>CM057458.1:502600000-512600000 GCA_016271365.2 Neoceratodus forsteri
CCCCTGGATTTATGTCCCCCAAGTGCATTATTTTGCACTTTCCGCACTGAAACCCCGCTGCCATACCCTGCACTACTCCGCTAGTTTTCTCAGGTCTCGGCCCACCCTTTCCACCCACCTCAGAGTGTCCACCCTATTGTGGATGTTGGTGTCATCCACATAAAGGCAGACCTTCCCTTCCGGCTTCTCTGCAATGCTACTTAAAAAGATATTAAAGCCCGGTGGCGCAGAGGCACTAGTGCCTTACCTCACACCACACCGGCAACCCAGGTTCAGGAACAGACTCGGGTGCCGGAGGGTCGGCAGGGGAAGGAGTAGGATTGAGCGTCTGGAGGACTGCTCTCCTCTCCTGGGGTGCGCTGGGGATCGGCGCCGCTCATAGCAGCCCTGGTGACTCAGGGAAGTAGAGGCAGCGTGACTAGGGAAAATCGGAGGAAAACTGAAAATGGTGTCTCCTCCTGCCAGATGACGGCTGCCAGAAACTTTGGCCCCTCGAGCTCCGAGGCAGCTGACCCGACCACAGCAGCACCCAGGACCACTGCCTGGGCCGATAGGCAGTTTCTCCTCAGAAGAGGAGGACTCACCTGACACAAGGGTTACATCGGGTTACCCTGATGTGGCTGCAATGTGGGGTCGGTGGTGGAGCCTAGCGAAAGGAGAGTGTCCGTGGCAATTGGGCCTGAAGGGAGCTGTAGGGGAGTCGTGAGGGGGATAAATAACACACACAACAAAAAAAAAAAGGGGGGACCATTCCCAGCACTGATCCCTGAGGCACCCTGGCAGTCACCCTTCCCTCCTCAGAGGATTCCGTTTACCACCACACTCTGTCACCTATCCCCTAACCAATTTCTTATCCAGTTTTCCACTTTTGGGCCCACTCCTAAGTTACCCTGCTTGTATATTAGTTTCCTATGTGGAAGAATGTCGAAACCCTTAATGAAAACTAGGTAGGCCATGTCCACCACTCTACCCTCATCTAATTCCTTTGTCACCCTGTCAAGGAGGTCCATCAGATGGGCCGGCCCTGTGGTGCTGAGGGTTGAGGCGCTGGACGCCACACCTTGCTCCACACCGGCAACCCTGGTTCGGGAACAGACTCGGGTCACCGGGGGTTGGCAGGGGCGGACAGGGACTGAGCATCAAGGGACTGCTCTCCCTCTCTGGGGGAGGGGGTTCAGTGGCAGCGTGCTGGCGGCCCCTAAGCGGGCTGGGGTGGTGCCCCACTGTCCTTAGGGAGTGAACTGGGGCATGGCGCTGGGAGGAGGCGTGTGTGAATGTCTGCATTCTCCTCCCTGGCATCCTTGCACACCTACTCACGCTGCAAAGAAAGGGAAAATGGCAAGCGATCGCAGTGGCTTGATGGCCATCAACAGGGCCTTGACCTCGGGGCACGCAGCAGATACTGGATCCTGGTTCCGGTTGGAGAGTGGGGGGCTCTCTAATACCCGCCGCGGGGGGTAGCTGGCAGTGGAGGTTTCACTGGGGCGAGAAGACTGGACGGTGGCCGGATGAGTAGGATGCCAGGATGCCCAAGGCAGATCAGGAGCCTCAGGTAAAAAGGATTAACGAAAATAAATAAATAAATAAATAAATAAATAGATAGATAAATAAAAGAGGACCATCAGATTTGTTTGATATGACCTCCCCCTGTGAACCATGCCACCTCAGGTCTTGCAACCCACTGAATTCAATATATTCCACAATCCTTTCCTTCAGCAGTTGATTCCATTAACTTTCTCACCACTAATGTCTGGCTGACTCATGTCAGCCATCTCTCTGCATCCAAGGCAGAGTGTTTAGAAAATGTGTGCACTGTGCTCCAAGTTGCAGCCTTGCAAATTTCTCCAAAGGTACAGAGCGTAAAACAGACAGGGACATGGCAACTGCTCTGGTAGGGAGGGCATGAACCTTTCCCTCTAGTTTAACCTTAGCCATGGAGCAATGCCAAAAGCAATTCATAATCAGAGCAGAATGCACCGGATAAAACCACACAGATGGACCTTCACTGTAGAATAACACAGACTATCATAAGAAGGGTCCAGTAGGTACTCCAGGAACACTGTCAAGTGACACTAAAAAAGGGGCCATGGAGGTTTTGGAGAACAAGACGGAAAATCTTTTCCATTCAGATGCGCATGTCTTCCAAGTGGAAGGCTTACGTGAAGCTAAAAGTATTTTCAGAGACCCTCCGAGATACCTCACACCTTCTCACTTAGTGCAAGTATGGACTCAGTAGGTGATCCTGTGTCAGTAAGTTCATCCTGTGTGGTAGAGTCCTTAGTTGCCGACTGAAATCTATTCAGAGGAAACTAACTGCTAAGGCCAGTGGGGGCTGCTACAATTATCATGCCTCCTGCATCTCCAATTTGAGCAACAATCCCCGAGGGAGACTGGAGGAATGCACCAAGAACAGATTTGCCATAGCAGTCTGGATACAACCGGATATAAAAATGCCATGTCCTGGATTTCTGGAGCAGTCTCAAAACAGCATTAACGCAGCTGGCGTTGAGTGGTGATGTAACCAGGCCCACATCTGGAGCACCCCACTCACCAAATAAGCTTGTCTGTCAGTGCAGTCTGAAATCCTGGCAGATCGATTGCTTGGAGCAAGATCCCTGCTCCAGACACCATACCCACACTCTCACCTCCATACCGAGAGGGTAAAAGTCTGCTTGTACAACACTGACATACACCCATTAGGGCTTTCAGACTGTACAAAAATGGCTTGCATCGCCACACTGTGGAGATGAGCCTGTTACGGGTCCCAGACACCTTTGTTTGGAGGCCCTGACAGCGGGCCCCCCACCTCGACAGGGAGGCATCTGTAGTAAAAGCCATCTGAGGGAGGTTGTCCTCCATGGATCAACCACCATAACACAGACCAAACCAAGGGCTTGGTCATCTGAAGAGGGAAAAGTCTGAGGGTGCAATGCCTGTAACTACAGTGCACTAAGCATCCACCGAGTAGTGACATGCTATGGGCACTGTGAACACAGAGGAGGCTGCAAGGCATAGCATGCGTTGCATGGAAGGGGCTTACACAGCTTTGCGCTCCATGACGTGCCATGCCATGTGCAGAACTGCTTGTAGGCCAGCCAGAGCAGCACTGAAGACAGGGGCTGAAAGGCAGCGACTACCTGTTCTGTCTTGTCTGGACAGGCTTGAAGTTAGACAATGTCCAAGAACGGGAAGACTTGGGAGTCCTAATTTCTGCAGGTGCGCAGCAAGCATTACAAGCACTACGCAAGATTCTTAGCACTGGATTTGGAGGGCTCGAGGGTCATTCTAGGGTCATCTGATGCCTTAAGAAATTGCTCCACCTGCTGCATGAACAGGTGAGTTCCAACCAGGGAACATCTTAATTTAATTTTATTTTATACTGAAAGGCCTGTCGGCAATAAACACAGGTTACTCACCTGTAACAGTAGTTCTAGAAGTGGTATGTGTTGTTCATCCACACTTACTGGCATGACCTTTCCCTTGAAAATATCTTGCCAGAAGGTCTCAAAGCTGGCTCCTCCCACCCACCCGGGTGGTAGAACCCTCAGCTCCACCCATGATGCCAGATCTTGCCCGCTGGAAGCAGAGGTTGTGCGTTGAAGCCGGGGAGGTCAGGTGGGTTCATGTGGATGAACACCATATACCACTCCTAGAGGTGGATATGTTGTTATATCTACAATTATTGGCAGACTCCTAGCAGTTCTCTGGGAGGAGGAAGGCAAGGTGCACACCCCCTACTTGGGGGGAAAAAAAGATAGGAGAACAGAGGCTCCAAAACCAGCATCCCAGCATGACTCCAGATCGATGTGGAAATGAGTAATGAAGGTGTCTGCTGACTTCCAGGTAGCAGCCCTGCAGATATCCTGGATGGGGACGTCCCTAGAAGCAGTCACCGACGGAGAGGAATGGTGGGTGGAATGAGCCCTTAGCCCTACCGGAGGCTCCCTACCCACCAACCTATTGCAGAGATCAATGAATGATGTAATCCATCTGCCAATCGTCCGCTTCACTGCAGGTCTGCCAGGCGCGCGGCTTCAGCGTAGGTGACAAACAGCTGACAGCGTTCCATAGCTTCTGGGTTAATGTGACCAGCTAGTAGAAATGACCCTGACACTGGGACCAGTGGCTGGCCAGACCCCACTGAATGGGGCACATATGCCACCAGGCCCAACGGACCATGGTGGTGCACGCCAGAAGGTGCAGTAAGTCCCGGGCAGGGTGCAATTGTCCAAACCAGAAATGATTGGGCAAAGGAGGAGAGAACCTCCTCCCTGTCCGTCGGGAGCCTGGATCTGGCTCGGCAGGAGTCAAGCTCTGCCCCAATGAAGCAGTTCACCTGCAATGGCACGAGTTCCCGACTTGGCCTCATTGAACCTTGCACTTACGTCCTGGGCCTATTTTGCCCTATGTACTGTGTAACTGTGATATATGTCCTCTGTTGTTACAGCTGTTAGTGCTGTGCTAATTTACCTTGTCTGCTGCTTGTCACAAAAATTATTTGCTACTATAATATCCTAAGCATTCAATGTGCGCCGCTTGTATATGCATGCAAAAATGTATCCTTATGTTGCTTTTTATTTGCTTCTGTTAACTGTTCACTTGATAACCTGCGTGTTATCATATCCATATGTACCCCCCCCCCGGTCACATCGGGAGACGAGCACCTTGTTGCTCGGTGTGCCTTTCCTAGTGAAACAATTGCAATAAATAAATAAATAAATAAATAAATCAGGAGGCCAAGGCTGACACAGGTCTGGAGGCCAGATCCCTGGACCCCTCCACCTCCAACCTGGAGGGACCCACTATGAGCCAATCGTCGAGATAAGAGTACGCCCTGACCCCTCAACGCAGAAGATGGTCTGCCACCACTTAAAAGCATTTGGTGAAGACCCGGGGGGCCAATGACGGGCCGAATGGCATGGCTTGGAACTCAGAGGGTTCCCTCCGCTCGGAAGTGGAGGAACCTTCCATGTGACAGACTGATTGGGACATGGAAGAATGCGTCCTGAAGATCTAGGGAGCAGAACCACATGTTCTGCTTGAGAGATGGTATGGTCTGAAAGGTGCGCGACCCGAGATACTGGTTTAGGTCGTGCAGATCCAAAATGGAATGCCAGCCCCCTCCCCATCAGTTTCGGGACCAGGAAGTACCTAGAAAAGAACCCGGAGTTGACTGGGGCATCTGAGATTCGGACCACTACCTCCTTGAGAAGGAGTTGGGCAAATGTCTTGAAGAGCCGACCAAGTGTGTACCGATACCATTTCCTCCTGTGGAGTGTGGGCTCGGCTTGGCGGGTACTGCTCAAATTCCCGAGGCAGTCCCTGACCGACCACTTCCAAAACCCATCTGTCCGTGGTAACAGAGGACAAGGCTGAAAAAGAAGTGGCAGAGCCAAACCCCCACAGGAGGACCCAGAGTGGTCATGATGGGCATGGGGCTGAACACCCCCATCCCGTCACTGAGCAGATCTGGAATAAGAGGGTCCAGCTTGGGCCAAGGGCGCCAAGACTGGGTCTGCTGCTGTTGCCCAGATTTAAACTGGGGCTGCTTGGCCACAGGGGCAGAAGGTCTTCTTCCTCTTCCTCCTCTTCCTCTTCTGCTTTTTGGAACCTTGAGATTTCTTTTGGGCGGACATAGTGGAGTCCAATGTGGTGCTGGACTTCGATAAGTTCACGGTGACTGTCCACCCCTGGGCCGAATAAGTCAGTACCCAGGAACGGGACATCCGCCAACCAGTGCTGGGTGTCAGCCATGAAAGTCGAGACCTACAACCAGGCCCTGCGGCACATGGCGACCACGGCCGCTACTGAACGGGCATAGGAGTCCCTGACGTCCAAGGCCATTTGGAGTGGTTGCCACCCTGGTCCCAGACCTGCTGACCGTGGTCTGACGGTCCGCGGGGAGATGAGGAAGCACGTCATCCAAGGAGCCCAACAGGGCGTGAGAAAAGTGTGTCATGATTACGGCTGAGCTCGTCTGACGGAGACCAAGCGATGAGGCAGCATAGACCTTATGGGCAGAATGGTCCAGCTCCTTGGACTCTGTCCAGTGGTCTATCTGTGTCCCCCGAATCCCCCAATCGCCTGAACACAGACTCGGTCACTACTCCCTCAGCGAGGGATGCTGTGTGAACCCTGATAGGGAGCTGTTGGGAACCACATATTTGCAGGCCATCCTGGCAGAAGACATGGGGCAGGAGGTCAGGTGCTGCCACAGCTCCAGGGCTGGGCAGACAACGGCTTCGGCCACTGGGAAGGCCTCTGTCGGAGAATCCCGTTTTCTGAGGATATCATTTAAGGGGTATTCTACCCACTTTTTGACGGGTTCCAATTTCATCCCCTTGGACTTGGAGATGAGGTGGAGGATACCCATGAAAGAGGTGGGTCCCTCCTCTGTGGAAGGACTCATGGCATTATCGTCACTAGGACGAGATGCCAGCTCAGAGTCCTCGGACTCCAAAGAGTCCGGGTAAAGCGGCCCGGAGTCACTCTGGACCCGCCGCAAATGGTCGGGAGTGAGAGTGACTGACAGCCTGTGCGGGAGGTCTGAGCCAGGCCGAGACTCCTTGGGAGGAGCCCCCGAGGTAGGCTGCTTAGGTGGTGGCTCCACCAAGATAGGTGGAGAGGCCAAGTTGGGAGGGTTGTCACTGGCTCCGCAAGCAGAGGGGCGGTGACGACCGACTCCAGGGTGGTAGACGACGGTGGCCTGGAGTGAGACAGCCAAGTAATGGCCCTGGTAGAAGGGACCAACTTTGACCCGGACATAACTAGCTGCTGCCACAAAACGTCCTCATAGCACTGACGCAGCTTGCATCGGAGCCTCTCCTCATCTGAGGAGAAGAGGACAAGTGGTGAACGCTTCTTGGAGACGCCGCTATGTGTCTTCTCAGCCTTTGGTTGAAGATGTCCCAGACCTGGATGTAGACGGTCAGGGGACTGAGGAGGATGTTCAGGAGTCGTCGGGAAGAACCTTGGCTCCTCCAGGTCGGGGACGGTCATTGCCAGGGGAGTTCCCCGCAAACCGGGTCGCCTCATCAGCGAGGCCCAACAGGACCAGAGTCCTGAACAAGGAGTTGTCAGCCTCACTGGTTGACAACGGGTCGAGAACAATCGATGGGATCGTGGTCCTGCATCTGGGCCGGCTGACCTGATGGGATCGCTGTCAGGTTGGCGGCCGAGAACGCATCATCGAACGAAGACAAAGTAATAGACTCCTGGGACCGAGATCGCTCTCTGTCCTAAGAGCGATGTCTACAAGACGAGGAATCCCTCTGTTCCTTCATATCCTTCTTATGGGATCGAGAGACATGCAAGCCGGGGCCTTTCCCACAAGTGGGAAGGGATTGGCAGAGCTCCTTGAAGGAGCAGGAAAAAGATGAGCCCAGTCGAAGTGATAAGAAAACTGAGGGCGAAGATGAAAGTTCAGCTGCGCTAGCCACTTCTTCGAAGGTCTCCATCTGTTCCAACTGTTCCTAGTGTGGTGAAATTGGAGGAATCAAATTGACTGGTATATCAGGCACATCAGATAACCCTGTTGGAGGTCATTAGCTGCTGGCTCGAAACTCAATGCAGAGTGTACATTTCTGAGCAGATCTGGGAACAGAGATCCTCCGGAGTCATCACCACCTTCAGAGAAAATACGAGGTTGAGGTGTAACCTCAACCCTTGCCACAATCTTCTCAGGAGGACAAAAGAAGGGGTGGGGTCACAGGTCCGACAACCTAGTGCACGTCTGCAGCAACAGTACCTGGCCCAATGGCCCTACCTGCTGTTCCAGTTCTACCAGCCCCAAAGGACCAGGGACCGATTCCACCAGTAGAGACGTACAGACCAGATACTGCACCCACTGTTCCAAAGCCAAAGTCCCCACTTTGGGGGGGGGGCATTGTGGGGGCTTTGCCCCAAGACTCCAACCTCCTAGAACCCAAGGCCCTCAGTGTCACTGAAGGTGATGGCAAGGGTCCCCCGCGATCTTGCAGCAGACCTCACAGAGGACAACCTCGACCGTGCCGTTTCTTCCTGTTCTAGCAGAAATAAGAAGTTGTGGCCGAGCGAAGTAGTGACCCCAAAGCAAAAAACCGGATTGGAGCCTTTCATTTGTGCTTACAATAGGGCTGTGCCCCTCCCAACCATCGTGCACAGGACCATTCATAGCCAGAACCCTTCCAGGAAAGTGGACCCAACATGGCCCCGCTGCTGGAACAGCCTGCCTGATCAGGCACCCTACCATCCCCTCCATGGCATTCAGCCACTGATGCTCGGTAGGGCTGAGAGAAGTTGACAAAATATATTTTTGTTAAACACTAAACTGACACACAAAACAATAAACTCCAAACACTAGACCCAAGAGAACTGAACGCTGTTGACGTACAGACATGAAGTTTGACTCCTGGAGGATGAGTGACCAAACACTGATGCGCACTGAATGACAGGAAAAAAGGAACAGAGACGGTTGGGAGCTGGCGCCAAAGTAAGCAGGTGTCTGCTTGTGCTTACTCATCGCACTGCACATGCACGCTGCTTGCCTCGGCGCCAGCTCTCTGAAAAGTTCTGGCTTCTGCTGGGTTCTAGCACCTCCAGCTTAGACCCACTAGTAGGAACCAATGGTGAAGATTGATTCCTGGAAGATCTTGTTTCTTACTCTGGTTCCAGGGAACTGGAGAACCGCAAGAAAAAATGCAGAAACTATAGTGTATTAAAAAAAAAAAAAAAAAAACACTAAATAACAGAGTAATACCATTAAATTTAAAAACTACTAATTAATAATTTAAAATAAGAAACTGTTGTGAAGGCCAGAAGAGAGAAGCTACACTTCAGGATGGCTGCTCTCTACAGCGGAGAAACAAATCTCATGTTTGTTTGCTAGAGAACCTGTAACCACCCAGCAGAGTTTGAACTTCACAGGGCACTCAGTTCAGTGGATCTGATTGCTATTTGTGATACATTAGTGAGGAATTTCTGAGGTCAGAATACCTAGGCTACAGTTTAAAGTGTGCTACACTATCAGAAACCTTGGAGGTCTTAACACTGAACTTGATTGGTCTCCACAAAGCACAGCCACAATATGTCCAGTTTACACTACAGTACACTTTTCAGACTCACTCTCTTCTCCAATAAATGTATTTTATAAGCCTATAATGCATCAAACCTCAAATACATGAAGCCCCATTTCACAGGTAAAGCCTGTGTACTCCTGTTTTTTTAGGGTTCTACTTCAGTTCTGGTTCGGTTCATTTCGTTTTAATAATTACAAGTCTGGGTTTGAGTTCAGTTCGGTTCTAGGCTTTTGGCTTGAGTTCGAGTTTGTGTTTAAAAATGTTTTCCAATGCTGTATGGCACTGCTTCACTATGCACCTTAAACTCACAAAAAAGGGTCCAACTTCAACTTTGCTTCCTTGACACTAATGTCTAATACAAAAAGACAAGAGGTGCTGCACTGACCAGCCGAAGCTAAACTGGTTGTCCAGAGTTACAAAAGCTATGAATAAATGTGGCTGCCATTTAAATCTGAACTTGATTGGTCTCCACAAAGCACAGCCACAATATGTCCAGTTTACACTACAGTACACTTTTCAGACTCACTCTCTCCTCCAATAAATGTATTTTATATGCCTATAATGCGCTCACCTATCCTAAAAATCACATGATTACAAGATTGAGGTCCACACTAACTGGTGTTACGAGTGGTGGAATGAGGTGTCAAGTATCAGTAATAAAAACACCACCAGACAACTCCTCTTTTACTGTTCTTAATTAGCTCAATTAACTCAATAAGTCTCATTTAATTTCAGTATAGTACAGCCCTGCTTCGTGACCAATATAGCTCAGATCCAGAAATCAATGAAGTTAAAATTAATGGACTCTGATTTCAGCATAGGAACAGCCAGCTAAAACAGTGGAAGACTTCCTAACAGGTAACACGCACAATTGCACCATCAATTTCCTTACAACTGCACCTTCATAAACAAATGGCATTTAGGGTTGACTAGAAACATTTAAAAGGTGTTTCACTGTTAGAATTAGAATGGATCATTTCAGAAGTAAATGGTGAAGATCGATTCTCGGTAGAGCTTCAGCACGTTTCAAAGCGGTCGCTGATCAAAGCACTAACAGTGTGCAGTTTAACTCTGAGAGCAAGGATAGTGCCTAGTGGTAAACTTTGAAATATATGATTAGCCTGGGTTCTTATTGTAAAAGCAGCCAGTTTGCGTTCAGTTCTGGTTCACCCCGATATCTGGGATCGGATTCGTCAGCTATTCACAGGTTTCTAACTTTCTGATCCGTCCTCCTTAATCTTAGCACCTCCGACTCCTGCCTTCTACATGGTCTACCCATCCTTATGAACTCTACCAGCAGCGGGATTTTTACTTCATCTACTGGTTCCCTGCACCTTTCACATAAATCACTGCTTTGATAAAACCAACGATTTCTTCAAATCTCTCCTCAAAATGCCTTTTTTCCCTTTGCCTACAACTGCTTACCCCAAAAAAAAACTTGCATTATGTTTTGGCTCACTCTTTCTGCCTGCTTGGTTTGATACCTTAATCTATCTTACAATACTATTTGTGAAACACTACAGGAAACAGAATTCGTACTGTAAGAATACACATGTGCAGACTCATCGGTGCAGCAAATATGCTGGCAACACAAGCCAAGATCAGAGGTCTGGCAGGGGAAGGAAGATACAAACAGGTGTCCCGTAGAACTATTTCAACAGCACATATATTGACATACCAGTTCTGAGATGAGCACTACCACACAAAATGGTTTTCTTACCCAACCTTCTGGTAGTTTGCCATGTTGCAGTTAATACATGGAAGGTAATTAAGGTGTTAATTTCCACCAGAGTTTGACATCAAAGTAAATAGTCCATTTTGCTCCTTACAAGTGTCAGACAGGTACAAATGGCCATGTGCTGTTAACACGCGTGCATACTGATCAGCTAACGTTTTGCAGTACTGACAATGCTTCATCAGAGCTCTTAGGTGACTGCTTTGCATCTATTGCAACTTGGAAGACTACAAATAAAGAGGCTGGTTAAGAAATCTTTTTTTATAGTGTAGCAGTGCTCTTTTCAATACCGGTATTTTATAATACGTGTGCTGTTGCAACAGTCTTACAAGACACCTGTTTACATTTACACTACTGTGAGTCCTGCACCGTGATCAAGAGAGGTAGGCAATATTTGGCTTGGTACAGCAAGTGATGCAAGGTACAGTAAAGGGGGGGATACTAGTGTTTTAGAGCACCCCCCCCTCAGAGGAAGGAACGGATGTGCAATCCGCTGCACTACTGCCACGGGGGCACAGGTGGTGCAGCTAGATGCTTACAGCACACATCAAGAGAGGAGAGCATCAACGTTTGTATGCAAGGTATGGTAGCACCCATGACAAAGCATTCTCAGAGGGACAGAACACGTGAGGGGTAAGCCCCACCTCCCCGGATGGCTATAGGCACCTATGTGGTCAGAGGCTGGACTGCATGGGGAAACTCGACACAAACCTCAAAGGCAGGACCAGTCCGGGGTGGGGACCAGCAGTGTGTCCCAAGTCCCATGGGACCCAGTTAATGAGGAGCTCAGAGGACAGGCAGATATCACGGTTTACAAACAAAACAAAACAAAAAAAGTAGAAGGATGTCTGAAACAGTTTGCCAAGGGAGACAAAATAATTGTGGGGGTGTTATATATACACTACCTTCTACGCAGTTGGTTGAAAAGAAAGCAATGTTCCTTGTTTCCAAAGGATTTTCATTGGAGAAATCAGGAGATCTTGTCTGAGGCTCAGATTCACCAGTGAGTGAGGAGTTATCCACCTACAGGAATAAGCAGCATTTAGTAATCGAGCTGCATCATCTATTCCATTTTAAAGTTCAATAGCAAATGCAAAAGTAAACCTGTACAGAAAAAAATGACAATGTGTTTCTATGTTACCCCATTAGTTCCAGTTTTCACTGGGGTTGAGCAGGTACAAACAGTTCCATTTAGGACAGTGTAGCTTCTCCTTAGAGGAGAACATACTGGAATGTCTGCAATTGCAACTGAGAAATGGAAAAAAATACTAGCAGACATATTGGCAACTGCTGGGGAGACACAGATGGATGAATGGATGGACAGACAGAGTACATAAGTACCTTTCACACAAAGGGTAGTGGGGTTAGAATTGCTTAACCGTTATTGTGGTCAAGGCAGGCAAACTAAACACATTCAAAATACATGAAAATTAGTAGGTAGTAATCCATTACTGAGCAGTAGGGCATAGTTTGGGACCCGCCATGTAAACTATCGTTGGTGTTGTACCTAAATGAGACTATCCTAGGGTGACATTTTTTAATTAAAAAATTACATAAAGTGGCAGAAAGCAGTAGGCGACCCCTCTGGCAAAATGCAGACCAGAGTTCACGCCCTGAACCTAGAAGAGCAGAAGCGGAGGTCTGCAGAAAAGGCAGGGTATCCATGTGGATTCTCTTTTCTGGTGCCAAGGGAAGTTGCAAACACATGCCTGTCAATGCAAGGAGATGGGTGGGAATCTTTCAGTTCACTGCATGATGGACTAAGCTGAGGGGTCACCCATATCCAACAAACGCACGAACGTGCCATTAGCCCCCCCCCCCCCAAAATACTATGCCAACACTAGATACAGCTCATTCCCTAGAGTATGTGCTGCCAATGTGGAAACCAGAAGACCCGCCCGTGAGATAGGTGGTAGTCAGTAGAGCGGTCTGCATCAGCACCAGCAATGAAGACCCTGGATGAGCAGACGATCAAGCTCAGGACCCGAGAATCCCCAGATGCAAGAGATAAAAAATGATATGACCTGAATCCAAATGAACTGTGAGAAGCATTATTTTTCTTTGTACAAACAAAGAGAGGACGATAAGGAAGTGAAGGCTTCAAGAGCTATTGCCCAGAGACTGTGTGCATTGTTGCGCAAATTGGGACTGCACGGAAAGCATAAAACTGTTGACAGGTGGCATCACCTTCCACACATAGTGATCGGTAAACTGGATGAACTGCCTGTGTACAAAGTGCGCCCTGAGAACAACTCTAGAGCTGTCAAGACCATGCACAACAATCACCTACTGCCCATCAGTCAAGTGATCATTAATGCTGAACCAATACCCGACACTTCCCTTGGGCTGGTGACTGGTGCTGCTGCCAAAAAGAGACATAGTCAACAAGCCCCTGTTGTTCCAGACCTAAGGCCTTCCCCTGGCAGGCCCTGAATGTTAATGACTGTCAGTCCATTTCTGATGAAAGTGAATGTGACACTGCCTACTATCCTTCTTATGAACTGAGCCAGTTGTTTTGAGACAATCCTCTGCAGAATCGTGAGGATGAAGCTGGGCCTTCAGAGCTGCCTGTCCCCCCAACTTCTTCCCTGGAACCAATCCCCCCTGAAAGTGAGGCGCAGAGTATTACATCTGAAATAACAGATTTCTTGTGTCTAGTTGAACTGTTTGAATTACCTGAGGAGGAATCTGCTGTGGAAAATCCTCCTGGTGACACACCAGAACCTGCAGAAAAATATGACAGTGTACACAGCACCCCTTCAGTGCCACAAAATTCAGTGATCCAAGAGTTCCTTCAGGCTGAGCAACCTGGGCCCTCTTCAGGAGAGATTAATAAGCAAAGTAATGTGGAAGCAGAATCTGCTGTGCAAGGAGCTGATAATGTTCCACTACTGGAGACTTTGCCCAGTGCAGAGGTACCCCTTTCTACTGAAGAAGAGACTGATGCAAATGCTGGTACTCCAGAGACTGTACCTCTTTTCCCAAGGAAGTTTGGGAGAGTGGTTAAACCTATACTACGTCTGAGCTACGACTCCCCTGGAAGACCAGTAGATCTTCTTTTAAATGTTGTCCACAAGGGTATCTATGTTTCAAAGAGCTCACTGCCCAAACTGAGCCTTTCTGCTACTTCCAAGTTAATTGTCCATCCTTCAGGACATGGTGCCCCTGCCCAGTCTAGTCCCAAGTTAGCTGATAGGGATGGGACCCCATCTATGTTGTTTAGAATGCAAGTAACTATCACATGAATGAGTACAGTAATATTATTGTGTGACTCAGTGAAATCATTATTGAATGTATGAAAAATGCATAACTGTTGCCATAATATACATGTATATATATATATATATATATATATATATAAAATCATATGTATTAGCTATTTTGGATATGTATAATAATGGTAATGAAGCATATATTTTGTATAAGTACAATGTCTTCAAATAAAGTTGTTGTGAACATAGACTTGATGCGGACGCCAAGTTCTTTCCAGGCAGGAAGGTGATCCCCCTATAAATGGGGGTTCCCAAAAGTCTTCTTGGTGTGCTTAAATGCCCACTGCCAGGCGTGATGCTCTGTCGTTAGCAGGTGTAAAAGTGTTGCATGTGAGTGCCCTGTTAGCTTCTCGTGCCTGTCTCCTTTAAGAGACATTATTTTGTAGTGTATAATTAATCTGGGTAGGGGCCGAGTGTTTCCAGGCTCGAGTCCCGCCCGAGCTGCAGTAATATTGCTCTGGTCTTCCATCGCTAATGGTGCAGAGGGAGCTCTGTTAGAACTGGTAATTGTTTGCTGATTAGCTGCTCCAATCACAATGGTATTATAGTTTGTCTAACCTGCCTTTCTTTGCAGCATGGAAATTTCTGCATTGCACCAATCAGTACGTTTTGGGGACCTTAAAATGGAGTCTGTCCCCAGGGTCTTGTGGGAGTGAATTTCTGTAGGAATTGTAGTTTTTCCACTTTGGCACCTAAATGGACCTGGAGGGGGAGCTCTAGCTGTGACAGACAGATGGATCAACCAAACAATCTTTTGGATCTCAGAGGAAGTCCCGGTGCTGCCTGCAGCAGAGTGTCAGTCTGAGTTTGGAGTTGAGAGAGTGAACAGCTCGAGTGATTCAAGCAGCTGCTTCTGCGTAGTTGCCTGGGAAACTGGTGGAAAGGCTGAGTTTGGCCTGTCTGCCTGCTGTCCCTCGAAAGGGATCCTTAAAGAGTGCTTAAATAATTGGACTGCATCTGAACCAATTGTGAAAAAAGCTGCCGAATTGTGACTGTACCTTTACCTGAAGAAGACCGAAGATTTGCTCCACGCGATCGGCCAGTCAGGATGTCTGAATCACCACAGAGAGCACAGTTTTGCTCAGGAAAGCTGAAATTGCAACCGGAATGTCATCCGAACTGTGGCATTGCTTTTCTTTTACTATAAACGTGCTGAAAGCGGTTAGTAGGTCGCGATTTGGTTCCCCACTGTCTAATTGTGTCATGCTTGCTGGAAGCTGCATCCAGCATTTACCGGACTGAATCTGAACTGTTCACCTGGCCTGGGCCCTGTCAGCTTGGCCCAGCTAGCTACTCGCAATGCAGAGAAAACCATCGTCCTGAGATCTGCCCGGGGATTAGCCCCCTGCTCAACACCTCGAACAGGAATGACACCTCGGTGATTCTTGTAGGCCCTGCTTCTCCTGGCAAACCAGCAAGTCATCCTAAAGTCTCCATTTCTTCCATCCTGTGTCCTGTACTGGGTAGTGTGAGTAAACACCAGGGTAGCTCCCTGCAACAGCAGCTCAATCAAAGTGTGTCATCGGATTTAGTTGTTTTGTTTAATTATCATGAACTGAACCTCCTGGCTCCAGATTACAAATTGTGTGTGGTTGTGCTTGCTTCTTCATTCCATCACAGGGCCCCGACCAGCAGTAACACCGGCCTACCCCAGGCAACAAATTATGCTAGCCCCCCTTTGTTTCAACTGGGTACCCAGAGTGTGTGACTGTGAAGGGACTCTAAAGTGCATGCATGATTGCCTGATCAAATCAGTTACAGAACTAATCGGCCAAATTACGCCTCTCCCTTGTTCATTCCCCATCAATAAATCAGATTTAATTATTTTTGCATTTAACCTGACTGTGGTTCCATTTTGTATCAGAAGCACTGTACTGTTGTTACCTGCTGTGTCTAACCTTATTTTACAGGGGGTCTCCAGGGTCGGACTGGGGGAACTAGCCTTGGTGGTAAATGCAAAAAAGTGGGAATTTGTATGCTGATTAGGGGCTATTGTACATGTGTATGCTGTTCATTGTTTAGGCCACTAGAAGGGAAAGAGGGGGGTCACAGTGTCCTGGAGGGCTGTACCCAGGTCAGCTACGCTACCACTAACCCTGTCCTCCGGGTGGAGGCACCCGTTTTCAGTACCCAGGCCCCTTAACCTGCAACTAGTCATGCAAGCAGGGGTAGTAGCCCTTGGGATAGCACCACCTAGGGGTTACATTGGCAAAGGCACCTAGCTTCACCTGAGCTCTTTTCTTCTAGGTTTGCTTGTAAGGACAGAGCAAGGAACAACCTCATCAGAGCAAGGAAAAAGATTAAGGCTTCTTTTGGCTAGGCAGATTTGCTGTGTGTTACTATTTTCTTTTGTGCTCACAGGGTTTGTTACTGTTTTTTGCTAACATTTTACTGCTTTATTGTTCTCCAATTTAAATTGCTGTTGCAGGGTATACTTTCTGCTGCATTATTACAGGGTGTGCCTGCAGGTTTGTTACTGTTTTGTGCTTAAAGATTACTGTTGTAATCTTCTCTAATTTAAATTGTTTTTTGCAAGGTATATCTTCTGTTACTGCTTTATTTTTCCCTGTAGCAAAGTGTTTTTTGCAGAGTATGTCTTCTGTGAAATTATTACAGGTGGTGCTTCACAGGTTTTACAGTTTTATCTGTCATTAGGCTAAGCTTTCAGGGCTACTGCATTTGTTTTGGTTGATTGTTTCTGCTCTTATCTAATTGTTTCTTTTGTCCGTGGTTCTTCTTTTTCGGCAGGGGAAGGGCCTACCACCCACCACCATCCCCAACCATCCCATGCTACAGTCCTTTTATAGAGTAGCATAGTTGTGACATTCCCTGTAGCAAAGCAGGATGGGGAGGATCAGAAGGGTATCCCCACAGTGACCTCACTTACAGGGGCACAAGTAATTTAACTTGTTATAACAAGTTATACAAAAACAAACAAAAAAAATCTAACTTTTGCTTTCATTTTCCTCCTTCTAATTACTTGGACCAGCTTATAAACCTGGCACCTCAACTGGAATGGATATTAGTAACTGCAGGTACTGTGGACACTTTTCAACAGGGCAGTTATACAGGATTTAGGACACTGTCCTACATGCTGGACCATTGGAGATTTAAGGGCTCAGCTCCAGGCAGCATGGACAGAGATTGCATGCCTCAAATCACATATTCAGGAGGAAATATGTTACAAGAACTGCCCGCCAGTTCCCTAACATCCAACTGAAGCACCTCGACCGCAGAGGGTAGTTAGTCTGGGAGGCTGGCAGGTGGTTAGGAGAGGCAAATCAGGTGCTCCATCACTCAATGCTCTCCAATGTATCATCTCCACAAACCATATAAAAACTACAAACAGGTATCTGCCTTTATCTCTGAAATCAAACAAAGGGGTAGAGGACACTGCAGAGCTGGACACTGCAACACAGGAGCTAGTGCAATAAATCTTGCCCAAAACAGGGACCAAAACAAAAAAAAGCAAAAAGGAAATCCAAAACACTTCTGAGCATAGGAGACTCCATGATTCGGGGAGTTGATATCTACCTCCAGCTGGGGATAATGGTCAGATGTCTCCCAGGTACATCAGCATGGAGAGACACTGACCGCATTGCTAAAATTGTGTAGGAATCAGGAGAAAATATTGACATCCTGGTACGCATAGGAACTAACGATCTCGCCAGCTGGTCAGTTGTGGAGCCCAATTAACACCTGATCAAGCTGTGAGACAAACTGTTATCCATTTCATCCAGCATCTCCATCTCTGAGATCCTGCCAGTCTGGGAGAGGGGAGCAGATGGATGGAAGGTCAGAGAAGGGGAGATAGGGGAGCTAAACATTTGGCACAAGGGCTGGTGCCAGGAAAAAGAACACAAATTTGTAGGTAACTGGCAACAGTTTTGGGAGCGAAAGTTCTTTAAATTCAATAGACTGCATCTGACTAAGGAGGAAGTCAGTGCATTGGGGCAGAAGTTTGACATCTTTGCTAAATATTTAAACTAGCAAATGAAGAGAGGGGTGCAGCACCCGATACATCAAATGGGAAGAACACCTCTCCCTCCTCAGCTAGTGATCAAAGAGGAGTTCAGCATGTTTGTAGTTCATCTGTATCACCAGGTAAGGAAAAAGGTCCGGCTTCCAATACGACGCACAGGGGAAATGCTGGACCTCACCCAACGACTAACACACCAAAATCTAGCCAATAGAAAATCATGTACACAAATGCCCGCTGTCTGGGAAACAGGATCCCAGGCCTGCAGGCAACAATGACAGAGGCTAAACTGGACATAGTAGCCATTAGAAAGACATGGTTCACCAGTAACCACACTTGGGAGACTTCAGAACCCGGCTATGTACCGTTTAGAAAAGACCGAGGTGCAAAAAGGGAGGGGGGAAGGACCTTTATGTCAATGAAAATATCAAAGCTACAGAAATTCAGAATACACATAAGGAGCCAGAAGAACTGTGCATCACCCTGGAAATAGGAAATGGGACAGCCATATGAACTGGGGTTGTCTACAGGTCTCCAGACAGGGGGACGACATAGACACATTCCAGTTAGAAGATATACAAAACATGACAGCTAAAGGGGAGGCTCTGATAATGGGAGACTTCAACATGCCAGATACAGATTGGTCAATACCAGCAGGAACACCTGCCAGAACTAGACACATAGTGGATTCCCTGCAGGGAGAGGGCCTAAAACAACTGGTACAACAACTCACAAGAGACAGGGCTATCCTAGATCTAGTACTGACCAATGGGGAAAGGATCATAGATCTCCAGGTAGAAGGGCACCTGGGGGCCAGTGACCATCATATGGTATGGTTCAATTTGGCCATTAGAACTAAATCATCCCATTCCAAGGCAAAAATATGGGACTTCAGAGGAGCTGACTTTAATAAGATGGCCAACAGAGTTAAGCTACCCCAGGCTGGCAAGAAGAAATACAGGTGAGGAGGTACAGGCAAAGTGGGTAAGCATTAATGATGCAATACTTGGAGCAACATCCCATTGTGTTAGGGAGAAAAGCAAGAGCAAAAGAAGGAGGAAACCATTGTGGTTCTCAAAAACAGTAGCAGAAAAGGTTAGAGCCAAAAGGCTGGCCTTCAGGAAATATAAGAGAACACAGTGGAACAAAGATACGGAGGCATACCAAACTTCCCTAAGGGAAGCAGGGAAGGCAATGAGGCAGGCAATTGCCCAAACTGAGGAAACACTAGCACGAACAATAAAAGAAGGGAACAAGACTTTCTATAGATACATTAGTGAAAAGAGAAAGTCCAGAGGGGGTATTGCTAAGATCAAAAGGGATAAGGGGAAGTGTGTGGAGGAGGACCAAGGAAAAGCATCTATCCTAAATAGAAACTTCTGCTCAGTATTTACTGAGGAGAAGGTAGGGCAGAGCCCACAGCTCAGCACCATGGACACAGGGGAGAGGGAGGTGTGCACAAGTCCCTTCACAAAAGAAAGGGTCCTACAAGAGCTTGCTAAGCTCAGGGTGGACAAGGCAATAGGACCTGATGGCATATATCAGAGGGTACTAAAGGAGCTAAGGGTGGAACTAGCAGAGCCATTATGAGAACTGTTTAGTGAGTCTCTGAGCACAGGAGAGGTCCCAGAAGACTGGAGAAGGGCTCATGTGATCCCACTCCACAAGAGTGGTAGCAGGGAGGAGGCAGGGAACTACAGACCAGTCAGTCTTGACTCAGTAGTTGTCAAAATTATGGAGGCACCCCTAAAGGAAAGGATAGTGCAACACCTGGAATCCACAGGAGCACAGGATCCAAGACAGCATGGGTTTACAACGGGAAAGTCTTGTCAAACTAATCTCATAGATATCTTTGACTGGGTAACCAGAGTGGTGGAGCAAGGGGGTGCAGTTGAGGTTGCCTACCTTGACTTCAGCAAAGCTTTCTATACTGTTCCACATAGAAGATTGATTAATAAGCTGGATAGGCTTGAGGTGGGTCAGAGGTTGGTCAACTGAGTGGTAAACTGGTTGGCTGGCAGAAAACAGAGAGTGGTGGTAAATGGTTTACAGTCAGAAGAGATGCAAGTCACAAGTGGGGTACCTCAGGGATCAGTCCTGGGGCCAGTCTCCTTCAATATCTTTATCAGTGAAATTGCAGATGGACTGGGGGTTAAGGTTTGTCTGCTTGCAGATGACACGAAGATCTGCAACAGAGAAGATGATCCAGATGGGGTGGGCAGAATGAGAAGAGATCTGGATAAACTGGCAAAATGATCGGAAGAGTGGCAACTGGGGTTTATTTTATTTATTTATTTGTAAGAGATCGGAATTGCAATCCTTTGAGTCAGAGACTCATTTCCAAAGGCTCCACGTCATAATACACATTAAGACACATTAAGTACAAATACATACATTCAGATATAACATCAGATTGGAATGGGAGGCATGGGTAAATAGTGCAGTTCATGAGTTATGACAATCATAATAATAATGCTAGGTGCAGAAAACAATGTATACAGGAGAGGCAGTGAGCCTGTATAGTAGCCTATACAATGGATTAGCTAAGCATTTATTTGCATTTTGTTTAATGCAAAGAAGTGCAAGATCATGCACATAGGGAAGAGAAACCCTGAAGCCACCTATAGGTTGGGAGGGGAGTTGCTGGCAATCACATGGGAAGAAAGAGACTTGGGCATCATCATCACAGATGACCTGAAATCATCCAAGCAAATCACTAAAGCAGTAGATAAGGCTAGCGGGATGTTGAGGTGTATTAGTAAGGATATCACGAGTCGTAAGAGTGAGGTAATAATCCCTCTTTACAAGACACTGGTTAGGCCCCATTTGGAGTACTGCATGCAGTACTGGAGGCCGCACCTGCACAAGGACATTAACAAAATGGAGGCAGTCCAGAGAAGGGCAACCAAAATGGTGCAGGGGCTGCATCAGAAAAAACAGATTAACAGAGCTCAATGTGTATACCCTAGAGCAAAGGAGGGAGAGAGGTGATATGATCAAAGCATTCAAACATCTTAAGGGCATTAACAAGGTGAAAGAGTCTAACATGTTTCAGTATAAGAAAAATAGCAGGACAAGAGGACACAGCATGAGATTAAAGGGATGACGATTAAGGGGTAATGTGAGGAAGTTCTTTTTCACAGAAAGGGTGGTGGATGCATGGAATGGCCTACCTCAGGAAGTGGTTGATATGAATACAATGCAGGGCTTCAAACAGGCATGGGATAGGCATAAGGGAGCAATACAGATGAGTATGAATAGATAGGCTATTGACAGAGTACAGGCCTATGGCACATTCATAAGGTAGAAAAAATGGGCAGACTGGATGGGCCTTGCGGTTCTTATCTGCCATCAACTTCTATGTTTTTATGTTTCTATGTGAACAGATAGGCAGGTAAGAGGGGAGTCTGCCAAGTCTGTATACAATATGTAATTTATGTTTGTTTTCACCGTCCATCACTGATTGCAGTTGACTGATTACCATAATGTAAACTGTTCGCATTTGACTGATTACCATAATGTAAATTGTGTACAAATGCTTAACTACTGATTACCATAATGTATGTTGTGTGCAAATGCTTAACTACTTTTTTTTTCTTTTGTACTTCTGCCTATATTTTTCTGTTCTTTTATCTGCCAAACCTATATACAATATGTAATTTATTGTCTGTTTTTTCATTGTCCATAACTGTTTGCATTTGACTGATTACCATAATGTGAATTGTGTCCACTGATGTTCTCGCTGTGTCGCCTCCTTGTGGCCCAGGTTGTGACTGAACATGGTCCTCTGGATCAGTGCCCTTACCTGGTTACCAAAAACATAAATAAATACATAAATAAATACGGAAAATCACTACACTGCAGGAAACCATTGGGCACAGCAAATGATGCCCAGCTTAAGGCGTCATATAAAATAAAAGATGGCAAATATACTCAGGAAATAATACCATCTTGGGGTTGAAAGGGCTCATAAATGTCATTCGCTCTTCGGGCTCGTGGCTTTATGGTTTGTTCCACCCCTAGACGGTATTATTTCCTTGTAAACCATACTTTGCCATCATTTACTCTGTCATCTTATCCTCCTGCTTTTCACTCCACTGAAATCTTATACCACTTGTAACATGAAAACATGTGGCTGTGAATTGGAATATGTTACGTGCAGAGCCTTATTACTTATACTTCATAAACAGAGCAGAGAAGAGGAAATGATGGTCCTAGAGTCTCTTCCAGCCTAAAATTAGGTTAGCATAATTTAAGCTAAAAGAAAATCAAGAGGTTGAGATGACGTCTGAGATACAGAAATCCTATCATTATGCAGATCTTCTCAATAATAAAAAATGAGGAGGGATTAATACAGAAAACATTAAAAACTGAAGAGTAATTGCATGGAAAGTATTACATTTTTTAAAAGTATGTCCTGAGACAGGACTATTGCTTTAACATGGTTAGTGTTTTCACCAGCCTTGGTTTGGTTCCTGATGTCCTACCTAGTAACACGTAACGCTGATACTATACTTTTTTTGTCAGTCATCTAGATAATTATCTCTAAGCAAATAATGTTGCTGTGTGGCAGTTCAATCACCAGCTGAATTTCCAGTATAATAAATAACCATGTCGGTCTGCATTGCAGTGGTGGATTTTATAACGCTAGCACAGATTCAGCAGTTTACTTACTATATAAAGTCAAAGAACAGCAGTGGGTCTAAACTAAAAGGACAGTTGTGGGTTTATCATAGGACATTCATTTTGTCATGGATGTGTTTTTATGCTGGTTTACTTATTTATTTTATTTAAATTGTCTTCCAGGAAAGTTTACTTTATACATTCTGTGTTTTGAGGTTAACTTTGTATGCCTTTTATTATGTATAGGATGGCTGCAATCTGAGAACTAAATCTAATCTAATAGAGCCCCGGGGCACCCTTTTGTTATCTCACTACAGCCAGAAAGTCTATTGTTAGGAGAGACGCAATGGAGTCTCTTATTGCAGTCCAGGAAGGTCTGAATCAGTTTAATGCTTCTTCACTAATACCAGAGTGTCTTTCTCTATAAATTGATGCCTGCCCTGATGACATAAGTAAGCATTAATCCACAACAAAGGAGGGCTCTACTAGGGAATTAATGCCTGGTTGGGGAGGGGGTTGGGCATGAGGTCGAGGCCAAGTGCCTCCACCCACCAACCAGGCACTAATTCCCTAGTAGAGCCCGACTTTGGGGAAGATTATTGTGCTTGTGACATGGCAAGTGCAAATTCAGTAATGTTACAAGTCAATGACATGTGGGACATAAATGAAAAGCAAATTACAATATTGTTTTGTACAATATTAACTGCTGTTCAACTGTGTACTTCTGAATAGATGTCCATGTCCACCGGCCGGGTGCACATTCACAATTAACTATCTGTTTATATTGTGACTGCTGTTTTATGTAGGTTTGAAACTGATGTTTAAAAACACCCTTGCAACAGATATGACAGAAAAAAATGACTTTTTTTTGGTACCTAAACAGCTGTCTTCACTCGTTTCCTTTCTTTGTATTTTTGGTTCATTACTGCATTCTGGGGACAACGAATATTTACATATCTGGTGTCTCACTTCATTGTGCATGGCAAGGTATGCAAATATTCATAATATCCCCACAATGCACTCTTCATTAGCAAGGAATACCCGCCAGCACTGATCAAGGTTAACGTATACAAACAGCACTCACGGTATGCTTCTTGAGCTCCCTCTCCATCAAGGACTGTATTGGGCAAGTGAAAAGCATCCTAATTCATCGCACACCACTAAATGGTCATCATCGTGCAGATATTTTCCTCTCGACTGCGGCGCCGATGGGTTTGCTCAGGTCGGACGCCAAGTGCGCTCAAGATTTCTACAGCGCGACCACAACGTCAGCAGTGCTCTAATTCTTCCTGTTGCGCGGCCCCATTATGACTGCAAACACTGCTGCATTCTGAAGTGGGCATTACTAGGGAATTAATCCCCACTTCAGATTGTACCATGTGTTGTGTTTGCGCCAATGTACTTACTGGATTACTGTATGAGATTTCTTGCCATGTTACAAGGTACATTTACACACATACTGGGTTTTGGCACCTTTGCAGCACCTCTATGTGAAATGCACCATTCTAGCCATTTCCAGTGTGTCCACATGCAGAAGGAGCCATGAAGCTTGCAGAAGCTATGGAAGTGTTGCAGGCACTTACTCCTCCCTGGGTCTGATATTGAAAAAATGGGGAAAGTGTAGCCGTTTGTGCTGCTCTTGCCCCTGTGCTCCTTCCGACCATTTTGATATTTCCCGGGTCATGCCTGAAAATAGGAATTTCTGTCTAGTGCACTTACCCAATTACCAAAAGCAAATAAATAAATATTTCAGATGGGTAGCGCTTGCTGATGGAGACAGCTGTCTGACAGAATATTGGTCCATGTCAGCACTGAGCTATGTGAATGGTTAACAAATAGGTAGTATAAAGTACTTGGGCAGACTAGGTGGGTCTGGGGATCCTCATCTACCATCAATATCTTATGTATCTATGTCCTGACATGGACCAGGGCTGAATATGGCCCACAGGGGATAGCACTGCCTGAAACAGGACAGCACCAAGTCCCGGGGGGGGGGGCATATTTAGCCCAAGCATGCAAATGAGCCTATTAGACATGCAAGATGCTAAGATGCCATTTGCATGTTCATTATGGGCTCATTTGCATGGTGCATGGCAGCCCCTTAGCACCCCTGTCTCAGTAAAAGGGCAGCCCTGGTGGTCCAGTGGTTCCCCCCAAATCTGATCCCGCAGTACATTTGTGTTATTGAAATTCCTGGTGTACGGTGGTTCCCCACCCCCAATCCCCAGTACATTAATTTCATTTGAAATCTCTGGTGCTTGGTGGTACCCCCCACTCCAGTCTACCTGTAAATGTTTCAAGTGAAATCCCTGGTGGTGCAGTGGTTCCCTCCCCACCTTGAACAGTCTCACACCCCCCACTCGTCCGCTCACATCCAACCGTCCCACACCCCCATGCTCACCCCTTCACCCTGGTGTCCAGCACTCATAGTAGAGTATGACTACTGGCACAGCCCTCCTGTCACCTCTGCATCCAGCTGCTGTATGAGTTGTCAATGAGGGTGTGAACTACAAAAGGAGCTGTTTCTACAGTATGCTAACTCATTAACAGCTCACACTGTAGTTGGCTGTGGAGTTGAGAGGAGAGCAGTTTTGTCTGCTGTACTTTGCTGTGAGTGCTGGATACTAGGTTGAAGGGATGAGCTTGGGGTGTGGGTAAGTTGGATGTGAGCAGTCAGATGGGGGGTGTGAGACTTTTCAAGATAGGTAGAGAACCACTGGACTACCAGGGATTTGACTTGGAAACATTTACAAGGAGATTGGAGTGGGGTGGGGGGGTACCACCAGACACCAAAGATTTCAATGAAACTAATGTACTGGGGGTCAGGGGTGGGGGAGCCACTGGACACCAGGGATTTCAATTAAACTAATGTACTGGGGGATCAGGGGGTGAGGGGAACCACTGGACACCAGGGATTTCAATGAAACTAATGTACTGGGAGATCAGGGTTGGGGGGAACCAATGGACAACAGGGAATTCAACAACACAAATGTACTGGAGGATCAAGGGGGCAGCTTGGCACAAGGGCGGGTGGCTGCAGTATAGCCACTCTGTCTTTGAGGGATGGGGGTGTGGGCTTAGTACCTGGTTAAGAGGTGATTTTCGGTGGCAGTAAACAGTGCCACTTGGGGGGGGGGATGGTTACCACCACTGCAAACCTTTGAAAATGCCACTGTGCCAGTATGCCTGGATGCTGCTGGGTTTGGGGGGTGCTCTGGAGGCCTCTGAATATGGACCCACCTTGAGCGCTGGCACAAACCTGGTTGGTGCTGGTGTGAACCACATTCATGCTGGTGCTAGCTTTTGAATATCAGTGCTTATTTAGTTAGTTATAGTGTCTTACTTAGTTAGGTTTTTTGAGTGGGAAAGGAAGGCTAAGCAATTCTGCCTATTTTCAGCCTCATCCCAGGGTGAGTGAGTGGGAATAGGAGAGATACAGATGCAAACTCATACACGGAATCAAGCTAAGCTGTTGGTGGTGTTTTAGTGAATGAGGGAAATTTGGCCTAGACTATGATGAAATTCCCCATCTCTTTTCAAAAGTGCTATGGAACCTTTAACAACCACCTGAATAAAAACCAGAACAGGCAAACAAGACCTCAGTTTAATGTCTCATATGAAAGACAGCACTTTCCAGCACACTATGTGAGCATCACTTCAGGTGGTGAGGAAGGTGAAATGGAAGCCCCGTTCACACGGGCAATTCTGCGGCATTATTTTTGGGGCACAGCAGCAAGATCGTTGCCGCTGTGCATGTCTGAATGCCACAGTTTTGCTGTTTTGGGTTGTCATTCCATTGTGACTGCAGTTCCTATTTTCTTGGGATCATCTAGTGGTGTGAGCATTTTGCGCTGTTTTGTGCAGCTGTCTGAACAGCCCGCACCACTCACAGCACTGTGACAGGCTTTTCCCAGCCTGCATTTGTGGTTCTGTTGGCAGCATGAACCAGTAATTTTTAAAACCCAAGTTCACAGCTAAAGGTTGTTTCTGATAATTTAAAGACAACTGAACTTGGGGAAGTGGCTTTTTGAAACCTGAGGGCTAGAAATTGAAGAAAACACAGTCTCGGAGTCAAGCCCTGACATTGGGCGTACATGTATGCATATGCATAAGCACATGCCCAGTGTCACAGCTCAACTCCGAGACCATGTTTTCTTCCATTTCTAGCCCTCGGTTTCCAAAAAAGCCACTTCCCCAAGTTCAGTTGTCTTTAAATTATCAGAAACAACCTTTAGCTGAACTGTGATTAAAAGACCCACGCCAGATCCTTCTGACACTACCAGTGCCTCCCCACCGGAACTCCCCTCAAATACCAGAACTTCTAGGGGAGCACCTACTATTCTCCAGAGCTGGGCCATTTGAACGCTGCTCCGACAGTGTTTCAGGGAGAATGGCCAGATGAATCACAGGGCACCGATGTAAATGCCGGCCACGTGAACAAGCTCAAGTGTTCACACAGGGACTTAAAACTCCTGCACTGTTTCAGCTCCCCACCACTACAGAGTTTCACAGGAGCTGCAACAGATCAGTTTACAACACTCCCAAACATCCTTACACTTATCCTCTAGCAGTGGATCAGCTGCTTTGTTCCATTCATGGGGAGGCACTAGGAGCACTGAGCTGAAAACCTGCAGAACTGGCTTTGAGTCCCGCTGCCACCACTTGCATACCGTGTGATCATGACTAAGTCACTTAATTTTCTTTTGCTCCCAGCACACACGTGGAAACAAGCCTCAGCTTAATATGTCTTTCCAGGCAAAAAAAAAAAAACATTAAGTGAACTTTTTAAATAAAAATGCACACTGGTGAAGAATTGTCCTTGCAAACATAGCAGCAAAATATGCACCTGTCATGCAGGAGATCGAAGTTTATGTTCTGAACCCAGATACTGCTTGGTGAACAGCAGAATGTTTGAATGCAGTCAGCGGTTTTAGCTTGGCTCAGTTGGTAGCACATCTGCCACTGGGCCAAAAGGTTGTGGGTTTTTGCCACACACTGGGATTGGGCTGATAACATAAGCTCTGGCATCCAAGTGTAGCAGAAAGGAGGCATTGCACTGCTGGGGTGTGCTATACTTTGGATGAGATGTTGAAGTGGAACAGTCAGCAAAAAGGGTCCCACACTCAAGTGTGGGGCTGGTCCCAGTATGCCCTTTGTGTGCAAAATACATTTTGGTTTACTCACTGTAGTATAGTAGAGTGTATCAGACTAAATTTTGCTTACTTCTAGGCTGATAGCTTCTGTAACCACAAATCCCAGAGTCCCCTGCAGGTGACATCATGGCAGTACTGGAGCAGTGGGAGATCCAATAGCCTGCAGTGCATAGATACATAGACAGTGTCGGTAGATAAGGGCCTATGGCCCACCCAGTCTGCCCATTTGAGCTTGTAAGTTCAGTTTATGTTTTCCTAGAAGTCTGTTGCCCCTTACCCCTGACCTCCAGAATTCCTTTATGTCTATCCCATGCATTCTTAAATCCCGTGATTGTTTCGGCCCCCACCACTTCCTCTGGCAGGGTGTTCCACTTGTCCACCACCCGTTATATCTTTTATAATCTCTGATCAGATATTTTCCAGTTCTGTTTTTCTGCAGGACCTAAGTACAGACCTCTGTGACTCTGTTTAGTCTCAGGAGGACAGTGGGACCAGCAAACAAAAGATCAGAGTTTACATAAACTCTGTTATGCACTGCAGGCTACTGAATCTCCAACTGCTGCAGCTCTGCTCTGATGTCAGCTGCAGGGGATTCTGTGATTTGTAGTTACACATGTCAGCCTAGAAATAAGCAACAGTAGTCAGATATAACCTACTATACTACAGTAAACAGTAAGTAAACCAAAATGTTTTTGCACATAAAGTGCACATTGGGACCACTCCCACACTAGAGTGGATGATCCTTGGTGCTGACTGTTCCCCTTTAAATTAAGGTCTAAGCTAAGTTTCTGTTGGCCCATCTCTGGTGTTGTCCCGGAGTGTGTCCGGGTGGAAGTAAAACAGCCAAAGCACTTTTTACAAGAGTTGGGGAATTTTTTTATTTCATAAATCAAAGGAAAAGTACATAATGTTACATCACATCATAAACCAAATAGATGTGTAACAAACAAACCCACAAAACCCAGAAGCCCAATGAAAACCTGGGAAAAAATGAATAAGAAAGGGATCCTAGTATCAGTGACATTTCCACAAAATGATTCACATGCAGTATATCTTTATACCAGCAGATATGCAAGGGGGAAGAAAAGACAGAACAGCAAAAGAGGGTCAAGAGATAGTTGGAGGCAGAGAATTGTAAGACCATCGGGGTGATCAAGTCCTAGGTCTCATGAGAAAATCTGGTTGTGCAACCAGACAGAGAAGAGACAGAAAAGGAGAGAACAGAACAGATCCTTGCATTTACTCTTTCTCCATAATAACTGGAACAGAGCCGTATTCAACCCTGTCACACAGTTCTATTAACACTGGCGGTAGGGGGGGTTATAGGTCTGTCAATACTGAGGGTGATACAGGTGTGACAGTACTGGGGGTACAGGTCTGCTAGCTCTGGGTGAGAGATACAGTATGTCTTTCAATAATGGGGCAAAAACAGTTCTGTGAACACAGGGTATACAGTTCTGTCAATATGGGGGATACCAGTCTAATAGTTTTGTCAATGCTGGGAGAGACAGGTCTGTTAATACTGGAGGTGATACAGGTCTGTGAACATGGCGGGGGGATCTGTCAGTAATCAGGGGACACAAGCCTGTCAAGACCGTGGGCTTTTCAGATTTTATAATCTCATGTTATTAGTCTTTCAGTACTAGATGGGGATACAGATATTCAAAACGTTCAATACAGGTGAGGGAGATATTGGCCTGTCACAAATGAGGGGTGTACAGATCTGTTAACGCTGGGGAAGTGGGGAGCATACAGGTCTTTAAATACTGGGAGGGGTTACAGGTCTGTTCTGAAAGAGATAAAGGCTGTCAGTTCTGGGGGACATAGATTTGCCAATATAGAGGTAGTCAGGGTGATACAGGCCTGTCAGTCATGAGGATGGGTTACTGTAAGTATAGAAACATAGAAACTAATGGCAGATAAAGGCCACTTGGCCCATTCAGTCTGCCTGTTTTCATTGTGATTTCATTTGCTGCAGACCCTCCTTGGTCTATGGCACAGACTCTTCCACCTCCTTCCTTTCCTTTATAATTCCATTGTGCCTATCCCACACTTTTTTGAATCCTTCCACTGTCTTTGCTGCCACTGCCTCCACTGGAAGCCTGTTCCAGGCATCCACCACCCTTTTTGTGTAGAAGTATTTCCTCACATCTCTCCTGAACCTATCCCCTTCCAGATTCATATCATGATCCCTTGTTCTAGAGCGCACCCCTTCCTCCGAAAAATACCTCCTCTCTGTACCTTATTCATTCTGTGAGTTATTTAAAGGTCTCTATCATATACCCCTTCTCCCATCTCTCCTCCAGGGTGTACATATTGTGTCCTCTTAGCCTCTCCTCATAGGGCTTTTGATGTAGACCCTGTAGGGGGATAGATAAAGGGTTAAAAGAAGTTTGCATGAGTCCTGCATGCCTTATTGTGTAAGCATATGCATTAGTCTATTGAGAGTTTCCAGAAGATGGCAGGCCACCAGTTGCTGGTCTTCTGCAGTTAGTCTTTCTTTCTTGTTGAGCTTAAAAAGCCATTCACAATGAATATAATACATTTATATAAAGACAGATAGTATGAAAACAATATTTCATAAAAGCCATTGTGCATAATCTTGAATTTAAATACACAGATATCAGGGTGTAAGACATTTACTCTAAACAGTGTAAGACCTACCATCAAAATACAACTCTATTACCATATATTATAATTTTTTTTAGAGGCCAACGTGATTAGCTAAGAGTCTCCTCTTTTTCTCAGTATTACACTGAAATATTTAGCTACCCTAGTAATAGTCCATTCCTCAGCTGTATGTAAGAGGATAACTGTTAGTAGCTCCTCATTTACAGGATATTTTGAATCCAAAAAAGTGCATAACCAATATCTTCTTTCACTTGTATGCCAAGTGCATTTCAGTAATGCATGATTAAGATTTTCAATATGTCCCTCAGAACATGTGCAGTGTTCAAATTCCTTAGATAATTTATTGTACCTTGCATGTAAAACATTATTTGGAAAGTTTTCGAATTTGTATTTGACAAAAGTCAGAATTTGTCAATATGTTCTCTTTCCCCGTGAGCCTTTCAGTCCTAAGTAACCTAGGGGCTGTTACCCCTCCCCAGACCCCACATTTCTCCCGTTCCAGTCCTAAGCCAAGAATTGCATGGTGTAATGCTATAAGGTACCTCACCCTGCTGCTTCTCGTGGCAGGTGATATCGAAACAAACCCAGGCCCGTCGTCTGAAATCAACCATGTAACTCTTCCAAAGGGACTAAGCCTACTCCACCTGAACATCCACAGCTTACTAAATAAAATCCCGTAGCTGCAAGTCACTACCTAAACCCTCCAACCAGACATTTGCATCATATCCGAGACATGGCTCAAACCTCACCATGCGGATGCCGTAATAGCCATCCCGGGGTATACTGCAATCATGCAGGACCGTCAAGGACCTAAGAAAGGCATCGGCATAGCCATGTATATATCAAATAGGCTTAACTACACCCCTGTCCAAATCACAGGTCTGTCTCCCCAGATAGATACTAAGCTGATTAAACTCCTGCTGCCACACACCTCCCCGGTATACGTTGCTGGAATTTATTGCACCCCGACTACTCCTGGAGATACCATCATCAATCATCTAGCCTCCCTAAAAGCTACAGCTGCCACAGGTGAACTCTACATCCTCGGTGACGTAAATCATAACTGGCTAGCACCAGCCTGTGCAAAACTACGCAGCAGTGTCAAATCCCTAAACCTCTCCCAACTAATAGAACAATCCATGTGCCTAAATCCTACAACACGCAACCACTCCCTCCTGGATTGGGCTCTCACCTCACACCCACACAAAATAATTAAGGCTGGCATCCTTCCTGATTCCTTGAGTGATCACCATATGGTCTACATGACCAGGAAAGTGCACAGACCTACAAACCACCTCCCTCCAAGGATAATCCTTACAAAGAGCATACAAATCCCTGTATCTCCACCCTTTTAAATGACTTCTCCTTGCCGACTGGTCTTTTATTGCTGAAGCGCCTCAATTGACCACGCTTTCGATATGTTTAGAAAGCAGCTCCTTGCCATATGGGACTATCACGCCCCCCTAAGAAAGAAAAGAGTCAGGGAATACCATCTCCCCTGGGTCTCTGCTGACATTATTGGTAAATGTCTTGCTAGAGACCAGGCCTGGAAAAGACATAGGCTATTAAACTCCCCCGCATCTCTACAATACTACCGCACCCTCCGAAATAATTGCACTAAAGCCATAAGACAGGCACAAAACAACTATTTCAGACGCTTCACCACGAATCTAAGTCACCCTCCAAATTCTGGAAAACTGTTAAAACCCTGTTCTCTCCCCGCCCAGCCACCTCCCTACCCTAAACGTACAGGGCAACATTATATCAGCCCCCGACGGTTGCCTCTGCTTTCAACTCCTTCTTCTCCACTAGTGCCAAAACTCTTCTAGACTGCCAACAGCCCCACGCAACCGCATACAACCATCTCGATATACCTCCGCTGACCCCAAGCGTGCCCTCTTTCTCCTTTCAACCGGTCTCCCCAGCTGAAGTTTTAGCCGCCCTACGCTCCCTAGACCCAAGCAAAGGCAAGTGCCCTCTAGGACTGGACACCAAACTCCTCTTCCTATCAGCCCCCGCAATAGCCACCCCCCTAGCCGACCTCCTAAACCTCTCTTTTTCCACAGCAAAAATTCCAGTAGCCTGGAAGAAAGCAGTAATCATCCCACTACCAAAAGGAGATGATCCATCTGAGCCTGGCAATTACCGCCCGATCTCTCTCTCCTACCAGTTCTGGCCAAGCTTCAAGAGCAGCTAGTACTCTCCCAACTCACACAGTTCCTCGACTCCACCTCTTTCTTCACACCGTTTCAGTCGGGCTTTCATAAAACTCACTCCACCATCACAGCACTGTTAAGGCTCACAAACGATATTTCCTCGGAAATAGACAAGGGCCACGTCACCTCCGCTATTTTCATTGACTTGGCCAAAGCCTTTGATACTGTGTCCCACTCAAAACTTCTCACAAAATTGCAACATGCAGGCCTCTCTCATCCCGCCACCAACTGGTTCCAAGCCTATCTGACAGGCAGGAAGCAGGCTGTAAAAATTGGCCCTCACATCTCCACCTCACTACCTGTTAACATGGGGGTCCCCCAGGGTTTGGTCCTGGGCCCCCTGCTTTTCTCCATATTTTTAAATGACCTGCCTCAAGTCTGCTCCAACTCAGCCTTACAAATGTACGTGGATGATACAGTACTGTACACCTCCGGCCCCTCTACCGGTGACACAAACGCTTCTCTTCAACGTGATTTTGATGCCGTTCAAATTTGGCTTAGGTCCAACCAGCTTATCCTAAATGCTAAGAAAACCATCTCCATAACTTTCAGCACCCATCCTAAACTATCCCGGCTAGCAGCCCCCCACTCTTCCACACTCTGGACGGATCCAACCTAGAATCCTGCACCTCCTTCAGGTACCTGGGGTCTGGCTCGATCAACACCTTGATTTCCATGCCCACATTGACTCACTACAGAAAAAAACTACACCCTAAATTAGGCGCACTTTACCGCTACAAAGGCAACCTTCCTACCTCTGTCAGGAGGGAGTTAGTCCTCAAAGTGATTCTCCCCATTTTTGACTATGGTGATGTGGTCTACAGTGCAGCCCCTCCATCTACCTTGGCCAGCCTGGACCCCCTCTTTCACTCTTTCTGCCGTTACGTCCTTGACTGCCCACCTTCCACCCATCACTGTGACCTGTACAGTGCCCTTACCTTCCCATCACTGGAGTCTCGGCGGAAACTACATTGCACAACTCATCTTTCAAATACTGGTCAAATGCCCTCCCCCATCTCAGTTGTGCACTAGCAACCCCCCCCCCCAGCGGCTCAGATTCAAAACAACTCCAAGTCCCTTTCATGCGCTCCTCAAAGGGCCAAATGGTCTTCAAGCATCGACTGCCCAAACTTTGGAATGAGTTACCAGCAGACATCAGGCTCTCCTCCTCCCACTGGCTTCTCAAACCTCGTCTGCTTACCCACTTCTCAGATGTATGTAATTGTTACCCACAGACTACTTGTTACCCACAGAGTAATCCTACCACCAGGGGCATCCAATTGGCTCTAAAATAATAACCTAAGGAACTAGCCCAGTTTCCCACTGGGCCAATTTACCTCACTGCTCTACTGCTATCACCCAGTAGTGTATGCCTAACAATTGTCACAACAAACTATGTGCACCAAACCTAGTAATTGTATCGGCAGTCAAGGTGCACTTGCTGTACCTACAAATCTTGCCCTGTATAAATCCACTCTCACCTGTTGCAATACCACTGGCAATTTTCTCTCCCTGTTTTTGTATCCACTTTCAGCTGTTTTATATACCATTTCAATTGTGATGTCTACGGAACCTGCTGTCTATCTCACCGATGTACTGTGCATTCTGTACCTATTCTTGACATTTGTAACCCCAGGTCACATCTGGAAACAAGCGGTCCCCGCTCAGTATGTTTATCTGGTAAATCTCTTAAATAAATAAATACCCAAAGTTGGAGAAGATGGAAGGTTCAATACCTTTTATTGGACCAACAAGTATCTTCTACAACAAAAGATAGAATTATACACAAACTTTCGGGGCCCACACAGGTCCCTTCTTCAGGTGAATAGCAAAACTAAGAAACAAGCAGTATTTATATCCACCGTGGAGCAATTAAAAATCAAGAAGTGAAGTAGGAAGGATAAAGGGGACTAGAGATGAAAGTCTAAGATGTAAATAATAAAAACATGAGAAGAAATGGGGAGGGGGCATAGTAGGAAAAGGTCAGGAGGAGATCAAAGGAAACTAAAGGGAAGACAAAAGCATGCATATAGGATCTGAGATCAGAGGCTGACTGAAAGGGTAGAATGGACAGGAGATGCCTAAAGATGCAAGGAAATCAAGAAATTAGGAGAAACAAAAGAACAAAGGCCTAGATAAACAGAGGTGTGAAAACAAGAGGGAGTAGGTGGGACTGAGCTCAGGAGTTAATAGGAGAGACAGGGAGGATGCGAGGTATAAGTAAAAAAACAGAACAGGCAGAACTCAGAGGAAAAAAATATAACAGTCAGAGAGATACAGAACCAAACTGTGATGAATAGAGACATGATTTAGTACACAATAAAAAATAATTACAGTTTATCATAGTGGGTCATGAAACCGATGTCCCGATTCAGTCCAGAAATGTTAGATTTAAATTGTTTTATGTATTTCAGTTCCCATGTCCTTCTGTCCTGTGTGTTTCTGTAGTTGCCTCTAAGTATCAAGACAGATAAATCCAGGAGAGTGTGATCTGTTTGTGAAAAATGGTTTCCTACTGGAGTGCTGATAATCTGGTTTACTATAGTGTGACGGTGGTGATTCATCCTGGTTTTCAGTGGTTGGCTAGTTTCCCCAATATAGCAATCATTTGTACACTTCTTGCATTGAATTAGGTCAACCACATTGCTGGATTGATATGTGAAGGATCCATTAATTTGCATTATGTTGTTCTGGCTTGTCTTAATGGTGGCCTGTGCGCATATGTGGGTGCAGGTCTTACATCTTGCCACGTTGCATGGTGTTGTCCCTCTTGTTTTCTGGTTATTTTGATCTGTTGTGAGTTTGTTATGAATCATTATGTTCGAGAGGCTGGGGGGCTGCTTATAGGCAATGACAGGTGGTTCAGGGAAGATTTCTTTCAGTGTTTCATCTTCTCTCAGCATGGGTTATAGGCTAGCTCTTTGGTAGTTTCCTGAAGGGGTTTTAGCATGGGGCTGTAAGTGACCACTAGGGGTGTGCAGTCAGTTTGATGTCTTTGCCTGTATTCCAGCTGATTGTCTCGTGGTATTTGTATGGCCTATTCAAATTCTCTGTCAGTTTGTCTTGGAGAGGGGCCCTGCTGAATTAGGGAATTCCGAAGTGTGGAGAGCTGTCAGTCTCTTGTTCTCTCATCAGAGCAGATTTGATGGTATCGAATCACCTGACTGTAAATTACAGATTTTTTTGGTATGATTTTTGTATGATTACCCAAAGTTAAAATGATGTTCCGCGTACCATCTAGCATAATGCGATCTTTGTATATGTTCTAGGTCCCTTTTATTCCGGGTATTCATTATTTTCTTGGCCATATATTGTTTGTACTAACTACTAACAGATATACATTTATTCACTCAAACATTCAAAGTATTTAACCTATACTCTTTTAACAATTGTATCACAGTCACAGGTCTCCTGCAGTTCCAGTAGACATCTGTTGTCCCCGAGTATTAACAAGTCTGTTCAGTGGTACATCCTTCCTTTGTTAGACATAGCTATGAAGACAATGGAACACACTTGAACAATAGCAGAGCAGCCTGTCGAAAGAAATTTATCTCCCAAATACAAGACTGTGGGGACTCTGGGGAGGGGTCAAGGGTGCAACTTATTGGGCAAGGGGAGGGAATAACAGGATAGCAAATTCTGTTAAAATTACCTCCAAAAAGTGCCAGAATGCACCAAATTTAAAACAATTTCTGGGGGCCTAGGCAGTCCCCAGATTCCTGGCCTATAATTTACAATATTCACGCCAGCATCAGCACCCCCATCTATTTCATGAAGAGCCCAAAACAACATTGTTACCCAGGGCCCAAATGGGTCTCCATCCACCCCTGTTGCTGATTGCTGCACTGTCCAAACATTCTATCGCTTTTTGGTTACACATCGATCAATAACTAGAGGGTGTACTGTGTATTCAGTTTTGCCTCAGACAGTCAAAGTTCTTTTCACAGCTCTTTTCAAAGCTTTTTTTAATGAGCTTTGCAAGTTGTTGGAGAGAACTGCATGTACTTGCCCCCCCCCCACCCCACGTCATGCTCACTGGCAATATGCCCATTCAGTCACTTTCACTTTCCATACTATCCACAGATCCAAAGTGCTCTAGCAGTGACCAGTGACTGGGGCTGTGGATAACCTTTACACCCTGGACCTGACTAAGAGTTGTGTATGGTTGGGATGGGCAAGTGAAAGTAACTAGCTAGGTGGGCCAGCTGCAACAGCGAGTGGTGTGTGTGTGTGTGTGTGTAGGGGGTCTTCAGCCAGATAATCCAGATATGTATGATACCATACACCAGTATATAGTGCTAATCCACTGCAGAGCTCCTGAGTACATACACATCTTTATATTTGTGCCTCAGCCCAAGTATTACACTTAAAAAGAGAGATACTATAGTGTACAAAACGATAGCCGACATAACACAGCATGTGTTTGTCTGCTACTACGTGGCTTTCAGTAAGGCATTTGACTCCATACCCCACAGAAGGCTGACCAGCAAGTTAGATAGCTTGGGAGTAGGGAGGAAGCTGGTTGGGTGGATCAAGGACTGGTTACAGGGTAGGCAGCAGAGGGTGGTAGTTGGTGGGGAACTCTCAGCACCCAGGGAAGTAACCAATGGGGTCCCACAGGGGTTGGTGCCAGGACCGTTTCTATTCAACATATTCCTAGCAGACATATCAAATGGGATATGGAGCAAGATCAACCTCTTTGCAGATGACACTAAGATCGGTGCTGAGGTAGATAGTGAGGAAGGGGGTAAGGCTCTGCAAGAGGATTTGGTGAACCCTGAGTGCTGGTCAGCCACATGGCAGCTGGGGTTCAATGCCAAAAATGCAAGGTTTTGCACTTGAGGGCAAAAAACCTAAAGTATAGCTACTGGTTGAAGGGGAGTGCAGTTAGCCACTTTGGCAGAGGAGAAAGATCTGGGAGTGCTGGTGACAGGAAACATGAAGCTCTTGGCACAGTGCAGGAAGGCAGCAGCAGAGGTGAGCAGAATGCTGGGATGCATAGCCAGGGGAATCACCTCTAGGAGGGAGGAAGTAATTTTGCCCCTGTGCAGGTCCCTGGTGAGGCCGCACTTGGAGTACTGTGTGCAGTTTTGGCTCCATTTGAAAAAGGACATCAAGCCACTGGAGGGGGTCCAGCCTAGGGCAACAAAAATGATCCAGGGGATGGGGGACAGGACATATGAGTAGAGATTGAGGGAGGTCAACATGTACACTCTAGAAGATAGAAGGGAGAGAGGGGACATGATTGAGACCTTCAAGTACTTAAAGGGCAACAAAGTTAATTCAGGGGGCTTGTTTAAGATAAAAGGAGGGAGGGAAACCAGGGGTCACAGCCTGAAGTTAGAGGGAGGAAGATTCAAGGGAGAGAGAGAGAGAGAGAGGAGGCATTATTTCATGGAGAGTGTGGTGGCTGGCTGGAATGCACTACCAGAAGAAGTGGTAGCATTGCAGATGGTGGGCAGCTTCAAGAGAGGGTGGGATATGGTCAAAGGGAGGGTCAAACCTGGGGAGAGGGTGGGAGAGGTGAAGTCGGATGGGGGCACTAAGCTGGAAGGGGTGCAAGGGGAGGGGGGCAGCTGCAGCCTAATAGACGGTGTGCTGCACACTCGAGCAGACTAGATAGTCCAAATGGCTTGTATCTGCTGGCAGTTTCGTATGTTCGTATGTACTATTGCTTCCTTAGTTGAGAGTTTGTCTTTCAGTCTGTCTCCTCAAATATATAGTACTTTAAAGCACTTGAAAAGATAGCCTGTGACCAAATACCAACTCCAATGCAATGAACAACATGGGTTCAGGAGGCAGCATAGCACTACCACTGCCCTGATTGAGTTTTCCAGTTTCATACATGGTGCCTTAGAACATGGGCACTTGGTTGGGGCTACCTACATTGACCTGACCAAGTCCTTTGACGCGGTCAACCATGAGCTACTCCTCCATCAACTAACCTATACTAATCTCTTGCCAAAATCTGTGGGTTGGTTCTGGAGCTATCTCTTAGTCGTTCTCAGCAGGTAAAAATTCTTGACGCCCTCTCTGACCTCTATCTTGTCACGATGGGGGTTCCACAGGGATCAATTCTGGGCTCCCTACTTTTCAGTTTATTTCTGAATAACCTCCCCCTTGCTGCCCGGGTCATGTCCTCCTGTACGCGGATGACACATTGCTGTTCTCAAGCCAGGCTGACCCGACTGCACTTGGAGAACAAATGGAGACCAGTGTTTCAGTAGTTGACTCCTGGTTACTGCACCATAAACTTCTTTTTAATTACAAACAGACGAAGAGCATGCTTTTCGCCTCCTCCCAAAACTGTCACAAATCCCACCAACTCCAGATTCGCAACAGCAATAATGAAATACTGGACATGGTCCACTCCTTTAAATACCTCGTCATCACACTTGACAGTACCCTCTCCTTCTCGCAACATGCTGAGGGAGTAAGTAGGGCTGTCAATGCAAGAATCAGTATGCTGTACAAACACAGAAACTCTCTCACCGATGATGCGCTTAGACTTGCAGTATCCAGTTCTGTCTCTCCTATCATCGACTATGGGTTAGTGGTTTATGGAGCAGCAACTGGTTCAGCCCTACACTGAATCAGGGTGACTCTCAACAAAGCCTGAAGACTGATTCTGCAGGTCCACCACCAGACACATACTTATGAGCTCTACTCTCGCACGGGCTGGCTCAACTTAGATGTAAGGATTCAATATCAAATCTGCCTCCTAGCAAAGAAGGCCGCCTTCCGATTCCCCATAATTTTTTCCTAATTTAACTCAACAGATTCTATCCTTTAGCACTGACAATACACCAGTTATTCTTGGAGGGGATCTTAACTTAGCTTTAGAAGCCAGCATTGACAGAAGTAGCCCCACTACAGAGGCCCACCCTAGAAGTATTAAAACCCTCTCATTACTAATGCAAGATGTTGGATTAGCTGATGTATGGCGCCTCCTTCACCCCTGTGATCAAGAATTTACTTTTTACTCCTCTCTACATAAGACATACAGTAGAATTGACTACTGGTTAGCCTCTCCTGTTATAATGGAAAAAAAATATTGATTCATCCATCTCTCCCATCATAATCTCGGACCATTCTCCTGTCAAATTGCAACTTTTGTGGGGCCCATTAGCACCTAAATCTTCTTCCTGGCGGATGGACCCTTTCCTTCTCAAGGATCCCAATTTCTTAGCCATGATCAAAGCACAAATTCAGGACTTCCTCTTTCACAATACCCCAACCGAATCTTTTATGTCCTCTGTATGGGAAGCTCTTACTGCTACGATTCGAGGGAAAATTATCAGTTATGCTGCACATAGGAAAAGAGTAAGGGAACAACAGCTGGCTGACTTGGAAAAATCTCTTAAGGCTAAAGAGAATTTATACTTTTCTTCTAATAAGCACTATCCTGATTCTCAACTTCATCTTGAAATTCTTCAACTTAGAGTTAAAATTAATGAACTAATTTCTCGTAAAACCAAACTGGCCTTGTTTAAACTTAAATATAAGTTTTGGGAACACAGCAACAAAAATAGGAAACTCCTCTCTTACCAGCTCAAAGCACAACAAACGGAACGACACATCCTAAGCCTAAAAGATGAACAGGGTACAATTCACTCCAACAACCCCTCTATAAATCGTATCATGAAAACCTTTTATCAAAAACTATACTCTAACACAAATCCTCCATCTGGTTTACAAATTCAGCAGTTCCTTAAATTGTTACATCTTCCTCATCTTTCTACTCTTGAAACAAATTCTTTAGATGAACCCTTCTCACTTCAGGAAATCCAGAAAGCTTTGTCTTCCTTGAAATCCGACAAATCCCTTGGGGGTGACGGATTTCCTGTCGATATCTATAAAATGTTTTACGACACCTTATGTCCCCTTCTTCTTAATGTTTATCAAGAAGCTTCCAATACTGGCAAGCTCCCCCCATCTTGCACCAAAGCAATCATAACCCTAATCCCTAAGAAAGAAAAAGATCCTACTCACCCCACAAGTTACAGGCGCATCTCTTTATTAAACACAGATGGGAAGATATTTGCTAAACTACTAACTTCTCGACTTGAATCCTTGATTTCCAAGCTAACTCATTGTTCGCAAGCTGGTTTTATTAAACATAGATCTGGTTCTGATCACCTACATTCCTTATTTAATTTAATTCACAAAGCCAAATCCCTCAAGACACTAGCTGCAGCCATAGCTATTGATTTCGAGAAGGCCTTTGATTCCTTAAACTGGGACTGCCTTCATCAAGTTTTATCTTACTTCAGTCTTTCTCATGCCTTTTGCTCCTGGATCAAGCTGTTATATAACTCCTCTGTTGCTAAAGTACTTACTAATTTCACCCGTTCCTCTTACTTTCATCTAGCAAGGGGAACTAGACAAGGCTGTCCCCTGTCACCTTCCCTGTTTATTTTAGCCATGGAACCCCTGACTGCTTGTTTACGTCAATCTTCTGGCATTATGGGCATACCTGTGAGCAATTCAAGATATGTTTCTCTATCCTACACGATGACCTCTTAATCTTACTCGAAAGCCTGAATGAGACTGGGCCCCTGTTGGTTGATTTGCTTAATAATTTTACTAAAATTTCTGACCTTGCTTTGAATTATGGCAAATCACAAACTATGCCCCTTAACGACCACTGTAAAGCCTTTATGAACATTTCATACAGGATTTCATACTGGTGTATAGGAAAGTCATAAAGGCATAGCCCGTGTAAGCTTTCCCCACAATTCAGTGGCGGCAACCTGCATTACCAACATCATTTAGGTACTGATCTACCCGAACCTTGAAGGCCTCTGCAGTTCCTACTTCCACTACCTCCTGTAGTAATTTATTCCACATTCTAATTGCTCTATTCTTGAAACCATATTTTCTTATATCCGTCCTACTTTTCATCTCCCTTAGTTGTCTATTATGCCCTCTCATCTGATATATTTGATCTTTAAATTATATTCCCATCTCTTTTCTTATACTCTCATCCTTTAGAATTTTATAGAGCCATAACATATCCCCTCTAGTTCTTCTATCCTTTAGGGTCCACAGTCCCAACTTCTTCAATCTTCTTTCATAATCCAGATCCTTACACCCTACAATCAATTTTGTATATGTTTGTTGCGGCCTTTCCACCATTCTAACATCCCCCACTAAGTAAGAACTCCATACCATAGAACAGTAGTTCAATAGGGGCCTGACCAGGGTCATAAATAATGGCATTAGTACCTCTCTACCTCTAGAGTGGAAACCTCTTCTAATGCTACTTACCAAATACATTGCTCTATTTGATAAATTCCTACACTGTATATTATTCTTTAAATCATTCTGGATGTATACTCCCAAATCCTTCTCACATGTAGAAACCTTCAGTTTTATACCCTTCATGTAATAAGTCTGGTGAATATTTTTCCTTCCCAAATGCATTATGACACATTTATCCTCGTTAAAGTTCATTCCATTTCCCTATGCCCACTCCAGAATTTGTAAAATGTCTCTCCCAAATGTTAATCTATCATCAAAAGAGTCGACAATCCCTCCGATTTTCACATCATCTGCAAATTTCACCCACCTATTTCCACTATCTATTCCCAGATCACCTATGAATAATCGAAACAATAGGGGTCCCAACACAGACCCCCGCGGGATGGCACCACTGACGTCAAACTCACTGGTCTATAATTTACCACCTGATCCATTTTACCCTTCTTATATATGGGTACCACATATGCCCTCCTCCATTCCTCCGGCACCACCCCCTCAGTGAGTGACCTTTGCCCCAAAAAGGTAATAACAGCTACTAGCTCATGTCTCAGCTCCTTTACCATATACGGGTGAATCTCAACAGGTCCTGCTGCTTTACCCCCCTTTAACCTCATAATCTTTTGCATCACTTTTTCCTCTGTTATTATCTTCTTTACATCAAACTCTCCAGCACTTCCCAATCTACTTTCCAGCCTATTGCTCAGTTCCTTGTATATAGCACCAAAACATTTGGCAAATTCCTCTGCCATCTCTAACGGGTCCGATATTACCTCCTCATTAACTACTAAAGTCCCCACTATATTACTTCCTCCCCTCTGCCTGTTCACATAAGCATAAAAGCATTTTTAATTTTTATTCATTGCCAATCTTATTTCAAGTTGTTTTTTGGATTTCCTTATTTCCCCTTTAAGCTTTCTTAACATCTTTTTATACCTTTCTTTATTTACTGAAGTTCCATCCTTTTTCATCCTCCGAAAGTAAACTTTCTTTTTCCTCGAGAGTCTAGTTATTTTCATTGTCAACCATGGAGGCTTTTTTCCTTTATTATTACATATTTTTTTCTTTGGAATATACTTTTCCTTTATCTCATTTATTACTTTTAAGAAATTCTGTCATGTTTTTTCAAGTTTGTTACTATCCATCCTACGGCCCCAATCTATATTCCTTAATTCCTCTCTCATGGCCCCATAATCCCCCTTTTTATACAGATATTGAACAGTATTACCCTTTACTGACTCCATTTCCCAGTTTAATTCAAATGATATAGCATTATGATCACTCATCCCCACTTGTGGTTGAATTTTTACATTCCTAATAATTTCGTTTCTATTTGTAAGAATGACATCCAATATATTGTTTCCTCTAGTTGCTTCTTGTATACATTGTATAATCCCTACTCCAAGGAGTTCTTGGAATCTACTCGAAATGTTATTACCGCTGTGGTTTTCACCCCATCTTATTTCCAGCATATTTAAATCTCCCATTAAAACAACATCAGTATCTTCTGCCATCCTACCCAAGTATTCTATGAATTCTTCAGTCTCTAGTACCTCTGTGTCCGGTGCTCATAGAAACATAGAAACATAGAAACATAGAAGTTGACGGCAGATAAGGACCGCAAGGCCCATCCAGTCTGCCCATTTCTTTTTCTACCTTATAAATGTGCCATCGGCCTTTGCTCTGTCAGTGACCTATCTATTCATAGTCATTTGTATTGCTCCCTTATGCCTATCCCATGCCTGTTTGAAGCCCTGCACTGTATTCATAGCCACCACTTCTTGTGGTAAGCCATTCCATGCATCTACCACCCTTTCTGTGAAAAAGAATTTCCTCACATTCCCCCTTAATCGACCTCCCTCTAATCTCATGCTGTGTCCTCTTGTCCTGCTATTTTTCTTATATTTAAACATGTTAGACTCTTTCACCTTGTTTATGCCCTTAAGGTGTTTAAATGTCTCGATCATATCACCTCTCTCCCTCCTTTGCTCAAGGGTATACATATTGCTCTGTAGAACACAGAAATACTACACTTTTTCCCTTTTATTCCTAACAATTCAGTAGTTTCTATTTCTACTTTACCCAATTCCACCATTTTCTCCAGTCTCCTAATCTCCAGATCCTCTCGAACAAAAAGAGCCACCCCCTTCTTTTCCCTCCTATTCCTACTAATCAGTTTGTAACCAGGAATATTCTGAGACTAAATATTTTCATCTTTCCACCAAGTTTCAACAACCCCTATCATATCCAACTCCCCCTCCCTAATCAGAATTTCCATTTCTGATTTACTTGCTTCGTTCAAACTCCTAGCATTAAAAAACATAACTTTTAGGGATTTTACTTTCCTACCTTTACTTTCTTTTTTACTCACATCCTCTTTGTTCGTCCCCCTTCCTTTTAACTTAAACTAATTTCAGTCTCATTTTTTAGTCTCATTCCCAAAATCCTACTGCCCCTAAGGTTTAAATGAAGTCCATTCTTGCAATACAGTTCAGTTCTGTTAGTGAATGTTTTCCAATGTCTAATAAACCTATATCCACTTGTGTCAGCCCATTTCGACAACCACTCATTTGTTAAGGCTATCCTCTTTTGTTTGTTATACCGATGCCCTCGGCTCAGGTAATATTTCTGATATCAATATCTCACTGGCTTTCATCTCTAATTTTCCGGCCAACTTTTTATAATCGTTCTGCATCTCTGGCAATGTTTTCTTTGCTATATCATTTATGCCTATGTGAATTACAGCCACTGGCCTTTCCCCAGCTTCTTTAAAAATATTATCAGCCATGTCGACCAAATCCAAAATTCCTGCACCAGAAAAGCTGCTAACCATCCTATTCTTCTTGTCATTTCTACAAATATATTGATCTGTGTATTTTATAATTGAATCTCCGATAACCACTACCTGTCTCTCACCTCTCTTTCCCATTTCTTCCTGGGTCTCCACCCACTCTCTTTCCTCCCCAGTATTTTGACTGACTTCTCCTAAAACCTCGAAGCTATTTCTGACTTGTATCCCTTCATTTATCACTTCAACCATCTCTCTTTCAATCCCTGAGCCTACCATCTCCACTACTTCCCTTTCTTCATTTGATTAATTTATTTCCTGCTCCATTCTAATATCACCTAGAACTGGTTGTAATGGGCCAACCCCCCTTCTTTTCCTTTTTATTCGATTGTTTGCTCTTTTATCCACCCAAATGTTATTTCCTTCAGCAGCACTAATCTTCCTTTTTCCTGAAGCATATTCTACTCCAGCATTTTTTGTACCTACCTCACCTTTATTTAAACTTGACATAATTTTCAAGCTTTCAGTAAGTTCCATCTGATTTTTTCCAGTATTTCTAACCTTTCAGCTACCCTTTCCAAATTTTCACATAGCTCCTTATTATTTGCACATTTTTCACACTCAAGCGAGTTGTAATCAACCCCCAATTCAGCTACAAAGAACATCCTACAGCTACCGCAACATACCATTAAGTCCCCTTCTGATGTTAATAAGGAGGGTGTACCCTAATCCCCTTTTCCATCGATCGACTCCATCTTCCCTTTCATGTTTATTTTCTCTCTGCATATTTATCCTCCTCTCCTTCTCCACACTCCCATGCATGCAAACAAGCATGGAGACATGTGTGTTCCTCACGTCTCAGCACTGACTGCACGCCATGCTCGCACTGTGAGTGCTGGCTTTATCAGCTAGAAACCCAGAAGTATCAGGGCAATCACTCCAACTGAACAGCTGTGTCCCCTTAGTGATTTAAACTCCCATCAGATATAGGGAAACTATTGAAATAAAAACTAGCACACACAAGTCCTTGCTTTCTGCAGTCCCCTCTGCCCTCAGCACATAGAGGGTCTACAGTATCAGGGTAAATGGGCGAATTCCCTTCTAGGTATCAGAGTAAGCAATAGTAAGCACACCAACAGCACTCCTTCACTGCAGCCACACTGTCTCACCGCTTTTGGCAGTCGCACAGCTCAGACAGCAGTTCTAGAGATACTGCTCACGTGAATGCCAGCTTTTATCAGCCAAGAAACCCAGAAGTATCAGGGCAATTACTCAACTAAACAGCTGTGTCCCCTTAGTGATTTAAAACTCCCTACAGGTATAGGGAAACTATTGAAATAAAAACTAGCACACACAAGCCCTTGCTTTCTGCAGTTCCCTCTGCAATCAGCACATAGAGGGTCTACGGTATCAGGGTAAATGGGCGATTTCCCTTCTAGGTATCAGAGTAAGCAATAGTAAGCACACCAACAGCACTCCTTCACTGTAGCCATTCTGTCTCACCGTTTTTGGCAGTCACACAGTTTAGACAGCATTTCTAGAGATACTGCTTGCGTGAGCGCTGGCTTTTATCAGCCGAGAAACCCGGAAGTATCAGGGCAATCACTCAATGAAACAGCTGTGTCCCCTTAGCAATTTAAAATTCCCCACAGATATAGGAAAACTACTGAAATAAAAGCTAGCAGACACAAGCCCCTGCTTTCTGCAGTCCCCTCTGCCCTCACATAGAGGACATAGAGGGTTTACAGTATCAGGGTAAATGGGCAATTTCCCTTCTAGGTAGCAGAGTAATCAATAGTAAGCACACCAACAGCACTCCTTCACTGCAGCCACTCTGTCTCACCGCTTTTGGCGGTTGCACTGCTCAGACAGCATACCTCTTGGATTCCGTTGGTCACCACAAGGTACGACATATCTAGGAATCAAAATTACTAGTAACTTAGGGAAGATATGGGACATTAACTTTAACCCCTTATTTGGTAACATCAAAACAATTCTGGACAGATGGAAGCTTCTAAATCTCTCTTTCATGGGGAAAATTGCAGCCATTAAAATGTCCATTTCTCCCAAGATTCTTTACCTCTTTGCTAATATTCCTTTAGTCTTACCATCCTCCTTTTTTGCTAAAATTGATAAATTAATAGGTAACTTTATCTGGGATGGGAAACCTCGAGATTTAACCGCAGCAAACTTCGATCACATTGGAAAAAAGGGAGATTTGGACTCCCTGGTTCAAGAGCTACCTTGAGCTTTCCGAATAGCCCAAACCATTAAATGGTTTCAGAAACCCTCCTCAGCTCACCACTATGGGTTGCAATGGAATCTGCATTAGTCTGGGAGGAGTTCCCACTTTCTTCATTTTTAATCCCATTTCCTCTAAACTAAAATCTCACCCGACTATATCATCCTCTGTCCTTTATTGGAAACTAACCCACAAATTCCTGAAATCCAATCCAACACCCTGGTTTTATACCCCCTTATGGGCCAATCCACTGCTCACTCTAGAAGATCACCCTATTTTCTGTTGTACATGGAGGAACAAAGGCATTTTCTTTCTCAGAGATATCTTGGACCAGAATTCACTCACTCTTAGATCATTCTCAGACTTGCAGGTCACATGGAAACTTCCTAAACAGGACTTCTGGAAGTTTTTACAAATTCGGGCAGCTTATAACTCTCTCTAGTTTAGTGTATAGGCATACTCTTCTAAACCCATACATCTCGCACTGGACTAATTTATCAGTAAAACTAAATAGCTCCATTTACAAAGACATTATTGATAATCTACCTGATCAGTCTATATAGGCCAAAAATAAATGGAGTACTCTTCTTAACTACAATATTTCAGACGCACAATGGAGTAATTGTTGACGTATTGCACATAATACCTTTAAAGATGACCGTAGTTCTTTAATACAAACTAAAATCTTACATCTTTGGTATAGAACCCCCTCTGTGAGTCAGCGAATGGGCCTATTAAATAATAATAATTACTAGCACTGCAATTTGGCCAACGGGGATCTACTTCAGATCTTGTGGCCTTGCGCTCCCATTAATAAGCTCTGGCATAAAGTCTGTTTACTTGCCTCCAGAGTAACAGGACAAAAACTACCTTTTCACCTCAAGCTACTCCTTCTAGGCATCCTTATACCCAATACTCTCTCCTGTCACATGCACATTTTAGATGGCTAAACATACTTTCTCTTCTGGTCAAACGTCTGATTCTTATGAAATGGAAATCAACTCTGGTGCCTTCTCTTTCAGATGTTCTTCAAATCCTCTCTCAGTATGCCTCCCTAGACCAATTATCTCATGTTACTCATAACCGACTCACTGTATATGACAGATGTTGGCAGGATTACTTTAAGTACATCGAACCTAGTTCTTCTAGACCCTAATTCTTAAGGACATTTAGCCCTCCTTATTTTGCTCTCAGATTAGGTTTTCTCAAAACTTTTGTGCACAGAGTTATCCTCTTTTTTCCCTTCTTCCCTGTTTTTAACCCTCTCTCCTTCCCTTCTCCCTTGCATTTTTCTCTCTTTTTCCTTTCCTTGCACACTTTTCTCTTATCTTCACCTCTCCAATACTGAACATTGTTCATATTGCCACATTTATCACTTTTTTCAATTTACTGAATGCCTTGCTATAGCCTGCCCTGGCATGTAATTCGTACATGGTTGCTATTACTGATCCTATAATACCCTATTGATTGTGACCCTTCTGCTCTCCACTTACATCCTGTCTAGGTTTGTGTTTTATTATCAATACATGTATATAAGGCTTCTCCAATATGTTTACCCTAAATACTGTGTTTTGTTAAGTGATATTTTATACCTTACATGGAGGGTAGTCTTCTATTGTATTAGATGTGTGCTTTCTTATATACTCGAATTTCAATAAAAAGATAAAGTGAAAAAAAAAGAAGGCCGTCTTAGGCATCACTTCCCCTGGAGTTAAAGGCCTCATACTCCTCCCCAACACCAGGTCCAGGAATACCAGAACTTCAGAGAGCCAACTACTAAAAGTTCCTTTCTGTAGGCCCTCTCTGGGGAAAAAATCATTTGCCTATAGGGCTCCAACCCTACTAAACTCCCTCAACCCTGACCTTCTGTCCTGCACAAAAATTGGACAATTCGAAACATTATTGAGGACCCACCTAGCATCCAGGTACTCTAAGTGTAAAATAATCTAATTTCATGACTTGCTCCTCTCTTCCTCACTTACCGACCTTTTCCTTAATGACACCCCCTGCTCTCAATGGTTATTTCTTCCTTTTGTATTACCTGTTTTTGTTTTTGTGTACCTTGTTCTGTTCATATGATATGTCACCTGATAATTTATTGTCCAAGGTCCTCCATTCATTGCATAGGTAGGCGCCTATGAACTTATGAATGGTCTACTCTGTATGTCTCTGATATATTGTATCCACTTTGACTCATTGGCCCAGATATTCAAAAGGGTTGCACCATGCTCAACAGGGATGCGCCAGCGCAAGTCCAAAAATGTGCCATTCTGCGATATTCAGTGGGAGGCAGATGCGCCCCCCAAATCACAATGCACAAGAGCGCAATGGTAATGATTGCATGCTCAACTGAAGGGGGAGGAACCATGCATAAATGTTGCAGTGCGATATTCAACAACATGCGCCATGTGCAATAGGGGAGCAAACGGAAGTTGCGCGATAGCGGAAATGATCCAAAATAAAAAGGAACAAGAGAGAGGCGTAAGAATGCTACAGGGAAGCCACGTGTTGGTGAACTGCAGGCAGCCACACAGGCACACAGAAACTGGGAGCAGGACAGGGCAGGAGCAGGACAGAGCACCTGTAACCACCAGGAACAGGGAAGGTGTGGGGAGCCTTTGCCACAGCGGAGGACAAAAGGGGGAAGTGCCACACAGCACTGAGGGTACAGACAGTGGGTAGTATGGCCACTACAGGGAGGTGTTCCTGGTGCAGGGGGAGTAGCAGCAAGGACAGCAGGGGGAACAGTAAAACAGCTGCCTGAGGGGGTAACACAAGCCAGAGACATTGCCAGTGCCACCATCCAGATGGAGGCAGTTATGAGGAGGGTGAGAAGGCAGGCAGCAGGGGGGGTGCGGCCGTGGAAGGGCCCATCAGCGGTATGCCCCCAACAGGCAGTACCAAGCCTGTACCAGCTTCGAGCTGTACACTGATACTGAGATCATGGGCTGGTACCGCCTGAACCGGGCGATCCTGAGGCAGCTCTGTGAGCTGTGCAGTGATGTGACGGCAGACACCCACACGACGGAGCCATGCTCTGTCAGTGGAAACCAAAGTGACAGCTGTCATGTGCCTGCTTGCCACGGGTACCTTTCAGAGATCAACAGGGGACATGACAGGCCTAACCTAGTTGGCCGCATCATGCCTTCTCACCCAATTCCTCAGTGCACTGCTGCCACATGCTGCGGAGTACATCCATTTCCCCAGCACACCGGCGGAACGCACAGCAAACATACAGGAGTTCCACAGGGTAGCACGCATGCCTGGTGTGCTCAGGGCAATAGACTGCACCCATGTGGCCATCCGCATGCCACCTGGCCCCGAAGGGGCCGCATACATGAATTGGAAGAGGTATGCAAGCATCAACTGCCAGGTGGTGTGTGATGCCAGGGGGACAGATAATCAATGTCTGTGCCACGCACCCTGGGGGAGCACATGATGCCTTCATCTGGCACTAGTCCACACTGTGCCACAGGTTCTAGAGTGGGGACATCCCCACTGGCCACCTAGTGGGTGAGTATGCAAATCACGCAGAAAGACATGGAGCTTGGGATGGGCATAGTTAGAGGTGACATGGGTACTGGCCTAGATGGCCCATGGCAGGGTGACACTGATCACCAAACTCATGTCCACCCTCTACACACAGGTGACAGTGGATACCCACTCCGTCCCTGGCTGCTCACACCATACTGGTGGCCTGCGACCCCATTGCAGCAATGCTACAATTAGGCACATGCCACCACACGCAATATCATCAAGCAGGTGTTCGGGATGCTGAAGGCACATTTCCTTAACCTGGACACATCTGGCGGTGCCCTACAGTACAGCCCCTCAAAGGCCTGTGGGCTATTCCTGGCCTGTTGCATCCTGCACAACATGGATAATGATTGTGGGATAGCCATGCAGGTCAAAGAGGGGGACAGCGATGGGGATGATGAGGACGCTGGTGAAGATGGTGATGGGCAGCTCCCCCTTGGTTGAAGGGACCCCGACTGATCCGGATGGCACAGCTGCACCGGGAAACCATCACAGAGGAGCACTTCAACCAACCCAGATAAGTCATGGGACCATGTGCAACCACCAGTGGCAAGGGCACAACCCACAAACACGCATGGACAAACCCCAGGGGTGCATGTCGTTAAGGGAATTGGCCGAGCATGGAACTGCACACGCCGTCAGGGATGGGCAAGGTCTAACACGGCATGCGGTCACACACACACACACACACACTCTCTCACACACACACACACACACACACACACACACACACACACACTCACACACCCACAAGACATGCACAAAGGGTAGGAGGCACGCTGACCCCAACCGCCACCCCTAGCCACACACACGTCCACAGACCACCACGCCCAGTGCCTGTCATTGTGCATGTGTCAGACGCTGTGCACCATTGCACAGTGGCGGACAGCGCAATGCAGGCATCATCATGCACACGCCACAGTGGGCAGCAGCCGGGAGGGTGTGCAGATGGAACGTGTGTGTGTGTGCAGGGCCGGGTTCCCCACCTGTGCATTGCACGTTGAACAACACAATGCACACAGGGCAGCATCAGACAGTAGCCGTGGTGGGAGACAGGTCAGTCATGCGCCACAGTGCCATGGCCGCCACGGATGCGTGGGCGGCCCCGCTGAGACCCGCCAGCAGTGACAGGCTGACCAATGGCCTCATGGGGTGGCACCGTTAGTCCCCAAGGGGTTTCGCTGCGTGAATGCAACCATGCTCGCGCAGGGGTCTGCAGCACACTGAACATGCCTGCGCCAGGTGTGCTCGGGATGCCCACAACTGAACCCAGTGTCGACAAGGAGGATGTCGCATGACGCTGGGAATGGGGGATGGACATTGCACTGTGCCGTGTCTGCAATGCATGGGCAACTAACTGTGTGCCCACTGTGGCCATGGCAGCTATGATTGTCTGTATCAGCCTGTCAATGGCAGCGGTCACATCCTCCCGCATCCGGTCCATCCCTGCCAGGAGCAGAGCGGTGTCCCTGCTGTGCCGCTCCTCTGCCTGGTGCAGAGCTGCACTGAGTGCATCCACCGCCGTCACAAGCCGCAACTGCTGATCGACTGATTCTTGGAGTATGCGGGTGTGCTCTTCTAAGAGATCATCTGCCAGATCGGCATACTGTCCCTCATAGTGTTCATGGCCCTGATGGGCAGCATCCCTTGAGGGTGAGAGCTGCACACCAGGGCCAGGCCTGGGCATGTCCACAGGCAGTACACTGACGCTGCCCCCCGACACTGTACCCCCATGGCCATTGGCCGACTGCTGACACTGCCCCTCTGGCTGCCGCTCTCCAGGGCCCAACGGTGCCACCGCAGTGGCTGCAACAGCCCCACTGTCCTGGACACACACCAGTGCTGCCCCACTGGTGCAGACAGGCACAGGCTGGGACTGTGATGTCATGCAGGCCTCCACGGTGGCACCACCCATGGCCATGCCTGTGATGTCACCTGCTGTGTGGCCATCCTGCGGCCCACACATATCACTGTCCATGAAGTGATCTCCATCATCATCATTGATGGATCCGGCACCAGCCCGAGTCTCAGCATGCTGGCATCCATGGACACTGGCACGCTGGGACACAGGCAGGACCTCCTCCGCACCTGCTCCACCAACATCAGTCCGGACAGCCAGGCGGGTCCACTGTCACCCTAACCCTCGGACACCTGTGGAGGTGGATGGGCCCTCCTCTAGGTCCATGGTATCGCCCTCAGTGGACAAGCCCACCACTGCTGACCCATGTAGATGCTTAGGAGCTGTAAGGGAACACAGCAGCATTAATGTATCTGCCCTACCCTGTCTTCCCCTCCATTGACAGACCAGGACCTACCATGCAGTGATGGGCTACCACCCATCTGGTATCCACCACCTGGAACACCCTCGATGGCACAACGCCACATGCTGCCAGCAACCCGCTCTTCATGTGGGGTAAGGCGTTACACGGCTGGCTGTCCCCCACCGGTTGCAGCCCGTGCTGCCCTGATGGCAGCCACCTTGTCCTTAATCCTCCACCTGTCCATGCCCATCTTCGTTTTGCACTCCTGCATGGACCACTGGTGGCTGCCATGCAGGTTGACGGCATGTGCCACCTCTTCCCATGCAGCAGCATGGGCCTGTGGTGTTCCCCGCTGTCCGCTGAGCAGTGGCTCCTGGTCAAGTTAGGCCTCAAACAGGGCATCTGTTTCTGCCTTGGTGAAGTTAGACCTCCTCTTCTTCCAACGTCTCTGTTCCTCTTCCTCCACCTCACGATCGCTCATTCTTTATCATGTGGGAATGACAGGTGTTACCTGTGACTGTGCAGTCCCATGCATGTCCCACACACCACAGTCCACACTCCCAAACAGCATGCAACTCACCACAATAGACTGCAATAACAGACTATGGCCACTGCAGCCCAATGTCGCATTTTTATAGCGCAACACATGCAAATGAGGTGAGGCTCAATTGTAAGTGGATGCAAATGCAGTATCTGCGCCATTGAATGGCTGATTAGCTGATTTGCATATGCCAGCTGAATATCACGCTGTTGCGCTTTGCGCAATTGTGTTGAACGTGCTCAGGCAAGGGCACATTTCTGTGACATGCGCAGTGGACACTGAATGGCGCATGCCCGGGGTAATGACGTTGACGCCTGCTGCGCTGCTGACGTGCTGTGTGCAGGAGGCAATGCAGGGCACGGCCACCATTCTGCCAGTGGCGCTACTGCGCTGTTCACATGTATGGCGCTCTGGCACTGGGGTGCTGTAGGTGCACTGGGGCCACAGTGCGGTAGGCCGCTACAGGAAGTGGCACAGAGGCGCCCTACCGCACTACACGTGGTGAGTACAAATTGCGCTGGGGCATTCCCTGCGCAAGGGACCCTGACCCTGTGCTGACCTTTGCCCCCTAGGCACCATGCGTCCGCATGGGTGCACCTCTATCATGCTGTTCAGTGACAGCGCGATGGGGAATGACCGCGCAGTATCCGCACGTGGCGAACGTGCACTACAGAGCACGATTTTGACACCAAAACTGTACAGGATGGCAAGGAGAAGGGCGCCCATCTGGAGCCAACTTGAACTGGCCAATCTGGTCCAGCTAGTGGAGCCCCTTGCCGCTGCCCTATTTGGGAAGGCACCCCTGGACAAGGCCAGGAGTGCAGTGTGAGAGGAGGTGGCGGTGGCCCTGGAGGAGGCCACAGGCATGGAGAGGATGGCAAAGCAGTGCAGGCACCGCTATGGTGACCTGCAGCGGTGGGACCCAGACAGGCTTGCCCACCTGCGGGCATGTGCCAGGAAGGGCATGGTGCCACGGCCAGGTAGATGCCCCATCCATACATTGTTAACGTCCATACGGGTATCATGGTGGCATGTGTCCAACACATGGGGGGGCCGTCCAGTGTTGGCTGTGGTGGTGGTATCAGGGTGGGGGGAGGATGGGTATGGCTGTGTGGGATTGCACACACATGGGGGCAGGGGGACTTTGCTACCCGACTGTACTGATGTTCCTCTCTCCATGTTTGCACCCTAGGCCCAGAGGAGCGCCAGCGGACGAGGAAGGGGAGGCTGTGCCGAGATGAACAGCAGGCCGGGAGGGTGGCCGGACAAGACAGGCGCAGGGACCAGCCTGATGATGGTGAGTGCCTTACATCCATGATTACTATTGCATGCTGTGTAACAGGGCAGACAGTGGGGCATGGCCACCATCCATTGACACCACTGCCATGCACGCAACTTGGTACAGTCAGCACTGTCCAGTGGCACTGCATGTCTGGGAGTGCGTCAATGGTGGTCCATGCGTGCACCGGGTACATGGCTGTACCACTGCCTTCACACCGCATAGCCATGTCACTGAACAGCCACGGTGGTGCTGTGCAGGACTTGGCTGGTGGGTGTGTGCAGCGGTCCGCATGGCTGTGTGTGCCTGGGTCGACAGGTCTTGTGGACGCGATCACTGTGGGTGGTCACACACCATCACAGAGGCATGTCCCACGGCCGTACGCCATGCACAGTGGGTGGGCTGCATGGGGCTGTGCATTCACACCTATTGACTCTGCTCCCTTGTCCTAGGTGGATGGCAGCTGCAGGAGATCAGGGTGGTGCTGCGGGAGATTCTCCAGGTAGCCAGGGCGTCACTGGAGATACTTGAACGCATCGACAGGCTCGGTGTCCAAAGGCATCATAGAAACATAGAAACATAGAATTTGACAGCAGATAAGGACCGCTTGGCCCACCCAGTCTGCCCATTTCCTTACCTAGTGGATAAGCTGCAGATCCTAGTTAACCAGCAGCCTACTTCTTCCTACCCCAACCCCCTAGAATTGCCTTATGACTGTCCCATGCATGCTTGAATACCACCACTGTTTTTGACTCCACAACCTCCTCCGGAAGGCCTCCATGCATCCACAACCCACTCTGTGAAAAATGCTTCCTTAAATTACCTCTGAGCTGCCCCCTCTTCTTCAAATTGTGCCCCTTGTTCTTGCACACTTTTTTTGAAAGATGCTACCCTCTTGGACTTTGTTGATTCCCTTGAGGTACTTGGAAAGTTTCTATCATGTCCCCCTCCTCCTTTCCTCGAGGCTATATATTAAGCCCTTAAGTCTCTTCATGTCTTCCAGTGCAGACCCTGCACCATTTTTAGCGTCTCCTCTGGACAACTTCCATCCTGTCTATGTCTTTGCGGAGATTGGGTCTCCAGAACTGCACGAGTACTCCAGATGGGGTTTCACCAGCTGTCTGTACAGAGGATAATAACTTCCTGTTTTCTACTGGTGATGCCTCCCTATGCATCCCAGTATCCCCCAGCCCTCCTTGCTGCCCTCTCACATTGCTTGCCCACCTTAGGTCATCTGATATGACTACCCCAGGCCCCTTTCCATTTTGTTGTTGTTAGTATCTCACCCCCATTGTGTACTCTTCCCCTGGTTTTGTTTCAGGTGCATTACCTTGCACTTCTTTAGCATTGAATCTAAGCTGCCACATTTGACCATTCCTCTAACCTTGCCAAGTCCCTTCTCATCCTTCACCCCACCTTGTGTATCAACTCTGTTGCAGATCTTGTGTCATCTGCAAAGAGACATACTTTTCCTTCCAGTCCTGCAATGCACGCTTATAAAGACATTGAAGAGGACCGGTCCCACACTGAACCCTGCACCGCACTAGTAATCCCCCTTTCTTCAGAGTGGACTCCATTTACTATTACTCTCTTTGTCCTATTCTCCAGCCAATTTTTACCCAGGCTGTCATCTTGGGACCCACTCCCAGGCTGGCTAACTTGTATATTAATCTTTTGTGTGGGACTGTGGCAAATGCCTTGCTAAAGTCTAGGTAGGCCATGTCCATAGCCCCTCCTGATCTACTACTTTGGTCACCCAGTCAAAGAAATCTATCAGATTTGTCTGGCATGACCTTCCCGCTGTGAATCCATGCTGCCTTGGGTCCTGTGCCCTCTGGCCTCTAGATACTGCATAATTCTTTCCTTCAGAAGTGATTCCATAATTTTCCTACCACTGAGGTTAAACCAAGAGGTCCTAGTTTCCTGCTTCTGCCTTGCTCCCACTTTGTGAAGGGAATCACATCTGCCCTCCTCCAGTCCTCGGTACCACCCCATCCTCCCATGATTTGTTAAAGAGGGTAGTCAGTGGTGTCACTAGTTCTACCCTTAGTTCTTTTAGAATTTGGGATGAATCCCATCAGAGCCCTTTCTTCTGTAAATGGGCTGGTATCAACTTCTGTATCCAGAGTGTTTCTACTGTTTGTTTTAGGTACCTCCTGTAAATACTGAGCAAAAATATTTGTTTAGTATCTCTGCCTTTTTCACAGTCACCCTCTGCCCACCTTCCTCCCCTTATTAAGCCTCACTATGCCTCCCTTGGTCTTACTAACATACTAACATACTATTTGCCAGCAGATTAGGCCTTATGGTCTATCGAGTCTGCTCGAACCTTAGATCCTTAGTTGGGTGCCGAGGCCCTCCCATCCCTTGTGCTCCAGAAACCCCTATCATCCATCCCCACCCCCCTGGGACAGGCCATCATCTGATACATCCACTTTCTGTGTCTGTCCCACCCTCTCTTGAAGCCCTCCACCGTGGATCTCTGAACCAGCTCGCCATGCAGTGCATTCCAAGGGTCCACCACCCTCTCAGTGAAAAACCTCCTCCTCTCCCACCCAACCCTTCCACCTTCCAACTTCAAACCATGCCCTCTGGTGATACCTCCCTGCTTTAGTCTAAAGATCCCCTCCATGTTTACCCTATTTATTCCCTTGAGGTACTTGAAGACCTCAATCATGTCCCCTCTGTCTCTCCTCTCCTCCAATGAAAATAGGCAGAGCCCTCAAGTCTGTCCTCATACGCAAATCCTCCGCCTCGTATCATCTTAGTTACCCTCCTCTGTACCCTCTCCAGGAGCTGTATGTCACTCTTCAAGTGTGGTCTCCAGTACTTTTACAGTACTCAAGGTGTGGTCTAACCAGTCCATTGTACAGCAGCAGAATCACTTCCTTGCTCCTAGAGGTGATCCCTCACGATGCATCCCAACATCCTGTTTGTCTTGCTAGCCGCCTCCTGCACTGCCCAGAGTTATTCACATGCATCCACCATGACCCCAGGTCTTTTCCCTATTGAGGCCTCCAGCGCCTCCCAGGGTGTACCTGTGTTTAGGTTTCCTGACCAAGATGCAACACCTTGCACTTGGTGATATTGAAATTTACTTTTGTGTGAGCCCAGCTCAGGGTGTCCAGGTCCTTGCAGGGCCAACCTCCCTCTTCTCCCTCAACTACTGCTCCCATCTTGGAGTCATCCACTAAGAGACTCATTTCACACCCTATACCCTCCCTGGTGTCCGATATGTATGCATTAAACAGATCGACCCAGGACCGAGCCCCCTGCGGTACCCCACTACCAACCTCTCTAGGGTTCGAGAGCTCCCCACAGACCACTACACTTGGGTGCATCCAGCTAGCCAGTTTTCAATACATCTGACCATCAAAGGGCCTACTCCTAACCCCATCTGTTTCTCCACCAGACCATTGGGGCACAGGAGTCAAACGCCTTGCTGAAGTCCAAAAATACATCCACAGGCTTTCCCTGTCCAGTTCTGATGTTACCCATCTGTAGAACTCCACAAGATTGGTTTGACATGATCTACCTGGCACAAACCCATGTTGCCGACTCATCCAGACCTCCCACCTCCTCCAAGTATACCCCCAATCGCTCCTTTAGTATACTCTCCATTAATTTTCCCACCACTGAGGTCAAACTGATGGGTCTATAGTTACCTGGTACTTCCTCGACCCCTTTATGGATTGGCACCACATGTGCCTCTCGCCAACTCTAGGTACCCTCCCTGTCTCAAGTGACCTGTTGAAGAGCCCACCAGGGGCAGCCAGTATGTCCGCCAATTCCCATAGTACTCTCGGATGAATGCCATCCGGCCCAGGAGATCTGTCTTTCTTTAGGGCCTTGAGGGCTAGCCACACCCTTTTGGCGGAGATAGCATCATCCGTCCCCTCCACCTTACTGGCCTTTTTATCCTTATCCAGATGTGACACCCCTGGGGTACCTCTCCCTCCCCCTTGATCCATTTCTGTTGCTCCCCTGATCCCACTCACTGCCGCTTCTATCCCCTTCATGCCTTGCTTTGTAGATATCCCATCCCCCTCCCTAGTGAACACTCGCCTCTTCCACCCACCCTCCTTCTGATCTCAATCTGCTGAGATGGCCCTTAGTTTTTCTCTGCTCCCCAATGTACCGGAAGAACCCCTTTTCCCCTTCTTGTATCCCCTGTGCCAGCTGCTGCTCTTTACTGGACTTTGCTCCCCTCACCATACGGGTGACTTTTCTAGATCCAAGATGGTACATTTCCTTATCCCTATCCCCTCTTCTTGTTTTATATTTTTTGTAGGCCGCCTTCTTTTCTCTGACTGCTACCTGTACCTCACTGGACCACCAGTGTGGTTTATGTGACCTTGCTCCCTTACGTTTCAACTTAGTGCAGATCCTGACTGCCTCATGAAGTCCCCGTTTTATGACCTCCCATCTCCTTTCCACACTTGTCATTGATGTAATCCCCTTCAAGTGATCCTTGAGAATATTTCCATGCCCTCAAAGTCTGCCCCTGAAGTCCACTGCCAGTGTCCTAGATCTCACCCTCCCTCCATGCTTATTTGAAACCAGACAGTATTGTGGTCGCCCCCAGTCAGGGTCCTGTACAACCAGGTCCCTTACCAGATCCCTATCTGCCAGAACCACATCCAGGACATGCCCCTCCCTTGTGGGCTAAATCACATGCTGTGTTAAGAACACATCCTGGAAGCCGTCCAGCAGCCTCTGCTCCTTGGCCACCTTAGAGGACATGGTTCCCCAGTTTGTACCTGGCATATTAAGGTCCCCCATCAACACCATTCCTTCCCCTTTTGGTCCACACAGGGCAATGACGTTGTCCAGCAAACCATCCTCTAGAACATCACTCATCCCAGGGGGCCTATATACTACACCCAGCTTGATCTTATCTCCTGCTGGGATCGAAGGTGACCCATAAGGCCTCCATGTTTCCTCTGCCTCTTCTACCTTGCAATTTCTATGTCATCTCTAATGAACATAGCCACTCCACCCCTCTGCCTCCTTTCTATCCTTCCTAAGCATAGCGTATCCCTGCACGCTTAGGTCCCAGTCATGGTTTTTGTTGGCTCCACGCCTGACCGCTACCGCCACATCCACCCTCCAAACAGCATGTCCTGGAACCTGGCAACTTGTTTCCAAGCTCCTGGCATTTACTAACACCAACCCTCACCCCTTATCCCTGATCCTCTTTGTTGAACCCACCCAGATTCCTTATACTTCCATCCTCCTCTGCTCCTCCTGAAACCTCCACTCCCAGTCTGTTTCCCTCCCACCTTGGGCTTGAAGGCTACTCCTCATCTGTAGGAGAGGCTTCTGTCAGCCCCTCCCTTATCCCTTCCCCTCCTCACAAGTTTAAACCCCACCTTTCTTGAATGTAGTCAGCCATCCCCTGTTTAAGGACTTCCTTCCCTCATGGGGCAAGATGAAGCCTGTCCTTGGCATATAGTCCCTTATCCTCCCAAACTCTATTCCAGTTCCCTAACACCCCCAACCCACTCTCTTCACCCCACTTCCTGAGCCAGTCATTAACCTCTGTGAGCTTCATTTTTTTCTCCACTGAGGCCTTTGGTACTGGCAATATCTCCGAAAAGGAAATGTTGCATCCATTATCCCAACAGACTCTGGCAAGTTCTTGGAACCTAGCTTGGAGTTCCAAAATGCTATTTCCCTCTAGATCGTTAGTTCCCAAATGCACCAGGAAACCCGGTTTCCCTCCACAATCCCTAACCATTTCATACACCATGAACTTTGCTCTTTGCACTGTCAGCCCAGAGATACTCACTACCTTCACCTGGCTATGGCATTCACCCCCCTGTCCCTCCCACTGGATACCCCTAATCATCGAGTCTCCCAATAACAGAACCTTAACACCACCATCATCCTTATGGTTACCTCCCACTATGCCCTCTCAGCCCCCTTCCCCTTTATTCATGATCCAACCCATGGGAGTCTTCCTGCCTTATTAGAGACCCCTTGTCACCCTCCCTTCTGCCTCCCTCGTTATTTTGCCCACTTAACTCAAATCCCCTCTGAATAGGTGTCCCCTTTAACCCTCTCTTATCCGAACCATTTATCCTGGCCCTGATGGGTTCCCCTTCCCCCACACCGCCATCCTTCCCCCTTGTAATAGTACCCCTGCCTCCAGAGGCTCTCTGTGGTTCCCCTTTAGCTAGGGTCCCATCCTTGGTACTGACCCCTCTGCTGAAGGTGGGCTCTGCTCCACCTCCTTGTCTCCCAGTTTTCTCCAATCATGCTCTCCTCCTCATGTCTGCAATATGTTGCATCTCCCATTTGCTTAACATTTATGTTTCCTTCTCCCTCTGGGACTATTTCTATCCTTTCCATTGCCGGTCTGTGATGCCTATGGTGGATCCGACTCCCTCCCCGCCTCTGTGTCAGTTTCCTCATTTCCACCAACCCTTCCTCCCTCTAGGTTGCTTAGTAGCTCAAATTTATTGTGACACTCTATGTCAGCCTCCATCTGGCAACCTGAGTTTCCCTGACTGCACCTCTAAACTGCCCTCTTCTTCCCCTCTTGCTCTGTTCACTTTAGAGCTCCCTTCTCACAGTCTGCTGTTTTAGGCTTCCACACAACAGCCCTCCTGACTCTTCCCTCCACTCTCTTTCGATTCAGAATGTTCACCTCTGATGCTTTCCCCTTAGCATCAACATCCCTATCTAAGGGTCCTCTGTCCCTAATATCCCCCCTCCTGCTTGCTGTAACATAACGTCCTGTAATTTCAGAGCATTGCCCCAGCCTTCCCTCAGCCCCACCCTTCTGCTGCCCATATCCACAGCCCTTATCCTTGGACACCCCCCCAGCTCCCCCACCTTATTCCTGAACCAATATACCTCACTCCTGATACAAGATAGCTATCTACAGAGTGGGCAGCCTCCCTCTTTCCCGGCCCAATTGAGAATTAGAAACATAGAAACATAGACTTTGACGGCAGATAAGGACCGCTAGGCCCATCTAGTCTGCCCATTTCCCTACCTACAGGATAGGCCGCAGATCCTGATTATTGCCATCCCACAGCCTGTGCAGCCTACAACCCTTCCGAAGATGCCTGCCATGGTGGAATATGGCCACCCTGTTTATCCCGCTCTGTTTATAATGGCACACCCCCTTTTCTCAGTCCCTTTCCCTTGGAATACAGTTTCTCTCTATACTGACTGCAGTTATTTACAAACCCAATTTCAACCCCACCAATAAAGTTCCCAAGTCTCACAAACACATACAGTCCAGTGTGTGTTCAGTCCCACTAACAGTGTGTGTATGCAGACATCAGGTACCGTATGATGTCACAGGCTCACCAGCTCCTGTTGCTTCAAATTTCAGTCCCAAACAGAAGTACTCAGCCCTTCAATCCCAACACCCAGTGGCTTTTCAGTATTTAAGAAAGCCTACAAAACAGGGTGGGTGGGAGGCTCTTACCAACACCAGGCAAACAACACATTTAAATTTCACTCTAATTATCACTGCCAAACAACTGTTCCCAAGCCTCCAAAGTTACAATATCCCAAACCAAGTAACAGTTCTAACTCAAGGTAATAATTTTTAACACATAGAACTAATTTCACTTAGAAAACTATTCAAATATTTCAGTTAAAACAGAATATAACCCCAGACCGCTGTCCTTACCAGCCTTCTGCTTATGTCCCCAAGTGAACAATGAAAGCCAAGGTAATTCCTGTTAAAGACAAGGTAATTCCTGTTAATGTCCCCGCCCCCTAACACCAGGCAAACAACACATTTAAATTTCACTCTAATTATCACTGCCAAACAACTGTTCCCAAGCCTCCAAAGTTATAATATAACAGCCCAAGTAACAGTTCTAACTCAAGGTAATAATTTTTAACACATAGAACTAATTTCACTTAGAAAACTATTCAAATATTTCAGTTAAAACAGAAAATAACCCCAAACCTCTGTCCTTACTCAGCCTTGCTTATGTTCCAAGAACAATGAAATGCAAAGGTAATTCCTGTTAAAGACAAGGTAATTCTGCTAAAGTCCCTTACCCCTAACACCAGGCAAACAACACATTTAAATTTCACTCTAATTATCACTGCCAAACAACTGTTCCCAAGCCCCCAAAGTTACAATATCACAGCCCAAGTAACAGTTCTAACTCAAGGTAATAATTTTTAACACATAGAACTAATTTCACTTACAAAACTATTCAAATATTTCAGTTAAAACAGAATATAACCCCAGACCTCTGTCCCTACTAGCCTTCTGCTTATGTTCCCCAAGTGAACAATGAAAAAGAGTAATTCCTGTTAAAGACGAGGTAATTCCTGTTAATGTCCCTCCCTAACACCGGGCAAACAACACATTTAAATTTCACTCTAATTATCACCTTGAAACAACTGTCCCCAAGCCTCAAAGTTACAATATCTTAGCCCAAGTAACAGTTCCTAACTCCAAGGTAATATTTTTAACACATAGAACCAATTTCATTTAGAAAACTATTCAAATATTTCAGTTAAAACAGAATATAACCCCAGACCCTCTGTCCTTACTAGCCTTCTGCTTATGTTCCCAAGTGAACAATGAAAGCAAGACTATCCTGTTAAAGACAAGGTTAATTCCTGTTAATGTCCCTCCCAACACCAGGCAAACAACACATTTGAATTTCACTATAATTATCACTGCCAAACAACTGTTCCCAAGCCTCAAAAATTACAATATCACAGCCCAAGTAACAGTTCTAACTCAAAGTAATAATTTTTAACACATAGAACTAATTTCACTTAGAAAACTATTCAAATATTTCAGTTAAAACAGAATATAACCCCATACCTCTGTCCTTACCAGCCTTCTGCTTATGTTCCCAAGTGAACAATTAAAGCAGGTAATTCCTATTAAAGACAAGGTAATCCCTGTTAATGTCCCTCCCTAACACCGGCCAAACAACACATTTAAATTTCCTCTAATTATCACTGCCAAACAACTGTTCCCAAGCCTCCAAAGTTACAATATCTACAGCCCAAGTAACAGTTCTAACTCAAGGTAATACTTTTAACACATAGAATAATTTCACTTAGAAAACTATTCAAATATTTCAGTTAAAACAGAATATAATCCCCAGACCTCTGTCCTTACCAGCTCTTCTGCTTATGTTCCAAGGAACAATGAAAGCCAATAATCCCTGTTAAAGACAAGGTAATTCTGTTAATGCCCCTCCCTAACACCAGGCAAACAACACATTTGAATTTCACTATAATTATCACTGCCAAACAACTGTTCCCAAACCTCCAAATTTACAATATCACAGCCCAAGTAACAGTTCTAACTCAAGTAATAATTTTAACATATAGAACTAATTTCACTTACAAAACTATTCAAATATTTCAGTTAAAACAGAATATAACCCCAGACCTCTGTCCTTACCAGCCTTCTGCTTATGTTCCCAAGTGAACAATGAAAGCCAAGGTAATTCCTGTTAAAGACAAGGTAATTCCTGTTAATGTCCCCTCCCCCTAACACTGGGCAAACAACACATTTAAATTTCACTCTAATTATCACTGCCAAACAACTGTTCCCAAGCCTCCAAAGTTACAATATCGGAGCCCAAGTAACAGTTCTAACTCAAGGTAATAATTTTTAACACATAGAACTAATTTCACTTAGAAACTATTCAAATATTTCAGTTAAAACAGAATAACCCCAACCTCTGTCCTTACCAGCCTTCTGCTTATGTTCACAAGTGAACAATGAAAGCCAAGGTAATTCCTGTTAAAGAACAAGAGTAATTCCTGTTAATATCCCCTCCCCTAACACCAGGCAAACAACACATTTAAATTTCACTATAATTGTCACTGCCAAACAACTGTTCCCAAGCCCAAAGTCACAACATCACAGCCCAAGCAACAGGTTCTAACTCAAGGTAATAATTTTTAATACATAGAAGTAATTTCACTTACAAAACTATTCAAATATTTCAGTTAAAACAGAATATAACCCCAGACCTCTGTCCTTACCAGCCTTCTGCTTATGTTCCCAAGTGAACAATGAAAGCCAAGATAATTCCTGTTAAAGACAAGGTAATTCCTGTTAATGTCCCCTCCCCCTAACACCGGGCAAACAACACATTTAAATTTCACTCTAATTATCACTGCCAAACAACTGTTCCCAAGCCTCCAAAGTTACAATATCACAGCCCAAGTAACAGCTCTAACTCAAGGTAATAATTTTTAACACATAGAACTAATTTCACTTAGAAAACTATTCAAATATTTCAGTTAAAACAGAATATAACCCCAGACCTCTGTCCTTACCAGCCTTCTGCTTATGTTCCCAAGTGAACAATGAAAGCCAAGGTAATTCCTGTTAAAGACAAGGTAATTCCTGTTAATGTCCCCTCCCCCTAACACCGGGCAAACAGCACATTTAAATTTCACTCTAATTATCACTGCCAAACAACTGTTCCCAAGCCTCCAAAGTTACAATATACAAGCCAAGTAACAGTTCTAACTCAAGGTAATAATTTTTAACACATAGAACTAATTTCACTTAGAAAACTATTCAAATATTTCAGTTAAAACAGAATATAACCCCAGACCTCTGTCCTCAACAGCTCTTCTGCTTATGTTCCCAGTGAACGAATGAAAGCCAAGGTAATTCCTGTTAAAGACAAGGTAATTCCTGTTAATGTCCCTCCTCCTAACACCGGGCAAACAACACATTTAAATTTCACTCTAATTATCCCTGCCAAACAACTGTTCCAAGCCTCCAAAGTTACAATATCACAGCCCAAGTAACAGCTCTAACTCAAGGTAATAATTTAACACATAGAACTAATTTCACTTAGAAAACTATTCAAACATTTCAGTTAAAACAGAATATAACCCCAGACCTCTGTCCTCACTACCTGCCTTCTGCTTATGTTCCCAAGTGAACAATGAAAAGCCAAGGTAATCCCTGTTAAAGACAAGGTAATTCCTGTTAATGTCCCCTCCCCCTAACACCAGGTAAACAACACATTTGAATTTCACTATAATTATCACTGCCAAACAACTGTTCCCAAGCCTCCAAATTTACAATATCACAGCCCAAGTAACAGTTCTAACTCAAAGTAATAATTTTTAACACATAGAACTAATTTCACTTACAAAACTATTCAAATATTTCAGTTAAAACAGAATATAACCCCAGACCTCTGTCCTTACCAGCCTTCTGCTTATGTTCCCAAGTGAACAATGAAAGCCAAGGTAATTCCTGTTAAAGACAAGGTAATTCCTGTTAATGTCCCTCCCCAACACTGGGCAAACAACACATTTAAATTTCACTCTAATTATCACTGCCAAACAACTGTTCCCAAGCCTCCAAAGTTACAATATCGGAGCCCAAGTAACAGTTCTAACTCAAGGTAATAATTTTTAACACATAGAACTAATTTCACTTAGAAAACTATTCAAATATTTCAGTTAAAACAGAATATAACCCCATACCTCTGTCCTTACCAGCCTTCTGCTTATGTTCACAAGTGAACAATGAAAAGGCAATTCCCTGTAAAGACAAGGTAATTCCTGTGCACGTCCCTCCCCAACACCAAGGCAAAAACACATTTAAATTTCACTATAATTATCACTGCCAAACAACTGTTCCTAAGCCTCCAAAGTTACAATATCACAGCCCAAGTAACAGTTCTAACTCAAGGTAATAATTTTAATACATAGAAGTAATTTCACTTACAAAACTATTCAAATATTTCAGTTAAAACAGAAATATAACCCCAGACCTCTGTCCTTATCAGCCTTCTGCTTATATTCCCAAGTGAACAATGAAAGCCAAGATAATTCCTGTTAAAGACAAAGTAATTCTGTTAATATCCCTCCCCTAACACCGAGCAAACAACATTTAAATTTCACTCTAATTATCACTGCCAAACAACTGTTCCCAAGCCTCCAAAGTTACAATATCACAGCCCAAGTAACAGCTCTAACTCAAGGTAATAATTTTTAACACATAGAACTAATTTCACTTAGAAAACTATTCAAATATTTCAGTTAAAACAGAATATAACCCCAGACCTCTGTCCTTACCAGCCTTCTGCTTATGTTCCCAAGTGAACAATGAAAGCCAAGGTAATCCCTGTTAAAGACAAGGTAATTCCTGTTAATGTCCCCTCCCCCTAACACCAGGCAAACAACACATTTGAATTTCACTATAATTATCACTGCCAAACAACTGTTCCCAAGCCTCCAAATTTACAATATCACAGCCCAAGTAACAGTTCTAACTCAAAGTAATAATTTTTAACACATAGAACTAATTTCACTTAGAAAACTATTCAAATATTTCAGTTAAAACAGAATATAACCCCAGACCTCTGTCCCTACCAGCCTTCTGCTTATGTTCCCAAGTGAACAATGAAAGCCAAGGTAATTCCTGTTAAAGACAAGGTAATTCCTGTTAATGTCCCCTCCCCCTAACACTGGGCAAACAACACATTTAAATTTCACTCTAATTATCACTGCCAAACAACTGTTCCTCAAGCTCCAAAGTTACAATATCGAGCCCAAGTAACAGTTCTAACTCAAAGTAATAATTTTTAACACATAGAACTAATTTCACTTAAAAACTATTCAAATATTTCAGTTAAAACAGAATATAACCCCATACCTCTGTCCTTACCAGCCTTCTGCTTATGTTCACAAGTGAACAATGAAAGCCAAGGTAATTCCTGTTAAAGACAAGGTAATTCCTGTTAATGTCCCTTCCCCCTAACACCAGGCAAACAACACATTTAAATTTCACTATAATTATCACTGCCAAACAACTGTTCCCAAGCCTCCAAAGTTACAATATCACAGCCCAAGTAACAGTTCTAACTCAAGGTAATAATTTTTAATACATAGAAGTAATTTCACTTACAAAACTATTCAAATATTTCAGTTAAAACAGAATATAACACCAGACCTCTGTCCTTACCAGCCTTCTTCTTATGTTCCCAAGTGAACAATGAAAGCCAAGGTAATTCCTGTTAAAGACAAGGTAATTCCTGTTAATGTCCCCTCCCCCTAACACCAGGCAAACAACACATTTAAATTTCACTCTAATTATCACTGCCAAACAACTGTTCCCAAGCCTCCAAAGTTACAATATCACAGCCCAAGTAACAGCTCTAACTCAAGGTAATAATTTTTAACACATAGAACTAATTTCACTTGCAAAACTATTCAAATATTTCAGTTAAAACAGAATATAACCCCAGACCTCTGTCCTTACCAGCCTTCTGCTTATGTTCCCAAGTGAACAATGAAAGCCAAGGTAATTCCTGTTAAAGACAAGGTAATTCCTGTTAATGTCCCCTCCCCCTAACACCGGCAAACAACACATTTAAATTTAACTCTAATTATCACTGCCAAACAACTGTTCCCAAGCCTCCAAAGTTACAATATCGCAGCCCAAGTAACAGTTCTAACTCAAGGTAATAATTTTTAACACATAGAACTAATTTCACTTAGAAAACTATTCAAATATTTCAGTTAAAACAGAATATAACCCCACACCTCTGTCCTTACCAGCCTTCTGCTTATGTTCCCAAGTGAACAATGAAAGCCAAGGTAATTCCTGTTAAAGACAAGGTAATTCCTGTTAATGTCCCTTCCCCCTAACACCAGGCAAACAACACATTTGAATTTCATTATAATTATCACTGCCAAACAACTGTTCCCAAGCCTCCAAAGTTACAATATCACAGCCCAAGTAACAGTTCTAACTCAAGGTAATAATTTTTAATACATAGAACTAATTTCACTTACAAAACTATTCAAATATTTCAGTTAAAACAGAATATAACCCCAGACCTCTGTCCTTACCAGCCTTCTGCTTATGTTCCCAAGTGAACAATGAAAGCCAAGGTAATTCCTGTTAAAGACAAGGTAATTCCTGTTAATGTCCCTCCCCTAACACCAGGCAAACAACACATTTAAATTTCACTCTAATTATCCTGCCAAACAACTGTTCCCAAGCCTCCAAAGTTACAATATCAGAGCCCAAGTAACAGTTCTAACTCAAGGTAATAATTTTTAACACATAGAACTAATTTCACTTACAAAACTATTCAAATATTTCAGTTAAAACAGAATATAACCCCAGACCTCTGTCCTTACCAGCCTTCTGCTTATGTTCCCAAGTGAACAATGAAAGCCAAGGTAATTCCTGTTAAAGACAAAGTAATTCCTGTTAATGTCCCCTCCCCTAACACCAGGCAAACAACACATTTGAATTTCACTATAATTATCACTGCCAAACAACTGTTCCCAAGCCTCGAAAATTACAATATCACAGCCCAAGTAACAGTTCTAACTCAAGGTAATAATTTTTAACACATAGAACTAATTTCACTTAGAAAACTATTCAAATATTTCAGTTTAAACAGAATATAACCCCAGACCACTGTCCTTACCAGCCCTCTGCTTATGTTCCCAAGTGAACAATGAAAGCCAAGGTAATTCCTGTTAAAGACAAGGTAATTCCTGCTAATGTCCCTTCCCCCTAACACCAGGCAAACAACACATTTAAATTTCACTCTAATTATCACTGCCAAACAACTGTTCCCAAGCCTCCAAAGTTACAATATCACAGCCAAGTAACAGTTCTAACTCAAGGTAATAATTTTTAACACATAGAACTAATTTCACTTACAAAACTATTCAAATATTTCAGTTAAAACAGAATATAACCCCAGACCTCTGTCCTTACCAGCCTTCTGCTTATGTTCCCAAGCGAACAATGAAAGACAGGTAATTCCTGTTAAAGACAAGGTAATTCCTGTTAATGTCCCTTCCCCCTAACACCGGAAAACAACACATTTAAATTTCACTCTAATTATCACTGCCAAACTACTGTTCCCAAGCCTCCAAAGTTACAATATGGCAGCCCAAGTAACGGTTCTAACTCAAGGTAATAATTTTTAACACATAGAACTAATTTCACTTAGAAAACTATTCAAATATTTCAGTTAAAACAGAATATAACCCCAGACCTCTGTCCTTACCAGCCTTCTGCTTATGTTCCCAAGTGAACAATGAAAGCCAAGGTAATTCCTGTTAAAGACAAGGTAATTCATGTTAATGTCCCTTCCCCCTAACACCAGGCAAACAACACATTTGAATTTCACTATAATTATCACTGCCAAACAACTGTTCCCAAGCCTCCAAAGTTACAATATCACAGCCCAAGTAACAGTTCTAACTCAAGGTAATAATTTTTAACACATATAACTAATTTCACTTAGAAAACTATTCAAATATTTCAGTTAAAACAGAATATAACCCCAGACCTCTGTCCTTACCAGCCTTCTGCTTATGTTCCCAAGTGAACAATGAAAGCCAAGGTAATTCCTGTTAAAGACAAGGTAATTCATGTTAATGTCCCCTCCCCCTAACACCAGGGAAACAACACATTTAAATTTCACTCTAATTATCACTGCCAAACAACTGTTCCCAAGCCTCCAAAGTTACAATATCACAGCCCAAGTAACAGTTCTAACTCAAGGTAATAATTTTTAACACATAGAACTAATTTCACATACAAAACTATTCAAATATTTCAGTTAAAACAGAATATAACCCCAGACCTCTGTCCTTACCAGCCTTCTGCTTATGTTCCCAAGTGAACGCTCCCTTCGCTCCCTGATGTACCTATAAAAGGTTTTATCCCCCTTCTTAACTGAGTTGGCTATCTTTTCCTCGGTTTGGGCCTTTGCTGTTCTGACTGCCTTCCCAACTTCATTTTGCTTTAACTGATACAGTTATCTGTCCTGCTCCTTCTGTGATTCCTTGTACTTCCTGAATGCTTTCTTTTTCTCTTGAACCTTCACTGCCACTTTCTTTGAGAACCATAGTGGTTTCTTACATAGTTTTGTTTTGTTTATTTGCTTCACACAAAGGCTTGTTACCTCTGTGATGGCAGTTTTTATTATTCCCCATTGTTCATCCACCCCTCCTTCCTGCCCATTTGCTAGTGCATTCCTTAGGCACTCACCCATTTTGGCAAAGTCAGCCCTCCTAAAGTCCAGTACTTTTGCCTTTGTATGGCTTGACTCTATTGCTGTGCTTATTGTGATCCATACTGTTCGATGGTTGCTAGTTCCCAGATGGCTACTCACTTCTACATCTGTGATCCTCTCTTCATCTCCATTTGAGACAACCAGGTCTAAGATTGCTCCCTTTCTAGTGGGCTTCAATACTAGTTGTCTAAGGCATGCCCCCTGTAGGGCATTTAGAATAACCCCACTCTTCAAAGTGGTTGCTGCAACTGCACTCCAGTTAACATCTGGCATATTCAGATCACCCATCAGTGATATCTCCCCTTTTTCTGCCATTCTAAGTATACTTTCTATAATTTCCTTGTCCATTTCCTCCCCCTGAGAAGGGGGTCTGTATACAACCCCTGTGTGGATTGTGGTGCCATTGCCGGTCTCCAAATTTACCCACAGTGCTTCTTCTCCTCTGTTTTTCCCTTTGTTCTGTTGCTTTGATTCCTTCCCTTATGTAAAGAGCTACTCCTCCTCCACTTTTACCTCCCTGTACCTCCTGTAGATAGTGTATCCTGGTATGTTTACATCCCAGTCATGGTTTTGTGTGTACCATGTTTCTGTGACTGCCACGATATCCAGATGTTCCTCCTCCATCAAGGCCACTAATTCAAGAAGCTTGTTACTCAGACTACAGGCATTGGTACTCATTGCTCTCCATTTTTTTATGGCTTTATCTTCTTTTGCAGCATCCCCCACTGACCTTTCTACCTCAGTCTTTTTCTCATTTAATACCCTGTTTTGTAGGGAGAGGCTGGGATTTTCCTGCAGCTTATCAGTGCCTCCCCTTGACTAGTTTAAAGCTTGACAATGAAGCATTTAAACCAATTGCTCAAAGACTTGTTCCTTCTAGACAGATGCAGACCATCCTGCCAGTATAGGCTGGTGTCCCTCCAGTGGAACCCCAGTCCCAATGAAGCCAAACCCCTGTGCTCCACACCATTTTTTCAACCATTCATTAAACTGCATGGTGCAAAGTACCCTCGCCTCACTCATGCCATTGACAGGCAGCACCTCAGAAAGGGATACTGTGTGTGCTACTTGTCTTAGGCCCCTCCCCAATTCTACAAAGTCCTTCTGCACTGCTCTAATCTCATGATGAGCCAAGTCATTTGTCCCTAGGTGGACAATGATGTCCAGCTCAGACTCCCGTGCAGCTGTTCTCATGATCCTGAGGATGCGCTTCCTGTCCCTCCAAGCCATGGCACCAGGCAGGCACCTTACTTTAGTTTTCTTTGCTCCCCCAGTTCTATCCCCCTAATAATTGAGTCCCCCACCAGGAACTGCTTCCTTTCCTTGTGGTGTCCTCTGCCTCCTTCCTGTGGGCCTCCCTTGTGACAGTTATCCTCAGCCTCCTTAGTCTCCTCTGCGGGTGCATCCATAGGGAGCTATGCTCCCCCAGAATGGTGTATGGATTGTGGAGTGGAACAACTGACTGGGTGTGCCTCTGTTCCACCATCCTCACCCCTCCTGAGCCCGCTGTGGTCCAGCTGCTGTGCTTTTTTTGCAACCTCTGAGGTAGTGGTGGTGGCTGTGGTGCTCCCTGGATGGGGGAGGTTCCTTCCTACTGTCCAGTGTGGCCTGGGGAAGGTTCCCTCTACTGTCCAGTGTGGCCTGAAGACAGGCAACTTCCTCCCTCAGGGCAGAGAGTTGTCTGCATATAGGGCAGCATCTCAGCCTCCAGAAAGACTCCTGGAAGACTGCTGCCCCACAGCCATTACATTGCACTACTCCCCACATGTTTATCTACTTTTTTTTTTGCGTGTTTGTGTGTGCGATTGGTTTGCTATATAGAAATATATATATACAGTATATATATTTTACAATGCGTATGCTTATATTGTCAGTGCAGTGTGCTAGAGAGGATATGACAGTGATATGCACCTTGCACTCTTGAGGAAGTGATGTCAGAACCCCAGGTATAAAGGAACTATTTCCAGGGTGGGTGGGGTGAGGTGGGAAGGGGTTGGGCCTAAACTGTGCCCTCACAAAACAATCAGCTAAAAGCTCTGACCCACCACTGCGATGAGTGCCTTCCTGTCAGCAAGATGCCCTACACAACAATTTGACAGAGAAAATACCCTGCTAATCAAACAGAGAGAAATCCAGACATCCAAGTCTGACATAGGTAAACCTCCCCAGCCCCAAAACAGCCTGAGGGTTTGTGCTCTGAAAGCAGTCAGCCCCAAAATAAGTCAGCTGTGCTTTAAACTCTTCCTGCACTGAAAATCTTAAGAATTGTAACAAACGTAAAGCTAGATCCCTCTGTTGCTTGAAAGACTGTCTTTTCTTGACAATTCTAAGTTCCTTATTTCACCTTTCAGTTAGAAGTAGCCTCCACCTGCAGAATATCTGCTACAAACCAAAGACAATTGTAAGGTTCACCTCCGTCTATTGTGAGCACAAAGTGCAATATAGAATTTGCAAGTGCAATATAGAATTTCTCACACAGCTCACAGCTGAATAAAGAAGTAGTGTCCTTCCAGGTCAAGAAGATGTGCTTTGTGTCTCTAAATATTGCAGCCACCAGTAACTTATAGTAATCTGGTGTAGACTGGTTATCTCCAGCCAGGGCAATTTGTTGACAATGGTTGTGATGCAACCTTTCCTGTTCCAATCCAACACTTTGTGGTCTGAAAACAATGAGGCAAACAATTTTCTGCCCTGAGGCTGTTTGTGTTTCAATTCACACTGCAGCTTTTGCTATGACAACTCCTTAACCACAGTAACTTATTTAAAAATAGTTTAACTATCACAAACTCCTACGCACCAGTAAATTATTTAAAAATAGTTTCTGTCCCAAAATCCTAGGACAAGACAGGCGCAGGGACCAGCCTGATGATGGTGAGTGCCTTACATCCATGATTACTATTGCATGCTGTGTAACAGAGTGGGCAGCGGGGCATGGCCACCATCCATTGACACCACTGCCATGCACACAACTTGGTACAGTCAGCACTGTCCAGTAGCACTGCATGCCTGGGAGTGCATCAATGGTGGTCCATGCGTGCACCGGGTACATGGCTGTGCCACTGCCTTCACACCGCATAGCCATGTCGGTGAACAGCCACGGTGGTGCTGTGCAGGACTTGACCGGTGGGTGTGTGCAGCGGTCCACATGGCTGTGTGCGCCTGGGTGGACAGGTCTTGTGGATGCGATCACTGTGGGTGGTCACACACCATCACAGAGGCATGTCCCACGGCCGTATGCCATGCACAGTGGGTGGGCTGCATGGGGCTGTGCATTCACACCTATTGACTCTGCTCCCTTGTCCTAGGTCAACAGCAGCTGCAGGAGATCAGGGTGGCACTGCGGGAGATTCTCCAGGTAGCCAGGGTGTCACTGGAGATACTCGAATGCATCGACAGGCTCGGTGTCCAAAGGCGTCATGGCGGGAAGAGAAGCCGGAGCGGGGAGCGGGGCTCCCGCTGAGCTTGGCAATGCCCCTGATTTCCCCTACCCCCATGGACACACCCTCACACCCCTCCTTCCCTCTACCGTTTGTTCACCCCTGCCTCTTACCCTTCCCCACCTTGTTTGTGGCCTTCCCCCAAACCTTTGTAAATACTTGTATATAGTTTTGTTTGCTGTTTTTAAATACATTTCCTTTGATATGCCTACTGTGGTGGTCTCTGATTTGCAGCGGGCTATTGGTGCTCAGCTGCAGTGGTGTGCATGGCGTCAGGGATGGTGCAGTCATGTACGTGTGTGTGTGTCCATGGGGAAGTGAGTATGGTGTGGGAGTGGCTATCAGTCACTGTCTGTGGTGTGTGTGTTGTACTCTGTGCAGTGGATGACTGTGTGCAGTGGTTCACGGTGCATGTTCTGTGTCAATGGCGCACCTGTCAGACCATCCATGGCCTGTGCAGCTGACACCCTTGCATGTCTGTGACCTGCACGGTCCACTGGCATGTCAGTGGTGGCTGTCCATGCAGGACAGCCACTGTACCTGGCACAATACCGGGTTGCCTCCTGTCACTGGTGTGGTGCATGTCTGCCTCGGGTGACACTGTGGCCTCCGCTGTTGTTGTCCCACCTCCATGCTTTCACTTGCGTGTGTCACAGGGGATGTGCGCCACTGTCTGTCACTTGTGCTCTGGGCAAATGCTGGTGGCGTACAGCTCCACAGTGCCTGCGCAGGATGGCTGGCACTCCTGTGCCATGGAGGGGTGCTGGCCGTGTGTACACGGTTTCCGTGGCCACATCCTGGGGGCTTGGTTGCCTCGCTACTGTGTCCCTGCATTGGTGTGCCCTGGGGTATGGGTGGGTGTTTGTCCATGCACTGTGTTGCATCCTGTGTGGTGCATGCTTCCATGCATCACTGTGGGTGTCTGCGCTGGCTGTTGTGGCCAGTGCTGGGTCGGGGTGTGTCCTTGGGAGGGTGTTCAGGGTGCTGTACCACTGGTGGTGGGGTCCAGGGCATACCCTGTGATGTGTGGGGTACCTCGTGTGCCGACGCATGGTTGGTCTCTCAGCTGTACCTCGGGGGGGGACGTGCGTGGTGGCACTGTGTATGCAGTTGTTGCATCGCTGTGTGCTGCCACCCACTGACGGGTGCTCATGGTGGGGCTGCCTTGCATAGTTCTGTGGTGCACAGGGTTGCATTGTCACAGTGGGGGGGTGGCATGCATGGGGTATCCTGCACTGGTGGATGCTGCTCCTGGGCAGGGTGTCTGGGGGTCATGGTGCAGGGTGTACTCTGCATTGGTGGGATGGTGTGGCACGGGGTGGTCGGCCCTCCTTGTGTGCTGGTCACAGCTTGCCAGGGGGTGTGCTGGGGTACCATGCCCCGGCTGTGGGTTTGTTTCTGGTATCCATGGGCCGGTGGTTATTTCGGCTCTCCACCGGTTGTGCAGTGCATGGGGTGTGGGGGGCGATGTCTGTTCTGCTGTGTGCTCCTCTGCCCATCTGTGGCATGGGTGGTGGACCCCTGAATCCTGTCCCTGTGCATCCCTGGTTGTGCTGTTTCACTGCTGCCCTGCTCCATGAGGCATCCCTGGTTGCGCTATGGCGCATCTGAACTGCTCCACTGAGCATCCCTGGTTGTGCTATGGCGCATCTGAACTGCGCAACTGCACATCCCTGGTTCCGCTATGGTGCAGGTGGTGCGATATTCAGTCTTGTGCTGCAGGCGCATCTTGACCTGCGCAGTTTTTGAATATTGTGCTTCTTGTGCATGGGCGCAGTGGACTTGCGCTTGCTCCTGCTGTTGCGCACATTTTGGGCGCAGTTTGAATATCTGGGCCATTGTATGTAAAGCGCTTTACTTTGTATGTTCTGATATATTGTATCCTCTTTAACTCATTGTATGTAAAGCACTTGTAATATATGGATTGTTAAAATAATACTATCGAAAACGATCCAAAAAATTCCTTGTAATTGATAACACAGAGCACTCCACTCCCGATAATACCACACTTCACTGCCAATAATACTATCGTTCGAACGAACGATAGTATTATCATGAAAATGCCACAGCGCATGTCCAGATCTTCCTGCCAACAAACCCAGTTGCCGTAGTCCACGTCCCTTCCTGCACAACCGTACTGACGGCGTGTATCTCCATTGGCGGCTTTTCTTTAGTAGGCGGGCATAACAGCATGAAAAACATGGCATCTTTTTCCTCTCGCTTAGCGAGAGGAATCTGTTCTATTATAATACTTTCATTTTTTTGAACAAATAATGACTATGTCACTCATCCTGCATTCCCGAATGACAAAAAAGCTGAAAGGTAGGACTGCCTACTAAATTAAGGGAAACCAATTTTTTTGAAACGAGCGATGGGACACTTGTTAGTGCTGTGGGCAGTTCAGAGACAGCGCGTGCTGAGTGCGGCGGTGGGCCAGCCTGTTTAACAAAAAGCACATCAGAAAAAGAAATCTCCGTAATGGGGTCCATATATTACAAAAAATAACAAATAAAGGACTATGTATTATAAGGCAGTCAGACCATCTCGAGGTTTTGGGGACTTTAGGAACCTCTCGAGCTTCGCTCTCGAGGTTCCAAGTCCCCAAAACCTCTCGATGGTCTTACTGCCTTATAATACATAGTCCTCTATCTATTATTCTATTTATAATTTGTTATCCTGTTAAGTTTCTGCATGTCTGTACTCTCCTGGGTCGTGCCTGAAAATAGTCATTTTATGGCTACTGCCCTTACCCGGTTAACAAAAGCTAAATAAAATAAAACTGTGAGCTCAGCAATTAATTTCCTGCTCCAACCTTCCTTCTCCTCCACCACTCATCCGACAAGGCCTTTGTGCTGCTTCTCCCTGCCCCCTATCCACCCTTATTACTCCTATTCTCCTCTACCACCCCCCCGTAACCCTCCTTCCACATGCCTTACCAAGCATATTTCACCTACCATGCTTTTTTATGTTTGCTTGCACGCATGTGCAAGAAACATAGTGCCATCATCGGAGATTTCGGAGGTGTGTCACCTCCTCCTCCAATTCAGGCAGTGTGCTGGCAGGCGCGGCCCCTGTAAGCCAATGCATTTTGGAGCTGTCTGTGCAGCTCAAAATGCAGTAACTACTCAGATTAAAGGGGAGCTCGACGATGAGCAGCGATAAGAAGCTGCTCACGCGCAGCTCCCAGCCAGGCGTGCGCACCCCACACGCAGTGTATAGCCGATAGGGTGCCCAATCCCGTCGGCCCTGAGCTGCATCTCTCCTCCCCCCCCAGTAGTTGGTGCTGCCGCTGAGCCACCCCAGCATGGCAATCAGTCAATTTGCCGACGGGGTGCCCAATCCCCTGTCGGCTGAGCACGCCAAAGTCCTTGTGCCGCTGGGAGCCCACCCCAGCGTGGCAAGCAATCCTAGTCTTTTTTTTTTTTGTTTTAACCTGTAAAACAAAAGCGGTCCCAGGCCTAGCGTCTCCCGAACCCCCCCCACAACCCGCACCCACCCTGCGCACCCAGCCTCCCACCCCCCTCACCCCATACTTACCTCCGGACTCGCGGCGGCGATCTTGGTGGACGGGAACACGTCTGCACTCTTCAAAGCCGACCGCGAACTGAGGAAATGCCGGTAAGCTGTATAATGGGCTAGATAGGAGGGGTTCAACTTTATTGCATATCTCAGGCATTTTTGGGAATTTTGGCACCAAATTTTCAACATGGGGTTTTTGGGACGCCTTCTCATAAGTGATGTCACTGTCATGGCGTTATTCGGGCTCGAAGGGTGATTTCGCGCAGTGACTGCACAGTGACTGCGAAATCACCCTTTGGGACTGAGTACCACCATGACAGTGACATCATTCATGAGAAAGGGCCAAACCCCATGTTGAAAATTTGGTGCCAAAATTCCAAAAAATGACTGTTGCACGGCGTCGTTGCGCAGTTCCTACGCAGGCTCGTAAGTTCGCGAAATTTCAATATTTTCACTCCAGATTTTCAACATTGCCATTTCACCACACCATCTTATGGTAGTACAGCTGTCATTTTCACATCTCACCCAAAATGTGTTTACGCCCTTGTAGCGCAGAATGGCAGATCAGTGTCTGAAATCAATGTATGGGACAAATTAAGAAAATCACAGTGACACTCGTTCATGAGCAGAGGTCTTGAAATGGCTATGTTGAAATTTAGTGAAAAAATTCCTAAAAATGACTGTTTACGAGCATCGTTGCGGTTCTCATGCGCTCATAGGTTCTTGAATTTTCAATATTTCCTCCAGATTTCCAACATTGCCATTTTCCACATCTCCTTATGAGCAGTACAGCTGTCATTTTCACATCTCACCCAAAGCGTGTTTCCGCCCATGGCGCACAATGGCGGATCGTTGTCCTGAACTCATGTATGGGACACATTAAGAAAATCACAGTGTCACTGTTCATGAGCAGAGATCTTAAAATGGCAATGTTGAAAATTTGGTGACAAATTCCTAAAATGACTGTTTCACAGTGTGCGTTGCACAGTTCCCAACTTGCGCTCGTGAGGTTCTGAATTTTCAATATTTCCACTCTAGATTTCCAACATTGCCATTTTTCCACACCTCATATGGGCAGTACAGCTGTCATTTTTCACATCCTGCCCAAAACGTGTTTCGGCCCATGTAGCGCACAATGTCGCAGTCGGTGTGCAAACTCAATGTATGGGACACATTAACAAAACCACAGTGACACTGTTCATGAGCAGAGGTCTTAAAATGGCTATGTTGAAAATTTGGTGAAAAAATGCCTAAAAATTACTTTTACGAGCGTGCGTTGCACAGTTCCTATGCATGCTCGTAAGTTTGCAAATTTAATATTTTCACTCTAGATTTTCAACATGTCCATTTTATTAAACTTCCTTATGAACAGTACAGCTGCAATTTTTCATATGTCACCCAAAATGTGTTGTGCACGTATAGCGCACAATGGTGCTGTTGGTGTGCGAAAGCAATGTTTAGGACAGATTAAGAAAATCACAGTTACACTGTTCATGAGCAGAGGTCTTGAAATGGCTATGTTGAAAATTTGGTGACAAAAGTCCATAAAATGACTGTGTTACAACTGAGCATTGTGCAGTTTCCGCATCCTCGTTAGTTCATGACTTTGTAATATTTTCAGTCAGATTTTCACTAGTGGCATTTTCAACACTTCCTTATGAACAGTACAGCTGCCATTTTTCACAACATGGCGAAGTGTGTTTTCACACTTTCAGTGCAGAGATGCGTGGTCGCTGTGGGAAATCATTATTCGGCACAGATAAAGAAAATCACAGTGACACTGTTCATGATTGAGCACCAAAATGCCTGAGTTGACAATCTGCTATAAAATATCCCCAACCGACTTATATAGCAGATTGTGCGTTGCACAGTTTCTATGTACTTCGTGACTTCACCATTTTTAAAATATTTTTACTACACATTTGCAACATAGCCATTTTACACCTCCCATGAAAGAGTACAGCTGTCATTTTTTGCATCCTGTTCGAATATTTTTGCACCTGTGGTGCTAAATCCTGTAGTCACTGTGCATAAGCAGCTTTAGCTACAAACTGATATTCCCCCTGTTCATGAGGTGGGGTCACAAACAAACATGTTGAAAATTTGGAGTTAAAATACCAGCTGAATGCCTGAGGTATTAGGCTTTTCAACTAAATCGCCAACCCTATAGAGAATGACAGGAATCAGGGGTGTGACTTGGGATTCTTGCCTGTGATGCTCATACCATTACACCCTGCAGTCACTGAAGCATGAAATTATGCCTTGAACTCTTGACTCAAACTCACCCCATTCTCCTATAAGCACCCATCTCACCGTATTTCCTAATGAAATGGGTGCGATAAGGCCAAAGACCCTAAGGAACACGGACACTTGTCAGTCTCTGCAGAGTGGGGTGTGTGAAATGATGGCCGTTATGCCTGACGACCCAAACGCACACCCCAATGCCTGTCACTCTCTGCAGGGTGGTGGTGGGGTTGGCTTCAGTTCAATACTTCACTGCCATTCCTATTACGCAGCTCTGTAACTTCTACACTACCACTGCCAATGCCAGCAAGCAAACATTCGGCATTGACAAATGCTTGTTTAGCACGATTTAGTAAATGAACTTATTTGAACTGCATATCTGTCATCCTCTATTTAGTTAGCCTCAAATTGTTAAACTATGGAATTTAGGGTTACCACCTTTTTAGAAGCCCAAAGTGGGACATTTCTTACTGAAACATGATTTTTCGCAGGACAGTACGTAACCTCGACCAATGTAATAGACTTGGCTTCTCTATATAATCAGAATTAAGGCTAAGTGCAGTAGTTTCCTAGTTGTTTCCTTTGTTTCTTATCATTTTAAGGTGTTTTAGTTAAGGTATTGTAGTTTTCTGCAACATTTAGTGGAACTTCAGAAAATATTTTTTCTACTCTAAAATCAGGACATTTAGTATTTTTCATGTTTTTTTTGCAGGACACAGCTGCCCAAATCAGGACTGTCCTGCAAAAATCAGGACAGGTGGTAAGCCTAATGGAATTGTATACAATTTTTTTTATGCACATTGCTTGTTTTCTGTTTTTTTGGCTTGTTTCCTTTGTATACTGTTACCCAACTGTATACGTTTACCCCTGTAAATAGATGCAGAACCTTTATAAATGAACTGCTAGCGCAAAGTTATTAATTCCTAGAACTCAATAAATAAATAAATAAAAGTATTGTATCTCAGTTGTGATTTACAAGTACAATTTTAACTGCTGGTTACTATTCCCAATTCTATTAGACACACCAATACTTCCGTGGATATTTTAATTTTTTTTTTAATTCATGCACTATGTATTTGGTACATTGCTGGGCAGTGTGGTGGAAGCACAGAGAAACAGGGAGGTGAAGGGACTTGGCTCAAGGGAACACAGTTTAGTGGTGGGATTTAAACCTTGGTGTCCAGCTTAATAGCTCTGAGCTGCCTCCCATGGGGTGTCTCCTCCATCTCTAGAAGTGCTGCTAAAAGCCTAGGAGTCAGAATATCAAGACCTTTGAGCTCTTTTGTATCTGCATGTGTTTTTGCAGAAGGCCAAAAGCTTGTGATTCCTATAGCATTTATTTTTTTATGTGGGTGGCTGGTGGTTGCAGCGTAATAATATTATCTGGGTCATGGTAGCTGCTGCCTTCTTGCATTGCATGTTGAGGCTGAAAGACGAATAAAGGCGTAATAACATTTGGGGCTAATGTAGCTGCTGCCCCCCCCCATGCACACATATTGCATGTGAAGAGGCAAGTGCAAGGAAGATGTAATAATGGAGCCCACCAGAACCCAGTTTCCCCTTCTCTTACAGAACAGTGCAATTCCTGCTTCTCTGACCTCTTCAGCATTAAATACAAACATAGCAAAGTGCCAAAGGAGACCTTACATATCTAGAGATGAGAGTTTTCCCTCATAAAATGTTGCCGTCTTGTAACAGGAGCAGGGAAAAGAACGCACACCTATGAGCTCTACAGACAGTCCTCGTGTCTCCACCTACAAGGTCAGATCACTTATCAGAACTTCCTCCTGTCTAAAAAAATCTGCCTCGGCCTTACCCCTCCTGCAACATATGGCTTTATGTTAAGCTCCCCTCACACTTGATGCACCTGCAGCACTAATAAATCCTCTTTTCTAGTTCCTTTCCGCCGTACATCTCAAGCCCAATGCTTCTTTGCTTACAGGGCTCCCTCACTTGTGAATGGGCTGCTGCCTGAGATCTACTGTATGCTGACAACAAACTAGATCCTTTCAAACACATATTACGCCAGCACCTCTCTAATCACTGCAATTGCGACTGCTCCACCTAATCTGTCTCTACTCTTCCATTATACCCCTTCCTCTTCCCGCTATCCTCTCCATGCACTTCTTGCAACAATTTGCGCTATTTGACAATGTCATTCTCTGACTGTATCGAGCCTCTTTACCCTCATTTTAATTTCTCAATTGACTAGTTAAGTCTGTTGATACCACATGTATCACTGCATTTTATAGTTGTCTGTTGTTTCACCTTTTTGTTACCTATTTGTTTATTGTTTTACACTTGCTTTGGACTGGAACCTTTGTAAATGAACCTCTGGTTCAAAGGTATTTTGTAATCCTAGAATTTAATAAATAAAAAATAAGTAAACATTACCAATTTAACCCCGGGTGTAATAGTACTGTAGCTGCAGGCCCACTTGTACTGCATGTGGGTGGTGGAAGGGAGATGTAAGGTCCAATATCTTGAGATAATATTGTTACTGCCTGCCCCACTGTACTTTATGTGTGTGTTGGGGGTGTGAGGAGGTGTAACACTGTATTTTGGGTTAATCTAGTTATCAACCCTACTGTATGGTGGGTGGGGTGGGAGGTATGAGGACTGGAAGGTGCAGTAATTGAATGTAGTCACCACCTTTCCTGAACTGCATGCAGTGAGGGAGGCAAGGAGAAAGTGTAATAACTTTGATTTATGTATCTCCTGGCTATCCAATATTTCATGCGGGGAGGATGATGTGAGTAAGCAGCCATATAAGCCGCTGGCCTGCTTTATGTGGAAAGGAGATTTATCTATTTATTCAGGTTTTTGTTTACCAGGTAAGTGCACTAGACAATAGCATTGCCTAGTTTCAGGCACGACCTGGGAGAGTTAAAGACAGAAGAACAGCAGTTACAGGTGATACAGCAATACAAAAACATCAACAATGGTTTGACATAAAACCGGAGTACCATGAAACAATGCACAGTACAAAGCATTTCAGAAAACAATCATAATACGTGCACAATTGACATGTGGAAGACAGATAAAGCCATGACAAGCCTGCACATGCTAGATTAGTTATGTGAGCACTTATTTGTGCAAATGAGGAATTTACGAAGTTCCTTCTTAAAATCCTGGTGTGACTGAGAATAACTTGCAGATATTTGAAGGGAGTTCCAGAGCTTGGGAGCAGATGCTGAGAAAGCATGCTTACCCATTTTGTAGCATATTTAGGTAAGCTAGAAGAGACCTGTCCGATGAGAGGAATGTGTAATGATGCCTTGGAATAAAATATGCACCATTCTTACAGTCATAAACATCAGCTCCATGAGTGCTGAGATGCTCAAGCACCCCCAAAGTTGACTTTAGCACCCTCACATTTTTTTGGGGGGGAGGGTGGATGGCTTCAAAAATAGTTTACCTGGAAGCCTGAAGAGTATAACATACTTCCTACTAGCATTTGGATACCCATAAATGAGTTTGTAAAACCCAGCAGCTCATTCTGCAATACTGTATTTGGGGAAGACACTATTTAGAATTAATATGACCACCACATTGCTCTTCCAGCATTGTATGTGGGGAGAGAGGTGTGAGGAAAGTGCTAGTAATAATTCAGTTCATGCAGCTGATGGCTCTGTACTTCAGATAGTAGGCTGAAGGGAATGAGGAAGGTGTAATTATACTTTGGTCTCGAATCCTGTTGTGTTTTGCTAGGTAGATGTAGGAAAGCTGTGATAATATCTGGGGTTAGATGTCGCCCTACCTTTACTTGTATGGACTGGGATGGAGTTGTGGGGAAGGCATAATAATATTTATGTGACCCCTCAAGTATAGAGGGCTCTGCTCCCATAGACCCCCACTGGGGGCTTTACCCTGACCCCTGGGCCCCACCAAAAACTTTACAAACCTGGCTCCTATGCAAATGTTTCTCCATTCATTCTTGAGCCTCTTTAGTAAAAAGACCCTGCTTGGTCACACCCCTACATCAATTGTAGGCATTTTCCAACACGACTAACCCCTCGAAAACAATGTGAAGTGCAGTTGAAGGTGAACTACATGTCCCATTTAGATGAACCACGTTTGCCCAGCGCGCACTGTCCCATTGAGGGCCTCAGTGTATAAATGATCACCCAGCCTCCCTCACTGACTGTGAGAAATTTGGACTCTTCAAGAGAGAGCTCTGATTTCTACTAGTGTGGGGCAATCACTGTGTCTGCCCCTCTTAGACGTACATTGGCCATGACCAACCATCAGGTGTTTTCTTATCAAATCCCTCCATCCTATTCCCTAACACCTACCCACAATCCCCCAACAGAGCCACTTCAGGCTGCTACCATACTATTGTTTTGCACTTCTGCAAACAGAATGCTTTGGCTTAATCATTTTACCTTTATATCAGTTATCACATCTTACTCCTCACTCTGATGCCTGTTTGCTACCCTCCTCCACATCACCCCTAGCTCTCTACCTGTGGTCATTGTAGTAGACTTGCACTTCTGTAATTAGCAACTCAAATTGTGTTCATTGTATTTCACTCTGCCTTGTACCCACTGTCTGGTCCCATGTAATCTATGATTTAGAACCTTTGTAAATGAGCTCCCCAGCACAAAGGTATTAATCCGAAACTGAAATAAATAAATAAATAAACCATCACATCAGCCCCCCCCAACCAACATGGAATTATCACTTTGATCTTATGGCTGGCTCTTTAGCAGGCAATCTCTAATGACAATGGGATTCTTCCTGTCTGTTTCTTACAAATGTGGAATTGACTTTGTAGTGCTTTGATGCTTAAACAGGCTACACCAAGTGTCATTTGAATCCACATCTAGCCTCTTTATTCTTCATTATTCTTTATTTAAAGTCTAGGATTACAAGTACCTTTGAGCCAAGGCTCTTTTACAAAGGTTCCATATCAATTGAGGTACAATACAAACATTACATAGAGTTGAGCAACAATGCAGAAATGGTGCACAGACATTTTTAGCAGCTGAAATACATTACATTGAGGGAAAGTGAGTACCAGGGGGCAGGATAGCCAGAGGTAACTGAGGATTGGAATGGACTCAAAAAGAGCAGTGCAGCTGTGGGCATTTGTCAGGCCTCAAAAAAGTGCTTGGGGGTAGGGGGCAAAAACAAGAGGGGAGGGGAGGCTGTAGGAAGAGGAAGACAGGGGGTAGGAGTAGAAGGACTAGGAGGGAGATCAGATTATGAGGGACAGTCTCAGGAGCTAGAGGCAGCTAGGTGGAGATGAAGGTTGGCTTTGAACGAGCCTAGCTTTTGCAGAGAGGAGATATCTTTGTTGAGTCCATTAATCCAGCTAGGAGCTTGGTATGCAAAGGATCGTTGGCCCTGTGTGGCGCGGCACCGAGGAATGTGCAGCATTTCATTTTCTGAAGCCCTGGTGAGGTGGGGGTTGCCTGCTGTATGGAGAAGACTTTGGACCCCGGGGGGAGCAAGATGTAACATAATTTTCTTAGACATTAGATAAGTCTAGTACTTGATACAGTTTGATAACTGGAGCCACCCTGTTTGGGCATAGAGGTCACACGTATGGGTGAGTCGATGGGATCCTGTGATGAGTCGGCAAGCTTTGTTTTGGGTCAAGGATAAGCGCCTGAGGGCTGTGTCAGTTGCAGAGCCATAAATAATCAGACCATAGTCAATTAGAGAGACCACCAAGCTCTGTACTGCTATCCTTAAGGCATCCAAGGTAAGGCATTGCCTGTGCCTGTAAAGGAGACCAATGCGTGTGTTTGCAGCTTTGGGACGTTATCTATGTGGATGCTGTAGGATAGGTTGCTGTCTATATCTGACATGTTATTAAGCTCTGTCTTAACTAACCTGAAGAGAGTACTACTGGTATCTCTTGAAAGCTAGTCTCAAGCACAATTTTGTTAGTCTAATAAAGGCATCACCTGCAACATATTTATTGTTTTTTTCCTTCTACTTCCTCAACTGGACTAACATGACTACCTTATTTACCTATACTTCATAAGCAGAGGGCAGGGGAAGAGGAAAGGGTGGTCCTAGAGTTTCTTTTGACCTAAAATTATATTAGTTATAACTTATGCAAAAAGAAAAGCAGGAAGATGAGATGACGTCTGAGATACAGTGACCCTATTGGATGGACCCATGCCGAAGAGGAAGGGTGGGAGTATGGGGGAGGAGGTTACACATTGGAAGATCCCAGTGGGTAAGGTGTTGGAGGGCCTTAAATCTCTGAGGGTGGATAAGGCACCTGTGCTGGATGGAGTTCACTCTAGGGTCTTGAGAGAGCTGGCAGAAGTCATGGCGGAGCCACTGGCAGACTTATTCAACACTTCCATGGCTACTTGGTGCATACCCAGGGACTGGAAGATGGCACATGTGGTGCCCCTCCATAAGAATGGGCCCAGGGATGAACCAGGGAACTACAGTCCAGTGAGCCTTACCACCATTGTAGGAAAGCAAATGGAGACTATCCTCAAAGAGAGGCCGGTGAAGTTTCTGGAGGATAATGGTCTCCAGGATGGTAAGCAGCATGGGTTTGTCTCATGACTTTTTTGATTGGGTGATGAGGGCACTGGACAAGGGCCAGGTGGTGGATGTCCTTTACCTGGACTTTAGCAAGGCCTTTGACTCGGCGCCTCGTGGAAGTCTGACCAGCAAGTTGGGTAACCTGGGAGCAGGGAGGAAACTGGTTAGATGGGTCAAGAGCTGGCTACAGGATAGGCAGTAGAAGGTAGTAGTGGGGGGGTAATCTGTCGTAGCCCAGAGCTGTGACAAGTGGGGTCCCACAGGCCTTGGTGTTGGGACTGGTGTTGTTTAACATTATCATTGCTGACATATTGGATGGGATAAGAAGTAAGATCAGTCTCTTCACAGATGACACTAAGATCTGTGTGGAAGTGGATGGGGGGGGCAGGAGGTAGAGTACTCCAGGAGAATTTAGTGAGACTGCAGGGATGGTCAAACACATGGCAACTAGGTTCCAATGCAGAGAAGTATAAGGATATGCACTTGGGGGCCAGAAATTCAGGAAATAACTGCTGGTTGGGGGGAGTACAGCTATCCACATCAATAGAGGAGAAGGATCTGGGAGTACTGGTGACAGTGGAAATGAACCACTCAGCCCAGGGTAGGAAGGCAGTGGCAAAGGCCAATAGAATGCTGGCATCACAAGGGGAATCACTTCTAGGAGAGGGGAAGTTGTCCTGCCCCTGTACTGGTCCCTGGTGAGGCCGGACTTGGAGTACTCCGTACAGTACCGGTGCCCCTACTTGAAAAGGGACATGAAGCTACTGGAGGGGGTGTAGCATAGGGCAACAAAAATAATCCTGGAAATGGGTGATAAACCATACAAGGAGAAACTGAGGGAGCTCAATATATATTCCCAAGAGGATAGAAGAAAGAGAGGGGATATGATTGAGACCATTAAGTACCTAAGGGGCATAAACAGAGTAAACACCGAGAGTATGTTCAGGTTAAAAGGTGGGAGGGAAACTAGGGGACACAGTCTGAAACTGGAGGAAGGGAGGATGGTTCAGGAGGTTAATGAGGAGGCACTATTTCAGGGAAAGGGTGGTTACAGGATGGAATGCGCTGCCTGAGAAGGTGGTAACAGTGAGGTCAGTGAGCAGCTTCAAGAGGGAGTGGGACAGGATCAACGGGAGGGTCCGAACTGAGGGTGGATGGGGGAAGGGTGTGAGAAGGAAGCAGGAGGAAATACAGAAGGGGGGGCAAGGAGAGGGGGGCAGCTGCAGTATAAACAGTTGAAGTGTTGCACACTCGAGCAGACTAGATATACTGTAAAGGCCTGTATCTGCTGGTAATGTTGTCTGTTCATATGCAAATGTTCTCAATTATAAACAAGCATTTGTCAATGCCGAATGTTGATTGCGTTGGTCTGCTGAGCTCGCTCAGTGGACCTCTGTCACTGGCTCAGTCTGTTTATCCCGGTGCTGCAGGCTGCTCTTTTGTACGGGACTGCTGCCTGCATTGGCACCTTGTTCTGCCGAGGAAGAAATCCCGCAGCTGCCCTGACAGAGCTCCATTGAGGTGCTTCATTCCCCCCCCCCCACTCACTCATTCTGTTTCTCCTAGCGCTGCAGGCTGCCCTTTTGTATTGGGCTCCTGCCTGTGTTGGTGGCTTTTTCTGCCCACAAAGAAATCCACAGCTGTCCCAACAGAGCTCCATTGAGGTCGCTCATTCCCCCTGTCTCACTCACTCCTTCTGGTTCTCCCGGCGCTGCAAGCTGCCCTTTTGTACTGGGCTCCTGCCTCTGTTGGCGCTTTTTTCTGCCCACAAAGAAATCTGCAGCACTCCCAACAAAGCTCCATTGAGCTTGCTCACTCCCCTTCTCTCACTCACTCATTCCGTTTCTGCCGGCGCTGCAGGCTGCCCTTGTCTACTGGGCTCCTGCCTGCGTTGCTGCCTTCTTATGCCCACAAAGAAACTTGCAGCAGTTACAATACAGGTCTGCTGAGCTTGCTCACTCGCTCATTCTGGTTTTCCTGCCAGTGCAGGGTGCCCTTTTGTACTGTGCCCCCTGTGTGCATTGCTGCCTTTTTCTGCCCACAAACAAATCTGCAGCAGTCCCAACAAAGCTCCGTTGAGCTCACTGACTACCCCTCCCTCACTCGCTCGTTCTGTGTCTCCTGGCGCTGCAGGCTTCCCTTTTGTACTGGGCTCCTACCTGCATTGGCGGCTTTTTCTGGCCAGAAAGAAATCTGAAGGAGTCCCGACACAGCCCCATTGAGCTCGCTCACTCCCCCTCTGTCACTCACACATTCCGTTTCTGCCAGCGCTGCAAGCTGGCCTTTTGTACTGGGCTCCTGCCTGCGTTGCTGCTTTTTCTGCCCACAAAGAAATCCACAGCAGTCACAATAGAGCTCCATTGAGCTTGCTCACTACCGCTCTGTCACTCACTCGTTCTGTTTCTCTTGGCGCTGCAGACTGCGCTTTTGTATGGGGCTCCTGGCTGTGTTGGCACCTTTGTCTGTCCACAAAGAAATCCGCAGCTGTCCCGACAGAGCTTCGTTGAGGTCGCTCAGTCTCCCTCTCTCATGCGATCATTCTGTTTGTCCTGTCGCGACAAGCTGCCCTTTTGTATGGGGCTCCTGCCTGCATTGGCGCCTTTTTCTGCCCACAAAGAAATCCGCAGCAGTCCTGATAGAGCTCCGTTGAGCTCACTAAGTCACCCTGTCTTACTCATCTGTACTGTTTCTCCCATCGCTGCAGGCTGGCCTTTTGTACTGGGCCCCTGCCTGCACCGACGCCTTTTTCTGCCCACAAAGAAATCCGCAGCAGTCCTGACAGTGCTTCGGTGAGTTCGCTCACTTCCCCTCCCTCAGTCGCTCTCTCATTGTGTTTCTCCCAGTGTTACAGGCTGCCCTTTGGTACTGGGCTCTTGTGTTGGGGCCTTTGTCTGCCCACAAACAAATCCACAGCAGTCCCAACAGAGCTCAGTTGAGCTCGGTCACTCGCCCCTCTCACTCAGTCGATCTTAATCTGTCCCAAACACTGATTTCCCAGAGTGACCGTGCTATTCTCTGGCAGGAGTGCAAAAACATATTTTAGCCAGGATGTGAAAAATGACTGCTGTAGTGTTCATAACGAGGTGTGAAAAAAGCCACTGTTGAAAATGTAGCGTGACAATATTACAAATTTGCGAAGTTACAAGGGTGCGTGGAAACAGTTCAACACACACTTGTAACACAGTCATGTTATTGAGTTTCGTCACCAAATTTTCAACATAGGGATTTTAAGACCTCTGCTCATGAACAGTGCCACTGTCATTTTCTTAATCTGTCCTGAACACTGATTTCCCACAGTGACCACGTTATTCTGCACCGGAACTGTGAAAACACATTTCGGTCAGGATGTGAAAAATAACAGCTGTACTGCTTATGAGGAAGTGTGAAAAAATGCCACTGTTGAAAATCTGGTGTGACAATATTACAAATCTGCAAAGTTACAAGGGTGCTTGGAAAGTGAGCAACGCACACTTGTAACACTGTCAATTGATGGGCTATCATCACCAAATTTTCAACATAGGCATTTTAGGACCTCTGCTCATGAACAGTATCATTGTCATTTTCTTAATCTGTCCCGAACAGTGATTTCCCACAGCGACCGCTCTATTCTGTGCCGGAAGTGCGAAAACACATTTTGGCCAGGATGGGAAAAATGACAGCTGTACTGTTCATAAGTAGGTCTGGGAAAATGGCAATGTTGAAAATCTGAAGTGAAAATATTATAAATTCGCGAAGTTACGAGTGTGCGTGCCAACTGCGCAACGCATGCTCGTAACACGGTCATTTTATGGAGTATCATTACCACATTTTCAACTTAGTCATTTTAGGACCTCTACTCATGAACAGTGTCACTGTCATTTTCTTAATCTGTCCTGAATACTGATTTCCCACAGCGACCGTGCTATTCTGCGCCGGAAGTGCGAAAACATATTTCGGCCAGGATACGAACAATGACAGCTGTACTGCTCACAAGGAGGTATGACAAAATGCCAATGTTGAAAATCTGGCGTGAAAATGTGCAAATTCGCGAAATTCAGTGTCGTAGCAACTACTGGCCTGCCTTTCGTAAAACAATCGTTTTTGGATTTTCACCAAATTTGTAACATAGGCTTTTTGAGAGCCCACCTCATGAACACTGGCACTGTTGTTTTGTTAATCGGCCCCATAGGGTGATTCTGCACAGTGACCGCGAAACCACCTTCCGGGGCCGATTAACGCCATGACAGTTCAAGAATTCATTAGGAGGAGTCCCAAAAACCCCATGTTGAAAATTTGGTGAAAAAATTCCCCAAAATGCCCGAGATATGCACTAAAGTTGAAAAAACCCTGTTCATAACATTATACAGCTTACCGTCATTTCCTCAGTTCGCGGTCGGCTTTGAAGAGTGCAGACGTGTTCCCGGTCCACAGAAGATCGTCGCGCCAAGCTCCGGAGGTAAGTATAGGGTGGGGGGTGTGGGGGAGGCTGGAGTGCGCAGTGGGTGGGTGCAGGTTGTGGGAGGGGCAGGAGACTACGAGGGACCGTTTCCTTTTTCAGGTACAAAAAACAAAGCGTCGCGGGACCGTTTCAACTTTACAGGGGCATGTGTACGCTGGGGTGGGCTCCCAGCGTGCCACTGAATCTAACTTAGGGGACAGCAGTAACCGGCCAGGGATTGGGCACCCCATCGGCAAACAGCGTGTCTCCAAAGTCTTGTTTTTGGGGGCAGCTGCAGCTGATGGGGATTGGGCACTCCGTTGACAAACAACAAAAGGGAATTCCTTTCTGCGAAGGACTGGGCACCCCGTCGGCCAAACAACAAAGAGATTCCTTTCTGCCGATAGGGCTTGAGCACCCGTCGGCAGACAATTAAGCGGAGGTTACATTATGCCGACAGGAGTGGCTCCCCTGTCGGCAAATAAACATGGTGGTAAATATTGTTTGTGAACACGAAGCGTCGCCGCATGTCCACAAACAATATCAGGGTCCTATTATCCCGCCCTGCAATGACGGGTCACTCCCTCATTGCAGCGGATGGCTGATGCTGCAAATAAGGCGACCCCTGATTGCAGTGGATGAGTTTTTAGAAAGTTGTGGCACGCTGGCTGAACTAGTGTCAGCAGCAGCGTGCCATGGCATGGGGGATAGGGACAAGCCTTTGCAGGCTGTGGGGGCATTGGGCACAACAGTGCCATGCCTCCACAACCTGCTTGTGGAGAAAGCTGACGCAACATGTTTCTTGCGCATGCGCGCAATCAACATAAAAATAAGGAGGGTCTAATACAGAAAACATTAAAAACTGACCTGTAATTGTGTGAAAGTGTTATATATTGCTTTAACATGGTTAGTGTTTTGACCAGCCTTGGTTTGGTTCCTAACTTCCTACCTAGTAACATTGATAGTGTGTTTTTTTTGCCAGCAATTTGAGATGCTTTTACATTCATTACTTACCTTTATGCTCTCAGGACCTCCTTGTGAATGAGCCAGCTCAATGGAGTTATTCCTGCAATAAACTTGAACCACCTGGAGCATTTGCCATCTGAATTGTCTTCCTCGCTCCAGTCACACCACTGCCCTCTTCTTTTTATATGCTACGGCCGTGCAGCATTCCCAGTGACTTTCCTGTGTTCTGTGGGCATTTCCGGTGGAGGGGGGTCTGTGAATGGTAGTAGTACCAGTGCACGCGAAGCAGCGTTTACATGCTTGCAAAAAATGCCAGCCCCAGTGCACTCTGCTCCGTATTCCCAACAAACCAGAGAACACGTTTTGCCACAATGCAAGTGCAACAGAGTGGTTTGCAACGCTCCCGCAGCTCTTTACACTGCTGGATCTGTACCACTGCAACTCATTGGCACTGCTAGCACCAGTATGGATCCTGTAGTGTAAAAGCCCCATAAGATAATTATCTCTTAGTAAATAATGTCACTGTGTGGCAGTTAAATCACCAGTATAATAAATAATCATGCACTTGCTCAGAATCACTGCTTTACTCTTTAAACTGTATTTTAACTATTTTATACCTCTCATTTTACAAACGCAGCACTGTGTAATATTAGAAAGTAAAAAATCCATCTCATACATCTCAGCTTCATCCCCCCCCCCAACAGCCCCCAGGGTCACCATATATGAAGAAGGGATATTGTTATCCGCTCCCACGCTGCACAATGATCCACATCCTTCTAGTTTCACCACCAGGCCAAAATGCTAGTTTCTCACTCCAGTAGTGCTTTTTGCGGCTGCACACAAAGCACTTCTCGGACAAGAAACTGGAATGTGGGCACAGCAGGAAAATTGGAAGCATGAGGATCACTACACAGCATGGAGCTTGACAGAAATACGGTATAACTACAGTACTTCAAGCAAGGTGACTCGGGGAGGCTGGCAAGGTGAGGTGGGGAGGGTGGTGGGGCTAAGCTGGGCTGGGGCGTTTACCTGTTTTGGTTTTAAGGTAAAGCACTAGCAGCCAAACAAATGGGCAGGAACTGTTCCAAAATGGCTGTCAGATTTGTTTTAATTACCCAGAATTCTGAAAAGCATTCTGTGAAGTTTAATACCATGGATTATGTAAACCACAGAATAATGTTCTGCAGTTTATGTAAACTGTGGAAAACTATTCTGTGGTTTACATGAAGTTCTGCAGCAACCACTGCAACTGTGGATTCACAGAAAAATTGGGGCCTCGCCTATAAGGGTGTTGCAGCTAAGAATGAAGAAAGAGCTGGTGTTGGAGAAGTGGAAAGAGACACAGGATGGGGCAGAGGGGGAGGCGAGAGTAGAAAGGTTGAAGGAAAGGTGAACAGCCAGTACTGTATTTGGCAAAAATGGAACAGAAGTGGAGGATGGACCGAGGCTCAAGTAAGGGAAGAACAAGGTTGAGGTACAGAGAACAAGGATGGGTTAGAGACGTTAAATTTAGAGCAAAGTTGCAATAGTAGTGGAAAAGGGGCCACAGCCTGGTTGGGGTGGTTTTAGGGACATCACTGTACGAACATACGAATATGCCAGCAGAAACAGACCACCCGGTCTAAGTCTGCTCGAGTGTGCAGCCAACACCCCTAGTTTGCAGCTGCCCCACCCATCTCCCCTTTGTCATCCCACTGCCACCCCCTACCTTCTCCACCTTCACTCTCCCTTGTTCCCTGCCCCATGCCCTTTTGAAGTTGTTCACAGATTTACATGATATCACTCATTCTGGTAGGGTGTTCCATTTTGCTACCACCCTCTGTGAAATAGTGTCTCCTCATTTCCTTCCTAAGTCTTCCCCCCTCTATCCTTAGCCCGTGCCCCCTTGTGACCCTCCCCCTCTTTAACTTAAAGACGCCACCTGCTCCATCCTTATTGATTCGCCTCAGATACTTGAATGTCTCTATCATGTCCCCCCATCCCTTCTACCCTCCAGGGTGTACATATTCAGGTCTCCCAGCCTGCTGTCATAGTCTCTCCCATCCATTCTACATATCATCTTTGTTGCCCTCCTCTGCACCCCCTCCAGTAGCCTGATATCATGCTTTAGGTATAGCCTCCAAAACAGCACACAATACTCTAAGTGCGGCCTTACCAGTGACCTGTAGAGGGGCAAGATCACCTCTCTTCGCCTGGAAGAAACCTTCCTCGCTATGCACCCCAGCATTTTGTTCACTTTTGCAGCCACTCTCCTGCACTGGGCAGTGTTGTTCATGGTCCCTGTTATCATTACCCCAGGTCCTTCTCCTCCTCCTCAGTGATCCCCCATACCCCCCCCCCCAGGCAGTATTCTCTCCTTGGGTTTTTCACCCCAAAGTGCATAACCTTACACTTCTTTGCATTGAACCCCAGCTGCCACCTCTCTGACCACTTCTCTAGCATGCTTAGGTCCCCCTGCAGCTGCTTCCATCCCTCCTCTCCATCCATCATTGCTCCGATTTTGGTGTCATCAGTGAACAGACTTACCTTGCTCATCACCCCATGTGCAATGTCTGATATGAAGAGCCCAAACAATACTGGCCCCAACACAGAGCCCTGTGGCACCCCACTCATCACCGGCCTTGGAGTTGAGAGCTCCCCTCTCACCACCACCTGTTGCAGCCTGCCACTCAGCCAGCTTGTAATCCAGTTTATCATTTTTGCCCCTACCCCTACCCAAGTTACTTTCTCCCCAAGCTGCCCATGAGGTGCCGAATTGAAGGCCTTGCTGAAGTCCAAGTAAGACACCGCATGACCCTTATCCAGCTCACCTGTCACCCAGTCATAGTATTGTATGAGGCTGGTTTGACAATATTTCCCTGAAACAAACCCATGCTGCCTCACATCCTGGAGGCCACTGTCCTCCAGGTATGACACAAGTCTTTCCTTTAGTATTGTTTCCATGAGTTTGCACACTATGGAGGTGAGACTTACCAGATGATAATTACCTGGTTCATCATTGGCCTGCTCTTGTGTATTGGTACTACATGTGCCATCCTCCAGTCCAGTGGCACACATCCCGACTCCAGTGAGGTGCTTTACAGATCCGCCAGTGGCTCCGCCAACACCTCTGCCATCTCCCTCAGCACCCTGGGGTGGATACCATCAGGCCCTGGTGCCTTGTCTACCTTCAGTGCCCTCAGTCCCTCTAGGACTCTACTTACCTCAATTCTTCATCTGTTGCCTCCTCTCCCTTGGTCCCCACCCTCATAGCCCATGCTGGTAGTGGTCCCCCCTTTCTTCCATGAACACTGAGCAAAAGTATTCATTCAGTGCTTCTGCCTGCTCCTCCTTCTTTTCATCCACTCCCCACCCCTTTTTATCCTCACTGTTGTCTCCTTGCACTTCCTTTTCTCCCTGGTGTATCTGAAAAAGTCCCCCCCCCCCCCATTAATTCTCTGTGCTAATCTCAGCTCCCTCTGGGCCTTGACTTACCTCACTTTTCTGGTCACCTCCCTGACCATCTTGCATAGTCCTCCCTGTCCACTTCCTTCCCTGTCCTCCTAAACCTCTGGTGCACCACTTGTTTTGCCCTCATCACCGCCACAACCTCACTGTTCAACCAGCATGGTTTTCTTTCTCTGCTTCTCTTACTCTGTGCCTTGGTGCAGGCTTGTGTTGCCTCTGTAACCCCCCGTTTAATAATATCCTATTTCTGCTCCACGTCCATCTCCTGCCTTATGCCCTCCAGCTTCCCTTTCAGTACTTCCTGCATCATCCCAAAGTCTGCCCCCCTGAAGTTTACCACCTGAGTAACTGATTTCTCTGGCTTCCCACACATTGTGATATTAAACCACACCGTTTGGTGATCGCTGTCGGCTAGTGGGTCCACTACCTTTATTTCTCTCACTGCCTCCCCATTCAACAATACCAGATCTAAAGTGTTCTTTAGCCTAGTAGGTACAGTAACCAACTGTGTCAGGAGACCCTCCTGTATAGCATCCAGGAGCACTTGCTCCCTAGCACTGGAGGTGACTGGAATGCTTCAGTCAACCCCTAGGAAGTTGAAATCCCCCACAATGACCACCTTCCCTTTTCTACATATCTTTTTGATTTGTCCCGCTAACTCCCTGTCAAGCTCCTCAGACTGGGAGGGCAGCCTATATACCACCCCAATCCTCAATTTCCTACCCCTTGAGCCTAGGAGTTGCAGCCAGATTGCCTCTGTTCTCCTTTCTTCTCCCTCGTCCCTTGTGCATTTGATCCCGTCCCTTACATAGACTGCCACCCCACCTCCCCACCCTTCCTTATGGTCCTTCCTGTATAATTTGTATCCTGGATTGCCAGACCCCAGTCCTGGTGCTCAGTTGCCCACGTTTCTGTGACAGCTGCAATATCCACCCTCCACACTGCTAAGAGTGCCTGTAGCTCAGCGGATTTGTTTCCTAGGCTTCTTGCGTTCAGTGAGACCACCCTCCATGATGCCCCCTTCCCTTCACCAGCCTCCATCTCCTCCCTTCTACTCCCTCATTTTTTGGCTGCCTGAGTCCTTCCTTGCTAGACTGGGAGGGAGGTAGGCTGTGACTCCACTCTATTGGAGAGTGCTACTAACTGTCCACTTGCCACCCCCCCATCTAGTTTAAATCCACCCTTGTCGCAGTATACTTCCCCAGTCCTTGCTTTAATACCTCCTTCCCCTCCCCACTCAGGTGCAGCCTATCCCTTGCAAACAGATTGTTATTATCCCAGGTACTGCCCCAGCTACCCACAACCCCATACCCCTTAGTTCAACACCATTCTACCAACTATGCGTTCAACTCTCTAATCCTCTCCTTTCTCACTGTGCTTGCGCAGGGTACTGGGAGCACTTCGGAGAAGGCCACAGACTCCCCAGTCTCTTCACACTACCTTCCCACTTCCTCATTCCTCTCCCTTGTTACCTCCACTGTTTCCCCCGCTAGGTCATTTGTCCCCACATGTACCACAATGTGTGGCTTCTTCCTACCCCTCTTTGCGCACCTTAGAATTGCCTGTCCTGCCATGTCTGTCTTTAATCCTGGTATGGACTCCACCCTTATCCGACTGTGCCTCTCCCCCTTGCTGCCCCATCTGATCTCCTTGAGTATGGCGTCCCCCAACACCAGTACACCCCCCCTGCTCTTTTCTTGTGCTCGTCGCTAACCCCCCACCCAGGTTCTCATTTTTGGAGCCACTCAAGACTGTGTTTTTACCATGTGCCCCAGTGTCTTCCCCCTGTCCCTCCCAATAAAGACCCCTCTCCCTCCTCCTGTTTGACTACCAACCTCTCTATCCCTCCTCACTTCTCCGAGTCTTATCCCTCCCCCTGCCACACCATGCTCAATCTCTCCATTAGTAATGCCCCTCACTCCCTCTTCTTTGTGATTGCTATCCCTTATGCAATCACCTCCTGCATCCTCTTCCCCATGTGTTGCTAGTAAAGTAAACATGTTCCTTATACCCTTTGCCTTACGATGTGCTTTCTCCTTCCTCTTGCCTACTGCTGCTCCTCTTTTTCTAGGTCATACTAGAATCCACCCTTCATCAGCTGGCTTCCTGTCTAGTTTGCCCCTCCCTAATCCCTTGATCCACTGTTCCTTCTCTGTGGTGCTCCCACAATACTCTTAGATGTCAGTCCTCCTACTGACGCAATCCTCCCCTCATTCTTCAACCTCCCCAGCTCCCTGCCAAGCCACTAAACCTCTTCCTTGAGCCTCCTTAGCCTGTGGCACATTTGCAAAGGTAAACTGTGGCAAAATCCTCTTGAGGATGATCTCATGCTAAAGTTCAGGAATCCCTCATCTTGGCTAAGCTCTCTGACTTCCTTTCCTCCAATAACCTTCTTTTGCCTGTGCAATCTGGCTTTTGTAAACAACACTCAACTATCACCTCTCTGCTGCATGTCACTGACTTCATCTTCTCTTCTCTGGACCAAAGCCAAATCACTGCTGTTATCTTCACTGATTTAGCCAAAGCTTTCGACTCCGTCTCTCACCCTCTCCTTCTTCTCAAACTCTCTTCCTTTGGCCTTGCTAAACCAGCAGTTGACTGGTTTCATTCATACCTGCAAAATTTTACAACAATCTGTCCAAGTAGGCGATGCCCTCTCTACCCCTCTCCCCGTCCTCTCTGGGGTTCCTCAAGGCTCTATCCTTGGCCCCAACTTCTTCCCTATCTTTATAAATGAGCTTCCCTCTATCTGTCATTTATCTAACATGCATACATACTGTGATGATACCATTATCTATGCCTCTGGCCCATCCCATGACAACGTTCTCCCCAGGCTCCAAATTGATTTCAACAGGGTTCAGTCCTGGTTTCTTTTAAATCAGCTAAAACTCAATGCAAAAAAGACAGTTACCATGATTTTTGGATCAAGACAGAAACTGTTCTCCGTCTCTGCCCTTCCAGTGGTCACAACCATTGATGGCTCACCCCTTGAATTGGGGCACGGAGTCAAAATGTTGCACTGCAGAATGCCGTGCTACTTAATTGCATTGCATGATTTATTTATATCGTTTGATCTGTGGGGGTCTCTGCCCCCACATTCCCCATTATGGGGGGGCTGTACTCCCTGGACACCCGGCAGGACTCCTAACTCCGGGGGTCAACACAGAGCATGCAAGGTCGAGTTTGCTCATAATGTGGCGTACGACATTATGACCCGGTACATTAAATTGGTCCCATCCTTCAAGTATCTGGGAGTCTGGCTGGACAGTCACCTAGATTTCTTTACCCACATCGATGCCATCTGCATAAAACTACATCTAAAACTCGCTGTCCTTTATCGCCACAAAGCCAGCCTCCCTCTCCAAATCTGAAGCAAACTTGTACTTAAAACAGTTTTGCTGGTACTGGATTATGCTGATGTAGTTTATGGCACTGCCTCAGCTTCTTCCCTTATCAAACTGGACACCCTTCTCAATTCCTTCTGCCACTTTGCCACTGCCTCTCCCCAGCTTTCCACCACTGTCTTCTATATGCTTCACTGTCTCTTGTGCCACTGTCCCACAGGAGAAAAATTCACTGCGCCTCTCTCATTGCTAAATATTGGCTGGGTTCCCTTCCCTCCTACCTCTCATCCTGTCTCACAACAGCCAAGTCCACAACCTACTCACTTCGCCATAGGGACTCACAATCCTTCTTCATCCCTCATCCTCACTCTTCTGCCAGTCAGTCGGCCTTCTCGTACCACCTCCCTCTACTCTGGAATAACCTACTGCTGACCTATGCTTAGCCTCCCCTCTCTTGTTAGTCAAAAGGCTCCTACGGCTTCTCCCTTCCCCTCTGTGCTTCCAGTGCTCCTAACCATTCCCCCCACCCCCTCTTCCTCCTCCCTACCTCTCAGTCCTCTCTCCCTTATTGCCTTTTTCTCAGTCCCCCTGCCTTTGCATCTTTGTCTCACCTTGTTTACAAAGTGCCTCAATCAATTTTTTTAATAATATTTTGTAAATGCCTTGTTATCTCCATTGTTATCTCCTGTATTCTTAACTGTATTGTAACAAATGTTTTACCCTTGTTGTAATTCTTTGAACATGGGTCACACCTGGAAACGAGCCTTGGCTCAGTGTGCCTTTCCCGGTCACCAATTTTAAATAAATAAAATTAAAAAAAAAATCTCATGGTACAAATTCACAGTGTAGTGATGATTCCAACTCAAGGACCATCTCCTGGCCCCCAAAGTGAAGAATACAGTGTCATTTACGTTCATATGGATGCAGGATGAGACAGTAGGGGTTCGGAATGGAGGCTCAAGGGATCCCAGAACTGATATGGACAGGAAGGATAAGGTGCCATGACCTGGACTGAATGGTGCCCCTCGTAAGTAGCAGTGGAATATCAGCCATATGCATGGTCATGCAGTACTACTACACCTTGTTTATTCAGAGGGATAGTTTGTGTAACAGTATTGAATGCCTTGGCCAGGTTGGTGAATATTGCCACAGTGAACTAGCCCTGGTCCCTTCCTGTAAGAATGGGGTCAGTCACCACAAGGAGGGAGGAGATGGTGGCATGAGATTTATGAAAGCATGACTTGTAGGGAAAGAGAAAAAAATCAGGAGTCAAGGATGGAGGAGAGCTGAGAGAGGACAAATGTTTCCTCCTCCTTGGCCAGAACAGGGATGAGCAAGATTGGATGGTACTGTAGTTACCAGGCAAAGAGGATTCTCCCTCTTTGTGGAGGGAGAGGATTATAGCCTGCTTCCATACCTTGAGGACAGAACCAAGCTGAAATGAGTGGTTGAAAAAGATAGCAATAGGAGCATCAGTGGTTGGGGGTCAGATAAATGCATGCGTTCAGGATCCAACCTATTGCAGCTGAGATCTTTAGAAAGATTTAGGGAGAGTAGACCAGTTAGAACAGCAACAGGGGATACATGGGAGAAGAAAAAGGGGGTAAGATGTGGGGAAGGGGTTCATGAGATGGATGCGAAGTGTGGCAGGGGAGTGGGGTTTGGTTATGGAGGAGGGAAGGGCGGAGGGGAGGAGTGAGTGAGCACAGGAGATGAAGAATTCAATAAAAGTTGTTGCTGCCTCTGAGGTGTGAGGTGCTAGGGTCTCTCATGTTGAGGACCCCGGTGTATGACTGGGTCCACCTCTGCTTGCCTATTCTCTGGGGTGGGGGAGGGACAGTAAACCCTGTACAATCATGGGTCACTCACATGTGGGCAAAGTAGGCCTGTCACCATGTAGAGAGCTTTGAGCCTGTCCCTCTTTTTGGTTCCATAGGTAAGGGTGAGGTGGTGAGGTCCAGGGTCTCCTAGGTAGAGTAAGGGCCTGGTAGTGTTACAGCAGAGACTAGAACTCAGAGGTATGCATAGGGGAAGGACCAGGGGGCACCCTTAGCCAGATGGCAAGGGCAGTGAGGCACTGTGCATGGGTTCTGATGGTGCAGTCTCAGGTGCCCCTGGTATTGATCTCTGGTAGTGAGAGACCACGAGGTAGAACATAGTTGGGAGCTGCAGGAAGGTGATACATTTCAGGGGGAAATACTATGTTACCACATCAATGCACTGGTTGCTGACAGTGCAGACCAACGGGGTGGGCCAGGCAGGACGAAGGGGATATAATGAGATTAGAACATGAAACAACTAATAATGAATTGATAGTCAACCATGTTAAATACTTAGGACTGATTGGCAAAAGTGTGATGTGACCTTTAAAGACGATAAGAGATGACAGAGAGTGCAGAATGATGCTGTAGCAGGTTCAAGAGAAATGGTTGCAATAGTAACCTTTGAGGGCAAAGTGTAATAACATTACCGTGGCAACCATTTCCTGGGGCCCTGTGGCCAGCACCATTCTGTACTATAATAAGGAGATCAGAAATGCTGCAGTCCAAATAGTTGTCAGCATTCTGAAAGCTTTACACGAATCTTTGCTAAACTGTCATGCACAGCCTGGTCACCACGTTGCATAAATTCTTCCTGTCAGAATTCTGTTCTCTAGCACTGCTGAATGACTGGCATAATGCATTCTGATTCTGAACCAGCATTATTAAACAGTTGGTGGATGAACTATTTTATATAAAATCTCCTTCTCAATTTGGAAAGCATTCAAAAGATACATGTCTAACACTTTTCTTTTGAAATACGATTTACAATAGCAATAAGGCACTCCCTAGAGTTAGAGTAACAGTCAGTGAATCACTCTGTAGAGGCAATATATCACTCGGCTGCACCTTGTGCCACATGATGCCCCTCAGGGGTGATTCACAGACTGTTAACCTACCCCTTGGTCATGCCTTATTGCTAAACTCCTACTTACAGTTGTCATGAATAATGTATTGAGGGGAATACAGTAATCGCCAATGTTCTTTTCTCTCAAAGTGTCCTGTTTACTCTCAGATAGCTAAGGCATTCTAAATGGGAGCATTATGTCACTAGAGGGAACTTGTAACAAGATTGTAATACAGGCAAAACAGTGCAGCAGCACGATGACACCAAAGGAAAGGTGATGCTAAGACATTTTCATTTAATTCAAGCAGGACAGACTCAATGGGTCCTATGCACTAAAAAAGAATTGCCCATGTACCGTGTATCTGCGATGTGTAGGCAACCCTAAGCTGGAATGCTGTACAACAGGAATCTTGCAGACCCAAGGCAGCATTCACGGAAGGGGCACACACTCCTTCCACACTCAGTCCCCTGAGAGCTATGTACATGGATGGTCCAGAGTAGTGTCAGAGGGTGTGTCTTCACTCTGTGCCATTCACAAAGGCATGGAGTACTGGGTGAGAGGGGTGCAAGATACAGCAGCAGAGACCCTGCCGTATCCTCTGCAGACCCGGCCACAGAAGATACCCGTGGCCCCAGTGGGAAGCAAAATAAACATGCAGTGTCACCCCAGCCCTCTGGTCAAGAAGGGAGGTCTGGGAGCAACCATTTGAGCACTCACCCAACTGATTTAATTGTTGGGAATTGTGTCATACCACACTCCCCTAGCCCGCACAAATCAAGGGATCCACTAGCGGGACCAAGACAGGCATCTGACTGAATGCCCACCTGTGTATTCCAATCTGCCCCCACCATGATCCGGCATGCTGGCAGGGTGGGGCAGGGGACCGGTGGCCAGTGGTGGCCGGTGATCATGAATACCAGCCACTGCATGCCTGTCCATGGGTGTGGAGCTGTGCAATCTGGGTAGGCACGTCTCACATGTACCCTACCTGAAATACTGCATAGCCCCCATTCAGCATAATTGCTCATTTACAGTTAAGCTCTGGGGCCCAGGACACAGTTATTTACAAATTCTGCAAAAATACAAAAATTATAATATAACGTAATAAATTACATTTCAAACATCAGTTTTCGTGCAGCAGGGCATAGGTCTAGGGCTAACCTCGAGGAACCATAATTTCAATTTGTCAAAATGATGGTGAGTTGTATTAGAACATTTGCAACCACAGTATTCTCCTTCTCCATACATTATAGTGCATTTTTAGATATTGCACACAATGCATTGTTGTAGGCAAAATCTGGCACACATACATATTTATGGAGGAAGAAAGACCCTTGGTTCATCAATTCCCTCCCTCCCAAATTTTCAGTGGGAATACCCTGTCACTTCTATTTCTTTAAATGACTTGAGTCAGAGCTTGAGTAAGCAATAATACCTGACAGGGTGGACTTTATTGGGAAATACCGGACTGCCCAGGGGCATAATGAGGCCTGACACCACAGGCAAAGGTCCCTATAGCCACTGGAAGGTCCAGTATTTCCCAATAAAGCCCACCTTGGAGGGTATTATTGCGCTTAGAAAATGGGCACAGTAAAAAGAAATGTTTGAGAAAAAAATTGCTAATAAAAAATGAATTTACATTGAGTTTTGTAATTAAATAGTTCCTCTGCCTGTATTGGAATAGAGGACTTTTGTCTTAATAGAGATGCTGTAGTTAAGAAAATGAAAATAAAATGCTGGTTGAATGCTGTTGGTGCCCCCACAGCAGTTTCTATTAGTTCAGTCAGACCCCCCCCCCTCGTCCTTATGGAGGAGTTTTCTTTTTTGCCTTTTTCCCATCATTTTTGTTTGTAAGCCTGCTTTTTGTTGTCCCTTTTGTTGTAAAATACTGCGGAGGAGAGCTGTTGCGATCGGGAAAGAAAGCTGCAGTTTAGGAGAGTGAGTGTGGTTGGGGCAGCAGGTATTTATTTTAATAAAATGCAGAAATTATTATTTCATTCTGTGAGGCTTTATTTTTTTTTCTCTTTGTTTTAATCTGATACGGTTTACTATTACATCCAATACAGTTCCAAAATGTTTGGTGGTTTGCTGAGAGCGAGCGGTATCCACCACTACAGTGCAGGAGAGGAGCGCATTTTCTTGGTTTTCCTTACCACAGATGGATGTCTATTGGTGCTATAGAAGATGAAGAAAGTCCTGCTACATTCATGCTCAGCAGTGGTGTCAGAGATATTGCTCTCTGTGACTAAAGACAGTGTGCCCTTTGGAAATTGGAATGCTTTTTAGGCTGTACACTGTCATTTACTTTTGGTAAATTTATTTTTTATGTTTGCCTTGCATTTGAGGAGGAGAGTGGCACAGCCGCTATTTTTGTGGCTAGCTTGGCAAGGGCAGAGAAATGACGGTGGGTGCATTTGAACATTCGGGGTGCCCAAGGATTCTCTGACTAATGGGGCACCCAGAAGAGGCTCTAGTTTCACAGCAGGCTCTATCAGAAAATAAATGAATCTCTACTCAGGGTGTCAACCAATGAGATTAATTTATTTTCTAAAGGTCATTGTAACATGGGGAAGAAAAATGGTTATGCCTGATTGGAGAACCTGCATCAGGTGACCATGCATTAATTCTCAATTAATGCATGGCCACACTGGAATTAATGCATGGTGTTGTTCCTCCAATAGCCACTATCACTTTCTCTTCCCTATGTTACCACATCACTATATAAGATTTGTCTGAAGCCCTCATCCCTTTTCTGCTTCCCTCTATGTTATGTGTGGCTGTAAAGGGAAGAAAAGAAATAAAGCATTATCATACATGTTTTCAAAGGCAGCGCTGTAGCTTCCAAAGACAGAGAGGGATCTGGATGATGAACCCATGACGGAATGTAAAACTCTGTCTATTCGCTATGTAAAATGGACCAAATCACTGAATATTCATAAGACCAGGTGGGGCAACTTCAAGAGAGCAGGTGGCATTCAAAGCCTGCTTAGAACTTCTCCTGTTACAGACCACAATCCTGTGGTCCGTTTTACATAGTGAATAGGTAATTATTTATATACAGTGCCATCCAAATTACACAGTAAATAGTTCTGCTCTGCACATGTCAGGATATGTTTAAAAAACCATACCTTACTGGTAGATTTTGATGTAAGTGCACGTCTGATTTGTAATGCCTCTGGTGCCTGCCGTTTCTGCAATGAGGAAGCCACAGATGAATGGCAGTGCTCCCAGACAGTAATGTTGCAGTCACTTATGGAGTAAACCTAGTGTGTCACCGTTCTGACTGGCAGTCATGTATTGCAGTCAATGGCAACGCTTCCAGACAGTAGTGTTGCATTCACTCACGGTGGAAACCTAGTGTGTCACCATTCTGACTGGCAGTCATGTAATGCGGTCAGCTGATGGCCCCTTTTGGCAACATGTTCAGCACCATGCATTACTGACTCCAGTCCAAAAACATAAGGTTAGAAGTCAAATATTGTAAATCTACTCATGTTTCTGGGGGGGAAAAAAACAACTGGAAGGTCACCAGTGCTATCAAAAACTGCAAAAATAAACTATTAAAACCTATAGCATGGGGATGAAAACATTGTCAACAGTGAGCCGGACCCTTTTTCTTCCCCATGTTATAAGTGAATTAACCCACTCCAGAGTGTGGACCTACTTAGGAATTAATGCACGCCTGGGTGGTTGGAACCACTCTGCCTGTGGCCTCGTGGTCCAACCCCCGCAGCATGCACTAATTCCTAAGTAGACCCAATGCCTGTCATGGGTTAATCCTTACTTAGAGCATCAGTCATCAGGTAAAGGTGAGCAGAAGGAGGTGGTGTTAGTTCAGAGAACAGCAACCTCTGACGAAGCCCTGAGATGGGCAGGGTGAAATGTTAGGTTAAGGAATGCTTTTTCATTCACTCCTCTCTAATCTCCTTCTTTATATTGCAATTTTGTTCTGTTCATTTTGTTGGATGTGGAAATAAATGGATTAAAAGAAAAATCCTATTTTAAATGGTCCTTTGTGGTGGAATGAGCAGTGTGTGAGATTCCATTTTGTTCTTGTCATCAGAGCATCAGTTGACACCACCTGCTCTGGGTGCCTAATCCAAGTGCCCAAAATGCATTCTATATAGTATGGTGCTCCCTGAATTATATGCCCTCTTTGGTGCAAGAAACAAATTAGCAGATAATTGAGGATGATGAGTGTCAAGGCCTGGAAAAAAACAACACACTGATTACGGTAGTTTTAATTTATCATTTATTTATACGGGATCCATACTTATCTGTCCTTCATATACTTGTTTTTGGACTATCTATGTAGTTACATTTCTTTAGGTTTTTTTGTAACTGCATGTTTCAATCAATTTTGCAAGCAGTTATTGTCTACGTCTTGTTGAAGTTAGATCAATAAAGTATATTTGGAACAACGTTTATTGTAGCTGTGCTGTGGGTATATTATCTTTAAAGTGGCAGTATTTGTAAGTCATCAAATATTTTTTTTAGCATGAATGCTTTTCTGGCAAAAGATCAACACACCCATTTTTCTTGTCATTGTCTTTCATTCCTGAGTGAAGGTAACAGATTTTAAGGTTTTTAAAAGTTCTCGCTCCCATGCCATGGCCACCATGAGAAAAATAACTATCTTGGTAAAGAGCTGTACTGCTTACCATCAGAAACATGTGGCAGCACAATCCTAAAACATCCACAGTATGAATGCAGTCTGTACAATCAACAAGTAGCCTCAATGGAAGAGATTTTCTGAAAATGGTGTGAGGATGATATCTTTAATACCGTGAGTCATTATTTACAAAATTAAATGTAAAAGCTGTTGTAAAAATACCTAAAATCTAAGGATGTCAGAAATACAATTGTGTTAAAAAACTATACGATGAAATACTGCTGGTTTAAAATCACATATTGAAAATGTGAAATCTCACCAGTGTCATTTCATTACATCACACAGAAGGCCCCTGGAATTCTGTGACCATGGAATTTTCTACAGAATTTGCATCATGTTGCAGAGACGTAGAATATACAATGTGTAGTGTCACATAGCTCATTCTTCCTGGTAAATTTCCATTCCAGTTTTTCCATAGTTCTGCCTTTGGTAAATTTCCATTCCAGTTTTTTCCATAGTTCTCTGCCTTTGTTAAATTTCCATTCCAATTTTTTCCATAGTGCCCTGCCTCCTTCCCTATCTCATTTATCCTGAAGCCCCATCTCTATGCTGGGCATGTGATGAAATCAATGACATCACATAATATTTAAACCAATGGCAGTAGAACATTCTGCCACATAAATGAATAAATCATGCCACAGAAATCAGAAAAAGCTGCTGCAGAAGCCTAGGAGCCGTGCCACAGAAATCAGGACAACGTGCCGCAGAGCACTAGGGCCCCCAATCATACAATAGTCTATGACGGACATTAGTTCTTTGGCAGCAGTTATTTTGTTTATTTTAACTTAAATGTTCGAATGCATTTTATCTGTTTTATCAGGAAAAATTTTTTACAGCCAAGTTAATCCTTAGAATATTGGATGCATAGAATATTGGAATACATTTAATTGGACCAACAAAGAAACCATACATAGATATTACAGTATACAAGCTTTTGGGCCACACAGATCACTTTGTTAGGTTGCACCTTGTGTATCACAATATTCTACAAAGCCAGCTTTATCAGCATGCTGCCAGGAATCTTTGTATAGTTTGTGTTATAGGGAGCACTGCATATGAACACCTAGGTAACGGATTGTCACATGGAAGGATTATTGTGACCAATTCCCTGAAAGGACATTCAGGTTCATAATCAGCAGGCCCCTCCCAAACCAACAGATATCTCAGTCAAAATCCATTTAGCGTTACAAAGCATTTGCACAAAGGATAACCTACCCTGTTACTTACAAAAAGGCTTAGCTAGTGCTATATTTAGGTGAATAGGGTAATTTGCAGCTTTTCTCTTAATAATTGTTTCAGTCTCTGAGGCAACAAGAGGCTTTTCAAAAATGTGAGAGTACTGCATGGACATGTGGCCACTTATGACCACTCACATTGCTTGTTTGATCCAAGGTATTTGTTAATAGTGTTAACGTACACTACTGGTGCTTTATCCTTCTACCCAGGGCACTTGTGACAATGAGGTGTTGTTGTATCATCAGTGTTTCATGTTAAGCATTTTCCATCTTACGTTTATACTCCAGTCCCCAGATAGCCCCTTCTGGCCCTTTCCTGTATGTTTATTTATTTAATTCAAAAGTTTCTCCAGGAAAGACATAGTGAGCTGAGTAACAGCTCATTTCCAGATGTGTCCTGGGGGAAGGGGTCATGAGAGAATATACATATACATAGTATTTACATATACACAGTATTTATAGGACACAATGGGATAAGCTGTACAATGAAATAAACATAGTATTTACAGTGCATAGTTGGATAGATTGTACAACAAATTGACATGGAGCATTAATGTGCCTAGTAGGCAGAGTTAAGCAGCAGCAGTATTATAGTATTATAGTATGCATACCTAGGTTCGGCATATACAACACACGATAGGGCCGGCCAAAAGGCGAAGACAACATGAAGACACACAGTAAAGAGGGGAGAGGAATGTAATAGGTAGGGACTGAGGTGGTGTATACAGGAGGAGAACAGGAGGTGACGGTAGAGGTAATGGAAGACAAGCATTTGTCAATGCCAGATGCTTGCCACTGGTATTAATGTAACGGGTCAAGGTGCAGATCCTGGGTGGTGCCGGAAGAGAAAGGGTTGGACCCGGGGATGGGGCAGGTGGCAATTATGGTGACGTAACAACTGACAAACTGAAGGGAATTTAAAAGAATAAAAAAATACTGTTTTTACCATTCTCTGCTTGGAGTGTGGGTTGGGCTCTCAGTGTAGAGGTTCCTCTGCAGCAGTGCTGGTGTAGTCTAGTGTAGTTGGGTGACTTCAGAAAGGAACATGGCTCTATTCGCACAAGTCTAGTGTGAAAACATCATAAAACTGAACTGCAGGCTGTGGTAGAGCTGTGCTCTACGTCAAGAATAATTGGAGCTCCCAGGGACATATTTTTCTAACCTCTCCCCTTTTCTGTCTTAGTAGTCTTCTGCAGTGGTGCCATTTTCCAATCCTGTTTATTTCCTATTTTATGCCTTGGTAGACTTGCCACCTACTGTATCAAGGTAATCTTCCCTCTCACTATTTCTTCTCTTACATTTTTTCCTTTTCTGTCCATACGTAGTGCTAAAGTGCCTGCCGTGCTGAATAAAATGCTTGATATCCATACGAATAAGAAAAACAGGTTAAAGAGCAGCTGACACCTTCAGGTAAACTTTAGCAAAACATAATCTTTAGACACAATCCAGCTTGTATTTCACATTAGTTCTGCATTTCTCCTCCTCATTATTTATAACTGAGATAATTTGCATGAAAACAGGATCTTTGCTCCTGAAGAGTTCATCTATTCCTGCTGCTTTCTCCCTACCTGAAATAATAATGTATCCCTTGTGACATCACAGGTACTCCCATGACAACAGATTGTGATGTCACAACAGAGGATTATGACCTGAAGTAGGGAGTAAACTATAGAGGCAGGTGTACTCTAAATGAACTCTTAAGGGCTAAAGATCATGTATTCATACAAATTCCCCCAGTAAGAAATGATGGGGAGGAGAAATATGTAGAATATATATAAAGAATGCAGGCAGAATTGGACCTAATTATTTTGTTTTTTAAAGTCTTCTTTGAGGAGACATTAGCTCTTTAAGAAAGTATTTATAGTGCTTCAGCAGTCATAAAGTACCAAGCATGTTTGCTGGCTGTTGATATAAATAAAGTGCAGAGGGTACTTTATATGTTTAAAATCCTGATTCTAAAAAGTGCTTGAATTCAGGACAGAAACAGTCAACAGTAGCTGGAACAAGGCTGGAACTTAATGAAAAGAATGTGCATGGTAAAAGATAAGCCATTGTATGACCCAGACATTAACCTTTCCCTAGTCTGACAGAGAGAAACATAAGACCAGCTGTGCTTGCTAGAGCTGATTTATGAATGTGTCTGTCGGCACAATGTTTTGAAGTCCACGCCCTTCATGTCTGAACAGTGTCACTGTCTGGCTTGCAGATTATTGGTCAAGCTCCTTGTAAACTCTCTTGCACTGGACACTTCGACACACCTGTCAAAGTGCTCTGCTGTAGCAAAATGCTTTGCCTGTGGCAAGCATAACAAGCATTTGTCAATGTCGAATGTTTGCTTGCTGGCATTAGCAGTGGAAGTGCAGGAGTTAGACAGATGCAGTATAGGAATGGCAGTGAAGTACTGAACTAATGCCAACTCCACCCACACCCTGCAGAGATGGACAGGCATTGGGGTGTGGCTTTGGATCATCGCCCATGACGGTCACGACATTTCACCTCACCTTACCCTACAGATACTGACTAGTGTCGAGGTGTGCCTTGGTGTGTTTGGGCTTTACATTCCCCCTGATTTTTTCAAAGAAGTGGATGATTCTATGTCCCCAATTTCTACTGCTCCCACTAGTCACCCCCCCTTCTACTTTAAAATGGTCAAGATGTACCAGGTTCACAATTATGTTACCAAAGCCAGTAGCAAGTCCAGAACCAGCAATGATTCACTAGACCTCAAACTTCTATCCCTCACCCTTGAAGAAGTACTCAGGCCATTAACCAGTATTTTTAACCTCTCCCTCAGCCTCAGCCAGTTCCCTGACAAATGGAAATCTGCCACTGTAACCCCTATACACAAAAGTGGTGTCAAAACTGCCCATGAGAATTTCCGTCCAATCTCCATCCTACCTCCCCTCTCAAAGGCACTAGAATGTATTGTCACAGACCAGCTGACTGACTTCTTAGACAAGCACAACATACTGTGCAGGCAGCAACATGGTTTTAGAAAGAATCATAGCACTTGCACGGCACTACTTGAATTCACTGGCGCCATCCACCACTCATTGGATAACGGGCAGCAAACTGGTTCTACCTTCATCGATTTAATATAGGCCTTTGATACCATCCACCACGGCCTCCTGCTTGTCCAGCTCCGGAAAGCGGGGCTCTCACCCAACTCTGTAAACTGGTTCAAAAGCTACCTAAACAACTGGTCTCAAAGAGTGAAAATTGCTGACACGCTCTCAGATGCCAGACCGGTCTGCTCTGGTGTCCCCCAGGGCTCTGTTTTGGGCCCTCTCCTCTTTAGCCTGTTCCTGAACTCACTACCAGATTCCTGTCCAGAGCAAATCATACTCTACACAGATGATGCTGTAATCCTAGCCTCCCACCATGATCCAAAACAACTGCAAGAAAACCTCCAGCGTGGCTTTGGCTTCACGTCAGTCGAAAACTGGTTCTTAACGCACAAACTGATCCTAAACCAGATAAAAATAAAGACCATGATCTTCAGCAACAAAAATAAGCAGAATCATCTCTCCATCAAAACCAAGCAAGGAGTCACTCTTGAACAAGTCCAGTCCTTCAAATACCTTGGCATCACCCTTGACTCCCACCTCTCCTATGCTGCCCACATTAATACTGTGTCGAAAGCTGCTAACATCAGGCTGGGCCTACTATTCCATCACAGGAAACATCTAACCCCTGAAGCATTATCAGTTGCCATCCAGAGCTCCATTGTTAGCATCATGGACTACGGACTCATCATTTATGGCTCTGCCACTGCCTCCTCTCTCAAACATATTTCTACCTACCTCAATAAAGCTTGTAGACTTGTCACCAGATCTCACTGTCTCACCCATACCTGCGACCTCTACTGTCTAACTGGGTGGCTGCAACTCAACAGCCAAATAAAATATCAACCCTGCACCACAGCAAAGAAAATAATGATGGGCAGTGCTCCTCCTGGTGTCTGCTCCCTCCTTAAAGTCAGAAACAACAACTGCAACACCAGGAGGTCTAAACCTCAACTCCTGCAAATTCCCCGCCGTCGCACATCCCAAGGCCAAAGGTCCTTTGCATATAGGGCACCCAGCTGGCTAAATAGTCTCAGTAGTGACATCTCTGCCTCACCCACTCTGGATGCATTTAAGTCCAAGCTTCGCCTCGCTCTTCTTGCCTCCAGCACCTGTGACTGCCATGACTAATCAGTACTCCCACCTAGCTGCTCTTTGTTTTCTGCTGCCTGTTGTTGCCCCTCCACCTAGCACTTGCCTCCACCACAGCCCATCTGATGCACTTACCCCTGTCCATCCTTGACAAAGCTGCCTAGGCTGCTATACCCCTGTCCCTGTCTTACCCCACCGCCCTCTCCTTTTCCTACCTCTTATTTCTCCTTTTCCCTTTTGTATACAGTTCCCTGTGATTCATGTAGTAATCCTTGTAATAACATGTTACGACCATCAGTGTTACTGATTGTTCTATACTGTAACTGAAATTGTATGCTTGTACTCACTGACGTGGAACCTTTGTAAAAGAGCCCCAGTTCAAAGGTACTTTGTAATCCTAGACTCAAATAAAAAAAAAAAATTCACCTCATTCCATAAGAAAACACGCAGAAATGGATGCAGTATAGGAGAATGGGGTGAACTCTGGGGCCAAAGAGTCCAAGGCACACCTCGATGCCTGTCACTGGCTGCAGGGTGGGGGTGGGGGTGGAGTGGCATGAGCATTACTGTCAACAATCCCAGGTCACACCCCTGACGCCTGTCAGTCCCTACAGGGTAGGGCGTTATGGTCAAAAACCCTAACACCCTGGACGTTTCTTAGTAATTTTACTCCAAGTTTTCAACATGGACTTTTGTGACCCCACCGCATGAACAGTGACACTATCAGTTTGTTAGCGAAGGTGATTTTGCACATGACCTAAGCCATTTGGCATCAGGTATAAAACAATTTTGAGCAGGATGTGAAAAATGACAGCTGTACTGTTCATGAAGCGGTGTAAAAAATGGCAATGTTGAAAATCTGAAGTGAAAATACACAAAAAACTGGTGAAAACCTGCAGCGATATAAATAGAAACTACTTAGCACACCCATAATTTAATTAGTTTGGGGATCTTTTACAGCAGATTTTCAACACAGGCATTTTGGGACCTCCGCTCATGAACAGTGTCACTATGATTTTCTCAGTCTGTCCCGAACACTGATTTCCCACAGCGACTGTGCAGTTCTGCACCAGAAGTAAGAAAACACATTTCGGCCTGGGTGTGAAAAATGACAGCTGTACTGTTCACAAGGAGGTGTGGGAAAAATGCCAATGTTGAAAATCTGGAATGAAAATATTACAAATTCGTGAACTTACGAGGGTGTGTGGAAACTGCGCAATGCACGCTCATAACACAGTCATTTTATGGACTTCTGTCACCAAATTTTCAACATAGCCATTTTAACACCTCTGCTCATGAACAGTGTCACTGTGATTTTCTTAATCTGTTATTGCCGAACATTGATTTCGCACACCGACCGTGCCATTGTGCGCTACATGTGTGAAGACACATTTTGGGCGAGATGTGAACAATGACAGCTGTACTATTCATAAGCAGGTGTGGTAAAATGGCAATGTTGAAAATCGGGAGTGAAAATATTAAACATTTTCAAAGTTATGAGTGTACGTAGTAAGTGCGTAATGCATGCTTGTAAGACAATCAGTTTTAGGAATTTTTTCACCAGATTTTCAACATAGGGTTTTTGGGGGCCTACCTCCATGAACTGTGACACTGTCTTTTCATTAATCGGTCCCAAAAGGTGGTTCCACCCAGTGACTGCAAAATCACCATTTGGGAATGAATAACCAGATGACAGTGACTGAATTCATGAGATGGGGTCCCAAGAACCCCATGTTGAAAATTTGGTGTAAAAATTTGAAAAAAATGACCGCGATATGAACCAAAGTTGAAAAAACCCTATTTATGCTATTATACAGTCTACCAGCAATTCTTCAGTTTGTGGTAGGCTTTGAAGAGTACAGACGTTTTCCCGGTCCACTGAAGATCATGGCGCCGGGCTCCAGAGGTAAGTATGGGTGAGGGGGTGTGGGGATGTGGGGTGCAGAAGGTGGGCGCGGGTTGGGAGGCAAGACAGTCAACGAGGGACCGTTTTCTTTTGTTACAGGGTTTAAAAAAAAAAAAGATGACACAGGACTTTTGCCACACTGGGGTGGACTAGCAGCGTGGCACCTGGAAGTTTGTTTGGGAGGGCAGTGGAGCCAATGGGGGATTGGGCACCCCTGTTGGCCATACAGTGTGTGGGGGAGCACATGACGATGCAGGACTTTTGCCATGCTGGGGTGGGCTCCCAGTGTGGCACCTTGAAGTTTTCTTTTCCGGGGGCACTGGAGCCAACGGGGATTGGGTACCCTGTTGGACATACAGTGTGCTTGGGGGAGGATTGGGCACCCCCTCAGCACACAACAAATGGGGAGGGTGCATCATGACGGGAGATGCAGTGGCATACAGCTGAAAGAGAACGACTGCTAAGATGGTGACGTTTAGGCAGTTTGCATACTGCTGATGGCACGGCAGAATGCAGATTGCCTACACATTACCACCGCTGATTGTAGCAGTCTTTCTCTTTCAACTGTATGCCACTGCATCTGAACTGCTGTCATAGACAGCTTGGACATTCATTGCTGCCCTGTTGCCGCCCCTGCAAAAATGATCAGGGCATTGGAAGCGGGGATGCCACACCTACGAATACTCGTATGGTGGCACTATGTTTCTTGCACATGCATGCAAGCAAACATAAAAAGGAGGGAGAGGGAGAAGGAGGGAAGTAGACAGAGTAGTGGAGCAGTTATAGGAAGGAGAGGTGAAGTCTTGAAGAAGACAGAGAGAGTGGAAGGAGGTGGCTGTGCGGGTGGGGAGGGGGAAGGGAAGGGTGAGGGCATTCCAGAGTTTAGGGAAGTGGAAGGAGAATGCAGCTTGGCCAGAACAGCATGACCTAGATGGGAGTGCTAGGGTCGAGCAGCCAGTGCAATGAAGGGAATAGGAGGCGTGAGTGGGAGCAGAGAGTAGACATGTGAGGTAGGAGGGGATTGAGCTCAGCAAGTACATGGCAATAAGGGTAGAGGCATGTGCAAGCTGTCTAGCTTTGAGAAAGGGAAGATCTGAGTGAGGTGTAGAGGGAGCAGTGGTAAGTCAGAAGAGGGCAGTCAAGATCAAACCGGCAGAAGGAGTGATAGAGGAGGTCCAGTCTGGCTAGGGTGGACTTTGGGGCACAGCCATAGATGGTGTTTCCATAGTCACATATGGTGGAATCATTCTCTGTAAAATAGCTCTGTGAGATATGTGATCTCAAAATCCTGACAGCCACTTAACTGAACTGCCTCCACCACAGATCCCCCTCTCCCCCTGCAAGGCCTTTGGCGACATAATTATTTTGTGTTTAATGAGTTTTTTTCTGCAAAAACAAGGAACTGCCATAAGGGCAACAGTTGCCACCTCATATGCTAATTTATTTTTATGTTATTGGGAATTATGGGAATTATGAGGCAGTATAGCGCAGTGGGTTAAGGCTCTGACCTGCAGATCTAGAGAACTGGGTTTGAATCCCACAGCCGCCTAGGTGTATACTGTGTGATCCTGAGCAAGTCTCTTAACTTCCTTATACTCCCAGGTCACATCTGGAAACAAGCTTCGGCTTAGTGTGCTAACTCCTGGTTAAACAGTGTTCCGTTTCCGTAAGTAATGCTTTAAAGAGCAGGTGCTTAGTAAGGTGCATATTCTAAATAATGAAGGTTTGGGGCCTTTAGGTGCGTCTGCAATTATTCAGTTTGCTTGCTTTTATTTATTTGTTTACTTACTTTTCCATATTTGTATTCTTTATTTAGATCTAGGATTACAATTACCTTTGAGCCAAGGCTCTTTTGTAAAGGTTCCACGTCAGAGACTACAAATGAGAAAAACAAACATTTCAAAGAACAACAACAGTGTGGTGAATACAGACAGTTTGTGTATTAAGATGTTAGGTATAACCATAAGCGAAGAGGAGGGGGGAAACGATTAAACAGCCAGAGGCATTTGTCAAAACAAAGAATTAGTTCGGAAGTGCAGTTTTCGGGGGTGAGGGGAAACCAGGGGATAGGGCACATGGGTGGAAGGAACAGGTAGGAGGTGTGGAGGTGGGGGATACGAAGGAAGGAGAAGTGCATCAGGGGGTACGTGGTTGCAGGGTGTGGCTGGTAGGACTGGTGAGAAGTGGGGGGCCACAAGCTGGCATAGGTAGTGATCCTCTGTTTAAGTGAAACAATCACAAGAGCTGGCGGCAGTGAGATGGTGTCAGAGACTGGTTTGACCATCCCAAGCATTTCGGCTGAGGAGATAATGTGGCTGAGACCATTTAGCCAAAGTGGAGCTTTGTAGGCAAAACAGCGTTGGCCCAGGCTAGTGCGACAGTTGGGGACTTTCAGGAGCTGCCGATTTGATCTCCTAGAGCTCCGACGACTGGAGCTTTCGGGTAACAGGGCTAAGATGCCAGGGGTTGAGAGGCCAAGGTGAATTTTCTTCTCCATAGTACAGGTGAGATACTTGATGCGGTTAGATAGTTGAAGCCAACCTGTCTGAGCATACAGGTCACAGGTGTGGGTAAGACGGTGGGCACCAGTAGGACGTCGACAGGCCTTGTTTAAGGCAACTGATACATGTCTGAGGGTTGTCGTCATGGCAGAGCTGTAAATGATGAGTCCATAGTCGATGACTAAGACCACAGAGCTCTGTACGTCAGTCTTCAGTGCATCAGGGGTAAGGTGTTGTCTTTGTTTGTAGAGTAGACCAAGTTGTCTATTAGCAGCTCTGGCAACATTGTCAACATGAGCCCCATATGAAAGGCAAGGATCAAGCAGAATCCCTAGATATTTGAAGGACTGGACCTGTTCGAGGGTGTTACCCTTTGCAGTGGAGATAGCCATCTGGTGTTGCTTGTGCAGATTGTGGGAGCTGCGAAAAAGCATAAATTTAGTTTTCTTGTGATTTAGCACTAGTTTATGATTGTGGAACCACACCTCAACGGTGCTGAAACCATGCTAGAGACTGTGTTGAAATGACGAAGGGTCTTTGTGTGAAGAAAAAACTACTGCATTGTCCGCATACAGTATGATGTGCTCAGAGCAGGATTGGGGTAGGGAGTTCAAGAAAAGGCTGAAAAGCAGGGGGCCCAATATGGACCCCTGTAGGACACCAGAGCAGACGGGCAGGGTATCAGAGAGAGCATGGCAATTTTTACTCTTTGCCTCCGGTGTTCTAGGTAGCTGTTGAAAACATAGTGCAGAATCAGGTGACAGACCGGCGTTCAGTAGTTGGTCAATGAGAAGCCCATGGTGGACAGTATCAAATGCCTTGGAGAGGTCGATAGCCCCAGTGAGCAGGCCGTTGTCAAGGGAGTTGTGTACTGCTCCTGTGAACTCAAGAAGGGCTGTGGTGGTACTGTGTTGTTGGGCACATAGTATATTGTATTTATCCAGATGGTCGGTGAGTTGGTCTGCCACGATCCGCTCGAGGGCCTTAGAGAGCGGGGATAGTATTGAGATAGGGCGATGGTTTGAGTGACTGGTCTTGTCGCCACTTTTGTGGACAGCGGTCATGATTGCAGTTTTCCATCTGCCAATTGCTAGTGAAAAAAGAGTCTAATGGAGTCCTTGTGTGATGATGTCATAAAATCCTTACTAGCAAGGCTGCCAGTGTAGTCCCCTGAGGCACAATAGTCTATGCAACTGTGTACAAACGTAGCCTGCCGCTACCACCATGCTCTTCCAGAATGACCTACAGGTGGAGCTGTGAGCAGACCCAGCCTGCCCCGGTACTTCCAGACTGACCTACAGGTGGTTCTGTGAGCAGACCCAGCCTGCCCCTGTACTTCCAGACTGACCTACAGGTGGTGCTGTGAGCAGACCCAGCTTGCCCCTGTACTTTCAGACTGACCTACAGGTGGAGCTGTGGGACCCTACAATAGTGCTGCACAATCTACTTGCAGATCTGGCCATAATGAGATGCTAATATGGATCTTTGCCCACCGACTGCCTAAGTACGCTCATTTGCATGTCACTTTTGAATATAACAAATGTTTGCTCTGGGCAAACGTTCAAGCGCCAGGCAAACATATTAGCCCTGTGCAAACGCTGCGCAAATATATTTGTGCTGAGCAAACCTATCTGAACCATAACACAGTTCTGGTTTATTTGGCCTGCACTGTTTTGTTGCTTGCAGCTTTAGTGCATCCACTTCTTTGCTAGCATACACATTTGCCATGTAGTTTACCTTTACCTTCCTCCACATTTGTGTGCATTGGGCTGCTGTAGAAACATAGAAACATAGAAGTTGACGGCAGATAAGGACCTCAAGGCCCATCCAGTCTGCCCATTTCTTTTTCTACCTTATAAATGTGCCATCGGCCTTTGCTCTGTCAGTGACCTATCTATTCATAGTCATTTGTATTGCTCCCTTATGCCTATCCCATGCCTGTTTGAAGCCCTGCACTGTATTCATAGCCACCACTTCTTGTGGTAAGCCATTCCATGCATCTACCACCCTTTCTGTGAAAAAGAATTTCCTCACATTCCCCTTAATCGGCCTCCTCTAATCTCATGCTGTGTCCTCTTGTCCTGCTATTTTCTTATATTTAAACATGTTAGACTCTTTCACCTTGTTTATGCCTTAAGGTGTTTAAATGTCTCGATCATATCACCTCTCTCCCTCCTTTGCTCAAGGGTATACATATTGAGCTCCGTTAATCTGTCCTCATATGTCTTCTGATGCAGTCCCTGCACCATTTTGGTTGCCCTTCTCTGGACTGCCTCAATTTGGTTAATGTCCTTGTGAAGGTGTGGCCTCCAATACTGCACGCAGTACTCCAGATGGGGCCTAACCAATGTCTTGTACACAGAGGATTATTACCTCCCTCTTACGACTTGTGATACCCTACTAATACATCCTAACACCCCCTAGCCCTACCTACTGCTTTAGAGGTCTGCTTGGATGATTTTAGGTCATCAGTGATGATGATGCCCAAGTCTCTTTCTTCCTTTGTGACTGCTAGCAACTCCTCCCAGCCTATAAGTGGCTTCAGGGTTTCTCTTCCCTATGTGCATGATTTTGCACTTCTTTGCATTAAATCCCAGTTGCCACTCTTCTGACCATTCTGCTAGTTTATCCAGATCTCTTCTCATTCTGCCCACCCCATCTGGATCATCTACTCTGTTGCAGATCTTGGTGTCATCTGCAAACAGACAAGCTTTACCCTCTAGTCCATCTGCGGGTCACTAATGAAGATGTTGAATAGGACTGGCCCCAGGACTGATCCTGAGTACCCCACTTGTGACTTGCATCTCTTCTGACTGTATACCATTTACCACCACTCTCTGTTTTCTGCCAGTCAACCAGTTTGCCACCCAGTTGACCAACTTCTGACCCACCGAGCCTACCTAGCTTATTTATCAATCTTCTATGTGGAACAGTGTCAAAAAGCTTTGCTGAAGTCAAGGTAAAACATCAACTGCTCCCCTTGGTCCACCACTCTGGTTGCCAGTCAAAGAAATCTATGAGATTAGTTTGACAGGACCTTCCTTTGTAAACCCATGCTGTCTTGGATCCTGTGCCTATGGTTCCAGGTGTTGCACTATCCTTTCCTTAAGGTGCCTCCATAATCTTGCCCACTACTGAGGTAAGACTGGCCGGTCTGTAGTTCCCCCCTCCTCCTGCTACCACTCTTGTGGAGTGGGATCACATGAGCCCTTCTCCAGTCTTCTGGGACCTCTCCTGTGCTCAGAGACTCACTAAACAATTCTGCTAAAGGCTCTGCTAGTTCCTCCTTTAGCTCCTTAAGTACCCTGGGATGTATGCCATCAGGTCCCATTGCCTTATCCACCCTGAGCTTAGCAAGCTCTTGTAGGACCCTTTCTTTGTGAAGGAGTAGTGCTCACCTCCCTCCCGCTGTGTCCATGATGCTGAGCTGTGGGCCCTGCCCTACCTTCTCTTCAGTAAATACTGAGCAAAAGTATCTATTTAGGATAGATGCCTTTACAGGGTCCTCCTCCTCCACATGCTCCCTTTCTCCATTAAGCTAGCAATACCCCTCTGGACTTTCTCCTTTCACTAATGTATCTATAGAAAGTCTTGTCACCTTCTTTACTGTCCGTGCTAGTGTTTCCTCAGTTTGGGACTTTGCCTGCCTTACTGCCTTACCTGCTTCCCTTAGGGCAGTTTGGTATGCCTCCCTATCTTCATCCCGCTGTGTTCCCTTATATTTTCTGAAGGCCAGCCTTTTGGCTCTGACCTTTTCTGCTACTGTATTTGAGAACCAAAGTGGTTTCCTTCTTCTTTACACTTCCTTTCTGTCTAACACAATGGGATGTTGCTTCAAGTATTGTATCCTTAATGCTTGCCCACTTTGCCTGTACCTCCTCACCTGTGTTTCTTTTTGCCAGGGCTAGCTTAACTCTGTTGGCCATCTTATCAAAGTCAGCTCCTCTGAAGTCCCATATTTTTGCCTTGGAATGGGATGATTTAGATGTAGTAGCCAAATTGAACCATACCATGTGATGGTCACTGGCCCCAGGTGACCTTCTACCTGAGATCTGTGATCCTTCTTTGTTAGTCAGTACTAGATCTAGGATAGCCCTGTCTCTTGTGGGTTGCTGTACCAGTTGTTTGAGGCCCTCCTGCAGGAATCCACCATGTGTCTAGTTCTGGCCGATGTTCCTGCTGGTATTGACCAATCTGTATCTGGCATGTTGAAGTCTCCATTATCAGAACCTCCCTTTAGCTGTCATGTTTTGTATATCTTCTAACAGTAATGTGTCTATGTCCTCCTCTGGTCTGGGGCCTGTAGACAACCCCAGTTCTTATGGCTGTCCCATTTCCTGTTTCAGGGTGACCCACAGTTCTTCTGGCTCATTATGTGTATTCTGAATTTCTGTAGCTTTGATATTTTCATTAACATACAGGGCCACTCCTCCCCCCCTTTTTGCACCTCGGTCTCTTCTGAACAATACATAGCCAGGTACTGAAGTCTCCCAAGTGTGGTTACTGGTAAACCACGTCTCACTAATTGCTACTATGTCCAGTTTAGCCTCTGACATTTTGCCTGCAGGTCTGGGATCTTATTTCCCAGGCTGTGAGCATTTGTGTACATGATTTTCCATTGGCCAGATTTTGGTGTGTTAGTTGTTGGGTGAAGTTTGGCATTACCCTGTGCATCGTATGGGAGACAAACCTTTTTCTTACCTGGTGATGCAAATGAACGGCAAACACGCTGAATTCCTGTTTGACCACTAGCTGAGGGGAGGGTGTTCTTTCCATTCGACGACTGCACTGCCCTCTCCCATTTGCTAGTTTAAATATTCTGCAAAGACGCCAAACTTCTGCCCCAATGCACTGACTCCTCCTTAGTCAGATGCAGTCCATCAAATTTAAAGAACTTTCGCCTCCCAGAACTGTTGCCAGTTCCCTACAAATCTGTGTCCTTTTTCTGGCACCAGTCCTTGAGCCACGTGTTTAGCTCCCCTATCTCCCTTCTCTGACCTTCCGTCCATCTGCTCCTTCTCCCAGACTGGCAGGATCTCAGAGAAGGAGATGCCGGACGGAAATAGATGATAGTTTGTCACCCAGCCTAGTCAGGTGTTCCTTGGTCTCCACAACTGACCAGCTGGCGAGATCATTAGTCCCTATGTGTACTAGGACATCAATGTTTTCTCCTGCTTTGTGAACAATTTTAGCAATGCGGTCAGTGTCTCTCCATGCTGATGTACCTGGAGACATCTGACCATCACCCCTGGCTGGAGATGGGTATCAACTCCCGAATCATGGAGTCTCCTATGATCAGAAGTTTTTGGATTTCCTTTGTGCTTGTTTAGTTTTGGTTCCTGATTTGGGTGAGTATTGTTGTGCCAGCTCCTGTGCATACAGTGTCCTGCTCTGCAGTGTCTTCTGCCTCTTTATTTGATTTCAGAGATAGAGGCAGATACCTGTTTGTAGTGTTTATATGGTTTTGGAGGTAATGTGTTGGAGAGCAGAGAGTGATGGGGCACCTGATTTGCTCCTCCTAACCACCTGCCAACCCTCCTGGACCAACTACCCTCTGGCGGTCGAGGTTTTTCTGTTGGATGCTGGGAAATGGCGGGTGGTTCTTATAATGTATTTCCTCTTCAATATGAAATTTGAGGCTGCAATCTCTGCCCATGCTGCCCGGAGCTGAGACCTAAGATCTCCAAAGGCCCAGCATGTAGGACAGTGTCCTAAATCCTGTAAGACTGTCCTTCTGAAATTGTTCCACAGTACCTGCAGTTAATGAAATCCATTACAAATAAGTTGCTGGGTTTGTAACCTAGTCAGAGTAATTAGAAGGAAAAAAAAATGCAAGTAATGGTTTAATTGTGCTTTGTTTAACTTGTTATAACAAGTTAAATTACTAGTGCCTTGTAAATGAGATCACCTTGTGGAGGCCCCACTGATCCGCCCTTCCTGCTCTGTCACAGGAAATGTCACAACTGTGGTACCCTATAAAAGGAGTGTGGCGTGGGGTGGTTGGGGATGGGGGTGGGTGGCTGGGCCCTTTCCTGCCTAAAAGAAGAACCACGGACGAAAGAACAAGGAGGTAAGAGCAAAACAATCAGTCAACAACAAATGCAGTAACCCTGAAAGCTTATCCTAATGTTAGATAAAACTGTAAAACCTGTAAAGCACCACCTGTAATAATTTCAGAGAAGATATACCCTGTAAGAAACACTTTGCTCCAGAGAAAAATAAAGCAGTAACAGAAGATATACCTTGCAAAAGTCAATTTGAATCAGAAGATTACAGCAGTAATCTGTTAGCACACACCTGTAGGCACACCTTGTAATAATGCAGAAGAAGGTATACCAGCAACAACAATTTGAATCAGAGAAAAAATAAAGCAATGAAATGTTAACAACAAACAGTTTTGGTTTGCACTTCCCAGTTGCTATATTCAGAGCTGTTTTATTTGCTGGACTATATTTTTGCACTGCACTCCCAGCCCTGTTTGCGTAGCTTCATTTGCACACTATATTCAGCTGCTTTAGTCCCAGGGCTATTCCTTTGAATATAGCATGCAAATGGTTCTGGGCTCATTTAGCACACTGTGCAGTGTTAATTTTGCCCCGGGGCTGTGGTTTGAATATCTGGCCCCACATGTTATCAAAAATCACATATTTCTATTAAATTTATAGTATTTTGGTGGCAGGAAGTGTTATTTCTCCATACAAATCAGAGAACAGATTTGTAGTTTCCCATTGAAATACACTGGTAGTCTTGCTAGTAAGGATTTTATGACATCATCACACAGGGACACCACTGGACTCTTTTTTTTTTCACTAGTAATTGGCAAAATACAAATATAAAGATGGAAAACTAAGTAATAAACAAATAAAAGGAAACTGAATGATTGAAGAGGCATCTAAAGGCTCCAAACCTTCATTCTTTAAGATAGGCACCCTTACTAAGCACCTGCTCTTTAAAAAATCCATTTTTGAACAGATTCATGAACTTATACTGCTTCTTTTATGATATCTTTTAATATAGCATGGTACTAGAGAAGAGGCACAACAGCTTCTGGAAAATTTGAATAACAATGATCTAAATCTAACACATACTTCAGAAATATGGGAAAACAGAATAAAGTTCCTCTATCGTGGACTTTATGTTGAAATGATGGCACTATTGGTACAAAAGGGTACAGAAAACCAACCACTGGCAATGGCATTCTCCATGTCAGCAGTGCCTACCCCTCTGGACTCATTTCAAGTATTCCTTATGGGCAGTTGATCCAATTTTGGCAAAACTGCTCATGCGAAAAAGATTATCAAAAACAGGCAAATGAACTGAAAGGTAGACTATTGCAAAGGGACTGTAAGGAGTATATCTGGTGGAATCTTGAGCAGGGAATTTAAATTGTAACCACTTACTGGTACCAAAACAGAGAAGGTTCAAATGATTTACCCCTTACCTTTGTATTAGAGTACAATAAAATGGCCCCATGAACTAAGAATATTTTATTAAAACATTGGGGCATTTTGCAGGGCAGTGAAACTCCTAGGGCCTGATATTAAAATTTTAGCAAAGCCGGAGCACCAACATTTGTGCTGCACGTTGTGATTGCCCAGGTGCCCGAAGATGCTATATTCAGTCGAATAGCACACCGCTGCTATTTGACTGAATATATGGCAATATCAGCGCAGTGCTAAGCCACTTAACGCTGCCCAGCCAGAATGGATAGTGCCGGAATGTTATTTGCAATATTCAGAGGGACCAAAGCAAATGAGCACATTGGGCATGCAAGGCACTAAGGGGCCTATTGCATGCCCATTATGGGCTAATTTGCATGAGTAATGAGGCAGGATAGTACTGCACTGCCCACAATCGCCCAGTCCCACAGTGATGTAGATATCCCTGGTGCTAGTGGTCCCCACTCCCTCTGATCATCAGCCAGTATGTCCCAAGCACAATCCCTTGTGCTAGTGGTCCTAAACACAGTCCCTGGTACTAGTGGACCCCCCTCCCTCTGATTGCCAGACAGTATGTCCCAAACACAATCCCTGGTGCTAGTGGTCCCCACTCCCTCTGATCATCAGCCAGTATGTCCCAAGCACAATCCCTTGTGCTAGTGGTCCTAAACACAGTCCCTGGTGCTAGTGGACCTTCCTCCCTCTGATTGCCAGACAGTATGTCCCAAACACAATCCCTGGTGCTAGTGGTCCCCACCTCCCTTCAATTGCCAACCCCTATGTCCCAAACACAATCCCTGGTGCTATTGGTCCCCCCCACCTCGATCACCAGCCCACAGTAAAAGTTGCAACACTACCTGGGGTCCAGTGGTTCCCCCAGCAGCACTAATCCATGGTACCACCTGTCACAACTCCCCACTCCCTAGCATCTAGTGGCCCACCCCCCACCATGGCACAAAGCACCCCCCCGTCACCTTACCAGTATCCTCAGTGCCCCAGGTGAAAACGGCGACCGGTGCAGCCCTCCACACTTCTCCTCGGCCGGCTGCCATTTGGCCAGGCATGGAGCTTGTCCCTCATTTACACAGTACGACAGGGTGACACACCCTAATCTATAAACAAGGGGTGCACTACATGCCTGGTGATATGGTGGCCAGCCATAAAGGTGTGTGGAGGGCTGTGCTTTTTGCTGTATGCACCTATGACACCGAGGATACTGGTAAGGTGACGGGTGGGTGGGTACTCAGTGCTGCAATGGGGGGCACTGGACACCAGGGAGTGGGGACTTGTGACAGGCAGTACCATGGATTCGTGCCAGGGAAACCAATGGACCCCAGAGAGTGTTGCAACTTTTACTATGGGCTGGTGATTGGGGGGGGCACTAGCACCAGGGATTGTGTTTGGGACAGACAGGCTGGTGGTTGGGGGGGTCCACTATCACCAGGGACTCTGTTTGGTACATACAGGCTGGAGATCAGTAGGTGGGAGGGGGCACTAGCAGCAGGGATTGTGATTGTAACTTACAGGATGGTGATCGGAGGGGCAGTGCCAATGACAACAGAGGGCAGGTGTGCTCACGCAGTGGCCAACCTGCTAGGTGGCTGCATTACTTTTGGCAGCCGCTAGGGTTGCCCAGATTAAGTTGGCGGTTTGTTAGGCGGTATTTGCGTTGTGCAAAAGGACCGTGCTAAAACCTTTTGTGCAGTGCAAAGCCACTGAATGATGGGTAGCACTGCTATTTATGGCCATGATCTCCCCTTGCCCGCCCTCATACATTATGTTTTGCATGGGTACTAATCCTCTTTACCAGCACAACAGCCACTTTTGAATATGGGGATCCGGCACAGCACCTGCGCAAACTTTCGAATATCAGATCCCTGAAGTCTTCAGCTACAGACTGAGAATAACCTGTATTCCTGCCTCAAACTAAAGGAAGTTTTATCTTCTAGCCAATTTATAGTGGAGAAAAATAAGACCCAATATATTAATTGGGTACCACAAAAGCCTAAAGACACATTCAGGTATGGCGAAAACACAAATCTGCTAAACATCCAAACAACTACGCTAAGTACAGAATGCTACACAATTCATGTACTAAAGCTACTAGACTGGCTAAGTCTGATTATTTCAACTCCTCATTCCTGACTAACAGTAACTCTCTATCTAAATTCTGGAGGGTAGTTCATGTCCTATTCTCTCCCCCTCTCCTCCTCCCCCTTCAGTTCTCAAAATAAATAACTCCCTAGTTTCTGACCCTGGCTCCATGGCCAATGAATTTAATGCCTACTACACCTCGTGCACCACGTCTCTTCTAAATTCCCTCTCCCCATTGCCACCTACTAACTTCAGCCCTTCACCTCAGCCAGTGCCTACCCCTTCCCCATTTTCATTTTCTATTATCTCCTCTGATGAAGCTCTTAATGCTCTGCTATCCCTCAACCCCTCTAAAGGCTCCTCACCAGATGAGCTTGATCCTAAACTTCTGTACCTTTCTGCTCCTGCAATTGCTTATCCTATCTCCCTAATCCTTAACCTGTCCTTTATTTCTGCCCAAGTATCCTCATCCTGGAAACACCCTGTAGTCCTTCCTCTCCCCAAGGATGGTGACACATCCACTCCTGGCAACTATCACCTCATTTCTCTCCTTCCTACCCTTGCCAAACTTCAAGAACATTTAGTTCTCTCTCAACTATCACCCTTCCTCTCTGATTCCTCCTTCTTCACCCCCTTCCCATCTGGTTTTCGGAAGAACCACTCAACAACCACCTCCCTCCTCAGACTTACTGACTCCATCCTTTCAGGGATGGACAATGGCCTGATCACCTCGGCCATCTTTGTTGACTTAGCCAAAGCTTTCAACACTGTTTCCCATCCCCTACTTCTTGATTCACTCTTCTCAGCTGGTCTTGCTCCATCAGCCACCAACTGGTTTAAATCCTACCTCATTGGCAGGACCCAGTCAGTGAGAATCCTTGATTCCATCTCCCCTCCACTCCCCATCAACACTGGTGTCCCTCAGGGCTCAGTGCTTGGTCCCCTACTCTTCTTCATTTTCCTTAATGATCTTCCCACAGCCTGCTCATCCTCTTCTGTCCACATGTACGCTGACAATACTGTTTTGTACCGTTCAGGCAAAAACCCTGCTGCTGTGCAATCCAGTTTATAGCATGACTTCAACCACATTCAGCTCTGGTTTGCTTCTCACCAGCTTTTTCTAAACACCAAGAAGACAGTCTCAATGACCTTTGGCACCAGGCAGAGGCTCTCTAGGCTCCTGGCCCTACCCACCTTCCACACCCTTGATGGGACCATCTTGGAGGACACCTCCTCATTTAGATATCTGGGAGTTTGGCTGGACCAGCACCTCAACCTCTCTGTGCATATCGATGCTATCCTGAAGAAACTGCGCCCCAAGCTTAATGCTCTGTACAGGAATCGTAGTTGCATCCCGCTGACTGCGAGGTGCGAATATGTCCAGAAGATGATGTCACAGATTCACTCAACAGGTCAGGCCCTCTACTTCCAAAGTGCCAACCTCTGAGCACAGTATTGTGAACAGTGTAACAGTCAAGGTAATCCTCTTGTCTGTTTTTGTGAGTTCGGAGCAACCTTTGGTCTCAAGTTCAGGAGAGATTCAAACTGTTAACCTCTTGCTAGCACACCCAAGGCACAGGCTCAGATATATCCGTCTTCGGGGGGCCAGATATCTTTGCCTACGGGCACCTAACCAGGTATTCAGAGATGAACCCTAAAACTTTAATAAAGACCTCAGATTTAAAACGCTTCTCTTTCCAATTTGGTACCACCATACATCTTATGTCTGCTGTCTGCTATAACCATAAATATTTCTTAGCAAAAGAAAGCAATTCAAAGACTGACCAGGTATTCTCTAAAATTAGAGTTTTTACTAAAATATGTAATAATACGTCAAACATACAATACAGAACTCTTATATCACAAGACATACATATCTTTAAACAAAAGAAGGTTTAAAACAGTGCAATTCCTGCAACAATATTTAGATTTTGTCTAGCTTTCTAAATACCTGCTTTTAGTGCTCAGATGTTTTCTTGGTCAGTGTCAGAAAAACGTGTGTCTGTAATGAAACAGAATAATCTTTACAAGCTGTATTTGCCAACTCCTTCTGGATGAGGTCATCCAGCTCCTCCTCTGTCAAAATATCTAAAAAATACAGTATATATTTCTATACAACCACAGGATGTAATTTCAAAGTATTACATTCTGCAATCCTCAGCATAACTCATGTGTGTCAAATGACATCTCTTTGATATTTAAACAGTATCCTCTGTCACACAGACACGAAAGCATTTATGATCTCACACTAATACATCACAACCTGCTTTTCTTCCTCTGGAAGCATCATAAAATGGATATGCTGAACTCAGGCTTCTTAACCCTATAATTAGCTTCAGGCTTTCCACATAACACATTTTTCTCTAAAATCTGTTTGTGTATAATCTCACATGCTTTCTCAGCATTTTTCTCATGACATCCATCCTTCAGCTGAAACCGGGGCAGTGAGGTTATTCCAAGGGCACTGGCATTTTTAACAGGCACTTCAATACCACATTTCCGTTATTTTAAGAAATAAAAATGATACAGCACTCAGAATATGTCTGTCTACGTCACAGATGATACTCCCCATCTTTCACTACTGTGATGTAGTCTATGGTGCTGCTTCCAAATCTTCCCTGACCAAGTTGGACATTCTCTTTAACTCCTTCTGCTGCTTTACTATCAACTCCCTTTCCCATTCCCGCCACTGTGAACTCTATTGCTCTCTAATCTTCCTTCCACTACCTCACTGACTCATCTCTCACTGTGCCTAACTAACCTCCAAATTCTGGTTCGGGGTGTTCCCTTCCTATCTCTCATCCTCTCTCTCCAGTCCACTTCCCCCCACCCACTCTCTCTGATCAAATAGCCCCACACCTTGGCGGTCCCTTGCCTGCACCATGTCAGTCAGGCTGGTTTACCCATTATTTCTCTGAAATCTGGAATTCCCTCCCCCCTGAAATACAACACTCCTCCTCCAACTACTCCCTTACCTCTGCCCTACACAATTACCTTTCCCTCAGCTATTCCTGCTTTAACCCACCTTAATATCTATCCCCAGTTTCTGCCTTCCCACCATGACCCTCCCACTGGCAGGGTTCTCAGCATCCTGAAGGAGGAAATCAGGAAATGGCAACCCCTTCTCCTCATATTCAGTTCTTGCCTCCCCCTTCTCCACCTGCCCTTCTGGGTCATCAGTGTGCACAACCTAACTCCATCCTTTTTACTTCAACAGCAATTGTGTACTACCTCAAGCCTGTACTTGGTACACTCATGCACTATAAATGGTTCTATCGCATTATTACTGTTTTGTACATTTGTTCTTTTGTATGATTTACCCAATGTTCTACTACTGTTTATTGTACAATACCTTGTGCTCCTACTGTTGCACAATCTTACAATGTTGTATTGTTTGTACTACCCACGTACTGTTGTAACTGGTCATCCTTCACAACCCTATGTAACCCCTCCCCCCAGGTTTCACTGTGAGATGAGCAACTTGTTGTTTAGGGTTCCCTCCTGGTGAAACATTTCAATACATAAAATAAATGAAATAATATGTAATTTTATTCTACAGGTAATGCCCACCAAATAACTGGTTTTGAGAGTCTGGTAGAAACTGGACAATCTTAAATTGTACAACAGCAATCATTATATCCATTTTGAAATGCTCATGCCCAAAAAGTCTATGTAGGGCAAACTATAAGAGAGGCAAGAGAATGCCTACAAGATCATCTGAGAGATTTAAAAAATGGACAAAGTCTTCTGTAGGTAAACATTTTCTTGACTATCATAATAAAAAGCTGGATGGACTCAAGTTCTACATCTTGGAACAAGTGCCGCCAAATAGCAGGGGCGGGGACAGAGTAAATATACTTTTGAGAAAAGATGCTGAATGGATACATTGACTGGGGACCCTTAGGCCCCAAGGTTTAAATAAAGAGTGGGTCTTGAAGTTTTTTTATAACATTATCACCAAATAATGTAGTCTATAGCATGCATACATTGGGCCCTATGCACGATGCCAATGTGCCATGAAACCGGGCATGTTGGAATCGATATGCATGAATGCTATGGAGTGGATCCCGCGGACCCATGTGGCATTCACAAACTGGGCACAAGACAGTTATGCTCCCAATCCATTGGCTGCGCTGACAGCAATGATCTGGGGGTGGCTGAGGGGCGTGCTGGCACTATGCGCCAGTCACAAAGGGACGTAGCGCTGTCTGCAGGGGGGCATAGTGTGGAGCAGGTTATGGCAGCCATGACCCGGCCATAACCCTCTGCGCGCCCCCACAGACTTCACCCGCCGGACATGGCAGGACTGGGAAGAAACCCTCTGTGCCACCCCAGCCCCAGCAGACGGGGAAGGCTGGGGCAGCCAATTGGGTGGTAACCCCTACCAGGCATCCACTGTGGCCCTTTGGTGTGGCTCCATGCCACCGATGTGTCACCACCTACCCAGACCCCATCCCATGCATGCCCCCCTGCACAGAATGGTGCCCAGTAGTCAAGTATGCACCCCCCCACACACACACCGGTGCCCCGATCCTCAACCCCCATGTCCCAACCTAGTACTCCAGTAGTATCATTGGTAGCAAGTGGACCCCCACCCACCCACAGCACTGATAACCCCCACACACATCTCCATACCTGATTTTAGGGGGCAGACTTTGGGAAAATGGGGAGATGCTTGAAAGAGGCATTAAGGGAATGGGACAGGAATCAGGGATTGAGGAACAGTGGGCAGTATTTAAAATGGGGATTATAAGAACAACAGAATTATGCATTAAGCAGGTTAGCAAGAGGAAAAAGAAAGAGGAGACCATTATGGTTTCCAAAGAGGTAGCAAAGAAAGTGAAAGCCAAAAAGATTGCATTCAGGCAATACAAAAAGACACAGGCAGAAGGGGATAGGGAGAAGTACCAGGAGAAACAAAGGGAGGCAGGGAAGTCAGTAAGGGAAGCCAAAGCTCAGACAGAAGAACACATTGCAAAATCAGTGGTTAAAGGGGACAAAACCTTTTACAGGTACATAAGTGAAAAAAGAAGGACAAAGGGAGGGATAGTGAGACTGAAGGGGGAGGATGGGATCTGCGTGGAGGATGACAACAGTAAAGCTGACATATTGAACAGGTATTTCTGCTCAGTCTTTACTAAGGAAGAGGGGGGTAATGGGTCTGAAGGGAGTACAAGGGGTGAGAATGGTACAGAAATGGACACAAGTCCCTTTACACGAGAAAGGGTCCTGAAGGAACTGGAAGTAATAGAGCTGATAAAGCAATGGGGCCAGATGGGGTGCACCCCAGGGTCCTTAAAGAACTGTAGAGAGTGGTGGCTGAACCTCTGGCTATCCTGTTCAGCCAATCACTGGAAACAGGGAGGTACCCAAAGACTGGAGGACAGCAGATGTAGTCCCCTTATACAAAAGTGGAACAAAGAGGAAGCAGGAACTACAGACCAGTCAGCCTCCACCTCGGTAGTGGGAAAAGATCATGGAAGCACTACTGAAGGAGAGATTGGTGGAACATCTGGTTGTCAATGGACTACAGGACCCAAGGCATGGTTTCACCAGGGGAGGTCATGTCAGACCAACCTCATTGAATTTTTGACTGGGTGACTAGGGAGGTGGATCAGGGAGGGCAGTGGACATGGCCTATCTGGACTTCAGCAAGGCCTTTGACACTGTGCCACATAGAGACTATTACACAAACTGGGGAATATGGGTGTGGGCAGGACAGTAGTGTGGTGGGTAGGTAACTGGCTGGGTGGCAGGACACAGAGGGTGGTGGTAAATGGCTGTCACTCCACAGAGGGAAGAGTGACCAGTGGGGTACCACAGGGATCAGTGCTGGGACGGTCCTATTCAACATCTTCATCAGTGACATTGCACAGGATATAGAAGGCAGAATTTCACTGTTCGCTGATGACACAAAGCTCTGTAACAGAGTAGACACACCAGAGGTGTAGACAGAATGAGAAGGGACCTGCAGAAACTTGAAGAATGGTCAAGGGTTTGGCAGTTGAAATTCAATGCAAAGAAGTGCAAGATAATGCATATGGGGCACAAAAACCCTGGCACAATATATCAGTTGGGGGGTGAGGATATAGCATGCACCAAGCAGGAAAGGGATCTTGGGGTTGTCATCTCTGATGACCTCAAGGTAGGGAAACAGTGTGACAAGGCATCAGGTAAAGCAAATAAGATGCTGGGATGTATAGGCAGGGGCATCACCAGCAGGAAAAGGGAGGTCATAATTCCGCTATACAAGACACTAGTGAGGCCCCACCTGGAGTACAGTGTACAGTTCTGGAGACCATACCTATGTAAGGACATAGACAGGGTAGAGAAGGTTCAGAGGAGGGCAACAAAGATGGTGCATGGGTTGCATCACAAGTCCTATGAAGACAGGTTGAAGGAACTGAACATGTACTCCCTGGAGGAGAGGAGGGAGAGAGGGGATATGATAGAGACATACAGTATCTTACAGGGAGGAACAGGGTGCAGGAAAACACTATTTTAAGCGAAAAGATGTTTCAGGACTAGAGGGCATGGGATGAAGTTGGAAGGAGGGACGATTCAGAGGAAACATGAGAAAGAATTTCTTCACAGAACAGGTGGTGGACAAGTGGAACACCCTGCCAGAGGAAGTGGTGGGGGCTGAAACAATCACGGGATTTAAGAATGCATGGGATAGACATAAAGGAATTCTAGAGGTCAGGGGTAAGGGGAAATAGACTTCTAGGAAAACAAACTGAACTTACAAGCTCAAATGGGCAGACTAGGTGGGCCATAGGCCCTTATCTGCCGACACAGTCTATGTATCTATGTATCTATGTCAGTCGAAGCCGCTGTGCTGGACAGCCAGTGGCACATCCCTCTGCTCACTGCCTCAGCCGCTAGCTTTCCAACCAATGCTGGGAGCATGCTGCCTATTTATTGTGGCACACTCCCTGCATTGGTTGGATGACCGGCAGTTGAGCTGTGCGGAGGGATGTGCCACTGGCTGTCCAGCACCGTGGCACTGACTGAGAGGTATGGGGGATATGTGTGTGTGTATGGGGGGTTGTCAGTGGCACGGGTGGGTGGGGAGTCCACTAGCCACCAATGTTACTGCTGGGGTACCAGGTCGGGGCATGGAGAGTTGAGGACTGGGGCATCGGTTTGTGTGTGTGTGTGTGTGTGTAGGAGTTGTGACAGGTGCAAATGGGGTCAGGGCTTACACCTGTTGGGGGGCTGTGTCTGCTATGATGGGGATGGGACATTAATGGAGTGGGAGTGCCATGACATGTGTTGGGAGCAGAGGTATGACATTGCGGTATGGGGCGGGCCCTTCATGTGTGTGGGGGTTCTGCATTGCTCCTACTGTGGCAGAGCACGCTAGTGATGTGGGTGAGGCATGCCTCTGTTATGGCAGGAATGAGGTATTCATGGGTCGGGATGCTATGGTGTGTGTTTGAGACGGGGGGGTGCTTTTGCATTATGGGGGCAGGATGGATGTGTGTCAGGGGCTGACATACGGGCCTCTGGGCAGGGGTCCTGCTGGTGGTGGTGCAGGTGTGCAGCAGGGGCCAGAGATGCCAAAAGGGCATGGGCAGGGGGTTCACCGGCCAACAGGGCCATGCCGCGTAGGTCCAAATGCCTGTGTTCACTATTCACGCACCTGGACCAGCGCCCTGGGTGCAAGTGATCCTTTCTGGGACCCAGTACAGGCATCCAAACGGATGCTCACCTGGGTCCACAAGGGCACCCCTGGCCACCCGTCATGGTCCTGCATTTTGGGGGGGAGGCCACTGACAGGTGCCCTGCGGGTGTCTGCGGGTGTCTGCGGTTGTGCATACTGTGCATCCTTTGCTTGCCCGGGGTCAGTGTTGCGTGGGTGGGATACGTGCCTCCAGCACATATTTCCTGCCCCATCATGCATAGCGCCCATTGATAGAATGTGTGAGTCTGAAACCAAATGGTTGTTTTTTTGGCTACTATTTGCTGTCTATGATATTATAGTCTACTGAGGTAGTCTAGCATGCATACTTTAACGGACTGTGTGAGTTTGAAAGTGAATAGCTTTTATTTATACTGCTTACTGTTTCTAATATAGAGCATAATGTATGGGCAACCATACACAACAAGGCTGGGTTTGCATCGAGAGGTTGAGATGACAACATATGAACCTCAGAGAGAAGCTCAAGAGGTCCATGCTGCCATCTCAACCCCAGGATGGAAACACATGTTGAGTTGTGTGGTTACCCATATTTTATTATGCTGGCACACTTGCGCAGCCAACATCTTGCGGCAGTGGAGATTTGTAGGCACGGTCGCTGTTGGGTGAAAGCAGGGCATGCATCAGTAGGTGCATCCCTCAATCCCCAATTAGCCTGCATGCTGGCACCATACTATACATACTAATGTGGTGAGCACATTTAAGGAAAGGTCCGCTGCAATCCGAGCAAAGCTCGTCAGACGCAGCGGACCCTTCCTACATGCTCGGCCACCTTGTTAGCATGGCGGGCGGCCACCCAACTGCCAACTTCGAGGATTCGCCCTGCTGGCTTACCGTGGCCCCAATTATGTGCCGATGGGGGAGCCCACTCCCCGTCGGCATAAAGCACTCCCCCAATGTGTTATATGCCGAGGGGGGGTGCTCAATTCCCCTCGGTTCTTGCCCCGCCTGCTTTCCTTGTGTGCTGACGAGGGTGCCCAATCCCCCGTCAGCTGCAGCAATCCCCCCCAAACAGTTAGGTGGCACGCTGAGAGCTCACCCCAGCATGCCAAATCCCCTGAGGGAAAAAAACCCTGTCCCGTGATGTTTTTTTTTTTCACCCTGTAACACAAAAACGGTCCCTTGTAGTCTCCCTACCCACCACCTGCACCCACCCACTGCGCACTCTGCCTCCCCACTCCCCCCTCACCCCCATACTTACCTCCAGACTCCGGCGCGACAATCTTCGGTGGACCGGGAACACGTCTGCACTCTTCAAAGCCGACCGCGAACTGAGGAAATGCCAGTAAGCTGTATAATGGAATAAATATTTTTTTTTCCACTTTGATGCATATCTCAGGCATTTATTGGAATTGTGGCAAATTTTCAACATGGGGTTTGGGACCTCCTCATGAATTCTTGCACTGTTAGCATTGATCTGGTCCCGAAGAGTGATTTCGCAGTCACTGTGCAGAATCACTTTTGAGAAAGAACAAAATGACAGTGCCAGTGTTGATGGGGGGTCTCAAAAGCCTATGTTGCAAATCTGGTGGAAAAAATCCAAAAAATGACTGTTTTACGAGTGTGCATTGTGCAGGTACTATGCACGCTCGTAACTTAGCGAATTTGCAATATTTTCACACCACATGTTCGGCTTTGGCATTTTTCCACACCTTCTCGTGAACCGTACAGCTGTCATTTTTCACATCCTGCCTAAAATGTGTTTTCGCACTTCCGGTGCAGAATAGCGAGGTCGATGTGGGAAATCAGTGTTTGGGACAAATTACGAAAATGACAGTTGCATTGTTCATGAGCAGAGGCCCTAAAATGCCTATGCTGTAAATTTGGTGACGATATTCCATAACATGACTGTGTTATGAGTGTGCATTGCGCAGTTTGCACGCACGCTTGTAGGTTCGCAAATTTATAATATTTTCACTCCAGATTTTCAACATTGCCATTGTTCTGCACCTCCTTATGAACAGTACAACTGTCATTTTTCACATCCTGACCAAAATTGTTTTCGCAGTTCTGGCGCAGAATAGCACGGTCACTGAGGAAAGTCCATGTTCGAGACACATTATCAAAATGACAGTGACACTGTTCATTAGCAGAGGTTCTAAAATGCCTATGTTGAAAATTTGGGGACGAAAGTCCATAACATTAGTGTTTTACGAGCATGCATTGCGCAATTTGCATGCCCGCTCATGACTTCGTGCATTTGTCATATTTTCACTCCACATGTTCAAAATTGGCATTTTTCCACACCTCCTTATGAACAGTACAGCAGTCATTTTACATATTGTGGCTAGAATGTGTTTTCGCACGTCCGGCGCAGAATTGCACGGTCGATGTGTGAAATCAGTTTTCGGGGCAGTTTTCGGGGAAATGACGATGACACTGGTCATGAGCAGAGGTCCTAAAATGCCTATGTTGAAAATCTGGTGCTGAAAGTCCATAAAATGACTGCGTTGTGCAGTTTCCACGCAGCCTTGTCGCTTCGTACATTTGCAATATTTTCATGCCAGATTTTCACCACTGGCATTTGTGCACACCTCCTTATCAACAGTACAGCTGCCATTTTTCGCAGCCTGCCCAAAACGTGTTCCAGCAACTGTGGCACACAATGGCGTGCTCACTGTGGGAAATCACCATTTGAGACACATTAACAAAATCACAGCGCCACTGTTCATGAGGGGAGGTCCCAAAATACCAATGTTGAACATGTGCCTAAAAAACTCCCACAAATAATTGGGTTGCGGACGTCTACTGCGCAGTTTGTATGCATGCTCGTTGCTTCACCAATATTTCATATTGCCACTCCAGATTTTCAACGTTGCCATTTTTTACGCATCCTCATGAACAATATAGTTGTCATTCTCCACATCCTGCCCAAAACTGTGTTTTCGTCCCTCTGTCACCAAATGCCACAGCCAGAGTGCAAAACCACCTTTCAGCTAACAAAGTGATTGTGCCACTTTTCATGAGGTGGCCTGACAAGCAGCCCATGTTGAAAATGTAGAATGAAACTACCACTACACGTCTATGGTGTTAGGGTTCCCAACTGTAGCACCCCACCCGGTATGGACTGACAGGCATCAGGGCTGTGACTTGGGATCACTGGATGTAATGCTCACGCCATTCCACCCCCCATGCCCACCCTGCAGCCACTGACAGGCATCGTGGTGTGTCTTGCACTGTTCAGCCACAAACTTCACCCCATGCTCCTATACTGCACCTGTGTCAGTGTGTTTCCTTATGGAATGGGGTAAGTATAATGCCCAAAGACCCCAAAGCACACCATGACACTTGTCAGTGTCTACAGGGCAGGGTGCGGTACAATAGCATGAGCATTATAGCTGACAACCCAAAGGCACACCCCAATGCCTGTTGCTCTCTACAGGGTGGGAGTGGGATTGGCGTCACTTCAATACTTCACTGCCATTCCTGTTATGCGTCTGTAGCTCCACCACTGCCAATGCCAATGCCAGCTCGACAACATTTGGCATTGACAAATGCTTGTTTTATATAGTATATGTTTTTTTACACCGGAGTGACAGACTCCCGCTGAAGTGAAAACAAAAAATCTTGCCATTTCTTTATTTACTTAGCTTTTGTTTACCGGGTAAGCACACTAGACAAAAAAAATGCCTCTTTTCAGGTATGCCTCAGGAGGTTACAAAGGTAAGAATACAGAACAACCTGAAAGTGTAACAAAGAAGGGATGTACAGGCAGTAATCTGAGAAGCACGAACACAATAGCAGATGCAATAACACAATAAAAGGTAATGTACATTGCATAGAGGAATGCTGTTCTGTTCAGTGATCAAAATCAAATTTATAGACTTTTGAAAGATAAAAGGTACAGCTTTGGGTACTGGGTGGTTAATAAGTAGCTGGGCGTGGAATAAATGAGAAATTTAAAACTGTATGGCCTTTGAACTCTGCAGAACAACCATTTGGAATGTGCACAACAACACTTTGGAATGTGCACTACAGTTTAGAATGTGCACAACAAGGATTTTGAGCAGGCTGATTTTTATACAGAACAAAGGCTAACAATATACTATATATAGGATAGACGATGGGCAGCTATGCACAACCAGTGTGTTGTGCCGCCAAGGGGTTCTGATTCCCTGTGACCTCGAGAGCAAAGCTCGAGAGGTCCATGGGAATCAGATCCCTGAGGTGCCACAACACACTGGTTGTGCACCCAGTTGCCCATGTGTATGGGCATCCGTGCCTATTTCGGACATTGCACTTTGTTTCAGTAAACTGGTGGTTGGGGGGGGCACTTGAGAGTTGGTGGCAGGCTCAAATTACAAGACTCAGTGTGCTGCAGATGTTTCTGCAAGCTCAAGTTTAAAAAACAACAGCTTCCAGCTTAATTGGATAGGGTAAATCAAGTGTGTGGCTGTATTCCAAGTTTTTCTGCTGCAGTAGTGACACTACTGCAGCAGAACAACATAATGATGTCACTACTGCACAGAAAAAGCATATTCCAGGTATGGAATTCCATGCATATCAGTATTCCACCATACACTATATATATTATAGTGGCGTGGTCACGCCACTATAGTTAAGGTTCAGCTGCCAGTTACATACTAAAGTCAAAAGTTTGGGCATTAATAACTTTGGACCTGTTCAATGGATTTGCCTGAAATTTGGTACACATTGGGGCACAGTAGATCTCTTGATCTGCCAAATTGCATTTTGGTCGGAATGATGGTCTTTGTGTACGAAAGTGCTGAAAAATGCAAAATTATCTATTTTTGGAGGCATCTTTTGGGATTCTGAATGTGGTCTTGCACGGCCGTCGTGTGGTGCGCTGCTCTGCAAGATGGCTTGTTTTGAAAGAGCTTTTGGTGGCCAAACATGCTGCTTTTTGTTTGGTGGAAAAATATTAAAGCATTCAAAAGTTATGGCACTTTTAAGTTCCCATTATAAGTCAATGGGAAAATCTACATGTATATCTTGCGAATAAAGAATGGGGTTCTGGCCATCTCATCCCGCCTAGCGATCAAAGAATTTGCAGCCTCACGGTTCAAGAATCTTTGTCCCTAAGAAATTTCAAAAATTCTTTGATTGCGAGGTCTGCCATCTTGTTTTCAGTTTTCCGATTGGAAAAACACAAATATCTCAGCTCAGGGGTCACTTCTGAAGTAAAACTTCAATGGGTTTTACTCAGGGGACCCGATCTATCAAGCCATGGCTTTGGTTCCATCCAAATCGGTCCAAAAAGAGATTCATTAGCTCTTGAATTCTTTATTCGTAGTTCGCTAACGATCTTTGATCGCGAGCCTGCAAATTCTTTGACTGTGAGATTTTTTGATTGCGATCTTGCATTGCGACCTAAAAACACTAATGTCTCAGTTCAGGGGTGGGTTAGGGACACAAATGAAGATGGGTTTTGCTCAGGAGGGTCCGTTCTATCGAGACGTGCCTTTGGTTCGGTTCAAATCGGTGAAAAATCTGCATTTCACGATTTTTAATTCTTTGTTCGTGAGCCTGCAAATTCTTTGATTGTGAGCCTGTAAATTCTTTGATCATGAGATTCTTTGATTGCGATTGTGCATCATGAGCAAGGGACGAGATGGCCCAATTTAAAAATCTATTTACTCAGCCCAGGGATATCCTATGATGTCAAATGAGAGTGAATTTTACTCAGGGGGCTTCGTTCTGTTGAATCATGGTGGTGGTTTACCGCAATTCTTTCAATTTTTTAATTTATAACATTTTTAATTCTTTGGTCGTGAGCCTGCAAATTCTTTGATCGCAAGCCTGCAAATTCTTTGATCGTGAGATTCTTTGATCGTAATCATGCATCGTGAGCGAGGGATGAGATGGCCTAATTTAAAAATCAATTTTATCAGCCCAGGGGTGTCCTAGGAAGTCAAATGAGAGTGGGTTTTACTCGGGAGCTTCGTTCTGTTGAACCATGGTGGTGCTATACCGCAATTCCATAAATTATTTGATTTATAAGATTTTTAATTCTTTGTCCGTGAGCATGCAAATTCTTCGATTGCGAGTCTACAAATTCTTTGATTGTGAGTTCTTTGATCGCCATCTTTGATCGCGAGGGAAGGACAAGATGTCCAGATTTTTTATAATGGAATAGATACGGAAATTTTACCAATCTTTAACATTGAATATCTCTGAAATAGTTTGGTCTTTGTACTTGAAATTTGGCGGGTGTTTACAGCATGTCCTGTAGATGTGAATTATGGTGTTTACATGTCAGCAACATTTTTTTTGCGGAGATATTGCGTGACGCACTTTACGTGTTCTGACAGTGTTTTGCTTGTGGTGGTGGCTTGAAATTGATAGGATACCTAGACTTAGTGTCATGGATGTAGTTTTCAGTCGTTGTGTGTGTTAAATGTCAACAGATGAGGAACTGTGCCAGTCTGACGAATGAAAATCTCATACGTTAAAATGTTATATCTCGGACACGGTTTGGTCTTTTCACTTGAAATTTGGATGGTGTTGACAGCATGTCCTGTGGATGTAAATTACAGTGTTTCCATGTCAGAAAGTATTTTTTGGGCGGAGGTATGGCGTGGTGCAGTTTACATTCTGCGGACAGCATTTTGCTTGTGGTGGTGGCTTGAAATTGATAGGATACCTAGCCTTAGTGTTATGGATGTAGTTTTCAGTCATGTGTGTTAAATGTCAACAAGTGCAGAACTGTACCACTCTGAGGAATGAAAATTTCAAATTTTGACATGTCATATCTTGGACACGGTTTGGTCTTTTTACTTGAAATTTGGAGGGTGTTGATGGCATGTCCTGTAGATGTTAATAGAGGTGTTTATGTGTCACACAATATATTTTTTGCAGAGATATTGTGTGGCGCAGTTTACGTTTTGTGGACAGCGTTTTCTATTGTTCTACTAGATTAACATTCATTTATTGGCCGGCCTTGCTGTTGTGAATGTACTTTTTAGTCATTGGGTGTGTAATGTGGCTTGGCACTTACAAGTTGGTGGGGCGGCGAGGGCCCGAACAGCCGCTCCCCAACATGCAACTTTCTTACTTTTCTAGTCTTTCTTAAAAAAACTTCATTATTGCATCAGTTAGGATTCTTCTACAATGAAAAAGTGAGGAAATTTGATTTTAGGGTTCCCACCCCTTGCACCTCACTCCCACCCTGCCCCACCAACAGGCATTGGGGTGTGCGTTGGGGTCATCGGCCCTAACACTCACCCCATTTTCCTACTACACCACCTCAGCTTATTTACACATGGGATGCGGTGAGTGTTAGTGCCAATGACTCCAATGCACACCCGATGCTTGTTGGTGGGGGCAGGGTGGGGTGGGGTGCAAGGGTGGGAACCTTAAAATCAAATTCCTCACTTTTTTCGCTGTAGAAGAGCCCTATCTGATGCATTAATTAAGTTATTTGCATAGAATATATATATATATATATATATATATATATATATAGTGGCACTAGGGTTGAGTACCTCATTTAAGGTTAAAGTGTGACATTTTGCATCTTAATAACTTTGTCACTGTATGACGGATTTGCCTGAAATGTGGCAGATACAGAGCAGTACCATAGATCTCTGGATCTGCCAAGTTTCGTAACAGTCAGATTTATGGTTGCGGAGTTATAAGGTGACAGTCCGTAGCTCATTTACACTTTTTTGTGCATTCTTTGCTCGCACCTACAGGTTGCATGGTTTGCGCGACCAGTCTTAAAAACATCAGGTAACATGCAGCCAGGGTCTCCAATGTGGCTTTCAAAGATTTTGTGAAAAAATATTAAACGGTTCGAAAGTTATTCAAAATACAAATTTCCCATTATAGTCAATGGGAAAAGTTAACAAAAAGTTCAACAGTGTTGCAAATGCAGTTTTTAGTGTCGCAAATTACCCCTGTAGTGTCGTGAGTCAGTCATTTTTTTTCAGTTAGTGGTCACATAAATGCTTGGCATTTAAATTTGGGACCCTCTAGGGACACAATTATTTTTGTGTTCACCTAGTCAGATCCTGAGGATGTTAGCCATGTCTTTTTTGGGGAGTTAAACACCCCAGAAATATGTTTTGGAAATTTTTGAAAACTGTAGTGTTGCAAAATAGTGTCGCACTTGTGACACTTTCATGATTTTTTTTGCAAAAGTGTTGTGATTTGCGACACTATGGCCAAAATAACAGGAATTCTTTGCCACCCTGCTGCAGAAGAACGGTTTGGTCTTTTGGGCTGAAATTTGAAAGGAAGAAAGCCAACATCTCACAGATGTGCCATTTGGTGACAAAATATTACAGGGGTGCAAAGTTATGGTACTCCAAAGTTTACACTTTTTCCATAGACTAACATTAAGCGTCGCCGATGCCTTTGATAATGATATCATGGAGATGCTTCAGAATCACCGGACTTTTCGTCGGAAACATGCTTCCCTAGGGGCTAAGTACAAAACTAGCCAGAAAAGTCATAATTTATATGAAATTGTAATTTTTTTCATACGGTTCCTGAGATATAAGCAATTTAGTATTTCAAGTGCTCATTGTCTGCTCTGAGGCCCATTATGCATACATTCTTTGTATTCACTGTGTTTCTCTATGCAACTGTTGGTGAAAAAAAGGGTGTGCACTTTCATTACTGTCAGAGCGTTCCCACTTGCATTTCAGTAACCGTTTGCACTAGTGTTTCTGTCAACGCCACCATGTGCGTTACCCTTTGCGTTTTCATTTGCACTTGCATTTGCGTTACTGTTACCATTTGCGTTTCCATTACTGTTTCTGTTTGCGTTTCATTTTGCATCACCGTGTGCATTACCATTTGCGTTTGCGTATGCGCTTCCATTTGCATTTCCTTTGGCATCATTGTTGCTGTTACAGTTAGCATTTGTGTTTCCTATTGTGATACTGTGACTGTGCGTGTTACCAGTTGCAATTCCGTATGCATTGCATTTCCGTTTCCATTTGCGTTACCATTCCCATCTATGTCACCATGTGCATTACCCTTTGCATTTTCGTTTACGCTTGCATTACTGTTAACATTTGTGTTTCCATTACTGGTTTTGTTTGCATTTCGTTTTGCGCCACCGTGTGCATTACCGTTTGCGTTTGCATATGTGCTTCTGTTTACGTTTCCTTTGGCATCATCATTGCTGTCACCATTATCATTTGCATTTCCTACTGTCGTACCATGACCATGCGCATTACCATTTGCATTGCCGTACGTGCTTGCGTTTGCATTTCTGTTAGCATAACCGTTCCTGTCTATGCCACCATGTGCATTACCCTTTGCGTTTTTGTTTGTGCTTGCATTTACATAACTGTTAACATTTGCGTTTCCATTACTATTTTTGTTCGCGTTTCCTTTTGCATCACTGTTTGTGTTTCCATTTGTGTTTGTGTATTCACTTCCATTTGCATTTCTGTTTGTGTTTCCATTGGTGTCATCGTTTCTGTTACTTTAAGTGTCTGCATTTCGAATTACACTACCGTGCCTGTGTGCGTTATAGTTTGCATTTTTGTACACGCTTGCATTTGCGTTCTGTTTTCATTAATGTTTGCACTTGTGTTTGTATTATCATTTGCATTATTGTTTACATTTGCATCACCATGTGCATTAGTGTTTGCGCTTACGTTTGCGTTGCTGTTACTTCACTATTTATAATGTACATTGTCAAAAAGAAGGGAAATTCATGGCAAAAAACTCCATTTAATGCATCAGTTAGGGTTTTTCCACAGCGACAAAAGCAAGGAAATTCGATATTAGGGTTCCCACCCCTTGCACCCACCCCCACCCACCCCACCAACAGGCATCGGGGTGTGCATTGGGGTCATCGGTCTAACTCTCACCCCATTCTCCATACTGCACCACCTCAGCTTGTTTGCACATGGGATGGGGGTGAGTGGGACCAACAACTAGCAGCACCCGATGTAGAGACGAGATGAGGGTGGGGTCTGAGAAGACCTTTATCAATTTCCTCACCTATAGCTGATTAACAACTAACTGATACATAAATGTTTTACCATGAATATATTTATATATATATATATATATATATATAGTTGATGGGATACTGAAAGGAGATCTGCTATTTACTATTTTGTGGATTTTTAGTAAGTCTTCAAAGCGCTGTACACATATTCATGGGTACAAGCATTGGGTGCTTTTAATTAATGTGCTACATTATCTTTTTTGGGACTAAGATCCACTACTTTTCTCTTTTCCTTTCGTTCCCCCCCCCAAACTTGTTCCAACCCCTACACATTCTTCCTTCCCCCTCCCTTTTTTCTATTTTTGTTTTTGTTTGTTTTCTAAGTACTCTTTTGGCTATTTATGTAGGTATATCAGGGCAGTGGTTTGGTATGTTTATTTATTTTATTTTCACTTTGGTAACCGGGTAAGTGCACTGGCACCAAATGCCATTTTCAGTCACGAACAGGGTGCACAGACATTTGAGGACATACATGCTAATGTTTGGGTGCTTGTTGCAAAAAATTAAACATACGCACACCAAGGGGTGTCGACAGGGATATGCACTGTATTCAGAAGAGTACAGTACAAAAATTCAGGTGGGGCAACAAATCAGGCAGGGGCAACAAAAAGAGGAAAGAAAGGACATTGTGGGTCACATTGTGTCTGTATGGCGCTGAGCCCTTTTGCCTTTGTTGTTCACTATGGGGCACTGATGCCACCAGCCAAATACACAAACAAGAGCAATTTTACCAGGCAGGCAGAAAACAAAAAGAAGGAGGATACAGGAAGACACTGATTACTTGAACTCAGGCATGACAAACAGAGGCTATTGTTGGTGTGGCGTGGCAATGCATATTTTGGTTTATGTGTATATAATGGAGGGCAACAAGCGCATCAATTTTGAGTACAAGTTTAAAAATCCTGGCTACACCCCTGCACATTGATTGAAAATTATATATTTGTGGCACATAGAAAGCGCCACTGATTAGTGTAGGGATACTACACTGAGTGCAGATGCAATGGGGTATGAAAAAGGGGTATTTACACAAAGCAGTCACAGACACTGAGTGATAGATGGAATTATTTCAGTTTGCTTGAGAAAGTAGAGACAGTTGGTGATTCTCTAATGGGGAAGGGATTGTTTTCCATAGTGAGGAGTTGTGGTAGCTGAAGGAGCATTGTTCAGTGTTTATTCGAAAAAGGGAACTTTTAGGTTAATTTTCAAGGTGGATATAGAGGAGGGCAAGTTGACAAACTCGAGTTGTTCAGCTAAATAGATGGGGGAGTTTTTAACCATAGTCCCTTTAATAAATCTGGCGAGTGTTAGGTTGGATTTGAGCTCTGGTGAGAGCCATTTTAAAGTGTTCAGAGAAAGGCAGTGATGCATCTTGCTATCGCTACCTGTTGCAAATCTGGCAATCCTGCGCTAGAGAGTGTGCTTCTTCTGCAACATACTTTTGTTAACAACATCGGTGACCAAAGAGCCGTAGTCCAGTATAGGGAGCGGATTTGCCTCTGCTATTGTATGTCTGGATTCCGGCATTAGGTACTTGCGGATTCTGTACAGAGAGCCAAGCCTTTGGTGAAACAGGTTGGTAGTGTTTTGAATGTGGGTATTGAAGGTAAGGGTAGAGTTTAAGTGTACACCTAGATGCTTAAAGCAGCTGACTTTTTCCAGGAAGTTCCCATTATTTGCATTGATGCAAAACTTCGGGGCTGCATTTTTCAGGTAGTAGTTAGAATCAAACAACATTGATTGGGTCTTTGGTAGGTTCAGGACCATTTTTTCTAGAATGAACCATTCCTTCAGGTTTGTGAAGCTGTTTTTTAGCACATGAGATTTCGTTGATGTCTTTGCTATACATGTATAGAACTGAGTCGTCTACATAGAGAAGAGTATGTACAGGTTTGCAGATTGTTGGCAAATTGTTGATGAAGATTGAAAAGAAAAGAGGCCACTGCGAATTACATTGATACTTGAGACCACGTTACCGATTTTCACCCTCAGTTTTCTATGGTTCAGATAATCACTGAACCAGGCCAGATCATGAGATCTGAAGCCAAGATCGAGTAATTTGTTAGTTAATATGTTGTGGGTGATCAAATCAAAAGCTTTGGTCAAATCCACGAACACAGCTCCAGTCAACAATCCTTAATCTGTTGCGTGATAGATTGTGTCTGTGAATTCAATCAGGGCTGTGTCAGTGCCGTGACACCTCCTGAACCCATGTTGTTCCTTGCAGATTAGATTGTGTTGTTCAAGATATTCGGTCAGTTGCGTGTGCACTATTTTCTCTTGCAGTTTGGCTACAGTTGACTAATTAGAAATAGGGCGGTAGTTTTCCAGTAGCGTCTTCTTCCCTTTCTTGTGTAGCGGGACAACTATAGGTGTTTTCCAGAGGCAGGTATGGTGTGGGTTATGAAAGACAGGTTGAAGATTTTGGCTATTGGTGGAGTTATCTGAGGGGCAGCAAGTTTGGGGAAATTTGGGAGCAAACCATCTGATCCAGCTGATTTGTCTATTTTTAGGGAGGCAATTAATTTAACAACTTCCAAACATGTGACTATAACCCCTAGGTGGCACTATCCCAAGGGCTACTACCCCTGCCTGCCTGACCAGATGCAGGTTGAGGGGGCCTGGGTACTGAAAACGGGTGCTTCCACTCGGAGGACAGGGTTAGTGGTAGCATAGTTGACATGGGTGCAGCCCTCCGGGACACTGTGACCCCCCTCTTTCCCTTCTAGTGGCCTAAACAATGTACAGAGCACACAGATACAATAACCTCCAAACAGCAGATATAGCCCCACTCTGGTTGCACTTACCACCAGGGCTGGTTCCACTAGTTCGGCCCTGGAGACCCCCTGTAAAATAAGGTTAAACACAGCCAGCAATAATAACACAGTGCTATTTGTACAGAAGTGCACCACAGGCAGGTTAAGTGCAAAAAGATTCAGATATGATTTATTCGGGGGGAATGAACAAGGAAGGGGCAAAATCATGCTGATTGGTTTAGATACTGATTCAGTAAGGCTACAAGGCATGCACTTTAGAGCCCCTCAACACAGTCACACACACTTTGGATACCCAGTGGATGGTGCAGGCTAGCCTGATGCATTGCCTGGGTTAGGCAGGCATTACAGCTGGTCAGGGACCTAATGATGGAAAGAAATAGTCATGCACAGTAAACCACAATTTGTAATCTGGAGCCAAGTGGCTCAGTTCTTGATGATTAGATAAAACAATTAAATCCGCTGACACACTTTGATTGAGCTGTTATTGCAGGGATCTACCCTGATGTTTAATCACGCTACCCAGTACAGGACACAGGATTGATGAAATGGAGACTTCAGGATGACAAGCTGGTATGCCAGTAGAAGCAGGGCCCACACGATTCACCATGGTGTCATTCCTGTTCATGATGCTGAGCAGGGGTCTGATCCCTGGGCAGGTCTCTCATCGATGGTCTTCTCTGAGGCGCAAGCAGCCGGTTGGGCCAAGGTGGCAGGGCTGAGACCGGGTGGGCAATTTGGCTGACAGTCCGGTGGTGCTGCACACAGCTTCCAGCAATCATGACACAAATCAGGCAGTGGGGAACCAAATCGCGACCCACTAACAACATTCAGCACACTTATAGTAAAAGAAAACAGTATCACAGTTCGGATGACAGTCCGGTTGCAATTACAGTGTTTCTGTGCAAAACCATACGTTCTGCGGTTGTTTCAGATGTCCTGACAAGACAATCTCATGGAGCAAATCTTCGGTCCTCTTCAGGCAAATAGTCACAATTCAGTAGATCTGGTCACAAACTTATTCGGATATGGTCCGATTAAAATTGAACTGAAGGAATTCCCTCACGAGGCACAAGTAGGCAGGCAGGCCAAACACAGCCTTCCCACCAGTTTCCCGTACAACTACGCAGGAGGAGCTGCTCGAATATCTTGAGCTGTTCACTCTCTCAACTCCAAACTCAGACTGACTTCTCCTGCAGGCAGCACCGGGACTTCCTTCTCATCCAAAAAGAGTTTGGTTGGTTGATCCATCTGTCTGTCAAAGCAAGGGCTCCCCCTCCAGGTCCATTTAGGCGCCAACATGTAAAAATTAAAATTCCAACAGAAATTCACTCCCACAAGACCCATGGGGACAGACTCCATTTTAAGGTCCCCAAAAGGTACCGATTGGTGCAATACAGAAATGTCCGTGCTGCAAAGAAGGGCAGGTTAGACAAACTATATCATTATTATTAGAGCAACTAATCAGCAAACAATTACAAGTTCTAACAGAGGTTCCTCTGCACAATTATCAATGGCAGAATGGAGCAATATTACTGCAGCTGAGGCGGGACTCGAGCCTGGAAACATTCGGCCCCTACCCGGATTAAGTATACACCACAAAATGATGCCTCTTAAGGAGACAGGCATGGAGGCTAGCTAGGTACTCACATACGCAACACTTTTAAAATGCTAGGACACAGAACTCCAGCCTGGCAGTGGGCATTAGGCAAGCCCAGGAAGACACTTTAGGAACCCCCATTTGTAGTGGGGTTACACAACCCTTTTGAGATAGAACTTGGGCCAATTCAGGTTCTCTGCTTCCTTAGTAGATTTAGGTTCAGGGTATCCAGGGGGTGTGTATTTATTCAGATCGCAGAATAAATAATTGAAAAGGTGCGCTATTTTAGGAGGTTCAGCACAGATGTCTCTGTCCAGGTTGATTGAGATAGGTGAGGATTGTGTTTTGGTGTTCAGCAAACAGTTTATGATCTGCCAACATTTTTTAGGATTACATAGAAACATAGAAACATAGAAGTTGACGGCAGATAAGGACCGCAAGGCCCATCCAGTCTGCCCATTTCTTTTTCTACCTTATAAATGTGCCATCGGCCTTTGCTCTGTCAGTGACCTATCTATTCATAGTCATTTGTATTGCTCCCTTATGCCTATCCCATGCCTGTTTGAAGCCCTGCACTGTATTCATAGCCACCACTTCTTGTGGTAAGCTATTCCATGCATCTACCACCCTTTCTGTGAAAAAGAATTTCCTCACATTCCCCCTTAATCGGCCTCCCTCTAATCTCATGCTGTGTCCTCTTGTCCTGCAATTTTTCTTATATTTAAACATGTTAGACTCTTTCACCTTGTTTATGCCCTTAAGGTGTTTAAATGTCTCGATCATATCACCTCTCTCCCTCCTTACCCAAGTTTGCAGTTTGCTGTTTTTTTAAATACTGACTTCTTGCCTGGTGTAGTGCCTGTTTGCATCTATTTCTTAGTTGGCTGTATGTGTTCCAATCCGATACAAGTTTGGTTTGCTTGTACTTGTCCCAGGAGTCATCTCTTTTGTGAATGAGAATGAAAATGTCACATGTGAGCCAGTCAGATTTTTTGTGCTTTACCCTCTGGGTGTGCAGGGGGTGTATTTATCCAGTACTTTGTAAATTTCGTGATGAAGAAGTCAAAGGCGGAATTTGCATCTTGTGTTGTGTCTAGGTAGGTCCAGTCAATTAGTGACAAGTCAAACAGAAAAGATGCCTTGTTGAAGTTGGTGCAGTTAACATACTAACATACTATTTGCCAGCAAATTAGGCCTTACGGTCTATCGAGTCTGCTCGAACCTTAGATCCTTAGTTGGGTGCCGAGGCCCTCCCATCCCTTGTGCTCCAGAAACCCCTATCATCCATCCCCACCCCCCCCCGGGACAGGCCATCATCTGATACATCCACTTTCTGTGTCTGTCCCACCCTCTCTTGAGCCCTCCACTGTGGATCTCTGAACCAGCTCGCCAGGCAGTGCATTCCAAGGGTCCACCACCCTCTCAGTGAAAAACCTCCTCCTCTTTTCCCCCCTCACCCTACCACCTTCCAACTTCAAACCATGCCCTCTGGTGATACCTCCCTGCTTTAGTCTAAAGATCCCCTCCATGTTTACCCTATTTATTCCCTTGAGGTACTTGAAGACCTCAATCATGTCCCCTGTCTCTCCTCTCCTCCAATGAAAACAGGCAGAGCTCCTCAAGTCTGTCCTCATACGTCAAATCTCCTAGCCCTCGTATCATCTTAGTTGCCCTCCTCTGTACCCTCTCCAGGAGCTGTATGTCCTTCTTCAAGTGTGGTCTCCAATACTGTACACAGTACTCAAGGTATGGTCTAACCAGTCCATTGTACAGCGGCAGAATCACTTCCTTGCTCCTAGAGGTGATCCCCCTTATGATGCATCCCAACATCCTGTTTGCCTTGCTAGCCACTCTCCTGCACTGCTCAGAGTTATTCATACATGCATCCACCATGACCCCTAGGTCTTTTTCCCCTATTGAGGCCTCCAGTGCCTCCCCTCCCAGGGTGTACCTGTGTTTAGGGTTTCCCCGACCAAGATGCAACACCTTGCACTTGGTGATATTGAAATTTAATTTCCATGTGTGAGCCCAGCTTTCCAGGGTGTCAGGTCCCTTGCAGGGCCAACCTCCCCTCTTCTCCCTCAACTACTGCTCCCATCTTGGAGTCATCCGCGAAGAGACTCATTTCACACCCTATACCCTCCCTGATGTCCGATATGTATGCATTAAACAGGATCGGACCCAGGACCGAGCCCTGCGGTACCCCACTACCAACCTCTCTGGGGTTCGAGAGTTCCCCACAGACCACTACTCTCTGGGTGCATCCAGCTAGCCAGTTTTCAATCCATCTGACCATCAAAGGGCCTACTCCTAACCCCATCAGTTTCTCCACCAGACCGTTGTGGGGACAGAGTCAAAGGCCTTGCTGAAGTCCAGAATTATACATCCACAGGCTTTCCCCTGTCCAGTTCTGATGTTACCCATTCGTAGAACTCCACAAGGTTGGTTTGACATGATCTACCTGGCACAAACCCATGTTGCTGACTATCCAGACCTCCCACCTCCTCCAAGTACACCCCCAATCGTTACTTTAGTATACTCTCCATTAATTTTCCCACCACCGAGGTCAAACTGATGGGTCTATAGTTACCTGGTACTTCTCTCGACCCCCCTTTATGGATTGGCACCACATGTGCCTCTCGCCAATCTCTAGGTACCCTCCCTGTCTCAAGTGACCTGTTGAAGAGCTCCGCTAGGGGTGCAGCCAGTATGTCCGCCAATTCCCATAGTACTCTAGGATGAATGCCATCCGGCCCAGGAGATTTGTCTTTCTTTAGGGCCTTGAGGGCTAACCACACCCTTTTGGTGGAGATAGCATCATCCGTCCCCTCCACCTTAGTGTCCTTTTTATCCTTATCCTGATGTGACACCCCTGGGGTACCTCTCCCTCCCTCTTGCTCCATTTCTGTTGCTCCCCTGATCCCACTTACTGCCGCTTCTATCCCCTTCATGCCTTGCTTTGTAGATATCCCATCCCCCTCCCTAGTGAACACAGAGGCAAAGTACTCGTTAAATACCTCTGCCTAGTCCCTCGCCTCTTCCACCCACCCTCCTTCTGATCTCAATCTGCTGAGATGGCCCTTAGTTTTTCTCCGCTCCCCAATGTACTGGAAGAACCCCTTTTCCCCTCCATGTATCCCCTGTGCCAGCCGCTGCTCTTTACTGGACTTTGCTCCCCTCACCATACGGGTGACTTTTCTAGATGCAAGATGGTACATTTCCTTATCCCTATCCCCTCTTGTTGTTTTATATTTTTTGTAGGCCGCCTTCTTTTCTCTGACTGCTACCTGTACCTCACTGGACCACCAGCATGGTTTATGTGACCTTGCTCCCTTACGTTTCAACTTAGCGCAGATCCTGACTGCCTCATGAAGTCCCCGTTTTATGACCTCCCATCTCCTTTCCACACTTGTCATTGATGTAATCCCCTTCAAGTGATCCTTGAGAATATTTCCCATGCCCACAAAGTCTGCACCCCTGAAGTCCACTGCCAGTGTCCAATCTCCCCCTCCCCCATGCTTATTTGAAACCAGACAGTATTGTGGTCGCTCCCAGTCAGGGGGTCCTGTACAACCATGTCCCTTACCAGATCCCCATCTGCCAGAACCACGTCCAGGATATGCCCCTCCCTTGTGGGCTCCATCACATGCTGTGTTAAGAACACATCCTGGAAGCCATCCAGCAGCCTCTGCTCCTTGGCCACCTTAGAGGACATGGTTCCCCAGTTTGTACCTGGCATATTAAGGTCCCCCATCAACACCACTCCTTCACCTTTTGGTCCACACTGGGCAATGATGTTGTCCAGCAAACCATCCTCTAGAACATCACTCATCCCGGGAGCTATATACTACCGAGTTTGACCTTATCTCCTTCTGGGGATCGTGGGTGACCCATAAGGCCTCCACGTTCCTCTGCCTCTTCTACCCTAGCAATTTCTATGTCATCTCTAATGAACATAGCCCTCCACCCTTCTGCCCTCCTTTCTATCCTTCCTAAGCATAGTGTGCCTGTATGTTGGGTCCCAGTCATAGTTTTTGTTGGCCACGTCTCGTGACCGCCGCCACATCCACCCCCTCGAACAGCATGGCCTGGAACTCTGGCAACTTATTTCCCAAGCTCCTGGCATTTACTAACACCAACCCCCACCCCTTATCCCTGATCCTCTTTGTCGAACCCCACCCAGATTCCTTATACTTCCATCCTCCCTCTGCTCCTCCTGAAACCTCCACCCCAGTCTGTTTCCCCCCTCCCCCCTTGGGCTTGAAGGCTACTCCCCTCATCTGGAGGAGAGGGCTTCTGGTCAGCCCCTCCCTTATCCCTTCCCCCTGTAGGTAATCAGCCTAGGTGGAGAGTTTTTAGGTGCACTGTTGTGCCAGAGGCAATATGTGGCTAAGTGATCACTGATTGAGTCACTTAAGGTTCCTGAGAGTAAAATTCTTTCTACCTTTTTTACCAAAATCCAGTCAAGCAAGGAATGGCTGCCTGACTGAGAGTTCAGCCTCGTTGGTATTGTAATGATTTGGTTAAGTTGGCAGGTATAAAGTATGCCTTTGTATTGTGGTTCATTGGGCAGCCAGTTTAAGTTGAAGTCTCCTAGTACGATCAGTTTGGTGTGTGAGTAACCACCGAGCATTTGCATGAAATCTAGAAGGCCTTCAAGCCCTGCCTTGGGCAGGTTATACACGCAGCAAATCATTACGTTTTTTGGGCCCAGTTTAACTTTAATGGTCAATTACTCACAGGTGGTGCTGGGTGTGTAGGGGCAATTGCATACTTCTGCAGAGAGGTCAGAGTCCACGTAGATGAGAATTCTGCCCCATCTTTTGTTATACCTATCGTGGCAGAATATATTGTAATTAGAAAGTGCAACTTCAGAGTTCTTGACCCTAGAGTTGAGACAGCTCTCTGATAATACCAGGATGTGCGGCTTGTGGGATGAAGCAGAAGTTTCTAGTTGAGGAAGTTTGGGGCAATGCTTCTAACACTATGGTGCATAAGTCGCAGACCTTTGTTATCAGCCCAGTTCCAATGAGGCACACAGACGTTTTCAGGGGAGCCAGAGTTAGTCTCTATATCACCAGATTGTAACATAATGATATTGGATAATGAGAGGCAGAGGAGAACGCATCTGAGTAAGCTTAGTGTAACTGATGTCATGGAACAATAGCCCAGGGCATGGATATGTTTCTCACAGAGCAGCCCAGCGATAGGATAGTTTTATTGTGGGGGTGGGATATAGTACATAGCACTACTCTCTTGACTATTGTCAGGGTGAGCAATTGTTCCACAAAACATGGCATCGATTAACAGGAATAGATCGCATGTCAGGAAGCCAGAGCAGATTCCTATGTAGGCCATGGTACTGCACCAATATAAAGCAATGGGGAAGAGTAACGATACCCAGTGTAACCCCTAGGTGGTGCTATCCCAAAGGCTACTACCCCTGCCTGCTTGGCTAGTAGCAGGTTAAGGGGCCTGGGTACTGAAATGAGTGTCTCCACCTGGAGGTCAGGGTTGTTAGTGGTCAAGCTAACCTGGGCACAGCCTTCCAGGACACTGTAACCCCCCCTTCCCTTCTAGTGGCCTGAAGTATACATAATAATCACTTCCACAATGACCCTTATTCACCAGGCAATTACCCACTCTGTTTGCACTTACCACCAGGGCTGGTTCCTCTAGCTCGACCCTGGAGACCCCCTATAAAACTAGGTTAAGCACAGCAAATAGCAACAGTACAGTATCTTTGGCACAAACTGGAACCACAGTCAGGTTAAATGCAAAAAGAGTTGGATCTGATCTATTCAGGGGACTTGAACAAGGGAGGGGCATAATCAGGTTGATTTGCTTATAGGCTATACCAATCAGACAGTTATGCATGCACTTCAGAGTCCCTACACAGTCACACACTCTGGGTACCCAGGTAGGAAGACGGTGGGCTAGCCAGGAACATTGCCAGGGGTAGGCTGGCATTGCAGCTGGTTGGAGCCCTGAGATGGAAGAAAGCAACATGCACAACACATACTATTTGTAATCTGGAGCCAGAGGGCTTAGTTCGTGACAGAAAAGACAACAAAGCAATCAGATGACAACACTTTAGATTTAGCTGTTGTTGCAGGGAGCTACCCTGATGTTTTCTCATGATACCCAGCACAGGACACAGGCAGGACGAAACTGAGACAGCAGGCTGTTGAACTGGAGTGCCAGGAGAAGCAGGGCCCACACAAAACACCAAGGCGTCGTTCCTGTTCAGAGCATGAGCAGGGGGCTGATCCCCAGGCAGGTCTCTCATCGATGGCTTTCTCTATGCAGTGGGTAGTTTGGCTGGGCCAGTGTGGCAAGGCCCAGGCCCAATGGAGATGAATACGGATTCAGTCTGTGGGAGCTGAATGCAGCCTCCAGCAAGCAGAACACAGTTCAGCACACAGTGGGGAACCAAATCACAACCCACTAACAGCACGCAGCACATTTATAGGTAAGAAATCCTACTGTACCAGACAGATTGCTATCTGGTCACAATTACAGGGTCTCTGCACAATCCAGGAGTTCAGAGGTGGCTGGATATCCTGACAGGCCGATTGCATTCAGCGAATCTTTGGTCTTCTTCAGGTTACAGCCTGGTCACAGTCCAGTGCCTAAATCATTCTCACAACTCGGATTCAGTCTGAATCAACACTATTTTCCCTTTCAGGGACAGCAGGCAGACAGACAGGCCAAAACCAGCCCTTTCACAGTTCTCCCGTGCGAATCCACGCAAGATTGCTGCTCGACTATCTCGAGCTGTTACTCCTTCACTTCCCAACTCAGAACTGAACTGAAACTACAAGCAGTCTGGGACTTTCCCCAGGATCCAAAAGGTTTGGTTGTCTGATTCCACTGTTGGTCACAACAAGGGCTCCCCCTCCAGGTTCATTTAGGCGCCATAAGCCCCAAACTACAGTTCCTACAGAATGTTGCTTCCACAAAGCCCCTGGGGACAGGCTCCATTTTAGAGTCCCCAAAGGTACTGATCAACACATTTCAGCAGTCCAGGACCAAGATGGTGGAGATAAACAGAAATGTCCATGCTGCAAAGAAGGCAGGTTAGACAAACTGCAATATTATTACTATTCTAACAAGCATTTGTCAATGTTGAATGTTGCTTGCTTGTATGTGCTGTTTAGGTATTTGGAAGTGATAGTTCCATGCCTTCCTCCCAAGACATCCACTGTGTCTTTCTGCTCAGTATTCCCAGAAGAGTGGGAGGGGCAAGGGCCACAGCAGTTGCCAAGGGGGTGAAGAGGTGGACAATAGTCCATTCAAAGGCAAAAGAGTCCTGCAGGAGCTCACTAAACTGAAGGTGGACAAAGCGATGGAACCAGATGGCATACGCCCAAGGATATTAAGAGAACTGCGAAGGGAGATAGCAGTACCTCTGGCAGCTATGTTCACTGAGTCATTCAACATGAGTGAATTGGAGGCAGGCACATGTGGTCCCTCTACACAAATCCAGCAGCAGGGAGGAGGCGGGCAACAATAAGTCATTCAGCCTCACCTCAGTAGTGAGGAAGATCATGGAGACATTGCTTAAAGAAAGGATAGTGGGGTATCTAGAAGCCATCGGAGCCCAGGACCATAGACAGCATGGATTCACAGTGGGGACATCAATGTCAGACAAATCTGGTTGATTTCTTTGACTGGGTGACAAAGGAAGTGAATCAGGGTGGGGCAGTGGACAATGCTTACCTTGATTTCAGCAAAGCCTTTGACACCATCCCACATAGGAGGCTGATAAACTAGCTGGGTGGGCTGGGCATGGGAGAAAGGGTGGTAAACTGGGTTAGAAACTGGCTAACAGACAGGAGGCAGAGAGTGGTGGTAAATGGGGTGCAGTCTAGGGAGAGGGGGTGACCAGTGGGGTGTTGCAGGGTCTTCATTAGTAACATTGCAGAATGGCTGAAGTAAGCAATAAGACATGATGGGGTGTGCGTTAGACAGATCTAATGCATGGCTAGGGGGACGTAGTGATGCACGAGGCCACAGGCCGAGGTGTCTAATGCACATCCCCAGAGTGGCTTATTGCACTTATAAAATGGGCTGTGTATTCTAAATGGGGTTACTAGTTTTAGCTGTGCATTAGACACATCTAATGCACGACTAACAACCAATCAGATTGCTTGAAATTCTTTGCCCATTTTTTAAGGGAATTTTTTCACCAAATTTTCAACATAGCTATTTTAAGACCTCTGCTCATGAACAGTGTCACTGTGATTTTCTTAATCTGTCCCAAACATTGATTGCATACACCGACTGCGCCATTGTGCGCTACATGCACAGAAACACATTTTGGGCAACATGTGAAAAATGACAGCTGTACTGCTCATAAGGAGGAGTGGTAAAATGGCAATGTTGAAAATCTGGAGTGCAAATATAAAACATTTGTGAATTTACAAGCGTGGATAGGAACTGTGCAACGCACGCTCATAAAACAGTCATTTTTAGGAATTTTTTCACCAAATTTTCAACGTAGGCTTTTTGGAAGCCCACCTAATGAACACTGGCACTATCATTTCGTTAATCAGTCCTGAAAGGTGATTTCGTGCAGTGACCGAGAAATCACCCTTCGGGCCCAATTAACGCCATGACAGTGCAAGAATTAATGAGGAGGGGTCCCAAAAACCCCATGTTGAAAATATGGGCCCAAAATTCCCCAAAATGCCTGAGATATGCAACAAAGTTGAAAAAACCCTATTTATTCCATTATACAGCTTACCGGCAATTCCTCAGTTCGCGGTCGGCTTTGAAGAGTGCAGACGTGTTCCCAGTCCACCGAAGATCATCGTGCCAAGCTCTGGAGGTAAGTATGGGGAGAGGGGGGGTTTGAGGAGGCAGGGTGCACAGTGGGTGGGTGTGGGTTGTGGGGGAGCAGGGAGATGATGAAGGAACGTTTTCTTGTTTACAGGTTTGTTTTTTTATTAAGATGACACGGGATGTTTGCCACGCTGGGGTGGGCTCCCAGCGTGGCAGCTGGAAAGGCTCTTTGGGGGGCCTGGAGCCAACAGGGGATTGGGCACCCCCGTTGGCCATAACAAGCTTTGCCTCGCTGGGGTGGGCACCCAGCGTGGCACCTGGAATGCTCTTGGGGGGGCATGCAGCCATGGAGCTGACGAGGGATTGGGCACCCCCATCAGCTATAACAGTGTTTGCCATGCTGGGGTAGGCTCCCAGCGTGGCACCTGGGCAGCTTTTGTGTGGGGGGAGGCGTGGAGCCAACTGGGGATTGGGCACCCCTGTCGGCCATTTAGTATGTGCTTGGGGGGGCGCGCATCAACACGCAATATGCATGCTTGCTCGTGTGTGTGCGTGGGGGGGGAGCTCTCCTCACTAAAATAGAGCTCTCCCTTTCAACTGCACAACCACTGCATTTTCAACTGCTGTCATAGACAGCTGCAGCAGTGATTGGGGAACTGGGGCCACTGAATTGGAAGACGGGTGCCACACCTCCGAAAACTCGGATGATGGCACTATGTCTCTTGCATATGCGTGCAAGCAACATAAAAAATCTCCAGCAGAAAGGAGCTCTGTGATGAGAGGAGAATGTGTCTCTGAAGATTGGCGGCGGGTGGGTGGAGGTGGATATGAGGGGTGTTTTTTTTGCGTGTCACATGCTGTCAGCAGACAGCCAATTGCAAGCAGAGTTGATGGCTTTTTATATCTACCGTCTGTTCAGTGGCCCCCTACTCTCAGACTCATAGATCAGTCTGTCTCTAGGAAAACCAGAGAGAAAAGCATCAGGAGAGCCTTACTTTGACAGGAAACTCAGTGCATTTTACCTTCGTCTGAGAAAGAAAATCCCTTTTCATAAACATTACTGAAGGCCCCCATTCAAATCAGACTGAATCGGGGTCTGTGATAAAAATAAAAACAACCACGTGATTTCACAAACTGACTCACTATATATATGGGGAGGGGAATAATGATAAGATGTGTCCCAGAGATTGTATTTCTTCGCTAACCACTAGTTTTTTTAGTTAACTTGTAACAGATTATTGGATACCGTTCTGCCCCTCTATGAATAAAGATTTCTTAAGAGACTGATGGGGTTAAGGTATTACAAATACTGAGGGGTCCATCTCACAGTGTAGCAAGTCTGTGAATGCCCAGAGACCCGCCTGTAATGTCTCAGTTCTGTGACTGTCAAGGAACAGGACTTTAAAGCCACGGTTCTGCGAATGTCCAGGACTCCATCAGTAGTCCAGGGACACATATGTGAAGTCCCCGTTCTATGAATATCAATGGGTCGGTTCTGTGCATGTCCACGGTTTGGTGTGTAAAGTCCTACAAATGTTGAGATTTCCATCTTTAAACTGCTGGTTCTCTACATTTAAAGGGCTCATTATGTAAAGCCCAGATTCTGTGACTTTTCAGAGGGGCCCAACAGTCAGTGAATGAATGGCATCATGTGTCAATTCAGCCGAGGAACAAGCTGCTCTTTTAATCCCAGGTACAGTTCATCATCAGAGACGCAAACAGAGTCCCTGGCATTGTCACAACGTCACCGGGATGAATCAAAAATGTCATAGGTGGGCAACTCTCTTCTTCGGGTATGTTTTAATTGCAGAAACAGAAGGAACCATCGCAAGCTGTTTTTCAAACTAATTTCTCTGAAGGTCATCACCAGAGAAACGAGTTTGCGTCTCTGATGATGAACTGTACCTGGGATTAAAAGAGCAGCTTGTTCCTCGTCTTGAGCAAATGGAAAAAGCCTGGTGGTTTTCAGAAACTTTCGTTAGGCAAGGCATGAGATCCAGTCCCAGACGAGGAGCCACACAGCACAAGCAGCATCTCTGAACTGCAGCAACAGCCAAGAGGAGGGCATCTGAGACCCAATGACATCGGTGGGGCAAATGATCAAAAATAATTCGCTGCCCACTTCAAAAACCAGCTGGTTAAAAAAAAAAAACAGACCTCAGTACTGAAGTAGATCAATTAAAAGCATCACGCTTGATTCTCAAACAGTGAACTTTTATTTAAAGTGATCCTCAAACTTCTCTCTTCCGGGCTGCATCTGGTGTCTGTGTGCGCGGTTTTTCCATCATACATGCCTTAAAAATCAGCACAAACTGCAGTTTAAAACCAAAACACTGACTACACAGGAGGAGGGAAAAAAGTGAAAGAACTAAAAATAAAGAGGAGGGGACCGCTGGCTTTGTGGCTGGAGAGCAGACACGATTTGAACTTCCCACTGGCTTTATGAAAAAGGAAATCGAGTTGCAGTTTTTGGCATATGGATGTGATTTTTCTCTCTGCTTTCTTCTTGCTGAAGTAGACAGATGCTACAGAGAGCTCAACATGGAGTGGAGAAGTCATCGCTGAGTACCCCACAAAACCAACGGGGGATTGGGCACCTCCTTCGGCAAGAACAGTTTTTTGCCACACTGGGGTAGGCTCCCAGTGTGGCACTTGGACAGCTTTTGTGTGTGGGGGAGGCGTGGAGCCGATGGGGGATTGGGCACCCCTGTTGGCCATACAGTATGTGTCTTGGGGTGGGGAAGGGAGTGCATCAGCACGCAATATGCATGCTTGCGTGTGTGTGTGGGTGGGGGGAGCTCTGCTCACTGAAGCGGAGCTCTCCCTTTCAACTGTACAACCACTGCATTTTCAACTGCTGTCATAGACAGCTACAGCATTGATTGGGGAACTGGGGCCGTGCCTGCAAACACACTGACTGAATTGGAAGACGGGTGCCACACCTCCAAAAACTCAGATGATGGCACTATGTTTCTTGCACATGCATGCAAGCAACATAATAAATGATCAGCAAACAAGTACATCTTATAACAGAGCTCCCTCTGCTCAAATAACAATGGCAGAATGAAGTGATTATCTGACAGCCTGGGCAGGACTCGAGCATAGAAACACTCAGCCCCCCTCCCAGATTAATTGTAACTGCAATCTAGGCAGCTCTTAAAGAGACAGTACACAGGGGCTATACAGCCACTCTCTGGCAATAACGTTTAAACTTCTAAAACGCAGGACACCAGCCTGGCAGTGAACATTTAGGCAAGCTCAAGGAAGACTTTTCAGGAACCCCCATTTGTAGGGGGTTACACCAGCAATTACTGATCAGCTGATATAATAATGAGAAGACTTTGAAATGTAACAGCACTAGACTTTGAAGTTAACAGTAGATACCACACTTATACCACACATTAAAATGGCAAAAGTCTGTAGATTTTATCTGATAACACACAGCATAGACTAGACCCTATTAAAGAGGGCAGCAGGCACAGTAATTATAAAGTTGAATAGAGAACTATGGAGTCTATCTGATGATATGACAGATGACAAATCAAGCAAAGTGTCCATGTACCAGTTCTGTTACCTTGGTTGAGGTTGTACAACACTGTAGTCAGCAGGGGTAGGGCAGTATGTCTGAGCTGGCTGCCTCCACTGGCTGACACAAGAGTTAAATAATGAAAGCAAAAGTCAGATCTAGAGGAAATGGTGAGCTGCTGAGGTCCAGAATCACGGAATGTGTAACCTTCCAAAAGGTGATGAACTGTGGCCTGGGCATATGTAGGATGTAAGATCCTTTTGTCTGTATGTTTCCTTTGTTCTTCAAAGTAGTTGTTGAATAGCCCTCAGAGACAAGTACAGTTGCTCTAGGAGGGTTCCATGTCATAATGGCGGTCGTAGAATGGAGATCGCCATTACTGCGAGTGTACATCAATGAAAAACAAAGGCGATGTACACTCACAGTGACAAAACACAGGCAAAAATGGAAAATGTTGCTCTGGAAAAAAACAACACAATACTGTATCCCTCCCCAGCCCTGAACCCTGCACCCTCCCCACTGTAGACAGCCACTCTCACCACTCTCCCAAGGTGCCAGATCAGCAGCCTCTTCCTGCCTCCCTCCCATTCTTCCTGTTGCCCTGTTCTTCCCCGTCACAACCCTTTCAGGGTAGCCCACATAAGAGGCGCTGGAAGTGAGTTACTCATATTTGAATCATTAACTTTCAGTTGCCATTACGATGGTATACCCTTTAGGAGCAGGTCTGATGAAAATGTGGATTCAGTGCAAGACCCAGCATCATGGAGTTTGTTAGTGTAACCCCTAGATGGCGCTATCCCAGGGGCTACTACCCCTGCCTGATTTGCCACTAACAGGTTGAGGGGCCTGGATCCAATGGCGGGTGCCTCCACCCAGAGGTCAGGGTTTGCAATAGTTAAACTAACTTGGTCACAGCCCTCTGGGACACTGCAACCCCCCTTTCTTCCCACTAGTGGCCCACACAATATATCAGAATTACCTTCACAGTATACACTTACCCCCAGGTCTGGTTCCGGCACTGGGACCTCCTGTGAAATGAGATACAGTGCAACAATCACAGTACAGTACTTTAACATAGACAAATACCTCAGGCAGTATAACTTTCTGAAACAAGCAGCTCTGATTTATTTAGGGGGATATAACAAGGACAGGGGGAAATCAGGTTAATTAGCTTATCACTCTAATAATCTACCTATGGCTCTGTGCACAGGCCTATCCCTATCAGTTACTGTCCCTGGGTACCCAAGCCCTAGTGGCTAGTCCAAACCGTGGCAGCTGGTAGGGGCCCTTTCACACAGAGAAAAGGAGAATTAAACAGTCAGCAGTACAGTAATTCCATTTGGATTTAATGTGGCAATTCAACAGGAGCGACCCTGAATTAGTACTCACGACCTCCAAATAAGATAGGGTCCTTCAATGTCAGCAGGGGCTCACTTGAGGTACACAAACCTCTTCACACATCCATATAAAAAAAGCACTATACCAGGCAGGCTGCATCTGTATCCCGATCGCAATTACTGCACAATACCGGGAGAACACACAGCAGATTCAGTTCCTGACAGACCGAGTGTAATTTTCAGCAATTCCTCCAGTCTTCTACAGGGTGAGCCTGGTTTCTACTCTTCAGAGATCCTTTGATTCTTTTCACAGGGACAGATTCAGTCCTAACAAGCTGCAGACCGGAACTCTGGGCCTTACACGTTTTTGACTAAAACTGCACACTGAAAAGCACAGGGCTCCTTCCTTCTTCACTGCCAAAGCTCAACTCAAACTCCAACCGACAAAACCGGGCACTTCCTTTGAGTTCCTCCCAGTTCTTGACTGGATTGGCTGTCACTCACAATAGACTGCTGCTGTTGGTCCAAAAGGCACTGAAGTCTAAACTACATCTCCCAGAGTCACTGCCCATACAATCCTCTTGTGGCTGGCTCAGATTATGAGTCCAAGTTCTGATTCGTCAAGGCACCATTTTAGAGCTAGCTTACCCACACACTGAGTTGGTCCAGTTCAGCAGTTCAAAACTAGAATGGGAACTAGCAGACACAGTTCTGACTGCAAAAGCAGGTTAGACAAACTGTAATTTCATTATTACTCTAAATAATTTCTGGCAAACAGTTACATCTTTCAGATAGGTTCCTTTGCACTCCTAGTGACTGCAAAAATGAAGTGAATTGGCAGCAGCTCGAGTGGTACTCAGAGAAGCACACAGTCCCCCATACAACTAATTATGTCTGCAAGCAGACAGCTCTAAAGAGACAGTACCAGAGGTTCTAAAACACTCACTGATAAATGGCTTAAATGCCAAACACCATTCAGGCTTGGAGCATTCAAGCAAGCTCCTGAAGTCTTTATGAACCCCATTTGCAGGGGTTACACCCTTCCTGGCCTGGGAAAGCTTGGCGTCCGCGTCAAGCAAGTACCCATAAGTTTCAACTGCAACACATACATTTGCATTAGGCGCACATGTAATCATCAGTCAATATATCATTTTACCAAGAACACATTTCTGAAACATTGCAGACGTCACTCTTTACACAGTATTACATACACATTGTACCATAACTCAAGTTATTACCTCTTGTACATGAAACCTGAAGAGAGGGGCCCTTCCTATCAGTTACCTTGGGGCTGGATGGGGCAGGGCACCATACTTAGAGGGCAACACAAGTAACTTGAGTTAGCACTGATGCTCAGTTTGGGCAGTGAGCTCGGGACACATACACTCCTTTATGGACAACATTGAGAGGCAAGTCCACAGGCCCCCAAGTGAATCATAACTGAGGTGCACCACAGGCTTTACAGCTCGACCAGTCTTTCTAGGGGAACTGTTATAGTCTCTGCACTCTGAGCCTCATTTTCAGCATTGTCCTCACTTGTCAGGGAGTCTCCATGGGGTGAGAGGCTAGAACTTGGGGCACTTTCAGCTCCAGGAGTTACAGTTTCTGAGTCCACAACATTTGGCTCGCATGGAAGCTTTCGGACACTGGCAGTGGACTGTCAGGGCACTCAAAATACTCTTCTTGTTCGGTGTATCACCAGTCTGCCCCAATCTATCATTTTCCTCCCTGAAAGCTCAAACAGTTCAACCATGCACAATGATTCCATTTCATCTGATCTGATGCTTTGCACTTCACTTTCTGGGAGCATTGGCTCCAGGGATGAAGCTGGGGGCTTAGACAGTCCAGAAGGCCCAGCTTTGTCTCCAGTATTGACTAGGGATTGCCCGAAACAATTGACTCAGTTCTGAAGAAGGATAGTATTCAAAGTCACTCTCACTTTCTTCCGATATGGACTGACAGTCATGCTCAACTGGGACTTGTGGAGGGAACACTTTAACTTTGCTTCTGTAGGTGCAGACTTTCTTGATCTTTTCTTAGCAGCAGCTCTACTCACTGGTCCAGAGGGGCATCTTCTAGGGGCTCAGACTCAATTAAGATTTGTCCAATGGGCAGTAAATGATTTCTATGTATTGTTTTTACATCTTTTGAATTATTCTCAGGCCTTACTTTGTACACTGGCAGATCATCTAGTTTGCCCACTACAATGTGAGGAGATGGTGCCATCGGTCAGCAATCTTGTGCTTGCCATGCAGTCCCAGATTTCTTAGCAATACCGATCTCCCTCCTGGAGTTCCTGTGCTTTCACCTTTTATCATGCCTTTCTTTGTTGGCCAGATTTCTTTGGCAGCCATGGTTTGAGCCAGTTGGTACGCATGAGTTAGCTGGGCCTTTAACTTTTGCACATACTGTAAATAGTTGTCAGCTTGAACCCCATCAGGAGAGACCCCAAAACACACATCTACTGGTAGTCGAGCTTCTCTTCCAAACATCAGGCGGTAGGGGAGAATCCAGTGGCATCACTTTTGGTGCAGTTATAAGCATGTACCAGGGTGCTAATTTGTTGGCTCCATCTAGGCTTGTCTTTTGGGTGCAGGGTGCCTAGCATATCTAGCAAAGTGCGGTTGAAACGTTCAGGCTGTGGGTCCCCCTGGGGGTGGTAAGGAGTGGTTCTGGACTTTCGCACTCCCCACAGAGCAAGCATCTCTTTGATCAGACGACTCTCAAAGTCTCTCCCTTGATCAGAATGGATTCTTTGTGGAGCCCATAGTGAACAAAAGTTTTCTACAAGTACTTTGGCACAGTGGATGCTTTCTGGTCTTTCGTGGGGAAAGCTTGGGCATATCTCGTGAAATGGTCAGTGACCACCAGCACATTACTGATATTTCTTTGATCTGACTCCAAACTCAGAAAATCAATACAGACCAGCTCCATGGGTGCACTGGTGGTGATGTTAACAAGAGGCAGCCCTCTGGGACAAAGCTTTCCTCTGTAAACTTAGCGACTACAAGGTTCAGATGTGTGCTCCACATCAGCCCCATCTTAGGCCAATAGAATCTGGATCTCACCAAGTCAAGTGTTCTGTCTATACCAAGGTGCCCCATGTGGTTGTGCAAGGACCTCAGTACTGAGTCTCGAGAAGGCAGTGGGCAGCACTAGTTGTTGTTTGTCTACTTGTCCCCTCTGTCTACTGTTTCTCTGTATAACAGTTTATTGATCAGTTTCAACTTAGGACCTTCTTTGTATAACAGTGCAGTTCTCAAATCAGTGGAGCGTAATTTGGACACATCTTTTCCTGCATAGAGGGCTTCTAAAGCTGCTTTGATCATGGGATCGCGGGATTGAGCCCGCCGAATACTGTCATTGTCCAGCTGAGGCAGTGCACCAATGTCTATTGCAGAAAAGTGGCAATAAGCAGCAGGTATGCAATTCTCAGAGGGTCCCAAGCAATCCACCATGCAGTCCACTGCGTCCGTGGACATTTGTTCCTCCCTGTCAAACTTCCGGCAGAGTGCCCGAATGTCAGGTTCTGCCAATCGACCCAATCATTCTGGGGAACAGGCCTCGGGAGAGCATCAGCATCTATGTGGTTCAGACCTGCTTTCGTATTCGAGAGCATAGTCATATGTAGATAATGCAGAAAGCCACCTATGGCCAGTGGCATCCAACCTAGCTGAGGTCTGCACATAGGTCAAAGGATTATTGTCAGTTTTACTAGTATTTTAGCCCCATACAAGTACTCATGGAATTGGTCAACAATAGCCCACTTCAAAGCTAGGAACTCTAACTTATGTACAGGATAGTTCTTTTCGGATGGGGTCAGGCTTCTACTGGCAAAGGCCACTGGTCTCAGGCCATTCTGGTGCTCTTGGTACAACACAGCCCCCAACCCTTGCAAGCTAGCATCAGTGTGCAGGACGTAAGGTTTTCTTGGATCGGCATAGGCCAGCACTGGAGCATGGGTAAGTTGATATATGATCTCATGAAAAGCAGTCTCACAATCAGGAGTCCAGCGGCCCCAAATACTTCACTCAGATGAAAATACACTCTTTCAGTCTTGAGGGCTCTGACTTTTATTATTTTGTGGGTTGGGACCCTTGAGTAAGGTTAAGTAAAGGGCGGATCACTCTTGAATAGTCCTTGATGAGCGCCCGATAATAACCACAGAATCCCAGGAATCTTTGCAGTTCTTTTAGATTTTTGGGCTGTGGCCAGGTGATGGGGAGCCTCAACTTTCACTTGGGTCGGTCTCTATTCTCGGTGGATACTATGTGTCCCACATACTTTACTGATGTTTGAAAGAATTGACACTTATCAATGGACAGTTTAAGGCCAAAGTCCTCCAGTCGGTCCAATACCTTAAATAATCTGCTCTCATGTTCCTCCAGTGAGCTGCCAAACACAATAACATCATCTAGGTATACCAGGCACTCTAGTAAGTTCATGTCCCCACTGCGCTCCATCAATCGTTGAAAAGTGGCTGGGGCACCTGAAATCCCTTGAGGCATCCTCATGAATTCATAGAAGCCAAGTGGACAGATAAAGGCCGTCTTCTCCACGGTCCTCTGGGGCCATCGGGATCTGGTAGTACCCACTGCGGAGATCCAGCACAGAGAACCACTTGCTCCCGTTAGGCAGTCAAAGCATCCTGAATGCGGGGCATTGTGTACTGATCAGGATAGTCGCCGTTTTAGAGTGCGATAATCCACACACATCCTTACTGTTCCATTCTTTTCCTCACTACCACAATGGGGAAGCATAAGGCTTCTGGATTCTTGTATTACACCAGCAGCTAACATCTCTTGCAGATGCCGTCTCACATCATCTATGTCAGCAGGTGCCAGGCGTGAGGACCTCTCACGAAATGGTCTTCGTCATGCAGCCGGATATTGTGCTCAGCTCTTGCACGCATCCTACATCCCATTCCTTTAAAGAAAACACCTGGTCTCTCTGGGCAAGCTTCTCACTGATCCTCACTTTCCATTCAGCTGGCAGCGGGAGTCGCGAAATCAAACAAGTCAGGCGTTACTCTGTCATTCTTCCTTGAACTCTTGCTGCTGGGTAGCACTGCAGTGTCTGCACAATGCACATTAGCCAGGATGCAACCTCTGTTTACTCGAATGTCTCTTTCAGACACATTATGAACTTGGACCATTACCCTTCTGGCATAAGCATGGGCTCTAGCGGGCAAAATACTAAGCTTGACCAGCAGTCCCTCTGGCAATTTTCCATGCCTGGTGCATCCAACATTAATATTTTATTCTTAACATCCTTTCTGATACGGACCTCTCCCTGTAAGGTACACTGGGCATTTGGCGCCAGGATCAGAGACTCAGGATCCTTCTTCCATACAATTCGACCGGTTCCTCTGGTTCTGTTTTTCAGCATCTCTCTGTGCCTCATAGGCCTTCTTAATTAAAGCGGAACTCTTAAAGCTCTACTAGTCTTTGACCCTGTTTTCATAACACAACTGTGCCAGCCTTCCGAACATATGAGCATTTGTTCCAATCAACAAAGGGACACCATCATACAGTCCAGTGGGGGACACACTAAGGCTAGGGTCTCTACTTGTTCGGCCACTCCAGCCACGGAGGTGGGGAAAGACAGCCAAATTCGGATATACCCGGAATAGGGGTAGGCCTTCTCACTTAACCCCCATACATGCAGTCCTTCTAATGGTTGTAAGGGTACTTCTGACAAATGCTTCTGATACCAATCCTGGAACATAATTGTCACTTGGGAGCCACTGTCTAATACAGCTCTTGTAGACACTCCATTCACCTTTACAGTGGTCTCCATGGAGGACCCACTATTCTGGACCAGTCTGGAGAGGCGGTAGTGGGGGCCTGGGCAACTGACCTTGCCACAAGGACGTGAATTAGCATTTTGGTGCCCTCACTGGGATCATGTCGTGCACCTCTTAACCACTGATTTCTTCTCCGAAGCTCTCCTTGTAGCCTATATGCAACTTTGTCAGTGTCTTTTGGGGACTGGCATTCCCTTCATGTGCCCATCTTTCCCACAATTATAGCAAAACATACTTTCTGGAGTTTGAGCTGGCGAGGCGCCACACTGGGAGCCAGGGCGGGGTATACTAACTGGAAACCTGGTGCCATCTCTGTTCTGCGGCGTGATAAGCATTTGGAGACATCTCGTCAGTTTCTGCACTTCCATGGTCAAGGAATTGAGTTTGGAGCTGTTATCAGCAGGAGATACATGGGTGGGTACCCCCACCCCATAACAGATACAGTCGGGATATAGGTCAGGGCCCGTACTTGCAGGCGTGGCCTTCATAAAGGACTGTTTTGAATTCGGATCTCTCTCAACAGTTCACCCCATTGTGGCATATCTTTTCCTTGTCAGAGCACTCATTGACTGTCAACCTCTGCCCCTGAACTTCACTTGATGGGTCACCCTCAGTCACTCGGTCGTAGCCACAGCTGTTGGTGCAGGTACCTCCCGAGGTCGCCTTTTCTCAACTCCTCAATTTCTCTCATTAACTCATCATGGGAGGGTGGGGATTCCAGTCGTTTGCCAGGCGTAACTGAAGCAACAGCAGTTCTGAGAAGGGGCAGACTTAAGGATTCTGTCCAGTCTGGTTCGGTCTAGTTCAATCGCTGGCAAACTACCCTTTCTGAGGCATTCTTGCAACAATTTTTCCAGCCGAGAGACATACACAGACAACAACTCCCTTGGTACTGTTGTGCATTTCTTACTCTCCACCATAGGTCCTCATCAGAATCTGGGCTCCCATACACATTCTCCAAGGCCTCAAGATAGGCCTGTGCAGTCGCTTCAGGGTTACTGGCCCGTTTAGCAGGATGGTAGCCAGGGCAGGACCTCGGAGGCTCTCACTAACCCTCTTTAGCACTCGCCTTCCGAGCATTGCCATTCTCACTGGGGGGCAACATAGTCTATCCAGGTCTCCCAGTCATCCTCCCTTGGGGGTGGGAGGGTGCCAGAGAAGATCCTCAACCTTCGGTAAGAGTCGTGACTAATGGCAGGTGCAGAAATAGGAGTCTGCATTGGTTCAGCCACCATTACGGGCACTGGAGCAGGAGAGGGTGTTGGGGAGGAACACCCCAGGTGGCAAGAATAGTTTCTTCAAGTCCTCCACAGTTTTCCCTCTCCCAGCAACCATTCAGCAAATTTCTCCTCAAAAGTTTCAGATAGTGGTGGGGGCTGATTCCCCAGGTCTTACTGTCCTTAGTTATCACTCTCCAAGCAGTGAGGCTCCCTCTGGGGTAATGGTCTGTGGCACTTTGGAGCTATCTATGGGATCCTTAAACTCTACTAGGGCCAGGAAAGTGTGGGTGAGCAGATTAGCATGCCGACCCACCACCACAGGGTTTGTAAACCTTCGACCTTGGAAAGTACTCCCTGCACAGTGTCCGTATTGATACCCAGGGGGATGTCCAGGATAAGCATAGCATTTTGGGGGTCGATCTCCTCCCCAGTACACCACTCCACCAGCCGGTGCACAGCCACTTCTGTCGGGGTACCCATTTTTTCTTAACAGTGGTTCGTAAATATGGCCACTAGAGGACACACAATCCCAGCGGTGAGCCTCCAAGATGTAACCCTAGATGGCGCTATCCCAGGGCTACTACCCTGCCTGATTTGCCACTAACAGGTTGAGGGCCTGGATCAATGGCGGTGCCTCCACCCAGAGGTCAGGGTTTGCAATAGTTAAACTAACTGGTCACAGCCCTCTGGGACACTGCAACCCCTTTCTTCCCACTAGTGGCCCACACAATATATCAGAATTACCTTCACAGTATACACTTACCCCAGGTCTGGTTCCGGCACTGGGACCTCCTGTGAAATGAGATACAGTGCAACAATCACAGTACAGTACTTTAACATAGACAAATACCTCAGGCAGTATAACTTTTCTGAAACAAGCAGCTCTGATTTATTTAGGGGATATAACAAGGACAGGGAAATCAGGTTAATTAGCTTATCACTCTAATAATCTACCTATGGCTCTGTGCACAGGCCTATCCCTATCAGTTACTGTCCCTGGGTACCCAAGCCCTAGTGGCTAGTCCAAACCGTGGCAGCTGGTGGGGCCCTTTCACACAGAGAAAGGAGAATTAAACAGTCAGCAGTACAGTAATTCCATTTGGATTTAATGTGGCAATTCAACGAAGCGACCCTGAATTGGTACTCACGACCTCCAAATAAGATAGGGTCCTTCAATGTCAGCAGGGCTCACTTGAGGTACACAAACCTCTTCACACATCCATATAAAGAAAGCACTATACCAGGCAGGCTGCATCTGTATCCCGATCGCAATTACTGCACAATACCCGAGAACACACAGCAGATTCAGTTCCTGACAGACCGAGTGTAATTTTCAGCAATTCCTCCAGTCTTCTACAGGGTGAGCCTGGTTTCTACTCTTCAGAGATCCTTTGATTCTTTTCTCGGGACGGATTCAGTCCTAACAAGCTGCAGACCGGAACTCTGGGCCTTACACCGTTTTTGACTAAAACTGCACACTGAAAAGCACAGGGCTCCTTCCTTCTTCACTGCCAAAGCTCAACTCAAACTCCAACCGACAAAAACGGGCACTTCCTTTGAGTTCCTCCCAGTTCTTGACTGGATTGGCTGTCACCTCCATAGACTGCTGCTGTTGGTCCAAAAGGCACTGAAGTCTAAACTACATCTCCCAGAGTCACTGCCCATACAATCCTCTTGTGGCTGGCTCAGATTATGAGTCAAGTTCTGATTCGTCCAAGGCACCATTTTAGAGCTAGCTTACCCCACACTGATTGGTCCAGTTCAGCAGTTCAAAACTAGAATGGGGAACTAGCAGACACAGTTCTGACTGCAAAGAAAGCAGGTTAGACAAACTGTAATTTCATTATTACTCTAAATAATTTCTGGCAAACAGTTACATCTTTCAGATAGGTTCCCTTTGCACTCCTAGTGACTGCAAAATGAAGTGAATTAGCAGCAGCTCGAGTGGTACTCAGAGAAGCACACAGTCCCCCCATACAAACTAATTATGTCTGCAAGCAGACAGCTCTTAAAGAGACAGTACCAGAGGTTCTAAAAACACTCACTGATAAATGGCTTAAATGCCAAACACCATTCAGGCTTGGAGCATTCAAGCAAGCTCCTGGAAGTCTTTTATGAACCCCCATTTGCAGGGGGGTTACATTAGACTTAGTTGCTAGATTTAGTTTTGCTTGGGATGACTTCCAAAAAGTTGATTTAAAATATAATATGCTGATACCTGGTGGTGATGTTTTTCAGAAATTCGGTCCAGGAGACTTTCACAAATGTTGTGTGCAAGAATGGTATAGTTACTCCAAGTGGAAAAACATGAAAATCCACAGAAACTAATCTACTGACACAGACAAATACTAACAGCCACCAACACAGACCCAGGAGGCGGCGACCTATGTATGTGATATGAACCCAGGCAAAATTTGCCCAAAGTGGGCTGTATGGATATGACCTCTGTCTCAGCAGATAACCCAACCTTAAAATTATTTTTCTTTCTGGCTAAAATGTCTGGAACACGTTAGGTCTTGGTTTGAACACACCAATGGTAAGAACATTGGGTTATAATTTTGAACTAGCAATTGAAAATGATCTCACATTATGAGTATTTCCCGTCCTCCCTTAGTTACTTTAAAGACAACACATTGTGGAATGTATGTGCAAAATAAAAATAAAAACAAAATGAAGTGTTGTTTTAACAATCAGGAAATAAATTTAAGAATATATAGTTGAGGAAATATATAGAGAGGATGACAACGAGGAATACGAGAGGAAATCCAGGGAGGTGAGTAGAATAGTAAGGGCAGCGAAGGCATTGATGCAGTATAGCACAGTGGTTTGAGGATCTGAACTGCAAATCTGGAGACCTGGGTTTGAATCCCACAGCCCCCACTTGCATACTGTGTAACCCTGAGCAAGTCACTTAACTTCCCTGTGCTCCCAGGTTGCACCTGTAAACAAGCTTTCAGCTTAGTGTGTCTGTCCTGGTTAAACAATTGGAAAAAAACGGAGGCTAGCGCAAGGGATCAGAGAAGGCAAAAAGGATTTCTTCAGGCACATATGGGAGAAGAGAAAGACTAAGGATCAGATTTTTAAGATCAAGAATGGCAGTGGTTGGGTGGAAAAGGGAGCAGAGCATGCAGAAATACTCAACGAATACTTGGCTATGTTCATGAAAATCTTGTACCAATGGAATGGAAGTGTTAAGAGTGTGATATAAAGTAAGGAAAAAAATAAAAAATAATATTTGAAATACTGTTTTAATGCTTTGTATATGTAGAGATACATATAATAAAACTGCGGTCCGCAGCTGCCTGGAATTTTTTTTGTTGTTGTCCAACCCAATTTTCCTGCTGTTTTATTGGTCATAAATTGCGACATGGAAAGTCTGTAGGTTTTAGTTGTATGTTTTCTGTCAATTCTGCCATTTTTCTGTTTAAATACGATATGCTTTCAACAATCCAGATGCTGTCCTGTAGTTCTTTTACCCTACCTATGTTGTTTTACTGATTATTTTTATAGTTTGAAGCACCTCCAAAATGTGTTCTGAAGGTACTAGTTGGTGTCCTCAGCTAGTACATTCAGAACATGGCCAATTAATTACTTTTTGACATGCACATCCCTTTTTTTAATGCTCCTGTGTGTTACCAGTGCTGCCCTTGCTATATTGTCAGGTAGTACATCTTACCTACTCTTTATCATTTGAGTCAGATCATCTTTTTCAACCCTTCCAACCAATGGTGTCCATGCTCCTATTAGGTACATTCAGAATGCCCCCCTCCCCCCAACTGGTTGCCCGATTGTTTCGGGATTCCAGTTTTTCCCTGAGACATAGGTGGCCAGTGGGAGGTATAAAATTTGCTGTACACAAGTGTTTGCCCCCTTTCTTGCTGTTTTTTGTACAGCAGAAAGTGTTGGTGTCCACCTGGAGCAGCCGTTGCGCATTCAGAATGAGGAAGAGCCCCAGTCATCCAAAGTGCACTCAGAGCACCAAAAGGTAAGATTCTGACCAGGTCTGCCAGTTTAAGGAACAGGGGATCCATTGTGCAGCTTATTTGGACTCCAGCAGTGTGATTTATTTACTGTTTGCTGCCTGCTGATGTTTGCTTCTGTGGCTGGAGGGTGATTTAGTACTTATACTCGGCCTTCCTGCTACCCAAATGCTTGTTTAAATCCATGGTTTGTTTTATACAATTTTTAAAACCACTCACTGTATGGCCTCCACATGGCTGGATGCTGAGCAGACCATGTTGAGACCATGCAATCTGTGGTTGTTGGGGGGGGGGCAAAGTATTGTTTGGGCTGGTCCAAAAAAGCTGTTTCTGTTGCATTTCACATTGTCAGTGGGTAATAATAGTCTCCATGATGTTTTGTAATGTCCATTGTATTTTTTTTTTAAATCCATGCTTTGCTGTGCTGATATTTAACACAGAAACATAGACTTTGATGGCAGATAAGGATCACCTGTCCCACACAGTCTACCCATTTCCCTACCTATTGGAAAAGCTGCAGATCCTAGTTAACCAACAGCCAACTTCCTTCTGCCCTTCACCAGAATTGCTTTATATCTGTCCCATGCATGCTTGAATTCCTCCACTGTTATTGACCCCACAACCTCCTCAGGAAGGCCGTTACATGCATCCACCACCCTCTCTGTGAAAAAATACTTTCTCACGTTGCCCCTGAGCCTTCCTCCTCGATCTTCAAATTGTGGCCCCTTGTTCTTGCACATCTGTTTTTCTGAAATATACCACCCTCTTGGACATTGTTGATTCTCTTGAGGTACTTAAAGGTCTCTATCATGTCCCCCCCTCTCCCTTCTTTCCTCTAGGGTATACATATAAAGCTCCTTTAGTCGCTCATCATATAGCTTATGGTACAGATCCTGCATCCTTGTTGTTGCCCTCCTCTGGACTGCCTCCATCCTGTCTATGTCCTTGTGGAGATGGGATCTCCAGAACTACACACAGTACTCCAGATAGGGTCTCACCAACTGTCTGTGCAGAGGGATAACAACCTCCTGTTTTCTACTGGTGATGCCTCTTCCTATGCTTCCCAGAATCCCCCCAGCTTAATCATGCCTGACAGAATTTTGTGTAACCACCCACCACATGGTCTCCACATGGCTGGATGCTGAGCAGGACATTGTTTGCTGCTCAACCTTCTGTCATTTTGACACCTTGCAGTCTGTGGTCATTTGGGGGATGTGGGGGAAGTGCAAAGTATTGCCTGCCTGCTACTAAATGTTTTTCTGTGAAATGGTTTGCCTGCTGTGTCCATTTGTGTGGTAATGGGACATTATCTCCATCTGCTTTTGTGTAACCACCCACTGCATGGTCTCCACATGCCTGGATGCTGTGCAGGCCATTGTTTGCTGCTCAACCTTCAGCCATTTTGAGACCTTGTGATCTGTGGTCATTTAGGGGATGGGGGGAAGTGCAAAGTATTGCCTGTCTGCTACTAAATGTTTTTCTGTGAAATGGTTTGCCTGCTGTGCCCATTTCTGTGGTGCTTGGCCCTGATGTCCATCTGCTTTTGTGTAACCACCTACCACATGGCTGGGTGCTGAGCCGGCCATTGTTTGCTTCTCAGCCCTCAGCCATGTTCAGACCATGTAGTTGTGGGAATGGGGGTGCCTAGGTACTTTGGGGCTTGTTTTTAAAATGTTTCTCAATGTTTTGCTGAAATGTGCTTCCTAATGTGTCCTGCATAGTCTTAACATGGCTGCATGCTGAATACAGTCCTCTTTTGTTAGGCAGTCAGCATGCAGCCATTTTAAAGGAAGTTTCCGATATAAGGTATTGGGCTTCATAGCCCAGTACCTTATCGTGCTCCACCCTGCAAAAGTTTAATTTTAAAGTTAGTAATTTTAGCATGGGAAGGGATTGTAACTGGCACTGAACCCTCGGCCAGCCAATCTCTTCCAGCTTCCTGGTGTCCCCGCTATACCCCAACTCCACCCCTGCTCTCTTTGATACTGTGATGTGTGACCATGGACATTGTGAGGGCCAGCCCCATAAAAATCTGTGGGGCTATTTTTAAAGCCGACTTTTAGTCATTTTTAACAGTCCTTGGGGAAAATTAAAGCAGTCGCTTAACTAGTAGGGACCCTACTAGTTAAGTGACGACTTTAATTTTCCTCTAGGACTGTTACAAATTACCAAAAAATGGCTTTAAAAATAACCCCTATAGACTTGTATGGGGCTTACCCACACATTCTCCCTGGCCACAAGTCACAGTTTCAGAGAGCATAGGGGAGTAGTTAGGGCAGAGCGGGGGCACCAGGAAGCTGGAGGGGATCGACTGACCAAGGGTTTGGTGCCAGTTATCATACCGTCCCATGCTAAAACTATGAACTTTAAATTTTAATTTTTGCAGGGGTGAGCTCATGCTGCTATAAGGTATTGGGCTATGAAGCCCAATACTTTATAGCAACTAGTCAGAAATTCACTTTAAGACCATGTGTGATGGTGGTCATGGTGGGATACAAATGATAGCTGTACTGGAATTTAGCTGCTTTTGCAGTGCACCATTCTCCTTACATTCATAACACTGTGTCATGTAGCATCTGATGGGTGATCTTCTTCCACCAGCTGTGATGTAACTGTCCACCTTCTGAATTCCGTTGTTTCATGTGCTGTGAAGTAACTGATGGTCAATCTCTGTTTCTTTCTCATTCCCACTATAAAGTAATTGCCCCGCTTTCTTTTCTGCCATTTCATCTGCTGTGAAGCAACTGATAGGCAATCTCTTTTTTTCTTCTTTTCCCCCATTATGAAGTAATTGTCCACTTTTTGTTCCACCGTTTCATCTGCTGTGAAGCAACTGATGGGCAATCTCTTTGTTTCTTCCTTACCTCTACTATGAAACAAATAAACACAGCCACAACAGTTGCAGTGCAAGTAAATTTCAGTGATCCAGCTCCAGTCGGGGACACCCGATCAGATGGTGCTAGCCGAAAGGCAATTCAAAGGACACAAGCAGGACTGCCTAAGTCACCTGCATGGTTTGCATCAATAATAAAGTGATAAGCGATAATATCAAGTTCACCTGCAAAGCAGGCAGCAGTGTCAAGAAGAGGACTAAACATGAAATGATGTCACAATTTGGAAGCAAACATTATGGATGTCATAAAGGAAAATGTGAAGAATAGACAACAGGAACAGGAGCAGGTCAGAGCAGATTTGGTGCTGAAAAAATACAAGATGCTATGTATGTAGGCACAACCCTTGGAATTAGCTGGAAAACACTCGTGAATGCATCTTATAGTGAACGGAAGCATGTAAAAAGCATACACAATTCTGTACTGCCTCAGGAAATTACAAAGTAAAAAGCTTTTTGAACAGTCAGCAACCCCTCTGCCAAACAAGAAGACATTCTTAAAAAGAAGCCAATGTTCAAATTGTTCCTATCAAAACTCCTTCATTTACTACATGCAGAATTTCTGAAGCAACACCCGGAGTATCATATCAGTACCGTTAAGTTCAACAGTTTGTGCTCCAAGCATATAAAACTTGCCAGACAACAGAAACTGGACAAGTACCTATGCAAGTACTGTGAAAATGCCACATTAAAACTGCTATCATTAAACCACATGGCAGATTTTTACAAACTGCCAGAGTGCAAAGTCACCAATATTTACAAAACTGAGGAGCTGACAATGTGTGTAAATGAAGGTTTCATGTTTTTCAGAAAAGACTGTCTGGAAAAGGTTATGTGGGGCTTGTGCAGTGAAGACAATTGAAAAACATGCAGAGGCTCCATTGAATCATCATGGGTTAGAAATATTGAGATGCTACCAGTGGGAAACCATCACAGTGAAGAAAACAAATGATGGCATTAACACAAAAACATCCTGCAAAGTGTCGGTCAGCAACAGGACCACGTTACAACAACTTATTGGAAGGCCTACAGTTTCTCGGTCACCATCTACATGTGGCATTGTGGCAAATAATGCAATTCACATTACTCAAGACAAATCTACCACAAGGCTGGGTAGTCCTCGTGCTGGACTTTGCCGAAAACTATGCTTGCAAGTACCAGGATGAGATCCAGTCCTGCCACTGGCATCACGAGTGGGCTCCAGTGCACCAGATAGTTGGATATTACAGGTGCTCACATTGTAATGACCTTGTCATGGAATACCTGGTATTCATCTCAGATGACCTCACACATTACCACCGTGCTGTTTGACATTTTGGTAAGATGGCCAGTGAATACATCATGAACACTCACCACATAAACATTACGAAGAAGGTACATTTCACAGATGGCTGTGCCTGTCAGTACAAATCAAAATGGTCCTTCTATGAAAATTTCAAAGGCTTCATCAGAGTGTGAATTCCCTGTTGAATGTGCCAATTTTTGGATCACATCATGGTAAGCACCCCTCTGATGGGGAGAGTGGTGTGGTGAAATGGTCAGCAACCTGGGCAGTGAAATCACAAACAGCTATCATTTCAACAGCAGAAGAGATGTTCATGTAATGCCATGATAATCTGACCAGAGAGCCTCCAAGTGATGGGTGTGGGCATTCCAAGAGAACATTTTTCTGGGTGCCTGACAAATCCATAAGAATGTCAAAATGAACGGGTGTTATAGCTTTTCCTGGGACAAGACATGTCCAGAGTGTAAGATCTGTGGAAGGTGGTGTGGTTGCCACCAGAGAACTGTCTTTTGTCTGCTGGAAGTGCCAAAATGATGATGGCCCATGTGTGAACATGGAGCATGTGGATCACTGGACTTCAAAGAGACTCAAACTGAAACACTGCAGGACCAGTACTTCTCAGACAGCTCAAATGCCTAAACTCAGGAATGACATTGTCCAGCAATGCCAGTGACACACTCTTCTACAACTCGGTGCACAAAAAAAGAGTGCCCATGAGCACAGTACTGCAGATATGGACACTCCTGCTGTTTCCAGCACTCTAGTGACTGACCCCTCCTCTGCTCTTGCCACTCTGCTAACAACCCACAGTTACTTGACCCCTCCTTTGTTCCTGCCACTCTACTGACAGACTCCCTCTGCTGTAACTAGCACTTCATCAACCAACCTGATTGCTGCTTCAGGCACTGAAGCAATGGACAATTCTTCTACTCACGAAACTTCAGCAATGGCCTTCTCCACTGCTTCTGTCCCTAGTGTGCTTGCTGACTGTCCACCTACTAAAAAGAAAATTAAACCCTGACAAGATATAGCTGGAAAAATTCTACGCAGTCTACTATTCCAAACAGGTTTTTTATCAGGCAAGTGCTTGCATTTAATGAACTACAACGTACTTTCACTGTCAAATTCCAGGATCAGCATGCAAATCAGTGTCTCACATGGCCACAACAGCAGGACACTAATATGGTGAGACAGCAGAGACTTTTCCATGGACCTGTACATCTGTCAGGAAATGGAAGCTTTACAATTGCACAGGATGAACTGCAAACTATTGCCACAAAATATAAAAAGCTCAAGAGTTGCTGGAATTGACAACATTTAAAGTGTTGGACAGTATGATAATTTGCTTTGCACAATCTTTTCTATGATGTTTTTATTTTTACACCTTATTGATGTTTTTTTCTTGTTTCAGTGCACTTCAGAACACAAATATGTAATTCTTGACAACATAGATCACCACTAGTAAACTTTTATAAACCTACATTGTTGTTTGCTGGTCTTTGTCACATTGACAATGCACGTTTGGTGTCCGCTATACATTCATAACACAAGGTTGGTGTCCACTGGTACATTCAGAATACAAGGTTGGTGTCCACTGGTACATTCAGAATACAAGGTTGGTGTCCACTGGTACATTTAGAACACAAGGTTGGTGTCCACTGGTACATTCAGAACACTGAAGCTTATTTTCCTTGGTCATTTAAAAGTCAGTTATCTTGCAACACAGTGCATTTTTCACTGTAGGGTCATGGCATGTTAAAATGCTAGCGAAAAATGATCTACTCTGCATTTGAAAATTAACCCCTCATGTCACAATTTGGTGCAACATTTTCATGAACGTACCCACTTCTGTTCAGTATTCACCAGGGAGAGGACATGGTCCATACCTATGGGGAAGAGTGGGGTGGGAGTAGGGAGGCAGGTGGTCACGGATGAAGTAATCACAGAGGAAAGGGTGTTAGAGGGCCTTAAGTCCCTTAGGGTAGACAAGGCACCTGGGCCTGACAGAGTTCATCCTAGAGTACTGAGAGAGAGAGTTGGCAGAGGTCCTGGTGGGGCCGATGGTGGACCCGTTCAACACCTCTCTGGATATGGGGAGCATGCCCAAGGATTGGAGTGTGGCTCATGTGGTGCCCCTCCATAAGAGTGGGCCCAGGGACAAACCAGGGAACTATAGACCAGTGAATCTTACCACAATTGTAGGAAAGATAATGGAGACTATCCTCTAGGAAAGACTGGTAAAATTTCTGGAGGATAATGGTCTCTAGGAAGGCAAACAGCACAGGTTTGTCTAAAGCAGATCCTGCGAGATGAACCTGGTGGACTTGTTTGACTAGGTGATGCAGGCACTGGACAAAGGTCATGCAGTGGACATCTGCAGCATGGAGAGGAGCTGATGAGAAGCTTAACGGAGCTCAGTGCAGCCTAAGTAGCATTATCTGTACCTGTTTGGATGACTGCTGAGTAAATTTTCTGTTTCTATACTTTTACAGGGGAATGTGGTGCGATTTCTGTGTTGGGTATTGGGACTGGGTGGTGGGAGGATGCTGCTAGTGGAAGACTGGTGAAGGGTCTCAGAGGCCCACACTAGGTGGTCACATGACTCGGCAGAGCCAATTGAGTGGCCACAGTCACTGGGTATTTAAAGCAGGCACCATTTTGGTAGTTCACAGAGGAGCACGGAGCGGAGCAGGTGAGGAACTTAATGGAGCTCAGTGCAGCCTAAGTGGCATTATCTGTACCTGTTCTGATGACTGCTGAGTAAATTTTCTGTTTCTATACTTTTACAGGGGAATGTGGTGTTGATTTCTGTGTGGGGTTTTGGGACTAGGTGGTGGGAGGAAGCTGCTAGAGCTGCTAGAGAGCCACACTAAGTGGTCACATGACTCAACAGAGCCAGTCAGGCATCTGCAGTCACTAAATCACTCCCAGGAGGCCGAGCGACCCCACAGCATGAGTGCCATGCAGCAGGAGTGTGGTGTCTGAATACAGTGAGTGGCGTCTGCAGGGCATCAGCAGGGAGGACAGCAGGCCACAGGTCACACTGGGCAAGGTAATACAAAACAAAAGGGGTGGCAAAGGAAACCAAAGGGAGGCAACCATGAGCCTGTAGTGGGGTTCCCATAGGTGTGACTACCAAGTGTGGGAGATTAAGTACAATGGAGACATGTGGGGTATGGAGAAGGGCAAGGGGATGGGGGATTGGTGACAATGGCAGGCTGGAAGAGGAGCCAGGAAGGGTGATAAGCTGCAATGGGTGTGGCGTGGGGCGGCCATCTTCTTGGGTGTTACTTGGAGGATGGGGGTTGTATGGTGTGTAGACAGATGGGGCAACTTAGGGAAGAGGTTCACAGGCTGAGAAGGAAGCTGAGCTGGTGGGGAGGGTGGAGCAGGGAGAAGCAGCAGGGGGCCATGGGACAAAAGTACCTACACAGTAGATGCGAAAGGAAAACATGGGGGATTACAAAGGGGATGATTCCGAGGGCAGACCAGGCTACCACTTAGGAGCATTTGGGACATGAAGCCACAGGTCAAGAAAAGAGGAAAGAAGGGGAAGGGAGCAGAGCATGAACTGTGGTCACAGGAAGGGGGAAATGGGGCAGCTCAGGATACCTGGAGGGAGGAGAGGAATATGTTCTCAGTGCTAGCAAGCCAGGAGCAGCATGAGGGGGAGAAACAATCACAAAGGTTGTAGGGGAATATGATAGAAGTGTTGGAGGAGGGACTAGTAGTGCGACTAGAGGCAGGACCAACCCAAGGAAGGGTAACAGGAGTAGTGGAGGTGGGATGGCAGAAGGGGGGTCAGAGGGCTCAGGAAAGGGAGGGGAGAAAAGGGAAGGGTACGGAAAGGAGGTGGGGGCACCCAGTCAGGGCAGTAGTACCAAGAGGGAGAGGAGAAGATCAAGTGGAGAGGAAGGAAATGGATTAGGGGAGGCACTAGTGGCCAGAAGTAAAGAAAAAGCTAATACAGAGCAGAGGGGGTCAGAATCAGGAAGGGGGGATACAGATAGGGAAAGCTAGGGGCAAGGACACAGCCAACACATGCAGCATCAGGGTGGAGCAAGGGGGGTCTGGGCAAGGATACATCAGGAATCTAGTGAGGCAAAGGAGCCCTCAGGGAGGACATCAGGGGTGGGAGCCCAGGACTGCGGCCAGCAGAAGGAGTCACACCAGGGAGACAAGCACAATAAAGAGGGAAGAGTCATCATCCCGGTGGGCTCGATATTAAAAGGTATAAGATGGGTGGAAGAGGAGCTAGAGAGAGACACATATTGGTGGAGTGTATGCCAGGTATGATGACAGAAAAAGTGGGGCAACATGTTAAGAGGCGTATGGGGAGGCTGAGGGGGCGAACCTTACATTGTGGTACACTTGGGTACTAACAATCTGGAAAGAAAAATGTTGGAGGAAGTGCAGGACAGGTTCAAGGAAGTAGGAAGGTTGTGCAGTAGAGAGGGGAGGACAGTGGCATTTTCCCAGTACCAAGGGCTAGCACAGCCAGGAAATTAAGAATCACAAAGTTCAATAAGTGGCTGGGGGCATGGTGCGAGGACATATAATATGGACTGGTGGGGAGGGGTAGCACATGGGAGAACCAATACCTGTATGCAAAGGATAGGCTGCACTTGAGTAAGGAGGACTCAGGGATTCTAAAGAAAAAGCTAGGAGAGTTCATTACAGAAAAGTATAATTTAAACTGGGCATGGGAGGATGAGGGGGTGGATAGCAAACAGAGCCACCAGGCAAGGGAATCCATCAGGCCCCTCTCAATTGACAGGCAGAAAGAGGAGAATCAATCAATCAATCAATCAATCAATTCTTTTTTTAACCAGATGCACACCATTGAGTATACTCATTTCCACGGTGGACCTGGGAACAATTTACAGAAACAGTTTTACATAGAAACAAGTCATAAATATGCAAATTACAGAATGAAAAAAGTGCACAACCAACAATCAGACATATGCCTAATGCAGGAAAGCTAAGATCAGTATATATACAGTATAGACAGAATAAATAGAGCAGATAGTGCATTTTGGGACTGAGGTCCAGGTGTCCTCTCCAAGCGGGGGGGCAGGGAGGTATTGTAGTAGCACTTTCAGGGTAAATAACAAGCAAATGGCAAAGAAGGGGATGTTAAAGGAAGACAGTTTGGGCAAGAAGGGGAAGAACTCGCAGTGGAGGGTGGTCTCACTGAACGCAAGAAGCCTTTGCAATAAGATAGTAGAATTGCAGGATTTGATGGTGGCAGGGAAGGTGGATATAGCAGCCATAACTGAAAATGGGCCACCCAGTACAGGGACTGGGATCTAGTGATTCCTGGGTACAAATTATACCATAGGGACAGGGACAATGGGAAAGGGGGAGGGGTAGGCATAGCTATATACAATATGCTAGGGAGGGGATAGTGTACAGTAGGGAGGAAGACAAGGAGGGCAATGACAAAGCCTTATGTATTCACCTACAGCATTCAAAGGGTATGAAGGTGAGACTGGGGGTGGTGGGTATCACAGCAGAAGGACGATCATATATAGCGACTACATGGAAATGAGTGAGTTATATGAACAAAATGATGAGCGACTACCCTGCAAGGGTAGTGACCTAGTCAACGGTGACCATGCTGAAGGGCGACCGGAAGGCAGTAATAGCGAGGGGAAGGGGAGGGATAGGAGAGAGGGTTTCTGTGGGGCAGTGTTCCTGGTGCTGCCAAACCAGCCCATGTGGTGTGGTGGTGAGGATGGTTGGCTTTGGCATAAGAGGTTCTTGGTTAGGGGATGGGACGGGGAGAAATATTTTGCCACTGGTTGTGGCTCTTGTTTTTTTTTTTTACTTGTTTTGGGAGTCTCGCCCCCTCCCCAACATGCACCCCCCTTGAGTTGAGAATCCTTCAGTAGGGTGGTGTGGGGGGGTGCAGCCCCCTCTGCATAATCTTTGAAAACTACTGGCCAGATGTAGTGTCATTGTTTTGTGTATCTCTCCGAATTGCTTTCTGGCGATATACACTTGCCATAATAGTGATTGCTCTTTTGCATTCGCTCTTGTGACATGGAACTGGGGTAGTGTATAGACCTCCCCCTCCAGACTGTGGAAATGGACAAGGAACTGGGAGAACAAATTAAGGGACTTAGTGGTAAGGGCAACAAAGTGGTGGTCAGGACTTCAATCTGCCGGTTGTGGACTGGAACACCCCAGCCACCTCAAGTGCCAGAGAATAGGTCCTCCTGGAGGCCTTCCAAGAAAGCATCCTCACACAGAAAGTGTTGGAGCCCACCAGGGAGGGGAAAATTCTGGATCTAGTACTTATAGATGGAGATCTAGTCAAAGACATTGAGGTGGAAGTCACACTAGCGGGGAGTGATCACAGTGTGGTTCTCTCTCAACCTGAGGAAGTAAGTAGCCAATACCAAAACAAGGGTGGTGGATTTTAAGAATGCAGACTTTGGTAGGATGGGATACATCTTGAAAGGGCACCTAGACTGCATCAGCCCAGACATGGATGCAGAGTAGAAATGGAACATCATAAAGAAAGGTCTGGCAGAGGCTACTAGCTGTTGCACCAAGTGCCAAAGCAAGAATTCCAGGAACAAGAGACCTAGCTGGGTGAATGGAGAGGTAGTGCATAAGGTGAGGGAAAAGAGAGAAGCCTTTTGAAAGTATAAGAGATACTGCTGGGATGAGGTTAGGGAGAAGTATGTGAATAAATCCAGAGAGGTGAGCAAAGTAGTGAGGGCAGCCAAGTCTTCGAAAGAACTAAGGCTAGTGAAGGGGATCAGGGAAAGGGAAAAGGATTTCTTTAGGTACATAGGCGAGAGGAGGAAATGCAGGAATCAGATTGAGATGATTAGAAAGGAGGGTGGGTGGATAGAGCAAGAACAGAGCAGGCAGAAGTACTAAATGAGAACTTCTGCTTTGTGTTTGCCAGGGAGAGGGATAGCCCTATACCTCAAGAGAGTGGTGGAGGGGGGACAGGTGGGAGGAGGTGTTGGATATAGAGATACCAGTTGAAAGGGTGTTGGAGTGGCTAATGTCCCTAAGGGTGGACAAGGCACCTGGTCCGGATGGAATGCATCCTAGGGTACTCAGGAAATTGGCGGGAGTCTTGGTGGGACCTCTAGCAGATTTATTCAACACTTCCCTGAGGACAGGATGCATGCCCTGGGACTGGAAGATGGCACATGTGGTGTCAATTCATAGGAGTGGGCCCAGAGATGAACCTGGGAACTACAGACCAGTGAGCCTTACAGCCATTGTGTGGAGCCTAACGGAGACTATACTTAAGGAAAGGCTGGTGAGTTTCCTGGAGGAATATGGCTTGCGGAATGACAGGCAGCATGGGTTTGTGTCTGGGAGATCATGTCAGACCAGTCTTGTTGACTTTTTTGACTGGGTGAAGAGGTCACTGAACAGAGACCATGCAGTGGATGTCCTATAGCTGGATTTCAGTAAGGCATTTGACTCTGCCCCACAGAAGGCTAACCAGTACATTTGATAGTCTGGGAGCAGGGAGAAAGCTGAATGGTTGGATCAAGAACTGGTTACAGGGCAGGCAGCAGAGAGTGGAAGTTGGTGGGGAACTCTCAGCACCCAGGGAAGTAACCAGCGGGGTCCCACAGGGGTTGGTGCTAGGATCAGTTCTATTCAACATATTCATAGCGGACATATTAAATGGAATAATGAGCAAGATCAACCTCTTTGCAGATGACACTAAGATTGGTGCTGAGGCAGACAGTGAGGAAGGGGGTAAGGTTCTGCAGGAGGATTTGGTGACCCTTGAGTGCTGGTCAGCTACATGGCAGCTGAGGTTCAATGCCAAAAAATGCGTGGTCTTGAACTTGGGGGCAAAAAACCCAAGGTACAGCTACTGGTTGGGGCGAGTGCAGTTAGCCACTTTGGTAGAGGAGAAAGATCTGGGAGCGCTGGTGACAAGGGACATAAAACACTCAGCACAGTGCAGGAAGGCAGCAGTAAAGGCAAACAGAATGCTGGAATGCATAACCTGGGGAATCACCTGTAGGATGGAGGAAGTAATTTTGCCCCATACAGATCCCTGGTGAGGCTGTACTTGGAATACTGTGTGCAGTTTTGGTGCCCCTATTTGAAAAAGGGCATCAGGCTACTGGAAGGGGTCTGGTGTAGGGTGACAAAAGTGATCCTGGGGATGGGGGACAGGGCATATGAGGAGAGATTTAGGGAGCTCAACATGTACACCTTAAGGTTAGTTCAGGGGGCTTGTTTAAGTTAAAATGAGGAAGGGACACTAGGGGTCACAGTCTGAAGTTAAAAGGAGGAAGGTTCAAGAAGGAGATGAGTATTGCTTTCTTACAAGAAACAAAACTTTTAGTAGAGGATGTCGACAGACTCAAAAGGGATTGGGTTGGTCGAGTATATGCGTCCTCCTCTACTTCTAAAAAATGGGGGGGGGGTTGCTATTCTATTACATAAATCCCTTAACTGGACCCTTATCAAATCCATCTCCAATTCAGATGGCAGATGGATTATAGCCCACTTAAACAGCCCTGCAGGCCCCTTATGTTAGTCAATGTTTATGCCCCTAACTCTGATTCACCTGAATTCTTTCATAATATGGCCAACAAATTATGAACAGTAACTTTAATAATTCTCCTATACTTGTAGCTTTGGAAGCACATTTAGACCGAAGTAACTCTTCATGTGATTCCCACCCCAAAAGTATTTCTGCACTCTCAATGCTAATCAAAGACTTTGGTCTCACTGACATTTGGAGACTACATCATCCTAGACAGCGCGACTATACTTTTTACTCACCGCTTCATAAATCTTATAGCAGAATTGACTACTGGTTTTCTTCCCCATTCATCACTGAAAAAATAATCGACACAACTATCCTTCCGATTACTATATCAGACCATTCTCCTATAAAATTACATCTTATTTGGGGCATGCCTCCATCTAAATCCCGGTGTCCAGACCCACTCTTATTGAAAGACCCCGATTTCTTACCTTGGATTAGATCCCAAATCCAAGAATTTCTTTCCTTTAACAACACTCTTGATGTATCTCAAAGTACCATCTGGGAAGCACTTAAAGCAACAGTTAGAGGGAAAATTATAAGCTATGCAGCACACAAGAAAAAACTAACGGAACAGCAACTGGCCGATTTAGAGAAATCTCTTAAAGAAAAAGAAACCCAAAATTATAAAACAAAAAATTCAGATAATAACTCACAACTTCATCTTGAAATTCTTCAACTAAGAATTAAAATCAATGAATTAATATCCAGGAAAGCTGAACTCGCCCTCTTTAGACTTAAATACCATTATTGGGAACAAGGGGATAGATGCGGGAAGCTGCTTGCTTATCAACTCAAGAATCAACAGATGGAGAGACATATTGCCAGTTTGAAAGATCCTTCAGGCAAAATCTATGCAGATAATCCCTCAATTAACCATATTATGCAATCATTCTACCAACAATTATACTCTCATCCCACTCCCCCACAACCTGAATATATACAACAATTTCTGGACAATTTACAGTTACCACACATCTCCCAACAAGATATGGCTTTGCTAGATGAACCCTTTTCCTTAAAAGAGATACAAGCAGCGCTAAATTCCATTAAATCTGGTAAAGCTCCTGGGAGTGACGGTTTTTCCGTAGACGTTTATAAACCCCTAGCTGACATCTTATGTCCCTTACTGTTTAAGGTCTTCAGAGAGGCAGCTTCCCATGGTAAACTTCCCTATTCTATGACAGAAGCCATGATAACTGTCTACCAAAAAAAGATAAAGAGCCTTTTTGGCCATCCAGTTACAGACCTATATCATTACTTAATACAGATGGGAACATTTTTGCCAAAATATTAAATACTCGTTTAGAATCAATAATTTTGAAACTTGTCCATACCTCCCAAGCTGGATTTATCAAAAATAGAACTTGTTCTGATCATCTCCGCTCATTATTTAATTAAATCTACAAAGCTAAGTCTCTTAAATCACCTGCCGCAGCTGTAGCCATCGACTTTGAAAAGGCATTCAATTATCTCAACTGGATTTATTTGTATTGTGTTCTATCCCACTTTGGTGTCACTAATACATTTTGTACATGGATTCAATTACTATACTCCCTCCCCTCTGCCAGGGTTCTTACTAACTCTACTATGTCCTCATCCTTTCATCTGGCAAGAGGTACCAGGCAAGGGTGCCCCTTATCCCCTACTCTTTTTATTCTAGCTATGGAACCCCTTTCAGCTGCTCTTAGTCAATCCTCCATGATCCAAGGTATCCCTATCGGTAATTCCCGCTATACTTCACTATCCTACGCTGATGATCTCCTCATTCTACTTGAAAATCTTGAAATTTCTGGACCACCCTTAACTAAGTTACTTAGCAACTTTACTTCACTTTCTGGACTAGCTCTGAATCTAAACAAATCAGAAACAATGCCATTGAACAATTTTTGTAACCCGTCTAGGAATACAATATTAGGTATTCATTGGGCCCCTCAAGGTATCTCTTACCTTGGAATACAGATCACCTCTAAATTAGACAAGATATGGGATGCCAATCTTTCCCCATTATTAGCAAATATTAAAAACACTCTCAACAGTTGGAAATTGCTTAACTTCTCTTTTAATGAGAACATCTCTGCTATCAAGATGACAATAGCTCCCAAAATACTGTATCTATTTCCTAATATCTCTTTAACCCTCCCTACTTTCTTTTTTGTCAGAATTGATGATATAATTGGCAATTTTGTATGGGAAGGCAAAATTCCCAGATTTAGTCATAACAAGCTGCGTTCCCACTGGTCCAAAGGGGGCTTTGGACTCTCCTGGTTCCAAGCATATTTTTGGGCCTTCCGCACTGCCCAAACTTTCAAATGGTTTAATAAAACCAGCAACAAATCACTGCTGTGGGTCAATATGGAAACATCTCTATGTCCAGGCAATGTCACCACTTCCTTCATTTATAACCCTCTCCCCCCCAATTTAAAATCTCGCCCTACTATAGCATCATCCATATACTACTGGAGAGTAATTCATAAATGCCTTAAATCCAACCCAACCCCTCTCATATATGCCCCTGTCTGGGGGAACCGCAACCATCACTCTTGATAACCACCCAATTTTTTGTTGTAATTGGAAAAACTGGCTTTTTTGCTTGGAGGATATACTTATACCTCAGACTCTCAAATTAAAATCCTTTTCTGACCTGTGCAACAATGGAATCTTCCCCAGCATGATTTCTGGAAATATTTACAGTTACGGATGGCATGGAACCTTTATCTTCCTACTATTCTTCATCAATCTATATATGATACTTTTATTTCTAAATGGATCAAAACAAACTCTAAATTAAATAGAATAATTTACAATCATCAGAAGTACAATTCCAGATCAATCTATCACTGCAAAAAATAAATGGAGTACCCTTTTAAATTATAACATAGCCAATTCACAATGGCATAACTGCTGGCTATCCTGCCATAAATCTTTTAAGGATAATCGCAGTTCACTCATACAAACCAAAATTAGACATCTATGGTATAGAACTCCTGAGATTTTGCAAAAAATGGGTTTAATGAACAACAATAAATGTTGGCACTGTAACTCCCCCAATGGCAATTTGCTACATATTTTATGGCATTGTCCTCCCATACACAATGTTTGGCGTCATATTCATTACTTTGCAATGAAAGTGATTGGTCTATCCTTTGCATTAGATCCAAAACATTGCATACTTGGTATTTTCAGTGCTCATTCATACAAAATATCCCATTCTCAGAATAGGTGGTTATCCCTACTATCACTTCAAGTTAAACGCCTTACACTAATGCATTCGAGATCCAGCATCTTTCCCACCCTCCCGGATATTCTCAAACAACTATCTCAATACGCCATCCTTGATCGTATGTCACACTTAGCCTCTGACCGACTTAATTTATATAATAAATGCTGGAAGGGCTATTTTAAATATTTAAACATGTCTACACATATCGTCACTTAATCCATGGGTTGTTATATGTTCACATTGGAATCTAGCTTCTAGCTCTCTCATTCCTTCTTTATCTCCTCTCTTTCTATCTTTCTATCTCCTTTTCTTCTTCTCTTTCCTTCTTCAGTCTTGTTCACTTTCTTAGATATTTTTCTCTTTTTTATGTTCTTCCTTTATACAGCCTTACACATACTTGTATTGAATTACAGCATAATAGAAGTACAATCACAACTACTCATATTTCTTGTTTGTATCTACTCCTTTTACCCCTTGAACCATAAATTGCCATAGTTTCTCTCTATCATACAGATTGTACTGCTACATATTGTTTTCTCAGCATTTGTTTTCCCCTTTAATATCATTGTATAATACTTTAGACATGTTTTTTTTCCTTCTCCCATTAAGAATTTATATAAGTGTATACTGGAGAATATAATGTATTTGTATATATAATCACAATAACTACAATAAAAAGATTAACTACAAAAAAAGAAAGAGATGAGGAGGCACTATTTCACAGAGAGGGTGGTGACTGTCTGGAACGTGCTACTGGAAGAAGTAGTAGCATTGCAGATGGAGGGCAGCTTCAAGAGAGGGTGGGATAGGGTCAAAGGGAGGGTCAAACCTGGGGGGATGGCGGGGGAGGTGAAGTCAGTAGTGGTTGGCATTAAGCTGGAAGGGAATGCAAGGGGAGGGGGGGCAGCTGTAGTCTAACAAATGGCATGCTGCACACTCGAGCAGACTAAACAGACCGAATGGCCTGTATCTGCAGGCAAGTTTTGTATGTTCATATGTTGGCATGTCCTTTGCCTTTCAACAAGGCCTTTGGCTCACTGCCTCATGGCAGGCTGACCAGCAAACTGAGCAACTTGGGTATGGGTAGGAATCTGGTTAGATGGGTCAAGAGCTGGTTAAAGGATAAGCAGCAGAAGGCAATAGTGGGGGGTGAATTATGAGAGCCCAAAGCAGTAACAAGTGGAGTTCCACAGGGCTCAGTGCTGGGACCAGTGCCGTTTAACGTTTTCATAGCTGACATTTCAGATGGGATAAAAAGTAAGATCAGCCTTTTTGCTGACGACACTAAGATCTGTGTGGAAGTGGATGGGGGGATGGTGGCAAAGTACTCCAGGAGGATTTTGCAAGACTGGAGGGATGGTCGAACACATGGCAACTTGGGTTCAATGCCAAGAAGTGCAAAGTCATGCACTTGAGAGCCAGGAATCCTGGAAACAGTTGCTGTTTGGGAGGAGTGCAGTTATCCATGTCAGTGGAGGAGAAGGATCTGGGTGTACTGGTAACAGGGGAAATGAACCACTCTGCCCTGTGCAGGAAAGCAGCGGCAAAGGCCAACAGAATGCTGGGGTGCATCACAAGGGGAATTACTTCTAGGAGAGGGGAAGTCATTCTGCCCCATTACAGGTCCCTGGTGAGGCCGCACTTGGAGTACTGCATCCAGTACTGGTGCCCCTACTTGAAAAAGGACATCAAGCTACTGAAGAGGGTGCAGCAAAGGACAACGGTAATGATCCTGGGATTGGGAGATAAGCCTTATGAGGAGAGACTGAGAGAGCACAATATGTATTCCCTGGAGGATAGAAGGGGGGGGGGTATGATAGAGAGATTCAAGTACCAGAAGGGCATGAACAGAGTAAACACCAAGAGTATTTTCAAACTAAAAGGCAGCAGGGAAACCAGGGTACACAGTCTGAAATTGGAAGGAGGCAGATTTAGGAGGGAAATGAGGAGGTATTATTTCACTGAAAGGGTGGTCACAGGGTGGAGCGCACTGCCAGGACAGGTAGTATCACTATGGACAGTGAGCAAGTTCAAGAGGGAGTGGGACAGGATCAAAGGGAGGGTTCAAATCGGAAGTGGTTCAAACCGGGGGGTGGATGTGAGGGAAACAGGAGGAAAAACAGTGGCGGGCAGCTGCAGTCTAAATGGCTGAAGTGCTGCACACTCGAGCAGACTAGATAGACCCTAAGGCATGTATCTGCTGGTAGTTTCATAGGTTTATATGACAGAACTAAGATTGGCTCAGGGGGTTAAGAAAGGGGAGAAGGACTACTTCTGTTACATTAAGGAGAAAAGGAGTGGGAAGGATGTATTAGTTAGGATCAAGAGAGATGGAGGCTGTGTGGAGGAGGGAGTGGAGCAAGTGGAGACACTTAATGAGTACTTCTGTTCTGTCTTCACCAGGGAAACTAGCGGGCACATGCCGAAGGGAAAGATCGGGAAGCCCCTTGGGGGGGAGGAGGAGTATGAGGGGGAGATTGAGGTAGACAGGGTATTGAGATGACTTAAAGAATTGCGGGTGGACAAGGCTCCTGGCCTGGATGGGGTGCACCCAAAGGTTCTGAGGGAACTTGGAGATAATGACAGCACCACTGACTGACCTATTTAACACCTCACTCAAGGAGGGGTTTGTCCCTCAGGACTGGAGGACAGCTCATCTGGTGCCTATCCACAAGAGTGACCCTAGCGATGAGCTGGGAAACTACAGGCCAGTCAGCTTAACCTCCATAGTGGATAAGTTAATGGAGGCCACTCTGAAAGAACAACTTCTTCCTGCCTCCCCCTTCTCTTGTCCCGGCCTCCTTTGTTCCTGCCTCTTCCCCTCCTTAGCCTCCCCTGATCTTACTGGCATGTTCTCCCGCTACCAGGAATGTCTTTTGCAACTTTTGTATTATTTCGTGTTGATGATTGTATTTCTCTAAGGTTTTACAAATTGCCTGTAAGCTATTTTAACTTCTGATATAAAATTTTGATTGTATATGCATGCTGTTATATTTTGTCTAATTTCCCTGCCTGCTTTGCTTCTACAGTATATTTTGAGTTCCTTGAAATTTCCTTTGTCTGTGTGTCCCTGGGTTGCACCTGGAAATGAACCTCAGCTCAGTGTGCCTTTCCGGTTACTACAATTTTAAATCAATCAATAAATAAATTTAAATACCATTGGTCCATCCAGTTTGCCTTGTTATACCCTATCCTCCCTCATGACCTATTGTCTAGATAGGACTTTTGCTTTTCCTCCCCCCTTACCCCTGCTTTACTGCTACCCCCTCCCCAGTAACTAACTTTTAAGCATTTAACTGTCTCAGCTGTGCTTGAATCCAGTAATGGTTTCTGTGCCCCCCCCCACCTTAGCCAGTAGGCTCTTTCACATTCAGTCACTTTCTCTGTAAAGTAAAACTTTCTCATGTCTCATCTGAACCCCCCAATCAGCTTCCACTCGTGTCTCCCTGTTTTGACTCACCATTCCTGCTGAATAGTTTCTCACAGTTTACTTTGTTTATTTCTGTCAGGAACGTAAAGTTTTCTATAATGTCGCTTCTCTCCTTCTAGTCTCCAGCAAGAACTGTACATGTTCAGTACCCTAAGCCAGTCCCCGTAGGATCTGCACTGTTGCCTTTGAACCACTTTAGTTTCCCTATGCTGTACTTTCTCCAGCCTGTCTTTGTCTATCCTATGGATATTCCTTAGGTTGCTTGGCTCAGAATACTTTGTTTTGTTCTTAAAATATCATATATGGCAATCCAGGTGTTGGCTGGTTTTACAGCAAAAAAAATATTGTTCATCAAGATTTGATTTGAATAATGACATCCTTTTTAAAAACTACTGTATACTAGACACTGAATTTAAAAAAATTTGAGCACAAAACATTTTACATTCATGGCATAAATTGGCTTACAAAATGACATTTCATTACCTCAGCAATTGAGGTTAATGACATTTTTGTTTTTAATTCTTTGGCGACCAGATAAGGCCCTCTGGGCACAAGGCCCGTTTACAGAGGTGATCCAAAACCACTGGGGAACTTAACTGACTTGCTTAGGGTCACACAGTATGCAAGTGGAGATTGTGGGAATCCAACCCAGGTCTGCTGAAAGTATGTGCAGTACCACACCTCATACTGCACTACAGTGTCAGTTATGGGTATTATCCCAAGCACCTAACAAAAACATTTACATTTCTAAGGGGGATCAATGGGAGGATTGCCTGGACCTGTTCAGGTGGTGTAATGGATCAACAGGAGACAAAATATAAGCTTGTGGGTTTTGGAATTTAAGAGATATGTGAGAAAGTCATTCTTCATGGAAACAGTGGTGGCTATGTCAGGAATCAGTTGCCCAAAGAGGTAATCAATGCAAAGAAAGCAACAGAGTTCAAGTGAGGTTCAGACAGATGTAAGGGGTTGGAGAGTCTGTATTTATTGATTGATTGATTGATTAATTGATTGATTTATTAGGGAAGACATACTCAGCTGATAACAGCGTGTTTCCTGATGCGCCCAGGGAGGTAGAGGGGGTTACGGAAGATAGTACAAGAAGAGAAAGCAAAAATAATAGTAATATACAACAATGCAGTACATCAAAAGGAGGACTATCATAAACATTACAAGGCATAACAGTACAGCAAGGTATATGTGGTAGATAAAAAATAGTTTCATGCACAAACGTATTATACAAACATGTACTTATTTATTGGGACTCCACACCCACTCTTCTACCCAGGGTACCCTGGGATTCCCTTGATAAGCCAACATTTGTCCAAGCTTTCCTTGAAGGCCTGTTCTGTTTCCATGTCCACTGTCTCCAGTGGTTGGCTGTTACATAAGTTTTCTGCTCTCACGAAGAATAAGTGCCTTATAATGTTACCCCTGCATTTACCACCTCTGAGCTTCAGGGCATGTCCCTGCATCCAGCTGGAGGGCACTAGCTCAAAATTCTCTGTTGGCTCAGTCTTGTTGATAGCCTTGGTTATGCAGAAGACAGAGACCACAGCATCACTTAGTCTTCTTTTTTGCAAAGGCCACCAGTCTGTCCTCATAGCATGCGTTCTCCATACCCCTGATCCTTTGTGGTGGCCCTGTGGTGCATCCTCTCAACTGTTTTAATATCTTTTTTGTACTGAGAAGCTCAGAACTCCATGAAATGCTCCAGGCAAGGCTCAACCATGGCCTTTTAAAGTGGAAGGATTACTGTTCTTCCCATGTCTTACCGAACACCCCATACCCCTTTAAATGCAACAAAGCATTTTGTTGGCCCTTTTGACAGTGGTGGCTCACTGCTTCTCATGCTTTAACTCCTTGTCTAATATGACCACCAGGTCCTTTCCCTTTTTTGTTGCATGATGTTTAACAAACTGACCCTCTGTCTGTTGGTTACACCCCCTGATGATCCAAGTGCCGGGGTTTTGTCTCCTTACCCTCTGCCCAGATATCATTGCAATAAATACTGTTAATGAAACAGCAAGTTTGTCTTGGTTATAATTAAAGCTACGAACAGTCCCTATTTTCCCAGGACAGTCCCTATTTTAGGCAGCATGTCCTAGTTTCCCCATAAGTTTTGCAAAATGTCACTTTTGTCCTGATTTTTGCTTACTTGTCCCAGTTTTGTCCCTTTTTATTTGCTGACTGTTAATCCGTGAGTGACAGTTATTTCAACACCCCTGTGGTGCTGCTAAGGTTGGACAGCAGTTTGCAACTTCAGCTCCTGTGCCTGTGTTGCACCTCAAGCATGTCAGTGGGAGCACCGTAAAGCATGTTCCTTCCTGTTAGTTTAGATTGGGTAGTAGTGCAAACAAGCGCATATGGATGTCTTCCTGCCAGCAGCTGAGAGGGACTCCAGAGAGAAAAGAGACCGGCAGCAGTGAACTAAGGTACCCAGACCTGATCAACTGTAGGGAAGTGTGTGAAAACAATCTGGTGTGGTGGTGGGACTCACTGAAGTGAAGTTTGCTCAGCAAATGAGGTGAGGGTAAGCGGGTTGGATGGGACTGTCAGGAGGAGCAATACATGCAGCATGAATGTCTGATGACAATTTAACGCAGGTTTGCTTCTAATGAACTTTCTGTATGATTTGGAACTTGCTGCAGCAGAATGATCTATTGTTTTAATCTGGATGTTTGCTACTGGTGTTACTGTGGGGTTTCATGGCCAGAGCCAGTAGCAAAATTTAATTGAGTGTGTGCAGCACTGTCTGCGGTGGTGCCTGTGGGAGTGACAAGGTGGGGGGTGGTCATGTTCAGGATGGACCGTCCCAGTTTTAGGCCTCAGAAAATTGGTAGCTTTAATTATAATCCTTGAGCCAGTAGGCTCCTAGAGCACCAGCTTTTTGGTTTTCGGGATTGAGTTGGGGGCAGGGAAGGGAGGGACAGGGTAGTACAGTGCATTCCAGGTGCTTTTAAAGGGAGGACTGGAGGGTGGGTCTTGGAGATCACCAGAAAAGATGGGGTGGGGAGGGAACTGGATGTTGTTGCCCACCTGGGGACAAATGATCTGGCAAGGGAAGCTGCAGCAGTAGTACAGGATAGGTTTAGGGAGCTGGGGAGGAGCCTGAAGCAGGTTGCTTGCACAGTGGCCTTCACTGAGGTGCTACCTGTGCATGATCAGGGAAAGACTAGGGAACTCCATCCCAGTTCCTTTAATGAGTGCTTGAAGGCATGGTGCGGGGAGGAGGGATTTTGCTACATTGGGGAATGGGGTCACACTTGGGGGATGTAGGCCTGTACAAGGGAGACAGCCTCCATCCATCCAGGAGGGGAACAGCAGTACTGGGTGGAAGGCTAGATGCTACTTTGATGAGCATTTAAAACTAATCAAGGGGGGAGGCAGAGATTGTCCCCCCACAGACTAGTGCAACAGGGAAGGTTAATTCAGGGAGAAGAAAGTCTGTGGAGGAACTTCAATTAGAAAAGAGGAGAAGGGGGGAAAGCAGCAAGGCAATCAGGGCCGGCGTTAGGCACCCGTGAACCCCGCGGCCGTGGGAGGCCCCCGCCGACCCCCAAATGTATGGGCAGACAGTGGTTAGCACTTGAAGTGGGTCTACTGACTCTGGCTTTATCTCCTAAATCCCCACTGCACTTCTGAGTCCCATTGTATAAAAAATACACAAAATTTTACAAAAGCAGCAGGCAGCAAGCCGCAGCATTACATACGGTACATACCTAAGTTCCAAATCCTTCCTTTTGTACATTTCGCTGTTCATCCTCACTACTCATGCTGCCTGCCGCTGCCTAATTCCTTTCCCTAAAAAGGCAACTGCAAGTTATTATCCAGCTCTACACCATCATACAGGAGCCCTGCTCAGCGAGCTGGCACGGCGCCGATTTCAGCTGCTGTGTTCTACTGGGTGCTGGCTGCTGAGTCTGCCTGCTTGCTTGTGCCCACCTGCCCAATTTTCTAATCCCCCAAACACCGAACCATGCTGCAGTGTCCACAGACTGCAAAAATGATCTAAGCAGCTTCCACATGTTCCCCTATTGTGCTGCACATCCTGGTGACTGTTGGAGCCAATCACAGGGCTCCACTCAGTCCCTTGCTATAATTTGCACCACCTCCCCCTTGGACCTGAAACATTTGGTCCCCACTCAGGTCCGTAACTGTGTCATAAAGATTATCCCTCCAGCGCTCTTGGAACCATTCAGCCGAGGACCAGTTCCAGAGCTTCGGAGAGAATTTTGGTGAACTTGAAGCCATGAGCTTGGAGGAGAGAGAAGACTACTGCCCTGCCCACTGCATCTAGAAGCCAGCCACCAGAGAGATGACCTTCCCACCTGGTCTAACTGCTAGCGTCGTTGCCGCTGCCGATACAGCCCTGCTAGTGCTGCTTGTTGAAAGATTGCTGAGAAAATTGGTAAATCATTTATTTCTTCTAAGAAGTAACTCTCAGCAGCAGCAGCTGGTCAGAACTTCCCCAGAAGCCTGCAAATCCAGATCAGCGCACTGTAACTATTGGTGATCGGATCTGAGGAGACTGAAGAGGAGATTATACCCCCATCCAGAGACCAAGTTTTCTTAGGTATGCTTTGTATTTGTATATGCTTGTACAAAATACTAAAACTAATACAATTAAGGTGTTTAATTTAAAGATAGTTGGGAGATGAGATTGCTGCTACTGTTAAAGTCTGTCACTGTCAAGACTCGAGGGGACTGCATAGACAGAGCAGCAACTGGAAAAAGTATATTATGCTTGCTTTAGGTGAGAACGAGTTACTGTGTGCCAATGGAGATCAGGGTTTTGCTATATTTTTTAGGTACTGAGATGGGCTAAGGATGAGGTGGTCTGGACTGGGCCATAATTTGGACTGAAAATGAATGTTTGTTTAGAATAGCCTCATGTCTCATGACTGACAGCAACGCTCACTGACTGTGTCATGAATATCTGTAGTCAGAGGCTTAATTCTAAACATTTATTTCTTTTCAATCCAAATCATGTCAAGTTACATACAATATAGTATGTTAGTATACTACTTGAGGAGACTGCAGAGAGCAGCAGCAGAGCCTTTTAATCAAATAGTCTTTAGCTAAACAGTGAGTGCAGACCTTTTGCAACTGATTTTTATGTTTGCTTGCACACATGTGCAAGAAACATACTGCCATCATCCGAGATTTCGGAGGTGTGTCACCCCCTCATCCAATTCAGTCAGTGTGTTGGCAGGCGCGGCCCCTGTAAGCCAATGCATGCTGGAGCTGTCTATGACAAGCTCCAAAATGCAGTGGCATACAGTTGAAAGGAGCTACGCTATGTGAGCAGCGAGCAGATATCGCCTGCTCATGCGCAGCTCCCCTACACACACACACACACACACACACACACACACACACGCACACATACACACACAGAGTAAATGCACGACACTGCGTGCTGCCTCCCCCCTGCACACACCTATAGGCTGATGGGGTGCCTAATCCCGTCGGCTGTGCTGCGCCTCCCAAAGCCTTCCAAATGCTCGCTGGGTGCCCACCCCAGCAGCAAGTCGATGGTATAGCCCGACGGGGTGCCCAATCCCCGTCGGCTTCATAGTCCCATGCTATCGCCGATGGGGGTGCCCAGTCCCGTCGGCTTCACTCCCCAGTACAAGGTGCCACGCTGGGAGCCCACCCCAGCATGGCAACAATGCCATGTGTGAGGGTGCCCAAGCCCCGTCGGCTCCACTCCCCAGCCATCCTTCTGCCACGCTGGGAAACCCAGTGTGGCAAACGTCCTGCATCGCTCTTTTTTTTGCCTGTAAAGCAAAAACGGTCCCACGCAGTCTTCCTGCCCCCCCCACAACCCGCACCCACCCACTGCACACCCTGCCTCCCCACACACCCCCTCACCCCATACTTACCTCCGGAGCTCGGCGCAATGATCTTTGGTGGACCGGGAACACGTCTGCACTCTTCAAAGCCGACCGCGAACTGAGGAAATGCCGGTAAGCTGTATAATGGGCTAGATAGGGCTTTTCAACTTTGTTGCATATCTCAGGCATTTTGGGAATTTTTGCACCAAATTTTCAACATGGGGTTTTTGGGACCCTGTCTCATGAATGATGTCACTGTCATGGCGTTATTAGAGCCCGAAGGTGATTTACGATCACTGCGTGGTCACTATCTTGAATCACCTTTAGGGACTGATTAATGAAACGACACTGCCAGTGTTCATAAGGTGGGTTCTCAAAAAGCCTATTTTGAAAATTTGGTGGAAAAATTCCAAAAACGACTGTTTTACGAGCATGCGTTGCGCAGTTCCTACGCACGCTCATAAGTTCACGAATTTTCAATGTTTTCACTCCAGATTTTCAACATTGCCATTTTACCACACCTTCTTATGAGTAGTACAGCTGTCATTTTTCACATCTCACCCAAAATGTGTTTCCGCCTATGTAGCGCACAATGGCGCAGTCGGTGTGCGAAACCAATGTATGAGACAAATTAAGAAAACCACAGTGACACTGTTCATGAGCAGAGATCTTAAAATGGCTATGTTGAAAATTTGGTGAAAAAATTCCTAAAAATGACTATTTTACGAGCGTGCGTTGCGCAGTTCCTACGCACGCTCATAAGTTTGCGAATTTTTAATATTTTCACTCCAGATTTTCAAAATTACCATTTTACCACACCTTCTTATGAGCAGTACAGCTGTCATTTTTCACATCTCACCCAAAACGTGTTTCCGCCCATGTAGCGCACAATGGCGCAACCGGTGTGCGAAATCAATGTACGGGACAAATTAAGAAAATCACAGTGACACTGTTCATGAGCAGAGGTCTTAGAATGGCTATGTTGAAAATTTGGTGAAAAAATTCCTAACAATGACTGTTTTCTGATGTCGTTGCGCAGTTCCTACGCACCGGCAACGTAAGTTTCGCAATTTTCAATATTTTCACTCCAGATTTTCAACATTGCCATTTTACCACACCTTCTTATGAGCAGTACAGCTGTCATTTTTCACATCTCACCCAAAATGTGTTTCCACCCATGTGGCGCGCAATGGCGCAGATGGTGTTTGAAATCAATATATCTGGGACAAATTAAGAAAATCACAGTGACACTGTTCATGAGCACAGGTCTTAAAATGGCTATGTTGAAAATTTGATGAAAAATTCCAAAAATGACTGTTTTACGTGCGTTCGCGAGTTCCTATGCATGCTCATAAGTTTCTGAATTTAATGTTTTCACTCCAGATTTTCAACATTGCCATTTTATTACACTTCCTTATGAACAGCACAGCTGCCATTTTTCATATGTTGCGCGAATGTGTTTCGCACATGTAGCGCCTCAATGGTGCTGTTGGTGCGAAAGCAGTGTTTTGGGACAGATTAAGAAAATCACAGTTACACTGTTCATGAGCAGAGGTCTTAAAATGGCTATGTTGAAAATTTGGTGACAAAAGTCCATAAAATGACTGTGTTACGAGTGAGCATTGCGCAGTTTCCACGCACCCTCGTAAGTTCATGACTTTGTAATATTTTAAGTCCAGATTTTCACCAGTGGCATTTTTCCACACTTCCTTATTTACAGTACAGCTGTCATTTTTTACAACATGACCGAAGTGTGTTTTCACACTTTCAGCGCAGAGATGCGTGGTCGCTGTGGGAAATCATTGTTTGGGACAGATAAAGAAAACCACAGTGACACTGTTCATGATTGGAGGCACCAAAATGCCTGAGTTGACAATCTGCTGTAAAAAAATATCCCCAACCTAATTATATTACTGGTGTGCGTTGCACAGTTTCTATGTACACCCATGGCTTCACCTTTTAAATATTTTTACTGCAGATTTGCAACATTGCCATTTTTTATACCTCCCCATGAACAGTACAGCTGCCATTTTTTACATCCTGTTCGGAATGTTTTTGCACCTGGTGCTAAATGCCGTAGATCGCCAAGCATAAGCAGCGCTAACAAACTGATATTCCCCCTGTTCATGAGGTGGGGTCACAAAACCATGTTGAACATTTGGAGTGAAAATACCAACGAATGCCTGAGGTATTAGGGTTTCCAACCATAACGCCCAACCCTGTACAGAATGACAGGCATCAGGGGTGTGACTTGAGATTCTTGCCTGTAATGCTCATACCATTCCACCCCTGCAGCCAGTGAGAGGCATCGGTATGCCTTGGACTCTTGACCCCAATGTTCACCCATTCTCCTATATTACCCATCTCACCGTATTTCCTAATGGAATGGGGTGCGCATAAGGGCCAAAGGCCCCAAGGAACACCGTGACACTTGTCAGTGTCTGCAGGGTGGGGTGTGGTGAAATGGCGTGGCCGTTATGCCTGACGACCCAAAGGCAACCCCAATGCCTGTCACTCTCTGCAGGGTGGTGGTGGGGTTGGCTTCAGTTCAATACTTCACTGCCATTCCTATTACGCAGCTCTGTAACTTCTCACACTACCACTGCCAATGCCAGCAAGCAAACATTCGGCATTGACAAATGCTTGTATAGAGCAGCAGCAGTAAATTGGTGAGAACTAGAGGAGGATTTATTGCAAATATATTATAAATGGTGTTTATAGATTACTGTTGCTTGCTCTTTAGGTTGCTAGTCTTTGTGACAAATTGTGCAGTAAGTTGGAGGAGCAGTTAAGGATTACTGGGGAGGCCCAGCCGGTCTTGTCCTGTCTGTGGAGCCCCAGTCATAGAGTTTGCTGGAGGCCCCCAAAGTCCTAAAACCGGCCCTGAAGGCAATGTAACAGGGGAGGGCAGGACCGGGGTAACAGAGGGAGTGTGAGGGGACAAGCAGGAAGAGGAAGCAGGTTAAAGGGGGAGAGAGGGATGAAGAGAGTCATATGCGCCATCACAAGGAGTCTAGGAAACAAAATTTCTGACCTTGAGGCATTCCTTGCAGAGGCAGACCTGGATCTTATGGCCATGACGGAATCATGGTGCATGGGCAACCACAGCTGGGAAGTAGCCATCCCAGGTTTCACCATGTTATGGAAGGACAGATCATTTAGGAAAGGAGAAGGTGTATGTGAAGGCAGGTGTAAGGGCCACTGAGGTACAGGGGCAAAAGTGGGACAATAAATGGCTGGTGGTACTAAGGGTTAGCCTACAAATGGGGTCAGGGGTTGTTATTCGCATGGGGATGGTGTATAGGCTTCTGACACAGTGGGAAGATGTTGACAGAGCCCTGGAGAAACCGCTAACAAACTGGCCAACAAGGGTGAAGTTTGATTATTGCGGACTTTAATCTGCTGGATGTAGATTGGGACATTCTGTCCACAGCTTCATCAAGAAGCAGGACCATCCTCGATGCTATACCGGGGAAATTTCTCAAGCAGCTGGCATTGGAACCAACTAGGGATGGAGAATGCTGGACCTGGTACTTACAAACAGAGACAGCGTTGCTGACATCACAGTGGGTAGTCCCCTGGGTACAAGTGATCACCTTACTGTGTGGTTTAGCATACGGATAGGACAGGGAAAAAAACACACTAAAATGAGGGTCCTGGACTTCATGAGGGCAAATTTTAAAGAAATGGGAAACTGCTTCAGAGAATACCTTGAAAGGGGAAGGCAGAGGGAGACTGGAGGCTTAATGGAGAAAGATTAAAGAGAGTACACCCCAGGCTTCGGCATGCTGTTTAAAGGAAGTGAGTAAGAGAAAGAGGCGGCAGAGGCTGCTATGGCTCTCCAAGGGGTTGGCAAAGACAGTGAATAAGAAGAAAACAGCATTTAGAAGGTACAAGGAGACCCAAAAGGATGAAGACAGGGAGGTATATCTGGCAAAACAATGAGGGAAGGGGGCAGAAAGGAGGGTGAGAGCAGCAAAAGCACTAACAGAGGAGAGAATAGCTAAGGAGGTCAAGAAAGGGGATAGGATCTTCTTCATGTGTTGGGGGAAGAGGAAGACAAGGAGAGGGATGGGGAGAATCAGGTGGGCATCGGCAGTGGGGACTGCACAGAGGAAGATCAAGAGAAAGTGGAAATATTAAATGATTACTTCTACTTGGTCTTCACAGTAGTGGGTGTGGTGGGGCTGGGGAGTGAAGCAGCATGCTGCAGTAAGCACAGGAGAGGGGCAGTGGACACAAGACCATTCTTGATGGAGAGTGTCCAAAAAGAATTGGAAACCTTACAGGAGAATAAGGTGATGGGGTTGGATGGGATTCATCCAATGGTCCCTAAGGAACTGAGCATGGTGCTGGCCACCCCTCTGACAACGTTTCTTAGCAGTTCAGAGATGGAGGAAGTTCCAGAGGACTGGAGGAGGGTTGATGTGGTTCCTCTTCACAAAAGTGTTAGTAGGGAGATTGGTAGCAACTACAGTCCAGTTAGTCTCAAATCAGTGGTGTGGAAGTTAATGGAGACACTACTGAAGGAGAGACTCGTGGAGCACCTGGAGGCAAAAGGGCTGCACGATCACTGGTAGCATGGTTTCATGGGGGGAGGACATGTAAAACTAATATAATAGATTTCTTTGACTCATGGAGGTAGATCAAGGGAGATCAGTGGACATAGCCTATCTGAGTTCAGTAAGGCTTTTGATACTGTGCTGAACAGTAGGCTAGTTAAAAAACCAGGCAGCCTGGGGGTGGGTGAGAAAGTGACAAGCTGGGTGTCAAACCAGTTAACGGATATTAGGCAAAGGGTGGTGTTAAATGGAAGCAACTCAGGCGATAGGAGAAGGACTGATGAGGTGCCACATGGTTCAGGGTTGGGACCAGTCCTCTTAAATGTCTTCACAAGCTACATTATGGAGTAGCTTGAGGGGAAAGTGAGCCGCTTTGCAGATGATACACAAATCTGCAATTGGGTTGACACTCAAGAAGGGGTGGAGAGAATGTAGAAGGATCTGCGGAAACTAGAGAAATGGTCTAGGGTGTGACAGCTGGATTTCAATGCCAAAAAGTGCAAGGTTATGCACTTAGGGCTACAGAACCCAGGGGCTGTGTACAAGATGGTGGTGGGGGGGTGGAGATTACAGTCACTAAGCAAGAAATAGACCTAGGTGTCATCATATCTGATGACCTCAGGGTGGCTGGACAGTGTGACAAAGCAGTGGAAAAGTTTGGCAGGATACAGGGATGCACTGGGAGAGGGATTTCTAGCCGAAGGAGGGAGGTGGTGCTGCAAATTGTATTACTCACTGGTGACACCCCACCTCGAGTACTGTGTCCAAGTCTGGAGAAGACACCTCTGCAAGGACATTGAAAGAGTGGAGGTGGTACAGAGGAGGGCAACCAAAATGGTGAAAGAGTTGCACAAGAAGCCATATTAGGAAAGGTTGCAGGGACTCGACATACACTCCCTTGAAGAGAGGAGAACAGGAGGGGACTTGACTGAAACCTAGAAGTGCCTCACAGGAGTGAACAAGGCACGAGTTGAGAGTTTATTTCAGAGAAAGAAAGGCACTAAAACAAGGGGGCATGCAGGGAAACTAAAGGGGGAAATTTTGGAGATGTGCGGAAATACTTCTTCATGGAAAGGGCAGTGGATGACTGGAACAACCTGCCAAAGGAGGTAGTGAGGAACAAGACTATGGGGAGGTTCAAGCATGCATGGGATAGAGACTGGGGCATTTTAGGTAGAGGAATGGGATGGGTGAGTGACACCTATGACCAACTAGGGTCAGTAGTGATGGAATAGGCAGAGGCAAGGGTCAGACTGGATGAGTCTAAGGGTCATTTTCTGCCAACAAAATCTGTTTCTATGTTTCTATGAGTTCTACTTTCCAACATCTTTATTGTACGCCATGGTCCTACTGTATATTCCGGTCTGTATCTTCTCTTCTCCTTCTTGTGATCAATCCTGACCCCACAGCTCATGCAGGCATCCATCACACATGCAGATCTTCTCCCCTGGAGAGGGGAAGAGGTATCCCACAGTCCCATTTATGAAGTGGTCCACTCGTCCCTTGGCCCAGTCCCAGCTGCACTTCAGCTTTCCTCCCAGTGTCAGCAAAAGCACAGACTTGACAGGCTTGTGGCTTGCCCTTACCCAGCACCTAGCAGACTTTCTAGCCACACAGGCTTTGCTGGCACCCCCTCTTCCTGCCAATCCTCTTTAATGTCCCAAAACAAACCAACAGGGTAGCCACTCCCATAAGGGAAAAAACTGAGTCTACTATAACCACCCCCAAAACTGGGGTGGAGCTACATAAATAAATAAGCCATGTCTAGGGTGCCCTTAATTACTATAATGCTATGAACTACTGAAGTTCAGAAATTTCTAGTAGACTGGAGAGCAAGCTTCAAGGTTTTACAAATACCTTTCACAATGTATGATTTATTTATTTAGCCATAAAGACTGTTAGAACATTTTGTTTTCTTTCTGGGTCTATTTTTTCTTTCTGGGTGTATTTGTCTTGTAATCCAGAGTTAAGAGCTTGATCCTCAAAGGGATCCAAGTCAATGGAAGGATGTGCAGAGGTCCTGCTCTACACATGCAGAGACCTCTGTGCATCCCCAGACCTGGCTGCACACCCCCTCCACACCTTATCCCTGGTCATGGCCACTGCTGTGCGCCCAGTCCGGACATGGATGAGCAACAGGTAGGGGCATGCATGTGCACTAACTGGCATTGTGTAGGGCCTGCAGAGGGGGCAGATACTGTACAGCCTTAGGGTCTGCCATAGTGCCTACATTCCCCCTCCTCCAGACAGTGGGACACTCCCTGTCAACCCCCACACCACCAGCTCCAGACCTCTGTGTAGGCTGGGAGGACCTACCGGTGTACAGTTGCTGTTCTGACACAGACTGCCGTATCTCGTGTCCCCTGCTCCATGTGGAGTGGGGCTGCACTACAGTACCAACCCGCTCCAGACCTCTGTGTAGGCTGGGAGGACTTACCTGTGTACAGTTGCTGTTCTGACACAGACTGCCGTATCTCGTGTCCCCTGCTCCATGTGGAGTGGGGCTGCACTACAGTACCAACCCGGGCATCCAGTGGATGTCCAGTATCCTGAATATAACCACCTTGGGTGTCACCCTGCACAGGTGTAGAGCTCAGCACACACAGGGTATGGGTGGATGGAGCTTGGGATCCTGTCCTCCATTGCATGGAATCAGGGTGTGCATAAGTGCTGCAAAGATATGCTCAAATTGAACAGATCCCAGCCACCTTTAAGGATTAGGTTCTAAGTGCCTAACCTGCCTAAAGCATAGTTGAGGGGCACAGATGAAAAAAACAGGTTAACCCAGCGTTTGCCTCCCAATCTCCAGATTTACTAATCAGGGACATAGGAGGCTTAAAACATGTAGGGACAAATTATTAAAACTGGGGACACATCTGTAAAATAATGATATCAGATCAGGAAGTTGTGTTCAAAATACTGCTTAGTAATAATAGCATTTTCTTAATTGGAACTAGCCTGTAACACTAATGGCTGGCATTATTTTATTATTTAAATCTGACATATTCAGTGACAGAAATACCAGATTTAAGAGGGACCCAGGAAATTTCTGAGACAAACGTCTGGGACATCTCTAAAAATCAGGGACCATTGAGGAATATGCCTAACAGTAACAGAAATTGAAAAGTTAAAATCACCGTGTACAATATTTATAAGTACAAAAAAAACCCCAATAAATTATTTTAGGTAGGAAAGGAAAGGAAAGAAGAAAACAACACACATCAGCACAAATTAGCCTAACAAGATCTTCCCTTTGTTTCTGAGTTTGATGTGTTCACTCCCTTAAATAGATTATGCTAAGTCTATTGAAGAATGTTATTCACCACAATAGTTATTGACAGGTTTGTGTTTGGATTTCAAGTAGCGTATCTCTTATGTTAAACAGATTTTTCAAATATAGAGAAAAGCCATTGACTGAAAGGTTAATTCACTTAGAGTACAAACTGAACCCAAGGTAATTGCATTTAGCAGCATTGCCATGGAAAGGGCCTCTGTAATTACATCTCTAACACCCTCTGGTGGTACTTTTTATAGCTGAGTTTAATCTTGAAGACTAAATGCTGCTGTGATTACACTAGACTTGTCCAAAACATGAAAAACAAAAGAAAACTGAGTTGCAGAAGTGTTCTAGGATATTCACCCAGTGAATAAAGTGTGGTTGTTATGACGCTGATTTTTATTTAGAACGTCTTGTGTTCTTGACACCATGATGAACTGTGTGGCCTGATATGGCTCAGCCTGATGCTAACAATATACAGTATAAGTTGAAAAAGAGCGGAACCTTTCTCTATCCCTTGATTTACTAGATTCAGTTTGCATAACTAGCCTATACCTGGTTTGGCCCCCAATGGCTTGATAACAGTGACTTGTTTAGAGTTTCATTTGCAAGGTCTATCAGGTCTCAAGCAATAGATGCTCTTCATACGAAAAAGAATATTTCTGTGTAGGGATGTACTGTGGAGGATTCAGCACTAAAGATCCTGCTGCAGCAGGACCCCATCTATCATTTGCATTTAAATGGCATACAAGCTATTCAAAATATTATAATTTGAGCACAACAAAAATTAACTTTATTGTGGCCCTCTACCAAGAGTTATCATGATCATTACAAGATAATGAGTACATTAAGTGTTCTGCTGGCTAGCTGATGGCCCGACCCTCTTTTACTCTGTCCCTTTTCTTTTTTTGCTGCAGGACCTTTTTTAAAAATTTGCATCCGACACTGGGGTGTAGTAAAACCACCACTGAAATAGAGATTGTTAAGAATGACATTGTTTCCCCCAAATGTCATTAGATTGGAGAAAAAAAAGTGGATAAGTTGCAAAGTAACATTAGCAAAGTTGGATGTATACAGTGCCTTTCATGTATAAAAAGTCTACATGGTGGAAACATAGGAATTAAAGGTGAAAGCAGGCCACGCAACCCATCATGAATGCCCCTTCAACTACTCACTTGCAGTTTCCACTTAAATGAGCCTTGCTCATGTACTCATTTGCTACATGACTGGCTTTACCTTAAAGGCAAAGTCCTCTCAGGCTATTTTCTGTATACGTGTGTACAGTAGCTTGTAGACATGAACAATGATTTCCTGTCTTAATACCCTGCTAGTTTCATCTGAAATTAAATATAAATGAAATTGCTTCACTTGGATCTGCCCTGGTGTGAAAACCTGTTTTACTCCATTGCAAAGGTCAAGACCCCTCTCATGCAAGGCATCATGGGAGTTGATGATGCATACATGCACACACCAGCAGAAGTGCTACTGTCGGTCAGTTCTATTGTATGTCTTCTGAAGTCCCTGTATTCTTGTCTTGTTCTGGCCATCAAACATTTCAAAGTAAGGTCCCTAATGCTCAGGCCTTACAGTCTGCTTATCCTTTCAGCATAACTGCCTCACACTCCTGCTGCATGAGAAATGTACTGCAGCCTGCTCACTCCAAGGATGAATTGCTAGTAACTGTTGTTTTTCTCTCCATCTGGTTTCACTAGTACGTTTGCTCACTTCCACCAGACTCTTGGGACTTTGTGGGTCCAGGATGAACCATTAATTATTGCCTACTCCCTATCTGGATCGCCTCATTCTGTTGTATTTGGAACCAGACTCTGGTTTCTTGTTTTAGGCTGAAAAACTAATTACTGCATACTCTTATCTGGGTCACCTTGAAACTGTGTTTCTGATACCTACAGCCTTTATAAATTGCTGCCTGTTTTTTTTTTTTTTTTGCTCCTGCTATTGCTTCTGCTACTGCAGCCTCATTAGCCTTAGATCTGCCTTCTAGGCCTGCTCTAGTCATTATTTCTAGATTTACTGCCACTGTTTAATTACTCAGTTTCTTATAGCCCTGCCTGACTTGGTCCAAGTCGTTAACTTGTTGCATTTGTCTTCCTTATCAAGGTATTTGCTTTTTGATTTACCTAGATAAGGTCCCCTGCCTCTAATTACACATCCCTAAGCTTCATACCCTTCCTGTCTGTCTTACCCTTTTCTCTCTCTGTCCGATCCCTGCCCCCTCCCTCTCCCTCTGCCTCCTCCTTCAGTCCTATTACCATACCTGTCTTCCTCTGTTGGGGAAGGGTGGAAGGAAGGGGCAGCTGCAGAATAAGGGGTGCTAGCTGCACATTTGAGCAGACTTGATAGACCTCTAGGCCTTTATCTGCTGGCAAATTTCATATGTTTGTATGTTCGTATCTCTCTCATTTCTTCACCTCCTCCCTTGCCCCCGCCTTACCCCTCCCACCACTCCCTCATCCACTCCCCCTTCTCCTTACCACCCCACCTTACCCCTGCCATCCACCCTGGGCTCCTCCATACCCCCCTCCTTAAATCCTGAATTTCTCCACTGTGCCTTTTTCTTCCTTGCACTCTCCACCCTTTGTTGTTCTGCCCCTCGCTTAAGAAGGTAGAAGTCTCAGTCCATCCTCTTTCTCTTCTTTATTCTCCTTGCTGGCGATGTTGAACCCAACCCCAGTCTCCCTTCTCCCTCCTCTTCTGGTGTTCTCCCCAAAGGCCTCAGCATTTTCCACTTTAATACCAGTAGTCTCCTCCCTAAGCTTGAACCCCTTAAAGTCTGGATCTCTCAGCGGTCTTCTGGACTACTGAGCATCTCTGAATCCTGACTGTCCTCCAGGGTACCTGATGCCAGCTTGGCATTCCCTGACTGCCACCTCTTTCATCAGGACTGAGGCAAGCATGGCAGTGGTGTGGCCTTGTATGTCCAATAGAACCTATACTGCGCCATCACCCTCACAGAGTTAGTCCTTTCTTCTCACAACCTCCTTCTAGCCAAGCTATCCCTCCCCTCCGTTCTCCCTTTTTTTGTCAGTGATTTCTATGCCTCTCCTAAAATCTCTCCCTCCTCTTTGATTGACTCCCTCTCACCTCTTGTAACCCATGCTACCTCTAGTGAGCTCATCCTCTTTGGGGACTTTAACACAAACTGGCTCTCCCCAGCCTGCAAGCCCACCCTCCACAGGATTGAGTCCCTAAACCTTTTGTAACTATTCACAGAACCAACCGGATCTATCCTCACTCCCCAAACCACTCCCTCCTGGCCTGGGTGCTCTCCTCCCACCCCCAATGTATCACTGCAGCAGGCGTTCTACCAGATGCCTTCAGTGCCCACTGTATAACTTACTGTATCAGGAAAATGAGGCTCACTCAATCCAACCTAAATATATCTGGTACAGGTCACTTGACACTAATGCCCTCCTAAATAACCTTGCTGCCTCTGATTGGTCCTCCGTATACTCTGCATTGGACATTGACATGACTCTTCTATGCCATATTTAGCCACACTTGGAACATTCACAACCCCCCACCAAAAAAAGGCCAAAGTCAGATGCCCCCACCACCCCCGGATCACATCTGGCCTTATCGATATGTGCAAGTCACTTGAGCATGTTACAAATCCCAGTTTGATATCTTATCCTACAGGTCACTTTGAAACAAAAACACAGAGTCTGACAGCAGATAAGGGCCTCTTGGCCCACCCAGTCTGCCCATTTTTTCTACCTTCATTTTTGCCGCAGACCCAACTTGATCTACAGCTCTTTCTCCTCCCATTTCTTACATCTACAATTCCTTTGTGCCAATTCCCACCACTGCCTTGTCCCACAACTATTTTCACCCCTGCCACATCTGCTGGAAGGTTGTTCCAGTTATCCACCACCCTTTTTGTGAAGAAGTACTTCCTCACATCTCTTCTGAATATACCCCCTTCCAGTTTCATAGCACATCCCCTTGTTCTAAAGCATCTTTTTTTTCTGAAAAATATTCACCTCCTGTACCTTATTTACCCCTGTGAGATATTTGCAGTCTCTATCATATCCCCCATCTCCCTCCTCTATTCCAGGGTGTACATATTGAGCTCCTTAAGCCTCTTCTCATAAGGCTGTTGATGCAGACCCTGCACCATTTTAATTGACGTCCTCTGGAGTGCCTCCACTCTATGTCTTTCCTGAGATGTGGTCTCCAGAACTGGACACCATACTCCAGGTGGAGTCATACCAGTGATCTATATGGGGGCAACACCACCTCCCACTTTCTGCTAGTGATACCCTTTCCTATTCATCTCAACATCCCACTAGCCCTCCTGACTGCCTTGTCACACTGCCTGGTCACCTTTAGGTTGTTTGATATGATCAGCCCCAGGTCTCTTTCCTACTTGTTCATTGTCAACAGCATTCCCCCATTTTATACTTTGCCCCTGGGTTTCTGTGCCTCAGTGCATTATTTTGCACTTTTTTGCATTAAAGCCCAGCTACCGTACCCTTGTTCACTCCTCCAGTTTGCTCATCTCTTCTACCCTCACCCCGAGTATCCACTCTGTTGCAGATCTTGGCATCATCTATAGACCCATAGCTATACCCTTGGTATTAACCCTTAGACTGCTGAGAGAATTAGAACATATTGGAGTTCTGGATGGATATGCTAGTCCATGGCCCTATAAGAGTTAAGCAAAATCCTTGAGAAGCTGGTTGCCGCTCAAACAACTGACTTCCTCATCAAACATGATCTTCTCTCCCAAACCTAACATGGTTTCAGTAAAGGGCACAGCACTGTAACTGCCCTCCTTAAATTCACAAATGACACTCTCTGCTCCATGGATTCTGGACTGATGACTGGTTCAGCGTTCATATATCCTGCTAAGGCTTTTGATCTTGTTGATCACCCTCTCCTACTCAACAATCTCCATACCTTAGGCTTTTCACTTCAAGTGGTGGGCTGGTTCGCAAGCTACTTATTTAACAGAACACAGGTTGTCAAGTTTAACTCAGCCTTGTCGGAGCCTACCTCTGTTAATATAGATGTTCCTCAGGGTTCGATCGTGGGTTCCCTGCTCTTCTCTATCTTCATTGACCAGATTGCCCATGACACCCACTCTGCTCATCTCTCCTCTATGCTGACAATTTGGTCCTGCATTCCAGTGCAAAGTACATAGCTGAGATCAATCATAATCTATCATCTGCATTTCAAAAAATTCAGTCCTGGCTCATCAACTGCAAACTTGTCCTCAATGTGGGCAAATGCAGGCTATGTTATTTGGCCCTGGAGCCAAACTCAAAACTAACCAGTGCACTCTCAAAGTCTCTTGCCTAGATGACTCCTTACTGGAGTCTGTAAGCTTTAAATATCTAAGGATCCTACTTGATGGTTCTCTTGACTTTGATCAGCACATTCAAGCCACATGCAAGTCTGTCAGTTCCAAGCTTTGAGTGGCCTACAGAACTTGCTACACTCTGACTCCTTCAGCCAGGCTGGCTATTGTCAGAGGCATTCTTTTACCATCACTCTCCTATGGTGCCGCTACCTAGGTCAATGCATGTAAAACCTCTCTGTGCAAATGGGATACTACTTACAACAATATCTGTTGCTTTGCCTCAGCATCCTCTCGATTCAAACACCACTGCCAACTCCACACTGATCTAAATTGGCCCTCCCCGCTGCCCTCCAATGTCACTCCCTTGGCTCCCTTACTGACTCCATACTTAGATCAAATACCCCTAAGTCGCTTGCCTCCCTCCTAACCCCCCTGGCCTCCTCTTATGGCCTTAGATCAATTGACCATGCCCTACTACACATTCCTAGATGCAAAACTAATAAGGGTGCTTCTGCCCTCTCACACACTGCTTCTAAATATTGGAATTCCCTTCCTGCAGATTTGCATCTTACACCCACCCATAACCTATTTAAAATGAAACATCAGTCTCTGCTCTCTACTTGCACAAACTGCACTTGCTTTAACCCTCCCAAGACAACTCATTGCCTCTTCCACCTTCTCTAACATGCTTCTCTTCTATCCTTCCCTAAAATTTCCTCTGCTCCCTCCCAACGTATGCCCACCCTCACTCACTCTGCCCCTCTGTGACAATACACTGTCCGGCCATTCTTTGCCCTTTCTGCCTGACACTCATTGCCTTTTACCTCCCTGTCTTTTTTCCAATCCTTTGCTTGCCCTCACAACTTTCTAACTCACTTTGGGGATCCTACCTAGTTGCTGTGGCTTTGCCCATTATGTTACAATTGTTTGTACCGGTATTCTGCTGGCTTTCACCTAAGAACTCCTTATCTGACTCCATTGTACATTATGGTTATTGTTGTACAGTCTTGCTTTTGTTTCTCAACTTCCCAAATTGTATATTATTGTGTTGGCACTTAATTTTTACAACCTGTACAATATGTTTGTTGCTAGCTGCCCTATCTTATGTACTTTACTTCCATAATTATTTGTATCTTTGTTCCAATGTTGCTGATATTGTCATGAATGATGTACTATTTCTCTGTAACCTCCTGGGTTGTGCCTGAAAATAGTCATTCACTTGGCTAGTGCACCCCACCCGATAAACAAAAACTAAATAAATAACTAAATATGCAAAAAGGCAGCCCTTTCCTTCCCACTCCTCTGTTACATAACATAAAGAAATTAAAGAGAAATGGTCCCAGCACCAAACCTGAGATACCCCACTGGTCACCCTCCCTTTCTCGGAGTGAACTTCATTTATCACTACCCCCTGTCTCCGATCTCCAAACCAATTTCTCACCCACGTTACCACCTTGTTACCTACCCCCAAACTACCCAGCTTGCTTATCAGTCTCCTATCTGGAACTGTGTAGAAAACATTCCTGAAATCTAGGTAGGCCATGTCTACTGCACCTCGCTGATCTAATTCCTTGGTCACACACTCAAAGAAATCTATCAGATTCATTTGGCATGGCCTCCTGCCTGTGAATCCGTGCTGCCTTGGATCTTGTAACCTGCTGGATTCAAGATATTCCACAATCATTCCTTTTTAGCAGTGTTTCCATTACCTTACCCATCACCAATGGCAGGCTGACAGATCTATAATTGCTAGCCTCTTCTCTGCTACCATTTTTGTGAAGTGGGACTACATCTGCCCTCCTCCCGTCCTCTGGGACCACCCCAGTCATAGGTGCCGGAACGGGGGGGCCACTAGGGCCATGGCCTTACCACTTTCGTAAGTGGCCCTATTACTTTTTGCAATCATGTTAATGTATTTAATAGGAGAGAATTTATCCCTTACATCCTTGGCCCTACCACTTTTCAAACCGTTCCGGCACCAATGACCCCAGTCACCAGTGACCTGTTAAGTAAGACTGTCACAGGTGCAGCCAGTACATCCATGAGCTCCATCAGCACCCTTGGATGCACCCTGACTGGTCCCATAGCTTTGTTCACTTTCAGGTTAGAGAGTGCTTTCAGGACTCTCTCCTCAGAAAAAGGACTAGTGTCCACTTTTGTCCTTTCTAAGCAACTGTTGCTTTTTTTTTGCGGTCCCTCCCTTTCACGTCCACTATGAGCACTGAGATGAAGTATTTGTACAATATGTCTGCCTTTTCCTGGTTCTCCTCCATACAGTCCCCTCCCTCCCTCTTTAACCTTACAATTCCTCCTTCTGTCTTCCATTTTTCATTTATGTAACTCCTCCCTGTTGGGGGTTTACCTGTTTGCCCCATTGGGGCTGCTCCAGTCCTGGCTTTCCCCTGTTTTGGTCCCTGCTCGTGGCCCTAAAAGTCCAGATTGCTCCAGGATCCTCCCTCCAGCCCCTGCATTTTTTCTTTTAGTTTGTAGGTGAAATCGGGGCCAGTGGAGCTAAAATGTGGAGCCGCCACCCTGTTCTGCACCACGGGTGCAGTCTGGCGATCTACGCATGTGCAGGAGCGCATTGTGTTTTGGCTGTTCCAGTGGCCATTCTGGCAGCCTCTCCAGTGTTCTTGGTCCCCAAGTTGGGCAGGACGGGGACCGGAGACTGAGAAGAGGTCTAGGAAAGCCCTCTGTACATTTTCATTAAGACGTACCAATAGCGCTCAAGATTCAAGTGCTGTCTCATTAATATTCATAAGGCAGCATCTGCAAATCTGGAGACCTGGGTTTGAATCCCACAGCCCCCACTTGCATACTGTGTGACCCTGAGCAAGTCACTTAACTTCCCTGTGCTCCCAGGTTGCACCTGTAAACAAGCTTTCAGCTTAGTGTGTCTCACCTGGTTAAACAGTTGGACAAAAAAATAATAATAATGAGTTGAGCCTGCCTGCTACCTGAAGACAGTGGATAACGACAGTAACGACAGGCTGGGGGTTAAAATAAAAAGTTGAGCACTGCAGTGATTGTTAGGGAAAAGGGGCTGCTACATATCTATTTCTTTCGTTCTTTCTTTATTTATTTAATTTTATTTATTTATTTAGTTTTTGTTAACCGGGTAAGTGCACTAGACAAATTCTTGCCTATTTTCAGGCACGACCCAGGGGGAGGGGGATACAGATGAACGTCAACTGACTTTGAACCAGATTAAGCTGTGGGAGCAGATTAAAATTAAAGTGTTCATACTGGCTGCAGCAGGACATTGAAGGAGGAACACTGTATGGACTACAGGGGACTATGTGTGGGTTGCCTGGGGGCAGAACAAATCGGCTGCAGCGATGGAAAAAGGGCTGAGTAAGAATGTTAACTGCTGCCAGCAATCAACAGGAGAAAGAAGCTGCTTTGAAAGTGTGGGGCAATAATTAGATAAAAGAAATGGTTTGACTGCTCCATGGGGATAAAGTTGAAACATGGTGTGTGCTGTACTGGGACTGTTTTGCTAGCAGCCATACTTGTAGCCATGTGACCACAATTCAGTCAACTGGAGTGCCAGGATTTGCCAGGAGGACTATAGGACTATTGAAAAAGGCTTTTGGGTGAAAAAGCCAAAAAAAAGTTTAGGCACCTTTTTCCACAGTCAATCAGGCGTCAAGAGAGCCTCATACATATTAATTTTTGGAAAGGACAGTGAAGTTAGCCAGTGGAGAGCTGCCAGAGAGCTCCCAAAACCCAAACACTTTCTGGTTCCAGTCAGTTCAGTGGGAGCCCCTCCAGAGGAGGGGGGGCTCTAGCCCCCTATGCAGAGGATGAGGCTGCAAGGCTGGGAAGGGCCTGCCTGGAGGCTGCCAGCAATTTGTCCCACAGGGCCTGGTCATGCCTTTCCCCATGTTTGGAAGAGTGTGTAAATGGAGTTTGCTTTGCAACTCTATTGAGAGAGAGAGCTGCAGGGTCCTGCTATAGGCTGTTGTGGTAAGAAGCTACACCACCGTGGTGAAAGTTTTTCAGGGAAAAGGACATCTGAAATCATAAGGAAGATGGAGATCTTCTTGGGGGCTGCACAGCCTGCAGTGCAAGGAAAGTCTGAATTTTCATCTGCACCACATCGGTGAGACACCAAGGTTGTGAGATTTGTGTGAGAGATTTCTGCAAGGAAAAGGTTTTGTTTAACCCTAGTAATGATACAGTGTCTAAAGAGACAAGCATTTGTCAATGCCGAATGTTGTCTTGCTGGCATTGGCATTGGTAGTGCAGGAGTTAGAGAGATGCATAATAGGAATGGCAGTGAAGTATTGAACTGACGCCAACCCCTCCTCCACTCTGCAGAGACTGACAGGCATTGGGGAGTGTTTTTGGGTCATCAGCCGTAACGCTCATACCATTTCACCTCACCCTACTCTGCAGACACCAACAAGTGCCGCATTGTGCCTTGGGGTCTTCGGGCTTTACACTCACCCCATTCCATAAGGAAATACATTGAGATGGGTGCAGAATAGGAGAATGGGATGAACTTTGGGACCGAAGAGTCCAAGGCACACCTTGATGCCTGTCACTGGCTGTAGGGTGGGGGTGGGGGTGGAATGGCGCGAGAATTGCAGTTGACAATCCCAAGTCACACCCCTAATGCCTGTCAATCTCTACAGGGTGGGGCGTTATGGTTGGAAACCCTAATGCTCTGGGTGTTTTTTGGTATTTTCACTCCAAATTTTCAACATGGGCTTTTTGTGAGCCCTCCTCATGAACGATGGCACTATCAGTTTTTTAGCTGAAAGATGATTTTGCACAGCGACTGTGTCACTTGGCGCCACAGGTATGAAAACACATTTTGGGCAGCATGTGAAAAATGACAGCTGTACTGTTCATGAGTAGGTGTAAAAAAATGGCAATGTTTAAAATCTGGAGTGAAAATATGAAAAACTGGTGAAGTCACAAGCGTGTGTAGAAACTACATAGAAACATAGAAACATAGAATGTGACAGCAGATAAGGACCACTTGGCCCACCTAGTCTGCCCATTTTCCTACCTAACAGATAAGCTGCAGAGCCTAGTTAACCAACAGCTTACTTCCTCCTACCCCCCACTAGGACTGCCATATGTCTGTCCCATACATTCTTGAATTCCCCCACTGTTCTTGACTCTGTGACCTCCTCAGGTAGGCTGTTCCATGCATCCACAACCCTATCTGTGAAAAAATACTTCCTCACATTACCTCTGAGCCATCCCCCCACTATCTTCAAATTGTGGCCCCTTGTTCTTGCACATCTCTTTTTCTGAAAGATGCTACCCTCTTGTACTTTGTTGATTCCCTTGAGGCACTTGAAACTTTCTATCATGTCCCCTCTCTCCCTTATTTCCTCAAGGGTATACATATTAAGCTCCTTTAGTCTTTCTTTGTATGTCTTCTGGTGCAGACCCTGCACCATTTTGGTTGCCCTCCTCTGGACAGCCTCCACTCTGTCTATGTCTTTGCAGAGATGGAGTCTCCAGAACTGCGCACAGTACTCCAGATGGGGTCTTACCAACTGTCTGTACAGAGGAATAACAACTTCCTGTTTTCTACTATTGATGCCTCTCCCTATGCATCCCAGTATCCCCCCAGCCTTCCTTACTGCCTTCTCACATTGCTTGCCCACCTTTAGGTCATCTGATATAATTACCCCCAGGTCCCTATCCATTTTTACTGTTGTCAGTATCTTCCCCCCATTGTGTACTCTTCCCCTGGGTTTTTGTTTCCCAGGTGCATTGCCTTGCACTTCTTTGCATTGAATCTGAGCTGCCATACATCTGACCATTCCTCCAACCCTTGCAAGTCCTTCTCATCCTTTCCACTCCATCTTGTGTATCAACCCTGTTGCAGATCTTTGTGTCGTCTGCAAAGAGGTATACTTTTCCTTCCAGTTCCTCTGCAATGTCACTTATAAAGACATTAAAAAGGACCGATCCTAGTACTGAACCCTGTGGTACCCCGCTAGTAACCCTCCTTTCTTCACTGTGGACTCCATTTACTACTACCCTTTGCGTCCTGTTGTCTAGCCAATTTTTTATCCAGGCTACCTTAGGACCCTTCCAAAGCCTAGCTAACAGTGTATTAATCTTTTGTGTGGGACTGTATCTAATGCCTAGCTAAAATCTAGGTAGGCCATGTCCACAACCCCTCCCTGGTCTACTACTTTGGTCACCCAGTCAAAGAAATCTATTAGATTCATCTGACATGACCTTCCCATTGTGAATCCATGCTGCCTTGGGTCCTGTGCCCCACTGGCCTCTAGGTACTCAACAATTCTTTCCTTCAGAAGTGATTCCATCATTTTCCCTACCACTGAGGTCAAACTAACTGGTCTGTAGTTTCCTGCATCTGTCCTGCTCCCACTTTTGTGAAGAGGAATCACATCCACCCTCCTTCAGTCCTCAGGTACCACCCCATCCTCCCATGATTTGTTAAAGAGAGTAGTCAAGCGGTGTCACTAGTTCTACCCTTAGTTCCTTTAGAATTCTTGGGTGAATCCCATCAGGCCCCATTGCTTTGTCCACCTTCAATTTTATTAGTTCTTTCAGAACCCTTTCTTCTGTAAATGGACTGATATAAACCCCCGTCTTCAGAGTGTTTCTCTTGTTTGGTTTAGGTACCTCCTCCTCCTCTTCATTTGTGAATACTGAGCAGAAATATTCGTTCAGTATCCCTGCTTTTTCACTGTCACCCTCTACCCACATTCCCTCCCCTTTATTAAGCCTCAGTATCCCTCCTTTGTTTTTTCTTCGCTCCCTAATGTACCTAATGTCTTATTCCCCTTCTTAACATAGTTGGCTATCCTTTCCTCGGTTTGGGCCTGGCCTTTGCTATTCTGACTGCCTTCTTGGCCTCTTTCTGCTTTAACTGATAAAGTTCTCTGTCCTGCTCCTTCTGTGTTTCCTTATATTTCCTGAATGCTATCCTTTTCTCCTTAACCTTCCCTGCCACCTCTTTTGAGAATGATAGCATTTTTTTCCTTCATTGTGTTTTGTTCATTTGCTTTACACAAAGGCTTATTGCCTCTGTGATGGCTGTTTTGATTACTCCCCATTGTTCCTCCACCCCTCTTTCTTGCCTGTTTGCTAGTGCTTTTCCGATGCACTCTCTCATTTTCCCAAAGTCAGCCCTCCTAAAGTTCAATACTCTTGCTTTTGTATGGCTTGATTGTATGGCTGTGTTTATCGTGAACCACACTGTTTGGTGGTCGCTTGTTCCCAGATGGCTACCCACTTCTAAATCTGAGATTCTTCCTCCATCCCCATTTGAGAGTACCAGGTCTAAGATTGCTCCCCCCACAGTGGGTTCCAATACTAGCTGTCTGAGGCATGCCCCCTGTAGGGCATCAAGAATGACTCAGCTCTTGGATGTGCCTGCAGCAAAGGTGCTCCAGTTAACATCTGGCATATTCAGGTCCCATCAACAATATCTCTCCTTTTTCTGCCATTCTAAGGAAGCCTTCTATCATTTCCTTGTCCATTCCCTCCCCCTGAGATGGGGGTCTGTATGCAACTCCCATGCGGATTGTGGTGCCATTTCCTGTCTCCAGGGTGACCCAGAGTGCCTCATCTGCTCCCTGTTTACTCTTTAGTTTTGTTGCTTTGATCCCTTCCTTTACATAGAGGACTCCTCCTCCTCCTCCTCTTTTACCCTCCCTGTCCCTCCTGTAGATTGTGTGTCCTGGTATATTGACATCCCAGTCATAGTTCTCTGTGTACCATGTTTCTGTGACTGCCACAATATCCAGGCAACCCTCGTCCATCAAGGCCACTAGTTCAGGAAGCTTGTTACATAGACTACAGGCAACTGTGCAACACATGCCCGTAACATAATTATTTTGGGAATTTTTTTAACCAGATTTTCAACATAGGCATTTTGGGACCTCTGCTCATGAACAGTGTCACTGTGATTTTCTTAAAGTGTCCTGAACATTGATTTCCCACAGTGACCATGCCATTTTGCGTCACATGTGCATAAACACATTTCAGGCAGGATGTGAAAAATGACAGCTGTACTTTTCATAAGGAGGTGTAAAAAATGGCAATGTTGAAAATCTTGAGTGAAAATATTAAAAATAGTTGAAGTTACAAGCGTGTGTGGAAACTGTGCAATGCACGCTCATCACACAGTAGTCTCTTGGAATTATTTCACCAGATTTGCAGCGTAGGCTTCTTGGGACCCCCATCTCATGAACAGAGACACTGTCATTTTGTTAATCAGTCCTGAAAGCTGATTCTGTGCAGTGACCGTGAAATGACCTTTTGGAACCGAATAACGAGACGACAGTGCATGTGTTCATGAGGTGGGGTCCCAAGAACCCCATGTTGAAAATTTGGAGCCAAAATTCAAAAAAATGGCTGAGATATCCACCTAAGTTGACCCCCCATTTATGCTGTTATATTGCTTACTGGCATTTCTTTAGTTCACGGTCGGCTTTGAAGAGTGCAGACGTGTTCCTGCTCCACCGAAGATTGCAGCACTGGACCTCCGGAGGTAAGTATGGGGTGAGGGGGGTGTGGGGACGTGGGGTGCGCAGAGGGTGGGTGCAGGTTGGGGAAGGGGAGGCGCTGCGGACAATGGACTGTTTTCTTTTTTTCAGGTACACAAAGGAAAACCAAACTGGACCTCGCAGAACCATTTTCTTTCTTTACAGGTGAATTAAAACAAATGTTGGGCACACTGGAGTGGGCTCCCAGTGTGCCTCATGACTTTTGAGGGGCCTGATATTGGCAACACTGGGACAGACTCCCAGTGTGCCACAATATGGGAGTGGTGCGGGGGGAGCAGGAGGAACATGCCGATGTGGTTGGCTTTCTCCAAGCTACAGCACACTGGGGTGGGCTCCCAGTGTGCCACACAATGTGGTGGGGGGGCAGACATGCCGATACAGGGATTGCACCCCTGATGTCGGCCTTCTTTTGGGATTGTGTGGTGGTGGCAGGACCCACCACCATGTTTATTGAAATGTTTCACCAGCAAAGGCATGTAGGGAGGTGTGTCATCTGTGCTGCTGCATAACGAAATTGTCTCTGATTGCAGCAACACATTTGTTTCAAATTGGTTACACTTTGCATAAACTTGTGTCAGCACTAGCATGCTGGCTAATTGATGAATGAGGGATGCACCTACTAAAGCGTGCCCTGCATTCGCCAACATGGACACACCTCTGCATTTTTCCTACTACCACAGCATTTGCTTGTGCATGTGCAAGACAACATAAAAAGGGAAGGACAAAGGTTTAAGAAATGGTTCTGGCTTTGGAAAATGGATTATGGAAAAGGGACTGGTTTTGTGTTAACAAGGTTGAAGAGAGAGAGCCTCTTCTGCATCTATCTGCACCTGCATGATGAGAAAAAGGAATTATTTGCAAAAGAGGGACTGAGAGGAACCCTTTAGTGAAAAAGAGACTTGATGGAAATTGTGTGTGCAACCAGAGCAAGAGTGGCTGCTGTTTGAATTGGAGACTGTAAGAGCAAAGAGGGTAGCAGGTGCCCTATGCTTCAGGGACCTGTTTCTGATGTTGAAATTCAGCTGAGGATAGAAACTGTTGTTCAATGTGCTTATGCAACTAGATGAGATGAGATGAGATGAGATGATGCTTGTGTAACTTACATAGAAACATAGAAACATAGAATTTGACGGCAGATAAGGACCGCTTGGCCCACCCAGTCTGCCCATTTCCCTACCTACTGGATAAGCTGCAGATCCTAGTTAACCAACAGCCTACTTCTTCTTACCCCCACCCCCCAGAATTGCCTTATGACTGTCCCATGCATGCATGAATTCCACCACTGATTTTGACTCCACAACCTCCTCTGGAAGGCCGTTCCATGCATCCACAACCCTCTCTGTGAAAAAATACTTCCTTAAATTACCTCTGAGCCGCCCCCCCTCTATCTTCAAATTGTGCCCTCTTGTTGTTGCACACCTCTTTTTTTGAAAGATGCTACCCTCTTGGACTTTGTTGATTCCCTTGAGGTACTTGAAAGTTTCTATCATGTCCCCCTTCTAGATACATAGATACATAGACAGTGTCGGCAGATAATGGCCTATGGCCCACCTAGTCTGCCCATTTGAGCTTGTAAGTTCAGTTTGTTTTCCTAGAAGTCTGTTTCCCCTTACCCCTGCCCTCTAGAATTCCTTTATGTCTATTCCATGCATTCTTAAATCCCATGATTGTTTCAGCCCCCACCACTTCCTCTGGCAGGGTGTTCCACTTGTCCACCACCCATTCTGTGAAGAAATTCTTTCTCATGTTTCCTCTGAATCGTCCTCCCTCCAACTTCATCCCATGCCCTCTAGTCCTGAAACATCTTTTCGCTTAAAAATAGTGTTTTCCTGCACCCTGTTCCTCCTGTAAGATACTTGTATGTCTCTATCATATCCTCTCTCCCTCCTCTCCTCCAGGGAGTACATGTTCAGTTCCTTCAACCTGTCTTCATAGGACTTGTGATGCAACCCATGCACCATCTTTGTTTGCCCTCCTCTGAACCTTCTCTACCCTGTCTATGTCCTTACGTGGGGTATGGTCTCCAGAACTGTACACTGTACTCCAGGTGGGGCCTCACCAGGTGTCTTGTAAAGCGGAATTATGACCTCCTTTTCCTGCTGGTGATGCCCCTGCCATACATCCCAGCATCCTATTTGCTTTACCTGATGCCTTGTCACACTGTTTCCCTACCTTGAGGTCATCAGAGATGACAACCCCAAGATCCTTTCCTGCTTGGTGCATGCTATATCCTCACCCCCAACTGATATATTGTGCCAGGGTTTTTGCCCCATATGCATTATCTTGCACTTCTTTGCATTAATTTCAACTGCCAAACCCTTGACCATTCTTCAAGTTTCTGCAGGTCCCTTCTCCTCTGTCTACCCTCTGGTGTGTCTACTCTGTTACAGAGCTTTGTGTCATCAGCGAACAGTGAAATTCTGCCTTCTAGATCCTGTGCAATGTCACTGATGAAGATGTTGAATAGGACCAGTCCAGCACTAGATCCCTGTGGTACCCCACTGGTTACTCTTCCCTCTGTGGGTGACAGCCATTTACCACCACCCTCTCTGTGTCCTGCCACCCGCCAGTTACCTACCCACCACACTACTGTCCTGCCACACCCATATTCCCCAGTTTGTGTAATAGTCTTCTATGTGGCACAGTGTCAAAGGCCTTGCTGAAGTCCAGATAGGCCATGTCCACTGCCCTCCCTGATCCACCTCCCTAGTCACCCAGTCAAAAATTCAATGAGGTTGGCCTGACATGACCTCCCCCTGGTGAAACCATGCTGCCTTGGGTCCTGTAGTCCATTGACAACCTGATGTTCCACCAATCTCTCCTTCAGTAGTGCTTCCATGATCTTTCCCACTACCGGGGTGAGGCTGACTGGTCTGTAGTTCCCTGTTTCCTCTTTGTTCCCACCTTTTGTATAAGGGACTACATCTGCTGTCCTCAGTCTTTGGGTACCTCCCCTGTTTCCAGTGATTGGCTGAACAGGATAGCCAGAGGTTCAGCCACCACCTCTCTTAGTTCTTTAAGGACCCTGGGGTGCACCATCTAGCCCCATTGCTTTATCAGCTCTTATTACTTCCAGTTCCTTCAGGACCCTTTCTCGTGTAAAGGGACTTGTGCCATTTCTGCACCATTCTCACCCTTGTACTCCTTCAGACCCATTACCCCCTCTTCCTTAGTAAAGACTGAGCAGAAATACCTGTTCAATATGTCAGCTTTATTGTTGTCATCCTCCACGTGCTCCCATCCTCCCCTCTTCAGTCTCACTATCCCTCCCTTTGTCTTTCTTTTTCACTTATGTACCTGTAAAAGGTTTGTCCCCTTTACCCACTGATTTTGCAATGTGTTCTTCTGTCTGAGCTTTGGCTTCCCTTACGACCTCCCTGCCTCCTTTGTTTCTCCTGGTACTTCTCCCTATCCCCTTCTGCCTGTGTCTTTTTGTATTGCCTGAATGCAATCTTTTTGCTTTCACTTTCTTTGCTACCTCTTTGGAAAACCATAATGGTCTTCTCTTCCTTTTTCCTCTTGCTAACCTGCTTAATGCATAATTCTGTTGTTCTTATAATCCCCATTTTAAATACTGCCCACTGTTCCTCAACCCTGATTCCTGTCCCATTCCCTTAATGCCTCTTTCAAGTATCTCCCCATTTTCCCAAAGTCTGCCCCCTAAAATCCAGGATCGTGCTTTTGTGTGGTTTGGTTCTGCTCTTTCTGTGATTTCAAACCACAATGACTTGTGGTCACTGTTACCCAGGTGCTCCCCACTGTTACCCCATCCACTGTCCCTGTTTGTGAGCACAAGGTCCAGTATTGCCTTCTGCCGAGTTGGTTCCATGACCAGTTGCTTGAGAAGGCACCCTGAAGGATCCAGGATAAATCTGCTCCTAGTTGATGCTGCTGCGGGATGCTCTAGTCCACGTCTGGTATATTGAAGTCTCCAACCAGTACTACCTCACCTTGTCTGCCATCCTTTGGATGGCTAGCATCAACTCCTATCTGTTTCTTCCTCCTGGGCTGGTGGTCTATAGACCACACCTGTGCGGATGGCTGGCCCCATTTTCCTTTCCAGCTTAACCCACAGTATCTCTCCCCAATTTTGTTCCTCCTGGATCTGTGTGGCCCTTATGTCATTTTTCACATACAGTGCCACTCCTCCTCCCTTCCTGCCTGCTCTGTCTCTTCTGAATATGTTGTAGCCAGGTTCTCCCTCCTTTCCTTGAGGCTATACATATTAAGCTCCTTAAGTTTCTCTTCATATGTCTTCCGGTGCAGACCCTGCACCATTTTAGTTGCCCTCCTCTGGACAGCTTCCATCCTGTCTATGTCTTTGCGGAGATTGGGTCTCCAGAACTGCACACAGTACTCCAGATGGGGTCTCACCAGCTGTCTGTACAGAGGGATAATAACTTCCTGTTTTCTACTGGTGATGCCCTCCCTATGCATCCCAGTATCCCCCAACCCTCCTTGCTGCCCTCTCACATTGCTTGCTCACCTTTAGGTCATCTGATATGACTACCCCAGGTCCCTTTCCATTTTGTTGTTGTTAGTATCTCACCCCCATTGTGTACTCTTCTCCTGGGTTTTGTTTCCAGGTGCATTACCTTGCACTTCATAGCATTGAATCTAAGCTGCCATACATTTGACCATTCCTCTAACCTTGCAAGTCCCTTCTCATCCTTTCCACCCCACCCTGTGCATCAACTCTGTTGCAGATCTTAGTGTCATCTGCAAAGAGACATACTTTCCTTCCAGTCCTTCGCAATGTAAACATAAAGACATTGAAGAGGACCGTCCTAATACTGAACCCTGCAGTACCCCACTAGTAACCCTCCTTTCTTCTGAGTGCACTCCATTTACTATTACTCTTTGTGTCCTGTTCTCCAGCCAATTCTTTACCCAGGCTGTCATCTTGGGACCCACTCCCAGGCTGGCTAACTTGTATATTAATCTTTTGTGTGGGACTGTGTCAAATGCCTTGCTAAAGTCTAGGTAGGCCATGTCCACAGCCCCTCCCTGATCTACTACTTGGTCACCCAGTCAAAGAAATCTATCAGATTTGTCTGGCATGACCTTCCACTGTGAATCCATGCTGCCTAGGGTCCTGTGCCTCCTGGCCTCTAGATACTCGACAGTTCTTTCCTTCAGAAGTGATTCCATCATTTTCCCTATCACTGAGGTTAAACTAACAGGTCTGTAGTTTCCTGCTTCTGCCTTGCTCCCACTTTTATGAAGGGGAATCACATCTGCCCTCCTTCAGTCCTCGGGTACCACCCCATCCTCCCATGATTTGTTAAAAAGGGTAGTCAGTGGTGTCACTAGTTCTACCCTTAGCTCTTTTAGAATTCTGGGATGAATCCCATCAGGCCCCATTGCTTTGCTTGATTTGCTTTGTGGCTTTCTGCCTCTCTATCTGTGGGATATAGCATCCCTCATTAATGAACCATTCTCTTTACTGACATACATCCTCAAATCAAACATCGTCAGCCTGGAGGTAAGGCAACCTAGGCCTTGGATCCCCAGAGGTTTCCTCCTCAAAGGGGGTTTTTCCTCTCCTCCATGCCAATGGTCATAATATTAGTTAGAGTTAGTGCTTTCTTTGGTTAGTTAGGTTCTGCTGTTGGATGGAGGCGGATGGTGGCCCCAGCTTTCCCCTCTCTCCTTAGGAAGTCATCTCTTATCATTTTCTCAGAATTCATTCATCATCCTCACCTCTTTGAAACTCGACATCTTTGGGTATTCTTTTTGAGCTTCTTCCTAACCTACCTTTAGCCAATGCATTTATTCCTGTGGCACAGGTAGGAGGGAACCCTCCTTTAGGGTTCCTTGCATCATACCCCTACAGTGTGGTATTTCCCTAGGATAGAGAGGCGGAAAGCTATGAAGCAAATCAAGTTATGCAAGCATCATATCATATCATCTCATCCAATAATGAGGGATACGAGTAGGGAGGATGATGACGGGATAGGGAAAAACTTAAAAGAAGTACAGATTAAATAAGGAACATGAGGCAGCAGGGACCCAAGAAGGGTCTGCTCGAGTAGTCGATGGGAGGGACTAGATCCATGTAGAATTCAGAGGAGCAAGGGGTATCCAGATGTGCTCATGAAGAGACTCCAGATGTGTTCATGAGGAGGCCAAGGATAATGCAGACTGGCTTGATTGAGCAATGTGAGTGAGCAGACATTGGGGCTGATGAGGCATGCTTGATTATGCAATGTGAACGATTAGACCTTGAACGATAAGACCCTGAGGTTGTAGTTGATGGGGCAGAATAGGATTCAATGATAAGAATGCTTGAGTAAGTGATGTAAATAGATAAACCTTGAGGTAAGGATGAGTGAATGATGAGTGGAGTCATGAACCCTATATATGTGGCAGGATGGCCACGGGTCGATGAGGTGGCATAGGAGTCAAGATAGGTACACCCAAAAAGAAACATCGATTGCAGGCTTTGAGTGAAGTGAATCCCTGATGGCCAGTACGGAATGAGAAGAGGAGGAGGAGACAAGAATGAACCTGAAAATGAACTTGTACGAAGGTAGTAGGAATAAGTAGGCTCCTCGAACGGAGGTAGACTCCGAGGCCAAGAAGGCATGTCCGGAACCAGAGGGTATGCGAACCAGAGGGTACGCTCAGGAGGAGCATCAGAGGAGCAACTCAGGTTGAGCTATCGAGGAACAAAATTGGACAATGTATAATGAGGAGTAAAGCTAAGAGTGGAGTGAAGCCATGATAGCTGGTACTTGAAAAGATACTAGGACAAGGAAGGCAAAATTAGGAAACGGATGAGGTACAATGATGGATTGAAGCCATGGAGGCTGGTACAGGAAAGCGAGGTATGAAAGGACAAAGGACGTTAGGGAGGTCAATGGGGTAGCAGAGGACCCAGGCCGATATGGAATGAGAACTGCAGTAGGGCAAGCTGGATGAGATGGCACGCAGGCCAGATTCGATGGAAGGCCAGATGGAGTCAAACATAGAAGGCCCAATGATGTCTCAGTCATGGCTGTCAGTGCACCATGACTTGGTAATGGCTACAATAACCAGATTGGCCTCCACCATGATGGCCTCCAGGTCTGAGATCTTATTTCCCAGACTTTTGGCATTAGCACACATGGCCTTCCAGATTGCCCCTACTCTTTTGAATGCTTCTTCCCCCCTCTCCCTTTTGCTTTCATCCTGCTTCTTTAGTTAACTCCCCCCCCCCCGGGGGAACCCTCTCTCCTCAGGATCTTCCTACTGCATATATCAGCCTTGGAGAGGGTCAGTTCCTGACTCCCCTATTTCTTCAACCTCCCCCCCTTGGCTAGTTTAAATGTTCATTGAAGTAATATTTAAATCATCCACTGTGGACTGCGGTTCCCCTCCTGGGTGGATGCTGGTATCACTCCTGTGTAGGCTCTTATCCTCCCAGCTGGGTCCCCAGTCCCCAATGTAGCGGAACTCTTCCTTTCTGTACCATTCCTTCAACCATAAATTGAAGGTCATGGTGCGGAGATCCCTGTCCTTCCCCCTGTCACAGGCAGGCAGCACCTCCGCAAAAGCTACTGAGTGTGCTACTTCCCTAGGACTGCTTCCCAGTTCCCTAAAATCCCTCTGCACTGTTCCAGCTCCATCCCTAGTCATGTCATTCGTCCCCAGGTGGACAATGACATCCAGCTCCCCCCTCCTTCCTGCTACCCTACAGAGCCCTAGGATATGCTTCTCATCCCTCTGGGTCATGGTGCCATGTAGGCACTCTGGAACCTCTGCACAAAGGCTATCCACACTGCAAAGGCCCACTACTTCAATACAAACCTCAATTCTAACCTTAACTCTCCATCAAATTTCTGAAAGGTTATCCACTCCCTATTCAATCCCCCTGCCCAGTCGCCCCCCCCCCATCCTCTTGGTGGATGGATCACTAGTCTCCAACCCCTCCTCAGTTGAAAGCATTTTATCTATGGCACTGCCCCAGCCTCCTACTTGTCCAAATTAGACACTCTTCTCAACTCCTTCTGCCACTTTGGCACTGCCTCCTCCCCTCTTACCCATCACTGTCTCCCTTTTGCGCCACTCTCCCTAGCCGTGCTTTCTCACAGGAGAACTGTCCACTGTACCTCTCTCATTGCTAAATTTTGGTTTGGCTCCCTTCCCCCCCCCCTCATATCTCACCTCACTCCAGCCAGATCCACAGCCTACTCTCTTCACCACAGGGACTCACACACCTTCTCCATTCCCCATCCACACTCTACTGCTGGTCAGTCTGCCTTCTCATACTGTCTCTCTCTCCTCTGGAATAACCTTCCCTCTGACCTTCACCTTACCTCCCCTTCTTTTTTCCCTCAAAAGACTCATCAGACTCCTCCACATCCCTCAGTGCCCCCAATGCTCCTAACCCCCACGCACTCCAGCTCTCCCTCTTATCTTCACTGTGTCTTCCTTCACAAGCCTCCCACTCTGTGTTCTCAGGTCATTGTTGGCCTGTGTTGGCCACCCTTCTGTTCTCAAGCCCAGCCTCTGCTGACTCTAGAACCTCTTCACAGAGGTCCCAAAGTGTCCTAGTATATAACTGCTAGTCATGGCAATTGTTTTCTTGCCCAATTTTATTTATGTCTTACCATTGTATATTTTGTACTTATACCATATTAAGCTCTTGTAAATTTTTCATAAACTACTTATACTGTGACATTGTTTACATTGTTTATATTGTAACATTGTTTACTAATGTATACACCTGGGTCGAACCTGGAAATGAGCCTCAGCTCAGTGTGCCTTTCCCGGTCACCAGTCACAAATTTTAAATACGGTAAATAAATACATACCCTTTCCTCCTACTCAAGATCAATCCCCCCCTTCTGTCTTCTGTTGCCTCTCTCTCACCCCACTGTTTCCCCCCAGGAAGTCTTCCTCACCCGTTTTTCACTTAACCCATCCAAGTCCCGCCTGATGGGCTGGACCATAAACTTCTATGTATCTCGGCTCTGGTCATTGCCTCCCCTCTCACTTGCCTTCTAAACATTTCCATCTCTCTGTGCTGTCCCACAGACCTGGAAGGTTGCAAAGGTTCTGCCTCTGCACAAATGGGGCGATCCCTCTTTCCCTGGCAACTTTTGGACAATCTCACTCCATCCCTCTCTTGCAAAGCTTCAGAAGATCATTGCATATTCTAGGCTCACTTATTTCCTTTACCCCTCTAGTATCCTCTCCCCTTTCCAGTCTGGTTTTAGGAAGCACCACTCTAGCATCTCCTCCCTGCTGCATGTAACTTACTCTGTCCTCACTGGGATGAATCAGGGACGTATCACCGCAGTTATATTCATCAGTCTGGCCAAAGCCTTTGACTCGGTGTCCTGACCACTCCTCATGGACAGCTGAGCTCTGCTGGCCTCTCAGCATCTGCTGTTGACTGGTTCTGCTCATACCTCACAGGACATCAACAGTTGCTACAGGAAGTAGGTGTCCTGTCCCCACATGACAGTAGGGGTCCCACAGGGCTGCATCCTGGGTCCTTCCTGTTTTCTATTTTCCTGAATGACTACCTTCTGCCTGTGTCTCTATGCATTTCTACATGTATGCAGATAACACTGTCATCTACACCTCTGGTCCATCGACTTCAGCTGTGGAAGACCTGCTCTAGCATGACTTCCACAGTGTGCTGTGCTGGTCCCACACCAACAAACTCAGAGTCAACACCAAGAAGACTATGTCTCTGACCTTCAGCACCAGCCAGAAACTGTCTAAGATCTTGCTCTCCCATCTTCTCCACATTGGATGGCACCCTTCTGGAAGTTGTTCCTACTTTCAGGTACCTGGGTGTGTGGTCTGATAGCAAGCCTGACTTCTTTGCCAACATCAATCCCATCCATGCCAAACTCCCCCCTAAACTTGGTGCCCTGTACTGTGATAAGGACTGTCTGTCCCCACAGGTCAGTTGGAGGTGGTAACCTAAATGGTTCTCCTGGTTTTTGACTATGTGGATGTGGTCTATGGCACCAACCGTTCTGGCTCCCTTGCTAGACTGGATACCCTCTGCAATGTCTTCTGTCATTTCGCTACCAACTCTTCCCTCTGTACTCATTGTTGCTCCCTCTGTTCCTCCCTCTCCATCCTCCCACCCCACCACATCATCAGTCCCACTGTGCCTCTTTCATTGCTAAATATTGGTTTGGGTCCTTTCCTCCTACCTTTCCTCACCCATCTCCCCTGTCCCCTCCTCTTCTTACTCTCTCCACTCCAGGGTTTCATGTACCTTCTCTATTCCCCACTTTCACTCCTCTGCTGGGTAAGTAGCTTTCTTCTACTGCTGCCCTTCCATCTGGAACCTGCTCCCCTTTCCTTTCCTCCTCCTCTCTCCCTCACTACCTGCCTTTAGAAGCCAGATAAGGCATCTTTCTTCACTCTCCTGTTCCCTGTCAACCCCACTCTTGACCTTTCATCCCCACTCTTCTAAACCCCCTCTCTAATTGAGATTACGTATGTCTCCACCCAAGGGCTGCTTCTGGACCCCACTAGCACAGTCACCTACCCCGACAGGAACTGTGCACTTTATTTTATTCTCTCACAGTTGTTCTACATCTCATTGCATTAATCCATGCTGTTAATATACTCAGTCACTGCATTGCTTCTAAATCTGTAATGTTGCCTATGTAACCACATTCTGATGCTTTGTACGCTTTATAATTTTATTCTCTCTGTACTCTCCTGCCCCCCATCTCCTGAGTCACACCTGGAAATGAGCCTTGGTACAGCGTGCCTTTCCTGGTTAACAATTTTTAAATAAATAAATAAATGAATGAATGAATGAATGAATGAATGAGTGAATACATAAATAAATGTTTTCTGCTATTTAAAGGAGTAGTACACCCAGAATTTGCAAAAACATATGTTGTGCAGTGTGTTTTGATTTGTGTGTGATGTCCTAGTGTGTCCTTCCCTCTGTCTGTTATTAGGAGTTTTTCCTAAATTAGCCTGCTAGCTTCATGGTAGAGTTACAACCCCCTGGGGATCTCCATCTCAGCAAAGTTTATTGCTTTCCTTGTTCCTATGATGCATTCTGTCTCATGTGACAGTGATGTAGCAGAGACCATAGAGTTGCAGCAAGCACTACTTTACAATCAGTTCACAACAGTAGAGATGGCTATATTTTAAAAACTGTACAGAGTTCAGCTTGGTGACTACCCTCATTGTAGAGGTATTTTTGTTGTGAACAATTGTGACACTGGTTGTGTATGTGTGACTGTATGGTTTTCAAGATATTTACATTTGTTTGGCATGTCTACTAGAGTGTTCACTCAGAGAGAAAAAAAGGCATCTGCTGTTTACAAGTTCAAGTTTAAGTACTCAAGTTCAAGTTTATTGCAGGAAAACTCCATTGAGCAAGCTCATTCACAAGGACGTCCTGAGGCATGCATACATACAAAGGAAATGACATACGTGAAATTACAGTATATGAAAATATATGGTACATGTGGTACATAGTGCTCAATTAAAACATGAAAAGGTAATAATTATAAACATAACCTGGAGAAATCATTATAAGTAGAAAACGTACAGCCAAGGTAGTTAGGACAGGAGCAGTAGGAAGCATTAGGTGAAGGGAGAGTACAAGATAGGAGCAAAGGGGAGGTGGAGGAGAAGAGGGGAAGAGGGGGAGGATCTTGAGGGGAGGAGGAGAAGGGAGGGAAAAGGAGGATAAATGCGGAGTATTATCGAAGGCAAGGATGCCAGAAACAAAGAATAAGGGGATGATAGGGAAGGAAAGGGGAGGGTAAGTAGGAATAGAGAAGTAGAGAAGGTTGGGGAAGGAAGAGAGTTGTTGATTGAAGAGGTTGAAGGGCAAGAAGTGACTAGAAACAGCTGCGGGTATCTTTTAGTTTAGGCACAGCAAAGGCTTTAAAGAGCTTGACAGAGGCAATGCTAGTGAGTTTCAGTATAGACTGGAGCTGGTTCCAGATAATTGGATGTGCTTATGAACTGGCACATTTACCAAAGGAGGTGTGAGTCCTGGGCATGTCTAGGAAGATAACATCAGATGTCCTAAGGGAATGCAAACTTTGGGAGATGTGGATAAGGGATGTTATATAATACAGTAGTTTGTTCAGGAAGAGTTTAAGAGTCCAATTGCCAACATGAAGCAAACATCTAGAATCTAGTGATGACTAGCCGACAGCTGCATATAAATTACAATGGTGGGTTCGGTAAGGGGAATTTGTAATGAACCACAAAGCATGATGGTAGAGGACATCCAATTTGTTTAGATTTAAGGCAGAGGTGGAATTGTAGGTTATGTCACCATAGTCAAGTAAAGGGGAGGAATGTGACCTGAACAAGCCTGGTTCTAATCTTAATTGGTAATAGGGACCTGTTTCTAAACAAAAAATGTATTCTGGATTTTAACCTGCTAGTCAGGTTGTCGATATGGTTATTAAAGGTAAGCTTGTTATCTAGCCATATGTCTAGATAATTGAATTTGGGGATGACCTCAAGAGATTCACCTAGGGAGGTGACAATAAAGTCATTAGGCAGGTCTAGGGAGGCCGTGGAGGTCGTATTGAGATGGAAGATCATGGCCTTAGTTTTTTTGGTGTTGAGGAGGAGTTTTGAGTTAATAAGGTTGTGTTCAAGCTGCGTAAAGTCAGCTTGTAGTATGTCTCTTACTTCAGCCAGCGTTGAGCCTGAGGTGTACAGAACTGTGTCATCAGTAAAGAAATGTAAACTAGAATTGGATATGTTATAGTCAAGATTATTAATGTAAAGAGAAAATAGGATAGGGCCTAAAATGGAGCCGTGTAGGACTCGCCCTAATAATTGGGAGGGAGGCTGCAAATAGGCCATCAGCCTTGACTTTCTGGGACCTCCCTGATAGATAACTGGTGAACCACTGAAAAGTGGAAGAGGTGGCACCTAGTTTAATAAGGCTACTGACAGCCAGCCCGCTGGTGCAGGGGCAGAGTGCTGACTTACGGCGCTGACAACACGGGTTCAGGGATGGATCTGGACGTCAGAGGGACGGCCAAGGGAGAAGGATCGAACATCCCACAGCTGCTGTCCTTCTCCAGGGGGGAGGGGGTAGAGTGCCCAGTGCACTGTGTACATACAGTGGAAGTTGGGTGTACCTCAAGCACTGGCACCAGCATGTTGGGGGGCAGGGGTGGATACTGGTCATCACTGCATGTTCCCGCCCGGTACAGGAAGAAAAAAACACAGCAGCCGTTGCCTCCATGATGCTCGCCCTTGGCTCGACTTGCTCCCAGGCAGGCTGCAGGACCTAATACACCGTTTGTGGCACTATGAGGGGTGGTGCTGTGACCCGGCCCTGGGGAGCGAGCCAAGGGGTATCCAGGGGAGTTACAGCTCATGTAGGATACGAGAGCCGAGAGTCTGTGACCAGGCAACAGTCCGGTGAAGGAGCTGCAAAAAAAAGTAAAATAAATAAGGCTACTGACAGCTAACTTATGGTCAATGGTGTCAAACGCCTTCTTAAACTGGCACTGTCAGCATTTGACTGTCATTTCTGGCCAAAATCAAACAGTGTGCCTCTTGACACAAACCTACTAAACATATGCTGCAGAGTACTCCTATATATAACAAAGGTAATGTTTTTTAACAGTTTGGCACATTTTCAAACAAATACCTTGTCAGTCGTCCTGATCGCAATGCCCCTCAATTCCGGAAGCACATCCAGGTTAGGACCCCCATTGGAGCCACGCATCTGCTGTGAGCACAGTCCTGAAGTACATTTATGTCATACACTGCATATGGTGTTACATTGTGCCTGTATCCCACATGATTCAAAAATGTTCTGTTTATCAGCGCCAGCAAACCGAGCACTGGGAATACTTTAATTCACATTTTTATGTCACGGCCCAATCCCACACATGCGCACTGATGGCATGCTCTTGCGCATAAGTGAGATCTTTAGTCGTGCCATTAGTGCACATGCACAGGATTTCAGTCATGACTTAAAAATAAGACTTAAAGTACTTTCAGTGCTCGGTTTGTTGGCGCAGATAAAGGGGGACATTTTAGAATCATGTGGGGTGTAGGTACAGTATAACGCCATATGCTGTGTATGAAAAAAATGCACTTCAGGATCTCGCTCACGGCAGATGCATGGTCCCGACCTGGATGTACTTCTGGAATCACATGGCATTATGACCGGGATGGGTGAAAAGGAATTTGTTTGAAAATGTGCCAAACTGTTAAAAAAAATTACCTCTTTTATATATAGGAGTATTCTGCAGCATATGTTTAGTAGGTTTGTGTCAAGAGACACACTGTTTGATTTTGTCCTCTGGAGGAGCAGTGGAACCCGCTTGGGGCTTTGCTTGTAGGCAGGACGAGTGGGTCTCTTTCGATGGAGTGGATAGCCATAGAGAGCGTCTGAGACTGCTGGAGGAGTGGTGGAACCCACTTGGGGCACTATAGGTAGGACGGGCAGGTCTCTTTTGGTGGAGTGGGTGGCTGTAGAGAGTGGCTGGGGCCCCTAGAGGAGCAGTGGAACCTGCTCAGGGCTCTTGTAGGCAGGACAGGTGGGTCTCTTTCAGTTTTCAAGATATTTAGATTTGTTTGGCATGTGTGCAGATGCACTTGCATCTATACACATGCCAAACAAACCTAAATATCTTGGAAACTTTACAAGCTACCCAAAAATGACATGCAGCAAAGCTGTTCAGGACAAAAAGACCTTTAGAATGAGGGTAGTCAGTAAGCTGAACTCTGTATAGTTTTTAAAATATAGCCATCTAATTAACCTAATTTCCATGTTTTGTTTACCAAATGTCCCACTTTTTGTATAGCACATATTTTAAAAACAGTAAGGAGTTCAGCTTAGTGACTATAGTCACTGTAAAATTATTTTTGTCCTGAACAACTTTACTGCTTGATGTTTTTATGTAGCTTGTATAGTTTTTAAAGATATTTAGATTTGTTTGGCATGTGTGCAGATGCACTTGCAAACAGCAGATTTTTTTTCTCTCTGAGTGAACACTCTAGTAGTCATGCAAAACAAATGTAAAAATTTTGAAAATCATACAAGTCACATGCACAACCAGTGTCACATTTGTTCACAACAAAAATACCTTTGCAATGAGAGTAGTCACCAAGCTGAACTCTGTATAGTTTTTAAAATATAGACATCTCTACTGTTATGAACTGATTGTAAAGTAGAGCTTGCTATGAATCTATGGTCCCGGCAACATCACTGTCACATGGGACAGGATGCATTGTAGAAACCAGAAATGCAATAAACTTAGCTGAGATGGAGATCCCCAGGGTTCGTAAACCTATCATAAAGCTGGCAGGCTAATTTAGGAAAAACTCCTAATAGCAGACAGAGGGAAGGACGCATTAGAACTTCACACACAAATCAAAACACTCTGTACAACATATGTTTTTGCAAATTCTGGGTGTACTACTCATTTAAAGTACTGTATGCCTGATATGGAAAAATGCAGCTAGAAGGATGCTGGTGCTTGTGACATTTTGTCACTCAAAGAAGCTCTCTGCTTACTCACTGAACATGAAGTTCCTTTGATGTGTAAATAAGCATTATCAGCTCTCATGCTTCCTTTTATGAGTAGGGTCATGAACTTTGCAATTGAGCCAAACTGTTTTTTACACCAGGGTAGAACAGACTGAAGCAGATTCATTTAAATTTAAATTATGGTGACATTAGGGGAATGCAAGAAAGGGAATCATTGTTCATGCCTACAAACTACACAGGTGTACAGAAAAAAGGTTGAGGGGACTTTCACTTTAAATTAGATTACTGTCTCAACCACAGTACTGACTGTGGTTGAAGTCGCTTTCTCAGTATGTAATGTCATCCTATCCTCACTGGAGGGAGGGCATTACTAATCAAGGTGAATGTACACTATGTAGTTCATGGAGCAGAATAGGTAGCACAGGTTTAAGTAATTATTTTTATTTTGGCTTGTGCACACTCACGCAAGCAACATCTTGTGGAAGTAGCACATTTCAGAGGTGTGTCAATGTTGGCCAGTGCAGGGGATGCTTTAGTGGGTGTGTCCCTTAGCCACCAATTGGTGAGCATGCTGCTAATTACAGCAGTTTAACAGAGAGCCAAGGAGTTGAAACGAATCTGCTGCTGCTGCAATCAGAGACAGGCTCGTCATTGCAGCGGCAGATGACACGCTTCCATTATGTGCCTTTCCTGGTGAAACATTTCAATAAATATGGCGGCTCCTACCTTCTGCCACACAGTCCCTAGAAAGCACATGGGGTGCCCAGTCCCCATGTTGGTATACCCTCCCCACATTATGTGGCACACTGTAACATGGTGGTTCCTGCCGCCTGCCACACACTCCTGAAAAGCCAACATCGGGGTATCCAATCCCCATGTCAGCATCCCCCCTCTTAGTGTGGCTTTCCTGGTTAACCAGTTTCCCCTTTCCTTTCCACCACACAATCCCCAGAAAGCACATAGGAGTTCCCAATCCCTGCATAGGCGTGTCCCCCCCACATTATGTGGCACACCGTAACATGGCAGCTCCTGCAGCCTGCCACACACTCCCGGAAAGCCAACATCGGGGTGACCAACCCCTGTGTCAGCATCCTCCCTCTTAGTGTGTCTTTCCTGGTTAAACAGTTTCCCCTTTCCTATCTGACACTGGGATGCCTACTCCCAGTGTTGGATGTGCACCCTCAACCCGTCTATACACCTTGCCAACATCGGGGCACCCAATCCTCGTGTCGGCATCCCCCCAGAATTGTGGCACACTAGGAGCCCACCCTAGTGTGCCTATTTTTTTTTTTGTGTGTGTGTGTGTAACCTGTAAATGAAGAAAACCTTCCCTTGCTGTCTTTTTGTTCTCCCTGCAAACAAGTCTCCCAGTACCCCTCCCATCCCCACCCTCCCTCTGTACCCACCTCCCTGCACCCCCCACCCATACTTACCCTCCAGAGGTTGGGAGCTGTGATCTTCTCTGAACTGGGACATGTCTGCACTCTTCAAAGTCGAACTGCGAACTGAAGAAATGACAGTAAGCTTTATTATGGGAAGCAATTGGGGGTTTCAACTTAAGTTGATACCTCAGCCATTTTAAGGAATTTTGGCCCAAATTTTCAACATGGGGTTCTCAGGATCCCACCTCATGAACACGTCACTGTCATTTAGTTTCTCTATCCCAAAAGGTGATTTTGTGGTCGCTGAGTGGAATCACCTTTTGGGACTGATTAACGAAACTATGGTGCCACTGTCCTTGGGGGGAAGTCCCAAAAAGCCCATGTTGTAAATCTGGTGAAAAAATTCCCAAAAATGATTGCGTTATGAGCGTGCATTGCACAGTTTCCATGCACGCTCGTAACTTTGCCAGTTATGAATATTTTCTCTCCAGATTTTCAACATTACCATTTTTTTACACCTCCTTATGAACAGTATAGTTGTCATTTTTGATATCCTTCCTGAAATGTGTTTTCACACCTGTGGCGCATAATAGCGTGGTCGCTGTGGGAAATCAACTTTCGGGACAGATTAACAAAATCACTGTGCACTTCTTCAGGAGAAGTTCAAAAATTCCCATGCTGAAAATTTGGTGAAAAAATTCCAAAAAATGATTGCGTTACAGGTGTGCATTGTGTAATTTCTATGCACGTTCGTAACTTTGCCAATTTTTCAAATTTTCACTCCAGATTTTAAAATTGCTATTTTTTTCACACCACCTCATGAACAGTACAGCTGTCATTTTTCTCATCCTGCCAGAAATGTGTTTTCACACCTGTGGCACCAAATGGCACAGTCTCTGTGCAAAATCACCTTTCAGGATTGAGTAACGAAATGATAGTGCCACTGTTCATGAGGTGGGGTCACAAAAAGTCCACTTTGAAAATTTGGAGTGAAAATACCAACAAATGGCCAGGGTGTTAGGGTTTCCAACCATAAGACCCTACTCTGTAGAGATTGACAGGTGTCGGGGGTGTGACTTGGGATCATCGGCTGTAATGCTCACACTATTCTACCCCCACCCTTCAGCCAGTGACAGGCATCGAGGTGTGCCTTGGGGTCTTCGGCCCCAACGTTCACCCCATTCTCCTATACCACACCCATCTCAGCATATTTCCTTATGGAATGGGGTGAGTATAAGGCCCCAAGGCACACTGCGACACCTGTCAGTGTCTACCAGATAGGGTGAGGTTAAATGGTGTGAGCGCTATGGCCAATGACCCAAAGGCACACCTCCAACACCTCTCAGTCTCTGCAGGGTGGGTGTGGGGTTGGCGTCAGTTCAATACTTCACTGCCATTCCTATTATGCATCTCTCTAACTCCTGCACTGCCAATGCCAGCAAGCCAACATTCGGCACTGACAAATGCTTGTTTTCCTTATATTTTATTAGCAGAATAAAAGTTTGGTACACTTCAACTCAGAAACATGCTCAGGTACATAACAAACCAATATCTGATGCAGCAACTCCTAACACTGACTAACACAATGTAGTACCTAACTCATGCTACAATTTATATACTATACAATCTACTCTTGTTTTTTGTTTTAGTACTTTAAAAACAAAGAACAAACAGTAATAAACACATTAAAACCAAACTACTGTGGGAATCTGTAATTACTCCATCTCTTCAATTCCAAAACACTTATAGTGGCACCAGCCAGTATGCAATGCAGTCTGTTGCAGTATTACTGTAGAGTGTTGCAGTATGCTGCAGGGAACAGTGTAATTAAATGTCAATTAAGCCCTTTTGTCATGCAGTATTTTGTGACATGTCATTTACTGCAAGGTGCAGCCTATATCCTGACTGGCTCCACTGTAGTTTTGGATAGTTCATATTTATTTCTTATATGGGGTGCTAGTGTGGGTGGGAGGGAAGGGATACAGCCCCTTCAGTTGCATACTCTACTAGTTGCCTAGGAAGCATGTAAGTAAGTAGTACAACATTTTATTCATATAATATGAATCAGAAACTCAATTGCTCAAGCTAATGTCCAATGAGATACTTATGGTACAAAATTACATTACATAAAATTTACATGCAAACATTTTTTTTTCTCTCCAATTTCACTTGCAGCATCTGACTAAATTGCTTTGCTGTCTGGTTGCCTGCCCCCCCCCCGCTCCTACTGACCCAACAAGCTTTTCCTGTCCTTTGTTTGTCACCCCTCCCCCCGATATAGGCCTCAGCTACATCCTTTGTCTCTCTGACATTTAATCTAAACTCAGCCTTCTGATTTTTCCTTAGGAGCCCTTGATAGGGCAAAGCGACCAGCTCCACACCCTCAGTGGCTGCTGGGCAAGCCAGTGGGCAGTGCGCCATCTGCTGCCCACCTCAAGCACTTCTAATGCTGATAAGCTAGCCTTCCTGCCCGGGGATTACATTTGAAGCTCTGATTGAATGCCGACTTGAAGAGATGAGTCGTGTTTGGCTGCTGTCTCTACAGCTCGCTCCAGGTTTGGACTGCATTTGGGCTGTTATTATATCCCTGTTTCTTTTATGGCTGCTGTTAAGCGCTGTTTGTGCGTTGCTCTATCGTTGCACTATATTTTCTATTGCTGTTCTATATTTTCTCCTGCCCACCCTACCCCAGGCCTATAAATGCTCTTCTTACAGAGCATACTCCTCCCCTTAGAGATTGGTTCATTTATCTATTTTTTTTTGTTTCTCTCTCTCTCTGAAGACCTCTTCTTGATGTACCTATCCTGCATTTCTGCTGTTCCTTGCTAGCCACTCCTGCGTCTTCTGTATGGTTCAGGCCTGGTCTGTATTCGACAGCATAATAATATGTTGACAATGCAGAAAGCCACTGGTGTCCTGTGGTGTCTAACTTAGCTGAAGTCTGTACATAGGTCAATGGGTTATTGTCAGTCCTCACCAATATTTTTGCCCCACAGAGGTAATCATAAAAATGGTCCACAATGGCCCATTTTTAACACAAGGAACTCCAACTTGTGCACAGGGTAGTTTCGCTCTGATGGGGTCAAGCTCCTACTGGCAAATGCCACTGGTCTCAAACCATCCTCATGGTCTTGATACAATACAGCTCCTAGACCCTGCAGACTGGCATCAGTATGCAGCACATAGGGTTTTGTGGGATCAGCATAAGCGAGGATAGGGGCGTGGGTATATGACTTTGTGGAAAGCTGCTTCACAGTCAGGCGTCCAACGGGACCTAAAAAGTTCACCTGGGTGGAAATATGCTTTATCTGGTTCTTTGACTGATCCTTTTTTGTATTTCTGATTGGTAGGAGGGTAACCCTGGGAAAGATTCAAGAGTGGCTGAATCACTTTGGAATAGTCCTTTATGAACTGGCGGTAGTAGCCACAGAATCCCAGAAATGATGTAGTTCTTTCAAATTGTGGGGCTGGGGCCAAGTAGTCAAGGCTTCAACTTTACTAGGGTCAGTCTCTATCACCCCCTGTAGACACCATGTGCCCCACATACGTCACAGAGGTTTGGAAAAACTGGCACTTGTAGATGGATAGCCTGAGGCTGAAATCTTCCAGTCAGTCTAGTACTTTGAACAGTCAACTCTCATGTTCCTCTAGGGAACTCCTGAACACAATGACATCATACAAGTACACTAGGCATTCTAGTAAATTCACGTCTCCCACTGCTCGTTCCATCAGTTGCTGGAAGGTGGCTGGGGTGCCCGGTATTCCCTGTGGCATTCTTAGGATTTCGTAGAACCCCAAAGGACAGATGAAGGCTGTCTTCTCATGGTCCTCTGGAGCCATCGGAATCTGGTAATGTCCACTGTGAAGATCCAACACCTAGAACCATTTGCTCCCATTCAAACAATCCAGAGCATCTTGTATACGGGGCATGGTATATTGATTGGGGATGGTCCTCCAATTCAGAGTTCCATAATCAACACACATTTTCACAGATCCATTCTTCTTATGCACAACCACAATGGGAGAAGCTTATGGGCTCCTGGATTCTTGTATCACACCAGTCTCTAGCATTTCCTGCAAGTGTCTTCTCACATAGTCTATGTCTGCAGGGGCTAGGTGTTGAGACCTCTCTCAAAATGGCCATTCATCATGCAGGCGTATGTGATGCTCCACACCCTGGACACATCCCATGTCCCATTCCTTCAACAAAAACACTTTCTCTCTGGGCAAGTTACTGGCTAATTCTAGTCTTCCATTCAGCTGGCAATGGGGAGTCACCAAAATCAAATAAGCTGGGAGTCACTCTATCTGTCTTGCCAGGGTGCTTGTTGCTGGGCAACACTGCAGTGTCTGCACAGTGCACCGTAGCTAGGGTGCATCCTCTGTTCACCCGGATCTCCTGATCTGACACATTATGAATCTGGACTATCACTCATTGTGCACAGGCATGAGCACGGGCTGACAAGATGCTGATCTTAACCAATAATCCTTCCGGCAATTTTCCATTGCCTGGCGCTTCCAACATCAGTATTTTGTTCTTGACATCTTTGCAAAGGTGGACCTTCCCTTGAATGGCACACTGCGCATTAGGGCCCAGTACCATTGAATTGGGATCCTTCTTCCACATGACCCCTACTGGTTCATCCTGGTCCACTCCCTTGGGGTTCTGTTGCAAATCATAGGTCCTCTTGATCAGAGCGGGAATTCTGAGGGCCCTCCCAGTCCGTCAAACTTGTTTCTCGCGACAGAGTTGTTCCAGTCTCCCAAACATATGGGCGTTGGTCCCAATTAACAGGGGAACCCTATCATACAGTCCAGTAGGGGGACACACTAAGGCCAGCGTCTCGACTTGCTCCTCTACACTAGTTACAGTTGCAGGAAATGACAACCAGAGGCAGACATATCCTAGGTAGGGATAAGACTTGTTGCTCAGCCCCCACACATATAGGACTTCCAGGGATTGTAAGGGCACAGCAGATAAGTGTTTGTCATACCAGTCCTTAAATACAATGGTCACTTGTGACCCACTGTCCAGCACAGCCTGAGCAGGAATACCATTCACAGCCATGGTAGTCTCCATTGAAGGGCCCACTATTTTGGACCAGTCTGGAGGGACAGCAGTAGGGGCCTGGATGGATGATTTAACCACAAAGGGGTTTGAGTCAGGATGTCTGAAGCCTTCACTGCGGTCATTTTGTGCACCCCTTGACTACTGATTCATTTTCCAAATCTCTCCTTGAAGCCGGTTCACCACTTACTCTAAGTCTTTCTGAGACCAGCATTCCCTCTTTATTTCCACAGTGGTGACAAATGATAGACTCCTGGGTCATCCTTGGAGAGAACATTGCATGAGGAACTGAAGTAGTAGCAAGGGATCGGGGTCCAATATCTGCTTGCAGCGGTGAGAGGGGTGCAATGTATCTCAATAGTTCCTTTAGGGTGGCAGTCAATTCTTTGATTTCAGCCTGGGAGCTATCCTTGGTAGAGGATGCTTGAGGGTGCACCCCAACCCCCATGGCAATCATGTCCTGAGAGGAACCAGAATTTTGTTCCATGGGGGGAACCCTTGCAGAGGTGCCCGCCTTCAACTCTCAGACTTCCTTTAATAGCTCGACTTTCAAAAACTGGGCCCAGGGCGGAAAGTCCTTTGCATTCTCAGAGTGCTTGTTAGGTGCCGATGTTTGCCCCTGAACCCCACTTGGATGATCACTCTCTGTCACTTACGCAGTAGCAGCAGATATTGGTGAAATTCCCCCCCACCAGGGTCGCCTTTGCTCAACCCCTGAATTTCTTTCATTAGCTCGTCATAAGAGGGGGGCGATTCCAGTCGGTTGGTGAGGTACAACTGAAGCAGTAACAATTCTGAAAATGGAGCAGACTTAAGGATCCAGTCCAGCCTAGTTCGATCTAATCCATTTGACGGCAAACTACCCTTTCTGAGGCACTCTTGTAGCAGCTTTTCAAGCTGAGGTACATAAACAGACAGTGGTACCCCTGAGTACTGCTGGGCATTTCTTACTCTCCACCACAGGTCCTCATCTGAATCCGGGCTCCCATACACATTCTCCAATGTATCAAGATAGTCCTGTGCAGTTGCTTCGGGGTTATTGGCCCACTTGGCATGGATGGTAGCCAGGGTAGGACCTTGGAGGCTCTCACTCAACCTCTTTCATTTCTCTGCTTCTTTCTGAGCATTGCCATTCAAGTACTAGAGGGGCAAAATAGTCTATCCAGGTCTCCCAGTCATCCTCCCCCTGGGGGTTGGGAGGGTGCCCGAGAAGATTGTCAACCTTTGGTAGGAGTTGTGACTAATGGCAGGTACAGATATAGGGGCCAGCATTGTCACGGGCACAGAAGGTAGGGCAGTAACAGGTACAGGAGTGGGAGCAGGTGTTGGGAAGGGAACACCCCCAGGTGGCAGGAAAAGTTTCTTTAAGTCCTCTGTGGTTTTCCCTTCCTCCAGCAACAACTTATCAAATTTCTCCTCAAAAGTCTCAGACAATAGGGGGAGCTCATCCTCCCCAGGGTTTTTACTGTCTCTGGTTATCACTCTCCAGGCGGCTGGGGTCCCTTCTGGGGCAATAGTCCGTGGCACTTTGGAACTGTCCGCTGGGTCACTACACTCTACTAACGCCATGAAAGTCTGGGCGGTCAAATCAGCCTGTCGCCCCACCACCACCACAGCATTTGTTAAACATTCAACTTTGGAAATTAGTCCTTCTACAGCGTCTATACCAATGTTCAGGGGAATATCCAATGCAAGCAGGGCATTGTGAGGATCAATCTCCTGCCCTGTACACCACCCCACCAACTGGGGCACAGCCACTTCTGTTGGGGTACCCATTTATGTTTGACAATAATTCGTAGTTTCAGCCACTAGAAGACACAAAATCCCAGAGGTGAGCCTCCAAGATGTAACCCCTAGGTGGCACTATCCCAAGGGCTACTACCCCTGCCTGCTTGATAGTAGCAGGTTAAGGGGCCTGAGTTCTGAAACGGGTGCCTCCACCCAGAGGTCAGGGTTGGTAGTGGTCAAGCTAAACTGGGCACACACCCTCCGGACACCCTGTAACTCTCTTCTCTAGTGGCCCGGAACACTGTACAATAATCACTTCACAATACCCCTGGTACACACACAAGTACTCTCACTGTTTGCACTTACCACCAGGGCTGGTTCCTCTGGCTCTCGACCCTGGGAACCCCCTGTAAAACAAGGTTATGCACAGCAAATAGCAACAGTACAGTACTTTGAGCACAAACTGGAACCACAGTCAGATTACATGCAGAAAAAGTTAGATCTGATTTATTCAGGGGACTTGAACAAGGGAGGGGCAAAATCAGGTTAATTAGCTTAAAGGTTATATCAATCAAGCAGTTCTGCATGTGCTTTGAGCTCCCCCCCCACAGTCCACCTCTGGGTACCCAGGTGGAGAAGAGATGGGCTAGCCAGGACGATTGCCCAGGGTTGCAGCTGGTTGGGGCCCTGTGATGGAAAACACAGCATGCGCAGTACACAATATTTGTAATCCAAAGCCAGAGGGCTCAGTTCGTAAAGGAAACAAAACAAGACAATCAGATGACACACTCAGATTAAGATGTTGTTGCAGGGAGCTACCCTGGTATTTACTCATGATACCCAAGACTGGACACAGGCTGGACAAAAATCAAGACTGCATGTGGTTGATCTGGAATGCCAGGAGAAGCAGGGCCCACATGATTCACAGAGGCATCGTTCCTGTTCCAGCGTAGAGCAGGGAGCTGATCCCCATGCAGGTCTCTCGTTGATGGCTTCTCTGTGCAGTGGGTAGGCTGGCTGGGCCAGTCTGGCAAGGTCCAGACTGCTTGGAGACAAATTCGGATGCAGTCTGTTTTGGGCTGGATACAGCTTCCAGCAAGCAGAACACAGTTCACACAATGGGGAACTAACTCACAACCCACTAGCAGCTCATAGCACATTTACATGTATGGGAATTCTACTGTACCAGGCAAAATGCTCCCCAGTCACAATCGCAAAGTCTCTGCACACACCGGGAGCTTAGGGGTAGCTGGAACTCCTGACAGGCCGATCGCATTCAGCAAAATCTTCGGACTTCTTCAGGTTGAACCTGGCCCACTTCAGTAGCTTACTTTAGTCACACAAACTTGGATTTAGTCCACAATAATTCTCTTCTCTCCCTCTCAGGAGCAGCAGGCAGACATGTAAGCCAAAACTCAGCCCTTTCACAGTTTCCCCATGCGAATCCACTCAGGATTGCTGCCCAAAATACACTTGAGCTCTTCTCATTTCACTTCCCAGCTCAGAACTAACTGAAAACTGCAAACAGCCCAGGACTTCCCCAAGATCCAAAAGATTTGGTTGGCTGATTTTGCAGCCAGTCAAAGCAAGAACTCCCCCTTCAGTTGCAAAAAAGTCTCAAAAAAGCTCCACACTACAATTCCTACAGATTTTGAATTCAGGCAGCTCCTGTAGTCCGACTACATTTTGGGTCCCACTAGTACTGTTTGGTCCAATTTGCAGTCCAGGACCAAGATAGTGGAGACAAACAAAACAGTCCTTGCTACAAAGAAAGCAGATTAGACAAACTACATTATCATTATCACTCTAAATGATTTTCAGTAAATAGTTATATCTTTCAACAGAGCTCCCTCTCAGATTACTTAAGCTGCAATCAAGCAGCTCTTAAAGAGATAGTACACAGAAGCTATACAGGCTCTGGTAATCACATTTAAACTTCTAAAACGCAGGACACCAGCCTGGCAGTGAGCATTTAGGCAAGCTCAAGGAAGACTTTTTGGGAACTCCCATTTGTAGGGGGGGTACACATATTTTTGGAGACCTGGCTTTCATTAGCAACTCCAGATAAATCAGTCAATATTTCCGGGTATACTATCTTTCAATGTGACAGCACTATGGGGGGGGAGTTGCAATTTACATTAATAAATTCTCAGTTACTGTCATTCATAGCACCTCCGCACCAAAAGAATTTGAATGCCTTGCCTTGAAACGGACACCCACTGAAGAATTGCCCCTTTTGATTTCAGTATGTTACCAGCCACCCTCTGCTGGGCTTAACTTCTTACCCCCACCTCCAGGACCTACTTGGAGAAAGCTAACTCTGAATGTATAGCAATGGGGGATTTTAACCTCAATTGGTTAGATGAGGGTTCTAAAAACCTTAAAGAATTCTGTGACATGCGTGAGTTAGCACAGGTTACACTGTAGGTTGCCAGACTTAATAGGAAAAATATGGACCGCAGCATCCTTCTGGACCTTATACTGGTTAGCAAACCTTATAACATTTCTCATGTAGGGGTGTTTCATAGTGACTTAAGAGACCACTGCATCACCGCTTGCATTAAACACTCCTCTCACCCAAGTTCGGCCTCTACCCTTAAATTAAAAAGATGTTTGAAAAACTTCAACCAGTCTGCCTTCTTGAATGACCTTGCCAATATTAGATGCCAAGATTTCTATCTGGCACCGTCCATTGCTGAGGCGTTCAACATCTTCCAAAATCTTCTTTTGGGGCTAATAGACAAACATACCCCTCTCAGGTTGATCAAGACTAAGAAAAGATCTCCTGGTTAGTTTTCTCCTTCCCTAAAAAAAGCTCTTAAGGAGAGAGACAACCTGTGGGAAAAGACTAGAAAATCTAAGCTCAACAATGACTGGCTAGCCTTTTGAGTGGCTAGAAATGCCTATACCAAATTAGTAAGGACAGAAAATGCAGGCTACTTCCAAACAGCCCTGGAACAAAATGAAAATGGCGCAGCCAAGTTCTGGAACATTCTCAAAGAGGTAGAGGGACATGCTCCTGTAACTCCCCTTCCAGCTAAATTAATTGCTGGAGACACTACCTATACCGACATAGCTGATATCCTAGAGCAACTCAATGACCACTTTGCCATGGCTGGACTTGCACTCGATGACTCCTCTGTCAGCAAATTGAGCGAGTGCAGGGATACAAATGACGACCTAAGCACTAGTGCTGATTCCAAACAGAGTTGCCCCCCCCCCTCACCTTGTATCCTTTAAATAAGTAGTGGATCTCTTACTGGCCTTGGATATTAAAAAGAGTGCAGGTGCTGACCATAGTGAACCTTTCTTCTTGAAAACCGTCTGCTTCTATCTAACCACTCCCATTGTCCACTTATTCAATTCCTCCTTGGAACAAGGTGAAATTCCCTCTATATGGAAAATCACTCATATTATTCCCCTCTTTAAATCAGGTGACCCCAGCGATATTAATAATTACCGCCCTATCTCCATTTTCTCTATCCGCCCAATGCTTCTAGAAAACATTGTCAAATCCCAGATCAGGGAGCACCTGGAATCACATAATCTTCTGAATCAAGCCCAATCAGTTTTAGAGCCAAGCATGGCACAGTTTCAGCCCTAGTTAAAGTGTCTACAGACTGGCAAGTTGCCTTAGACTCAAAGAAACATGTGTCCACTCTCTTTTTAGACCTCAGTAAGGCTTTTGATACCATGGACCATAATGTGTTATTACATGCTTTGAGTAAATATGGCTTGGATAGCACTGCTTTAAAATGGTTCACCTGCTAGCTCACTAATAGAGTGCAACAAATCAAAGCATCTGGGGATTTGTCACCGTTAAAAACCCTTCCTCAGGGCGTCCCTCAGGGATCCATTCTGGGTCCTATACTCTTTGCAATTTACATAAATAACATTGATTCTCATTTACATACAGCCTCTGTTCATTTATTTGCAGATGACATGGTCCTCTGCACCTCAAATTCTTCATTGGACTTAGTCCACAAGGATTTGCAGCATGATTTTGCTTCTCTTTAATATAACCTCCGAAAGCTTAAGCTCCTTCTTTTTGCTAAAAAAAAAACCCCAAAGCCATGATTCTTTCCTCATATGCACCCCCTCGTGTCAGGGTTCCAAATCAACCTACAGATCCATACTTTACTTGGCGAACCCTTGGAATTAGTTGATAGTTTCAAATATCTGGGATTTTGGTTGGACAACAAGTTAAATTTTTTGTGCCACCTGAACGAGCTCTCAAAAAAGCTCAGAAAGAACCTAGGTGTATTTTATCACATTAGACATCTCCATACTCTTGAAGCCAGGAAAAGATTAGTACAAACAACTTTCTTGCCCCTCCTAGACTACGCTGACCATCTTTATAGTCACTGCTTCTCTGCTGCGCTTAGTAAACTCAATACCCTTTACCATCATGCTCTGAGGTTTATCCTTAACTCTCCTTTATGCACACATCACTGCCTCTTGTACCAGGAATTGGGCTGGTCCTCATTGCCTCTGAGGAGGCAAAGAAGTGCCCTTCTCTGGTTTTACTGGGCACTAACTGACAAATTGCCTAAATATATATCTAGTCTCTTCAAACGTGCCAAGGGGTCTTATGGGTTGAGATACTTCATGTTACTCTGCTTTAACATACCGAGAAGAAAGATGCACCACGGCTCTGCTGCTGTAAACTTTACTCTTCCGTCACTTTGGAATACTATACAAAGTACTCTCAAGTTTATTTCCATCCCAGGACCCTTCACCTTGAAATCCTTGTTATCGGGTTACCAGAAGGAATCCTGTAACTGCTATAAGTGACCCATTTGGATTCGTAGCTCGCTAGCCATCCATAGTTCCCAGCCTGCCCCCTTAGCCCCCTCCTTACCGTAGTTATTCCCGCTTTATAGGCTGCTTACTAGTAGCCCCACAATCTTACTTTTCCAAAGTCTGTGTCTTAAGCCTTGGCTCAAGTTATTGTTATCTTTAAGACTGTATTTACTGTTGTGTGTTTTAAATTAGATATATTATGTGTTATGTGTAGTGCAACTTTAAGAAATGTTAGACAGTACAGCTTTAGGGAATGCATTTACTGTAACTCTTTCTGTGTGTGTTGAGATAAGTGTTCCCCTTATGTCTGAGCTGTATGGAAGTAAATAGAGAAGGCCTAGATTTCTGTGGTGCATGTTTTTCTTTCTACCAAGACCCTCATGTGTTTAAGGTACTTATTTTCTGCCACCAAATACAACAAACTGGCGATGACGGATAGTGAAAATTGTCATAGCTCCAGCTTACTGAATTACACCATTTTATGACTTTCTGCATTGGAGGCAAGCAAGCAATTTGGAACTGTACAGTATTATGGAAACTTCAGCCAGCTTTGAGATTTTTTCAGGAACAGACTGGGATACATGGTTCAGATGGTTTGATCAGTGGTTATTACTTAATCCTGCCATAAAATCTGCAAATGTTGAGTGACAGGATATACTTATTTGAGCTGCTTTTTGTACTTTCAGGATTTGTCATATCAAGAGCTAAAGGCTAAATTGAATGCACAATACAGTTTAACAACTTTCCCAAGGGCTGAACGTTATAAATTTTACAGTGACCAGCAGAAACCAGGTCAGTCATTACAAACTTATTTGGCTGAGATCAAACGTTTAGCTCTCACGTATGAGTGGAGCAGGGAGCATCTTGAATCTAATTTAGCTGATAAGTTTGTTATGGGGTTGAATAATGAACATCATATTCAGCAATTACTTTCTGTAAGTGTCAAGAAGTCTGCTGATGAACTTTTAAAGTTGGCAAAAATGTATGAGGTTGCAGAAAATGAAGCGCATGCTAAGATGAACAATAAAAATGAGGTACAAGTAACTGCAGTAAACCCCAAATTGAAACAGCTCAAACCTAAGTCTAAACAACTGTTTTTAAAGAAAAACACAACCACTTCACCCAAACTGCATGGCCAGTACAAATGTGCATCATGTGGGTCTTCTCAGCGTACCAGGGACCAATGCAAATTCAGAGACGTTCAGTGTCATGCATATAAATGTCAGGGTCATATTGCTAAGGTTTGCAGAAGGAGCAGAACTGCAGTGATCAGTTCAGAGGGCACAGATAGTGCAGTGGTTCCTATTGCACCACAGAGGGAGACTAAAGATGTTCCTCCTTTCTATGTGTTACTTCAGTTGCCACAACTGAGGCATCAGTTTCGTTTAATGATAGACTCTGCTTCCCCAGTTACTTCTATTAACCATCAAACATGGTCTGATGTGGATAAACCACCATTGTCTCCTTGTAGTAAGTTGTTACGTGCATTTGAAGGGCAACCAATTCAGCCACTGGGCTCGTTTACCCCTTTAGTATGCAGGACTGATTCTCCTGGTATACTTTTAATTTTTCTGGTTTTAAAAAAAGGGTGTCAATATTTTGGGCAGAGACTTTCAGGTTCTTCTAAACATCCATATTGATCTAGCAGATTTTGGCCTACTTGCTGCTATCCAGGTACCACAAAGCAGTAACCCACCCAAGCTTGAGGAGATTTTAGACATGTATCCAGAGCTGTGGAAAGTCCTGGGATGTTGCACAACAGCTAAAACAAAGCTAGTTACAAAGCCCAATGCAGTCTGTAAGTTTTGTAAACCACGGAAAAGTCCTTCTGCCTTAAAACCGGTGGTTGGGGCAGAATTGGGCAGACTGGAAAAAGTGGGTATGTTGGAAAAGGTTTCAAGTTCAGATTGGGCCACTCCAATTGTGGTGTTATCTTAACTAGATGGTAAGGTTCAGATATGTGGGGATTTTAAGGTGACAGTTAATCCAGTACTTAGCACAGATCTATTTCCTTTACCCTTACCAGAGGAACTTTTTCATAGACTGAATGATGGTGTGGGGTTCTCTAAACTGGACCTTGCTGATGCATACCTTCAAATGGAGTTGGATACAGACTCTCACAAATTGGTAGTGATTAGTACACATCAAGGACTGTACAAGTACAAATGGTTATGCTTTGGCCTTAGTTCTGCACCTGCTATTTTTCAAAAAAGTGATTGAGCAAATGGTGGGTGATATACCACGTGTTGCTTCTTATTTGGATGACATCATTGTCACGGGTAAGACAGAAGCAGAAAATTTACTTAATTTACAAAAGACTTTAGAGAGGCTGCAACAGAGTGGATTCAGACTCAGGAGAGAAAAATGCCAATTTTGTCAACCAAGTGTCACGTACCTAGGTCACACTATTGACAAAGATGGAATTCGTCCAAATGATGAAAAGCTGGAAGACATTGTGCACATGCCTGAACCACAGAATGTTTTAGAGTTGCGCTGATTCTTGGGTATAGTGCGCTACTATGATTGTTTCATACCTGGCTTAGCCACTAAATATGCTGTCCTAAATGAACTGTTACATAAGGGTACTCCGTGGAAGTGGACTAAGGGCCACAGTAAGGCAATTCAAGTCATCAAGCTCTCTCTAACTGATGTGAATAATTTAACTCATTATGATCCTAACTTACCTATCACATTGGCCTGTGATGCTAGTCCTGTGGGTATAGAAGCTGTCCTCTTCCACACAGATCCAGAAGGAGTGGAGAAGCTGACAGCCCATGCTTCATGCAAACTCACTGCAGCTGAAAGAAATTATGCCCAGATTCAGAAAGAGGCATTAGCGATTATGTTTGGAGTTCAGAACTTCTGCCAATACTTGCTAGGTCGCAAGTTTCACCTGAAGGTGGATCACAAGCCACTAGTGACAATTTTCAGTCCAGAAAAAGGAATTCCAGAAACAGCCACTAGCCAGCTTCAACAATGGGAATTAATTTTGTCTGCCTATAATTTCGAGGTCACATACCAACCAACTGACCAGCATGGAAATGTGGATGCCTTGTTGAGGTTATCAATATCCAGAGAAATGGAGTTTGATATGGGACTTGAAGAGGAGCCATTAGTATGTCTGGTGGGGCCAGATAGTTTTCCAGTGCAATTCAAAGATACGGAGGACTCTACTGTTGTGTGTGCAGTTGAACTACAACAGTTAGATCAGCTTCCAGTACTAGCCAAGGACATTGCAAAAGCAACTAGTCAATTTTGAAACCAGTGTATCAGTATACGCCTGAGAGTTGGCCACAAGGCACTACTTGTTTGGCTGAACTACAACCCTACTATACAAAGAGACAGCAGTTGTCCATTGTCGAGGGGTGTCTTCTATGGGGATTGCATGTCATAGTACCCCAATGTTATCACTCAAATGTGTTGACTCTTTTGCATGTGGGCCATCCAGGCATTGCTAAAATGAAATCCCTAGCCAGACTTCACATATGGTGGCCTTCCATTGACAGAGACATGTGCCAGGTTGTGCAAAAATGCAAAGGTTGTGCTGTATCAAAGGGAAATCTGGCAAGAGCTCCAGTTCACCATTGGGAATGACCTGACAAACCCTGGTAAAGATTGCATATTGATTTTGTGGGACCCTATTTAAATTCCATGTGGTTACTCTTAACTGATGCTTATAGTAAATGGCCAGAAATTCATCAAATGTCTTCGACAACTACTGAAAGTACCATCAAAGTGTTGAAATCTTTCTTTGCTATCCATGGTTTTCCCCAAGTGATTGTTTTGGATAACGGACCACTGTTCACGTCTGTTGAATTCAAAGCATTTTCCCCTCAATGTGGTATCCACCATATTTTCTCACCTCCCTACCATCCAAGTTCAAATGGTAAAGCGGAACACCTGGTTCACACTTTTAAAAAGAGTATGGACAAAGGTAATCCTACTACACCGACGGCAATACAAATATCCCTTTTTGACTTTTTTGCGAACAACACCACATTGTGTCACGGGAATATCCCCTGCAGAATTGTTGTTTGGACATTAGATTTGAACTGAGCTGGACCTTCTTCGCCCTCTAGGCTATAAGTCAGTAACCGAAATGCTTCCTAAGACCAGATCCTTCAAACCCAATAATCTCGCGTGGGTCAGGATGTATGCAGGCCCGAAGAGATGGATAGAAGGTGTGGTGGAAAAAAAAGTTCGGAAATGTTGTCTATAGTGTTTGACTGACTAACCAGAGGAAGTGAAAAAACATGTGGACCAATTACGTACTAGAATTGAGACAGAACAAAAAAGGGATACCCAGAGTCAGTAGTTATCCAGCATTATTTCTTCCAGAGCAAGAAGAGGGAGAGACAGTGGAACCACAGCATTTGTGACAAGATGTGACTAATGCTAATCAGATTCCAGAGCAACAGCTTCCAGTCCTACTACGCCTTTTAGGATGTATAAGACGTCTACCAAAGAGAATGGACTTGTAGAGGTATAGCCTAATGACACTGATTAACTAAAGGGACACTGCAGTAATGACTTTAATAGCTTCATACTATTTTCCAAATTATTGACTTACGTACTTTCTAGCTAAGTCAGGAGGGATTGTTATGTGTAGTGCAGCTTTAAGAAATGTTAGACAGTACAGCTTTAGGGAATGCATACTGTAACTCTTCCTGTGTGTGTTGTGATAAGTGTTCCTCTTATGTCTGAGCTCCTATGGAAGTAAACAGAGAAGGCGTAGATTTCTGTGGTGCATGTTTTCCTTTCTGCCAAGACCCTGATGTGTTTAAGGTACTTATTTTCGGCCACCAAATACTGCATTATGTTTTGTATGTACTTTGTATACCATGTAAATTTTTTTTTTTTTGCCAGCTTTTGTCCAGGACTACTTTGAAAATGAGCTTGCTCAGTGGTGTTACTGCCTGGTAAAATAAAGTTTTGATTGATTGATACGACAATGCTAGTAGATTTAGGCTTCAAGGACTATTGCGTCTGCTCAAAATTACAACTTACAGTTCAGGCAACTACTGCTGCCCCCTCCCTTTCCTCCACCCCTAAAGTATCCCACCCGAGTTTACCACCCTGGTCAGTTCTCTCCCTACTTGTATCTTACCCATGAACCTGTCAAATCCCTTCTTAAAAGTCCCCACTGAAACATAGAAACATAGATTTTGACAGCAGATAAGGACCGCTTGGCCCACCCAGTCTGCCCATTTCCCTACCTATTGGATAAGCTGCCGATCCTAGTTAACCAGCAGCCTACTTCTTCCTACCCCCACCCCCTAGAATTGCCTTACGACTGTCCCATGCATGCTTGAATTCCACCACTGTTTTTGACTCCACAACCTCCTCCGGAAGGCCATTCTATGCATCCACAACCCTCTCTGTGAAAAAATACTTCCTTAAATTACCTCTGAGCTGCCCCCCTTCTATCTTCAAATTGTGCCCCCTTGTTCTTGCACACCTCTTTTTTTGAAAGATGCTACCCTCTTGGACTTTGTTGATTCTCTTGAGATACTTGAAAGTTTCTATCATGTCCCCCCTCTCTCTCCTTTCCTCGAGGCTATACATATTCAGCTCCTTAAGTCTCTCTTCATATGTCTTCCGGTGCAGGCCCTGCACCATTTTAGTTGCCCTCCTCTGGACAGCCTCCATCCTGTCTATATCCTTGCGGAGATTGGGTCTCCAGAACTACATGCAGTACTCCAGATGGGGTCTCACCAACTGTCTGTACAGAGGGATAATAACTTCCTGTTTTCTGCTGGTGATGCCTCTCCCTATGCATCCCAGTATCCCCCCAGCCCTCCTTGCTGCCCTCTTACATTGTTTGCCCACCTTTAGGGAGGAGATTATTCTGCCACTGTACAAATCTTTGGTGAGGTCACACTTGGAGTACTGTGTGCAGTTCTGGCACCCATACATAAAGAGGGATGTCAGGCTCTTGGAATGAGTCCAGAGGAGGGTGTCCAAGATGGGGAGGGGGGGCAGCAGTAGTTGCCTGAACTGTAAGTTGTAATTTTGATTGAAACCATTGAGATCACCTCCTCAGGCAGTGCGCTTCAAGCTGCCACCACCCTTTCTGTGAAGTAATGCTTCCTCAGGTCCCTCCTGAACCTTCCCCCCCTACAGCTTCAGGCTATGACCTCTCGTGATTCTTTCCCCCTTACATTGAAACATACCCTCAGTACTAACTTTGTTTATGACTTTCAAGAACTTGAAAGTCTCAATCATATTGTCCCTGTCCCTTCTATCCTCCAGGGAGCACATGTTGTGCTCTCTTAGTCTCTCCCCATTGGGTTTTTCTCCTATGCCCTGGATCATCTTGGACACCCTCCTCTGGACTCCTTCCAAGAGCCTGACATCCCTCTTTATGTATGGGTGCCAGAACTGCACACAGTAATCCAAGTGTGGCCTCACCAAAGATTTGTACAGTGGCAGAATACCCTCCTCCCTCCTAGAAATGATCCCCCTAGCAATGCACCCCAGCATTTTTTGGGCCTTTGCCACTGCTTTTCTACACTGTGCTGAGTGATTCATATTCCCTGTGATTATTACACCCAGATCCTTTTCCTTCTCAAAGCTCAGACACAAAGTGCAACCCTAGGAGGGCTACACCAAGTGCGGTCCAGTCCCTAGCCTTACTGTCTGCTGAGCTTCACTGATCTTCACTGACTGGGAGAGAGACCAATCACAGAGGGAAGGCAGACTCTGACAGGTGCAGAAGCAGGGATTCCTTGACAATGTTTTTACCTGGGTGAATCCCCCTTGGAGTGCACAGTCTGGGTTCCTTTCTCTGCTGAGCTGCCTTCTCTCCTTGCTCGCTCTGCTCAGACCCAGCCAGCGGCTGCTGTCTCAGTATAAGGAGCAGTTGGAACACTTACCCAGAATCCCTGGCTGCTGTATGTAAGTCAGCATTTGTACTGCTGTTCAGCTAACAGAAAGCTCTCAGCCAGAAGCAACAGCTCAGACACAAAGTGCACTCCTAGGAGGCATACACCAAGAGTAGTCCAGCCCCTAGCTTTACTGTCTGATGAGCTTCACTCATCTTCACTGACTAGGAGAGAGACCAGTCATGGAGGAAAGGCAGACTCTGACAGGTGCAGAAGCAGGGATTCCTTGACAGAGGTTCTACCTGGGTGAATCCCCCTTGGAGTGCACAGTCTGGGCTCCTTTCTCTGCTGAAACGACTCTCCTCGCTCACTCTGCTCAGACCCAGCCAGCGACTGCTTTCTCAGCATAAGGAGCAGTTGGAACACTTACCCAGAATTCCTGGCTGCTGTATGTAAATCAGCATTTGTACTGCTGGTCATCTAATAGAAAGCTCTCAGCCGGAAGCAACAGCTCAAACAGAAAGGCACCCCTAGGAGGCATATGCCACTTATCTTTGCCAACTGTTGTACCCACTACTGAAATAGTGGTCAGCTAATAGAAAGCTCTCAGCCAGAAACAACCAGAAGCAACAGCTCAGACACAAAGAGCAACCCTAGTAGGCATATGCCAAGTGCATTCCAACCCCTAGCCTTACTGTCTGCTGAGATGCACTGATCTTCACTGTTGTTGTTGATTGTTTTTCGGCAGCAGGGTCACTTTCATCCACTAACTTATCCTAGCCAGGTATATCCTACAACTTTCCTCCAAACACACCTAGAATAAAAAAAATATTTTTCTTTTTTTTTCCCCAGCAGATTTCTTGCATTTCACCCACTAACACACCCCTAAAGATAGATTTTAGACCTTTCTTCTTTCTACAGAATTCATCCTGTGCTTGACGCCAGCACAGACCTACCACAACTATGGTATCTTTGCTAAGCTACGTAACACAACCAGACATGGACACTGTGCATTGTAATCAATGTGGATCACTCTTTTACAGGACCTGGATCAACAAAATATGCCACTGCCCAACATGCTGGGCCATAAAAGACCTCTGAGACCACCTCCAGGAAACATGGACAACACTTTCCCAGCTAAATCATGTATTACAGCAGGTCATAAGGGCTTGGAACCCACCCCAGCACCACCAACACTCTGATACTGTCCCCCTACCGCAAAGGGCAGTCCATCCAGGGGGTACCAAATAGGCAGCAATTACAGGAAGGACATGCAGCTGCAAAACAAGTTCACCCTGCTAGCAAGAACACGCAGGGAATCAGGCAGCTGCTTAAACCAGGAAAGTAGTGTTCAGCAGCACCAGCCTGGCACCAACCTAAAAGGCACTACAAAACAAAACTTCAGGTTCCCGCAAGTGCCTAAATCAGGACAGGAAGCAAGCACCAATGGGAGTCAAAGGGACAGGCTGCCATGGCACCACAAACATCAAATGGACAAACAGGGTAAGACAAATGTTCCTATCAATGGAAAAAGAATCTGATCATTTTGGGGGAACTCCATGATTCGAGGAGTCAAATCCCACTTGCAGGATACCGACCAAGTGGAAATAGCTGTCAAGTGTCCCCCTGGGGCCACAGCAAAAAGGGATACAGTCCACACTGAGAACCTTGTACATAGCGGGGTAACATCAAAGGCATGGTCGCTCACCTAGGAACAAATGATATCGCCGACTATTCCATCGAACAAGTAAAAGCACAAATCTCTAATCTTAGGGATAGACTGACCTCTCTTTCATCCACCCTAGCCTTTTCTGAGGTACTCCCAGTATGGGAAAAGGGAAAAGGCAAAGGAAATATTAGGGAAACTGAAATCAGGAAACTAAACTCATGGCTTCGCAATTGGTGCTCAGACAAGGGCCACACCTTCATTGGCAACTGGAATGATTTTTTGCAAAAGATCTTACTTTAAATTTGATGGCCTTCACCTCAACAAGGAGAAGGTGAAGGCACTAGGGCAAAAACTTGATGTATTCGCCAGTCATTTAAACTAGGGGGAGGGGAGGTGGTGACCAAACAAATCCATGGAAATGAAATCCCAGTCACCACCACCCAGATCCCAGCAAGAACTCCTCCTGTCAAACGCATAAGCAAAAACAGAAAAAGCACAGTAGGGTCGAATGGGAAACATGGTATGCTAAAACAAAAAGTAAAAAGCATGCCAGTTACCAGAAAGCAATGGCTACTAATGCCCACTGTCTGGCTAACAAAATCCCGGACCTCACAGCCACAATAGCAGAGGCTGAACTGGACTGGGTGTCAGTAACTGAAACATGGTTTAACGACAACCATACATGGGATATTGCCATACCAGGCTACAACCTGTTCAGGAAGGACAGGAAGGGATGGAGAGGAGGGGGGGTAGCCTTGTATATAAGAGAGGACATCAAAAACCTGGGAAGTCCAAAGAACCCAAGACAAATCAGAGGTCCTCTGGCTCACACTTGAACTAGGAAATAAATCAGTCCCCAGACTAGGGGTGATATATAGGCCTCCCTCGCAGCGGGCAGAAGCAGACAAAGAACTACTGGAAAGCATACTGACTCGAAAAAAGACTGTCCAGTACAGCCATAACCTCAAAAAAAAGGGAAATTTAAAGACAAATATGTATCAGTAGCTGTAATGGGGAGAGGATGATAACCAGTATAGGCTTACGCTCAAACAATACTGACTATAACTGATAAGGGGAGAGGTCGTGTTAATGGCTGATTTCAATCTCCAAGACACAGACTGGATTTCCTGCACAGCATCCACAGCTAGAAGCAGAAACTTCCTAGATACACTGAGAGGGGCTGGTCTAAACCAGCTCATAACAGCCCCTGCTAGAGAAAACACAGTCCTGGACCTGGTGCTCACTAACAGTAGCAAGGTAAAGGAGGTGGAAGTGGGGTGCCAGTTGGGATCGAGCGACCACTGATCTGTCTGGTTTAAGATCAGCAAGATAGAGGAATCCAGCCACTCTAAGACAAGAGTCCTTGATTTCAGAAAAACAGACTTTTTCCAAATGAGAAGTTGCTTCAGAGCTAACTTCAATAAAAAGGCAAAAGGAAGGGTAGAAGAATGTTGTGCGCACATAAGGAAGGCACTGGAAGAAGTAACTGAGAAATGCTCCAGGCTGGTCAGTAAGAGAAGAAAAAGAAGGAATCTGCTATGGTTCACAAAAGAAGTAGCAACTACAGTAAGAGAAAAGAGACACGCATTCATGAAGTACCAGAGCGCTAACATTGACAAGGATAGGGAGGCATACCGGAGTAGCTTGAGGGAGGAAAATACGGTGATCAGAGCAGCAAAGGCACAAACAGAGGAAGACTTGGCATGGGGGATAAAAGAAGGCAAAAAGACCTTCTTTAGGTACATAAGTGACAAGAAGAAAAACAAAGGAGGTATTGTCAGGCTCTTAAACAGGGATGGGAAAAAGGTGGAAGAAGACACAGAAAAGGCAGAGGTCTTGGATGAGTACTTCTGCTCTGTCTTTACAAAGGAAGAGCCTGGCAATGGACCCACCCCAAAGGGAGACAAAATAACGGGGAAGGGTGGTTGGACACAAGCTCGTTCACGGCAGAAAAGGCAAAGGCAGAATTTAAAAAAATTAATGTGGATAAAGCCATGGGTCCAGACGGAATCCACCCACGCATACTGCGGAAACTGAGTGATGAACTGGCTGAACCCCTAACAGACCTATTCAGTAGATCCATGAGGGAAGGGATGGTCCCACAAGACTGGAAAAATGCAATAGTGATCCCCATCTACAAGAGTGATAGCAAAGAAGAGCAGGGTATGACCGCTCAGTTAGTCTTACCTCAGTGGTGGGAAAATTGATGGAATCGCTGCTCAAGGAAAGAATTGCATTTCTGGAGGAAACCGAACAGCAGGATGCTAAACAGCATGGTTTCACACTGGGAAGGTCTTGCCAGGCAAACCTGATTGAGTTCTTTGACTTGGTTACTAGAGTGGTGGACGGGGGTGCCATGGATGCGTACTGGTCATAATGTCAGCACACTTAATAGCGACAGAATTATGGCATAACCTGGACCTGTGCGCTCTCTGAGTTGGACCCCTGGAGTTAGAATCCTAAGTAGGGGGATCGGGGGGGTAGTGGGCAGAGCCCCCCACAGAAAAGAAAATATCCCGAAAACACGCAATGTGCTTGTGCCGCATGGCATTCTGCCATGTGACATTATGACCCCGTGCCCTGTGCCCCGTGCCCCGTGGATGTCATCTACCTAGACTTTAGTAAAGCCTTTGATTCTGTCCCACACAGAAGGCTGCTAGATAAACTGAAGAATACAGGAGTAGGGAAGGAAGTGGTATCATGGATAGGAAGCTGGCTTCAACAGCCAACCCAAATAGTGATGGTAAATGGGGCAGCATCAGAAACCAGGGAAGTGACCAGCGGTGTGCCAAAAGGGTCTGTCCTGGGACCTCTGCTCTTCATTGTGCTCATTAGTGACATCTTAGATGAGTTGGGCAGAAAGGTATGTCTGTTTGCAGATGGCACAAAGCTCTGCAACAGAGTGGATACGGCACAAGGGGTGAAGCAAATGAGAAGTGACCTTCTCAAGATTGAAAAATGGTCAAGTATGTGGCAGCTAAAATTCAACACAAAAAAATGCAAGGTCATGCATCTGGGTAAGAACAACCTGGGTACTGACTACCACCTGGGGGGGAAGACACTAGCAATCAACTGGCAGGAGCGAGATCTGGGAGTTATTTCAGAGGATTTAAAAGTGGGCAACCAATGCGAAAAAGCAGCAGTAAGGGCCAGCAAAATGCTAGGATGCATAGGTAGGGGCATCTCAGTAGAAGAAGGGAGGTGATCCTGCCACTGTACAGGTCCCTGGTGAGGCCCCACCCTGAGTACTGCATCTAGTTCTGGAGGCCTTTCCTCAGGAAGGACATAGACAGACTAAAGACAGTGCAGAGGAGGTAAACTAAAATGATTCACAGTCTCCATGAATTGTCTTATGAACACAAATGAAGGGAACTCAACATGTTTTCCCTGGAGCAGCGCAGAGATGGGGGGACATGATTAAGACATTCAAGTACCTAAAGGGTATAAACCAAGTCCCCACCCAGGAGCTCTTTCTCATTAACATCTCCATGAAAACAAGAGGCCATGACATGAAACTGGGGGTGATTCAGAGGCAACATGCATAAGTTTTCTTCACAGAAAGGGTGGTTGATCTGTGGAATGGCCTACCTACCAAAGTTATTGAATCCAAAACAGTATGAAGATTTAAATCATCTTGGGATAGGCACAAGGGGATAGTGACAAAAGGTGTCTGAGTAGGGGGTAGGATCTGGGCAGACTAGATGGACCTTTGGTCCCCATCTGCCGTCATTTTCTATGTTTCTATAGATAACTGCCCCCCCACAAGTGGTAATTGTACATTGAGTTCCTGGCCCTGAAATGTAGCACACTGCACTTCCTAGTGTTGCACCTCAGCTGCCGTGTGTTTGACCAGTGTCCCAGCCTTTCCAGATCTTCCTGGAGTACCGTCCTCCCCTCCTCACTGTCCACTACCACTCCTAATTTGGAGTTGTCAGTGAACAGGCTCATCTTGCTCTTAACTCCCTCGGCTATGTCAGCTATGAAAGCATTAAATAGCAGTGGACCCCAAATCAGTCCTTGCAGGATCCCACTAGTGACCATCCTGGGTGTCCAGTATTCCCTTCCTACCACCACCCTCTGCTGTCTGTTACTCAGCCAGTTCCCTATCCACTTAACCAGCTTCATCCCTACCCCCAGGTTCTTCAGTTTGCCAATCAGTCTCCCATGTGGCACTGAGTCAAAGGCCTTGCTGAAGTCCAGATACAGGGCATCAACCAGCCAACCACCATCTAGAACTTTTGTCACCCAGTCAAAAAATTCGACCAGGTTAGTTTGACAAGATCTCCCCTGGATGAACCCATGTTTCTGGATGTCGTGAATGCTATTTACTTCCAGGAATGCCACCAATCTCTCCTTTAAGATGGTCTCCAGTAATTTCCCCGCTATGGACGTAAGGCTGACTGGTCTGTAATTACCCAGCTCATCCCTGGGTCCACTCCTATGGAGGGGCACTACATGTGCCATCCTCTAGTCCAGTGGTACACATCCAGACTGTAGGGAGGAATTGAACAAATCAGACAGAGGTGCCGCCAGGACCTGTGCTAATTCCTTCAGGACTCGGGGGTGGATTCCATCTGAACCTGGTGCCTTGTCTGTCTGCAAGGACTTAAGGCCATCCCACACTCTCTTCACTGGGATCTCCCTATCTGTTATCCTCCCCATCACCACCCCCTGCTGTGCACTTCCACTGCATAGTTGACTCCTCCTTTTCCCTGGTGAAAACTGAACAGAAGTACTCATTTAGTACCTCTGCCTACTCAGCTTCCTCATCTGTCCACCCACCATCCTTCTTTATCCTAGTGATCTGGTCCCTACAATTTCTTCGCACTCTGAAAGTTCTTTCTCACCACCCCAATCCCCTGTGCCAGCCTTCGAAGCCTTTGCTGCCCTTACCACTCTGCTCACCTCCCTCGATCTCCTAATGTACACCTCCCTGTCCTTCCCCCTGTGGGTTCTCTTGTAGATTTTAAAGGCTAACATTTTCTCCCTCATCACCCTCCCCTGCACCTCCTTGGTCCATCAGCTGGGTTTTCTGGACCTCGCTTTCTTACTGCAGGTCCTACCATCCGGTTAGTCTAACGTCAGGCATGGGAAAAGTGATGGAGTCCCTGCTGAAGGAAAGAATCATAGCTTTTTTGGAGCAAACTGGTCAGCTCAACAAAAATCAACACGGTTTCACGTCAGGGAAGTCCTGCAAGACAAATCTGGTTGATTTTTTCAGTTGGGTCACCAAAACAGTGGATCAGGGTGGGGCAGTGGATGTGGTTTACCTGGACTTCAGCAAAGCTTTTGACTCTGTTCCACACAGGAGACTAGTCAAAAAACTGGAGAACATGGGAATTGGGCCAGAGGTTACAAACTGGGTCGGAAACTGGTTACATCGGAGAACTCAGAGAGTATTAGTAAATGGCACTCTGTCTGTGGAGGGGAGGGTGACTAGCGGGGTCCCACAGGGCTCAGTTCTGGAGTCGATCCTCTTCAACATATTCATCAGCGACACTGCAGATGAACTGGAGGGAAAGGTGTGCCTGTTTTCAGATGACACCAAAATCGGCAACAGGGTAGACACAGAGAGACAGCAAAGCATGGAAGCTGATCTCTGAAAACTGGAGGAGTGGTCCAAGACCTGGCAATTGAAATTCAATGCCAAAAATTTCAAGGTCATGCACCTGGGAAAGCGTAACCCAGGGAAACTGTACTCAGTGGGAGGGGAGCATCTGGTGACTACCAGACAGGAGCGAGACCTAGGGGTGATCATATCAGGTGACCTCAAGGTCAGTAGACAATGTGAAAAGGCAGCACTAAATGCTAGTGGTATCCTGGGATGCATAGAGAGGGGCATCACGAGCAGACAGCATGAAGAAATCATGGCCCTGTATCGGTCCCTGGTCAGGCCTCACGTGGAGTACTATGTCCAGTTCTGCAGGCCACACCTCAGGAGGGACATAGGCTGGAGACGGTACAGAGAAGAGCAACAAAGATGGTGCAGGGCTTGCATCAGAAACCATGTGAGGCAAGACTGGATGACCTTAAATTATACTCCCTAGAACAGCGCAGGAATTGTAGGGACATGATAGAAACATTCAAATACCTTAAAGGCAACAACAGGGTGCATGTGCAGAACCTCTTTCAGGTAAAGGACTACAGCAGGACTTGAGGGCACAACCTTTGACTTAAGAGAGGAAAGTTCAGAAGCAATACGAGGAAATTCTTCTACACAGAGCGTGTTGTGGAACCATGGAATAGCCTGCTGGAGGGAGTGGTGGGAGCCAAGACAGTGGGGGAATTCCAGCGGGCGTGGGACAGACACTGTAGGATACACAAGCAGGCAACTAAGTAGGGGGGTAGGAAGGCAAGGGCAGACTTGATGGATTGTATGGTCCCCATCTGCCCACAACTTCTATGTTTCTATGGCCCATTTTCTTTTAGTATCCATGCCTGGGCTGATTGTCACAATATGCTCCTCAAGAATGGCTGCCACCCTACCGAAGTCCATACCCCTAAAATCCACCACCCTCATTTTGGTAATTTTTCCCTCCCTCCCCAGATCAAGGAAGAACCACACTGTACAATGGTCGCTTCCCACTAGTGGGTCCTCAACCATCACATCCTGTACTTGGTCACCATCTGCCAATACTAGGTCCAAAACGTTCCCCTCTCTGATCGGCTCTATCACCTGTTGTGTCAGGAATCCATCCTGGAAGGCTTCCAGTATCCATTGTTCCCTGGCACCAGTGGAAGTCATTGTGGTCCAGTCCACCCCTGGCAGATCGAAGTCACCAACACCACTGTCCTTCCCCCGCCGCAGTGATTCACTAGAAACATAGAAGTTGACGGCAAATAAGGACTGCAAGGCCCATCCAGTCTGCCATTTCTTTTTCTGTCTTATAAATGTGCCATCGGCCTTTACTCTGTCAATGGCCTATCTATTCATACTCATCTGTATTGCTCCCTTATTCCTATCCCATGCCTGTTTGAAGCCCTGCACTGTATTCATATCCACCACTTCCTGAGGTAGGCATGTGCATCCACCACCCTTTCTGTGAAAAAAAACTAGGTTAATCACCAGTTCATTGTCAAGTTCCTCTGGCTGGGATGATGGTCTATACACCACTCCCCGACTGACCTTCCTGCCCTTCACATCCTTTAAGGTAACCCACAACGTCTCCACATTTCCATCCTCTCCTTCCTCAGGTAACTTGTTTCCTAGGCTCCTGGCATTTGTGGTGACAACCTCCAACCTGCCCCCCAACCTCGCCTTTTGTTCCCCTACCCTCTGCTTTTACCCCTCTACAAGTTCCTTATTTCTGTCAAATTTCCAGTTGCATCCATGCCCGCTCTGCAAGTCTAAGCTGGGCCCTTCCCCCCAGTTTAAATCATACCTGTTAGCAATAAACTCCCCTAGTTTCCTCTTTAAGACTCCTGAACCCTCCCTGCTCAGATGAAGTCTATCCTGGGCATACAGATCCTTGTTTTTCCACGTTGCTCCCCATCCCCTCACCAGTCCAAACCCCATAGCTTTAAACCATAGCTCCCAACCATTCATTAAAATCTCTTATCCTCTGTTTTCTTTCTGTGCTTGCCCTTGGCACAGGCAGAACTTCTGAAAAAGCAACTGTATTCCCTTCAATTTTGCACATCCTGGCCAGTTCTCTAAATCTAGCCTGTGCTTCCCGCACAATATTTCCTTCCAAATCATTCGTACCGAGGTGCACCACTATGTGTGGGCTCTCCCACTGAACCCGTTCATTTGAGTGAACTATATGTTTTCCTCTATGCGCTGTCATACCTGGCATGCAATCTCCCTGGATAGAGCTCCTCCAGCCCCCCTTCACTCCATCTGATATCCTTAAGTATGGAGTCTCCCAGTATGATAACACTGCTACAGACTCTTTGCTGGCCCTCTTTAAGTTATCTTCACTTCCGCTCCTTGTCCTGCTCATCCAACCCCATTCCCATGGCCTTGTTCACCACCTCATCTGGTTCCTCTTGCTCTGCACTCCCCACTTGGGTTTCTTTATCTGTCTTCATTGTAGAGACATTTAGGTTCAGGAAGGAAATGAGGAAACACTTTTTTACGGAGTGGGTGGTGTCTGGGTTGGAATGCATTGCCAGAGGAAGTGGTATCTTGTAGAACAGTGGGCTGCTTCAAAAGGGGATGGGATAGGGTAAGGGGGAAGGTCACTGGAGGGGGGAGGGGCAGCTGCAGTATAAGGGTTGCTAGCTGAACAACCGAGCAGACTTGATAGACCATAAGGCCTTTATCTGCTGGCAATTTCGTATGTTCATATGTTCTCCCCCTGGCATCCATTTCCAATGTTTTCCCCCTTTGATACCCTTTCCCCTTCCCTGGCCCCCATCTCACCCCTCACTTACCCCTCCCCGGACCCCCTGCTCTTCCATTTTATCTCACCTCCCTCTCCTGCCCCTCTTCTTCCCTCCTCCCCTGACAGCCATCTCCAACGTCCCCCATTTGACCCATTTCCCTTTTCCAGTCCCCCAATCACCCTTCTCTTTCTCCTTCCCCTCAGACCCCCCTTCATCCCTCCTCATCAGGGCAGTCAGCACCAGCTGTCTCTGACGCCGCCTGACCCACACCAGCCCTCACGGTTTCAGATCCTGGAATGCGGATCCAGACTGCAGGCATTCACTCCTGAGTGGCGCTCCTCATTCAGGGCAGTCAACTCCAGCCATCTCTATGGCTGCCGCCTGACCCCACATACCAGTCCTTGCTGGATTTTGGATCCTGGAACGTGGATCCAGACCGCAGGTACGACCGCTGATCTTTCCCTGGAGCCATCCCGGTTGACTGTAACTGATTGGTGAGGCACGTTTGCAGGCGGATTCTGATTGGTCTGCCTGTTATCCTGCTACACACCGATTAGTCCACCCTTTGCCATAGACTTAAAGAGCAAATTCTGTGAAGTCTTGACTGCCTCTCTCTTGATAACTCCTGCTTGAATTTTTCAAATGCCTGTACCTAACTGTGTTCATCTCCATGTGTAAAGTTTTAAGTGGTTCAGTTAAAGTGCTGTGATGAAACTTGTTACAGTACATGCTTTAATTAGACTTACTGTATTCTCTACTGTTAAGGCTGAATCCAATCTATCTCCAGTCCAGAAAAGTTTTTTTTACAAATTGAGTGTGATGGGCTAGCTCGGTTTTTCGCAGATAAGATTGCCAGCATCAGGTCTGGAATCGGCCCGGCTCTTTCCAAGAGGGGTTGTGGAGGTCGACGGGAGGTGGTGATCACCCGGTCTGTCTGGATGAATTTTGACCGGTCGGAACTCACAGACATTGTGAAGATTATCCAGACTTTACGTCCAACCTGTTGTAGTTTGGATCTGGGCTCTACTCCCCTTTTTGTGGGTTGTATAGATGTCATTTGCATGATCCTAGCTGAAATTGTATGGAGATCCTTGGATAGGGGTGTCTTTCCCGACCCCCTAAAGGAAGCGGTCATTCGACCACTCCTAAAAAAAATCTTCCTTGGCTGCGCTGGCTGCCAGTTCAGTGGCAGATCACCTATAAGGTAGGCTTGCTTACCTTTAAAGCCCTACGTGAACAGGAACCCGACTACCTGAAAGATCTTCTGGTACCCTACTCCCCCAGTCGACCTCTCTGCTCTGCCAATGAGGGATTGCTAGAGATTCCCAGGGTTTATTTGAAGAAGTCTGGAGCTCAAGCTTTTTCATTTGCAGCACTGACCCTGTGGAATTCTCTACCTCGTCGGTTGAGAGAATGCCTGACCATCAGTAGCTTTAAATCAATGCTGAAAACGTATTAATTTTCACTAGCATTCCCTAATTAAGTATTAATTGATCATTTTAATATGTACGTTGTTTTTATTGTATTTATCTAATGTACAGCGCCTTGGTTATGAAAGGCACTATATAAATAACGTTGCTTTGCTTTGAATATTACTGTAGCCTGTTTGCCCATTGCAGTGTATGATTTTGGTAGTCCTTGACTGTTTAGCTCGAATTGCACTGCCTGATCTATTCCGAACTGTTTTTCTGTGACTTATATCTATTTTCTCCTCTTCATGGTCTCTCTCTTTCTCTGGAAATCCCACACCAACCCCCTTGCTAACTTAGCTGCATCACATTTTCTTTAATATTCGCCTTCTGTGTAAGCCCTTCCCTCTCTGCTATTTCCTTTAGTGTCTTTTCCTCACTCTGCCTATTATCTTTGGCTTGCCCTACCCCTGCCTCTCTAATCATTTCTCTTTGTCTAACTTACAATCACCCCCCCCCCCACACTGTCGGTCTGCCTCCAGCTTCCCGCCCCTGAACTTCCAGTTAGCCTGAATATTTATTCTGTCTCTCTGTCTCTCCTTTCCGCCATAGGCATTCACACCTGAGCAGCAATCCTCATCCAGGGCTGTCAGCACCAGCCATCTCTTCAGCCGTCACCCGACCCCACACTCCAGCCCTCACCAGATTTCGGACCCTGGAATACGGATCCAGACCACCGGTACGACCTCTGATCATTCCCTGGAGCCATCCCGGTTGGCTGTACCTGATTGGTGCGGTGCACTTGCAGGCAGATTCTGATTGGTCCACCTGCTATCCTGCTACACACCGATTGGTGCTCCCTTTGCCATAGACTTAAACAGCAAATTCTGTGAGGTCTTGATTGCCTCTCTCCTGATAATTCCTGCTCAAATTTTCTCCCCCCCCAACCCCTCCCAGGCTTCCTTTAACTACAATTCTGCACAGCCCTCCCCAGTTCTCTGCCATACGATTGGTTCACATTGGCCTGTTACTTTTCAGAGCTGAGTCAATTAGCCTGTTCTTCGTGTAGCAGCACTGCAGCACCTAGCCTGTTATTTTTTTTCCATAGCTTTTCACTAAACTGAGTATTGTTATAAACTCCACTATTAATATTACTTCCCTTTGAGTCCTGAGGGTGTTTGATTGTGATCCTGTCTCCCACTCAGCAGAAGTATCCAACCTTCACTAACATCTTGACTCCACTCTTTTGGAATTATGGCATGCTTCATTGTTATCTTTATAATTCTAGAAAACAGTGTACCCTATGTTACACTATACCATGAAGTACCAGGATCTAATCCAATCCTGGAACCCCTTATTACAACCTGTGTTGCCCCTTCATACTGTACCTCCCTCCTCTCATTGACCCACCCTTCCTTCCCCCATATCCCCCATTCTTCCCCCCTCCCCTTCCTTTCCCCATCTCCTATGACTATCCGAGCACTCTCCCTCATTACCTTAAACTGTCAAATCAGCCTTACCTTCTCTTGCACCAAACATACATCCCTCTCAATGTATTAAGGGCGATGCCAAAGGAAAAAAGCCTTTTCATTCTTGATGAGTTCCCTAAAAAAATGCTATTGCTGCTCCTCCTCCTCTGCTCAGGCAATGTGGAGTTAAATCCTGGCCCTCCATTACAACTTACTTCTCCATCAGAATTTGCAGCTGCCCCTGGTCTTAAAATGATGTTGGTCAGTATACTAAGCCTGACCAAAAAATTTGACCAACTACAAGCATAGGCTGCGCATACTAACCCGGATCTTATCATCATTACTGAGTCATGGCTTAAAAAGGTTAATACCGACCAACAAGTTATCCTCCCGGGCTGGGGGGGGGTCGTCAATTCCAAAACCAAGTATTCAGTTAGTGATATCTTCTGTAAATCTAAACCTAAGGAATTTGAGATTGTTTCGCTAAAGCGTCACCTTCCTTCCACGGAATACATTACTATTATAGGTGGCTATAGGCCTCTGACAGGTGGCGCTGAAATCCTTAATATACTGAAATCCCTATCCACTGCTGCCAGCACAGAAACAATAATCCTAGGGGATTTCAATATGGATTGGCTTACCCCAAAATCACACTGCCTTAAATCTCTCTGTGATGAGCTTGGCCTTGTACAGTTAGTTAGTGAATCCACAAGGAACAATACCTTGAACATTGCCAATAGCTCCCTCTTAGATGTTATATTAACCACTCATCCTCATAAAATCTTACACTCAGCAGTTTTCCATAATGAGATGAGTGACCACTGGGTTGTTATATGCACAAGATCTCAAACTAAGGCCCGTCAACAGCCCAAACTCATAACAAAATGGTCTTTTTGTAAGTTCAATGCAGCAAGTTTCCTTTCTGACTTAGGTAAGGTCAGATGGCAAAATCTTTACCTTGCCAAAACTGCCGATGAGGCTGTCTCTGTCCGAAACGACAACCTTGCCACTCTGGCAAATAAGCATGCCCCCTTTATCAAAGTCAGTGTGCATAACATCTCTCACCCCTGGTTTACCTCAGATCTCAAGGCAGCACTTACAAACCGTGATAAGATTTGGGCTCAGGCTAGGCACACCAAGAGCCCTGCAGATTGGCATTCCTTCAGAACAGCTAGAAATGCCTGTGTAAAAAGCATTCGCGCTGCAAAAGCAAACTTCTATATCTCCATCCTGGAACAGGTAAATGGGAGTTCCCACAAAATCTGGAGGACACTTAAATCTATTGAAGGACGGCCCTCTGCTCCCTCCATTCCGACTAAGATACTCACCAATGGTAGGGCGATGGGAAGTAATTCTCAAATCCTTGAAGAACTTAACTCCCATTTTGTCACTGCTGGTCTAGCCTTTGACTCCTCACCTTGTGCCGGCCATGTGAATAGTCAAGCTAGCTTCACCTCCGCAACCTGCACCTCATCTTATCCCTTTCAGCTGCGCATGCTCTACTATAAAGAAGTTGAAGACTCACTCCTTAACCTAGATACCAGAAAAAGTGCAGGGGACGACGGACTCGAACCTTTCTTCCTAAGACTAGGCCATGCCCATCTCGCTGCCCCCATTCTACATATTTTCAATTTCTCCATCACTTCTGCCATAGTTCTGTCTTGTTGGAAATCTGCCCACATCCTTCCTCTATTCAAATCAGGGGACCCTTGCAATCTAAACAACTATAGGCCCATCTCTCTCTTGCCCATCCTCTCTAAAGTTTTTGAAAAATTGATCTATAACCGATTAAAACTTCATATTGAAACCTTTTCACTCCTAAACCCAGCACAATCTGGTTTCTGGTCTAATCACAGCACTGTCACAGCATTGGCTAAAGTCACTAATGACTGGGTTTCTGCTGTGGATGCCAAGAAGATTACTGGTGCAGTCTTCTTAGACCTTAGTAAAGCATTCAACACTGTTGACCACAACCGCTTAGTTACTTGCCTTACTAATCTAGGTGCCACTCCGTCCACTGCTCAGTGGTTTACCAGTTATCTTTCAGGGAGGACACAGAAAGTCAAAGCCGATGGTCTATTCTCAGCCTCTTTGCCAATTGCCAGGGGAGTCCCCCAAGGCTCCATTCTAGGCCCGATCCTCTTCTCTCTGTACATCAACAATCTTGACTCTTACTTAACCAATTCCAACCTGCACTTCTTTGTGGATGACACAGTACCGTATAACTCTGGCTCAACTTTATCTGAAGTTAGGGACGTGTTACAAGCTGACTTTGCTCAGCTCGAAAATAATCTAATAAAAGCCAAGCTTCTCCTTAATGCTAAGAAAACTAAGGTAATGATCTTCTCTTGTAGTACCTCCTCTGGCACCCTCCCTGTCCTACCGAAAGACTTTATTGTTACCTCTTTAGGAGAACCCTTGGAAGTCATTCCAAAGTTTAAATATCTTGGTATTTGGATAGATAATAAGCTCTCTTTTAATGACCATATTGAGGACTTATCCAGGAGGCTCAAAGCCAGACTAGGATTCTTTTTTTAGAAATAGGTCTCTCTTCCCTCTTGAGACTTGAACCAGGCTTGTCCAGGCCACATTCCTTCCCTTACTTGATTACGAAGATTTAATCTACACCTCCTCTGCAATCTCAAACCTAAGTAAGCTGGACATCCTCTATCACCGTGCTCTATGGTTCATCACCAGCTCCCCATACCGAACTCATCATTGTGATCTGTACGCAGCTCTTGGTTGGACATCACTCACCACTAGACGCCTGCTCCATGCTGCTATCTGGACCCTTAAGATACTTCTGCACAAACTCCTGAGCTACCTAACATCTCTTATCTGCATTTCCTGCAGTGCATATTCTCTTAGGAAATCAGACTTCATCCTGCTTGTCGTACCTAGGACTCGTACCACCTTTGGCAAATGAGCTATTTCGCATGCTTTTCCTGCTATATGGAACCAACTCCAATCCGTACTGAAATTAACTAGCATCGTCTCAGTTAATCTCCACAAAGCATTAGCTGCATCAAAAATAAAAGGTATTTGTAGCTGTTATTAAGTCTCTCCCCTACTTATTTTTATTTATTTATTTTATTTAGTTTTTGTTGACCGGGTAAGGTGCACTATCCATACCAATGACTATTTTCAGGCACGACCCGGGAGTTTACAGAAACAAAACATGTTGAACAATGACAGTACAATCATATAAACAATAGGTGCTTAGAACATAGTAATACAATGCAGGCAGTAGAAGCAAATAGATGCAACTGGTTTTGTAGAAACATATAACATAGAAATATAGGACAGCAACAGTAAAAAATCCTTAGGCAACATTTAGGTAACAGACTAGTGAGCTTAAACAAAGCAAAGTGCCATCTTAATAGTCAAGGAAGATGGAATACAATAGAAACAGGAGTATTTAGGGGTAGAGAGGTAGTATAAGGAGGTGGGATATGATAGGATAGGAAAAGTTGGGATGAGGTAAGGGATGATGGCTAGATGTAATTAAAATTAAAATATGGCAAGATAGGAGACAGGAGGTCAGTGCAGAAATATTTTGTAGAGGAAAAGAGCACAGAAAGGCTGTTGGGGTAGAAAAAATAGATGTAGTGGGCTAAGGGGGTTTGCACTATTAGAAGCCATGCAGAACAGGGGAAATCAAGAGAGGACAGGGGCCATGGGCCTACCCCCACGTCTGTTCCATGCTATTCGACTCCTCTGGTTCTAGTCCAAGACAGGACTGAAACTTCCTAGCCTGCAAAATGTATACTGCGGCTAAATTATATGATTTCTCTACCTGCTCTTACTACCTTCTTCCACCTCAGACTTCCTACCTGTATCTTACTCCCCCTTACTGTTTCTAACCCTCATCCATCCCTGCTTTCCATTAGTCCTCAACCCAGCCCTCCTAATTATCCTCTCTCTCCTGTCGTTGTACACTAACCATATTTATTGCTTCATACCAGTGTTATGTTTATAAACCCTCCCTTGTATTGCTTGAACACTATGAATCAAATGCTCCTTAACTGTACATTACTTTACAATGATGAATCTTTCTATGGAATGCCTTTCGTGAACTATGTTTGCACTTTGTTTCCTTATAATCAATGATGCCTTATTGTGTAATGTCTGCATGCCTGTGTAAATGCTTCAGCACCTTATGAATGAGCTTGCTCAATGGAGTCTTCCTGCAATAAACTTGAACTTGAACTATTACTGCCCTCCATCTCCCTCTCCTCTTCTCCCCCCCCACTGTACTTACTCCCCATTGCCCCTGCCCTCTCTTAATTTCCTCTGTTCTACATAGCTTCTAATGGTGCAAACCTGCTTGACACACTAACCCCATCTCCAATGGAAACCTTGTCTCCCATGCATGCCATGTCATTTCCATTTCTCTTTGTTCTTTGTGCTGTTCCACCATGCTCCCCCACCCTCATCCTACTCACCACCTGCCACCCACTGCTCCCCAGCAGCCCAGTCTGTCTCGCAGCCTTATACTCCCCCCCTGTATTCCTCACCCTCTCCCTATCATCCCTGCCCCAGCTATTCATAGCACTGGTGCTGTTACCCCTCCCACTCCCAACATGCCCTGAATCACCACCACCTCCTGCCTCAGCCTATTTATTTCAATTTCCAGGTGCATCATTTTTATGCATACTGGGTACCCCCCAATTCTCCACAGCGTGTCCATGAATCCTGCTGCCCCACATCCATTGCACCCCACCATTCTCAATGGTCCTCTACTCTCCCCAAGAGCACCCTGCCCCCGCCCTACCCCCCACTTCCATCCCTGCCCTGTCTTGCTGCCAGGATAACCCATCCCTGAATGCTGGCTCTACCTCTTCTTCTCCCTTGACAAGCCCTTACTCCTATCTCCCCCTGCTCCCACCTAAAGCCCCCTTATGTACCCAAATTCCCAAATACAGTTCTAGCTTAGCATATACATGCTAATGTACCCACCCATAAATGTAAACTGTACAGCCTATGCTTCTAGAAAATTTCTACAGTAACAGTTTTTATAGATAATTTCCTCAGAACCTTATCTAAATACTAGAAATATGCAACAGCAACACATTTAGTAACATTTTTTCCAGATAATTTCTGACATTTAAAACATTTCCCCAGAACCCTCAGACTATATAGCCTATATTCCTAGAAAATTATTACACTTTCTATAGATAATTTCCTCAGAACCTTATCTAAATACTGGCAATATGCAACAACAACACATTTAATAACAGCTTTTCCAGATGATTTCTGTCATTTAAATCATTTCCCAAGAACATTGTTGATTTCTGCCCACTTTTCTAAATAATGCATCAGAAACAGCTACTCTTTAGTGATCCTAGCTTAGTCCTATCATTCAAAACATTTCCCAGATCCCTAACAATCAAAACCTTTCCCCTGATCCCAGACACACATCGGCACCCTTCTGCCTGTTTCAGCAGCCTGTTTGTATGCCTGCCTCCTTACATCATTCACATACTTAATTTCATAGCATAGTTAAAAAAAAACCATTGAATTTTTCATAGCTAGACTTACAAAAGGTGTCAGGATCAGGGATCATAATTAAGCAAAACAGATGTGCAAACATCATACTGCATAAAGGTTATTCCTTTCCAGCTACTGTGGTACTAAAATGGGCTGTACATTCTTCCAGCTTTTTGTAACTACACTTATTGCAGCAGGCCCTGGTGACCATCTAGGAACACCCACACTGCCTCCGTACCCTGATCCACATTTTGGCACCAGCGGCATGCTACTGGATCTGGGGGCAACATTCTCAGTGGGGGTCCACCAGGAGTATTCTATACCATCGACTAACCTGGGATCCCAAGCCGCCGCCCCCTGCTATGGCACTTACACGCTACTAACCCCAATAAATCCACTACTGAAGTTAAATTGGCCATTCCCCAGCAAAATCAGATGCCGTAAGATACGGTCCACAATAACCATCAGCCTCACGGGTATGAAGGTGATCTTAATGCTACTCCTCCTATCTGGGAATGTAAATGCTAACCCAGGCCCCCCAAACTTTTTCAGGTATAGGAGGGTGTAAGACCAAAGGACTAAGAATAGCTGCCATGAATATCTGCAGCCTAACTGCCAAATTCGTACAGTTCCAGGCCTGGATGGCTCACAATAGTCCTGATATAATCTGCCTTAGGGAGACATGGCTGACAAGATAAAAAATAACGAAATAGAACTAGCAGGTTACCAAGCCTTCAGGATTAACAGGCAGAGCAAGAAAGGTGGCAGCTGCCTCATATATGCTAGGGACTCCCTCCACTGTTCTGTCCTCCCCATTACCTGATTGGTGGATGACCACGAACTCCTAACTGTGAAAGCGCAGGTTGGTCAACATGGTAAGTCACTGATCATAGCGTCGGTCTATCTAACCCCCAAATAAGCCAGAGATTGCCTTCCAAAAACCCTGGATGCAGTGGCCACTGTCCCTAAGGGCAGTGAACTCATCATCACAGGTGACTTCAACATAAACTGGGAAGGAAATGAGTCGAACCCAAGAGGGACATCGTGGCCAGCACCTACCCAACACAACTAGTCACTGGACCCACCAGACGGATCTACAAGTCAGGCAATGATACACTCCTATACTGACTCCTCTCTAGCTCCCCCTCCTGGATCTCTGAGGTCATGGTACTGCTAGATACCTTGAGTGACCACTCCCCGATCATCTTCATGTGGTCCAACAAACACAACCCCCACCCCCATCATAATTGAAAGCAGGGTCTTGAAAAAAAGGCCAGCTAGGGTTTCTCAAAACAGCCCTCTCCCTATATGACTTGTTCCCCCCAAATGACCTTTTGCCAGACCTAGACCTGCCCTAAATTACTTCATTGAGGGATTCAACAGAATCTGTGATCACTATGCTCCAGTGAGGAGAAGGAAAGCTCAAAGGATCAACAATGGCTGGATCACAGGGGAGCACCTTGCCAAAATGAGGGAAAGGGATAACCTCTGGTCAAAAGCCAGGTCCACTGGTAACAAGCATGACTACCAGTGCTACAGAGCTGCCAGAAATCTCTGCACAAATCTTATCCGGCAGGCCAAAGCCAATTACCACAAGGAACTGCTAAACAGAAGCTGGGAAGATGGTAAGAGGTTTTAGGAGAACATAAAAAGTCTCCTTGGGAAGGATGATAAGACGCATCCTCAACTGCTCAATATAAATGGCTTCCCCACATCTAACCCACTCCTAATTGTGGAATCCTTCAACATGGCTTTTACTGACCAGAGCACTGTTCTCTCCCCAACCTATCTACACCCCACCGATGATCCTCCGACAACAAGTCCACCACTAATCCACCACTAACACCCATCCAGACTTTTATTTCAAGAGAGTGACAGTTAAGGAGGCTATGGTACATGTAAAAAAAGTGCTAGGCAAGACCAGAATGGGCAGTGATGGGGTGGACATGAAACTACTATCCCTCATTCTTGACGTACCCATCGTGCCCATAACCAAATTTTTCAACAAATCACTGATCCTGGCTGAATTTCTGGCAGTCTGGAAACAGGTACTAGTGACCCCTGTCCATAAGAGTGGTGACAGGTCCTGTATATCCATCTACAGACCGATATCAATCCTCTCCCCAATTCCAAGGCACTGGAAAAGATTGTTGCGGAGTGACTCACCGAATACCTCAACAAATATCAATTGCAATGCCCCAACCAGCACTGATTCAGGCAGAATCATAGTACTACCACTGCCCTGGTGGAGTACACTAACTACGTGCACCAAGCCCTGGATGAAGGCAAATTGGTTGGGTCGGTGTTTATCGATTTAACGAAAGCCTTCGACACCCTTAATCACACTTTACTCCTGGCCCAGCTGCAGAACCTAGGTGTGGCGGCTAATGCAGTACGCTTGTTTCAGGACTACTTGTCTCTCAGATCTCAACGTGTCAAAGTTGGACAGACCATGTCAGGATCCAGAGACATCTCACTGGGTTTCTCCCAGGTGTCGATCTTGGGACTCATGCTCTTCTGCCTTTTTTCAATAATCTTCCCAAAGCCTGTGACACCAAAATTATCTTATACACCGATGATGCGGTCATTCTCAACAGCAGCACAACATAGATTTTCTCCAGTCTGAACTACAGTACTACTTCAACAAATTAGAGGACTGGTTCTGCGAGCATAAGCTTTTGCTCAGTTATAAAAAGAATAAGACCATGCTCCTATCCAGTCCCTGGCTCAAGAAAAAGTTCCCCACCCTCATCATCTCCAACAAGGACAGAGCACCACTGAAGAAAGTGCACTAGTTCAAGTATCTGGGGGTCACCCTCGATGACACCCTATCCTTTGCTCAACACATTGAATTGGTGGTCAAGACAGTAAACTCTAAGCTGGGAGTGCTGTACAGACACAGAAAATACCTCACTCCAGAAGCACTCCACCTCTCAGTCACTAGCTCCATCTTATCAACTATTGACTATGGCCTGGTAGTATATGGAGCAGCCATGGATACGGCACTAAAGAGGGTACAAATTGCACTCAATAAGGCTTGCAGACTCACCCTAGCTGCCGATTCTCTTACGCATACTTGCTCACTTTATGAGCAGACAAACTGGCTGCCATTAGGGAATAGGATCAAGTTCCAAACCTGCCTCCTTGGCAAGAAGGTGTTAATGGGCAAGACACCCCCATGCGTATCTGATATCTTCTCTCTGACAGACTCCAGGTATGGCACCAGTGGCAGGAAATTGGGACACTCTCGGTGCCTTTTCGACGAACCACACTTGGCGAACGTGCTTTCTCCTGCAGAGTCCCTCTGTGGCTTAACGAGATCCCTGAGACCACTCACAATACCTCTAGTCTCTCCCACTTCAAATCCAGCCTTAAGCATTACCTTACTTCTAGCACTGTGTGTGCCTGCTTTCTGAAGGCATGACTCATCTCCCCCTGGAAGCCCACAGTCTAGTTCAACGAGCTTCCCTTTGAGTTGACTCAGGGCTGCTCCTCAGTTTCCCTCTATCCCTGTTCTGGCTCCCATCCCTGTCACTCCCATGCCCCTCCCCTGCTCTACCCCACTTTCTCTCTTCCAAATCCCCCTCTTCCGTGGCTCTCCTGCCCTTTCCCACCTTCTCCAATTTATCCTGTGGCCAACCTGCCCCTCCCAGTAGCACGCCCAGTCCCTCCACATGCTGTTGACAAAGTCTCTGGCCTGAGGCTGCCATTTACCCCCCACCCCCAGGGGGAGGCTCCTTTCTCCACCACTTGACCACTGCTCTTTATTTTTGTCCCCTCCTCAGGGGGTCTCTGTCTCTCTTCTTTCTCCACAGTTCGCTAATGTTAGCCCTATCCGTTTCCAGATGGAATTCATGTGTTGTAACAATTATCTAGAGTTGCGATTTTAATTCCATATGTTTTTATCCTATACCTGTTTTGTACTGTCTAATTGTTATTTGACATGGAACCTTTGTAAAAGAGCCTATGTTCAAAGGTTAATGCCGAATCTTTAAATAAATCAGTAAAAAAAAAATAAAGAATGCCATGGCAGGATTATTCATTACAAATAATACTAAACAGAGTCAAGATTAAGGATTACAGTTGAGAAACACACATACATGAAACACAATGCAGGAAGTACCATAAAACGTCCAGTTCTGATCTACATAGTAGATCTATATGGGTGTTAATACAACAAGGGAAAAATATCGGTGAGGCATACTGTTCATCATTGAAGAGATAAAAATCTGCCTGTCTGTTACTGAACAGAATGAGGTGGCCCCAGTAATTTTTTCATGATACCACCTTTTTATAAGTTTGTCATGTTAGTATGTTTGCGTGCTGCTGCTATAAAATTTTTTTAGAATGATATAATGTCTGTATTTTATGTAATATGTGCAATATTTAAAATGTTTGGAACCTTTTTTAATTTTGTCATAAACTTAATAACAGAATCACCATGAAAACAAGCCTTGTATAAGACCTACGATGTAAACTTTTTGCATTGTCAAATTGTTCTTGCCTGTATAAATAAAAATGTTTTTACTACTGCTTATTTTATTCATACTTATTTTACTCTCCATAGGTCTTAAATGTGATGGTATGTCATTCTAAAATTTTGGGCCATACTGAAACAAGCATTTGTCAATGCTGAATGTTGATTGTGTTGGTCCATTGAGCTAGCTCACTGGTCCTGTCTCACTCAGTTGTTCTGTTTCTCCTGGTGCTGCAGGCTGCTGTTTTGTACTGGGCTTCTGCCTGTGTTGACACGTTTTTCTGCCCACAAAGAAATCTGCAGGTGTCCCGACAGAGCTCTGTTGAGGTGGGGCACTCCCCCTCTCTCACTCGCTCATTCTGTTTCTGCTGGCGCTGCAGGCTGCCCTTTTGTACTGGGCTCCCGCCTCTGTTGGCGGCTTTTTCTGCCCTCAACGAAATCCACAGCAGTGACAATAGAGCTCCGTTGAGCTCGCTCACTCCCCCTCTCTCACTCGCTTGTTGTGTTTCTCCCGATGCTGCAGGCTGCCCTTTTGTACTGGGCTTCTACCTGCATAAGCACCTTTTTCTGCACTCAAAGAAATCCGCAGGCGTCCCGACAGAGCTCTGTTGAAGTCGCACACTCCGCCTGTCTCGCTTGCTCATTCTGTTTCTCCTGGTGCTACAGGCTACTGTTTTGTAGTGGTCTTCTGCCTCTGTTGGCGCCTTTTTCTGCCCACAAACAAATCTGCAGCAGTCCCGACAGAGCTCCATTGAGCTCACTCACTCCCCCTCTCTCACTCGCTCATTCCGATTATGTCGGCGCTGCAGGCTGCCCTTTTGTACTGGGCTCCTGCCTGTGTTGCTGCCTTCTTCTGACCACAAAGAAATCTGCAGCAGTCACGATAGAGCTCCATTGAGCTTGCTCACTCACTCCCCCTCTCTCACTCATTCATTCTGTTTCTCCTGCCACTGCAGGCTGCCCTTTTCTACTGGGCCCCTGTGTGCAGTGCTGCGTTTTCCTGCCCACAAAGAAATCCGCAGCTGTCCCGACAGAGCTCCATTGAGGTCGCTCACTCCCCCTGTCTCACTTGCTCATTCTGTTTCTTCTGGTGGTGCAGGCTGCCCTTTTGTACTGGACTTCTGCCTCTGTTGGCATGTTTTTCTGCCCACAACGAAATCTGCAGCAGTCCCAACAGAGCTCCATTGGCCTCACTCATTCCTCCATCTCACTTGCTCGTTCTGTTTCTGCCGGCGCTGCAGGCTGCCCTTTTATACAGGGCTCTTGCCTGCAATGCCACCCTTTTCTGCCCACAAAGAAATCTTAAGCAGTCACAATAGAGCTCCATTGAGCTCACTCACTCACTCCCCCTCTCTCACTCTTTCGTTCTGTTCCTCCTGCCGCTGCAGGCTGCCCTTTGGTACTGGGCCCCTGCATACATTGCTGCCTTTTTCTGCCCACAAAGAAATCTGCAGCAGTCCCAACAGAGCTCTGTTGAGCTCACTCACTCCCCTCCCCCGCTCATTCTGTGTCTCCTGCTGCTGCAGGCTGCCCTTTGTACTGGATTTCTGCCTGTGTTGGCGGCTTTTTCTGCCTACAAAGACATTTGCAGCAGTCCCGACACAGCTCCGTTGAGCTTGCTCACTCCCGCTCTCTCACTTGCTCATTCTGTTTCTGCTGGCGCTGCAGGCTGCTCTTTTGTACTGGGCTTCTGCCTGCATTGGCACATTTTGCTGCCCACTAAGAAATCTGCAGCTGCCCGACAGAGCTCCGTGGAGGTGGGTCACTCCCCCTCTCTCACTCGCTCATTCTGTTTCTGCTGGTGCTTCAGGCTGCCCTTTTGTACTGGGCTCCTGCCTGTGTTGCCACCTTCTTCTGACCACAAAGAAATCTGCAGCAGTCATGATAGAGCTCCATTGAGCTTGCTCACTCACTCCACTCTCTCACTCACTCATTCTGTTTCTGCCGGCACTGCAGGCTGTCCTTTTGTACTGGGCTCCTGCTTGCGTTGCTACCTTTTTCTGCCCACGAAGAAATCCACAGCTGTCCCGACAGAGCTCTGCTGAGGTCACTCACTCCACCTGTCTCACTCGTTAATTCTGTTTGTTTTTTTATTTAGTTGTTTAACCAGGTATAGCACACTAAGCTGGAAGCTTTTTTACAGGAGCGACCTGGGAGCACAAAGAGGTTAAGTGACTTGCTCAGGGTCACACAGTATGCAAGCGGAAGCTGTGGGATTCAAACCCAGGTCTGGTCTGCTGGATGTCACCAGATTTGCAGATCAGAGCCTTAGACCACTGCGCTGTACTGCCTCCTGTTTCTCCTGGTGCTGCAGGCTGCCATTTTGTAGTGGTCTCCTGCCTCTGTTGGTGCCTTTTTCTGCCCACAGACAAATCTGCAGCAGTCCCGACAGAGCTCCGTTGAGCTCTCTCACTCCCCCTCTCTCACTTGCTCGTTCTGTTTCTGTTGGCGCTGCATACTGCCCTTTTGTACTGGGCCCCTGCATGCATTGCTGCCTTTTTGTGCCCACAAAGAAATCTGCAGCAGTCCCAACAGAGCTCCATTGAGCTCACTCACTCCTCCTCCCTCACTTGCTCATTCTGTGTCTCACGCTGCCGCAGGCTGCCCTTTTGTACTGGGTTCCTGCTTGCATTGCTGGCTTCGTCTGCCCACAAAGACATGTGCAGCAGTCCTGACACAGCTCCATTGAGGTCGCTCACTCCCCCTCTCTCACTCACTCATTCTGTTTCTGCTGGGGCTGCAGGCTGGCCTTTTGTGCTAGACTTCTGCTTGCATTGGCATCTTTTTCTGCCCACAAAGAAATCCTCAGCTGTCCCGACAGAGCTCTGCTGAGGTTGCTCACTCCCCCTCTCTCACTCACTCATTCTGTTTCTGCCGGGGCTGCAGGCTGGCCTTTTGTGCTAGACTTCTGCCTGCATTGGCATCTTTTTCTGCCCACAAAGAAATCTACAGCTGTCCCGACAGAGCTCTGCTGAGGTCGCTCACTCCATCTGTCTCACTCACTCATTCTGTTTCTCCTGGCGCTGCAGGCTGTCATTTTGTAGTGGTCTCCTGCCTCTGTTGGTGCCTTTTTCTGCCCATAAACAAATCTGCAGCAGTCCCGACAGAGCTCCGTTGAGCTCGCTCACTCCCCCTCTCTGACTCGCTCACTCATTTAGTTTCTGTCGGCGCTGCAGGCTGCCCTTTTGTACTGGGCTCCTGCCTGCGTTGCCGCCTTGTTCTGGCCACAAAAAAATCTGTAGCAGTCATGATAGAGCTCCGTTGAGCTCGCTCACTCAATCCCCCTCTCTCACTCATTTGTTCTGTTTCTTCCACTGCTGCAGGCTGCCCTTTTGTACTGGGCCCTTGTGTGCATTGCTGCCTTTTTGTGCCCACAAAGAAATCCACAGCAGTCCCAACAGACCTCCATTAAGCTCACTCACTCCCCCTCCCTCACTCGCTCATTCTGTGTCTCACGCTGCCACTGACTTCCCTTTTGTACTGGGTTCCTGCCTGCATTGCCAGCTTTGTCTGCCCACAAAGACATGTGCAGCAGTCCTGACACAGCTCCATTGAGGTCGCTCACTCCCCCTCTCTCACTCGCTCATTCTGTTTCTGCCGGGGCTGCAGGCTGGCCTTTTGTACTGGGCTCCTGCCTGTGTTGGCACCTTTTCCTGCCCACAAAGAAATCCGCAACTGTCCCGACAGAGCTCCATTGAGGTTGCTCACTCCCCCTGTCTCACTCACTCATTCTGTTTCTCCTGGCGCTTCAGGCTGCCCTTCTGTACTGGGCTTCTGCCTCTGTTGGCATTCTTTTCTGCCCACAAAGAAATCTGCAGCAGTCCTGACAGAGCTTCATTGGCATCACTCACTCCCCCGTCTCACTCGTTCGTTCCATTTCTGCCAGCGCTGCTTGCTGCCCTTTTGTACTGGGCTTCTGCCTCTTTTAGCATTCTTTTCTGCTCACAAAGAAATCTGCAGCAGTCCTGACAGAGCTCTGTTGAGCTCCCTCACGCCCCCTCCCTCACTCACTCATTCTGTTTCTCCCACCGCTGCAGGCTGCCCTTTTGTACTCAGCCCCTGCATGCATTGCTGCCTTATCCTGCCCACAAAGAAATCCGCAGCAGTTCCAACAGAGCTCCGTTGAGCTCACTCACTCCCCCTCCCTCACTCGCTCTTTCTTTATCTCCTGGTACTGCAGGCTGCCCTTTTGTACTGGGCTCCTGCCTGCGTTGTCACCTCTTCCTGCCCACAAAGAAATCCGCAGCAGTCCCGACAGAGCTCAGTTGAGCTCTGTCACTCCCCCCCCCCAAGTCGCTCAATCCTGATCTGTCCCAAACACTGATTTCCAACAGTGACTGCGGTATTCTGCTCCGGAAGTGCAGAAACACATTTCAGCCAGGATGTGAAAAATGACAGCTGTACTGTTCATAGGGAGGTGTGAACAAACATGGGTGTAGCCAGGCATACTCCAAGTACTCCATGGTGTGCAATTTTATTTAAGGGGGGTAGCAAATAGGCTTTGAACTGCTTCCTTTTTCCATGAAAACTGACAAAAGAAAATGTTGAACCTTTCTGTAATTTTATTCATAGGAGTCGAAACTAGAAGGACTGGTCACTAATAGTCTCTTTGCATCCCAAGGACAATACAACTTTATAGACTCTGGGCTGGTATGTGGGTGTCTTAGGGAGCAATGCATGGCATTTCTATTTACCCATGCATGGCAACAACCATTGTCATGAGATACAAAAGTTGTATTTATTGTGCCAAATGAGGCAACAAACACCGTCCTGGTGTACATTTGTATATTATCTGGCTACACCCCTGTGAACAAATGCCAGTGTTGAAAATCTGGTGTGAAAATATTACTAATTTGCAAACTTACAAGGGTGTGTGGAACCTGCACAACACATGCTTGGAACACAGTCATTTTATGGAGTTTCATCACAAAATTTTCAACATAGGCATTTTAGGACCTCTGCTCATAAATAGTGTCTGTGTGATTTTCTTGATATATCCCGAACACTGATTTACCACAGCAACTGCGCTATTGTGCGCCGGAACAGTGAAAACACATTTTGGCCAGGATGTAAAAAATGACAGCTGCACTGTTCATAAGGAGGTGTGGCAAAATGGCAATGCTAAAAATATGGAGTGAAAATATTGTAAAGTTGCGAATGTATGAGCGTGTGTGGAAACTGTGCAATGCACATTCATAACACACTCATTTTATGGACTTTCATCAGCAAATTTTCAACATAGGCATTTTAGGACCTCTGCTAATGAACAGTGTCACTGTCTTTTCATAATGTGTTCCGAACACTGATTTCCCACAGAGACCATGCGATTCTGCGCCGGAACTGCGAAAACACATTTCGGCCAGGATGTGAAAAACTACAGCTATACTGTTCATAAGGAGGTGCAGAACAATGGCAATGCTGAAAATCTGGAGTGAAAATATTAATTCATGAAGGTACGAGCGTGTGTGCAAACTGCGAAATGCACACTCGTAACACAGTCATTTTATGGAGTATCATCACCAAATTTTCAACATAGGCATTTTAGGACCTCTGCTCATGAACAGTGCCACTGTCATTTTCTTAATCTGTTCTGAACACTAATTTCCCACATGACACGCACTGTTCTCGCTTGGAAGTGCGAAACACAGTTCGACCAGGATGTGAAAATGACAGCTGTACTGTTCACAAGGAGAGGTTTAAAAAATACCAATGTTGAAAATCTGGTGAAAATATTGCAGATTCCCTTAAAGTTAAGCGTGTACCTTAACTCATAGCATAGCTTATAAAACAGTCATTTTAGGATTTTCCACCAAATTTGTAGTATAGACTTTTTGAGAGCCCACCTCATGAACACTGGCACTGTCATTTCGTTAATCAGTCCTGAAAGGGGATTCCGCACAGTGACTGCAAAATCACCTTCCGGGGCTGAATAACGACATGACAGTGCAAGAATTCACGAGGAGGGATCCCAAAAATCCCATGTTGAAAATTTGGTGCCAAAATTCCAAAAAATGCCCGAGATATGCATCAAAGTTGAAAAAAACCCTATTTATTCCATTATACAGCTTACCGGCATTTCCTCAGTTCACAGTGACTTTGAAGAGTGCAGGCGTGTTCCTGGTCCACCAAAGATCATCGCACTGGACTCTGGAGGTGAAGTATGGGGTGAGGGGGTGTTGGGAGGCAGGGTGCGCAATGGGTGGGCGGATTGGGGGAGGGGGCAGGGAGACCGCCGGTGGACTGTTCCTTTTACAGGTTAAAAAAAAAAAGACATTGTGGGACCGTTTTTATTTTACAGGAGCATGTGGCATGTTGGGGTGGGCTCCCAGTGTGCAAAAGAGACTTTCTTTGGGGAAGCTGTAGCTGAGCGAGGTTGGCACTCCCATCAGCACAAAACAAAGGGGGTGACATTATGCCGTGAGGATTGGGCACCCGTCGGCAGACAACAAATGGGGGTTACATAATGCTGACGGGAGTGGGCTCCCCATCGGCAACATAAATCTTGCGGCACTGAAGCCGGCGGGATTAGGGCCCCGTCCAGCAAATAAACATGGTGAGCACATGCTGCGAGGGATTAGGCGCCCCTGCGGTAGATTAATATTGTTTGTGAACACGCCGGCAAGCTGCCACCACATTCACAAACAATATCAGTTTTTCAAGATCCCGCCCTGCAATGACGGGTCACTACCTCATTGCTGCGAATGGCTGATACTGCAATGACGAGGCGGCCCCTGATTGCAGCGGCTAAATTTTTACAAGTTGGTGGCACGCTGGCTGAACTACTGTCAGCAGCAGCATGCCACGGCATTGGGAGAAGCAGGCCAAGCCTTTACAGGCTGTGGGGGCATTGGCCGCAACAGTGCCGTGCCCCCACAACCTCCTTCTGGAGAAAGCTGTCGCAATATGTTTCTTGTGCATGTGCGCAATCAACATAAAAATGGGCTCTGCCTACCTCCAAATTTCTGTTAGGTGGTAGAATTCAGCCTCACCTGCAGATCTAAGCAAACTTTTAATACTTCTTTGTTTGAAGTTATCCAGTAAATATCCAGGTACCATAGTTTTATAACATTTATACATGAAGGTAACGTAATGGGTCCTCCTGTGCTCCTTCAACCTCATCCAGCCCAACACATTATAAAGTTCACAATTATGGGTCCTTTGGGAGTGTCGAGGATGAAGCGGGCAAACCTGTTGTACATAACCTCCAGCTTTGCCAGCTCCATTGCTGATGCCCTGGCGAATGGCAAATCATGTTCCAGGAGACCTCAGTCATGGAACAAAGTCCTCTTGAGTTTCCACCAGCTGGTGTATAAACTAAGTCCAGAATTTTCAAAAAATTCAGAAGCATAAGTTGCCTTTGGGCAATTTTCTTTTCCCTGTGGTACAGCTGTACAGACAGATTTACTGGCTACATTTCCATTGAGTGAATTGTACTCATCTGTTCCTGCTGTTTGCAAAAAAAAAATTTAAAAATCAATGCGAGAATATTTGCCATGTGGGGCCGAACAGAAAGAATGAGACCCAGATTCGGAGACTACAGCCAAACAAATTTCTGCTGTGGGGATACTTTAACTTGTTTAGCACTGGTAGTATCCAAGTTTGGATTCATAGTTCAATTCAGGTCACCCCCACCATGAAACAATTCTCTCCTCCTTTTTTGCTAAAAAGTCAAACAGTTTTTTGAGACAAGATCTCGGAGCATGATGAAGGGTGCATACATATGATCATCATCAATTAAGGCTCGAACCAAAGTATACTGCCCCTCCTGATCCAGCATCACTTCTTGTGCTGTAAAGGATCCTACAGAGTGCATCAAAATAGAGACCTCCCTTCACATTCCAGAATAATGTACTGAGTGAAAGTGGTGCCCTTAACCAAACTTCAAAAATGGTGTACCTTCTTCTGCATTCAAGTGAGTTTCTTGAAATAATATACACTTCTAAATAAAAGAGGCTGTCGCTGTTCCCAGTGTTGTTGTCATGTTCCTTTACACAGCCCCAACCCAATATGCCTAGTCTTCCTTTCCTGGTCAACAAAAACTAGCTAATTAAATAAATAAGCACCCTGCAGCTCACGGATGGGGCTAGATGGATGATGTCAAACTGCATCATGAGACTCCATAATGAAGGCCTCAAGCTCCTAGAATAACATTCCATGAATCCCCAGTCATTGCAATATTTAACCCCCAGGTTGGATCATTCCCAGTGTCTGGCATAACACTGAGGATTAATAATTTGTCCCCCTGCTAAAAGTGCTCTAACATACCCCTACCAATGAAATAGAAGTCTACGAGATATTGTGTGCCATTACAATTCCCACTGTGTCATCCTGAGTCCTCATTTTGCAGACCAGCTCCAGAGTTGTAAAGTTCTATAATGTTTTGTGACTCACTCCTCTTAATATCTCAGCTATCCCTCCAACAATGTCCCCAAACATGCATATGTCCAGTAAAACATTGTAGCACCTCTACTTCAAAATCTCAGGCAATCACAATACTCCCGCATCAGGCTGTTCACCACTTCTTGATAGCACCTGGGCCTTGAATGATTCTGGAAGGGCTTTGATGTCTGCAGACACCATCTCTGCTTGTCATTTTCTCTCCTGTCTCAATGGTCTCTGCCATTTCTAAGTGACCTCTCCCTCTAGTCTATGAGCTGCATCTATCCATCTGTTCCTCATGTCCTGAACCTCCAACTGGATCCCGAGTTTCCTAAATTCAGCTATGGCCTCCGTGATCATGTCATAGGCCTTGAGTCTGGAGTGTAGTGGCACCCAGAGCTTAGCAGGAAATTGTTGACTGAAATGTGATGTTCTGCTCCTTTAAGCCCATTTCAAACCTCCATTATGCGGCCACCACTGCAAAATCAAAAGGGGGATAGTCATGGTCAACTGAAATCTGAACACCTTGTCTTTGCATTGCTACACTCTATAAAGGATATCCTGCTTAACTTTAAACTCAGTAGCTATTGTACAATAGACGGGGGGGGGGGAGAGTGCTCCAGCTTCTAGGGGTTTAGGAAGGAGGGCTCTGTGCACTCATTCAGCTTGTATTTGATAACCCTCTGGAAGCTGCCAGCCATACCTCTCAACATTGTGCCTCATGAATCGGGGACAAGGCTTAATAAAAATCAGGGACGAAGACCCCAAATCAGGGACACATCTTCAAAACTGGTGCTGTTCACTCAGAAAGCTGACAGAATAAAGGGATTTGTGTTAAGATGCATTTTCTGAAGAAGAAGAAGTATGTTACTTTAATGTTTGACATTATTTTCTGCTTTTAATCCCCACTGTTCTGTCACAAAAACACAAATTTTATGAGGGACAGCGGAAAATTTTGAGGCAAAATCAGGGACGTCCCTGAAAATCAGGGACACTTGAGAGGTATGCTGCCAGCTTTCTTGGAACAATGTTTCCACTAAATCCAACCCTTCCTTTATTCCATAGATTCTCAGGTTGCCACATTGAGACTTCTGTTCCAGTAATACACATTTCTCTCGCAGTTTTGTTTGTGTATCCAACAGGTGGAGGACAAAGCGTTGAGTATGTGTGTGTTTCTTCCATAGCTGTTACTTTTTGCTCCAATTCGTCCACCCAGGAGTCAGCTTTATGCAAATCTAATTTAATATCATTCAGCATCATTTTACTTTCACTCAGGAAATGCCTGCAGCTCTCTCAGCACTGTGCAGATGTCTTCAGGCTCTGGCTGTTGCTCACGGTGTGGTGGTAGTGGCCGTCCTGCTGCCTTCTCACCATCCTCCACTTCATTACTACTTTCCTCCACAAATCCTTTACCATCCTCGTTTGGTTTTCTTGTTTGTTCCATGATGGCCTAATAACAGAACTCTCCCCTTCTTCCACAATGTTGTCACTTTGAAATTAACCCTAATTTAGGGGGTTTTCATCAGCAACAGGAGGGAGCTAGTTCATTAAGCTGCAGCCATAGCAGAGACATTACCAGAATTCTTGGGGGTCACGTAGTGCTCCTTAGGGGGAGGGGAGGAGCTTATGGGTATAAATAGTTGGGATTAGCCATTTTAGGTGGTTGGTCCCTGGGGGGCCCCTGACCAGCGAGAATAGCCAGAGCCCATACCAGGGGTCATCCCTTGTGGGAGGCCCATTGCGCAACAGATGATTTGAGCCAGCAGAATGCCCTAGACTCCCTAGACAGAGACTTTGTTCTGAATTAGATGTCCATGTGGACAGAAACAGGGTAAACCCTCCTGAACAGATGACTGCCACAGTGCAGAGAGCTCCTGAATCGATGAATACCAAGTGGTAGAGTTTAGATCTCCTTTAAACCAGAAGAAACCTAATGGCTTCCAGGCTTTAGAGCTGAAGGAGAAAGCTGCCTATTAAAATAATGTGGGCCTCTGGGGCCCAGAACAGAACTGTGTGTAAGCTGTAGGGATAGGTGCTGCATGCGCCGTACGTAATGAGATTGATCAAGGTACATAAAGAATCACTCATGCACCTAGCTACATGAGTCTGGTCTGATCTTTGAAAGACTGAACTAATCTTTGCCTGAGGATGATAAGACACTCCACAGGTTAGGATTGCATCTTGAGGCTGGGCCAGCTGAGTCCAAAAGCCACCCACAGCTGGGCTTTGCGAAAGAGTGTCGCCTAGAAAGGGCAGATCAAAATGGAAGAATCAGAAGAGTCCCTGCACTTTCAGACCCATGGTGTTTGGAAATACAAATGTCTGGGGTGTGCATGTCTCCCTGCCAGCCTTTGCCTTTGCCAGAAATCACATAGACGAGGGTGTGGGGGATGGTTAACAAAAGCACGTAAAAAAAACACAGTGAGCTAGTTTCGGACAGGGTATAAGTGCAACTATACTATGTAGTGCAACAGAGCAGTCTTAATATAGTCAAGAAGAACATTCTCACAGGAGAACCAGGATACTAGGTGATAGGTTTAAATGCTTCACTGGCAAGCTTTTAAACTAACCAGGGGCCGGCACAGATAAGAACCAGAGAATTCCCAGCCTCCCCCCACAAAATAGGGTAGTTAGCGAGGTAAACACTAAGGTAGAGAGGCCAATAGGTAGCAGGACAGGGGTAAACGGAGAAAAAGGCAGTAAGGGCAGGGATGGGGCTAAAATGGGTAAGGCTATCAAAAAATGGAGAGCGATGAGTACCGATGCCCATATCCTGGGTAACAAGTTTACTGAACTAGTGGCCTTGATGGAAGAAGGACTCTTGGATATTGTGGCAGTCACAGAAACATGGTACATGGAGGAACCATGACTGGAATGTCAACATACCAGGGTACACAATCTACAGGAGGGACAGGGAGGGTACAAGAGGAGGAGGAGGAGGAGTAGCTCTCTACGTAAGAGAAGGGAAAGGATCAAAGCAACGGAACTAAAGGGTAAATGAGGAGGACAGGAGGCACTGTGGGTCACCTTGGAGACAGGAAATGGCACCACAATCTGCATGGGGAGGAAATGGACAAGGAAATGATAGAAGGCATCCTTAGAATGGTAGAAAAAGGGGAGATATTTAATGATGGAGGACATGAATAAGTGAGATGTTAATTGGAGCACATTTGCTGCAGCCACATCCAAGAGTGGGGTCATTCTTGATGCCCTGCATGGGGACATGCATCTGACAGCTAGTGTTGGAACCCACTCAGGAGGGAGCAATCTTAGATCTGGTACTCTCAAACGGGGACGGAGAGAGGATCACAGATTTAGAAGTGGGTAGCCATCTGGGAACAAGCGACCACCAAACAGTGTGGTTCACGATAAACATAGCCATAGAGTTAAGCCATACAAAAGCGAAGGTACTGGACTTTAGGAGAGTTGACTTTGGTAAAATAGATGAGTGCCTAAGGAATGCATTAGCAAATGGACAGGAAGGAGGGGTGGAAGAACAATGGGGAAAAATCAAAACTGCCATCACGGAGGCAACAAACCTTTGTGTGAAGCAAATAAACAAAAACAAAGCAAAGTAAAAAAACACTATGGTTCTCAAAAGAGGTGTCGGGGAAGGTTAGGGAGAAAAAGACAGCATTCAAGAGTATAAAAGGAATCAGAAGGAGCAAGACAGAGAGCTGTGTATCAGTTAAATGAGGCTGTCTAAGAATAGCGAGCCCAAACCTAGGAAAAGATAGCCAACTCAGTTAAGAAGGGGCATAAAATCTTTTATAGGTACATCAGGGAGCGAAGGAAGACCAAGGGAGGGATAGAGGTTTAATAAAGGGAAGGGGAGAGGGGCAGAGGGTGACAGTGAAAAGGCAGAGATACTGAATGAATACTTTTGATCAGTATTCACAAAAGAAGAAGAGGGGGAGGTACCTAAACCAAGTAATAGAAGCACTCTGGACAGGGGGGTCGATACCAGTCCATTCACAGAAGAAAGGGTCCTGAAAGAACTCCTCAAACTCAAGGTGAACAAAGCAATGGGGCCAGGCAAGGTTCATCCCAGAATTCTAAAAGAACTAAGGGGGGGGAGCGTGGCTACCACCCGAGCCGAATGGACGCTTGAGTTCTGAGTTCCTGCCTAACCCCTAATAATCCGCCTGTTTTCTGCAGTTCTTCTACCCATATCGGCGCGATTTAATGGGTATTTACACCCAGGTAGTTCATGTGCGGTGAGATCTGGTGTTTTGTACTCTCAGCTGATCTGGTCTGTGGCTTCTTCCTTCGTTGTCTTGAGGATTTAGAACAGCAAAACCTCTGCTACCGACAAGAGTAAGTCGGTATCTGAGATTAACCAGCAGCAGGGCGATATACCTGAAATCTGCCAAATGTTCTCTGAGATTTTACAGTGAATGGACAAACTTGACGTGGTGGCTAAACAAAATGCTGCTGACAATATTGATTTGGCCCAACGGGCGTGCATCACTGAGCATAGATAGGCCGAAGCGGAGGATGGATGACACAAAGCAAGCTCCCGGCTCCAAGAACAAGAGCGCCTTATCCAAGTACTATGGGGCAGGGTGGAGGACTTGGAGAATCGGAGTCGCTGGAACAATTTGCGGATAGTGGGCTTCCCAGAGGGGTGTGAGGGAACTGACACCATTAGTCTCCTGCAAAAAGAACTGCCTGCCTTGTTGAACTGGCCTGGTAAGGCACCAATTGAAATCGACAGGGCCCATAGAACTCTGGTGCCTCGCCCTGATGCTGGGGCTCGCCCGCGCACAATCCTGGCTCGCTTCCTCTGCTTTCAAGACTGATAGATGATTACTAAGCTGGCACGTACTAAAAAGGAGTTACATTGGAAAGGGCACAAAATACAGATATTTGCGGATTATTCTCAGGAGGTTACTAACAGGTGTCAGGCCTTCACAGCTGCCCGCAGAGCCAGCACTGAATTGGGGCTTGAGTACTCCTTGAGATACCCAGCCTTGCTCAGAATCATCTATAACGGGGCTCCCAGAATTTTCGATAACCCCACCGCTGCGGAGAATTTCCTTCCGGAGCATGCCCCCAAATTGTCCTGGGCTGCCTGCATGAACCCTCGGGCCCGCTGGCTTTCTGTGAACAGGCCCATGCCGATGGAGGCAACCACAGGACCTGGCCACAACTCCCAGAACCCCAGTATGACCCAGAGCACCATAACCACCCATCCCCATCTAAGCCCTCGGGTGGCAGTAGCAAACGAAGAAACAGGAGACAACAAAGGCTCGAGGGGCTACACGTCGATAAAACTCCTCGTCTCCGGTCAAGGAGCCATAGTGGAAGCTCAGATTCATCTGCTTCATAGGACTTTTACCAGCCAGACATGAGCAACAATAAATATCAGCCACTGATGGATCTGCCAACGGAAGGCTCCCTGGCTACCTCCCCCTTGCCCTCCCGATCTTCTCCCTCTAGGGCTACTGGGTCTAAAGGTGCCAGGATCATTTCTAGGCCAGAGGTTCAAGACCCCTCCGGGGATGCTTCCCACAGTTTGAGTAATCAGCAGGACTTTAAACTGATGGAGGATGCGCTCCCAGTTAAGGTGGCCGTGGGCTGAAGCCTCCCAGTTCATTTCTCTGCTGCCCTCCTCTCGGGCTGGTATATGATGCCTATGATGCCCCTTTTGTACAAAGATTGCTACCAAGGTGTTCCCCCTTGCTCCCTTTCCTGTTCCCTTCTCTCCCCCTAATTGATTTTTGGTCAGAAGGGGAGCACTCTCAGCATCTGCTATTCCATCGGTTCATTTGGATCAAGGCCGTGAGGGGCTTCACTTGGACTGCTGAGCACACTCCTTCACATGTGGAATACACGGATTCGTGTGCAGACTAATGGATGCTAATAATGACTATCTCACTGCCTGGCCCCCTGTGTGGGGTGCTGGGGTCATCTCGTGTGTTTTTTTTTTTTTGCTCTTTCTTTCTTCTCTCTTTAGCAATGACATTGTGGGTAGAAGGACTCAATTGATGATGGGGGTCGGGGTGGTGATCTCGGATTTGGAGAGTCCTCCCTTTTTAGTGTAGTTTCTGGCTACACTACCCCCAGCGACCTCCGCTGGTATCTGGGCCTCTGGTTGGTCGGTATGCTCAGCGGTTGCTGGTCTGAAATGGAACTGTTTTTGGGTTCGGGCAGTGGGTGGGGGTGGGTTCAGGGTATGGTTGTTTTTTGGGAAGTTAGTAATAGGTTATATTTCTGCTTGTTAGGGGCAATTTTTGCCCGTGGATATACTGTTGTAAATTGTTGTTTTGTGTTCTATCATGGCAATCTGAATCCTAGAGCTACTTTTGTTATTATAGGAGCAGATAGGGAGTCTGGGTCTATTGGGCACAGCGTACCTGGGCGGGGCTTCCTCTTGTATCTTCAGCCATGCTAACTTATTGGTCGCATGGGGACTAGACTTGTCTCTTGGAACGTGAGGGGGCTCAACTCACCAGTTAAGCGTAAAAAAGTATTGCTTCACTTAAAGAAGCTGCAACCTATGGTGGTGTTTCTCCAGGAGACAAGGCTGTCCTCATGCAAGGCTGTGAAGCTCAAGCCGGAATGGGTTGGCGCGGAGCTTCATAGCGCAGCTAAGGGCCATAAGAGGGGAGTTTCCATTTTACTTCACAAGAACTTGGGATGGAAAGTGAAGCGACATAAACAGGACAAGGAGGGAAGATGGATCTTGGCAGAGTTAGAGACCCCAGAGGGTTCTTTGATTTGCTAACCTCTACGCCCCCAACCAGGATTGCCCTCTCAGTTCTTTTTCTTTAATTTTAACCAGGCCCTTACTGATTTTAATGGTGTCAACGCTCCGGTAGTTATGGGTGGGGACTTTAATTTAGTTTTAGATTTTGCTATGGACAGAAGCAACAAAACCCCTGAACCTCATAGACAGGCGCTCAAAGTGGTTCAGACATTAATGTCAGAGCATACTTTGCTGGATGCCTGGAGAACTATGCACCCAGGTGTTTATGATTACTCCTGCTATTCCCAGGCTCATGGCTCCTCTAGCAGGATTGATTTCTGGCTTCTTTCATCAAGCCTTTATGAGAAGTTTACCAGCACTGATATGCACTCCATTTATGTCTCAGACCATGTGCCTATAGAGCTTGGGATCCAATTGGGCATTGACCCCACCCTGCATCCATATGGCAGTTGGACCCCCTGTTACTTGAGGATGCTGATTTTTCTCGTTGGCTGGGGCCTGTGGTGCAGGAATATTGGGAAATCAACGATAATGGGGAAGTGAACGACTCCAATGCTTTGGGAGGCCTTTAAGGCCACCATTCGGGGTAAAATTATTGCTTATGCCTCTGCTAGGCGGAAGCAGCGCCAAGCTGACCAAAGGGTTTTAGAACAGCAGTTAGCTTCTCTGGAAGCCCAATATAAGTCTTCAATCCCATCACAGTCCTTATTAGCTCAGCTGACTAGTACCAGGATTTCTTTAAATGCCCACCTGACCTGACAAGCAGAATTAAATCTCAGACGGCTGCGTCATTCTTACTGGGAAGTGGGTCAAAAGCTAGTAAACTTCTGGCTTATCGACTTAAGCAACAGCAGGCATCCCGTACCATTCATGCATTGAAAGATATGCACGGGGTCTCAACCAACTCTCGTAAGGGGGGATAAGTAAGATCATGGCCCAGTTCTACGAGGCTTTGTACTCAGTTTCTCACCCTCCTGACCCCTTGAGCATTCAAATATTTTGGGGGGAACTCCCTATTCCCCGCCTAACGGTTTCCGATGCTAAACTACTGGAGGCACCTATCACCGTGGCAGAGGTGGAGCAGGCCATTGTAGCCCTAAACTCTCGGAAGGCCCCAGGAGAGGATGGCCTCCCTGTTGATTTTTACAAAATAAAGGGAACTAATCTGGCCCCTTACCTGATTAGGATGTTCCGACATTCACTACAGGTTGGCTTTCTCCCCCCTTCCCTGACGGGGGGCTACTATCACAGTGCTACCGAAAAAGGGGAAGGACCCCCCTACTCCCAGGTAGCTACCGCCCTATATCCCTCATTAATGCGGATGCTAAAATTCTGGCCAGGCTTCTTGCTAGTAGGCTAGAGCGCCTCATGATTGATCTGATCCACCCTGCCCAAGCGGGTTTTATTCAGGGGCGACTAGGGTCGGATCATCATAGAACGCTGCTGTCACTTTTACACCATACCACATTATCTGGCAAACCCTCCGTGGCCTTAGCAATCGATTTTGAAAAGGCATTTGATTCTGCTCAGTGGCCCTTTTTGTTTCTCACACTCTCTAAAATGGGTTTCGGGCCCGGTTTTATTTCCTGGGTAAAATTGTTATACCCCCCCCCCCCCACGGCCTCGGTCTTAACGAATGGGGTCATGTCTTCGTCCTTTCCTCTCCAAAAAGGTACCAGGCAGGGGTGTCCCCTTTCCCCTCTCCTTTTTGTTCTGGCCATTGAACCACTGGCTATTGCTCTTAGGAAATCACCTAATATCCCTGGGCTTCGAGTGGGTAATAGCACCTTCAAAATGTTTTTATATGCTGATGACTTGCTTATTACTATGGAGTCCTCTTCGGGGGTGATTGACAGTATCCTTGAGATTTTGGCTACCTTTGCTGAGGTATCGGGGCTTAAGATCAATCACTCCAAAACCGAGGTGCTTCCGCTGAACTCCAAGACCCCTGGGAATGACTTCATAAATAGAGGCCTCCACTGGTCCCCTAATGGCATAAAATATTTGAGTATTATCCTTCATTTCAATATAGGGAAAATGATCTCTGCTAATTTTACAACTTTATTAGAGTCCCTTAAACAGGACAAGAGGAGGTGGAAGGCTTTAAGGCTGTCGCTGGCTGGTAAAATTGACTCCATCAAAATGATGGCTGCCCCCAGGGTATTATATCTATTAGCTCACCTGCCCATGGCTATCCCCCAAAGATGGTTTCAGAAACTAGACACATTAGTGGGTAATTTCCTATGGGAAGGGACCCTGCCCCAGTTCAGTAACTCAAGCTCCGCCAACATTGGAGTCAGAGTGGATGGGGCCTTCCCTGGTTTCAGAGATATCATATGGCCTTCATTATCTCTCAAACTATCAGATGGTTTACCAGGATCGGGCTGACTTCTCCAACTTGGCTCCCCCTAGAGGCATCATTGGCCCAGGCCCCTTCACCGGCGGTGGTACTCTATAATAATAAGGAGGTATCCCAGGTCTTCTCCCCTCCCATGCAGGTCTCTATTCTATATTGGAAACAAGCTCTCTCAATTCTGGAACAAGACCCAACCCCGTGGAGATATATGCCCCTGTGGAACAACCCAGCCCTACAGATAGGGAGGTCCCCTATACACTGGAAATACTGGGAGGCCAAAGGCATTACTAAGAACCAGGATCTGTTGCTTCCCAACACTGTCACATTAGACACTTTTGAGTCACTGAAAGAAAGATTTGGCCTCCCTCAGTCTCATTTTTGTAGATATCTGCAGATTAGGAATGCTATTATTCACTTGCCTAATGCTCCACGAGATGGAGGGGGGCATCACCTACCTCACTCATTGGCTGTCTGGGGGAAGGAGTGTAAAGGTAGGGCCAGTTTGCTCTATTCGGCTCTTAGGGATGCCACTGCAGACCCTACTCAACGGGCCAAAGCGCAATGGGAAAGAGACCTTCAGGTCTCAATCTCGGACCGGCAGTGGCGGCACAGTTGGTTCAGAGCACATAAGGCCTGCCAGGACGGGCGCACCCATCTTATTATGAGTAAGACCAGTCACAGGTACTATAGGGATCCAACTAAACTCCACAAGATGGGTCTCCTGTCAAAGGATACTTGTTGGAGATGTGGCAAGGATGGGGTGCATTTGTTTCATGTTCTCTGGGACTGCCCTATTGTGCACCCCTTTTGGTCATCGGTTAGGAGTATGTGCCAGCAAATCTTCCCAGACATAAACCCAGATCCACCCCTTTTGCTTCTTGGATGTGCACAGCTGAATGTCCCCAGATCCAACCCTGGGGCCCTATGGGTCACTGCTGTTGGGGTGGTGGCCAAATGACTCATTTTACTTAAATGGAAATCCTCTGCGATGCCATCCTTTCAAGACTTTTTATTGGCACTAGCCCAGGGGGCTATGTTTGAAAGGATCTCCAGCGTTGCGGCTGGCTCTATAGCCCAGTTTGAGAAATGCTGGCTTCCCTTCCTGCAATCTAAATTCTGCCACAATGTTTCCTCTCGAACAACCCCTTAGTATGCCAGTCCTACTGGCTCAGGTTGCTAACTTTTTGTGGAGGTGGTGCCCCCTTCTTCTCTTGATCCCAAGCTGCCCCTTTTTACTGCCCTCCATCTAGTGAAGATTGCCAATTTGTATATAGTTGATATGGTCACAGGATCCTTTTTAGGCACACACATGCTTTACTTGCTATGGATCTGACCTGGTAGTCCAACTTACTTTACCCTGGGTGGATGGGTTATCAAGTGTATCATGTATTGTATGCTTTTGAAGTGCAGAGTACTCAGGCTGATCCTTCATTAATGTTTGTTTTATCATGTGGATGTTATGTCCTGCTATGTATTCCTACGGTCCTTATCATTGGTTATTTGTAAGTACTGTAATGTATTGTCTTGTCTATCCTTGTGTTCCTAGTCCCTCTAATGCAAGGGGTCGGGCTTGGTTTTGAACTATCATCCCGAGCTGTGTGTGTGTCTAGCAAACAATAAAATAATAAAAATTGTTAAACAAAAAAAAAAAAAACTAAGGGGAGACCTAGTGACACCACTGACCACCCTTTTTAACAAATCATGGGAGGATGGTGTGGTACCTGAGGACTGGAGGAGGGCAGACGTGTTTCTCCTTCACAAAAGTGGGAGCAAGGCAGAGGCAGGAAACTACAGACCTGTTAGTTTGACCTCAGTAGTAGGGAAAATGATGGAATCATTTCTGAAAGAAAGAATTGATGAGTATCTAGAGGCCAACGGGGTACAAGACCCAAGGCAGCATGGATTAACAGAGGGAAGGTCACGTCAGATGAATCTAATAGATTTCTTTGACTGGGTGACCAAAGCAGTAGACCAGGAAGGGGCTGTGGATATGGCCTACCTAGACTTTAGCAAGGCATTTGACACAGTCCCACACAAAAGATTAATAAACAAGTTGGCCAGCCAGGGAGTGGGTCCCAGAGTGGTAGCCTAGAAAACAAATTGGCTGGACAACAGGACACAGAGGGTAATAGTAAACGGAGAACACTCTGAAGAAAGGGTGGTTACTAGTGGGGTACCGCAGGGTTCAGTACTGGGACTGGTCCTCTTTAATGTCTTTATAAGAGACATTGTGGAGGGGCTGGAAGGAAAAGTATGCCTTTTTGCAGATGACACAAAGATCTGCAACAGGGCAGATACACAAAGGGGGTGAAAAGCATGAGAAGGGACTTTGCAAGGTTGGAGGAATAGTCAAAAGTATGGTAGCTTAGATTCAATGCAAAGAAATGCGAGGTAATGCACCTGGGAAGCAAAAACCCATGGTAAGAGTACACAGTGGAGGGGAGAAGGAACTAACAACAACAAAAATGGAAAGGAAACCTGAGGGTAGTCATATCAGATGACCTTAAGGTAGGCAAGCACTGGAGAAGGCAGTAAGGAAGGCTGGGGGAATACTGGGATACTGGGATGCATAGGGAGAGGCATTACCAGTAGAAAACAGGACTAAAAGAGCTTTATATGTATACCCTTGAAGAAACATAGAAACATAGAGTTTGACGGCAGATAAGGACCACTTGGCCCACCCAGTCTGCCTATTTCCCTACCTATTGGATAAGCTGCAGATTCTAGTTAACCAACAGCCTACTTCTTGCAACCCCCCACTATAATTGCCTTATGTCTGTCCCATGCATGTTTGAATTCCCCCACTGTTTTAGACCCCACAACCTCTCAGGAAGGCGGTTCCATGCATCCACCACTCTCTCCGTGAAAAGAACTTCCTCACATTACCCTGAGCCGTCCCCTCTAACTTTAAATTGTGTCCCCTTGTTCTTACATCTCTTTTTCTGAAAGATGCTACCCTCCTGGACTTTGTTGATTCCCTTGAGGTACTTAAAAGTTTCTATCGTGTCCCCCATCCCTCCTTTCATCAAGGGTATACATATTAAGCTCTCTCAGTCTCTCTTCATATGGTTTCTGATGTAGACCCTGCACCATTTTAGTTTGCCCTCCTCTGGACTGCTTCCATCCTGTCTATGTCTTACGTGAATGGGGTCTCCAAACTGCAGAGTACTCCAGATGGGGTCTCACCAACTGTCTGTACAGAGAGATAACCACTTCTCTTTTTCTACTTGTGATGCCCCTCCCTATGCATCCCAGTATCCCCCTGGCTCTCCTTACTGACTTCTCGCATTGCTTACCCACCTTTAGGTCATCTGACATGACTACACCCAGATCTCTTTCCATTATTGTTGTCGTTAGTACCTCCCCTACTATTGTGTACTCTTCTCCTGGATTTTTATTTCCCAGGTGCATTACTTTGCACTTCTTTGCATTGAATCTAAGTTGCCATATGTCTGACCATTCCTCCAACCTTACCCAGTCCCTTCTCATCCTTTCTACCCCTCTTGTGTATCAACTCTGATACAGATCTTTGTGTCATCTGGCAAGAGGCATACCTTTCCTTCCAGACCTCTGCATGTCACCTATAAAGACGTTAAGAGGACTGGACCCAGTACTGAGCCCTGAGGTGCCTCCACTAGTAACCTCTTCTGTAGAATGTGTCCCATTCACTATTACCTTCTTTTGTCCTGTTGTACAGCCAGTTTGCCACATCAGGCTACCACGCCTGAGACCCACTCCCAGGCTGGCTAACTTGATTATCTAATCTTTGTGGGGATCTGTCAAATGCCTCATAAAGTTCAGTGGTCTATATCCACAGCCCCTCCTGGTCTATTACTTTGTCACCCAGTCAAAGAAATCGATTAGATTCGTCCTTCATGACCTTCCTGCTGTGAATCCATGCTGCTTTGGGTCCTGTGCCCTGCTGGCCTCTAGGTACTGAACAATTCTTTCTTTCAGAAGTGATTCCATCATTTTCCCCACCACTGAGGTCAAACTAACAGGTCTGTAATTTCCTGCTTCTGCCTTGCTCCCACTTTTGTGAAGGGGAATCACATCTGCCCTCCTCCAGTCCTCAGGTACTACCCCATCTTCCCATGATTTGTTAAAAAGCATGGTTGGTGGTGTCACTAGGTCCTCCCTTAGTTCTTTTAGGATTCTAGGGTGAATTCCGTCAGGCCCCATTGTTTTGTCCACCTTGAGTTTTAGGAGTTCTTTCAGGAATCTTTTTCTGTAAATGGACTGCGCCACCCCTACCTGAGTGCTTCTACTGTTTGGTTTAGGTAACTCCTCCTCTTCTTCTTTTGTGAATACTGAGCAAAAGTATTCATTCAGTATCTCTGCCTTTTCACTGTCTCCCTCTGCCCACCTCCCCTCTCCTTTATTAATCTTCACTATCCCTCCCTTAACCTTTCTATGCTCCCTAATGTACCTATAAAAGGTTTTATCCCCCTTCTTAACTGAGTTGGCTATCTTTTCCTCGGTTTGGGCCTTTGCTTTTCTGACTGCCTTCCCCACTTCTTTCTGCTTTAATTAATTCAGTTCCCTGTCGTGCTCCATCTGTGATTTCTTATACTTTTTGAATGCAGCCTTTTTCTCCTTAACCTTCCCTGACACCTCTTTTGAGAACCATAGTGTTTTTTTATTCCGCTTTGTTTTCTTTATTTGTTTCACACAAAGGCTTGTTGCCTCCATGATGGCAGTTTTGATTTTTCTCCATTGTTTGCTAATGCATTCCGCAGGTATTCACCCATTATGCCAAAGTCAGCCCTTCTAAAGTCCAGTATCCTTGTCTTTGTATGGCTTGTCTCCATAGTTGTGTTTATTGTGAAGCACACTGTGCAGTGGTCACTTGTTCCCAGATGTCTACTGACTTCTAAATTTGTGATCCTCTCTCCTTTTGAGACTACCAGGTCTAATATTGCTCCCTCCTGAGTGGGTTCCACCACTAGCTGTCTAAGGCATGCCCCCTGTAGGGCATCGAGAATGACCCTGCTCTTGGATGTGGCTGCAGTCCATGTAGCCCAGTTAACATCTAGCATATTCAGGTCCCCCATCAACAGTATCTCCCCTTTTTCAGCCATTTTGAGAATGCCCTCTATCATTTTCTTGTCCATTTTCTCCCCTTGAGATGGGGGTCTGTATACAACCCCTGTGCGGATTGTGATGCCATTCCCTGTCTCCAAGGTGACCCAGAGTCCCTCTTGTCCTCCCCCTTTACTTTTTAGTTCTGTAGCTTTGATCCCTTCCCTTATGTAGAGAGCTACTCCACCTCCTCTTTTACCCTCCCTGTCCCTTTTGTAGCTTGTGTTCCCTGGTATGTTGACATCCCAGTCATGGTTCTCCGTGTACCATGTTTCTGTGACTGCCACAATATCCAAGTGTTCCTCTTCCATCAGGGCTACTAGCTCTGGAAGCTTGTTTCCCAGACTACGGGCATTGGTACTCTTTGCTCTCCATTTAATGTTGTCTTTATCCTTTTTTACCCCATCCCTGCTCTTATGGCCCTTGTCCATTTTTCCATTTACCCCTGTCCTGCCCTCTGTAAAGCTCTGTACCTCAGTGTTTACCCTACTACCTGCCATGTTTTGTGGGGGGAGGCTTGAACTTTCCTGTTTCCTATCAGCATCTCCCCCTTGGCTAGTTTAAAAGCTTGCCAAGGAAGCCTTTAAACCTGTCACCTAGGAGCATGTTTCCCTTCCTGGACAGATGCAGACCATCACGCCAGTATAGACCTTCATCTCTCCAGGTGGACCCCCAGTCCCCAATGAAGCCAAAGCCCTGTGCTCTGCACCAGTTTTGCAACCATTCATTAAACTGTATGGTGTGCAGTACCCTAGCCTCACCCCTGCCATAGACTGGCAGCACCTCTGAGAAGGTTCTGTGCTTGCTATCTGTCTGAGGCCCCTCCCCAACTCCACAAATTCATCCTGCACTGCACTGATCTCATGCCTAGCTAGGTCATTTGTCCCGAGGTGGACAATGATATCTAGTTTCCTCTCCTGTGATGCTGCTTCTGCAATCCTGAGGATTTGCTTCCTGTCCCTCCAAGCCATGGCACCAGGCAGGCACCTTACTTCCCTCTCCTCTCCCTTCCACAGGTCTACACCCATAACAATTGAGTCCCCTATCAGAAGCTGTTTCTTTCCCCTGTGGTGTCCTTGCCACTCTTTTGTGGGTCTCCCTTGTGGAGTGAGGAGGGGACATGATAAAAACTTTCAAGTACCTCAAGGGAATCAACAAAGTCCAAGAGGGGAGCATCTTTCAGAAAAAGAGATGTGCAAGAACAAGGGGGCACAATTTGAAGATAAAGGGGGGGACATCTCAGGGGCAAAATGAGGAAGTATTTCTTCACAGAGAGGGTGGTGGGTGCATGAAACCACCTTCCTGAGGAGGTTGTGGGGTCAAAAACAGTGGGGGAATTCAAGAATGCATGGGACAGACACAAGGCAATTATAGTGGGGGGGTAGGAGGAAGAAGGCTGTTGGTAAAGTAGAATCTGCAGCTTATCTAATAGGTGGGGAAATGGGCAGACTGGGTGGGTCAAACGGTCCTTATTTGCCATCAAAGTCTATATTTCTATGTATTTCAAACAAAGCTATGGATATTAGTTGCAGGTGTTTTTAAAAACAGGCTTGGAACAGAAACAAAAGCAGTATTTGGCAACCAGCACACGAGGTGCTATCACTTCATACAGTGGAGTCAGCCAGAATGAAATACTCCTATTACAGTTTCTGCCAGTGACACGCTGCTGAATACTGCAGAAACACAATGTTATCCAATGGCAATTACTCCAATTTGTCATGCAGGAATTTGTGACATGCTTATCACAGAGGGTTGCACCCTGGTTGCCTCCTCTGTATGACAGCTGCCAGTCATTTTATGTATTTGTGTTCTCAGCCTCTTTATAAAAACAACCATTACTAAGGTCCATGGACATCAAATATAATGCCACCAGTTCTGAAGTACTGCTACATGGCATTAATGGTCACTGCCTGATCTCTGGCAAAATATAAAACACTCAAATGACCATATACTAGGTTCTGTTCTGAAGACATTCTGAATTACCTCTCTGCCTCAAGCATGGATCATTTAAGATTACCAGAGTCAAACTCTGGCTCAGAGTAGATCAAAATGTATTTGACTGCTGTATTCTGTGAACATATACCATTCATCACATGGGAAGATAAAAGGTGGACACAGTCCCTGGATTTCATCAGAGCTTATTTCCTTAAAGATGTAATGAGATCATCTGCTAAAAAAGGCTCACTCTGCGAATAACAGCAGTCTATTTATAGGATCTGTCACAATAATCTTACAGCTCTTGTTTGAATTGCCAAAAAGTTTCATTTTACTAAACTGTTTATACCTGGACAGATGCATTGCCGGCCATGAAATCACACACAATTTAATTGAGTTATAATAACATCTCATTTCCCATTAGGTGCTGCTTCTATCTGTTTCCACAGGTGGGTGGACTGGAGTACTAGACTTGCCAAAGATCACACAGCAGGTATCTGTTTCACCCCCTCCAGATGAAAGTGCATTGATTGAGAGCTGTTAATATGGAAAACAAAAATGTCTAATATTTTGGTAGCTTCTTAGCAATGGTTAAACTGAATTTCTTTTTTTTGGGTGGGGGGAGACTCTCTTTGATAGACTTGTAGGCAGGGAAACTCTCATATCTAGGTAGTGGAACTTTGCTCTACAGTATTCAACAGAGAAATGTGTCAGAGGAACAGAAACTGTTACTCAGTTTTAGAAGGGAATGGTGAAGGCAGGTCCTGCCCAATCTGTATTTTTTTCAATTTTACCATTTATTTACCCAGCTGAGGTGCATAATCTTGTTTCCTTCGAGAACAGACAGAACACCAGGAGGAAGGAGCTACTGGTATAACTAAAACTTCTCTGCTGGGACTAAGAACTAGATCTCTTGTACTCGGACCTTCAATTTAAGGTAACAAACAAAAAAAAAGGAGTTGGTGTGTTTGTCAGAGGTAGTTGAAGTAAATTGTTATCTGTTATCTGTGTACTTATCTTGGTGCTTGTCACAGGTGTCAGAAGGGAATTGTTATCTGTGAAGTTAACTAAGTATAGAAAGATTTGCAAAGTAGGTGGACTGGCTTAGCTAGAAGGAGCCAGATTAAGACCAGATATAAACACTGGCCTAGATAGCTTCTGCCAGAGAACAGACAGAACACCAGGAGGAAGGAGCTACTGCGTAACTAAAACTTCTCTACTGGGACTATATTGCCCTCCTTCCCCCCTCCACCCACCCACCCTAAACCAGTTATACTTTTATAGGCACAGGATTTAACTGACAACAGGAACTTCCTGTTTAGGAGCAGGAAGTGAGTGATCACAGAGCCACCAAAGACTCACCATCCTAGAAGGGCAAGAGTAGCTCTCTGTCTGCCACCCCCCCAGCTGCTGGAGGTCTGACTCTGAGCAAGTAAGGAGGCTACTGAGAAATATAGGAACTTCTTGTCTCAGAACAGGAAGATCAGGAGCTAAAAGGGTGCAGAGGCAGTAAGTAAGTAGGGAGAGAAGAAAAAAAAGAAAGAAAGAAAGAAAGAAAGAAACAAACAAACAAACAGAGGAAAGAGTAAGTATTCCAATAACAGTTAGGGGGCCAGAAAAAATACATGATGGGAGTGGTGCAGTGCAGTGGCTGTTGAGCAGCAGTCTTCCGGGAGATATTCTGGAGGATGCAGTGTTGTCCCATCTGCAAACACCTCTCTGGGCTGAGGGAGGAGGTTGCTCATCTCCAGGCTGAGTTGGCCAGGATTTGTGGGACCTCCTCTCCCACCCAGGGACCACCATGGTCACTGCTGTTGTCTCAGAGGTTGCCAAGAAAGAGGAGTGGTTGGACCACAGTGGGCTCAGGGAGGGTGAGGGTGGTGGAACAGAGGTGCATCCCTCCACTTGTACCTCTCCACAATTTCTATGCCATTCTGGAAAAGTGTGGTTCCTCCATGGAGGCACCCACAGTGGAGACCAAGGAGGATGCTGGGACCCTCCACAAAGGAGACCCACAGGAGGGTGGCATGGGGCCCCACAGGGGAAGGAAACAACTCCTGGTGGGGGACTCAATGTTAGGAAGGTAGAACTGGGGGAGGAAGGGGAGAGGGAGGTAAGGTGCCTGCCTGGCACCATGGCTAGGAGGGACAGGGAGCGAATCCTCAGGATCGCGGGAGCAGCTGCACAGGGGAGGGAGCAGGATGTCATTATCCACCTAAGGACAAATGACCTGGCTAAGAAAGGGATCAGAGCAGTGCAAGAAGCATTTGTGGAAATGGGGAGGGGCCTTAGACAAATAGCACACACGGTAACCTTCTCGGAGGTGCTGCCTGTCTATGGCACGGGTGAGGCTAGGGTGCTCCACACCATGGGATTCAATCAGTGGTTGAAAAACTGGTGCAGAGCTCAGGGATTTGACTTCATTGGTGACTGGGGGTCCACCTGGAGGGATGCAGGCCTATACTGTCATGATGGTCTGCATCTGTCCAGAAGGGGAACCAGGATCCTAGGTGATAGGTTTAAGTACTTCATTGACAAGCATTTAAACTAGCCAAGGGGATGCACTGGAAAGGAGCAGGGAAATCCTAGCCCCAAAATATCAGGGTACTAAGTGAGGTAGACACCAACATAGAGATGTCAATAGAGACAGCGAGGGTAAATAGAAAGTGACAAATGCAATAAGGACAGGGATGGGGCAAAAGGGTAAGGCCATCAAGAAATGGAGGGTAATGAGTACCAATGCCCGTAGTCTTGGCAACAAGCTCCCTGAATTGGTGGCCTTGATGGAAGAGGGATGCCTGGATATTGTAGCAGTCACAGAAACATGGTAAACAGAGAACCATGACTGGGGTGTTAACATACCAGGCTACACAACCTACAGGAGAGACAGGGAGGGCAGAAGAGGGGGGGAGTAGCTCTCTCTGTAAGGGAAGGGATAAAAGCAACTAAACAAAGGAGTAAACAAGGAGGAGAGGAGTCACTGTGGGTCACCTTAGAGACTGGAAATGGCACCACAATCCGCACAGGGGTTGTATATAGACCCCCAAGTCAGGGGGAGGGAATGGACAAGGATATGATAGAAGGCATACTTAGGATGGCAGAGAAAGGGGAGATACTGTTGATGGGGGACCTTAATATGCCAGATGTTGGAGCACCTTTGCGGCAGCCACATCCAAAAGCAGGGCCATTCTTGATGCCCTTCAGGTGGCATGCCTCAAACAGCTAGTTTTGGAACCTACTTGTGAGGGAGCAATCTTAGACCTCGTACTCTCAAATGGGGACAGTGAGAGGATCTCAAATCTAGAAGTGGGTAGCCATTTGAGAACAAGTAACCACCAAACAGTGTGGTTCATGATAAACTCAGCTGCAAGTCAAGCCATACAAAAGTGAGGGTTCTGAACTTTAGAGGGTTGACTTTACAAGATGGAGAATGCCTTAGAAAAGCACAGCAAACAGGCTAGAAGGAGGGTGCAGCAACAATGGGAACTATCAAAACTGCCATCAAGAGGCAACAAGCCTTTGTGTGAAGCAAATAAACAAATCAAAACCAAAGAAAAAGCCACTATGGTTCTCCAAAGAGTGGGTGAAGGTTAGGGAGAAAAGATGCATTTAGGAAGTATAAGGAAACACAGAAGAAGCAGGACAGAGAACTGTACCAGTTAAGGCAGAAGGAAGCAGGAGGGTAGTCAGAATAGCAAAGGCACAAACTGAGGAAAAGATAGCTAACTCAGTTAAGAAGGGGGATGAAACCTTTTATAGGTATATCAGGGAGCGTAGAAAGACAAATGGAGGGACAGTGAGGCTGAATAGAATGGATGGTGGGAGGGCAGAGAGTGACAGTGAAAAAGCAGGGATACTGAATGAATACTTCTATTCAGTATTCACAAAAGAGGAAGTGGGGGAGGTGCCTAATCCAATTAACAGAAGCACTCTGAAGAGGGAGTTGATCCCAGTCCTTTCACAGAAGAAAGGGTTCTGAAAGAACTCCTAAAACTGGAGGTGGACAAAGCAATGGGGCCAGATGGAATTCACCCCAGAATTCTAAAAGAATTAAGCAGAGAACTAGTGACACCACTGACTACCCTTTTTAACAAATCATGGGAGGATAGTGTGGTACCTGAGGACTGGAAAAAGGTGGATGTGATTCCCCTTCACAAAAGTAGGACCAAGACAGAGGCAGGAAACTACAGACCTGTCAGTTTGACCTCTGTGGTAGGGAAAGTGATGGAATCATTTCTGAAGGAAAGAATTATTGAGTACCTAGAGGCCAGTGGGGCACAGGACCCAAGGCAGCATGGGTTCACAGCAGGAAGGTCATGTCAGACGAATCTAATTGATTTCTTTGACTGGGTGACCAAAGTAGTAGACCAGGGAGGGGCTGTGAACATGGCCTACCTAGACTTTAGCAAAGCATTTGACGCAGTCCCACACATATGATTAGTAGTCAAATTAACCAGCCTGGGAGTGGGTCCCAGGGTGGTAGCCTGGGTAAAACATTGGCTGAACAACAGGACACAGAAGGTAATTGTAAATGGAGTCCACTCAAGAAAGAGAGGTTACTAGTGGGGTACCGCAGGGTTCAGTACTGGGTCCAGTCCTTTTTAATGTCTTTATAAGTGACATTGCAGAGGGACTGGAAGGAAAAGTTTATTTATTTTATTTATTTCTAAGAATCAGTTTACAACCTTTGGAGCCAGAGGCTCGTTTCCAAAGGTACTTCCACATAAAGACATACATTGTGTTTTTGGTTACATAGCAAAGATTTTCAAAACAATAGGCGTTCAACAGAGCCACGTCACACTGTGGTCAGACAAATACAACTGGGTACAGGGTACATGTAATTGATAACAGGTGTTACACAAGTTGGTATCAAGTGAGCAATCTGGTTGGTAAACACTGAGACAGCTGGCACTGGCCAGGTTAAACATAGGCATGGTGTACAGGGAAGTGGTGGAGGGGATGGTTAGGTGGAGAGCTGCCCGGGGGGCATTGTCAAGAGAAGCAGAGGTGGAGGCTATGTTCAGAGACAGGAGCAGATTCACGAGTGCTGAAGATGTGGTTCTGAAGGGTGGTTTTGAACTTGGAGATGGTAGTGGCATTGGTGATGGGGGCAGGGAGAGTTAAACCAGGTTGGGGCTCTATAGAAGGACCTCTGGCACGGCTGGTTCTTGATCTGGGGACCTTTAGAGTGGTCTTGTAGGAAGACACGTGTTGCAATAGTGGGAGGCTCTGGTGGATGGAAGCGTTACCCGGAGAGCCCGAGTAGGGTTTTTTTTGTGAGGAGACAGGTTTGGTATTGGAGCCGTTCATCCAGGGTAAGCAGGTTAGCCTCGACATACAGCTGACAGGTGTGTGTGAGCCTGGGGGAAAAGTATGCATCTTTGCAGATGACACAAAGATCTGCAACAGGGTTGACGCACAGGGAGGCGTAGAAAGGATGAGAAGGGACTTGGCAAGGTTGGAGGAATGGTCAGAAGTATGTCAGCTTGGGTTCAATGCAAAGAAGTGCAAAGTAATGCACCTGGGAAACAAAAACCCAGGAGAAGTTTACACAATGGGGGGGGAGGTAGTAACAACAACAAAAATGGAAAAGGACCTGGGGTAATCATATCAGATGACCTTAAGGTTGGCAAGCAATGTGAGAAGGCAGTAGGGAGTGCTGGGGGGATACTGGGATGCATAGGGAGAGGTATCACCAGCAGAAAACAGGAAGTTGTTATCCCCCTGTACAGACAGTTGGTGAGACCCCATCTGGAGTACTGCATCCAGTTCTGGAGACCCCATCTCTGCAAGGACATAGACAGGATGAAGGCAGTTCAGAGGAGGCAACTAAAGTGGTGCAGGGTCTGCAAGAGAAGCCATACGAGGAGAGACTAAAGGAGCTTAATATGTATACCCTTGAGGAAAGGAGGGAGGGGGGGACATGATAGAAACGTATAAGTATCTCAGTGTAATCAACAAAAGTCCAAGAGGGTAGCATCTTTCAGAAAAAGAGATGTGCAAGAACAAGGGGACACAATTTGAAGATAGAGGGGGGACGGCTGAGGGGCAATGTGAGGGAGTATTTTTTCACAGAGAGGGTGGTGGACGCATTGAACAGCCTTCCTGAGGAGGTTGTGGGGTCTAAAACTGTGGGAGAATTCAAGAATGCATGGTACAGACATAAGGCAATTTTTGTGGGGGGGGTAGGAAGAAATAGGCTGTTGGTTAAATAGGATCTGCAGCTTATCCTGTAGGTAGGGAAATGGGCAGACTAGGTGGGCCAAGCGGTCCTTATCTGCCGTTAAAGTCTATGTTTCTATGTTTCTATGTCCTGTATCTACCCATTCCAACAGCTTGGTGAACTGGAGAACTAGGAAGTTAAATGACTTGCTCAAGGTAACACAGTGATTGGCTCTGGTGGGCTTTGAACTTGTGATCTCCTGATTTCTGAGCTGGAGCTTTAACTGCTAAATCACAGTGCTTCATTAATTTTTATCTTCTGTTTCTTAGTATTTATTGGAGCTAAACTAGCAACAAACTGTATTTATTTATTTCCCAGAAGTTTTACCAAGAAAGGCATATGGAACTGATAACAGCTCATTTCCACATGTGTCGGGTGACGGGGTATAGAAGATCATACAAGAGGAGAAAAAAAATACGAATTAACGGCATTACAAAAATAATAGTCTATGCAAGCAATACAGTACATCAAAGGATCATAATCTTAAACATTGGAAAGCAAAACAGTAACATTATTTATTTATTTGAAAATTGGTGACTGGGAAAGATGGCTTTTGTTTCTAGGCGTGACCAAGGGGGAAGGGAAACAGAGGAGAACAGTAATATTGTAGTTGACATGGAAGTAACATGATACTACAGTCAGTCAAAAGTGATAACTGAAGCTTACTATTGTTAGTAGTAGGGCAACAACCCAAACAACACAATAAATTACAACAAAACAGGACCCCTCAAAAGAATGGGCAGAAAAATAAAACTAAAGCAAGATCTAAAACAGGTGAGTGCAATGAAATATGAAACTTACAGAGTGCATCAAGCAGTCTTGGAGAAGCACTGGGGGTGATGAAAGGAGGGACTGGATCAGGTGCCCAAGAGGTGAAGACAGGAGCATGCAGAAGAGAAATTTGGCACTGTGTTGGACAATATACATGTAAAAATTACCATCAACAAACGCATGCTTATTTAACAGGTTTACTAATATCAGGGGTATTTGTTCTCAGAGAATTTGTGGCACCAATTAGCAGCAATTCCACTGTGCTTGATCAGCTAGATGATTAATATGTATACCCTCCAGGAAAGAAGGGAGAGGGGGGGGACATGATAGAAACTTTAAAGTCCCTCAAGGGACTCAACAAAGTCCAAGAGGGGAGCATCTTTCAGAAAACGAGATGTACAAGAACAAGGGGGCACAATTTGAAGACAGAGGGGGGATGTCTCAGGGGCAATGTGAGAAAGTATTCTTTCACGGAGAGGGTGGTGGACGCATAGAACCACCTTCCCGAGGAGGTTGTGGGGTAAACATCAGTGTGAGAATTCAAGAATGCATGGTACAGACATAAGGCAATTATAGTAGGGGGTAGGAGGAAGTAGGCTGTTGATTAACTAGAATCTGCACCTTATCTAATAGGTGGGGAAATCGGTAGACTGGGTGGATCAAGTGGTCCTTATCTGCCATCAAAGTTTATATTTCTATGTATTCCAAACACAGCTATGGATATTAGTTGCAGGTGTTTTTAAAAACAGGCTTGGAACAGAAACAAAAGCAGTTGTCAGCCAGCACATGAGGTGATATCATTTCATACAGTGGAGTCAGCCAGGATGAAATACTCCTATTACAGTTTCTGCCAGTGACACGCTGCTGAATACTGCAGAAACACAGTGTAATCCAATGGCAATTACTCCAATTTGTCATGCAGGAATTTGTGACATGCTTATCACAGAGGGTTGCGCCCTGGTTGCCTCCTCTGTATGACAGCTGCCAGTCATTTTATGTATTTGTGTTCTCAGCCTCTTTATAAAAGCAACCATTACTAAGGTCCATGGACATCAAATATAATGCCACCAGTTCTGAAGTGCTACTACGTGGCATTAATGGTCATTGCCTGATCTCTGGCAAAATATAAAACACTCAAATGACCATACACTAGGTTCTGTTCTGAAGACATTCTGAATTACCTCTCTGCCTCAAGCGTGGATCATTTAAGATTACCAGAGACAAACTCTGCCTCAGAGTAGATCAAAATGTATTTGACTGCTGTATTCTGTGAACATATACCATTCATCACATGGGAAGACAAAAGGTGGACACAGTCCCTGGATTTCATCAGAGCTTGTTTCCTTAAAGATGCAGCGAGATCATCTGCTAAAAAAGGCTCACTATACGAAGAACAGCTGTCTATTTATAGGATCTGTCACAATAATCTTACAGCTCTTGTCTGAATTGCCAAAAAGTTTCATTTTACTAAACTGTTTATACCTGGACAGACGCATTGCCGGCCGTACCCAAAAAATGAAATGGGCAGGCTCCCTATCTGACTCAAGGCCCATTACCCATGGTGTTCCCAGGGCTCCATATTGGGCCCGTTACTTTTTTCTCTGTATATTAATGACCTCCCTAATAATTGTGGTTTGGCCTCTGTTTACTTATATGCAGATGATGCTATCATGTACCGTTCTTCTCCTGATATCGGGTGGCTTAATTCAACGCTAGCCTCCGATTTCCACACCCTTGAGGACTGGTTCCATCAGAAGCAGCTTGTCCTTAATACTAAAAAAACAAAGAGCATGTTATACTCCAACTCATCTGCACCAACCCTCCCCCCTCTGGCTGAACTCTCATGTACTGGGGATGCACTCAGATCGGTCAGGTCCTTCAAATACTTGGGAGTCACCTTCGGTCCCTCACTTACCCTGGATGCGCATGTTACAGCCATCACTAAAACTATAAACCAGAAAATCGGTAACCTCTTCCGCATCCATCCATTCCTTACATTGACCTCTAGTCGCAAGATTGCAGATGTCACACTCCTGCCTCTCCTTATGAATGGTGCTCCATTACTACTGTCTGCTTCCACATCCATACTATCATGCCTATCACAGGCTTACCATAGAGTTGGCAGGTTTGCTCTTGGGGCCATTGCTCGGCTCCATCACTGTGATGGCCTGTCTGCCCTAGGATGGCTACCCTATGAATTTAATTTACGCTATGTCACACTAAGCTTCATACATAAGCTTGTACATCACTTCACTCCTCCTTGCCTTGCTGATATTGTTCAACATTGTCTCCCTCGATGTACCCTCAGATTTACCTCCTTGCCTCTTCTCTCAGTGCCAAACTTAAGACTCTCCATGGCTCGGAGATCATTTGCATTTTCTGCCATGTCCCACTGGAACTCTCTACCTCCTTCTATACTGGTCTGCACCTCCCTCTCTCAGTTTCAAAGGTTGTTGTTAACTCACCTAACCGCTGCACCTTGCTTCTGCTTCCGCTGATTCCTAACCCCTGTTCACTTCTTGCATGATTCTCCTAGCAAAACTTTCCACTCTTTCTCTCTATCTCTTGCTCTCCAAGACAAAAAAAAAATGTCAATGATGTCTGAATGTATGTAAGGTTTTGCTGACTGTGCTTCAGATTGCTTATTTTTGCATAACTGAATGTAATTGATGTACTCTCTTACTGCATGACTGCTGACTGTGCTTTAGATTGCTTATTTTTGCATAAATGAATGTAATTGATGCACTTTCTTACTGTATGACTGTTGACTTGCTTTAGATTGCTTATTTTACATAACTGAATGTAACTGATGTACTCTTTTACTGTATGACTACTCCGTGTCTAATTTCTTGTGTCAATGGATTCACTATCAAAGTACTGCACTTCCCGGGTTGCCCCTGAAAAAGGGACTGTCTTGTCTCAGAGGGCCTACATAGAAACATAGAAACATAGAAGTTGACGGCAGATAAGGACCGCAAGGCCCATCCAGTCTGCCCATACCCGGTTACCAAAATTCAATAAATAAATAAATGAAATCACACACAATTTAATTGAGTTATAACATCTCATTTTCCATGAGGTCCCACTTCTACTGTTTCCACAGGTGGGTGGACTGGAGTACTAAACTTGCCAAAGATCACACAACAGGCAACTGTTTCACCCCCTCCAGACGAAAGTGCATTGATTGGGAGCTGTTTATATGGAAACCAAAAATGTTGCCTAATATTTCAATAGCTTCTTAGCAGTGGTTAAACTGAATTGTTTTTTTGGTGGGGAGGACTGTCTTTGATAGATTTGTAGGCAAGGAAACTCTCATCTCTAGGAGTTGGAACTTTGTCCTACAGTATTCAACAGAGAAAAGTGTCAGAGGAGCAGAAACTGCCACACAGTTTTAGAACGGAATGGTAAAGGCAGATCCTACCCAATCTTTTTTTTTCAATTTTACCATTTATTTACCCAGCTGAGGTGCATAATCTTGTTTCCTTCGAGGTCCTGCATCTACCCATTCCAGCAGCGTGGTGAACTGGAGCACTAGGAAGTTAAATGACTTGCTCAAGGTCACACAGTGAGTGTTTGGCTCTGGTGGGCTTTGAACTTGTGATCTCCTGATTTCCAAGCTGGAGCGTTAACTGCTAGATCACAGTGCCTCATTAATTTTTATGTTTGCTTGCACGCATGTGCAAGAAACATAGTGCCATCATCGGAGATTTCGGAGGTGTGTCACCTCCTCCTCCAATTCAGGCAGTGTGCTGGCAGGCGCGGCCCCTGTAAGCCAATGCATTTTGGGCTGTCATGACATGCTCCAAAATGCAGTGCCTTAGATTGAAAGGAGGCGCTTCTACGCTTGAGTGAGCAGCGATAGAAGCTGCTCACGCACAGCTCCCAGCCCAGGCGTCTTGCGCCCGCGCACTCAGTGTATAGCCCGGCCAGGGGTGCCCAATTCCCGTCGGCTGAGCTCTGTCGTCCTCCTCCCCTCCCAGTAGTTGGTGCCACGCTGGGAGCCCATCCCAGTGTGGCAATCCGTCATTTGCCGGCCAGGGGTGCCCAATCCCTGTCGGCTGAGCCTCCCTCAAAGTCCTTGTGCCATGCTGGAGCCCACCCCAGCGTGGCGATCCCATGAGGTTTTTTTTATTTTGTTGCCGACAGAGTGCCCAATCCTGTCAGCTGAACGCCAAAGTCCTTGTGCCAGCTTCAGGAGCCCACCCCAGCGTGGCAAGCAGTCCCTAAGTCTTTTTTTGTTTTAACCTGTAAAACAAAATGGTCCCATGATCGTCTCCGAACCCCCTCACAAACCGCACCCACCCTCGCACCCAGCCTCCCACCCCACCCATACTTGCCTCCGGACTCCGGAGCAGCGATCTTGGTGGACCGGGAACACGTCTGCACTCTTCAAAGCCGACCGCGAACTGAGGAAATGCCGGTAAGCTGTATAATGGGCTAGATAGGAGCGGTTCAACTTTATTGCATATCTCAGGCATTTTTGGGAATTTTTGCACCAAATTTTCAACATGGGGTTTTTGGGACCCCTTCTCATGAATGATGTCACTGTCATGGCGTTATTCGGGCTTGAAGGGTGATTTCAATCAGTGATCTATGAAATCACCCTTCGGGACCGAATACCACCATGACGGTGACATCATTCATGAGAAGGGGCCCAAAACCCCCATGTTGAAAATTTGGTGCCAAAATTCCAAAAAATGACTGTTTAACGAGCGTGCATTGCGCAGTTCCTACGCAGGCTCGTAAGTTCGCGAAATTTCAATATTTTCACTCCAGATTTTCAACATTGCCATTTCACCACACTGTCTTATGAGTAGTACAGCTGTCATTTTTCACATCTCACCCAAAATGTGTTTCCGCCCTTGTAGCGCAGAATGGCGCAGTCGGTGTGCGAAATCAATGTACAGGACAAATTAAGAAAATCACAGTGACACTGTTCATGAGCAGAGGTCTTGAAATGGCTATGTTGAAAATTTGGTGAAAAAATTCCTAAAAATGACTGTTTTACGAGCGTGCGTTGCGCAGTTCCTACGCACGCTCATAGGTTTGCGAATTTTCAATATTTCCACTCCAGATTTTCAACATTGCCATTTTTCCACACCTTCTTATGAGTAGTACAGCTGTCATTTTCACATCTCACCCAAAACTTGTTTCCGCCCATATAGCACAATGGGCATGATGGTTGTCGCGAACTCAGTGTATGGGACAATTAAGAAAATCACAGTGTCACTGTTCATGAGCAGAGATCTTAAAATGGCAATGTTGAAAATTTGGTGACAGAATTCCTAAAATGACTGTTTTACGAGTGTGCGTTGCACAGTTCCATGCACTCAGTGGGTTTGCGAATTTTCAATATTTCCACTCCAGATTTCCAACATTACCATTTTCCACACCTCCTTATGAGCAGTACAGCTGTCATTTTCACATCCTGCCCAAAAGCGATGTTTCAGCCCATGTAGCGCACAATGGCATGATGGACAATGCAAACTCAATGTATAGGGACACATTAACAAAACCACAGTGACACTGTTCATGAGCAGAGGTCTTAAAATGGCTATGTTGAAAATTTGGTGAAAAATGCCTAAAAATGACTTTTTCGAGCGTGCGTTGCACAGTTCCTATGCATGCTCGTAAGTTTGCAAATTTAATATTTTCACTCTAGATTTTCAACATGTCCATTTTATTAAACTTCCTTATGAACAGTACAGCTGCAATTTTTCATATGTCACCCAAAATGTGTTTGTAACCCCCCTGCAAATGGGGGTTCCCAAAAGACTTCCAGGAGCTTGCTTGAATGCTCCAAGCCTGAATGGTGTTTGGCGTTTAAGCCATTTATCAGTGAGTGTTTTTAGAGCCTCTGGTACTGTCTCTTTAAGAGCTGTCTGCTTGCAGACATAATTAGTTTGTATGGGGGGACTGTGTGCTTCTCTGCTTGAGTACCACTCGAGCTGCTGCCAATTCACTCCATTTTTGCAGTCACTAGGAGTGCAAAGGGAACCTATCTGAAAGATGTAACTGTTTGCCAGAAATCATTTAGAGTAATAATGAAAATACAGTTTGTCTAACCTGCTTTCTTTGCAGTCAGAACTGTGTTTGCCTAGTTCCCCATTCTAGTTTTGAACTGCTGAACTGGACCAATCAGTGTGGGTTAAGGTAGCTCTAAAATGGTGCCTTGGACGAATCAGAACTTGGACTCGTAATCTGAGCCAGCCACAAGAGGATTGTGTGGGCAGTGACTCTGGGAGATGTAGTTTGGACTTCGGCGCCTTTTTGGACCAATAGGGGCAGTCTATTGTGAGTGACAGCCAATCCAGCCAAGAACTGGGAGGAACTCAAAGGAAGTGCCCAGTTTTGTCTGCTGGAGTTTCAGTTGAGCTCTGGCAGTGAAGAGGAAGGAGCCCTGTGCTTTTCGGTGTGCAGTTTTAGTCAGGAAACGTGTGTAAGGCCCCGAGTTCCGGTCTGCAGCTTATGTAACTGCTTGTTAGGACTGAATCTGTCCTGTGAAGAGAATCAAAGGATATCTGAAGAGTAGAAACCAGGCTCACCCTGTAGAAGACTGGAGACATTGCTGAATTGCACTCGGTCTTTCAGGAACTGAATCTGCTGTGTGTTCTCCCGGGTATTGTGCAGTAATTGCGACCGGGATAGAGAAGCAGCCTGCCTGGTATAGTACTTTCTTTTTACCATATAAATGTGTGAGGAGGCTTGTGTAGCTCAAGTGAATCCTGCTGCCACTAAAGGACTTTTGCCTGTTACTGTTCACCATATAAATGTGTGAGGAGGCTTGTGTAGCTCAAGTGAATCCTGCTGCCATTAAAGGACTTTTGCCTGTTGCAGTTTGCCATATAAATGTGTGAGGAGTCTCGTGGAGCTCAAGAGTAGCCCTGCTGACATTGAAGGATCCTATCTTGTTTGGAGGTCGTGAGTACTAATTCAGGGTCGCTCCCTGTTGAATTGCCACATTGAATCCAAATGGAATTACTGTACTGCTGACTGTTTAACTAATTTTTCTTTTCTCTGTGTGAAAGGGCCCCTACCAGCTGCCACAGTTTGGACTAGCCACTAGGGCTTGGGTACCCAGGGACAGTAACTGGGAGGGATAGGCCTGTGCACAGAGCCATAGGTAGATGAGTAAAGTGATAAGCTAATTAACCTGATTCCCCTGTCCTTGTTATATCCCCCTAAATAAATCAGAGCTGCTTGTTTCAGCAAAGTTATACTGCCTGAGGTATTTGTCTATGTTTAAAGTATTGTACTGTGATTGTTGCACTGTATCTTATTTTACAGGAGGTCCCAGTGCCTGAACCAGTCCTGGGGGTAAGTGTATACTGTGAAGTAATTCTGATATATTGTGTGGGCCACTAGTGGGAAGAAAGGGGGTTGCAGTGTCCCAGAGGGCTGTGACCAAGTTAGTTTAACTATTGCAAACCCTGACCTCTGGGTGGAGGCACCCGCCATCGGATCCAGGCCCCTCAACTTGTTAGTGGCAAATCAGGCAGGGGTAGTAGCCCCTGGGATAGCGCCATCTAGGGGTTACATGTTATCGCACATGAGCGCACAATGGTGCTGTTGGTGTCTGAAGGCAATGTTTAGGACAGATTAAGAAAATCACAGTTACACTGTTAATGAGCAGAGGTCTTAAAATGGCTATGTTGAAAATTTGGTGACAAAAGTCCATAAAATGACTGTGTTACAGTGAGCATTGTGCAGTTTCCGCATCCTCGTTAGTTCATGACTTTGTAATATTTTCAATCCAGATTTTCACTAGTGGCATTTTTCAACACTTCCTTATGAACAGTACAGCTGCCATTTTTCACAACATGGCGAGTGTGTTTTCACACTTCAGTGCAGAGATGCGTGGTCGCTGTGGGAAATCATTGTTCAGCACAGATAAAGAAAATCACAGTGACACTGTTCATGATCGGAGGCACCAAAATGCCTGAGTTGACAATCTGCTATGAAATATCCCCAACCTAATTATATAACAGATTGTGTTACAGTTTCTATATCTTCAGTGACTTCACCATTTTTTTAAATATTTTTACTACACATTTGCAACATAGCCATTTTTACACCTCCCCATGAAAGAGTACAGCTGTCATTTTTTACATCCTGTTCGGAATATTTTTGCACCTGTGGTGCTAAATCCCGTAGTCACTGTGCATAAGCAGCTTTCGGCTACCAAACTGATATTCCCCCTGTTCATGAGGTGGGGTCACAAAACAAACATGTTGAAAATTTGGAGTTAAAATACCAATGAATGCCTGAGGTATTAGGCTTTTCAACTAAATGCCCAACCCTATAGAGAATGACAGGAATCAGGGGTGTGACTTGGGATTCTTGCCTGTGATGCTCATACCATTCCACACCCTGCAGTCACTGAGAGGCATCGAGGTATGCCTTGGACTCTTCAGCCCCAAACTTCACCCCATTCTCCTATATCGCACCCATCTCACTGTATTTCCTAATGAAATGGGGTGCGCATAAGGGCCAAAGACCCCAAGGAACACATGACACTTGTCAGTCTCTGCAGAGTGGAGTGTGGTGAAATGGCGTGGCCGTTATGCCTGACGACCCAAAGGCACACCCCAATGCCTGTCACTCTCTGCAGGGTGGTGGTGGGGTTGGCTTCAGTTCAATATTTCACTGCCATTCCTATTACGCAGCTCTGTAACTTCTACACTACCACTGCCAATGCCAGCAAGCAAACATTCTGCATTGACAAATGCTTGTTAACTTCTGTTTCTTAGTATCTATTGGAGCTAAACTAGCAGCAAACTGTATTTATTTATTTCCCAGAAGTGTTACCAGGAAAGGAATATGGAACTGATAACAGCTTGTTTCCACATGTGTTGGGGTTGGGGGGGGGTATGGAAGATCATACAAGAGGAAGAAAACAAATACTAATTAACGGCAGTACAAAAATAATAGTCTATGCAAGCAGTACAGTACATTAACGGATCATAATCTTAAACATTGGAAAGCAAAACAGTAACATTATTTATTAATTTGGTGACTGGGAAGGATGGCTTTTGTTTCCAGGCATGACCCCGGGAGAACAGAGGAGCACAGCAATACAGTAGTTGACATGGAAGTAACATGATACTACAGTCAGTCAAAAGTGATAACTGAAGCTTATTACTGATAGTAGTAGGGCAACAACCCAAACAGCACAATAAATTACAGCAAAACTGGACCCCTCAAAAGAATGGGCCAAAAAATAAATAAAACTAAAGAAAAATCTAAAACAGGTGAGTGCAATGAAATATGAAACTTACAGAGTGCATCAAGCAGTCTTGGAGAAGCACTGGGGGTGATGAAAGCGGAGGAGGGGCTGGATCAGGTGCCCAAGAGGTGAAGACAGGAGCATGCAGAAGAGAAATTTGGCACAGTGTTGGACAATATACATTTAAAAATTACCATCAGCAAACGCATGCTTATTTAATAGGTTTACTAATATCAGTGGTATTTGTTCTCAGAGAATTTGTGGCACCAATTAGCAGCAATTCCACTATGCTTGATCAGCTAGATACAAAATGATTAAACCAGGAGCTGAGTGCATTGCTGCCCCCATTAAATGATATCATTAATCTTTCTCTAAGTACTGGAGCTTTCCAAAATGACTGGAAAATAGCCCGCATAGTCCTGATTTATAAAAAAATACTGATGATCCTAGCAACTAAAGGCCATTATCCATCCTCGCAGCATAATCCAAAATGATTGAAAATCAGTCCACTGTCAGCTCTATGAAAAGTTACAAGGGAATATATTACTTAACTGTAGACAGTCTGACTTCAGGCTACTAAATTCCACCGCAACTACTGTGTCAGAATTCACAAAAAAATCCTTGCTGTTTAAGAAAGTATTTAACATTTAATTAACAAACCTCAACAACTAAGTTTCACTGTTATGGCCCTAAAATAGTTTTACAGCTGAACAGCTGAGGGGAAAGCAGATAGTGGTTATTTTATTCTAAACTGTGTCCCATCTGTGTAGGAGTTTCACTGAGCTCAATTTCAGACCCTGTATTATGTCTGCTTGCCATCAATGCAAACATATTAGTACTGTATAATAGTTGGAGCCTCAGTTTCTCCTGGAGTTACAGTTGTGGGGCATGTTCAATTGATCTGGGACTACAACTTGGGTAAGAGGTTGTGAGGGGGTCTTCCTGCTTGCTACACCTCTTTCCACCATCAATTGACTCTCCTGAGATCCCCAGTAAACTCCCTTGATTAGGGGTCGACCTTACATTTTTTTGGGACTAACCAACAGGACAAGTTTATTCAAACTTACACTAGTCCACAGATGGTTGTACTAGTCTACAGTTATAATGGAGACTTTTGTGCTGTTACACTGGAAAAGATGCAAGCCAAGAAATGTTCCGATTATTGCACTGTTATGCTGCTCCTACCTTGCTTCTTGCCCCAGTAAAAAAGACATGCTATGCAATCACACACATTCTGCTCCCCATTTTGCACGGTTCCACCATGCTGCGGCAACAGGAATGTCGGCAAACTCCCTTATAGTGACACATGGTCACTGACAACCCTGATGCCACCAACTCCGGTGTCCAACTAGAAAATGCACTGACACTCAATCAGTGTTCATGCAGGTGGCTATGCCCCCTGCCCCCCCCCCGGACTTAAGGATTCCAACTCCGGAGGTGGATGGATCTTGGAGGAGAGCGATTAGACTCCAGAGTCGATGACTCAGTCATCGCTCCAGCAACCCGGTCGACACTGCGGGTGTCTGTGGGTTGCTGTCGCTGTAACAGCATTGCTGTTACAATGGTATACCATTTTGGTTCATGGCCCTGTTTCTTCCTCTTCCTCTTTTTGCACTTGATGAACCAGATAATCCCATGGCAGTGGATATTCAATGAAATAGCCCTAGCCCTGCACACACAATAGCCAACATCATCATGCACTTCACCACACTCTCACCCCCAACCACAGGGCAATGAACAAAGTTAGGCAGAGAAAGACAGAGAAGGATACACTCAACTCCCACCCTGTGACCAGCCAGAGACCTACACTTCGGAAAGTGCTCGAGCAGTGCCAAGTGAGTCAGGGACAGTTCTAGGATTTCTTTGGGGATGAAGTCGACAAACCCAAGGGGCTAAGAACAGAAAACTTTGCACCATTTTTTTCTACATACCAGGAAAAAAAATACTGATTTTGACATGCTCTGCCCTAACAACAACAGCATTTTTTTTAAACATTGCCTTTTTATCACATCAAGGAAATAGTTCCCAACATGAAGCTCTGCTGCCTCTGTTTCTATTTAGGAAGATCTATGCACCCCAGGTATGGCTATTTAAACCTTTTAAATTATATATTTTATTAAGGTCTGTTTTTGTACCATCCATGCACCAGTGCATTGTTTTTAGGTTGAAAGGACATTCTGGGTGGGCATGCATGCATGGCATTGACTAGTGTGGTCCATTGGAAATAATTGGGACCCCCTACATCTGTCAGTAGCAGCAGCAGCTATGGGTGTATAGATGGGACCAAATGGGCTTCATCTAGGATTCTCAGACAACTGGCAGCAGAACTGGCTGAACCGCTGGTAGGACTGTTTAACTGATCACTGCGGATGGGGATTGTTCTGAAGGATTGGAGGGTGGTGGATGTCGTTCTGCTCCATAAGGGGGGCGGGTAAAGAAACAAAGTGGAGAACTACAGACCTGTCATCTGACCTTCATTGTAGGGAAGCTGATATAGTCACCGATTAATGAAGATCAACAGTCTCCAGGGCACTAAATAGCATGGATTTGTGGCAGGGAGGTCCTAGTTTTCTTTGATTGGGTGACAGGGGAACTGGATAGGAGGCATGCCATGGATTTACTCTATTTTGACTTCAGTAAGTCTTTTGACTTGGTACCCAAAAGACCCTTGCAGAAGAAAATGGAGGATGTGGGTGTGGTTAAGGACACAGTGAACTGGGTAGAAAACTGATTAAAGGGTAGGCAGTAGAGGGTCGTGGTCAAGGGGGTCAAATTAGAAGAGAGGGAGGTCATGAGTTGGGTGCCACAGGGATCTGCCCTGGGCCCAGTCCTCTTCAATATGTTCATCAGTGACACTGGGGAAGGTATCAACAGCAGGCCATGTCTCTTCACAGATGGCACTAAGCTCTGTGGGAGGATGGATAGTGACAAGGGAATCGGGGAAATGCAGAGTGACTTACAGATGCTGAAGGAGTGGCCTAAGGTTTGGCAGTTGAAATTCAGTGCTAAAAATTGCAAAGTAATGCACCTAGGAAATAAGAACCACAGGACAGAGTGCTGGATGGGTGGGGATGTGGGGTGATAGTTAGCACTATGCCAGAGGAATGTGACCTAGGAGTTGTAATCAATGACACCCTCAAGCATTCAGCATTGGGCCACAACAGTGCTAGTTGTTTTCAGGTGCAGTTTGTCACACAGCCACAAAGATATTGATCCCCAGCACCTGCACGCCAGCATTACCTACCATGAGTAGGCTACAGTAATCAATATTCATTGATGACTGCAAGACTTTTAACCCCCTATTTGCACCCTGCTTCCAACAAACAGCAGAACTGGAGAGTACAGGTGGTGAGGGGGAGTCAGTTGTCCAGACACCCTCCCTTCCTTCCACCAAACACAGCAAAACTGGTGTGCAATTCCAGCCAATAGGCTGCTTCAGGGAGCTGAACTCCACCAATTGGGTGGAGGGAAGAGGAGTGGGGACAGAGTTGTGAGAGATGCCATTTTCAACCACGGCTATAAACTCTAGGCTGTCACGTGTCCCTTGCATAAGGATGAGCATGAAGGACATTGTCTGGAGTCTGCCAGGAGTCAGCTAAGGAGAGAGCCAACAGTCGGGAACTCTACCCGTCGGAAGCCAGGTACACCTTTATTGTTTGTGGGTCTGTCAGTAAGATTGAGGTTGAAGGTTTGTGTTGTAGCCGAACTGTACATTTCAGGGTTTGGGGTTTGTGTTGTAGCTGTGTTGTGTTTGGGGTTTGTGTTGTAGCTGAACCATACATTTTGAGGTTTTGGGAACTTGCTGCTAGGCTGAATCAAGGTAGAAAGGTACTGTCTTATCTGTATGCAAAAAAAAAGTTTAAATGAAGTGATTGATGTTTATTGTATACCTGTATCTGCGTAGCGATTGTTGTTTATAGCATACCTGTATCTGTGACATACCTAGCATAGTGTAATTACAAGATTGTGTATTGTACATTGGTAACTCATACTGCATACAGCTTAGCCTTACTGGGTTCTGGGAAAGGAGGACAGAAAGCCCAGGGAGATCAGAAATAGGGAATGCGGAGAGTGTTGCAATGCAGTGGCTGTGGGGCAGCAGTCTTCTGGGAGATCTGCTGGAGACTGGTGCTGCCCCACCTGCATTCACCTGCCTGGTTTGGTGGAGAAGGTCTCTAGACTTGAGGCTGCTTGGCTACAAGTCAGGAGGAGATCACTAGATTCGGGGCTGCATTGACTAGGAGTTGGGTGACCTTTTCTCCCACCAACGGGCCACCAAGTCCAACACCGTTACTTCAAAGGAGGCCAGATAGCAGGAGCAGCTGGACTATGGTAGGCTCGAGGAGAGTGGGAGTAGTGGGATCCAGAACAGGGGTCAACCTTAACCTTCTTTTGCATTAGCCAGCAGGACTCTGTGGGCTAGTGCAATTTTGAATCAATTTGTCCAGGTCAAGTTTATTCAAAATTGCACTAACCTGCAAATGGTTGCACTAGCTCAAAATAATAATAGTAAAATTTGGTCACTTATACAGGAAAAAAATGCAAGCCAAGAGATACTCTTGAGTATTGCATATTTATCCTGCTGCCACATTGCTTCTTGCTGCAGCAAAAAAAAAAAAGAAAGAAAAAAAGAGGTATTGCAATGCAATCACACGCAGTGTGCACCCCCATTGTTTTGTACCATGGCCCCCTCACTTCCTCTTTCTGCACCCCCCTCCTTCCCACCAAATCAGAGGATACCATAGTAGCAAATGTTCAGTCAAGCAGTCCTAGCTCTGCACACACAATAGCCGACATCATCATGCACCTCACCACAGTCTTACCCCCATGCGCAGGGCAATGAACAGAGTCCAGCAGAGAAAAACACTCTGAGCCACCACCCCTGTGTGATCAACTACACCTGCACTTCTTGAAGTTTTCATACACTGCGAAATGAGCTAGGGGCAGAACAAGGATTTCTTTGGGGAGGGAACTACACAAACCTAAGGGGCTTGGGATATAGAAAACTTTCAATATCTGTTTATATATACCAGGCACAAAAGTATTGATTTAACATGCTCTGCCCTAACAATAACAGATTTTTCAAAACATTGTCCTTTCATCAGCCCAGGGGAAACAGTACACAGGCATGACACTGTACTACCTTTCTTTCTATATAGGATGATCTATGCACCCCAGGAATGCCTGTTTTAACCTTTCAAATTATATATTTTACTAATTATGTCTGTACCATACATGCTCCAAAGCATAGTCTTTAGGATGAAATGACATGCTGGGTGGGGTAAGGGTGGGACTGCATGGATGGCATTGACTGGTGTGGTCCATTAAGAACTGCTGCAGACCCCTGCACCTGCCAGTAATGGCAACTATGGGTCTATGGATGGTCACTTTAGAGTCTGGTCTGCAGTGGTGTCCAGGGAAAGTGTAGAGCTGAGACACTGAGAGGTGAGAGGGAGCAGCTATGGTGAGGCTGGGATAAAATCCACCATCTGCAGGGATGACCCTGTATACCTCTTGACATTTTGCCACTGAAATGTTGGATACAGACACTCAAAATGCTGTGAAATGAGGCACACTGATCTTAATAATGTTGGACAAATCATCAGACAAAGACAGTTTCAGAAAACTGGAAGCCAGTGACTTAACAGCACTCTAGCTTTGATCACAGTGTGCACACTAGCTGAATAGCCTAACAACTGAGTAATAATGACTCACACTGAGTCTTTTGTTGGATCCCCATCTTGAACTGTCAGATGACTGCAGTTCTTAACGAGCTGTTAATCACACCAGGCCACCTGGAACACTGAGAGAGATTAGCATGAGGACTACAGCCTGCCAAAATAAGGACTTTTTTAGGTTCAGTAACAGCCATGAAAAATCTATACTAGTCAAGACAGTATAGCCTAGAGATTATAGTAATGAGCTGTGAATGAGCTTGGTACATCCAACAGACTGGGTTTGATTCCCACAACCTCCACTTGTGTACTGTGTGACCCTAAGCAAGTCACTTAACCTTCCCAGTGTTCCCGGGTTCCCCCGAAAACAAGCATGTGGGCCTCACCTGGTTACTAAAGAATAAAAAAAAAAAAAAAGATGGACAAGTTAGCTGCACTATCCCTGATCAATTTGCACTAGGTCCTGGGCTAGTAAAACAATGTTAAAATTGACCATTGACCCGTGATCCAGAAGGTCGGGAGGGTCACAGGCACAATCCTCAACTGCATACTTTACCACTGCAAAATTCCTATGCTGCTCTGGGACTGCCAAGAGGAGACACCCATGGTAGTGGCCAGAGAGGATGTGGGGGTCCTCCCAAGAGAAGACCCCAAGGAGGGTGGTAGAGGACCCCAGAGATGGAGGAAGCAACTTCTGGCAGGGGACTAACTAAATTGTCAAGGGGACAGAGTTGGGAGTAGGAAAGGGGGGGTGGAGAGGGATGTCAAGTGCCTACTTTGTGCCATGGCTTGGATGGATGAGAAGTGCATTCTATGGATTGCTAGGGCAGTAGGAAGGGAGGAGGAGTTGGATGTCATTGCCCACCTGGGGAGAAATGACCTGGCTAGGAATGAGGCAGGAACAGTGCTTGGGGAGTTTAGGGAACTGGGATGAAGTCTTAGACTGGTAGCTTACTGTGTAGCTTTTGTGGAGGTTCTGCTTGTCTATGATACGGGGAAAGCGAAGGAGTAGCACACCAATGCCTTCAACTTATGGTTGAAGGAATGGTGCAGAGAGGAGGGGTACAGCTGTGGGGACTGGGGACCCACCTGGGAGGATAAGAACTTATACAGAAGTGATAGCCTTCATTAATCAGGGAGGGAACCACAGTTGTCAGTGTATGGTTTAAATGTTACTTCAATGAACATTTAAACTAGCCGGGGGGGGGGTAGAAGAAAATGGGGAAGCAGAAACTGCACCCCCACAGGCTGTGATAGAAAGCAGGGAGATCCCAATGGGTAAAAGTCTCATCACGGTGCAAGTTAATCAAGGAAGCAGGGGTTTAGCAAAGGAGGAAGGGCGTAAGAAGCAGCCAGAAGAGAAGAGGGAGGAAGGAGGAACAAAAGGAAAGAGGGGTAAGTGACAAGCAAAGAGTTAACAAAATCTGGAAGGCCATGTATGCTGATGCTAGAAAACTGGGAAATAAGATCCCAGACCTAGTGACCATCATGGCGGAGATCGACCTGGATATTGTGGCCATGTCGGAGTCGGGATGCTCTGACAACCATGACTGGGATGTGACCATACCAGGCTACACGATGTTCAGAAAGGACAGGGTAGGAAGAAAAGAAGGATGTAGTGCCTTACATGAAGGAAAGTACAAAAGCAACAGAAATGCAGGGAATTCGGAGGGTGCAGAGGTGTTGTGGGTCACCCTCGAGTCAGGAAATGGAGCTGCTATTCAGACAGGCATGATCTGCAGGCCTCCAGCACAGGAGGAGGACTTAGATAAGGAAATGTTAGAAGCAATTGGCAAAATGGCTAACAATTAGGAAGTACAAGTGTTGCTGGTGGGGAACTTCAGTTTTCCGGATATGGATTGGAGCCTCCCAGCTATGACTTCAGTCAGAAGCAGGGACACCCTGAAGGGGCTGTTCCTCAGGCAATGAGTCAGCGAACCCACTCATTATGGGGTAATATTGGACCTGGTGCTTTCTAACAGGAACAGTATTACAGACATCAATATGGGAAGCCATCTGGGGAGCAGTGACATGGTGTGAGGCTATCTGGGGACCAGTGATCATCATACAGTATGGTTCAACATAAGAACGGTTGTGGAATTCAACTACAAAAAGGCAAGAGTCCTGGACTTCAGAAGAGCTGATTTTATGAAGATGGGTGAATGCTTCAGGAACTACCTAGTGGGAGGGTTGACCTGGGGTTTTACCTATAGCGCTGTGACATCAAACACACCGACATCCCGGACAGCGACAGATGCAATGCAGAGTGTTGGCATTGTACTGGCAGAGATGTCAGCATGTGTTCTTCTGGGGGTTGCGCCCTCGAACCTCACATATGGAGGGCTCTGCCCCCACAGCCCCCAGTCTCTAAATATGCAATTCTGAGTAGGAGTTGTCTTGGGTAGGGGGCGAAACACCGGAAGATGAACCACCAGTGTCAGCTTGGACCATCACAGCGACCCAACACTTTGGGGCGAATTCTGTCGCTGTGATGGTCTTCGCTGTGGCAGTGTTGACGTGCGGTTAGCATACTGACCGGGGGGGGGGCAGAGGCCAAATTAAAAGACTGCATAGTGAAGGCAACAAACCTCTGTGTCAACCAGGTAAGCAAAAGCAAAAGGAAGAGGAAACTGCTATGGTTCTCTAAACAGGTGGCAGAAAATGTAAAGGCTAAAAGAGTGGCATTCATTATATTTATGGAGAGCCAGAGAGGGGAGGACAGGGAAATGTATCCAGGAAAAACAGAGGGAGGCAGGGAAAGCAGTAAGGGGCACAAAGCTGCAAACTGAAGAAAAAATAGGTCAGGCAGAATCAAAGGTGAAACAAGATATTTTTTAGATATGTTAGCGAAAAAAGGAAACATAGAAACATAGAATCTGACACCAGATTAGGACCATATGGCCCACCTAGTCTGCCCATTTCAGTACTTAGTGTTGACAGCCCAGATCATATTTCATCTGCGGCAGGCCTTCTGTACCCATCTCCAGGGTACCCTTATGTCTATCCCATGCGCTCTTGAAGCCCCATATTGTTTTAGCCCCCACCAGCTCCACTGCAAAGCTGTTCCACAGATCCACCACCCTTTCTGTGAAAAAGTGCTGCCTGACATTCCCCCTGAGCCTTCCTCCCTCCAGCCTCATATCATGTCCCCTTGTCCTTGAGCAATGCTTCCTCTGAAATATGCTTCCCTCCTGCACCCTGTTTATACCCCTAAGGTACTTGAATGTCTCTTATCATATCCCCAATCTCTCTCCTCTCCTCTCCTCCAATGATGGATATTGAGGTCCCTGAGTCTTTCCTCATATGGCTTCTGGTGCAGTACATGTACCATTTTTGTCACCCTTCTATGGACTGCTTTCATCCTGTCTATGTTCTTCCTGAGATGCGGTCTCCAGAACTCTACGCAGTACTCCAGGTGAAGCCTTACCAGTGATCTGTACAGTGACATCACCTCTGCTGGTTATGCCCCTACCTATGCATCCCAGCATTCTGCTTGCCTTCCCCACTGCTTTTTCACACTGCTTGGTCACCTTTAGGTCATCTGATATGATGATCCCCATGTCTCTCTCTTGCTTTGGTGTGGCTAGACCTTCACCACCTCCTTCCTGTACTCCTCTCTTAGATTCCTGTGACCCAGGTACATTATTTTGTGTTTAGCATTGAAACACAACTGCCATACACCTGACCAATCTTCCAATAAGATTAGATCCTTTCTCATTCTTTCCACCCCTTCAGGTGTGTCAACTCTGTTGCACATCTTGGTGTCGTCCATGAATAGGCATTCTATTTAGTTTTAATGACCACTTTTCTACAGCAGATCTTACCTTCGACTCCTCTAAAGCTGCCACACTCACCGTGGCTTACCTAAGCATCCCCTGGCATCATCTAAAAACAGCTTCTTCTTTACCCCATTCCAATTCAAAGAAGTTGAAGACCTCCTAACTCACCTTGGTGTTCAGAAAGGTGCCGATGCTGATGGCATAGGTCCTTACTTTCTGAAAGTTGGTTTCCGGTTTCTAACAGCCCCTATACTACACCTATCTAACTTGTCCATCAGCTCCAACACCATACCTGATGCAAAATAGCCCAGGTACTCCCATTATTCAAATCAGGTGACCCTATGGACCTAAACAACTACTGCCCCATATCCATTCTACCCCTACTCTCTAAACTCCTCAGAAAAACTGGTAAATGCCCAATTAAGTTACTACCTCAGTAAAGCCAATCTAATAAACCCATCCCAATCTGGTTTTAGACCAGCCCACAGCACTACCTCTGCCCTAGCTTCTGTTACTAATGACTGTCTCCTCGCCATGGATAAGAGAGAAGGAACAGGGGCTGTCTTTCTGGACCGCTGCAAAGCTTTTGACACAGTCTACCATGCTTTGCTCCTCGACATGTTACATTGGCATGGCATCTCTGGCTCTGCACTGTCTTGGTTCAATAGCTACCTAACAAGTAGATTACAACAGGTGAAAGTGGATGGCTCCCTTTCTTCGCTGCTTCTGCTCATGAGAGGAGTACCACAAGGCTTGATCCTTGGACCTCTTCTATTCATGATATACATAAACTCTATTGGCAATAACATCAGTACAGCCAAATTACACCTGTTCGCAGATGATACAGTGATATACCTATCCAGATCATCATCAGCCAAAACCTGTGTAGAGCTCCAGTCCGAGTTTGATCTGTTACAACACAGTCTTGCCCAATCAAAACTTCTCATAAATGAAAAAAAAAAAAGTTATGTACTTCCATTCCAACCATGACTGCACTCTTAGTTGCGCTTCCTTCCTTGATCCCCTCAAGACTCCCCTTGACGATGATCTCGAGGTAGTCAACAAATTTAAATACCTAGGTTGTGAGTTAGACCAACACCTAACATTCTCTGCTCATTTTGCCTCCCTTGCAAAGAAACTGTGGCAAAGAATTGGCTTCTTCTACAGGAACAAATCACATTTCACCTCTGAAATCAGGCTAGGACTAGGTAAGACGACGTTCATCCCACTCCTTGACTATGCTGACACTCTATATGGTCACTGCTCAGACTCCTTGCTACACCAGTTAGACACTCTCTACCATAGGGTGATTCGATTCATCTCTAACGCACACTGTCGCACACACCATTGCGATCTATATGCCTCTTTGGGTTAGACTTCCTTACCTACTAGATGTCTCATCCATTCCCTCACCTGGCTCTAAAAAACCCTCCTGTCAAAACTCCCCCCATACATAACAAGTTTTTTTCAGCACGTGGCCTATCTATACCCCCTACGTAGAAACTCTTACATTATGTTAAGTGTACCAAGCACCCACTCCCGCTTCGGTGAGATGGCTATAAGCTGGGCTCTCCAGACTGCCTGGAACAAAGCCCAATCAAGTCTCAAACTTCAAAACCTAATCCCTCTAAATGCAAAGTAATGCACCTGGGAAACAAAAATCCAGTGGAAGAGTACACAATGGGGGTGAGATAATAACAACAACAGAAATGGAAAGGGACCTGGGGGTAGTCATATCAGATGACCTTAAGGTGGGCAAGCAATGTGAGAAGGCAGTAAGGAGGGCTGGTGGGATGCTAGGATGCATAGGGAGAGGCATCATCAGTAGAAAACAGGAAGTTGTTATCCCTCTGTACAGACAGTTGGTGAGACTCCCATCTGGAGTACTGCATCCAGTTCTGGAGACCCCATCTCTGCAAGGACATAGACAGGATGGAGGCTGTCCAGAGGAGGGCAACTAAAATGGTGTAGGGTCTGCACCAGAAGACATACGAAGAGAGATTAAAGAAGCTTAATATGTATACACTCGAGGAGGGACATGATAGAAACTTTCAAGTACATCAAGGGAATCAACAGAGTCCAAGGCAGTAGCATCTTTCAAAAAAAGAGATGTGCAAGAACAAGGAAGCACAATTTGAAGATAAAGGGGGGACGGCTCAGAAGTAATGTGAGGAAGTATTTTTTCACAGAGAGGGTTGTGGATACATGGAGCAGCCTTCCTGAAGAGGTAGTGGAGTCAGAAACAGTAGAGGAATTCAAGAATGCATGGGACAGGCATAAGGCAATTCTAGTGGGGGTAGGAGGAAGTAGGCTGTTGGTTAACTAGGATCTGCAACCTATACATTAGGTAGGGAAATGGGCAGACTAGGTATGCCAAGCGGTCCTTATCGGCCGTCAAATTCTATGTTTCTATGGTTCTAAATAGCTTCAGGAAACTAGCCGTCAGCAAACTTTTAACTGTTCCTGTACATGCCACTAAGTGTCAATCATTCCTTATTCGTTGATTAAGCAACAGTACTCACTACTCTACTCCCAAGCACTTCATTTCCATTACCCCTACTCTTCTTATTTACTCATCACCTTCACCTCTATCTACCTACCTTTTACTATCTTCATCTCTCAAGCTCACATCTTCCCACCCTCACCTATCTAGCCCTCTCCTCCTACACATACCCAGCTCCACTGTCTTTTCCTCTCTCTCTTCCCATAATTGCCTTTCCTTACTTCAATGCCTCCCTTCCCAGACTGTAGTCAGGCTACATACCTAGCACTTCTAGTCAAACTTGCATTACCACAGCCCCATGTTGTAATCTTGTACTATAGAAATTGTGTTACCAGACTGCCATGTGTATTACCATGTATTTACCTTCTGTTACCAACCTACTAAGTACTGATTGTAATTATTGTCTTGAACACTGTAATATTTTTGCATAATTTATTTATGCTGTGTGTACAATTTGTATGTTCAGGACCTCCTTGTAAATGAGCCTGCTCAATGGAGTATTTTCCTGTCAATAAACTTTTAACTTTGTACTTTGAAAGGCATACCTTTCCTTCCGTATGCTCTGCAATGTCGCTAATGAAGACGTTGAGCAGGACTGGTCCCTGCACCGACCCCTGTGGCACCCCGCTGGTCACCTCTCTTTCTTCTGATTTCATGCCATGTACTAGCATCCTCTGAGTCCTGTCCCTTAGCCAGTTCTCAACCCATTTTACTACCATAGGGCCCACTCCCAGGTTTCTCAATTTATTTAGCAATCTCCTATGTAGGACGGTGTCGAAGGCCTTACTGAAATCCAGGTAGGCCACATCCACTGTCCCTCCATGATCTACCACCCTAGTCACCCAGTCAAAGGAATCAAATAGATTTGTCTGACAGGACCGTCCTGCTGAGAATCCATGCTGCCTTGGATCCTGTGCCCCCCCCCCCCAGTCTCCAGAAACTTCACAATCTTCTCCTTAAAGAGCCACCGATGCCTCAAGAAGAACTTTGAAGAACGTAATATTTGAACACAAAGCAGTCTATATTTCTCATTAGCTCTGTATTTCTTACCTCCTTTAATTATTACTGAGGTCAGATGCATGAAAACAGAAGAGTTGTTCCCTCAGCTCCTATTGCTTCTTCCCAACCTGATGTCATAAGACTCTGCTTGTGACATCACAGTTAATCCCATAGTAACAGACTGTGATGTCACAACAGAGCTTTATGATATCAAGTAGGGAGTAAGTTATAGTGGCAGATGAGCTCTAAGGGATAAAGATCCTGTTTTTTGTGGGAATTTCTTCAGTAAAAAATAATGAGTTGGAGAAATCTATAGAAGATCTGTGAAATACAAGCTAAATTGTGTCCAGCTATTGTTTTCCAAAGTTTTTTTCAAAGGCATCAGCTGCTCTTTAAGTAGGGACTCCATTAGCTTTCTCACTACTGAAGTCAGTCTTACAGGTCTGTAATTGCTTGTCTCCTCCCTACTGCCACTCTTGTGGAGAGGAGTGTTGTGTGAAATTGAGAAATTTCGTTACGCAAAATATTTTGTGAAATTCACGCATTTTCCTAAATATTTTACCAGTGCGAGATACAAAATTTCACACAAGAAATTTAAATTTCACCCGAAAATGGTGAAATTGCACTGCAGAATCTGAAATGTCGCAATTTTTGGGTGAATGTTTAGCAATTTGTAAGGCATAATTTTGCATTTTGCACCCGCAAACTATTTTGTGAAATGCACCCTCACGAAATATTTCTTGCTGCGAAAATGCTGATTTTTATGCAATTTCGCTGGTGAAGTTTTATTTGGCAACCTCTCTAGTGGAGAGGGACCACCTCTGCCCTCCTCCAGTCTTCAGGTACTCCCCCTTTCTCTAAAGATGAGTTGAAACGGTCAGTCAGTGGACCTGCCAGTATGTCCCTGAGATCTTTTAATACTCTGGGGTGAATCCCATCTGGCCATATTGATTTGTCTGCTTTTATTTTCCTGAGTTCCTCTAGGACTCTTTCCACAGTGAATGGGCTGGTGTCAACCTCCCTCCCTCCCCTGACTACCCCTCCTAATGAGTTTTGGTCCCTCACCCTACCCTTCCCTGGTGAACACTGAGTAAAAGTATTTGTTCAGTATCTCAGCCTTTTCTAGGTCATTTTCCACCCACCCTCCTACTTCCCTCTTCAATCTTACAATACCATTTTTGGTCTTTTTCAGCTAATGTATCTGAAGAAGGTCTTGTCTCCTTTCTTAATACATAGAAACATAGAATTTGATGGCAGATAAGGACCGCTTGGCCCACCCAGTCTGCCCATTTCCCTACCTACTGGATAAGCTGCAGATCCTAGTTAACCAGCAGCCTACTTCTTCCTACCCCTACCCCCTAGAATTGCCTTATGACTGTCCCATGCATGCTTGAATTCCACCACTGTTTTTGACTCCACAACCTCCTCCGGAAGGCCGTTCCATGCATCCACAACCCTCTCTGTGAAAAAATACTTCTCAAATTACCTCTGAGCCGCCCCCATCTTCAAATTTTGCCCTTGTTCTTGCACACCTCTTTTTGAAAGATGCTACCCTCTTGAACTTTGTTGATTCCTTGAGGTACTTGGAAAGTTTCTATCATGTCCCCCCTCTCCCTCCTTTCCTCGAGGCTATACATATTAAGCTTCTTAAGTCTCTCTTCATATGTCTTCCGGTGCAGACCCTGCACCATTTTAGTTGCCCTCCTCTGGACAGCTTGCATCCTGTCTATGTCTTTGCGGAGATTGGGTCTCCAGAACTGCATGCAGTACTCCAGATGGGGTCTCACCAGCTGTCTGTACAAAGCGATAATAACTTCCTGTTTTCTACTGGTGATGCCTCTCCCTAAGCATCCCAGTATCCCCCCAACCCTCCTTGCTGCCCTCTCACATTGCTTGCCCACCTTTAGGTCATCTGATATGACTACCCCCAGGTCCGTTTCCATTTTTGTTGTTGTTAGTATCTCACCCCCCATTGTGTACTCTTCCCCTGGGTTTTTGTTTCCCAGGTGCATTACCTTGCACTTCTTAGCATTGAATCTAAGCTGCCATATATTTGACCATTTCTCTAACCTTGCCAAGTCCCTTCTCATCCTTTCCACCCCACCTTGTGCATCAACTCTGTTGCAGATCTTTGTGTCATCTGCAAAGAGACATACTTTCCTTCCAGTCCCTCTGCAATGTAAGCTTATAAAGACATTGAAGAGGACCGGTCCTAATACTGAACCCTGCGGTACCCCACTAGTAACCCCCCTTTCTTCAGAGTGGGCTCCATTTATTATTACTCTCTGTGTCCTATTCTCCAGCCAATTCTTTACCCAGGCTGTCATCTTGGGACCCACTCCCAGGCTGGCTAACTTGTATATTAATCTTTTCTGTGGGACTGTGTCAAATGCCTTGCTAAAGTCTAGGTAGGCCATGTCCACAGCCCCTCCCTGATCTACTACTTTGGTCACCCAGTCAAATAAATCTATCAGATTCATCTGGCATGATCTTCCTGCTGTGAATCCATGCTGCTTTGGGTCCTGTGCCCCTCTGGCCTCTAGATACTCGACAGTTCTTGGCCTGGCTATATCTTTCTCTGTCTGTGACTTAACCCTTCTGTATGCTTTCCCAGATTCTTTCTGTTTCTCCTGATACTTCTCCCTGTCCTCATCCTTTTGAAACTCCTTGTATTTCCTAAAGGCCTTTCTTTTTTCCCTTACTTTCTCAGCCTCTACCTTCGAGAACCACAGTGGCTGTTTCTTTCTTTTACTCTTACTATGCATTCTAACACAGTGTCTTGTTACTTCTGTTATTACTCTCTTGAGTCTAGATCACTGTTCCTCCACATCTCCACCCTGTACCTTCTGCTGCAAGGGCACTTTTTAGCTGTCCTAAGCTAAGGGTGGAATTGTATGATTGGGGGGGGACTGTATGGAGAGGGATCAAGGAAAGGGAGATGTCTTCACAAATACTTCTACACAGTGTTCTCAGTAGAAGGGACAGGCAAAGGACCATGAAAAGGCACCAGGAACTATGATGGAAGGGAAATGGACACTAGTCCTTCTTCTGTGCAGACAGTCAGGAAAGCACTTACTAACTTGAAGGTGGACAAAGATATGGGGCCAGACGAGGGGCAGCCAAGGGTGCTGAGGAAGCTCAGGAAGGTACTAGCTGCACCTCTAACAGCCCTGTTTAACAGATCACTGGAGACCGGAGTGATCCTGAAGGACTGGAGAAGGATAGATTTAGTCCCACTTCACAAATGTGGTAGCAAGGAAGAGGTGGTCAGTTATACTGTAGGTCTGTCAGCCTGCCCTCGGTGGTAGGTAAGTTAATGGAAACACTAATAAAGAAGAGGGTTGTGGAATATTTTTGAATCAAATGGGTTACAGGACCTGAGGCAGCATGGATTCATAGGGACAAGGTCATGCCAAACACATCTGATAGATTTCTTTGGGTGACCAAGGAGCTAGATCAGGGAAGAGTGGTGGACATTGCCTACCTGGATTTCAGCAAGGTTTTTGACACTGTTTGACATAGGAGACTGGTAAGCATGATGGGTAGCTTGGGGGTGGGTAATAAGGTGGCAGCCGGGGTAAGAAAATTGTTAGGGGATGGAAGACCAAGTGTAGTGGTAAACAGAGTTTGCTGCAAGGAAGGGAGGGTGACCAGGGAGGTACTTCAGGGGTCAGTGTTGGGACCAGTCCTGTTTTATGTCTTTAAAAGTGTATTACTGGAGCAACTGCAAGGGAAGATCTGCCTCTTTGATGATGACACCAAGATCTGCAACAGAGTGGACATTCCATTGTGTGTGTGTGTGTGTGTGTGTGTGTGTGTGTGTATAAAGGATGGGCAGGATTTGAATAAACTGCAGTAGTGGTCAAGGGTACGGCAGCTGGGTGTTCAAGCTCAAGTTCAAATTCAAGTTTACTTCGTCAGGAAAGCTCCATTGAGCAAGCTCATTTACAAGGAGGTCCTGCCACTGGCAAAAACACAGACAACAGATACATACAATGCATAAATCAGGGCAAAATACAGGATGGTATACACTGCAGAACAAGTTGCACAGGAAGATAACAAATGGCACAGAGAGTATAGTACAAATGTAGAATTAGCCATAAGCAGCAAAAGTGCAAATATAGTGCAAAACAGTCAATTTTCAGCCGACGAATGAGGTGAGGGTAGAACAAATGCGCAGTAATGGATACAGGGATTCCCACCATAGCTGGTAAAGTGCTTGGGCCCAGTCGTAGTTGGGGGACAAAATAATCCAGGGGCCCAGATAGTTAGCGTAATAGTAACAGTCCTCCTTGATGAACCACCTCACATGGAAAGACCCCCATTTCACCTGAGACTGGCTAAACGCACTGAAGTACTAAACCTCCTAAGGAACCTGAAACTGAAAGGGTTAGGGGGACCAGATGGTATCAACCTCGGCTACTCAAGGCAGAAGCTTCCTCCTTAGCCTGGCCTATAACCATGCTCCTCAGTCGATCACTGAGGGAAGGAGCAGTCCCCTGACCCATGGAAACATGCCAGTGTTGTCCCTATTCACAAAGGGGGGCTCAGGGAAAAACTCAACAACTACAGGCCCATCTCCCTCCTCTGCTCACTTGCAAAGGTGCAAGAAAGAGTCATCTACAATCAACTCAGGGACTGCCTGGAAGCTCATCAGCTCCTTGCCCCCTCCCAACATGGATTTAGAACAAATCATGGTACTGACACTGCCCTCATTAACTTCACGGATGAAGTTCTCAGGGCAATGGACAAAGGGGATACCCACTGGTGCAGTCTTTATAGACTTATCCAAGGCATTCGAGCTCGTCGACCACAACTTGCTGCTACAGAAGCTGCAAAATATTGGCCTAGACAATCATGCCCTGAAGTGGTTTGGGAGCTACTTATCAGGCAGGGCACAGAGGGTCTCATGGAAAGGGACCATGTCTGACCCACTACCCCTAAACCAGGGTGTACCTCAGGGCTCAATTCTAGGCCCCCTCCTGTTTTTCTTGTTTACCAATGACCTGCGTACCTACTGTGGGGAGAGCTCCGTTGTGCAGTATGCTGATGATACTGTCATCTTCTGACCCCTGCGTGACGTGGTTGTCCTAGGCCCTCTACTCCAAAAGGATCTCACTTCACTAGAGACTTGGCTATGTAAGAACAGAATGGTACTAAATGCCGTCAAGACCAAGGCAATGCTATTCAGACCAAGATCCCTGGGATTTGACAGGTCCTCATCCTTCTTCTTAACCTCACTCTCTGGTAAAGCCATTAACGTAGTCCCCTCCCTTAAATACTTAGGCCTCATGTTGGATCAGAATCTCACATACAAGGAACACATGGACCAGGTCACCAGGACCCTGCATTGGAAACTTGGCACCCTGTACCAACTCAGGGACCAACTCATCCCTGAAGTCAGGCTCTCCATAGCTACCAGCGTCCTTCTACCCAACCTGACCTTTGCGGACCCTATTATACAGGGCATGACTAAACAGGAGATTACCAGGATGCAAACCCTATATAATAAAATAGCTCATTTCTCAACATTAGAACACCTGAGACATCACCACTGTGACACTTTGACCAATCTTTGTTGGCTCACATTGGTCGCCTACCTCCAACACCCCTTGCTTGTCCAGGCCTACAAGCTTCTCAAACCCCACTCTCCACCAAGCATTGCCGGGACCATAACCCTCAAACACAACCCAAGGAACCTAAGGACCTCAGATAGAACACTATTAGAAGTCCCTAGGGTAAGGACAAATGCTGGCGGAAGATCCTTTTCCTCCCAAGCAGCCTGCCAATGGAACAAGCTCCCTCCCCAGGTCCAGGCCTCCTCCTCACTCATGAACTTCCACACCAGGCTTAAGTCCCATCTGCTGACCTCAAGCGCATGCCACTGTCATGGCACTTAAAGCTCCTAAGGTACTTCCCTCCTCTCCAACTCCCATCTCCTAGCTTAACCTTCCTTCTACCTGCCTTATACAGACTGCTCGCTGGAGGCCACGTGTAACCCCTGAATAAACTATTTGCAAAGTACAACCAATTGCTTACATGTCATGATGATAACCATGCCTGTACCCATGCCTGCATCCACTGCTTTTCTTCTACCGTGCCTGTAAGCCATGCCTGTATCCACTGTATTTCTTTTATCATGCCTGTAACCATGCCTCTATCCACTATTTTTCTTTACTGTAACCACCTCATGATGTAACTCACAATGCCTCAAATGTTCCTTATGTCCTTGTTCATTCTTATAACTTGTATTGTTATCCCGGGTTGCCCCTGAAAAAGGGACCTTCGGGGCTCAGTGAGCCTACCTGGTCACCAAAATTTAATAAATAAATAAATAAATAAATTGCTTATAAGGGATTTGACAACATTCAAAGAGATGCAGTTGGAAAGCCTTGGGGTGTTTTGGAGTTTATTCCAAACAGAAGATAAAGCATAACTAATTGTGTTTTTCCAAAACGGGTGTGAAATTTGGGAATGTCTAGTAACATTATGAATTTTTTTCCTGAGTGAGTAGCAATGGAGGAATCGGTGAAATAGGGAAAAAATGTAGGAGGGGAGTTTATAAGCTGTCCGAATAAGTAACGCTCATCAACAACAAGAAAACGGCAAATCCAGATACAACACCTGTTGTGCTTTATTTCCACCAATTGTGAAAACCCCTAGCACCTCGGCAGAGTGCCTTCAAGGGGGTATAATACCACAATACAATCTTGAGCACTTTAAATACATTTGTCATGGGTGACATCACATTATTTAAACCAATCCAAACATAATATTTATATAGACCAATCAAAAAGAATAAAGATAAACAGATAAATATAGGGATTGGGGTGAGGGAAGGGGAGGAGATTACAGTGTGAAGGGAAGAAAATTAGTTGATTTTAAACTAACATTAAAAATTCCAAAAAGAATTGGATGAAATCCCAATTTTACATTCTTCAACCTGCAATCTAAGAGTTATACAAAATATGGAACACCACTTGTATTAGATTTTAGTGTTGCCAGTATGCTGGATATTTTCTATGTTTTTTCTGGGGTTCTCCTAGAGAACTAGGGATACACCAACTTTATAAACATAAATAATTCAAATTCTGGAACAAATTACCCAGCTGAAAAGTGCATTTTGCATCAATTTCCAGCCTGTCTGCTATTCGTAACTCGGAACACACTTTAGAATACAGTGATATCCAAAATTTGTATATAAAACAAAAAGCAGTTGTTTTACTTCTATGATGTTTGACAGTTGTAGAGGGATAGATTCAGGAGGATTCAGGAAGACCCATCTAGACTGGAAACATTTTAAACTGTATTGCCATCTGTACCGAAAGGAAGATTTTTCTTTAGATTTTTTGAAACCTGTAAAGATTTATAGGAAAGAAATGACAAGGTAGAAATCATTATTTAACATAATGATACTATTTACATCCATTCATATAGAGAGCATCTCATTAATTATTTCAGATATTCAAAATTTGTCTATTCTTTCAAGAAGGGTTTAAGATCCCGTCTTTCATTAAGTCCAAAAGGTGCAACTGTATTTGCTTTAAAAATCCAAGAGCTTTCTTCTTGAAAGAATAGACAAATTTTGAATATCTGAAATAATTAATGAGATGCTCTCTATATGAATGGATGTAAATAGTATCATTATGTTAAATAATGATTTCTACCTTGTCTTCTGTTTTCTATAAATCTTTACAGGTTTCAAAAAATCTAAAGAAAAATCTCCCTTCCGGTACAGATGGCAATACAGTTTAAAACTTTTCTGGTCTAGAAGGGTCTTCCTGAATCCTCCTGAATCTGTCCCTCTACAACTGTCAAACAACACAGAAGTTAAAAAACTGCCTTTTTTTATATACTAATTTTGGAGATCACTGTATTCTAAAGTGTGTTACAAGTTATGAATAGCAGACAGGCTGGAAATTGATGCAAAATGCACTTTTCAGCTGGGTAATGTGTTCCAGAATTTGAATTATTTATGTTTATAAAGTTGGTGTATCCCTAGTTCTCTAGGAGAACCCCAGAAAAATCAGAAAATATCCAGCATACTGGCAACACTAAAATCTAATACAAGTGGTGTTCCATATTTTGTATAACTCTTAGATTGCAGGTTGAAGAATGTAAAATTGGGATTTCATCCAATTCTTTTTGGAATTTTTAATGTTAGTTTAAAATTAACTAATTTTCTTCCCTTCACACTGTAATCTCCTTCCCCCCTTCCCTCACCCCAATCCCTAAATTTATCTGTTTATCTTTATTCTTTTTTGATTGGTCTATATAAATATTACATTTGGATTGGTTTAAATAGTGTGATGTCACCCATGACAAATGTATTTAAAGTGCTCAAGACTGTATTGTGGTATTATACCCCCTTGAAGGCACTCTGCCGAGGCGCTAGGGGTTTTCACAATTGGTGGAAATAAAGCACAACAGGTGTTGTATCTGGATTTGCCGTTTTCTTGTTGTTGATGAGCGCCGCTTATTCGGAGAGTTATTGGAGTTTTTAAGGTTTCAACCTTAGTAGCGAACTCCTCTTGTTGTGTGAACACAGGAATTTTGCCTTTGGAACTTTGAGTTTATAAGCTGGCCTGCTGGAGCAGCGGCAAAGTGTCCATCTACAGCACCGACATCCCTGGTTCAGGGACAGACTTGGGAGTTGGAGAGCCAGCCAGTGGAAGAAGGACTAAGCATCCCAGGGACTGCTCTCCTTCTCCAGGGGATGGGGGAAGAGTATTCAGCCCTATGCAGACCTCTGGCGAAGGCTGGGAGTACTGCCTGTCCAACTGGTTGGGCTGCTAGAGAACGATTATTTCTGCTTTAGTTACACAGAAACAGCTGCTAGTCATCCTGCACTCTGCTTAGTAGTTTTAGGTGGTCAGGGTTGGGAAGCAGCCAGGCAAACTTCATAGACTTGGACAGTCTCTCTCCTTACAGCCACACTGCAGCTCCTCTTGACAACTCTCCCCTTTCTGGTGGCAAATCAGTCTTATATATCCCCCTAGCAGCCTCCCTCTGATAGGCTGCAGCTTACCAGTTGATCTCAGGGCTGACTTTGTATTTTACCCAGCAGCCCCATTTTGTATTTTTCTATGGGGGCTGCCATTTTATCTCCCTTAGGGCTCTCTGCAGTCTAGCCCTGATTTGTGCAATTGAACCCTCTAACAGGGCTAACGCTATGTTTTTTTTTGACCGGAGGCCTCCCAGTCACTATTTTTATAGATCCCCAGGTCCTCTGCTTATCCTAGAGCCTAGGATATACTTTTTTTTTATTAGCAGCCACATGGATGAACTGGAATTGGAGTGCAGCTCCTTTCAATTTTTGTTCTGACAGCCACGCATACTTAGAGGGGGTGTGGCCACCATGTCATTTAATTACTATGCGGTCCCGGGTTTTCAAAACATTGGGACTGCAAGTTATCCACCTTTTTTCTTTAGCGCCCACAGGCACGGAAACCGTGCTCTGTTCCTCGGCCCCTTTGTTCAGAGATCCCACAGGGCTGAGGACAGCTATGGCATCGGCGGCCGCAGCCTCGAGATGACGGGAGCTGCCAGGGTTTGGATCCCACCCGGAACCCCTTGGAGCAGCATCAGTGCCTTTTCGGGGTTGGAGCCCACATGTTAAGCCCAATTTGGGGGGCTTACACATGCAACAGTACATTGTTTTTAGATTGAAAGGACATGCTGGGTGGGATAAGGGTGGGTGTGCTTGCAGGGCATTGACTGGTGTGGTCCATTTGAAAGAGCTGGGACTCCCTACATCTGCCAGTAACAGCAGTTATGGGAGTACAGGTGGAACCATATGGGCTGCATCTAGGATTCTCAGGCAACTGGCAGCAGAACTGGCTGAACTGCTGGTAGGACTGTTTAACTGATCACTACAGATGTAGATAGTCCTGAAGGATTGGAGGTGGTGGATGTTGTTCTGCTCCATGGGAGGGGAGGGTAAAGAAACAAAGTGGAGAACTACAGACCTTTCAGTCTGACCTTCATTGTAGGGAAGCTGATATAGTCACTGATTAATGAAGATCAACAGTCTCCAGGGCAGTAAATAGCATGGGTTTGTGGTAGGGAGGTCCTAGTTTTCTTTGATTGGGTGACGGGGGAGCTGGATAGGAGACATGCCATGGATTTACTCTAGTTTGACTTCAGTAAGGATTTCGACTTGGTGCCCCACAGACGCTTGTAGAAGTAAATGGAGGATGTGGGTGTGGTTAAAGACACAGTGAACTGGGTAGAAAACTGAGTAAGGGTAGGCAGCAGAGGGTTGTGGTCAAGATGGTCAAATTAGAAGAGAGGGAGGTCATGAGCTGGGTGCCACAGGGATCTGCCCTGGGCCCAGTCCTCTTCAATATGTTCATCAGTGACACTGGGGAAGGTAGCCACAGCAGGCCATGTCCCTTCACAGATGGCACTAAGCTCTGTGGGAGGATGGATAGTGACAAGGGAATCGGGGAAATGCAGAGTGACTTCAAGATGCTAGAGGACTGGTCTAAGGTTTGGCAATTGAAATTCAGTGCTAAAAAATGCAAAGTGATGCACCTAGGAAATAAGAACATCAGGGCAGAGATCTGGATGGGTGGGGACTTGGGGTGATAGCACTACGGCCGAGGAACATGACCTAGGAGGTATCATCAGTGACACCCTCAAGCAATCAGCATTGGGCCACAGCAGTGCTAGTTGTTTGCAGGTGCAGTTTGTCACACAGCCACAAAGATATTAATCCCCAGCACTTGCACGCCAGCATTACCTACCATGAGTAAGCTACAGTAATCAATATTCATTAATGACTGCAAGACTTTATACCCCCTATTTGCACCCTGCTTCCAACAAACAGCAGAATTGGAGAGTACAGGGTGGTGAGGGGGAGTCAGCTGTCCAGACTCCCTCCTTTCCCTCCACCAAACACAGCAAACTCGGTGTGCAATTCCAGCCAGTAGGTTGTTTCAGGGAGCTGAACTCTACCAATTGGGTGGAAGGAAGAGGAGTGGGGACAGAGTTGAGAGAGACACCATTTTCAGCCTTGGTTCACTATAAACTCTAGGCTGTCAAGTGTCCCTCACGTAAGGATGAGCATGAAGGACATTGACTGGAGTCTGCCAGGAGTCAGCAAAGGAGAGAGCCAACAGTCTGAAACCCAACCTGTCGAAGCCCAGGTACACCTGTATTGTTTAGGGATCTGTCGGTAAGATTGAGGTTGAAGGTTTGTGTTGTAGCCGAACTGTACATTTCAGGGTTTGGGGTTTGCGTTGTAGCTGTGTTGTGTTTTGGGTCTGTGTTGTAGCTGAACCATATATGTTGAGATTTTGGGAGCTTGCTGCTTGACTGAATCAAGGTAGGAGGGTACTGCCTTATCTGTATACAAAAAACACATTTAAATACAGTGATTGATGTGTACAGCAGACTTGTATCTGTGTAACAATTGTTGTTTATAGCATACATAGACAGTGTCGGCATACCTGTATCTGTGACATACCTGGGGTACTGTAATTACAGAATTGCATATTGTACATTGGTAACTTATACTGTGTACAGCTTAGCCTTACTGGGTTTTGGGAAAGGAGGACAGGAAGCACAGGGAGATCAGAAATAAGGAATGCGGGGAGTGGTGCAGTGCAGTGGCTGTATGGCAGCAGTCTTCAGGGTGACCCTCTGGAGACTGTGGTGCTGCCCCATCTGCATTCACCTGTCTGGGTTGGTGGAGAAGGTCTCTAGACTTGAGGCTGCTTGGCTACAAGTCAGGAGGAGGTCACTGGACTCGGGGCTGCATTGACTAGAAGTTGGGTGACCTTTTCTTCCACCAACAGGCCACCAAGTCCTGCACTGTTACTTCAAGGGAGGCCAGACAGGAGGAGCAGCTGGACTACAGTGGGCTCGAGGAGAGTGGGAGTAGTGGGATCCAGAATAGGGGTCAACCTTAACCTTTTTTTGTCACTAGCCCGCTGATGGTTGCACTAGCACACAATAATAATGGTTAATTTAATCACTTATACAGGAAAAAAAGCAAGCCAAGAAATACTCTGATTATTGCATATTTATCCTGCTCCCACGCTGTTTCCTGCCACAGCAAAAAAAAATTAAAAAGAGAGAGAGAAAGATATTGCAATGCAGTCACACATAATGTGTACCCCCATTGTTTTGTACCATGACCCCCTTGCTTCCTCTTTCTGTGGTAACCTGTGATATGAGCTACTCAAATTGAATGAGTCAATATGAGTGACTCAATTTGAGTGACTTTTTAAATAGTGAGTTGAAGTAAATAGCGAGATGGAAGAAGAGCTAATGGGGAAGGCGTCAATGGAGTTATTAGTGAGGGAGAGATGGTATGAGAAGGCTAAAGGTTATGTTTTTGAGGGTTAAATCCAGCTGGCCATCTAGTATGGTGGATAGGGCCATGGTCTGGGAAGCTGGTGGTTTGGGGTTTGAATCTGACATGCGGCTCTTCCTTTTTTTGGGTCCTGTCATGGTTTCGGTGTTATTATTTCATTTTTTTTGTCTGTGCTGGTTCACCGAGTTTGCTTTCCCCCCACCCATAGGCTTCCACCTCCCTGCAACGTTCTTCCCCTGCGGACCACTGTCCCATGGAGTAACCTCCCTCCCATGTTTTCTTGCCTCCCCCAGTCTCTGCTCCCCACCGAAGTTCATTATTTAGAGATGGGGCTGCGGGAGGCACAGCCGCTGCTTAAAAAGTACTTGTACATGTTATTTTTCTGTAATTTTCTTATCCGGTCGCTGATTGTTCTTCTCGCTGTAGTGCAGATTGCTGATATTTGTTTTGCCGATTTGCAGTAGTTGTTTAGGTAGTCGCAGATGTCTCTTAGCTGTTATCACATGGTACACTTCCCGCACCCTCCCTCACCAAACCAGAGGATACCATAATAGCAAATGTTCAGTCAAACAGTCCTAGCTCTGCGTACACAGTAACCGACATCATCATGCACCTCACCACAGTCTCACCCCCATGTGCAGGGCAATGAACAGTCAGACAGAGAAAAACACTCAGCCACCACCCCTGTGTGATCAATCACACCTGCACTTCTTGAAGTTTTCATACACTGCAAATTGAGCCAGGGGCAGATCTAGGATTTCTTTAGGAAGGGAACTATACAAACCTAGGGGGCTTGGGATATAGAAAACTTTGAATGTCTGTTCATATATACCAGGCACACAAGTATTGATTTAACATGCTCTGCCCTAACTATAACAGATTTTTCAAAACCGTGTTCTTTCATCAGCCCAGGGGAAACAGTACACAGGCATGATATTGTACTACCTTTCTTTCTATATAGGATGATCTATGCACCCCAGGAATGACTATTTTAACCTTTCAAACTATATATTTTTCTAATTATTTCTGTTACCATACAGGCTCAAAAGCAGTCTTTAGGATGAAATGACATGCTGGGTGGGATAAGGGTGGGACTGCATGGATGGCATTGACTGGTGTGGTCCATTAAGAACAGCTGCAGACCCCTACACCTGCCAGTAACGGCAACTATGGGTCTATGGATGGTCACTTCAGAGTCTGGTCTGCAGTGGCGTCCAGGGAAAGTATAGAGCTGAGACACTGAGAGGTGAGAGGGAGCAGCTATGGTGAGGCTGGGATAAAATCCACCACCTGCGGGGATGACCCTGTGTACCTCTTGACATTTTGCCACTGAAACGTTGGATACAGACACTCAAAATATTGGGAAATGAGGCATACTGGTCTTAATAATGTTGGACAAATCATCAGACAAAGACAATTTCAGAAAACTGGAAGCCAGTGATTTAACAGCACTCTATCTTTGATCACAGTGTGCACACTAGCTGAATATCCTAATGACTGGGTGATAATGACTCACACTGAGTCTTTTGTTGGATCCCCCTCTTGAACTGCCAGATGATTGCAGTTCTTAACGAGCTGTTAATTATACCAGGCCACCTGGAACACTGAGAGAGATTAGCATGAGGACTACAACCTGCTAAAGTAAGGACTATTTTTAACTTCAGTAACAGCCATAAAAAAATCTGCACTAGTCAAGATGGACAAGTAGAGGGTTGGCTACACTAGCCCTGATCAATTTGTAAAGGTATTTGTAATCCTAGACTTGATAAATAAATAAATAAATAAATTTGCAGTAGGTCCTGGGCTAGTAGCACAATGTTAAAATCGACCCTTGGTCCAGAAGGTTGGGGGGGGTCACAGAATCACAGAAGACGACTGCAGAAAAGGACCTTATGGCCCATCTAGTCTGCCCTTTGCCCCCTAGTCCACCCTACCACATCTTGAGACACTCCCCCCTTCCACTCAGTCCCATGTGTCTGTCCCAAGCTGGCTTAAGTCCCTCTACAGTCTCTGAATTCACCACCTCCTCCTCTGAAAGCCCATTCCAATCAATCAATCACTTTATTTAACCAGGCATAAACACCATTGAGCAAGCTCATTTTCAAGGTGGTCCTGGGCATAAATACAATACAGTACACTTCACTTCATAAGATTACAATTACGGTGGACAATGGTGTAAAAAAATATGGGCCTATACATACCGGTCAACATAATTAACATGCAAAGGTACATAATGATAAGCTTTACTGAAATGGGAAGAGACAACAATGCCATATAGTCTCCGTTGAGTAAGAGCTCATACCTAAATGATAAAAAATAAGGAGGTATTAAGGAATAGGGTAGAAATTGGGGAGAAAGAGTAAGCAGCCAAAAGGGAGGCTAGAATAGGTAAAAGGTAGAGAATAGGCAGGGTCATCTTGGATTAAGGGAACTAGGCTTGTAGGTCCTAGGTTTCTGTTGTTAGGAATGTGGGGTGGAAGAGATACTTAGGCGTAGGATTTGAGAGTGGCACCCGAGGCTTAGGGGTCATCGGCATCTGAAACAGTTACATGATTCCTTCAGATAATCCGTTAATAGAGCTTTGAATGCGAAAATGCTTGGAAGTGAGGATAATTTTAATGAGTCTTGCATAGTGTTCCAAAGTGATGGAAGTGAGAAGTTGATTGCTGCTGAGCCAAGGGTAGTTTTCACTCTAGGAATCTGGAAGCAGATTAAGGAGAAGCGTCTCAGGCCATAGGAACCTTTAGCCCGTTTGAAGATGTTCGAGATGTACATAGAAACATAGAAGTTGATGGCAGATTAGGACTGCAAGGCCCATCCAGTCTGTCCATTTCTTTTTCTACCTTATAAATGTGCCATCGGCCTTTGCTCTGTCAGTGGCCTATCTATTCATAGTCATTTGTATTGCTCCCTTATGTCTATCCCATGCCTGTTTGAAGCCCTGCACTGTATTCATAGCCACCACTTCTTGTGGTAAGCCAATCTATGCATCCACCACCCTTTCTGTGAAAAAGAATTTCCTCACATTCTCCTTAATCGCCCCCTCTAATCTCATGCTGTGTCCTCTTGTCCTGCTATTTTCTTATATTTAAACATGTTAGTCTCTTTCACCTTGTTAATGCCTTAAGGTGTTTGAATGCCTCGATCATATCACCTCTCTCCTCCTTTGCTCAAGGGTATACATATTGAGCTCTGTTAATCTGTCCTCATATGTCTTCTGATGCAGTCCCTGCACCATTTGGTTGCCCTTCTCTGGACTGCCTCAATTTGGTTAATGTCCTTGTGAAGGTGTGGCGTCCAATACTGCACGCAGTACTCCAGATGGGGCCTAACCAGTGTCTTGTAAAGAGGGATTATTACCTCCCTCTTACAACTTGTGATACCCCTACTAATACACCCTAACACCACCCTAGCCTTACTTACTGCTTTAGAGTGTAGTTTTTATGTATGCAGGGAGGTTATCAGATAATGCTCTAAAAACCAGAGGAGAGCATTCCTTTTTCTTCTAGTTGAGAGTGAGGTCCATCCCGAAACCTGGTATAGATGACAGTGATGTGTACTACAGGGTAGATTTAAATAAATCTTAAAGCCCGGTGGTAAAGGGTGTCCAGTTTGTTTAGCATCGTTGATGGACAATGACTGTAAAGGAAGTCAGCGTAGTCCAGTATAGGTAGGAATGTAGTTTGTACTAGTCTCATTCTGGCTTCTAACATGAGTAGGTGTTTAATGCGATAGAATAAACCTAATCGCTGTCTTAGTTTCTTCAAGGTTTCATTTAAGTGGCACAGAAAGTTGAGCTTGTTATCCAGCCAGCACCCATTGGTATTTAAAGGTATCAACTACTTCAAGGGGTTCATCTAAGAGTGTTTGGATCTGTGTGGTATGTGGACATCCGGAAGTAGACTTTGGTGAGAGAATCATTGCTTTAGTCTCAGTTCTCCACCACCCTCTCCGTGAAAAACTGACCTCTCACATTGATCTTGAAGTGCCCCCCCTCCAGAGTCTCAGCCCCTTCCTTCATGTGGAACAACTTCCCTGGTTCTCCCTTGTTCACCCCCTTGGTATATTTAAAGGTTTCAATCATGTCTCTCCTCTCCCTCCTGGTCTCCAATGTATATAGCCCCAACTCCTTGCACCTCTGTTCATATGGCTTTCCCCTCCATCCCCTGCATCATCCTGGTTGCCCTCTGCTGGACCCTTTCAATTGAGTCTATATCTTTGCTCAGGTAAGGCCTCCAAAACTGAACACCGTACTCGAGGTGTAGCCTTACCAGGGCCTGATACAGGGGTACCAGGACCTCCCTATGTCTGCTGGTTATTCCCCTGCCAATGCTTGCCAGCGTCCCATACGCCTTCCCCACTGCCCTCAAGCATTGCTTCCTTACCTTGAGGTTGCTGGAGACTATTATCCCCAGATCCCTCTCATCCTCTGACACCCTGACTCTCTCCCCATTTAGCATATACTCAACCCTTTGGTTCTTGTGCCCCAGGTGCATAACAGCACACTTCTTGTTGTTGAATTTTAGCTGCCAGCTCTCTGTCCACTCCTCCAATAATCTCAGGTCCCATCTCATGTCCTCTGCCCCCTCAGGGGAGTCAACTCTATTATAGATTTTCGTGTCATCTGCAAAGATGACCACCCTCCCTGACAGTCTGTCCGCAATGTCTAGTACATAGATATTGAACAGGAGGGCGTCCCAGCACTGATCCCTGGGGAACTCCACTTCTCACCTGCCCAGTCCCTGAGTACACCCCATTCACTACCACCCTCTGACTCCTATCTGCCAACCAGTTTTCTACCCATCTTGTTATTTTAAGCCCTACCCCTATGCTGTCCAGTTTGTTGACCAGCCCCCTATGGAGTACGATGTTGAAGGCCTTACTGAAATCCAGATAGGCCATGTCCACCACACCCTCCGGATCCACTATCTGTGTCACTCAGTCATGAAATTCGATCAAATTGGACTGGTATGACTTGACCCTAGTGAACCCCTGCTGTCTGTCATCCAGCAGTCCATTCACCTCTAGGTACTTCGTTACCCTTTCACCGATGAGTGCCTCCATGACCTTCTCTACCATGGCGGTCAGGCTTTTTTTAATTTTGTTTTTTACCAGGAGAGACACACTAAGCTGAAAGCTTGTTTACAGGTGCGACTCGGGAGCACAAGGAAGTTAAGTGACTTGCTCAGGGTCACACAGTGTGCAAGTGGGGGCTGTGGGATTCAAACCCAGGTCTCCAGGTTTGCAGGTCAGAACCTTAAAATACTGTGCTATACTACCTTCTGAGGCTAACGGACCGGTAGTTTTCCCTTGGCTCCCTGCTTCCCCCTTGTGTATCAGCGCCACTGTCATGTTTTTCCAGTCCTCTGGCACTATACTGGTGTCCAGGGACAGGGTCACAGGCACAGTCCTCAGTTGCATAAGGTACAACCACAAAATTCCTACACTGCATTGGGACTGCCAAGAGGAGGCACCAATGGTAGGGACAAGGGAGTATACCCCCAAGGAGGGTGGTAGAGGACCCCAGAGAAGAAGGAAGCAACTTCTGGTAGGGGGCTCAGTTGTCAGGGGGATAAAGTTGAGAGTAGGAAAGGGTGTGGAGAGGGAGGTCAAGTGCCTACTCAGTACCGCTAGATGGATGAATGGATAGATGGATGGATGGATGGATAGGAAGTGTATCCTATGGATTGCTAGGGCAGTAGGAAAGAAGCAGGAGCTAGACATCATTGCCCACATGGGGACAAATGACCAGTCTTGGAATGGGGCAGGAACAGTGCATGGGGAGTTTGGGGAGCTGGGAAGAAGTCTTAGACAGATAGCATGCTGTAGCTTTTGCAGAGGTGCTGCCTGTCTATGATAGGGGTAAGGAGAGGGAGTTCCACACCAAGGCCTTCAACTTATGGTTGAAGGAATGGTGTAGAGAGGAGGGGTACACCTATGGGGGCTGGGGGCCCACCTGGAAGGATATGAGCCTATACAGAGGTGATGGCCTTCATCCATCCCAGAGGGAACCACAGTTGTTAGTGTACGGTTTAAATGTTACTTCAATTAACATTTAAACAAGCCGAGGGGGGTGGCAGAAGAAAACAGGAAAGCAGAAACTGCTCCTCCCACAGGCTGTGATAGAAAGTAGGGAGATTCTGAGGGGCAAACGTCCCATCTAGGTGCAAGTTAATCAAGGAAATAGGGGGTTAGCAAAGGAGGAAGGGGGAAAGAAGCAGCCAGAAGAGAAGAGGGAGGAAGGAGGAACAAAAGGAAAGAGGGGTAAGTGACAAGCAAAGAGCTAACAAAATCTGGAATGCTGTGTGTGCTATTGCTAGAAAACTGGGAAATAAGATCCCAGACCTAGTGGCCATCATGGTGGAGACCGACCTGGATATTGTGGCTATTACGGAGTCAGGATGCTCTGACAACCATGACTGGGATGTGGTCATACCAGGCTACACGTTGTTCAGAAAGCACAGTGTAGGAAGAAAAGGAGGGGTGTAGTGCCTTACATGAAGGAAAGTATAACAGCAACAGAAATACAGGGAATTCGGAGGGTTCAGAGGTGTTGTGGGTCTCCCTCAAGTCGGGAAATGGAGCCACTATTTGGACAGGCATGATCTGCAGGCCTCCAACACAGGGGGAGGACTTAGATAAGGAAATGTTAGAAGCAAAATGGCTAAAAATGAGGAAGTACTGTACAAGTGCTGCCGGTGGGGGACTTCAATTTTCTAGATATACTGTAGATTGGAGCCTCCCAGCTATGACTCCAGCTAGAAGTAGGGTCATCCTGGACTCCCTGCAGGGGCTGTTCCTCAGGCAGTTAGTCAGTGAACTCCACTCATTATGGGGCAATATTGGACCTGGTGCTTTCTAACAGGAACAGTATTACAGACATCAATGTGGGAAACCACCTGGGGACCAGTGATCATCGTGATGGTATGATTCAACATAAGAACGGTTGTTGAATCCAACTACAAAATGGCGAGTCCTGGACTTAGAAGAGCTGAATTTATAAAGATAGGTGAATGCCTCAGGAATGACCTAGTGGGAGGAATGACGGGGGCAGGGGGACGGGATGGGCAAACTGAAAGAAGGCATAATTGAAGACAACAAATCTCTGTGTCAAGCTGGCAAGCAAAAGCAAAAGGAGAGGAGACTGCTATGGTTCTCTAAACAGGTGGCAGAAAAAGTAAAGGTTAAAAGAGTGGCATTCAGAATGTATATGAAGACCCAGAAAGGGGAGGACAGAGAAATGTATCTGGGGAAAATGGAGGTAGGCAGGGAAAGCAGCAAGGAGCACAAAGCTGCAAACTGAAGAAAAAATAGGTCAGGCAGTATCAAAAGTGAAACAATATTTTTTAGGTACAGCATGTTAGCGAAAAAAGAAAACATAGAATCTGACGGCAGATAAGGACCATATGGCCCACCTAGTCTGCCCATTTCCCTACTTAGTGTTGACAGCCCAGATCCTGTTTTATCTGTGGCATACCTTCTCTGCCCATCTTCAGGGTACCCTTATGTCTATCCCATGCGCTCCTGAACTCCCATATTATTTTAGCTCCCACCACCTCTGCTTGAAGGCAGTTCCATGGATCCACCACCTTTTCTGTAAAAAAGTACTTCCTGACATTCCCCCTGAGCCTTCCTCCCACCAGCCTCATATCATATCCCCTTGTCCTTGTGCAGTGCTTCCTCTGAAATATGCTTCCCTCCTGTACTCTGTTTATACCCCTAAGGTATTGAATGTCTCTATCATATCCCCCCTCTCTCCTCTCCTCCAGTGAATAGATATTAAGGTCCCTGAGTCTTTCCTCATTTCATACGGCTTCTGGGGCTGCCCATGTACCATTTTTGGCACCTTTCTATGGACTGCCTCCATCCTGTCTATGTCCTTCCTGAGATGCGGTCTCCAGAACTGCACGCAGTACTCCAGGTGAGGCCTTACCAGTGATCTGTACAGTGGCATCAGCACCTCTGCTGGTTATGCTCCTACCTATGCATCCCAGCATTCAGTTTGCCTTCCCCACCGCTTTTTCACACTGCTTGGTCACCTTTAGGTCATCTGATACGATGATCCCCATGTCTCTCTCTTGCTTTGTGGTAGTCAGAACCCCCCTCCCCATCTTGTACTCTCCTCTTGGATTCCTGTGACCCAGGTGTATTATTTTGCACTTTTAGCATTGCAACCCAACTGCCCTTCACCTGACCAATCTGCCAGTAAACTTAGATCCTTTTTCATTCTTTCCACCCCTTCCACTGTCTCAGCTCTGTTGCAGATCTTGGTGTCATCCACGAACAGGCATACCTTTCCCTCCTGACTCTCTCCAATGTCACTAATGAAGACATTGAATAGGACTGGTCCCAGCACCAATCCCTGTGGCACCCCGCTGGTCACCTCCCTCTCTTCCGATTTCTTGCCATTTACTACCACCCTCTGAGTCCTGTCCCTTAGCCAGTTCTCAACCCATTTTACTACCATAGGGCCCACTCCCAGATTTCTCAGTTTATTTTGCAATCTCCTATGTGGGATGGTGTTGAAGGCCTTGCTGAAATCCAGGTAGGCCACATTCACGGCCCCTCCCTGATCTACCACCCTAGTCACCTAGTCAAAGAAATCAATTAGATTCGTCTGACAGGACCTTCCTGCTGAGAATCCATGCTGCCTTGGATCCTGTGCCCCCTTAGTCTCCAGAAACTTCACAATCCTCTCCTTAAGTAGGGACTCCTTTAGCTTACAGACTACTGAGGTCAGGCTTACAGGTCTGTAACTGCCTGTCTCCTCCCTACTGCCACTGTTGTGGAGAGGGACCACCTCTGCCCTCCTCCAGTCTTCAGGTACCTCCCCATATCTCTAGAGATGAGTTGAAAGGGTCAGTCAGTGGATCTGCCAGTACGTCCCTGAGTTCCTTTAATACACATCTGGCCCCATTGCTTTGTCTGTTTTTATTTTCCCGAGGCCCTCTAGGACTCTTTCCATAGTGAAAGCATTGGTGTTTACCTCCCTCCCTCCCCTGACTATCCCTTCAAATGGGTTTTGGTCCTTCACCTTCCCCTTCCCTGGTGAACACTGAGCAAAAGTATTTGTTCAGTATTTGTTCAGTATCTCAGCCTTTTCTAGGTCATCTTCCATCCACCCTCCTCTTTACTTCTTCAGTCTAACAGTATAATTTCTGGACTTTTTCCTCTCGCTAATGTATCTGAAGAAGGTCTTGTCTCCTTTCTTAATAGCCTGTGCTATATCTTTCTCTGTCTGAGCCTTAGCCCTTCTGACTGCTTTCCAAGATTCATTCTGCTTCTCCAGATACTTCTTCCTGTCCTCATCCTTTTGAGTCTCCTTGTATTTCCTAAAGGCCTTTCTTTTTTCCCTTACTTTCTCAGCCACAACCTTTGAGAACCATAGCGGCCGTTTTCTTTCTTTTACTCTTACTATGCATTCTAACACAGTGTCTTGTTACTTCTGTTATGACTCTTTTGAGTCTAGACCACTGTCCCGTCACATCTCCCCTGTACCTTCTGCTGCTAGGGCACTTTTAAGCTGTCCTAAACTAAATGTGGGATTGTATGGCTAAGGGGGGTCTGAATGGAGAGGGATCAAGGAAAGGGAAATATCTTCACAAATACTTTTGCTCAGTGTTCCCAGTAGAAGGGACAGGCAAGGGACCATGAAAAGGCGCCAGGAACATTGATGGGAGGGAAATGGACACTAGTCCTTTTTCTGTGCAGACAGTCAGGAAAGCACTCACTAACTTGAATGGTGGACAAAGCTATGGGGCCAGACGAGGGGCAGCCAAGGGTGCTGAGGAAGGTACAGCTGCACCTCTGACAGCCCTGTTTAAGACTGGAGTGGTCCTGGAGGACTGGAGAAGAACAGATTTAGTCCCACATTACAAATGTGGTAGCAAGGAAGAGGTGGCCAATTATAGGCCTGTCAGCCTGACCTTGGTTGTGGATAAGGTAATGGAAACACTACTAAAGGAAAGGATTGTGGAATATTTTTGAATCAGATGGGTTACAGGATCTGAGGCAGCATGGATTCACAGGGGGAAGATCATGGCAAACAAATCTGATAGATTTCTTTGACTGGGTAACTGACGAGTTAGATCAGGGAGAAGTGGCGGACACTGTCTACCTGGATTTCAGCAAGGCTTGTGACACCGTTCCACATAGGAGACTGGTAAGCAAGTTGGGTAGCTTGGGGGTGGGTAATAAGGTGTTAGCTGGGTAAGAAACTAGTTAGGGGATGGAAGACCAAGTGTAGTGGTAAATGGAGTTTGTTGCAAGGAAGGGAGGGTGACCTGTGAGGTACCTCAGGGGTCAGTATTGGGACTGGTCCTGTTTAATGTCTTTATAAGTGTATTAGTGGAGCAACTGGAATGGAAGGTCTGCCTCTGTGAGGATGACACCAAGATCTGCAAGACAGCGGGCACTTTTAAGGTGTGTGTGTGTGTGTGTGTGTGTGTAAAGGATGGGAAGGATTTGAATAAACTGGAGTAGTGGTCAAGGGTATGGCAGCTGGGTGTTCAAGTTCAAGTTTATTTTCATCAGGAAAACTCCATTGAGCAATCTCATTTACAAGGAGGTCCTGCCAATGGCAAAAACACAGACAACAGATACATACAAAGCATAAATCAGGGCAAAATACTGGATGGCATACACTGCAGAACAAGTTGCACAGGAAGATAACAAATGGCATAGAGAGTATAGTACAAAAGATAGAATTAGCCATAAGTAGCAAAAGTGCAAACATATTGCAAAACAGTCAACTTACAGCCAGCGGATGAGGTGGGGGTAGAACAAATGCACAGTAATGGATACAGGGATTCCCACCATAGCTGGTAAAGTGCTTGGGCCCAGTCATAGTTGGGGGGACAAAGGAATCCAGGGGCTCAGCTAGTTAGTGTAACAGCGACAGTCCTCCTTGATGGAATGGCTTATAAGGGATTTGACAACATTCAAGGAGACGTAGTTGGAGAACCTAAGGGTGTTTTGGAGTATATTCCAAGCAGAAGATAAAGTGTAACTGATTGGAAAGGCACAGAACTACAGCTTGTTTTTGGGTGTGTTTTGGGACCACAGGGAGGATAAGTGACTCGCTGTGGTCAAACAATATACAAGTAGAGCATGTTGGAATCAAAACCCATTCTGCTGGATTAATGAAGCTTGTTCATAGCTCTTTGCTTTAACCTCTAGGCTGTCCTGCCAGCTGTTACTCAAAACCTACACATTTCAAGGCTGGCTCCATGATGACTGGCCAGCAGGTACGTAGCCACATTTGCATCTTGTAGACTTGAGTTCATACTCGAAATTGTAAGAGAAAAGGCTGTAATTTATTTATTTTTATTTATTTAACTGTAGGATTACAAATACCTTTGAGCAGGAACCGCTCATTTACAAAGGTTCCATGTCAGAGGATGGAGGGTAAACTTTCATACAAAGGTAGACAAGGATAACAGACTTTAAAACAGGCAAAGGCTAGGCTTAAGGATACATTCCTACTTGAAGCGAGGCAACATCAGCAAGAAAATGTCGGTAACAGGTGAAATAACGTGTGGAGTGCAGTTAGAGACGGTAGGGTAAGTGGAGTACTGAAAGTAGTAGACTGGCTGAGGAGCCATTGTCTAAGGGAAGGGGGGGTAGGATGGATGCAAGCCTGATAGTAGTAGGAGAGTGTCCATGTCCAATAAGTGCCAGAGGAAGAGGGGGTGGACATGAGGAGGCACAGGGAGGGAGGGATGAAGGGAGGGCAGGAAGGATGTAAGAGGAGGGAGCAGGAGCCAGAGTATTGCAACCCTAGGGAGGTTACGGGGCAGCTTGGGCCAGCAAGGGAAGGAGATGATCCTCTTAGTGGAAACAATCACACTGACTGGTTGATGTGAGGCACTGACGGAGTTGCTTTTTGAAGGTGCCAAGCGTAGTAGCAGTAAATGTTTCTTTGTTGAGCTAGTTGTACCATAGTGGGGCTCTGTAGCTGAAATACCTCTGACCCATTGTGGTCTGGCATCTGGGGACCTGGTAGATTTGATTTTGTACATTTCTGGTATGCTGGGTGCTGTTGTTTATAGTAAGGAGCTTTTCAACACTTGGCAGTAAGAGCCCAAGGAGAACCTTATTGGTTACCAGGCAGATCTGGTATTGGATCCTGCTGAGGAGTGGTAGCCACCCTGTCTGAGTACAGATTGCAGGTGCGTGCTAGACAGGCAGTGCCCATTAGAAGTCACAAGATTTGTTAAGCGCCACTGATATCCTGCGAAGGGCAGTGGGGGAAGCTAAGCCGTAGATAACAAGTCTATAGTCAATGACTGAGGTGACAGCTGTTAATCGCCAGCCTAAGGGCATCAGCTGTCATGCAATGTTTGTGCCTGTGGAGAAGGCCTATTTGTATATTTGTGGCCTTTGCAACATTGTCAATGTGCCGTGCAAAGGAGAGGGATCTGTCCAGGGTGATGCCAAGGTACTTAAACTCTGGAACTGGTTCGAGTGTAATCCCTGCTCGGTTCCTGATAGTGAGGGGTTGAGAGTTATGCTTGCTTCATGTATTGCAGAAAGACATTACTTTTGTTTTGCTATAGTTTAGGACCAGTTTGTGTGAGCTGAACCAGTCCTTCACACTCTTGAAGTCACGCTGTTGTTGCTCCTCAAGTAGATTAGTATCATGGTGATTTGTGTATATGACAGCATCATCCGCGTAGAGCAGTATGTTCTGGTGGCAGACACTAGGAAGGCTGTTCAGGAAGAGACTGAAGAGCAGTGGACCCAGAATGGACTCCTGGGGAACTCCTGAGAGGACTGGGCTTTCATCGGAGATGACACCGGTGATATTAACACATTGGCTCCTACCTCCGAGATAATTTGCAAACCAGAGCAAAGCATCTTTGGAGAGACCGATATTTGAGAGTTGCCTGAGTAGGAGTTGGGTGGTTTATGATGTCAAAGGCTTTTGTTAGATCAATAAACATAGCCCCCACGCAGTTCCCTTGGTCCAAGGTGGCATGGATGAAACCCATAAATTCCAGCAGTGCAGTGGTGGTGCTATGCCCTTTTCTAAAGCCATGTTGTTCAGGGCATTGGATTTCATAGTTTTCTAGGTACTTGACTAGCTGGTCTGAGAATATTCGCTCAAGAGCTTTGAATAAGGGTGGGAGGATGGAGATAGGCCTGTAGTTTGTGTGCAGTGCCCTGTCTCCGCTTTTGTGAACCGGTGTAATTGTAGCTGCTTCCATATGGTTGGGAATTGGGCAGTCCTGAGTGATAGGCTTAATATCTTAGTCAAGGGTTCTAGGATTTCTTCTAAGACCAGTGCACACAGTTTCATGTCGAGGGAGTCACAGCTGTAACCAGTACTGCTGATAGCTTTCAGAATGTATTTTCTGGCAAAGTGCACAGGGATCTCCTTGAAGTAGAATTGTGGTGCTGTATGATAGTGTGGTGCCTTGTCAGCATGGTCACTTGCGGAAGGGGCGTTGAAGAAGTCTGGTGCGATGACACTGCCCAGATTAGAGAACACATTGTTAAAGGTGTTGGAAATTGTAACAAGGTCGGTCATTGGTGTACCGTCGCTACTGAGCATTGTGGGCGGATTCTTGGGGTCCTTTCCAGTGAGGTATTTTATGTTATTCCAGAATTTTTTCCCATCCTTCCAGGTATTGGTGAATGCTTCCCTGAAGTATTTCCTTTTGGCATTCCTTATTGCTCGAGTGCAGTCATTCCCAGCTGCTCTGAATTTTTGAATATCTCCTGGCTTAGCAGTGGCTTGAGCACAGTGCCAAAGATGATCTCTTTGTCTGAGATGAGTAGTTAGCTCAGTGATTATCAAAGTGTTGGCCTTTCCTTTTTCCTTCATCTTTTTCACTGGTGCATAGATCTCGCAGGCTACAGAAAAGTGGTTGATGAAAATGTCCAGAGCTTGGTCAATATAATTGGCTGAGTCAAGTGCAGACCAGTCCAGGCTGTGCAGATGTGCTTTGAGCATTTCAAGTTGCCCCTGCTTTAGGACCATGGGGTAGACTGTTTTAGGAGGGGGCCTTGATGAATTTGTTAGTCCAGGTACACATTACGGGAGAGTGGTCGCTTATAGTGTCAGGGAGAACTGTGACTTTAGAGATTTGCTTAGGTCAATTTGTCAGTATCCAGTCTAGCAGTGTCTGGGACCCAGTTCTATAGTTGCACCTGGTAGGGGTGGGTACCATTTGTGAGAGGTGGTGTGCCATGACAGCATCCTTGTAGGAGCTGGCCTCAGGCAAAAGCCAGTTTATATTGAAGTCGCTCAGTATTATTGTTTCTGAGTTATAGCGGACTCCCCTTAAGTACTCCATGACACTGGTGAAGCCAGTGGCATGGTCCTTTCGGGGTAAGTAAACCCAAGCTATGGTGAGTTCTTTATTATGAGCCCCAAGGAGGACTTTTATGGTGAAGATCTGTGAAGAGGTGCCATGGTCGAAGGGTATGGGCCTTAATGCTATCCCTCAGGTAGATAGCACAGCCTCCTCCTCGCTTAGCGATTCTGTCTTGCCTGAAGATATAGTATCCAGGGATAGCAACTGCGGCATCAGGTATTTTCAGATTTAACCATGTTTTGACAACAGAGAGGATGTCTGGATTGTGTTGCTGTACCCAGGTTTGGAGGTTATCAAGTTTACTGAGGAGGCTACAGACACTGATAGATGCCAACATGAGTGACCCCTCCTTCCGGTTTAGCAAGTGGGAGGACATCGGGTGGACATTGCCAGAGATCAGAAGCAGCATTAGTAGAATTCTGAGGAGATAGGTTATGAGCATTTTGTAGGCTAACTTGACTGTTGGGCATTTGCTCCACATGGCACTGTGGATCATGGGCCATCCAGTAGTGGTGTGGAATGTTATTAGTAGAGGAAGGTAGTCAGGTGTGCTATGCACTTGAAACATCAGGAGGTAGCCAAGGTGCCAGATTGGTGTGCAGTGGGCAAGGATGTTGATGGTGCAGCTACCTGAGGTCATGCCTTAAGTATAGAGCAAAGCACAAGGTGGACCATACTGGTGAGGGGTTTGTTTAGTTGTTCCCATAGGGACAACAAGACAGAGTAGTGATAATATCAGCGCTATTAATACCAAGGGTCTCAATGCTGCAGGTGTCATGTTTCTGTGGTCTATAGGCAGGGCCCCTGGTGTTCTGCAGCAGAATTTTCTGATTTCTGTGGCAAGGCTCCCTGACTTCTGCAGCAGCATTTTCTGATTTCTGCGGCATGATTTATTCATTTCTCTGGCAGAATGCAGTCCTGTTATTGACTAAATATGATGAGATGTCATCGATGACATCATATGCTGAGCATAGAGGAGGGGCTTCAGGTTAAACGAGGTGGGAAAGAAAGCCTGACACTATGGAAAAATGGTATATTTATTTGAAAAGTCACCAAAAACAATGAATTCTGCGGCAATATATATATTCTGCTGCATGATGCAAATTCTGCGGCAAATTCCGCAACCGCAGAACCGCAGAATTCCACGGGCCTTGTCTATAGGATTCACAGTAAGGCCAGAGATTGTCCCAGAGATGGCTTCCAGGCTGTAATGTGTACGGTCTGTCCAGACTAGAGGGTGTGGTTTCTGCTAGAGGCAATATCCAATAGTGTGACACCGCCCTAGGACGGAGGGGCGAGTGTCTATTTAAAGGAGGCCTGGGAGGGGTTGGGGGGATGGGCCCGAAAAGAGAGCGAGAGAGAAAGTCAGTAAACTCAGCCCCAAATTTAGCTTCAGAGCAGAGATTTTAGACAGCCTAGAGAGCTGTACAGAGGCTCACCAATAGGAGTGCAGTACAAAACAGTCGGTCCAATCACAGGCCACAGGGGCGAACGCCGCACCAATCGGGTTGCAGCACAGTGCCTGGTTCTGTGATTTAAGTTGGCAGATGTACTTTCATGTGGGATCTGGCTCACAGTTCCAGGAGGGCAGGTAGAGGGCCATCCGTGAGTCAGTGAGGTGGTCTGAAGTTGCGGCTGTTGAACGCCGCTGGTCATTGGGTGTGCCATTCAGGCGTGGAGCCCTAGGGAGGCCAGAAGAGAGAGAGAGAGAGAGAGAGAGTGACACTGGTTACAGGAGATAAGACTGGGGGTGGGGGGCTGACGGCAGGCTGTCAGCAGGGCGGGGGTGAGGCAAGTGTTGCTACACAAAGAGATTAATTGGTGGAGTGTAAGAGAAGGAATGGAATAAGACAGAAGTCAGTGCTGTGGCAGCCCCCAGAAATTTGTACTGACATGAACACAGCCAGGGTTTAGAAATCCTGATATGGGGCCCCAATACCTGTTGACATCACAGAGCCAGCCTTGAGATGTGTAGTTTTTAATGATCAGCTGGCGATATAGCCAAGAGTTTAAAGCAATCCTAAAGATGGATTAATTTTGTTAACAGTTTGAAATGTAAGGGTGATAACTCACTTGTTTCAATGCACATACAAAACAATTATTATAAATGTAGAAAGTGTTGTAATAACACCTTAAAACACACTTAATAAAACATGATTTCCTATTTAACCTACAGTAAAAGGAGGGCCAAGTTCCTTGATAACATGATTTCCTGTCAGGAGCTTGAGGCTGCCCCCAGCCCTTAATTACAGGCTGATTTACATATGAATAACTCTGGACTGCAAAGACTCATAGATAAACACAATGGCTCACTCAAATTAGCTTTTTATGGGCTTTCAGACATTAAGAAACTCTGTCGATGACAGTTCCCCTTTAAAAATGCCAACTGCTTCATCAATTGAGGTAGCTAAATAAAACGTTTGCCAGTTTATGTTCCTGAGATCTAACAAGTAATTTTCCAAATTGAAGTTCCAATAGCTGCACTTGGTCACAAATGTTTTAATGCAAAGAAGTGCAAAATAATGCACTTGGTCCATAAAATCCTGAGGGCCGAGTACGAAAAGGGGGAGTGATACGGACAATGACCAAGCAAGAAAGAGACAGGGGAATAATCAAATAGGATGACCTGAAGGTGGCCAGTCAGTGTGATAAGGCAGATGGGAGGGCTAGTGGGATGCTAGGGTGCATAGGTAGGGTTTTCAACAGCAGGAAGTGGGAGGTAGTGTTACCCCTATATAGAGCACTGGTAAGACCCCACCTTGAATACTGTGTCCAGTTCTAGAGACCACATAAAAACATAGTAACATAGAAACTTAGAAACTGATGGCAGAAGGAGATCACAAGGTCCATCTAGTCTGCACTGTGTTGTTGTCTTTTCCTAACCCCATAGCTGCCCTTTTGTGTGAGAACTCCCTTGTGTCTATCCCATGCATTCTTGAATCCCCTCCACCATGGTAACACCTACCACTCCTTGGGGAAGACTATTCCTAGCATCCACCATCCTCTCTGTGAAGAAGAACTTCCTGATGTTGGTATTGAACCTCCCTCCTTTCAGCCTCAGATTGTGCCCCCTGGTTCTACTGGCCTCCTTAAAGTGAAAAAGTTCCTGTGCCTGCACCTTGTTTAATCCTTTTATGTATTTGAAAGTTTCGATCATGTCTCCCCTCTCCCTTCTCTGCTCTAGGGAATACATGTCTATCGTTCTGTATTTCTGTTTCTATGCTTTTCATGATTCCAATTACTGCATGGGGAGTGGAAGTGGTTAAACCAAACTCGAAGCTGAACCAAATTCATTGCTGGCCCACTACTCTCATGCTTAATCCTGGAGGACCAGAAACAGCTGCTCAGCAGTCACATTTCAGTTATAGCCATTGTTTAGTATCTCATCTGAAGAAAGCCAGCTCTAACAGGACAGCACACACTTTGTATGAGCCAAGGACTCTAGTGTGTGTGTAATTTGAATCCCCTGACATTCTTCAACTAAAAGCACACTGAAATACTTAACTTTCTTTGCGATCACATGAGGTTAAACATGCCACGGCCTCATTCGTACCAGTCAATTTAGGTTTAGTGAAATGCAGTTATTCCTTCACTGCACAGTTTTCTAGTTGAATGGTCTGCTGATCTTAGATTTATTAATGCCCATGGCTTTCAGTGTACTGTGGCAATGTGTTGGGTGACTGAGCAATACCTCTGTTTAATACAGGTGCCGCTAAAAAAATCAATTAGATTCGTCTGAAGGTCATGTCAGACAAATCTAATTGATTTCTTTGACTGGGTGACCAAAGTAGTAGACCAGGAAGGGGCTGTGGACGTGGCCTACCTAGACTTTAGCAAGGCATTTGACACAGTCCCACACAAAAGATTAGTAGTCAAATTAACCAGCCTTGGAGTGAGTCCCAGGGTGGTAGCCTGGGTAAAACATTGGCTGAACAACAGGACACAGAAGGTAATTGTAAATGGAGTCCACTCAAGTAAGAGAGGTTACTAGTGGGCAAATTTAGGTTCAGATTGGGTCCAGTCCTTTTTAATGTCTTTATAAGTGACATTGCAGAGGGACTGGAAGGAAAAGTATGCCTCTTTGCAGATGACACAAAGATCTGCAACAGGGTTGATACACAAGGAGGCATGGAAAGGATGAGAAGGGACTTGGCAAGGTTGGAGGAATGGTCAGAAATATGGCAGCTTGTATTCAATGCAAAGAACTGCAAAGTAATGCACCTGGGAAACAAAAACCCAGGGGAAGATTACACAATGGGGAGGGAGGTAGTAACAACAACAGAAATGGAAAGGGACCTGAGGGTAATCATATCAGATGACCTTAAGGTTGGCAAGCAATTTGAGAAGGCGGTAGGGAGGGCTGGGGGATACTGGGATGTATAGGGAGAGACATCACCAGCAGAAAACAGGAAGTTGTTATCCCCTGTACAGACAGTTGGTGAGACCCCATCTAGAGTACTGTGTCCAGTTCTGGAAACCCCATCTCTGCAAGGACATAGACAGGATGGAGGCAGTTCAGAGGAGGGCAACTAAAATGGTGCAGGGTCTGCAGAGAAGGCCTTCTACGAGGAGAGGTTAAAGGAGCTTAATATGTGTACCCTTGAGGAAAGAAGGAGAGGGAGGACATGATAGAAACATTTAAGTACCTCAGTGAATCAACAAAGTCCAAGAGGGTAGCATCTTTCAGAAAAGAGATGTGCAAGAACAAGGGGACACAATTTGAAGATAGAGGGGGGACGGCTAAGGGGCAATGTGAGGAAGTATTTTTTTCACAGAGAGGGTGGTGGACGCATGGAACAGCCTTCCTGAGGAGGTTGTGGGGTCTAAAACTGTGGGAGAATTCAAGAATGCATGGGACAGACATAAGGCAATTTTTGTGGGGGGTAGGAATAAATAGGCTGTTGGTCAAATAGGATCTGCAGCTTATCCTCTAGGTAGGGAAATGGGCAGACTATGTGGGCCAAGCTGTCTTTATCTGCCATCAAAGTCTCTGTTTCTATGTTTCTATAAGGTTTCACTTGTGGCAACAAGACATTTTAGTACTTTAACTATGAAGAAAGTTAATCATTTACCTTGACACTAGAGGGTAGGGACTGAGAGTTTGAAGTAAAGTCAAGAAGGACAAGCAAGGGTAATAGCGTATGTTAGCCAAACTACAACAAATTTAAATAGGAATTTCTAGCACTGGTCTGGGCTAAATAACAGTGGAATTCCTTTCTTGTCTACCAGTAACTGCTCATGCTCATGGATTTGCATAGCCTTGCACTTGGAGCTGCTCCAGTCTGTCAGGTTGACCAATTGTGATGTTAAAATACAATACCACCCAGGCAGATGCAGTTGTAGTGCAGATGCGCTCTTATTAGTTTCTGTTTCAAATGTACAGTAGGAGTCTCTAGAGATTTGTGTACTTATTTAAAATTTGAAAATTGGGTAAGACACACTGAGCCAAGCCTCATCAAGTTGCAACCTGGGGTACAATGGAGGAAACAATTGAAACAAGACTGCATTAAATCACGCTTACATAATTAGATATAAGCTTCAAATGACAGATGAGTAAAAAATGATAGCAAATGGAGACAGATGATGTCTACCTAATCCAGCCAATAGAAGCACTCTGGATGGGGGGGGGGGTCAATACCAGTCTTTTCACAGAAGAAAGGGTTCTGAAAGAACTCCTAAAACTGAACGTGGAAAAAGCAATGGAGCCTGACGGGATTCACCCCAAAATTTTAAAAGAACTAAGGGGAGAACTAGTGACACCACTCACTACCCTTTTTAAAAAATCATGGGAGAATGGTGTGGTACCTAAGGACTGGAGTAGGGTGGATGTGATTCCCCTTCACAAAAGTGGGACCAAAGCAGAGGCTGGAAACTACAGACCTGTTAGCATGACCTCAGTGGTAGGGAAAATGATAGAATCACTTCTGAAAGAAAGAATTGTTGAGTACCTAGAGGTCAGCAGGGCACAGGACCCAAGACAGCATGGATTTACAGCGGGAAGGTCATGTCAGACGAATCTAATTGATTTCTTTGACTGGGTGACCAAAGCAGTAGGCCAGGGAGGGGCTGTGGACATGGCCTACCTAGATTTTAGCAAGGCATTTGACACAGTCCCACACAAAAGATTAATAAACAAATTAGCCAGCCTGAGAGTGGGTCCCAGGGTGGTAGCCTGGGTAAAAAATTGGCTGAACAACAGGACACATTGGGTAATAGTAAACAGAGTCCACTCTGAAGAAAGGGGGGTTATTAGGGGGTACCTCAGGGTTCAGTACTGGGTCCGGTCCTTTTTAATGTCTTTATAAGTGACATTGTAGAGGGACTGGAAGGAAAAATATGCCTCTTTGCAGATGACACAAAGATCTGCAACAAGGGTGATACACAAGGGTGGAAAGGATGAGAAGGGACTTGGCAAGGTTGGAGGAATGGTCAAAAGTATGGCAGATTAGATTAAGTGCAAAGAAGTGCAAAGTAATGCACCTGGGAAACAAAACCTAGAGGAAGAGTACACAATGGGGGCGACAACAACAACAAAATGGAAAGGACCTGGGGTAGCTAATCAAATGACCTAAAAGTAAGCAAGCAATGTGAAAAGGCAGTAAGGATGGCTGGGGGATACTGAGATGTATAGGGAGAGGCAACTCCAGTAGAAAACAGGAAGTTGTTATCCCTCTGTACAGACAGTTGGTGAGACCCCATCTGGAGTACTGTGTGCAGTTCTGGAGACCCCATCTCCGCAAGGACAGACAGGATGGAGGCAGTCCAGAGGAGGGCAAATAAAATGGTGCAGGATCTGCAACAGAAGCCATACGAAGAGAGACTAAAGGAGCTTAATATGTATACCCTGGAGGAAAGGAAGGAGAGGGGGGACATGATAGAAACTTTCAAGTACCTCAAGGGAATCAACAAAGTCCAAGAGGGTAGCATCTTTCAGAAAAAGAGATCTGCAGAATAAGAGGACACAATTTGAAGATTGGGGATGGTCAGGGACAATGTGAATAAGTACTTTTTCACAGAGAGGGTGGTGGACGTGAAGAATGGCCTCCTGAGGAGGTCGTGGGGTCAAAAACAGTGGGGGAATTCAAGAATGCGTGGGACAGACATAAGGCAATTCTGGTGGGGGGGGCAGGAAGAAGTAGGCTGTTGGTTAACTAGGATCTGCAGCTTATCCAGTAGGTAGGGGAAATGGGCAGACTAGGTGGGCCAATCGGTCCTTATCTGCCATCAAACTCTATGTTTCTATGTTTAAAAGAGGTGGTAGTAGGCAGGTTTGTAATTGACTGACACACTCTATGGTAGACAAGTGTGAAGTATCCACCTTTGCTCCTGTTTTCCATCTCACTGACTGTTCCCCTTGTATTTGCCTCATACTGTACCTTGGTGGAAGTGCTACTGAAAATCTCATTTGCTGTTCATGCCTTGTATGCTTATTTTGTACTAGTTTTTTTTTTTCACTTATCCTGTATTTATCCATGTCTCTGAATGCACTTCACTGTAACTGCAAAACAATGCCTGTCCTATGTATTACATATCCTCTGTTTCCTTCCCCAGGGTCGCACCTGGCAATGAGCCACAGCTCAGTGTGCCTTTCGCAAATAAATAACTAAATTATTTTAAATTGAAGAGGATACCAAGATTACAGGAGTGAACCCATTTTTTTGTTTGTTTTTGTTACTATAGTAAATAGGGTTATTCAAACTTGCCCATCAGCACCACTATGAGTCGGGGAGAATTGCTGATCTGCTACCAGCTGTTTAGTGGATCAGCCCTTTTCATTCACTGCTGTGCTGGGGAGCAGAAACACTGCACACATTTTCCATCCCTGTCTGGAAGCACCCCGCCACCTGCAGTGGTGCAGCAGTCATGGAGCTATGGGGTGGGGAGGGAGTGCACAGAGGGAGAGAGTGGAAGGGGAGCTATGTTTTATTTTAAAAAGGCACTGGAAGCATGGGTCTCGGTTAGAGGGAAGGAGTGTACAGAAGGAGAGCGTGGTAGGGAGTAATGAAAAAGACACATTGGAGACTACAGGGGTTAGAGGGAAGGCAGACAAAGTTGTCACAATCCCCGTTGTGCTCCACGGATATTTATGTGCGTGTAGCAGGATGCGTCAGCAATGCAAATACACATTAAAGGTGGGATGGGATGTAATAATAAAATATTGGGCGTTAGATTTCTTACCTCAAAGAATTGTAGAAAATTTGTCATGAAGTCTGAGGTCCCATACACAGTCACAGTTTAGTGTAACAGAATTATTGTGCCAGTACTTTTTTACTTATCTTAGGAGACTCATACTGTAGGACATATTTTACTGTATGTCTGACTAAGAAACTCATGAGTGCATCTGCACTACCATTGCTTCTGCTGGGTGGTATTGTATTTCAGCTTCATAATGGGTCAGCTTGGCAGACTATAAAAGCTTTGTGTTTAAGGATGTGCCAAGTTCAGTCCATGCTCCACATCCTACCTATCATGCTTGCTTCTGCTTCTGATTATGTTACTTGGCCCACTGTACTGCACTCAGAACACTCTGCTTTATGCCACTGGCCTTCTTACATTGCAGTGTTTAATTGATGCTCTCCAGTGCTGCTTTTCTGCTCCTTGTTTAATTCAGTGCTCTCTAATTACTGCTTCTTTGCTCCTTTTATGCCATGTGCAGTATTGTATTATTGCATTGTAAATGATGAGAAAGCATTATTTCAATACAGTCACTAAAATACCACCAACAGCTTAATCTGGGGGTCACTGATGTACTGCCAAGCTGGAAGGAAGCTTTCCTCTTGAGCTCCCAGAAGACATTGAAATAAATATATTTTAAGCTAACCCTGGGCAAAATTTACTACTTTTAAAAATGCTGATTGATCACTAGTGTGCCTGGAAAAGAATGGGCAAACTGAAAGGGTACAAGGCAGCACCTACCGACTTCTTTAAACCTAAAGGACATCAACAGGAAGAGTAGCCAGTAGAGCATGCTTGGACTATAGACTCGAGTGAACAGCCCAAGAATAACATCACTTTGGTGACATTTAAAGGAGTACTACTGTCAGAATTTGCAAACACAAATGTTGTGCGGAGTGTTTTGATTCGTGTGTGTGTAGTCTTAGTGCGTCCTTCCCTTTGTCTGCTATTAGTTTTTTCTAAATTAGCCTGCTAGTTTTGCAGTGGTTTTATGACCCCTGGGGATCTCCATCTCACCATGGTTTATTGCTTTTCTTACTTCTACAATGCCTCCTGCCCACGTGACAGTGATGCTTCCAGGACCATGGATTCAGCAAACACTGGTTTAGAGTCAATTTACAACAGCAGAGTTATGATATTAAATAATCTTTCTTATCCAGTGAATGCTAAAGGCTACATTTACAATTAGGCAAGTACTTGAGGGCTAACTAAGTGGGTTATTCTGTAAAAAAAACAGCTCACTCTAGCTGCTAGAGACTTTGCTAATTATAGCATTGATAATCTGGGGTGATTTGTGTGCTTTTTGTTGCTGTGTGTAGTTTGATGAAATAAAGATTTAAAAGCAAAACATTTACTCATGCTGGCTAGATCTGACACACACGCACACAGAAAACAAAAATACTGAATTAGAGCTATTTAGTGGATGCCAGAACATCAGGCTCCTATCTCTGCTACTTGCTGAATCAGTGGTCTCCAGACGCATCACTGTCACATGGGACAGGAGGCATTGTATGTACAAGAAAAGCAATAAACTATGCTGAGACTGGGATTCCCTAGGGGGCATAAAACCATCACAACATTAACAGGATCATTTAGAAAAAAATCCTAATAGCAGACAAAGGGAAGGAAACACTAGGACTACACACTCAAATCAAAACACTCTGCACAACATATGCTTTTGCATATTTTGACTGTATTACTCCTTTAATACAACATAGACTACATTGGGTCAGCTGGTGAAAACAGTCCAAGACCTGGACCATAAAATGAGGCTCACTACCCCGTGATTGCTGTTCTTGAAATGAGAATAGACTAATTTGGAACAGATGGTCCAAAAGTTGGAAATATCAGTACTAAAAATTAGTAACACCCCATCAAAGATCATCAAAGAAAACTGTCTCCTCCACCAAGGACTTGAGATAGTTTTGACCCTACCTGATAGTTTGGTATACATGTCTGCCCCAATGCCTTTTATCCCTTTCCTATCTCTGCATGTGTCCTGTCCTCTTTTCTTAAGTCTTGTAGGCTTGCCTGCCTGGTAAGACCTTTCCTTCTCCCCCTAACCCCTCTCCCCCTTCCTGTATCTCCACTCTAGCTCCCTTCTGCCACTCTCCCTCTATCCTGATTTCTCTTGCCTGGCCTCCTATCTTTTCTCACCATTCCTGCTGTATATATCCTCCCCTACTCCTTTCCACTATCTTACTCTTTCACCTTCCTTACCTTCTTCTCCCTATGCTACCTTACTGTCTCCTACCAGTCCACCTCCTCCTCTTCCTTTATCGTTTAATTTTTATTGCAGAGTTCGAGCTGTTGCCTGTTTTTCTCCCAATACTGTATTTTGCTTGTATTATCTTATGTTTTATCCCTACAACATTTGCTACTTATTTTGCCTGCTTGCTTACTGTTGTCTGCTGTTACTCCAGTTCCTTATATGTTTACCATTTGTAAAATTGTTTCACTACTAGGGAACCGTAATTGCTGCCCTCTCCTTTTGTTATGTTTTATTTCTTTACTGTTCTTGCATTTATGTTCATTGCTCTGTACCTTGAAAAGTGTATTGTTTGCTCCTTACTTTATTGGAATGTACTTGTTACTGTTCATTATGTTCTGTACTCTCCTGGGTCATGCCTGAAAATAGTCGTTATGTTGGCTAGTGCACTTACCCAGTAAACAAAAACTAAATAAATAAATAATTGAGAATCAGACATGTGAATGTAACTTCAGAGTGGTTGGGTTACCTAGATTAGTGAAGGAAGAGAATGGTCTTGATTTTGCCAGAATCAGATCTTGGGCCTGTCAGAGGAGGACCCACTGTTTTCCCCAGAAAAGGTATGTAGAATAAACAGAATAATGCAGTGGGTGGCCATGGTAGCCAACTCTCCACAGACATTCTTTTTTTTTTTCAGTAAAGATTTTTTTTATCTTTGGGGTGGACAGGCGACCATCAGCCAAGTGGCTGCACTTTCCAGCTGTCACCCACCCCTCAACCACCAGGATACTCCCATGGATTACCCCCCCCCATGGTGGGGCCAGTAGAATGAAGACCGTCACATCCTGAAAAGATAAAGGCTAAAAGGGTAGCATTCAGAAGGTATAGGGAGGTACAGATGGAGGAGGATAGGGTGGTGTATCAGAGGAAACAAAGGAAAGCAGGGAAAGCAGGAGCACAAAGGCACAAAATGAAGAGAGAACAGTGAGGTAATGAAAGGAGATGAGACTTTTTTAGGTATGCAAGTGAAAAGAGGAAGATCAGGAGTGGGATTGTAAGGTTAAAAAGGGAAAAAGGGGACTGTGTAGAGGGAGACCAGAAAATGGCAGATACCATGAACAAATACTTTTGTTCAGTGTTTACAGAGGAAAGAGAAGAGGAGAGGCCACAAAAAAGTAACAGAAGCTTTGGAGGGAGGGAGGGAGGGAGGTGGACACTTGTCCTGTTTTTGGAGGAGACAGCCCTGAGGGAACTTGCTAATCTGATGGTGGACAATTTTTGTCAAGCACCTACTCCAAACTCCTCACTAGAACTATCACAAATAGAGTATTTAAGCAAGGCCACCTGGACCAATTTAGAGTCGACCTAAGTCAACAAGACTGGCCCCAAGTCTACTCCTCTACTTCTGTTGATACAGCCCTGGAGTGCTTCATCAGGTTATTCAATGTGGTCTGTGACATACACGCTCCAATAAAAAAAAAAAAGGAAAATAAAAGGCCGCATCAACCCATGGTTCTCTACTGAGCTTCTTGAGCACTTGAAAGCAAGAGATAGTCATTGGTATAGAACCCAGGAGACAGGCAAGCAGGCTGACATTCAACTTTACAAAGAGGCCTGCAAAAATTGCACTAGGGAGACGGCAAAAACAATACTACAAGGGTGTGCTTAACCCTGTCTTGGAGTGACGGTAAAAAATTTTGGGCTAACCTCAAGGAGGTCACGGGGAAAGGTAGCAAGTCAGCCCCTACGATGCTAAACATAGATGGTATAATTACAACTGACCCAGAAACTATCGCTAACTCACTCAGCAAAGCGTTTTCTGATCTCTCTGGAGTGCTACCCCCAGACTTGTTCCAGCCCTCTAACTCCTCTGTCACAGCGCAAACAATGAACCAGCTGCTTACTAATCCTCTCTCTATAAATGAAGCCAGGAAATACCTTCTAAAGGTCCTGGGAAAATCCCGATGTAGTGGAGACTTCCTTGACCTAAAACTTGTAGTCCTATCCTCGGGAGTCATCTTGAAGCCACTAACGTACATAATCAACACCTCTCTAAGATTCTCCCAGTTCCCACAGCAATGGAAAGTAACATTAGTGACCCCAGTCTTCAAGAGTGGTGATCGATCCATGCTACGAAACTGCAGACCCATTTTGATTCTCCTTCCCCTAGCCAAGGCACTAGAGAGGATTGTCGTGGACCAATTAGTGGAATATCTGGAAAAATACAACATCCAATGCTCTGAGCAACTTGGCTTCCACAAAGCACATGACACATAGCACCACCACAGCGCTGCTTGAGCTCACGGGCTTTATTCACAACTCACTTGAGCATGGCGAGCTGGTTAGTGCAGCGTTTATTGATTTGTCAAAAGCATTTGACATGGTTAATCACGACCTCCTCACTGAGCAATTAGATGTTATTGGTCTTTCAGATGATACTGTAAGATGGCTCAAATCCTACCTCTCGGACAATGTCTACTCTGGCAGCAGACCAGTTCGCTTGAGTGTCCTACAGGGCTTCATCTTGGGTCCCTTAATGTTCAGTTTATTTCTAAATCAGCTTCCTAGTTCCTGTCCCAACAAAATTCTGCTCTCCGCAGATGATGCTGTCCTTTTCTTCAAAGGCACTGACCCCAAGTCACTGTAGCTCACTCTACAGGACAGTTTCGTGTCACTGGAAAAGTGGTTTAAGGCACACTAACTTGTCATGAATTATAAAAAAACAAAGGCAATGATATTCTCCAGTCTGCAGAATCGACACAGATCACACCCACTCACCATTACCAATGATGGAGGTGCATAACTTGAACAGGTACAGCTCTTTAAGTACTTGGGGTTACAATTGACAGTACCACGTCATTTGTCTACCATGTAGGCAATACAGTAAAAATCACTCAATATACGCAGTGGCCTCCTACACAGGTATAAGCACAGTCTCACCCATGAAGCCCCAAACCTTGCCGCCCACTGCTCAGTCATCTCTCTTGTGGTGTATGGTATTGCAATCTATGGATCTGCAATGGACACAGACCTCCACCACATCAAAGTCGCCTTAAATAAGGCATGCCGCCTCTCCACCAGTTCTAAACAGCAAACCCACACCTGTGACCTTTATGCCCGTGTTAACTTGCTCCAGTTCAGTAGCAGGCTTCAGTACAAGACCTGCTAGCTGGCCAAAAAAAGCAAGTCTAGTCATGCTACCCATAGGCATCTGGAAGCTCCTCACCCCCATGCAAGCAGCTGCACCACAAGAAGCTCCAGGAGCATGGTCTTCAAGGTTCCCAGATGTCATGCCTCTCTAGGACAAAGGACCTTTGCCCACCAGGTGCCCAAATGGACTAACAACCTGTCACCAAGTCTCACTGCTATACCAATGCTAGGTCCTTCCAAATGTGGACTACAATGTCATCTGGTTGCCAAAGCAAGTTGTGACTGTTTTCATTAAGGCCTCCAGCCCCCTGGATGTTCATCAACCTAAGCACCGCAGGGCACTGTCTATACTCCTACTTCTTCCCTCCCTAAGCTGTCCCATCCTCCTCACCTTCTCAGCTGCCACCACTCCACCGGGCACCTGTCCACCCTCTACTTCTTCCCTCCCCAACTGACCCACCCTTCTCCCCACCCCATCTACCCTGTCTCCCCTCATCCTCTCTCTACCACTCCCCTTCTACTCCCATTCTCTCTTCCCCTTCTTGCACCGACATCCTGTACTGATCCTGCTCCACCCCCTCACCCAGCACCCTCTGCTTAACATTTACCTGCTACTGGCACTGCCAGTATGCTTAGAATAAGCATCCTTTTCACCCTTGATGAGGCTCACCATCTGGGCTAATTCCTGTATATTCTCTCTCTCTCTCCAGTTTGTCTTCTCCCTATTGTCCCTCTCTTCCTGAGCACACCCCTCCTCTTGTTCACTCTCTCTCTCTCCCTCACTTGTTCCTGTCTGTGTTGGCAAGTCCCATTGTATTTAGTGTTTTTTTATTTCAGTCACTGACATGTAACTTGTTGCTTAATTTGCCTTAATTGTTGTTGGTCTTCTTATGGCCTATCTGTAAGCTGTTGTTTTGTTTGTTACTGTAAGATCCTGACGTGGACCCTATGTAATGAGACTGTACCCAATGATTTAATCCAAGATCTTAATAAAAAAAATAAAACATTTAAAAAGATGGGATGCATCCCAGGGTATTGAGGGAGCTCAGAGAAATACTGGTTGCATCTCTGACAGTCCTATTTACAGCTCACTGGAAACAGTAGTGGTTCTGGAGGAAGGCGGATGTAGACACACTACACAAAATTGGTAGCAGGGAGGAGGCTGGCAATTATAGACGGTGGTGGGAAAGTTAATGGAACTACTACTGAAGGAAAGGAGTGCGTGATGCCTTGAATCCAGTAGGTTACAAGACCCAAGGCAGCATTGGGTCACATGGGGGAGATCATATCAAATGAATCTGACAGAGTTCTTTGACTGGGTGACAAAGGAGTTAGAGAAGGGTGGAGCAGTGGATGTGACCTACATTATCTAGATTTCAGTAAGGCTTTTGACATCCTTCCACATAAGAAACTAGTAAGCAAGCTGGGTAGCTTAGGAGTGGGTCCAAAGGTGGTAAACTAGATAAGAAATTGTTAGTGGATAGGTGACAGAGGGTGGTGGTGAATGGAGTTCACTCTGAGGAAGGAAGGGTGACCAGCGGGATACCTCAGGGATCAGTGATGGGACCAGTTCTCTTTAATGTCTTCATAAGTGACATTGCAGAGGAACTGTAAGGTAAGGTCTGCCTCTTTGTGAATGACACCAAAAATCTGTTATAGGGTGGCCACTTGGGGGGAGGTGGTTGGAAAAAATGAGCAGAGACTTGAGAAAACTAGAGGAGTGGTCAGGGATATGACTACTGGGCTTCAATGCAACAATGTGCAAAATAATGCACCTGGGGCACAGAAACCCGGGGTGGAGCACAAAATGGATGGAGTGGTATTGAACACCACCAAGCTGGAAAGATACGAGGGGGTAATCATATTGGATGACCTAAAGGTGGCCAGGCAGTGTGACAATGCAGCCAGGAGGGCTAGTGTGGGATGCTGGGGTGCAAAGGGAGGGGTATGACCAGCAGAAAGAGGAAGGTGGTTTGCCTCTGTATAGATAGCTGGTAAGACCCCACCTAGAGTATTGTGCCCATTCTGGAGACCACATCTCAGGAAGGACATACAGAGTGGAAGTGGTCCAGAGGAGGGCATCTAAAATGGTACAGTGTCTGCATCAAAAGCCCTACAAGGAGAGACTAATGGACTTCAATATGTACATCCTAGAAGAGAGGAAGGAGGGAAGAATATGATAAAGACCTTTAAATACCTCTCCAGGTTAAATAAGGTACAGAAGGGAAGTATCTTTCAAAAGCAAAGGTGCTCAAGAACAAGGGGACATGCCATGAAACTGGGAGTGGGGGTAGATTCAGGAGAGATGTAAGAAAGTACTTCTTCACAGAAAGAGTGATGGATTCCTTCCTGGAACAGCCTTCCAGTGAAGGTGGTGAGGCAAAAACAGTGGTAGGGTTCAAGAATGCATAAGATAAGCACATGGGAATCATAGTTTAAAGGAAGGGGAGAGGGAGAAAGCATTGTAGATCAAGTACAGTCTGCAGTAATAATGTAGGTAGGGAAAAATGGGCAGACTGGGTGGGCTAAGCAGTCCTTTTCTGCTGTCAGATTCTATGTTTTTATCCAGTTCTAGCAGCTGGGACATTGGTGCATGCAGGGGAGGAGTGGACCTGGCTTCATTAAGCCCATCCCATCTCCCTTTTGCCAGTTTTCTGGTCCCTCCCTATTGCTGGGGAGTGCACATCGGCACATACAAGTGAAGGCATGCACGCGCCCCAGGTGTCCACGCAGCAACCTCCCTTTATGTCGCTCTCAGGCCCATCCTACCACCAGGCCTCCACCTGGTGGCATTCATGTGGCACTGGTGGAACTGGCAGCCTTCCCTCCCTGGGAGAGAAGAATAGTCCATTGGATGCTCTATCCTCCCCCACCCCGGCCAGCTCACAAGAACCCAAGATTGCTCCAGATCCTAGGTCACTGATGTGTTGGGCAGTAGTGCTACCGCTGCATCCCTGGGCCAGCTCTCCATGGACATTCTTGCTTGTGCAGTATGTATAGGTGTGGGGGACCTGGGCCAGGTGTTGACAATAGCAAGGCGCTGGAGAAAAATACACTATGTGGCTGCAGATATTTCTTTATTCCCCAACCTCACCTACAGCATCAGATAGAGGAGGAAAGCTTTTGATGGGGTAAGGAGATGCTTATACCACTTGGAACTCTAATACTAACTACTTCTTCTTGTTAGACTCCATCTGTCATGAAATGGTCACCCTTACCTCTTTAATGACCCGAAGCAAGCTGAAAAACTTGTTCAGAGGACTGAATCAGAAATGGAACATGGGGAGGTCCTTGGAAGGCAAGTGAATCCAGAAGCCTAAGAACAGTGAGCATAATGGGTCCTCCACTGTGGTACTTATGCTAATGAGCCACAGATTAAGGGCATTATACTGTGGGCATCAGCGTGGGGCAGCAGTCCGCATGAGACGCTGCACCCACAGTAAGGGAAATAATGTATACGATGGCTGTTCAAATGGGGTATATGCACTGTGTCTTGTATCAATAAGTCATGCAATGTATCCGGGTGTATTTTGTACAACTGTAAGCTCCAGAATGCATAGCTGCTAGTGTAAGTGCCAAATCATTCATTAACTTCCTAAATAATTTTAGTTCTGACCTAATACTGCTTAGTATTGTTAAGTTTAGCTATGCTGTCCTGTATATTAATCTTAATGTTCTGAGTTGCATAGCAGCTTTTATAACCATAAATAATATTATCTAGGGCCAGTGTAGTTTATGTTAAATAAATAGATAAATTACATACCAAGGGGAGGTCTAAGCACAGCTTGAATAACCAGGAGTCTGGGATAAATAAGGAGTTAAAATATGTCTAACAAGGAGAATGTGGGAGTAAAGGAACTGGAGCAGGCATCAGGACAGCAGGGAGGCACAAAGGTGGAACAGGGGAGGAACTAGCATGAGGTGGGGGCAGGGAGGGTGGTCAGCTGTAATGGGTGTGAGGATGCTATCATCTTAAGTATAATGTGTTGAGTAGGAGGTTGTTAAATGTGTATACAGCTTGAGCATATTAGGGATGAGATATGGAGGCTGATATGGGAAGTGAGAAGGGGAATGAGGGGCCTGGGGAAACTCATAGGTGGAACAGTCAGGGGTTGTCACCTCCTAACAGCATGGTAGGTATTCTCATGAAAAACCAAGGAGGACAATACAGGGATTAGGGACATTCTCACCACAGGGACAACAGAGTAACAGAGTGGATAACTGGCAAGTGGTGAAGGGTAGGAGCAGGGTAGGAAATGTTTCAGGGCAAGGATGGCGGAGTAGAGAAATAGGAGGGAAAGCAGAAGATAGTCCTGTAAAGGAGGGGGGGACCTCCTCAAGCAGGTTTGCTATATTGTCAGGTTTGGAGGAGCAGGGGGAAGAGCAGGTGGCAAATGATCAGGTAAGGGTGGAAACTAGCAACAGAGCCAAGGGGAAAAGTGGGGCAGGAGGGGATGTGGCGAGATGGACCAGTGGCAGTGGTGAAAAGGAAGGAGGGTACAGAGAGGAGGAGGCGAGACCTAGTCTGAGAAGGGAGACCAATGGGAAGGGAGAGCGGGAGGACATCCTGGAAGACAAAGCCGGGCATAAGAGGAGGAAACTGGGTGTAAAATAAGGAATGGGTCTCTGGGATGTGCACAGCAGGATAGGCAAAATGAAATGGAAGGTAAGGGCCAGAGGGTCGTTATCCTAGGAAACTCAATACTGAAGGGTGTGAAATGGAGGGAGGGGAGATGGAATTGCCGAAGGTGGCTAGAGTGTATGCCAGGCATGATGGCATGGAGGGTAGGACCTTTTATTCCAAAGTGGGTGGGGCAGGATAGGGTAATAACTGACATTGTGGTGCATTTGGGTTACCAATGACCTTGCAGGGTGTGAGATAGAGGAGGTACAGAATAGGTTTAAGAAGGTAGGGAAGATCTGTAGGGAGGCAGGAAGATCAGTTTTATTCTGAGGTTCTTCCAGTCCCTAGGGCAAGTACTGTTAGGAAGCAGAGGTTTGAGGAGTTCAACACCTGGATGAGGGGGTAATGTGAGACTAATGGGTACCGGCTGGTGGGTGGGTGGGGAAGGACATGGGAGAATAAGGACCTTTATGCACCAAACAGGCTGTATTTAAGTAAAGTGGACACAAAGGTCCTGAAAGGTAAGTTAGAGGAATATTTAACAGATAAACTTAATTTAAACTAAAGTTGGGGGGCAAAGGTGTGCTTCATTCATAGTCACCAGGAAAGGGGGCCATCAAGTTTCCCCTATAGTAGATCATCAGACGAAGGGGAGGGGAAATGGGAGTGGGAAGGGGGATATACCCCAGGAGGGGAGGGGCCGTAAAGGGTTGATATGGAACAAGAGACACAAGGATCAAGATGGATGGTGGTGTCCTTGAATGCAAGGAGTCTGGAAAACAAAATGGCTGATCTTTAGGCACTGATGGTGGAAGGAGGGGTGGACATAACTGCCATCACAGAGACAAAGGCATCCACTACCATGACTGTGACCTTGTGATCCCTGGGTACAGATTGTACCAGAAGGACAGGGAGAAGGGGAGGGATGTAGCCTTATTCATAAGAGAAGGAGTAATATACACCAGGGAGAAGGAAGAGGAGGGTGGAACATAAGCCTTATGGGTACTACTCCAGAACAACAAAGGGAGAAGGATTAGATTGGGGTGGTATATAGACCACCCATATAGGATGTGGAGATGGACAGGGAGCTGGGGAATCAGATTAGAAAGCCATGAGGTAGAGGAAACCTTGTCATAACAGGTGAGTTCAACCTGCCTGATATAGACTGGAGTACCCTGGTTACCTCCTGTGCTAGGGAAAATGTTCTCCTGGAAGCTTTTCAGAACTGTTTCCCATTGCAGATGGTCACACAGCTGACCTGGGATGGTGCCTAGGACTGCAAGTTCGGTTCGACCAAATTTAAAAAAAGGTCGAACCTCCATTGTTCTCCATAGTCCGCCATGGTAGAACGCGTCATTTCAAATATGCGAAAGAACTTTGGTTCTGTAGAAACCAAGCACTAACAGTAGTACAAAGTACACACATACAGATGCACTGCACTGCCCTGCATGCTCCCTAACTGTCTCTCCGATGTAGCACACGTGATGCTGCTTGCAGCACGCAGGCGCCAGTCGGGACTCTCAAAAGAGGTGGAGATGAGAGACCATGGAGAAGGAGGACCGTGGGGAAGGGAAGGAACATACTAGATGGGAAATGGTGATTGGTGTTTCAGTTTTTGTCCCTCAGCAAGCCAGTCAGCTATTGGAGTGGGTCACAGTACTGGAGTTGCTCGCTGCAGTGTGCGCAGCACATTTCTCAAGGGCATTGAATGTGAGTGGTTGTTGTGCAGTGAACTTTGTGTAGTATGTCATCTATCTGGCATTCAGCGAAGCGGTGGATCAGTTAAAAAATTTAAAAAAACATCTATTTCTTCTTCCCCCTTCTCTTTTTGTGATAGCCAGCTGGACGAGCTGGCTTTGGCAGCTTTTATTTTGGGAGAAAAGGAAAAGAAAATGCTAAGCCTTAAAACAAAACAAAACAAAAAAAAAAAAAAGCATACCTGTGTAGACAACAAGTTGGTGGAGTGCTGTTGGTGTGACCTGACTGACCATATGTGTCGTGTGAAATTGTGGGTGTCTGAGGGTTCTCTGAAACTCAGATGCCAACAAACATCACACACTGACTGAAGTGTGCATTGTGCAGACTGTGCTGTAACTTAGTGTGTGTGTTAAGTGTTACAGGAGTGTGTACAGCAGCACACATTCACAAACCTGGCTAAAAACAGTCATTAAAAAAAAAATAATCTCTCTGTTCTACAGGCTTACAGAACAAACAGAAAAAAAATATTAAAAGAGCCTGGAAAGTTGAAACTAATATCCCTGTGTCTTACTTAAAATCACTTGACTCGACGCAGCAAAGAGTGCTGTATTTACCTGTTAGGGAGAAAATATCCCTGTGCCTTACCACTTAAAGTACTTGACGCGACGCAGCAAGCAGTGCTCTATTTACCTGTTAGGGAGAAAATATCCCTGTGCCTTACCACTTAAAGTACTTGACTCGACGCAGCAAGCAGTGCTGTATTTACCTGTTAGGGAGAAAATATCCCTATGCCTTACCACTTAAAGTACTTGACTCGACGCAGCAAGCAGTGCTGTATTTACCTGTTAGGGAGAAAATATCCCTGTGCCTTACTACTTAAAGCACTTGACTCGATGCAGCAAGCAGTGCTGTACTTACCTGTTAGGGAGAAAATATCCCTGTGCCTTACCACTTAAAGTACTTGACTTGACGCAGCCATGAGTGGTAAAAAAAATAGCAACACTTCTCAGGCAATCCAGGCAACAGTAACAACAGTACAGAAAATTCAGGACCTGCAGGAGTAACCTGTCGTGGTACTCAGAGGATGAGCACAAGGGCCATAATAGTGCGGCAGCCAGTTTTAGTAAGCAGAGTGATGGATGATGATGATGAGGAGGAGAAGACTGATGAGAGTGAGGGGGAAATCAGTGGAACAGATCCTGAGTTTTTAGTAGATAAGGCAGCAGTCAGTATGTCAAGTAGTAGTAGCTCTGGGGAGTGCGAAGAAGAGGACGAATACAGACGCAGAAAAAGAACAAAAACAAGTTTTCGAAAGGATGGCTGTGGTGCTAAAAAAACATTAATGATAGTGGGGCATAACTTGGAGAGTCGGACACCCACACATGCAGAGGAACAACAGAGGACAGAAGATGGACAGGCTTCACTAGGGGAAGAAAGAGATGCAGTTCAACCAGTCAGAGAGGTTGTGCATCTTCAAAATGATGTGCAGATGGGCATGGAAAGACCTCAAAGAGGTAGTGGAAATAGTAGTGGCTGTGGTGGTGGTGGCAGTGGTAGTAATGAACCTATCCTACCTATAAGAAGCAGTGCAACAAAATCTGGGAACCATTGTGTGGGATTTTTCCACACAAGATAAATCATCTGGCAGCCATGTGGTTTGCAAATTATGCAAAACAAAATTAAGTCGTGGTAAAATGGGTACTCGGCTGGGAACATCAACAATGATAAGACATATGAACAAGTCTCACATTTATCAGTATCAAAAAGCACAAAAGGAGCACACAAATGTTGTTGCACTTCTGCACTCTGCTGAGGAGGATGAGGTAATGGATGTTTACCAAGGCGATGAAGTAACTGATGCGGAGGTGGAGGATGATGAAAGTCTTCCTTCCAGTCAAAGCACAGCATCCTCTATTTCTCACTTCTTTACCCCTCTGACTCCACCACCACAGCCCAACCAGAGTCATATACCATCCATGGCCACAACATCCACCTGTCATGGTGGTAAAGGTCAAGGGAAGCAGCCCAGAAAATCAGGTGATAGCAGCAAGCATAGCAGGCATCAAATTTCTTTGAAAGACTGCTTTGAGCGGTCACAATAATATAAGCCCAACAGGCCTGAGGCAAGGCGACTGACAAAAGCAATTGGGGAGATGATAGCCACTGACTTGCTTCCATTCTCATTTATGGCTAACCCAGATTTTAAAGCGCTCATGGAAATCACTGTGCCAAAGTATCAGGTCCCCAGCCGGACCTATTTCTCCAGTGTTGCCATTCCAGATTTGTATGACGTTGTTCGGAAAAGTGTGTCTGATGCTCTGAAAGGTTCAGTGGGCAAAAAGGTTCATGTCATGACAGATATGTGGACCAGTGATCAGACGACTGACTATATGGCTGTGACTGGCCACTGCGTAAACTTTCTTCCCTCCACCTCCTCCTCATCATCATCATCGTATGGTGGCACTGGTGACAGCAGCAGCAGCAAGAAGCAAGGGAATTTCACAGTTCGAAGGCAGGCAGCTTTATGCATTTATGGTTTTGAAAAAGATCACAAAACGGAACATCTTCTGGAGGGCCTCCAAGAAAAGTTTCCTGAGTGGCTAACTCCAAAGTCTTTGCAACCAGGGTTTATAGTGTCTGACAGTGCTTCAAATATTGTGAAAGTAGTAAGACTTAGTAAGTTTACACATGTACCATGCTTTGCACACACTATTAACTTGGTGGTAAAAGACTTCCTCAGTGAGGACTGAAATGTGCAGAACTTGATTGCAGCTACCCGCACTGTGGGCACTCACTTTAGCCATTCTGTGAAAGCCCGAAAGTTGTTACGGCAGATTCAGATTGAAAACAGCCTCCCTCTCCGCCAGATGATACGGGAAGTTCCAACCTGGTGGAATTCCACTTAGCTAAATGATGCAGAGAACGCTTGAACAACAGAAAGCCATCCATCAATATGCAGTCCAACATGGTATTGGGAAAGGAGATGTGAATATCAGCCCCAATCAGTGGCGTCTGATGGAGAATCTTTGTTGTATCCTTAAATCCTTTGAGGAGGCTACCTGAGTGGTGAGCTCTGATGGTGCCGGACCAAGTCAGAGCCTACTCTTAATTTCACTCATCAGGATGAGACTGCAGCATCTCGAGTCACAGTTCTTTGACAATGATGACATCAATGCTGCATCACTTGTTGGAAAAATGATACAAACCTTCCTGGCTGATGAGCGCATTGTAAATATGTGCAGAGAAGAACATTACATTTTGGCCACACTCCTGGACCCTCGGTTTAAGGATACAATTGAGACAAAAAAAAAAATTCTTCAAACCACATGACTTTAAAGACCTGGAACACTATCGTGAACTATTAATTGAGAAAGTGTCAGCACATATAGTTCAGAAAAGTAGTACATAATCAGTGTCCTTTTGGCAACATTCAAATTCTGACCAAAATCTGGTGGAGAGGGAGGGAGCACAATCTGCTGTTGCTGCTGCTGCCACCACTACTGATGTTTTGGCTCATCAAATGCAAACCAGAACTGCTGCTACACCACAAGAGGACAAACCACTGTGGGACATGCTGTCAGACTTTGGTCTAATAAAGACAGCTGGGAATGCTCAGGCAGCAGTAGTGGTACCAGAAGTCCCTGCTGCAAAAATGGTTAAGGATTATATGGAGGAGACAGTACATCTCACTGCAGGTGATGAACCCTTGCTTTATTGGCAACAGAAAAAAATGATCTGGCCTTCTTTAACTGAGATCACAATTGAATACCTCAGTTTCCCACCTAGGCTAGGGTGCACCACACCATGGGATTCAATCAGTGGTTGAAAAACTGGTGCAGAGCTCAGGGATTTGGCTCCATTGGAGATTGGGGGTCCACCTGGAGTGATGCGGGCCTATACTGGCATGATGGGCTGCATCTGTCCAGGAGGAGAACCAGGATCCTAGGTGATAAGTTTAAATGCTTCATTGGCAAGCATTTAAACTAGCCAAGGAGGGAGGCACTGGAAAGGAGCAGGGAAATCCTAGCCCTCCCAAAAAGGTCAGGGTAGTAAGTGAGGTAAACACCAAGCTAGAGATGTCACTATGGAGAAGGGCAGGGGTAAATGGAGAAAGTGACAAAGGCAAGAAGGACAGGGATGGGGCAAAAAGGAGTAAGGCCTTCAGGAAATGGAGGGTAATGAGTACCAATGCCCGTAGTCTGGGCAACAAGCTCCCTGAACTGGTGGCCTTGATGGAAGAGGGATGCCTGGATATCGTAGCAGTCACAGAAACATGGTACACAGAGAACCATGACTGGGATGTTAACATACCAGGGTAGCTCTCTATGTAAAGGAAGGGATAAAAGCAACTGAACAAAAGAATAAACAGGGAGGAGAGGAGGCACTGTGGGTCACCTTAGAGACTGGAAATGGTACCACAATCAGCACAGGGGTTGTATACAGACCCCCATGTCAGGGGGAGGGCATGGACAAGAATATGATAGAAGGCATTCTTAGGATGGCAGAGAAAGGGGAGATACTGTTGATGGGAGATCTGAATATGCCAGATGTTAACTTGAGCACATTTGCTGCAGCCACATCCAAGAGTAGGGCCATTCTTGATGCCCTACAGGTGGCATGCCTCAGACAGCTAGTTTCAGAACCCATTCATGAGGGAGCAATCTTAGACCTCATACTCTCAAATGGGGATAGTGGGAGGATCTCAGATCTAGACATGGGTTGCCATCTGGGAACAAGTGACCATCAAACAGTGTGGTTCATGATAAACTCAGCTACAGAATCAAGCCAAACAAAAGTGAGGGTAGTGGACTTTAGGAGGGCTGACTTTGGTAAGATGGGAGACTGCCTTAGAAAAGCACTAGCAAACAGGCTAGAAGGAGGGGTGGAGCAACAATAGGGAAATATCAAAACTGCCATCACAGAGGCAACAAGCCTTTGTGTGAAACAAATAAACAAATCAAAATGAAAGAAAAAGTCACTATGGTTCTCAAAAGAGGTGTCGGGGTAAGTCAGGAAGAAAAAGATAGCATTCAGGAAGTAAAAGAAAACACGGAAGGAGCAGGACAGAGAGCTGTACCAGTTAAGGCAGAAGGAAGCAGGGAGGGAAGTCAGAGTAGCAAGGGCCCAAACTGAGGAAAAGATAACCAACTCGGTTAAGAAGGGGCATAAAACCTTTTATAGGTACATGAGGGAGTGTAGAAAGACAAAGGGAGGGATAGTGAGGCTGAATAGAATGGACGGTAGGTGGGCAAAGGGGGACAGTGAAAAAGCAGAGATACTGAACGAATATTTCTGCTCAGTATTCACAAAAGAGGAGGAGGGGGATGTGCCTAATCCAGTTAACAGAAGCACTCTGGATAGGGGGTTGATCCCAGTCCTATCACAGAAGAAAGGGTTCTGAAAGAACTCCTAAAACTGAAGGTGAACAAAGCAATGAGGCCTGATGGAATTCACCCCAGAATTCTAAAAGAATTAAGGGGAGAACTAGTGAAATCACTGACTACCTTTTTTAACAAATTATGGAAGGATGGTGTGGTACCTGAGGACTGGAGAAAGGCGGATGTGATTTCCCTTCACACAAGTGGGACCAAGACAGAGGCAGGAAACTACAGACCTGTCAGTTTGACCTCTGTGGTAGGGAAAGTGATGGAATCACTTCTAAAGGAAATAACTGTTGAATACCTATAGGCCAGTGTGGCACAGGACCCAAGGCAGCATGGGTTCACAGTGGGAAGGTCATGTCAGACGAATCTAATTTATTTCTTTGACTGGGTGACCAAAGTAGTAGACCAGGAAGGGGCTATGGACGTGGCACACCTAGACTTTAGCAAGGCATTTGACACAGCCCCACACAAAAGATTAATAGTCAAATTAACCAGCCTGGGAGTGGATCCCAGGCTGGTAGCCTGGTTAAAACATTGGCTGGACAACAGGACACAGAAGGTAATTGTAAATGAAGTCCACTCTGAAGAAAGAGGGGTTACTAGTGGGGTACTGCAGGGTTCAGTGCTGGGTCCAGTCCTTTTTAATGTCTTTATAAGTAACATTGCAGATGGATTGGAAGGAAAAGTATGCCTCTTTGCAGATGACACAAAGATCTGCAACAGGGTTGATACACAAGGAGGCGTGGAAAGGATGAGAAGGGACTTGGCAAGGTTGGAGGAATGGTCAGAAGTATGGCAGCTTGGATTCAGTGCAAAGAAGTACAAAATAATGCACCTGGGAAACAAAACCCAGGGAAGATTACACAATGGGGGGGTTGTAACAACAACAAAAATGGAAAGAGACCTAAGAGTAATCATGTCAGATGACCTTAAGGTTAACAAGCAATGTGAGAAGGCAGTAGGGAGGGCTGGGGGTATACTGGGATGTATAGGGAGAGGCATCACCAGCAGAAAACAAGAAGTTGTTATCCCTCTGTACAGACAGTTGGTGAGACCACATCTGGAGTACTGCATCCAGTTCTGGAGACCCCATATCTGCAAGGGCATAGACAGGATAGAGGCAGTCCAGAGGAGGGCAACTAAAATGGTGCAGGGTCTGCAAGAGAAGCCATACGAGGAAAGACTAATGGAGCTTAATATGTATACCCTTGAGGAAAGGAGGGAGAGGGGGGATTTGATAGAACCTTTTAAGTACCTCAGTGGAATCAACAAAGTCCAAGAGGGTAGCATCTTTCAGAAAAAGAGATTTGCAAGAACAAGGGGACACAATTTAAAGATGGGGGAGTGGTTCAGGGGCAATGTGAGGAAGTATTTTTTCACAGAGAGGGTGGTGGACGCATGGAACAGCCTTCCTGAGGAGGTTGTGGTGTCTAAAACTGTGGGAAAATTCAAGAATACATGGGACAAACATAAGGCAATTCTTGTGGTGGGTAAGAAGAAATAGGCTGTTGTTTAACTAGGATCTGCAGCTTATCCTGTAGGTAGTGAAATGGGCAGACTAGGTGGGCCAAGCGGTCCTTATCTGCTGTCAAAGTCTATGTTTCTATGTTTCAGATATACTGTATAAGTAGGAGAAGAAGCAGCAATGAGGGGATTGTTAGGTTCAAGAAGGAGGAGGGATGGGTGGAAAATAATAGAGACCTGGCAGAGTCACTGAACAAGTACTTCAGCTCTGTATTTACTAGAGAAAATGACAGACCTATGCTGCAGGGGAAGGTAAGAGTAGAAAAGGGGAAGGGGATGAAACAGATGGAGTGATCAAGCTGACAGGGTCTTAGGGCCCTTTGGGTGGATAAGGCACCTAGTCCAGATGGCAGACACCCAAGGGTCCTGAGAGAACTGGTGGAGGTACTGGTGGCCCCCCCTTGCGGATCTGTTTAACACCTCGCTAGAGATGGGGTGTGTGCCTCATGACTGGAGAATGCCTCGTGGTGCCACTCCATAAGAATGGTCCCAGAGATGAACCTGGTAACTACAGACTGGTCAGCTTAACATTCATTGTTGATAATTTAAAAACTGCTTTAAAGACATATCTTTTTACTCTGGCTTATCCTTCTTAGTTATGGTTGCTTTAAATGTTTGGATTTTATTATTTTATCTATTTTTGTACAGTGCCTTGGTTTTGAAAGGCACTTTATAAATAAACTTGATTTGACTTGACTTGACATTGTAGGCAAATTAATGGAGACCATTCTAAATGAAAGGTTGGTAAACTATCTGGAGGTTAATGATCTCCAGGATGATAGGCAGCATGGGTTTGTCATGGGGAGATCCTACCAGATGAACATGATGTAAATTTTTCAACTGAGTCACAAGGTCTTTGGACAAGGGCCAGGCAGTGGATGTACTATACCTGGACTTCAGTAAGGCCTTCAACTCTGTGCCACATGGTAGGTTGCTTAGCCAACTGAGTAACCTGGGAGTCAGGAACAAGCTGCTGCGGTGGGTCAGGAGCTGGCTGAAAGAAAGGAAACAGAGTGGCGGTAAGGGGTGAACTGTCCAAGCCTAGACCTGTAAATAGTGGGGTCCCACAGGCATCAGTACTCGGTCCAGTGCTACTCAACATCTTTTTCAGAGGCATAGCCGTAAGGGTCAAAAGTAAAGTCTGCCTTTTTGCAGATGATACTAAGCTCTGTGGGAGGGTAGTCATAGAGGAGGGAAGACAGGAACTCAGGGAGGATCTGGCCAGACTAGAGAAATGGTCTGGCATCTGGCAGTTGGTGTTCAATGCCAAGAAATGCAAAGTCATGCACCTTGGAACTAGGAACCCAGGGGCCAGCTACTGGCTGGGTGCCATACAGGTGTCCATCTAAAAGGAGGAAAAGGATCTAGGGGTGACAGTCAGGGATGACATGAAATAATCTGCAGTGCTGTAAATCATCAGTCAAAGCAAATAAAATGCTGGGTTGCATTACCAGAGGAAGCACCTTCAGGAGGGAGGAAGCCATTCTGCCCTTGTACAGGTCATTGGTGAGGCCACACATGGAATTCTGGTGCCCTTTTTTGAAGAAGGACATCAAACTACTGTAGGGGGTTCAGTGAAGGGCAACCAAGATGGTCCAAGGCTTGGGGGACAAACCATATGATGAGAGGTTAAAGGAGCTCAATATGTATTCCTTAGAAGACAAAAGAGAAGGGGGTGGATATGATAGAAATATTCAAGTACCTAAAGGGTATAAACAAGAATGGAGTGGAGAGCATTTTCATTTTAAAAAGGGAAGGGGCTACAGTCTGAAACTTGTGGGGAGCAAATTTAAAAAAGAAATGTGGAGGCACTTTTTCACAGAAAGGGTGGTGTCAAAGTGGAATGAACTACCTGAGGAAGTGATATCATTGAAAACAGTGGAAAGTTTTAAGGGGAGGGGTAGGACAGGGCAAAAAAGAGAGTGGCAAATGGAGGAAGAAAGGAGATGGGGAAGTGGGGGTGGAGGATCACTCTGTCGGGCAAAGGGGGGCAGCTACAGTAAAATAAACTGAGCTACACACTCGAGTGGACTCGATAGATCACTATGGCCTATTTCTGCTGGCAATTTCCGTATGTTCGACATTTGCTACCTTCTGCTACTGGGACAGTCAGTGATTAATTAATGAACTCTGTGATCTGTAGTCAGGATGTCAGGATGGGATAACAACTGCATACTGTGGCTAACATTCTGAACCTTTCTGCTGAGGGCTTATACTCAAGGCACCATGTTTTCCGCGATTCTGTGGCAGTGGAAATTGCCTCAGAATTTAATGTAAACTCTGGAAAAAACATGGCATATTATTCTGTGGTTTACATGTACTGCGGAATATTATTCTGCAGTTTACATGAACTACGGAATATTATTCTGTGGTTTTCATGAACTGCAGAATATTATTCCCTGGTTTACATGAACTGAGGAATATTATTCCGCGGTTTACTTGAACTATGAAATATTATTCCCCGGTTTACATGAACTGCAGAAAATTATTCTGCAGTTTACATGAAATGTAGAATATTATTCTGCAGTTTGCAGTGAAAAGTCAGTACTGCATTTAGCTGGCCTGCTGGAACTTCGGTACTGCTACCGCTCGTTACTCTTATGACCCAGATTTGGGAATGAGCCTGGGAAGTTGGAGGGCTGTCCTGGTGGAGGAGGATCGAGCATCTTATGGACTGCTCTCCTACTCCGGGGGAGGGTAGGGAAGTTACCATAGTTTGGGTAACCTCTCATGGTTACCTGTGGTGAGGCAGCTGGGACTGACTACATTATGTAGGTGTGTCAGACGTTCAGCGTGCCACCCCAATGTCATTGCATGCCATGCCTCCAGGAAGGAAACATAAAATAGAGGTTCTGCTGCCACACAATGATGTCTGCCGCCATGTTGCAGACCCCATGCCACCGACTGGGCTCTTGCTCCCATTCTACTGTTCAATCTCCATCAGTGGAAGGGTCCCCCAGTGGCCGCATCTCTGCAGGGTAAGCAGAGGGTGTTTGGGAGTGAGGTAAGTCCCGGGGTGTGTGCCATGGCTGAGTGTTTGTAGATCAGATCAAAGGGGGCCAGCAGATGAGGACATAAAGCATAATGAATGGAAAAAAAAATAGAGTCAGTATAAATTGTAAGTAAAACGAATCTGTAGTTTACATTGATCCTGACCAAGGAATATTCCATGGATCATATAAACTGAGGTTCTTCCATGGATCATATAAAGCCCAGAAGACTATTGTGCAGTGTATATTGAATTCTGTAGAATGTTTTTAGGAATTCTGTGGAATTTAAAAACACATTTTTATGTTGCTTGCACGCATGTGCAAGAAACATAGTGCCATCATCGAGTTTTCAGAGGTGTGGCACCCGTCTTCCAATTCAGTCAGTGTGTTTGCAGGCACGGCCCCAGTTCCCCAATCACTGCTGCAGCTGTCTATGACAGCATTTGAAAATGCAGTGGTTGTACAGTAGAAAGGGAGAGCTCCGCTTCAGTGAGCAGAGCTCCCCCCTCCACACACACACATACACACGCACGCATGCATACTGCGTGCTCTTGTGGCTTCCCCCTCACCCCACGCACACACTGGATGGCCAACGGGGGTGTCCAATCCCCCATCAGCTCCACACCCCCCCAAAGCTTCCAGGTGCCATGCTGGGAGCCCACCCCAGCGTGGCAAAATGTGTAATGGCTGACGGGGGTGCCTAATTCCCCCGTCAGCTCCAGCATCCACAAAACAGCCTTCCAGCTGCCACGCTGGGAGCCCACCCCAGCATGGCAAACATCCTCATCGCCTTATTAAAAAAAATAAACCTGCAAATACAAAAACTGTCCTCGCGCTTCTCCCTGCCCCCTCCCACAACCCACATGCACCCACTGCGCACCCTGCCTCCCCACACCCCCACCCCATACTTACTTCCAGACCATGGTGCAATGATCTTCGTGGTCTGGGAACACATCTGCACTCTTCAAAGCCAACCGCTAACTGAGGAAATGCCAGTAAGCTGTATAACGGGATAGGGTTTTTTCAACTTTGCTGCATATCTCAGGCATTTTTTGGAATTTTGGTACCAAATTTTCAACATGGGGTTTTTAGGACCCCTCCTCATGAATTCTTTCACTGTCATGGTGTTAATCAGGCTTGAATGGTGATTTCGCGGTCACTGTGCGAAATCACCTTTCAGGACCAATTAATGAAATGACAGTGCCAGTGCTCATAAGGTGGGCTCTCAAAAAGCCTATGTTGCAAATTTGGTGAAAAAATTCCTAAAAATGACTGTTTTGACGTGCGTTGCTGATTCCTTACGACGCTTGTAAGCTCACAAATTTTAATATTTTCACTCCAGATTTTCAACATTGCCATTTTACCACACCTCCTTATGAGCAGTACAGCTATCATTTTTCACGTCACCCAAAATGTGTTTCCATGCATGTAGCACAAAATGGCACAGTTGGTGTGCACAATCAATGTGTGGGACAGATTAAGAAAATCACAGTGACACTGTTCATGAGCAGAGGTCTTAAAATGGCTATGTTAAAAATTTGGTGAAAAAATTCCCCCAAATGACTGTTTTACGAGCATTTGTTGCGCTGATCCTATGCACGCTCGTAAGTTTGTGAATTTTCAATATTTTCACTCCAGATTTTCAACATTGCCATTTTACCACACCTCCTTATGAGCAGTTCAGCTGTCATTTTTCACATCTCGCCCAAAACATGTTTCTCCCCATGTAGCACTCAATGGCACATTCAGTGTGCACAATCAATGTTCGGGACAGATTAAGAAAATTACAGTGACACTGTTCATGAGCAGAGGTCTTAAAATGGCTATGTTGAAAATTTGGTGAAAAAATTCCCTTCAGACATTCTGCAATGTTACTAATGAAGACATTGAACAGGACTGGCCCCAGTACCGATCCCTGCAGCACCCCACTGGTCACCTCCTCTCCCTAGACTGCACACTATTTACCACCACTTTCTGCCTCCTGTCTGTTAGCCAGTTTCTAACCCAGTTTACTACCCTTTCCCCCATGCCCAGCCTACCCAGCTAGTTTATCTGCCTCCTATATGTGATGGTGTCAAAGGCTTTGCTGAAATCAAGGTAAGCATTGTCCACTGCCCCACCCTGATTCACTTCCTAGGTCACTCAGTCACATAAATCAACCAGATTTGTCTGACATGATGTCCCCACTGTGAATCCATGTTGTCTATGGTCCTGGGCTCCGATGGCTTCTAGATGCCCCACTATCCTTTCTTTAAGCAATGTCTCCATGATCTTCCCCACTACTGAGGTGAGACTGAACGGCCTATAGTTCCCTGCCTCCTCCCTGCTGCTGAACTTGTGTAGAGGGACCACATGTGCCCTCCTCCAATTCATTCATGTTGAATGACTCTGTGAACATGGCTGCCAGAGGTACTGCTATCTATCTCCCTTGCAGTTCTCTTAATATCCTTGGGTGTATGCCATCTAGTTCCATCGCTTTGTCCACCCTTCAATTTAGTGAACTCCTACAGGACTCTTTTGCATTTGAATGGACTATTGTCCACCTCTTCACCCCCTTGGCAACTGCTGTACTGCTGTGGCCCTTGCCCCTCCCACTCTTCTGTGAATACTGAATGGAAAGACACAGTGGATGTCTTGGGAGGAAGGCATGGAACTATCACTTCCAAACACCTAAACAGCACATACAAGCAAGCAACATTCGGCATTGACAAGTGCTTGTTTTACTTTCTAATACTAAGAACTCATGAGTTAATTTACAGCCTTCTCCGGTTTGTAGATCACAGCCCCCAAACTAATGTTTTCCCCTACCTGGGTGCTGAGGGTTGCTGACTGCTACTGAAACCCCCAACTGCTGCCACAGAATTTCCACAGAAATAGGAAACTAATGCAGCAGAAGTTATATGGCAACAGGGGGAGTTGCCGCAGAATTTAGACTCAAATAGCCGCAAAAAAATTGGGGCCTTGCTTATACTGTACAAAATGACAATTTTCTGTCCTGACTTGAAGAGATTCCTGCATGAGCCCTGTATTGCAGTTTGCCTCATGGAGCATATCAGCAGGGACTGTCACCAGTTTCAATAAACTGCATGTTTCATGTATGTTTTTACCCCCTTTTATGCTGCAGGTTTAAACTGTTATATGTTCTCAAAGTTGTAGTTGCAACTGTTTCAGCTCTCTCTACCCTCCTGGAGTTTATAGGGCAATTGGTAACACATTTTGAAGATGCTGCCTATATCTTTGGCCTATCTGTCAGACATACTATTAAATCTCCTGGATGACTGGGAAGTACATCTTTATGAAGCCACTATCTAACTATAGGGGATCCATAGATCTTACATGTAACTGGAAAAATGCTGTATGGTTAATATCCCACAATAGTGATCTGCTTTGACCTTCCTGGGTTGCGTGCATATGGAATCTACTGGTTATTTAAGCAATAAGGCATAACAAGGTGTGTGTTATTGTGCAATAACATCATACCTTGGCTGGTTGAAGCACAAGGCTGCAGGGTGAACAAGGGGGCACAATTTGAAGATGGGGGGGCGGCTCAGAGGTAATTTAAGGAAGTTATCTTTTCACAGAGAGGGTTGTGGATGCATGAAACGGCCTTCTGGAGGATGTTGTGGAGTCAAAAACAGTGGTGGAATTCAAGCATGCATGGGACAGTCATAAGGCAATTCTAGGGGGTGGGGGTAGGAAGAAGTAGGCTGCTGGTTAACTAGGATCTGCAGCTTATCCATTAGGTAGGGAAATGGGCAGACTGGGTGGGCCAAGCAGTCCTTATCTGCCATCAAATTCTATGTTTCTATGTTTCTATGAGTGTGTTCAACACCTGAGAAGTGACATTATTACACAATGACACACACCCTGGAGTGCTTATTGCTATTATACAATGGCTCCTTTGTTAAAAAAAAAGGGAAAATATGTTTAAAATACTTGTTTTTAATTTTTACCTATTCAAAAAAAAGTCCATAATTTGTCTCTTGTCCAGCAGGTGGCGCTGCTGCTACATGGTTGTACTGTATACAATTTTAGGTCTCTCTTACTTGCTCTCTTTGTGTGCCTGTAAGCCCCCCTACCATTCTTCTGTTACTCTCTGTCTCTGTTTTTCACACCACCAGCCAACTCTTTCAAATTCCCCTGCCCTGCTGCTTTTGAGTTCACTTGCTGTGCCTGAGTTACTGCTTTTCATTTTAGTTGCTATGCTGAGAGAGTGGTACATGAAGCTGACAGCCGTTTGCTCAGGTTTTGAAATATTGTTTGCTCACAGTCCCCACTTCTGTATTATTAAGCCATAGGGAGTTAAATTAAACAGTATCATTAATGTAAAAAAATACAGAAAGAAAGTAGATCAGCTTTTTGAGGTCTGCCATTACCACTGAAGTGAGCACAGGTCTCAAATGTTCATGTGCTATTAGAATTGTGCTGATGAGTGAGTGGAGTCAGGGCGAGCCAGAATTCTATTTGGGGGTGTTCAAATATGACATTTGTGAAAAGGATAGATAAAAGCTGGGGTCTGGGGCGCCAGCTCCCAGAAGCTCTGGGGTGTGTACATGTTCTGTGGTAGACTTTGGTGTTTTCTGGAAGAAAACACACACATTTGTTACATGTTCTCCACCCCTAATTTCATGAGAAACTTTTTTTTTCACATGGAATCAGGGTTGTGGGAGACGGTGACTGTCATAAGTCTACAGAACCTCCAATGGTTGTGGACAACTGGTTATCTAACAGTGCGATCAACCACCATGGTTCTACCTGCTGTGTTAGTAATGCTGTCTGGTAACAAGGCATTGTACCACTATGTACACAGATTATGGTGGAATATTATGCCGTGAGCACCAGGTCACCATCTAAACTCCCCCATGTTTTCTGTCATGGTGCCCTATTTGCCCCCCCCCAATGTTACCAGTGTGCAAGCGTGCCCGCCCTCCCCGTAGTTCTGCTCTCATCAGGTGGAGGTCCAATGGGATGCGTAGGTGGGAGGGCATGGCAGCGATTGCCAGGGGTGAAATGGAAGAGGCTGAGCCAGTACCCTGCGTGTGTGTGCGCACCTCCATGCACACACACATACGTGTCTTCCGGGGTCCTGGGTCGGGACAAACACCGGGAAAAAGCATAAAAGTTAAAAAACTGTTGTAATATACACCATTCAGGAAGTTGATCAAAGCCCCAACCAGTTTCGTACAACAGTATGTCATCGGTGAGGATCCCTGATGTTATACTGTTGTATGAAACTGCTCTGGGCTTTGATCAGCTACTAGCCTGAATGGTGTTTGTACTGGTGGCAGTTTTTAACTTTGTTTATAATTAAGCCTTTTCTTGTCCAGCTGAGGAGTGTGGATTTTTTGCTCCATGTACTATCAGGCTGTACTGCAGTGTAGTCAGAGGGAGACTGTTAACCAGAATGTAGGCCATCGTGTATCTCTTTAGAGAGCAGCCCCACCCATCCCACTGATCTAAAGAACAAGCAATGCAGTCTTGTTGATAATCACCTCTGATGCTGCCCTGGGCCACATGCACCTCCACCATATGTGCCTAACACCTACCTTAATTTTCAACGTGCGCCACCATACCAAGAGTCACTCAACCCCAACCTCCCCCCTCAGTGAGGCCAGATGGTACCTGATTCCAGATGGCAGTTAACCTAACTTTGTGGAGCCCAGAAGAGACATACATGTTGGAGTAGGGGAAAAAGGGGATAAGGTTCACCTTCCCTGGGTACATTCCCATAGCAGATGGACAAGAGGTTGCCTCTGATCCCCAGTCATCCTTGCTGCTATTCCACATTCCACTGTCAGCCATCACAATTGCTACAGTACTCAGTTATTTGTCCCGCATAATAATTATCTTAAAATCTTAAAACTGTAAAACTTTCAAAATAAATTAAGAAAAATGCCTCAGTCTGAAAGTCTATCTCCACACCTCACAAAAAGTGTGGTGGTTGCAGGAAAACTACTCAGTCAACTTGGATGAGTCAGATCCTCCAGTTGAATTCTGTCCTCCTTACCTTATGGCTTCTTCGGGTCTGCTTCTGCTGGCCTGGAATGCCCTCTGCTCACCTCGCTCGGTCTACTCTCTTACTCGAGTCTCTGGCAAAAATAAAATGCTTGCTTTGCTACTGGCAAGTCTGGCAGGGCACTGACTGGGGCACTGCTTCGGAATCTCGACACTGCACTGTCTCCGCTCGCCTCACCCACCGCCCGGTGTAAACTGCTGCCAAAGTGCCAATAAATTAAATTTACTTAAATCTTTTGGTCTCGCCACTCTCGCGCTCTAGCCTCTCGCTCCGTCGCACTCTCTCCTCATCTTCTGACTTGTGGGTTCCTTCCCGCCATTTTTTACTGCAGTCTGCTCCCACCATCCAGTCAGGTGACCCAGTCCTACTGTCAGTCGTCTCCTCCTCTCACAACTGCTCTCACAAGCCTTAGACAATGCCATGGAAACAGGATGAGTAGTCTGGGGGCGAATCATGGTCCTTCTCCTCTGCTCCACCTTTTTAAATCGACCCCTCCTCTGCACAGCTGAGATTCTCCGACCCCCATAGACTACTCTAGCTAGCCGCCCGGTACCCACAGGTGCGGACAACAGTAACCAGCGGTGGTCGGGTGGCGCGGTGCTAAGCTAACTAAGGCACAAATTTAAAGGAACAGCGTGCTCCGCGCTGCTCTGTAATAATTTAATTTTTGCGGTCATTTTTTCGGGGGGTGTTTGAACACCCTAAACACCCCCCCGCCTACGCCTCTGAATGGAGTGAAAAGCTGATCACAGTGGCTTGAAAGTACTTTCCTTTTTCTGTTTCTGCTTGTGAATGAAGTTAAGGGCTGTCAGGACGTTCGTGGAACCTATAGAATGCCATGGAAGTGAAGGCAAAAGTGTTCATTTAACAACAGGGACAGGGATGCTGACAAGCATGAGAGCAATAATCTCTACATGCTGCCTTCATGTAATCAGCTCATGTACTGTATGTGCCTGCCCTAGGTACAGTGATGTTACTGTCTGATAACATCACTGTCTTTAGGGCAATCTGATCACTCAGAGCCCAGGAAATTTTATTGTCATTGTATAATAGTGTATTAACTGTTACTTTTAACCAATTTGTGGGGAGTGGTCTGCAAAATGTTCCTTTGTAAGTGCTACTTATACTGTATTTGTTAAAAGGAATTTAGTTACCGTCTAGTGAGTAAATTGCAGATTTCGTGCAAAATGCAATAAATAAAAAAAATCTGCTCCATCTGGTTCAATTTCAGTTGGTTTGCATTTTCATCCCCCTATATCCCCTTGGGATGAGGCTGAAAATAAGCAGTATTGTCTGGTTCTTCTCCTTTCCCAGTCAAATCAATCAATCAATCAATCAAATGCAAGAGTAGTGCAAAACCAGGGAAGGAGTAGGGGCAGTCAGGTTCAGGAAGGGAGTGGGGGCGGGGGGAGGAGGACAAGTAGAAGGTGAACTTACTGAATGATTATTTCTGTTCAGTTTTCACATTGGAAGACACTTTGTTCCTGAGTTCCAAAGACAAGGTCAAGATAAAAACAAAAACAAAAAAAAAAAAACAAGAAGGTAGACAGACATGTGGGGAGTAGTGCAATATAATGGCTGTGGGGCAGCAGTCTTCTGGGAGTCTTTCTGGAGGCTGAGATGCTGCCCTGTTTGCAGACAACTCTGTGCCCTCAGGGAGGAAGTTGCCCGTCTTCAGGCCACACTGGACAGTTGTAAGGGAACCTTCCCCCAGGCCGCACTGGAGTGTAGTAAGGGAACCTCCCCCATCCAAGGAGCACCAGAGCCACCTCCACTACCTCACAGGTTGAGAAGAAAGCACAGCAGTTGGATCACAGTGGGCTCAGGGAGGGTAAGGGTGGTGGAAAAGAGGCACACCCAGTCAGTTGTTCCACTCCACAATCCATACACCATTCTGGGGGAGCATAGTTCCCCTATGGATGCACCCGCAGAGGAGACTAAGGAGGTTGCAGACAACTGTCACAAGGGAGGCCCTTAGAAAGGAGGCAGAGGTTACCACAGGGGAAAGGAAGCAGCTCCTGGTGGGGGACTCAGTTATTAGGGGGATAGAACTGAGGGGAGCAGGGAAAACTGAAGTAAGGTGCCTGCCTGGTGCTGTGGCTTGGAGGAACAGGTAGCGTATCCTTAGGATCACGAGAACAGTTGCATGGGAGTCTGAGTTGGACATCATTGTCCACCTAGGGACAAATGACTTGGCTCATCATGAAATTAGAGCAGTGCAGAAGGACTTTGTAGAGTTGGGGAGGGGCCTAAGACAAGCAGCACACATAGTAGCCTTCTCAGAGGTGCCACCTGTCAGTGGCATGGGTGAGCCAAGGGTACTCTGCACCATGCAGTTTAACAAATGGTTGAAAAAATGGTGTGGAGCACAGGGGTTTGGCTTTATTGGGGACTGGGGTTCCACCTGGAGGGACACCATCCTATACTGGCAGGATGGTCTGCATCTGTCCAGGAAGGGAACAAGTCTTTTGGGCAATCGGTTTAAATGCTTCATAGGCAAGCTTTTAAACTAGTGAAAGGGGGAGGCACGATAAGCAGCAGGAAAATACCAGCCTCCCCCTACAAAACAGGGCGCTAAATGAGAAAAAGACCAAGGTAGAAAGGTCAGTGGGGGATGCTGCTATAGAAGGTAAAGCCATCAAAGAATGGAGAGCAAATGAGTACCAATGCCCGTAGTCTGGGTAACAAGCTTCCTGAATTAGTGGCCTTGATGGAGGAGGAACATCTGGATATTGTGGCAGTCACAGAAGCATGGTACACACAGAACCATTACTGGGATGTAAACATACCAGGATACGCTATCTACAGGAGGGACAGGGAGGGTAAAAGAGGAGGAGGAGGAGGAGCTCTCTAAATAAGGGAAGGAATCAAAGCAACAAAACAAAAGGGTAAACAGGGAGGAGAAGAAGCACTGTGGGTCAATTTGGAGACAGGCAATGACACCACAATCCGCACAGGGGTTGCATACAGACCCCCCTCTCGGGGGAGGAAATGGACAAGGAAATGATAGAAAGTATACTTAGAATGGCAGAAAAAGGGGAGATATTGCTGATGGGTGATCTGAATATATGAGATGTTAACTGGAGTGCAGTTGCAGCAGCCACTTCTAAGAGTGGGGTTATTCCCTATGCCCTACAGGGGGCATGCCTTAGACAACTAGTATTGGAACCCACTCGAGAGGGAGTAATCTTAGACCTGGTTCTCTCAAATGGAGATGGAGAGAGGATCACAGATGTAGAAGTGGATAGCCATCTGGGAACTAGTGACCATCGAACAGTATGGTTCACAATAAACACAGCAATAGAGTCAAGCCATACAGAGGCAAAAGTACTGGACTTCAGGAGGGCTGACTTTGCCAAAATGGATGAGTGCCTAAGGAATGCACTAGCAAATGGTCTTGAAGGAGAACAATGGGGAATAATAAAAACTGCCATCACAGAGGTAATAAGCCTTTGTGTGAAGCAAATAAACAAATCAAAACGATGTAAGAAACCACTATGGTTCTCAAAGGAGGTGGCAGTGAAGGTTCAAGAGAAAAAGAAAGTATTCAGGAAGTGCAAGGAATCACAGAAGAAGCAGGACAGAGAATTGTATCAGTTAAAGCAAAAGGAAGCTGGGAAGGCAGTCAGAATAGCAAAGGCCCGAACCGAGGAAAAGATAGCCAACTCAGTTAAGAAGGGGGATAAAACCTTTTTTAGGTACATCAGGGAGTGAAGGAAGACCAAGGGAGGGATAGTGAGGCTTAATAAAGGGGAGGGGAGTGGGCTGACGTGTGACTGTGATATACTAAACAAATATTTTTGCTCAGTATTTACAAATGAAGAGGGGGAGGTACCTAAAACAAACAATAGAAACACTCTGGATACAGAAGTTGATACCAGCCCATTTACAGAAGAAAGGGTTCTGAAAGAACTCTTAAAACTGAAGGTGGACAAAGCAATGGGGCCTGATGGGATTCATCCCAGAATTCTAAAAGAACTAAAGGTAGAACTAGTGACACCACTGACTACCCTCTTTAACAAATCATGGGAGGATGGGGTGGTACCTGAGGACTGGAGGAGGGCAGATGTGATTCCCCTTCACAAAAAGGGCAGAAGCAGAAAACTGCAGACATGTTAATTTAACCTCAGTGATAGGGAAAGTGATAGAATCACTTCTGAAGGAAAGAATTGTCGAGTACCTAGAGGCCAGAGGGGCACAGAACCCAAAGCAGTATGGATTCAAAGTGAGAAGGTCATGCCAGACGAATCTAATAGATTTCTTTGACTGGGTGACCAAAGCAGTAGATCAGGGAGGGGCTGTGGACATGGCTTACCTAGACTTTAGCAAGGCACTTGACACAGTCCCACACAAAAGATTAATATACAAGTTAGCCAGCCTGTGAGTGGGTCCCAAGATGATAGCCTGGGTAAAGAACTGGCTGGAGAATAGGACACAGAGGGTAATAGTAAATAGAGTCCACTCTGAAGAAAGGGGGGTTACTAGTGGGGTACCGCAGGGTTCAGTATTAGGATCGTTCCTCTTCAATGTCTTTATAAGCGACATTGCAGAAGGACTGGAAGGAAAAGTATGTCTCTTTGAAGATGACACAAAGATCTGCAACAGAGTTGATGCACAAGATGGGGCGGAAAGGATGAGAAGGGACTTGGCAAGGTTAGAGGAATGGTCAAATGTATGGCAGTTTAGATTCAATGCTAAGAGGTGCAAGGTAATGCACCTGGGAAACAAAAATCCAGGGGAAGAGTACACAATGGGGGGTGAGATACTAACAACAACAAAAATGGAAAGGGACCTGGTGGTAGTTATATCAGATGACTTAAAGGTGGGCAAGCAATGTGAGAGGGCAGTAAGGAGGGCTGGGGAGATACTGGGATGCATAGGGAGAGGCATCACCAGTAGAAAACAGGAAGTTATTATCCCTCTATACAGACAGCTGGTGATACCCCATCTGGAGTACTGCATGCAGTTCTGGAGACCCAATCTCTGCAAGGACATAGACAGGATGGAAGCTGTCCAGAGGAGGGCAACTAAAATGGTGCAGGGTCTACACTGGAAGACATATGAAGAGAGACTAAAGGAGCTTAATATGTATAGCCTCGAGGAAAGGAGGGAGAGGGGGGACATGATAGAAACTTTCAAGTACCTCAAGGGACTCAACAAAGTCCAAGAGGGTAGCATCTTTCAAAAAAGAGGTGTGCAAGAACAAGGGGGCACAATTTGAAGATAGAGGGGAGGAGGCTCAGAGGTAATGTAAGTAAGTATTTTTCACAGAGAGGTTGTGGATGCATGGAACGGCCTTCCGGAGGAGGTTGTGGAGTCAAAAACAGTGGTGGAATTAAAGCATGCATGGGACAGCCATAAGGCAATTCTAGGGGGGGGAGGGGTAGAAAGAAGTAGGCTGCTGGTTAAGTAGGATCTGCAGCTTATCCATTAGGTAGGGAAATGGGCAGACTGGGTGGGCCAAGCTGTCCTTATCTGCCGCCAAAATCTATGTTTCTATGTTTCTATGGTTGTTCTAAGAATAAATACAATAAACACATACTAGTCTAGTTTGTTTATTGTTTAATTTTTGTTCACCAGATGGGAGCATTGGTCCCAGGGACCATTTTCAGGCATGACCTGAGCCATAAATATAGCAAAAACATACAGTACCAGTAGAACCACAATACACAGAAACTGACACATAATTAAACAAAGTACAAGATAATAACTGCAGAAAAGATCTAGTAACCACACAAAAAAAATGTACACAATGGTGACAGCAGAAAGATTTGATAAGCAGACAATGAATACTAGAAATACCTTTATGAGTTACAAACTGTACACTGATGCACACCAATTAAATTTAAAATAAATAAGCCAGCAGAGGAAAGCCTAAGGTCAGGAGAAACATGTACAGTCAGAGTTGGTCAATAGCCTAGCTACAGTTTATAAACATCTTGAATGGGGAGTTGGATACAAAGGATTATAGAGTGCAAGGTAGGCTGTTCCAGAGGCTGGGAGCAGCAGTAGCACCGGTGTGAATTCACCTGGGACTATTTAGACACAATTTTCTCCATCCCTTCATACAAAACATTAACAACTTAAAATGTAATGCAGCAATGCATATTGCAGTGAAAATGTTGAACATATTCCTTTTTATGCCATTTTAGATCACTGTTTTCTTGTGTCTTGTAAGTTACCATTTGTCTCGATATTGCGGCTGCTTTAGCACTTTTTGTTTGCATAAAGATTTGAAATAATTACAAGGAGGGCTCCTTAAAATATGACTATCCCAGATTTTCAACACTAGTCTCATCTGTTCTTGAACATTTCATTTCTTGTGACTGTACTGTAGCATGCAACAGACACTACGCTCTAACCTTTTAGTATTTAGTGTTCAAAAACAGATGAGCATACTCATGAAAACTATTGGTTAGCAATGTTAAAAGAAGTCTTCCTTTTAAATTTTTCAACTCAAAACAAATGCTAATGCAGACTCAATATGTGGAACAAATGAAATCTTATCTAAAATGGAATTGAAAGTTATAGGTTCACAATTTTCACCATAACATGCATTGGTATTGACTAGGCCTCCCATGGAACAGGTTAGGGCCTCCCATGAGAGGCTGGCCTTACCATTTAAGTAACGAGATAGAAGAGGCAGGAAGATTCTCCAGAAGCAGCTGAGAGGTTGGGAAGTTGATCTGAGGTTATGGGGCACAGTTTAGGTCCTAAGAAGCCTGTTAAGGGAGAGTAGTTCTTGTTCCACAATGATTTCTCAATCAGGCAGTCGTTAAGGTACTACTAGTGTGGTTCTATGTGATAATCGCAAAAAAGGAAAAACCCAGAGACTTCAAAAATGGCGAAGATAGTATAGCGATTACATATATGACGACACTACATCATAACGCGGCAGTTAATATAGTGAAAACTGGTGTTTTACCCGAGTCCACAAAAAAAAAACAAAAAAAAAACAAGTAAACACTGCTTTGCCTACTGGCTTTACAGTCACTGTCTATCATGCTCACTAAATCTCCAATATGCTGCATGATTGGTCAGAGCTCTGTTAAATGCCTTGGTTCACTTCTGCATTGTTTCTGTGAATTTTGATTAGTAGATCGAAGAGACAAACTGCAGCATGTCAGTGGAATACGTTACTAGCCAGAAAGGTAAGCCGTTGTTGCTGTTTTCTGGCTTCTTGTACCGGAAAGATAAAGAGATAGGTGAAGAAGTGTACTGGCGCTGTGCAGAATACCACAAGCACAAGTGTCTCTCACGGTTGCATACCTCAGGGGATAGTGTTGTTGCAACTATTAGTGACCACAATCATGTTGCAGATGCTGGTGATGTTGGGTTAGACAGGTTATGGCTGATATAAGGTCTCATGCCAGGAGTACAGTGGAGACCACATCCCAGGTAGTTGTGGGGTGTACTGCAAGATCCCCTGAAGCAATCAGTGGTAGGCTACCTGGAATTAACCTTATTAAGCGCACAGTGCAGCGCATAAGGCAGCAGGAAAGGGGATGTCCTGCATCACCATCATTGGTTACTGACCTTGTAATTCCGCCTGACTTTACACAGTTAAACAATGGAGAGTGTTTTTTAATGTTTGACAGTGGTGCTGAACTAGACACAACAATACTGTTTGCAACAGAAAATAATTTACGCATGCTACACAAAAGCAGTGATTGAATGCTAGATGGGACATTAAAATCATGTCCTGCTTTGTGCAATCAACTCTATACCATTCATGCAGTGTGTTCTGGTGCTGTGATTCCATCTGCATATGTTTTAATGTGTTCCTGTACCACAAACGAATATGTTCAGGTCTTTGAAGAACTAAAGAAACTTGTAATTTCTAGTCCATTGTATGCCAGCATGGATTTTGAAAAGGCAGCTAGTACTGCATTCAAAACTGTGTTCCCTGATACACAGTTGCGAGGGTGCTTTTTTCATTTTGCACAGTCAGTCTAGCGTAAAATCCAGAAATGTCCAGATGTGGAGAAGAAGTACTGTAAGGACCCAGAGTTCGCACTTCATTTAAGAATGCTGCTTTCATTGGCATTTGTTCCTCCGGAGGACGTAATATGCAAGTTCGAAGAAATGAAGGACTTTCAGTTTTATGTGGAAAATGAAGAGCTACTGCAGCCCTTACTTGATTACTATGAGGATACCTGGCCAGGTAGACTGCGTGGTAGATCCAGAAGCAGAAGACCTAAATTCCCAGTTGAACTGTGGAATTGTTACACTGCAACACATGATGGACTGGCAAGAACGAATAACGCTGTGGAAGGCTGGCACAAGGGTTTTAATTCAAGGCTAGGAGCTTGTCACCCAAGTATCTGGAGCTCACTGTTTGCCTGCGGGAAAAGCACAGCTTACAGAGCTGAAGCTTACACAGATATTATCTGGTACGGAAAATGCGGGCACTGCTGGAAAGAAAACAAAGTACAAGGATCAAAATCTGAGGATCGCATCAATTGTTGCACAGTATAGGTCCAGAACAACAGCAGAATACCTGCATGGTCTAGCCTATAATTTTCGATTCCAGCCATAATTCCAAGCCATGATTCCCTTTGCATCTCGAACTTAATAAAGGATTGATCTCTCTCAGACCTCAGCCTGTGTTTTTTCCCTAATACTGAATATCGCTATTTTGATGGCTCATTCTAATGTACAGTCTCTAATTATGCTATTCCCCCTTTTTGCATCGCTATTATTACAGGCACCGTTTTTGAGTCGCCGTTATCATGGGATACCACTAATGTGCCTGAGAAGGGTTTGGTAGAAAGAGCAGTAATGAGCAGTTAAAATCCACTGTTGTTTTCTCTGGCCCAGATATTCAAAGGGGTTGCGCATGGTGCAACAGAGTTGTGCTGGCACAACCCCACATTGTGCCCCAGTGGAATATTGAAAGGGCTGCCAGGCACAGTGCAAATCCAGATGCACTGGGGTGCAATGTAATGGTATGCAGCACAGATGCAGGGGCATGCCCATGCATATACGGCACATCCTGATATTCAGTCAGGGATGTGTGGCACATATGCTGGCACAACCCTGCATTGCATCACAGAGGAGGGCTCAAAGTTGAGCCACGGAAGAGTTCAAGGCCACCCATGGGTGGGCTCCTGTGTTGCAGGGCACAATACAGCAGCCGCCAGCCATGGGTGGCCACCTGCCCACCCAGAACACTGTCTACAAGCACACATACCCCCTTGGTAGTCTAGTGGTACCTCCCTCCCATGTCCCCGATCACCCCTAAATGACAGTATTAAAATCCTTTGTAGTCTAGTGTCACCCCCCTTCCCCCTGTTGCTGCGTTCGCCGGTTAATACCTTACAAAATCTCTGGTAGTCCAGTGATACCCCCCCTGCCCCTAGCCCTGGTCATGGTACAGTGCCGTATGTATATTCCCTGCTAGTCTAGTGGTCCCCCACCTCCCTGCCCATTGCCATGATCACGGTAAATCACCCAGTGTAATTTCCTGGTGATCCAGTGGCATCCCACCCCTCCACCCACAGAGAACCCCTTGCCCCCCTGTTTCCCATCATTGGTGGGGACGCTGCAACCCACCCACATACTGCCTGGCCGTCGCGAATGACAGGTACTGTAATGGCTGTAAGCCCACTGGTCCACAGTTGTATTTAGAGGGCATACTGTATTGATAGTCCCAAATATGTAAATGACTTCATTCACATATTTGGGACCATCTAGTACAGTATGCCCTGCAAGCCCATACTTTACCTGTCATTTGGCAGGCAGCTGGGTAGTATGTGGTTGGTTGCAGCTGCCTGCTGATGATGTGGGGGGGGGGTGGGCGGTGGGGTTCTCTGTGGTGGGGGGGTGCCACTGGATCACCAGGGAATTACACTGTGGAGATTACTGTGATTATGGAAATGGGCGGGAGGTGGGGGGACAACTAGACTAATTAGGAATATATATATGTGTGCTGTACCACCATCGGGCTAGGGTTGGGGGTACCACTTCTGAACTACCAGGGATTTTGTATGGTATTAACTGGTGATCTCAGCAATGAGAGGGAGGGGGTGCCACTAGACTACCAGGGATTTTAATACTGTCATTTACGGTGATTGGGCACACGGAAGGGAGGGGGGTACCACTAGACTACTGGAGAATTGTCCTATGGCGTTTTACCACAATTGCGGCTACGGAGCAGGGGATGCCCTGGGACCCTCACTGTGCACATATCATTCTGTGCAGGGCGCCAGGTGCAATTCGCTGAGCTGCCCTGCACAAGGCATGCAAATGGGGCCATAATGACATGCAAATGGCCCCATTTGTGCCTTTCATATATTATGGCCTCATTTGCATGCCCCCTGCTGAATGTCATGGGTGATGCACCCAGCACAACTGCACTTTCGCTGGCTCATCCCATGGTCCCCGTCTGTGACTCGCGCCAGTGCAGTATGTGCATAGATCATGCCATATTCAATGGTGCTGCACCATGGCGCATCACTGTTGAATATCACCTGGCCCTGGCACCAGCACATCCCAGTTGCGCTGCGCCCTGGCTTGCGCCACTGCCTGGCGCAGTCTGAATATCCGGGCCTTTGTGTAAAGCATTTAGGAAACTACAGTCTGATGTCTTTTATCAATCTGAGCCAAGTTTTTGTAGTTGCACTATTATCATATTGAAATGTTTTCTAGTGCAATATGTATATATTGTGTTAACATGCTTGTTACTGTATATGTGTTGATTGTACCCTCTATCCTATAGTCTCTGTACTGCAGAAAATCCAGTCTATGTGCTAATGACTGTTTTTTTTTAATATTTGTATTATTGTAACTGAGTGTGTAAATGGTGAATCCCATTGTAAATGAGTCACAGGTCAGCTGGGTACATTCCTTTCTTGATCACAAGAATAAACAATTTACTACTACCACATGAGCACAGAAAGGGGCCAGCAATGCAGTCCTACAAGTCTTGTTACTGTGCTCAGCCTTGTTAAATTATTAACAGAGAATCAAGAACAAATATAGAAAAAGTAGTCAAGCATGTGGAGCATCCTGCCCCTTGCAATAGCTAGACGTACTTCAACGGTCATGAGATTTTTGAGTCTCAGGTCGTTGCCCAGTTTCTGGTGTATGCATTCGACAAAAAACAAAATCTGCTCAGAGAAGGTCAAGGAGGAGTCCAGAATAACACCCAGGTACCATAGCATTGTTTACCTGTTTGTTCATCAGTCTGTGTTTTGCACTTGTATTTTCACTGTAATTGCATTCAGTTGTTTGTTTTAATTTTAGTATTCTTGTACTCCCCTGTCCCTCTCCCCATGGGTCACACCTGGAAGCAAGCCTTGGCTCAGTGTGCCTTTCCTGGTCACCAATTTTTTCAATCAATCAATCAATCAATCAAAGCTTGAATGAAGAGACGTCTTCTAGAGGTGTCCCATCAGATCCAAGTACTGTATTTGAAAATGGTCGTTAGAAGCATTCAGTTTTCTGAGCCTGGTTGTTGATACAAACACCACAGCTTTGGTTTAATTACGCAATAATGCATGATAGGGTGTGGATTGTGCTGGGATAACCTCACACCTGGGGTGGTTGGGTACGAGGCCGCAGGCCGAGTGCGTCACCCCAGGCGTGAGGTTATCCCAGCACAACCCACACCCTGGAGTGCATTATTGCTATTATACAATGGCTCATTTTTTTTAATAAAACAAGAAAACATAAAAAAAATATTTAATAGCTTTTTTTTGCATTTTTTCATGTGTGGAGGTATATGTTTTCAGAAAAAAGTCCATGTTTTGGCCACTAGATGGTACTGGCAGTATGTTTTGGTTGTTTTCTGTTAGCAGAGAGGTCTGAGTTTACATAGTATGCCATACAGATGGTGGATGTGTTTTGTTTCTTTTTTTTTTCATGGCAGCTTTTTTTGGTTGTTCATTTTAAATGTAGAGGCAGAAAGTGTGGCTGGCAAGCCGCTGTTGTGTAAGCGATGGAGCGTGGCTGACAAGCCGATCGGTAAGGGGCAGTTGAGCTGACACTGTGCTGCTATGGAGATTGCAGAAAAAGCCAGTTGCAGATTTGGCTTTTTTTTCCTTTATTTCCTTTTTTCTTCATCATTGTTTTTTCTTTGTAGAGACACCCGGGTGTGAGGCGGTCAACGATCATGCCTGCTTCTCGCGCACATGCTACTTCCTTCATACTTCCGGAGGTGTATGGAGTTACGAGTCACCATTTTAGTTTTCCTGGCATTTTCCCTGGATATTTTCCTGTGAGAGACATTTTTCTTTTTAAAACATAGACAGCTATTGGAGCAAACTAGAAAGAGAACTGTTGGAACTGTTACATGATTGGTGGTGGCGGCGGGGGTGGGGTGGGAGTGAAGTCCATTAAAGCGGGAGCTCAGTGCATCCCTAACTTGTGGATGAGAGGCATGATTCAAGAGGCTGTTGTCATTTGGTCACGTGTGTGCTCGAACTTCATACAGTGAGGTTGTGCTCAGATAATCTCACTGTCCCAGACACACACTGACCAATCAGAGTCCAGGAAATTTTCTTGCCATTGTATAATTGCCATTAACCAGCAGTCTATTATTTAGAACAGACCTTTGAGCAGAGCCAGATTCTTCAGTTAGGGTACCAGAGATGTCAGCTGGGGGTTTTGCACTGGGGTATATAACCAGGTCATTTGCATACAGTCTACATTAACAGTGTACTATTTCCCTGATACAAGACAGATAGGGAATCAATACATAAGGAAAGAAGCAGAGGCCCAAGAATCTCTTACCTTTCTCTCCTGGTTTTACTTTTTCTTGACACACTTAATGCTCCATCATCCAAGGCAGCATTGTACATCAGCAAGGTCCTTCAGAGCAAGATACTGACACACTTACTGCATCTTAATGTGGAGCACGGCAGCACTGCCATTTTCTGAGGGGTGAGGGCAACATTTAAAGACACAGGGCAGGATTTTCAAAAGGGTCAGACAAACATAAATGCATGTTGCAACCTCATCTGTGTTCACCTGATTGTGTCTAAGCAAGCCTGCTATTTTCTGAAGATTAGAGCCAAACAATAAAGATCACCCACGAGAATACACCCACACACACACACACACACACGCAGAAAGGGAATTAAGTACTTAAGTAGTGCTTACTTTTGTAACCCCTTGTAACCCGGGGTTACTAGAATCCCAGTAAGACCTAGTGGTAGGCAGGGAAGGCAGCTTGTAAAACTCCAGTTAAATGGGTTTCACACTGTCTCAGTCTGTTCTCAGTCTCAGCTGAGACTGAGGGATGACATCACCAATAGAACTTTCACAGCTGCACAAGCCACATTGGAATCTGCAGCAGAGGGAGTTAGACAGAACATTGGGAGTTTTCAAAGGTTAGTAGTCAGTCTCCAGTTTGCCTTCAAGTAAGAAGGAGCAGTCTCCAGTTTGCCTTCAAGTAAGAAGGAGCATTTTCCAGTTTGCCTTCAAGAAGAAGGAGTCAGTGTCAAGTGGTGGAGACTGCTGTTTGGGTCTCAGTGCCCTTCCCTCCGGGGGGGGGGATGTAAAGATCCCCATGCAGATTCCTGGGGCAATCCCCTTAATTCTGCTAGGAGAAAGAAAAGCTGCCATTTCAGTTCAGTCTTTGATTTGAAAAGTTGGAAGATTTGTGATTCGCCTGTGGGGCACCTGCAGCTAAAGGATGAGTGTTTGCTCTAACATGAGAGGGCAAAAAATGTGTTTCTTCAGCCTGGGACATGTGAGGAAATCTAGGAATTGAGCTACAATTTGGGAAGCCTATAGGACTAGGTCAAACAAATGGAGTAGTGGCAAATGCTAGAGTGCTGTGTGATTTCAAGTAAATTGTAGAGGGGATGTGACAGTTCATCTACCATTTAATCTACATTCAGAAGATTCAGTTTTCCAGAGAAATGGCCGGGTATGGGCTGTGGGAGCTGGAGGTGGCCACACCCCCCATCTTTAGTAACCAGGTCCACCTCTACGGATTTCTGCTGTGGTTGCTACTTTGCCTCATGCACTTGGCCAGTGATGGTGGAAGTACCCAGACGTGGGTTGCAAAAGGGAAAATCTCTCTAGGAGTCGCAGACTCTAAGTGGTGTGGGGAGCCACAACAAGTGTAAAGAAAAATTCTCTTTGTGAGATGGGAGTCATAAGAAGTAAGGAGGAAATCTCTCTAGGAGTCATAGACTCTAAGTGGTGTGGGGAGCCACGACAGGATAATTGGTTCATTCTTCAAATGGACCATGGATCAAGTGGCCGGGCGGGAGCCGGCCAGTCGGGCTGTGTACCCAAAGCGTGTAAGTGTCTGTCTGTGTGCTGGTCAGGGTCCAGAGCCTGAAAACAGTATAATTGTTTCATTCTTCCAGTGGACCACTAGTAGTCTCTAATCTGCATTACCAGTAAATGTAGCCACATGGTGGTTCGTCTATGCTTTGTTGTGTTAAGCTAGTTTGTGAATAAAAGCCACACTGTAGAATCCCATTCCTGGTTCTGGACGTTACAGTTATTGCTTCCTGTGTTTGGATTTACTTGGGTGCCCCTGTGCAGAGTAGCCAAACCTAGGTCCCCCTGTGCCGAGTAACCTCATCTTCCCTGAACCCAGGTCCCCACCAGGTACTGCTGTCAGCTTCAACGGCATGCCACCTGTCGTTTTGGCAAAAAAGCAGGGGTGAGGGGTTACACTTTTATTTGTGTAACCCCTCCCCTCACAAATTGGGGTTTATTAAAATGTCTTCCTGTGCTCCTAACTGCCTGCTGTCAGGATGGTGCTGTTTTGCAGTAGTCGAATTATAGTAACAATGCCCTTGCTCCATGCAGCCCTTATGTAGCTGATAGGGCTAGGCCCCAAGCTATGTGGGTTACAGTGCAGGAGGTGATGCATACCAGAATGGTGAGAGTAATGTGGTTAACTGCTTGAAACTGTTTGAACATGCTAATATGTTTATGAAACTGCCTGCAAATGTGTTACTGTGGAAATGTCATATTTAAAGTGAAAAAGTATAGTAATGCTTAGAACCAGTTTACTTTACTGATATATCAGCTTTATGCTATGGTATACCAAGTGAAACATGCATGTATTTTATATAGTACAGCTTTTAGAAACATAGAAACATAGACTTTGATGGCAGAAAAGGACCACTTGGCCCACCCAGTCTGCCCATTTCCCTACCTACTGGATAAGCTGCAGATTCTAGTTAACCAACAGCCTGCTTCCTGCAACCCCGCACTATAATTGCTATGTGTCTGTCCCATGCATGTTTGAATTCCCCCACTGTTTTAGACCCAATGACCTCCTCAGGAAGGCTGTTCCATGTATCCACCACTCTCTCCATGAAAAATAATTTCCTCACATTACCCCTGAGCCGCCCCCCATCTTTTAAACTGTGCCCCTTTTTCTTACACATCTCTTTTTCTGAAAGATGCTACCTCCTGGACTTTGTTGATTCCCTTGAGGTACTTGAACGTTTCTATCATGTCCTCCCGTCCCTCCTTTCATCAAGGGTATACATATTAAGCTCTCTCAGTCTCTCTTCATATGGTTTCTGATGTAGACCCTGCACCATTTTAGTTGCCCTCCTCTGGACTGCTTCCATCCTGTCTATGTCCTTGCGTAGATGCGGTCTCCATTCGTTTGTGCACCAGATAAATTACTTTTCACTATTTTGCTTTGCCCAGCCCCTGTTCTGTTTCAGCCCTTCTCTCCCATGTACCTGCATTTAAACTGGTGTCTCTCTTCTTTCCTTCACAGCAAGGGCCAGGTGTTTTCTCTGCCTGTCCCCAAAGCTGCTAGCTGAGCTGACAAAGACCCCCAAAGCAGGACACAAGCAGGTACGCGACGAGGAGGCGCGCAATGGACCAGACTGTTCAAATCTGTGTTTGCCCACCGATGCTTTGCATCGGCTCCCCACCACCCCTGCCACTACCCTTGGTTGTCACTTTATAGCTGTAGCCACTGTCACATGCATGCAGATGAAAACCTATCAGTCTCTTTCTCCATCTGCTGGTTATCAGCAGCCACCACTAGAGGCCGTCACATACGTTAATCACCTCTTTCCTCTGCACCATAGTTTCTGCCCTATTTCTACTACCTCCTGCCTACAATATAATGTTTGCTTACTCACTCTCCCCTATGGGCTGTCTGCCTTATCTTCTTTTCCTACTATACAGCCTCCCAACCACCCTTATGCTACTTCCAGTTCCTCAGCCAAGTCTGCCCTTAGATGAACCAACTATTGATCACATACTTGTTATCGGGACTGTTAACCACCAATCTGAGGTGACTATTCTGACTTCTACAGTCACTCACACCCCTTTTTTACCCCCATCCTCCCCATAACACATCAATTCTCTCCCTCCCTATTCCCACTGCCACCTCTGCGCGCACCCCTTTAAGTCCTCTCATTCACTCTACTCCTCTAAACTCCTCAAGCTATCCTTACTTCATCATGCCCTCATCCTTCTCCTTTTATCAGGTAACATTCACCCAAATCCTGGCCCTCCAGCACCCCACCCCCTTGCAGGAGCAAGTACTAATGGCCTGCATATAGCTTCTATGAATATCTGGAGCTTGGTGAACAAAATGACCCCACTCCAAGCCTGGATAGCTCAGCACTCCCCTGACATCCTAGTCCTGACTGAAACCTGGCTATCACATGGCACTCCAGGTGTGTCAGTGTCCTTAGACGGATATTCAATTTTCAGACCCAATAGGCTTGGAAAAAATGTGGGGGCTGCACCACTTATACCAGGAATCCCCTGCAAGCCCTCCCTCTCTCCTTCCCACCCTTGCTCATGGTGCCCAGGCTCTTGCCATTAAAATAATACTAGACAATCAGAATAAAAATATAGACTTTGTGATCTCCTATATTCCCCCTCAGGACTAGAAGTCAGCCTTTGAAGAAATCTTGTGTACCTTATCATCCCTCCCTAACAATGCTGAAACCATCATGACAGGTGATTTCAGTGTTGGCTGGCTCCATCAGCCATGCCTTTCATGGACTTGGCTGCTGCCTTGGACCTTGTCCAGATAGTCAAATCACCTATTTGGTTAAACTACAATACTGGTTTGTCCACTCTATTAGACCTTGTTTTCACCAACCAATCCTGAACACATCTTCCAGGTCTCTGTCCTCTCTGACTCCCTTAGTGACCACTCCCCTATCACTTGTCAATGGTCAGATAAGCCCCACCTCCTCTCCTCCACCCCCACCTACATCAGACACTTAAAAAAGGGCTCTCTCCATAAACTTAAAGCCTTTCTTCAGACCTATGACCGATCCCCCATTTTCCGCACTAACAACGTGGCTACTGCCCTCACTCACTTTATCAACACTTTCAACCATGCCTGTGACATTTTGGCCCCCCTAAAAAAGCAATATATCAAAATGAGAAACAATCCCTGGGTATCCCCTGAATTACTTGAAATGATGCACCACAGAGAGAACTTCTGGCTAAGGGCAATAGATTCCAAACACCCTAGGGATAGGCAACTTTACTGAGAAGCCAGAAACAAGTGCACCTGGGCAATCCACCAAGCCAAAACAAGTCACTATCGACAAGCCCTTTCAACTGCATGAGGCTCTGGTCATGATTTATGGTGTAACATTAAAGAAATCACCAGGCAGGTTGCCCATTTACCACCTTCCCAGCTCTCAATCAATTGTACACTAGTCCAGGACACACTAACCATCGCGGACACCCTTAATAGGATGTTCTCAGATCTTACCAAAGTACTGCCCTTGAACTTCTTTGATGCCCCTTCAACTTCAGATCCCCCACCAGCCCCATCAAAATCACGCCCTCCCCTTTCATTTCAAAACTATCTCCCCCAGGTCTGCTCATAGATATATCTCTAAATTCATCACCAAATCTAGGTATATTGATGATACCATCGACTTAAAATGACAAAGGTTCATGCTTGACGATGTTCTCCCCCACTTACTAAAATCTTTAATCTATCCCTCTGTCTTGGGCAGTTCCCATCTGCCTGGAAATGTGCTGTCATCACACCCTTACATAAGAGTGGTGACTGTACTGCCCCCAATAACCATCATCCCATCTCCATCCTGCCCCCCCAAGGCTCTGGAGAAGGTTATCTCCAACCAGCTCACTGACTATCTCAACTACCACAACCTACTGGCCCCTGTCCAACACGATGTCCGCACTGGGTACAGCACAACTACTGCCCTACTTGAATTTATGTCTTTCATCCATCAAGCCCTTGACAGTGGTCAGCTAGTAGGATCTGTCTATATAGACCTTACCAAGGTGTTTGATACTGTCAATTATGCTCTTCTGCTCCAATCCCACCCTTCTCTAGGTGTTACCCCTGCGGTAGTGTCCTGGTTTGCCAGCTGTCTCACAGACCACACCCAACAGGTCAGAATCAGGTCCACCCTCTCTTCCCACAGTCCCGTCCTCTCTGGGGTCCCACAAGGATCCATACTTGGTCATCTCCTTTTCAGCCTGTTCCTAAATCCCCTTCCCCTATCCTGTCCAAGTAAAATGCTCCTATATGTGAATGACGCCGTTATCTTTGAATGTCATCCCAATCCCAACACACTCCAAAATATGCTCCAAATACCTTTTCAAACCATAGAATCCTGGTTCATTGAACACAAATGCATTCTTAATTGTAGCAAAACCAAATCAATGACCTTTATCCACCGACAAACCCATCATCGCAACCTAGCCCTTAACATATGTAACTCCAGGAATATCCCCATTGAGCAGGTCCACTCTTTCAGGTATCTGGTGCTTACCATTGATATTCATCTCTCCTATGCTGACCACATGCAAGGCCTACTATTGGTGCTCAGCTCCAGGATAGGACTGCTATACTGACACAAACACTTCCTTTGCCCTGAGGCCCTCCAACTGGCTGTATCCTTCTTTGTCCTCTCCTTAGTCGACTATGGCCTGATGATTTATGGCTCAGCTGATCCAACCTCCCTATCATGGATTAAGACTTCCATGAATAAGGCCTGCAGACTGGTCACTGTGCACAACAGACTGACCCACACTTGTTATTTGTACAAGTCGGCAGGATGGCTGAATCTAGATGATAGACTCAAATATCATACCTGTATTTTGGCTAAATAAATATCACTCAAATTCACCTCCCTTGGGCTTAACCCCCTAGTTACCATTTCAACCCAAGCCTATATGAACATACGAGGATATGAATGTGCCAGCAGAAACAGACCACCCGGTCTATCTAAGTCTGCTCGAGTGTGCACCAACACCCCTAGTTTGCAGCTGCCCCACCCCCTCCCCTTTGTCATCCCACTGCCACCCCCACCCTCACTCTCCCCTGTTCCCTGTCCCATGCCCTTTTGAAGCTGTTCACAGATTTACATGATACCACCCATTCTGGTAGGGCATTCCATTTTGCTACCACCCTCTCTGTGAAATAGTGTCTCCTCATTTCCTTCTTAAATCTTCCCCCCTCTATTCCTGCCTCTATGCCTGAAACTCCAGAAGTGCTGCTAGGTCCTCCCACTCTGTCCCTTGCTGCAGAACCTCACTGTGTCAAAAGGCTTTTCTTTACCGGGCCCCCTTATGGCTCAACAAACTCCCAGTGTCAATCACCCACCTACCAACCCTTGGCCAATTTAAAAAGGCTCTAAACGGCTTCCTACTTGAGCACTCAACATGTGATTGCTTCTGACCCAAGCCCATGAATCCAGTCCCCTCTGTAAAACAACTTATACCTCCTGGACTGGATCTAAATGTTTGAGTCACCTAAACCCATGATCAAATTGTCAATAGTGTTCTCTTTGTATATCTAGGGTGCCATTGGCCTGCTGTACCTTTCTGTATAAATATGTGTTAATTGCATACTCTGTTTACCTATGCTCTGGTTGGCCTGCATGTAGATATGTAACAACTGTTGTGTAACTTTGTTTAACTTCATCCCACTTTTGTGTAATATCCTGTCTATGTATTTGCAAATTGTTGTCCTGTGTAGTCCTGACGTGGAGCCTTTGCAAAAGAGTCTTTGACTCAAAGATTGTTTTCCGATGCATCAAATAAATAAATAAATAAATAAATAGTGTTTTTATATAGAATCATATAGTAAGTATAGACTTGATGCAGATATCACATTTTTCCAGGCAGGGAAGAGTGTAACCCCCCCTACAAATTGGGGTTTACTAAAATGTCTTCCTGGGCTCCTAAATGCCCACTGTCAGGATGGTGTCCCATTTTGCAGTAGTCCTGTTTGTCTGCATGAGAGTGCCTTAGTAAGCCTCTGTGCCTGTCTCTTTAAGAGAGCATCTAGCCTGTGTTTTGGAAGTCAGTCTGGGCTGAGTCCAAGTAATTAAGGCTCGCGACCAGTCAGGCAGCCTGTTATATTGCTCCATCCTGCAGTTGCTGTTAGCACAGAGGGAGCCCTGTTAGGAAATGTAGTTATTTACTGATTATCTGTTAGAGTGATAACAAAAAAGGAGTTTGTCTAACCTGCTTTTATTTGCAGCTTGAACTTTGAATAGGAGCCACCATTTTGGTTCTGGACTGCCAGTATTGGACCAATCGAATTTCTGGGGACCTAAAATGGAGACTGTCTCCAGGGCTTGTATTGGAAGGAAATTCTGTAGTATTTGTAGTTTTAGATGTTTGGTGCCTACATGGACCAGGAGGGGGAGCTTCTACTGTGACAGACAATTTCCTCCACCAACCAAACCTTGTGGATTTACAGGGAAATGCCCAGAACTACCTGAAGCAGTGTGTCAGTTGAGGGTGGAAGTTGGAGATTGAACAGCTAGAGCAGTCGAGCAGCAGCTCCTAGGAGAAGCATAGGTGAATTGGCGGGAAGGCTCAGTTGACCTGCCTGCCACATTCTCTGGCCTACAGAGATTGTCTATTGCAGAAGTTGGACTGTTCCAATTGCTGGCTTAGACCTGCAGCAGAGGAAAGAAAGTGTGTCAGTACTACTTGCAAGTGGGATGGCAGACTTGCTCCAGAAGTGATTGGCCTGCCTGAATGAAAGAAGATAGCCTTGAGTTGAAAGGTTTGCACACTAAAGCTGTAATTAGCAAACAGACTTTATCCAAATTGTGACTATGAGAAATAACTGATTTTAGAGCGCTGAATGTGTTTCGTGGGTTGCAATTTGGTTCCCCACAGTGAATTCTGTTATGCCAGCTGGAGGCTTTCTAGCAATTGATCATGAACTTTTTCCAGGACCGTTCTTTCTGCTTGGGCCTTGCCATCTGGGCCCAAGCCCCTGCCCACAATCCAGAGATCATCTCGGCAAAAGACCAGCTTGGGGATTTGGTCCCCTGCTGAACACCATCGAACAGGTATTAACCACTAGGAGATGAGTCGTGCAGGCCCTGCTTCCCCCAGCACACTGCATCAACACCATGAGGTTTTCAACTTGCCTGTCCCATATCCTGGTCCGGGTTGTGTAAGTACAAATCAGGGTAGCTCCCTGCAACAACAGCTACAAATCACTGTGTGTCATCTGATTGCTTTGTTTGGGTTATTGCTAACGGACTGAGCCACCTGGCTCAGGATGACAAATATTTGGGCTGTGCATATGCTAACTGTTTTTCTTTCTAAAGGGCCCCAACAACAGCTGCAATACCGGCCACCTCAGGCAACACTTCAAGCTAGCCTGTATAAGATCTGGGTACCCAGGGTTGCAAGACTAATTATCAGGGACTTACAGTGCATGCTGAACCAGCCTGAATTAAATCAGAGTGGCAATCATTTGACTAAATTCTTGCCACTCCCTTGTTCACTTCCCCTGAATAAACCTGATCATCTGTTTAACCTGACTAGCGTGCACATTATTAATTGGATCCTAGTAAAAGGTCTTGCATTGTGTATTACTGATCTTATTTTACAGGGGGTCTCCAGGGCAATTGCAGCAGATCCAGCCCTTGTGGTAAGTGCAAGAGATGTTAGCATATTTTTATTGTTATCCTGTGTATGCAGATTGTTCTATGGTATTACTGTTTAGGCCACTAGAAGGATTGTGGGTGGTTATAGCATCCCAGAAGGCTATGCCAAAGCAGTTAAGCTACCTCAGTACCATTCCTCTGGGTGGAGGCACCTGTTCACAGAACTCAGGCCCCTCAACCTGTGCATATTCCCACAGACGGGGGTAGTAACCCATAGGATAGCACCACCTAGGGGTTGCATTTGTGTGGATACCTAAGGTTACAGCTAACCCAATAGTGGTGTAAAAAATACAGACTTGAAGAGTGAAATACAAGTACTGGAGACATAAAACAATCATTTAACAAGTTTGAAAGATTACTGTGTAAAGAATTGGATTTGACATCTAACATTATCACCCTTGAGGAATATCTAGAGACAGAACAAGCCACAAGAGGTCTTAGGCTCACAGTCAGTCCTTCAAGTAGACTAGATACATTTAAAAATAGAGAAGCATGGAAAGATGCAGCCTCTACCTGTTCTAAAGAAATGGTGCAACTAATTATCAAGGAAGATGTGGGTAAACATGAAGAACCCACCCTAGAAATTAATGAAGCTAAAATAACATGCATGAATTTAAAGAGCACAAAAATTACAAAGATCATAACCTAAAGCTGCAGAAAAGAAACTAATGAAAAAAGACTTTATACAAAGGAAGTAATGGAAGCTTAACAGAGACCAAGAAGATATAAGACCAGAGGCTGGATTTTCAAAGGAGGACGCAGGGTTTGTATCAATCCCTGCGTCCAACCCTTTTTCTGGTGCAGTTACACCAAACACCTTTGCCGCAGCTGCACCTGATTTTAGCAGGTTGAGTGCAGTTGTGACAGTTTACCTGATTTACGGCTGCTTGCACCAAATATTGGGCATGAGCCCTGTGAAAAGGTTACCTTGGATTGCTGCAAGCTAGACCAGCAAAAAGCTGGTCTAACTTGTGTGCCACACAGGTAGAAAATCCTGATCATTGGCTGGGAGAATGCTACAAGTTCCATGCGCTATATGTTCGATGCACCCAAGACTTATGGCCTTCAGCAACATTTGAAACTCCGGCAACAGGTTTTTAATTGGAGTAAAACAAAAAATCACAGACCAAAGGTTGTGGCAAAGTAATTTCATGGCAGGGGCAAAGGTTTGCATAGCAACCATAAACACAGGAACGATTCCACAGACAGTGAAGAAACTGCAGGTAGCCTATAAGTGAAAACGAAGATCAAGTGTCTTTTTTAGAGGAGGGCAGAAACAATCCAAGAAATTAAAATAAGGAAGGGCAAGAGGGGAGGCAGAAAAAAAAGACACAAACAAGTGAGAACTCTGAGAAACAGAAAAACATCAGAGCAGCAAATATGGACATTTTCAGACATTATATTAACATCTGAATAGACATCAGTTCTGAAGAAAGGCCTTCATCCCGACTCCCAGAAAAAAACAGTTTTCAAACTCACACAGAACTCTACAAAGTCTTCAGAAAAATCAGATTATAATTTCATTTTATTAGATCTAATACAGCATGTAACAAAAAGGCTACTGAAGATACTAACATGGGGCATGCAGAGGAAGATATACAAGCAGAAGAGAAGATCTGGATTACTAGTTAGAGGAAATTGCAACACCAGAGACTCTATAATTCAATTAGAGGACAGCTGGACCATGGGAGCAGCAGAACTACACAATACTTATTTGGTTAACTTATCTGCTGTAGAAGCTCTCCTGGCTGAGAGCAGCAGAAATCAGGACACCAATGAAATTATAACAACCATGGTAGGGACACAAAGTATTAATAATACAGGCAGAAAGATAGACTTTAAAGGGTTAAGCAACTTATTATTCAAAAGCAAATCTACTTTCTGTCTAAATACCTTCAACCCTACACTATCATAGCATTTGAGAGAGAGTTGTTAATAAACAAGTCAAGGGTTGCTTAACACAGAACCAAAACCTAGCAGCTTCAGTCTCACATTGAAAGAGAACAGAGCCCTCCAAGAATTCTACAACAACACAGGTATTGTAATAACACCAGTGGATAAGACGTAATGTAATAATTATGAATAGGAATCACTACAGATAGAGTGCAATGAAATTGTTAAGATGAAAATCACTACAAGACTTTATCAACTGACCCACCACCTATTTTTTTCAGAAAGAATTGCATCAGATTTTAAAACTGGCAGTCTTGAATGGATCTATATCTGTATCTGAATTAGGCATCCTGTGGAATGAAGGTCCCATAATACTAATGTTCTATATATTACTTGAAGTGCATAAATGCCAGTGATCTCCCCAGTAGGCTATTGCATCTGGAGTGAGCTCTATTCCAGAAAACCTGGGAAATTGATTGATTTCTTCCTCCAGAACAGTGTCTTCACTCTACCCATGTACCTTAAAGACATGTCTTATGTCCTCAGAAAGTTTGATCATTTGGTTTGGGAAAAAGATTTTGTTTGGGTAGAGATAGGTGAGAAGTAACGGTACACCTCTATTAGACATCACTAAGGGATACAGGTAAGCAAATATTTCCTTAAAAAACACCCGCAGAGGGCTGATATACCCATGAATGTCTTCATAACTGCACTTGACTTCATAATAAATCGTAATTCATTTGAATTTGAGGGTACTCACTACCTACAGACATGTGGCACAGCCACAGAGGCAGTTATATATTCAATTGTATTGTATTATTGCTGTATGGAATATTGTTAAAGCACCCTGAGCCCAGGAAGGGTGCTTTATATAAGTACATTTTTACTTTACGTTACTTACTTTATGGCCTCCTCTTATGTCAAATTATTCCCAGATATGTGGGAGGATCAAGCACTCGTTATCACTTTATTGAGAATGTTGTTTGTGTTTGGGAAGGTTGTTGGAACACTAGGTTATAATATCACTTTTTGTAACAGGCACTTAAACTTGCCTTGGGCCTTAGCTCCCCAAATTTTTAAAATTCCCATAAATAATTATAAAATTAAAATATATTATTGCTATTTTCCCCAGGTCTAGATAAAGATGAAAAATGTTTCTGCCAAACTTAGAAACATGAAAAATAAATGTTATGTACACTTATATACAATAGTTCTAAACATCCCTAATTCGCATAAGTATTAAGCATATTAAAAAATAATGTAAACACAAAACAACAAAGTTTTCAGAAAATCAAATGAACAAAGAAACAAATAAACAAAACACATTTCAGCAAATAAACAATGCAAATGAATAAGCAATATTCAAGGCGATAAATGGCATTGGCTATATACTGTGCTTTCAGCATACTTGGTATTTATTATGACCTTCTGATATAAGAACATGCAAACTCATTACATTTGTGTCTCAGATTATATTTCTGTATAAGACTCATTTCAAAACTTTATAGCATGCAAAATGTGTTTCTTTTTGTTTAAACTTAAGCTTTACTATATACCCCAATGTTTTGTAGTTAAAAGTTCACTATGTTACCTCCCAGATGTCAAATTAAGTATTAAAAATAAAATAATTAATATAATTGAAATAATACTTACATTTCTGGTTATCTGTAGGCTTGGTCTTCTTTTCTTTTAACTTTAAGAATCTTGGTGGAAATTTCTGATTCTGGATCATAAAAGTCCTTCAGGTATCAGGCTTGGCTGAAGCACTTGTCTTTCCCCAGTCCACCCTTGAACCTTGGAACCATAGGCTCTACCAGCATCAGTGAAGCAGTGTGGGCTGGATCCTCCTTGCTTGATGCCATGAATCAGGATTTGGCAGGAACCTCAGGTAGTAAGGCACAATAATAAGCTTATTCACAATCCCAATTGTTTGCAGAAAAGGCTTTCCTTGTGGATGGCAAAGTCTTTTGGTTGGTAACTGGATGCATGACTTTTTCTGTTTTAATTCATTTCCATTTGGGCCTCAAGATCTTGGCTTGCACAGACGTTTAAAACATTACTTCAGTCAGGATGGGTAAACCATATTCTTTGCTCCATCCAATATTGGAAAAAGTCTTCTGCAACAAGCATTTCTTGAAGTTGGACCTCATGGCAATCTTGTGTCTGCTTGCAGACTTGACTTCAGCACCCCTGGTGGACACATCAATGGCTTAACCCAAATGCTGGTCTCAGGCAGGTGTGGCTTCAGGCTTTTAGCCTAGTAAGTCTTAAAAACAACAAAAATTACTTAGTCCCACTGACTTACTGTAGGTCCTTTCACATCGAAGAATCAAGTAATTCTGAAATGGGCCTGGCCAAATTCACATATATGTTTTCAGGTTGAGTGACATCATCACCAGATTCTGATTGGTTCTTGCAGATGATGTACATGTGACTTTCAACTCCATCCTAAAGACGCCCCACTTGCTTCAGGTCCACTTTCATAAATGAAAAAAAAAAAATTTCTTCCATAACTTTTTCATACAAAATAATATAACTTTTAAACCAGCATTTTTGACTTTATCTCATTGAATCGAGTCTTTTAACATGTTTCCCAGGACCTGCATTTCCTGAATTAGGTTAATAAGAGTCATAACTTTATATTTTTAGCAAAGTTTCTTGAAACAAAGTGATAGTCTTGTTCTAAATATTCTAGGCTTCAGAATAATATAAGATTTATCCATAATTTTTTTCAGGAAACTCTATAAAACATTACATTTATTTTTAAGCACATGTTTCCTTTGTTCCCTGGAGAGGGTCCATATATCACTGTCAGAAAAACTTGTTGACTACAAATTTTCAGACGATGGATGTTTTTACAGGAACAAGTTGCACACCTAAGAGTTATACCTTTGGGATTTGTTAGGTTGTCAGCTTTCATTAGACAGTAGACTTGTTTGCTTATTTATAACAGTTCTGATGTCACAAGGTTTTGTAAATAGCAAAGACCAGAAGGAAGCTGCATCTACCAAACTTAGATGAAGATAGCTGTAAATTTTTCTACCACTTGTGAAAGTTTCAGCTTATCATCATGCTGTATTTTTTAGTTATAGGCAAAAGTCTTCTCATTTTTGTGAAAGTCTATAGGATTTTCAGAGGTATCAGAAGCAAAGCACAGCTGTGCCAGATACTGTTTGGCACATAAACATGTCCATGCATCATGATCATGTCCACAGCAACCACTCGCTATGACCCCTGCTCTAAGTAGTGAAGTTTCTTCCTTATCTTTGCTATGGTGTTATAAACTTTGACCCTTCAAAAATGTAGGTAGGCATGGCTCAGTTGGTAGCACATCCGCCTCTGGACCAGAAGGTCGTGGGTTCTCGTCCCACACTGGGATTGGACTTGCACCTAAAAATTGCTGGCATCCAAGTGCAGTATTGGGAGGTGCTGTACTGCTGGGGTGTGCCGTCCTTCACATGAGACGTTAAACTGAGGTCCCTTCTGCCCATCCTGGTGTTGTCCTGGTGGGTGTCCAGGTGGAAGTAAAAGAACCCAGGGCACTCTTCGCAAAGAGTAGGGAACATTCCTGGTGTCCTGGCCAACATTCACCTTCCCATAAACCGGTTCATGCAATTATCCAGGCTGTGTGAGGGTGATGATGTGCAATATGGCCGCCACCACACATTCAGTCACTTCACTACCAGTCTAGCATTGCTTGTAAAGCACTTTGGATGTATGAAAAGTGCTATATAAATGCTGATTCTTCTTCTTCTTCTTCTTCATTCTCTGGACTAACACTGCAGTGTCCTTCTAATATCACAGCTTAAAATTAGATCCACCTTTCCTTATATGGACTTGATGCTGCACCCCCTTTTCAGCCAGATGGTAGGTACTTGAAAATTAAAGTTGAAAGCAAACCTTTTTCCTTTTGCCAAAGTCCCCCTCGATCAGCATTTCCTTGGCTTCTAGGAAACTCATACATACAGTCTGATGACAAGAGGTTTATAGCATTGCCTCCTTTAACCTTAATCTTAATAATTAAGCCCTTATAAGGAATATAACATGGTAATTAATCATTAATACTATGATAATTATAATAATAAAATATTTTAATAACAGTTTTGTTCCTACAGGTGGTGGTGGTGGGGATTGATAGCATTGACTTTATAGGCAGCTGGATTTGTAAAATATTTATTAAACTCCTCTGCTAATATTAGAGGGTCTTTGATACTCCTGTTATTAGTTTGGAGTTCTTGTGGTAAGGAGGATGGGCCTTCATTTAGCAGATGGTTGATTTGCATCCAGAACTGTTTGGGATTTTGTAGATTGTTTAGCTGTAGGTTTTTCATATATGTCCTTTTGGCCTTTTTAAGGGATGCCTTACATTTATTCCACAGGTGCCAATAAGTGTGCCAGTCGTGTGGATGCCCAGAGGCTTTGTGGTCCGGCCACGCCTTTTTCCTCTCCTTCATAAGTTTACAGAGTACAGGAGTGATCTGTTTAGAGCAGAGGCCTTTAAAATCTTCTTTGCACTAGTGGAACATGCTTATTTACCTTTGCTAGAAAGTTGTTAATAAAGAATTCCAGGGCTTGGTTGACATCTTGCATGGTGTTAATGCTTTCCCAGTTTATTTGGCAAGGTCTTCCAGGAAGGGATTACTAGCAAACTTTGAGTAATCAGTGGTCAATGTAAGTCTTGGGGGAACCTTGGGGAAGACATTACTCCAGATGCAAAATACTGTGGAATGATCACTTAGAGAGTCATGTAAGATTCCTGCAGTAAGTGCTCTGTCCGGTCGGCTTGCCAAAATCCAATCTATCAGAGTATAATTTCCAGTTTTGGTATTTTGCCTTGTAGGTGTGGAATAAAGTGCTGAAACAACTGCATCGTGTGTGTCACACATGAGAGCTGAAGTGCCTGAAACAGCTGACCCGTGTGCAACACAGGGGAACTGAAGTTCTTGAAAGAGTTGATTCGTGTCTGCCACACATGAGTGCTGAAGTGCCTGAAACAGACATGAGATCTGAAGTACCCGAAAGAGCTGTATCTGTGTGCCACACATGAGAGCTGAAGTGCCTGAGACAGTTGCATTGTAAGTGACACATGGCAGCTGAAATACCTGAAGCAGCTGCATCGTGAGTGACACATGAGAGCTGAATTACCTGAAACAACTTCATCTGTGTGCTACACATGGCTGCTGAATTGCCTGAGAGAGCCACATCATGTGTGCCACACATGAGGGCTGAAGTGCCTGAAACAGATGCATCTGTATGAAACACGTGGGTGCTGAAGTGCCTGAAACAGTTGGATTGTATGTGACACATGGCAGCTGAAGTACCTGAAACAGCTGAATCATGAGTGACACACATGAGAGCTGAAGTGCCTGAAACAGCTGCATCTGTATGAAACACGTGGGTGCTGAAGTGCCTGAAACAGTTGGATTGTATGTGACACATGGTAGCTGAAGTACCTGAAACAGCTGAATCATGAGTGACACACATGAGAGCTGAAGTGCCTGAAACAGCTGCATCTGTATGAAACACGTGGGTGCTGAAATGCCTGAAACAGTTGAATTGTATGTGACACATGGCAGCTGAAGTACCTGAAACAGCTGAATCATGAGTGACACACGTGAGAGCTGAAGTGCCTGAAACAGCTGCATAGTGTGTGCCACATGAGAGTTGAAATGCCTGAAACAGCTGCATCATATGTGTGCTACATACGGCGCAGATGTGCCTAAAACAGCTGCATTATTTGTATGCCACACCTGAGAGATGAACTGTCTGAAACAGCTGCACCATGTCTGTGCCACACATGGGAGCTGGTGTGCCTGAAATAACTGCATTGTGTTTGCCGTACACAAGAAGCCAAACTGCTGAAACAGTTGTATCGTGTGTGCCACACTAGAGCTGAAGTGTCTGAAACAGCTACATCATGTGTGCCACACATAAGAGCTGAAGTAGCTGAAACTGCTGCATCTGTGTGCTGCACATGGGTGATGAAGTGCCTAAAATAGCTACATTGAATGTGACACATCAGCTGAAGTACCTGAAACAACTGCTTCATGAGTGACACACACATGAGAGCTTAAGTGCCTGAAACAGCTACATCATGTGTGCCACACATGAGAGCTGAAGTGCCTAAAACAGCTGCATCTGTGTGAAACACATGGGTGCTAAAGTTCCTGAAACAGCTGCATCTGTGTGAAACATGTGGGTGCTGAAATGCCTGAAACAGCTGCATTGTATATGAGTGTGGTAGATGAAGTACATGAAACAGCTGTATCATGAGTGACACACATGAGAACTTAAGTGCCTGAGACAGCTGTGCTGTACATGAGAGCCGAAGTGCCTGAAATAGCTGCATTATATGTGTGCTACATATGGAGCAGATGTGCCTGCAACAGCTGCATTATTTGTGTGCCACACCTGAGAGATGAAGAGCCTGAAACAGGTGCATCATGTGTGCCAGAGATGGAGCTGAACTGTCTGAAACAGCTACATAATGTGTGTGCCACACATGGGAGCTGAACTGTCTGAAACAGCTGCATCATGGCTGTGCCACACATGGCAGTGGATGTGGCTGAAACAACAGCATCATGTGTGTGTCACATAGAATAATACTAATCTTTATTTATAGAGTGCCTTTCACAATGCCAAGGCGCTTAACATACAAAATAAATAGTACAATAAAACAGAATACAATATAGCTAAAATCAATTCTGGTAGGCTTGGCACCATATCTGGGTGTTTAGGGCCTTCTTGAAGCCCTCTACATTCATGCACTCCTGTAGCTGATAGAGTAGAGAATTCCACAGGGCTGGGGCCGCATACGTGAATGCACAGCCCCCGATGACTTTAAAAATACCCTTGGAATCTCTAGCAACCCCTCATCAGCCAAGCGGAGCAGTCACTTGGGGCAGTAGGGGGACAGGAGCTCTTTCAGGTAGTCTGGGCCCTGTCCATGTAGGGTTTTATAGGTCAGAAGCCCAACATTGAAGGTGATCCACCACTGAATAGGCAGACAGTGCAGTTTGTGCAGCACCGGTGTGATGTGACATGCCCGAGGAGTCCCCATCAACAACCGGGCCACAGTCTTCTGCACTAGCTGCAACTGGTGAAGATCAACCCCTGGTAGCCCTAGGTACAGGGAGTTGCAGTAATCAAGGTGCGAGGTCACAAAGGTGTGGATCAGTGTGGGAAGGTCGCTGGATGGAACTAGGTGCTTGACCCGGGCAGTGTTCCTCAGAAGGTAAAAGGAGGACTTGATGACTGCTGACTCCTGTGACTGTAGTGTCAGTCCATTGTCAAGAATAACCCCCAGGTCCTACACCCATTCAGAGGCAAGAAGCTGGGAGCCTCCCAGGTAAAGCCCAGAAGGCTGACTAGCCCCCAACCCCTCTATCCAGTGGCCAGGGTCCACAACCATCACCTCAGACTTTCCAGAGTTCAACTTTAACCATATGGAATTCATCCAATCCTGGATTTCAGCGAGGCAGTTATTAAACACAGAAAGCGCACTATCCTGGTCAGGTGCAAAAGACAGGTATAGCTGAGTATCATCAACATAGCAGTGAAACCTCAGCCCATGCCATCTTACAATGTCTCTGAGGAGCAGCATGTATACCACAAACAACATGGGGGTCAAAACCAAGCACTGAGGGACCCCATATGGCAGAGAGAATGTGTAGGAGAAAAACATCTCTGACACCACCTACTGTGTTCTGCCAGTGAAGAAGGACTTAAACCACCTGAGAACTGTACCAGACAGGCCACAGATGAACCTCAGGTACTCGAGGAGCACCCCGTGGTCCACAGTGTCAAAAGCTGAGGAGAGATCAAAAAGGACCAAGATGGAGCGGTGCTTCTGATCTCTCACCATCAAGAGATCATTGAGCACCCGAACCGGAGCAGTTTCTGTGCTATGCCTCTTACGAAAACCAGAGTGGAGTGGTTTGTAGATGTTGTGGATGGTCAGATGGTTCTCCAGCTGTAGCACCACAACCTTCTCAATCACCTTCCCCACAAAGGGAAGGTTAGAGATTGGTCTGTAGTTCACAAGGCAGCCTGGGTCCAGAGAAACTTTCTTCAGGAGAGGTGTCACCACTGCCTTCTTCAGGGTGCTAGGAAACTCACCAGACTCAAGGGAGCACCAGACTACCCTTGCAAGGACCGGGCCTATGATGTCGCAACAACCCATAATCAGGGAGGTTGGGCCCAGATCCAAACTACAGCATGTTAGGCGCACACCCTGGACAATCCGCGCAACATCCCCAGACTCCAGCCAGTTGAAGGTACTCCAGGCAAAGCAAGGAGGAGTGACTGAACATCGATCACTAGCAGCTCCCATAGAGTGTGCTGATTGGATATCCGATGCTGGCCACCTTATCCACAAAGAACTGAGCGAGCTTGTCACACTCAGACTGTGAAAAAGTTCTTTGGGACTGAAGACAAGCTGGGTTGCACAGCCTGTCCACAGTCCAAAAGAGTTGAGCCGGTCGGTTCTGAGCAGCAGCAATCTTCCTGGACAGGAACTCTGCCTTCTTACGGGTGATTGTTGATTGATAGACTTGATAATGTTCCATCAATCTAAGATGGTCAGCCTCCAAGGTGGATTTCTGCCAGCAATGCTCTAACCTTCGTCCATGTCACTGCAACTCCCTCAAGGTTCCATCATACCAAGGGGACTGAGGGCGAAGGGAGAGAGGATGAACATGGACAGGAGCGATAGAGTCCAGGGCCATAGTAACAGCCTTGTTATAGGCCTGAACCAGGCTCTCTGGACTCCTGCTTGCCTCTGGAATTACCAATAGGTCAAGCACCGCCCCTAGGCCATCAAGGCTCACATCCCATAAAGGGCGGTATCTGACCAGCTCCACAGGGGATGGCCTATGAAGGGGTGGTGCAAAAACTGAACCTCACAGTGTAATGATCAGACCATCTGACTGGTTCCACCCCCAGATCGCAGGTTTCAATCCCCAGGAGGAAAACCAAGTCAAGGAAGTGACCGTGCTTATGAGTAGCACAGGTAACAACATGAGGGCCAGTGATGTCATCAACTGGAGGAAGTCCTGTCTAAAATGCAAGAGTTTGTTGTCGACCCAGGCATTAAAGTCACCCAGAACCATCAGTCTGGGCAACTCAAATGCCATGTTGACCACGAAGTCTGCTACTTCCTGAAGGAATCGCTTCTCATCCTCGGGTTGACGGTAGACGAGGGTGATCCTACACCCTACACCTGCTACTACAGTACAATTGAATGAATTGGCTTCCTCAACTGGTACACTTGTGAGGCCCAGTTCAGTTTTGAAACAGACCGCTACCACCCGCTTGCAGTCCAATCTCGAGTGGTGTATCACTGAGTACCCAGCCAGAATCACAGCCTCCAGAGTGGGACTGGAATTCTCATCCAGCCAGGTCTCAGTGATGCAAGCCAGATCAGCTGTTCTGACAAGATCTGCAATAATTGCAGTCTTGTTATTAATAGATCTGGTGTTGCATAACACTGCTTGAGTTGGATGGAATTCTGGGGCTGCCTGAGCTACCGGCCCACCAGTGGTGGAGCCCTTGGGTATGGAAACCAAGCATGGAGGACCATGTTCTGGAGTCCATTTTGCCCCAGGGTGTCCCCTGGAATTAACTACCCCAATGTGAGAATTATGCTCGTTCATCCTCCGCCGTTCACAACCCCCTTCCCATCCCACCCCCCAGCGAACAACATCCAGCATGACACAGCACTGATAGATTGACAACTGGGTGGGGACAAATGGGTGGAGGTCACAAAGTTCAGAGGATGGATAGCGCACAACTGGGGGGGCAGACCACCAACACATTTTAATATCCCCAGAACCTCAAGATCTATGCCCAAACCCAAGTACCCAACAATTACCAGAATAAACAAATAAAATCACACCCTAAAACTATAAGCAGGCAATGTGCAGTAAGGTAATCCCTATTGTCTCTCAAAATGAGGGAACAACATTAAACAAAATAATAATCCAGAGTAAAAATACCCTTCCCCCAAAACACCAGGAAAAAACAAACAAACAAAAAATATATATATTTCAGTTCAATTCTCCACCATCTCTCACTTGGTGGAAGATCGAATAGAATAAAATAGTAAAGAAAAAATAAAAAAGCACAATTAAGATTAAACCCACTCCTTCAAATCACTAATAAATGCTCCTCCTCTCTCTCTCACAGACAGGATGGGGTTTAAACGAACTATTTAAAATAGCAAGAGACAAAAATCAATCTGAAGAGCTAGAGCTGAACTGCTTAAATTAGCTGCACAATGGTAGCTCATGTGCTTGAAACAAATGTATTGTGTTTGCCACACATGAGAAGCTGACGTGCCTGACACAGTTGCATCGTGTGTGCCACAGATAAGAGATGAAGTGCCTGAAACAGCTGCGTCCTGTGTGCCACAAATGAGAGTTTCTTTGGCTTTAACAAGTTTCATTAAACTTTTAAACAATACAAAACACAGCCTGTGGTACAAACTGTTCATTGAAATATAACAATAAGGATTACAAGTCAGGAGTTACTGTTATAAAGTCCAATAAGAAACCAAAAGAGTGGGAGAAGTAAAGACAAACATAGTAAGGGTAGAATATATGAATACATATACAAATACATCTAGAGAGCAACACAATTTCTATGCATAAACCTAAAGGAAGTCATTATATTCTGTAAACTAAGTAAGTTGATACTCTACATGGGGTATTTCTTACTTTTTCCCAAAATAGGAAAGATAAGGAGACCAAACAATGTTGAACTCGATCATTTTCTTACTTAGACCATATGCTATTGTTTCATTATTGATGAGCTGACTCATGCTATTACTCCATTCCTGCAGTAATGGGGGTGACAGAGATTTCCAGAGACTAAGCAATAACCTTTTAAGTACAAATGCAGTTGCCCATATGCCAGCTTTTTGATTTTTATTTAGCCGCACAGTCTCCAAACCAATTCCCAAAATATAAAATTTTGATGTAAAAGGGGTTTTGACATGAACAGAGTCAGACAGACTGTGAATTTCTTTCCAAAAATGTAGAATCATAAGGCAGCTCTGAAGCATATGTAACACATTAGCATGTTTTTGTTGGTATCTCCAACATTCACCATCATTCAAAAAACCCATGCCCTCTAGTCTAAGGTGGGAGCAGTAGCAATAATGTAATAATTTTAACTGACTGGTCCTTCTTTGCACTTTTCTATCACTTTTAGAAACATTTGACCGGGTGGTAGCCCATTACTCTGGAGTGAGATTTTAAAGTGGCTACCTGCTCTTTAATGGACGATCTGGATGGACAGTCTCCCCATGAACATTTTCTAACCATATTATGCATCATGACAAACAAACTGTTTTCTAATTTAACTGGTACATTTTGAAATAAGTATAACAATTGTGGGGCCATACTGACCCCAAACAGAAAGATTTAGTTGCTGCTGTTTACTTAATATTCACTAACACTCTTCAATAGTGGTTTCAGTTTAAGATCTCTGGGGTTTATTCACGAAAGCCTACATGCCACATATGTGTGGCACACAGGCATGCCTACGATTGGCTGCCACACAGCAGGGTCCAGCAGACCCCTAGAGGCATTCACTACAGATGTGCTAGTGCCTTGCACACCATATCCCCAGGCCACCTGTACAGCTACATGCCACTGTCAGACCCAGTGACATCCCTGTGACACTCACTAAGGTGCAGAGTGCTGGGCCAGGGGTGCAAGTTACATGAGGGGGGACCCTGCTGTAACTTTTATGTGCCTCCCAATGGATACCCACCGGGTGCAGTGGCAATGGAAACCCACTGCACACTGCTGCCCCGCCCCACCCCACCGGGCTGCCAGGGAGGGCTGGGGGCAGCCATTTGGGCAGTTGCCCTTTGGACTGTATATCCCAGGGTCAATGCCTTCCCAGGATCCCCTGCACACATGCAGCAGGGGATACACTGAGGGACCCAGGATGGGCACCTTGCTGGTGGCCCACCCAGGTCCTGTGATCTGCTTGCTGCGTAGCCAACATCCACACATTTATTTATGTATGACTTTGATAACCAGGTAAGTGCAGTAGTCCAAGGGACCATTTACAGGAATGCCCCAGACCAATAGGCACATGTAGGACATAAGTACATAGTAAAGGTACAAGCAAAGAAAATAACATTGGTAAAAACAACCAAGGTCATATACAGTGGTAGTATGACAAATTAAATGAATAGCTAAGGAAGGAAGTAAAGTAATTGGTAATCGGTGCGGAAATACAGAGCAACGGTACAGACAGAAAAATAGCATTGGTAAAAACATTAGTGGTCAAAACAGATAGGACACAACAGTTACAAGGAGGCAAGTAAAATAAGTGTCTGATGATGTGAAATTACAAAACAAGCAGACAAGGAGTAGCACAACCCAAATCAACTAGGAACCACCCAACACCCCCCACCTCTTTGCACAGTAATAGGCTCAAATCAAAACCAAGTGACCAATCAGAAATGGAAAGGAGGAGAGGTGAATTCAGTCTGATTGAGGTGGAGAGGACAGAGCTGTGGGAGAGGTGGTACTTTACGTAAGCAGCTGTGTGTTCGGCGAGGAAGGCGCAGGGTAGTGAGCAAGCAGCCAGCAAAGATGAATACCGGTTGGTGCACACCTATCCCGGGGTGCGGAGCTGCACAGGCTCTGTATGCATGAATCGTACTTACAACCCACCCTTTTGTGAATAGAGCCATATAATTCTATTAATTTATTTGGGAACCACAATACCCAGGTAAGTTAGACTCTGTCCACTGTCAGCTGTTAACTTTCCCCCAAGTTATCCCAGACTTCGGGTAGGAATTTAATGACAGCTTGAGTTTTCCTCTAATTTAATGTTAACTCTGAGACATAAGAGAAATTAGCAAGGATTTGCTGTACTGTAGTTCTGTCCTATAGGTAATTGGATTTGTGAGAGTAATCAGGAGATTATCTGCATATGCAAATACTTTGGTGATAATGTTGCCTGTCTTAATTCCTGTGATCTTATCACAATTACAGATTTTCCTAATTAGGGGTTCTAGAACAAGTATAAATAAATATGGTTAAAGAGGACATCCTTGCCTAGAGCCTCTTGTATAAAATGAATTTCTGAGAGGTGTGACCATTAGTAATGACCATAGCAGAAGAATTTTTGAATAAGGTTTGCAACCAAGAAGTGAATGCTTCCCCTAGGTTTAGCTCATGCAAAGTTAAATATAAGTAGTCCCACTTGAGGGAATCAAATGCCTTGAAAAAGTCCAAAGCTAAAGCCACTGCTGGAACTTTGTGTTTGTTTGTAGTGTACATGACATTTAAAAATTGCCTAACATTGTCAGACCCATTTTGACCAGGAACACATCTGAGTTGCTCACTCCCTAATAATCTGGTAACATGTATTTTAAGTATATTCGCTAGAATGTTTGCAATAATTTTAAAGTCTCAATTCAGTAGTGAGATGGGTCTATAATTTTCACATACCAGTGGATCCTTTCCTGATTTTGATATTCATGAGATATAAACTTAATACATAGATTCAGGAAGAGCCCCTAAAGTTAAAGTTTCAGAGGTTACATTCAATAAAACCTTTTCAAATACTTGGTTAAGTGCTTTATAAAATTCTGTTTGTGACCCATCTGGTCCAGGGGCTAGATTCACAAAACTTTTCCCCTGGTGCAAACCTGGTTTTGCACGAGCAAACTGGGTTTTGCGCGGAGTTAGTATTCACAAAAGCCCAGTTTGTGGGCTCAAAACTGGGTTTGCTTCAGTACAAAGTGTGAAGGGGCCACAATGCAAATGAGAGGAAGGGGACCTGCATGTTGGTGCAGTCCAATACACAAGGTATTTTCTCCCCGCAAGGGCCTTTTGCAGGTTTCCCTTGTGTGGAACATATACCGCCAACTGAGGCCTTGCTTTAAACCCATGCAACCATAGTAATTGGAAGAGGTACTGCAGTGCCCTCCCTGACCCCAGAAGAATAATCCCTGGTGTCCAGTGGTCCCTTCCAAGTAAAAATATGTGTTGCCTGGTGTGGCGATTTGGCCACTGCTGTGTAATACTGCAGATATTTTTTTTCTTGGATTTTGTTTATGTTTTAAAAGAGTTACATGTAGAGGAACTTGGTTATATTTCAAAATTCCAAACAGGCCAGAACTAAGGGTTGCCAAAAGAATGCTCAGTGTTACTGACAAGGTCACATACTGTAGGAAAGAGAGAATGTCTTGCAAAATATTTGACATTCCTTTGTGATCTGAGAACAGGCTGATTAGCCAGGAAACCAAGATCCCATTTCAAAAGGATGCATGTCCTTGGTTAGCAAATTAAAGGGAAACAGGTGTAATAAAATCTCAGGAGATAGGAGAAGCTACCGCCTGTCATAAACTTCACACTTTAAGAGAAAATTACAGTAAGTTCCAGGAACTGCCATGGTATATTTGCATGTTACTAAGTCAGGAAGGATGGGGGAAGATCAAGGGATACTGGAACTGTAAGAGCTCTAACTAATCAATAATATTAATTCCCTTAAAAGTGTGGAAAGAGCAAAGGAGACCCCTACTGGTCCAAAAAGATAAGGCCACCAGCTGACAAAGGGGCAGTGTCACAGACTGAAGGGCCCAGACTAAAAAAGGCCCTCAGAACAGAAACTCAGAGCTTTTTGCATTGCATTGCATTTTGGACACGCTTCTGACACATAAGAGAAGCCAGACCGCAAACCAGTGGCTACAGAAAAACTGAAAACTCTTGCAGAAATTCATTTATTTTATGGACATTGATCATCCATGGACAAGGTAGAAACTAGACAGTTACATTTTCATAGTGTATTTTTTTATGTATGATTCCAACTTTTGTTATTCTTTAATCAGATTTTCTGAAATCTTTTGTTTGTAAAGATTGTATGATAATTATTTAAGTAATTTTAGTAAAAGCACTTTGCTTTTAAAACTGCCTATGAGTGATTTGTGTGTGTAGAGGTGGAACATTTATTAAATCTGAGACCAGCCTGTAAATGCAAAGTGCTACCATTCACTACTCAGACTAGGATCCTGAAAGGGAAATCTGGGTGCCTAAAGTAGGGGAGAGACACAGGTCTAGGGAAGAGTCTGTAAGGGAGAACCAGGTCACTGTACCACCCGTGGGAAAAGACACCAATCAGGTTATGAAAGGCTAGCCTTGAAGAGGTCGTAACACCTGGCAAGTTCTTCACCCCCAGTACAGTAACTAAGGAGAGTCTTCACCTGGCTACAGACTTGAGCTGTATTTTACCCATACCCAGATTTTAAAGAGAAAGCCCTACGATCTTGTGGTGAGTGTTCAGTTGTGAACTCAGTGAGCACTCTAGATGGACACATGGAGTGTATTCCTGTTTCCCTCAGTCACAGATTGCAGTTATGGGTGGGCACTGTGAGCTCAGTGGACCTGACTCCCAGGACTGGGTTTGTGACACCTGCCACTAAGTGGTATACCCCTGCTGATCACCGGCCTGAACATAAAGAATATGTTTTACATGGTGCTAGTGGACCCCCCACCAACTGCTGTCCTGAATACAAATATAATGTTTTCTCTGCTGCTAGTGGAACCCCTCCCCCCACCGATCACTGGTTCAAACATAAATATGTTTTTCCTGGTGTCCAGAGGTCTCTCCCCCCTCCTGATGCCCGCCCAAAGAAAAATAAATGTTTCCCTGGTGTCTTGCCATTTCTCCCACACCTGATAAAAAGGACATGAAGAAATGGTTTCCGTCGTGTCCAGTCATCCCTTCCCCCTCTCGATACCTGCCTGAGAAAAAATATGTGTTTCCTGGTGCTACTGATACCCCACCCCTGATCGCCACCCCAAACATGAAGAAATATGTTTTTCCTGATGTCCAGTGGTCCCTCCCCCATCCGATGCCTGCCAGATAGAAATGACATAAAAACATGTTTTCCCTGGTTTCCAGTGGTCTCTCCCCCCACCTGATCCCTTGTCTGACATTTAAATCATTTCCCCTGATGTCTAGTGGGCCCTCCCCGTATCCGATCCCTGACCCCGGTATGACAACCCTTCCCCCCAAAACACAGCCCTGGCCCCAGTCCCATCCTGCGATTTTGGAGCCCCCCATCCCATCCCTTATTGGTGGCTAGTGGCCCCCAACCTCCTGCAGCACTGACAACCCACCCCCCAGTTCTCTTACCTGAACCTTGGTGCTACTGTGCCACAATGGTGAGCAACACAGCCCTCCACACACCACCTTGGCCACCCACCATCTGACTGAAGCTGGGAACATGCAGCTTATTTGCAGGGCAAGTAGTGTCACCCTTGCCCTGTGAATAAGCAGCACATTCCCTGATAATTACCCCTCCCTGATCCCCTGTACTATATAAAGAAACCCCTTCCCTGATGGCTAGTGGCTCTCCCCCTCCCCAATCCCCTGAACTGTATAAAGAGACCCCTTCACTGATGGCCAGTGGCCCTTTCCCTTTCCAATCCCCCGTACTATATAAGGAAGCCCCTTCCCTGGTGTTCAGTGGAACTGGCACAGCCCTCAGCTCTCCACCATGGCTGGCTGCTGACTGAGCTGCCATTTAGTGCATAGTGTACACAGTGTGTACTCATTGATTGACAGCTCAGAGTGATGATCACGACATTTGCTTGTGCTGTCTCAGAGAGGCCCATGACATTAAGGTCTGTGGGATATGTCTGAAGTTTAATCAGGCTACCTGGCAACACCATCAAAAAGCCATGCACTCTTTTCTCCTCAAGCAGCAGGTAGCCAGAATGTACTGAGAGCTCCAGGGATCAAGCTACACCACATTGCAGGCCCATTCCTCGGGTTCCCAGTTCTCTAGGGCTCAGGAGAAGTCTCCAGGAAAGCACAAACACTGGGAGATGGAGCAGAGCAGGACCAGTATGCTCCCAGTTGCTGCTACCCTTGGCAGTGACCGCTGCAGTATTGTCGACCACTTCAGCAGCAACACCTCCTGCTGCTCAGGCCCCAGCACCCTCAAGGCTGACTCTGGCAGTGAATTCCACTGGACCATCCATGGCTGGTGAAAGCCCATCGATGTCGGGGATGCCATCCCCATCGATGTCACAAGCCCTGCTGCTCAGACCTTATAACCCTTAATATCAGCTGGCAGTGAGCTCTGCTGGACTTACTTCAGCTGATGATGGCCTGTCGATGTCCAGGCTCCAGTCTCCCCATCAATATCACAAGGCACCCTTGCATTGCAGGCCACCATTGACACTGAGCTGGTACTCTCCTCCTTTGCAGAAATAATACCTCCTCAGCCTACATCAGGCACAACGATGACGGGACCTCTCATACCAGTCCCTGCATTGACACCTGCTCCATCGATGCATTCTACACATTCCAGGGTGTTGACATCCTTTCTTCCTTCCCTGTGCCATCCACGGCCCATCAAAGAGGATCAGGAATATAACCCTGACCTCCTCCCACAAGAGGAAGAGGAGGAGGAAGACTATATGGACAGGAGTCTATTTGATAGGTCTGGTTCCCCCATTTCTACTAGGAGTTAGGACTCCACATTGTATACCCTGAAGTCCCCTCCTGAAGAGCCCTCCCTCATCTCTATGATGAAGCAACTCCAAACAACAATGGGGTTTGACGTTGAGGAGAAGGACATCAGTAGAAGAAGCTTGATAGAGCTCCTGGAACCAGATTCTCTACCTCTGGACATTCCTCCTCTTTTGGCTGCATTAGAAGATGCCACCTTTGCTGCCTGGCACAGACAAAGCCTGATCCCTGCCATGCCCAGAAAGGCAAGACAAGTTGTGCCAGCCCCCCTTAGGCAAGCCCTTTTTTGCAGGCTAACCTAGGTGGATTCAGTGGTGATAAAGGCAGCTCATGATAGGTCTAAAGTGCCTAAACATCTCAGTTCTCTCCACCCAGATAAACAGTTGAGGAAACTGGACCTAATGGAAAAGAGAAAATTTGCTTCTGCCACATTGGGCCTTTGAATAGCAAACCACCAGGCCCGTATGGACAAATACCAGAATATCCTCTGGAAGAAGGCTAAAGCAGTCGAAGAGTTCCTCCCAGAGGGTCCCCAGAGGCAGGAGATGCTCAAGGCTCTCCAGACTGGGGCTGACATGGGTAAACACCTTTTAATGTCTACCTGTGACATTGCAGATGCTTTAGACAGAGCAGCTGTGGCTAGCATCTGCATAAGATGGCATTCTTGGTTGGGGGTCTCAGGATTTGCTACTGATGTCCAGCAATCCATTCTTAATGTCTCCTTCAGAGGCTACAAGCTCTTTGGTGCAGATGTGCAGGACATCCTCTCTGAGCTGCAAGTCTCAGGTAGGACTCTGAGGTCAGTCCATTCTCTCTACCACACTCAACTGAGAAGTCAGTAGAGGGTGCCGTTTTGCAGAGCAACTAATAGACCTAGGTCAGGGGCCAGGCAGCAGAGCAAAAGGAGAGCAGCCTTGCTGGCCCCTACCTCCTCCACAGGCGCTCACTCCAAAGCCCCTAAAAGAGGTGCGACTGCAGTAGCTAGATCTGCCTCAGCATGACTCCTTATCAGACCCACACCCTCCAGTACAGAATATGAAGGTGGTGGTAGGGGTCACCTCTCCCTCCACCTGGAACAATAGAGAGAGGTTACAACAGATGGTTGTGTCCTGCAGTTAACAGAATGGGGCCAAGCTCTAGAATTTTTGGATTTGCCTCCAGACCTTCCACCAGTTCCCTCAATGTATCCTCCAGAACACATACCAGTGCTACTAGAGGAAGTATGTACACTACTGCACAAGAGGGCAATAGAACCAGTTCCCTGGGCACAAAATAACAGGGGTTTCTATTCTTATTTCTTCCTGGTCCCCAAATCCACAGGGGACTTAAGGCCCATTCTGGATCTGAGAAACCTGAACTGCTATATTCAGTACAAGAAGTTCAGGATGGTCACTCTGCAAGGCCCACTGCCCATCCTGCAAAAGGGATTGGATATGTTCCCAGGACATGCAGGATGCTTATCTGCATATCAAGGTATGTGCACCCTACAGAAAGTACCTCAGTTTCCTGTTTCAGGAGGAACACTACTGATTCAAGGTATTGCCCTTTGGTTTGTCATCATCACCACAGGTATTTACCAAATACTTGACAGTTGTGGCAGCAGCTCACAGAAAAGATGGACTGTATGTCTTCCCCTATCTAGACAACTGGTTGCTCAGATCTCAGTCTCAGGAGCAACTGTCTCACTCCCTAGTGCATACCAGACAGCTGTTCAATGCCCTAGGGATCGCAGTCAATCTGTCCAAGTCAGTCTTGACCCGTTGTCAGCATCTTCAATACATAGGGGCAATACTGAACACTGCTCAGGGCTTGGCCTTTTTGCCTGAGGACAGGGCAGAGTGCCTCATGGCACAGGCCCACATGCTTTACAACAGCAGGCATGTCACAGCCAGGAGATTCCTGAGGATGTTGGGCCTGATGGCGGTGACCATAGCCACAGTACCCCTGGCCAGGCTGCATATACAGATCCCTCAGTGGACATTAAGAGTCCACTGGGATCAGTGCACCTACAATCTAGAACAGCAGGTTCTAGTATCTTCTCCTGTTTGAAAGGTGCTTCAGTGGTGGACAGAACCCAGCAATTTGCTGAAAGGGGTTCCCTTCCTCATTCCTTCCCCTCAGCAGATTTCTCACCACAGATGCCTTGGGGCTGTGCTGGGGTGCAGGTGCAATCTCATCAGACACAAGGAACATGGAACAGAGTGGAGATGTCCCTCCACGTAGACATTCTAGAGATGCAGGCCATTCTGTATGCTTTGCAAGCCTTTCAGAACTGTCTGTCCCCAGGACATCTGCTGGTGGAGGCAGACAGCATCAGTGTAGTAGACTACATAAACAAGTAAGGGGGAACTCATTCTTACCCCCTGTGCAGGGAAGTGGTGAGGCTAGTACTAGACTCTAGAACATGATCTAGAACTGTTGGCCAAAACGTTCTGGCAGAAAAGCTAAGGAGGTCACAGTCCAGAATGCACGAGTGGGAGCTGCTGATCTTAATAGCTGAAGATCTGTTTGACAGGTGGGGTCATCCAGAGTTGGACATTTTTGTATCCACACTCAATGCAAAACTGCCTGTTTTCTGCTCACTCGTTTCAGGGCCTAGAGTTTTCCAATGAGATGTGTTGTCCCTGTATTGGAAAGGGAGGTTCCTTTATGCCTTCCTCCCCCTTCCTCTGATTCAGAGGGTGCTAATCAAGCTCCAAATCAAGAGAGTTACCATAACTCTTGTGGCTCTCTTTTGGCCTTGCCAGAGCTAATTCCCCTTACTGTAACAGTTGGTGGTGAAACCCCCAGTACTCCTGCCTTTGTGCAAGAGCTTGCTATCACAGAAGCAGGGAACCCTGATCCATCTGGACCTCAAGTCACTTCATCTCTATGTCTGGCTCCTGAAGACATAGCCACTGCGAGATTTGGAGTGTCCCCGAAGGTGGTGGATGTCCTGGTGACTGTCAGGAAGCCCTACACCAGGGCCACCTACTGCATGAAGTGGCAGTGGTTTGCTTTGTGGGTTGCTTCTCACCACTTGGCTCCCTTCACTTGTCCAGTGAATCAGGTTCTTGAATATTTATTATCCTTGTCGGATGCAGGACTGCAATACTCTTCTTCCAAGGTGCACTTAGCGGATATCTCAGCCTTCCATGTGCTGACTGATGGCTGTACGGTCGTTCAGGTGGAAGTAGCCCGTACATTCTTGAGAGGCATCTTACACTTGAAGCCTCCCATCTGCAATCAAGTCCCAGCTTGGGACCTGCATTTTGTTTTAGAAAAGCTTACATTGGCTCCTTTTGAGCCAGATGCAAGTTACAAGCCATGCTTTCTCTTTTGGAAGCATTATTTTTGGTTGCTGTTATGTCTGCTCAATGAATTTCTGAACTTCAGGATCTTATGTGTGAGCTTCCTTATTTGATTTTCCATAAAGACAGGGTATCTTTAAAGACCAATCCTAAGTTTCTTCCTAAGGTAGTGTCAGAGTTTACTTTGAATCAAACTATCCACCTACGATTTTACTTGACTGAGCATGCCAATCTGGGGGAAGCAATGCTCCACACCCTAGATGGACATAGAATACTCCGATATTATGTTCATTGTATGAAGGATTGCAGGAATTCCTCACAGCTTTTTGTTTCCTTCACCCCTGGGAAAGAGGGTGTACCTGTTTCTAAACAGTGTCTGTCCAGATAGTTGGCCAACTGTATTAATTTTTGTTATAGGAAGTACGGTAAGGAAATTCCTGGGGTTGTTTTTGGCCATTTAACTAGTGGCATGGCCACATCAGTTGCCTGTTTCAAGAATGTTTCAGCTGCAGAAATTTGTGCTGCTGCAACTTGGAGTACAGTCCACACTTTCAAAAAAACACTACAGTCTGGAAATTGCCTCTAGATGGAGGGCAAACTTCAGCCTGGCTGTGATTCAAGGTCTCCTTTCTTAGGCCTGTAGCGTCCAGTCACCCAGACTGTCTCTCTGTCAGTACTGCTTTGGACTCGTTCCATAGGTGTGGCCTGACGAAAGAGATACCCTCGAAGAAGATTGTATAGTTACATAATAACTTACCGTAACAGAGTGGGAGCATACACCACTCACCCAGTAGAAAAATGAAATGTCCACACTGCTACTTAAAGTAAATGCAGTTTTATTCACATCCAAACCACCAAAGATAATCAAACAGTTCTCACTGTTTGATTGTCTTGTGGTTTGGATGTGAATAAAACTGCATTTACTTTAAGCAGCAGTGTGGACATTTCATTTTTCTACTGGGTGAGTGGTGTATGCTCCCACTCTGCTTTATTAGTTATATTATCTGGGTTAGCACCACTGACCTTGTGCCACACTCTCAACAGTAACTTACATAACAGTAGATCTTGGAGAGAATCTCTTTCATCAGGACATGCTGTCAAACCCTCCATCCCTCTTAGGCTCAGAGCTCCTGTGCTCCTTTCTCTCTCTCCAGAATGGACTACCTGCTGTTCCAGCCTCACCTGTTAGCTGGAACCTTCAGCTATCTCCTTGGTTCCCTAGAGGGAGGCCTTTGAGTATGGTTATGGTCTCTGGTCAGGAACTGAGGAAGGAAAGGGGTCACCCACATCTATATACAGCGGATGTCGATGTCAGATATCGGTGGCCCCTTGTGGACATCTTGCAAAAAGTGTCCATGCTGCCCTAGTGCCTGGCGGCTGTATTTCCATAGGTGTGGCCTGATGAGAGATATTCTCTCAAAGATCTACTGTCATAGTAAGTTCTTATGTAGCATTACTATATCACACAGATATAACATTGTCAGATCATGCCCTGCTGAAAGTGGTAAAGACACTGGGGAAAAAGCAAAGCAACTTTTTCAGGTGGTAATTTAATGTCTGTCTTCTACAGGATAAAACTTTTAAGGATTGGTTGAATAAAGAAGCTGAAGGCTTCTTCACGTTAAATAACGATGGAGAAGTCTCCCTATCATGTCACTGGGATTCATTCAAACCTTTATGAGGGGGAGAATTATCAGTTTCTCATCCTGCAAAAAAGGAATTTCTTGGAGATCTGGGGGAAAAAAAGCAACAGAGCTTTACAATTTGGAGCAGGATTTTAAGAGAAATACAACTGATAGGCTTAAGCTACTTAATATTTATCACCTTTCAGGAATTTTAACACATTCTGTGACTGAATCAACATTTTTGTCTGACCTGCTCCTAAAGGAACTGTACTTGTCTCTGAGAGCTTTGAAGATCAAAGGAAACATACGTACAAAATGATTTCACACCTTGCATATGCCCAGGCCACAGTTTATCACCTTTCAGGAATTTTAACATATTATGTGACCCCGGATCTCAACAGTTCATCATTTCCTCTGGATGTAATTAACCATCAGCATTTTCATTTTAAATCAACTTTACATGTACTTTGTCATTTTCTCTGCTCTCTAATCCTAATGCTCCTGCTACTAGCAGGGAATATTCACCCAAACCCTGGACCCCCTCACTCTAAAATGACTAAGCTTAAAGGTCAACTTACTATAGTATCATTAAATATTAACAGACTCCTTGCCAAGTTTGCACAGTTCCAGGCATGGATGCAGCTAAGCAATCCAGACATTATAGCACTCACTGAAACCTGGCTTTCCCCCCAAGACACCTGATGCATCTATCTCCCTTGATGGCTACAGCTTGTTCCGACAAGATAGCATTACTAAACGTGGGGGTGGGTGCCTGGTATATGTCAGGCCTGGAATAAAGGTGCAGGCCCTTGATAACAGTCTTAATACAAAAGAGGCCCAAATTCTGAACCTCAAATTAAACATAGGGGCACAGAATGACGTCCTGCTGGTCTCTACAGTATACACACCTCCAGGGCACCAACCTGCTGTGCTAAACCATGTTGCAGCAAGCCAAGAGCAACTAGGCAACCACTGGGAGAAGATCGTTGTAGGTGACTTCAACATAAACTGGCACTCACAGAAAGAAACAAAAGGATCTAATTACTAGCCTTTTCCTAAAACAGATAGTCACTGCTGACACCTGGCTTAACTACAAAACAGGGAGCAGCTCTCTTATAGACTGGCTCATGACCACACACCCTGAGCATATATCTGATGTCGCTGTCCTGCCTGACAGCCTCAGTGAGCGCTCCCCTGTGAAGTGTACCTAGTCTAACAATTTCCCCAAGAGTTCACCCAAGGTGTGCAAAAACTGCTGCCTGAGGCCTGGACTACTTGAACATTTCAAGTTGTTATGTGACACAACTGGACTGGTCCCCACTGGCTGGGGACATAGATGGTAATGAGGCACTTAACTACTTCATGGTGGCATTCAACCATGCTTGTGATATTTTTGCACTATACAAAATTAAAACAATTAAGGGAACCTCCAATCCCTGGCTCTCCAACTCCCTTATTGGACTTATGAAGAACAGAGGCAATCTTTGACATATAGCAAAAATAGTTGGTACACCTGCTGCATTTAATACCTACAAGGCAGCTAGAAATGCCTGCACCAGACTCATCCAACAGGCTAAAGCCTCCTACTATAAGGATCTACTAACCAAAACCTGGGGTTCTGGAAGAGACTTTTGGTGCTCTCTTAAATCCTTAACGGGCAAAGCCCCCAAGACCCCCCCAGATCTACTATTGACTGCGAAGAGGCTCCTACAGGAACCCATCAAAATTGCCAATGAGCTCAACAACACGTTCACTGACCTTTCAAGTGTACTCCCGGGTGGCTACTTCAAAGATATGCATGTTCAGCAATGCCCAACTGCCCTTGAAAATCCCCCAAGGAAAGATGTGCCACCCTTTTACTTTAGATGTGTCACCAAAGCCAAAACCATCAAGCATGGTGCTTGGCAAGACCAGGATGGGGGTGGATCTGCTTGACATGAAGCTGGTTGGTCTACTCCTTCACAAACTTGCTGGTCCTCTTACCATGGTGTTTAATGCCTCTCTAAAATCAGCAGTATTTCCAAATGCATGGAAGTCAACTAATGTAATGCATGTCTTTAAAACGGGGGATAAAACCCAAACATCCAACTACAGACCTATATCCATCCTTCCTCCCCTTTAGAAAGTACTCGAAAGAATGATCTCGGGGCAGCTTACTGAATACCTTGATAACCATAACCTACTCTGCCCACAACAGCATGGCTTCCATAAAAAGCACTCCACACTCACCACTCTAGCTGATTATTCATCCCAACTATATAATGCCTTGGATAGTGGTCAGGCAGTTGGATCAGTCTTCATTGACCTTACGAAGGCTTTCGACTCTGTTAATCACAACCTCCTTCTAAGTTGCCTTCTGTTTACAGGTCTATACCCAGATACAGTACTATGGTTTGGCAGCTACCTCCCCAACAGATCTCAACGAGTCAAAATTGGTGATACCCTATCCGCAGCTAAGGAGGTGCACCTCAGGGTTCTGCAGGGGTCAATTCTTGGTCCTCTACTCTTTAGCCTTTTCATCACCTCTGCCCCAATGGCTTGCTCAGCAAACACAGTTCTCTATGCTGATGATGCAGTGATCTCAGTTGCTGGCAAAGACCAACAATCCAGCACAACTGAACTCCAAAGCAGCTTCCATAAACTTGAATCTTGGTTTAAGGAAAACAAGCTACTATTAAACATAAAAAAACAAAACAAAGAGTATGCTCTTCACCACCTCCCAAAGCAAAAAGAAATACCTGCCCCTGCGTATTCATAACCAAAAGGGTGAGATCCTTGACCAAGTATCTAACTTCAAATATCTTGGCATTACCTTTGATGACATGCTCACCTTCTCAAACCACATTGACTCTGTTGTCCAAGACTGCAAATATAAAACTTGGTGTATTTTATCATCACAGACATTCAGTGACACTGCATGCACTCAACCTAGCCACCAGTAGCTCAATACTGTCTACCATTGACTATGGGTTGCCTATATATGTGGTGGGCACAAAAACTGCTCTTAACAGGATCAAAGCACTCCTCAAGAAGGCCTGTCATCTTACTTTGGGGGCTACTCTCGACACCCACAACAGCTCGCTGTACACTGAAACTGGGTGGCTCCCACTATATCTTAGAGGGCAATACCAAACCTGCCTACTTTTAAAAAAAAGTACTACTTGGACTGACATCCCCCACACTGGGCAAACACTTTAAGCTGGCCGTCCCAACGAAATCTACCCATAGAGCGGTCTCTGACAAGATGGTGATTCCCTTTAAAAGGACAAAACATGCACAGAACTCCATCCTGTATCAAGGACCGAAATGGTACAATGAACTACCTGCTGACCTCACTGAAACTACCAGGATTAGTACCTTCAAAGCTGGGCTCAAATCTTTCCTTGGCTCTAAAATTAATTGTACCTGCTTGTTCTAATGTGATAGTACCTCGTCCCCAGTTTTCCATTTACCTACCCCCTCTACATCTTTCTGCTATTTACCACTTTTTTCTTAACCCGTTTCTCTACCCCCAATTACCTCACGATAGCCTCAGTTGGTTGACAGTGCCACCTCTCTCCCACCTCAGACGATGCCACCTTTGGCTGACCTACCCCCCCAACTCCCTCTTATCTAATCAGTCTCTCTGTTAATATGTATGAATTTGATGTGTATAAGTTAAAATTTTACTATTACTGCCTGTGTATATGCTTCAATGTTTTTTTCTTTTTTTTCTCTGTAAACCTTGTATTTTTATAATGTTTGTTCAACACTGATGTGGAATCTTTGAAAATGAGTCCTTGACTCAAAGGTATTAATCCAAAACTGAAATAAATAAATAAAAAATAAAAATAAAATCACTAAGCTTAAGTTTAAGATAAATAGTATATATTCTTGCAAAGTAGTGTATGTGCTGTTTAGAACTAAATAAGTATTCTGGGTGTCACAAACCCATTCAGCAGGTCAGCCCTCTACTCCCAAAGTGCCAACCTCTGAGCGTAGAATTGTGAACAGTTTAACAGAACAAGGTAACCCTCTTGTCTGTTTTGTGGGTTAGAGTCACCTTTGTCCCAAGTTCTGGAGGGATTCAAACTGATAATCTCTTGTTAGCGTACCCAATTATCAGGCTCAGATAATTCTGTCTTTGGGGGCCAGATATCTTTGCCTACAGGCACCTAACCAGGTATTTTCAAAATGAACCCTTAGAACTCTATGTAGAACCTAGAGAACTCTTTTCTGTTTCCCAGTTTGGTACCACAATAAGCGCATGCACAGTGTCAACTATAACCATCTAAGCTTCACTTATAAAAAAAAGAAGTTTCAAGGCACACCAGGCAGTTTCTGTTTTTAAGATATATATCTTTACTTTAAATTAGATAAAAATAGCAAAACAGTAAATACAGAACAAGATATCCCAACACATACAGCCTTAAAAACAAAACAGGTTTAAAAGTGCAAATTCCTAGAATCCATACACTCAAACTGGTCTTAGCTAATTGTATTCTTACTTTCTTAATCTCTCAGTGCGTTGATGTTCCTCTCTCTCAGAAAAATGAATGTTCTCTCTGTAAGGTCTGCTCAGTATATTTAAAGCGGTCTTGAGACGGCCTTCTCTCTGAGGTCACCTAACTCCGCCTTGGTGTATTAAAATTTATATTTTATAACACAGGATGTCCTACTAAGATATTTAAAAAAAATAATAGGTGACATAATGAATCGCCTCTCTCTATGACTGGTCAGAACCGGTCTGTGATCTGCTTCACCCAGACATCAAAAGTCTCTTTGATGTAATTCACTGTATACTCCAAGCAAATGCTTATTGGACTTTTCTAATTTCGTCTGGGACCTGCTTTACCCAGACATCAAAGCCTCTTTGATGTAATTCGCTGGCTTCCTGAGAAGATACCCAAAACATATGCCTAGGTCCCTTTTTCTTATGACACCTAGTACAAATCAAAGGATTTCCATGAGGGCATTATAAAATGGATATATTGGTTCCTGGCTTCAAAGCAAATTGAAAAGGGAATTGCATTTTAGATATCTGCAGTTTAAACTACCTCCTGTCCTTTGAACTTATCCCTGGGGCGGTTTGATGTGTCAATTTCAGCAAGCCAGCATTTCCTCCTGACAGACAGTTCATCACACATTTTTTTATATTTACAAAAAATGAAACATGGATCAGAACCAGCTGTCCAAGTGTGGCATTGGGAACCTGAGGAAAAGGCTGGAAAGTTACTAGCCTACAGATTAAAAAGGATGGGACAGAACATAATAGCAGGTACACAAAATATGCACGGTGATATCCTAGTCTCCAATGAGGACATCAATCAGCTGTTCAAAAGCTTTTTTTCTGATCTTTATAAAAATACTACCAAAAGCACGCAATCTGAGATAAATACTTTTCTCTCATCTACTATGGTTTGGCCTACATTAGATGAAGCTATTAAATTAACAATAAATAGACTTAGATCTCATGAGAAATTCATTACAGCACTAAATGATTCCTCAAATAATAAGACACTTGAGGCTAGAGTCACAAGAAATTGCAAAGCACAATGCAAAAATGTGTGTTGTGCTTTGCGATTGCCCAGGTTTTAATGGTTGTTATTCACAGTCAGGTAGCAACCTGCACTATTGGACTGTGAATAGGGCCAGGACAAGTCAGTGCTAACCTATTGTCGCTACCACTAACCCCACTAGTATCACACCGACATGCAGCCAAGAGTATGGCTCTGCAATGAGTAGTGCAGGTGTGCTATTTGGTATTCAAAAATGCAGCTATGTAAATGAGCCCATTGGGTATGCAAGACACTATCTGTCTATTTGCATCTCATCATGGGTCCATTTACATAGGCCTTTACCAGAGTTTAGCGCCCCCTCCCACCAATCGCCGGCCTGAGTTTAACAGTATACGTTGTCCCTGGTGCTACTGATACTACCCTGCCGATTGCCATCCAAACATAAATAAATATGTTTTCCCTGGTGCCAGTGGTCCCTCCCCACCTCCAGATGCCTGCCCAATGAAAAGGAAATGTTTTCCCTGATGTCTAGCAGTCCCTCCCCCTACCTGATGCCCCCCAATAGAAAGGACATGAAGAAATGTTTTACCTAGTGTCCTGTGGTCACTCCTCCCCTCCTGATGCCAGCCTGAGTAAAATAAATGTTTCCTGGTGCTAGTGGTACCCCCCTGTCAATAGCCACTCCTAACATAAAGAAATATATTTTCTCTGGTGTCCAGTGGTCCCCCCCAATGCCCACCTGATGAAAAATAAATGCTTTCACTTGTATCTAGTGGTCCCTCCCTCACCTGATGCCCGCCCAATAGAAAGGAGATGAAGAAATGTTTTCCCTGGTGTCCAGTGGTCCCTCCCCCCACCCAATCCCTTTCCTGACATTTAAAACATTTCCCTGGTGTCTAGTGGACACATAAATGATAAAGTGTGCAAAACAGCTGCCTAATGTGTGGGCCACACATGGGAGGTAAAGTGCCTGAAAGTGCTGCATTGTGTGTGCCACACATGACAGCATAAGTGCCTGAATCAGCTGCATTGCATGTACCACACACGGGACCTGAAGAGCCTCTAACAGCTACACTGTATGTGCCACACATGAGAGTAGAAGTGCCTGAATCAGCTGCATTGCATGTACCACACACGGGACCTGAAGAGCCTCAAACAGCTACACTGTATGTGCCACAGGTGAGAGCTGAAGTACCTGAAACACCTGCACCATGTGTATGCTACACATGGGGGCTGAATTGCCTTCAATAGCTGCATCAGGTGTGCCAGATATAGGGGCTGAAGCATGAGAAAGAGCTGCATGATGTGTGTGCCACACACGGAAGCTGAATTGCCTTCAACAGCTGCATCATGTGTGCCAGATATGGGGACTGAAGCATGTGAAAGAGTTGCATGATGTGTGTGCCACACATGGAAGCTGAAGTGCCTGAAGCAGCTGCACTGCATGTGATATAAATGGGAGCTGAAGTGCCTGAAACAGCTGATTCATGTGTGCCACACATGGCAGCTAGACCACCTTAAACAGCTGCATCATCTGTGCCACAAATGGGGGCTGAAATTACTGAAACAGCTGCATTGTGTGTGTGTGTGCCACACATGGGAGCCAAAGTACCTGAAACAGCTGATTCATGTAGGCCACACATGAGCTCTGAAGTGCCTTAAACAACAGCATCATGTATGTACAACACATGTGAGCTGAGGTGCCTAGCATTGCTGCACTGTATGTGCCACATATGAGAGTTAAAATGCACAAAACAGCTTCATCAAGTGTGTCCCACACATGAGAGCTGAAGTACCTAAAACAGCAGCATCATATGTGCCACACATGGGAGCTGAAGTGCCTCAGACAGCTGATTTGTGTATGCCAGAAATGGCTGCTGATGTGCCTGAAACAGCAGCATCATGTACTGTATATGCCTCACATGACAGTTGAATTGCCTAAAACAGTTGTATTTTGTGTGCCACACATGAGAGCTAAAGTGCACAAAACAGCTACATCTTGTGTGGGCCACATGCGGGAGCTAAAGTGCCTGAAAGAAATGCATCATGAGTGATACACATTGAAGACAAAGTGCCTGAAACAGCTTCATCATACGTGCCACACATGGCAGCTGAATTGCCTTAAACAGCTGCATCATGTGTGCCGCAAATGGGGGCTAAAGTGATTGAAACAGCTGCATTGTGTGCATGCCATGCATGGAAGCTGAAGTGCCTGAAACAGCTGATATGCATATGCCACACATGAGAGCTGAAGTGCCTAAAACAGCTACATTGTGTGTGCTGCACATGGAATCTGAAGTGCCTTAAACAACAGCATCATGTATGTGCAAGACGTGAAAGTTAAAGTGCCTAAAATTACTGCAATGTATGTGCCACACATGAGAGTTAAAGTGCACAGAACAGCTGCATCATGTGTGGGCCACACATAGATACATAGACGTTGTCGGCAGATAAGAACCTCTTTGTCCACCTAGTCTGCCCTATCAATTCACTCCCTATTATGTGTCCCAATGCTCTATTTGCACTCTGGAACACCACCCTCTGGCTTCCAGGACACCTACTTGTCTATCTCATGCATTTTTAAATCCTGTGACTGTTTTAGCACTCACCACCTCCTCTGTGAAACCACTCCAAGCATCCACCACCCTTTTTGTGAAAAAATACTTACCCCTGATCCTTTCCCCCTCCAACTTCATACTATGCACCCTTGTCCTTGAGCTTCTCCTATCCTGGAAGATGCTCCCTTCCTGCATTCTGTTTATACCATCAGGTATTTGAATAACTCAATCATACCCTCCTCTCCCTCCTACCTCTAGGGAATACATATTTAAACCCTTTAGTCTTTTCTTGTAGGCCTTCCCTTGTAGGCCGTGCACCATTCTAGTTGCCGTCCTCTGCACTGCCTCCTTCCTATTTATGTCCTTTCCAAGATGGGGCCTCCAGAACTGCACTCAGTTCTTGAGGTGGGGTCTCACCAGTGTCCTATACAGGGGCATTATTACCTCCCTCTTTCTACCGGTGATAACCCTTCTCTATGCATCTGAGCATTTGGCTAGCCTTTCCTACTACCTTATCACACTGTCTAGCCACCTTTAGGTTATCTGAGATAATAATTCCCAGGTCCCAATCCTGCTTTGTGACTATCAGTATACCCCCTCCCCTAGTTTGTATGTTGCCCCTCGGTTCTTGTGCCTTTTGTGCATGATCTTCCATTTTTTTGTGTTGAATCCCAGCTGCCAATTTGTAGACCATTCCTCCAGTTTTTTAAGGTCCTCTCTCATCTTTTCAATTCCCCCAGGCATGTTCACCCTATTGCAGGTTTTGGTGTTATCTGCGAATAGGAATACCTTCTGCTCCAGCCCCTCTGCAACATTACCAATAAAGACATTGAAGAAGACTGGCTCTAATGCTCACCCCTACAGCACCCCGCTCATCACCTTTCCCTCTCCAGAGTGTACCCTGTTTACCACCACCCTGTGGCTCCTGCTAGCAAATTAGTTCTCCACCCATTTTCCTGTTTTAGGGCCTATCCCTACACTGCCCAGTTTGTTTATCAGCCTTCTATGTGGCATGGTGTTGAGGCCTTTCTGAAGTCCAGATCTGCCGCTTCCGCTGCCCCACCTCAGTCCACCACCTTTGTTATCCAGTTGAAAAAGTCTATTAGGTTTCTCTGGCAGGATGTCCCTCCTGTGAATCCATGTTGTCCCAGGTCTTATAGGCCATCTGTAGTAAAGTATTCAATTAACATTTCATTCAGCAGTGATTCCATTACCTTGCCCACTACTGAAGTTAGGCTGACCATCCCGTAACTACCAGTCTCTTCCCTATCACCACTTTTGTGGAGTGGGACCACATCCGCTCTCTTCTAGTTCCCTGGTATCTCCCCTGTTTCTAGCGATCGGTTGAACATTGCTTTTAGGGGTGCAGCCAACTCCTCCCAGAGGTCTCTCGGCATCCTGGAGTGCACTGTATCTGGATCAATTGCCTTGTCCACCCTTAGCTTTGTTAACTCACTGAGGACTCTTTCCACAGAGAATGGGCTTGTGTCCACCTCCCGATCCTTTAAGCCCTTATCCGGCAGCTCTGGCCCTTTCCCTTCCACTTCCTCAGTGGAGCACCTCAAATGAGAGCTGAGGTGCCTAAAACAGCTGCATTGTGTGTGCCACTCATGATATCCGAAGGTCCTTAAAGATCAAATTCACATGTTCCATAAAAAGTTTGAAACCCTTGAATACACATCCCTGTGTCATGATTAGTATTTCCTGAAAATATAATGCAGTTTGGTTTTGTGCTTTTCTTTAAATCAGCATATGTTAATACGCTCTGCAGTAACTGAAAACAGTAAAGAAACAGTGATGTTTATGTCCATGTCAGTGAGCAATGACATCATACCTGTCCTGCCTGCTGCTTTTGCAATTAAGTCCCTAATTGACTAAATAAGCTGTTGTAGTTCCTAGTTAGAGTGGTCTGTAGATCTAATTGTTTTCACTCAGAGTTTGTTATTAACCCATCTGGTTTGTGTTTAGAGATATATGCTTAAAATCTATCTTTCTGTTCTCCTAAAAAGTTGATCACTTGGGGTTCAGTGCTGAATTGAAGTGGTATGAATGAATCTGTGAGAAATAACAGTTTCTGTATCACATCTGTCAGTTCTCTGTCATCAAAACTCTGCATTCTATTCTGGCTGTATAATGGATATAAAATAAATGACATTCCATTAATTCATAGAAACAGCGTGTATTTAATGTAGCCTCAATAAATATGTTCATGCGATAAGTATGTTTTAATGTCAGATTGACAAATGTGTGTTTGCCATACTCTGCTATTTCAGGAACATGTACTGTATGAACTCATAAAATTCAATTCTTACAGGGTTTCTGTGTAAAAATACATCATGTATGTGTATAACTAGAAATACGATATGGCACCCTGATTCCCCTGTCTCCTGCCTCACAGTTTAGGCAGCAGCTCTCTGCTTTCCCCTTTCCCCGCCCCAAAAGCCCCCTCTCTCCTGCTCCCATTTGAGACTGCTGCAGCCTACTTCCCACTGTCTTCACTACACCATCAGGGCTTCTGCACCCTGCTACCTCCTGCACAAACAGCTGAGGCTGCTGTACCCTGGTACCCTCTGTCCCCCACCCTATGACACAAAATGAAAGTATTTTTTGTGTTTTCTTTTGAGTAGTTTCAGCAGTGTGCACCAAAGGATCTGACTCTAGTGGCAGGGAGCGGCATGGTGCAACAACTCTAACTGTGGAGGCAAGAGGTTCCATAGTGTAGCAGAGCACAGTGGTGTCAGGGGACAGAGGACAGTATGATCCAGAAGCCCTGACTGTGGTGCAGGACACCGTGGGCATCAGGGTACAGTATCCCTGACTGTGTGCCAGGGTGCACATGGTGCAGTGGCGCTGCACATTTGGGGCAAGGAAAGTGGGTAGCAGGGTGCAGCACAAGCCCCAACTTTGATGGACTGGGCCAGCATGGTGCAGCAGCCCAAACTGTGGAGGCAGAGGCCCTGGAACTCAAGGACTTAGCAGAGCATATCAGCCCTGTCTGTGGAGACAGGAAAATTGGGCAACAGAGTGCATTGGCCCTGACTGTGGGGGTGGGGGACAGAGGGAAGCAGGGGGCAGCAGCCTCAACTGAGAGGCAGAAGATAGGAGCATCAGGATGCCATAAAATATTATTATGTATTTCCCCACTGAAAACCTCAAAGAACTGAATGTTTGGAGTTCATACTGTACATGTTCCTGAAATACCAGAGAGTGGCAGACACACATTTGTCAATCTGACAGGGAAACAAAATTGTTATCACATGAACATATTTATCGAGATTACATTAAATACATGCTGCTTCTATGAATTAATGGAATGTTGTTTATTTTATATCCATTAAACAAGCCTGTGTTATATAGCCAGAATAGAATGCAGAGTAGTGATGACAGAGAACCGAGAGCTGTGGTACAGAAACTGTTCTTTCTCACAGATTACTCATACCACTTCAATTCAGCATTGAACCCCACGTGATCAAATGGTTAAGAGAACAGAAAGATAGATTTTAATCATATCTCTCTAAACACAAATCAGATGGGTTAGTAACAAACTCTGAGTGAAAACAATTAGATCTACAGACTGCTCTAACTAGGAACTACAACAGCTTATTTAGCAATCAGGGACTTAATTGCAGAAGCAGCAGGCAAGACAGGTATGATGTCATTGCTCACAGACCAGGACAGAAACATCCTCACTGTTCCTTCAGTTTTCAGTTACTGCAGAGCATATTAACAGATGCCGATTTAAAGAAAAACCACAAAGCCAAACAGCATGATATTTTCAGGAAACACTACTCAAGACACGGGGATGTGAATTCAAGGGAATTCAAGCTTTTTCTGAAATAGGTGTGCATTTGCTCTTTAAACAACAGCCTCATGTGTGTACCACACATGAGAGCTGAATTGCCTTAAACAGCTGCATTATTTGTACCACACATGAGAGATAAAGTGCAAAAAACAGCTTTAGCATGTGCGGGTCACACTTGGGGGTTGAGGTGTCTTAAACAGCTGCATCAGGTGTGAACCACACACAGGAACTGAAGTGTCTGAAAGAAATGCATCGTGAGAGATATACACAGGAACTGAAGTGCCTGAAAAAAAACTGTATTTAGTATGCCATACATGAGAGCTGAAGTACCTGAAAGAAATGCATCATGAGTGATACACATAGGAGCCAAAGTGTCTGAAATAGCTGTATAGAGTGTGGCATACATTAGAGCAAAAGTGCCTGAAACAGTACCATCAGATGTGTGCTACATGGAAGCGGATGTGCCTGAAACAGCTGATTTGTGTGTGCCACACATTCTGTAGGTGCTGAAGTGCCTGAATCAGCTGCAATATGTGTGACCCATGGGAGCTAAAGTGTCTGAAACAGCTGCATCATATGTGCCACACAATGGGACTGAAGTTCCTTAAACATCTGCATCATTTGTGCCACACGTGGGACTAAAGTGCCTGAAAGATCTGTACCATGAGTGTCACACATGACAACAGAAGTGCCTGAAACAGCTGCATCATGTGTACCACACATGAATGCTGAAGTGCCTGAAACAGGAAGGTGCACAGTGTGTGCTACACATGGGGGATGAAGTAACTGAAACAGCTGCATCATATATACCACACATGGAAGCTGAAGTGCCTGAAACAGCTGCATCATGTGTACCACACATGGAAGCTGAAGCGCCTGAAACATGTGCATTGTGTGTGCTACACATGGGGGATGAAGTGCCTGAAACAGCTACATCATATGTGTCACACATGGGACTGAAATACCTGAAACAGTTGCATCACGAGTGTCAGACCTGAGAGCTAAAGTGCCTGAAACAGTTGTATTGTATCTACTACTTATGGAATCTGAAGTGCCTGAAACAGCTGCATTGTGTATGTTACACACAAGGGCTGACATGCCTGAAACAGCTGCATTGCATGTGACACACATGGGATATGAAGTGTCTTAAAGAACAATATCATGTATGTGCCAGACATGAGAGCTGAAGTGCTTAAAACTGTTGCAGTGTGTGTGCCACACATAAATGATAAAGTGTGCAAAACAACTGCTTAATGTGTGGACCACACATGGGGGCTGAAGTATCTGAAACAGCTGCATCATATGCAGACCAGACATGGGAGGTGAACTGCTTGAAAGAGCTGCAGCTTGTGTGTGCCACAAGTGCAAGCTGAATTGCCTGACAGAGCTGCATCATGTGTGCTGCACATGGGAGATGAAGTGCCTAAAACAGAGGCATCATGTGTGTCACACAGGGGGCTGAAGTGCCTGAAACAGAGGCATCACGTGTGTCACACAGGGGTCTGAAGTGCCTGAAACAGAAGCATCATGTGTGTCACACAGGGGTCTGAAGTGCCTGAAACAGAAGCATCATGTGTGTCACACAGGGGGCCGAAGTGCTTGAAACAGAGGCATCACGTGTGTCATACAGGGGTCTGAAGTGCCTGAAACAGAAGCATCATGTGTGTCACACAGGGGGCTGAAGTGCCTGAAACAGAGGCATCACGTGTGTCATACAGGGGTCTGAAGTGCCTGAAACAGAAGCATCATGTGTGTCACACAGGGGCTGAAGTGCCTGAAACAGAAGCATCATGTGTGTCACACAGGGGGCTGAAGTGCCTGAAACAGTGGCATCATGTTTGTCACACAGGGGGCTGAAGTGCATGAAACAGAGGCATCATGTGTGTCACACAGGGGGCTGAAGTGCCTGAAACAGAGGCATCACGTGTGTCACACGGGGGGGGGGTGAAGTGCCTGAAACAGTGGCATCATGTTTGTCACACAGGGGTCTGAAGTGCCTGAAACAGCAACATCATGTGTTTCACAAATGAGAGATAAAGTGCCTGAAATCCTGCATCATGTATGCTACCCATGTGCCACATATGGAAGCTGAAGTGTCTGAAAGAGCTGCATCATGAGTGACACAGATGGGAGCCGAATTTTGTGAAATTACTGCATGATGTACATGCCACAAAATAGGACAGAAGTGCTTGAAACAACTGATTGTGTGTGCCACAAATGGGCATGGAAGGGACTGAAATAGCTGATTCATGTGTGCCACACATGACAGCAGAAGTGCTTGAATCAGCTGCATTTCATATACCAAACATGGGACCTGAAGTGCCTCAAACAGCTACACTGTGTGTGCCACACATGACAGCAGAAGTGCTTGAGACACCTGCACCATGTGTATGCTTCACATGGGGGCTGAATTGCCTTCAACAGCTGCATCATGTGTGCCAGATATGGGGGCTGAAGCATGTGAAAGAGCTGCATGATGTGTGTGCCACACATGGAAGCTGAAGTGCCTGAAGCAGCTGCACTGCATGTGATACAAATGGGAGCTGAAGTGCCTGAAACAGCTGATTCATATGTGCCACACATGGCAGCTAGACTACCTTAAACAGCTGCATCATGTGTGCCACAAATGGGGGCTGAAGTTACTGAAACAGCTGCATTGTGTGTGTGTACCACACATGGGAGCTGAAGAGCCTGAAATAGCTGATTTGTGTATGCCACATGTGAGCTCTGAAGTGTCTTAAACAACAGCATCATGTATGTGCAATATATGAGAGCTGAGGTGCCTAGAACTGCTACAATTTATGTGCCACACACACGAGAGTTAAAATGCACAAAACAGCTTCTTCATGTATGTCCCACACATGAGAGCTGAAGTGCCTAAAACAGCAGCATCATATGTGCCACACATGGGAGCTGAAGTGTCTGAGACAGCTGATTTGTGTATGCCAGAAATGGCTGCTGACGTAACTGAAAAAGCAGCATCATGTATGTACCACACATGAGAGTGGAATTGCCTAAAACAGCTGTATTTTGTGTGCCACACATAACAGATAAAGTTCACAAAAAAGCTACATCTCGTGTGGGCCACATGCGGAAGCTGAAGTGCCTGAAAGAAATGCATCATGAGTGACACACATTGAAGCCAAAGTGCACAAAATAGCTGCATCATGTGTGGGCTACACATGGGGGCTGAGGTGTCTGAAACAGCTGCACCATGTATGGGCCACACGTGAAAGCTGAAGTGCCTGAAAGAAATGCTTCATGAGTGAAACACACATGGGAGCCAAAATGCCTAAACAAACTGTGTTGAGTGTGCCTCACATGAGAACTGAATTGCCAAAAAGAGCTGCATTTTGTGTGCCACACAGGAGAGCTGAAGTGCCTAAAAACAGCTGCATTGCGTGTGCCACACATGGGAGCTGAAGTGCCTGAAACAGCTGATTTATGTATGCCAGAAATGGCTGTTGAAATGCCTGAAACAGCAGTATCATGTATCTGCCAGACATGAGAGCTGAACTGCCTAAAACAGCTGCATTTTATAGGGCCACACATGGGAGCTGAGGTGTCTGAAACAGCTGTATCATGTGTGTGCTACACATGGGAGTTGAAGTGTGTGAAAGAAATGTATCATGAGTGACATACATGAGAGCCAAAGTGTCTGAAATAGCTATATAGAGTGTGCCACACATGAGAGCTGAAGTGCCTGAAACAACAGCAGCATGTATCTGCCAAACATGAGAGCTGAGGTGCCTAAAATTACTGCATTGTATGTGCCACACATGAGAGTTAAAGTGCACAAAACAGCTGCATCATGTGTGGGCTACACATGGGGGCTGAGGTGGCTGAAATAGCTGCATCATGTGTGGGCCACACATGAGAGCTGAAGTGCCTGAAAGAAATGCATCATGAGTGAAACACACATGGGAGCCAAAATGTCTGAACTAGCTGTATGGAGTGTGCCACACATGAGAGCTGAAGTGCGTGAAAGAAATGCATCATGAGTAAAACACATATGGGAGCCAAAATGCCTAATAAATGTATTGAGTATGCCACACATGAGAGCTGAAGTGCCTAAAATTGCTGCATTGTATGTGCCACACATGAGAGTTAAAGTGCACAAAACAGCTGCATCATGTGTGGGCTACACATGAGAGCTAAATTGCCTAAAACAGCTGCATCATATGTACAACACATGACAGCTGAATTGCCTAAAACAGCTGCATTTTGCGTGGGCCACACATGGGGGCTGACTTGTCTGAAACAGCTTCATCATGTGTGGGCCACACATGGGAGATGAAGTGCATGAAAGAAATGCATCTTGAGTGACACACATTGGAGCCAAAGTACCTGAAATAACTGTATTGAGTGTGGCACACATGACAGCTGAAGTGCCTGAAACAGCACCATCAGGTGTGCACCACATATGAGAACCGAATTGCCTGCAACAGCTGATTCAGGTGTACCAAAGATTGGAGCAGAAGTACCTGAAACAGCTGATTCATTTGTGCCACATTTGAGTACTGAAGTGCCTGAATTAACTGCATTTAGTGTGACCCATGGGAGCTGAAGTGTCTAAAACAGCTGCATCATATGTGCCACTAATGGGAGCTAAAGTTCCTGAAACATCTGCATCGTGTGTGCCGCACATGAAAACGGAAGAGTCTGAAACAGCTGTACACTGTCTACGACACATGAGAGCTCAACTGCCTGAAACAGCTGCGCTGTGTATGCCACACATGAGGGCTGAAATGCCTGAAATAGCCACATCATGCATGTGTCACATATGGGAGCTGAAGTGCAGGAAACAACCTATCGTGTGCCACAAATGGGACCTGAAGTTCTTAAAACAGCTGCATCATGTGTGTGCCACAGATGGGACCTGAAGTTCTTAAAACAGCTGCATCATGTGTATGCCATACATGGGCTGAAGTGCTTCAAGTAACTGATTTGTGTATGCCACACATGGGAGCTGAAATCCTGAAAAAGCTTCATTATGTGTGCCTCGCACGTGGGACGAAATGCCTGAATCCACAGCATCATGTTTGTATAAGACATTGCAGATGAAGTGTCTAAAACAGATGCATTGTGTGTGCCACATACGAGAGTTAAAGTGCATGAAGTAGCTGTATCATGTGTGGGCCATAAGCACTGCACCACGTGTGCCATACATGGGAACTGAAGTGCCTGAAAGAGCTGCATCTGTGTACATTTGGGAGCTGAAGTGCCTGAAACAGCTGCATTGTGTGTGCCAAACATAGGAGCTGAAGTGCCTGAAACAGCTGCATTGTGTGTGCCAAACATAGGAGCTGAAGTGTCTGAAACAGCTGCATCATTTGTGCCATACATTGGAGATGAAGTGTGTGAAACAACTGCATCATTAGTGCCACACATGAGAGCTGAACTTCCTGAAACAGTTGAAACATGAGTGTCACAGACGAGAGTTGACATGCCTGAAAGAGCTGCATCATGTGTGCCATACATGGGAACTGAAGTGCCTGAAACAGCTGCATTGTGTGTGACACACATGGGGGCTGAGTTGTCTGAAACAACTGCATCATAGAAACATAGAAACATAGACTTTGACAGCAGATAAGGACCGCTTGGCCCACCTAGTCTGCCCATTTCCCTATCTACAGGATAGGCCGCAGATCCTAGTTAACCAACAGCCTATTTCTTCCTACCCCCAACAAAAATTGCCTTATGTCTGTCCCATGCATTCTTGAATTCTCCCACAGTTTTAGACCCCACAGCCTCCTCAGGAAGGCTGTTCCTCACATTGCCCTGCAACCACCCCCCCCTTATCTTTAAATTGTGTCCCCTTGTTCTTGCACGTCTCTTTTTCTGAATGATGCTACCCTCTTGAACTTTGTTGATTCCACTGAGGTACTTAAAAGTTTCTATCATGTACCCCCTCTCCCTACTTTCCTCAAGGGTATACATATTAAGCTCCTTTAGTCTCTCCTCATATGGCTTCTCTTGCAGACCCTGCACCATTTTAGTTGCCCTCCTCTGGACTGCCTCAATCCTGTCTATGTCCTTGCAGAGATGGGGTTTCCAGAACTGGACGCAGTACTCCAGATGGGGTCTCACCAACTGTCTGTACAGAGGAATAACAACTTCCTGTTTTCTGCTGGTGATGCCTCTCCCTATGCATCCCAGTATACCCCCAGCCCGCCCTACTGCCTTCTCACATTGCTTGCTAACCTTAAGGTCGTCTGATACGATTACCCCCAGGTCCCTTTCCTTTTTTGTTGTTGTTATTACCTCCCCCCCATTGTGTAATCTTCCCCTGGGTTCTTGTTTCCCAGGTGCATTATTTTGCACTTCTTTGCATTGAATCCTAGCTGCCATACTTCGCACCATTCCTCCAACCTTGCCAAGTCCCTTCTCATCCTTTCCACGCCTCCTTGTGTATCAACCCTGTTGCAGATCTTTGTGTCATCTGCAAAGAGGCATACTTTTCCTTCCGGTCCCTCTGCAATGTCACTTATAAAGACATTAAAAAGGACTGGACCCAATACTGAACCCTGCGGTACCCCACTAGTAGCCCCTCTTTCTTCAGAGTGGACTCCATTTACAATTACCTTCTGTGTCCTGTTGTCCAGCCAATGTTTTACCCAGGCTACCACCCTGGGACCCACTCCCAGGCTGGTTAATGTGACTATTAATCTTTTGTGTGGGACTGTGTGCTACATATGGCAGCTAATGTGCCTGAAACAGTGAAATCACGTGTGCCATATGAGAGCTGAAGTGCCAGAAAGAGCTGCATCATGTGCACTACATACGACAACAGAAGTGCCTGAAATGGCTGCATCATGTGTGTGATGCATAGAAGCTGTGGTACCTGAAAGAACTGATTCATGAGTGCCACAAATGGACGTTGTGGTGTCTGAAACAGCTGCGTCATGGGCGAAACACATAAGAGCTGAAGTACCTGAAACAGCTGCATTGTGAGTGACACACATGGCAGCTGAAGTGCCCGAAACAGCTGCATCATGTGTGCTACACATGAGAGCTGAAATGCCTGAAAGAGTGGCATCATATGTTTCACTCATTGGTGTTGAGGTGCCTGAAACAGCTGCATCATGAGTGCCACACATGGGAGATGAAGTGCCTGAAGCAACTGCATCATGTGTGCCACGCAAGAGTGCTTAAGTGCCTAACACAGCTGCATCCTGTGTGGGACACGAGAGCTGAAATGCTTGAAACAGCTTCATTGTGTGTGCCACATGAGGGCTGAGATGCCTAAAACTGCTGTATCATGTGTGTGCCACACATGGGAGCTGAAGTGCCTGAAACAGCTGCATCTTGTGTTCTGCCACACATGGAGTTGAAGTTCCTAACAATCTGCACTGTGTGCCACATGTGGGAGCTGAAGTACCCAAAACAACAGCATCATGTTTGTGCTGGGTATGTGAGCTGAAGCACCCAAAACAGCTGCATTGTGTGTCATACATGAGAGTTAGGGGGTGTGCTACACCTGCATCACGTATGGGCCGCACATGGTGACTGAAGTGTCTGAATTAGCTGCATCACGTGTGCCATACATGGGAACTTAAGTGCCTGGAACAGCTGCATTGTGTGTGCTACCCATTAGAGCTGAAGTGCCTGAAACAACAACATCATGTTTGCTCCATGTGGCAGCTGATGTACTTGAAAGAGCTGCATTGTGTATTTATTTATTTATTTATTGAATTTTGGTAACCAGGTGGGCCCATTGAGACTAAAAGTCTCTTTTTCAGGAGTGACCCAGAATTGATTACATATACACATGAAATCAATAACTGTAGCTTTTTGGGGGTGACCCAGAATTAATTATACTGTATATACACATGGGATCAGTAAGAGTACAAGTCATGACAATAGCATAGACACAATCAACAGCTTACATGGTTAGTAAACAGTGATCATTAACAACAGACTGTGGACAAGATTGTAACTCTTAAATTATAGTACTGGGACACATTTTATCAGACCAAATTGTGTCAGCAATTACAAGCGCACTGGCTGCACTCCAAGATAAATGACCTGAGCCCTTTTTTGAAGCCTCCCAGCAAGGGGCAGTCTTGGAGTGAGGTAGGGAGTGCGTTCCATATTGAGGAAGCAGAGTGAGTGAATGATCTATTGCCCCTGCTGATTTCAAGCTCAAGTTTTATTTTTATTTATACAGGATAAGGCTCTAGCCCTGTGTTAGAAATGTTACAATACATACAGATATTGACATGGTTCAGTATAGGCATTTTTTTAGGCGTTCTGTTCTGCTCTGTTTTTGTATATGTTTTGCCTTTCCCATTTTATCTTTTCGTTTATTTCCTGCTGCTCTTTGTAACTTTGTACGGGTTTTACGTTTTTTGTTTTATCGCCACCGTTTACCCGCTTTTATCTTGTGCCAGCATATTTGAAGTGTTTGTGTTCCCGTTCTCCGCTTTCGGTTTGGCCTGTTTTTGTTCAACAGACTGGGACCTAGTGTGTTGCATGAATACTGTGGAGAACTGAGAAGAGCTGCAGCATTCTAACAGAGAGACTTGGTGATGTTTCAGAGAAGCTTTGCCTTTTGGAGTCTCCGTTTACTCGATCTCGGTGTTTGGATTGAGTTCTTGCATGTGGACTGAGTTTTTGCCACTACCAATGTTTTCCACTTGCTTTTATTTGTACAGGGAATGGACTGGCTTGGAATTGTTACCCTGTATGTGGATTTGAACTAGCGGCTGCGTTCTTTGGAGTACCCTTGGATTTTATTTGTGTGTGGCCAGTGGATTGTGGGGAGCAGTGATCCGGTGGAGTCGTCTGGAAGAGCCTTTAAGATAAGTGGGATATGAAGTCTTAGTGACATTTTTGGTGGATTGAACGCTATTCCTTGAGATTTACATTTCTGGGCTTTAATAGCTGGGCTTGCAGGGTTCCGGGGGGACCTCGGGGTCAGTGTCACACACACAGGTGGGGAGTGGGGTAGGCTGGAGGTCTTGTCCTTTACTCACCTTCCTCTAGACTCCTGGGGTAACCAGCTGGGGGGGCTGACTCCTCCTGGAGCTGAAGTAGTAGGCCACTGACTTTCTGGACTGATTGGAACCTGTGGCTGCTAGTGGCCTTTCTGCGATTCGAATCAGAGTTGGAATTTGAAGTCTGTGATTTTGAAGACTGACTTATATTGTTTGCTGCTTTTACTGACGTCCGGGCGGGTTATCCGATACCTGTATCCAGGACCTCTGCTGACTGCAATTATATATATATATATTTTTTTTTCCCTTCTTTTTCTTGTGTTCGTTTAGTGGAAATAATATGAGCAGTGATAGTGCCTTATAACACCTTTGATCCCACCTGTTTCCGGTATTGTGAGAGATTCCCAGAGGGTGGCTTCTAAATTATTTCCTTTGTTTACTATTTTTTATTATTATGATGTACAGTAATTATTATTATTTGTTTATTTTTTGTGAGAGTGTTTAATTTGTTTTTAAGTACCAGGTAGTGAGAGGACCTGGGAGTAATCTGAAATTGTTTTTGGTTAATTTTTGGTTGACCCCCAGACTGTGAGAGGACCTGTGGGTTAAATCAATAAATTAGGTTTTGTGTTAGAGAGTTGGTTTAGTTTCATTTTAAATTTAGTTGTTTCTTATAATTTGTAGTTGTAGGAAGTTCGAGGGTAGTTTAGGATCGGTGTTGTTTTTGTAATTTTATTGTATTTATTGTTTTATAAATTGAGCAGCTAGATGTGCCTGCTTGCCCCCTCCTGTCTTGTGCTATTTGGCCTCCACTCTCCGTGCCCTCCACCCCTTCTCTTCACCCCCCCGCCTGTTTATGTTTATCATCGTTGTCAGGCTTGGGGATTGCTCGGGGAAGTCGGGTGGTGGGGATTGTAGACAGCGGAGTGAGCGGGCCTTCCCATAGGGGTGGTCAGGCCCAGAAGACGCCCTGGGGCGAAATTGTATCAAGAACATGGTGATTCTGTTCTGGATCCCATACCCAAGGGCACCTCCAGTTTGGGAGGGCAAGTGGTTGGGACAACTCGCCAACCTCGTCCAACTCAGGTGTTGTTATGCAATGCCAGATCTGTCTGCAACAAGACTGGTCTTATTGCAGATTTTGTTGCAAGAGCAGTTCTGGCTTGCATTACCGAGACCTGGTTGGATGGGAGTGTGGACCCTTTTTTAGAGGCTGCTGTTCCCACCGGGTACTCGGTTATACACTGCCCGAGATCGGATCGCGGGGGGGCGGTCTGTTTCAAGACCGGATTGGGCCTAACTGGTATACCAGTTGAGGAGGCCAGGTCATTTAAGTGTACTGTGGTAGCTGGTGTAGGGTGTAGAATTGCCCTCATCTATCATCCACCTGGTGATGAGAAGCTTTTTCTGCAGGAAATAGCAAATTTTGCCACCGACATGGCCTTGGAGTCGCCCAGACTGATGGTTCTGGGCGACTTCAATGCTTGGGTCGACGACGAATCTTCGCTCTTTGGTCAACATTTCCTCCAAGAGATGACATCTCTGGGCTTTACACAGGTTGTCTCCTCAGCTACACACAAGGGAGGTCACTCTCTTGACCTGGTCTTCCTCCTGGGGATCGAATCCTCCGATTTGGTGGTGAAACCAGTCGGTTGGTCCGATCACTACTCAGTTGGGTTCAGTTTTGATGCCCCCCTGGGTAGGTTGGCCCCTGTGGAGTTGGTCAAGTACCGCCCATTGTGGGACGTGGTCCCTGAAGACCAGATGGCGGTTATTGACCTCTCGTCATTGGACGAGTTTTGCACTGATCCTGAGCAGCTGGTAGTGGCCTATAATAGGGCCATATCGGTAGCACTCAATCAGATTGCGCCAGTCTGTATTCGCCCCCTTCCGCGTCATCCCGCTGCCCCATGGTTTGATGGGGCTCTGAGAGGGTTGCGGAGGACGGGGCGTAGGTTGGAGCGTCGTTGGAGGAAGACGACCACTGATGCTGACCACCTTATTTTGCTAGAGCATTATAAACTCTACCAAACAGCAATTTCCCATAAGAAGGCAGAATTCCTGTCCAGGGGAAATTTCTGTCTCACGGAATCGACCGGCTCAGCTCTTCAGAACTGTTGACAGACTGTGCAACCCAGCCTGTCAGCAGATCCGTCGAGTTTTTACTCAAACTGATTGTGAGGAGATCGCTCGATTCTTTGCAAATAAGGTTGAAGACATCAGGAGGGAGTGCCTCCAACCTCATTCTAAGGATGTTGCAGTTGATCGGTGCCCTGTCACAGAGCCCGGAGTTTCCTGGAGTGCCTTTGACCTGCCGGATCTCGTAGACACTATGAGAATATGAGGATTGTCCAGGAGATGCACCCCACGTGTTGTAGTTTAGACCCTGGCCCTACCTCCCTGATTTTGGGTTGTAGCGAGATCTTCGGCCCAGTCTTAGCTTGGATTATCCGGTGTTCTTTAGATATGGGGGTGTTTCCCAGCTCCCTGAAGGAGGGGGTGGTGATCCCCCTCCTGAAGAAAGCTTCTTTAGACCTGGACGACTTAGCAAACTACAGGCCAATCTCTAACCTCCCTTTTGTGGGGGAAGGTTATTGAGAAAGTTGTGGCTGCTCAATTGGATAACCATCTGACCATCCATAGTTTATATGAACCTCTCCAGTCTGGTTTTCGTAAGAGGCATAGTACTGAGACTGCTGTGGTTCGGGTGCTCAACGATCTCCTGATGGTGAGAGATCGGAGACACCATTCTATCTTGGTTCTCCTTGATCTATCATCAGCTTTTGATACTGTGGATCATGGGGTTCTGCTCGAATGCCTGAGGTCCATTTGTGGGCTGTCGGGTACAGTCCTCAGATGGTTTTCATCTTTCCTCGCAGGGAGAACACAGAGAGTGGTCTTGGGTTTGTTTTCATCCGGGGCCTTCTCTCTGCCATGCGGGGTGTCTCAGGGCTCGGTGCTTGTCCCCATGTTATTCGCAGTATATATGCTACCCCTTGGAGACATTGTAAGACGGTATGAGCTGAGGTTTCACTGCTATGCTGATGATACCCAGCTCTACCTGTCTATCGCACCTGACCAGGTTAGCGCTATCTCAGTACTGAACAACTGCCTCGCAGACATCCAAGACTGGATGAATTCCAGTGGTTTAAAGTTGAACCCAGGAAAGACTGAGGTTATGGTTGTGGACCCAGGTCGCAGGGTAGAGGGATTGAGGACTGGTCTTCCCTCCAGATTAATCCTGGGGGTGGACCAGATCCTCACCTCTGAACGGGTGCGTAACCTAGGAGTGGAGCTTGACATTGGTCTGACCCTTCGACATCAGGTGTCTGCAGTCATCAAGCTGGCCTTTTTCCATCTTACGAACATTGCCAGGATTAGACACCTTGTTCCACCCAGTGACCTGCTGGTCTTGGTCCATGCCTTTGGGACATCATGCCTTGATTACTGTAACTCCCTTTACCTAGGACTTCCTGGAGTTGATATCCGCCGCTTGCAGCTAGTGCAGACAGCGGCATGCGTTTGTTGACTGGGGCTTCTAGAAGTTCACATATTACCCCTGTGCTGCACGCTCTGCACTAGCTGCCATCTGTCGTGGATCACCTTTAAAAGTGGGTCTTTTGACCTACAAAGCCCCACACGGCCCGGGTCCGGACACGTGAAAGAGCTCCTGTGCCTTACACCTCTGCGACAGCTCTGCTCGGGTTGATGAGGGGTTGCTGAGATTCCGGAGAGGCAATTTGAAGTCATCTGGTGCCCGTGCATTTGGATTTGCCGCACCTACCCTCTGGAATTCTCTGCCCCGTCAGCTCCGGGAGTGCAGGACGGTGGGGAGTTTTAAGCAGGCACTAAAGACTTTCTTATGGGAAAAGGCGTTTCCTACTTTATTCTGATTTTATATTGTATGTATTTTGAATATGTGTTTGTATTTGATTTTATATTGAATGTATTTGAATATGTTTTTATGTTTGTATTTGCTGTGCAACGCCTTGAGACTTTGAAAGGCGCTCAACTAAATAAATTTTATTATTATTATTATTTTTAAAACTTCTATATGTAGACAGATTGCGTAAGTCTGGTGAAAGGGAGTTCCAAAACATAGAGAGAATGTAATCAAAGTGCATATGTCCACATTTCGTGTGTATTCGTGGATCTATAAACCCCCTACCCTTAACATCACATAAAGAGAAACTAGATTTATTATACACCATTTTGGAGGCTAAGAATTCTGGGACCATACCAGTTACACATTAGTATAAAAAAAAAAATAGAAACCTATCCCCTCTATAGGCCAATGGTGTCCACTGGAGTTGTAAGAGTGAGAGTGGTGATACAGTACACAAGGACCTGTAAGGCCCAAAATAAATCTGACTAGACGATATTGAATTCTATCTAACTTTTGTAGAGAACGTCTGTTTGCATGCTGATACACTGTACTGCCATAATCCATAAAAGGTAGTATTAATGAATTCGCCAACTTTGCTCTTGTTTCATGCCTTAGGTTCTTGACCTGGGTATCTCAAGGTACTACAGGAGGACATCAGCAACCTTTTTAAATGTTTAACACCTAGCACGTCATGAAGGCTGGGTGTGGTATTACCTTTGACTAGCTTGAATGCAAGACAAAGGAGAGGGTAATTAAACCTTCCTTCATATGAGGGCCAATTTAGATAGCAGAGAACATCACATAGATACATATATACATAGATGTTGTCAGCAGATAAGGGCATTGTGGCCCATCCAGTCTGCCCTATCTCTCTTTCTAATGCTTAAGGTACCCTAGATGCTATGACAAGTTCCCCTGCTTCACCCTAGCATGATAATTTCCATGTGCCTATCTCATGCATTCTTGAATCCCTGAACCATGGCCACCCCCACCACTTCCTGGGGGAGACTGTTCCATCCCTGCACCACCCTTTCAGTGAAGTAGAATCTCCTCAAGTTCCTCCTAAGTGTCACCCTTTTAGTCTCATGATGTGCCCCCTTTGTTCTGCTATTTCCCTTCGTGTGAAAGATGCTCTCCTCTGGTACCCTGTTGATCCCCTTCAGATACTTGAAGGTCTCTATCATGTCCCCCCTCTTTCTTTTTTCCTCCAGGGAGTACATATTGAGAGCTTTGAGTCTCTCCTCATATGACTTACGCTGCATCCCCGACACCATTTTTGTCGCCCTCCTCTGCACTGTCTCTACAATGATATTCCCAGGATGGGGCCCCCACATGAGTGCTGAAGTACCTGAAACACCTGATTGGTGTGTGCCACAAATAGATCTGAAGTGCCTGGAACAGCTGCATTATATGTGCCACACATAGGAGGTGAAGTGACTGAAACAACTTCACACACAAGAGCTGAAGTGCCTTAAAACAGTTGCATTGTGTGTGTCACACAAAACAGCTGAAGTATGTGAAACAGCCGATTCATGTGTGCCACATATGGAAGCTGAAGTGCCCAAAACAAGTGCATCATGTGTGCCACAAATGGGGACTGAAGAACCTGATATAGCTGCATCATGTGTCAGACATATAAGAGCAGAAATACCTGAAACAGCTGATTCATGTTTGCCACACATGGGAGCTGAAGTGCCTGAAAGAGCTGCATCATGAATGACACAGACTGGAGCCGTGGTGTCTGAAATAACTGCATCATGTGTGCCACACATGGAAGTTAAAGTGCATAAAACAGCTGCATCATGTGTGCCACATATGAGGACTGAAGTGCCTGAAATGGCTGATTGGGTGTGCCACACATGGGAGTGGAAGTGCCTGAAACAGCTAATTCATAACACAGAAACATAGAATTGGACAGCAGCTAAGGATTGCTTGGCCCATCCAATCTGCCCATTTCTCCCTATGTACACTATTACCACAGACTGTGTATGGTCAACAGCTCTTTCTCCCTCCCCCCTTCCTTTTCACTATGATTCTCTTGCGCTTATCACATGCATTCTTGAACCCCACCACTGTTTACGTCCCCACCACCTCTGCTGAAAGGTTGTTCCAAGAATGCACCACTGTTTCTGTGAAGAAGTACTTCCTCATATCTCTCATGAATCTACCCCCTCCAGTTTCATATCATGACCCTGGTTCTCAAGCACCTTTTCTTCTGAAAATATTTCCTCCTGTATCTTATTTACCCCTGAGGTATTTAAAGATCTCGATCATATCCCCCCTCTCCCTCCTCTGTTTCAGGGTGTATATATTGAGGTCCTTTAATCTCTCCTTATAGTGCTTTTGATGCAGACCATGCACCATTTTAGTTGCCCTCCTCTGAAGTGCCTCCACTTTGTCTATGTCCTTCTGGAGTTGTGGTCTCCAGAACTGGACACAGTATTCTAGGTGGGGTCTTACCAGTGGTCTAAACAGAGGCAACACCACCTTCCTCTTTCTGCTGGTGATACTGCTCCCTATGCACCCCAGCATCCCACTAGCCCTCCCCACATAGAAACATAGACTTTGATGGCAGATAAGGACCGCTTGGCCCACCCAGTCTGCCCATTTTCCAACCTCCTACCACCTAACCAAAACTGCCTTGTGTCTGTCTCATGCATTCTTGAATTCCCCCACTGTTTTTGACCCAACGACCTCCTTAGGAAGGCCGTTCCATGTGTCCACTACCCTCTCCATGGGTCCCAAGGTGGTAGCCTGGATAAAAAATTGGCTAGACAACAGGACGCAAAGGGTAGTAGTAAATGGAGTACACAGTGAAGAAAGGAGGGTTACTAGCGGTGTACCGCAGGGTTCAGTACTGGGACCAGTCCTTTTAATGTCTTTATAAGTGGCATTGCAGAGGAACTGGAAGGAAAAGTATGTCTCTTTGCAGAGCATTCAAGATCTGCAACAGAGTTGATACACAAGATGGAGTGGATAGGATGAGAAGGGACTTGGCAAGGTTGGAGGAATGGTCAAATGTATGGCAGCTCAGATTCAATGCAAAGAAGTGAAACATAGAAACATAGAAACATAGAAGTTGACGGCAGATAAGGACCGCAAGGCCCATCCAGTCTGCCCATTTATTTTTCTACCTTATAAATGTGCCATCGGCCTTTGTTCTGTCAATGGCCTATCTATTCATAGTCATTTGTATTGCCCCCTTATGCCTATCCCATGCCTGTTTGAAGCCCTGCACTCCATTCATAGCCACCACTTCTTGTGGTAAGCCATTCCATACATCCACCACCCTTTCTGTGAAAAAGAATTTCCTCACATTCCCCCTTAATCGGCCCCCCTCTAATCTCATGCTGTGTCCTCTTGTCCTGCTAGTTTTCTTATATTTAAACATGTTAGACTCTTTCACCTTGTTAATGCCCTTAAGGTGTTTGAATGCCTTGATCATATCACCTCTCTCCATCCTTTGCTCAAGGGCCATACATATTGAGCTCTGTTAATCTGTCCTCATATGTCTTCTGATGCAGTCCCTGCATCATTTGGTGCCTTGTCTGGACTGCCTCAATTTGGTTAATGTCCTTGTGAAGGTGTGGCCTCCAATACTGTCGCAGTACTCCAGATGGGGCCTAACCAGTGTCTTGTAAGAGGGATTATTACCTCCCTCTTCGACTTGTGATACCTACTAATACACCCTAACACCCCTAGCCTTACCTACTGCTTTAGAGGTCTGCTTGGATGATTTCAGGTCATCAGTGATGATGATGCCCAAGTCTCTTTCTTCCTTTGTGATTGCTAGCAACTCCCTCCCAGCCTATGGGTGGCTTCAGGGTTTATCTTCCCTATGTATGATTTTGCACTTTTGCATTAAATCCAGTTGCCACTCTTCTGACCATTTTGCTAGTTTATCCAGATCACTTCTCATTCTGCCCACCCCATCTGGATCATCTACTCTGTTGCAGATCTTGGTGTCATCTGCAAACAGACAAGCCTTACCCTCTAGTCCATCTGCAAGGTCACTAATGAAGATGTTGAAGAGGAATGGCCCCAGGACTGATCCCTGAGGTACCCCACTTGTGACTTGCATCTCTTCTGACTGTACACCATTTACCACCACTCTCTGTTTTCTGCCTGTCAACCAGTTTGCCACCCAGTTGACCAACTTCTGACCCACCCTGAGCCTACCCAGCTTATTTATCAATCTTCTATGTGGAACAGTGTCAAAAGCTTTGCTGAAATCAAGGTAGGCGACATCAACTGCTCCCCCTTGGTCCACCACTCTGGTTACCCAGTCAAAGAAATCTATGAGATTAGTTTGACAGGACCTTCCTTTTGTAAACCCATGCTGTCTTGGATCCTGTGCCCCTATGGATTCCAGGTGTTGCACTATCCTTTCCTTAAGGAGTGCCTCCATAATCTTGCCCACTACTGAGGTAAGACTGACTGGTCTGTAGTTCCCGCCTCCTCCCTGCTACCATTCTTGTGGGCGGGATCACATAAACCTTTCTCCAGTCTTCTGGGACCTCTCCTGTGCTCAGAGACTCACTAAACAGTTCTGCTAATGGCTCTGCTAGTTCCACCTTTAGCTCCTTAAGTACCCTGGGATGTTTACCATCAGGTCCCATTGCCTTATCCACCCTGAGCTTAGCAAGCTCTTGTAGGACCTTTTCTTTTGTGAAGGGAGTAGTGCTCACCTCCCTCCCCCCTGTGTCCATGATGCTGAGCTGTGGGCCCTGCCCTATCTTCTCTTCAGTAAATACTGAGCAAAGTATCTATTTAGGATAGATGCCTTTACAGGGTCCTCCTCCTCACATGCTCCCTTTTCTCCATTAAACTTAGCAATACCCCCTCTGGACTTTCTTCTTTCACTAATGTATCTATAGAAAGTCTTGTCACCTTCTTTTACTGTTCATGCTAGTGTTTCCTCAGTTTGGGACTTTGCCTGCCTTACTGCCTTCCCTGCTTCCCTTAGGGCAGTTTGGTATGCCTCCCTATCTTCATCCCGCTGTGTTCCCTTATATTTCCTGAAGGCCAACCTTTTGGCTCTAATCTTTTCTGCTACTGTATTTGAGAACCAGAGTGGTTTCCTTCTTCTTTTGCACTTCCTTTTCTGTCTAACACAATGGAATGTTGCTTCAAGTATTGCATCCTGAATGCTTGCCCACTTTGCCTGTACCCCCTCACCTGTGTTTCTTCTTGCCAGGGCTAGCTTAACTCTGTTGGCCATCTTATCAAAGTCAGCTCCTCTGAAGTCCCATATTTTTGCCTTGGAATGGGATGATTTAGAAGTAGTAGCCAAATTGAACCATACCATGTGATGGTCACTGGCCCCCAGGTGACCCTCTACCTGGAGATCTGTAATCCCTTCCTTGTTAGTCAGTACGAGATCTAGGATAGCCCTGTCTCTTGTGGGTTGCTGTACCAGTTGTTTGAGGCCCTCCCCCTGCAGGGAATCCACTATGTGTCTAGTTCTGGCAGGTGTTCCTGCTGGTATTGACCAATCTGTATCTGGCATGTTGAAGTCTCCCATTATCAGAACCTCCCCTTTAGCTGTCATGTTTTGTATATCTTCTAACAGTAATGTGTCTATGTCCTCCCCCTGGTCTGGGGCCTGTAGACAACCCCAGTTCTTAAGGCTGTCCCATTTCCTGTTTCCAGGGTGACCCACAGTTCTTCTGGCTCCTTATGTGTATTCTGAATTTCTGTAGCTTTGATATTTTCATTGACATACAGGCCACTCCTCCCCTTTTTGCACCTCGGTCTCTTCTGAACAATACATAGCCAGGTACTGAAGTCTCCCAAGTGTGGTTACTGGTAAACCACATCTCATTAATTGCTACTATGTCCAGTTTAGCCTCTGACATTATTGCCTGCAGGTCTGGGATCTTATTTCCCAGGCTGTGAGCATTTGTGTACATGATTTTCCATTGGCCAGATTTTGGTGTGTTAGTTGTTGGGTGAGGTTTGGCATTACCCCTGTGCATCGTATGGGGAGACAAACCTTTTTTCTTACCTGGTGATGCAAATGAACTGCAAACATGCTGAATCCCTGTTTGACCGCTAGCTGAGGGGAGGGTGTTCTTCCCATTCGACGATGGGGTGCTGCACCCCTCCCCCATTTCTAGTTTAAATATTCTGCAAAGGCGTCAAACTTCTGCCCCAATGCACTGACTCCTCCTTAGTCAGATGCAGTCCATCAAATTTAAAGAACTTCGCTCCCAGAACTGTTGCCAGTTCCTACAAATCTGTGTCCTTTTCCTGGCACCAGCCCTTGAGCCACGTGTTTAGCTCCCTATCTCCCCTTCTGACCTTCCGTCCATCTGCTCCTCTCTCCCAGACTGGCAGGATCTCAGAGAAGGAGATGCCGACAAAATAGATGATAGTTTGTCACCCAGCCTGGTCAGGTGTTCCTTGGTCTCCACAACTGACCTGCTGGCGAGATCATTAATCCCTATGTACTAGGACATCAATGTTTTCTCCTGCTTTGTGAACAATTTAGCAATGCGGTCAGTATCTCTCCATGCTGATGTACCTGGGAGACATCTGACCATTGCCCTGGCTGGAGATGGGTATCAACTCCCGAATCATGAGTCTCCTATGATCAAAGTTTTTGGATTTCCTTTTGCTTTTTTGTTTTGGTTCCTGATTTGGGTGAGTTTGTGCTAGCTCCTGTGCTGCAGTGTCCTGCTCTGCAGTGTCTTCTGCCTCTTTGTTTGATTTCGAGATAGAGGCAGATACCTGTTTATAGTGTTTATATGGTTTTGGAGGTAATATGTTGGAGAGCAGAGTGATGGGGCACCCAGTTTGCCCTCCTAACCACCTGCCAACCTCCTGAACCAACTACCCTCTCTTGGTCGAGTTTTTTCTGTTGGATGCTGGGAAATGGCGGGTGGTTCTTATAATGTATTTCCTCTTGAATATGAAATTTGAGGTGCGCAATTTCTGCCCATGCTGCCCGGAGCTGAGCCCTAAGATCTCCAAAGGCCCAGCATGTAGGACAGTGTCCTAAATCCTGTAAGACTGTCCTTCTGAAAATTGTTCCACAGTACCTGCAGTTAATGATATCCATTCCAGATAAGTTGCTGGGTTTATAACCTAGTCAAGGTAATGCACATGGGAAACAAAAACCCAGGGGAAGAGTACACAATAGGGGGTGAGATACTGACAACAGTAAAAATGGAAAGGGACCTGGGGGTAATTATATCAGATGACCTAAAGGTGGGCAAGCAATGTGAGAAGGCAGTAAGGAAGGCTGGGGGGATACTGGGATGCATAGGAAGAGGCATCAATAGTAGAAAACAGGAAGTTGTTATCCCTCTGTACAGACAGCTGGTGAGACCCCATCTGAGTACTGTGTGCAGTTCTGGAGACCCCATCTCGGCAAAGACATAGACAGAGTGGAGACTGTCCAGAGAGGCAGCAAAATGGTGCAGGGTCTGCACCAGAAGACATATGAAGAAAGACTAAAGGAGCTTAATATGTATACCCTTGAGGAAAGAAGGAGAGAGGGGACATGATAGAAACTTTCAAGTACCTCAAGGGAATCAACAAAGTCCAAGAGGGTAGCATCTTTCAGAAAAAGATGTGCAAGAACTAGGGGGCACAATTTGAAGATAGAGGGGGGACGGCTCAGAGGTAATGTGAGGAAGTATTTTTTCACAGAGAGGGTTGTGGATGCATGGAACAGTCTCCCTGAGGAGGTCGTGGAGTCAAGAACAGTGGGGGAATTCAAGAATGCATGGGACAGACATAAGGCAGTCCTAGTGAGGGGTAGGAGGAAGTAAGCTGTTGGTTAACTAGGATCTGCATCTTATCTGTTAGGTAGGAAAATGGACAGACTAGGTGGGCCAAGCGGTCCTTATCTGCCGTCAAATTCTGTGTTTCTATGTTTCTATACTTCCTCACGTTGCCCCTGAGCCGTCCCCACTCTATCTTCAAATTGTGCCCCCTTGTTCTTCCGTATCTCTTTTTCTGAAATATGCTAGTCTTTTGGACTTTGTTGATTCCCTTGAGGTACTTGAAAGTTTCTATCATGTCCCCCCTCTCCCTCCTTTCCTCCAGGGTATACATATTATGCTCCTTTAGTCTCTCTTCATAAGGCTTCTGGTGCAGACCATGCACCATTTTAATTGCCTTCCTCTGGACTCCATAGATACATACATACATAGATACATAGACAGTGTCGGCAGATAAGGGCCTATGGCCCACCCAGTCTGCCCATTTAAGTTTGTAAGTTCAGTTTATGTTTTCCAGAAAGTCTGTTGCCCCTTACCCCTGACCTCCAGAATTTCTTTATGTCTATCCTCATGCATTCTTAAATCCTGTGATTGTTTCAGCCCCACCACTTCCTCTGGCAGGGTGTTCCACTTGTCCACCACCGTTCTGTGAAGAAATTCTTCCTCACGTTTCCTCTGACTTGTCCTCCTCAACTTCATCCCATGCCCTCTAGTCCTGGAACATCTTTTCACTTAAAAATAGTGCATTCCTGCACCCTGTTCCTCCTATGAGATACTTGTATGTCTCTATCATATCCCCTCTCTCCCTCCTCTCTTCCAGGGAGTACATGTTCAGTGCCTTCAACCTGTCCTCATAGGACTTGTGATGCAATCCATGCACCATCTTTGTTGCCCTCCTCTGAACCTTCTCTACCCTGTCTATGTCCTTACGTAGGTAAGATCTCCAGAACTGCACAGTGTACTCCAGGTGGGGCCTCACTAGTGTCTTGTATAGTGGAATTATGACCTCCCTTTTCCTGCTGGTGATGCTCCTGCCTATGCATCCCAGCATCCTATTTGCTCTACCTGCTGCCTTGTCACACTGTTTCCCTGCCTTGAGGTCATCAGAGATGATAACTCCAAGATCCCTTTCCTGCTTGGTGCATGCTATATCCTCACCCCCCAACTGATATATTGTGCCAGGGTTTTTGTGCCCCATATGCATTATCTTGCACTTCCTTGCATTGAATTTCAACTGCCAAACCCCTGTCCATCCATCCTGTCTATGTCCTTGAAGAGATGGTGTCGTCAGAACTGCACACAGTACTCCAGATAGGGTCTCACCAACTGTCTGTACAGAGGGATAACAGCCTCCTGTTCTCTACAGGTGATGCCTCTCCCTGTGCATTCCAGTGTCACCCCAGCCCTCCTTACTGCCTTCTCACATTGCTTGCCTACCTTTAGGTCATCTGGTATGACTACTCCCAGGTCTCTTTCCATTTTTGTTGTTGTTAGTACCCTCCCCCCCATCTTTCCTCTCCCCCTGGGTTTTTGTTTCCCAGGTGCATTACTTTGCACTTCTTTGCATTGAATCTAAGCTGCCATACTTCTGACCATTCCTCCAACCTTGCCAAGTCCCTTCTCATCCTTTCCATCCCTCCTTGTGTATCAGCCCTGTTGCAGATCTTTGTATCGTCTGCAAAGAGGTATACTTTTCCTTACAGTCCCTCTGCAATGTCACTTATAAAGACATTAAAGAGGACCGTTCCCAGTACTAAGCCATGCAGTATCCCACTAGTAACCCCCCTTTTTTCAGAGTGGACTCTGTTTACTATTACCCTCTGTGTTCTGTTGTCCAGCCATTTTTTTACCCAGGCTAAGACCCACTCCCAGGCTTGCAAACTTGTTTATTAATATTTAGTGTGGGACTGCGCCAAATGCCTTGCTAAAGTCTAGGTAGGCCAAGTCCACAGCCCCTCCCTGGTCTACTACTTTGGTCACCCAGTCAAAGAAATCTATGAGATTCGTCTGACATGACCTCCCCACTGTGAATCCACGCTGCCTTGGATCCTGTGCCCTGCTGACCTCTAGGTACTTAACAATTCTTTCTTTCAGAAGTGATTCCATTATTTCCCTACCACTGAGGTCAAACTAACAGGTCTGTAGTTTCCTGCTTCTGCCTTGCTCCCACTTTTGTGAAGGGGAATCACATCTGCCCTCCTCCAGTCCTCAGGTACCACACCATCCTCCCATGATTTGTTAAAAAGAGTAGTCAGTGGTGTCACTAGTTCTCCCCTTAGTTTTCTTAGAATTCTGGGGTGAATCCCGTCCGGGCTCATTGCCTTGTTGCACTGCCTGGCCACCTTTAGGTCATCTGATATGATTACCCCCAGTTTTCCTTCCTGCCCGGTGGTTGTATATGTCACTCTACACATTTTGTATTCCACCCCTAGGTTTCTGTGCCCTAAGTGCATTATTTTGCACTTTTCATACTGAAAACCAACTGCCATACCCATGACCACTTCTCTAGTTTTCTCAGGTCTCTGCTCATCCTTTCCACCCCTCCTGGAGTGTCCACTTCATTGCAGATTTTGGTGTCATCCACAAAGAGGCAGACTTTCCCTTCCAGCTCCTTTGTAATGTCACTTATAAAGACATGAAAGAGGACAAGTCGCAGCACTGATCCCTGAGGTACCTCACTGGTCACCCTCCCTTCCTTGGAGTGAACTCAGTTTCCCACCACCCTCTGCCATCTATCCCCTAATCAATATTTATCCAGTGTATTATCTTTGGATCCATGTCTAAGCTACCCATCTTGCTTACTAGTCTCCTATGTGGAATGGTGTCAAAAGCCGTACTGAAATCTAGTTAGGCCACATCCACTGCTCCACTGTGATCTAAATCCTTTGTCTCCCAGTCAAAGAAATTTTTATTTATTTTTTATTAAATTCTCGGATTACAAATACCTTTGAGCAGAAACTGCTCGTTTACAAAGGTTCCACGTCAAAGGATGAGGGTCAACATACATACAGAGGTAGTAAAAGAATGCACAATAAACAACCAAAACAACTAAAAGAAAAAATAATGATACTCAGTTATAACACACATTGTGATAATATTCATAAAATGAGCAGCTTGAGTAGGCAGCTGGCTGCGGTAACAATAAGAGATAGAGGGCACCATAGGCAGTTAGTATTGCAGGCATGCAACCAGGAGAGGAAGTTGGCAGGCTAATGGGCCACTGTCCGATGGTGGTGGAAAATGTCTTGTACCAGTGGAGATGTGAAGCAGGAAAGGAGTCACAAGGAAGGCCCAGTGCCAGAGGGAATGAGATTGGGAAAGGGCGGGCTGTGAGACATGAGTGAGCTGGGAGGTGTTAGAGAGATCTCTGTTCATGAAACAGTCACATTGAGTGGTAGAGGTGAGGTAAGTTTGAGATTCCTTTTGAAGGGTCCAAGTGTAGTAGAGGAATTGCTTCTTTATTGAGAATTGAACCATTGAGCGCTCTATAAATAAAGGACCGCTGACCCATGGAGGTATCGACATCTGGGAACCTGAAAGGTTAGAGATTGGGCACCACGTGTTTGTTGAGTGTCACTGTAGGTAGTAAGGAGTAAGCTAACACCAGGTGGCATGAGACCAAGGAGAATCTTTTGGTAAGTAAGCAGGTCTGGTATTGTATTCTGCGTCATGAGGGGTAGCCAGCTGGCCTGTGCATAGAGGTCACAGGTGTGAGTTTGTCGGGCTGCACCAGTCAGTAATCTACAGGCTTTGTTGAGAGCAACTGAGATCCTGCGGAGGGCACTTGTTGGGGCACAGCCATAGATGGCAAGGCCGTAGTCAATGATAGAGGTGACAGAGCTGTAGATGGGTAGTTTAAGGGCATCCGCAGGCATACAGTGCTTGTGTTTGTGTAGTAGTCCAATCCGTATATTGGTGGTCTTGGCAACAGTGTCAATATGCCGAGTGTAGGAGAAGGTACTATCCAGGGTAATACCAAGGTACTTGAACTCCTTGACATGTTCAAGTGGGTTCCCAGCGTGGTTCTTGATGGTGAGGGACAGAGAGTTGTGCCTTCTCTGTCGGTTGCAGATCTATCAGATTAGGTTGAAATGACCTCCCTCCTATGAATCGATGCTGCCTTGAGTCTTGTAACCCACTGTATTCAAGATATTCCACAATCCTTTCCTTCAGCAATGATACCATTAACTTTCCCACCACTAATGACAATTCATACATTCATTCCTCAGTTCAGTGACTCACTAGTAACTAATAAGCCACAACAGGGTGTGCATTATAGTGTTTTAATGCATGACCCAGGGATGTAGTAAGGCATGAGATGAAGACCGAGTGTCCTCATGCCCCAGGGGAAGTGCATTAAACTCTTATGATGCACACCCTGGAGGGGCTTATTACACTTATGAAATGTCTCTAAGCATTATTTCTGAGAAGGAAAGTGAGATATGGCACCCGATCGTGCATTTATAGAGATTTAATGCCTGGTCGGGTGTGTCTCTTGTGCAATGAAATTTCTAAATTTTTTCTAGGCATTTTATATATAGAAATACTGTATGTAGGGGGTAGACTGCATATGGTGAGCACAGCAGCAGTACAGGTTGAATAATAAGTACACTTACTTAAGTGGAAAACAGCAGCAGTTCAGTTAAGCAAGCAGGAACATAAAGTGACATGAGGTTTAGCAGAAGGAATATCAGTGGGCCCTCAGAGGAGGGAAAGCATGGCCAGCCACTGGCTGCTTCCATGGATGATACCTACAGTAGACACCCTTGGAGCTCTTGACCACAGCACAGAGGACCGCTGGACAATACATCCTTTTGAAGGGGGATCTAACCCTGCCCACACAGCAACTGCTTGCTCCTCGATTAACTGGGGTAAAAGCAGGGGTAGCTTGCAGTATCCTGGGACCCTCAGATTGCAAGAGTGGCTATCAGTTGGGGAAGGGTAGTTCAGGGAGCCGAGATGCTGAGATTGCCCTCATAATTCTTTCCAATCCTGGTAGTGTCCACTAATTGTTTGGGAAGGGCAGTGAGTGGCCTTAGAAGAGCTCAAAGTCAGAAAGCTTTTCCTAGCCCGTCCTGCATGACAATTGCAGCTCCCAACAGACTGAAGTAAAATGCAGGGATGGTTAGCATTGTCCTGGGACCCTCTGGTGGCAAGAACAGTAATCACTTGGGAGGGGGGTAGTTCTGTGAACTGAGCAGCTTAGATTACCCTCATGACCTCTTCAAGTCCTGGTGACATTTGGCATATCCCTTTAAGAGGAGATAGCCGCTTGGTGGCACGCTATCCCTTGACAAGGAGCCATTGCATGAAATATTGGATTTGCATATGCTTTACTGAGTTTCTGCACTCTGCTGTTTTTGTAAGTAAATGAATATTTACTACTGATGAACTCTCTTGCAGCTCAGGACATTATTTCACATGTGCAGAGGGTGTAAGTGCCCAGTTTTTCTTTTCGATACTTAATATAGTACATGTCCCCCAAAGCAGTGGAATGGCTCCCCGTCCCCTTTGTCAGAGGGAAATGCTTAACACATTGCTGCTGGAGTGGTAAGACAGTTCCTAGTACCCTTCATCAGAGGGGGACACTTGACACATTGCCAACAGAGCAGCTAGATGGCTCTGCCCTCTCATCTCTCTCATCGAGGGGACTGAAACATTGCCTCTGGAGTGTCAGGATGGCTCCCAGTCATCCTCATTAGAGAGAGGGGTACACTGTATTTTGGCCCATTGGTGCAGTGGTAGTGCTACTGTTCATGATGTCAGTGACCTAAGTCCAAAAATGAGTTCGAGTCATCCGGGGCCAGCCAAGGGGAGGCGGATCAAGTATCCCAGAGGACACTCTCCTCCTCCTCCTCCTCCTCCTCCAGGGTGGGAGGGCCATAGCTGCTGCTTTATGGCCACTTGCTGTATGACCACAGGTGGTGGTACAGGCAGGGGCTAATCATCAGGGAATGATGATGATGATAGAGCTGGATGCATGACGCACTTCCGGTGCATGCATCATGCAACTCATGGCTGATTGGCATCTGGAGAGCAGGGAGAAAATTAAGGACCCTCCAGTTGTCAGACTGATGCTGCTCCCACTCCACAAGCCCTGCACCACTGATCTTCATACCTTGACTCTGGACTGAGCACTGATCTTTGGTGGAAAAAAAGGCCCACTTCATCAATGGCAACCTGGTGGGTAAGCCAGGGAGGAATAAGGAGTTGGGAGGTAAGTCGGGAGAAGGCGGATGACAGGGCTGGGATGGAATAAGCAAAAAAGACAAAAAAGGAGGACACTGCACACTGCCACCAAAGTGGCAGGACAGTTCTCCGTTGCTCTCATCAGAGCTGGGGGAACACTTGACACATTGCTCCCTGAGTGGCAGGACAGCTTCTGGTCCCCTCATTGGAGGGGGACACTTGATGCATTGCTGCCATAGCTGCGGGATAGCTCCTGGTCCCCTTGTCAGAAGGGGACATTCTACATATTCCCGCATAGCATCTGGTTGGTTTCCAGTCCATCTCTTGAGAGGGTCATACTTCACACATTGTCACTGGAGCAGTGGGAATGCTACTGGTCCCCTTCATTAGAGGGAGACACTTAAGCAGTGCCTTTGGTTAGGGCCTCCGAGGCCACTCCCGAAGCTTTCAATTGACAGGGGCCTAGCTCCTGTGTGCATCTATCCTGCTTGCTTCAGTCAAAAGTGTAGCTGTCTGCTCAGAAGACAGTTCAGGCCCCAGCCCAGGTGTTTCGACTGCCTAATGGGCCACCTTTTTCAAAATTTTAAATTCAAATGTTTGTTGTCCACTAGGATTACAGGCTAGGGTACTCACCAGCAGGGAAACACAACCTGACAGCAGGGATTTTGATGCTCCCAGGGACGGCTGTTCCATGAGGTCTGGCAGTGGATTAAACCTTTGTTTTTGTGTATTGGTTTTGGACCAAGAGGGCTTGTGGTGATCCCTGGGACTGCGGCATGCGTCCGTGTCTCTGTTTTGGGGGAATTAACTTGCCAGATGTATGGATGGTTGGCCCAAGAAGGATTGCTGTGGCGTCAGTCCACCTAACCACTTTTGCTCACAAGGTGAGTGTCACTGGTACTGCTAGCTGGAGAGGCATTATAGTGCTCCCCAGGACCAGGCTCCCTTGCCTTACTCTTAGAGCCTCCTCAGCCTGTAAAACACAGTCTGCAGTGGCATGACATTCTGTCATCTGCCCCAGAGAACAGTTCAAGCCCCACCAGAGGTGCTCCTCTGCTGCCTCGTGGGTCTTTTATATGGGGTGGGGGGGGTGAGTTTGTAGCATAAGTCTCAATCACCATAGAGTGGGGTGAATATGTAGTGGCAGCTCCTGACAACATGGAATGGAGTGAGTTTCTAGTGATGAATGCTGTTGACACAATCAAGGTCTGGCAACATTGATCAGATGAAAAATGCTGTCAGTGCTGAGATGAGGCAGGTAACCCTGTTGAAGCTCACCTGAGCTGAGTTTTATGCATGAAATGTATTTTTCAGGCTTGATTGTACTGGTGGTTCTATTTAGGACAGACTGCCCTCACTAAGGCCTCCAGGCACAAGGGCCACTCATGTACCGACTGAAGACAGCTACTGCAGGTGTCTGGAATCCTCTCTTTTTGTGCTGCCTGTTGTGTGGTGAATGGAGTCACTAGAAAGGCTCACGAGGAAATGCATTGGTGTCTTGAAGATAGAACACTCTGAGGAATGGAACTAGTTCTCTGCCAGTGAATTGAGGAAGAGGACCTGAGTAGATCTCAAATCCCTCTCTGTTGCTGAGGGCTATTATCTTTTTATGTTTGCTTACATGCATGAGCAAAGCAAACATTTTGGGGCTGCTCGGAGAGTAGAAGTGGGCAAAGTTGGAAAACTTTGCTACATGGAGAAATTTGGAAATTTTACCAAATTCTGGAAGTTCCTCTTTGAGGAGACTTTCTACTTCACCTTAAAGGAGTACTTTGCGAATGACAAGGCAAGGCAAAGTTTATGTGTATGACGCCCAACCCCGGAGGCTCTGGTGGCGTTACATAAAAGACAGGGTATAAATTAAAATATCAATCATCATAACTAAAACCCAATAAAACAATAAAATGTCAAAAACAGCATAAATAAGCAATTTTTGGCAGAATGCTGGTCAGGTTACTGTATCAGGGAAAGCCAGGGAAAACAGATGGAATTTTAGACCGCTCTTGAACCTCTCAACTGATGGGGTCTCCCTGACAACAGCTGGAAGGGAGTTCCACAGGACTGAACCAGCCACACTAAAAGCCCAGTCACCGGAAGTTCTTAATCTGGTCCTGGGAACTGAAAGGAGGCTCCTGGTTGAGGAGCAGAGGGAGTGGCCTGAGGTGGCTGGTGTCAGAAGGTCAGCCAGGAAGCCAGGGCCAAGTCCATGTAGGACCTTCGAAGTGTGTAAACTCATCTTGAAGATAGCCCTCCACCTAACCGGCTGCCAGTGCAGGACATGCAGCACCGGGGTCACATAGCAAGAACTAAAAAGGCAAGTCAGCAACCTGACAGCTGCATTCTGCACCAGCTGCAGTCGGTGAAGAGTACCTCAAAAGACCCTGAAGTAAAGAGCATTACAGTAATCGAGTATGGATGTCACAAAGAAATGCATCAGTGTGGGCATATCCTCAGGTGGAACAAGGGGTTTGATCCTGGTGATATTCCTCAAGTGGTAGAAACCACTTTGGACAACAACTGACACCTGAGCCTCAAGTATCAGTCTGTCATCCAGGATCACACCAAGATCTTGCACCCTAGAGGCCTTCATTGGCAATATTGTGAACTTCGCCTGCTAATTTTGGCTCTAAAGCAAAATTAGCAAGGATTCATGGGACTGGGGTCATACAGTGATGCAATGAGCTGTAGCCTGTATTGCCATTTATAAAATGGGCAAAAAATGTCAAGCTTCCCGATTTGCTAAAACGCTCATTTGCCAGTGTCCTTATCAGGACATAACCTGCCAACCGGCACTATTTACTGCCAGTCTGCCTCACAACAATAGCTATATCCCTGACCAATCGCTGTCAAAGTTTGATAGCTTTAACTGCTGAGCAGGCAGCAGGAACAGCTGAGCGTTACCATCTGACATGTATCTCTACTTTTTTGTGAACTGTCACTGCTGCTGTTTCTCCATTCCTCTTTCTGTTGAAAGTTGTTGTTCCTCCATTCACCTGTTCTCCTCCTCCTCTCCCTCCTCCGGTCTCTTGTCTTCCCCCCCACCCCCTTTTACACTAATGGAGTCTGGTGAGTGAGAAGTCCAATCAACGAAATGGCACAAACTGGGAAATCGATTGCTTATGCTATTGCGTTACAGTGGCCAAACTGTCGAGAAAGTTCTCAGTTCGGTGGCCTTGGAGGAACACGCCCACTCCCAATCAAGCCGGCTGCTTGCAAAAAATTAGTGGAAATAAGCAGCTGAAATGTTTTTCAAGTTTTTGTAATTAAAAAAGCAGCTACTTCAAGCTATTTCCATGTTCACACGATGTTGTCAGGGACCCGACAGCTTAAGTAAAAGTGACCTGTGCTGCAGTCGGCTTTTGGCGCCATAAAATTTTGGCAGCCTTTGTGAGACCCGCTCGCTCCCGCTTGATATCACTGAAACTGGCTGCTGCATTCCTTCAGTTATCTCTAACTTCAATGCTGGCATAGGCAAGAAATGTAAAAAAACCCAAAAAACACTAAAATCAGCATATTGTTCAGAACTGCATGTGGGAGGTGGCAGACACACCTTCTGCTCAAATCTCGGCAAAACTGAAAATCAGAAAACATGGGAACACAATGCAGCCAGGCTAAGAAATATTATATATGTATTAAAAAAACATATTGTATTGTGCTGCTTTCAGTGTGTGTGTGTGTGTGTGTGTGTGTGTGGGGGGTGTGTGTGTGGGGGGTCAGACAGACAATACTGTCTTCTACTGATACTCCATTGCAATTCAATGCCAGGGACTACTTTTTTTGGCTGCTGATATGACCATATTTTTACTGTTATTATTTAGATTTTTTTAGTTGTTTTTTTAAATGTACTTTTTTTACTGGAAAGCCCATTTTATAAGTGGAATAAGACACTCTGAGGTGTGGTTTATGGCCTGATAAGAGCACTTTCCGGGTGTGTGCTCTTATCAGGTCATAAACCACACCTCGTAGTGTCTTATTCCTTACGCATAGGCTGAATTCAGTGCAGTGTGAGGAAGAGACAGCTGGTGTTAAGTGTGCTCTGTATCTTTGTGCCTAAAACCCTTTGGAAAGCATTTAAAAAGGCTCCATGTCAAGTTGGCAATAGGAAATCCGGCGTGGTAAAAACAGCGTGGTGAAAACCGCAATAGTTAAAACCTCGCATACAGAATACTGGTGAGGATTTGGGGGAAAGTGTGATTTACTATTACAACGCCACACCACCATGGACCACCACTCCAGTGAAATTTTGTAATTTACATTTTTTCCGTTTCCTGCTTTATTCTGCATGAGCAGTTTTGAGTTTTGTGGCTTTGTCTGTGCTGTTTCTGACCATGCTGGATTTCCTCTTGCCAACTTGACATGCTACCTTTAAAATATGCAGGTTTTTTTTTTCAACAAATCATTCCATTAAGTGTCTACTGTATCTTTTGCCTCTAGATCACCAAGTATTTGTGGTATTTTTTGTGATTTAGTTAGTTGAAAGTTGTAATTTCATTTCCTGTATTCTGTAGTGAGGCAGTGCTGGGGTGGGGGGCTTAAGTGCAGAAACTTCCAGCAAGAAAAAGGCAGATTAGGCAGCTTTTTCTGTATTAGCGTTATTAGCACTGTTATAGTCGGTGTTGTCTGTGATTTTTGTTTTCCGATTGGTCTGTAATTTTAGTTGTGTAGAACAGTTAGGTGTGTTTCACTGAAGGATTTTTGTCAGTGTAGTTTGACTATGTTGATTCAATTTTTGTTTATTGATTGTATGTACACAGTAACGTCATTATAATTACCTGAGTTGTTGCATCTTGCATCTGCTTATTCCATGAAATCCCTGTTATGTATTATTTGAGTTAAAAAAAAGAAAAAAAAAACTGGTGGCAGTGTGGCTGTTGCTGGTTCAGGAGAAACTTAAATTTTAACAGAGGGTGCTGCCACTTTCACAGGGTGTGTCCACTGCCACACCATGACATGGGAAATTCCCTTACTCACTCCACAAACTGTTGCCAGCACAGATGGGCCACCGATTCCACCACGCCCACTCACCACTTCCCTCTGCTTTTCCTCCCACTCGGCCCGGTGATTTAACATGAGATGGGTCCTCTGGACCCAACTACTCATGTGGGCCCCCTGCTTGCCCCGGAGGACATGTTTATTGCATAAGTTGCAAGTGACCACACTAAACCTAACCCTAACCCAGACCCTAATGTCCCCAAGGTTAGCATTGCAACTTTAGCCAGCCATAACTCTGCCAGTCTTTGGAGTTAAGGGACACCCTGGCTCAGTTCTTAAAAGGGGCTGATATCGGTGCAAGACTTACGCCGATGCCCCAGTGCAGTGGGGACCCTGCACCAAATTCTGGTACAGGAGGGGTCCCAGCACCTAAGTCCCCACACTTGTGGCAACCCCTCCTGTGGGGTAAACACATGGCACATGGGAAGGGTCTGCTGCAAGCTCATTGTGGCAAAGACAAGTGGTTCCCCCATCCCTGATCCCCTGGAAACTACAGTAACCCCCACGGTGGTCTAGTGGCTCCCCCCATCCCTGATGTAAGTCCTTATATAGTTATTAATGTCCCCTTCCTGGTGGTCTAGTGGTTCGCCCCCTCCCCGATCCCCAGTGTGACTCCATATAGTTATTAATGTCCCCTTCCTGGTGGTCTAGCACTCCCCACTGCCCAATCCTTGATGTAATTCCTTATATAGTTATTAATGTCCTTTTCCTGGTGGCCTAGTGGTCTCCCCTCCCTGATCCCTGATGTGATTCCATATTCTGTGACTCCTTATAATAATGGTTATTAAAGACAGCTTCCCTGGTGGTCGAGTGGCCCCCCCACCCCAGTCGCTGTACACTTTACAGTACCCACCCAGTGACAGGTCAGTTGGCGGCTGGCCGCAGAACTGAGATGTGGGCTGTGTTGGTTGCTAGCTCTGTTTTGGGATTGGGGGGGGGTGGTGGGCATTACCTGCTCGGGTGGAGGGAGTCACATTGGGGATTGGGGAGGGGACCACTAGACCACTAGGAAGGGACATTAATAACTATATAAGGAGTCACATCAGGGATTGGGAAGGGGGGCCACTAGACCACTAGGGAAGGGGAATTAAATTAAAATATATGTTATCGGGCAGCATCTGGGATCGGGGAGGGGACCACTAGACTACTAGGTGAAGGGGGATTAAATATAAATATATGTTATTGGGCAGCATCTGGGATCGGGAAGGGGGGCCACTAGACCACTAGGGAAGGGGGATTAAATATAAATATATATTTGTATCAGGCACAATCGGGAAGGGGGGTACCGTGGCACATTGCCTCAAACAGGCAACTCTCCCAGAGGAGACTTTTCTAAGTACCCTTAGACCAGCCCTGGCTGGTCTAACGGTATTTAGAATTTCTCCCTCTGGGAGGGTTCTGTGACTCCAACATTTGGGGATGTGGCAGCTTGAGTCTGCCTCATGCCCCTTAGTGCCATGTCAGAGCCCATTTTTGGGCACTGAAGTGGCACAAGCCCCATTTGGGGCAGGCAGCCTGTGGTTGACGCAGGCTGCCATTGAGAATCACTCTGGGAGCATCATTTGGCACAAGGGGCACTTTGCACCATTCATGGTGGTGCAGCAGGAGCTTTGTGAATCAAGCCCCCTGTATATCCAAGTAAAGGCCCCAATTAGTACTACATTACTAACACATAATACCCCCAGAAATATTCATGAGGTATGCACAGCACCCCAAAATTACCTCCCAACTTCACTATGGGGCTAAATCCACAATTTAAGTCCGATAATCATCACAAATGCAAATGTGCATCTCCTTTTGGACTACAACCATACCAAGATTCAGACAAATTAGAGAAAAAAATGACAGAGTTATTCCTAAAAAAAAAACAAAAAAAAAACAAGTAGTTTGTGGAAATGGGGAGGTGACATTTGTGTTGCCAAATTATGCTCTGCCACTTCTGGCTCAGGAACAGTGGTCAAGGAGGAGATTGCTGGTGTCCCTTTGACTGCTGGTGGTGTGATGGCACTGAGCCTGATCTGGATAATAGGTGGCCAGTATGGATATATGGACCTGTGACCAAACAGCTGGTAGCCCCTTTCTGTGCATTACAGCACATTGGACACAGGTATTTTGGGGTAACATTCAACTCTGGCTGGGTAAAAATTGTTCTAAGCCCAATTTCAGTGGCAGCAACCCTCTGGGAATTTGCCAGCATGTCACACTGGCAGTGAAGAGTGTAACTGATCACAGACACAGGTCAAAAAATGTTAGAATTGCTCCTGACTTAGACTGATGAGTGAATGCAGCCTGTGGTGGTGGTACCACAGGGGGTAGGGGTGGCACAGGGTTTTCAGGCTGTGGAGTTCAAGGGACAGGGGACTGCTGACCTTGAGATGCTTGTGTATCAGTTGTGCTTCATTTTAACCCAGCTTTGCCTTGGTGTACCCCAAGGAGAAGTTACAGGCGAAGTTGCAAGGTGAAGTTACCAATGGCAAATTTCCTATTAAATAGAAAAACTTCGCAAAATTATCTGCAGAGGCAAATTCGGCAACATTGCTTAACTTCACCAGTAAATGAAAACTTTGCAACATCTCTATTGGGGAGTCTAGGGGCTGGAGAGGTGTATGTTATAGCAGCCAATGGAGCTCAGCTTGCAGGAGATGTGCAAGTAAACATCCAACAGTGACAAGGCTAGTGATGACACTTCCTCAGTGGTTGATGGGAAGGATGCAGTGGCACCTATCACAGTGAGGCTGCATACAGTTCTTCTATGAGCATTATCAGCCAGCATTAGTGAGCACAACTTAGAAATAGCACCAGCAGCAGGTGCTAAACCCCACCACCAGTATCTCCCGTCCTGCCTGCACCAGCTTTTAAGTTGAACTGACAGTGGGTGCTTAGTCCTTATGCCGATATCTCTCCACCCACCCAATCCAGCTTTTGTAAGACACTGAAATTGGGTAACAGAGACTCAGAATGTGAGGATGAGAAGGGTGGGGAAGGATGTGAGGGGCAGTAAGATAGGCAGAAGGGAGGATGGGGAGGCCAGTGGGGGTTAGTGGAAGGCAATAGGGAGATGATCTAGAAGAACAAGCAAGGGGAAATTTGGTACAGTGGAAGAGGATACAGGGAAGTAGCAGGGAAATAACAGAAAGGAGAGAGGCAGATGGGGAAAGACAGGCACATGGTGGGTGGCATATATCAATGCCATGAGCCTGAGAAACAAGATTGATGATCTCCAGGCCTTGGTGACGAAGGGCTGAGGGGATCTGGTTGCAGTCACTGAGACCTAGGCATCTCCGAACCATGACTGGGTCTTCTCCATTCCCTAGTTAACCATCTATAGAAAGGACAGGGCAGGGGAAGGAAGGGAGGGGTGGTGCTTTATCTCAGGAATGGATTACAGTTGCATGAGAAGACATGGGGGCGTGTGCACAGAGTCAACCTGAGTACAGGTCCAAACAGTGGCAGGGAGAAGGATAAGGTTGGGGGTGGTGTACAGGCCTCTGAATCAGAGGAAATTCACAGTCCAAGAGCTGGGAAGGGAGATCAGAAAGGGATCAGTGCAGGGGAGGTGGTAATAGTGGGTGACTTTAACCCACTGGATTAAGATTGGTGAATTACTCAGGCCAGCAGAAGCCTATTGCTCCTGGCTGCAGTCCAAGGTGGCTTCTTAATCCAGGGGGTGCTGAAGCTGACTAGGGATTGGGCTGTCTTTTTTTTTTTTTAACTGTGTTTATTCACCCGTACCCACTGGACTCTCTCCAGCATGGACACTCGGTACGACTTCTTCTGTCCGCCTGAAGCCTCTAGCTCCCCGACTCTCTGGTATGGCCCTTCTCCTCTCCACCTCTCCTGGCCGCACAATGCCCTGGCTCTGAGCCCCACGGGGTGGGACTGCAGAACTCCTTCTGGCACTCTCTCTACAATCTAGTAGAGTGACCAGGGACTTGGAGGGGGAACCAGATGTGGGGGCTGGGAAACCCGGCATTGGACATGGGACAGACCACTGGTCCTGCCTTCACCTACCGGCAGGCAGGGAGGTTTTCCTTAGTTACTCCCCTATGATTCAGCCATGCAATGGGGACAGCATGTGGAGGACATGTTCCTGCCCCCTCCCGTAGTCACCCACCACCTCCATCCCCATTGGCTGCCCTGATATGTGGTGAAGCACCCCCAGCCACCACTAGATACCCCACTATAAGGGGAATCCCCCAGAACCCACCCCTGGAGAGGAGAATAGTCCTCCAGACTCTCATTCTTCTCCTCCCCCTGCAGACCCCTGATGGCCCGAGTCCACTCCCGAACCTGGGTTACTGGCATGGTGCAGGGTGTGGCGTCTAGTGCCTCAACCCTCAGCGCCACATGGATGGCTGGGATTAGGCTGTCTTGAACCTAGTACTATGAAACAGTGACCATGTCAGGGGCATCAGTGTGGCTGAGCCCTTGGAAAGCAATGATCACCAGTCAGTGTGGTTTCAGTTCAATATGGGGAAGGAAATCTTTAACACATAGATATCTGTTCTGGACGTTAACAGGACCAATGTCACCAAAATGGGAGAGAGTCTGGCCATACACCTGGCCAGCCTGGGGGGGGGGATAAGGGGTGGAAGAAAAATTGTCCTTAATTTGGGATGGGATTTAGGAAGTCACAAACACCTTTCAGAAGCAGAAGGACAAGAAGAACAAGTACAAGAAATCCCAATGGTTCACATGGGAAGTTATAAGTGCTGTGAGGGAGAACAGGGCTTCCTTCAAAAAACAGAAGAAGAGCCAGCAGGAGAAAGACAAAGTGGACTACCTGTTAGGGAGGTAAAAAATGCCAAGGACGAGGTGCAGTTGAGAATAGCATCAGGAGTCAAAGATGGTGACTACACCTTTTTCAGTACATCTGAGAAAAAAGGACAAAAAAGGAAGGTATTGTCAGACTGAGACAAGTGGCCATGTGGGTGGAGAACAACAGAGGAAAGGCTGGTCATGAATGAATACTTCTGCTCAGTATTCACTAAACTGAAGGATGGACCAGTCCCACAAGGTAGGATAGGAATAGAGAGTGAGGGGTTGCAGATGTACAAGGCGAAAATCATGGCAAAGAGGGTACTGAGGGACTTTTGGCCCTTAAAGTAGGTAAATCCCCTGAGCCACATGGTATGCACCCAAGGGTGCAAAGAGAGCTGGAAGCAGTACTAGTAGCCTCTCTAGCTGGCCTGTTCAGTAGCTCCCTAGACACAGGCATGGTGCCACGATAGTGGAGAGCTGTGGATTTGATGCCCTTGCGCAAGAGCAGGGCATATGATGAGCTGTGGAACTACAGACCAGTCAGCTTGGCAGTGGGCAAGCTAATGGAAACAATTCTCAAATAAAGGTTGGACAAGTTCTTTGAGGCAAATAGGCTCAAAGTATACAGGCAACATGGAACTATGGCAGGGAGGTCATGCCAAACAAATTTGATCAAGTTATTCGACTGAGTAACAAAGATAGTGGTCAGAGGCCAAGTGGTGGATATACTGTACCTGGATTTCAGCAATGCCTTTGACTCAGTCCCCCATAAGAGATCTATCAGCAAGATGGAAGACCTGGGGGCTGGGGGCAAAATGATTAGGTGGGTATTGAACTGGTTGGGGGGGGAACCCAGAGGGAGATGGTTAGGGGAGAATACTCAAGGATGAGTGAGGTTATCAGCGGGGTACCACAGGGGTCGGTGCTCAGACCAGTGCTGTTGAATATGTTCATTGATGACATTGTAGACAGCACTAAGGGCACGATTTGCCTCTTCATTGATGACACTAAGCTCTGTCGGAGGGTGGACACAGAGGAGGGGGTCAGGGACTTGAGGGAGGACCTCACAAAGCTGGAAAGATGGTCCAGAATCTGGCAACTAGGATTAAATGCAAAGAAGTGCAAAAACATACATGTAGGGAGTAAGAACACTAGGGCTGAGTACAGAAAGGTGTGTGTGTGTGTGTGTGTATGTATGACTGTCATGGTGTCCAAGGAGAATGACCTTGACATTGCACTCACAAGCAAACTGAAACCTGCTATGCAATGCAGCAAAGCAGCAGGAAGATCTAATCAGATGCTGGGTTGCATAAGCATGGGGTTTCACCAAGAGAAGGAAATTGGTCATACTGCTGTTGTATAGATTCATGGTGTGACCGCGCCTGGAGTACTGTATGCAGTACTGGAACTCCTACCACAAAAAGGACTTTACCCAGCTGGAGGTGGTGCAGAGGAAGAACACAAAAATGATTCATGATCAACATGGACTCTTGTACCAGCAGAGGCTTGGGAACCTGAATATGTACTCACTCTAGGACAGAAGAGAACACTGGGACATTATAGAGATCTTTAAGTACCTCAAGGATATTAACAAAGTTGAACTTTTCAAAACCTGCAGTAACAAGACCACAAGGGTCTGCAGTTACAAACTGGCTGGAGGTAGGTTCCAGAAGTGGATCAGAAGGCATTTCTTCACAGAGAGGTTAGTGGTAGGATGGAATGGGCTAACAGAGGAGCTAGCGAGCAAGAAGAGTATTGATGACTTCAAGAGGGGCTAGAATAAGTTAAAGGAATGGCAAGAGTGTACAGCAAGGGGAGCAGGAGTGACATGTAAAGAAGAATACACAAACTCCATATTGGGCAGACTCGATAGACTGTAAGGCTTTCTTCTGATGCCAAATTCATATGTGTGTATGTTTACTTCTGCAGACAGTGGCACCACCTTCACCTGATTCCTTAGTAGCTGCATCAGATTCATCACCTATTTCAGCTAAGTAAAAAAGCTCTGGCATTGATGACAGATGTGCTTCCTTCCATGTCCTACCATCATCCAGCTCAGGGGTGTCGGCATGCACATGCACTGTACTCAGCAGAGTACAGTAAAAAGGGAGGCAGTATAGTGCAGTGGTTTAAGGCTCTGAGCTGCAAATCTGGAGACCTGGGTTTGAATCCCACAGCCCCCACTTGCATAATATGTGACCCTGAGCAAGTCACTTAACTTCCCTGTGCTCCCAGGTCGCACCTGTAAACAAGCTTTCAGCTTAGTGTACCACTCCTGGTTTAACAATTTAAAACAAAAATCAGGCAGGGGCAACAAAAAGAGGAAAGCAGGGACATTGGGAGTCACATAGTGTCTGTGTCGCGCTGAGCCATTGTGCCCTTTTGCCTTTGTTGTTCGCTATGGGGCACTAATGTCACCAGACAAATACACAAACAAGAACAACCTACTAGGCAGGCAGAAAAACAAAGGAAGGAGGACTACAGGAAGAAACGGATTACTTGAACTTAGACATGGCAAACAGGGGTGGGGGGGGCTATTGTTGGTGTGGTGTGGCAGCGCATATTTTGGTTTATATTTACACAAGGGGGGGCAACAGTGCATCAGTTCTGAGTACAAGTTTAAAATTCCTGGCTACACCCGATCCAGCTTACAGGAACATAATCACTTTTGCTTAATTACATGCTGTGGTTTTGTATATCTCAATTCTCCATTTCCTTATTTTGCTTTCTTTATTCTCCAAGGCTTCTGTACTCAAACTGTATCATCACACTACAAGGCAGTATACGTGATGCCTCTACTCTATCTGTATAACTGATGCTTTTCTCTTGGTTCTTCTGAACTCATCACACATGTTCTGATCAGTGACGGTATTAGATGAAGTTAACTTTGTGATATTTATTTTCATGTTCCTGCCTTCCATGAAGTAACTTGGCTGGACTTAGAACAGTTGTGGTATGAAGGGTTGCATTCAAGCCCATTAAGAATTTTATGAGAAATGGGTCCCACTAAAGTCCTTGAATTGAAGTTGTAAACAATTCTTTAAGACCCTATTAAATCATTCCACTTCCCCATTAGTAAAAGGCATATACATAATTAGGGTTACCACCTTTTAAGGAGCCCAAAGTGGGACATTTCTTACTGAAACATGATTTTTCGCAGGACAGTACTAACCATGACCAATGCAACAGACTTGTTTTCTCTATATAATCAGAATTATAACTAAGTATTGTAGTTTTCTAGTTGCTTCTAATGTTCCTTATCATTTTAAGGTGTTTTAGTTAAGGTATTGTAGTTTTCTTCAACATTTAGTGGAAAGTTAAAAAATATTTTTTCTACTATAAAGTCTGGACATTTTGTATTTTTTATGTTTTTTTGCAGGACACAACTGCCCAAATCAGGACTGTCCTGCGAAAATCAGGACAGATGGCAACCCTACACAAAGTATGTACAGTAATATACCTAATACCTCTCTTCTGCATATAATCAGTGAATTCCAGGGAAATGAATGGGGGTCCATTATCTGAGACCAGTTCACTCAGGTTTCCCTCAGACAGATGACAAAAATGTCACAACAACAGTATTCATTCAGAAGGCAAATAACAACTGCTGTAACTGTACATTAAAGTGATTTCATATTAGTAAGCAACTGTAGCAAACTCAGGTAGTCCCACAATATCAATTGCAACTTGGTCCCAAGCATTAGCAGGCCAAGAAACTGGATGCAGTGGGGCAGGGTGTGTGTTCCTAGTCTTATCACTCAATCTGCAAGTGGTATACTCTAGAATGACCACTTCAACCTGAGAGTCCATACCTGGACACCAGTACAATTCCTACAAACTTTATTTAATTTTCACAATAGCCTGGTGACTCTCATGGGTCAAGCTAAGGATGAACAATTAAAAGGTGTGTGGTCCATGGAGAATGTAATTTTTTTTCACTGCTAATTCACACCTAACATGTACTCAATCAATTACATTTATTTGTTTGACAGTTTCTCAGTACAAAACAGACACATAATTACAGTGGATTATAACAAATAAAGTATAAAATTCAATATCAAAACAGTTTCCTGAGGCATAAGTGCTGCAGTGTGCAAATTTCACACAGCAGACATATTGTCTGTTGTAGGACTGAATACATGGAGGGAGACTCCTTAGAACATTCTATGAGATAGAATGAAACAGGAATGTTTCATGCCAAGGGGGTTTGGGTCTGGATACCTAAATCCCACACCAGTGTTAGGATCCCATAATCTCTAAAAGTCAAATAGATGAAAGAAGAATATAAACATACCCAACAAAGGCTTGTCTCTCCACTATCTGTTACAAGTAGTATAACAAGCATTTGTCAATGCCGAATGTTTGCTTGCTGGCACTGGCATTGGTAGTGTAGAAGTTACAGAGCTGCATAATAGGAATGGCAGCGAAGTATTGAACTGAAGCCAACCCCACCACCACCCTGCAGAGAGTGGCAGGCATTGGGGTGTGCCTTTGGGTCGTCAGGCATAACGACCACGCCATTTCACCATACCCTACCTTGCAGACACTGACAAGTGTCATGGTGTGCCTTGGGGTCTTTGGCCCTTATGCGCACCCCATTCCATCAGGAAATATAGTGAGATGGGTGCGGTATAGGAAAATGGGGTGAAATTTAGGCCTGAAGAGTCCAAGGCACACCTTGATGCCTCTCACTGGCTGCAGGGTGTGGGTGGGGGTGGAATGGTATGAGCATGACAGGCAAGAATCCCAAGTCACACCCCTGATGCCTGTCATACTCTACAGGGTGGGGCATTATGGTCGGAAACCCTAACGCCTCAGGTATTCGTTGGTATTTTCACTCCAAATTTTCAACATGGTTTTTTTGTGACCCCCACCTCATGAACAGTGACAATATCAGTTTGTTAGCGGAAAACTGCTTTTGCACAGCGACTATGGCATTTGGCACCACAGGTGCAAAAACACATTCTGAACAGGATGTGAAAATGACAGTGGTACTGTTCATGAGAGGTGTAAAAATGGCAATGTTGAAAATCTGCAATAAAAATCTTTAAAAACTGGTGAAGTCCGGCAGTGCGTAGAAACTGTGCTACGCACACCCGTAATGTAACTAGTTTGGGATTTTTTACAGTAGATTGTTAACACAGACATTTTGGGACCTCCGATCATGAACAGTGTCAATGTGATTTTCTTTATCTGTCTCGAACAATGATTTCCCACAGCGACCGCATCTCTGCACTGAAAGTGTGAAAACACATTTCGGCCATGTTGTGGAAAATGACAGCTGTACTGTTCATAAGGAGGTGTGGAAAAATGGCACTGGTGAAAATCTGGACTGAAAATATTACAAATTCATGAACCTACGAGGGTGCGTGGAAACTGCACAATGCTCACTCGTAACACAGTCATTTTATGGAGTTTCGTCACCAAATTTTCAACATAGCCATTTTAACACCACTGCTCATGACCAGTGTCACTGTGATTTTCTTAATCTGTCCCAAACATTGTTTTCGCAAACCGACTGTACCATTGTGCGCTACATGTGCGGAAACACATTTTGGGTGAGATGTGAAAAATGGTAGCTGCACTGCTCATAAGGAAGTGCAGTAAAATGGCACTGTTGAAAATCTGGTGTGCAAATATTACAAATTCGCAAACTTGCCCACGTGCGTAGGAACTGCGCAATGTGCGCTCCTAAAACAGTCATTTTTGGGAATTTTTTGACCAAATTTTCAACATAGCCATTTTAACACCTCTGCTCATGACCAGTGTCACTGTGATTTTCTTGCGTGTCCCATACATTGATTTCGCACCTGACTGCGCCATTGTGCTCTACATGGTAAACACGTTGTGGCGAGATGTGAAAAATGACAACTGTACTGCTCATAAGGAGGTGTGGTAAAATGGCAATGTTGAAAATCTGGAGTGAAAATATTGAAATTTCGCAAACTTACGAGCGTGTGTAGGAACTGCGCAACGCACGATCGTAAAACAGTCATTTTTAGGAATTTTTTCACCAAATTTTCAACATAGCCATTTTAAGACATCTGCTCATGAACAGTGTCACTGGGAGTTTCTTAATGTGTCCCGTACATTGATTTCGCACACCGACTGCGCCATTGTGCGCTACATGGGCAGAGACACATTTTGGGTGAGATGTGAAAAATGACAGCTGTACTGCTCATAAGGAGGTGTGATAAAATGGCAATGTTAAAAATCTGGAGTGAAAGCATTGAAAATTCACGAACTTACGAGTGTGCGTAGGAACTGCGCAACGCACGCTCGTAAAACAGTCATTTATAGGAATTTTTCCACCAAATTTTCAAAATAGGCTTTTTGAGAGCCCACCTTATGAACACTGGCAGTGTCGTTTTGTTAATCCTTCCAGAAAGGTGATTTCGCACAGTGGCTGCGAAATCACCCTTCGGGCCCGAGTAATGCCATGACAGTGCAAGAATTCATGAGGAGGGGTCCCAAAAACCCCACGTTGAAAATTTGGTGCAAAAATTCCCAAAAATGCCTGAGATATGCAACAAAGTTGAAAAACCCCTATCTATCCCATTATACAGCTTACTGGCATTTCCTCAGTTCGCGGTCGGCTTTGAACAGTGCAGGCGTGTTCCCGGTCCACCGAGATCGTTCGCCAGACTCCATGAGTAAATATGGGTGGGGGTGTGGGGAGGCAAGGTCATGATGGGTGGAGTGCGGGTTGTGGGGGCAGGAGACTGCGAGGGACCGTTTTTCTTTACAGGTTTTTTTTTTGAAAAAGGCGGCGTGGACGTTGCCATGCTGGGTGGGCTCCCAGCATGGCAGAAGAATGGCTGGGGGCGTGGGCAGACAGGAGATTGGGCACCTGTCGGCCGCATGGCATCTGTTGCCACGCAGCTGGGTGAGCTCCCAGCATGGCACCTGCTGGTGAGTAAACCCGACAGGGATTGGGCACCCCGTCAGCGACAGCATGGGGAGAGCAGTGGAGCCGATGGGGATTGGGCACCCCGGCCGCCATTACATCATTTTGCCACGCTGGGGTGGGCTCCCAGCGTGGCACCTGAATGCTTTGGGGCGTGGGCCGAGCGGGGTTGGGCACCCCATGCCGCCGCCACAGTGTGGAGGGAGGGGAAGGCGCATGAGCACGCGGTGTGCGTGCGTGCAGCGGCGTGTGTATTGTGTGGGGGAGAGCTCTGCTCACTCAAGCGGAGCTCTCCCTTTCAACTGTATGCCACTGCATTTTCAGCTGTCATAGACAGCTGGAGCAGTGATTGGCGCTCTGCGACCGTGCCTGCAAATACACTGACTGAATTGGAAGAGGCTGACACACCTCTGGAAAACTCGTATGATGGCACTATGTTTCTTGCACATGCATGCAAGCCAACATAAAAAGGGACATTATACAGAGAAAGAGCAAATACAGTTTTTTATACTAGTTATTAGGATTTAACAAGTTTATATGATTAATTAATGACTTTTAAATACTTAACCTATCTAATGACTGTATAATAGAGTCATTCAAGGGAGTGTGGCACTATATATTATATTAGAAAGAACATCCTCCCTTTCTGTAGCACTCCACATTGTCAATGGGTACTTAGTACTTATGGGTAATGTGCACCCCTACTAGGGGAAATGGCACAGCCCAGGGCTGCAAACCAGCATAGAATCCTGGGCACATGAACATTATGGACAGCAGCAACTCTCCCGTCTTTGCTGTGCCACTGAAGGGGAAGCAGCATAGAAGATTCTCTGAAGAAAAAAAACTTTATTTTCGGTGTTTGAGATTTAGGGCTGCGGGTCTGCTGAGGAGGCGGGGGCTACCTGGTGACGGAGCACCCTTAAATTTAAAATTGTGCCTTTTAAGCTATGGCTTTCAAATTGGCTAACTTGCCTTTTTCCCCCCATTTCCACTGCCTGTCTGTACTGCTTGGATTGTGGGCCACATTCTGCCACACAATTTTAATGCTGTTTATTTTTTCTTTTATCAAGTATCCAATTCCCTTTTTTCCTCCCTTTTCTTTCTGGTGCCTCTGGTAAGTACCTTGTCTTTTTGGGGGTGATTGTTAGGCTCTAGAAGTCAAGTTGATTAATTGTTTCCTTTTTCTCCCTAGCATCTATATTGGTGTTGCCCCAGGACTGCTATAGGGCTGTTATTTACATTGTCTGTACATGTGGTGGTTAAGACTGCTTCTGGTGTGAGGTATTGTGTTTTCTTATACTGGGGACTGTGTGTTTTGTGTACCTCCTTTGTCTGAGCCTGGGGTTCTCCCTCCTGCTCATTTAGGTTTTTCTGCCTTTTAATCTTGTTTTTGGCACCTGGTTTTATTTTCTAACAGCTCTACTGAGCTGTGTGGACTCCTGCCATTTCTGAGAGCCTGTCAGTTAGGCTTGCACTCCTTTGCAATTCAGGCGGCCATCCCGCATCACAGCACTATCAAATTTCATGCCTGTTAGCTTGGGCATGTGCTCCCTGATGTGGTGATGTCACACATAGCACTGTGACATCATGTGCACATGCATTCGCGTGAGCGTGTGCACGTCAGTGTTTTTTCAAGCACTAGACGCAGCAGCAGCATTTCCCCAGCTTGGCTCCTCTATTTTCTGGATGTGATCACTCCCACTACAGCCTGGCTTTTCTGTAGGCTTGTAGGAATGCTACTGTGTGACAGTTTTGCTTGTTCTTGCCTGTCTTTCATCTAGTCTTAAGTTTTTCAACTGTCTGTTGGTTTACTTTGTGGCTGTCCACCACAACAGGAGGGAGGGGATTGGAGCAGCATCATTATATAAAGAAAAAGAAAACACAGACAATTTATTTTGGTGTACTCTGGGCTGTTTTTCTGCTATAGAGCCATTGGCACCATGGCTTACTGAGGACTTTTAGTCTTTAAAAGATTTAAGAGCTGCAGAAGAGTAACATGGCACCTCTCCACTGGGTTCCAATGCTCCAGTTGTTTTACTCAAGCTAATATGTCTATCACAGTTCCCCCATTTCAAACCCCAAGCTGGGGGTTGGGGGGGTGCACCTGATGTACTAGCTGGCAATGGCAAAATGGAATTGCATAAATATTTGTTGTTACTGTTAGGTGAGCATTTGAGCCCTGATGTTCTATAGGACATCCCTTCCGTTACGCCTGAACCCAAGCCAGGCCCTTCAGGTCGGGGGGGGGTACACAGGCACGTCCAGGTACACCAGAGCAGAACCCTGACCGTAACCATGCAGTGGGTCAATAGAAGGATACCAGGGATCTTGGGGGGAAATCCTGACCCAAAACTGTTACTTGATGATGAGGATGATCCCTCTGATGAAGAGGAGGAAGGGGAGTGGACAGATCCTAAAAGGAGGATTCCAATCCCTCTCCTGTTTGATGCAACGTCTCTGTCCTATCGTATAACAGAGGCTTGTAGGACATTGCAGTTGAAGGAGGTACAAACCATGGAGGCTGTACATGTGAATCCAGTCCTATCCACATGCTCCTTCACTCCAAAGTGTTTTCCAAACTTTATACTCTGTGACCAGATTATTGCACAAGAATGGGCAGGTGCGAAACAGAGAAAATGTCTGCCAAAACCCAGGGTATGGTGTTTTCCTTTTATGGAAGAAAATACCCACAAGTGGGAAACTCCACCCGTGGCTAATAAGGCTGTACATAATTATGTAAGGCACACTACTATCCAGGGCTAGAAATTCATTTTAAAAAGTGATGTATCGCAGGGATTGCCAGTTCCCCAGAGTTGGTATTCTGTCCCAGAAAATGATATGCCACCCCTTTTTTTTTATACCTTCTAGAAAATGTCATCAACCATCAGTACATCCTTGTCTGACTAAATAAAAGGTAATAAAAGGCAAAACACAAGTTCTAAAAATTCTCCATTCGTTTATTTTTCTGTAGTTTTTTTTCTCTTTACCGTGTAGGTAAGATGTTGAACTTCCGCTTTATTCTGTGCATGTACAGAAAGAGTGATGCACAGCATGAATATAGCAGCCAGGCATTACATACATTTTTTCAAAGTTCTTTTTTTTTATAATTGAAAGTTTATTCATACATTTTCCACCATAAAAGGCAGCATACAGAGAAAACTGATAGAGACTCATTGATACATAGTGAAAGGATGCTGCCAACCCCCTCGTCTCCCCTTACTGCAGTAACCCATCTCCGTACCCGTAGATGTTGAGCCTCTAACAAAAAACCATATAGAAGCAACAACCCTAGTATAGGTTTAGTTTGGAACCAGAGAGATTAGTGAGTGAAGGGGATCCCAAATTCTAGTATAAACTGCCAGACTATTATGTAGACTGGCTATTGCTTTCTCCGTGTGCAAGTTGGATAATACTTCTCTTACCCATTCCTGGAAGGAAGGGGAGGACCTGTCTTTCCAATGACGGAGAATTATTTTCTAAGCCGACAAGGCGACCATGGATATGTGAAATTTATGCTCCTTGACTCTAATAGAGGACAGGTCCCTTAACACACATATCTCAGGGATAAAATATTCTTGGAGGCCCAACAAGGGGTCTAAGGAAGTTTGGATTGAAACCCATAAGGTGGAGATTCTTGGGCAAGACCACAGCATGTGAAAAAGTGTACCCCCATCCTGCAAACATTTGTTGCACTTGTTTGAGTCTAGGTAGCCCACTTGTGAAGTTTAGCGAGGAGTAATATAAGTTGTGTAATACATGATATGCATGGGCATGATCTATCTTGAGAAATAAATTTATGACATTACTTCAGAGAGAATGCCAATCCAACTGAAGGTGGGGGAATAAGTTACTCCAAAATCTTGATGGCCCAAATGGACCCCCGAATTTTTTATGAAACAAAACCTGATATAGTTTAGAGATTACACCAGAAGATCCAGAAAGTGGGGATACCTCGGGTATCAGAGAAGAGATATTCTGAGAAGGAGGAGTACTACCCAGGGTAATTACAAGCAAGTATTTCATTTGCAGGACTTTTAAATAAGAAGAGGTCGGGATAAGAAATTTCCTGACCATCTCCTCCACTGATAACCAATGCCCCCCACCATCAGTAAAAGTCAGGAGCTTCCCCTCTCCCAATTGAGGCAACCAAAGACGGGAGATTTGACTCTTGTTAATAGTAAATGATGGAGAGTTCCAGATAGACTGGGCCAGGTCCAGATGGGGGGAATACTGCAGAAAGGAACATATCTGTGAGTAGATCTTTAAGGAGGTCCTTATTGTGGAATACTCTACGGCCGCACTTCCTTGGGATAACCTAAGGAAAAATAACGCGAGAGGGTCCAGGTTTTTGGCATTGATTGCATCCAATTCAATTTTGAGCCAGATAGGTTGCATTTCTTTTGGGCCGGGAGATACCCACCTCAAACATTTCGCAAGGTGACTAGCCCAGTGATATATAGCCAGATGGGGGATTCGCAGCCCCCCCTCCAGCTTCGGGGCTGCCAGCTTATGATAAGCCAAACGGGGATACCTGTCGGCCCAGATGATTCTAGTGAAAACACCATGTACCTTTTTGAACCAGAGTAACGGAATAAAGGCATTGAGAAGGGACAACGGGTAGAAAATCCTAGGAAATATATTCATTTTAATTATGTTAATTCAGCCCCACAGAGAGATAGGGAGTTTAGACCACCTCTCAAGGTCATGTGTAATCCCCTGCAATAAGGAATACAAGTTTTCCTTAAACCATGCTAGGGGGTTACGTGAAAGTTTGATACCCAGATACTTGAAAGACCTGGGTGTCCAACATAGCCCAAGGAGGCTAATGTCAGTCTTGAAAACTTTGTGATTTAATGGGAAAAATAGGGACTTACTGGCATTCAATTTATAGTTGGACAGAGCACTAAACCTTGCTACTTCCCTTATTTTTTCAAAGTTCTTTTGCAGCATTGATTGACAGCAATCTCATCACAGTTTACAATATTCATTTCACAAAGAGCAAAAAACAGAAAGTCTGTCTGAAATCCATGGCAGAGTATAGACACTCACACTACATAATAATGTGATGCAATTTAACCCAAAATACAGCACAAAACCCTGGACAGTCATTTTGCTTTCAGTGATGACACTGAGCTTATGCACAGCTGAAATGTTCAAGCAGCAATTGACATTCATTGATGACCGAGTATCTTTTTGTCTTCTTGCTTTTTGTCTACCCCATCAAGAGAACGCTACGAAAAAATGAATCCGGCTAGTGTAAACTGAAGCTGGTGATTCAGTTAATCTGACATGATTTGTTACAGCACCTTGACAGTACATGATTGTTTTATTACTGTGACATGACCAATTGGCCAAATTTTACAAATTTAAAACACCCTGCTCCTAAATCGTGATAGATTTTTGTAATTTTTACGTGAAATCCAATTTGGCCAGAATGTTACTGTACCATTTGTTATCTAATTTTTGCTGTGCTGAGTGGTCCAATAAACCACGTCTCCTTGCATGGACTCTCCATGATTATTTTAATGGGAGTCAGGGCTATACTAAGAAGAGAAGAGAAGAAAAATGATGATGACTGAAAGATACTCTGTTCACATACCCAAATCTGGACTACTTGGTGCTCAGCTGCCTACCTCAGATACACTCCAGGCACATTTAATTGTAAGATGAAACAGTTCCTGATTGGTGTATTATTTTTAGCTGCCTCACCGACTTGTACTTGACTGATGGACTGCCACTAGGACTGGCTATCTGTGCTGCTGCTCAACAAGTTAGCATTAGTCTACACAGCCATGTCTGTTATAACAAAACTGAAAATAGTAGAACAAGGACTGAGAGAGCTCACAGATTTGACAAATTAGACTTTACTGATCAGCCTACATAACTTGTAAATCTGGTGGCAATGTGACCAGGCAAAATTCTTTTTGCCACCAAAAACCTGGTGTGATACTAACTAAGTTAAACTGATTGCAGATAGCAATATTAACTGTTTTGTAGGAAAAATGAAGACATTTAGTCCAAGCAGGACTCAACAGTTGGGTGGCAAAGAAAGGCCAAACCTTAAATGTGGAGGACATGATTACAACAGATTCATGTCATCATCACGAGAATACTCAGTGATGCAAGAATCCCCCCTCTCCCCAAAGTTGACAGTTTCCTGCGAATTAGTAGTACTAGGGCACAACACTGACATGGGAGTACATTCAGGTTCTTCATCAGATATAACATGAAAATCATCATCAGACAAAAGCGTTTCAGAATAAGTTTCAGATCTGAAAGATTTATCTAAATCTACTTCCGAGTCTGAACTGTCTGCCTCTTCTTCCTCCTGCTCATTGCTATGTTTTTTGTTCCATGGACCATATGGCTGCAAAGAAGGCCTTTTTTTTCTGTCTACCACTTTTTAACCAGTACTCAACTATTGGAACTGCATCAAATTCCTGTTCACAAGGCATATGTAACGAGATCCTTATTAAGTCTATGAGACTGTCCTTTCCTAATGAACTTTGCCAATCTGATTTATTTTTTTCATTAGGCTAAACCCACGTTAACAAACAGCTGTACTTGCTGGTAGAGTACGAATTAAGGTTACTAGTCCCAAAATGTTGTGGCATTTGTCTTGGCAAGCCTGATGAATATCTGGCCACTTTGCTTCTACAGCATTGGCGTACCTTTTTTTTTGGGGGGGGGGGAACAAACATGTAATATCCTGACCTGATCTGCAGCCTGACAGTACTGAGAATTTGTTGATTGTTAGTGGTAGAAGAAGAAAAATCACCTTCTCTTTATGTGATTTTTCATTTTAGTCCACTCTGCTGCATACATTTCTGGATCTATGTTTTGTTCTGTGAGGACTGGTCTGAACTCCTCTATGACACCAGCTACTGAATCCTCTGCATAATCTGAAACAAACTGGAAAAAAACTGTCTCTCCTCCCACCCCGCTAAGCTAAAGATGATTCTTTCAGTGCCACCCAGAGTTATTTTCCCACTCTAACACACCTGTCAAGTCCACATGGTTTGTTGGCCACTGTTTAAAGTTCACAATGTGGTTCATGGCCACCATAATGGAGTCCGGCTGGTGCATGTCTTCAAACCTGTTTGTGACATTTAGGATCATGGCTGTCAGTAGTGTGTCTCTGTCAATGGAAAACTGGTCTACTTCATCAAGAGATAGGGTGTGTCCATGGAATTCAGGTCCCTCCAAGGCATCCAGATTTCGCAAGTGCTTTCCAGGTCTAGAAAATAAGAACAAAAGGAAAAACACAGACTTATCCCCCTGGCCTGACCTAACTTGTCCTGACAGAGATAATTTTTTTTCTGGCTAAGGTGGAGGGAAAATATTATAGTCTAGCTAACCAATCTGGAAAAATTACCTTGTTTCCAACTTTTCAAGGCAGTCTTTCAGGTCCTGAAGTGATTCAAACACTTCTCCCACTGAAGTATCATTTGCTTGAAGAAGCAGGCTGACTTCTGAGAACTCTTCCAGGATGTCTGCCATCAGGTGAATGTAGTGTAGACATCTCCATGTCTGCATGGTCTTCAGGTAGCCCTTGGCCTTCACTGCTTGGTTCCCTTGGGATCCTCCAAGTTGCATCTGAGAAGACAAAAAATGGCACAAGTTGTTGGTTTAGTAGTTCCAATTTTAAAGCAAACCTAGACAGTGCTTAAAATGGAGTCTGGGACAGTACATACCTGTTGGAAGTGCAGCAGGATCCCAGGGTAGTCTGTGATGAGCACTTTAAGTGCTGTTAATGTGTGTTGTGCCCATCTGGTTCCTTCCACTCTGGTTGGAATAAGGCATCGTACTCCCACTGCCTGGCAGGATTCTCTCATATTTTTATGGCTTAGAGGTGAAAAATGATAAAACAGATAGATCCCCAGCAGTAATTGGTCTATTTTTTTATGATACGTGATGTTTTTTAAGACATCCTTCAGGACTAACTCCAGCCTATGTGCATTGCAGTGGACTGTGACTAGATGAGGACGATCCTTTTTCAGTAGTGTGCCAACCCCCCTCTTCTACCGGTCATCACTGCTGCCCCATCGGTGGTAAGCCCTACCAATTTGTTTCTCCACTCTGCTGACATGCAAAGATTGATGCATGCCGTGATTGATGCTGCTTCAGCTTTGTGTGGATTTTTCAAGGACACACAAAAAAAACACCCGGCACCCCCTTGTTTACTGTTCTTATGTAAATTATTTCCTGTTCTTTTATACTGGAATCTGTAGCACCATCTATCATTACGGACATGAAGTCCACATTCTTCACCACATCCACCAGCTTCTTACTTTCCACCTCAGTGATATTACTAATGAACATGCGGCATGATTTGTCATTGTGATAGGTTTCCCCAATATCAACTCCTTTACATTTGTCAAGGTCACACATCCACTGGAAGTCTATATATGGCCTAGTGTGTTTGGCCAAGACATGTGCATTTTGAATTAAGATCTGCACATGACATACCACATTGGAATTGAGCATTTCGATTGCTCTGTCAACAGCAGATGCCTGCTGGGATTCGGCTACAAATCTGGCATCAGTGAGGGAGTGCTTCTTAGACTTGGCATGTTTTTGTAAAGACTGCTTAGTGAAATTATTGCAGCCCCCATCATAATATGCTGATGTTGTGTCTGCAATGTCTGGGAATTTCCTACATGCTTTACAAAACATTACGTTTTTCTCAGGATCAAGCTCAACCCAATCGTACTTTGTTACTTAGTGTTCTTGAAAAGTACACACTCGTTTACTTTTGTCATAAGCAGCAACTCTCTCCTTTTCTCTAAGAGCCTCCTTCTCTGCTGCTATGGTCTTAGGGTTCTTTGCTCCATTCCAAAAATGCTACATCTTGGCAGTTCTGGCAATTTCTTATAATTTGCCAGCAAAGAAGCATGCCCTGACCAAACAGGCAAGGGGCAGTGGATGCAGAACTAACGGGGATAAATCCACCCTGTGACACCCCAGAGAGAATGGGTCCCTGCAGCAATCAAAATAATTTTCTATGCATGGTGAGTGTCAAGCAGACTTATGATCACAATTTATTTTTAGCCCTGGGGGGCCTCGCTAAAATGTTTTTGCTGTGTTGCAGATTCAACTGCAGAGGGGAGTGAGTCTGTGTCAAGGTTTTGTTAAGTTCGTCCTCAATTCTTCTTGGCTAATTGACCAGAATCTATTTTTTTTCCCCCACAGGGTGAAGTCTGCCCAGAAAAGAAAATGAGCTGCACAAATAAAGCTGCTTCAATGAAATGTTACAGCCTAATGTGTTTTTTTTTCAATAAAAAATTTAAAATTTAAAAGATGTCTGGTGTCTTTTTTTGGGGGGTACCAAGAGAAAACATCAAGTTCAAGTTCAAGTTTATTGCAGGAAAGACTCCGTTGAGCAAGCTCATTCACAAGGAGGCCCTAAGGCACATACACATACAGTTCGCAATTACATAGACAGGAGATATAAAATGTAGAACAACAAAGAAAAAAAATATATAATACAAGAGGTATACACAATAGAAGTCCTTATGCTATATATGCAGTACATTCCAGCTTTAACCTTGCCCTAAATTATGCAACACATTTCAGCTTAATAAGCAGAGGGCCAGTTGGTACCTAGGAAGTTGACTTGGCGTTGGGGGCCTAGTAGCACCTACATATGTCTTTTAATTTAGAGATAGCTAGTGTTTTGTAGGGGTTAATTGATACATCAGCCTTTTGTGCCTCACCAAATCAGGGACATTAGGGCATGATTGCCTGTTATTTTGTGGCACAGTGTCACTCCCTGAGTGAAACTGGGCAATTAATTTATCTCTGGGCTGGAAAGTATGCCCTGAGTACTGTCAGGCAATTGGTTTTCCCCTGTTCTGTGCCAAGGAATCTGTGCCCAAAAATGCTAACATTTTTTTTTTCAGGCTTGTTGTTGCCTTTGTTTTTTTTCTGGTAGTGTCCTCCCTGTAAAAGTTTTCCCTTGTTGACCTTTTTTATTTATTTCTCCTTTTTTAGACAGTCTGCCTAACTTTTGAAAACTGGCTAGTCTGCAAAACACAGCAAAATCTGCCGTCTGTTATTCCAGACCCCTCCCAACTGTTTCCTAAGCTCACTGATGCTCAAAATGTTGCAGAAAATTATTCTTATAATATAGTCTCCCATATCCACCCTCCCTCCCAATAGTGACTGTACTGTTCATTCCCTGCACCCTCCCATTTCAGTCAGCCCTCCCCAATTTACGAGACTGGAGCTGCAGTGATGTCTAGAGAGAGGTGCCTGGAGCGAGAGAGTCCTGTTGGCATGGTTGCCACCCTGGGAGTGAGGGAAAGCAAGTGCGCAGTGGCTTGGCACAAGACCAAAATCTCACCAGTGAATGCAAGATTTTGATCGGTCTTGGGCTGGGCAGACAAAATGTGGCATTCTGGTTGGCTGGAGCATCTTAGAAGGTGCCAAACAGTCTCCGGAGCCAAAATGGGAGCAAAAAAAAAACACATGCGGGTGCATGGCAGCTGCTCGAATCTCGGTCCTTAAAGTGGTATACACTGCAGTTTACCAGGGGGCAGAATCTGGTGTTCCGTGCTAGTTTTTTGGTGTGCACAGAACACCATTTCAATGGGAATTTTGAGCCCTGCTATCCCAATTGAGGGTCCTCTGGCCCAAGAGGATATGCACAATAAGCGAGTGGATGCTTTGTGCAGAAGAGCCTTCACCTCCAATGGGACAAACCTCCACACCTTCTATGCATCCTTTATTGTCACCAGATCACTAAACTTGTGTGATATGGCACTTGGTAGTTTAATTCCCCCAGATTCTGAGGGGGCGACTATTTTACAGCTGGTATCCATGGCCTCCGACTTTTGTAGGGGTTGCCACAATGGAGAACCTAGGGATGTTAGCTTGCTCCACTTATCACACTGTGTCTGCCATGTGAGGTATATGGCTGTGACATTGGGTCGCAGACCAGGCATCAAAGGCTAAGCTGTTTAATTTAGCCTTTGAGGGAGGCTTGTTATTTGGATCAGGCCTGGATGATATTTTGAAATATATCCAGGATAGAAAGGGACATCTGGTATCAAAACAACAGTAGACGGCCAACTCAACTTTGAAAGGCTGAGGAGGCAGCAGACTGAGGCAGTATTGAAGGGGTTTTCATCCCTTTCAGAACTTTGGAAACCAGAGGAGTTAAGGATCCTACTTTGGGTTTAAGGGCAATAGTGGCAGAGGAGCCTCTACCTGAAAATGTAATGGAGGTCCAGGGTGAAGAGGTGGCATATCATAATGAGGATATGCGGGCCCATCTCTGCCTCCCTTCCCTTGGTGGAAGACTGCAAAGTTTTTATACAAGATGAAGGGTTTAGATAACGTCAGATGCTTGGGTCCTGGAGATTCTGGCATTAGGCTATGCAGTTGAGTTTACAATCATTCCCTCAAAGGAATGTTTTCAATCTCCCCTCATACCAAAGGACCCAGTGAAGAGACAAGCAGTGTCTCAAATGTTAGATCACCTCAAACAGATGGGGGCAATTGTCCTGTTGCCTCCCAACAAACAAGGCCAGGGATTCTACTTTATTTATTTTGTGGTTCCCAAGTCCAGGGGTTGCAGACCTATTCTGGACCTGAAACACCAAAACAAGTTTATTCTCCACATATCCTTCAAGATGGAGTCCTTGTGGTCAATCATTTGGGCTGTGCATGCATATCCCCTCATTTTCATTTGGCAGTCTCATCAGAGGTTCCTCAGGTTCACAATCTTGTGGCAACACTTCCAGTATAGGGCATTTCCTTTTGGGCTGGCAACTGCCCCCAGAGTGTTATCCAAGCTGCTCATAGTCCTGGTAGCATAACTTCAGCAAGAGGGACAGCATGTCTACTCTTACCTGGATGATTTGCTCATCCGCGCACCTTCTGCCACACTGCAAGGGAATCAGTGACCAGGACCCTGAAGGTTTTGGAGTCCCTTGGATGAGTAGTCATTTGGGAGACATGCTGTCTCAACCCAACTCAGAATCTGGAGCAGCTGGGAGCAGTGTTCAGGATGGACAAAGGGAAGGCCTTCCTGTCAGCAGCCAGGAAGGAGACCTTGATATGAAAGGTTCAGTGGTTGAGTAGTCAATCTTCGGCTTCAACTCACAGTCTACTGCAGGTTCTGGGTCTCATGACAGCAACAAAAGAAATAATTCTGTGGGCCTGCTTACACATGGGAACCCTTCCGACTGAGTTGCTGGCAGCCTGGGACCTGACCTTGGAGGACTATCAGGCTATGATTCCAATTTCCCCACCCCTTTGACATTCGTCAAATTTGTGGGTGACTTTAGAGAACCTAAGCGAGGTGTCCCCCTTGGAAGTCCCCCAGAACTGATTCTGACAACCGATGCCAGCTTGTCAGGCTGGGGTGCAGTTCTGGGCCATCTTCCCATTCAAGGGTCTTGGTCAGCCCAGGAACAGTGCCTGCACATCAACAACCAGGAGATGAGGGCTGTACACCTTGCTCTCCTTCATTTTCACAAGTTGGTACAGGCAAAAACTGTGACAATAAGGTCAGACAACACTGTTATGGTGGTGTACATAAACAATCAAGAAGGCACAAAGAGCAGAGAGAGAGATGCTAAAAGAAGCAACCAATCTGTTACAGTGGGTAGAGGAGAACCTTGTCTCTTCTGGCAGTCCACTTGGTGGGGGAATTGAACATTCAGGCTGACTGGCTCCGCCACGAGAATGTCCACCCAGGGGAGTGGATGCTGAGCACAGAGGTGTTTGAGCTTCTGTGCAAAAGGTTTGGTCATTCACAGATTGACCTTTTTGCCTCTAGACAGAATGTTCAAGTGCAGCAGTTCATCAGCTGATATCAGAGTCCACAGGCAGAGGTAGTCAAAAGGAGATTTTCTTCTGATAACTCCAGAATGACCCAGAAGGCCATGATTTTCTGCCCTAGTGAATCAAGCTCAACATGCTCTGTTTCATCTCCCAATTCAGGGGGACCATCCCTCCAAAGGTTCCATTCTGCATCTAAACCCAGAGGCGGTACAGATTGTGGCTTGGCTCCTGAGAGGAGGAGACTCCAGAAAGGTAGTGGATACCCTGATGGCCGCCAGGACAAATTCCACATCTGCAGCTTATGCTCATGTATGGACCACCTTTTTGGCTTGGGCCAGAGAGAGAAAAATATATTGCCTTCTAAAGCAAGAGTTGTGCAGATTTTTGATTTTTTGCAGGCAGGAGTGGACAAAGGTTTGGCCTTGAGCACCTTAAGAGGTCAGGTATTGGCACTCAGAGCCTCCATGAGCTCATGTTTAGGGTCAGTATGCCATTTTTAGGGCACTGGGATTAGGGCACCATAAAGTGGGCACCATAACAAGGTCATGAGTGACAGGGGCATTCTGAAATTTAGAGCATCCCACACTCACACCGTGTTGAGCGTCATCACAATTCTCCTACCCTTCACAGCATGCCCAACCCAGCGGATGTTATATTTTGTTTAGGGGTGTGAGGGGTGTGAAAGGGCAAAGTCACCTGCAAAACTTTACTTTTTCACTGGATGGTCCTTGAGTGCTGTAACTTGTTTCTGGCACAATGTCAGCCGTGCTAATGCCAGGCAACATATTGCTTGCACCTTAAGTTACCTCATCCACATTGTCCACATAATAATGGGTGAACCTTTAGTGTCTAACCTTTGAACCTCTTTCATCAGTACTGCTAGGTGTTCTGTCATAGTAAGTGTGTTTCTTAACTGGTATGTTCTCAGCCAGGAAGATTGGAGAGGTCCAGGCCTTGTCCCACAAACAACCTTACCTTATCATTCATAAGGACAAGGTGGCTCTGAGAACAGTTCCGTCTTTCGTTCTGAAGGTCCCTACATCCTTTCACATGAATCAGGAAATCTGTCTTGCATCCTTCTGTCCACAGCCGACTTATCTGAGAGAGAAAGAATTGCACAAGTTAGAGTTGCGCAGGGCAGTTAGGACATATTAGATGAACTGTGTCGTTCAAAAAACTGGATAAGTTGTTTGTACTTTTCAGAGGAGCCAAAAAAGGAGAAAAGGCCTCCAAGGCCACCCTGGCAAGGTGGGTTGGGCCGTGCATTGCCAAGGCTTATGTTGCACTAAAGAAGAGAGCTCTGGTTCTCATCAAGGCTCATTCCACAAGAGCTATGGCCACCTCCTTGGAGGACAAAGGTGAGGCATCTGTTCTAGAATTACGTAATGCAGCAACATGGTCTTCCACCCACACATTTTCTAAACACTACAGATTAGATGTTCAAAGCTTTGCTGATGCAACCTTTGGTTGCAGAGTTTTGCAGGTGGCGGTTAGAAGGTAAATTTATTTTCCCTTTTTTGCAGTTCGCCTGCTGGATAATATTCTCCCAACCCGGATGGATAATGGTTACTGCTTGTTAGAATCCATATGTACTATCAACCTTTGAAAATGTAGAGCACTACAGAAAGAAGAAATGATTTCATACTAACCATAATTTCCTTTTCTGTTAGTTCCAACATTGTCAATGGGACCTCTCCTGGGAGCCTGGCTCATGATGTAGAATGTTGTCCATTATGCCAGAACTGGGATGTCCATTGTGTTCCTCAAAAATTGATTGTATGTTTGGTTGGACATCCTTCTGTGATTTATCTGTTGACAAAGATATATATATATATATATATATATATATATATATATATATATATGCACATATATATATAGAGGGATATGACATGGCTGACTGAAGATATCATATTTATCTTCATGAGAGGCAATGATATCATGGCCTCAAATGAAGATAAATAGGATATCTTCAGTCAGGTCATGTCATGTTCTGTTTATACAATGTATGTTTTGGGCCTCACTCAATACAACCCCAAATGCCCCCTTGATACAATCCTTCACATAGAGTAATGGCTATTCCAACTCAAGTTTGCATACGTCTTCTAACACAACAGATGCCATATATTATTTTTAAAAATATATGTGCTTGATTCTACAACTTTAAAATTACAAAAAAAAAAAAAAAAAATGGATTGTGTATGTGACTCTGGCTACGCCAACACAACTGTGCATACACCCCCAACCCCCAGCAACAGAACTGATTACATATATCTCATGTAAAAGAAAGTGTCTGATTTTGCCACTTTAAAGTTATTTATTAAAGAATATCTGGTTGATCCTGCCTGTATCTTTAAAGAAATAAACAATACAAAAAATATCTGGTTGATCCTGCGACTTCTGTTTATCTACTTTCAGCTGAAATGTAGAAATGTAGTATGACCGAACAGCTATCCTCGGAGATGTAATGTGGCAGAGTGCTATGAATATCAAAATGTGAGGCACTGTCTGATATTTAGAATGAGGCAGACTGTATTACAACACTTAGAAAAGTGTATTTTTTTGCTAATATTAGTGTCATTTTCTCAAAAGAAGCTGCTGACAGTACTGGAGGAGTGCAAGTGAGTCAGCAGCTTCCAGGGCACTCAGAGCGAAGTGGGAGCATATGTTGCCATAGCAACACAGGCTCGCACTTTCGTCTGGTGTGCTGAAGCTGCCGACTCACCCGTTTTCCTCTCAGTACTGTCGGCAGCTTCTTTAGAGAAAATAGCAGTAAATTAAAAATACACTTTTGTAAGTGTGGCAGTAGTAGCTGACTCATTCTAAATATGAGATCATGTTTCATGTTTTGATATTCATAGTGCTCAGCTGCGCTACATTTCTGGGGATAGCTGCTCGGTCATGCTACATTCCAGGATGAAGTGGATAAAAGAAAGTTGCAGGATCAACCAGATAGGTTTTTTAAATATTTATTCCTGTAAAGACACAAGCAGATGTGAGAGATGCATGGGGGGGTCTTCCTTCTAAAGAGAGAAGTCGTCATGGGGGGTCCTGTTCGTGAAATAGAAAGCCACAGGATAGAATGTGAAAAACTGTCAGTTTCATTGTGATGATGTATAGGAATGTGGAGATACTACATTTTATCCTGACATTTATCCCAAAACATCCATTGTATAACTGTATATATATATATATATATATATATATATATTCATTACAAAAACTATGTTAATGCATCAGTTAGGGTTTTTATTAAAACATAAAAGCTGGAAAATTCGATGTTAAGGTAACCAACCTACCACCCCACGCCCCACCCTCACATACCAGCAGGCATTGGGGTGTGCTTTGAGTCATCAGCCCAACTTTCACCCCATTACCTGTGTAAACAAGATGATATGGTTCAGTATAGGAGAATGGGGTGAGAATTAGGCACAATGACTCCAAGGCACACCCCGATGCCTGCTAGTGTATGGAGCGTGGGGGTGGTGGGGGGTGGTAGGGTTGGTAACCATATCATCGAATTTCCCAGCTTTTTACACTTTAATAAAAACCCTAACTGATGCATTAACATCATTTTTTGTGATGAATTTCCCTTCTTTTTGAGAAAGTGTAATGTAACTGGTATGTGGTTGTGGGAGCACGGGCCCTCCAGGCCCTGCGCTTCCCTCACGCTACCCATTGTTGCATAATGATGATATGCATAAGTGGGATTACAGTCCCTCTGGCCCTGTGCTCCCACTTACACATGAGTACAGACGTACTGCAGCCCTATAGTCATGAAAAGTAACCCATGTAACACTAATTTGGCAATATTTCAGTAATCATAGCAACTATAGAAACAATTCCACTGCAGTTATAACTATGACTTCAAAACCTCCACAGGTACTTAACTAAGCTGCAGAGAGTGGAAAATCCGTATCTCGAATTGTTTTTGAGATACGGGTGCCACAATTCAACGGACGCACGTAATTTGGACATTTTAGGATTTGTTTCACCCAATTTTCAATATGGCATTTTTGGGACCCCACCTCATGAGCAATGTTGCTGTCATTTCATTAATCTGTCCCGAAAGTTGAGTTCGCGCAGTGAATGTGCCATTCTGCGCCACAGGTGCAAAATCATATTTTGGGCAGGATGTGAAAAATGACAGCTTATACTGCTCATGAGGAGATGTGGACAAGGGTAATGTTGAAAATCAGGAGGGAAGATATGAAAAATTGGAAGTTATGAGTGTGCATAGAAACTGCATATCGCACACTCGTAATGTGGCCATTTTTGGGAATTTTTTAACCAAATTTTCAACAAAAGCTTTTTGGGAAATTCCCTTGTAAAAATTGGCACTGTGATTTAGTTGATCCATCCCAAAAGTTGATTTTGTACAGTGACACACCATTCTACGCCAGAGGTGCAAAAACACATTTATTTATTTATTTATTGAAAAGTTTCACCAGGTAAGGTACACTGAACAACAAGTTGCTCTTCTCCCAGTATGACCTAGGGGAGTTGGTAGGGGAGTTACCTAGTATTATTGAGTACACGCAATAGCACAAAAGCAGTTAAAACAAAAAGCATTAAGGCATGAATTACAGGCATACAATGGCAGGGAGTACAATAGTACACACAATAGCACAGAAGCAGTTTTCACAAAGGCATATAAAGCAAGGCATTTAAGACATTTAAAGCAGGATGTGAGAAATGACAGCTATACTGTTCCTGAGGAGGTATGAAGAAATGGCAATGTTGAAAATCTGGAGTGAAAATATAAACAATTGTCAAAGTTACGAGCGTGCATAGAAACCGCACAATGCACGCTTGTAACACGGCCATTTCTTTGATTCTTTGCACCAAATTTTCAACATGGTTATTTTTGGGCCTCCCCTCATGAACATTAGGACTGTCATTTCATTAATCAGTTCTGAAAGGTGATTTTGCATCCCGAAAGGTGATTCTGTGCAGTGACTGTAAAATCACCTTTTGGGACCGTATAATGAGATAACAGTGACATTGTTCATGATGTGGGGTCCCAAAATGCCTATGTTAAAAATTTGGTGAGAAAATACCAAAAAATGGCTGAGATATCCAAATTTTAATTCTTTGTTTGTATCAGAGTCATATGAAGTAGGATCCTAGTTCATATCTCATCATACAAACTAAGATCCTATGTCATTTGGCGCATATATGAACAAAGAATTTAAATGTTAAATAACACACATTTTAAGGGCATTTTCCAAACAGTAAAGTGCAGGATGCACCTAGGGGGTCACAATAAGCAAGCTACATGTGCTGGTTCCTCCCCAGAATATCATTTTGGGAGGTTTCCAGATTTGAATTTCAGGCAAACTGGAAACAAGATGGTGGCTATATGAAAGAGGACTTTTCTCATACAATGCAGGATTCCTCTTTCGTATCATACAGCTATATTGAAGTGCCTATTGAGCATGCTCAGAAATGATTTGTTTCAAATTTTTAAATTGCAATAACTTAAAAATGGCTTATTGTTTTTTCACCAGACTAGCAAAAGGCACATTCTATCCTGAAAATTTCATACCAAACAAATAAACCCTCTGGGTTTTAGCCAAGTTCAATGAAATATCCCAGCAAAGTCAATGGATAAAAACATGTTTTTTCACCTCTCTATAACTCGGAGATCACACATCTGATCATAACGAAACTTGCCAGATCAAGCTATCTACATCACAGGAAGGGGCCTATCACATTTTATGCAAATCTGTTTAATGGTTGCAAAGTTATTAAAGTGCAAAATTTTGAGTTTAACATTGAAGTGCCTACTAAACCCTAACTATAGGGGCACAAACGTGCCCCTATAATAGATATGTGTGTGTGTGTGTGTGTGTATATATATATATATATGGAATATGCAATGGAAGCAGGTGTAATAAATGATTTATCTGCACAAGAGCAGTTTGACCTCAGGTAACCTCACGAGCGGCATAAGCCACGAGTGAGGTGTCTGAGGTCAAACTGCTCGAGTGCAGATAAATCATTTATTACATGAGTTTTCCACTGCATATTCCATTTATGCAATTGTTTTGTTTTTGTAGGGGGCATTTGTTAGTCAAAAAAGTGAATAAAAATAGAATTTTCTGCCATTTTTTTGCTGATTATAGAAAACCTAAAAGGAATCTAGAAATGGAACACCTCTCATTTTGTAGATATTTTTAGACTGAACAACTTTTGTGCTCAAAGTAACATACTATCATTTTTTGTTTTAAAGTTATTTGCATTTGTTTGATGAAAAAGTGCACAAACATGGAATATTCTGCTGTTTTTTGCTAATTCTGAAAAAACTAAAAAGTATCTATAAATGAAACACCATTCATTTTGTAGATATTTCTGTGCTGAATAAACTTTGTGCTCACAGTACTATGCTATCATTTTTCATTTTAAAGTTATTTACATTTGTTTGCTGACAAAATTAATAAAATATGAATTTTCTGCTGTGTTTTTGATAATCATCAAAAAATCTAAAGGTATCAATTAATAAAACATGACTCATTTTGTAGATATTTCCGTGCTGAACAACTTTTGTGCTCACAGTACCATGCTATCATTTTTCGTTTTAAAATTATTCGCATTTGAATATGGTTAATACTGCTACTGAGGCCGCACATTCTAAATGACATAAGCACTGTACAGATAAATGGCTGATGACATAAGCACTGTGTGGATAAATGGCTGATGAAATAAGCACTGAATACATAAATGAAATTTATGTACACAGTTACTCAGATAAATGGATTTATCACACTGTTTATCTCCACCTCACTGCATAAATATATATATATATATATTAGAGGCAAAAAATGCAGTTTAATGCATTAGTTAGGTTTATTCCACACTGACAAAAGTGAGAAATTCGATTTAGGGTTGAGCACCCTTGTCCCCCTCCCACACCTCAACCGCATGGGGTGCGCAGAGGGTTGTCGGCCATACCTCTCACCCCATCACATGTGTAAAGAAGCAGAGGTGTGGAGAATGGGGTGAGAGTTAGGACCGACAACCCTAATGCGCACCCCGATGCCGGTTGGAGGTGTGGGCAGGGGAGTCCAAGGGGCGCTTTCAACCCTAACACTGACTTTCCTCACTTTTGTCGGTGTGGAACAACCCTAACTAATGCATTAAACAGAGTTGTTTTGCCTCTAATTTCCCTTCTTTTTGAGAATGATAATGTAATAGTGAATGTAATGCAGTGGCGGGAGCACGGGGCCCTTTGGGCCTTGTGCTCCACCACATGATGTCTTGTCACATATTAACATTGTGCCTGAAAACGCAAATAGTAATGCGCATGGTGACGCAAAGCAAACAGAAAGAGAAACAGTAGTGGACAGAAATGTTAAAAACAACACAAAAGCAAGTGCAAATGAAAGCATGAAGGGTACACACATGGTGGGCGTGAGCGTGAACGGTAAGTGAAACAGGAACGGAACCACAAGCGAAAATGGTAACGGTAACAGTAATGTAAGCACACAGGCTGGTTTTCCCCAAAAGCTGCATAAAGAAAGACAGTGAGTACAAAGAATGTATGCATAATAATGGTTCTCGGAGCAGAAAATGAGGAGTTGGAATACTAAATTGCTTATATCTCAGGAACCGTACGAAGTAGAAAAGAAATTTAAAAGTCATATGATTTATGACTTTCCTGCCTAGTTTTGAACTTAGCCCCTCATAGGGGGCTAAGTATTTTTCTGATGAAAAGTCCGTATCTCACACCGTTTCCGAGATACGGGCCCTGAAAAGCGCGGCGAACACTGTAATGTTACCCTATGGGAAAAAAAGAGAAGTTTGGAGTGCCATAACTTTGGTTCCCTGTAATATATTTTCACCAAACCATGAAAAGGCACATCCATGGGATGTTGGCTGTGTTTCCTCCAAATTTCAGCCCAAAAGACCAAACCATTATTTTGAAGTAGGGCACCAAAGGATTCCTGTAATGCGTTGGACGCCGTAATGTTATCCAATGGGAAAAGGCGTCAAATTTGGAGTGCCGTAACTTTGCCACCATGTAATATTTTTTCAATGAAATACTGAAAGGCATATCTGTGAGATGTCAGCTGCTTTCCCTCCAAATTGCAGACCAAAACACCAAACTGTTCTTTTGCAGCAGGGTGCCAAGAAATTGCTGTCATTTTTCCCACAGCCTGAAAAGTACTGCTCGAAGTTCAAGTAAGCTGCTTAAATTCATTCGACAGTGTCATAAATCTTGCGACAGTATTTTGTGAAGTACTTTTTCCAGAAATTTGAAACATATTTTGGGTGTTTTACCCCAAAATAAAGACATGGCTAGCATCCTCAGGGTCCGACTAGGTGAATACAAAAAGAATTAGGTTGCTAGAGGGTCCCAATTTTAAATGCCAAGCATTTTTCTGCTCGCTAACTGAAAACAAAATGGTGGATTTGTGACAGTAAAAGGGCCATATGCGAAAGTCAAAACTACATTTGCGACACTGTTGAACTTTTTGTTAACTTTTCCCATTGACTTATAATGGGAAGTTGTTTTTTGAATAACTTTTGAACTGTTTAATATTTTTTCATGAAATCTTCAAAAGGCACATTAGGGACCTGGGCTGCATGTTCCCTGAAGATTTTTGACCGGTCGCACAAACCGTGCAACCTGTAGGCGTGACAGTAAAATTCCAGAAAAGCGTAAACGCGCACGCCGATCACGCTTAATAACTCCGCAGCCATATAAGCTACTGGTACGAAACTTGGCAGATCCCAAGGCGTATGGGTCTTGATCATGTATTCTAAATTTCAGGCAAATCTGTCAAACAGTTGCAAAGTTATTAAGGTGCAAATTTTGGGGTTTAATATGGAAGTGGCTCCTCAACCCTAACTATAGTGGCACTACCGTGCCACTATAATATATATATATATATATATATATATATATACAGTACACTCTCATTTATCCGACCGCCTTCAGAGACATCCGAAATGGTCGGATAATCGGGAGGTTGGATAAACGAGAAGTCAGTCCGATTACCGCTATCCAAGGGGATCATGCTGACTGAGGACCATATGGTGTGAGGAGGGGGGCCCCAAGAGTGCTAGCCATGTAAACAGCATGGATGTTTTTTTTTTTTGTTCTGATACTCCCTCCACCCAGCGTTAAGCCAGCTCACATGCATGCAGCGCTACTCTTACAGGCATTTAAGACACGTAGTAACTTAAACTAATGATTCAAAACTAAAGCTGGTCAAAATAATATTTTATCAACAGTAAGAGTTTATTTTTTTGTTAAACGTTTCACTAGGATAGCATGGTAAACCCCATCCTACTGTATAATGTGAGCCCTGATGGTAGGGATTCTAGTGAAGGGGATGTCTTGTCTCTGGGTTTAGGATACTCAGTCCTGCTGTATAATGTGAGTCCTATCAGTCGGGTGCGCAGTGGTGGGGATTGCTTGTCCTGCTTGTGACTATAGAATACCCAGTACTGCTGTATAATGTGAGTGCGGAACCTGGGAGACTCTAGTGAAGGGGCTGGCTAGGTTCATCTTTGTCCTCCGAGCTCACACGCATGCAGTACTACTCTAGCCACATCGGCCCCATGTAGAGGCAAAAACAGCTGTTGCAACAGGAGGACCGTACTGTGATTATTAAAATAAAGTTGTACAGTACAAGACATTGTTTTCACATACACAGATAATAATTTTCATTGCGCTGCTTACTACCCCCCCTTGCCTGAAGAGGTCTGTGTACAGGATACTTGTGGTTGCAGCACCTTTAGCACGGAGTGGGGGGAAATCCAACCGTCCATTAGATAGGGAGTTCAGATGAACGGAGGTCAGATAATCGAGAGTCTACTGTATATATATATATATATATATATATATATATATATATGTGTGTAGAGAGAGAGAGAGAGAGAGAGAGTTTCACATCCAAATATTTGGTTACTGGCATGCAAGTTCACAGGTTTCGCTTTTTATGAACAATAAGGGTGCCTCTCTGTTAAAGGTCAGTGCTGATACTGTTTACAGTTATTTTCCAGTGTTGCATTTTTTATTAATTCCTTTGACTAGTCTCATTCTAGCCAGTTCATAAGCACAAATCTGACAGCAATTAGCTATAAGTAGCAGCAGCAACGAGGTGTTAAACTGTGTAATAGATGCTTGCTTTTGTTAAGAGCTGCAGTCCCTGAGCTGTCATTAAGCACTTAGCACCTAATTTGTCTCACCTGTGAGCCATGAATGGAGGGCTGGGTTTGAAAAGCTGACACTTCACAACTCAGAAATTTCTAACTGCCCTATCAGTTCCGTGAATGCCAGCCAGCATGGATAAATTCAAAAGAAACATTTTGAAACCCGAGCACAGGGTCCTGCTCTTGAATAAAGCCCAGGTTTCAGGAATCTCTTTAAAAAGAGCTTGCTGCTGACTGCGGCATAGAGATCTCTTTTGTTGGCAGAATCTTAAAAAACAAAGAAGTGATTCAACATGAGTTGAGCACCGGTGCTAACAAGGACTGCAAGTGGGAAGGCAAAGATAGCCGCATTGAAGATGTGCTGCTGCGGTGGTTTACTGTGGACAGAGATCATGGGGTTCCACTATCTGAGCACATTCTTTAACAAAAAGCAGAACATCTGGCAACAAGCATGGGCACTGAATTTGAATCAACTGCTGGTTGGTCATCACGCTGGAAAGCCCGAAACACAACTGGATACAAGCGTGTTCATGGAGAGAGGGCTGAAAGTGATTTTGAGACCTCTGAGCGCTGGGTGAGTGATGTGCTGCCAACAATCACAAACTCATTTGCCCCAAGAGACATCTTTAATGCTGATGAGACAGTGCTATTCTTCTGTGCTACAACTCATGGTACACTGTCTTTTAAATGGGACTTTATATCAGGCCACAAACAAGCAAAAGAAAGAGTTTCTGTGCTTGTTTGTGCTAACAGCACTGGGACTGAAAAAATGCCATTAGTGATTGTTAAAAAATCTAAAAAAACTAGATGCTTTAATGGTGTAACAGTGGAGGCATTACCTGTGCAATATGCTGCAAATGTGAACGCATGGATGACCTCAGTTCTTTTCTATGAATGGCCCCAATGCAATGACAAAAGGATGCAGCAGCAACGTCACAAGATAGCTATCCCGGTGGACAATTGCCCTGCACATAAGCCAGTAACACTCAGAAATGTGCAGGGTTTATTTCTACCCCCAAATTGCACGTCTCTCATACAGTCCATGAATAAGGGCGTAATAAACAATTTAAAGCAACACTATTGCTGAAAGATTGTCAATAACATTTTACTAGGCATGGACTCACAGGAAGATTTCAATTTCAGTGCTGTTGCCAAGTTCATATCAATCATTGATGCGATCCACTTGTTTCATGGTTCTTGGGGGGACTAAACACCTGCACAATTAAGAACTGTTTTCACAAAGTGGGCATTACTGATGTACTGGAAGAAACTGAGCATGATCAGCCAATAGAAATCGTCCAGCCACTACAACGAATGACAGCTGCTGACTTCAAATAGTTTAACTCAGTGAATCAAATAGTTTATCTCAGTGAACAATGAGGAACCAGCTAGTGGTGAGCTAACTGAGAAGGATATCTGTGCCACTGTGCTAGATTCTGGTGCTATAGCCAATGAAGATGAGGACAACGAGTCTGAAGTCCTGCCACCTTCGACTGGAGAAATATGGACCATGATGCAGAGAAGCCATCATTATGAGGACACTAGAGAACAGATGGACTTTAATTGGTGATACTCTTTGGAAAAAAGGCTGGAATCACTTAGCAAATGAACTGCAAGACAAGCACACATAACAGACTTTTACCCCTTGCCTGGAATGAGCGGTAACTTAAACCCAGAACTTTAACTGATTATGGTGGCTCAGTGGTTCTTATTGTTTTTAGCAGCTCAACACAGTACAGTACCTGATGTTTTTAGCAGCTCAATACCATTTGTTTTTTAGCAGCTCAATACAGTATCTGTTGCATATTGCGTATTTATTAATTATGCTACAGTAGTTTGGTTTTTAACATTTTACTAAAGTACAAAAATACAGAAGTGTACAAGTACCAAGCTACTAATCTATTTAACAGTGCATGGAATTGTAGAATAAAGTATATGTATGCTTTTGCTGTAGCTGTGATTCTGATACATTTGTATAATGACAAATTTGGTTTAGTTCATTTTCGGTTGTGTGCACAACTCCGGGTGGTCTCAATGTTGTGCACACAAGCATAATTGACTGTACCAAGGCTTTACAATAATTACTGTAACCAGTAACCATACTTTGTGTATTTAAAATATTAATTTCCAAGCTTTTGTTCGTACACAATAATGAAAATCAGTCAAGCTTTCTCTATAGTCCCACTTTTGAGAGGGACATCAGGAAAATGTCATCGCTATATGCTAGGTATCCAACATCTTTGTGGAATAGTTTCAGGTTGTGGAACTCTGGATTGCTCATATCAAGAAGTATTGAATTTATGTAGAGGTTAAACAGGGTAGGTGTCAGGATACAACCCTGTTTAATCCCTAAAATGGTTTTAAATTTGTCAGAGAGTTTACCCTCAAGTGAATATCTGACTCTGACCCAGGTATTGGAAAGCAGTGCAATAATAATATTTCGAAACTTGGTAGGGAGATTTCCAGGTTTCTGATTGACCAAGACCCCTGGCAAGGGGTACATTTATGTGCTGATAGAGACCAGGAAATAACTTGTCCTTGTGCCAATGAACCCATTACCTAACAAAATCAAACACAGGTTAGCATTTTTAAATCTGAAAACTGCCATGTTTTTTTTTCTTGCTTAGCAAGCAAGATAGCCCCCTCACGCACACAAAAAACACAACAGCACCCTCCATTTTGAGCTGACAGCCTGACACACACACTCTGCCAATTTTTTTCAGTTTTCCCACAGTAAAAAAGTTTTTTTTCTTTTTAAATTACTAGTGCTAGCATGTTGTCTGCTCAATGCTACTTGTAGACAGTACTTCTGTAAACTTTCTCTCAGACTCACTCTGGCTCTGCTCCCGCTCAAGTGAAACATTTAGAAATGGGTTATGTTTTTAACAGAAATCAACTTCTTTAACTTCTGTAAGGCCATTTAGGAAGCACACATACCTCAGCTGCCATTACAGTATGTCTCACTTCTCATCCCATGCACAGTACTCTGAGTCAGTTTTCCTGATTGCACTGCACTCTCAGCTGCCAGTCTCCCAAAAGAAAAAAGAAAAAGAAACACAAGTGAGCACGAGGGGTGGGGTGGGAGTGAGACTGCGTGCAGTCTTCCAAAGAGGAAAAAAGCATAGAATGCAAGTGGGCATGGGTTGGGGATGATTCAGGAGGCAAGGGAGAGAAGATGGTGCACACAGCAGTAAAGAAAACACAATAAACTGTAAAACAAGTGTGAAATACTGCCCTGCCCTCTATTGGCAAGTATACCAGTATTTATTTATTAGCTTTTGTTTACTGGGTATGCACACTAGACAAGAAAATGCCTATTTTCTCAGATGTGACCCAGGATATCACAAGGTAGAGTTTAATAAAACAGTACAATAAATATGACAACAATGGGATATACAGGCAGTACATATTGAGGACAAAAATAACAAGTAAACAGTAAGGCAGTATTACAAGAAAATGCTAAAATAGGCAGCAAACAATGAGAATAAATAACATGCACATAATGAACAGAGAAGCATGTGGAACAGGCAAGGACAATTGTATAGTAAGGAGTAATATACAGCTTAAGGGAGAGTGCATGAGCATTTAGGCAGGGCATGTTAAGAAATAATAAGTGCAAGGGCAAAAGCAGGGGCCTATCATAAGGCAGGGAGTTAGGCCTAAGCAGTGGGTGGCACACAGCAGGTCAGGTAGTAGATACCAGATGGCATAGGGACAGTTGCAGGCTGAGGCAGACTTCAGGTGAGACCAAAGAGTGGACTTAAACAAGGAATTGGTAGGAGTACTTCTAATGAGTGCAGATAGGGTATTCCAGAATTTAGGGGCACAGACTGCAAAGGCACGATCACCTGACAAGGTACGAGTCTTAGGGATGAGGAAGGAATATGAGTCAACTGATCTGAGCTGATATTTGACAGGGCAGGAGGGGAAGCATTACAGACAATTGTATCTGTGAAGCAGCCCAGGATGAATGAGCAATAGTTACTCGGTGACAACCCGTTTAGTTTTCCATATAAGTCACAGTGATGGGTAAGCCGAGGGATGGCAAGAGCAAAGCACCAGATATTATTGTAGGCCACATCCCATTTTGCAAGGCTTGCTTTTGTGGCAAGGGTGAAGGTTGTCAGCCCATAGCTGAGGGAGGGGAGTAATAATCCTTTGGCAAGGGAAAGTCATGCAGCAACTGTAAGGGACCCATGAGCCCTGTGCAAGTCAAGCTTGATGTTCATTGCCCTACACACATTTTGAATATTTGAAGTTGGAATCTAACTGTGGGTCAAGTGTGACTCCCAGGTATTTAAAGGAGCATGTAGTGCCAACTGGGACACCATCAAGGCTCAAGACTTTTAGTGGAACAAGGTACTGCTTGAGCTTGACTGAGGAGCCAAAGAGCATGAGCTGAGTTTTCTTTATGTTCAGCGTGAGCTTATTTAAAGCAGCAGTGCAACGAAAAAGGATTAAAATATGACCCCACCATTTTTTCTTCCAAATTGGTGCCAGATGTCTTCCAGTTTATTTTGGTGGTAAAATTTTCAGTTTTCATTATCATTTAAGAAGTTTATGAAAATTTAAAATATTTATTTCTCAAGAAAAAAAGATGACTGCCTCATTTTTGCATAGAAATAATATTGAGGACCCAAGGAAGGTAAGAGTCCAGACAAAAGTGTAAATGTACAGTACGCAGCATAGAACACATTCAGAAAACCCAGATCAACAGTTCTGTCAAAATTTTTCATCACCACAGCAGAAAATTAGCTTTTTGGAATAACTTTTTTGTTGCACTTCTGCTTAAACAGGAGCCAGTTCAGCAGCTTATGGAAGTCCACTTGTAGATTGCAATTAATGAAAATGATATCAGTCGAGCTAGATAGGAGAATCATATCATCAGCATATAGGGTTGTGGTGCTATGTGTAGGGACAGTGGGGAAGTCATTAATGAAGAGAGAATATAGGATGAGGCCTAAGATGGATCCCTGGGGGACTCCAGTCATGATGGGGACAGGTTCCGAGTAAGCCCTATTAAATTTGACAAGCTGAACTCTGTCAGTGAAGTAGTTGGACAGCCAGTTTAGGGCTGTGCTGGACACACCAAGGGAGTGGAACTTGGTGTAGAGCAAGCCATGATCCACCAGATCAAAGGCCTTGGAGAGGTCCATGAAGATAGCACTGGATAACATGTCAGTCATGGTCCATGGCTGTCCTTATTTCAGATGTGATCTTAGCAAGGGCTGTGCCAGTGCTGTGGCCTTTGCAAACTCCATGCTGTTCAGGGGACAGCAAAGCATGGTTGGTCAGATAATCCATTAGCTGTACCTCCACCACCTTTTCCAATATCTTACTAACAGCAGCCAAGATTGCGATAGGGCTACTTTGCCAACAAAACAACTTCAACCTCATTTTCAGTTTTTTTAAACATTTTTCTTACTTCTTAAAAACTATATAAAAACTTTACATATAACCCATTTTCTAAGTACAGTAATACCCTCCATGGTGAGCCGTATGGGCTATGCCAGTCTGCCCAGGAACTATAAGGCCCTGGGGCAGTCTGATATAGCTCAATACTACCCACCCTGTCAGGTATTATTGCTAGTGTAGAATATCATAAGGAACAAATAATGCACACAACATCTGTGGTAACAACAGTCTGCAGATGGGGTCAAAATGAAGTAGTAGGAAATGTAGGATTTCCAACCAATAAGGTTTTAAGCCTTTCAAAACTACCCTTTACAGTAGCAGCCCACCAACATGATATTTTTCCCCATAGAAAGGCTCACATTAGTTAAAACAATGTAGCATAACTGGGTATGAATTCATGGTACCATGCGATAAATCTCAAAACAGAGAGTAAGCTGGTAGCATCTTTTGGAGTTGGAGCATGTACAACTGTTGCAATATTTTCTTGGTCAGATTATAATCCCTCTGAGTTAGTATGGTATGTGTCCCAGGAAGTACAATTTAGACAGCCAGAAGTGACACTTTTCCATATTCAGCTTTATCCATTTCTTCTCAGTCTTCATTAAGACAGCATGAAGGTTTTCCTCATGTTCCTCTGTGGACTCCCCACCAATGATCAAATCATGGAAAAAGCACTGTACACCAGGTATTTCTGTTAGTATCTCAGACATTATGCTTTTAAATGAAGAGGGTGCTGATCTGAGACCATAGGGGACACCACAGAAACAGAACAGTTACTCCTCAGTAATAAATATTGTTGGATCTTTACTGTCCTCATGTAGTAAGAGTTGAGTTGATGACAAATATTTTTCAGGTCTAATGTAAAGTACATTACGGAGCCTCCTAATTCAGACCAAATGTTCTAAATCAGCTGCAAAGGGTAAATGAACCTCTATGGCTTTGGCTCACACAAATCTACAAACATTCAAATTTCACCTGATTTGCTCATGGTCACTACAATATGGGAAATCCATTCTGATTCATCATAGCCTTCAATTGCTCCCAGTTGTAATATAGTTTCCAGCTCTTCGGATATAGCCTGTCTAACTGATTCAGGCAGGCATCTTCTGCTGTACTGCTTCAATATCTGTATAAACATTCACCTTGTGAACAAACCATGTGACACAAAGGGGCAGTGTCACGGGGTAGACAGAAGTAAATTCTTCTGAGTTGCTGTTTTTGGGCTATTCTTTAAATTTCTGTAACTCTTAGCAGTTAGAGAGGGGAACCTAGCTGGGAGAATATTGCTGTCTTTTATGGGTTGAGTAGCTAATTACAACTTGTGAAACAGGTGCCAGATTGAGGAAAAGCTGCAGTAGGCTTAGAGGAGGCAAGATATTTAAGACCCACAATTACCAGCATCCCTACACATAGCATCCTGGATAGTGACTGCCACGGAATAGGAGTGCAGTGTATGAAGAATGACATCTGTAGCACATCTGCAGGGGACTCAGGCAGGGAGTGCAGGAACCTAATACCACAAGTTGAAGCTGGTAAAACAGACTGTGTAAGGGGTTCCTAGAGATAATCTATCTGGGGTAATCTAATACAGTAATTGAAAGAAAAAATGTGTATATAGCCTGTACGCTGTAAAGAAACTGTGAAGAAACCTACTATATGTGCAAAGTATTTAAAGTTTGTTCAAAGACACAATGATGCAGGAGATGTCTTAGTGGGATGTGGAAGGACTGTAGATTGTATGGGACAGTGGTGAACCAGAAGGTTTTCTGGGAGCTTGGCCACTATCCCAACTGCAGAAAATTCAAGGCTGTGAGGGTGGAGCTGGAAACCACAAGGGCTGAAATATGCTGCTTGAGAGCTGCAGCCACTGGGCCTCATAGGGCACCACTGCCACAACCATTTCCAAGGCCAACACAGGTTGAAGAAGGAGGCTGGGCAGTAGGGGAGGGAGAAAGGGAAGAAGGGGGAAGAAAATCCAAGCCTGGTGGAACCAGGACTGTGCACAATCAATAGGTTTACCCTACTGCAACAGGAGGTACCCCAAGCTACCCTCATAAGGGAAGAGGGAACCAGAATGCCTCCTAACAGGCAGGCACTACCACAGAGCATGCCAAGGGGAGGGCTGATACCCAAAGGTGGCAAGAGGAAGGGGCATATAGTGGAGAATTTAATTGTAAGGGGCACCAGGAAGGAACTGTGTCTCATGACTGATGGTAAAGAGGTGATCTGCTGAATTCCTGGGGTGACAGCAGACAGACTTACTGCCAGAGTGATGGAACTCATGAGAGAGGGGCCGGGAAGGCCAAATCTTATTGTGTATGTGGGTACGAATGATCGGGGCAGATGGAGCATGGAACAGGTAAAGTCAAACTTCCGTGCCCTGGGGAAGGTAACAGAGAAGACATCAGGGTCTGGATTTTCAAAAGGGCAGGAATGCTGCAAACCCCAGTTTCACCACAGGTATAGTGCACCAGGCTTGCGGCATTCTCCTGGCCGACTATTAGGATTTTCTATCCCATGCATCTACTGCTGTAAGTTAGACCAACTTGTTGTGGTCTAGCTTCATCAATCCCATGGGCATTTGTTATGGAGCATGCATTAAATATTAAGTGCAAGCTGCCATAAATTATGGAAACTGTTGCAGCTGCACCCAAGATTGTAAAATCAGGTGCAGTTGTGGCAAAGGGGTGTGGTACACTGTCAGAATCTAAGTGTCGTGGCACAGGGCTTGGCATTAGCCCTGCTCCACACTTTGAAAATCTGGCCCCAGGGGTCATAATCTTTACTGAAGTGAAACTGCATCCATGCCTGAATGAGAAGAAACAGTTCCATGTGTTCCAATTCAATGCATATCTAAAGGGATGGTGCAGAAAGGAAGGATTTCAGTTCCTCAGGGACTGGAGCTTGACCTGGAGGGATGGGAGTCTGTTCAAAGGGATGACTTGCATCCCAACAAGGAGATCAAGAGGGTACTGGGGGAGAGGTGGCCACAACACATAGCTAGTTTAAAATAATCAGTGGGAAATCAGTGCAACAAGATAAACAACCAATGTCATATACCTTCCCCCACCAAACAATGAAAAATAACCATACACAGAGTAAGGGAAAGAGAGGGGGCAATTGTTGAAGAATGATGTGCACCAATACAAGGAGTCTTGGCAAAAAACTAATGGAACTGCAGGCATTGGTCACGGAAAGAAACCTTGACCTATGTGGCAGTCATCAAGATGTGAAGAACACCAAACCATGAAGGGATATATCCATATCAGGATACTTGCTGTTTAGAAAGGACAGAAAAAAGTGGAAGAGGGGAAGTAGCACTACAAAGGAGGGAATAGCAGCAATGGAAATAGACAGGCTGGGGGAGTCAGAAAAAATAGAAATCCTATGAGTACTAGCAGCAGGGAATGGCAAACAAATTAGGATTGGAGTGATCTAAAGACCAACAGGCCGTGACCTGGGGGTAGATAAAGAACTGAGGGAGATGCTAAGAATGGTGGCCAATTTAATGGAAGTGGTAATAGTAGGGGAATTTGATATGCTGGATGTGCGCTGGCAATTCAAATCATTGCAAGTACTAGGAACCAGCTCCTGGTGGATGCATGCCAGGTGACATTCGTATTACAGCTGGTCCAGGGCCTAACAAGAGAAAGGGCTCCATTAGATCTGGCATTCACCAACAGTCAGAGCATCCAAATGTTGCACTCTAGGAACTACTAGGATCTAGTGTCCCCAAGACAGTAAGGTTGGAGGTCCAAATAGGAACCACATAGGCAGTATAGTGCAGTGGTTTAAGGCTCTGAGCTGCAAACCTGGAGACCTGGGTTTGAATCCCATAGCCCCCACTTGCATACTGTGTGACCCTGAGCAAGTCACTTAACTTCCTTGTGCTCCCAGATCGCACCTGTAAACAAGCTTTCAGCTTAGTGTGTTTCTCCTGGTAAAAAAACCAACAAAAAAAAGACAAAAAACATAAGGGTAAAAAGAGGTCCAGTCAGTACCGCAACAACAAATACATGCAGTCAAAAACCACATGGTCATAACAGCACCACACAATTGTGGAGTTAGTATATGTAATCTAGCGCAGTTTTGAACCACTTAGTTTTGTGTTGACAGTGCTGTGTTTCACTGCGTGGTCTTGACATAGCACTGGCTAAAAATACAGTAAAGGTATAAGATTTCAGGAAGGCAGAGTTTGACAAGTTGAAGGGAATGTTGTGAGAAAGGGATGCTAGAGGCAGCATAAAGCTTAGTTTGGAAGGTATCAAAGGGCAAAATGACTAAAGACCCAGTGTGAGTCACAGCAGAAGTAAATAAGGTGGTAAGAAGTAAGAGGAGGGCATTCATAAAATTTTAGGGAAGCCAAGTGGGAGGATGGGGAAGATTACCTTGAGGCCACAAAAGAAAGTCAGTAAGAAGATCAGAAAGGCCAAAGCAGAAACAGAACTCTGGCTAGCAAGAAGAGATAAGCAAGGAGAAAGGCATTTTTAAGGTCCATCAGGAAAAAGTGAAAGGTCAAAGGGGGAAGAGTGAGGCTCAAGAGAGGAAGACTGTGAGAAAGGGAGGACAAAGAAAAAGCAGAGATGCTGAACAAATACATTTGCTCAGCATTCTCTGGGGAGAAAGATGGTCTGCTACCAGAGTGTGGGGTGAGTAGGGATCGAGCGGAGGCAGATGTTCAAGCAGAATGGGAAAAATAATGGAGGAAAAGGTGTTAGAAAAGCTGAAAAGGCTGAAGGTATATAAATCAATTGGACATGATGATCTGCACCCTAGGATGTTCAAGGAGGCTGCAGAAGTTTTTATTTCATTTATTTTTATTTATTTATTCAAGTCTCTGATTACAATCTTTGAGCTAGAAGCTCATTTACAAAGGTTCCACTTCAGAAGGAAGATTATGCAAGTAGAATACATACAGTGCATCAGGTTTACAGCAATATGCAAACATTTGAAAAGTGAAGATTACAAGCAGTCAGACAGGTTACAGAAAAGAGTTATACAAATCAATTAGTAGGCTTCTAAGGTCTGACAAGCAGGTTCCAGGCTAGGGTAATAAATTAATTCACAATAGTTTAGGGGGTCTGACTAATATCTAATAAGTATGTGGAGTTGAGACAGATACAGGAAAGGCTAGGGAAGTCATGTAACTGGGTGTAGCGAGGAGTTGGGGTCAGAGAATAGAGAGTGGAAGGGATTCAAGGCTGGGAATTCTGGAGAGACCCAAATTCCCATTGTCAATGGAGGTAGAGAGGGTGAGGGTTAGAGGAGGTAATTGTTTGGGGGGGATAGGGTGGAGGGAGGATCTAGTAGGATGGTGTGGTGGGGAGCTGGTTAGGTGGTTGAGAAAGCAGGGGGTCAGTAGTAGGCCATAGGGATAGAGTGCTTAGTAGTAGGCCATAGGGTTAAGTGTTGGGGCAGTAGGTTCAGCGATCAAGGTCATGGACAACACTTACTGGGAGCATGAGCAAGTCATTTGGTCGGTCAGGTGAGAGTGAAGATTTAGTTTGAAAGGTCCTAATTTGGGTTCAGTATGGAGGTCACCCAGAAGGGAGTTTAGCAGCTTTGGGGCATGACAGCCAAAGGACTGTTGACCTTGAGTTGTGAGGTGGAAGGGGACCTTGTATTGAGTATTGTGAGATCCTCTGGTCAGCCTGTTAGGGGCTGATAGACATAGCATTGACTGGACTCCAGGAGGGGATAGGCCTAGATTGGTTTTCTTGGCCAGTAAGGCAGAGTTAATATTGTATTCGGTGTTCCAGGTTCAGCCAGCCAGTGAGTGTGTATAGGTCACACATGTGAGTTTGGGGTGGAGCACCCAGGAGTAGCCTGCAGGACTTGTTTAGGGCAAGGGCTACTCTTTTTAGGGTGGACTCAGGTGCTGCGCAATATACAACGAGACCGTAATCAATGATAGAAAGCAATGAGCTGGATATTGCAAGTTTGAGAGTATTGGTAGTGAGGCAATCTCTGTATCTATATAGCTGTCCAGTTTTCCTATTAATATTCTTAGAGATATTGTCGACATGTAGTGAATAGGATAATGTGCTGTCCAGAGTAACACCATCTCAAGAATTTCATTTTGTTTGTTTTGGATAGATAAGTGGTCAGATTTATTTCTACTGTGCGAGGAGGTGAAAAGCATTGTTTTCATTTTCCTATAATTGAGTAGTAACCGTGCATTGCTAAACCACTCTTTGACAAGACTGAAATTACTCTGAAGGTTTTGCTCGAGAGAGTTGAAGTTTGGATGGCTGGTATAGAGGACAGCATTTTCCGCGTATAACAAGATTTTATCTTGGCATACTTTAGGGGAGATTATTCAAAAAGGGACTGAAGAGCAGAGGTCCTAATACGGACCCCTGGGGGGGCGCCTGTGCTAACAATTTGTCTATCAGAGAGGGTGTTGCCTATTTTCACCTGTTGAACTCAATCAGTGAGGTAGCTGAGGAACCAGCTCAGGGAGGTAGTGGACATGGTGGATTCATGCAGTTGGGCTAGTAGGAGCTCATGATTAACTGTATCGAAGGCCTTAGTGAGGTCAGTGAAGGTAGCCCCCACTAAGTGCCCCCTATCAAGAGAGTCATGTATGAATCCAGTGAATTCAACAAGGGCAGTCGTAGTGTTGTGTATGTTTTCGAAAGCCATGCTGTTCTTTACACTGAAGTTGATACTTATCGAGGTGGTTGATTAGCTGGTTATAAACTATGCATTCCAAGACTTTGGAGATAAGGGGAAGGATTGAAATTGGTCTGTAGTTGGTGTGGATGGTCCTGTCTTCGCTTTTGAAGACTGGTGTTACAACAGCGGCTTTCCAGAGTTTGGGGAAATGCCCAGAGATAAGAGAGATGTTAAGCACTCTATTTAAGGGGACCAAGATCTCTTCTATAATGAGAGTTAGTAGTTTCAAGTCTAGGCCATCGGTGCTATGCTTGGATTTGCGCAGTACTTGTAGTAGATATTTTTTAACTTCAGAGGCTTTGATTACCCTAAGGTGGAAAGGTGGAGCAGGGGGTACCTTGACAATGGGTATAGTCAGTTGTTGTTGGACTTTGGAGGTTATTGACAGGGCTAAGGTAGTTAGGGGGAATACTTCACTAAGGTCAGTAAAGGCTCTGTTGAAAGTGTTAGCAATGGTTTTAGAGTCCTGGGTTATGCTTCCATTTAGGTTAAGTAGGGCAGGAGGGGATTTGTTAGATGTTCCTGTTAGTAATTTGATGTTTGCACAGAATTTGTGGCTGTCTCCCCAGGAGTTGTTCAATTTGGTCCTAAAGAAGCATGATTTGGCCTGTTGAATGGCCTGAGTGCAGGCATTGCAGGCAGCACGGTATTTTTGGAGGTCAGATTGTGAACCCGTACTTTTAGCTATATGCCAGAGGTTATCCCTTGTATGCATAAGGTCGATAAGTGAGAGAGTTATCCACGACTTGTGGGAGCCTCTGACTTTCTTTGTGGTGAGCAACGCAAAGGTGTCACAGGCTGCGTTGAATGTCTGCTTGAAGTAGTCTAGTGCCTTGTCAACATTAGTTGTTGAGTAGCGTGGTGACCACTCAAGCTGGCAGCAGTGCTCTTTAAGGGGGCCCAGTGACCCTCTACACAAGATGTGGGTGGTTACTTCTTTAGCTGGGAGTTTTGGGGACTTATTTGACCATGCGCAGAGGGTGGGGAAGTGGTCACTTATGGAATCAGGTAGAATGACTGTGTGGGTGATTCGTTCTGGTCGATGAGTCAATAGCCAGTCCAAGAGGGTACTGGATCCAGTGTGGTAGTTGATTCATGTTGGAGTTTCAACAAGTTGGAAAATATTTAAGGTGGTTATGGCATCTCTGTAGGATGCAGTGTAAGGGGCCAGTCAGTTTATATTGAGGCTCCCCACCATGATAACCTCAGAGTTTAGGTGGTGGTTAAGGAGGTATTCAAGGAACACATTGAAGCCTGCAGCTTGTTCCTTGGGTGGGATACAGGTGGAGATTAGTGTAATGCCCTTCCCACGGGTTCCAAGAATTATTTTGACTGGTAGGATTTGCATATTACTGCCTGTTTTTACTGGTGGGAGGGCCTGGCCCTGCAGGTGATCTTTAATATAAATGACACAGCCGCCTCCTCGCTTGCCAGTTCTGTCAAGTCTAAGGAAGTTATAGCCATTTAGCTAGATGCCAGTGTCAGGTGTTCTGGGGGTGAGCCAGGTTTCTACCACGGATATGATTTTGGGGTTGTATAGGGACACCCACGCTTGCAGTGAGTTGAATTTGGCTGACAAATTGCATAAGTTGATAGAGGCAATCATAACATGGCTCTGCTTCCCTGTTGTGCTAGTACGCATGGTCTTAGGACCAGGGTTGGGGTGAATGTTCCCTGATAGGATTAGGAGCAGCAAGATTAAACAAGTTGTCTGCAGTTTGAGTTGTTTTAGAGCATGAGAGTCGCATTTGTGGCCATTGGTTCTTTTGGGGGGTTTGCCAGTTAGTATGAGTAGATTAGTGAGCGGAGGAGGGCAGGGGTAGGTTTTGCACTAATACAGTGGCTCAAAGCATGGGTTACAGTGTGTAGTAGAGTGAGGGGGGTTGTGTTGCACTGGGATCTTGTAGGCGGGGATATGAGCACACTTTGCACCACGACACAGGATATTCAGAGTAATACAGCACTATGACTGTATGTTTATTAGTAAAAATACTGAGGGAGGTACATTCAAAATAAGTCAGGATGCAAACAAAACAAAAGAAAATAATACCTGGCTCTTTGTTGAGCACTACCTACACAGTTAATTTTCAGTTCCCTGTCTATAGCCCAGATAGCTAAGCTATTTCCTGGGGCATACAAACAAAATCAGAAAAAAGTCTCTTGGTCTTTGTTTCAAATGAAAGTCATTTACCAGTGTCGAGTTTTCAGCCAGTCCAAAGTCAAGATCCAATCCGTAGTCACACGCCAAACAAAAGGTCAAAGCCGGGAAGTCAGTTGATTCAAAATTCTCTTTCTTTCTTTCCTTCTTGCTACAAATGCTCACCAGCCACCCTCCATGCCTGTTTCCTAATTGGGTACTGAGAGAGAGCAATTGTTTGAGCCTTCTTTTTTATGCAGGCAGTCACTCTCCTGCACCTGTTCTTAATCAAGCACTCAGCTAGTTGGAGCTGTGGTGCAATGCCTTCTGGGGCTTGTAGTGTGTGCACCATGCTTTGTAGTCCTAGCAGGGAGAAAATGGAACAGGCGTGCTGGGAGATAATGCCCTTCCACAACTCTGCCCAGTGCTGTGTTACATACCTCCCCCCTCAGCTTAGCCCCCTCGGGCTGAGCGGCAGCAGAAAAGAAGGAGTGGATCCGGGAAAGCGCATCTGCATTCACATGCTTGGCACCGGCACGGTGAACAATCTGAAAATCAAAGGGCTGTAAACTCAGAAACCATCGAGTAACACGCATGTTCTTTTCCTTAGCCTGTCTCATCCACGTCAGGGGAGCGTGATCAGTAACATGAAGAAACTTACGGCCCAGCAGGTAATACTTCAGAGACTCAAGTGCTCATTTGATAGGCCAGGCATTCCTTCTCCAGCGTGGCAAAGTGACCTTCACGTGGCAATAGCTTACGGCTCAAGTATATGATCGGGTGTTCTTCATCATTAACCTCCTGTGACAGGACTGCACCCAGGCCCATGTCAGATGCATCAGTTTGTACGATCATGGGTTTGAAGAAGTCAGGGGAATTCAGGACAGGAGAGGCACACAGTCCCAGTTTCAAGCAACGGAAAGCTTTGTCTGCTTCAGGAGTCCATTTCACCATGTTAGGTTGGCTGTTACGCATGAGGTCACTGAGGGGGGCTGCTATAGTAGCAACGGAGGGAGGTAATAATCCCTCTGTACAAGACATTGGTTAGGCCCCATCTGGAGTACTGCGTGCAGTATTGGAGGCCACACCTTCACAAGGACATTAACCAAATTGAGGCAGTCCAGAGAAGGGCAACCAAAATGGTGCAGGGACTGCATCAGAAGACATATGAGGACAGATTAATGGAGCTCAATATGTATACCCTTGAGCAAAGGAGGGAGAGAGGTGATATGATCGAGACATTTAAACACCTTAAGGGCATAAACAAGGTGAAAGAGTCTAACATGTTTAAATATAAGAAAATAGCAGGACAAGAGGACACAGCATGAGATTAGAGGAGGCCGATTAAGGGGAATGTGAGGAATTTTTTTCACAGAAAGGGTGGTAGATGCATGGAATGGCTTACCACAAGAAGTGGTGGCTATGAATACAGTGCAGGGCTTCAAACAGGCATGGGATAGGCATAAGGGAGCAATACAAATGACTATGAATAGATAGGTCACTGACAGAGCAAAGGCCGATGGCACATTTATAAGGTAGAAAAAGAAATGGGCAGACTGGATGGGCCTTTCGGTCCTTATCTGCCGTCAACTTCTATGTTTCTATGTTTTGAATAAACCTTCCGTAATAGCCCGTGAGTCCCAAAAATGCCCTTACTTGTTTTTTATTGACTGGTTGTGGCCAATCTTGAATGGCAGCAACTTTATTTTCTTGTGGCTTTATAAGGCCTCTTCTTATTGTATAACCCAAGTACTGTGCTTCACTCACCCCTAAGGTACATTTTTTTGGGTTGGCTGTGAGCCCTGCTTCTCGGAGGGACTGCGTCACAGCTTGCAGTTTCTTCAAGTGGCTGTCTCAGGTGTGACTGTGAATAATGACATTGTCTAAATAAGGCAGCATACTCTGCGGGGTCGGAGCTCACGCCATCAGGCGTTGAAATGTGGCTGGGGCTCTATGTAAACCAAAAGGAAGCATTGTATATTGATACAAGCCATCAGGGGTGGCAAACGCAGTCTTCTCTCTGGCAGCTTTTGTCAAGGGGACTTGCCAGTAGCCTTTCGTCAGGTCAAGAGTGCTGATGAAGCGGGCTGTTCCCAGTCTTTCGATGAGTTCATCTACTCGCGACATTGGGTATGCATCAAAAGCTGAAATCTCATTCAGTTTTCTGAAATCATTGCAGAACCTGATTGATCCATCGGGTTTTGGGACAAGCACTATGGGGCTAGACCAGGCACTGTGAGATTCTTCAACTACTCCCAGATCTAACATCTTTTTAACCTCTTCCTTTATCGCAATTCGGCGTGCTTCTGGTACACGATATGGCTTAAGGTGTACCCGTTTCCATGGAGGGGTCACAATATCACGTGTGATGAGTCAAGTGTTGCCGGACAGATCAGAGAACACATCTTTATTTCTGTCAAGGAATTCGAAGATGTCTTGTTTCTGACTTGGTGTCAGGTCTCCAACCGTCACTGCGTCTCTGGGGTTTTCCTTATCTGGACAGGGGTTTGTTTCACTCCAGAAGACATCACGGTCCACCCATTTTTTCAACAAATTGATGCGATATATTTGTTTAGGCTTTCATCTATCTGGTTGTTTTACCTTGTAATTGACTTGGTTTATTTTTTCAAGTACCCCGTAGGGTCCTCTCCAGGTGGCCAGGAACTTGCACTTGGAGGTGGGGACAAGTACCAACACTCTGTCACTGGGCTGAAACTCTCTGGGTGCTACAGGACGATTGTAGGCTCTACTTTGAGCTTCTTGGGCCTTTTGCATATGTTCCTTCACGATAGGCATTATGGCATTAATGCGCTCTTTCATCCCTTCCACGTGTTCAGTGATGGCTTGGTGGGGGCAGGGTTGGTGCTCCCATGTCTTCTTTGTTATGTCAAGGAGACCTCGTGGGCGGTGGGCATACAGCAGTTCAAATGGGGAAAATTCTGTGGACGTTTGGGACACTTCACGGATGGCAAACATTAGATATGGCAACAATTGGTCCCAGTTCTGTCCATCTGTCTCCATGTTTTTTTTAATCATACTCTTTAATGTTTTATTGAATCTTTCAATGAGCCCATCCATCTGCGGATGATACACGGATGTGCGCAGCTGTTTGATTTGGAGGAGCCAGCACAGATCCTTCATTATTCTGGACATGAAGGGTGTTCCTTGGTCAGTGAGGATTTCCTTGGGTATCCCAACTCAGGAAAACATCTGCACTAGTTCTCGGGCGATGCTCTTGGTTGTCGGGTTCCGCAGGGGAATGGCTTCAGGGTATCTGGTAGCATAGTCTACTACCACCAGGATGTACTGAAACCCTTTTGGAGACTTCACCAAGGGTCCTACCAGGTCCATGGCAATCCGCTCAAAGGGTGTTTCGATGATTGGCAGAGGAACTAATGGATTTCAGAAAGAGGGTTGTGGAGCTCTCTGCTGGCACTCTGGACAGGAGCGACAATATTGTTCCACCTCAGCGTGGACCCCCAGCCAAAAGAAACGATTCAGAAGTCTCTCTTTTGTTTTATCCATTCCCAGGTGTCCTCCCAAGAGGTGGCTAAGAGCCAAATGCATTACAGTGCGCTGAAAGGGCTGGAGCACGAGCAGCTGCTCTGTCAGTATGTCGGCTGTTTTGTGTACTTGATACAGCAAGTTGTTTTTCATAGCAAAGTGTGGGTAGGGGGAGGGGCTGGTCAGGGTTGAAGGGCCTCCCATCCACCCCTTTCACATTTCCTCTGGCGTGCTGGAGTGTGGGATCTTCCAGTTGTGCTGTCCCAAATCTTCCTCTGTACTGTGTGCATGCTGGTGTGAAGAAATTGCCCCCTTCTAAGTCCTCTGGAGTGTCTTCTGTAACATCTGCTCCTCCGTCTTCCTCATCATTGTCTTCTCCCACAAAGACTTGTACCATTGGTGTCGACGTATTTTTTTTTCTTTCAGGTTTGTCGGACACTGTATACACTTTGTCTTCCTCATTGTCTTTGTCTTCCTCTTTGTCTTCGTCTTTGTCTTTGCCTGTGTCTTCATGGTCTTTATCCTCCTCTTTGTCTTTGTCTTTTTTCTCGTTTCCAAAGTCTTTGGAAGAATGGACAGTCTCGTCTTAACAACACAGGAAAAGGCAACTGCTTCACCAATCCCACTGTTCCAGTAAACACACCTTCCTTTGTTTTTATTTCAAGATGTGCTGTGGGATATGTCTTGGTGTCCCCATGGATGCATGTGATGGAAATGGGGTTGTTGTCACTCACTTGGCTGATGGGTGCTAAAGAGGGGCTGACTAGTGTCACCATACTGCCGGAGTCCAACAATGCGTCCACTTCCTGGTTCTGGATTTGGACTGGACTGATGCGAGGAGGTTGACTATGATTCCCCAGGAGGGCAGTGATGACATAACACTGTTTGGACAGGGTTGCTTCTACTTGCATTGGCACATCTTTCTTAGGACATTTCCAAGAAATGTGTCCTGGTTCTCCACATGTGAAACAAGTTCTGGTATCTGGGCCCATCACTTTCCTTTTTGCTTCAAACAAGTTCTGGCGCCCTCTGCTGGTGCTGTAGTCATCTGGTCCCCTGGCTCCTTCTCTCCCTTCTGGCTGTGTTGTGTGGTGGATGGCTCTCTTGTCTTGCTCCCGGTGGGTTCTCTTGTCAGAACTGATCCTTTCAGGTCTGGTAGTCTTTAAGAGCTCAGCCGTAGCGTGTTACGTTTCCACAAGGTCTACCAGGCCCTCTGCTGTGCTAGAGTTGCCTTGACTGATGTTTTTTTTTCAAATCATAGGGCAGCCCTCTGGTGAAGTGATCCAGCACCACTCTTTCCACCTCTGCAGTAGACGTCAGGATTTCAGGTTGCAGCCATTTTCGGGCTAAGTGGATCAGATCAAACATCTGTGAGCGGGGAGCTTTCTCTGGTTGAAATGTCCATGAGTGGAATCGCTGAGCTCTCACTGCTGTTGTTACTCCTAGGCGTGCAAGGATTTCCTTTTTCAACTTGCCATAGTCATCAGTGTCCTCTGATTCAAGGTCATATTACGCCTTCTGTGCATCACCACTGAGGAAGGGGGCCAGAATGCCAGCCCACTTGCTCTGAGGCCATTCTTCTCTGTTTGCAGTCCTTTCAAAAGTTTTCAGATAGGCTTCCACATCATCACTGGCTGTCATCTTCTGCAGGAAATGTCCAGCTACAATGGAAGACACACCTGTTGGTCAGGCTTTCTTCCCTTTTGCCACCTCTGTGGCAAGCCGCTGTAGCTCCAAGTTCAACATTTGTTGTCCCCTCCGTTGCTCTTCCAGCAGCAGTCTGTTGGTCTCTGCCTGTTGTTGGTTTGCGGCTTGCTGGGCCAGGTTTGCTTGCACAAGCTGCTGCAGTAGGTTCTCCATAGCTGTTTCAGTGTGTTAGCGTTGTTGTTATCCATACAGCCTTGCCCGCATTCTCCACCACTGTAGTAGAGTGAGGGGGGTTGTGTTGCACTGGGATCTTGTAGGCAGGGATATGAGCACACTTTGCACCACGACACAGGATATTCAGAGTAATACAGCACTATGACTGTATGTTTATTAGTAAAAATACTGAGAGAGGTACATTCAAAATAAGTCAGGATGCAAACAAAACAAAAGAAAATAATACCTGGCTCTTTGTTGAGCACTACCTACACAGTTAATTTTCAGTTCCCTGTCTATAGCCCAGATAGCTAAGCTATTTCCTGGGGCATACAAACAAAATCAGAAAAAAGAGTCTTTTGGTCTTTGTTTCAAATGAAAGTCATTTACCAGTGTCGCGTTTTCAGCCAGTCCAAAGTCAAGATCCAATCCGTAGTCACACGCCAAACAAAAGGTCAAAGCCGGGAAGTCAGTTGATTCAAAATTCTCTTTCTTTCTTTCCTTCTTGCTACAAATGCTCACCAGCCAGCCTCCACGCCTGTTTCCTAATCAGGTACAGAGAGAGAGCAATTGTTTGAGCCTTCCCTTTTATGCAGGCAGTCACTCTCCTGCACCTGTCCTTAATCAAGCACTCATCTAGTTGGAGCTGTGGTGCAATGCCTTCTGGGGCTTGTAGTGTGTGCACCATGCTTTGTAGTCCTAGCAGAGAGAAAATGAAACAGGCGTGCTGAGAGATAACGCCCTTCCACAACTCTGCCCAGTGCTGTGTTACAAGTGGTACTGTTTAAGTGGTGCATCAGAAGTGGTCGGCATCAGTTTTAAGCAGTTTGTAGTAGAATTTGTTGATAGGCTATCAAGGGCCTTGTGGGTAGGGTGTTCCAAGGAGGGGAGCATCAAGATCAAGAAAAGGGTTAAGACAGCAGGAATATGCAGTTGCAGTTCCATATCCTCAGTTGCTGGGTTGAGAAATGGTGTCACTCGAGATAACCTGGGGTTGAAATAGCCCTGGAGGTTTAAACTGGATAGGAGCTAGTGTGTGGTCACGTGTGTGAGGGGTATGCCATAGGTGAGGGACTGCCAAGAGTATAGTATACCTGTGGATGGTGGGATTGTATCTTTAAGAGAAGGGTGCAGTTAAACCTAGTGATCTATATGCAGTGCCTGGTTAGGGGAGCGGAAGAGGTAGGCGGTGTGGTGGGGAGGGAGGGTATTTAACAGAGGCCTTGGACAGGGTGGGCGGGTGAGACAAAATATTGCCCCTCTAAATATAGCCGCAAAATACAGTCACACTTTGAAATATGAAAAAGCCACCACTGTATTTTGGCTGCTGGAGAAGCCGAGTTGTGAGCCCCAGTCCAGTAATGAGTCAACTGAGGTTAGGAGCAGTCAATGGGATAGCAGTACCACTGAAAGACATATTCACCTGCTCACTGGCCATGGGGGTGGTCCCTAGGGACTAGAGGACAGCTGATGTGAACCCTCTGCACAAAATCATAAGGAAGGATCTGCTATGGAACTATAGACCAGTCAGCCTGACATCTATAGTGGGAAAGGTAATAGATTCCACACAGAGGGTGGAAGAAAACTTCCTGGAGGAAAATGGGCTATAGAACCCAAAACAACATGGGTTCTTGAGGAGGAGGCCTTGCAAGACAAATCTAATTGAATTCTTCAAATGGGTGACCAGGGCAGCTGATAAGGAACAGGCAGTCAATATAGTGTACTTAGATTTCAGGAAGGCCTTTGATTTGGTCCCCCACAGGAAACTGGTCAAGAAGCTAAGGGACTTTAGTTGTGGAAGAAAAATTAGTGACTTACAGGTGCTAGAACCTGTGAGTGCACGGGTGCTGCAGCCCCCCATGTTTGCCCATGAGCATTCAAACTTCCCCTTGCTTGCAAAAACTACCTTTTTTCACCCTGTGCCCTTTTAAACTTCAGCTCCCCAACTTTTCCCCCTGTTCCGGTACCCATCTGGAAAACAGGCTGGGAGGAAGGACACAAAGGGTCGTAGTGAATGGGGAGTGCTCAGAAGTATGGGAAGTTACAAGTAGAGTAGTGCAGGGATCAGTGCTGGCCCTCTACTTTTCAATATGTTCATTTGCAATATAGGGGAAGGCACTGGGGTAAGGTCTGCCTCTTCACAGATGACAAGAGGGTCTGTGTAAACGTTGACACAAAGGAAAGGATAAGGGAACTCAGGGAAGATTTGGGCAAGTTTGAAAGCTGGTTAAAGATCTGGCAGCTGTCCTGTAATTAAATCAATTGTAAAGTGATGCACAAGGGAAAAAGGAACACAAGAGTGTAGTACGGAGGGGGGTGGTGGTGCTGGGACGCTCCATGGAGGAAAAGGACCTAGGAGTCATGATATCAGAGATCCTGAAATCAACAGCACAGTATGGCAGGCTTGTCAATGAATGAATGAATGAATCAAAACTTACTTACTTACTTACTAAAACTTACTTACTTTAATTAGCAGAGGAGGGATTCAAGAAAGATGTCCACAGGACCTTTTTCATGGAAAGAGTGGTGGACAAATGGAATAGGCTGCCAGAAGAGGTAAAAGCCAACTCGGTATGCAGTTTCAAACAAGGAAAAGACAGAATATGGGCTTAGAAGGGGGGGGCAACACGGGGGGGGGGGCAGAAATTAAGGGGCAGGATGGCCACTAGGGCAAAGGCAAAATTGGTAGGATGGGCAGAATGAATGGTTCAATGGGTCTTTTTCTGCCGTCAGGTCTATATATCTTTATATCTATATTTGTATCAGTTACATTTAGTGATGGTATTACTGTCTGGCAGATTTTCAGAAGAAGAAGCAATAGAAGTGTGCAGCACAACACCAATACTGGCTGATTGAGGAAGTAACTCACTTTCTTGAATTTGAAATTTGAATGCAGTAACAAGGTCCATACCTAGAACTGATATACCACTCTGTATAATATAAAATTCCACTGGTGAGCTGTTGTTATCATAAGAAACAGCAGCAGGGATACAGCCCAAGACCTGCAGAGCTTGCTTGGAGTATGTAACAAGTCAAGCTTAATGGTCAGTTAAAGTAATACCATTAAAGTAACACAGGTGCATGTCTATAGCTAATAGTAACACAGCTGACCCAGCATCAACAAACAGTTCTGCTAAGCACGATGGGCCAGATTTAAAAAAAGGAAATTGGATTAAGTCCCACTCCGCAACTCCAGTTGCAGACTGAAATCTCTGCAGCTGCAGATATTTGTATTCTCAGTCCCCTGCAGCTGATGAGATGTTACGCCTGGTCCCACCAGCTGTAATATTTTTCTGCAGCTGCAGGAAAAAAACAACCACAAGCTACTGTAAATAGTGAAGCCAGTCATAAACCAGTTCCACCTTAATGAATACCACAGCTACTGGAAAATCAGTGGCTCCGCAAGTGCTAACCCACTTGTGCCATTTTTTCCCCACAGCTATGGCATTTTCAGGGGCTTTGTGAATCTGGTCTTGTGTACCTGGGTGACCAGAGATATTTACATTGTACAACAGCTTCTCTCCTTGTGACACAGGAATATCTAAGCTTCAGGACTCTTGAGTCCGGGGACAGTAAATGCATTAACAGAAGGTGCGGAGTGACACACTTTAGCAAAATGCCTGATTTACTATTTACTGTATGCGGCACTAAGCTGCCTTGGTAGGGCAAGTTGGGAAATTTGCCATGTGTTCGTGATAACTAAAGCAAAACATGTAGACAGTCACTATATTAAAGCAGTGTGCGACAAAATAAATACAGCAGCCTAGTGCAAGTCATACAGTTTGTTTTAATTTGGTGAATTTGAGGGGACAGAAAAAATAGTTACCAGTGTTTCAAACTTATGCAGGTTTTTCATCAGGGGCAGGGACCCACAGGTACCCAGGGATCTTTTAAACTTGCACTATAAAGATATAGCATCTATGTAGCATTATTTCACATGTAGTATGTATGCAGTATCTGCATACATATATACATAGCTCCTCAGTTGTTTTTTTAATTTATCAGTAAATGGCAGGAAACTAGTTATTTATTAAATGATAACTACTCTGGTATAGCCAGAGTCCCAGAACCAAATAAAGTGCCTAATCAAGTAGTGTATCAAAAGAAAAGAAAACGCATCTAGCACTTTGTGTAATAATTGGTGTGAGACAAAAAGTTTACAAGCTAGTGAGTGACAAATAATAAATATTAAAAATCATACAAGATAAATAAAATCACTTCTGAAAATACTGTAATAGAATGGAAGGATAGCTTGCTGGAAATGGAAGTGAAGAGAGATTGCTAGAAAATGAAAGCAATGGGAATATTATGTATTCATAGGTTTGTTATGAGCTGAGTGGACAATTTGTCCTTATATGCTCAACATGCTTTTAAAAAACATACTCAGTGATCTTATTCTCAAGGCACTAGTTGCTTAGCTTTATTTTAAATGTGTTTATTGATCTGCAACCTACTATCTCAAGGAGTAGCTTGTTCCATACTGAAACTACTCTCACTGAGAACTAAGTTGCTCTTTTTTTAACATGATTTACACGCCCTTTTAGTTGGAGCACATGAGATCTTGGGCCCTATTCTAAAAGCAGCTGCGATCGCCGCAGGGGAATTGCTGCAGGCTGTTTGATGCAAGTGCTAACTTGTGTCAGACTTGGTATTCTAGAAGCCAATGCCACAAGTCCCTGACACCACAAAGTTAGACCATCTCCTCGATGGTCTAACTTTCTGTCCATGGGGGTACTTTTACTATGGTGCTTATGCCAATCATTTGGCACAAGCTGCTGTAAAGTGAGAAAATTGTTGCAACTGTGTCAACCCTTCTGGAATGGTGCAGAGTTGTGTCAAAGGGCTTTGATGCACTTGCATAAAACTTTACGGTGGATGCAGGGTTTGGTGCAAGTCTTGGGCCCACCTTCTGGAATAGGGCCCCTTGTGTTATAATGAAATGCATTTAATTCTAGGCCTACACTGTCCCAGAGATCAACGTTGTTAACAGCCAAGCATGTGAAGCACAAATCCCCTCTCATCCTCCGGAATTCCAGGATGTGCAAATTCAAACTTCCCAGCTTGTCCTCATAACTCAGACCTCTCATAACCTTTCATCAACTTAATAGTTCTATGCTGTACAAGTTCCAATTTATGGATGTCATTTTTTGTTGATGGAACCCAGAATCATGCACAATAATCAAAGTGTGGTCTAATCAGTGCGCTATAAAGTGGCACAATCACCCACCTATCCCTGCTAATTATATGCTTTTTAATACATCCCAATGTCCTAAAAGCTTTTCTTATGACATGGGCATAGCATCTATTTGCTTTCAGATCTTCAGAAACTATAATTCCCAGGTTATTTATTTCAGAAGTGTTTTTTAAGACCTGCCAACCAAAAACATGTGATGGTCTACTAGTAGTAGCACCAAAATGCATTATAGCACATTTCTCAATATTGAATTCCATTTTATGTTTGTGTCCCACTGCTCAGTCCTTAACAGCTCACACTGTAGATTTTCTATGTCTTCCTTGTTGCCGATAACAGAACCCATTGGGTACAGTATATATGAGTCACATGAATAACCCAGTTGTAATAAATCAGTATTAAATCCCATCATCCCTGAAGCAGATTGATGGCAAAAGAAACCGAGAAAGAGAAGAAAGCAGCAGGAGTTGGAGACAGAGGGTTCCATAAAAACACTAGCAAGGTGAGCAGAAAAGGGAAGGGGGGGGGGAATTAACCCATTATCACTTGGAGCACTTTTTGACGTCCGAGTTTTCCATTGCTTAACCTTGATACAAAATGGTCGCCGGGGTATAACTGAGTTAATAGTGAACAAAAAATATTTTAGACATCTATGATAGTAATGAAATATACATATATTATTCAATTAATCAAAAACAGAGACACAAAATGAAAAAGTATGTGTCATCTGTTGTCACTCCCAGAAATACTGGTTGTATCCTTTAGCCTAGACCCCCTCCACCTCATTATTAACAACCCTTATCATAGCCAAAATCCAAAGTTACGAGAACATTTCTCATTCTTGTCTCTTCTAGGAAATGTGCTATTTACAAAAAAGTGCCTTGGGTCCATACTCAAACTGTAAGAATAATTTATAAAATTGGTTGCAAATTTCAGATTTTATTAAGGCAATGTGGGCAAATGATTTATAGTGTATACATTAATTTACCTTTTACTTGTAGGAGGGACCTCAATAGGTCCCCCCTTATGTGTCTTGTGGTTACATGCTGTAGGCCTATAACTCTCAGATTCTCTGGATTAGAACCATGTTTGGACTTCTATTGTGACCCTACAGGGGTATTAGTCTTTTGTCAGTTTATTGAGTGAATAGGCTCCAGAAGTCAGGTTTTGAGGGTTCATATGGTCCTCCTCACATAAGTAAGAGACCAGCTGCACATACTGTATGTCACAAACAATGTGTATCAGTTAATAAACCGCTTCACCTCAAACGTGTGCTGATTAGATGCCCACTCACATTCCTTGCCCTGACCCTCATGTGAGCATTTATTATATAGCTCACATCGGAAAAAAAACCCACAGGTAGGGGCTGTTAAGGGAAACACTGAGACCTGGATGGTACACCATTCTATGAGGGTAGTCAGAATTTTCCCAAGATCCAGGTCCACCCCAAGTACATGCTGAAACTTCCTGACCGATTGGCTCACAATAGATGCAATCCTATTGTAGTGAAACTCAATTGTAGTCTAAAATAATATGTTTTTATTTCCAGTGCTTTTAGGTTTTGGTTTCAGAAATACTTGTCTATCCTGCGATTTTGCTGTCCTATAAACATTGTCAATTAGAGCCAGGATAACCCCTCACTTTGAATCTGAACTTCAAGTCAAAAGCTTGATGCAAGAAGAAGAAAAATCAGCGTTTATGTAGCACTTTTCATACACGTTGTATCCTAAAGTGCTTACATAGAAACATAGAATTTGACGGCAGATAAGGACCGCTTGGCCCACCCAGTCTGCCCATTTCCCTACCTAATGGATAAGCTGCAGATCCTAGTTAACCAGCAGCCTACTTCTTCCTAATCCCACTCCCTAGAATTGCCTTATGACTGTCCCATGCATGCTTGAATTCAACCACTGTTTTTGAATCCACAACCTCCTCCGGAAGGCCGTTCCATGCATCCACAACCCTCTCTGTGAAAAAATACTTCCTTAAATTACCTCTGAGCCGCCCCTCCTCTATCTTCAAATTGTGCCCCCTTGTTCTTGCACACCTCTTTTTTTGAAAGATGCTACCCTCTTGGACTTTGTTGATTCCCTTGAGGTACTTGAAAGTTTCTATCATGCCTCCTCTCTCCCTCCTTTCCTCGAGGCTATACATATTAAGCTCCTTAAGTCTCTCTTCATATGTCTTCTGGTGCAGACCCTGCACCATTTTAGTTGCCCTCCTCTGGACAGCTTCCATCCTGTCTATGTCTTTGCGGAGATTGGGTCTCCAGAACTGCACGCAGTACTTCAGATGGTGTCTCACCAGCTGTCTGTACAGAGAGAGAATAATTTTCTGTTTTCTACTGGTGATGCCTCTCCCTATGCATCCCAGTATCCCCCCAGCCCTCCTTGCTGCCCTCTCACATTGCTTGCCCAACTTTAGATCATCTGATATGACTACCCCCAGGTCCCTTTCCATTGTTGTTGTTGTTAGTATCTCACCCCCCATTGTGTACTCTTCCCCTGGGTTTTTGTTTCCCAGGTGCATTACCTTGCACTTCTTAGCATTGAATCTAAGCTACCATACATTTGACCATTCCTCTAACCTTGCCAAGTCCCTTCTCATCCTTTCCACCCCATGTTGTCCATCAACTTTGTTGCAGATCTTTGTGTCATCTGCAAAGAGACATACTTTTCCTTCCAGTTCCTCTGTAATTTTGCTTATAAAGACATTGAAGAGGACCGGTCCTAATACTGAACCCTGCGGTACCCCACTAGTAACCCCCCTTTCTTCAGAGTGGACTCCATTTACTATTACTCGCTGTGTCCTATTCTCTAGCCAATCCTTTACCCAGGTTGTCATCTTGGGACCCACTCCCAGGCTGGCTAACTTGTATATTAATCTTTTATGTGGGACTGTGTCAAATGCCTTGCTAAAGTCTAGGTAGGCCATGTCCACAGCTCCTCCCTGATCTACTACTTTGGTCACCCAGTCAAAGAAATCTATCAGATTCATCTGGCATGACCTTCCTGCTGTGAATCCATGCTGCCTTGGGTCCTGTGCCCTCTGGCCTCTAGATACTCGACAATTCTTTCCTTCAGAAGTGATTCCATCATTTTCCCTATCACTGAGGTTAAACTAACAGGTCTGTAGTTTCCTGCGTCTGCCTTGCTCCCACTTTTGTGAAGGAGAATCACATCTGCCTTCCTCTAGTCCTTGGGTACCACCCCATCCTCCCATGATTTGTTAAAGAGGGTAGTCAGTGGTGTCACTAGTTCTACCCTTAGTTCTTTTAGAATTCTAGGATGAATCCCATCAGGCCCCATTGCTTTGTCCACCTTCAGTTTTAAGAGTTCCTTCAGAACCCTTTCTTCTGTAAATGGGCTGGTATCAACTTCTGTATCCAGAGTGTTTCTACTGTTTGTTTTAGGTACATCCCCTTCTTCATTTGTAAATACTGAGCAAAAATATTTGTTTACAAATATTTGCTTTACAAGTGTAACCCCTAGGTGATGCTATCCCTAGGGCTACTACTTCTGCCTGTTTGACTACGGACAGGTTGAGGGGGCTTGTTCCTATGGCAGGTGCCTCCACCTAGAGGTCAGGGTTTGTAGTGGTTGGACTAGCTTGATTACAGCCCTCTGGGACACTGAGACCCCCTTTTATTCCCTCTAGTGGCTCACACAGTACACCAGAGTTACAGCTCCAATGCCCCACGTACACACACTGTTCACTCATATAGATACCACTTACCCTTGAGACTGATTCTGCAGCACGTCTCTGATGACCCCCTGTAAAATGAGGTTAAACAACATACACAGCAAAACACAATACTGTTTCCATAAGTACCAACACCACAGACAGTATATAGTATAACAACAACAAATCTGATTTATTTAGGGGGCAGTAACACGGGAGGGGGAAATTGGGTTAATTGGTGGCATTAAATCACAGTACTGTGCACACGTACAGGGGCTGAAAAGTCACACTCTGGGTACTCAGGTTGGGGGGGGCTAGCCAGGTCCGTTGTCTGGGGTTGGCCAGCAGGTGTAGATGGATAGGGCCCTGTAGAAGAAAATATATGCACAACACCCAATTGTAATCCGGAGCCGGATGGCTCAGTCCATGAAGCAGTGAATCAATAAGAATTAGATGACACACTTGTGATTGAAAGCAGGCTGCAGGGGAATACCCTGACTTGTACTTACAATATCCAAGCTGAAAACTGGATGGTGGATGTTCTTCTGGATTGCCAGAACAACAAAACATGGAGACACAGTCCTTGTGACTGGACCCCACTGCAGTTGATAGCAAATGGATTTAGTCCAAGACCAGCTGGGGTTTGCTTCCAGCTTCAACACACAGCACACAGCATAGGGATTGGAAATAGCGATTCCCCACAAGCACTGTGCACATTCATGCGTAAAAGGAAAGTACTATACCAGGCAGACCGCTCCTCGGTCCCAATCACAATTACTGCAAAATACCCGGGAGCACACACAGCGGCTTCAGTTCCTGACAGACCGAGCGCAAGTCAGCTGTCACTCACAATAAGACTCCCTCTGTTGGTAGAAAAAGGCGCCAAGGTCAAAACTACATTTCTCAGAGTCACTGCCCATACAATCCCCTTGTGGCTGGCTCAAAATTAATAGTCCAAGTTCTGATTCATCCACAGGCTCCATTTTAGGGAACCCTTAACCCAACTGGCCCAGCACAGCAGTTTAGGTCCAAAATGGAGGGGTAACACACACAAAGTCCCAGCTGCAAGAAAGGCAGGTTAGACAAACTGCATTTTACTTAACACTCTAACTGGTTTCAGGCAAACAGTTACATCTTTCAATTAGACTCCCTCTGCGCTCTTAGCGACTGCAGAAACAGAGCAATTTCTCCGCAGCTCGGGTGGGATTCGAGCATTAAATACACGGTCCCCCCATACAAACTAATTAAGTCTGCAAGCAGGCAGCTGTTAAAGAGACTGCACGTGGAGCCTCAAATTGCACTCACCTGGAACCACATTTAAACAGCTCAGACGCCAAACACCGCCCAGACTTGGAGCATTCTGGCAAACTCCTGCAAGACTTTTGGGAACCCCATTTGCAGTGGGGGTTACACCCTTCCTGGCCTGGAAAACTTGGTGTCCATGTCAAGTAAGTACCCCCATAAGTTTCAGTATAACCATATACATTTACATCTGTATCACATTAGGCTTACACATGTAATCATCAGTCAACATATCACCTTACCAGAAACACATTTCTTAAACTTTTCAGTAAATCACTTTTTACACAGTATTTTACACACATTGTACCATAACTCAGGTTATTACCTCCCGTACATGAAACCTGAAGAGAGGGGGCCCTTCCCTATCAGCTACCTTGGGGCTGGATGGGGCAGGGGCACCATACCTAGAGGGCAACACAAGTAACTTGGAGTTAGCACTGATGTTCAGTTTGGGCAATGAGCTCGGGGACACATACACTCCTTTATGGACAACACTGAGAGGCAAGTCCACAGGCCACCCAGGGGAATCATAACTGAGGTGCACCACAGGCTTTACAGCTTGACCAGTCTTTCTAGGGGGAACTGTTACAGTCTCTGCACCCTGAGCCTCATTTTTATGTTAAGCTTGCATGCATGTGCAAGAAACATCTTGGCAGTGCAGGTCTTGGGAGACTGTTGCTGTTGGCTTAATGCAGGGCACACATCAGTAGGGGTGCGCCCCTCATTCCCCAATCAACCTGCATGCCACCGCTACACCATGCATACATAATGGGGTGAGCACATCAGCAAAGGTCCACTGCAATCGTCATATGCAGTGGTCTTTTGCTCAGACGTGCTCGCCGCCGTATAACCATATTCGGCGGGTGGCTGCCACCACTCTGTCAACATCGGGTGCCTAATCCCCTGTCGGCAACCTCCCCGTGTTTGTGTGAGCCACGGGAGCTCCACTCCCAGTCGAGATCCCCCGCAAATGTGGAATGCCGAGGGTTGCCCAATCCCTCTCAGCTCATGCCCTCCTGCTTGCTTTGCACACCGATGGGGAGCCCACTCCCGTCGGCATCATCCCCAACTGTTGAATGCTGAGGGGTGCCCAATCCCCTCAGCTCCGCTCTCCTCGACTTTGTTTGCAGTAGGGTGCCCAATCCCAGCGGCATTACCCCTGAGTGTTGTGTGCCGGCCGAGGGTGCCCAATCCCGCCGGCTACTGACCCCCAAAACCCACTTAGGTGGCACACTGGGAGCCCACCCAGTGTGTCAAATGCCCTGCAATGGCAAAACTGTCCCGTGACATTTTCTTTTGTTTTTACCTAGAAAGCGATAACTGTCCCTCGTAGTTTAGATCCCTCTCCCCCACACCCACCCACTGAGCACCCTACCTCCCTCACCCCTCACCCCATACTTACCTCCGGACTCCGGCATGACGATCTTCAGTGGACCGGGAACACGTCTGCACTCTTCAAAGCCGACCGCGAACTGAGGAAATGCCGGCAAGTTGTATAATGCAGTGAATAGGGTTTTTTCAACTTTGTTGCATATCTCAGGCATTTCTTGGAATTTTGGCACCAAATTTTCAACATGGGGTTTTTGGGGCCCCTCCTCATGAATTCTGTCACTGTCATGGTGTTATTCGGCCTTGGAAGGTGATTTTACATTCACCGCGCGAAATCACCTTTCGGGACCCATTAATGAAATGACAGTGCCAGTGTTCATGAGGTGGCCTCTCAAAAAGCCTATGTTCCAAATTTGGTGGAAAAAATCCAAGAAATGCCTGTTTTGCGAGCGTGCATTGCGCAGTTGCTACGCAGGCTTGTAACTTCGCGCATTCGCAGTATTTTAACGTGGTATTTTCAGCATTGGCATTTTCTGCCTCCTTGTGAACAGTACAGCTGTCATTTCCCACATCCTGCCCGAAATGTGATTCCGCACTTCCGGCGCACAATTGCCCAGTCGCTGTGGGAAATCAGTGTTTGGGCCAGATTATGAAAATGACAGTGAAACAGTTCATGAGCAGAGCTCCTAGAATGCCTATGTTGAAAATTTGGAGCTGATACTCCATAAAATGACTGTGTTATGAGCGTGCATTGGCAGATTGCATGCATGCTCATACCGTCGTGCATTTGTGATATTTTCACTCTGGATTTCCACCATGGCCATTTTAACACACCTCTTGATGAACAGTACAGCTGTCACTTCACATGTCCTACCCAAAATGTGTTTCCGCACTTCCGGCACAGAATAGCATGGTCGCTGTGTGAAATCACTTCTTGGGACACTTTGAGGAAATGACAGTGCCACTGTACATGAGCAGAGGTGCTAAAATGCCTATGTTGAAAATTTGGTGCCGAACGCCCACAAACTGTCAGTGCTGCAAGCGTGCCTTACATATTTGCCATGCACCCTGGCAACTCCGCAACTTTCGTATATTTGTATGCCACATTTTCAGCACTGCCATTTAATTATACCTCCTTATGAACTGTGCAGCTGTCATTTTTCACACCCTGCCCAGCATGTTTTCCCGCACTGCACTACCAAACACCCACAGGGACTTCCTAATGCCTCTCACTCTCTGTAGGGTGGGGGTGGATTGGCATCAGTCCAATACTTGACTGCCACTCCTATGCTGCATCTCTCTAACTCCTGCACTGCCAATGACAGCAAGACAACATTTGGCATTGACAAATGCTTGTCAGCATTGTCCTCACTTGTCAGGGGAGTCTCCATTGGGGTACGGAGGCTAGAACTTGGGGCACTTTCAGCTCCAGGAGTTACAATCTCTGAGTCCACAACACTTGGCTCACATGGGGAGTTTTCTGACACTGACAGTGAATTATCAGGGCACTCAACACACTCTTCTTGTTCTGGTATATCACCAGTTTTTCCCAGTCCATCATTTTCCTCCTCTGAAAACTCACACAGTTCAACCATACACAATGATTCCATATCATCTGACTTGATGCTTTGCACTTCACTTTCTGGGAACATTGGCTCCAGGGACAAAGCTGGGGGCTTAGACAGTCCAGAAGGCCCAACTTCATCTCCAGGATTGTCTAGGGGAGTGCCCCGAAACAATTGACTCAGTTCGTAAGAAGGGTAGTATTCAAAGCCACACTCACTTTCCTCTGACATCAACTGACAGTCATATTCAACTGGGACTTATGGAGAGGAATACTTTAACTTAGCTTCTGTAGGTACAGGCTTTCTTGATTTTTGCTTAGCAGCAGCTCTAGTCACTGGTCCAGAGGGGGCATTTTCTGGGGGCTCAGACTCAAGCAAGATTTTTCCAATGGGCAGTAAATGATTTCTATGCACTGTTTTCACATCTTTTGAATTATTCTCAGGCCTTACTTTGTACACAGACAGATCATCTAGTTTGCCCACAACAATGTGAGGGAGATGGTGCCATCTGTCAGCAATCTTATGTTTGCCATGCAGTCCCAGATTTCTTAGCAATACCCGATCTCCTTCCTGGAGTTCCTGTGCTTTCACCTTTTTATCATACCTTTCTTTGTTGGCCAGATTTCTTTTGGCAGCCACGGTTTGAGCCAGTTGGTACACCTGATTTAGCTGGGCCTTTAACTTTTGCACATACTGTAAATAGTTGTCAGCTCGAACCCCATCAGGAGAAACTCCAAAACATACATCTACCGGCAGCTGAGCTTCTTTTCCAAACATCAGGCAATAGGGGAAGAACCCAGTGGCATCACTTTTGGTGCAGTTGTAGGCATGTAACAGGGTGCTAATTTGTTGGCTCCATCTAGGCTTGTCCTTTGGGTGGAGGGTGCCTAGCACATCTAGCAAAGTGCGGTTGAAACGTTCAGGCTGCGGGTTCCCCTGGGGGTGGTAAGGGGTGGTTCTGGACTTTTGCACTCCCCACAGAGAAAGCATCTCTTTGATCAGATGACTCTCAAAGTCTCTCCCTTGATCAGAATGGATTCTTTGTGGAGCCCCATAGTGAACAAAAAAGTTTTCTACAAGTACTTTTGCCACAGTGGATGTCTTCTGGTCCTTGGTGGGGAAAGCTTGGGCATATCTCGTAAAATTGTCAGTGACCACCAACACATTACTAATATTTCTTTGATCTGACTCCAAACTCAGGAAGTCAATACAGACCAGCTCCATGGGGCACTGGTGGTGATGTTAACAAGGGGGGAAGCCCTCTGGGACAGGGCTTTCCTCTGTAAACAGTGACTACAAGTTCAAATGTGTTGCTCAACATCAGCCCCCATCTTAGGCCAATAGAATCTGGATCTCACCAAGTCAAGTGTTCTGTCTATACCAAGGTGCCCCATGTGGTTGTGTAAGGACCTCAGTATTGAGTCTCAAAAGGCAGTGGGCAGCACTAGCTGTTGTCTATTTGTCCCCCTCTGTCTACTGTTTCTCTGTATAACAGTCTATTGATCAGTTTCAATTTAGGACCTTCCTTGTATAACAATGCAGTTCTCAAATCAGTGGAGCATAATTTGGACACATCTTTCCCTGTGTAGAGGGCTTCTAAAGCTAATTTGATCATGGGATCTCAGGATTGAGCCCGCTGAATACTGTCATTGTCCAGCTAAGGCAGTGCACTAATGTCTATTGCAGAAAAGTGGCAATAAGCAGCAGGTATGCAATTCTCAGAGGGTCCCAAACAATCCACCATACAGTCCACTGCGTCCATGGACATTTGTTCCTCCCTGTCAAACTTCTAGCAGAGTGCTCGAATATCAGGTTCTGACAGTCTGACCCAGTTATTCTGGGGAACAGGCCTCCGGGAGAGAGCATCAGCATCTATGTGGTTCAGGCCTGCTCTGTATTCAACAGTATAGTCGTATGTAGATAATGCAGAAAGCCACCTGTGGCCAGTGGCATCCAGCTTAGCTGAAGTCTACACATAGTTCAAAGGATTATTGTCAGTTTTTACTAGTATCTTAGCCCCATTGTAGCGTTGTGAAAAAATTACAGTTAGTAAATTATCTATTACAAATACTTAGAAAGGAGACGAACGGGGACGAGGCTGATGGCAGAAGAATTTAATGATTATGACAATAATCACAGCGAGAGATTACAGGTGGTACATTCTTCATTCTTCAAAATAACAGTGTGTACTGGCTTGCTTATATAGTGGAAGACGGCATCATCATTTCCTATGGTTTTCTATGATTGGTTCAAAACAAGTACAAACATCAACTTACAAGGCAACACTTCTATGGTATATGTATGAGCTCATCCTTGGTCAGCACAAGTATAGATAGTGTACATTCTATTATTATATATGGCTAGTAACAGTTGTCACTACCAGTTACCAAGGTCTAGGAGGAAAAAATAGGTTTGGACTTAAGAATGTGCATACAAGCATTTTGGCCTGTCCTGATAAGAATAAACACTAGAGATAGTCAGAAGGGTAATTTGAACTCTATCCTGTATTTCTGTTTTGCAATCACATAAAACAATTGTTTGCTATTCAGCACAAATATCAAAAGGCACTTTAATATTGCAACTTGTGGCTTAGTTTGTCTTGCGGCTTCACAAGTTTTATATGCTCCAATCATATAGGTCAACATTAGTTACACAAACACATTATGTTTCAGACCAAAATGAGGTTTAGGCTGAAATATAGGGACACACTTCTTTATCCCTTGTTACACCCATACAAGTACTCATGGAACTGGTCAACAATAGCCCACTTCAAAGCTAGGAACTCTAACTTATGTACAGGATAGTTCTTTTCAGATGGAGTCAGGCTTCTACCGGCAAAGGCCACTGGTCTCAGGCCATTCTCATGCTCTTGGTACAATACAGCCCCCAAGCCTTGCAGGCTTGCATCAGTGTGCAAGACATAGGGCTTTGCTGGATCTGTATAGGCAAGGGCAGGAGTGTGAGTAAGTTGATATATAATCTCATGAAAAGCAGCTTCACACTCAGGTGTCCATCTGGCTCCAAATACTTCATTGTGATGGAAATACACTCTTTCAGGCTCAGAAGATACCGACCTCTTGTATTTTTTGTGGGTAGGAGGGTAACCTTGAGTAAGATTAAGTAAAGGACGGATCACTCTTGAATAGTCCTTGATGAAGCAGCGATAGTAGCCACAGAATCCCAGGAATCTTTGCAGTTCTTTTAGATTGTAGGGCTGTGGCCAGGTGGTCAAGGCCTCAACTTTACTTGGGTCGGTCTCTATTCCCTCAGTGAAGACTATGTGTCCCACATACTTTACAGATGTTTGGAAGAATTTACATTTATCGATGGACAGTTTTAGGCCAAAGTCTTCCAGTCGGTCCAACACCTTGAATAATCTGCTCTCATGTTCCTCCAGTGAGATGCCAAACACAAAAACGTCATCTAGGTACACCAAGCACCCTAATAAGTTCATGTCCCCCACCGCACACTCCATCAGTCATTGAAAAGTGGCTGGAGCACCTGAAATCCCTTGAGGCATCCTCACAAATTCATAGAAACCAAGGGGCAGATAAAGACTGTCTTCTCACGGTCTTCCAGGGCCATTGGGATCTGGTAGTATCCACTGCGAAGATCCAGCACGGAGTACCACTTGCTACCGTTCAGGCAGTCTAAAGCACCCTGAATGCAGGGCATTGTATACTGATCAGGGATAGTCCGCCGGTTCAAGGTGCGATAATCCACGCACATTCTTACTGTCCCATTCTTTTTTCTCACTACCACAATAGGTGAAGCATATGGACTTCTGGATTTTTGTATTACACCAGCAGCAAGCATCTTTTGCAGATGCCGTCTCACATCATCTATGTCAGCAGGGGCCAGGTGTCAAGACCTCTCATGAAATGGCCTTCATCTTGCAGCTGGATGTGGTGCTCAGCTCCTTGCACACATCCTATGTCCCATTCCTTTAAAGAAAACACCTGGTCTCTCTGGGCAAGTTTTCTACTAATTTCCATCTTCCATTCGGCTGGCAACGGGGAGCCCCCAAAATCAAACAAGTCGGGCTTCTCTCTGTCATTCTCCCCTGAACACTTGTTACTGGGCAGCACTGCAGTATATGCACAATGTACATTAGCCAGGGTGCAACCTCTATTTTCTTGAATCTCTCTATCAGACACATTATGAACTTGAACCATTACCCTTCTGGCATAAGCATGGGCTCTGGCAGGCAAAATACTTGGCTTGACCAGCAGTCCTTCCAGCAATTTCCCATCGCCTGGTGCATCAAGCATGAGGATTTTATTCTTGACATCCTTTCTGATACGCACTTCCCCCTGTAAGTTACACTGGGCATGTGGCACCAGAATCAGAGACTCCAGATCCTTCTTCCAGACAATTCCAACCGGTTCCTCTGGGTCCACTTTTTCAGCATCTCTCTGTGCCTCATAGGCCTTCTTGATTAAGGTTGGGATTCTCAAAGCTCTACCAGTTCTTGACCCTTGTTTCTCATAACACAACTGCGCCAACCTTCCAAACATATGCGCATTCATCCTAGTTAATAGAGGAATCCCATCATTCAGTCTGGTAGGGGGACACACTAATGCCAGGGTCTCTACTTGCTCGGCCACTCCAGCCACGGAGGTGGGAAAAGACAACCAAATTCAGATATACCCGGAATAGGCGTAGGTCTTCTCACTTAACCCACCAGACATGTAGTCCTTCCATTGGTTGTAAGGGTACATCAGACAGGTGTGTCTGATACCAGTCCTGAAACATAATTGTCACTTTTAAGCCACTGTCCAATACAGCTCTTGTAGACACTCCATTCACTTTCACAGTAATCTCCAAGGAGGGACCCACTATTCTGGACCAGTCTGGAGAGGCAGTAGCAAGGGCTGGGCAGATGATCTAGCCACAAAGGGACGTGAGTTAGCATTTCTGGGACCTTCACTGCGGTCATTTCATGCACTTCTTAACCACTGTTTTATGCTCCAAAGCTCTCCTTGTAGCCGGCTCACCATTCTGTCTAAGTCTTTCCGAGACCAGCATTCCCTCTTCATGTGCCCATCCTTCCCACAATTATGGCAAAATATGTCTGCTGAAGTTTGGGGGACTGAGGCATCACATTGGGGTCTGCGGCATTGGTACTTCAATAGAAATTCTTGGTGCCACCTCAGCCAGTGGTGGGTTGGACATTTGGAGATATCTCTTCAGTTCCCTCACCTCCATAGCCAAGACATCAAGTTTTGGACTGTTGTCAGCAGGAGGTGCCTAGTTGGGCACCCCCACTGTCATAGCAGAAGCAGTCGGGCAAGTGTCAGGGCCCGTACTCATAGGAGCGGCCTTCATGATGAGACTGTTGCTTTCCTAATCTTCGTCAGCAGTTCATCCCATGGCAGAACATCGGTAGCCATCCTTCTCTGGCTGGAAACCCTTGGCTGACATTTGAGTCTCGGGTTCTGTCATGTGATTTTGGTGATTCCAGACCATCAACGTCTGACCCCGCACCTGGGGCAGGGGATGTAGCAGCTACGACTGCACAGTGTTCTGAAAAACCTTCCTCCTACTCAACTTCCTGTACCTACTTCATCAACACATGGAAAGGCAAGGGACCAGATTTCCTTTGATGCAGTTGCAATTTGAGCAACACCCAGCTAGAATGCCGGGCAGAGCAGAGTATATGATCCAGTCTTACCCGGTCAACTTCACTATGTGTCCAACCCCCCTTTCAAAAAAATGGTTTGCAAGATTCCCTCTAATCAATCCATATAGGCAGATAACAATTCCTCCGGCAGTTGTCTAACATCTTTAAGCTTCCATTTCAAGGCCTCAACAGTAGTGGTGCCCCCAAACACATTTTCAAGGGCAATTATGTGCTCTTGGGCTTTGGCGTCAGGGTCAGAGACCATCAGGGAGTGACAAGTACGTTGGGCGGGTCCCTGGAGGCTCTCCCCCAGGTGAGCCCTTTTTTCTGCCTCAGAGCATTGCCAGTCTTGTACCGCAAGAGTAGCAGAGTCTATCCAGGTTTCCAGATTGACCTCCCCATTTGGAGTGGGGCGGATGCCAGAGAATACTTTGAGCTTGCGGTAAGAGTCATGATTAATGGCAGGTACACAAACAGAAGGCTAGCACTGGCACAGAAGCAGGGGGCAATAGCAGGTGCGGAGGGGAGAGGGTGTTAGGGAGGAATGCCCCCAGGTGGCAATAATAGTTTCTTTAAATCCTTCACAGTTTTCCCTTCCTCCAGCAACAATTTAGCAAATTTCTCCTCAAAGTTTCAGATAGTGGGGGTCATTCCCCCTCGGGTCTTTACTGTCCTTAGTTATCACTCTCCAGGCAGTGAGGGCTCTGTCTAGGGTAATAGTCTGTGGCACTTTGGAGCTATCTATGGGGTCCTTTTACTCTACTAGGGCCATGAAAGTGTGGGTGAGCAGATTAGCATGTCGACCCGCCACCACAGGGTTTTATAAACCTTCCACCTTGGAAAGTACCCTTCACGGTGTCCGATTGGTACCCAGTGGACATCCAAGGTAAGTATAGCATTTTGGGGGTCGATCTCCTGCCCAGCACACCACCCCACCAACTGGTGTACAGCCACTTCTGTTGGGGTATCCATTTATTTTTAACAGTAATTCGTAAATGTGGCCACTAGAGAACGCTAATCCCAGTGGTGCCTCCAAGATGTAACCCCTAGGTGGCGCTATCCGAAGGGCTACTACCCTTGCCTGTTTGGCTATGGACAGGTTGAGGGGCCTAGGTCCTATGGCGGGTGCCTCCACCCAGAGGTCTGGGTTTGTAGTGGTTAGACTTGCTTGGTCACAGCCCTCTGGGACACTGAGACCCCCCTTTTATTCCCTCTAGTGGCTCACACAGTAAACCGGAGTTACAGCCCCAATACTCCATGTATACACTCTGTTCACCCATATAGTTACCACTTACCCTCGAGACTGATTCTGCAGCACGTCTCTGAGGACCCCCAGTAAAATAAGGTTAAACAACTTACACAGCAAAACACAATACTGTTTCCATAAGTACCAACACCACAGACAGTATATAGTATAACAACAACACATCTGATTTATTTAGGGGGCAGTAACATGGGAGGGGGAAATCGGGTTATTGGTGGCATTAAATCACAGTACTGTGCACATGTACAGAGGCTGAAAGTCACACTCTGGGTACCCAGATCGCGGGGGGGGGGCTAGCCAGGTCCGTTGCCCGGGGTTGGCCGACAGGTGCAGATGGGTAGGGCCCTGTAGAAGAAAATATATGCACAACACCCAATTGTAATCCGGAGCCGGATGGCTCAGTCCATGAAGCAGTGAATCAACAAGAATTAGATGACACACTTGTGATTGAAAACAGGCTGCAGGGGAATACCCTGACTTGTACTCACAATACCCAAGCTGAAAACCGGATGGTGGATGTTCTTCTGGATTGCCAGAACAACAGGGCATGGAGACAAGGTCCTTATGACTGGACCACACTGCAGTTGATAGCAAACGGATTTAGTCCGAGACCAGCTAGGGTTTGCTTCCAGTTTCAACACACAGCACACAGCACTGGGGATTGGAAATAGCGATTCCCCACAAGCACTATGCACATTCATATGTAAAAGGAAAGTACTATACCAGGCAGACTGCGCCTCGATCCCAATCGCAATTACTGCAAAATACCCAGGAGCACACACAGCAGCTTCAGTTCCTGACAGACCAAACGCGATTCAGCTGTCACTCACAAAAAGACTCCCTCTGCTGGTAGAAAAAGGTGCCAAAGTCAAAACTAAATTTCCCAGAGTCACTGCCCATACAATCCCCTTGTGGCTGGCTCAAAATTAAGTGTCCAAGTTCTGATTAGTCCACAGGCTCCATTTTAGGGAACCCTTAACCCAATTGGCCCAGTACAGCAGTTTATGACCAAAATGGAGGGGTAACACACACACACACACAAAGAGTCCCAGCTACAAGAAAGGCAGGTTAGACAAACTGCATTTTACTTAACACTCTAACTGGTTTCAGGCAAACAGTTACATCTTTCATTTAGGCTCCCTCTGCACTCTTAGCGACTGCAGAAACAGAGCGATTTCTCCGCAGCTTGGGTGGGATTCGAGCATTAAATACACAGTCCTCCCCATACAAACTAATTAAGTCTGCAAGCAGACAGCTCTTAAAGAGACAGTAGGCTCAAATAGCACTCACTTGGAACCACATTTAAACAGCTCAGACACCGAACACCGCCCATACTTGGAGCATTCAGGCAAGCTCCTGGAAGACTTTTGGGAACCCCCATTTTCAGGGGGGTTACACAAGCAGTGCTATACTGGTAGTGAAGTGACTTCACTGAATATGTAGTGGCAGCCATTTCACACATCAACACCCACACACAGCCTACTAAATACCAAACTGTCTGAGCAATTTCTGCAAAGACACAAACATTTCCTGTAAAGTATATCATAAATGGTGTGAGGGGGTGGATGCTATTGACATGAAGATATGGATTAAAGGTGAGTTTTCTGAACCCCTTCATCTCTACATGGTTGTCCAGGCTTCTCTGACCTTCCGTCCATCTGCTCCCCTCTCCTGGACTGGCAGGATCTCAGAGAAGGAGATGCTGGATGAAATGAATGACAGTTTGTCACCCAGCCTGGTCAGGTGTTCCTTGGTCTCCACAACTGACCGGCTGGTGAGACGATTAGTCTCTATGTGTACCAGGACATCAATGTTTTCTCCTGCTTCCTGAATAATTTTAGCAATGTTTTCAGTGTCTCTCCACGCTGATCTACCTAGGAGACATCTGACCATTACCCCAGCTGGAGATGGGTATCAACTCCTCAAATCATGGAGTCTCCTATGATCAGAAGTTTTTTTGATTTCCTTTTTGCTTTTTTTTGTTTTGGTTGCTGTTTTGGGTGAGTTTTGTTGTGCTAACTCCTGTTCTGCAGTAGTCTGCTCTGCAGTGTTCTCTGCCCCTTTGTTTGTTTTTGGAGATAGAGGCACATACTTGTTTCTAGTTTTTATATGGTTTGTGGAGGTGATATGTTGGAGAGCACCGAGTGATGGGGCACCCAATTTGCCCCTCCTAACCACCTGCCAACCTCCCGGATCAACTACCCTCTGAGTCGAGGTGCTACTGATGGATGTTGGGGAAATGGTGGGTGGTTCTTACAATATATTTCCTCTTGAAAATGCAATTTGAGGCATGCAATCTCTGCCTGTGCTGCCTGGAGCTACATAGATACATAGACAGTGTCGGCAGATAAGGGCCTATGGCCCACCCAGTCTGCCCATTTGAGCTTGTAGGTTCAGTTTATGTTTTCCTAGAAGTCTGTTGCCCCTTATCCCTGACCTCCAGAATTCCTTTATGTCTATCCCATGCATTCTTAAATCCTGTGATTGTTTCAGCCCCCACCACTTCCTCTGGCAGGGTGTTCCACTTGTCCACCACCCATTCTGTGAAGAAATTCTTCCTCATGTTTCCTCTGAATCGTCCTCCCTCCAACTTCATCCCATGCCCTCTAGTCCTGGAACATCTTTTTCGCTTAAAAATAGTGTATTCCTGCACCCTGTTCCTCCCTGTAAGATACTTGTATGTCTCTATCATATCTCTCTCTCTCTCCTCTCCTCCAGGGAGTACATGTTCAGTTCCTTCAACCTGTCTTCATAGGACTTGTGATGCAATCCATGCACCATCTTTGTTGTCCTCCTCTGAACCTTCTCTACCCTGTCTATGTCCTTACGTAGGTATGGTCTCCAGAACTGCACACTGTACTCCAGGTGGGGCCTCACTAGTGTCTTGTATAGCGGAATTATGACCTCCCTTTTCCTGCTGGTGATGCCCTGCCTATCCCAGCATCCTATTTGCTTTACCTGCTGCCTTGTCACACTGTTTCCCTACCTTGAGGTCATCAGAGATGATAACCCCAAGATCCCTTTCCTGCTTGGTGCATGCTATATCCTCACCCCCCCAACTGATATATTGTGCCAGGGTTTTTGTGCCCCATATGCATTATCTTGCACTTCCTTGCATTGAATTTCAACTGCCAAACCCCTGACCATTCTTCAAGTTTCTGCAGGTCCCTTCTCATTCTGTCTACACCCTCTGGTGGAGCTGAGCCCTTAGATCACCAATGGCCCAGCATATAGGACAGTATCCTAAATCCTGTAAAACTGCCCTTCTGAAAAGTGTTCCACAGTACCTGCAATTGATAATATCCATTCCAGATAAGTTGCTGGGTTTATAACCTGGTCAGAGTAACTAGAAGGAAGAAAATGAAAGCAAAAGTTTGATTTTGTGTTTTGTTTGTTTGTTTTTGTATAACTTTTTGCAACAAGTTAAATTACTACTGCCCCTGTAAATGAGGTCACCATGTGGATACCCCACTGATACGCCCCTTCCTGCTTTGCCACAGGAAATATCACGACTGTGCTATTCTATAAAAGAAGTTTAGTGTGGAGTGGTTGGGGTTGGTGGCTGGGCCCTTCCCCTGCCAAAAAAGAAGAACCACGGACAAAAGAAACAAGGAGGTAAGAGCAGAAACAATCAGCCAGCAACATATGCAGTTGCCCTGAAAGCTTATCCTAATGACAGATAAAACTGTAAAACCTGTAAAGCACCACCTGTAATAATTTGACAAAAGATATGCCCTGTAAGAAACACTTTGCTACAGAGAAAAATAAGGCAATAACAGAAGATATACCTTGCAAAAGACAATCTGAATCAGAAGATTACAGCAGTAATCTGTTAGCACACACCTGTAGGCACACACCCTGTAATAATGCAGCAAAAGGTATTTCCAACAACAACAATTTGAATCAGAGAAAAATAAAGCAAAAATATGTTAGCAACAAACAGTAACAATCCCTGTGAGTACAAAATAAAAATAACGACACACAGTAAATCTGCCTAGCCAAAATAAGCCTTAATCCTTTCCCTTGCTCTGGTAAGATTCTTTGTTCTGTCCTTTCAAGCAACGTAGAAGAAAAGAGCTCAGGTGAAGTTAGGTGCCTTGGCCAGCAAACTTAGGTTTCCACCTCCAAGATATCAACTAACCTGACCTTTTAACCCTTCTTTCTGTTGGAAGTTACTACAGTTTGTCAGCTCCACCCCCCCTCCTGATACATACCTAATCTCCTGGAAAAGCTATGGGAGGAAAGCAATTAGCTCCTTCAATGTGAGAAGGAAACTGCAACATCTCTGAGACAAAAAACCTTTTCAACAAAAAAAATAAAATAAAAAACTGGCAAACAGTAATTTTGCTTAGCCTAATCATAAAAAGTCACCAAAATGTAAGCACCACCTGTAATAATTTCACAGAAGATATACCGTGTAAGAAACACTTTGCTACAGAGAAATAAAGCAGTAACAGAAGATATACCTTGCAAAAGACAATTTTAATCAAAAGATTACAGCAGTAATCTGTTAGCACACACTTGTAGGCACACTCTGTAATAATGTAGCAGAAGGTATACCCAGCAACAACAATTTCAATCAGAGAAAAATAAAGCAATAAAATGTTAGCAACAAACAGTAACAATCCCTGTGAGTACAAAATAAAAACAATGACACACAGTAAATCTGCCTAGCCAAAAGAAGCCCTAATCCTTTCCCTTGCTCTGGTAAGTTTCTTTGCTCTGTCCTTTCAAACAACCTAAAGAGGAAAGACCTCAGGTGAAGCTAGGTGCCTTGGCCAGCAAGCCTAGTATTCAACCATGGTTAGTAGCTCTAACAACATCCCAATAAAAGGGGATTTCAATATACCAGAGATAAATGGAAAACCTATTCATCAACTACTAAAATTGGAAACCAGTTCTTGGATATTATTCATAAATGTAACAGGACACAACACATAAAGGAATCAACTAGAGGGGAAAGTATATTAGATCTTGTTTTTTATTAATTTTACTGATGAATGCACTTATGGAATAAAGTAGCCACCATAACATGATATTATGTAAGTTGAATAGATATATCATATCAAATAACAGGGTGACAGATGTATATAATTATTACAAAGCAGACTATGAGGGAATAAAGAATGATATGTGGAATTGGGACTGGATGGAGGAAATGGCTGGAAAAAACATCAACCAAACATGGCATATACTAAAGAGAAAAATATATGCACTAAGGGATGTATACAGAGAAAGTATTGTATAACAGGAAAGGTAAGGTGCCACCATGGCATACAACTAAAATAAAGAAACTCCTACCTGGACAGAAAGAACGCTATAAAATAATGAGAGCAAACCCTTCAGAGGCAAATGTAGATAGATCCAGGGAAACAATAAAAATATGCAAGAGGGAGATAAGAAAATCTAAGAAATTATTAGAATAAAAACTTGCAAGCAATAAATCAAACCCAAAATTGTTATGTAGATATATAAACAGCCCCCAAAATAGGACACAGACTGTGGGGCCATTAATATATGAAGGCAATGAGATAAATGAAAACAACACTATGGCAGAGATATTCAACAATTACTTTGGAAGTATTTTCCAAAATTCAGAAAAAAAAGCAAGATAAATGGAGAGGAGGCATGTGTAAATACCTTAAGACAAATAGAAAGAGAAGAGGTTTTGAACAAGCTGCTTGCATTGGATGCAACTAAATCATATGGACCTGACAACATAGAGCCAAAAATAATTATAGAAATTGCACATGAACTAGCTGACCCAGTGACATATATATTCAACGTATCCATGGCCAAGGGATTGATGCCAGAGGACTAGAGGAGTGCAGTTGTCCTGATACATAAAAAGGGACTAAAGAATAAAGCACAGAACTACAGACCCATTAGCCTGACAAGTACCTTGGGGAAAATAATGGAAAATGGTATTAAAGAAAGATTGAATACTCAGATAGAGCAGTTAAGTTTAAATGACAACCATCAGCATGGCTTGACTGGAGGAAGGTCATGCAAAACAAACTTACTGAATTTCTATGAGAAAATAAGTGATACTCTAGATAATGGAATACCTACAGATGTTCTATACCTTGACTTCAAGATGGCTTGCGACATAGTACGCATAGTAAATTAATAGACAAGCTAAATGAGTTAACGAGCAACTGCACTTATTGATGTGGATTGAGGACCAGTTTACCAAAAGAACGCAAAGGGTCAAAATCAATGGATTTGTGTCCTCCTCGATTAGCATGACTAGTGGGGTGCTGCAGGGTCAGTATTAGGCCCTGTATTATTCAAACTATACATATCAAATATTAGAAGAAAGCTAAAGTCATGGCCCAGTATCTTTGCCTAAATTAGGAGGCAGGATAAACTCCCTAGCTGACTATGATGCCATACAAGGAGATTTACAACACTTAGTATCTTGGGCTCGCAGGTGGGGTATGTCTTTTAACATTGTGAAGTGCGTGGTGATGCATTTCGGTAAATTAAACTCTAAATATAATTTCTATTTAGATAATTGTCAATTACAGAAAACAAATAGAGACAGTGATCTAGAGGGTAGAGTAACCAATGACCTTAAATGGCAGAGTCAATGCTCGGAAATCTACAGAAAAGCTAATTATTTGGTGAATCTGATTAATAGATACTTTATAAGTAATACCAAGGAATTGAGACTGCCACTGCATAACACATATGTGAGACCACATCATGACTATGGCTCACAATTATGGGGTGCAATGAACATCACAGACAGGCATAGGTTTAAACAAGTGTGATGCAGAGTGACAAAATCTATAAAAGGCCTGGGGATACATCCTGTGAGGACCGACTGAAGGCACTTAAAATGAATACACTACACAACAGGTGAATCAGAGGTGACTTACTAATAATGTATAGAATCACAAACAATGTGGAACTTATGAGGAGTCTAAATTTTGAATACAGAAGGCAACATAATTTCAAGGAGACACAACTGACAGATGCAATCTATGACTTTTAAAACAAAGAAACAAAAGAGATACTTTCTAATGAGGGTTGTGAATGTTTGGAATGGCTTGACATCAGAGGCAGTGAATAGCAAAAATATTGGCATATTTAAGGAGCACTTAGATAAATGCCGAGCTGAAGAAGTATTTCTAGATTACTATTACTGGTATGGGACAGCATATGTGGGCTCTGCCTTCTGCTGTCTCTAAAATTTAAAGTAAATTCAAAGTAAATCCTTTTTTTCAATTCAAAGTTTTATTCAATTTTATACCATTACAGAGAGAAGATCTGATGTTACATACACAGAGAAATACAGAGATACGTATTAAGATAATTAGATCAACTCTCCTCCCCCCTCTCAACCCACCCTATACCCCCATTCGCACAGAGCACAGTTATATAATATAAAGCTATCTGTCAGGAAAAGAGAAACCTTTAGGGCTTCTGCAGAGAGTATAGAGCAACTAAAGGACCCCATACTTTAAGAAATTTCTGGGCTTGATTATGTAAGCCAAAAATTGTCCTCTCCATTCTAAGATTGGCCAATAATTCTTGTAACCATCCACTATAGGGGTTGTCAGTCTTGTCCTTCCAGTGTCTCAAGACCAGTTTTTTAACCGACATGACAATGAGGGTTATGTGATATTTTCTGTTAATAACTACAACAGAGGAAAGGTCTCCCAATATACAAATCTCGGCAGTAAATAGATCCGATAGACCCAATAGAGGGTCAACCCTCTGTTTAATGGCCTCGCAGAGGGGAGCTATCTTGGGGCAGGCCCAGAAAATATGCAATAAATTACCCTCACTCTGTAGACATCGAGTGCATGTGGGTGAGGGAAGGAGCCTCAATTTAGCCATTTTCTGAGGAGAATAATAGAGGTTATGCAGGATTCTAAATTGTATTAATTGGAGCCTGTCTTGTATGACAAATTTGTGACAACTTTGCTACAGGTAGGGCCATAGGATTTCTTCATTGGGAAAAAGGGAAACCCAGAAGTGAGTTGGACCAAAACTATCAGGCCATTTCCAGTTGTGGATTACTCCATACATCTTGGAAACAGCATGAGGGAGGCCTGCAAGGGAAATCAACTCTGTCAAATGGGCTAAACTGGTGGATATGAGTGGAACTGCACCAAAAATTTTTATTAAGTGTCACAATTGGACTATTTTAAAGATGGCAGAGTTCAGGATGTGGGCTTTGTTTAAAAGTTCAGGTGAAGTTAGGCATGAGCCATCAGCGTTCAGGAAAAAATTGAGGGGGGGTGGTCCCCTAATTGTGGGATCCATCGTAGTTGAAGAGGTTTACCATCTATTGTGAGACTTAGGTTTCCCCACCAAGGCTGAGATGGATCTACAGTGTGCTTATATTTCAAGAAAGAGCAAAGTTGGGAATGAATTTTGATTGATAATGTAATGGGGTTGCCTTTGAATACTGGGGGAAAAGATTTTGAATTAACATGTAAGAGAGCGGCAGGGGATAGCCCATGCACTTGTATAAGGGAACGTTCTATTTTAAGCCATATGGGAGTAAAAGACCGTGAAGATGGGAGGGGATCTGGTGTTAGCCACCTCAGATATTTACTTGCATGACTGGCCCAGTAATAAAGACCAAGGTGTGGTAGCCATAGTCCTCCTTTCATTTTCGGTGCCGAGAGTTTGTCATAAGCTAACCGGGGTTTCTTGTCATTCCAGATAAAGTCTGAGAGTATTTGATGTACCTTTTTAAACCATACCAAAGGTAACCAGACATTTGAAAGGTTTATTGGATAGAATAACCGTGGGAAAATGTTCATTTTGATTATATTAATTTTTCCCTAGAGAGAAAGAGGAAGTAGTGCCCATCTCTTTAGATCCTGCTTGATAATAGAGATTAACGGGTCAAAATTCAGCTTGATAAATTTGTTCGGGTTCCTAGACAGGTTAATTCCCAGGTATCTCAAGGAATTGGTCTGCAAAGAGAAACCCACCGTTGAGGCAGCTATCTTCATTGCTTTATAATTCAGGGGAAAAAACACAGTCTTGTCTCTATTTAATTTATAATTGGACAGGGAACTGAATTGGTCCAAGATGGTGAGTAGGGCAGGTATAGACATATTGGGATGAGATAATTGAAGGAGTAAGTCGTCCGCATAGGCCGAGATTTTAACTGTTTCATGGTGGATATTGATACCTCTGACCTCAAGATTCGCTGTAATCCTCCGAATCAGGGGTTCCAAGTAGATGTTAAACAGTAGGAGGGATAAAGGACAGCTCTGCCTAGTCCCGGCATGTAGTGTGAAGGAGTCAGACATTAAGCCATTGCAGATAACACGTGCTGTTGGAGATTTGTATAAAACCCTTATCCATTTTATAAACAGAAGGGGAAATCCAAATGCTGCCAGTGACTGGAATAAGAAATTCCAATCAACCCTATCAAATGCCTTCTTGGCATCCAGGGAGACCAAAGTGGCAGGAAAATCAGCATCCCTGGAAGCCGAGAAAACATGCGAGAGGGTTCTGAGGTGATCAACCGAGGATCTACCTTTCATGAAGCCTACCTGTTTCGGGCCTATAAAACTCGACATGACGGGATTTAGCCGATCTGCTAGAAATTTCGTTAAAATTTTAAGATCTTGATACAGGAGGGAGATCGGCCTGTAACTTTGGACCCTGTCAGAGGGTTTACCTTCCTTGAGTATTAAAGTAATTAAGGCTTCAAACAAAGACCTATCTGAACTGTGTCCAGAAAGAACATGTTGAAATAAGGAGAGAAGGGATGGTGCTAGTTGTTGGGCAAAGACTTTATAAAAATTGGAAGAGAAGCCATCTGGACCGGGTGTTTTGCCTGAGGGCAAGTTTTTGATAATTCCAATTATCTCCTCTATAGTGATAGGGGCAACCAGGGAAGCTTTCTGCATGTTTGAGAGTGAAGGTAGAGAACAGTGTGCTAGGTAGGATTTTAATTGTGATAAAGACGGGGGGTCATCCATGGGACTGTACAATTTCACATAATAACTTCTAAATTCAGAAGCTATATCCAATGGAGAGGTTCTCAAGGTATCACCTTTCTGGGAGTGGACCACAGCAATTAGTCTGGGATTCAAGTTGCTTAAGTTTAAGAGCCAAGAGATGACCTGCTTTTTCTCCTTGATCTAAGTGGAGAGCTTTAGTTTTCAAAATAGTGAATTCGGCCTTTTCACTTAATAAATTCAAATAAGAATCTTTTAACTTCACTAGGTTTTCTCTTGTTTGATCCAACGATTGGGGAGATAGATTATGTTCTAGGACATGAATTTGGGATAATAAAAATTTAAGCTGTTCTTTCTGGGTTCTTTTCCTTTTGGCAGCCAACCCAATCAGCATGCCTCTAACATAGGCTTTCAGAGAGCACCATTCAATGTCAGGTTTTCTGGTAGAATTTACATTGATGACAGTAAATACAGCAATGTGTTCAGTTATGTATTGAACGTTATTCGGATTCTTAAGCAATTGATTATTGACCTTCCATCTCCCTCCTGCTTTGGGAAGAGATGTAAGGGAGATCAAGCAAGAAACTGGGGCATGGTCTGAGAGTGGGCCTGAGATTATGGATGAATCTAACACTCCAGGGATTAGAGATTGGGAAATAAGCAGGTAATCAATGCGGGAAGATGAGTGGTGAACTGGGGATGTAAAAGTATATTCTCTATCAGAGGGGTTGAGAGTACGCCAGATATTTGATAGGCCAGCTTCATCCAACAGGTCTCTGAGTGCCCGCTGTGCTGGAGAGAGACCTTTGTGTAGTTTACCCGAGTGATCCATGTACGGGTTAAAGATGAGGTTAAAATCACCCCCTATGATAAAAGAGATATGTAAAAATGGGGTAAGGACATTTAGAAGCTGCATAAAAAAAACAGGTGTGTCATTGTTGGGACCATAAACACTACATAATATAATTTCTCTGGTGTGGAGCATTCCTCTCACTAAAATGTAATGTCCTTCCAGGTCTGCGATGATTTGACTGGGGGAGAATGGTATAGTCCTCCGTAATAGGATCATAACCCCGCGGCTTTGGGTGTTTCCTTCTGCCACAAAGTATTGACCCATCTGCTGTCTGGGTAGTTGAGCAGCCTCAGAGCTAAGTAAATGAGATTCTTGCACGAACACAATGTCTGCTGCCAGAAGGTTTAAGTGCTTGAGGATCTGATATTGCTTAAGTTTGTGCCTATCCCCCCTGTAAATTCCAAGTAAGTATTTTAAATGTTCCAGCCATGGGAACTTAAGAAACTTGTCGAGGAGCCAGATAAACCTCAGAGGTCTCTCTCTGGAAACTGTCTCTGTGTGAAATAAACCCCCCACCTCCCCCCCACCACACGTTACCACCCAAATGTTCAATAACCTGTAAATACTTAAGATCCCTATCCCAGCCCGCCCCTCACCCTTATTTCTACGCTTCGCCTTCTGCATCATGCCTCAACACATTCCTCTCTGCTCCAGCCACCCTAACAATACTTAACACTATTACAATATGGAGATAAAGATAAACATTACTTAACATCTGCTAAACATAATGGAAGCATTAACTTGTAAGCATTAATTTGACTGGGGTATTTGGAATAATAAGGACAATATGCTGGAAAATAATCCCCAATCCATTAAATTAATAAGTAGTTCAGGAAAACTGACTCAAAAATAAAACAAAAAGAAGCCAACATGCTACTAAGGCTTCAATAAATTGTACATGCTCATGTATGAGAGCGTCAGCAAGAAATCTGAAAGTACTATGCATTATTTTACCTCGCAGTTCACAGTAGGTAGCCATCAGTGTTTAAGTAGGCAACTTACAGATAAAAAAGAGAGAAAAACAGGCAATTCTAGTTAACATCGCAATTGTCAGCGTTTACACATAACATTGTAACTGAGCATCATCTGGAGCATCTGAAATCCCAAAATCTACTGAACATGCACTAAACAACATAGCTATTAATAGGGTAGTCTCCATAACCTAACAGATACCTATCTGAAAAAGCAGTAGGTAGTCCTTCAAAGCAGTAAAAGGAAAAACCACGAGTGTTATGATGACGTGGAAGCTGGTGATAATTGAGCGAGCTGCAAGGTGCATCCACAACGACCGAAATTAGCTGCGGTAAAACTGACTGGCTTGCGCTCGTAATGACTGGGCCCCTCTAGTGGTAAAGATGCTGAGGCACCAGCTGGGGAACTAAATATTAAAAGTCCTGACAAAGATTGGCAGTGGTTATGTCACCATCGCAAAAGTGGCACCGGAGCTTTTCCCCAAGACATGACTCTGTTGTAGAAATGTAAGGAAAATGTCCCAGACAGCCAGGAGGCTATCAACCAACTTTCAAGCTAGGGAACGAGCACTACCAAAAGGCATGGGGAATACATGCTGAGATTAACTTTGTACAAACAGACTACTCAAAGAGTGGGTCTTCTCTCCTTCTGCCTGTATTAATTTGCTTCTTCCACCCGATCACCTTGATGTTGCCTTCATGGGTTTTTGAATAGGTCTGGGAAGGCAGATTTCAGCTGCAGGGATGCAGTTTCAAGGTCATCAAAAGCAGTCCAGGTTCCTGCAATTAAAGCATGCAGCTTTGCTGGGTACGCCGTTCGAAATTTAACCCCAGCAGCAATTAACTTAGTTACCAGAGGGTGAAATGCCATTTGTTTGAGTTGGACCGATGCCAGGAGATCCTGGGTTATCCTCAGCCGTTTTCCTTCCCACATAACTTCTTGAAGCTCTTTCAATTTTTGTAAAAAATGCTATTTTTCAAGGAAGTTAAGGAAACGAAATATAACGGTGTGTGGAGGGGCACACGGAGCTGGTTTCGGGTGCATTGCTCTGTGATCCCTCTCGATTATATATTTAGCGCCAAAGGGAGAGGGACCCACTAGTTTCTCCACTAATTTTTGAATAAAAATAATCATGTCCTGCCCTTCTTCTCCTTCAGGGAGATAAATTATGACAATGTTATTTCTCTTACTACATCCCTCCAGGTCCTCCATTTTCGATTCTAATTTGGCCAGATGCTGCCTGTAGCAGGCCAATTCGGGATCAATCTTATCTTGCTTTCTTTCTGGCGAGAAAAGCCTAGCTGAGTTGTCTGAGGCTCTGCGCGACTTCATCCAGTTTTAAATTAAGAGAGCTGAAGTCAGATGCCAGTGTGTGGAGGTCGTCCCGAAATGGCTTGAATTCTTCCAGGAACCATTGTAAAGTTAGCAGTTGATTGTCTGTTGTAGAAGGGTTGGTAGTGAGATTGAGACTGGAGCCAGAGGCCCACGGCTTCTTTTGGGTCTTCTCGGGGGTTACAGGCAGTGTGCGCTTAGGTAGGGTTTTTTTTGCGTCCACCTCCATACTAAGCCAGAAAAGTGTATCCCCAATTGTTCCTGCAATGTTCTGATGCTTGTTGATGTAGGTTGCAATGCCCAATTAGTGCAATTTACAGCTTAAAAAGATGTTTGCTGGAGCAGGTGGCTGGAGCTCTTCAGGGAAGCTGCTATTCAGCACGGTGCATCACTGGAAGTCCAAATTCAAAGTAAATCTATCCAGGAAATATTCCACTGCATGGGTTTGAAGATTATGTTGGGTGCCAGTATAAAGTGAACTAACAAGCCTCTCTTTGAAAGTTATCACAGACCTCCAACACAGCCATGGTATCCTTTAAATTCAATGGCAATTGATGCACTAATGGTTAAAGGAAAGCATCAACAAACATATATATTCTCTGTCAGGCCTCCTACTCATGCTGCAATAGGTCTACCACACAGGTATTGGATGTCCTTGTGCACTTTAGGTAAGGTGTAAAGTGTTGCCACAATTAGACAGTCCTGTTTCAGGAATTAGTATTCCTTTTATTTGATCCAGCCTTCATGAAGTGGCATTCCCAAGTAGTTATCAATCCTCTGTGTGAAGGCTGGAGTTGGAGCTTCTTTCAGTAACCTAGAGTGGCACCAGCCAGGATGCAATATAATAGTACAACATACTGAAATAAAGTTACTGCAGTAAACAAAGCAATGTTAATGGCAGGTAATCCCTTTTGTCCTGCAGAAACTCAGGACACTGTGTTGCATCCTGGCCCACTCCAAAGCATATGATTTCACATCTCCAAGTTGCTGTAGTACTTCCTGTTCATAATCATTTAATTTCAATGGTGTCATTTTGTCCTAAGGCATGTTTATACTGCCGACTTTGCAGTGCATCAACCCACGTGCACGGGTTGATGCACTGCAAATTCAGCAGTGTGGACACTTACTGGAGCATCCTAGGAGTGCTTCACATTCTGTTTTTGCTGTGGCTCAGAAGTGAGTACATTTATTGGACAGAGCAGATTATAGTGTTGGGTGAATCTGCTCTGGTGCTCACTCCAGTTGAAAGCCTCCACTCCCATACTGCTCAGCTGTTCACATGAGTCTTTCTGCTGGAACCAGGAAGTCCAGCAGAGAGACTGGTATGCGAGTGCTTGTACTATGGGGTTCCAGTAATCTTACCATGCTAAGACAAATACAATTATTTTAGTGTGTGTTCCTTTTATTTTGGACATCAGTGCTACACTAGTGGGCACTAGAAACAAATTTGCAACAAAGGGTAATTATGATGCACCAATGAGCCTGTTCATGTCAGCAATGCTTATATTTAGAAGGCATGGCAATAGGCGGAAGTGAGGTAATAGTAATGATAATCTTTATTTATATAATGCAGTTCAGAGTATCAAAGTGCTTCACAATAATTGAACTAATAAATATTAAAAACTATAAATAGATTAAAATTCAGCAACAATATAAATCAAATCATACTCAGGTGGTAGAGAATGCTAAATTAAATAAAAATGTCTTTAGTGCCATTTTAAGCAGTGAGCGCATCATCAGTGCATCATTGCAGATGTTGGGGTGAACAACCCAGACCCAAAAATATACAGTCCCTCTCCAGTGCAACCTGCGTCATCATGAGGGTGGGCTGTGTGAACACAGAATTGAGCTACAGCTGAGATCACATTGGGAATGAAGTGGCGTAAAGGTAAGAGCACTGTCACCATGTAAAAAGGGCTTTAGACCTTCAAGAGCATTTAGTTCCTCTGATGTTAAGCTCAGCCTCACTGGTTTCTGCTTAACTTTGAACAAATTGTCCAATGCATCCAATGCCAGTTTTCCAAAATCATGGCATCTAATGACTGATTTCTATCTGGACAAAAGATTAACTTTGGTCTGATTGTTTTCTTAATAATCAAGAATCAAGGCCCAGTGTTTCATCTTCTAAGTCAAGTTCAGTTGGATCACTATGTTGCAGTTAATCCTCAAAATACTGGAAGGCTACATATGCATCAAAAAAGGGGGTCAGGTTCTATCTCCACAGACAAATCCAATGGATGTATCATCCTCTTGTAGACTGTCTATTGTTGTTACTGTTAAGACTCTGATCTGATCAGACACCCATCATTTATATATATTGAAGAACATTCCTTTTAATATACAGAATAGATGGTTTCTAAGAGAGATAAAATAATTAAAATGTTTTTTGGGAAGGCAAGTCACCTAGAACTAGTATGGAAAAATTGAGATCTCCATGGGGAAAGGAGGAATGGAGCTACCCAATCTAAAGGATTATCATTTTGCACTTAAATTTAAATACCTAAGCTACTGGTTGCTCCCACCACATAGTCAGACACCCTAGGTGAACTTTGAATAGAGATTAATTCACCCATATTCACTAATGCATATAATATTCCAAATCTCTAATACCCTTAAATTAGCCCATTCTGGTATTAAGGCACTGTCCAAACTAATTTCTCATTACAATAAAATGGTGGATATACAATAACAATTTCCTGTGAAGTACATCCCAGTATGGGACAATCCAGCTATAAACTATAATAACAGGCCTCTACGAAAAAAGAGTGGGAAAGAAAGGGAATTAGATATTTAGGCAACATCTTGGATCCAGATAAAGGAGTTTAATATACCTCCCTAGACCTAAGACACACATTCTCCCTTCCTTCCACCCAGTTTTATCAATATCTGCAGTTAAGGGCAGCTATAGGAGAAATTTGTATAGAAAAGATGTAGTAGAGGAATGCTGGATGAATCGGTTAAGGGTTGTTGTGATTATTGAAGTTATATTGCATCTTGTGGAGATCCTTATAATAGGATCCTAAGTACATGGAAATGTCCTGCAATTATAAATGTTCAGATTTCAAAGTAGTATTCTACATTCATGCAGATGTCCATAATAATGCACTGTGCGGCAGCAGTAACTGAGAGGTACTGTAGCTAAAACATGTAAGAAATGATGTTTCCAGTTGGTGGACAACATCAGTAATGGCACCCCATGGTTTACGAGATAACGAGATAAACACTACCATTATTAATACATACTTGTTTTAAACTGTAATTTCAGTTAATTTCAGTTGAGTGCAGGTCAGTGATAGAGGAGAGAAAACAGAGACAGTGGGTCGGGGAGGGCAGAGGGATATAATCATACTGAGAGTAATGCATATTGACTTTTACCTGTTATCATGGGCATGTGCATGTATTTTGCATACTGTTGTATATTGTGGTCATTCACTATAGTTGCTGGATATTTGCGTGTATTTTGGACAGTTAAACTATTATTATGTACATTTCCGTGAATTTAGGATCCTGCTTTGAAATATGGACATTTATAATTGTGGTGCATTTGCATATTTTTACAATTCTGTTTTGAACATGGAGATATTTATGGGCTTTCTGACTGAATGTGACTTTTTGGGAAACAAATGTATCAACATTTTACCATGGGTTCTTTTTGTACTCCTTGCTGCTACTTTTACTTTTACATTTTACTGTCCTGCTCGTTAACCTGCACTGATATGTATCTGTGTATCCTGCATCTTGTGGAGATCCTTATAATAGGATCCTAAATGATCTATATATACTTAAGTGGGGAGGGAAGGGGATATTAAAGCAGAAGTTTGAGGGGTATTTGGCAATGAAGGTGGATTTAAACTCGGTAGGGGGGTGGCGAGTGGACACCTGGTAGGCAGGGATCCTGAAGAGAGGAGCCAAATGAGCTTACCCCCCAAGCTATCTGGAAAGAATTTGGGGAAGTTGCACAGAGGGATATTTGGAGGGAAGGGAAGCAAGGTGAGGAAGGGAAGGGGACAGGTTAGAGGGTGGTCTCACTGAATGCAAGAAGCTTAGGTAACAAATCAAGGTTCTATGTGACAAGGGCAACTGAATGTCAGCGACTGGTCATAGGACACAAAACCACAAGGGCGACTGAAAAACAGTATATTATTTAATGCAGGGCTTTGCCCCAGCACCCCGTGGGGGCTTTCCACACCCCCTTAATTAGGATTCCTACTCTGGGGGGCGCAACTTGGGGAAAGTGGTGAAATCTAAGGTTGCCCACATTGTCGGCACCATTGTGCAGTCGCCCTTATGACCAGTCGCCGACATTCAGTAGCCCACATCACAGGCTACCCAAATCAATTGAGTTACAGGCAATCTTGGTAGTGGGGAGGATGAATATTGTGGCAATCACAAAATCATTGGTACACCGAGTACCAGGACTGGGATATGATGATCCCAGGGTATAGGATATTCAGGAAGGATAGGGCAGAAAGGAGAGGTGGCATGGCAATCTATGTGTGAGAAGGGATAAGGTGTACAAGGGAAGAGGGGGAGGAAGGCAGGACTGAGGCCCTATGGATGCAGTTCCAGGACTCAAAGAAAAGGATACTGAGGACGGGGGTAGTGTAAAGACCACCAGCACAAGTGAAGGATCTGGATAGGGAATTAGCTGATCAGATTAGAAGGGTCTGTAGGAAGGGAAGAACAGTGGTGGTGGGGGACTTCAATCTACCAGTGGTGGATTGGAGCACCACAACCACCATGAGTAAAAGGAACAGGTCATATTAGATGCAGTTCTGGACAGCTTCCTGGTGCAGCTGGTCAGAGAAAAGACTAGGAAAGGAAAAACTTTGGACCTGGTATTATCAAATGGAGAGGCTGTTAGGGATCTGGAGGTGGAGGACCCTCTGGCTGGGCATGACCACCACACAGTGTGGTTCATGCTCAATCGAGTTGTGGAAAGCTACCTGGAGTGTTACCGCTACCATTTACCCCTGTTAGTTTGTCATTTGTTCTGTCAGCCTCCCTCTTGGACTTGGTGGATTACAGGAACAAGTTGGAATATCTAAGAAACTGAGCACCTGGGTTTGCCTTACTACCTGAGGTTTGTTGAATTACCGTCCCACTTCTGTACTGTGGAGTCTCATTGGAGGAGGAGGAGGAGGAGGGGAGGTTTGACCAGCCCAGCTGATCAAGAGGTAGGTGCGGGGTGTAGCCGTCTGTTCCTGGGAGGGTCAGGAGTACCTGCTGGAGGGTTGGCATTCTCAGGGCTTCCAGGTGGTGCCAAAGTTGCCTGGCAGAGGCTGAACTTTCTCTGGCATCCCAAGTGGGGGAGATAGGTTGCATAGATGCACCTTCCTAGGGTTGGCTGGGTTAGGAGTATTTACCTCCTTCTTATATTTCGTTGGATAAGCTCCAAAAGTGAGAACTGCAGGGGCTGGATTGTTAATACCAGGAAGTCTCTATGAAGATAATGTTCTGAGAACTTAATCTCTTGATTTTTGGGATTATTTGGACTGTGCTATGAGGGGCCAGAGACTATTATTACTGTTTCCTGTGCCTTTTTCTGGGGGCTTATAAGGTTTGGCAGCTTTGGATCCTTGCTGCTTGTCCTTTTGTGACTTTTTAGATTTAAGTGTCGTTTGGATCTATATGGTGTTGACTTATTTTATGACCTCTCCTATTGCTGGATGACTTCTTTCTCAGATTCCTTTTTTAATTTGTTTAAATGGTCCCCTGGTGGTGAGAGGACCAGGGTGTCCACATTTATTTTATTTATATTATACTTTGATGTTCTTTGTTTACTTGTTTTGGTTTTTGTTTGATTTATGATTATGTTTATCTTGTAGTGAGAGTGCTAAGATATTTTTTCTTCTCTCTACTTGGCTGTGAGAGAGCTAAGGGGGGGTAATTAATTTTTATTTATTTTTGATTGTAGGGGTGGTGAGAGTACCCTTACACTTATTTATATTTATTTATATTGATTTGTTTATTTTTATTTTTATTATTTTATTTATTTATTTTTTTATTTTATTTTTATTTTGTGGGCGTTTAGCCCTGTCCAGATTCAATTTTTTGTAAGGTTGGGTCTTATGTTTATTTGATTTTGTTTATTTAAATTGGTTATGTTGAGGAATTTTTTGTTTAATTTTATATTGTTAAGATTGATTATTTTGTGTTTGGAGTTTATTGTTTTGTTTAAGCAGTGACATGTGCTGGCCTTCAGTCTCCAGGCGGTCGCTATTCATCCTCCTCTCTTGGCTCCACTTTTTTATACCCTCCCTACAATTCGATACTTACCAGTGCTGTAGAGCACTGGGGATTGTCCGTAGGAGAGTGAGGAGGGCGGGGGGGGGTGTGAACAGGAGAGGATGAAAGAGCGGGACCACCGTATCGGGGTTATTAAGTCCAGAAGGTGCCCTGGGGCAAAATGGAACCCAGACTGGGGTTTACCATGTCTGGTGCCCATACTCAAGGGCACTACTGAATTTAGTAGGCAGATAGGCCTGATGGCCTCCGAGGTTTGTCCAACTCGAGCGGTGATATGCAATGCCAGGTCTGTTAGGAATAAGACCGCCATTATTGCCAATCTTGTTAGCTTGGCTGACCTGGCTTGCATCACTGAGACCTGGCTGGATGAAAATTCAGGCCCTATACTGGAGGCCATGACTCCGGCTGGGTACTTGGTGATACACTGCCCAAGACTGGACCGCAGGGGTGGGGTTGCAGTCTGTTTTAAGACTGAATTGGGCCTCACGAATGTAGTAGTAGGTGAGGCTGTGTCCTTTGAGTGCACAGCTGTAGCAGGTGTAGGCGTTCAAATTGTTCTCATCTACCGTCCACCTGGAGATGGGAAACTCTTTTTACAGGAAGTAGCAGACTTCCTCATCGACATGTCACTTGAGTCGCCCAGATTGATGGTTCTGGGTGACTTTAATGCTTGGGTCGACGATGAACTCTCACAATTTGGTAATCACTTCCTCCAATTAATGTCTTCTTTGGGCCTTACACAGGAAATTTCCACTGCTACACATAAATCTGGGCACTCTCTGGACTTAGTCTTCCTCTTAGGGATTGATGCATCCGACGTGGGGGGTGGAACCAGTCATCTGGTCTGACCACTATACCGTGAGGTTCAATTTTTGCACCCCCCCCCCCGAGAAGGCCTTCCCTTGTGGAGATGATCAGGTACCACCCATTACGGAATATTAATTCACAAGGCCTTGCGGTGGTCCTTGACCGATCATCCCCCGTGTTGACAAGCAGTAATCCAGAGGCACTGGTGTCGGCCTATAATATGGCCGCTACAACGGCCCTGGATCTTATTGCTCCTGTTTGTGAGTGTCCCCTATCCCTTCACCCCAGGTCCCCTTGGTTTGATGGGACACTGAGGGAGATGCAGAGACAGGGGGCGAAGGTTAGAGCTTTGTTGGCGCAAGTCCGCCCTTGATGCCGACCGCCTTAGATTGATGGAACATTATTCTATCTATCAATCTGCAATCACCCATAAGAAGACAGAATTCCTGTCCAGGTAGATTGCAGTTGCTCGGAATTGACCGGCTCAGCTTTTTCGTACTGTAGGCAGACTGTGCAACCCAGCCTGTCTGCAAGTTCGAAAAGTTTTTTCGCAAAGAGAGTGCGAGGAGCACGCTCGTCACTTTGCAACTAAAGTGGCCGACATCAGGGCGGACTTGCGTCCAGAAATCTCTAAGGGTGACATTGTAGAACAGTGTGAGTTCACAGCACCTCAATTCTCTTGGAGTTCCTTTTGTCGACCTGAGTTCGTGGATATTATGAGGATCATCCATAGTGTGTGTCCCACAAGCTGTAGTTTGGATCCTGGACCCACGTTCTGATATCATCAGTCCAGTCCTGGTGCAAATAGCCTGGTGCTCCTTGGAGTCAGGTGAGTTTCCTAGCTCCCCGAAAGAGGCGGTCGTGACACCTCTGTTGAAGAAAGCTTCCTTGGACCCAGACTGTTTCTCAAACTACAGACCTATCTCTAACCTTCCCTTTATTGGGAAGGTTATTGAGAAGGTAGTGGCAGCCCAATTGGAGGACCATTTAACCATCCATAATATCTACGAATCCTTCCAATCTGGTTTTTGTAAAAGACACAGCACCAAGACTGCGCTGGTTCGGGTGCTTAATGAACTTCTGAGGGCGAGGGATCAGAAGAGACGTTCCTTTCTGGTTCTCCTTGATCTCTCATCAGCTTTTGACACTGTGGATCACCTGGCGTTATTAGCATACCTGAGGCTAATTTGTGGAATGTTGGGAACTGTTTTACAATGGTTCACTTCATTCCTCACTGGGAGATCACAAAGAGTTGTGTCGGGGGTTTATTCCTCCGGCCCAACTTTTTTGTTGTGTGGGGTGCCTCAGGGTTCTGTGCTATTACCCATGTTATTTTCAGTGTACATGCTGCCCTTCAGAGACATTATAAGATGGTATGGGCTGAGGTTTCACTGCTATGCAGATGAAACCCAGCTATACCAGTCTTTTGCACCCCACCAGGCTGGAGCTCTCGCGGTGTTCAATAACTGTCTGGAAGAAATCCAAGGTTGGATGGATTCTAGTTGGTTAAATTTGAACTCAGAGAAGACAGAGGTTTTGGTGGTAGTCCTGGGTGGTCAGATAGAGAGGTCGCATGATGGCACGCCCTCTGGAATGTTTCTTGGGGGCGTGTCACTTCCGACCTCTGAACGGGTGTGTAGCATTGGGATTGTCCTAGACGACAGGCTGACCCTACAATCTTAAGTGTCGGCCATTGTCAGGACTTCCTTTTACCATCTGAGGAATATTGCCAGGGTTAGGCACCTTGTTCCGTCTGGCTTTTTGCTGGCGTTGGTCCACGCCTTTGTGTCCTTGCATTTGGATTACTGCAATGCCCTTTACTTTGGGCTTTCTGGGGTTGAAATCTGTCACCTACAGCTGGTGCAGAACACTACAGCCTGGGTTTTGACTGGGACAAGGAGGTCCTGTCATATTACCCCAGTGCTGCGCGAACTGCACTGGCTTCCTATACGGTGGTGGATCACCTTTAAAGTCATTTTATTGACTTTCAAAGCCCTTCACGATCAGGGTCCGACCTATCTGAAAGAACTTCTGGTGTCTTGCTGCCCCGGCCGATCACTCCGCTCAGCAGATGAGGGGTTGTTAGAGATTCCAAGAGTGAGTTTAAAATCTTCCAGCAGCAGAGCATTTTCTTATGCTGCACCCACTCTTTGGAATTCTCTACCACGCCGGTTAAGGGAGTGCACCTTCGTGAGGTATTTAAGAAGAATTTAAAAACTTATTTGTGGCAATCGGCCTTTCTGGAAGACTAAGTTAATTGTATTGTGTTATGATTTATGGAATATTTTATTCTGTGATTTTAATATTTGATGTTGTCATGGATGATTTTATTTATATGTTTTATTAAGTTATATCTGATGTTGTGGTTTTAATATGTTCAGTGCCTTGATACGTTGAAAGGCGCTTTATAAATAAAACTATTATTTATTATTATTATTTATTAATATGGGAAAGGAAAAGGGGGGTACAGGAACCAGGGTGATCAATTTTAAGGGGGCAGACTTTAAAAGGATGGGGGAGATTGTGGGGAGGCACCTGGTGGGTATTCAACTTAACATGGATGCTTGTCAAAAGTGGGAGATTATTAAGACAGGGCTGGTGGAAGCTACTGGGATGTGTACAAAGACATGTAGCAAAAAGGGCAGGGCAACGAAGCCCAGCTGGTTAATTCAAGAGGTGATGGAGGGGGTGAGGGCCAAGAGAAAATCATTCCAGAGACTCAAGAAATTGGGAAGGGCAGGAAGCAAGGAGGAGTATACGAAGAGGTCTAGGAAGGTAAGCAGGCTGGTCAGAGTGGCCAAGGCTTCAAGAGAGCTGAGGCTGGCACAAGGTATCAAGAATGGTGAAAAGGACTTCTTTAGATATATTAGGGAGAGAAGGAAGTACAATGACCAGATTGTGAGGATTAAGAAGGGCAGGGTGGGTGGAAAAGGAGGGGGATAAGGCAGAGGCACTAAATGAGTACTTCTGTTCTGTGTTCATAAAGGAGAAAGAGGGGCAGATAAATCGGGAGGTGGGGGACTGCCAGGGGAGGGGAGGGGAGGGGGTGACTGATGCAGGGATTACTGAGGTCAAGGTTCTGGAGGGGTTAAGGGCACTGAGGGTGGACAAAGCACCAGATCCGGAAGGCATTCACCCTAGGGTGCTAAAAGAACTAGCAGAGATTCTGGTGGGACCACTGGCTGACCTGTTCAATAGCTCCCTGGGCACAGGATGTGTACCAGAAGACTGTAGGATGGCCCACGTGTTGCCCATTCACAAAAGTGGCCCTAGGGATGAGCCAGAGAACTACAGACTAGTCAGCCTCACATCAATTGTGGGAAAGCTCATGGAGAAAATCCTGAAGGAGAGGCTGGTGGCATCTTTGGAGAACAATGGACTCCAGGACAGTCAGCAACATGGGTTTGTCTCGGGAAGATCATGCCAGACAGACCTAGTCAAGTACTATGACTGGGTGACCAGGGAACTGGACAAGGGCCACACAGTGGATGTTCTGTATTTGGATTTCAGCAAGGCCTTTGATTCGGTGCCACATGGGAGGCTGGGGTGAAGCTGGAGGATAACAGGGTGGGAACAAAAATGGTCAGATTGATCACCAGTTGGCTGAAGGGAAGGCAGCAGAAGGTGGTGGTGGTGGGAGGGAGCTCTCATCACCAAGGGATGTGATGAGCGGAGTGCCACAGGGATCGGTATTTGGACCAGTGCTATTTGGGATATTCATAGCGGATATCTCACACGGGATCCGGAGTAAGATCAGTCTGTTTGCAGATTGTACTAAAATGGGAGCTGTGGTGGATGATGTGGATGGGTGGAAATGGCTGCAGGATGACCTGACCAAACTACAGGAATGGTCAGAAACATGGCAGCTGGGGTTCAACACCATGAAGTGTAGAGTACTGCACTTTGGAACTAGGAACCAGGGGAGGAGATATCAACTGGGAGGGGTTCAGTTGGAAAGCACTGGGGAGGAAAAAGATCTCGGGTGATTATAGTGGGGAATATGAACAACTCAGCACAGTGTAAAAAGGCAGCAGCAAAAGCCAGCAAGATGCTGGGGTGCATAGCAAGGGGTATCTCTTCCAATAACAGGGAGGTGATCCTTCCCCTGTACAGGTCACTGGTCAGACCGTACCTGGAATACTGTGTGCAGTACTGGTGCCCTTTCTTGAAGAAAGATGTCAGATTATTAGAGGGGGTACAGTGCAGGGTGACAACGATGACCCAGAGTCTAGAGGGTAAATCCTATGAGGATAGGCTAGGTGAGCTGAACATGTATTCACTGGAGGAGAGGAGGGATGGGGGAAATGAGCGAAACTTTTAAATACTTGAAGGGGATTAACAAAATTGATACAGAGAGGATCTTCCAGATTAGAAGTGGGAGGGACACGAGAGGGCACAGGTTGAGATTGATGTGGAGAAGATTCAGGAGGGAAATAAGGAGACACTTTTTCACTGAATGCGTGGTGGATAAGTGGAATGCCCTGCCTGAGGAGGTGGTTGCCTATAGTATGGGGTGGGTTAAGAGGGGGTGGGACAGAGTGAGGAGTGGGGTAATTAAGATGAGTGGGAGGGAGAGTAGGGCAGCTGCAAGTTGAGGGGCTAGCTGCACAATCGGGCAGACTCAGTAGACAGCTGGGCCTGTTTCTGCTGGCATTTTCATATGTTCATATGTTTATGTAATATCAGTAATGGCACTCCATGGTTTATGATGAAAGCAATCACTCCTACTCCAATGAAATATTCCTTTGATGTTGGCTGGTTCCTTCATTTGAATACTCCATGGTCACCATACTGTAAGGCTGCTGATGACTCCCCTCATAATGGTTGGTGTCTCAGAGTTATTTCCCTTTGCTGTGGAGCTGGTACATAATAAAATATTACATGTTGTACTCCAGCTACTGAAAAGTCAACGAGTGATCCCCTTTGTCTTACTGAAAATTCAGTAACCAGAAACAAGTTTAGGGGAAGTTTCATATCTTTTCACAGCAATATTTTCCTAACTCCTTATGTGTAAGTGTTGTGTGCCTCCTTTGGTTGCCAGCAGTCCTATTTCTGTCCAACTCTGGTTTGTAATGATAAAATTACAGCTCCCACAAGTTATCACTGTGTTTCTCCTCCCTTTTTCCATTAAAGTTGCTTGAAGATGGAGTCATCAGAGCCACAAAGATAGTGGTGTTACACTAAATGCAGTTCCACCAGTAAACCGCTGCCAATAAGGATTACAGACATAATTTCTGTAAATATGTATATTTATGTTCCTTCGATGTACTGTACTGCTGTACATGACTATTATTTTTGTAATTCTGTTAATTATTATTATTAAATTTTTTCCTATTGTACTATACTCCATATCACTCTCCCAGGACACATCTGGAAACAAGTTGCTTGAGAGTTTATTTATTTATTTATTTATTTATTGAATTTTGTTGACCGGGTAGGCCCACTGGGCCCCGGAGGTCCCTTTTTCAGGGGCGACCCGGGGGTAAAAATAACATACAAGTAATAGAACAGTACAAGTTGATAGGTGACATATAGTGTTACAGTGCTAGATTACATAGGGTTACAATCAGAGTAGGTAGAGTGGGAACATACAGTCAGAGAGACCTCCAGAGTAGGATATATAACAACATGTTACATGCACATAAACCTGAAGATCTAGGGAGAGCACGAGATAAGAGCTACGTTGCTAGGGGTCAGGTCACCTTCCTAAGAGGGAAGGGGGGGGTGACGTGAGGTCAGGTCCTAAGGCATTGGCAAGTACTCCTGTCGAGCAGGTGTGCTTTGAGTTTGGACCGGAAGCAGGGGCCCGACCCTGCCTCCCTTACCTCCTGTGGGAGGTTGTTCCAGCTGGATGGGGCTGTGAACGTGAAGGATCTGGACCCAGCTTTGGTCCTTGTTTTAGGAACCATGAGGAGAGTTTGTCCTGAGGTGCGGAGGCTCCTATGAATGGACTTGGCCGTGATTAGCCCTTTGAGGCTAGGGGGAGGAGAGGGGCCCAGTAACTTTGAAGCCAGGCAAAGAGTCAGGTAGATGAGGCGGGCTTCCAGTGATGGCCACCTGAGCCTGGCCTGGGCCTCGCAGTGGTGTGTTCTAGGGTGGGACATTGTGGCAAACCGAGCGATCTTGTTGTATAAGAGTCACTGCATATCCTGGAAAAAACATACCATGGCTCTTTCACAATTCTCCTTTATGAGTGCAGTTATTCTGCAGACCTTGTGTCACATTTGTGTGAAAGGCCTCTGCTATATGTCTACCTTGATTACATGAACACACTTGGCTCTGCCTCATTCCTCAGTGCATACCCAGGAAAACACATACCATGGCTTGTTCTGTATGTAAAAATGAGACTGCACTTATTAAACAAACTTGAGTCTCACTTTGTGTGATTGACCTCTGATATGCAACAACCTGTGTTAACAAACATTCGGCTCTGCCTTGTGACTCAGTGTCTACCCAGATAACTGCATACCTTTGCTTGATCACTATGTACAATTGTGAGATTAGTTATTCTGAAAATCTTCTGTCACTTTATGTGATTGGCCTCTGATGTACGCCCACCTGGGTTACATAAAAACACTTGGCTCTTACTTGTGCCACACTACATACCCCGGTAAGTGCATATCATGGCTGCATCACAGGGTACTATTGTTACTGCATATATTCTGCAAACCTTGTGTCACTTTTCTGTGACTGGCCTCTGTTATATGCTCACCTAGGGTACTTGAACACACTTGTCTCTGCCTCATGCCTAACTGCGTATGAAGAAAAGTGCATACCATGGTTCCATCACTATGTACAAATGTGGCTTCACTTATTTTGCAAACCTTGTCTCACTTTGTGTGATCAGCATTTGACATACTATCACCTAAGTTACATAAGCACACTTGGCTCGGCCCTGTGCCACAGTGCATATGCTGAAAAGTGCATACCATGGCTCCATCACTATGTACAAATATGACAGCACTTATTCTGCAAACCTTCTCTGACTTTCTGTGATCGGCCTCTGATATATGCCCACCTGGGTTACATGAACTCAGTTGGCTCTGCCGCATGCCTCACTGGGTCCACTGGTAAGTGCATACCATGGCTCCATCACGGTGTACAATTGTGAGTGCAGTTAAGCTGCAAATCTTGTGTCACTTTTGTGTGATTGGCCTATGCTATATGCTCACCTGGGTTACATGAAGACACTTGGCTTTGCCTCATGCCTCAGTGCATACCTGGGGAACTGCATAGCATGATTCCATCACTATGTACAAATGTGACTGCACTTATTTTGCAAACCTTGTCCCACTTTCTGTGAATGGCCACCTCTGTCTGCTACACTACAAGTGGGAGTTGCTTAGTGAGGATTGCAAATGGCTGCCTTTACAAAATTATTTTCCCTTACACAACAAGTGCAAGTCTGCCCAGGGATCTCAGATCTGGGGGACCTCTTCACCTTAACTGTGCCAATAATCTGAATTATTGCACAGTCAGGTGAGGGCACTGCACCAATCAGGAAATTTCCTGAGTCTACGCATGTAATAATTTGCATTAACACATTTGGCTCTGCCTTGTGCTTCAGTGCATACCCAGGAAATTGCATATCATGACTCCATCACTGTGTACAAATGTGACTGCACTTGTTCTACAAACCTTGTCTAACTTTGTGTAATCAGCCTTTGATATATGCTACCCTGTGTTAAATGAAAACACTCAGCTCTGCCTTGTGCCTCAGTGTCTACCCTGGTAACTGCATACCATTGCTTGCTTACTATGTACAATTATGAGTGCACTTATTCTGAAAACCTTCTGTCACTTGTGTGATCAGCCTCTGATATACTCTCACCTGGGTTATGTGAACACACTGTGCTATGCCTTGTGTCCCACTGCATATCTTTATAAGTGCATACCATGGCTCCATCAACATGTACCTTTGTGAATGGAGTTATTCTGCACACCTAGACACTTGGTGTGAGTGGCCTCTGATATACACTCACCTTGGTTACATGAACACACTGAGCTCTGAACTGTGCCTCAGTGTCTACCCAAGTTACTGCATACCTTTGCTCGATCACTATGTACAGTTTTGTGTAGTTATTTTACAAACCTTGCTGCTGCTAAACCAGAAGTCAGCACAGAGCAAAAAGTAGTGCAAGATGGGGGGCAGAGACAAAAGAGCATATGTGGAGATTAGCAGAGCAGAATGCTTCTAGTGGAGGGACTGTGTTTTAACTCCAAAACTTTGTGCTTCATTAGGAGTGTGATGCTTTTTCCATCTCTGATAGCAACATGACATGCAGAGCTTCATCCTGCAGCCATGAAAATGGGAGGACTTAGTCATGCTAGCAAAAGGGAAAGGTGGAGCAGGCAAGTTTTACAAACTGCAATCAGGTGCTGGAGATGATTTAACTATTATAGTCAGGAAACAATGGGAGGATGAAGTAAAATGTGCATTTTCACAAGAATCTTGGAATCTAATCTGGAATAACGCATATAAAATAAATATTGATATCCAAAGTAGGGTAGTGCAATATAAAATAATGCATCATTGGCATTATGCCCCACAAAAGCTCACTTAGATGGGATTATTAGAAGAAGATGAATGCTGGATATGTGATTCAAAGAATACAGATTTAACTCACGTTATGGGAATGCCCTAAGGTTGCCACATACTGGTCCCTACATGCAACAATCACTATGCAAGTGCTATGTGTACAAGTTAACCCTTATCCTAGAACTTTTGTAGTTGGAGACACAACTTCCTTGCTTAGCCTAACTTAAGAAGACATGAAATTACTAATATTAGCAGCAATCTGTCTCAAAAGATCAATTATACTTAATTGGAAAGATAAAACTTTATTAAACATTGATGAATGGGTTAACTATATGTCTACAATAGTTTTGAATGAAAGAATGAGCCATGTAATCAAATTTACATATCACAAATTTGATAAAACATGGGGGCCCTTCTTGATATGGTTAGATTCAGAATAAAAGGAGTTACTGCGGTTAGTGTTGATAGGTAGAAAGATAAAAAGATTTAACTTTTTGATCTACTGAAAGTATTTACAGTATATTGCTTAGCAGACGTAGAATATTTATTGTAGCATATAGAACCCACATATTGCTAAGCAGAAGTAGAATGTTTATTGTAGCATACAGAACCCACCTACTGCACGAATGTCAAAATTTTCTAATATGTTCTTGATTATTTGAATGAATTATTGAAATGAATTGTATGTTCTGGGAAAAATCTTAAAAAGTTTACTGAAAAAAAAGGACTCTGTTCTACAGTATGGCTGTGACTGATCTAATCATCTGCAGTTGTTGATATTCCATAATTTGTTGCTTATTAAAAAACATCTCTGAACTAAGTTTTTTGAATAATTTTTGTAAGTCCAAATAAATAGAAAATGTATTCACTTGTGGATTAGAAACACATGATAATCCATGTAGACACAAATGATTCTCTGCTTGATTAAGCTGATATGAGGAAGGGTTCACTATTGCCCTTTGGTTCCCCTGAGACTATGACAATTTCTTTTGTTTGCGCTATTTTCCCCTGCCCTCCCAGCCTCATCTAGTTTTGGATATTTTGTGTTTGTTTTTTGTTTGGTTTTGGTTCCTGCTTCCTTCAGAGGTTGACTTTTCTCTGTCAGATCTAAAACAACCTGACCATCTTGTTGTTTCAACACCCATTTGTGTAACCTCTGGTTCACCTGATGACCCTCTCTTCTGGGTTTGGTCTTTTGCTCTACTACTGCTTGGTTGCAGATCTCCCCCTTCTACCTTGACTCCTCTATCTGCTTACAGAACATTTTATCAGGGGTTGGTCCCAGCTATAAATCTGATTGCCTGCGTAGTCCTTTCCCCCCCATAGCTTCTTTATTGCTTTAATATGTAAACAAATTCATTAATATATATATATATATATATATATATATATATAAATTACAATGTTCATTTCTTGAGATGGTTTTAGCAATCTATAACCATTTAGCAATATTATCATCATTGCATACATGTAATTCAAGGCATAAGTTGCATTGTCTATTAACAGAAAGAATGTTTCAGGATACATGTTACAAATAATGGGGGCAAACAAACATGAGTAAGAACAAATATTTACTTACAGTCAGTATTAGTAAAGTTTTTCACCAGAGGTCCTTCATGGACTTATTTCCATTTGATTGCTTGATACCAGATGGTGTCAGATCTGATATTTAATTGTTGACACATGAATAGTCAATTTTTGGTAGTTGTATAGACTGTGTTGCACATATAGACACATGTCTATAAATGAATTGTATGTAATTTCTGAATTATGAACATGTTCTTCAATTTTGTGTTTTAAGCTTCTTTGTATTAGGGAGTTTATCTTTTAAGTTGTGTAATAATACCTAATTTCATATGTGTGTAATATTATAACTTTGTGTATTTTTGTATTGAACTACAACCTTCTCCCTGAAGTCAGTTGCAATTGTGTATCTTGAATAAATTAAATTAAAATCAAATCAAATACATTTATAATACAGTTAAGTACATTCAGATCTGTAGTAGGGGAGGCAATATATTTATTGTAGTCTTTAGGTGGTGTTTGAGATATCTTCTTGAATTTCTTGAATGGTGGCATATTCAATGAGATGTTCACTTATCATTGTATCCCTAAATATGTCTGCCCATTTATTTACATTAAAGAAGCAGAGGTGCCGATAATTCCAGTTCTCTAGGATCAAATGCTGAACAGCCACTGATGTTGATGCTAAAGCTCAAACTGTTTTGTCTTTCTTTGATAAACATAAAGAACTGACCTTGTAAAATAGAACAAACATGGCTGCAATAGATCTTTTTTCCAATAATGTTTACTAATTTCTGATGCATTTGCTCCCGTCACTTTCCATAGCAAACGATAGTGACCTTTCTACTTTTATTTTGACAGTTATACAGGCCCTCCACAGTTATTGTTGGTGTCATAGCCTATTTTTGGGGGAAGGGGATTAAGTATGTCTTGTCAGTTATTTTAAAACGTTACCATTTTATTTTCTGCATAAACAGAGTTTATTCATGTTCAGTCTCATTTGTTTCCATTCCATTCCATACATTTTAATGTCTTAGTAAAGTCTTGCTCCTTTTTTTGGGGGCTTATTTAATTATTTTTTATTATGGTAATCTGAGTTAAACAATATGGAATAAAAATAAGCAATTTTACTGTTTTTCTTTGTTTTGTCTTCAAGCAGTGTTATAATGTCCTTAAAGTTACTTCCATTGGTATCATGGGTTCTAGAAATACCTGATGTTATCATTCTGTTGAATTTTTGTTTTCAGGACCAAATACTTGAACCAGGCATTCTTAATAATAATAACCTTAAATCTTGTTTCAAATTCTTCTTGTGTCATTATTATATTGTTTATTGTGAACTCATGCCAATTTATTAGTCCTATTTTTTCAATTTTTTAAGATAAATTCATATTATTTAAGTCCTTTGACCAGATATAAGTATTCCAGCATATACTTGATAACAATTTTGTATTATTTTGGGGAAAATTAGTCTCCCATTTATTATGTATCTTTTGTTTTGAGTTCATGATTGTTTTTTTAACATTGTTAAATCCATTTGGAAATGCTAATAGATTCTATATTATTAAACCATCAGATTCTATAGTCTAAACCTCTTGAATTGGTAATATATATTCCCCACAATATTATTTTTTAATTTTTATTTACAGTCTACATTGCCGCTTATTTCAGTTTTACTGCCCAATAATATTCAGGTTCTGGGCACCCCATGCCTCCTTCATTTCTAGTCCCAAACTTTTTCCAACCTAGTCTTGTTACTCCTCTATACCACAAAAATTCCCTAAACAATTTCCTCATTTGTTACAATCACACTAATGGGACATTTTGCTGTACCCCTTGAAACAGATACATTAAATGTGATAATGTGAGCATTTTCAATGCTTCAATTCATCCCCACAGTGGTAGTGTTTTATCTTGCCATGCATCAGTAGGTATTTCATATACTCCTGAACCACCCAACTATTTGTTTTGTGTTTTGTTGTGTATTTGTAAGGAAAATACCTAGGTATTTAACTTTATTTTCCACTTTAATTTCTGAGAGTAATAATCTTGCTTGATCTAAAATATTGCTTAATGGTAACACCATTGATTTTGATTTATTTAGTTTATACCCAGCGAGAGTGGAATATCTACTAATTTCCTTCATCAGTTCAGCATGAGGAACTAGGATTAGATAGCAGTACCAAACTACAGTATCATCTAAATAGATGTTTAACAGAAATTGGCCATTTGCCATTGGAATACCCTTAATCTTGTCATTATTATGAAGATGGTTCAGTAATGGTTCTAAGCTCAGTGTAGAACTGGTGACAAAGGACACTCCCGGTGGACACTATTTCACATACACTGATTGTCTGACTTATACTGATTAATTTCAAATTGTACTTTTGGTTTGCTGTACAAAGCTTTAACCACATTTAACAATACTGGTAGAAACTCTCATATACTTATGGTCTTCAACACAAATTTACAACTTAGCAGGTTGAAAGCCTTGGTGGTGTCCAAAGCTAAAGCAATCTTTCTGTATAATCCTATTTGAAGGAGGAGATGACAGATTGCACATCACACCAGCCCTCAGAAATGCTGCTTTTTCATCTGGGTTAAAACCTAATGGTATTTGATACTGAATTTGGTTAAGTAGTATTTTAGCCACAGTTTTGTAGTTTGTATTTAGTAAGGCTATTGGTCTATAGTCTTCTGGCAATATCAAGTCTTTATTTTATTTAGGAACAAATATAACATTTGCATCTAAAAAATGAGGGTGGCAGTGGTGCTCAGTCTGTTAACACCCACACCAGTTTATGGAACTGTAAGCCCTCCCAATCTGGGGGATTACCTGATGCCTCCTCCAACTCCAGGATGCCTGCTTTGCCCTATGGCCCTCTAGACTGCAGAGGGGGGATTGTTAAGGCAACCACCACAGATTCTAGGAGTCCTGGTGGGATCCACTCCAGGGCTCCACTTGATACTTTAGCCACTGGAGCTGCACAACACACCAGTATTCTCAGCCCCTCCAATCTCTTCTAGGGCCAAGACTGGGTATAAAGGCATCATCAGGCAAAGCTGGTATTCCTTCACACCACCACTGCCAGCAGCAGGTCAGGGAGCACAGAGTGTAGTGATCATGTTGGGTTGCCGCACATGTGCAGTAAGTGCATTGCAGAGTCAGAGCTCCGAGCTCAATAACGGGCCATGAGCCTGCTCCTGTAAAAGATCCCTGCTCTAGGGCAAGCAGTGGAGCTGGGTTGAGGGCTAGCAGCACCACTGGGTGAAAAAAAAGCATTTCCCAGACCAGGGAAGGCAGTGGGCTGGGAAACGAAAAATACAGAGTTTCGATACTCAGGCCTGTTCTCTTTTCCCTGTTCATTAACAATCTCCCTTCTGTAAGCAGCCATGCCAAGATCCACATGTATACGGATGATACCATCCTTTTCCTTTCTGGTCCTTCCACACCAGCCATCCAACCCCCCCTACAAAATGACTTCTTGGCAGTTACATCCTGGTTCAATGCAAATTGTCTAAAGATAAATGTTAATAAAACCATAGCTATGACATTTGGAACCATGCCAAAACTGGTTAGGATTCCTACCCTACTCTCCTTCCTCCATGATGCGAACACTTTCCTTGACAATCTCCCTGCCTATAAGTACCTTGGAGTTTGGCTCGATCCCTCACTTGACTTCTCTTCCCACTTTAACACCCTTCACTCCAAACTGCACCCAAAACTTGAGTTACTTTACTGCCACAAGGCTAGTCTCTCCCTCCCTGTTAGACATTATCTAGTGGTTAAATGGTTCCTTCCTGCCTTCAACTATGCAGACGCAGTCCTTCAATGCTGCCCCTGCAACCTCCCTCTCCAAACAAGATGTTCTCTACCATGCTTTCTGTTGGTTCATCTCAAACTCCCCTCACTTGACTCACCACTGCAACCTCTACTCCTCCCCATCCCTCCAATCTCTCTCCCAGAGATGCTCATCCCACTGCGCCACCTCATATCTAAATTCTGGTTTGAGACTCTCCCATCATGTCTTGCTTCTCTCCTCAATCCTGCCACCCCCTCCCAATATAATTTTCGGATAATCAGCGCCCATTCATTTGCCCTCCCATGCAGCCGCACCTCAGCCAACAAACTGTCATTCTGTTATAGGCTTCCTTCCCTCTGGATCAGCCTTCCCTCCAAAACCCACCTCACCCTCTCATTTTCTGCCCTAAAGCACTTACTCAGACCAACCCCGACCACATCCTGCACCTGTCCTACCTAAGACTTATTCTCTCTCCCACCCTTCAATAGCATCTATTTGTCTCCAGCTCTGACTCAACAGGCTTTTTCAGTTAGTTGCTCTGCATAGCTGTTACCTGCTCTTATCTATTCAGCCATTATACAATCAATGGGCCCTATGCACTAGCACAAAAGTTGCCTATGAGCCACATAATTGAGTGCGTAGGCAACCTTAAGTGTGAATGCCATGCAGTGGGGGGTCCCATGGACCCCCAGCAGCTTTCACCAAGGTTGTGCAGGGCACATATGCACCCGCCACCCAGGCCACTCCAGGAACACCATGCAGGGGTGCATGTCAGGGGGTGTGCCTGCACTACATGGCATTCACTAAGCCATGTAATGCCAGGCTCAGTGGGCACCGGGTATGCCTGCTGAGACCATGCATAACCCGCTACACACCCCTGGTTACCTCAGCCGCAGGGCATGGCAGAACCACTCTTTGGACCACCATGCTGGCCCAGCTCACTAGGCTGCAGGGGAGGGCTAGGGCAGCATCTCAGGTGAGTGCCCTGCAGTTGTCCATCAGTTGCCACTTTACACGGCTGACTCCTATGCTGTGCACCCACCACATGGGCACAAGGGATCCACTGCAGGACCCAGTACAGGCATCTGATTGGATGCTCGACCATGTCCACGACTCCTCCCCTGACCGCCTGCATGACCCTGCATGCTGAGGGGCATGGCCATGGATAGGTATCCTGTGGGTGCATGCTGTCATGCATACCATGCTCCCTGCACCTGTCTGGGGCTGCATAGGTACTCGGGTGGGGTACACGCCTCAGGCATGTATCACCTGCCCATTAGTGCATAGGGCCCATTATGTGTAAATACTGTATAAATAGTCTACATGCAAATCACTACTTTTTTTTCTATGTACAATACATTACTCTGTAATTTATTTGGCTTTCCCTTTGTTTGTACTTGTACCCCCTTCCCTGGGTCATACCTGGAAATGAGCTGTTGCTCATGGTGCTTTTCCCAGTTATCAAATTTTAAATAAATAAATAAATAGAATGTGCATGTGCACCTGCATGAGAGAGCAGGATGAAGGCTGCCTACCACTCATCAGATTCTCCCAACTTCCAAACAGGGCAAATTCCAAGTTTAAAAATGATCTCCCTGGGCCCAGTACAGTCAGGGCCAGAGAAGGCCAACAGTAGCCTTGGAGAGCCTGAAATAAAACTGCAGCAAGTCATTAAAGTCTGTACTTAGATGTGTGCCATGCCCAACTGGGGCTCAGAGCTTGCTGCCAGAGGAAAAGCTACAAGCCTGTCCTGGGAAGCAACCCACGGTTCTGCTGCTGCAAATCAGCAGACCCTGAGGCTTTTTTCCCCGGTTGAAACTGCCACCTTGTATCCTCCGAACTCTGGTTCATTTCAGGGTCCAGAAATGTACAGAAATAGACAAAAGCCATATACCCCCTCAGGTACTTGTTGTTTGGCGCCTTTGGACATTCTGAATTTTCAGCACCAACGCTCTGATTGGAGGATCTCAGTCTCATTGACTTCTTTCCTGCTGGTCTCCATTTTACCTTGCTTCATTAGAGATTAGTCTCACCCTGGGACTATCCTTTTTGTATAGCAAGAATTTTATATTTTTTGGTAAAGCAAGAAATTCTTCATTTTTTGTAAAGCTAGAAGGGCAAGAAAGGCCCCCCCCCGACACTGTTTCTCTCCTATCTATCAATCCAGTTTAAGCCATTCAGTGTTACATTGTCATTGTTTAAAGTTATTTACCTGCTCTGAATGCACTGTGATTATAGCCCTCTTTAGAATTTATTCTCTGTGAAAGGCTGGAGAGTTTTTAGTTGACCTTTTAATGCACTCCCCAATATTCTAAAACTACAACAGAATCCTTTTTAGAATTAATTTCTGTGTGTAAAACTGCATTTTTAAATTGACCAGACCTTTCAGTGTACTGCCTGGCATTCTAAATTTACAGCCCAATCTTTGCCTCTCGCTTTGCCACCTGTTTGCTCTCTCACCCACTCACATCTCCTCCCTGTTTCTGTTTCTCTACCCACTTTGTAGTATAGCCTCCTCCTTCCAAATAATTGGGACCACCCCATTTCTTTGTTTGAGTTAACCACACCTCCTCTGCCTGCCCCTACTTAATCCATCTCCTATCCTCTCCTTCCTCCCGCCGCCAGAGGAAAAGCTATAAGCCTGTCCTGGGAAGCAACCCATGGTTCTGCTACTGCTAATCAGCAGACCCTGAGGCTTTTTTCCCGTGTCGAAACTGCCACCTTCGATCCTCTGAACTCTGGTTCATTGCAGGGCCTAGAAATCTACAGAAACAGCCAAAAGCTGATTTCCCCCTCAGGTACATTGGCGTTTGGCGCCTTTGGACATTCTGAATTTTCAGCGCCAACACTCTGATTGGAGGATCTCAGCCTCACTGACTTCTTTCCTGCTGTTCTCCATTTTACCTTGCTTCATTAGAGATGCTTATCAGCGCTGCTCACCCTGGAACTATCCTTTTTTGTATAGCAAGAAATTATTTCTTCTTCCAGAGGGCTGCAATGGCTGTCTCTCCTGTTAAAGGGGCAACACTTTATATTTACTCCTTCTTCTACTTCAATGACCTGGGACACCTCTCTTTCTGAGGACCATCCCTGGGGTGTTTTTGCCTGTTTCTCGGGACAAACCATGCTCATCCACTGAGGCCGCAAGACTTGAATGCCTGTCCCTGCTCCCCTTCCACACTGATGGAGCAGGACCAGAAACAGAAACGAAAGCTGCAGACCAAGCTTGCCACACCAGATTGCAGCCTTGAACCACCTCACTGGTTCAGTTGCAAAGTGTTGCTCCACAGGTACGTTCAGCACCAAAACCACCTCTCAGCCAACAAAGAATTTTGAACTTATGACACTTGATCGTTGATTAGTCTAGGCTTCCAGTGACTCTCTTGGGATTGGCTGGCGCTTGTTTTTCAGCTCTCTGCCTAAATTTCTATAGCCATATCATAATACCTCTTTGGCTGCCTTTGCTCCTCTACCTAACCCTCTGTGTGATAATTACACTCACTTGAGTAAACATGGCTCTTCGTTACATGCTCGAGATGCTCCTATTACTTCTACTCCTGCTATGCCTTAACTAGGTTGTTATAACTTTTCCAGGATCCTATCCCTCAAGTTCTTCGAACACCTTACATGCTGATTTCAGTTTCTCTGACCTAATTACTGCATCTCAACCTATGCTTGCTTTTAAGCACCTCCTATTCTCTAAGGGCTGCACCTTTTATGCAGCGACCACACTTAAAAAATTCCTGCTGAGTCACGCAGTTCCTTTACTGTTTTGCTATTGAAAATTATGGTTCCTCACAATCTTAGCTATCCTTCTTGCAGGGGATGTCGAAATTAACCCGGGTTCACCTGCCCTCTTCTCCCTGGCTAACATCTTTTGCAATTTCTAGCAAAGGGCTCTTCCTTACCCATATGAACATCAGAAGTCTCTCCCAAAATTTCAGTGATCTTGAGGTTTGGGTAGGTGTCTACAAGCCTGACATACTCTGTTTGGTTGAAAAGTGGCTAAAGCCAACTATCCCTGACTCGGTATGCTCCCTGACTAACTACTCCCTTATCCATAGGAATAGTGTGGCAGAGGGGTTGCCATGTTCTATAAAGATCATCTAAACAACACTGACACCCCGTCCTCAACATTCTCTGCCTGCGAGTCCCTTCATGCTACTCTCACCGTGGGAGTGAAGAAACTCCACATTGTCTGTGCCTACAGTCCCCCAAATGGGGGCACTGTAGGTCTGCAGGAATTAGTTGATCAGACCTCTTTGCACTCCAAACATAATGAGGTCATTATATAGGGTTACCTTAACCAAAATTGGCTAGGGACTGCCCATAGCACACTGCTCTCTCTGGTACAAAATTATAGCCTCCACCAGCAGTTAACTGAGCCTACCAGAGTTACTTCTTCACTAAAATCCTCTTCCCTTATTGACTGGGTACTGGTAAACCATCTGGATCATGTACACCAAGCAGGCATCTTGACAGATTTGCTTACTGACCATTCCCCTGTCTTCTGCATCTGGAGTGCTGAGGCTGCTCCATCCCCTCCACTGTGCTATGTCAGCCTTACAAATTTTGCCAACCTGGATATTGAGGCTTTTTTGTCATGATGTCTTGAGGATAAACTGGTCTGGTGTTTACCTTTCCCATAATGTTGAGTCTGCAATAAGTATCTTCCTTAATGAATTCCTGGCCATCCAGAACAAGCATGCCCCAAGGTGACATGGAGGGTGAGGGGTAAACAAATGAGATGGCTTTTGAAAGATTTGCTGAAAAATCTACACTCTAGGGACAAATGCTGGAAAAAGTATAAAGCCTCAGGGCTACAATCTGACTATGCTACCTACAGAACCTTACATATCTTCTGTAAAAAAAAAAAAAGGTCAGAACAGCTAAGAGTGCCTATTGTGAAGAATTGCTGCTAGGCTCTGCTGGGGACCCTAGGAAATTCTGGGCCCATGTCAAGATCTTTATCGGTGCATCCCAGTCAACTACCCCCAGTGACATGGTATTAAATGGAGCACATTGCAATGACTCCAACACCACTGCTAATTCATTCAATCAAATGTTCTTGGACCTGTCTCAGTATACCTCTGCCTTCCCATCTCCTCAGGCATCCACTCTGCTTTTAACATCAACACAGTCCACTACCTCCAGCTATCCTTCCCAACAAATGTCTAAAATTCCCCCATTCTACTTCAAGGCAATCTGAAGGACTGAGATCTTAATATTATTACAGACTGTCTCTGATAACACTAGCTCTGGATCAGATACACTTGAGCCTTGGCTCCTGAAACTAACAGCACCATACATAGCCTCCACTTTGGTTAGAATGTTCACCTTGTCTCTCTCTAATAGCCAAGTTCCTGACCTCTGGAAGATTGCTCATGTAATGCCTGTCTTTAAAAAAGGTGATCCCAAGAAGATTACTAACTACAGGCCTATAGCCATCCTATCGGTCCTAAGTAAAATTCTGGAAAAACTTGTTGCAAATCAAAACCATTGACTACCTCACAAAGTACAGCCTTCTCTCTGACACCCAACGTGGTTTCCATAAAGGTCACAGTACCTCTACAGTGCTTCTCAAATTCACTACCGAAGTGCTTACCAGTATGGACGCTGGCCAACTGACAGGGGCAGTTTTTATAGACCTTACAAAGGCCTTTAATCTTGTTGATCACCCCTTGCTCCTCTCCACTCTTTGCAATCTGAGCTTTTCACCTCCAGTTGTTGCCTGGTATGGAAGCTATCCATCAAATAGAACTCAAATTGTGAAATGCAACTCCTCTTTATCTGATGGTGCTACCATCAATATTGGGGTTCCCCAGGGCTGTATTCTGGGATCTCTTCCTTTCTCACTTTTTATCAATAACATAGATGAGGTTTTCCTTTCATGCTCATTTATTCTCTATGCAGATGATCTTGTACTCTATTCAAGCTCTGATAAGGCCATCAGCATAATGCATCCCTTTCTTCAGATTTCACAAATGTCCCAAACTGGCTTTCTGCACATAAGCTTGTACTTAATGCTAAGAAAACCCAAGCAATGTTACTTGGATCTGCCCCTAAACTTAGGACATATCAAATTCCCTATTGGTGCAAGACCACAGTTGCACACAAATAGAATGCATTACATCTTTTAAGTACCTGTAAATTCTTCTGGACCAGTCCCTGGACTTCAGCCTGCATATACAATCTGCCTGCAAGGCAGCGAATGCTAAACTGGGGGTCACTTACAAGTTCAGTTTCATGCTGACTCCCTCTGCTAAACTTGCTATTGCCAGAGGCATATTACTCCCTGCCCCCACCTATGGCATGCTGACCTTTGCTGCCACACACAAAACCATCCTTCATAAGTGGGATGTCACTTATAATAATGTCTGTCGATGTGCCTCCTCATCACCATGGCTTAAGCACCACTGCCAACTGTACAGGGGCCTGGGCTGATTATCCCCCTCAACTTGCTGTCAATACTCTCTTGAGTCCCTGATTTACTCTCTACCCTTCAGCCCTCGCAGCATTGCTGGTACCTCAAATCTCCTCCTATAGACTGCAATCAGTAGATAAATCCCTGCTGAATGTATCTAGATGTAAAACATCAAAAGGCACTGTTGCCTTCATTCACTCTGCTCCTATGCTTTGGAAGTCTCTCCCCCATGCACTTCAAATATCTGGATCCCATGACAGCTTCCAAAAGGAGCTGCACCTACATCTATCCCTTGCTGATCTCTACACTTGTTTTAATCCTCCTTAATCCACTCACCTGCCAGTTGCTGCCTGACCTAACTTTAACCTCCCTACCTCATAGTGCTTCTTACCCTTACTATCTCCTTGAAAGCTAATCTACCCCAACTCCTCCACACCTGAGTCTTGTTTCGGAGGCTATGATAATGGATACTGCCCAGTCAGGAATTTGCCCTTACCTTGTTTCACTGCCTATTTGAATCTTCATTGTTGTGACTAATTTGAACAATATTTCTTTGCTGCTATGTTGTGGTATCTCCTCCTAGACTGTGTAGATTTTTTATGCCTAAAAATTCTATGTGAATTTCATTGATTGTTATTGTTTTGGCTGCATGTATTTATTACTACTGACTGTTTTGACCTATGCTTTTGTAATTTTATTGTACTCATGCTATGTACCTGTCTTTGATTGTTGTACTCTCCCAGGTCATGCATGAAAATAGTAATTTCTTGACTAGTGCACCTACCCAGTTAACAAAAGCTAAATAAATAAATAAACTAAGATGGTAGCCCCCATGACTCCAGAGCCTGCAAAGCTTCATGGGAAAGGGATCAGGGTTTGGCACTGGATATGCTCACAAATTTCATCCAAAGAGGAGCCTGCAAAGATAGAAAGCCTGCATGCATGCTCACCATGGCTGGGTCAAGATTCCAAGACTGTTTGCCCAGGAACAAGCCTGACCAGTCAGACATCAAGTTTCATACCAGATAAAATGGGCTATTCTTAAGGATCTAGGCCAGCTCAGTCAGACTGTCAGAGTGAGTGACTGTGTATTGAAGTGTGGGCTGGTGTGCCACTGTCTGCTCAGACATTGCTGACCTGACAGACCTGAAAAGTGTGGTATCCCAGTGAAAGTGTTTGTGTAAAGATAAATAGCAGTTTTAAACAAAACTACTGAGTGAAGGCAAATTTGGAGCCGCGGGATTTCCTGCCCTCACCACAGACTTTCACCTCTTGGGTACTAGCTCCTGCAGTGTCTATAGTCGAGAGAGAGAGAGAGAGAGAGAGAGAGAGAGAGAGAGAAAGAGAGAGAGAGACCTGCATCTCAGCTGGGAGCAACTGCATTCATCCTGCCTGCCTGTCTCAGCAACCAACACCAGAAATTTCCTTTCAGACATCAAACCATCAGTAAATAGTGGGGTTTTGGCCCTGTAACTGGGTAGAAAGAATACTGACCCAGGAACTGAGCGTGAAGTCCTGGCAGGACTTGCCAGTGTGAGAGGCTCAAGCAGAAGACATGTGAAGGCCATCCATCCTCCGTGGATTACAGACAGAAGCCCCTTTACAAACTTTTCCAACCAGTTTAAACAGTTAAAGTTTTGTGTTTAGCAACAATTGTGTTAAAAGTAAGTTTTAAGTGCAGTCATCTAATGCACTCTACTGAGCTCCACCCTGCTAGCAGCATCACCTTCCCCACTGCGATACTCACTGCAACATAAAAAGAGAGCTCTCACCCATGGCCTTTGGGGGGGGGTATTAAACAGTGTACACCTGCATTGGGGGTTTGTGCAAATTCTGTGTGGTGAATTGTTGAACTGTTTTATTGATTGCCTAACGTATTAGCATTTTACTGCATAGAGTGATAGAGTTTACTGCTACCCCCCCGTTGTTACCATTTTACTATTCTGCCCCCTTGTCCTTTCCATGTCCTCCCTTTTAAATAAGAAATTTGTTGAATTGCATTTCTTGGTTTGGAGATTGTTATTGTTTTTTGTCACTGTTTTTTTTTGGGGTGGGACTGTGTGGGCAGATTGTTCACTGTTTCTTGGCTGGGGGTAATAGCCTTGTGTGTCAGCATCCAGCTACCACATATTGCCACCCCGGGAGGAGGCACCACACCATGTTAGGCCCGTGTACTCAGTATAGCACATCTTTAGGTAACCCAGGCTAGCCCCCTCAGAATGTGTAGAGAGGTGAACCCTGATGGCCCTGAGTAGTCCGCTACTAAACTACAGTAGGAGGTCCTCCACATAGCCTGACAGTGTCAGTAACTCAGTAGGCACCACGCTCACCTCTGGGGCCGGAAGATCAGATGGTCTTGGATTGTACCCACACCAGATACTTGGGGAAATACCCATAAATGACACTGTAGTACAGTATGAGGGGGGTGCTGCACAATTGAGATGTTAAACTGAGGTCCCTTCTGCCCATCTCTGGTCACTGTCCAGGTGGAAGTAAAAGATCTTATGGCACTTGCTGAAGGACAGTGGGGGAGTTTCTCCAATGTCACGGCCAAGATTCCCCTTCAATAAAATAGGTCCTCGTAACCCACCCCCTGGACATACCTGGAAACAAGCTATCACAAAATTTAAGTAGTAGTCTGTTGTCACTTTTTATTTCTGAAGTATTTTTCTGTTTCCTTTTGCTCATCAGAAAGTATTCTATGCTACAATATTGTGCAGGATGTGTGGAACAGCTCTTAGCCTGGCAGCTGACATATCTAACTCTATTGCCTCACTCTACATCATCGGTATTATGATCTCACTGATCTCATTTGCTGTTCTTCAGTAGCACTGATGTCACAGTCAGTGAGGTCACAATACTGATGATGTACTGGGGGGAGGTAGAGCAAGATATGTCAGCTGCCAGGTTAAGATTTGTTCCACACGTCACACCTAGTAACATCAGGTAAACAATCTTCTAATTAAACAAAGAGAAAATAAAAAGTACCTGTGATATAAAGGGTAATGGTTGCTTGTTTTTAAAATCTAAGATTGGTTTTAAGCAGTACACTAACTCTTTACCTAAACTGTTTGATCATTGACAATAAGACATTATGGTATTATAGACATATGAATATTTGGATACAATATTGTCTGTTTAGTTGATAGGAATTTAATCAGCTTTTCATGAATATATAAGTGTATTTTCTTATCGTGCAGGAGTATATCTCAGAGCAATTCCAGCAACATATTCTGATGTATGCTGTCAAGAGATATTCCTACACATTTCATGTCTTTCGCATGCGTAATCTTTTGGCCACCATTGATTATAATCACCATTTATCATGAGCTCATCTCCAGAACAGGAAGGGACAGAAAATGTAAATATAACAATATCACATTTTGAAATCTTATCCCACTGTGATTGTGACAATATCCGTGAAGTATATTTCAATCATTAACAAATGGCAATGTATCTGACAGGGCAAGCAGTAAATATTTCCAAGATGAACAGATACTGATTGATTTTTTTTTCATAATATAAGCACTTGTGCTGCTAACTGAATACAGTACATAATGATTGTAATTTGCATTTCTGTGTCAGAAAAATTTCATAATTAGTAACTCCTTGATGTTATCCCCTTGGCTATGCACCCCGGCATTTTATTTGCTTGTGCCACAGCCCTTCTACACTGCTCTGAGTTATTCATTTTTAGTATCCTCCACCACCCTGATGTCCTTTTCCCCTTGAGAAACCTGCAGTGCCCCCCCCCAAGGTGTATACATAAGTCGGGCCTTTGGTCCCCAGGTGCAGAACCCTACATTTCCCATCAGCAAAGAGGCTCATCCTGCTCCTGACACAGCCTCTTCTTCAGGATGGCCTCCATCAATTCACCCACTGCTGACATCAGACTAACAGGTCTGTAGTTTCCTAGCTCCTCTCATGAGCCACCCTTGTGCATAGGCATGATATGGGACTTCGACCAGTCATGAGGCACACACCCCAACTACAGGGATGAATTAGAAAGGTCCACCAGAGGTCCAGCCAGGGTATCAGTCAGCACTTTAAGCACCCTGGGATGGATCCCATCTGGGTCTGGTGCTGTATCCTCTCTTATGGCCTTGAGGGCTTCCCACACACTCCCAAGTGGGGATCTCAACTTACATTTCCCCCACTTCATCTGCTGGTACCTCTTCCCTTTCCCATGTGCCTCCCCATCCTTGGCAAAGACTGAGGCAACAAGTCATTTGGTACCTATATAATGTGATATAATGTGTATATTAACAACAATATGCAGTTTCACTATCAACGTTGGAAGGCACAACAGTTACTGTGTTATTATCAATGTGGTTACTGTGCTGTAACATTATGTATCTTACAGAAAGGTTTTCATTTTGTTTTCACAGATATAGAAAAGTCTTTAACTAAAAGTCAGGTAGATGGACCGCCATGCCAAAGAAGGTTAAAAAAATATGCTTACATTAATGCCATCATGAAGGAAATTGTGGAGTTATGACTTCTGCACAAGACACGTCTTCTACAGACATTACCAGTGAAACCAGAAGATCCTCATAACATTCAAATGAACATCACCCCAATTCCACCACCTGACACCAAAGTTCTGGTTGAGCAGCAGGTCTCATGGTACAAACTTGAAGAAGAGACATTTAATTTTGTAGAATCAACAAAAGGTGTGCTCATATCCATAATCTAACTTCCAGCCTTTTGTTCACTAAAGACCACAATATTGACTGGTTGCATTTCAGTATATAAATTCATGAAGACATACAAACCGAATAAGATACTGGCATACAGTAATTGAGTGGATTTCTGAACTGATAGTTGTTAGCTCATAGGCTATGACAAACAAAATGAAACTCAGGTTAAATAGTAAATACCACAAAGACTTCATAGTTTGAATTGAGCATTGCAGGAAACAGGACATTTTTTACATTTGTTTAACATTTTTTTAAGCCTTTTTGATGTCTAATGTATCTTTACAATAATCTAAAAGAATGAAATTCATGGTTGGGTCAGAAACAAATGACTTTTTGGAATTTCAATAGTTTTTATTATTGCAAATAAACTGTGATAAAGTAACAAGCAGTTATAGTGAATAATAATAAATTCATGAAAATACATGAAACTGTAACACAATTAACTATGTTTCTGTTGAATTTTGTACAAATAAATAAAATATTATGAGCAAATGTGGAATGCCTCATAAAACAAGAATCCGTTCAGCAAAGGAGACTCATGTACAAGCTAAAATGCCTGTGTTTGGGGCAGACGGTGCTTCTTTGGGTGTGAAACTAGTGGGGGAACAGGAGACAGAGAAACATTTTAAATGTGGTGGCATCAGGAGAGGGCATGGTCATCAGTGGGGTTCCTCATGGGTCTGTATTGGTGTCACTACATATGAGACATTGTGGAGGGTCTTTAAGGGTGTGTGTACCTATTTTATGATAACAATAAGGCATGTAATAGGGTGGACACTCAGGAAGGGGTGGACAGAATAGGGACGGATATAAGGATGTGCGAGGCATGGTCAAAATAGTGTCAGCCTAGTTCTAGGGGACAATTACATCTGAGTTAAAAACTTATTTATGTATGTATGTTCAATATACATTTATAATAAAATACAAGGTTGATAAAACAATTCTATTTAAACTTCACTGAATATTGGTTTGCCAACCATGCTCGCCATGCTTAATGCAAATAACTTTTTATACATAAAAAGGAAAAAAAAAATACTTCAACTAAATATTATACACAGTACAGATGCATTAGTTATAAATAAGTTATACTGCAGGTTGTCATATGAAATTGCTGAATATACCATGCTCAAAGTACCCTCATGTTACTGAATAAGTCATATATTTCACATTATAGACAACTGCCAATGTGATTAACTATTGGCCACTACTGTATATATATACTGTAATTTGTTTCAATTGACATATTAAAACTACTTTATATATTACTAAAAACAAGTAATAGTTAAGAATCAAAATGTTTATGAGAGACTCTGATTTAATAATCTACCCCAGTCTACTGTATGAAAACCCAGTGTAGTGACCCAATGGGTCAGGGTAACAGTCTCTAATATGCCATATGCGGCAACTTGGTATGGGGATACGTATGCCACATCCCAACAGACCATGCCTCCATAGGACAAAATGTTGACATGCAGTGTATCTTCTACTGCGATTGACATCCTCTTCAGTTGGCAAAGCAAAGACATCTTGGTGATAGGCATCTGATATATGTAGAACACCTGGATTCAGAATTAGTTGATCCATCTCCTAAATAGAAAAAAATAATACATGCATGATATGTATTACATATTATAATATGGCTATAAAAGCTTAGATCCAATGCAAATAAATGCAAAGTAATGCACCTTGGAAACAAAAAAAATGGGAATATTTCAATATGGGGGGTGAGATGCTAACAACAAAACAATGGAAAGGGACCTGGGGGTAGTCATATCAGATGACCTAAATGTGGGCAAGCGATATGAGAAGGTAGTAAGGATGGCTGGGAGGGCACTGGCATGCATAGGGAGATTCATCGCAAGTAGAGAACATGAAGTTATCATCCCTATGTACAGATAATTGGTGAGACCCCATATGAAGTACTGTGTGCAGTTCTTAAGACTCCATATTTGCGAGGACATAGACAGTATGGAGGCTGTCCAGATGACAGCAACTAAAATTGTGCATTCTGATTCTGAAACATCATTCTTCAACTGTTGTTGGAAGAATTATTTTATTAGAAGTCTCCCCTCTACATGAGGAAGACATTAAAAAGTATACTATTAACACCTTTCTTTTGGAATGATTCTTTATAATAGCAATCAGGCACTCCCAGGAGTTAGATTACCAGTCAATCACCCTCTAGTGTCATTATGGCACTCGGCTGCACCTCGTGCTACATTAGACCCCTAGGGGGTGATTAACAGACTGTTAATCTAACCCCTGGTCATGCCTTATTGCTTAATACCCTTGAGGAAAGGAGGGAGATGGGGACATGATATACACTTTCAAATATCTTAAGTGAATAAACAAAGTAAAAAAGGGTAACATCTTTCATAAAATATATGTTTAAAATCTATTTTCCTATGTTTCTATCTTTATCCTTTAAAGTGCATTTAGAGTCCATCTGCCCATATAGCTTATTCCATACCACAAGACATAATCCTGTATTGTGACCACAGAATCTGTTGCCATGGGAGTAACAATGAGGTCACGTATACTGAATTATGATTTTTGATGGATGAGAGACTGTCAGGGAGAATAAGTATCAGCATGAAGACAAATTGTCTAATTAATGAACCTGCATTTATTGGTAGCACAGACTAGTGTCAATAGTATGTTGGCTAATTGAAAATAGTTCCAGAATGAGCAGGTTGTCGGGGGTCAGACAGATGGGGATGGAGGGCGAGAAGTGAGATCAAGCCCGCCCAAAGGTAGCTATAGCTCAATACTCCATGGACATTGTCCGCCGTACTGTGGAGGACAGGTAGTGGAAGCAATCCAAAGGATCTCCGACGATATATATAATCTCCCCTCTCTCTCTCTCCTTCTTCAGACAAGCAGTGAGGGTCGCAAGGGCAATTCGGAGCCAGCCCTCCCCAGCCAGAGGAACAGAACGCTGCCACTCCCCACCCCAACAGACCCAGCAAGGTAAAGAGGCAACCCCGAGCTCGGAACAACCAGCACCAGCATTTTGAAATGACGAGAGTGTTGCCTTGCTGGTGCTGTGCGCTGGCTACCCCACCACCCCCACCACCACCCTTGGTCAGCTAAGAGCTTTATAGAGCTATTCAGTGGTGAAGCTACTCACATGACACGCCAGAGCCTGTCAGCCCACTCTCCCATTAGCAGCTTATCAGGTGTTACCTCTAGAGGCTGCCACTCCCAGTCCTGATTGCTTAGTCAACAGGCAGAATGATACCTTTATATCTCCCACTATTATGCCTGGCATTTCCACTAGCCTCCCTCCCTCCAGCTGTCTATCCACAATGGCAACCATACTCCCCTCCTACCTACCCCTGCATAGCTCCCCTGCCTCTCCTTTCAACCCCTACCATAGTAATCCAGCCCCATGGCCCATTGAATAACTGGGTTCTTGGTGCCACCATTCTGCCTCCCTCCTTTCACTTGGGGCAAACAATACTTTATATCATTGCCTCTTGCAACACTGCGCCTACCCCCCACAAACTCCATTCCTTCCACAGGCCCAATTCTTTCTGGCCCAAAAGGAAACAATTTTTAGTGCTGCTACTCCTACTAGAAGGAGATATTGAAGCCAACCCTGGACCCACCCATACCAACCCCTCCGTTCCGTTTTCTCCCCCCAGAGGTCTCAAATTATTGCACCTCAGCATCCGCAGCATCCTAAATAAATTAACTGCGCTGCAACCCACCGTCCTATCTTTACGTGCTGACATCCTGAACATATCTAAGACTTGGCTGAAGCCCCACCATGCAGATTCTGAATTAACCATCCCTGGCTACTAGCTCATTAGGCATGACTGCCAGGGCAAGAAAAGAGACAGAGGCATCGCCATGTTTATCTCCACCAGGCTCCAGTTCACCCTGGTACATCTTCCTTCACTTCCACCAGCAATAGACTCATTACTTATCAAACTGTCTCTTCCTTACTCCACCCCAGTGTGTACTTTGCCAGTTTCTACTGTGCCCCCAGCACCCCCCTGCCCAACGTTCTTGACCATCTGGATACTCTAAAATCATCAGCAGCAGCAGGACAGCTCCACATCCTCGGAGACTTCAACTTCAATTGGCTTGCCAAAGACAGCGCCAAATTGTGTACCAAAATAAATGCACTAAACCTCACCCAGCAAATCTCCCACCCCACTCGTCTAAACCATAAAACACAGAACCATTCCCTCCTGGACTGCGCCCTCACCTCACACCCTCACAAAATTACTGCTGCTGGTTTGCTCCCAGACTCCTTAAGTGACCACCATATGACCTACATAGTCAGGAAAGTACACAGACCCATCACACCCCCCCCCCAAGGACGTTGCTCACTAGGTCCTATAAATCCCTAGATCTAGCATCTCTCCTGCATGACCTAGCACATGTTGATTGTTCTTTCATACCAAAGGCCTCTTCCATCAACCACACACTCGAAAACTTCAAGGACAGATTCCTCGCAGTGTGGGACGCACATGCTCCCCCTGAGAAAAAAAAGGGTCAGGGGCTCCCACCTTCCCTGGGTCTCCACCACTATCATTAGCCAATTCCATGCCAGGGATCAGGCATGGAAAACACTCAAGAAAATGGGTACCCAATCATCTCTCCAATACTACAGTGCTCTCCGCAACTCCTGCACTAAACTTATACGCCAGGCCAAAAATAATTATTTCAAGATGCTTTTAACTCAAACTTAAATCACCCTTCAAATTTCTGGAAAACTATTAAATCCCTACTCTCCCCCCCCCCGCCCAACCACCGACCCTGACCCTAACCATCCAAGGCTCTACCGTCTCCGACCCTGGTGAAGTAGCCTCTGCCTTCAACACCTTCTTCACCAGCTGTGCGGACTCTCTCCTAACTGCTCTTCTGCACCCCACGTCGCATACCTCCCCGAAAATGCCACCCCCTCAGCCCTCCGGTTTCTCCTTTCGCCAAGTCTCCCCGGCCGAAGTGTTAACAGCACTGCGGGCTCTCAATCCCAACAAAGCAAATGCCCTATGGGCCTGGACGCCATAATGTTACACCTGTCTGCTCCCACCATCACTGCCCTGCTCACCAACCTTTTCAATCTCTCTTTTTCAACAGCTGAAATCCCAGCAGACTGGAAGCAGGCTATAGTCATCCCCCTCCCAAAAGGCAGATACCCCTCCTCACCGGGTAATTACCGCCCCATCTATCTCCTCCCCATCCTGGCCAAACTGCAGGAATGATGTGTTCTCGCCCAACTCTCCTCTTACCTAGATGCATCCTCCTTCTTAACCCCCTACCAGTCTGGGTTTCTCAAATCGCACTCCACCATCACCTCCCTGCTAAGAATCACAGACGCCATCCTCACCGGGATGGATAAAGGGCACATCACCTCAGCCATTTTCATTGACCTGGCCAAGGCCTTCAATACCGTCTCCCACTCCCTGCTACTAGGCAAACTAAAAGACGCAGGACTCTCTGGTCCTGCCACCAGCTGGTTTCATTCATACCTGGTAGGCAGACACCAATCTGTAAAAATTGGCCCTCACACCTATAACCCACTGCCAGTCTCTACTGGAGTCCCCCAAGGCTTAGTCCTGGGCCGGTTACTCTTCTCCATTTTCTTAAATGATCTTCCATCAGCCTGCCCTTGAACATCCATCCACATGTACGTGGACGACACCGTGCTGTATGCCACAGGTCCCTCCACCGCTGAAGTGTCTACTGCACTTCAACAGGACTTCAACTCTGTTCAGCATTGGTTCCGCTCCAACCAATTGATGCTAAACACCAAGAAAACCGTCTGGCTAACATTCGGCTCGCAGGCAAGACTCTCCCAACTTGCTGCTTGCCCCACGTACCAAACCACGGATGGGACCCCTCTAGAAGCATGCACCTCCTTCAGGTACCTAGGGGTCTGGCTCGACCAACACCTTGATTTCTCCACGCACATTGAATCAATTCACAAGAAACTACACCCTAAACTTGGCACATTATATCACAACAAGGCTTGCATCCCCACTCCGGCCCGAAAGGACATTGTTCAAAAGATGATTTCTTCCATTACTTGACTATGGAGACGTAGTCTACGGCTTGGCCCCCCCTCCTTCCTAGCCAGTCTGGACACACTCTTTCATTCCTTCTGCTGCTTCATCCTGGACTGTCCACCAAAGACTCACCACTGCAACCTCCACAGCTCCCTAGCTCTACCGTCACTCCAGGCCCGCAGGCAGGTCCACTGCACCAGGGTCATAGCTAAATACTGGACTCAGTCCCTTCCCCCATACCTCAAATCCACCCTCTCAATACAGCCACTGTCAGCCTGTTCTCTCAGGAGCACTGACTCCAGGCTCCTTCACATCCCATTTATGGGCTCCTCCAAAGGCCAAGCTGCCTTCAAATACAGGATACCCAAAATTTGGAACACTTTACCTATCGACATTAGACATACCACAAACTCTCAGTGTCTCAGCTCCCTCCTTTATGCCCATTTCTGCACCAGTTGCGCATGCTCCTAGCACTGCAAGCCTTCCGAGCCACCTGGCCATGCACACTCTGACCACCCAGCCTCTCATTTGAGACCTGGTTGTCACCACACTTATAGGTTCTGTCCGACTGCCCCCTAATCATGGGCCATGGTGTGGACTTCAACCAGCTCCATTTCCGTCACTCAGGCTCCGATCCAACCCCTACTCGGTTAGCTTTGCCTTCTACGTCCGCTAGCCCTCTCAGCATAGCAACTAATTGTACTCAATCTCTGGAATGTATATATGCTAATTGTATGCTCTGACATAATGTTCTCCTCTCCTAATCAAATCTTGTGTACAAATGTCTGTTCTGTAATTTGCTGCCTCGTATGACCTGTACTATAATCTATGTCCCAGTTCCCATATCCCCAGGATGCATCTGGAATCGAGTGGTTCCCCACTCAGCATGCCCTCCTAGTTAAACTCTTAAATCAATCAATAAATAAATAAATAAGATATCCACTCTGAATGAAGGAAGGAAATGAACCATCTTCATGGCTATCACATGTACCTGAGCGGTTGGGCACCAGAGAACAGTGGAGTAAAGAGGGTAAAAATCTCATATTATAAAACAAATACAGTACACATAACTATTAATGTACTCACAGGAAACTTAAAAAGACAGTCACTGGGATCCCATCCACAGCAGTTATGCTCAGCAACATTCAGCATTTCATGACAACGATGGCAGACACACCAACTAGGCTCACCAAAAGGAGGAGGAGGAGTATGAGATGGAGATGCAGGAATTGTTAGGTTCCCATCAATAATATAGAGAAGAAAGTATGGGTCGGGGTGTGTAATGAGAAGTTTACACACACCCGAGGGGTTAAATGCTACATAAACCCTGAGAGTGAAGCTTGAGGGGTTTAGTAAAAGCATCTAACCCCGAGGGTGTGTGTAAACTTTGAGTTTACACACACCGACCCATGTTTTATTTTATATAATTGCTGGGTTTGCCTTTTTCCCCTCAGCAATTATATAAAAGGAATGCAGGTTGCTATGCAGCCTGCCTGGTTTGAGTTGAGCATCCAGTCTGTGACTCGTGGAGCCGTTTTCAATTAATTTAAAACTTTTTTGGGGGTGAGCAGTAGAAACAGGTTCTCTTTACCATTGCAGATTCTGTTTAAAAATTAAACTTACCACCAAGTCCAATTCTGAGCGGCAGTTCAGTGTTCTGGTGGAAAGCATGCAGCAAGCATTCTGAAGGGAAAAGTTGCAGTGGGGCATGTGCAGAGTGAGGGAAACCGTGCGCGTGTTTGCCTTTATAAACACTCCTTTATAATGGCAAATTACGCAATGGTTTCCCTATAGGAAAAAAGCTAAGCCAGTTATTATATTGAAAATAAAAGATGGATTTTGTACTGCCATGTTAAGGCACAAGTCAAGTAAACATTTATTATATTTGGAGAGATGTTCCTGTAAAGCACATATTATAAAAATAAAATTGTAATAAAGTGTAATATACATTTATTCACTAACAGTATTGTGACTTCATTTACACATATAGACATAAATTCCTATACACATTCCTGTCCTTCTGCCTGCACCCAGTAATTTACTATGTCAAAACTCTCCTTAACACAACACTGGATGCTGAAACAGCACCACTCTTCCACTATGTCTATATCAAGGATGATGATTATACTCATGGTACTTATCGTTTACAATTACCTCTGTCCCACAAAATCAGTAATTATGAAATTGCATGAGTGATACCTCTTTTTTGATTTGGTGCATTTCTTCATGCCCCCCCCACCCAAAAAAAAAAAAATTAAAACATCTTGTACTTCTCGGGTGGTTCAAGTGAAGGCACTCGGAGATGCCCCATGCGTCATGCCACACCTGAGGTGTGCCACTATCCAACCACAATACATACCCTGTCATGCCTTACTACTTAATTGTTTTATGTTTGTTAGGACATTTTTCACGCCTAAAAAAAAAAAAACAACAACAAGGAAACACAGAAAACAACCACATGGATGCCTATGCAGCAGCACAATTGTATCTGAATGGACACTAAATGGGACTGTCAGTTTAAAAGTCATGTTTATTTCATCATCATTAAAGTATTGTTGGATTTTTTATAGCAATATTATAATCAAAACAAGGCACTCCAGGATATGTGTCATCCCTTAAAAACTTCACACATATGTGTTGGAAGCACTTGACCTGCATCCTCATGCTTCAGCCTACCATAGGTGTGACATTATTCAGCTACGACACACACCCTGTCATGCCTCATTGCTTAACTGATTGACTGAGAATGCGGTGGAAGACAACGATGCACAATTATCATTATATTGCATATCTATTATTTAACTAACTAAGTCGCAGCTAAACACATTGGTTTGTTAATGTGGTAGACAAAAAGAAAAAATTACTCTCCTTAGTAATGTTGTTTCTTCTAATGGAGTCTTGCTGTATTCTGACTATTTGCAGTGATCTCCAACCTTTGAACTGCCCCGGAAAGGAAAGAGTTAACTTTCCATGCAAGGCATGGAACGCTGAGCTCGAGCTCGGTTGAGCCTCTGTCTGCTGTTGTTTGAACCCCAACCGCCAGATCTTTACAAGCTATACTCACTGGGCATCCTTGTGTGGAAACTGTAAACTCACACTAGCCAACTAGCAACTAAATTTAATAAAAAGGGTTTTTTGGTTTCAAAGTAAAGACTCAAGTCAGGAAACCCAAAAAACAAAACACAACACACACCCATAAATTAAAGAGGGTGAGAAAAGGAGGCACCTCTAGGGTGCCAACACTGCTCCTGCCCACCCACATACCAAAAACCAGGTTCTGAGAGGGGAGGCGGGAGGAGGTCAGAATACAACAAGACTCCATTAGAAGAAACAACATTACTAAGGTAAGTAATTTTTTTCTTCAAACAACATGAAGTCTTGCTGTGTTCTGACTATTTATACATAGACAGTGTCGGCAGATAAGGGCCTATGGCCCACCCAGTCTGCCCATTTAAGTTTGTAAGTTCAGTTTATGTTTTCCAGGAAGTCTGTTGCCCCTTACCCCGACCTCCAGAATTCCTTTATTATTTGCAGACTACCAAGCAGTACCTCTATGGAGGAGGGACAGAACCTACTTTGGGAACAGACTCTGATGCACTGCTGTGCCAAACTGTGCATCACTCCTAGACTGGATATCCAGAGAGTAATACTTGATAAAAGTATGGACTGTTTTTCAGGTGGCTGCTTGACATATCTCTAAGATAGGAATATCCCTGGCAGCAGCCAGGGAAGCAGCTGTACTTCTAGTGGAGTGAGCCCTCAGGCCTGAGGGTGGAGTCCTACCCAATTTTTCATAGCAGAATTGTATACAAGAGACAATCCACCTGGCAATAGATCTTTTGGTGGCAGGTTTTCCCTTACCGACCTCACCATAAGTGAGGAACAATTGGAGGGAGTCAAACCTGTGATGCTTGGTGTGCTTTATGTAGTAGCTAAGGGCCCTTTTCACGTCCAGGCTGTGCAGCCTCCTCTCTCCAGAGGAGGAATGGTCAGTGAAGAAAACAGGACGAGACATAGACTGGTTAAGGTGGAAATCTGAGACCACCTTAGGCAAAAACTTCCTATTAGTTCTTAGGACCACCTTATCTCTATGAAAAGAGATAAAATCAGGCTCCACTGCCAGGGCCTGTAACTCACTGATGCATCTGGCAGAAGTAATGGCTACCAAGAACACAGTTTTCCAAGTCAAGTACTTAAGCTCTGCTGAGGACAAAGGCTCAAAAGGGGGTTGCATAAGCTGAGCAATGCAAACATTTAGGTCCCAAGCAGGAGCAGGGTCCCTGAAGGGAGGATTGGTTTGCAACAATCCCTTGAAGAATTTACAAAATACAGGATGAGCTGAAAGAGAAGAGGGCTTACCTACTGACAAAAAAGCAGAAACAGCTGCCAAATGTACTTTGAGTGTAGCTGGTCTGAGCCCCAAGCTATTGAGATGAACCATATAGTCCAGAACTGTAGGCAACCCAGCAGACTCTGGAGAAATATGCTTACCAGAGCACCAAATAGTGAACCTTTTCCATTTGGAGTTGTAAGTCTTTCTGGTGGAAGGCTTTTGAGAAGCCTTTAGAATATCCAGAACACCTTGAGAGAGATGCAGATCAGCAAACTCTAACTCTTCAAGAGCCAGGCCTTGAGATAGAGAGATTTGAGATTCGGATACCAAACTCTCCCCTGAGAGGATGTCAACAGGTTGTAATTCCTGGGAAGAGATAGGGAAGGTGGACTGCTAAGGACAGCAACAGTAGGTACCAGGGCTGTCTGGCCCAGTCTGGAGCAATCAGAATCACTTTGCAGGGCTGAGACCTGATTTTGACTAGTACCTTGAACAGGAGAGGGAAGGGGGGAAAGCATACAAAAACTTCCCTTCCCAATTGAGAACTAGAGCATCCAAGGGGACTGAGCCCAATACTGGGGGTCTGCAGCAAAAAAGGGAGAGTTGGTGATTGTCTGGGGCTGCAAAAAGATCTGTCTGTGGAGTGCCCCATCTGGAGAAAATCACCTTCAAAACTAGGGGATCTAGGGACCATTCATGATGGCCCTGAGATATCCTGCTGAGAGCTTCTGCCAGGACATTGTCCTTCCCTGGGAGGTGCACTGCTATCAGAGAGGTTTGCAGGGAATAGGCCAGAGACCACATCTTCATTGCTTCTGTGCACAAGGCCGTAGACCGAGTGCCCCCTTGCTTGTTGATGTACCACATTGTGGTGGTATTGTCTGTTCTGATCTGGACTACTTTGTTCTGAACAGACTTGGAAAAAACTTGCAGTGCCAGAAACACTGCTCTGAGTTCCAAGAGATTGATGTGAAGCAGAGATTCTTGAGGTGACCACAGCCCTTGGGTGGTCAGATCCCCCAAGTGGGCTCCCCAGCCCAAGAGGGAGGCATCTGTGGTAAGGATTAGAGAATGAGATTGAGTGACAAAAGGAACTCCTTGCCTTAGATTGTCCTGATCCTGCCACCATTGCAAAGCCAGGATCAGGGTTCGAGTCACAGGGACTAATTTGGTCAGAGAATCCTTTCTCTGGGACCAGAAGGCTCTTAAGTGGAACTGAATGTCCCTCATCTGAAACCTTGCTCCCTGGACCACTGCCGTAGAGGCTGCCATGTGGCCCAAGAGCTGCAGAAAGTGCCTTGCTGGTCGAGACACCTGAAGGGTGAATGAAGAGGCCAGTTTCATAAGGGTCCTTGCCCTGTCCAGGGGAAGGAAGGCTCTTGCCCTTATTGTATCCAGTTCTGCCCCTATAAAGGTGAGGAGCTGTACTGGCTCCAGAACTGGCTTTGAAAGATTTAGGAGGAATCCTAAGGAAGTGAGCAATTGCTGAGTTATCTGGAGATGTGACTTGACTTGGTCTGGAGACTGACCCACTATGAGCCAGTCGTCCAGGTATGGAAAGATGGAGATCTTTTTTCTTCTTAGGAAAGCAACCACTACTGCCAGGTATTTTGTGAACACCCTTGGGGCTGATGTTAGGCCAAAGGGCATTGCTCTGAATTGATAGTGGCCTGAGGGCAACTCGAACCTGAGGTACTTTCTGTGGGAGCACCTGATGGGAATGTGAAAATAGGCATCCTTGAGGTCCAGGGAGACTAGCCAGTCCCCTGGCCTTAGAGAGGGCAGAATTATTCCCAGAGTCACCATTTTGAATTTTGGCTTTAAAAGGTGCTTGTTTAAATATCTTAGATCCAGGATGGGCCGCCATTCTCCTGTCTTTTTGGGGGTTAGGAAGTACCTGAAGTACAATCCTTTTCCCCTGTGTAAGGGTGGAACCCTTTCTATGGCTCTGAGAGCCAAGAGGGAAGAGACTTCTGCCTCTAGGGCAAGGGTCTCTGAAGGATTTGCAGGTGGAAAGGATCTGGTTCTCATCCTGGGGAATTTTTTGAAGCTGAGAACCAGTCCCTGGCTTACTACTTCCAGGACCCACTTGTCTGATATTAAAGACTTCCAGTCCTGGACAAAGTAAGCCAGCCTGCCCCCTACAGGTAGTGGAGAATCGGCCCGGGCAGACCCATCAGGGTGCCTGCTTGGCAGGGGCTTTAGGCTGAGGGATGGGAACAGGCCTGCTCATACCCCGTCTGCCTCTCCCTCTAAAGAACCCCCTCTGAGCAAAGGCAAAAGAGGAGGCCTGGGCTTAGTAAAAAGGCCTATGAAAAGGCCTGCCCCTGCCCCTGGAATGCTGCCTCTGGGGAGTGGCTTGCCTTTCTTTGGCCTGAGCACTCCTGTAGGTGGTCCTGTACTCGTCCATTTTCTTCATGTAGTTCTCTGTCTGCTCCCCAAACAGAGAATTACCAATGACAGGAAAATCCATGGCCTTAGTCTGGGTATCCTGTGACAGTCTAGTACATCTGAGCCAAGCCATCCTTCAAAGGGCCACAGATGTAGCCATGACTCTAGATGAAACATCATTGGAGTCCACAGCAGTATGAAATTGCACCTTGGATGCCTCAGTCTCATCTGCAGCCACCTGCTCCAGCTCCTTGGCAAGCTGGTCAGGGACCTGTTTAGCTAGAACTTCTAGAGCCATCACAGTGTCCCACCTGGACTTCTGGTATCTAGCTGTCTAGGCCATATAATTAGCCTGCATGAGTCCCAAAGATGCTGCCATGTACTGGTTCTTTGCCATGGCATCAATCCTCCTGGAGTCCTTATCTGGGGGTGTGAAGCCAAGGGTATATTTGCCTTATCACAGGCAGCAGCCTGCACTACCCCTACATGGCTGCATGGCTAGGAAAGGAACTCCGTATCTGAGCCTAAAAGAGTATACCTCTTGTCCATTCTTCTGTCCACAGGAGGTATGGAATTAGGAGTTTTTAGAATCTTAAATGTCTGTTTTCCAAAAGACTTATGGAGGGGAATAGACAATCTCCTGGACTCTGGGATGTCCAGCATCTCAACGTAATCAGGCTCCTCCTGATCCTCTACTGCTTCTTCCATAGGAAGCTGGAGGGTTTCAGCCACTTTTTTGCAAAACATAAAGTGGGAAGGGGACTCAGAAAGCCTAGGAGGAGAAACACCTGAAGGTCTGTCTGGGGAGATGTCCGGGTCAATGGGCACATCCAGACTTTCATAATCACCATCACTATCTTCATACTCTCCCTCCGGTTCATAAAGTTCTTCTAAATTATAATCCGGAACCGGGGGAACTGACCGAACCGAGCCCCTAACCGATGGTGCCGGTTCAGTCGGAACTGAAGTTAGCAATTGAACAATCCTTATCGCTTTGGCTATTTCATCAGCGGTCGGAGAAAGAACTTGTGGATCCGAACCGCCTGACTTATCCCTTCTTTTTCTTTTAACCGGAACCGACTCCTCAGAGTCGGTTCTCCTTTTGCCCGAAGAAGTTTCGCCCTGGTTAGAGGGCACTCCTTCTGGTTCGGTTGGAACCGAACCGGGCTGGCCATCCAGGTCAGCGGACTTCTCGGCCTCCCTTTCCCTCAGTCTACCTACTCTCTTATCCAGGGTAGCTTTGGGAAAACTTTTGCAAATCTGGCAGTCTGAATCGAGGTGGTCAAACTCCAGACAATAAACACAGGTGGTGTGGAGATCAGCCTTAGCAAAGGCTTTCCCACACACACTACAGTGTTGAAACCCAGTGGGCCCGGTTTTTTTCTTGAGTTTCTCAGACATGGCCAGTCCTAACCAAACTTACCCTTTTTTCAGCAATCCGCCAGGCAAGACACCCCTATCGGTTCCTGACCGTGTTACGGGTCTTGGAAAAAAATGTAATGAAATCTGTTTTTTTTAGAACCGATACGGACCGGTTACCACACTCTAATAAATCAGAAAAACCTTTTTCACAAACCTGATCGGTTCAAACCGAACTGATCCAATGTTTACAAGTTCCACACAGAAAACTAATATAGAAACCTATCTAGTACTCACGGTACCACAAACAGAGACTTAACCAACAGGTTAGACTGAAGAAATTCGGTTGAAACCGAGAGAAAAAAAACGACACTTTAACCAACTTTGTTTTGAACTGAGCGAAGGAGAAAGCTCCGGAGCGACTGTTCAGTGAGGCGGAGTAAAGAATCTGCCGGTTGGGGTTCAAACAACAGCAGACAGAGGCTCAACCGAGCTCGAGCTCAGCCTTCCATGCCTTGCATGGAAAGTTAACTCTTTCCTCTCCGGGGCAGTTCAAAGGTTGGAGATCACTGCAAATAGTCAGAATACAGCAAGACTTCATGTTGTTTGAAGGTGTGAAGTAAAGTTTTGCTGATTACAAGGAGCAAATAATATTTGTAATATGTGGCAGGAATTGAGACATATGGGGAGGGATTAAACAGTGGTCTGTGTGTATGGTTACAACATGGTCATGCAGATATCCATGAACATAAGTGGGTATTTTAAAATATGTATTTTACAACCATTTTAAAACACAGGACAAAGTGTTAATACAAACCCTAATTTTGCCATAATGAACTAAACGAGCTTGTTTAAAGCTTTCCTCATTGATCTGTGAATACAGTCTTCTACCTCTTCCTCTGCCACTAACTTCAAACCTCCCATGGTGTCTGCATGTTCCTTTATTTAAGGACCTACTACTGTCTCCTTCAGCTGCTGTGGTGCATTGTGTATGTTGCCCACCTCTCTTGCCAGCCTTCTTCTTAACAACAATGGGTTTGCCAAGCTGATAATCACTGTCATCATTGGTAGATAAGTCACAGTCTAACTTCTCAAAACCATCAGTAAACATCTGGAAAAACATTTATTATATATTACTACTCAGTCACATATTTTTATTTTTTAAGTTAATTAAAAAAAAATCACTGCCAGCCCAGTGGCATAGAGGGTTGAGGTGTTGGTGCCTTACCTGGACCCACGCCGGTGACCCAGGTTTGGGAACAGAATCAGGACGCCAGGGGCTGGCTGGGGTGGGAGAAGATTGAGCATCCGTGGGACTGCTCTCCTCTCTCGGGGGTGGGTTAGGGAAAGGCGTCAATTGGCAGTGGCCTCTGGTGGAGACCAGGAGCACTGCATGATGGCGCAAGGAGGGACGTCAACCAGAAAACTTGAAAATGCTCCATGTCACATCAGATGATAGCTGCCTGGCTCTCCGAGCCCATCAATGCCTCTGAAGCCTTCCGCCTCAGCAGCACCCTCTGGGCCAAGATGTTGCCCTGGTCTGCGGCTCCCTGGCTGGTACCTTCCCTCTTGGAGGAGGGGAACCCATCCGGCAAAGGGTTACACTGAGTTACCTGGGGGGATTGGCTGTCATGTGAGAGCAGAGGACTCAGGGAACAGGACGGGTCAGAAGTAGCATTGGCTCACCTGAAGGAGAGGCTGGCATGGATGCACATCGGGGGTGAAAAAGAGATAACACAAAAAAAACAAGCATTTGTCAATGCCAAATGTTTGCTTGCTGGCATTGGCAGTGGTAGTGCAGAAGTGACAGAGCTGCATAATAGGAATGGCAGTGAAGTACTGAACTGAAGCCAACCCCACCACCACCCTGCAGAGAGTGACAGGCATTGGGGTGTGCCTTTGGGTCATCAGGCATAACAGCCATGCCATTTCACCACAGCCTACCCTGCAGACACTGACAAGTATCACGGTGTGCCTTGGGGTATTTGGCCCTTATGTGCACCCCATTCCATCAGAAAATATGGTGAGATGGGTGCGGTATAGGAGAATGGGGTGAACTCTGGGGCCGAAGAGTCCAAGGCATACTGCGATGCCTCTCACTGGCTGCAGGGTGTGGAATGGTATGAGCATTACAGGCAAGAATCCCAAGTCACACCCCTGATGCCTGTCATTCTCTACAGGGTGGGGCATTATGGTTGGAAACCCTAACACCTCAGGCATTCGTTGGTATTTTCACTCCAAATTTTCAACATGTTTTTTTTGTGACCCCACCTCATGAACAGTGGCAATATCAGTTTGTTACCCGAAAGCTGCTTATGCACAGCGACTACGGCATTTAGCACCACAGGTACAAAAACATTCTGAACAGGATGTGAAAAATGACAGCTGTACTGTTCATGGGGAGGTGTAAAAAATGGCAATGTTGCTAATCTGCAGTAAAAATATTAAAAACTGGTGAAGTCACGAACGTGCATAGAAACTGTGCAACACACACCCGTAATGTAATTAGTTTGGGGATTTTTTACAGCAGATTGTCAACACAGGCATTTTGGGATCTCCGATCATGAACAGTGTCACTGTGATTTCCTTTATCTGTCCCGAACAATGATTTCCCACAGCGACCACGCATCTCTGCGCTGAAAGTGTGAAAACACATTTTGGCCATGTTGTGAAAAATGACAGCTATACTGTTCATAAGGAAGTGTGGAAAAATGCCACTGGTGAAAATCTGGACTGAAAATATTACAAAGTCATGCACTTACGAGGGTGCGTGGAAACTGCGCAATGCTCACTCGTAACACAGTCATTTTATGGACTTTTGTCACCAAATTTTCAATATAGCCATTTTAAGACCTCTGCTCATGAACAGTGTAACTGTGATTTTCTTAATCTGTCCCAAACATTGCTTTCGCACACCGACTGCACCATTGTGCGCTACATGTGCGGAAACACATTTTGGGCGACATGTGAAAAATGGCAGCTACACTGTTCATAAGGATGTGAAATAAAATGGCAATGTTGAAAATCTGGAGTGAAAATATTGAAAATTCGCAAACTTACGGTGCATAGAAACTGCAATGCCAACAAGTAAAACATAATCATTATGGGAATTTTCGCAAATTTTCAACATAGCCATTTTAAGACCTCTGCTCATGAACAGTGTCACTGTGATTTTCTTAATTTGTCCCATACGTTGATTTTGCACACCGACCGCGCCCATAGTGTGCTGCTATGGGCGGAAACACGCTTTGGGCAAGATGAAAATGACAGCTGTACTGCTCATAAGGAAGTGTAATAAAATAGCAATGTTGAAAATCTGGAGTGGAAATATTGAAAATTTGCGAACTTCTGACGTGCGTGAGAACTGCGCATGCTCGTGAAAACAATCATTTTGAATTTTCCACCAAATTTTCAACATAGGCTTTTGAGAGCCCACTTTATGAACAGTGGCAGTGTCATTTTTTACCTGGTCCCAAAGGTGATTTCACACAGTGACTGTGAAATCACCCTTCAGGCCTGATTAACGCCATGACAGTGAGAGCATTCATGAGAAGGGGTCCCAAAACCCATGTTGAAAATTTGGTGCAAAAATTCCAAAAATGCCTGAGATATGCAGCAAAGTTAAAAACCTTATCTATCCCATTATACAGCTTACCGCATTTCCTCAGTTTGCGGTCGGCTTTGAAGAGTGCAGACATGTTCCCAGTCCAATCAAGACTGCTGCACAGAGTCCGGAGGTAAGTATGGGGTGGGGGTGGGAGGTAGGGTGCAGTGGTGGGCGCGGTGGGGGCAGAGACAGCGAGGGACGATTTTCAAATTCAGGTTGTTTTTTAAAAACAAAGGGCGAGGACGCGGGGCGTTTGCCACGCTGGGGTGGGCTCCCAGCGTGGCACAAGAGATGGCTTTTTGGGGGTCATGGAGCCGACAGGAATTGGCACCCCGTCGCTGACAGCATCTGTTGCCATGCTGGGGTGGGCCCAGCTTGGCACAAGGACGGCTATTTGGGGGCGGAGCCGACGGGGATTGGGCACCACCGCCTGCAACAGCATCTGTTGCCATGCTGGGGTGGGCTCCCAGCGTGGCACCCTGTACTCTCGGGGAGAAGTGGAGCCGACGGGGATTGGGCACCCCTGTCGGCTATAATGTGTAGCCACACTGGGTGGGCACCCAGCGTGGCATGTGGAACACTGTTTGGGGAGCGCAGCACAGCCGAAGGGGATTGGGCACCCACAGCTATACAGTGTGTGTGGAGAGCACGCAGTATGCATGCGCGCAGGTGTGTGTAGGGAGTGCGCATGAGCAGGCAATATCTTATTGCTGCTCACTGAAGCGTAGCTCCCCCTTTCAACTGTACTCCACTGCATTTTCGACTGCTGTCATAGACAGCTCCAGCAGGCATTGGAGAACTGCAGCCACACCTGCAAACACACTGACTGAACTGGAAGAGGGCTGCCACACCTCTGAAAACTCGGATGATGGCATTATGTTTCTTGCACATGTGTGCAAGCAAACATAAAAAATCACTGTAAATGAGGAAAACTTTAATAGAGTATACTTTCAACTCTATTCTTTTGGAATCATTTATATAACAGGAAAATGCACTCAAATGGAAGAGTTTAAGAAGGGCACTGACCATTGAACAGACTCTATAGACCTTAGGGCCTATTCTGCTGGCTTCATAGTATGTTAGCATGTCAGTATTTCATCATCTAGTACTGCTGAATGACTGGAATGATGCATCCGGATTTTGAACCAACATTCTTGAACTGTTGGTGGGAGAACAACTGTATTTTATTAAAAATCTCCCTCTAAATGAGGATAGCATTAAAAAAGTATACTTTTTACACTTTTCTTTTGGAATCATTTTTATGTTGGCTTGCGTGCATGCTCAAGCAACATCTTGCTGCAAGCTCGGTCTTGGGTATGCTGCTGTTGGGTGAATGCAGGCATGCATCAGTAGGTGCGCCCTCATTCCCCAATCTGCCTGCATGCCACTGCCACACCTGCATACATAATGGGGCGAGCACATCAAAGCAAAGGTCCGCTGCAATCGTCATCGCAGCGGTCCTTTGTGATCTCTTCGCCATCATCTGGCCATGGTCAGCGAAAGGGCGGCCGCCTCACCTGTAGTCGACATCGGGTGCCCATCTCGTTGCCTGCAACCCCCGTGTTTAGGTGTCACGGGGAGCCCACTCCTGTAGCATCCCCCGCAAATGTGGAATGCCTCAAGGGTGCCCAACCCCTCGGCTCATGCCCCCACTTTTCAACACGATGGGGGAGCCCACTATCGGCATCACCCCCAACTGTTGACTTCTGAGGGGTGCCCAATCCCTCGGCTCAGCCTCCCCACCTTTCTTTGTTTGCTGGCAGGGGTGCCCAGTCCTCCGCGGCATTACCCCTGTGTTGTGTGCCGACGAGGATGCCCAATCCCCCGCCGGCTACTGACACCCCCACCACAAAACCTGACTTAGATGGCATGCTGGAGCTCACCCAGCATGCCAAATGCCCTGCAATGGGAAAATTGTCCTCGACGGTTTGTTTTTTTTTTTCACCTAGAAAACAAAACCGCCCCTCGTAGTCTAGATCCCTCCCCCACCCGCACCACCCACTGCGCACTCCTGCCTCCTCACCCCATACTTACCTCCGACCCGGCGTGATGATCTTCAGTGGACCGGAACACGCCTGCACTCTTCAAAGCCGACCGCGAACTGAGGAAATGCTGGTAAGCTGTATAATGCAATGAATAGGGTTTTTTCAACTTTGCTGCATATCTCAGGCATTTCTTGGAATTTTGGCACCAAATTTTCAACATGGGGTTTTTGGGGCCCCTCCTCATGGTGTTAATTGGCCTCGGAAGGTGATTTCGCAGTCACTGCGCGAAATCACTTTTCAGGACCCATTAATGAAATGACAGTGCCAGTGTTCATGAGGTGGCCTCTCAAAAAGCCTATGTTCCAAATTTGGTGGGGAAAATCCGCCAATACCTGTTTTACAGGCGGGCATTGCAGTTGCTACATGAGCTCATAATTTTTGCGCATTCACAATATTTAACGCCGATTTTCAGCATTGGCATTTTTGAGGACCTCCTTGTAGAATAGTACAGCTGTCATTTTCACATCCTGCCCGAAATGTGTTTCCGCACTTCCGGCGCACAATTGCGCAGTCGCTGTGGAAAATCAGTGTTTGGGCCAGATTATGAAAATGACAGTGACACAGTTCATGAGCAGAGCTCCTAGAATGCCTATGTTGAAAATTTGGAGCTGATACTCCATTAAATGACTGTGTTACGAGCATGCGTTGGCAGATTGCACGCATGATCGTACCATCGTGCATTTGTGATATTTTCACTCTGGATTTTCACCATTGCCATTTTTACACACCTCTTGATGAACAGTACAGCTGTCACTTCACATATCCTGCTCAAAATGTGTTTCCGCGCTGATTGCAGAATAGCGTGTTACTGTGCAATCACTTCTTGGGGACACTTTTCAGGAAATGACAGTGACACTGTACATGAGAGAGAAGGTGCTAAAATGCCTATGTTGAAAATTTGGTGCCTAATGCCCACAAACTGGCAGTGCTGCAAGTGTTGCCTTGCATATTTCCCTATGCACCCTTGGTAACTCAAGAAATTCAGAGTATTTGTATGCTACATTTTCAGCACTGGCATTTAATTACACCCTCCTTATGAACTGTGCAGCTGTCATTTTTCACATCCTGCCCAGCATGTTTTCCCACACTGCACTAACAAACACCCACAGGGACACCCTAATGCCTCTCACTCTCTGCAGGGTGGGGTTGGGTAGGCATCAGTTCAATACTTGACTGCCACTCCTATGCTGCATCTCTCTAACTCCTGCACTGCCAATGGCAGCAAGACGACATTCGGCATTGACAAATGCTTGTATATACAGTAATAGCTATAAGGCACTCCCAGGAGTTAGATTAACAGTCAGTTAACCACCCCCTAGGGGCAATATGGCACTCGGCTGTGACTTGTGCCACATTACAACCCTTACTCTAACACCTGGTCATGCCTTTTTGCTTAAGAAATACTCATAAAAACATTATTAAACAAACAAAAATAATAATCTTCCACTGACAGTTTGAGAATGGTATGTAAATGGAAAAATGCATCATTCCTGTCATTTTGGCAAAATCAGAAAATGGACTGCTGACATACAGAAAACATTTAACACTGGAAATCAGAATTAATGTGACAGTGTGATATACATTATTAAAATGATCTCAGAATTGCTGAACACTGATTAGTTAACGCATTCTGAGATCATTATGTTAATCTGCTTATTAACACTTGCACAGCCTGATCACCAATAGTACTGATCTGTGATACCATTTTCTACATTGTGGGGGGGGGGGGGTCGACTTTTTTATTATGTTAAACCATCTGCAGAAGATGGTCAAAAACCATAAAATAAATTAATACATTAGCAACTATACATAATTAAGGTGCCCACAGTAAAAACAGAAGTGCACCGCGCTCACATTACAACTGGTGCCAAATTTAGACAACATTAAACCAATTTGACATACAATGTTCCAATTTCTCATTGCCAAACTAATAATTACACATCATTATTTATGTGGTGCAAATTTAACCATAAAAGGGAAAGTGGCATTTTGAAATGCAGACTAACACTATTATTTAGATGGAATTGTAGATGTGTGGAACAAATTGTCACTTCATTATGTCACTGCAGGGCAGTTAACATTACATACATACACTGCTACGATATGATCAAGATCGAACCTATTTAACATCATTATGTCTCCACAATAATAGAAGTTTACTAAAATGAATAGAATGTGATTCATTGCCATTTGTTTTACAAAATTCAATAACTTCAGACGTGTGCATAGACTGTGCATTACGAACTTCATTCATTTTTTATTAAAAAAAAATTTACAAAAGGAGATGCCACGTTGCTTGGTATTATTGAAAAGCAGTTTCATATCCCACTATGGCAAGTGGATATTGGAATTATATTGCTACAACATTTATGCTGGTCTGTATCCATTCTCATAATACAGGCCTTTTGACATTTTCTGCCTGAGGCACTCAATCTCAGACTTTTCTCAAGTCCAGCATGTCTGTTTCCACATAACACTCTTCTCCCAATCTGCCTGTTCCTGTTGAACGATCAGAGGCCATAGCCCATTGTGCAATTCCCCCTTTCATGAATTGGAAGCTCGATCCCTTTGCAAGCACCATTACACCTGTCACAGTCACCTTGACCATCTGAGTTGTGCAGTGTTTGATATCGAGTGAGTGTGCCCCACAACTCCCTACTATGTCAGTCCATTTCTCCATCACTACATCACGTCTGCTATGCTGAGGTATACTGTCTGTCTTCCTGCTCAGGATCCATGGCATGTTGCTTGGGATGGGGGGGGATTATGCTGGATTATACATACTTCACACTACTGCCCGATGTATGAAATGCATTATCCAGTAAGATGAGGGTCAAAAAAGTACAGAGCAAATTCAATCAATATAGAGTTGGCCCCCATATCATCCTGAAGGGTGGAAACAGAAGAATTCACATGCCAGTTGCATAAGGGTGCACAGTACAACCTTCTAGTCCCCTGCCTGTAGCCGATGTCCTAAAACTGTTTCTGCACAGTGTAATCCTAATCCCTGCCTGACATTTCTATCTGTTTGCCTTCTTTTCTCAGCCCTTCATAGTGTACATCTATGTTTTTCCCACTCCAAACATGCCTATTGCAACCTACTGCTCTTCTCACCATTCAGTTCTACCCATTGCTGGATGGGACACTATACACCATTTCCCCTTTTTAACTGCAGTTTCTATGTGGCACCCCATCTTCCCCATCCACAGATGCCACATGGTTTAAGTGCTTTGAAAGCATTTAAGTGTTTCTACCTAGGCAGTTGACAGTTGAACAACACCTTTAAAGTAAGCAATTAAAGCAAAACAATTACGGCAGTAAGCAGCTTCAGGTAGTCATACCAACCCTTGTTTTGAACCAAAACAAACATGTGTTCTGAATCTCCCCCTCCCAAGTGCACTCACACTTATACCAGTTACCTAGGCAGCCTGAGCTGTGCAGTGTTGCACGGTGAGTGAGGGTTCCCCCACACCTTCATACTATGTAACCCTCTTTTTCCATCATTGAACATCCTCCACTGAGCTGCGCTGTACTCACTCAGTTTGTCTGCCCATGGTTGTATTACTGACGGCATGGTGGTTGTGTGTATGCATGTGTGGGGGGAGGGTATTCTTGAGCATAATATGGCAAATGAGTGTCCTATGTGATTTTTATGCACTGCATTTTCTAGTACGGCAGAAGGCAGAGGATGTCCGATCAGTATGGAGCCCCCCATATCTGTCAGAAGTGGAGGAAACACATGGAGTTGCAAGTCAGAGTACAACAGGATACTATTTTCCAAATACATCTCTATCCATTACACCCTTTTTCCATAAGCCCTTCTCTCAGTTTGCTTGTTCCCATTGTTTGATCGGACAAGGTACCACATTCATCACTCCACCTTTTGCATCACACGCTCACTCTCTGTACCAATTATAAGTACAGCAATAGCAGTTAGCTAGGCAGCCTTAGCTGTATCGTGTTTGATGCTGATTGCGTTGGCCCCACATCTACCTTCTATGTAAACTCCTTTCTCCACTCCTTCACCAACTCATCTATGTTGACCTGTGATCACTCAGTCTGTTTGCCCAGGGTTCCCCCTCACCATTGTGTGTTGTAGTTTGGGGGTGGGGAGTAGGTGGGGGGGGGGTAGGTGGGGGTGGCTGGACGGTCTCCCAGATCATGCTTGTCACAGTATTGCCATGTGCGATTTTTATGCAGTGCATCACCATGTGAGTTGGAAGGCAAAAAATGTATGGAGGAGCTCCGTTCAGTTTAAAGCGCACGTATCAGTCAAGTGGAGGAATGAAGTGAATTGGTATATGTGCTGCCCCATGATGCACAACTCAACTTTCTGTCTCTCTCTCTCTCTCTGTCTCCACTGTCATGACATTTCATTTGTGCACATTGTAACCACTAGTCCTGTCATTGGTGGCATAGTAACTGCAAAGAGGCAGTGGACTGCCCCTTCAATTGCAGTATTCTTGCAGAGTTCGCAGACAGCAGATGACAGGGTAATGCACATACTGTAGAATAAAAAGGTTGCCACACAGACATTTTTTTATCCGGCAAGATTAGTTTTTCTTTTTTTGTTTTTTTAACTACATCGGCCTGCAATTGAGTCACTGGAATAGGTGCAGAGAATAGTGGTATGGAACACAAAAACAGGAACAGCACATGTGCAGACCTAACCAGACAGCGTAGACGTGTATAGACGTGCATTTCTTTTTCAGACACTATTAGGTCCACATAAGAATGACACAAGAAGACTTCATTGAACTGCATACAGTTCAGAAAGCTATAACAATCCTCATTCGGCTCAGTACTCCACGATGATGTTACCACTGTACACGCCAGCCTGAAAGCACAGTGTGAGCATATAGGTCAGGGGGGCCAGGACAGCCCAAAAAACAAAACACATTTTCAGCAAAAGTGCAGTATAAAAGTAAGTAAAACTGGAACTATTAGCTATCCCAGCCACAGTGATGGTAAACTTGGTGAGTGGGGGGTTGGTGGGGGACCAGCCTATGGCCCTCATACCATTAGAAATAGAAGCAATAAAGAACTTAACCAACTACAAGGACAGCCTAAAATACAAAAAAAAAATCCCACTTTTACTTGACAGCATTTATTTATCTACATTATGAACATGCAACAGCTGGTCGGCCGTCTGACAGGAAGGTCACTAAGTGACTGAATTATTTGTCTCATGTTGTTCCGTTAATTTTCCCGACTGTACGACTGAATGGAAAAAACAGTGGTAATTAGGCTGAGAGTTCATAATACTACCGAAATTCTCACCTCTGAGGATGAGTCCATTGTGGAGGAACAAACTAGACTGAAGGGGGAGGATGGGGCCGCGTGGAGGATGACAACAGTAAAGCTGACATATTGAACAGGTATTTCTGCTCAGTCTTTACTGAGGAAGAGTAGGGTAATGGGTCTGAAGGGAGTACAAGGGGTGGGAATGGTGCAGAAATGGACACAAGTCCCTTTACACAAGAAAGGGTCCTGAAGGAACTGGAAGTAATAGGAGTTATTAAAGCAATGGGGCCAGATGGAGTGCACCCAAGGGTCCTTAAAGAACTAAGGGAGGTGGTGGCTGAACCTCTGACAATCCTGTTTAGCAGATCACTGGAAACAGGGGAGGTACCCAAAGACTGGAGGACAGCAGATGTAGTCCCCTTATACAAAAGTGGGAAAAAAGAGGAAGCGGGGGAACTACAGATCAGTCAGCCTCACCTCGGTAGTGGGGAAGATCATGGAAGCACTACTGAAGGAGAGATTGGTGTAACATCTGGTTGTTAATGGACTACAGGATCCAAGGCAGCATGGTTTCACCAGGGGGAGGTCATGTCAGACCAACCTCGTTGAATTTTTTGACTGGGTGACTAGGGAGATGGATCAGGGAAGGGCAGTGGACATGGCCTATCTGGACTTCAGCAAGGCCTTTGACACTGTGCCACATAGAAGACTATTACACAAACTGGGGAATATGGGTGTGGGCAGGACAGTAGTGCAGTGGATAGGTAACTGGCTGTGCAGCAGGACGCAGAGGGTGGTGGTAAATGGCTGTCACTCCACAGAGGGAAGAGTGACCAGTGGGGTACCACAGTGATCAGTGCTGGGACCAGTCCTATTCATCATCTTCATCAGTGACATTGCACAGGACCTAGAAGGCAGAATTTCCCTGTTTGCTGATGACACAAAGCTCTGTAACACAGTAGACACACCAGAGGGTGTAGACAGAATGAGAAGGGACCTGCAGAAACTTGAAGAATGGTCAGGGGTTTGGCAGTTGAAATTTAATTCAAAAAAGTGCAAGATAATGCATATGGGGTACAAAAACCCTGACACAATATATCAGTTGGGGGGTGAGGATATAGCATGCACCAAGCAGGAAAGGGATCTTGGGGTTATCTTCTCTGATGACCTCAAGGTAGGGAAACAGTGTGACAAGGCAGCAGGTAAAGCAAATAGGATGCTGGGATGCATAAGCAGGGGCATCACCAGCAGGAAAAGGGAGGTCATAATTCCACTATACAAGACACTAGTGAGGCCCCACCTGGAGTACAGTGTACAGTTCTGGAAACCTTACTTATGTAAGGGCATAGACAGGGTAGAAAAGGTTCAGAGGAGGGCAACAAAGATGGTACATGGATTGCATCACAAGTCCTATGAGGACAGGTTGAAGGAATTGAATATGTACTCACTGGAGGAGAGGAGGGAGAGAGGGGATATGATAGAGACATACAAGTATCTTACAGGGAGGAACAGGGTGCAGGAATACACTATTTTTAAGTGAAAAAAGATGTTCCAGGACTAGAGGGCATGGGATGAAGTTGGAGGGAGGACGATTTAGAGGAAACGTGAGGAAGAATTTCTTCACAGAAAGGGTAGCGGACAAGTGGAACACCCTGCCAGAGGAAGTGGTGGGGCTGAAAAAATCACGGGATTTAAGAATGCATGGGATAGACATAAAGGAATTCTGGAGGTCAGGGTTTAGGGACAACAGACTTCTAGGAAAACATAAAGTAAACTTACAAGCTCAAATGGGCAGACTGGGTGGGCCGTAGGCCCTTATCTGTTGACACTGTCTATGTATCTATGACATGCAGCTCCTGTCATTCAGGTCGCAAACTGTCATTGACATGTAATCTGCTCAAGGACACATACATGCGCGTTCATGCCCCCCTAGCTACTGAAGCGCAGACACATTCCAATGCATTTAAAATCACCAACGTCCTGCCTCCAGTCATGCAGAGAGACAACAGCGCACACGTTTCCATGGCTTCATTCACTTTTACAAGCTGCCTGACCCTTTTTCATTTTCACTAAATAATTAATAAAAACTCCATGGACCAAACAAACAACTGTTATCGCTATCCTTTACAGAGGTAGGGCTCCTAAATTTCACTTTCAAAAAATGGAAACTCAGAAAAAAAAACGTGTAAATTACAAGACAGTCTCACTTTAATTATATCTGAACTTGCTCTTTTACTTTCAAGCCTTTTAAATATTACAGCTGTAGTTTAATATGTGCTATTTCTTTCTCTCTCTCTATATATATATATATATATATATATATATATATATACTCTGATTGCTCCAGTTGTATTTTAATGTAGGTCTCACTTCCTAAAAAAATAGAACAAATCAAGTATTCACTCCCTTTTGCTTAGTTTTATTAGCTAATGAAATAGTATTTAAACTGAAAGAAACAACGTTGTTAAAGTCAATTACCTTAGGCCCTCTATTAAAGTAATGTTTGCTCAGGCTTGACTTCAGTACGTAGGGGTAGCAACGCTGCTCCATCTGGTTTACTTACTTACTACTTGCCAGCAGAAACAGTCCACATGGTCTTTCAAGTGTGCTTGAGTGTGCTAGCAACCTACTTTCAGCAGCTGCCCCTCCCCCCTTCCCAGTCCCTCTCCCCCCAACACAGATGAAGGCCAACTGATCTTTAACCAGATTAAGCTGCTGGTGGTATTTTTAGTGAATGGGGGAAATTTGGACAGGACACTGCCCCTTGAGGAAGATCTAACAGTTGATGTGCAGGGACTTCTGGCTGAGGTTGCATTTGTGCCACACTACAACAAATGTCTACTTTTTGCATTGACTTTGGTGTGGAATACCTGTTTTTGGTTGTGCAGACGTTTTTTGTCCTCTTTCTCTGGAATTCTGGTTAGCAACCTGGTCTGCACCCCACCTACATGCTGTTGGAGCGCAAGTATCATTTGGCTTTTTTTTTTTTACACCGGGGAAATTCTCCTACTTGATGGTAGGGAGCACTGTTCTGAAGTGACGGAGGATGGAGGATCCCAGTGCTGAGCGAGCACTGCAACAGAGAGGATGTGTGGAAGAGACCTCAGTGGGTGTAAATGTCACCACTAGCGAGGCTATCCCAGTAAATAATATCTCAAAACAACTAACCTTGGATATTGCAGCAGATATACAGGATGATCAAGAAGAAGTGCTGTGACGTCTTTTAGAAGTCTGAATACAGCTTGCAAAAATGGGCTTTAAAATGGCAACACTTTTGTTGCAGGAGGAGCGAAAAAGAAAATGGATGCAGAGGCTGTCTTCATCACCGGTAGCATCGACTTCCAAAATATTTGCAGTAGCAGACTGGGAAAAAATTACTGAGCAGTCTGATGCATTGTCGACCTCCCATACAGCAATGAAGATGATCTCAGACCTGGGAGATGCCTCTTGGTCAGCGGATGAAGTGCTTCATGTCGCAGGATGGACACAATAAAAATGGCGTCTGGGTTGCGGAACCACAAGACTCTACTCCAGTGGATAGCTCCATTACCAAGAATACACTTATGAATCCCACAACATCTATGCAAGACCCTGAGAGGCACACAGATTCAGGCCAGGAGCCACACTTATTACCTCCAGGTAATATTTATTTTTCACCTTTGGGATCTCTTCCTGTTTCACCTGTTAATTTACTAGATGAGCCTGAGGTAAATCCTTCTGACCCAGCTTGGGCTCCTTTTTGTCCAAGAGACGACAAACATAATACTACTGGCCCTATAGACCCTACTTTGCCCTAACCACAGAATAAATGTACATTTGCTGGTATTTTCAAAAACCTGTGGACTTGGCGAAATGAAGAAGTGCCATCCGTGTCAGATATCTCGGAGGCATGGATAAGCTGCCTGATTGATTTTATGTCGGGAGAATCTTATTAAAACAATCCTTAGGATTCTCCCCTAGTGAGGTCTATGCTCTCATACAAGCCCCAGGTGAACACACCTTTGATGTTAGTTTTAGAACACCTGGCATTCTTGAGAGGTTCTGGACTAAATATGCTATTTTGAAAACGAATCCCTTATGGTCCCCCTTTCAAGTTATGCCCCTTATGAAACAATCTTTTTGCATAGTGACAGTATTGTTTCGTAATGAGAAGGTCCACATCACTGATATATTATATTAGCTTGAAAAGTGTTGTGATATGCAAGGTTCCCCATAACCTATCCTAGACAGTGAAGGCTTCTGGAATGGGTGGTGGCGCATAAAGGTGAAGTTGTTACAACTTGAAAACGATTTCCAACATTTACCAAATTGGTCGGGACAAAGGGTTTGTGTTCTATCCAGGTCAACTCAGAAATGTCATAAGTGTGGATCCCCAGGACATATCAGTACCACCTGTGATAAAATCATTTTGTTTTCACTGTGGGGAACTTGTGCACTCAGAAATAGAATGTGATCATGCACCCACTTGTAACTTCTGTGATGAGACTGGACACATCTTTACTGACTGTTCCTGGGCATCCCATAATACAGATGATTCGGACTTTGCCTTGCAGGACTTCTATATAAACATGGCTGCCAGAGCCCTAGAGATTTTCCAGACCCATGTCCACCTAGGCACTCATGAGCTGGGCCTCCACCAATGTCTGAGCCATCATGAAGAAAAACCTCTTGTTCCTCATCTGACTTTCCCTCTAGGCCCAGGGCAACCACAAACTTATCTCCAACTACTATCACCCCTCCCACAAATACTGTGTTACAGGGAGCACCAAGTATTGAAACAGGAGGCATGCACCCCAACCCCCACCCATCCAAAAAAGTCAAGATATTTTCTGAAGTCTTCTTCCTCTAGGGGGGTTGTTGGTGTTCCTATAGCAGAACCTTTACCTCTTACTAATCGATATGCTGAATTTCCTCAGGAAATGGAGGGTATTGCACAAGATTCAAATGATGCTTCTAGAACATCTTCACAGAAAGATCCTGGTTCAGATACTGATGTCCCTTCTGCAACGGTTAAGAAAAAACAAACTAAACAAAAACAAAGCCTTCGAACAGGGCTTAGGAAAAGTTCAAGAAAAAAAGCTGTTCCACCCTGAAGGGTTTACTCAACTTCTCACTTCTGTCTATCAATTAACACAGTGCTTCTTGGAATGGCAATAGCATTAGATCTGACAGAAAAAACTGGCTACCTTTGATCTTTTCACCAACACTACTATTGACCTGTGTTTTTTCTCAGGATACTAGATTATACACTGTAGATGATTTTGAATTAGCTTCTGCTGCATGGTTGTGGGGTAAATGTCATTGGTCTGGAGGTACTGCCCTATGCTCTGGTATTGGTATTTGCTTCTTGAACCCACCTATACAAGTGACAAATGTAGTAGAAACAGAGGCAGGCAGATGCTTGATGTTGGATGTTGTTATTTCAAAGTCACATTTCAGACTTCTCAATATTTATGCTCCACAAATTAAATTAGAATGCATTGCTTTGCTTACTAAAATTCAGCCATACCTCTTTACTAGGAAAAATGTCATTTCTGGGGAGGACTTTAATATAAATAGGACTATATTAGACAGAGAGGTGAAGTCTGCTAAACTCTATTGTGACTCCACTTATCTGAATAATTTAATTCATCTTACTGGATTGAGATATGTTTTTTATTCCTCAAAAGATGTAGTTTATACATATTTCTCTGGAAATAGAAAGTCCCTTATTGATTTCTGGTTTATCTCCCCTACTTTAGCATATAGGTTTCCCACGGTTACACCTGTAGCAACCTCTGATCATGTTTTATTAGAGGTTGTTATTTCAATTTTTCCAGCATCTTATAAGGGTCCAGGATATTGGAAATTGAATTTATCATTATTAGAATATCCAGAGGTACAAGAAGGGTTTAATTATTTGTTGGATGCTACAGCCTCTGTGTACTTTTTGTACAACACTGTTCAGCAATGGTGGGAAGATACTAAAAGTAGAATTAAAGAATATTTTCAACATGTTGGCAGGTGTTTGGGTTCTTCAAAACAACATTACTATTCAGCACTTCACACTGAATTATTATCAGCTTATTCTCTGTTAAATAAAGGAATTTTTGTGGATCCCACTGATTTGGCAAATATTAAAGAAAAACTTTCAAAAGTACAGTATGACAGGCAGAAGACTTTTGAAATAGAACAAAGATTTGGGATACAAGTAGTACAGATGTAATTAATCATTTTGAAAGTTGTGCGGCTAGGAGATGGAAGACTGAAATTAAACAAACTTATTTCAGCATCAGGAGAGATGGTGTCTTCTCAGAAAGACATCCTCTCAGAAATTGACAAATATATTCAGGCTATGTTTAGGGATGACCCTCTGTTAACAGATTCAAAAATTGATAATTGGTCGAATGCTTGTGTTCTACCTCAAATTCCTGAGTATTTTTTTCTTACTTTACTAAGGCCCATAACTCTTTTAGAGTTAGAGAATGTCATAAAATCCTTACAGAAGGCCAAACCTCCAGGGAACGATAGACTCCCAAATGAGCTTTATGTCTCTATCCAATTGAAACTAGGAAATTGACTCTTACACATGTATAATAGTTGTCTAGAACAAGGGCTGTTTACAAAGAGTTTAACTCAGGGACTGTTGATTTTACTTTATGAAACCAGGGACAAGGAGGACCTCAGGAATTGGAGGCCTATTACTTTACTTAACACGGACAGTAAAATATTGACCAAAATTCTGTGCGATTGTATCTCAGTAATTTTATCTGATATTTCTCATTCTTCTCAATTCTGCTGTGTACCAGGCAGAACTATAACAGACGCTCTCATATTATTGAGAGAAATAATGGAATATGGCAGAATGGGAGAATTAACTGGCTTTGTTCTTAGTTTAGACTAAATGAAGGCTTTTGATAGGGTTTCCCATTGGTATTTATGGAAATGTCTTCAAAAGTTTGGGTTTGCAGAACCTTTTTTGAAATGGATACAGCTATATTATAAGGAGGCAGAAACGGTGCCTTATATAAATGGTTGGATAAGTAAATATAGAACGTTTATTAGAGGGGTTCAGCAGGGATGCCACCTTAGTCCTATTTTGTATATGTTGTCTCTGGAACCCTTGTTGGTTCAGATTAATTAGTCCTCAGTAATCAGTAGGTTGTGTATTTCTAGTGAAATACCTGAACTAAAGACCGTAGTGTGCGCTGATGATCTATGTGTTTTATTGGCAGATCTTCAATCCAGTGAGGCTACTGAAGCACTGACTGCAGCATTCATGGATGGCACAGGAGCTCATATTAATCTCTCCAAAAGTAAGTGTCTCTTCCTTGGTGAACAGGACTGTCCACATCAGTCAGTTATGGGTATTCCAGTGGTAAAAACAGGTTGTAAAATACTTGGCATTCATTTCGGCATGCCCAATGTTGATATATATAATTGGGAACTTCTTCTTCGAGAAGCTCAGTTAAGGGTTTGTGTCTGGAATAGATGGAAGATGTCTAAAAAAAAGAATATATACGGTCAAAATGTTTTTATAAGGGCTGTCTTTACATTTAGCAGCTATCTACCTGATCCCAAAACAATTGGAAACTGCAGTATTAAGTGTTTTCTTTCAGGCTATATGGGGGAGTCGTGTTAACCCTATAAAGAGATGAATTTTATATTTACGCCTGGATCAGGGAGGACTAAATATGATTAACCCTATTTCCTTTTTTTTCTGTATATTTCTTATTTTAACATTCATCCAGTATTACTTAATACAATTAAAGTATGGAGTCTCTGGGTAAATGATTCTATTGTTCTGTGGTTAATGGATTAGGGTTTGGATACAGTTATCCCGAACCAAAAACACATTTTGGATCTTCCTCAATACCACTATATTTGTTTTGGGAAAATAAAATTATGGCAGTTAACAAAGAATATGGTAATACCACATAAATGTCAGGAACTATATCAATTTCTTCAACAAACTTATTTTTTGACCCCCCGATTTTTCTATTAAATCTGCACTTGAAATTCAACAGATGCAGGCCATGTTAACCCAACCATTACTTCCACCTTATATGTGGCAAGTTACATGGTTGAGAGCACATGGCAAATTGAATGTTAAAGGCAATTTAAAACATAAAAGTCATATGGAAAGAGCTTGCCCTAGAATGAACATTTGTACAGCACAATTAGAAACAATGGAACACTTGTTTTTTCTTTGTTCATTTATTGTACAGTTTTGGTCCCTTTTAAATTCTCATTTGAACCCCTCCCCTTTCTATGGGATAAATATGGATATTTTAGTTCTAGGTATTTTACAAACCTCATGGGATAAATATGACTCTGAGGTTATGCATACTATATGGGGATGCTTAAAATATCATATCTGGCAAGTAAGGTGCCATTGGTCTTTATAGCAAACCTTTATTACTCCTGACCAATTATTTTGGAGGGTTTGGGACTCTGTTTTACTCATTAGAAGAACAGAACAGTCTAATTTGTCTACTACTTGTTATAATAAACGTTGAAAACTTCTACAATGGTTAGATACAGGATAACAGTATACGTATCGAATTTTTGACTTTCATTAATCCTTATTATATTTTGTTTTGAGTTTTGAAAAAACAAACAAAAAAACCTCCTTTACTCTTTTAGTGGGGAAGGGGAGGGTGTTTTCTCATTTGTGTATCTATGAATTACGTATGTTTTCCTAAATGTGTGATACAATACTTATTTATGATTTGGATATTCCTTTATTACGATTTTGTATGCTGTAATACAATTTTGTATATTTTAGATGGGTTGTATGAGTTGTATGAAGTAATACACATTTTGTTTAGTATGTGGGTTTTTCGTTATGTTATTTTATATTTACTTATTTATTTATTAAACTCTAGGATTACAAGTACTTTTGAGCAGGAACTGCTCGTTTACAAAGGTTCCATGTCGGAGGACGGGGGGTAACATACAACAGTGGTAAACAATGGTAACAGTCATAACATACAGATTCCTTGTACATAAATAGCGCAGACAATATGTTGAAGAACAACGCTAGCTAGCAACTATCAGAATTCAATGGTGAAACGGTATACTCGGTAGGAAGAAGTCAAGTGGAACATAAATTAATATTTCCAGAAGGAGAAGTATGCATTACTACATATTTGTTTTAATACTTTGCTTTCTATTATACTTGAGATGTGTTTTGATTTATTTGAAGTTTTTGAATAAAAAATTCCCCTACTCTTTTCGAAAAGTGCCATGAGATCTTTAACATCCACCTGAACTACAACCAGAACAGGCAGATGGGACCTCAGTTTAACGTCTCATCTGAAAGATAGAACCTCAGAAGTGCAGCACCCCCTCATGCTGCACTACAATGTCAGTATTGGGATATTACCCAAGTGCAAGGTGTGGGAATTGGACCCACAGCCCTCTGACAACCCTCTGATCTCCTGACCTCAGAGGCAAGTGTGCTACCTGCTAAACCACTGAAACCGATGTCTATTTGTAAATTGAGCAGGTCAGGAAACAAGCATCCTCATGTTTGTGCCTGCGCTGACATCATCATCCAATGTCAGGCAACAGAATCAAGCCCTCAAGCACAACAGTGCTTGAGAAAAGGAGGGGTGCCCATTCTGTTAAAGTGGCACCTGGTATTAGTAAAACAAAACAAAACATAACAAAAAACATGTGTCCTGGCTGAATACCAGCAGCGGAAAAAATAAACCTTACAATTAAAAAAAAAAAATTATTAGTAAAATGCTTTCTGCATTCTAAATCATAAACTATAAATTACTGCTTATTATTGGAAGGATGCATGCTCCTTATCATTGCATACAGCGGCTGGCTGAGGTTGTGAGAGGAGTACTGTAATGGTCACTGTATCAGCTCCTCAGGGCACCAGCGAATACAGTAAGGGGGGTGGCAGGGTGGTGTGCTCGATATGGGCGGTATGGGGCTGCTGGATGCCAGGGCATACTGGCTCTTTTCCGGGATGGGCACTCAGGGGTGGGGAGTTCCACTGGACACCAGGGAAGTCCTGAGAATGTAGCATCTGGCAAGCATAGGGTGGAGGTTCCACTGGACACAAGGGACCTCATCCTACATGCAGCAGTGGATGATTGGTGTCTACAGGGTGCCATTGGACACAAGGGAATTATTTTATTATACAGTAACAAGTGATTGGAGGATGGGGGTCCTACTAGACACCAGGGAATGATTGTGTTATACAGTGGTGAGCAATTGGCAGGAGGGGGTACCACTGCCACTAGACACCAGGAAATTCTTTTATTATATAGTAGCAGGTGATCAGAGGGTGGGTGTGCCACTAGACATCAGGGAATGCTTTTATTATACAGTAGCAAGTGACTGGAGGGGGGATGCCACTAGACACCAGGGTATATGACACAACACTGCAGTGTGGGTGATATTAGGCTGCTGTGCACCATGCAAATGGGACCATAATGGGCATGCAAATGGCCCCTTAGTGCCTTGCATACCCAGTGGGCTCATTTGCATGGTGCTGGCTGAATACTGTGCTGTGTGCTCCTGGCACTATCAGGTCTGCTGTTCCCTGCACTTCCCTTTAGGCTGCATACAGCCCAGATCCAGTTTGTGGCAGTGCTACTCAACTTAGTGCTGTGCCAGCATGCCCCTATATTCAGTCCGATAGCACCAGTGTGCTATCAAACTGAATATGGCATCATCAGGGTCAGAGCAAGTGCAGCACAAATCTTTATGTTCCAGCTTTTGCCCATATTCCAATATTGGGCCTCTTATAGCTCCAAGAAACTCACATTATAGCCATGAGGCCAAGAACTAGGGGATGGGGTGGCATGGTTCATATTTCACCTCCAAAGGAAGAGGAACAACTGTTTGGCTTAGATCCTGGTTCCCAGATACCCTTACCCATGTATGTGCCAACAAGGGTGGGCTGCGGTATGTTTTGTTACGAATACAATTGAACACTGGCTGGAAGGGAGCAGTTGGGTCTATATACTGACCGAACATACCCAGATTTTTTCAATCGACTGTCTTTGGAAATGACTGATTTTAAAGGTCCCTGGGTGCTAAATGGTGATTTCAGTTGTGTGAAGGACAATATAATTACCACTCTTCATGGGTCGGGGCCCATATACAGAAGTGCTAAAGCTCTATTGGCTGTAATGCAGGACCATAAGCTCATAGACTCTTGGAGGCACCTTAATCCAGCAGACAGAAAGTACATGCACTACTCACACTCTGCTAAACCATATTCATGCATAGATCTGGCCCTTGTTTCACAAGCACTAATTCCAGCCATGCACTTGATTACCCATGGCACTATGGCTATCACAGATCATACACTTGTACAGATCTCTCTCTGGGATGGGCACTCAAACCATAAATAAAGTTTAGAGACTCAACTCCACATTTTTAAGAAAAAGCTGATTTCCAACAGCATGTAAAAGCCAAAATAGTGGACTACTTGGCTAATAACCCTGCCAATCTGACAACAGCAGCAATGAGATGGGAAGCCCTAAAAGCTGTACTGAGGGGGGCCATCATCTCATTTACATCTCATAAAAGGCAAACAGATGACCAGTACCTCAGTGACTTAGAGGAGAAGATACATAAAGCAGAAAAGTCTCATATGGAACACCCTAAGAAGGGGGATGCAACACCCTACATCAACTAAAATGGGAATACAACATAGCACATAATACAAAAAATAGAGAAGGCATTATTCCTCACACAGGCCAGCCACTATTTTGATGGGGATGCTGGAGGTAAATGCTGGGCATGGCAACTGCAAAGCAGAGAAGCAGCTAAAACTGTAGCACAGATCAAAGCACATGATAGCACTCTAAAGTATGGGGATGCAGAAATAGGGGAATGTTTCTACACGTTTTATGAGACCCTGTATATAGCTGAGGCTTCACATACAAAGGCTCAGATGGATTTTTTTCTTTTTTTGCTAAAACCTCATTACCAATGATAGACACAGGAAGTAAAAGGCAGCTGGAACAACCTCTGCAGTGGGATGAAATAAAAAAATGCCATTACCCCTCTCAAAGGTGGGAAAAGTCTTGGGCCCGATGGCTTCCCAATTGATTTCTTTAAGATATTTCAGCAGGAATTGCAGGCTCCTTCACAGGGCACACCTGAAGAATGCTTGACTCAGGGAATTATGCCCACCTCCATGTGATCAGCTACTATTACCATGCTACCTAAATAGGGCAAGCACCCCCAGCAATGCTTGTCTTACAGGCTGATTTCCCTCCTGACAGCTGACTATAACATTGTAGCTTGCATATGTGCCAGTAGACTAGAGAAGGCTTTGCCTGAAATAATTCATGAGGATCATTCTAGATTTGTAAAGGGGAGATGGGAATCTCAATGTTAGACAAACTCTTAGTATTATCTGGAGATGAGTTGGGAGGTCAGCCAGTGGGAAGGCAGCTGTCCATGCCCTTGACACTGAAAAGGCACTTGACCATGTAGAGTGGGGGTATATGTTTGAAACACTGAGGAGATTTGGCATAGGCAACAATAGGCTTTGTTGGATATGTTCCCTATATAATGAACCATCTGCCCAAATCCTTGCTAGCAGTATTCTCACAAAACTCTTACAATTGTCACAGTGCACTAGGCAGGGGCAGGGGTACCCCCTGTCACCCCTCCTGTATGTAATGTCACTTGACCTGTTTGCAGCAGTTATAAGACAAGATGATAGAATGGTGGAGCTGCAGGCAGGAAAAGGGCATCATAAAGTATCATTGTTTGCTGGTGATTTATTAGCACTACTCCCTTCACAAAAGAAAGTGTCCTACAAGAGCTCACTAAGCTCAGGGTGGACAAGGCAATGGGACCTGATGGCATACATCCCAGGGTACTTAAGGAGCTAAGGGTGGAACTACCAGAACCATTAGCAGAACTGTGTAGTGAGTCTCTGAGCACAGGAGAGGTCCCAGAAGACTGGAGAAGGGCTCATGTGATCCTGCTCCACAAGAGTGGCAGCAGGGAGGAAGCAGGGAACTACAGACCAGTCAGTTTTACCTCAGTAGTGGGCAAGATTATGGAGGCACTCCTTAAGGAAAGGATAGTGCAACACCTGGAATCCATAGGGGCACAGGATCCAAGACAGCATGGGTTTACAAAAGGAAGGTCCTGTCAAACTAATCTCATAGATTTCTTTGACTGGGTAACCAGAGTGGCTTTCGACACTGTTCCACATAGAAGATTGATAAACAAGCTGCGCAGGCTCGGGGTGGGTCAGAAGTTGGTCTACTGGGTGGCAAACTGGTTGACGGGCAGAAAACAGAGAGTGGTGGTAAATGGTATACAGTCAGAAGATATGCAAGTCACAAGTGGAGTACCTCAGGGATCAGTCCTGGGGCCAGTCCTTTTCAATATCTTCATTAGTGACATTGCAGATGGACTAGAGGATAAGGCTTGTCTGTTTGCAGATGACACCAAGATCTGCAACAGAGTAGATGATCCAGATGGGGTGGGCAGAATGAGAAGAGATCTGGATAAACTAGCAAAATGGTCAGAAGAGTGGCAACTGGGATTTAATGCAAAGAAGTGCAAGATCATGCACATAGGGAAGAGAAACCCTGAAGCCACTTACAGGCTGGGAGAGGAGTTGCTGACAGTCACAAAGGAAGAAAGAGACTTGGGCATCATCATCACCACCGATGACCTGAAATCATCCAAGCAGACCTCTAAAGCAGTAGGTAAGGCTAGGGGGATGTTAGGGTGTATTAGTAGGGGTATCACAAGTCGTAAGAGGGAGGTACTAATCCCTCCTTACAAGACACTGGTTAGGCCCCATCTGGAGTACTGCATGCAGTACTGGAGGCCACACCTTCACAAGGACATTAACCAAATTGAGGCAGTCCAGAGAATGGCAACCAAAATTGTGCAGGGACTGCATCAGAAGACATATGAGGACAGATTAACGGAGCTCAATATGTATACCCTTGAGCAAAGGAGGGAGAGAGGTGATATGATCCAGACATTCAAACACCTTAAGGGCATTAACAAGGTGAAAGAGTCTAACATGTTTAAATATAAGAAAAATAGCAGGACAAGAGGACACAGCGTGAGATTAGAGGGAGGCCGATTAAGGGGTAATGTGAGGAAGTTCTTTTTCACAGAAAGGGTGGTGGATGCATGGAACGGCCTACCTTAGGAAGTGGTGGCTATGAATACAGTGCAGGGCTTCAAACAGGCATGGGATAGGCATAAGGGAGCAACACAGATGAGTATGAAAAGATAGGCCACTGACAGAACAAAGGCTGATGGCACATTTATAAAGTAGAAAAAGAAATGGGCAAACTGGATGGGCCTTGCGGTCCTTATCTGCCGTCAACTTCTATGTTTCTATGTAGTCTAAATTAAGGAGCCACAGCAGAGTATCCCTATCCTGCATGGCATCCTTCAGGAATTTGGGGCTATAGCAAGTCACAAAATTCACTGAGCTAAAAGTGAGGTATTGGCACTGGGGAATGGGGCACCAGTTTCCTTGCTGGCAACTCACGGAATATGAAGGTGTAAAGTCCCTGAAATACCTAGGAATTATTTTACCCAGTAAACCATCTTACTTATACATGGAAAATTGCAGCACACTATTAGCAAGTATTAAGAAGGACTGCAGGAGATGGGAGGGACTACCCATTAGCCTAACTGGAAGGGTAAGCAGCATCAAAATTACAATCTTGCCTACACAGGTAACATAGCTGTGTACAGAGCTTAGCAGACTGTTGTTCATAACGTTCACCACAATTTATTGCCTATACCCAGGTTCAATGTTTGTACCCCCTTATATTGTGTAGGATACAATATTCATCCAACCTTTTTTTAATTCATTTTAGTGTTCACTGACTATCAACTCCTCAGGAAATGAGTTCCACAGTGCTACCACTCTCTGGTTGTACCAGTAGGCTCTTTTATTTGTCTTACATATTTCCAGTTGTAGTGGGTAAGATCTTGTGCTATATATCTGGTTCTTCATTTTAAGCTCTAGACACTCCCATAGATCATTGTTTGCAAGTGCCCTGAAAAGAAGGCACATATCTCCCCTGAGCCTAAGATAGTCCAAAGAGTACATATCCAAACTGTTCATTCTGGCCTCATACTCCAATCCTTTTAAATCCACTATCATTCTGGTGGCCTTCCTCTGCACCTGTTTCAAGGCTCTGATTTCCTTTTTTTCCCTGGGGTCTAAAATTGCAGGCAATACTTAAGGTGCGGCCTCACCAGTGAAGTGTACAGTGGGACTAGTACCTCTCTCCTACTCCCAATGTGTCTTCCAATGCTGCTCAAGACATCACTTGCTTTTTTATTACCATATTGCAGTGCCCTTTAAAACTCAGTTCTCTATCTACTAGACTACCCAAATCCATTTCTTCAGTTATGACCTTTAGGCTAGTATTCATTAATAGATATCGTTTGCCAGCATTATGTTTGCCTAAATGCATAATTGAACAATTGTTTAAATTAAATTCCAATCCATGCATGACCACCCAATCTCCCACTTTATGCAGGGCCTTTTGCAATTTTAGGGTATCCTTTCCATTGCTGATTTTTGCTCCAATGCGTGTATCATCAGCAAACTTAGCTTCCCATATCCCCTCACCACAGCTCATTGATGATATATATAGAGCAATTAAAGAGGCATAGTCCCAGGATCAATCCCTGGGGCACTCTACTAGTCACCCAAGACCAGTCTGAGTATATTCCCCTAATACACACTCTTTGCTTCCTGCCAGTTAATCATGCTGTGATCCATCTAGTAACCTTTCATGTATATCCATGTCAGTAAGGGCATCTAATAGTTTACCATGTGTTATCTTGTCAAAAGCCTTAGTAAGATCCAAGAATACCACATTCACAGCTTCGCCCCCATCAAGAGACTCACTGACCTTCCCATAAAATTCCAGCATGTTGATCTGACAGGAATAGCCCTTTCTGAAACCATGCTGTGCTTTATCTATCTACCCAGAGTCATTTATGGTTTCAGCTAAGCATTCCTTCATTATTCCTTCCATGATGTTGCTCAATACCAAGGTCAGGCTCACAGGCTGATAAGTTTGTGTTAACTTCCTATTGCCTTTCTTGTGAATTGGCACTATGTTTTCTGTCCTCCAAGCCTTCACAACCTCACCTATATCTAGAGATTTCTTAAATATGACCACCAAAGGTTCTACTAATTCATTTGCCAGTTCCCTTGTACTCTTAGATGCATGTCATCGGGTCCCTGTGCCTTACTAGGATCGAGAGCTAATAGTCTTTTTTGATGTCCTTGGCACAAAATAATTCTGTCAGGTCACTAGTCTCTTTCCTGTGTCCTTTGATATGAGAGGTATTCCTACCACTAATTGACATAAAGTACTGATTTTGTACCTCCGCTATCTGGGTTATGTCCGTTACTAGTTCCCCACTTGAGTCCAGTACAGAGCTTGTTGTGCACATTCCACCCTTTATATTATTAATATGATTATAGAAAGATTTGTGATTATCTTTCACTTTCTCAGCAACTTGTAGCTCATATTTCCTCTTTGCCATCTTTATTCCCAGTTTTGTTTTCTGTAACAGTTTTCTGTATTTTTCCCAATTTTTTATGTCATTACTCCTTTTGGCCTTTATGGATGCCTTTTTTTCTTATTGACAAGTCTTTTGATTTTGGGAGTCATCCATTGTGAAATGTTGCCAGATTTATTATATTTATTTCTCACTGGAATATATTTGTCCATCTATGTATTTATTTTCCTTACAAGTCTCCCCCAGATAGCATTTAAAGATTTACCCCCAAACTCCTTGTTCCAATCCCAGTTACTCAGTTCAAGTCTCATACCATAAAAGTTGGCTATTGCAAAGTTTTTAATTTTTGTGACCCTTTGTACCACTGCATTTGTTTTGGCTATCATAAACTCTACCATTGAATGATCACTAGACCCTAACGGTATAGTAACCTTGCATTCCTGTACCTCTTATTCCATATTACTAAGGACTAAGTCCAGTATATGATTACCTCTAGCGGGTAGTGTTACCTGCTGTTCCAGTCCTAGTATCTCAAAGGTTCCTAATAATCTTCCTTCTATACTTATTTCACCTTTATGTTCATCCCATTTGATACCAGGCAGGTTAAAATCTCCCAATATTATGATTTTATCAGCTGGGTCTAAGCTTTCTAATCGTTTGCATAACAATATGTCCTCATCCCTGGCCTGAGACGGTAGTATGTATACAACCCCCAAGGTAATTTTAGCACTTTTTCCTGAGACAAGTTTTATCCAGATCTGTTCTAGTCTGTTGTCTTCAATATATTGCTGTTCAGCTACAATGCAGTTTGTCACATAGAATGCCACACCACCACCTCTCTTGTTAACCCTGTCTTTGTTGTACAATGTACACTCTGGTATCTGTTTATCCCATATGTCTTCAATCTCCCACCAGGACTCTGCTATTGCACGTATTTGAACATCCTCATTAGATAAGATGTAGGCCAGCTCATCAAACATTTTAACTAAACTTCTAGCACTGATTAATAAGGTTTTCCAGCAGAACTTCTATCTCTTAGGTTTATGCTATTACATAGAAATATAGATTTTGATGGCAGATAAGGACTGCTTGGCCCACCCAGTCTGCCCATTTCCCTACCTAGTGGATAAGCTGCAGATCCTAGTTAACCAGCAGCCTACTTCTTCCTACCCCCACCCCCTAGAATTGCCTTATGACTGTCCCATGCATGCTTGAATTCCACCACTGTTTTTGACTCCACAACCTCCTCTGGAAGGCCATTCCATGCATCCACAACCCTCTCTGTTTTTGTTTTTTTTTTTTAGTTGTTTAACCAGGTATAGCACACTAAGCTGGAAGCTTTTTTACTGGAGTGACCTGGGAGCACAAGGAGGTTAAGTGACTTGCTCAGGGTCACACAGTATGCAAGTGGAAGCTGTGGTATTCAAACCCAGGTCTGGTCTGCTGGATGTCACCAGATTTGTAGCTCAGAGCCTGAGACCACTGCGCTATACTACCTCTCTGTGAAAAAATACTTCCTTAAATTACCTCTAAGCCGCCCCCCTTCTATCTTCAAATTGTGCCCCCTTGTTCTTGCACACCTCTTTTTTTGAAAGATGCTACCCTCTTGGACTTTGTTGATTTCCTTGAGATACTTGAAAGTGTCTATCATGTCCCCCCTCTCCCTCCTTTTCTATTCCTATTTTGTTTCATATGCATACTGGATGTTTGTCTTTTGCCTCCCCCATTCTCCCTCGTGTCTTTTTTAAATGTTTATCTATACTATTTTGAATTGCTTGTGCCAGAGCTCTTGACCTGTGTCTGTTTAAATGCAGACCATTGCCCCCATACAATCTTGCATCTTTGCAGCTTTCCCAGTGGCTAATAAATTTGAATCCCTCTCTCTGGCTCCATCTTTTTAGTCATCTATTTAAAGTTATGATGTCTCTATTTCTTGCAGCACCTGCTCTTGGAACTGGAAGCAGACCTGATAAAATTAGATCACAACCTTGCTCTTTTAGTTTCTGATCCACTTATTCAGTCTCGCTATATTTCCCCCATCCTTCTTCATCTGACATCATTTACTCCTACATGGAGGACTGTTACTGGCATTTCTGAGTGCTCCATTAGCCCATTCAGCATATTTTTAATGTCACAAATCCTGGCCCCCGGAAGCATACTGACCATAATACTTTCTTTCCTTCCTTATACAATATTTGATCAGTGAATCTCAGCCTGTAGTCTCCTATCACTACTACATCTCTTTGTTTGCTGAGTTCTGATGTCTGCTTTTCTTTTGTCCCTGCCTGAATTTCCTTGTTTTGTATATTCCACCCTTCTTGTACATTTATGTTTCTTATCCTAGAGCCATCTGCAGGACCGCCCTCCTTAATAGTATTATTTTGTGTATCATTTTTACCCTGTATCTGATTTATTGCCCTTCCATTTATTGATAGGCTTTTGTTGGCAGCTATGCTCTCTGACTCCATAAAACAGCCAAACCTATTCTGTAGCTCTATCTGTTTTATTTCTGCATGTTTCCTCTTCCTTCTCTTAGTACCTCCTTGTGCTATACTCCATTCTTCGATTTCTATACTCTCCTGGTCTTCCTCAGATACACTCCACTTTCATTTTTCTGGCATTATTTCCTGGTTGTTTATATAAATGTTTGTATTTATTTCAAAGGCTCCTTATCACAGTCCCAGAAATATTTTTCAAACAGCTTAACAGCATATTACATACATTCCTGTGGGGTGGGAAAGCAGTGCAAATAAAAAGAACCATATTAAAACTTCCCCTGAAGGAGGATGGTCTGGCAATACCTAACTTTAACTATTACTATTAGGTAGAACAATTGGCTTTTCTTAAGAATCCTACCCCTGCAAGGGACCCATTGTGGGGACGAAATTAAGGAGGAGCATGTTTCAGGAGGTATATGCCAAAGTCTTTTAGCAACCTGCCTAAACAAACTGAACCCTTCAAAATACAAAAAGCCATTCACACATCAACCAACAAGGCTTTGGATGGGAGTGCATAATTATATAGGGCACCAAAAGGAGGTTTCCTCTAATTCTGCAGTACATGTTTGCTTTGTAGACAACTGAGGCTATGATGTTTTCCTACACCAAGTGGTATTGTGATGGTGGAAGGCTGAAATGACATGTGTGTGGGGGACTTATTTTATGGTGGATTTCTTATATCCTTTGCAGAAATACAACAGCAGTATTGTATACGATCAGGCAACTTTTTTGCCTACTTGAGAATTAGGCACTACCTAACTGTTAAGGTTCCGATATTATCCCCAGCTGAAGAAATTACATGTAGGCCTAGGCCTCAGCTATGCACTTCGATCTTAACATCCTTGTATAAACTTTTTGTAGGTTCGGCACGTTCTCCTAAAATCAAGACCTGGACAGACTGGGGATATGACCTTGACATAGATGTAGTTGATACAACTTGGCTGGCAGCCATAAAGCATGTCCATAACTGCTCCAGATCTAATAAACTGCATAGAGTCCTACTGAACTTTCTGTACAGAACCTACCTGGTCCTATCTACATTGCACTGATTAATACCTTTAGGCCTACAGAATACATGAAATGCCATGCAGAAGAGGGTGATTGTCTACATTTGGCTGTAACATGTAGTAATGTTGCTTCATTTTGGTTCAGTATGCATGCCCTAATGTAACAAAATTTGGTGCAAATCCTTTAAAACACCCCACTGGCATTTATACTGGGTGCTGAACCAAAGGAAGGGAACAACAAAGAGGTAGTACAGTATAGCGCAGTGGTTTAAAGCTCTGAGCTGCAAATCTGGTGACATCCAGCAGACCAGTCCTGAGTTTGAATCCCACAACTTCCACTTACATACTGTGTGACCCTGAGCAAGTCACTTAACTTCCCTGTGTTCCCAGGTTGCGCCTGTAAAAAAGCTTTCAGTTTAGTGTGCTAATCCTAGTTAAACAACTAAAAAAAGCAAAAAAACAACAGGTAATGCAGACTTTGGACTGTGGTTTTAGTAAATGCTAGGAAAACAGTAGCACAGCCTTGGGTTAGTGAAATCCTGCCCAGTATAGCTCACAGGTTGAATAACTTGGCAATGTGTATGAAACAAGAACAATGTGAACCAATAGCTAATACTAAGAGAAAGTGTTTAAACCTGGCAACCTGTAATGGATGCAATAGAGGACGGCATTGTCATTGTGTAATATCAGGGGCATGTGACATTACTTGTTGCTACACAGGGTCCAGCCATTCTATATACTAGTACACCACTCTTTGGGATGCACTGACTCACCTAGGAAACTGAAAATTCACAATCTGAAAAGTTCCTGAAAGATGTGGAACGTTGTCACTGTATTATTTATTGCCTGTTTTATAATGTTACAAGTTAATGTTATGGAACAATATGAAACAAAGCTTTGTTGTATGCCCAGAACATGTGATGTGTTTCAGCAGGATAAATTATACTGTACATGCCAGTAGCTTTTGTTTTCAATGAAAAATGTTTACAAAAAAAAGATAAGAAATAAGAAAGCACTGAGTCAGACATTATGTTAAGACAGAAGTTTCACCAGGTGCATAATCTGGGGGTGCAACATTACAGAGTGTTCTCACTTGAAAGCTGTATGTCACAATTGGTGATGCAAAAAAGTCATGCCACTCTGGAGTAAAGCTGTTGTCCTTAACCCAGTAAACAAGGAAGTTTTAGCATGAGATAGGTAGATGGTGAAAGAAAGGAGGGGCAGAGGTGTGAGAAGGCATCAAAAAGTTAGAGGGAGTTGAACAAAAAGGATGAATAAAGGTTCAGAACAAAATGGTAGTGCACGGTAATGCTATTCTAGCCACAATTTATTTATTTTTATGTGTAATATACGAGAAGGAAAGGCACACTGAGCTGTGACAGTTTGTTGGGAGGGGTGGTGGGGGGGCTGGGATTTACATGGGCCTGTTGGGGGAATGTTGGCTAGGACACAGGAGAAAATATTCCACTTTTATAACAAGTGCCATGGAATCTTTTACTTCCACCTGTACACCCATCTGGGATGGGCAGAAGGGATCTTGTTTTAACATCTCATCTGAGAGATGGCATGTCAACAATGCAGCACCCCCTAGTGCTGCACTGCTGTGTCAGTATTAGGTACTAGCCTACAATGCCATCCACCAGGATCAAGCATTCCCATCACAGGATTTGCTGTGATATATTGCAGGATACTGCAGGAGCTCAATGTAATCCAATAGAAAGTACTCCAGTTTGTCACGCAGTAAACTGAAATCTCACACAGAGCACTTGATCCTGGTAGATGGTACTGTAGGTTCCTGGTTTGGGACTAGAGCCCCTGATCTTCTGATCTTCCCACCACCAAAGGCAAGAATGCAGCTTACTGAGCAACAAGCACTGCTGTGTGTCGCTGCTATGCTGCAAAATGTAAAAAGGGCATTAAGGTGACAAAAGGAAATGTGAAAGCGCCAGGGCAAAGGACTGAAGCTCTTGAAAACAAAACCTTGATCTTGATCTTAAAGAATTGTCCTTCATTTTGAAACCTTCAATAACTAAATAATAATAAGAGATGTTTATGGAATCTGGATAAGGAATCTAAAATAACTAAATAATAATAAGAGTTGTTTATGGTATATGGATAAAGACTCTAACACCTTTCAATGCTACTTAATGGGAACCCTTTACAGGATCAAAAGGTACCTTTCCTGTAGAACAAAGCTGATACTCTACCCAATCACCTGTAAGCAATGCAAGTAACAATATGAGGGACAAATAATAAAGAGCCTTAGAACAAGATTCAGCAGTTATAAATACACAGTTACCCACATCCTGGACATGTCTGTCACTGAGCATTTAAATCAACCTGGCCATCATAAACTGGATAGTCATTCTCGTAGCCATTTAGAATATCAAAGACGGATCTGAATTATTAAATGTAGAAAAATACTAGGTACATCAGCTTCACAGGTTCCAGCTCAAGAGAATTAATGTGTTAGAATAAAAATGGCCTAACAGACTCTGAGAAGTTTAAATAAGTGATAGCATTCATTTAGTTAAGTATATGAAGCAATAACCGGCTTCTGTGGATGATTAAATGCCGAGGCAAAGCCAAGGCGTTTAATCCCCACAAACGCCAGTTATTGCTTTGTATACTCCACCTAAATGAACGTTATTACTATTATACCACTAGGAGTGATAATAATTTTTTTTATGTAACTCCTAATGAAAAACGAAAGGTGTTACATGTTGAAATTAGGCTTTGAAAAGTAATACAGTGATTCTGGGGTTACTTATTAGTGTCAGTGGTAATACGCATGTGCAGAGTCATGGCTTTGCTTTTCAAAGCCTGTTTTCTAACTGTAACCATGTTGAGCTACAAAATCTTTCAATGTAACACATTAAAAAGAAGATAATTCTCATTTGTTACTGTTGCTGACCCCCTTCTGTCCCCAATGCACAGAGTTGTTTGTCTCTCTCTCTGTCACTCTTTCCCTCATGCACGGCTCACTTCAGTAAGAAAATCCTGTCTTGTTCCTTGCTTGACCTCAGTCTCTCTGGTCAGTTTTCTTTGCTCAGCCTCACAGATAAATTAAATGCTGTTTAAGATATAAATAGTAAAGCTAGCTGCACTGTACAAGGGCTACATGTAAGAATGTCAGGAGAGCACGAGTGTGAGCGAACTTCAGAGTGGACAGGCAGTGTGAACAGCAGTGAAGGAATATAGATAAACTACCGTGGGCATGGTTACAGGTGAATAACCTACTGTGGGCCCGGTTAACGTGGATAACCTACTGTAGGTGTGGCTGAATATGGATAACCAACTGTGTGCATGTAGGTAGTATTTTGCAGGATAATAACTACCAGTTTTACTGTGTTCTGATTGGCTAACACTAGATACCTGTGGTATAATACACAGTTAATTTCTTCTGGTCTACGTTTTCTCCACCAGACACCTTCTCACCTTTCTTTGTTTTCTCTTTTAGTGGCTCTTCCAATGCATATATATTCCTCTGTCTGTTTTGGTATCTTTGTACCTGAAGAAGAACTGTTTATCAGTTTCAAACACTGTACCTATAACTAAATTATTTTCCTTTTTATGGCTGCATCATAGTACTGTAGCTATACATGATGTAATGTGAGTGGAAGAGGAGAGCTGCTTAACTAGGAACTGATACAGATTACCTTCTGCATCCACAATGGTATCTAGTCAGCTCATTGATATGCATGAGATCATGGTGCTTTCTCTCTCTCACATTCTTTTTTTTTAGTTGTTTAACCAGGTATAGCACACTAAGCTGAAAGCTTTTTTACAGGAGCAACCTGGGAGCACAGAGAAGTTAAGTGACTTGCTCAGGGTCATACAGTATGCAAGTGGAAGCTGTGGGATTCAAACCCAGATCTGGTCTGCTGGATGTCACCAGATTTGCAGCTCAGAGCCTTAAACCACTGTGCTATACTTTCTCTTCCTCCTACAAGTGCCCATTTGTGGACCTACTTTAATCTTTTGCAAACCTCATGACCCTTTTTTTTGTCCAGCTGTTAACTAATTTAAAAATTGTCTGCACTGTGAAATCCTTACTATCTAGCAACACTTTTCCCTCTCCCTGGTCCCAGTCATGAAATCCCCAGCTACTAAGGGCCCAGCTCCCTCTCCACTGTTCTGATTGGGAAATCCCTGGCATCCAGCAACCCCGTCCCAGTCTTTATCATGAAATCCATGACATCTGTCATCCCATTCACTTTTCCCCAGTCCTGATCATAAAATCCCTGGTGACTAGTGATGCATCCTACCTCATTCTGATCCTGATCCTGAAGTCTCTGGCATCTGGCAGCCCCACGCCCATCCCAATCCTGGAGTATCTAGCATTTGGATGATACCAGAGGAGTCTTCCCAAGGACCTGGACTACCTAGGCCAGAACATATCAAGGAGAAACTAGCCAGAAAGGACTTTAGTCTGGGTACATCTCAGCTAGGCTGAAGCATTTCAGCCACAACCAGCTACAAAAATGCCAAGGCCTAATATTTTGTATTTCTGATACAATGCATAGAAAAGTAGACATCTTACTGTTCAGTTTGTGTCAGCTAAAGGTCACCTAATTGGGTAATTACATAATAACATGTAATATTTTTTTCTAATCATATAACACCATCTATTCCATTATATGTAAATGCAAAATATTCCTAATCAGGAGCCACAGTCTAGTCTACGAGTATAAAAATGTAAATGTAAAATGTTCATAATGAGAAGACACCATCTATTCTAACCACAATAACTTATGTCTTAACCACAAGATGAGAAGGTAACATCTCTCTACCTATGAGATGGTAAAATAACCATGTTTTTCTTTCCATTCTTTTACTAGAAATTATGAGACTATTTCTCAGTATATTGTCTTTTCTTGCACATACAGTATTCCCTACTAGTTGTAAATTCCATGATCCTCCTCTGGGCAACTCTGGACTGGAACCCCCGAAACAAACTATAAATATCTTCATCTCTTTGCAAGCTGGAGGACAGTTGTTTGTCTCAGCAGGCACTTTGGCTGGAGTGGTGACAAGCTGATGAGGAAGGGGTAAGAAAGTGAAATCAGCTCTTTTGCTTTTAGCATGTGATAGCCTTAGATGTAAAACTTTCAGTAATCAGATCAAAAGCCATTAGATACTACTGTTTTGGGGAATATTTGCTTTATTTACAGTAGGTTCAGCTAAAATAATTGCTTGATAGAAAGAAAAAATTACTCACCTTAGTAATGTTGTTTCTTCTAATGGAGTCTTGCTATATTATGACTAATACAGTTTGTCCCACCATTAGAACTGTTCCGGAGAGGTGAAAGAGTTAACTTCCATGCAGTGCATGGAACTTAGAGCACGAGCTCGGTTAGAAAAACTCTGTCAGGGATATTTCAAACCAAAACCGTCAGATCTTTACGAGCAAAACTCACTAAGGCTCTGTGTGGAAGCTGTAACGTACACTAGCCAACTGGCTACTAAAATATTAACACATTTTTCTGGTCCCAACACCACGGCTCAAGTTAGGGAACCAGAAAAAATAAGATAAAATAAAACACAACACCCAAACACCCCAGTAAGAAGGGGTGGAAAAACATAAAAGGGGGCATCAATAAGTGCCAACAGTGAACTGCCCACCCCATACCCAAAGTAGAAGTTCTGAGAGGGGCAGGCTGGGGGGGAGGTCATAATATAGCAAGACTCCATTAGAAGAAACAACATTACTAAGGTGAGTAATTTTTTTCTTCAAACAACATGAAGTCTTGCTATATTATGACTAATGCAGACTACACAGCAGTACCTCCATGGAGGAGGGACAGAACCTACTTAGGGAATAGGCTCTGAAGCACGGCTGTGCCAAACCGAGCATCCCTCCTGGCCTGGATATCTAGGGAGTAATGCTTGGTGAAAGTGTGTACTGTTTTCCAAGTAGCTGCTTGACATATCTCTAAGATAGGGATGTCTCTGGCAGCTAGAGACACAGCTGTACCTCTGGTAGAGTGAGCCCTCAGGCCTGAAGGGGGGACCTTACCCAGTTTTTGATAGCAAAATTGGATACAAGAGACAATCCACCTGGCAATGGATCTCTTAGTGGCAGGTCTCCCTTTCCCAACCTCACCATAAGTGAGAAATAGTTGGAGGGAGTCAAACCTGTGACCCTTGGTACGCTCTATATAGTTACTTAGGGCCCTCTTAACATCTAAGCTGTGCAGCCTCCTCTCACCAGAGGAGGAATGGTCAGTGAAGAACACTGGAAGTGAAATAGATTGGTTAAGGTGGAAATCTGAAACCACCTTAGGCAAAAACTTCCTGTTAGTCCTGAGGACTACCTTATCCCTGTGAAAGGAAATAAAGTCAGTCTCCACTGATAAAGCCTGTAACTCACTTATGTGCCTGGCAGAAGTGATGGCTACTAGAAATACAGTTTTCCAAGTCAAATACTTAAGCTCTACTGAAGACAGAGGTTCAAAGAAGGGTTGCATCAGCTGAGCAATGCAAACATTAAGATCCCAGGCAGGGGCAGGGTCCCGGAATGGAGGACTGGTATGAAGCAATCCCTTAAAAAACTTGGAAAATACAGGGTGAGCAGAAAGAGAAGAGGGCTTCCCTGCTGAAATAAAAGCAGAGACAGCTGCCAAATGCACTTTCAGGGTAGCTGGTCTCAGTCCCAAAGAATTAAGATGGACCATATAGTCCAAAACAATGGGCAAATCAGCAGATTCCAGGGAAATATGCTTCCCAGAACACCATATGGAAAACCTTTTCCACTTGGAGTTATAGGTAGCCCTGGTGGAAGGCTTCCTAGAAGCTTTCAAAATTTCAAGAACACCCTGAGAAAGTTGTAGATCAGCAAACTCTAACTCCTTAAGAGCCAGGCCTTGAGGTTGAGGGATTTGAGATTCGGATACCAGACTCTCCCCTGGTCACAGGTTAACAGATTGTGGTTCCTGGGGAGACACAGGGGAAGATGGACTGCTAAGGACAGAAGGAGTGGGTACCAGGGCTGCCTGGCCCAGTCTGGAGCAATCAGGATCATCTTGCAGGGCTGAGACCTGATTTTGACTAGCACCTTGAACAGGAGAGGGAAGGGGGAAGGCATAGAGAACTTCCCTTCCCAATCGAGGAGAAAGGCATCCAGGGGACTGAACCCAACACTGGGGTCTGCAACAAAAAGTGGAAGTTGATGATTGTCTGGGGCTGCAAAAGATCTATCTGAGGGTGCCCCATCTGGCAAAAACTATCCCAGTACTAGGGGATCCAGAGACCATTCGTGATGGCCTGGAAAATCCTGCTGAGAGCATCTGCCAGACATTGTCCTTGCCTGGGAGGTGAACTGCTATGAGGGAAGTGTTCAGGAATAAGCCAGAGACCACAACTTCATCGCCTCGGTGCACAAGGCCGAAGACCGAGTGCCCCCTTGTTTGTTGATGTACCACATTGTAGTGGTGTTGTCTGTTCTGACCTGTACCACCTTGTTCTGAACAGATGCAGAAAAAACCTGAAGTGCTAGGAAAAACAGCTCTGAGTTCCAACAGATTGATGTGGAGCAGAGATTCCTGAGGGGACCACAATCCCTGGGTGGAGAGGTCGCCCATGTGAGCTCCCCATCCCAAGAGGGACACATCTGTAGTAAGGGTCAAGGAGTGAGATAGAGGGATGAAGGGGACTCCTTGTCTCAGATTGCTCTGATCCTGCCACCACTGAAGGGCCTGGATCAGAGTTCGAGTCACTGGGATTAACTTGGATAGGGAATCTTTTCTTTGAGACCAGAAGGCTCTCAAATGGAACTGAATGTCCCTCATCTGAAATCTTGCTCCTTGCACTACAGCTGTGGAAGCAGCCATGTGTCCTAGGAGCTGTAGGAAATGTCTTGCTGGTCGAGAGACCTGCAGAGTGAAGGACGAGGCCAGGGCCACCAGGGTCCTTACCCTTTCTAGGGGAAGGAAGGCTCTGGCCTGCTTTGTGTCCAGTTCTGCACCTATAAAGGTGAGTACCTGGACAGGTTCCAGAATTGACTTTGGAAGATTGAGAAGAAAGCCCAGAGAGGTAAGCAGCTGCTGGGAAACTTGCAGGTGTGATTTGATCTGGTCTGGAGACTGACCCACAATGAGCCCGTCATCCAGGTAGGGAAAAATGGCAATCTTTTGCCTTCTTAAGTGAGCAACTGCTACTGCCAGACATTTTGTGAATACCCTTGGGGCAGAGGTAAGGCCGAAGAGCATTGCTCTGAACTGATAATGGCCTGAGGGCAGTTCGAATCTGAGGTACTTTGGGTGGGAGCTTCTGATAAGAACATGGAAGTAGGCATCCTTGAGGTCCAGGGAAGCTAGCCAGTCCCCTGGCCTTAGGGAGCGTAAAATCATTCCCAGAGTCACCATTTTGAATTTTGGTTTTAAAAGGTGCTTGTTCAGATATCTTAGGTCCAGGATGGGCCGCCACTCTCTTGTCTTTTTTTGGGGTAAGGAAGTACCTGGAGTACAGACCCTTGCCCTGGTGTAGGGGAGAAACCCTTTCTACAGCTCTGAGAGCCAGGAGGGTTGAGACTTCTGTTTCCAAGCAAGGGTCTCTAAAGGGTTTGCAGGTGGAAAAGATCTGATTCTCATCTTTGGAAATTTTTTGAAGCTGAGAACCAGACCCTGGCTCACTACTTCCAGGACCCACTTGTCTGATGTTAAAGACTCCCAGTCCTGGACGAAGTAAGCCAGCCTGCCCCCTACAGGTAATGGAGAACCGGCCCTGGGCATCCCATCAGGGTGCCTGTTTGGCAGGGGCTTTAGGCTGAGGGGTGGGAGCAGGCCTGCTTGTACCCCGTCTGCCTCTCCCTCTGAAGAACCCCCTCTGAACATAAGCTGAAGAGGAGGCCTGGGTCTGGTAAAAAGGCCTGTGAAAAGGCCTGCCTCTACCCCTGGAGGGCTGCCTCTGAGGAGTGGCTTGCCGTTCCTTGGCTTGTGCACTCTTATAAGTGGTTCTATATTCATCCATTTTCTTCATATAATTCTCTGTCTGCTCCCCAAACAGAGAATTTCCCACCACAGGAAAATCCATAGCCTTAGACTGAGTATCCTGTGACAAAGTAGTACACCTGAGCCAAGCCAATCTACGAAAAGCCACAGATGTAGCCATGACTCTAGAGGATGCATCATTAGAATCCACTGCAGCATGAAATTGCACCTTAGATGCCTCAATACCATCAGCAGCCACCTGCTCCAGCTCCTAGGCAAGCTGACCAGGGGCCTGTTTGGCTAAAGCCATGACAGTATCCCATCTAGATTTTTGTATCTCCAACATAAGCCATATAGTTTGCTTGTCTGAGTCCCAAAGATGCTGCCATGTATTGTTTTTTGGCCATGGCATCAATCTTCCTGGAGTCCTTGTCAGGAGGATGTGAAGCCAGGGGAATATTAGCTTTATCACAGGCTACAGCCTGAACTACCCCAACATGGCTGCATTGCTGTGAAATAAATTCTGTATCAGGACCTGACAAGGTGTACCTCCTGTCCATCTTTTTATCCACAGGAGGCACAGAATTAGGAGCTTTTAACATTTTTATTGTTTGTTTCCTAAAAGATTTATGTAAAGGAATAGACAATCTCCTGGACTCTGGGATATCCATCATCTCTACAAAGTCAGGCTCCTCTTGCTCATCCACAGCCTCCTCTAAAGGAAGCTGGAGGGTTTCAGCAACTTTTTTATAAAACAGAAAATGAGAAGGGGACTCAGCAAGCCTAGGGAGAGATTCTCCTAAAGGTCTGTCTGGGGAGATGTCTGGTTCAATGGGCACATCCAGACTTTCAAAGTCACATTCACACTGATCATAATCATCCTCCCCCTCCTCTGGTTCATAAAACTCCTCTATATCATATTCTTGAACCGGTGGAACCGACCGAACCGACCTTTTGCCAGATAGAGGCGGTTCGGACGGAACCGGGGAAAGTGACTGAACAATCTGTATTGCCCTGGCTATCTCTGCTGCAGTTGGAGAAGGGATTTTTGACTCCACACCTGCTGACTTTCTAGTTCTCTTTGCTGGAACTGGCTCCTCAGAGTCAGCTTTACATTTGCCCGAGGAAATCTGGCCCTGGTCAGAGGGCACTCCCTCTGGTTCGGTTGGCACCGAACCGGGCTGGCCATCCGGGTCAGCAGACTTTTTGGCCTCTCGTTCCCTGAGCCTACCAACTCTCTTATCTAGGGTAGCTGCAGGGAATTTCTTACAAATCTGGCAGTCTGCATTGAGGTGGTCAAACCCCAGACAATAAACACATGTGGTGTGTGGGTCAGCCTTGGCAAAAGCTTCCCCACAGACACTACAGTGTTACAGGAAACCAAGTGGGCCCGGTTTTTCTTTTGGGTTTCTCAGACATAATGCCAGCCTAACCAAAAACTTGCCCTTTTTTTCGGCAGTGCCAGGCAAGACACCCTTATCGGTTCCCAACCGTGTCACGGGTCGTGGAAAAAACCGTAATGAAATCAGTTTTTTTTAGAACCGATAAGAACCGGTAACCGCACTCTAAAAAGTCTAAAAATGCTTTAGAATGAAGTTTAAATACAATCTGATCAGTTCAAACCGAACTGATAAACATTTACAAGTTCCACACAGAAAACCTATCTATTACTTACAATACCATAGACAGAGCTTGAACCAATCAGTTTGCGGTTTAAATAATGATAATCGCGGTTGAATTTAACCGAGAAAAAACTGTTTAAACCGAGAAAATGAACTGAGCAGCAGGAGGAATCTCCGGAGCGACTGTTCAGTGAGGCGGAGTAAAGAATCTGACGGTTTTGGTTTGAAATATCCCTGACAGAGCTTTTCTAACCGAGCTCGCGCTCTAAGTTCCATGCACTGCATGGAAGTTAACTCTTTCACCTCCGGAGCAGTTCTAATGGTGGGACAAACTGCATTAGTCATAATATAGCAAGACTTCATGTTGTTTGAATATTAGATTATGATGCGCATGCTGTTTGTTAGGTCACCATATGATGCAGATGAACAGGTTCATATATGGGAACTCTACATGTATGTGCTGTGAACATTCAGATACTTTGGTTGGACTAATTTGTTCTGTATCCCAGGGTACAACTCTGTAATAGCCAGGCACATGAAATAATTACATTTTGCTTGTTACTTTTTTAGGGACATGAAGTAGTTATAATGCTTATGCTTCCACTAGGTAAAATATAGGATAGTCTTTGTTATATTTATTTTTCTGTGAGATTATGAACTTGCTTTTATTCAGTTAGTGATACAAAAAAGTTATAATGAAGACCATTTGAACCTCACCAGTGTGCTTCAGATTTGGTCTGTAAATATAGAAATAGAATATTAACTTTTGTCATATGAATCCTGGCATCGGCATTGGTTCTTGTACTGGACCTGGTTCTGGTATCGGTACTGGGTCCAGTGATATGGCAGCCCCCTTCCCTGTCCCCAGTCCAGATCCTCAAGTCCCAGGCATCTAGCAGATCCCTCCTTCTCCCAGGTCCTGATCACCTTGATCATCCCATTTGTGAAATCCCTGGTGTTTAACATCCCCCCCTTTCCTGGTTCCGATTGTGAAATCCCTTGGTATCTAGTGCTTGAAGAAGAAAGGTATCTTCATCCACTGAAGCAGCCTATCAGGAATAGAGACAGCTTGGAGACTAGTGGAGCAGAGGGAGCATGAGAAGATGCAGAAAGCTGGAAAGCAGGTGGCTCAAACAACTATTGTACAGGTTAGGGTGCTTCTTCACTCAGTGAAAGAGGGTGCATGGTGGTGACTAGAGAAATGGTCCAGCACTGATACCAGCCATTGAAGGGTGAGCATGAATTCTGTAGTTCTAGTCAGGTTCTGCGGGCCATGTCTGCTTTTCTGATTGCTCAGATAGGGTCTGGGTACACAGCTGGTCCTGGCATGATGAAAAGAGGATCAAGATGACTAGTTTGGGGAAGTGATGGTCTGTTGTTTTGTCCTTTCAGCTGCACTGTTAAACTTTGTGGCTGTTCCTGCTTACGCTCCTAGCATGAGAGAGAGAGAGAGAGAATGCTATGGTACCTCAACAGACAGGTCACATGGTGTGGTGCCTGACTTGTGCGGCTTGCCTGTTGCAGTGGGGTTCAGTTTTTAATTCCCTGCACTGTGGATTTTTGTTGCAAGTAAACTTAAATCCTTGGCTGCAGTATAGCAGGGACCTTGATTCCATTTCTACCATGGTGGATCTCCATTGTATATGGGGACACTTTGAATTAGATACCTTACTTTGGATGTTAATTGTCCAGTCTTAGGGAGCAGCCAGAATGCCTGATACTGTCTGGCTGAACCAGAATTTAGCGCAGGTTAAAAACTGGACTTTCATTATACTGTTGGAGCTCAGTTTGCATCTGCAGATAATGATTAAAGTTAAACACATGTCAGGGTTAGTCATGTTGCCTCTCTTTATGAGACCCATTGTCCCGGGTTACTGGCTACTATGTAAGTTTCATATAGCATGGCATGGCATAATGGGGGCTCTAGGTTTAGTTATCAGTTATAAAGTGTACAGTGATGTACACTGTATTTGGGGCAGGGTTCTGGGGGGCAGAGGACTAGCAGAGAGGCTTTATTTTGTCAGATCTACTTCATCTTTTTAAAAATTCAGATCATTAACAGGATGCCTTTCTTTTGATTATATGTTAACAATTTCTGAACACAGCCTCAGTTGCTGTGGGGGAGAACCATAATAGTCTGCAAAGGCCTGATCATTGATGAGGGACCACATATACACCTTATTGAAAGGGAGGGTGGGCTACACTGGAAGAGCCCTGCACAGCACAGCTCAGTGGAAATGATGCAATGGTGTCTGGGATATTGGGCTGGGGGGGGACTTGATTTTTCTACAAAGGGGCACTAGGAATCAGGTATGAACCAGTACAGGAGGTGGGCCCTCCCATGCCCCCACTTTTTCCTTAGGGAGGTTTCTAGGGGGCTATTAAGCTGGTTGGAATGAACTTGTACAAGGCTGGCATGGAGGTGAGATTATTTCTTTAACGGGGAAGTGCATCATGGGTGGGCAATAGCTATGCATGACATAATGTGTATAGAACAGAAAAAGACAGCAGCCTAGGCAGGAACCAATGCAGCTTATTCTCTGCATCTGCAGTGAAACTTCATCACCTTATTTGTATGCATGAGATCACTTTGTTTCCTCTGTCACTTTCTTTCTTTTCTCCCCTACTTCCCATACTAGACTTACTTTACTCTTTTACAAACTTCCTGTACTTATTTTTATTCCAGCTGTCCACTGCTTAAAAACAACCCACGTACACAGTGAAATCCCTTTTGAATAGTGCCCCATTCCTCTCCCTGGCCTGCCTCTGAAGTTTCTGGTGTCTAGCCACCCCCCTCCCACTCTCTGGTCACAAAATTCTTGATGTCTAGTAGTCCTCTTACCATTTTTTGATCCCAGTTGTGAAATCACTGGCATCTGGCAGCTCTCTCACTTTTACCAGTCCTGATTGTGAAATCTCTGGAATGTACTGGTCCGGTTTCCACTCCCCAGTCTCAAGTCCTGAAGTCCCGGCAAACTAGAGGTCCACTCACTGCTCCCTGCTCCTGCGAGAAAGGGGAAGAACAGTGTCAAGCAACCAGTTCCTTTGCTTAAAAAATACCTCTTTCCCTGTGTGATTCCCTTCACTGGTTCATACTCTGCTGGCGAGAGAAGAAGGTAGTTGTTCCATAGGACCCTTTATTTACCCCCTAATTACCAAAAAAAACTCTTCCCTCACCCACCTGCTCAGCAATACCAAACTCTCCTTCTATCTGGCCAGGCAAAAACCAAAACAAAACACTAATGTCCCTCTCCCTAATCATCAAGCACCCAACCGACCCCATGGCACCCAAGAAAAGCACTTAAATTTTGCAGTGGGACAATGACCAGAACATATCCTACTCTCACTGTCTTGTTTGGCTGCCACCTGAGTGGATGAGTGTGCCACTGGAAATGAGAATATTGTGCTGGGCATCTGCTGCTGCTGTTTTATCTTTTCCTCCACCAGAAGAACAAGAGTTGTAACAGGGTGTATGGGCTGACTGTGTGGGTACGACTCAGTTCAGTGCCTTTAAATTTAGCACCAGTCGTCTCAGCGCCACTGATTTCAGCGCCTTTCATTTCCGCACTAAAATCAGTTACAGCTGTCTCAAATCAGCTTTTCTCCAGTAAACCTGTAGTGAGGCTCTAGAAGCCGGACAGAGATCAAGCTTCAGCTTTAATTAGCACATAAAGCATCAACGGGGCTTTATAAGTAATTGAGAAATGTAATACAGAATTAAACACCAGCTGCCCCATCATTACTTTACCTTAAATGGTGTTCCACTAAATACAATAAGCTGTGAGGGCTTTATGCTTTAATCGATTTTTGTCAAGGTGTAGTCTGTAAATTATAGTTCCCCGTTTGTACACCTTTGTCAAGATATTGTCACATAGGCAGTGGTGTAAAATTAACTTCAATGACTAACACAGGATGGTTTTCCATTATGAGTGTGAAAATGGCAAGTGCTGTGATACGACGGTGCTCTGTTGTGCAGCGCTAGAGTGACTGCACTGTACTAAATAGTGCTTAAATGACAAGTGCTTAACTGGGCTACACCTGGCTGTGCAATCATGGGCTGCACTGTGTTATCTGATTTCCTCCCCTCAACAGTGACTACATCACCATTTATAAAGTGGGGATCTGTGAAAACACAGGGGCTGGGCTGGGGGCATGAGTGAATTAAAACTGTCACAAGGTTAAGTCTCTGATCAGTGACATTTCAAAAGCCTGAAATGCTTGCCATGGCTGCTGCATGGAATCTCCTTGCTTGGTGACTGTGTAAAATCACGGAGTGGGGCATGCCACTCAACTGTTCATGATTTTTTGCCTCCAAAATTTCCTTCATCTCTGTTTCACTGTTCTGTCACTGAAGAGTATGAACTTTTTGTTTTATGAAATAGTAATGCCTGACATTATCCTTATAGTCTAATTCTACAGAGAGGAGCAAGGCCAAGAAGGCAGCTGACTAAGGAGCTAGAAGTTTACTTACAGTACTTTACTATTGGGACTAAGGAGCTAGAGCTTTACTACTGGGATCTTCAATTAGGGTAACAAAACAAAACAAAAAAAAAACATAAGAGTTAGTAGCTTGTCTGAGCTGGGGAAAGGGAACTGTTAGCATCTTTGCAGTTAGCTAGGTGAGGAGGAGGAGAGCTATAAATTGGGGTGTGTGGATTAGGCAGAAGTAAACCAGATGTCTGCATTTAAACTTACCCTGTTAGCTTTTAGCAGAGAGGAACAAGGCCAAAAAGGCAGCTGATTAAGGAGCTAGAAGTTTACTACTTTATTACTGGGACTAAGGAGCTAGAAGTTTACTACTGGGACCTTCAATCAGGGTAACAAAACAAAACAGGTGCCTGTTATATGACAACACACAGCACAACTGCAACGCACTCAGTACTCACACTTGCCCCCCACCCACCTACCTGGAAGAAGTTATATTTTTATAGGCAACAAAAGTGATTGACAGCAGGCAGTTCCAGGACAGGAACATGAAGTGAGTGAGTAAAAGTTCACAGCAGGAACCTCCCCCATCACTGTCTCTCACACACACACACATACACACACACACACACACACACACACGCACACACACAAATTTGTTTGGTTTTCAGGGTGGAGGTGGTCAGTTGCAGGGGCTATGAGACAATTGTCTTCAGGAGTTTGCTCTGGAGGATGGGTCAGTGTCCTATTTGCAGGAGTCTGAATGACCTTCGAGATCAGCTGGAAGCAGCATGGAGGGAGATAGCCAGCCTACATCACCAGCTAATCTTGAGTTCAAGCCAACCACATCCTCTCACCCAGAGACCTACTGGCCCTGGGGGTTGGAGGGTAGTTGGTCAGGGGAGGGGGAAGATTTCAAGGATGGACCATGCAGGATTTATTCGGACTAACACCATTCCAAAGAAGAACCATTTTTCGCCACTGGAGAAGATAAAGGATCCTGACTCAGTGAGAGGTGACCTTGAGGTCATTCAAGGAACCAGGCATAGCGGAGAGATGGCATCCAAAGGTGGTAAGGAAACATGTGGTGGATCCAGGAGTAAGCAATTTCTTGTTCTGGGGGACTCAATGATAAAGGGAGTCAAGTCCCACCTGAGTAAAGGTACACAACCTAAGGTGATGGTTAAATGCCTCCCTAGAGGTTCAGCACAGTGCAACACCGAATGCATCAGGAGGTTGGTAGAAAAGTGGAGAAAGGAACCAATGTTCTGATTTATCTCAGTACAAATGATCTGTCTGCTTGAACAGTGGAAGAAACCAAGCAAAATTTCATCAAGTTGGGGGAATGGCTGGAGGCTAGAACAACTGCCCTGACATTCTCAGAGAACCTCCCAGTGTGGGACAAAGGGGACTGCAAAGACAAAATCAGGAACAAGGACATCTGGGAATTCAATGCTTGGCTACATGGATAGTGTCATGAAGAAGGATATCACGTCATAGGCTCTGAGCTTCTGGGAGAGGAAGATATTCAGGTTTGATGGACTTCACCTAAGGAAGGAATGAATGTGTGTGGGCAGAAATTCAACATCCATCTCAACCATCTAAATTAGGTGAGAGGGAGTCTAATGCTAAGGGACCTATCAGAAAATACACTTCTGATAGGAACTTAGTCGTCACTTTCCCACAAGCAGGAATTTCTCTCCCGCGATCTAAGAAAACATGCAGAAAATGGTTGGGAACTGAACACAGGGCCATGCATCCTCAGACCCAAGAGCAAAACCAAGAGCAGTGAATAGCAGCAGGAGTACCAGACTATGGAAAGGGGTGTGCATCCATGCCAGAAGCAGGGGGAAACAAAATAAGTGACCTGCAGACAATGATGGCAGATTCCTGAGTGGACCTGGTGGCCATCACGGAGACTTGGGCCTTGGAGAAAAATGACTGTGATCTTTCAGTCTCTGGCTATGCCCTGTTCAGACAGGATAGAAGAGAGGGTGGGGAAAGGGGTAGCATTATATGTGAAGGACAGGATAAATACCATCGCAGTGGATTGCATCAAAAAGGAGGGTATGGAATCCCTGTGGATGCTACTCAGCTTGGCAATGGGGGAGAGGATTCACATAGATGTGGTATACTAGCCTCCAGGGCAGGCTGTGGGCAGGGACAAAGAGCTCCTACAGGAGATCAGAGGTGTAGCACAAAAAGGGGATACAGTGGTGGTAGGAGAGCTGAATATGCCTGATGTTAACTAGAGCATCACAGTGACAGGTTCTACTAGGAGCCAAAAGGTGGGTGACACCCTACAAGACTGCCTACTTCTACAACTAGTTAGTACCCCGACTAAGCTGGACACCATCCTGGATGTGGGCCTCACTAACTTGGAAGTAGTAAGTGTGACATGGGTTGGGGAGCCACTGGTCAACAGTGACCACAAATTTGTGGGGTTTGAGTTAGACCTAGGAGTAGAAAAATCACAATTCAAGATGGAGGTTTTAAACAACAGAAGAGCCAATTTTGACAAAATGAGGGATGCAGTCAGAGGCAAGCTGTTAAAGATTCAGGAGCATTTAGATATGGAAGAAATACGGGGGCTGGTTAAGTTAACCATTTTAGAGGTTACCAGGATGTGTGTAAAAACAGTAACCAAAAAGAATAAACACAAAAATACTAATATGGCTCAGTAACCAGGTAAAGACCGCAATCAGAACCAAAAGGGAGGCCTATAGGAACTATAAAAGAACTCAGGAAGACAGCGCATAGGAATCCTATTTTCAGAAGAACAAAGAGGCAAAAAGTATGGTGAAATCAGCTAAAGCTGCAACGGATCTTTGACTTGTGAAAGGGGTTGCAGAAGGAAACAAACCCTTTTTTTCGATACATACAAGAAAAAAAAAGAAAGAAAAGGGGGGGACAATAGTTAGACTCAAAGATGGTGACAGAGTAGTGGAGGAGGATAGGCAGAAGGCCACTGTTTCAAACAGCTTTTTTTGCTCAGTGTTCTCCGAGGAGTACAAAGGCCCAGCACCAGACAGTGGCATCAAGGCTGCTAACAAAGATGGCCCACAAGTAGAAGCACCATCAATTACCAACAGTAGGATTAGAGAGGTCCTGGATCAGCTCAGGAAAAACAAGTCACCAGAGCCTGATGGAATACACCTGAGGGAACTAAAGGAACTAGCAAGTGAATTGGCAGGTCCCTTGGCACATTTCCTCAGCAGATCACTTCAGATGGAAGTAGTGCCAGGAGACTAGAGAAAAGCTGATGTGGTACCTCTCCACAAGACAGGGAGTTGGGAGGAAGCAGGCTACTAGCCTTATGTTGGTAGTGCGGAAACTGATGGAAACCTTAATAAAATAAGACTTGGTAGAGTACCTAGATAAGAACAGTCTGCAGGATGACAGGCAACATGGGTTTGTGGCAGGAAGGTCATGTCAAACAACCTTAATCACATTTTTTGACTGGGTCACTAGAAACTAGACAGAGGCCACCCAGTGGACCTCCTCCATTTTTAATCTGTAAGGCCTTTGATTCAGTGCCACACAACCACCTGCTGAAAAAGTTGGAGGACCTGGGTGCAGCCAAGTGCATAGCCAGTTGGGTAGGTAATTGGCTTATGGACAGAAAACAGAGAGTAGTGATCAATGGGGTGAGGTCTGATGAAAGCGTAGTCACTAGTGGTGTGCCCCAAAGCTCAGTGCTGAGGCCAGTCCTGTTTAATGCCTTTATCAATGACATCAGCATAGGTTTTCAGGGCAAAATTGCCCTATTCATGGATGATACCATGCTAGGAGGAAGGGTTGACAGTAAAGAGGCAGTTTAGGACCTACAAAAAGACCTACAGATGCTGAAAAGATGGTCTAATGTCTGGCAGCTGAAGTTCAATGCCAAAATATGTAAGGTGATGCATTTGGGCAAAGGGAACCCAAGTACAGAGTACCACCTCAATGGAGTCCAGCTCATTGCCACTCAGGAAGAATAGGACTTAGCTGTCATCATAAGCAGCACCCTTAAACAGACAAGCCGATGCAACAAAGCTTATAGCAAGGCCAACAAAATGCTGGGGTGCATAGGGAGAGGATTTGACAGCATAAGAAAGGAAGTAATTCTGCCACTCTACAGGTCCCTGGTAAGGCCCCATCTGGAGTACTGTGTCCAGTTTTGGAGTCCACATCTGAAAAAGGATATAAACAGGTTGGAGGCTGTTCAGAGAAGAGCGATCATAATGATCCAGGGCCTTCAAGGCCACTCGTATGAGGTGTGTCTGGAAGCATTACATATGTTCTCACTGGAGACAGCGAGGGAGAGGGGATACATGATTGAAACATACAAGTTCCTGGTTCGAGTTGTTGCAGCGCTCTGAGTGGCTCTGCTCTTCTCCTTAAATTTAGAGTCACTTACAAGGATTTTCCTGTATGATTTTTTTTCTAAGTATAAAATAATGTAACCATATTTGCTGCCATTCGGCTCCCCTCTCTGGTTGGACGAGCTGTCCTACACAGCTGGAGAAAACTGAGCACAAGCAGAACACCAGAGCCAGCAATTTCTTTTATTGCCTCCTCTTTTTGTGCACTATATACTTAGGAGTAATTTTCCTTTAGACTCAATGGTATATGAACTGATTTAATTTACCCTGTTGGCTAACCGATAGAGGATTTTGATGGTGGAATTCCTGAAGTCAGTGCCTGATGGTGTGGAGGGAGCCTTGATGCATGGAACCACAGAGACATGGAGCTGCTCCCATATTAGATTGGATGTCCCAGCAGAGTTTTGACCACCCTATAAGTGTGTGAAGGTGACTTTCATCTGCTCGAATAGGTATGCTAATGTTACTTTGGTGATATGGTCTCCTTGTTTTGTCTGTTAAAGAAAATACTACACTCAGTGGAGCGTTTTTTTCTTTTTCTTTTTTAGATGGATTTGTAAGAATCAGAGCCTGCAAAATGCAGCTCAGGTACCCAAAGGAGAGAATGTGCTGTAGTAGTTGAGAAATGTGGAGAGGGATTGCATGGACAAGGACTCATGGTCAGTCCCGGTCGAGGACATGAGGCCCAAGATTGTCTGACTCTGAAAATGAGGATTTGGAAAATGCTGTTTTGGAATGTGCGGTCCAAGTACTGTGAAAAGTAGTTGCCAGAGAGAGACTGCTTTTCAGGTGCAGACATTTCCCCATAGATGCCAGTGCTGTGTTGTGCTATGCAAGCTGGTAACTTTTGGCAGGGAGAACATGAACTCCCGTATGCTAAGGTGCAATTTTTTAGATTTTTTCTACATTTCCTCAGGTATGAATTTCTTCCTTCGGCTGTGGAAAAATTCCCTATGAGGCATTTGATTTGACTTCCACTTAATATCAGCTGGGATTTTCAATGCTCTGGCAGTACTTTTTTGGCTATTTTTATGGTGTCTGAACTCCCATTATTTCATTCCTTAAATCAAAGATGGCTTTTCTATTGCAGTGAACTCCCACTGCCAATTTCTTATAAATATTGTTCCAGCAAAGTACCAATGAAATTGGGTCTCTACTGTTAAATAGAGCCTCCATTTTATTTAACCATTTGCTATTTTAATTCACAGCTTTTTAAATATTTAGTAAAAATAGAGAAAAGCCTGAGTGAGACTCTTTAATATGGTCTGAGCCGCTGAAGGGTTGGTACCTCAGCTGATTGGATTACTGGCAGCCAATATGTGTTTTATGGCTACAAAATGCATAAGAAAATAACTTTTGTGAGTTGAAGTGGGACCCCTGTTTGGAGCCAGTTGTCATGCCAAATGGAACTGCTCTGGTAACAAATTGACCACACCTGTAGCACTGAACCTGATTATTTTTAAAATACACTGACCATCTGAATTTTGTGTATATTATATCCATATGTAAATGTTGTGTTTTGTATTTGTGTTTGGTTTCATGTTAAGGCTGACAAATTTCATGGAACTTTTGAAGGAAAGTCCATTGGATAGAATAATGCACGCTGGCCTCCTTTAATGCTGGAAATTTTGTTAAGTGATATTTTACTTGTTATTCTTATTTTGTGTGTGAAATGTTATTTGATTTAATGTCCATTTGTACATTTCTAATGGTGTCATTGACCATTGATGGTAGGTATGATTTAATCAATTAGGAAATTATCAAGTTAATAACTCATATGAATGCTGAATTGCAGTGAGATAGTGGGGGTCAGAAAGATATCCCGGGAGCTTAATAGGTGTGCTTAATCAATGTGACCCACAGGAAGATATTAATGGGCTTATACTGGGATGTGAATCGATAGCCAAAATTGAAATTGGGTTCAGTAAGGTGTTAATGGGTCTGAATGTGGAATAAAATGTGTGGATATTTGGAAGTAGGCATGGTCCATAGAAACTCATATATGATTTATAAATTGAAGCTGGCATATAATTCCTGCCACACCTGGTGATAATAGGAGCATGGGGCAGCATGCCCTGTGGGGTGCACCTTTGTAATTCTCCAAAAAAGGGCAGGTATTACTGGCATCATAGCATGTCTTACTATGGGCTTAGTGACTGAGCCTCTCTATCTTTGTTTATGACATAGTACTCCTGTGAGTTGACCCAGTACCCAAATAGGGCTCCAATACAGTGGCTTTCATTCTTAGATCTAGCCTGAGGATGGCTTTTTATATGAGAATATTAATGGATGGTGCAGCTGATCACCTCTCAGGAGAGTCAAGTAAGCCCTTTCTGGTTTGCTGCATTTTTCTGCCAAGTTGAGTTTGTAGCAATGGGCATCATCATGTCTACTTTTAAATGTTATGTCTCGATATGAGAGGACCATTTAGTAATAAAACTGCTCTTACAATTTATTTATTAATAATAGATAATACAATATTCTAAAGTGTCAGTGTCTTTGGGCAAATAAGTGTGCTTAAGTAACAAGTACTCTTATGTGATGATTGCTGGAAATTAGCTTTTAATGTTTTTTGTGAAATTTTGTAATGTTGTAATGGTTTGTTAACTGATCAACAATAAATCAATTCAATTCAATACAAGTTCTTGAGAGAAGTAAATAAGAAGCCATCCTCGGACCTGTTCAACAGAGTCTCCGACTCTTAACAATAGGGGGCATGAGTGGAAGCTGGGTGGGGAGCTTCAAGAGTGAGCTTAAGAAACATTATTTTGTAGAAAGAGTCGTGGAGCCATGGCATAAACTGCCAGCTGAGGTAGTGGAAGTAAAGTCTGTGACATCATTCAAGCTAGGGTGCGATAAGGCTAAAGCACAATCAAGAGCAACAGGAGTAGTAGGAGGCATTAGACAGAAAGGGGGTTAGGTCCTGGGATCTGAGAACATCCAAGGAACACACGGGCAGACTAGGTGGACACTTGGTCTCCTTCTGCCATCTTTTTATGTATGTTTTTATGTTTCTAAGCAGCAGACTGTACACAACTGCTTGAGCTATATTACTATTTTAAAATCCCCAACCCCCATGGGATTCCCAAGCTGTTCAAGGCTCCTGCTCATAACAGGAAAAGACTGCTGAGCCACCAGGTCCTTTATTTAAAACTAAATCCACCACTACCTTGTGTGATCCCCTTGTCGGTCCAAGCTGTTGCTGGGAAAGGGAGAAGACGTTCAAGCCACTGCACCCTTTATTTAAGCAATAAAGCATGACAAGGTGTGTGTTATCGTGTAATGCGTCACTCGAGTGGGTTGAAGCACAGGTGAAGCAGTGCTTCCACCACCCCAGGAGTGACGTTATTACACAAGATAACGCACACCTTGGAGTGCATATTGCAATTATACAATGGCTCAATGTTATACAAAACAAAAATAAAAATAAAAATGTTTTTAGTAGATTTTTAGTGAGGCAGTATATCTTTGTTTCTGAAAACAAAAGCCATATCAGTCATATGCTCATCCATAAAATCAGCACAGTGATGTTATTGTGTAATATCATCACTGTCTCAGTCACACACTGACCAATCAGAGTCCAGGAAATGTTCTTGCCATTGTATAATTAAAAACAAATCTCCCTGCACCAGTGTGATCCCCTTACTGATCAACACTCTTGGTGAGGGGAAAAGACTCTTGGTCCATTAAACCCTTTATTTTGTTTTAAGTTTTAAATTTTTTATTGCAGTAAGAGAATACCAACAATACATTATACTGAATGTACATTGACAAGGTAGCTGACCTGGGGCAACCCAGGTACATACAAAAAAAAATGTTTTGTAAGTCATTAAACATTTTGACAGTTCAGTGCAGCATTGTGTGGATAGGTGAATACTGAACATTGCAACCTGCACTCTGCATTGGCACCAGTAGCCATAGTAGCCTGAGCCACCTGTGTCATGCCTTAATAATCCCAAAGACAATGGGTGGTGTTTGCCTATCTGAGGCCTAGCTTGTGCCTGGTTTCTGAGGGTTGGAATGAACAGTTATGTCCTGACACTTTTAACTGTATAATTAGCAATCGTCAGAACTATACAAGGAGTTACTCGGAGCACTACATTAGAGGTGTGGGAGAGGGAATTGAGGGAGTTACCTGTGAGGGGGGCCACCATTCCACCGGTGTCTGGCTTTAGTGCTCGGCAATAGTCAGATTCCAAAAAGGGTTGTCATTAAATGTGTCCTCTGAACCTGCATTGACTCCAATGGCAGAAAGGACATTTGTTCTGATTAAATGTATACCCCACTTTTCTGGCATATGTATATAAATGATATAATTAATGAAAAAAAAAAACACCACCATATGTAGTGTGAACATCTTTCATGCTGCAGTAGTATCCCTTAGAGATCATCAAGCTTTTTTTAAGTGGTATTTGGCCCATGTATGTATGCTTCGTAAACATCTTGTGCCCACTGGGAGAGTAGTTAAAGTGTGTACATGTGTGAAACATGCTGCCTAAAAGTTACTGTCTCTGGGTATCTGGGTGTCTCTGGGTATCTTTACGGTGTAATGTGTAAGAACTCATGACATTTAGTGGGGTTTGGATTCACATTATGTACAGCTGATCTCCTGAAACATCAACGGCCGCTGGTGAGAGCTGCTGAGAGGTCGTGGGGGAAGAACACTGATTGTTTTTCTGCACAACTGGACTGCATTTAAGTGACTGCCTTGTTTGCCCTGAAATGTATATTACAAACTGCACTTTACTTGTTGCTGGGAGATGCTCAGTAGTTCATACGGCTGGTTGAGGGTGTCCAGTGGTGGACCAATGGAGAGCCATTCCACAGAGAGGCGGGCTTTCAAATGCCATAAAGCCTCGCGCTACCCAGTGGAACATACAAACATCTGATCTCCCAAAACATCAACGGCTGCAGGTGAGAGCTGCTGAGAGGTCATGGGGGAAGATCACTGATTGTTTTTCTGCACAACTGGACTGCACTTGAGTGACTGCTTTGTTTGTTCCTGAAATATGTATTACAAACTGCACTATACTTATTTATTTATTAAATTTTGTTAACCGGATAAGCCCACTGGGCCCTGAGGGTCCCTTTTTCAGGGGCGACCCGGAGTTTGTTACATATAATTTTGAACATACAGTCAGGTAGTACAGTGTCAGACATATTGTACAGGATTACAAGGACAGTATACAATTTTACAGTTTTTGTGGAAGAGGGCAGGAGATACAAGATATTAATGAATACAGTAGTACAATGCAGTACGTCTAATACAGTAGTACATCTAATACCGCAATATGGCACAGTAAATCTAATACAGGAGGTATATTACACTGATGAGTACAGCAGACCACAGTAGTACATATAATATGGAGTTATAAGGACAGTATACAGTTTCTGTGGAAGAGGTCAGTAAATATCTTACAATATAGAGTAGAGCAGTGACGGCAGATAGGGGTGAGGGCGATAAGTGCTATAAATGCATACGGGAAGTTTCATATGGGGTAGAGTACCAGCTTGTGCAGTCACTTGTCATAACCCTTGTAGGGGAGCAGTGTAGAGCCAGTACAAATTGACGCGAGGTGTGGTTGGCTTAGCCATTGGTGCAGGGGCAGAGACTAAATTTGAGGAGGTAAACACGCAGTCCCTTTTGAAAGATGGCTAGGGTGGGTGCCTCCTGAAGATGGCTGGGGAGATTGTTCCATGATTCCAGGGCTAGGTGAGTAAAGGATTTACTCCCAGCGACAGAGCAGGCCAGGGGAATTTCTAGGAATTTTTTGTTCGAGGAGCAGAGTGGTCGTCTGGTCCACTTTGGGGCAAGTAGTCTGATCAGACCTGCCAGAGGTTGGGCATCGAGGAGCTTGTAGGTCCAACTTAATAGGAGGTGCTGGAGCCTGTTGTACAGGGATGGCCAGTTGAGGGCTGTGAGAGCATGACAATGGTGGGACCTCAGGTATGATTTGGAAGCAAAGCGAGCGATTTTGTGGTATAAGGTCATTAATCTACTGTAGAAACATAGAAACACAGACTTTAATGGCAGATAAGGACCACTTGGCCCACCCAGTCTGCCCATTTCCCTACCTACTGGATAAGCTGCAGATTTTAGTTAACTAACAGCCTACTTCCTGCCACCACCCACTACAATTGCCTTATGTCTGTCCCATGCATTTTTGAATTCCCCCACTGTTTTAGACCCAACAACCTCCCCAGGAAGGTGGTTCCATGCAGCCACCACTCTCTCTGTGAAAAAAAATTCCTCACATTACCCCTGAGCTGTCCCCCCTCTGTCTTTAAATTGTGCCCCCTTGTTCTTACACATGTCTTTTTCTGAAAGATGCTACCCTCCTGGACTTTGTGGATTCCCTTGAGGTGCTTGAACATTTCTATCATGTCCCCCCTGTCCCTCCTTTCATCAAGGGTATACATATTAAGCTCTCTCAGTCTCTCTTCATATGGTTTCTGATGCAGACCCTGCACCATTTTAGTTGTCTTCCTCTGGACTGCTGCCATCTGGTCTATGTCCTTGCGTAGATGAGGTCTCCAAAACTGCACACAGTACTCCAGATGGGGGTCTCACCAATTGTCTGTACAGAGGGATAACCACTTCCCTTTTTCTACTTGTGATGCCCCTTCCTATGCATCCCAGTATCCCCCTGGCTCTCCTTACTGATGTCTCACATTGCTTACCAACCTTTAGATCATCTGATATGACTACCCCCAGGTCCCTTTCCGTTTTTGTTGTTGTTAGTACCTCCCCTGCTATTGTGTACTCTTCTCCTGGGTTTTTGTTTCCCAGGTGCATAACTTTACACTTCTTTGCATTGAATCTAAGTTGCCATATGTCTGACCATTCCTCCAACCTTGCCAAGTCCCTTCTCATCCTTTCTACCCCCCCTTGTGTATCAACTCTGTTACAGATCTTTGTGTCATCTGCACAGAGGCATACCTTTCCTTCCAGACCCTCTGCAATGTCACCTAAAAAGATGTTAAAGAGGACTGGACACAATACTGAGCCCTGAGGTCTGTGATCCATTTTAGCGATGCCGAGTATGATGGGGCAGCATAGGTTAAGGTTGGGAGAAGGATGCTTTGTGAGATTGCCAGTCTAGTCTCTGGTATCATGTTGTGACTTAGGCGATAGAGGAGGCCCAGTTTTTGGTGGATGTTTTTTGTTACTATGTCCACATGGGACTTCAGTGTGAGCCCCTGATCTAGTGTGAGGCCAAGGTATTTGACTTATTGTACTACCTCTATTTTGGAGCCAGATATGGTAGTGAGTGGCAGAAGATGGGCCCTGGAGAGACACCAGGATTTTGGCCCGAGCAACATTGCCTTAGTCTTGGTGGGGTTAAGGACCAAGCGGTTCTCAATTAGCCAAGTCTCTGCCTTGGTGAAGTCATCTTAGAGCCGGGGTCCTAGGTTGGATGGGGGATCCCCCACTCTGTACAGTACTGCATCATCAGCATACTGTACTATGGAGCTGCCCCCACAGTGTCCATAGAAGTAATTTGTGAATAGGGAGAACATAAGTGGGCCTAAGATTGAGCCCTGTGGGACCCCCTCTGTTAAAGGTAGGGGTTCAGAGGTGACCTCTTTCCACTTGACCTGTTGAGTACGGTCAGTGAGGTAATTACGAAACCAGTTGAGGGAGTGCTGATCCAGCCCCAATTGGATAAGCTTGGTTAGTAGGAGTGGGTGATCCACCAGGTCAAAGGCCTTAGAGAGATCCATGAACACGGCTCCAGTGGGGGTACCTTTGTCCCAGGCAGCCAGGACATTGGAGGTGAATTTGATGAGGGCAGTGTCGGTCCCATGCTTTGGTCTAAAGCCGTGTTGTGAGGGGCAAGTAGCCTGTTGGCTTCGAGGTAGTCTCTGAGTTGGCTGTAAACTAGCCACTCCTGAATCTTAGCCAGGTGACATAGGATGGAGATGGGCCTATAGTGGCCTATGGGTTCCCTTGCTCCGCCCTTGTGGTTTGGGACTACATGGGCCCATTTCCACGTAAGTGGGACTGTTCCTTCCTGCAGGGATCTGTTTATTAACAGGGTTACAGGTAGTGCAATGGCTGGGGCAGCAGTCCTTAGCAGTCTGGGGTCCACCCCGTCAGGTCCTGCTGATCAGCTGGGTTTTAAGGATTGTAGGAGAGGTAGCACATCTTTGGTTTGCACTGTCTGCAGGTGGACGTCGGCGATCAGAGGGTCCAGGGATTCAGTGGCCAAAGGGCTCTGTAAGCTGTTTGTGGGGTTGGGTCTGAGTGCCCCCAGGTCAGTGAAGAAGTGATTGAAGGCTGTTGCGACTGCCTCTCCATCCATGAGTGTAGTGTCGCTACAGATTATGTTACCCTGCTGGGGCATTTACTGTATGTACCTTTTAGCAGGGTGTTGATGCTTGTCCAGAAGGACTTTGGGTCAGATAGTGTTTGCCACTGAAGGGATTTTATGTAGTCCCCTTTGGCAGTTTTGGAGCTTTTTTGACATCAGTTCTGTAGTGATCCACAGGCAGTGAAGTCATCAGGGATAGCAGATCTCCTTGCCTTTTTCCAGGCCTTGTCTCTGGCTGTTATCAGTGATTTCAGATCATGTAAAATCCCTTTGTGGCAATGGCCCTTAGCTCATCTGCTCTTAATTGGGGCATGTATGTTGGCCACTGGAGAGAATGTGCACTGGAAATACTGTACTGCCTCATCCGTGCTCCCTAGGAGTCTTAACAGTGACCAGTCTGTATTTCTTAAGGAGCTCTGGAATGCTTCAGCTGAGAATCCAGAGAAATCCATGGCCACTATGAGCTTGGGTGGGATCCTTGGAGGCCGAGTTTTCCAGATGCAGAAGATGGGTGAGTGATCACTTAGGGCATCCGACATCACACCAGTCACTTGTATGTTGGTGGGTTTGGAGGCAAGGATCCAGTCAAGGATAGAGTGGTTTCCTGTTTTTTTGTGCATTGTGACCTCAGTGATGACCTGGGTGAGGTTTGCGTTGAGAAGTGTGGTCTTGTATTTTTGCTTGGTGGTGGGTTCCCACTTTAAGTTGAAGTCCCCAAGGACCAGCAGCTCCGTGAGCCATGCCCCCACTATTGAGCAGACGAGGTTCTGGAGTGCTGCGGTGCCACCAGTGGGAGGATAGTAGATACAGTCTATGGTTAGGTGCTTATCACGACCTATAACAATTTGGATAAAGCAATCCTAACCCTGTAGTGCTTGGCATTTTGACAGGGGACAAGGAAGCCGCCAGGGAGGAAGTCACATAGAAAAGGACACCCCCTCCTTTTTTTCCCTTCTCTATCTTTTCAGAAGGAGTTGTAGTGGTCTAGTTCCACTTCATGAGGGAGTATGTGAGGCTTCAGCCATGTTTCAGATATGGCTAGCACATCAGGCCTATATGTATCTACCCAAGATTGCACCTCAGGCATCTTAGGTCGTAGGCTGCAGATGTTCATGTGATCCACCATCAGTCCCTTGGTGTGACACCATGTGGGATTCCCAGAGGACCCCAGGATGGAGTTGGCAGGTGGGGGCCCAGGGTTGGGGTGAATGTCACCAGCCCACCATATCAATATTAGTAGGATGAGGCGGAGGACCCTCTGCCAAGTAAGGGAAGATTGTTTTAATCGGTAACCTGGCACACCAGAGAAGATGAGGTAGCAGGCTCCCTTGTGAGCTAATCCATGCTTGATAACCAGCGAGTGCAGAATTGAGGAACCAGGGCAATATATGAGGTGTGGTAGGTGATGGTCCTGTTCCCCCCTAAGCAGGTTAGGGTCTTGACAGCCAGTTATTTTAGCATCAACCCATCCTAGTGCAACTACGTACAGGAGTAACACTGCCAGTATTCTAATGTTAGCAGGGTTCAGGTTCAGCCACAAGCACCAACGGTACTGGTAGAGTGGTTGGGCTACTTTGGTGTGGAGCCTATTCCTCCAAGCCTCCATACCCAAATAGTGGTGCTGAGGGCATGGGTTTTCCTACATCTGAGCAGTTATGTTGTTCTTATGAGATGTGTCTGCCTTACCAGGATTATATCTTGTATTTGCTGGTATGGCCCTTGGCACTGGGGATATGCAGTGGGGCTCATGTGGGATCCTCAGCTCCACCCCTGGTTCTTCCCTAGATTGTGATGACTAGTTGTTGTGCTAAATAACAGACTCGAGTACAGAGCTGAGATAAATTTTATGCTATTGAGAAGGCAACACTGGTAGGATAGGATAGGCAGCCCTGTTTGGGCAGCCTCTAGTCGCAGCAGATGAGAAGCTGCAAATGGAGAAGTGAGCTGATAGGCTCAGGCAGGCACATGAGATCCACAATATAAGCCTGAGTCCACCAAATGTGGTGGTGGGGGTGGTGGGGCAGCTGAAGTGTAGCATCAGCAGAGACTACCAGTGTTCAGGACAGCAGCCTCAGTTCAGACAGTGTGGTGTCTCACCCTGTATCTCTGTACCTGGATTGCAGCTTGTAGGGAGGGCTCCCTGTGTAGGCCATCACGACCTGACCTTCCTCCCTTTGGGGTGTGTGTCTGTGGTGTCCGTACCTTGGTGGCCTGTGGAGGAGCACAAGAAAGAAGCAGGGTTAAATATGGTGAGCTACTTGTTGCTGGGAGGCACTCAGTAGTTCATACAGCTGGTTGAGGGGGTCCGGTGGTGGACCAACGGAGAGCCGTTCCACAGAGAGGCAGGGCTTTCAAATGCCAGGAAGCCTCATGCTGCCCGGTGAAACATACAAACAGCTGATCTCCTGAAACATCAATGGCCACAGGTGCGAGCTGCTGAGAGGTCATGGGGGAAGAACACTGATCATTTTTCTGCACAACTAGACTGCATTTGAGTGGTTGCCTTGTTTGTCCTGAAATGATATATTAGAAACTGCACTTTACTTGTTGCTGGGAGGCACTCAGTAGTTCATACGGCTGGTTGAGGGGGTCTGGTGGCGGACCAATGGAGAGCCATTCCACAGAGAGGCAGGGCTTTCAAATGCCATAAAGCCTCGCACTGCTAGACGCGAGTGGACTGAGTAGCGTGAGCACCACTCGGCGAGAAAAAGTTTGTGCTCATTCTTTTAACAAAGTTAGACTACTATCCACTTTTTAGAAAGGGTACATTTTTGGAAGTAGTAATATTAAAGTTAGTAAGATAAAAATATACTAACAGTAGAGGTGTATAAACAAGCCAATAGGTACAATGAAACTGATTTATGTATTGAGTGGGTAGTTATTATGGGGTCTTCATATTGCATATGCAAATGGTCTGAATTTCAAACAAAAAAGGGGAAATGATAATAAAACATTTATAGAAGTTCAAAGTTTTCTCCAGATAGCAAAAAGTTCAATAACTAAGAGACAAAATTCCTTTACTAATGAGAGGAAATTGTTGAATAAATGTTTTATTCCCCAATACACCTGTATAATGATAAATCGGTCAGGAATGAAAGGTATGCTTATGTTTTCAATGTTGATGCAATATGGAGACATGAAGACAAACCCAGGCACAAAAAATTCAGGGCTATCAGTGATACATGAAAATGTTAGAAGTTTAGTAAATAAAGTTGATGAATAAAGGGTCTGGGTTGAAGAAGAAAAAGCTGATTTGTTAGCAATTACAGAAACCTGGCTCCATCAGGGAGTGACTAATGAAGAAATTGAAATAAAAGGATACAATTTAGTAAGACTAGACAGAGAGAAAAGTGAAGGGGGTTATGAAGTATATTAAAAATACTTAAGGCTCCTATAAAAATATCTTAGCACAAAGTATATAAGGAATGGATTGTTTAGTGATAGAGTTGTTATCTATAAAAGTCACAGTGGGAGTAATTTACACCCCTCCAAAAACAAGAGTTAAACATTTTGAAAAATTAATAAATGTCTTTATAGATAAATTGAAAGATAAAAGTAATTTTTAACTGGAGATTTTAATGTGGACTGGTTTCAGGAAAGAGGAGAAAAATTAAATAGCAGCCTTGCTGTATTAGGGTTGGTGCAAATTATTTAAACCCCCACTAGATGTTCTAAAAACAAAGATCAGGGTACAATACTCGATTTAATTTTTGTTTCTCAAGATTTAAAAGTAATCACCTGGGAAGTTATGCCACTAAACTTGGGAGACCACAATCCAGTAAAATGTAATGTGGAATTACAATTACCAGTAAATAAAACTAACAACACTTACTGGATCAGAGACCAAAGAAAATTTAATATAGAAGCCTTTAGAAATAGTTTAGAATTAATACATTGGGATAGAGTTCTGCTGGTACCTGATTTAGAACTTGCAATGCAAGAATTTAATAATTTAGTAATAGAAGTAATAGATAAACATGCACCTAAAGTATTAAAAAAGAGATATAATAAAAATGTTAGATGGCTAACAAACAGGTTAAAGAAGTACTTAAGAATAAGAAATTGAGTATGGAAAAAAAGCAAGGAAAACAAAAACTAAAGAAGATTGGGACAAGTTCAGGCAGTGGAGGATTAAGTGTAAAAAGGAAGTCAAGATAGCGAAAAATAAGTACTACAGGGAAAATACAGACAAAGCAAATGATCCCAAAAAGTTTTGGAACTATGTATCTGAATTGCAAAATCCAGTTAAAATAAAAAATAAAATCTCAATTGAACAACATAATATGATAGAAGAAAACCCTGTAAAAGTAGCTAATCTACTTAACAAATATTTTAGAGAGCTGCCTGATTTAAATGTTTCTAAATTCCCAATATAGTCATTAGAAATATCTACAAAATTAACGGAAAGAAATGGGCAAGGAATTAGGAAAAAATTAGTAATACAGCATGAATATGGATTTAATTTTAGGGAAGTAACAGTAGGGGAAATAAAAAAGAGAAATGCTAAAATTAAACATAGTAAAAGCTAGAGGATTAGATGGTTTGGACACAAGATATTTAAAAAAAGGAGTGGACATTTTGTCTCCCATGATCACTTAGTTTGTAAATTAGAGTTTAAGAAGTGAAATTGTTCCAGAAGTCTGGAAAACAGGCAAAATTATTCCAATTTTTAAAGGGGGAAACAGTACTAACCCCTCAAACTATAGACCAATAGTTCTACTCCCGGTGTTATCAAAATTATTAGAAAAACAAGTGCATAAACAGTTTTACCCAGACTTGGAGCAAAGAGGGTTATTGACAAGTCAATAGCATGGATTCAGGGAAGGAAGGTTCACAGACACCGCCCTAATACATTTTAATAATTTGGTGGCTAACTCATTAAATATAGGAAGGAAGATAGAAGCAGTGTTTGTGGACCTAAGTAAGGCTTTTGACTTAGTTGATCATAATAAATTATTAGCCAGGTTGGGTAAAATGGGAGTTCAGGGGGTGGAACTACAATGATTTCAATCATGTCTCTCAGCTAGAATGCATTGTGCTTCAAATGGGAATACTTTTTAGGATCTGATACAAATAGAAAGAGGTGTTCCTCAGGGCTCAGTATTGGGCCCATTATTGTTTAATGTGTTCATGAGCAACCTACCATCTGCAATCTCATATAGCGAAGTGAGACTTTATGTGGATGATACTGTGATAGTCTGTTCAGCCGATACAGAAGAACAACTTAAAGAAGCATCACAATATGGCTTGTTAGCATTAGAGAAATGGTCTAGAGAGATGGGTCTGGTGTTGAATGCCAAAAAAACACAGTGTATGATATTTGGGTTGGGAGAAAAGCAAAAGAAGATAACAGACATGCAATTAAGGTTGGCAGATGGTGGGTTGATCATGAACACAAGACAATATAAGTATTTGGGAGTTTTGATAGATTCAAAATTGACCTATAAAGAACATATCTTCCAAAAGGTTAAAAAAGTAAGCCAGCATTTGGGGGCATTAAGAAGAGTAGCAGGGTGTCTCAGTATAGAAGCTAGAGAGAAACTTGTGGCCCAAACGATTCTTCCCATTTTGGAATATGAATCCTTTTTATATATGTTTTCCACTCAGACAGCATTACAGAGTATTGAAGGTACCTATTATAGATTGGGGAAGTTTATAAAAAAAAGTAAGCAAGGAACCCATCCTTGTATCTTATTTGAAAAACTGAATTGGTTACAACCTGAAATAAAAAGAAAATATTTATGGTTATTATGGTGTCAAAAATTGACATTTCATAAAAAAGACCACCCATTGAAACACCTAATAACAATCACACCCCCTGAATTTAAAGTAGAAAAATTTAATTACAAGTGAAAGAATTTATAATAGAACAGGAAGACTTACATTACAAAATAGTTTATCTAAACATTGGAATGAGTTACCATATGAACTGAGAAAAGGTGCAGAATCCCACCATTTAAAAAAAACTATTGTTTAAGCACCTTAGTCTAAAATGTAAATGTTTTAACTAACTTTTAATGTTTGTGTCAATGCTGAATGTTAGTTTGTTTTAAAGGAATTTCGAAAGTTTTATGTATGGAACACAGGTCTTTGTTGTAAATGGGGGTCACTCCCTAACAAATGTTTCCTGTATAAAAATCAAATTTTATGAAATGAAATGAAATTAGACTGCTAGTATAGAAACACAATATTATGTAATCATTGCATGCCTGCTATGTATTACAGTGCATATAAACTCTTTAAAATACACAGTTATGACTTTTGTATGTATACATAAAATATAATCATGCATTGCACTTTGTGGTTGTCAGATGTTTTAAGGAATAAAAGAGCACACACTTTATTTTACTGGTAACAAGAGGTTTGTTAGCTAACAGATGTATTATGGTACTGATGAAAGGAGATGACTGATCTGCTCCAATATATATATTTTAATGCAAGAAAAGTGGGCAGTTTCAACAGTGTGCCTCAGTTATATAAGGCTGCAAAAAATAAAATGATAAAGGTGTCACCAGGAAAGGTGTTGCAAAATGGCTTTCAAAGCAAGACACCTACATGCAGCCAGTTGGGTGGTGTCTAGGGCTAAGGCATCTTGTGCCTTACCTCTTATCATGCTGGTGACCCAGGGTCTGAAGCAAGCTTGTGTTGCCAGGGGTTGGCCAGGCAGGGAGAGGATTGAATGTCTGATGACAGCTCTACTCTCTAGAGGTGGGTCAGTTTGTGGTTTCTGGCTACTAGGGACTCCAACGGAGACTGGGAGTGCAACAGCCAAGGCCACACTAGTCAAGTGAAGAGGTTGCATGGGATGTGCGTGGTTTGGGAGCAGAAGCCTGTCTGTCACAGGTTGGACATCATTGCACAGCCATGCCTGTGTGGGGAGGGTTGTCTCGATCATGTTAACAAACAAAGGAAAAGCCCTGGAACCAAGTGGAAATGGCGATGCACCAGCCCCATGCCCATTGTCAGATCCCACTGTCCTTGATCCCGATATCCTCTGGCCTGCACCCTGCCCACACATAGTGCCCAGGTAAGTGGTGGGCAGCCCTGCCCTGGGGAAACATAGAAACATAGAATTTGATGGCAGATAAGGACTGCTTGGCCCACCTAGTCTGCCCATTTTCCTACCTAACAGATAAGCTGCAGATCCTAGTTAACCAACAGCTTACTTCCTCCTACCCCCCACTAGGACTGCCTTATGTCTGTCCCATGCATTCTTGAATTCCCTCACTGTTTTTGACTCCACAACCTCCTCAGGGAGGCTGTTCCATGCATCCACAACCTTCTCTGTGAAAAAATACTTCCTCACATTACCTCTGAGCCATCCCTCTATCTTCAAATTGTGCCCCTTGATCTTGCACATCTCTTTTTCTGAAAGATGCTACTCTCTTGGACTTTGTTGATTCCCTTGAGGTACTTGACAGTTTCTATCATGTCCCCTCTCTCCCTTCTTTCCTCAAGGGTATACATATTAAGCTCCTTTAGTCTTTCTTCATATGTCTTCTGGTGCAGACCCTGTACCATTTTGGTTGCCCTCCTCTGGACAGCCTTCACTCTGTCTATGTCTTTGTGGAGTTGGGGTCTCCAGAACTGCACACAGTACTCCAGATGGGGTCTCACCAACTGCCTGTACAGAGGGATAACAGCTTCCTGTTTTCTACTATTGATGCCTCTTCCTATGCATCCCAGTATCCCCCCAGCCTTCCTTACTGCCTTCTCACATTGCTTGCCCACCTTTAGGTCATCTGATATAATTACCCCCAGGTCCCTTTCCATTTTTACTGTTGTCAGTATCTCACCCCCCATTGTGTACGCTTCCCCTGGGTTTTTGTTTCCCATGTGCATTACCTTACACTTCTTTGCATTGAATCTAAGCTGCCACACATTTGACTATTCCTCCAACAAGCCAGTACAAGCCAGGAGGTTACCAGTGGAGCCATGGTGCCAGGTTGGAGTTCTGGTGGGATTCGGAGTTGGAGGGTCTCAAGCTTGGCAGGATAAGCTGGTGCCATCCAAGGGATGCCCTTGGTCTGGTAACCAGAGGAGGGAAAAGTCTACATGCTACATAATCCATCGAGAGTCTGGTTTACGAGAAATCCTGTCATTGTTTCTGACATAGACAATGGAAAGCTGATTTAGTGGATATGAATCAATATGCAAAGTGCAATAAAGGTTTTAAATACATACTGACATGCATCAATGTGCTGGGTTGTGGCTTTGAAAGACAAACCAGGGAAGGCAGTGACACAGACCTTTAAAACTATTTTTAAAAGCGGATGCACACCTCAGAAATGTCAGACTGATCAAGGTAAAGAATTTCCAAGTGCCTCGTTAAAGATCTTATTAAAATAAAAAGATACACCATTTCATGGCAAATAACGATGTTAAGGCCAGCATTGTAAAAAGGTTCAGCAGAACTTTAAAGACATGCATGAGGTGTTACTTTACAGCCCACAATACATGGAAATATATTGATGTGTTGCCTGACCTGGTGTGCAGCTATAATCATACTTATCACAGAAGCAATAAATGCAGGCTGGTGGATGTTAACCCTTCCAAAGCCCTGGGTGTATGGAAAACCATTTATGGCAATGCTGTTCTTGTTAAGAAAACAAAAGGGTGCCCTTCAGAAAGATGATCACTTAAGAATATCTAAGCTGAAAAGGTTTTGTGAAAAGGGATATGAACAGACATGCACAAATGAGATACTGTAAAACTGGAAATAATTAAATTAAATGTTGTGATGTTCACGCTCCTGTTTTAAGCGCAAACTTTCTTTTGCCGCATAATACAATTGACGCACATATTTATGAGCAATGAATTTTATTTGGTTACAAGTAAAGTAATGCAAAATAATAAAAAAAATCAGGCAGCAGGAAGTTGCACTGCTTTTTTGTCATGCGTGGTAGACAGTCTTCGCATTCAGTAAATGGACCCTGCAAATGCAAGAAAAAAACTCAGCAACTTCAACTGCAACTAGCCTGAAATACAATGTATACAGCAATACAACAGTCAGCAGTGAGTACCTGTATCTTGCTTTTAAATCTTCGGCCTGCTCCCTGTTAAGTCCCTCACCAAGTTCCACAGCTCACAGTAAGCAGCTGCATAAAATACAAACTGGGTTATCACAGTCAGCAATCTGCTAACCTCTTCATTCTTGTTCTCTCTCTTCTCTCTCTCTTCAGTTGGCTTATTGACACTGGGTTTAAAACAAATACTGCCATCTGATTCAACTGGTAATCCAGTACCTGTGAGTGACTGGTAATTGACAGCTGGCATGTTTATACAGAGTTATTAAAGTTTGAAAAACAAAATATAGTGCTGTAATTGAAATTGTAAGTGGCCGCCGATTGACAAGTGACTAGAGAGAGGTTACTGAAGTTTGCTCAGTGTGCAGAGTGCGAACTCAAGTTGGCGTTTTTAAGCTCACTGAGGCTTGACCGCGAAATTTGCTTTGCGTTTCATTTACCCGTTTTACAGTATTTATTGTAACAGAGGTCTTAAAAACACAAAGACCCACCTATAAGCTAAAAGACTTTCCTCAGAGTTCCAGCCCCTGACCAGGGCCCTCGTGAGGAGTGCCAAGCTCGGCCATGGCTTCAACAGCTGGCTGCCTCAGCCATCACCTGCAACCTGCCTTCAGGACATGGCACGCCAGAGCTCCAGTCCCTGAACAGGACCCTCATGAGAAGCGTCAAGTGCGGCCGTGGCTCCAACAGCTGGCTGCCTCAGCCTTCACCTGTGACCCACCTTCAGGACACACAGTGCCAGGTAAGAAGTCCTCTTAGGAGCCGGTGAAGCTGAAAATAGCCACCATTGGTTGCTGTGCGCTCTGCCTTGCCTGACTGAACCCCTGTTCCACTGGACCACCACTGATTGGCTGGCACTGTTTCTCTCTGCTTTTTCTGCTCACTGGGCCCTGCTCCCATAGACTTTCTATATGCTTTGCCAAAACATTGCACCCACCCCCTCCCCTCCGACCTTAATTAAATACACTGCTAACCCTGCCCACCTGCATACTCTCACCACCCCCTCCTGCCTATTGGCTCATCCCTCTTAGGACCTCCTCCTCTCACATACCTAGTACATTCCCATCTTATAACATTTCTTGACCTGAAAACTGCTCACAGTCCACCCGGACCTTACGGTGATATGGCCGCCTGCCAACTGTTCCTTCCACTCCTACTCCTCATTACCCTGCCCCTCTTTTTCTCCTTTCCAAGCTCAAATAAACTATGTATGCCACATTGTAACACCTCCGGCCTCCTGATACAAAACTACTGCTCCCAGGGAACACTCCACTACAGACCCTGCCCACCACATGGCCCACCCACTCGAACTGAAGAGTTTTTTATCTACCCTGTTAAACCACATGCGTGGGAATATCTACAACCACATGCATGGGACTATCTACACTCTATATACTCTCTAGTACCACACTAGGATGCCCCACTGACCACCACCTACTACCATTACCATTATAAACAACATAGATTATCGTCCAAAGGGTTACACCTATATACCCTAAAACTCCTCCTTCTTCTCTTATTCATATCGGGAAATGTCCACCCAAACCCTGGACCTCTCAGCGCCAGCCCCCTGAAAACCTTGGGGTCTCTCATCCTGGCTATCCTTAATATCTGCAGCTTGCTACCAAAGATTGATGCCCTTCAAGCCTTCATTTGCCAACACAACCCTGATATCTTGGCACTGGTTGAAACCTGGCTGATGCCAAAAGTACCAGACCAGGCACTAACCTTTCCAGGCTACAATATTCTTAGGCAAGACAGGGTCTCTAAAAGAGGTGGAGGATGTGCCATTCTTATCAGAGACACTCTCACGTGGCACCCCCTAGGGGCTCCCTTACGGACCACCTCAGCACAAATCCTGACAATAAAAATTATACTTGGAGCAAACCAGAAAGCCTTAAGTATCACATCCGTACATATTCCACCAAAGAATCAAAAGCTTGGCCTCAATGAAGATCTAAATTTCATTGACTCACAGCCCACTGGCTCTGAACTAATCCTACTAGGAGATTTCAACATTAACTGGCTAGGATCTGAGGCAAATGCCCCTAAAGACTCCCTTGCTGCAGCCAACTTTACACAAATGGTTTCATCCACTACCAGAGCCAACTACAAAATGGGTACCTGCACCCTCCTAGACTGGGTACTCACCAACCATCCCACTAGGATCTCCCACACCACAGTTCTCCCAGACTCCCTCAGTGACCACTCACCAGTTACCTGTATATGGTCAAATAAATTCCTTAAGCCACCTCCAAAAATCATCTCCAGCAGAGTCCTTCCCCATGGCAAACTCATCCACTTCAAACACTACCTGCTTCAGCAAGACTGGTCACCTATTTACACAATGACTGATGTTAACCAGGCCCTTGATTCCTTCATTGTTACTTTCAATAGGGCATGCGACCTCTTTGCCCCAATCAAAAAATGGAAATTAAAAATGCTCTGTAACCCATGGATCACTGGGAAACTGCTAAATCAGCTAAAACTGTGTGATCACCTCTGGGCTCTTGCCAAGGAAACCAGAAACCAGCTAGATATTCAAAAATACAAGCAAGCCAGAAATGCCTGTACAAAAGCCATCAGACTTATGAAAAATACTTACTATAGAAATTCTCTCATTAACACCTAGGGGAATGGTCAAGCATTCTGGGAAAACATCAAGGAAATCATGGGGAAGAAGCCAAAAAACTCCCTGGCTATGTTATCTGTTGACGGATCAATCACCCTTGACCATGCTGTCATAGCTAACTCCTTTAACTTGGCTTCTACAGACCTCAGTGCTGTCCTTCCCTCAGATTACTTCGAAGATAAAGCTACCACCACTGGCCCCCCTCAGCCCAAATCAGTTCACCCCCTTTTTTACTTTAGGGAGGTCAGCCTAAAGGATGTGCGCCGCTATATTGCCACTGTCATCTCTAAATCCAGAATTAGTGGTGACACTGTGGATCTCAAGCTCCTGTCACTTACCCTAGATCAGGTTCTTCATCCCTTTACAAAAAAACTGAACCTGTCTCTTAGCAGTGGGAACTTCCCTGACAAATGGAAAACTGCAATAGTGACCCCAGTTCACAAAGGCAGTGACCAGACCATCCACTCAAACTACTGCCCAATAGCAGTATTGCCCCCGCTCTCTAAGGCACTTGAGTGTATTGTGGCAGACCAACTCACCAACCATCTGGACAAATACAACATTCTATGTGACAAGCAACACGGTTTCTGGAAAGGCCACGGTACCACCACCACTCTTCCAGAGCTCACCGGGGCTGTTCATAATTCTCTGGACCATGGCAAACTAACAGGTGCGGTCTTTATCGATCTCTCCAAAGCTTTCAACATAGTCCACCATAGACAGCTTATTGACCTGCTACTAAATATCAGACTGTCACCTGACTCTGTGCTATGGTTTGGTAGCTACCTCGAAAACCATATGCAATGAGTAAAAACTGCAAACACTCTTTCTGACACCTTGCCAGTCTGGTCAGGTGTACCTCAAGGCTCCATACTGGGGCCACTCCTGTTTAGTCTTTTTCTAAACTACCTACCGCAATCTTGCCCTGAAAACATCATCTTATATGCTGATGATGCAGTGGTATTCTCCTCCCATAAAGATCCCAGGGCTCTACAGAATAACCTCCAGATTGGTTTCAGCAGCACTGAGTCTTGGTTCCACAATCACAAACTAGTACTAAATCACAAAAAACCAAAAACCATGCTATTTCGCAGCTCTCAAAATCCGCACAGGCAACATCACTTGTCGATCTCCACTGCACAGGGAAACACCTTGGAGCAGGTGCAATCTTTTAAATAACTTGGGATTCTGCTTGACCCTAGCCTCTCCTACGGGGCACACACTGACTATGTTGCAAAAACTGCAAACATTCGACTCAGTCTTCTATACAAACACAGACAAAGTTTTACTCCAGAAGCAATAAAGATTGCCATACAGAGTTCCGTGGTCTCTACCATTGACTATGGTCTCATCATTTACATCTCTGCCACAATGACAGCCTTCAGACGGGTACAAACTACCTTAAACTAGGGCTGTCGACTTCTTACAGGTGCTCACCGGCTCACCCACACCTGTGACTTATATGCACAGTCTGAATGGCTTCACCAATAAAATCGCATAAAGTATCTCACCTGTACCTTGGCAAAGCAAATCTGTCTGGGGAACGCACCTCCAGGTGTCTCTACCCTTCTGCAGATAAACCCAAACTGTCAGAGCTCTACTGTAGGAGATTGAATCAGCAGCTCCTTAAAATCCCCTACTGTCGCACCTCCTAGGCACAATGATCCTTTGCCCACAGAGCACCACTTTGGCTGAATGACCTTGACCCCACCATCTCCTCAGCAAACACACTTGATGCATTAAAGCTAGTCTCTGGAACCATCTTGCTGCCACTAGCTCCTGCGATAGCTACAACTAATTTCCCTGTTTCCACTATATCTGCCACCGTGATATGACACCTATCACATTCCCCTCACAATTTCTTCTTTAGACCCCTGATTTTTCCTCCTGTCCTAAACCCTCTACTTTCCCCCACCTTCCCTCAGTACCCCCACTTTCCCTCACTTCTTTCTGTACCCCTTCTGTACCTGGCTGTCCTTTCTGTACTTCAAGTCAACTCCTTGGGATTCTCTCCCTTCTCACTTCCACAACTACATGCACTTGCTAGTTACTTATTAGCTACCTTCTTGCATGACAAATGCCTCTGGCTGCCTACGTACTCACACCACCGCTCCCCCCCCCTTATTGGTGGTTGCTATTTTTTGTTATTATGTCATAACCATTGTCTGTTGATTTTCCTTGCCTTTTTTCATGTAATGATATCTCTGACGTGGAACCTTTGTAAACAAACCTTGGCTCAAAGGTATTGTAATCCTAGACCTCATAAATAATAAAAAAAAAAACTATCAGGGGAAGACATCAAAGGAACTTTTAATGCAGAGGAGTTGCAAAAAATTTAACTGGATGAAGACAGTGTGCATCAGGTACATAAAATCCTGGCACAGAAAGAGTGTGGAAGAAAAACTTGGTATCTATAAAGTGGCAGAGTTGGCCTGCTAAATAGTTGGATTGAGGCAACACAGATTCGGGGACATTAGAAGCAGATAGCATTCAAAATGTTAAAACATTTCTTTTATACTACTTTGCCCAGGAACGCTTCATAAGATGTCTTCCCAATAATACCATAGCCTGTTTTACAGTAAAATTTTCCACAGACGCTTGACCTACCTGGTGAATGGGAAGTGGGGTTAGCAGAAATTCAGTACCGCTATAACTGGAACAATGTGCATGCCCACAAAAACAGGTTTACTATCCAGTATCAACCACAAAAAATCACCCACAGTAAAGTGTTGCCAAGCGACCCCTTTATCAAGGAAGAACAGTTTAAAATTCCAGCAGGTTATTACTGTAACATGACAAGTCTTATAAATCAAATCAATCAAAGCATATTTAAAACAAATGAACTGCCTGTCACTTTGGAACAACTCATCAGGAGAGAAATAAGTGTTGAAAGTGATGTCAAATGCACCATGTACATGCATGGTCAATTACAGTACCTTTTGGGTTTTAGTAGACTTGATGTAGGTATAGGAAAGACTACAGCAGAGAACCCTACAGACATTAATGGGGGTTTTACACATTTATATCTCTATACTGACTTTATCCAGCATGAAATAGTGGGTGACAGTCATGTACCTTTGCTGAGATGTGTACCCGTGAGGGGCCAAGACAATGAGACCATGATAGTGACCTATGATAAACCTCACTAATGAGCAGTCAGTAAACATCAGAGTGATGCAGTCACTGTGGAAATAAAGAATGATCAAAATGAACCTGTGCCATTTTGGTTTGTAAAGGTGATCGTGAAGTTGCATTTTCACCCCCAGAGATTACTTTAAAAAATTAAGCAAGGATGGTGATTGTTCGACATTATGGGGACCCTCTCTTGTATATAAGGTATTACAAAGCACAGACAGGATATGGCCTTCCAGGCTTTCACGGTCTTCCCACTATGTATGGTTCTAGTATAGGGGGAATATTTTGTAGTCTCTTTAGAATAGCAGTTCCCTTTTCAAGAAGAGGCTTCGAGATTGCCAAACCGCATCTACAAGCGGCCACTAAACATGTTGTGAAGGATGTTGTGCGGCATGTGACTAGCACTGTTGCTCAAAAGATATGAAGGGGAGATCCATCCACTCAGGTAAATTTAGGGCTGATTGTAGTCAAGACAGGAAGAAAGAAAAAGTGCAAAGTACCTCCTTTGCTTCTCATCAGTCTTCCACGCTACTTTAAAAGGAGTATTTCAAAATGCAAAACGTCACATAAAAGAAAGTGGTCAAAGTCCAAAGGACCTTCAAAGAGACATAAAAAAACCCAGAAATCTGTTCTAAAAAACAAGCATGGCCTTCATACACTGCAGGTCAGAAGAGTGCACAAAATAAGACTGGACATGTTTGCCATAGCACTCACACAGACAAGCATTGAAAAATGCATTTATGTTGAGATTCCTCCTCTGGCTGCCCTTTCAGAAACCTTACCCAATGAATGAATGGCAAAGACTATATGGATCTAAATGACCCACTTCTTTACCTGGTTTACAAAATCACAGAAGTGGATGGTGGAAATATCCACGCAGCGGCCAAGGTGGGCCTCGTAAACTACTCAGTGGCCACAATTTTTAGTCAGCTGGATGTGAATGTCGGGGATTGGCTCTTCAGTCAGCAATAACTGTTACCCCTACAGGGAGATCATAAAATCTGTGCTGAATTTCAGTGAAGAGACCCTTTCTACCCAATTCACAACAGGGTTATTTTACAAAGATACCCAAGGAAAACACAAAATCACAGACAGAGCTGGTGACAATGTATGGTTTAATAAAAAAAGCTCTTTCACACATTTCAGTACAGGGATAGAGCTTCTGGATTACTTGCACACAGACTTGTTTTTTCAAGAGAAACTGATGCTGAATGGTGTAGATATTAAAATTAAGCTGACATGTAACAGGGACAGCTTTTGTTAGATGAGTGGTGATACTGAGCCTTAAAAATCTAAAAATCATGTTCACCTCTCTGTTTGTCAAAAGGGTAAAAGTGACCCCCAGAGTCTGTCTGGGACACTCAGAAGCCCTGGTAACCTCCAATGCTAAATACCCTATAGACAGAATTGTGATGAAAGTGTTTAGCATCTCCACAGGAAGCAGGGTCTGCAACCAAGATAACTTGTTTTTGGGCCATTTACAAAAAAATGCTGGTCATGGGATTTGTTGACAATTATGCTTTTAGCAGTTCCTACACTAAAACCCCATTCAACTTTAAACATTATAACTTTAATTTTGTGGCTCTATATCTGGACAGTGAACAAATCCCTGCTAAGCCTCTCCAGGTTGATTTTAGAAATGGAAATGCTCTGTGAGAATATTTTAATCTAGTTCAGGCTAGTGGTAAACACGTGGAGAACCATCCCTGGATTGTCACCCATTAGGAATTCACCCATGGGTACACTCTGTTTACCTTTGATCTGATTCCAGACCAAGAATGTGCTGACCATTACTCCCTGATTAAAACCGAGAACCTCAGAACAGAAATTGGATTTGCAGAAGCCCTTCCTCATACCATCAGTCTCATTTTCTAAACTGTTTTTGATAATGTCATTGAAATAAACCAGAGAAGAAATGTCATTTCTGATTCGATGTGACAAGCAATAAAAAATGAACACAAAGCAGCTGGACAAAATTGTAACCAATGACCCCAGCATCCGTGACTGTTTCTGGGCATGTTACCTGTGATCTGCTACCCAAGGAGAGACTGATAAATCTCTCCACTGCACTAATTATCAATACTGACCCCCATCACCTACTTGAAGAACACTGGTTATCTGTATACATTTCAGAGAATGGGACTGGGGAATTCTTTGACAACTGCCATTTTCATCCTGACTCATACACAAATGATTGTTGACTTTTTTAAACAGAAATGCAAAGACCATCCTATACCAAAACACACAGTTGCAAGATATCTTCTCTACTACTTGTGGATTTCACTGCATCTTTTTCTTACATCACAGATGTAAAGGATTTTCTTATGATCAAACTCTAAAAATGTAGGGTAGAGTGATTTAATGAGTGGTGGTTATACCAGGTGGGGAGGAGATGACTTGTTCCAGGTGGTGTGACTTCAGTAGGTGTGTGTAATCTGGAACTGGAGCCTCAGCGTTGTCACCTGTCCAGTTTTAGACCAGATAATCTGGTGTTTGGGGTCCTTATCCAGACATCCAGTTTTGCTTCAATGAGTTCATGTTTTGGGGTAATTCTGACTACTATTAAAACTGATTATACAAATCATTCACTGTTTTGGCTGCATGTTCAGGTTACAAAGAAGTTCTGATGTCACATACCTTCCTTTAAGCCAGTCTGTCTGAGAGGTGTAAAGTATGGCCATTAATACCATTAGCAATAAATCATCCTAATCTTTTCCACTTTGAATTTGTATGGTCTTTTACTGTTGCGATAGGAAACAATTTTTATACCTTTATATTCTCTTAGGTGTTCCTTTTTTGTTTGTTCTATATTCTGATATGTTTTGGACCCATTTTTGTTAAAACAATCATCTAATTTTTATTGTCTTTATCACTACATTGATTACCTCTCTCCTGAGTCCTCAGCAGCTACTGCTCTGATGCTTATACTAACCGAACATTCCATTATATTAGCTACACCATTACAGGCCATTCAGATGGATAGCATGGAATTGTGTCTGAAATTGCAGAATGCCTTAGAAATATGAAAAGAAACAGCAGTAGCTGCTGAGGTAAAGGGAATACAATACAAACTGAGGGCACCATAAACATTGAGAATTTATCAAAAATTGTTCAAAGTATATCAGAATGCATGACTGAAATAGAAAGGAAAATGGGACAGTGTTTAACAGAAGTTACAGCAACAATCTGTGAATGAACTTGGTACTTCCAGCAGACCGGGGTTTGGATCCCACAGCCTCCACTTGCCTATTGCATGACTTCAGCAAGTCTCCCTGTGCTCCTGGGTCACCCCTGTAAATGGGCCTTGTGCCCAAATGGAGTTACCTTGTTACCAAAGAATGAATGAATAAATGAAAAAAAATGACATAACAGTAAAAATTGATGTCCTAGCACTTTAAAAATCTATTCTGACATTAAAATGGCTTTGGAAGAGGAGTAATATACTCATAAAATGGGGTGGTGCCAAAGGAGGAGTTTGGGGTGTGGTTTTGCATCTGGTTTTCACCTCACCCAAAGGTGGCAACCTTAGCCTCAGTCCAGTTGAGGTTGAAGTCCCTAAGTAAAATGGTGTCTCTCAAGGGAAAGGCACTGGCAAGACCATCAAGGAGATTGGATAGGCCCTGGATGTCTCCTGAAAGGGGGGATTAACAGCAGCCTAGGTAAAGTTTCTTAGATGCACCCAGGACTAACTCAGAAAGTAGCCATTCACTTGGGGAGGTGGGGTTAGAGCGGGTGATGGTGATAACAGTGATGTGATCCTACACATACAGTGCAATGCCCAACCCCTCTTTCTACCTGGTCTGTCCAGATGTAGGATGGAGTACTCATGCAGTTGGTATGTGGCATCGGTATGATATGACTTCAACCAAGTCTCAGTGAGGCCAATGACATGCAGTTTGTACAAGGGCACCCAGGCCTCGAGTTTCAAGAACTTGGATGGTAGACTGCAAATGTTCAGGTGTGCAACTCTGAGGCTGGATTGGCTTGTCCTGGTACCATTTGTGTGGTCAATGTGAGTGTTTGAGGGGCCAGGGTTGCTTTCTACATCACCAGCCAGAGGGAGGAGTAAGAGAAGGGGACAGGTAAGAGGGAGCCAGTGGGGGAACTTGATGGTGAGGGAATGGATAAAAGTCCAAGCAGATGATGTTCAAAGTTTGGCAGTAGTGTCAGTAAAGTAGGGCCCATGGGAGAAAGATTATGTCTGACCGCGTTGGGCATAGGGTCATTAGGTGTGTATGTTTCAGAAAAGGAGCGTAGGCTTAGCTGGTTGGCAGAAAATATGGATGCGCAGAAATATGTGACTAGAAGTAGGCTAGTCATGGAGCTTAGTGCAAGGAGAATCACATAAGTATTCATTTTAAGACAGAGTTCAAGAGCCAGCCTGGGAAGCGTGTTAAAAGTATATTAGCTGGCAGGGGAAGTAAGTGTTGATGAATATTAAACTAAAGCAAGTGGCATAGTGCCAGAGATAAATTCAAGTAGAAGTAGGTGTGCCACTTTAACAGGAGGCAATTAAGTGGAGCACAGGAGGGGGTGGGGTTTCACTATCAAAGGAGCATTTAAAGAGTGCAGGTGTAGGTAGGCAGGAGAAAATTTGCAGTAACAGTGAGAGGTCAAGAGCTGCAGCTTGAAAAATTAGTTTTACAATAAAAGAAGTGCTCCTATTTTCAAACTGGAGCCAGGAGAGAGCTGATTGGCCCAGGTTTCCAGTGCTCTGAGGAGTTGACCAATCAGGTAGAGAAGCACAGATGCACTTAAGTTCAAACAAAGAAGGACTGAAAGTCATCTGTAGGCACCACAAGGAGTCCGATTACCTTCGAGTGGAGAGGCATTTGCAGGCAGCCAGAGAAGGAGTGGTGGCTGCAGATGAGAGCTGTCCATGCTGCCCACATCATGGACAGGGTGCCCAGCCAAGACAGGAAGCAGGATTCTCCTGGGGAAACAGAAAGGGCAAACTACAATTAGTACTACTGAGAACAAAGGTAGGGGTGGGGGATGTAGAGGGGAGAGACAGGAGTCAGCAGGGGGAAGAAGACAGAGGACAGCAGTCAAAGTGGGCAGAAATTGGTGGGCATGGAAGGATTAGAGTGAGAAAAATAGGGACATAATGTGAGAAAAGAGAGAAAGCTGAGGCAGATCACACAGTGAGAGACAATAGTTTTAGCACATACCAAATGATTGCACAATGAAGTTAAATTGCATAAAAAGGAGTTAGGTTATTTATTTGTCAAATAAATACAAATTTATTAGCTAGAAAAAACAGTTTTAAAATAAAAGAAGGGCTCTTATTTTCAAATCGGAGCCAGGAGAGAGCTGATTGGCTCAGGTTTCCAGTGCCATGAGTTAGGTTATTTATTTATCAAAAATTGGTCAGAGCATATCACAACACATACTGACATGAAAAGGAAAATGGGAGGGCTGTTACATATCTAAAACTCATTTCCTAGCACCTTTTACGTGACAGAGGGGATTAAGAGGGATTAAGAAGACTTCCATTAGCACACTCATTAACACCTGAAATAGATTATCCAGGTTGCAATGAATAGGGATAATGATCTCTGTACTCTGAACACAGGATTCAGATTCAGAAACAGAGGTTTCCATATTAAAGAGGCAATTGACATGGCAACAAATCCGTTTCAGAGGTTCCCTGTTCAGATAATCAGGTATACATAAAAACAAAACATGGATTAACCAGATCTGACTGTACAATAACATGTAATTTGATACAAAACCATCATTTATAAAATAATATATGACCCTTTGGATTTGTGTATCTCTTCAATTTTCGGAGCGGGGGGACAACCTGTGTTTAAAATTTAAAAATATGTAATGTCTTTAATAATGCCACATTGCGAAAAATAAAAGCATTTATTGTGAAACAAAACATGCCTATAAAATATGACATACATCAGAGATAGAATTATTGGTAAGATACAAATATGAATGAATCTCTTGTTAAAAATGCCTATAAAATATGACATTCATCAGAGGTAGGATTACACACATCAATATAAGTACCTCTTTGTAAAAAACATGATTACATACTGAATATGAGGTAGGCCAACATACATCAATATAATCACTTTTTGTAAAAAACATGATTTAATATTGAATATGAGGTATATGGCTAATATACACGTCAGACACTGAGGTATATACCATTCACATTCATACACAGAGTTGGCATTTAAGTTTTTACATGGTGAGCCATGTAAGGGTTTTTTTAAAGTCTGTCATCTTTTGGGTGTCACTGACCATTTGGTAACTGGAGAGGGCTCGGGGACTTTTACAACAGCTGTTTTCAGGGTTTCCACATATCCCCTGTTTGCTGAATGACCAAAAACGGATGTGGATATATTAGCCTTGGTCGTAGCTCTTAGGAAAACATCCCAGCCCTTTGGTTTTTTGTGATCAGGGATTCCACGTGTGGCTGTAGCAGCCCTTTCCAAATCAAACATATGAGACCCAGAAACGACATTCAATTCCCATTTGTTATTCCAAAAAAGAATATCTTTGTTTTGTCCAATTTCATTCAATAATATATGAGCATTTTTTTAGACCTTTGAGAAACACTACTTAAAATGTTTTGTTCCATAGCAGTTGGGACAGAAACTGTCTAAGAAGCAGCAGCAGCAGAAGCAGCAGGAGAGTTTTCAGAAATTGTTTCACTCTCAGGCATCAGTAAAGTTAGACTGGTTTTAGCCTGCCCTCCCTGCCTTAACAAAGTCAAATAGCTTTGTCATAGCCTGATAAATTAGTAGGGGCTAACATAGCTCTCACTGTAGTATCCAAGCTGTAAGTTGCAACTTTTCTCATGTCCTCATCAGGATAGTTTGTTTTGATATGAACCAGTTGCTGCTGCGGTACCAGATACATTTTCTGAGAAAAATCCATTATCTGTTAGCCAGCAGTCCTGTATTGATTGGAACAGCGATTCCCAGCAATGTGCCCATAAATCCACCTGTCTGGGTCACAATCTTTTTTTTTAAAAAAAGACACTTTTCTATGGCTTAAACTTTTTATATTTCTCCCCATTTTTTTCAGAAAAGCTAGCTGTTAGCCGACAATTGGATATTTCCTTTCAGGATGTTTGAAGTCACCTCTGCATTTTAGCAGAAATCAAGTCATTAGAAGCTGAATATAAAATGTTTTTTCTTGAATGGGGAGGACCTCTCACAAGTAATTTTAAAACAGACAGGTTCCTCAGCAGTCTCTTAGATACACTGTAATAATAATAATACAGCATCATATATTTTTAGAACCAGAATGTGTTTTTTCAAGACATATGCCACCAGCCAATTGGAAAACAACCCACTGGGCAGTCTATAGTCATCTGATGTACTCACTTTTAAATCGACCAATAAGTAGCCGTAGGATTTTCTTGTAGCATCTTCAAAAGCTTCTAAAAAAGTGTATCCAGTTGGGGTACATCTTTTTGGCCAGAGTCATGCTCTGTAACTTGTCCCTTGGGTTTTTAAACAGGACTATATATTTGACATTTAATGTGATGGTACTCCTTTTTTGCCTTGACAGAACACATTCTATACAATTAAAAATATTAACTGTTTATGGCGGTTCTACTTGATAAACCTATACTCAACTTCACTATTTTGACAGGCAGAGTCCATTAAATTATCTATTAAAAAATGTACCTTTCCAGGGGGATAAGATAGCATCATTGGCTAATGACACTGGTAGCCCCTCCACAAATTTAATCTGTGGAAACTTTAACAGTTCATTATACAAAGGTTGCAAACAACTGTAAAAATAGACATTTTCGGGCACCTATGTTAAAGCAGTATCAGAATGTAACAACAACTGTTTTATGAAGGAAAGGCAAAGAATGCTATGCAGAGCCACAGAAAGAAATGCAGTGCCGAGCTAGTGCAAGTCAACAAACAGGAAAGTTAGGATTGCCAGCACCTGCCAACAGTTGCAGACTGAATTATAATACAAGATGAGCACCTGGACCCACATTTTCAAAGGAGATGTGTGGTGCAAAGTGGAGATGCACCATGCATCTTAGATAATGAGCGTAACCACGATATTCAGAAGGGAGAGATGCATTGCACATCTCTGGATGCGCCATTGTGCATCTATGATGTATGTGGAACATGTAGAGGGGACGTTCTCATGAATGTGATGCACATCCCTATGTTCAGCCAAAATGTGCGGTGCATCTCAGAGATGAGCTGCCCAAAGTTAGACATGAAAAAAGCATGCCTAAATGGCTAGCCACCCACAGGCAGGCCAGATAACTGCAGGCAAGCTGTCCAAAGACAGCCCTTGGAGGCTTATCAGGACATGTTCCAGGTATCCAAACACAGCAGTCATGCCAGGATGGATGAACCTTGAGCTACAGGTGCCATGTCACCACTGGCACCATCCAGGGAGCAACCCCCAACTCCACACCCTAGATGTAGACACCCAGCAGCCACATGCCAGTGCTGTTGGGTGCCCCAGACACACCAGCAGAGTAGACAGCCACAGTGTAGCAAATGTACCAGGGGTCCATGGCCTGCAGAGTGCCACCTGATGGTGGCATCTACCCAGGGTGCCATCTTGGGTAATGGTGCCCAGGCAGCCTGGTGGATGGGTGGCAGCCTGGCACAGGCCAGGGACTGACCTGTGGCACACATCCACAGTGACACACCTTAGGTGCACACAAGTGGAACCCACCCACTAGTGTACCTGGTCACCCTCTGCATACTGCCTTTCCTTGCAGTCATCACCATGTTCCAATTATATGGGAGGGGTGTGGGGCACTGCAGATGATTGTACACATTATATGGAGCTGGTGTATCACATGCATGTAGTAGCCTGAGCAGCCTGTGTCACCTGTGCCCACCACTGTTGCATGTCCAGGTGGTCCTTGTTGCCACTGTCCAGGTGGCCCCCTGTACCCCTGTCTGACCCTGTGCATGGCTATGGGGTGTAGCACTGTACCCAAGCCAATGCAGTCCACCCTCCCACACACAAACATTCCATCACACCTGCCTGCTAGGCTGAAGTTCCTCCTGTTCACTTTTGTGGAGTGGTGGGGCAGCCCTGCAAAGCTGGAACTGAGCATGCCTGGGGTATGCAAATGGTCTGAATACATTGCAGTAATGAGCTCTGACATGTGGAAGCTGGGTTTGGAAAGTGCTGTGAGGTCATTTGCATATGCCAGCTGAATATTGCACTTTTGCACACTGTGCAAGTGGCTCTGCATTGCGCATTTCCCCATGCTCCACATAGGGCCCAGGTCACCTGCTGCACTGTGCATCTCCCACTGTGCTATTGCACTTATTTGGTATATTCAGCCAGACTTGTGCGATTGCATCTCCTGGTGCATCTTTTGAATATATCATTATTTTGGGCCAGCACATCTCAGATGCATGGCACAGGCACTTGCGCAGTTTTGCAGGGGACTTTTGAATTTGGGGGAATGTGTCTTATTTTTATGTGCCAGAGTACTCAATAAAAAGGAGCTACATAGCTGTATAAGGTGCTGAAGTGCTTCACTTTATTCAAGTGCAGACGTGCATTTAAAAGCAGCAACAATGAGACGTCTTAGAGAAAGCTCCCACATGCTCCTTCTCTCTCCCCCTTCTCTCTCAAAATGAGCATCAAGCATCTCCTGATGTGTTTCACACCCCCTGGCACTTTTTCAAAGGACTGCATGATGTTCTACTTGGTACCTTTTTATACTGACACTGATAACCATGGCTTAAATACTCTTAAAGGAACATGAACAGTGCAAATGTGTGCAAAACTAGTGCACGTGATTATAAACATATTTTACAATGCAACTATGCTAATGATAAATAAAAACATCATTCTTCACCATAAAACTACACTTTTTTTAAACCATTTTTCAAGAATCAATAGTGTGTCTGAATTAAAAACCTGGTGCTCCACTGTAACAAGGCAACTGGGCACTTCTCAGGAAAGGATCTAAGCAGTGAAAGTATCCAAAGTGAGAGACAGGAGCAAACATGTTATATCCTTTATAGGTATTGAAAAGCCCATTAAGAGCCCCAGGGGTGGAATCTATGATAATGTGTTACTCAAAAGGGGCCCATTTAGCTAGATTGTGATATTTGTTTTTGAAAATTGTGCCCGCAAATGCCTTTTCTGGGCATCCAAAATCCTGGGTTCCCAGCTTAGTGAGATGAGCACTTCCCCAGCATTTTCTATATGAGAACACTGGGAATTTCTTGACTTCTGCAGCTCCAGCTGAAGTCCTGTTGCTGGCTGCAGTGTTAGCTGCGAGCCACCCTTTTATTATGCTCAGAAAGTTTAAGTACTGGTAAATTGGATAACATTTTGTAAGAACTGTCCATTCCTATGATGATTCCCAGCTTTATCATTTTGTTTAGATGAGTTATCACATAGAAGACTATGCTTGTGATGTTTAGTATGGAATGCAGTTTATCCAATGGTGCCCCCTAAGAGCAGATGAAGTTTAAAAGTTATGTGCATACATGTCAATGAATAGTTAAATTGATTATGCAACATTTACATTCATGTTCAATATTCAAGTAACTGAGGAAATTGTTAATAAAAAATACTGTAGTATGCAATGCTATAACTGATGTAGAATCAACATCGCAGCTTTATGTGTTATAGCCCATCTTTATAAACAGTGCTGGAAACAAAACAAGCTGCAGTAATTAATGCACAGTAATAATGCATTCAAACAACATGAAGTCTTGCTGTATTCTGACTATTGCAGTGATCACCAACCTTTGAACTGCCCCGGAGGACAAAGAATTAACTTTCCATGCAGGGCATGGAACGCTGAGCTCGAGCTCGGTTGAAGCCTCTGTCTGCTGTTGTTTAAACTCCAACCATCAGATTCTTTACTCTGCCTCACTGAATAGTCGCTCCGGAGATTTCTCCTTCGCTCGGTTCAAAAAAGTTGGTTAAAGTGTTGTTTTTTTTTCTCGCTCAGTTCTACCGAATTTCTGCTACTGAACCTGTCGGTTTAAGTCTCTGTCTGTGGTACCATGAGTACTAGATAGGTTTTGTATTAGTTTCTGTGTGGAACTTGTAAATATTGGATTGGTTCGGTTTGAACCGATCAGGTTTGTGTCAAAAAAACTTCTGTCTTTATTAGAGTGTGGTAACCGGTCCGTATCGGTTCTAAAAAAAACCGGATTTGATTACGTTTTTTTCCAAGACCCATAACACGGTCAGGAACCGATAGGGGTGTCTAGCCTGGCAGACTGCGGAAAAAAAGGTAAGTTGTGGTTAGGATTGGCCATGTCTGAAAAACCCAAGAAAAAAAAAGACGGGCCCACTGGGTTTCAACACTGTAGTGTGTGTGGGGAAGTCTTTGCTAAGGCTGATCCCCACACCACCTGTGTTAATTGTCTGGGGTTTGACCACCTCAATTCAGACTGCCAAATTTGTAAAAGTTTTCCCAAAGCTACCCTAGATAACAGAGTAGGTAGACTGAGGGAAAGGGAGGCCGAGAAGTCCGCTGACCTGGATGGCCAGCCCAGTTCGGTTCAGACCGAACCAGAAGGAGTGCCCTCTGACCAGGGCGAAACTTCTTTGAGCAAAAGGAGAACCGATTCTGAGGAGTCAGTTCCAGTTAAAAGAAAGAAAAGGGAAAAATCATCCGGTTCGGATCCACAAGCTCTTTCTCTGACCGCTGATGAAATAGCCAAAGCGATAAAGATAGTTCAATCTCTAACTTCGGTTCCAGCCGAACTGGCACCATCTGTCAGGGGCTCGGTTCAGTCGGTTCCCCTGGTTCTGGATTATACTTTAGAAGAATTTTATGAACCGGAGGAGGAGGGAGAGTATGAGGATAATGATGATGATGGTGATTATGAAAGTCTGTATCGACCCAGACATCTCCCTAGACAGACCTTCAGGTGTTTCTCCTCCTAGGCTTTCTGAGTCCCCTTCCCACTTTATGTTTTACAAGAAAGTGGCTGAAACCCTCCAGCTTCCAATGGAAGAAGCAGTAGAGGATCAGGATGAGCCTTATTTTGTTGAGATGATGGACATCCCAGAGTCCAGGAGATTGTCTATTCCCCTCCATAAACCTTTTGGGAAACAGACATTTAAAATTCTTAAAACTCCTAATTCCATACCTCCTGTGGACAGAAGAATGGACAAGAGGTATACCCTTTCAGGCTCGGACACAGAGTTCCTTTCCCAGCAATGCAGCCATGTTGGGGTAGTGGAGGCTGCTGCCTGTGATAAGGCAAATATTCCCTTGGCTTCACACACACCCCAGATAAGAACTCTAGAAGGATTGATGCCATGGCAAAGAAACAGTACATGGCAGCATCTTTGGGACTCAGGCAGGCTAACTATATGGCCTACACAGCTAGATACCAGAAGTCCAGGTGGGACACTGTGCTGGCTCCAGCTAAACAGGCCCCTGACCAGCTTGCCAATGAGCTGGAGCAGGTGGCTGCGGATGGGATTGAGGCATCCAAGGTGCAATTTCATGCTGCTGTAGACTCCAATGATGTTTCATCTAGAGTCATGGCTACATCTGTGACCCTTCAGAGGATGGCTTGGCTCATATGTAATAGCCTATCACAGGATACCCAGGCTAAGGCCATGGATTTCCCTGTTATTGGTAATTCTCTGTTTGGGGAGCAGACAGAGAACTACATGAAGACAATGGATGAGTACAGGACCACCTATAGGAGTGCACAGGCCAAAGAAAGGCAAGCCACTCCTCAGAGGCAGCATTCCAGGGGCAGGGGCAGGCCCTTTCAAAGGCCCTTTTACCAAGCCAAGCCTCCTCTTCTGCATATGCTCAGAGGGGGTTCTTTAGAAGGAGAGGCAGACGGGGTAGGAGCAGACCTGCTTCCACCCGTCAGCCTAAAGCCCCTGCCAAGCAGACACCCTGATGGGTCTGCCCGGGCTGATTCTCCAATACCTGTAGGAGGCAGGCTGGCTTACTTTGTCCAGGACTGGAAGTCTTTAACATCAGACAAGTGGGTCCTAGAAGTAGTAAGCCAGGGACTGGTTCTCAGCTTCAAAAAATGTCCCAAGATGAGAACCAGCTATCCTTTCCACCTGCAAATCCATCAGAGACCCTTGCCCTAGAGGCAGAGGTTTCTTCCCTCTTGGCTCTCAGAGCCATAGAAAGGGTTCCCACCCTACACAGGGGCAAAGGATTGTACTCTAGGTACTTCCTAACCCCCAAAAAGACAGGAGAATGGTGGCCCATCCTGGATCTGAGATATCTAAACAAGCACCTTTTAAAGCCAAAATTCAAAATGGTGACTCTGGGAATAATTCTGCCCTCTCTAAGGCCAGGGGACTGGCTAGCCTCCCTGGACCACAAAGATGCCTGTTTTCACATTCCCATCAGGTGCTCCCACAGAAAGTACCTCAGGTTCGAGTTGCCCTCAGACTACTATCAATTCAGAGCAATGCCCTTTGGCCTAACATCAGCCCCAAGGGTGTTCACAAAGTGTCTGGCAGTAGTGGTTGCTTTCCTAAGGAGAAAAAAGATCTCCATCTTTCCATACTTGGATGACTGGCTCATAGTGGGTCAGTCTCCAGACCAAGTCAAGTCACATCTGCAAATAGCTCAGCAAGTGCTCACTTCCTTAGGGTTCCTCCTCAACCTTCCAAAGTCAGTTCTCGAGCTAGTACAGCTCCTCACCTTTATAGGGGCAGAGCTGGATACAATAAGAGCAAAAGCCTTCCTTCCCCTGGACAGGGCAAGGACCCTTGTAGAACTGGCCTCTTCATTCACCCTTCAGGTGTCTCGACCAGCAAGGCATTTCTTGCAGCTCCTGGGCCACATGGCAGCTCTACAGCAGTGGTCCAGGGGCAGATTCAGATGAGGACATTCAGTTCCACTTAAGAGCCTTCTGGTTCCAAAGAAAGGATTCCCTTACCAAACTAGTCCCAGTGACTCGAACCCTGATCCAGGCTTTGCAATGGTGGCAGGATCAGGACAATTTAAGATAGGGAGTTCCTTTTGTCACTCAGTCTCATTCTCTAATCCTCACCACAGACGCCTCCCTCTTGGGCTGGGGAGCCCACTTGGGGGATCTTACCACCCAAAGGCTGTGGTCACCTCAAGAATCTCTGCTTCACATCAATCTCTTGGAATGCAGAGCAGTGTTTCTGGCACTGCAAGCTTTTTCCAAATCTGTACAGAACAAGGTGGTCCAGATCAGAACAGACAATACCACCACAATGTGGTACATCAACAAGCAAGGAGGCACTCGGTCTATGACCTTGTGCACAGAAGCAATGAAGTTGTGGTCTCTGGCCTATTCCCCTCAAACCTCTCTGATAGCAGTTCACCTCCCAGGGAAGGACAATGTCCTAGCAGATGCTCTCAGCAGGATATCTCAGGGCCCCCATGAATGTTCCCTAGATCCCCTAGTTTTGAAAGTGATTTTCTCCAGATGGGGCACTCCACAAATAGATCTTTTGCAGCCCCAGACAATCAACTTCCTCTCTTTTGTTGCAGACCCCCAGTCTTGGGCTCAGTCCCCCTGGATGCTCTGGTTCTGAATTAGGAAGGGAAGTTCCTGTATGCTTCCCCCCTTCCCTCTCCTGTTCAAAGTGCTAGTCAAGATCAGGTCTTAGCCATGCAAAGTGATTATGATTGCTCCAGACTGGGCCAGACAGCCCTGGTACCCACTGTTGCTGTCCTTAGCAGTCCACCTTCCCCTGTATCTTCCCAGGAATTGCAACCTGTTGACATCCTCTCAGGGAAGGATTTGGTATCCAAACCTCAAATCTCTCAATCTCAAGGCCTGGCTCTTGAAGAGTTAGAGTTTGCTGATCTGCACCTCTCTCAAGGGGTTCTGGATATCCTTAAGGCTTCTCAAAAGCCTTCCACCAGAAAGACTTACAACTCCAAATGGAAAAGGTTCACTATTTGGTGCTCTGATAAGCGTATTTCTCCAGAATCTGCTGGGTTGCCTACAGTCCTGGACTATATGGTTCATCTTAATGGCTTGGGACTTAGACCAGCTACACTTAAAGTGCATCTGGCAGCTGTTTCTGCCTTCTTGTCGGTAGGAAAGCCCTCTCCTCTATCAGTCCATCCTGTATTTTGTAAATTCTTTAAGGGATTGCTGCACACCAATCCTCCCTTTAGGGACCCTGGTCCTGCTTGGGACCTTAATGTTTGCATTGCTCAGCTTATGCAACCCCCCTTTGTCCTCTGCAGAGCTTAAGTACTTGACTTGGAAAACTGTGTTTTTGGTAGCCATTACCTCTGCCAGGCATATCAGTGAATTGCAAGCCCTGTCAGTGGTGCCTGATTTCATCTCTTTCCATAGAGATAAAGTGGTCCTAAGAACTAACAGGAAGTTTTTGCCTAAGGTAGTTTCAGACTTCCACCTTAATCAGTCTGTGTCTCTCCCTGTTTTCTTCACTGACCATTCCTTCTCTGGAGAGAGGAGGCTGCACAGCCTGGACATAAAAAGGGCCCTTAGCTACTACATAGAACTCACCAAGGGTCACAGGTTTGAGTCCCTCCAGTTGTTCCTCACTTATGGAGATGTCAGTAAGGGCAAACCTGCCATTAAAAGATCTATTGCCAGGTGGATTGTTTCTTGTATACAATTCTGCTATGAAACATTGGGTAGAACCCCACCCTCAGGCCTGAGGGCTCACTCTACTAGAGGTACAGCTGCTTCCCTGGCTGCTGCCAGGGCTATTCCTATCTTAGAAATCTGTCAAGCAGCCACCTGGAAAACAGTCCATACATTCACCAAGCATTACTCTCTGGATATCCAGGCTAGGAGTGATGCTCGGTTTGGCACAGCAGTACTTCAGAGCCTTTTTCCAAAGTAGGTTCTATCCCTCCTCCATGGAGGTACTGCTTGGTAGTCTGCATTAGTCAGAATACAGCAAGACTTCATGTTGTTTGAAGAAAAAATTACTCACCTTAGTAATGTTGTTTCTTCTAATGGAGTCTTGCTGTATTCTGACCTCCCCCCGCCTCCCCTCTCAGAACCTGGTTTTTGGGATGTGGGTGGGGCAGGAGCAGTGTTGGCACCTAGAGGTACCCCTTTCTCACCCTCCTTTATTTTGGGTGTGTGTTGTGTTTTGTGTTTTGGGTTTCCTGACTTAAGTCTTTGCTTTGAAACCAAAAAACCCTTTTTAACAAATTTAGTGGCCGGTTGGCTAGTGTGAGTTTTACAGTTTCCACACAGAACGCCTAGTGAGTATAGCTCATAAAGATCTGATGGTTGGAGTTTAAACAACAGCAGACAGAGGCTTCAACCGAGCTCAAGCTCAGCGTTCCATGCCCTGCATGGAAAGTTAACTCTTTGTCCTCCGGGGAAGTTCAAAGGTTGGTGATCACTGCAATAGTCAGAATACAGCAAGACTCCGTTAGAAGAAACAACATTACTAAGGTGAGTAATTTTTTCTTTTTGTTTAGCACAATTACCTGGTTAACTAAGCAAAATAAATACATTAAAAGAATAAAACATCTGGAATAAGAGTATTTCATACACACGTGTGTGTGCTTGCTGTTGTATCACAGCAGCTACATCTGAAACTATAAGTAAATAAAGAACATTACATATACATTTCACAAAGCAAAATGCTGCCTAAGTGTTTTGCGTGTTTAGTGTATCTTGCATTGCTTTATTCCTTTCTGGACAGATCATTTTCTGTACTGCTTGCTTTATCGAAGTACAGTATATGGAAAGCTGAAAAACGTATTAGTGAAAACATGCTTTGCTATTTGTAAAAAAATAAAGTAAAACAAAATAAAATAAAATGTTTTGCAAACTCAGACTAAGTCAGGCAACTGTATTATCCCAGTCTATATCAGGTTGATTTAAAGTTCAACAAAATGTTTATGTTTATCTGATTGGCATACAAAGCAATAATGTGGCCATTCTAACCTGTACTTCACATATTTGGTTGTTTCCTATCCTCATCTGATCAGGGCAGTCCTGTTTGATTACTCTTGTCCAAACAGACAAAGGAAAAAAAAATAAGGGCAAATGGTAAATTGCCTGGCCTGATACTTGAAGGACATTTCTTTTTTCCTTTAAAAGCAATATAAGGTAAAGTCAAAATGCAACAAAAAAAAATCAGTAAAGTTCTAAAACCTATAATATAAATAAAAATAATCTTAGTTATGATGGTCGATGATGCCTGCTAAGTGGACTTTATGGTAATTAAGAAAAAATTACTCACCTTAGTAATGTTGTTTCTTCTAATGGAGTCTTGCTGTATTCTGACAATAGCAGTGAGTCCCAACCTTTGAACTGCCCCGGAGATGAAAGAGTTAACTTTCCATGCCAGGCATGGAATGCTGAGCTTGAGCTCGATTGAGACTCTGTCTGTTGCTGTTTGAACTCAAACCATCAGATCTTTACGAACTAAACTCACTGCGGTCCTGTGTGGAAGCTGTAAACCTATGCTAGCCAACTGGCTGCTTAATTATAATAACAGATTTTTTTGGTCCCAAAACAAAGACTCAAGTCAGGAAACCCAAAAAATGAAATAAACACAACACCCACCCACCCAAAGAAAAGAGGGTGGAAATAAAAAAGGTGGGGCACCTCCTGAGTTCCAACACTGCTACTGCCCACCCACAACCCAAAAACAAAGGTTCTGAGAGGGGAAGGCAGGGGGAGAGGTCAGAATACAGCAAGACTCCATTAGAAGAAACAACATTACTAAGGTGAGTAATTTTTCCTTCAAACAACATCAAGTCTTGCTGTATTCTGACAATAGCAGACTACCAAGCAGTACCTCCATGGAGGAGGGACAGAACCTACTTAGGAAATAGGCTCTGAAGCACAGCTGTGCCAAACTGAGCATCACTCCTAGCCTGGATATCCAGAGAGTAATGCTTGGTAAAAGTGTGAACAGTTTTCCAGGTAGCTGCTTGACATATCTCTAAGATAGGAATATCCCTGGCAGCAGCCAGGAAAGCAGCTGTACCTCTGGTAGAGTGAGCCCTCAGGCCTGAGGGTGGAATCCTACCTAGTTTTTCATAACAAAATTGAATGCAAGAGACAATCCACCTAGCAATGGATCTTTTAGTGGCAGGTTTTCCTTTACCTACCTCACCATAAGTGAGGAACAGTTGGAGGGAGTCAAACCTGTGACCCTTGGTACGTTCTATGTAGTAGCTAAGGACTCTTTTCACATCCAAACTATGCAACCTCCTCTCACCAGAGGAGGAATGGTCAGTGAAGTACACAGGAAGAGACATAGATTGGTTAAGGTGGAAGTCTGAAACCACCTTAGGCAAAAACTTCCTGTTAGTCCTGAGGACCACCTTATCTCTATGGAAAGAGATAAAATCAGGCTCCACTGACAGGGCTTGTAACTCACTTATGTGCCTGACAGAAGTGATGGCCACCAAGAACACAGTTTTGCAAGTCAAGTACTTCAGCTCTGCTGAGGACAAAGGCTCAAAAGGGGGTTGCATAAGCTGAGCAATGCAAACGTTAAGGTCCCAAGCAGGAGCAGGGTCCCGGAATGGCGGATTGGTATGAAGCAATCCCTTGAAAAACTTGGAGAATACAGGGTGAGCTGAAAGAGAATAGGGCTTACCTGCTGAAATAAAAGCAGAAACAGCTGCCAGATGCACCCTTAGTGTAGCTGGTCTGAGTCCCAAGCTATTCAGATGGACCATATAGTCAAGGACTGTGGGCAGGTCAGCAGACTCTGGGGAAATATGCTTCCCAGAGCACCATATGGAGAATCTTTTCTATTTGGAATTATAAGTAATTCTGGTGGAAGGCTTCCTAGCAGCTTTTAGAATATCCATAACACCTTGAGAGAGGTGTAAATCAGCAAACTCTAACTCTTCAAGAGCCAGGCCTTGAGATTGAGAGATTTGAGATTTGGGTACCAAACCCTCCCCTGAGCACTGGTTAATAGGTTGTAATTCCTGGGAAGTGACAAGGGAAGGTGGACGGCTAAGGACAACAGGAGAGGGTACCAGGGCTGTCTGGCCCAGTCTGGAGCAATCAGAATCACTTTGCAAGGCTGAGACCTGATTTTGACTAGTACTTTGAACAGGAGAGGGAAGGGGGGAAAGCATACAGGAACTTCCCTTCCCAATTGAGAACCAAGGCTTCCAGGGGGACTGAGCCCAACACTGGGGGCCTGCAACAAAACAGGGGAAGTTGGCGATTGTTTGGGGCTGCAAAAAGATCTATCTGTGGGGTGCCCCATCTGGAGAAGATCACCTCCAAAACCAGGGGATCCAGAGACCATTCGTGATGGCTCTGAGATATCCTGCTGAGAGCATCTGCCAGGACATTGTTCTTGTCTGGGAGGTGTACTGCTGTGAGGGAGGTGTTCAGGGAATAGGCCAGAGACCACAACTTCATTGCTTCTGTGCACAGGGCTGTAGACCGAGTGCCCCCTTGCTTGTTGATGTACCACATTGTGGTGGTATTGTCTGTCCTGATCTGAATAACTTTGCTCTGAACAGATTTGGAAAAAGCTTGAAGTGCTAGAAACACTGCTCTGAGTTCCAACAGATTGATGTGAAGCAGAGATTCCTGAGGGGACCACAACCCTTGGGTGGTCAGGTCTCCCAAGTGAGCCCCCTACCCCGAGAGGGAGGCATCTGTAGAAAGGATTAAAGAGTGAGACTGAGTGACAAAAGGAACTCCCTGTCTTAGATTGTTCTGATCCTGCCACCACTGCAAGGCCTGGATCAGGGTTCGAGTCACTGGTATCAGTTTGGTCAGAGGGTCCTTTTTCTGAGACCAAAAGGCTCTCAAGTGGAACTAAATGTCCCTCATCTGAAATCTTGCTCCTTGCACCACTGCTGTAGACGCAGCCATGTACCCCAGGAGCTGCAGGAAATGCCTCGCTGGTCGAGACACCTGTAGGGTGAATGAAGAGGCCAGTGTGATAAGGGTCCTTGCCCTGTCCAGGGTATGGAAGGCTCTGGCCTTTTCTGCATCTAGCTCTGCGCCTATGAAGGTGAGGAGCTGAACAGGTTCTAGAATTGACTTTGAAAGATTCAGAAGGAAACCTAGAGAGGTGTGCAGTTGCTGAGTTATCTGTAGGTGTAACTTGACTTGGTCTGGGGACTGGTCTACTATGAGCCAGTCATCCAGGTATGGGAAGATGGCAATCCTTTGCCTTCTTAGAGAAGCAACTACTACTGCCAGGCATTTTGTGAACACCCTTGGAGCAGAGGTTAGGCCGAAGGGCATTGCTCTGAATTGGTAATGGCCTGAGGGCAGCTCGAACCTGAGGTACTTTTGATGGGAGCTTCTGATAAGAATATGGAAGTAGGCATCCTTGAGGTCCAGGGAGACTATCCAGTCCCCTGGCCTTAGAGAGGGCAGAATTATTCCCAGAGTCACCATTTTGAACTTTGGCTTTAAAAGGTGCTTGTTTAAATAACTGAGATCCAGGATGGGCCGCCATTCTCCTGTCTTTTTGGGGGTAAGGAAGTACCTGGAGTACAACCCTTTCCCTTGGTGTAGGGGTGGAACCCTTTCCACAGCTCTGAGAGCCATGAGGGAAGAGACCTCTGCCTCTAGGACAAGTGTCTCTGAGGGATTTGCAGGTGGAAAGGATCTGGTTCTCATCTTTGGAAATGTTTTGAAGCTGAGAACCAGTCCCTGGCTTACTACTTCCAGGACCCATTTGTCTGATGTTAAAGACTTCCAGTCCTGGACAAAGTAAGCCAGCCTGCCACCTACAGGTGGTGGAAAATCAGCCCTGGCAAACCCATCAGGGTGCCTGTTTGGCAGGGGGTTTAGGCTGATGGGGTGGTAGCAGGCCTGCTTGTACCCCTTCTGCCTCTCCCTCTAAAGAACCCCCTCTGAGCATAGGCAGAAGAGGAGGCCTGGGCTTGGTAGAAAGGCCTATGAAAAGGCCTGCCCCTGGGATGCTGCCTCTGAGGAGTGGATTGCCTTTCCTTGGCCTGAGCACTCCTATAGGTGGTCTGGTATTCATCCATTTTCTTCATGTAGTTCTCTGTTTGCTCCCCAAACAAAGAATTACCCACAACAGGAAAATCCATGGCCTTAGTCTGGGTATCCTGCGACAGGCTAGTACATCTGAGCCAAGCCATCCTACGAAGTGCCACAGATGTAGCCATGACTCTAGATGAAACATCATTGGAATCCACTGCAGCATGGAATTGCACCTTAGATGCCTCAATACTATCAGCAACCACCTGCTTCAGCTCCTTGGCAAGCTGGCCATGGACCTGTTTAGCTAAAGCCATGACAGTGTCCCATCTAGATTTCTGATATCTAGCTGTATAGGCCATATAATTGGCCTGCCTGAGTCCCAAGGATGCTGCCATGTACTGTTTCTTTACCATGGCATCAATCCTCCTGGAGTCCTTATCTGGGGGGTGTGAAGCCAAGGGTACATTAGCTTTATCACAGGCTGCAGCCTGCACTACCCCAACGTGGCTGCATTGCTGGGTAAGGAACTCCGTATCTGAGCCTGACAAAGTATACCTCTTGTCCACTCTTTTATCCACAGGAGGTATAGAATTAGGAGTCTTTAAAATCTTAAATGTCTGTCTCCCAAAAGACTTGTGTAAGGGAATAGACAGCCTCCTGGACTCTGGGATATCCATCATTTCCACATAGTCAGGCTCCTCCTGGTCATCCACAGCTTCTTCCATAGGAAGCTGAAGGGTTTCGGCCACTTTCTTGTAAAACATGAAATGGGAGGGGGACTCAGAAAGCCTAGGAGGAGACACCCCTGAAGGTCTGTCTGGGGAGATGTCCGGGTCAATGGGCACATCCAGACTTTCAAAACCACATTCACTTTTCTCATACTCCTCTTCCTCCTCCTCCGGTTCATAATATTCTTCTAATTCATAATCCGGAACCAGTGGAACCGGCCGAACTGAGCACCCCCCTGATGGTGCCAGTTCGGTCGGAACTGGGGAAAGCAACTGCACAATTTTTATCACTTTGGCTATCTCATCAGTGGTTGGAGAATAAACTTTTGGATCCACACCAGCTGATTTTTCCCTTCTTGTTCTCTTAACTGGAACCGACTCCTCAGAATCGGTTCTCCTTTTGCCTGAAGAAGTTTCGCCCTGGTCAGAGAGCACTCCTTCTGGTTCGGTTTGAACCAAACCGGGCTGGCCATCTGGGTCAGCGAACTTTTTGGCCTCCCTTTCCCTGAGCCTACCAACTCTCTTTTCTAGGGTAGCTGCAGGAAAATTTTTACAAATCTGGCAGTCTGAATCGAGGTGGTCAAACCCCAGACAATAAACACAGGTGGTGTGGCGGTCAGCCTTAGCAAAGACTTCCCCACACACACTACAGTGTTGAAACCCAGTGGGCCCGGTTTTTCTTTTGGGTTTCTCAGACATAGTGCCAGTCCTAACAAAACTTACCCTTTTAATGGCAATCCACCAGGCAAGACCCTTTTATCAGTTTCTGACCGTGTTACGGGTTGTTGAAAAAAACGTAGAAACTCCGTTTTTTTTTAGAACCGATAAGAACCGGTAACCACACTCTAAAAGTAGAAATTAAGATTTTTTAACAACTTGATCAGTTCGAACCGAACCAATGAACCGTTTACAAGTTCCACACAGAATAGAAAACAATATAAACCTATCTAGTACTCACGAATACCACAGAAAGAGACTGAACCGACAGGTTGCGGTTTAAATTCGGTCGAAAACCGAGAAAAACGGTACTTTAAGCGACAAATTGAACCGAGCAAAGGAGAAATCTCCGGAGTGACTGTTCAGTAAGGTGGAGTAAAGAATCTGACGGTTTGAGTTCAAACAGCAACAGACAGAGACTCAACCGAGCTCGAGCTCAGCGTTTCATGCCTGGCATGGAAAGTTAACTCTTTCATCTCCAGGGCAGTTCGAAGGTTGGAACTCACTGCTATTGTCAGAATACAACAAGACTTCATGTTGTTTGAAAGACAATGGTGAAATTCTTGATGTGAAGTGACGGGAAACTCTAGATCTGGGAGGAAATGCTTAATTTATAAATAGGTCATTAATTATGGGTCCAGAACAAGGGTCAAGATAAGATATTACTGGAAATGCAGAATCTTAGAGGCTTCAGCTCCCTTGCCCCAACTGGAGTCACCCTAGAACAACAGGATTTCCAAATGTTCCGTGGGTTTGGAAAAGATAAAACAGCAAAGTTGATAAGAAAAGAAAAATCCTTCTGTTGCTCTCTTAATTACTAAAGGTTAACTTAAAATAACTGCATCATAAGCTTTATTTATCAACCCACTGCTCTGGTTCTAGGTGACTGGTGTGAAGCGAATGGGTGTTTACTCACCTGGTAAAGGTGATTGTGTTGGTTGACACCCATGGCACTCCAAACATTACATCATGGGTTTTAGCCCACCTGATAGGCTAGTGATGCACATGACTCTAGGATCAAATTTCTAGTATATCCAGATCCCAGAAACCCCCTGTTCTCCAGTTCGAATCTTCCATAGCTGAAATCAAGGTTAGTAAAGCGCAAGCACAAGAAACAAAAAAAGCAACACAACCATTGTATACAATGATGTAGACTGAGGTGGTAAGCTCATGTGGCCAATGGCCCTGGTTTTATTTTCCTATTATTACAATCTAAACTCGACCCTTAATAGGTCGACGGTCAGTATTTTCCCCTGTTTGTGGGTGTCCTCAGTGACATATAGCTGAATCCCTCCTTAGTCATACATGTGAATGGTCTGTTCCTGGTCACTCTGAGCACTCTGTCGGGAGGGTCTTGGAGTGCCATGGATGTCAACCAACACAATCACCTTTACCAGGTGAGTAAACACCCATTGTGATTGGTTGACCATCCATGGGACTCCAGACATTACATCATGTGTAGATAAGTAGCAGTATTGTACCCTAGGGAGGGAGACAAAGTGGTCTAGGAGTGAGAGGAAGAGCTGGCTGTTAGGAGGGCCTGTGTGGCAAAAGTGGGCTGTATCTTGTACAAGTGCTCCAGCCTATAGTGTTTGGCAAACGTATGGATGGAAGTCCATGTTGCTGCTTTGCAGATATCTTCTGAAGACATGTTTGCCCCTTCTGCCCAGGAGGTGGCTACCGATCTCGTGGAATGGGCCTTGATACCTTCTGGGGGTGTCATATGCTTAGCTATGTAGGCTTCCTGGATGGTTCTTCTGAGCCAGCCAGCAATGGTGGTCTTAGAGGCTGCTCTACGTTGTCTTTGTCCCCTTGTGATGATGAATAAACTCTCTGTTTTACGTAGGGGCAGAGTTCTCGATATGTAAATGGACAGGGTGATCCTGACATCCAGATGGTGTGGGAGAGGCTTAATGCTCGGTTGGGTGTCTCCAGAAAAGGTGGACAACTCAATGGGTTGTTTCCTGTGGAATGTTGTGGATACCTTCGGTTGGAAGGTTGGTACCGTCCGTAGGCAGACTCCTTGTGGGGTGAACACGGTGTAAGGCTCTTTATATGACAGTGCTTCTAGCTCTCCAATCCATTGAGCTGAGCAGATAGCAACAAGGAAGCAGGTCTTGAGACTCACCCAGAAGAAGTCCACCTCATGTAGAGGTTCGAAGGGAGCTGTACCAAGGGAGTCCAGTACTAGCGGGAGATCCCATGGGGTGATGGATGGTCTGACTCTGGGTCATAGCACTTCCACTGCTCTTAGGAAGTGCAGGGCATATGGGTGTGCTCCCAGGCTGTATCCCCCAATGGGACCAGTGGCTGCTCCAATGGCTGATAGCTGTAACTTTTAAACGAAATTCCAAAAAGTGGTGTCACTCGTGTAGCTCCATGTAAAAAAGTAACCGACACGCCACTGCAGTGTTCCAAAATTTATTAACACGGACTACCAACAACACAGGAGTACCCTGAGAGATGAATGAGCCAATCCCTTGTCTACTCCCTGTTGGAGAAACAAGAGAATGGTTGACATGTCTGGTTGCTCGGGATCCTTTCCGTATTCTCGACACCACCTCACGAACAGTGACCATTGTCTACCATAGGTGGATGTGGTCGAGGATCGTCTAGATTGTAGCATCATTGATATGACTGATTCATGGTAGCCTGCTCTCATCAGTCTCTTCCTCTCAGGAGCCAGGCCGTGAGTTTCAGGGTCTGTGGTGCCGGGTGGAGTACTGGACCTTGTGTCAGCCTGTCCGGTCGGTAGGGCAACCTGCAACTGTCTAATGTCATGGCCATTACCGTGGCAAACCAAGTTCTCCGTGGCCAGTAGGGTGCCACTAGAATGATGGTACGTCAAGATGATCAGATCTTGGTTAGCACCTGGGGAAGCAGGGGCAGGGGGAACACGTAAGCATGCTCTCGGGACCACGGTTGTGACAGAGCATTGGTTCCCTGGGACCGGTTTTCCCTGAATCTTGAATAGAATGCCCGAACCTGTGCATTTTTCATTGTGGCCATGAGGTCCATGGATACTGGTCCAAGTTTTCTGGATCATCTGAAAGAGACTGGGATGGAGACGCCACTCCTCTGGGTGGACTTGTTGCCGGCTGAGCCAGTCTGCTCGCACATTGAGCTTGCCTGCGAAATGTACTGCACCGAGATGTGTGAGGTTGGTCTGTGCCCAGCTGAGGACTGACGCCGCCTCCCTCAGCATAGTTCTGCTCTTGGTGCCCCCTTGTTTTGCAATATACGCCACCGTGACCTGGTTGTCAGAACGTATAAGGACCGACTGACTGGAAATGGAGGATCTGAAAGCCTTGACAGGATGGGCTACCACCCTCATCTCTAGGACATTGATGGACAACTTGGCTTCTGTTGGTGTCCATAGGCCTCGTGCCATCAAGTCGCCTAAGCACACTCCCCAGCCTGATAGGCTTGCATCTGTTTCTATTGTGGTGGTGTAAGATGCCTCTAGTGGGACCTCTCTTGTGAGGTTGGACTTCACTGTCCACCATGTTAGCGAGTGTCTCACCGATGGTGGTAGTGGAACTATGACGTGTAAGTTGTACTTGTTCGGTGATCCCTGAGTGAGGATGTGAGTCTGTAGGGGTTGCATGTGCCATCTGGCCCAGGGAATGAGGTCAATACAAGATGCCATGCAACCTAGCAACTGGGCTATGTGTCCCATGGTTGTCTGATGGCAAGACCTCAGGTGACGAGACAATTTTATCAGGTTGAGCACCCCTTGTCTGGGATGGTTTCACCCATCCCTGTGACATGTTGATCAGTGCCCCTAGGTGTTCTATCTGTTGTGTGGGTATCAGATGACTCTTGGCTTGGTTCACTACCCAGCCATGCTCCTCGAGTGCTTTTAGGGTGATCACGGTGTCTTGGTGTGATCGCTCAATGGATTTGCCCGAATCAGCCAGTCATCCAAGTAGGGTATGATATCCAGACCTTGCTCTTGAAGTCTGGCTACTAAGACTATTGAAACCTTGGTAAACACCCTTGGTGCTGAGGTAAGTCCGAAGGGCAAGGCCTGATACTGGTAATGGTGACCTAAGATGTGGAACCTGAGCTATTGCCGGTGTTTTGGTCTGACAGGAATGTGAAGGTATGCGTCCTTCAAGTCTATGGACGTGAGGTAATCACCTACCCAGACACTGCATAGGGTTGACTTCAGGGTTTCCATTTTGAACCTTTGGGACACCACATGTTGGTTGAGGTGCTTCATGTCCAAAATGGGGTGAAGTTCTCCTGATTTCTTGGGCACGAGGAAGAAAATGGAGTACACTCCTAGTTTCTGTTCGTGTGGGGGAACGGGATGGATAGCTCTGTTTCGTAGCAACTTCAGTAGGATATGTTGGACCTGATGAGCTGTTGCCTTCTTCTTGGCAATGGGAGAGCTTAGAAACCTGTGTGTGATGGGGGATTGGGACAGCTCTATGGAGTATCCTCTCGACACCACCTCTTGGACCCACTTGTCTGAGGTTGTGTAGAACCACTGGTGTCTGAACAGTGACAATCTTTGTCCCACTGGAGGGTACATTCCCTGTCCTTGCAGTGTTCTGGGTATGTAGTCATTGTTGCTTTCCCCTGTGACCTCTACCTCTTCCCCCAAACCTGGACCCATGGGCTCTAAAGGAGGACAGCTGGTAGGAATGGGAGAAGGAACTGCGGTAGCCGCTGGATGTTCGTCTGCCTTGAAATGAATTGTTCTGGGAGTGTGTGTCCCCTCAATGGTGGTATGACTTGTTTCCCCCCTAAAACCTCTGCCTCACTGAAGGGAGGTAGGTGTGCCTATTCTTATTCTTAAGTAGGTCTTTGCCCTCCTCTTTTTGTTTTAGAAATTCCTGTAGGGCCTCCCCAAAAACATGCTTTCCCTTCATAGGTAGATTTTGTAATAGTGTTTTGGATTCGTTGTCGCCCTCCCATAATTTCAGCCACAACACTCTCCTGGCACATTAGTGATGGCTGTGGCCCTGGTGTGCAGTCTAAGGATGTCCACAGCCATGTCCACCAGGTATTTTACAGCATCAAGAGTGCACTCTAAAAGTTATGCCTCTCTGGACTTGGGATTTGCCTGCTCTAGGAGCTCCTCAAGCCAGCAGATTTGGGCACGTGCCATGTAAATGGCCATCATAGAAGCTTTGGCGGCAGTTCCCTCGATTTCGATGGCCTTTTTTAACATGTCTTCCACCCTTTTGTCTGTTGGGTCCTTTAAGGCTATGGTTCTGCAAGGTAAGATAGTTTTCTTACTGAGTGTCGCCACTTGAGGATCAATGGTTGGGGCTTTGCACCAGTTGCTGGCCTTGTCCTCTTGGACCGGGTACATCCGGTCCAAGTTTCTTTTATTTGACATTCTGCTAGGTTCTGTGGATTGCCACTCTCTGTTGAAAATGTCCTCGATCACTGGGCATACCGGAAAGGTCTCCATGGTAGTCGCCTTTTGTTGGACCTTGGGGTCTAATTTTGACTCTGGTTTTCCTTCTTCAACATCGAACCCCATAGTGGCCTTTACAATTTTCATGAGGCCTGGGACCATGTCAAAGGAACAAAGCTTAGAAGTGAGGGATGGTACGGATTGAGGTTCCATGTCCTTGTCATCAGTCTCCGCCCCATCCTCTGCATCTGGCATATCCTTGTCCTCATCAGAATCTGGTTTGTGATTGTCTGGTACTGGTTCTGCAGTGTCCAGATGTTCCTCAGTGGGCACCCCTGCATTTTCCGGCTCCGGAAGTGGTGTTGTTGCTCTATGCTGGGTAAGGGATTCAAGCTTCTCCATTATCTTCAGCATAAAATTCTGTTGGCTCTCCATCATCGCTACTGTGGCCTGTTGGTTCTGAATCAGGAGGGTTCCAGGATCCATCCAAGTAGGGTCGCTGGGCCCTGGGTTGCTGGGACCTATGACAGGAGTTTGATCCAGCCATAAGTCATCGTTGTCATGAAGACAGGTGGAGCATAGGGGACCTGGAGTGTGGGGCAGGAGAGTAGCATTGCAAAAGGAGCATTTCTTGGCCTTGACCATCTGGTGAGAGAGGAAGGAGAGAAGGCAAGTGTATTGTTAGGGCTGGTTGAAAGTGGGCCTCCAATCAGATGTTGCCCCATAGTTGTTAATACATTCTGTACGGTACAGCACCTTGTTGGAGAAACCATAGGTGCTGTTGAAAGGAACACTGGCCTGGGGGGATATGTATAGATTTGGAGGCAGGTATAGCATGGGAGGTCACTACATGGAGGGACCCCGCATGGAGAAAGACAACTTGGAGGTCGCTATGGAGAGAGACCTACAGTCTCCTAGTGAAACACATATAGGGTCACTATTGAGAGGGACCATGAATGAGAAATGGGGAGGTTTTATTTGTGGCCTTGTAAATATGAGGTCGCTATGGGAGGGACCCCATATATATATATATAAAAAGGGACCTTGGGTTCATGGAGTGGCTGAGATCATGGGATCTCCCTCTTTGTTCCCTTAGTCTGAGCGCCTACTTCCTTCTGATAAGTAGCATCCCTTTTATGAGCCATAGTTAGATCTAATATCCTCCTTGCTGTCCAAACAAATGCTGTAGAGGTCCACGATGTCATGCTGATAGTCACTGAACCTGTTAAAAGTGACGTTGCCTTCTGAAAGGCAACAAGCGTTATTGCCCTTAGGAAGTGTGACTGAGCTTAAAAGAGGATGGGTCCACCCCTTCTCTCCCCCCTCACGCTATGCTGTAGCTTGCGACCATGCAGCCGAGAATAGCGTGGGGGCAATGATCAGTCACAGGGCAGAAGTATTCCCACTGTGGTATTCTAACCTGCCTTCTATGACATTGCCTCCACTTGAGAGAAACCCGGAGTGGTTGGGTGCAGTGGTGCACGGAGAGAGAGGCGAGCCCAACTGTGACGTTGCTTCCAGGTGGAGTAGGCTGCAGGACAATGTGGCCGAGTGAAGGAGTGTTGGGGCGATATGCCTAAGCCTTGAGGCACGAGAAGGGAAGCAGAGTGAGTTTTAGGGGTAAGGGATGCTTGCTCCATGCCTTACAAGCTTTGCCCTCCTGAGACCTATGACCGGAAGTCCTATGACATGGCGTAGGAGCCAACAATGCGGCATGGGGGAGGGGGAAGGAGCACCAGTTGATACTGCACTGCGAGTAGGCCAGAGGCCTAGTAGTGGCATGCTCCCCTTGTATTGTGAGGGCTCTCCTGGCCTTCAGAGATGTTTTAATCAGGGAAAATCCATTGAGGTGCAGATCGCCTCGTGGAATGTCTCTTGACTCACTCTGGAAGGTAAGCACGAGTGCAGGGCAGGGGGTGCCTGCATGTTGCCCTACAGCGCGAGGCCATAATGGATGCAGGCAGACACCAGGACACGCGGTCTAATGCGGGATGGATAAATTCAACAAAGCGCGATGCACTAACACTCTGCAACATCCCCTTACAATTCCGGTCGCATATAGGCAGTACTGCATTTAGAAGCTACTGTAGCGAAACTAGGTAATTAAAAATCCTGAAAGCAGGCCAGCAGAGCCAAAAAGAAAAAATCAATAACAGTACCCCATGCACATAAAACCACGATACAACTTACTGGCTTCCAGTTCTATGGCAGCAACCTGGAAGCATGTATCGCTGTACGGGCACTAAATCATAGTATTTCACAATAAAGGCATAATATCAAGAAACACAACTGGCTTCATCATTCTTTAAAGTACAACATGCTGCAGTTTACATCTTGGAGACAACCATTGCAGCACCTAGATTTACTGCTCTGCCCTTAACTATAGTCATATAGAGAAACATAAATCAGAGGCCTACCTTTCTGGTGTAGAACAACAGGGATCCTGGTGTGCTAGTAGCCTTATCAGATGCAGGATTTGAACTGGAGAACAGGGGGTTTCTGGGACCTGGATATACTAGAAATTTGATCCTAGAGTCATGTGCATCACTAGCTATCAGGTGGGCTAAAACCCATGATGTAATGTCTGGAGTGCCATGGATGGTCAACCAATCACAATGGACTGTTTTTATTGCTTCGGGTATGAATATAATTCGGGATGATCTTGCCTGCTATAGACACTTGTTTGCATATGCTAATGCAGTGACATAAATGTGGGGAACTAAGAGGAATTCAGTACTAGAAGTAGGATTAAAAGCTTGACTTAGTTCAAGGAGTAAAATTGGAAAGGGCTGCTCCTCTGTAACATTTACCCACCAAAAGATATTCAACTGAGTAAATAACCTGGAAAAATGCAGCTTGTAATGAGAAAATGTGTCCCAAGACCCCCTGTCAATTATGTTTGATCCTACATGAAAGTTGTTGCATTCCCCCAGTGAAATTTGTCAATTTCCAGAACTGAAGACAAATAAAGTGCATGGAAACTAAGAATTCTACATTTTAAAGGACCCACAGCCCAAGCAGTCAAATGAGTTAAGTCATTTGACGTCCCCCTCCGACGAAGACAAGGGGATCATTAGTTTCAGTCTGGGCTGGAAACATTTTACTAACAAGCACAACCAGTACTGAATTGTTTGCCCAGTGGTACACATGCTGTGCAGCATGTTTTGTGGCATGGTTATCATTTATGGAACAACAAAAGCACAGTAATGAAGACTGAGGCAGTGAAAAACATGGTTAATTATAGTCATTGATGTATATCTGAGAACTTCTTAATTCCCAAGAAAGTCTACCTACATTAATATTTCATTTTAAGCTCACATTCTGAAAGCTATATATAAACCGTGAAAAACAATGATTTCAAACTCTAACTAACCTCTTTCTAGAAAAACATAATACACATTAACCATTTATTTTTAGCAAGCAGAAAAAAAATTCCAGGTGATTACAACTGAGTGAGGTGTTACATGATCAGGACCTCCCATAGATTGGCATGCGATACAACACAAATGCAGTGTTCTAGAAATAAAATAGTGATTGTATAGTCTGATTATGAAGTGTGCAAAATTAAAAAAAATACATATTACTTAAATACCACTGACAGTTTAACCACAGGGATTAATTAAAAAAGTGTGAGATTTCAAATGAGAATATCAAATTCCTATAAAGTAAATTCATTAGAGCAATGTTTGGTAGTGGGCAAAAAAAAAAAAAAAATCAATTACATACTGCTGAGAAATCAGAATCTGATTTTAAACCTGACAGTGTCTTAAATGCTTCTCTACATCACATTTATTGTTGAAATGGCCCTGAAATGTGTATATAGGATTTTGTTTGTAAAGGTGTTAATTAAAATGATTTAAAAATTATTGGTAGCTTTTTATATGTGTCGATGATGCGGGGGAGAAAGCTAGACACAGCATTTTGCCTTCAAGTATTACAAATGTTTTCAAAAAGTATATTTAAAATCTCTACTAAGTTACACAAGTTTAAAAATGTATTTGCAGTACACTTAATGAAGACATCAATGTCTAAATTGAATCCCCAGTCAGTAAAAAATTGCAAAAACCTACACATTTGTGGATGAACAATATCAAGGACTGAACTGCAATGACAAAGCTAATAAATGCATAATACAGTACTTAAAAATGATGCCATAATGATAGATTCTAGTCATTGAAGATTGATAAAAATCAGTCATCTTCTATTGCAAATGTTCACAGCATAAAATTATTTCTGGAGTCAGGTAAAAGTCCGAAACATAAGCAATTCTACATGCACTGCACTAAATTATGAACAATAATAGGACACTTGTGTTAAAATGTAGGAAGGTTGAATAGGTTTAACCCTTTTTTATTACTGTGCTATTGCAATGACACTGTTACGGGTCTTACGCTTGATGCATAGGGTATGTGTTTTGAATAGAAGGTTGTGAATATGATTTATGTTAAAAGTATGAACATAAATTCACCTGTTTTACTCACAGAAGTTATTCTGTGGCCCTGGTGTCTATATAACATGAATATGTTTTGGTAAAAGTGAATCTATGATTGTTTTATATGACTAAGTCAAGGAGCTGGATCATTTTCCAACATTTCATTAGATGAAATGAACTCTACAAAACATGGCCTTTAAAAATGAACATGCACGTGCTGAAAATTACAGTCCTACAAAACTCTGCCTACAGATCAAAATTTATGGGGTACTATCCCAAATGCAAGCTTCAATGTGTTTATCAATATTCCCTGGCAACCTACATGAGTTTACATTCTTGTAGTTACATTTATATGCATTCTGGTCTGGTCTGGTTTGATCTGCCTGACTGCCTCTCTCTATCTATCTATCTATCTATCTATCTATCTATCTATCTATCTATCTATCTATCTATCTATCTTAACTTTGGCAATTTTCAATATTTTGAGTTCAAATTTTCAACATAGGCATTTTTTCACACCATTTCAAGAACAGAACAGCTGTCATTTTTCACATCCTGTCTGAAACATGTTTTCACTCCAGTGGTATGGAATGGCGTTTTCCATGGATTTGAAAATTTTCATGTATGGGGCTTATGAGGAAGGGTCATAAGAAGACTATGTTGAAAATATATGCTCAAAATATGAAAAAATGCCAAAGTTATGACCATTTATTGCAATTTCGCTACACCCACTCATAACTTGAAATTGGAAATATTTTGACCCCAGATTTTTAACATAGCCTTCTTATTACCCCACCTAATGTATGTCACAGCTGCCATTTTCCAAATCCTGACCAAAATGTTTTTGCACCTGTGGCACAGAATGGTGTTACAGTTGGGCAGAATTACATTTTGGTGGGGATTCGAAAATTTTCTGTAATGGGTACATGAGGTGGGGTAATCAGAAGGTTATGCTGATAGTTTGGTCACTGTTGTCCTATAAATAGAAATGCAGGGCCTATAGTACCCTGTGCTTCCACAGATAGAGATATTTTATATATATATATATATATATATATATATATATATATATATATATATATATATATATATGCCTCTACAGAGGATTCAGACCCTGTGCTTCCTCAGTAAAATAAGGATACTATTATACTATCTCTAAAAGTAATTAAATAAGTTGCAAAATCTTTGTTAATGCCCCAGTTAGAGGTCCAAGTGACAAAAGTTGGGAAATGAAGCATTACAGATTCCCTAACACCACCCCTTCAAACCAGGCAGGAGAGCAGGTGGGTAGCCTTGCTTGCTGCTCAACACTCACCCCATTCTCACAAAGTCTACACATCTGACCTTATTTACAGATGGAATGGGGTGAGTGTTAGGCTTGAGAAGCCCAAGACACACGCCCATACCTGCCTCCTGCCTGGTTTGGGAGGGGTGGTATTAGGGAAACCCTAATGCCTCATTTCCCAACTTTTGTCACTTTGACCCTTACTGAGCATTAGCAAAGTTTTTGCAACAATATACATATATACACACATATACACACATACACACACACACACACATACACACACACACACACACATATATATATATATATATATATACATATATATATATAAGATCTGATGTTGATTTTGGCTTCATGACATAGGTCTAATTCCATGTGCTTCCCCTAAAAGGAATATAAGCATTTCCCATGTCTGGATCTTCTGCATTTTTCCACCACAGAAATTTTCCAGTACCCATAGCAAGGTAGTAGAGCCTAAAGCCAAGTAGTTGGAGACCCCCTTGCTCTTTAAAGAGAGTAAGATTATGGTATATTCTAGGTGGGTTCTTGTTGCTCCAGAGAAAGAAGAACAAGATACATTTTAATTTAGTGACTCAGTAATCAGGAACTACAGAGCCCATCATACCTAGTGGGTAAAGTAACCTTGGTAATACATTCATCTTAATAATAGTAAAACAAGCCCACAAGATAAGGGAGAATGACATCAACCTAGTTAGGTCCTGTTTAAGCTTGAACAGAAGCAACTCAAGATTTTGGGAAGAAAAAAATATGCTTTTGTTAGTAGCAACCTGAATACCCAGATATTTGAGTGTGATGGCATTCCATGTACCCCCCCCCCGCATCTTAATACCTGACCTTTGGTAGTCATGTGGTTAAATTCATCAAAAAGAGTAGGGTAATTTCCCCAGTGTCCTGGCCAGATTTCCCTCATTCACTAAAAATACCACCAACAGCTTAATCTGATTCAAGGTCAGTTGGCATTCATCTGTATTCCCCTCCTCCCCCAGGTCGTGCCTGAAAATAGGCAGGATTTGTCTAGTGCACTTATGCGGTCAACAAAAACTAAATAAATAAATAAAGAAGCATAATACAGGTCTTGTCTAGGTTAAGTTTGTAGCCTGAGGCTGGCTGAATTCCTGAAGAAAGTCAAACACGGTAGGGATTGATTGGGATGGGTCCTCTAGGTGCAGTAAGATGTCATCTGCATAAACTGAGATTTTGTATCTGTGGTATCCTACCTTAATCACTTTGATTTTATCATCTAGGAGGATCATTCTAGTAAGAGGTTTTAAGTAAAGGTTAAATCGGTAGGGGAAACCTTGTCTGGTGCCTTTATGTAGGTAAAAGTAGTTTAAACATGCCATTACACATAAATGTAGCAGAGAGTGGGAATACATAAGATTAATCCAGTCTAAGAAGGAGCTGGAGAAGCCAAACTGCTCCAGTGCAAGATACAGGAAGGGCCAATAAATCCTATCAAAGACTTTCTCCTATTCCAGAAACATCAGGATTGCTGGTTGTTTGCAGTCTCTGGACTCAGAGATAAGGTGGGCTATTTTACAGAGGTGGTCCATCAAGAGTCTCCCCTGTATGAAGTCAACTTGCTCAGGGCCAATTAGTGAGTCCCAGACTGCACCAACTCTAGTTGCCAAGATATTAGCCAGAAGCGTAATATCAATATTTATCAGAGAGCTTTATCTGTAACTGGACATTAGCTCAGGGTCTTTACCTGGTTTAGCAATTAAGGTTATTGTGGCTCCTTGCAAGTTAAAATCCAGCCCGTTGCTCTCTTTAGCTGAGTTAATTAAGGATACTAAAATATCTGCTAGATCTTCTGCTAGAGCTTTATACAAGTTGGGAGAAACATTAAAACATAGAAACATGGAATTTGACGGCAGATAAGGACCATTTGGCCCACCTAGTCTGCCCATTTCCCTACCTAAAGCATAGGCTGTAGATCTTAGTTAACCAACAGCCTACTTCCTCCTACCCCCCCACTAGAATTGCCTTATGTCTGTCCCATGCATTCTTGAATTCCCCCACTGCTTTTGACTCCACTACCTCCTCAGGAAGGCTGTTCCATGCATCCACAACCCTCTTCATGAAAAAATACTTCCTCACATGACCTCTGAGCCGTGCCCCCTCCATCTTCAAATTGTGCCTCCTTGTTCTTGCACATCTCTTTTTCTGAAAGATGCTACCACCTTAGACTCTGTTGATTCCCTTGAGGTACTTGAAAGTTTCTATCATGTCCCCCTTCCTCCTCGAGTGTATACATATTAAGCTTCTTTAATATCTCTTCGTATGTCTTCTGATGCAGACCCTGCACTATTTTAGTTGCACTCCTCTGGACAGCCTTCATCCTATGTCCTTGTGGAGATGGGGTCTCCAGAACTGGACACAGTACTATAGATGGGGTCTCACCAGCTGTCTGTACAGAAAGGACCCATTGGGGCCTGGGGCTTTGTCTGGTTTTAGGCTAGATATGGCTCGCAATGCTTCAAATTTGGTAACCTTGGCACCAAATGTGTCGAGTGTTTCAGGAGCAAATTTGAGGAGGTTATCAGCTGACAGTAATTGGTGGATGGTGGTCTTGCCACTGGAGGATCTGCAACATATACATTTTGGTAGAACGCTGCGAAGGCAGAGACTATTTCTGTAGGTTTAAAAATAAGCTGAGTGTTATGGGATACACAAATGCCTTTTATTATTCTGGAGGTCTCTGGTTTAAGTCTCAAGGCCAACAGTTTCCCAGCCTTCTGTCCTTGATCAATATATCTAATTTTAGCTCTAAAAATGGCAAACTCTGGCTGTTCTCTCAGCAGCTCCCCATATCTGGCCCTGGCTGAGTTATGTTGCAACCATTCCTCAGGTGTCATGGATTGTAAAAGTTTCTTCTGCCTCAAATTTATTGCAGTAATTTTTGCCCCTCTTCCTCCCTTTTTTAGAGTCTAGTCTAATGAGTACTGCTTTAGTGTCCATTCAAATGTCCCCCACAATTGTGCATAATTCTTGACTGTACCAGTGTTTTCTAGAAAGAGTTGTTCCACACACTCTTTATTTTTCTCCAAGATTTGAGAATCTTTAAGTAGATTATTGTGCATTCTCCACACTCTGTTATTATTGGCCTGTTCTGGACAGAGGAAGGAGAGAACTACTGGGGCATGGTCAGAGACTACTTGGGAAAGAATTTCACACTGAGTGAGCATTGTAAAGATATCTGGCATGACACAAAAATGGTCTAATCTAGATAAGGTATTATGTACCAGGGACTCAAAGGTATAACTTCTTTCTCCTGGGTGCAGTGCACGCTATGGTTCTATTAGCCCCAGCAAATCCTGGTGTTCTTGGTTGCCTTGCTGGTTGGAAGAGAGACTTCTCCCTCATGACCCAGTTCTGTGTAGTGTGGTATCCTGGATGAGGTTCCAATCCCCAGCTAAGATCATTGGTAGGGTGTTGAATCTAGTTAATTCTGTTAAGATGGTGGTGACACCTGATGATCCTCCTTACACGGTCCATAAACAGGGGCCAGTATCAAATATGTTCTCCAATATTCCATTAATTATGATCAGCCTCCCTGCTGGGTCTATGTCCTGTACAAGAATTTGGAATGATACACTGAGGTGGATTAGGATGGAGGCCCTAGATCTCATGTTATCTATACCTACGGCATAGACTTGGCCTACCCATTCTCTGCACCAAAGATTATTTTGAGTTGCAAGTGTATGGGTTTCCTGTAAAAATGCAGTTTTAGCTCCTATGGTTTTTAACTGCTGTAAGATTTGACGCCTTTTTTTTTTTTGTGCCCCATTAATATTCCATGTAACTAAATTATATGTTGTGGATGTCATAGCAGTATGCTGGGAGAGCAAACAATGTTCAGAATATGGGGTTGCTGGGGTCTGAGGGTTGGATCAGTCAGGGTTGGGCCCATTCATGCTGTCATAGTGGAGTGCCCAGTTTCCTAAAGTTGGAGGCCTATGATATAGGAAGGTAACCTCTGTGCTTCTTTTGGAGTCTGCTAAGGGGAGGGACAGTATCATCATCTTGGGTACTAGAACTACAGTGAACACTAACAATAAACTGTAGACTATAAACATAAAAACACTAGAACATCTTACAACAGAGAACTTGTACAATAGGCATTGAAACAGTGGCAGCAACTATGCTATGAAGCAGAAGGTGGCACCGCTGGAGCCAGTAGTCAACCCCCGATAAAGGCTGGTTAGCTGATTGGTAAGGGCGATAAGCCAAAAGCAGTGGGTTCAGTCAGGGCTTGTACAAGGATTCCCCTCTGTCCATGACCCTTAAGTAGCTTTATTTAGAGCACAAACTATAATTATTTTAACAGCATCCTATACGCAGTAGTAGAATCCCTCCCATTCATAAAATGCAGGTTGATACACTCACTGAAAGCTGAACAGTACTTCTGGGCAACTGCAGCAAGAGTCCCAGCTTATGAGAAGAGATCGCCCCCCACATACTGTAGAGTTCTTAAACCCTGCCAAATTCTTTCTCTCCTTAGACTGGCTCCAGGAAGTTCAGGAAAAAGAACAATACCTTGTGCAGTTTGTAATCATGTTGGTTCGAGTAAGAAACAATTAGTTTTAGACCTGGTGAAGTTCAAGTTAGCCGTCGCGTCTGACAAACCTTCCGTGAGTCAAGAGGCAGTGATAAGTTGTAAAGTGTAGCCTGTCAGAACCCCAACTTGCTTTTGTATTCAACGATGTGGGAGCTGCAACTCTGTGTAAAGAAAAACCTGCTTGAAGATGAGCTTATTGATGGCGTGATCATGCCAATGTTAATCCCTAGGTCTCGCTGTCATCATTCATTGTGTGATGATGTTCAGCCTAGGGGGTGTAGGATGGCAGATTGGTTGTCAGGTTGTTGTGGGAGAGGATGATGGAGGTGGTCACTTTGCAGCTGGAGAAAAGAATGTCAGAATGACTGGCTGACAGATCGACACCTCCTGTCAATTACTGCAGAAATGCAAAACCTTTTGATAATGTGGCAGGAAGTCAGGTCACAATGGAAAATATTCATTTTAAATGTCTGCATATTGATTGGCATTGTCTGCACCTTAATTAGATTAAGCAGTCAGTTTCTAGAAAGCATTGAAATAAAGTTTCATATATCAGTAATGTTAAGGATCATTCCTTAAGCAAATGCTGCATCTTACTTATGGGGTTACGTGGGAGAAGTCAAAATCTGGGTAGTTATCTGGGATCAGATATATGAAAGAGGAGGTCCATTCATCACACATAGTAGCTTTGGGTTTAACAGGTCACTGATTTCCATATTCAGCTTCTTTTTCTGGTACTGATGCCTCAAGTTTGGTCATTTGACTTAGAGAAAACGTTAGACAGAATTTTTGGCAGGTCCCTAAGAGCCAGTCTCTGCATCAAGGAATTTATGCGAGCCAGATGCTGTGTAACTAAAAGGTGGGCTGGGTACAGCATTCAGAATGGGATTTGAGATACATGGTGGAATTTTTTGATATCTGTATAGGCCATCTGTCTATCCTGGATTGCATGGGTGACATCGCTGAAGATAAAAGAAGCAGGTCCCATTCCAAGAAAGAAAGAATGCCTCACTTGTGAGCCTGGGACTGAATGAAGATCTTATCTTGGACGTTTAAGCACTGCAAAATTATAGCTCTTGGATTTCTGCCCGGGGGCAGCTGCGGACAGAGGAATCCATGGGCCCTTTCAATAGAGTACACAGTCCCTTTCACCAGGTGGTAGGTGACTTCTTGAAGTAGTTTTGGGACAAAAGTTAGCATATTGTTGCCCTCAACCTGCTCTGGGATTCCAACAAGGACTAGGTTATTTCTTCTAATCTTCCTCTCCTGGTCCTCGATTCTGTTCTCAGGCTTTGTCACTTTTTTTTCCATATGTAGTTTTTGTGTTTTTTTCCCCTTTGTCCCCTAACCCAGGACCCCGGCAGACACGCGCGTGTGTGCACGTGGAGGTGCACATGCACACCAGGTACTGGCTCAGCCCTCCCACCCCACCCTGGCAATTGCCACTGCCCCCAGCCTATGCTTCCCATCAGACTTCCACCTGATGGGAGTGGAACTATGGGGGGGGTGGACAACCACCCCAGGAGGAGAGAGCTGCCATTGGCTGCTCAATCCCACTCCCTCTCTCCCTTCCCATGCCGGTACCCTGATGACCTGAGGTCGATCCCAAACCTGGGCTGCTGGCAAGGTAAAGCGTCCAGCGCCTCAGCCCTTTATGCCACTAGGCCGGCTGCTTTGCCACTTTTTTCTGGAGCTTTATATGTTCCTTGCTTCCCCATTGCTGGCAGTCTGCAATCGAGCTGATTCATGTTTCAGCTTCCCCAACTCATGTGGTGAGAGATTTGAGAGCTGGTTTATGGTTTTGAAGTCATAAGCTAACTTGAGAAGGGTGAGTTTGATGGTAGCCAGCTCAATGAAAAATCTACCAAGCTTGTTTGCAGGGTCTTCATGTGAATTGACATCTGGTAGTAAGTCCAGCAGTGAGTTTTGCTTGGGGCACTTCGGTGTCTGCCTGCATGGTAGTACTAGTGGGGCATCAGAAAAATCCATTTGTTGTTGTTTTGGAAGCGCCATACTTGCTGAAATTTTGGAACAGTTAACTAGCAGATAGGTCAAATGAAATACATGGGGTTGTAGTTGTTTTTTTTTATTTTGGGTTCATGCAGCTGAGAGGAGAGCTGCCTCTCAGACAAAGCACATCACGTTATTCTGCCCAGCACACACCAGTGTCTGTGTGCATGTTGTAGTGTGTTTGCCTACATGTGTCTGGCTCTCTTTGTTAGTATATCCAGGGCCGTGTGTGTTACTATAGTTAATGTTGCTTACATTATATCAATGCATAAGCAGTCATTGTGGCTCTGGCCAGGTTTTGTTACTTTTTACTGTCTGTGTGCTGTTTTAGCATCAGGTAAAACACCTTGACTACAAATGAAGAGATGCTTATGATAATAATTATTCAGTTACACCGGGGGAAAAAGAAAAGTTCATGAAAGAGTGAGACTACTAAATATAGAATATGGGTAGAGGAAAATATCAGATGATGCCTTGACTGCAAGAAGGTTAAATTAATATTTGACTTTAGTATTTACTGCTGAGGTGCTGGGAGACTTGCCACATCTGCATGAGGCATTCAAGAGATTAGCAGATAATGACTGGCACACAATATATGTCACTGTTAGAATAGTGGATGTACAACTAGGAAAGTTGAAGATGAATATATTGCAGGACTGGATGGTGTACATCTAAGGGTACTCATTGAGTAAATAGGATGTAAAATAGGGGGTACTCTTGTAATGGGTTTCTGAGTTAAAGGTTTTATTGTTTAGCAATCATGCCATTTCAATTTAAAGAACAAAATACAATCATACAACTTCTTAAGCTATAGGAGAATATATTATATACAGTGCAGTAAGATATACCAATCGAGTGCAGGCAGGTTACAATCCATACAATCCATACTTACATACTTCCCTCCCTTTAAATCATTAGGACTTTACAGGCGTAATCAATAATATATTGTATCCATGCCCAGGATTATTCTCTAATATTATAATCTCATTCTAGCAGCTCCATATTGACCTGGTACCATCTGCCCTAAGAAATCTGGGCTGATCTTCCATTAGCCAAATACTGTAGGTTACTTACCCATTGTATTAGAAACAAAAGCAACCCCTTGTGTATGTGTGATAACAAGGCACAGGTACAAGTCTGAGTCTGACCAAGTGCACACTTGACAACTCCCAATGCCCTGTGCATAACCCACAAAATTTCCATAGCAAACACTTGATTGGACGTTAGTAGTATTCTGCAGGGGTGGCTCTCTTTACTTTAATAGTGGCCCTGCGCCAAGGCCCTTTCCCAAAGGGCTACTGCTAAAAATGGAAGAGTACAGTATATCAAACAAGTTCATCCCTGGCAGACTAAATAAGAATGAACAATTAATCAAACTGATATCAACCATAAGGGTTGCAGACTTAACAAGCACATTAACATTTAATGTTCCATCTTGGGTACTAGGGAGCTGCACCCCACCCCCAGTCTTATAAAGTAGCAAACTCATAACATATATCCATAATAAATACAGTACATGGCAGCTATAATATTGCAACATCTAAACATTGTAAACTAAATGAAATTATTGTAATACGGCTATATACTAAAAAGTGAAGAACTATGTAAATACATTTTCACACAGCCCAGTGGCACTGAGGGTTGAGGCGCTGGACACCACACCTTACACCACGCCAGCAACCCATGTTTGGGAACGAGCATGGGCGGCCCGGGCTCGGTAGGGGAGGAGAAGGATTGAGCTCCCAATGGCTTCTCTCCTTCTCTGGGAAGGGGAATCTGCAGACCTCGCTGCGATACTGCCACCTGGGGAGCCCTAGTGGCAGGTGCAGGAGGAAGCAGCATGGATCAGGGGTGGAGCATCAGCTGAGAGCCAGAGTGGAGGACAAGTCTCAGCATGCCCTCAGCTCATTGACTCTCATTGCTCCATATTGACCTGGTACCATCTGCCCTAAGAAATCTGGGCTGATCTTCCATTAGCCAAATACTGTAGGTTACTTACCCATTGTACTAGAAACAAAAGCTCATCACACATACACAAGGGGTTGCTTTTGTTTCTAATACAATGGATAAGTAACCTACATAGACAGGATGGAAGCTGTCCAGAGGAGGGCAACTAAAATGGTGCAGGGTCTGCACCGGAAGACATATGAAGAGAGACTTAAGGAGCTTAATATGTATAGCCTCGAGGAAAGGAGGGAGAGGGGACATGATAGAAACTTTCAAGTACCTCAAGGGAATCAACAAAGTCCAAGAGGGTAGCATCTTTCAAAAAAGAGGTGTGCAAGAACAAGAGGCACAATTTGAAGATGGGGGGCAGCTCAGAGGTAATTTGATGAAGTATTTTCCACAGAGGGTTGTGGATGCATGGAACGGCCTCGGAGGAGGTTGTGGAGTCAAAATCAGTGGTGTAATTCAAGCATGCATGGGATAGTCATAAGGCAATTGTGGGGAGTGGGGGTAGGAAGAAGTAGGCTGCTGGTTAACTAGGATCTGCAGCTTATCCAGTAGGTAGGGAAATGGGCAGACTGGGTGGGCCAAGCAGTCCTTATCTGCCGTCAAATTCTATGTTTCTATGTTTCTATTGCATGCTGATGCTCAGAGGGTGGGACAAAAAACAGAAAAATGCTCCCCATGTCAGCGCCGGTGGAAGGGCCTCAGAGGACAGCACTCGGGGCTTCCGGGGATTCCACGCGTAGGTCACACACTCCATCAGGTGTCTGGGAGAGTTTATGGGGGACTCCGCCACCCCAGCTGGGGGGGTTATCCAGAGGATCTGGGGTAATGAGCAGGGCACCAATATGTGCGGGCGATTCCTGGAAGGACTCTGAGGTGGGTCATCAATGAGGCCCTGAAGAGAGGGGCCGAAGTGGGGACAGGTAGGAACATAAACATAGTTAAAATATATATATATATATATATATATATATATTTCCACAATAACAAACCACATAAGTAAAAACATAAACAACAACATCTACACACATTAAATAAAAATGTCCATTGTACTGAAGTCCTTCAAATGGCTACATCTTTTTACATGAGCCTTTAGAGTTTGGCAATATTACCCAGAATTGTTATGCTAAGCCTGCTGCCTATGATGTTAAATTCAGAAAAAGCTGATAAAGTTTTTGTTTCATACAGAAGTCCTAAATTAAGAGCAGACCAAAATATTTTAGTTATTAAAAAGGCTGGAATCCCTAGTGTGTGAAGAAAATTGCGTTATCAAAAAATTTCCCTGTGCCAATAATCCAATTTTATATGAACCGAGGCAAAAATAAGGTCCCCTGTTGGCCCACTTATAAGCTGGCTAAATTCCAGTAGTCTCATATAAAAAGCCATATATAAGGCCCGACAATAAATCAGTACCGTTTCAGTATCTTCAAAATACCACAAGCTGAATCCATGCTTGCTAACCAAGAACAGCTGTATCATCAATAATAGCAATATTTGTGCTCCATAAACTTCAAACTAGGAGTCTATCCATCAGTAAAAAAAATAAAGCATGTCTGCAAACTGGCGTCCTTCATAGTCGCCACCAGTATTTACAAAACTTGACACATTTATATTCTTTCCAGTAAACTTCTGAGGCCACTACATGGGTCCAATTACTGGAATCATCTCGGGACATCGGACTCAAAACCACCGCAATGTGCTTCCTTGTTTTCTTTCTGTAGTAAAGAGGAAAGCACATAATGTACTTTTCCAATAGAAGGAAACCTCTGGCCACCTGTAGCTAATCTGTCTTCTGGGGTCCCAAAATGTTGTTGCCTTCGGGTGCTCACCTACAAATTAAAGAAAAGAAAATGCTCCACTGAGCGTAGTAAATTCAATAGAATAGGGCATAATGGAGACCCCCCATCCCAGGCAACAATAGCATACCTTTCTAACATTTCTGGACTGAATCGGGACATCGGTTTCATGACCCACTATGGTAAACTGTAATTCTTTTTTATTGTGTACTAAATCATGTCTCTATTTATTACACTTTGGTTCTGTATTTCTCTTATTATTATATTTTTTTCTCTGAGTTCTGCCTGTTCTGTTTTTTTTTTTTATCTGTACCTCACATCCTCCCTGCCTCTCCTATTAACTCCTGAGCTCAGTCCCACCTACTCCCTCTTGTTTTTACACCTCTGTTTATCTAGGCCTTTGTTCTTTTGTTTTTCCTAATTTCTTTATTTCCTTGCATATATTAAGCATCTCCTGTCCATTCTACCCTTTCAGCCGGCCTCTGATCACAGATCCTATCTGCATGCTTTTGTCTTCTCTTTAGCTTTTTTTCATCTCTTACTGATCTGTTCCTACTAAGCCCCCCTCCCCGTTTCTTCTCATGTTTTTATTTTTTGCATCTTAGACTTACATCTCTAGTCCCCTTTATCACCTTCCTACTTCACTTCCTCATTTTTAATTGCTCCACAGTGGATATAAATACTGTATTGTTTCTCAGTTTTGCTATTCACCTGAAGAAGGGACATATGTGGCCCGAAAGCTTGTGTATAATTCTATCTTTGTACAAGACACTTGTTGGTCCAATAAAAGGTATCAAACCTTTCATCTTCTCCTGTGTTGCAAGGACCAATACAACTGAAATGTCTTTTCTCACACTCTGTGAAACAGATCACACTTACCCCCATTGTTAATTACCTCTTTCTTCCAGCAACACCACATCCCCAGGATTTTTTGCTAGCCCACTGCCTGCAAGTAACGCACCATACCCCAATCGCAAGTAATGGACAAGCAAGACAGCTTATGCAAAGGATTATTATCATACGAACTGCCATTGTAATATGAGTACAAGGGAAAACAAGTATTTGTCAATGCCGAATGTTGTCTCGCCGGCATTGGCATTGGTAGTGCAGGAGTTAGAGATGCATAGTGGGAATGGCAGCAAGGGCGTAGCTACCGATATGCCAGACATGCCAGGGCATGCAGCAGTAAATGCAGGGGCAGTAGGAGCAGATGCCTGCTGGCACCCGCATTCCTTTATTTGTGCATTTTTTTCATGGGCTTTTCCCGGCCACTCTGAAGCCTTTCTATTTTTAAGAAGGGGGGTCATGTGACACAGTGGACCTGATTGAGGAATATGTGTTGCCCATCTCAATCAGGTCCGCACAAGAGAAAGGAGGCGTAGCACATGACTGGTAAGGGGCGGAGCGGGGTTGGGAGGGCTCCTTAAATGCTGGTGAAATCCTTGTGTGCATTACAGTCATTTCGTGCTGTTCTCTTAGTGAGAAACTAGAGGAGGTCGAGACTACCCGAGAAGCGAGCCTACCATGGAGAAGCATATGACAGAAGAGGACCAGACACCTGAACCTGGAGAGTGAGTGGAGAGTCAGTGGAGTGAGTCGGAGACTAGTCTGAGGCTGAGCCGGTGCTTGCAACGCCGGACATTCACGGGGAACGAAATCCTGGGCTGCTGCTGTTCTAATCTTGCTGACGGTTGCGCCGTGCCAAAGAGTTGCCCTGACCGAGCTATTTGTCCTGATCAGTTTGTAGTTGAACTTATTATTAGTAGTCGGCGGCGCAGCAGTACCTCCGTGATGACTGACGAGTCCGTGTCTCTGAGGTGTGTCCGACCGTGACCGAGGAGTCAAGGAGGAGGTAAGATCTTGACTTTTAATTACTAGAACAGATTCAGAAGATACACTTGGCTCCCTCAGTTTATTCAGTGCACAAATAATTTGACAGACATAAGTGGACTGCAAATGGGTAACTCTAATTCCAGTTCCTGCCAACCCGCTTTTTATTGTGCTCATAATGGGCCTATTGCAGATATCTATGCTCAACAATAGCTATGAAAAAAGCCTTGAGTTTAGGATTCGTTACTGAATAAAAAAAATATTTATTATATAAGCTTGAACCTTTACTGTTTCATTAAACAGTATTTTGTCCTTGAGTACCAAAGTATACAGTTGTACTCTGAAAGAACAGAATAGGTTTTCATAGTTTGTGGGGAGGTGAATACATAACAAGTTTCCAGACAGATTCAGCTGTTATCTTTGAGACATTCTCACTGATGCGATTTGAATCTAGCTCTAGTTAACATGGAGTAGTTGTGTTCCCACTGGTACCCATTCGGGTATATGTTGCCTCGCAACAGTCCCCATATCTATGGTCCTTAAGAAACAAATTAAAAAGTGCAAAGGAAAGAAGAGGCTGACAAAAACAGGATGGATTATGCAGACCAGCCATCTGCACAGCTGAAGGCTTCTTGAAGAAAAAATAAACCACTGAATCAATCACTCCTCCATTCACATGGCTGACTATATAGAGCAACATTCTAAATGGCTCTCAGGGTATCCGTGCCAACCATGCAGTACTTCTTCTGTAAAGCTGTTATTTTTTTCTTTAAGTCTCAAAGGATGTACGTATATCAGTTCTGTACCCCTACCAGGGTGCACTGGAATGACTCAAAGGGACCTGGCACTGAATCACAGGGATTTTGCTGCTTAATAAATACAGGCCTTATCCATTATTAATTCATTCTGACTGAAAACTAAACACCAAACTCTTCTGAACAGTTCTGGGACCCATTAGTTTGATGTGTTTATTAGACAGTGCTCATTGAAGTTTATTAACACCAGATTAGGGAATCTGCATATTTTTTTATTGGAAAGTCTGAGCAGAGAAATATTTTGAATGGCTTCAAATAATGTGCTTCCAGCTGGTATCCTTACTGCAGCCTTTTCTAGCTGACAAGCAGCAATTTTGTGGTAATAATTAGTCGTTATACTGCAGCCAACCAGTAACTTAAAATGTTACTGTAGAAATAGACTGGCAATGCAATAGTAACAATTATGAAAACAAAGAGCAGCTACAGATCCATTGGGTCATGCAGTGCTTGAAAGTGGGGAGAAAAATCTTATGTTCTTATTTTTAAATGCATAAGGACTTAGATATTTTGCAGTTTCATTTATGTGCATGATCCCCCCCCCCAGCACCACCAGTGCTTAAGTATTTTTTTAATGTTCCACATTTTCCCTCAAGAAAAAACTTGGCTGTCCTTACACTATTTATCTTTTTATCTCCTTTATCTCCTGGTTCTGTGGCCTGAGTGGGAATGAATTTTTCTGTGAACCGAGGAGCAGCCACATCTAGGCTCACAGCTCGAGCCGAGGGACACCCGGCCAGCCGGTGGGTGGCACTTCCACAGCCACTGCCCGATACCAACGCAGCAGACCCTTGGCAGCTCAAGGTACTTCTAAAGCCTCACCAATCGGAACATGAGCGCCTTTCGGTCTCCGTTTCTGATTGGCCCCTGCTACTCAAATTTATTTCAAGCTCTTCTTGCATTTCTACTGTTGATTGTATGGCATACTAGATAACTTCTGTTAGCCTGTTACCACTGTGATTGGAAACTTGGTCCTGATTCATGTCTTGAGAAACAAAAAGACCTTAATTAGTCAAAAAAGAGTGAGTGATCACAGACCCTTCTTGTCTGCGTGCCCAAGACAGACGACAGGCACCAGCTGAATCTCTCTCTCCTTCTTTCTTTCTTGTGTTAATTTTGGGTTCCCTGCCTATAGTGATGACCTTTTGTCTTCAGTAGGCACTTAAACATCCCTTCTTCTCTTCTTTCCCCAGCCGAGGAGCAGCCACATCTAGGCTCTCAGCTCGAGCCGAGGGACACCCGGCCAGCAGGTGGACGGCACTTCCACAGCCGCCGCCCGACACCAGCACAGCAGACACTCAGAGGCTCAAGGTACTGCTAAAGCCGCACCCTCGCCCACCCACCCACCCATCCCCCACCCCAGCCCTTATTAAATACTCTTTCTCCATACTCCTCTTCTATACCACACTCTTCCCTCTTCTAACCCATCCAATACAGTGCAGTTCCTCATATTATACCCCTCCTTCATAAGTCACACCACACACTGGAAGCAGAGATCCCCTGCTATTTAGACAGCTTCTTTGACTTGTGATATACTGCTGTTGCCAGTACTTACAGGCCTTATCCTCTTTAGCTATACTATGCTGCTGTTTACCCACACCACAACCACCTTCTACCACTTCTCCCTGTACTAGTCTCCATTTACTCTTGATTCTCTAGCCCCCCCATCCTTATTCCACTATGTTTGTCAAATCGTGGATCCTGTGCTCTGGTCCTTCTATCTCATATCACATGCCCAATATATGCCACCTCAAGCCTTTATTACTGTGGATACTAATCTGATCTGCTCTGTAATTAGTTCCTGTCCCTATATGGATATATGCCTTTTCAACTCCCCGGTTCTTCAACACTATATTCATATTACCTTTAACACTGGTACATGAAATGAATTACCACCTTAGCTTATGACTTCCGCCAACATCATAGAGGCATCACCTCTACAGATAGCAGTCAGAGTACTCGTCTCTGCCACCCTTAGTGGGAAGGGCAAAAAATGTTGGGGCGCACCCCACCCCAGGACGATGGTCCACAACTATGTAAAGGGGTTACCAGTACGAAGCTTACTATTGCTACTCTAAGAAAACTTTTACTCCATCTTCTCCTGTGCTCAGGAAATGTAGAGCTCAATCCGGGGCCACCAGCTGCAATCACATCGCCCTCTGACCTTGCCACACTGAAAGGCATGAGTTTCCTCCTCATTAATGTATGCAGTCTGTTAAAAAAGTTCTCCATGATCCAGGCCTGGGTCCTCCATACTCTACCGGACATCCTAGTGGTTTCAGAAACCTGGCTTAGACTGGCCACCTCCGACAGGGAAGTCAATATCCCTAACTATTTACTATTTAGAGCAGACAGACACTCCAGGGGTGGCGGGCTTGCCATCTATATCAAGGAAAGGTATACAGCATCCTATCTGAGTGCTTCATCTGTTGCAAATGCTTATGAATTTCTGTCTGTTCAAGTCACCATCTCGCACATTTCAACATTATGTATCACAGGGTGTTATAGACCTCCTTCTGCCGATCTATAATTGTTACCTCATCTGAGTAATATCATCGAACAACAATCCTCAGAAATAATTATTCTTGGAGATCTTAATTTAGACTGGCTATCTAAAACCGTCGCTCCTCTCATAGCTTTCTGTGACACCCATGGATTATCGCAACTCACTGTTGAACCAACACGAGTAAATAAAAAGAACGTGGATAACAGCTCCCTGCTAGATGTTATCCTAGTGAATAAACCACATCTCTTCTTCTTTGCCGGCACCTTCTTCAGTGATATCAGTGATCATTTCTTTATTGCTTGCATAAGATTAAGCAACAAACCTACTACTTCGACAAAGTCTGCTGCCAAGAGATCTAGACGGAACTTTGATCTCACTGCCTACATAAATGAACTGAAACACTCCTTGTATTGGCAAGAGTTCTATTTGGCAAAAAACACGCAATCAGCGTTCAACATATTCAGCAAAATTATCCTAGATGCCCTAAATAAATATGCCCCTATAGTTAAGGCGTGAATAGCAAAAAATGCATGTAGATGGTTCACACCATTATTAAAATCTGCATTGACTGAAAGAGATAACCTATGGTAAAAAGCACGCAAAACCCAGTCTGCTGTGGACTGGTGCAAGTTCAAAAGGGCACAAAACTCATGTACTAGAATGGTTAGAGATACAAAAGCTGCATACTATCATTCTGAATTTCTCTCTACCTTCAAAAATTCTACAAAATTTTGGAAAACCATCAAGGACTTGTCTGGTCACACGTCCGGTGGCTCATTACCTGATGAAATCTCCTTAAACAATAACACCATTAGTGACAGATTGGAAGTTCTGGATGCCTTCAATAATCACTTTGCAACTGCAGGCTTAGCCTTCGACAATTCCCCTACGAATTTGATATGCTCTCTGGTGGATAATCAAGGTGCAGATCCTAGCATCACTGATTCAGTCTTCTCCTTGTGTCCTACTACTCTGAAAGAAGTTGAAGACTTGTTGCTAAAACTGGATGTAAATAAAAGTGCTGGTGCAGATACCCTCGACCCATATTTTTTGAAGGTGGCCATCCATGTGTTAGCCATGCCCATAACCCATTTATTTAACCTATCATTAACTCAAGGATCCATTCCTTCAACATTGAAAACAGCGCACATCATACCCCTGTTCAAGTCCGGAAATCCCTATGATCTAAATAATTACAGACCAATTTTGATTCTCCCGGTCTTGTCAAAATTACCGGAAAAAGTCGTAAGTAACCAGCCGAGGCAGTATCTAGAAGCTAATAACCTGCTTAATCCAGTCCAATCAGGGTTCAGAGCTAAACATAGCACCATCACAGCACTTGCCAAAGTGACTAATGACTGGTAAAGAGAGCTAGACAACAGGAATTACACCTGCACCATGTTCTTGGACCTGAGCAAGGCCTTCAACACTGTCCACCATTCTCTGCTACTCTCTTCCCTGACCTCACTAGGTGCTGTCCCATTATCTTTACAGTGGTTCAACAACTACCTCTCTGATCATTTCCAGCAGGTGAAACCGGAGAAGATCTCTCAACTCTCAGACCTCTCCTAAGAGGTGTTCCCCAGGGTTCTATCTTAGGACCGATCTTATTTGTAATATACGTCAACAATATTGATGAAAGCATAACTAAGGCCAACATACATCTGTTTGCAGATGACACAGTTCTTTACGTAAGTTGCCCGCCATTACAATCTGCACTTAATGACCTTCAATCTGAGTTCAACCTGCTGCAACACCAACTCCTAAACAAAAAACTGTTACTTAACGCCAAGAAAACAAAAGCATTGCTCTTTTCTCCCTCTGCCCAAACGGTAAATTCAGCCCTGTCAGATTCTGTGCTGTAGATTACTACAATTCTTGGTGAAAAGTTGGAATTTGTCCCTAAATTCAAATACCTGGGAGTATGGCTGGACCACAGGCTCTCCTCTGTAAGAGCACATTGAAGAATTACTCAAAAATTTATGACAGAGACTTGGCCTGTTCTTTAGGATAGCCCACTTCTTAACTAGAGATGCCAAACTACAGCTGGTACAATCAACCTTTCTATCCTTGATAGATTATGCTGACATCCTGTACAGTCACTGTCCCATTTCCTACCTCACCAAACTTGACACATTATATCATAGAGATTTGAGGTTCATCACAGGCCTGCCTTATTCCACTCACCACTGCTCCCCATATCAACCAGTGGGGTGGAGTTCTCTTCAATTCAGGCATGATAAAAATGCAGCCTTATGGACCCTGAGAGCCATCTCCAAAAAACTGCCCCAATACATTACAGACTGTCTTCCTATAAAACCAATAGGCAATTATGCCCTGAGAAGTTGCAAATCGCTCCTACTGATGGTTCCCAAAGTTAAGTCTCGCTTTGGTAGGGCTGCTATAAGCTTTACACTGTCCTTCTTGTGGAATAAATTGCAAAAAAAAACAACTGAAATGGTGGTCACCCATCATAGAAACATAGAAACATAGAATTTGACGGCAGATAAGGACCACTTGGCCTACCCAGTCTGGCCATTTCCCTACCTGATGGATAAGCTGCAGATTCTAGTTAATCAACAGCTTACTTCCTCCTGCCCCCCACTAGAATTGCCTTATACCTGTCCCACGCATTCTTGAATTCTCCCACTGTTCCTGACTCCACAACCTTCTCAGGGAGGCTGTTCCATGCATCCACAACTCTCTCCATGAAAAATACTTTCTAACATTACCTCTGAGCCGTCCCACCTCTATCTTCAAATTGTGTCCCCTTGTTCTTGCACATCTCTTCTTCTGAAAGATAGTACCCTCTTGTACCTTGTTAATTCCCTTGAGATACTTGAAAGTTTCTATCATGTCCCCCCCTCCCTCCTTTCCTCAAGGGTATACATATTAAGATGCTTTAGTTTCTCCTTGTATGTCTTCTGGTGCAGACCTTGCACTCTTTTGATTGTCCTCCTCTGAACAGCCTTTACTCTGTCTATGTCTTTGCGGAGATGGGGTCTCCAGAATTGCACACAGTACTCCAGAGGGGGTCTCACTAACTGTCTGTAGAGAGGGATAACAAGTTCCTGTTTTCTACTGTTGATGCCTCTCCCTATGCATCCCAGTATCCCCAGCCCTCCTTATTGCCTTCTTACATTGCTTGCCCACCTTTAGGTCATCTGATATAATTACTCCTAGGTCTCTTTTGATTTTTGTTGTTGTTATTAACTCACCCCCCACTGTGTACTCTTCCCTTGGGTTTTGGTTTCCCAGATGCATTACCTTGCACTTCTTTGCACTGAATCTGAGCTGCCACATATTTGACCATTCCTCCAACCTTGCCAAGTCCCTTTTCATTCTTTCCACCCCACCTTGTGTATCAACCCTGTTGCAGATCTTTGTGTCATCTGCAAAAAGGCATACCTTTCCTTCCAGGTGCTCTCCAATGTCACTTATAAAGATATTAAATAGGACCGATCCCATTACTGAACCCTGAGGTAACCCACTAGTTACCCTCCTTTCTTCATTGTGGACTCTGTTTACTATTACCTTTTGCGTTCTGTTGTCCAGCCATTTTTTTATTCAGGCTACCACCTTGGGACCCACTCCAAGACTTGCTAACTTGTATATTAATCTTTTGTGTGAGACTGTTTCGAATGCCTTGCTAAAATCTAGGTAGGCCATATCCATAGCCCCTCCCTGGTCTACTACTTTGGTCACCCAGTCAAAGAAATCTATTAGGTTCATCTGACATGACCTTCCTGCTGTGAAACCATTCTGACTTGGGTCCTGTGCTCCACTGGCCTCTAGGTACTCAACAATTCTTTCCTTCAGAAGTGATTCCATCATTTTCCCTTCCACTAAAGTCAAACTAACAGGTCTATAGTTTCCTGCCTCTGCCCTGCTCCCACTTTTGTGAAGTGGAATCACATTTGCCCTCCTCCAGTCCTCAGGCACCACTCCATCCTCCCATGATTTGTTAAATAGAGTAGTCAGTGGTGTTACTAGTTCTACCCTTAGTTCTTTTAATATTCTTGGGTGAATCCCATCAAGCCCCATTGCTTTGTTCACCCTCAGTTTCAAGAGTTCTTTCAAAACCCTTTCTTCTGTGAATGGACTAGTATCAACCCCCCTATTCAGTTTCTCTCTTGTTTGGTTTAGGCACCTCCCCCTCCTCATCTGTTGTGAATACTGAGCAGAAATATTCGTTCAGTATCCCTGCTTTTACACTGTCACCCTCTGCCCACATTCCCTCCCCTTTATTAAGTCTCTGTATCCCTCCCTTGGTCTTTCTTTGCTCCCTAATGTACCTAAAAACGGTTTTGTCCCCCTTCTCAACAGAGTTGGCTATCTTTTCCTCAGTTTGTGCCTTTGCTATTCTGACTACCTTCCCTGCTTCCTTCTGCTTTAACTGATAAAGTTCTCTGTCCTGCTCCTTCTGTGTTTCCTTATATTTCCTGAATGCTATCCTTTTCTCTTTAACCATCCCTGCCTCCTCTTTTGAGAACCATAGTGTTTTTTTCCTTCATTTTGTTGTATTGATTTGCTTCACACAAAGGCTTGTTGCCTCTGCGATGGCTGTTTTGATTATTCCCCATTGTTCCTCCACCTCTCCTTCTTGCCCATTTGCTAGTGCTTTTCTAAGGCACTCTCACATTTTCCCAAAGTCAGCCTTCCTAAAGTCCAATACTCCTGTTTTTGTATGGCTTGACTCTATGGCTATGTTTATTGTGAACCACACTGTTTGGTGGTCACTTGTTCCCAGATGCCTACCCACTTCTAAATCTGAGATCCTTTCTCCTTCCCCATTTGAGAGTACCAGGTCTAAGATTTCTCCCTCCCGAGTGGGTTCCAACATTAGCTGTCTGAGGCATGCCCCCTGTAGGGCATCAAGAATGACTCTGCTCTTGTATGTGCCTGCAGCAAAGGTACTCCAGTTAACATCTGGCATATTCAGGTCCCCCATCCACAATATTTCTCCTTTTTCTGCCATTTTAAGGATGCCTTCTATCATTTCCTTGTCTATTTCCTCCCCCCTGAGATAGGGGTCTGTACACAACCCCCATGCAGATTGTGGTACCATTTCCTGTCTCCAGGATGACCCATAGTGACTCATCAACTTCCTGTTTACTCTTTAGTTCTGTTGCTTTAATCCCTTCCCTTATATAGAGAGCTACCCCTCCTCCTCTTTTACCTGCTCTGTCCTTTCTGTAGACTGTGTATCCTGATATGTTGACTTCCCACTTATGGTTCTCTGTGTACCATGTTTCAGTGACTGCCACAATATCCAGGCATCCCTCTTCCATCAAGACCACTAGTTCAGGGAGCTTGTTGCACAGACTGTGGGCATTGGTACTCAATCACTTTCCATTTATTTTTTATGGCCTTACCCCTTTTAGCCCCATCCCTGTCCTTAATACCTTTTTCTGCATTTATCCCTGTCCTGCTCCCTACTGACTTCTCTGCCTTGGTGTTTACCTCTCTAACTACTGCGCTTTGTGGGGGGAGGCTGGGATTTCCCTGCTCCTTTTCAGTGCCTCCCCCCTTGGCTAGTTTAAATGCTTGCCAATGAAGCATATAAACATGTCACCTAGGATCCTGGATCCCCCATGGACAGATGCAGACCATCCCAGTATAAGCCTGCATCCCTCCAGGTGGCTCCCCAGTCCCCAATGAAGCCAAAACCCTGAGCTCCACACCAGTTTTTCAACCATTCATTGAAACCCATGGTGTGGAATACAGTAGCATCATCCTTGCCATAGACAGACAGCACCTCTGAGAAGGTTACCATACATGCTACTTGTCTAAGGCCCATCCCCAACTCCACAAACTCCTCTTGCACTGCTCTGATCCCATTTATAGCCAGGTCATTTGTCCCTAGGTGGACAATGACATCCAGCTCCCTCCCTTGTGCAGCTGCTCCTGCGATCCTGAGTATTTGCTTCCTGTCCCTCCAAGTCGTGGTGCCAGGCAGGCACCTTACCTCCCTATCCCCTTCATCCCCCATGTTTACCCCCCTAATGATTGAGTCCCCCACCAGGAGTTGTTTCCTTCCCCTGTGGGGTCTCGTGCTGCTCTCCTGTGGGTCTCCTTTGTGGAGGCTCCCAGCATCCTCCTTGGTCTCCACTGCAGGTGCCCCCATAGAGGAACCACTCTTTGCCAGAACAGCATATGAATTGTGGAGAGCTACAACTGGAGGGATGTGCCTCTTTTCCACCACCCTCTCCCTCCCTGAGCGCACCTTGGTCCAACCGGTCCTCTTTCTTGGCAACCTCTGAGGTAACGGTGGTGGCCCTGGTGGTCCCTGGGTGGGGGAAGAGGTTTCATGAATCTTAGCCAGGTCAGCCTGGAGACAGGCAATCTTCTCCCTCAGACCAGAGAGGTGCCTGCAAACAGGGCAGCATCACAGCCTCCAGAATGTCTCCCAGAACACTGCTGCTCCACGGCCATTGTACTGCAGCACTCCCATCTGACTTATTTTGTGTCCCCTCTCCTGTTGCTTTGTATGCTTACTGTCTCCTCCCTCTATGTATTTTTACACTTTCTTTCCTACTGCCTATGTGCCCTTACAACTCTCACCCTTCCTATTCTGGGACAGGAACTTCCTGTAGTCTTCAGTAGTCTCCTTCCTCCATGCTTGGATTCAGACCTCCAGCTGCCAGGGGGGGATAAATAGTTTTTTTTTTGTTTTTTTTTTTAGGTTCCTTCAAAGTTGCTGAAACTGATGTGTCTCATTGATCCTTCCCTTCCTACTGCCAAACAGGAAGTTCCTGTTGTCAGTCAAATTCAGTGTCTATAAAACTAGAACTGGCTTTGGGTGGGAGGGTGGAGAGGTGGGAAGGAGAGCAATTAGTAAAAAATCTGTAATTCTGGACTTCTGTTTCTTGCTCTGCAACCAGTTCTCTTCTGCCAGAAAGAGCCAGAAGTTGTAATTGGAGACAGCTGCTTTTGTACATCTAAGCTGCTAAACCACACCCCCAATTAGATTCACTCTCTGCTTTCAGTAAATTAAGCTGATACTGAGTTGATACACAAGGGGGGTAGAAAAGATGAGAAGGGACTTGGCAAGGTTGGAGGAATGGTCAGACATATGGTAACTTAGATTAAATGCAAAGAAGTGCAAAGTAATACACCTGGGAAACAAAAACCCAGGAGAAGAGTACACAATAGCAGGGGAGGTACTAACAACAAAAATGGAAAGAGACCTGGGGGTAGTCATATCAGATGACCTAAAGGTGGGTAAGCAATGTGAAAAGTCAGTAAGGAGAACCAGGGGGATACTGGGATGCATAGGAAGGGGCATCACAAGTAGAAAAAGGGAAGTGGTTATCCCTCTGTACAGACAGTTGGTGAGACCCCATCTGGAGTACTGTGTGCAGTTTTGGAGACCTCATCTACACAAGGACATAGACAGGATGGAAGCAGTCCAGAGGAGGGCAACTAAAATGGTGCAGGGTCTGCAGCAGAAACCATATGAAGAGAGACTGAGAGAGCTTAATATGTATACTCTTGATGAAAGGAGGGACGGGGAACATGATAGAAATGTTGAAGTACCTCAAGGGAATTGACAAAGTCCAGGAGGGTAGCATCTTTCTGAAAAAGAGATGTGTAAGAACAAGGGGGCACAATTTAAAGATAGAGGGGGGACGGCTCAGGGGTAATGTGAGGAAATTTTTTTTCATGGAGAGAGTGGTGGATACATGGAACAGCCTTCCTGAGGAGGTCTTTGGGTCTAAAGCAGTGGGGGAATTCAAACATGCATGGGACAGACACAAGGCAATTATAGTAGGGGCTGCAGGAAGTAGGCTGTTGGTTAACTAGAATCTGCAGCTTATCCAGTAGGTAGGGAAATGGGCAGACTGGGTGGACCAAGTGGTCCTTATCTGCCGTCAAAGTCTATGTTTCTATGTGCCCCCTTCCTCAGAAAAAAACGCCTTTTTTTTTACTTAAATGAGACCCCCTCAGAAAAAGGAATCCTGATTGTACTGATTTGTTGTTCCATTGACATTCAAGAAGCATTATAAACCAACGTCGTCCTAATCATTTAACATTGCAAAACTTTGAAATGCAGTTGGTAATAAGGGCTCCCCGTACCACCTGTACATTATAAACTCACAATTAGTAATTGTGTTGCCGCCATCTTTCCAAAAAACATGCTGTTAATTGGGGAACGGTACCCCCTTTGGATTAACTTGCGTTAGAGTGGTTACCTTAAAATTGTAATAATGCTAGCTACCATTACTCACAGTGACGGCAGCCGATCGGCTCAATCCCATTACATCTGGTTCTCCTTTTTGCATTTCTTGTCAGACATTCCTGCTTTGTACTCATCGGGCTATTAATTCATGTTTTTTTTTGCCTTGTAAAAGTCAGGGGTCAGCTGTGGTAACACAGAAGCAGCATTGAATACACATCAGTCAGAAGCTACACTTCACCAAACAATTTGTCCACTGTATCAAGATACAGCACAGTCCTTCAATCTCCCTTTCAAGCATCTGCTGTATTTGCATGTCTTTCCAACAGTCCTATTCTTGCATTTCTAAGTCTGATCTCTTCATTGACAAGATGGAGGTTGAAAAACGCAAGCAGCCATCTGGAGCACATGTTCGAAAGGCAAAACATGCCAGAATGGAGGAAACTGCAAAAATGTGTAGGGTGATGCAGTCCTTCCTCCCTCGAGGTTCATCAACTTCTGGGTAAGAAATGTATACTTGACAATGCATTGTATTATAAAGAACACTGGCGGTTGTTTGGTGCAGTACATTTAAAGTTGGAGCATTTGTGTGTTTCAGGGTTGGCAACACGGAGCCACAGCCCAGAAGTGCCACAGAGAATGAATTGAATAACACTACACCGCTCATGAGAGATGACAGTGGAGCTGAAGATTCAACACTGCATGCTGTTCTCAAGGAAGGTTATGTCACCTGTCATTTATTGGACACCTCTGAAGAACTTGCCCTTGACGGCCGTTCCCTGGATGAACCTACCTTGATGGAAGTTGTCAAGAATCTGAGCAATTCCCTGGAAGAACATACCATTGAAGCTTTCCAGACAACTAGCTGTCCACTGGAAGAAGTAGTCACTGTGGACATCCCAACTAAGAGCATCCCCTGGGAACCAGAGCAGAATCCCTGTAGCACTGAAGACCTTGGCTGTTTTAATGGGGCACGTCTTACAGATGTTGAAAAGAAGCACATTTTGGAAACACAGTGGCTACCACCACCAGACTTTCAATTTCCAGGGTGTCTGATGGGCCCCCAAGGTCCAAGCCAGTGTTTCAGGCATTTTAATGCACAGCTGTTGAATGATTACAGATTTTCAAGATATTCAAAGAAGTTGGATGGTGTATTCTGCGCTCCATGCTTTATATTCAGTTCCAGTTACACGATTCTGGTATCTACACCAATGAGGGATTGGTCCAATGGGAAGAAGACTTTGGAAAGGCACAGCAAAGCAAATGACCATGGGAATGCTGTTGCTAGAGCAGATGCATTTATTTCAGTTTGTGCTGGGAAGTTAAGAACTGCAAGCCAATCTCTTCTGGAGTGCACCAACAAGACAACAGAGAGGACCATGCATGTCCCACGTTGCATAAGTCTGATTATTCTCTTTTGTGGAAGGCAAAACATTGCACTAAGAGGAAAATCTAGTGTGCTTGGCAACTTTAATGCCATGGTACAGTACACTGCAGTGATGGATCCAGAGCTACAAGAACACATCACAGCAGCTCCAAGGAATGCCACGTACATGTCACCGCAAATTCAAAATTAATTGATAAGGGTAATGAGACAACAGGTGCAATACGAAGGAAGCAAAGTGGCACAGCTTCATAGCAGATGGTACTGTGGATATTTATACAAAGGAACAGATATCCTTATCTGTGCACTATGTGCATCATGACACTTCTGTGAACGTCGAAATCCATGAAGATTTTGTGGAATTCATGGAAGGATTTGACAGCATGGTCTTGCAGAACTGTTTCTATGGTGGTTAATAGCTTGGGGCATGGATCCAGTACCGATGAGAGGACGAGGCTATGACAAACGCAGCAACATGAGTGGTAGATTCAATGGTGTGCAAGCAAAGATCAAGGCAGTGGCCCCCAATGTAATGTACACTATTTGCAAGGCTCACAGCCTGAACACTGCAATTGTCCACTCATGTTTCACAAGACAAATAGCAAATACGTTTGATACTACTAAGAAAATAATCTCAACACTGAAATCGTCATATAAGCACCATAATGCCTTTCTGTTGGAGCTCAGAGAATTCTGCAATCTCCCATCAGACTACGATGATGAGCCAGCAGACCGTATATCATCAATTCCTGCAGCTGGAAACACCAGATGGATGAGCCAGACTGATTCTCTGTCAAGATTCAAAGACAAGTTTTTGGTGGTAGCCAGCACTCTAGAATAGATAGCTGAATATGACAGTGAAGGGGACTGACTGTTGGCTGCAATACTGAGATTTGACTTCCTTGTGATACTGTGTACTGTGGATTTTGTTTTGACCAGAACAAAACCACTCCATCTTTACCTTCAACGGGTCAGCATTGATCTAATTCAGGCCTCTGAAGAAACCTCCACACTTATTGAAAGACTAAAGGACATGAGGGAGAGTTCAGAAAAGACATTTGGGGAGCTGTATCGCAAGATCATGGCTTTGGCAGATGTTGCATGTATCGAAGAGTCAGTGCCCCGAACATGTGGAAGGCAAATGCAACGCAACAATATCAATGCTGCCACTGCTGAAGAATACTACATGCGTAACATATTTATTCCATTTTTAGACCTTGTGATTTCTGAACTGCAGGAGCAGCTAATCGACTGCTGCCCTCATTTCCTTGCCCAGTACCTTGTACCCAAAAAACTTGGGTTTCTGCAGGAGGCACAGATGGCAGACTTGTTCGCTGCCTACCAAATGGACCTAAGCAGCTTGGAGAACCTTGAAGTGGAGTTGGAACTATGAAACACAAAGTGGTGTGGTGTACCTTTGGATGATAGACCAGATTTGATTCTGACAAACTTGCAACAACTGAATCCAGATCTGTATCCGAACATAAATGCCACCTTATCGGTCTTGGCCACCGTGCCAGCGAGTGTGGTGAGTGCAGAACAATCATTCAGTGCCTTGCGGAGGATCAAGACCTGGCTCAGAAGCAGCATGAGTGAAGAACGCCTTACAGGACTTGCTCTTCTGCATATACATCAGGACATTGAAATTGATGTAGATCGTGTGCTCAAAGATTTTGACCCATGCAAAGACAGAAAATTTTCAAACACATAATGGAATTCAGCAAATGAGTTGTGCCAAGGTAACAGGCAATCTTGCATGGGGATCAAGAACTAGGGTAACATCTGGAGTGGTGTGATGTGGATCAAGAACTGAACATCTGGTGTGGTGTCAGAGGCTGAAGAGAAAAGAGTGGGAAGAAATGTCCCATATAAGCATTGTGGGTTTACGTTGCAATGCACAAGAGGCAGCTTTCTATGTATGTGACTGGAAGCAAAACCCAAGCACCACTGAGGTTACCCTTGCACTCTTATTGTAATCTACTGCCTGGTATGTTTGAGTTGCTGACTTTACTGTGGCTATTCCTGGGCTGCAGCGCTGCAAGACTACATTTTGATTGGAGTGGGAGCTTGGCTCTGTGGTGTCTGTGTGTGCGTGTGTGAGTGTGTTTGTGTGTGTGTGTGTGTCTGCTTGTGTGGTTTTCAGTGGAGGCGTGAACATGCTGTGCTTGGGTGGTGAGTGGCTCTATGTGGCATAGCGAGTTTACAATTGGTCCAGAACCAAACACAGAGGCATGGGCTCTTTGGTGTGAATGGTTTAGGTGATGGTTACAGTACCGGAAGCAAAACCTGAGCACCATTGAGGTTACCCTAGCCCTCTTTTACCATTGAGGTTGCCCTAGCCCTCTTTTACTGTAATCTACTGCCTGGTATGTTTGAACTGCTGACTTTGCTGTGGCTATTCCTGGGCTGCAGTAGTGCAAGACTACATTTTGATTGGAGTGGGAGCTTGGCTCTGTGGTGTGTGTGTGTGTGTGTGTGTGTGTGCGTGCATGTGCGTGTGTGTGTCTGCTTGTGTGGTTTTCAGTGGAGGAGTGAACATGCTGGGCTTGGGTGGCATGGGGCTGTATGGGCGTAGCAGTTTAAAATTGGTAAGAGGCATGGGCTCTTTGATGTGAACAGTTTAGGTAATGGTTACAGTCCCAGAAGCAAAACCCAAGCACCATTGAGGTTACCCTAGCCCTCTTTTACTGTAATCTACTGCCTGGTATGTTTGAGTTGCTGATTTTGCTGTGGCTATTCCTGGGCTGCAGCCATGCAAGACTACATTTTGATTGGAGTGGGGGCTTGGCTGTGTGTGTGTGTGTGTGTCTGCTTGTGTGGTTTTCAGTGGAGGAGTGAACATACTGTGCGTGGGTGGTACGGGGCTCTTTGGGGCATAGCGGTTTAAAATTGGTCCAGAACCAAACCCAGAGGTATGGGCTCCTTGGTGTGAATGGTTTAGGTGATGGTTACAGTACTGGAAGCAAAACCAGAGCACCATTGAGGTTACCCTAGCCCTCTTTTACTGCAAGTGTGTGTGTGTATATGTGTGTGTGTGTGTGTGTGTGTGTGTGTGTGTGTGTGTGCTCTGTGGGACTGGCTACCTTGATGTGGTATAGAGGCTTGTCAAAATGCAATATTGTAACCAAAAGCTGATCTGTTAGTATGAAACCTGTTGGTGTGGCATGTCTGGTGTGGGAATGGACCTCTGTGGGACTAGCTACCTTGATGTGGTACAGAGGCTTGTCACAATGCAATATTGTAACCAAAAGCCAGTCTGTTACACCTTTTGGTGGTGTGGCTAGTGGTGTGCTGGTATATAATACAGAAAATAACACGTTGGATGAGGGGGGTTTGGATGGGAAGGGGTAGCTCGCCCTAACAGGATGGGGGGGTTGACGCATTGGGTGAGGGGTTGTGGATGTGGCAGGGGTAGCTCACCCTAACGGGGGGGGTAGCAGTGACTCCACACTTGTTGTGCAGTTCAGAAATTCCTGGCTACACCCCTGAATGGCAGTAAAATATTGAACTGACACCAACCCCACCCCCAGCCTGCAGATACTGACAGGTGCTGAGGTGTGCCTTTGGGTTGTTAGCTATAATGCTCATGCCATTTTACCTCTCCCTACCCTGTAGACACTGACAAGTGTCATGGTGTGCTTTGGTGTCTTTGGGCCTTATACTTAACCCATGCCATGAGAAAATATGGTGAGGTGGGTGCAGTATAGGAGAATGGGGTGAACTTTGAGGCTGAACACTTCAAGGCACACCTCAATGCATGTCACTGGCTGCAGGGTGGGGGTGTGGGTGAAATGGCTGGAGCATTACAGTTGGTGATCCCAAGTGACACCCCTAATGTCTGTCAGTCTCTACAGGGTGGGGTGTTACAGTTGGAAACCCTAATGCTGTAGGCGTGTGTTGGTATTTCCATGCCAAATTATCAACATGGGCTTCGTGTGACTCCACCTCATGAAGAGCGGCACTATCAGTTTGTTAGCCGAAAGGTGATTTTGCACAGCGACTGTGCCATTTGGCGCCACAGGTACAGAAACACATTTTGGGCAGGATGTGAAAAATGACAACTGTATTGTTCATGAGGAGGTGTGAAAAATGGCAGCATTGAAAATCTGGAGTGGAAATATGAAAAATTGGTGAAGTCATGAGCATGCATAGGAACTGCACAACACACGTCCGTAACCCAACTATTTTTGGGATATTTTTAACCACATTTTCAATGTAGACATTTTGGGACCTCCCCTCATGAACAGTGGCACTGTGATTTTGTTAATCTGTCCTAAAAGTCGATTCCCCACAGCGACCACGCCATTGTACGCCACAGGTGCGAAAACACATTTAATGCAGGATGTGAAAAATGACAGCTGTACTGTTGATAAGGAGGTGTGAAAAAAGTGTTGAAAATGTGGCATGAAAATATTGCAAATTTGTGAAGTTACAAGGCTACGTAGAAACTGTGCAATGTATGCTTGTAACAGTCATTTTATGGACTTTTATCACCAAATTTTCAACTTAGGCATTTTAGGACCTCTGCTCATGAACAGTGTCAGTCATTTTGTTAATCTGTTCCTAAAATGGATTTCCCACAGTGACCATGCTATTCTGCGCCGGAAGTGCGAAAACACATTTTGGCCAGGATATGTAAAATGACAGCTGTACTGTTCGTAAGACGGTGGGGGAAAATGGCAATGTTGAAAATCTTGAGTGAAAATATTACAAACTCTCGAAGGTATGAACATGCGTGGAAACTGCAACACACGCTCGTAAAACAGCCATTTTTTTGATTTTTTCCACCAAATTTGCAACATAGGCTTTTTGAGAGCTCCCCTTATGAACAGTGGCACTGTCGTTTCGTTAATGGTGATTCCATGCAGTGACCGCGAAATCAGCTTTTCAGACAGAATAACACTGTGACAGTGACTGAATTCATGAGGAGGGGTCCCAATAACCACATGTTGAAAATTTTGTGCCAAAATTCCCAAAAATAGCAGTGATATGCACTGCAGTTTAAAAAACCCTACTTATGCCATTATACAGCTTACCAGCATTTCTTCAGTTCGCGGTCAGTTTGAAGAGTGCAGATGCATTCCTGGTCCACCAAAGATTGTCGCGCCATGCTCCGGAGGTAAGTATGGGGTGAAGGAAGTATGGGGAGGTGGAGTACTCAGAGGGTGGGTGCAGGCTGGGGAAGGGAGCGGGACAGACTGTGAGAGACTGTTTTCTTTTTTTTTACAGGTTTAAGAAAAATAAAATCATGGGACTTTTTTTTACAGGGGCATTTGGCATGCTGGGGTGGGCTCCCAGCATGCCACCTGAGTGTTTTGGGGGGGTGCTGTAGCTGACAGGGGACTGGACACCCCCTTGGCACATAACAAAGGGGGGTACATTTTGCCAACAGGGAGTGGGCTCCCCCATTGGCAAATTAAACTGGGAAGGGGGGACTGAGGCCAATGGGCATTGGGTCCCCCATTGGCAAAGAAAGACTGGGGGGCACATGATACCGAGGGGGATTGGCACCCCCTCGGCATGCACTTCATATGGGAGGGGGGCATTATGCTGACAGGGAGTAGGCTCCCCATTGGCAAATGAAGTGGGTTGGTGCATGGCGCAGGGGGATTGGGCACCCCTGGAGTCGGCACTCTGCGCGACGGCAGTCAGTGCTGCCATGTTTATGGAACTGCTTCACCAGGAAAGGCACATCAGGAGGCATGTTATTGTGCTGCTGCATGAGAGCTTGGCTCTCATTGCAGTGGCATATTCCTTAGATCTGGTAGCCACTTTATGTATTGCTGGCATCAGCGCCTGCATGCTGGATTAGTGGGGAATTAGGGATGTGTCTCCTGATGCGTGCCCTGCATTTGCCCACAGTGACCGCACCTTCAAATCTGCTGCTACTGCAATATGTTGGGTGGCGTGCACGTGTGAACCAACATAAAAACTGATGCCACCACTCTAGCTTCACTTATAATCCAAAATGCTTCATTTTATTAATAAAGTGCAGGATAAAAAACAAACCAAAGACTCCAGAAAGCTACTTAATGTGTTTCAGATCTGTACAAAGATCTTGTATCAAAGGCAATGTAATACTGAAATGGCGGCAATTAAATAGTAGCACTTAGGTATGACATAACTTCTCTTGGTTTCAATTGGTGAATTGCTATTTAAAGCCATTCCTGATTACGTGACTTCCATATTAAATAAATGCAATCAAAGTGACAAAAAAAAGGTTAAAAACTCACTATTTACAACATACAACTTATTTACAAGCCTGAAAAACAAACTTTTTGATATTATAGTTAAATAAACGTAATGACTATAGCTGATATCTTTATGATAACAATAAATATCTCCCTTGTTAAAAAATACATTGGATCCCTCAGTTCGAAATTTGATTTTATCATTCCTTAAATAGTGGACTTATTTGTCACATTAACTGCAAATCATTTCTGCTAAAAAACAGAATTGCAAAACCAGCAGCAGTGTACTATCACATGTGGTAGCAAGCTGTTGCCACTCAGGTGTGTGTTTCTATGAATCTGGTGCAGGCTTCATGGTCCTTGCAGTGACTCTGGGGTACAAAGAACAGACAGAATATAATTAGTACTTCAAGGAATCATAGGGATACCAGAAATTGTCAATTTAATTTCTCGAGAAATTATGCTAACTAAGCTATGCTGTATTTAACCCTGGAGATGTTGTGGCCCTCAAATTATTAATCCCAAATGCTTCTCGTGCAACCAAAAATGTGGCTGGAAAAGGATCTGAATAGCTGCTTCCAGTGCAAAAAAAATGCAACTATTGTAAATGTATCACACAGGGAAACAAATTCTCCACCCTCAAGTCAGACAAAGAATTTGAGATCCTCCAGTTCACCACAGCAAGGGGGTGATTTATCTGGCATAATTCCCCTGCAGTGCTTTCTATGTAGGTAAAACAAAAAAGAAGTCTAAAGATCTGAGTAAGAGAGCGCTGCAGAGCAATTGAGAAAGGTGACATCATATGTGTAACAGCTTATCATGTAAAAATTGCCCAGAACCCACAGGAGCATAAATTTGGGTTCAGGGCTATTGATAAAGTTACACTGAATCCCATGGTGTTGACCATGATAACACAATCCTTACATGAGAAGGATATTAGATGTATAATTTGAGGGTCACAGCATTTCCAGGGTTAAATACAGCATTTGTGTTAGCAGCATTTCTCAAGAAATGAAGTTAACAATTTCTGATATTCTTATGCTTCCTTGAAGTACTATTTTCTACCTGTTCTTTTCACCCCAGAGTCCCTGCGAGGACCATGAGGTCTGCAACAGCTTCAGAGAAACACACATTCAAGTGGCAGCTACCACATGGGATAGTGGCAGTGCATTGCTGCTGGTTTTGCAATTCTATTTTTAGCAGTAATAATTTGCATTTAATGCAACAAATAAGTAAACTATTTAAGGAGTGCTAAAACATAATTTCAAACTGTGGGATCCAATGCATGTTTTAACAAAGGAGATATTTAATGCCATCATAAAGATATGAACTACAGTCATTGTGTTTATTTAACTGTAGTATCAAAAAGTTCATTTTTCAGGTTTGTAAGTAAGTTCTATATTGTAAACAGTAAGTTTTTAAACCTTTTTTTGTCACTTTGATTACACTTATTTAATATGGAAGATCTGTAAAGAAGGGCTTTAAGCAGTAATTCATCAATTGAAACCAAGTAAGGTTATTAGTAGAAAAACAGATAGCTCAGTATGTAAAATATGTAAAAATCCCACCCAAGAACATACCCATTACTAAGGCACATGCATCAGACACTCTACAGAATAAGAGTGTTTCATGCAAATAGGAAGCAAGCTCTCTGACTGGTCAAGAGTGACCCCTGATCTATAATGAGTAAACTACATAACTGCAGTGAACCTGTAAAGGGGTAATTCCAGTCAAGGGGGTTTGCTCTCATGGTTTATAAAGTAGGCAGAATTCCATTCTTATAATTTACAATTTTTGTCAATGAGTTTATAATGACTTACATAATAAAGGTAATATATAATATATATTATATATATATATAGAATGATACAAGGGGAGGTGTGTATAATGAGAGTTTTACATACACCTGGGGTATGGGATGCTACATAAACCTCAAGGGGTTTATAAAAGCATCCCACACTACGTGTGTTTGTAAAATTCAAGTTTTACACACCGCACATGTTTTGTTTTCTATAATTTCTGGGCAGTGTTTTCTCACCTTGGAAACACTACCCAGAAATTTTAGAACACAGTATGGTCAGTGGTTCCTATTGCATTGTTCAATAGTGTGGTTGCCCTGAAGTATAGTGTGTGCACGAGGGAGGCAGTGGAGAGAAGGATACGCAGCACATGTTCGCTGATGTAACAAGCTGGTTATAATAAATGGGGAGCATTTTTTCCCTAAGGAAACCTAGTTTGTAATTTGCTGTTATAAAGGAGTGTTTGTAACGGTGAACATGCGCTGGGTGTTCATTGCTCCTCTCATGTGCCAGCTGTCTGTTTTCCTGTCCTCTGTCCCACTGAAGAATATACCGCCACTGGCTCTAGTATCGGCGGTAAGTAAATCTTTCAAAAACAAACAGACTGGGCTGTTACATTTAACAGTTTTTGAACCCTGTCTGTTGCTTGCTTGAATTTTGAAAACAAAAAGAAATGAAGGCGAGGTTTCAACAGCCTCAGGCCAAGGACTGCACTGACAGCAGACTGGACCATGGCTGAACAGCGAGCTACTTTTATTTTATATAATTACTGTGATGAAAAAATGCTCCCCAGCAATTATATAAAATAAAACATGGGGTGGTGTGTAAAACTTGAATTTTACACACACCCTCAGTGTTGGATACTTAAATAAACCCCTTGAGCTTGGCTCTCAGGGTTTATATAGCATCCAACACTTCGTGTGTGTGTAAAATTCTTGTTACACACATCACCCCAAGTTTTATTATATATATTGCGGTGAATTACAACTGGGTTTTCCTATGGGAGAAAACACCCCACCCCCAGTTATTATGATTGCATAACTGATGAATATAATTTAAAGAATAAACTATACCCAACCATACATATTAAGGGTATAATGTTACTGACTGGTTCTGGTAAAATGTGTAACCCAGGAATGAAAAGCAAGTAATGTGCATCTATCACCAGACCCCAAAATTTTATTTATTTGAATCTTGGTAACCGGGTAAGGCCACTGAGACAATTACAGTCCCTTTTTAACACTACAGCTTCATTTTGTATATTCTGAATGTACACCATCGCCACTGAAGCCAACTAACGTATGTTAATACATCCTAGGGGATCAGTCTTGCAGTTGTAAGAGTGGTATCATGCACATTCTCAGGGTATGAGAACTGTACACTGAAGATGAAAGGTTGTGATACCATAAGAATGTAAATGATATCACTCCTACAACCATGGTCTCCTCAGAAGAATTGATATATTATTGCTAGAGGGTGATCATTATTATATTAAAATGTAAAAAAATCCTCCCCTTAACATCCCTATCTCCAGGGCACCTGCACATGCAACACTCTAAATAAGAATATCTTATGTAAGAGGGTAAGGAGTGTTCCACTTGATCATAGCACTCAGTCAGTTTATAAACGTGTTTCGAATTATTTCTAATTATCAAGTCTAAGCCCCCCTCCCCCCAAACTGGGGCTTACCTTTATGGGCTAACTGTCACAAAAATTAAAAGCCATCCTAGTCTCATGACACTCAGCAGAGCCAGGACATGTGTAAAGCAGCCTATGTAATGTAAATAAAAGCAGCATATGCCAGAACCAAAGAACTGTGGAATGTAAACATACTGGGCTCAATTCTCAAACTTGGTGCAAGCTGCACCAAAGGCAGCTTGCACTAATTGCCAGTGTGCCATAGACCCTGCACTCAATTCTTTATCAGGCAGAGTCCCAGTGGCAAATTCCCATGGCTTACCTGGTAACCTTAGCAGTGTGCCAAACAGAGGGTGCACCTAGACAGGTTGCCGCAAGCTGTGGACGGCCATGCAGCAATGTCCCTGAGCAATCCCTGGTGGTTTACAAGACAGCCCCAGCCCTGATCCCCCAATAAAATAAATGCTAATATCCCTGGTGGTCTAGTGGACCGCCCCAGCCTCAATCTCCTGTTAAAATATCCCTGGTAGTGTAGTGGCCCCACCAAGTCCTGATCTCCCATTATAATAATTAAAATATCCCTGGTATTCTGGTGCCTCCCAAGCCCAGATCTCCCATTATAATAAGTAACATATCCCTGGTAATCTAGTGCCCCCCCCAAGCCACAATCTCCTGTTATAATATTTAGAATACCCATCATAGTCTAGCAGACTGCCCCATCCCCGATCCACCATTAAAAGAAATTCCGAGATTCCTGGTAGTCTAGTGGAACCCCCCACGTTGCAGTCCCTATCACCTGCTCCCTCCACATCCCATAACCCAGCTGGTGACTGGCACAGCCCAGTGCTCACCACCATGGCCAGCCACTGACTGAGCTCTGAATGAGGGTGTACTGTATACTGTATGCACTCAGTGAGTGACAGCAGTCAATCACTGAGCATGTGCAATATACAGTATATGGTCATTCAGAGCTCTGTCAGCAGCTGGCTATGGTGGTGAGCAGTTGGATGTGCCAGTTGCCAGCTTGATTACAGGTTGGGAAAGTGGGGTGGTAGGGCACTGTGGGGTGGGGGGTCAACTAGACCACCAGAAATTTTGAAATTTCTTTTAATGGCAGACTGGGGATAGGGTTGTCCACTAGACCACCAGGGATATTCTAAATATTATAATGGAAGATCAGGGCTTGGGGGTGCACTAGATTACCAGGAATATTTTAATTATTATAACAGGAGATTGGGGCTGGGGGAGCTGCTGGGGCCACTAGAGCACCAGGGATACTATTAATTACATACAAAAGGGATCAGGCTGGGTGCACCCTCCCGGAGGATTTCTAGGTACCATTAGACCAGCCCTTGGCTGGTCTAATGGTATTTAGACTTCTCTGTGTGGGTTTTGAGAATACCAAATGAGGGAATATGGCAGTCTGCACCATGCTGCAGCCCATTGTGTGTCACAAGGCTGGCACAATCCCCCCTTTGGTGCATGCAGCCTGTGCTTGACACAGGCTGCATTTGAGAATAGCTCAGGGTGCATTTTTTGATGCAAGGTGACACTTGCATCATTTATGTTTGACGCAGGCACCTTGCGTCAATCTAAGGGCTTTGAGAATCGGGCCCACTGGGTGATGCCCACGCAGTTCCAAGCCTCTGACTCAACAAAGACTGTTAGAAAATGGGTCAGGGGTCACAGATGTCCAGCCTGAAAATATGGGCTAGTCAGCTGTCTATAACACTACATACTCCACATGCATGCTGTTTTGCATGTCTGAGTTGGCATTCCAGAGCTCAGCTAGCCTGGGGATTTTTAGACCAATAGGGTGTTAAGTTCAATAAACATAAAAGGGAATTGAAGTAAACAAACTGGGCTCAGCCATTTGTGCCAATTTGACAGAGAGATAGGATCTGTGAGCTGGCTAGCCACTGTTTGAAAAGCACTGCAGATCTGGCAGACTAAAGAAGTCTGGTATCCCAGCTACTGACTCTTTTGTGAAGAAAACAACAGTTTTTATCAAAACTGACAGACTGAAGGTGAAGATTGGTGCTGGGGTTTTCCTGCCCCACCTGTGACCTTCCCCTCTGGAGACGAGCTCCTTCAGAGATGAACAGACTGAATGGCAAGGCCACTGTCAGCCTCAAGATCCCTGGGTCCCCTGCACCTGCAGCTCTAGACTGACTGTAGGAGAGAACCAAGACTGGTGAGTGAATACCAGATGACCGCGGGGGAAACCTGCTGTCCAGCCGGAAGCACATCCCGCCATCTCGTCTGCACCATCATCAGACACCAGAGGTATCTGTGAAGCTACAAAACCATAAATAACCATCAAGGTTTCGGCCTCGCAACTGGGAAAATTGTGAATGTGCCAGGGACGGAGCCCATCCATGCACGTCTGAGGATTGAGAGCTGTTGAATATAAGAATACAAGGTGCAATGTCAGTTCTGCTGTGGATTTTAATTCTATTGTTTTTTAATTTACTTTCACAAGTTTTTTTATGTGACACTTAGAATTAAATCAACTCATCTGTAAGTCATCATGAGCAACGAGGAAATATAATTGAATGTTCTCATAATTAAATGGGATCTGAGGAAATACTATTACATTCAGTGTGGTTGCCATGAAAGAATTCTTATGAATATTTAAATATGCTAATATTATGTGTATAAAAGCACATGATGAATGTACAACCCCATGAAGCCTGCAAATGCGTTACATAGGGGAGTTTGTGCTTATGAAGATGTTACTCCAATGAATTCGAATAATATTTACTCCAGCCATGATAAGCGTGCACCACTTTATTGTCATTCAGGGAAAGGAGAAATTGTTTAACCAGAAAAGGCACACTAAACTGAAACTTGTTGCCAGGTGTGACCTGGCAGCACAAGGAAGTTAAGTGACTTGCTCAGGGCCACACAGTATGCAAGTGGGGGCTGTTGGATTCAAACCCAGGTCTCCAGGTTTGCAGCTCAGTGCCCTTAACCACCGCGCCATACTGCCTACTAACTGAGGGAGAAGCCCTGGGTGGGACCTTGGCACTCTGATAGGCCCAGGCAGAAGATCCGTGGAGACCACCCAGCCACCTTTATATGTGCATTTCAAATAGGGGCCCCTTTTCAACAGATTACAGCAATTGTTCAGCAACAGTTTGGGTTTTAGTGTGTTTTGCCTGCCACAGTTAAAGTGTGCCACCTTTAGGGAGAGAGAGATGACAGTAGCCTGCTTCTAGACTTCAGGGACAGTGGCAGAGGAAAAAGAGAGGCTGAATAGTACGGTAACAGACAAGGCAATCAGACGCTTAGGATTGAGACCATCAGGACTACCTCCTTTGTGAGGATTAAGGGCAAGCAGGGCCTTGAGGGAAGCTGAGGGAGTGGTAGCAGAGAAGGAAAAAAGATGGAGGAAGGCAGGGGGAGAGAAGAGAAGGGGGAGTGTAAGGATGGGACGAGAGAGAAGGGCACAGAAAGTAAAGTAGGGGTTAAAGGAAGAGGCAACAGAAGAATGGTCTGATTAGGGAGCCACCAACATTGAGAACAGTAGAGGACCTCCCCTCGTACCCCTGGATCATTGTAATGGCCTGCCCTGGTATTCTCCTTTGTATGGTATTAAGGGATAAGGCATGACATGGGTGTGTTATGGTGGGATGATGCCCACCTCGGGTGGGTTGAAGCAAAAGTGAAGCTTACAGCCTCATGTTCAGTGCTTGTGTTAAATCTTATACTGGTTCAGTGTTGACTAGTGTCAGCTGACATTAGAAAAATCTGTTTTGCACACTTTCCATAAAATTGTGCCAATTTCATGTTATTTTGCCCAGTTTCTCAAACTAGAACAGTGTGTTTAAAAAGGGCAATTTGGATGAAATTGCCCATTTTTAAAAATACACAGTTTGGGAAAAATGTTGCTTTGTAGATACCAAAGGGTTGGTGAAATTACGCCAGATTGTGGTGCAGTTACATTAAAATTGTGCAAACGCAAAATCTGCATTTTTTACCCAGTTTTGCAAGTGCAATAAAAATGTCACCCAGCACTAGGCTGACATTAGCACTGATTGGTTATAAGTCTTTATAAAATGGGCTGACGGAAGTGTTGTCTGTAATTGGTTGACATGCATCACATGGCTGAGCATCGATCTCCCATATACGGCCAGTTCTAGAAACAAACTTCTATATTGTAGCAATGGAAAGAGTAATACTAGCAATGCAAAGAGTAATACTCAAAGAGTTCCCTAGACTTGGTGGTAGGGATGTGTGACTATAGAACGGTATTTCTCGAATGCCATGAATAATGGACTATTCATTATTTGGAAACAAAAAGTGAATAATAAGCCCACTATTCCTAGTATTTGGTATTCATTTTGAAACCTTTTTTCCTACTCATCCCCCACACCCAGTGCCCCAGAGATTGCTAGAGTAAGAAAAATAAGTTTTTTCAAGTGGACACCCAGAAGCTTTTAAATGTTTGCCTCCTGGCACCATGCCAAGCACTGACAGTATCTTTTAAACTACACCCTCTCCCTAGCCTGAGTCCCCCCCGTCATAGCACCAGCCGTTTCTTTATTGCAGCCATTAACCCCCCACACACCTTGATTTCAAGGGGGGGGGCTAGTGCCATCATCCTTATCCCGATTCCTGGCTAGTCAGTCACCCCCCCCGTGTTCCCTAGTCCACTCACTGTAATGCTGCCAAAAATGTATTTCTCTCTCTCTCTCTCTCTCTAACAGTACAGTTCAATGGAACAAGCGGTACTGCTCTGCTCCCCCAAGCCACCCATCATTATCACACACTGCACGCTTGCTGGAGTGAATTGTACTAGTGAGGGAGAAATCTTTGGTGGCATTAGAGAGAGCGGGCTGGGGGCACACAGTGGGGGGACAACTGACTAGCCATGAATCAGGATAAGGATGGTGGCAGTAGCCTCCCCGAAATCAAGGTAAGGGGGACTGCAATAAAGAAAAGCTGGTGGCACTAAGGAATTGGAGGGCTCAAGCTACGGGGTGTAGTTTGAAGATGTTGTCAGCTACTGGCATAGTGCCAGGATCTGACAGTTTCAAAGTTGCTGTCTGTATGCTGAGTTATTTCTGTCTCTGGGGCACCAGGAAAGGAGGAGGTGGGTGGGAAAAGATTGGAATGGGGTGGGAGGGTGATAAGGAGATTAGCCCTGGTCACCAGATATGAAGATACAGTCTAATTTCATTGTTTTTTTTCCTTCCGCCTCCACCCAGCCAAATAACAAATATGAATACCCTAATATTTATACTCAGCCAAATACTCAAAATAAGATATTTACACACCTTTATTCCATGGTAACAATGCACTTACATTCTAAAAAGATCAGCAAATATAAGCAAAACAACCACAGCATAGCAACATGAACACATTTTTACTGTGATGTTCACATGTTCGTTTTTTTCTTAAATTTTCAGAAAAAGACCATTTTATAGGTGTAATAGGCTGCTGCAGCATGGGCATGTGTGGAAATGCACTCCTGGATGGTTTAAGGTAGTCAGTTGTGCCTAGTGCCTCACAACACACCTGGGGTGGGCATGGATTTTTCACAGTACCCACCCTGGAATATCCAATGTCCTGACTCAGAATGTGTTATTTACCTTCAAGAGTGAGGGGGCAGAACATTAACCCATAAATGGCAGAACTACAAATGAGTTATGGAAGTCCTGCCAATAATAAGTGATGATAAATAGTATATTCTGAGTCAGGCCGTTGTCTGTCCGATTTATACATAATGCAGTGCCTGTTGATGGGGTATCAGGTGGTCTGTGGTGCCATACTAGGGCCATCAGGGGGCATAGCCCTTTATTCCAAGGGGGCTGGCCTCTGTTTTTGGTGTTCTATGGCACTGGTCAATTAATTTGTTATATGACTCAGTGCCTCCACATGGGGGGATTGCAGAGTGCTGCAGGACACTCTAAAGCTCAGGGACAACTGAGCAGATGAGAATACATTAACAGTCTTGGCAGGGTAAGTCCTTATGGTCAGTGTGCTGGCAGGGAGTACCAGCAGTTGTGCCCATTACAGCAGCAGCTGGGCATTTCTTGCAACAGCGGGAGTGGTATAGCTGTACTATATGCTATTAGTTTCTCATATTCTACTATTAATTTTCAGCAAACTGACATTTAGTAAATTACAATCACTGCCCAGGATTAAGCATTAAACTTCAGGAAACAGGGTGCTTAGACTTTAGTCCAAGCACAAAAACCAATGCATGCCACTGCAGCCAAAGGTACAAACCCTTTTCAGCCATAGCCGAAAGACACACAAAAAACAACAGGGTGCACACACTGACTTGATTTGAAAACTGGAAAAAACAAACAAACAATCAAACAAAAAAAACTATTTTATTCCACGCTATCCAGGACACAGAACATCCCCACGTAGTGCCTCCTAACAGAGGCTTCATCAGGTGGGTGTTTGGCATCTTGGTGAGTCTGAAAAAAATAGTATTTTTGTTGTTTTAAGTCAGTGTGTGTGTGCCATTTTGTTGCTTTTTGTGCTTAGACTTTAGTGTTAAATCAGACAAACACATTTATTTAAAGGTTCTGTGCACACCGGCCTTTAGCACTTGATGATAAAACAGTACAGTACAGTACTGTTAACATACACAGGTACCTTGTAGATTTATTTATTGGAATCTTGGAGAACACCTCTGAGCTAAAAGCTCATTTACAATGGTTCCACATCATAAGGCAATAGACAAGGTATGTTGACATTACAAAACAGATAGGGGTATATACAGCAGGCAAGTACATTATGGTACATACAGATACAGATACAGATTCAAGCAAGTACAGTTAAAATACAACAGGTAGGAGAGGTAAATTTTATTGTAAGAGTACTAAGAACATACCTAAAGTGGACAAGCAATTTATAGTGGTAGCTGAGCTTTAGAGAGTGCAGGTAGAGTTATGGAGGGTCAGAAGTGGTGGTGACCAAAGAGGGGGAGGACAGAATAGATGAGAGCAGGGGGGGGTGGGGCAGAGACAAGGGGTGACAGAATAAAGGGACTGAGTAGTCAGAGGGTGGGACTGGATGAGATCTACAGGGTTGCAAGTGGCTGGTGTTAGAGCAAGGCTGGTGATGTGGGGGATAAGGGAAAGGGTTTTAAAGTGGGGGGTGATGAGGGGAACCGGGAGGAGGGGGTGAAAATCGGGGGAATTAGTATTTGTGAAGAGAAAGCAGGAAGGCGGGGGGGATAAAGAGGGGACGAGGGGGTAAGTGCTCAGTGGGGACACACCAGGCAGGGGAGGAAGTGGGAGGGGGAGATGGGTGTTATGCAGGACAGATAAGCTATCAATAACAGTAGGATTATGTACTGGTGACGCAGTCACAGTTACTAAGAGTGGCCAGGTACTGCAGCAGCTTGGCCTTAAATGGGTGTAGTTTTATTTCCTCAATCAGCTCAGAGTTAAGGGAATTTAGCCAGCAGGGGGCCCTGTATTCGAAGGACCATTGCCCTAGTGAGGTCCAGTGGAATGGGATAATGAAGGCTTCTTTAACTGACCCCCTAGTTAGTCTGGAGGAAGTGGAGTTTCTTAGCAGTTGCCTCACTCCAGGAGGAGCAAGACCTAGGGTGGATTTTTTCGCTAATAGACAGACTTGGTACTGAATTCTGCTATTCAGGTTTAACCAACCAGTGCTTGCGTATAGTTCACAAGTGTGAGTTAAATGGTCCAAATATAGCAAGGAAAAGGCCCAAATGTCAGAGCCTGATCCACATAGGTGGTCAAGATATGCTCAAAACAAGTGTATTCTGGCCGCGGTCCTGGGCCACCAATGCCTGCCACACCGGACAGTTTCTTCAAACCCTGGCGCCAGTGTTCAACTCATAAACTGGGGTGGGAGAAGCAGGGCTGGGCAGAGGAGGGAAGACAGCTGGCATCTAATCCACAATTGGGACCTTGCCAGCTCAGGTAGTAGGGCATACTGGGATGCGACAGTCCTCCAGGACTGCCATATCCACACTGGGCGATAGATATTTAGTTAAATACATCGGCCAGTGCTGGTGATGCTCCCAGCCCACCATGGAGGCTTCTAGGCCAGAGGTTTGGAGGAGGAGGGACTGATCTGGCCTGGAATCATCAGTTGTGGATGGGTAGAGGGGTATGCATAGCCACTAGTGATGCCCATAGGGAAACATAGCAGCTGCCCCCTCCACTGGCCCTCTGCACCACATCAATTAGGTTGGAAATCGAGTGTATGCCTGCCCACACAACCTGTTCTGCTCCTGTCCTATCAATACAGCCATGTCCACAGACAGGGATTGGCTACAGAGGAGGAACATTTCTTTCACTGTGGATGCCAAGAAGTACCCCAGTGGTGTGCTTCCTGTGCATAAAGGGAACTTCATGGCTTTTCCAGGCACTCTGCCCATGCAAACAGGTAGGGAACCTTCTGTGACTGGGCCCTAAGTCATGTTCAGTTATCAGAATGACCCCACTGGCAGCCACAGCATGGCATATAGATACTCTAAAGGGCATTGGTTATCAAGGCCCTGCCAGGGTGGCTTCAAGCATATTTTTGTACATTTCCTTATATTGTAGATAATGCCATGCTGGTGGACACATTTAGACAGCATTTGTTTTTGTGACTAATCGTGGTAAATCTATATACAAAGCTAACAGCAATTCAGGATATAAATGCAAACCTGGTCAATTAAGATACTGGTGCTCATAAGTAAAGCCACTTAAAGTCTAATTTACAACACCAACATGCCCTCCTGAGAAGTATGTTCAATGAGGTAAATAGCTTCTCTACACACTTTACTTGCTCCTGTACCTAACGGGTGGTATAAAATATGGAATACGTACTGCCTGGCAATCTGGACAAAGAATATGCTTTGCTCCACCAATTCTGTTTATTAGGACCATGACAAGGACACAGATATGAGTGGATGCCATGAGGCCAGACACCTTGAGTGGGAACTGTAAACAGACTCCCGCCATCCCGATGAAGTCTCTACAGGTATTGGGTCTTTGGAGACACAGCCCAGAGAGGACAGGTGCTACTCCCTAGACTTAGGACTGAGCTGCCACCTCCTGAGCCCGGTTAGACCCCTTCAGCCAGTCAGAGCAGGAGCTGCAATGGGCAAAGCCCATTCTCACAACATGAATCACGTCTCTAAATCACAGGTGCCCCAAATTTCAAGGGAAGGGCAACCCAGACAGTTTGGAGCCTCTTATTTACAGGGAATGCTAGGCACAGGATCTTCCTAACATTACACATTTCCAGGAACAGTAACTCCCAGAAGCAGTCAACAACTTATGTACATTTACACAGATCTGCATACATAAAGCAGCAGTGCACAAAATTGGGCAACAAATTTGACCCTACCTTTTTTCAGTATTAAAGATTCCTGGCATCTTTCAGTTTTAGTTGGTAATAATCTTCACCAGTTCTACCAAAAGTTGAGTATTTTAAAAATGTTTCAATTTAGTATTTTCTCAAGAAAAAAAAGATGGCCACTACATTTGGCTTAGACCTAGCATGGGTTAGGCTCCAGAAAGTTATAAAAACTCATGGGGAGCAGCATAGAAGGGTCCTAGAAAAGTAAATTTGCCAGGTATACCAATATTTTATTAACAGTAGCTGAAATTATTTTTTGGGGAAAATATTTTTCATTGCGCTGCTGCTGCTGCTGTAAACCATATTTGCTTGCATACTATTGTACTGGGTCTTGCCTGTACACATTTTTACTACATATTTTCTCAAGACAGATTAGATGGCTAGCAGTATAGCCTAGAGGTTAGTGTAACAAGCTGTGAATGAGGATGGTACATCCAGCAGACCTGGGTTTGATTCCCACAGCCTCCATTTGCATACTGTGTGACTGAGCTAACCACCCCAGTGCTTCCAGGTTGCCCCTGAAAACAGGTAGTTGTGCCTAGTGGGCTTACCTGGTTACCAAAAGAATTAAAAACTAGATGTTTACAGCAACTCTATAACATATACCCAGTACTCCAATGCTGCATGTTTAGTGCAGGAGTTTTGGGCTCAGAACCTAAAATAAATTTCTCTGCATAGAAGATGCAGCTGTGTTTCCAAAATTCAAAGAAAGAAAAAAACAGAGGGATTAGAGCCATATAAAATTATTCACTTAAGAAAAGGGCAATATTTCTGAAATTCCTAGTTTTGAACATTCTGCTTCTCTTGTGATCTGTTACAGGCATCGCAGAAAAAAAAAGCATTTGTCAATGGCGAATGTTGTCTCGCTGACATTGGCATTGGTAGTGCAGGAGTTAGAGATGCATAATAGGAATGGCAGTGAAGTATTGAACTGATGCCAACCCCACCCCCAGCCTGCAGAGACTGACAGGCATTGGGGTGTGCCTTTGGGTTGGCAGCTATAACGCTTACGCCATTTCACCTCACCCTACCCTGTAGACACTGACAAGTGTCGTGGTATGCTTTGGGGTCTTTGGGCCTTATACTTACCCCATCCCATAAGGAAATATGCTGAGATGGGTGCAGTATAGAAGAATGGGATGAACTTTGGGGCCGAACACTCCAAGGCACACCTCGATGCCTGTCACTGGATGCAGGGTAGGGGGTGGAGGTGGAATGGCATGAGCATTACAGCCGACAATCCCAAGTGACACCCCTGACGCCTGTCACTCTCTACAGGGTGGGGTGTTACGGTTGGAAACCCTAATGCTGTAGACGTTTGTTGGTATTTTCACTCCAAATTTTCAGCATGGGCTTTTTGTGACCCCACCTCATGAAGAGCAGCACTGTCAGTTTGTTAGCGGAAAGTTAATTTTGCACAGCGGATGCGCCATTTGGCGCCACAGGTATGAAAACACATTTTGGGCAGGATGTGAAAAATGACAACTGTATTGTTCATGAGGAGGTGTAAATAAATGGCAACGCTGTAAATCTGGAATGAAAATATGAAAAATTGAAGGCATGAGCATGCATAGAAACTGCACAACGCATGTCCATAACTCAATTATTTTTTGGATTTTTTTTAACCACATTTTCAACATAGGCATTTTGGGACCTCCCCTTATGAACAGTGGTACTGTGATTTTGTTAATCAGTCCCAAAAATTGATTTCCCACAGCGACCACGCCATTGTGTGCCACAGGTGCGAAAACACATTTTGGGCAGGATGTGAAAAATGACAGCTGTACTGTTGATAAGGAGGTGTGAAAAAATGCCAGTTTTGAAAATGTGGCATGAAAATATTGCAAATTTGCGAAGTTACAAGGGTGCATGGAAACTGCGCAACACACACTTGTAACACAGTCATTTTATGGACTTTCGGCACAAAATTTTCAACATAGGCATTTTAGGACCTCTGCTCATGAACAGTATCACCATCATTTTCTCAAACTGTCCCAAAAACTGATTTCGCACAGTGACCACGCTATTCTGCGCTGGATGTGCGAAAACACATTTTGTCCAGGATATGTAAAATGACAGCTATACTGTTCATAAGGAGGTGTGGCAAAATGCCAATTTTGAAAATCAGGAGTGAAAATATTACAAGTTCATGAAGTTACGAGCGTGCATGGAAACAGCGCAACACACGCTCGAAACAGCCATTTTTGGGATTTTTCACCAAATTTGCAACATTGGCTTTTTGAGAGTCCCTCATGAACAGTGGCACTGTCATTTTGTTACTTGGTCCTGAAAGGTGATTCTGCGCAGTGACCACGAAATCACCTTTTGGGACCAAATAACGCCATGACAGCGACTGAATTCATAAGGAGGGGTCCCAATAACCTCATGTTGAACATTTGGTGCATAAATTTCAAAAAATGGCCAAGATATGCACCAAAGTTGGAAAAACCCTATTTATGCCATTATACAGCTTACCTGCATTTCCTCAGTTCGCGGTCGGCTTTGAAGAGTGCAGACATGTTCCCCGGTCCACCGAAGATCGTTGCGCCAGACTCCGGAGGTAAGTATGGGGTGAAGGGGGAGGCAGGGTGTGCAGTGGGTGGGCGTGGGTTGTGGGAGGGAGCAGGGAGACCGTGAGGCACCATTTTCTTTTTTCACAGGGTTAAAAATTAAAAAAAAAACATCATGGGACGGTTTTCCTTTTTCAGGGGATTTGGCATGCTGGGGTGGGCTCCCAGCGTGACACCTAAGTGTTTTTTTGGGGGGATGCTGTAGCTGACGGGGGATTGGACACCCCATCGGCACACAATGAAAAGCGGGGGCAAGAGCCGTGAGGGGTTGGGCACCCCTGGCACATAACAAATGGTATTATGCCGATGGGAGTAGGCTCCCATCGCGTAACGCAACAAAAGCGGGATGGTGACATTATGCTGGCGGGAGGGCTCCCATCGGCAAAATGAATGGGATTAAGCGACTGGGATTGGACCTCTGGCCGGCAAAAAGACTGTTGGGGGTGCATGATGCCGAGGGGATTGGTCACCCCCTCGGCATACATTTTAAATGGAAGGGGTGTCTGCCGATGAGGAGTGGGCTCCCCCATTGGCACTGTAACAGGTGGTGGCGGTGGCAGTCACTGCCACCATGTTGCCTGCACGTCGGGAGGCGTGTTGTGGTCCCACTGCATGAGAGCTTCGCTCTCATAGCAGCGGACCTTTTATTTGTTCTGGTAGCCACATTAGGGATGCGTGAGGTCAGAGCCCGCTGCTGGCTGATTGGGGAATGAGGGATGCATCTACTGATGTGAGCCCTGCGTGCGCCCAACAGTGACTGCCACTCCAAATCTGCTATTAGCTCTAGATGTTGGCTGCGCAAGTGCAAGCCAACATAAAAAGGCATTAAAAACACATATATTTGAGCAGGCCTTTGGAAATAATTGATTCTGTTTAACACATAGTGTTCTGTGGTTTTACTTAATTTATTGGTTTTAAATGTAAGATATGTATATTTGTTTTTAAATGTTTCATATGTTTATTATAATAAGTGTACAGTGCTTTGATACCTGGTGAACAGCGCTTTAGAAATAAAGCTTATTATTATTATTATTAGTAAAATATCTGTGAAGGACTAACTTTGGTGCCAGTTGTGAATATTACTTTTAACTGTGGGAGGCTTTTGTTTATTTGTTTTCCAGGAAGGCAGCCATCAAAGCAGTCAAGCAACAGCACGCTATCACTTAAGGCTTGTTTATACCGCCAACTTTGCAGCATATCAACCCCATGCATACAGGCTGATGCACTGCAAAGTCGGCTTCATAAACACTTTCTGGAGAAGCATGAATGTGCCTCGAATCCCTTTTCTGTAGCTCAATTGTGGGTATCAGTATCAGAGGCGAGCGTGTTGACTGATGTAAACCATTTGATGCTCTCACTCCAATGGGAAGCCTTTTGTCCCAGTGTCTCCCAGCATCCTCTGCTGAATTTACAGCCCCTCCTCAGAGTGACCTGCAGCGCTCTGAGGCAGGCTGTGTGAACACTAAATTGATGGAGGAACAGCCAGCACAGTGAGAAGTGAGCAGTGCAAATGCAAGAGTGCTGCAGCCATTGAAACACAGTGTTAGATAAATAGCTGTCTCATGTAAAACGTAACTCACTTTGATGCCAGTTGTGTGGTGATAGGTTGGGGGAAGGCTGTTGCTTTCATGGATGGCTCTTAAAAGGGAAAACATGGTGTTAATTACTATTTTTCACTCAGGAAGGGTTGCTGCAGTTTGTGTTCCTCACTGAATGCAAATCAGCAGCTTCAGCAGTGAGAAGTAAGGGGGTCAAAACATGGCCCTCCTGGCACCTTTCAATTACATAGAACTCAGTGGGCCCTCCAAAAAAGTAAGGGGGCCCAACTCCCTCAGCCCCCCCCCATAACTCGAGCACTGGACATGGCACAAGTTGCATAACTTATAAAAGTTAAATCGGGCTTCAGAGATGTTTCTTGGCTTATCAAGAGTATCATCTCATACCTCCTTAGGGTTCCAAACCACCCAGCTTTGCTTCAGGGTTCTTGAACCCTAAGAAGGCATGAGATGCCACTCTTGATAAGGCAAGACACATCTCAGAAGCCCCATTCACCTATATAAGTGACAGACTCAAGACCACTGTCCACGTCAACAAGGCATATGGGAAGGCCAACAGAATGCTGGGCTTCATGGGTAGAGCCTTCCCCAACAGAAAAAATAGTGGTTCTCTTGCCCTGTACAGACCATTGGTAACACCACATCTGGAGAACTGTGTGAAGTTCTAGAACCGTTACCTTATTTATTAATTTATTGCAATTGTTTCACCAGGAAAGGCACACTGAGCGACAAGATGCTCGTCTCCCGGTGCGACCGTTGGGGGGAATATTTTAACCTTAAAAGGATAAAAATCACAAAGTCAATACAGAGAAGAGCAACCAAAATGATACAAAGGCAACAGAGGAAAGCTTATGAGGATTGACTAAGTAGCCACAAAATGTACTCCCTGGATGTCAAAAGGAAGCTAGGGTATATGACAGACATTCAGATATCTGAAGGGAATAAACAGGGAACATTTTATTTATTTATTTATTAAGATCTTGGATTTACACCTATGAGACAGAGCTCTTTTACATAGGTTCCACATCACCAGAGAGTACATACAGCAAGAATATACAGCAAGTTATGGAGAATAGAGTGAACTCAGACAGTAACTATTACTGGCATTGTACAATGTATGCCAGGTCAATTGCAAAAGAGGAGGAGAGAATTTAAGCACGGGTAAGAGATAGAGAATCAGCCAAGAGGCCTTGTCAGGTGATAGACAGGATGGTGAGGGATGGGGTAAGTTAGGAAAGGATGGGGGGAAGAGCAGGGCAGATGGCCCATAGTTTTACTAAGATATGGTACGCAGCCGAGAGACCTTGTCTGGTTGGTAGTTGAGGGGGTGAGGGATAAGGAGGTGAAGGAAGAGGGGAAGCAAGCAGGATGGGCGGCCAGAGGCTATGTTGGAGGAGGTAGGGGGATTGATGGGGGGTAGGGGTGTAGAGGTGTAGGACCAAGGCATGGGAGAAGGGTGGGTAGGGCTAAGAGGGAGGGAGCAGGGGAGGAATAAGGGTATGAGGAGGGAGATGGAAGGGCAAATGAGTGGGATTGAGGCATAAGTGCTGACAGGAGCAAAAGATAAGTGCAAGATGCATTGTTGTTGGTGAGGATTTAAGGCGGCGTGCAGTGCAACAACTCAGCGGAAACAGTCACATGTGTTGTGCTGGATGAGGTACTGTCCAAGGTGATGTTTAAATGGACCAAGTTTAGAGATTGAGGTGATGTCACCAGGGAGCAAGTTTAGCCAGATGGGTGCCTGGTAGGCAAAGCAATTGTTCAGACAATGTGAGGGGACAGTGACAAGAGGGCATACAGTAACTAAGAACCCAGAGAAAAGCCACACAGGGATATGGTGCTCAGGATAAAAAGTGATAGTCAACAAAGAAAAATTGGGCAGTCACCACCTCCTAATTAAAAGATGACTCCCAAGTCTTCCATCTGACTCACTTGCTTCCATGCAGTAATTAAAGGACACATGATGATCCCTTTTCAGTATCCCCTTACACTATTTTGCTTTTTACAGGAATACACACAATCTAATTCATAGTCCTCTTGGTCTCTATGAAATTGTGGTGATCTTATCAACTGGAGTGCTGTCCTAGAAGATCGCCTGTCCCAGCTGCACACCGAGCATCGCCTCAAGCAGGTGGACTGGCGAGACAACGCTGTGGGCCGAATAAGGTTGGGTGCCAGAAAACACCCTTTAAGGAGAGGCAGGAGACAATCTGATGCTTGATGCACAGCAGGCTTTTATTTATACCAAGGGAAGGTAGACACGGTCACAAGGGAAAGTCGGGGAATAACTCTTACTTATAGACAGTAACTAACAATTATCACTCTAATCACTCAACTCTGTTATCACTCTATATGTACGTTGGCCTAAGGCTACTATTCACCTTGGCTTAAGGCCACTCTATAATGTTCTTATCCATCTTACAATACCCCACCCAGACGTCTATGCATCAGGAGTATAACTTATTACTTTATCATACCATGCGACAAGCATTCAATATACAACCAGCAAACAGTCTCACACTCTCAAAGTTCGTTAGATGCAACTGTCCATCATCTCTGTGTACAATTGAAGAGCAGAGGTCAAAAGAAAGGGGTCCTCCTGCTTGGTGCCAAGCTCACCAGCAAATCTATGAGAGATTGCAATGGGAATGGAGAGATTGGTAAACAGATCATAGGCATTGTCCAACCCACTCTCCAGGGTAGCGGAATACAACAGCATGAACTGACTGACTTGGGGTAATGCTCTTTCTTGGCACAAAACCCTTGAACTGGGCTGCCAAGGGGGAAGAACCAAAATGTGGCAAGGAATCCACCTGCAGGACTGCCACAAGAGAAGGAATCTGCTGCTTTCTCCGCGGCACCGACCCTCAATCAGGGTTGCCAAGGATGAAGAAGAACTGCTGTGGGTTTTCCTGGCACCTACCCTTGACTAGGGCTGCCAAATGAACACTGGACTTAATGGAGAATCCACTAGGAGGACTACCAAGGATGAAGAAGAAGACACTACTGAGCTGCTTTTGGCGACAGATCTGCTTGGAGGACCACCAAACTTGAGCTACTACCCTGAAGATTGCACTGGCAATGCAGGAGAAACAAGCTGGAAGAAGTAGAAGGTGAAGATCCAGATTCCACAAAGATGAAGAACAAAATAAGAAACGGAGGCCAATACCACACTAGGCTACTATGGACTCGTCTACCAGCGGGCGTATGGGAGGGACAGATGAGGCACTTTCCAGTCGTCTTTCTTCCAAGATGCTCAGGAACCGCCGGCCGCGACTCTTCAAAGCATGTCGATTTCGACTACGGCGGACGAAAGGGCAGGAAGTTGCTGAAGTCTTCTGCTGGCTGAAGATGGATATGGTGAAGAGTCGATAGAGGCTGAAGATTGCTATGGTGAAGAGTTGATGGAGGCTGAAGATTGAATCACAGACCTGATGCTGCACAATGGGACTTCTTTTAGTACAATACACTGGAAGATTCACTTTTGGGGCAATTTGCCTGAAGCAGGGGCCAATTGCAACAATCCGGGCAATTGTTCACTTCCAGGGGCAATTTGCCTGGAGCAGGGGCACATTGCAACAATCCAGGGTAATTGTTCACTCTCAGGGGCAACTTGCCTGGAGCAGGGGCAAATTGCAACAATCTGGGGCAATTGTTCACTGTCAGGGGCAACTTACCTGGAGCAGGGATGAACTGCAACAATCCAGGGCAATTATTCACTGTCAGGGGCAATTTACCTGGAGCAGGGACGAATTGCAACAATCCGGGGCAATTGTTCACTGTCAGGGGCAACTTGCCTGGAACGGGGCAAATTGCAACAATCTGGGGCAATTGTTCACTTCAGGGACAATCTCCTGGAGCAGGGGCAAATTGCAACAATCCAGGGCAATTGTTCACTGACAGGGGAAATTTGCCTTGAGCAGGGGTAAATTACAACAATCTGGGTTAATTGTTCACCGGTAGGGGCAACTTGCCTGGAGCAGGGGCAAATTGCAACAATCCAGGGTAATTGTTCACTGTCAGGGGCAAATGACCACAATCCTAATATTATACAACACAGTCTTGGTGCTTCATGCAATAAACACAACAGTTGAGATGCCGGAGAAATAAACAGTTCGAGGAAACAGTACAACAGTTGATAATCACTTCGTGACAGGTTGTGTGCTTAAGCACCCCTTAGTTGGACCCTTTTCCTCTTGGGGTCTGTCTCCATTAGGATCTGGCTACCCTAGAACACTTTAAGGTAATTACCCCAGCTATTTAGCCTGGTTGCACTAATTGCCCGTATGCCTGCTGCTCTCTTCCCTATGGGATGGGATGCCCTGTCTTTACTGGGCCTGGTGCCCCTTTACTTGACTGGGCCTGGTGCCCTTTACTACCAGGGACCTAGTGCCCTTTACTTGACTGGGCCTGGCTGCCCTTTACTTGACTGGGCCTGGTGCCCTTTACTACCAGGGTCCTGGCTGCCCTTACTTAACTGGGCCTGGTGCCCTTATCACTGTGGGCCTGATGCCCTTTATTACCACAGGCCTGATGCCCTGCTTAAACCTGGGCCTGGCGCCCTCTTTTTAAACTGTGGGCCTGGCGCCCTCTCTATTACCCTGGGCCTGGTGCCCACTTCACTTTGGGCCTGGTAGCCCTTTCTGAACTGGCCTGGCGCCCCTGTAATGGGCCTGATCTGCCTTCTTACACCTGGGCCTAGTGCCCCTCTGAAACATGGGCCTGATGCCCTTTAATTATGTGGCTCATTGAGCCCTCTGCCACTCCTCGGACCTAGCTCCGCCTGGTTCCACCTCCCTCATAAATATTTAGGGCCTCTTCCGTGGCCTTGATTCTCTGGCCCCTCCCATGGGCATTGCTACTTCCCTGCCCCTCCTGAATATTTAATTCAGGGTCCTTCTGACCTGACTGCCCTGCAGTGCTCAGCCACTTTTCCTTGCGCCTACTGTGTACTTCAAGATAAACAAAAAACACAGTCCCTCTCTCTCTCTCTCTCTCTCTCTCTCTCTAATAGGTGGTCAGCACGTATCAGCGTGCTGCCACCAACTCACCCACACCAACAGATGATCGAGGAGGCAATCAGGAGGCAGGAGGCATTCTGGCAGTGAGAGGGAAATAAACAGGCAGCAGGGAGGATGGCTGATGGCTTCTTGGGTGCACTACGGCTCTTCTCTGCCGCTGACGGGAGGCTGGAATTACTTAATAAATAAAGAAAGGGGCAAAATAAGAAAATGACGGGGCTCACAAGCCCAAAACAGCTGAACTGCGTGTTTCCTTTCTTCGTGGTGCCCCTGAGTTTTTATTTCCTCTTTCAATGCCAAGTCATGTGGCTGTAGTCTGTGAAATAAAAGAATACACTTGTGGTTTTTATGCCCCATTCAGAGGATTCAGAGGTATGCAGTAGAAGCAGCTGCTGAGCTACAGTTTCTGTCAGCTGGTAGCTGATTGTGTGGAGCAGGACACAGGTTCAGTCAAGTGCTGCTGTATATTTTTTCTGTGACCAATATGGCTACTTTGTTAAATGGGAGGTGGGAGAAAGGAGGAAAGCATTGTGGGAGGTGGCGTGGAATGCAGTTTGGCTGCCAAACTCAGTGCCATTCTTATGGGAGGGTGCTGGTCACATGACTGCAGCCGGCCAATCGCATGGCTGCAGTCCATGAAAGATTACCCTTGTTTTTTCCCCCATTCAGAGCAGCCAGAGGTGTGCAGTGAGAGCAGCCGCTGAGCTACAGCATCTGTCGGCAGGAAGCTGATTGTGTGGAGCAGGACACAGGTTCACTTAAGTGCTCCTGTATACTTTCCTGGACCAATATGGCTGCTTTGTGAAATGGAAGGGGGAGGGTGAAGGAAAGCATTGTGGGAGGTGGGGTCTAATGCTGCCGAACTCTACGCCATTGTTGTGATGGGTGCTGGTCATGTGACTGCAGCTGGCCAGTCATGCGGCTGCAGTCCCATATAAATTCCCAGAGTTCCAAGTGACCACGAAGCGTGATTGCCATGGAGCAGGAGTGTGGTGTCTAACTTAGTGATACCTGGGGGTTTCAGCGGTGCATCCACAGAGAGGACTGCAGGCTGTAGGCCACCTTGCTTAAAGGAGGGCAGGTAAGATAAGAAAGGATAAGGGAAGAGGACATGGTGTCATAATGTTGCAAGACATTATGCCGCATGGCAAAATCACGCTGCCAATACAGCGCGATTGCTGCCATGCAGCATATCTTTTTTCTGTAGGGGGCTCTGCCCCCCACACCACCCATTATGGGGTTTATGCTTCAAACCCCCACCACCAAGGAATCTCAAATCCGGGGTTACCTTTGGGTGTGCATAATGTTGTAAAAAAATAAAATGTCTGGGACCACGAATCAAACCCTGTCCCAGACACAGCGCCTGGGTTCATGCTGCTATGGCACAGTCCAGTGAGCCACGGTAGCTGCATGGTGGAACTCAGTCCCGGTAGAGGTCTTAACCTCTGCCTGGGATTGTGTAAATGGTGCAATACCATGTACAGCAGTATATGTGGTATTGCACCATTCACTGTCATGGACAGCACTGTTACGGGTTAGCTATAATGTCATACGCTATTAAGCATATGACATTATGACCCGGAAGAAGGGAAGAGTAAATAAGGGTTCAATAAAGGTAGCAGGTGTTCCCAGTCTAGGTATGGTCTCAGGGGTAGTTAGCTGGTGGTAGCAGTGGCATTAGAGGATTTCAGGTACTCCCTATCCAGGATCAGCCTACAGGGGAGTTAGTAGGCAGAAAATCTAGCAGGAAGGCATATAGCACATTCCTAAAGCAGGCCTACAAATAATCCTACTTAGAACCTATAAAAGGATAAGGGGGTTACATAAGTACACTATTAGGATGGCCTACAAACGTAATATGTGGAGAAGGGGCATGCAGTGGGGGCAGAGCAGGACAGGAAAGGTCGTGGGGTTCAGGGGCTGTGGAGCTGCAGTGTTTCTGTGAGCACTATGGGAGAGGGGGGATGTCTGGTTTGCAGGAAGTTTAGTCAGCTTTGTGCAGAAGTGTGGTAGCTAAGGCAGGAACTGGGTGTGCTGATGGAGCTGGGATTTATAGGGTGATGAAAGGAAGGGGAGAAGAGGGGACACAGGGCTTGGGGGCTGGTAAGGGGAGGTGAGCAGGAATGGACACAAGAGCGGGAGGGGCCAAGAGGGGGATAGGGAGGAACAGGTGCATAGGCAGGTCCCAGGGGTCACCCTCCCCCAGTTGGAGAGAAGGCCCAATGGAAGGGGTGGATAACAGTAAATGAAAAAGTTAAGGCCGGATGGGGGGGCCAATGGGAGCATCTCCACAGTTGCAGATCCAGAACAAATTCCTCCTACTGGACAGGGAGGAGGAATCTGGTGGAATGCAGAGAAATAGTGGAACAGGGAGGGATGGTGGTAGTAGCGATGATCACTAGTGACCCGAAACACTCCCCATAATGTAGGAAAGCAGCAGCGAAGGCAAATAAAATGCTGTGTTGTATTACTAGGGGGATCAGCAGCAGGTGGGAGGAGGAGATTCTGTCCTTGTATAGGTCATTGGTGAGGCTGCATCTGGAGTACAGTGTATAGTACTGGTGCCCATATCTTAAAAAGGACATAACCCTGCTGGAGCTAGTCCAATGAAGTGCAACTAAAATGACCTTGGGCCAGCAGGGTAGGATACAAGAGGAGACATTGGAGGCCCTGAATGTGTACTCTCTGGAGAAGAGGAGAGACAGAGGGGATATGATTCAGACCTTCAAGTATTTGAAAGGAATAAATAGGATGGACAAGAAGGGTCTCTACAAGCTTAATGGGAACAGAAACACGAGTGGACACAGTCTCAAATTTGAGGGAGAGGTTTAGGAGACAGGCTAGGAGGCACGTCACTGATAGGGTGGTGGTGGGTTGAAATGGACTTTCTGAGCAGGTGGTTTCATTAAAAATAGTAGGCAGCTTCAAGAGAGGCTAGGCTAGAGTTAAGGGGAATATAAGGGTCATGAGAGGGGCGGACAGAGGGGATGGATGGATTCAGGTGGGGAGCAGGATCAGTAGCTGATGCTGAGGACCTTGCAGTACAAGCAGATTCGATAGACCTAATGACTTTATTCTGAAGGCTTCTTTATATGTTTGTATTATCAAACAAACAAGCAAGCAAGTAATCTTTATTTATGAAATGCTGTTGCAAAAAGACCATAGCATTGTGCACAAAATCATAAAACATAAATTCAACAGAATTATAAACAAAAACAGATTATAAAACAACAGGACTTTAGATATTAGAGAATGCTAAGTCAAATAAATACGTTTTTAAGGCAGATTTGAAGGCCTCAACAAACGGGCACTCCCTAACCCAGCAAGGTGGAGAATTCTACAGGGTTGGAGCTGCAAAAGCAAACAATCTGGCTCCTGAAGCTGTCAAATGGACCCTGGGAATCTCTAGCAATCCCTCATCGGCGGAAAGGAAAGGACGAAGGGGACAGTAGGGATAAAGGAGATCTTGCAGGTACAGCGGTCCTTGTCCGTGTAGAACCTTATAGGTCAGTAATCCGACCTTGAAGGTAATCCTCTACTGCACTGGCAGCCAGTGCAGGCTGCAGAGCACAGGTGTGACATGGCAAGATCTTGATAAGTCAGTCAACAACCTGGCAGCCGCATTCTGCACCAGCTGCAGGCGGTGAAGGTCCACCCCTGTTACCCCTTGGTATAGGGTATTGCAATAATCAAGACGTGAGGTCACAAAGGCATGGACCAAAGTTGGAAGGTCATCAGGTGAGACCAGGAGTTTTATCCAGGCAATATTCCTCAGATGGTAAAATGAGGTCTTGACAACAGCCGACACCTGAAACGTAAGTGTCAGCTCACTATCAAGCAAAACACCCAGATTCCGCACCTGGTCAGAGGTTACCAGCTGGGTGCCTCCCAGCCAAAGCCCAGATGGCTAACCTGCTGATAATCCTTCTACCCGCTGATCTGGGTCTACAAACAACACTTCAGTCTTATCTGGATTCAGCCTGAGCCAATTGGCACTCATCCAGTTCTGAATCTCAGAGAGGCAGTTGTTAAAGACTGAAACGACATTATAATGTATGGTAAGTGCCTATTAACCACCATGATCAACAGTTACACAGCTTTGTTATGCACTGTTTAGAATTTTAAAAGTTGTTAACCACACTTCGGAACTTCCAAACAGTGGCATAACAAAAAAGAATTCACCAGAGTGCCATAATTCTCACACACAGAATGCAAACAGTGTTTTTTTGACCATACTCTATAAAAGATAATGGCTGGTGATCGGGTGACAACCACACTGAAATCACCTCTCGTGGTTGCTAGTGCTACAGTAAACCACTCGAGCTGCACTCTCGAGGTTTACCATGTTGTCCTAGCAACCACTCGAGGTGATTACAGCGTGGTTATCACCTGATCCCCAGCCATTATCCTCTATGTTTTGTTCAGGCACAAAGGACATGTACAGTTGAGTATCATATGTGTAGCAGTGAAAATCCAACCCATACTGCCTAATAATGTCCCTCAATGGCAGCATGTACACCTCGAACAACATGGGGGAAAGCACAGAGCCCTGCGGTACCCCACATGCCAGGGGGAGAGGGGCCGAGAATACTCCTGACTCTACTCTCTGTGTCCTGCCAGTGAGGAAGGAATTAAACCATCTGAGGACTGTGTCAGACAAACACAAACAGAGCCACACAGAGGTTTCGGGGTGCTCTGTGACAATATCCAACTGCAGATAACAAAAGTCACGGCACTCACCATGCACACATAAAGATAAAGACAGAGCCTTGATTCAATGCAAAAATGTCTCTTGTCTTTACTTCAGTCAGTAAAAAAACAGGAAACAGGGTGCAACAAACTTCCTACGTATCACTAAATCTTGAGAAAGCCCAAGACTGGGTGATACGTAGGAGGTTTCTTGCGCCCTGTTTCCTGTTTTTTTACTGGCTGAAGTAAAGACAAGAGACATTTTTGCATTGAATCAAGTCTCTGTCTTTATCTTTATGTGTGCATGGTGAGTGCCGTGACTCTTGTTTTGTACAACTGTACCAGACAGCCTGCAGAGTAGCCACAGGTGCTCTAGCAACACCCCATGGCCCACGGTGTCAAAAGCTGTGGAGAGATCAAGGAAGACCAGGATGGAATGACTCCTCCAATCCCTCGCTGCCAGGAGATCATTAAGTACCCGAACCAATGTGGTCTCAGTACTGGGCCTCTTCCTGAAACTGGACTGGAGAGGATCGTAGATATCGTGGGTGGTCAGATGCTCCTCAAGCTGCAATGAGACTGCCTTCTCAATAGCCTTACCCACAAAGGGCAGGTTAGAGACAGGCTTGTAGTTTGCAAGACAGTCATGGTCAAGAGAAGTCTTTTTCAAGTGGAGTGAACCACTGCCTCCTTCAGGGTGTCTGGAAACACCCCGGTCTCTAACAAACATCAAACTATCTCAGCAAGGACCAGTCCGACTACCACCACATGCCCCACCAGGAGGCTGATTGGATTTGGGTCCAAACTACAGTAAGTCGGTCTCAAACTCCGTATCATCTTCACGGCATCCTCGATCACCAACTGGCTAAAATCTTACTAGACAAACCAGGTGCCTGCAGTCTCTCACCGATCTCTGCTCTGCCCCTTTGAGCGAGCTGTGCAGATCTCAGATCTGATGGTGTCAACCTTATCTGTGAAAAATTGAGCGAACTCATCACACTTTTTCTGTGACAAAGCTCCCTGATTCTTGAGACAGGCTGGATTGCACAACATGTCCACAGTTAGGAAGAGCTGAGCCGGTCGATTTCACGCAGCTGCAATCTTCCTGGACAGGAACTCTGTCTTCTTATGGGAGACCACAGCTTGATAATCCCTATAATGGGACATCAATCTAAGTTTATCATCACTCAGGCCCGATTTCCGCCAGTGTTGTTCCAACATTCTCCCCACTCTCCTCAGCTCCCTCAAGGTTCCATCAAACCAAGGGGATCGAGGGTGAAGGGTAAGGGGGGAAAACCTGGACAGGAGCAATGGAGTCCAGTGTAGCCCCCACCACCTTATTATAGGCTAGCAGAAAATTCTCTGGGTCCACTTGAACTCCCTGATAGATCCAGAACTGCCATAAGACTATCAGGGGTCAAACCCGCAAAAGGCGGTACCGGACCATCTCCATAGGGGCAGGTCTATTGGGGAGGCCACAAAACTGAACCCTATAGTGTGGTGATCGGACCACCTGATGGGTTCCACCACCACGTTGGTGATCTCCATCCCCAGCACAAACACTAGGTCCAACGAATGACCTTGTATGTGGATTGCAGAGGTAGTCATCTGTGTAAAGCCCAATGAAACCATCAGTTGGAGGAAGTCTTGAGCCAAATGTGAGAGTTCAACATTGACCCAAGCATTGAGGTCCCCCAGCATCAGCCACCTGGGGGACTCCAACACCATCTCGACGATGAAGTCTGCAACTTCTTATAGGAAATCCTTCTTACCCCCAGGTGGATGGTAGATGAGAAGTATCCTACAACCCACACCTGCACCCATGATACATTCGAAGGACTTAGTGACCCCAACTTGCACATCTACAAGGCCCAGTTCTGTCTTAAAACAAATGGCTACCCCCTGCCCCTATGATCCAACCTTGAGCGGTGTATCACTGAGTACCTGGCTGGAACCGCTGACTCCACAATGGGACCTGCATTCTCATCCAGCCAGGTCTCGGTGATGCATGCCAGGTCGGTTGACCCAACAAGATTAGCAACTAATGCTGTCTTGTTTCATTTGACCTGGCATTGCATAACACTGCCCGGGTTGGATAAGCAGTTGAGGTTGACTGCGCTATCTGCCCACAAAAGGTGAAGCCCTTGAGTATGGGCACCAGGCAGAGTGGACCCCTTTCCTGGACTCATTTCACCCCAGGGCATCACCTTGACCCCACAACCCCAATTCGCCCACTGCGCTTCACTCCTCATCAAGCCCTGCCCCCAACCTCCAACACCCCTCGCTATACCCAAAGGCGTGACAGTGCCTATAAACCCCACTGGTGGGGGGCAATCAGGAGCAGAGGGCCCAAATCTCAGTGGGAGAGTAGTACCCACTCATTGAAGCCCTCTGCCAACACATCCTGCCATTCTCCCACCCAGCAGCTACCAATTAAGATAACAATCACCCACTCACTCAACCATACAATCACTCTCATACTCACACCCTTAAAATACCCCTAAATACCCCCAATCAAATCAAACTACCCCACAAACAAAAAATAACCTAACTTCTACTTTAAAGACATAGACAAAGTTCAAAAAATAAAATAAAAATATTAACACAAAACAAAAACAGAAGAGAAAGTAAAGCAGCAATAGTGCACTAAATTTGTTTAAAGTTATTGTCCAACAATACTACTGTCCAAATTATAGCTATATGATTTAGCAATGTTCTCAAAGCCATTCCATAGCTTCAAAAAGAGTTTGAGGCCGCAAAGGGGGGCTCTCACCACCCCATGACAACAAAAAGTTTGTCCAGTAGATGTAGCCCTCTCACTGCCACATCAACGTATTTTCATTAAATGTTATATAACTAGAAAAAGAGGCCCTCTCACTGCCTCCAAAGAACATGGATAAATATGTGATACCAGATGGCTTAAACTTCAGCAGCAGTCACTACCAATTTCTTTGCCAGATAGATCTCCACAGAACCAGTCCCAAGAAAATAGGTCCCTTTATGGCACCTCGATGGTCCAAATGCTAGGCCCTGAACCAGCCCCCAGGCAGGCACCAGAGCACAACTAGTTCCCCCAACCTAAGCCACTGGAGTAACCTGACCCCTGTCAAGCAGCCCCTCGCGGTTCCAGGAGCTTGGGCAAATGCCTACCCTTCAGCTGGCACCCCTGACCCACCCAGGGGAAACAGCTGCACTCTACACTTACCCCAGGGCAAATCGGTCCGGCTAACCTCATCCTCTGAGCTCCAAAACAGCAACCCTTCTCAGCACGGCTCCCAGAATCTGGCAAAGTTCACTTCAAAAGGTGGCCCAATGGTCCCACTCATGTGGCTGCCTCTCGCTTCACTCCAGGCCAGTACTCCAGACTCAAGATGCCAGGTAGATCACCCTAATCTCGACTGGTCCGCAATCTTCTCACTCCCAGATGTGGTTTGACAGTCACTTCTGGAGTCAGCCTCAGCCGCAGCCTGCTCTTCCACTAGCTCTCAAAATCAGACGGCTGGAAACCTCTTTGGTGCTATATGTGAACACCACAGTTCACACTCCATAACCACACCACTTGCAGATGCTGGTGCAGGTAGGTACAACTGGTAAAAATAATGAGCAATGGCATTTACCAGCCGGTGGTCGAGTTAGAAATACACCGACCGCAAACATCCAATAGTCCCACTACTACTGTTTGACGTTCACAGACCCAACTCCAGAACTCAGCGAGCTCCACAAATTCATTAAATAAAATAAAAGTAATAAAATAAAGCAACAAATTAAAACAAATTTAAAATAGTAACAGCTGAGCTAAAACGACAGCTGGTCCAGTGTCGCCTCCATTATGGGGGAAGTGCCAGGAAAGTAGAGAAGAAGAGTGTGAAAAGTGAGTTTTAGCAAGAGGGGAGGGCAGGTGGAGCGGGGGTGGGAGAAGGGAGAATGGGGGGCAGGCTGGGGGGAGCAGAAGGAAGGGTAGAGGAAGGCCGGGGAGCAAAAGGTAAGACAGGGTGTGTGCTGGGGAGAAAGGCTGGGAAGGAGGGATGGGGAATGGGATATCTGGGGTAGAGAGCTGAGGGGTATACAAGAACAAAGGGAAGTAGGTGGGAGTGGGCAGCAGGATGGACAGAGAGCTGGGAAGCTCCAGGATTGAGGGGGGAGGGTGGTAATCTTGGGGGATTCAATTGTGAAGGAGGTGAGATGGGGACAGAAAGGGTCAAGAGCAAGCCACAGGAGGGTAGAATGTATGCCAGGGATGATGACAAGAAGAGCAGGCACTCTGATAGTACAGTCTGTGGGTCAGGGGGGAGGGAAACCTCACATTATAGTGCACCTGGGGACGAATGATCTTGCAGGATGTGAGATGAGGGACGTGCAACAGAGGTTCATGGAAGTGGGGATAATTTGCAGTGAGGAAAAGAAAACGGTATCCTTCTCAGAGGTGCTTCCCATCCCAAGAGCTAGTATGGCAAGGAAGGTAAGTACAGAGGAATTTGATGGATAGCGTAGGTGTGGTGTGAAAAGGTGGGGTATGGATTCATTGGTGACTAGGGAGGAACCTGGGATAACAAGGACCTGTATGCACTGGAGAAATTCATTGGGAACAACTTCAATTTATTGACGGGATGAGGCAGCAGGGTGTGCAGCAGCATTAGTCACCTGGAGAAGGAGACTAATAGGCCTCCATCCCAATCAGGACAGAATGGGGAGGCATTAGATGAGATAGGTGGAGGTAGATGGCCCCCTACTTCCACCCTTCTCATCTAACTACACCCCATGCTGACTAAGTGTAAGTACCCCCCCCCCAGTGTGGGGCTTACCTGTTTTAGGCTACGGCCCATTGTTACCCTGATGCCCCCAATGTCCCGATCTTTGCAGCAGCCACTGCTAGATCTCCCTGATCCTCGGCCCCATGGTGATAGTGGGGCTGAGGTCCTTTGTGTTGTTTGTGCCTCCAGGTACGGATTGGGGAAAGTACTGTTGCCCCATGTTTGGGGGTTTACTAGGATGGCCATTGTGCCGTTACAAACATGGCTGCACATGCAGAAGCACTGTGCGTGCACAGCTGAGTCTTAAAGGAGGCGCAACTCCCGTAATTTCAGTTGGCCGTATGGCCGAAACTTAAAAGCTTTCCTAGCACCAGGGCAGGCAGCCGAGCCGGCATATAAGCATAAAACACCTCTGGCCACTTTGTTGGTGATTTTCTAGTCCCTTAATGACCAGTTGGGACTAGAAAGTGTAGTAGTGAGGTGCGCAAGCGCGTGCACACCAGCAGCTTCAGAAAGGTGCAAAAAGGTGCCTCAGCTTTCTGGAGCCCTGACAGCCAAATGTGGCTCCCTCCTGTCAAAATAAGGGTTTCCCTGGCCCCCAAGGTCAGGGCATATTGTTAACAGTCCCTGAATGAGTTTTTATTAAAAGTTATAGGCTGCCAAGGCAAGGCAGCATATTATAAACAAAGAAGGCAGCCCCCATAGTTCTCCTTGTCACCAAGGGTGCTGGGGAAGGGGTAAGACAGCATTCTTCAGAGCCCAGGGTGAAATTCAGACCTGGGCTCCCTCCCTTTTCTTCATAGCATCTGCCACTGGTTCCCCTGTTCTTTGGCCCCTGGGAAAGTGGGGCCAAAGTTCTGTTGGTGCTGTTTGCACTTCCGGGTGCCAAGAAACACTTTTGCCCAGTCAGGTAGTGATGAGAGCAAGATCAGGATGTAAACAATAATGGCCGCGCATGCAGAAGCTGAGAATGCATGGCCTAAGCCTTAAAGGATCTGTGGCTTCCTTGAAGAGCCTGGCTGAGCGGCCATAGCTTTAAAAAGCATTTCCCAGCTCCAAGGCAGGCAGCAGAGCTGGGATCTGGGTGCTGAAATGCCTCTGGGAACCTTGGATGGAAATTTCCCAGTCCTCAAATGAGCATTATAACCGGGAACTGTAACAGCAAGGTGCACATGCACGCCAGCAGCCAGAGTAGGTGCAAAATGAACACTTCACAGTCAAAAAGGGCTCCCCCAATCAAAGTAGGGGGCTCCCTGGCCCTTGCACACCATGCGGAGCCAGGGTATATGTATGCCATCCTCTGAATGGACTTACAAATGAATTGGTGGGCTAAAATGGGAGCAAGCAAAGTGTAAACAAGGATGGCGGCCCCCAGTAGTTCTCCCTGCCACTGAGGAGGCTGGGAAGGGGTAGAAGAGCACCTCCACTAGCCTGGGAAAATACTGGCCAATTGGGTGGGGAAATTAGGGCTGCTGTATAAGGGGCTGTACCTGTGTATTTGGGGGGGGAGTTCTAGCCAGAAGCTAGAGGGGGAGATTATGTTGGAGTGCTGCATTAGCCAGCAGGCTATCCTTGGTGCATAAAGGCCCCTCCGAGCCCAGAGAAAAGCTCAAGACAGAGTGCCTACTAGCCCAGCTGCCCAACGGGAATCTGATCTGGACTGCCTGTGTTTCCCAGTTGGGATTTATTTGAACTGCTGTTCTACCAATTTTAAGCCTGTAACCTGATTTAAACCATCAGGAAGAGGTTATTTGGGCTTGGCTTGAGACTGTTAAAAGCCTAACTGTGTTTAAGTTCCAGTGGAAGCTGTGTGTCCTGGGCATCCTGGGTGACCATAAGCCTGGGTGGTCCCCTTGGAAGATGATGAAAGACTCATGGGGTGAAGATGACAAAAGGCCCATGGCACAAAGATGAAAAAAGGCCCAAGGTGCAAAGCCGATGAATGGTCCATCATGGGTGAAGAATCCAGCACCTAGTCAGAATCTTCAGCCTGCAGTTTTTGTTCCCTGAGAGACTGTCTGCTGCATTCAAAGCAATACCGCCAATTCTTAGCATTCTGAAGCTCCCCCCTGAGACTTTCCACAAACTGTGAGTACCTCTGGGATGTGGCCCTGAAGAGTTCTTTTCACAAAGTAGGCAGTTTATTTAGCTAGATAATTAAAGGCAGTGAAGTCCTGGGCAGGACTTGGTAATCTACAGGATACGTTCAGGCAGAAGATTGCAGAATTCTTTGTTTCCATGTTTTGAAATCCCATTTAAAGTTCCACCAGTTCATATTTAAACAGTGTGTTCTCACTGGTTCCTCACGTGCAACAACTCTACAACATCTGATTTGCCACCAACAACCCAGAGAGTTACCCACTGCAATGGACAATTACTATATTTACGGCCATGGGGCGGGGGGGGGTACCAGGTGCACCATCGGGGGGGTACAGGGACTGTGTGGTGGACAATTGTTAACCTGTTGTTTTATGCTTTTTGCTTCCCCTTACCCCATAATAAATCTGTCGGATGTTATCTCACATTCTAATTATTGCTCATGGTTATTGCTGGATATGTATTACTATTGTGCAGGGAAATATTACCTGTATATGGCAGGAAAAATAATATTTGTTCCTGGGGGGAGGTTAGGGCCACATTGGGTAGCCTTATATACCCCTGCACCAGGTGGAGGCACCAAAGCCTGTTACTGGTATTCAGTTTGTGTACTGCACCCAAAAGAACCCAGGCGGATCCCAAGGTAGGTCGGTGTGTGAGGGGGTACCACGGTGCGCTCAAGAGAAAGACCCTCCCCCCTTTACATATAGAGGCACTGCTGACATTCTCTCATACCTCACATGGGTAGTCCCCAAAACCGAGTCCTGAAAAGCAAAAAGATTGTCCCACAAAAGTGCCCCGGAGCATTTAGGAAAAGCAAAATGGCACTCCAAGACTTAGAAGACTGGTGCTGAGGGTAGCAGTTGGACTGTAAAAAAGCCCTCTTAGTGACTAGGATTTCAGAAAGGTTCAAAAGATCCAAAATTGTTGATGTACTGCTGGCATTGGAATGTTTTGGCAACTTAAAGATTCAGAGACTGAAGTACAACCGTAATAGTAAAAGTGTGAGTGCGTTCAATCAATCAATCAATCAATCAAATCTTTATTTATTCAGGTGGACACCATTGAGCAAGCTCATTTACAAGGTGGACCTGCATTACACATGGTCAAAAAAAACAGAATAACTTAATTGGCATAAGTACAGACATTAAAACACAGTTGAAACACAGGTAAAGAACGAATTGTATAACAGTAATGTAACAATCCAATAGGACAAGCAATAAGAATATCTATCCTACAATTAAGGTATATTCAGGAAAAGGATGGGAGAAGGGGGTTTTGTTAAGTGCTTTTGGAGGGTACCTCGAGTCGGTGTGGCTACAATGGAGAAGGGGGCAGTGACAAAAGCAGCTCGCAAGCCTTAGATTCTTGTTGTGGAGAAAAGGGGTACGTAGCTCACAGAAGCGGAGAGAATTAACGAAGAGCGGCTATAGTACCAGGAGGCATCAGCAGCCCAGGAACTGCGAGCAGCATCCAAGCTAGGCTCCTGGAAGATCTTGGAGCTAGGGGAGCCTAAGCCGATAGAGTGATTTTCAGATGACGGTTTCAGAGGCACCGCCGCTGGTGTACCTGGATCATGTGGCGGCTGCATTGGGAGAAACTAAGGGGGTCGCGGGCACTAGGGGAGAAGAATCGGAGCAAAGGGTAAGAAGATGGAAGGGAGGGTGAGGCAGACGTGTAGTAAAGTGAGGTATGTGAAATGGGCAAGGCAGGCGAAGATGTTACGAAAGAGGTAGTGGAACAAGGTCAATGGAAGCAGTGACATTTTTCTCTGATTAACTTTGTGTGTAAGGACTTGAACACTGCAATGGTTACTGGGGTTCTTAGTTTCAACAGTTTCTGAGTTTCGTTCCAGAGTGTTGGAAGTGAATAGCTTATGGCCGCACTCCCAAATCGTGTGCAGACTCTGGGGATACTCAGAGAGATAAGGGAGCAGCATATTTTCAGGCTTCGCTTAGGGGCAGAAGATCAGAGATATAGTGTGGTAGTTTTCCAGCGATCGCTTTCAGAGTCTACATGGCCGCATTTCTTTTACGTCTGAAATGTAAGGAGGTCCATCTCACAGCAGCGTACAGGGAACAGTGACGGGTAGAGGAGGGGAGGCCGGTAATGAAATGCAGTGCTCTGTGATACAGGATGCCCAGCTTACCCAGATATAAGGCGTTGCAATGGCTGTAGATGAAATTAGCGTAATCTTAGAGGGAGATGAAGGTGGACTGTACAAAGCTGTTTTTTTGCCTCCGCGGTTAGAAGGTGGTTTATCTGGTAGAAGAGCCCCAGTCTCTGTCTCAGCTTTTTCACCATATCCTCCAAATGTTCCCCAAAGGAAAGCTTATGGTCTAGCCAGATTCCCAGGTATTTGAAATTGAGGACATAGTCCAGGTTTTCCCCCAATAAGGTAGTGATAGGGGGAGTAGTGCCAAGAGCAGAATAAGACGGGAGGTTGCCAGGTGAGAGAATCATTGCCTTGTTTTTTTTGGCATTGAGGAGCAGCTTTTTGTTAAGAAGTTGGTGTTGGAGGATATCGAAGCCAGATTGCAATTCTTTACAGGCAGCTTCGGGTGTAGACTGGCTTAGGTACAGCACCGTATCGTCTGCAAACAGGTGGATGTTGGCTTTCTTAATGCTAAGCTCGATATTGTTAATGTATATGGTGAAGAGTATTGTTCCCAAAATGGATCCTTGAGGGACACCTCTTAGTAACGGTTTAGGAGGAGAGAGTTCCCCTTCTGCCTTGACCTGCTGTTGCCTATCCGTTAGGTAGTTCTGGAACCAGCCCAGAGAGGTGGTGTCTAGACCTAATGCTTTTAGTGAGGAAAGAAGTAGGGAGTGGTTGACAGTATCAAATGCCTTGCTGAGATCCAGAAAGACAGCACAGACAAACTTTTTGTTATCAAGGTTGTGTTGCCAATCGTTGGCAACCTTGGCCAGCACTGTGACAGTACTGTGGTTCATGCGGAAGCCTGATTGCATAGGATTTCGAAAATTTGTCTTTTCCATGAAGGCTCGTAGCTGTGCATTTGTTATTTTTTCTAGGATTTTTGATAGTATGGGGAGCAATGAAATTGGCATGTAATTATTTAGGTCACAAGGGTCCCCAGATTTAAAGAGCGCTATAATGTGGGCAGTTTTCCATAATTCAGGAAGAGACCCCTGGCATAGTGACAGATTAAACAGGTGAGTAATGGGCACTGCCAGAGCATGCAGGCAACCTTTAAGAAGTAGGGATCTAAGGAGTCCGCACCGGCGCTTTTCTTGGTATCCAGATGAAGTAGATGCTCTTCAACTTCTTTTAGGGTAACTGTTGAGAAGGAAAAGGCGGCGTTCGTTAGATTTGGGTCCGGAGGCAATGTGTTCATCTGGGGGTGCAACTTACAAGCAGGCGAGTTGTCGAAAGCCAGGCCAGCTGAGGCAAAGTGGTTATTGAATGCTTGTAATATTTCATTTTTGTTGCTGATAATGACATTATTAGAGGATATTTTTGAGGGGATTGCGTTTCCTGTCGTAGGTCCAGAGAGGTCTTTTATAGTAGTCCAGAATTTTGTTGGGCATTTTGAAGTGGCGTCTAGCTCTGAGTGGTAGAATTTGGATTTGGCTTCCCTGATCAGCTTTGTGCATAGGTTCCTGGTGGTTCTGAAGAGACCCCGATCTTTGTCCAGTTGTGTTTTTCGAGCACATTTCCAAAGCTTGTCCCTTTTTAGTAATGCAGCTTTGAGGTCTGTGGTAAACCAACGGTATGTTCTGAGCTTTATGCGAGTTTTGACCAGGGGAGCATGGGTATTAAGGGCATTTGTTAAGATTTCTTGAAAAATGGTATAGGCATTGTTTACTGATCTTGCAAGGAAGAAGCTCTGCCAAAGTGGAGAGGCCTTAAGGTCTTTGATATAGGCCAGTGGGTCAAAATTCCTTTTAGATCTCTTAGTAGAGAATTTCAAGATAGGTTTGGACATATGGCTAGTTCTCACACAAGCAATAAAACAGTGATCGCTAACATAGGCATGGAAGATTCCTGCATGGGAGAAAAGGTGAGGTTTGTTTACTAGTCGGACATCAAGGAGGGTGCTACTTGATGGGCTTTTCTTATTAATGCGTGTAGGTTCGTTGATGAGTTGTGAGAGACCCCAGGAGTCACAAAGAGATTTGAGAGGTAGCAAGGCGCTGGTCAGCCAGTCATAATTGAGGTCTCCCATTATTGTAGTTTCTAGGTTAATGGAGTCCATCATAGATGATAGGTGAGTCAGTAACTGTGGTCCAGCGGAAGGTGGTCTGTAGCAGCTGATGATTTGGATGGCTGATGCAGGGGAGGTTTCAGTTTTTAGGGACAGGCATTCATATGTGTTGGGAAGCGAGGAGGAATCGAGCATAGAGACTGAACGTTTGTCCTTTGTGTAGATGACGACTCCACCGCTCCTGGTTTGTCTGTCAGCTCTGAATAGAAGATAGTTGGTTAAGGCAATCTCCTTATCTGGGGTGGATGGACGGAGCCAGGATTCTGTTATGAGAAGCATGCCGGGTTCGGTGTGGGAGATCCAAGCCTGTATGGAGGACAATTTTTTTAAAAGGCTACATGTAGTAACATGCATGAAGCCGATTCCTTTTATCCTAGGGAGTTCTGAGGGTGAGGCGATGTCTATTGTGGGCCCAGGATTGAGCTTCATGTTGCCTGAGCATAGTAGTAGAAGGAGTATGAGCTTCCTTAGGGCTACGAGGGATATTTTAGAGATTTTCATCCTTCGCCTAGTAAAGGTAACATCTGGATCTGTTTGCGGAGGCTTGTTGTAGGCCTTATGTTGACCTAGCATTCCATAGCATAGAAGCCTTGCTGTGAAATACCACGGGGTGACCTCACCGGTGGAAGGTGGCTGAGTCCTTCCCACTGGTATTTGACATCCTGATGCACACCGAATATGCCAACCAACTTGGTAAGCGTGCAGAGGTGCAGAGGTGTTGCAGGAGTTAAGTAGGGGCCTGATGTGTGCACATTCGATGGAAGAAGGATGGATTTCCCCAGTAGTGTAGGTCCAGCCTCGAAGTTCCCCTAATAGGGGTAAGATACATAAGATGCTAAGGAGCTGAAGCCACTTTGCCATGATTATGGTATGAAGGATCTGTTTAGAGAAACTTTTTGTGGGGTACTACTCCTTATTGATCAAGAATGATATGAAAATTGATGCTGCCAAGCTGCCACCACTTTCTCCCTGTTGGGGGAAGATGGGTCCGCCTGAACCATAGTGACTCATAACAGTGCCAAGGAAATGCCTAAGGGTCCTTCAGATGCAGATGACTTTAAAGTGAAATTTGAAATGTGGTTGAAGTCAGAGGAGAAGACTCCCCAAGAAGTATAAGAAATGTATAAGTCTGACAGTGTCACCCTGCCAGATCAACCCCTGGTTTGGTTTTCTGCCTGGGCATCGGGGAGAGGAACATGGTCCTACCTATGGCTAAAATTCTTCTCCGTGAGAAAAACAGTGCCACCCGGGGAAGATGACTTTGAAACATGGATGGGTCAAGCTACTCCTATGGAGCAAAATCTCCAGTGTCCCAAAGTTGAAAAGAGACGTCTGCTGTGGGAGAGTTTGAGAGGACCTACTATGGATGACACTGGAGCTTTGCAAGCTACATGACCTGATGCTACTGCCAAAATGTACAACACCCTGGAGGGAATGTTCCGATTACCGACAGTGGTACACATATCATGAGAAAGCTGCAAGGGACAGTGCAAAGAAAAGGTGAGAAGCTGTCCCAACATTTGATATGTCTTGAGCAATTTATACAGAAAGCCTACTGTAAGGGAGCAGTGACTGCCCAAGACATGAGTAGGCTTCAGTTGGAACAAGTCCTAGAGGGAACTGGACACTCAGAAATGCTTCTGATGAAGTTGCAATTGGAGGAATGGCTGAACGGTGAACTGTTGCATGGGGTCCGAGAGTAAGAGGATAGAGCTGCAGAGCAAGCCCCAATGGCAGCATCTCTGAGAAAATAGAGACCCCTCTGAGCAATGCCTCACCTGGATTAGACAACAGTGAAATGGAGGATTTGAAAAGACAAGTAAAAGAATTGACTGAATAGGTAGTTGTGCTAAAGGCTTCCACATAACTGATGCAGTGAGAGACCATTCTGTACTCAGGGGATTGGAGATACCACACTTGCCAAAAGTCTGCTCTGCCAGAGTCTGAGAAAGTAAATACTGCCAGTTGTGATGTTTTTTCTGCTACTGGTGGGGTGAGGATGGGCACTGAAGGAGGTATTGAAAAAGGACTGAAAATTCTGATTTGGTAGTGCAAAAGTTATTGAAAGAGAAGTATATATCAGGGAACTGCCTTCCGGATCCAGTAAAGGAGTGAACTGGGGTTTGGGATCAAACCTGCTCCATGAAACAGATGCAACCTGGTAACATTACTGGCCCCAGTATTCCCCCGGGACTAATAGGACCATCTGCCAGGGTCCGGGCCAAGACTGAAGGGGCTGAGTACACTGTGCTACCTGATAGTGATGCCCAAGTGACTGCTGTGTTTGAAGACTGGTACCAAAAATATTTGAGTTATGTGCCTTTGAGGTCTTTGGAAGGACTCGCTGTTTGGGGAGTGAGCAATTAGCCTTACGCATATTGGGGGTGCATTGTTATCCACATCAAATTTTCTCAAAGTGTTGCTGGGGTCCAGGCTCCTATGGAGACTCTTGCTTTGGGGTGCCTCAATACCGGAATGAAAGGTGGGATTCCAGTATTGGTTGGTACCAGTACCAACATGTTTCAGTGATTAGCTCAGCTATGCCAAGAAATGGAGGGTCCACTGTCCATACACAGCCTTGAGATACTCCCCCAGATAAGACGTGTCTATATGAACATGCCCACTTCTGGTAAGACAGAGACTGAGGAAGAGTGAGTAGGAGTGATTCATAGAAGAGAAGCCTGACCTTTGGTTTTACCCCCAGATGCTGAGTGCCAGGTGATGGGGGAAATAGAATTTCAGTCACCCCTTAGAAGCCCTGCTTACATTGTGGACATGCCTTTCGATGGCGAGCAACTGAATAGCCTGCTAGTACAGAGAGGGGTGGTGCCCAGCCCCTGTACATCTACTGGAGTTCAGAAGACTTATGTCTTGGTGAGGAATGGGATTGACAAAGAAGAGACCATTAGGAAAGGATAAATCTTAGCACACATCTACCAAGCAGAGGCAGTACGCCTTGTGATTCTGAACCAAGCCACCAGTAAAAGGTTTGATACTAGCTTGTTTAATTTTGGAGACTCGCCCCTACCTGAATTTTATGAGCGGCAACTGCGATAGAAGTTGGCCGAGAGGACTAATGTCTTTCCTACCAGTGAGCTTGATGTGGGATGCGCTAGAGGAGAAGAGCATCATGTAAGACTGACAGACAACAGACCATTTCGAGAAAGGTCCCGTCTAGCTCCAGCAAATGTAGAAGATGTTTGCAAACACAAGATTTAATAGCTGCTGGTATCATATCCGAATCCAGAAGCCCTTATGTATCCCTCATTGTGGTAGCCCAGAAGACGAATGAGGCTGTCTGCTTGTGCATTGACTACCAGACTTTAAATAAGCACACTATAACAAACCAGTATACTGTACCCTGTATGGAGGATGGTCTGTCCTGCATCACCAGCAGTAACTGGTTTTCCATACTGTATCTTTGAATTGGGTATTACCAGATTCCCATGGCCAAAGAGGACAGAGAAAGAAACGTGTTAATTGGCCCCCTGGGACTTTATCAGTTTGAACGTATGCCACAGGGTATCTCAGGGGTACTAGCCATTTTTCAGTGGTTGATTGAAAAAGTCATGGGAAACATGAATCTGCTACAAGTAATAGTCTATTTGGATGACTTGATTGTTTTCGGATGTGCCTTGGTGGAACACGAAGAATGCCTGATGAAGGTTCTGGACAGACTCGAAGAATTTGGATTCAGAGTGTCAATCAATAAATGTCAATTCTGTCAACCCTCTGCAAAATATGTTGGGCACATTGTTTCAGCAGAAGGAGTTCAAACCAACTCTGACAAGGTCATGGCCCTCATTTCATGGCTTTGGCCTCATAATCTGAAAACGTTATAATTCTTTCTTGGTTTCTGTGGTTATTACTGGAGATTTGCCCAGGATTTCTACAAGGTTGCTCTACCGCGTACTCATTTAAGGCAACGGGTACCCTCCTATCAACTACAAGAAGCAGCGGAGGAAGGAAGCACTCCAAAAAATGCACTATGACATATGTTAACAAATCATTCAGAGATCAATGGGATCAAGACTGAAAATGCATTCAAAGAAATAATTAAGACTCACTGAAGCTACTGTGTTGGCATTTGCTGAGCCCACTAAATGCGATTTCTTACACATGGACCCCAGCATGTTTGGGCTGGGAGCCATCCTATATCATGAGTACCCTGAGGGAATGAGACCTGTTGCATTCACAAGTTGAAGCCTGGCTCCCAGTGAAAAGAACTACCCAGTACACAAGCTGGAAATTTTAGTTTTAAAATGGACCAGCATGGATCAGTTTCACGACTACCTTTATGGCGTCAAATTTATGGTAAGAACTGACAACAATCCTCTTGCCTATCTCAACATCCCTGTCAAGTTGGATGCAGAAGGTCACTGCTGGTTGTCTGCCTTTTCAACATATGACTTTACCCTAGAATATCAGAAGGGCATGAACAATACAGATGCTGACACCCTGTCTCACCTTCTTCACTCTCAAGAAGGGAGACAGTGGACTCGTATGACCCTTGCTACTGTGAAAGCTTTATGTACAAAATTTGTGGATGCAGATAGCAAGACACCTGTTTGTTACACTAGAGCCACTGATTCTATGGGAGCCCACCCTGATGCTATACCTGAAACCTATTAGAACTTTTAGGGTTTGGACCAGTCATTTGCCCCAGCCAAAATGGCAAGAACAAAGATGGTTGCAGTGGCAAGATTGTGGAATGAGAGGGGTAATCTCAGCTTTAGAAAAAGAAGGCCCAGACAAAGTTGACCAGTTGGCTGACCAGAAACATCCACAGCCAAATTTTCAGTGAACCTAGATGCTGCACTGCACAAGGTCAACATGCATTCTACTACCATGCACCACACTGGACCAAAGCCCTTCCTTCAGCCATCTCTGATACCACAACCATTGGTGCTTTCAAGCATAAGCTCAGGCAGCACCTTGCCACATATGACAACTGTGATTGTGTTGGCCATTCATGATGACCAAAACAACTTTCCTACATTTGGACCACCATAAAGCAGTAGCACTTAGTGTTCCACCTGATCCTAGGGGAACCTACCTTCACAGCACTTCATTGTCCCACCTCCCCTCCCCACTGGGCACCCATTCCCCTCTCTGTCCTCACCCTTATGCCCCCCCAATCTGGTGCTCTCCTAGCCCCATTGTCTGCAACCTTCCTCAAGTCTGTTCTTAACCCCTTACGCAGGCATACACTTCACTATGCCACAGCTGTGCCTGTTCTCCACTCTATTTCTACCCCAACATGTATGCTTAACTCTCTGATGCAGGCACCTTCTCACCAATGCCGTAGCAGTGTCTAAATGTTATACCATAAGTTAAATACTAACCCAATCTTGTAATTCACACCAATTTATTGTCTACCTAGCTTGTAATGTATTGTTTTGTACCAGTGCAATTTTGTACTTGCTTGTAATGTAATGCTATGTACCTGTTCAATTTTTTTATTGTAACTGACGTGGAACCTACAAATGAGCATCTGCTCACAGGTGTTCTCCAAGATATCATTAAATAAATAAATAAAAAGTGCCCAATGGTCATCCTGATGTTCTGATTTTGTTGAGAGAGTGGAGCAAGTTGTCCTTGAAAGATGGACTGCTTTTCTGCACTGTCCAGGACCCAAAAACAATGGTCCACTGTAACCAGTTGGTACTGCCGTGGAAGTACCACAAAGTTGTCCTTAGAGCATGGCATGATGACATGGGGCACACTGGATTTGAGTGTACCCTGAATCTTGTGCAAAGCTGGTTCTATTGGCTCAGAATGGTATCCAGTTGTGAAACTCTGCACAATTGTTAGGTGAGCCAAAGAAAGGGCGCCCTGAAAAGTAGCACCACTTGTGGACATATGAACCTGTGGAGCTGGTATGTATAGATGTTTTGTTATTGGAACTAGACAGTAAAGGTTATAGCCACATCATAGTCATCACCGTCCACTGTACAAGGTATGTACAGGCCTATCCAACAAAAAAATCAGACAGCTGAGACTGTTCTGCAGAAACTCGAGGAGTTTGTAACTCATTATGGTATACCCCAGCATATTCACTCTGGCCAAGGTCCCGACATTCAGGGCCACCTAGTGAAAGACTTTCTTGCTGCTCATAGCATTCAGCCCTGACACACCACACCCTACCATCCTCAAGGGGACCCACAACCAGAAAGGTTTAATCGTACCTTGTTAGACATGTTAGGTACGCTGGACCTGGAACAGAAAAGCAGTTGGAGCAAACATGTCCCCAAGTTAGTGCACGCCTACAATTGTACCTGAAACAGTGCTACAGATGCTTCTCCATACCTGCTAATGTTTGGCTAAGAAGTCCATCTGCCAACTGACCTAGCTTTTGGAGTGTCTGCGGATGGAACCTCAAGAGTCTTACCTTAAATACACGAAACACCTATAAAAGCAACTGAAAGAATTCTATCAATTGGCTGCAGAAGCTGCCGATAAAGTTAGTGCTACTAATAAATTTCGGTATGACCAGAAAGTGTGCTACCAAGTTTTGCAAGTTGGAGATAGAGTTCTCCTCAAAAATCCTGGCCTATGTGGAAAGTATAAGATAGCTGACCACTGGTCTTCTGAAACTTATGTTGTCCTGGAAAAGTTAATTGATTTACCTGTATACTGCATCCATCAAGAACATGGCAGAGGGACTGTCAAAACAATTCACCGTAACCACCTTCTGCCTATTAGTCAGATCGAGCCCACTTCAAAGACTGTAACAGAGCCTCGAGTGAGACCTTCCAGAATCAGAAATTGTAACCAAGCCAATGAAAAGATGGCACTGAAAGCTCCAGACAGCACCATGTGCAATGACTCAGTTCCACTGTCTGCCCCAAATGACAGTTCAAACAATGAGGAGGAAGAAGAAATGTACTGGTATCAACCTCCTATAAATGTACCCAGTACACCAGTGACCCCTATGGACTGGCCACAAGTAGGTCATGAAGAGACAGACTCCTTGTACTGTTTAAACCCTAATGCAGGAACATCGACATCGAGTGCAGCCCTAGCTGGAGATCCAGAAGCATCTTTTGTGGATATGGATGTAGAAGCATTAGTGGAGGGCTTTTCAAAAAAGTCTGATCGGACACCTGCTATTCTGAACCAGGACCCTATGCTGGACACAGTGCCGGAAGAGAGCAGCATGCACCCTATTCCTATGGAGGATGCAGTGGTACCCCAAAAGTTTAGTAGAGCATGTAAGACACCTATAAAATTAACTTACGACCTCCTTAGTGCCTCCTTGGAAATCCCTATTCAAGTGATGCATAAGAACATGGTGCCCACTGTTTAGTCCATGTCCATTGTTGAACACTACCATACTGAATTGCATTTTGGGGTTGGTAAATGTACTGATAATATGTCTAGCTGGGTTAAAACTGATGCCAAATGTACAGTACTGCTAATACGTTTGTGTGTTAAACTGATGCATAACTGATAGAGAGGATGCTGGTGTCTAGTTAGAAAATGTAAAGCAATGCTGAGGTGTTTGAAATGCCTAAATAGTTAGGAACTGTTTGCATAGATAGAAATGTTCCAAAAATGTGATGGCTTACACTACCACTGTGGACTTTAGGACTTTATGGACTTTAAGGCAGTGTCTTGTCAAGGATGCCAAGATCGTAGGTGGGGAGTATGTAAGCCCCCCACTCAGTGTGGAGCTTACCTGTTTTGGTCTATGGCCAATTGTTGCCCTGCTGTCCCCGAAGTCCAAATCTTCATGGCAACCACCACCAGATCGCTCTGATCCTCGACCCCATGATGAGAGTGGGGCCGGGGTACTTTGTGTTGTTTGTGCCTCGGGGAGCCAATGGGGGAAGTACTGTTGCTCCATGTATGGGGGTTTACTAGGATAGCTGGTGTGCCATTACAAACATGGCAGCACTTGCAGAAGCACTGCGCATGTACGGCTGACCTTAAATGAGCCACGGCTCCCGTATTTGCAGTTGGCCATGTGGTCATTACTTAAAAGGTTTCCCAGCTCCAGGGCAGACAGAGAAGTCAGGATAAAAGTATAAAATGCCACCAGGTGCTTTGTTGGTGGTTTACAAGTCCCTTAATGGCTGGTTTGAACCAGGAAGCATAGTAGTGAGGTGTGCATGTGCACCAGCATCTTCAGAAAGGCGCGGAAAGGTGCCTCTGCTTTCTGGAGCCCTGACAGTCAGACGTGGCTCCCTCAGTCAAAGTAAGGGTTTTCCTGGACCCCACTTGGCAAGCAGGGCTCAGGCATAGTGTTAGCCCCTGAATGGTCTTTTTTTAAAGTTATAGGCTGCCAAGGCAAGGCAGCATATTGTAAACAAAGATGGCAGCCCCCGTAGTACTCCCTGCTGCCGAGGGTGCTGGGAAAGGGGTTAGAGGGCAATCTTCAGAGCCCAGGGTGGGATTTGGACTTGGGCTCCCTCCCTTTTCTTCATGGCAGCCTCCGCTGGTTCCCCTGTTCTTCTGCCCCTGCGAAAGCAGGGCTGAAGTACTGTTGGTGCTGTTTGTGCCTCCGGGCACCAAGAAACAGCCTGGCTAAGTGGCCATCACTTTAAAAAGCATTTCCTTGCTCCAGGGTAGGCAGTGGAGCTGGAATATGGGTATTGAAACACCTCCGGGCACCTTGGATGGGGATTTTCCAGTCCCCAAATGAGCAGTGTGACTGGGAACTGTAATAGCAAGGTGCACTTGTGCACCAGCAGCCAAGGTAAGCGCAAAATGGGTGCCTCTTGTTTTGGGAGTTCCGACAGCCAAAAGGGCCTCTACCAATCCAACTAAGGATCTCCCTGGCCCCTGTGCAGCATGCGGGGCCAGGGCATGTGCATGACAGCCCCTGAATGGGTTTAAAAATTAATTAAGGGGCCAAAATGGGAGCAAGCAAAATGTAAACAAGGATGGCAGCCCCCAGTAGTTTTCCCTTCCACTGAGGGTGTTGGTAAGGGATAAAAGGGCACTCTCCACAAGCCCAGGATAAGACTGGCCAATAGGGTGGGGTGATTAGGGCTGCTATATTAGGTTCTTTATCAAAACTATGATCACCAAACAGTGATTGCCATTAGTGCGAGTGTGCATAGCCAGAAATAACAAGCATTTGTCAATGCTGAATGTTTGCTTGCTGGCATTGGCAGTGGTAGCGTAGAAGTTACAGAGCTGCGTAATAGGAATGGCAGTGAAGTATTGAACTGAAGCCAACCCCAACACCACCCTGCAGAGAGTGACAGGCATTGGGGTGTGAGTTTGGGTCATCAGACATAACGGCCACGCCATTTCACCACACCCCACCCTGCAGACACTGACAAGTGCCACGGTGTTCCTTGTGGTCTTTGGCCCTTATCGCACCCCACATTTCATTAGGAAATATGGTGAGATGGGTGCGATATAGGAGAATGGGGTGAACTTTGGGGCCAAAGAGTCCAAGGCATACCTCGATGCCTCTCAGTGACTGCAGGGTGTGGAATGGTATGAGCATCACAGGCAAGAATCCCAAGTCACACCCCTGATTCCTGTCATTCTTTATAGGGTTGGGCGTTATAGTTGAAAAGCCTAATACCTCAGGCATTCATTGGTATTTTCACTCCAAATTTTCAACATGTTTGTTTTGTGACCCCACCTCATGAACAGGGGGAATATCAGTTTGTTAGCTGAAAGCTGCTTATGCTGATGACTACAGCATTTAGCACTACAGGTGCAAAAATATTCCGAACAGGATGTAAAAAATGACAGCTGTACTCTTTCATGGGGAGGTGTAAAAAATGGCTATGTTGCAAATGTGTAGTAAAAATATTAAAAAAAATGGTGAAGTCACGAGCGTACATAGAAACTGTGCAACGCACACCCGAAATATAATTAGGTTGGGGATTTCTTACAGCAGATTGTCAACTCAGGCATTTTCGTGCCTCCGATCATGAACAGTGTCACTGTGATTTTCTTTATCTGTGCCGAACAATGATTTCCCACAGTGACCATGCATCTCTGCACTGAAAGTGTGAAAACACACCTTGGCCATGTTGTGAAAAATGGCAGCTGTACTGTTCATAAGGAAGTGTGGAAAATGCCACTGGTGAAAATCTGGACTGAAAAGTATTACAAAGTCATGAACTAACGCGGTGCGTGGCAAACTGTGCAATGCTCACTCAGTAACACAGTCATTTTATGGACTTTTGTCACCAAATTTTCAACATAGCCATTTAAGACCTCTGCTCATGAACAGTGTAACTGTGATTTTCTTAATCTGTCCTAAACATTGCTTTGCACACCAACAGCACCATTATGCGCTACATGTGCGAAAACAGATTTAGGTGACATATGACAAATTGCAGCTGTACTGTTCATAAGGAAGTTTAATAAAATGGACATGTTGAAAATCTGGAGTGAAATAATTGAAATCCACGCGCGAGGAACTGTGCAACGCATGCTCGTAAAAGTCATTTCTAGTAATTTTTTCACCAAATTTTCAACATAGCCATTTTAAGACCTCTGCTCATGAACAGTGTCACTGTGATTTTCTTAATTTGTCCTGTACATTGATTTCACACACCGACTGCGCCATTGTCCGCTACATGGGCGGAAACACGTTTTGGGTGAGATGGGAAAAATGACAGCTGTACTACTCATAAGAAGGTGTGGTACAATGGCAATGTTGAAAATCTGGAGTGAAAATATTGAAATTAGCAACTTACGAGCCTCATGCAGGAACTGCGCAACACACGCTAGTAAAACAGTCATTTTGGGAATTTTGGCACCAATTTTCAACATGGGATTTTGAGACCCCTTCTCATGATTGATGTCACTGTCGTGGTGTTATTTGGGCCGAAGGTGATTTCGCAGTCCTGCGCGAAATCACCCGCTGATCAGCTCGTACGCCATGACGTAATCATGAGAAGCGTATGTCGGGTCCTAAGGGTGATTTCCGCAGTCACTGCGCCAATCACCCTGCAGGCCCGGTCAACGCCATGACAGTGACATCAATCATGAGAAGGGGTCCCAAAACCCCATGTTGAAAATTTGGCAAAAATTCAAAAATGCCTGAGATATGCAATAAAGTTGAAACCCCTATCTAGACCATTATACAGCTACGGCATTTCCTCAGTTCGCAGTCGGCTTTGAAGAGTGCAGGCGTGTTCCGGTCCACTGAAGATCGTCGCCGAGGTCCAGAGGTAAGTATGGGGTGGGGGGTGTGGGAGGCTGGAGTGCGCAGTGGGTGGGTGCGGGTTGTGGGAGGCGGAGACTTGCCGTGGGACGTTTTTCTTTACAGGTGACAAAACAAAAAGCAGACGACATGGGACGTTTGCCACGCTGGGGTGGGCTCCCAGCGTGGCACAAGGGCGTGGGGGGGCGTTCAGCCGGCGAGTTAGGCACCTCCCGGCCTCTGGAATACATTGCCACGCTGGGATGGGCTCCCAGCGTGGCACTCCTACTGGGAGGACAGTGCAGCCGGCGGGGGATTGGGCACCCCGTCGGCTATATGATTAGTTGCGCTGGGTGGGCACCCAGTGTGGCATTTTGAAAACCTTTGGGGGAGGTGGAGAGCGCCTTTGGCCGATGGGGATTGGGCATCCGTCGGCTATACAGTCCTGGCGTCTTGAAGCGCGCCGCCTCGGGCGTCTCTCTGGGGGAGCTGCGTGAGCAGCCTTATCTTATCGTTGCTCACTCAGGCGTGGCTCCCCTTTCAACTGTATGCCACTGCATTTTGGAGCGTGTCATAGACAGCTCAAAAATGCATTGGCTTACAGAGGCCGCGCCTGCCAGCACTCTGACTGAATTGGAGGAGGAGGTGACACACCTCCGAAATCTCCGATGATGGCACTATGTTTCTTGCACATGCGTGCAAGCAAACATAAAAACAGTGCTATATAATAGTGGCGAAAACAACAGTGCCAACATGGATTTCTATGTAGGGGGCTTTGCCCCCCACACCCCTCCCACGTGGGGCTTCACCCACCGCACTGCCATAACTGAAGATTCTCAGCTCCGGGGGTGCATGTCGGGGGCTTGTAATAAAATAAAATAAAATCTCAGCATAATATCACAGATCTAGTCTCAGCACAAAGCAGACTGCATCAAATGTGAATATAAATTATTCTCTGCAGCCCTGCTGGTCCCCTTCACCAACTCCCGCTGGAAAGCCGCATATTCTGTCCCTGAGTCACTTGCTGCCTGCCATTAGACATGGTAGCAGCAACACCCCCCCACACACACACAGAGTATTTCCCCAAACAACCATCTCTTTTTTTAAAGTCCTCCTCTGACACAGCATTTTGTTAGTTCCCCTGATGCAGCATGAGTGCTTCCACATAGCCACGCTCCTCGCTCACTCGCTACACAGACCGCTCACATTTTAAAATAAACAGCTGCATGGAGAGCTCCTTTCTAAACCATACAGGCTCACCACCTTGAAAATAAATTTATATTTGTAAAGGAAAACCAAAAAACCTCAACAGTGAGACTGAGTGACTTATAATCACCTGTGAAGTAAAAGTCTCTCGGTCCTCGAAGTCCGAAAGACAATCAACTCTCCATTTTGCAATCATGACACCACATTAAATTAATCTTGCTGAACATACATCTGTCTGAAAAATACAGACAACCTAAACGAAAGAAAGAGAGAAAACGAAAGGAAGGAATACAACACAGACAGGAGAATGGTGGAGAGACACAGACATAAAAACTGTGACATATAGGAATGCTGCACCACCTACTGGTCAAAACAGGAACACCAGAACTTATTTTTTAAACTGTATACTTACACTTACAAAAATACCACAAAAAATCTATTTTAAAACTGCATTTTTTTAATCTTTTCTCCTTTTTTATGAAACAGACCCATTGTATAATAGGAATAATGCACTCCAGGGTGTGTGTCATGCTGGGATAACGTCACTTCTGGGGTGAATAGTCGCACTCGTCCTGCGGCCTTATGCATAATCACCCCAGGCGTGACGTTATCCCAGCACGACACACACCCTGTCGTGCATTATTCCTTTAATGAAACACCCATGCATTACTTTAAAACACCATAGCAAAGAACAAAGAAATAAGCCGCACAAGGAGATGGTGGTCATGATAAAAAGCGATGGTCAGCAAAGTAAGATTGTGCACTCACCTCCTCCTGATTAAAAGATGCCAGTCCAGAAAATACTTTTAAAGTGCTAGTTGTATCATTTTATTAAATGTGCTGTGCAGACACCGCTAGGCCATCACCTGACACATTTCAGATTTCTTAAAATCCTTTATTAAAGGTGCATATATGATGTGTCATCCTTCTTAAATAGTGCTGCTAACTGATGATGTCACAAAACATCACCAGAAGCAAATACCAGTATTTTTAACACAGTAATGGCTACTAGCACATTATACATAGGGGTAAAAGTGCAAAATTGTGTAAAATAAAACCAAAAACATATGCAGAATTCTATGTATTGTTCAAATAACATAGTTACACAGTTATTTAAGCAATAATGCACGACAGGCTGTGGGTTGTGCTGAGATACCCTCTCGCCTGGGTGGTTGGGCATGAGGCCGCAGGAAGCTGAGTGCATCCAACATCCCAGAAGTGAGGTTATCCCAGCACAACCCATAGCCTGTTGTGCATTATTACTATTATACAATGGCTAGTTGTTATACAAATAGAAAAATAAAAATAAAAATATGCTTTTAGTAGATTTTATGGCATCCAACACATCATGCAAATGCTCATCATCCATATGCTCATCATCCAAGGCATCCAAAGCAATACAGTGAGGTTGTGCTGGGATAACCTCACTGTACCAGGGACACACTGACCAATCAGAGACCAGGAAATTTTCTTGCCATTGTATAATTAACAAGCATTTGTCAATGCCGAATGTTGCTTGCTTGTATGTGATGTTTAGGTATCTGGAAGTCATTGGAGTGCAAATATTGAAAATTCATGAACTTACGAGCGTGCGTAAGAACTGCGCAACGCACGCTCATAAAACAGTCATTTTTAGGAATTTTTTTACCAAATTTTCAACATAGCCATTTTAAGACCTCTTCTCAAGAACAGTGTCACTGTTATTTTCCTAATGTGTCCCATACATTGATTTTGCACACTGACTGTGCCATTGTGCGCTACATAGGCGGAAACACGTTTTGGGCAGGATGTGAAAAATGACAGCTATACTGCTCATAAGGAGGTGGTAAATGGCAATGTTGAAAATCTGGGTGAAAATATTGAAAATTCATGAACTTACAAGCATCTGGAACTGCGCAACACAACTTAATAAACCCGTCATTTTAGAATTTTTTCACCAAATTTTAACATAGGCTTTTGAGAGCCCACCTTATGAACACTGGCAGTGTCGTTTGTTAATCAGCCTTGAAAGATGATTTCGTGCAGTGACGGCGAAATCACCCTTCGGGCCCGATTAATGCCATGACAGTGCAAGAATTCATGAGGAGGGGTCCCAAAAACCCCATGTTGAAAATTTGGGCCCAAAATTCCCAAAAATGCCTGAGATATGCAACAAAGTTGAAAAAACCCTATTTATTCCATTATACAGCTTACCGGCATTTCCTCAGTTCGCGGTCGGCTTTGAAGAGTGCAGACGTGTTCCCGGTCCACCGATGATCGTCGCGCCGAGCTCCAGAGGTAAGTATGGGGTGAGGGGTGTGTGGAGGCAGGGTGTGCAGTGGGTGAGTGCGAGGTGGGAACAGTGGACTACGAGGACAGTTTTTTATTTACAAGTTTTTGTTTTTTAATTTAAGGCGGCGGGACGTTTGCCACTCTGGGGTGGGCTCCCAGCGTGGCAGCTGGAAAAGGCTGTTTGGGGGCTGGAGCTGGCCGGGGATTGGGCACCGTCAGCCATAACTAGATTTGCCACGCTGGGGTGGGCTCCCAGCGTGGTACCTGAAAAAGGTTTTGGGGGCATGCAGCCGTGGAGCCAACAGGGATTGGGCACCCCGTTGGCTATAACATTGTTTTGCCACACTGGGAGGCGGGCTACCAGCATGGCACCTGGGCAGCTTTTGTTGGGGGGCGCGGGTTGACGAGAGTTAGACACCCCATCGGCCATACAGTGTGTGGAGGGAGGAGCGATCAGCATGCAATATGCGTGCGTACGTGTGTGTGTGTGGGGGGAGAGAGCTCTGCTCAGTGAAGCGCAGCTCCTCCTTTAAACTGTATGCCACTGCATTTTCGACTGCTGTCATAGACAGCTGCAGCAGCCATTGGAGGAACTGCGGCCGCACCTGCAAACTCAGTGACTGAATTGGAAGACGGGGTGCCACACCTCCGAAAACTCGGATGATGGCACCATGTTTCTTGCACATGCGTGCAAGCAACATAAAAAACTATGTCACGTACATGAACTAACTATATAGTTGATATTATAGAACATTAAATGTGGCTACAAGTGAACTATTCACTACTAGTTTTTGTTTATGTAGTATATTAATTATTTCAGTAAACAAAGTGAACAATTTTAAAATCAACTTTTGCTTAGCTATTAACCTTAAAATATAGGGTTGCAACAGAGTGGACAGGTGAACCACAGAATAGTTGCTGCATGTTGGGTCTGAATCCTCCACCCTGCGATTTGTCCTTCTTGGCACATCCAGTCTAAGGGTGAAAGGCCACCTGCAGATCAACAAATGTTGCAGACTTACTGACTGGGGTGGTAGGTGCAAATGACAACCCTTTATTTAATAAGCATTCATCACTTTCTCTTTTTAAATTATCCGAATTACCAAACAAATAAATAAATAAATGTTCAGAGAGATGTATTACATTTGATTCATTTAGTAATTTTTCTGCTGACGTCCTCTGATTGTTCCCATGAACACCTCCATTGATTGTTGCCTTGTTGCTGCAGTCATCCTTTCTACTGGCTGGGATTCTGATGGCTGAAATCTCCTGAACCTTTGTCTTCTCCCCCTTCCTTCTCTTCCTCTTCAGGATTGTTGGTTGAAATGTTGCCTTTGGTACTTGTTTTTCCATTCACTTCTCTGTACCTGTTGTGATGGCTCTGGTGGTATTTTCACCTATTCTAAAAAATATTGCATGCCTTCCATGTCTTCCATCTCTGACTCACTTGCTTCCGTGCTGTAATTAAAAGAGACAATGTAATCCTTTTTATGTTTGCTTGCGCGCATGCGCAAAAAACATTTTGTCGCTGCTTAGGAGAGAAGTGGGGATTTGGAGGTGCGGCACTGTGGGGGCCAATGGCTCCAGTGCCTTTTGAGGCTTGGCCTACTTTCCCCAATGGGGTGGCACACTGCTGCTGACACTAGTTCAGCCAGCATGCCACCGCTTTGAAATGAATCCACTGCTGAAATGAAGGAACAACCCGTCACTGCAGGGCAGTACCTTGTCGTCCCTGACCCAGTTCATTTGCCGACAGGGGAGCCCACTCCCCGGCGGCATACTGTGACCCCTTCTCCATTTGTTGTGTGCTGAGGGGGTGCCCAATCCCTCCTTGACATCATGCACCCTTCCAACAGTCTTTCTTTGCTGATGGGGGACCAATCCCTATCGGCTTCAGTCCCCCCCTTCCCAGTTCAATTTGCTGATGGAGTAGCCCACTTCCTGTCGACATAATGTCCCCAATTTGTTGTGTGCCGATGGGGTTCCAATCCCCCATCTGCACGCCTCCCAAAACAACACTCAGGTGGCATGCTGAGCCCACCCCAGCATGCCAAATATCCTGTAAAAAAAAAATTCCTGCAATTTTTTTTAACCTGTAAAAAAACGGTCCCTCGTTGACTCTATTACCCGCCAACCTGTGCCCACCCTCCCCACATACTCCCATACCCCATACTTGCCTCCACAGCCCAGCACGATGATCTTCGGTGGACTGGGAACACATCTGCACTCTTCAAAGCCGACTGCAAACTGAAGAAATGCCGATAAGCTATATAATGGCATAAAATAGAGTTTTTTCAACTTTGGTGCATATCTCAGGCATTTTAGGGAATTTTGGCACCACATTTTCAACATGGGGTTATTAGGAACCCTCCTCATGAATTCAGCCCCTGTCATGGCATTATTCAGTCCCAAAAGGTGATTTTGTGGTCACTGCGCAGAATTACCTTTCGGGACTGAGTAATGGAAACGACAGTGCCAGTGTTCATGAGGTGGGCTCTTAAAAAGTCTATTTTGCAAATTTGGTGGAAGAAATGAAAAAAAATTACTGTTTTACAAGCATGCATTGTGCAGTTTCCACGCATGCTCGTACCTTCACAAATTTGTAATATTTTCAATCCAGATTTTCAACATTGGCATTTTTCCACACCTCCTTATGAGCAGTATAGCTGTCATTTTTCACATCCTGGCCAAAATGTGTTTTTCGCACTTCCGGCGCAGAATAGCATGGTTGCTGTTGGAAATCAGTGTTCGGGACACATTAAGAAAATCATAGTGATACTGTTCATGAGCAGAGGACCTAAAATCCCTATGTTGAAAATTTGGTGACAAAAGTCCATAAAATGACTGTGTTACAAGCATGTGTTGCGCAGTTTCCACGTATGCTTTGAAGTGTGCAAATTTGTAATATTTTCACTTCAGATTTTCAACACTGGCATTTTGCCACACCTCCTGATGATCAGTATAGCTATAATTTTTCATATCCTTCCAGAATATGTGTTACCACATCTGGCACACAATGGCGTGGTGGCTGTGGAAAATTAATGTTTCGGACAGATTAAGAAAATCATAGTGACAGTGTTCATGAGCAGAGGTCACAAAATGCCTATGTTGAAAATTTGGTGAAATAATTCCACTAAATGACTGCCGTACAAGCATGTGTTGTGCAGTTTCCACGTATGCTCGGAACTTCAAGCATTTTTAATATTTTCACTACAGATTTTCAACATTGCCATCTCTTCACACCGCTCTATGGATGGTACAGCTGTCATTCTTCACCTCCTGCCTGATCTGTGTTTTGGCACATCTGGCCCAGAATGGTATGGTCGCTGTGGGAACTCAAAGTTTGGGACACATTAACAAAATCACACTGCCTCTGTTCATGAGAAGAGGTCCCAAATGCTTTCATGAGGTGGGATCACAAAAAGGCCATGTTGAAGGTTTGTAGTGCAAATACCAACACATGCCCAGGGCGTTCGGGTTTCTAACCATAACGTCACACCCTGTACAGACTGACAGGCATCAGAGGTGTAACTTTGGATCTCTGGCTGTAATGCTCATGCCATCCCACCCCCACCCTGAAGCCAGTGACAGGCATCAAGGTGTGCCTTGCACTCTTCAGCCCCAGACTTCATCCTATTCTCCTCTACTGCACCCATTTCAGCATATGTCCTTATGAAATGGGGTGGCTGTTTTTTATTTTATTTATTTATTTCAATCTAGGATTACAATACTTTTGAGCCGAGGCTCTTTTACAAAGGTTCCATGTCAGCATGTGCAACAGTCATCATTTTTAGTTACAAACATATAGTCATTGACTTACAGACATGTAATAACTAGTACAAACATTTGAGCTATGAGCAAGACAAGAGAAGGGTGGGTGGTGGGGAAGTGAGGGTAGGAGATCGGGGAGGAGGTGCAGGGGTAGGGGAGTACGGGAGGTGGTTGTGGCGGGGCAGGACTGGGATACAGGGGGAGGCGGGCGAGGCGGAGACAGTGCAGCCAGGGGGCCTGGTCGAGGGAATATGACAGGTAAGGTGCTAGGGGTGCAAAGACTGATTGTAAGTGCTGGGTGCTGGGGCATTTGCAGCTGGAATGGTGGAAATGTTAAGATGGGCCATCGCAGGATACAAGCAGTGAGAGGCGCAGCTTGGACTTGAAGAGGCCGAGTGTTGCAGCGGTCGCTATGTCGCTGCCAAGAGAGTTGAGCCAGTTGGATGCCCGATAGACGAATGATCTTTGTCCTTGGGATGTGAAACCGAACACCCCAAGGCACACCTTAACACTTGTCGGTGTCTACAGGATAGGGTGAGATAAAATGCCATGAGCATTATGGGCAATGATGCACAGGCGCACCCCCATGCCTGTCCATCTCTGCAGGGTGAAGTGCGATTGGCGCGAGTTCAATACTTCACTGCCACTCCTATTCTGCATCTGTCTAACTCCTGCACGTCTAATGCTAATGTCAGCAAGGAAACATTCGGCATTGACAAATGCTTGTTAAGTATTCCCTTTTACTGTTTTGCTTTTCTCCAGGAATATGCACAGTGTAATTTACAGTCCTCTCAGTCTCTAATAAATGACAAGACTTCTCTTTCCTTAGTTTTTATTTCCTCTTTCAAAGCTAAGTCTGTCTCTTTACCATAATCGAGTATTAAATTAATTAGTTTAAAGCTTTCTTCTGTTAAAATGTCTCTGCACTTTTTCATGAACGATGGGTTCTTTAATACTCTTTACCGCCTCTGAATTATGGTTAGTTGGAGGTATAAAACACAGAAAGCTACTGTAGTTCAAAGGGACTGCGGAGCATTGACAATCAGTGCAGCCAAAAACAAAAAATGCAGGCTTCCCACACCAGCCCACAGAAAGTCATAAAATCCTGATTTAAAGTGCAGAAAAGTGCAGAATTGTGTTTTCTTTTAGCAGTGAAAGCAAGCAGCAGCAGCACACACACTCAACATTTTGCAACACTCTGCTGCTTTTCAAGAGATGTGGTGCCATCCAGTGGACCACAAGTTATAGTGCAACCAATGTATGCAACGTGTAGGTTATCATTACAGCTAGAAAACACTAGTGACACCAACAGTAATCCCTTCACATAGTTCAGATACCCCCAGACATATATATGTACAAAAACACAGTAAAAAATGTTACCACTGGTTAGACTATTTAGAATATTTAATACAAGAGTTTTTAGCTTTGGAATATAAAATATATTCCATTCCTACAACTGATTAAAGAGCAACTCTGTATTATAATAAAAAGCTCAAAAACACTAGCTTTGCACCAATTATATTTTAACTTAATTGTTTTATAGTTATGTATTATTTTCTTTACTTTCCCTTGTTGTTGCTCTACTAAATATTATACATAATAATATGTGTGCACTTGGGGCACAGAAACCCGGGTGCTAGGTACCAATTGGAAGGGGAAGTTCTAGCAACCACCAGACAGGAAAGAGACCTGGGGGTAGTAATTTCTGATTACCTGAAGGTATCCAAGCAGTGTGATGAGGCAGTGGGGAAGGCTAGCAAGATGCTCAGGTGCATAGGGAGGGGTATTACCAGTAGGACGAAGGAAGTAATATTACCCCTGTACAGATCACTGTCAGACCCCACATCGAGTACTGTGTCCACTTCTGGAGGCCCCACCTCTGGAATGACATTGATAAGGTAGAGGCGGTACAAACGAGGGCTACTAGAATGGTGCAGTGCCTGCATCAAAAGGCCTACAGTATGAGTAGAGACTCAAGGAACTGAATATGTACTCTCTGGAGGAGAGGAGGGAAAGGTGAGATATGATAGAAACATTCAAATATGGGCCAGGCTGGTGGTGCTGGAGGTTGAGGTGCTGGTCGCTACACCTCGCACCATGCCAGCTACTCGGGTTCGGGAATGAGCTCAGGCCACCGGGGTCGGCAGGGGGAAGAGAGGATCAAGTTTCCGGAGGACTGCTCTCCTCTCATGGGGGGGGGGAGACTAGTCTTCCCACTCGCTGACTGCCCTCGGTCAGTGGCTGGAGGTGGGTCGGGAGGCTGGAAGTCAATGTCCTTGCATCGTCAGGAAAGGGGATGGGTGAAAACTGGAGGAAAATCAAGCCTGGCAGGCTTAATGATGGCCCGCCGCTCCCGGGAGTGGCCCTGAAATCTGGATTGGGTCTGTGGGAGGGGGAAGAAGCTGGCAACCTCCTCCAGGCCCCACTGTGGGGGGCGGCAATCCATGGGGGATGCTCTGGGGCTGCCTAGCAAGGGAGCAGTGGGGACCGGAGAGAGAGAGAGAGAGAGAGTCCCTCCATTGGGAGGGCTGAAGCTGCCTGCCAGGGCTTCAGGGGTGGAAAAATGTAAAAAAAAAAAAGAAACATTCAAATATCTAACAGGTATTAATAAGGTACAGGAAGTTAGCATTTTCCATAGAAAAAGAAGCTACAGGACAAGGGGTCACACTATGATGTTGGGGGGCTCAGAGGAAATGTGAGGAAATACTACTTTACAGAGAGGGTGGTGGATGCCTGGAACAGCCTTCCAGTGGAGGTGATGGGTGCCAAGATGGTGACGGGAGTCAAGCATGCATGGGACAGTTACAAGGGGACCTTGGTAGTAAGGCAAGGGGAGATGATTGGAGATCGAGTAGAGTCTGCGGTGGCACAGTAGGCGAGGAAAACTAGGCAGACTAGGTAGGAAAGGAATTCTTATCTGCCAACAATTTCTCTGTTTCTGTGTTTCTGTGACATCACAGTCTGTTATCACGGTAAGCACTGTGATGCCATAAACCAAGGCACTGTGAGGTTAACAGGGGAAGGCAAATGCTTTCAAATATTTTCTATACACACTTTTTAGATGGACTACCAATATGTGCTGCAAATCTTAGAAAGAAACATTGAAAAGAACATTGAAAATGAAAAAAAAAAAACATGTATTCTCCAGTAAATTGTAACAAGTGAAACATCTTATTTATGGAAGCACATGCTGAAGTGCCGAGTTCCTTTTTAAAACACAGGTATTATGTCTAGCAGTGTCACTGTTTTCTACCTAATACATCCATTGTATTCTCAGTAAACAGTTACTGACTGGTAACAAAATTCTTTAGATTGGAAAACTCACAACAAGTAATCATTTAACTGGTTCTATCACATTACACAATTATGCTAATACTGAACCTTGAAATCACTAAGAATTGATTTAGAGGACAGATTCAGAAGAAACAGATTCAGGAGCCAGGTCCCAAGGCAAGCAAAGACTGCAACAGATGGCCTCCTGGAGCAATAACAAGCTGCTGAGGAATTCATAGCCAATGTAGAAAATAGTGACACTATTGGACATAATACGTGTGTTTTAACCAGTTGTAGGAATAGGATGTATTTCATATTCCAAAGCTTAAAACTCTTCTGTTAAATATTCTAAACAGTATCAGTTAAAAATTTTACAAGAGTGGTAGCATTTTTATGTTTGCTTGCACGCACATGCAAGAAACATAGTGCCACCATACCAGTTTTCGTAGGTGTGAATCCCCCACTTCCAATGCCCTGCTCCCTTTTGCAGGTGCAACCGCACCATGCCAATGAATGTCGGCGCTGTCTATGACAGCCGTTCAGATGCAGTGGCATACAGTTGAAAGTGAAAAACAATTGCAATCAGCGGTTGTAACGTGTAGGCAATTTGCATACTGCCATCGGCAGGTAATTTACATACTGCCTTTGACAGTATGCAAAGTGCTAACTCTGCACTGTATCTGTACAGCTGTCATAGACAGCTTCGTTTCATCTACTCTCCCCAACACCCAAGTAGCATGCTGGGAGCCCACCCCAGCACGCTCATGCAGCTCCCCACCACTGCACACTGTATGGCCTACAGGCTACCCAATCCCCGTGAAGCTTCATTCCACCCAAACAGACTTCAAGGTGCCAAGCTTGGAGCCCACCCCAGTGTGGCAAATGTCCATGTGGCTGAATGGGGTGCTCAATCCCCCGTCGGATCCACTGTCCCCTTCCAAAAATCCTTCCAACTGCCACGCTGGGAGCCCACCCCAGCATGGCAAAAGTCCTGCGTAGTCTACAGAAACATAAAAACACCTGGGGAAAAAAAAACACTCCCTCGTTGATTGTCTCACCCCCCTCCCCCAACCCACGCCCACCCTCTGTGCACCCACCTCCCAACCCCGACCCATACTTACCTCTGGAGGCCGGCACAATGATCTTCATTGCACTGGGAACACGTCTGCACTCTTCAAAGCCGACCACGAACTGAAGAAATTGCCGGTAAGCTGTATAATGGCATAAACTTTTTTTTCAACTTTAGTGCATATCTCACCCATTTTGGGGAATTTTGCTCACTACATTTTCATCATGGGTTTCTTGGGGCCCCACCTCATGAACTCAGTCACTGTCATTTTGTTATTCGGTCCCGAAAGGTGATTTCGCGGTCACTGCACGGAACCACCTATTGGGACTGAGTAACAAAATGACAGTGTCACAGTTCATGAGATAGATCCACAAAAACATATGTTGAAAATTTGCGTAAAATTGCCAAAAATGACTGCTTTATGAGGGTGTTTTGTGCAGTTCCCATGCGCCATAACTTTGAGAATTTTTATATTTTCACTCCAGATTCTCCATTGCCATTTTACCTCACCTCTTTATGAACAGTTCAGCTGTCATTTTCATATCTTGCCCAAAATGTGTTTGGCACATGTAGCGCACATTAGCGCAGTCGGTGTGCATAATCAATGTGCGGGACACATTAAGAAAATCACAGTGACACTGGTCATGAGCAGAGGTGGTAAAATGGCTGTGTTGAAAATTTGGTGAGAAAAGTCCATAAAATGACTCTGTCACGAGCATGCATTGCGCAATTTCCATGCATCCTCGTAAGTTCACGAATTTGTAATATTTTCAGTCCAGATTTTCAACATTGACATATTTCCATACCTCCTTACGAACAGTACAGCTGTCATTTTTCACACCCTGGCTGAAATGTGTTTTCACACTTCTGGTGCAGAATAGCACGGTCGCTGTGGGAAATTAGTGTTTGGGACAGATTACAAAAATCACAGTGACAATGTTCATGAGCGGAGGTCCCAAAATGCCTATGTTGAAAATCTGCTGTAAGAAATCCCCAAACTACTTACATTACGGGTGTATGTTGCACAGTTTCTATGCAAGCTCGTAACTACACCAGTTTTTGTATATTTTCACTCCAGATTTTCAGCAATGCCATTTTTTACACCTCCTCATGAACAGTACACCTGTCATTTTTCACATCCTGTTCGGAATGTGTTTTCACACCTGTGGCACCAAATGCTGCAGTCACTCTGCAAAATCACCTTTCTGGTAACAAACTGATAGTGTCACTGTTCATGCAGTGGGGTCACAAAAAACCCATGTGGAAAACTTGTAAGTAAAAATACCAGAAACTCAGAGGGCATTAGGGTTTTCGACCATAACGTCCTACCCTGTAGGGACTGACAGGCGTCAGGGGTGTGACTTGGGATTGTCGACAGTAATGCTCATGCTATTTCACCCCCACCCCCACCCTGCAGCCATTGACAGGCATCGAGTCATGCCTTGGACCCTTTGCCCCCAGAGTTCACCCCATTCTCCTATACTGTGCCCATTTCAGCGTATTTCCTTATGAATGAGGTGAATGTAAAGCCGAAACACCCCAAGGCACACCTCAACACTTGTCAGTGTCTGAAGGGTAGGGTGAGGTGAAATGTCTGACCGTCATGGGCGACGACCCAAAGGTACACCCCAATACCTGTCCATCTCTGCAGAGTGAGGGTGGAGTTGGCATCCATTCAATACTTCATTGCCATTCCTATACTGCATCTGTCTAACTCCTGCACTTCCACTGCTAATGCCAGCAAGCAAACATTCGGCATTGACAAATGCTTGTTTATTGTATGTTTGTGTATATATCGGGGGTTCTGTCTGTACTATGTGAAAGTATCACTGCTGGCATCTCTAGTGTTTTTCAGTTGTAATTATAATTCTACCATTTGCACCTGTATGCTGCACAAATTGTTGCAGAATAAATAGTGATCTACTAGTTGGCACCACATGTATTAATAAAGCAACACTGCATTGTGAATTGTCGAGTATGTGTGAACCTACCTGGTATCTTGTGATATGGGCTACCATGGAAGGGTGACCCCGGACAATAGCGCCACAACATAAGTGAATGTCAGAGGAGCACTTATTCAGAATGGGGCTACATGCACTGAGCACTCTGTTAACATAACGGCGACTAGTCACTAGGGCCAACGGCAATGACCACACTGCTGTTAACTTGATCTGGTACATAAGGGTGACTGTCACTTTAGTGATGGAGGCTTTAAGGTGAACGAAATGTGGGCAAACCCCACAATCGCAACCTGTACACGTACGCGCACACACGTATGTCTGCAGGCACACCTCCCCAGCCCATACCCGATATCCTCCACCCCTGTGGCCACTGGCACTTACATACACATACACACACCTGCCTGCACACCACATGGAATAGAGCAAAGGTGCCGTCAGTCAGGCTACCTGCATGCCGACCTCGTGGGATGACACACAAGACTACTGGTGCTGAAAGTAAGGGCCCCAGTGAAGTGGGACTGAACCCCACAGGCAGCCACATGGACCACACAACACCAACAAGCACAGTAAGCAGCAGCTGCAAAGCCACGTGAAAACAGTGGACACAAGCATTTAGCAATGCCCATCAGCCATCTGCCAGCAGCACAGACCACTGCACAGTCCTATATGCCAATTGCCACACAGTCCATGTAATGCCATCATACCTGTGCAGACATCCGTGTTCCACCATACATGTGTTGCACCTCCACACAGTAATGGATGGATCCAGCCTCAGTGTGTTGAGCAGGAATGCAGGGAGCACACACCCGCTGCTGCAGGTCATGCATGCAGCAGCAGTAAGGGCCAGATGCCATGGCCACTACTTCTTTTGTACCCCATGGAGGACTGGAGGGTGTGGCCCCCATGCACGCACAGCATCAGTGGCACATGACCACAAAGATACACAAAACAGCCAGCACCTGGAAGTAAAGCTGTCCCTCAAAGATGGTGAGTGAATGATGGTGGATGTTACCTTCCTCACAAGCCAGAAAGGGAGATCCCTCCTTGCCTACCATGGATTTGTCTACCACAGAGACAAGGAACTACAAGAGAAAGTCTACTAGAGGTATGTGCAGGATCACAAGTATTGGAGGGCTGCATGAGCCAGCAGGCTATCCTTGGTGCATAAAGGCCTCTCCGAGTCCAGAGAAAAGCTGAAGGCAGAGTGCATGCTAGCCCAGCTGCCCAACAGGAATCTGATCTGGACTGCTCACCTGTGTTTTCCAGTTGGGACTTATTTGAACTGCTGCTCTACCAAATTTAAGCCTGTATCTGAGTTGAACTGTTTTGAAATGTTATCCTGCCAGGAAGAAAAGTTATTTGGGCTGGGACTGAGACTGTTAAAAGCCTAACTGTGTTTAAGTTCCAGTGGAAGCTGTGTGCCTGGACATCCTAGGTGACCACTAGTCTGGGTGGTCCACTTGAAAAATGATGAAAGGCCTGAAGGGCAAAGTTGATGAAAGGTCCAAGGGGCGAAGATGGCAAAAAGGCTGTCACGGGTGAAGAATTCAGCACCTGGTTAGAATCTCCAGCCTTCAGTTGTTGTTCCCTGAGGGACTGTCTGCTGCATTCAGAGCAGTACCACCAATTTTTAGCATTCCTCAGCTCCCCCCGAGACTTTCCACAAACTGTGAGTACCTCTGTTCTGTGGCCCTGAGGAGTTCTTTTCAAAAAATAGGTAGTTAATTTAGCTAGATAATTAAAGGGGTAAAGTACTGGGCAGGAATTGGTAATCTACAGGATAAGCTCAGGTAGAAGATTGCAAAATTCTTTGTCTCCACGTTTTGAAATCCCAAGTAAAGTATAACCAATTAATGTTTAAAAAATATTTTCCCATTGGTTCCTAACATGCAACTACTCTGCAACTTCTGGTTGGCCACCAAGTGAGGTACCCACTGCAAAGGACAATTACAATATTTACGGCTGTGAGAGAAGCTGGGTGCCTCCGCTGGGGTGGTACAGGGACTGTGTGGGGGACAGTTGTTAACCTGCTTTATACTTTTTGCTTCCCCTTTACCCTTCCCCTTTAATAAATCAGAGGTTATTTCATGTTCTAATTATTGTTCATGGTTGTTGCTGGGTGTGTATTACTATTATGTGGGGAAAAGTTACCTGTGTGTGGGAGAGAAAATAATATTTGCTCCTGGGGAGATGTTAGGACCACATTGGGTAGCCTTATATCCCCCTGCCTCAAGTGGAGGCACCAAAACCTGCTACTAGTATTCAATTTGTGTATTGCACCCCCCCAAAAAAACAGGCCAACCCCAAGGTAGGTTTGTGTGTAAGGGGCGACAGGGTGCGCACGGCAGAAAGACCCTCTTATATAAGAACAGGGAAAGGGAAGGGGGAGAGTGGCCCTGTATGTGAAGGTAGGGATAACTTGCACCAGATGAAAAGGCAGAGGAGGGTAAAACGGATGCATTGTGGGTAAAGGTACATAGAAACATAGAATCTGATGGCAGAAAAGGACTCCAAGGCCCACCCAGTCTACCAATGTTCCCTAAACACTGGAAAAACCATAGACATAGACCCCTTTGATCTCCAGCTTTACCCTCTATTTCCTATTGCTAGGGTTCCCCTATGCCTACCCCTGGCATTTTTAAATTCCCCTACTGAGGAGTCATGTGATGTCAGGCCAGGAGCAGACAGCAACTCATGGAGCTTTATTGTGATCCTACTTTTATATAGTTATTTTCCTATTTCTATGCCTGCTTATTTCATGTATTTCAAGAGCTTCTACAGTGCAGTTAACATTTTGTGATCACTATGGAATGTCATCGAGGCACAGGTCAGGAAGCATAGGAGAAACCAGGAGCAGTTGTCAAATTCGCAACAAGAGTGTTATTTGTACTATCAGTTACATAAAAAAATGATATTGTTCAGTATAACTATTTACTAAGGCCAAATAAACAGAAAAAGTCCATCTGAGTTTTCCTTCGATCTCTGTGTACATCTAACATGCTATTGCAGCTCAGCTCTCTTATAAGTCCTTCCAACCCCCATTCTTAACAAGCATCCTGTTTCTTCCAAAGTGTTATTGTATGTTTCAGGCAGGTGCTGGCAGGAACACAGTGTCCCTGAGCTGAGGTCCTTTTTTCACAGGTCTTCTGCAAAAGGCTTAAAAATTGCACTCAGGTTACCTCTTGAGTTTCCAATAACTTTTTTCAATCATCTAAAACCACAATTATATACATTTCAAAAATTAACACTATATCATTTCTAAACAAAAAGGATCCCAATATCAGTTACATTTCCATACAATGATTTGCATATATTTTATATCAACAGATATGCAAGGGAGAAAAAGACAGACAGCAAGGGAGACTGAGGGACAGTGAGATGGAGAGAATTGCGAGACTGTCGGGGTGATCAAATCCTAGGTCTCACAGGAAAATTTGGTTGTGCAACCAGACAAGAGACAGGAAAGGAACAGAACAGAACAGATCCTTGCATTTAAACCCTTTCCATAACAACTGGGACAGGTTCCTATTCCATCCTGTCACATGGAGGAAGAACTAATGGATTTAGCCAAACTGGGAGCTTCTCCTTGACAAGATGACTCAGAGGATGAACAGGAGCAGGTCACAAGTATGGAGGCCAAGCAACCTCATTGCAGCAGTTCTCCTCCAGTACTGCCCATGGAGCATGTTGTCTTGGCCACAACCAAGCAAGTATACAAAGAGCTTCAAACAATTAAACAAACTCTGTTTTCATTGATCGAGGTGTTCAAAGAGTGGAAGCCTGCTCTCAAAAACATTACAGTTCAGGTCTCAGACACTGAGACTAGAATTTCCTCGGCAGAAGGCAAACTGGTTAAAATGGAGCAGGAGGTATTGTCCCTCAAGAGGCAGGTTAAAAAATTGGAAGACAAGGTGGAAGACCTAGAGGTCCATACTAGGAGGAACAATTTGGTCCTGCTAGGTCTCCCAGAAGGCAACGAAAGGCCTTCATCAATAGAATTCATCCAGCGATTTTGTAATAAAATAGCCGGTCCCTCTCCAAATGGGCCTCAATTTATTCTGGAGCGGGCCCACAGGTCAGTGATACCGAAGTCAGCAATAGGAGAACCTCCTAGGCTGCTCATCTTTAAAGTCCTGAATTATTTGGACCATGATCACCTGCTGAAGGCAGTTAGAAAAATAAAGCACCTGGAATGGGTGGCAAGAAAGTAAGGCTGGTACCTGCTTTAACATTCAAGGTGTGCCAGGAGTGGGTGACTTACCATCCCTACAGTCCAAACCATGGGCAGCCAAGATCCACCATCACATGCTTTTCAAGTTAGGAATGAAACTCACGGCACTTCCCTAGCACAAATTAATAACAAGCAGTACTCACAGGACTATTAGCTTCATTTATTGCAAGTCACAAAGACAGTGAAGACAGACTCTCCTGAGTCTGGGAGAACAATCCAGCCTCTAATGTTTCACCTACAAATTTAGGCTTTGTCAAATATATTGTCCCCTGTTGGTGAGACCCCTTTATAGCACCCTTGAATTGTCACATGTCAGTGTTTACTTACAGTACAGCCCTTCTAATCTCTGGAAAAGTAGAAGATAGAAATGCCACTTTGTTTACATGTTGCATACAACATTTCTGGACCAAAAACCAAAATTTTTCAAGAACACGTTGATATAGAATGCTTTTTTCACATATGATTCCCCCTCTTAGAAGGATGTTTTGTAGCTATGTAACATCTATTTATCACATTTTCTAATATTTAAGTATGTCACTTTAATATATAATATGCTAATTTCAAGTGACAATTCAAGAGTGGAATCACACCCTCATAGATGCAAATGGACAGGGCCCTTTGGGCTGTGTGCCGAGGGAAGACTCCGTCTGCTTACAGATGTGTAGTGTCCTTGTGGGCTCTGTAAGGCTGTGCAGTGATGGATATCAAGAGTTCATGGGGCTTTCTGGTTGGCTGCAGAACCCAGGGCCTTCTGGCCCCTGTGCTTCCATGCAGGCCACAGATACAGATGCACAGCGCAAAGAATCTATCTGTCAGCCAATGCACAGTGGTCTCTGCCACCCACAAGTGCAGAGTTGCAGGGCCCTATGCCAAGAGGAGAGTTGTCTTATCTATATGATACTCAGGCCCATGCAAGGAACCTTACAGCTTTCATTGTCTGTGTGGAGGGGGTGTCACATAACAGTACCATCACCCCACTCTTACCACATGTAGCTGGGTCACTGAGCTAGCCCCTGAACTCAGCTCACCAGAATAGCATCACAAAGCATACCCACTGGGGGGGGGGAGACTGACACTAAACAGAAAGTTTCTTAATAATTACCATTTTTTTTATTTATATACTAACATACTAAAATACCAGCAGAATAGGCCTAATGGTCTTTCGTGTCTGCTAGTTTGGTCAGCCCCCACCCTGGGTGCTGACATTGCTGTCCCCCTGCCCTCTCTGGTTTCTCCCTTCCCAGTCTCGAATATTCTCGCTGCACAGGACTTTGCTTCCAGAACCCTTCCCCTGTACCTGTCCCACCCCGTCTTGAACCCCTCCATCATCTCTGCCTCCACCAGCCCCCTGGGCAGTACATTCCATGGCTGCACCACCCTCTCAGTGAAGTAGCACCTCCTCCTTTCTCCCCTGAATCTCCCCCCCTCCAGCTTCCACCCATGTCCTCTACTTGCCCCCCCTTCCTTCAGAGCACTCTGACTGCACCTCCCCTATTTACCCCCTTCATGTACCTTAAGACCTCTATCATGTCCCCTGTTCCCTTCTCTCTTCCAATGTGTACATATTTAGCTCTTCGAGTCTCTCCCCATAGGTCCTGTCCCCCAAGCCCCAGATCATTTTGGTTGCCCTCCTTTGGACCCTCTCCAGGAGTTTAATGTCCCTCTTTAAGTGTGGCCTCCAAAACTGCATGCAGTACTCGAGGTGTGGCCTCACCAAGCAGTTATACAGAGGGAGTATCACTTCCCTCCTTCTGGAGATGATCTCCCTAGCGATGCATCCCAGCATCCTGTTGGCCTTGGCCACTGCCCTCTTACAAGTCTCAGTGTTGTTCATCTTGACATCTACCACCACCCCCAGGTCCCTCTCAGCCATTTGGACTGGTAGCATCCCCCCCATGGGTGTACACTTGGCCCGGGTTGCTGGCTCCCAGGTGCAGTGTCTTGCATTTCCCTGTATTGAACCTCAGCTTCCACTTTCTAGACCACCTTTCCAGAGCCTCCAGGTCCCCCTGTAGGGCCACCTTCCCCTCCCCTCCTCCCCATCCACCGCCTCCCCAGTTGTACATTTTTTTTGGTTTAACTCTCACCTACAGCCAACAGGGAATAGATTTTTTTTTTCAAAAACTTTTAGGGTAGAAGCATGGTTTGGCAAAGTAATGTCTTAGGAAGGTTTTGTGAAAAATATTAAATGGTTCCAGAGTTATATGACTGGCTTTCTTTTTGCTCTTCTAAGTGTGCTCAGTAGGGTTTTTTCAATAACATTCTGATATGACATGATGCAAAAAAATGTTGTAGGTGCCGTATTGGTCCTTTTAAAAAAACAGATCCAGAAACAAATGATTTGATACCTTTTATTGGACCAACATGGATGTTACAGAAAAGAACAAAGTGCTTTAGCTTTCAAACCAACCAGGTCCTTCTTCAGAAGCTTTGTGGCAGTTTTTTCAAATATCCCATACTATAAACACCAGATTATATAGAAAAAGCAGAAATAATTCTCATTGGTTTAACATATACATTTAAAACATAATAGAAGATTACGCCAGAGAAGCTAATTAACACCAGTATGCTCTTAAACTGAAGAGCCTCAGAAGGGCAAAGGGTATCAAGAATTCTTTACAGCCAGAGAGTTCTTGTCACATAAATTTTAAAATGTCTCAGTATGCCAAGAAAGCATTCTAGTGATAAAAAAAAACCTTGGAGTGGCATTCTCTCTAATACATGTAAGATGAGCTACAACTTACATTCCAATTGTCCTGGTATATTAAAGGACAAATAATGAGAGACAAAATCCTGAAATTAGGTATAACTGCAAGTTGAAATCAAGCCTCAAATTAACCTACACATATAAACATGATGCATGAAAGTATCACTTGTAAGTGTAAGTGCAAAAAAAAAAAATTTCTTGTCAAGGACCCCCAAGAAAACGAGACCATGAGCCTGATTTCATTTTGACACATAACAACTTCAGCTTTAATGGTAAACATTATGTTCAAACTATGGGAACTGCAATGGGAACCAGGATGGCTCCTCAGTATGCTAATCTTTTTATGGCGAATTTGGAGGAGGATTTTCTAAGGCACTGTACACATAAACCACTCGCTTATTTCCGTTACATTGATGATTTGTTTATAATTTGGACAGAGGGCACTGACACACTTAAAGATTTTCACCAAGAACTTAATAACCTCCACCCAACTATAAAGCTTCCCTAGAATATTCTGCCACAAGTGTACATTTTCTGGATACCACTGTCACTATTAAGGATGGTACCCTACATACCTGTCTTTACAGGAAACCAACAGACAGACAGAGATACTTACACAAGAAAAGTAATCACCGAGCCACACAAAGAAATCTGTTATATAAGTCAAGCACTTGGTATCACCGCCTCTGTTCAAATGAGGAAGACAGAGACACACATCTGGCGATGTTGAAAACACCTTTATTGAGCAGGACACTCATCCAGGAAATTGACAGAGCAGTGGAACGTGCAACACAGGTCCCAAGAGAACAGCTACTGCAATATAAAGACGGATGACTACCAACAGAATACCCTTAGTAGTCACATACCATCCTGACCTTGAAATCTCATGTAAGATTACTAAGGATCTCCATCCAATAATTAGTGAGGATGAAACCCTTAACTGTATTTTTCAAGAACTACCACTACTGTCTTTTAAACAACCACCTAATTTAACCAACCTGATTATTAGGAGTCAACTTGAACCGGAACAGAATACCATGACATCATATGGTACACTACCCTGTCATCAATGCACATGTAAGACATGTAACCTCATTTCCACTTCAGACTGTGTGGTTACATCACAAAACAGACTATTCAGGATACAGGGGAATTATACATGTACATCAAGTAATGTGGTCTATTTTATCCAATGCAACAAATGTCCTCGCACAGGTTATGTGGGGGAGACAAGCCAACAACTCCGCACTAGAATGAATTCACACAGACATTCTATTAATCACAAGATGATTGAGAAACCAGTAGCCCAGCACTTCTCCCAGGATGACCACTCAATCTCAGATATGTCTGTGATGGTCTTAAAAGGACATTTCAACAGTACACAACAGAGGCGGGCTTCTGAAATTAGACTTATTTTACTTCTCAATATGGTGGCGGATGGATTGAACATTGATGTTGGGTACATGACACATTATTCCATAAACTTACATAGACCTTTACTTTAAAGATGGACATAAACAGTTTAGTTCTTCTAGCGGGCCTTTGATTTTGTAAGTTTATGGTTATCTACATTGTTGACTTTTCACCTTAACACTGTGGTGAGTGCGTTTGAGTGTGTGTGTGTATACTGATGTATGTATGTATGTATGTATGTGTGTGTTTGGTGTGTGTTGTGTTTTTGTGTGTTGTGGGTATGGTGTGTATGTGTGTTTTGTTTGTTGTGCGTGGTGTGGTGTGGTGTGTGCGGAATGTGTTTGCTATATTTGTTGTGTGTGCAATTATGCAACTAGGAACCAATGTTAGAAATATCACTTTCTCTCAGTGCAGTTGCATAATTGCGCAACACTAGAGAAAGGAATGTGTGTGTGGCTGTAAGGAAATTCCTCAGACGCTTTGATCAGTGAGCCTGTAGCTTAATGGTTAGAGCGCTGGAACGGCATACCAGAGATCTGAGGTTCGAATCCCAGTAGGCCACACTTTTCCTTTCTCATTTCCATCCTTGATTTAAAAATATGTATACCTTGCAGGGGTTAAACTGCACTGAGAGAAAGTGATATTTCTAACATTGGTTCCTATTTGCATAATTGTGCAACACTAGAGAAAGGAATGTGTGTGTGGCTGTAAGGAAATTCCTCAGACGCTTTGATCAGTGAGCCTGTAGCTTAATGGTTAGAGCGCTGGAACGGCATACCAGAGATCTGAGGTTCGAATCCCAGTAGGCCACACTTTTCCTTTCTCATTTCCATCCTTGGCATACTGAGACATTTTAAAATTTATGTGACAAGAACTCTCTGGCTGTAGAGAATTCTTGATAACCTTTGCCCTTCTGAGGCTCTTCAGTTTAAGGCATACTGGTGTTAATTAGCTTCTCTGATGTAATCTTCTATTATGTTTTAAATGTATATGTTAAACCAATGAGAATTATTTCTGCTTTTTCTATATAATCTGGTGTTTATAGTATGGGATATTTTAAAAAACTGCCACAAAGCTTCTGAAGAAGGACCTGGTTGGTTCGAAAGCTAAAGCACTTTGTTCTTTTCTGTAACATCCATGTTGGTCCAATAAAAGGTATCAAATCATTTGTTTCTGGATCTGATATGACATGAAAAATTCCATGCTGCACACCACTTTCCTTTTTCTCCCCTGTTCTCTCTCTCTTGGACTCTCTTTCTTTCTCTTTCTCCCCTTGTCTCCCCAAATTTTAAAAATAGTCATTTTATGACTCCTCTTATAAACACGACAGGTGGCATTTATAGCATATTGTCCAAAATGTCATTTTACAGCACAAGTATGAAAACACGTCTCATTGAGGATTTAAAAAATTACACCTGTTGTGTTTGTGAGGTGGTATGGAAAAATGGCTATGATGGAAGTTTGGCATTAAAATATTGAAAATTAGTGCAGCTATGAGTGAATGTTGAACTATCTCAACCTGGGCATTTTGCAATATTTGTACACCAAATTTACAACAATAGCCTTCTTATTACTCCACCTCATGAACCTGGTAGGTGAAAATGTTACAATCCCTGTGAAAATGTAATTCCATACCACAGGTGCAAAAACAGATTTTGCCCATGATTTGAAAAATGACAGGTGTCAGGTTTATGAAGTGGAGTGAACAAATGGCTAGGTTGAAAATTTGCGGTCAAAATAATGAAAATTACCAAAGTTACAAGCTAGCATAGAAAATTTTCAACATACACTCATAGCACATTTTTTAATATTTTTTATACCAAAATTTCAAAATGGCCTTTTTGGTGCCCTATCTCATGATCAATGGTGGTGTAATTATGCAAATCCCACAAAAAAAGGTGATTTCACAGAGCAACCATTAAATCACTTTTCTGGCCAGGTCTGCATAAGTCCACCAGCTTTGGTCATGAGGTGAGGTCCCAAAAATATTATGTTAAAAAGTTGGTGTAAAAATATTAAAAAATGACAAATTTATGAATAAAAGTTCAAACCCCATTGAAATACATTGAACTGCACTTACCTCATTTTCTCATATCGTAGCCTCCGGTCCCAGCAGCAAGACGTGTCATCAGTTAGAGAGTTTTTCAGTGCCATGGTACATGTTCAGGTGACTGAGGGTGTGTGGGTGGTGTGGGTATGTTTGCTGAATGGGAGGTCGGGGTGTGGTGGGTGCAGTTGTGTGTATGGGACGTCAGATTTGTGAAGAACTGTTTACTTTTTCACAAGTTAAAAAAATCATTAAGGGATGTTTTTCTTAATTTCAGGGGACTGTGATATTCTGACACTGGGGATTGAGCTATTGTTGGGCAGCACTGGATGTGGGCACCCTGGGTCTGTAATGTAATTATTGGCAATGGGGGGGGGGATCTGGAGGAGAGGGGCCCAGCAGAAGTAGTATTGGAGGTGGGCACTCCAGTCTGCAAAAATAAACAATGAGGGAGAGGGATGGGTGAGCTGGAGGGTAGGAGGGACAAGTAGTGGTACCAGTGGTGGTCACCCTGGTCCACTTAAAACTTTTATGGATAGCTAGATAGTCAGATAGCTAGCTGCAGGAAGGAAAAGCAGTGGTACTGGGGGTGGGCACTCTGATCCACTTAATAGCAATTTTATAGATAGCTATATAGACCGATAGATAGCTAGCTAGCTAGCTAGCAAGATAGATAGATAGGTAGGTAGGTAGGTAGATAGATAGACAGAAAGATAGAAATAGATAGATAGATAGATAGATAGATACATACATAGAATGAATTAATCAGACAGAGATGGGGGAGAAAGAGAAAGAGAGAGAGAGAGAGAGAAACCCAGAGAGAGAGAGAGAGAGACAGAGAACAGGGGAGAAAAAAAAAGTGGTCTGCAGCATGGAATTTTTCATGTCGTATCAGAATGTTATTGAAAAAACCCTACTGAGCACGCTTAGAGAGCAAAAAAAAAACAACCATAAAATCTTTATAACTCTGGAACCATTTAATATTTTTCACAAAACCTTCCAAAGACATTACCTTGTCAAATCATGCATCTACCCTGAAAGTTTTGGAAAAAAAAAATCCATTCCCTGTAGGCTGTAGGTGAGAGTGAAAACAAAAAAACCATGTTAAGTATAGGAAAATATTAGACATCTACAGGAAAATGACATATGCAGATCTCAGAACCTGCCGTCATGAAACTTTCCAAATATTTAGGCATTGCCTACAAGACAAAGCATGCAGAGGTTCAGCTAATGTCCTCAAATGCTACCAAAGATATTACGGTGCAAAATTAGGGGTTTAAAATGGAACCTGTTGCTCAACCCTAACTATACTGGTGCTACTGTTCCATGTAATATGAAATATATGTTGCTATTCTTCTAGAATTCTTAACTGGTACTGTTTAGAATATTTAGAGTAATAACAGAGTTTTAAGCTTTGGAATATTATATACATTCTATACCTATAACTGATTAAAACACAGGTATTATGTCTAGCCGTGTCAGTATTTTCTACCTAATCTGTCCATTATATTCTCTGTGAATAGTTACTGACCTGTGACAACATGATTTAGTATGGCAAATTCAAAATAATTAATAATTTCATTAGTTCTGTCACATTGCACCATTGTGTTAATACCGAACCTGAAAATCACTAGGAACTGATTTAGAGGACAGTTTCAGAAGAATTAGATACAGGAGCCAGGTCCCAAGGCAAGCAAGGACTGCAACAGATGGCCACCTGGAGCAATAACAAGCTGCTGAGGAGTCCATAACCATGGTAGAAAGTAGTGACACTGTTAGACACATACCTCTCAACCTTTTGTCCCCCAAATGTGGAACGTTGTGTCTCAAAATGTGAAACAAAGGAGCAAAATGTGGGACACTTGATCAAATTATTACCTAGAAGGCTCAGCACAGTGTTAAAATGTTTGCATTTATGTTCAGAAAGTCTTTTATTAATTGAATAATATATTTTTTGCATCATTTACTATAGCTTTTTGCTTTAAAATGTTAATACTGAATGTGGAACAAGTCCTCACAATGTGGAACAGGGAGCTTTTGTGAAGTAAAATGAGGAAGGTTCCTCATAATGTGGTACAGTTGAGAGGTATGGTTAGACATAATACCTGTATTTTGACCAGCTGTAAGAATAAAATGTATTGTATATTGCAAAGCTTAAAACTCTTTTATTAAATATACTAAATATTCTAAACAGTATAGGGATTATGTTTGCTGCCCCTATTGATTCGGTCTAGTGTAGTGATCCAGTTCGGGAAGGACATAAACAGAATGCAGGTAGTTTAGAGGAGTGCACCTAAAATGGTGGTCAGTCTGCATCAAAAACCCTATGAAGGGAGACTAAATGAACTCAACATGTACACCCTGGAAGAGAGGAGAGAAAAGTGATATGATGGAGACTTTTAAATACCTCATGGGGGTAAATAAGGTGCCAGAGAGAAGTATTTTGAAAGAAAAGGTGCTCGAAAGCAAGGGGACATGATATGAAGCCAAAAGGGAGTAGTTTCAGGATGGATGTGAGGAAGTACTAACTTCTTCACAGAAAGGGAACCATAATGGAAGGGGGGGGGGGACAATAAACTGTAGATCATATAGGATCTATGATGAGAGTGTAGGCAATGAGAGTGTAGTTATTTAAAAATGGGCAGACTGGCTGGGCCAAGTGGCCCTTAGCTGTATTCACATTCTATGTTTCTTGCATGTTTCTATGTTTTACAGTTGTAATGATAATTCTATTGTTTGCACCTGTCTGTTGCACAAATTATTTGCACTATAAATATTTTCCACTAGATGGCACCACATCAGTTGAAAAAGCAACACTGCATGCAAACATTAAGTGTATGTGCTGCTGCTGTTGACTTTTATTTATTTATTGAAATCTTGGAAATACACCTTTGAGCTGGAAGCTCGTTTACAAAGGATCCACGTCAAATGAACAAAAGACACAAAACACAGTACAAGACTGGAACACTGGGAACAGTAAAAGTGCAGTGTTACAGGGCAGCAGTGTTTGACCAGAGAATACAAGGATAACATACAATTATATTACAATGTAATCAATGTAATACAATGAAATCAGGTGTGGGAAGCCTGAACTTTCTTGTTTTGGGCTACTAGAGAGTATGCCTCCAGGCTAATTCTGTTCCAGTACACTTGGTGTGCATTTAGCACCAGCCTCTCCAGTTCCTCAAAGGCTTCTTGTAGGGAGTGGGCTTCACTATTGGTTACAGTGACTTGCGGTAACTGATCTTTGAGTAAAAAAGGATTTTCTGCACCTGTGGCTGCTAGTAGCCTGCTCACGTATTCCAGCGGGATTGTTGTGGTTGGGTTAATGTCTGGAGTTGCTTCTAGTGAAACTTATCCTTTCTAACAGCACAATTATATAGGACTCAATTGTGTTTACTAAGAAAGGTTTCACTCAGGTTTAATTTATTATTATACAATGGCAAGAAAGAATGCTGACCTCTGATTGGTCAATTGGGGACTGGAGCTGTGCTGTTATCCCAGCATAACATCATGGATCTAGTCTCAGCACAAAGCAGACTGCATCAAATGTGAATATAAATTATTCTCTGCAGCCCTGCTGGTCCCCTTCACCAACTCCCGCTGGAAAGCCGCATATTCTGTCCCTGAGTCACTTGCTGCCTGCCATTAGACATGGTAGCAGCAACACCCCCCCCCACACACACAGAGTATTTCCCCAAACAACCATCTCTTTTTTTAAAGTCCTCCTCTGACACAGCATTTTGTTAGTTCCCCTGATGCAGCATGAGTGCTTCCACATAGCCACGCTCCTCGATCACTCGCTACACAGACCGCTCACATTTTAAAATAAACAGCTGCATGGAGAGCTCCTTTCTAAACCACACAGGCTCACCACTTTGAAAATAAATTTATATTTGTAAAGGAAAAACAAAAAACCTCAACAGCGAGACCGAGTGACGTATAATCACCTGTGAAGCAAAAGTCTCTCGGTGGTCGCAAATAAGAAAGACAATCAACTCTCCATTTTGCGATCATGTCACCAGATTAAATTAATCTTGATGAATATACATCTGCCTGAAAAATACAGACAACCTAAAAGAAAGAAAGAGAGAAAACGAAAGGAAGGCATACAACACAGACAGGAGACTGGTGGAGAGACACAGACATAACAATTGTGACATATAGGAATGCTGCACCATCTACTGGTCAAAACAGGAACACCAGAACTGATTTTTTAAACTGTATACTTACACTTACATAAATTCCACAAAAATCTATTTTAAAACTGCATTTTTTAATCTTTTTTCCTTTTTTTATGAAACAGACCCATTGTATAATAGGAATAATGCACTCTAGAGTGTGTATCATGCTGGGGTAACGTCACTTCTGTGGTGATTAGTCGCACTTGGCCTGCATCCTCATGCATAATCACCCCAGGCGTGATGTTATCCCAGCATAACACACACCCTGTCATGCATTATTCCTTTAATAAAACACCCATGCATTACTTTAAAACACCATAGCAAAGAACAAAGAAATAAGCAGCACAAGGAGATGGTGGTCATGATAAAAAGCAATGGTCAGCAAAGAAAAATTGTGCACTCACCTCCTCCTGATTAAAAGATGCCAGTCCAGAAAATATTTTTAAAGTGCTAATTGTATCTTTTTATTAAATGTGCTGTGCAGACACTGCTAGGCCATCACCTGACACATTTCAGATTTCTTAAAATCCTTTATTAAAGGTGCATATATGATGTGTCATCCTTCTTAAATAGTGCTGCTAACTGATGATGTCACAAAACATCACCAGAAGCAAATACCAGTATTTTTAACACAGTAATGGCTACTAGCACATTATACATAGGGGTAAAAGTGCAAAATTGTGTAAAATAAAACCAAAAACATATGCAGAATTCTATGTACAATCAAATGACATAGTTACACAGTTATTTAAGCAATAATGCACGACAGGCTGTGGGTTGTGCTGGGATACCCTCACGCCTGGGTGGTTGAGCACAAGGCTGCAGGCTGAGTGCGTCCAACATCCCAGAAGTGAGGTTATCCCAGCACAACCCATAGCCTGTCATGTATTATTGCTATTATACAATGGATAGTTGTTATACAAATAAAAAAATAAAAATATGTTTTTAGTAGATTTTATGGCATCTAACTCGTCATGCAAATGCTCATCATCCATATGCTCATCATCCAAGGCATCCAAAGCAATACAGTGAGGTTGTGCTGGGATAACCTCACTGTACCAGGGACACACTGACCAATCAGAGACCAGGAAATTTTCTTGCCATTGTATAGTTAAAAAACTATGTCACGTATATGACCTAACTATATAGTTGATATTATAGAACATCAAATGTGGCTACAAGTGAACTATTCACTACTAGTTTCTGTTTTTGTAGTATATTAATTCTTTCAGTAAACAAAGTGAACAATTTTAAAATCAACTTTTGCTGAGATATAAACCTTAAAATTTAGGGTTGCAGCAGAGTGGACAGGTGAACCACAGAATAGTTGCTGCATGTTGGGTCTGAATCCTCCACCCTGCGATTTGCCCTTCTTGGTACATCCAGTCTAAGGGTGAAAGGCCACCTGCAGATCAACAAATGTTGCAAACTTACTGACTGGGGTGGTAAGTGCAAATGACAACCCTTTATTTAATAAGCATTCATCAGTTTCTCTTTTTAAATTATCCGAATTACCAAACAAATAAATACATGTTTAGAGAGATGTATTACATTTGATTCATTTAGTAATTTTTCTGCTGACGTCCTCTGATTGTTCCCATGAACACCTCCATTGACTGTTGCCTTGTTGCTGCAGTCATCCTTTCTACTGGCTTGGATTCTGATGTCTGAAATCTCTTGAACCTTTGTCTTCTCCCCTTCCTTCCTTCTCTTCCTCTTCAGGATTGTTGGGGGAAGTGATGCCTTTGGTACTTGTTTTTCCGTTCGCTTCTCTGTACCTGTTCCTGTTGTGATGACTCTGGTGGTATTTTCACCTATTCTAAAAAATATTGCATGCCTTCCTTGTCTTCCATCTCTGCCTCACTTGTTTCCGTGCTGTAATTAAAAGAGACAATATAATCCTTTTTATGTTTGCTTGTGAGCATGCGCAAAAACATTTTGTCACAGCTTAGGAGAAAAGTGGGGATTTGGAGGTGCGGCACTGTGGGGACCAATGGCTCCAGTGCCTTTTGAGGCTTGGCCTGCTTTCCCCAACGGGGTGGCATGCTGCTGCTGACAATAATTCAGCCAGCGTGCCACCACTTTGAAAATAATCCGCTGCTGCAATGAGGGAACGACCCGTCATTGCAGGGCAGTACCTTGCTGTCCCTGACCCAGTTCATTTGCCGACAGGGGAGCCCACTCCCCATCGGCATACTGTGACCCCCTCTCCATTTGTTGTGTGCTGAGGGGGTGCCCAATCCCTCCTTGACATCATGCACCCCTCCAACAGTCTTTCTTTGCTGATGGGGGACCAATCCCTATCGGCTTCAGTCCCCCCTTCCCAGTTCAATTTGCTGATCGGGAGCCCACTCCCTGTCGACATAATGTCCCCCAATTTGTTGTGTGCTGATGGAGTTTCCAGTCCCCATTCACTACAGCCCCCAAAAAACACTCAGGTGGCATGCTGGTAGCCCACCCCAGCATGCCAAATGTCCCTGTAAAAAGAAAATGTCCCTCAAAGTTTTTTTTTTAACCTGTAAAAAAGAAAACTGTCCCTCGTTGACTTTCTTGCCCCCCAACCCATGTCCACCATCCCCCACACACCCTCATACCCCATACTTACCTCTAGATCCCTGCACGATGATCTTCGGTGGACCGGGAACACATCTGCACTCTTCAAAGCCGACCACGAATTGAAGAAATGCCGATAAGCTATATAATGACATAAAATAGGGTTTTTTCAATTTTGGTGCATATCTCAAGCATTTTGGGGAATTTTGGCTCCAAATTTTCAACATGGGTTATTGGGAACCCTCCTCATGAATTCAGCCACTGTCATGGTGTTATTCAGTCCCAAAAGGTGATTTTGCAGTCATTGCCAGAATCACCTTTTGGGAATGAGTAATGAAACGACAGTGCCAGTGTTCATGAGGTAGGCTCTCAAAAAGCCTATTTTGCAAATTTGGTGGAAGAAATCCAAAAAATTACTGCTTTACAAGCGTGCATTGTGCAGTTTCCACGCATGCTTGTACCTTCGCAAATTTGTAATATTTTCACTCCAGATTTTCAACACTGGTATTTTTCCACACCTCCTTATGAACAGTACAGCTGTCATTTTTCACATCCTGGCCATGTGTTTTTGCACTTCCGATACAGAATAGCATGGTCGCTGTGGTAAATCAGTGTTCGGGACATATTAAGAAAATCGTAGTGATACTGTTCATGAGCAGAGGACCTAAAATCCCTATGTTGAAAATTTGGTGACAAAAGTCCATAAAATGACTGTGTTACAAGCGTGAGTTGCGCAGTTTCCACGTACTGTATGCTTTGAAGTGTGCAAATTTGGAATATTTTCACTTCAGATTTTCAACATTGGCATTTTGCCACACCTCCTTATAAACAGTATAGCTGTAATTTTTCATATCCTGCCCGAAATATGTGTTTCCACGTCTGGTGCACAATGGCACGGTCACTGTGGGAAATTAGTGTTTCGGACAGATTAAGAAAATCATAGTGACAGTGTTCATGAGCAGAGGTCACAAAATGCCTATGTTGAAAATTTGGTGAAATAATTCCATTAAATGACTGCCGTACAAGCATGTGCTGCGCAGTTTCCATGTATGCTCGGAACTTCAAGCATTTTTAATATTTTCTCTTCAGATTTTCAACATTGCCATCTCTTCACACCTCTCTATGGATGGTACAGCTGTCATTCTTCACATCCTGCCTGGTCTGTGTTTTTGCACATCTGGCATAGAATGGCACTGTCACTGTGGGAACTTGAAGTCTGGGACACATTAACAAAATCACACTGCCACTGTTCATGAGAAGAGGTCCCAATTGCTTTCATGAGGTGTGGGTCACAAAAAGGCCATGTTGAAAGTTTGTAGTGCAAATATCAACACACGCCCAGGGTGTTAGGGTTTCCTAACTATAATGTCACACCCTGTACAGACTGACAGGCATCAGAGGTGTAACTTTCGATCTCCGGCTGTAATGCTCATGCTATGCCACCCCCACCCTGAAACCAGTGACAGGCATCAAGGTGTGCCTTGTACTCTTCAGCCCCAGACTTCACCCCATTCTCCTGTACTGCACCCATTTCAGCATATGTCCTTATGAAATGGAGTGACTGTGAAACCAAACACCCCAAGGCACACCCCAACACTTGTTGGTGTCTACAGGATAGGGTGAGGTGAAATGCCATGAGCATTATGGGCAACGATGCACAGGCACACCCCAATGCCTGTCCATCTCTGTAGGGTGGAGGTGGGATTGGCGTGAGTTCAATACTTCACTGCCACTCCTATTCTGCATCTGTCTAACTCCTGCATGTCTAATGCTAATGTCAGCAAGGAAATATTCGGCATTGACAAATGCTTGTTAAGTATTCCCTTTTACTGTTTTGCTTTTCTCCAGGAATATGCACAGTGTAATTTATAGTCCTCTCAGTCGCTGGAATTTTTTATGATTTAGTTCTTTAAGCTCCAGATCTACTTTGGTTAGTGAATTTTTAAAGTTTCCATTTAATCTTTTAAAGTCTACATAATTAATAAATGACAAGACTTCTCTTTCCTTAGTTTTTATTTTCTCTTTCAAAGCTAAGTCTGTCTCTTTACCGTAATCAAGTATTAAATTAATTAGTTTAAAGCTTGCTTCTGTTAAAATGTCTCTGCACTTTTTCATGAACGATGGGTTCTTTAATACTTTTTACTGCCTCTGAATTCTGGTTACTTGGAGGTATATAACACAGAACGCTACTGTAGTTCAAAGGGACTGCGGAGCATTGACAATCAGTGCAGCCAAAAACAAAAAATGCAGGCTTCCCACACCAGCCCACAGAAAGTCATAAAATCCTGATTTAAAGTGCAGAAAAGTGCAGAATTGTGTTTTCTTTTAGCAGTGAAAGCAAGCAGCAGCAGCAGCACACACACTCCACATTTTGCAACACACTGTTGCTTTTCAAGAGATGCGGTGCCATCCAGTGGGCCACTAATTATAGTGCAACCAATGTGTGCAACATGTAGGTTACAATTATGACTAGAAAACACTAGTGACAACAACAGTAATCCCTTTACATAATACAGATACCCCCCCCAGACATATATATGTACAAAAACACAGTAAAAAATGTTACCACTGGTTAGATTATTTAGAATATTTAATACAAGAGTTTTTAGCTTTGGAATATAAAATATATTCTATTCCTACAACTGATTAAAAAGCAACTCTGTATTATAATAAAAATCTCAAAAACACTAGCTTTACACCAATTATATTTTAACTTAATTGTTTTATAGTTATTTATCATTTTCTTTACTGTCCCCTGTTGTTGCTCTACTAAATATTATACATAATAATATTTGTGCACTTGGGGCACAGAAACCCGGGTGCTAGGTACCAATTGGAAGGGGAAGTTCTAGCAACCACCAGACAGGAAAGAGACCTGGGGTAGTAATTTCTGATTACCTGAAGGTATCCAAGCAGTGTGATGAGGCAGTGGGGAAGGCTAGCAAGATGTCAGGTGCATAGGGAGGGGTATTACCAGTAGGACGAAGGAAGTAATATTACCCCTGTACAGATCACTGTCAGACCCCACATCGAGTACTGTGTCCACTTCTGGAGGCCCCACCTCTGGAATGACATTGATAAGGTAGAGGCGGTACAAAAGAGGGCTACTAGAATGGTGCAGGGCCTGCATCAAAAAGCCTATGAGAAGAGACTCAAGGAACTGAATATGTACTCTCTGGAGGAGAGGAGGGAAAGGTGAGATATGATAGAGACATTCAAATATGGGTCAGACTGGTGGTGCTGGAGGTTGAAGTGCTGGTCGCTACACCTCGCACCACTCCAGCTACTCAGGTTCGGGAATGAGCTCAGGCCACTGGGGGTCGGCAGGGGGAAAAGAGGATCAAGTATCCGGAGGACTGCTCTCCTTTCATGGGGGGGAGGGAGACTAGTCTTGCCACTCGCTGACTGCCCTCTGGCAGTGGCTGAAGGGCCGCATGGGTCGGGAAGCTGGAAGTCAACGTCCTTGCATCGGCAGGAAAGGGGACGGGTGAAAACTATGGAGGAAATCGAGCCTGGCAGGCAGTGAGCCTGCTGCTGCTCCGGAGTTGCCCGAAATCTGGATTGGGTCTCTGGGAGGGAGAAGCGGCAACCTCATCCAGGCCCCACCGTGGGGGGCGGCAATCCACGGGGGATGCTCTTGGGCTGCCTAGCATGGGAGCAGTGGGAACCGGAGAGAGAGAATCCCTACATTAGGAGGGCTGAAGCTGCCTGCCAGGGCTCCAGGGGCAGAAAAATGTAAAAAAAAAAACATTCAAATACCTAACAGGTATTAATAAGGTACAGGAAGTTAGCATTTTCCATAGAAAAAGAAGCTACAGGACAAGGGGTCACACTATGATGTTGGGGGGGGGCTCAGAGGAAATGTGAGGAAATACTTCTTTACAGAGAGGGTAGTGGATGCCTGGAACAGCCTTCCAGTGGAGGTGGTGGGTGCCAAGATAGTGATGGGAGTCAAGCATGCATGGGACAGTCACAAGGGGACCTTGGTAGTAAGGCAAGGGGCGATGAGCGGAGATCGAGTAGGGTCTGCGGTGGCACAGTAGGCGAGGAAAACTAGGCAGACTAGGTAGGCAAAGGAATCCTTATCTGCCGACAACTTCTCTGTTTCTGTGACATCACAGTCTGTTATCACGGTAAGCACTGTGATGCCATAAACCAAGGCACTGTGAGGTTAACAGGGGAAGGCAAATGTTTTCAGATATTTTCTATACGCACTTTTTAAATGGACTACCAATATGTGCTGTAAATCTTGGAAAGAAACATTGACAAGAACATTGAAAATGAAAAAAAAACATGTATTCTCCAGTAAATTGTAACAAGTGAAACATCTTATTTATGGAAGCACATGCTGAAGTGCCGAGTTCCTCTTTAAAACACAGGTATTATGTCTCCAGTGTCACTGCTTTCTACCTAATACATCCATTGTATTCTCAGTAAACAGTTACTGACTGGTGACAAAATTATTTAATTGGAAAACTCACAACAAGTAATCATTTAACTGGTTCTATCACATTACACAATTATGCTAATACTGAACCTTGAAATCACTAAGAATTGATTTAGAGAACAGATTCAGAAGAAACAGATTTAGGAGCCAAGTCCCAAGGCAAGCAAAGACAACAACAGTAATCCCTTCACATAGTACAGATACTGCCCCAGACATAGATATGTACAAAAAAACTGTAAAAAATTTTGCCACTGGTTAGACTATTTAGAATATTAAATACAAGAGTTTTTAGCTTTGGAATATAAAATATATTCTATTCCTACAACTGATTAAAGAGCAACTCTATTATAATAAAATGCTCAAAAACACTAGCTTTACACCCAATTATATTTAACTTAATTGTTTTATAGTTATTTATTATTTTCTTTACTTTCCCCATGTTATTGCTCTAATAAATATTATACATAATATTTGTGCACTTGGGGCACAGAAACTTGGGTGCTAGGTGCCAATTGGAAGGGGAAGTTCTAGCAACCACCAGACAGAAAAGAGACCTGGGGGTAGTAATTTCTGATGACCTGAAGGTGTCCAAGCAGTGTGATGAGGCAGTGGGGAAGGCTAGCAGGATGCTCAGGTGCATAGGGAAGGGTATTACCAGTAGGACAAAGGAAGTAATATTACCCCCTGTACACATCACTGTAAGACCCCACATCGAGTACTGTGTCCATTTCTGGAGGCCCCACCTCTGGAAGGACATTGATAAGGTAGAGGCGGCACAAACAAGGGCTACTAGAATGGTGCAGTGCCTGCATCAAAAGGCCTATGAGAAGAGACTCAAGGAACTGAATATGTACTCTCTGGAGGAGCGGAGGGAAAGGTGAGATATGATAGAAACATTCAAATATGGGTCAGACTGGTGGTGCTGGAGGTTGAGGTGCCGGTCGCTGCACTCGGCATTGAGCAATAACAAGCTGCTGAGGAATTCATAGCCAATGTAGAAAATAGTGACACTACTGGACATAGTACGTGTGTTTTAACCAGTTGTAGGAATAGAACGTATTTTATATTTCAAAGCTTAAAACTCTTGTGTTAAATATTCTAAACAGTATCAGTTAAAAATTTTACAAGAGTGGTAGCATTTCTGTGTTTGCTTGCACGCATGTGCAAGAAACAGTACCCCTTTACGGGTTTTCGTAGGTGTGCCTCCCCCACTTCCAATGCCTTGCTCCCTTTTGCAGGGGCAGCCGCACCATGCCAATGAATGTCGGAGCTGTCTATGACAGCCATTCAGATGCAGTGGCATACAGCTGAAAGCGAAAAATAATTGCAATCAGAGGTTGTAACATGTAGGCAATTTGCATACTGCCATCGGCAGGTAATTTACATACTGCCTTTGACAGTATGCAAAGTGCCTAACTCTGCACTGTATCTGTACAGCTGTCATAGACAGCTTCGTTTTCGTTTACTCTCCCCCCCAACACCCAAGTAGCATGCCGGGAGCCCACCCCAGCATGCTCATGTCTTCCCACCCGCACACGTATGGCCGACAGAGTGCCCAATCCCCCGTCGGCTTCATTGCCGTCCCCCCAAACAGACTTCAAAGTGCCAAGCTTGGAGCCCACCTCAGTGTGGCAAATGTCCATATGGCCAACTGGGGTGCCCAATCCTCCATTGGCTCCACTGCCCCGCCCAAAAATTCCTTCCAACTACCATGCTGGGAGCCCACCCCAGCATGGCAAAAGTCCTGCGTAGTCTGCAGAAACATAAAAACACCTGGGAAAAAAAAACACTCCCTCTTTGATTGTCTCACCCCTCCCCAACCCACGCCCACCCTCTGTGCACCCTCTCCCACCCTCCCTGACCCCATATTTACCTCTGGAGGCCAGCACAATGATCTTGATGTATTGAGGAACATGTCTGCACTCTTCAAAGCCGACCCTTCGAACTGAAGACTTGCCGGTAAGCTGTATAATGGCATAAATGTTTTTTTTCAACTTTAGTGCATATCTCACCCATTTTGGGGAATTTTATTCACTAAATTTTCAACATGGGGTTCTTGGGGCCCCACCTCATGAACTCAGTCACTGTCATTTTGTTATTCGGTCCCGAAAGGTGATTTCGCGGTCACTGCACGGAACCACCTATTGGGACTGAGTAACAAAATGACAGTGTCACAGTTCATGAGATAGATCCACAAAAACATATGTTGAAAATTTGGTGTAAAAATTGCCAAAAATGACTGCTTTATGAGGGTGTTTTGTGCAGTTCCTACGCACGCTCATAACTTTGAGAATTTTTGATATTTTCACTCCAGATTCTCCACATTGCCATTTTACCTCACCTCTTTATGAACAGTTCAGCTGTCCTTTTTCATATCTTGCCCAAAATGTGTTTGCGCACATGTAGCGCACATTAGCGCCATCGGTGTGTGTAATCAATGTACAGGACACATTAAGAAAATCACAGTGACACTGGTCATGAGAGGAGGTGTTAAAGTGGCTATGTTGAAAATTTGGTGAGAAAAGTCCATAAAATGACTCTGTTATGAGCATGCATTGCACAATTTCCACGCACCCTCGTAAGTTCACGAATTTGTAATATTTTCAGTCCAGATTTTCAACACTGACATTTTTCCACGCCTCCTTATGAGTACTATAGCTGTCATTTTTCACACCCTGGCTGAAATGTGTTTTTTCACACTCCCAGTGCAGAATAGCACGGTCACTGTGGGTAATTAGTGTTTGGGACAGATTGCAAAAATCACAGTGACACTGTTCATGAGCGGAGGTCCCAAAATGCCTATGTTGAAAATCTGTTGTAAAAAATCCCAAAACTACTTACATTACAGGTGCATGTTGTGCAGTTTCTATGTAAGCTCGTGACTACACCAGTTTTTGTATATTTTCACTCCAGATTTTCAACAATGCCATTTTTTACACCCCTTCATGAAAAGTACACCTGTCACTTTTCGCATCCTGTTTGAAATGTGTTTTCACACCTGTGGCACCAAATGCTGCAGTCGCTCTGCAAAATCACCTCTCCGGTAACAAACTGATAGTGTCACTGTTCATGCAGTGGGGTAACAAAAAACCCATGTGGAAAACGTGGAAGTAAAAATACAAGAAACTCCCAGGGCATTAGGGTTTTCGACCATAATGTCCTATCCTGTAGGGACTGACAAGCGTCAGGGATGTGACTTGGGATTGTTGACAGTAATGCTCATGCCATTTCACCCCCACCCCCACCCTGTAGCCATTGACAGGCATCGAGGCGCGCCTTGGACCTTTGCCCCAGAGTTCACCCCATTCTCCTATACTGTGCCCATTTCAGCATATTTCCTTGTGGAATGAGGTGAATGTAAAGCCCAAACACCCCAAGGCACACCTCAACACTTGTCAGTGTCTGAAGGGTAGGGTGAGGTGAAATGTCTGACCGTCATGGGCGACGACCCAAAGGTACACCCCAATACCTGTCCATCTCTGCAGAGTGAGGGTGGAGTTGGCGTCCTTTCAATACTTCATTGCCATTCCTATACTGCATCTGTCTAACTCCTGCACTTCCACTGCTAATGCCAGCAAGCAAACATTCGGCTTTGACAATTGCTTTTTTATTGTATGTTTGTATATACTGTATATCAGGGGGTTCTGTCTGTACTATGTGAAAGTATCACTGCTGGCATCTCTAGTGTTTTTCAGTTGTAATTATAATTCTACCATTTGCACCTGTATGCTGCACAAATTGTTGCAGTATAAATAGTGATCAACTAGTTGGCACCACATGTATTAATAAAGCAACACTGCATTGTGAATTGTTGAGTATGTGTGAACTTCCCTGGTATCTTGTGATATGGGCTATCATGGAAGGGTGACCTGGACAATAGCGCCCCACAACATAAGTGAATGTCAGAGGAGCACTTATTCAGAAAGGGGCTGCATGCATTGAGCACTCCGCTAACGTAACGGCGACTAGTCACTAGGGCCAACGGCAATGACCACACTGCCGTTAACTTGATCTGGTACATAAGGGCGACTGGCACTTTAGTGATGGAGGCTTTAAGGCGAATGAAATGTGGGCAAACACCACAATCGCAGCCTGCACACGTACGCGCACACACACATATATCTGCAGGCACACCTCCCCAGCCCATGCCCGATATCCCCCCACCCCTGTGGCCACTGGCACTTACATACACACACACACACACACACACACCTGCCTGCACACCACATGGAATAGGGCAAGGGTGCCGGCTGTCAGGCTACCTGCATGCTGACCTAATGGCATGATACACAAGACTGCTGGTGCTGGAAGCAAGGGGCCCCAGTGAAGTGGGACTGAACCCCACAGGCAGCCACATGGACCACACAACACCACCAAGCACAGTAAGCAGCAGCTGCAAAGCCACAATGCAAACAGTGAACACAAGCATTTAGCAATGCCCGTCATCCATCTGCCAACAGCACAGACCACTGCACAGTCCTACATGCCAATTGCCACACAGTCCATGTGATGCCACCATACCTGTGCAGACATCTATGTTCCACCATACATGTGTTGCACCTCCACACAGTAATGGATGAATCTGGCCTCAGTGTGTTGAGCAGGAATGCAGAGAGCACACACCCGCCACTGCAGGACATGCATGCAGCAGCAGTAAGGGCCAGATGCCACAGCCACTAGTTCTTTTGTACCCCATGGAGGACTGAGGGTTGTTGCCCCCATGCACGCACAGAATCAGCGGCACATGACCACAAAGATACACAAAAGAGGCAGCACCTGGAAGTAAAGCTGTCCCTCAAAGATGGTGAGTGAATGATGGCGGACGTTACCTTCCTCACAAGCCAGAAAGGGAGACCCATCCTTGCCTACCATGGATTTGTCTACCGCAGAGACAAGGAACTACATGAGAAAGTTTACTAGAGATACGTGCAGGATCACAAGTATGGCTGTCCTGCAAGGGTGCACATCATGGAAGACCACATGGTCCATACTGGCCAGCCGCATAACCATGTCCCGGATGCGGGGGAGTTTGGTGTCCGTGGTCTGATGGTGGATGTCCATGAATGGGTGCGCACCAGCCTGGAAAGTACGTCCCAGTTGGTCATGCAGTGTATAGCAGGGGTCACAGATGCTGTTGCTGTCAATCTGCCAGAACTGCCCCTGTTCTGGCAGACCATCCAGCGGGTGCAGCAGGTGGCGAGAGCTGGCCAGCAACGCCCACCAGTGTCACCAAGTTAACCATCCCACAGGAGTATATGATCATGGGTGCAGGTGACAGGTTCCTGAATTATGATAGCGGCCCAACTAGGGACCACATACTCATATTTGCTACCCAATGCCTGCTGCTGTTCCTAACCGAGTGCCAGGACTGGTTCCCGGATTGCACCTTCTGCACCATGCCACCGCTTTTTGGACAGATATACACCGTCCACAGCATGTGGTCTCAGGCCATCATGCTGGCTGTTTATGTCCTCATGTGTACACTCCCAGAATGGTCATACACATGTGTGTTCACCGAGGTCTGCCAACTACTTGGCAACGCACAACCTCAGACAGTGTTGCATGACTTGAAGCATGCTGCATGGTGGGCATTTACAGTTGTGTTTGAGGGGGCAGCCTTGCATGGCCACTTCTTCCACTTCTATCAGGCCATGTGGTGTTGAGTGCAGAACACCCCTGAGGTACATGACCGGTATGCCAGGGATGAAAAGTTTGCATTGCAGATATGCATGCTCCTTGTCCCGGCATTTGTCTCTGTGGACGACATGGGCAACATATATGGTGAGCTCCTCAACATTCCCTTCTATCGCAACTAAGGGGCACTCCTCCAACCCACCATCAACTACATGGAGGAGACGTGAGCTGGATGCCCTGTTGGGAGGACAGCCAGGCGATGGCCATAGTTCCAGGTTCCCTCCAGGAATATGTACAAACCAACACATGCAGGACTGGTGAGGACGAACAATGCAGCTGAAGGCTGGCACTATGGCTTCAATACTTGGCTTGGTGCCAGCCATCGAAGTATATGGCACTTCCTGGACTGCCTCAGGGAGGAGCAATGGTTGAGTGAACTATGCATGGAGCAGCTTGTGTTGGGGGTAGGTGCAGCCATGAAGAAGAAGACATACAGGGACCTGACACACTGCATCGAGATGATAGTGGCAGAGTATGGTGTGCGCAGCACATTGGAGTACCTCAGGGGTCTGGTGTACAATTTCCAACTACCAGTGTAGTATGCTACACCTGTGCCTGTGCTGGAACATCTGTACTACCACTGTTGCTCCATGATCAGCACCTCAGTTGCAGGGCCCCCCCCAGCACCCACCATGCTGACACCGCATCACACCCCACCCGCACCGACCCAACCATGGTGGTCCCCATCAAGTCCTGTGCCAGCCAAGCTCCCCCAACACTATCCAGCATGCTACTGCCACCACTACACCCTGTGCCTGGATGATACTGCCTGCATCCATGTGCACCCCACTCTATCCTGCATGATGCTGCCTGTGTCTGTGTGCCCTCCCCCACTCTATCCTGTGTGCTGCTGCCACCACTACATCCTGTGCCTGGATGATACTGTCTGCGACTGTGTGCCCTTCCACTCTATCCTGTGTGCTGCTGCCACCACTACACCCTTTGCCTGGATGATGCTGCCTGCATCCATTTGCCCCACCCCATTCCATCCTGCATGCTGCTGCCACCACTACACCCTTTGCCTGGATGATGCTGCCTGCATCAATTTGCCCCACCCCATTCCATCCTGCATGCTGCTGCTGCCACCACTACACCCTGTGCCTGGATGATACTGCCTGCATCCATGTGCCTTACCACTCTATCCTGCGTGCTCCTGCCACCACTATATCCTGTGCCTGGATGATGCTCCCTGCATCAGTGTGCCCTCCCACTCCATCCTGCATGATGCTGCCTCCACTACACCCCATGCCCGGCAGCTGATGCCTGTGTCTGTTCCCTGCCCAGGTCATGCGACTGGCCATCCCCTACCACCGATCATCCTCAAGCGAGCACACAACAATACACAGGGTGGGCACTGGCATCCAACACTTGCTTGCATCCACGGGCACCTGTGGCTTGCTGTACTGGCTGTGCCTCGGCCCCCACCTCCATACTGTCACTGCTGTCCACTCACCCCTCCCTTGTGTGTCCCATCCCTGTCAGCAGGCCTTCCCACAGTGGTCCCTCAGCCACCTCACCCCCGTGCACTGTCCCGTGTCTGCCAGAGCTCCACACTGCCTCCTGTTCTGTGTTTGCTGCCATGCGTTGCTGTGCAGGGGTCCTCCACGACCACTGTGTTGCTGATCATGACCATCACTGGGTGTTCCCATTCATGACCGTGGGCCTTGCTCTGCCGGTCTGGTAGTGTTCGGTCCCCATGTTCCCCTGCATCCCTATGCTAGTGTCATTGCATTTTTTTTTTTAAATCCCTCTGTTTGCCATTTTGACATGCACTTTGTTTGTCACCCTGCACTTCCCAAGCTCTCCGCTCTGCTGGCGCCGTTCCAAAGATTGCCCTGCTGCAGTCACCCTAATGACATGGAACTCTGCTACCTGCTTTCATTGCTTTTTGTGCTGGTGTGAGAAGTCTGAGTTTTTGGTTTTTGGCTACTTGAGGTATGCCTCCAAGCTAACTTTTTTCCAGTACACTTAGAGTGCTTTTAGCATCAGCCTCTCCAGTCTCATGAATGCCTCTTGTAGGGAGTGGGCTGCACTGTTGGTTACAGTGTCTTGCAGTACCTCATCTTTGAGGGGTTTGCTGCACCTGCGGCTGCAAGTAGCCTATTCATGTTTTCTAGCAGGTTGGTAGGGAATGAGTTAATGTTTGAGTTGCTTCAAGTGACATTTACCTCTTCTAACAGCACATGTATTTAGCAGTCAGTTGCATCTACTAAAAGAGGTTAAATTTGGGATTAACTTGTTAATCTGAAACCCATGCGTTACTTTAAAACACTGTAGCAAAGAACACAGTAAAAAGCCACACAGGGATATGGTGCTCAGGATAAAATGTGATAGTCAACAAAGAAAACTTGGACACTCACCACCTCCTGAATAAATGACACAGCTGCAGAAAACATTTGTAAATGACTAGGTGCACTGTGCAGACACCATTAGGCCATCACCTGACATGTTTCGGATTTCTTAAAATCCTATATTAAAGGTGCATACATGATGTGTCAATCTTCTTCAATAGTGATGCTAACTGATGATGTCACAAAACATCACCAGAAGCTAAAACCATGATTTTTAACACACTAATGGCTCCTGTTACATTATATATAGGTGTAAGGGTGCAAAATCGTGTAAACTGAAACAAAAACATACATGCAACTATGCAATTAAAAAACATATTTACGCAGTTATTTAAAAAGCCATGTCACTTGCATGACCTAAGTATATAGTTTATATTATAAAACATTAAGTGTCGCTGCAAATGAACTGTTCACTACTAGTTTCTATTTTTGAAGAATATTAAATCTTTCAGTGATCAAAGTAAACAGTATCATGATCAACTTTTACTTAGATACAAACCTTAAAATTTAGGGATGCAGCAAAGAGTGGACATGTCTAAAAATGCAGGGAAAACTGAAACTGTTCTGTGGCTTCACTATCGAGTATGCATCCACAACAGTTAAAGTTACACAGACAGAATGACGTACATTGAGACAAGTGAAAATTGTACCCACAACCAACCAGCGGCAGTCTGTCACATGGAGTTCCCAAGCTGCCCTCTTAAACCCAAAATGGGGAATGGCAGTCCATGCTTTTTCACTGGAGTCCCTAAGCTGCTAAGCTAGATGCTGCTTGCTCCTGGAGAAATGCATGTCTCAGGTCTCAGCATACAAAGAAAAATGAGTGTATATTCTTTGCCAGTTAAAACCATTTGCTGCATGTCGCCAATACATTACTTGTGATAAAGTCACAACTCAGGTTCTGATATGGTAGTGCTGACAAAGAACTTAACAAAAAGTAGAATGTAATAAAGAGAAAGTTTATTACATATATTCACACCATAACATGTGAAGCAATGCAGTCACAAGGGAGGCAGTAATCCCAACCCTAGGGTACAATCGTTCTCAAAGAAGGCTGGGTGTCTAAGCAAATATATACTAGTAAGAACAGTTAGAATTCTAGATATGATAAATAAGCCCTAAAGGCTAAGAAACAATAATAAGGCAGCTCCCTTGGGTATTACATTAGACAAAGAAAGTGTTAAGCTAGCAAGAAATGTGGAACAAAGAGAAAGTAGTGCCAGCTGTAAACTAAAAGACAAAGAGAATGCACAGCAAGCATAAATACATGTGGAATGATACTTTGGTAAAGGATATAATTATGACAGATGGCCCAAAGAATATACATATGAATATATGATTACAACAGAACATCAGTGAATGTACACATAATATCCATGATTCTAAGGACATACCTCATATAAGCAGAATGTTATACTAAATCCTAAGCTTTGCAGGCATAATGAAAAAATAATACAATCACAATATATAATATGATGTGGCATATAACAGAAAAAAGCAAATAAGACTGTAAAATGAATGTAAACTATGTAGTGTATACAATTAGCAAGCACGATCCCTAGTATCCACGCTTGTACAGTGGGTACCTATATCTACATGTGGTAGCCTGTGTATTCAGCGACCGTGATTGAGCACTTTCAAAATGGGTGACTCAGTCACGGAACTTTCACACATGGCTACCAGGCAGGGAGGGTGACAGGATTGGGGTTCATCGATATTTGTATACATGCGTGCGAGGGGAGTGGTGAGAGACAATGTTGTGCGACGGGCAGAAGGGGAGGGAGGGTTTGTGGTGTGTAGTGCAGTGGTAGGCTGCTGAGCTGACCATGTGGCATGGTGGGTTGGTGGCAGGCTAGGGTTGGAAGGGTGCCAGCTCTGGTTCTGGGCACGCTCATTTTTTGTGCCGAGTCACATTTTTCTTTTTATAGTTTTTCACCCCCCCCGACATGCACCCCCCTGGAGTTGAGAATCCTTTAGTAGGGAGGTGTAGGGGGGCACAGCCCCCCCACATAAAACAATAATAGGTAAGTGTCCACTGCTGTCTTGTTGTGTGCCGTGAGTCTACATCGCCAAAATTTATTTTCAGCGATGTAGACTCGCCCAAACAGCAATCGCTATTACGCGGTCACTACTATCGCATGGAACCTTTACATGTTAGTGCAATGCAGCAATAATAACAGTAATGAATAATAATGTCTTTGGCGTATGAATGTGGGTCAGTAATTTGTGCAACTCATGCATAACAGAACCATTGAAGAGCCACTGCATGTTGTGTCTGAATCCTACACCCTGTGTGTTACCCTTCTGGGTACATCCAGTCCAAGGATAAAAAGAGAGAGAGAAAAAAAGAGGTAAGAGAATGAGAGGAATATATAGCTGTTAACCATTTCATTAGATATACTAATTGTCATGTTACAGTCCTACATGTTGCTAACCAGACTTATCATTTTAAACATGGAACCAACTCAAATAAAATATTTAATCCTAGCTACTCTGTGCATTGAGGCTAAAGGTATGCAGCCACAACATTGACATTTCAACAGTGGAGTTCCCTACAGTGGCAACAGCACCACGTCACTGTAGGGAACCCGCTGGAATCCAGCACTGTCTGTTGGGGGTCCTGTACCCCCCCCATTGGCTCGGAGTTGAAAATCCTAAGTGGGAGGTGCGAGGGGTTGGAGGGGAGCCCCCCCCTGTAGAAAACACTAACATCTTGTGGAAACCGGCAGCCAACTGCAAAATGCAGTCAACCTGCTGGTTTCACTGTCAGGTCCACTGACAAATATTTTATCGATGACCCATCATGGATCCAAGGCTAAAAATCCCAAAGACTTCACAACTTAGTACCAAATTATTAAAATCCCCATCTATTGGGTTGGGGCATACTTTATTGATAGGTCTCAGTTTAAATACATGTTCCTCGAGGTTCCTAGCTTGCTTTATAAATAATGCAGTTGCATAAGTAGGGTCTCCCCCCTGCAATAGCTCTGCAGTGCTCATCCACTCTAATTTTAAAGTTTCTTACCATTTTACCAATGTGAAAGGTACTGCAGGAGAATTTTGTCAGATAATTATTCCTGTAGAATCTCAAGCAGTAAACTGTCTACTTTTGAATTGTTTCTCATTATGTGGATTAGTAAAGCTCTCCCCTTTGCTATTGTATTTACAGGTATTATATGTTTTGCAATGGTAAACTCATAAGCCTTTTGTAAGCCTTGCCTGTGGTTAATTGCTTTTACAAATGTTGTATACTAAGATGTCCTTTAGCGTGTCAGCTTTCCTGTAAGTCATTTGTGATGGGTGACTACTAATTTCTGCGAGTCCCTTGTCTCCCCTTAGTACATTCCAATGTGTTTTGATTGTTTTTTCTATTTATCCAGCATGAGCAGAATATGTTGTTACAGACTTAAATTCAGAATTGTCATTCTCTCTCTCATTTGTGTCAGAAAGCAAATTCTGCCTAGCCTGATTTTTTGCATACATTTTAGTATCCTCCAGCACTCTCTGGCTATATCCTTTCTTCACAAATCTGGCTTCTAGATCTCATCTTGTTACTCCAGTCTTTCCATGGTGCCACTTTCTTCACAATCTGTGAAAATGACCCTTAAGAATGTTTGTAATGGTAATAGAGTGACAACTCCAGGCTTGAAGAAGCATACTATGGTCAATTTCTGTTTGATATACATATATATTTATAATAACTGGTTTCTATTTTTTTCCATAGGGAAAGCCGGTTGTAATTCTCTTGTTGTAACCAGCTGATTATAATGACATTCACGTGCCAAGTTTCTCTATGTAGCACAAGGCACACATACCTGACTGGAAAACTTTCCGGTCAAAGCCGTGGTCGGAATCTCGCAGTAGTGGCACTCCATGCCTCAAGCCAGCAACACATTCTTCTGTAAAACAAAGAACAGCACTACTCAACAAAAAAGATAAAAACATCCTCAAACTAAACAAGAATATGGAAGCTAGGTTTCAATTATTTGACCCTTCGGTCAGAGATCAGTTCATAGCGGAACAACAGAACCATAACACTTTCCGCAAAATGGAAAGTACTTTAAGGCTGTTTAAGGCATTTTTAAATGAAACAGGAGTAGAAACTGAATTTTTAAAACTCAGTCCACAAGACCTTGACACCCAACTTGCTAACTTCATATTTTGTCTGAAAAGACAAGATGGCTCTGACTACGAGCCGGGAACAATTTATGGTGTTGCAGCAAGTATCGACTGGCATCATGTCTCAAACAAGTATCCCCACAGTATATTTAAAGGAACCACAACAGAATTTATAGAAACAAAAAGAACCCTATCAGCAAAACTCAAGCAACTTAAGAAATTAGGGAAAGGCAACAGGCCATTAAAAGCAGCCCCATTAACAGAAGATATAGAACTTCTTTACACATCAGGAACACTAACTTTAGAAAACCCCACAGGGCTGCTCAACTTGTTGTTTTTTAACATTGGGCTATAATTTGCATTCTGAATTAAGGAACAATATGACCTTACGCGGGGAGACATAACAGAAGGAACAGAGTCAGAGGGCAACACCTATGTACAGTACAATGAAAGACAGACTAAAACAAGGACAGGGGATAACCCCCGAGATGTCCATCCAATAAAGAATATATGAGAACAAGCATAGACCAGACAGAGACACAATCAAAGCATATAGAATTTACAAAGAAAACAGACCACCTCGAATGCTGCAGAAAGATTCTCCATTCTACATCACATCCAATATAAACCAAAAAAATGGTTCTCTCTGGTACAGAAACACGCCTATAGGTCTCAACAAACTCTGCAGTATGATATCCTTAATGAAGCTAAAAGCAGGAATCCCAGAAAATAAAAGAATTATCAACCATTCCACCTGCAATACTACAATTCAGAGGTTGGTGGACTGCAGTGTACCCCTGACTGAAGTGCAGCAAATTTCAGGCCATAAAAATATTCAGTCTATAAATATTCAGTCCTGTCCAAGACCAAATAAAGAAAACTCAGTAAACTGTTGACATTTAATGCTCCAGATGATAAACAGCCATCTATCTCCAAAGCACAGCAGCTTCAAATCACCCGGGTGATCCCCAGCAACTAGCACAAATAAGCCTTCTTGAACACTGTGCAGTCTGTGTTTGGGCCCAGCTGTATTTTTCAGCAGGGAGTCTCAGTCAAGATCTACAATTGCCCACCTCCAAAAAACAGGTCAAGACCCCTGGTGCTAGAAGACAGTGAAGAGGACGAGTGAGGTACGTTTTGCTCCACACGTATAATTCAACAAGATCCCCAACTCAAATTAAAACTCTTATTCTCGTCACAGGTACTGCGAGATCTAAAACCAAGATAACCATAGCAACTGAATGAAGAAAAAGTGAACAATAAATGCAAAGGACTCAAAGTTTAATATTAAAACGTTCAAAGTTTACCTATACAAAGCTAGCCTTAGTTACTAGGTATATTACATTTGTTCAAAGCCATAGTTTTTTTTCTCGGTCATGGAGCACATTACCGAACCGGAAAAAGCCCCATAAACTGTAAGAAAAATGTTTAAAAACAGTTTAAAACATTACCAATTCAAACAAGTTGCACAGTTCAAATTAGTCAATGTTCCCTGTGTAACTTTAGAAAGAGTTGCACAGTTCACATTAACCAATGTTCCCTAGGTTACTTTAGAAAGAGTTACACAGTTCACATTAACCAATGTTCCCTAGGTTACTTTAGAAAGAGTTGCACAGTTCACATTAACCAATGTTCCCTAGGTTACTTTGGAAAGAGTTGCACAATTCACATTAACCAATGTTCCCTAGGTTACTTTAGAAAGAGTTGCACAGTTCGCATTAACCAATGTTCCCAGTGTAACTTTAGAAAGAGTTGCACAGTTCACATTAACCAATGTTCCCTATGTAACTTTAGCAAGAGTCACACAGTTCACATTAACAAACGTTCCCTAGGTAACTTTAGAAAGAGTTGTGCAGTTCACATTAACCAATGTTTCCTATGTAACTTTAGAAAGAGTTGCGCAGTTCACATTAACCAATGTTCCCTAGGTTACTTTAGAAAGAGTTGCAATAAAACAATAATGTTTGCCAATGAGGGACAAAAGTGGCCCCCATGGCAGTTCCTTTCTTCTGCAAATAGAGCACATCCATAAACAGAAACACATTGTATTTGAAGACAAATTTAGTTAATTTTAATAGAAATTCTGTTGGTATTAGGGTATCTTTGATTTAGGTCAAAGTAGGCAATGGCATGTAGTGTCCTATCATGGGGTATGTTCTTGTACAGAGAGTCGATATCCATAGTGACTACTTACAAGTCTCTGTCCATGAACATATCCTTCAGTATCTGTAACACTTCTTTTGTGTCTCTCAGATGAGACCATAAAGTGGAGACATAAGGTCTGATGTATTCTTCAATAAACTTCAAAAGAGGTTCTTGGCCAGATATTCAAAACTTTGCTCCAGGGCTAAAGTAGCACTGCCTGGTGGGAAAAATTAGCCTGGAGCACAAAGCAAGCTATATTCAAAAGGAATAGCCCAGGGCAAACAGCCTCTGAATATAGCATGGGAATGAGGCCAGGCAAACTGGACTGGGTGTGCAGGGCTAACGAAGCCCTGTAATATAACGGTTCTGATTATAGCAACCAGGAAGTGCAGACCACAACAGCAACACAGTGCACAGGGATTTGAAGGTAGGTAGAGGCGGCCTATGTGGCCAATATGTGTTCCAGCAAATGCGTGGACCCAGTACAGCTGTAGGGAGCAGCCCTTGGGACAGTACAGTGTGCAAAACAGTATAATATTCCCTGAACCGTTTGCACGGAGCTAACGTGTTTGTGAGGGATTAGCACGGAGCTAAGCTGTTTGCCCGGTACAAACACGTTTTGCCAAGCGCTAAACTTTGCCATATTCAAAAGTGACATGCAAATGAGCCTACTTAGGTAGTCTCTGGGCAAACAGCCACATTAGCATCCCATCATGCCCTGATTTGCATGCAGTTTGCCCAGCATTACTGCAGGGTCCCACAGCTCCACCTGTAGGTCAGTCTGGAAGTACAGGGGTGACCAGGTCCGACGCAGCTCCAACTGTATGTCAGTCAGGCAGTGCATGATGATAGCTGCAGACTACATGTAAATAGTACAGCATAGCTTATCATATCGTACCCCAGGGGACAACACAGCATAGGCACAGGTGGTGGTGCTGCATGCAACCGTCACACTGTAGGTCATGCTACAGTGCACAGCAGACAGTGCTGTAGCAAGGGGGCCGGTAGTGTGAGGGACATGGTAATGCCTATGGTATGTAGGGCAGTGATGACCACTGCACTGTACACAGTGATAGGCCCAGCTTTCAGGTGATTACTGACAGTGGACAGTACCATTACGCTTTTGTGTGATCCACAGATGCTGCACCTGTGGCATGGGATGCTTATAGTGACATATACATGGCTGGCTGTGTGTGCTGTGGCATCTGTACAGTTGTGCAGTATGTGACTGGGGGGGTCATGTAAGATCCGACAGGCACACAGGTGGTGGGGTATTCCCACTAGTGGCCTATGTGCACTGCATGATGTGTCCCAGCCTTGTGGCCACACCTGGGCTGTGGTGAGGTCTGGCCACCGTACACCCTCCCCTCAATGGTCACTATGCCCACAGTGCTGCATGTGTGTGTGCTGGCATGTGTTGGTCAGTACAGACGTGGGGTCTGCGGGTGTTTGCTGTATGGTCATACTACCATGATGTCCCCTGTGGGCCAGATCACCACTTACTGCCTGGCATGGCTGGGACTGGTGGCAGCTGTTGGCATCATGGTGGTGCCATCAGTAAGCAGCATGTGTCCTACATGTCTGGCATTTTCTAAGTGTCATACTCCTATGTTAGGGTCGCGCAAGCCACACAAATCCCACGCAAACACCGTGCAAAGCACCAATGTCATGCAAAGCTGTTTGCCTAGGGTTAAGACCAGCTTTTCCTGGGTGGTAATTTATACCACGCTAAGGGTCATGCTAAGTCATGCTAAACACCTTAGTGCAGTGCCCATAGCGTCTGTATTCATGTTCAGTGTGCCCCTTACATATAATTATGGTTTGCCTGGCTCTAATGCAATTCGCAAGCACTAGTTGGCCTTTTGAATATAGCAGACCCATGCTAATCCCGCTCTAAACCCGCACAAACAGTTTCTGCACCCAAAAAAAAAAGGGGGGCCAAATAGTAATATCAACATTTCAAAAAGGAGGCTGGGTCAAAACTGTCATTTAATCCTGGGTTTTTACTTTCCTCCAGGCTGTCAATCCAAAAGGCCTCCCTCTTCAACAAAAGATTGCCAAATTCCCCACCTCCTGGCTTAGGATTCACCTTGTCTGTTGCCCTGAAACCATATTCTACAGTAACTTGTTCCCTGCATTTTTTATATGTCTAGCAGTAATAAATGAATTACTACCATTCATTATGGCCTGGAAGTGTTCCCCCACTCTCAGTTTAAACTGTTATTTGGTCTTTCCTACATAGAACACTTTGCACTTGCACCAGGTTGTATATTCAACTTCTGCTGTATCACAAGTAATGAGTCGCCTAATGTCATGCTGTCTGCATGTATGTGGGTTCATAAAAGTAAGACCTGGTGAGATAGATGTGCAATGCATGCATCTTTTACATGGGAAACATCACTGTGGGGGGCCACTAAGTAGCCAAGTAGAAGTCTCCCTTGTTGGTTGAAGGCCATACAACAACATGTCCCCCCAGGTTGGGCACCCCACAGTATGCTGTCCTGGGTAGTGTCTGGTTAATCTCTTTCAAATCTGGGTTGTCTTGTAATATATGCCAGTGTTTTTTGATATTGCTTTCAGAATAACTTGCATGGGCTGAATAGGAGGCCTGAAAATTAAATCTGGCTTCAGTATTTCTAATCCTAGGTGGATTTTGAATACGTGATGCCCTATTGTTAGATCTAGCTTCCATTTCTGCATCCGTAATAATCCCTTGGCCATATCACCTTTCTAAAAACCACTCCATGAGATTGAGAGCTGCTGAATGAAATTTTATCTTCATGCTGCAGTTACGTCTAATTCTGAGAAATTGTCCTATAGAAAAATTTTTATTATATGGCGTGAATGGCAGCTCAAAGCTACAGGTAAAGTGTTTTTGTCTGTATTCTTTCAATAAATATCTGTTGATACACTGCCGATCATGTCTTTTCTGATTTTCAAGTCTAAGAAGTTAACCGTATTCCTATCAGCTTTATATGTGAATCTCAAATTTTCATTGGTGGGGTGCAAATATGAGACAAATTCCTCAAATTCCTGAATAATGCCAGCCCATACAATAAAGATGTCATCTATAAGGGGTCAACAGAGCAATACTTTATCAAAGAATGGATTCATGTCCCAATTTTGCACATAAGTAGCTTCCCAAAGGTCAATATAAAGGTAGGCTAGACTGGGTGTGAATTTTGCACCCATGACTGTCCCTAGATCTGAAGGTAAAAATTGTTCAGAAAAGTAAAAGCATTAAATCTGAGAACAAATTTTAAAATTTAAGCAGGAATTCTGTCAAAGGTTTGGCAGTGTCTCTCTATGAATTAAGAAAATATGCCCAATCATCTAGTTCATTCTCCTGTTGAATGTTGGCATATAGGGACTCAGTATCCATGGTAATCAGATCTAAGTCCCCATCAACCTTCATGTCCTCCAGGATATGTAAAGTGACAGCTGTGATATTAAAATGAGATCTTAATGACTTTATGAAAGTTCTAATTTGAGCATCTACGTACTTAGATAATGGCTCTGTAATGCTGCCTATTCCACCCACTTCGGAATGGCCTGGGGGCTGTGTCAGGGATTTGTGAACTCTGGGTAACACATAGATAGTAGGTCTGACAGGGTAGGGAGTAGTCAAAAATGTTTTTGTTTGTGTATCTGTTTCACCTTTCGCAAAAGCTTCTGTCAAAGTTTGGGTCAATGGACCATTTAAAGTCCATTGTGGGATCTCGATCTAGCTTCCCATAAAATCTCATATTAGTGATTTGTCTTAATAATTCATTAACACAATAATCAGTATTAAGAATAACCACTTGCCCACCTTTTTCAGATGGCTTAATAGCAATAGAGTGGTCCCTTTTAAGACTTTGTAATGCTTGTTTTTCATCTCGAGTGAGGCTGTTGCATCTCAACTCAGGTAGATCCTTAAATAGTTTCTCAAGGTCCCATTCACATAGATCCTTAAAGGTGGAAATGGCCGCACTCATGGGTGGAGTCAATTAATCAATCAATCAATTACCTTATTTAACCAGGCATAAACACCATTGAGCAAGCTCATTTTCAAGGTGGTCCTGGGCATAAATACAATACAGTACAGTTCATAAGATTACAATTACAGTGGACAGTGGTGCAAAAAAAAAAAGGAAAAAACATTGTGAAGGTGCCGGTCAATATGGGCCTATACATACTGGTCAACATAATTAACATGCAAAGGTACATAATGATAAGCTTTACTGAAATGAGAAGAGACAACAATCCCATATAGTCTCCGCTGAGTAAGAGCTTATACCTAAATGATAAAAAATAAGGAGGTATTAAGGAATAGGGTAGAAATTGGGGTGAAAGAGTAGGCAGCCAAAAGGGAGGCCAGAATAGGTAAAAGGTAGAGAATAGGCAGGGTCATCTTGGATTAAGGGAACTAGGCTTGTAGGTCCTAGGTTTCTGTTGTTAGGAATGTGGGTGTGAAGAGATACTTAGGCGAGGATTTGAGAGTGGCACCCGAGGCTTAGGGGGTCATCGGCATCTGAAACAGTTACATGATTCCTTCAGATAATCCGTTAATAGAGCTTTGAATGCGAAAATGCTTGGAAGTGAGGATAATTTTAATGAGTCTTGCATAGTGTTCCAAAGTGATGGAAGTGAGAAGTTGATTGCTGCTGAGCCAAGGGTAGTTTTTACTCTAGGAATCTGGAAGCAGATTAAGGAGAAGCGTCTCAGGCCATATGAACCTTTAGCCCATTTGAAGATGTTCGAGATGTATGCAGGGAGGTTATCAGATAATGCTCTAAAAAAACAGAGGAGAGCATTCCTTTTTCTTCTAGTTGAGAGTGAGGTCCATCCCGAAACCTGGTATAGATGACAGTGATGTGTACTACAGGGTAGATTTAAGATAAATCTTAAAGCCCGGTGGTAAAGGGAGTCCAGTTTGTTTAGCATCGTTGATGGGCAATGACTGTAAAGGAAGTCAGCATACTCTAGCATAGGTAGGAATGTAGTTTGTACTAGTCTCCTTCTGGCTTCTAGTGTGAGTAGGTGTTTAATGCAATAGAATAAACCTAATCGCTGTCTTAGTTTCTTCAAGGTTTCATTTAAGTGCCACAGAAAGTTGAGCTTGTTAACCAGCAAGAACCCTAGGTATTTAAAGGTATCAACTACTTCAAGGGGTTCATCTAAGAGTGTTCGGATCTGTGTGATATGTGGACATCTGGAAGTAGACTTTGGTGAGAGAATCATTGCTTTAGTCTTTTTGGCATTGAGGAGGAGCTTATGAGTGAGAAGGTTGCATTGGAGGGTGACAAAGTCTTTCTGTAAGTACTCATGGGCCAGATCCAATGATGAATTTGTGGTATAGAGTACAGTATCATCTGTGAATAAGTGCACATTTGCTGGGCCCAGCTGCGAGTCCAGATTATTGATGTGTATTGCAAAGAGGATAGGGCCCAGGATGGAGCCTTGTGGGAATCCTCATAACAAGGATTTTTGTGGGGACAGATCTCATATGGCTTTGACTTGTTGTAACCTATTGGTTAGGTAGCTGGTGAACCATTTAATGGCAGAACTATCAAGTCCGATGTTAGTCAGTGCAGTAAGCATGATGGTATGATCCACAGTATCGAAGGCCTTACTTAGATCATACTTAGATCAAGGAAGAGGGCAAATACATGCTTCTTAGAGTTCAAGGCCATTTGCCAGTCTGTAGTTACTTTGGCAAGAGCCGATATTGTACTGTGTATGGCTCTGAAGCCAGACTGAGCTGGGTTTAGCAACTTTTATGAATCCAAATGTTCTCTAAGTTGGATGTTGACAATTTTGTCAAGTAATTTAGAGAGGATGGATATAGAAATAGGCCGGTAATTGTTCAGATCACTCGGATCCCCAATCTTGATAATGGTAGGATGCGGGCAGTTTTCCACAAGACAGGTAGCTCACCTTGAATCAGAGAGGTGTTGAATAAGTGTGTAATGGAGGCGGTCAGATAGGTATGGCCAAGTTTTAGGAAGTAAGGTTCAATATTATCTGCACCCGCACTCTTTTTTTGTATCCAGAGAAAGGAGGAGGTCCTCCACTTGCTTGAACATAATTGTGAGGAAGCTGAAGAGAGTGGGATGCGGTTGGTTATGGTTGTGATTATCAGTGAAGCCAACAGTGTAGTCTCTTGCCAGGCTAAGTTTTCTGATAGGTGAGGTGTCAAAGGCAAGTCCTGCAGTGGCAAAGTGATCATTAAGCTTTTCTAGTATATCAGCTTTGTCCGTATAGGTGGTACCATCAGACACAATTTTGTTTGGAAGGGGTGTTGCAGTGGACTGACCTTCGACTTCTTTGAGGATGTTCCAAAAACTGGCAGAGTTGTTTTTATTGTCTTCTAGTTCTTTTTGGAAGTACCTAGCTTTTTCTGACCTAATTTGCTTGGTACAAGCATTCCTAGTGGTACTGGAATGTTAAGCAATCAGCTCCAGGTGGGATTTCCTGCTTTTTTCCACCAGTAGTACCTATCCTAAGTGCTTTCTTCAGGATGGGAGAACCAGCCAGGAGTTTTATTTTTGATTTGATCAGTCTTAGTGGGTGTGTTTGTCTATTAGCTCCAGTAAGAGGCTGTGAAAGATGTTAAATGCCTCATTAAAGGTGGGGGCTAGGTAGAAATCCTGCCAACGAATGTTGCTTAGATCTTTCAGGAAAGTGTACTGGCAGAACTGTTTCAGGAATCTTTTCTGTTTGAATTTGGAGGCCGTTTTTATTTGGGAAGGATGTCTGATGCAGGCAGTAGCGCAATGGTCACTTATATCATTGAAGAATACTCCAGTATGCAAGATAATGTGAGGTTTGTTTACTAGGATAAGGTCCAGGAGGGTGCTGTGCTCAGGGTTTTTTCTGTTAGGTCTGGTCATAGCAGTCACCATTTGTAACAGACCATTAACACTGCATAGATCCTTCAATTTCTTAGAGCTGTCATCATTACAATTTAGATTGAAATCCCCCATTAGAATACACTCAGTATCAGCAGAGTCAAGAAGGTTTTGAAGGTGTGGCAGAAGTGCCCAGCTACCAGACGGTGATCGGTAGCATGCTGCCATAAGGAGTGATTTCTCACTGGAAAGTGATAATTTTAGAGCAAGGCATTAAAATTCCTTAGTCTTTGAGGTACAGTCAAAGACTGTGACTGTGAATTTGCTTTTGACATATATTGCAACCCCTCCCCCTCTAGTCGGTCTATCACAGTGGTAGATGATATATCCGGGTACATTGATAGATTTGTCCAGGGTCAAGGGTGTGAACCAGGATTCAGTTATCATGAAGAAATCAGGAGATGCATGTAGAGCCCAGGTCTGTATAGAGTCAATCTTCTTTAGCAAACTACAGACATTGATATGAAGAAAGCTAATCCCTTTATATTGAGGGAGGTCCGCAGGGGCGTCCAGAGAAATAGGTGGACCTGGGTTTAATTCAACATTTCCCGAACAGAGCAGGAGAAGCAGTAGTTATTTTTTAAAGGAGGTGTCTTAGCCTGCTAAATATTCTTTTGTTACTCCTTCTAGCGTACATTGGTTTAGCGGTGGCTGTGTTAAGGGCAGGATTGCTATTTGCTAGAGATAAAACATAGATAACTGATAGAGCCGACACCATCCTTGGGAATTGCACATGTTCTATAGTTATGGCCTGGTGGGAGGAGGGGCAAGACCATAGAGGAGACGTCCCTGATGTAGAATGCCATGGTCTAATGTGGGAGGCTATATCTTGGTAGATGATAGAGGAGATAAACTGGCCTTTGTCTGAGTTGCAAACCAAAATTTTGGGTAGAGTATAACAAAGTAATATAAGGCAACTATAGAGAAGGACAGGCGCAGATGACATTCTTAACGTGGAGATATTCCCTTTTATCAGTAAAACCACAGGATTTGCAACAGTTCCTTGAGAGGGCCAAGAAAATGAATGGATCTTGTGGGAGGATGGTGTACCAATGAAAAATTAAGGCCTAGATAACTAATAAGGAGTGGCTGGCAATAGCCAGTAGGAATGAGCTAGAAGGCTGGGGCAGGGTTTATGGGGCAGGGGAATGAGTAAAGATTTTGGTTTCTAAAATTGATGACATCGTCTTTACCGAGTTCTTCTGAACTGGACAATCCAGCTATATCCTGTGTGTCTATTTCAAGTTCCAATCTTGGCTCAGATTCGATACCCATCCTGCGTTTTTGTTATAAAAAGATTTAATACTCAAATTCCTGCAGGCCTTTTCTAGATGAATATAGCTGTCAAACTTATTAATTCCTAATGTGGGTGCAAATGTAAACCCTTTATTAAATAAGGTCTCCTCTAGGGTAGTACATTCTCTATTCGACAAATTAATCACCTTCGATTGTATCTGCTGTATCAGTTGCTGTTCTGACCTCTGTTGTAGTTCCTCTGTTGTTGGTGGTTCTGTATTTGTTGCTCCCCTCATCCTCCTTGCCCTCTCGCACCTGCTCCTCCTTGTCTGCCACCTGTTTTTTTTGCCACTTGTCTGTTTGGAAGACTTGGTACCTGTTTATTCGTGTGGTTCTCCTGGGGGGCTGAGGTGCTTCTGATGGTATTGCTCCCCAGGCTAAAAAAAATATCAGTGTTGTGTTCTGCCTCTTCTGATTCTGAACTACTCTGATCAGTACTCAAATTAAAGGAAACTCTTCTTTTTAATATGCCACTAAGACCATTCTTCTTTTTCCACATATAAACTCTGAGTTCATAATCCTGTTTATCGCTTTGAAATTTACCCTGTTTAACAGAATTCTGTTCCTGGTTTATTTTTAAGTACAGTTTCCTTAAGTTTCTTGTAGAAGTTTTAAATTTCATTGTGATCAATTAAGGACGCAACCACTCTTTCTCTTAATTTCCTCTGCTAGTGCAGTCTACACCTTCCTACCATATTCATTTATAAGCTTCATTAACTTAGCTGATGCCTCAACAAGAATCTCCCTCCATTCCTTCAGAAACTACTCATCTTCTTGCCTATAAGATATTTTTTTATAAGTTTAAACCCTCGAGTACTCTAGAAACTTGAAGGTAGGTTTCAAGGTTTACCTGGTTCCAATAAAGTGTTTGTGCTGATGATGCAATATCAGATCATTAACAACATGTACTATACCCCGGTCAAGAAGGCTAAGATGAGAAGCTCCCTCTCCTCCATATGCCAGCGTTGTGGGCAGGAAATGGGATTATTACATCATATTTTTTGGGACTGCCCTAAGGTGGCTCCACTGTGGAAACTTATCAAGCAGAGGGCAGGCCCCTTGTAAGGTATTACTGAATATATAGAGCCAGCGGCATGTCTGCTAGGTGATTTCTCTTGCATACTAGCTAGGGAGAGGAAGTACCATCTGGCCTTGATGGCTATGTTAGCCAAAAAGCTTGTCCTAAGACTTTGGTTGGATAGTGAGACTATCACATATTCAGAATGGCTGCAGGAACTTTTGCTCAATCTTTCTTTTTTTTTTTGTATATTCTATTTATACCTCCATCGTGCTCTGGAGCTGCCTCTCCTTTGGGCTGCCATGACCCTCAGACATCCCCCTACTATCACCCCCAAGCCACCTTACCTCAGATCTGCAGCCATCCTCGGGACAGCCCGGTGTAACCCTGTACCAGGTGGGTCCCTCTCTTCCGAGGGGGAAGGCACTGGCAGGGAGGAGACTGACACACTATTTTTCCTTGGTCCTGGGCACTGCTGAGGCTTTCCATGGCTTTCTGGGAGTCTTCAGAAGTGTCCGGGGCTGGCAGCCGTCATCTGGTCAGTCTCCAGAGTGGTATTTCTATTTTTCCTGGTGGTCCCTGTAATGTGATTCCTCTGCTGTGCTCCTGGTCTCCACCGGGGGCCTCTGCAGAGTGACCATGTGTCCCTAACCCACCCCAGAGGAGGAGAACAGTCCTATGGATGCTCCATCCTACCCCTTCCCCTGCCGACCCCCAGCGCCCGAGTCCATTCCCAAACCCAGGTCACCAGCGTGGTTCAAGGTGTGGCATCCAGCGCCTCAACCCTCTGCGCCACTGGGCTCAATCTCTCTGTGCAAAAAATCATAGCCAGTGTGAACAACAGACAATATTGGAATAAGCTACAAACATCATACTCTTTATAACTGACATTTCCATATTGTGTGTGCACATTAGCCTTACTGTTTTTTTTTTAGTTGGGCCCGGCCTTCCTTTTCTTAGGCTCGCCTTTTGTACTGCTGATACCATGAAGGGGTGGTTGAGGTTGGGGGTACATTTTGTTGTACATTGTAATGCTTGTTGTTATCATATGTACAAAAACAGCCTTGCAGAGCCGGTTGGAAAATAAATAAAGAATATTGAATTTAAAAAAAAAAAGTTGTTGTGCTGTCAATGCAATTTTCTCTAAATTTCTGAATGCCTACTGCAGTGAATGTGCTTCATCATTATCAGGACCATTTAGTGATTCTTTGGACTCCAACAAAAATGGATTCGCAGCAATTGCTGTTTGAAGTAACTCATTGACGTATGAGAGTGGATCAGGAGTCGAGACATTCAGATTAGGTGTAGCCTCTAAGGGCACGCGCAACTTTCCACTCCAAAAGGTGAACTGAAGTGAACGACTAATTATAATCTGAGCCACAAGTGTTTAGAAAGATGCAAGTTTACACAGTCTCATATAATTCCATATCAGTCCACTATGGAGAATTTTCAACTGACTAGCTGTGGATGTAACCTGTGTGTATACTCCAACTTCAGTAAACACAAATTTCCAATAGGAGTCACACAGGGAAACAGGTGCTCACGATACAAACAGAAATACAAAGTCATGAAAATTGGGCACTCACCACTAGCAACATCTAAAAACCCGCGGCTCATAAAGAATACAATGGGGTTTATTTAAAGCTCACATTGAAACATGCAACACTGGCAACACCTGACGTGTGTTTCTGAACTATATTCCTTTCTCAAAGGTGCCCAATGAATGTGACATCTCACTTACATATTCAAAATGATGTTATCACCTGGCGACGACTAAATCCCCACACATACTAGAAAAAAAAACTGTATTAAATGAAATCAACATAAAAATCCTCTAACTAGCAAAAACACATGTAGTGCCCCAGAGTTGGGGGCACCACAGAAAGAAAATTAGAAAAGTGCCCAGCTTTATAAGGTGCCCCAGTACAGTGGAAAGGTGCCCAGTTTTAGATGTAACCATCAAACCTGTTCCAAATCCTGTTTAAATATTGTAAATAGTTAAGCAAATAATGTAAAGTCAAGCCTTTATGCCAGCTTGAATGCCCACTGTGAGACACATGCCAAGCATTCTAGTATCAGAACCAGAATTAGAACCCAGAGTGTTGTTCTTTGAAAAGTAAGTTGTTACAGTTTAGAAAATGTGCAAAGCTCTTTGAGCCATCTGGTTGGCTTAAACACTTCTCTAGGTGGGCATCTATCAGACAATAGATGCCCACCTATTAAAAGGGCCAGCCTAGCCTGCCCCATCACCAGGATGTTGGTGCCCAGCCTACTCTCCAATTGGATGAAACCCCTCACTTGCATTCCAAATGTCCGCCATTTGTTTCTGTAATTTAGCGGATGACAAACTTAGCGGCTGCCCTATTGTAACCCCCTTGTTACCCGGGGTTACTAGAATCCCAGTAAGACCTAGTGGTAGGCAGGGAAGGCAGCTTGTGAAACTCCAGTTAAATGGGTTTCACACTGTCTCACTCTGTCCTCAGTCTCAGCTGAGGGATGACATCACCAATAGAACTATCGCAGCTGCATGAGCCACATTGGAATCTGCAGCAAGGGAGTTAGTTAGAATGTTGGGAGGTTTTGAGGTCAGTCTTCAGTGAGTGAGTGTGAAGTTGGGAGCTTGCTGAGAAAGCAGCTCAGTGAAGGCTCTAGGAGGCTCAGCCCTGACAGAGGGCTGATTTTAGTTTAAAAGGGTGTGTGTCTCCACCTTAAAGAGAGACACAGAGGATAATTGAAGTGGTGGAGACCGCTGTTTTCAGGTCTCAGTGCCCCTCCCTTCCGGGGGAGGGGCAGGAAAGGGTTCCCTGCAGATTCCTGGGGCAACCCCCTAGTTCTGCTTGTGAAGGAAAAGCTGCCTATGTGTTCAGAGTTTATTTGGGAGAACAAGAAGATTTGTGAGTTGCCTGTGGGGCACCTGCAACTTGAGGGGGAGTGTCTGCTCTTGCTAAAAGGGCCTATGTTTTTCACCCTGGGACTTGTGTGACAATGTGGGGATTGAACTACTGAAATATTGGGAAGCCTAGAGTAATGGGCTAAGCAAATTAAAAGTAGATTCAAGTCCAGAGCTTGCTGGGATGCAAATGATATGTAGATGAGATGTGACAGACGTCTACCCAGAATCTACATTTGAAAGTTCAGTAAAGGAATTGTTCAGTTTCCAGAGAAATGGCCGGGTATGGGCTGTGAGAGCTGGAGGTGGGTGGTCCCCCATCTTTAGTGACCAGGTCCACCTCTACGGATTTCTTCTGTGGATTCTACTTTACCTCAGGCACTTGGCCAGTGATGAGGGAAGTACCCAGACGTGAGATTGTAAGGAAAATTCTCTCTAGGAGTTGAAGACTTTAGTGTGGTTTGGGGAGCCACAACAGGATAATTGGTTAATTCCTCAAATGGACCGTGGATCAAGTGGCCGGTGGGGGAGCTGGGCCAGTGGAGAAAACCCAAGTAGTGTACAAGTCGGGTTGTGTACCCAAAGCTGTGTGCAAGTCCGAGCTGTGTGCCTGGTTGATTTAGAGTCTGAGGGCTGTAAATAGTGATAAAATGTTCTGTTGTCTCTAATCTGCATTTCCGGAAATGTAGCCCCATGGAGGTCCGTCTATGCTTTGTTTGTTCAGCTGATGTGAATAAAAGCCACACTGGAGAATCCCATTCTGGTTCTGGACATTACAGCATACTTCCTGTGTTCCTGATGCATTTGAGTGTCCCCTGTTCAGAGTAGCCAAACCCAGGTCCCCTGTGCCGAGTAACCTCATCCTCCCTGAACCCAGTCCCCACCAGGTACTGCTGTCAGCTTCAACAGCATGCCACCTGTCATTTTGCTAAAAAGGCAGGGGTGAGGGGTTACAAAAATGGAGGCACTGCTTTGGATTTTGTTCTGGGAGGAAGGTGCTGGGGCAAGGGGGCTAGCGTTTTGGCTATCTGGCAGTGGGAAGCCCAAAAAGCTGAAGCAAGTAACTAGTGTGTTGTTGTGTGCTGTGGATCTTGTGCTGCTGTTTAAAAATGCCAACTGTTTACCAAGGAGTAGTAAAGCCAAAGAGTGTGCCCTTGTCCTACATCAAATTGTTTATAGCATTTTTTTGCCTGCTTTTAAAAAGAACTGTGGTAAAGAAAAGTGTGGAAGACTAGGGGTAGCAACAGGAAAATTGTGCCCTGATGTTTGAAATGCACTTAAAATGAACTGTGGTAAAGAAAAGTGTGGAAGACTAGGGGTAGCAACAGGAAAATTGTGCCCTGGACATTGGAAATGCTTTCTGAATGACTGAGAGACTTGCAGGTGTAATGGCTATGTTAAATGGCTGAAATGGGCTCCCGCCATGGAGTCAGTTGGTAAAGAAAAAAAGTTGCATTCTGCAGTTTAAATTTGCCTGCTTGACGATCGCCGTGAGGAGAAGAGCCCTCGTGAGGAAGAAGAGGCTCATTTGCATGGCGTCGTGTGATTGGTCAGGCTGAGATCGGTCCCACCCCTCAGCCAGCTCTACAGTGACTGCCCCAGCATTCGAGAGACAGAGTGAGTGGAGTGCATGTACTGGCTAGTGGAGGAGCGTCATGGAGTGTTAAAATCGCTGTAAACCTTATAAAAATAGACTTTCTAGTTTAAAATCGGTCTCAACCCGCTAATCGATCATTGAAATTGCAGAAGTGGTGGTCGAGAAGATGATCGGTAGGACTGCCCACCCGTTTTTGTTATGAGGCCTCCAAGAACTGGCTGCAGGCCGTTTTTCCCCATCACAGCAAACTGCTACGGATAACAGTAAGTTACAACCTAAAAACTGCTCAAACAGTGATTTTCTGTCCTATGCCATATAAATGTGTGTGCAGCAGTGTAGTCGCTTTGCAAGTAACGACTGTGTAAAGTCCTGCCAGCAAGTGCAAGTCTGTTAAGCCATCGACTGTGTGCATAGTAATGAATTCACCCTCAGTTTAAAGTTTGATGCCAGAGAGAGACTGTGGGTTGTAGCCAATGTGCAGCACTAGTAATACAGGCAATCCTGTGCTAAAAACCTGAAGCTTTAAGGGACTGTGAGTAAAATAAATGTTACCAGCATGTAAAAAGTCCATGGAAAATCAAGTAAATGTGTTTAAAGCAAGAACAGAGCAAGTTGTGCAGTTTGAGTAAAAGTTATCAATAGTTTGTGTAAATCAGGTGCGCAGTGGCTTGACCCAGTTTCTGAATGTTGATGCACAGGAGTGCTGCAGCCGCCATTACAGAGTGGGGTAGTAAAGTAAACACAGCAGCAGAGGAGCCATTTTACAACTAAAGAGGGTGTTCAGTAAAGTGGGACTTTCAGTTACAGTGAACTCTTGTTTGTTTTCTGCAGTTATGGCCTCAGTACCAGCTCGTTACCCGGATCATGCTCGGGTTGCAGTAACAGCAGCAGTAAATAGATTGAGGGATACTGAAAAGTGGTGCTATGGAGGACAACTGCCTCCTCATGTGGCGATTCCTGGTTTTCCAGTGCATGTATGCCAAATATGCTTGAGAGCTGGAAGGGACGTCTTCATGATTCCTCACTGTGCTGGATGCCTAGAAAAATATGGCTTGTATAAAGCGCCTCAAATTTGTTTGGCTCCCACATGGACAAAGGTTAAGGAATCTGCAGTTGGCAGCACACAGCACCAGGTGGAGCATGTGGAGGAAGGCCCCTCGGGGGAGTGTGGCACAAAGCTATAGGGTGCAGAGCTGGAGACAGAACCAGAAGTTGAAGTTTCGGATGCTGGATCCCAGAAAGAAAGTTTGGATAAAGCATCAATAGACCCCTGGGGGGGGGCCTAGCCCAAGTCTCTTAGGTGAAGACGAGATGCAGGAGGCCTTTGAGTGGGAGGTGTCGACCTCTGCACCTAGTGGTGAGTGGATAGTCTCAGGAGTGAGAACGACTGCTCACTCCTGGGCTCAGATCCTCAGTGAAGAGGAAGATGAGGGGGAACCTATGTGGCCTTGGGAAAAAGGAACGGGTACACAGCCTCAAGATCTTGCCTCGGAGGAATTCATGGAAGAAAGTGGTGATGCCACTGCCCTGGCTTCACAAGAGGAAGAAGTCAGGGATCCGTTTCTAATTTCTTTAAGGATTCGAAGCTGGCAGAACCAGGACTGGCCACCCCCAGGCTAGGCCAGCGGTCTCAGATTGACCAAAGCAAGTAAAGAGGAGAGACTGGTTCATAGGAAGGCAAATGAGATCTATGGTATGACCTTTCCTACCTTTCCTCGGAAAGTCTGGGAAGAGATTGAGAACTTCAGGAAATCCTGGATCTGGGACGAAGCAATGAAAAGCGTGCGTCCTGGGGCCAACAAACATGTAAAGAACAGACTGTTTCACGAGAAGTATACCCAGTGGAAGAGAAGCAGGACACTGTTTATAGACAGAGTGAAAATAGTGGATGGAGAGGGACATGAAATCTCCCACTGTGTGAATTATGTGCAGACTGACAGGATAATAATTCAAGCTCCTGACCCCTGGTACTATTGGCCTCAGTGCAAGGACCTCCCAGTAAATGTGTCTGTGCCTACAAAATGGAAAGCCGAGCAGTGGTAGTCAATACTGCCACACCAGACTGTGAAGTGCCTTTATTGATCCGCCAATATGGACATCCAGGACTCAGGTGCCCCACATTCATCAGTCTACAGTGTACTGGCCTTTCCAGAATCCATCGACTGGCCCACCAGATGACTTCAGATCCAGAGAGGACACCAGCCCAGCTGTATCCTGTTCATCACCTAGTAATCGGATTACGTCGGACCAGCTGTTTTCTTTTTGTTCCTATTCTAAGGTTCCATCTCCAGAGATGACATCAGCCCAGCTGTTCCCAGATGTGCCCTCCTGTGGTTCCCGGAAGATGTTCACCCAGCTGTATCGGAAGAAATGCTGCCAGGAAGAGTCTTCATCAGAGGTGCAGGTCGGTCCCAAAATTTTGTACTACAAGTGGCTGGTAAGTCCGAACTTTTCTATATTTATGACATTGCAGTACACACCCTACACTAGCAGACTTCAAAATGTGTGAACTGTCCTCAAAGACTCTCCCCTTCAGGACTTTGGCCTGTTAGAACTGTGCTTCATCGGGCTCCGGCCCAGGAGAGACTCTTTATTGGACTAGCCTTTGGGCATTGTGGTCACTAGTTGGGACTTTTAGGGCACTCCATCCCTCCAAATGTGTATTGTAAATAATGTCATTGTTTTCTAATGTAAATACTGTATTTCTACCTTTTTCTAAAAAAAAAAAAAATCTTTTGGGGATTATTCAGTGCTTTGATGGTAGGGGTCTAGGTAGACTGTGTATGCAGATTAGGAGTATGTGTTGTCTTTCTTTTTCTTACAGGTGTTCCTGGGAAGACAGAAGAGAAGACAAGAAGAGGAGGAGGAGCTCATTGGAGTTCCTCATCAGTGCTTTAGTGTGTAGAAATTTAAAGTACTGTGGTGTTATTGTTGTTATTACTGTATTAACCCTTTCCTTCCACAGGTGTGGTTGTGGGGGTAGGGAGGAGACAGTAACATGGTATAAAATGTGGTAGTTTAATAGTGTGTGGTTGCAGGTTGCCCAAGGTCAGGGAGGTCCCCAGGTTGGTTATTTTTTTGGGGTATTAGGTTAAAGGCAGATAGGTTTTCCCTACAGGGTTAGGGGGGATAGACAGGCTGTGGCCCTGACCTGCAGCAGGGACCGCAGTGCTGATCTATCAGGGCTATGCTCTGGATGGTTCTACCAGAGCCACTAGGTGTCCATAGTAAGTGGATAGTGTAGAGGCTGATATGTCAGCTAAAGGCCTCTAGGTCCTTAGTGTTGAATGCCTGTGCTTGCACATGGTAGGAGGGGGCCTGATCACCTCCCTCCACTGGTAGCACATAGGGTGGGATGGCCTAAGGCCAGGTAAACAATGACTGCGGAAAGTCATTTTCCTGGTCAGGGTGAGTGTAACCCCCCTTGTTACCTGGGGTTACTAGAATCCCAGTAAGACCTAGTGGTAGGCAGTGAAGGCAGCTTGTGAAAACTCCAGTTAAATGGTTTTCACACTGTCTCACTCTGTTCTCAGTCTCAGCTGAGACTGAGGGGTGACATCACCAACAGAACTATCACAGCTGCATGAGCCACATTGGAATCTGCAGCAAGGGAGTTAGAACGTTGGGAGATTTTGAGGTCAGTCTTCAGTGAGTGAGTGTGAAGTTGGGAGCTTGCTGAGAAAGCAGCTCAGTGAAGGCTCTAGGAGGCTCAGCCCTGACAGAAGGCTACTTTTAGTTTAAAAGGGTGTGTGTCTCCACCTTAAAGAGAGACACAGAAGATAATTGAAGTGGTGGAGACCACTGTTTTCGGGTCTCAGTGCCCCTCCCTTAAGGGAAGGGGCAGGAAAGGGTTCCCTGCAAATTCCTGGGGCAACCCCCTAGTTCTGCTTGTGAAGGAAAAGCTGCCTATGTGTTCAGAGTTTATTTGGGAGAACAAGAAGATTTGTGAGTCGCCTGTGGGGCACCTGCAACGTGAGGGGGCATGTCTGCTCTTGCTAAAAGGGCCTATGTTTTTCACCCTGGGACTTGTGTGACAATGTGGGGATCGAACTACTGAAATATTGGGAAGCCTAGAGTAATGGGCTAAACAAATTAAAAGTAGGTTCAAGTCCAGAGCTTGCTGGGATGCAAATGATATGTAGAGAAGATGTGACAGACGTCTACCCAGAATCTACATTTGAAAGTTCAGTAAAGGAATTGTTCAATTTCCAGAGAAATGGCCAGGTATGGGCTGTGGGACCTGGAGGTGGGTGGCCCCCCCATCTTTAGTGACCAGGTCCACCTCTACGGATTTCTTCTGTGGATTTCTACTTTACCTCAGGCACTTGGCCAGTGATGAGGGAAGTACCCAGATGTGGGATTGTAAGGAAAATTCTCTCTAGGAGTCGAAGACTCTAGTGTGGTTTGGGGAACCACAACAGGATAATTGGTTAATTCCTCAAATGGACCACGGATCAAGTGGCCGGCGGGGGAGCTGGACCAGTGGGGAAAACCCAAGTAGTGTACAAGTCGGGCTGTGTACCCAAAGCTGCGTGCAAGTCCGGGCTGTGTGCCTGGTGGGTTTAGATCCTGAGGGCTGGAAATAGTGATAAAGTGTTCTGTTGTCTCTAATCTGCATTACCAGGAAATGTAGTCCCATGGGGGTCAGTCTATGCTTTGTTTGTTCAGCTTGGATGTGAATAAAAGCCACACTGGAGAATCCCATTCCTGGTTCTGGACATTACAGTTATTGCTTCCTGTGTTCGGATTTACTTGGGTGCCCCTGTTCAGAGTATCCAAACCTAGGTCCCCTGTGCCGAGTAACCTCATCCTCCCTGAACCCAGTCCTCACCAGGTACTGCTGTCAGTGTCAACAGCATGTTACCTGTCATTTTGCTAAAAAGGCAGAGGTGAGGGGTTACACTATCATAAAGGAAAAATCTTAAAATGCAGTGTAAAAAACATGTAACATTTTCCACACGATCAAGCTAGTTAGCTGGCCACCCCCACCCCAACTGTCTGTTAGTGAGCAATCAGGTCTATGAAGTAAAATTGTCTCCATGAACCCACCCTCAGCTTTTCCAACTTCCACCACCGCAGTGATCACAAATACTATTTGTTTAACAAAACTCGACCCAATTTCAGTAGTATCAACACTCCTGACCTCTTATCATCTCTCGCTCTCATAAAGTCCACTAGCCAGTAACGTGACTCCATCTATGGCACGCTATCTAGTAAGCAAATTAAATAAAAAGTAAATCAGCTTATTACCTCAAGACAGGAAGTTATTTTCAGTTGACCGATTTACTCGGAGCTCTGCGGGGCTCCCCAGTCATGAAACCTCTCGGGGCTGCTGGGCACATCCTGTCGGGTCTCTCCCTAGATAACAGCATTGGTGAACTCCCCATTCTGACTGTGATGTAGATATGTCACTCCAGCCAAAGAGCAAATGGGTCAATTTAAAGTTTTAAAATAACGCTACATGCAGCACCACATCTCTGCTCTCATGGACGCCGCCTCTAGGGAGCGTGACTGTGTAGGAAGGAGTTACAGGTTACAGCCTCATTTAAAAAAAACTGCTCATCAGCGTGTGGAAGCAGATGGAGTAGGAAAAGGCAAGAATTGTGAGGGTAGATACTAGTGCTTTCACTTACTTTATGCAGGCTTAGCTTTCACTCTAAGTAAATCCACTGTCATAACTGACTTTTTAACAATTTTACCGGGTGGTGGGGGCACAGACATACCGGTATACAGAACAAGGTATCACATCCTGTATGTCTTTCTGTGTGTTTGTGGGAGGGAAAGTCAACTGAGGTCCACAAAGAAGCTGGACTCAGGGTGTGCTCTGGGTGTGTGTGTGTGTGTGTGTGTGTGTGTGTGTGTGTTCACAAAAAAAGACACATTGTCATATAGGCGGAGGACATATTTTATTACAAAACTAAATTTAAACAAATTTTCAAATAACATTTTTTTATTAAACAATTTTGTTTTCTCAGTGTCCATTTTCTAAGTGCAATAATACCCTCCAGGGTGGGCGGTATTGGGCAATACCGGACCTTCCAGGGGCTATAAGGCCCTCCGCCTGTGGTGTCAGTCCTCATTACGCCCCTGGGCAGTCCATATTGTCCAATACTTCCCACCCTGTTGGGTATTATTGCTTGTGTGAATTCTGGTGGCTGTGGAGCAGAGAGGACACAGAAAGCAAAGAGGGACAGAAGAGCTTACCTGCAGGGTTGAAGCTGTCCCTGGGGGCTTGTCTGTGCACCTCAGCTGCCTCCAGTCCCTGATCCTGTCAGCCTCCAGCCTGTGAAGCAGTTGTGAGGTCCGAAGTGCCATTGGGTTGCCCTGTAAGGAGAGGAGAGTGCCCTGTTCAGCGTGTTGGGCTTGGAGCCATGGTTTATTATTTTTTTTTATATTTAAAGTACAGTTTCCTGTCCCCTAGAGGTGGTGGTAGCAGTGCCACATCGCAAAGTTAGATGGTCGCAGAGCCATTGTGCTGCCAGGACCTCGCAGAGTCCCCAGACGTCCTGTGCCCACCTGCAAGAAAAGCCTTTCCTCTGCCAGCAGTCCCTCCCGCCTACCTCAGCACAGTCTTTACCCCAGGCTGGGGCAGTGAGTCAGTGGCAGCACCAGCAGCTAGGTGCTGACCGCCTAAAGTTATTTTTCTTTTAAAGTAAAAGTTATTTATTTTGCAGCACAATTGGCGTTGCATAGGAACAACTGAGAGCTGTGGGGCAGGTCAGAGGACTGTATTTAAATAGATTAATATTCATCTGGGTTTAGCGACGCCCAGGGGAGGGGCCTGGTAGAGAGACTCTGAAAGGATAAGTTATAAATATTAATAGACAGAAGCCCTGAAGGTGGAGTTAAGGTGGGGCAAGTGCAAAAAAGGCCCGGACTGAAGTCAAAGAGGTAGTTAAAGGGGCCAGCCAGTTAGAGGCTCACCAGATAGTTAAAAGAGCATTATAGGCACAGTATTTACAGGGCACCCTAGGCCAACCAGCACTTAAAGGGGTGAGGTAGGCCCACTGCTATTTAAAGGGGTGAGTTAGGCCCACTGCTATTTAAAAGGGCAAGTTAGGCTCACTGCTATCTAAAAGGGTGAGTCAGGCCTACTGTTACTGTTACCTAACAGGGCAAGTTAGGCCCACTGCTACTTAAAGGGGTGAGTTAGGCCCACTGCTAGCCATTTAGACCCCAGGTTTTATAGGGGCCCAGCAACATTAGTGACCCCAGATGTTAAGGAAGTCTAGCTAACCATACAGAACAACAGTAACAGAAAGAACCTGATCTAGCTAGAGGGACCCCTGCTAGTTAGGTACACTGAAGCTAAGGTTCACCCAGTAAAGTAAAGTGCCTGTATATTTACTATGGTTTGGACATTGAGACTGTATAATTGACCACTGCAAAAAAAACAGATTTTCATTGCATTGCTATTATTACTACAAACAGTAAAAGTCCCAGGAAGTATTGCTTTGTTGCCAGCATTCCACTGTTACCAGGTGTTTGAATCAGTCTTCAGCAAATTTCCAAAGTCCTTTCACCAACATGCATCCAGATCAATCTTCTTCAGTACTCCAGAAATCATCTTCAGTGCATCTCCGATGCAGCCAGCAGCAAATCCTTGAACAATCGTGCCTCAGTCGTCTCAGTTGCAACATCCTGTTTATTATTTTCTGCTCTCCAGTGCCCAGTATACGGCCTGGCCCAGTACAAAGGTAATATCCATTTTCTTGTTTTATGGTCCGTATCAAAGTGCCATCCAGATCTTCTGCCACAGCATTCTGCATCATCATCCTGTTTCTTATTTTACGTAGTCCTTGGCTCGTCTGGCCTTGGTGCTCAGAACCCTGTTGTTCTCTCATGTTCCACAGACTCCTTTCTTCTCAACATCTTCTTCGTGTCCCGACAGTCCAGAAGAGGGCTGTGGCTGGGTGTTCAGCATCTTTTTCATGTCCTGACAGTCCAGAAGAGGGCTGTGGCTGGGTGTTCTGTATCTTCTTCGTGTCCCGACAGTCCGGAATAGGGATGTGGCTGGGTGTTCAATATCTTCTTCTTCTCCCAGCAGTCCAGAAGCGGGCTGTGGCAGGTTGTGCAGTATCTTCTTCTTCTTCTCCCGGCAGTCCAGAAATGGGCTGTGGCCGGAACTGTTGTGTTTCAATTCCGGTGGCCCTCAGTGGGATTTGAGCCGAGGAAATCTTTGCATTGTTCTGAAATTCCAGCAACCCTAGAGAGGTGGGGTGTGGCCGGTAACTCATGGCCTGTTCAAAATCCTCTCTGCATTTCCTTAGTTTTTAACTCATTCCAGCCAAGTGTTCCACTTGTGTTTCATATCCAGTTTCTTCTTGATGACACGGAAAACTCAACTGTTCGTGAACTGCCTCTTAAGACATATATAGAGTCTTGTAGTAACATGTTTTAGAGTTCCATAGAAGGAGTTCTCAAGGTAATAGGCCCGAAGTAGAGGTGCACCTCAAGATAGTATTAGAAACTGCATAGTGATTTGTTGATCTCAGTAGATAGACCACTTGTAAAGTGGAGCTGTTATGGTCTATTATTGCAAATGTGCATAGAGACACCTTCGTACAGGGTATAGAGTATACAACGCTCATAAAGTGATATCCACAATGCTGTCCATACTCCCTGTTGTTTTTGTTGTTAGTATTTCTTGTATGACCGAGTCCTACTTCCCCTCCTATCAAATAAACATCTTTGCTTCATCTGACCTCTGTGTGCAACTCCTGCCTCCCCCTGTCGGGTGATTCCATCCACCCACCCCCATTCGAACCTTAAGCGGCCCCTCTCCATCCCACCTGCTGAGGGTGCCGCTGGTGCTGCTGGTAATGAGACAGTTCCGTCCACTACTCAGAGCGAACAAACCCAAGGTCTACCAGTACAGCACTGTCACACACATAATAAATACACATAGAAACAATAAATTGAAAAAATGAGGTCCCAATCAAACATTTGCATATGTTGTTAAACACAGGTTTTAATCAAAAAGTGCAGAGGTAAAATGTCCCAGCTGTCATACGAGATGTCACTGAGTCCAAAAGAATGGAGCCAAATCATATATTGCGCAATCCTGAAAAATCAATACTGTAAGCAACAGAAAAAAACAGCACATAATATATAACAGTCCAAGGTCTTTTCTTGGTTTGCACAGCTCCAGAAAACAAGATGAATAAAATATAGAATTTTACATGGGTTGGCTTGTTTAACAAGATTTTACACATACCTGAGGAGCTGGATGCCACATAAACCCCGAGAGCGAGGCTCGAGGTGTTTATTTAAGCATCCCACACCGAGGGTGTTTGTAAAATTAATGTTTTACACACCACCCCATGTTTTATTTTATATAATTGCTGGGGAGCACTTTTTTCACCACAGCAATTATATAAAATAAAAGTACCTCGCTGTTCAGCCATGGTCCATTCGGGTTTCAGCACCATCCACAGTCAGGTTGAAGCAGCTTCTGAAACCTTTTTTTTTTTTTTAAAGTTCAGGTAAGGTTTAAATGCAAGAAAGGGTTCAAAAGGTGTAGTGATATCAGGCCAGTGTGTTTTTTGACAGCATTTACTTACTGCCCAGTGCTAGTTAAGTGTTCAGTGTGAGAATGGGAAGATGGCCAGCTGGCGCATGCTTGGAGCAAAGGAAACCTGGTGCATCTTTGTCATTATAACAAGCTGGTTGTAGTGGCAAATGATAAACTGGTTTCCCTATAGGAAAAAAACGCTCACCAGTAACTATTGCAAAATTGCGGCTACTGTAGCTGATTTAACACTTGTGTTTGACAGCATATGCAAATGTTTGATTGGGACATCATATTTTCTGTTTATTCTTCCTATATGTATTTATTACGTGTTTCTGCCAGTTAGATCATTTGTATGTCTTTATGTCATTTAGCACAGTTTTTTTCCAATACGTATGGGGATTTGTTCATCACTAGTTGATGATGTCATTTTGTGATGAGTGAGACATCATATTCATTGGGCACCTTTGAGAAAGGAATATAGTCCTGAAACACATGTAGTGTTACCAGTGTTGCATGTTTCAATGTGAGCTTTAAATAAACCACATTTTATTCTTTGCAAGCCTTGTTTTTTTACATTTTGTGAGTGGTGAGTGTCTGATTTTCCTGACTTGGTATTTCTGTTTGTATTGTGATCACCTGTTTTCCTGAGTGGCTCCTGTTGGAAATTTGTGCTTACTGAAGTTGGAGTATACGCATGGGTTACAGATGCAGCTAGAGTAGTCAGATGAAAATTCTCCATAGGGGGCTGATACAGAGTTATATGAGACTGTATAAAACTCACATCTTTCTACTCACTTGTCGCTCAACGTATAATTTGCGATTCACTTCAACTCACCTTTTGGTATGGAAAGCTGAGTATGTCCTTAGAGGCTACATCTAATCGGAATGACTCCACTGTCATACATCAGTCAGTTACTTCAAACAGCAACTGCTGCAAATCTGTTTTTGTTGGAGTCCAACGATGCACTGTGTGGTCCTGATAATGATGAAGCACACTCATTGCAAGAGGCATTTAGAAATTTGAGAAAACTGCATTGAGAGCACAACGGCTTTATTGGAACCAGGTAAGCCTGGAAGCCTATCTTCAAGTTTCTATAGTATCCAGGGGTTTAAGACTTACCAGTATAAAAAAAAAAACATCTTATGGGCAAGAAGATGAGGAGTTTCTGAAGGAATGGAGGGAGATTCTTGACGAGGCATCAGCTAAGTTACTGAATCTTATCACTGAATATTGTAAGATGGTACAGATTGCACTAGCAGAGAAAATTAAGTAAAGGGAAAGAATGGTTTAATCCTTTATTGATCACACTGAATTTGAAAATTTCAACAAGAAACATAAGGGAACTATACTTAAAATAGACCAGGAACTGAAAGCTGTTAAACAGGGTAAATTTCAAAGAGATAAAGAGGATTATGAACTCAACAGAGTCTATATGTGGAAAAAGAAATATGATTGTGCTGACATATAAAAAAAAAGAGTTTCCTTTAACTTGAATACTGATCGGAGTAGCTCAGAATCAGAAGAAGTAGAACACGACACTGATAGTTTTTTAGCCAGGGGAGCAATACCATCAGAACCACCTCAGCCCCCCAGGAGAAGCACACGAATAAACATGTACCAAGACTTCCAAACAGACAAGTGGCAAAAACAAACAAACAGAGGTGGCAGACAAGGAGAGGCAGGCAAATGAGGTCAAGGAGGACAAGGGAAGCAACAAATACAGAATCACCAACAACTACAGAGGAACTGCAACAGTGGTCAGAACAGCAACCAATACAGGGGATACAATTGAAGGCATTTAATTTGTCAAACAGAGAACTTACTACTCCTGAGGATACCTTACTTACTAAAGGGCTGACTTTTGCACCCACATTAGGAATTAATAAGTCTGACAGCTGTAGTGTTCTAAAAAAGGCCTGCAGGCATTTGAGTATTAAATCTGTCATAACAAAAAACACAGGATGGATATTGAATCTGAGCCCAGATTGGACATTGAAATAGACACACAGGATATATATAGCAGGATAGTCCGATTCAGAAGGACTCAATGAAGACAATGTCCATCAGTTTTAGAAATAAAAATCTTTATTCATTCCACATGAGTACAGCCATTTCCACTTTTAAGGAACTGTGTGAATGGGACCTTGAGACTATTTGGCCTCCCTGTTGCATTGAGACTGGCTTTGGAAAAAAGCTCTGAAATCAAAACTTCCAGATGACTGGACATCGTTCAGGAAGGCTAGAAACCACTGTACCAATCTGGTTAGGGAGGCTAAGGCTAGCTATTTCTGCAAAGAACTGGATGCTTCCACCAAGTGCTAGGCAAACTTTTGGAAAACCATCAAGGATATTCAAAGGCATGCGGCTACGAGCACCTTACCCACAAAAATCGCCAACAGCACAACTTAGGTGTCGGATAAATCGACTATCCTCAATGCTTTTAATAACCATTTTGCTACTGCAGGTATTGTTTTTGATGCCTCCCCTGCCAATAACCTCTGCTTTAGTCTTGGAGCACTGGACTTACCAGATCCAGTCACAAGCACAGCCTTCTCCCTCCAGCCTACCACCCTGAGAGAAGTTGAGGATCTCCTCCTACAATTGGATACCAGGAAGAGTGCAGGGGCAGACCAACTGGATCCATTCTTCCTGAAGCTTATTCTTCATGTCCTGGCTGTGCCCATAATGCACCTTTTTAACCTCTCCCTTTCTCAGTGCGATATTCCTTCCATATGGAAAACAGCTCACATAATCCCCCTTTTTAAATCTGGAGACCCCAGCGACTTGAATAACTATAGACCAATCTCCCTACTTCCCACCCTTTCCAAACTGTTGGAGAAAATAGTGAGTGTGCAGCTCAGAAACTACCTTGAAAGTGGGAATCTGCTCAGTCCTTATCAGTTGGGATTAAGGCCTCATCACAGTACTATTTCAGCCCTTGCAAAGGTCACCAACAACTAGCAGTGTGCCTTGGATTCGAAGAACTTCATTTGTGCAGTATTTCAAGACTTAAGCAAGGCATTCGATATGATTGACCACGAGCTGCTCCTTGACTCCCTCAGAAACATCGGCTGCGACCCCCCCCCATCGCTAAGATGGTTCTCAAACTATCTAACAGGGCAACAGCAGCAGGTCAAGGCTGAAGGGGAATTCTCATCCCTGAAACCTCTACTAAGGGGCACACCACAGGGCTCTATATTGGATCCATTGCTTTTTGCAATTTACATTAACAATATCAATGCTGACATCAAATCTGCTAACATCCACCTATTTGCTGATGACACAGTACTTTATATCGACGGACCCTCTCCGGAAGCAGCTTGTAGGGATCTACAACAGGAATTTAATCTTCTACAACTACAACTACTGCACCAGAAACTGCTTCTGAATGCCAAAAAAACAAAGGCGATGCTTCTTCTCCCTTTTCATACATTAATAATCCCACAACTCAAGGTAATATTCCCCAGATCCACAGTCTTGGTGATGAATCGCTGGAATATGTTACTAAATTCAAATACCTGGAGGTGTGGATAGACCAAAAGCTTTCCTTTTGTGATCACATTGAGGATCTCTTAAGGAAGCTTAGGCAGAGGCTTGGCCTCTTCTATAGGATCAAAAATTTTCTAATACTGGATGCCAGGAAGAGACTGGTCCAAACCACATTCCTTACCTTATCGGACTACGCAGATTTCCTTTACAGCCAAGGCCCCGCGTCTGCCCTGGCTAAATTAGACACACTCTACCATCGGGCCTTGAAGTTCATAACTGGTCTCCTATACTCCACACATCGCTGCTCCATTTACGCTACAGTAGGTTGGTCATCCCTTAACTACAGAAGACAGAGGAATGCAGCTCTCTGGACATTTAGGGCCATCACAAAGATGTTGCCTCAGTACATCTTGGATTGTCTTCCTCTAGGTGTGATAGGTAAATATGCCTTAAGGAGTTCAAGTTGCACTTTGGCAGGTCTGCCATATCTCACACTTTATCCTCTCTCTGGAACAACTTGCAAAAAACCCTGACATTGGCCTACCCATTCAAACTATCAGCCTTCAAAGGACTTTATTCTTGCTCTATCAAGGAATCCTGCAAGTGCTTCCCCTGATGTCACCTTCCTCTAGCCTCATCTCCATCTGCTACAGTGCATCCCTTTACTGGTACTTCTTTCCCTCCACTCTTGGGCAATGTTAGAGCCTATAAGAATTTACCTGACTGCTCCTTCTATCCCTACCCTGTGTTTTTTCCTTATCGTTAGTTCCTTTTCCATGTCCCCCTGGCTCCCACCTACACTCCTTGCTTACTCCTCTTGACACCATCATGGTGTTTTGCTTTCCACTCCCTAACTGTTGCCACCCTCCCCCTTGCAATCACTACATGCCTTTGTGGGCACTCCATGTACCATGTACCTCTCCTTACTCACCCTTTTGCGTCCCCCTCCCCACCCTTCCCATGTCCCACCAAGCTCCTTCAATCAATAATTGTGTTCAAGGATGCTTCAAATACACGCTGTAATTATAGTTGCATAGGTTTAACCTGTATACACTGTACTACAGTTGCTATACTTTTTAGCTGCATACTCTTCATGGTCTTAACTTAATGGATCTTTTTAATACTCTAGTTCATGTGTATTATAAATCTCCAGTGTATAATTACTGCTCTATGTAAATACTATGTAAGTGTGAATTCATTTTGTAAATATTATTTACCTAATTATGATGTAAGTGAGTGTTCCTTTGTATGTATTGTTAACTTCTCCTTTCCAGGTCCATCTCGACAATGAGCTTGCTCAATGATGTTCGCCTGGTTAAATAAAGATTTTGATTGATTGATTGATTGATTTGAGGAGCTACCTGAGTTAAGATACAACAGTCTCACACCAGATGAAAAACGAGCATTACAACATCTTAAAAGAGACAGTACTATTACTATTAAGCCAGCTGACAAAGGTGGGCATGTGGCTATTCTTAATACTGATGATTATGTTAATGAGTTACTAAGACAAATCACTGATTTGAGATTTTATAGGAAGCTTGATTGAGATCCCACAATGGACTTTAAATGGTCCATTTACTAAACTTTGACAGAAGTTTTTCAGATAGGTGAAATGGATGTACAAATAAACAAGCATTTGTCAATGCTGAAAGTTCATTGTGTGCACTGGTGCCATTTTTTTGGGGGGGGAGGGGGTTATGAGCCGGTGTTGGAAAATTTCAACACGGGTTCATAACTTCATTGTTTTTTAATATTTTTACACCACATTTTCAACATAGCCGTCTTATTATGCCACCTCATGAAGAAAGAAAGAGTACAATTTCAACTCCTGTCTGAAAGGTACTTTCACACAGAGGCTGCAAAATCACCTTTTGGGATGCCAAAAAAACATTTTGCTCAGGATCTGGAAAATGGCAGCTGTCCCATTCATGCAGTGCCATGAAGAGATGGCTATGATGAAAATAAAGGTACACGCCTGTGTTTGTTAATTTAAGTGCATGCTTGTAACTTTGTTGTTTGTTAATATGTTCAGTGTATCATTCTTTTGACCCCACCTCATGAAAAGTGCCAGTGTCATTTTGTTCACTCATCCTGAAAGGTGATTTTACAGAGCCACCATGCCATTCTGTGCCACCGATGTGAAAACATGTTTCAGGCAGGATATGAAAAATGACAGCTATGCTGTTCATAAGGAAGTGTGAAATAATGGCAATGTTGAAAATCTGGAGTGAAAATATTAAAAACTGGCGAAGTTAGGAGCGTGCGTAGAAACTGCACAATGCACGTTCGTAAGGCAGTCATTTTTTTGAATTTTGTCACCAAATTTGCAGCATGGGCTTTTTGGGACCCCACTTCATGACCAGTGGCACTGCCGTTTCATTAATCAGTCCTGAAAGTTGATTCCGCATAGTGACCACGAAATCACCTTTTGGGACCAAGTAACGAAATGACAGTGACAGTGTTCAGAAGGTGGGGTTCCAAAAACCCATGTAAAAAATGTGGGGTTCAATATTCTTAAAAATGGCTGAGATATCAACCTTAGTTGAACCCCCCCCAATTGATTCCCATGATACGGCTTACCTTGAAATCTTCACTTGGCCGGACAGCTTTGAAGAGTGCAGACGTGTTCCGGTCCACAGAAGATCATTGCTCCTGACCTCTGGAGGTATGTATGGTAAGGGGGTGTCAGGGAGGTGGGTGCACAGTGGGAGGGTCGGGATGGGAGGGGATGGGAGACAACAATGGACTGTTTTTTTTTCAGGTTTAAAGAAATAAAGACACTGGGGATGGTTTTCTTTATTTTTTATAGGAAAGGATGTGAACATTTCTGGACACTGGGAGTGTGCTCCCCAGTATCTAGGGGGATGGGGAACAGAGGGTGCGAGGAAGACAGCAGCAATGGGAGGGAGAGGGAGGGATTTGCTGTTTGTATATGTGTGTGTGTGTGTGTGTGTGTGTGTGGGTGAGGGGGCCTCGAAGAGAACGGGTGGTGGGAAGACAGCGGCAGTGGGAGGAGAGGAGGATTGATTTGCTGGTGGGAGGGGCCTTGAACAGAATGAGGATGTGGGGAGGACAGCAGCAGTGGGAGGGAGGGGGAGGGAAGGATTGATTTGCTGGCGGGGGGAGCCTTGAACAAAATGAGGGTGTGGGGAAGATAGCTTCAGTGGGAGGAAGGCGGGAGGGAGTGATTTGCTGGTGGGGTGGGCTCGATCAGGAACACAGGGAGGACAGGAGCAGTAGGCAGGCTCAGCACATTCACACTGTAAGCGCTATGGCAGTGTGAACGTGCAATCAGGAAGTCAATGTAATGTAGGGCTTTACACATCAAAGGACCAAGCTGCGCCACTATTGGTTCGGCTCTGTCCTTTGAAAGGTTTGCCAACTCTGCTCAAAAAACAGAAAGCGAGTCATCGCCAGCCTGCCTACTGATTCACCTGCCGCTGACCTGACCCTTGGAACTGAGATCTACAGTGGACGCATCCCCCCACACCCCTGTATAGCAACTCTCATTTCAATGAGTTTGTCTGTGCTAGCGTGCACGACAAACTCAAAAATGTTTTGGACTACTCCATGCCCTGTCAGACTTACGATCTATATGTTACCTAAAGTTCACAAATCCCTGTGGCAGTCCCCAGGGCATTCCACAGTGAGCAGACTAAGCAGCATTACAGAGTCATTATCTAAGTTTATAAATGCTCATATCAGACCATTTGTAAATTCATTAAGTTCTGATCTTAAAGACACAGCTCACACTTTGCAGATCCTGGAGGACATGGTGGTCAATGAGGACTCACATTTGATTACCATGGATATTGAGTCCCTAAATACCAACAGATTCAACGCAAAGAAGTGCAAAGTAATGCACCTGGGAAACAAAAACCCAGGGGAAGAGTACACAATTGGGGGTGAGGTACTAACAACAACAAAAATGGAAAGTTACCTGGGGGTAGTCATATCAGACAACCTAAAGGTTGGCAAGCAATGTGAGAAGGCAATAAGGAGGGCTGTGGGATATTGGGATGCATAGGGAAAGGCATCTCCAGTAGAAAACAAGAAGTTGTTATCCCTCTGTACAGACAGTTGGAGAGACCATATCTGCAATACTGTGTGCAGTTCTGGAGACCCCATCTCTGCAAGGACATAGACAGGATGGAGGCTGTCCAGAGGAGGGCAACTAAAATGGTGCAGGGTCTGTACCAGAGGCCATATGAAGAGAGACTAAATGAGCTTAATATGTATATAGAAACATAGAAACATAGACTTCGATGGCAGATAAGGACTGCTTGGCCCACCTAGTCTGCCCATTTCCCTACCTACAGGATAGGCCGCAGATCCTAGTTAACCAACAGCCTATTTCTTCCTACCCCCTACAAGAATTGTCTTATGTCTGTCCCATGCATTCTTGAATTCTCCCACAGTTTTAGACCCCACCACCTCCTCAGGAAAGCTGTTCCATGCATCCACTACTCTCTCTGTGAAAAAATACTTCCTCACTTTGCCCCGGAACCGCCCTCCCCCATCTTTAAATTGTGTCCCTTGTTCTTGCATGTCTCTTTTTCTGAAAGATGCTACCCTCTTGGACTTTGTTGATTCCACTGAGGTACTTAAAAGTTTCTATCATGTCCCCTCTCCTTCTTTCCTCAAGGGTATATATATATTAAGCTCCTTTAGTCTCTCCTCACGGCTTCTCTTGCAGACCCTGCACCATTTTAGTTGCCCTCCTCTGGACTGCCTCTATCCTGTCTATGTCCTTGCAGAGATGGGGTCTCCAGAACTGGACACAGTACTCCAGATGGGGTCTCACCAACTGTCTGTACAGAGGGATAACAACTTCCTGTTTTCTGCTGGTGATGCCTCTCCCTATGCATCCCAGTATACCCCCAGCCCTCCCTACTACCTTCTCACATTGCTTGCTAACTTTAAGGTCATCTGATATGATTACCCCCAGGTCCCTTTCCTTTTTTGTTGTTGTTACTACCTCAGCCCCATTGTGTAACCTTCCCCTGGGTTCTCGTTTCCAAGGTGCATTATTTTGCGCTTCTTTGCATTGAATCCTAGCTGCCATACTTCTGACCATTCCTCCAACTCACAAGTCCCTCTCATCCTTTCCACACCTCCTTGTGTATCAACCCTGTTGCAGATCTTTGTGTCATCTGCAAAGAGGCATACTTTTCCTTCCAGTCCCTCTGCAATGTCACTTATAAAGACATTAAAAAGGACTGGACCCAGTACTGAACCCTGCGGTACCCCACTAGTAACCTCTGTTTCTTCAGAGTGGACTCCATTTACAATTACCTTCTGTGTCTTGTTGTCCAGCCAATGTTTTACCCAGGCTACCACCCTGGGACCCACTCCCAGGCTGGTTAATTTGACTATTAATCTTTTGTGTGGGACTGTGTCAAATGCCTTGCTAAAGTCTAGGTAGGCCATGTCCACAGCCCCTCCCTGGTCTACTACTTTGGTCACCCAGTCAAAGAAATCTATTAGATCTGTCTGACATGACCTTCCCGCTGTGAACCCATGCTGCCTTGGGTCCTGTGCCCCACTGGCCTCTAGGTACTCAACAATTCTTTCCTTCAGAAGTGACTTCATCACTTTCCCTACCTCAGAGGTCAAACTGACAGGTCTGTAGTTTCCTGTCTCTGTTTTGGTCCCACTTTTTTGAAGGGAAATCACATCTGCCTTCCTCCAGTCCTCGGGTACTACACCATCCTCCCATGATTTATTAAAAAGAGTAGCCAGTGGTTTCACTAGTTCCCCCCTTAATTCTTTTAGAATTCTGGGGTGAATTCCATCAGGCCCCATTGTTTTGTCCACCTTCAGTTTTAGGAGATCTCAGAACCCTTTCTTCTGTGAAAGGGCTGGGATCAACCCCTATCAAGAGTGCTTCTGTTAATTGGATTAGACACTTCCCCTCCTCTTTTGTGAATACTGAGCAGAAATTATTCAGTATCCCTGCCTTTTCACTGTCCCCTCTGCCCACCCACCGTTCATTCTATTCAGCCTCACTATCCCTCCTTTGTCTTTCTCGGCTCTCTGATGTACTTATAAAGGTTTTATCCCCTTCTGAACCGAGTTGGCTATCTTTTCCTCAGTTTGGGCCTTTGCTATTCTGACTTCCCTCCTGCTTCCTTCTGCTTTAACAGAAGTCTCTGTCCTGCTCCTTCTGTGTTTCCTTATACTTCCTGAATGCTATCTTTTTCTCCCTGACTTTCCCAGCCACCTCTTTTGAGAACCACAGTGGCTTTTTCTTTCATTTTGATTTGTTTATTTGCTTCACACAAAGGCTTGTTGCCTCTGTGATGGCAGTTTTGATGATTCCCCATTGTTGCTCTACCCCTCCTTCTAGCCTGTTTGCTAGTGCTTTTCTGAGGCACTCTCCCATCTTGTCAAAGTCAGCCCTTGAGGAAAGGAGGGAGAGGGGGAACATGGTAGAAACTTTCAAGTACCTCAAGGGAATCAAGAAAGTCCAAGAGGGCAGCATCTTTCAGAAAAAGAGATGTGGAAGAACAAGGGGGCACAATTTGAAGATAGAAGGGGGACAGCTCAGAGGTAATGTGAGGAAGTATTTTTTCATGGAGAGGGTTGTGGCTGCATGGAACGGCCTTCCTGAAGAGGTTGTGGAGTCAAAAATAGTGGGGGAATTCAAAAATGCATGGGACAGACAAGGGAATTCTAGTGGGGGTAAGAGGAAGTAGGCTGTTGGTTAACTAGGATCTGCAGCTTATCCATGAGGTAGGAGAATGGGCAGACTAGGTGGGCCAAGCAGTCCTTATCTGCCATCAAATTCTATGTTTCTGTTCCCCATGAGGAAGTACTGGATGCATTTTCATATTTTCTTAATCAACGGGGAGACACTGCCAAACCTGCAACAGAATTTCTGCTGAAATTGTCAGAATTTGTCCTCAAGTTTTATGCTTTTACTTTTCAGATACATTGTTACCTTCCAATCAAGGGAACAGCCATGGGTGCAACATCCACTCTAGACTATTGTCAGATGCATCGAATCCTTCAAACCCCAACTACTTTTAACCACAAAGCAGGCAAACACACACTGATTGATTGGATTCTTGTCAGAATTCCTGAAAGACTCATCACATCAGGCATTCTCAGCGATTCAATCAGTGACCACCTAGCAACCTACTGCCAATGGCACAACAGTTCACCCAAAAACACCCCACTCAGAATCATCTCCTACAGAAATTGCACCAGCCTGGGCACTATAGACTTCCTACATGACTGATCACTTATCAACCAGGACTTTTGAGACACAACTGCTGATGTCAATGTAGCACTCAACCAATTTATAATGGCATTCACATCGATCCTCTGCAGGCATGCCCTACTTCACACTCGCAGAGTCAAACCCAAGAAATCATGTTGGCTCACTAGCAATATTTTTTACCTTATGTATAAAAGAGTTGCATCCTGGCATATATTCAAGCAATTCCACCTCACCTCTGATTGGAGCAAATTTTTAAGGGATCTGATGTATGAGCTTGTTGCATAAGTAAGTATTTATATAATTTGGAGATTGCATGATCACTTTCCCTAGTGGACCATATCTGAATAAAGGGGGAATTATCCTCAAAAGTAGGTCTTTAACTGCCTGGATTTTAAATTGGGAATTGATGAAATCCCTAATCTGCAAATAGTAAAATAGATCTTTGGGGATCCAAGAGAATTTAATTTGGGCCACGGCAAAAGTACTAACAGCATTTTGTCTCTTTAATTGCCATGGTGCCCATAGTTCCCATGTCATTTGGGTAATGTACCAAGATGACATCCTTGCTGGAATAAAATCTGAATTTTCAGTTAACCATGCATATTTCCAATTACTCACTTTATTACCCCTCTGTGCGTATCTCCACTTCCATCCTTTCAGGATTGAAATGGTACTATCTGGTAGCATTGATAACTGCTTTTTCATCTGAGAGTTTGAAAACAGGGCTGCAGCTGGGGAAAGTGACTAGGATCTAGAAAGGTCCATCTGCTTCCAATGTGCCGTGTAAGCTAGGTTGCCCCATAGTAGTGCCAACCTCATCTGGGAAACATTCCAGTAATATTGTAAGTTTGGAAGTGCAATTCCCCCTCCCTCCTTAGGTTGCATTAATAGTTGAGATTTGAGCCGTGGTTTCCTATCCAACCATAGATAGTGAGATAGGATGCCTTGTCACTGTGAAAGAGTCTTAACCGGGACTGTACATGGGACGCATTGAAATAAATATAATAGCCTTGAGAGGGCATTCATTTCGATAGATTGGGCTCTGGTATAAAAAGTTAAGGGAAGAATAGACCATCTTCTTATATTTGTTCTAAGGGTCTTTATTAGGGGAGAATAGTTAATGTCAAATAATTGTCTCAAGTAATTTGGAATTTTAATACCTAGGTATTTTATCTTTGTCAAACCCCACTTGAACTTATATTTACTTTCAATCCGCACTGCTGGTTCATGAATCAGATTTTAAGTGTTTTGCAAACAGCATGAAGACAGCAATGCGAGTATGTTGTGCTAAACTGCATGTGTGCCATCACTGTTCTTTCCTGTGTGTGCATACATTGTCCAGCTTCATGCAAACATATATATGGTAAGACTTGTTGCATTATCAAGAATAAAGATAACAAAGAATACCTGATGTATATTTTATTGGTACCATCAGCACCAGTGGACTAAGTGATATGATATTTTTTCAGAGGTATCAGGTCACTGTGCACCTCAGTCACTCACAGTGCACACATGACTTTGCAGAGATCATAACACAAAAAACACATGCTCTCCTAAAAGTTTTGTGTGCAGTATAGTATGTAATGTGACTAAGGTGCACTCTGGTCAGACACCTCTGAAAAAGTATCGAATCGCTTAGTCCACTGATGATGATGGTGGCAATAAAATATACCATATTCTGCTCGCTGTTCTTTATAGCAAAAACACTGCAACAAGTCAGCAACAGCAATATATATTTGCAACACGCTGCACAATGTCTGATGTCACACACATACACACACATGCACACAGGAAACAACACTGACTGGCCACGTGCAATTTTACACATCATACTTGCACTGCTCACAACAGCTTGTCCACAAGCACTCCAAAAGAAAAAGTCAACATTACTGAGGCACTGCAACAACAGAAGGTAAAATGTCTATTATTAAACAACAAAAAAACCCCACACAAAAACAGTACAGCACAGTAGTGGAGGGGGTCCAGAAAACAATCCCTTAATGGGGTATGCTGTGGTGTTCGAGCAGCAGGTGCAGCATTGTGACTATTTGCAGCTGCTGTTGATGGATTTGATCTACCTGCTGCTGCACAGCAACCACCCTCTCATTGTTCTCCTCAAGGGCCACCCTCACCAGAGCTAGGTCGGCCTGTGTTGCAGGCACTGTGGCGGGGTCCACTGCAGCTGGAAACCCAGGTAGTGATGGTGGTGGAGAGGGTGGGTCTGGTGTCTGCGGTGGTGGTGGTGGTGGTGAAGCAGCTGCTGCAGTTGCCCTCCTCCTGCTGTGGCAGTGAGGCACAACTTCACCCCCAGCACCCTTGGCCACTGCCACAGAAGTGTCAGCAGGTGGATGCCTGGCCCCTTCAGTGGCAGCCTGCCACTCTGCCTTGTGGTGGTTTGCCATGTGTGGGCGCTGGCCACCAGTCCCCAAATGTGTCCCCCGGAGGGCCACGGCGCACCAGCACACTGCACAGATGGCAAACCACGATTGTGCTGTCTCCCGCCACACAGTTAAAAAACTCCCACACTGGGGAGCTGTGGGGGGGGGACCCGATACAATCCTTGGACCACCTACATTTTCCTGGGGCTCCACCTGTGGCTGTGGAGGTGGTGCTGCTGGAGCCCCTGCAGCTGCTACTGGTGGTGGTGGTAATGGCGGAGTAGGTGGATGTGCAGCAGCCACCGGTGGCACTTGTGCTGCTGCTGCTTCCATTGGGGGGAGCAACACCCAAGAGTCAGGAGCGGTCCAGTAACACCTGACTGCCCCCACATGTGTGCACTCCTCTCCTCTGCCGGCACCCATGGGCCAGAGACTCTCCTTGTCCAGGGTCCATCGCACACAAGTCCCCGACTATCAACGAGTTCCGACGCCTAACCTTCACCCGCACTCAGTCTCACACTCTCAGACATGCACACACTGACACACACAGTCACACACACACACACAAAACAAAACTTATAAAAAAAAATTCAGTACCAAAAAACAATCACAAACACAATACAAAAACGAAATAAAGATGTAGCTTTTAAAAAAGCTGTTTTTTTTGGCACAAAAATCACTGGGAAACAAAGTGCTCTCCTCTCTCACTAAAAAAGCCTCCTCCCTCTACAACTGCAAAGGAGAAAGTGAAAGTAACTGCTTCTCTGACTCACTTCCTTCCTGCCTGGCTAAAGCATGTGACTTACAGTACTGTAAGCCATGTGATGTGTGGGGAGCTGCCTGTTTTGTTGTCACTTTCACCTTACTTCATGTTAAGGCAGAATGACAACACAAAGTCCTAAGGAGAAGGTGAAATGAACACTTTGTGGTGGCCGCTTCACGTTGTGCTCCACCAACGTAAAGTGGCCACTTTGTGTCCACTTCACCGGCGGATTTAAAATTCGCTGCATCTCTACCAAGTAGTCTGTTCACCCACTTGCCTAAACCTGAAATCTGGATCATCCACTCTCCTGGATCTAATCCTCACAACCCACCTTGACAGGCTCTCAGGGGTTGCTGTCCTTCCAGATGCTCTAAGTGATCAATCCCCCCATAATCTACAGTTGGTCCAACAAGGTCATCAAGCCCCCCCAAAATCATTTATCAGCATCATCTAAAGAAGGAATCCCTAGATCACTTCAATGACTTCTTCTTACACTGTGATTGGTCACCTATTGATGCTGCTAGGTCAGTTGACAGTGCCTTCTCCCACTTCATCACCTGCTTCAATGTTGCCTGTGACAGCTTTGCCCCTTTTACTAAACTGGCAGTCAAAGGCCCCAATACCCTCTGGATAACACCAGCCCTTCTTGACCTCATGCACTTCCATGATAACTTATGGCATAAGGCCCTCAAATCTGGCCATCCCATGATAGGCAATGGTATAGAGCTGCCAGGAATAAATGTACCTGGCAGATTCGCAAAGCGAAGGCAATTCATTTTCAGGAAGCCCACTCTTCCTCCTAGGATTCTAGGTGTAGGTTTTGGGAAAACATTAAAGTGCTTAATGGAAAAACAGCGTCCCCTGCTCCATCGCAACTTGACATTAATGGTACCACCTCACAGGACCCTATGGCCATAGCTAGCATCTTAAACTCCTCCTTCTCAGACTTAGCAGCTTCCTCCTGCCTAATTTCTTTGACCCCCCCCACCAAGTTGCCTCCTCTCCCCATCCCCTACTGATACCACACTCTTCTGATTCAGGACTATTTCCCCCCAAGAGGCCAAACTCTACTTATCTTGAACCCTGGGTAAGTCCTGGCATAGTGGGGGCACTTTAGACCTAAAACTCCTTCATCTGGCGCTGGATATAGTCCTTGTCCCTCTTACAAAAATTCTTAACCTCTCTCTCTCTGTCTTGGCCAGTTTCCCTCCCAATGGAAAGTGGGTGTCATCACACCTATCCTCAAAGGAGGGGACCACACCTCTCCAAATAACTACCACCCCATCTCTATTCTTCCCCCCCTCTCCAAGGCCCTGGAGAAAATTGTCTCAGATCAGCTCACTGACTACCTGACTAAATATAACCTCCTCTGCAAAAAACAGCATGGATTGATGAAGGGGCACAGCACCTCAACTGCACTGCTGGAATACACCACTTTCCTACATAAAGCCCTAGAGTGTGGACACCTAGTTGGGTCTGGGTACATAGACCTGACTAAGCCGTTTGACATGGTCAATCACCCTCTCCTACTAGAGTCTCTCCTTGATCTGGGTCTTGCTTCTAAACCCATCTCCTGGTTCGAGAGCTGCCTAAGTGGCAGATCATTGTGTCCAAATAAACTCCACTCTATCTAACAGCCTGCCGGATCATTCTGGTGTCCCGCAGGGATCCATACTAGGACCACTTCTCTGGCCTCTTTCTAAATTCTCTCCCAAAAGCATGTTCTGGCCAGATGCTTCTATAAGTGGATGATGCAGTTATCTTCTGCAGTCACTGTGACCTCACCCCCCCTTCAGCTTGCCCTCCAGAGTCTTTTCTCTGAAACTGAAACATGGTTCTCCTCCAATAAACTGGCATTAAATTACACAAAAACAAAGTCTATGGTCTTCACCCATCCTCAAAACAAATACAGGGGCATCCCACTGTGCATACTTAATTGTCAAATCTCATAGCTAGAACAAGTGACTTCCTTTAAATATCTGGGTGTTACCCTTGATTCCTCACTAAACTGTCATGAACATATCTATCATCTTAGCTCTGCTGCAAATGCCAGAATTGATCTCCTTTACAGGAACAAACATTGTATGCCTCCTGCAGCCTTCCGTCTAGCAGTTACCTCCTCTGTCCTTTCCCTATTGGATTATGGGACCATCTTCTATGGCATGGCTAACAATACCGCAGTTCTCAGAATTAAGATCACCCTGAATAGGGCCTGTCACCTTGTCACAGGGTGTGATAGGGTGATTCACACCTGTAACCTTTATCTACTCTCCAACTGACTCAACTTTGAGGGTCGGCTGAAATACCACACCTGCCTCCTTGCCAGGAAGGTTGTCTACATTCAGTCCCCCACCGGGCTCCTTAACCTCATTCAACATGCACCATCCACAAGGATTACTGGAGGCTCAGCCAAAGCCACATGGCTTGTGCCATTCTGCAGAACGTCCCTGGGGCAACATGCCTTACACTACAGGGCTCCACTCTGGCTAAATGATATGCCCCCTGATACGTCATCTGTCCAGAACCTTGGTAATTTCAAACTCAAACTCAGAGAACGAATACTCACCGCCAGTACCTGTGACTGCCCCTGAGCTGTCCACTCACATAGTCATCCCTCTTTCACTGGTGTGCCAAGCCAAACCTCTGTACCTTCTGCCACCTCTCTCCTCTCAACCTACTCTGATTGATTCTTCTGATGTATTGTGCCTTTATCTTAAGTATCTGTTTTATTGGCTTAGGAAACCTTGTATCATCCTTGAAATTTGAATGTAAGCAATAGCTTAATTTGCTTGAAACCTTTGTACCATGTTTGACTCTGGGTTTACACTCCGCATTCATTTGTGATACCTTTCATCATATTGCCCATTTCTCTTGTTTTGTATTTCCATGATGTGGAGCCTTTGCAAAGGAGTCTCTGACTTAAAGGTTTGTAAATTCTGATATCTCAATAAATAAATAAAACATTAAATCCTGGGTACTCTATGGCACTGAGGCTGAAAATCGAAAAGGCTTCACACCTTAGTGAGTTGGGGCACACTTTAATGATAGCACTGTTATTAAACACATGTTCCTCAGGGTTCTTAGTAGGGCTGTACACACCCCAAATATTATTTCCCGAATACCATGCATAGTGGCCATTCCAAATATTCGGATGGACATTCCGAATACCTGACTATTTGGTCTTCAGGAAAGGTATTCGGGGAATGAGATTTCCTAGTCTCGCAGAGCTTCCTTGGCCAATCAGAGGCTTCTCAGCTCTGCAGATCATGTGATTTCCTCACTGTGAGACAGCATTTTCAGAGGAGAGATCATGCTTCAGTCTCAGAGTTTCTCAAACTGCAGAGTCTTGTTGTTGAGCTAGTTTTTTTTGCTGGAGTGTGATCCTTAAGTTTTAGAGAGACTTTTTCGGTGACTGATTTTTTTGTGTTTTTGCTCAGTTACACGGGGAGTAGCAGCCTAGCCTAGGAGAGAGGGAAGACTGTTTTGGGTCTGCATCCCCCTCTCCCACTGCATTCATCCATTCCACACTGCTCTAGTGTGTGATTTGGTTTGGTTTTGATATTTTGTATTTTGTGGCAGCAGAGGCTTTTGTTGTTGCTCTCAGTAAAGGTCAGGCTTTAGGTTTCTGTCTAGTGTGACAGAATTATATAGCATAATATAATAATTTAGGGTAACTGACTGTTTCTGGGCTCAGTAAACAGTAATTCAGAGAGGGTTTTACTACAGTAATTGCTGCCACAGCCAGTGCATATTGTGCATAGTCTCTCCTCCTTTGGGTTTAACTTTAAAGTTCCGGTCCACACCAAATCTAGGTGGAATCTCAGTAAAGTTAATATAGTATTATAAAATATATATAATTTTGGGGAAGTGTTTCTGGGCTCCGTGACAGTTGTTCACAGAGGACTCTTTGCTAAGCAGCATCACCGCTTCGGCGCTTAGTGGCCCCTGGCCCACACCCCCAGTATTAAAGTTCGAACCACACAAAAAATATAGTAGTGGAGTGTGACAGGCTGCTGCCTGTGATGCAATTGAAACTTCATGACAATCTGATTTTGTTTAGAAAAAGAAATTAGTCTGACACCTAGTCTCCCCCACCCCACTGTGTGTGTGTACTGCAAGCGCAGAGTGAGTCACACCTCTGTCTGCTTTTACAGTGTGTGAATTTTTATGTTTGCTTGCACGCATGTGCAAGAAACATAGTGCCATCATCAGAGTTTTCGGAGGTGTGGCAACCCTCTTCCAATTCAGTCAGTGTGTTTGCAGGCATGGTCGCAGTTCACCAATGGCTCCTGGAGCTGTCTGTGACAGCAGTCGGAAAATGCACAGTGGGTACAGTTGAAAGGGGAGCTCACGCTTCAGTGAGCAACAAAAGATATCGCTTGCCTGCGCGCCTCCCCCCACACACACGCATGCTGCATGCTCGCCTCCAGGCACACACACTGTATAGCCGACTGGGGTGCCCAATCCCACGCCGGCTCCACTGGTTCCCCCAGAGAGCAGGTGCCACGCTGGGAGCCCCAGCGTGGCAACAGATACTATTGTCGACAGGGTACCCAATCCCCTGTTGGCTCCACGCCCCCAAACAGCCTTCCTTGTGCCACGCTGGGAGCCCATCCAGCATGGCAAACATCCTGTGTCGTCCGCCCTTTTTAAAAAAAACCTGAAACACAAAATGGTCCCTTGTTGCCTCTGCCCCCACGCGCCCACCCACTGCACACCTGCCTCCCACACCCCCTCCCTCACCCCATACTTACATCTGGACCCGCATGACGATCTTCGGTGGACTGGGAACACGTCTGCACTCTTCAAAAGCCGACCGTGAACTGAGGAAATGCTGGTAAGCTATATAATGGGATAGATAGGGTTTTTTAAACTTTGCTGCATATTTCAGGCATTTTTGGGAATTTTTGCACCAAATTTTCAACATGGGGTTTTTGGGACCCCTTCTCGTGAATGCTCACACTGTCATGGTGTTAATCGGGCCTGAAGGGTGATTTCGCAGTCACTGCATGAAATCACCTTTTCCAGACCAAGCAATGAAATGACACTGCCACTGTTCATGAGGTGGGCTCTCAAAAAGCCTATGTTGAAAATTCAGTGGAAAAATACCTAGCAAGCATTTGTCAATGCCGAATGTTGGCTTGCTGGCATTGGCATTGGTAGTGCAGGAGTTAGACAGATGCATCATAGGAATGGCAGTGAATTATTGAACTGATGCCAACCCATCCCCACCCTGCAGAGAGTGACAAGCATTAGGGTGTCCCTTTGGGTGTTTGGTAGTGCAGTATGGGAAAACATGTCGGGCAGGATGTGAGAAATGACAACTGCACAGTTCATAAGGAGGTGTAAAAAAATGCCAGTGTTGAAAATGTGGCATGTAAATATACCAAATTTGCGAAGCTACTAGGGTGTGTGGGAAATATGCAATGCATGCTTGCAACACTGCCATTTTATAGCTGTTCAGCACCAAATTTTCAACATAGGCATTTTAGCACCTCTGCTCATGTACAGAGTCACTGTTATTTCCTCAAAGTGTCCCAAGAAGTGATTTCGCACAGCGACCACGCTATTCTGTGCCGGAAGTGCGAAAACACATTTTGGGCATGATATGTCAAATGACGGCTGTACTGTTCATCAAGAGGTGTGGAAAATTGGCAATGGTGAAAATCCAGACTGAAAATATCACAAATGCACGACGGTATGAGCGTGTGTGCAATCTGCCAAAGCATGCTCATAACACAGTTATTTTATGGAGTATCATCACCAAATTTTCAACATAGGCATTTTAGGTCCTCTGCTCATGAACTGTGTCACTGTCATTTTCATAATCTGGCCCAAACACTGATTTCCCACAGCGACTGCACTATTGTGCGCCGGAAGTGCGGAAACACATTTGGCAGGATGTAAAATGATAGCTGTACTATTCACAAGGAGGTTTACAAAAATGACAATGCTGAAAATCCGGCAGCAAAATATTGTGAATGCGCGAAGTTACGAGCCTGCGTAGCAACTGCACAACGCACGCTCATAAAACAGGCATTTGTTGGATTTTTTCCACCAAATTTGGAACTTAGGCTTTTTAAGAGGGCACCTCATGAACACTGCCACTGTCATTTCGTTAATGGGCCCCAAAAGGTGATTTTGCGCAGTGACTGCAAAATCACCTTTCGAGGACGATAATTGCCATGACAGTGACAGAATTCATGAGGAGGGCCCCCAAAAACACCACTTTGAAAATTTGGTGCAAAAATTCCAAAAAATGCCTGAGATATGCAACAAAGTTGAAAAAACCCTATCTAGCCCATTATACAGCTTACCGGCATTTCCTCAGTTCGCGGTCAGCTTTGAAGAGTGCAGACGTGTTCCCGGTCCACCGAAGATCGTCGCGCCAGACTACGGAGGTAAGTATGGGGTGGGGAGGGTGTGGGGAGGCAGGGTGCGAGTAGGTGGTGCAGGCTGTGGGGGGGCAGGAGAAGCGCCGTGGAAGCTGCTTTAATTTGCAGGTTTTTAAAAAAAAAGACAACATGGATGTTTGCCACACTGGGGTGGGCTCCAGTGTGTGAAAGAAGGACGGCTGGGGGCGTGGAGCCGATGGGGATTGAGCACCCCGTCGGCCATGGCATCAGTTGCCCACGCTGGTGGGCTCCCAGAGTGGCACCCTGTACTGGGGGTGAGGACAGTGGAGCCGGCGGGGATTGGGCACCCCATCGGCCATGGCATCAGTTGCCACGCTGGGGTGGGCTCCCAGCATGGCACCCTGTACTGGGGAGGAAGACGTAGTGACATAACTTCTAAACAAAGTGCCGCTGCATGATGAGCTTGTCTCTAATTGCAGCGGCACTTTGTTTAGAAGTTATGTCCACTTTACATAATGTTGGCATCAGTGCTAGCATGCTGGCTTATTGGGGAATGAGGGACGCACCTACTGATGCATGCCCTGCATTCACCCAACAGCAGCCACGCCCCCAAGGCTGCACTCTCCCAATATGTTGACTGCCACGCAAGCACGGCAAGCCAACATAAAAATGACTGTTTTATGAGCGTGCGTTGTGCAGTTCCTATGCACGCTCGTAAGTTTGAGAATTTTCAATATTTTCACTCCAGATTTTCCACATTGCCATTTTACCACACCTCCTTATGAGCAGTACAGCTGTCATTTTTCACATGTTGCCCAAATTGTGTTTTCGCCCATCTAGCGCACAATGGCGCAGTCGACAAGCAAAATCAATGTATGGGACACATTAAAAAATCAAAGTGACACTGTTAATGAGCAGAGGCCTTAAAATGGCTATGTTGAAAATTTGGTGAAAAAATTCTTAAAAATGACTGTTTTATGAGCGTGAGTTACATAGTTCCTACGCACTCTCGTAAGTTTGCGAATTGTCAATATTTTCACTCCAGATTTTCAATATTGCCATTTTATTACACTTCCTTATGAACAGTACAGCAGTCATTTTTCATATCTTGCCCAAAATGTGTTTCTGCCCATGTAGCGCACAATGGCGCAGTCGGTGTGCGAAATCAGTGTATGGGACACATTAAGAAAATCACAGTGACACTGTTCATGAGCAGAGGTCTTAAAATGGCTATGTTGAAAATATAGTGAAAAAATTCCTAAAAATGACTGTTTTACGAGCGTGCATTGCGCAGTTCCTACGCACGCTTGTAAGTTTGTGAATTTTCAATATTTTCACTCCAGATTTTCAATATTGCCATTTTATTACACTACCTTATGAGCAGTACAGCTGCCATTTTTCACATGTCGCCCAAAATGTGTTTCCGCACATGCAGCGCACAATGGTGCAGTCGGTGTGCGAAAGCAATGTTTGGGACAGATTAAGAAAATCACAGTTACACTGTTCATGAGCAGAGGTCGTAAAATGGCTATGTTGAAAATTTGGTGACAAAAGTCCATAAAGTGACTATGTTATGAGTGAGCATTGCGCAGTTTCCACGTACTCTTGCAAGTTCATGACTTTGTAATATTTTCAGTCCAGATTTTCACCAGTGGCATTTTTCCACACTTCCTTATGAACAGTACAGCTGTCATTTTTCACAACATGGCCGAAATGTATTTTCACACTTTCAGCGCAGAGATGTGTGGTCGCTGTGAGAAATCATTGTTTGGGACAGCTGAAGAAAATCACAGTGACACTGCTCATGATCGGAGGTCCCAAAATGCCTGTGTTGACAATCTGCTGTAAAAAATCCCCAAACTAATTACATTACGGGTGTGCGTTGCACAGTTTCTATGCATGCTCGTGACTTCACCAGTTTTTTTTATATTTTTACTGCAGATTTGCAACATTGCCATTTTTACACCTCCCTATAAACAGTACAGCTGTCCTTTTTTACATCCTGTTCGGAATGTGTTTTTGCACCAGTGGTGCTAAATGCCGTAGTCGCTGTGCATAAGCAGCTTTCGGCTAACAAACTGATATTGCCACTGTTCATGATGTGGGGGTCACAGAAAAACCATGTTGAATATTTGGAGTGAAAATACCAATGAATGCCTGAGGTGTTAGGGTTTCCAGCCATAACACCCCACCCTGTAGAGAATGACAGGCATCAGGGGTGTGACTTGGGATTCTTGCCTGTAATGCTCATACCATTCCACACCCTGCAGCCAGTGAGAGGCATCAAGGTATGCCTTGGACTCTTCAGCCCCAAAGTTCACCCCATTCTCCTATACCACACCCATCTCACCGTATTTCCTGATGGAATGGGGTACGCATAAGGACCAAAGACCCCAAGGCATACAGTGACACTTGTCAGTGTGTGTAGGGAAGGGTGTGGTGAAATGGTGTGGCCGTTATGCCTGATGACCCAAAGGCACACCCCAATGCCTGTCACTCTCTGCAGGTTGGCGGTGGGGTTGGCTTCAGTTCAATACTTCACTGCCATTCCTATTATGCAGCTCTGTAACTTCTACACTACCAGTGTCAATGCCAGCAAGCAAACATTCGGCATTGGCAAATGCTTGTTTTCATTCAAAGAGATTTATTTTGTGTCAGAAAAAAAGCCCTTTTTTTCGCTCAGTAAAGTCGGGCTTAAGATTTCTGTGTAGTATGACAGAATTATAGTATTTAGAAAAGATATATATAATTTGGGGAACTGTTTCTGAGCTCAGTAAAAGTCGTTTACAGAGGGTTGTTTTGTTTGGTGAGCATCACTGCTTAGTGGTCCCCCAACCCTAGTGGTTAACATTCCAATCCACACAAAATATAGTAGTGTGAGTGTGACAGGCTGCTGCCTGTGATGTAACTGAAAATTAACGATAATCTGATTTTGTTTAGAAAAAGAAAGTATTTTGACACCTATTATTCCCTTCCCACTGCATCTGAGTGTAAGCGCAGAGTGAGTCGCACATCTGTCCATCAGTTTCTTCTGGGGTCTTTCAGTGTGTCAGGTGCGGCACAGTGAATTGTGTGTGTGTTGGGCCTGTTGGGTACAGTTCTGTTGTGGGCTTATTTGCAAGTTGCATATATTACACCCACAGTCACACATAGTTGCATACCATAACATAAATAAAAATATTTGCCTGTGTTGTTTTCTAATCATAACACGTCTACTGATTGTAACATTAACCAGCAGCAGTATCATGTATAATGTATGGTGATAAGCAAACTCATAAAAGGACTTGGTCTAGCCCCAGCAAGTCCACAGCCCTGCCTGTACCAAGCACGGCAAGCAGCAGTGATGCCAAATCAGAAGGTCTGTACGCTCATCTGGATGCAGTCAGCATCCCTAAGTATTTTTTTACATAGCAAGCCAGTAAGCTCACATAGTTCTTTGGGTGGTGAAAGAATCTCTAGTAATAGTAGTCTAATTGATAGCACTGTTACTGCCAGTAGTACAAGCACATCAGCCAGTGCCACCAATGCCATCAGTACCACTTTTTCTGTCCCTGTCACTGCAACCCTGTCCCCCACTATAGCCACCAGCACCACTGCTTCAGCAAGTGCCTCCAGTGACAATGTTGAACCCATGGCTACTAGTACTGTAACCACTACCAGTGCAGTCACTATAAATGTGGCTTCTGCCATGATCCTGAATACTGCACCAGCATATATTTCCACAATGCCTGTGACAAGTACCCCTACCCCTAGGATGCAATCCAAACACAGCAGTCATGCTGCTCAGGTGGTTGATGAAGTATTACATGAGGAGGATGCAGAGTTTGCAGACCAGTCTTCTGGCTCTGAATATATTCTGGACCCTAGTGATCTACCATCATCATCAGCATCTGGCAATGACACAGACACCCACATGAGTGACTTTGGGGATGAGTCAGAATATGCCTCATATCTGACTAGTAAAAACCTAAGAGCTGCAGAATCTGCAGACAAATTGAGGAAAGGTGCTAGGAGTACTGAGCAAAGTGAGCATAGGCATGGTCAGCAGAGCAAGCAAGGTGTTAAACCTCCATCTGTCAAAAAAATGAAGCAGTCCACATTAAGCTTCAGCAGGGTTGTGTCACCTCCATCCACACAAGATAGGGAATGTTCTAATCAAGAAAGTCAGACAGCTGTTGTGGAGGAAGATTAAGGTGCTGTTGCAACACATAGTTCAGCTGGTGGTAAAAGTGGTAATAAAAGGAGTAGCCATGGCTGCCCTATTGGTACGAAAAGTGCTGGCTCAAGTCAGGCTGTAAGAAGCGCTGTGTGGCTTCATTTTAGCTTATCCAAAAATGATCCAACTAAGGCAGTGTGTGGGCTGTGTCACACCATAATTAGCAGTGGAAAAATGTCTCTAACCTAACTACCACAGCAATGAATAATCATTTGAAGCTGAAGCATGGCAGTGCAATACAGGGATCCAGTGTGTTGCCCCACAGTATGCCGACAACACCCTCTTGTGGTATTGGTGGGGGTCCAGATCACGTTGATGATTTCCAGTCACAAAGCGGTGGTGATTGTCATCATGTCAGTGAGTCTGACACAGTTTCTCCATGCCCATCCACACCAGTGACAGTTCATCACAAAACTGTGTCAGGACAAACTGTGGCTGCCTCTTTGCCTCGTGATGATTCATCTGCTGCACAGTCCACAACATCTCCCATTGAAAGGCATCAGACACCATTACAGTCCCAGACTTCTTTGGTACCCATTATGCAGTCCTTTCATTCAAAAACTAAATATCACCCGTAACACCCATGTGCACAACAGATCACCCAGTTAATTGGGAAAATGATTGCACTTGATCTTCAGCCATTTTCAATGGTAGAAAACATTGGTTTTAGGCGGCTGATGCAATATTTGCACCCATGGTATCAGATACCATCGCGCACAGCATTCTCCTATACTGTTGTGCCCACCATTTATGAGGATGTGCGCAAGGCAGTCTTGCAGTGACCATCAAATGCAGTCAGGGATGTGTTCCATTGCACAACAGACATATAGAGTAGCACAAACTCAAACCATGCATACATGTTGCTGACTGCACAGTGATGTGTAGCAGACCCAACTGGTACAGGCAGTGAAGGTACAGGTCTATATACTTCCTGTCATTCCCCTGGTGTAGGCTCCACAATGTCTCATAACAGGTCTGCACTTCTGAATGTGTCCGTTATGCTTGTGGATCACTGGTCTGACAACATTTTGGCCTTCTTGCAAGACATGCTGCGTGTGTGGACTGAAGACACATCGCTGTGTGTTGGTTTCATTGTGACTGACAATGCAGCAAATATGATAAAGGCCTTGTCTGATGGGCATTTTAAAGGCATCTGTTATGCACACACTTGAATCTGGTGGTGACAAAGTCCTTCTGCAAGACACCAGAGGTTGATCAAACACTTAAGACAGCAAGAAAAAGTCGTGCCCATTTCCATCACTCAAGTTAAAGCCACAAACCAACTGCGGCAGGTGCAAGAGCACATTCAGATAGCACAGCACAGGCTGATACAGGACATGTCAACATGGTGGAATTTGACATTCTACATGTTGCAAAGGCTACTGGAGCAGAAACGAGTTCTCCATGAAATGAGTATGGAGACAGATATTGGGGGAATTCTCAGCCACCAGGACTGGTCTGTCATTGAAGGAACAGTAAAGGAGCTTGGTCCTTTTGAAAGAAGCACATGTGACATGAGTGCAAAATCTGCACTACTGAGTCAGCTCATCCCCGCAGTCCAGATACTGAAGAAGTCACTGCAGAGATTTTCCACTCATGCTGATCTTGCACCTGCAGTGATGGCCCTTGTACACAATCTAACAACTGAATTAGGGAACAGGTTAGCAGATATTTGTGCCACTAAGCCATGTTTTTTCAACGATGCTGGACCTGAGGTTTAAGTGTGAGATACTGCACCTTGAAATGCCTGCCCACTATGTCAATGAGTTTCGTCAGCAGCTGTGCTCAGAGCTCACCTTTACAATGTGTGCCACAGATGTGAAGCCTACTGAAGTAGCCCTGGAAGAACAAGAACATCAGGTGGAGGATGCCCCAGAAATGGAGGAAGAAGACAGCTGGGCACAACTCAGTTCATCCCTACAGGCAGAGCAAAGAAAGTTAAACCAGCAGCACCCACTCTCGTCCAGCAATGTTTTGAATTGCTTCTTGACAGAAGCTCTTGAACCCATCTCAGTTGACCCACTGGCATACTGGACCAAAAAGTTGAAATCACCCCCTCACTTAGCACAGCTTGCCATGAAATACCTGAGCTGTCCTCCAACCAGTGTGTCATCAGAGAGGTTGTTTAATACAGCAGGGGATGTGGTGGAGCCTCACAGATCCTCATTAGACCCTCAACATGTTGAGCAACTTGTGTTCATCAAGCTCAATTTACCACATCTCGATTACAAGTACAAGTCTTGAATAATTGAATTTCACAGCACTTTAATAACAATGCTATTTTTATGTGACACACACCCCCTGTACTTGTGCTGCTGGCCTGGGCCAACTTGTGGAATATGTGCACCAACACCCCATCTGGTATTATGTTAATGACACTCAATATATTGCTCTTTTCCAAAAACCCCATGACTGGTGATGCTGTCACATGGGCACATGATGTGGTCAGGGTGTATTACATCCTATGAATTTGAAGGTTGTTTGTATTATGATGTCACTGTGATGTCACAACATTTATGTGTATATAATAGTGTTCAGTCTTGCTGTAATTGTCTTTGAAAAAGGATCTTTTGGAATCTGAAATGTGTCAGGCATTGTGCTTTTTTAATAATCACATGAATTTGTAAACCATTTATGGTGTCCATGAAATGTGAGGTGGTGGATGCTCAGCATAATTTTGCACAAATATTCTAAGTAGTTGCTTAGAGCAGCACCATTCCCCAGTATTCCCCATGCCTACAATATGCTGGATACCAATGTGGCATCACCAGCCTCCAGTATTGCCCATGCCTGAAATATACTGAATGGCAGTTTGGCATCACCAGTCTCCAGTATTGCCCATGCCTGAAATTTGCTGAATACCAGTGTGGCATCACCAGTCTCCAGTATTGTCCATGCCTGAAATTTGCTGAATACCAGTTTGTCATCACCAGTTTCCAGTATTGTCCATGCCTGAAATTTGCTGAATACCAATGTGGCATCACCAGTCTCCAGTACTGACCATGCCTGAGATTTGCTCTGCAGTATTCCCCATGACTGAAATATGCCAGATATCAGTGTGGCCTCACCAGTCTCCACTCCAGTATTCATTTACCATGTCAAGTCAACAACAATTATGAAAAAGAAATCTGGATGATGATGATGACCAGCCAAACCAGAGTGATGCTGCTCATCTTCAAGTACCACATTGTGTGCTACCAGCAAAAGTAAATAAATTGTATGAAATATTTTAATTGATTTATGTTTGTTTTGGTGAAGGGGGTTGGGAATTATGATTGAACAGTGCATCTGTATTTCTGTAATTCTGTATTATGGATGGAAATTAATCAAGTTTTTTTTTTTTTTTTTTACCCTGCAGTAATTTTATCATGAGTCTGATGGACTCTTTGAAAAACACTGTGTGTATGATGACATGCGAAGGTAAGCATTCAGTCATTTCATTGTTTTCTTTCTGTTTGGTGGTATTTGTGTGAGAATTACTGAAATAAAACAGTGTACGCAGGTCCAGTGTGACTGAGGGCTGAGGCGCTGGACACCTTACCTCACACTGTGCAGGTGACATGGGTTCAGGAATGACTTCTGGTCACCACAGGATGCCAAGCTGATGGGGAGTGAGGGATGGGAGTAGGAATAAGCACCTACTCTCCTCTCCCGGGTGGGGGGCACCCATCTGTAGTCCTGCCATAACTGTGTGAAGGTCCAGCAATGAGTGTAGGTGGAACCTGGTGACTGGCAGGGTGGGGGTGTCCCACAAGGTGTGCATGCACATGTCTCCACATGTGCATATCACATCAGGGGCATGTGAGCAGGGCATGGGATGGGAAGGAAGAAAAAAAAAAGCATTACATCAAAAATGAGGAAGAAATAGAGCTGTCTAACCAGTGACCACTGATTTTGAATCATCTGATGGCTACATGAGAAGGGAGAATTCATTGATGTGTACAGGCCATTTGGAAGCACTTCATTTCATTATGTGTTCCTAACAGGTAGCATTCATTAAAAGGCATCTTTGTGCCCACACATCATGGGCAGAATGGGAGTCAAGCAAGAGTGCTGTCCTCACAGACATCCCTCTCAGCTATGAAGGTAAGATTTGAATTTGTATGTTAGCCTGATGAAGTAAAGTTATAGTGTTCTATGGGCATAATTATGTTTTATTAGTTTTTTTAAGGACAGCATTAGTTAATGATCTGTCATGTGTGTTTCCTGTAATACCCAATCCCATTAAGAGGAGTGTGCCCATATGTAGATTGTCAATTAAATAACTGTATTGATTGAGTCAAGCCTATTGAAGTTATACTGTTGTCCTATGGGCATAATTATGGTTTATTAGCTGGTTTTCTTAAAGGCTACAATTATTTAAGGATGTGGCATATTTTATTCTTGTAGTACACATTGCTTTTTTCACCCAAGTACAATAAATTACAGTTATGTCTTCTTATACTTCCAGTTGAATCCTATGGGAAACTGAACAGAATGCCCATGATTAACTATTTTCCTGTGCATCCTCCTCCAGAAACAGCAGAAGAACATGGTAGCCTGCCCTCCTGCACCAGTGTACACGACAAAGTGACATGACATTTGCATCCTCCTCCTGAAGCATCAGCAGCATAAGACAGCCTGTGGCAGTGGCACCAGAGTACAAGCCAAAGTGCTGTGACATCTACATCTTCCTCCTGAAGCATCAGCAGCACAACACAGCTTGTGGCACCAGTGTACGAGCCAAGGTGCCATGACATCTGCATCCTCCTCCACAATAGAACTGTACCCAACAAGACAGTCTGTGGCACCAGTGTACAAGCCAAGGTGCCATAACATCTGCATCCTCCTCCATAACAGAACCATACCCAACAAGACAGCTTGTGGCACCAGTGTACAAGCCAAAGTGCTATGACAGCTGCATCTTCTTCCTGAAGAATCAGCAGCACAACACAGCCTGTGGCACCAGTGTACTAGCCAAGGTGCCATGACATCTGCATCCTCCTCCTTCACAACAGAACCATACCCAACAAGGCAGCCTGTGGCACCAGAGTACAAGCCAAAGTGCCGTGACTTCTACATCTTCCTCCTGAAGCATCAGCAGCACAACACAGCCTGTGGCACCAGTGTACGAGCCAAGGTGCCATGACATCTGCATCCTCTTCCACAACAGAACTGTACCCAACAAGACAGCCTGTAGCACCAGTGTACAAGCCAAGGTGCCACAACATCTGCATCCTCCTCCACAACAGAACCGTACCCAACAAGACAGCCTGTGGCACCAGTATACAAGCCAAGGTGCCATGACATCTGCATCCTCCTCCACAACAGAACTGTACCCAACAAGACAGCCTGTAGCACCAGTGTACAAGCCAAGGTGCCACAACATCTGCATCCTCCTCCACAACAGAACCATACCCAACAAGACAGCCTGTGGCACCAGTGTACAAGCCAAGGTGCCACAACATCTGCATCCTCCTCCACAACAGAACCATACCCAACAAGACAGCCTGTGTGGCACCAGTGTACAAGCCAAAGTGCCATGGATTCTGCATCCTCCTCCTTAAGCCTTAGTAGCACAAGACAGCCTGTGTGGCAGTGGCACCAGTGTACAAGCCAAAGTGACATGACATCTGCATACTCATCCCGAAGCAGCAATGGGACAAGGCAGCCTGTGGCTCCAGTGTACAAGATAAAGTGCCATGACATCTGCATCATCCTCCTGAAACAGCGACGGGGCAAGGCAGCCTGTGACACCAGTGTACAAGCCAAAGTGCCATGACATCTGCATCCTCCTCCTGAAGCATCAGCAGTACAAGACAGCCTGTGTGGCAGTGGTACCAGTGTACAAGCCAAAGTGCCATGACCTCTGCATCCTCCTTCTGAAGCAGCAGCGGGACAAGACAGCCTGTACCCTGTAGCACCAGTGTACAATCTAAAGTGCTGTGACCTCTGCATCCTCCTATTGAAGCAGTAATGCCAAATGACAGCTTGTGGTACCAGTGTACAAGCCAAAGTGCCATGACAGCTCATCCTATTCTCTCTGAAGCCATTTAAGGGACTTGTATGCCAGTTCTCTAAGAAGGCATTTTCGCTAGCCGAATACCGAACAACGAATACCGAATAACAAATATCTGGGAACCGAATACCGAATATTTGGCCGAATATTCAAGAAAAGGTATTCGCACAGCCCTAGTTCCTAGCTTGCTTTATATGTAATGCACTTGCATAAGTAGCCTCCCCTGCCCCCGCAATAACTCTGCAGTGCTCTTCCACTCTGATTCTAAAGTTTCTCACCATTTTACCAATGTTAAAGGCACTACAGGAGCATTTTGCCAGATAAATTACTTCTGTAGAATCATGGGTAGTAAACTGTCTAATTTTGAATTGTTTCCCATTATGTGGATTAGTAAAGCTTTCCCCTTTGCTAATGTAGTTACAGAATTTACATCTTTTACAATGGTAACAAACTTATAAGCCTTTTGTAAGCCATGTCTCTGGTTGACTGCTTCTACAAAAGTTGTGTACTAAATTGTAGTTTAGTGTGTTGGCTTTCCTCTAAGCCATTTGTTGTGGGTGACTACTAATTTCTGTTAGTCCCTTGTCTCCCCTTAGTACATTCCAAAGTATCTTGATTATTTTTGTATTTGTTCAATATGTGCAGAATATTTACTTGTAACAATCACACAGGAGTGCGGTGTGCATATTTATGGAACACATACAAACAGAGGTGAGAAATAAATAAATGCCTCAGCTGGGACTTGAACCCAGGCCGCCCAGAATACCATTCCAATTGCGCTAACCAGCTGCATCTCTGAGACAACTGGAACCCGGGCTGTCCCTCAGCACATTACTCTTTCTCAAATGCACAACCCAATGGTAACACAAATATTTACTTGTAACAATCACACAGGAGTGTGGCGTGCATATTTATGGAACACATACAAACAGAGGTGAGAAATAAGTAAGTGCCTCAGCTGGAACTTGAACCCAGGCTGCCTGTAATACCATTCTGATTGCGCTAACCAGCAGCGCCACTGACACAACTGAAACCTGGTCTGTCCCCAAGCACATTACTCTTTCTTAAATGCACAACCCAGTGGTAACACAAATACTTACTTGTAACAATCACACAGGAGTGTGGTATGCATATTTATGGAACACATACAAACAGAGGCGAGAAAGAAGTAAAGTGCCTCAGCTGGGATTTGAACCCAGGCCGCCTGGAATACCATTCCAATTGCTCAAACCAGCTGTACCACTGAGACAACTGGAACCTGTGCTGTCCCCGAGCACATTACTCTTTCTCAAATGCATAACCTAATGGCAACACAAATATTTACTGCAGCTGGTTAGCACAATTGGAGCGGTATTCCGGGTGGCCTGGGTTCAAGTCCCAGCTGAGGCACTTACTTCTTTCTCACCTCTGTTTGTATATGTGCAGAATATGTTGATGCAGAGTTAAATCTAGAATTGCCATTCTTTCTCTAATTTGTGTCAGAAAGCAAATTCTGCTTAACTTAGCTTGATCTTTTTGCATACATTTTAGCATCCCCCAGCACTCTCTGGCTATATCCTCCCTCCAAAAATCTGACTTCTAGATCTTCAGCTTGTTCAACAAATCTTTCCATCGTGCCACAGTTTCTTTGCAGTCTGAGAAACACATCCATAAACAGAAACACATTGTATGTCAAGACAAATTATGTTAATTTTAATGTGAATTGTGTTGGTAGATTGGCATTAGGGTCTCTGATTTAGGAAGTAAGCAATGGTGTGGAGTGCCCCATCATGGGGTATGTTCGCAAACAAGGACTCATTATCCATAGTGAGTAGGTACAAGTCCCTGTCCATGATCTTTGAGCATATCCACCAGTATCTGTAACACTTCTTTTGTGTCTCTCAGATGAGGCTATTAAGTTGAGACATACTATAAGATCTGATGTATTCATCAATTAACATTGAAAGAGGTTCTGTCAATAACCCTAACCCACTTACTATAGGTCTCCCGGGGGGCAAATCAAAGATTTATGAACTTTTGAAAGTAGATAAAATACAGCTCTCTTTGGCTATTCTGTTACTAAAAAGTCTTGCGTCCTTAGATTAATAAAGCCCCTCTGGTAGGCCTCTGTGATAATTTTATCCGCACTCCACTTAAACTCTCTATTTGGATCTTCATGTAGTCTTGTCTAAAACTCTCTGTGGTTTAATTGTGTTAAAGCTGCTTTATCACAGTCCTCCTTGTTTAGAAAGCACAATACTGCCCCCTTTATTGGCTGCCTTTATTATTAGATAGGCATCATCCTGAAAGGATTTAAGTGCTGATCGTTCAAAGGCATTTAAATTCTGAAAATCAAGGTGTGGTAAATTATCAAAAACTCTTTAAAGCCGGCCCGGTGGCACAGAGGGTTGAGGCCCTGGATGCCACACCTCAAACCACACCGGTGACCCGGGTTCGGAAACAGACTTGGGATGCCGGGGGCTGGCAGAGGAAGGAGAAGATTGAGCATCCGGAGGACTGCTCTCCTCTCCTGGGGTGGGTTAGGGGATAGCCCCGTGCTGTAGCAGTCCTTGGTGGAGACCAGGGGCACTACAATCAGCGGTGGAGGAGGGACTCAAGAAAACTGGAAAAACAGCTCCGGAGCACACCGGATGATGGCTTCCATCCTCCATGCCATTGGGACCTCTGGGAATATCCTCCTCCACAGCAGCACCCCCTGGGCCGTGTGAGCAATAGTGTGCTGGGTTTCCCCTCTCCCCGGTGCCTTCCCCCTTGAAGGAGGGGGACACGCCCGGCAATGGGATATGCCGGGACCAACTCGGGGGTCGACTGCTATCTGTGGATGGAGGAGCTCCTGAAGAGGATCACCAGGGTTAGTGGGGCGTTAAGAGGCCCGAAGGAGAGGTGGGCTCTGGAGTGTCGGTGGGGTTAAAAAGAATATCAAAAAAAAAAAAAAAGCTCTTTAAGGTCTTTTTCACATAAGTCTTTAAATGTTAGGACTGCTATGCTGGGCTGTGGACAACAGGTTGGCTTTTTCCAAAATTTCCTATGTGTACTTGTATTTACTACTGATTCGTCATGCTGATTTGATGTCATTGTAGTCCCTTAAAATGCAATCATTCCAGTCTCTTTTTGCTTATTAAAAAAGACTTTAGGCTGAGATTTCTACAGGTTACCAGCTGATCAACAAATGTTTCAAACTTATTCACTGGGGCTCTAGGTACAAATGACTGCCCTTTATTTAATAAGCCACAGAGACCTGTACTAAGAAAAAAAACAAGAAGGGCAGGGCAAAGAAACCCAGACGGCTGTAACCGGAGGTCAGGGAAAGGGTGAGAGCCAAGACGGCAGCATTTCGAAAGTATAGAAAAATGGGGAGGGAAGGGGAGAAGATAAAGATGTATAGAGGGAAACGTCTAGGGAGGTCACCAGACTGATCAGGGGGGCTCAATCATCTAGAGAGCTGAAACTAGTGCAGGGGATCAAAAGAGGAGAAAAAGACTTCTTCCATTACATAGGCAAGAAAAGGAGAAGCAAAGACCAGCTTGTGAGGATCAAGAAAGATGGGGGGTGGTTGGAGAAAGGGGCAGAGGAGGCAGAGGCACTGAATGAGTACTTCTGCTCTGTGTTCACGCAGGAGAATGGGGGGAAAATACCTCAGGCAAGTTGAGGGGTAAGGGGGAAAAGGATGACAGATGTAGGGATTACAGAGGGCAGGGTGCTGGAGGGGTTGAGGGCATTAAGAGTGGACAAAGCACCTGGGCCAGATGGCATTCATCCTAGAAGACTGAGGGAGCTGGCATAGGTCCTTTCTGGGCTGCTGGCAGACCTGTTCAGTACTTCCCTGGACAGGATGTGTACCACAGGACTGGAGGATGGCCCATGTGGTGTCCATCCATAAAAGTGGACCAAAGGATGAACCAGAAAACTACAGGCCAGTGAGCCTCATCTCGATCGTAGGAAGCTCATGGAGACCATCCTAAAGGAGAGGCTTGTGAGCTTCTTGGAGGCAAATGGTATCCAGGACAACCACCAACATGGGTTTGTTGCAGGCAGATCATGCCAGACAAACCTGGTAGAGTTCTATGACTGGTTGACACAGGAACTGGACAAGGGCCATGCTGTGTACGTCCTGTACTTGGATTTCAGTAAGGCCTTTGATTCAGTGCCACATGGGGGATTGGGGGGGAGCTGGAGTATGTGGGAGCAGGACCAAAAATGGTGACCTGGATCAGGAACTGGCTGAGTGGAGACAGCAAAGGGTGGTGGTAGGGGGAGAACTCTCATCACCAAGAGCGGTGACAAGCGGGATACCACAGGGATCCATGCTGGGACTAGTACTGTCTAGGATTTTCATTGCAGATATTTCAAATGGGATCCAGAGCAAAATCAGTCTGTTCGCAGATGATACCAAGATGGGAGCTGTGGTAGATTACATGGAGGGGGAAGAGGTTAGGAGGACCTGAATAAGCTGCAGGAGTGGTCAGATAAATGGCAGCTGGGGTTCAACGCCAAGAAGTGAAAAGTTCTGCACTTCACAGCCCAGAACCAAGAGAGGGATTATCACTTAAATAGTGTTCAGTTGGGTTGCTCCACAGAAGAGAAGGACCTAGGGGTGATCATAACAGGGAGCATGAACAACTCTGTTCAACGCAGAAGGGTGGTTGCAAAAGCCAACAAAATGCTGGGGTGTATAGCTAGAGGGATCTCCTCCAGAAGTAGGGAGGTTATCCTACCCCTGTACAGGTCACTGATCAGGCCCCACCTCGAGTACTGCATGCAATACTGGCACCTGTTCCCCGTTCCTGAAGAAGGACATCAGATTGTTGGAGGGGGTACAGTGTAGAGCTACAAAGATGATCTAGGGATTGGAGTGCAAGCAATATGAGGAAAGGCCGGAGGAACTGAATATGTACTCTCTGGCGGGGAGGGGGAGGAGATGATTGAGACCTTTAAATACCTGAAGGAATAAACAAGACTAATACAGAGAGGATTTTCCAGAGGAGAAAGGGGAGGAACACAAGAGGACACCAATTGAGATGGGAGGGGGGGTAAATTCAGGAGAGAGAGGAGGAGGAGACTCTTTTTCACGGAAAGAGTGGTGGACAAGTGGAACTTATTGCCGGGTTAGGTAGTGGCCTGCAAGATGGTAGACAGCTTCAAGAGGGGTTGGGATAGGGGAAGGGGTAATAGGATGGGGGGAAGAGAGGGGCAGCAGCATTATAAGGTGCTAGCTGAGCACTCGAGCAGACTCGATAGACCATGAGGCCTGTTTCTGCTGGCATTTTCATATGTTCATAAGCATGTATCAGCATCTGTTAATAAATGTTTAGAGTTATTTATTACATTTGATTCATTTAATAATTTCTCTGCTGACATCCCTTGGTCATTTGTTCCTGTGAATTCCTCTGTTGATTGCTGCCTTGTTGCTGTGGTTGACCTTGCTGCTGGTTGGGATTCCAACTGCAGAAATCTTCCACATCTTCATCTTCTTCTCCTCCTCCTTGTCCTCTTCCTCTTTGCAACTGTTGGGAGAAGTGGTGCCCTTGGTACTTCTTTTTCTGTTTGCTTCTCCGTAACTGTTGTAGTGGCTCTAGTAGTGTTCTCACCGCCTCTAAAAAATACTATGCATACTCTCCAAGTCTTCTGTCTCCAAGTCACTTGCTTCTGTGTTGCAGTTAAAGGAGACACAGTGGTTACTTTTAAGTATCCCCTTATGCCGTTTTTGCTTTTTCCCAGGAATACACAAGGTCTACTTTATAGTCCTCTCAGTCTGTATGAAATTTTCCTTGCTTTAATTCTTTAAGCTTCCAATCTAATTTGGCTTTGATTTTTTAAATTTTTCATTTAGTCTTTCAGTCTGTGTGATTACTAAATGACTGCACTTGTTTTTCCTTAGTTTTTATTACCTTTTTCTCGTTACTGTAATCAAGTATTAAATTAATTATTTTAAAGCTTGCTTCCATTAAAATGTCTCTGCACTTTTTCATGGACGTCTCCTCATTCTGGCCAAAGGATGGGTTCTTTAATATTCTTAACCCCCTCTGAATTCTGGTTACTTAGAGGTGTAGAACACAGAAAGCTAGCTCAAAGGGACTGCGGAGCGCTGACAGTCAATGTAGTCAAAAACAAAAAATCTCAGGCTTCCCACACCAGTACAAAGAAAAATATATCCATATCCAAAGTGTGGTTTAAAGTACAGATAAGTGCAGTATTTTATTTTATTTTAGCAGTGAAAGCAAGCAACAGCACACACATTCAACATTTCACAATGCAGTGTTGCTTTTTCACGAGATAGGGTGCCATCTGGTGGACCACTATTTACAGTGTAAACAATTTGTGCAACATACAGATGTTAATTATAATTACAACTGTAAAACAATAGAGATACCAACAGTAATCCCTTCATGTAGTACAGACAGAACCCTCTGACATATATACATAAATACAATACAAAATGCTATTGTTCTGATTGTCTAAAAGAAGGTCACAGGCTTGTAATTATTGACCGATAATTACATGCCAGATCTACTTTTAGCCAAGAGAACCTTATCACAAAAACACACTGACATAGCAGTACAAATCACATTGTCTGTTAGAATATTGATGGATGACATGTTTGGATTACCTGCTTCACAGAAGCACTTCAGTAATTGCTTTTCTCTGGAGAAATGGTTGCTAGACAGAACAGAAGGAGCTGTACAGAAGGAAATACAAGAGAATCTGTTGCCCTGTTGACTGCTGCCACTTCCTATAAAAAAAAAAACCAAACAAACCAGAACAAAGTAAAATCAAAATTGTGAGTAGGTACAACATCATTAAAATAAAAGAACAAAATAATCTGGAATCTGAAAAAATGAACTGATCACTAAAAAGCAAACTTGCAGGGCTATATCAGTGTTCAAACACTGGCTAGCTGAAAAAAAAAACAGAAACATGGATTGAAAAACAATTGCACTAGAACAGCTGAATGAAGTGATCATGTAATTATGTGCTACAGTTTATAATTCCCTTGGTGAACAACATACCTATGAAGTTACAGCTGCCTAAGGGCAGCTTGAATCTGCCTGAAACAAATTTATTTGTTGAATTTTGGTAGCCAGGTAAGCCCACTGAGACAATGGAGTCCCTTTTTCAGGGGTGACCTGGAATTAGTTACATAAAATAGAAAAGAGCAATTACAATACAGTACAAATCACACAAAAAGGCATGATTGGTGAATAACAATTATGATACAATCAGCAATTGATAGTATTAGTTATATTCATTTTGTATACATCAAGCAGACAGAGGTAATAAGTACATAATTACATCAGTTGAAGTGTGTTTCACAGTTTCACTGTGCTTGTAGACATACCTGAAAAACAAACTTTAACATCTTAAACAACTGAGCCTTCAATACTTCTAACAGTGTCTTTTTTGCTGTAGGTAAATGTTTCCTTACGCAAGGCAAAGACAACAGTGAACACTAACCATGTATTAGCGCTGCCACCTCCAAGTACACCGATTCTTTCCTCCCGCCCTCCTGGTCCTGCCTCCCGGACAATCAACCAGACTCTTCTCATGCCCCGAGCAGCGCCCCCAGATCCCGGTAGCATCAGTGCCACCATCACCGAGCACACCGACTCTTTACTCCCACCTTCCTGGTCCTGCCTCCCAGACAATCAAGCAGGTAACTACCGCCAAACTCCTACAGCCGCCCAGCTTCCAGCGCCTCCCCAATTGGTGCACCTACCAATTTGGCTGCCCCTGATTGGACCAGCGAGCAGCCCTCAGCATCTGATTGGGGTGCATTCCTGCCCAAACCAGGCAAGCTGCTACCCTCCGCTTGGAGCCCTCTAGCCGGATTGCCAGGAATGGCTGATAGCCGCTAGCCAGGGACAAACTCTTTCTGCATAGCTTATTTTGTCCTGCCTCCACCACCCTGTCCCAGGCCACCTATTAAATATGCTACTTGCCCCACCCCTTTCTACCTGCTCCATTCTCTTTACTGGGAAGTATCAACCCTCCTCTCTGCTCCCCCAGCTATCTTCCTAGCGGTTCTCACAACCACTCCTCTTCTCCCTCCTCTTCACTGCCTATATGTGCCTCCTGTACACTTGTCAATTATGGCACAACCAGTAAGGAACTTATTTCTGATCTCCTCCTTTCTATTTTTCCTACCCCTTTAACACCTCCTATAAGTTGCTACCCCACCCCCACCCTTAGTGTAACTAACCAATCCTACAAATGCCCCCCAAATGACCACAACATCTCTCCCAGCTACAACCTGGTCCTGCTTCCCTATGAGCCCCTCCACCTCGCTGTATTCCTATGGCTGCCTCCTGGTTTCCCTCCAACAAAGCAGCTCCCACTCTCCCCACACTGCTTGCCCTAATGCCACCCCTAAGCGGCGCTCGTCCAAATCTTGGTGCCTTTACACACTTCGTCACCTCTTAACCCTTGCCCTACTACTCCTGTCAGCCGGGGATATACACCCAAACCCCAGCCCAACACCAAGCCCCAGTCACCACTACCCCATGATTAACCCCTCAGCCAAGGCCACCACTGACACTCGGTCTGACTCCCTCTCCCGGGGATTACGTTTAATCCACCTAAACATTCGAAGCCTAGCCCCCAAGCTTGATCTGCTCCAGGTTCTAGCCTCTCAACATGCCCCTGACATAATCATCGTATCTGAGACCTGGCTAAACCTAAACCTCCCGGACTCAGCCATCACTATTCCAGGGTTTACTATTCACTCTGCAAGACCGACCCACCAGAGGTGGAGGAGTGGCTATCTCACAAAAGCTGAACCCAAAGCTTACGAGCTGCTTATGCTGAAATTGTCCCCTCCTTCCTCACGCCCTGTCTTTGTGGCTGGTATTTATTACTGCCCTGGCACTCCAGCTGCAACAGTCACCGACCTCCTAAGCCAATTAACGTCTCTTGCCAAGTCGGGTGAACTTTATGTTATGGATGACTTTAACCACGACTGGCCAGCCCCTGCTTTTAACAAAACCCGTACCGAGATATCTGCTCTCAACCTTACCCAAACCATCTTGGAACCTACATGCTCAAACCATAAGCCTGGCAACCACTCCCTACTTGACTGGGCGCTTATCTCTCATCCCCAGTGCATTGTCAGCTCCGGCCTCCTCCCTGACTCCATTAGCGACCATCATTTAACCTACTTGGTCCGCAAAATCCACTGGGTTAAATTCCCTCCCAAATTTATATTCCAATGGTCATATAAAACTCTAAACCTCTCCCCTGTCCTGGAAGAACTAGCTCACTCTAACTGGGACCCCATCCTTAGAAGCACTAACATGGATGTTGCCCTTACCCACTTCCGGAACACCTTCCTTAGAGCCTGGGAAAAACATGCCCCCCTGCACCGTGCTAGGGTCCGAGGGACTCACCTTCCCTGGATTTCCTCTGAGCTAATAGCATGCCAATAAGCCCGTGACAAGGCATGGCGAAAGTACAAATCTACGCTCCTCCCAGGCGACAACATCACCTACCACATGCTCCAAAACAAGTGCACAAAGGCCTTCCACTTAGCTAAGGCCGAATATTTTAACAACACCCTAAACGCCAATCTTGAGAGGCCATCTAAATTCTGGAAGGTCATCAACTCCCTCTTCTCCCCCCCGACAACAAATTCCCCCTCACCTTCTCTCCCAAGGAACCCTCCACTCCGACCCCCTGACGGTTGCCTCCAATTTCAATTTCTACTTCACTACATGTGCAATGACCCTCCTGGACTCCCTTCCATCAGTAACCTCACCCAATCTCTGGACAGTTACCCCCCCCCCACTGCCTGATGAGAACCCTTTCTCCTTCAGACACATCTCTCCCATCGAAACCTTACATGCCCTGCGCTCCCTGAATCCCGTCAAAGGACAATCTCCCGACGGTCTCGACAACAAACTTCTCTTCCTATCTTCCCCTGCCATAGTTATTCCCCTCACTGCCCTGCTAAATCTCTTGTTCACCACTGAATCACTCCCTATGGAGTGGAAACATGCTACTGTCCTACCACTACCCAAAGGAGGTAACCCCACCTCGGCTGCAAACTACCGCCCCATCTCCCTCCTCCCCACTCTCGCTAAACTCCAGGAACACCTCATGCTATCTCAATTCACCCACTTCCTCTCTGAAACTAACTTCTTTGCTCCATTTCAGTCTGGCTTTAGAAAAAGTCACTCCACCACCACCTCCCTACTAAGACTCATAGATTCCATCCTCTCAGGAATGGACAAAGGACAAATTACATCCGCAATATTCATTGACTTAGCCAAAGCTTTCGTTACGGTATCCCACTCCCTCCTATTATCCTGCCTATCAGATGCTGGGTTATCTGAGACGGCCACTAATTGGTTCAGAGCTTATCTACAAAATAGAACCCAATCTGTAAAAATAGCTAACTCCACCTCTCCCCCGCTCCCTATTACCACTGGCATTCCCCAGGTTTCAGTCTTTGGGGCCCCATTATCTTATCCATTCTACTAAATGATCTGCCAAATACTTACTTTACTGCTTCAATTCATATGTACGCAGAAGACACGGTCCTCTTTACATCCAGTCGGACCCATGAAGAAGTAGCCTGTAATCTCCAGACCGACTTCAACAAGGTACAACACTGGTTTAACTCCAACCGACTCTCCCTAAATGCCAAGAAAACAGTCTCTATGACTTTCGGCACTAGACAGAGACTATCCAGACTTACCTACCCAATGATCTTCCATACCCTGGATAAAACTGTCCTAGAAGACGTGCCCTCCTTTAGGTACCTTGGGGTTTGGCTTGACCGTCACCTCGCCTTTTCCACACAAGTGGACGTCATCCTGTCAAAACTGCACCCTAAACTCAGTGCCCTCTATAGAAACCGCCCTAGTCTCCCGCTTCCTGTGAGACGCAAAATCGTCCTGAAAATGATTCTACCTTCCTTCGACTACTGCGATGTTGTCTACAGCTCTGCCCCCAAGTCCATCCTATCCAGACTGGACCCTCTTTTCAATGCTTTCTCCTGTTTCGCCTTCAATGCCCCCCCATACCCATCACTGCGATCTCTTCCATTCGCTGGCCCTTCCATCCCTGAGCAACCGGCGTTTACTTCACAGTGCTAAATTTGTTTCTAATTTCTGGCTCGGTTTCCTTCTGCCCTACCTCATCACCTCCTTATCTTCCCCACCAACCCCTGCTCACGCCCTCAGGTCTACTGACTCCAGACTATTAATAATCCCTCACTGAAGGACCTCCACAGGCCGATCAGCTTTCTCTTACCTTCTCCCTAAGCTTTGGAATGACCAGCCGGCCCAAATCCGTCATTCTTCCTCCAAACACTCTCTATCCTCTGCCCTCACTAATTTCTACGTGCCTAACTGTACATGCTCCTGACCTCCTCCCCTCCCACCCTTGCCTGAGTCCCCTCCATCGGTCTCCCTCCTCACCTTAAACAGCCTGACCAGTGGCTTGGCCTTCTCCCAAAATGACTGGCTTATAAATTGCCCTACCAACCCATGCACTTGCACTCTCATGGCACTTCTGCTATCCCCCTGCTTATCTCCCCGACAACGTCTTCCCTAAATCAACCCAATCATCTTTCCCAGTGTATCCTACTCAGACCTGTCGCTCCACCCTGGCCCCAAGCTCAGGCTTCTAGTTCTATTCGGTCAACTCTGTACAAAATACTCCAAACTAAACACTAGATAGTAGGCACTTATGCATGTATGAATGTTTCTAGATGTGTAATCAAGTATGTAACATCACCCACCTTGTGGCACATGTATGTAGTGTCTCTCTCTTCATGTAGCAAGTATGTAAAGCTACCCTTAACTATGTAACAATTGCTCGAATTGCTTGACACCAATGTACAATCAGTTGCTTGTTTCATGTATACCCTCCTCCCTTGTACTCCCCCGGTCACATCGTGAAACGAGCATCTTATTGCTCAGTGTGTCTCTCCTGGTGAAACATTTTCAATAAATATAATAACATACCAGGGTACATAACCTACAGGAGAGACAGGCAGGGGAGAAGAGGGGAAGGAGTAGCTCTCTATGTAAAGGAAGGGATAAAAGCAACTGAACAAAAGAGTAAACAGGGAGGAGAGGAGGCACTGTGGGTCACCTTGGAGACTGGAAAGGGCACCACAATCTGCACAGGGGTTGTGTACAGACCCCCATGTCAGGGGGAAGGAATGGACAAGGATATGATGGAAGGCATTCTTAGAATAGCAGAGAAAGGGGAGATACTGTTGATGGGAGACCTGATATGCCAGATGTTAACTGAAGCACATTTGCTGCAGCCGCATCTGAAGCAGACCCATTCTTGATGCCCTACAGGTGGCAGGGTTTCGGAACCCACTGTGAGGGAGCAATCTTAGACCTCGTACTCTCAAACGGGGGCAGTGAGAGGATCTCAGATCTAGAAGTGGGTTGCCATCTGGGGACAAGTGACCATCAAACAGTGTGGTTCACGTTAAACTCAGCTAAAGAGTCAAGCCATACAAAAGTGAGGGTACTGGACTTTAGGAGGGCTGACTTTGGCAAGATGGGAGAGTGCCTCAGAAAAGCACTAGCAAACAGGCTAGAAGGAGGGTGGAGCAACAATGGGGAATTATCAAAACTGACATCACAGAGGCAACAAGCCTTTGTATGAAGCAAAAACAAATCAAAGCGAAAAAAAGCCACTATGGTTCTCAAGAGAGGTGGCTGTGAAAGTCAGGAGAAAATGACAGCATTCGGAGTATAGGAAACACAGAAGGAGCAGGACAGAGGCTGTACCAGTTAAGGCAGAAAGAAGCAGGAGGGAAGTCAGAATAGCAAAGGCCCAAACTGAGGAAAAGATAGCCAACTCAGTTAAGAAGGGGATAAAACCTTTTATAGGTACATCAAGGCGTGAAAGACAAAGGGAGGTTAGTGAGGCTGAATAGAATGAGCGATTGGGTGGGCAGAGGGACAGTGAAAAGCAGGAATACTGAACGAATATTTCTGCTCAGTATTCACAAAAGAGGAGGAAATGCCTAATCCAATTAGAAGCACTCTTGATAGAAGTCGATCCCAGTCCTTTCACAGAAGAAAGGGTTCAGCAAGAACTCCTAAAACTGAAGATGGACAAAGCAATGGGTCCTGATGGAATTCACCCAGAATTCTAAAAGAATAAAGGAAGGAACTAGTGAAACCACTGGCTACTCTTTTAATAAATCATGGGAGGATGGTGTGGTACCCGAGGCTGGAGGAAGGCGGATGTGATTCCCCTTCACAAAAGTGGGACCAAGACAGAGGCAGGAAACTACAGACCTGTCAGTCTGACCTCTGTGGTAGGAAAGTGATGTCACTTCTGAAGGAAAGAATAGTTGAGTACCTAGAGGTCAGTGGAGCACAGGATCCAAGGCAGCATGGGTTCACAGCGGAAGGTCATGTCAGGCAGAATCTAATAGATTTCTTTGACTGGGTGACCAAAGTAGTAGACCAGGGAGGGACTCTGGACATAGCCTACCTAGACTTTAGCAAGGCATTTGACACAGTCCCACAAAAGATTATTAGTCAAATTAACCAGCCTGGGAGTGGGTCCCAGGGTGGTAGCCAAGATAAAACATTGGCTGGACAACAGGACACAGAAGGTAATTGTAAATGGAGTCACTCTGAAGAAAATGATGTTACTAGTAGGGTACATGAGTTCAGTATTGGGTCCAGTCCTTTTTAATGTCTTCATCAGTGGCATTGCAGAGGACTGGAAGGAAAAGTATGCCTTTTGCAGATGACACAAAGATCTGCAACAGGGTTGATACACAAGGAAGGCGTGGAAAGGATGAAAGGGACTTGCAAGGTTGGAGGAATGGTCAGACGTATGGCAGCTAGGATTCAATGAAAAAGTGCAAAATAATGCACCTGGAAACAAGAACCCAGGGAAGAATACACAATGGGTGGGGAGGTAGTAACAACAACAAAACAGGAAAGGGACCTGGGGGTAATCATATCAGATGACCTTAAGGTTAGCAAGCAATGTGAGAAGGCAATAGGGAGGGCGAGGGTATACTGGGATGCATAGAGAGAGCATCAGCAGCAGAAAACAGGAAGTTGTTATCCCTCTGTACAGACAGTTTGTGAGACCCCATCTGGAATACTGTGTCCAGTTCTGGAGACCCCATCTCCACAAGGACATAGACAGGATAGAGGCAGTCAGAGAGGGCAACTAAAATGGTGCAGGGTCTGCAAGAGAAGCCGTATGATGAGAGACTAAAGGAGCTTAATATGTATACCCTTGAGGAAAGAAGGAGAGGGGGACATGATAGAAACTTTCAAGTATCTCAAGGGAATCAACAAAGTCCAAGAAGGTAGCATCTTTCAGAAAAGAAACTTGCAAGAACAAGGGACACAATTTAAAGATAGAAGGAGGGCGGTTCAGGGACAATGTGAGGAAGTATTATTTCACAGAGAGGGTAGTGGATGCATAGAACAGTCTTCCTGAGGAAGTTGTGGGGTCTAAAACTGTGGGAGAATTCAAGAATGCATGGGACAGACATAAGGCAATTCTTGTGGGGGGGGGCAGGAAGATATAGGCTGTTGGTTAACTAGGATCTGCGGCCTATCCTGTAGGTAGGGAAATGGGCAGACTAGATGGGCCTAGCGGTCCTTATCTGCCATCAAAGTCTATGTTTCTATGTTTCTATGTAATAAATAAATAGTAATCAAGACCTGCAGAAACTCAAACACTTATATGATCTATCTCCCAACATAGCTCCAGGATGAGTGAAAAGTTCTGGTTTGACCTACATTTGCACCATAGCTCTAGCTACACCCCACAGTCCAGAGGCCAGTACTTTCTAACTGTTCCTAGATGCAACACAATCATGGTATCCCAGGCCTTCTCCTACTTTGCTCCCACTTTCTGGAACTCTCTGCCAGCATCCATCCGACTCTCCCCCTCTCATGCCCATTTCAAAAAGGAGCTAATCCACTACCTCCTAAACTAATCCCTGTACCTGTTTCCTCTCTCCTTGAATGCCCTGTAGTGTTTATACCACATAACTACAGCCTGTGCCAGTTGCCTTGTAAAATACACTTATGTGAACTGCATTTTGTTTTCCTGGTTTCTGCTGCTTTGCCACTGGTCCCCTTCCTATTATACTGTTCCACAGCCCTTATCATTATTTGAAGCTGTATTTCTATTGCCTCAGTGTGTACTCTGTACTTCAATGTCTTATGTTTTATATGTTATTATTATGTATACTGTACTTTGTTTTATAATGGTTTGGGTTTATTGTTATATTATCTAGCTTATGATTTCTCCTAGCCTCCCCCTGTATGTTTCCTCTTTTTCCAATGTATATATTATATTACTGAGGTTATCTCTTACATTGTTCACTATAATTGTTTTCCTGTTCCAGTGTCTTGACTGTATCTATTTTTGACTTGTACTCTCCTGGGTCGTGCCTGAAAATAGACATATTCCATGAGTAGTGCACCCACCCAGTTATCAAAAACCAAATAACTAACTAACTAAATAAATAAATCTTGCCTGCTGTGGACAAGAAGGGCAAAGAGACCTCACGCTTCAACATTTTACAGTCAATACTGATGACAAAAGTCTCTTTTTACATAAGTATCTCATTTAATGAAATCTGCAAAAGTCATAAGGACCTGCCTAATAAACAAAAACTGAAAGGTTTTATCTTCAAGAGGCCACTCAAATCCCTATGTCCAGTCTGCAGCTTTCTGAAATACCTTTCAAAAATACTACCAGATGCTAAGCATTTATTCTTGCACCCTAATCAAGTTGACTAACATAAGCTTGATTGACAAGCGATTTGGTATAGTCATAAGCCAATAGACATACATTATTTTGTCACAGTGCTGCACAGACTATCAGTAGAAGCAGACCTTAGCTACCACTGCATGAACCACTCATTAAGAAGCACAGCAGTCCACTTACTCACCAGTCCCAGTCTAAAGACCCACCAACTCATGTCTATTAAGTGGCAAACACAAAGAGTTCAGTCTAACAAAGTACAGATCTCCATCCATATTGGACCACAAAAAATAAAGCAACTTGCTCAGCAGCCCTTCCATCCTGAAACAGCCAATAATAACTGATGGCACCAAACCCAGCACTGCTTCATTAACCCCTGGGTGGCAAGATATCACCAGCACTTCCTCAGCAGGCCTCCACCACAGCATTCTCCAAACCTTGTAGCTCACTAGAAGGCCCTGTAGATGTCATGACTGATGACAGTGCCAAACCTGAGCCACTTACCAAAGACCCACTCACTGAAGCCCCATAAGACAAAACTGAAGCAGGAGTCCAAACACCAAACAATGAGAGAGGGAAACTGAAAGCAAGTTCAATCCTGAAAAATTGCAAAATATCTGGAAATGCTGTCTTTAATATTAAGTAAATGACACTGTATGAACCAGGAAGTCTGACAAATGATACTTGGAACTGTTCACCAAAATGTTATTTTTCTGATATATACAACGTGAAAGTATAAAAAGAAAACACACATACTGGTATTTTGAGTAAACACACAGAATGTTTATCAATACTTTTTAAACAGTTGCAGGATTCATTTAACACTTAAAAAATTGATTTTCCAAAGGGACTACTGTACTGTATGCTCTATGTGTTGAACTTCAATAAATGTAATTTGTCTGGCAAATTTAGACACTTGTTTTTTAACACAATTTTTCTTCATATGTTATAAGTGCAAGAAGTCATTTCCCAGTGCATGACTGTAGTCAATAATCACACTTCTCTCTCCGGTGTCTTAAAAACAGTCTTGAGAGGTGTGTGATTATTGACCCAGAATCACACACTCTGTCATGTGTAATTACATAATTCAAGTATAGATATCTAAATGGACAGGGATGGCTCTAAAAGGGGTAAGGCCATCAAAAAATGGAGGGCAATGAGTACCAATGCCCATAGTCTGGTGGCACTGATGGAAGAGGGATGCCTGGATATCATGGCAGTCACAGAAACATGGTACACGGAGAACCATGATTGGGGTGTTAACATACCAGGGTACACAATCTACATGAGGGACAGGGAGGGTAGGAGAGGAGTAATAGTAGCTCTCTACATAAGGGAAGTGATCAAAGCAATGGAACTAAAGGGTAAACAGGGAGGAGAGGAGGCACTGTGGGTCACCTGAAGACTGAAAATAGCACCACAATCCGCAAGGGGGTTGCATACAAACCCCCATCTCAGGGGGAGGAAATGGACAAGGAAATGATAGAAGGCATCCTTAAAATGGCAGAAAAAGGGGAGATATTGTTGATGGGAGACCTGAATATACTAGATGTTAACTGGAGCTCCTTTGCTGCAGCCACATCCAAGAGCAGGGCCATTCTCGATGCTCTACTGGGAGCATGCCTCAGACACCTAGTGTTGGAACCCACTAGGGAGGGACCAATCTTAGACCTGGTACTCTTAAACAGGGAGGGAGAGAGAGACAATCTCAGATCTAGAAGTGGGTAGCCATCTGGGAACAAGTGACCATCAAACAGTGTGGTTCATGTTGAACTCAGCTACAGAGTCAAGCCATACAAAAGTGAGGGTACTAGACTTTAGGAAGGCTGACTTTGTCAAAATGGCAGAGTGCCTCAGAAAAGCACTAGCAAACAGGCAAGAATGAGTGGTGGAGGAACAATGGGGAAACATCAAAACTGCCATCACAGAAGTAACAAGGCTTTGTATGAAGCAAATAAACAAATCAAAATGAAAGAAAACATCACTATGGTTCTCAAAAGAAGTGGAGGAGAAAGTTAGGGAGAAAAAGACAGCATTCAGAAAGTATAAGGAAACACAGAAGGAGCAGGACAGAGAACTGTACCAGTTAAAGCAGAAGGAAGCGGGGAAGGCAGTCAGAATAGAAAAGGCCCAAACCAAGGAAAAGATAGCCAACTCGGTTTAGAAGGGGGATGAAACCTTTTATAAGTACATTATAGAGTGAAGAAAGACCAAGGGAGGGATAGTGAGGCTTAATTAAGGGGAGGGGGTGGCCAGAGAGTGACAGTAAAAAAGCAGGGATACCGAATGAATACTTCTGCTCAGTATTCACAGAAGAAGAGGAGGGGAAGGTACCTAATCCAATCAATAGAAGCACACAGGATGGGGGGGGGGTGTCAATACCAGTCCTTTCAAAGAACAAAGTATTCTGAAAGAACTCCTAAAACTGAAAGTGGACAAAGCAATGGAGCCTGATGGGATTCACCCCAGAATTCTAAAAGAACTAAGGGGAGAACTAGTGACACCACTGACTGCCCTTTTTAACAAATCATGGGAGGATGGTGTGATATCTAATGACTGGAGGAGGGCGGATGTGATTCCCCTTCACAAAAGTGGGAGCAAAGCAGAGGCAGGAAACTACAAACCTGTTAGCTTGACCTCAGTGGTAGGGAAACTGATGGAATCACTTCTGAAAGAAAGAATTGTTGAGTACCTAGAGGCCAGCAGGGCACAGGACCCAAGGCAGCATGGATTCACAGCAGGAAAGTCATGTCAGATGAATCTAATAGATTTCTTTGACTGGGTGATCAAAGTAGTAGACCAGAGAGGGGCTGGGACATGGCCTACCTAGACTTTAGCAAGACATTTGACACAGTCCCACACAAAAGATTAATAAACATATTAACCAGCCTGGGAGTAGGTTCCAGGGTGGTAGCCTTGGTAAACAAATTGGTTGGACAACAGGACACAGAGGGTAATAGTAAATGGAGTCCACTCCAAAGAAAAGGGGGTTACTAGCGGGGTACCACAGGGTTCAGTACTGGGTCCCGTCCTTTTTAACGTCTTTAGAAGTGACATTGCATAGGGACTGAAAGGAAAAGTTTGCCTCTTTGCAGACGACACAAAGATCTGCAACAGGGCTGATACATAAGAAGGGTGGAAAGGATGAGAAGGGACTTGGCAAGGTTGGAGGAATGGTCAAAAGTATGGCAGCTTAGATTCAATGCAAAGAAGTGCAAAATAATGCACCTGGGAAACAAAAACTCAGGGGAAGAGTACACAATGGGGGGTGAGATATTAACAACAACAAAAATGGAAAGGGAGCTGGGGGTAGTCATATCAGATGACCTAAAGTTAAGCAAGTAATGTGAAAAGGGGGGATACTGGGATATATTAGAAGAGGCATCACCAGTAGAAAACAAGAAGTTGTTAACCCTCTGTACAGACAGTTGGTGAGACCGCATCTGGAGTACTGCGCGCAGTTATGGAGACCCCATCCCCGCAAGGACATAGGCAGGATGGAGGCAGTCCAGAAGAGGGCAACTAAAACGATGCAGGGTCTGCAACAGAAACCATATGATGAGAGACTAAAATAGCTTAACATTTATACCCTTGAGTAAAGGGGGGTGGCATGATGGAAACTTTCAAGTACCTCAAGGGAATCAACAAAGTCCAAGAGGGTAGCATCTTTCAGAAAAAGAGATGTGCAAGAACAAAGGGGCACAATTTGAAGATAGAGGGAGGAACAGCTCAGGGGCAATGTAAGGAAGTATTTTTTCACAGAGAAGGGGCGAACGCATGAAATTGCCTTCCTGAGGGGGCTGCAGGTTCAAAAACAGTGGAGGGATTCAAGAATGCATTGGACAGACATAATACAATTCTGGTGGGGTGTAGAAGGAAGTAGGCTGTTGGTTAACTATGATCTGCAGCTTATCTAATAGGTAGGGAAATGAGCAGATTAGGTGGGCCAAGCGGTCCTTATCTGCCGTCGAAGTCTAAGTTTCTATGTTTCTAAATTCAACATGTACAGAAAAATATATGTTACATCATGATTAATTCATCATCTTTTTTGTTTTGATATTTTAAGATATTTTTATAGTGTATACATTTACAAAATATTTTACATACTATACATCATCTACATGAAAACTATATTTGTTAAGTATTCAACACGTATCAGCAGATATTCAAAAGATATATCATGCAACCATAATAAACATATCGTGACAATATATTTATAATATGTATTACATACATTTATCACATATATTTTGCCCATAAAGCAGATATTTCTAATTGGTCAGTTTGATATATGTTGCATATACTTCAGACATATAAGGACAATATTTATTTTCATATTTAATTACACATGTATTTGGAATATATATTACTAAATATATTTAACATGTATTTGTTTTCCATTTGGGAATAAGTAGTCAGTGTCACTGTGACTGTATGAGACAAACATTCTACCTTGGCTGGTATTATCGTGTAACTATAGAAATAGTTATTATGTAACTACATAGTAATAGCAGTTACCATATGACTACTTATTACATATATGTTACATGGTAATACCAGTAGACCCCATGTTCTTATACAGTTACTGCTATATAACTGCCATATAACCTGTTCCCTGAAACATGAAGTGATACCAAGTTTTGGAACTTAGTCCGGTCTGTGTTGGTTCATCTTAAAGCCTTGCATTAGTAGTAGTAAAGAATGAAAGAAAAATATGTTTCCATGTCATAACAGCGAACCATTTTGTGTGACAGTAAACCCTAGTGAAAATCAATGCTGCACATCACATTAAACGCCAAACACAAACTCGGTACACATGAAAACTAATGTTTAATGTGGGGGGGGGCTACACCTCCCACACCCCCCTTTGCAGGGGGCAATCCCCCCACACCACCCATACTTATATAATCATCTCTGGGGGGCGGCAGACACTGGAAGAAAGAAGAGGGACTGTCAACAGCAAAATGTTACAAAAAACCCCAAACACCTGCAAACAACAATAAATATACCTGCATGCCATCCCGAACCTAGGACCACCAGCTCTGCAGATGGTGTCTCTACCCGCTATGCTAGGCGGATAGCTCGGCAGCATCATGCTCCATGTCCTGATTTAGCCCATCCCTCTTCCTCTCTCCATCACTATTCCTTTTTCCTCATTGTTTTTCCCTTCCTCCCTCCCTCACTATTCCCTCCCCTTGCTCTCCATTCACTGTTGCTCATCCTGAAAGCAACCAAAATGAGTCACTCATTTTTGAGTTGCTCATTTTGGTTCGCTCATATGATGGGATACCAAAAAATATGGACACAAAAACAAAACACAAAAACAATGAAACAGAGAAATATATCAGTGGATACAGACTAGGAGTCCATTCAGTCTGCTCTGGATCTCACTTTGTGTTTGGTGCTCTGGATCTCTATCTTGGAGCTACTATCCTTCTGCCCCTGTATGTCTTCCATTTAATAAGCTCTTTGAAACCATCTCAGCTGGCTATAGACCCAGCAATAATTCCCATATTGATCACTGTGCTAGGCAAGCTATTCCTCTTATTCACCCTTTTCTCCATGAAGAAGAACTTCCTCACATCCTTTTTATGTTGGATTGCACATGCGCAAGCAACATCTTGCAGTAGTAGCACTCTCAGAGGCGTGTCAGTGTTGTGGCCAATGTAGGGGACACTTTAGTGGGTGTGTCCCTGAGCCGCCAATAAGTGAGAATGCTGGCAATGACAGCAGTTTCAAAGAGAGCTATGGAGTTAAAAGAAATCTGCCGCTCCAATGAGGTGCAGTTTTCTCCTTGGAGCATCAGATGACAAGGCTCTGTTACATGCCTTTCCTGGTGAAACTTTCCAATAAATATGGCAGCTCCTGCCACCTGCCACACATTCCCCACAAAGCTGACATTGAGGATGCCCAATCCCCATGTCAGCATTTCCCCCTCAGTTCAATTTGTTTGCAGACGGGGGGTGCTCAATCCCCGTCAGCATCATGTCTCCCCCACTTTCTTTGCCAATGGGGGTACCCAATCCCTGTCAGCATCGTGTGCCCCCAAACTCGTGGCACATTGGGAGCCCACTCCAGTGTGCTCAAAATAATGTTTGTACCTGTAAATAAAGAAAACCTTCTCCCGAAGTCCGTTTAATTTTTTTAGTGTAAGGTCCTAAATCATCTCTCCGTGCCCCCAATCCACGCACCCACCTCTGTCAACCCCACCTCCCTGCACCCCCCCTCACATCATACTTACCTCTGGAGGGCCGGCACTGCGATCTTCTGTGGAGCGGGAACACATCTGAACAATTCAAAAACTGACTGGGAACTGAACAAAATGTGGTAAGCTTAATAATGGCAGGTAATGGGGGTGGTGGGGTCAACTTAGGTGGATATCTCAGCCATTTTTGGGAATTTTTGTACCAGATTTTCAACATGGGGTTTTTGGGACACCACCTCATTAACACAAGCACTGTCATCTTGTTACTCATCACAAAAGGTGATTTTGCAGTCACTGTGTGGAATCACCTTTATGGATGGACTAATGAAACAACAGTACCAATGTTCATGAGGTGGGGTCCCAAAAAGCCCATGTTGCAAACTTGGTGAAAAAAATTCCCCAAAATGACTGCATTATGATTGTGCATTATGCAGTTTCCATGCACCCTCGTAACTTTGACAATTTTTAATATTTTCACTTCAGATTTTTCAACATTGTCATTTTTTCACACCTCCTGATGAACAGTATAGCTGTCATTTTTCATATCCTGCCTGAAACGTGTTTTCTCATCTGTGGTGCACAATGGCATGGTCGCTGTGGGAAATCAACTGTTGGGACAGATTAACAAAATCACAGTGCCACTGTTCATGAGGGGAGGTCACAAAATGCTTATGTTGAAAATGCAGTTAAAAGAATCCCCAAAATAATTGCTTTACATGTGTGTGTTGCACAGTTTCTATGCATGCTCGTGACTTCAATTTTTCATATTTTCACTCCAGATTTTCAACATTTTTTTACACCTCCTCACGAACAGTACAGTTGTAATTTTTCACATCCAGACCAAAATGTGTTTTTGCACCTGTGACGTCAAATGGCACAGTCGCTGTGCAAAATCACCTTCCGGCTAATGAACTGATAGTGCCAGTGTTCATGAGGTGGTGTTACAAAAAGCCCATGTTGAAAATTTGAAGTGAAAATGCCAACAAACACCTGGGGCATTAGGATTTTCAACCATAATGCCCAACCCTGTAGAGACTGACAGGTGTCAGAGGTGTGACTTGGGATCTTCTGCTATAATGCTCACGCCGTTCCACTCCCACCCTGCAGCCATTGACAGGCACTGACATGTGCCTTGGAGTCTTCGGCCCCAAAGTTCATCCAGTTCTCCTATACTGCACCCATCTTAGCATATTTCTTTATGGAATAGGGTGAGCATAAGGCTCGAAGACCCCAAGGCACACCGCAACACTTGTCAGTGTCTGCAGGGTAGGGTGAGGTGAAATGGCGTGAGCGTTATGGCTGATGACCCAAAGGCACACCCCAACACCTGTCAGTTTCTATAGGTTGGGGTGGGGCTGGCATCAATTCAATACTTCACTGCCATTCCTATTATACATCTCTCTAACTCCTGCACTGCCAATGCCAATGCCAGCAAGACAACATTCGGCATTGACAAATGCTTTTTGAATCTGCCCGCAACCAATTTAAGTTTATGACCCTCTGTGGTCAAAATCTTATTCACTTTAAAAAGTTGTGAGTGGTTAGCACTATTGTAACATTGCAAACATACATAGGTCGCAGGCATATTGCCTTGCTCCCTTAATGCCTCTAGAGAGTACATACTGTATTAAGGCTCTCCAAAATCTTTCCTCATATATAATTACCAATTGCATCTGGAGCACGTTAGTGGCTCTCCACTGTATGGTTCCAGTCAGTCCCTATCTTGTTTTTTAGGTGTCAGTTCCAGAACTGAACACAGACAGTACTTGAGGTGCAGCATCACCAGAAACCTGTAAAATTCAGCTCCTTCCTGCAGCTGGCAAGGCCCCACTCTGTACACCTCAACATTCTACTGGGGTTCCCACATGAACTGATGCATTAGTATAAATGAAAAACAAACTGAGCTGTTGCTAAATAGAAAAGTTTTAGCCATAGACATCAGCAACTTTTTAGAACAGTATTGTATTGATTTAGTAAGTCTCAGGTGACACTGAAAAATCAAGAGACTCTTTAGAGATTAGGCATCTTTTGTTATAACACAGTACACTGTAGTGAAAGAACCTCTAAAAGTATACGCATTAATGGAGAGCTACAACATGGTGACCTTTTCTAGAGCTAATAATACAATGAGTCTTAGGCCAAACAAATATTAAATGGAGATTACTTCTATATGTCAAGAGCTGACATTTTATAAGTCAACGAATATTTAGGAAACATAGAGGAAATGTAACTTTCTAAAAATAGCCAACATAGCATAAAGTCAGTGTATCAAAGGGGATGTGCATCTTCTAACTAGAAATGTAATTTATAAAATGGCAGGGTAAAATCCAGTAATCTGATTAGCTCTTATTTATGTGTAAAATATGGTTTACACATGTTTGAAAAAAGGACTTCTCAGCAGTGAAGAGTCTGGAACCCAGATCAATGGGCATTTGGAACACAGGCATTTCAGTTAGCCCCCTACAGCCAGAACTGATCTTCCACCACAGACATGGCTGCTACACTGTAAAAAAAACTTCAGCTGGGCCCTAAAAATAAAACTACCTTAAGTAAAAAAATAAAACAAATTAATTAAATGTTTCCCTGATTGTCACACTCTCCTTACATACATAGATACATTAGAAACACTAAATATTGTTTATAGTTTTCACTACAACTGCTTCTTTGCTGACAGTGAAAAATCCCCCTCCTATCTTTACATGCTCATGAGGGAACTCTCTTCTTCTCACCCCAGGAATACTCCAATATTCCTAACTCTTCTGCAGTGTGCCTTTAAGTCAGATCTGCCCGGTGAAAGAACATTATGCTAATGATGGAATCTTTGGCATGAGCCACTTTTCAAATGCTGCCACTTATCAACTGTCTACTTTCTAACCCTCAGATTTCTTTCTCCGCCTGTCAAGAACAGATGCTTGGAGATTTCCTCCTCAGCATTTATTTATTTATTTGCTTTTGGTAACTGGGTAAGCACACTAGACAGCCAGTGCCTATTTTCAGGTGCGACCCGGGAGAATTACAAGCAGTGGCGGCTCTACACCAGGGCCTGCCAGGGCAAGTGCCCTGGTAAAAAAATGCTGTGCCCCAGTTGGTGCCCCATATGGTGCAGAGATTCCCCCATAGTAACAATATATAAGTGCCCTGGCTACCATATGTTGTGCCCCGGCTGTGCCCTGGTAATCATTTTTGGCTAGAGTCGCTGCTGATTACAAGGTATACATAGGAGAAATACATTGTCGACATTACAAACCAGGAGCAGCATGCTCCAACAGTGGGATAAAACAGCGAGGGTATTAAGGGGTAACATAGCCAAGGAATTACAAATCAGCAAACACAGTGGACAGTTATAATACAAACAGGCCCAGAGGCAACGTGGTGGTATAGGACCTCCCCTAGGTTGAGATAGAAATATAAAACATTAATATAAATATAATTAATATAAATCATCTCATCAGAGAAGCCTTAAATAAATAAAAATACTTAAGTATCTTTTATTTTTTTTTCATTTGCTGCCTCTTATCAGTGTAATTTTAACAATCATTAGCTTAATTTAGTTAATTTCAGTTGTTTTCTCAGTTTCTCACAGTTCAATATAACAGCTGAGGAACTGAGACCTTTTTAGTTAGTTATCAGGGATTTTTCCCCTTATTTACTGTTATTTTCATTTTAAAAAGTTTTAAAGTTTATTGTTTTGGTAACCAATAACCTTGGTTACCGAACTGATAGTCTCAGTTCTTCTTCTCTTGGTTCTTGGTTCCAATCGGTTTTCTGATTGGTTTCTGAACCGACCGCAACCAATAAAGTTCTTGACTTTTATTTTTTTAAAATACTGTAATTGTTTATTTGTTAGTGGTTGTGGTTTTTTCAAACAAAATGTCAGAAAAAACAAAAAAGGGAACCGGAGAACCCGGTTTCAAAAACTGTACTGAATGTGGTGAAGTTTTTGTCAAGGCAGATAAACACTCTATTTGTTTTTGACCATCTTAAAACCACTTGTGAAATTTGTCAAACTTTCCCTGAGAAGACGCTTGAGAAACATCTGGAAAGACTGAACAAAATATTTAAGGGTCCCTCTGGCTCTGACCAGCTGAAACCCTCAGGGTCTGTGGGTGAAACCACCACCTCTACTATTACTACCCCTGATATGGGTAAAAAGAGACCTGCTGAACTGGCTAGCTCTACAGTTCCAGGCAAGAACAGGAAAAGACAAAGCACACTGAACCCCCTGCTGATAAGGGGACTTCTGCGGTGCCTGCAGCTGTGCCTTCTCGTCTTGAGATTGCATATGCTATAAAGATAATACAAACTTTACAGGGTCTGCTGCCTGTGGTTCCACAGACCCCAACTCTGACCACTGTACCCCCCAATCCATCCTCTTTTCCAGAGGAGCATGGGGAGGGAAGAGGAAGAAAAAGAAGAAGGTGAGCCTATAGAGCCTGAGGTCTCTCCTGAGCAGAGATTAGCTCTCTTCCCAGGTCTACAGAGGATTATTCCTCTCATGTTTCCTTTGTCAGGAAAATTGTAGATGCCTTGGATATCCCTACATCTGAAGTGGTAGAGGATGAGGAGAAGGCTGAGTATCTCAAAATGACAGGTTCAACTCCCACTAAAAAGTTGTTACCTCCCATAAACAAATTCTTTAAAAGAGATGCTTTAAAACTCCTCCAGACTTTTGGGTCTGTCCCTCCTTTGGACAAAAGGTTGGATAAAAAGTATCAGCTTGACAGGACAGGGGATGAATTTTTATTTTCACACCCTGACCACCCAGGGGTGGTGCAAGCTGCAGCATGTGACAAGGCAAAGGTCCCTCTGGCTTCCCATCCTCCAGAGAAGGACTCTCACAAGAGTGATAGTATGGCCAAGAAAGGTTACTTATCAGCCTATCTGGCCATCAGGCAGGCTAACTGTCAAGCCTATGCAGCCCAATACCAGAAGACTCTTTGGCAGTCTATTCTGGCTATGGCTGGGAAAGTTCCTTCCTCTCTTTCTGCAGACCTAGCTGAAACTGCTAGGTTTGACATGGAGGCTGCCAAATATCAGTTTCAAATGGCAGCAGATAGTAATGAAACTGCTGCTAGGTCGATGGAAAATACTATAGACCAAAGAATGTTTGCCTGGTTAAGAGCCACAAACCTTACACAGGATACCCAGAATAAAGTTTTGGATTTTCCTATAGAGGGTACCTCCTTATTTGGCAGCCATACAGAGGCCTACATAAAGAAGGTGGCTGAATACAAAGCCACCTTCCACAGTAATTCTGCAAAACAGAAACCCTCCACCTCCACTAAACCCTATAATAGGGGAGGCAGGGGTAGGCAGTTCCATTCCAGGCATTTTTACCAGGCCATGGAGGTTCCTCAGGCACCCCAGCATACTTTAGGGGTAGGGGCAGGAGAGGTACCAGGCATGGTGCCCAATTTCAGCCCCAATCAAAACAGGATTTCTGACTTCCTAGATCAGGCTGCCTCTCCTTTACCAGTAATGGACAGACTGAGCCATTATTTCCAGATTCAGAAAACCATTACCACAGGCAAGTGGGTTCTGGAAATAGTGGGTCTGGGACTGTCCTTAAGTTTCAAGTCCTTCCCCTCCCTAAAAACCAGGGTTTTCAAACCAGCCTCTCTTCTACAGATAAAACTGTTAGAAAAGGAGGTAAAACACCTACTGTCATTAAAGGCAGTGGGACCTGTACCTCCACAGCAAAAGGGGAAAAGGACTATATTCAAGATATTTCCTTTTACCAAAGAAAACTGGAAGTTGCAGCCTGTCTTGGACCTAAGGGTCCTCAACAGGTTCCTGACAAAGCCAAAATTCAGAATGGTAACACTGTCTCTGATTCTCCCAGCACTCCAAAAAGGAGATTGGCTGGCATCATTGGACCTAAAAGATGCTTATTTCTACATCCCCAGAAGGGAGTCTCACAGAAAGCATCTCAGGTTCAGACTCCCTTTAGGGCATTATCAGTTTTCAGCTTTACCATGGTCTCACCTCAGCTCCAAGGGTGTTCACCAAGTGTCTGGCTGTAGTGGTGGCACACTTGCGGAGGCAAGGTGTCACAGTTTTTCCTTATCTGGATGACAGGCTAGTGGTGGGAAAATCCCCACAGCAGTTAACAGAGCATCTTCAACTCACTCAGCAACTCCTGGAATCTCTAGGGTTTCTTCTAAACATAGAGAAATCAGTTCTCTTCCCTTCTCAGATTCTGCAATTCATAGGGGCAGAATTGAATGCCAAAGTGGACAGAGCCGTCTTACCCAGGGACAGGGTAACAAAGCATCCTTCAGTTGGCAGATTCTTTCAAACTAAACATCCCAAGACCTGCAAGGCAATTTCTTCAACTCCTGGGGCACATGGCAGCTTCCGCAGGCACAGTCCTGGGCACCAGGTTTCAGATGAGGGACATCCAATTTCACTTAAGGGCTCATTGGTGCCAAAGAAAGGATGCCCTCTCAAAGCTCATCCCTGTAACAAAAACACTCATTCAGGCCCTCCAGTGGCGGCAGGTGGAAGCCAACCTCAGAGAAGGGGCCCCCTTTCAAAAGGAGCTTCCATCAGTGATTCTCACAACAGATGCATCCCTATAAGGATGGGGGGTCCATCTGGCAGAACACACTACCCAGGGCACTTGGTCAAGTAGGGAAACTCTCTTACATATCAATCTGTTAGAGCTCAGGGCAGTGTTTCTCACAATGCAAGACTTCAAATTACTGATACAGGGAAAGGTAGTACAGATCAGAACAGACAATACTACCACCATGTACTACATAAACAAGCAGGGAGGAACAAGGTCAAGCCTTCTCTGCACAGAAGCAGTGTGAATCTGGACCTTGGATTACTCTCTGGGATCCTCACTGCAAACCATTCACCTACTAGGCAAGGACAATGTCCTGGCAGATACCCTAAGCTAAATCAGTCAGGCCCATCATGAATGATCACTGAAGAAGCAGGTGGTGCAGAACTATTCAGGAGATGGAGCACTCTGGAGATAGATCTTTTTGCCTCACATTAAAGTCACCACCTACCTCAGTGTTGTTGCAGGCCTCCAGCAGTGGGATCAGTTCTGCTGGATGCTCTCATTTTGGATTGGTCAGGGAAATTCCTTTATGTATTTCCTCCATTTCCTCTAGTGTACAGGGTACTGTTGAAAATCAGGCTTCAACCAGCCACAATGATTCTGATAGCACTAGACTGGTCCAGACAGCCATGGTACCCTCTATTGCTATCCATGTCAGTGGACAGGCCAATACACCTTCCCAGGAGGCACAATCTTCTGACCTCCAGTCAAGGGAGGATCCTATACCTGAACCTCAAGTCACTCAGACTCAAACCTTGGCTCTTGAGGACTTAGAATATGCTGATTTACAGCTATCTGAAAGAGTCATGGATATTTTAAGGGGGTATAGGAAACCCTTTACCAAGAAGACTTATGCTGCAAAGTGGAAGAGATTTTCTTTTTGGTGTTCCAACAGAGATATAGTGCCAGCACAGGCAGGAGTGCCACTTGTGCTGGACTATTTGGTTTATCTGCATTCCCTAGGCTTGCAGCCTTCTACATTAAAGATTCATCTGGCATCAGTCTCTGCTTACACTTCAGTGGGTAAGACTGTTTCTTTGGCATCAAACCCCATTTTTAAGATGTTCTTCATAGACCTATCCCATATGTACCCACTGGTAAGGGAACCGGTGCCAGCCTGGGATCTTAATATTTGTATTGCTCAACTTAAGGAGCCTCCTTTTGAGTCCATGTTTTCAGCACCCTTGAAGTATGTCACATGGAAAACAGTGTTTTTGGTTACCATTACTTCAGCTAGGAGGATTAGTGAGCTTCAGGCCTTATGCACTGAAAAGGACTATATTGCCTTTCACAGGGATAAGGTGGTCCTTCAGACCAACAGGAAATTCCTTCCCAAAGTAGTTTCAGACTTCCATATGAATCAGTCCATCACTTTGCCAGTGTTTTTCACTTGGCATTCTTTTTCTGGTGAACACAGGCTTCATAGCCTGGATGTCAAGACAGTGTTGAGCTACTACATGACAGAACACAGCTCTTCCTCCCTTTTGGGGATGTGGGAAAGGGAAAACCAGCACCTAAAATGTCCATTTCTCATTGGATTGTTCAGTATATCCAGTTTTGCTATTCAAAGGTGGGCAAGGAAGCACCAGCAAGACTCAGAGCCCACTCCACAAAGGATACAGCTGCCACACTGGCAGCAGCAAGAGATGTTCCCTTGGTGGATATTTGCAAAGCAGTGATCTGGCGAACAGTACATACATTTGTCGAGCATTACAGTTTGGATATGCAGGCTAGATCTGATGCCAGTTTTGGTACAGCTATCCTTTAGAGCCTGTTTCCAAAATAGGTGCTTCCTGCCTCCAAAGGTACTGCTTCTTAGTCTGCAGAAGAGTTAGGAATATTGGAGTATTCCAGGGGTGAGAAGAAAAAGTTAGTTACCATAGTAACCTTGTTTCTTCCATGGGATACTCCAATATTCATAACTCTCCCCCCCTGCCTCCCCTATTAAGAACCAGTGGCCTCTACATTCCATACTGTAATCGATAGTATGTATGCCACATTCTTCTTTTTTTGGAACTTATTCTTTGGTTTTTCTCCTTTTCAGTGATTCTGACATAGGAGTTTGTATGGTTTGTTCAATATATATTCATATTATTCCTCCAGTTGGAGGTTTGAGTGTGAGAATTTTTAAATTTAATTCTTTATATTGTAAATAGTGGGCCCTCTCTTTCCAGGCATCCATGAAATCTGAGGGTTAGAATGTAGGCAGTTGATAGGTGGCAGCATTTGAAAAGTGAATCATGCCAATGATTCCATCATTAGCATAATGTTCTATCTCCGGGCAAGTCTGACTTAAAGGCACACTGCAGAAGAGTTATGAATATTGGAGTATCCCCTGGGAGAAACAAGGTTACTATGGTAAGAAACTTTTTCTTCTTGTCCTGACAGCGAGATAATTGAGTCTCTGGCTGTAACAAAGGCCTTTGTTGTCTGTGTGTACAATGTGTTAGGAAAGAAACATTCTGCCAGTGGAACTGAGCAGAATTTTGAATCCATGTATTCCATGGTAAACATTCCATGATAAACATTTCATATCTTGACTGTGGAGAAAAACAGAGAAAAAAAAAACAGGAAGAAGAAAGTAGGCAATAATACAATGACATCATCAGTTACATCATTTGCAGTGGGCAGAATGACTATTTTATCACAAATGCACACAAGTAAATCTATTGTTTCTACATATAAACATGCTTTTCCAAACAGTAAAAAGTAAAAAAAAGGAGCCAATTTTATAAGTGCAATAAGGCACTCATGGATTTGTGTAAAATTACATTTTAATTTGGAAAATGTTTCACCAGGAAAGACAACTTGAGCTGCAAAAAGCTCATTTCCAGAAGCATCCTGGGTGGGGTTGGGGGTCAAGAATTGGGAGAACAGGCAAACACATAGCAATAACAGAACAATACAAGTACAATTACTAAACAAAACAGTGTAGTACAATTACAGAGCAGAAATAACCCAGACCAACCGGCCAGGGTAAACAAAACCATGTTTGGATATGATGTATATTGCAACATTCTAAGAGCAGGTGATCCAGTAGGGTAAAGGCTAGAGGATGGATAACACATTTGAAGTGCTAGAAGTGGTAGGATGAGCACGCAATTCAAAGTGCTATTGTATACCCAAGGGAGGGCAGTTATAAGACAAGTGGGGAAGTGGACTGGAGAGGGGTAGAAGGTGGGGGATGGAAGAGTGAGAGAGAGGGACAGCCAAGATCTAACCCCTTCTGGATGCTGAGAACCCTGCAGGGGGAACAGGACCAGGCAGAAAGGGAGGGGAGAGAAAGGGAGTGGGGAGGTAGAGAACAGAGGGGTGGAGGAACAGGAGGGGAGGAGAGGGATAGGGAAGTAGGGAGGTGGGTGGGCAATGGATTTGAAAGTGGGGGAAGGGAGAGGTGGAAAATGAGAGTGAACCAATCTATACCCATTCAAGATGTAGAGAAACCAGCAAGGGGTCAGGATTAGAAAGTGAGGGGAAAGGAAAAGGGGTAGAAGAGAGGGAGCCAGGATCTATACCCCTTCAGGATGACAGAAAACCCTGCAAGGGAGACAGGACCAGGCAGAAAAGGAAGTGAGAGAAGGGGGGCAGGGAGGAGGGGTGGAAAGTGGCAGGTGACGGAGGAGGAGAGGATGAGGAATAGGGAGGCTAAAGAAAATAGGGGTAAACTAGGAATGGAAAAAAGGGAGAGCATCAGTGTGGGGGGGAAGGGGTAGTGGGGGAAGGACAGCAGTAGAGTGTCAAAATAGCACAGTAGGTTGTGGATGGTAGTAGTCAAACTGGCACAGTAGGTTGTGGTAGGGGTTGGGGGGTTATAATATGTGGTAGCATGTGAGGAAGTAATCAGAGGAAGAGTTCAGTTAGAAGACAGGAGGTAAGTCAGGGATACAGGAGTAGGGGGTAGTGTACAAGGGTGGGAAGGGTTGAGAAGTGGGGCTGATAACAAGTACAGTTAGGAGAATAGAAGAAAAGTAGAGCTAAAGGATAATGCACCAGGGCTGGGAGGGTTGAAGGGGGGCTAAGAACAAGTGTAGTTAGAGGACTAGAAATTATGAAGAGCTAAGGAGATTGAACATGGGGAAGAGGAAAGTCTGATAGGAGGTGGCAGTGAGTTCCAAAGCTTTGGGAAGAGGTAGAAGAAAGCTTCCTGGCCTATGGAGGTAGAGTGATGAGGAATAGCTAGAGTGCATGCGTCAGTGGATCTGAGAGGGCAGGAGGAGGGGGGGTGGAGCAGAGAGTAAGGAGAGATAAGAGGGGAGAGTCCCAATCCAGAATTTAGAAGTGAACTTGGTGCAGTGAGAGAGACACTTGTATGCAAGGAAGGGGAAAGCTAGAGGATGACACAAGGTACAGTGATGTGTGTAGGAGGGGGAATCAAGAGCAAAGTAACAGGAAGCATTGAAGAGAGTATCCAACCTGGTAAGGGAAGACTTAGGAGCAGCACTGTAGACTATGTGGCAATAGTCAAACACAGGGAGTATCATTTTCTGAACAAGATCATGCCTAACCAGTAGTTGTAAGGAACTATGGTTCCTGTAAAGGACACTGAGCTTGGGGCACAGTTTTTTCAAGATGGTGCTGATAGGTACAGAAAAGTTAAGGTGTTGGTCAAGCCAGACACCCAGGTATTTGAAAGAGGTGGTGTCCTCTAGTGTTGTCCCATCAAGGGTGTGGAAGGAGGGAAGGGAGGGCAGCCTAGAGAGTCTCTGCCTAGTGCCAAAGGTCATGGAGACTGTCTTCTTGGCATTGAGGAAGAGTTGAAGCAAGCTTAGCCAGCGCTGAACATTATTAAAATCAAGCTGTAGTCTGAAAGTCACATTGGAAGGAGATTGGCCAGAGGAAAACAAGACCATGTCATTGGCATACATATGGATAGAGGGTGAGGAGCATACTGATGGTAGGTCATTTAGAAAAATTGAGAATAAGAGTGGGCCAAGTACAAAGCTTTGAGGCACACCAGTAGAGAGTTTTGAGGAGGAGGGAGTGGGAGACTGTGTTGAAAGCCTTGGCAAGGTCAACAAAGATAGCAGAAGCAATGCGACCTCTATCCATGGCAGAATGGATAGAGTCAGTGAGTCTAAGTAGCGAAGTGGTTGTGGAGTGATTCTTCCGAAAACCAGATTGGAAGGGAGTGAAGAAGGAGGTGTCATCAAGAAAGGAGGAGAGTTGGGAGAGAACAAGGTGTTCCTAAAGTTTAACCAGGATGGGGTGGTAATTCCCAGGCCTTGTGCCTTACTATGCCCCTGGCCGTGCTGTGAAATATGTTTTACACACACCCTTTTGTGGCTTATTGCTTACTTATATGATTCTACTAGCCTGCCCAGATATGACAGTTAACCTTATGGGGATAGTCTGGTCTAGTTTAATATAAAAATGCTCCATACTTAAGTTGAGTCGCACCCTTTTCAGAAAATTGGAGTGCACTATTTCATGTCAGCATTTCATCCTTTCCATATCCAGAGCTGAAGCTGTGGGAGCTGATGAAACACTGGTGTCACTGAAATTATTTTTGAGATCCTGAAAATGATGCTGCCAAGCCTGATTATGAAACATTCCAGTGTGTGTGTACATGCATCAGCAAAGTAATGACATGTTGGTGATTGTCAAAAACTGGGTCTCAACCAGCCATGGCCCTAACAACTCACAGTACACCAGGGGCAGCAGCTGGCATGGTGCCAATGGCTAGGATGACGTCTTGAAGGAGATATGAGAGGGCTTTATGAATTTGAACACAAAAATAGAAAGCATACAAAGTAATTTCGAAAAATGTTTAACTAAGCTCACTGAATTAGACTGCCACTTTGAAAAAGTGGAAGAAAGGATTGGCACTAATAAGGACAGCAAAAGTTAATTAAAACCCTACAATTGAAAGCTGACTGGCTGGAAAATCAATCTAGGTAAACCGAGCTAAAATAAGTGTGTTTACCAGAAAGTATTGAGTGCTGCCACCCTGTGGATCTTTTCAAAGACTTGTTCACAAAGTTCATCAGAGTACCAATGGAGGGCCGGACAAGCATTTATCAATGCCGAATGTTTGCTTGCTGGCATTGGCATTGTTAGTCCAGGAGTTAGAGAGATGCATAATAGGAATGGCAGTATTGAACTAACGCCAACCCCCACCATGCAAAGCGTGAAAGGCATTGGGGGTGTGCCTTTTCATCAGCCATGACGCTTATGTCATTCCACCTCACCCCACCCTGCAGACACTGAAAGAGGTCACGGTGTGCTTTGGGGTCTTCTGCCCTAATGCTTAACCCATTTCAAAAGGAACACCTTTCAGTCTCTGCATGGTGGGGGTTGGTGTTAGTTCAATACTGCCATTCCTCTACAATCCAGACATCCTGGCCATGTCAGAGACCTGGCTCAAATCTCACGTCCTCTCACATGAGGTCGCTGCCCTCGGGTACCACTCCTACCGGAAAGATAGGGCCAATAAAAGAGGGGAAGGGGGAGGGGTACTTATCTACGTAAAAGATACCCTGAACTCAGTTGAGGTCATTCCAACTCCAAGCTTTGTGGGAAATGAGCCACTCTGTTGTCTTAAATGTTCTTCTATTCCATTAATTATCTGGCTAACCCCCTATGGACAGCTTCATACAACAAAAAATCGAAGGGGTGGTAAAGCCCTTTTGAAATCTTCACAGAGACAAAATACTCATAGCTGGTAACGTTCAGTTCACTTTTATTTTTACTCCCCCTACGTTTTGCTCCATTTCTGAAGCTTGTTCATGGGGTTTTTCAAGTTTTTGCACAACTTAAATCTATAATTAAAATGTAAATATAAACAGAATTAGCTAATTAAATCTCCTTATACATGCTTCATTCATGTTTAAATTCATTTTGTTCAACTCTAACAGAATCAACCAGCCTACCTAGGATATTTAATTATACTTCCTGTTAGACCTTCTGAAGCTTCATAAGCATTCCTAAAAACATAAAAATATATTAAACAATCTGTCCGTCATGGTGCACTCCCATGTTACTATCCCCAAACAAGTGGGGTAAATCTCCTTCATAACAAAAGCACTACCAGCATACCTAAGTCTGCAGTTTAATCAATGTTTTTTTCAGGGCTTCAAACAGTATCTCAAGCGCCAATATCCTTTTCTGTAAAAACAAAGGGCTGGATTCAGAATGGAAGACGCAGTCCGCTCCATGGCGCAAGATGCTTCGAGAAATGCTGTGGCCTAGGTGGCACTCCAGATTCAGGTACAAGTTGCCATTGTGCCAACACAAGCTGCAAGGATGCAAGTCACAGACTGCAGCCTATAAAAGCACACAAACAGCACGCATGATGCAGAATGCAGGTGCAGAATGATGCCGCAACTGACAGAGGGAGGTGGAAGGAGCAAGTCGCAAAGAAGCGTGGCGCAAGAGCCCCAGGGCAAAAGGGGAAAGAGAAAGAAGAAAAGCAGAAGGCCACATGGTAGTGGGGATCCCACACAGGGCAATGTGGGCAAGAAAAAGAAGAAACACAGCAGGACACAAGGCAGAGATGAACACACACAAGACAATGGGAGCAAGAAGAGGAGGAAAATAAACTTCCCCCAGAAGGAGACTGACACCCTGATCCAGGAGGTAGATGCCCATGTGGTCATCCTATGTGCCAGAGGTGGCAGCAAGGCCATCAGAGACAAATGGAAGAAGCAGTGGGAGAACACTGCCAGGCATGTCAATGCTGTGGCATGTGCAAAGAGGACCATCAGGGAGCTGCAGAAGCACTACAATGATAAGAAGCAAAGGACAGAATAGAGGCTGGCAGAGAATCGCAGGAGTGCCCTAGCCACTGGTGGAGGAGACAGCCAAGAGGTACCCCTAACAAGCCAGGAGGAGATGATAGCAGCCCACATAAGCAGCCAGACTGTACATGGAGTCAGTGGACTGGACACATACAGCAAGCGGAGTGGGACAGGTAGGTATTGTATGTGAGCGGTAGCATTATGTGATGTTAGTCCCAGGAAGATAAGGAGTGTGTGCCATGGTGTGGCATGGGTGCCAGATCCCACAGCAGTGCAGCACCTAGTAACAGAGCACTAGCTGGCACATACCATAGGAAAGGGCCACAATGGGTAGCACTGTCAGGAATGAAACAAACGTGTATACAATATGTGGGCCCCACATAGGAGTAGTAAATGATGAACACCCAGGTAGAAGAGCAGGAACAGAGACAAGATAAACACCAGTGAGTCACAGACCAGTGCCAAGGAGGGCCAACCGTATAAGGGTAATAGAGTGAATGATGGAGAATGCCACTATCAAACCAGTGCAATGATGTCAGGCAAATGTGGCCACAAACAGCGCAAACAGTATGAGGAACAGCAGCAAACCTGTGAGCAGCAAAGGTTCATGTGAGTGTGATTACCACAACACCATGTGGAATACACAGCAGGTGAGCGGTAGGCAGGTGGCACGGTGGAATGAACCCATGACAGCACAGCTGCAGTGATGTGGCTCAGAGGGCTACTGTGTGCACAGCAGGGAATGGCTGCCACAGACGACAGCCAACAGATACTGTAGAACTATTAATGATCGCGCAAGGTTTTTATCGCGCACCTACATTTGATTCTGCGATTGCGCAAATTAAATATCGCGCACTGCTACTGGCTGTCATTTAGGCTGTCATGGAACGCCATCTACAAATGCAGAACCATTCCAGTTCTCTAACAGCAGCTGCTGTATCTGCAATTGAATTATTATCTGCAATAATGTCACTCGTTAAATGGCTGAAAACACCACAAAAAACAGCAAAACGGGATTTTTCTGCACTTCAAGCTACCGATATTGACACCGAGCTACTTAGTGTCACTGCAGGTGTATCTAAATTGATGGCTGAAAATGTTGCACTAGAGGTTGCTTCTGCATCTCCTCCAAGTAAAAAAAAGAAGCTTTTCCGTGCAATCTATTCACCAGAGGTCAGGTTTGAGATTGGACAGTATGCTGTTCAACACGGCGTAATGAATGCAAACCGATTTTATGAATCAAAGTACCACTCAAAAATTAATGAAAGTACAGTCCGCACTTTCAAACAAGATTACATGGACAAGTTAAAACTTAATCCTGACCCACAAGTGATTGAAAAAAGTCTTCCTGTTAAACCAAGGGGCAGGCCATCTCTCCTTAAGGAAGATATTGACAGCGAATTGCGAGCTGTCATTAAAGCTGAGGGTGCTGTTGTCAATGGTCCTGTACTTGCAGCTATAGCCACAGGCATTGTTAAAACAACCCACCCTCAAATGTTGGCAGAAAATGGTGGAACCCTCTCCTTCTCTCGACAGTGGTCATGGCTATTCCTGAATCGTATGGGATTCAGTAAGAGAAAGGGTACTAAAGCTGCTAGAAAGTCTCCTAATGATTTTCCGGAGCTGAAAGCACAGTTTTTGTACCGTATTGCTACAGCTGCTAAGCAGGAGCTAGTGCCTCCGGAGTTGGTCCTTAACCTGGATGAAACAGGAGTAAATTTACTGCCATGCTCTCAGTGGACAATGGATAGCATAAGAAAAAAACAAATCGAGGTGGCTGGTCTGGTGACAAAAGGCAGGTGACCATGGTGTTATGCTGTTCCTTGTCTGGGCATTGCCTACCCCCACAAGTCATCTATCAAGGTAAAACATCACAGTGTCATCCAAAGTTTAAATTCCCCGCTGACTGGCTGATCTCCCATGGTGAGAACCACTGGGCTAACTCACTGACCACCATCGAATACACCAACACTGTACTTGTTCCATACATTAACAACAGTATAGTACAAATGGATCTGCCAGATGAGCAGCAAGCTATCCTTATACTGGATTTATTCAGAGGACATACAACACCTGAAGTTATTGAGAACTTTGAGAAGCATAACATTATTCCCATCTTTGTTCCGGTATCCTGCACAGACATGCTGCAGCCACTGGACATTTCCATCAACAAGATCTTTAAGGATCTACTTAAGATGGAATTCACAGAGTGGTATGCTGAGCAGATTTCAGAGCAGCTAAAGGTGGGGGACAGCAGCTCTGTTAAAGTGGATCTGAAATTGGCGTCACTGAAAGCATGACATGTCATGCACAATGGCTTGTGACAAGCATAGCAAAGCTTTCTATCCGTAAGGACGACTGTGTACTGAGGTTTTGCAAGGCAGGGATACTGGAAGCACACAATCACTGTTTGGATGGTACTGGTAACTCTACTTACAGTATTCTGCTATCCTTGTTGTCTGTCAGTTAAATGAATACCATCCTTTATTTTTCAGAGTGAATGGCGGATTACTCACAGAGTTGAAAGTGAAGACAAGAAGAGCGTGGGAAAGTTGGCTTCTCGACATCGTCGCCGAGAAAATAAAACTTATCGACTGTAGTATACTACTATACTAGTAATCACTGTGTGTTGCACGTGAAAAACAAAAAAAATAAAAATTGCTCCAGAGAATGAAACCCTGTCTCACTATGTCTGTGTTGTGGACGCCGACTTTTGCGATTGCCATTTCCCTGGAAACAGTACCACGTGGTCACCTGAAAAAAGAAATTAATGACTGCTGTAAAACTAATGTCGCGCTTAAAGGGACAGCGCGGTTATAGCGATATTTATTTTACAGCGATCATTAATAGTTCTACAGTATGTGGTGTGACTGTGTGTAGAGCCATAAAAGTGAGAGGAATGACCTGCACAGCTGTGAATGAATGTGGCTGGGCACCACACACCCTGCCGTATGTCCCGGGGGAGGGGGTGCATCAGCACAGCAGTCCCGTCCACAACCCTGGGCAGTGCCACCAGTGCTGGTGCACACATCGGGCACATGTCAAAGAGGTAGCAGCTGGCATTAAATACAGAAATTTGTAGAATCATGCATCTTGGCTACAGGAATCAGAGGGCAGGGTATTGTATGGGGGGCAGAGATCTGGAGGTAACAGAACAAGAAGAGGACCTAGGCATCACTGTATTTGGGGACCTGAAGGTGGAAAGGCAGTGCAGGAGGTCAGTGGCTAGGGGGAGTGGAATGCTGGGATGCATCGGAAGGGGGATCACCAGAAGGAATAGGGAGGTTAGAGTACCCCTGTACATCCATCTGGTTAGACCGCATATGGAATACAGAGTCCAGACCTGGAGGCCAGACCTCTAAAAAGATGTGGGGAGGCTGGAGTGGGCTCAGAGGAGAGCGACAATGATGGTAAAAGGGTTATGCCACCTATCCTATGAAGAAAGGTTAACAGAGCTGAACATGTACTCCCTGGAACAGAGGAGGGAGAGGGGGGACATGATCGAGACCGGCAAGTACCGTAACGGTAGAAACAGGGTGCCAGTGGAAAGCATCCTCCAGATGGAGGGTAATCAGTGGACGAGTGGGCTTGGCCTGCAGGTGGAGGGGGGGCAGTCCAGGGATAACAGTAGGAAATACTATGTCACAGAGAGAGTGGTGAAACAGTGGAACAGACTCCCGGAGATGGTTGTTGGAGAAGAAACAGTGGAGGGATTCAAAGGGGCATAAGACAACCACAGGGGTAGTGTTAAGGTGTTGGGGGGGGTGCAGGTCCAAGCAGATAGCCTGACAAATGGGCTGACTCGGTGGGCCATGTCGGTCCTATTCTGCCATCACACGTCTATGAAAACAATGAATCTATGTACAACAAGACCATGCAACGTCCTGGTGGAAGGCCTGTGTGCCTATACCATGGAGCACACACAGGCGACACAATGGCAACTGTGGGACCACAGGTCCTCTGACAAAGAACAGCAGGGAACAGTGTGCAGTGGGCAGTGCCTGTGAACTGTAATGGGACACACAGGACCTCATGGGGGGCAGCTCAGGAAGACATGTGCAAAGGGGGAAGGCATGATAAGGATGGAGCACAGGCACCATCATGCATGCCACATGCACTACAGTGACATGCATGTGGCACACTGTGCCATGACAGCGCATGGGCCAGCACAAGTCCAACTGGAGCACGGGGTGAGGCACACACACTGGGACCACACACAGGTGAGGTGGGAGGGGCAGATCCGTCAGCACATGGACATAGACATGTGCATGTGGACAGTGGCAGGTACTTGAGTGTGAATGGCATAGCGCACTGTGGGTCGGTGACCACCCGAGCAGCAGTCACTCGGGGGCCCAACAGTAGGGGACAGAGCATGCTGGCCTGGCACACCTCGACCCAACCAACATGCCCCTGCGGCGGTGTGCAGGAGAGACAACGCAGATAGAATGATGGTGGGCCCAGGCAACAACATGGTATGTGGCGAGCCAAGCAGACCACCACATATGGGGAACACACGACCCACACAATACACATGCCAGGCATAGCTGCAAGTGGAAGACATAGATGCTGTGGGCTGCAGGTGCATGCATGGCACACCATAGCCACAACATGCAATGTTGCAATGCACATGTATGCACAGATACAAATGGAAAGGCAATGTAGTGATGTAGCAGTGTCAATGGGGACAATGCCAATGGGGTCATGGTGGTACAGACAGTAGCCGCATTTGAGACACAGACACCGTGAGCAACAACAGGACTGTAGTCATGCACAGACAGCCAGGTGCAGGTGCTGGTGTCCATGACCAGGGCTGACACGTGTGCAAACATGGTGCATGTAGCAGCAGGGACACTTTACTGGACAATGCATAGCGGAGCTACACACGACATGCAGCATGCAGACACACACAGGTACCTGGGCCAGTGGCCTATGTGCCATGTCAATGGTGGTGTGATGCCATGCACAGCTAACAGCTAATGTCCATGGTGTGAGTGCATGGTATGCGGATATCCAAGCTGACCCATGCCAACATGCAAGGCATGCCATGCACAACAGACTCCTAGGGACCTGAGCAACAAGCCGTGAACATGTACTGTACACCCAGCAGACCAGACCCTGGTCAGACTCATACAGCCCCCTTCTGCATGCTGTGTGACCCTGAGCAAGTCACACAGGTGACGAGTGCACCCAGGCCACCCCTGCCAACGTGCACATGTGGCATGCAGGCCCTACCCGGTAACCTATGATGGCAATACACTGGACCATCATGTGGATAATGGTGTAGGGGCCACACAGTGCTGTGGGTATGCAGCTGGACCACACACACACACACACACACACACACACACACACACTCACCTGCCACTGTGGAGGCCATTGTACCACACAGGACAGCACACCCATGTCCATGGGATGGTAGAGGGTGGGACAACAGACAGGCATGTGCAACACAACAGCAGGCAACAGCACCAGGGCACATGGCCGGCATGCAGGTACAGATAGGTAGCAACTGACAGACAGTGCAGCATAGCCAGCATAGGGACAGTGGCAACAACATAGCATACTGAGGCAGGGACAAGCATGTTGTGGTATGGTAGTCACTGTACCATGACTGTTCTGCTACAAGGCACACTGCAGTGACAGCTGAGGAGGCAGGACCCACAACAAGCGGGCAATGTGGTGGACAGAGGAGGCAGAGGGTGCAGTGTGCCATGGATGACGTTGGCGATGAAGACAGCGATGATGACAGCAGCAGCAGCACCACCACCAGCATCAGTAGTAGTAGCAACAGCTGCAGCACAGCATACCACAGGAGCCCTGTGGAGAGCCTGGATAGCTGGGCTGCAGGACTGCAGGGGGACAGCACAGGGGCAGGACATGGTGAAGGCCATGACACAGTAACAGAGCATGGGGAGGGCCTGACACAGCCAGTAACTGACATAGGCCAAGACATGGACAGCATACAGAACAATGTAGCAGCTGAGCTCAGTCCATCGCTGACAGCAGACCTGGAGACCACGACTGGGGCAGCTGCATCACACAGTGTAGGGCAGTACTCATCAGTACTACCATTGGAGAGATAGTGCCAGAGTGTGTGCCAGGGCCAAGAGAGAGAGAGATAGGTGAGCTGAGGAACATACGGCAATGCATAGAGGCACAGCACCACATATTACAGGCCATAGACCTCACCACAGCAAATGCAATAGAGGCCACCAGCAGGGAAACATCCGTCACCCTGGCAGATGTTGTCGTGGCATTGCATGGGGTGCAGTCCACCTTGCGTGAACAAGATGAGGCCATGGACAGGGCAACACGTGCCATAGAACAGGCAACCCCATGTCAGCAGCAACATGCAGGGATGATGGTGACAGCCCTGCAGGACATTGAAAAGGCGCTACGGCACAGGACACAGGTCCACAAACACAGGCATATGAACCAGGGCACACAGACAGATGCTGTTGAAGGTACTCCACAACCAGCAGCACTCACCATGCCAAGGACAAGTGCCGCTGTGTGTATGCCATCAACAGCAGTGCAAACACATGGCCCCCCCAATGGTCATACAGCCAGACATGGGTGGTGCTTGGAGAACAGTACCAACAGGCCACAGAACCGTGTCACGTGACAACACATCCACAGCAGTGGCACACACGAGGGAGACAGGGTGATGGAGATGAGTGCAGAACCCCGTGTGGGGGGGGAGGGAGCACTATGCAGACAAATGGTGAGGGGAGGTTGGCAGGGGTGGCTGACACACACACACTGGTGGGCCAGGCAACACAGATGGCACACAGCCAACGGCACCACCACAGCAAGTGCAGCAGACTCCCGGGACACTGCCACGGTGGTGTAGCAGGCCTCAGAAGGGGAAGGACTCCCCACATGATCCAGACATGCACACAGTTAACACGGTGGAATGGGCACTATGGGCAACCACAATGCTACAGGGGTATGGGAACAGGGATAGGTGTGTCTGTGTGGCCAAGCCGAGTCAGCCACAGTAGGGTATGTGGGTTCACAGTGTTATGAGGGCGGGTCTGGATGTTGTAACATGTACCATGCATGAACAGCAGAAAGGATGGCAGGTGCTCACCTGTATGTGGGATATGTAGTCAACACCCATGCACACTGTTAGCTGTGGAACTGGATAGCTGACGACAATGTCAGGGCAGCTATTGTGATGTGTAATTAAAGCATGATGGACCAAATACCACTGTGAAATACTGTGATACAGCCATACAATGCTGCATGGTGGTCTGCAGCACGGCGGGGTACTGGGATGGGGCCAGACAGCCGTCATGGGCATGCACACGATGGCCAGTCCAGCTGTGATGTCACGCAGTGTTCGACAGAAAGGCACAACAGGGTGGTGGGTACAGAGGTGCTAGTTACGGTATGCACCGTGTGGTGTGTCACATGGTGCAACTGAGTGACCACACCACCCAGGAGGTGGGTACACCCCCACGAACACAGACCCATACCTGCTCAGTAGTGATCCGACAGTGGAGCCATGGACACAGTGAATGCATCGTAAGGATGTACATGCTGCATGACATACCTCAGGGGTGTGTGCCACATGATGTACACACAGCCATGCAACAAGGGCTGACCAATGACAGTACAGGTGTGGCACACAACAATGTATGGCCGTGCAGTACTACACATCAGGGTGTGGCATATCATGAGGCATCAACATACCACAGGTGCATAGTGGGGCAAGAGGCCACAGTCTGACTGTCACATGCACCTGAGATGTGTTCATTTCTCATGATACACCCAACCCCGGTATGTATCATTGTGTCCATCACTTGTGCTACTGCACCGAGGGTGTACCCATAACCATACACCATGTCCAAGAGGGGCTGTAGAGGGCACATGCACAGACATGCTGATAGTGACATGGGGACATGGCAGGCCACACACACAGTAACAACCAAATGCATGTCACACACACACCACACATCCTGTTGCAGCTACACTGATCATGGCTATCATGGTGATATGCAAGGCCTACACACATGGTGGTATGAACCTCCACCCCCTATGTGGCTGCATGGACCACATACATGGCATGTACACCTGCGATGGGCAGTAGGCCACGCCTGTGTGGCCCCATGTAGCACACCGTACCACAACCCTGTCAAGCCCACCTGTGGCTGTGGAGCGGTCCACCACACCCATGTCCCACCATGAACAAGTCCACTGTCACCAACCCTGTCACACACTGCTGCACTCATGAGGCATACGCACACATGATAACCACTGTACACAGACGCCACCTAGTGGTGGGATAAGAGACATGCTTGGCACATGTTATGGTGCCATACACACTGTGCTAGCTGTACCAGCTGTGGGGCACTGCCATTGGCACAGTGTAGCCTGGACAAGTTTTAGGCCATCAACAGGGGTGGCACATGTCGGGGCCACTGGTACGCATGTCCATGCCACGTACAGAGTGGAGCATGGCTGCGACTGGTATCCTGTGTGGTATGGGTGTCCACATCTGCAATGCACATGTCTGGACATGCCTGCAGAGGTGTGACTACCTGACAGCTCATCTGGGTGATGGGCAGGACCAGTGCAGGCCACAAGCAACCACAGCCAACATCGCAGTGCATAGGTGACAGCAGGGCTGTGCCTGACAACCATGCATGTGTTGGTGGGCCCTGCTCTGTGCCAGTGTTCCATTGCGGGCACATGGGTCCTGGAACATGTATGCCATTGATGGACTGGATGCCTGTAACATTGGCCAGCTGTGCATGGGGGCACAACATCGCACATGTACAGCACAGGGACACATGGGGACATGTGTAGTGGCTGCCTAGACTAGCACACACATCACAGCACCCCCACAGGCCATGGCACACACCTACAGTTGTCGAGGCCCATGCATGGGCACCACCACATAGGCCATGTCAATACCCTACCATGGTACACCTGGGCAACACTGCAGCAGTAATGCTACTCTGACAGCACAATGTACTACACAGAGAGTGATCATGCAACAATGGTTTATTGAAAGGACTGGGTGTGGGTACAAACACCTGTCCCATGCGTGTCTACTGTGCTGCTGTGTAGCTGTCAGTGCCCTGTGTGCCCGCCCACTCCCTCCACCCACTCTGTCCATCCAGGGACCCACTCTCTGGTCCCAGTTACCCCTTTTTCACATATGCAGCCACTGTGCATGCATACCTCTCTGTACAGTACATTGTGCTGGCAGAGGATCCCTGTGGTCCATGACTTCTCTGGCTGGTCCACTGCCCACTCGGGACATCTCCACATGTGACTATCACTCTCACCTACCCACTTGGGTCATTGTAAGCCCTCAGAGGTCCACCATCAAGGCCTCACAACCCCCCTGTCCCAAGGGCAGCCATTTGGGCCCATATGTCCCTATAGCCTTGTTCAGTTTGTGCCCCCATGTGGTCTGCACACCCCTCCCACATGGCATACCATCAGTATCACATGTCCGGGCATACTAGTCTCCACCCCATGTACCCATGACATGTTTGGCTTGCTGCAGAACAACATTACATGGCATTGTTGCATCATGCTGATACAGTGTTCATGACTGTGCTGCCTGTCAGCATGTCCTTCGGTGCCCATGGGCCCCCTACCCACGTCCCTGTCCAACACATCACATGCACCGTGTGTGCTGTGCTGGTACCCAGCCTCAGCTGCCACTACTGTGGTGGCCATCCCATGTACAGTGCTGCCACTGACAGATGTATGCCACCATGGCATGTGGAGCTCAGCATGCCCAGGGGTGGGCTATGGCGGTTTTGGGGACCACACACATGGGTGCAGTTAACTCTACTCAGTACTACTCTAGTTGTCCGGTACATGCATTGCCATGTATTGGTACAGGGCCACAGCTGTGGCTGCATGATCACAGGCTCCTTCATCCCCCCATCGTCTTTGATGGGATATGCACTACACCCTGTCCCACTACTGTCTCCAGCAGTACCATTATTGTGGCATGTAACAGAAGCCTGCAGTTACTCGTTGGCCATGCCTGTCCTCCATACCCTGTGTCCACTGTTACTCCACAGCCACAGCGGGGACAGTCATTGCCTGACCAGTGTACTGGCCAGGTGCAACCTCCAGCCCCAGCGGGCCACATGGTGCCCCCAAGCATGCATGCACTGCCATAGACCATCGGTCAGTATATGCCATTTTTTGTGCATGGCACACATGCATACCATGGCATGTCACCCTGCAGGCATTCAACCAGAGTGCAGCTCCCTCCTGCCCCTACCCTCTGTCCTGCATGTGGCATCTGCCCCAGCATGCGCACAGTGCGTGGCATGGGCCCTTGTGCTGGACCATGTGTGCTGGGTCACAGAACACAAGTGCCAGTGCCCAGCCTTGTGGTCCAGTGACATGGCAGGTGTGTCTGCATCACACATCCTGGCATCTGTGTGGCATGCATCATGGCTGTTGTTGGCACACATGGTGCACCTGCATTGCAACCCTACAACGGTGACCACACACGGTGTGCTCATACCTGTACCCACGCACCCAGGCTGTTGTGCATCTGCTATGTGACCTACTTTGGCTTCAAGGAGCCATATCCCTTCATGCATGGTACTGAGGGCTCCTCTGTTGTTCCTCCAGCTGCTGTCTGTGGGCGCCACCTTCACTGCCACCTGTGGAAACACGGGTAGACAGCCATTATTGTCTGCACAGTGCACTGTGTTTTGCAGGCTGCCATGGTATGGGCATGCATGTTACATGTCTGGGACACCTACCATACAGGCATGGCCTGCCCATCCGCATGGCCACATCAGCGTCCACTGCCAGCCTTCTCATGTGTGTCAGGATGGCACCGTCCTTCCTGGCTAGGTCCTGCCAGCAATGCTGCAGCTGTCTGAGTGTCCTCCTGACCCCGTGCTGTGTGTACAGCTTGGCAGCAATCCTCCACACCTATTTCCTGTCCCCAGGGGTGTGTCTCTTGCTGCCAGCAGGTACCTGGCCCACTGCCGGACCAGGCTGACCAGCTGAGCAGTCTCATTTGGGCTAAAGTTGGGTCCTCTGCCACCTAGACTGCTCATGTTTGCACTTGCAGTGAGGCTGTGGCTCTGTGGGACTGTTGATTGTTTGGCTCTACACTCCCTCTTGCATGAGGCCATGAGCTGCATGCGGTGGTGTTGCCCCCTGCGTCACTACACAACGTTTTAGCGCACGCCGCAAGTGCATGTCATTTCACCGCATAATGCAATTGCATATATATTTATCACAGCTTGCAATTTGTGTGCTCTCTGTATGCAGGGCTTTCTTGTGTATGTACTGTGCCCCTGCATGTGTTCCTGGGCTGTGCTTGGAGTGGCAGGTACTGTGGTTGTAGTGTGTGTTAGCACAGGCTTGTGCTGCACATGTGTGCACTCATGGTAGTGCAGGCCTGCGGGGGGGATGTTGCATGGTTATGCTGGTCTGGTGGTGTGATGTCTATGTGGGGTGTCTGTGTTATGATGCTGTGTGTCCTGTGGGTGGGCCTGCACATGCATGTTCCATCCTGGACACTGGTGGTACGTGTCACATCCCACCATCATAGCATACATGCCCCTCTAGCCCTGTGTACTTAAGCTACAGTGCCGTCCTGTGGCAGGCATGCATGCTTTCCAGGGGCAGCTTGGGTACCACCGCTGTCATGTGTGGCTGTGTGTACTGATACATGTCACCCTCTCCCAGACTGTCTTGCAGCACTGTTATTCCCTGCATTGTCCGCCAGGGGTGACACACCAGACAGGGGCATTGTTTCTGTGTCACAGTGCACCCCTGTGTGGTACACTGCACCAGGCAGACAGCCCTGTGTGGTGGTGTCTGCTGCTGTGGCATTCACATGTGTTGTCAGTCATCCCTTGGCAGCCGATATCAGACATTTTATGGTTATATTTGATGGACATAACTAAAGTTGATTCTGAATGGGGTTTGGAAGTCTGTTTAAGTAGCTCCTTTCTGTCCTTTTGTCTTATTCTGTTTTCAGCTGCGTTTAATGTTCCCCATTGGTATTCCCTGTCTCTGAATCTCTCTATCATTGAGTCTATCGCTCTATCTACATCTTCTTGTTTACTGCAGTTTCTTTTGGCTTTAGTCAATTGCGCATAAGGGATGCTTTTCTTCAAGCTAGGTTCGTGAACATTTTTATTGTGTAGTAATGTGTTTCTATCAGTGTCTTTTCTATACAGACTAGTATAGATATATGAATTTTCTAGGTGTATATTTAAGTCCAAAAACAGCACCTTGACCTTATCAAAATTCATAACAAATCTTAAATGACTGCCTTTTAAGTTCAATTCTGTATGAAAGCCCCCTAGTTCTTGTTCATGTCCCTTCCAAATCATAAATATATCATCTATATATCTGAACCAAGAGAATATTCTAGAATTTATAAATCCTCCCATATCATTAAATATGTACAGATGTTCAAAATTATCCATATATGAATTGGCATATGCTGGAGTCATTGCTGAACCCATAGCAGTGCCTTTAATTTGTTGGAAAAACTGATTGTCAAATTCAAAATAATTGTGTTGCAGATTAAATTCAGCTAACTCTTGTAAAATTCTAATGTGCGGATGTGCACCACTTTCTCTTTTGTCAAGCAACATGCCTACACATTCAGCTCGCTCCCTGTGTGGTATAGACATGTATAGATCTGCAATGTCTAATGTAACTAGAATTACATTTTCTGGGATCCCTTGTTCAGATATATAGTTGAGTTTATTTATCATATCCATGGTATTTTGCAGGTGAAAATCTTTAAATCTTGAGACAGGCTCAAACACAGAACCGATTCCAGAGACTATCGGTCTGTCAGGGGGATCCAAAACACTTTTATGAATCTTAGGAGTTGCGTAAAATTTAGGAATTCTTGCGTATTCATTTACAAGTAGATCAGCTTCCCATGGGTATAACCAATTCATAACTGTGTATTCATCTACTAAACCTTTAAGTTGGGTTAAAATGCCAAAGGCAGGGTCTACAGATAATGGAATATAGTTTTCTAAATCATTTATTAGCTTAAGGCACATATTTTGATATTGATCTCTGTCTTGTATTACAATAGCCCCACCATTATCTGTCCCTTTGATGACAATATTAACGTCACCTCTTAGCTCTTCAAGTGCTAATTATTCCCTTTTAGGTAAATTGAAATGAGAGGGAAATCTAGCCTCTTTATTTAAAACAATCCATAATTTCTTTATCAGCTATTTTAATCAAAGCCTCAACTCCATGGTTCCTTCCAGTAGGAGGATTATATTTAGATTTTACCTGTATTTTTTGCTTTAAATCCATTTGATAGTGGTTCATATCCAAATTTTCTTGTGAACCATAAAGGTTTTTCAACCTCAAAGTTCTGAAAAAATGTTGTAGATCTACCTCTAAAGTAAATAAATCCACTGGTTGAGAAGGCGCAAACGATAATCCCTTACTAAGGACATTCACTTCATCTGTTGTTAATAACCTTTTACTTAAATTAAAAATTGTAATGATGTTAGTTCTCACATAGTTCTCCCTCTGTTGGCCTGCCCTTGCCTTGTTTGCCTTCCACCTGGCCTGCCTCCCCTTGCTGTGCCTCCCCCACCCCCTAGTATCCTTCCCCCTGTCATGGAAAATTCAGCTGGGCATTTTGCTGACATAATTCATATCTTGGAAGCTATTCTGATGCGCTAGGTTGTTATTCTTCTGATGTAGATTCATTTGAAGGTGTTTTATTGCTATCCCTTGTATAGCTATTATCATTATCAGAACTATAATAATCTTGAGGTGTTTTCCAAAACTGGTTTCTCCTGTTAACTATTTTGTAGGTGTAAACCCTTCCATCTCAATAATCATTAGTGTCCCTTATACATTTTTTAACCTTTTGTTGTTTTAGCCTCTCTTCATATTGTTGGAGCTTGCTTTTAATTTCCTCCAAATTATTTTTAAATTCTTCCTCCTGTATTTTTAACTTCAGTGATTCTTGTACTGTACCCCTTTAATATCTACTTCCAAATTCTGTCTTTCCTCTATGATAGCCTCAATAAGGGCATACATAAAGTTACCACTGGCTCTGTTTCTAATCTCATCCCATTTGTGTTCTAATTTAGAGGATTTAATCCCTATATTCGGTTCCACACTTATTCTCAAACCTCGCAGTATTCTATTATATTGAAGGTATTGGGTAAGGATCAGACCATGCCACTCCAATCTACAATTCTTGTGCTGTAAATGTTCTATTTTATATAACAATTTTTTTAGAGCCTCCCCCATCTGCATGGAGAGATCTCGATCCCCACGCATTGCTGAAAACAACTTCTTCCTTTGATCTTCAGAAAAAGTAGTAAAATGAATATTACTATGCAAGCTATCTCCAATATCAGCAACAATCTCTCCAGGATCCACTGCATACACTTAGGCTGTGAACAGAACTGAAGAAGTGAAGCTAAACGGCAAAAATGCCATAAGAATAACTTTCAACGTTTATAGTTCAACATCCACAAAGAACATTTGCTCAGTCCATCAAGCAAATAACAACAAATTCCAACTCCAAGCTTCATGGGAAATGAACCACTCTGTTGTCTTAAATGTTCTTCTATTCCATTAATTATTCAGCTAACCCCCTATGGACAGCTTCACGCAACAAAAAATCGAGGGGGGGGGGTAAAGCCCTTTTGAAATCTTCACAGAGACAAAATACTCATAGCTGATAACGTTCAGTTCAGCTTTATTTTTACTCCCACTGCGTTTCGTTCCATTTCTGAAGCTTGTTCATGGGGTTTTTCAAGCTTTTGCACAAATTAAATCTATAATTAAAATGTAAATATAAACAGAATTAGTTAATTAAATCTCCTTATACATGCTTCATTTATATTTAAATTCATTTTGTTCAACTCTAACAGGATCAACCAGCCTACCTAGGATCTCTACTTATACTTCCTGTTAGACCTTTCAAGCTTCATAAGCATTCCTAAAAACATAAAAATATATTAAACAATCTGTTCGCCATAGTGCACTCCCATGTTACTATCCCCAAACAAGTGGGGTAAATCTTCTTCATAACACAAGCACTACCAGCATACCTAAGTCTGCAGTTTTATCAATGTTTCTTTCAGGGCTTCAAACAGTATCTCTAATGCCAATATCCTTTTCTGTAAAAACAAAATGTTTTTTTAAGAATTTTTTGTTACTTAATTTTGAGTAATTATGCTGTCCTTATAATTATTACATCCAAAAAATATCATACTGCTGTTATTGCCTCCAAATCAGAGTGCTAAAAATCATTTAACTATCCACAAACATATGGGGTATACCCTCTTTATAGCAGCCGCAGTATTAACATACCTAAATCTTAAGTTTGTCTATATTTCTTCCAGGGCTTCAAACAATGTCTCACAAGGAGTAATCCTTTTCTGTAAAACATAACATTTTAATAGGTTTTTAGTTGTTTAATTTAAACAATTGCATCGTCCACTTGGTTATTTTATCTAGAAAAGTGCCAAACTGCTCTTGTTACCTTCAAATAAAGAACTGGAGATGCTGTTTGTTATGCCCTTAAACTCAGCTTTCTGCTGTAATGGCGGAAAATGCTGGACACTGATTCCTCTCAAGTTTCCCCATAAGAGCGTTTGTGGAGTGATGCAGCTGAGGTCAACCTGCAGCACAATACCTGCACTGACAGTGAATCAATCTTCGTACACCTCATCCTGGGTCTCTGCAAGCACCTCACCATTGGGTGTGTATATAACCCTCCTAAGAATGCCCTCCAATCCCTGGAGGCAATCTTAAAGGATATAGCCAATGAGGTCTCCTCTGAATTCCTCATCTTGGGAGACTTCAACCTGAACTGGGCCCAGGATGCCAACCAGTCTCTCTTTGGCCTGATTCAAGATGCAAACCTTGTTCAGGTAATCTCTGAACCCACCAGACTGAACCACAAAGGAGGGAATCACTCTACTTTTGACTGGGCTCTGGTGACTAACCCCTGTAACATCCAGTCAGTTGGCACCCTGGCTGACGCTCTGAGTGACCATTCCCCTATCTTCTATATCTGGAAGAACAGGGTGCCCAGAGTTCAACTGTGAATCCTGGCCATGCGAAATTACACCCACTACACACCCCGTCAATTCACCGGCTATCTTAGCAGCCTAGACTGGAGACAGATCAAACTCCTTCCTACTCTGGATGGGGTGGTGGCCTTCTTCCAGAGGACGTTTAACATGGCAGCAAACCTCTTTGCCCCTATGAAGAAACTTCATGCCAAGGGGAGCTGCTGCAGATGGGTAACACCTCCACTAAAGGCCCTGATGATGCACCATGACAAGGCTTGGAAAAAGTTCAAGCACTCCTCCCTACCGGCCAACCTTGTGAATTACAAAACTCTCAGGAACAAGTGCAAACAGGCCATACAAATTGCCAAAAGGGAGTATGTCATGCGCCTTCAGAAAAATAACCTAGGGAACCCTAGACTTTTCTTGGCCCATATTAACAAATTGGTAAAGGGGAATGGCAAGTCTGAACCTGGTCCCACCGAGGTCAACGGACAACTAATACATGAGGATCCCTTAATCAACACTTCACTAAACCATCACTTCACTAACCTTGACTCATACAGGGCTGGCCAATCTCCACTCAACACAGACCCTAACATGTGGGTACCCCCTGATCTTGACTGCCCATCCTTTCATCTATGGCTAGTCAAGCCTAAAGAGGTTCTCTCACTACTTAAGACTCTAAAAACCTCGGGCTCGGGGGAACCCGATGGGATTCACCCCATGCTGCTGAAGGACGGGGCCCCAGCCCTAGTCGGACCCCTGACCTGGCTTATTAACCACTTTTTGAAGGAGGGTGCAGTCCCTGAACAGTGGAAAGAGGCCCATGTGGTCCCAATCCACAAGGGCGGCCTCCGGGAGTCTATTGGCAACTATAGACCAATCTCTGTGCTCTGCATCCTGTCAAAAATCCAGGAAGAGCTGACCTATGGACAACTCCTCGACTACTTGGAGGTCCACCAAATCCTGATACCCTCCCAGCATGGTTTCAGAACCGAGCATGGGACTGTTACTGTACTGATCAAATTTGCAACAGAAGTACTCCAAGATCTGGACAAGGATACCCCTACTGGTGAAGTCTTCATTGACCTTTCCAAGGCCTTCGACCTGGTTTACCACAATATGCTACTAGCTAAGCTGAGCAACATAGACCTAGACTGCCATGCTCTAAAGTGGTTCAAAAGTTACTTGACCGGCTGCAGGCAGAGGGTAAAGTGGAAGGATGCCATATTGAGGCCACTTCCACTAAAAGACAAGGTGCCACAAGGGTCAATACTCAGCCCCGTCCTCTTCTCTCTCTGTTCACTAATGAACTATCTGACCACTGCAGTGGGAGCTCTGTTGTCTAGTACACAGATGATGCCATCATCTACCATTCCACTGCCAATCTGGGAGGCCTTAGTCCCTTACTCCCAGATGACCTCCGGTCACTTGAGCACTGGTTCATCGAGAACAGAATAGTCCTCAAAACGGACAAAACTAAGGCAACGTTGTTTGGTCCTAGATCCCTTGGTCAGGATAGAAAACAACACCTACAACTTACCTCCATGTCTGGCAACTGCCTAGAAGTAGTGCCTTCCCTGAAATACCTCAGCCTTACCATGGACCAGGGTCTCACCTTGAAGAACCACATGGACCAAGTCACCAAAACCTTACATGGGAAACTAAGTATCCTCTACTGACTGAAAGACCAGCTCGTACCCGAAGCTAGGATCTCTATCGCCACCAGCGTCCTTCTCCCGACACTCACATATGCCACCACAGTCATGCAAGGATTGGGGAAGCTGGAGAGGAACAGACTTCAGGTACTGTACAATAAGATGGCTCACTTCACCTCCCAGCCCAACCCTAGGGATCACCACTGTGACTACCTATCCTTTTTAAACTGGCCCTTACTGGACGCTTGCCTCCAGTACCCTCTGCTTGGCCTAGCCTACAAGTTAGTGAGCCCAACTGCCCCCCCACTCTCTCTGGACTCGTTGCTCTAAAGACCAATCCCCAGCTCCTCCACACAACAGGCCGCACTCTCCTAGATGTCCCCAAGGTTAGAACCAAGGTGGGCAGTATGTCTTTTGCTCACACCGCTCCCACCCTGTGGAACCTACTTCCTCCCGGGGTGTAGGAAGCTCCCTCTATCAAAATGTTCTGTACTAGACTTAAGGCCCACCTGGTGGTAGCCAGTACTTGCTGTTGCACTGGCTCCTGAAAGGACCCCACTGATAAATAACTAACCAGGTCCTATCCTCCTCTAGTGCTAAACTTCTAAGATATGTACTATTTATCATCACTGTTGATCAACCTATTTATTCCAAATGTGCTGTTATGTTCCTGTATTGCCATCATGACTGTGTGCTGCTTGTGATACCTGTTACCTGAATTAACACTGTCACACTGTTTTTTTCTCTTGTGCTATGTAATCCCGGGTCACCCCTGAAAAAGGGACCTCCAGGGCTCAGTGGGCTTACCCAGTCACCAAAATTTAATAAATAGATAAATAATATGAGATGGGTGAAGTATAAGAGAATGGGGTGAACTTTAGGGCTGAAGACCCCAAGGCACACCTTGATGCCTGTTAGTGACTGTAAGGTGGGGGTAGAATGCCGTGAGCATTACGGCCGATGAACCCAAGTCACACCCCTGACACCAGTCAGTCTCTACAGAGTAGGCATTGTGGTTGGAAACCTTAATGTCCCAGGCATTTGTTGGTATTTTTACTCCAAATTTTCAAAATGGGCTTTTTGGGACCCCGTCTCATGAACAGTGGCATTATCATTTCATTACTCAGTCCTGAAAGGTAATTTCACACAGCAACTATGCCATTTGGTGCCACAGGTGCAGAAACACATTTTGGGCAGGATGTGAAAAATGATAGCCGTACTGTTCATGAGGAAGTGTGGAAAAATGACAATGCTGAAAATCTGAAGTGAAAATATGAAAAATTCACTAAGTTACGAGCATGTGTAGAAAATGCGCAACGCAAACCCGTAACATTGTCATTTTTTTGAATTTTTTCACCAGATTTTCAACATAGGCATTTTAAGACCTCTGCTTATGAACAGTGTCACTGTGATTTTCTTAATCTGTCCCGAATACTGATTTTCCACATCGACCGCACTATTCTGCGCCGGACATGTGAAAACACATTTTGGCCAGGATGCGAAAAATGACAGCTGTACTGTTCATAAGGAGGTGTGAAAAAAATGCCAATTTGAAAATCTGGAGTGAAAATATTACAAATTTGCGAAGTTACAAGTGTACGTGGAAACTGCGCAACACACGCTTGTGACAGTCATTTTTCTTGGAATTATTTAACCAAATTTGGAACATAGGCTTTTTGAGAGCCCACCTCATGAACAGTGACACTGTCATTTCATTAATTGGTCCTGAAAGGTGATTACACACAGTGACCACGAAATCACCTTTCGGGACCGATTAATGCCATGACAGTGACTGAATTCATGAGGAGGGGTCCCAAGAACCCCATTTTGAAAATTTGGTGCCAAAAGTCGAAAAATGGCTGAGATATCCATATAAGTTGAAAAAAACCCATTTATGCCATTATACAGCTCATCGGCATTTCTTCAGTTTGCAGTTGGCTTTGAAGAGTGCAGACGTGTTCCCGATCCACCAATGACCATCGCGCCAGGCTCTGGAGGTAAGTAAGAGGTGAGGGGGGTTGTGGGGAGGTGCGGTGCACAGAGGGTGGCTTCAGATTGGGGAAGGGGCAAAAAGACTCAACGAGGGACCGTTTCCTTTTTTTACAGTTGTTTTTTTTTTAAAGATGACTCAGGACTTTTGGCATGCAGCGGTGGGCTCCCAGTGTGCCAACCTGGAAATTTGTTTGTTTGGGGGGCAGTGGAGCCAATGGGGATTGGGCACTCTGTCGGCCATACAGTGTGCTGGGGGGGACTTGGGACTTTTGGCATGCTGGGGTGGGCTCCCAGCATGCCACCTGGAAGTTTATGTCTTTGGGGGGTAGTGTAGCTGACAGGGATTGGGCACCCCATCAGCCATACAGTGTGCTTGGGGAGGACTGCATCAGCCGAGGGGGATTAGGCACCCCCTCAGCACACAACAAATGGTGGGAGAGGTGCATCATGCTGACGGGGATTGGGCTACCTCTTTGGCAAAAGAACTGGAGAAGGGGGCATGCCAACAGGGGGACTGGGAACCCTTGTCGGCTTCCAAAGGGACTGTGAAAGGTGGTGTCTGTCCATTGGCTTCCTGGGGACTGTGAGAAGCTGATGGAGAAGCTGTTGTCATGTTAATTGAAATGAGACACCACCAAACAATGCAGCTGTAATTGGCTGATGCAGTCAGGGACTGCCCCGCAAGAAAAAATTACTCACCTTAATAATGTTGTTTCTTCTAATGGAGTCTTGCTATATTATGACATATGCAATGAGTCCCAACCTTCGAACTGCTCCGGAGGTGAAAGAGTTAACTTTCCATGCCAGGCATGGAACGCTGAGCTCGAGCTTGGTTGAAAACTCTGTTGTTCTTCAAACTCAAACTGTCAGATCTTTACGAGCTAAACTCACTAAGGTCCTGTGTGGAAGCTGTAAACCTACACTAGCCAACTGGCTACTAAATATAAGAACACATTTTTTGGTCCCAAAACAAAGACTCAAGTCAGGAGACCCAAAAAATTAAAAACACAACACCCAGTCACCCCAAAAGGGGGTGAAAAAAACAGGTGAGGCATCTACTAAGTGCCAGCACTGCACTGCCCACCCACATCCCAAAACAGAGGTTCTGAGAGGGCAGGCGGGGAGGTCATAATAGCAAGACTCCATTAGAAGAAACAACATTACTAAGGTGAGTAATTTTTCTCTTCAAACAACATGAAGTCTTGCTATATTATGACATATGCAGATCATACAGCAGTACCTCCATGGAAGAGGACAGAACCTGCTTAGGAAATAGGCTCTGAAGCACAGCTGTGCCAAACTGAGCACCACTCCTAGCCTGGGTGTCCAGAAAGTAATGCTTGGTAAAAGTGTGAACTGTTTTCCAGGTAGCTGCTTGACAAATCTCTAGAATGGGGATGTCCCTGGCAGCAGCCAGGGAAGCAGCTGTATGTCTGGTAGAGTGAGCCCTCAGGCCTGAGGGAGGAACCTTACCCAGCTTTTCATAACAGAATTGGATACAAGAGATGATCCACCTGGCAATGGATTTTTTAGTGGCAGGTTTCCCTTTACCAACCTCACCATAAGTGAGGAACAGTTGGAGGGAGTCAAACCTGTGATCCTTGGTACGCTCAATGTAGTAACTAAGGGCTCTCTTCACATCTAGTTGTGCAGCCTCCTCGCCAGAGGAGGAATGGTCAGTGAAGTACACTGGAAGAGACATAGATTGATTAAGGTGGAAATCTGAAACCACCTTAGGCAAGAACTTCCTGTTAGTCCTGAGGACCACCTTATCTCTATGAAAGGAGATAAAATCAGGCTCCACTGACAAAGCTTGTAATTCACTTATGCGTCTGGCAGAAGTGATGGCTACCAAAAACACAGTCTTCCAAGTCAAATACTTAAGCTCTGCTGAAGACAAGGGCTCAAAGGGAGGTTGCATAAGCTGAGCAATGCAAACATTAAGATCCCAGGCAGGAGCAGGGTCCCTGAATGGAGGGTTGGTGTGAAGCAATCCCTTAAAAAACTTAGAGAATACAGGATGAGTTGAAAGAGAAGAGGGTTTACCTGCTGAAATAAAAGCAGACACCGCAGCCAAATGCAGCTTTAGGGTAGCTGGTCTGAGCCCCAAAGTGTTTAAATGGACCATATAATCCAGGACTGTGGGTAAATCAGCAGATTCTGGGGAAATATGCTTCCCAGAGCACCACATGGAAAACCTCTTCCATTTGGAATTGTAAGTAGCCCTGGTGGAAGGCTTCCTAGAAGCCTTCAATATATCCATTACACCTTGGGAGAGGTGTAGATCAGCAAACTCTAACTCTTCAAGAGCCAGGCCTTGAGATTGAGAGATTTGAGGTTCGGGTACCAAACCCTTCCCTGAGCACAGGTTAACAGATTGTGATTCCTGAGAAGACACAGGGGAAGATGGACTGCTAAGGACAGTAGGAGTGATACCAGGGTTGTCTGGCTCAATCTGGAGCAATCAGAATCACTTTGCAGGATTGAGATCTGATTTTGACTAACACTTTGAACAGGAGAGGAAGGGGGAAAGCATAGAGAAACTTCCTTCCCAATTGAGAACTAAGGCATCCAGAGGGACTGAGCCCAACACTGGGGGCCTGCAGCAAAAAAGAGGAAGTTGGTGATTGTCTGGGGCTGCAAAAGATCTATCTGCGGGATGCCCCATCTGGCAAATATTACCTCCAGGACCAGGGGATCCAGTGACCATTCGTGTTGGCCCTGGGAAATCCTGCTGAGAGCATCTGCCAGGACATTGTCCTTGTCTGGGAGGTGAACTGCCGTAAGGGAGGTGTTCAGGGAGTAAGCCAGAGACCACAACTTCATTGTGTCGGTGCACAAGGCCGTAGACCGAGTGCCTCCTTGCTTGTTGATGTACCACATTGTAGTGGTGTTGTCTGTTCTGACCTGTACAACTTTGTTCTGAACAGATTTGAAAAAAGCTTGAAGTGCTAGAAAAACTGCTCTGAGCTCCAACAGGTTGATGTGGAGCAGAGATTCCTGAGGGGACCACAGTCCTTGGGTAGTGAGGTCGCCCATGCGAGCTCCCCATCCCAAGAGGGATGCATCTGTAGCAAGGATTAAAGAGTGAGACTGAGTGACAAAGGGAACCCCTTGCTCAGATTGCTCTGATCCTGCCACCACTGTAGGGCTTGGATCAGGGTTCGAGTCACTGGAATCAACTTGGTTAGAGGGTCCTTTCTTTGAGACCAAAAGGCTCTCAAATGGAACTGGATGTCCCTCATCTGAAATCTTGCTCCCTGCACTACTGCTGTAGAAGCAGCCATGTGCCCCAGGAGCTGTAGAAAATGCCTTGCTGGTTGAGAGACCTGCAGGGTGAATGAGGAGGCCAGAGAGACCAGGGTCCTTGCCCTGTCCAAAGGAAGGAAGGCTCTGGCTTCCTCTGTGTTCAGTTCTGCACCTATGAAGGTGAGGAGCTGGACAGGTTCTAGAACTGACTTTGGAAGATTCAGAAGGAAACCTAGAGAGGTAAGCAGTTGCTGAGTTATCTGAAGATGCAACTTGACTTGGTCTGGAGACTGGCCTACTATGAGCCAGTCGTCCAAATAAGGGAAGATGACAATTTTTTGCCTTCTTAGGTAGGCAACTGCACTGCCAGGCATTTTGCGAATTCCCTTGGAGCAGAGGTGAGGCCAAAGGGCATTGCTCTGAACTGGTAATGGCCTGAGGGCAGCTCGAACCTGAGGTACTTTCGATGGGAGCTTCTGATGAGAATATGGAAGTAGGCATCCTTGAGGTCCAGGGACGCTAGCCAGTCCCCTGGCCTTAGAGAGGGTAGAATAATTCCCAGAGTCACAATTTTGAATTTTGGTTTTAAAAGCGCTTGTTTAAGTATCTGAGATCCAGGATGGGCCGCCATTCTCCTGTCTTTTTTGGGGTTAGGAAGTACCTGGAGTACAATCCTTTGCCCTGGTGTAGGGGTGGAACCCTTTCCATGGCTCTGAGAGCCAGGAGAGTAGAGACTTCTGCCTCTAGGGCAAGTGCCTCTGATGGATTTGCGGGTGGAAAGGATCTGGTTTTCATCTTTGGAAATTTTTTGAAGCTGAGAACCAGTCCCTGGCTTACTACTTCCAGGACCCACTTGTCTGATGTCAGAGACTTCCAGTCCTGGACAAAGTAAGCCAGCCTGCCCCCTACAGGTAGTTGAGAATCGGCCCTGGCCACTCCATCAGGGTGCCTGCTTGGCAGGGGCTTTAGGCTGAGGGGTGGAAGCAGGCCTGCTTGTACCCCATCTGCTTCTCCCTCTAAAGAACCCCCTCTGGGCGTAAGCTGAAGAGGAGGCCTGGGCTTGGTAGAAAGGCCTATGAAAAGGCCTGCCCCTGCCCCTGGAAGGCTGCCTTTGAGGAGTGGCCTGCCTTTCCTTGGCCTGTGCACTCCTATAGGTGGTCCTATACTCATCCATTTTCTTCATGTAATTCTCTGTCTGCTCCCCAAACAGAGAATTACTCACAACAGGAAAATCCATGGCCTTAGTCTGGGTATCCTGTGACAGGCTAGTACATCTGAGCCAAGCCATTCTGCAAGTGCCACAGGTGTAGCCATGACTCTTGATGACACATCATTAGAGTCCACTGCAGCATGGAATTGCACCTTAGATGCCTCAATGCCATCAGCAGCCACCTGCTCCAGCTCCTTGGCAAGCTGGCTAGGGACCTGTTTTATAGAGCCATAACAATATCCCATCTGGATTTCTGGTATCTAGCAACATAAGCCATATAATTTGCCTGTCTGAGTCCCAAGGATGCTGCCATGTACTGTTTCTTTGCCATGGCATCAATCCTCCTGGAGTCCTTGTCAGGGGGGTGTGAGGCCAAGGGAATATTTGCCTTGTCACAGGCTGCAGCCTGCACTACCCCAACATGGCTGCATTGTTGTGTAAGGAACTCCGTATCAGAGCCTGACAATGTGTACCTCTTGTCCATTCTCTTATCAACAGGAGGTATAGTGTGAGGAGTTTTTAGAATTTTTACTGTCTGTTTCCCAAAAGATTTATGCAAAGGAATAGACAGTCTCCTGGACTCTGGGATATCCATCATTTCCACATAGTCAGGCTCCTCTTGATCATCCACAGCTTCCTCCATAGGGAGCTGGAGAGTTTCAGCCACTTTTTTATAAAACATAAAATGAGAAGGGGACTCAGAAAGCCTAGGAGGAGACACTCCTGAAGGTCTGTCTGGGGAGATGTCCGGTTCAATGGGCACATCCAGACTTTCAAATCCACATTCACTCTCCTTATACTCCTCTTCCCCCTCCTCCGATTCATAAAATTCCTCTAAATCATACTCTTGAACCGGTGGAACCGGCTGAACCATACGCTTACCTGATGGTGCCGGTTCGGTCGGAACCGGGGAAAGCGACTGGACAATTTTAATCGCTTTGGCTATTTCTTCAGTGGTTGGAAAGGAACGTTTTGGCTCCACACCAGCTGATTTCCTTGTCCTTTTTGCTGGAACCGACTCCTCCGAGTTGGCTGTCCTTTTGCCTGAGGAAGTCTCGCCCTGGTCAGAGGGCACTCCCTCCAGTTCGGTTGGAACCGAACCGGGCTGGCCATCCGGGTCAGCGGACTTCTTGGCCTCCCTTTCCCTGAGCCTACCAACTCTCTTTTCCAGGGTAGCTGCAGGAAAATTTTTGCAAATCTGGCAGTCTGCATTGAGGTGTCAAACCCCAAACAATAAACACAGGTGATGTGGGGGTCAGCCTTGGCAAAGGCTTCCACACAGACACTGCAGTGTTGAAACCCAGTGGGCCCGGTTTTTCTTTTGGGTTTCTCAGACATAGTGCCAGTCCTAACCAAACTTGCCCATTTATGGAAATCCGCCAAGCAAGACCCTCTTATCGGTTCCCAACCGTGTTACGGGTCGTGGAAAAAAACGTAATAAAACCCGTTTTTTTTAGAACCGATAAGAACCAGTAACTACACTCTAAAGGACAGATTAATATATTTCAAAACAACCTGATCGGTTCAAACCGAACCAATAACCGCTTACAAGTTCCACACAGAAGAATTAAATGTAAAAGCTATCTAGTACTTACAATACCACAGACAGAGCTTGAACCAACCGGTTTCGGTTTAAATACAGTCAAAAAACCAAGAAAATAATACTTTAACCGACAAAATGAACCAAGCAGAAGGAGAAAATCTCTGGAGCGACTGTTCAGTGAGGCGGAGTAAAGAATCTGACAGTTTGAGTTTGAAGAACAATAGACAGAGTTTTCAACCGAGCTCGAGCTCAGCGTTCCATGCCTGGCATGGAAAGTTAACTCTTTCACCTCCGGAGCAGTTCGAAGGTTGGGACTCACTGCATATGTCATAATATAGCAAGACTTCATGTTGTTTGAAACACAGCTGATCATGACATGCACTTTCTGATCGCAGTGGTCAATCTTTTTGTACATAGTGGCATGCTTATTAACTGCTGCTACTGGAAGCAAGGTGTTTTCTGCGCACGCATGCGCCAGCGAACACAAAAAGTGCACAAAATACAAAACAGACAGATACAGATACTAGTACCCAGTTTGATACTTCAGCCGTGCTGTGCATAGTAACTTGCAGTGAGGATAATAGGCACCGAATCAGAGAGTACCTATAACACTAGTAATACTGAGAAATGCTATGTGATATTTTTTTATACTGACAGTTAAATGGCTATACATAGATACATAGAAATTGTCATTAGATAAGGACCGCTACATGTAGGCCCATCTAGTCTGCCCATAAGCGCTAAACTTGTATGCAGTCACCAGATCTGGTGCTGAGGGCCATAAAATGAGGATTGTTAAATGATTTTATTGTTAAATGATTTTATTAAAATATTTTGGTGACTGCCTTACACAACATCAATACTGTAAGGTAGGGAAGTCAAGTTACTACATATACAGGATCACTGTGTACTCTTAATATGTTTCATGTTTATTTGCAGGAAAACACCATTGAACACACTCATTTACAAGGAGATCCCTCCTAATATAATAATAATAAGGTGATATAAGCCCTTATGTGATTTATTTTGACATCTGAAATCTCAAGACAGAGCCAATATGTGTTTGTGTTAGATGTAGTATTACTAGGGGGTTAACTCTTCTTCCTATGTTTCTAAGAAACAATTACTTAAAAGCATTGCATATTACAACAAAGTTACATTTTTCACAGTTTAGGTAGGGCAGTACCTGTACTGATCAATGCCTCATATGACTTTTCCCAGTTTGTAGAGGATCATTTTCAGTTTCCCACTGCAGAGCTGTAGTAAAAGAAATGCAGACTCTTCTTAACTTTTCTACCAGTTGACTGCATATGACGCTATCTTTTGAGTATAACTTCTCTGTCAAGTCACTGGGTAGGAATTAAAAAAAAAACACTCCTGAAGCCATAATGATCTGTACTGATTGGTCCAGCTGATCAACTGTCCACATTTTGTGCATGTGAGACACACGAGTGGAGTGCTGGACCACTTAGTAATTAAATGAGAATTGTAACTCTCTGGCTCTGTCAGTTCAGAGCTGAGCCCCACTGTCACAGTCCTGACCCCCTGCTATCTTTACAACATACAGCTGGTATACATCTCATCTCCTCTGCTCCTCTTTGAATCAGCATGGAAAGATTAACCCCTTCATACCTGAACCCTTTCGGTTACCTGTCATGATCACGACTACAAAATTGCAAGGTAAAAATAGTGATCAAAGAATAGCGACTGTCATATTAGTGAGTGTATAAAAACTGCATGAGTAACAAAATAGTGACTATATTGTGATCTGATAATAAATAATGGTGAGTCTCTCTAAAGGAGACTCTAAATAATAGTGACTCTCTTTAAATGTGACTCTCTTTAATAGCGAATGCACAAAAGCAGTCTGAGTGAAGTGCATGAAAAGCTGTCACTGAGAAAATAGACAAAAGCAGAGTATTCAAAACAGCACTATTATAGTGCTGCAATTATAATCCCAGATTCCAGATTAGCTAGCAAAAGCAGTCTTTCTGGGCCATCGCTGAGTGAAGTGCACGAAAAGCTGTCACTGAGAAAATAGACAATAGACTGTGTTTCCGACTGGATGTTGGCTGTTTGATGGGAGTGAGCGAATCCTGCTGGCATCTCTATGCTGTGCAGTGCAGTGATGGGACAAAATCCTTACCTTTTCCACCAATCACTATGGGGCATGATGGCACGTCAAAATAGCCACTACAAGGTTGAAAAAAAAGCCAATTGATACCGAATGAGCCAAATTGTTACATTTTTATTTCAAGAATAAAAAAAATCAATTAGCCAAATCATGTCAGGTGTAATGGAGACCAAAAAAGTTAATCAGACATTTTCATTGTGAACAATTCACAGCACTCTGTCTGCATCTCACACCTGGAACTGGAAATTATATGCGAGTCCACGCAAGAACTCGTAATGGCTTCTGGAATCATACTGTGCCACTATGCTTCACACCCTTTCATTAGCATCCTTGTATCTGTGTTTACTGCCACAGGACAGTGCACCAGACACCAGCTGCTCCAACTTCAATTCCGTCATGCTCTGCTCTTCTTCTAGGCACTATATCAGTCTCCACACACTAGGATGGCATGCCCCCAAATGGCTATTAAAGCCATGATGCCACCCTTCAATGGCATTGTCTGTTCATGCTAAACCTTTGGCTGCTGCATCATTACAGTTTAATTGATTTGGATGGAAAGTAGCTCTTCATCTGCTTGATCTCTCCTTCAGTCTGCCTATCCATATTGCTTCAAAGTAATCAATGACTGCCAACAACAGGTCTTCATTAACTTGAAAGAATTCCCAGCTAGTCGGTTTGTCAAACACCATGGGAACATCGGTTGCAAGGGCCAATAACATCCTCATATGTAACGCGGAGTCTGGGTCTTGGCAATACCTTTTGTGCACTATGTTGTGTTTTTGTATGTTTCTCCAAACCGACTGAGCAAAATGAAAGAAACATCCACTTACATCAGTCTCTGGGAAACATACAGCAAAAGCCTTCCATGCTGCCTTTTTAAAATCCATTATAGCAGTAGAAGGTTTTAGCCCAGGGGAGAGAGACTTTATTTAATTGAAAACCCTTGAATAGGTTGTAGCTTTCCTAGAGCACATCAAAACATATAATGCAGTGACAACTGACCCTGATTTTAGTCCATGAATTGTATAAAGCTGGAAAAAAATAGATGGTCAAGATTTGAAGGTCCCATCTAACATCCAGTCAGTATACTTGGTCAGGAAACCCATATTTTGTTTGGTTGCAAATATAAGGAATCTGTCTTGCTCCTTCCCATTGTCATACAAAAGGAAAGGTTCACCAGAGATTGTTACAGTGAACTCAGATGATGTTTCAAGATCAGTAACAGAGCTAGGAGTAGCAGGACATCCTCGCTCCACTTGTCTGAGTCTTTGCACTGTACTTTTTATCAATGGCAGCCCAGGTAAATGCCCTGCTACATCCTCTGGTGCACTAGTGGTACACTGCACCACAACTTGAGATGTGCTCTCAACAGTGCCACAAGCTCTCTTCCTAACACTGGCTATAACGTTCCTCATACTAATGTCCCCAGCATCAGCTAAATGATTGTATTCCGTTATCTGGGCTATTACCTTATTTTCCATGGTGTACAAACAAGCAAGGCAACTGAACTTGTGGGTGTCAGCGGAACGCCAGTAAACCTTTCCTGAGTTTTCTTTGTCTTTGCGGTATACGAAGCCGTTGTACACAGCAAGGGGCTTGACTTTCTGTCTGACAATTACTTCGATGTCTGTCTCAGTGCTGTTGTAAGCCACACCTTACCAACCATGAACTTAATCCAGTTGCAATCAGCCATCAGCTGGTAACACTACTGCATTCTGGGATGAGGGTGGAGAAGACTACTAGCCTTGCTAATTTGATTGATCTGCTCAGGATTTCAAATTTTGGTGCCTATTTGTCTCAATGACAGCTTTTCTCAGTGACAGCTTTTAGTGCACTTCACTTAGCGATGGTCCCAGTAAGACTGCTTTTGCTAGCTAACCTGGAATCTGGGTTTATAACTGCAGCGCTATAATAGCTCTATTTTGAATGACTGCTTTTGTGTTCCACAATTTTAAACTTTTTAAGCTATTAGTATCAGAATGCTTGCAGCTTTTCTTGCACTTTACTCAGTGATGGCTCACATTTATTCAAGCATCAGTGTGTCAGCAACTAACACTGTGAGTTTTACATGGGTGTTATACATGTAGTCACTACATATTACATTCGCTATTGTAAATATCGCCATTTAATACTCGCTAAAATCTCAGTCGCAATTTTTTTCAGTGCTAATATTACATGGAACCAATTCTTTCAGCCTGAAAGACATATACATGGCTCTTTTTCAAATTACTTCTATATAATTCTGGTGAGAAGGGGTTAAAAAGGGCAATCTACTTTAGCCAAAAAAAACTGGAGTGGCAGCAGCCCCCCTCGCTTCCCTGGTTCCATTGCCTGTGGGCTGCCTGTTACATAACCAGATGCTGTTGGTGTTGTGTCCATTCTTACTTTAAGTATTGTATAGAGATTTGGGAGCTGCTGCTTCTGTATTGTACCTCCGTTAAAGAATGCAGCTATAAATGGCTGCTGCAGTCAGGGACCGCCCTGCAAACACAGCAGATTGTGATGTCAAGTTTCTTTGAGCAAAGTGGCATGCTCATTAACTGCCTTCTACTGAGGAAGGTGTTTCTTGCGCACGTTCAAGCAAACACAAAAATGGGGCTCAAATGAGTGCATAGAGCGCTGATTCTGAAGCCACCTTCTGACGCTCGGGCCCAAGAACATCTTAATAGGATTTCACTGATACACAGACAAGGATGCTGCCTTTTAGAAGGCTGATGGGGGTGGGGGGCAGGAAGTCCAAAAATCACCGGATTCAGATCTATTAGGATATTAGTAGTGATCTTAAAGCATGTGGCATGAATTTGATCCAGAGAAAGAAGTCGGTAAGTATAAAGACATTCGTTTACCCTCCTTATGTCTGCTAAACTACATCTTCAAGCAATGGTAACCCAAAATGCTTCACTGACTTGGTTGAGTCACTGGACTTTATTGACAAAATGAAGTCAGTTTGAGTTTTATGCCTTGATTCTCCTAAACCTGCCTGGCCGAGCTGTTGGTTTTTGGGATGGATAGACTTTTTAAAGGGCACCTTACACACTATATGCAATTTATTTTGTTTAGGACTGGGCACTAGTTAAGTTTGTGTTTGTGCAACTTTGTGATTTTACAGGAGATAATATATCTGATTGCCAGTATGCAAAGATTTCTCTTGGGCTATTTTTTGCACTTATTGTACAGTATGTCAGTCAAACTTCCCCACTTCATTAACTTGAGTATTTCTTCATTCCATTAAACAATGTCAGAAACTGTATCAAAATAGCACAGACTACACTAAGAGAGGGACAGCAAAAAACATTTTTGCATGGTCCAAATATGTAGTGTGAATAGAGCATAGACACTATTTTAACTTTCAGCCAGACTGTCACTCTTTCCAGACCAGTATCACTGTTTCTTTATTGGTAACACATTGCTTACCCACATGGATGGGATGCCAGCATAACCTTGAGTTATGGGTGAGATTGGATCAAAGAATCTGTGTGCTCTCCACCTCTGTTCTTCCAACTGAACAACTGAACTGTTCACCTCTTTGCAAGGGATAAATTAATGTTTCATAGTACCCTTCCTGTGCGAAATTGTATGTATTAGTGCATATACCATTACGTAATGTCCCTAATGAATATGAATTTGTATTTTTTTTTTCAGCTGAGGTCCAGTGAGGAACCCTTCTATTTGGAGATGGGTGCCCACTTAGTGTAGGTCATTACCGGAAGCTTCAACACCCAGACATTGTCATAGACCTAAGGGCTCATATAAGCACCCTTACCTCTTTTCTAGTGTGGATGGCTTTCAGCTAATTTGGTAGAAAGAGGGATGATAGCATAATGTTTTCACTACCCCATGAGATATGAAGAGCCACAGAGATGTTTTGGAATTGGTAACAACCTAAACTAACCTCGCTCTTTAGCTCTGGAATGGAATACCATCAGTCAGTTGCAACTTACAGTAAGCTGCTCTTGTCTCTGGGTAAATGGAAAGCAGCTCTCTCAAAACTTGGCAGTAGGCAGGTGAATTCTGTCACTGATCCTACTGGCAACATTTCCTGGCTGTGTTTGCTACCCAAACACTGCTGCATTATAGACAGTGTTTTCTGAACCAGGTGTTACTATGTTCAGTTGTTAACTGTTCAGCATTGTTGTTCCTAATGTTTTTACTGTTGTTGTTTATTCATTCTAACACCCAATATGTCTCTGCTATTGTTTTGGTTTCATGCAGTTCATTGCAGCATGCAGCCTGTATATGGGATTGAAAACATCCAGAGCATATAATAGATCATCAGCATCAAACAGCCAAACTCCAAAATTTTAAGTCCAACATAAGGCATTATTTGCACTTTTTGAATTTGCTCATCCATGAGTACCTCAGTAAATATTTAATGGAATGTACATGGTATTAACCTTCTTGTTTTTAGTATCTTACTTATTTATAACAAGAAAAAAACACAATTGCCCTTCTTTAAGTAATGCTTTTGACCTAACTAGAGCACACTTATTGAAAAGAGACTGTGTAGGACAAGTGTCAGAAGCCTCATTTACAAGTAACACATGGAGAGTGGCAATCAAGTGCAAGCAAGTGCAGTACTGAAAATGATTATGTTGCTAGTGCAGTCAGGCCTCTGGGGTGGGAGGAAGGGAGGTTGGTAAGCTCTAGAACCTGTGAGGCAACTGTGTTCCAGGATCTGCTTTGGGATCATGTGGCTGCCCAGTCTACAGGTTGCTCATTGCACTAGGTGCAGAACTAGCTGTTGTGATGGCTGAAATTAGGCTCTTGAAGGGCAGTTCTGTGTGGAGAAGAAAGTTGTCTTTTATACCACTCCCACAGCTGACACCTATAAGCAGTTATGGGCAGTGGCATCATGCCCATAGGGCCCGAGGGGGCATGTGCCCCCCTAATATTGTTGTGAAGTCCATTAATAAAACTGTGTTTAGAGTTATATTTTTTTATCGTCCTGTGGGCTGGAAAGAATAGTTGTGTTTTTTCAAACTCTTTATGGTGGGGACTGGAGGGTGGAGTAGGTTCCAAATCAATTATGTGTGCGTGAACTGGGCTGGGAAGCCTGACTGAGAGCCACCAGGCCAGGTTTTAAAAAAAGGTACTTGTTGCTTCCGCTGGGCTAGTGATTGGCTTCTGGGCTCAGCACCTGTAAAAACAAAGAGTGAGCGAGACAGTGACAAAAGACAGTTGATTGGTGGTAAAAACTGCCAACCAGCAGCAGCCAATTACAGTGCTGGCAGTTACCACCAATCAACTGTATGTACAGGCAGCAGAGGCATGAGCCTGAAGAAATAGCTCATCACGAGAGGTGGCAAATTGGCTTCCGTTTCTTTGTCCTTCAGTGCCAGGGCCATTCTGAGTAAAAATTTGACAGTCACATCGCAGATGACGAGATGAGTCATTGACAGTTGGCACTGCAGACTCTGCACTAAGACAGCGCGGTTGGTCCGGTGTGTTCAGATTTACTCCAGACCAGAACACTGCCTGAAGTTCCTGCCTGGCTGCTTCCTAAAGAAAAAGGTCTGAGATTTTTGTATATTACCGGCATTTAGAGCCATCTACAGGCAAATTCTACCTATATTTGACTTCGACTTGCAATTGGCACACCTTCTTCCAAGTCTCCTGCATTTTAATGCTTCTTTCAGATCTCCATCCAGCATAAATAACTAGTATAGGGCCTCTGTTTAGAGGATCTCAATGCAAACTCAAAAGTTCAGTAATGTAAGCCCTGTACTGCTTATGAGTCCACCTGGGCCCTAGTCTCTGGGGGGGGTCTTGGACATTGGTCTCAGACACTGGCAGTGCGCATTCTTAAAAGGTGCTTGTACACAGCTGCTTGTTGCTTCATATTTTATAGGAGGTCTTGTCTCATATATTGTATTGTGTGGTTAAAAAAGTTTAAAGTTTTACACTCACGCCATTTCAGCAAAACAACCAGCGAGGAGAAAGGGGTTGCGGTTATAAAACTAGTAGCACTTTTTTTTTTCAAACTGCAACCCTGCAGTGCAAAGTTCTTGCAGGAGTGAGGTGTCCCTGAAGTAATGAGCAGTGCGGTTTCCTGTAGTAACCCAATGCATTCTATCCACGTGTGAACATATAGGTTTCTGTGCAATATGCCTGATTGGCAGAAGAATGTAGTTGCTGTTTTTTTTTTTGGGGTTAAACGTTGAGAAAGTGTGGGGGGAATCGAGGGGCACATACACTGGAAGAACGAGCGTGATGGGGAGTAGTGGCTTGCTGGTGAAATGTACATTGCCCATTCCAGGAAAGGGGGTGGGAGAGGGACACAACAGCAGAGCATTGCAGGGACCGAGTGGCCTTTAGTGGGCACACAAAAATGTCCCGAGTGCCAGTATGTAAACTGTTGTGGCCATCTTAAGTGGCTTTATTTTCACTGAAAAGCTACATGTAAATGGGAGCACCTAGAAATCGCACTGAATGTACTGTATAATGATATTGTAGGCTATTTGTCATAAAGTTAATAACATTGATGAAAGTGCACTCCATAGTTTCTTAAAACTATAAATAGGAGAGACTGAGAAAGCAAGGGGGGTGGAATGAATCAAGTGGTACATACACTGGAAGACTGAATGAGGGTGATCGGAGTAGTTACTGGTGAAATGCACATCCTCCTTTCGGGGGTGGGTAGTCAAAGCAGTTGGGCACTGCAGGGACTGAGTGGCCTGTAGTGGGCTCATCAGAGTCCCAAGTGCATATTTTGAATGCCACTGTGTATTTCTTGCCACTGGAGGGCTGAGAATGATGTGATATCTCCAAAAACTGCATATTAGTCGTCTACCAGTCCTGTATCATGCTTACAATTCTTTATCAAGAAAATACCAACCCTGGTTGTATAATGGGTATACAGTAATATATTGTAACCAGAACTTTCACTGAGCCGGCCTGTGTGGGAGGCAAAATACTAAAAACCCGAATTTGGTATTTGTCACAAAGTCTGGTATTTCGTCTATCCGAATGAGCATGATATAGATTGAACTGTAGAGTGGAGGCACGGAAGAGTGGCATTCCCGTCTGAATACTAGCATGATGAAAATGTTATTTTGCCTTAACTGGTATGCAAAATCTGGTAGAATAAAATTAAATTTTAGCCATGTTAACTATTCAAAATGGCCAGTATGTAAACTGTTGTGGCCATCTTAAAAGTGGTGTTTTTTCACTGAAAAACTACATGTTAAAAATGGAGTGCATAGAAATTATGCTGGAAGCTGATTTAAAGTAAATTTTTCAAGCCTTTTTTGTTTGGGGCTAATAGTTAGACATTATCTGAAGGCAGCTTAAGTTCTCTCAGACAGAAAAGAAATGTAATTAGTCTTGTTAGGAAGAGAGCATAAATCTGGCAGAGCCCAATGGCAAGCCAATCCCATCCACTTCCTGGTCTGCCAACCACATCCCTGTGCTCAGATGTTTTATGACGTGTTACCAGGGAAAGCATGCCCCATTGAAGTCTATGGGGCTCTTTCAAAACATTTAAGTCACAAGGCAATCTCCAGTATATATGAAAGCCACTGCTCAACTAGCAGATGTTCTATTAGTTGAGCGGTGGCTTTCATATGTACTAGAGATTGCATTGACTTAAAAAGTTTTGAAACTGAGCCCCATAGACTTCAGTGGGGCACGTCCCCCTGTGCTCTCCCTGGTTAGACACAAAATGTCTGAGCATGGGTGGATGGGGAAGTGGAACGGATCAGTTGGACATCAGGCTCAGCCTGATTTTATGATCCGCTCCTAACAGGACTAACAATTTTCTGTCTCAGAGGACATACGCTGCCTTAAGGTAACGGGCTATAAGCCCAACACCTCATATATTTGACAAGCCTTTTAAATTGTTATTAATATAAAAGGTAACACTGTGAGTAGAATGAACAAAGGACTAAAACAATTGATCATTCCTCTAACCTACATCAGTATTATGGCACTTAGCTTGTTGGGGAACAGCTTTCTGGACTGCTAAAAGTCACCAAAATGCACCATCTACCCTCAGTTTTTAAAAATGTTCCGGGGGGGGGGGCATGCCCCCAGACCCCCCTACAGAGGTTGAGATTTTGTGCCCCTCCAAGATTTATGACTGCATGACACCCCTGGTTATGGGGGATGGACCAGGGTGTGTGTGGGGGGAAGACAGGTAGTGAGGGAAGGGGAAGTAAAGGGGAAACCACAGTTTATTGCAAGTAACTGCTTCAAGCTGCTGTGTGAAGTGGTACAGGTCAAACCACCATGTAGAACTTTGATGAGCAACCTACATAGTGGGTTGGAGGCCTCTACAAGGGATGTGCTGGGGGAGGTGGTAGCTGAGAACAGAAAGAAGAGGAGGAGAGTAGTGGTGGTAAGGGATTCTATTCTCTGGGGGATGAAGAGAATGGTGTGTGCTTAATTCCCTAAGGAGAGCGTACTGGGCTACTGCCCTGGTGCAACAGCAGACTGGATTATCCCTAGAGTTAGGCATTTCTCTAGGGAAGGTGAAGGGAAGCCCGATATGATAGTCCAACTGGGGATGAACAGTTTGGCTACAGGCGATATATGATCACAGCAAGTAAGAAATTTAAGCTGTTTGACAGGATGCTCAAGAAGAAGCTGTTTTGGTAACCTTCTCAGAGTTCCTACCAATGCCAAATAAAAGAGGCTAGGAAGTTTACAAATCACCTGTTTAACACAAAGCTAAGGAGTCTGTGCAAAGTGCGGGACTTCCATTTTTTTGGGGGACTGAAGACTTTGTTGGAGAGACAGGAAACTGTTTAAGAATGATGGGCTACACCTCAGTGGATGAGGGATCAAGGGTATTGGGGCAGAAATAGCAACATTTATGGATAGGAATTTAAACTAGGAAAGAAGGGCAGCATAACTCGGGAGGAGTTAATGGGATCAACTGCACATATGGAGGGGCCTGGAGGCCATCCCACAACACTAACAAAGCAAGACAAGGCGATTGGGCTTCAACATAATAAAGGAAGCATAGTGGTAAGAACTGAAGGGCGAGTTATGCAAAAAGGAGTTTGAGTGGACGCTAAGATAAACTGCGTGGGGCAACAAGGGAGAAAGAGAGAGGTAGAGAGTATGGGAAAAGGGTGAATAGAAATGGAAACATTGCAAGGGGCAGAAGGGGGATTGGGATGTTGTTTATGCTAATGTTTGGAGTATAGGGAACTAGATGGTTGAGCTACAGACCTTAATGGCCACAGAGAGTTTTGGCATCTTGGTCCACATTGAAACTTGGTCTATACAACATAGCTGGGACATTTCAGTCCCAGGTTATTCCCTGCTTAACAGGGACAGGGAAGGTGTGTGTGTGTGTGTGGTGGGGGGTAGTCAATGTATATGTCAGAGACTCAATCAAGGGGGTTGAAAATAAGGCAGTAGAGGGCAGGGAGAGTTGAGACACTGGATCTTATTGTTTGACAAAGGGGGAGAAGCTTGAGGGTATGGATGGTCTACAGGCCACCAGGTCAGATAGCTGAAGAGGACATGGCCCTGTGATGAAATTAGGAATGCAGTAGGGTCATGTAACACTGTCATTGTGGGAGACTTCACTTTCCTGAATGTGATTTGGAACATCTCAGTAGCAGGATGACTTCCTAATTCAAACAGTTTAGAAGGCGAAAAGAGAGGTGCTATCCTTTATTCTGTATTGTCCAACCAGAGCACTGTAAATGTCATAAGACAAGAGCTGGTGGGGACAGCTGACTGGAACACAATGAGACTTAGCACCTCTCTGGGTGACCAGTGGCTGGATTCATCATTGCTTGTCCCCAACATCAGAAGGAACAGAGCAGGTTTCCAGAGTGAAAAGCATAGGTGAGATTATAAAAAAATAGACCATAAGGGCAGCTATTAGAAAAAGGATGACAGCATTCAGAAAATATGACAAGAAGCAGATGGAGGGGAACAGGAAGGAACAAACAAAACTGCCTAAAATCTCCCAACAACTGATCAGGAAGGCCAGTGTGGGCACTGAACTGAGGATGGTGATGGGGTCAAGGAAAATGACAAAACCTTTTTTCACTATATAAGTAAGAAAAGAAAGTCTAAAGGGATATAAAGAAAATGACTGGATGTGAGAAGTCAAATATCCTAAATATATTTTTCAGCTTGGTCTTCACAGTGTAAACAGGGGTCCACTACCTTAGAGTAGGATTAAGTTCACAGGGGTAGTGGAGCAGAGGTTGGGGTGTGAGTTGTCACCAAGGCCAGAGTTTTAAAATGGTTGCAGAGCCTGAATATAAATAAATTTCCAGGGCCCAGTGGTTTTCTCCCCTGGATACAAAAGGAGGTGGCACAGGCTTTGACAGGACCATTATCACACCTATTTATCTGCTTCCTGTAAACAGAAGTGGTGCATGGGGGCTGAGAGTGGCAGATGTGATACCACTGCTTAAGAGTGGAGTTTGGGGTGGTCCAAGGAGCCATAGACAAGTGAGTCTGATCTTCATTGTGGGGAAGCTGCTGGAGACCATAATCAAGGAGCGGTTGGTAGATTTCTTGGAGCCGCAGAGATTCAGGACACAAGGTTGCATGATTTCATTAAGGGCTGCCATTTCAAACAAATCTGAAAGGTTTCTTTGATTCAGTAATACAGGAAGGGGAGAAAGGGTAGGTGGTGGCTGTTGGTATCTGGACTTCAGCAAGGCTTTTGATTCCATGCCACATCAGGGACTGATAAACAAGTTGGATGAAGCTTGGGATAGGGGAAGAACTAGGAGGGAGGAAAGGGAACTGACTGTATGGGAGGGCCCAGAGGATGGTCCTAAATGGCAAATGCTCAAAAGTCAAACAGGTCACAAGTTGGGTTTCTGAAGGCTCTGTCCTGGGAAGGATGGGATCAACAGCAAGGAGTGTCTGGTTGTAGATGACATCAAACTCTGTGGGAGGTTGATCAGTGAGGAGGGAGTTAGGGATATGCTCAGGACTATGGGGTGGTTATAAAGTTGGTCAGACATATGGGAACTCAATTTTAATGCCAAGCAGGGCGCGGTCATGCACATAAGGAGGAGGAACCCCAAAATACAGTATTGAATAGATGACTAATGGTGGCACAATCAACAGAAGAGAGAGAACATAGAAACATAGAAGTTGACAGCAGATAAGGACAGCAAGGCCCATCCAGTCTGCCCATTTCTTTTTCTACCTTATAAATGTGCCATCGGCCTTTGCTCTGTCAATAGCCTATCTATTCATACTCATCTGCATTGCTCCCATATGCCTGTCCCATGCCTGTTTGAAGCCCTGCACTGTATTCATATCCACCACTTCCTGAGGTAGGCTGTTCCATGCATCCACCACGCTTTCTGTGAAAAAGAACTTCTTCACATTACCCCTTAATCAACCTCCCTCTAATCTCATGCTGTGTCCTCTTGTCCTGCTATTTTTCTTATACTGAAACATGTTAGACTCTTTCACCTTGTTAATGCCCTTAAGGTGTTTGAAGGTTTCAATCATATCACCTCTCTCCCTCCTTTGCTCTAGGGTATGCATATTGAGCTTCATTAATCTGTCCTCATATGTTTTCTGATGCAGTCCTGCACCATTTTGGTTGCCCTTCTCTGGACTGCCTCAATTTGGTTAATGTCTTTGTGAAAGTGTGGCCTCCAGTACTGCACACAGTACTCTAGATGGGGCCTAACCAGTGTCTTGTAAAGAGGGATTATTACCTCCCTCTTCTGACTTGTGATACCCCTACTAATACACCCTAACATCCCTCTAGCATTACCTACTGTTTTAGTGGTCTGCTTGGGTAATTTCAAGTCATCTGTGATGATGATGTCCAAGTCTCCTTCTTCTTCCCTTGTGACTGCCAGCAACTCCCCTCCCAGCCTATAGGTGGCTTCAGGGTTTCTCTTCCCTATGTGCATGATCTTGCAATTCTTTGCATTAAACCCCAGTTGCCACTCTTCCGACCATTTTGCTAGTTTATCCAGATCTCTTCTCATTCTGCCCACCCCATCTGGGGTCATCTACTCTGTTGCAGATCTTGGTGTCATCTGCAAACAGACAAACCTTACCCTCCAGTCCATCTGTAATGTCACTGATGAAGATATTGAAGAGGACTGGCCCCAGGACTGATCTCTGAGGTACCCACTTGTGACTTGGATCTCTTCTGACTGTATACCGTTTACCACCACTCTCTGTTTTCTGCCCGCCAACCAATTTGCCTCCCAGTTGACCAATCTCTGACCCACCCCGAGCCTACCCAGCTTATTAATCAATCTGGAGGTTGTCTTTCAAATCAAATAGCCAATGCAATAAAGCATATGGGAGGGACGGCAGCACACAGGGATGCATAGGAAGGGACCTCACTTGCACAAGGGGAAAGGCAATCCTTCCACTGCATAGATGACTGTTGAGACTGCACCTGGAGTACTACATTCAGCTGTGGTTTCCTCATCTTAAAAAAGATAGGAAAAATCTAGAATCAGTCCAGAGGTGATCAGCAGTCTTTACGACAGCACATATGAGGAAAGGTTAAAGATCTTGAACTTGAATAGTTTTGCACTACTAGAGAGGAAGAAGGTGGAGGACGGAAATGATGAAATTAGTGGAGTAATTGATAAATGCCTGGACCAAACTGGAGCAGGGGGAAATTCTGCTGGGAGAATTGCAACAGGGGTAAATGGGGGAAATAATGTGCAGGAGGAAGAAGAGGAGCTGGAAATGAGAGAGGGAGATGAATGGAAGCAAGCAGGGAGTAGAGGGGTGGAATCTTAGTGCTGGGAGACTCAATACTAAGAGGAGTCAGGTGGGGTAGCAAGGGGGAGAGGCATAGTCGCATTTGGGTGGAGCCCATACCAGGAATGACAGCGGAAAGGGTGGGACAATCTGTTCTGAAATATGCTAGAAGGGGTAGGGACAAGCCCCATTTAATTATACATCTTGGGACAAATGACCTGGCTGACAAGACAGTAGATATAGTCCAGAGGAGGTTTGAGGAACTAGCACAATTCGGTGAGGGGGCAGGAAGATCAGTAACTTTTTCAGAGATACTTCCGGGGCCAAAGGCAAGCACAACAAGAAAGCTGAGAATAGAGGAATTTAACGGATGGCTAAGAACCTGGTGTTGTGCTAAAGGGTATGGGCTGCTGGGGGTTGGGGAGGGACCTGGGAGGACAGTAGTCTCTATGCCAAGGACAGACTACACTTGAGTGAGGAGGGAAAGAAAGTGTTGAAACAGAGGATGGAGGAGTACATAGAGGAAATTGGGAATTTAAACTAGGAGTGGGGGATGGCAATTGGGGAACAGATATGCAGAGACCACAGATTTTGAAACCATATGTGCCTACCCCCCATAACAGTGACAAAGGACAAATGGCAAGTACTATTGGTGATGCTAGGAAAGGGGGGCAGGATGGGGGGAAGGGTGGAAGGTGGTTACCCTTAATGCTAGGAGCCTTGGGAGGAAAACTGCAGAGTTACAGGTTCTCATGGCAGAGGGAGAGGTGGACATTGCAGCCATCACAGAAACATGGGCCACCCAATACAATGACTGGGACCTGACTGTACCAGGGTACAGGTTATTTCGTAGGGACAGGGTGATTGGGAAAGGAGGGGGGTGGCACTATATGTGAAGGAAGGACTTGAAGTGTGTAAAGAAGGAAGGGGAGGAGGGTAGTACGGAGTCACTTTGGATGCAAATCCAGGATTCCAAGAATAGGATTCTTAGAATGGGAGTGGTGTACAGGCCACCATCTCAGACGGAGGAGTTAGACAGGGAACTAGCGGGACAGATCAGGAGGACCTGCGAGAAGGGTAGTGTGGTGATTGTGGGGGACTTCAACATGCCAGGAGTGGACTGGAGTACCCCAACAACCAGGAACAGAAGGCAGCAGGTACTGCTGGATGTCTTCCAGGACAGCTTCCTGCTGCAAATGGTCAGTGAACCAACCAGGTTAGGGAATACCCTTGACCTTGTGCTGGCAAATGGGGACTTTGTGAGAGAACTTACAGTGGAGGAACCGCTGTCAGGGAGTGACCACCACTCAGTATGGCTCACATTGGATATGGGCAAGGAGGTGGAATCTGGCACAAGAGTGCTGGACTTCAGGAGGGCCGACTTTGGGAGGATGGGGGAAGTGGTGAAAGGGTACCTGGCCAGAATTCAATCTAGTATGGACACTAATCAGAAGTGGGAGCTCATAAAGCTGGGGATAGTGGAGGCAACCAAAACCTGCTGCAAAGCCCAGAGCAAGAAGGCTAGGGCTAAGAAACCAAGTTGGCTGAGCAAGGAGGTCATGGAAAAGGTAAGGAAGAAAAGAGCTGCCTTTAGGAAGTACAATAAAACAGGGAGGGGGGAGGACAGGGAGGAGTACTTGACAGAATCGAAGGAGGTGAAAAGGGCAGTATGGGGAGCCAAAGCATCTACGGAACTCAGGCTGGCACAAGGCATTAAGAAAGGGGAGAAGGACTTCTTTAAGTACATCAGGGAGAAAAGGAGCTGTAAGGACCACATAGTAAGGATTAGGAAGGGGGGTTGGGTGAAGCAGGGTGCGATAAGGCAGAAGCACTAAATGAGTACTTCTGCTCAGTATTTACTAAAGAGAAGAGGGGGGTGACACCCAAGGTGGGAGAAATGGCAGAAACAGGGGGGGAAGGAGTGACAGATGGGGAAATCATGGAAGGTAGAGATCGAGAGGGTTTGAAGGTGCTGAGGGTGGACAAGGCGCCAGGCCCAGATGGCATCCACCCCAGGGTACTGAAGGAGCTGGCAGAGGTCCTTGCAGGACCTTTGGCAGACCTATTTAATACCTCATTAGATTCGGGGTGTGTACCTCAGGACTAGAGGATGGCTCATGTGGTGCCCCTCCACAAGAGTGGCCCCAAGGATGAACCAGGAAACTACAGACCAGTGAACCTCACATTCATCGTGAGTAAGCTAATGGAGACTATCCTGAAGGAGAGGCTGGTGGCCCTCCTAGAGGCCAAAGGACTACAGGACAGCAGACAGCATGGCTTCATACATGGCAGATCCTGCCAAACCAACCTGGTGGAGTTCTATGACTGGGTAACTAGGCAACTGGATAGGGGCCATGCAGTGGATGTCCTGTATCTGAACTTCAGTAAGGCATTCGACTCAGTGCCGCATGGAAGGCTGGGAAGGAAGTTAGTAGGCACAGGTGCGGGTGCAAAGCTGGTGAGATGGGTAGGAAACTGGCTTCAGGGAAGGCAACAGAGGGTGGTGGTGGGTGGGGAGCTCTCACACCCAAGGGCAGTGACGAGCGGTGTTCCACAGGGCTCTGTGTTGGGACCAGTGTTGTTTGGGATATTCATTGCAGACATATCATGGGACATCAAGAGCAAGATCAGTCTGTTTGCTGATGATACCAAGGTAGGCACAGCGGTGGATGACCTAGGGGGGCAGGGGTTGCAGGATGATCTGGCAAAGCTTGAAACCTGGTCAGACACCTGGCAACTGGGGTTTAATGCCAAAAAGTGCAAGGTGCTGCATTTTGGGATGAAGAACCCAAGGAGGAGTTACCAGCTGGGGGAGTGCAGCTAGCCCAGACAGAGGAGGAGAAGGATCTGGGTGTGCTCATTACAGGGTCAATGAACAACTCAGCACAATGTAGGAAGGCAGCTGCAAAGGCCAACAAAATGCTGGGTTGTATTGCAAGGGGTATATCCTCAAGGAGGGAGGAGGTGATTCTGCCACTGTATAGGTCATTAGTTAGACCACACCTGGAGTACTGCGTGCAGTACTGGCTCCCGTATCTGAAGAGGGACATTAAGTTACTGAAGGGGGTGCAGCGCAGGGCGACAAAGATGATCAAGGGGCTGGGGGACTTATCATACGAGAGGAGGTTGAAGGAGTTGAATATGTACTCACTGGAGGAGAGGAGGGACGGGTGACATGATTGAAACCTTTAAATACATGAAAGGAATAAACAAGACGGGTACAGAGGGGCTGTTCAAAGTAAGGGAGGGGAGGGCCACCAGGGGCCATGATATGAGACTGGAGGGAAGAAGGTTCAGGAGGGAGATGAGGAGACACTTTTTTACAGAGAGGGTGGTGGCTGGGTGGAATGTGTTACCTGCAGAAGTGGTATCCAGTAGAACAGTGGACTGCTTCAAAAGGGGATGGAACAGGACAAGGGGGAGGGTTAATGAAGGGGAAGGGTGGAAGGAAGGGGCAGCTGCAGAATAAGGGGTGCTAGCTGCACATTCGAGCAGACTTGTTAGACCTTTAGGCCTTTATCTGCTGGCAAATTTCGTATGTTCGTATGTATACCATGGGAGAGAAAGGGTATACATGACAGAAACATTAAAATTTCTAGGTGGGGTTAACAACATGGACATGGCCAGAAGTGTTTACAATCAAAGGGACTACAGTCAGTATGGGGCACACCAAACTCTCCAGTTGTCCACTCTTATGGACAAACATGGTTATCCTTGGACACCCATGTTCATCCTAGCTCTGTCACTGGTGTTTTTCTGTGATAACTCCATCTATGGTTTGTCAGTGAGTCACCTACTAAATTGTCCATGGCTATTAAATGATGAACATGCACTAGTGCCTGGGAAGCCACACAATCAAAAGAAACAAAAGTGGAGAACTAAATTTATGTTTAATAACTGAAAAAGGATGCTGGTAAAATAAAACATTGAAATTATTTTAGGTAATAGCAATGATGGTCCACAGTCTAACTGTGATTTTCAGTGTCCATGCCTGATAATGATTTCCGTAGTTTGTTTCTTTATTTAAGATATCAATCTCTGACCTACAAGGTAGTACAACAGTAGCACTACTGCTTATAGTACAAGCAATCCAGGTTTGTTAACAGACTCTGGTTGCTCAGATGCTGGGCAAGGGAGGGAGGGAGGATTCAGTGTCCCTTGGATGGCTCTCTTCTATTGGATAGGGGGGGTTAACATATCCTGCTGGTCAGCTGCCACTTAGAAGAAGCTGGCTGGGAGCACTGTATGACTACACACAGAGGAAATGATCTCACACTCAGATGCTGGTGTCATCTCCATGGATCCAAGACAGAAGCACAACAAAATTCATGTTGAATGCCCCGTCAGCGACACCGGCAGGTCGACCACATTCTGCAGTCGACTGCCGGTTCACACTGTCCATCCTTGTTTTCTTCGGGGGGCTTCGCCTCCCAACCCCTCCACATGGGGTGGCTGCACCAACCTGCACCCCCCACTTAAAGATTAACTCCGAGTCGGAGCTGATTGGGGGGTGCAGAAACCCCGACAGACAGCGTCGGGTTTCAGCAGGTTTCCCACAGCGGCATGGCGCTGTAGTCTCTGTGGGGGACCTTGCTGATGAAATGTTGCTGTCGGGGGGGTAACCGATCTCCACAGAGGTGGAACATGCATGTTGTGTCATTGCACTCTTGTGACCCCATGGAGTGGAAATGGAGGAAAAAAAACATCAAATGTGGCTACAGGATGGCCCAGTCACTTGCAGCGCCATACCAGCGACTGAGTGCCACCAACAAGATCCTGGAGAAGGAAGTCAGACCAAGGTAGTACTCTGAGTTGTCAGATGACATGTCAAGGGGCCAGTTCAGATGGGGACAGGTCAGCTGGCAGGAGCAGAAAAAACAGATTGTAAAGCTATTAATCAAACTTATTCTATACTGCGTACTGTTTACAATTATGTCATGGATGATATCCTGGTTAAAATATAAACATTGTGCTGTATTTATCACATTGGTAGTTTCCCCATTCGAATAATTTGTGGTATACTTCTAGTTACCAATTTAGCCTTATTTTAAATTGGGTCAAAGTAAGACATTTACAGGGCTAGATAATTTGAAGATGTGTTAAAGGCATTGACCCCAAGCGTGAAGATTAGACTGAAAGATACAACTGTCTTGATTTGTTTTGTCTATTTAGTCTCTTTCTTCAGTTCATCCTAGATCTTAGTGTAACCCTCCCGTTCCCTGAGGTTACTAGAATCCCATCAGTGTCAGTGTTAGGTAGGGAAGGCTGCTGGTGAATATCTAGTTAAATAGATTTTCACCTGTTCCCTCTCTATTTACTTGGTCTCGGCTGAGAGCAGAGAGGTGATGTCATTTAGAACTCTTGCAGCATCATTAGCCACATAGCTAGCTGTGAGTGGGGGAGTTTTAGAATTTTCAGTGAGTCTTAGTTATGTGCTCAGTGTGAGCAGTTGGAGAAGTGAAGAGCTGCTGTGTGGGCTCTGAGGAGAGTCTACTTTTTCTCACTCTAGTCTGAGAACTATCTAGTCTGAGAAGCCTTGTTGAAGTGGTGGAAACCCAGTATCAGGATTTCCTGATGTCCTCACCCCCAGTGGGATGAGGGAGACTGCAGAGGAATCTGAAAGGCAATCCCCTGATTTACTAACATACTAAAATGCCAGCAGAATAGGCCTAACAGACTTTCATGTCTGCTCGTTTGGTCAGCCCCCACCCTGGGTGCTGACCTTGCTGCCCCCCTTGCCTTCTCTGGCTTCTCCTTTCCCAGTTCTGGATATTCTTGCTGCATTGGATTTTGCTTCCAGAACCTTTCCCCTGTACCTGTCCCACCCCTTCTTGAACCCCTCCATCGTCTCTGCCTCCACCAGCCCCCTAGGCAGCGCATTCCATGGCTCCACCACCCTCTCAGTGAAGTAGCACCTCCTCCTTTCTCCCCTGAATCTTCCCCCCTCCAGCTTCTACCCACGCCCTCTAGTGGCCCCCTCCTCCTTCCTTCAAAGCACCCTGACTGTTCCTCCCCATTTACCCTCTTCATGTACCTGAAGACCTCTATCATGTCCCCCGGTCCCTTCTCTCTTCAATGTGTACATATTTAGCTCTTTGAGCCTCTCCTCATAGGTCCTGTCCCCCAAGCCCCAAATCATTTTGGTTGCCCTCCTCTGGACCCTCTCCAGGAGTTTAATGTCCATTTTTAAGTGTGGCCTCCAAAACTGCACGCAGTACTCAAGGTGCAGCCTCACCAAGCAGTTATACAGAGGGAGCATCACTTCCCTCCTTCTGGAGGTGATCCCCCTAGCGATGCATCCCAGCATCCTGTTGGCCTTGGCTGTTGCCCTCCTACAAGTCTCCGAGTTGTTCATCTTGACATCCACCACTACCCCCCAGGTCCCTCTCAGCCATCGAGACTTGTAGCATCCCCCACCCAGGGAGATTTGATCCAGAACATTTTGAAGCTGCCTTTGTGTACAGACTGTGAGTGCTTTTCTCTCTGAGATTCCCAGGAAAAATGTTCCTGCTTGTGTTTTCTTTGGGGTGTTACTCTGACAAAGGGACCTATTTCACCCAGTTCTGTTTGAGACTGTTCTCAAAAAGTTTTCCTAAAGTTGGCTGACAATAATGGAGTCCGAGGTGTGACTTAATACTTTGTACAGAACTTTAATTTTACACTCCTATGTAATGTTTTCTCAATCTGAATGTGCCAAACATTCTGAAGAAGCATAGTTTTACTGTTAAACTGTTGAGGTGTAACTCTGAAAGAATGGCTGGGTATGGATGAAGGAGCAAAAGGTGGGCAACCCCCATCTGGAGTGACCAGTTCAACATTTCAGGTTCTGTAAGGGCTCCTGTTTATTCAGTGCATATGGCCAAATCCTGAAGAGTAAAGTTTACCCCTGGTGTGGATTGTCCTAGTTTTGAGCACCAGTGTGCTCTATCATGGCAAGATGCCATATTGCATACTTTAAAGCCCATGCCACATAGAAATATGTTCTAAGTCATGGCCAGTGCCACTAGAAAAAGAAATGTGTGTGCTCCTTGGTGGCCATTGCCACTAGAAGATGTGTTTTTCAGCTCAGGCTTGCTGCTGAGAGAGTTCAGATCCTATAATATATGGGACGTTTGAGTTTCTGTTTTTCTACAGATGTTGTTCTGCATTTGCCTTGTGCCATGAAGGGTAAACCCTTGGGGGTCCATCTTTACATTTGTGTATCAACTGTTTGGAATAAAGCCACACTCTAGAATCCCAACCTGGTATGGACAATCTAGTTACTGCTTCCTATATGGATTTACTAGGTACCCCTCTAGAAGTGCAAACCTAGCATAGTCCTTAGCAAAAGTTTCTCTCCTCAGGATCTGGGTTTGGTGACGGTCATTCTGTGTCTTGTACACACTGTTGTTTATGCTTTGTACCCCCCTTTTCCCCTAGACAGAAATGGCATGGGAGGTGTGCTTACTAGTTAAACAAGTGGCTGGTGTGGGTTACATTATTCTTGGACTTTGCTGTATATTACAGATACATAGCATATATTTTTTCTTTGTTGTTTGTTTGTTTGTTTCAAGGTAAAAACCTACTCCTCACAATATACAATTAATAAATTGTTTTGGTTCTATATGGCTGCCATTTTTGGTCAAAGTTGCTGTATTATTTTTCACAGCTCTTCATAAATGATAGCCTTTCCCAAGATGTTTTCTGAAACTTCTCGACTCTAAAGACAGCATAGTCAACCATGACTAACAATGGTTCAGCTATGTTTGCCCATAGTTTGCCCATGATCATAAGAGCACGGGATAGCAACAAAATGTGTGTAAATCATTTGCATAGCAGAATGTAGAATTTGGCACATTAACTATCAGTGTCAGTAGCTCATGCTAAACTGAGGTGCCTCCTGCCCATCTCTAGTCACTCTCCAGGTGGGTGTAAAATATACCATGGCACTTACTGATGAAGGATATGGGATTTTTTTTTTAAATAAAGCTGACAAATAGAGATTGGGTTTTGCATCACAAAACTAAAATAATAACTAACATAGGTATAAATAAATGAGATACTACAGAAAGAAGTTACTCCAGACAACTCATTCACTGTAGCTCTAGATTATATACAATAACTCCTACCCCAAGTGAGGTGCTAGATAGTAACTCCATACACAGATTTAAAAGTAATATATATATATATATATATATATATATATATATATACACACACAATGGGGGTGAGCTGATAACATATAAAATAAAAACACATATCACTCACCCCCACTGAATAAATCCTGCTGATGAAGACATAGTGATAATATCTTGCATTTATATACACAGTGCCTAAGTCAACAGGTGATATTCTCACTGTGGTAACGTCAGTACAGACACCTCCCTGACCAGACTACTTCTACATACAAAATAATATGTCAATACAGGCCCTGTTACAAGACATATGCAATAGTATTTTAATTTTTCAAACACACAACAGAAGCAACCAAACCACAAAATCTCTGAAACTAACACATGGTCCAATAAATCACAGTGCAACTGTAGTAAAAGAGACAGTCCAACTTGGACCTGTGACACCAATAAAATAAAGCTACAGTGCTGTATGTTACATTCCAGAGCATCTACAGTATCACAAAACTTGTCACAATATTAAACTTGTCTTTTGTAGCAGTAGTAACAAAAACCACAATGGACCCAGAACTAAAACACTGACCTATCTCATTTAGCAATGCAGTCCATGATAAATCAAGGTAACAGGAATAAAAAAGCACATTAAAGAATCAGAAAGAAGTCAAACACTCGCTGCAGTACATAAACCCCGCCCACGTGAACCAATGACCCAATAAAAACATACGCTACCCATACACCACACAGAAACAACCAATCAAGTAAGGACAATACCACCCACTCAGAGCAGCAACCAATACGATAGCACAAGCAGCATTCATTCAAGTAACTGCAGTACTATCGTGCAGAGCCACACAAAGCAGAAATAGCACCACTGAAATCGGACACATTATACAAAATGGAGCACAGCAAAACACCCAAAAAAACACACTCCTGACCTATTGTATAAATTGCACACATGATGTGCGACAGTGAGATATGGGAAAATATTAGCACTCTTGCAGCGTGACCTTGGTAATGCCACTTGTGGCTCTGCTTTGCTCCATCACTCGTGACATTACCAAGGTCACTCTGCACTCATGCAAATATTTTCCCATATCGCACTCTCAGACATCAGGTATCCTCATATATATATATATATATATATATATATATATATATACACATATATATATATCTATAGATATATATATATACACACTCTGTAGAGGACAATGAATTCACTGCCCTTAAATTTCACTGTTTTGTCCACTCCAAAATTTTTACAGCAGTTTAATTTAGCTGAAGTGCAACAGCAAGCTAAGTTGTCAATTGTAGTGTATATTTTCACTGGCATATAATTTTCACTGGATTTTCAAAATAGTGAATATAACAAAAATTTTGTTCCAGAGAAAAATAGGTCCTCTGCAGTATATATATATATATATATCAGGGCACAGTTGTGCCCCTGTGGTTAGGGTTGAGTAGCCTGTTTAATTTTAAACCTCAAATTTTGCACTTTAATAACTTTACAACCATTCAACGAATTTGCACAAAATTTGGTATGCGCAGTCCTGTGGGGTAGACCTCTCGAAGAAGCAAGTTTTATTCCAGTTGGTTGTGTGGATTTTGAGATCTGGTTAGTGTGAAAAGCCATCACTTTTTGCAGTTTTTTTCCTCATCGCCATGCACCCAGACAGTGTGGAATTTTGGCATGATTTTTTTATGGTAGAAAGAACTTGGGTAACAAAACTACCAGTGTTTGTTTGGTGCAAAAATATTAACCTGTAGCAAAGTTATTCAGTTTTTAAGTTCCCATTATTTCCTATGGGAAGTTCATTTTTCAGGATAGAGGTAAAAATTTCAACAAAGGATTAGAGCTTGCAAAAAAGGATTAATTCTCAGAAGATCCATTCCTTTTTTGTGAGGAAAAAATCTTGTTTTGCAAGCCCCCATCTTGTTTTTTGATTCACCAACTAAAAAACGTGGAAAATGCATAAAAGTGTTGTCATTTTTGCAAAACAAACACCAGAACCTAATTAGTTAGGCATACATTTAGCTAGATTCTGGTGTTTGGTTTTCATAGTTAGCCCCAGAAATACTTTTTCAGGGCACCTGAAATACCAAGTGCCCACCTTCTGTGTGTGCATGTGTGGATCAGGTGGGATTTGATTACTTTTACTGTTTTTCAAGCTGTGGTTTCAGTAACACTAAAAGGCATGCCTATTAATATGTCTAGTGTTTGTTGTTTTGCCCTGTGCAATGCACCCTATTATTAGCAAAGTGTCCCAACATAAGTGGTTGGTTCTGATTTTCTTGCTATGTGTCTTTCTTGCCCTGTAGTTATTTCTTGGCTAATCATAAATTCTCATGATTGACATTTCTGTCAGCTGAGGATGTCATCATGATTGAATCCTGCCTGTTTCATCGATAGCACCATATGGCATAACCATAAAGAAATGAGTCAAACACTACATAAATTCCAGCATACAGCCTGAAATAGGATTACAAGAAGACTATGTTGAAAATATGGGGTCAAAATATGAAAGAATGTCAAAGTTATGACCATTCATTGCAATTCTGCTACGCCCGCTCATAACTTTGAAAATGCTAAATCTTTTTACCACAGATTTTCCACATAGCCTTCTTATTACCCCACCTCATGTATTTCACAGCTGTAATTTTTCAAATCCTGTCCCAAATTTGTTTTTCTCAAGCTTAACGCTCACCCCATCCTCATACAGTCTACACAGCTGACCATATTTACAGAAGGAATGAGGTGAGTGTTAGGCTTGACAAGCCCAAGACACACCCCGCACCAGCTCTCCTGCCTGGTTTGGGAGAGTGGGGTGTTAGTGTTGGAAACCTTACCCCCTCATTTCCCAGCTTTTGTCACTTTGACCTTAACTGGAATATTAACAAAGTTTTTGCAACATATATATATATATATATATATATATATATATATATATATATATATAGATACTATAAGTGCACAGTCACACCCCATTAGTTAGGGTTGAATAGGCACTTCAATGTTAAATCCCAGATTTTGTACTATAATAACTTCACAATCATTCAACAAATTTGCATGAAAGTTTGCATGTGCCATCACCTAGGGTAGATCTCAAAGTATTCCAAGTTATGTTCCAGTTGGATGTATGGTTTCCGAGTTCCGGAAAGGTGAAAAAGTGACTTTTCGATCATTGACTGTTGGGTTTTTCTTTGAACTTGCCTGTAGCCCAGACAGTTTGGAATCTTGGTCTGAGATTTTCAAGGCAGAAAGGGACTAGCCCACAGATGTGCCTTTTGCTACCCTGGTGAAAAAATAATAATCTGTTTCAAAGTTACTTAATTTTAAAATTTTGAAAAAAATACTTTTCTGAGCACACTCAGTAAGCACTTCAGGATAGCTGTATAAAATGAAAAATGAACCCTGTTTTGTTTTGGAATCTTCCTTTTTCATTTGCCACCATCTTGTTTCTGTTTTTCTATAATATATATATATATGTATATATATATATATATATATATATATATATATATTTAGTTGTTTAGCTGTTTAACCAGGAGTAGCACATTAAGCTGAAAGTTTTTTTACAGGAGCAACCTGGGAGCACAGAGAAGTTAAGTGACTTGCTCAGGGTCACACAGTATGCAATTGGAAGCTGTGGGATTCAAACCCAGGTCTAGTCTGTTGGATGTCACCAGATTTACAACTCATATATCTATTCAAAAGCTACAAAACTGATATCCTTAAGAGATGCCAACACATCTATCTGGGTGATTGGGACCCCATTAGGTGTAATCTGCATTTCACAGTTGCAGACCCTAGAAATGTTTTTTTAACATTATGAATCTTTTTTTGTGACTGCATGAAACAAAGAAAGAATCCTTTTTTGTATCACAAGTCATGGAAAAGGATCCTTTTTCATGAAGGGAGAATCTTTGCCCATCATTCTGATTGCCGTCCCCAGTACTGCAGTGTATTTCCCTGGTGTCCAGTGGCATCCCCCACCCTCCGATCTCCATCCACTGTCTGGTTTTGTTTCCCTGGTGTCTAGTGGCACCCCTATCCATCAATCATCATCCCCATTATAAAATACATATTTCCTAGGTGTCTAGTGGCATCCCCCATCCACCGATTGTTGTCCCCCTTATTGCATTATATTGCCCTGGTGTCTAGTGGCACCCTCTACACATTGATTCCTGTCCCCCTTGTTGCATTATATTTCCCTGGTGTCTAGGAGTACCTCCACCTGCCAAACACTGTCCCCATACTTGAAATAAAGAACACTGCCCCTCACCAATCTGACCTCCTCCACCTCCCACTCAGCACCCACCACCCCACACCCCCAGTACACCCTCACATGCCCTCACTCACCTGAACAGGTCCCAGGTTCGAGATCCGCTCTCTGATCAAAGACACAGCTGCTGCTGGAACTGGTGACTACAATGTGGAAACTAAGATAAATGCAGTTTGATGAATTTCAGTGAGGTTTTCAACTCTGATGCATAAGTTGGCCTTTTTTGAAAATTTTGACACAAAACTTTCACCATGGCCTTTTGGGGACCCTACTTCTTGAACAATGTCAGTGGAGTTTTGCAAATCCAGACAGAAAGGTGATTTCACAGTCACTTGGCAAAATCACTTTTCATGCAGGATTTCAAAATAGTTGCTGCCTTTGTTCCAGAGGTGCAGTCATAAGAAGGCTACGTTCCAAATTTAGTGTAAAAATATTTAAAAATGGCAAAGTTATGCACGTGCATTTAAATTTAACTACTCTAGCTCATAACTTCAGGAATTAAATATTGTCACCCTAAATTTTCAACATAGCAATTCACCTCATGCAGATAACAGCTGTCATTTTTCAGATCCTGGCCAAAACATGTTTCCTCGCCTGTGGTGCGAAATGATGCTACGGTGTCGCAGAATAAGGTTTTGGCAGGGATTTAAACATGCACAGCACAGTGTTCATGAGGTGAGGTAATAACAAGACTGTGCTGACATTTTGGTTGCTGTTTTGGCTGAAATGCTTCAATGTCAACATACATGTGCACATCTATGGAGGGAATGGGCGTGCAGGGCCCTCAGCCCTGTGCTCCCACAGACAAATAAGGATATGATTATACTATCTAAAAAAGCAAGGAAATTCTTTGCAAAAAAGTCTTGTTAATGTATCAGTTAGGGTTAAAGTGACAATACTGGGGAAATGTTGTGTTAGGATTCTCAACTCTAACATCCCACTCCCACCCTGCAGGTAGCAAACCAGGCATGGGGTGTGCCTTGGGGTTCTCCAGCCTAATGCTCACTACCTTCCATCAGTAAAGAAGATGAGAAATGTACAGTGTATGAGAATGGGGTAAGCATTAGGCTGGAGAATCCCTAGGCACACCCCACACCTGGTTTACTGCCTGCAGGGTGAGAGTGGAGTATTAAGGTTAGGAACCGAAACACAACCTTTCCCTACTTCTGTCACATTAACCCTAACTGATGCATTAACAGAGTTTTTTGCAAAGAATATATATATATATATATATATATATATATATATATACACAGACACATATGCATATATATGTGTGTGTGTGTATATATATATATATATATATATATATATATATATATACGTATATATACACATATATACACACACACACACACACACACACCCACACACATATATGTCTAGATATATATATAGCTGGCCCTGTGGCACTGAGGGTTGACATACTGGATGCCACACCTCTCGCCACGCCAGTGACCTGGGTTCTGGAGTAGACTCAGGTTGCTGGGGGTCAGTAGGGGACAAATAAGATTGAGCATTCTGAGGACTGCTCTCCTCTTCTGAGATGGGTGGGTTCTGCTTTATGTAGCACTAGTGACCCCTGGGGTCCTGGAAAGCACTGCAGTCTGTGTTTGTACGTAGTCAGGGTTGGGTGATGGCGTCCATCTTTCACATAGATGTGGGAGCTTGCCTGGCATGAGCAGGATGCCATTGCATGTCCACACCCTCACAACACTAGCATACAGTAGAAAATGCCCCACTCCATTGATAGGCGATGGCGTCCTCCAGTGCCCCATCACCACACTCTCAATGCCAGATTCATTCCACTGGCTCTCCCAATCCCCTCATCTGCCTTGGCTCCAGAGAGATGGGGCCAGTCATCGGACCAGGTCGGTGGGGGAGTGTCTGTCCCTGATTTCCTGGTGGGGTGGACTTCAGGCAGGAGCTAGAGCAGTTGACAGTGAACAAGAATTGCCTGAGAGAGTTCTGGAGGAGTGGTGATAAAAAGAGTAAAACAAAATATGTGTAAATATATCTATATATGTTGTGTATGTATATCTATCTATATATATATATATATTAGAGGCAAAAAACTCCATTTAATGCATTAGTTAGGGTTGTTCCACAGCGACAAAGTGAGGAAATTCGCTGTTAGGGTTGAAAACCCTAACTCCGAATTCACCCCCCCAGCACCACACACACACACAGACACACACACACACACATATGCAAGTATGGGGGAGGACCAAGTCAACACAACCAATGACTGACATCCAGCAGCAGGTGACAGAAATAACAAACAATTGTCTAAATGTACTACGAGACATCCCCACCCACCTGACCAGGTACTGCATGCTCAGTGGAGATCAACAGCAAAACTGAGGCCATGTACACCAGACATACACATCCCTGATTGCAGCTGCACACAACGTACCACACTTAGTAGTTGCATGGTCTTACCTACCGATGCCCCACACCAGACGACACCACATGTGATGGGCCACCTGAGCAATAGAGTTGAGCAAAACCAAGGAATTGTACAGGTATAATATCTCTGATTATAACAAGGGTTTGAGAAATGCAGCTTTCTAATTGACTGTAAACATTGTAACAGCCTTATGTTTAGTTTTTATTAACATACATGTAGAGCCTAACCATATGATGAACATGCTTTAATGTTGTTTAAAAAACTGTTTTATTATGATAGCAATAAGCCACTCCAGGTATTATGTCAATGGTCAGTTTATCACTGTCTAGCGATGTGGCACTCGGCCTCGCCTCATTCAACATTAAACCCTACATGGTGATTAACAGACCATTTAACATAACCATTGGTCATGCCTTATTGCTTAATTGTCTTTATGACTAGATACTCTCCCTCTGCTAGGCACTGCAGGAGTTTTGCAACACAGTGTCACACTCAGTTACACCATACTCTGTCTACTTACTGGAGAACGGCTGTGAATATGAACTCATGAAGATGAACAGTGTAACTTGATCATTACAGTCATCGAAACCTTAGTGTGATTATAACTGACAGAGTCAGTGATAGAGAATAACCCATGCCATCCTAGTACACTTATCCCATTGTGAGTTAAATCAATACTAAAAGACATTTTGTTTATATCTACACTATACCCACTTGATTGCTGTTGTACCACAATTGACATAGTTATCACTTTGATAGCATCAGTGACAGAAGTGTGGCAAACTCAAACACTACGTATACAGCCTGAGTATGAAACAACTGTTAAAAAAATTACGCTGTGTCCATAAGTAGCATAGATCACTCATTGCAGCAATAGTAAATGTATCACTATTTGAATCAGTTAGTCATCACAGATGCAATGAGATTGTCTTTCTCAGGTACAACATAGTCAGTAAGCGCCTACAGGAAAATCTATCCTATAGACATCTCTGATACAGGTACGTCATTGTTGGCTCAGTAGTCCTATGATATTTAGAAGTTGCTTGGCCTGATCCATGCAATTACACTGTTTCTCACAAAGACTACTTACTGCATCTTTAGTATTGAAACACACTGAAGATCTATGTATGTACATTAGCAGTACAGCTTCATCAGTAAGAATGCATCTGATACTGGCAGTACGAATTTCACAGCATTGAACAGGCAATGCTTTTCCATACGTTTACATCAACCTCTCTATCTTCAGTAAACAGTTGCAGTAAATGTACTACTATGAAAATCACATACTAAATGTAACACTACTTTTATCTTGAGCATGCTAGTGTCTTGTAGTTAATTTATGTACTTCTTTAATTAATGTATACTCAATAGTGTTAAAACCTTTCTACAACTGTGATCATGCACCTTTAGCATTTATATTGACTAACAGCACAGTACCAGTTGTGGTGTGGGTGGGCATTGTTAGGTAAGGCCATGCAACTACTAAGTGTGGTACGCTGTGTGCAGCTGCAATCAGGGATGTGTACGTTTGTGTACATGGCCTCAGTTTTGCTGTTGATCTCCACTGAGCATGCAGTACCTGGTCAGGTGGGTGGGGATGTCTCGAGTACATAGACAATTGTTTGTTATTTCTGTCACCTGCTGCTGGATGTCTGTCATTGGTTGTGTTGACTTGGTCCTCCCCCATACTTGCATGTGTGTGTGTGTGTCTGTGTGTGTGTAGTGCTGGGGGTGTGAATTCGGAGTTAGGGTTTTCAACCCTAACAGCGAATTTCCTCACTTTTGTCGCTGTGGAACAACCCTAACTAATGCATTAAATGGAGTTTTTTGCCTCTAATTTCCCTTCTTTTTGAGAATGATAATGAGAAATAGTGAATGTAATGCAGCGGCGGGAGTGCGGGGCCCTCCAGGCCCCTTGCCCCATCTACATACCGCGGGCGGCGCCGCTGGGCCTGGCCCTTGCTCCGACATGATGTCTTGTGGCATAGTAACAGGAACAGCAATGCAAACAGAAGCGCTTAACAGTGGCACACATGGTAACGCAAGCGCGATTGAGAACAGAAAGGGTACACACATGGTGACTGAGCGGAATGGTCTGCCACGCGGATATGTTGTCACAAGTAACATGATGCCTGCAAACGGAAATGTCAGTGGGCATGGTGACACAAAGTGAAACAGAAAGAGAAACAGTACTGTAGACACAAATGGCAAAAAATAACAGAAACGCAAGAGCAAATGAAAACTCAAAGGATAACGCACATGGTGGCGCAGATGTCAACGGTAAGTGAAACGGGTACGGAACCGCAAGCGGAAAGGGCAACAGTAACAGCAATGTGTGCACAGGCTGGTTTTCCACAAAACCTGCATAGAGAAAGACAGTGAGTACAAATAATGTATGCATAACAATGAGTATTGGAGCAGAAAATGAGAACTTGGAATACTAAATAGGTTATATCTCAGGAACCGTAAGACGTAGAAAAAAAATTTAAAAGTCGTATGATTTATAACTGTCCTGGCTAATTTTTCATTAAGCAATTTTCTAACGAAAAGTCCATATCTCACACCATTTCCGAGATACGGGCCCTGAAAGGCGTGGCGAATGCTGTAATGTTATCCTATGGGGAAAAAAGAGAAGTTCGGAGTGCCATAACTTTGCCTCCCTGTAATATTTTTTCACCAAACCACTGAAAGGCACATCTGTGTGCTGTTGGCTGTCTTCTTTCCAAATTTCAGGAAAAAAGACTAAACCGTTATTTTGCAGCAGGGTGCCAAAGGATTCCTGTAGTGCTCCGGGCGCCGTAATGTTATCCTATGGGAAAAATCATCAGCTTTGGAGTGCCGTAACTTTGCCGCTGTGTAATATTTTTTCAATACAACACTGAAAGGCACATCTGTGAAATGTCATCTGTGTTCCTTCCAAATTTCAGCCCAAAACTCCCAACCATTCTTTTGCAGCGGAGTGTCAAAGAATTACTGTTATTTTGGGTAGTGAAATGGTAAAGTAGTAATGAATTATTTAAAGCTTGCAAAAATTTGCAACACTTTCGTGAGTGCGACACTACTTTGTGAAAGTACTTTTTCCAGAAATCTGAAAAACATATTTCTGGGGTGTTTTACCCCAAAATAAAGACATGGCTAGCATCCTCAGGGCCCGACTAGGTGAATACAAAAAGAATTAGGTTGCTAGAGGGTCTCAATTTTAAATGCCAAGCATTTTTCTGATCACTAACTGAAAACAAGATGGTGGATTTGCGACAGTAACAGGGCCATTTGCGACAGTAAAAAGTGCATTTGCGACACTGTCGAACTTTATGTTAACTTTTCCCATTGACTTATAATGGGAAATTGTTTTTTGAATAACTTTTGAACCGTTTAATATTTTTTCACAAAATCTTTGAAAGACACATTGGGGACCCTGGCTGCACGTTCCCTGAAGATTTTGGGCCTGTCGCACAAACCATATAACCTGTAAGTGCGACTGTAGAATTCCAGAAAAAGCGTAAATGCACGCCGATCACGCTTAATAACTCCGCAGTCGTATATCCGACTGGTACAAAACTTGGTAGATCCCAAGGTCTATGGTTTTTGATTGTGTATTCCAAATTTCAGGCAAATCTGTCAAACGGTTGCAAAGTTATTAAGGTGCAAAGTTTTGGTGTTTAACCCTAACTATGGTAGCACGGTATATATATGTATATATATATATATATATACATATATATATATATATATATATTCGATGTTAGGGTTGAAACCCCTTTGCACCCTCCAGCCCACTCCCAACTGGAATCGGGTGCATTGGGGTCATCGGCCCTAAGTGTCACCCCATCACATGTGGAAAGAAGCTGAGGAATAGGAGAATGGTGTGACAGTTAGGACCGATGACCCCAATGCACACCCTGATTCCAGTTGGGAGGGTGGGCTGGAGGGGCGCAAAGGAGGTTTCAACCCTAACATTGAATTTCCTCACTTTTTTCGCTGTGGAACAACCCTAACTGATGCATTAAACAGAGTTTTTTGCCTCTAATTTGTCTTCTTTTTGAGAATGATAATGAGAAATAGTGAATGTAATGCAGCGCGGGAGCACAGCGGTGATGTCTTGTCGCATTGTAACATTGTGTCCATAAGCGCCAAATCGTATCGCATGATAGCGCCGTGAAACAGAAAAGGAAACAGTACTATAGACAGAAATGTTAAAAACAATGGAAACGCAACCACAAATGAAAACGCAAAGGGTAATGCACATGGTGGCGTAAGCGTGAACGGTAAGTGAAACGTGTACGGAACCACAAGCAGAAATGGTAATGGTTAGAGTAATGTAAGTGCACAGGCTGGTTTTCCCCAAAAGCTGTATAGAGAAAGACAGTGAGTAGAAAGAATGTATGCAAAATAATGACTCTCGGAACACAAAAATCAGTAGTTGTAACAGTAAATTGCTTATATCTCAGTAACCGTATGACATAGAAAAAAAATTTAAAAGTCATATGTATTATCACTTTCCTGGCTAGTTATATACGTAGCCTTCATAATGGGGCTAAAATATTTTGACAAAAACTCCGTATCTCACACCATTTTCGAGATACAGGCCCTCAAAGGCGCGGCGAACGCCGTAATGTTATCCTATGGGAAAAAAAACAGAAGTTCGGACTGCCATAACTTTTGAACAGTTTAATATTTTTTCACGAAATCTTCAAAAGGCACATCAGGGGCCACAGCTGCACATTCCCTGAAGATTTTGGGGCGGTCGCGCAAACCGTGCGACCTGTAGGCGCGACTGTAGAATTCCAGAAACAGGGTAAACGCGTGTGCAGATCATGCTTAATAACTCCGCAGCTGTGTATCCAACCAGTACAAAACTTGGCAGATCCCAAGGCCTATGGTTCTTGATCGTATATTCCAAATTTCAGGCAAATCTGTCAAACAGTTGCAAAGTTATTAAGGTGAAAAGTTTTGGGGTTTAACATAGAAATGGCTCCTCAATCTTATCTAGCACTACTGCGTGTACCATAATATAATATATATATATATATATATATATATATGGACGGTATATACACACATAAATACTGTTTATGGCCATGGCCTATATTTTGTCTGTAAATACTATGATACAATGATACCCCCTCCCAAGGCCACGTGTGCCTTAATAAGTGAATCCATCTGGTAATATTGTGCTCCTGAGCCTACCTTCTGCACTGGCTTTACTAGCTCAAACCTTAGCAGTGTGAGGTGGTGCTAATCCTTCTACTGTTCTGCTTTGTCTTGCTAAATTGCTCAATTTAAACCTGTCCTGCCTGTACACTATTTAACCCCTGCTATTTTTATTCTCTCCAGCTGCCTGCCCTTGAACAGGGCTGCTTCAGCTCCCCCATGGTCGGACGGCACCCAGCCAACCACTGACCGTGACCAGGATGCCCGCCTGCAGCTCCTTGGAAGGTACGGCAACAGTGCAGCTAATTGGAACATGAGCACTTCCAGCAAACCCACTCTGATTGGCCAGGACTTTTTCCCCTGCTTTTGCCACCTGGCGCTTTTTACAAACAGATTTAGCTGCAACTAAGCAAAATTCAGGTGTCCAATAGAAGGATTTTTGGCCCTCCCATCCACCCCCACCCCCTCCACTGATTAAATACACCTATTGCCCGCCCACATTCCTCTTACTCCATCATTGGATTTAGTAAGCTTAGCAGTACTCGCTCCCTCATTGGCTAATAAGCCTAGCAGCACTGCTTGCTCCCTCATTGGCTACCTAAAACCCTCATTACCTCTGCTCCCACATTGGTCCTTAGTACTTACAGGTCCCTATCATTTCCCTGCTCCCACATTCCAGCCCTCCACCTTCTCCACTAAGTAACTACAGCACCTACCTTCCCAGTTAAGTAACCACAGCAGTAGGGTCCTCCTGGCACCTGATCTGCACCATGATCCTTCTACCAGGCCACTTAACCCTGCTCATCCCTATTCTCTTCTCCCTCCCTCCCTTCCTTTCCAATATGCCACCCACCTCTCCCATGCCCCCCTCCCAAATCCTGCCAAACCTCATTGAGCTCTCCCACCCCTCCAGCTCGGTGTCCACCTCCCCTTTCACCCAAGCATGGACACACTCTGCAACACATTCCAGCTCATTTCTTTTCAACCCATCACTCCCCTGGGTCATTTTTCAACTTTTTCCCCTTTGCCAAGCTCATACACGCCATCAGTCTAAGACGACCGCTCGCAGTCAGTCATATACAGCTTTTCACTCACTACCTAACTCTTGTTCTCCTGCTCCTTGCAGCAGGTGACATCCACCCTAACCCCAGCCCCCATACTACCCTCCCCATGCCCCTCTCCAACAGTGGCCTCTTCTTCACCTCACTCTGGGGACCTTCTCCCATGTGGTCTGCGCCTCCTGCACCTAAATATAAGAAGCCTTGTCCACGAGCTTGACTCCCTTCAGGTTCTTGCTGCTCACTATGCTCCAGATATCCTCACTCTGTCTGAAACCTGGCTCAACAAAAACATCAGCAACTCCTCTGTCGCTATCCCAGGCTACACTATGGCCCGCCAGGATAGAGCCTCTAAAGGCAGCAGAATAGCCATCTACATAAACTAGGACTTGCACTATTCAGTGGTCCTGACCAAGTCCGAACCAAAAGTAATTGAAGTAATACTAATTCAGCTTGTCCTTCCCTTCTTGCTACCAATCTACATTGCTGGGATATACTGCCAACCTGGTTCACCAGCTTCTGCTGTCACCAACCTCCTCAAGCAAATCTCCTGCCTAACCACGACAGGGGAACTCTACATTATGGGCAATCTTAACCACAATTGGCTAGCTCCTGCCCTCAACAAAACCAGGACTGAAATTTCCACCCTAAACCTCTCACAAATCATTACTGAGCCCATCTGGCTTAACCTAAAATCTAGTAACCACTCGCTCATCGACTGGGTCCTTACCACACACACCCACCAGGTCAAACAAGCCAGTATTCTTCCTGACTCCCTCAGTGACCACCACATAACCTTCTTAGTGCATAAAATCCACTGCTCAAAATTCCTCATTAAATTTGTAGTCCAACGCTCCTATAAATCCCTCAATCTAGCCCCCGTCTTAGATGACCTTGCGCTAGCAAACTGGACCCCTGCCCCTCCTACGAGCTCCATTGATGATGCCTTCCTACACTTTAAAAATACATTCCTCAGCATCTGGAACAAACAGTCACCACTGCGTCGTACAAGAGTACGAGGAAACCACCTACCTTGGATCATCCAAGAACCGATTGCATGTCAAATTGCATGGGACAAAGCCTGGAAAATGCATAAAACGTTATGCCTCCCACAACACCTCTCCACATACTGCATGCTCCGTAACAAGTGCTCCAGTGCCACTCATCTTGCAAAAGCAGAGTACTTCAGCATCTTCCTCCAGTCAAACCTAAATAAACCCTCAAAATTCTGGAAGGTCATTCATTCCCTTTTCACCCCACCGGCTGCCAATCTCACTCCAATGCTAAATGTTAATAACTCTCTCCTAGCAGAGCCCACAGCAGTCACCACTGAGTTCAATGTGTACTTCTCCACTTGTGCTGCCACCCTTCTCTCTTCTCTGCCCAACACTACACCTCTCGAACCGCCTGCAGACATAAAAAACCAGACTAGGCCTCGTTCCTTTTCCTTCAAAGACATCTCTGCAACTGAGGCTCTAGATGCATTACTTTCTCTCAACCCTTCAAAAGGTTAATCCCCCCGATGAATTAGACTCCAAACTTCTATACCTCTCCACCCCCGCTATAGCAACTCTGCTTGCCAAACTCCTAAACCAATCCTTTGCTGCCGCTGCCATCCCCCATGCATGGAAGCATGCCATTGTCAACCCTCTGCCAAAAGGAGGTGCCCCTACCTCCCCCTCTAAATACCACCCTATTTCCCTCCTCCCAGCCCTAGCAAAACTACAAGAGCACCTTGTGCTCACCAAACTTACCTCCTTCCTCACTGACTCCAAATTCTTCACGCCATTCCAGTCTGGCTTCAGGAAGAGACACTCCACCACCTCCTCTCTGATAAGGCTTACAGACACTATCCTGACGGCATGGACAGTGGACTGATCACCTCAGCCATTTTTGTCGACCTTGCAAAACCAGGAGCTAGAGCAGTTGACAGTGAACAAGAATTGCCTGAGAGAGTTCTGGAGGAGTGGTGATAAAAAGAGTAAAACAAAATATGTGTAAATATATCTATATATGTTGTGTATGTATATCTATCTATATATATATATATATTAGAGGCAAAAAACTCCATTTAATGCATTAGTTAGGGTTGTTCCACAGTGACAAAAGTGAGGAAATTCGCTGTTAGGGTTGAAAACCCTAACTCCGAATCACCCCCAGCACCACACACACACACAGACACACACACACACATATGCAAGTATGGGGGAGGACCAAGTCAACACAACCAATGACTGACATCCAGCAGCAGGTGACAGAAATAACAAACAATTGTCTAAATGTACTACGAGACATCCCCACCCACCTGACCAGGTACTGCATGCTCAGTGGAGATCAACAGCAAAACTGAGGCCATGTACACCAGACATACACATCCCTGATTGCAGCTGCACACAACGTACCACACTTAGTAGTTGCATGGTCTTACTCACCGATGCCCCACACCAGACGACACCACATGTGATGGGCCACCTGAGCAATAGAGTTGAGCAAAACCAAGGAATTGTACAGGTATAATATCTCTGATTATAACAAGGGTTTGAGAAATGCAGCTTTCTAATTGACTGTAAACATTGTAACAGTTTTATGTTTAGTTTTTATTAACATACATGTAGAGCCTAACCATATGATGAACATGCTTTAATGTTGTTTAAAAAACTGTTTTATTATGATAGCAATAAGCCACTCCCGGTATTATGTCAATGGTCAGTTTATCACTGTCTAGCGACATGTGGCACTCGGCCACGCCTCATTCAACATTAAACCCCTACATGGTGATTAACAGACCATTTAACATAACCATTGGTCATGCCTTATTGCTTAATTGTCTTATGACTAGATACTCTCCCTCTGCTAGGCACTGCAGGAGTTTTGCAACACAGTGTCACACCTGTTACACCATACTCTGTCTACTTACTGGAGAACGGCTGTGAATATGAACTCATGAAGATGAACAGTGTAACTTGATCATTACAGTCATCGAAACCTTAGTGTGATTATAATTGACAGAGTCAGTGATAGAGAATAACCCATGCCATCCTAGTACACTTATCCCATTGTGAGTTAAATCAATACTAAAAGACATTTTGTTTATATCTACACTATACCCACTTGATTGCTGTTGTACACAATTGACATAGTTATCACTTTGATAGCATCAGTGACAGAAGTGTGGCAAACTCAAACACCACGTATACAGCCTGAGTATGAAACAACTGTTAAAAAATTACGCTGTGTCCATAAGTAGCATAGATCACTCATTGCAGCAATAGTAAATGTATCACTATTTGAATCAGTTAGTCATCACAGATGCAATGAGATTGTCTTTCTCAGGTACAACATAGTCAGTAAGCGCTACAGGAAAATCTATCCTATAGACATCTCTGATACAGCAGGCACGCCATTGTTGGCTCAGTAGTCCTATGATATTTAGAAGTTGCTTGGCCTGATCCATGCAATTACACTGTTTCTCACAAAGACTACTTACTGCATCTTTAGTATTGAAACACACTGAAGATCTATGTATGTACATTAGCAGTACAGCTTCATCAGTAAGAATGCATCTGATACTGGCAGTACGAATTTCACAGCATTGAACAGGCAATGCTTTCCAACGCTTACATCAACCTCTCTATCTTCAGTAAACAGTTGCAGTAAATGTACTACTATGAAAATCACATACTAAATGTAACACTACTTTTATCTTGAGCATGCTAGTGTCTTGTAGTTAATTTATGTACTTCTTAATTAATGTATACTCAATAGTGTTAAAACCTTTCTACAACTGTGATCATGCACCTTTAGCATTTATATTGACTAACAGCACAGTACCAGTTGTGGTGTGGTGGGCATTGTTAGGTAAGGCCATGCAACTACTAAGTGTGGTACGCTTGCGTGCAGCTGCAATCAGGATGTGTACGTTTGTGTACATGGCCTCAGTTTGCTGTTGATCTCCACTGAGCATGCAGTACCTGGTCAGGTGGGTGGGGATGTCTCGTAGTACATAGACAATTGTTTGTTATTTCTGTCACCTGCTGCTGGATGTCTGTCATTGGTTGTGTTGACTTGGTCCTCCCCCATACTTGCATGTGTGTGTGTGTGTGTCTGTGTGTGTAGTGCTGGGGGTGACTTCGGAGTTAGGGTTTTCAACCCCAACAGCGAATTTCCTCACTTTTGTGCTAGGAACAACCCTAACTAATGCATTAAATGGAGTTTTTGCTCTAATTTCCTTCTTTTGAGAATGATAATGAGAAATAGTAGATGTAATGCAGCGGTGAGGTGCGGGGCCCTCCAGGCCCTTGCCCCGCCACATATCGCGGGCGGGAGCCGCTGGCCTTTGGCCCTTGCTCGCGCCATGATGTCTTGTGGCATAGTAACAGGAACAGCAATGCAAACAGAAGCGCTTAACAGTGGCACACATGGTAACGCAAGTGCGATTGAGAACAGAAAGGGTAACACTATGGTGACGACGGAATGGTCTGCCACGCGGATATGTTGTCACATAGTAACATGATGCCTGCAAACGGAAATGTCAGTGGGCATGGTGACACAAAGTGAAACAGAAAGAGAAACAGTACTGTAGACACAAATGGCAAAAAATAACAGAAACGCAAGAGCAAATGAAAACGCAAAGGATAACGACATGGTGGCGCAGATGTCAACGGTAAGTGAACGGAAAAGGAACCTGCAAGCGAAAGGGCAACAGTAACAGCAATGGGTGCACAGGCTGGTTTTCCACAAAACCTGCATAGAGAAAGACAGTGAGTACAAATAATGTATGGCATAACAATGAGTATTGAGCAGAAAATGAGAACTTGAATACTAAATAGGTTATATCTCAGGAACCGTAAGACGTAGAAAAAAATTTAAAAGTCGGATGATTTATAACTGTCCTGGCTAATTTTTCATTAAGCAATTTTTAACGAAAAGTCCATATCTCACACCATTTCTGAGATACGGGCCCTGAAAGGCGCCGGTAATGCTGTAATGTTATCCCATGGGGAAAAAGAGAAGTTCGGAGTGCCATAACTTTGCCTCCCTGTAATATTTTTTCACCAAACCACTGAAAGGCACATCTGTGTGCTGTTGGCTGTCTTCTTTCCAAATTTCAGGAAAAAAGACTAAACCGTTATTTTGCAGCAGGGTGCCAAAGGATTCCTGTAGTGCGCCGGGCGCCGTAATGTTATCCTATGGGAAAAATCATCAGCTTTGGAGTGCCGTAACTTTGCCGCTGTGTAATATTTTTTCAATACAACACTGAAAGGCACATCTGTGAAATGTCATCTGTGTTCCCTCCAAATTTCAGCCCAAAACTCCCAACCATTCTTTTGCAGCGGAGTGTCAAAGAATTACTGTTATTTTGGGTAGTGTAATGGTAAAGTAGTAATGAATTTATTTAAAGCTTGCGCAAAAATTTGCAATACTTTCGTGAGTGCGATACTACTTTGCGAAAGTACTTTTTCCAGAAATCTGAAAAACATATTTCTGGGGTGTTTTACCCCAAAATAAAGACATGGCTAGCATCCTCAGGGCCCGACTAGGTGAATACAAAAAGAATTAGGTTGCTAGAGGGTCTCAATTTTAAATGCCAAACATTTTTCTGATCACTAACTGAAAACAAGATGGTGGATTTAAGTGACAGTAACAGGGCCATTTACAGTAGTAAAAGTGCATTTATGGCTAATTGTCAACTTATGTTAACTTTTCCCATTGACTTATAATGGGAAATTGTTTTTGAATAACTTTGAACTGCTTAATATTTTTCACAAAATCTTTGAAAGACACATTGTGGGACCCTGGCCACATGCTCCTGAAGATTTTGGGCCTGTCGCGAAAACATATAACCTGTAAGTGCGACTGTAGAATTTCAGAAAAGCGAAATGCACGCCGATCACGCTTTTATTAACTCAGATCGTATATCCGACTGGTACAAAACTTGTAGATCCTAAGGTCTATGGTTTTTGATTGTGTATTCCAAATTTCAGGCAAATCTGTCAAACGGTTGCAAAGTTATTAGGTGCAAAGTTTTGGTGTTTAACCCTAACTATGGTAGCACGGTATATATATGTATATATATATATATATATACATATATATATATATATATATATTGATGTTAGGATTAAACCCCTTGCACCGTCCTGCCCTCTCTCAATCTGGAATCGGGTGCATTGGGGCCTCAGCCGCCCTAAGTGTCACCCCATCACATGTGGAAAGAAGCTGAGGAATAGGAGAATGGTGTGACAGTTAGACCGATGACCCCAATGCACACCCTGATTCCAGTTGAGGGTGGACGGAGGCGCAAGGAGGTTTCCAACCCTAATATTGAATTTCCCTCACTTTTTCGCTGTGGAACAACCCAACTGATGCATTAAACAGAGTTTTTGCCTCTAATTTGTCTTCTTTTGAGAATGATAATGAGAAATAGTGAATGTAATGCAGCGGCGGAGCACAGCGGTGATGTCTTGTCGCATTGTAACATTGTGTCCATAAGCGCCAAATACGTATCGCATGATAGCGCAGTGAAAACAGAAAAGGAAATAGTACTATAGACAGAAATATGAAAAACAATGGAACGCAACCACAAATGAAAACGAAAGGGTAATGTACATGCGTAAGCGTGAACGTAAAGTGAAACGGTACGGAACCACAAGCAGAAATGGTACTGGTTAGAGTAATGTAAGGCACAGGCTGGTTTTCCCAAAAGCTGTATAGAGAAAGACAGTGAGTAGAAAAGAATGTATGCAAAATAATGACTCTCGGAACACAAAATCAGTAGTTGTAATAGTAAATTGCTTATATCTCAGTAACCGTATGACATAGAAAAAAATTTAAAGTCATATGTATTATCACTTTCCTGGCTAGTTATATACGTAGCCTTCATAATGGGCTAAAATATTTTGACAAAAACTCCGTATCTCACACCATTTTCGAGATACAGGCCCTCAAAGGCGCGGCGAACGCCGTAATGTTATCCTATGGGAAAAAAACAGAAGTTCGGACTGCCATAACTTTTGAACAGTTTAATATTTTTTTCACGAAATCTTCAAAAGGCACATCAGGGGCCACAGCTGCACATTCCCTGAAGATTTTGGGCCGGTCGCGCAAACCGTGCGACCTGTAGGCGCGACTGTAGAATTCCAGAAACAGGGTAAACGCGTGTGCAGATCATGCTTAATAACTCCGCAGCTGTGTATCCAACCAGTACAAAACTTGGCAGATCCCAAGGCCTATGGTTCTTGATCGTATATTCCAAATTTCAGGCAAATCTGTCAAACAGTTGCAAAGTTATTAAGGTGAAAAGTTTTGGGGTTTAATATAGAAATGGCTCAACCCTAATCTATGGTAACTACTGCGTTACCATAATATAAATATATATATATATATATATATATATGGACAGTATACACACATAAATACTGTTTATGGCCATGGCCTATATTTTGTCTGTAAATACTATGATACAATGATACCCCTCCCAAGGCCACGTAGCCTTAATAAGTGAATCCATCTGGTAATATTGTGCTCTGAGCCTACCTTCTGCACTGGCTTTACTAGCTCAAACCTTAGCAGTGTGAGGTGGTGCTAATCCTTCTACTGTTCTGCTTTGTCTTGCTAAATTGCTCAATTTAAACCTGTCCTGCCTGTACACTATTTAACCCCTGCTATTTTTATTCTCTCCAGCTGCCTGCCCTTGAACAGGGCTGCTTCAGCTCCCCATGGTCGGACGGCACCCAGCCAACCACTGACCGTGACCAGGATGCCCGCTGCAGCTCCTTGAAGGTACGGCAACAGTGCAGCTAATTGGAACATGAGCACTTCCAGCAAACCCACTCTGATTGGCCAGGACTTTTTCCCTGCTTTTGCCACTCCATGCTTTTAAAACAGATTTAGCTGCAACTAAGCAAAATTCAGGTGTCCAATAGAAGGATTTTTGGCCCTCCCATCCACCCCCACCCTCCACTGATTAAATACACCTATTGCCCGCCCACATTCCTCTTACTCCATCATTGGATTTAGTAAACTGCTTTTCGCTCCCTCATTGGCTAATAAGCCCTAGCTCAGCACTGCTTGCTCCCTCATTGGCTACCTTAAACCCTCATTACCTCTTGCTCCCACATTGGTCCTTAGTACTTACAGGTCCCTATCATTTCCCTGCTCCCCATTCCAGCCCTCCACCTTCTCCACTAAGTAACTACAGCACCTACCTTCCCAGTTAAGTAACCACAGCAGTAGGGTCCTCCTGGCACCTGATCTGCACCATGATCCTTCTACCAGGCCACTTAACCCTGCTCATCCCTATTCTCTTCTCCCTCCCTCCCTTCCTTTCCAATATGCCACCCACCTCCCATGCCCTCCCAAATCCTGCCAAACCTCATTGAGCTCTCCCACCCCTCCAGCTCGGTGTCCACCTCCCTTTCACCCAAGCATGGACACACTCTGCAACACATTCCAGCTCATTTCTTTTTCAACCCATCACTCCTGGGTCATTTTTCAACTTTTTCCCTTTGCCAAGCTCATACACGCCATCAGTCCAAGACGCACGCTACAGTCAGTCATATACAGCTTTTCACTTCACTACCTAACTCTTGTTCTCCTGCTCCTTGCAGCAGGTGACATCCACCCCAACCCCAGCCCCCATACTACCCTCCCCATGCCCCTCTCCAACAGTGGCCCTCTTTCACTCCTCACTCTGGGGACCTTCTCCCATGTGGTCTGCGCCCTGCACCTAAATATAAGAAGCCTTGTCCACAGCTTGACTCCTTCAGGTTCTTGCTGCTCACTATGCTCCAGATATCCTCACCTGTCTGAAACCTGGCTCAACAAAAACATCAGCAACTCCTCTGTCGCTCATCCCAGGCTACTACCATGGCCCGCCAGGATAGAGCCTCTAAAGGCAGCAGAATAGCCATCTACATAAACTAGGACTTGCACTATTCAGTGGTCCTGATCAAGTCCGAACCAAAAGTAATTGAAGTAATACTAATTCAGCTTGTCCTTCCTTCTTGCTACCAATCTACATTGTTGATATACTGCCAACCTGGTTCACCAGCTTCTGCTGTCACCAACCTCCTCAAGCAAATCTCCTGCCTAACCACGACAGGGGAACTCTACATTATGGGCAATCTTAACCACAATTGGCTAGCTCCTGCCCTCAACAAACCAGGACTGAAATTTCCACCCTAAACCTCTCACAAATCATTACTGAGCCCATCTGGCTTAACCTAAAATCTAGTAACCACTCGCTCATCGACTGTCCTTACCACACACACCCACCAGGTCAAACAAGCCAGTATTCTTCCTGACTCCTCAGTGACCACCATAACCTTCTTAGTGCATAAAATCCACTGCTCAAATTCCCATTAAATTTGTAGTCCAACGCCTCATAAAATCCCTCAATCTAGCCCCCGACAGATGACCTTAGCAAACTGACCCCTGCCTCCTACTTAGCTCCATTGATGATGCCTTCCTACACTTTAAAAATACATTCTCAGCATCTGGAACAAACAGTCACCACTGCGTCAGATAAGAGCACGAGAAACCACCTACCTTGGATCATCCAAGAACCGATTGCATGTCAAATTGCATGGGACAAAGCCTGGAAAATGCATAAAACGTTATGCCTCCCAACACCTCTCTCCACATACTGCATGTCCGTAACAAGTGCTCCAGTGCTACCATTCTTGCAAAAGCAGAGTACTTCAGCATCTTCCTCCAGTCAAACCTAAATAAACCCTCAAAATTCTGGAAGGTCATTCACCCTTTTTCACCCCACCGGCTGCCAATCTCTCCAATGCTAAATGTTAATAACTCCTCCTAGCAGAGCCCACAGCAGTCACCACTGAGTTCAATGTGTACTTCTCCACTTGTGCTGCCACCCTTCTCTTCTGCCCAACACTACACCCTCTCGAACCGCCTGCAGACATAAAAACCAGACTAGGCCTCGCTCCTTTTCCTTCAAAGACATCTCTGCAACTGAGGCTCTAGATGCATTACTTTCTCTCAACCCTTCAAAAGGTTAATCCCCCCGATGAATTAGACTCCAAACTTCTATACCTCTCCACCCCCGCTATAGCAACTCTGCTTGCCAAACTCCTAAACCAATCCTTTGCTGCCGCTGACATCCCCCATGCATGGAAGCATGCCATTGTCAACCCTCTGCCAAAAGGAGGTGCCCCTACCTCCCCCTCTAAATACCACCCTATTTCCCTCCTCCCAGCCCTAGCAAAACTACAAGAGCACCTTGTGCTCACCAAACTTACCTCCTTCCTCACTGACTCCAAATTCTTCACGCCATTCCAGTCTGGCTTCAGGAAGAGACACTCCACCACCTCCTCTCTGATAAGGCTTACAGACACTATCCTGACGGCATGGACAGTGGACTGATCACCTCAGCCATTTTTGTCGACCTTGCAAAAACCTTCAACACTGTCTCCCACCCCATACTGCTCCGAGTCTCGCTGAATCAGGCCTCTCTGTTGCAGCCACAAACTGGTTCAGATCATAGAAACATAGAAACATAGAATTTGATGGCAGATAAAGACCGCTTGGCCCACCTAGTCTGCCCATTTCCCTACCTAACGGATAAGCTGCAGATCCTAGTTAACCAACAGCCTACTTCCTCCTACCCCCCACTAGAACTGCCTTATGTCTGTCCCATGCATTCTTGAATTCCACCACTGTTTTTGGCTCTACGACCTCCTCAGGAAGGCTGTTCCATGTATCCACAACCCTTTCTGTGAAGAAATACTTCCTCACACTACTTCTGAGCCGTCCCCCCCTCTATCTTCAAATTGTGCCCCCTTGTTTTTGCACATCTCTTTTTCTGAAAGATGCTACCCTCATGGACTTCCCTTGAGGCATTTGAAAGTTTTTATCAAGTCCCCCCTCTACCTCCTTTCCTCGAGACTATACATCTTTAGTTCCTTTAGTCTTTCTTCATATGTCTTCTGATGCAGACTCTGCATCATTTTGGTTGCCCTCCTCTGGACAGCTTCCACCCTATCTATGTCTATGTGGAGATGGGGTCTCCAGAACTGTACACAGTACTCCAGATGTGGTCTTACCAACTGTCTGTACAGAGGGCCAACAACTTCCTGTTTTCTACTGGTGATGCCTCTCCCTATGTATCCCAGTATCCCCCCAGCCCTCCTTACTGTCTTCTCACATTGCTGGCCCACCTTTGGGTCATCTGATATGACTACCCCCAGGTCCCTTTCCATTTTTGTTGTTGTCAGTATCTCACCCCCCATTGTGTACTCTTCCCCTGCATTTTTGTTTCCCAGGTGCATTACTTTGCACTTCTTTGCATTGACTCTAAGCTGCCATACATTTGACCATTCCTCCAACCTTGCCAAGTCCCTTTTCATCCCTTCCACCTCACCTCGTGCATCAACCCTGTTGCAGATCTTTGTGTCATCTGCAAAGAGACATACTTTCCCTTCCAGTCCCTCTGCAATGTCACTTATAAAGACATTAAAAAGGACCGGCCCCAGTACTGAACCCTGTGGTACCACACTAGTAACCCTCCTTTCTTCACTGTGGACTCCATTTACTATTATCTGCTGGGTTCTGTTGTCCAACCAGTGTTTTACCCAGGCTACCACCCTAGGACCCACTCCCAGGCTGACTAATTTGTTTATTAATCTTTTGTGTGGGACTGTGTCAAATGCCTTGCTAAATTCTAGTTAGGCCATGTCCACAGCCCCTCCCTGGTCTACTGCTTTGGCCACCCAGTCAAAGAAATCAATTAGATTTGTCTGACATGACCTTCCCACTGTGAATCCATCCTGCCTTGGGTCCTGTGCCCCACTGGCCTCTAGGTACTCAACAATTCTTTCCTTCAGAAGTGATTCCATCATTTTCCGTACCACTGAGGTCAAACTGACAGGTCATAGTTTCCTGCCTCTGTCTTGCTCCCACTTTTGTGAAGGGGAATCACATCCACCCTCCTCCAGTCCTCAGGTACCACCCCATCCTCCCATGATTTATTAAAAAGCATAGTCAGTGGTGTTACTAGTTCTTCCCTTAGTTCTTTTAAAATCCAGTGGTGAATCCCATCAGGCCCCATTGCTTTATCCACCTTCAGCTTTAAGAGTTCTTTCAGAACCCTTTCTTCTGTGAAAGGACTAATATCAACCCCCCTATCCAGAGTGCTTCTATTGACCGGATTAGGTATTTCCCCCTGCTTTTCCATTGTGAATACGGAGCAGAAGTATTCATTCAGTATCCCTGCTTTTTCACTGTCGCTCTCTGCCCAACCACCTTCCTCTTTGTTCAGCCTCAGTATCCCAGCCTTAGTCTTTCTTTGCTCCCTAGTGTACCTATAAAAGGTTTTGTCCCCCTTCTTAACTGAGTTGGCTATTTTTTACTTGGTTTGGGCTTTTGCTATTCTGACTGCCTTACACGCTTCCTTCTGCTTTAACTGGTACAATTCTCTGTCTTGCTCCTTCTGTGTTTCCTTATACTGCCTGAATGCTATCTTTTTTTCCCCTTACCTTCCCCTCCACTTCTTTTGAGAACCATAGTGTTTTTTTCTTTCATTTTTATTTGTTTATTTGCTTCACACAAAGACTTATTGCCTCTGTGATGGCAGTTTTGATGTTTCCCCATTGTTGCTCCACCCCACCTTCTTGCCTGTTTCCTCGTGCTTTTCTGAGGCACTCTCCCATTTTGACAAAATCAGCCCTCCTGAAGTCCAGTACCTTCACTTTTGTGTGGCTTGACTCTATAGCTAAGTTTATCGTGAACCTCACTGTTTGGTGGTCGCTTGTTCCCAGATGGCTACCTACTTCAAGATCACAGATCATCTCTTCATCCCCATTTGAGAGTACCAGTTTTAAGATTGCTCCCTCCAGAGTGGGTTCCAATACAAGCTGTCTGAGGCATGCCTTCTGTAGGGCATCGAGAATGGCCCTGCTCTTAGATGTGGCTGCAGCAAAGGTGCTCTAGTCAACATCTGGCATATTCAGGTTCCCCCATCAGCAATATCTCCCCTTTCTCTGCCATCCCAAGGATGCCTTCTATCATTTCCTTGTCTATTTCCTCCCCCTGAGACAGGGGTCTGTATACAACCCCTGTGCAGACTGTGGAGCCATTTCCAGTCTCCAGGGTGACCCACAGTGCCTCCTTTCCTCCCTGTTTACCCTTTAGTTCTGTTGCTTTGATCCCTTCCCTTACATATAGAGCTACTCCTCCTCTTCTTCTTTCCTCCCTGTCCCTCCTGTAAATTGTGTATCCTGGTATGTTGACATCCCAATCATGGTTCTCTGAGTAGCATGTTTCTGTGACTGCCACAATATCCAGGCATCCCTCTTCCATCAAGGCCACCATTTCAGGAAGCTTTTTACGTAGACTGCAGGCATTAGTACTCATTACCCTCCATTTTTTTATGGCTTTATTTCTTTTTGTCCTATCCCTGTCCCTACTGCCTTTGTCTTTTTCTCCATTGACCCCTGCCCTTCTCCCTATCGACTGCTCTATTTTATAATAATAATAATAATAATAAAATGTATTTAATTAAGCGCCTTTCAATATTTTAAAGTGCTGTACAATATTGATATGAACAAAACACATATACAAATACATAGAGTATAAAATCATGATGAAACAGAAAATGCCTTTTCCCCATAAAAAAGTCTTTAGTGTCTGCTTAAAACTCCCCACCGTCCTGCACTCCCAGAGCTGACGGGGCAGAGAATTCTAGAGGGTAGGTGCCACAAATCCAAAGGCACGTGCACCAGATGATTTTAAGTTAACCGTCAGAATCTCCAGCAACCCCACATCAGCCGAGCAGAGCTGTCGCAAAGGGGTATAAGAAACCAGGAGCTCTTTCAAGTAATCAGGACTTCACAAATTATCCTGATTTTTTGGGGGAGGCTAGGATTTCCTTTCTTCTCTTCAGTGCCTCCCCCCTTGGCTAGTTTAAATGCTTGCCACTGAAGCATTTAAACCTATTACCTAGTATCCTGGTTCCCCTCCAGGATAGATGCAGACCATCACACCTGTATATGCCTGCATCCCTCCAGGTGGAGCCCCTAGTCCCCATTGAAGCCAAATCCCTGAGCTCTGCACCAGCTTTTCAACCAGTCATTGAATCCCATGGTGCAGAGTGCCCTAGCCTTATCCATGCCATTGACAGGTAGCACTTCCGAGAAAGTTACCATGTGTGCTGCTTGTCTAAGGCCCCTCCCCAACTCCACAAACTCCTGTTGCACTGCTCTGATCCCATTCTCAGCCAGGTCATTCGTCCCCAGGTGGATAATGACATCCAGCTCCCTCCCACTTGCCGCTGCTTCCATGATCCTGAGGATTCATTTCCTGTCCCTCCAAGCCTTGGTGCCTGGCAGGTACCTTACCTTCCTTTCCCCTTCCTCACCCAGTTCTACCCCCCTAACAATTGAGTCTCCCACCAGGAGTTGTTTCCTTCCCCTGTGGGGTCCTGGGCCACCCTCCTGTGGGTCTCCATTGTGGAATTTTCCAGCCTTTTCCTTGGTCTCCACTGCAGGTGCCTCCATAGAGAAACCATGCTTCACCAGAGTGGTGAATGAATTGTGGAGAAGCACAACTGCAGGGATACACCTCTGTTCCACCACCCTCACCCTCCCTGAGCCCACCGTGATCCAACCACTCCTCTTTCTTGACAACCCCTGAGGTAGTGGTGGTGGCCTGGGTGGTCCCTGGGTGGGAGAGCAGGTTTCCTATGCTGTCCAGAAACAATCACCTACAACTCTTACCCTCTACCCCGGGCAATGCCTTCCTTCCTTTCAGACACCTATTTCACAAAGGCTAAGTAACAGGTCTAGTCATAACTGACTGCAAATATCTTCCAGCTACAGTTCCTTCCTGGCAAATTAAAGTTAAAACTAAGAAAACCATACCTCTCTGATAGAACTCAGTCCATTAGAGTCTCAAATGCAATTTCCACCCCCCTTCCCTTAACTACCGATGTCCCACAGGGGTTGGTTCTTAGTCCCATTCTGTTCTTTATATTCCTAAATGACCTGCCACTCGTCTGCTCTACTTCTTCAATCCACATGTATGCAGATGATACTGTACTGTACTACTCGGGCTCCACCCCTGATGTGGTACAATCAAACCTCCAAGCTGACTTCAACAAGGTACAGCAATGGTTTCGCTCACACCAGCTCTCCCTAAATGCAAAAAAAACCTGCCACTATGACCTTCGGCACACAACAATGCCTGGCCAGACTCCCCTCCCTTTCCTACTTCGTCACCTTGGATGGCCAAAAATTTGAAGATGTCTCCTCATTCTGTTATTTGGGGGTCTGGCTTGACAGCCATCTCTCCTTCTCTGACCACATCAATGCTATCTCAAAAAAACTACACCCCATGCTCAGTGCACTATATAGGAATGGCAGCAGCCTCTCTCCCCGAGTCCGATGTGAACTGGTCCTGAAGATGATACTCCCCTCCATCGACTACTGCGACATTGTATACAGTGCAGCCCCTAAGTCCACCCTATCTAAACTGGACACACTTTATAATGCCTTCTGCCACTTTGATATACGTCCTCTATTGTTTACAGCTGTTACTACTGTGCTAATTTACCTTGCCTGCTGTTTCTTGTCACAAAAATTGTTATTTGATGCTATAATATCCTAATCATTCAATGTGCGCCGCTTGTATATTCATGAAATCATGTATCCTTATGCTGCTTTTTATTTGCTTCTGTTAACTGTTCACTTGATAACCTGTGTGTTATCATATCCATGTGTACCCCCCTCCAGGTCGCACCGAGAGATGAGCATCTTGTTGCTTAGTGTGCCTTTCCTGGTGAAACAATTGCAATAAATAAATAAATTGTTCCCCATTTCCTGTACTGTACATCACATGTACTGTATCTTAATATGCATTTATCTAATATTTGTTTTGTAGTCCTGATTATTCTGCCTGCAAACTGTGGTTGTTATTTATTGTCACCCTATTTATTGTATGCATTTAACTGTACTAATTTTTACTACTACTGCACCCACATTCTGTATTTTCAATTGCATTTCATGTAGTGTATACTCCCATTCCCTAATCCCTCAAGGACATATCCGGAAACAAGTTGTCACAAGCTTAGTATGTCTTTCCTGGTGTCATTAATTTCATGCAAAAGAAAGAAAGAAAGAAAGAAAGAAGAAAGAAAGAAAGAAAGAAAGATTAATTATTATTACAATAATACCTGAATGTAAGCAAAATATGAATGAAAAATATGCAAGAAAAGAAGAACAGGATAGAAATAACCAACTCACATCAGTCTTGTGCCCAACTCCCCTTATGTTTAATCAAATTCAAACCACCTGACAGCTCTCCACAAATACTTTGAACTCCTTGTCCCTTTAGTAGAATGATCTGAGTTATAGACTTGAGGTAACCCTGACTTGATGTTGTATACCGACCGCAAACTGAAACGTTAGCAACGAAGTCCATTGCAGTGACAACTTCAATGTTGTTGCTGTAATGCACTTCAAGGTGAAATTTCGCTATTTCTCTGTGTGTGTGTGTCACCCCACCATGAACACACTCCAACTCAGAATTTTATTTAAAAGAAGGGGGATGCAGGGGGCAAAGCCACCCTTGGAACAACATTCAATGTCAAAAGGCGAAACGATATTGAGAGTGTCACCGTGCTGCACTCCGACAACATAGTTGTCAAAGGGGCATGGTACATCCACTTGATGTGACAGATAATTTCTCTGTACTCTATTACTTTCTACTGGGTGGTGAAAGCACAGTGAACTTACCGTACATAATATTTCAACAAGACAAAAAGAAGCCATGTAAGGGGGAGGAACAAACTGGAGGGCGGTCTCATTGAATGCAAGGAGCCTGGGGAACAAGACCACTGGGTTGCAGGCACAGATGGCAGAAGGGGAGGTGGACGTAGCTGCCATCACTGAAACATGGGCCACCCAATACTAGAAATGGGATCTTGTGGCCTCAGGGTACAAGATGTACTGAGAGGACAGGGGGAGGGGGAAGGGTGGCTATTTATGTAAAGGAAGGAATACCCTGTAGCAGAGATGAGAGGAGGAGGGCAGGGTGGAGCTATTATGGTTACAGATACAGGACCCAAAATGTAAGAGGGTGAGGCTCGGGGTGGTGTACAGGCCACTGGCAGAAAGCGAAGATGTTGATAGAGAACTAGGTGAGCAGTTAAGGAGAGTCTGCGCAAAGGGTCACACTGTGCTAGTAGGGGACTTCAACCTGCCAGAGGTGGAGTACCCCTGCTACCACAAGCATCAGAGAACAGGTTATCCTGGAAGCTTTCCAGGACTGATTCCTGGTTCAGGTGGTAAGGGAGCCAACCAGAGAAGGAAACATACTGGACCTAGTGCTGACAAATGGTGAGAGCATAAAGGAGTTGAGGGTGGAGGATCCCCTGGCAGGGAGTGACCATCACACAGTGTGGTTTTCACTTAGTATGAGTAAGGAGACAGTCAGAACCAGGACTGGGGTGATTGGACTACAGGAGGGCTGACTATGGGAGGATGAGGGTCATATTGGAGGAGCACCTCAACAGAATCCAACCCCACATGGATGCTAATCAGAAATGGGGGATTATCAAGCCTGGGTTAGTGGAGGCCACAAACTCATGTTCAGCGCTCCAAAGCAAGAAAGTCAGGTCCAAGAGGCCAAGCTGGTTAAGCAGGGAGGTGTTAGGGAACATTAAGGAAAAAAAAGGCAACCTTCAGAAAATACATGAGATCCAAATGGAAGAAGGACAGGGAGGAGTACAGGAAGAAATTAAGAGAGGTGAGCAGATCGGTTAGGGCCTGCAAGGCAGCAAAAGAGCTTAGGCTGACATGGGGATAGGAGAAGGGGAGAAGGATTTCTTCTGGTACATAGGAGAGAGAAGGAGCTGTAAGGATCAGATTGTTAGGATTAAGGTAGATGGAGGGTGGGCAGAGAAGTGGGTGGAGCAGTCGGAAGCTCTCAATGAGTACTTCTGCTCTATATTTACTAGAGAGAAGCTGGGGCCAATGCCATAGGGGAAGGGAGCAGTGGGTACAGGTAGGACAGAGCTAACAGAGGGGGTAATCCCAGAAAGCAGAGTGCTAGAAGGTCTTAGAGCCCTGAGGGTAGACAAGGCACCAGGTCCAGACAAAATACACCCCAGGGTTCTGAGAGAGATGGCAGAGGTCCTGGCAGGACCACTGGCGGACTTATTCAACACCTCCCTGGGGTCTGGTTGCATGTCATAGGACTGGAGGATAGCACATTTGGTGCCCATCCATAAAAGCTGGCGCAAGGATGAACCAGGGAAGTATAAACCAGTCAGCCTCACCTCCATCGTGGGGACGCTCATGGAGTCTATCCTCAAGGAGAGGCTGGCAGCCTTTCTAGAGGAGAATGGTCTCCAAGACAACAGACAGCATGGGTTTGTCACTGGTAGGTCCTGCCAGACAAACATGGTTGACTTCTTTGACTGGGTAACAAGGGCAATCAACAAGGGCCATGCAGTGGATGTCCTACATTTGGACTTCAACAAGGCCTTTAATTCAGTGCCACATGGGAAGTTGGTAAGCAAGCTGTGTGGGATGAGGTACAGGATGGTGGAGTGGGACAAAAAATGGCTGAGATATAGGCAGCAGAGAGTCGTTGTAAGGGGAGAACTCTCATCTCTAAGGGCTTTGACAAGCAGGGTCCCACAGGGCTCAATTCTGGGTCCAGTGCTGTTTGGCATATTTATTGCTGATATAGCAGATGGGGGTTAGCAATAAGATCAGCCTGTTTGCAGATGACATGAAAATAGGAGCAGTGGTGGACAACACAAAGGGGTGGTAAGGACTGCAAGAAAACCTGAATAATTTCTAACACTGGTCGGACACATGGCAGCTGGATTTCAATGCAAAAAAATGCAAAGTTATGCACTTGGGAGCAAAGAACCACAGGTTTTTCTACAGACTGGGGGGTTGGGGTACAGGTATCCACTACAGAGGAGGAGGAGATGGATACTGAGGTGCTAATCATAGGGCAAATTAACCATTTGGCATAGCGCAGGAAGGCAACAGCCAAGGCCAATAAGATGTTGGGGTGTATTGGCTCCACAACCTCCCCTCCATTATCTATTACTATGGGAATCCCTCAGGGTGCCATCTTAGGCCCCTTACTCTTCTCTATATTTGTAAACTCCCTTCCTGCTGATAGCCTCACCTATAGCTCACTGCTCTATGTGGATGATCTGGTCATTTTTCACAGTGACAAATCCCTCCCCCACTTATCCTCCATCTTTTTTTTTTTTACACTTTGTTTATCACTGGTGGTCCAGGGCATCTCCCCAGGGTACCCTTGGGACTATCACCACTAATCCCAGCCTGAAACATCCCCATCTGCGCTCTTCCCCTGGCCCTCATGGCATGTCCAGTCCTCTGGATCACCCCCTGGTGGAGGGCCCGCCCACCCTTGGCAGCCTGTCTGGGATTAGAGGGACAGCAGTAGGACTGGGACTGGAGGCAGGAGAACCCAGTGAGGCAGGTCCAGCAGTGGGATGTGGGTGGGTCACTGGAGCCCCCTTCTCCTCCACTTAGACTGCCAGGGTTTTTCCAGCTGAAGTCACCCTCCCGGGCTCAGTCGTGCAATGGCATCCAGGCACTGCATGCCGATGCCTGCTGCTGCTCTGCCCCATGTTGCTGTGCTGCAGATTCCTGATGTTGCCCCCCAATCTCCACCAGGGGCCCCTAGGGAGTGGCACATAGCCCTGGATCCCTCCCTAGGAAGGGAGAGCAGTCCTCCAGATGCTCGATCCCTTCCCTGCCGACCCCCATCGGCTTGAGTCCATTCCCAAACCCAGGTCACCGGCATGGCATGAGGTGTGGCATCCAGCACCTCAACCCCCAGCATCACCGGGCCTACCTTATCCTCCATCTTGTCAATTAAATATTGTACGGCCTCAAACTGGTTCTCATCCAACCTCCTACTGGTCAATGCAAAAAAGGAAAAAACAAAGGCCATGTTGTTTGGTTCAAAACCGGATCTTGCTAAGACCCTAGGTGCCAACGATACCCTCCTTGTTAATTCCCTAGACGGAAATGTCCATGAAAATGTCACCTCTTTCAAGAACCTGGGTGTGCTGCTAGACTCTTCCCTATCTTTTATTGACCACGTTGCTCATACAGTCTGCAGGGTAAATCAGAAACTAGGGGCTGCCTATCGCCTAAAACCTTAACTCACCATGGAGGCTCGCCTGTCTATAGTCATGGGCAATCTACTTCCCATTTTTGACTATTGCTCCTCTGTCCACTCCAGGACCTCTGCCACCCTTCAGTCAAGAATCTCAGTAGCATACAACAATGCTTGCCACTTTGCCCTGGCTGCTCCATTCTCTACTCACCATTGTGACCTCTACCACTCCCTTTGCTGGCTGTCTTTGCAAGGGCATTTTGACTACTCACTTGGCTGTTTTGTGGATACCTCACTCAGAAGTGACTCTGTTTCCCATTTCGCCACCCTCTTCAACTTTAGGGCCCCTACTAGGAACCTGCACTCCTCCTCTGATCCCTCCCTCCAGGTACCAAAGGCCGCCACCAGCATGTGTGACAAAGTTCTCACTATAGCAGCCCCCTCCATATGGAATGGTCTACGCTCTACTGTTCTCTCATTTGAATCTCATCACACTTTTAAGCACAGCCTCTAAGTCTAGCTAATCAATATATACAACTGTACCTGTTCTACTCGCTTGCATCTTCACTCCTACCCCATTGGTACTCTTTTCGCCACTCCTTCCCTACCTTTATCCCTTAGCGTCTCGGGATCTCAGCTTTCTCAGGATTCCTCTCATTATCACTGGTTTCACCCCTTTCCTTACTACTAATGTTTTTAAACTGAGCAAATACTATCTGTTGTACATTTTTCCCTTTCCCTCAGCCCCTTGTTTTTTTCTCCCCGGTGTATTGTTCCATTCTGTTACCTCCCCAGTGTATTGTTCCTGACTTCAGGTACTGTTATTGATATCAGGCACTGTTATTGATATTTATTGTTACCTCCTATTCATGTATTTGACATGCTTTATGTATTTTTTTTCTTTATTTTATACTGCATTGTACATTGAATGTGAATGCTCTGTACCATGCTCAACTTGTAAGATGTTTCTCATTCCCTTTCTACCTGTAAAATTCCATGCCACCCGGAAATGTTTTTCTCGCTTGTATTGTACTTACCTTGTTGTGCCACTATGGCTCGGATCATGCCTGAAAACAGTCCTCTGGATCAGTGCACTTACCCTTTTACCAAAGACTGAATAAATAAGTAAATAAATAAATAAATAGCCGGGGAATCACCTTCAAGGAGGAGGGAGGTTATCTTATCACTGTACAGGTCACTGGTCAGACCAAATCTGGAGTACTGCATGCAGTTCTGGCATCCCTACTTGAAGAAGGATGTCAAGCTGCTGCAGGGTGTCCAGTGGAGAGCGACACAGATGATCACAGGAATGGAGGAAAACCCTACAAGGAACGGCTGAAGGAGCTCAGCATGTACTCCCTGGAGGAAAGGAGGGATAGAGGAGTTATGATCAAAACCTTCAAATATATGAGGGACATAAACAGGGTTAGTACAGAGGGGATTTTTAGATTAAAGGGAGGGAGAGGCACTAGTGGACATAGCCTGAAATTGGAAGGGGGGGAGGTTCAAGAGGGAAGTGAGAAGATATTACTTCATGGAAAGGTTTGTGGCTGGGTGGGACGCACTGCCGGAGGAGATGGCGTCATTGAAGTCAGTGGGCAGTTTTAAAAGAGGGTGGGAAAGGGTCAGGGGGAAGGTCACTACTGTACAGGAGGGGGAGCAGCTGCAGAGTAAAAACTGATAGCTGCACAATCGAGAAGACTCGATAAACCATAGGGCCTGTATCTCCTGGCATTTTCCGTATGTTCGTATAAATGTAGAAGATAGCCCATAAAAGCGCAAAACAAAGTACGTACATTTTTGATGTACCTTGTCAAAGGCCTTCTCCTGGTCTAACACCAGGAGAAGGCCTTCAGCCTTTCTTTTTTTTTTTTTTGTATTTAATAAACTTTATTAAGTTTCAGTACACCAGACAGAAACAGCATTACAAGTTAGTTATGAAAACTGGTGTCTAATATCCCCCCCACCCCTCCTTCCCTCCCAGGCCACACACCTTAATTACTTAAACACAGAGCTCAGGGTTCAGCCAGTATATCAGGGTTTCCAGGCCGCCAGAAGGGTGTCTAGGTTTCCCCACATCGCCAAATAGGTTCTTAATCTATCTTGCATAGAGGCAATATGTCTTTCCAGCTGCAAAGCAAGCATAATCTCCCTGTACCATTCCTGTGTGGTGGGGGGGTTGTCGTCCACCCAGTGACGCGCAATAACCAACTTAGCCACTGCCGAAATAAGTAAGATATGTGCTTTCCTTACCCTAGGAGTATCACTGGAAAGATAACTTAACAGGCACACCTCCGGGATAAACAAAGATTCCAATCCCAGAATGGGATCGAGTGTTTCTCTAATAGATTTCCAGAATGTTTGCACTTTGTGGCAAGTCCACAGCATGTGATAAAGAGAGCCCTTATTCTCTTTACACTTACTACAAAGTGGCGTGGTCAACCTCCCCATTCTGAACAATTTCACTGGGGTTAGGTAAGTATTATGCATAATATTAAAATGAATTAACCGCAATCTATCCTGTTTGACATATCTGTATATTGCTTGCCAGAGGCTTTCCCATAGGACAGGATCTTCTGGAATACTCAATTCCTTCACCCAGTAGTAACATACCCCAGTTGGTAACCTGGAATCTAAGTCTTGTAAGGATTTATAACACATGGAGACTGGGTGGGATTGAGTGGCTGCTTGAAGCAATGGGGCCGCCTCTAAACCCAGTAAGCCTTTCAATGGAAGAAGGGCATCAAAGGTCCTAAGGGCTTTACATACCTGGGCGTACCTAAAGGCATTTTTATCAGACGTCCCAGTGATGCTCTGTAAACGGACGAAGAGAAGTGGCCTCCCATTCACCCAGAGATCTGAAACCTTATACTTATTCAACTGAGGCCAGAAAGAGGAGGATATCGGCACCCCTCCAATCTTAAAATGCGGGTTACCTACTACAGGTTGGTCCGCCGATTGGCACCACCTTACTCCAAAATATTTTTGAATCTGCAGAGAGGCCTTTAATGACCATCCCATAGGGTTGTTCCTCAGGGGTTTAGGCAAGTGGGAGGGGGAGATATATAAAAGGGCCCCTAATGAGCATTTAACTCTGTTCGCCAAATGTTTCTCTATATTAAGCCATAAAGGGGTGTATTCCAACGGCTCCAGTTCTTTATACCAAAAGGCCAGTTTACTCATGTGAAACGCTATATAATATAGGAAGAAAGAGGGGGCAGCTAGGCCTCCCCTGGGCTTTGGAGCAGTCAATTTAAAGTAGGATCTACGAATACTCTTCCCTCTCCAAAGAAACCTGTTCAATAACCTTTGGAGTTTGGAGAACCACGTTTTGGGTAAAGAACTCCCTAGCATTCCCATTGGGTATAAAATTCTCGGCAGGATATTCATTTTTATCACGCTCAATCTCCCCCACAAGGAGAAGGGGAGCAGGCCCCATCTCTCCATATCTCCAGTTATGGTTTTAATTACAACACCGAGATTGTCTTTAATCATGGTTCCCATGTCTCTAGAAACTTTAATACCCAGATATAATAAAGACCTTGCTTCCCAGGAAAGACCATAAGGAGCCAATTCCGCTCTATTCACTCTACTATTTAAAGCAAAGATCTTGGATTTGTCACGGTTCAGCTTATAAAATGATACCTTCATAATTCTTCAACTCATCTAGTATAGCTGGAATTGATATACTAGGCTCTTCCACATGAAATAAAATATCATCTGCATAAGCTGACAAGACGTATCTCACGGTTCCCACCAGAATCCCTCTAATACTGGTATTATTTAGTAGTCTATGGAGCAAAGGCTCTAGGTATAAGTTAAAAAGTAAAGGAGACAATGGACACCCCTGTCTTGTCCCCCTAAACAGCTGAAAGGCGGGAGACAACACCCCGTTGCACTTAACTTTAGCTAAAGGGGCAGAATAGAGAAGTCTTATCCATCTCAGGAACTCCTCAGGCATGCCGAATTGGGATAGGGTGGCAAAAAGGAAGTCCCAGGAGACCCTATCGAACGCCTTTTCTGCGTCCAGAGATACCAAGACCATGGGTATGTCGGAATCCCTGGCAGCGGAAATGAGATGTAATAATTTCCTTATATGATCTCCAGACGATCTTCCAGCCATAAATCCCACCTGTTCACAACCTATGAGATTGACCATTACTCTTGAAAGCCTAGCGGCCAAGAGTTTCGCCAGTATTTTAATATCCAGTTTAGTAGGGAAATAGGGGTAACTACTACATTTAAATGGGTCTTTCCCCGGCTTCGGGATTAGTGATATTACTGCTTCTTGGAAGCTGGTATCTGATATACCATTATCATACCAATAATTAAATACATTCCATAAAATTGGACATAATATAGGTAGATACATCTTATATAAGTTATTTGGTAGTCCGTCAGGCCCCGGGGACTTATCAACCAGCAACTGGCGGATAGTCTGTTGGATTTCCACTAAAGAAATTGGCTCGCCCAAGAAAGCTGCCTCTACAGGAGTAATCTTAGGTAAACTCACAGAGTTGAGATAACGTTCAACCTCTGCATTACTGGGACACGATGACGGAGCTACAGCATAAAGCTCCTGAAAATATTTACCAAACCCAATTGCAATTTCTTTCGGGTCAGTACACACCGGACCCTCCTGACTTTCTCTAATCCCTGCAATGAATTGTGAGGACTCTAGTTGTCGGATACGCAGAGCAAGAAGTTTCCCTGGCCTCTCCCCCAACTCCAAATATCTGAATTTAGTTCTCCGGAGGGCCAATTTGACTCTCTGAGAAATTCGTCCTATATATTGAGCATGCATCTGGTGTAATCTGGCCCAAGTGTCTGCCGAGGAGTTTCGGGACAAACTGTGCTCGAGACTTTCAATAGAAACCAGGAGAGCATCAAGTTGAGTCTTCTGAGAGTGGGTCCTTTTTGCCGCCATTCTTATAAACTCACCCCTCAATGAACATTTTAGTGCCGCCCAGACCAGATTGAATTTGGTGACCGAGCCCTGATTAATAACCATGAAGGAAGTAATAAAGTCTCTAATGTGTTCCTGGGAAGCATGGTCTCGCAATAACTGAGTATTCAATCGCCACAGAGGCGAGCGTTTGCATCCTGCCTCTAACCAGTAGCTCATACTGACAGGGGCATGGTCAGACAGAACTCTGGCTGCTATCTCCACCCGAGAGACCCCCGACATTGCAACAGCACTTAATAGCAGATAATCAAGTCTAGAATGAGTTCCATGTGCTGAAGAATAGAAGGTGTATTGCCTATCTGTTGGATTAAGGATTCTCCACACATCCAGCAGAGCTGCCCCATTAAGCAACTCTTTCATGGCACGCTGGGCTGGAGAAAGACCCCGTTTACTACCATCTGATCTATCGAGCTCAGCCTGAAGCACCAGATTCCAGTCCCACCAGTACTGTCAGCTTTGGCGGATTAGTCGCCACTAAGTTTAACAGGTGAACAAAGAAGGAGGAGAATCAATGTTAGGCCCATAAATCGACCCAAACAATACCGGATGGGATTCTAACATACCATGAATCAGGACATAACGGCTCTCTGGGTCCCAAATTTCTTGAGTTAACTTAAAAGGGACTCCCTTAGCTAACAGTATCACCACTCCCCCTTTATTTGTTGCTCTCCCTGCTCCAAAGGTTTGCCCTACCCATAGCCTTCTAAAAAGAGTGATATCCTCCCTCCTCAAATGAGTTTCTTGAAGAAACGCTATTCTGGCTCTCAATTGTGCTAAATGTTTCAGAATTACCTGCCTCTTAACTCTGTCTTTGGCCCCTCTTATATTCCAGCTTACAAACTGATAGTGATTACTCATGTCCCGGGAATGCAACGAAGTAAAGAATGGGAGAGTCTAAAAAATCAGGTTGTGCTTGCTTGCCAACCAGTCCTGAAGTAGAATCATCCTGTGGATTGACTGAAAAGGGCACTATACCCCTTAAAGCATTCCTAAACCCACAAAAGTAATAGTGTGTGGTCGTGTCCCAATCCCCCCAGCCCCTCCCCCTGCCCATCTCCCCACAACCTCACTAACATTATCTACCCTGAAACCTCAACCCCTTAGCAAACAATCCCTGTTCAATACAACTGCACTCGAACATCTACATGCCACATGATGTTAAATATGAGCAACCTGGCATGGCTTCTCATCCCCAAAGCTCCCCCACCCAGCAAACGTTTATATCAACGAGACTATATAAATTCCTTAAAGTAACTTACAGCTTCCTTATGCCCCAATAAGTTTGCTCTAGAGCAGCAAAAAAACAAAAGTATGCAAAGGAAAAGGCAAGAACCCTCCCCCTCAGGTGCGTCTTCTCCATTGCCCCTCCTTGTATTCGCTAGAGTGAGCCATGAATACTAAATATCCTTTTGCTTTGCCTTGGTGTGTAAACCTGTAAAAACAGAAACAGCAACAAAAAAAAAATAAAAAGGCATCTTTTAATAAGGTCCCGAATCAGTTCACTACCTCCTGGGATACTGCAGTTCAGGAAACGTGCTAGTGGCGAAATTAAAGGCTCAGGAACTCAAAGAATTTTAATAGCTCTCTTTCCTCCACTCGGTCCAGTGGCGGCTAGCGATAACTCAAAACAGCAACCGATTTCCTTCATCCGAAACTCAGAGCTAGCAGGGATCACAGCAGGCGTATTTCTCAGCTCCGATGCGCCACTACCCCTGCAATAAACTCCCAACTTCAGAGTGTCTCCCTCCAGCTACCATGAAGTACAAAATGAATATGCGATTCCATTCATCGCAACAGAGATATGAACTACCGAGTTTTTAGCTGAGGTCCTGCGACCTCCCCATTTTTGCCATTTCAATAAAACGATGCAAAGAATCCAGGGTAAACCAACACACTGCTGACAGGAACTCAGGGCTCATACCTTCTTTCACTTGAATAGATCAGGGAGAAGACCTTTTAATTCTTCCAGAGCTTGTGCAGGGAATCAATGAGTGCCAGCTATCTTCCAGTTTAACCAACAGGATCGCTGGGTATTTCACCCGGAAGGCTTTACCTGCTGCCAGCAGCTTTGAGACAACAGGATGAAGCTCTTGCCTCCTCGTCCGCACCGAGTGCGGGAGATCCTGAGTAATACAGATTTTCCGATCTTCCCACATAACTTCCTTGATCTCTTTCACTTTAGATAACACATGCTGCTTATCTTGCTAATTTAAGAATTTAAGGATAACTGGTCTAGGTGGCTGACCGACTGCTGGCATAGGGCGTAGCGCTCGGTGAGCCCTCTCGATTATATAGTCTCCACCAGTTGGGGATGGTCCTGCAATTTTAACACAATAACTTTTGCAGGAAAGTAATCGGAGCATTCCCCTCTTCTTTCTCTGGCAATCCAACTATAACTACGTTGTTTCGCCTACTCCGCCCCTCCAAGTCCTCAAGCTTGTCTTCTAGTTTTTAAGTCTACGGATGAAGTTCGTTGTTTCCCTTCCAGCTTTTTCCTGTCTTTTCTCCATGGATGAAATCCTCACTTCTGCATCTCCCACTCTGGTAGACAGCGAGGCGACTGAGCTCTTAATCGTTTGCAAATCCTCCGATATCGTGGCGACCGCGGCCTGTAACGGTTGCATGATTTCCAAAAACCTCTCCTCCGAGAGTGCTGATGCTGTTGCAGGCATCTTTGGTAGGCTAGCGGCTTGTGGTTTGGGTCTCTTTGCGGCCTTGTCCTTCTCGGGCATATGAGGGGGAGAGTGCCGCGGCAACGCTTTTTTCATGTAGAATTCCATTCAGTCTTGAGCCAGCCGATCCTAGATGCGTTTCCCCAGCCAGTGAGTACACAACAGAGCAAACTTGAGTCAGAAACCTTATATAATCCGAGAAAATAACAGGTGGGAGACGGAGCTCTAGGGACGAGTTGCTTCTGCTCAGGCTGCCATCACGTGACCTTCCTTCAGCCTTTCTTCAGTATTCTCCCTCTGCCTGCTATCAAAACTTTTCCCCAGCAAGAAAAGTTTGTCCTGGATTTTCCTACAAGGTATGGCATGCGTCTGAGAACTGATTAGTACCACTGATGCTGCCACAGCCGGAAGTTTGCTTAAAGTTTTGGCTAAAATCTTGACATCAGTATTCAGAAGGGTTAACAGTCTCTAGTTCTTTATGTCCATTTTTTCATCCTTTTTATATAGAAAGAAAATCATCCCCTTTAAAAGGCCTGAGACCTGCTGATTATCATTGAGAAAAGTGTTCCAGACTTTGGTCAATACACCTTCTAGCTTCTCAACATGGAGTTTGTAAAACTCCCCAAGCAGGCCATCTTCCCCTGGTGCTACTGTGTTATTTAAGGATCTCATAGCATCCACTACCTCTTGCTGAGAGATAGCGGCTTCCAGAGACTGCATATCCTCAACTGACAATGGAGGGATACACATCCCCTGGCAGACATGCTCTATGGTTGTTGGAGTCTGTGCACTAGAGCCAAACATGTTATATACAAAAGTAGTACAGTGTCCTGTCTTTGTGCCTTTCTCACTGTAACAACGTTGTCCCTCAGCTTCTTTCTCTCTCTCCACTGCTGTGTGTCTCTGTGTCACAATTCCCTGGTTTCAGCTTCTCTCTCTCTCTCTCAACTGCTGTGTGTCTCTGTCACCCATATGTTAGAGAGAGAGAGAACTGAGAATTTATGGTGATCAAAATGGGAGTCGGCGAGTGCAGATGGCGTGGGCTTAAACTGTAGTGCAGGACATTTTTCCCAGTCATGTTTGGGCACGGGGGAAACAGCTGTACAGTCCCCAGCAGTGTGTGTGAGACAGAGTGAGTCAGTTTGGGGGGAGGGGGGGTGCAGTACAGTAAAGGGCATTTGAAGTGTAACACACAATATAATGCACAACAAATGTCACAGATCCTGTCAATACTGCATTTGTGACATTTGTATCTGCATAACAGAAGTCAGAGCCACATTCTTTGTTGGTGACTATTTTGCAAGGTGACAGGATACAGTACCATTTTTGTTATTTAAACAAGGGGAAAACCCCTTTCTGTGTTTTTTTTTCTTCTTTTGCACATAACCCATGTTATAAGTGCAATAATCCGCTCCAGGGTTTGGTGTTATTGGAGATTAAGCAACACCCAGTGGGGCTGTGAGTACACTTGGCCTGTGGCCTTGTGCCTCACAATGCATCCGAGGTGTTGATTAATCCTCAGTAACACCATATCCTGTTGTGGGTTATTGCTTACTAATAACATGGGGTATGATAAAACAGGAACCCCGCTGGTCAATCATTGTCACCTGACCATTGATTAATGCTCAGTATATGTACAGTTGGTGTGAGGGGGATGATACAAGATCAGTGGGCAGAATGGGACTCATTATGTCCTTGATGTAGTGTGTGAGAGACAGAGAGAGACGGCCCCCCCATCCCCATCCCGATGATTTCCACTCCCCATCGTCCACTTCCAAAAATGGGAGCTGTCAAATAGCACTACAGTCAGATGGCCTGTGGCACTAGAGGTTAAGGAGCTGGATGCCACACCTCATGCCATGCTGGTGACCTGGGTTCAGGAATGAGTCTGGGCCTGCCTGGGAACAGCAGGGGCGGAAGGGGATCGAATGTCCAAGGAACAGTCCTCCTCTCTCGGGGAGGGAGGGACTGTCATCCCGCCCACTGATCGCCCTTTAGTGGCAGCTGGAAGGAGATACGGGTCAGGAGGCACCCAGCCGGAGCATGACATTGGAGGGGAGGGGTCGGGAGAAAAAGAAAAAATGGAGCTGGCAGGCTCCGTGATGGCCCCAGCTACACTCACGCAGAACCCTGTAATCTGGACGCTGGCTATCTGGGGAAGGGAGAAAGTCAACGCTCCTCTCCCCTGGCCCTGTCATGGTGGGGGGTTACCCATGGGGGATTTCCCGAGGAAATCAGCATGGGGATGCAGGACCGGAGAAATGAGTTCCCCGAGGGAGGAGCCATAGCCACCTGCCAGCTCCCCCCAATAAAGAGAGGATTAAAAAAAATAGCCCTACACTTCCTAGAAGTGTTTCTAAAATAGAGAGTGGTGGCCCCGCCCCAACGATGTTTGCTCCCCATCCTCCATTCCCCTACAGTGGGACATGTCAAGCTGTTATTTGGTGAAAGCAACTTTCCTTCCTTGGTGTTGACATATTCTGTTTCATCTGTGTCAGTTTCCCTGGTTGTGATGTGTTTTTTTTTTCTGAAACTCAACAAGTTTTATTAGTCATTGTGAGCATTACAAATTATCTTTGTGGCACAAACTTTAAAACTCTACATAAATGTTCACAAAATACAAGTTCTGATTTTCAATGATTTCCTTAATCATTCAATTAAAATTATCTATGTCCAACCTTGCTCTTCTTACACTGCTTAAAGTCCAAGACTTTTAAATGATGGGTACAGTTCTTTGCAGTGTCTTATCAGTCTTTGTTATTTAATCTAGGAAATAAGTAAAAACTTACAGACTAACGTGTATATTTGGCGCAGCTCCTCCCGCTTCCCGCCTTCCCCCATCCAAATATCTAAAGCTAATTAGAAATTTACCCAATTTATTCATTCCTTATGGTCACTAAGAATCCATGAACCCCTTAAATCTCTATTTCCTCTCCATCACCCTCCCCTGTGGCTTCCTCCCCCAATCTGGCATGCCAAGGGTGTCATAGGTCTAGAAATTTCTTCTACTCTGTTCAAAGTGTATGCATAACTCTTTCCATCCTTTCCAGCTCCTCCACCCTGGCAATCCACTGGGCCATGGAGGGGGCTCAGGAGATAACCACTTGGTGGTAATGCATTTTAGAGTGTCAGCTCCTAAAATTTGACTGAATTCTACCACTCTTATTTTCTTGGAGGATAAGGTCGGGAAGTCTAGCACTAGGTCTGTGAAGGCGAAGGGAAGAGGAAACCCAGCCAGCTGTTGTGTGACTATGAATTTGACACCAGAAAACCTCTAATTTAGGGAATCCTCTGAAGATATGATAGTGTGTGCTTTTGGGTTCACCACAGAGCCTCCAACATGTTGCTGTAGCCTGTGGGTTCAAGTATTTTATGACAGTTGGAGTCCTGAAAAAGTGAGTCAGTACTTTCCAGTTGTACTCTTTCCATGCTGCGGAGGATGTAACTTGCCATCATCTTCTAAGCCTAAGAGCCCATTCAGTCCTTGGGATCTCCACTCCACTCTCTCCTTCCTATCTTCCTTGAATCTCCTCCAATATAGGCCTAGACTGGGGGGGGGGGGATACTGTGTAGAATCAATATATACCTACGTTTGTCTCTGATCCTAATAGCATCATACCAATAGGCTTCTAGGTACAGCAAATCCCTCCTTATCTTCTGCAAGTTATCTGCCTTATTTATGAAATCCCAGACTTGTAGGTACCTGACAAAAATCCTCTCTGCGCAGAGAGAAACGTTCCTGTAAAGTGGCAGAAGTGAGACAGACAGTTCTGTCTGCACATTGATAAAAGGTAGTAAGACTCTTAAGTTCCCAGTAGGCAAATATATTATCTAGTCAAGGGGGGACAAACAAGTCTTCATGCTGGATGATAAAGAGAGGGCCCAGCATGTTGGGGTGAGTGTGAGCCTGTGGAGTCGAAGGAGCATCTTTAGGGAATGTTTAAAACAGGGATTAGTCGTATGAGATCAGATGTGACAGTGTATAATATTTGTAGGCATCATTCACAGTGCCCCTCCAACCAAGGTGTCTTCCTCTATTGGATACCAACCTGAGTCAATCCTTTGCTTAGCCCAAGTGCATAACTGAGCTCCCTGTGCTGCCAAATTGTAGTGATACAGATGAGGGGGTCCCACACTTCCCTCTTCCGAGAGCCTCCTGAGAATTTTAATTGACAGCCTGGGTCTCTTTCCTACCCAAAGGAAATTCTGAACATCTTTTTTCAGTTTATTCCAGAAATTATTTGGGATTGGGAGAGTCTGAAATAAAAACAAAAGCCTGGGGAGTATGTCCATTTTTATTGTCTATATTCTACTGTAGAAAGTAAGTGGCAAAGTCTCCAGTGTGCTAAGTCTGCCTGTAGGGTATTATAGAGTTTAAGATAGTTATTAAACAATTTAGATAGGTCTGCCGAGACATGGATTCCCAGATATCAAAATGTATTCTTTTTAGCCCATGCAAATGGGAAGGTCTCCTTAAACCCCCTTGTGGGTTTGCCATTAAGGACCATCGCCTCAGATTTAGAGAGGTTTATTTTTTGCCTGCTAGAGCGCCATATTTTTGTAACTGAAAATGAAAAAACCCTCAGCTCACCCAAACCCCCACAAAAACAAGGAAATGCTGTTGTAAAAATTAAAGCAGCAGTTTTATTACATGTAGTAGCACCCCTCACACACAGATCTACGTTTCGCGTTGCACTGGATACTTTATCAAGATAATTTAATCATACACAAAAGCATGCCTTATATAGTATTACAACCACAATTATCCAGCTAATTAGAAACAATTAAAAAGCATGAAATACCCGTGATATCACATATAAAGAAACACACATACATAATAGTGTTTAAAATCACTTAGTGCTGCCCATATCAATTATCCAATCAATTGTTTTAACAATTGGAGTGAATGGAGCCCATTACAGACCTACAAAATAAATATCTTTAAATAGGGCTCAAGTAATGTTACAAAAAGGGAAGCTCCCAAAAGTTACCAATGTTAAATAGTACATATAATAACAAAGAGACAGCCTAGAAACTTTAAATGATAATACATCAGAGTACTGTCTCTAGCGGAGTAAAATTATAAACCACGTACAATACATATAATGAATTATTATACTGCAATCCAAGCAATATAAACAATACAAGGGTACCAATGAAATTCAAAAAGGCATGGCAAATCAGGTTGTTTCATCATCTTTTCTTTAAATATGGAGCCAAATTGAAAATGCCCATTTAACCCTGGAGAAGTTCCAGCTCTTAATTTGAACTGCCAATAAGTTTCCCTACACATATGTTTGTTATCCAGGTTTCCCCCTCATATACTATTACAAACTTTTCTTAAGCCAAAAAATGTAAATACATGTGTATTCCCTTTTAAACAAACATAATTTGCCAATGCATTTTCGGGTGAAGTCAAATTAGTATGTCTCAAATGTTCAAAAATCCTAGTTTTAAATTTCCTGTTTTGCCAATATAGAAACATTTACATGTGCAGATAGTAATATAAATGATAGCTTCTGTGCTACATAAAATAAAAGCATTTGGCCATATTTGTTCTCCAGAATGTGGCACAATTACACTTCTCCCCATGCTGATATAATTACAGCAGCACAATTTCCACATTTAAAGTTCCCTTTTGGCAAATTGGATTAATTTTCCATTGTTGGTGTTCCACTCCAACTATGCACAAAAATGTCCTTCAAATTTTGGGCTTTTCGATAAGGAAAAATGAGGTCCATTCTCAACAAGTTTCTTCAGTCTTGGTTCCAAGGACAAAATATGCCAGTTCCACTTGATTACATTTTCAATTTCTTTTGCCTGTGTATTAAAAACAGAAACAAAGTGACAATCCAAATGTTTAAATTCATAATTTCCTTTTCTATCTTTTACTACCAACAAACTTTCTCTAGACATATAGTCCACTTTTGTTTTTGCCTGTTGTATACATTGTTTGCTGTATCCCCTCTTTTTGAATCTATCAGTTAACACAGTACAATTCTCTTGATAACTACTTTCAGTACTACAATTTCTTTTTGTCCTCATAAACTGACCTAATGATCGTTTACTCACCTGGTAAAGGTGATTGTGTTACTGTATATCCATGGCACTCCCAGATCCATTACCTTAGGGTTATGTATGCCATATAGGATGCTGATGCACATGTAACCTAAGATCGGATTTCGATCTACCACCAAGCCCCTTCTCCACCCTTACTGTCTTCAGTTTCCATACTTCCAGAGCTGTAAAGTAACTTATTAGGTGCATGCACAGACAGTAAATATTACTGTAAAGATAGTCTTTCTGGAAATTTATACCTACTTTAATGATTACATATTGTATTTGACTTATACACTTAAAGCATTCCACATAGATATTGTCATTGTTCTGTCGCTTAATCCACCTGTGATACCTGTAATTGTGCTCCCTCGGGTGGAATGGAGTGCCATGGATATACAGTAACACAATCACCTTTACCAGGTGAGTAAACTACCATTGTGTTGTCTGTATATCCATGGCACTCCCAGATCCATTACCTTAGGGTGATTCAAAAGCAGTACCCACTTATAGGGAGGGGGGAGCATGAGTTCTATATGCCTGTTAAGGTGGCGGTTATGAACACTTTTTGTCTGAATGAACTTTCCTCTGGAATTTCAGTGTCTAGTCTATTGTGTCTCATAAGGTTATGAATAGTAGACCAGATGGCTGCGGCACAGATTTTCTGTGCCATGGCAGAGTTTGGTTCCACCCAAGAGGCGGCCATGGTCCTTGTGGAGTGGGCTTTTATTACTTGATTTGTATGATTCTGTGATTGTTCTTTTTAACCATGTTGCAATGGTGGCCTCGGCCACCACAGTTCCTCTCTTGTGGCCTGATGGGATGATGAACAGTCTCTCTGTCTTTCGTACTTATGCAGTTCTTTCTAGATACACTGTGAGTGTCCACTAGATGTCCAGGGAGTGGAGAGTCCTCACCCTGCTATTTGTGTATACCTCATAACAGGTTGGCAGTTCTATTGGCTGGTGGATGCGAGATATGGAGTATACCTTGGAAATGAATGAGGGTACAATCTGTAGGGAAACTCCGTCTGGTGTGAATGCTGTGAATGGTTCCTTACATGATAATGGCGTCAGTTGTCTGATGCAGCAGGCTGAGTATATTGCCACTAGTAATTCTGCTTTTCACCCTATCCAGTAATCACTGATGTCTGTTAGGGGTTTGAATGGTGTTCTGGTAAGGCATTGAGTACTAATGACAGGTCCCAAGGAGGTACCCTGCTTCTTATGTGGGGCCTTATGTTGGTTGCCGCTTTTAAGAAATGTATGACATCTGGATGTGAACCTGGGTAAGCACCTTTGCCAGTGCCCACTGCCATTCCAATGGCTGGAAGTTGAACTCTTAGTGATGAGGGTGCTAGACCTTTGTCCAGTCCCTGTTGTAGATACAGTAGTACGTCTGCTGTAGAGACTAATAGAGGTGATAAGTTTCTGTCCATACACCAGGTTGTGAGTATTTTCCAATGTCTGGAATAGGTAGATGATGTGGTAGCTCTGTGGGACTGTAACATTGTATCAATCACTGCCGTGTGGTACCCTGCATTCAGCAGTCTCTCCCTTTCAGGAACCAGGCCGTGAGTTGTAGGCTGTTCGGGGAAGGGTGTGTTGTGGTCCCTATATCAGAATATCTGGCCTGTTGGGTAGTCATAGGCTGTCCCTTGCTACCACCATTAGGCGGCAATGTCATAGTTGAAGTCAGCCGTGGTGCACTGCAGTGTGCCTGCTAAGAGAAGCCACACAAGTGTTCCCAATGACTACGGTCATTGGTGTAAGATAGGGACAGAATAGTCCTATGATGGTGGCTGGAGTAGCAAAGGGGTGCTGACATATTATTGCAGTCATATGGCTGAACATATGCCGGCTGCTATGCTAGCTGGTTGTGTTGTTGGTGTTAGTGGTACCCTTGTCATGGTGTCACAAGTTGGGTAAAATGTGTACTTAAAGTTTCCAGAAGGCAATGGCCTTTATGCATGTTTGTGTATGTGCTACGTACTAGCATAGGATAGACCCATAGTGAATGAGTATGGTGGTGTATATATGTGTATATATATATATATATATATATATATATTTTTTGTAATCATCTTTTTGGGGGTCTACCAATCTTGATAGTTCTGTGTAATGGACTTGTAAGACCCCTACTATTGTTTTTGGTTCTATGCAGCACATTAGGGGAGCTAAGTTTCTAACAACCCACACTCAAAGTTTGGTTCCCTGACTGCTTGGCCATGGGACTGCAATTGTTTGATTTGTAGTTTATTTATAGGTCCCATACTATGGCCTTATTAGTTGAACCTTATATGCTAGCCTTCATATGCCTGTCACATGGTTATCCCAGAAGTGGATGCCATGTGGGGACTGTTGGTGCCCAAGAGAGGCTGTAGTTCTGTAATGACCTGGTGTTGTGTCATATCCCTAGTACCATTAGTTGTGTTTTGGTCATAAGGATGGGTGTAGTAGGAGCCAATCTGCATGCTTCTGAACTGTGCTGATGTCATCCTACAGTGTAGAAGCAGTGGTACAGCAGTGTGATAAGGGATGTTCTGTCGGTGACATGTACTGTATAATCAGTATGCCTTGACTTTGCTTGGGTGCTAAGATATAGGGGATAGACCTTCTGAAGGGGCCGAATAAGTCCACCTATTTTCACACCTGCCCCTGTCTTCGATTCGACTTCTGTAACCATGATGGTTCTGTGTAGTACATTAGCCTGTGTTAGGGGCAGTGTTATGCTGCCTTGCCCACAGCTGTGGTAATAGTGCTGCCCCAATGTATTTTCCCCATTGTTAATTGATTTTCAAATTGTTGCCTTTATATTTAATTATCCGCATTGCGGTCTGCTGTTGCAGATTGGTTGGCACTTTTAACAAACACCCTCTGTGCTGGTTGGACATTTGTGAGCATAAATGTGCTCTCCACAAGATGGCGGCAGTGACTCTCAGTCAGTTTACACTGTCTGGTGGCTGCCTACACTCTTAATCCTGCCTAGATAATGGATGAGTGGACAGCTTTTCCAAAATCACAGCAATAAGTCTCTCGATATTATTTCTCATGGCTACCAATCAGGGTAGGCAAGTTAGGTTAGTCTTGTAATGCTCCTCCTCCTCGTGAGACCTACTCTGTTTATGGTTTTTCGGTCAGGTAGATGATAGAGGAGTTTCCTCTACCTTTTGTTAAGAAGGTGGTGCGTTTAAAAGACATAATGTTTCAGAGACTGTTGTGTAGTGATGTCTTGAGTGAGCGCTTCAGGTACTACTATACTTGTAATGGGGAACTGTGGCACATTACTTGGTATTTTAGAAGTCCGGGATGCTGGCAGGGTACTCCGGATGCTCTAAGGTGGCCACTTGCTCATTTAATAATGGACAGACTCTGGAGCTGCTAGTAGGGGCTCCAGGTCATCAGGCACCTTAGTAAGGTGGTATGCTTGTTCTGAACAGCACGTAGGGGAACTCAGAGTATATGCCCAATTAAGGAATGAAATCCTTTAATTATTTAGTAACCCCTGATGTACTGAGCTCCTGGGACCACTGGTAGGGGTTTCCAGGTAACTGTGGCTGTGGAATCTGTTTGGTCATCTGAGAAAGATCTCAGACCATACATGGCTCTATTAACATCCTTTACATTTAGCATCCTTTAAATTTTTAAATGTGATAAATGATCTTGTTCAAGCCCTTTTTTATTAAATTAATAGGGCTAAGTTATGCATTCACAATAGTATGCATGATTTTTGTTGCACACATTACATAGTAGCAGCTCCTGTGCCTTAAGCGAGAAAAACTGTGAATATCAGTGAAAGAAATGGCTCTATTAAAGTTCACTATTTCCCAAATAGTTATTTTACTTTAATCAAATCTTCCTGTATGTTGACCCAATATAGTACAGTGCTGTGTATTATTTTTGGCCCTTTTTGTATGCCCTGGTTAGTTCTGGGATAATGTAGGCATCTGCCTTTAATGGGATGGGGGGATGGGCAGGATACCTTAGGTAGTCCTTGCCTTGGCTGTAGTAAACTGAGCAAGGAATCATCTGCATTGCTGCTTGTGTAATAGGACACAGTTTGGGGCAGAAGCATTTTTTTTGTTCTTTAAACACGTTTCTTCTGTTCTCCCTCATAGTCAATGTTAAAAGTTAGGGGACTTAGGCTTGCAGAGCTGTAGCAATTTCTAGCTCCATTCTCCATTGCAAGATATGTTGGATTTAGTCAAATCTCATTTGTTTAGCCTCCTCTAAGATGATGGCCGAGATCTTGCTAGAGCTGAGAGCCAGTCAGCTTACAGCTCTCATGTAGCAGGAGATTTGGAAACTATTTTATTTATTTATTTGTAAAATCAGTTTACAACCTTTGAGCCAGAGGCTCATTTCCAAAGGTACTTCATCACATAAAGACATACATTGTGTTTTTGGTTACATAGCGTAGGTTTGCAAAACAATAGGCGTTCAACAGAGGCGCCACGTCACACTGTGGTCAGACAAATACATTTGGGTTACAGGGTACATGGAAGTTGAGAACAGGTGTTACACAAGTTGGTATCAATAGTGAGCAATCTAGTAGGTAAACACTGAAACAGCTGGTACTGGCCAGGTTAAACATAGGCACGGTGTACAGGGAAGTGGTGGTGGGGATGGCTAGGTGGAGAGCTGCCCGGAGGGCGTTGTCAAGAGAAGTAGAGGTGGAGGCTACTTTCAGAGACAGGAGCAGTTACGAGTGTTGATGATGTGGTTTTGAAGGGTGGTTTTGAACTTAGAGATGGTGGTGGCATTGGAGATGGGGGCAGGGAGAGAGTTAAACCAGGTTGGGGCTCTATAGCAGAAGGACCTCTGGCCACGGCTGGTTCTTGATCTGGTGACCATTAGAGTGGTCTTGTTGGAAGACCGTGTTGCAATAGTGGGAGGGCTCTGGTGGATGGATGCCGTTACCCCAGGGGGGGAGAGCCCGAGTAGGGTTTTTTTTGTGAGGAGACAGGTTTGGTATTGGAGCCGTTCATCCAGGGTAAGCAATTTAGCCTCAACATACAGCTGACAGGTGTGAGTGAGCCTGGGGGCACCAGTAATCAATCTGCAGGCTTTGTTCAGGGTTAAGTGAATTTTTTTGAGTGCAGTGGTGTCGGCAGCACCATAGACTGGTAGGCCATAGTCTACAAGGGACAGAACGGATGATGTAACAGCGAGCGGAGAGCATTTGGGGAAGGCAGGTTCTATGGTGGAAGAGAATCAGACTGTATGTTAGTGGCGGATGTTAGGGCATCGATGTGGTTGTGAAATGTGAGGGCTGAGTCGAAGGTAACCCCAAGGTATTCGTAGGAGCAGACTTGTTCCAGTGGCTGATTGGTACTTGGAAGGATATAGAGTGGGTGGTTGCTAGCTTTGTTTTGGGGGTGGGAAAAGAGCATAGCTTTGGTCTTTTTAAGATTGATGATGAGTCTGCGCTCCTTAAACCAGGCTTCGGCACTGTTGAAACACTGCTGTAGGGTGTCCTGGAGGGAGACGGGATTGCGGTGGGTGGCAAAAAGGGCGAAGAAGAGAAGGGGGCCCAGGATGGAGCCTTGGGGGACCCCAGAGTGAATGGGACGGGTATCGGAGACTGTACTATTGATTTTTACACACTGCGATCGAGCGTCAAGATAGCTTGTGCACCATGCTAAGGGGCCAGCTGAGAGACCAGTGTGGCAGAGTGCATTCAGCAGAAGTGGATGGGAGACGGTGTCGAAGGCCTTTGAGAGGTCAATGAACACTGCACCAGCAAGGGAGCTGGTATCCAAGGAGGAGTGTAGGAAGTTGGAGAATTCAATTAGGGCAGTGCTGGTACTGTGACCAGCACAGAAGCCATGTTGCTCTGGGCAAAGAATATTATGCTTAGCCAGATAATCAGTGATTTGAATGGTCACCACTTTCTCCAGGGCTTTAGAGATGGGGGGAGAGGATGGAGATTGGCCGGTAGTTGTTGGCCGATGACCTGTCGCCCCCTTTGTGAATTGGTGTGATAATGGCTGTTTTCCACGCTGTGGGAAATTGTCCCAGGCAGAGTGACTGGTTAATTAGGCTGGTCAGTGGGGCAAGGACTTCATCTAGCACCAGCCTGAGGATACTGGGGTCCAGTGAGTCACTGCTGGGACTGTTGCCATTCAAACCTTTGACTAGGATGGGTCTGGCTTCCCGGGTGGAAATCTTGTGCAGGTGGAAGCTGGGGCGCTGGAGGACAGGGGGAGGTTGATTGGGGGGAGGGTCAAAGAAATTACTAGGGAGGACTGAGCTAAGGTCAGTGAAAGCGGTGTTGAACCAGTTAGCTATGGTGGCAGGCTCGGTGGTGGTAGTGCCATTTCTAGTGAGCTGGGATGGGGCAGGGGAGCAAGCTTTTCCGTTAAGTTGCTTAATATTATCCCAGAAAGTCCGGGCCGAGCCCCAGGAGGAGGTAAGGGAGGCCTGGTAATGGTCGGCCTTGGCTTTCCTGATGGCCCATGAGCACTTATTCTGGGCTGCATTGTAAGCCTGCCTATCAGACAGATGACCCGTTTCAGTGGCAAGGTGCCAGAGGTTATCCCGATTCCTTAGTAATTGTAGAAGGGCCGGGCTAACCCAAGGTGCATTCTGTTTTTTGGACCGGATTTTGGTGAGGGGCGAAGGAGATCACAGGCCATGTTGAAGGTGTGAGTGAAGACGGCGAGGGCAGTGTCAATGTCAGTAGCATGATGAATGGGGGACCAGTTTATCTGGCTGAGGAATACTTTAAGTTTTTTCAGCCCACCAGGGCCGAGGCGCCTGCGGAGGGTGGTCTGGGCTTTGGGTTTGGGATTGGAGACTGCCCAATGAAATAGGATAGGATAGGAGAGTGGTCACTAGGAAGAAGCAGGGAGGCTGGCCATGCTGCTAGGAGCTATTTGATAAACTGGGGCCATAAAATAACATTTGGGTGTCTCCATTTTGGTCAGCAGAGCTTCCTTTCTTTGTGGGAGTGTTTTTGGGTAGAAAATAGCACAAAATGGTCACGGGTGCTTTTATTTAGTGCCACTGAATTCCAGGAATGTCTTAATGCAGTGCAGGGATTTTAAGCACTTTCCAGTGCAAGGAAACTTTTCTGGATGATTTTGTGAGTACCTTTTTACAAGTTAGTGACACTAGCAGGGTCATCAGATTCTTGTTGGTGATTAATACAACTCAGAAACCGCTGGCAGGGGAGCCAGGTTGATTATTTATTACATTACCTTGTGTAAATCATTACACAGATACTGTATTCATTTATGTAGGTCAGAAATTTAGCTCTTGGCACCGCTAGCAGGGGTGGTCAGGTAGCTGATAATCTCATTGTTTGTACAATGTGATAATGCTCATGATTTGAATACTGGGGTGGCAATTTCTCAGCTAATATTTCTCTAGACAATTTATTCTAAGTGCCCCTGCTAACTTATAGGATGACCCTGTAATGGGTCCTGGGCCGTATAAGTTGCTTCTGAGTTGGTATGTCATTTCAGTAAGTCTGGACCTTTAAATGTCAGCCTCTGATTGCTGACTGAAATGCTGGCCTTTAATGACAGTTTTGTTGTGCCCCCACGGAGAAGAGAACTCTGTCCCTCAGAGTTAGGCTTTCTTGCTTTTTTGCTTTGGAGCTTACCCTTTAAGTGGCTAATTGCCCAGTGGCTTTCCCCCTGCGGCTTTATGTTTAGGTATGCCTGAGTGCCTATGAAGCAGGTATCCTTGCTTGCTTGACATCTGAGGCCCCTTTTAAATAGTGACTGTGAGCCTTTGCGCTACTGTTCCTTTTCCCCCCAGCCCTGCCAGTTGGTCGCGATGTATATTGCTACTGCGCATGCGCGAGCACTTAGTGTGTGTCTGTGCTCCTTGCCCCTCTGAAAAATGGTGCTGTGGGGCAGCGCGCATGCATGATGGGGCTATTCCATACCGCACATGCATGGAGGCCATACGGAGCATGCGCGGCTTCCTTAGGGGAACGATAGCCGAGAGGAAGGAGCAGGGAGAAGAAACCAGTCAGGATCCATGTCTGTTGTAGCGCTTTGTCTACCACATGACCCTCGCAGCCAAAACAATGCCTCTGCAAGAGAGCAGGTCAATTTTTTTATCTTTTCACAGTAATTTAGGAGCATGATCCAGCGCCAGTAATTGGACCAGATTTTGGGGTTGAGGTTGCTACAAACCTTCTGTTTTTTTGTTGTTGTTTTTTTTCTCTTTTAAGGCTCTCGCCAGATTTTAAAAGCCACACACACACAAACAGACAAATGGGGGCAGAGGCACTATGCACCATCATCTCGCTACATGAGGGAGACGATGTGCTGGGTCCCCTTCGGTCTGCCGTTAAAGGGGGGACGTTTTAAAACATTTTATATATGTGCTGTGCCTCCCTCTTATGCACACGCTGGATCAGGGACTGCATAGAGTTCATAGCCGGATATCCTCGCTCATGAGGGAGGAGTCCTGCTGGTGGTCCATTTAAATGCAACAGGCTCATGCTTATTCACTGAAAAGCTACAATCTATTATTAATGTCCATTATTTTGAACAACGCGACACTCAGTGACGAAATGCATAACAATATAATATACTCTGATCCTGTGCTCTATTTCTCTGCTAATTAATAGCTTTTCTTTCATAATTTTTTTTTTACAAAGCATTCACTTCACATTGCTAGCTCTCTGCATACTATATCATACTGTCTGTGCCATGTAGCTTAATTCTGGTAATTACCGTTTCCTTCATTGTTGTACTGGAGCTTGGGACAGTGTTGCATCCTCTATCAGATGCACAAATTAAACTGAAGACAGTAAGGGTGGAGAAGGGGCTTGGTGGTAGATCAAAATCCGATCTTAGGTCACATGTGCATCAGCAGCCTATCAGGCGTACATAACCCTAAGGTAATGGATCTGGGAGTGCCATGGATATACAGACAACACAATGGTATATTAGTGGCCACATGCTTAGGGTGACAACTTGAAACATGTAATAGACCATTTTTGTCTGTAGGTTTTCTATATAAATCAATACCCAGACCTCCCCCCCCATCTTTCTCAACTGAAACATCCAAAAAGGATACCTCAGTCAAGCTAGCTGTTACAGTAAAGTGCAGGTTACTGTTGGTCATTTCCAAATATTGGACAAACAATAATAACTCATCCTGATTACCCTACCAAATGATAAAAATATCATCCAAATAACTATATAAAAAATAAGGGCGTCAAAGTACTTATTCTGGTTACGATCATAAATAGCTGACTTTTCCCACTCCGATAAATAAATAGTACCATAATTAGAGGCCATTGTGGCCCCCATAGCTGCTCCCTTAATTTGATGATACATAACCTGTTCAAACAAAAATACATTTTTAGTCAAAACAATCTCAGTCAAATGCACCAAAACTTCTATGAACCCAGTAGTGTAATTTGTATTTTCACTCAATTAATTCCTTAATGCAGCCAATCCATCATCATGAGGGATGCTGGTGTACATGGACTGAATAGCCAAAGTATCCAACATCCACTGTTCCTCTACTGCCATCTCCTGGACACATTCTAGAAATTGCATTGTGTCTCTAAAATAAGATCTAGTTCCCTGTGCAACACTACTAATAAAAGAATCCACATACTGTGCCAACGGTTCAGTGATAAGAGTTATTTCCTGAAACAATAGGTCTCATGGGGGGTCATATAAGTCCTTGTGGATTTTTGGTAATCCATATATGACTGGTCTTACAGGGAAATCCACAGTTAAAAAATCACAGATTTCTTGTGAAATATACCCCGATTAACAGATTCAAACAAATAAATATCAATCTGTTGTGTGAATTTAACAGTGGGATCAAAGGACAATTTTCTCTAAAAATCCTGATTATTTAATAGAGAAATCATAGCTAAACAATACTTATCTTTTCCCATCACTACCACAACACTGCCCTTGTCTGCGGGCTTGATAGTGATGGACTGGTTGTCCTTAAGTTTTTGTACAGCTTCTCTCTCTTCCAAAGTACAGTTCCAGAACTTTGGCTTAACAGGATTTTTCATTGTGTTTTCAATGTCCTTCTCACAAGCTTGTAAAAAAGTTCCCACTGTAGTAGGCTACTATCGCTGTGGGGCAGATTATAGGAAAACCATCTCCCCCATCTCTGAGTCGGACCACAGCTCTGCTAGCCACCTCTCTTCGTAACTGCCAGGCAAGCGGTCTTCCTGCTTTATTTCCATTCTCATAGTATTTCTGTCTGGCATATCTCAGGTGACTATCTATTTGTGTGTCTCGTAATTGGTTTAAAGCTCATCACTTCTGATCTAATTCCTCCTTGCTATACACATCTAAGTGCCCCTGGTGTTGTGACTCGAGTTGTGCTATTTGCTGTTCCAGCTCTACTCTGGTTTCTAACCTGTCTTTTTTTTATTTTGCAGAGTACCTGATTATTTCTCCTCTTAAACAACATTTGAGAGTGTACCACCTAATATCCTCCCATGTGTCTCCCCGGGGATTATTTTGGCTGAATGTTTGAATGGTGTCTATGTCCAGTTCTTTAAAATCCTCCTTGTTAAGTAGACTGATATTTAGCCTTCAGCAGGACTCTGGGGAAGATGGGGTGGTGGTGATTTGTAAAGAAACTGGGGCATGGTCAGAGATGGTAATGAGCCCTATATCATAACCCTGCAACTTCTGAATCTAATTAGCGAATACCAGAAAATAATCAATTCTGGAGTATCCCTTGTGTCGAGGGGAATAATATGTATAGTCTTTGTCCCTTGGATGGAAAAATGCCAACTCTTTACCAAGCATATCTCCTGGCCTAGCCTCAAAAGCAATTTACCGGTTCTGGTCATACCCCTAGAGCCCCCTCCTGTGCGGTCCATCCCTGGGTGTATGACCTTAATGAAATCACCACCAATCACCACCATGCTATGCAAATCAGTTATACTATCCTTAAGTATTTTCTCCAGGAAGGAGAAATGGTGGGCCTCTTCATTCATAGCATATATATTAACTCAAACACAGTCCTGACCCCTATATGTTCCCTGGATCAAAACAAACCTACTCTCTGGGTCTGTCTTTGTTTTTGTGACAAAGAGGGGGGGTATCACGCCATGCTAGTATGACTACCTCTCTATGATGTGGGCTGGCTTCATAATGAGAGGCAAAACCTTCCCCCACTCATGATCGTCACAGCTTGAGGTGTTCTGCCACTGTCAGGTGGGTCTCCTGGAGAAATGCCACTGTGGCTTTCTGTTTTTGGAGCTCCTGTAAAATCTTTGCCCATTTAACTGGGTTGTTGATCCTACTCACATTAAATGTGACAATTTATTAAGGTCAGCCATATTTGTTAGGGGAAATCCAAAAAGTAGCCTGATGGGAGAGGGGAAGAGGAGTGTGCCCAAAACCAATATATAACAGCTTGTAAACTGTCAACAGGTATACCAAGAACTTTCTAAACAAACTGGTTTTATCCAGACAAATGATAAAATGAACATTATGTGTAATACTTCAAGGTGTATATGCCCTTTCCCACACCCTCCATACAACCAGCCTTTGGGGTGTGGCAAAGGACCCACTCGTTGTTGTATCCTCTGTCTGGCTTAGGCTTCCAGTCAGCCTAACTGCCAGAAGGGCACTGAACGGGTCATGCACAAAACTTCTGATGTTCAATAGAGCAATACTCTGTTTAGCTTGAGCTGTCAGTGTATCCAGACCCACTGCTATATGCATGTATAGTAAAACAGTTCTTCGATAGTGCTTCTCCAAGATACCTACCCCTACCCCACTGAGAACTCCCACTAGGAGCAGTGGTGTAGACCCAGAACCCCCCCGGATCTCTCAGCACCCCCCAGCATGTCCCGTAGGGGCCTTCGGAGGCAAACTAGAGCTGTAGGAGATTAACAGGATTAATATTTATTTGATGCTGCTCCAGGTTTGGTGTCTCCTCCAGAGAAGTCACCTGCGGGTGGGCCCAAAATGGACCAGGACCAAATCAGGGAGCCATAGGCTGGTTACCAACTGTGACTCAAGGAGTTCTCCCTCAAGACTCTCTTATAGAAAATTATGGTCAGTTATGGGGACTCATCACTAGTGACATCATTGTGATGACTTACCAATCTAGTCTCCCGAGTCATCTGCTTTCATTATCACCAGTGTAGTCCTTTTGGGGTTCATCATCAGTTCTTGCCAATGCTGGTCAGCAATCTGGCCACCAGAACCTGACTAAACATTCATTGTTCATATGGAGTCTTTCATAAGAGCTGTTGTAGATTTGGCTCCCCTGGTCTTGCATCCCCCCAAGAACCCCCCCACTTGAGCAACCACCACCAAAGAGCTCCACCAATATGCCCATCAAAACCCCCTGGACCACCCCGGTAATGGTAATGGGCAGAAGAGGACCCCCAGCCCCCACCCCCCGTGGGGCATTTCCCCTTCCCCCAATGCTCTTACCATCAGTAGCCACTTTATATTATCATTTTCAAAATATATAATTTCATAGTAACAGCCCTGCCCATACAGAAATTGGCTCAGAAAGATAAATGGGACAGATATTATCAGTAAGTCCCACAGAAAGTAAGTCCTCTCACTGTCAGAAATTCATAGCATAATAAATTGACCTAGAGTAAAATGTTCTCATGGAAGGGCCATCTCTATGCCATTCCCATTTCTGTGTGCTGTCTGCAATTCTGAGGTGCCTGTAACATCGTCTGTGCTAGCTGGTGATGCTGATGATTCTCGGTGTGCATGTACTGAGTCCCACAGACCAGATGTGTCCGGACAATCGTCCATCTCTCTTTTCTTGGTCCTTGCTGTCTGCCAGCTCCTATTCAACAAATGGGTCTTCTGTATTTGGATGGGGTCCTTAGGCACAGCTAAAACCACTGATGAAAAAAAATGCTCAGCCGCTGCCAGGTCAGCAAACCTTTGAGGGCCAGTGTCAGTGAATACCTTAAGTTTAGCAGGGTACTCAACAAATGCTTTGAATCCTTTCTGTTGGAGGAAACGAACAACTGCTAAAACTTGTTTTCTTTGGGCCAGTAACCAGGGGGTGTAATCGTGGTCAAAAAATAATCTTGTGTCCCCAAATACAACTTCTTTTTTTGCCCATGCCATTTTCAATATCTCCTCTTTAACTTGGAAGTCAAAAAAAGCAATGACCACCAAGCAAGGGCGTGCTTTAGGGTCTTTGGGGCAAGGAACCAAAGAGCGATGTGCTCTGATTATGTTCAGGGGTCTGTCCGCTGGCCAGTCCAAAATTTCTGATATAAAGGATTCCATAAAGCTGGGTATACTGCCTGTCTCTGTCCCTTCTGGTAAGCCATGTATGTGGATGTAATTCCGCCTGTTGCGGTTCTCCAACTCCTCTATCCTAAACTCCAGCAACTGTTCTCTTTTATGCAGTTCCAGAAGAGCTGAGTTATGAACATCCGTGGTTGTGGAGTAATCTGTGAGACTTTTTTCTAAGTTATCTGTTTTCATTGATAATGTTTCTATCTTACGTGGCCTGTGTTTTCAGCTGCTCCAATGTAGCTTGCATTTTTTGTAGGGTTGCGCAGAGTTGCTTAGAGGTGATGGTGCACCCCAGCTCATCAGAGGCATCTGATTCTGGTGCTGAACACTGCGGGATCGCAGATGAGCAGGCCGCTGTAAGTTGGGTATACTCTAGAAGGGTTCTCATCTGTTTTGCCGTTTGATCGTGCAATTTTTCTTTAGATTTGTGTCTGGATGACTTCCCAGAGACTGTATCTAGCATTGTGGAGGCAAACTTCTGTGGTTTTCTAATAGATGCCTGTGAATTGTTTTAGCGATGTTCAGGAGCTCCCAGCTCAAGCTGTCATAAGGGTGGTGCTCTCACCGGAAGTTCGATGTGTTTTTTTTATGTGCCGTTTTCCATCAGACATAAGGTAAAGGCTAAGACCAGCATGCATGTGCAGTACTGTAGGTGTTTGTGGTGCAAATTATGTTACTTAATAACATAATATTTGTTTTGTAACTTCACAATGTCCCTCAAGGTCCTTAGATCCCCAACGCTGTTGAATGTCTGTGTGTGTGTGTGTGTTTGGGGGCAGTATGGTAAATGGCATTTGAAGTGTAGCACACAATGTTACGCACAACAAATGCCACAGATCCTGTCAGTATTGTATTTGTAACATTTGCATGTGCGTAACAGAAGCCAGAGACGCATTCTTTGTTTGGGACTATGCTGCAAGGTGGTAGGATACAGTACATTTTTTGCCATTTAAACAAGGGGAAAAAACCCTTTCTGTGGTATTTTTTCTTCTTCTGCACATGACCCATCTTATAAGTGCAATAACCTACTCCAGGGTATGGTGTTATTGCAGATTAATCAACATCCTGGGTGCTGTGAGGACACTCAGCCTGCGGCCTCATGCCTCACAACTCACCCGGGGTGTTGATTAATCCTCAATAACACCATACCCTGTTGTGGGTTATTGCTTTCATCTTCTGTTGTTGCTCGCCCTGTCACTGTGTCTCCCACTCTCTGTCTCACCTGCTGTCACAGGACGATTCAGTGCACAAAAACAGGACACTGTACTACTTTTGCATCTTCTGTTGCTTCTCGCCCTGTATGCCCGAACAGAGAATTGCAGCCATGTGCTGCACTGTCAAACTACTGACCCCTGCACACTTCTGGTCTTTAATAACACAGGGTGTACCTCGGGAATGTCTCATAGAACAGGGGGACATTTCAAAGGCTTTGGTAGCTGGGCGACTTCACAACAAGGCCCTGAGGTGAATACACCACTATAAACCCTTTTAATTACGTGAATGAGCAAGGGTGAGCAGCTAACTAGCCCTGGAAGAAGTATGGCTCTTTCATTTAACTAGCTCCTCACCAGTTACCTGCACATTTGGCTGGGGACCATACCTTAATTAAGCCCACTGCAGGCTGGTGCACTCTATATAAAGGAAGCTACTTGAAGCAGAGGCATTTTTGGTTAGGGACCCAGTTGAGGGTGGTCTACCTCGACGTTGGTATGTGGGCGACTTCACAACAAGGCCCTGAGGTGAATATCAAGGGATCCCCACTTCTTTTGATATTAAATTAGTAATTAGCCAATCCAGGGATGATAAATGTTTATTGTTACATTTTTCTAAACTTTGGGTTTTGAAGTTAAACTAGTAAGTAGCCAGTCCAGGTTGATCAATGTTCATTGTTACATTTACCCAAATGTTTTTATCTTTGGGGGAAGGGGTGCTGATTTTTCTGTTTATAGGAATTAGTAGATTAAATGAAAGTGGACTGGAGACAGGGAAAAATGTGACTCAACATCTGAACAGAGAATTCCACCAATAGCCTCTTCCTGGTGTGTCTCTCTCACTCACTTCGCAAATGTGCTAATTACTGTACAGAGAGAGACACACAGATGGGACATTGCCGCAACTTTCACAACATTGGGGACACAGGCAGAGAAACAACAGTGCGGGATTGTGGTGCAGCGCATACCCCAACAACTGCAACTGTTGATTCACTACCTCTCACTCCGTTCGGTTTACAAATGGCTGCCTTGCAGTTAAATTTATTCAAGGACATAATAAGTCCCGTTCTGCCCACTGATCCTGCATTGTCCCCCTCACACCAACTGTGCACACGTTTTGTATTAATTAACAGTCAGGTGATGCTGATTGACCAACTGGGTTTCTGTTTTATCATACCCATGTTATAATGACATTTATTAATGTTGCTGTATGATTGGGGGGGGAGTGCGAGGGACATCTTCCTACTCTTCGTCCCCTTCTCCTGGTTCTCTTCTTTCTCTGAGCTACTGGTAACCCAGTGTCTTTCTAATTCAATTGCTCCTCCTGAAAGGTTGATGTGTCTGTGAAGGAGACTCCTCTAAAAACAACACTTTGGCTTGTTCCTCTGGTTCAGAATCACTAGTACTAGCATTGTAAAATATTTAAAAAAACATTGGAGAGATAAGAGAAAACACACACTAACACTCTTTAACATCTCGGAAACCAGACAAAACGTCAGTGTTAAACAGACTTGTTTGTTGTACAGCAGAGACTAATATTTCTGAGACTCTTGTTGACAATGACTTGACATCCACAAATTTCTACCCCTAGCAGGAATTTAAAGGGACACTGTCAACCTGTTTTTCATCATATTATTTTTAGTAAAAAAACCTACATTTTATGATTGCTTACCTTCTCTAAAACTCACTGATGTTGCTGTTTGTTTTGTCTGTCTCTATTTAGTAGACTGAAATGCATGCTAATGTATATTTATAAACAACCTTTTTTGTTTACAGTCTTGATTCTGTTCTTACTGCAAACTTCCTGAGCATTAGAAGCACACCCAAACAGTGCAGTCACTCATGTGGCAGTAGCCTCCTAAACTCCCACTGCATCATGAGAGGCTAAACTGTGTTGGTGGTGTTCTCAAGTCAAGAAAAGATGCAGCTGGAACTGATCAAGGAATGTAAACAAACCCATTTTGTTGTGGTAACACCAGTATGATGGGCAGTCTGTTTTTCACTTTTTTAAGGAAAATAAGAGTTAGAATCAAACTACCAGCTACATCAGCAATCTTTACAGAATGTTGGCAATCATACAAAGTTTTTTTTTTTTGTTTTGTTTTGTTTTTTTTAAACTAGGGACGCTTTGAGACCTTAGGGGGGTGACAGTGTCCCTTTAAAGGTATTTTTTCTCAAAGATGATAGCACATTGAATGGGGATAATGGAAACATGTCTGATAGGGAATGCACTGTACAACAACCACTATAATCCTCAAAAGAGGTGGCGGGGAAGGTTAAGGAGAAAAATATAGCATTCAGGAAGGAATCTCCGAAGGAGCAGGACAGGGAACTGTATCAGGCAAAGCAGAGGGAAGCGGGGAAGGCAGTCAGAGTAGCAAAGTCCCAAACTGAGGAAAAGATAGCCAACTCAGTTAAGCAAGGGGAGATAAACCCTTTTTTTTACACAATAGGAGTGAGCAGATAACTCATTAGATAAAAACATGTGTTCTTACTGCAGTGTGATAACTCCAGATATTACACTGTGGTGACTTCACCACAGTATGATAACTCCAGATATCACACTGTGGTGACATCATCAAACAAAAAAAACAGCACAAAACACAGTCCTATTATATAAAATTCATACGTCATGGCTAGGTGTGTGATATTGAATATATCTGAACTCGTGGCAAATGAGCTCAGGGAACCATCACTCATGACTCTGCTATGCCCTGCCACTCATGATATTCCCCGAGCTCACTTGCCACTCATTCAGATATATTCTGTATCACACACCTAGCCATCACGTGTCCCCTTAATAGGAACATTAGGGAGTGAAAAAATACCAAGGGAGGGATAGTGAGGCTTAATAAAGCTGAGAGGAGGTGGGCAGAGGGTGACAGTGAAAAGGTAGAGATACTGAATGAATACTTTCGCTCAGTATTCACAAAAGAAGAAGAGGGGGAGGTACCTAAACCAAACAATAGAAGCACTCTGGGCAGGGGGGTCGATACCAGTCCATTCACAGAAGAAAGGGTCCTGAAAGAACTCCTAAAACTGAAGGTGGACAAAGCAATGGGATCTGTTGGAGTTCACCCCAGAAATATAAAAGAACTAAGGGGAGATTTAGTGACACTACTGACTACCCATTTTGATAAATTATGGGAGGATGGTGTGTTACCTAAGGACTGGAGGAGGGCGGATGTGATTCCCCTTCACAAAAGAGGGAGCAAGAAAGAGGCAGGAAACTACAGACCTCTTAGTTTGACCTCAGTGGTAGGGAAGATGATGGAATCACTTCTGAAATAAATAACTGTTGAGTACCTAGAGGCCAGTGGGGCACAGGGCCCAAGGCAGCATGGATTCACAGCAGGATGGTCATGTCAGACGAGTCTAATAGATTTCTTGGACTGGGTGACCAAAGTAGTAGACCAGGGAGGGGCTGTGGATGTGGCCTACCTAGACTTTAACAAAGCATTTGACACAGTCCCTCACAAATGATTAATAAACAAGTTAGCCAGCCTGGGAGTGGGTCCCAGGGTGGTAGCCTGGGTAACAAATTGGCTGGAAAACAGGATGAAGAGAGTAATAGTAAATGGAGTATACTCCGAAGAAAGGGGGTGTTACTAGTGGGGTACTGCAGGGTTCAGTACTGGGACCGTTCCTCTTTAATGTCTTTATAGGTGACATTGTGGAGGGTCTAGAAGGAAAAGTATGCCTGTTTGCAGACGACACAAAGATCTGCAACAGGGTTGATACACAAAGGGGATGGAAAGGATGAGAAGGGACTTGGCATGGTTGGAGGAATAGTCAAAAGTATGTCAGCTTAGATTCAATGCAAAGCAGTGCAAAGTAATGCACCTGGGAAACAAAAACCCAGGGGACGAGTACACAGTTGGGGGGGTACTGACAACATCAAAAATGGAAAGGGACCTGAGGGTAGTCATATTAGACAACCTTAAGGTAGACAAGCATTGTAAGAAGGCAGTAAGGTGGGCTGGGGGATACTGGGATGCATAGGGAGCGGCATCACCAGTAGAAAACAGGAAGTTGTCATCCCTCTGTACAGACAATTGGTGAGACTTCATCTGGAGTACTGCATGCAGTTCTGGAGACCCCATCACCACAAGGACATAGACAGGATGGAGGCAGTCCAGAGGAGGGCAACTAAAATGGTGCAGGGTCTGCACCAGAAGCCATACGAAGAGAGATTAAAAGAGCTTAATATTATACCCTTGCAGAAAGGAGGGGGGACATGATAGAAACTTTTAAGTACCTCAAGGGAATCAACAAAGTCCAAGAGGGTAGCATCTTTCAGAAAAAGAGATGTGCACGAACAAGGGGGCACAATTTGAAGATAGAGGAGGGGTGGCTCAAGGGCAATGTGAAGAAGTATTTTTTCATGAAGAGGGTGGTGGACGCATGGAACAGCCTTTCTGAGGAGGTTGTGGGGTCAAAAACAGTGGTGGAATTCAAGAATGCATGGGACAGACATAAGGCAATTATAGTGGGGGGTAGGAGGAAGTAGGCTGTTGGTTAACTGGGATCTGCAGCTTATCCAGTAGGTAGGCAAATAGGCAGACTAGGTGGGCCAAGCGGTTCTTATCTGCCATCAAAGTCTATGTTCCATGTTTCTATAGTAGTGGTACTGTAATTCCTTTAGGGCTCAAATTACTTTTCACTTGCCGCTTATAGCAGAGATCAAGTCTTTTGTGAAATTGTGTGAAACAGGTTTCTTGACAGTGGTGTTTGATAATAGAACAAACCACTATCAAAATCTTATGGGGGGGCAATGAGTAGCCGTAAGGACCTCAGAGCAAATCAGGACATTAGAATCAAAGGGTCTGACAAGAGCAGTAGTGTTGTGGTGCCGGTTACCAGCAGCAAAAGCAGAAATAGAGAGACAGCTTAATAGCACAGCGTTTTCTTAGTGCTGGGAGAACTTGGTGAAGTTCTGACCCTTATTAAATAAGAACTGGAACATGGAGAAGTTCTGATTTGATTTGATTATTTATAAATATTTGAAAAAAATGCGATAAAATGCATAAAAGCAGCCAAAGTCAGTTATATTTAACACAGAGGCCCAAAGGTAGCAATTCAATGCATGATTTGTATACAAATTACAGTAAAACTACTAAATAAAAGCAATAACTGCTAGCTGCTTTATAGCTGGGCTGTACTGGTGGCATATCCTGCTCAGGCCCGGCCATGACGTTAAGTGGGCTGGGAGAGGGAGAGAAAGAGACAGAGACAGACAGACAGATGCAAGCTGTATTCTGCCTGCCTGCCTGCCTGCCCTGTACAGTGTACACACACTGCACAGCTACACTGAGGCCAGAATTAATTTCTTTATTTGTGATTTCTGTGACTGTAAAATTTATCTTTGGTTCCCAGTAATTTAGTGTCTCTCTCTCTCTCTCGTTCTCCTCTGGATGGCACAAATCAACATTTATTTTGCCAGCCTGCCCATACCCTGGGCCTGTACACAGACAGCCATAATGAAACCAAGAATACACTTTATTTGTGATTTCTGTGACTAACATTTCTCTTTGGCCCCCAGTAGTCTAATCTATCTCTTTCTTTCTCCTCTGGATGGCACAAGTCAACATTTATTTACACGCCCCAACGCCCCAACAAACTGAGATGCTACCTAAACAATATGACTTAGGTAGAGTCCCTCTGCACTTATACACCTCCTATACTCACAGCTTACTAGAAAGAATTGACCACTTAGGCCCACCTGCCCAACAAGGTGAGCATTATTACTGTGCACTCTCTTATCTTGCTCTGGGCCCACTCTATCCCAATGTGACTCCTCTTTGCCTACCTGCAAGCCTTACAACATTGCTGCCTGGAATGATGAAACCATACTGTACTTCTTCCTACTGCCTGCAATGTAAATCCCTGCTGGTACTGTTACTTGTATTGACCCTGTGTACTAATTCTCTTTAATGTAATCCTTCACTTGTTTTTGCCTGATGTTCACGTATCTACCTTGTAATCTCCCAGGTCGCACCTGAAAATAGACACTTGGCTGTCTAGTGTGCTTACCCGGTTAACAAAAGCAAATAAATAAATAAAATGTTGCTAGCATGCCCTTGCCCTGTTCACAAACAACTCTCCTCTCCCCCACTTTACTACTTACTAAGTCAATCTCCACTTTGTCGCCATTGATGAAAAAATCACAGAGGGAACAACAAGACTGACGGCACAACCAACCTGAGAGTCACTGACCAACCACAGCAGCTGCAACCCATGCTCCGATCTCCTCACCACGTGACTGTGACTATGGTCTTCCAGCTCCTGAGCTCAGCTCCTCCCTCCTCTCTTCAGTCTTTGATCCACCTGGCACCATCTGTTCCTCCAGCTAGAACTGCATAGGTAATGGCATGGCAACTTGGGGGTGGGGGGTGTCCAGGGCAGAAAGAGAAATAAAATCCCAATCCATTAATTTTATTGCCCCCCCTTCTGTTGGGGCACCAGGCAATGGCGTGGAAAAAAAAAGCCCTGCTTTCCACTGACCCAGAACCGGACTTCCGCAGGGAAGTCTGTATTTATCCGGGTGCCTGGAGTCAAGGTTCGATCCAGGGGTATGGATTTCGGATGGAACAGTCCTCCCAGCCCTACTTTCTATACATGTTTACTTCATGATCCAACTGGTTCAATTAAGAATGAATTAGATCTTTTACTAGACAGCACAAGCACAAGGCTGATCTGTTGTCTAATAACTTGCAGTTGACTGACCTAAAAAATCAACTATACACAAACTACTTAAGGTATAAAAAGATTTACAAAGCTACCCCCCCCCCCAATGATTGCCCTATTATTTCCACCAGAACAGGGTTCCTGAAAGAATCCCTATTAAAATACATAGACTCATTTCTTATCAGTTCAGTCTGTGGGCCCAGAATTCAAATACTGTGCAGACCCTAGAAAATATAGAGGTTCAACAGGATTGGACTCTTTTTACACTTGATGCAGATTCCCTCTACGTTAACGTTCTCATTAAGAAGGGTAGAAGCACTGGATTTGTTTCTTAGGGACAGGACATCACTAATGAATAGAAGGAATTTATTATTAGTTAGGCTGGACTGATTTTGAAAAACAGTGTCTTTTTTCCAGGATATTTTTTTTTTTTTTTTTTTGGCAAATCAAGGATACAGTGATGGGGTATACATTTGCCCACAATTTCACGAACCAGTATATGGGTGTGTGGCAACAAGAATCCATATTTGTTCAGACTATAAATCCACATTATCAGAATACTGACCTTTGGAGATGGTTTATTTTTTTGCTCTTCTCTGCTCAGGACACCAACTCTTTCAGACTCTCCACAGGGCACATCCCCACTGCCCACTATGCTCACCCAGCACTCCCGGGCCCTTCCTTCAGGCCTCCAGTACCTCCAACATCAGGAGGATCCTATTTATTCCTGTTAGGAGGCCACCAGAAAGCACATTTTGTCAGCCTGTTATGGCCAGAGGTGGAAGGGCCAGCCAACTTTGGGGGCCTCGTAGCATGTGAAGGGCTGCCAGAGAGGCCATCACCTAGGGTGCTCAGAACAACCTTTTTCCATTTTCAGGGCCCTGGCACCTACATATGTGTGCCCACAGTGGCACCTGGGGGGCAGGGACACTCAGCTGCATGTGGCCATCCATGCTGCCAAGAGCACCACTGCAAGCACCACTAGGAGGAGAAAAGAGAGGTTATAATTCCACTGTGCAGGACATTGGTAAGGCCACATCAGAAGTACTGTGTCCAGTTCTGCAGGCCCCACCTGCGCAAGGACATTGATAGGGTGGAGGCAGTTCCATGGAGGGCAACCAAAATGGTGCAGGGATTACATAACGAGCCTTACGAAACTAGACTGAGGGAATTGAATATGTACTCACTGAAGAAGGGGGGGCATGATTGAGACCTTTAAGTACATCACAGGGAGAAATAAGGTATTGGAGAATACAATTTTGCAGATGAAAGGCTGCTGGAGGACTAGGGACCGCAACACGAAACTGGCAGGAGGGAAATTTAGGGGAAACGTGAGGAAGTACTTCTTCATGGAGAGGGTGGTGGACATGTGGAATAGCCTACCAGTAGAGGTGGTGGGACAGAAGCAATAAACACATTTAAAAATGTCTGGGCTAGGCACAGGGGACTGTTAGTAAGCAGAGGAGAGGGAAATCCTAGTACAGGTGAAGTGTAACAGTGCACAGTATTGGAGCAAGTAGGGCAGACTGCGTGGGCCAAAGGCCCTTATCTACTGAAAAAATGTATATGATTCTGTTGAAGTGCAATGCTGCCACCCACCCCATGGGAGGGATGTGTCTGATGGATGCTCTGAATCTCTTACTGCCGGCCTCAGCTCCTGATGCCCAGGACTTGGGACATTAATCCAGGTCACCAGCATGCCAGTGATGCTCCACCACTCAATGCCATGGAGCCAGCCCTGGAGATGGTCTGTGATTTCTTGACTGTCAACCTGTAATTGCTCTCTCTCCAATGTTATGTCTCCAGTCTAACCACTGTATTATCGTCCACTGTATGTAATCGCTGCTGTATATATTGAATCCCGGGTCGCCCCTGAAAAAGGGAACTCTGGTCTCAGTGGGCTTACCCAGTTATCAAAATCAAAATAAATAAATAAATAATGATATGGCGATGTTGTGGCAGGGGAGTGAAATGGAACTCCAAGAATTTGTGACTTATTTGGAAGCCAGCAATGGACATTTACTTTCAAAGTGAAGTTGAGTTTTGAAAGGAGAGAGTTCCTGGACATTTATTTACAAAACAACAAAATGGTGACCTATGTACAGATCTCTTTTGAAAAATAGACTGATGGAGACTAATAGAATCAGTATCTTGCTGGCTCAGAGTTTCAGCCCCCACCACACTTTTCCACAACGTCCCAAAAGGGCAATATATTGCAATAAAAATGGACTGTAATGAGGTAGAAAATTGTATTATCAGAGCAGATGGACAAAATTCAGACTTAGGGTTATGGTAAGGAAGATTTGAAGAGGGCAGTATCAGTAATGTATGATCTAGACAGAGAAACACTGATGAGATGGAGGGATTTAGTCACAAAGTGAACAAAGGCAGATTTTTGTCACAACATATGACACAAGCTGCAGCAAGGGCTGAAATAGGGTTACTATGGAGCAGAACAGAGTGGGAGCTGAGGACGCCTATTGCCACTCCTCTTCCACAGCAACTGCTGGGGGTTCTATGGAGGGAGACGCAGGGTTGTTGGCAATGAGGAGTGAAGAAGAGGGGGTTCACTGAGGGAGATGGGATCCCTGAAGTTGCAACCAGAAACTCCTTCACACCCTATTTTAAATGTAAGCAATAATGCATGGCAGGGTATGTGTTGTGCTGGGATAACATCATGCCTTGGGTGGTTGGGCATGAGGCCTCAGGCCAAGTTCATCCAACACCCAAGAAGTGTCGTTATCCAGGCACAACACAGACCCTGGAGTGCATTATTGCTACTATACAATGGCTCATTTGTGAAGAACAAAAAGAATATAAAAACTACATTTAAAACCAGACTTTTAGTCAATTTTACAATGGGTAGGAATACTTGGGAATAAAGTTGCTGAACTGCTGATGTATTGTTTTGGCCAGTATGTGGTGCTGCTAGCTTTCTCACTTGTCTCCTTAGTCTTTTTTTTAATCTGGATCTCACTCTCCCCCTTATGCTATCCAGGTTTATGTGTTTTATTTAGTTGCTTGTATTTCGGTCTGTGTCCCCCTCGTCTCCGTCCATATGCAGATGGCATATGAGATCCTGTTTTGCTGTAAGTCACTCTCCTGTTATTTGATGATTATTCCCCCACTTTCAGTTAAGGTCGGGTCAGTGACAGTTCTGCTTCTCCTGGTAGTGTCAGTGTGTTAGAAGTTGTACCGGGAGAAGTAAAGGACTGAAGCTGCTGGTGCCAATCAGTAAGTCTCATGCTCAGTTTAAAACGAGATGCGCTCTTGCACTGACGTAAGGAGCAGAGAGGGGGACTACTGACAGTGAAGCCGATTGGAGTGACGACTTTGGTTTACATTTCTTTTTTTTTTTTTTTCCAAAAATGTTAGGCAATTCAGAGCAATAAATGCAATTGGGGAGTGTAGCAGGGTTTTGATGTGGGGTACAGTGAATTTATGTGCTGCGGGAAAAAGGAATGTACTTAAAAAGAAGTAAATAAGTACTGGCATAAGCCAGAGTAGACGTGACAAGTTTGGGCACCTTGGCCATGGGCTTTGGAAATATCTCTTTAACATTTCATGAGGTCATGTGTGTGCTGGGGCTAGATCTGTGATGTTGTACTGGGATAACTTATTTATTTATTTAAAAGTTTTACCAGGAAGGTAAAACTGCTCGATTCCAGATGCGTCCGGGGGACATAGAGACAGTCAATCAGTGATGAAAGTGAACAGGAACGCACAGGAACTCAGTTCCTGTACCTTTTTTGCAGCAGGAACAGAGTTCCTGTACTTCTTCCCACTGACACTGGAACTGAAAATCTTAAATCAGCAATAAAATGACAGTTTATGGCCTTGTGACCTGAAATCATGGTTTCCATAACAACATTTGACTTGTACGCAAGTACTATTTTGGTAGAAACACTTTAATATCTCTAACTGAATCTACTAATGTCTAAACAGATAGACGTGCCTTCACACAGCTATCCTTCAGATTGAAGATATTCATTCTGCATTTCGTATTTGCCAGTGCCTGAGTTCCTGTACTTCTTGTCTGCCACCTGCACCACTGCAGTCAATAATATACATCATACAGTGAAGAACAAGTATAAATGATGCACATCATACAGTGAATAGGAACAGTACATTGTGCACAGGAAACAACAGAAAATATGATACAATGCAATAGGAATAGGAAGTACTTATGATATAATACAAACTCCGATGAGTAATAGCGAGTCTAAACAACTCCAGCTAGGAGTCACAATCCGGCAGCAAGAGGTGAACGGCCTTGCCAGGCGGGAATAGTAAGTGCTCAGGCCTAAGTCAGGGAGAGGGAGAGTTAGGTGAAAGAGCAGGTGGAACTAAAGTGGGCTTTGATGAGAGCTGGAGTCTGCTGTGGGGGCATGATGAATGCCTGAGGGGAGCAAGTTCCACAGTTTAGGCATGTGGTAGGAAAAGGCTGCTTGACCTGTTGTGGAGGACTTGTGTGGGGATAGTGAAAGAGCGGGTGTCACAGTGCCTGAGGGAGTGTGTGGGGGGTGGTGGTGAGGATAGAGCTGCGTAGAGATACAGGGGCAGGGACTGAGACAAGTACATGGCCATAAGCCTGGCACAGTAGGACAGCCTTCTGTTCTGTAGAGAGGGGAAAGCACAGGGATTGGTAGAGGACACAGTGATGGGTATTGGGAGGATAGTCAAGGGCAAAATGGCAGAAAGAGTGGAAGAGGGTGTCCAGTCTGGTTAGGGAAGTTTTGGGAGCGGCACTGTAGAGAACGTCACCGCAGTCAAAAATTGGGAGAATCATTTTCTATACAATTGCGCTGTGAGCCTGCAGTGGAATACAACCACAGTTGCGATATAGAGCACCCAGCTTGGGATGCAGCTTCTTGTGGATGGTATTGATATGTACAGAAAAGTCGAGGTGCTGGTCAAGTCAGGCCCTGAGGTATCTAAAGAGGTGCAGTCCTCTAACTTAGTCCCATCCAGGGTGTGGAAGGGGGGGAGATTAGGGAGCAGAGAGAGTCTCTGTCTTGTGCCAAAGGTCATGGAGACAGTCTTCTTGGTGTTCAGGAAGAGCTGATTTGTGCGAAGCCAGAGCTGGACATCACTAAAGTTGCACTGAAGTCTGGCTGCCAACTTCCGGTTCTGCCACGGAGCAAGCAACAGCCTAAATAGAGAGCTCCTGCGTCGCTAGGGCTATCAATTCCCTAATTTTCATACTTTGAGCACTTCAAAATGAGAAAAATGCCTGCAAAGGAGAAGGGGAATCATAAAGCAACGAAGCCCAGCATGGAAAAAGTGCAAACTACACTGGATGGATCCTGATACTGGGTTCTACCGCAAGAACGGAGCCAAAGCCCTTCCCCCGCGTGCCTAAGCATGTCAAGCGTGGAGAAGGAATGGGAGGAGGAGGAGGAGGAGAAGCTCACCAAATCAAGATTTGATATCCTCCTGAAGGAAATTGAGGCACTTAGACAAGATATGGTTTATTGTGAATTATTATGTGGCTCATTGGATTCCGATGGGAAGAGAGGTGAGATGGGTAAAGTATAAGATGAAGGATCGGTGTGCTGTACAATGGAGTATGCATCAGAGGCTCACCCATGGATTCTAAAATTATAACGTACAATGTGAATGGTTTAACAAATCCTATTAAGTGGAAAAAGGTGATGACCTATATAAAGCAAGCAAAGGCAGATTTTGTGCTATTACAAGAAATGCATCTTTCAGATGGAGAACATCAGAAGTTAATGGGATTTGGATATAGAGAGGTGTGTTATTCATCCTACAAAAATGGGAGAAGGGGTGTGGCAGTTTTGATCCCACAGTACACCCCATTTGAAATCATAGATAGGGTAAAAGATGCGTAGGGGAGATGTGTCCTTTTGAAGGGTATGTTAAACGGTCAGATGCTTACTCTGGTGTCGGTGTATGCCCCCCGGCCCCCAGATTCTCCCTATGCACTGTACAGGAAAATACTGATGCTGATAACCTAGACAGTAGAAGGTATGCTTATCTGCGCAGGAGACTAGAATATCACTTTAGACTTAGGGCTAGACACTACATCCAGGATAACAAGGAGGTCTCATAAGACAGCCAGGCAGGTTAAAGCTCTTCTAGCTAAATTGGGAATGCAAGATACCTGGAGATTTCTGGAAGGTACCATGCAGGGATATACATATTATTCTGCCACCCATCATGTCTATTCTAGATTAAATTACTTCTTCCGATCAAAGGAAGCAGTGACACCAGCTAGAAAATGCTCAGTAGGACCACTGGACTTGTTGGACTACTCCCTCCTCACACTACATATCACCTTATCAAGGACTAAGAAGCAGACGATCTGGAGACTGAACCTCTCCCTTCTAAATGACCCTGAGGTACAGGAGCAAATCTCACCTTTTATAAAACAAGCAATCCAAGATAATTCAGGTTCAGAAGTAAATAGGGGAGTGTTATGGGACACAATAAAAGCAATGTTAAGAGGGAAACCCATAGCTATTGCAATAGGCAGAAATGAACAGAGACTGGAAAAAACAAAAAATCTAGAGAACAGAATACAGGAATTAGAGAAGCAGCAGCAGCAGTTGAAGCTAGACCGGAAAAGGGAAAAAGAGTTACTGCAACTTAAGAGGATCCTGAACCAACTTCTAGATCAAAAAGTTGAACGCAACCTGCAATTTCTAAAACAAAAATATTATGAGGGGGACCATGTTCATTAAGACTATTGGTTATACGCCTACAAGCAAGAAGAGCAAGGGCTCAAATAACCCATATAGTACACCCGCATAATAGAATAAAAACTAATCACATAACAGAGATAATCGAAGCCTTTACGGCATACTGTTCTAAAATATATGCTCAAAAGCTGAGACCAGAGGTAGAACAAATCCAGAACTTTTTAAATCAATTACATCTACCCAGACTATCAGAAGCACAGAATTTAACTTTAATGAGTCCAGTCTTGGGGGTAGAGATTCAAGCAGTGATAGGCAATAGTAAAACAGGGAAGTGCCCAGGCACTGACGGACTCCTCACAGAATTTTATAAAAAATTTGGGGAGGTCGTGATACCCCTACTACAGCTGGCCTATCAAGAAATTCTGGGTGGGGACTCAAACTTACCGCCGTCCTGGAGACAGGAGGTGATATCAGTCATACCCAAGCCCAGCAAGGACCCCACATTATGTGAATGATATAGACCCATATCAGTGCTCAATGTGGATTATACATTTTTTACAATGATTATAGTTAAGAGACTGGAACACATTATCTCCACCATTGTACACAGAGACCAGATGGGATTTGTGTTGGGGAGACAAGCAGCAGACAGTGTTTGCCATACTCTTCATAATAATAGACTCCCTTAATTACACTAATACCCCAGCTGCGATGGTTAGTCTGGATATCGAAAAGGCATTTGACAAGGTGGGCTGAGAATTCTTGTATCAAGTCCTTGCTTGGCTTGGGTTTTCACCTGGGTTTGTGGACACAATTAAAAGGATATATACAGGGCTCCAGGCATACGTCTGGAGAAATGGCACTCACTCACCAGTATTTAATCTGGGGAGAGGTACTAGACAGGGGTGCCTGCTGTTCCCCTTACTATTTGCAGCATACATACAGCTGCTGGCCCAACAGATCTGACTGGACCCAGAAATACAGGGTGTTACTTTGGAGGGCCAGGAACATAAGATAGCAAGATATGCGGATGATGTCCTGCTATATTTGAGTGAACCTGAGACTTCTTTACCCAGAGTATTCCAGGACTTAGACACATACTAGACCCTATCAGAATATATGCTTAACTCTACCAAAACGGAAATATTAAAATTCGAATACACTCCAGACCCCTCCTTTCAGCAGAGATTCCTGATGAAGTAGGATATGGTCACACTTAAATACTTAGGTATTACATTAAGAGCGACAAATGAATATATATAAAGATAACTATGTCCCCCTAATTAAACAAGTTGAGGAAGACCTAAAAAGATGGTTGATCCTCCCCCTACCCATGTATGCCCGACTCCAGGTGGTAAAAATGAACCTTCTGCCAAGGTTTCTATACTTTTACCAATGCGCACCAACCCCACTGCCATTGCAATGGTTTACAGAGACACCGAGAAAAATCTTAAAATTTGTGTGGGCAAACGGGAAGCCAAGGGTAAGAAGAACACTTTTTCTGGCAGGAAGACAGGAGGGAGGATGTGTCTTACCTGACCTGTATGGATATTGGATAGCAACCCAAGTCAAATGGGCACTCTAATGGGGGTCACAGACAGTAGAGGCCCACTGGCTAGACATAGAGAGAGGCATAGGTACTGATTGATCACTCAAATCAATAATGTTCGACCCCCCTCAGAGGAGACCCCAGTTCCGGAACCCATACATGGCAGTCCACATCACCCTTCAGGCATGGAATAAGTTTAGGAATTACCCACAGGTGAAAGCAGACTTGTGGAGATACACCTGGTTTGTTGGATCCAAGGATTTTCTTCCAGGAGAGGAGGATGGATGGTACAAAAGACAAGCTAGACAGGGAATACAATACCCAGCACTGCTGTTGAAGGAAAACTGTATACTGTCCTTTACAGAGTGCTCAGTAGCATTTGGATGGTCTGGAGGTGATGTGACCCATTACCATCAGATTAAGCCATATATCCAAACCAAGCTATGACAATGCACAGTAACACATATACCAGATGCGTAGATCCCCAGACTATCCAACTTACTAGTATTAGCATCCCCAAAAGGGGCCATCACATTTATCTACTCCTTCCTAAAAGGTCACAGGACAGGTACGGCAGATCATATTAAAACTAAATGGGAGGGGGAGGGAGCCTTTAGTCTTATGAGTAAAGAATGGCAGAGGGTGTGGAAGGGTTCAGGGAGTGTGACATCCTCTCCTATGTGGTGGGAATATATGTGGAGGGTGCAGACTAGATTTTTCATTACACCACAGATACAAGCTAAGTGGGCACTGGAAACATCCCCTGGATGTTGGAGAGAATGTGGGATAGAGGAGGCTACACATTCCACATATTCTACCAGTGTTCCGGAATTGAGATTTTTAAGCAGAGGGTGAAAAGTGAAATTGTACATTTGTTTGACATTCCAAATTCACTCTCCATACACAATTTAGTGCTGGGGTTACCCCCAGTGGGAGTTAGAGGGCCTAACTCTCTCTACCTATGGTGCATATGTGTGGCAGCCTATAACAAGGTGATCACCAGGAGATGGCTAAAACCAGAACCCCCAACAATTGATGAATTGAAAAACTTATAATGGACATACAAGAAATGGAACAACTTGACACACCAAGTACAGAACAGAATGGAGAAGTTCATCAAACACTGGTCTAGAAGGACCCTACTTATGGGGCAATAAGGAAAAAAGAGAGGGGGAGGAAAAAATGTGAATCGGGGGCATAAGGGGGTAGTTTTTAACGAAATTAAAACAAGAATGAGTAATGAATGAAACTATGTGATAGAAAGAGTGAGAACAATCCCTCCCTCCCCTAGTCAGAATCCCAAGCTAGAGAGCCACTATTTTGGGGTTTTGATATGTCTGTTTGACCCCAGTTGTAAGGGGTATAAAATGGTTTAAAGCGAACAATGTACCATGCTATCTGAACTAAAATGTGCTGTAATGTTATGGCATAGATGTAGCTATGTGATCTTAACACAATGGGAACATTTTAACAATAAAGAAAATATAAAAAAAAGAAGTCTGGCTGCCACGTCAGAGGTTGAGGGGCCGGATGTGAACAGGTTTGTGTTGTCCACACACATATGAATGGATGTGTGGGGGCAGGCAGTGGGAAAATCATTGAGAAAGATGGAGAAAAGTAGCGGGTCAAGGAATGAGCCTTGGGGGACACCAGTCGAGATGGGGAGGGAGGTAGAGAAGGAGTTTCCAATCCTGACAGACTGTGTCCTGCCTACAAGATAGGAGTGGAACCGACTGGTGGCCTCCCTAGATAGCCCAGAGAGGAAGAGCTTGGATAGGAGGAGGGGGTGAGAGACAGTGTCAAAAGCCTTTGCGAGGTCAACAAAGATGGCAGAGGTAATGTGTCCTTGATCCATACTGGTGAGGATGGAATCAGTGAGCCTCAGGAGGGAAGTGGTGGTGGAGTGGAACTTCGAAACCCAGACTGGTATGGTGTGAAGAAGGAGGAGTTGAGGAAGGAGGAGAGCTCGGAGAGGACTAAGCATTCTTGGAGTTTTGCCAGGATGGGGAGGAGGGTGATAGGGTGGTAATTACCAGGGGTTGAGGGGTCGCCACCTTTTAGTAGGGGGATGACTGTAGCATGTTTCCACTCAGCAGGGATAGTAGCGAGAGAGAAGAAAAGGTTGAAAAGTGAGGCCAGGGGGGAGGCAATTGCAGGGGCCACCAGGAAAAGTAACTTGGAATCCAGCCCAGTGGGACATTTCCCTTTGGAAGGGTTTAGGATGAAAAGTGCATTGTAAACATCGACAGGAGTTACATGGCTAAAGGAGAAAGCAGGAGAGGAAACTTGGGCAGGGCAGAGAGTGTCAAGAAGAGCTGCTGAGGCAGGTGGAAGCGAGGACAGGAGTGAAGAGGTGCAATTAGTAAAGAAGGAGTTAAACTCTGAAGCCACTGCAAGTGGATCAGTTACCGTGGAGTCGCCTGCATGTAGGACAGGGCTGGAGGGTTGGGACAGTGGGGAGAAAAGCAGTTGTACCACCTTCCAGAATTTAGAGGGGTGTTTAATGTTTGAATGGAAGTTGGATTTGAAATAGTAAGCTTTTGCCTGGCATATTTGTCTTGTGTAAGCATTACGAAGAGTACAGTACTTCTGGTATGCAGAGAAGGAGCCGGTAGCTTTGTGGGACTTCCAGGCCTGGTCCTTGGCCCTGAGGCTGGCCATGATGTCAGCAGTGATCCAGGGCAGGTGAGAGCCCTGCACCTGAGTATGCCTGAGATAGGCATAGGTGTCCCAGACCGATAGGAACTTGGTCTTGAAATAGTCCAGGGCAGAATCGATAGAGGTGGCATGGGGAATGAAAGACCAATCTACGTTGGCCAGGTCGGTTAGGAGGGCAGTGTGATTAAGGGATTTGAATGACCAAACCAGTAAGATTTTTGGGGGTTGTGCCTTGGGCCTATGGACTTTTCTCACCAAGTAGATTAGATGATGGTTGCTTAGGGAGTCGGTAAGAGACCAGCTGCTATTATCCGATGTGGGTGGGGGGTGAGTGAGCAATCTAGTTGAGAGTGATTTTGGGTTTTTGAATTTAGGAGGGTGGGTTCTATAATCATTTGGAATGGGTTTAGTGTGGCTATGTCATTCCAAATTTTAGAGCTGGAGGTGAAGAACCAGTTTATGTTGACATAACCGAGGACATGTAGCCCCCCCCACCTGACGCATGAGAATTTAGGGCAGCTAGTAGGTCCATGATAGTGGCCAGTGTAGAGCTGGGGGTACAGTAGCAGCCTGCTACAATAATGGGAATGGCCTGGGGGAGGGTGATTTTCAACATCAGCGAGTCATAAGTCTATGTGTGTGGGTGGGCAAGCGACACGGGTGAATTGGAGGCAAGAGTTGATGTACATGGCGATGCCACCACCTCTTTTATTGCTGAGCCTTTCTTGCCTGATGACTGTGTAACCTGGTATTGAGATGCAAGTATCCTGGATGTGCAATTTTAGCCATGACTCTGAAATAACCAGGACATTGGGATAAAGCAATCAGCTGAAGCAGTGGAATTTTTGTGAGGAGGCTCCTGATATTTAAGTGGGCTAGCTTTAGGCCCTGTGGTAGTTGGAGTGGTGGGGATATGGCTGGGTCAGGGTTAGGCTCTATGTCCCCTGCCAACAGTTGCAGGATTGTTACCAGGGTCCTGGACCGTGCATATAGTATCTTATGATGGGGGGGGGAGTGGTCGGGCAATGCTGAGGTTGCCTGTTGGGGGAACCTTAATGCTAGTTGACCAGCGTAGAAACTGGGGGGTATTATGGAGGACCAGTTGTCCAGTTGTGTGGGAGTTTGGAGGGGGGGCAAGGTGAGTGAGGAGGTGTCTGAGGGGTAGGCGAAGGGCAGCATAGGGAGGATTGGTAAGCAACAGGTCAGTGTCCTGGGGTAGGACGAGGGTGGGAGGGACACTGTGGGCACATGGAGTGTGACCAAAGTGAGTGAAATAAGGAGCATACTGAATTTAGGCAGGGTGCCTGGGTCTAACTCCGGACTGACCAATCAGAGCCCAGGATTCTTTCTTGCCATGGTATAATGTTAGTTGGCTAGTCCTAATGTGGGGACAGAGCAGGCTGTGCCTAAGGTCTGAAAGGCTGCCCAACTATCTTGGAGTTTGGGGTTATTGAAATCTAAAGTTAATCATCCATTGCAACCGTTGATAGCCTTTTCCTGCGATAGAGGCAAGAAGTATACAGTAGTTTGAGGGTTTGTGAACTAGATTTGCTTCTCCCAAAAATCTGTAACAAGTTAAGTGAAGCCGTATTACAGGCTAGTTTGGCTAAAACATGGAATAAAGTCCCTATGGAAATAAGAAATAGTAATGCAAAAGCTTTGAGGAAATCTTTGCAGAAAGAGTGTAAATGCTAAACTGATATTGGTTATTGAATTGGTGATTTCTGTATAACCTGTGTGAGCCCTAGTAATCTATATGTAGTCATTTTATGATGTTGCTCTGAGCATTTGTTATATGTGACAGTTTTTATTGTCTGTACAGGACTTACTTTGAAAACAGAGGTTTTTAATCTCTAATGTTTGTACCTGTATAAAAATAAAATGTTATCAATCAAGTGGGCAAGCCCATTGGGGGAGGTGGTTCCCATACAAAGTGTCTCACGTGGAATGTTATAGTGATCTTTTGTGATTGCGTACAGTGTCCTGTAGGATGCAATGTAGTGTACACCCTCTGTTTATAGTACAATCAGTTACTGTTCACTGTCCCCCTTACTTCCATCCCCCTCCCCACTCCCACCCATCTCCTCCTCCCATCCTGTTCCCACTCTAATTCAATCTAATCTGATTTCCCCATTTACACCCAACACTGCACCCCTTCCCTCACCCTCCCCTCTACTCCTCCTTCTCCCTCACTTACATCTCCCTGCCCTCTATCTCTCTCCCCCACCTTGACAATGCCTCTGGGCTGCATGTTTCTCCTTATGTACAGTAAGAATGTGAGCACTTGTAACTGCTAATCCCTAGTTTAGCTCTAGATTTTTCTCATTAGACCAGGCATACATTGTACAATGGTAATTTACTCACCTGGTAAAGGTGATCGTGTTACTGTATATCCAATATCCATGACACCTCCAAACCTTACCTTAGGGTTATGTATGCCTGATAGACTGCTGATGCACATGTGACCTAAGATTAAATGACGGTCTCTCCTCCAAGCCCCTTCCTGTTTCATCCTATCTTTAGTTTCGATACTTCCATAGCTGTGAAAGGAATAGTTAGTTGATATGCACAGACAGAATGACAGTACCCCAGATACTGATGTGTCACAATAAAGCCTATTTATTAGACATTTGTTTACACTGAATTTCTTTATTTTGCCCAGGTCACAATAGTGCCCGCCTCATAATTATCATAAAAACATTTGAGCAGAAGAACAAGGAGTCCCCTGTTATATCTGTAATACATCATTTTTTTTTTTATATAGTCCTGTCGATAGCTCCCCAGGGAGGGCTGAGGTGCCATGGATATACAGTAACACAATCACCTTTACCAGGTGAGTAAACTACCATTGTGTTGCCTGTATATCCATGGCACCTCCAAACCTTACCTTAGGGTGATTAATAAGCAGTACCCTTGTAACTAGGGAGGGGGGAGCTGTTCGTAGGGTCAATGTTTCCATTTATGGTTAGAAGTGCCTTATGTCCAAAAGTGTTCTTGACTGGTAACGGAGTGTCTAGCCTGTAATGTCGTGTGAAAGTGTGGATGGTGGACCATGTAGCTGCCGAGCAAATCTCCTGTGCCGTTGCGGAGTTACGCTCTGCCCATGATGTCGATATCTCTCTGATGGAATGTGCCTTTATTCCAATGGGTGGTACTTTCTGGCATGATACGTATGAGTCCGTGATTACTCTTTTGAGCCAGGTGACTATTGTACCGCATGCTGCAGCATATCCCTTTTTATGTCCTGTAGTAATAAAAAATAGTCTCTCAGCAAGTCTGAGTGATGCGGTTCATTCTATGTACATCTGGAGCATTCTCTCAACGTCCAGCATGTGGAGAGTCTTTTCTGACTACCCGTTGGGATTATCATAGAATTTTGGCAGTTCTATCGGTTGACTCGTGTGAAATTGTGAGTTTATCTTGGGGATAAATGACGGAACAGTTCGAAGAGTGACCCCTTGATGTGTGAAAGTTGTGAAAGGCTCCTTGTGGGATAACAGTGTCAGTTCTCTGACCCTTTGGGCTGAACAGATTGCTACTAGGAATACCACTTTTACTCCCAACCAGTATAGCTCGATGTCCTTTATTGGTTCGAATGGGTGTTTTGTGAGTGCGTTCAGAACCAGTGTGAGGTCCCATGGGGGCACACTTGCTCTTATTCTGGGACGGATGTTCGCCACCGCTCTGAGGAACTGCACGGTGCCTGGGTGCGATCCTGGGTAGACCCCATCTATCCTTGCTACTACTGCACCTAGAACTGATAATTGCACTCTCAGCGTGGATGGGGCCAGACCCTTGTCAAGTCCCTGTTGCAGATAGAGTAGGATCTCGGAGATTGTCGGGGATTCAGGAGGAATGTTTTTGGAATGGCACCATGTGGCAAAAGAGTTCCACTGCCTCGAGTAAGTCATAGTGGTTGAGTTTCTCCTTGACTGAAGCATGGATTCTATGACCGTTGTGTGATATCCTGCATTCAACAGGTTGTCCCTTTCAGGAGCCAAACCGTGAGGGCGAGGTTTTTGGGGTTGGGTGTGTCACCGGCCCCTGTAGTAGTAGTATGTCGTGGTGGGCTGGTAAGGTCAGTCTGTCCATTGCCATTGCCACAATAGTGGCGAACCATGCCCATTGTGGCCAGTATGGTGCGATTAGTATTATGATTCTCCATGATTGATGGATTTTTGTGAGCACCTGGTTGAGTAGTGGCAGGGGCAGGAAGATGTATGAGTAATCGTGGAACCATGGGACTGATAGGGCATCCACTCCCATGGATTGTGGTTCCCTGAATCTGGAATAGAATTTGTCCGTCTGTTTGTTTTTGTTCGTTGCCATCAGATCTATGGCTATCCTGCCCCATCTCCTCTGAACCTGAGCCACTATGTCTGGATGGAGTTGCTATTCTCCGGGAAGTAATTGTTTGCGGCTCAGCCAGTCTGCTGTGGTGTTCAGTTTCCCTGCTAGGTGTATGGCTGACAGTTGTGACAGGTGTCATTGGGCCCAGATCAATACTGCATTCGATTCCCGAATCAACCCTATGCTCCTGGTTCCACCCTGTTTGGTGAGGTATGTCACCGCTGCCCTGTTGTCTGAGCGTATCAGGACAGATAATTGTGCTATCTGTGGTTGGAATGATACCAGAGCATTACACATGGCCCGTAGTTCCAACACATTGATAGGTAACCCTCTTCTCCTGGGGAAACTACCTTCCTTGGGCCGTTCTGTTTCCCAGTGTTGCACCCCAGCCCCACAGGCTGGCATCTGTGCCCATGGTGACATCGTGTACTATTTCAAGTGGGTTTCCCCTGTTCAAGTGGTGTGTCTTTGTCCACCACTGTAGAGATGCCCTGGCTTTGTAGGTTAGTTTTACTTTCAGGTGCATGCTGTTCTCGGTTAGTGATCCGTACTGGATTAGCAGCATCTGTAGTGGTTGCATATGGAACCTCGACCAGGGAATCAGATCAATGCATGAGGACATGCATCCCAGCAATTGGGATATTTGAGCAATTGTTGGGTTGGTTGTGGTTATGAGTAGCTTTGTCAGCTGTATTAAGTTTGTGATGCGCGTCTCTGTGAGCCTCACCAGTCCCGTCTTGGTGTCGATTAATGCCCCCAGATGTTCAATGTTTTGAGATGGGGTGAGGCAACTCTTGGCCAGATTGACCACCCAGCCGTGGTCTCTCAGAGCTTGTAGTGTCAGTTTGGTTGCTGACTCTGAATCCCGATATGACCTGGTTTGGATCAGCCAGTCGTCTAGATAAGGGATGATGTATATGCCCTCTTCTCTGAGTTTTGCTGCTAGAATGATTGACACCTGGGTGAGGACCTGTGGTGCTGACGGAAGGCCAAAAGGTAGTGTCCTGTACTGGAACTGTTGTCCCAGTATCTGGAATCTGAGGTATTTTCTGTGTGTCGGGCATATGGGTATGTGGAGATATGTGTCCTTCAAGTCTATGGAAGTTAGAAAGTCTCCTGGTCTTAGGGATCTGAGTGTGGATCTTATTGTCTCCATCTTGAATTTTTTGGGGATTATGAACTGGTTTACAAATTTCAAGTCCAGAACTGGGCAGTACTCTCCCATCTTTTTTGGGACCAAGAAGAAGATTGAGAAAATTCCTCTGCCCGTTTCCTCTTGGGGAACTCTCTGGATGGCATTTGTCCTTAGGAGCATATCCAGGATGGTTTGAACATGCTTTGGGGGACATCTTTTGTTTGATACGAGTGAGATTATTATTCTCTCCCTGTTCGGTAGCTCCTTGAACTCGATGACTTAACCCCTTGTTACTACCTCGTTTACCCATCTGTCCGCCGTTGTTGATGCCCACATTGAGCTGAACATCTGTAAGCATCCCCCTAGTGGGGGATCGGGACCTGTTGACTGGATCAGTGGGTTTTGTAGGTCTGCCGGGTAGTCATTGGGTAAATCTTTTAAATGGTCTTCCTCTTTGAGAGGGGGATTTTCCCTTTGGGGGGTTACCTCAACCTCTGTATGAGCTTTGTCCCTTAGATTGGTAGGCAGATCTGTTGTGAAAGGTGTTCACTTTTCTATCCCGAAAGGAGTTATTGCTGACTCTGCGATCCGGTCGCGAATGAAATGTGTGAAACCATGCTCTGAGGGATGGCAGGTACCCCGAGTCTCTGTCGCTAGCCGACTCCTTACCCTGACCTCGTCGTCTCAGGAATTCATGGAGGCCATCCCCGAAGACTCTGTCTCCCTTGAATGGTAATTTTAGCAGCTGTGTCTTAGACTCTGTGTCTGCTTCCCAGAGCTTCAGCCATAGGGATCTCCATGCTCTGTTTGTCACCATTGCTGACCTGGCCCCCATCCTAAGTGTGTCCATGGCCAGATCCCCCAAGTATTTTGCTGCCTGTGTTGTCTGCTCTAGTAGCTTGGCCTCCTGAGAGTTTGGAGCTAGCTTCTTTGCTATCTCCTCTAGCCACCTGATTTGGGCTCTAGCATCATAAGCTGCTGAGGTCGATGCTCTTATGGATTGTCCTGACATTTCGTATATGGTTTTGAGATATTCCTTAATTTTCTTGTCCTTGGGGTCCTTTAATGCCGCTGTTCCCTCCGCTGGCAGGACAGTTCTTTCATTAAGTTCTGCTATTTTTGGGTCCATCTTTGGGGCTGTACACCAGATTTTCATGCTGTCCTCCTGTACAGGGTATAGTCTATCCAGAGATCGTTTTTCGGGGATCCTCATGGGGTCAGTTGTTTCCCACTCTTTAGTTATTATATCTGCCAACATAGAGCATATTGGAAAGAAGTTTGCTACCTTAGGGTGCGGCTGGAGCATTGGGTCCAGCGTGCTTTCTGGGGGAGGGGGAGGTGCCTCAAACCCCAATGTTGCCCTGATCCACTGGATTAGGTCAGTGACGTTCTCATGTGAGAATAATCTGGTGGCAATGGATGTGACCTCTGGAATGGGAGGGTCCTCTATATTCGATTCGTGTGGTGACTCATTGTGGCTGTTCTGCGGGGACGCAGGCTCGGTGTAGTCATTGTTATTATCATTATTATTACCATTGTACTGTCCTGAGTCGACTTGCTCTCTTAGCGGAGTCTGGTTCACTGTGGTGGCCTGTGACTGTGGGTGAGTATTTTCTCTAGCCACCCCATTATTTGAGTTCTGTGCTAGGTGCGGGAGCTGAGGCATGGGTGCAGGTTTATTTTTACCCACCAACTGTTCGAGCACTTGCAGCGTGAAGGCTTGCTGGCTCTCCAGCATAACTGCTGTAGCCTTCTGGAGGGCAGTCGTGGCCAGATCCACTTGCCAATCTCTTCTAGAGTGGCTTGGCCCCGCCATGGTAAAGTCCTGAGTCTCTCTCTGTTGCTCGGAACTGTCCAACTCACACGCTGTGCAGAATGCTCCCTTTTGGTGTGGTAGTAGTGGGACCTCACAAGCACTGCACTCCCTTGATGCTGACATCTGAAAGACAGCAAAGGGTCTCATGAAATCTGTATGCATGGCTGAGCTTGCTATTAATATCAGTATACTGTATTCCTGGCCGTTTACCGCCCCCCCCATCTCTGTGGCAATATGCCAGAGACTATTTGAGACTATTGGCCTGGTTTGTGCCTCACTCTCTTCTCTTCTTTCTGAAGGATATTCTCCCCCTTTTTGTGTGACAATCTGCCTCTGATCACCCTGTGAGGCAGTGTTGGGATTTACTGGGAGTCCACTCACCGATTCGTGAGGTGTCGTGCGCATGCGTGAGGTATCAGGGTCCTCCGTGCAAGCGCCTGCATTTTCTGTGTCTATCCACCTTACCAAGATGGCAGAAGGCTATTGCGCATGCGCTGGCATCAGGGAGCATTCCTGTGCATGCTCCATGCTTCTCTGGTGGCTGTCTGCCTTAACAGATGGCAGTGGTGCTGCTGCACATGCGCGGACGTCAGAATGCGTCCCCGCGCATGCACATGGCGTGGAAAAAAACACCGCAAAAGACGGGGAAGGAGGCAGAGAAGTTACAGGCAACCAGTTAAAGCCCTCCCATGCTGCAAGCCTGAGAGTGCTCTAGCCTGCTGTCACCAGGTAGGCCCATTAGCGTGGCGCCATGTGAGGAATAGTCTGGCTCACACCAGCATGGTGCTGGATAGACTGCTAGTGGTCCTGATGAATGGAGAGGAGGGGAGGGGAAGGGGATCAATTTAGGGGAGGCAGAGAGTGAAGGGGAGGTCCGTAGTGCTCTCCTGGGCCACCAGCTTTATCCGTCCGCTACGTAAGGGGATGGATGAACGCCGAATTTAAAACCTCATTATTTTCTTTGCATGCCCATACACTGTGCAGTCGCTAGGTAGGGACTGCACTTGTGTGCTGCTTTATTGCCGGAAGCCCTCGCTCGGAAGGGAGGGTTCCCTAAGTCAGCATAAACAGTTCAGAACAACTCAGCATAATCAGTTTTACTACTCTAGCTAGCACTGGATTTTTCTGAGTCTAAACATACCGACGCAGATCCAACGCGAGGAGGTTACAAGCTGATTGTAGCTACATAAGCTTGGAGCATTATATCCAGTTAAATTGCTACTATCTCGTTTTTAAACCATTCCACCTAGAGGAAGCCTAGAGGAGTCTTCCCTGTGGGATATTTAACATTTCGTGCTGTCTGTGCTAAGAATGCTTATCAAGAAATGTTATTTACCTTCTCTCTAGTTGCGCTGGAGCTTGGGGAAGTACTGCAGCCTTAATCAGATGCACATCGAAGACTGGAGATAGGAGGAAACAGGAAGGGGCTTGGAGGAGAGACCGTAGTTTGATCTTAGGTAACGTGCATCAGCAGCCTATCAGGCATACATAACCCTAAGGTAAGGTTTGGAGGTGCCATGGATATACAGGCAACACAATGCCTGTTTACAGACTGCCTGTTTGTCCATTGTATTCTCTATATTTTACCTCTTATTTTACATTTTTTCAGTGTCCTTATGTCATAAGTTTGCATTCTACCTTGTCTATGTATTTTGACGTGGAACCTATGTAAAAGAGCTCTTAGCTCAAAGGTGTTAATTCGAGATTTAAATAAATAAATAAGTTATAACAGACACCAGTTATAAGACAGAAAACCTAGGCTAGGCAGTGAGAAATAGTGATAGCGGGTCTATCATCTGGCATTGTGTCACGCTCAATGTGCCGCCGGGAGAGAGCTGCAGCTCGACAGCTGAATGGGGAGAGAGATGTGTGCCAGAATATGGAGGATAGCACGAGGGGAAAATGTAAAAACAGGTACATGCATAAGATATTAATGTGTACTTGTGCAGCAATGATGTAAACTGCTGTGAGTGTGTGGACTTTGCAATGGCAGTAAATTACAGAACCCGGTTGCAAATTATGAGAAAGCTAGGTAGCCATGTGCTATGTCTTATTCTGTGAGAGTGGGAGAGAGAGAAAGCATGAGTAGGGCACCTTGGTCCAGGTAACCTTTTTCTGTCAAAAGAGAGAGAGAGAGAGAGAGAGCAGCTCATCAGGCTACAGCAACAGTGATCGGGAGAGAATTAGAGTCAGGATAGAGTATGGAGAAAGTGAAGAATTGTAAGCATGCTGAAGGTGTTCACTGTTTTGCCAGAGCAACAGTTTACAGCGTGAGGAATGCCGACGGACAGTGTGGCTTGTTGGGGGCACAGTAAAGCAGTCTCTCAACTTTTGTACTGTATGTTATGAAAATCAAATGCCACAAATCATTGGCCCTATGCACGATGCCTACACGCTACAGAAACTGGATGCGTATGCATCGGTACGTGTGAGTGCCATGGATTGGGGTCCTGTGGACCCCTGACGGCATTCACAAATAGGGTGCAAGACAGTTACATGCCCGATCCCTTGGCCGCGCAGACAGCAATGCACCAGGACGGGTGTGAGGCATGCTAGCACTATGCAACATTCACTAAGATGCGTAGTGCTGCTCACAGGGGTGAGGAGGTGGGCGCAGGTTACGACAGGGGGGACACCACTGTAAGTTCAGTATGCAACATGCGCACACAGTCCACCACCTGGTGCAGGTGGATAGTCCCCTTCTCTCACCAACAGAACCCTCACACCTGTCCCAGTGGCTGCCCAGTGCCACCCACCCCAGCACACAGCTGTGCTTTGTCCTCAGGAATGCAGACACCCCTCCCGACACACAGAGAGGCACCGGCCCCGGGAATGCAGACACCCCCCCAAAACACAGAGGAGGCACTGGCCCTGGGAATGCAGACCCCCGACACACATAGGGGCACTGGCCCCAGGAATGCAGACACCCCCCCACCCAGTACAGCACCACCAAACCACCCCTCTTAGCCCGATCCTGGCCCCTCTGGCAGATCATTGGTGTGCAGTGGACCTCCCCCACCCCCACAGCATCGACAACACCCCCCGACACCCGTACCTGCCCGTTAGTGCCGTGGCTCGGGACGGCCAGTGGCACAGCCTTCCTCACACCTTCGCGGCCACCAGCTGTCCAAGTGATGCTGGAAGTGTGCTGCTATATATACAGGCAGAATGCTTCCAGCATCAGTTGGACAGCTGGTGGCCATGGAGGTGTGAGAAGGCTGTGGTACTCACCGTTCTGAGCTGTGGCACTGATGGGCAGGTACTGGGGTCGGGGGTGGTGTTGTCGGAGCCATGGGTGTGTGTATGCCACTGTTCACCAATGAGATGGTAGGGGTGCTGGGTTCAGAGGTTGGGGGGTGAGCCACTGGCATGTGGTCAGGGGACAGGGCAGTGGTGTGCTTTGGGGGTGTGCTCACAGCCATGACCAGGGATGGGGTCCTAGTGTGGTGTGTGTGTGTGTGTGGGGGGACTGTCTACTGGCACTGGGGTGTTTGGGGCATCACTGCCATACTTGCCAGGGCCAGGCCTCTGCTTGGGGGAGTCACATACATGTCTAAGGGACAGGGCCAATGTGGTGGGGAAGGGGGATTTGCATCAGACACCGGATGGGGTAGTGGCACCGCTATCTGTGCGTGGGGGGGTCCCTGACATCCGGGAAGGAGACTGGGTTACTGTTGCAGGGGGTTGTCCAGATGCAGGGGCTGGTGTCGGGCTGAGGGTACTGCTGGACTATGGGGCATGACTGTGTAGGTCCAGGTGCCTGCGGGGGCTATTCACGCACCCGGGCCCGCGCCTCACTGTGCAAGTGATCTACTGTTGGACCCAGGATGGGGTATCAGATTGGATGCCTGCCTGGGACCACAACTTCACCCCCGGCTGCCTTGTGGAGTCATACACATTGAGGGTGCGGAGCTGCAAACAGGTGGCTGCTCATTGTGAATACCAGCATGTGCACACCTGTCCACAGGTGCGGAGCTACTCAGGCAAGGTATGCACCTCTGGCACGTACTTCCTGCCCGTTCATGCACAGGCACCCATGTTAGTACTGTGCTTGTGACATTTGTGTGATTATAAAGCAACTGAAAAATCCATCTGTTGCTGCGGACTACTTTACAAGCAATAGGATACACTTAAACTTTTCTCATTGAAATAGAGAAATAAAACTTTTCTATATGTTTTTAATCAATAACAAATAACCCATGTTATAAGTGCAATAACACATAAGAGGATATGGGGTTATAGGGATTTAATCGATGCCTGGGGTGCTGTGAGGACATTCAGCCTGTGACCTCATGCCTCACAATGCACCCCAGGCATGGATTAAATCCCTATAACCCCATATCCTCTTATGGATTATTGCTTATTTATGCAATAGCAGTGGACACAAAAGCAGTTACATTAATTCACTTTATTCTCACTGGTGTTAAATAAATCTCAGAAGCACCATTTATTTAACAACCTAACATCAATCAACCACCATTTATTTAACACCCTAACATCAGTCATCCTTTCTCCTACAAGCACTACTTACAGTTAGCCTTACTTTCAGTTTCATTACAGTCTGTCACCCACACGGCAAATGTGCAGTACACACTGCTTCTATTTCACTCCCACTGCATTCATATGAACTTATGAAATTTGCCAGCAGAAACAGGCCACATGGTCTATCAAGTCTGCTCAAATGTGCAGCTAGCACCCCTACGTTGCAGTTGGCCCTCCCCTTCACAATAACCCCCCTCTCACCCTGTCCTATCTCCCTTTTGAATCCTCCCACTGTCTTGCAGGATACCACCCCCTCTGGCAGAGAGTTCCATTCCGCCACTACCCTCTCTGTGACAAAATGTTTCCTCATTTCCCTCCTATATCTTTCCCCTTCCAATCTAAGACCATGACCTCTCGTGTCCCTCCCCCCCCTTAACTTAAATATCCCTTCTGTTCCTGCCTTGTTAATCCCCTTTAAGTACTTGAAGGTCTCAGTCATATCCCCCCGATCTCTCCTCTCCTCCAAGGAGTACATATACAACTCACTCTGCCTCTCCTTGTATGGCATTTTCCCCAGTCCCCGGATCATCTTAGTTGCTCTGCACTGTACCCCTTCCAGTAGTCTGATATCCTTCTTTAGATATGGGTGCCAGTACTGCATGTAGTACTTCAGGTATGGTCTAACCAGTGACCTGCAGAGAGGCAGGATCACCTCCCTGTTCCTGGAGGAGATTCCTCTCGCAATACACCCCAGCATCCTATTGGCCTTTGTTGCTGCCTTCCTGCACTGCCCTGGTAGTTCATTTTCCCATTACAACTACCCCTAGATCCTTTTCCTTCTCAGTGGTACCTAACTGTACGCCAACCAAGCTACTTCCTGGGTTCTTTGCTCCAAAGTACATCACCTTGCACTTTTTAGCATTGAACCCCAGCTGCCACTCTTCCGACCACTCCTCCAGTTAGTCAAGTCATTTTGGAGTCCCTGCCATCCCTCTATGTCGCTCACCTCCGCCCCCAACTTGGTATCATCAGTGAAGAGGCTGATCTTATTCCTGATGCCATGCAAGATGTCTGCTATGAATATCTCAAAGAACACCGGCCCCAGTACCGATCCCTGTTGCACCCCGCTCATCACTCCCCTTGGAGACGAGAGCTCCCCCCCCACCACCACTGCCCTTTGCTGTCTTCCCTGTAGCCAATTTTCAGTCCAGTTAACCACCTTAGTCCCAACTCCCACATACCTCAATTCCCCCCCAACCTCCCATACAGCACTGAATCAAAGGCCTTGCTGAAGTCCAAAAATATGACATCCACCGCATGACCTTTGTCCAATTCCCTTCTTACCCAGTCATAGTACTCAACTAGGTTAGTCTGACAGGACCTTCCCTAGACAAACCCATGCTGATGACTGTCCTGGAGTCCATTATCCTCCAGAAATATCACCAGCCTCACCTTCAGGATTGTCTCCATCAGCTTCCTCACAATGGATGTCAGATTTGCAGGTCTGTAATTGCCTGGTTCATCCTTAGAGCCACTTTAATGGAGGAGCACCACGTTGGCCATCCTCCAGTCCTGTGGCATGCACCCTGTGTCTAGGGAGGTATTGAATAGGCCTGCCAGCGGCCCCTCCAGTACCTCCACCAGTTCTCTCAGCACCCTGGGATATATGCCACCTGGTCCTAGTGCCTTATCTACCCTCAGAGCCCTCAGACCCTCCAATACCCTGTTCTCAGTGATTACCTTGTTTCTCCCCCCTTCCCTCCGTTCACCCTCCCCACTCCCTGTAGAAGCTGTCTGCCCTTCTCCCTCGTGAATATGGAACAGAAGTGCTCATTTAGTGCTTCTGCCTGTTCTGTTCCGTTCTCTGTCCATCCCCGTCCTTCTTGATCCGCACTATCTGGTCCTTGCAGCTCCTTCTTTCCCTAACATATTGGAAGAAGTCCTTTTCCCCATCTTTGATTCCCTGAGCCGGCCTCAGTTTCCTGGAGGCCTTGGCTGCTCAACACCCTTGGTAACTTCTCTGGACTTCCTCACGTACTCCTCCCTATCCCCCCTCAGATTTCTTATATCTATGGAATGCTGCTCTTTTTGCCCTCACCTTATCTAAAACTTCCCTACTCATCCAGCTTAGCTTCTTATCTCTTCCCTTCTTGCTCCACAGTTCGGTACAGGTCCTAGTAGCCTCCACAAGCCCCAGTTTAATTTTTTCCAATTTCTGGTTTACATCCCAATGTGATTGAATTCCTGCCGGGTACTCCCCTAAGATTTCACCCATCCTACTGAAGTCAGCCTTTCTGAAGTCAACCGCCCTGGTCCCTATACCAACTGCCTCCCTGCCCATGTTGAGTGTGAACTACATGGATTGGTGGTCACTCCTAGCCAGTGGGTCTGCCACCGCCACCTCCCTTACAGCCTCCCCATTGGTTAGAACTAGATCCAGCATATTACCCAATAATAGTCATCTCAGTAACCAACTGTGCTAGAAAGCTGCCGTGGAATGCTTCCAGGAGTATCTGTTCCCTGGCACTCAATGTCACTGGGGTACTCCAATCCACTCCTGGCAGATTGAAGTCCCCCATGATCACTGTATTACCCTTCCTGCACACCTTCCTAATTTGCTCTGCTAACTCCCTATCCAAGTCCTCTTCCCGAGCTGGTGGCCTGTATACCACCCCCATCCTGAGAGTCCTATTTCTTGAGCCCTGGAATTGCACCCAAAAGGCCTCAATTCTACCCTCCTCCCCCTCTTCCCTTGCACACCTCAAGTTCAAGTTCAGGTTTATTGCAGGAAAAAACCACTGAGCAAGCTCATTTACAAGGAGGTCCTGTAGTACATATACTAGAAGACTCACAGAAGGATACATTAATAGCACACAGCAAGATTATAAGTGCTGATAAAGTACATGAGTAGCAGCTGTACAGGCATTACACTATATATCATAGAGTAGGTCATCTTATTCATATACAAAGTGCGGATACAATCCATATGGACCTTGTGTCTAACAATAGGCTAAACAGTCATAGGAAAAAACGATTTTAATAACTACAAACATCTTTTATTTTTCCTGTAATTAAATTTTTGAAGAGACTGACAGCGACTAATTTTGATAGTTTCAGTGAAGATTGTAGTCAATTCCAGATTACCGGTAGGGCTATGGAGAAGGCACGCTTCCCGAAGGAGGTGCGTGTCATGGTGACATCCAGGAAGATGAAATCTGATTTCCTGAGTGCATATGTACTGCGGCAGGTATGGATGATGGAAGTTAGGTAGCTTGGAAGCTTGTTAAGGAGAAGTTTTAGAGTCCATGTACTGGCATGGAGAATGTGTCTAGTGGTAAGGGATGTCCAACCCACCGCTGAGTACAGGTCGCAATGATGAGTCCAGTAAGGGGAATTCGTAATGCAGCGCAGTGCATGGTGATAGAGAATGTCCAGTTTGTTAAGTTTTGAGGTTGCAGAAGAGTTATATATTATGTCCCCATAGTCTAATAACAGGAGGAATGTGGCTTGGACAAGCCTAGTTCTGACCTCGACTGGAAAGAGCGGCTTGTTGCTGTAAAAAAAGCCTAGCCTTATTTTTAGTCTTTTTATAAGGTCATCCAGGTGTTCAGAGAATGTAAGTTTGCTATCTAACCAAAACCCAAGGTGTTTGAATTTGGGGGTGACTACCAAAGGTTCACCTAGGGAGGTTACTATGAAGTCGTTCTGTAAAGTGTCAAGGACGGGGGGAGATGAATTGGGGGAGAAGATCATAGCTTTGGTTTTCTTAGCATTTAGTAGGAGTTTAGCATTTATGAGATTGGATTCAAGCTGGGCAAAGTCAGCTTGGAGGATGTCTCTGACGTTTAGTAGTGAGGCATCAGAAGTATAGAGGACTATCATCGGCAAAGAAATGCAATTTAGAGTTGGATATGTGGTGGTCGAGGTCGTTAATGTATAGAGAGAATAAGATGGGACCTAGGATGGAGCCTTGTGGGACTCCCCTAGTAATTGGTAGGGGGGAGGAGAACAGGCCAACAGCTTTGATTTTTTGCATTCTTCCGAAAGGTAACTATTAAACCACTGAATGGTAGAAAGTGTGGCACCTATTTTAGCAAGGCTGAATTTGATAAGGCTGTGGTCTACATGTCAAAAGCTTTACTAAGGTCTAAGAAGACAGCTCCTGTAAACTTCTTGGAATCCATAGCTGAGATCCAGTCGTCGGTTACTTTGGTCAAGGCAGTGACGGTACTGTGGTTGGAGTGGAAACCAGATTGGGTTGGGTTTAGGAGTGAATAGGTTTCTAGGTGATGCTTTAATTGCGGGTAGATCAGCTTTTCGAAGACTTTAGAGAGGATAGGCAAGATGGAAATGGGTCTGTAGTTATTTAAATCACATGGGTCCCCAGATTAAATAGGGGGAGGATGTGGGCTGATTTCCAGCATGACAGTACAATAGAAGAAGAGATAGAGAGGTAGAAAATATGTAAGATTGAGGCTGTAAGGTAGGTGAACCCGAGTTTTAGGAAAAAAGGTTTGATTCTGTCGTCCCCGGCACTTTTTTTGGTATCAAGGTTCTTGAAGGAGTCTTCGACATCTTTAAAGTTAATGGGGTGCAGCTGAAAGGGGTGGCTTGTTTCTGAAGAGAGATAATTTGTGCTGTCTTGGCTAATAGCACGCGATGCATATGGGGACGTGTCAAACGCTAGGCCAGCGGTGGTAAAGTGAGAGTTAAATTCTTCAAGGATATGGAAACTATTATCCACAGTCGTATCATTTTAAATGATTTTGGTTGGTAGGGAGGGGGCCATCGGCTGACCTTCAATAGGCTTGAGGGTCCTCCAAATTTTTTGGGAGTCCCCCTTGGCCTGCTTGAGAGTGGAAACATAGAAGTTGGCTTTGGCAGCATGAATTTACTTCATGCAGCCATTTCTGGCAGTTCTAAAGGCCTGCCAATCCTCCGGGCTTTTGGTGTATCTAGCCTTGGCCCATAATTTATCACAGGCAGAAAGAGCGTTCTTCAATTTGGCAGTGAACCAGGGGTGTGAGATGTTTCGTGTCCTGACCTTAATAAATGGTGCATGTTTATTTGCTAGGGTGTTGGGAGTGTCATTTAGGACTGCGGCCGCCTCATCGGGGGTTTTGGAGAGATAAAGGTTTTGCCATCTAACCTGGCTAAAGTCATAGAGGTAGTTCGGCACTAAACTCCCAGAATGAGCGTTTAATTATGATTTTAGGCTGTTGGCGAATTTTGGTTTGCAGTCTTGTGCAGACTGCAATACCATGGTCACTCATATCATTATGAAATACTGCTGAGTGAGAGATTTTATGGGGATGGGAAGATAATATAATATCAAGAATCAAACTCTTGTCTACATTTATCTTGTTGGGCCTTGCGGGTTCCGACACTAATTGGGTAAGACCAAGTTCATCACAGAGCGACTTCTGCCTGTGCGATTTGTGTGATAGCCAGTCCATATTGAAATCTCTAAGGATTAGTACTTCAGTCTTGGCAGCAGCTGTTAGCGATTTGAGGATATTGAGGAGGTCAGTTCTGCCACTAGGGGGCCTGTAGCATCCGATGATGGTAATGCATTCCGTGGAGGGGAGATGTAACTTTAAGGAGACAATTCGTATTCCTTTTGTTTCGAGTTACACTGAATGTCACCAACTGTGAACTTAGATTTGGTGTAAATAACTACTCCCCCGCTCCTAGTCCCCCTGTCAGCCCTAATCAACTTATAGCCCAGAAGGGTAACTTGTTGGTCCAGGTTGGATTTTTTTAGCTAAGATTCTGTAATAATAATAATAATATCGGGCTTGGTATGTAGAGCCCATGCTTGTAGCTGGTCAATTTTCTTAGGTAGGCTTTGGATATTAACCAACATTACCTTAAGACCTGAAGCTGTCACAAATTCAGAAGGTGAGGTGAGCAAGTTGTGTGGGCCTGGGTTTAATTCCACATTTCCCGAACATAGAAGGAGCAGGAGTAACAATTTCTTTAGGGAACTCAAGAGGGACCTAAGAGCTTTATTCCTTTTACCCCACTTTTTGGAGGTGGTCAGAGGAGGCTTCAATCCACTGAAATGCGTGTAGGCAGAGTGGGATTTTACGGTTATAAGAGAGAGCATGCTGAGAGACTGAGGAGAGGGGAGCAGGTGGTATTGATGGGAAAATAAATGGGTGTAAACTAATGGAGAGGAAACCACAGGGATGAATAAGGTACCCCTCCCTCACATAAATCACCACCATTCCCCCTTCCCCCTGCCCCTATCTTTCCTGAAGATCCTATACCCTGGGATCATTAGGTCACAGTCCTGGTATTGGTTGGCCCATGTTTCGGTGATGGCCTCTATGTGCCCCCCCCCCTGCCAAAAGAGCCTGGAGTTCTGCAGTTTTGTTTCCTAGGCTTCTAGCATTCAAGGAGACAACCTTCCAAGTTGATCCTCTTCCTTCCTTACCCCTTGTTCCACCCTTCTTAACCCCCTCCATCAACCCAATTCTGGATCCATCCCTGTTGGTACAGGGGGTAGACTCCTTTGGCTCCCCCCCTTTGGAGACCCCTCCTTCCAGGTGCTCACTTGCCACCCCCCTGCCTAGTTTAAATTAACTTTTGTCTCTATGTACAGTGAAGCCCTCCAAGATGAGGCGCAGTGCTGCAGAATTCTGCAGTAGACTTACTGCAGCAAACAATACAATTTCAATGGGAGTTAATCCCTTTTGTCATGCAGTAAAGCTATGACACTGTGTTTCATCCTGGTGGGCTTCACTGTACCCCTCTATCCCCTTTTTTAACACCCTCTGCCCCTCCCTGCTCAAGTGGAATCTGTCCCCTGTGAACAGATCATTATTGTCCCAAACTCTACCCCAGCCCCAACTATCCCATATCCCTTGGATTGACACCATTCCCTCAGCCAGGTGTTGAGCTCAGCTATCCTACCCTTCCTCACTGTACTTGCGCAGGGCACCAGTAGTACCTCAGAGAAGGCCACTGATCCCCATACCTCCTCACACAGCCTCCCCAGTTCGTCAAACCTTTCCCTTACCATCTCCACCGTTTCACCCGCCAGGTCATTCGTCCCCAAGTGCACCATGACATTGGTTTCAGCCTTCCCCTTCTTGCACACCTGAGAATAGACTGTCCTGCCCTACCTGCCATCAAGCCAGGTATGGACTATACCCATATGCAACTATGCCTTTCCCCTTTACTTCCCCATCTGACCCCCTTCAGTATAGAGTCCCTCAGCACTAGTACGCTCCCTTCCTCATTCCTTCTCCCTCCCACCTTCCCTTTCTCTATGTATGTGCTTTGAGGTTCCACCCCAGTCTGTCCATCCACATCTCCCCCTTGCACTTCTGCATCACAGCCTTCACCCATTGTGCCATTTCCGTCCCCCGCTCCGTCTCGCCCCCTCTCCTAGTGCCCACCCTGTCTGACCTCCTCCCCTCTGCCCCCAAAGCTTGGTGTCTAACTCCATCTTCCCTCCTATTTACACCAGGCTCCCTCCACCCTTTTCCTACCTCAGCTGTGATTCCCCTGTCCACCCTTTTTGCCTGACTCCTTCTCACTTTAACCATGCCCACCACCTCCTCTGGCCAAATGTTGCTCCCTGGGCATTTGTTCCCCCTTCATACTCCAGCCCCCTCACAGAGATCCCCTCCATCCTCATCCCCCAATGTAGCCAGCACCACAGACCTATTTCCTGTCCCTGCTGTACTGCCATGCATTGGATCATTCCTGCTACCTGGAGTCTCCACCCTACTGCTGGCCCTTCTATGGTCTGTGTCCCCATATCCGACCTCTTTACTTCTCTTGGTTCAAGTTGTATGCAACTTGGCCCCTCCCTGGAGGATTCCATCCTGCTCCTATTCTCACACACCCCTTCCCCCATCCTCTCTAACTCCCTACCAAGCCGCTGCACTTCTGCCTCCAGTCTCTTCAGCCTTAGACAAATTGGGCATTCCCCTAGCCTCCACAGCATGTTCATCCAAACAGCTGCCCCATATCCATTACAGCCCACTATTCTCCCCATCTTTGCCCCCCTATTGTCCTGCTGCCCCTGTACCCATGCCCCTCCTCTCTCCACCGTCCCTCAAAATTAATTTTCCTTAGCTTAATCAGCACTTACACATACAGCAGTGTACATGCAGTTTCCTCCTACTTATCTAGCTCCACTTCAACTTCCAGTTTAGAATGCAGCTTCGCCCTAGCTGGACCAGTCCTTATAATCTTAGTTGATTTTCTGCATTTGTCTAAAACTGCCTATAAACAAATAGGTACCACAGTAGCTTTAACGTCCCATAATTGCCACAGTACCTTTGTTAATGATGCAGTGACACAGTACCTCAATTTGATGCTATGTTCCCCCGGCCGATGAAGTCCCAATCCCAGACCCTTGGCTTTAAAATGCAGTTTTCCCTCAGGTCGATGAAGTCCCTGCCCCAGAGCTCTCCTCATGGCCACTCCTTTTTTATGTACACCCCTTCTGCCCTCACTTGATTGGTGAGCTCTCTTCTGGGAGTGGTTTAAATTAGACCATTTAAAATGGAGGTGGGGTGGGTGAGTGGAAGAAAAATCAGCTCTGTCTAAGTAAGTGGCTGGGCTCTAATAAACTGTTGTCTAGTGTTCACATAATGATTAAAACAAAAGGTCACAGACCTAAATTGAATTACTTTGTCAGAGCAGCTCATTCTTTCAGACTTCATCACAGCTCCTCTGTCTTTCCTGTCCCAAAATGCCCTAGCTACCAACTCCCAAACAACTGGCCTCGTGCCCCAAACCAGTTTTTTTTTTAAGCCCCCTTCCCAGCAGCAATGACCCACACAGAACACAGCAGTTTACCCAAAAAGAAAACAACCACTACTCCCTCCAGCAATGCGTCATGTTCCTTTATCATGTCTCCAAAAGATATGCCACCGCCCCCAGTCCTCCCCACTCTTTTTCTCTCTCTCTCTTGCTCAGTCACTTGCTGACCTGCCTGCCAGCTCGATTCAACTAGCTGCTTCTGGAAATTCATAGTCTGCAATTTGAATGTAAAAAAATCAGTAAAATCAGTACCTCTTAACACATAACTTTTTGTCCAGAACTGCCAACAGTTCTCTGCTGTTATTTCCAACAGTGCTCACTGTTTGTGGCTGCTCCCTTAGCTCTTCCATGCTCTCCACTCCATGCACTGTAATAAAACAAAGTTTACATACAATTATACGATGGGACTTCTGAAACTAGAAAGACGATTGGCTGGCTGGGTCTTTTACCTGTGAGTAAATCCCAGTATAACTCGTAGGTAAAGATCCAGCCATCCTCATCAGCCCCATCACTAAACAAGCATTTGTCAATGCCGAATGTTGTCTTGCTGAGAGTGGCATGAGTAGAGTTGAACAGATGCATAATAGGAATGGCAGTGAAGTATGAAAGTGACGTCAACCTCACATCACCCTACAGAGACTGACAGGCACCGAGGTGTACCTTTAGGCATCGGCCGTAACGTTAATGGCATTTCAGCTCACCCTACCATGCAGTGCAACAAATATTGCATTGTGGCTTGGGGTCCTCGGGCCTTACACTCACCCCATTCAGCCATAACGCTCATGGCATTTTACCTCACCTTATCCTGCAGACACTGACAAGTGCTGAGGTGTGCCCTGGGGTGTTTGGCTTTATAGTCACCCCGTTTCATAAGGACATTCGCTGAAATGGGTGCAGCATAGGAGAATGGGATAAACAGTGGGGCCGAAGAGTCCAAGGCACACCTCAATGCCTGTCAGTGGCTTGAGGGTGGGGGGGGGGATGGTATGGTGTGAGCATGACAGCCGGCAATGCAAAGGCACACCCCTGACACCTGTCAGTCTGTACAGTGTGGGATGTTATGGTTAGAAACTCTAATGCCCCAGCTGTTTGTTGGTATTTGCACTACAAATTTGCAACACAGCATTTTTGTGACCCCTTCCTCATGAAAGTGTTTGGGACCTCTGCTCATGAATAGTGGCACTGTGATTTCTTAATCTTTCCCAAACGCTGATTTCTCACAACCACCGTGCCATTCTGTGCCAGATGTGGGAAAACACCATTCAGGCAGGATGTGAAAAATGACAGCTGTACTATTTATAGGTAGGTGTGAAGAGATGGCAGTGTTGAAAATCTCGAGTGAAAATATAAAAAATGCTCGAATTTATAAGCATGTGTACAAACTGTGCAATGCACACTCGTAACACAGTCATTTATTGGAATTATTTCATGAAATTTTCAACATAAACATTTTGGGACCTCTGCTCATGAACACTGTCACTATGATTTTCTTCATCTGTCCTGATCGTTGATTTCCCACAGGGCTCGCACCACTGTGTGCCAGTTGTGCAAAAACACATTTTGGGCAGGATGTGAAAAATGACAGCTGTACTGTTCATAAGAAGATGTGCAAAACTGACAATGTTGAAAATACTGAGTGAAAATATTACAGAATCTCGAAAGTTACGAGTGCACGTGGAAACTGCGCAACGTACGCTTGTAACATACTCATTTTGTGGGCTTTTGTCACCAAATTTTCAACATAAGCATTTTAGAACCTCTACTCATGAACACTAACACTGTGATTTTCTTAATCTGTCCTGAATGCTGATTTCCCACAGCGACTGCGCTATTCTGCACCGGTAGTGTGAAAACACATTTTGGACAGGATGTGTAAAATGACAGCTGTACTGTTCATAAGGAGGTGTGGAAAAATGGCAATGTTGAAAATCTGGAGTGAAAATATTACAGTTTAGCGAATTTACGAGCATGTGAGGAAACTGCGCAATGCACGCTCATAAAACAGTAATTTTTTTGATTTTTTTCACCAGATTTGCAACATGGGCTTTTTTGAGAGCCCACCTCATGAACAGTGGCACTGTCATTTTGTTACTCAGTCTCAAAAGGTGATTCTGCGCAGTGACCACGAAATCACCTTTCAGGACTGAATAGAAACATAGAAACATAGAATTTAACGGCAGATAAGGACCGCTTGGCCCACTCAGTCTGCCCATTTCCCTACCTAATAGATAAGCTGCAGATCCTAGTTAACCAGCAGCCTACTTCTTCCTACCCCACCCCCTAGAATTGCCTTATGGCTGTCCCATGCATGCTTGAATTCCACCACTGTTTTTGACTCCACAACCTCCTTCGGAAGGCCGTTCCATGCATCCACAACCCTCTCTGTGAAAAAATACTTCCTTAAATTACCTCTGAGCCGCCCCCCTCTATCTTCAAATTGTGCCCCCTTGTTCTTGCACACCTCTTTTTTTGTAAGATGCTACCCTCTTGGACTTTGTTGATTCCCTTGAGGTATATAACACCATAACAGTGACTGAACTCATGAGGTGGAGTCCCAATAACCCCATGTTGAAAATTTGGTGCCAAATTTCCCCAAAATGCCCAAGATATGCATCAAAGTTGAAAAAACCCTACTTACGCCGTTATACAGCTTACCAGCATTTCTTCAGTCTCGGTCAGCTTTGAAGAGTGTAGACGTGTTCCCGGCCCACCGAAGATCGTAGCGTCAGGCTCCGGAGGTAAGTATGGGGTAAGGGGCGTGTGTGGGTATGTGGGGTATGCAGTGGGTGGGCGTGGGTTGGGGAGGTGCAAACAGCGAGGGATGGCTTTCTTCTTTACAGGGTTTTAAAAAACAAATAGACATTGCGGGACGGTTTTTCCTTTTAGCATGTACTTTTGACATGCTGGGGTGGGCTCCCACATGCCACCTGCGTGTTTGGGGGGACTGGAGCCGACAGGGATTGGGCACTCCCGTCGGCACATACTTGGGGGGTCTCATGAGCCGAGGGGGATTGGGCACCCCCACGGCACACAAGAAATGGAGGGGAGACATGCCAACGAGGATTGGGCACCTCTGTTGTCAAATTAAGTTAGGAGAGGGCATGCTGAGAGGGGGATTGGGCACCCCGTCAGCTTTCTGATGGACTGTGCAAGGTGGTGGCTGCCACTTGCCTTCCCCGTCGCCGCTGCCATGCTGCTCACAGAGGACACCACCAGTAACTGGCTGCTGCAATCAGGGACCACTACGTGGTGCTCCCTGATTGCAGTGGCTAATTTCTTTCAATGTAGTGGCACGTTTTTGTAACTGCTGTCATAGACAGCGTGCTCTGCCATTGGTGCCACAGAGCCCTGCGTGAAAAAGCAGTGGCACCATTGGCTGCAGCAGGACCGCACCTCCAAAACCTGCTTCTCCACTGAAGGAACCAAAATATGTTGTCTGCGCTGTGTGCGCAAGACAACATAAAAATCAATACAACCCCCAAGAATAGAAGACATTTCTAAATTTATAGACAGAGTGCTGGGCGCCACAGCTTGCTGAAGCCCTGTGAGCGTCGAGCTAGACTTGCACCTTCACCCTTCAACTAATCATCTATTTTAATTGTTTCAGGAATGATGAATGATGGACCCATCTATGGCATAGGAGAGGCTAGGGTGTTCCGTACCATGGGATTCAATCAGTGGTTGAAAAACTGGTGTGGAGCTCAGGGATTTGGCTTCATTGGGGACTGGGGGTCCACCTGGAGTGATGCAAGCCTATACTGGCATGATGGGCTTCATCTGTCCGGGAGGGGAACCAGGATCCTAGGTGATAGGTTTAAATGCTTCATTGGCAAGCTTTTAAACTAGCCAAGGGGGGAGGCACGGGAAAGGAGCAGGAAAATCCTAGCCCCCCCCAAACAATCATGGTAGTAAGTGTGGCAAACACCAACATGGAGGTGTCGATAGCGAGAAAGGCAGGGGTAAATGGAGAAAATGACAAAGGCAAGAAGGACAGGGATGGGGCAAAAGGGGGTAAGGCCATCAGGAAATGGAGGGTAATGAGCACCAATGCCTGTAGTCTGGGCAACAAGCTCCCTGAGCTGGTGGCCTTAATGGAAGATGGATGCCTGGATATCGTAGCAGTCACTGAAACATGGTACACAGAGAACCATGACTGGGATGTTAACATACCAGGGTACATAACCTATAGGAGAGACAGGCAGGGGAGAAGAGGGGGAGGAGTAGCTCTCTATGTAAAGGAAGGGATAAAAGCAACTGAACAAAAGAGTAAACAGGGAGGAGAGGAGGCACTGTGGGTCACCTTGGAGACTGGAAAGGGCACCACAACCGCATAGGGTTGTGTACAGACCCCATGTCAGGGGAAGAAATGGACAAGGATATGATGGAAGGCATTCTTAGAATGGCAGAGAAAGGGAGATACTGTTGATGGGAGACCTGAATATGCCAGATGTTAACTGGAGCACATTTGCTGCAGCCACATCCAAGAGCAGGGCCATTCTTGATGCCCTACAGGTGGCAGGCATTAGACAGCTAGTTTCCGAACCCACTCGTGAGGGAGCAATCTTAGACCTTGTACTCTCAAACGGGGCAGTGAGAGGATCTCAGATCTAGAAGTGGGTTGCCATCTGGGGACAAGTGACCATCAAACAGTGTGGTTCACGTTAAACTCAGCTACAGAGTCAAGCCATACAAAAGTGAGGGTACTGGACTTTAGGAGGGCTGACTTTGGCAAGATGGGAGAGTGCCTCAGAAAAGCACTAGCAAACAGGCTAGAAGGAGGTGTGGAGCAACAATGGGGAATTATCAAAACTGCCATCACAGAGGCAACAAGCCTTTGTGTGAAGCAAATAAACAAATCAAAACGAAAGAAAAAGCCACTATGGTTCTCAAGAGAGGTGGCTATGAAAGTCAAGGAAGAAAAGATAGCATTCCGGAGTATAAGGAAACACAGAAGGAGCAGGACAGAGAGCTGTACCAGTTAAGGCAGAAAGAAGCAGGGAGGAAGTCAGAATAGCAAGGCCCAAACTGAGGAAAAGATAGCCAACTCAGTTAGAAGAGGGATAAAACCTTTTATAGGTACATCAGCGGCGTGAAAGACAAAGGGAGGGATAGTGAGGCTGAATAGAATGAACAGTGGGTGGGCAGAGGGGACAGTGAAAAGCAGGAATACTGAACGAATATTTCTGCTCAGTATTCACAAAAGAGGAGGGAAGTGCCTAATCCAATTAACAGAAGCACTCTTGATAGGGGGTCGATCCCAGTCCTTTCACAGAAGAAAGGGTTCTGCAAGAACTCCTAAAACTGAAGGTGGACAAAGCAATGGGTCCTGATGGAATTCACCCCAGAATTCTAAAAGAATTAAGGAAGGAACTAGTGAAACCACTGGCTACTCTTTTTAATAAATCATGGGAGGATGGTGTGGTACCCAAGGACTGGAGGAAGGTGGATGTGATTCCCCTTCAGAAAAGTGGGACCAAGACAGAGGCAGGAAACTACAGACCTCTCAGTCTGACCTCTGTGGTAGGGAAAGTGATGGAGTCACTTCTGAAGGAAAGAATAGTTGAGTACCTAGAGGTCAGTGGAGCACAGGATCCAAGGCAGCATGGGTTCACAGCGGGAAGGTCATGTCAGACGAATCTAATAGATTTCTTTGACTGGGTGACCAAAGTAGTAGACCAGGGAGGGGCTGTAGACATGGCCTACCTAGACTTTAGCAAGGCATTTGACACAGTCCCACACAAAAGATTATTAGTCAAATTAACCAGCCTGGGAGTGGGTCCCAGGGTGGTAGCCTGGGTAAAACATTGGCTGGACAACAGGACACAGAAGGTAATTGTAAATGGAGTCCACTCTGAAGAAAGGGCGGTTACTAGTGGGGTTCAGTATTGGGTCCAGTCCTTTTTAATGTCTTCATCAGTGACATTGCAGAGGGACTGGAAGGAAAAGTATGCCTTTTTGCAGATGACACAAAGATCTGCAACAGGGTTGATACACAAGGAGGCGTGGAAAGGATGAAAAGGGACTTGGCAAGGTTGGAGGAATGGTCAGAAGTATGGCAGCTAGGATTCAATGCAAAAAGAAGTGCAAAATAATGCACCTGGGAAACAAGAACCCAGGGGAAGAATACACAATGGGTGGGGAGGTAGTAACAACAACAAAACAGGAAAGGGACCTGGGGGTAATCATATCAGATGACCTTAAGGTTAGCAAGCAATGTGAGAAGGCAGTAGGGAGGGCCGGGGTATACTGGGATGTATAGGGAGAGGCATCAGCAACAGAAAACAGGAAGTTGTTATCCCTCTGTACAGACAGTTGGTGAGACCCCATCTGGAATACTGTGTCCAGTTCTGAAGACCCCATCTCCGCAAAGACATAGACAGGATAGAGGCAGTCCAGAGGAGGGCAACTAAAATGGTGCAGGGTCTGCAAGAGAAGCCAGATGAGGAGAGACTAAAGGAGCTTTAATATGTATACCCTTGAGGAAAGAAGGGAGAGGGGGGACATGATAGAAACTTTTAAGTACCTCAAGGGAATCAACAAAGTCCAAGAGGGTAGCATCTTTCAGAAAAAGAGACTTGCAAGAACAAGGGACACAATTTAAAGATAGAAGGAGGCGGTTCAGGGGCAATGTGAGAAGTATTATTTCACAGAGAGGGTAGTGGATGCATGGAACAGCCTTCCTGAGAAGATTAATGAGGTCTAAAACTGTGGGAGAATTCAAGAATGCATGGGACAGACATAAGGCAATTATTGTGGGGGGCAGGAAGATATAGGCTGTTGGTTAACTAGGATCTGCGGCCTATCCTGTAGGTAGGGACATGGGCAGACTAGATGAGCCTAGCGGTCCTTATCTGCCGTCAAAGTCTATGTTTCTATATTCTATGTTTCTATGATGAAGTCAGAAAAGTGTCTATTTTTTTAAAAATGTGTGCCAAAACTACTGAAATCATGGCCGAAAAGCCAAGAGCCGAGCCATGATACTGGGCATGCGCGTATGCATAGGGGCATGCCCAATATCACTGCTCAGGTTTTTGGCCATGATTTCTCTAGGTTTTAGCCCTAGTTTTTAAAAATCAAACACTTTTCCAACTTGAGCATACATTTAGCCAGAATAAAAAAATTCTCACAGTCAGCTGTTGTTATACCACCCGCCTCACCAAAATATTAATGCTGATCTCAAAGATACTATTAGATGGCAGCTCCTCTAATGATCCTTCCATCTAGTCACTGCTGGCTCTTGTACAAGTTACTCCCTCCCACCTCCATTGCGCTGCCTTAGCTCCCTGTCCATATACACCAGTCCCATGCTGTCCAATCACCATCCTGCTACCCAAAGTACCAGTACCAATAAATAAATAAATAACAATTCAGATCCAACTTGACTTTTAGGAATATGGCTGCTCACTTGTGCTCCCTTGCTGTACAGTGTCAGTCTCTCAGTCCATCTCGGCTGCACCCCACACATCTAGCTGATGTTTTTTCAATAAATCAACAAAAAAACACACACACACACACACACACAGTGTTGTAGCAAGCAGATAAAGGGGTGTGTGTGTGTGTGTGTGTGTGTGTATATACCTAGGAACAAGGAACTATTTTACAGACAGCGGAAGGATATTACATAGAAAATCAATTTAAAAACAGTTTCTTTTAACAAAAAAAAAACACTTTAATCTTTAAAAGAAATCTTTGATTCCTACCTATTGTATAACCACAATAAACCACTCCAGGGTGTGGGTTATGCTGGGATCTACTCACGCCTGGTGCGGGTTTGGTCACTCAGCCTGCAGCCTTGTGACCAAACCACACCAGGCATGAGTAAATCCCAGCATAACTCGCACCCTGTCATGGTTTATTGCCTAAATAAATCCCACTCAGTCTCCAGCTGCAGGAACCACTCGACTGCCGATGAAGGGAAGCTCACAGTGTCTCCCTGGCCTCGAGAAACACCCTCGCTCTCTAAACTGTGCCACCATTTTATTTTACATTTTTCCAGAAGACTGCTCCTCCACCAATCCAAACAGACTTTCCCCCATCAATGCCAGTGTCATGACGTGGCATCCATGACAACGGCCATAACAACGGCACTCTGCAGAGGTGGAGGATCACTACTTCATCATACAAACCCACAAAACAGGTATATATATATATATATATATATATATATAAAGAGGGGAAGTGGAGTCAATCATGTGAGGGCGGTAGACCTAGCCAATGGAAGGCAGTTTGTATGAATGCCAGCAGCCTTGGGAATAAAATGGAGGACCTCCAGACAGTGGTAGCAAGGAACAACATGGATATAGTTGCCATTGTAGAAATGAGGGGACACAATCTACCACAAAGACCTCACTATACTGAGTTATTTCCTATTTAGAAGGGATAGGTAAGTGTGTGTGTGTGTGTGGGGGGGTGCAGTATACATTAGGCACTGCATGAAGTAAATAGAAGATAGGAATTTGGGGTGGAAAGGGGATAGAAACAATATGGGTTAATAATGTCACTGAGTTTATATAATTAGCATTTCTGCCAGATACAGTATTTAATGTTGTAGATTCCTGGAAGGAGGGGATATGAGAGGCAAAAGAAACTATGCTGTGCACTATAATAATAATAATAACTTTATTTATTTAGCGCCTTTCAAATACCAAGGCACTTTACATATAAAATCAAAATATACATATAAAATCAACAATTCAAACAGCATCAATCCATAAAAGCCTTATTCCATAAAAAAGTCTTGAAATCCCGCTTAAATGTTTCCACGGTCGCGCATTCTCTAAGCTGGCGAGGCAGAGAGTTCCAGAGGGTAGGGGCCACGAACCCAAAAGCCCTAGCCCCAGAGGACTTTAATATAACCCTCGGAACCTCAAGCAACCCCTGGCGTCGGCTGAACGGAGCTTCGCGTAGAGTGTAAGGGACGGAAGCTCTTTCAAGTAGTCAGCCAAGTCCCAGGGTTTTGAAGGTCAGAAGACTCCACTTTAAAGGTAATCCGCCACTGTATAGGCAGCCAGTGCAGATCGCGAAGCACAGGGGTGATATGTGTCCTTCTAGTCACCCCCGTCATTAACCTTGCAGCAGCGTTCTGCACTAGCTGCAAGCGGCGGATATCAACCCCAGGAAGCCCCAGGTAAAGGAAGTTGCAATAGTCAAGGCGAGATGTCACGAAAGCATGGACCAGTACGGGTAAATCGCTGGATGGAACAAGGTGTTTCACCCTGGCAATGTTCCTGAGATGGTAAAATGAGGACTTAACGACTGCTGACACCTGATGACGAAGAGTCAGCCCGTCATCAAGTACCACTCCCAGGTTACGCACCCGTTCAGAGGAAGGGATCAGATCCCCCCCCCAGCAATATGCCAGAGGGCTGACCGGACCCCAACCCACCTGTCCTACACCCTGGGTCCACGACCAAAACCTCGGTCTTACCGGCGTTCAACTTTAACCAGCTTACATTCATCCAGTCCTGGATTTCAGCGAGGCAGCTATTAAATACCGAGAGAGCACTAACCTGGTTGGGGCAAAAGACAAGTAGAGCTGGGTATCATCAGCATAGCAGTGAAACCTCAGCCCGTACCTTCGTACAATGTCTCCGAGGGGCAGCATATACACTGCAAACAACATAGGGGAAGCACCGAACCCTGGGGGACACCACAATGCAGAGAGAAAGGGTCAGAGGAAAAAATCCCCGACACAACTCTCTGCATTCTCCCAGATAGAAAAGATGAAAACCATCTGAGTACTGTACAAGACAGGCCGCAGATGGACTCCAGACATTCGAGCAAAACCCCATGGTCTACAGTGTCAAAGGCTGAGGAGAGATCAAGGAGGACCAAGATAGAACGGTTCCTCTGATCTCTCGCCATCTGGAGATCATTGAGCACCCAAACCAGAGCAGTCTCGGTACTATGCCTCTTACGAAAACCAGACTGGAGAGGTTCATAGATATTATGGATGGTCAAATGGTCCTCCAGCTGGTTTGCCACTACCTTCTCGATAACCTTCCCAATAAAGGGAAGGTTAGAGATCAGTCTGTAGTTGGAAAAAACATCTGGGTCCAAAGAAGCTTTCTTCAAAAGGGGGAGTCACCACAGCTTCCTTTAGGGAGCTCAGGAACTGACCCAATTCTAGGGAGCACCAGATTATTTGAACCAGAAATGGGCCAATGATCTCAACACTATAGTACCACTTTAAGTTTTTCTGACCAATAACTGCTTTATACAAAGCTGATGAATCTATGTGTGTACAACTTGTACAATGGTCATCTCATTGGGGCATCAAATGGCTCTGTGTGAGCACCTGCTGAATGTTGAGTTAGTGAAAGCTATCTTGTCTCAGCCTCCAAATGAAGTGTGATGGTCTAGAGGTGCCCTGTGAAGTGCTCTACTCTAAAGGTGGTGAAAAGAGATGAGCGAGGCACCAAGGTCCGAATTATGTGGTTAGGATAACCGTTACCCAGACAAGGAGAGGCAGGAGTCAACCTAGTGCTTCAATGCCCGAAGGGCGTTTATTTTGTACCAAGGGTAGAGAGACACAGTCACAAGAGGGAGGAGGGGTTGCCCGAGAACAATAGGGCAATAAGCAGAGAAATACTTTATCTACAACTATGAGGATCATTACCACAAGAATAGACTATAGGCCTACTGCCACTCTTATTCTGAAATTATTCTACACTTCGATACTCTTAGATGAGGATCAGGTGACATAAGCTACTCAGAACTGTATTAGGGTAATTATCACCACACATTTCCATCAGAGTTTAGATGTTACAAGAGTCCAGAGATCCAGCGTCTTTGTGTACACCGTCGTTCTTCGTTGGTATCTACAAGGGAAATAAAACAGAACTGTAGAACCCTAATCACAATTCCCAGCAAGGACCTAGTTAAGGCCACTGGGGTCATGAGAGGTTTGGTAAACAGACCATATGTTTCTTCGGCAAAAGCCCACTCTCTCCAAGGCTGCCGGAATGCAGAACCAGAGCAACTGGTTCCTGAGATAACACACTGAAAACAAAGGGTTCCTCGGCCAAAACCCACTTCCAGGGTTGCCAAGGATGAAGACAGATCAAGCAAGTCCTGCGTGGCGTTGAATCCAATGGGGGACTACCACGACCTGACTGATGCTGCGGCACTCCAAGGGCAAGCTAAACTTGGAAGGAACTCTGACAGGACCAGGAACCATAAGAATCTGAAGAGATGATGGTTGACTCTGCAATCCTAGGATCAGGAACTAACACAAAAACAAAGAAACAGCGGATGCATCCCGTACTGGGCTTCGACGGACTCGACTTTTGGCGAACGACCAGGAGGGGGCACAGACTAGGTTCTCCAGGATGAGCACACTCATCTGTAGAGGGTGACCAACTTCAGGACATCTGGAACAGGAACCATACGGAACGACACTGGCGCCGGGCGGTCTGATGCTTCGCCGACGCATTTCAAGCTGTGAAAACAAGAACGGCGGTACTACTTGCAACGACTGGCGATGGAGTCGACTTCGGCAGATGACACAGATGGATGTGATGAGCTGATGGATGATCCCACAGGAGTGAAGAATGCTGAGAGGACGTCTTCTTCTGAGTAGAGACTGATTCTGAGTACATGGTGTTACAGACCACACTATGGGACTGCAGTGTGGTAGAAGATTGAGACTGTCTTCATACAGTAGTAACCATATAACTGAAAAATGCCCAGAGAACTGTGGAATGATACTATAATTTGCCGGAGGAGGGCAAATTATAACTTTAGGAGTAATTATTACTAATAAGGGCCAATATCCAGGTGCTTAGAGCAATAGTTCAGGTACTTAGGGCAATAGTTCAGGTACTTAGGGCAATAGTTCAGGCACTTAGGGCAATAGTTCAGGTACTTAGAGCAATAGTTCAGGTACTTAGGGCAATAGTTCAGGTACTTAGGGCATTAGCCATGGCGTAAGCAGTACAGTTGTTACAGTAGCTTCACAGTATAGGCAAATCGAGCACTCTTAGACGAACCCCTGTTCCTAAATGTAGGGTCTTCCTGAATAGGATCTTTTCCTGGACGTCATGTCTAAGGAATCCTCCCTTTAGTACCATTAGGCTGGTTTGCCCTATTACGCTAGGCCAGGGCCTCCCTATAGTACCACTAGGCTGGCTTGCCCTATTACACTAGGCCGGGACCTCCCTTTAGTACCACTAGGCTGGCTTCGCCCGATTACGCTAGGCCGGGGCCTCCCTTTAGTACCACTAGGCTGGCTTGCCCTATTACGCTAGGCCGGGGCCTCCCTTTAGTACCACTAGGCTGACTTGCCGTATTACGCTAGGCTGGGGCCTCCCTTTAGTACCACTAGGCTGGCTTCACCCTATTACGCTAGGCCGGGGCCTCCCTATAGTACCAAGCTTTACCTTGGGCCTAATGCCCTATGTTTACCTTGGGCCTGACGCCCTACCAAGACTTGGGCCTGGTGCCCCACTTTACATTGGGCCTGGTGCCCCACCTTATATTGGGCCTGGTGCCCCACTTTACATTGGGCCTGGTGCCCCACCTTAAATTGGGCCTGGTGCCCCACCTTATATTGGGCCTGGTACCCTTTTAAATCTGCGTGACCCCTTTAAATCTGCAGGCTCCCAGAGCCTGCTGTCACTCAGTAGCCAATCGCTACCCCCGAATCCCGCCCCTTATGAATATTTATAAGGCCACAATACTGGCCTTGCCTCTTAGCCCCTCCTGTGGGTGTCGCTAACCCTGCCTCCCTTCTGCATAATTAATTTAGGGTCCTGACTACCCGCTTCCCCTTGTGGCGCTTGGCCACTCTTCTCAGCGCCTTGAGTGCGCTCCAACAAAAACAAAGTCTTCCTTTTAAACAGGCGGTCAGCACTCTTCTAGTGCTGCCGCCGACTCATCCCTTCGCCATCCTCCGGAGGGTTGCTGTGCTGTTGGGAGGCAGGAGGGATGCTGGCAGTGGGAGGGGAAGTGCAGGCAGCTGGGGGTGGACAACCAGGGGGCCTAAGACGGCCGGCGGACGAGCGGCGTGATGCGACTGGCAGGGCTGCCAACGGGGGACCAAAATTAAACTTTTCAAACAAAACAAGGGGGGGAGGTCAAAACAATAAAATGACGGGGCTACACAGCCCAAACCATGGCAAACGGCCGGTCACTTTCTTCTGGTGCCCCGATGGCACCGCGGACCATAGAACAAGGCAGAGCGAGGAGTCTTCAAGCAGGGGAGGCAGCACAGGACCACAGCAAGCCCAGAGGGTCGGCTTCAACACAAGGTAAGCCCTAAGCTGTCCCTTGACTTCTGTGTCCTGTTTCCTCAATCACTGCCCAGGATCAACTGCCCAACTGAAGAAATATTTTTCAAACTTGAATCCCCCCAGGGTTCTAGAGTGGCTGGAGTGGAATGTTGTGCATGAGCAGCTCAGCACAGCATTCCATCCAAGCCACTGTGACATGTATTGCTATTAAATCTGCTTTTTGACCATCCTGTAAAGTGCGCAGGGCACTTTTCTGCATTATTTTACAGTTTCCCATTATAAGGAGGTGAATCTTTATTTTCAGGTCACAGGTGCAACCCCTAATTTATTTACCGATTCTAGTTTTTCTGGGATGCCCCAACTTTGGGGCATTACAGAAGTGATAACTAGAGTATTACCATCTCTCATCCTACTATAACAGTTGTGATATTGCTATATGCATTTTTTACAAGTGTTCACTGTGGATGCTGTTAAAAAACTGTATCTTCTTAAAAGCTAATAAAAAGAAATTTGAACAGTATGGGTTCAGCTGGTAGTGGAAGGAGAGAAAAACCTCTAGTTGGGAGTGTCCTACTGGCCACCAAACCAATCTGACAAGGGAGACAGGGTGCTACAGGACCAAATCGAAAGGGCAGCCACTGTGGGGAATGTGATCCTGATCTGGTATTATGGCACTCAGCCTAGTTTAGACTAATGACAGGTTGAAGCATCTCAGGTAGGAACTGGGCAAACACAATAGATCATAGGTGGAACCTTGGAAGGGGAACCAGGCCTCCGAGGAGAATAGTCTGTTTGACAAACCAGGATTCTAGCACATGGAGCCATAGAGCAGAAGGCAGACCAGGCAGCCCAACTAAGTGTGATTGGACGAAGGGACTTCATCTGTCCTAAGTCCACCCCTTATTTTTCACCCATAATCCTACCTTTTATCCCACCCACAGGGCATGCTTCTGTGAATTGACCTGGCCTTGTGACTATCATGGCAATTGGATGGATGGGAGAGCACCTTCCCTCCTTCTGAACTACCCTGCTTGTCCTGCTTTGGGCATGTGAGGATTCTGTGTCTTACTCCAAATGAGCAGATACATGCCTGTGTAAGACTGCTCTGTAAGGGAGCACCATGCCTTTCCCTATGACACCCCCTCCACATGGGCCTCTAGGGGGCGGTCGTGTAAAGGACAGGAGTGCCCTCCCTCCTTCACCAAGGAGTGGTACAAACCTAGTTATCTGCATGGCAATCAGCAGGTATTTTCTGCCAGCAGCTTTCTATGATTCTATGTATGTTGAATCCACAAATTAAAAAAACAGTACATGGGGAACTATGTAACTTAGCTATAACTGGCTATAATTCCATATTGACATTCTGATGACATGAGGAACCTCTTGAGTTTGCTCTTGCATGATGATGTTACCAGAATTTCTTGATGGAATTATAGCTTCATAATCTATTACTCGATTCTTAATGTGTAAAGATGCAGCTTTTTGAAATTTAATAGGGTTTAGAAAAAAAACATTATACACTGCTTAATATTAGAGGAAATATGACAGACTGCATTTAAACTGTGTACGCAGATTACAACACTTAGTATGGACTGAAAAGCAGTTACAAATGTGTTTTGGTGGCCTATCAGTCAATGGTTTGGCTTGCCATGTTGACAACCCAGATTTGAGTCACAAGTTGGGCAGCCGAGGCAGTGCTGTGCTTCAGTCTTTGATGCTTCTTGCCTTGGATGGCTCCTTATGATCCCCCCCCTTCCCGACGGACATGGGGAAAGGAGTCAGAAAGATAAAGCTGCAAACAAGCAATAAAATCCTGCTGCTCTTGTGGCATCAGACACTGCTATATGACATAGTGATGTCATGTGTGCCATCATGTACCAACGAAAACTAGTCAGACTAGAGTGGGCTGGACCTGCTTCCACCCCACGTCTAACAGTCTTGGGGGCTGACCTAATAAAATGGGGGCTGGATATAGGAGGATAACAACAGGTGGAAACAATGATGATACTCAGGCAGATAGCATAGCCCTGCTTCTCCCGTCCTGTTATGACACTTCGACCTATGGGTCCCCTAATAACCCCCCGGTCAGGAGCACTCCAGCCAAGTCTACCCAATTCAGCCAGCACCACCCAGAGATACATCTAGTATATGAGGAGATGGGCAATAGACATCTGTGGGCCAGTTGCAATGTTCCCAGTAGCCCTGGGATAAAGGGCTTCTAAACAGGTTGAAGGAGAGTCCCTCTGGGCGACATGGGGAAAAATCAGACTGTTTAAAAATGAAAACCTCAGTCTTAGACACCAGTGCGCTCCCCTGTTGTTGTCCTGCAGCTCCCACACATTACTGGCAACCTCTTGGAGCTTAGACAATTATGAATCTTCTTTGCTAGAATATGAACTAAAGGCGACCTGACTGAAGGAAAAAATCCCTGTCAGCATCTCAGCAGCTAGTTTTGGAAAGAGAGGGCCAAAAGCAGTTTGAACCAGCCCTATGTAGAATCACTTCTCTTTCCACATTCTTTTGCTGGCAGTGAGAGAACAGAGCACTTAGTATCTTGAAAAAATGCAAACCCACATATACCTGCAGGGGAAAATGACCCGTAATGTTTTACGTCATTTAAATCATTATTCCAGGTCCCCTTTCCTGTCACGCAGTCTGTCATCCATGACCTAGATTACCAGAACATGCTATGTGTTCCCAGACAAGATGCGTAGAATCCTGATACCTTTGTAGCACTACTTTCATTCCCTCAAGGCATGAACAAAGGCTTAGATAAAAGTAACACAGACTTGTCGTTTCAGAGTGAAGGGTCAACTGCAGTCCTGAGAACTAGTTTTGTGTAGACACTGCAGGATAGTAGGACTCAGTGTAGAGTTCTGATTTGATTGTTTCTTGTATTTAAATAGCAACTCTCTACTAAAAAAAAATGCAATTATGTCAGCGTCACTGTTGTTGGTCTACTATCTATTTCAGATAATGCAGTACATATTTCACAGGGGGGGGTTCCTAAAGCCTCTGACTGTACCCCACTGACCTCGCAATTGCAGTTTGTGCCATTACAGTCTGTTGTCATGAAGAGCATTATGTTGCCGTAAACAAAGGTATTGTGAGGTCAGTTGAGGACAGGCAAACTCTTTTTATACACTCTCTTTAGACCAGCCACCAAGATGTGTTATAAATACAGGAAAGGAAAATCAAAAAAAAAAAAGAAAGTATTCTCTAGTGAATTGCAATAGATGAAAGATCATGCTGATAAGAGTACATGCTGATGTGGAGAGCTGCTGTCTGAGTAAGCAGTATGCACGATGGGGTGTTTGTTGCGCTGCCACAGCCATACACCAAAGAGCATAGCAAGGCATGAGGCCATGTGCATTCAGCCCCTAGAAGTGTGGTAGTGGCAGCACAGCCAACACCCCAGAGTGTCTTATTGCACTTACTAAATGGGTTTTGTGTAAAGAATATGAGAAAATAAAAAACAAAAACTGAAAAATATTTTAAAAACAGGAGTTTTGTATGAAATAGTACCACTGCAGATGGGTTGTCATTAGAGGGCGCTAGTTTGAGTTACACTGTTTAAGACACATGGTGTGTGTGTGTGTGTGTGTGTGTGTGTGTGTGTGTGTGTGTGTGTGTGTGTGTATATATGTGCAGTCTGTGTGAACTGCCTCTTAAAGTCACCCCACCCACACAAAGTTTTGCAGTTTTTTTTCTTTAAATTAAAAAAAACAAAAAAAAACTTGATATAATTTTACTTTGTGGATTTGAATTGGAAATAGTTGGCTTCAGGAGTTTTAGTTCAGTGACTAAGTGGACCAGCAAGGCAGCGCTGTGGATGAAAGTGAAACCAGGATATAGGATTGCTGCAGCTAGGAGCTGGACACTATTATTTGTAGTAAGTGAGCAACATTGGTCTCGGGATTTTTTCCTATCCATTAGTCGTTCTATCGCAATCCAGTGGGTACAAACAAGTTTCAGCCAATCAGGATTCAGGATTCGTAGTACCCTTTTTATAAAGTTGGATATGCCTGCAGGTGATATCACCCAGATTTTGAATATATTGCACAGAAGGGCAGTAGCAGGGTCCGGTCCCCTGCTTAAACAAGGGGAATATTCACCAAAATCAGGACTGCCACATCCAGGCCTTCATCTAAAGTTCTGATTTTTTAACCCATATTGTCATACTACTTTATTTATTTGAAAATTGGGAACTGGGAAAGGCACACTGAGCTGAGACTTGTTTCCAGGTGGGACCCGGGGAAGGGTTACAGGAGGAACAAGAAATGTAATATAGTACATTACATGGTACAGACAAAAAGTGCAGCCACAAGAGGAAAGCCAATATTCAGCCATCAAACTGGTACAAAGGCAAACAATGCAGTGCACAAGATGTCAGCTTGGTCACGGAGACCCAAACAACCTCAGCTATCATAATCACTGTGGGGGACCTCCTATGGGAAACAGGAGCACATGGGAGGAGTTTCAGCAGGTGCCTGAAGGAGCCTGTGGAGGTGGAATGCTGGCGGGACAGGGAAGCTGGTTCCAGAGCATTGGCAGGTGATAGGAGAGGGCAGATTGCCAAGCAGAGGAATTAGGGTGAGAGGTGGAGAAGATTATCTGTTCCCTGGAGTGGAGGGAGTATGGAGCAGGGGGGGGGACAGAAGAGAGGAGTGATGAGAGGTAGGGAGGAAGGGAGCCAAACCAGTACCTGGAGATGAAGGAGGTACAGTGTGAATAGCAACATGAAGGTAGGGGGAGGATGGAAAGGGAGAAGTAGAGGGAGCAGTGGTGCGTACGTGATGGGGAGTTTATCACAAAGCGACAAAAGACATTGCAGAGGGGGTCCAGTCTGGCTAGGGAAGTGGTGGGAGCCATACTATAGACCACATCTGCATAGCCAAAGACCAGGAACACCATTTTGGTGTACAGCTCATGGAGGACCAGCAGGAGTAGGCAGTCCTTGTTACAATACAAGCCACCCAGATTCAGGCAGAGAGAGTTTTGAATGGATAGTGTCGATGTGGGCTAAGAAGTCAAGTTTACTGTCAAGCACCACACTGAGGTATTTGAAGGAGTGCACCACTTCAAAAGGGTAGCCATCCAGTGTAGAGAAGACCGGAAGTCTCGAGAGCATGGCCAATTGTTGGCTAGTACTAAAGCTCATAGAAACCATTTTTCTTGTGTTGATCTTGATATGGTTGGAGTGGAACCAGAGCAGGACATTGTGGAAATCCTGCTGGAGTAGGTCTTCCACAGAAATGGTAAAGGGACTGGAAGTGAAGAGAACTGTGCCATCTGCATACGTATGTCTATGCCAGCTGACATAGGCAGAGGGGAGGTCATTCAGAAAAATCGAGAACAAGATGAGGCCTAGGACTGAGCCCTGTGGGACCCTAGCCTGAATGGAAACGGGTAGTGTTGCTCGGATAGTATGCTATGAATTAGGATACCACCATATACCTGACATTTGGCCAGATAGTGGACCTAAGTAGCACTATCTGACCATGGATCCAGCTGCCCCAGATCCATGTCGGATCCCCTGGACCCATGGTCAGATCCCTGGATCCGATGCTGGATCTGACTATGGATCCCTGGATCCAAATTCAGATAGTGCGGAATCTGACATTGTATCCCTGGATCTGACATTGGATAGTACAGGATCCAACCTGTGATACAACCTCTGACTTGGTCAGATCCCAGGTCAGATCCTAGGTCAGAAACTGCCACTAACCAATGGATCACAATCAGATCCACAAAGGCAGTATCTGAGCGTCACTAGTAAGCGATGGGGATAACATGCTTCCAACCTGTACTGAGTGTTGGAGGCCCATTAGGTAGGAATTGAATCAGTCAGTAGCAGGAGCTGAGAGGCTGACCTAACTCAGCTTATCCAGCAGGAGTTGGTGGGACACCGAGTCAAAGGCTTTTGCCAGACTGATGAAAAAGGTGGCTGTGATGTGCCCCTGATCCATCCCAGAAAAGATGGAGTCAGTGACATGCAGCAGAGAGGAAAGGGTGGAGTGATGCTTCCAGAAGCCAGATCAGAAAGGTGAGAGGAGTCTGAAAGAGGTGAGGTAGTCTAGAATTCTAGAGTAGACTAATTTCTCTTGCAGTTTAGCAAGGGATGGGAGGAGAGAGATAGAGCAGAAGTTGCCAGGGGAGGAAGGGTCACCCCCTTTGTGAAGAGGAAGAACTTTGGCAGTCTTTCATGATGGAGGAACGGAGCAGAGGGAGAATGAGAGATTGAGCAGGTGAATAATCATGAGGACAGGAGAGCAGACTGGGCAGGTGGCTAAAAAGGGCATGGATTAGCTTCTAGAATGTTGCTGAGGAGTTAAGATTGTTCTGGAGGATGGCTTTGAAAGACTGGAATTTTGTAGCCTGGACAGCCTTAGTGCAATTGTTTCTCAGGGACCTGTTGTGAAGAAGGTCAGGAAGGTAGTGGGACAATTTATAGCTTTATTCTATTCTATCCTGTCATTCCATGTGATAACCACAAGCACAAAAGGGCAAAGATGAAAATGGTGAAAGGAAAACAGTGTGACCACATAGGACAAGTGGCAAAGAATAGTGATCACTGAAACAGTGACAACAGTACCACAGTGACTTTTTGCGGGGGGGTTTCAATGTTTTTGTCCTTGCCCTTTTTGTGATCGCTGTCTTAATGGGATACCCATCCTGTTTGTCCTTTTATTTGTATGATGCATCATGTCTGCTTTCCCCATTATGAGAACTTGTCTCATTTGGGCCCTAACCCGTTACCCCTGCATGTCCTTCTTTTTCACTTTTCTGTTTTCTTTTCTTTTATCTTCTTCTAGGTTCAGGGCTGGGAGGGCAGGGAGCTCCCTGCTGGCCTGTCTGATTTTCCTAATTTTTATTTTGGCTCGCGCTTGCACGCCAGCCAACGTATTGCAGTAGCAGCAGATTTGGAGGTGCAGCCACTGTGGGCGAATTCTGAGCACGCATCAGTAGGTGAGTCCCTCATTCTCCAATAAGCCAGCATGCAGGCACTGGCACCAGCAGTACGTAAAGTGGCCACCAGGTCTAAGAAAAGTGCTGCTGCAATGACAGCCAAGCTCGTCATGCAGTGGCACAACAACACACACCCCGACGTGCCTTTCCTGGTGAAGCAGGTCAATAAACATGGTGGCACTGTCTGCCACCACGCGGAGTGCCAACTTCAGGGATGTCCAATACCCCTGTCAGCATGCCCCGACCAACTTAATTTGCAAACAGGGGAGTCCACTCCACATCAGCATAATGTCCCCAACCCCCGATTTGTGCTGTGCGCCGAGGGGGTGCCCAATCCCCCTCAGCATTATGTATTTCCCCCCACCCGTTTCTGTGCAACGGGGCCCAATCCCATCAGCTGCAGTCCCCCTCCCGTAATGCAGGTGGTACACTGGAAGCCCACCCCAGTGTACCAAACAAAATACTTGCAAAAAAGAAAACCGACCCGTTGTCTTTATTTTTCCCCTGTGAAAGAAGAAATGGTCCATCGCAGTATCTCCTGCCCCCAACCCATGCCACCCTCTGCATCCCCTGCCTCCCCACATCCCCTCCCTACCCCATACTTACCTCCGGAGCCCAGTGCGATGATCTTAGGTGGACTGGGAACACGTCTGCACTCTTCAAAGCCGACTGCAAATGGAAGAAATGCTGATAAGCTGTATAATGGCATAAATAGGGTTTTTTCAACTTTGGTGCATATCTTGGGCATTTTTGGGAATTTTGGCATCTAATTTTCAACATGGGGTTATTGGGCCCCTCCTCATGAATTCAGTTACTGTCATGGCGTTATTCAGTCCGGAAGGGTGATTTCGCGGTCACTGCATGGAATCACCTTTCGGGACTGATTAATGAAATGACAGTGCCACTGTTCATGAGCTGAGCTCTCAAAAAGCCTATGTTGCAAATTTGGTGAAAAAAATCCAAAAAATGACTGTTTTACGAGCGTGCATTGTACAGTTTCCACGCACGCTCTAACTTCATGAATTTGTAATATTTTCACTCCAGATTTTCAAAATTGGCATTGTTCCACAACTCCTTATGAACAGCATAGCTGTCATTTTAAATATCCTGGCCAAAATGTGTCTTTGCACTTCCAGCGCAGAATAGCATGGTCGCTGTGGGAGATCAGTTTTAGGGACAGATTAAGAAAATGACAGTGACAGTGTTCATGAGCAGAAGTCCTAAAATGCCTATGCTGAAAATCTGGTGATGAAAGTCCATAAAATGACTGTGTTACAAACATGCGTTACGCAGTTTCCACACACCTTTATAACTTTGCAAATTTGCTATATTTTCATGACAGATTTTCAACACTGGCATTTTTGTCACACCTCCTTATGAACAGTACAGCTGTCATTTTTCACATCCTGCCCAAAATGTGTTTTCGCACCTGTGGTGCACAATGGCATGGTTGCTGTGGGAAATCAACTTTTGGGACAGACTAACAAAATCACAGTGCCACTGTTCATGAGGTGAGGTCCCAAAATGCCTATGTTGAAAATGTGGTTAAAAAAATTCCCCAAAAATAATTGCGTTACGGACGTGTGTTGCGCAGTTTCTATGCACTCTCATGACCACCAGTTTTTCATATTTTCACTCCAGATTTTCAACGTTGCCATTTTTTCACACCTCCTCATGAACAATACAGTTGTCATTTGTCACATCCTACCCAAAATGTGTTTTTATGCCTGTGTCGCCAAATGGCATAGTCACTGTGCAAAACCACCTTTCAGCTAACAAACTGATTGTGCTGCTCTTCATGAGGTGGGGTGACAAAAGGCCCATGTTGAAAATTTGGAGTGAAAATACCAACAAACGCCTATGGGGTTAGGGTTTCCAGCTGTAACACCCCACCCTGTAGAGACTGACAGGTGTCAGGGGTGTGTCTTGGGATCATTGGCTGTAATGCTCACGCCATTCCACCCCCCCCCACCCTGCAGCCAGTGACAGGCATCAAGGTGTGCCTTGGAGTGTTCGGTCCTAAAGTTCATCCCATTCTCCTATACTGCACCCATCTCAGCGTCTTTCCTTCTGGAATGGGGTAAGTATAAGGCACAAAGACCCAAAGCACACCACAACACTTGTCAGTGTATATAGGGTAGGGTGAGGTAAAATGGCATGAGCGTTATAGCTGACGAACCAAAGGCACACCCCAACGCCTGTTAGTCTCTGCAGAGTGGGGGTGGGGTTGGCGTCAGTTCAATACTTCACTGCCATTCCTATTAGGCATCTCTAACTCCTGCACTACCAATGCCAATGCCAGTGAGACAACATTCGGCATTGATAAATGCTTGTTTCTATTTGTTGTGATTAAATCAATATACATCTTTTGACCACTTTGCAGACGATCACCTGGACATCATTCTCATATGACATTCTTCTACCTTTGGGCACAGGATGTATTAAAAGACATCGTAATCTCTTCTAATCTCAGATCAGGAATCTGTTGTACTTTTTTTGCAAATAGAAAACAAATGCTTCAGTCCAGTTCAAACTGCATAAATACACAAACCTATCTGGCTCGGAACCTTGACAATTTCTAACATTTAAACAGCAGCTGTCTCGTTCATAAGAACTTTAGCAAAACATAATATTTAGGCATGGTTCAGCTTGTATTTCACATTAGTTCAGTATTTTTCATCCCCATTACTTATCACTGAGGTCATTTGCATTAAATAGGATATTTGTTCCTGATGAGTTCATCTACTCCTTAGGGCTGGGAGAACTCGGTGAAGTTCTGACCCTCATTAAATAAGAACCGGAACAAAGTGAAGTTCTGTTTTGTTCTAATTAGTTATAATTTATTGACAAACATCTAAAAAAAATGCAAAAAAATGCATTAAAGTGGCCAAAGTCGGTCATGACACAGAGTCCCAAAGGAAATCATTTAATGGATTATTTGTATAAAAATTAATGTAAAACTGCTAAATAAAAAAAGCAATCAGTCACTACTAGCCCCTTCATGGCTGGCCTATAATGGTGGCATATCCTGCTCGGGATCCATGACATAAGTGTGCTGGGAGAGACAGAAAGAGAGAGACGGAGAGAGAGAGACAGACAGACAGACAGATGCAAATACCTATATCAAAGCACCACCAAGCACTGCAGGCTCTACCAGGCAGCTAAGATTTTTTTTTATTAATAGTGATGTGTGTGTATTATTTTGATGGATGTTCTTCTAGTCAGAGCTGAACAGGCCTGTCAGTCTTGGAGAGGGGGGTAGATGGATGGAAGGTCAGAGAAGGGGAGATAGAGGATCTAAACATGTGGCTCAAGGGCTGGTGCCAGGAAAAAGGACACAAATTTGTAGGGAACTGGCAACAGTTTTGGGAGCGAAAGTTCTTTAAATTTGATGGACTGCATCTGACTAAGGAGGGAGTCAGTGCATGGGGCAGAAGTTTAACGTCTTTGCAGAATATTTAAACTAGCAAATGGGGAGGGGGTGAAGCATCCCATATGTCGAATAGGAAGAACCCCAGCTAGTGGTCAAACAGGAGTTCAGCATGTTTGCAGTTCATTTGCATCACCAGGTAAGGAAAAAGGTCCAGTTCCCCATATGATGCACAGGGGAAATGCCAGACCTCACCCAACAACTAACACACCAAAATCTGGCCAATGGAAAATCATGTACACAAATGCTCACAGTCTGGGAAACAAGATCCCAGACCTGCAGGCAATAATGACAGAGGCTAAACTGGACATAGCAGCAATTAACGAAACATGGTTTACCAGTAACCACACTTGGGAGACTTCAGTACCTGGCTATGTACTGTTCAAAAGAGACCCGAGGTGCAAAAAGGGGGGGGTGGAGTGGCCCTGTATGTCAATGAAAATATCAAAGCTACAGAAATTCAGAATACACATAAGGAGCCAGAAGAACTATGGGTCTCCCTGGAGACAGGAAATGGGACAGCCATAAGAACTGGGGTTGTCTACAGGCCCCCAGACAAGGGGGAGGACATAGACACATTACTGTTAGAAAATATATAAAACATAACAGCTAAAGGGGAGGTTCTGATAATGGGAGACTTCAACATGCCAGATACAGATTGGTCAATACCAGCAGGAACATCTGCCAGAACTAGACACATGGTGGATTCCCTGCAGGGGGGAGGGCCTCAAACAACTGGTACAACGACCCACAAGAGACAGGGCTATCCTAGATCTAGTACTGACTAACAGGGAAAGGATCATAGATCTCCAGGTAGAAGGTCACCTGGGGGCCAGTGACCATCACATGGTATGGTTCTGTTTGGCCACTACAATTAAATCATCCCATTCCAAGGCAAAAATGTGGGACTTCAGAGGAACTGACTTTAATAAGATGGCCAACAGAGTTAAGCTAGCCCTGGCACAAAGAAATACAGGTGAGGGGGTACAGGCAAAGTGGGCAAGCATTAAGGATGCAATACTTGAAGCAACATCCGATTGTGTTAGACAGAAAAGGAAGTGCAAAAGAACGACACCACTTTGGTTCTCAAAAACAGTAGCAGAAAAGGTCAGAGCCAAAAGGCTGGCCTTCAGAAAATATAAGGGAACGCAGCGGGATGAAGATAGGGAGGCATACCAAACTTCATTAAGGGAAGCAGGGAACGCGGTAAGGCAGGCAAAGGCCCAAACCGAGGAAACACTAGCACAGACAGTAAAAGAAGGTGAGAAGACTTTCTATAGATACATTAGTGAAAGGAGAAAGTCGAGAGGGGGTATTGCTAAGATCAAGGAGATAAGGGGGCATGTGAGGAGGAGGACCATATAAAAGTATCTATCCTAAATAGATACTTCTGTTCAGCATTTACTAAAGAGAAGGTAGTGCAGGGCCCACAGCTCAGCACCATGGACACAGGGGGGAGGGAGGTGAGCACTACTCCCTTCACAAAAGAAAGGGTCCTACAAGAGCTTGATAAGCTCAGGGTGGACACAGCAATGGCACCTGATGGCATACATCCCAGGGTACTAAAGGAGCTAAGGGTGGAACTAGCAGAGCCATTAGCAGAACTGTTTAGTGAGTCTCTGAGCACAGGAGAGGTCCCAGAAGACTGGAGAAGAGCTCATGTAATCCCGCTCCACAAGAGTGGAAGCAGGGAGGAGGCAGGGAACTACAGACCAGTCAGTCTTACCTCAGTAGTGGGCAAGATTATGGAGGCACTCCTTAGGGAAAGGATAGTGCAACACCTGGAATCCATAGGAGCACAGGATCCAAGACAACATGGGTTTACAAAAGGAAGGTCCTGTCAAACTAATCTCATAGATTTCTTTGACTGGGTAACCAGAGTGGTGGACCAAGGGGGAGCAGTTGATGTCACCTACCTTGACTTCAGCAAAGCTTTCGACACTGTTCCACATAGAAGATTGATTAATAAACTGGGTAGGCGCGGGGCGGGTCAGAAGTTGGTCAACTGGATGGCAAACTGGTTGATGGGCAGAAAACAGAGAGTAGTGGTAAACGGTATACAGTCAGAAGAGATGCATGTCCCAAGTGGGGTACCTCAGGGATCAGTCCTGGGGCTAGTCCTCTTCAATATCTTCATCAGTGACATTGCAGATGGACTAGAGGGTAAGGTTTATCTGTTTGTAGATGACACCAAGATCTGTAACACAGTAGATGATCCAGATGGGGTGGGCAGAATGAGAAGAGATCTGGATAAACTAGCAAAATAGTCGGAAGAGTGGCAACTGGGGTTTAATGCAAAGAAGTGCAAGATCATGCACATAGGGAAGCGAAACCCTGAAGCCACCTATAGGCTGGGAGGGGAGTTGCTGGCAGTCACAAGGGAAGAAAGAGACTTGGGCATCATCATCACTGATGAAGTGAAATCATCTAAGCAGACCACTAATGCAGTAGGTAAGGCTAGGGGGATGTTAGGGTGTATTAGTAGGGGTATCACACGTCGTAAGAGGGAGGTAATAATCCCTCTTTACAAGACACTGGTTAGGCCCCATCTGGAGTACTGCGTGCAGTACTGGAGGCCACACCTTCACAAGGACATTAACCAAACTGAGGCAGTCCAGAGAATGGCAACCAAAATGGTGCAGGGACTGCATCAGAAAACATATGAGGACAGATTAACGGAGCTCAATGTGTATACCCTAGAGTGAAGAAGGGAGAGAGGTGATATGATCGAAACATTCAAACACCTTAAGGGCATTAACAAGGTGAAAGAGTCTAACATGTTTCAATATAAGAAAAATAGCAGGACAAGAGGACACAGCATGAGATTAGAGGGAGGCCGATTAAGGGGTAATGTGAGGAAGTTCTTTTTCACAGAAAGGGTGGTGGATGCATGGAACAGCCTACCTCAGGAAGTGGTGGATATGAATACAGTGCAGGGCTTCAAACAGGCATGGGATAGGCATAAGGAAGCAATACAGATGAGTATGAATAGATGTGCCATCGGCCTTTGCTCTGTCAATGGCCTATTTATAAGGTAGAAAAAGAAATTGGCAGACTGGATGGGCCTTGCGGTCCTTATCAGCTTCTATGTTTCTATATGAATAATCAAATAAGCAGCACTAAGAGGCCCACCCACCCTACCCATATGAATGATGCAATTGCTTCACATGCCACAGTGTACTGTGGTATATGGTACACTACCTGGTTCAATAGGTGGTGATGTTTTCTAGTACTATGACTACTTCTACTGAATTTGATCAACATGCTGAATCCATTAATAAGAAAAACAAAATTCATAGTTATCACCACCACCCAGGCAGGCAGCCAATCACACATTGCATCGGTCAAGTGCAATGCAATTGTAAAAGAGTTTGCCACTTCCACCTGAAGACCTGATGACACTCAACACAATTACATCCTTCCTAGTTCCACAATTACTGCCAGCCACTGCCACGTAATTTAAATATCAAAAATACTATATATAGTAATATAATAATCTCAGCCCAGTTACTATAAGTGAGATGTAACTAGGCTAGCATATCATGCACACACAAACAATACAGACATTATATGAATTTTCAATTTAGTAGCAGGTTTTTCTGTGAAGTAATTGCAGCCAAATATGGGGGATGTGAGAAATATACAAAGAGTATTCAGTGTCTGGGTTTCAGGCATCTGTTAAGCCATGCACTATACAAAAATTAAAACGGTACAGTCAGAATCAGTTGCTGAGGGCATAAAAAGTGGCACGTAGTAGTAGTAGTAGTAGTAGTAAGGACTGTAGTAAGGGCAAAATGTGATAAGTAGTGGTCGTGACTCATGAGGACAAAAAGTGATAGTAATAATAGTAGTAGACAGCAGTAACCTACCTTCTAGATCAGATAGTGGTACTGGGTACCATCAAGTGAGTGTATGGCATGGAATGCAGTTGCTTGCTGTATTTGGACTCTGAACCCACTGATGTTATTGTTTTTTCTATTCTGTGCTGCTTATGTGATCATTGAAGTAATAGTAGCCTAGCCTAGTCTGTCCTGATCTGACTTGTTGCAATTATTTGCTACCTCATGTAGTAGACCCTATTCACAAAAGATTTTCACCACAGGCATACGTTCTTGAAAGTGTTTTAGAAACATAGAAACATAGACTTTGACGGCAGATAAGGACCGCTTGGCCCATCTAGTCTGCCCATTGCCCTACCTACAGGATAGGCCGTAGATCCTAGTTAACCAACAGCCTATTTCTTCCTACCCCCCCCACAAGAATTGCCTTATGTCTGTCCCATGCATTCTTGAATTCTCCCAATTTTAGACCCCACAACCTCCTCAGGAAGGCTGTTCCATGCATCCACTACCCTCTCTGTGAAATAATACTTCCTCACATTGCCCTGAACCGCCCTCCTTCTATCTTTAAATTGTGTCCCCTTGTTCTTGCAAGTCTCTTTTTCTGAAAGATGCTACCCTCTTGGACTTTGTTGATTCCACTGAGGTACTTAAAAGTTTCTATCATGTCCCCCTCTCCCTTCTTTCCTCAAGGGTATACATATTAAGCTCCTTTAGTCTCTCCTCATACGGCTTCTCTTGCAGACCCTGCACCATTTAGTTGCCCTCCTCTGGACTACCTCTATCCTGTCTATGTCCTTGCGGAGATGGGGTCTCCAGAACTGGACACAGTACTCCAGATGGGGTCTCACCAACTGTCTGTACAGAGGGATAACAACTTCCTTTTTTGCTGCTGATGCCTCTCCCTATACATCTCAGTATACCCCCAGCCCTCCTACTGCCTTCTCACATTGCTTGCTAACCTTAAGGTCATCTGATATGATTACCCCCAGGTCCCTTTCCTTTTTGTTGTTGTTACTACCTCCCCACCCATTGTGTATTCTTCCCTGGGTTCTTGTTTCCCAGGTGCATTATTTGCACTTCTTTGCATTGAATCCTAGCTGCCTACTTCTGACCATTCCTCCAACCTTGCCAAGTCCTTTTCATCCTTTCCACGCCTCCTTGTGTATCAACCCTGTTGCAGATCTTGTGTCATCTGCAAAGGCATACTTTTCCTTCCAGTCCCTCTGCAATGTCACTGATAAAGACATTAAAAAGGACTGGACCCAATACTGAACCCTGCGGTACCCCACTAGTAACCTCTCTTTCTTCAGAGTGGACTCCATTTACAATTACCTTCTGTGTCCTGTTGTGCAGCCAATGTTTTACCCAGGCTACCACCCTGGGACCCACTCCCAGGCTGGTTAATTTGACTATTAATCTTTTGTCTGGGACTGTGTCAAATGCCTTGCTAAAGTCTAGGTAGGCCATGTCCACAGCCCCTCCCTGGTCTACTACTTTGGTCACCCAGTCAAAGAAATCTATTAGATTCGTCTGACATGACTTTCTCGCTGTGAATCCATGCTACCTTGGGTCCTGTGCTCCACTGGCCTCTAGGGTACTCAACTATTCTTTCCTTCAGAGTGACTCCATCACTTTCCCTACCACAGAGGTCAGACTGAGAGGTCTGTAGTTTCCTGCCTCTGTCTTGGTCCCACTTTTGTGAGGGGAATCACATCCACCTTCCTCCAGTCCTTGGGTACCACACCATCCTCCCATGATTTATTAAAAAAGAGTAGCCAGTGGTTTCACTAGTTCCTCCCTTAATTCTTTTAGAATTCTGGGGTGAATTCCATCAGGACCCATTGCTTTGTCCACCTTCAGTTTTAGGAGTTCTTGCAGAACCCTTTCTTCTGTGAAAGGACTGGGATTGACCCCCCTATCAAGAGTGCTTCTGTTAATTGGATTAGGCACTTCCCCCTCCTCTTTTGTGAATACTGAGCAGAAATATTCGTTCAGTATCCCTGCTTTTTCACTGTCCCCCTCTGCCCACCCACTGTTCATTCTATTCAGCCTCACTATCCCTCCCTTTGTCTTTCTACGCTCGCTCGCTGATGTACCTATAAAAGGTTTTATCCCCCTTCTTAACTGAGTTGGCTATCTTTTCCTCAGTTTGGGCCTTTGCTATTCTGACTTCCCTCCCTGCTTCCTTCTGCCTTAACTGGTACAGATCTCTGTCCTGCTCCTTCTGTGTTTCCTTATACTTCCGGAATGCTATCTTTTTCTTCCTGACTTTCACAGCCACCTCTTTTGAGAACCATAGTGGCTTTTTCTTTCATTTTGATTTGTTTATTTGCTTCACACAAAGGCTTGTTGCCTCTGTGATGGCAGTTTTGATGATTCCCCATTGTTGCTCCACACCTCCTTCTAGCCTGTTTGCTAGTGCTTTTCTGAGGCTCTCTCCCATCTTGCCAAAGTCAGCTCTCCTAAAGTCCAGTACCCTCACTTTTGTATGGCTTGACTCTGTAGCTGAGTTTAACGTGAACCACACTGTTTGATGGTCACTTGTCCCCAGATGGCAACTCACTTCTAGATCTGAGATCCTCTCACTGCCCCCATTTAAGAGTACGAGGTCTAAGATTGCTCCCTCACGAGTGGGTTCCGAAACTAGCTGTCTAATGCCTGCCACCTGTAGGGCATCAAGAATGGCCCTGCTCTTGGATGTGGCTGCAGCAAATGTGCTCCAGTTAACATCTGGGGTGTGGATAGGGCTTGCTCAGAGCAGTCAGTGTATGTTTTATTCAGGTATCATATTTGAAATTAAAGCGAGGAATGTTGACTTTGAGAAATGTGAGGTGCTCAGCATTTTCTGGTGTCAAACAGGATCATGTGTCAGTAATGACATTACCAGCTGAACTAAGCAATCGTTCTGAACACAAGCTAGCTGGAGGGCAATTCATGTACTTCATTGCAATGTTTACTAAAGCAGGCCACATATTTTGTTTGGAGTTCCAATATCATGAAGGATCAGCATTCCAACTGATATTGGTCTCTGCCAGGTACACATCAACAATGGTCTGCTGAGGCTGTGTTACAAGAGGCAGATGAAAAAGATTAGATACAGATACATCTTCTAAGTGACTCCAGAGACATGAAGCTGAACCAAGTGACTGTGGGACAGTGCTATGTTTGGCTGGTGGTAAAGAAGATGATTCTGCTGCAGTGGCTGAGAAGGAAGAGGGAGAAAATGCAGCAACAGTAGAAGATGGGCCACCTGATGCTGTGCTGTGTCATGAAGAAGATTCTGAATCTGATGCTGCTGTTGTACTCTGTTCCATGACAGCATGCTCTTCATCATTTATTTCTTGTTTGTTTATCCCGAAACAAGGGTCATCATCATCACTCAATAGTTGCTTCAATTTGTATCATGGGTCCAAGATTGTTGCTTTACTGTAGTACTCAGAATAAAGCATTTTAACTAGTCATCTTTGACTTTTTTGATCATATGTCTCATTAGATCTTGTTGTATCTGGAGGGCAACCTGCATGTGTCAGCAGCTCCACTGTCAGTCTGTGTGATCATGAAACTGTCTTGCTTCTCTAACTTTTCCCTAATCAGATTCAATTTGAATTTTAAAATTTGTATTAGGGGTATCACCTGGCTGAGAGTTGCTGTGTTTGCACTAACCTCCCTGGTAATTTCCTCAAAATGGCTGGAGCAGGAAAATTAGAAGCTCCAGCATGGCCTACTGTGGTGGAGTGATATGGACGTTTGCATCACCAATTTAATTTTCCAAGGTGTATTGCCTGACAGCTTTCTTTTGTTCCAGCAGCCTTTGAAACATATACAAGGTTGAATTCCATCGAGTAGAAATATCTTGGATCTCTCTGTGCAAAGGTAAACTGTGCTCCTGCTGTATTTTTTCAAACAAGTGACAAGCTTTGCTTGAGTGACTGAAATGAGTGCATATTCTTTTAGCAGTGCTAACAAGAGCCTTAATCTCCCTGTAGTCATTGAGAAAACCATTAAATTTAAGCAATGCGCAAAGCAATGGATGTGAACAAAGCACCCCTCCTCCAAGGCCTTTCTTATGTTGGATCCATTATCTGCAACTATAAAGCCAACTGGCAGTCCCTGTGAAGTGAGCCATTGCTGTATTGGTTTTTGGAGCTCTTCATTGCTGTTGTATAAGGTATGTTCAGATGGAAAATAAAACATTTATGGAACAGCAAACTGTGATGCTTCACTCTCACCAATCCCACGTGAATTATCGAACCATGCCCAATGTGCCATGACAGACCTGAAGGGTTCAGACTGACAGCTTGTCCAGATATCTGCTGTGATGCACCACCCTCCCAACAGCACTGCACAAGACGCGTCTTTATTTTTTACATACGACATCATAAAGATCTGGAATCCCTGTTGTTGAGAAGTATTTCCATGATGGTATACTATATCAAGGTTCGAGGTACTCAAGCAGCCACCTGAATCCTATATGTTCAACCACATTATGTGGTAGCAAATCAACAGCTATCATTTCTGACATTTTTTTGGTTTTTGTAACAGCAACAGGGTGAGTCGAGGCATATTTGGCTTTACGCTCATATGTTTCTGAGATGGTAAGATGTTTCCTTGAAGGAGGAGGGCTTTTGAACACATGGTCATGTTCAGTAACAGTAAGAGGAGTCCTTTTAATGGGAGGAAGTGGTGGTGGAGCTGTTTCAGTAATTCTGCAGGGGCTACCACTGCTTTCATCTATGGGTGTTACCCTTGAGTGTAGTGAGCTATTACTGTCACTTTCTCTTCAAGACTCACAACTGGAGTACTCAGTAATGTTATGACATCTTTTTAGGTGAATTTTCAGTGCTGAAGTTCCCAATGCTTCTTTCTTTTTACCCCTGCTGATTGGCCGTTTACAAATAGCGCATGTTGCTACCAACTCATTGGAAGCACTAATGGAGAAGTATGACCAAACAAAAGATGATATTTTTTTAGTTTTTTCCCAGGAAGGCACAGCACCTCAGTCACCTTTTGAGGGCCCCCCTGGATTTTTTGTTGGGCCTGTTCCTCTTGTGGTTTATTCCAACTGCCCCGCTCCACAACCAAAACATTTCTGCCTGTTTCTTCCTCATCTGCAATATCCATCCCCTCCAATAAACCTTATGCTGCCTGATCATTCTGTTCATCATTATTATTACCCTAGTTGGGTACAACCTCAGAAGAATCAGATAAGGGTGAGGGAATGGCAGTTTCATGGTATGCAATTGTTCCATACCGTTGGGTGCCTCTGCAGGTGGTACCCACCAAGCCTTTAGTTTTTTAACTACATAATTTTGTTTTTTACATGTGACTGATGATGATCCAAGACATTCACCTTGTTTAGATTCAAGCATTCACTTGGAAGATGAATCCTTAGATGTGAAAAAAAATCACTTTTTGGGGTCTGATTTTGTTTTCCCTTTTCAGGCTGATTGCTGTTTTTTGCAGAGCCACTGCCTACGTGAGAAATAGAATGCACCTCATTAACTTTTTGATCCATTTTTTCTTAGTATTCTAACCTGTAAAAAAGATCCCTCTAACGTGATGTCCTTCTGAGGACTCCCACCCACAGGCCAGGGACACATTTACTGTCTTGACTTGTGACTGTACACAGCACACCGATAGCACAGCAATGTACCACCACGTTTTTCCAACATTATCTGACTGACTCCTACAGTACAGTTAGTTACTGTTAAGTGACTAAATTCAGCAACTAAGTGTGCCTCAGAATTTTACTTGGAGATGTAGACACTTCTGGTGCATAGCTGCACGCAGCACAACCCCACACTAGGGGTTGGTTAATGCTTATATGTAATGTAACACGATATACTATAAAACTAATGATAATAAGGAGAAATAATGGGGAATGAGTGATTATGATGATGACACTTGTGTGTACAGTAGTTGTACTTTACTTGTGTTGTAGTTTAAACAGCCTGCTACAAGTCAAAAAGTCAGATTATCCCCTGGGCCACCCTCAGCCAGCAGCACAGGTGCATCAACTTGTATGTTGTTTGTCTGAACAGTATTTGTATTTTATACATGAAATTGTGAATGAATGTTAACAAGTGATCATGATGCATGATTGGATGGCACAAGTCAAAGATTTATTTTGCCAGCATGCTGCCCTTGCCCTGTATACATAGCCACACTGAAGCCAGGAAGAAAAATGTATTTGGGATTTCTGGGATTGTTACATTTCTCATGGGCCCCCCTGCAGTCTCTCTCCACTCTGGATGAAATCATGAATGAACATTAATAAGTGATTGTGATTCACAATTGGATGGTACAAGTCAAAGATTTATTTTGCCAGCCTGCTGCCCTTGCCTTGTTCACACAGCCACACTGAAGCCAAGCAAAAAAAAATTATTTGGGATTTTCTGTAACTGTAACATTTCTCTTGGGCCCCCAGTAGTCTCTCCCTCTCTCAGCTGGATCTGGAATGGCACAATTCAAACATTTTGCCAGCCTGCTCATACTCATGTACACAGGTACACTGTCTGAGATAAAGAAAAGAAAAAAACTTTAATTTGGGATTTTCTGTAACTGTAACATTTCTCTTGGCCCCCACTAGTCTCTCCCTCTCTCCTCTGGATCTGGAATGGCACAAGTCAAAGATTTTGCCAGCTTGCCTTTGCTCATGTACATAGCTACACTATCTAAGGCCAAGAAGAGAAAAAAAAAAATCATTTGTGTAGTCCCCCACCAACTTGAGGACATAGCTTATGCTCGTTTCCCATTCTGCTCCTCTTCTAAAGGCACCTCCTGTCTGCTTGCCATTTTCTCCCTTGTGGCCCTAGTCCATTCATGCCTTGTGCCCACAGCTCAGCCCCAGTGTAAATCTAGCCCATTTTGGGTTCAAGAAACTTAAGCCGAGCCTCCTTGCTGTTTGCTTTGGCACTCCGGTGTCGCAGGGATCGTGCATGTGCGTCATGCACTTTTGATCTCCCGACCACTCAGTTTGCAGTCCAGCAGGAGAGTGTTCAGCGGTCCTGGTCCCCGTGTTAGGCAGAGTGGGGACTGGTGACCTCAATAATGGCAAAGACAGCCCTCTTCTATCTTTAATTAAAGAGATCCACAAAGTGCTTATGATCGAGGCTCTTGCATATTAATGAGCAGAACCCCGATCCTCATGAATATTAATGAGGGTTTGTCTGCCCTGAGGGAAATGGTTATTTTTGGCAGCTGCTGCAGAGAAACAAAAATGTAAATAAATAATGCAGCTGCCATTTGGACACTAAGGGGATATTTTGAATGGGGGAAAGATTACAATAAATTAATACTTAATCCTGGCTGCACCAGTTTTGTTGTGACTAAGATTGACAGCCTGCTTGCTGCAATTAAGGGACATTAAATATTGGCAGCAATGACAGGCTCAGGACTGAAGTAAGCAGCTTAAGCTGGGCTGCGATCTCAAGGACACACATGTGGCTATTAAACTCTGGGGCAAGTGGGCAAACACAATAATAATTCTGGCTGCACGAGGACTTTATTTGGGACTGTGTTAAATCTGCTTCAAAGACTGTCTGTTCAGCAGCTATTACAGAGCAGCCACAGCCAATTGGAAAGCTGGGATTTTTAAGCCAGGACTTGTGGGGCTTTTGCCAAAGCTCATTGGAAACTTCCAAGTGCTTATGGGGAACTGCAGGGACCTAAATTCAGACACCAAAACAGGAAACCAATTGTAAATCGAGGAGGCTTTATGAATAATTAATTTATGTGATTGACAAAGCCTTCGGCCAATCAGAGCCGGTGCAGTCAATAGTTTCAACCAATCAGAAGCCTCAGGAGAGCCCCATAAAAGACAGTGTTCAGGCCAATTTGAGCGGGAGCCCCCCACAGGGATGGGGGCTCAGGCCCCTAGCAAACCAAATGGGCCTAGTGATCCATTGCAAGCCCTCCACAGGAGAGAAAGGATTGTCCTTTGCCTGAAAATAAGTCAGAGGCTGCCTAAAGCAGAACCTGCTAGCCTGGGGGTTGCCAGAAAATGTCCTCCAGGGGCTAGTTCAACCTTTCCATGTTTAGGAAAGATGTGGATCCTGCAACTTGATGCCATACCAGCTGTGAAGGAGCAAAACCTGCCTGAGCAGTGAGAGTCCTGATGTCTTCAGGAACCTCAGATGAAGGAGAGCCATTCCTGTGTGGATGCCTGAGTGAGTAAACTTGTATCAACAAGAATTATTTAAAGAAAAGCTTAATGGGGCAGCAAAGCCTTAGAGAACAGTATGGAACTGTTTGTTTTTCTGCACCCAGCATCTGTTCGAATGCTCAGAGATGGTGGACCCTTATCAGTTAATGTGACCATGGATGGTCCAGTATATATAAATGTGTTTGTATTGCATGTTATATTGCAAAAGCCCAAGCGAGCTAATGTTTAAATTGCAAGTTTGAATTGAAAGAACCCAGTGAGCTAACAGAAGCTGTTATTACCAAGAGCGCTGTTTGTATTAAAAGAAGACGTCGAAAATTTTCCTTGATCTGGACAAGTTTCTAAATGGGTAAATGTGCTGAATGCAAAGTTAAGAGATATAGATGTGCTGGATAAAGTAAATGTAAGCCCCCTTAAAGGAGTGGCTTATGCTACCATTGTAGGCATCCCTTTCCCCCTCCTACCCCCCCGAGCTAGGGTATTTTTAGTGCTTTGGGGGATATTGGCTGCTGGACGCCTCAAGGTGGCAGCAGAGAGTAGGTTTAGGGAGTATATAAGGGAGCAGACAGGATGTTTTGAGCCTTTCTAGCCAGGCATTAGACCGGGGCTGGAAGGGGGTGGTTGGAGGATCATAATTAGGATGGCAAGTAAGGGAACTCAGCAATCCGGGTGGGCCAGTTGGGGAACTTCCCCAAAGTGTAGACAGGATTTCACAGCATCGTGGCGATGAGGAACTGGGAAAATGGAGCTCCATGGGGGAGGTATAGTTAGCCAGGTCTTGCGTTTTTGGGAGCAGGGAAGGTAGTAGGCTATAGGAGGCCAGGAAGGGTAGGAGCCCTTAAAGACCCTGTTCTAGTGTGTGATTCCTGGGCCACCAGAGCTGTGTGGACAGTTGCAGGGTCCCCACAGGAGGGAAGCCAGTGGTAGTGGCTCTCCTCATACCCGGTATGGCAGGGTGGCCTAGGTTTGCAGAGGGAGCCAGGGGGCCTTTCACCCAAATATGGGGCTTGCTTGGAGAGGTAGGTTCTGGGGTGCCGGTACATGGAGGCCAGGTGGGTCACAGGCTGTAATGACAGGCCTCGGAGGGTTTCCCTCTGCTGGAGCTTAACCCAAGCCCAGGAGGTGCTGAGGGGACGTGGGCCTGGCAAGGATCCCTCATAGAGGAACAGCAGGATTCGGAGCAGAGTTGGGCCATTTGTTGGTGAAGGCAGGCTGTTTGGAGGGATCTGGGTGGTGGCAGTGCCCAGGATCTCCCCAGTGGTAGGAAAGCCAGTAGCAAGTTATTGGAGTACTGGAGCAGGGCCGGGTTTTGGGGCCACTGCACCACTGGAACCGAGAAGATTGAGGTTGTGTGAAAATGAAGGGGAAGGTGCTGAAATAGCACCAGAACAGAGCCAAGCTTGAGTGGGTTATGGGATCTGGGTCATAAGGAAAAATCCTGGTACCCCTTGTGGCTTGGGCCAGTGCCCAGAGGTCCAGGTGGGGGAAGCAGCCCACTTTTCTGCACCGCAGTTGGAGTGATGACCAGTGCCAGGGAGAGAGCTGGGTAACCCAGTAGTAGAGAGAACATAAAAAATGGTTTGGCTTACCAGATCCAGAGAAGCCAGGAGATTGTAGTGATTTGAGTTCAAGAGGTCTTGGGTAAAGCATCCAAGAATAGAGAGAGAGAAGAGAACTCTTTGCTTGTTACTGCCTTAAAATCCATAATTTTTGCTGCTCTGAATGTCCAGCCAGTATGGTTAGTTTGGTTAGCTACATGGAGCCGTTTTATTCATTTGAATGAAGGATGTGACCCTTGCACTGCTGAAACCATTTGCTGTGCAGGAGCTAAATAAAGAAGCTAGTTAGGAGAAGAATAGCAGTGATGTGCCTTTATTTGAGCTGAAGGGGGAAGCTAATGAAATGAAAACTTTCTTCCTTTTTTTCTTGCAGTTAAATGAATTTCTTATAAGTTTGATTTCAGATGAAACTTCCATCCCACCCTGACAGGATCGAGGGGCTCTGGGGGCTCCTGAGGGACGGTGGCTGTACAGTGTGGAGTTCCTGGTCCGGTGTGTCAGCATTTGTGGAGAATCCAGATTCAAGTGGGTGAAAGTGAGAATGCACAGGTGATTGAAGATGCCAGTAAGGTAGGCCACAGCTTTTCCTGCCTTGTATGGAAGTGCATTTGTCTCGGTGATTTAGCGCTTGAGGTGACCCCTTTTCTAAAATGCCCCTGGACCATCTGCGAAGTTATATGCCCCTAGACAGGGTCTGAGGAGGGGGGGGGTTACATAAAAGGATGTCCTTGGACTGGACAATTGCTTTAAATAAGTAAATGTGCTGAATGCAAATTTGGAAAAGAAATATAAATGTGCCAAAGAATGTCCTCGGTTTGGATGAATGTTCTAAACAGATGAATGTGATGGATGTAATCGTGAGGAATGTGAATGTGCTAAATGTAAACTAACCAGTCTGGTTACACCACAAGTGCTTTTAGCCAAGAAAAAGGGCTCAGTCCTCCAAAGTTAAAGTGTTGTGTTCATTGTGAAGTTTTAAAATCTCTGCAGTCAGTTTAGGTGGATCTGGCTGTTGGCTTTCCTGCAGTTTAACCTTCAGGGATTGTGCCCACTTCCTAAGAGCACTTAATTTTAATCTGCTTTCAGAGAAGCCTTCTGTGAGTAAATGCAGGATCTGCCCTGCACCAATTTAAAGAGACTGTACATAGTTAAAGTGTTTAATATTTCATGCCTAATTCCCAGGGAAATTCTTATTCTTCTCATTTAGCCGATCAACGTACAGCTGCACTGTCCATCAGGCCTGCACCATTTATGGACTATGGTTACTGGGTACCCAGGTTAAGGTTGAGATTGCTGGGTCTCATATCAAATGTTGGTGACTGGTACCAGTGTGGGTATAATGTATACTGTGTCAACTAATTTATTGCAGCCAGTTAGACAGCCAGCCAGGGCTTTGACTATCGCATAGGTTCGTGGGGTAATGTGACTTAAAAGATGATTAAAAAGCAAACTGTGTGATCTTAAACTAAACCAATTCAAACAAACTGAATGAAATGTAAAAATGTATGATAACCTCTATTCCTTTCCTCACCCAACCTAACCCTCCCCATGTAAATAAACTTTTGTTCCTGTTTTTTGCAGATATCTGTGTCGTGAGCATATTATTAGACTCCAGCTATTAAAAGGTAAAATATATTGAATGCGGGGAAATGCTATTGGGTCATGTTTGGGGTGGTTTGTGCTACCGTGGGTGGGTGCAGCATCCCAGAGGGCTGTACCAGGTTAAAGCTAGCCCACTTAAAGCTATACTCCGGGTGGAGGCATGGAGCAATTGTAAAGTCTTGGGTAAGAACCACTATAAAGTTTAATTTTTTGAACCTAGGCCTCTCAATCTACATCATAGGTAGTAGGCAGGGGTTGTAGCCCTTGCAGTAGTGCTGCTTAGGGGTTACATTTGGGATTTTCTGTAACTGTAAAATTTCTCTTGTGCCTCCAGTAGTCTCTCTCCCTCTCTCCTCTGGATTGTTATGCTACAAGTCAAAGATTTTTGCCAGACTACCCATGTTCATGTACACAGTCATACTGCCACAGTGCCTGCCTTTTGCCCCCACCCCCTCCCGGCAGCCACCCAGGCCACCACTATCTCCCCAGTACCTCCATATTCCTCCTTTCTCCAGTCCCGATCCATCACCCTCTCCCGATGATCAGTTTCTTCTCCCCTCGCCCCAGTAAGTCTCCTTTCTGTCTCCTAGTTTCTCTTCTCTTCCCTCCAAAAATGTATATATTTTTTTATATTTGTGTTTTTTTTTTCATTTTGGAAACTTTTTCTGTTGTCTCTCTGCTGCAGTGAGTGAGCGAGGGGCTTCTCTGACCGTCCTCCTCTCCTCTGGGCCACGTTGCACACTCAGCATGGTTATATACTGTGAGTACATCACTTGACTGTCTGTTGCCAGATTTGATGCCACTGGCTAACTGTACATGGAGTGAGCATGCCGATGGCATCCCCTTGGCAACAATACACAAAATGGCACAAATGGCACTTCCACAGACCCGGAACCGGACTTCTGCTGCAAAGTCCATATTTATCCGGGTCCGTGGATTGCTGGTTTGATCCAGAGGTCTGGATCTCCTGTGGTCCACCCAGACCAACTGCTCCTGTTGCTTTCTTCCTACCTGAGGTCGTAATGCACTGCTTGTGACATCACAGTTACTCCCATGGGGCAACAGAGTGTGATGTCACAACAGATGATTATGAACTGAAGTAGGGAATAAGCTATAGAAGCAGATCAAGTCCAAGGGATAAGTATCATCAGTAATAGATAATGGGCAGATGAAATCCATAGAATATATATGGAATGAAAGTTGATTTGTACCTAAGTATTATGGTTTTCAAAGTTTTCTTTGAGGTGTCAGCAGCTCTTTAATGGATGAAGAACCTTGATACTCCTGTCCTGGGGCTGTAGTTTACATCTTCTTGGAATGACTTGTTGTCATTGAGCTACTGTGTCTGCTGATGCTCCTGGACTTCTCCTGGGTCCCTTTGCCCAGGCAATTTTTCTCTGGCTCTTTTGGGTCCACTGACTGTTTACCCTGTTCAGAAATGCTACCCATTTGCCTGAAGTAGTCACCGCCACAGAACACATCAGGCGAGGACTTACTTGACTCTACACGACTGGCTTTTAGTTCCTTGTACAGCTGATTCCTGACACTTTTGGCAGTGAAATTGACTACCTACTTCAACAAAGGTACCTGTTCCTGGTTTTTTGTACTTTTGCACCTTTCACTGCCAGACTGGGTTAACGGGTCATGTGACATGAGCAGCTGAATCGGGCTGAGTCCAGGATTCTGCTTCACTCACCAGTACTTTTACTTGCCCAGCCAGGAACAGTGTTTGCCTGGGAAGGCCACCGCCATCTGCTAGAGTGGTGTTGGTAGTCATGAGGAAGGAGCCTCACCCCCCCCCCATGCTACACATTGGGAGAGAACTTTGGTCGTGAGGGTCTGGGACAGCCCTCCAACAACCACCACCAGTACCAGTACAGCTTGTGAATTTGAATTTTGACACCTCCTGTCACACAGCCTATCAGGCTGTGAGGGGGCACTTGGACTTTCGGTCCTTCTTGGTTAAAGTGTCCAATTACAGCTCTCTCAGCTGTGCTTGTGTTTTTGATAGTAATTGGCTCTAAGTATAATTACTGCTTTTGTACCATCGACTACCATCCAATGCATAACTTAGTCGTACCTTACATTAATTAACTGCTCCACATCTGTGCAACCTCCAGGCTATAGTTACAACTACCTCTCTGCCTGTTAAACTGTGGCTGTTCCCTATCTGAAGGTAACCCTCCACACTGTTATGCAGCTGCTACTCTCTTTTGTCTGCTCTACCACAGTCTGTTACTGTGTAGATGCTCCCTGCCACTACCAGAGATGTGTAGAAACAGAAAATTGTATGCCCTGTAATACAGACTTAGTTATGATCCACCTGACCCTGGTAACACCCTATCCAGGTGGCCACTAAATACCCCAGTTTAACCACTACCTACTTGTAGCAAATAGTGAAATGTGTAATACTAGGATATTGCACACCCAGTAATTCACCTGGCATAACCAGTAGAAAATAACGAAATGTGTAGTACTAGAAAATTGTTTACCCTGTTGTTCTTCTGGCATAACCTGTAGCAAATAATGAAATAAGTAACATTAGGAAATGTTACACTCAGTAATTCTTCTGGTACAGCCATGATCTACCTGATCCAGGCTACACCTTATCTGGGTGGCCCATGTCTTGCCACTCAGCAAACACGTTTAGTCATTTGAGAGTTTATTTTACCACTCTGAAAAGTCATAGAAACATAGAAGTTGACGGCAGATAAGGACCGCAAGGCCCATCCAGTCTGTGTATCTTAGTCCCAGCAGAATAATTCCCACCACTGTGCACCTAACTTGACACTGTAGAATGTTTCTGGTTTCCATGGAAATAGCCTATGACATAGGTCTCTGCCATAAACAGCACAGCGTAGAAACCTGCAATATAGAGGATAAACAAAGGGACCTACTATACTTGTTGGTCTCTGTCTTATTCCCACAGAACTCAATATACAAGTGTAGGCCTTGCTCTCCCCTGTTGGTTAGCAGCCTGGTTTGGGGCATCCTGTGTCCCACCCATGGGTAGGGGCATTGCTCCAGGCTCAGGTATAAAGGAGGGAGGAGTCTTTTTGGTGGGGAAGCCGATGGGCAATATGTAGGGCAAGTAGGGTTGGAGCCTAACACCCCCTGGCCCAGGAGGTATCGGCCTTGAGAGTGTCGATGCTTCATATTTTAAATTCATTTTCAAAGGGAGGGGTAACAGGAGTGTGGTGACTGTGGAGAACAAGGGTCCAGGCGCTCAGCAGAGAGATGGCCAGCAGTTGGAGGAAGGCCAGGATGTGGCTGGGTTTTGGGAGGCCTGGTGCTCCAGCAGACGAGGTAAGGCAGTGGGGCTGCCATGGTGGTGGAAGGGCCATGGTGGGGCTTTTCTGCAGGTGGCAGCTCCAGGAGGCCAGTACCTGGTGTGGCACGCTGCTGTGGTTGGCTGGTGGGTGCATTTCAGAGATTCACTTGTATCAGGCCTGCCGTGCCTGTGTCTGGGGCAGGACCCATGTTAGACCCATTAACGGAATGCTCAGTTGGTAGTAACTTGAAAGGAGGGAACCGTGTAATCCATTCCGTATGTAATCTGTTTCTTTTCCCAACAAGAAAGTAGGATGGTGAACTGATTGGGCTACAGGAATGGATTTGGGGCAGCTGCAGAAAGGCATAAAGGCTGCATCCCTGGTGTCGGTTGATTCAGAGTTGGTGAGTAAGGCATTCCCCTGGGTGCTGGTTGGTTTGGGTATTCACACCCTGTAAGCGCCAGAGCTTTGAAATGGCTTTGGGTATCTGCGTGGAGTCTGCACTTGGTCTAATTATTTTAGGCTTGTTCAAGCACTGAGTTCATCTGGTACTGCTTAATGCCTCTCAAGTACTGCCCCACGTACTGTATGTCTTTGTCTCCCATCTCCATGGAGCTGAGCAGTTATTTATTTATTAATTTTATAGTGAGAATCAGAATTAAATTTCTTCTTGTTTCTACTACATGTGTGCTAAGGTTATTGAATGAACTAACTAATTCCTCCTTTGGAAGAAGCATGCTGTCAAGTCCTTTACTCCCCCTGGCCCAGTTTGAGGTTGCAGCAAGTGATAAGAGGTGGTTTGGCGGAGGAGGTAAAATGTGCACTACACTGCCAGGACCAATTTTGAGGTAAGGCCTTATTTTTTTTATATCAGCTGGCTTTACCTCCCTTGAAAGTTTCGGTCTGTGCCCCCCCCCCTTTAGCTCACCACCCAGACCCCTAGACATAGAAAGGGGGAAGGGGGTGTTACACAAGCACTCAAGGAGAAATGCTTTTTCCAAAAATGGTATGGTTACATGTGACCAATAATCAAAATTGGTATTGTTAATGTGCACCTGGCGAAATCAACAGAAATTAAGTCAAGCGTGTTATCCTATGCAGTCCTACTTACAATGTGTGGGGATGTAATGACAAAACCAGGCCTGGGCTAACAAGCCAGGGAATTAAGATAGTCCATGAACATGCATGAAGCTTAGATAAAAGTGGAAGAATTTAAAGTTTGGTCTTAGAAAGAAAATTGAGGCATCATAGATGTGGCTAACCAGAAATGTTTCTGACAATGAAATCAACCTGGATGCCTACAGTCATGTCAGAACAGACAGGCCCAAACAGAGGGTGATGTTCTATGAAAGGAAGATCTTGGTAATGCAGAAATAATTTACTCTGGTACCCTAGAAGGTATAGAATGCCTTGTTGTAGCTATAGGCTTCCTTAAACTAAACATAGGGGTTGTTTATTCACCACCAAAAGCAAAGCCACTTCATTTTGACTTGTTGGCCTAGACCCTACTAGAGACCATTAAAAGGTGGTGACTTGGTCTCTTTGGGGACTTCAGTGTGGCCTGGGGGTGGCTCAAGGGGTGGGGGAGGAAGACTCACAGAAAGCATGGCGCCCTGGGTATGCTCCAGCTAGTTGACTCTGACAAGGAAAAGCTTGTACAACAGTGCTGAGAATGCTCTAGATTTGATATTCATCACTTCACATTTAAGTCATAGGGTACTAAGTCCCAGCCTAGGAGACCACAGTCCAGTAACATGCAGCCTTGAGAGAATAACTGTAAAATCAACTAACCAAAATTACATATAGCATAATGCGTGGGGAGGTCAGCATAATGAGAATTATATTTATTTATTTAGCTTCTGTTAACCGGGTAAGTACACTAGCCATAAATTGACTATTTTCAGGCATGACCCAGGAGAGTAGAGACATGTAGAAACTTACAAGATAACAATTTGTAAGTGCTTTATATACAATGAGTTAAGATGATACAATTTATCAGAACATACAGAGTAGACTATTTGAAGCTCATAGGTGCCCAACTATGCAATGAGTAGAAAAGACCTTGGACAACAGATTATCAGGTGACATATCATATGAACAGGACAAGGTGCACAAAAACCAAAACAAGTAATACAAAAGGAGAACTAGCCATTGAATGCAGGGGTGTCATTGAGGAAAAGGTCTGTAAGTGAGGAAGAGGGGAGAAGACCATGAAATTAGATTATATGAGTGTATGTATGTGGAAGAGAGATGCCTGCAGTGCAAGATTATATATGAGCAGGGAAAGGGAGCTGGGACAGGCTGTGGCAGTAAGTGGGTTACACAGAGGTGAGGATACTATTGTATGCCAGAAACATCAGTCATTAGGTAAGGTGAAAGCAGCAGGTATGAGCGCAATTCTTTCTTAAAGCATATGTGTGAGCTAGAAAGTCTAATGTCGAGGGGAAGGAATTCCACAGCTGTGGAGCAGCATGCTCAAATGCAACAGTTTCTTTCCTAGTGTGGCACCTCAGCAAATTCAGAAAGGATTTATCAGCTGATTGTAGACCATGGGGTATGGTCTGAGGAACAAGCATATCCGCAAAAGACCTAGGGGTTTGATTCCGAATTACTGAATCAATAAGAGAGCCAAGGTAGTATTTACTGCTAGCAGATGGAGAGAGCCAACCGAGGTCATTATAAAGTTGACAGTGGTGTTTAAGCAGAGGAGTGGAAGAGGCGTAGCAACATATATTGTTATATGTAATATCCCATTTGAGTAGGTCAGTTTTATGAGCAGCCCTCAATAAGGGAGCCCCATAGGTTAGGGTGGGGAGCAGAATCCCCCTAGCAATGGCCAATTTAGCCAATGGTGTGAGCATATAGCTAGTCTTATATGCAACATCCAGTTTAGAGTTGACAGCTCTACATACATAGCCAAGATGTGGGATGGTTCATAAACCCTGAGAACAAAGCTTGAGGGGTTTATAAAAGCATCCCATACCAAAGGTGTGTATACAATTCAAGTTTTGTTCACCTCCCTGTGTTTTATTTTATATAATTGCTGAGATCTTGTTTTTTTGCCCTGAAGATTTGATTGAGTGCAAGAGTGTGCAGTCTGGCCACAAGATGGTGCAGCTGTACACACTAAGTGGTTATGATACCTTTCTCATATAGTGTCTTTTAAAGTTTCTTTACTGGTCTTGTTTTATTGATTTCTTGTGGTCAACTGTGGCAGCCAGAGTGATTTTGGTCAGTTGTGCCTGCTGGAGTGCTTGGGGCAGCGGAGGGCAGAGCCCTGTGGTAGCACTGCATGGTCAGGCTGACGCACAGTTTCAGAGCTGCAAAGGCACTTTTTATGTTTGCTTGCATGCATGCACAAGAAACATGTTGCTACAGCTTGCTAGAGTAGCAGGTTATGGAGGTACGGTCGTGTTGTGGTAAAATGCCCCTACTGCTTTGTGGGCTTGCCCTGTGGCACCAATAATGAGCACGCTGTTCATGACAGCAGTGCAAAACATGCCACCAACTTGAAAATTTCACTCCCTGCAATGAGGGAGTGCCCCCTCATTGCAGGGCATGCCTTACCTGGTGTTACATTTCATTAAACATGGCGCCAGCTGCCGGCCACCCACCTGTAGTCCCCAGAAAGCCGATGTAGGGGGTGCCCAATCCCCCCCTGTCAGCCTGCCCCTTGCCCAGTTAATTTGTTGATGGGAGAGTCCATTCCCAGTTGGCATAATATCCTCTATAAGAATTTATGTGCCAATGGGGTGCCCAATCCCTGTATGCTCCAGTCCCCCCGCCAAAAAGAAAGAAACACCTAGGTGGCACGCTGGAAGCCCACCCAGTGTGCCAAATGTCCCTATAAAAAAGAAAACCTTCCAGTGACATTTTTTTATGTTTATCTGTGAAAGAAAAAACAGTCCTTTACTGTCTGTGGCACCCCCTTCCCCAACCCGCACCCACTCTCTGCGCATCCGACATCCCAACACTCCCCTCACCATACTTACCTCTGGAGCCTGGTGCAATGATCTTCGGTGGACCGGGAACACTTCTGCACTCTTCAAAGCTGACTGCGAACTGAAGAAATGCTGGTAAGCTGTATAATGGCATAAATGTTTTTTTCAACTTAGGTGGATACCTAGGCCATTTTTGCTACTTTTAGCACCAAATTTTCAACTCAGGGTTCTTGAGATCCCACCTCATGAATTCAGTCACTGTCATGTTATTAGGTCCCAAAAGGTGATTTTGCAGTCACTGTGCGGAATCACCTTTTGGGACCGATCAATGAAACGACAGCATCACTGTTCATGAGGTGGGCTCCCAAAAAGCCTATGTTGCAAATTTGGTGCAAAAATTCCAAAAAGTGACTGTCATGCACGTGCAGTGCGCAGTTCCGATGCACGCTCATAACTTCGAGAATTTTTAATATTTTCACTCCAGATTTTCAACATTGCCATTTTTTCACACCTCCTTATGAACAGTATACCTGTCATTTTTCACATCCTGCCAAAATGTGTTTTCGCATATCCGTCGTACAATGGCGTGGTCGCTGTAGGAAATCAATGTTCAGGACACATTAAGAAAATCACAGTGACACTCTTCATGAGCAAAGGTCCCAAAATGCCTATGTTGAAAATTTGGTGACATAATTCCAGAAAATGACTGTTATGAGCGTGCATTACGCAGTTTCCAAGCACGCTCATAACTTCGAGAATGTTTAATATTTTCACTCCAGATTTTCAACATTGCCATTTTTTCACACCTCCTTATGAACAGTACAGCTGTCATTTTTCACATCTTGCCCGAAATGTGTTTTTGCACATCCAGCACACAATGGCGTGGTCGCTGTGGGAAATCAATGTTTGGGACAGATTAAGAAAATCACAGTGACGCTGTTCATGAGCAGAGGTCCCAAAATGCCTATGTTAAAAATCTGGTGACAAAATTCCACAAAATGAGCATGTTACAAGTATGAATTGCGCAGTTTCCACACACACTTGTAACTTCCAGAATTTTTAATATTTTCACTCCAGATTTTCAACATTGCCATTTTTGCACACCTCCTTATGAACAGTTCCACTGTAGTTTTTCACATCCTGCCCGAAATGTAGTTTCACACCTGTGGCACACAATGGGCGCAGTCACTGTGCGAAATCAGTGTTTGGGACAGATTAAGAAAATCACAATGCCACTGTTCATGAGCAGAGGTCCCAAAATGCCTATGTTGAAAATCTGGTGTAAAAAAATCTCCCAAATAATTGCATTACGGTTGTGTGTTGTACAGTTTATATGCACACTTGTGACTTCACCAATTGTTTTATATTTTCACTCCACATTTTCAACATTACCATTTTTTACACCTCCTCGTGAACAGCACAGCTATAATTTTTTACATGCTTTTCAGAATGTGTTTTCACACCTGTGGCACCAAATGGCACAGTCGCTGTGCAAAATCACCTTTTGGCTAACAAACTGATAGTGTCATTGTTCACGCGGTGGAGTCACAAAAAGCCCATGTTGAAAACTTGGAGTGAAAATACGAAGAAATGCCCAGGGCATTAAGGTTTATGACCATAATGCCCTGCCTTGTAGGGAATGACAGGCGTCAGGGGTGTAACTTGGGATTGTCGACAGTAATGCTCATGCCATTCCACCCCACCCCTCCCCGCAACCAGTGACAGGCATCGAGGTGTGCCTTGGACTCTTTGGCCCCAAAGTTCACCCCATTCTCCTATACTGCACCCATTTCAGCATATTTCCTTATGGAATGAGGTGACTGTAAAGTCAAACACCCCAAGGCACACCTCAACACTTGTCAGTGTCTGCAGGGTAGGGTGAGGTGAAATGGCATCAGCATTATGGGCAGCAACCCAAAGGCATACCCCAATGCCTGTCCATCTCTGCAGGGTGGAGGTGAGGTTGGCGTCACTTCAAAACTTCACCGCCATTCCTATTCTGCATCTGTCTAACTCCTGCACTTTCAATGCTAAGACCAGCAAGCAAACATTTGGCATTGACAAATGCTTATTTTATGTGATCTGGATCCAGACTTTACTTTTACTGAGTGCACCTTATGAAACACTGTGGTTGACTGAGATTTCTACTTTTACCTAGGTTAGATGTGAGAGCAGAACAGATGTGGTTTTCGTTGATAAAAACAGTAACTGAAGTGCACAAGGTGAATGGTAGCATGCGGCTTTTCATAGGGAAACTTGGAGCATGTTCATCTTTATAACCAGCTGGTTATAATGGCAAATTACAACTGGTTTCCCTATGGAAAAAACAGAGACCAGTTATTATATATAGAATAATATATGGGGGAGTGCATAACGAGAATTTAATCCACACTCGAGCTGTGGGATGCTACATAAACCCAGAGGGCAAAGCCCGAGGGGTTTAGCAAAGCATCCCACACTGATGGTGTGCATTAAATTCAAGTTTTAAAGTCTTCCCCATTTATTGTTTTATGTAATTGTTGGCTGCTGTTATTTCTCCAACCAGATTACAAAAAAATATCTGTCAGAGAGGGTGTTGGTCATAAGTTTTGCTCCTTTCACTGAACTGAAGATGAAACAGCATTAAACATTTAAAAATTATACAGAAAATCATTAAATAAATGTGCTTTAGAAACTTAGTACGCAAATCAGTTTTTAGAAAGCCGTGAACTTGTTTATTTTATGCCGAGATATGCATGTGCATAAGAATGGCTTGCCAGTAACATTCTCAAGTAAATAAGAGGCTTATTAGTAAAGCACTGTTGCTAATAGAAAGAGAGAACATAAAAAACAGCAAGATGCTAGTCTTTTTTTTTTTTTTTAGTTGCATTGCCTCGCTGTTGCCTTGGTGATATTTTAATTAGCTCTTAAGGTCATAGGTCACTCTGGTTTCTACGGAGTTACAAGAAAGACTGCCTGTAAATCTTGGAGCTAGGGTTGTAGAATTAGGAAATGAATTGGAAGGTTAGTGACAAGAGATATTTGTTTTTGGTTTTAAAGGGGTTTGGGAGTGGGTTTTTTTTTTATCTCAGCTGAGTCAAAATTGCTCCGTGTGGTGTCTGAATTTCTGCCGATTGATTGCTGGTTTCACAGCGCTGTGAGACAGTGCGAGTCAGGCTGTGGAGAAGCTGGCGCGTGTTCACCGTTATAACCCTTGGATTATAATGGTGAATTATAACCAGCTCCTCCAATGAGAAAAAATGACAGCCAGTCATTACAAAACAATTAGATGCTACAGAAATTTCAAGGAGGAAAGCTTTAACCTCAGCATGTCAAATTAAAGGTGAGGCAGACTGGACCTCATTCCAGAAGTAAACATGACTATTGAAGAATTCAGCCATTCATTTCTTGCACTCTGCAAAAAGTGTGCCACATTAAAAACTAGTAGGGTTAGAAAAAATACATGTGTAACGGGTAACAGACCAACTAAAAAGGTCAATTAACATCAAAGACAGAGCACAGACAAAGCTGAACAGGACAGCCAAAGGAGATAACTAGGACAAGTTCAGAAACTAAGGAATGACTGAAAAAAAATTAAAATGGTAAAGGCCATTTTTATAAGAATAAAATCAAAGCCATGACCAGTCCCTGCATATACTGGAAAATGATAAAACGTTTTGAGGGATCCAATGGAAGTAGCAATGGAGTCAAGTTCATGAAGAAGGCAACACAGTCCAAGCACGAGAACTGTAGCAAGCCAACTAAACCAGCACTTCTACGCACTCCCTGATGTTAAACTCCTGTCTACACAACTAGCAACTGACTATGACAAGGTAAATTGGGGACAGGATGCAGAAGCCACTGATATAAACCGATGTAGCTTCTATTTTAAAATAAGACTACAAAGTACAAAAAGAACTAAGTAAACTAAATGCAAACAAATCTCCGGGGCAGGACAATGTAGAAATCAAGTTCCTAAAAATAGCAGCAGCCCCTATATACCCAATCCTAACAAAACTCTTCAATAATTTACTTAATAGAAGGATCCTTCCCAGAGACCTGGAAACAGAAAGTTGTCCCAGTCTACATAGAAGAGGGGCCTAATGACCACTCCCAGTACCGACATACAGCCATACTATCTGTGATCTGACAATTACTTGAAATAATTGTCTGCAAGCAACTGACCTCATGCTTAGAAAAAGATTACCTACTGATGGTTCACAAGTTGGGATTCATTTTCACCACACTCAGACTTTTTTGGGGAAGTTGAGGGGGCCCTGAGTGATGGAGGTTCCATTGGAGCAGTGTATGTGGACCTCTAAAAGACAGTGAAGCACAGAGAGTGGACAGAGGCATTCAGACTCAGGAGAATGTTTCAAGTAACCAGAACAGACACCATGTAGAACCTTGTATACCAACAATCCAAGCTGATATGCCACCAGATAGGCAGTGTAGATCATGCAGCACCAGGGTAATAGGATCTTATGCACGATCAACCAGCAATTAATCATGCTCTCATACTCTAGACTAGCTGCACGCAGTGCATCAAACTCCCAGATAACCCTAGGTAGAGAGCGTCGCAGTAACCCAAGGGGAAAGTAGCAAAGGCATGGACTATTGTAACCAAGTCCCAGGCACAAAATACAGTTTGATCCAGGGGATATTACAAAGGTGAAGAAAGCCACTAAGGATGATCATCGACACATGTTCAAGTGTCAGCTTACAGTCCATAGTGACCCCCAGATTTCTGACCACATTCACAGCTCAAAGGATGATGTCATTAAAAGATGGCAATATGGCACCACTCCTCATCATTGCTGGCCTATGGAAACCTGGTTCAATAATCATCACTTCAACTGGGTTTGAATCCCACAGTCACCGCTTGCATATTAGCATATCACTTAACTTCTCCCTGTTCGCCAGACACAGCTGGAAACAAGCCTTGGCTTAGTGTGCCTTTCCTGACCAAAATAATTATAACAAAAAAAAAGTCCTTCAGTGCAGAACAAAACAGTATTTCTTTTGCTTACTTATGAAGATTTCTTTCTTACGTAATTTTTACATTTAGCAGGTAACATCTACTGTATATTAGGAACATAGTATCATATAAGGTCTTGTTTCTTACTGTTGTCCCAGCAAAATCAACACATTTCTCTTTTAAAATGTAATTACCACCATCCTTGTTCTAGAAACATTACCTTATATTTATTTATTTATTTAGTTTTTGTTAACCGGGCAAGTGCACTAGCCAGCTGGTGACTATTTTCAGGCATGACCCAGGAGAGTACAAGACAATACATACTGTGGGTGTTTACATAGACAATACAATTAGTATAGCAATACAATGTTTAGACAGTAGAGCCAAGGTTATGTGGCTAAGATAACAGTGAGGGCACTGATCTAGGTAAGACATCACTGGTCAGTACAAAAATACAGCATTGTTCAGTGTAGTATATAACAAGCAGTGTGGTTAACAGTATCAGAGACAGGGTTATTCAAAGTTCACCAGGCAGACATGAAGTGCAAACAAGCAGGAGAGGGGAGGGTATTAAGTAAGTAGGTGAGTATGGGGAGATGCTAGAGGAGGAGCGATCCGAGACCACGATGGGCTTTGAAGGAAAGGACCTAACAGTGATTACAGCTTTGGCAGCTCAAGGTACCAGCAAGCGACCGGGCTCATGGTTCTGCTTCTTGGGCATGAGCGCGGCCCCTGACGACAGGCTTCTCTGGAGGAGCAAGGCGCAGTCTTCAATGTTAGCTGAAGGGCAATAGGTTCCAAAGGCGGGTCCCTTAGGCTATATGTTCTCACAGCTTGCCAGCCTGATCAACTGTTCTCTGTTTGTATATTTTCTGTTACAAATATAGCAGAGAAAATTATGCTAACTACTGTAGATCCTATGAAGAAAAGAAAACAGTGGGTAGGAGTCTGGATGATTCTAAAGCATTCTTTTAAGAATATGATAAATAAGGGATAAAAAGTGCGTAAAATAATTCTGGAATGGTTATGTATTAAATATAGAGATTATATATAGAAGAATAATTTGCATAATGGAAAATGAATAACAACAAATTGTGTATATGTATAGGACCACCATGACCTGGGAAGATGTGGCAAATAAAGAGTTGTAAATTATGTTAGCAGAATATCTTTGTAACAAAATATTTATTCTTGAAAGATTTAAGCCTGTGGTTTAAGGGTCTAAAACAACAGCCACGCCCCCCTGCTTGACCTATATAAACATTTCCTTCCTACGAACATACGAACTTCTGAAAATGCCAGCAGAAACAGGCCTCACAGATGGTCTATCATGTCTGCTCGATTGTGCAGCTAGTACCTCAATTTGCAGCTGCCCCACCCAAACCTCCCCTTTTCCTAATTACCCCCTCACTCTGTCCCATCACCTCTTAAAACCGCCTACTGTGCTACAGGTTACCACCTCCTCCGGCAGAGCATTCCACTTTTACACCACCCTCTCTGTGTAATAATGCCTCCTGACATCCCCCCTGAATCTTCCACCCTCTAATCTCAGCTGGTGCCCCCTTGTGACCCTCCCACTTCTAATCTGGAAAATCCCTTCTGTGCTAGCCTTGTTTATCCCCTTTAAGTATTTGAAGGTTTCGATCATATCCCCCCATTGCAATCGCGGTGTTTAGTCGACACTACAATGCCGCATCCCGCACACCGATCACAGCCAGTGCGCACGCCACCACAGCGACACAGCGAGGAGGCTGACCCACCCCCCACAGCATCATCAGGTGAGCCAGTGGCGATTTGAAAGAGGCGTGCTGCACCTGCACACACAGGTCCGCTGTGGGAAGAGGCATGTCAGTGGAATATGTGGAGAGTGCTAAGGGGCGCAGATCGCTGGTAGTGTCCGGGTACACCTATCAGTGTGAACAGTCAAGAGGTGAAAGAACCTATTGGAAATGCTGCGTATACACAGTGGACAGATGCAGGGGTCATGCACTCACCGTGGGTGAGAAAACGCTGGTACTGACAGGCACCCACAACCATGTGCCTGACACCACAACCGTTGGTGTCAGCAAGGTACGGGCAGCGGTGAAGCAGAGGGCCCGGGATACGAACGAGATGAGCCAACATCTCATAGTGGCATACTGCTCTGGTGTCAATGAGGCAGTTGGGGGACATCTACCCCCTGTAACACTCCTGAAGCAGTTGGCGCAATGTGTCCGGAGGGGCAGCAGGCGTCCTATGGTGGACTCACAACAGCTGTCCGAGCTCACCATTCCCGACGACTACACCAGAACCCTGGCAGGTGAGCTATTCCTGCTGTATGATTCAGGACAAGGCACTGAGGCCAGCATGGAACACAGGTTCCTCCTCTTCAGCACTGAGAGGAACCTTGAATTCCTGGGCCATAGCCCAGCATGGCTTGGTGATGGCACATTCTGCTGCTGCCCCAGGTGGTTCCAGGAACTGTACATGCTGCATGGGGTGGATGGGGCAACTGTACTCACTGTGATATAAGTGCTGATGGCGAGGAGAATGGCAGCAGACTACATTGCCATGTACACGAAGATCACAGAGTTGTGCCCTGCAGGCAGTCCCCGCCACATGCTCATTGATTTTGAGCTTGCCGCCTATAGGGCTATCTGCATGGTGCTGCCTGACATGGATGTCCACGGGTACTTTTTCCACTTGTGCCAGTGTGTTTGGTGGCACATCCAGCAGCATGCAGAGCTGGCACGTCTGTATTGCTCGGATGACATCTGTGCCATGCACCTCTGCATGCTGCCAGCCCTTGCATTTTTGCCCCCTGTGGATGTGTGCACCACCTACGAAGAGCTCTGTGGCTGGGAGTACTTCAACTCCCATGAGGATGTTCTCGCTTCTGTCCTCAACTATTTTGAGGACACCTGGCTGGGCAGGCCTGTTCGCAGTGGCCACCACCGCAAGCCTCTGTTCCCCATCCCCATGTGGAACTGCCATGCCGCTGTACTGGATGGGATGCCCAGCACCAATAATGCCATTGGGGTGGCACCAGACATTCAATGCTCTGCTTGGTGTGGTGCACCCAACCCAGTGGTGGTTCCTGGACATCCTGCGTGGGGAGCAATGGCTGACAGAGGTGAAGCTGCAGCAGGCCCTGTCTAGCCAGGCTGTGGGGCGGTCCCGGAGTTGCTGGAGGGAGTCAGCTCGGCGCATCACTGACATTGTCAGTGCGTACAGTGTCAGGAGACACAGTGACTACCTGATGGGGCTGTCATTGAATTTCAGCCTTCAGGTGTAGGGCCCTGTGCCAGGGGACCCCCTATCCGGTGTCTGCGCCCCATGCCGCAGTCTGTACCCTTCTGTGGTGCACTGTGTGTTCCCCTGCTCCCTGTGGTGCTGTTACTGCACACTGTACCCCTGTGCAAGTGTCACTGCTGAGTTTTTGTCATGGTCTGCACCATTGTGCCCTCTCCTGTCCATCGGGTGGCTGTTCGTGCTGTGGTGCCACTGGTCAGCATTACTGTCAGGGGGCTCGGTCGTGCACTCTGCTGCTGCATCGCTGCCATGCTTGTCGTCAGTGCATACTGTGTGTCTGTGTTGTCAGGTTCATAATGTTCATGGTGTGGTGTGCTGGGGTCCTGTGTGTCATTTCCTTGTTGTCGCTGTGGGGTATGTCAGCATTTTTGCTGTCGGGCTAACACCGTGCTGCCCCCCCCATCCCTCCTCTCCTCCAGGGAATACATGTTCAGCTTGCACAGCCTCTCCTCACAGGAATATCCTTTGTATCCCTGGATTATCCTTGTCACCCTCCACTGTACACCCTCCAACAATCTAATGTCCTTCTTTAGGAATGGACACCAGTACTGCACACAGTACTCCAGGTGTGGCCTGACCAGCAACCAGTATAGTGGCAGGATCACCACCCTATTTCTGGAGGAGAATCCCCTCGCTATGCACCCCAGCATCCTGTTGGCTTTTGCTGCCACCTTCCTGCACTGTGCCGAGTTATTCATACTCCCCATTATAAGCACCCCTAGATCCTTTACCTCTTGGGTGCATTCCAGCTCTATCCTCCTTCATTCAGAGGCATTTTCCTTTGCCAGCCAGAGGTTCTGTTGGTCTGTCCTCTTCCTTGAGGCCTGCAGAGGATTGCACCCCCCACCCGTGTTGTTGTTTGTGCTCTGGGGTCTGCTTGGTTTGTGATGGGCTCTGTTCATTGTGTTTCTCTTGCTTCTGGTTAGTATTTGCTACCTCTGGTTGCTGTCTGCTTCTTGTATTGCTTGTTTTTCTGTTCTCCTGTGTTTGTCTTTTTTTCATTTTGTGTTTTCTTTTAGGAGCTGTTGCCCTGTGTTTGTATTGTGCTAATCCTGCACCTGAGCTCTCAGGCTCCCATTTACTCACCAGATAATGTATACCCTCAATTCACTGTATTGTTAGCTGTATGCGTCATCTCAAACTCCTGCTTCCTCATCTAGCAATCCTCAGTTTTTCTGCAATTGTTGTCATATGCTTCAGCTCACAATGCTGTTTCTCTGCGCTGTCTCCTGTGCTCCACCTTAATTGTTTGCAGCTGATCCACACTCCTTACTGCTCAGCTAGCTGCCACTCCCTGTGTTTGTGTTATTCTGGATCATTTGTTGCTATTTCACAATAGCCTCCTACCTCTCCCAGGCCAATGAATTCACCCATCCTCCTCATCACTAACCAGCTACCTAATCTACCATCTCAGAATTTTACCAATCCATATCTTTACAACAACCTCAGCAGTCCATTTCTGACTTCTGCCATGATAAAACCTCAGCCATTCTTAGGTCGGGCCATGGAACAGCACCCCCCCCCCAGCGGACAAGGTCGCAGCAGGAGTGGAGGCGGGGCTGTCATGAACAGGGCTAGATTTTTTTGCATGCTAATTATGGAGATTCCTGGGAGCAGGGACATGCAATGATGCCAGCATCCACCTGCCCCCCCCTTGCATGAGGTGCCAGCAGTGGTGGTACCCCCAGCCTCTGCCAGAGGGCTGCAATGTGCTGGACACTTTTCCCCCTCCTCCAGAGAAGGAGAGCAGTCCCTGGGATGCTCAATCTTTCTACCCCCAGCTGGCCCTCTTACTCCTGAGTCCATCTCTGGACCCAGGATGCCAGTGCCGCAAGCAGACACCTTGCTGCTGTGCCAGCGGGCCGGCTTGAATTGGGTTTTTAAATTGCAGTAGCAGAGCCATCACTAAATAAAACATCTCTAGCCTGGAGGGAAGGCAACCTAAGCCTTGGATCCCCAGAGGTTTGCTCCTCAAAGGGTTTTTTCCCCTCTCCTCAGTGCTAACAGTCATACTATCTAGTTACCTTAGTTGTAAATCCCTAAGTTACTTTGGTAGGTTTCTGCATTTATTTAGGTTGGTTTCCACTGTTGGATGGAGATGGATGGTGGTCTTCCTTGCTGTTCCCTCTCTCCTTAGGAAGTCATACCCTCTCTTTATAATTAATTCAACCAACGTTAAAATTGTTACTTATTTTAGTTATCTGTGACCATTACCCTTATGTCTGCTTACCAATGTGTATGTTCAAGTCTTGATACCAACTCATTACCTCTTGAATACTTTCCGATCTACTCTCTTTTTGTGCTTTTCATAAGCAACCTTTAGCCTAAGGGACTCCTTACCACAGCACCTCTAGTGGTGGAACCCTCCTCCAGGGTTCCTTGCCTTCAGCATCCCTACAGGGTGGTATTCCCGAGGCACAGAGAGGAGAGCGGCCACAACAGAGTTTATTCAGCAAGTTGCACGTGCACAGCACCACACCAAGTTGCATAAGCACATTGAACAGTTAGAAAATTAGGAGTTTCTGAGTCTTGCTTCATGCAGGACCCTGAAATTGCTGTACAAGCAGCAGATCCATACATACTGGTGCTGGATCTGTAGCATGCTTCCCCCAGGACCTAGCAGGCCTTACATGAAGCAAAAGACCCACTGGGTAGGTCCAAACCTCTCAACTGTCCCTGATTATTTTATTTTATTTTATCCCTCAAAATTGCTCTGTCACTCATCTGTCCCTGACGGAGAAAATGCTTCCCATGCATAGAATGCACTCAATTCAGACATTTAAAACAGGTATTCATATTGGGCCAGATATTCAAAAGGGTTGCGCCATGCGAAACAGGGTTATGACAAGTCCCATGGACGTTTCAGCTCTGCTATATTCAGCAGGAGGCAGTTGCGCGAACTGAAAACAGGCTGAGCAACAGCGCCAATGCAAATGAATGCATGCTCAACAGGAGGGAGGAACCATGCATAAACTGCACAGCCGGTATTCAGCCGGGCTGTGCAGAGTTGCAGCAACCCCCAACCTGAGCCTGCAGGACCTTGAGCCAAAAAAAAGGCTTAAGTAGAGGGCCACCACAGGTGAGCTGCTGTATTGCAGGGTGCAACACAGCAGCTGCCACCTGTGGCTGGCCTCAACTCAGTCCCTGTGCCCCCAGCCTGATCGCGGGCATAGTGTACCCCCACCAGCCCGATCGCTGGGCATCAAGTGGCCCTCCCGTCTCACATCCCTGGTGGTCCAGTGGACCGAAATGCCTGATCGCGGCAGAAAGTAAATGAACCAACCCCCGCGAACATCTCCCTGGTGGTCCAGTGGACCGTGAATGCCCGATCGCTGGCAGAAAGTAAAATGAACCGCCACACGCCCAAACATCTCTTTATTTCTCATCCGCGGCAGAATGTAAGAGTCTTCGCCTCAATCATCTTTCGACGCTCGATCGCGGGCAGAATGCATGAATCTCGCTCAAATATCTTTGTTGTCATCGCTGGGCGAAAGCAAAATGAATCAACCTTTCACGGAATATCTCTTTTTTGCTGACGCTGGCAGCAGTAATGAACTTCGCCAACATCTCAGGCAGGTTCACCTGTTTCACGGTGCCTCACTTACTGGCCCTCGGGCGGCAGCGTCCACTGCCTGTGCCCGCCGCCCGCCGACTGCCTGGCCGGTATTTCATTGCGCAGCAAGAGCCACGGCGCAGGTCTATACAGATGATAGTCCAGATTTCAGAATGATTCATTGGCCAAATCTGGACTGTCATATGGCGGGGGCACGCCCATTGGTTCTGCCTGCACCACGTGGGCAGCAGCCCCACCGGGCAGTCAGTCGGCGGGCGGCGGGCGGCAGGCGGGTGGGATGCTGCCGCGCCCGGGCTGCTGGGGAGGGTGGGGCTTCGTGGGTGGGTGGGGTGGGGGGACACTAGCCACCAGGGAGATGTTTGGGCGGAGGGTTTCATTTTACTTTCTGCCCGCGATCGAGCATTACGGTCCACTGGACCACCAGGGAGATGTTCGGGGTTCTATTTATATCCCTGCCCGTGATCGGGCATTAGGGAGATGTTTGGGTGGGGGTTATTTATATCTGCCCGCGATCGGGCATTAGGGAGAGATGTTCGCGGGGGGGTTGGTTCATTTTACATTCTGCCCACGATCGGGCATTAGGGAGATGTTTGGGCGGGGTTGGTCTATTTTACTTTCTGCCCGCGATCGGGCATTACGGTCCACTGGACCACCAGGGAGATGTACGGGAGGAGGTGGGGAGCTACATTGCTGCCCGCGATCGGGCTGCAGGGTGCGCGCGGTCCTCGACGGCTGCTGCCTGGCAGGGCGGCCAGGCGAAGTCCTCGGGATCGGGCGCACCGATATAGAGTCGGCAAATGGGGCTATAATCAGATGCAAATGGCACCCCTGGTGTTTGCATGAATTATGGCCCCATTTGCATGTCACCTTGAATATCATGATTTTGGCGATGGCGCAATGGTACTTGCGCCACCACAAGTTGAATGCTCCACTTTGACAACTTGTGGTGTATGCAGTTTCACCGCGCCATGCACAGTGGCTGTGGTTGGGGTGATATTCAAAGGAGCGTTCAATAGCGCAACTCCTTTGAATATCGTCTGGGCAACACCCCTGCGCAACTATTTTGCGCAGCGCAAGGGCTTGTGCCTCAGAATGGCGCAGTTTGAATATCCAGCCCATTGTGTTTAAGATGCAAATAACAAATAATATGTTTACTAGTAAACACAATGCTTTCCACAATGTTTTGAGCTTCCATCTCCAAGTTTGAGGATGTGTCCCTCATTATAAATCAAATCAAATTTTATTTTAAAAAGGTGCATTTCCAAAGTTCAATGCGCCTGTACAACAAAACACAGATTACATATAAATCAGATATTAAAAACAATACAATAATTAAAACTCCACAGACAGGTCCAACTTTATCAAACATATTAAATACTCTGCATCAGTCAGTATCCATTATTATTTAGACCAATTCAATAGGTTTCACGGTCCAAAAAAGCTAGATCAAATAGATGTGTTTTCAGGGCAATTTTAATGCTCTTATAGGGGGTCAGTGTCCTTCATTGTCCCCTGTTTTCAGTGTCTGTGACCATCATTTCAGAGCCAAAAGGTTTAGAGGTATAGCATGGGAAGGTATGAATGTTGCCAATTGGGTAGTTGTGAGGGTAGGGGTCAAATAACCAGCCCATCCTGAATTGTGGGCATGAAATATTAAGAATTTTCAGCATGTGCACTTCATTTTTTCCCCTTAATAACCCATAATGTTATAACTTTGAAACTTTTTTTTTTCAAATTTGAGGGTTAGGATACTTACCACCCTTCTCATGACCACACAGTTTTGGGGGTTTGAATTTGGCTCTAAATACGTTTTGCTGGACACCAACTTCAATTTTTTTGGCTAAAAGCACTGATCCTATGCATGTATAGTAATGATTTTTTGGGACTTACCATAGTTTTTTTTATCTTTTTTTATTGCTTTAGGTTAGAGATTGGTGGTGGGGGACCAGAGCAGAACATGGCAACTGAATGAGCAGAAGAGAGCTGTGCCACTCACCTTGGAGACCACAGGTACATAGGTGACTTAGGGGTGGCATGGGTCCTAGAAGATGCGTAACGGTGGGGTAGTTGTTGTGCCTGCACGGATTTGGTGGGGAAGGGGGAAGGGGAGAGTGTGGGTGACTCCCTGGACAGTGGGTGGGGTGGAAGGGTGTTTGTGTTTGGGGGAGCAGGAGTATTGTTGTTATAGGTTTGAGATCAGTGACAATGTTGGAATTACAGGGGAGCTTGCCAGGACTCGGCCCTCCTAGCTCTGAAGAGAGCCCCAGTAGCTCATAAATCACTGCCATCATCTTATAATGGGAAAGGGGGGGCTCAATTTAAAGATATTGCCCTTATGGGCCCCCCAGCTCCCAAGGCTGATAAAGTTTAATTCCAACACTGATAGTGACTGATTGGAACAGAACACAGCTACCAGCCAAGGAGGAGGGAGGGCTGTAATGGTTGCTCATGGAGGGACTACAATTAAAGTTATAGATTGAGGGAGCCCTCCTGATCAATCAGAGCATTCCTTTCCCCTGTGTGTGAGACACTCTTATTCTCTGAAAAGCGTCTCACATGCAGATGCATTGGAAACGGGCTCATTCCGGGAACAGTTTTTAAAAATATATATATTATTGATTGCTTTCGATCAGTAGCATATTAATACATCCCCCTTCCCCACTCATTCTTGTGTAAGAGTGGTTTCCATTGCTTTCAGCTTGAGCCAGAACAGCTCAGCTTCTCTTTGCTGTCCCTGCTCCAGCCTAAGTCACATGAAACCACTCTTATACAGCAACGAGTGGCTCCAGGAAACATATTAACAAATAGCTGTGTTGTGGGTGGCACAAGGTGGAGGAGGGTGGTATGAATCCAAGAGGGTCAGTAAGGGTGGAGGGTTGTTGTGTTTGCATGAGCTGTGTGGGGGACTTCCCAGCAGTGGGTTGGGGAAGGTTGTTTGTATTGATGGGTATGGGAACTGGTGGCAGAGCTGGGCACCCAACCACCTATAACTGCACTAATGGAAGGCTACCGGCAGCAGGGCTGGGTACCTGACCACTAGTACTGTAACTGCAGTGATTACATGGGTTATAGCTACTGGCAGTAGGGTTGGGCACCTGACCACTGGGAAAGCACCATTTATTTGTCATTCATGATTGACTTGGAAGTCAATCATGAATACAAAATGTGCTTATTCATAATATTTTTGCAGTTGTTGTTTCATTTGCCTATGTGTGTGCTCTGTGGTGTAAAAATACTTTTACCATTTTTTCATCAAGAAACAAATGCAAGTCCTTATTCTGGGTGAATATCATATGAACTAATGTGTGTATGGGACTCTGTACTCACCACCAAATACCACTGCACAAAATTCACTGGAGCAAAACTTTTATTTGGCGTTCAAGTAGAAACATTTAAAAGAACTGGAAGGGGACAGGATCAGTTGTGTTCCAGGACAGTAGCTGCTGTTGTTGTTTTCACAGGGTTCTTGTGGATTTTACTTGGTAGGTTAGTTCTTTTCTTTCTTACTTCTAAGGGGCTAGAAGGGTATTGTTTTGGGGGATGCTGGATGTTTGAAAACTGATTTGGTGGCTGTAAGTGGGGCTCATTTTGTGGATGTTTCACTGTGTAACAGGCTGCGCTGGTAGAGGCCTATTTCTTCTGATTTAAAACCTATTTGGTGGGATTTGCTTGGGCCTGGTTCGTTGGCTGCTGGGCTTGGAGGGGAGACACTGGGCTGATACACTCTCTCTTGAGTCAGGTGTCTGCCCAATGCCCTCCCCCACCCCTCCCTCCCACCCCAGAAGTCTGCGAATTTATAGGGGAACACCTGCCCTGCAATTGGAGGAAAAGGCTACAGGTGCAGCTCATGTAGTTCTAGCCACTGTGGGGTTGGATTTAAAGGCTGGGAGAGAGGAGCTTAGGGAGTTGTTCATTTCCCTTATAAGTTTAATGTGTTGTACTGCACCTAGTAACAGGGTTACTGGTGTACAGTGGGACTGTCTCTAAGATTAGTGGGTGACCTGATTAGGCAGTAGGGTGTATCTTGGACTAGGGGGGAACCAGGTGGCTCACCCAAGGAAACCTATTTGGAAGGGGATGGAACCACACGTCATTAGGGCCGGCATCTTTGGGAGGGTGGTGGGGTGCACAGGGTGTGGAGCAGCCATGATACTGGACTGGGCTTGGAAGTTCGGTGGTTGCCCAGTGTGCTACTAGCTAGCACAGCTTAGGGAGGAGGTTGTGGGGATTAGGAGAAAGCTGGGGAAGGGGGGTGGTATGGTTGGGGAAGGGGGCTGGGCTCTCACAGGGTTGCACCAAGCACTGGGGGTGGTGGCATAGGGAAAGGAGTGCAGGAGAATACTCAGGGGTCACATAGGAACCCTGGCAGAGGGGGTCCAAAAGGACACTACCAAGGAAGCAGGCAGGTAACTGGGGACCCTCACAAAGGAGGGACGGAGGGACAACATTCTCAGGGAAGTAGGCAGATGGCCAGGGCTGGACAGAAGAAAGCAAGGCGGGGAGGTGGATCACACCTTACACTCAATAACTGCTTCACTCTCTTCTGCTCGAGGATGAGGGGGGTGATGTAGCCACGACAGGGGTGGTTAGAGACGGAAAGGGAGTGGGAGGCAGGAGGCAGGGGTCAGATAGCAGGAAGAACGGGGGGGACCTGGAATGCAGGATAATGGGGGAGCAGTGAATCAGAGCAGGAGGGGCAGGGGGAAGAGGGAGGAAAGCACAAGGAGAAGGACCAGTTGGGAGGAAAGGTAAAGGAGAAGGACCAGAAGTACAAGGAGGATTCAGTAAAGGGAGCTGAGGGTTTAGGCCAGGGGAGCACGATGAGCAAGGAGGAACTAAATGGAGACAGGAAGGAAGGGAGGACGAGCCAGGCTAGTTTAGCAGATGGGGGAGAAGGACCAGTTGCGAGCAGTGAGGGGGAATTAGAAGGTACAGAAGGATACTCAGGAGGAGGAGGAGGGCATAGGATTGGAGGGAGGGGTGGCCATGGTAAATAAGGAGGGGTGGCATGTGGCACCCAGATAGGGGAGGAACAAGGAGCCGGCTGGGTGAGGGCGGTAGAAAGGATGAGGGACATGGAAGGGGGGGAATTTAGGAAAAGGAGTGGTCAGAGTGCTCCTGCTGGGGGATTCTATGATTAGGGGTATCAAATGGGATAGGGAGGGAGAAGCCTGGCCAGTTAGAACAAGATGCTTCCCTGGACTAATGGTACACAGGGCTAAGCACGAGGTATATCAGCTGGCAAAGGATTGTGGGGGTTTCCCAGACATACTGGTCCACCTGGGTACAAATGGCATTGAGGGAAATAGCGAGCTAGAGATACAGGCAAGATTCAGGAGCTCGCCAGGGTCTGTCATGACATAGGATGCACAGTTTCCTTCTCAGAAATCCTGCCAGTGCCAAGGGCTAGTGGGGAACACAAAGGAAGATTAGGGAGATAAACCAGTGGCTCAGGGAGTGGTGTGAGGCCAGAGGGTATGGGTTGATGGGGATTGGGGAGACCTGGGAGGATAAGGAGCTGTATGCTAGAGATAGACTACATCTCAATTTGGAGGAGGGAATCCTTAGCTGAAAATAGAGGGTTCATTGGTGAAAAGTGGGGTTTAAACTTGTGAAGGGGGGCGGATGGGAGAAAAGGCTGTCAAGGGGTGCTGATAAAGGAGGGACTCTGTCTCCACCCCCCTGGGGATCAGGAGGATTGCAGGAAAAGGCCAACTGGCAAAGTGCAGACCAGGGGAAAACAGAATCCCCATGGGAACACGAGCAGGGGAAATGGAACTATAGGTAAAGGGTGGAAGGTAGTCCTGCTAAATGCCAGGAGCTTGGGCAATAAAATGCCTGAGCTCCAGGCGATGCTAACTGAGGGAGCAGTGGATGTGGCAGCGGTCACTGAGACTTGGGCCACTGCAGGACATGACTGGGACCTGAACCTGGAGGGTTACACTATGTTCAGGAAGGACAGGGGGGAGGGAAGGGGAGGAGGGGTAGCAATGATAGTCAAAAACTGCATTGGCATAGGGGGAGTAAAGGAGGCGGAGGGAACCGTGGAGGCGAATTGGGTCACCTTGATAACAAGGGGGGTCAAGAGAGTAAAAATAGGAGTGGTAGATAGACCCCCTGCCCTGGCGGAGGAGCTGGAGGACAGTCTGGTGGCAGATGTTGGGAGGCACTGCAGACTGGGCAGAGGAACGGTGGTGGTGTTGGGGGACTTGAACATGCCAGGAACAGACTGGGAGACTATGACATCCTCTGTGACCAGGGAACAGAGGTTGTTGGATGTCTTTCAAGATGCGTTCCTAACTGAGCAGGTGAGGGAACCGACCAGGGAGGCGCGGGTACTGGATGTGGTCCTGGCAGACAGTGACCACATTGGGGGCCTGGAGGTAAGGGACCCATTGGAGGGGAGTGACCATGCCACGGTCTGGTTCTGCCTGGACCTAGGAAGGGTAGAAGGCTGCACAAAGACGGAAGTAACCGACTTCAGGGGGGCGGATTTTAAGGAAATGAGAAGGATCCTTAAGGAGCATTTGGATGGGATTGGGTCAGACATGGACGCTGATAGTAGGTGGGAAATCATCAGGAGAGGGGTGCAGGATGCTACCAGCACCTGTGCAAGAGTAAGACAAAAGTGCGGTAGGGCCCAAAAACCCTGCTGGTGGACCAGGGAGGTCCAGGAGGTGGTGCGGGGAAAGAAAGCAGCCTATAAGCAATTCAAGTGCTCAAGGAGTGAAAGGGATCGAGGGAGTACGAGCTGATGGCTAGAAGGGCCACTAGAGTGGTGAGGGCAGCTAAGGCAAGGAAGGAGCAGAACCTGGCCAGGGAAATTAGGAGAGGGAACAAGGGGTTCTTTAGATACATTGGGGAAAAACGAAGGGTGAAGGGGCAGATTAGCAGGATTAAATCAGGGGAGAGATGGGCACAAGACCCGGGGGAGCAGGCTGAGGTACTAAATGAGTACTTCACCTCAGTTTTCACCAAGGAAAATGGGAGTGCTGCATCATACATGGGAGGAGACAGAGATACTGAGGAGGGACCCTTCGATCGGGCGGGTCCTGGGGAGAGGGAGGCATCACTGGCAGGTGGGGGAGGCTAAGCAGGGAGAAGAGGACCGAGGTGGAAATCACAGCAGAGAGAGTGAGGGAAGCCCTCAGCTCCCTTAAGACGGAGAAAGCACTGGCCAGATAAATTACATCCCAGAGTGCTGAAGGAACTTGCGGATGTCCTGGCGAAACCCTGGCTGAGCTTTTCACCATCTCTGAGGACAGGGTGGGTGCCCAAGACTGGAAGGTGGCGCATATAGTGCCTATCCACAAGGGGATCAAGGGAGGTGGCAGGGAACTACAGGCCTGTCAGCCTGACATCGGTGGTGGGCAAGGTGATGGAGGGCATTGTCAAGGAGAGGTTAGGGGGACCTGGATAAGTCAGGGTGCCTGGACGATAGACAGCATGGATTCATCCCGGGGAAATCATGTCAGACAAACCAGGTGGAGTTCTATGACTGAGTGACAAGTGCCTTGGACCTGGGTAGACCAGTGGACGTCCTCTTTCTAGACTTCAGCAAGGCATTTGACTCTGTTCCTCATGTGGGCCTGTTGGATAAGCTGGGAGAAATGGGGGTGGGGAACCAGATGATCAGATGGATAGGCAATTGGCTCCAGGACCGGACCCAGAGGGTTGTAGTTGGTGGGATAGTCTCATCCCCAAGGAGGGTCATTAGTGGGGTCCCACAGGGATCAGTCCTTGGGCCCCTTCTGTTCAACGCCTACGTATCTGACATAAGGACAGGAATCAGGAGTGAGATGAGTCTCTTTGCAGATGACTCGAAACTGTGGCGGTGGTGGATGGGGAGGAAGGGAAGGTGGCCCTACAGGGGGACCTGGAGGCTCTGGAAAGATGGTCTAGAAAGTGGAAGCTGAGGTTCAATGCAGGGAAATGCAAGGTACTCCACCTGGGGGCCAGAAACCCAGGCCAAGTGTACACCCTGGGGAGGGAAATGCTACAAGTCTCGATGGCTGAGAGGGACCTGGGGGTGGTGGTGGATGTCAAGATGAACAACTCTGTGACTTGTAGGAGGGCAGCAGCCAAGGCCAACAGGATGCTGGGATGCATCGCTAGGGGGATCACATCCAGAAGGAGGAAGTGATACTCCTCTGTATAACTGCTTGGAGGCCGCACCTTGAGTACTGCGTGCAGTTTTGGAGGCCACACTTAAAGAGGGACATTAACCTGCTGAGAGGGTCCAGAGGAGGGCAACCAAAATGATTTGGGGCTTGGGGACAGGACCTATGAGGAGAGGCTCAAGAGCTAAATATGTACACATTGGAAGAGAGAAGGGACTGGGGGACATGATAGAGGTCTTCAGGTACATGAAGAGGGTAAATAGGGAGGAACAGTCAGGGTGCTTCAAGGAAGGAGGAGGGGCCACTAGAGGGCATGGGTGGAAGCTGGAGGGGAAGATTCAGGGAGAAGGAGGAGGTGCTACTTCACTGAGAGGGTGGTGGAGCCATGGAATGCACTGCCTAGGGGCTGGTGGAGGCAGAGACAGTGGAGGGGTTCAAGAGGGATGGGACAGGTACAGGAAGGGTTCTGGAAGCAAAATCCAATGTAGCAAGAATATCCGGAACTGGGAAGGGAGAAGCCAGAGAAGGCGAGGGGGACAGCAAGGTCAGCACCCAGGGTGGGGGCTGACCAAAGAGCAGACACGAAAGACCGTTAGGCCTATTCTGCTGGCATTTTAGTATGTTAGTATGACCCTTGAAAGGTTGCCTGATGTGTTTTCACGCAATCTCTATGCTTTGTCAAAGGCCTTTGACCAAGAACAGAGGTTGTGTGACATGCAACAGGCAACCTCTTACAGTGGTCCTATTAAATATTTTTTCTACTTAAACACCTCTAACAAAGCACAGAGATTGTATGAAATACATCAGGCCACATCTTCCAGGGGTCCTTTTAATGTTTACTACTTGAACACCAAATAAAAGTTTTTGCAACAGTGGATTTTGTACACTGGTGTTGGTGGTGAGTGCTGAGTCCCTTACAAGCATTAGTTCAAGCATTTTGATCATCAGCACCCAGTCCCTGTGTGGGTTTCAATTCCATTTTTTAATATCAAAGGAACCTGAAAGTTTCAGGTTTTAAACCACTGTGTATTTGTTGTATTATCCATGCATGTGGGGTCTAAAACGGTGGGAGAATTCAAGAATGCATGGGACAGACATAAGGCAATTTTTGTGGGGGGTAAGAAGAAATAGGCTGTTGGTTAAATAGGATCTGCAGCTTATCCTGTAGGTAGGGAAATGGGCAGACTAGGTGGGCCAAGCGGTCCTTATCTGCCATCAAATTCTATTTTTCTATGTTTCTATGCATTAATAAAATCCTAATTTGAGGTTAATCTGAATAATTTCAGCCCCTCACAGTGCTGAAATTACTGAACTGACTATTTTGAAGCTTGGCATGTACTTAGCCTTTAGGACTGAGAGGCTCATGTCAGTTTCTAAAACCACTGGTCCATCGACAGCTAAGTTGTAAGCTGTAAAAAAGAGGGATGTTGACACAAACAGTAATGCAGCATTAACAAAGTGTCAGTACAGTACCACTCTATGTATGAGATTGCTTAAAATATGACTGTTATTTACTGCAGAGTGTTGCTGTCATTTTCCAATTGCAATGAGTGGCTAAGCAAAGATACCTCATAGAACATCCAATGTCTACTGTTCCATGTGCTTCAAATACTAACATACTAAAATGCCAGCAGAATAGGCCTAACGGTCTTTCGTGTCTCCTCGTTTGGTCAGCCCCCACCCTGGGTGCTGACCTTGCTGTCCCCCTCGCCTTCTCTGGCTTCTCCCTTCCCAGTTCCGGATATTCTTGCTGCATTGGATTTTGCTTCCAGAACCCTTCCCCTGTACCTGTCCCACCCCCTATTGAACCCCTCCACTGTCTCTGCCTCCACCAGCCCCCTAGGCAGTGCATTCCATGGCTCCACCACCCTCTCAGTGAAGTAGCACCTCCTTTCCCCTGAATCTTCCCCTCCAGCTTCCACCCATGCCCTCTAGTGGCCCCTCCTCCTTCCTTCAAAGCACCCTGACTGTTCCTCCCTATTTACCCTCTTCATGTACCTGAAGACCTCTATCATGTCCCCCAGTCCCTTCTCTCTTCCAATGTGTACATATTTAGCTCTTCGAGCCTCCTCATAGGTCCTGTCCCCAAGCCCCAAATCATTTTGGTTGCCTCCTCTGGACCCTCTCCAGGAGGTTAATGTCCCTCTTTAAGTGTGGCCTCCAAAACTGCACGCAGTACTCAAGGTGCGGCCTCACCAAGCAGTTAGACAGAGGGAGTATCACTTCCCTCCTTCTGGAGGTGATCCCCCTAGCGATGCATCCCAGCATCCTGTTGGCCTTGGCTGCTGCCCTCCTACAAGTCCAGAGTTGTTCATCTTGACATCCACCACCACCCCCAGGTCCCTCTCAGCCATCGAGACTTGTAGCATTTCCCAGGGTGTACACTTGGCCTGGGTTTCTGGCCCCCAGGTGGAGTACCTTGCATTTCCCTGCATTGAACCTCAGCTTCCACTTTCTAGACCATCTTTCCAGAGCCTCCAGGTCCCACTGTAGGGCCACCCTCCCCTCCTCCCTATCCACCACCGCTCCCAGTTTTGAGTCATCTGCAAAGAGACTCATCTCACTCCTGATTCCTGTCCTTATATCAGATATGTAGGCACTGAACAGAAGGGGCCCAAGGACTGATCCCTGTGGGACCCCACTAATGACCCTCCTTGGGGATGAGACTATCCCACCAACTACGACCCTCTGGGTCCGGTCCTGGAGCCAATTGCCTATCCATCTGATCATCTGGTTCCCACCCCATTTCTCCCAGCTTATCCAACAGGCCCACATGAGGAACAGAGTCAAATGCCTTGCCGAAGTCTAGAAAGAGGACGTCCACTGGTCTACCCAGGTCCAAGGCACTTGTCACCCAGTCATAGAACTCCACCTGGTTTGTCTGACATGATTTCCCCGGGATGAATCCATGCTGTCTATTGTCCAGGCACCCTGACTTATCCAGGTCCCCCTCTAGCCTCTCCTTGACAATGCCCTCCATCACCTTGCCCACCACCGATGTCAGGCTGACAGGCCTGTAGTTCCCTGCCACCTCCCTTGATCCCCCCTTGTGGATAGGCACTATATGCGCCACCTTCCAGTCTTGGGGCACCCACCCTGTCCTCAGAGAGATGGTGAAAAGCTCCGCCAGGGGTTTTGCCAGGACATCCGCAAGTTCCTTCAGCACTCTGGGATGTAATTTATCCGGCCCCAGTGCTTTCTCCGTCTTAAGGAAGCTGAGGGCTTCCCTCACTCTCTGTGCTGTGATTTCCACTTCCGGTACCTCTTCTCCCTGCTTAGCCCTCCCCACACCTGCCAGTGATGCCTTCCCCTCTCCCCAGACCCGCCGATCGTTAAGGGTCCCCCCTCCTCAGTATCTTTGTCTCCTCCCATGTATGATGCAGCACCCCCATTTTCCTTGGTGAAAACTGAGGTGAAGTACTCATTTAGTACCTCAGCCTGGTCCCCCGGGTCTTGTGCCCATCTCTCCCCTGATTTAATCCTGCTAATCTGCCCCTTCACCCTTCGTTTTTCCCCAATGTATCTAAAGAACCCCTTGTTCCCTCTCCTAATTTCCCTGGCCAGGTTCTGCTCCTTCCTTGCCTTAGCTGCCCTCACCACTCTAGTGGCCCTTCTAGCCATCAGCTCGTACTCCCTCGATCCCTTTCTTTCACCCTTGAGCACTTGAATTGCTTATAGGCTGCTTTCTTTCCCGCATCACCTCCTGGACCTCCCTGGTCCACCAGCAGGTTTTTGGGCCCTACCACATTTCGTCTTACTCTTGCACAGGTGCTGGTAGCATCCTGCACCCCTGTCCTGATGATTTCCCACCTACTATCAGCGTCCATGTCTGACCAATCCCATCCAAATGCTCCTAAGGATCCTTCCCATTTCCTTAAAATCGCCCGCTGAAGTCGGTTACTTCGCCTTTGTGCAGCCTTCTACCCTTCCTAGGTCCAGGCAGAACCAGACCGTGGCATGGTCACTCCCGCCAATGGGTCCCTTACCTCCAGGCCCCAATCTGGTCACTGTCTGCCAGGACCACATCTAGTACCAAGACCTCCTGGTCGGTTCCCTCACCTGCTGAGTTAGGAACGCCTTGAAAGACATCCAACAACCTCTGCTCCCTGGTCACAGAGGATGTCATAGTCTCCCAGTCTGTTCCTGGCATATTTAAGTCCCCCAACACCACCACCGTTCCTCTGCCCGGTCTGCAGTGCCTCCCAACATCTTCCACCAGACTGTCCTCCAGCTTCTCCGCCAGGGCAGGGGGTCTATACACCACTCCTATTTTTACTCTCTTGCCCCCCCCCCCTTGTTATCAAGGTGACCCAAATCACCGCCACGGTTCCCTCTGCCTCCTCTACTCCCCCTATGCCAATGCAGTTTTTGACTATCATAGCTACCCCTCCTCCCTTCCCTCCCCTGTCCTTCCTGAACATAGTGTAACCCTCCAGGTTCAGGTCCCAGTCATGTCCTGCAGTGGCCCAAGTTTCAGTCACCGCTGCCACATCCACTGCTCCCTCAGTTAGCATCGCCTGGAGCTCAGGCATTTTATTGCCCAAGCTTCTGGCATTTAGCAGGACTATCTTCCACCCTTTCCCTATAGTTCCATTTCCCCTGCTCGTGTTCCCATGGGGATTCTGTTTTCCCCTGGTCTGCACTTTGCCAGTCGGCTTTTTCCTTCAATCCTCCTGGTCCCCAGGGGGGTGGAGACAGAGTCCCTCCTTTATTGGCACCCCCTTGACAGCCTTTTCTCCCATCCCGCCCCCCTTCACAAGTTTAAACCCCACTTTTCACCAATGAACCCCTCTATTTTCAACTTAAGGATTCCCCTTCCCTCCAAATTGAGATGTAGTCTATCTCAGCATACAGCTCCTTATCCTCCCAGGTCTCCCCAATCCCCCATCAACCCATACCCTCTGGCCTCACACCACTCCCTGAGCCACTGGTTTATCTCCCTAATCTTCCTTTGTGTTCCCCACTAGCCCTTGGCACTGGCAGGATTTCTGAGAAGGAAACTGTGCATCCTATGTCATGACAGACCCTGGCGAGCTCCTGAATCTTGCCTGTATCTCTAGCTCGCTATTTCCCTCAATGTCATTTGTACCCAGGTGGACCAGTATGTCTGGGGAACCCCCACAATCCTTTGCCAGCTGATATACCTCGTGCTTAGCCCTGTGCACCGTTAGTTCAGGGAAGCATCTTGTTCTAACTGGCCAGGCTTCTCCCTCCCTATCCCATTTGATACCCCTGATCATAGAATCCCCCAGCAGGAGCACTCTGACCACTCCTTTTCCTCCATTCCCCCTTCCATGTCCCTCATCCTTTCTACCGGCCCCTCCACCCAGCCGGCTCCTTGTTCCTCCCCCTATCTGGGTGCCACATGCCACCCCCTCCTTATTTACCATGGCCACCCTCCCTCCAATCCTATACCTCTACTCCTCCTGAGTATCCTTCTGTACCTTGCTACTCCTCACTGCTCGCAACTGGTCCTTCTCCCCATTTGCTAAACTAGCCTTGCTCATCCTCCCTTCCTTCCTGTCTCCATTTAGTTCCTCCTTGCTCGTCATGCTCCCCCGGCCTAAACCCTCAGCTCCCTTTACTGAATCCTCCTTGTACCTCTGGTCCTTCTCCTTTACCTTTTCTCCCAACTGGTCCTTCTCCTTGTGCTTTCCTCCCTCTTCCCCCTGCCTCTCCTGCTCTGATTCACTGCTCCCCCCATTCTCCTGCATTCCAGGTCCCCCCCTGTTCTTCCTGCTATCTGGCCCCTGCCTCCTGCCTCCCACTCCCTTTCCGTCTCAAACCACCCCTGTCGTGGCTGCATCACCCCCCTCATCCTCGAGCAGAAGAAGAGATTGAAACGGTTGTTGAGTGTAAGGTCTGATCCACCTCCCGCCTTGCTTCCTTCTGTCCAGCCCTGGCCATCTGCCTACTTCCCTGAGAATGTTGTCCTCCGTCCCTCCTTTGTGAGGGTCCCCAGTTACCTGCCTGCTTCCTTTTGGTAGTGTCCTTTTGGACCCTCTGCCCGGGTCCCTATGTGACCCTGAGTATTCTCCTGCACTTCTTCCCTATGCCCCCACCCCAGTGCTTGGTGCAACCCGTGGGAGATTCCCAGCCCCCTTCCCCAACCATACCACCCCTCCCCCAGCTTTCTCCTAATCCCCGCAACCTCCTCCCTAAGCTGTGCTAGCTGGTAGCACACTGGGCAACCACCGAACTTCCAAGCCCAGTCCAGTATCATGGCTGCTCCACACCCTGTGCACCCCACCACCCTCCCAAAGATGCCGGCCCTAATGACGTGTGGTTCCATCCCCTTCCAAATAGGTTTCCTTGGGTGAGCCACCAGTTTCTCCCTAGTCCAAGATACACCCTACAGCCTAATCAGGTCACCCACTAATCTTAGAGACAGTCCCACTGTACACCAGTAACCCTGTTACTAGGTACAGTACAACACATTAAACTTATAAGGGAAATGAACAACTCCCTAAGCTCCTCTCTCCCAGCCTTTAAATCCAACCCCCAGTGGCTAGAACTACATGAGCTGCACCTGCAGCCTTTTCCTCCAATTGCAGGGCAGGTGTTCCCCATAAATTCGCAGACTTCTGGGGGAGGGTAGGGTGGGGAGGCGGGTATTGGGCAAACACCTGACCTGAGAGAGTGTATCAGCCCTGTGTCTCCTCCAAGCCCAGCAGCCAAAGAACCAGGCCCAAGCAAATCCCACCAAATAGGTTTTAAATCAGAAGAAATAGGCCTCTACCAGCGCAGCCTGTTACACAGTGAAACATCCACAAAATGAGCCCCACTTACAGCCACCAAATCAGTTTTCAAACATCCAGCAGCCCCAAAACAATACCCTGCTAGCCCCTTAGAAGTAAGAAAGAAAAGAACTAACCTACCAAGTAAAATCCACAAGAACCCTGTGAAAACAACAGCAGCAGCTACTGTCCTGGAACACAACTGATCCTGTCCCCTTCCAGTTCTTTTAAATGTTTCTACTTGAACGCCAAATAAAAGTTTTGCTCCAGTGAATTTTGTGCAGTGGCATTTGGTGGTGAGTACAGAGTCCCATACAAACATTAGTTCATATGATATTCACTCAGAATAATGGCATAGCTACTACAGTAGTAAGATAACATTAAATGCTACCTGTAAAATAACATGCTCTGCCAATCTTATTCTACTAGTTGCTATGCTGACAGGTAAAATACCATTTTATTTTATTCTTCAGCATTATTTGTTCTCCAGGGTGTGATGATAGACTAGTTTGTATCAATACATGGAATTAATAGTTTTGTATGACACTGTACAACGAAACTCTGTACTCACTTAATAGTATACTACTGCACCCACGTCTGAAATACTAAGAGTGGGGAAAGGGATTGCCTGTTTGCAATTTACTGTACACAGTCAAGTTTATTTTGAATCAGACTGAGCCAACACTTCCCCTAAGTTCATACAAGCATTTTCTTCATACTGTTTATGTAACGCCCTCTACGTCAACACTTCATCTCTCAAACAAACAAGCATTTGTCAATGCCGAATGTTTGCTTGCTTCTGTTGGCACTGGCAGTACAGGAGGTAGAGAGATGCATCATAAGAGTGTCAGAAAAGTTTTGACATTGTGTATGTGAATGAGTACAGAAATACATAGGTGTCTATTAGGTTGAAAACATGTTTATGAAGAATAGCAGGGGGGAATTGAGAAGGAGGTGCTACTAAGTGAGATTGGAATATAAACAGGTGTGTGCATGGGGGTGGGGGCTGGAGGAGCCACAGGGCAAAGCAAGTTTTTTTTGTTTAAGAAAAACAGTAGGACAAGGTGTGTGTGTGTGTGTGTGTGTGTGTGTGTGCATGTGTGTGTGTGGGGGGGGAAGGGTGTCCTTCAGTAACTAAATCCATTCAGAGGGACTATGACTCATACATGCCTCACTCTCTGGTTCAAACATATTTTTAATTTACTGAATTATTTCTTTTTATCTTTGTTTCTCATGAAAATAATTTACCATTCCGTAAATCCCAAACTCTTCTTTCCCTTAAATGTAGTCCATCTTCTAAAATACATGTTGACTGTCTGTTTTTGTAAATAAAAACATACTTTTTTAAATAATGATTTTTATTGTATATATCCAAGTACAGCCATGTATACGAACCAATGTAGTGTCCATTTTTCAATATTAATTGGTAATGCTTATTGGTCTATTCTTGCGTCCCCCAAAAATACAGTACTTCTTACACTATATCTTAATCTCATTTTGTAAAAGAATATTCATTGCACAAACATATCACATTTCTGTAAATCCTGTGATAAATTTAAAAACATATACATATCAAATAGTCATGGGGAACTCGGCTATAAAACATTCTTTAGCAGTATTCCCATTGCAAGTAGTGCCTGGTATTACAATGGGAAGAGCAATGAGGAAGCTGATTCCAACAAACAAGTATATGTTAGTTAGATAGTGCAAAATAATGTGATGTGAGTAGCAGAAATAAAGTGCTATGAGCAAGCAATGTATTTATTTTCAGAAAACCCCATCTGAGAATGTGCATAGAAAATACACTTCAGGAAGAACTGACTGGACTCTATTTTATAAGAAAAGACCTCATTTAAACAATTCTGTGAATAGGCAGGCTAGGGCAGTAAAGTACGCTGAAGGAGACGTTAAAAGACTGCTTGTCCTTTACGAAAATTCAGACCACAGGCAGAAATGTAGAGCACTTCTAAAACCCATTAACATAAATAAAGACTGCTGCCATTACAATGTATGGGACAGAAATCAAGTTGGAGTATCGGGAGAGTAAGAGCAGTCCCCTTAAGCATTATCCCCTGCATCAGTGTTAGTATCACAAGTTCTAATTCCATGACCTACAAAATACCAAGCCAGGGATTTCAGAAGGTGCACAGTGGTATCCCTAACAAATAACAGGAAATAGTATAGCACACTGGAGGGGATGTAAATATATTTCAGACAAGGGTCACTCGGCTTTCTGCGTGTTTGCATGTGGAGGGGGTGGTATGGAACATCAGTGAGACGCACTATGCTGAGAGATCAATGTCAAATGTTTATATTTTTTGTTGCAGGCATGTATTCATGTGGTAATTATTATGTTCATTTCTATAGGAGTTGACCATAGATGTCTCAATAAAATATATTGGGATGGTTTTGTCTCCTGTCTTTTTTTTTTCTTATGGGTGTCTATGCCATTTTGTTCCATGCTCCATGTGCCCTGATAGTAACCAAAAGCAAATGATGTCATTTGCTATTTCTGTAGTGTGAGTCCACACCTGGCAAATGGTGCCATTTGCAGGCTCGCGCTAAATCTCTTGGCTCAAGGTTCTCCTTTCCCTTGGCTGTACTGAAACAGAGTGCTTGTAAAGTTCTTTTTTTTCTTACAAAACAGCACTGACTGACAAGTGTATTCCATAACACCCTCCCATAACAATATATATTAATACACTGTCATAGTCAAAGATCAGTGTAGGTAGCCAAATTAGTCTCTCTCACTTCTCCACAGTCCCCCATAGTCTCCCTCCATTGGATTCTAAATCATTAGATCATTAATCCAATAGAGGTGAAAACAACGGAGCAGAGCCTGTACAAAGACAGCAATGAAAGTGTATAAACTAGAACAGCCTTGGCAAAAGAGAAAACAAACTCTAGCCAGAGCCGATATGACTGTGACGAGCTTGTAAAGTTTCGGAGAACAAGCACCACTGAGTGCCATCTCCAAGATGATGGCAGTGAAGCAATTGTGCATGCACAGCACTCACACATGTGTAGTTGCAGTGAATGACATTATGCCATTCTGAAGATGTGGAGCCGGTGGAACTGCACATGCACATGAGGCGCAGATGAGCAGTTCTTGTCCCAGAATGCGGAAGTAACAGCTGAAACAGTACAGCTGTTACTTCATAGCAATTGACCGTGGCGGATTGTTCCAAGATCTGTTGGACTTTCAGAAGGATACTTCCAAAAGTCCAACAGAAGCATGCCATGGTTGGCCATTTTTTTAGCTACGAAAGCAAAATGTCTGTAGGCTCCGCCCACAGCTGTAATTACCCCCAAACCAGGACTGTTATCAATCAAACTATCTTAAGGGTCATATAGAGCAGATTAATCTTTCAGAAAAGGTGGCAATCTCCAGGTCTCCGCAGCATGTGAGGTAAGTACCTGATGTGAAGCAGCCTGGGGATGGTAGGGTGAGGGGGTTTAGCTCTGACTGTGGCTAGGGCGAGGTCAGAGGAGCCGTGCTGGATAAGGGGGAACCATAGGTATGACCCCCCCCCGCCAAGGAGGTCCTACAAACAAGCTAAAAAAAATAAAGAAAAGGGGGCAATCAAGTGGCCAGTTTAACTTTAACTTCTGCACATACAGTATGTATCTGCAATGCTTCACTTGTACTGTAAATGTTTTTAAAGGCAGATCTAATCACCACACTGTGTTTAATAACAATGAAGAAAACATAATTCAATCATGCGCTCTATGGGTTTTAGTACAGAGAGCTACTGAGTTGTGTATTTCAGTGGCTTGTAGCATGATGAGAAATGGTGCTAATTCGGTATACACATTTTGTTAAACCATATTCTAATATGTTACTCATGTGATTGGTTTTCTTAATTTTTAATCCTTTCACACTTTTTGCTATGTTTTACATATTTGCAGTTACTCTAATGCCAATATGAGATAAGACTATGTTTCTATGTTAAGACTAGCTTTAATCAGCTGTAAAGGCACGGTGTCATAATGCCACACACAAAAATAGCTCAGCAATATACCGCGCTGTCAATACAGCATGGTATATTACCAAGTGGCAATTCTTTGTGTTTTGCAGGGGGGCATCTGTTATGGGGGCTGTCCCCCCGAACCTCCCCCAACTTAAATAATCAACTTGGGTGGGGTTGAAAATAGATATTGCACAAAGAGTGAAATAAAAATAAATGTCCGTGTGTCTGGGACCAGGTTTCAAAACCCGGTCCACAGATGCAATGCTTCCATTGCTACCTGCGCCTCATCCTGCTGAGTCATGGCAGCTGCTCAGCAGACCCTCATCCGAGCAGAGGTCTTATCCTCTTCCAGGCAACAGTGACAGGGTGCACAACCACATTTACACAATTTTGTGGTTTTACACCCTGTTGCTACATCTGCCTGCGCTGTCTGTGCTGTGCGGTTTTGATCTGATCCGTATTGTATACGGCATATTGACCCGGTAGGGCTGTGAACAGAGTGTATTTTGTGAATTAAAACTGTACCTTAGAAATTCACTGTTTTTCCACATTGAATCCACATTAAGAAGGAATATTCATGTTTGATTTGTACAATAATTAAAAAAGTCCCAGTTAGGCATGGTTTTATCTTTATATTTACCATTGTAACTTGCAACAAGGCCAACATCTCATGCATTTTGCAATGTTTTATTTAGTGTTATTACAGTACTTTTATCTCAGGTCAGACTTTTTTCTTTATAACACAGTATTTACGTAACAAAGCAAAGAATAATAAATGTAATATAAAAGACAGTTACATGTCATCATTATTTATTTATTTATTTTCACTTTGGTAACCTGGTAAGTTCACTGGCACCAGATGGCTTTTTCAGTCACTGCCCAGGTGCAATTGCACAGACATTTGAGGACATATATACATGCAAATGTTTGGGTGCTTGTTGCAGAAAATGAAACATACACAAATCAATTGAAAATTACATTCTTGATTACATACTTGCAGCACATAGAAAGCACAGCTGATTAGTGCAGATACTACTGTACATTGAGTGCAGATGCATAAGGATATGTTCAAGGAGTATTTACACAAAGCAGTCACAGACACTCGGTGATAGATATAATTCTTTCAGATTGCTTGAGAAAGCAGAGATAATTGGTGATTATCTAATGAGAGGGACTGTATTCCATCGTGAGGAGGCACGGTAGCTGAAGGAGCATTGTCCGGAGTTTGTTCAAAAAGAAGGGAACTTTTAGGTTATTTTTCGAGGTGGATCGAGAGGAGGGCAGTTGACAAAATTGAGTTGTTCAGCTAAACAGATGGGGTTGTTTTTTAATCATAGTTCTTTTAATAAATCTTGCAAGTGTTAGGTTGGATTTGAGCTCTGGCGAGAAGCAGTTTAGAGTGGTCCGAGAATGGCAGTGATGTGTCTTGCTATCGCTACCTGTTGCAAATCTGGCAATCTTATGACAGAGAGTGTGCTTCTTCTGTAGCATAGTTTTGTTAACAGCATCAGTGACCAAGGAGCCGTAGTCCAGCATAGGGAGCAGATTTGCCTGTGCTATTCTATTTCGGGATTTGTGCAGATTCTGTATAGAGAGCCAAGCCTTTGGTGAAGCAGGTTGGTAGTGTTTTGAATGTGGGTATCAAAGGTAAGTGTAGAGTCTAACTGTACTCCTAGATATTTAAACCAGCTGACTTTTTCCAGGCAGTTCCCATTATTTGCATTAATGCATACGAACATACGAAAATGTCAGCAGAAACAGGTAGAAACACATGCAGAACTTGGGGGCTGCATTTTTCAGATTGTAGTTAGAGCCAAACAACATTGATTGGGTTTTCGGTATGTTCAGGATCATTTTTTCTAGAACAAACCATTCATGCAGATTTGTGAAGCTGTTTCCCAATACAAGGTTGATTTCATTGCTGTCTTTGCTATGCATGTATAGAACTGCGTCATCTGCATAGAGAAGAGTATGTATGGGTTTGCAGAGTGTTGGCAAACTGTTGATGAAGACTGAAAACAGAAAAGAACCCAGTATGAAGCCTTGAGGGACCCCACTGCGAATTACATTGGTACTTGAGACTGCATTACTGATTTTCACCCTCTGTTTTCTGTGGTTCAGATAACCACTGAACCAGGCCACAGCATGGGATCTGAAGCTAAGTTCGAGTAATTTGCTAGTTAATATGTTGTGGTCAACCAAATCAAAAGCCTTGGTCATATCCATGAACACAGCTCCTGTCAACAATCCTTAACCTGTTGCGTGATAGGTTGTATCTGTGAATTTGACCAGGGCTGTGTCAGTGCCGTGACGCCTGAACCCGTGTTGTTCCTTGTAGATTAGATTGTGTTGTTCAAGATATTCGGTCAGTTGTGTGTGCACTATTTTCTACAGAACAGAGTCTGCTGAGTGCAGTGCAGGTGACTACTCTAAACAGGCTTCAACATTCTCTGTTCACTATCATTTATATACACTGGTTAAACAGACAAGTTGCACAGACTTTTCTATTAATACATATTTTAGGTGAGTTGTGTTCATTTGCTTTAGCAAAACAATGTGTTTATGAGCAACACTCAGGAACTAATAGATTGCTACAATACAATGAGATGTAAGCAGAGTGCATGGCGAACACGTTTATAATGTGATTTTTGGTGCAGCATCTTGTGTTGTTGAGGTCTATTATTCATGGCATGCATTTATTTTATTTGATAAGCTCTTAGCAATAATTTATGAACTTCTACTGAACATAAACTAACAAGATTTCAATGATATGCACGTGTGATCACTATTGCCCTGATCAGCTATTAGTAGTTCACTAATAGAAATCCTGTCACTGTGAATACTGCATTGTTGTTTTTCTATTTAAAACCTCAAATAACATTGTTTTTATCCAACAGAAAAATCTCTGCCTAACTGAACTATCAAACAATGAGAAAAGAATAGAAACTGGACAGCACAGTGTGCTCTGAAATCTTGTACTCTGTATTATGTTCTCTGTAGTAGCTGTAGTTCATAACAATTTACTAAAGGTTTTTATCAAGTGTAGTATTGTAAATTATAATGTGGATCAAGCATGGGCTGCTGTAAATCAGTCATACTGCAGATGTGAGCACAATTGTGTTATTGCTCATGTCTGTCAACTACATCTCCAGCTGGTATGTGATACAAATTGAGGGGACTTGACAAATACAACTTTGCAATTAACAATTTCAGCTTTACCAGTGATGACTAAACCCTCATTTTAAATTTGCAGTGAGAAGCTAGTCTGACAAGGTTTACCTTCATAGAAACATAGACTGTGATGGCAGATAAGGACCGCTTGGCCCACCTAGTCTGCCCATTTCCCTACCTAGAGGATAAGCTGCAGATCCTATTTAACCAACAGCCTATTTCTTCCTACCTCCCACAAAAATTGCCTTATGTCTGTCCCATGAGTTTTGAATTCTCCCATAGTTTTAGACCCCATAACCTCCTCAGGAAGGCTGTTCCATGCATCCACCACCCTCTCTGTGAAAAAATACTTCCTCACATTGTCCCTGAGCTGTCCCCCCTCTATCTTCAAATTGTGTTCCCTTGTTCTTGCACATCTCTTTTTCTGAAAGATGCTACCCTCTTGGACTTTGTTGATTCCACTGAGGTACTTAAACATTTCTATCGTGTCCCCTCTCCCTCCTTTCCTCAAGGGTATACATATTAAGCTCCTTTAGTCTCTCCTCATATGGCTTCTCTTGCAGACCCTGCACCATTTTAGTTGCCCTCCTCTGAACTGCCTCCATCCTGTCTATGTCCTTGCGGAGATGGGGTCTCCAGAACTGAGCAGTACTCCAGATGGGGTCTCACCAACTGTCTGCACAGGGGGATAACAACTTCATGTTTTCTGCTGGTGATACCTCTCCCTATACATCCCAGTATACCCCCAGCCCTCCCTACTGCCTTCTCGCACTGCTTGCCAACCTTAAGGTCATCTGATATGATTACCCCTAGGTCTCTTTCCATTTTTGTTGCTGTTACTACCTCTCCTCCATTGTGAAATCTTCCCCTGGGTTTTTGTTTCCCAGGTGCATTACTTTGCACTTATTTGCATTGAATCCAAGCTGCCATACTTATGACCATTCCTTCAATCTTGCTAAGTCCCTTCTCATCCTTTCCACGCCTCCTTGTGTATCAACCCTGTTGCAGATCTTTGTGTCATCTGCAAAGAGGCATACTTTTCCTTCCGGTCCCTCTGCAATGTCACTTATAAAGACATTAAAAAGGACTTGACCCAGTACTGAACCCTGCGGTACCCCACTAGTAACCCCTCTTTCTTCAGAGTGGACTCCATTTACAATTACCTTCTGTGCCCTGTTGTTCAGCCAATGTTTTACCCAGGCTACCACCTTGGGACCCACTCCCAGGCTGGTTAATTTGACTACTAATCTTTTGTGTGGGACTGTGTCAAATGCCTTGCTAAAGCCTAGGTAGGCCATGTCCACAGCCCCTCCCTGGTCTACTACTTTGGTCACCCAGTCAAAGAAATCAATTAGATTCATCTGACATGACCTTCCCTCTGTGAACCCATGCTGCCTTGGGTCCTGTGCCCCACTGGCCTCTAGGTACTCAACAATTCTTTCCTTCAGAAACGATTCCATCACTTTCCCTACCACAGAGCTCAAACTGATAGGTCTGTAGTTTTCTGCCTCCGTCTTGGTCCCACTTTTGTGAAGGGGAATCACATCCGCCTTCTTCCAGTCCTCAGATACCACACCATCCTCCCATGATTTGTTAAAAAGCGTAGCCAGTGGTGTCACTAATTCTCTGCTTAATTCTTTTAGAATTCTGGGGTGAATTCCTTCTGGCCCCATTGCTTTGTCCACCTTCAGTTTTAGGAGTTCTTTCAGAACCCTTTCTTCTGTGAAAGGACTGGGATCGACCCCCCTCTCCAGAGTGCTTCTATTAATTGGATTAGGCACCTCCCACACTTCCTCTTTTGTGAATACTGAACAGAAGCATTCATTCAATATCCCTGCTTTATCACTGTCACTCTCTGCCCACCCACCATCCATTCTATTCAGCCTCACTATCCCTCCCTTTGTCCTTCTACACTCCCTGATATACCTATAAAAGGTTTTTTCCCCCTTCTTAACCGAGTTAGCTATCTTTTCCTCAGTTTGTGCCTTTGCTATTCTGACTACCCTCCCTGCTTCCTTCTGCCTTAACTGGTACAGTTCTCTGTCCTGCTCCTTCTGTGTTTCCTTATACTTCCTAAATGCTATCTTTTTCTCCTTTCCTGATTGTGGTTCCTGGGCTGACTCCGAAGCATTTCCTCCAGGACCGTGGGTCGGGTGATTTGTTTGCTGATTGTCTCAACTGTGGCTCCTGGCGTCAACTTTGGATGGCTTCTTTTTCAGAGTGTGGGACAGGCGATTTGTGTGCTGTCTGTCCGCCAGCTGTTTGTGGGTTCAGCAGTTCTTGATTCCACACAGGAAGGATATTCTTTGACTTTTCTGACCTCTGGACTACTCTGTTTTCTGGTGGCGTGAGTACTAAGTACTGTTGGCCGGGGTCTGTAGCTGATCCCAGCCCTGTTTTTGTTTTCATACTCAGAATATACGATATTTTAGAAGGGTTGTTAAACTGGATGAAGGTATAGTTTTCTGCAAATCAGACATTAAACCTTTGTTACTTGGATTACTGCGTTGCAATCTGTTGGATTTAGGGACTTTGGGGTTCATATTCCAGCTATTGATTGCCCTATTTAGTGAATTCCTGGCTCCCCAAGCTGTAGCAGTACAGGGGTTGGGTCTTCACCGCTGGGGAGCCAGTGGGTGGTAGCCTTTTCCTCTAGAAACCCCCCGGGAACCTATTTAGTTGGGTTCTGCTGTGGTCCTTTAGTAACTGTTGTAGGCTGGTGGTAGACTGGGGTTTAACTTTCTGGGTTTTAGCTGGGGAATGAAGCCAGTCCCAAAGATGTTTTGTTGATCTTTCATCGGACAGACTGTTCTATTTTATATAAAACCTCTACCTGAACAGTGAAAGTGTTCTTGAGGATTTTATCCACTTGAGTTATGTGCTGAGTTTTTGGTTTATCTGTGTTTTATAATATTACTTTATATCTAATACTGAGAATCCCTGTGCCTTTATGAAGTTCTGGCAGTGAGAGTGCACAGGCTGGGAATCTTCTGACTGCCCTGACTCTCCGATAGTAAGTGCTGCATATGAATTGAATTTTTACCTCAGAGGTTGTGAGACAACCTCTGTGGTTTTAATGACTGATTGAAAGATCCTCCTATTGGTAGTGAGAGTGCCTTTCGGATATTCATCTGTGGACTGCTTTTCGGGACTTGGGCCCCTATGGACTTATTGATTGTGGGCCTAAGAAATCTTTGGGATCCTTTTTTGAATTTTTTTTTTCAGTAAATTTTATTTGGTTTTAGGGGAGCGTTTTGGGGGGGGGTTGGTGTTTGATTTGTGTGTGTGTGAGTGAGTGTGTGTGTTTTGTTTTTGATTGAGAGTACGTAATTGGGGAGGATGTGTCTGGGAATGCACGTAAACTTGGGTCGAGCCAGGATAGTGTATGGGGCATCTCAGCTCTTTGATCTTCGGCCCTTTTTCAGTCCTCCTGTATCAGATACTACAGCTAGGTGCTGTAGGGAGGTTGGAATTGGGGAGAATCATAGGACTCGAGTGAGGCTGGGTGCCCCATGCACTATGGGTGGTAGGATCGAGGTGGTGAGGTGTAGAAGGCACCCTGGGATTAGATCGGACTTGGGAGGAGGTCCGCGTGTTTAGTTCCTGTCACCAGGGTTCCCATTAGATCGAGGGGGCAGGTAGCCAGTAGGGCTGCATTGTCCACTAATCCCCTGAAGGCGGTGCTTTACAATGCCAGATCGGTCAGAAGCAAGACTGCAATTATAGCGGACTTGGTTTCTCTGGTCGATCTGGCTTGCAATATGGAAACCTGGATTGGTGATGATGCTGGCCCAGTTTTAGAGGCTGCCATCCCGTCCAGGTATACTGTAGTGCACTGCCCCAGAGTGGAACGCAGGGGTGGGGGGGGTAGCCATTTGTTTTAGATCTGAGCTGGGCTTCACCATGCACCCTGTGAGAACACCATGTTCTTTTGAGTGTGTGGCCATTCGTGGGGGACCAGGCGCAGGTTGCTTGGCCCTCCTGATTTATCCCCCTGCTGGGGTGTCGGGAGAATTCCTTCATGAAGTGGCTGATTTCGTCGTTGGTGAAACATTGGAGGCCCCCAGATGGTTAGTACTGGGGCACTTCAATGTTTGAGCTGAGGATGAATCGTCTCGGCTCCGTTATAATTTACTCCAGATGATGTCCTCTCTGGGCTTCGTGCAGGGAGTATCTTCCGCGACTCATCAGGGTGGCCACATGCTGGATTTGGTGTTCTCGCTGGGGCTTGAGATAGATGGTCTCAGTGTTGATAGGGTTGTTTGGTCCAATCATTGCATGGTGAAGTTCTGGTTCGGGGCCCCCCCGGAGTAGTTTTCCCCCTGCAGAGATGGTCAGCTACCGCCCTTTGAGGGGGCTTACCCCCGAGGGATTTTTGGAGGCGGCTGACCTATCTAGAGTGGACAGTGCATGCGGGGGGGTGTGTGCGCAGTAGTGGACACCTATAATAGGGCTCTTTCTGGTGCGCTTGGCTCCCTCGCACCAGTTCGTGTACGACCCAGGTCTTCTCACTTGAGGTCCCCTTGGTTTGATGGGAAGCTGAAGGAGATGAAGACTCTGGGTTGGAGATTAGAGCACTGCTGGCAGAAGTTTGGCCTGGAGGTGGACAAACTGGCCCTGCGTGTGCACTATGGTGCATATCAGGGGGCAATCAACCATAAGAAGGCAGAATTTTTGTCTAGGGAGTTTGCTGCTGGGAGGAACCGACCAACTGTGCTCTTTCGGACTGTGGACAGGCTTCTTCATCCTGCCTGTCTACAGCCGAAGGTAGCTTTTTTGAATGCACTGTGTGATGGATTTGCTCGGTTCTTTTCAGACAGAGTGTCTGCCATCAGGCAGGGGGTTCCGCCAGTGGACCAGAATCTGGTCAACAGTGGTCGCCATGGGCTTCCGAACAGCACTCCGCCTGTTTGGGATGAGTTTAGACTGGTGGAGGTTGTTGAGGTCATTGAGATTGCTTCTAGGCTTCGGCACACCTTTTGTGAACTGGACCCGGTGCCAACTCATTTCTTAATGAGATGTGTTGACTCTGTTGGCCCGGTGTTTGCTTTGATTGTCCGGTGTTCCTTGTCAGAGGGGGTCTTTCCCGATGTCTCGAAAGAGGCATTGGTGAGGCCCCTTCTGAAAAAAACATTGTTGGACCCTGACATCAAGGCAAATTACCGTCCTATCTCCAATCTTCCATTTTTAGGTAAGATTGTTGAGAAGGTGGTGGCGCTTCAGCTTGAGGAGCATCTCGTGACCCATAATCTTTATGAACTTTTCCAGTCGGGGTTTTGTGCAAGGCATAGCACGGAAACTGCACTAGTTCGGGTGCATAATGACCTCCTTAGGGCTAGAGATTGAGGGGAAGGGACAATTCTTGTGCTCCTTGATCTCTCCTCAGCATTTGACACTGTGGATCATCGAGTGTTACTTGTCCGCCTGAGGGAATTCTGTGGACTTGCCGGCTCTGTCATCTGCTGGTTTGAGTCTTTTTTATCCAACAGGAGGCAGAAGGTAGTGATGGGGAATTTCTCCTCCTCCTCTGACCACCTGTTGTGTGGAGTTCCCCAGGGTTCAGTCTTGTCGCCGATGTTATTTGCCGTGTACACGCTACCCCTGGGAGAGCTCATTAGGAAGTACAGCTTGGGTTTTCATTGCTATGCTGATGATACCCAGCTGTACTTTTCCTTTGTTCCTGGAACATCTTGTGCAGTAGAAGTGCTTAACAGCTGCCTTGCTGAAATCAATGACTGGATGGCCTCCAGTTGGTTGCGACTCAACCCAAGTAAGACAAAGGTACTGGTGGTGGAGTCGAACAGAGGACGTGATAGGTTGGCCTCTGGTGCAGAGACAGGACTTTACCTTGGCTCTGTACCATTGAAGGCCTCCTCTAGGGTGTGTGATCTGGGTGTTATTCTTGACAGTGGTTTGTCACTTGAATTTCAGGTGTCTTCAGTTGTACATACTAGTTTTTATCAACTGAGGAATATCGCCAGGATCAAGCCCTTAGTTCCGCCTCTGGACTTCCCCACTTTGGTGCACGCCTTTGTGACGTCCAGGCTTGACTACTGTAATGCACTCTATCTCGGGGTCTCTGGGGGTATCCTCCGCTGATTGCAGTTGGTGCAGAATGCAGCGGCGAGGTTGTTGACAGGACAATCTAAATACTGTTATATAACCCCGGTGCTACGTCATCTGCACTGGCTGCCGGTTAGGTGGAGGGTCCTCTTTAAGGTGGGTTTGCTCACCTTTAAGGCCCTACATGGCCTGGGCCCAGGCTACCTGAATGACCTTCTTACACCTGCTGTCTCGGTCCGATCCCTGCGTTTCTCCTCTCGGGGCCTCCTTGCGATTCCCAGGATGAGGTTAAGAACTGCAGGTGACAGAGCATTTAGTGTCGCCGCTCCTGTCCTGTGGAATTCACTTCCTATAGTTGTTAGGGAGGCCCCGTCTGTTGAGGCTTTTAAGGCCCTTCTTAAGATGTTTTTATTTGATCAGGCATTCCCTGATTATGTTTTATAAGCTTATATTGTTTAAATTTTTAATAAGGAAACAAATTGCGTAGCAAATTAAGGTTTTAATTGTTTGGAGTTGTATATTTTATTGATTGTATGGTGTTATGTTGTATTTATTTGATCAATGTACGGTGCCCAGAGCCTCCGGGATGGGCGTCTTTTAAATAAAATTTGCCTTGCCTTGCCCTTGCCTTGCCTTCTCCCTAACCTTCACCGCTACCTCTTTTGAGAACCATAGTGGCTTTTTCTTTCATTTTGATTTGTTCATTTGCTTCACACAAAGGCTTGTTGCCTCTGTGATGGCAGTTTTGATATTTCCCCATTGTTGCTCCACCCCTCCTTCTAGCCTGTTTGCTAGTGCTTTTTTAAGGCAGTCTCCCATCTTGCCAAAGGCACCCCTCCTGAAGTCCAGGACACTCACTTTTGTATTGCTTGACTCTGTAGCAGAGTTTATCGTGAACCACACTGTTCGGTGGTCACTTGTTCCCAAATGGCTACCCACTTCTAGATCTGAGATCCTCTCACTATCCCCATTTGAGAGTACGAGGTCTAAGATTGCTCCCTCATGAGTGGGTTCCAAAACTAGCTGTTTGAGGCATGCCACCTGAAGGGCATCAAGAATGGCCCTGCTTTTGGATGTGGCTGCCGCAAAGGTGCTTCAGTTAACATCTGGCATGTTAAGGTCCCCCATCAACAGTATCTCCCCTTTCTCTGCCATCCTAAGTATGCCTTCTGTCATATCCTTGTCCATTCCCTCCCCCTGACATGGGGGTCTATATACAACCCCTGTGTGGATTGTGGTGCCATTTCCAGTCTCTAAGGTGACCCACAGTGCCTCCTCTCCTCCCTGTTTACTCTTTTGTTCAGTTGATTTATCCCTTCCCTTACATAGAGAGCTACTCCCCCCCCTTCTGCCCTCTCTGTCTCTCCTGTATGTTGTGTACCCTGGTATGTTAACATCCCAGTCATGGTTCTCTGTGTACCATGTTTCTGTGACTGCTACAATATCCAGGCATCCCTCTTCCATCAAGGCCACCAGTTCAGGGAGCTTGTTGCCCAGACTACTGGCATTGGTACTCATTACCCTCCATTTCTTGATGGCCATACCCCTTTTTGCACCATCCCTGTCCTTATTGCATTTGTCACTTTCTCCATTTACCCCTGCGCTTCTCCCTATTGACATCTCTATGTTGGTATCTACCTCACTTAGTACTCTGATATTTTTTGGGGGGCAAGGATTTCCCTACTCCTTTCCAGTGCCTTCCCCCTTGGCTAGTTTAAATACTTGTCAATGAAGTATTTAAACCTATCACCTAGGATCCTGGTTCCCCTCCTGGACAAATGCAGACCATCATGCCAGTATAGGCCTGCATCCCTCCAGGTGGACCCCCAGTCTCCAATGAAGCCAAATCCCTGAGCTCTGCACCAGTTTTTCAACCACTGATTGAATCCCATGGTGTGGAGCACCCTAGCCTCATCCGTGCCATATATACGCAGCACTCCGAGAAGGTCACGTGTCAGCGCTTGTTCAAGGCCCTCCCCATACCACAAACGCTTTTTGCACTGCTCTGATCCTTTCTTAGCCAGGTCATTTGTCCCTAGGTGGACAATGACATCCAGCTCCCTCCCCTGTGCAGCTGCTCCTGCAATCCTGAGGATTCGCTCCCTGTCTAGTGGCAAGAAGGGCTGAAATTGCTTATGTCTATTTTTTCATGTAACATTTGCATCACTGATTAATTTGGTGCAGCAAGACGTGTGTGTGTGTGTGTGTGTGTGTGTGTGTGTGTGTGTGTGTGTATTTTCAAGGGGGTCTGTATGTTCAAAACCAACCGCACCTTTTACTGCATTACCTTGATGTTTATACTTCTCTTATTATTTTTCTACTATTGAGGTATAAATGTGGGACTTTTACATCACAATAATACAAGCACAACTAAGTTACACATTAAGGGCCCAATTCTAGAAAGAATTGGCGCAAAGTCGCCATAACACTAACCACCACCCGCAACTGCGACATTGACCCTTCGCCCTATTCTAGAAGGGGCAAGGTCACCGCAGCAAAGTCCTGTGACTTGTGACATGCGACCTGGTACGCTGAACAGAGGGCTTACCTGGCGAGCATGTCGCAACCTGCTGCTGCAGGTACCCACCACCCAGCAAGCAGCAATAGCCGCCCCGCAGGGCTGGCCACACCCCCCCTGCCCCCCAAGCCTCCAGTATGTATCCTGCAGGGCAGGCCACACCAACTGGCCCCTGAAACCACATGGGAGTGCCCTGCAGGGCAGGCCACACCAACTGGCCCCAAAACCTCATGGAAGTGCCCCGCAAGGTAGGCCACACCAACTGGCCACTGAAACATCCATAGATATGCCCCACAGTGCTGCCCACACCCCAGCCCCCCAAAACCCTTGTTGTAAAATGCCCCGCAGGGTGGCACTGTCATCCTCACCCGTGTCCCGACCCCTGAGTCACTGGTCGCATATGCGGCATATACCCCGACAAGCCCTGGTAGTCTAGTGGCCCTCACCCCCCCACCCAGCCATGCCAGCTCACCCAGCACCCCTCACCCATCCCCAGCCAACAACTGGCACAGCCCACCTCTCACCTCTATGGCCAGCAACCGACTGAGTTATGTAGGAGCACTACTGGAAAGACATGCTCAGAAATTAATGTCTTGGGGGCAGGGGCACTTCCATGAGTTTTGGGTGGCATAGAAGACCTAGACTACCGGGGCATGTCAGGAATTGTATCTGTGATTGTGGCGGGTGACTCGGGTCAAGGCACAGGTTCATATGTATGTCAGTTATACACATATGTCTATTGTACAGTACACCCACTATACTGTTATAGCTGCTACTACACTGCTGAGTGTACTCTGGAATGGCCACTAGACTACCAGGGCATGTCAGGGTGTATGCTGCAGTTGCAGCGGGTGACTCGGGGTCGGGGCAGGGGTTCATATATATATGTCAATTATACACATATGTCTATTGTACAGTATGCCCACTATACTGTTATAGCTGCTAGTACACTGCTGAGTGTACTCTGGAATGGCATTTAAGCACAAAGCCGCAATTGCGGCTGCAACTCGGGGTTTGGGCATGGGTGGGGGGGGTGCGCGCCCCTGTGGGGCATATTATAATGGGGGCTTCAGGGGACTGGAGGTGTGGGATGCCCTGTGGGGTACTGTGTGGACACTTCAGTGGGCAGGGTTGTGGGCAGCCCTGTAGGGCCATCACTGTACGAGGGTGTGCACAGTACGGAGATGGGGTGGGAGCATGGCCCCGATTCTGGAAATGTTTGTGTGGTGCCCATTGGGGTGACAACAGGAGTGGTCTGGGCATGGGGGAGCACATGGACTGGGTTTTAAAGGACCCTCGGAGGACTTATGCAAGTTACACCAGCTAAATGTAGGTGTAATGTACATTGCCAGTTCTCCTCCAGGGGTTCTTGTAGAATCCTGACATTGGGGTCTTTGTTGCTGCCCTTCTGGAATGGGGCACAACTGCTGCCGTAAACCCCCTAGCACCATGTCGAAGGGGGTTTATGGTGCAACTGCCCACGTAAGCAGCTGTTCAACTGTGGCCTGAGACATCGCTTAAGCCACTTTGTAGAATAGCGCAAGTTGCAACTGCTGGCATAAGTTGCTACTTGTGCCATTATACGTGGCACAAGTGCTGTTACGCCAGGCATAACCGTTCTAGAATCAGGGTCCAATTCTTTATCTCTTGCCACATTAACGCATGATCAGCCGTTGTGGCTCTGACCAGAGTTTGTTACACTTTGTTGCAAGTACCATTATATCATAACTCTACTTCATGAACTGCTATGAAACGATGTTTGCATGCAGTACCAGACATTGTTATTGGTCTATTTGTATTACCTGTGAAAACTTCTACAATAATGATTAACTGCAAAAAAGTGGTATTCAGTTTTAATTCTTGGTGTTGCTTTGGTGACCTTAATAAAAATCACTTTCTATCCTTACCAGTTTTCCAGGGCAATCTCTGCTGCTTACCCTGCCACAGATAAAACTGAGACCTTGGCACCATATAAGGTCTTCTGTGGTGTGTAAGAGGGAGAAGAGTTTGCCAAAAGAAGTCAGCAGAAGTTTGCATTCCTGTATTTCTTAATAAATAAACTTTCCATCTACTGAATGTGTGGAAGGACAGATGTTTGACAGATGGGGATATACTACTTTTTACTGGTTATTCTTGACAAAATTAAATAACGGATTTTTAAAAAAAGTATTTTCTTTGTTAAAATGATCTCAGTTTACCTAGATTATAAGCACAGTAAGGCACTGGAGTGTTTGGGTCAGGCTAGGTAACCTTTCTTCCAGCAACTGTAAGGTCCTCCGCCTGTGGCATTAGGCCTCATTATGCCCCAGGGCGAGTAGTTATTTCAGCCTAACCTACATTCTGTTGTGTCTTATTACTTGTATATCCCACATTAAGCTTTGGAATACTATCTTAAACTGGAAGAACACTCTGATGGTTCATCCACCAAACTTATGCTGAGACTAGCAGAAATAGTTTTGAAGTATAATGCCTTCCCCTTCCTGAATAGTATTTTGTTTGCATATAAAAGGGTAACAAGGGGAGCTACAATGGTTCCCAAGTTTGCAAAGGTATATATATTTATACATGTCTCTAGGTAGATGGAAAAAATACAGTGGTCAAGTAGCTGATATGCATCTCTGTTATAACGAGTTAGTTATGTGGCAGCATTACAGTGATCTTTATCGTATTTATTTATTTATGTAGGTACATTATGTATGCATGTATATATGTATGTATGTATTTATTTATTTATGTAGGTACATTATGTATGCATGTATATATGTATGTATGTATTTATTTATGTAGGTACATTATGTATGCATGTATATATGTATGTATGTATGTATTTATGTGTGTACATTGTGTATGCATGTATATATGTATGTATGTATTTATTTATGTATGTTCATTGTGTATGCATGTATACATGTATGTATGTATTTATTTATGTATGTACATTATGTATGCATGTATATATGTATGTATTTATTTATGTATGTATATATGTATGTATATATTTATGTATGTATGTACATTATGAATGCATGTATATATGTATGTATGTATTTATTTATTTATTTAAAATTTGTTGATCAGGAAAGGCACACTGATCCGGAGTGAGTTTTGCAGGTGTAACCTGGGGGTAACAAGGTGGAAATAGCTACATTAAACAAAAAATGAGAAACCCAAAGTAGGTAAGCACAGAAAGGGATAAGTGCAATGTACAGTACAATGCAGAATATCAGATGGTGCAAGGTACAACATTTACAGACTTGCAAAAATTTACAATGGCTAAAAGTGATACGTTTAGTGTACTAACACAGAACATCAGACAACAAGATACAAAAATCTGCAAAAGTACAGACATTTACTGTGTTAATGACAATAAATAATTACATCATTGAAGTAGTGGTAACATTTAAATAATGGTACAAATTTGCAAACATTCACAGTGTTGAATGCTATTAAATCACTAAATTAGTGGAACAGTGACTTCAACTTTGTTAGATACAGTATCTTGAGGATACCAACCAGAACTGTTGCATTAAGTGTAACTCTCTTCCAGCAGAAGAGAGAGGGGTAATTCAGCTCAACACACCTTTACTGAGACTGGCAGCTTAGGCACCAAATTGTTAAGGAGTGTGGGTGTTGGTGGAACTTTGATATTAAAAGTAGCCAGACAGTTTTACTCTGATTCAGTCTGGGTTGCCAATGTTGGATTCCAGTGTGTCCTGACCTGTGAAAGACAAAGACAACCGGGGTGGGGGGATCTGCTACAAAACCCCTTGATATGTACTATATATCTCTACTACTTGGAGTAAAAGACTTACTTAAGAAAACTCTTTCTCAATTAATTATTTATTGTTCATATGGTTTCAATACTACATAACATAAATATAAATAAAAACCAACATATTGAGGAAAAAAACTCCTCTTCTTCAGGGCTAGCATTTACTGTCCCACATGGATTTCTTTCCAAAATTAAAAGAAAGTCATTCAAGTTTGTTACTTCCCATTTTCAAATTGATTTCAGGCTTTCTTTGCCTTGTTAGAAAAACTGAGGAATCTTCTCTCCTCCGTATTATAGACCCAGCTGGGTCTGCTATAACACACAGCATCCTGCTGCAAACTCCTTGGTGTAGGTTTATGCATAAAGATTTGTTCAAGCAAAAATAGCAGCATTCACCAAAACCCACGGCCAACATTTTGCTCAGTATATTAAGGCATGCCTTGTTAAAATGCACCAAGGCTGAACGAGAATGTTAGCAGTGGTGTTGGAGTGAGTGGTGCTATTTTGGCTTGAACAAAAGGCCAATGGCACATTCATAAGGTAGAAAAAGAAATGAGCAGACTGGATGGGCCTTGTAGTCCTTAACTGCCATCAACTTCTATTTTTCTGTAAATCTTTGTGCATATACCTACATCAAGAAATTAGTTTTTTGCACCAGAGACTGTAACATCCCTATTGATGTACTATGGAAATTAAACTGCTTTTCCTGAGGCTCCAGCCATACATCCCTATTGCAGTCATTCTTCTCTTTGTCAGCATCCTAGGGCTTGGTATCACAGGTTATTTGATTCCTATTGCTGGGGCAAGGCAAGGGACTTGGAGGCTTGTGAGGGTGGTCCAGCCAAATGCTAGGGTGGCTAGAATGTGATTAGCTGGGCATGAAGTGCCTTAGCACTCACAAGGGTAAGACCTGGAGGAAGGTCATTGCAAGCAAAACATAGTGGTCCCAGTTGCTTTGCCTAGATGCTTTGAACTTAAAATTCTGACTAGGCTTTAACAGTCATTTGGATGCTCTGCATAGATAATAATCTTTATGAAAAGAAAGAAACTTGGGAATCAGCTTGCATCTGCCACTTGTCCCCTAGTGCCATGTTGCAGCACATTTTGAGGCACACAGGCAGCATGAGCCCCTTTTGGGGCAGGCAGCCTGCAGTTGACACAGGCTGCCATTGAGAATCACTAACGGCTTATCATTTGACACAAGGGGCACTTTGCATAATTCAATGTGGCGCAAGCCCCTTGCACTGTATTGGGAGCTTTGAGAATCAGTCCCCATGTCTTCAGTTTTGCTTCAACACTTTGGTCACAGACTCTTTGGGACCTTGGTACTGGAATATAGCTGGCTATAAGCAGCTGTAAACAGCATTCCTCCTCCACCCCTTGTCAATCCCAACCTCTTCCACCCACCCACGTTTCTCCAGTCCATTTTAAAAATAGCTTAGTCAGCAAAATGCTAGAAGTCAGAATTTATTTCTTTTATAAAAACATAGTTTCATAGTTATTTTACAAGTTCATAAGGCCGAAGACCACAGTGAACTCACCACCAAAACTAACGGTGGTATTTATATTTAAACAAAATATGTTCCATATTCCTCCATATGTTCATCCAATAAGATTTTAAAACTTTGCACAGTATCACTATCAACAACGTTTCTTGGCAATGAATCCCATATTGGTGGTGCCTTCTGTGTAAAAGACTTCTGTCTTCATTGGGTTCTATTAACTGGGCTTTTGATTTCATCTTTGTATGATCTGGTATTATTTTCACAATCCTGTTTTTCTAGACATATAACATCAAGTGTATCACTGTTATGTGAGGCATTGTATATGTGTATAAGATCACCCCCTTAGTACCTGTACTCATGGGAATATAAGTTCAAGGACTTTAGCCTATCCTCATATGGGAGATGTCCTAGATGTTTAACTCTCTTGGTAGCTCTTCTTTGGACCCTCTCCATCATTCTCAAAGCACTTACAGTAGTAGGAGCACAAAATGGGACACAATATTCCATGTGTAGCCTGACGAGACTTGTATACAGAGGCATCAGGACCTCAGCCTTCCTACTTTTTATATGCCGATGTATACATCCCAGAATAGAATAGCATTTTTTTACTGTTCGTTTTGTATGAACATCAAATTTCAGATCATTGGTAATAGTTATACCTAGATCTCTTTCCTCTATGGTTGATTGAATTATTTTATCCTTTATAATGTAGTTTGCCCCCCTGTTGTTATTTCCAAAGTGCATCACTTTACATTTTAATTCATTAAATGTAATTTTATTCTCATCTGCCCAGTTACAAATATTATTTATACATTCCTGAAATTAAGAGACTGACTCTGGACTGTTGACTATACAGGCAATTTTACAATTGTCTGCATACTTTCCCATCCAGACACTGTTACTCACTCTCATTGTAGATATAAGTATATTAAATAACAAGGGACCCAAGACAGAACCCTGTGGGATGCTGCTAGTCATGGGACACCAGCTAGATTCATGTCCACGTACCACTACGTGTTGTGCTCTATCATTCAGCCATGAGCAAATCCACCTAATGATGTTACTATGGAATTTTAATTTACACAGACTTTCCAACAAGGTTTTATGTGACACTGTGTCAAATGCCTTAATGTAGTCCAGAAAAACAATATCCACTGGCAGACCTTCATCAAGAGCCTCACTAACTGGCTCAAAGAAACTGATTAAATTGGTTAAGCATGATCTACCAAGTGTAAAACCAGGTTGTGAGATATCACATGCTGCAGTTCTAAGTGTATGAGCCATCATTCTTGTTCGAATTATTCTCTCCATCATTTTGCCTATCTCAGAGGTCAAGCTAATGGGCCTATAATTTCCAACAAGTCGTTTGCTACCTCTCGTATGTATTGGTACAACATTTGCACACCTTCACTCCTTTAATGCAGTCCCACTATTTATTGAAGTATTTTATAGCACTGCTAAAGGGCCTGCCAACTCATTTACCAATTTCTTTGGAAACTTTGGGGCTATACCATCTGGGCCTGGAGCAGAATCTTCCTTCAAATTCATGATGTTGTTCACTACTTCTACTGTAGTGATATATTCCATTATTCCTTCATTACGTAAATTGCTTTATTTCAATATATTGCTTAGGGATGAAAACATTCTGAAAGTAAATATTTAGCTCATTAGCCATATCAGAATCATTGGACACTACTGATTCTTGTATTTTTAGTGGCCCTATAGAATGTTGGCTACTTCTGAGTGATCCAATATAATTGTAAAAGCCTTTTTTTTTTAATCAGTCGCTAAACAAAGTTCTAGGTCTTGTTTCCTTTTTTTAATAAGATGTTTTGTCTTTTTTATCAGGGTTTTGTATTTTAAATAATGAATTGTGTTTTGAGACTTCTTGTATTTTGGATATGCCCTGTGTTTTTTATTTATAACTTTTTTTATTTCATTTGTTCACCATACCGGAATTCTTTTTGAGTTTTTGTCGTATTTTATCCTCCATGGAACTCATGTATTTATACAATGCATAATCCTGATATTGATTATATCCCATTGATCTTGTAAGTTTAAATTTTCTGTTAATTCCAGAGCCCAGTTCCATTTGCTTGGATAGTTTTTTTTATACTATCATAATCACCTTTATTGAAGTCTCTGATTTTTGTCATTCCATTATTACTTCCTATGGTCATTGTATTTAATTTAAATTGTAATATGTTGTGATCACTATCAATCAGTAGTGGCAGGACTATTGGTTTAGAATTGATATTGTTAATATTAGTCAAGATAAGATCGAGTAAATTGGTTTCCCTGGTAGGTTCCAGGACTAGTTGTTCAAGATTATTCTGCAAGGTAAATTCCAGGAATCTTTTTTCCATAGTACCTCTTGCTTCTAGTGTACTCCAATTGATATTTGACATATTAAAATCTCCCATAAGAATATACTCTTTTGGCACTTCCATGCTTTCAATTGCACTAAGGAGAGCCATATTACTATGGGAGTCCAGACTGGGGGATCTATAAACCAAACCAAGGGTTATTTTCCTGTTATTTAAGTATAGATCAACCCAAAGTGCCTCTGTATCATCATCCTGGAACTTTTTAATTTCAGATTTTATACTTTCAGTTACATACAGGGCAATAACTCCCCCTTTTTTCTGTTTCCTACTCTTGATAAATTTAATGTATCCTGGGATATCAGTGTCCCAGTCATCAGTTGTAAACCAGGTTTCACACACAGCACAGACATCAATTTGTTTGCTAGTTAGTGTATATCTCAACACATCCATTTTATTATGCAAACTTATTGCATTAAGTAATTGAATAGTTATGTCTTTGAGTTTCCTGTGTTTATCATGTGTCTAATATGTCTTAGTTTTTTTAAAGTGTGCATTTGTTTTACCATTAGCCTGGTTTATGTAATACCTCCCACCCCCACTTATCAGTTTAAATAGTTTCTTATATATTTTTCCATGTGTGTGCCTAGCTTTTGTTTACCTTTACTATTCAAATGAAGCCCATCTTTACAAAAGTAGTCATTATTTGTATTGAAATCTTCCCAATGAAATATATGTCCAATTCCTTATTTTAGAGTCCATAAGCATAGCCAATTGTTCACCCTTCGTAATTTTAATGTCTGATCATGAGTAGCCCTTGGTATTGGCAGTATTTCAGAGAATGCAAAATTGCATCCTGTATCCACTAATTTATTAGTCATATCTACAAATTCTTGCTTAATTTGCTGTTCATTCTGTGTAAATATATTAATGGCTCCAGCATGAATTATAACTAGGGAGTTTTGCATTTCGTATTTCAAGATGTCATTTACCATTTTATTGATATCAGTAACTCTTGCCCCTCTAAAGCAAGATAAGGTTCTTGATGCCTTATCTTCATTACATATAGTTCTGTCTAGCTCTTTGACTAGAGAATCTCTGAAAACAAATATTTGTTTTTTACCGGGTAACAGCTCACTTTCCATCTCTATACTTTTGACACAATTTGGGCCATCTGTGCTCTCAGTCTGAAAGTTTAGGTCTCCAGTTTGTTCATTATTGTTATCACTATCAGGCTCCAAAGATACTAATGGTGTGCAGTTGCTAATTTATGTTTGATTAAATCCTGTAGAGTTTATAATATTACGCCCATCATCTGTTTCAAGAGTACTATCATTAGCTACAGATTGTGGGGCTAGGGGATCAAAAGTATTTTGGAGGGAGATATTAAAGGCACCCATATTTTCCCCTTTCCTTCTTTTAGTAAATGTTGTGCTTTGTACGTAAAACCATTCTTCCTCTGTGTTACTAGATGTTTCTTCTTCCCTAGTTCTTTTTTTTATTACTGATTTTTGTTTCAGTGATTTGCTTTTGTTCACCTTTTGATTCTGGGTTAAAACAACTCCGCTGGAAACAGAATTATCATTGCCTATATTTTGTTCTTGTAATCTATGTGACATATTTTTCTGGCTCTTTTCTAGCTCACTTAATCTTTTATTGAACTCATTTACCATCAGTGTCAATTCAGCATTATCCCTGCATTTTTTGCATATATTTTGCTCCGGTATAAACACTGAGGAATCCAGGCTATACATACAGGATGATACACACTTAATTCCAATTGTCCCATCTTTGGTTGTAATGTTATTGTCCATGTTTTGTACAAGCCTTCACCACTAAATAAATTCTAGTGTAAACTTTTGTTTTATATATATTTAATACTTGTGATATAAACCAGTAGTTAACTAACTGCAAAATTTGTTATATAAGTGGCCCCTTGCTTCCTCACTAAAATGCAATACAATGACTATGGTCCTAAGTTTTGTGCTCTCTCTGTGAAGGTTCAATCAGTTTTCTGGAGTTTCAGATTATATCTAACTGTTCCCTAGAAGAAATGCTCTAGTCACAAAAGGTTATGCTCAATAGGGTTCAGAGATTCCTATCTAAGATCAAACTGATTAAAACGTATAATTATAAGGCTATAGATATACTAACCAGAGTGTTCTGCTAGTTTCCTGCCCCTGTACCCCGTTCCCCACCTGACACCATCAGATGTCACTGGCTTCTGCCCACGTCACCTCCGCTCCGCACTTGGCTGTGCCCCACTCGCTAGAGCTGAGCCAGAAATAGTGCTCCCAGCTATGATGCCACCCTGTTGCCAAGGAGACGCTCGCACACTAAAATATCTCCCTGTGTGTCTAGGGCAATGTATATAGACTGCCTTCAAAAAGGCAGTCTAGTCCACACAAGAATGGGCTAAATACCCTATTCAAAGCACCACAGTGTCTGCCCCAAAATTCGTCTCCCTCAAAAATGGGGGTTCAGGAGAGACTCCAGCAGGTACATGTACCAACTGCTGTACTCAATACACTCGCACCATAGTGCATTCCTTGCAAATTCTCAAACAGACTGCCCAAGTACAAACAAGCTCTAGGATGGGGAGATTGGGGGAATTGACTAGGTGGTGAAATGGGCGGTTGGGGGGTTCAGGACTAGCCCATGCCACCTGGGAAGGATTATGGCGTGATTTTTTAATTATTTAGTTGCAGGTTGAAATGATCGAAAGTGATCCAAAAGTTCAATTGGGCTGAATTGAAGGGGGAAGTGCCAAATTTTGACACATTCACTGAATACACATTTGGCACCAGCTCATCCAGGTGACAAACATGTTAATTCATTTATTGGCAGCATTTATAGTCCAATTATATTGCCAAACTGTAAACAGTTTATTACAATGGCAAATACAGATTTACAGACTATATTTTAATTGAGAATAGACCATAGCATTGAGTTGTACTGTGTTCTAGGTATCTGTTATTTTGTTAATTATCATTACTATGACTATGCACCAATTGATGTAACCTTTAAATGTTGTACAATATGAATGTTTATATGTTGTAAATGTAACCTTAATAACCATTTATAAATAAAAAAAAAATGATATTAGCTCATATTTGGTCCAAGGGTGCATGGGTCCATTGGGTGCTGGAATAAAATGAATTGTTATTTTTTGGTTTAGTTTAAATAATTTTATCCTGAAAAAGGAGAAGGCACTTGTTATCACCCATGCTGTTCATTCAATGAAAAGTGGAGTAGCTAATCCCCATGTGTAGACCAATAGGTATTAGTCATAAGTGTCTTAGCTGCAATTTGAACCCAGGCTGTCTGGAATACCATTATGGTTGTACTACCAGCTGTGCCACCAAGGCAGTGGGAAACCCGAGACTCCCAGAAGCACCTTACTCTTCCTCTAATACACAGCCTGGTGTTGCTTAGATAATTACATTTTCATTCACAAGGGTGCAGTGTACACTTATGTGGAACCCAAACACACAGAAAAGGGAAAGAAATAAGTATCTTAGCTAAGGCACTTTCTTTCTTCTGTTTGGGTTCCATATATCTGCACACTGCACCCTTTAGAGTGAAAATGTAATTATCTGTGCAGTGGCAGGTTGTGCATTAGAGAAAGAGAAAGTTGATTTTGGGAGTCCCAGGTTTCCAGCTGCTTTGGTGGTGCAGATGGTAGTGAAACCAGCATGGTATTGCAGGCAGCCTGGGTTCAAATCCTAGCAAAGGCACTTATTGCTTGTTCTGTCTCTTTTCTTGTGAATCATATATGTGTACACCTCACCATACTGAATGAAAAAATCATTAGCACTACCTTTATAGTTTCCGAGGACAGAAATGGGTTTTATTGAGGAGAGTGTAACAACCCTTCCTACCAGTAGGGGAGAGGTGGTGGTTCACCTCAACATGCTTGTCCTAAGACTGGCAGTCTTGTTGCCAATGTTTTGAGGGAGTACAGGTATTGGAAGAGCATAGAGGATAAAAGCACAGTAGGCAGACAATACACATCTTGGGTATTTTATTCTGGTTCATTCCAGGCTGAAGTTATACTGGGGACAACCAGGAACATCCAGACAATGAGGGATTTAACGAAGGCCTGGATTCAGCAGCCCAGTTTATTAGGGACAGCCCTTAACAGTGCAGTATGTACACAGATCACTAGCAGGGTATGGAAACTGTGGTGGGTTTCCCTCAATGGAATCACTTAAATGTTTTACTGGCCTGGAGAGGGTTTCCCTGATGCAGTGGAGTGAGAACCTGTTGGGGGGGGGGGGGGCATGCTAGTCCTGGTGCCCTTGCCATGGAAAAGGCCCCTAAAGGATACTGAGAAAAGTGTGTGAAATAAAGCTATTTGTAGCAAGGTAAGAGATGCTGCAACTGTAAGGGGAATCTGTAGGGTCCTAAGGATTGGGACCCCAGGTTATGTGACCCCCTATGGCTGGGTTAAAGCAAGGGCCTTGGTGAAAGGTGAGTAGAGGTGTGCAAAGTGGCAAAACGTCATTTTAAAAAGCTACCACACCTCACAATGTGCTTTGCCATGCAAAGTGATACTTTGAGGAGTGTGCAGCCACTTCCTGCTGGCTGAAATACTAAGTCCCCATTTTCCCATTTGCAGGTTATACCTGCCAGCCACTAGAGGGACCCTGAGACCCCACCACAAATACCTCTATTCAGATCTACTCCCCCCCCTTCTTCCTGGATCCCTTCTAACAACCTATTCCACTTCTCTCCTCCTCAGCTTACAGCTACCCTGCCCATATCTCCTCCCGCACCCAGCCCTATAGCTAGCCCACTCTCAGACCCCTTGCCATCACCTCCATGCCTACACCCAGTGACCTCTAGGAGTCGCTATTTCTCACCCCATTTTGGGCCCAAACCTAGCCTGCTTCTAGCCCCCAGAACATGGAGCATGGCTGTCACCCAGGTCCCCTTTCCAACTGCCCTGGGAGAGTCTTGAACCTGGTACCCTGCCCACCAGTGTCCGTGTCACTACCACTGATCCAAAGTGGCATCTATGCTTGCTGGAGGGCAACTGAAATATTTCTACCTATCTGTCCTGCTGCTACCATTTGCACTATGCTAACCCACCTCTTACTAAAATGCCTCCCCCTCATCCTTACTCTGTTACCCTTGTCCCACCTACCAGGCACCCCCCCAGGCACACTGGCACTAGCTCCTCATTTGTTCCGGACTTAGTACAATCCCACCCTACACTCACCACATGCCCTAGCCCACAACACCCTCCCCCCTGGTCACCTCCCCATTGCTTCCCCAGTCTCCCATTGGAGGCTTATCATTCTCGCCTTTCCAGCCTGGATAACCCTGCCCATCCCCTGTGCCCAGAAGCTCTCCTCCTCCTCACCACATCCCTATCAAAAGCTCACCCTTCACCACCCCCTGGCCAGAGCAGTGGTCATCCTATTACTCCTGACAGGCAATATACATCCCAACCCAGGCCCAGCCCATACTAGCCCACCAGCTGGGTCACCCAGGCTCCGCATAGCATCCATGAATATATGCAGCCTTCTGAAAAAATTTGATTCCCTCCAATGCTGGGTCACACTGCATAAACCAGATGTCATAACACTGGTGGAAACTTGTCTATCAAAGTCCACAGCAGACTCCTTTGTCTCCCTTCCAGGATACACCCTTTACCGGGAGGATCGTGTAAGTAAATGGGGGGGGAGGGGGTGGCTGTGCAATCTATACCAGGGACTCTCTCACTCGACAAGCACTCCCTGCCCCAGCTCTCGTATACAGGGCACAGGCCCTGACCCTCAAACTGACTCCAGACCCCACCAGGGGCCCCCTATATCTCACCACTGCCTACATTCCCCCGAAAAACCAAACCCTGGCACTGGTTTCGTTAACAGATTATCTTACAACCCTACATCACAAAGCTGACCAAATCCTTGTGGGTGACCTGAACGTGAACTGGCTCGGCACATCCTCCTCCTCCTCCACCCGGGACTCCTTTGCAGCTATAGATCTGACTCAACTCATTTCTCAACCCACCAGAGTAAACACAAAGAGAGGTACCAGCACCCTTCTAGATGTGGTCATCACCAACCGCCCTGAACAAGTCCATGATTTCTAGGTCCTTCCTGACTCACTTAGTGACCGGTCCCCTATCCTTTTCCATTGGGTGACCTCCACACCCAAACCCACAGCCCATTCCACACTATGTCGGTGCCTCAGACCAGGTGGACTAAAAGCCTTAAGCAACTTCTTGCCCAAATAAACTGGTCACCCATACACTATGCCCCTGATATAGATACTGCCCTAACCTTTTTTTCCCAAACCTTCAACAAAGTCTGTGACATTTTCACACCCCTAACGGAAGTCCGAACCGAAATATGTAATGCACCCTGAGTTACCCCTACCCTGCTTCAACTGCTCAAGCACAGGGATAACTTATGGCACCTGGCCGGATGGTGGACAGACAGGCATACAATGCTGCACGAAACAAATGCACCTGGGCCATCAGAAAAGCAAAGGCCGATCACTACCAGGCCACGCTCACCTCCTCCTGGGGGTGTGCAAGAACATTCTAGGACAACATTAAACAATTAAATGGGAGCGCGCACTCCCCCCCTCCCAGATCACCATAGATGGCTCTATCTCTACCGACCCAGACTGCATAGCCAACTTCCTCAACTCATCCTTCATGGACCTTAGTTCGGTCCTCCCTAGCAATTTCTTTGACCCTCCCCCCTCCCTACCTGCCCCAGTCATCCGATGCCCTAGTTTCCACTTACGCAGGGTAACTGCCCAGGAAGTCATACCCCACCTGATTAAAGCACTAAAGAGCAATAGTACTGGCAGTGACTCCCTGAACCCAGTATCCTCCATCGGATGCTGGATCAGGTCCTTGCTCCACTCACTAGCCTTCTCAATAAATCCCTCTGCCTGGGGCAATTCCCTTCAGCCTGGAAAACTGCCACAGTTACGCCCATACACAAAGGAGGTGATGGGTCCACAGCCGGGAACTACCAGCCTATCTCCATCCTCCCACCCCTCTCCAAAGCCCTAGAAAAACTGGTGGCCACTCAAATCACTGATTACCTGACCAAGCACAACATCCTCTGCCCAGAACAGCACAGTTTCTGTGCAGGTCACAGTAACAGCACTACCCTCATAGAGTTTTCAAATTTTCTACACTCCTCCCTGGACTCTGGCTCACTAGCCGGGGTGGTGTTCATTGATCTCTCAAAGGCCTTTGACACTGTCTACCACCCCCTCCTGCTGGATGCCCTCAGCCACACCGGCTTCGCCACTGGGCCGGTCTCCTGGTGATCCAGCTACCTATCTGCCCTCTCCCAGTGTGTTAAAATCAATGGGACCTTTTCCAAAACATGTCCCATCTGCTCAGGTGTTCCCCAGGGTTCCATCCTGGGACCTCTACTCTTCTCGCTCTACCTTAGCACCCTGCCCAGTGCATGCAATGGTAAAATTCTGCTGTTTGCAGATGATGCCGTCATCTTTGCCACCCACTGAAACCCCATCTCCCTACAGGACACCTTGCAACTATCCTTTGATGATGCTGAAATCTGGTTTAAAGAGCATAGACTTGTTATCAATCTCAAAAAAACTAAAACTATGCTCTTTTCCCATCCCCAAAACAAAGCCAGCAACTTCCCACTCCACATCCTCCCTAGTTCCAAACATCCTCTCGAACAAGTCCGCTCGTACAAGTACCTTGGGGTCTCCTTTGACTCAGCCCTCACATACCACACCCACATTGATGCTCTTGCCTCAGCTACCAATGTGCTGCTAGGTATCCTATACCGCTACAAAAATTGCCTCCCCCCCAAACGCCCTCTGACTAGCAGTCACATCCTCAATAATGTCCCCTTGTGGACTATGGCCTGCCAGTTTATGGTGCTGTGTACTTGACCTCCTCAATAAGATCCGCCTCAGTATGAATAAGGCTTGTAAGCTAATTACGGGGGCCCCCAGGCTAACACATACTTGCCAGCTATATGACATGGCAATACTGCTTAACCTGGACGAATGACTCAGATACCAAACCTGCCTCATAATGAAAAAAACTCTTCTCGGGCTATCCCTGCCCGGGCTGACAGCCTCCATCCACCTAGCACAACCCTTAGTTCAAACTTGAACCTCCTACAAGGCCACTCTACCGGTCCCTAGGTCCAGGACCACCCATGGACAGAGGTCCTTCTGTTACAGAGCTTCCTCCTGGTATAACACACTCCCTACCTCCATCTCTGATACCCCCACGATCTCCTGCTTCAAAACTGCACTTCAGAGTCAGCTATTTAACACGCAGAACTGTACTTGTCTCTAAGGTGACTTAGCTCACTATGCACCAACAAAGCTCTCTGAGCGGCTCCTCACCCCACCACTCACCAACCACGTCCCATAGCCCACTGAACTATTACCACCTTGCTGTCTCTGCACGTTACCGTGTGTATGTATATGCCAATGTATAATAATCTGTTTCTCCCTATCCTAATAACTGTAACAGCATGTGATTTCCAAACTTGTAACCTCAATGATGTAACAAAGAAATAACGGCATGTGATTGCCAATTCTGTAACCTCAATGATGTAACAAAATGTTGTAATGTATTTGTCCTCTATGTGACAAGGTACCTTTGGAAATGAGCCTCTGTCTCAAAGGTTGTAAACTGATGTACAAATAAATAAAAAATAAATAAAAGAAAAGAAAACAAGGAAAAAGTACAAACATAAACTCCTACCGCAATACAATTAGACTTCTCTATCTAATGTATTATCTTCTTACAGTGCTTTTTAGTTAGATGTTGTTTCTAAGAGCCCACAAAGAAAATTGTCTAAAGATCAGACACAGAATAGTTTAAACTGTCTTTCAATCACACCCCTTCCATGATGTCACCTAGTTTCTCCTTGTTAAATATAAAAAAAATAATACACACAGGATGTCCTATCAGGAGGTATATTAAATAAGGTGACATCAGCAAAAACTCATTTCCCAATATGACTCTTTGATTATGAGTGGTTTTCTGCTTCCTCAAGGATCAAAGGATATTTTAGTTTCCCAGCTTCAAAGGCAAGAAGCCATGAACACTGCCATAAAATGCAACTCCTCTAAAATGTCATAAAAGTTTACGATCCCTATATCCTAACAGCTGGTCAGCTCTAATTAAGTCAGATAAACAGGAGACACTTAATTATGTCTCTCTAGTCTTTCATTACCTCCTGGTTTCAGGTTAACATCCTGTTGTTTTAATGAAACTTGAGGGGGGGTCATCCCAGGAGCACAAGGGTGTCTCATGACAGACAATCACACACTACATTTTTATATTACAAAATCAGAGAACAAGTATAACCAGCTGGCCAAGCGTCAGACCATTAACCATCACCCTCAGTCACCTATCCATTAACCTAATTCACCACTTTGGATCCCACTCCTAGGCTTCTCAGTTTCCTAGTCAATATCCTATGTGGCACAGTGTTGAAGGCCTTGCTAAACTACAGATAGGCCGGATTTATTATGAAAGACTGACAGGCAGTCTCCCGTCAGTCATAATCCCAATGCAGCAAACCTGACCCAGTAAATCCTGACAGTGGTGGCAGATATTTTTTTCTTGCTTTGGGGGCACCCCTCTTAATTATTATAACAAACTCCACCATGGGCAAAATCCCACTGTTGGGATTTCAAGTATCGGGCAACCAAGTTTCAGTCTTACAATATACTCCCAATAGGCCACATACTCTGCCATCCTCTGATTTATTTCCTTGGTCACTCAAAGAACTTAATCAGATTCATCTGGCATGACCCCCCACCCATGTGAATCCATGGCACTTTTGGTCTTGCAGCCCATTGGATTCAAGATACTTTACCAACCTTTCCTTTAGCAGTGTTTCTATTAATATCCTCACCACTGAGGTGAGGCTTACTGACCTATAGTTGCTAGCCTCTTCCCTACTGCAGCCCGTATGTAGAGGGACCATGTCTGTTCTCCTCCATTCCTCCAGAACTAAGCTTGATTCCAGTGAGCTGTTGAATAAGGCTGTAAGAGGGGCAGTCAGCACTTCCCTCAGTTCTTTCAGTATCTTTGAGTGTATCCCATCCAGTCGCATAGCCTTGTCCACTTTTAGAGATGCAAGTCCCTTCAAGACTCTTTCCTTTGAAAGTGGACTTAAGTCAGCCTTTCCATCCCCTTTGTTCCTGCAGATCACTAGTGATCTGCCCCCTAATCACAGTGAAATCTGAGCAAAAGCACCTGTTTAGGAGGTCTGTTTTTTCTTGTTCCTTTTCTGTGCAGTAACCCTCTGCCACCCTATTTATCCTCATTATCCCTCCCATTGCTTCCCTCTTCTCTTCTTCACTGATGAAGTTCTCCACTTCACACTTTGTGTACTGGCAACTTCACCTGTGAAGTTAAGTGAGGGAGGACCAAAATGAGGCTGTATCATTTGATTGCGGATTGCCGCAGAGCTGCAGGTCACATGTTTACTGAGACTGTGGGATTGATTTTCAGATGCTTACATTTGGCACAAGGTGCTTGTACCAGAAGGAATTGCTGCAAGTGGCACTGCTTGCTACAAATGTTGTGGTAATCCTGATTTTCGAATGCAGGCTGTGTCAAAATTGGAATGCCTTGTACTGAAGCTGCCCTGCACCACCCCTGCAGCAGATGGGCCAGCGCACCAGCTTGCAAGGGGGCTTGCACCACAGTGGGGCTGCACCATCCCAATTTTTTTGCATTTCATAAGCCCTGTCATGGTTGCATGAGGGGACTGAGGTTAGACCAGCCATGAGCTGGTCTAAGGGCCCTGTGCCACTGGCTTGGAGCAAGATGAGTTGAGGGGGAACTGAAAAAGTCAGGAATGGGGTAGAGGGACCAGCAGGGGTGTCACAGTGGGTGACAGGGGAACAGCAGCAGTGGCAGGGTTCAGAGGTGGCACCCGGCAGAGGTGCCATAGCTATTGGGACAAAGCCACTAGGCCCAGGTACACCGAGGTAGGCACAGATGGACCCTGTCCCAGAACCCCAGGTGAAAACAGCCCTGGCAGCTGCCCCATAGGTGACACAGTCCCTGACATGCGGTTGGTGGCATTGGCTACAGGGTACGAGGTGAAGTAAGTGGACAGAAAAGTCCCCTGGGCACTGCAACATTCCCTTGCTAAACAGCCCACCATGTGGAGCCAGGCTGATGCCCAACTACACTGTTGGGGATTGTGTCACCTATGGGGCAGATGCCAGGGCTGTTGCCACCTGGGGGTCTGGAATAAGGTCCTTCTGTGCCTACCTTGGTGTACCCAGGCCTAGTGGCTCTGTCCAACTGGCCATAGCACCTCTGCTGGGTGCAATCTCTGAACCCTGACACTGTCGCCATGCCCCTGTCACCCCCTATGGCACCCCCACTGGTCCTACTGCCCCAGTCCCATCCTTGTAGGCATCTTCTCTCCCCCAACTTTGCAGCTGAACCAGGGTTGCACCAGGCTGGGAGGTTCTTGACAGGACCCTCCATCAAACCCTTCCGGTGTGCCAAAGATTTGCCGCAACACTGCAGCTGCAGCAACTCTTGGAACTTTGGTGCAGAGACCTCCTTTTTTCCCCAAATAAAGTGTAAGGTCCCTGATGCATCTGGAGTTTGCCACAGCTGCGGATCGGCGCACCTTGTGCCTATTAACAATCAATTAAAAATCAAGTCCTATGTGTGCTTTCTGTTTTCCTGTGCTATCTGCAGACCTATTTAGAGTGGGACTGAGTGAGAATCTGGTTACTAAGGAGCTGTTAAAGTCCTTGGTTTTATTTCTATCATAGCACTTTGAAATAAAAGTTTTTGTTCACATGATCTTCCCAATCTAGTGCATTTGTGTAGCTGATAGAGTATTGGTTTTCAGCAAGATTTTATTTTTATGCTTGCTTGCACGCATGTGCAAGAAACATAGTGCCATCATCCGAGTTTTTGTAGGTGTGGCACCCTGTCTTCCAATTTAGTCAGTGTGTTTGCAGGCGTGGCCACAGTTCACCAATGAATGCTGCAGCTGTCTATGACAGCAGTTGAAAATGCAGTGCTGTACAGTTGAAAGGGAGAGCTCCGCTTCAGTGAGCAGAGATGAGACAGTGCTGATTAGCATATTGCATGCTCATGTGCCCCCCCCCACACACACACACTGTATGGCCAACGGGGGTGCCCAATCTCCCGTTGGATCTGCTGCACTCCCCCTCAACAGAGTTACAGGTGCCACACTGGGAGCCCAGCAACAGTCTGTAAGGCCGGCGGGGTGCCCAATCCGCCAGCTCCACTGTTCCCCCAAACAGATCACCGGTGCCACGCCTGTATTCACCCCAGCATGGTAACAGTCCGTGTGATGGCCGACAGAGGTGCCCAATCCCCATCAGCTCTATCAGTTCCTCCCAAACGGTTTCCAGCTGCCACACTGGGAGCCCACCCCAGCGTGGCACAAGTCCCGCGCTGCCTACTTAAAAAATATAATCTGCAAGAAAAAATGTTCCTTGCTGACTGTCCTGACCCTCCTCCACCTGCGCCCATGCTCTGCACCCTGCCTCCCACACCCCACCTCACACCTCCAGAGTCCGCAATGATCTTCAGTGGACCGGGAACATGTCTGCACTCTTCAAAGCCGACCACAAACTGAGGAAATGCTGGTAAGCTGTATAATGGAAAAAATAGGGTTTTTTTCAACTTTGATGCATATCTCAGGCATTTTGGGGATTTTCACCAAATTTTCAACATGGGGTTTTTGGGACCACACCTCATGAATTCTGTCACTGTCATTTTGTTAATCGGCCCCGAAAGGTGATTTCGCGGTCACTGCACAGAACCACCTTTCAGGACCAATTTATGAAATGACAGTGTCACAGTTCATGAGGTAGGTCCCCAAAAACCCTATGTTGAAAATTTGGTGAAGAAATTCCCAAAAATTACTGTTTTATGAGCATGCGTTGCGCTGTTCCTAAACACGCTCATAAGTTCGTGAATTTTCAATATTTTCTCCCCAGATTTTCAACATTGCCATTTTACCACACCTCCTTATGAGCAGTATAGCTGTCATTTTTCACATCTCACCCAAAATGTATTTCTGCACATGTAGCACACAATGGCACAGTCGGTGTGCAAAATCAATGTTTGGGACAGATTAAGAAAATCACAGTGACGCTGTTGATGAGCAGAGGTCTTAAAATGGCTATGTTAAAAATTTGGTGAAAAAAGCCCATAAAATGACTGTGTTACGAGCGACCATTGCACAGTGTCCACACACCTTCGTAAGTTCATGCATTTCTAATATTTTCAGTCCAGATTTTCACCACTGGCATTTTTCCACACTTCCTTATGAACAGTACAGCTGTCATTTTTTCACACCATGGCTGAAATGTGTTTTTGCACTTCCAGCACAGAAATGCATGGTCGCTGTGGGAAATCACTGTTCGGGACAGATTAAGAAAATCACAGTGACACTGTTCATGAGGCGGAGGTTCCAAAATGCCTGTGTTGACAATCTACTGTAAAAAAATCCCCAAACTAATTGCATTACGGGTGTGTGTTGCGCAGTTTCTATGCACGCTCATGACTTCAACAGTTTTTAATATTTTCACTCCAGATTCTCAACATTGCCATTTTTACTCCCCATGAACAGTACAAGCTGTCATTTTCACATCCCGTTAAAATGTGTTTTACCTGTGGTGCCAAATGGCATAGTCGCTGGCAAAATCAGCTTTTGGCTAATGAACTGATATTGCCACTGTTCATAAGGTGGGGTCACAAAAAACCCGTGTTGAAAATTTGGAGTGAAAATGCCAACGAATGCCTGAGGTGTTAGGGTTTCTGACCATAATGCCCCACGCTGTAGAGAGTGACAGACATCAGGGGTGTGACTTGGGATTCTCGCCTGTAATGCTCATACCATTCCACACCCTGCAGCCAGTGTGAGAGGCATCAAGGTGTGCCTTGGACTCTTCAGACCCAAAGTTCACCCCATTCTCCTATACAGCACCCATCTCACCGTATTTCCTAATGGACTGGGATGAGCATAAAGGCCAAAGACCCCAAGGCACACCGTGACACTGGTCAGTGTCTGCAGGGTAGGGTGTGGTGAAATGGCGTGGCCGTTATGTCTGACGACCCAAAGGCACACTCCAATGCCTGTCAGTCTCTGCAGGGTGGTGGTGGGGTTGGCTTTCGTTCAATACTTCACTGCCATTCCTATTATGCAGTTCTCTAACTCCTAGACTACCAATGCCAATGCCAGCAAGCAAAAATTCGGCATTGACAAATGCTTGTTTTGTTTTGTTTAAAAGCTCGGAGTGTGTTTTTATCTCTCAGAGTGTGTATGTGTGGGTGGGAAAGGGGGTTATCTCTGCTTGTAATCTACTTCTGCAGTCTTTGCAGTGATTCTGAATTACCCTATGTTGTATTACACATATTTTCAGTTGAGTTGATAGCTTATTGCATTTCAGTAATAACATACATACTAACATACTATTTGCCAGCAGATTAGGCCTTAAGGTCTATCGAGTCTGCTCGAACCTCAGATCCCTAGTTGGGTGCCGAGGCCCTCCCCTCCCTTGTGTTCCAGAAACCCCTATCATCCATCCCCACCCCCCTGGGACAGGCCATCATCTGATACATCCACTTTCTGTGTCTGTCCCACCCTCTCTTGAAGCCCTCCACTGTGGATCTCTGAATCAGCTCGCCAGGCAGTGCATTCCAAGGGTCCACCACCCTCTCAGTGAAAAACCTCCTCCTCTTTTCCCCCCCTCACCCTTCCTCCTTCCAACTTCAAACCATGCCCTCTGGTAATACTTCCCTGCTTTAGTCTAAAGATCCTCTCCATGTTCACCCTATTTATTCCCTTGAGGTACTTGAAGACCTCAATCATGTCTCTCCTCTCCTCCAATGAAAATAGGCAGAGCTCCTCAAGTCTGTCCTCATACGTCAAATCCCCTAGCCCTCGTATCAACTTAGTTGTCCTCTTCTTTACCCTCTCCAGGAGCTGTATGTCCCTCTTCAAGAGTGGTCTCCAGTACTGCACACAGTACTCAAGGTGTGGTCTAAGGCCATCATCTGATACATCCATGCAATTCGGCTTAAAGTTGAACCAGCTTAACATTCTGTGGTGATTTGCATATGCAGTCCATGATGTTTTGCATTGTGTGGGCATGTGTGACTTTGTATTTTCTTGAAACTTGGCTTCCCAGCCAAATGCTCTTTGGAGTAACCCTTGCCTCAGTGTTTGCACACAGAGGTTCTTTGTCTTTTAAATAGTTTTTTATTTTAATGGGTTCACCACAACATACCCAAGACACACTGTCTTAGGGTAACTGGTCCATTCCACTGGGGTGTCAAACAGACGAGGTATACTGATGAGTCCTGGTAGGACGAAACACGTGTCTATGTCATCTGTTAGCACCCTTTGCAAACTGTGTGAGAGGCCTTTTGGCACCATGCAATTCTGCTTAAAGTTGAACCAGCTTAACATTCTGTGGTGATTTGCATATGCAGCCCATGATGCTTTGCATTGTGTGGGCAGGTGTGATTTTGTATTAACCAGTCCATTGTACAGCGGCAAAATCACTTCCTTGCTCCTAGAGGTGATCCCCCTTACGATGCAACCCAACATCCTATTTGCCTTGCTAGCCGCTCTCCTGCACTGCTCAGAGTTATTCATACATGCATCCACCATGAACCCTAGGTCTTTTTCCCCTATTGAGGCCTCCAGCACCTCCTCTCCCAGGGTGTACCTGTGTTTAGGGTTTCCCCGCCCAAGATGCAACACCTTGCACTTGGTGATATTGAAATTTAGTTTCCATGTGTGAGCCCAGCTTTCCAGGGTGTCCAGGTCCCCTTGCAGGGCCAACCTCCCCTCTTCTCCCTCAACTACTGCTCCCATCTTGGAGTCATCAGCGAAGAGACTCATTTCACACCCTATACCCTCCCTGATGTCAGATATGTATGCATTAAACAGGATCAGACCCAGGACTGAGCCCTGCGGTACCCCACTACCAACCTCTCTAGGGTTCGAGAGCTCCCCACAGACCACTACTCTCTGGGTGCGTCCAGCTAGCCAGTTTTCAATCCATATGACCATCAAAGGGCCTACTCCTAACCCCAACAGTTTCTCAACCAGACCATTGTGGGGGACAGAGTCAAACGCCTTGCTGAAGTCCAAGAATAATACATCCACAGGCTTTGCCCTGTCCAGTTCTGATGTTACCCATTCGTAGAACTCCACAAGATTGGTTTGACATGATCTACCTAGCACAAACCCATGTTGCTGACTATCCAGACCTCCCACCTCCTCCAAGTACACCCCCAATCGTTCCTTTAGTATACTCTCCATTAATTTTCCCACCACTGAGGTCAAACTGATGGGTCTATAGTTACCTGGTACTTCCCTCGGCCCCCTTTATGGATTGGCACCACATGTGCCTCTCGCCAATCCCTAGGTACCCTCCCTATCTCAAGTGACCTGTTGAAGAGCTCCGACAGGGGTGCAGCCAGTATGTCCGCCAATTCCCATAGTACTCTCAGTTGAATGCCATCCAGCCCAGGAGATTTGTCTTTCTTTAGGGCCTTGAGGGCTAACCACACCCTTTTGGCAGAGATAGCATCATCCGTCCCCTCCACCTTACTGGCCTTTTTATCCTTGTCCAGATGTGACACCCCTGGGGTACCTCTCCCTCCCTCTTGCTCCATTTCTGTTGCTCCCCTGATCCCACTCACTGCCGCTTCTTAGGCTTAGGCATTTGTTGTTAAAAAAAATTCTGAGCGTGACTGTGTGTGTGTGTGTGTGTGTGTGTGTGTGTGTGTGTGTGCGTGTGTGTGTGTGTGTGGGGGGTTCTCCCGCTTCTAATCTATTGCTGCAGTTATTTGCAGTGAAATTTGAAATTCGTAGCCTGGTGCGTGCTGTTGTGTTACACAATTCTTTAAACACTGACACTCCCAGAACATTATTTGTGAATTCTGAGTTTAAGTACTGTGTGTATGACTCATAGTTAACCCTTTCTTGATCTTCATTTTTTGTGCTTTTTATTAATTGTAGTTTGTTTGCTATTTTTTTGTTTGGGGGCTGGTGCCTTTCATTTATATTTCAATTTCGAAGCACCTGTTTATTGTTTATTACCTTACTCAGTTATGAGAGTCTGAGGGTGTTGTTTGACTATGCAGAGAAAGGCAGGTGGAGCAGCAGTAGCATACCATGTCACCAACAAAGGCAGTTATTCAGTTTGCAGTTCTGCTGGGCATGGGCCTAATGTGTTGCTACTGCCAACTGTGGTACACAGCCCAGCCTTGGGTTACTGCAAGTAATGCTGTGCAGAATTTTCATATTCTGGCAAAATGGAATTCTGCAGAATTTCAGAACATTTCATACAATTTTGTCAAAAACGTGAGGTACAGAAGTTTGACCCAGAAAGACAGTATGGGTTTTCTCTGATCACTAAAAGTGGAATTGTATTACAATGATTTAGTAATATTCCCTGGAAAATGGTTCACAATCATTTCTCATTACTTCCAATGAATTAAGTTATCAAATATCAGTAGAAATGCACCACTTTCTGCATCAAACAGTTTACAGGACTGTGTTGATCATCAGTTGTCTCTTTTATGGTATTAGTTCAGTTTTTGACTAGTTTAGCTGCAGTTATATTTTTCTAGTCCTGGAGGATGGCTCCTCAGCAGTAGCAGCAGAGAGATAGTGACCACCACACCCCCCACACATGCACCGCATACACTTGGCACACCACACACACACACTCACATTCCACACATACACACACACATGTGTCCTGCATTTCGCCAGTATGTGTATCTTGATCTATAGAATTATATTACATAGAATTGCCCATGCATAGAATATTATTCACGGTTAATCTCACAATAATTGCAAGTGCAACCACATCACATGGTGCTGCGTTCCAAAGAACTTCCTCAGCTCACTGCTGACCTTGGCATATATTCATGAACATTAACTCCAGTGACAGCAACACTTTACTTTGCCTTTACTAACCTGATTTAATCTTGTTTTTTTTTTTTTTTTTTTATCTGTATTGTATTTGTACTCCTTCTGTCCCTGGCTGCCCCCTTCTGATCGACTCTAACAGCCCCGTTACCCCGGTATCACCGGGACTTACCTCTGCCTGGTTGCTGGGTGTGCAGCCTGCGGAGGGTCGGTCGTCATCCTGCAGCCAGTAGGGTATTTCCACATTTTCTCCCTCCCTTGTTGGGGCGCACACATAGGACATGAGCATGTAGAGGCATGCACACATCTGCAGAAGCCCTGCAGCTCCCTCCTTATGTCTGGCCCATCTGACCCGCACTACCCATTGGCCTCCACCTGGGGGTAGTTATTCAGTGGGAATGCTAGCCCTCCCACTCCAGGAGAGGAAAGCAAATCATCCGGATGCTCAATCCTCTCCCTCCCCTGCCAACCCCCAACGGCCCATGTTCATTCCCAAACACGGGTCGCCGGCATGGTGCGAGGTGTAGCATCCAGTGCCTCAACCTTCAGTGCCACAAGGCCGGCTCCTACCATGTTGTTTAAAGGAAAACTAGATTTAAAATTTTCAAACAAAAGTTTTGCAGAGTGTTTTGATCTGTATGTGTACTCCTAGTAAGTCCTTCCATTTGTTTGCTGAAAAGAGTTTTCTTTTTCTAAATGTGCTTGCTGGTTTATGGTTCCTGGGGATCTCCATGTTTGCATTTTTCATTGCTCTTATTGTTCCCACAATGCCTCCTGTCCCCTGTAACAGTTATACATCCATGACCATTAATTCAACAAAAGCTTTTTTTTGTCAAGCTTACTGTAGTAGAGATACAATTTTAAGTAACTCTCCTTGTTCATGGAGCTCTAATTAAGGCTACATTTAAAGATAGCAAATGCCTGAGGGATAATTGAGTGGGCTACTCTGTAAGGAAACAGCTAGAGTCTTCACTAATTATGGCATTTGTGACCTTAGGTAATTTGTGTACTTTTGTACTGGTTGTATGTAGTGTGATGAAATGAAAAGCTTTAAAAATAAAACATCGACTTCTGCTGTCTAGACTGTGACACATACCTAGAAAACAGAAAGTTTGGATTAGACAGATTTATTTATCTGAAGCCAGAATATCAGATTCTGAACAGTAGACTGCTGCTGCAGCAGTTATTACTCTCTGAATCAATGGTCCTGGACACATCACAGTCACATAGAACAGGAGGCACTGTAGGAACAAGAAGAGCCATGTAAACTGTGAACATGGAGATCCCCAGGTGCCATAAAACTAGCAAGCAAATTTAGAAAAAAAAACACTCTTTTCCACAAACAAATAGAATGCATGGAACAGCCTTCCTGAGGAGGTTGTGGAGTCAGGAACAGAGGTAGAATTTAAGAATGCATGGGACAGACATAAGGCAATTCTAGTGGGGGTAGGAGGAAGTAAGCTGTTGGTTAATTAGAATCTGCAGCTTATCCATCAGGTTGGGAAATGGGCAGACTGGGTGGGCCAAGCAGTCCTTATCTGCCATCATATTCAATGTTTCTACGTTTCAAAGAGAAGGACTTACAAGGAGTACACATACAAATCAAAACACTTTGCACAACATATACTTTTGTAAATTGTAACTTTAGCTCCCCCTTCAATTGCACATTGCTGAATTGAGGTAGGAACGGTTAAGTAAAGTGGTATTAATGCTGGAGGTAATAGGAATATAGGTCCTTGTAGGCATTTGAGAGAAAAGGATCTGCTCTGTTGAACTTGTGATAAAACCTGTGTAAATCATACTTCAAAATCATGTTCAAGGTGATTTTGTACTACAGACACAAAGTATTTTAGTGTTGTTTTTGACTAGTTAAGCTGCAGTTATATTTTCCCAGTCCTGGAGGATGGTCCCTCAGCAGTAGCAGCAGAGAGATAGTGACCCCCACACACACCCATACAATCACCGCACGCACGTGCGAGCACACACACACACACACACACACACATATGCACACACACGCACATACTCACACACTCACACACATTCACACACACATGCACTGTAGATTCTGAAATTTGAGACTAAAATTGACTGATTTAATTTTGCACTCATATTGGACCCGATTCTAGAAGGTTGGCGCAAGTCACCACCAAACGAGACTTGCGCCAATTGCAACTGCAACATTGACCCTGTGCCCTATTCTAGAAGGGGCAGGGTTCCTACGTCTAAGTCCTGAGACTTGTGACATACGGCCAGGTACGCCGAACAGAGGGTGCACCTGGTGAGCATGTCGCAAGTCACAACAGGTCCAATGCAGGTCACAGTGCCCCCCATGCCCAGCAAGCCACATAAGGTGCCCCACAGGGCAGCCCACAACCCCTGCCCCCGAAGCATACATTATGTGCCCCGCTGGGCTGCCCACACCAACTGCCCCCCAAATCCACCATCCAGAAATATTAATTTCTGAGTGCATCTATTCAGTAAATGCTCCAACTGAACGGAGGTGAGAGGTGGCCTGTGCCAGTCACCGGCTGGGGATGGGTGGGGGGTTCTGGGTGGACTGGCATAGCTGGGTGGGGGGCCACTAGACCACCAGGGCTGGACTGGGTACATGCCACATTCGGCAGTGACTCAGGGTCGGGGCTCGGGTGGGGGGTTGACTGCACCACCAGCAGGGGCATATCGTAATGGTGGTTGGGGGCAGGTTGGTGTGGGCAGCCCTGTGGGACACATAATGTACACTTCAGGGGGGCAGTTGGTGTGGGCAGCACTGCGGGGCACATAATGTATGCTTCGGGGGCAGGGGGTGTGGGATGCCCTGCAGGGCACCTTATGTGGCTTGCTGGGCATGGGGGGAAGGCATCTGTGGATTGACTGCTGGGCTGCTGGCGGGTCTACAGGACCCCCAGGGGCATCCATAAGTTACACCAGCTAAAAACTGGTGTAACTTACGTTGCCAGTTCTCCTCCGGGTGTTCTTGTAGAATACCAACATAGGGGACTTTGTTGCTGCCCTTCTGGAATGGGGCACAACTGCTGCCATAAACCCCCTAGCACCATGTCACAGGGGGTTCATGGCGCAACCGCCAGCATAACAACTCTTCGGCGCTAGGAAGCTGGGAAGGCAGTCAGAACAGCAAAGGCTCAAACTGAGGAAAAGACAGCCAACTCAGTTAAGAAGGATAAAACCTTTTATAGGTACATCAGGAACGAAGGAAGACCAAGGGAGGTTAGTGAGGCTTAATAAAGAGGAGGAGGGTGGGCAGAGGGTGACTGTGAAAAGGCAGAGATACTAAACAAATATTTTTGCTCAGTATTTACAAAGGAAGTGGGAGGTACCTAAAACAAACAGTAGAAACACTCTGGATACAGAAGTTGATACCAGCCCATTTACAGAAGAAAGGGTTCTGAAAGAACTCTTAAAACTGAAGGTGGACAAAGCAATGGGGCCTGATGGGATTCATCCCAGAATTCTAAAAGAACTAAGGGTAGAACTAGTGACACCACTGACTACCCTCTTTAACAAATCATGGGAGGATGGGGTGGTACCGAGGACTGGAGAAGGGCAGATGTGATTCCCCTTCACAAAAGTGGGAGCAAGGCAGAAGCAGAAAACTACAGACCTGTTAGTTTAACCTCAGTGGTAGGGAAAATGATGGAATCACTTCTGAAGGACAGAATTGTTGAGTATCTAGAGGCCAGAGGGGCTCAGGACCCAAGGCAGCATGGATTCACAGCGGGAAGGTCATGCCAGACAAATCTGATAGATTTCTTTGACTGGGTGACCAAAGTAGTAGATCAGGGAGGGGCTGTGGACATGGCCTACCTAGACCTTAGCAAAGCCATTTGACACAGTCCCACACAAAAGATTAATATACAAGTTAGCCAGCCTGGGAGTGGGTCCCAAGATGTCAGCCTGGGTAAAGAATTGGCTGGAGAATAGGACACAGAGAGTAATAGTAAATGGAGTCCACTCTGAAGAAAGGGAGGTTACTAGTGGGGTACCGCAGGGTTCAGTATTAGGACCGGTCCTCTTCAATGTCTTTATAAGCGACATTGCAGAGGGACTGGAAGGAAAAGTATGTCTTTTTGCAGATGACACAAAGATCTGCAATAGAGTTGATGCACAAGGTGGGGTGGAAAGGATGAGAAGGACTTGGCAAGGTTAGAGGAATGGTCAAATGTATGGCAGCTTAGATTCAATGCTAGAAGTGCAAGGTAATGCACCTGGGAAACAAAAACCAGGGAAGAGTGCATAATGGGGGTGAGATACTAACAACAACAAAATGGAAAGGGACCTGGGGGTAGTCATATCAGATGACCTAAAGGTGGGCAAGCAATTGTGAGAGGGCTGCAAGGAGGGTTGGGATCTACTGGGATGCATAGGAGAGGCATCACCAGTAGAAAACAGGAAGTTATTATCCTCTGTACAGACAGTTGGTGAGACCCCATCTGAGTACTGCGTGCAGTTCTGAGACCCAATCTCCGCAAAGACATAGACAGGATGGAGGCTGTCCAGAGGAGGGCAACTAAAATGGTGCAGGGTCTGCACCGGAAGACATATGAAGAGAGACTTAAGGAGCTGAATATGTATAGCATCGAGGAAAGGAGGGAGAGGGGACATGATAGAAACTTTCAAGTACCTCAAGGGAATCAACAAAGTCCAAGAGGGTAGCATCTTTCAAAAAAAGAGGTGTGCAAGAACAAGGGGGCACAATTTGAAGATAGAAGGGGGCGGCTCAGAGGTAATTTAAGGAAGTATTTTTTCACAGAGAGGGTTATGGATGCATGGAACGGTCTTCTGGAGGAGGTTGTGGAGTCAAAAACAGTGGTGGAATTCAAGCATGCATGGGACAGTCATAAGGCAATTCTAGGGGGTGGGGGTAGGAAGAAGTAGGCTGCTGGTTAACTAGGATCTGCAGCTTATCCATTAGGTAGGGAAATGGGCAGACTGGGTGGGCCAAGCAGTCATTATCTGCCGTCAAAATCTATGTTTCTATGTTTCTATGTTTCTAGTGGCCTGTGCCATGTCGCAGGCCACATTGTAGAATTAAACATGTTGCAACTGCTGGCGTAAGTTGCTACATGCGCCATTCTACTTGGTGCTAGTGCTGTTATGCAAGGTGTAACTGTACTAGAATCGGGTCCATTAAATACAGAGATGGGAGACTGCCCCATTTACATTATTGGTAATGAGAACTGTGTTTTGTTCTTTTTTTACTCAGGAATTTTGAGATTTATTTGGTGCTTCAGTGCTGGATCACTGTTTGAGAGCTCAGCTGAGCAGCCGTTGCTCATCGCTAACAACAAAATTCCAGGTTCCCAGTTACAGCTTGGTGGGTGGGCACAGACATGAATGAAATAATTGACTAAATCAGACCTGAGCAGCATTTGTTTTTCAGTAAGGAAGTAAAATATTCCTTCAAGTTCAATACGAGCATGAGCAGCTCAGGGGGTGGGATTGAGAACTCGTCCTTATGTGGAAAGGCAAGGGAAGAACTGTGTATGCAGTTAGTCATGCAGCAGTAGCATCTGCTGTCTGTGCTATGCAGCCCTTTTTAATACAGATACTGGTAGTGGCTCCTATAATAACAATGACTCCTGTAGTGCCTCCTAATGCAGGAGGAAGGAAAAGTAGAGGAAGAAAAATTAGTAGTGACAGGAGTGAAACTGTGCAGCCTAGTTGTCTACTGGGAAAAAAAAAACATAATGTAGCAGCAATTCTATAATGTGAGACTCACAAGGAGGGTTATCAGTACTGGAGGAACTTCAGAGTCAGGATATTGTGGTGTCTGTGACACAGAAGATGGGGAAGAGATTTGTTAGTGTGACATGTTAGAAGAGGAGGAACAGGCGGATGTAGCTGAAGGAGCTAGATACAGTGGATAGTGATTCCAAATAATGTTCTCTATGCAGCATGCATACTGTGTACAGTAGCTCATTGACAGCTCACTTGGTGCCCGGCTATAGTGGTGAGCGGAGGGCTGTGCCAGGCACTAACTCTGGGACTGGATGGGGGGGGGGGAGAGAGAGTGGAGAACTGCCTTGACTTAGTGTGTCTTTCCTGGCTGAAAATTGTAAATAAATTTATGAAATTCAAGCTAAAATGTCATTTTGCACCACAAGTGCAAAAATAGTTTTTTGGCAGGATTTGAAAAATTACAGCTTTGTTAGATGTTAAGGAGCTATAGGTCCCTTTGGTGGTTTGGTGAAAAAATGTTAATTCACATTGAAGTTACTAATTTATTGTTCACACATGCTCAGTTCACAGAAATAATAATACTAATAATAAAATAATAATAATGCCAGCCTGGTGGCGCTGAGGGCTGAGGTGCTGGATGTTTACCTCGTGGCACGCTGGCGACCCGGGTTCGGGAATGAGCCCAGACCATTGGAGGTCGGCAATGGGGGGAGGGAGGAGCTGGATGGAGCTGCTGATTGGCAAGCTCTCCTCTTCTAGGAGGGGTAAGGGCTTCCTCCAGCTGATGACTGCCACCTGGTGGAGGCTGAGGACAGCAGGGGCCAGGAGGAGCTAGGTGCTAGGCCTGGGGTGGGAGGAAAGGGCCATTACTGGGGTTGTGGGACCAATGCGTGCCTCCAATTGCATGCTTCCCACTCCTGGGGCTCCTGAGTGTAAAACAGAGGAAAATCACCAGTGGCAGGATGGCAACCGACTCCCCTCAGGCTCCGCTCCCGGGCCGGGCATAAGGTAAGCCCCGGTAATTCTGGGTGACGGGGCTGGGGAGGTCAGTCAGATGGGGTCCGTCCGGAGGGGGTGTAAAAATTGTTAAATGAAAAAAAAAATAATAATAATAGCTAAATACCTTGTTTCATCAAATAGAAGCCACTCTCGAATAAAAGACACCCTCAAACACAAGTTGCAGGTCAAAATGAATACTTTTAATAAAAAACTGCTTCAAATACAAGATACATCTTCCAGTGATTTTAGCACTTAAAAATTAGATTTTGCAAAACAAGCTGCCCTCAAATACAAACTGCCCTTGAATACAAATCACAGGTAAAAATACTAAATTTGAATAAAAAACACACAAGGTAGAATTTAGATATCTTCAATTAAAAACTCAAATGTTTGCACAACAATCCTTTACACATCCTTTTTAAATATACCTGATACACAAATATTTTGAACTACACAATAGTTTTCTATATATTCATACTGTAATATGGTTTTCAAGATGCACTTGCTGCACAGTGGTTTTCACAAAACAGAACATGAAAGATTGGAAAATCTACCAGCTGCGTGGTGGTTTTCAGAGTCTACATGCTGCACAATGGCTTTCACAATTTGCCTGCTGAGTGAAGTTTTCTTAGTTAGTGTTTAAGTCCAACATGACTAAATACTTTAGGGTAAGAAAAAGTATTAAATATTTAAATATTAAGGGTGATACTTTAGTGTATGAGAGGTAGAGTAAACAGAGAATAGTGCTGATACACAAGCACACCATTGCAACGTTGCAAATGAGGGTGCCCTCTTGCATATAGGATGCAATGGCATATTCAAAGGCTTTTGTAAGCAGTAACAAGCTGCTGAAGTGGCACTAATAGTGTGCACAGTGGAGTGTGACCACTGCCCCCTTCCCCAGCAGCACTGGTGCTGGTGATTTCCACTTCACCTGCTTCATCCCTGTTAGTACAGAGTTATACTGCAGATACCAACCCTGGCAGTCTAGTGGTTTCCCTGCCCCCAATTGCTGTTGGTACTGTGCAGTTTTTTTTTATATAGCTGTTTGCCCGCCCATTACCACCTTCACCTGCCATCAGGCCCTGAGGGGGCTACCCTGGCGGCCATCACATATGGTAAAGGGTGAACATAGTGTGTTCTCAGTTTTCTCCCCTTATGTTCCCAGGGTCCTGGTAGACATGGTCGTGTATGCAAATGGAGGTGCACATGTTAGCTGTAACCAGTAAAGACCCCACTCCACTCACCCGGCCCAGCGCCAGCCCCCCATTTGTCTGACATTACCACCAAGCCTCCACCTGGTGGCAGTCAAGGGCCAGAAAGGCTAATCTCCCTAGTTTGGGAGAGGATATCTGCCTGACGGCCACTCAGTCCTTTCTGAGCCCCCCCCCTCTGGCCAACCCATGGTGGCTTGAGCATGTTTCTGAACTTGGGTCTCTGGTGTGGGCGAGGTGAAGCACTCCTTGGTGCCTATGCCCTCTATGCCACTGGGCCAGCTTGTACTGTGCAATATTAAAGATCTGAAACCTGCTAGAGCAGTGCATAATACAAAATTCTGCCTGTGGAATGCCAGCAGAATGACCAATTCAATTCCATGGAATTTTCATGAAAATTCTGTGGAAGTTCTTAAAATGTAAATTTCAGTTATTTTGCTATACTTCTACAATTACTTATCCAAATAACACCAAATTTAGACTGTATGTAGCACCCCATGGCTTACAGAAGTGTACCACATGTCAGAGTTATAGATTAAAAGGGGGCATATGTATCCAACTATTTAATCAACATTTAATTTTCAGTTATTTTGAGATAATTTTAAAATTTGTTATCAAAATTTCTCCACAATATCAGGATTTAGAGAAGCAGGTGGAATGCATATATGCACTATGTTTTAAGTCTCAAGCTTTAATGGGGCTGAGTTATAGATAGCCAAATATTTTGCCAAAATTTAGATTTCTGTAATTTTAGTATAACTTTGATAGTATTAATTGAAATATTACAAAAATTGCCAGTTATACATGTTATCACTACATTTGTATATGTACATACATAGTTTCAGATTTCCAGCTTTAAATGGGACTGCATTATAGCCTGCCAAACATTTTGCTAAGATTTTGATTTTGGTTAGTTCCCTCTAATTTTAAAACCACATATCCAAATTTAACCAGAGTTGAAACATTTAAACTACTATACCACATGGTCATTTCTGAAAAAGTTCATATTGTTAGCTTTAAATGGGATTGAATTAAAGTAGTTAAACTTTCACAACATTTAAAAATTTAATTTTGCAAAAATGTAAACTACAAATTTATAAACCACTGAAACTTTAAAACTAGAGAATGCAATACCATTAAATTTGGCAGGTTCTTAGACCTTACAAGGAGACTATGTGTGCCAATTTTATTAAATGCTTGCTGCAAGAAATTGCAAAATAGCATCTGTACTTAAAGTAAAATCCCATGAGCGTTTGTGAAAATTGCAGATATTCATGAAAAATTCCATAAAACTGGAATTTTCTAAATTCACTCAGCTTTACCTGGGGGTTTCTAATTAAAGGGTAGGGGGTATAAGAAGCAGGTAGTGCAGGGGGTCACCAGCTTCTGGAGTTAGATGCACAGTTTCACCAAGAAATGGACAACTGAGCTGGGTAGCACAACAGTGGTAGACCCCTAGGTTGGAGCAAGAAAGCACAGTGTCAGCAATTTCAACCTGTATGCAGGATATTTAAGGATCAAATCCAGTAAATTTATGATCCAGGGAGCCTAGTGTACATGCAAGTCTAGGACTTAGAGGTACTCAAAAATATGTAGTGGGGGAAGACAATGTCTTGGACAGCAGGAAGAAAGAATTCTGGCTATTCCAACAGGGTAGGTCAACAGGAAAAGGAGTTGTTGACTCATGTTTTAAGGGAGTTTACCACTGTAAAGAACAAAGAGGATATCAGTGGGATCAATAGTTCTATGGAGTCAATCTGGCTATGCCAAAAGAGAAGGGGAGTCACCCAGTGAGGAATAGCAGGACTACAAAAAGCTCAGCCCAGCTTATCAAATGAAGTAGTGATATGCGCATTGTTAATGTTAAATTCCACTGAAAAGATATTCTGGATGCTTCATCTACAGAATATGCTATTATAAATATGTGAGAAAATGTCACTAATCATTTTTTTCTTCTTCAAAATTAAAACTGCTTAACCAAGTTATCCAGTTGTGTTAGACACCAAGATACACAGACTATGGATATGCATATCAAATGTTAACTCTATTCCTGCAAGAGCAGAGATGTTACAAATATCCGCATTTTTGATAGTTTTCACAAAGTTTTGCAAATATTTACTGTACATAGTAAAGTTTTGAACCCCTGTAGCTTAAAAATCTATTATCTAATTCTCTCCATATTTAGATCATTGTATAAGCATTACAAAAAGGTTATCCATACTAATTTACTCATGTCTTGCTCTAAAGGTGACTGAGTTATATGCAGATTCATTTTTTTAATGAAATTTCCTGAAAAAAAATTAAATGACAGATTTTATGAACATATAATTTTGAGATGATGCATCATATTGTCATGAAATCTGGCACATTGTTAGAACACCTATCATCAAGAAATTATGCCAGATTTAAGATTCCTGATCCAATAGATGGTTAAGGTTATATGCAGATAAAAAATGTTCATGACATTTCCCACAAACAATAAACTGACATGTGAGCATCTATAATTTTGTAACTGTCTGCCCAAATTACATGATATTTGGCAAGTTTGTGGCCGTTGACCCAAAGGGTATATATTCTAAATTGCAGCACTCTAGCCTAAACGGTTGCTGATATATAACCAAATTACTACATTTTAAACATTCCACAAAATTCAGATGAAATTCCGCTAAATACTGTGGAATTTTGTAAAATTCCATTGAAATTATTTGGATTCAGAATTTTCCCATTCCACACAGCTCTAACCCTGGCAGTCTAATGGAGACCCCTCTCTTCCCAATCACTGACAGTATTGTAGAACTGTACTACAACCCTTGCCTGACTAGTGGATCCCCTCCATTTATTGAAACCTGTCAGTATTGTGGAACCTCCCCAGCAGCCTGGTGAATCACCTTTCCTCACTTGATCCCTGTTTGTATTTTTGGAACTGTACAAAAGCTTTTCCTTGGCAGACTACTGGACTCCCCCACCCTCACCCAATCTGGTATTGTGGTCCTTGACCATGGGGCCTACTCTGCTGGCTTTTACTATGATACTATCACCTCTGGGGCTGGAGGGGATGGAGGAGTGAGCTCCCAGTAGGGGGCTAGCTTCTGAGCAGATGCGATAGACCATGGGGCCTATTCTGCTGGCTTTTACTATGATACTATGAAATGTAATGAAGCCCATCCCTGGCCATCTAGTATTATCCCCCACCACATTATTGTCAAAGCACCACCTCCCTGGCTCACTCCCTGAGTGGCCACCACCAACACCTCTTGTTGACTCTCTATTCACCTACTCGTTCATAGGTGAGCCACCATCTGGTCCTCAGATGACAACCAGCACAGACCATGCTCTCTCATCTCAGATAGAGATGCAGCGAATTTTTAATCCTCTGGCGAAGTGAACGCAAAGTGGCCGCTCCGCGTTGGTGAGCACAACGTGAAGTGGCATCAGAAGTGCTCATCATATATCATTATTACTTCACATTGCCATTATGCCTTAATGTGGTAAGGCGAAGGGAGAAGTAAATAGGCAGCCCACGAAACATCACATGGCTTACAGTAATGTAAGACACATGCTTTAGCCAGGCAGGAAGGGAGTCAGAGAAGCAGTTTCACTTTCTCCTTTGCATTCGTGGAGGGAGAAGGCTTTATTTGGAGGAGTGTAGTAGGGAGTGAAAGTGTTTGATTGCTGCTTGCCTTTGAGTAGTGAAGAAAACCAACTGCTTTTTTAAAAGCTATCTCTTTCAGTTTTTGTATTGTATTTGTGATTTTTTTTGTTATTGAATTTTTTTTTATAAGTTTTGTTTTGTGTGTGTGTGTGACTGTGTGTGTCAGTGAGTGTCAGTGTGTGTGTCGGCCTGGGGACTTGTGTTGTGTCAGTAAGGTAGGATGGACCCTGGAGACGGTGAGATGCTGGTCCATGGGTGAGGTCGGCGGGGAGTGTGGACACATGGGGCAGTCGTGTCATGCTGGACCACTCCCAATCCCTGGGTGTTGCTTCCCCCCCATGTTGAAGCAACAGCAGCAACACCACTGCCACTGGTGACTGCTGTGCATCCACCTTCTCCGCCACTACCACCACCACCGTTAGCAGCTGTAGGAGCTCCAGCAGCACCCCCTCCACCACCTCCACAGCCACAGCCACAGGAGGTGCCCCTTGAAAATCTAGGTGGTGCAACTCATGTGAGGACTGTGTCTGGTCCCCCCCCCCACAGCTCCCCAGTGTGGGAGTTTTCTAACTCTGTGGAGGGAGACAGCACAGTCATGATGTGCCATCTGTGTGGTGTGCTGTGGCCCATGTGGGACACATTTGTGGACTGGTGGCCAGAGCACCCACATGCTGAACCACCACAAGGCAGAGTAGCAGGCTGTCACAGAAGTGGGCCAGGTGCCCACCTGCTGGCCCTTCCATGGCAGTGGCTGATAGTGCTGCTGGGGTCAGAGTTGTGCCTCGTAGTCACTGCTGCAGCAGGAGGAGGGCCAGTATAGCAGCTGCTCCACCACCACCACCACAGCCACCAGCACCACCTTCTCCACCACCACTCCCACTACCTGGATTCCCAGCTGCAGTGGGCCCCACCTCAGTCCCTGCAACACAGCATGACATCTCCCTGGTTTGGGTGGCTCTGGAAGAGAACAATCAGAGGGTCAGTGCTTTGGAGCAGCAGGTCCACACAATAGAAGAACAGCAGCAGCAAATAGTTAGAATGCTGCACCCGCTGCTGGGCCACCATGGCCACAGTAACTTACGGGATTGTTTTCTGGCCCCCCCACCCTACTACTGTGTTGTACTGTTTTTGTGTGTTTTTTCTTTGTTGTTGTTTAATAATACACATTTTTCCTTCCAGGGGAATCTTTCTTGTGCCACATAGTGCAATACATTTTTGTGAAAAACGCCTGTAATTTCATTACAGTGTGCCATGTGATGGAGGAACTCCCGTTCTGAAAAGCCGCCCACATTCTGCTTCCCTTCTCAGCAACATTAGGATGTGGTGCCAGGGAGAGGGTGTGTGCGTGCTCCATTACAGTGAATATCTGATTGTCCGGCAGCTTTCTGAATGTTTCTTTATGTTATAATGGTCAGTTTGTGGTGAAACGTGTGGGCACATTTCCAGTAAGAAGAGCCTTGTTAGTGGAAACGTTCCCACATTTCACCACAAAGTGAACATTATAACATAAGGAAACATTGGGATAGCTACCGGACATTCACTATAGTGGAGCATGCACCTGCGCTCTCCCTGGCATCACGTCCTAACGTTGCTGAGAAAGGGGGGCAGAATGTGAGCGGCTTTTCTGAATGGTAATTCCTCCATCACATGACACACTGTAATGAAATTACGGGTGGTTTTCACAGAAATATATTGCACTCTGTGGAGCAAGAAATATTCCAGTGACAGTAAGGCCCCCACATATTAGGTTATGTGCATCACCATAACTATGTAATGTGGTGAATCTCTGTAAAGCAGCAGTGCAACAATCTGTTGAGAACTCTGACCTATATTTTTAATGCTGTTACAACTTCCTTTACTTACATCCTGACTGACTGGAATGATATGAGAATTTGCAGTAGCTGAGTCTGCTGTACTACCTTTTTTCATGTGCGAAATAATGAAAGGAGCATTTCTTTTAAATTGGTGCTGACCAGGTCTTTGTCATTGTTTTCCTCTGCTTTTCTCCATCACATCAGTTAGTTGTTATATATCACTTCTATTGTTAATTAACAGTTATGCAGCAGGTAGTGTTTTATGACACCACGTAACAATAGTTATTGAAAGGCAGCTGCAAATAAATACAAACCTGGTCAGAACAATATTGGAAGGCGTGCACATTTTTTTTTCATCCATGAAAAAAGTAGTCAACTAAATAAAGCAGACATAAATTGTGAAAAGAAGCATATCATTCAAGTCATGACTCTGAGGTAAGTAGTGACTGTGGCAATGTAAAGTGGCATAAAAAAAGTACAGTTCAAAATTGTCACGACATCCTTGAAATGCTGCTTTACTTGTAATGTCAGTATGACATCATGAGCTCACAACAATCACACAACACACAAAAGTGGCACAGAGTCTCCAAATTTTTTCTGCAGGCCCAAAATGCATCCTCCTTGTGTGCAGAAAATTGACAAGTGGTAACACAGTGAAATGGGAGTGTTTCAGCACATACAAAGTCCCTTGTTGCTATGAACCCAGCTCTCAGGGGCAGAAGGTTTAGCCATTTGTCAATTTCAGTCAGTACCACGTCCAACATGTTCTCACCAGTGTGTGAATAGGTCACATTGCACATAGCAATCGTTGCATGCTGTCGAATTCCTGGACGATTGCTACCGCGACAATCCACCTCACTGCACTGATTATTCACACTACCAAGATCACAAACAACCCCCGGCACCTGCACCCAGTGTGCAGTTATACACAAATATGAAATCCCTGCTGTTTTGCCACTTGTCCACATATCCATACTTGAATGGATGAATGGAGAGGAGGAATGTTGAAGGGCTTGTCTTACTGAGTCTGACACAGTGCGGAACAACTCGGAGACAGCACAGATAGAAAATTATGTCCTGGATGGGACTTTCCATTTTGGACAGGCACATGCAACAAACCACTGGAACCCAGAATTCTCCACAAAGGAGAAGGGCAAAAGGTCAATTGCCAGCATTTCCACTATAGCAGCATTAAGTTCACGTGACACTGTATGATTCGGGGGGGTACTTCAACTTATGCGAAAAAACACTGTAACGTGGGCTGACTTAAACGTTTTACAGGGTGTTATCACAAATGGTTGTGCTCTGTGATGAATGGCATTGGCAGGGGGTGTATTGTGGACATTTGATGAAGACGGTTGCACAGGTGATGATGACAAACCCAGAAATGCTGTTATTTTGCCAGATTTGCCAACCGGGGTTGATGTACCACTTGCACTAGACATACTGTATTCACCACCACCACCACCACAAAAACTGCTACTGTCACTAGCACTGGACAACATTTAAAAGTCATTATAGTCCTCCACCTCATCATTCCTGTAGTAATCCTCTGCTCTTATTATCTCACTACTGCACACATTTAATTTACCACTGGACTTAACAGTCATGGAAGGGGATAACATGCTCGCTATGGTTGCAACAGTCATGGAAGGGGATAACATGCTCATTATGGTTGCTGGTGATGAGGGTGAGCACCCCACTGTGGTATTAGCTGCCAGCTTGTGCTGGGTCCACAGTGCCAAGTGCCTATTCTTAAGATGTGTATGCTGTCCTCCTGTGCCCAGATGGCTCCCCTTTTTGCCTTGACTCACACGCACATGGCAAACCTGGCAGATTTCAACTGACTCATCATTTGCATCTTGAACAAAAAAATCCCAAACAAGGGATTGTGATGCTCTGCTATTAACACGTCCATGATGTAGCTTACTTAAGTCTGTTATTTTACGCACTGAAGTGGGGGGGGGGCACGTGATGTTTCAGGCACTGCACACCTGGACTGCAACTGACCATCACGACTACCTATCATATTTATTACTGGGTCATCATCATCAACTAAAACTGGTAGATCACAAGTTTTTATGGGGGGGGGATTCCTGCAAACAGACTCAGACACAGCCACTTTGAATTTCTTTTTCTCCGGTTCCCAACTGGGGTCAATTACATCATCATCATATTCATCAATGTCACACACATCCACATCTTCTGTTTGGATGCTGGCATGTGGACTGCATGTTGCAACAACAGCAACATCATCATCACCATCACATTCGTCATCAGCATCTACACCACCATCACCTGATATTATTTCACCACACTGTGAATTACTGCATGGAAAATGCATGACATTAACTGCCATGGTGGATGGAATATCGCATTGTATGCTATCGTTGACATGATTATCAGAATCCTCAGGTTCAGTTACTGGGATGTTACTGGGAAGTATGACATCATCTATGCTGCCACTTGCTTGCACTGCTTCACACTCAATATCTTTGGATATGGTACACTGGTCGGAATTCAAACTTGACTCAGCAATACTAATACTACCACCACCACTAACACCAGTAACACTAACACCACCAGCTGGGAAAACATCATCTCCTCCAACTATGAGTGAAGCTACTGATTGGGCTGTAAAAAACATTGCAGGAGAAATACCTTTCCTCACATCTGCAATGCACGTCTGTGTCTGCGTACTACTATCATGCCCACAGACTATCTTACTGCCAACATTGCCATGACGAGAAACAGCTTTGCTTGCACATCTCTTTGCAGGCATTTTGGGGGAATAACCACAATATTATAACCAAATTCAGATTTTGATACGTTCACGCTCTGATTGGGGGGCGCTGGATGTGAAGCCAAAAAAACAACTGTAGCTTCAGCAACAGATAAGAGACTAGTCTGTCATGCAACGAAAACAACTTCAGTAACCAGTGGTGCTGATGAGGTCACAAAAACAATCCAATCTGGTAAAAAAATTCCTTTTGCACATGGGGGTGGGGGGGAGGACTGACTGCAGTGCAGATTTTTAAGGCAGTGCAAGCAGCAAAATATAGAACAGATACCACGATTGCAGTACAAAATCAGGCAGCTGCAGTGGATAGCAGGTTCACACTGCTGCTCCTGCAATTACACTAGTCTGTGGCACAATAAAAGGTGTATTATTTGATGTCACGCAGCAACGCACACACACTGTCTCTCACACACACACACACACACACAGAACAGTTTGTCTACAATGCTGAACAAGTAATGGGTAGTAAATGCAAAAGTTCAGTACTATGCCATGTTACGTATTGTAATGCAAACAACCTGAAATTATGAACTGCTGCACCAGATCTACACAACAAACAGCAAGAAAATTTCAACTATTACTGACAATATTACTGTGTGTCCATTAACACAGTCAGTTATATAACAAAAATATAACCACAAAACAAAGAAATCACTATTTCTCCAACTTAAATCTACCTACACCACAGATACACCCCTTCCCCAAAGCACACTTTCACTGTCTTTCACCACACACACTCAATGTTGCAAATTAACATTCAAAATCCACACAAAAACAAAAACGCTCGATGATATGAGCACAGGAGGGTTTCCTACAATTGATGAACTAAAGTTGGAGCCCCCCAAAAAATGCAAAAATGCTTTTTTAACTGCTTTTAGAAGCTTTCAATTACAGATAGCTATCAGAGCATACTGTCTCCTACTCCTTCCTACACATACTACCCTGAACTGAGACTGTGCAGATCAATATAGAGCCCATGTGACCCGAAATCCCAAGAATCACTGCAAAATTTGCCTTCGGAGCTCAAAAACAAGACGAGAAGTGAGTCAAAGTGCATTGCCCTCAGTACGCCTTAAATTTGGTGGAGTAGTGATCTGGGGAGGTGGGGATAGCAAAGTCATCGCTTCCAATGGACTTCGTGATTCTCATCATAATGTACTCCACTTTGCGTTGCGGAGCACTCCGCGAATCTGCCTTTGCTCCGGGAATCACTTCACAGAGTGGATTGAGCCCACTTCACCCACCACTAATCTCGGAAGGCTGCTGTTTGAATGACAAGGAGTAAATGCATGCATCCTGTAGAAATAACTGTTTTTACAGCATGTGCTCACTCACTACCAATGAGTCAGATGGCAGATGACTGAGGTGGTGAGGTGGGGTGTCCATGCCAGTCAATGTCTGGGGACCTGATGGCAGCTCACATACTGTATAGATGGATAGGTGAGTTAGGGACGGATGGGGTGGAGGTGGCAGGTGCTCAGTGGATGGGCTGAGGAGACTTGCTTTGGCAGTGACTCACTGGGGGTAACACTGAACTGCCAGGAATGGGCATCAGTACATTTCCATAACACCAAATTGGGTAAGGGAGGGTGATCACTACACTGCCATGGATGGGATTTAGTACAGTTCCATAATACCAACAGGGACTGGATGAGGTAGGGGGAACCTCTAGGTGGCCAGTGAAAAGCTTTAGTACAGTTCCACAATGCTGACAGGAACTGAGTGAAGGATGAGTTTCTGTTTGACTGCCTAGATTGCCAGGAATGGCATAGGTGAGTAGGGCTCTCATGTTGGAGGAAGCCAAGACTCAACAATGCTTTCCGTATTTGTGCATGGACACTTTGTGCTGAGCTGCTAATGGCCACACGATTAAGGATGGGTAATGCCGTGGTGGATTTGGATTTGGTTTTGGATTTGCCAAGTCCAGGACAAGTTTGGATTTGGTTTTGCAAAGGATTTGGATTTGCCTGGTTCAGGTCAATATTGATAAGGGGTGAAAAAATAAATTTTTCAGGAGAAAAATACCACACAATGTAAAGGGACAGTGGCATAACAGTACCAAGTATACTGTGTGAGACACATTGCTTCCTATTGTTTAAAATTATTTGCTTTTGACCATGACCAACCTGCAAAGCAAAAAGCCAAAAAGTAGGGTGCAAAATGAAACTTGGCTTTGTCATAGATGTGTAAGGCCCCCACCATCTTTTGATAGGGCTTACTATAGTATAGTGACCACCTCTTCTCTTCGCCTGTTATGGCCTGCCAGGTGGAATCTCTGCCCTTGGGTGGAGTTTGGGGTAGGGTCTGGCATGTATATAAAAGGGTTTTGATCAGGTTGAAAGGAAGGCCATTAAAAAAGATTGTAGTCATCTTAGTGGGCCAGGGTTCGAACCCTGGCCCTGGATTTTTGAGTCTTGGTGACTTGGTGTTGGAAAGATTACCGTTCGGGATATGGTGGGTGGTGGCAGGACCTGCAGTCGTGGGGCTGGGTCCAATTTGGGAGCTGCTTCCCGTTGGTCAGTAGAGAAGGAGAGGTCCTGCCTTGTGCTCCAGTGCACCAAGGCAGACTGGGGCCTGGTTCATGAGTGAAGCTGGTGAGGTGGTGGGGACATCTTGGTTGTGGCAGCCCATGGCGTGGGGGCCTGGAGGTGGTGGCAGCCCTCCAGCCTTGTACCCAGTGTGGCACGCCATCCTCTGTGGTGAAAGCCTGCAGGGAGAGAGAGAGAGGTCTGGAGTACCCTGGCATGGCCCATGTTGAGCCTGCTCCAGGATGCCAGGGGTTTAGGCTGGATGCCTTGTGTTGCAGGTAGAGGGAGAGATGTGAAAGCAGCCATTTGGTGCCCTCTGTTTCTGTGTCTGAGTGGGTATGTTGTAGGCCAAGCTGCCATGTTTTGTGGCTCCTGCAGCCTACCAGGAGTTTCTGCTGCCCGGTTACATAAGCACCACGGCTCCTCTGGAACTCAGTTCCTAGGCCTTTTCAGCCTCAAGTGTATGTGCCGTGGCTTCAGCCATTGTTTCTGCCTTCTCCTGGTATGTGCTCCGAGGCCCCAGGAGCTGTATTAAGTTTTAAAATAAATTAATTTTTTTTATTTTATTTGGACAGTGTTCCGCCTCTACTTTTATGAATTTGGGTGACCTATAACAACTTACCCCCCCAGCAGGATCCAGGTTCGAGCCTCCGGTTCCCCGTCTCCTGCAGCGAAACAGCATCTGCCATCATGTCTGCGGTGAACCCAGCTCTGCAGTGTGGAAGGTATGTCCATATTTAATGTCTGTCTGGATGGACTGCTCTATTTGTGCCACCCCCCATTCCATTTTAACATCAGGCCCCTAGACAAGGTTGGAGGGGGTGGGTTACAGAGGCATAAGTCAGAAAGTATAGCCAAATCAGGAGAAGTTGTAAATTTTGCAAGTAGCATTTTATTATTAATAATAAAAACAATATAAAAATACAGTTTTGCAGGATAGCTCTTGATACAGGCAGTTCAAATAATTGGGTCCTTCATCTGAGAGTCTCTTAAAAGGGGCACTGTCAGCTTTTTGATTGATATTCAGCGTTCCTTTAATAATCGTGCCTGTTCATAAATTTGTACTCACTAACTGCTGACATGCTACTTGCAAGGCATAACTCATAGTAGCAATCATTATTTTTGTTAAAAAAGAATAGTGAGTGGCCCAACCTTATTTACCACTACTGCCACTTCTTGTGCATCCATAAAAATGCTGATGCCACTGACTCATGCAAAACCCATTCATGAACGAGTTTGGCTATTTTGGGGTGCTGACACTGATGTGCATGTTCAGAGTTATTGCTTCACTTTTAAACAAAGATTTTCTATGATATAACCCTTGTTTTAGGAAACCACTGCTAATGCCAAGCTCAGTTCAATGCATACGATTTGACCATGTCTTTATTTAATATGTCCCCAAAATAGCCGAACACGTTCATGAATGATTTTTGCATGAGTCGTGGCATAAGCAGTCTCATGGATGTGCAGAAAGCAGCAGCAGCAAATAAGGCTGGGTCACTCATAAGTCTTTTTTTTAACAAAAATAATGATTACTATTATGAGTTATGCCTTGCAAGTAGCATACCAGCAGTTAATGACTCCAGATTTGTGAACAGGCACAGTTACTAAAGGGACACTGAATATCAGTCAAAAAGCTGTCAGTGTCCATTTAAAATCTCTAGCTCTAACTCTCCAAACAAACCATTGTTCTCCTTATATGAGGTTTATTTGCCTGGCAATTTAACTTCTGCATCATGTTCTTGTTTCATCTCCTGTTTTACACAAAATGCTAAAATACATGTTTTCATTGATCTTCCTGTGAGCAGTCTGAAGAGTACATTAGTTGTCTTAACAGGTGCAGCCAATTGAGGCATCCTGTCCCAGGGCTGTTTTCCTGCTGATAATTCTGCAAACAAGCTTGTGGAAGTCAAAATGCACCTCAAGGTTAACCCCCTGTGTTCCAGATAAACCTAAATAGTTTTTGCAAATATTTGTACAGTATAATTATATACATTTGCAAACCAAGAGATCCCAGTCTTACATAAAGATTCTCATATATTTTTTAACCACAGAGAAGCAAGTGAAGAAAGAAAGAATAGAAACAGCAAGTGAGGGAAGGGAGAAAATGTGGGGAAATTGAGGGATCATCGGGGTGGCCATTTCCTGTGTGCCACAAGGAAAACTTGATTTTGCAATCAGACAGGCAAGAGATAGACAAGAAATAGAATAGGAAAGGACAGAATAGATCCTTGCTCTTAATTCTCTCTGCTTACCAAATGGGACAGAGTCTTACCCAACCCTGTCACAGGCTTACAGGATCCCCACCCACCCACCCTTATTTAGTCTACTTACAGGGCCAATGGCAAATGTAACAAAGCAAGCAAATTTTAAGTCATGTTATAGAACCTAGCAGGCACAAAACAGTGGGCGCTAGGCACGTCTCTGCTTTGTTTTTTCTTCTGCTAGGCAAAGTTTTTATTTTTAGGCAAAATTTTGGTGTAGACAGTTTTCAAATTGGACTTTCACAGCTGGAGATATCATCAAGTGAAGTTTCTTCCTTCAACAGTGCCCTCACCATCTGACAGGATGAGTCTCACTGAAACCAGCTCCTCAGCATTGATGGTTCTATGTGATAATGGCGATTGTGGAAAGGCAGTTGCTGTTAGGGCAAGTGTACATTGCCCGAAAATCAGTTTCAGCGATATACACTCACGGCGCAGAGCAAAAAGTCACTGAAAACATAGATTTATTTGTTTACACACCCTGCACCCCCCTACTTTAGGATTTTCAACTCCAGGGGGTTGCATGTGGGGTGTGTGTGTGTGTGTGTGTGTGAAAATAAACAAAAAAAAACCAGACTGGCGCAAAAATACCGATGCGTCCAGAATAGAACCCAGCACCCTCCCAACTCTAGCCTGCCATGAACCCACCACGCCACATGGTCAGGTCAGCAGCCCACCACCACGCTACACCTCACAAGCCCTCCCTCCCCTTCCACCCGTCACATGGCATGCTCACTCCCCCCCTGCACACGTGAACATATAGCGACAGGATGTCGCTATATTCATACTAGCCCTGCCTGTCCAGTAGCCCTGTGAATAGGTGCCACTATTGAGTCACCCTCTTTGAAAGCACTCAATAGCGGATGCCCTCATCACAGGATAGCAGCACCGACCCTGGCAGAGATCAAAGCAATGTTTGAGGTGCTTATGTGGCAGATCAACAAGCTGGAAATTGCTACTCAATGGACTAATTCTGACATTTTGCAACTTGACGATCGATTAAATGTAGCTCAGCACAGAACAGACCTCACAGAGGATAAAACTGACAGACTGCAGATGCACCTCCATGAACAAAATAGGGTGATCCAGCTCCTTTGGAACAAAGTGGATAATCTAGAAGACAGGGGCTGGAGTAACAGCTTCTGATTTGTGGGGTTCAGAGGGGCGTGAGGGCAAGCATCCCATCCCCTTTCTGCAAAAGGTGTTACAGGAGCTGTTTCCTCAAAACTGTTTTACCACCATGGAGCTGCACAGAGTTCACCATTCCCTTGCACCATTGCCAAAACAGGGAGACTGCCCTCATTGTATCATTGCCCACTTTCTCAGATACACTGATTGTGAAGGCATACTGGCATGGTATAGAAAGCAGAAGGAGTTGAGCTGGAGAGGTCACCAAATATATATTTTCCAGGAGTTTTCCATTGAACTAGCAAGTGTTAGGCGTGCACCCCAGTGAGGAAAGCTTTCATAAAGCTCGGGGTACTTTACTCCCTCTGCTACCCGGCCACCCTCTGTCTTACCAGACATGGGGTCCCACAAACTTTCGATGACTCTATGGCAGCTGAGGCTTTCGTTGCAAACATATGGCCTCAATCAACTCTTGCCATCAAGCTGCCAGTGCACTTCTGAAACATCCATGGAGTCCATGGATACCACCCCTGTGCCTATTACCAGGGTTTAGATTTCCCAAAGCTTCAGCTTTCCAATGCCTCCTTTTCCCTCTGACCGAACTCTTGGAGCCCAGTGGTGAAGTCAAGGCGAAAAAACCAAAAGCAACAGATTAAAAAGGACTGGATTGACAGACTATGGAGTCACAGCAGAAGCAGGAACAGTGGCTCACCCAACTCATCAGACACTCACTCACCTCCTCTCTATGGCAATTGATATGGTCCCCTGCTCCAGTGTGATGTGGAACCCAGCAAACAGTCTCCACTGCAGCAGAATCCCTTAAAGCAAAAGAATCCAACACCAGACCCAAATTTGGACAGACACCATTAGCTGAGTTGCTGCAGTCACCAAGCTTCCAACCAGTAAGTTGTCCATCCGGAGGAGGCCAGTGGAGCCACAAATCACTCCCAGCAGCTTCCTCCAATCTCTGCAGCTCCATCCACTCAACTAAATCTTCTGCCCATGTGTGAAGCCTCTACATGTGCCTGAATCTTCTAAGCCTTCATGAACCTCCAGACCCTATCAGGTTTTATCAGCAATCAGTCTGCATTCCCTCTTAAAATGGCTATAACCACCTTCAGGTCCTGACATTTTCCGTAGTTGGACTGAATTTTTTCAATGTATTGTGTAACTGTTCTTGGCATTTCCCTTTTAATTGTTTTGTAGGCATGCTGGGGCAGGGAGAGCAGTATTATGATAAGAAACATTGGTGTCTGGGAATGTGAGCAATTGATTGAGCCACCATTAACTTAGCACTCCATGAGAGGTCATGACGAGGAGGGCTCGTTGTTTGATCTGCAGTCTGTTTTTTAGCAGGTAAAGTTTGCATATCTGGGGGGACAGTTTGATGGGCTTTGGGTGATGACTCTTGTTCACCACTGTGGTGTGGCCCTTTTAGGGCCCAGACGTGATCCTTGTATTGCCTTTTTCATTGATCCCACCCTTGTACTGTCTACCTGGGGCAGCTTTTTGAGGAGGGACTGATAGGATCTTTGGGCCACCAGTAAGCCAGAGCCCTGCCCAGAGTCCTTTCAAAAGACTGGACTGCAGAGCTGGTGTACACAATTTTGGGGCTTCCTGCACTTTTGCTGTGGCTGTCAATCACCTAAGGTGTGCATGACTTTGCTGTCACATGCAAGCATGCTGGGGACGGATGAGCACATGCATGTCCTCATTAACCCACCTTGCCATACAGCATTCCTGTCAGTTCTGTGACACTGTGACCTGGGGAAGGGCAGGCACACAGTCAATCATGCAGATCTGCCGGTTCAATATATATATAGTATATATATTTTTTTGCTTGTGCTCTTCAGTTACAGTACAAATGTTGTGTGGGGCTCACAGAGGGACACCAGCCAGGCCAGCACTGCAATTAGCCATTCCCAATTGAGTTTGGTTTATAATCTGCATTCTCATCTGCCCATGTCCCCTTACCAAAGTCCATTCATTCAGTGACCAGGTTTTAGGGTGCTGCATCTTATATGGCAACATCCCATGCCAAAGTGCTCACGGTCCACCCGCGGCTTGTATCCCTGCATTTGTTGGGCAGACTTATTTATTGTCCAGGGCAATGGAGGTTGCGAGGAGCCGCTCATCCAGTTCATCTTTTTTTTTCTTTTAGTGTCGGGGGTGGCTTGATCTGTGCAACAGGGCTGCTGTCTCACAAATGTCGAGAGCTAGTCCATCAGTGCACGGGGTGACCAGATAATTTACTTGCTCATTGGGCTCTGGTAACACACACTGGAGCTCTGCTTCGATGCGACCTTTCTAGGCCATGTGTCCTGTTCATCCCACCAGCATCCACAAGTGCACATAGGAGGAGTATTCTTTCCTCCATCCTCAGAATAAGCTGTCAGCTGTAATAACCCATATGCTTTGTGGGGGCAAGGTAACCCTATATTCCAATGGCTGGGGAGGAGTGCTCTCTACCCCGCCTACCCTCCATCCAAACCCTGACCAGGGGTTTTAGCCTCACCTGCTGCAATAGAGGGTGCTAGTGTGGGATGCTGGGTCTGCCTGGGAAAAGGGGGATGAACAGTAGGATGCCTCAGGTCTTCATTTCTTTTGATATGGCACTTGTCCTGCTGTGGGCCCCAGCTCTTGCATTGGTCTCTGCTCCCTCATCACTCTTCGGGCACTAACTTGTCCTCCCCCTGCATACCAATACTCCCTTGGCTGCAGCCCCCTTTTCTATCGATGCACTCCCCTCCCCCTGAACCATGGGGTCCAGGGAGGGAGTAGTTCTTCCTATGGTTTAATGGCCATACACTTTCCCCCTTATTTGACCGCTCAGCCACCATTTTTCACACCAGTTAGATACCTTTTAGTTCAGATTTCCCTTCATCAGGTAGTCACACTAGAGCTCTTCCTCTTGGGCAAGTAGGACACAAGAGTGTACAGGGCTCCAGACACCCCATGTCCACAGCTAGCGGTTGGTGCATTGTATGACTAGCATGTTACAGGGTATAGGGTGGGAGGGGGTTTTGTTCCTGTTGCCAGATGGGGTGGGGAAGGAAGGAAAGGATAATCTAGGGAACTTGGTTGCTGTATGTGCCCCTATTGGGCTTTTATTACTGTGCTTAGCTTTGATGTTTTACCAGGGTATCTGCTTAACCCTGTGCAGGGGTATAATGTTACAGTAAGGGTTACATCCCTACAGGTGTTACAGTTGTTACTAAAGGGCTGTCCGCTCAGTTCTGGGATTAGTCACTTGCTACTGAATACAAAAGTTATAGTAGTCCTTACACGTAGTCATGGGTGAGTTTCGTGCTGTATCCTGGAATGTGCGGGGTCTCAACTCCCCTGTAAAATGGAAAAACATCCTAACCCATTTGTGCAACAATCAGGCCCAGATTGCATTTCTGCAAGTGACCCGCTTAATGCATGCAGGCCTTAAAGCTTAAGAGAGACTGTGTAGGCCTGGAAGCACATAGTGCTGCTTCAGTCAAAAAATGGGGCATCTCCATTCTAATACATAAGAACTTGCACTGGTTCAAAGACCGCATATCCTCTGATAAGTATGGAAGTTGTCTCATGGTACAAGCATCCACACCTCGTGGGTCTCTCAACATGGTCAATATTTATGTGCCCAATGTGGCCAACCTCCAATTTTTCCAGGAGGTCAACCAAGCTATGCACCTTCATCCCCCCAGATGCCAATTTTCATGGGAGGGGATATTAATCTGGTTATGGATGCTACCTTCGACCGTAACTCAGGGCAGCCAGAATCGCACACATGAGCTAGAGTGGCACTAGGAGAACATCTGACAGAACATGCCCTGTCAGATGCCTGGTGGTTATTTAACCCCAGAGAAAGGGACTTACTCACTTCTCCACGGTGCACATATCCTCGAGACAAATAGTTATCTGGTTCACCTCCCCTGAGTTGACCCACAATCTGTTATCCTCCAACCTCTTCCCCATCATGATTTCTGACTATGCCTCCACAGTTCTTACACTAATGTGGGAATGTTCTCCTCCCAAATCGAGGAATTAGTGCCTATACCCTCAATTGCTTAAGGATCCCAACTTCATGCACTGGGTAAGAGAAGAAACAATAACCTTCATGCATCACAACCAAGATGGGAAAACCTCAGATGCAGTGATTTGGGAAGCTTATAAAGCCACTATGTGTGGCAAAATAATTAGCTTTGCTGCACATAGGGGCAGAGAAAGGAAGGAGAGCTTCGCTCCTTGGAGGCAGACCTTCTTGCTGTCAAATGTGAATATAAGCAGCAGACCCATGCCTCCAGGGAGACAGTAGCCAACCTCACCAATCTCAGGATGCGCCTTATCGAACTGCTCTTCAGAAATGCAGAACTGATCCTCTTCTGCTTGAAGCATAAGTATGGTGGTGGATGGGGGGGAGAGAAAGCTGGAAGAGTTCTCGCCTACAGAATTAAGAAAAGACAGGCTGAAAATTATATCACCAGACTCTCGGATGCCAAGGGATTTATGCTCTCAGAAATCACTTCCCTTAACATTATGAAAATGTTTAATCAGGCTATACAGTATACTCCTCATGTGGTACTTCCACTTTAGCACAAATAGACTCTGTCCTCTATGAACTAGGGTCTCGCCTGCTGAGTTCAGAATCCTGGAGGACTCCATTACCCTGTAGGAGGTTAAACAGGCCATCAAGGCCCTTATCAAGGGTAAAGCATCTGAGAGGGATGGATTTCCTGTTGGTTACTATCACGTTGGCAGTGCCAGTGGCTCAGTAGGTAGCACACTCGCCTCTGAGGCTGGGAGATCAGAGGGCTGTGGGTTCAGTTCCTCCATCTGGCACTTGGGTTAATATCCCAGTACTGATACTGTAGTGCAGCATGAGAGGAGTGCTGCACTTCTGAGGTGCTGTCTTTCGGATGAGAGTTAAACCGAGGTCCCACCTGCCTGGATTGGTGGTACTTCCGATGGATGTTAAAAATCCCATGGCACTTATCAAAAAGAGTAGGGAAAAATCTCTGGTGTCCTGGCCAAATTTCCCTCATTCACTAAAAATACCATCAACAGCTTAATCTGGTTCAAGGTCAGTTGGCATTCATCTGTGTCCCCCTCCCCGGGTCATGCCTGAAAGTAGGCAGGATTTGTCTAGTGCGCTTACCTAGTCAACAAAAACTAAATAAATAAATAAATAAAACATCTGTTGTGAAGATATCACTTCCCCCTTACTGAGGGTCTTTCATGAAGCCTTTAATTCCGGGATGTTGCTGCCCACCATGACTGAGGTCATTATTATGGTACTGCCCAAGAAAGGTAAGGATCTATCACTAGCCAGCAGTTACAGACTTGTCTCCCTCATCATTGCAGATGCTAAGATTCTCGTCAAGATCTTAGCCTCAAGACTTGAGCCAGTTCTTCAGGGACTCATACCTTCTGTCCAGGTGGGTTTCATCAAGGAGAGGCAAAGTTCCTGATCACCTTCACACTGTACTTCATCACATGCATTCTGTGAAGAAATCCACCACTCCTGCTGTGGCCATTGTTGTTGACTTTGAAAAAGCTTTCGATTCAGTAGAGTGGAGTTACCTTTGGTGAATGCTTTCTCACATGGGGTTCGGAGACAGCTTCCTGTGATGGGTTCGCTTGCTGTACACCATGCCCTTAGCCTCCATGCTCACTAATGGTCTCTGCTCCACACATTTGCACTACAGCATAGCACGAGGCAGAGCTGCCCCCTATCCCCACTAATATCCATCTTGGCCGTGAAACCCTTGGCCATTTCCATCTGCCAGCATCCTGTGCTCAAGGGGATTTGTTGTGGAGGCAAAGAGTATTGCACCCTGCTCTACACGGATGTTCTTTTAATCCTTCAGCAGGAGGTCAGGCAGCCCTGGACCCCCTGCTGTAATTGCTCCATACATTTTCAGAGTTGTCAGGCTTATGCGTTAACCAAGAAAAAACTGATGTGCTTCCATTACATCCCACTGCCCAGGTGGCTCCTTTTCTGACCAAAGGTCTCAAGTGGTCCCCAAGAAGAATCATCTATCCACCCATCCATCTACAAAAAATCTGTACCCATCATTGGAGTCTGTTAAACTCAAGCTGGATAGAGGGAAGCTGCTGAACCTATCACTGGCTGGCAAGATTGATGGTTTTAAAATGCTATTCACACCCAAGCTCACACACCTCTTATCCCACCTGCCAGTCCTCATCCCCTTGATCTGGTTCCACAAGACTGATAAAGTGGTGGGGAATTTCCTATGGGAAGGAACTCCCCCCCAGGTTTAGTAGGACCATGTTGCGGAGTCACTGGTCTAAGGTGGCTGGGGTTTGCCCTGGTTCCAAGGCTACCACCTAGCCTTACCTGCCACCATTGCTTCTCTCAGGCAACCCAGAGCTCATCCTCCTGGTCAGTCACTGAGCAGGATCCGATTCTCAGCCAGGCTTCAGTGGCTGCAGTGCTCTTGTAGAATCGAATGCCTGGCCATCTCCAGGACAACCCCATGATTATGGGCTCTGTAGCTATGTGGAGGTGACTGCATAAACTCCTGAGATCTTCCTGAACCCCTTTCCTTTGGGAAGCTATATCGGGAAATGACAACATCCAAACAGGACCCCCCTCCTCGCTGGCACACTTGAGTGCAGCGGGGAATTCTTCTATGACTTACTTACACTGGATAAAGGCCATGTTGAGACTTTCTTGGCTTCCAAACTAATCTATGACCTTCCAAAGCAAGACTTCTGGTGATATCACCAGATTAGGAGCATGGTCACTGCCAACCTGACAGTGTCTGCACAGCGGAACCTGGACAACTTGGGGGATATGCTAACCAGGGTGTCTTGCATGCCATAGGGCAGGGCTAGTGTACTCTACAAATCACTCTGTAGTGCCTTGCCGGATCCATCTTTACCTGCCAAAAAGGCATGGGAATGAGAGCTCTGCATCCACATTACTGATGCAGAATGGACTGCATGCCTAAACAGGGCTCACATAGCTTGCCACGATGGCCGCAGTCGACTTATACGAAACATTGTTCTTTTCCGGTGGTACTGCACACTGGCAGTCTTCCACCAGCTGAGTCTAAGAGATGATGATAGCTGTTTGCGGTGCTCCCTTCCTTGAGCCCACCACTTACACCTATTATATGAGTGTCCTTTTATTGCTCCGTTCTGGGATGGCATCAGAGGAGTGTATCGAAGCTTCCTGGAAGAAGACATCCCCTTAGATGCCTTGCTCCTTCTGCTGAGAAGACACAGCATCCCAGTATCGGCAAGGACGTCTGTACTCAAATGGATAGTTTCTGTAAGCATCATGGCCAAACGTAACCTTCTCTGCAAGTGGCGCTCCACTACCATCCTTTCTGTGTTCGAGTGACTGTTGGCTGTAGACCAACTAATTTCTCTTGAGAAACTGTCTCATAGGAATGCTGGCACACTTCTTCAATATTAAAAAAAATGGGGACCCTATTTATCTTCTGACTTCTGCTCTCCCTGGACCAACGACCTGCATCATCCAGCTCCCCAGGTAATACTCAATGTATCAAACCTGGGCAGCCAGGAGGCCTAAGTTTTGTTGTTCTACTGCAGGTATATCTGTCTTAATCTCTGCACATTCAAGACCTCAGCATGTGGGCCTTTGAGGGATATCACTTTGACATTCACCGAGACTCTCTTCCCAGGTTCTGTGGTGTTTTCATCCTCTGAATATGTTGTTTGCATTTGTTAGTGTGTTAATATTTATTGGGCAAAAACTCTCACCTTACTAAACTATCATGATACCCGGTTAGGTGTGTCCTTTATAGATGCTGTAATGTACCCCCTTGCTCTTGTTGCTTCCCTGGTTTCTTTCGTGTTTCATTTTTCTTGTTCTCTTTGCTGTTGGCATAAAATTAGGTTTTTCATTTTGTGTATTTGAAACTTTTAATAAAAAGGTTAACTGAAAAAAAGAAGCATCGAAACCCTCCGGGCACAATACAACAAGTTATTAGGGGAAAGAGCCAAGTACCTTCTTCTGAGAACTAAAGCTACATATTTTGACCAGGGGGAAAGGGCCAGAAAGCTTTTGGCCTTACACCTATGCACTCAGTTAGCAGATAAGATTGTTCTGTCTTGCCTTTGGGGAAACTTGTTACATCCCCTAGAGGCATCACTTCCCAATTTTGGGCCTTTTACAGCTCTCTCTATATGATGCCCACGAGATCCTGTGGATCTCTCCAAGTTTGAGACATTCTTAAAAGACCTGGACTTACCCTCGCTGTGAGAGGCCCAAGCTGTGCTGCTTAAAGCTCCCTTGACACTCCCAGAGGTTTGCACTGCGATAGAATCACTAGCCCTTGACAAATCCCCTGGCCCAGACGGCTTCTCCCCAAATTTCTACAAAACATTTAAGGACTTGTTAGCACCCCACCTCTTAGACATGTTTCAATATGTCTTCTCACACCGCCTAACAGATACTTCATTTATGGCTGCCACTATTGTGGTTTTACCTAAGCCAGACCAATATCACTCCCTTGTTGCAAACTATAGACCCATATCACTAATTAACATGGACTTTAAAATCCTAGCAAAATGTCTGGCCAACTGACTGAATTCTGTCTGGGATTGCCTCCTCAGCAGGGAACAGACAGGGTTTGTCGCAGGGAGATTATCTGCTGATCATCTCCGGAAACTCCTGCATTTTATTACCGCGTCCAGGGACTCCCGTATCCCATCTGTGCTGGATTCCCTGAACACGGAAAAAGCTTCGATAGAGTTTCCTGGGAGTATCTTTTTCATTTGCTTCCTAGATATGGAATCCCCCCAGAATTTATGAGCTGGCTTAAGGTTCTTTATACCCATCCTTTGGCACGTATCCTCTGTAATGGGATACTTTCCGAGTCATTCCCCTTACATGTACATGTCAGAGTTTCCTCTATCTCCATTTTTATTTAATTTATACCTGGAGCCACTCATCCAAAAAATTAAATATGTCCCTCCAGGTGTCTGGTATCCCTTTGGGCCCTCATCAATACAAATTATCCGTGTATGCGGATTACATTCTTCTGCATGTTACATATCCCACTCACTCCATCCCAGCTGCACTGGATATTATCTCCCAATTCAGTGCCATTTCCAATTACCAATTAAACTGCTTGCTGAATATTGTGACCACCTGTAAGAGTCTAGAGCACCTTGGGCTTCTCTGGGTCAAGGATAAACTTAAATATCTGCGGATCTACCTTAGTACAGACCCAGCCAAAATGAAATACACCAATTTGGCTCGAACCATTACTCAAATTCAGGTTGACCTTGACCATTGGTCCTTCCTACCCCTGTCTCTGTGGGGTTGATTAAGCATCCTTAAAATGAATGTTTTCCCCAGGTTGCTCTGTCCTCTTCCTATGCTTAGCCAGGCACTGCCCAAGAAGTGTTTTCTCCATATTAATAGACTCTTCTCAAGATTTCTCTGGAAAGGAAAACCCCCTCAGGGAGCCTGGGCTAAACTGATGAGATCAAAAGATGCAGGCGGCCTGAAGGCTCTGGATATTGACCTGTATTACTTGGCCATACACAGCACTCATTATCTTTCTTGGTTCTGTTCAAACCACAATGGGCAGGACCCAGCTTATGTTTCTCACTGGTTGGACATTGAACATTTTTCATCTGGGAGTTGACCCATGTGCCCTGCTGTACACTCCCCTTAAACAGATTCCAGGACCCCTTAGAAACACCCCTATCAGTCACTCCCTTTTTGCTCATAAACAGGTATGTCTCCTGTTAGGTCTGGACCCACATAAAGACATCACCCAACCTATTCTTGGCAACCCCTACCTAAAAACTGTAGGGCAGATGCTGGCCTTTCTTGGACACCCTGTCGGTGGCCCAGTTGGTACAGGCTGGCAAACTCCTTACCTTTTCAGAGGCCCAACAGAAATTTGATTGGCTGCAGCCTCTGGCCTTTAAATTCTTTCAAGTTAGGCACATATTGCCCCAACACTTTCATCCTGGGGTTTGGTTCCGGGTGTATAGGGATAGATTGCTTGGGCTGATATCATCCATTCCTACCTCTCATGTCATTGCCTTCTATTATGTGTGACTGTAGGAGGCCAATGCTGAGAGCGAAACTGAATTTTGGTATTCCTGGGATCAAGCGCTTCCCTCTTTGTGGGGCCCTCGTGACTGGTCCCGTATATGGAAGGCTAAAACACACAATAATATTTTTCAGATGCGATTACTGGACAAAATAGGGTAGCTAGCCCAGTAGGCTTATGGTACTCTAGACAAGGAGCTTTTGTTTGCAGGATGGTCAGGGTCAGGTTGAAAGCAAAATGTTTTTTAATCAGCAGAATGATTTGAAATAGTGTTTCAAAATGAGATTTTTTTTAAATAAAATGGACACAGGCCAGCTAGCTAGTAGTCTTATGGCACACTAGCAAGGGGCATCAGCTTTGCTGTATGGTGCAGAATGGGCATTTTTTTTCTCTTTTTTTGCCCAGGCTGCAGCAGCAGTGGAACAAGCCGTGAGACCCCAGACTGTCTCTCTCTTCCCCACATTAGTCTTCTTTAATCTTTGTTACATTTAAATTTTCTGTTGTGAAAACAAATTGTATTTAAACATGTTGTCTTGTAGTCATTTCTTACTGTGTCCTCCTCTTTTTAGTTTCAGCCCACACTGCCACACCCACAATCATTTAATTGACACCTTACCTCCTTTCAGCCCACCTCCCCAACCCTCAACTTCAGTTTCTTTCCTTTCTCTTTTGCTAAATTCTTTTCTTTTCTGTACTTAAATGTTACTTCTTTCTTTTTCTTGATTTCTTCTTGCGGGATTCTTACTTTTTCCTTCTTAAGCATCCCTACCCTCCCTCCTTTCAGTCCACCTCCCCAATCTATAATCATATTTTATTTTCCTTCTCTCTTTTGCATTTTTATGTCATTCTTGTCTGTTAACTGTAGCTTCTCTTTCTTGTTTCTTTTTCTTGATTTGTTCTTTTTTTATTCTTAGCTTGTCCTCTTTAAGCACACACCTGGCACCCCAGTCTTTTGTCACATCCCTCTCTTCAGCCAACCTGCACAATTTCATGTATGTACTGGCAACTCTGGTAACTGCGACTTAATTGTGGGGGCTGTCTTTGTCATCCCTTCATTATGTCATTCTTGTCATGCATGTTTTGAGTGAACTGAAAATTAAATAAAGCTTTTTTACTTATTTAAGAAAAGGTTTTACCATTTACACTTATCTTAGAGGAGCCCCATAAGTCCTCTTATTCCTTGCAATTTATCAGTGGGTGAGATTTTACCTCAGGAGAGAGCCCTTCCTCTGATGCCTCCAGAATTTACCAGAGCTCTCACCTTGCTATATACTTCGGGCTCACTCATTTTGCATCTACAACTATGACACTGCAGCGTCAGTTTAGCCGGTGGGCAGGAGGCAGCACCTCTGTAGCGACATTCACTCTGACACTTCTGGTTAACATCCACCCTGGCACTGGGCACCTCACATCAACCAGGTCTTTACTCTCACCAGACAGTGTGCTGGACACTGGTGCACCAGCGTCGACCTCAGCCTGCCCTCAAGCAGTGGCTGGCAGTCTCTCCAGGCCCTCTGCCAGAGGTAATCTCTTCAATATCTGCACCAGCTTGGGATTCCCCCATACAAACAGTATGCCCAGCTCCTTTACTAGCATGTGATATGCTCAGTTATTAAGCCAGTGTGACCAGACTATTTATACCAGAGAGCCCCCCCCCCAGAAGATAGCTAATGCCATTGTCAATGTACTAACTTTACAGGAGCATCACCTCTAAGCATGCCATATGATGGGAGCTAGCATGAGTGGAGTACTGTACTGTTGGAACCCCTACTTTTGACATCAAGCCTATGGCCATCAATACAAAGGGCAAACCCTTTAGGCCCCTGAGAATGGGTTATGTGCCAGGGCCTAGCCAATCTTTGTTGACAGGGGTTATGATACTATGCCTAATTTCCTTAGTAATACATTTTTATGTTGGCTTGTGCACACACAAAAGCAACATCTTGTGGTAGTAGCACATTTCAGAGGTGTGTTGGTGTTGTGGTGAATGCAGAAGATGCTTTTGTGGGTGCATCCCTCAGCTGCCAACCAGTGAGCATGCTACGGATGACAGCAGTTTCAGAAAGAGCCATGGAGTTGAAATAATCTGCTGCTGCAATCAGAGACAGGCTCTTATTGCAGCAGCAGATGACGTGTCTCCATTATGTGCCTTTCCTGGTGAAATATTTCAATAAATATGGTGGCTCCTGCCGTCCGCCCACACAATCCCCAGAAAGCCGACATCGGGCTGCCCAATCCCCATATCGGTATGTCCCCTCCACATTATGTGGCACACCTTAACATGGCATCTCCTGCCATCTGCCACACACTTCTAAATAGCTGACATCAGGGTGCCCAATCCCCATGTCGGCAATCCCCTCTTAGTGTGTCTTTCCTGTTAGTGTGTCTTTCCTGGTTAAACAGTTTCCCCTTTCCTTTCTGACACCAGGTTGCCCACTGCCAGTGTTGGATGTGCCCCCTGTCTATACGCCTTGCCAAGATTGGGGTGCCCAATCCCCGTGTTGGCATCCCCCCCAGAATTGTGGCACAGTGGGAGCCCACCCCAGTGTGCCTATTTTTTTTTGTGTAACCTATAAATGAAGAAAACCTTCCCTCGTGTTCCCCCCCCCCGCAAACTAGAAAATGGTCCACTGTTGTCTCCCTGGCCCCCCTTCCCCATCTCCACCCTCCCTCTTCGCACCCACCTCTCTGCACCCACCCACCCATACTTACCCTCACCTCCAGAGATCAGGAGCCATGATCTTCTCTGAACCAGGACACGTCTGCATTTTTCAAAGCCAAACTGGGAACTGAAGAAATGATGGTAAGCTTTATAATGGGAAGCAATGGGGGGTTCAACTTAGGCTGATATCTCAGCCATTTTTGGGAATTTTGGCTCCAAATTTTCAACATGGAGTTCTTGGGACCCCACCTTGTGAACATTTCACTGTCATTTAGTTTCTCTGTCTCGAAAGGTGATTTCGTTGTTGCTGCTTGGAATCACCTTTTGGGACCGATTAACAAAATGGCAGTGCCACTGTTCATGAGGGGAGGTCCCAAAAAGCCCATGTTGTAAATTTGGTGAAAAACTTCCAAAATAATTACTGTTATGAGCGTGCGTTGCACAGTTTCTACACACTCTCATAACTTTACCAATTTTTAATATTTTCTCTCCAGATTTTCAACATTGCCATTTTTTCACACCTCCTTATGAACAGTATAGCTGTCATTTTTCATATCCTTCCTGAAATGTATTTTCACACCTGTGGTTCAGAATGGCACGGTTGCTATGGGAAATCAACTTTTGGTACAGATTAACAAAATCACAGTGCCACTGTTCATGAGGAGAGGTTCAAAAATACCTATGTTGAAAATCTGGTGAAAAAATTCCCAAAAATGATTGAGTTACAGGCGTGCATTGTGCAGTTTCTACGCATGATAGTAACTTTGCCAATTTTTCATATTTTCACTTCAAATTTTCAACATTGCCATTTTTTCACACCACCTCATGAACAGTATGGCTATCATTTGTCGCATCCTTCCAGAAATGTGTTTTCACACCTGTGGTGCCAAATAGCACAGTCGCTGTGCAAAACCACATTTTGGGATTGAGTAATGAATTGATAGTGCCACTATTTATGACATGGAGTCACAAAAATCCCATTTCGAAAATTTGAAGCAAAAATACCTACAAATGTCCCGAGGTGTTAGAGTTTCCAACCATAATGCCCTACTCTGTAGAGACTGACAGGCATCAAGGGTGTGACTTGGGATCGTCGGCCGTAATGCTCACTCCATTCCACCTCCGCCCTGCAGCTAGTGACAGGTATTGAGGGTGCCTTTGGGGTCTTTGGCCCCAATGTTCACTCCTATTCTCCTATACCACACCCATCTCAGCATATTTCCTTATGGAATGGGGTGAGTATAAGGTCCAAAGACCCCAAGGCACATCGCAACACCTGTCAGTGTCTGCGGGATAGGGTGAGGTGAAATGGCGTGAGCGTTATAGCAGATGACCCAAAGGCACCCCCAATGCCTGTCAGTCTCTGCAGGATGGGGGTGGGGTTAGCATCAGTTTAGCACTTCACTGCCATTCCTATTATGCATCTCTCTAACTCCTGCACTACCAATGCCAATGCCAGCAAGCCAACATTTGGCATTGACAAATGTTTGTTAATAATGTCCTGAAAACATTGAGATTGTTTAAGACAGTTTTGTCATGGAATTGGTGTCTATGCTCTGATGACTGGACTATTTCATAGTAAAGTCAAAAAGCAACTGCACTCAATTTTAAAGACCTCTCAGTCCCCAAGAATGTAAATCCACAAGACATTTAAAAAGTGTAAATAGTTTTACTAATTTATGGAAAAAAGCAGTGCCATAGTACACATACAATTTTATTCACACTGAATAGGGCCCATATTGATTTGTCATAGCTCTATGGCCAGATGTCCAGTACTTTGATCATTTGTATGTTCATCAGGGGGCCTGTTTCATAGTAGAATTACATAATGTTGTTGACAGACATGCACCTTTCATTAAAAGAAGACAGCGAGGTTCTGTTTCTAAATAGTTATCGTAAAACCACTTTGGTTTCATGAAAGAGTATGATAGGGCATACATCTGTTGCAAGCAAACTAACTTGACCCCTGATTGGGTGAAGTACTGGCAGGTCCAGAACAAATGCAAGCTGGATATTATATTGGCCAAAGTATCCTACCTGCAACAGCAACAATCGAAAACTTTACCTCTCAACTGTCCCTGATTTTTAGGGATGTTCCTGATTTTGCTTTCAAATCTTTCTATACCCCTTCTAAAACTAGAATCTCTGTGACTTAGCAGTGGGAGTTCTAAGTACACAAGTGATGCCACACATTAAAGGTACAGACTTGTTTTTCTCTAGAAAAGGCATTTTATACCAAGCCTCTTATTCATTTACCTTCCTGAGTGGATATTATCAATTTTTAAGATGTGTCCCTGAGTTTGATCCTTTATCCCTAATTTTTAAAGTTCTGTTTCTGATTTACAGTTCTGGAGGGTGGGGGGGTTGAGAGGTATGATCATAACAAAATCTCTCAATGTTAAAGTCCAAGTCTAAAACTCTTATTCAAAAATGACACATAATGACATTTCTTTTAGTACCACCCCAGAACATTGCCTATGTATTTAATGAATTCTTGTGTTGTTGAGTATAGACATGCAGGAGTTGTTTTACAGATCTAATCTGCCAAAATGATGTGCTAAGACAGTGGTAGGATAAACTTGCTTCTACTTGAAAACTGTTTCTAAATTTGAAGTGTTTGAATTATTATTATTATCACTCAAGACTGGTGAAAGTGTGGGTATTGATGAACTCCCCACAAACATGTTCTGCCAGCAGCTTCACTTTTTGCTGCACTAGTTACTGATCTGCTAAATCTCTTCTTCGCATCTGGCCAGGTCCCATACTTGTGGAAGATGGCCCATGTGATGCCTATTTATAAGGAAGGATCTACTAATCAAATTAAGTAACTAATGTCAGTTTTTAATTCTTTCTCATTTGGCTGGGATACAAGAAAAACTGGTGTATAGTGATGGTCAAATGGGGGAACATGTTGATAAATATGGACTGCTAAACATCTGTCAGCATGGCTTCATAAAGAGGCAAAGGATGAGTACTGTCTTGGTTAGTTCACAGATGAGGTGCATAAGGCTATGCAGAAGAGCTCTCTGACTAGTACTTCTTTTGTGTCTGTGGATCTGATCAAGGCATCTGATCATGTGGACCACTAGATTAAAAAAAAAGCTAAGAGAACTAGGGCCCTGCAGTATACTGGTCAACTGACATAAGAATTATATGTCTAACAGATCTCAGTATGTTAAAATTGGAAATGTTCTTTCAGTAATACTAGTGGAGGTACCCCAAGGGTCCGCAATTGCCTCTTTTTTAATTTATTTCCTTATAAATAACTTACCTAATCTATGAACCAACTCCAGATTACTGCGTTTTGCAGTCAGTCCTGCCCTGTATTATTCACAAAAAATGTATGTATTCTGTGGCTGAACCAGCCAACCTCGCCAGGGGAATTTTTTTGTTTTCACAAAACATAAAACAACCTCCCCCCACCCACTGTGCTGTGAAAGCACCCCTCACCACAGCCAAGAAGATAAAAACAATTGAAATAACCCTGGCACCCTCCTCTTTCATCCCCCTTGTCCTGGCAGTCATATGCTGTTGTATCTGTAAAAGAAAAGGTAATTACTTCCCCACACCTTCATGCCAAATACATTCCCCCTGCTAGTGTCATGGTGTGGAGATGGTAACTGAGGTGATGTACAGATATTTAATAAAATACTGTAATATATTTGCAGGAAGTGTAATTTTGTTTAACAGGATGATTATCATCACACTGCTATGGCTGTAAAAGAAAAGGTAATCCCTTCCCCTTAGCCCCGCACCAAATATATTCCCCCATCTCCCTCCACCCAAGTCCAACTGTCTTTAATTTTTACTTCCAGTCCCTCTCCCAACCCCCATCTGGTCCCCACCACCCTCCTTCCCCCACCAGCACCCACAAAATATTAAGCTCTGAATAAAGAAAATGATACCCCAGTGCAGAGAGTCTGCTCTGTTTGGTGCTGACTCCCAGTCTCACCTCATAATGGCCCAAATGAATGAATGCCAATTTGCTCCTAATAAAACCTTATTGTTGAATTTTCAACCAATCAGGTATTACTTGGAGCAAAGATGTCACCATTCATTCATTAAAGCCATTATTACAAGACATGAGTCAGGACTCAGTGCTGAACAGAGCAGATGCACTGCACTTGGGGGACCATTTTGTTTAGTTGCAGCTTAATATTTTGTGGGTGTTCATGGGGGAGGAGGGGTGGTAAGTGGACCAGAGAGGGGTTGGTGGGCAACTGGGAGTAAGAATTTAAGACAGTGGGACTCGGTGGGGGGGAGTGGAGACGGTATTTGGTATGCCAGAGGTGGAAAGAAATGTTCTTTCTTTTACAGCTGCAACAGTAGGCATGATGTTTGCCAGGGTGGGAAGGTAGGAGGGTGCCAGTGGGGGTTGGGGGGTTGGAGGGAATAATGTTTTTCAACATCAAATTCACCTTGTTATTTGCTGGTGAACTGGCCATTTGCAAAGTGAATTTTGGCCACTCCACCTGGCAGATGACACACTGAATTGCAGTCTCCAGCTCCGCGAATTTATCTAAATTCATGGATTTTTTTTGTGGAGTGAATTTTGGCAGCTTCGCACATCTTTAGTCACCATGAACTTGCAGCAGACATTAATGCATTTCTGGAATCTGATTCTTTAAAGTTCAAGATTTAGCTGGTCCAACATAAACTAGTCCTGACCAAAAAATAAATAAATAAAGTGAATGTTGACTATAGGCTCAGAGCTGGCTCTCAGAAAGCTAATTTTAAAAATGCACACTTCTGATGGCTCTGTTCTGAGAACGCTGCAATCTTCAAGCATTTATGCGTCCCCTTAGGTCTATGCTAATTATACTGTGATGCAATTTGTACAGTTACTGTCAGAATACCCCAGAGATTAGGCTGCCTATATAGGCTGAAGAGTTTCTAGACCACAGAGTTGATGATCTTGATAGAGTAACGCCATTTGCTACCCAGTCCAGAGTATGAGGGCATTTGTAGTTGATGGGCCAATTGTAGCTGACTCAGCTCCATTTACTGAACTGGCAATGCAGAAAAACTCTATTTTGTTGCTTGAGAGGGTGCCCTGGACAGAGACAGAATGATTCTCAACAATGTTTGTCACTTTGCTCTTACTACTAATTCTCAAAAACACCACTGTGTCCTACAGTATATAATGAGGTAGGGCAGTTGTCCTTCTATGATCATCTGAAATATTTCTCTGGGCTGATGCTATGTAATATCTCTCTTGGGCTTGCCTCTATTTCTGCTGTAAATATATTCTTGGCATTTTCTTCTGATTACAATACTTGTGTCATAGACAAGTAACTTTATAAACTGCCCTTTGGAGGGACACTACAAGGTCAGAAATATTTACACGTAATGTTGTAAAAATTATCTACCTTGATCATTGGTTTAATGCAGCTCACAATTGGATTGTTAAAACTGAAACTTAATTCAACCTACCAGTATCATTACTTTAACATTAACTAATGCAATGCTTGCAATGTATTGTATCCATTTTTATCATTTGAATTCTTTTATGCTTACTGTGCTGGTATTATCACTCTGACAAATGGACATGTTTCGGCTCTAGAGTTAACATGGTTACCACATGCAAAATAAAAATACTTCAATGTTTTGGTGAATAGAGTAGTGCGTGTGTATACTGTTAAACATTGGCTTTTCTCTATTCCCACCCTTGGTAGGTAAGCCAGGTAGCAAGTAGGGAATAGAAGGCCCAGCACCAAGGGTGAGCAGAGTGCCAGAGGAAGAGGAGACAAGGGAGGATAGTGGGTGTTTAGCAATATGCTAAGCGAGAGCTGCTGGGAGAGTCTGGCTTTTGCATGGAATGTGGGAGGAACCATTCCCCCACACTGAACTTCAGGCTTTAGCTCTCCCATTCAATGTTTTGGAGAATAGAGTAGTGATTGTGTATACTGTTAAACTTTGGCCTTTCTCTGTTCCCACCCTTGATAGGTAAGCCAGGTAATGAGTAGGGAATAGAAGGCCCAAAAAGATTACGAAACCTCTGAGGGCCCATGGCTACTGACCTGCCTATCCTTAGGATAACCTTAGAGGAGATGATTGAAAACACAGAAACAGATTTCTGATTCTGAGTTGGGAGGTAGTGTCCATAGTGTGATGAAGTCTGTTTTCTGAGTCTCTTGATGATGAGTGCAGGAAGTTAAATTATTGAAGTTGAAGAAGCGGAACCAGTCCGGATGAACATCCAGATGATGAATATGGATTAAGTTCAGCCACCGAGAAAGGTGTGAAGATGATCCAGGAGCTATTTGTGGTCATAGGTATTTGATAATCTGGGATAAGCATAGGACATAATGAAATCTGAGCAACAGGAAGAGCATGTCGTTTGTCAAGGTGAGCTGTCAGACTCCATTGATTACAGGATGATAACAGGTTGTGTTGGTTTCTTGATGTAATGCGTCAGACTTTGGAGAAGGTAACAGGGGATAAAATGATCAACCTTTTGAGGAAATTAGCAACTTTTGGATGTTGGCAGGGTTCTCAGTACTACTTAAGGATAACAGGATAGAGAATTCTCAGAACACGGGAATCCAAATAAGTCTAGACAAATAGTGACAAACCCATAATGTTCACGGTAGAGACAAATGGATCTGAGTTCAGCAAATCCACTATGTTTCATTATGGAGGCATCTGCAAGGAGATGATGAGGAGTTTGAGTGACTGAAACTCTTTGGATTCCCAACTGAACAACGTAATTGTAGGATTGAAAGTAGTGAAGATGTGAATGGAGTGAGTTGTGCGGATAATGACTGGGTACCTGATAGGCATGGCTTAACTGATCCATATGATGGCTTGAATGCTTGATGGTGAGTTAGAAATGCTAATAGATGATTCATGTGAGTTATTATTCATGATGGATTGCAATGCACATAAGGAGGGACATGTGGTCTTGGTGAAGTGGCACGGGTGCAGAAGCTAAGGTGGCCCACATAGCGTTGATTTGCTTTTGATGAAGTTCTGTTGCATTGTGGGGTCCCTAGATAAAGGAGGATTCTTAACTACATCTGTTGACTGATGGGGCAATGAAAGGTATGACACTGAAAATTGAATAATGCATCAACTACTACATTTGCATAGACTGATATGAAATGGTTGCTGTGTGAGATATAGTAAAGAGATAACTAAGGCATTTGCAGATGGATGGTGTGATGAAATGGAATGAAGACTTGCCCTTGATGATGGTATTCCCTATGGATTGAGTATAGCATATTGTAGATACTGTCTGATAGGATCAGTGATGACCCTAAGGAAGGCAACTGGCATAATTGGGAAAATCTTGAAGAGAGATGTAGATTACTTCAAGAAATAGTGTAATGTCCAGTGACCAGGAAGCAGTGATCCAGGATTGTGCAAGAATAGCAGGATAGCCATGCATTGGAGATTCATTGGTGTGTATAATGGAAAAAGGTTCTTTTAAAATGCCAGACAGCTAGTCTAGGAAAGTACAAGTGGGACCACATGATTCAATCAGATTTGCTGTCACCGACAATTGGATATGATAGAGCAATTCAGAAACTGGACCTACCTCGAGTGACTATTGTGACTGCTCAGCTGAGGTATCATAGGAGGGAACTGAGATCATGGTTTCATTGCAAAAAAATTGGGTCAAAGAGTACTTGACTAAGCTTGGATTCTGAGGAGTGACTTGGAAGGTAATGGTTTCAATATGTCTGAGGAATGATCCTGAGGAGCCGATCAAGAGGTAAGAGCTTCCATATGGTCAGAGTTCAAAGGAGCCAAGCAGTTCGAGAGATACTGCTAGACCAGTGTTTTTCATATGTTGAAGGAACTGATACTCCCTGGATTGCTGAACAGGAACAGTAATGCCAGTTGCGGAAGGAGATTCAAGCAGATCAATTGGGAGAAGTATTCCAACAGATGATTAAGAGGTGAATGGTGATAATCTTGGTGAGACACCCAAAAGATGACAGGGAAACAAACATGCTGAAGCCCCGGGCAGCCTGAGCAGTGGAACGGCAAACAAACCACAAGAGAATACCAGTCTTTCCACGACAATCCATAGAGGTGGAGGAACAAGAAGCAGCCAAAGGGCATCAGTAAACTGTCTTTGGGAGCCAGGGGACAGGGCTAAAATGTTCAAGGAATGACAGTGGCATCAGCTTGATGAACATAGGGTGCAGAACTGTCATTGAAGAGAAACAATGAAGCAATGCCAGGGTGGAGGATGACTGGGGGACTCACCAGGTTGACAAGGTGATGTTGTAGGCCAGCAAATGTCCTAGGAGTGGTACTGAGGTAATGGAGTAAACAGGGAGGAATGGCAGATTCAGAATGGGATCCAGGAGAAATCCAGCAGGCAGGGTAGAATGGGACAACAGATCGACAGCTGCAGGTTCAGACACAACAGACTGGAGAGGAAAACTGTGAAGGGCACATAGGGGAAGCACTGAGATGCCTGAGGGGTCCAAGTATAATCCGGGGGAGAAGTTGCACAACATAGGGATGACCAGAAGCATGTGTCAGTGAAGCAATGTGGAACATATCCAAATGCAGTAGAGGTGGGAGGAGGGTGAGAGCAGACATGGATGAGTTCTGGATGAAAACCTGGAGGGGCAGGAATGTCAGAAGTACTGATGATAAAGGAGATGAATGTAGGTGCTGAAGGTCTGGAGATTGGAGTAGGCATAGCTGGGAAGCAGGCCCCGAGCAGTCATATGAAGAACTGCAGGATGGAAACTAGAAAGCAGGCAGGACCATGAAGTCTGGAATGGCAGATAACAGGGAAGAGTCCGGGGATGAACAAACAGGCAGATCCAAGATCCAAAACAGGAGGAGGTTGAGAAGCGAGGACAACGTGCACGAATCCAGAGTGCGCACTGAAGCTGAGTACAGGAGAACTCGGTAATTGAAGTGCTGCCATGAGGCAAGAACAGTTCAATCTGCAAAGGAGTAGTTCATGACCAAAGCCCGTGATGGGCTAATATGGCTGAGAAATATGGTCATAGAGATTATGCAGGGCTGACGTTGGAGAGTAGATGCATGGTATTCACCGATGTGGCCCAGGAACTGGAGATTGGAGCCAATGGATAAATAGTTCCTATTTCTGAATGGAAATGGTGGATCTGAATCTCATTCCACAGGATCTATGGAACTGAGAATAAGGCAGAGGAGGAATTGGAGGGTAAATGAATGATGCAAGTAGAGAGTGGAATTGGAATAGGACATGAGTGGATGAAATAGACTCCCATCCCTGGTAGACAGGGCAAGTCCACCTGTGTGCAATACATCACTGGTAGAGTTAGAGACAGAGACTGTCGGATTGCTGATATGGAATGTAGTAGGTTGAGACTGTGGATGGATGAAATAGGCTCCCATTCTTGGTAGCCAGGGAGAGCTAATCTTCATTCAATACTTCACCAGGTAGAGGTAGGGACGGAGATTGTTGAAGAGCTGGTATAGAAGTTGTAACTGGCAGAGAATGGAAGTGAAAAACAGGACTTCCATCCCCAGTAGACCGGGCAAGTCTACTTATACTCGATAGCTCAAAAGGTAGAGTTAGGAACAGAGACTGTCAGATGGCTGGTATTGAAGGTAATAGGTAGAGAACCGAAGTGGAAACATGGACTCCCATCCCTGGTAGACAGGGCGAGCCTAACTTCACTCGATACCTTGGCAGGCAGAGTTAGGGATGGAGACTGTCAGATTGCTGGTAGTGAATGAAGTTGATAGAGAATGGATTTGGAAGACATGGACTCCCATTCCTGGTAGACAGGGCGAGCCTAACTTCACTCGATACCTCGGCAGGCAGAGTTAGGGATGGAGACTGTCAGATGGCTGGTATTGAAGGTAATAGGTAGAGAACCGAAGTGGAAACATGGACTCCCATCCCTGGTAGACAGGGGCAAGCCTACCTTTACTCGAATACCTCAGAAGGTATGAGTTAGGAACAGAGACTGTTGGACTGCTGGTATGGGCTGAGCAAGGAAAGGCCAGCTGGATGCTGCACATTTAGTAAATAGGAGTAAAGCAGAAATAATTAGCAGGAGGATGGGGATACTGGCAAGGAAGGAGGTACTGTGAACAGAGGAGGAGTGCAACATGCATATAGCAGAAAGAGGAAGGAGTAAACAAACTGAAAACATTAAACGTGGAAATGGCAGGAGGACACATTTTGGCAAGTAAAGCTTTAAACTGAATTGAGAGAAGACTAGCACAATGACATAGATTCTGAATGTGCTGGAGCTGTCAACAACAGCCAGCATAACTGTAGTGAAACAAACTGGTAAATAAGGTACTTTGTAGTGATGCACACAATGAGTCAGGGTCAGGACCAAGTAAAACAGGAAATATGCAACATGAGAAATCCAGGCAGATAGAATTAGTACTGAGTGGCTATTGGCAGAGAGTGATTGCACGACTGTTGTTATGGATAGTGATGTTGCTGCTGCAGATGCCCGCTTTGTTTGCTCTGTTTGGAGAAGCCTATGACTGGAGCTAGTGCAGCTTCCCATGCAATGCAATTTCTCCCTCTTGCCATTCTTGGGACAATGAAATGGTGCAAATCTCTTCAGAATTCATAATCGCTGGCACAACACTGTGGCTTGTTTTGGCTCAGCTCAGGACTGGAGGTAAAACATTACAATCAGCCGCCATCTTTTAGGTCTAGGAAAAAGGCCTTGGAGCCACCCTCACTTGAAGGAGAGCCCCAAGTACGGGCATATGCAGCAGCCCTGTGAGAGCTTGTTAAACCTGGAAGTGCCAGTGGAGAAATGGAGTGGTAGCTCTGAACAGAGCGAGAATACCCAAAAAGGGGAAAAAAAAAATAACAAGGACCGAACAAGGGACAAGGTACGGCAAGGAGGGACACCATAGCCAAAGGGGGGACTGGGAAGCAGAGAACAAGGAGGAAACAATAAGAATGGGGGTGGGGGGGGTGTATAGCAAAACAGAAATGAAAAAAAGCCAAGATTAGGGAGAGAAAACAAAAAGTAGGGAACAAAACGACAAAGACATGGAGAAGGGGAACGGAGGGAGTAGGGGGACAGCAGGGAGCAAATGGAAGATGAAAATAAACAGGGAGCAGCAAAGCAGGAATGAAAGAAGGCTCAGCCGCATTAGCTCAGGTGTTTCACAACATGCTAAGTGAGAGTTGCTGGTAGAGGCTGGATTTTGTTGGGATGTGGGAGGAGCTATTCTCCCACATTGAACCTCTGGCTTCAGCCCTCCTCCCAAAGAAGTAAACAAGACAGGTGAGTTTTCAATTATGAGAGATCAAAGTATACATTACTGCTCAGTTAACTCTCTGTTAAACTAATTACCTTCCTTAAAGGGTAGAGCTGTGTGGTATATAAATTCTGCCTGCAAAACGCCCACAGAATGACCATATTCCGATTCCACTGAGTTTTGCAGAATTTTCATGAAATTTTAACTTTCAATTATTTCACTATATCTTTAGAGGTACATGTCTAATTAGCACCAAATTTGGAAAGTAAACAGTACCCAAAGACATACAAAGGTGTGCCACATTTAAGATTAGTAGGTTGAAAGGGAGCAGAAGTTTGGGTGGCCAAACATGTAATAAAAATTAAATGTTCAGGTATTTTGAGAAAATGTTAACATTTCTTATCCACATTTCTCCACAATATCTGGATTTTGAGAAGCACCCAATATGGATATATACACCATGGTTTAAGTCTCAAGCTACAATGGGAGCTGAGTTATAGGTAGCCAAGCAGTTTGCCAAAATTTAGGTTTCTGTAATTTTAGTATAAGTTTTGCAGTATTCATTGATATGTTATAAAATCTGACAGGTCTACAGGTTATCACCACATTTGTATATGTACACAGTATCAGATGTCTAGCTTGAAATGGGACTGAATTATAGCTTACCAAACATGTTGCCAAAATTCAAATTTCAGTTATTTCCCTCTAATTTTAAAACAACATATCCAAACTTAACCAGAGTTGAAGCATTTAAACTACTATACCACATGGTCATTTCTGAAAAAGTTCATTTTTGCAGCTTTAAATGGAAATGAATTAAAAGTAGTCAAACTTTCACAATATTTAAACACTTTGCAAGAATGTAAACTATAAATTTAAGCCCCTGAAATTTTAAAACTAGAGAATGCAATACCATGAAATTTGACAGATTATTGGACCTTGCAAGGAGATTGTGCGTGCCAGTTTTATTAACTGCTTGCTGCCAGAAACTGCAAAATAAATAACATCTGTACATAAAGTAATCCCACGAGTCTTTGTGAAAATTGTAGAATTTCGTGAAAACTTCCACAACATTGGAATTTGCTAATTTCACTCAGCCTCATCTGGAGGATTCTAATTAAAAGATAGGGGTATGAGAAGCAAGTAGTGCAGGAGGTCAACAGGTTCAGGGGTTAGATGCACAAGTTCACCAAGAAATGAACAGCTGAAGTGAGTAGCACAACAGTGGTAGACCCACAGGTTGGAGCAAGGAAGCACATAGTGTCAACAATTCCAACCTGAATGTAAGATATTTAAGGATCACATCCAGTAAATTTATGATCCAGGGAGCCTGATGTACATGCAAGTCTGGGACTCAGAGGAACTTAAAAAGATGTAGTGGAGGAAAACAATAAAACAATGTCTGGGGCAGCAGCAGGAAGAAAGAATTCTGACTATTCCAACTAGAGATGGGCGCAGTGGCCCCAAATTCACTCTGCGAAGTGATTCACGGAGTAAAGGTGAATTCATGGAGTGCTCCGCAACGCGAAGCGGAATACTTCGCGTTATAATGGGTAACGCGAAGTCCATTGAAAACAATGACTTCACATTACTCTGCCTTCCCAAACCACTACTCCACCAATTCTTAAGGCAAAGTACATTGAAAATGATGTACTTCGCCTCACTTCACCTTGTTTTTAAGTTCCAAAGATGAATTTTGCAGTGATTCATGGGATTTCAGGTCTCATGGGCTCTAGATTGTTCTGCAGTCTCAGTTTGGGGTAGTGTGTGTAAGAAGCTGTAGGAGACAATCTGCTCTGAGAGCTCTCTGTGATTCAAACCTTCTAAAAGCTGTTAAAAAAGCCTTTTTGAGTCATTTTCTTTTGCTGAAACTTTAGTTCATCGATTATAGAAACCCTCCTGTGCTTATTATCCAGTGTTTATTGTTTGTGTGCGGATTTTAATGTACAACATTCATTCTGTGTACTGAAAGACAGTGGAAGTGTGCTTTGGGGGAGGGGCATATCTGTGGTGTAGGTAGATTAACTTGGAGAAAAAGACAGTGCTTTCTGTTTTGGTGATATTTTTCTTGTATGACTGTGATAATGTACACACAGTAATATTTTCAATAATTCTTCCCATTGTTTTGCTGATTTTTGTGGTGCAGCAGTGCATAATTTTCGTTTGTTTAAAATATGTGGTTATATTACTGAAGTTTTCAATTTGCTACGCATTACTTAGTGTGTGTGTGTGTGTGTGTGTGTGTGTGAGTATGTGTGTGACGCTTGTCATCAAATCAGATGCCTTTTATTGTGTCACATAATAATTTCAGCAATGTGAACCCACTATCCACTGCAGCTGTGTGATTTTTGTACTTCTTTGTGGTATCTTTACTCGTACTAGTACTAGTGACTGTTACTGCAGCAGTGCAGTACACTGACCCCCCCCCCCGCAGCCCACTGCAACCCGCAAAGGTATTCTTTTCCAGATTAGAATTTCTGATGGTGAGCACTGGTTAGGTGTTGTGCTTTTGCGTCTGCATCTCTTCAGTGCACAGTGCAATCTTAATCTGTCTGTGCATTTTCATCTCTTTAAGGCCCAATCTCCATCTGTAACTTAAGTCACAGTTGTTTCTTTGGCTTCCCTTCAGAGTACTGGACAGGTGTGGTGCATAATTCTGCATGAACATTGTACTCCTTAATATGCGTTTTTAAGCCAGAACCATCATCACGAGTCACTCATGATATAAATCACGTTCTTCATCATCGCGGTCACAAATGCAGTCACAAATCGCAATTCATGATCATGTCACGAATCAAAACATTAATTTTTTTACTAGTTACTTGGTGAATTGTAAGCATGTTTTGTAGTATTTCTCCAGGCTTCACCACCTCACCATTGTACTCATTAATGAACATTTTTAAGTTGGGGAGTTTGTGCTATAGCTCATTGGGGAAGTACAGCTGTAGGCATTCACATTCCCAGTACAGTTCCACATTGGTTATCTTACACCGTTGACACAGAATCACTTTCTTCATCATCACGGTCACAAATCACGATTCACGATCACGTCACGAATCACAACATTAATTTTTTTACTAGTTACTTGGATGTATTGTAAGCATGTTTTGTAGTATCTCTCCAGGCTTCACCACTCCACCATTGCACTCATTAATAAGCATTTTTAATACAGGGAGGTTTGCGCTACAGCTCATCTGGGAAGTACAGCCGTAGGCATTCGCATTCTTTCCTGTACAGCATGTGAGTTATAGTACTGTAAGTAGTGGTGGGCCAAGTGGCCCCAATTTGCTCCGTGAAGTGATTCACTGAGTAAGTCGGAATCAGTGGAGAACTCCACAATGTGAAGTGGAGTACTTCACTTCATAATGAGGAACATGAAGTCCATTGAAACCAATGACTTTGTGTTATTTCACCTTCCCCAAACCACTTCTCCACCAATTTTAAAGTGAAGTACATTGAAATCAATGTAATTCACCTCACTTCGCCCTGTAATTGAGCTCCAAATGAAATTCTGCAGTTATTCATGGGATTGCAGGTCACGTGGGCTCTAGATTGTTCAGCACAGCCTCAGTCCTGGCCTGGGTAGTGTGTGTGCAGTGGTAGCTGGAGACAGTTTGCTCTCAGAACTCTGCGATTCAAAACCCCTAAAAGCTGTTTAAAATGCCTTTTTGAGTAATATTTTTGCTCACAATTTAGTACATCGATTGTAGGAAACCCTTCTGTGCTCATATCATCGAGTGTTTATTGTTGTATGTGGATTTTGAATGTTAATTTAGAACAGTTAGTCTGTGTACTGTGTACTGTGAAGTGTGGCTGGGGGCGGAGTGTATTTGTGGTGTAGGTAGATTGACTGGGAGAAAAAGACAGTCTTTCTGTTTTGGTTATATTTTTCTTGTATAACTGTGTTAATGTGCACACAGCAATATTTTCCGTAATGCTTGACATTTGTTTGCAGATTGTTGTGGTGCAGCAGTGTGCAATTTGTCTGTTTAAAACATTTGGTTATATTACTAAAGGTCTTTAATTTGCTACGCATTACTTGAGTGTGCGTGTGAGTGTGTGTGATGCATGTCATTAAATCAGACACCTTTTATTGTGTTACAGAGTAATTGCAGCAGTGTGAACCTGCTATCCACTGCACCTGCATGAATTTTTTATACTGCTTTGTGGTATCTTTACTGGTAGTGGATTGTTACTGCCATGCACTAATCCCCCAACTGGCAAAATGTATTCCTTTCCAGTTTTCAATTTGTGACTTGTGAGCACTGGTTAGGTGTTGTTGTGCCTTTTTGTATGCATCCCTTGAGTGTGCAGTGCAGTCTTAATCTGTCTGTGCATTTGCATGGCACCATTAATTCTGGGAGACTGCATTTCTTGTTATTTTCTCATTTCACTTCGTCAGCACTGGGGAATTTTCAGGACACAAGGCAGTAGCACTTTGGGGATACACATTCATTCTGGTGACTGTGTGGGTGGGATGCTGCCAATATTGTTGTCAATCTGCCTTACTTCGCCTTTAAGGCGGAATGACAACGCGAAGTAATAATAACAAGGCGAGGTGTGCCTTTCTTATGGGGCACTCCATGTAGCGAAGTGCTAACATTAAAGTGGCCACTTCGCGTTCACTTCGCCGGCTGATTTTAAATTCGCTGCATCTCTAATTCCAACAGGGTAGGTCAATAGGAAAAGGAATAGGTGACACACATTTTAAGGGAGTTTGTAAAGAACAAGAGGATATCAGTGGGATCAGTAGTTCGACTGAGTCAATCTGGCTGTGCAGAAAGAGAAGGGGGTTGGGGAATAGTCACCCAGAGAGGAGCAGCAGGACTACAAAAAGCTCAGCCCAGTTTATCAAATGAAGTAGTGACACTTGCATTGTTAATGTTAAATTCCACAAAATGAAATATGGAAGGTTCGTCTATATGCTATAATAAATGAGAGAAAATGTTACCAATATTTTTTTCTACTGCAAATTTAAAACTGCTAAACCAATTTATCCAGTTGTGTTAGACACCAGAATACACTGACCATGAATATGCATGTCAAATGTTAAGTATATGCCTGCAAGAGCATAGAAGTTACAAACATCCACATTTCTGAGAGTTTTCACAAAATTTTGCAAATATTTACATATTGAAGATTTGAACCCCCATAACTTAAAAATCTCTAATCCAGTTTTCTCCTTATTTAGATCATTCTATAAGCATTACAAAAAAGTTATTCATGCAAATTTAAACATGTCTAGCACTAAAGGTGCCAGAGTTATATGCAGATTTCCCGCAAATAATAAAATGACAGATTTTGAGCACATATAATTTTGAGACGAGGCATCATATTGTCATGAAATCTGGCACATTATCAGAACACATATCATCAAGGAATCATGCCAAATTTAAGATCTCTGACACAATAGACGGCTGACGTACATGCAGACAAACATTTTCATGAAATTTCACACAAAAAATAAAATGACAGACTTTGAGCACCTATAATTTTGAAAGTATCCATCCAAATGTCATAATATTTGGAACATTATTGGCCCCCATCAAAAGAGTTCACATGCCAATTCAGAGCTCTAGCTTAAAAGACAGCCGAGTTATGACCAAATTACTAAATTTAACAAATTCCGCAAAATGCCAAGGAAATTCAGCGAAAGTTTGTGGAATTCTGCAAAATGATGTTGCAATTCCACAAATCCAGAATTTTCCCATTCCACACAGCTCTACTAAAGGGACCCTGGCAACCCTGTTTGCATCATATTATTTCTAGTAGAAACCTCACATTTTTTATGATTGTTTACCTTCTCTAAAACTCATGGATGTTTGATCTGCTTCCTTTCTTAGAATAACTAAAATGCATGGGAATGGCACAATTATACCCAGCCTTGTTTTGTTGCAAATCCTTAATCTGCTCCTACTGCATACATCCTGCACATGAGGAACACCCCCAAGCAGTGCAGTCACTCATGACGCAATAATCTCCTCTACTCCCACAGCATCACAAGGGGCTAGATTGTATTTATTGGCATTCCCAAGTCCAGGAAAGACGGAGAAGATGTTGATCAAAGAATGTAAATAAAAATGCTTTTGTGTGGTAAAGCCAGTGTGGTGAGCTGTCTATTTTTTACTTTTAAAAAGAGAAAGGAATCAGAATCAAACTACCAACTACAACAGCAATCTCTAAAGAATGTGAACACTCATAACATGTGTTTTACAGCCATTTTGCCATCTGTAGCTTGAAAATGGAGTATCGTGGAACACATTTTTTGGACTTTTCAATGTATCCTTCCACATCTACAAATCACTATGATAACTAAAATAAAAGAATCCCTTCTTTCTGTTTAGAATGTTGGCGACATAACTCCAAGCTGCTTATCAGATGGCCATTAGGAAACTGAAACAGCTTGTTAAATATTGGTTGCCTATTAAACTGGAAATTTGTTTACCCCCTTCAAAATGCAACAGCTTGCACATTTAAATACCTAGTATTTATTTTATTTTAGTCTTTGGTAACCGGGTAAGCCCCACTAGGCACAAGTGCCTGTTTTCAGGGGTGACCTGGGAGCAATGGGTGGTTAAGTGACTTGCTTAGAGTCACACAGTATGCAAGTGGAGGTTGTGAGAATCAAACCCAGGTCTGGTCTGCTGGATGTATCAAGCTCGTTCACAGCTCATTACGCTAACCTCTAGGCTTTACTGCCAGCCCATTTAAACATTTTTTGCTACTAACTTCAGTTGGGGATGAATATCTTTCAAGAAAGATTCATACCTCATAAATGCTACCCTTTTCCAGCAAATTTTGTGAAGATGTATACTGTTTTTTAACCTCTCGAGACCTATCTGATAAAATGCCAGGTCTTCAGTGAACTACCCAGACTAAATATATACATTTCTTTTTGACAGAAAGGGCTGCGGCCTTCTTCCCAAACATAACAGATAAGAGCTACACACTGTAACACAGATAAAAATGAATTAAAGCTGTGTTCTAAAACCCTGCTATGTAAGTAGGTAGTCTTTAGCACAGTTTTAGACAAACACAGTTGCCACAATCTGTGTTAACATCAGCATGGATGTGTGATCCTTGCTGTAACATGGGATAAGGCAACCGATCCTACAAGAAAAGTCAAATTTTAGCTGCAGGATTTAAAATGAAAATACTTAACAGCTATTGCTGAGCTACCAAAGAGCTCCTGATTCCAGTGATGCACTTTTCACAGTGATCTGTTTCCATGCCCAATTACGAATATCCCATCATGCATTGTAGCACCTGCAGTGCTTTGTGCTGGTGCCGCAATCATGCCTGGGAACTCATCCGGGCAAGCACAGTTGCCAGATTGCAGTGGGTATGCTCTGAGAACTGTGCTAGGGACCGGTTTATAAAATGTTTTAAAAAACATTTTAAAATCAGTCCCTAGTATGTGAACAGGGCCTAGATTTCTTTATCTGAACTAAAATGCGCAGGTGTTCATTTGGGCATGGTGCAACCACAATTTGGAATAACTAAACCTTCTCATTAAGATTATCTGTGCCTGTTTAATATTTTGGTGTAGCCCTCAAGGATAATTTCCTATCCACAGTATCTCTAGGTAGCTATACTTAGCTAGACTTATTTTCTAAATTTTAAATGCACTGCATATTATGGGCCCAATTCTCAAAGGCCAGAGTTTGATGCAAGGTGCCTGCATCACACAGCAGTGGAGCAAGGGTTTCCTTGCATGAAAACATGTGGCTTTCACAATTCTCAAAGGCTCCCTGTGCCAGACTGGGACCCAATGTGCCAGACCAGCCCTGTGCCAGGTTCATGTAAGAACTGGGTGTGGTAGGAGGGGTTAGGGAGCTTGCAGATGCAAGCTGCCATATTCCCCAATTCAATATTCTCTAAACCTTCCCACAGGGCACACATCTGAGTACCATTAGAACAGCCAGGGCTGGTCTAAGGGTACTTAGAAATGTATCCTGTGGTAGGGATACTTGCACCACCCCGGAGTCATACTTTCCAACCAATTAGCATTGAAATGAGGTACACTGACCCCATAGTGAGGGACACAGCCTCACACTTAGATCAGAACATTTTGGGAACTATTGTGTTTACGTGTACAAAGTTTGTGTCTGATTTGGATTCTTAAAATAATGTGACTATCAGCTGTAAAGACTGAATGTACAGCACAGCCTATGTATGTGCAGCATCTTTACTATGAGGGCTAGATGTGGGACAGAACAATTTTGAGGGGTAAACTGAGGTACATCCCTCATAATTGGGGACAGTTGAGAGGTATGCCCGGAGCCCTCCCTATGCCGGAGGGAACAAGTGCTGTGGTCCCCCTTCCCAACCCCGCTCCTATATTGGATAACATAAAACAGTTCCCTGGTAGCTAGTGGTCCCGCTCCCCTGATCCCAACCCAATAGAGGTCTTCCTCCTCTGATCCCCAATGTCCCCTGTATGTAAATCACAGAACTCTCTGGTGTCCAGTGGTTCTCCCCCATCCCTGAGCACCCCGTCCAATACTACCCAACAGTCCCTGGTGTGTAGGGGACCCCCTCCCCCCACCTTGGCATGTAGTGCCCCAACACCCCACTCCCCCATTCCATCTTGGATCCAACGACCAGCACAGCACTCCACTCTCCACCATGGCTGGCAGCTGACTGAGCTGTCAAGGAACACATACTGTGACAGTTGTGCAGGACATGCTCCTTGACAGCTCAGTTGGTGACTGGCCATGCTGCAGAGCAGAGGGCTGTGGCAGCCGCCGGCTCCAGGATGGGATGGGGGAATGGGGTGATGGGCATTCCCTGCTAGGGTGGGCATCCACTAGACACCAGGGACTATTGGGTAGTGTTGGACAGAGTGCTCAGGGATGGGGATTGGGGGGAAGACCACTGGACACCAGGGAGTTCTGTGATTTACATACAGGGGACATCATGGATCAGGGGAGGGGGAACTGCTACCCACCAGAGCGCTGTTTCATTTTAGACAACATCAGATTGGGCATTGGGGGAGGTGGACCACTAGCCACCAGGGCACTGTTTTAGGTTATTCTGCAATGGATCAGGGATTGGGAAGGAGGACCACTAGCCACCAGTGCACTGCTTTATTTTAGACAACATTGGATTGGGGATTTTGAATTGGGGAGGTGGACCGCTAGCCACCATGGTACTGTTGTAGGTTATTCTACAATGGATCAAGGATTAGGAGGGGGGACCACTAGCCACCAGCTCAGATAACACACTGCCACATGGTCACCCCTCAGCTTGTGGCAAACCTTCCAGATGCACCATCTGTTTGGTACATGGCCACAGTTGCCACAAGCTGTGGGTCTTTGCCGCTGGGACCTTATCCAATAGAGAATTGAGTGCAGGATCTCTGGCATACCAGCAATCAGCACAAGCTGCCATTGACACAGCTTGTGCCACCCTTTGAGAGTCAAGCCCAATGTGTATCTTATTATGATGTAATCCTGTGTGGTTAATTTTTGGTAATCATGTATCCCTTTATGCCTGTGTCATGGCTGAAAACAAGATCACAGTTACAGACAGCCCACCCACTCAGCTAAAAAACAAAATAAATAAATAGAATAACATGGTTCCCTATGTGTTATGGAGCTGTAACTCCATCGAGGGATTCCGATGACATAAACCTTGAGAGTGACGCTCTAAAGGTTTCTGTTTTCAGTGGAATCCTGAGATGGAGTTGCTAGCTCTGTAGCAGATAGGGAGCCATATGTTGTTTTTGTAATACATATCTGTTAAACCAAAACTATCCCACTACTATCTTACAAATCTGAAACCCGACAGAAAAAGAAGATGAGCTTGTGCTGTCAGTTTCACCCACTGCAGCGCCCCTACGATTGTTGCTATGCTAGCTACAAGTACCATGATGCATGCATGCAGTTGAACCTGTTATCACTATGGCAATCCCAACTACCTGTTTTTTATGTTTGCTTGCACGCATGTGCAAGAAACATAGTGCCATCATCCGAGTTTTCTGGAGGTGTGGCAGCCCTCTTCCAATTCAGTCAGTGTGCTTGCAGGTGCAGCCGCAGTTCTCCAATGCCTGCTGGAGCTGTCTATGACAGCTCCAAAATGCAGTGGAGTACATTTGAAAGGGGGAGCTATGCTTCAGTGAGCAGCGATAAGATATCGCCTGCTCATGCGCGCTCCTCCTACACACACACACATGCACGCATACTGCATGCTCACCCCCCCCACGCATATACTGTGTAGCTGTGCTGTGCCCCCCTCAAAACAGAGTTCCATATGCCACGCTTGTGCCCACCAGAGTGGCTGGACATCATATAGCCGACGGGGTGCCCAATCCCCCATCGGCCCACTGGTTTCTCCCCAGAGTACAGGTGCCACACTGGGAGCCCACCCCAGCGGCAACAGATGCTATTACAACAGGGTGCCCAATCCCGCTGGCTCCATGCCCCCCACCAACTGCCCTTGGCCATGCTGGGAGCCCACCCCAGTGTGGCAAACGTCCCTGTCGCCATTTAAAATAAACAAAACAACCTGAAACTGGAAAATGGTCCTCGCTGTCTCTGCCCCACCCACGCCCACCCACTGTGCACCCTCCTCCCCACTCCCCCACCCCATACTTCTACCTCCGACCCGCGTGATGATCTCGTGACCGGGAACACGTCTGCACTCTTCAAAGCCAACCACGAACTGAGGAAATGCCGTAAGCTGTATAATGGGATAGATAGGGTTTTTTCAACTTTGCTGCATATCTCAGGCATTTTTTGGAATTTTTGCACCAAATTTTCAACATGGGGTTTTTGGGACCCCTTCTTATGAATACTTTCACTGTCATGGCGTTAATCGGGCCCAAAGGGTGATTTTGCAGTCACTGCGTGAAATCACCTGTCGGGACTGAGTAACGCAATGACACTGCCACTGTTCATAAGGTGGTCTCTCAAAAAGCCTATGTTGAAAATTTGGTGGAAAAATTCCTAAAGATTACTGTTTTATGAGCGTGCGTTGCACAGTTCCTACGCACGCTCTTAAGTTTGCGAATTTTCAATATTTTCACTCCAGATTTTCAACATTGCCATTTTATTACACTTCCTTATGAGCAGTACAGCTGTCATTTTTCACATCTTGCCCAAAACGTGTTTCCGCCCATGTAGTGCACAATGGCGCAGTCGGTGTGCGAAATCAATGTATGGGACACATTAAGAAAATCACAGTGATACTGTTCATCAGCAGAGGTCTTAAAATGGCTATGTTGAAAATTTGGTGAAAAAATTCCTAAAAATGACTGTTTTACAAGCGTACGTTGCGCAGTTCCTACGCACGCTTGTAAGTTTGCAAATTATCTATATTTTCACTCCATATTTTCCACATTGCCATTTTATTACACTTCCTTATGAACAGTACAGCTGCCATTTTTCACGTCGCCCCAAATGTGTTTCCACACATGTAGCGTACAATGGTGCAGTCTGTGTGTGAAAGCAATGTTTGGGTCAGATTAAGAAAATCACAGTTACACTGTTCATGAGCAGAGGTCTTAAAATGGCTATGTTGAAAATTTGGTGACAAAAGTCCATAAAATGATTGTGTTACGAGTGAGCATTGCGCAGTTTCCACGCACCCTCGGAAGTTCATGTCTTTGCAATATTTTCAGTCCAGATTTTCACCAGTGGCATTTTTCCACACTTCCTTAAGAACAGTACAGCTGTCATTTTTCGCAACATGGTTGAAATGTGTTTTCACACTTTCAGTGCAGAGATGCATGGTCGCTGTTGGAAATCATTGTTCGGGACAGATAAAGAAAATCACAGTGACACTGTTCATGATCGGAGGTCCCAAAATGCCTGTGTTGACAATCTGCTGTAAAAAATCCCCAACCTAATTACATTATGGGTGTGCGTTGCACAGTTTCTATGCACACTCGTGACTTCACCAGTTTTTTATATTTTTACTGCAGATTTGCAACATTGCCATTTTTTACACCTCCCCATGAACAGTACAGCTGTCATTTTTCATATCCTGTTCGGAATGTGTTTTTGCACCTGTGGTGCTAAATGCCGTAGTCGCTGTGCATAAGCAGCTTTTAGCTAACAAACTGATATTGCCACTGTTCATGAGGTGGGGGTCACAAAAAAAAAACATGCTGAAAATTTGGAGTGAAAATACCAATGAATGCCTGAGGTGTTAGGGTTTCCAACCATAACACCTCACCCTGTAGAAAATGACAGGCATCAGGGGTGTGACTTGGGATTCTTGCCTGTAATGCTCATACCATTCTATACCCTGCAGCCAGTGAGAGGCATCAAGGTATGCCTTGGACTCTTCGGTCCCAAAGTTCACCCCATTCTCCTATACCGCACCCATCTCACCTTATTTCCTGATGGAATGGGGTGCGCATAAGGGCCAAAGACCCCATGGCACACCGTGACACTTGTCAGTGTCTGCAGGGTAGGGTGTGGTGAAATGGCATGGCCGTTATGCCTGACGACCCAAAGGCACACCCCAATGCCTGTCACTCTCTGCAGGGTGGTGGTGGGGTTGGCTTCAGTTCAATACTTCACTGCCATTCCTATTATGCAGCTCTGTAACTTCTGCACTACCAATGCCAATGCCAGCAAGCAAACATTCGGCATTGACAAATGCTTGTTTCCATAAGAAATGTACCTCAGTAGTTTTAGTGTAGTGAGCTACTAGCTCTAGTTTGGGTTGCTGTTCATGTTGACCGGGCAGTTTTTCTTCCACATCGCTCCTATTAGGCAGGTAAATCAGATTAGTGACAGCAGTCTGTGATCTGAGGTATGAATCTTTAACATGAGCAAATTAGAAGTCATAATACCATCAATCTGATATCAGATCAGTAGCATTATAATTTCTTAATGTCAGAATGATGGAATTGTGGATTTTGATGGCTGATGTTTCTCAGTGAGAAAAGACATAGAGATTAATGGATAGACAAGTGGGTGTTATGGATTTTTTTAACACACCCGAGGTGTGTAATGAGTTTGACCCATAAACCTTGAGAGCAAAGCTCGAGAGGTTTATGAGGTCATCACACACTGAGGGTGTGTAAAAAAAAAATCCTTAAAAACACTCTTATCTATCTTTTATTTTTTATAATTACTGGTGCAGGGAGTTTTTGGAGTAGTGCTGTTAGAAAGATACACACACACACACACACACACACACACTAGCTAGCACTGTCTGTCAGCCTGTCTCTCTCTCTCTCCAGTTGAGACATTATTTGTTTTTCTAATTTGTTTGAAACTGAAATTGTGAATAAGTGTGAAGTGCCATGGGACCACAGTGAGAGTAATCAGAGAGGCTGTGTTCCGAATCTTCGTCCGACTCCTAACAACAGTAGGATCAACCAGATAAATGTTATTTGTAAAAACTCGAGCAACCATATAAACAAAAAGAAGAAACTTGTCTCTTGCCTGTGAGGAGGGTGAGAGGGAAGTCCGAGCGATGACTGCGGGTCCTGGGAAAATGAAAAACGGAACCGCCATTTGTTTTTTGACGTGGTCAGCCCGCCTGTGTACAAAGTGAAAGCCAGTGAGGTGGCATGCTAAAAATGAGTGACAAAGAATGAGGTGCCACAGCAGACAACCGTGAGTACCCGCTGAAAGTGACTCCCACTGGCAGTGCCATGCGACCAGCCAAGGATGGATTGCCAGTGTGAGAAACAACATAATAGCCAGATTTTGGGTTATTATGGCTTTTGAAGCATAATAACCGGAAAACTAGTTATGCTGGAGTTTAACAGTCACAGTAATTCAATGGATAAATATGATCACCAGTAATTATAAATAAATAAATATGCCAGTCGTGATACAAATATTAAGTCAGGTAGGGTCTGTTGTGCAGTTCTTCTGTTGATCCTGGTGAGGGGGGTGGTCGATTATCTCTGTTAGCTGCAGGTCAGTCCTTGTACATTTTACATTTTTACTTTCCCTGCCCATTTTATGTTGCGTTCTAGCTAGGATTGTTTCACATCTTTTTCAGTTATGGATTTTTTTTTACTTTTAGGTAAGTCACCAACAGGTTTAGCAAATGATTGTAGTGGTCAATGTATGTTGCAACTAAGTGCAAATTTTCCATGTTGCTGCTACAAGTAAGGAAAGTACCTACTGCGCAGTATGAGAAAGGTCTATAAAGAAGTAAAAATAACACTGCAATTGCTGTTTCTATGACTCCGAGTGAGAAAACAAGGAACTGCAACAATTTACTCTATTCTGTAGTTCTAGTACAAATTTCCATGGAAAGGATTATGGTAATTACGCAATCTGAGCACAGTAGTTTATTAAGCATTACATTATTACCCGAGCTTGGGTTACCATCCATTCATCTAAACTTGTTGGGTGAAATCATGAGGCACAAGGTGTAGCCAAGTGTCTTATGCCCACAGAGTTGGATTAACGAATTTGACCCAACCCATGGAGTGCCTTATTACTATTATTAAACTAAAGTGTTAAACACATTTTTAAATGAATGTTTTTATTTATTTATTTGAAACTTGGTGACTGGAAAAGGTACACAAAGCCAAGGCTCATTTACAGGTGCGATCCTGGGGAAGAGAAAGGGGCGGCAAATACATAGCATGGACATAGTACACAGTTAAATGCAATTTCATAGGACTGACACAATTCACAGTTACAGTAAAGTAAAATAAAGTATTTGATTAAAACAGGAGTAAGAATAGTAAGAGCAAGCACCATAAATCTGTCAGCGTCAGTGGCTCAGCAGGTAGCACCCTCACCTCTGATGCCGGGAGATCAGAAGGCTGTGGGTTCTAGCTCCACACCAGGCACTTGGGTTAATATCCCAATACTGACACTGCAGTACAGCATGAGGGGGGTGCTGTACTCCAGAAGTGCTGTCTTTTGGATTAGATGTTAAACCGCGGTCCCATCTGCCTCTTCCGGTGATAGTTCAGGTGGATGTTAAAGATCCCATGGCACTTCTTGAAAAGAGTAGGGGAATTTTTATTTGAAAAAGGACTACATTACAAACAACAAACCAAATATATACATAATCAAAAATAAACACAAATACCATCTTAATGAAGCAAAAGAAGAACAAAAGGAGTTACAGACACACATACTATAAAAAAGCAAAACTTTTACATTTTACCCCAGGTCCCATTTCTCACAATTGACCCACAATAATCTGAATTTCTTTTTAGAGCATACACTAGCATCTGAGTGTTTAAATTTACATACAGAAGCATAAATATTATCCACTAATTCAGTATAAGAAACAACACATTGTTGTGTTAACCACACACATCTTGCTTGCCACAGAAAATATTTGATAATAGTGAAAATAATGTAAATAGTCTTGAAATGATATCTTCCCCATCCATTGGAGGAGGTACCAAACATAATATCTACGTATGATAAGGATTTAAACAAAGGCTCATTCCATCTTATAGCTAAAAAATCCCCAAATTGATTGGCATATGGACATTCTTTAAATAAATGTTCTTGTGTTTATAACATTTGTATAGAGGAGGTTCTTAGACAGTATCGTTCTGCAAGAGGCTTATGTTTATTGTTGTTTATGTCCCCAATCTATCATAATTACTTAGCCACACTATGTCCCATATATATACTGGTAGCTGTTTATTGCCTAAAAGAAGCAAGGTGTTTTTAAACAAAGAATCGGGGCAGTTGGGAAATACTAGTGTCTCCTTTTCTGCCAGTAGTATGACTTTATAAATGGATTTCCTATTCTGAGTAAGAAATAGGTCTGGGGATAATTTCCATTTTACCAGCTGCTTAATAAAATCCACCCCTCCAGAAGATATAGAATCAATATTCTGTAAAAATCTGGTTTTATTTGGAAACCAGAATAGAAGGGTAGGAATCAACCATTCTGTTACCAAATAATTTCAGGACGTATTACCTGGCTTCAAGGCCTGTCCAAAATTATAATCTATAAAAAGACTGGAAAAAAAAGCAACAGGGTGAATCATATTAATCCCACCTTCAGCAATTGCACTATAGGTGAATTCCCATTTTATGGGTTGAATCTGCTCCCTCAGAAGTCTTGAAAAAATACACTAAAAAGGGAAGTCACTATTGCTTGGGGGAAGGGAAACACATAGCTAAATGGATCAAAGTAACTCTCTTTTTTTTTTTAGATTTGCTGACCTTTCCATCCTGAGACTAAATGATTAGCTCTCCCCAAGCAAATATCCCAATTTTTTTTAGCAGTATCCCCCTCCCCAAATTCTACTACTAAGATTTTCACATGGGACGATGAAATGGAGAACCCAGCAAACAGCCCTGTGTCTGGTACTACTACATTCCCTAATACAGTACCTACACTTTTCTTATAATTAATTTGTTCCCCTGATATCAGTCCATAAAAATTTAGGGTATGTGTCGTTGCAGATTCAGATGTATCTGGGTGTAAAAGTAAGACTAAATCATCAACATATGCCAACATTTTTATAGGCTCATGCGAGGAGAGGGTTGAATACCCCTTATGTCATTGTGAAAAGAGACATACCTAATAAGGATGTCTATGCCAAAGACATACAAAAGGGGACTCAGGGGATACCCTTGCCTGACTCCCTGCTTTACTCTAATCTTTCTACCCCTCCATCCATTAATATTTGGAATCAAGGTGGCATTAGCATACAAAGTAGTAATCCAGGCTATAAACTTCTCAGGGATCCCCTAAGCCCAGAGGACATCAAAAAGAGAAATAAATGGGCAATTTTATCAAAAATCTTTTCTTGATCCAGGCTAAGAACAACCACTGAACATTTCCCTTAATCCCTCTATTAAAGAATTCTCTTAAAATAATCAAATTATCATGTTGGAGCCGCCCAGAAACAGCACAGGTTTGAGCAGGATGAATCACTTTTTCTGCAACTTTACATAATCTATTTAACAGTACTTTACTTAAAATTTTGAGGTCCATGTTTAGAAGGCTCAATGGTCTACAATTCTCTAACACATCTTGTCTCCTTTTTTAAATAATAAAATGAATATAGCTTCATACATCGAAGGGGAAAGAGTGTTGTGGGATAAAATATGGTTATATAAAATCAGTAATACTGGGGCCAGAAAGCCTACACAAGTTTCATAAATACCTGCTCCAAATCCATCTGACCCTGGGGATGCGTCTTTCCTCAAAAGTGAGATAACCTGACGAATATCCTCTAACGTAATTTCATCTTCCAATAAATATCTATCCTCCTGCAGTATCTGGGGAAGATTTAATCTAGAAAGGAAAGCAGTATCAGTGCTACCCAAGGGATTTGCCTCAAAAGAGAATTCTAGGTGTTGCACAACAAGATGCAACATATCCAGTGGAGCAGTGCATAAATGACCATCAGGGTTTTTTAATTCAGTAGTAATTCTATGTTCTGTCCTAGAGCTGCATTCGTTAAAAGGATCAAGGCAACCTTTTTTTAACTGTATGTTAAAATGCAATTCTTGATTCAGTGACTTAGCTCTATTATATTGATGTTCCTTCATTTGGAGTTTAAGAAGTTTTATCTAAGGGCTATCATATTATTTCTGTGATTCTGAGAAGTAAATAAGAGACTGTAACTGCCCACGTAACTGTAAATAAGTTACGTATTCAGAATCTGCAATGTCAGAAGATCTAGCCTGAAAAAATTGTGTCCAAGTGAGTTTTGTGCCCTCCCACCATGTGACCATATCAGTATAACAAGCTATAACTGAAAGGCATGCTCCCCAGTTCCTAACCCAGGTTTTCTTTACTTTGGGGATTTCTAATAAAGACTCATTAAAATGCCAAGCATTCTTCTTGCATCTGAGCGAATTACCCCAGTTAAACTGGACAGATACAGATTTGTAATCTGAAAATTTCCAGGCCATGGTAGAAACCCTATCTACGCCAATTATCTGTGAAAGAAATATAAAATTGATTCGAGTGGACAAAGAACATTTAAAAAAGGTGTGTCCCCCAGTAGGGTAAAGGAGTCTATAGGCATCTGAAAGGCCTGCATCAGAAGTACTGTTCTTCAAAGCTATTGAGTCACAGAACATCTTATTAGTTTTAAGCCTTCTGTCAGCCTGTTCAGCCCACAGTTAAAATCACCTGCCCAAATGATGATTCTAGAAGTAAATAGATGTGGCAACGTTGATTTAAAAAGGGAGACCCTCTGGGCCCTAGTCTGGGGTGCATAAATTGTAATTAGGCGACATTTTTCCTGGCAGTAATTAAAGTCAAGCATTAAATCTCTGCCAGGAGAGATATTTAGCAATCTAGAAACTACTATCCCTGTTTTAGAAAAAAGTATGCCACCCCATTGCAACTTTCCTCTTCTACTGACCAAAATGCTGGACCCAGAGGCCAACTGTTTGAGGTTTGCCATAGGTCAAAATTAGTTTTGAGTCTGGTGTCTTGAAGGCACCAGATATCACCCTGATAATGCTGCAAGGAAAGAAACACCCCAGATCTTTTATTGTTTTTAATACTATTAACATTAATAGTAGAAACAGTTAAAGATGTCATAAGGACTAGAAAAAAAATGAGGAGGGGCCGGCCTTTAGAAAATAAAAACAAGAAATCAAAAGGGTTCTTAATTACCATACTCAAGGAGTTTTTAAATTCTTTTGCTGTCTAGTTCTAAAAGAAAGCTTGGAACATACAGGGTATTAAAAACTTCATGCATGGTGTTAAACATGAATTAAATAAGAAATGTATGTGTAATTACTGAGTTTGATGATTGTTGGATTGTTTATATGCCCATGGTTGTTTAGTGAAAATGATGATTTAGTAAGAAGTTTTGTCATATTATAGAATGTCTTTTTCTTTTGTCTTTTTAACTTTTATATGTTAACCTTTTCTATAAACAGGACCAGCTTGAAAATGGGTCATTGACCTAATGATGTGAATGTAAGATCTTTCCTGTATAAAAATAAAAGTTTACTACTACTACTACTACTAATTTGCTTAGCAACAGAATCACCCCCCTGTCCTCCGTATCATCGGTTGTAGTGGAGGCAACAGAGGGGGTGTCTGAATCTTACATAGAAACATAGACTTTGATGGCAGATGAGGACCGCTTGGCCCATGCAGTCTGCCCATTTCCCTACCTACAGAATACGCTGCAGATCCTAGTTAACCAACAGCCTATTTCTTCCTACTCCCTACAAGAATTGCCTTATGTTTGTCCCATGCGTTCTTGAATTCTCCCACAGTTTTAGACCCCACAACCTCCTCAGGAAGGCTGTTACATGCATCCACCACCCTCTCTGTGAAAAAATACTTCCTCACATTGCCCCTGAGCCATCCCCCCCTCTATCTTAAAATTGTGTCCCCTTGTTCTTGCACATCTCCTTTTCTGAAAGATGCTACCCTCTTGGACTTTGTTGATTCCACTGAGGTACTAAAACGTTTCTATCACATCCCCCCCACCCTCCTTTCCTCAAGGGTATATATATTAAGCTCCTTTAGTCTGTCCATGTATGGCTTCTCTTGCAGACCCTGCACCATTTTAGTTGCCCTCCTCTGAACTGCCTCCATCCTGTCTATGTCCTTGCGGAGATGGGGTCTCCAGAACTGGATGCAGTGCTCCAGATGTGGTCTCACCAACTGTCTGTACAGAGGGATAACAACTTCCTTTTTTCTGCTGGTGATGCCTCTCCCTGTACATCCTAGTATCCCCCCAGCCCTCCTTACTGCCTTCTCACATTGCTTGCTAACCTTAAGGTCATCTGATATGATTACCCCCAGGTCCCTTTTCAATTGTGTTATTGTTACTACTTCCCCCATTGTGTAATCTTCCCCTGGGTTTTTGTTTCCCAGGTGTATTATTTTGCACTTCTTTGCACTGAAGTTGTCATACTTCTGACTATTTCTCCAACCTTGCCAAGTCCCTTCTCATCCTGTCCACGCCTCCTTGTGTATCAACCCTGTTGCAGATCTTTGTATCATCTGCAAGGAGGCATAGTTTTCCTTCCAGTCCCTCTGCAATGTCACTTATAAAGATATTAAAAATGACTGGACCCAGAGCTGAACCCTGCGGTATCCTGCTAGTAACCCCTCTTTCTTCAGAGTGGACTCCACAATTACCTTCTGTGTCCTGTTGTCCAGCCAATGTTTTACTCAGGCTACCACCCTGGAACCCACTCCCAGGCTGGTTAATTTGATTATTAATCTTTTGTGTGGGACTGTGTCAAATGCCTTGCTAAAGTCTATGTAGGTCATGTCCACAGCCCCTCCCTACTACTTTGGTCACCCAGTCAAAGAAATCAATTAGATTCATCTGACATGACGTTCCTGCTGTGAACCCATGCTGCCTTGGGCCCTGTATCCCTCTTTCTTCTAGGTACTCAAAAATTCTTTCCTTCAGAAGTCATTCCATCATTTTCCTTACCACAGAGATCAAACTGACAGGTCTGTAGTTTCCTGCCTCTGTCTTGCTCCCACTTTTGTGAAGGGGAATCACATCCACCTTCCTCCAGTCCTCAGGTACCACACCATCCTCCCATGATTTGTTAAAAAGGGTAGTCAGTGGTGTCACTAGTTCTCCCCTTAATTCTTTTAGAATTCTGGGGTGAATTCCATCAGGCCCCATTGCTTTGTCCACCTTCAGTTTTAGGAGTTCTTTCAGAACCCTTTCTTCTGTGAAAGGACTGGGATTGACCCCCCTATCCAGAGTGCTTCTGTTAATTGGATTAGGCACCTATCCCTCCTCCCTTTTTGTGAATACTGAGCAGAAGTGTTCAGCATCCCTGCTTTGTGACTGTCCCTCTCTGCCCACCCACCGTCCTTTCAATTCAGCTTCACTATCCCTCCCTTTGTCTTTCTATGCTCCCTGATGTACCTATAAAAGGTTTTGTCCCCCTTCTTAACCAAGTTGGTTATCTTTTCCTCAGTTTGGGCCTTTGCTATTCTGACTTCCCTCCCTGCTCCTTTTGCCTTTTGCCTTTGCCTTTGCCTCTGCCCTGCTCCTTCTGTGTTTTCTTATACTTCCTAAATGCTATCTTTTTTCTCCCTAACCTTCCCCGCCACCTCTTTTGAGAAACATAGTGGCTTTTTCTTTCATTTTGATTTGTTTATTTGCTTCACACAAAGGCTTGTTGCCTCTGTGATGGCAGTTTTGATGTTTCCCCATTGTTGCTGCACCCCTACTTCTAGCCTGTTTGCTAGCGCTTTTCTAAGGTACTCTCCTATCTTGCCAAAGTCAGCCCTCCTGAAGTCCAATACCCTCACTTCTGTATGGCTTGACTCTGTATCTGAGTTTATCATGAACCACATGGTTTGGTGGTCACTTGTTCCCAGATGACTACCACTTCTAGATCTGAGATCCTCTCACTGCCCCCATTTGAGAGTATGAGGTCTAAGATTGCTCCCTCATGAGTGGGTTCCAAAAACCAGCTGTCTGAAGCATGCCACCTGTAGGGCATCGAGAATGACCCTGCTCTTGGTTGTGGCTGCAGTAAAGGTGCTCCGGTTAACATCTGGCATATTCAGGTCCCCCATCAACAGCATGTCCCCTTTCTCTGCCATCCTAAAGATGCCTTCTATCATATCCTAGTCCATTCCCTCTCCCTGACATGGGGGTCTGCATACAACCCCTGTGTGGACTGTGGTGCCATTTCCAGTCTCTAAGGTGACCCACAGTGCCTCCTCTCCTCACTGATTACTCTTTTGTTCCATTGCTTTTATCCCTTCCCTTACATAGAGAGCTACTCCTCCCCCTCTTCTACCCTCCCTGTCTCTCCTGTAGGTTGTGTACCCTGGTATGTTAACATCCAGTCATGGTTCTCTGTGTACCATGTTTCTGTGACTGCTACGATATCCAGGCATCCCTGTTCCATCAAGGCCACTAGTTCAGGGAGCTTGTTGCCCAGACTATGGGCTTTGGTACTCATTACCCTCCATTTCTCGATGGCTTTACCCCTTTTTGCCCCATCCCTGTCCTTATTGCCTTTGTCATTTTCTCCATTACCCCTGCTTTTCTCCCTATCAACATCTCTGTCTTGTTGTTTACTTCACTCACTACCCTGATTTTTTTTTGGGTGGGGCTAGGATTTCCCTGCTCCTTGCCAGTACCTCCCCCTTGGCTAGTTCCTCCTTTGAATCTCCCCAAGATTTATCAGGAAGTAAAGGAGTATACCTCTCCCTGGCTGTTTTTGTAAGAGAGACTGCCCCGCTCCCCTTCTTACCCTCTTTCCCATCAAAACTACCCACTTTAGAATTTGCCTGGGCCCTGGTTCTCTTCTTAGAGGATACTGTAATAAATGGGGTATTTGCCGGGGGCAGGGGGGGGAGCATGTCACCTTGTACCTCTGTGGCTAAGATAGGAACCTGATTGAGGACTGTATCTTGCATATCTGAAACAGAGGACGTGAGACTTATTGGCTCAGAAGTGGGGCCAGCTGGAGAGGGCATCATATTATCAGGATTTGGACCTTTTTCTAGGTTGGGTATCAAAGATTCATTTGGGGAGGGCACCACCTACTTCTTGTTGAGCTACTTTCCTTGCTTGGGCCTGTTGAGCCTGACTGATAAGGCCTTCATGAGAGAGACAGTCCTCTCTATTTTGGGAGGCCCACAGACATCTTTCATAGGCATGGCCCGTTTTTTCACAGAGATTACAATGAAACAGATGTAAACAGTTTGCAGCTACATGGCCATATTCAAAACAGTGGCTACACCTGATAGAATCACTGGCTGAACTCAGGTGGGTGCGTGCCCCACATTTGAAACAAGCCTTAGGTTGGTCTACATAAAACAGTGAGCCCCTGTTTTTTACCAAAAAGAAAAAGTTAGGCAAATGAACTGGCCCATGATTCGAGGAAAACAAGTTAATCTTGATTTTCCATCCCCCTTTCCAGATCTGCTCACTATCTAGAATGGGGAAGGGTCTATCCAGGACTTCACCCGCTGCTTAAGCCAGAATAAAATAGCTTCAGTATTGACTCCCTCATTTTTAAAAATAACTGTTATAACCTTAACTGCAAGATTTGTCAATAGAATAGCCATAAATGGCAACCACAGTGGAGTATGTTTCAGTTTATGATACTGGGCCCATAAACCGTCTAAGAAATGGCTTTAAAGCTGATATCAAAATTCCTGTTACCAATGTGAATTAAAGCAAACATTTCCAAAGGAAAAAACCTTAAAGAACCCTTCAATAATGTTTTTGCAATGTAGAGTCTGTCTGGGGGCTCCTCTAACCCTTCTTTATAGAGGAGCCTGACTGCATTTTTTCTGATGGCCGGCTCCCCTGTAGAATGGAATAAATCAGCAAGTTTACACATTGGTGCTAACCAGGCTTTCTGTTCAGGGTTTTTTAATACAGAATCACTGGGGCCCATAAATATAGGAGCATTAGTTGAGTGTGCACCCTGTAGAATAGTCTGAGAGTCATTCTGCAGCGAAGAGATAGGCCCATCTGGTTGTGGGGCAGAAACCTCAGGAAGATTGGCATTAATAGGATGAACAGTCTCAGAAGAAAGATTAAGCACTGTGGGGGTATTCATTGTTTTGTATTTGTCCTCAGAAGGATCTGAGACCCAGTTACCTTCAGTCATGTGTATCCATCCTGCAACTTCCAATGCATGCTCCAGAGACCAGCCAGGCTGAGGATATACCAAATCTTTTTTCTTTGGTTTGCAGTCTGCAAAAGAGAATACTTTTTCTGTAGCAGAAGAAGTGGAACCGGGAGTCTGAGTCACCAGCTCAACATTAACACAATCCTTGGACTCTGATGCAGCTTTGTGATGTAGCGAGCCGGGGCCCAATCTGTGATGAGTGGCTGTTATGGAGAATTGCCTCTGGGGGAGTATGTGTGGCTCTAGGCACCCAGAGGGAACTCCGGATTCACTGCCAGCTGCATTCTGGTGAAGCGTACGCCCTTCTGCAGATGAAGGTGCCTACATACTAAGGGCATGAGTCATCACATTGACTGTTGGTGAACTAGGTCTGTGTTTCAGCTGATTGTCAATTTCAGCCAGAGCGGCTGTCAAGAGCCACATAGAACTTCACTGAGCAGTGCGAGGCATAGATGAAACAACAGAGTTTTTGTAGAAACAACATCCAACTTTTCTTCAGTAAAAAATGTACCTCGGACTTACCAACAGAAAGTCCTTGTTCTGCACCTGAATCATTGTTAGGAATCCACTTCCAGTCTGTTCCGTACTCGCAATGTCTGACTCCACAATTCCAAATTCTTGTTCTGACATAGCTTGTTCATCGGCCTCTAAGATGGTCAGGACAGGGGAGGAGGCCTGCTCCCCTACCTCCAGGACATCCATCCTCTCATTCGTCTCGCTCCGAGTGGCCATCCCAGAACCATAGGACAGAGGTTCCCCCTATTGGCGAGTAGGGGAATTTCCCTGGTGCACTGGCCAAATATTCCCCCATTCACTAAAATACCACCAACAGCTTAATCTGGTTCAAAGTCAGTTGGCATTCATCTGTATCCCTCTCCCGAGGGGCGTTCCTGAAAATAGGCAGAATTTGTCTAGTGCACTTACCCAGTCAACAAAAAATTAATTAAAATAAAATAAATAAATCAGGCAATTCAGTCACACCTACTCCAGGGTAGGAGGCAGAAGTAAGGGGGGCAGTCAGGTAGGAGGAGAACAACAGCAAGTGGAGGAAAGGAGTTTTCTATAGCTAAAATTCAAATGATTCTATTGTACATGGAGTTTCCACTTTCCATCCATTAACGTAACCCTTTTAGAATTCTGTCAGCCAATAAGAATGGTTCATTTCTAGCCATTCTTTTATAATGGCAAGAAACCCTCAGGTACAATAAAATGATTAGAAATTTAACTGTTAAAATACATTAAAACATTTACAGTTTAATAAGAGCATTATGACACTCCAGCTATAGGGTTCCCTTTGTTGACCTAACCCTAGGGGCTTAATATATGCAGCTACACAGTGTGTCTTGTGACCCCCTAGAGTTAGATTAACAAAAATGGTACATACTGTGCAGAAACTATTCACATGAGTGACTTACTACAGTGGTCACATGGACAACAGTCACAGAGGGTGGTGCAGACAGGCATTGAGCAAAGGAGAGCTGTAACTGCAGAATGGTTAACATGCCTTTGCATGCCCCTTGATGCCATATAATAAGCTAGAAAAGTGCCTCCTGCAAAACAGCAAACTTATGGACTCTGTGGGCATAAGGGCCATACCCTTAGAACTGATGGTCAAACCCAGACATGGTGATGGTGCACCAGTGCATACAACATTGTAGGGCCCACCTGAATGAGTGCAGGCTGACAGCATGGCCTTGGGCATGTGGTATACTGAGGGCCACCACACCAAACTGCAGTGCAAAGAAGACAGCAACCAGTGGCATGGAGGTCCAACCATAATATCAGACCCTGTCTGAGACCTGGGTATGGAGTGGTGCCTAGTCCACAAGCAGGTGTGGTGGGATGGGGTACAGAGTATATTGCATGCCTTGTTCAGCCCCGTTGTAAACACTCTGCTGGGTCCACACGAGGTACAGTACATTCCCACTGTCAGCACTACAGTCATGATTCATTACTTGGCACTGTCACAGCACTGTACAACTGTACAGGACACACTGTAGGCATGTATACTACAGTAAGTGTATGACCACAACATAGGGCCCACCACCAACACCATATTCCCCACATCTTGATAAAGCAGCTGTACACCACTGGTTGTCAGCCCTGGTATGCAGTACTGTCACATTCAGCCCTTCTGCAATGATGGATAAGGTAATCAGGCACCTTGGCATTCCTGTATGCATAACCATCACCAGGAACAATTCTATCCTTGGGCAATGTCCCCCTGTTCCATATATCTAAGATATGCACATTCAACATGAAACAATGATATGATACACCTTGTCAGGTACCAGTACTAAACAGCCAATGACCCAAGCATTGCCAACACGGCACACACACTGATACCCACCAGTGTTCATGTGGGATTGTAGATCTTTAAGTGCTGGCCTGCACTGATGGACCACCAGCATTTGGGGTAGGCAACCATGTCCATTTGTTTTGTAATCCACATGCCCCATGCACCTAGGTCACCATTCCATCGTGGAGAAGGCAAGGTTGACACTACTAAAGCTGCACCATGTGCCACCATAGGCCAGTATATCTGCCACCCTGATCAGTGAGAGCAACAGTGACTGAGACTAGGAATGGGCTTCCTGGAAGGTGATGAAGCCACAATGGGGTATTACACAGTACTGCTTTGGTATACACATATTCCTATATGGATGTGGTTTGTGTACTGACAGTCCCATTTAGGGCACTATAGCAGTGAAGGGTAAAACCACCATCATGAGCCTGAGGTACCCACCACTACCAATAGCCTCACCCTGGACCAGGATCATAAGATGTGCCGGGCCAGATGACTGTTGTGTTCTGTGGGCTGGAGTACAATTACACCCACCAAGGGCATCTACAGCAGCTAAAGCAACAGTGCCAACACAAAACCAGGGCTGCTAACGATATCTTCAATGTGTGACATGTCTAAGCAACTGGGAAAAAAACACATGGGACATTGATACTGTTAGCCTAAGGGCTATGTGGGTCAGATTCCAGTTTGTGCCATACCAGTTACTGGGACAAATACCCTGGGCCAATATTCTGCTGTGTTTGTAGACTAATAATATTTTTAATGCAGTAACATAAAGATAGTAGTTTATGGTCAGAAGGGTGTTTAGATCCATCATGTCTGCCCCCACCCCCATTTCATAAGCAGGTACGACTATGCAGTGTAAACATGTGATAACTTAATTGTAACCTACTGTACTACACATGGAATCCAGTGATATGGATTCACCTGGTAAGCAGAACTTTGTCCAGGTTTACCTTGAAGGTACTGCCTTCACATCCTCTGTATCTACTAGTAGGCTGTTCATAGGTTCACTGACCTGTTGTAGAAAAAGTGATTCCTAAGGTAAACCATTAATTTGCCACTTCTGAATTACAGGATGTGTTCCCATGTACTGTTGGAGGACACAAGATTAAAGATCTGTCTGTTCAGTCTTGTCGATACCCCCTTGAGTATGTAGAAAACATATGTCAGCCACCTTTTCTCCAATGTAAACATCCAATGGACACCAGCATCTCCCCAAAGCTTTGTGTCTTTTATACTGATATTTATTTTGGTGGCCCTGTATCTTGTACCATCTTGACTACCTCAATGTTATTTTTGTATTGCAGAACCCAGAACTGCAAGCAATACGGTACTTCAGGTGGCACCTGAACAGGACTTTTAACTTCCCTTGCTCTGTTGGCTACCCCCCTTTTGATGCACCCCAGGATTCTGCCAGCCTGCTTGACAGCAAGTGCACACTGCTTATCACACATCATTCCCTTGTCTTTTATGACCCCATTTCCTTCTCCACTGCAACAAGAAGATCTCCACATAGTATCTAGGTCCTACCTCTGTTTTCCTCTCCAAGTGTAGCACCTTGCATTTGATGACACTGAATATGAGACTCCAGGAGTGCAATTGATCACCAAGCTCATTTCGGTCCTTCTGAAGTTTGTCCCTAATCTTGAGAAAGTGCACCACCCTGGCCAGCTTAAGGTCCTCAGCGAACTTTATCAGCCTGCTAGAGACCGCAGCTTCCAGACTGTTGACAAACTTGTTGAACTGCAGTAGCCCTAGTACCAATCTCTGATACTGCATTTACTGTGTCTGTCAATTGTCATCTACTTTAGGTGGTGCATACATGTCCTGCTTGTGAAACTGGAGTTGGTGAAGGGTGCTGGTGTATAATATGCCGTGAGTGTGTTCACAGGTGTGCCTTCTGCATGGTGTGTTCCACATATACGTTTGTGTGCTTGGTTGTCATTGATGACTATGCTTCACTGTATGTTAGACTGCTCAATCTGGTATGCTTGTTGCAGTTTGTGTGTGTGTGTGTATATGTGTGTGAGTGTGTTACACACCACTGTGAAGATGATAAGTCATCACTAGTGCAGCCGCTGTGGTGGTGTAGTTCTGTGAATGATACATATGTCTAGTCATGCCCCTGTATGGCAAAATGCATCTATAATGTCTCACCAGAGTGATCCACCTGAGAGCCCTAGCAGGTCACACCTCCTCCCTATCAGCCAACCAACTGGAAGACAGCATTTCAAAAAAAAAAGGTGGGTCTCAGAAAGCTCACCAAAAATTGGAGCTTCAGTGCGGTATCAGAGACTCTGTCCTTTGCTATTCTCCAGCCAGTCTCTGTGTCTGCAAGGAGTCATTAAGGTGCACCAGGACTACCAGCAGCTCTCTCTTCCACCACTGCTCACCTCCCTTACCAGAATGATCTGCCAAGGAGCCCCAGAAAGCTGCTCCTCCTCCTCCTCCCTATCAGCTGACTAACTGGAGGACAGCATTCAGACCACCTCCCACACAAAGGGTAAGCAGCTCCAGTGGTCCTCTGGGCTGTGGTTAGGGGCATGAAGGACCTCAGTGCAAAGGATGGAGATGTAGTCTGGCTGGAGCCAGCTATTGGTCAACCATGTTGCTCCCCTGGTCTGCCTCCTTTAATCACTGCCACAAACCTCTCTTGAACTGCGAGTGTTCCCCTCATGTACTGAACTGTGAGTATTGCCCTTATCTTTGTGTTTTGTTAATTTATTCTTTTGGGCCCCTCACCTGCTTTTGCGACATTTAGACAATCTCCAGCCTTCTGCCTGTCTAATCTGTTGGCTTTTCACACTGCTTTAAGTTTAAAGTATCTTCTTACGCTGGCATTTTACCATTGTACTTCTGTGGGCCTCCTGTCTATCTTTGATTGCATCCATAACCTGCACCAATTTTGTGCGAATCCTTGCAGCACCCTATCTAGGTCAATCTGTGTAATCAATAGCTACCCACGACAGGGTTGGCAGTGATAAGAATACGGACCACCCAGGGGCATAATGCGGCCCAACACCACAGGTGAAGGGTCTTATAGCCCCTGAAAGGTCCAGTTTTCCCCAATACCACCCACCCTGGAGGATATTATTGCACTTAGAAAATGGGCAACTCTATTATATGTTTGAAAAAAAAATCATGTTTAAATAGGAAAAACTCTTAATTGGTTAATTTATTTTGTAATACAATAGTTCCCCCACCTGTATTGGAATTGTGTTTTTGTTTGAGCCAAGGAGTTTTGTGCTGCAGAAGCCTCTGTACAGTAGTTGTGGAGCTGGTTGTTATGGTAACCCCCCACACACACACACAGAGCTTGTGTTTCACTTTTAGGTTACTTTCATTTGTTTTTTTGTTTCTTTTTTTCATTTTTTTCTTTATTTTGTTCATGATTTGTAACTTCTGGGTAGGAGTATGACACCTCTGGTGGGGAGCAGCATTATGCTACAGGCGAATGGAAGGGTGGGACCTGTATTCAGGGAGGTCGAGCATGGTAGCAGCAAAGAAAAAAAAAAAGATTCAGACTGTGAAAAGCAGGTAGCTTTCTCCAGTTTACATCTGGGTTTGGTGTGCAGTGTTGATCTACTTAGCAGGGATTTTAGTTTGAGATTTGAACTATCAGGACAATCAGCCTGAAGATCGGTGGTAGCAGTTTCAATCGTGGTGGCAGCAAAGAGAGAAAGAAACCAAAAGAGCAGGAAATGGATTTTGTATCGTTTATACAGCTTTGTGTTGAGTTGGGGGGGTTGGGTTAACAGGGCTACCTTTCAGTGTTTCCAACAATCGAGTTGAATGGAGTGAAGATCAGTGGTGGAGTTCCTTAGCCTCCGCGCCTCAGAGGTGGAGACGCATAACCGGCTCGTTATAATTTCATTGGCCAGTTTTTGAAGGAATGGGAGCCTCAACTTTGTTTGGCGGATCAGATTAGTTTGCTGTCACTGAATATATACTGTTTTTTTTAAATGTAGGCATTTTTTCACCTTTTTTTTTTACATTTATTACAGTAAACTGAAACTGACTGGGGTGAGGGTTGGACCGGCCACCAAGTCTCTGCTAAGCGAGAGAAAGAAAATGGTGGCTGGTTGCTTTGAAAATTCGGGGTGCCCAATAATATCCTAATAATGGGGCACCCTGAATTGGCACTTGTTTTTAAGCAGACTCTATTGTCAGATAGACCAGAGCTCTAGGAAAGGAACTGGCCAATCAAAAACCAGGATCTTACATGCCCATTTTCTAAAATTGCTTTTTTACCAGCTCTTTATTCAACTGTGGTGATAAGCTGCTTAGTCAGTCATTTATCAGTGTTAGCCTGTTAGCCAGTTTCCCACCTTGTTTTAGGCAGACCTTATAATGTATAAGTAACCCTTTAATTACATGGAATCCTAGATACACCCTAACTGGATACACCTATATTTTCTATTTTACTGCATTTCTGAAACTTGGCTCTCCTCCAGACTCCTAACTCTAGCCTCACCCTTTCCTACTTACATCTCTTCAGACAGGACAGGGAAAATGTGGTTGTGGTGGTGGTGTTGCCATTTATGTCCACCAGAGCCTCTCCTGCACTATGGTTTTCAAGGAGGCAATCCCTTCCTTCCTCCCATGAGCTTCTTCTTCTTCTTCAGGTTTTCATTCTCCTCCATTGTACGCATCTTCATTGGGGGTTTTCTATGACTCACTCAAAATCCCCCCTCCAACCTGGTTGATTCTCTTTCTACATGTAAGCCTCCCATTCTGGGCTTACCCTATTTTGTTGGCTCCCATTTGATCCTCATCCTCACTGACTCTTGGCCCGGGTTCTGGTTAGCCCCAAACTCTCCATCTAGCCCCTGATGTGTTTTCAATTGTAAATGGGGTCAGTGGAGTAAAGACACAGAAATGCCACGCTGCTGCCACATGAATGTGTGAGCGGTGGTCCTCGTGTGCTCTGTAGCACATTTCAGTTTTCTTGCCACTGCTGCAGCACAGTAAAGGCTTCCTCCATGCTCCCAGACCCATGGATTGGAAAATCAGGGTCTGGAGACACAGGGGAGGCACTGGAGAAGAGCTGAAATTATTTATTTTAAGAGCTCCAACAGTAAGCACTTGAGCACTCCTCTTTTAAATATTAATGAGGTTCTTTAAATATTAATGAGCTTGTCTGCCACCTAGGGGGACAGTGTTTTGGGAACAGCAGTGACAGGTGGGAGTTTGATTTAAACTTTGAAACTCTGCATCTGGGGTAAAGGACAGAGGGGCTACTAATGGCAGTAGGGGAAATAAATGTTCAAACATAGTTATTGTGGCTGTAATAGACTTATCAAGTGAGGCAGGTGGTTTGGGAAAAAAAATGTAAACAAACATGGCAGCCCCCATGGGACTACAAAAGCAAGGGAGCTGCTGGGAATAAGGTCTGAGGGCAGGTTGGGAGCCTGGGAGGACTGCAGCCAGTCAGGGAGCCAGTCTTGTAAAGAGGACTTTTGGAAGTAAAGGGAGGGACAATTCTTGGCACCCAAACAAAGGACCAATAGGGCATCAAGTGTGACAAATTAATATGAATTTGTTCAGCTGGACAATTGTTGCAGCCAATCAGAAGGGGCTGCTGGAAAACTGATAAAAGGGACTGTTTTGCCCACCAAAGGAGATTCTGGTGGGAGCAACCAGAGAGTGAGAGAGTAGAGAGAGACTGCTGTGGGCTTGCTAAGCCCTGAAGACCTGGCTGTTTGCCCAAAGGCCTTGTCTGGCCCAGTTTTGGACAAGCTGCAGAATGTTTAGAAAAGAGCATAGCCCCCTGGGAAAGGAACTGGACTGTGTGAGAAGTTCCCAGGGTGAGATTTGAACCTGCAGCTGAGTGAATTTGTTGCTGAGAATGGAAAACTGCTACTGAGATTTGAATCTCTGGCTGTATACAATAAAATTAGACTCTGCAGCTAGTGTGAGAAACTGTTGAGATCTTCTGCCAGAGAGAGAGAGAACTGACTGCCCTGCAGTACAAAAAGAGCAGCGGAGTTTGGCAGTGAAAATCCAGAAACTGTAAAAGTCGCAGCTTAATCCCACAGTATCTGCAGTGGAGAAAAGTGTATGCCAAGAATCAGTCCGGGTAACCACCAGCCTGCTCTGTACCCAGACTGAAGAGGAGACCACTGGAGAAGCAGACATCGAGAGGCCTGCCAGGTGAACACTGCATAGAAAGGCTCTGGGGGTGAAGATTGGAAAGGCCTGGCAGGTGAAGACCAGCATTCATAATTTCTTCGGGCAACTGCTACTGTGTGGCACCAACAACTTCTGATACCAGCATCATACCATGAACCAAGTTTCTCCACCCTCTTTGAGCTTCTGAACTGTAAGTACCCTGGGCTGCGGCTTTGGGGAAGTCTTTATGTAGCTTGCTAGCTAGTCAGAGAAATAATGGGGTTAAGTCCTGGGCAGGACTGTGCCAAGATTAAAGCTGCGCCCAGGCCTGAAAATTAAAAATAAGAGCTGTGAATTCATGGTTTGGGCCCTGACAAAAGACCCTTATAGCGATTTCTGCATCGCAGTGATGTACCCACCAAAGAGACTACATAGACTTTCTGGGCAGCTGCCAAGGGAAAGATGGGTGCACCCACTGGTGGGAGGTGGGGATTGTTTGGGGCAGAATTGTTGGGCAGTTGTCACTGTTGTTGCTTTATTTTCCCTTCCCCCCTTCCCTTCCCTTCCCTTCCAATAAAATATTGCTGCTGTTCTTGTTAATTGCTGCCACATAGTGTTTCTGAGAAGAAGGGGGTATTGCCAGTAAGAGTGGGGAACTTGAACAGAAAGAGTCACACCAAGGTGAGTGGTGGTGCTCAGTGACAAATCAGATATTGTAAAAGCCAAAATCACGGCACTCATCCTTGCACAAGGAAGAAAAGGAGTCACAATGTTAGTTCAAGAAGACTTTAATCGTCCATTTATTTAGTTGCCAGCACAAACAACTGACCCTCCTGGGTCAAGAAAACAATGGGAAAAAAACTCTGTTTCACCTTAGAGAAAGGCTTTTTCTCTAAGGTGAAACTGTGGGAAACTGTTTGGGGGGGCTGCTAATATACTTTCCTGGGGAGTGGCAACCTATGATTTGTCCACAGGTATTCCCTGCCACTTCCTTAGGTGGAGGCACCACACCATTCTACATCCACCTATCTTAACCCAGACTGGCCCCTCAGAGGCGAATATTGTGAGGACATTGAGGGCCCTGGAACAGCCAAAAATGAGTCAGAGGGCTGTTACATACAAATACCTCACACTCCTCTCCAGGTAAACTCAACCTCCTTGGGGATTTCAATATTAAATAGCTCTCCCCAGCCTCCAGGCCTACAATTCTCAGGACTGAATGCCTTAATCGCTCCCAGATTATCACTGAACTCACCCGGTTTAATCCACTCCTCCAACCACATCCTTTCAGACTGGGTTCTCTCCTCCCACCCCCACCACATTGTTGCAACAGGCATCCTGCTGTACGATTTCAGTGACCACAGCATGATGTTCTGCATCAGAAAAAAATCCAGATTCCTCCTTCCTCCTTGAAGTACATCCCGGATCCATGTCCTTCCTACTGCTTGATAGCAATGCTCTCTTAAACGACCTTGCTGCAACAGATTGGATATCCTTCCTCTCTGCCTCTGATCTTGACGTGCCCCACTCCAGGTTTCACTCCAAATTTTCTGCAGTCTGGGACTAGCATACTCGCTCAGAAAATCCAGGGTTAAAACTTCCCACCACCCATGCATTATCCCCAATATCATACACCAAACCCAGGATTTTGCCTGGGCCCACTATAAATGATCCCACCCCCTTACCGACCACCTCTCTTACAAGACTCTGAGAAAACTCTTGTGCTAAAGCTGTCTGAGCTGCAAAACTGAAATATTTTAAGGCCAACCTCCAGAACAACCTCAATGCCCCAGCTAAATTGTGGAAAGTAGTTAACTCCCTTTTTTTGACCCTCCTACCCAGTCGGTTCCTCCAGTCTTCATGGTTAATAGTTCACCTGTTTCTGACCCTCCCTCTGTTGCAGCTCACTTCAATGAGTTCTTCACTACTTGTGCCCTCCCGTCTCCCTCCCCCGGCTCCTCTCCTCCCCTTCTTGTTCCCCCATATCTCCTTCCCACCCCTTTCTGGGTTTCCATTTCCTCCCATTTCTGCCAGGAAGCCCTGCTTGCCCTTTAAGCCCTCAACCTGTCCAAGTCCATCCTTGACAGGCTGGATCCCAAACTTTTTCACCTCTCTGCTCCTGACATCGCTTCTCCAGTTACTCACCTCCGAACCTCTCATTCCCACTCAGTGCCATTCCTTAGTCTTGGAAGATTGCAAAGATTCTTCCATTTCACAAAGTGGGGGAAGTCAGGGAACCCCCCTCTTTCTGGTAACTTCTGCCCAATCTTCCTACTCCCTTCTCTTGCAAAGCTGCAAGAGAAACTGGTCTATTCCAGACTTTGACTTCCTCTCTTCCTACAGTTTCCTGTTCCTCTTCCAGTCTGGCTTCTGGTAGCACAAGCCCACCATCTCCTCCCAGCTGTGTGTCACTGACCCCAACTTCTCTGGGATGGGTCAGGAACATATCACAGCTGCCATTTTCATCGAACTATCCACAGCTTTCAATTCGGTGTCCCATCTACTCCTGGACAAGCAGAGGTCTGCTTGCCTTTGAGCTCCTGCTGTTGATTAGTTCCTTTTTTACCTCATGAGCCATCAACAGTTGTTACAGGTAGAAGGCATCTTGTCACCTGTACTACCAATCCAGACTGGGGTCCCACAGGCCTCCATCCTGCGTCTTATCCATTACTCCTTTTTCCTTAATGACCTCCCATGAGCCAAGCAGTCCCTATCTGCCATCAACATATTCTATGTTTGTATGTTTTCTCTGTCAACTCACATATTCACATGTATGCAGATGACACAGTCATCTTCACCTCCAGTCCTACTGCAGCTGTGGAAGTCCTGCTCCAGCAAGACTTCCACAGCATCTGCACTGATTCCACTCAGACCAACTCAAGGTCAACACTAAAAAAGCAGTGTCCATGACCTTTGGAATCAGTCGGAAACATGACAAACTCCCCAGCCTCCCTATTTTCTCCACCTTGGATAACACCACCCCCCACCTTGATGCAGTTCAGTCCTACAAATACCTTAGTGTATGGTGTGACAGTAAGCTTGACATCTCAGCCCAGATTGACACCACCCATGACAAGCTCTACTCCAAACCTGGTGCCTTGCACAGCAACAAGGAATCTTTGTTTCTGCAGGTCTGCCGGGAGCTTGTTATCAAAATGGTGTTCCCGGTCTTTGACTATGTGGATGTGGTCTATGGCAATGCACCCTCCACTTCCCTTGCCAGACTGGACACTCTCTGTAATGCCTTCTGCCACTTTGATACCAACTCCCCACTTGTACTTGCCACTGCTCACTCTACTCCTCAGTTTCCAGCCTCCCCCTACCCTCACTACCCTCACTTCACCACTCCCACTATGCATCCTTCATATCCAAATACTGGTTTGAGTCTCTTCCCTTATACCTTTCCTCACTCCTCTCTCCCATCCTCCCTGTCTCATGCTCCTTTTTCCAGGGATAACCACACTTTCTCCATTCCCCATCCCAGTTCCTCTTCTGGGCAGTTAGCATTTTCCTATCATTCCCTGACACTCGGAACCATCTCCCCTCCTCTATCTGCCTCTCCTCTCCCCTGGCTTCCTCAGACACCAGCTGAACCCCCCCCCCCTGCACCTGTCACCCTTCCCCTGACTCTTCCATTGCTTGGAGCACTACTACCCTTGCATCCAGACTCCAGTACTCTCCACCTCTGCACTGCCATCCATTCTCAGCACAGGTCTGTCTGTTGATACAGTACATTAGTACTGGTCACTCTGCCTCGGTCCTTTATTTTGCACTTGTAATTATGTTCATTATTGTACTTTAATTGCACTTATCTTGTGCTGAGTAATGCGCTTGTTTATGGTCTTACTGTATCTCCTGCCCCCGAGTTGCACCTGGAAATGAGCCCTGGCTCAGTGTGCATCTCCCGGTTACCAATTTTCAAATAAACAAATTAATGTCTGGACATGTGCGTAGTGTGCCTTCTCTCAGCATGCACATACACTGGATCTGCAGCTAGCCAGCTTCTGTGACTTTGGCATGGAAATACCTGTGCACTTCCACTACATGGTTGTGTTGCACACCTGGGCTCTTTGAGTACTGGCCCCTTGGTATGCTTCCACATTTTGACTCAAATACTTTCCTATTAGATTGGATGAGAACATCTAAGTTGCTCACCATCATAGATTTATGACCCAACCCAACTTGAAGGTAATCTCCACCATTTTACAATAGTGAGGCATGAACTCTCCACCTTTTTGTTAGTAATTGATTGCCTACTAAATGTAGTTTTCAAACCTGTTCCAACATACTGCAAACTAGCATTTCCTGATCTGAGTCAAGTCATTTACATTAAATTTCCCAGCATTTCTTTCTGCATTCTGTGGTACACTTCTTAAATGTTAAAATAATGTGTAAAAACATTTCTGGCCCAAATCTCAAGTCTTCTGAATTTGATTTTTGAGTGAAATTTATTTGTGTGTTAACTGAAAGTCATGCAGTAAATGTCCTTGATATGTTTATCTTTTTAGTTGTAAAGATGCAGTCCACAATCTGTAGTGAAGCATGCACAAGACCCATGTGCAGATAACACTTCCCTCTTTTAAAGACCCATCAGTACTCAAACTGCATGTGTGTGTTTATTGGTTTATTTAAATTACTTACTGATATTTACAAAGACTTTGATTATCATATAGAAGATCTGGGTAAGGCCATAGGTTGTGATGTGAATAGCTGTATTCAGGCCTGGTTGGAACAGGTCTGTAACTTCAATCTGTCATGACATTCTTCAGTTTCTGGCATGTGCATCCCAAGGTTCAACTGAGTTTGACTGGTTTGAAGTTTCAACAAATGCAATCCTTGCTTGATTTCCTGTAACCTACAAGTTACATACTGTTCTAAAACAACCAAATCTCTATAGTTCAAGGAGTTCAATATTTTTTTAACCATTTGTAGCTCTATTAAAAGGTGTGCTACTCAGGTACACAGTATCATTTGGCGGATTTTCTGATGGGTATAATGTGTCTGTATAACACAGAAACATAGAATCTGATGGCAGATAAGAACTGCTTGGCCCACCTAGTCTTACCATTTCCCTACCTAATGGATAAGCTGCAGATCCTAGTTAACTAACAGCCTACTTCCTCCTACCCTCCACTAGAATTACCTTATGTCTGTCCCATGCATTATTGAATTTCACCACTGTTTTTGACTCTACAACCTCCTCACGAAGGCTGTTCCATGCATCTACAACCATCTCTGTGAAGAAATACTTCCTCACACTACCTCTGAGCTATCCCCCCTCTATCTTCAGATTGTGTTCCCTTGTTCTTGCACATCTCTTTTTCTGAAAGATGCTACCCTCTTGGACTTTGTTGATTCCCTTGAGGTATTTGAAAGTTTCTATCATGTCCCCCCTCTCCCTCCTTTCCACGAGGCTATGCATCTTAAGCTCCTTTAGTCTTTCTTCATATGTCTTCTGGTGCAGACCCTGCACCATTTTGGTTGCCCTCCTCTGGACAGCCTCCACCCTATCTATGTCTTTGCGGAGATGGGGTCTCCAGAACTGTACACTACTCCAGATGTGGTCTTACCACTTGTCTGTACAGAGGGCCAACAACTTCTTGTTTTCTACTGGTGATGCCTCTCCCTATGCATCCCAGTATCCCCCCAGCCATCCTTACCGCCTTCTCTCATTGCTGGTCCACCTTTAGGTCATCTGATATGACTACCCACAGGTCCCTTTCCATTTTTGTTGTTGTCAGTATCTCACCCCCCATTGTGTACTCTTCCCCTGGGTTTTTGTTTCCCAGGCGCATTAATGTGCACTTCTTTGCATTGAATCTAAGCTGCCATTCATTTGACCATTCCTCCAACCTTGCCAAGCCCCTTTTTATCCTTTCCATCCCACCTTGCGTATCAACTCTGTTGCAGATCTTTGTGCCATCTGCAAAGAGACATACTTTTCCTTCCAGTCCCTCTGCAATGTCACTTATGAAGACATTAAAAAGGACCAGCCCCAGTACTGAACCCTGCGGTACCCCACCAGTAACCCCCCTTTCTTCACTGTGAACTCCATTTACTATTACCCTCTGTGTTCTGTTGTCCAGCCAGTGTTTTACCCAGGCTACCACCCTGGGACCCACTCCCAGGCTGGCTAATTTGTTTATTAATCTTTTGTGCTGGACTGTGACAAATGCCTTGCTAAAGTCTAGGCAGGCCATGTCCACAGCCCCTCCCTGGTCTACTACTTTGGTCACCCAGTCAAAGAAATCAATTAGATTTGTCTGACATGACCGTCCTGCTGTGAATCCATCTGCCTTGGGTCCTGTACCCCACTGTACTCTAGGTACTCAATAATTCTTTCTTTCAGAAGTGATTCCATCAGTTTCCCTACCACTGAGGTCAAACTGACAGGTCTGTAGTTTCCTGCTCCTAGTTTTGTGAAGGGGAATCACATCCACCCTCCTCCAGTCCTCAGGTACCACAACATCTTTCCATGATTTATTAAAAGGGGTAGTCAGTAGTGTTACTAGTTCTTCCCTTAGTTATTTTAGAATTCTGGGGTGAATCCCATCATGCCCCATTGCTTTATCCACCTTCAGTTTTAGGAGTTCTTTCAGAACCCTTTCTTCTGTGAAAGGACTAATATCAACCCCCTCTATCCAGAGTGCTTCGATTGACTGGATTAAGTATCTCCCCCTGCTCTTCCATTATGAATACTGAGCAGAAGTATTCATTCAGTATCCCTGCTTTTTCATTGCCGCTCTCTGCCCAACCACCTTCCTCTTTATTCAGCCTCAGTATTCCTGCCTTAGTCTTTCTTTGCTCCCTAATGTACCTATAAAAGGTTTTATCCCCCTTCTTAACTGAGTTGGCTATTTTTTCCTTGGTTTGGGCCTTTGCTATTCTGACTGCCTTCCCTGCTTCCTTCTGCTTTAACTGGTACAGTTCTCTGTCCTGCTCCTTCTGTGTTTCCTTATACCTCCTGAATGCTATCTTTTTCTCCCTAACATTCCCCGCCACTTCTTTTGAGAACTGTAGTGGTTTTGATTTGTTTATTTGCTGTTCAAAAAGGCTTGTTGCCTCTGCGATGGCGGTTTTGATGTTTCCCTATTGTTGCTCCACCCCACCTTCTTGCCTGTTTGCTAGTGCTTTTCTGAGGCACTCTCCCATTCTGACAAAATCAGCCCTCCTGAAGTCCAGTACCTTCACTTTTGTATGGCTTGACTCTACAGCTAAGTTTAATGTGAACCACACTGTTTGGTGGTCGCTTATTCCAAGATGGCTACCCACTTCAGGATCAGAGATCCTCTCTCCATCTCCATTTGAGAGTACCAGGTCTAAGATTGCTCCCTCCTGAGTGGATTCCAAAACTAGCTGCCTGAAGCATGCCCCCTGTAGGGCAGCGAGAATTGCCCTACTCTTGAATGAAGCTGCAGCAAAGGTGCTCCGGGAGTGTGGTAAACTGTGTCACAGTTATGTCTAAGAGTCAGTTTGCAGCACTTTCCGCCATTTATGATCACTTGGGAGATAATCTTACCACAAGTGAACTAAACAGGGCAAAATAATTCATATTACATATACACATCTATCTGCACCAAAAGGTTGCAACCTGCTACTGTCGTACTTTGATGTAAAATTGAAAAGTTTACATCATTTAAAGCAGGCAGTGAGGGGCTTGTGGAGTGCAAGCCCTTATAAAATCTGAACACTTTACGTAAGCCCCCCATCACAGGGTGGGCCTACTACCTCTGCTTTTTTTCTATTTTTCTCCCCCCACCTTGTGTTTTCCATTAGTCAGTTTAGGGGGTGATTCCCTTGTCTGCCCTGTAGGTGGTGAAGTTCACCGGTATTTAAGCCTGGGTTTCTGGGAGTTGGAGGGAGTTGGAGATTCATTAGGCAAGTGTAGGACCAGTGTGGCCGGGGTCCTAAAATCTCCCCGTCCAATAGGGTGTTGGCTGGCAGCATCAGTGTGATGTCTGGGAGGTGTCCAAGGGAAGGTGGCAGGAATTGGTGGCAGTTTGGGGACAGAAATACCATGGCTGAGTTGTACAGGAGGAGTGAGGAGGTGAAAAGTCAGTGGAACCATCTGGAGGCTAGAGGCCCAGTTACCAAAAGTATGGAGAAGAATCAAGGCAGTGTGGCTGTCATAGTGGTGGCAGGATCACAGCAGGGTTCTCCCAAAGGTGGCAGGTTCAGGGGGTCGTTCCTGTGTGGCACGCTGCTCGAGGTAAGAGGAGGGGTGGGACTGCATCCTGGGTTTCACCTTAGGGCCTTCCATGCCCGTGTCTGGGCAGGACCCATTAGACCCACTTAAAGGATGCGGTCTATGGAAGCAGAAGTTGGATGGAGGGGACCGTCATTAGGCTCTTTGAAGGCTAGCCTTTGGCTCAGAGTGTAAGAAGCGATGGCACCTGTTTTGGCTCTGTGGGAATGTAAGTGTTTGGAGCAGCCGCAGAAGGCATTTAGGCTGCATAATGCCCCGATACGTTATATGGTTCAGTGGCAGGGAGGAGTAAGGCACTCCCCGTAAGGAAAAGGAATAAGGACAATCAGTGTGGAGGAGAGGGTTTGAGATCATTTTCAGCTCATTCTGGGAGAATGTGGAGCCAGTTTGGTCTAAGGTCTAGGCCAGAAAATCTGTTAGCTGTGGCCATCTGCTTGTTGTTTCTCACAAAACTCTCAACCCCAATGGAGCTGCTCTTTTAATTTAATTATATTGTTCTGATCATTCTGAACAAAGATTTAGTTTTTCTGTTTTTTGCTTTTGCCTAGTGGTGCTGAGTATTTAATGAATTAATTCACACATTCCTTCCTAAGAAGGGCTCCCATTACTTTGAAGCCAGCAGAAGCCCCGGTGCCTGAGCTGTTTTCACCTGGGTAAGAGGAGGCTTGTTCCATGAATGCACCATCAGTAAGGTAAGGCCTGTCTTGCTACCAATTTTTAAGACATGTCTGGAGGCGCTCTTTGGGTCTGTGTGCCCCCCCTTGCTATAATAGCGGAACCCATAGTTATAAGGGGAGGATAAGGGGGGGGCTACAGATTGTGGGGGCTTGTCTGGGATGTCTTCTGTGCTTGTGAGCTTCTGAACCACTGGCTTTATGGGGGTAAGGAGTGGGAAGGGGTCCAACTGCTGCAGTGGGCCTTGCTGGGATGGTTATGTGGGCTGGCATTGTCATATGGCGCAGCTTCTTTGGTGCCACTGAACATGGAGGATGGTCAGGTGGGGAACTGCAGTGCTCAGGATTGGCTTACTCTGTACAGCACCATGGAACAGTGAGCAGGAGATGTCATTTTTTATGCCTGTGGTAAAAGAGAAGACATGTTGCCAGAATCTGCTAAAATGGCCGAGAGGTATTCAACTGAAGAACCCCATACCACCATCACTGTGTCATTGTTGGTGTGGCTGTGGAATTCAGCAGTGACAGGAGCAGCTGTTAAAAGATGTGTTCAGTGTGGATACTGAGGAGAAGGGGTGGTAAAGCTGCCTTTGTGTGCTATCTGCTCCAGTGAGTCAGCCATGGGCATTTGGGAAGGCACTCCTTTTGGCTACCCTTGGCCTTACCTTGTAGGAACATCTGTGGGCACCGCATCATTGTTTTCGCAAGAAAGCCTGGATTTGGGATCAGGAGCCAAGACACTGGCCCCTGCCTCAGTGCCACAGCTTGAGGTCCCAGAGGTTTACGTAGTGACTGAAGCTGTGGAGGAACCTGCCAGTGAGGGTGGTGTGGGACATAGAGGTCTGCCCCGTCCCACAATGCCTGCTACTGTTGACTATTCCTGTGTCAGAGGAAGAGGCAGAGGATGTGGTACAGCAGCTGGTGGCCCCCCAGGGCCCATGGGATCAGCCTTGGGTGCTCTGTCTGGCAACAGTGGCTCCTCCAGAGCCTCAAAGGGGGAGGCCTTGCATGAAAGTAAGCCTGGCTGAGCCACAGACAAGGATGCGGGAGATGAAGTTGTTTGGGAAGTGCCTGTCTCATTGCCCCCAGGACAAGATTTCCAGTGTTTTCAGTTTGCCAACCATGAAATATATAGAGTTATTCCCCAGCCTTATCAGCGGATTGCAGTGAAGCTGCCTGACACCACCTCACGTTTCCCTGTGCAGAGCAAGGCCCTGTGTGAAAAGATGAATGGTTTCCGGAGTAGCAATCCTGTTAATGTCTTGTACTACACCCAGGTGTGGCTGGAGCCAGGAGCCACCTGCCGGAGCAGCTTGAGGGATCTGCCAAATGGTTGCAGGCAGAGAGGTGGATTCGGAGAGGAATGCATGTAGACTACCTCAATGTGGAGTACCCCTTAAAATTGGAAAGTCTCTGGGGCATCATAGAGGAGAAAAGGGCAGATTGGGTATTCCAGGGCATGGTCCATACGTTATTACAGTGACCAGGGGCTACTGAGATGGCCAATCAGGCTATCATCCAGAAGGAGAGGGTCTTATGCTTTTTGTCACCTTGAGTAGGGCTTACACTTTTCAAACACTTCGCCTTGGTGCAGTACGTGGAGGGGGGTCACATGAAATATTATATCATCACCCTGGATTCTTTTGCTGAGGAGATTACAAAGCCAGACCCAGACTACTACTACCCCCGCAGCAGAGGGCCCGTCATTTAAGGACAAATTTTGCATTTTGTGATTTGCCAGGACTGTCCCTGATTTAAATCAAAATGTATTGAGACGTTCGAAGTTGTTAAAGTATTGTGCCCAGCGGAGGTCACCCTGTAACTTTCGCTCCCTTGGGGAAGAAGAAATCTGTTGGATTCACCCGCTGAGACTGTTTTGTTCCATGTGTTTTTAAAATAAAAATGAGTTAAATCATTTCATGCAGTTGCTACCTTGCAGAACAACTATTAATAATAATAATTCAAAGTACAGCAGCTTCTACCTCTTTATGAATGGTGAGTGAGTGAGAGTGTTGGGTGGATGGTGAGAGCGCTGTGAGTGAGTGGTATCTGTTTGTCTTTATTTAGGTAGCACTCAATTTGCATGCTTAAAAATATAAAGGTTTTAAAAAGTTAAAGTGTTCTTTGACAGCCTGGCCATAGCATGTGTACTGCTTTTGTTTTAACTTAAGTGTTGTTCTTTCTAAAAAAAAATTTTCAGCAGAGCTCGCTCCACGGGTCAGAATGGGTGGTAGGCTTAAGGGGTTGGGTGCTGGGTGCGTCTGAGGGGATCCTGGGTCAGGTGGCGAGTGTACATACCCGCTTTGGTTGGGGAACCCTTGGGAGAGCTCCCTTTTGCCTCATTTACAGAAGGAAATTGTTTTAAGAGGGGAAAAGTGTAAGCCCCCCTTCGCAGGTTGGGCCTACTACCTCTACTTTTTTTTTTTCTCCCCCCCTTGTATTTTCTATTAGCCAATTTAGGGGCGATTCCCTTATCTTCCCTGTAGGTGGCAGAGTTCACCGGTATTCAAGGCCAGGTTTCTGGGAGTTGGGGGGAGTTGGAAATTCAGCAGGCTGGTGTAGGGCCAGTGTGGCCAGGGGGCCTAAAAACTCCCTGGTGTATCAGCTGACAGCATCGGTGTGACGTGTGGGAGGTGTCCAAGGGAAGGTGGAAGGAGGAGGCATCCGTTTTGGGCCAGGAATATCGTGGCTGAGTTGTACACTAGTATTGAGGAAGTGGAAAGTCAGCAGAACAATCTGGAGGGGTGAGACCTGGTTACCAAAAGAATGGAGAGGAATCAAGGCAGTGGGGCTGTTGTGGTAGTGGCAGAACTACGGCAGGCTCTCCTGGAGGTGGCGAGTTCAGAGAGCCACTCCTGTGTGGCATGCTGCTCGAAATAAGAGGAGGGGTGGAACCGCATCCTGGAATTCGGCTTATGGCCTGCCTTGCCTGTGTCTGGGGCAGGATCCGTTAGGCCCACTTAAGGGATGCGGCCTATGGAAACAGAAGTTGGAAGTAGAGTCCATCATCAGGCTCTTTGAAGGCTTGCCTTTGGCTCAGAGTGTAAGGAGGGATGGCACCTCTTTTGGCTCTGGTGGGAATGTAAGTGTTTGAGAGCAGCCGCAGGAGGCATTTGGACTGCATTATGCCCTGGTACATTATAAGGTTCAGTAGCAGGGAGGAGTAAAGCACTCCCCCATAAGGAAAATAAATAAGGACAATCAGTATGGAGGAGAGGGTTTGAGCTAGTTTTCAGTTCATTCTGGGAGAGTGTGGTGCTAGTTTGGTCAAAGCTCTAGGCCAGAAAATCTGTTAGTGTGGCCTGTGGACATGTACTTTGCCTGTCGTTTCTCACAAAACTCTCAATCCCAATGTAGCTGCTCCTTTAATATATTACTATTGTTCTGATCATGGCTCAGTGGCACTAAGGTTTGAGGCACTGGATGCCACACCTTGCACCACACTGGTGACCTGGGTTCAAAAGCAGGCGAGGGAAAGGATTGAGCATCCGACGACATCTCTCCTGTCCCAGGGTGGGTGTGCATGTTATTCCACTCCTTGGCTGTCCCCTGTTGGAGGATGGGAAGCAGCACCAGACCATGGGAGACAAGTAGCACAGTGACGTGATGTGCACGCTCCTCCACAGCCACGAGAGGTAGGTAACACAGAAAAACGAGAAAAATGGCTGCCGATTCTGTGAAGTCCCTGACGGCTTGGCGGTCGTGCTGCCCCCACGGACTGCCCGTACTGCCAAGTAATCAGGGCTTGGGGTCGTATGGGGACTCAGTCTGGAAGGGGGGCGGATATCTTCAGCAGACCAAGGAGGAAATACACAATATGAAAAATATATATATATATATATATATATATATATATTGTTCTGATCATTCTGAACAAAGATTATGTTTTTCTATTTCTCGCTTTTACCTAGTGGTGCTGAGTTTTTAATGAATTAATTCACACTATTCTTCCTAAGAAGGGCCCCCATTACTTTGAAGCCAGCAGAAGCTGCAGTGCCTGAGCTGTTTCCACCTGGGTAAGTGGAGTTCTGTTCCATGAATGTACCATCTGTAAGGTAAGGCCTGTTTTGTAACCAGTTTTTAAGAAGAGCCTGGAGGTACTCTTTGGGTCTGTGTGCTCCCCCCTTCGCTATAACACTGGGACCCCTAGACATACAGTAAGTGGAGGATAAGAGGGGCTACACTTATACTACCTGTAACCAGCTGATATGACCCTGAACCTCTCCCAACAAATCTCCCAACCTACCCGGCTAAACCCCAAAACGCTTAACCACTCCCTCTTGGACTGGACCCTCACTTCCCACCCACACAGGATTATTAATGCAGGCCTGCTCCCCGACTCCCTAAGCGATCACCACATGATATATATGGTCAGGAAAGTGCATAAACCCTCTGAACCCCCCTCCAGGATGCTTCTAATGAGATCCTACAAATCCCTTTCTCTACCTTCTCTCCTGTATGACCTGGTTCATGTAGACTGGTCCTTCATACCGAAGGCACCATCCATTGATGTCGCTTTCCAAACCTTCAAAACATGCTTCCTAGATGTTTGAGACTATCATGCCCCGCTAAGAAATACAAGAGTAAGGGGCTCCCACCTTCCCTGGGTCTCTGCCGATATCATTAGCAGATGCCGTACCAGGGATCTGGCATGGAAAAAAACACAAACTAACAAGCTCCCAAGAATCCCTAAAAAACTATCGTTCCCTCCACAACTCCTGCACTAAATCGATATGCCATGCCAAAAAGAAATACTTCACGTTGGCTCTGAATCTTAACCATCCTACAAACTTTTGGAAAACCATCAAATCCCTCCTTTCCCCTCCCATCCAACCACCTACCCCGACACTATCCATCCTTGGCTCGACCGTCACTGACCCTGGCGAAGTAGCCTCTGCCTTCGATGCCTTCTTCACCAGCAGTGCAGCTTCTCTCTGAACCAGTGTCCCACCCAGCCCACACATGCCAAGTACCTCAACGAAATCCCAGAACTCTGCCCCTACCACCAGTTTCTCTTTCCAACCAGTATCCCTGGCCAAAGTGTTTCAAGCTCTGAGGGCTCTTAAACCCTACAAAGGCAAATGCCCCTCCGGCTTGGACACCAAAATACTACACTTATCTGCCCCCGCCATAGCCGCTCCACTAGCCAACTTGCTCAACCTCTCCTTCTTGCTGGCCATAATCCCATAAGCATGGAAGCAGGTGACTGTTATCCCCCTGTCTAAGGGTGGTGACCCCACCACACCGGGAAGTTACCACCCCATTTCCCTACTCCAAATTCTGGCCAAAATTCAAGAAAACCTTGCCCTTGCTCACTCTCCCAATTCCTAAACACTTCCTCCTTCTTTACCCCCTATCAGTCTGGGTTCCATAAGTCACACTCTACCATCACCTCCCTATTAAGAATCACCAGTGATATTCTCTCAGGCATGGACAAAGGTCATATCACCTCAGCCATTTTCATAGACCTGGCCAAGGCCTTCGACACAGTCTCCCACACAATGCTACTAGACAAACTAAGTGATGCCAGCCTCTCCAGCCATGCCACTAGTTGGTTTCAGGCATATCTGGAGGGCAGACACCAATCGGTAAAAAAATTTGGCCCCCACATATCTACCCCCCTCCCTATCACAACGGGGGTTCCCCAAGGATCAGTCCTGGGCCCAATATTATTTTCAATACTCCTGAATGACCTCCTGCTGGCCTGCTCACACTCATCTATCCAAATGTATGTGGACAACACCGTACTGTATGCCACAGGCCCTTCCTCTGAAGTAGTGTCCAACATGCTACAGCAGGACTTCAATGCCATACAACAATGGCTCTGAACCAACCAGCTATTCCTAAATGCAAAAAAAAAGTCTCACTAACCTTCGGTTCGCAACCACGGCTTTTCCACTTAGCAACTCGCCCCTCATTCCTAACCCTGGACGGAGCACCACTGGAGTCCTACACCTCCTTCAGATATCTGGGTGTCTGGCTCGACCAATACCTTGACTTCCCCACACACATTGAATCATTACACAAGAAGTTACACCCCAAACTTGGTGTTCTATATCGCAACAAAGGCTGTATGTCCACTCCAGTCTGGAGATAAATTGTTCAAAAGATGATACTCCCACTACTTGACTACGGGACCTGGTCTATGGTGCCACCACAACATCCAACCTGGTCAGCCTGGACATACTTTTTCTCTCCTTCTGTCGCTTCATCCTGGAGTGCTCACTAATGACCAACCACTGAGACCTATACAGCTTCCTAGCCCTGCCCTCACTCATGGCCCGCAGACAGATCCACTGTACCAGAGTCACTGCAAAATTCTGGTCCCAGACCCTTCCCCCTTACCTTGGCTCCGCTCTGTTGGCTCAACCTTCCCCTGTTTATTCACTCAGACTCCAGGCTTCTCCAAGTCCTATTCATGCACACCTCTAAGGGCCAACCAGCTTTCAAATATTGCTTGTCAAAACTTTGGAATGACTTGCCTGCAGATATCAGGCACTCCACCAACCATAGCCACCTCAACCCACTCCTCCTTGTACACTTCTTCACCATGTGCACTTGCTCCCAGCACACATAAGCACAAGCCCTCATGACCTCTAGTTACCGCCACCTGATAGTCAGGCATGAATCAACCGCTTTACCGCAGGGCTTTCAAGATAGGATGTTCTGACCTCTAGGCTGTATACCATGTATGCTATGTAAAAACCCAGGGCCACCAACGTATGAATGCCTCAGCCCTCTTATTGTAAACTCTGTAACAATGGCAACCTGTAATGAATGAATGTCTTAGCCCTCTTATTGTATACTCTGTATCAATGGTAACCTGCAATGTATGTAATTCATCCTATGTTTCCCGCCACCCTATTTCCCCCAGGCCGCATCTGGAAATGAATGGTTTCTCCACTCCATATGCCTGCCTGGTTAAACTCTTAAATAAATAAATAAATAATATAGACATGTCTACACAATGTTCACGCAATTTGTTTACATGGGATACACAATGCCCTGACTCAGACTATGCCATGCTTCTTTATGAATGAGGGGACAAGACACTCACTCACGGGTGATAAAAGCCTGTCAAGTCCTGCCCCCACATAAGTGATGTTGTATAGCACAAAATAAATAAATAAACATTCTGAGTCAGTTTATTGTGCGTCCAATTTATACAATGTATTTTAAATAGAAAAGCTTTTAAACATATTCTTTCTATGAAATGTGTGTGAACAAAAAAGAAAATGCTGGATAAATAATTTATCTGGCCAGGTTCTACATTTTAAATGAGAATAAACAATTTATTCTGCATTTTTATTTATTTATTTATTGAAAGTTTTACCAGGGAGAACATATTGAGCAGCAAGTGTTCTTTTCCAAATATGTCCAGGGGGGAAGGGGGGAACAGATGGGGAGAGTACTGGCAAAGTACAGATGTACAGTATTTGTAGTTAATAATACAAATTGAAGTAGCAGCAAACAATTACGGGAAAGAGTTACACAAGTACAACTAGAGAGTAATGTTAGAGCACCGAGATTAGTGTGGTGCTGTAGCGTTGTTGCATGAACATGACACAATACAGAAAAGCAGCAAAGCACCTATGCAATTAAAGTCCTCACTCAGAAAGAAGATATATAATAAAGCAGTTTATTACATCATCCCTTGAAAAAAAAAGAACCATGAACCAGTAACAGTCATGTAACAATTCAAGCAAGTAAGCAAAGTTTATTTATAAAATAACACTATTCTCACAGGAACCATAGCGATAACACACAAAATCATAAAATCACAGCTAAAAACCATAAATACTTAATAAATATCAGCTACAAACTTATTCAAAATCAGGGAGAGCAAGATTAAACAAATAGGCTTTTAAAGCAGATTTTAAATTCTCCACCGTCAGGCACTCTCTTATCTGACGAGGTAGAGAATTCTACAGGGTAGGGGCCGCAAATTCAAATGCTCAGGGCCCCAGAGTTCTTCAAATGAACCCTGGGAATCTCTAGCAATCCCTCATCGGTAGAGCAGAGTGGGTTGGGGGGGGGCAATAGGGGCAAAAAAGCTCTGGCAGATGGCACGGTTCCTGTGAGCATGGCACGCACATGATGATGTTTTGCCTAGGAATATTAGGCTTTATCAGATTATGCTTCCGGCAATCTAGTTGCCATTTAAATATGTCAGTCCTAATCAGTTACACCTGTGCATACTTAATTAATTATACACCCGTGACACAGTTAAAAAAAACAAAAACGTTGACAGGCTTACAGAGCAGACCTATCAGGCACATACTTACGAAGCACTTGCAGTTTGCTATCCAAAGTGGAAGAACAATAAATATTTACATTTAATATATAATCCTCTATGTAAATGGCTACCAAAATACACATTATATATAGATTTATTTCTAAATTTACATTTTATTGGCTCATTTTCATATTTTAGGACCTTTATTTTCTATTCCACTATTTATTTCTTTTTAACTTATTTAAAAATGCTGCCAAATCTATATTTTCACTCAATCCTCTGTCACATCTAGCACCCAGGGTGTAAATCCACCAGCTCTTCCATTGTCCAATTTTTTGTTCTAAATCTCCCCCTCGTAGTCCACATGTAATCATCTCAACCCCTGTAAATTTTATATCATGTTTAACCTGGGGATTCATAATAATATGCTTCACAATTGCATATGTTTTATCCAATCTCTGGATTGCTCAAATGTGTTCACCCACCCATGTTTTGAAAGCACGGATGGTGCATCCCATGAAAAAGCTCCCATGGTCACAATTTAGAAGGTACACTACACCCTCTGTAGAACATATCACAAAATCCTTAATTTCATTAATCTGACCTATTGTGGGGTTTATAAATGAATGACATTGTTTTATATAGCCACAATATAAACAATTTCCACATTTATGTGAACCCATGGGGGGAGGGGGAGGAGGTTCTTGGACCAACGTTACTCAGTTTGGTGAACTTGGCGATATCAAATCTTTTATAGTTTATCCCCTTCTGTAAGTTATTTTTGGGACCATTTCCACCAGTGAGCATAATTTTGGATCAACAGAAAATATTTCCCAGTTCTTATATATAATTTCACCAGTCTTTTTGGCCCTCACAGAGTATCCTGTAACAGAAGGACATATTGCATTTTAATTTATACCCTTGGTTTGATTCTGTGGAGTCAAAGTAACATTTCGATCCATATTATCCACCCTTCTTACTGCATCTGCAATACATTAATTTCCATATACCCTTTCCTTAAATCGTTGAACCTGCAACCTTTTTTTACTTTCATACTCATTTCTATCAGTGCAGTTATGTAAGGCGTGAATTAATTGGCCCTTAGGGATATTCTGTGTAAGATGGGGAGGATGACAGCTATCTGCTTTAAGTAAACTATCACGGTCTGTTTGCTTTTAGAATAATGTTGTCCTAATATTACCATCTGCACTTCGATAAATTTTAAGATCCAGACCGGCCCGGTGGTGCTGAGGGTTGAGGCGCTGAATGCCACACCTCGCGCTGCACCGGTGACCCATGTTCGGGAATGGGCACGGGCCTCTGGGGGTCAGCAGGGGAGGGTAAGGACTGAGCATCCGAGGGGCTGCTCTCCTTCTCCGGGGAGGGGGGAAACACCGTACCAGTGTCACGTCACTCCCTGGTGGAAGCTGGGGTGCACAGCGCTGGATGAGAGCATGGGGGAGCTGAGTACAGATGCTTCAAGGGGAGCACGCATGGATGTGTGCGGGCTACTCCTCGGCTTGCGTCATTGCATGCACTCGGTTCCACAGGGGAATCAACCAAGAAAATCCAGGTGGGGCCTCTGCCTCTATGAAGCCCTCCCCGGGCTTCAATTAATACTAGTTATGTACCTTGCTGACATACTGCCTACACTCTGCCTTGTTGTTACCTGTTGATTTTCTACCTCCCCATGCTGCTAATGTACCCTGTGGATGTACTGCCTTCTTTACCGTAGAATGCAATGTGTACTATGTGCTGTCCCACCCACTTGTACGTGGGCCAGTATGGTTACCCTGACTCTGTATCATGTTTCTATTTTGACTCTGTATCATGTTTCTATTGTACTCTGGTTCCACTTGTATGTGGGCTTGTATGTTACCCTGACAATGTACTATGTTTCGGTATTGTAAATCTCCCGGGTCGCGCCTGAAAATAGGCACTTGTTGTCTAGTGTGCTTACCTGGTTAACAAAAACAAACAAAGAAACAAATAAATAAATAGTCTCTGTCGCCAGATCCCCCAACCAGTTACTGGTACTGCGGGCTGGATAGGGGACCAGTCCCGCGGCCCCGCCCTCCGGGAGGAAAGCCAGAGGTGTCCAGGGGATAATGGCAGTGACAGAAGGTGGAAGTCTGGGGGCCGTGACCAGGGCAGAAATCTGTCGGAGAGCCCTGCCACAAAAAAAAAAAAAAAAAAATTTTAAGATCCAAAAATTCAATTTCCTTTTGTTGCAAATTGTATTTGAATCTTAGACAGCTACTGTTGTTCTTTAACCAATCCACAAATTCACTAAATTGATTAGGTGTGCCCTTCCAAATTACAAGGACATCATCCAAATAGCGCCTTCACATGTCCAGATGCTGAATATATGGATTAGTGGTTGCACTATATAGTAGCTGCTCCTCCCATTGGCCAATATACAGACTTGCATAGCTAGGGGGCTACTGTAGTTCCCATTGCAGTCCCTGAATCTGCCTGAAACATTGGTTGTCAAACAAAAATATATTTCTATTTAACACTACTTCCAACAATCTGCATAGACACCAGGTCAGTGTAATTACACATTCATACTCAGTTCTCTGATTCAGTATGGCTTCAATCACTGCCACGCCCTCTCAGTGCAGAATCACCGTATAGAGTGATTCCACATCAAGTGTGGTAAAATACCACTCAAGCTACATTTCCAAGTTCTCAACCACATTTATAACTTCTGTTGAATCTTGTACATATGACCTCTGTTTAACCACTAATTCTTTCAAAATACCATCTAAATACATTGACAAGGGCTCCCTAACCCACCTCCTACCAAATCTAATTGGTCTGCAGGGTGGTGTCACGGGGTTCTTGTGTATTTTTGGCAATATGTATAGTACTGATACTACTGGGTGTGCCACTGTGAATGCCCGATACATCTCATCTGTAATATACCCTCTAATAAAGCCCTCATTCAAAATTTCATCAGTTTCTTTTTTACAATCAGACATTTTGTTGACTGATAAGCTTTCATAAAATTTTACATCTAAGAATTGCCTATAGATTTCTTTCTTATACATTTCTGTAGACATCACAATTATTGCCCCCATCTGCTGATTTTATTACTACATCCTTATTCTGCTTAACTTCAAGTAAAGCCTGTTCTACTTCTTCAGTACAATTAGATGTAGCATTTTGATGGCATTCATTTTTAAGTTCCTCTAGATCCAGTTCATATTTTTTTAAGAATAAGGATACCATGGATTCAGAGCAGGGCAATATAAAGAACAAATCTGTTCCAAGGGGTTTACAACAGGTGTATCAGTATGCAAATCTGCTGCATATGTTGCTTTAAATGTCAAGTTCCTTGCAAATTTATGAAGGTCCACAATAGTATTAAAGAAGTTTATGTCCGTAGTGGGCACAAAGGATAAGCCCTTGCTCAGAGCTTTTATTTGAATTTCAGCCAGAGGATGTCCAGAGATATTTATTACCGGGTTGGGGGGGGGCAGTTTGGTTACTTTCTTGTCAGCAAGGCATTTATTAATAGCCTGTCCTTTCCCAAGTGCCACACCAACCCCCCCTTGTCTTCTTCCTCTGTAGAGCATGGGATGCTGTTACGAGTCCCTGAATCTGGTCCTGCACTGACTGCACGTCAGATTCTGGTCTTCCTCTCACTCTAAAAAAGGGTCTGGCTCTAAGCTGTCCATGTCCAAGGGCCCAGTAGTGTAATCTAAAATTGTGTCCTCAGTACTGGTGCCTGCAATTTCATCCATATTTGTCACAGCACCTGTCGTAGAGTTAATTACTTTATGATGGATTTTAATTCACTTTGTCTAGGGGCATGTTTTTCCGAGGTCCAATCATATACTCGTTTCAGTATATAATCGTTCTCATCCCTAATAAATGTCTTTCTCTTTGCCTTTTGTAGGTGAACATCATATTTTGCTACCTTTGCTTTTAGGGCTATGCTTAATTTTTCAGACTATTCACTAATGGTATGTTTCTTTAAATTTTCCTCTGTTTCTTTAATTAATTGTAACAAAGTGTCTGTTACCGGACCAGCTCTTTGTAGAATTAATTTAATATTTTTAATTGATGCCTCCTCCATATATTGTTGCCACAAGTCCATAAACTCTCTGTCTTCCACTCTATATGCTGGTTTCTGTAGTATTCTCAGATCTCTCAGAACCCACTGAACTTCTAGATAGGCCTCCAGTGTTACTCAGTGCCAGTACATCCATCTTCGAGTACCTGCTTCTCCAGTTTCCTATAGATGGCCCTGGATTCCACAACCACAGGTGCATCAGCTGAAGTAATAGTAGTAGCCAATATCGGGTTCATTCCACCCTTAGATGCAAACAAAAGATCACAAAAGCTGCCAGCACTATTTGGGTTTGAACTCGGACCCTCCTCATTTGTGTTGCCTGCCATTTTGATTACGGCAAATGAGGGAACTACCAACACCTGACTGAGCAATATTTTTAAATGCTCACAACATTACTTACTGCAGTTTCGGGACTAGGCATGTATACATACAATGCAAAATTTGCATTCATGTGGCAACAAAAAACTGAGTGGGACCATTTCACTTTTACCCCTTTTATCTTTAGGAAATCCATGCTCAAAAACGATGGTCAAAGCACAAATACAGAGTAAAATTAGAGCACCAGGATTAGTATGGTTCTATAGCTTCATTGCATGAACATGACACAATAAAGAAAAGCAGCAAAACACTCACACAATTAAAGTCATCACTCAGAAAGAATATATATAACAAAATAGTTTATTACATTGTCCCTGGAAAAAAGAACCACAAACCAGTAGCAGTCATGTAACAATTCAAGCATGACGCTCACATGATGACATTTCACCTAGGAAAACTAGGCTTTATCAGATCATGCTTCCTGCAATCTATTTTCCATTTAAATATGTTAATTCTAATCAATTACACTTGTGCATACTTAATTATACACTTGTGACACCATTTTAGTTTTTTTTTTAAACAAACATGACAGGCTGATGCAGCAGACGTGACAGGCACATACTTAAAGAAGCACTTGCAGTTTGCTATCCAAGGTGGAAGAACAATAAATATTTACATTTAATATATATAATCCTTTACATAAATGGCTACCAAAATACACATTATATATATATATATATATATATATATATATATATATATATATACTATGCAAAAACTTTGTTGATGCATTATATATAGAGGGAATATGACATGGCCCGACTGAAGATATCATATTTATCTTCACGAGGAGGCCAGTGATATCATGATATCTCATGAGTGCTTGCCACGAGTGAGAGATATCTTTGATGTCACTGCCCTTTGGTGAAGATAAATATGATATCTTCAGTCAGGCCATGTCATATTCGGTTTATACAACGTATGCTTTGCCCCCTGCCCCCAACACAACTCACTACGTGCCCTCTCAATGCAATGGGTGACATAAAGGTGATGGCCCTAGCAATACAACCCCTTTACAGAAACGCCAAAACAGCAGATGTCATTTATTGCTTAAGAAATATTTGGTGGATTCTGCTATTTATGGTTAGTTTTAAGAAGCATTATCTGGTTTATCATACCATGCCCCCCCACACACACACAGGGCTCTACATGCTTCCCCAACATAATAGATTATATAGGGTTTTAAATATCTGGTTGATCCTGTCAGTTTAAAGTTAGTAAAAATATCTGGTTGATCCTGCTATTATTTTTGGGAAAAAGTGACATTTACATGGTTATCTGGTTGATCCTGCCACTCTGTAGTTTACTTTCCTAGAATTGTAGCACTCAGTCACGCCACAATTCTAGGGAAAGTGAAAGTACTCAGAGTGGCAGGATCAACCAGATAAGTTTCGATATGACGATAGGAACGTGGAGATAATATATGATCGTATAGGAACATGAAGATAACAATGTTATCTTCACGGCCCATGTGAGATATCATGTTTTATACTCTCATTTATCTGACAACATACGTTGTATAAATATATATATATATATATATATATACATATATAGATGTGTGTATATATATTGGCATAGTAGTGCCACTATAGTTAGGGTTGTATGGCCACTTCAATGTTAAACCCAAATTTTGCACTTTAATAACGTTGCAACCATTTGTCCAATTTACCTGCAAGTATGCATGTGTTGTAGGGCACCATAGATCTCTGGATCTGCCAAGTTTCGTATTAGTCAGATATGCAATTGCGGAGCTGCAGAGTGCCACAAAGTGTGAAAAATCCTCACTTATTTGCAAATTCTTTGCTCTGGGCTATGGCCCACATGGTTTGGGGGTCTGGTCTGAAATTTTCAGGGTATATTAGGTCTGGGTCACTGATGTGCCTTTTGAAGGTTTAGTGAAAAAAATATTAATCCATTCAAAACTTATTAAAGTTTCAAGTTTCCCATTATAGCTTATGGGGAACAAAATATATGTCCATCTCGAAAGCACATTTTGCTTTTGCCAATGCACTTTTGACTGCTGCAAATGGGTTTAACACTTTTGTACTGTCGCCATCTTGTTTTCAGTTAGTGACAGATAAAAAATGCTCCACTTTAAAAAATACTGCCCCTTGGTAAACACCAACAGTTCTGTTTACTTAATCGAGGTCAGAAGAACATGATTCTGACATTAGTTTTTAAAAATAATGCCTGGAAATATGTTGGTCCAATTTTGTCATCTGAACTTTTGGAAATTTTCAAAAGTACTTTTGTGAAACTTTCAAAATTTGCAAATGTTTTGCTAATGTACTTTTGCAAATTTGCAAAACCTTTCATGAAACTTTTGCAAAACTTTGCGAAACTTTAATAAATTTGTGAAAGTACCCCTCAAAAAACAGTTTCTTTGCCACTTCACAGCAGAAAAATGGTTAGGACTTTTCAGCTTACATTTACAGGGTAGGAAGGGCTTGCACAACAGAAGTGCCTTTTGCTAGTTTGGTGAAAAAATGTACATCTGTTCCATAGTTATACCATTTCCAATGTTTCAAAATTTCCCATTGGATACCATTGTGGTGGCCATGGTACCTTTCAGTGACTATATTTAGAAAACGGTTCGAAATATGGATTTTTTACTAAGTGTAGCTTAGCACATGTGCAGGTTGCCAGGTCATGATTATAACTGCTATGGAATTTTTCCAAACTTCCTATGGTTACTGAGATACTGCCACATTTGCAGCACAAGGGTTGCTTGGAATGTCTCTAGGTCTGCGCTATGTCTCTATACTTATGGGTAGATGGGAGCTGGATACCATTATGCAGTCATGGGAGCACAGGGCCCTCCTTTATGTAGTACAGATCGTGCAGGGCCTGGAGGGCCCTATGCTCCCACCAGAAGATGAGAGTTCTTTACAATGTCACTACACTTAAATATAGATGGCCCATAGGGCCCTGCACCCCGACATGCAAATCAGAGACAATTACAATATGCATGCATTATGGAAGTGCAGTGCTCAGAGGGCCCTGTGCTCCCATAACCACATATGGGTAACATTACACTTTCTCAAAAAGAATGGATATTCATTAAAAAAAAAACTCTGTTAATGCATCAGTTAGGGTTTCTATTACAGTGATAAAAGTTTGGAAATTTCATGTTAGAGTTACCAACCCTACAGCCCCTCCCCACTCTCCACACACCAACAGGCATCAGGGTGTGCCTTGGGATTGTTGGGCCTAACTCTCACCCCATTCTCCTATACTGTACCATCTCAGCTTCCTTACAAATGGACACCTGTTGGTGTGTGGAGAGGGTGGTAGGGTTGGTTACCCTAAAATGACAAACTTTTGCCACTGTACTAGGAACCTTAACTGATGCATTAATAGAGTTTTTTTAAATTAATATATATATATAGTATCATAAATTGCAAAAAAAAAAAAATAAACTGTGTTAACACTCTAGTTAGGGATAAAGCCAAAAAGAAGAGAAATGTGGCTTTAGGGTTTTCAAAGCTAACACCCCACACTCACCCTGCACACACCAACAGGTGTCAGGATGGGGTGCCTTGGGGTAGTCAGCTCTAATGTTCACCTCATTCCATAAGTAAATAAGCTGAGATCCATACAGTATAGGAGAATGGGGTGATCATTAGGACTGATGACCCCAAGACACACCCTGACACTTGTTGGTGTGTGCAGTGTGGTTTTGGGGTGTTAGCTTTGAAATCCCTAATGCCACATTTCCCTACTTTTGTGGCTTTATCCTTAACTAGAGCATTAACACATTTGTTGGCAATTTATTTCCTTACTTTTTCAGATAGTACAATCATATCCTTATTTGCATGTGCGTATAGCTGCTCAGAATGGGAACATTCTGAATTTGCAGAATTTCAATGACATGACATGAAATTCTGTGAAATTTTGTGGAATTTCCTCTGACCTTTGCAGAGTTGTTTAAATTTAATAATCTGGTCATAACTCAGCTGTCCTTTAAGCTAGAGCTCTGAAATTTGGTAAGCAAACTCTTTGGGTGGGAAGGGGTGGCAATAATGTTCTAAATATCATGATTTTTGGTGGATGGTTTCAAAATTATACAATAGATGCTCAATGTCTGTCATTTTATTTTTTGTGCGAAAGTTCATGAAAATGTTTGTCTGCATATACATCAGCCATCTGTTGGGGCAGAGATCTTAAATTTGGCATGATTCCTTGATTGCAGGTGTTCTAATAATGTGCTAGAATCTTTCATTTTATTTTTGTGGGATATTTCATGGAATAATTTCATCTGCATATAACACAGGCACCTTTGGCGCTAAACATGTTTAAATTTGCATGACTAACTGTTTTGTAATGCTTATAGAATTGTCTAAATATGGAGAAAATTGGATTAGAGATGTTTAAGTTACAGGGGTTCAGCTCTGTACCATGTAAATAGTTGAACACTGTTGTGAAAACTCTCAGAAATGTGGATTTTCATAACTGCTATGCTCTTGCAGGCATAGACTTAACATTTGACATGCATATCCAGAGTCAATATATCCTGGTGTCTAACACAACTGAATAAATTGGTTTAGCAGTTTTAAATTTGCAGTAGAAAAAAATATTGGTAACATTTTCTCTCATTTATTATAGCATATAGACGAACCATCCAGAATTCATTTTGTGGAATTTAACATTAACAATGCAAGTGTCACTACTTCATTTGATAAACTGGGCTGCGCTTTTTGTAGTCCTGCTGTTCCTCTCTGGGTGATTATTCCCCCACCCCCTTCTCTTTCTGCACAGCCAGATTGACTCAGTAGAACTACTGATCCCACTGATATCCTCTTTGTTCTTTACAATGACAAACTCCCTTAAAACATGAGTCACCTATTCCTTTTCCTATTGGCCTACTCTGTTGGAATAGTCAGAATTCTTCCTTCCTGTTGCCTTGGACAGTGTCTCCCCCACTACATCTTTTGAAGTACCTCTATGTTCCAGACTTGTATGTACATTAGGCTCCCTGGATCATGAATTTACTGGCTGTGACCCATAAATATCCTGCATTCAGGTAAAATTGTTAACATGTGCTTCCTTGCTCCAACCTGGGGGTCTTACCACTGCTGTGCTATTCAGTTCAGCTGTCCATTTCTTGGTGATCTTGTGCTTCTAACTCCTGAACCTGTTGACCTCCTGTACTACTTGCCTGTCATACCCCTATCTTTTAATTAGAATCCTCCAGATAAGGCTGAGTGAAATTAGCAAATTCCAGTTTTATGGAAGTTTTTTACGAAATTCTACAATTTTCACAAAGACTCGTGGAATTTAACTTTAAGTACAGATGTTATTTATTTTCCAGTTTCTGGCAGCAAGCAATTAATAAAACTGGCATGCACAGTCTCCTTGCAAGGTCTAAAAATCTGTCAAATTTCACGGTATTGCATTCTCTAGTTTTAAAATTTCTGGGACTTAAATTTGTAATTTATGTCACAACCCCACTCAGCAGGTCAGGCCCTCTGCTCCCACAGTGCCAACCTCTGAGTGCAGTATTGTGAACAGGGTAACAGAACAGGGTAACCTTCCTGTCTATTTTGTGGGTCTGAATCACCTTTGGTCTCAAGTTCTGGAGGGATTCAAACTGTGAACCTTATGCTAGTGTACCCCAATGTACAGGCTCAGATAATTCTGCTCTTTGGGGAAATGCCAGATATCTTTCGCCAAGGACACCTAACCAGATATACAAAATGAACCCAAGAAACTCTATGAAAGACCGTAGGAAACTTCTTACCTTTTCCAGTTTGGTATTACCATTAAGCTTATGAACCATGTCAACTTTAACCATATATGCTTCACATGCAAAAGAAAGAATTTCGAAGGCACACCAAGTAGTCTCTTTAAAATAAGAGGTTTACTAAGAAAATGAATATAAATATGTAAAATGTAAACACAGAACAATATATCACAAAACATACAATCACTTAAAAGAACAAGGTCAAAATACAAACCAAACCTCATACCACAATACACTTAGACTTGCCTATCTAATTTATACCTTCTTACAGTGCTATAGGTAGATATTGTTGTTTCTGAGTCCAACAGGAATGTCAGTAAGTGGAAATACAGAATACAGTTTAAACCCTGTGTCTCCACCCCTTCTATGATGCCACCTAGCTACTCCTTTTAAGATATTAAAAATGATACAACCAGGATGTCTTATCACTCAGAAGGTAAATTAAATAAGGTGACATCAGCAAAAATTAATTTCTCAAATGACTTCTTTGATCTTGAGTGGTTTTCTGCTTTTTCAAAGACATCAGAGAACTTTTACAACTCTGCAGTTTTCTTACTTAGCTGCCGTATAGCTTTCTAACACCAGCTGAAATTAATTGTTCTTCCTTTAAATGTCATAAAAGTTTATGATTTCTATCCTGGCAGCTGGTCAGCTACAATTAAGTCAGATAAACAGGAGACCCTTAATTATGTATCTCTAGTCTTCAATTATCTTCTGGCTTTCAGGTTAATATTTTGTAGCTGAAGCATTGGAGGGGAGGTCATCCCATAGACTGTCTCATGACAGACACTCAATAACCCATTTTTATATTACCAAAATCATAGAGCGATCAGAACCAGCTGGTCAAGTGTCACAATCCTCCCTACCTAGACTGAATTTGGGGGCTCTATCCCCTGCATGGGATAAGCTTCTCAAATCAGTTCACTCCTCATAGATGTGCGACAAGCCATCTGAGTTCTGGTTTTTCGCTCCAGCCCTATGTAAGATTGTCATGTCATACCCTTGCAAAGCAAGACTCCATCTTAACAATCTACCTTTAGTCTTTCCCATTTGCGTCAGCCAAACCAAGGGGTTGTGGTCAGTTTGTACCACAAAATGCTGCCCATATAAGTATGACTGTATCTTCTTTACAGCCCACACTATGGCAAGACACTCCTTTTCCACAATAGAGTATGCCTGCTTCCTGGGAAGTAACTTTTTACTCAGGTACACTACAGGGTGAGCTTTTCCTTGGTTGGATGTCTGACTCAGTACTGCCCCAATACCCACATCTGAGGCATCAGTCTGAACTATAAAGGGTCTGCTATAGTCAGGACTTGTCAATACAGGAGCACTGCACAGTGCCTCCTTCAGTCTGGTAAAGGCTTTCTCACAGGCTGGGTCCCAGGTAATTATCTTTGGCATCCTTTTCCAGGTCAGATAGGGGAGCAGCCAGGGCATTGTAATTGGGAACACATTTCATATAGTACCCTGCTGTCCCTAGAAAACTCCTGACCTGCTTCTGGATTTCTGGTCTGGGCCACACCTGGATCACCCCTATCTTTATCTGGTTAGGATGGAGCTGTCCCCGGCCTACTACATGCCCAAGGTATGCCACTTCTCCCATGGCTACCTGGCACTTGTCAACTTTGACAGTGAGCCCGGCCCTCTGTATCCTGCTCAGCACTTCCCTAAGGTGGGATAGGTGTTCTTTCCAGCTGACACTAAAGATGGCAATGTCATCCAGGTATGCCACGGCATACTCTTCAGCACCACTTAACACCTGGTTCACCAAACTCTGGAAAGTGTCCAGGGCATTATTCATTCCGAAAGGCATAACTTTAAATTCAAATAAACCTATCGGAGTGATGAAGGCTGACCTCTCCCTAGCTCTGTCTGTTAACTGTACCTGCCAATACCCCTTGGTCAGGTCAATAGTTGTAAGGTAGGTTGTCCCTCCCAACTTGTCCAGGAGTTCATCCATCTGGGGCATAGGGTGAGCATCTGACTTTGTGACTGAATTTAGTCCATGATAGTCCACACAGAAATGAGTAGAGCCATCTGGCTTGGGCACAAGGACTACGGGTGAGGCCCGGGGCTGTGGGATCTCTGGATTACCCCTAAATCCAGCATCTCCTCTACCTCCCACCTAATGTCCTTTTGGACAGCCTCTGACAACTGATATGCTGTCTGCCATATGGGCGTCTATGTCCCTGTCTCCACATCATGCGTCGCTAAGGGGGTTAGTCCAGACTTGGTACTAAACAGGGAGGCAAAGTCTGCTAAAACCTCCCTTACTTCCTGGATGTTGTCTGGGGCCAGCTGGGGAGACACTTTTACTGCCTCCACAGAGGACTCCCACTTGCTTTCTTCTAGCAGGTCCAGAAGGGGGTCTCCTTCATCCGTCCCCTCCCCATGACTGCACACTGCAAACACCATGTCAGCTTTATTAGCATATGGCTTCATCATGTTGACATGGTACATCCTTTCTGTCTGTCTTCTATCAGGCAACTCTATAATATAGTTCACGTCATTTACCTTCCTAACTACTTTGTACGGTCCTGCCCAATCAGCCTGCAGCTTGTCTTTCCGGACCGGAATAAGGACCATGACTTCCTGACCCACCATGTATGAGTGAGCTCTGGCTCTGTGATTGTACCATACTTTTTGTTTCTGTTGGGCAGCTGCCAGGTTGCTCTGGGCTGTTCCCATAAGCTCCTTCAGCCTTTCCCTAAACCTAAGGATGTAATCCACTATGGGAGTTCCCTGAGTGGTGTGCTTGCCTTTCCAGTCCTCTCGGATCAAGTCTAAGGGCCCACGTACCCGGCATCCACATAAGAGTTTGAAGGGTGAAAAGCTTGTCGACTCTTGGGGCACCTCCCTGTATGCAAATAACAGGTGGGGAAGGTATTTCTCCAAGTCCCTCCCATGCTGTTCAGCAAACGCCTGGAGCATTGACTTCAGGGTACCATAAAATCCTTCCACAAGCCCACTGGCTTGTGAGTGATATGGTGTCATGCATCTCTGCATCACCCCACACTTCTCCCACAAAGATTTCATCAGGTCCGACATGAAGGAACCCCCTCGATCAGTGATAACCTCCTGCGGAAACCCATCATGGGAGAAAATCCTAAGTAAGGCATCTGCCACTTTGTCTGTCATTAGTGAGGATAGGGCTACTGCCTCGGGGTACTGGGTTGCATAATCCACCACAGTCAGGGTGAATCTTTTCCCTGAGGAGCTGGGGGTATTTAAAGGCCCCACAATATCTATTCCCACCCTCTGGAATGGCTCCTCCACTATGGGCAATGGAATTAGGGCGGCTTAGGTTTTCTTGCCTGCCTTCCCTATTTCTTGGCACCGGTGACAAGACCTGCAATACTTCTTCACCTGCTGGGTGAAGTTGAGCCAATAGAAATTCTGGGCCAACTGCTGCATAGTGCGCATGATTTCCAGATGACCAGACAAGGGAATATCATATGCAGTCTTGAGCAACTGCTCACGATACCCCTGGGAAATGTCAAGCTGCCTGCCTAGCACCCCTCCCTCTGTCTGCACAGTCTGAGTATACATCAGTCCATTTTCCCAATAAACCTTATGTTTACCGTCACCTCCTTGTGCTCCGTCAGAGTCTGCCCAAGCCCTCAGCTTCTCTAGACTAGTGTCACTTTTCTGAGTAACTACAAACTCCTTACACATTCCCAAGGTATGGGACAGGTCCCCTTCAGTCTGTAAACTAGGGTCCCTATTACTAGTGTCAGGGCACTCAGGATCACTGTCATTCCTAATCCTCTGACTATGGGTCACCCCTCCCTCTTCGGTGTAACCCTCTGTAGCTGTGTGGTTAACTGCTACTGGGGAAACTTCTACCCTCTTTTCATTAGTCTCCATATCAGGAGACACAGGCTGGGGAACCAGCTTCCCAGTGGTTTCCACAATGGCTTCTGTGGGGTTCAGGGAACTACAATTTTCTCTTGCCACTTGGCTATGGGTAACTGCACACATCATCCCCTGTTGGAGATTGCTGCTAAGGATGACGTCCACTGCTAACATTTTGGCTACAGCCACCTGTTGCACAGTTCCCCCTGTTTCACCCCAGTCTAGAAGAACACTAGCAAGAAGCGATGTTTTCTCCCCACCAGTAAAGTCTTGTACAGTGACATATTTATTGGGTATAAGCTGACCAGGTTGTACCAGATCCCCTTTTACCAATGTCAGGGATGCCCCTGTGTCCCTTAACCCTTGCATCTGTACACCATTCACCATGACTGGGTGCATGTGTTCCCTCATGTTCACAGGCATGCTTCCAGGGACACATAAACAACCCTCTTCTTTCCTAGCCCCCAGTTGTGTATTGCTCACCCTTTTGGGACACTGTCTGGCAATATGCCCAGTTTCTTTACACAACCAACATTCATTTCTTTTCTCAGAGAATTCTCTGAAACCTGGGGCTAACTAGTTTTGGTGGAGGCAGTGATGGTTTTAGCTGCCCTGAAGGTACACTTTTCCCTTTCTGTGCTGTCACACCCATGCCATTTGCTCTCAGAGCAGGTCTGCTCTTGGCATAGTGGTCCAAGAGTTCAGAAACCTCTTGCACTGTTTTGGGATCTTGGTCCTCCCGCCAGGTTTTCAGCTCTGCTGGGCATGCCCAGAAAAACTGTTCTAACAGAATCACATTTTCAATTTTATCTACAGAGTTTGCTTCAATTCCTTCCCACCATCATTTTAAAAACTGACTTTGTTTCATGGCTAGCTGCTCGTAGCTCATGTCAGGGCTTCTCCTGAGCTTACAGAATTTAGCTCTGTATGATTCAGCAATTAATTCTAATTTTTTTAACAGTGCAGCTTTAAGTTTGCTGTAATCATTACTGTCCTCATTGTCCATTTGACTCAATGCATCACAAGCTTTCCCAGTAAGTAGCGGGGATAGCTGGAAACTCCAGAACTCCCTAGGAATTTTAGCCTGAATGCAAACTTTTTCAAAGGAATTGAAAAAGGCATCCATATCCTCCCCCTCTTTAAATTCAGCTATCAATTTGGAATGAAATGTATAACCCAGTTCTGTAGTTCCAGTTAAACCCAAGCCACTTACCTGCTCTGGTGCTGGTGGTTGAAGTCATAGCATCTCCAGTTCATGTCACCTCTGGTGCTCATGCTCCTCAAGGTCCACCTCTCACTGTTCACAGTCCCTCTTCTCTTCTGCAGCTCTCTGTTCTCGTGCCCTCTTCTCCTCTGCAGCTCGTTGTTCTCGCTTCTCTTCTCTCTGGAACTCCAGCTCCATTCTGCACCACTTAATCTGCAGCCTGAGTACTTCTTGCTCCAGAATGCTGGTGATCTTCCCCTGTTGCTGTGGCCCTTTGCTGGCACTGGCCCTGCTGCCCTCCTCATCTGATCTGGACACTGCACTGGCCACTAGCCCTTCCACACTCAAGGTTCTGTCCCTTAGTCACTGTCTGTGACTCAATGCTCTTGGTATCTGTATCTGCTACCATCAGGGCATCCATGAGGTTCTGCTTGGTGGCTTTCACCTCCTACAGGACTCCTCTGTCCCTGCACAACTGCTTTAAGTAGTCTACAGTGTGCCCGCTACAGTTGGAAGCCATCTTCTTCCCTAACTACGGCTACTCTAACTTGCACTTTAAAAAAAGATAAAACAGGTAGGAACTTGAATGTAAGCCAAGTGATATAGTTCTGTGCTTTTTTTAAAAAAATCACTGCCTTGTTTTGCAAGTGAGCTGACAGTATTAAGATGACACACTGAACAATAAAAGCTTGTATTACCAAAATTATGCACACCGCTACCAACCAATCTGGAAATTATTAGCACCGCTGCCACCAATCTGTCACACCCCCACTCAGCAGGTCAGGCCCTCTGCTCCCACAGTGCCAACCTCTGAGTGCAGTATTCTGAACAGGGTAACAGAACAGGGTAACCCTCCTGTCTGTTTTGTGGGTCCGAATCACCTTTGGTCTCAAGTTCTGGAGGGATTCAAACTGTGAACCTTATGCTAGTGTACCCCAATGTACAGGCTCAGATAATTCTGCTCTTTGGGGAAATGCCACATATCTTTCGCCAAGGACACCTAGCCAGATATACAAAATGAACCCTAGAAACTCTATGAAAGACCGTAGGAAACTTCTTACCTTTTCCAGTTTGGTATTACCATTAAGCTTATGAACCATGTCAACTTTAACCATATATGCTTCACATGCAAAAGAAAGAATTTCGAAGGCACACCAAGTAGTCTCTTTAAAATAAGAGGTTTACTAAGAAAATGAATATAAATATGTAAAATGTAAACACAGAACAAGATGTCACAAAACATACAATCACTTAAAAGAACAAGGTCAAAATACAAACCTAACCTCCTACCACAATACACTTAGACTTGTCTATCTAATGTATACCTTCTTACAGTGCTATAGGTAGATATTGTTGTTTCTGAGTCCAACAGGAATGTCAGTAAGTGGATATACAGAATACAGTTTAAATCTCTGTGTTCCACCCTTCTATGATGCCACCTAGCTACTCCTTTTAAAATACTGAAATGATACAACCAGGATGTCTTATCACTCAGGAGGTAAATTAAATAAGGTGACATCAACAAAAACTAATTTCTCCAATGACTCTTTGATCTTGAGTGGTTTCCTGCTTTTTCAAAGACGTCAGAGAACTTTTTCAGCTCTGCAGTTTTCTCACTTAGCTGTCATATAGCTTTCTAACACCAGCTGAAATTAACTGTTCTTCCTCTAAACATCATAAAAGTTTATGATCTCTATCCTGGCAGCTGGTCAGCTACAATTAAGTCAGATAAACAGGAGACACTTTGTTATGTCTCTCTAGTCTTCAATTATCTTCTGGCTTTCAGGTTAATATCTTGTAGCTGAAACCTTGGAAGGGAGGTCATCCCATAGGCTGACTCATGAGAGACACTCAATAACCCATTTTTATATTACAAAAATCATAGAGCAATCAGAACCAGCTGGTCAAGCGTCACAGTTTATATTCTTGAAAATTTTATTTTTAAATGTTGTGAAAGTTTGGCTACTTTTAATTCAATCCCATTTAAAGCTGCAAAATGAACTTTTTCAGAAATGACCATGTGGTATAGTAGTTTAAATGCTTCAACTCTGGTTAAATTTGGATATGTTGTTTTAACATTAGAGGGAAATAACTGAAATTAAACATTTTGGCAAAATGTTTGGTAGGCTATAACTCAGTCACATTTGAAGCTAGAAATCTGATACTATGTGCATATACAAATGTAGTGATAACCTGTACACCTGTCACATTTTATAAATTTGGAATGAGTACTATCAAAATTAGACTAAACTAACACAAACCTAACTTTTGGAAAAATGTTTGGCTACCTATAACTCAGCTCCCAATGAAGCTTGAGACTTAAAATGTGGTGTATATACTGTATATATATGTGTATATATATATATATATATATACCCATGTTGGGTGCTTCCATAAATCCAGACATTGTGGAGAAATTTGGAAAATAAATTTTAAAATTACCTCAAAATAACTGAAAATTGAATTTTAATTAAAAGTCTGGCCACCCATACCTCTGCCCCCTTTCAACCACCTAAACTGAAATTTGACATACCTTTGTATGTCATTGGGTAGTGTTTATGTTCCAAATTTGGAGTTATTAGACCTGTACGTTTTAAAGTATAGCAAAATAACTGAAATTTAAAATTTAACAGAATTCCACTGAATTTTCATGACATTCTGCAGAATTCCATGCAATAGGAATGCTCATTCCATGGGCATTCTGTGGGCAAAATTTTATATTCCAAACAGCTCTACCTGTGGGAGCTCATGGCCCTCTTGTTCCTGTGCTCTCATCCCCCCGTAGATGCATGTAAGTATGTCGCTGTGGAAGCACAGGGCCCTCCTGGCACTGCACTTCCATTTATAAGACAACAGTGACCAAATTGTCAGCATAGCCATCATATTACCCCACCTCAAGTAACCAGTACAGAAAATTTTCAAATCCCTGCAAGAACGTAATTCTGTGCAACTGCAACACCATTCCACGCCACAGGCATGAACACGCATTTTGGGCAGGATTTGAAAAATGACATCTGTGACATACTGTACATTAGATGGTATAATAATAAAGCTGTGTTGAAAATCTGGGGTTAAAATATTTAAAATGTCCAAAGTTATGAGCAGCTTAGCGAAATTGCAATGAATGGTCATACCTCAGGCACTATTTTCATATTCTGACCCAAATTTTCAACATAGTCTTCTTATGACCTCACCTCATAACCCCTGTAGGTGACATTTTTCAAATCCATGCCAAAATGCTATTTTATGCCAGATGAGTGAAAACACATTTCCAACAGGATGTGAAAAATGTCAGCTGTACTGTTCATGTGGTGGTGTGAAAAAATGGCAATGTTGAAAATTTGGAGTCATAAAAATTTAAAATTACCAAAGTTATGCATAGAAAAATGTCAATGAGTGCACATAACATGACCATTTTTTGGAATGTTTTCGCCAAATTTTAAACATGGCCTTTTTGGGACCCCACCTCATGAATGCTGATGGTGAAAATTCATTATTTGGTCCTAAAAGGTAATTTCATGCAGCAACAGTAAAATAATTTTCTGGGCCTGATTAATAAAATTACATGGGGTCCAAAGAAAGCCATGTTGAAAATTTGGTGAAAAAAAATTGAAAAAATGGCAGTTATGAACATATGTTCAAAACGCTGTTGAAATACATAATTCAGTACTTATCTTGAGTCCTCAGTTCACAGTTCAGCATTGAAGTGTACAGATGTGACTCAGTCCACAGAGGATTACACCATTCGACCTCAAGTGGTAAGTATAGGGTAAGGGGGTGTGGGGTGGTGGGTGCTCAGTGGAAGGGTCAGGATGGGGGAGAGGAATGGCAGGGACAATGAGGAACTGTTTCATTTTTTCAGATTAAAAAAAGACATCAGGGGACTGTTTCCATTTTTACAGTGTAACAATAAAGAAGTATTTTGGGACACTGGGGGTGGGCTCCCCAGTGTCCCACACTGCTGGGGTGTGGGGCTAACACTAATAAAATAAGGGGGACAGCAATCAGAGGGTGGGGGTGCCACTAGACACCATGGACTGTAATTAGAATTACAGGATGATGATCAGAGGATGGTGGGTGCCATTAGACACCAGGGACTGTAATAAGACTTAGGGGACAGTGATCAGAGGGTGGGGATGCCACTAGACACCTGGGAATAAAGTTTTTGGTTGATGTGGACAGTGATTGGTGGGTAGGGGTGCCACTAGACACCAGGGAAAAGGGCATGCATGGCTAACACTGCAACTGGCAGCACAACTTCGGCATTGGCTGCAGAAGTCAAGAAATTTCTGGTGTTCTCATACACAGAATGCAGGGGAAGCGCTCCTTTCACTAAGCTGGGCAGCTGGGATTTTGCATGCCCAGAAAACAAATTTGTGGCTTTAATGTAAATAAACAAACATCAGAATCTAGCTAAATGGGTCTTGTTTAGCTAGCTTCGGATGTTTGTTTTTAAAAATCATAGCATTCTTATGTATTTTCCACGTTTGACAGTCAGTGGAAAAAACCAACAAGAAGTAGTTAGCACGGCACAAAATAACATTTGGTGCTGTGCCAAAGAAGTGGCATGAAAGCAAATCAGGCATTTGTGGCATCAAAATTTTACTTTTGCCACAAAACGTTGTCTCAGAAAACCATCATGCATGCACAAGTTGGAAACCACTAACATTTAAAGCCTTATAACTCTGGAACCCTTTGATATTTTTCACCAGACCTATCAAGCATTACCTTAGACATGACACATGTCCCCTGCAAGGATGGGGCAAAATTCTTTCCATGTAGGCTGTAGTGGAGCAAAAAAAAACAATGTTACGTGTAGGAAAAAATTTTTTTCTAAAATGACTTTGTAGATCTCAGAAACCACACAAGCTGCAGTCACACAAATTACCACACATAAAGGCATTACATCCTAGACAACGATACAAAATTTCAGCTCATTTCATCAAAGAGAGCCAAAGATATTAATGTGAAAAATTTGAGGTTTAACATTAAACAAGCTACAGAAATGTAACTATAGGGGCAGTATTGCTCCCTTATAATAAGTTGCAAAAATCTTTGTTAATGCTCCAGTTAGGGCCAACGCAACAAAAGTTGGGAAATGAGATGTTAGGGTTTCCAACCCTAACACCCCATCCTCCCAAATCAAGCAGGAGAGCAGGTGTGGGGTGCGCCTTGGGCTTCTCAAGCCTAACGCTCACCCCATTCCATCTGTAAATAAGGTTAGATGTGTACACTTTCTGAGAATGGGGTGAGCGCTAGGCTTGAGAAGCCTTTGAAACCCTAACTCCTTTTTTCCCAACATTTGTTGCTTTGACCCGAACTGGAGCATTAATAACTATAACTTATTTCCTTACTTTTTGAGATAGTGTAATAATATCCTTACAAGCAAAGCACATTTACCCAAAGGCAAAGAAGCAGTCAGCATGCCACAAAGCAGTTCAGTTTCATTTTCTTTAATGAATCCTGCATTTTAAAAGATTTTGGCACACTTCAAAGCAACAAATAGATGCAGGTTGAAATTCCATATGCCTACAGAGGTCAATATGCAGCTCCAATAGAAAATCCCTAGTCCGCAGACCTAAATGCCCAGCCTGACACCAACTCACACACATATCCAATAACGTTTCAATGTCTTACACTGAAGTCATCATCAGAACACGTGGCTAGCTAGGATAATGCACTTAAATCTACATACTCTTAAAGTGACAGTTACCTTAATTATGTAAGTGCTGCCCAAAATAAATGTATATATGGCTCTACAGACATGCAACTCCAATAAATATATTAATAAATTCATATAGCTTCAAAACAACAAAGGACAAACACATATCCACACCAAAAGTGTATTTAACTATACAAACTATAAACATTTCTAAATATTTAGTACAGTATAAATACTTACACAATTTAAATGCATCTTAGTGACCCTAAAAATACTTTTTAAATATCATATATATATATATATAAAATATAGTTATAATGAATATTAAAAGTGCTTAAATATTATGTAGTTGCACAGCATCATTCAGTCCATGAGGGTTTACTGTGTCTAAAGTCACAATCCAAAAAGCTTCCCTCCTTAGAGGTTTATCTCTTAGATTTCCACCTTGAGCATCAAGTTTTACTTTTTCAATGCCAAAAAACTGCAAAGCTGCTACAGAACAATGTCTTGCTTCTTGAAAATGTCTCGCAATAACATAGCTTTCAGTATTATTGTGGCTAGCTGCCTTATGTCCTGCAATTCTTTCTTTTTTTTACTTGAATGCCAAAAATAACTGTTTTTGGTGGATCCACTATAACTGTGCATTGTTAATAGTATCCTTATTTTAATGTGGGAGCACAGGGTCCTTTGGACCCTGCGCTCCCATTTCTCCATAAATGTGTATATGTATATAGTGGTGGAAGGGCACCAAATTGTAAGTATAGCCATATTATTACCCCACCTCATGTACCCGGTACAGGAAATGTTTGAATCCCCACCAAAATGTAATTCTACCCAACTACAATGCCATTTGCACACAGGTGCAAAAACACATTTTGCCCAGGATTTGAAAAGTGACATCTATGATGTATATGAGGTGGGGGTAATAAGAAGGCTAGGTAAAAATCTGGGGTCAAAATATTGAAAAGTTCTAAAGTTATGAGCTTGTGTAGCAAAATTGCAATGAATGGTCATACCTTTGGTATTTTTTCATAATCTGACCTCAAATTTTCAGCATTGACTTCTTATGACCCCACTTCATGAACAAGGGCAGAAACAATTTCCAAATCCCACCTGAAAGGTTAATTCACTAAGCAACCACAAAATCACCTTTTGGGTGGGAGTTGTGTAATGACATCCTATGGTTCATGAGGTGGGGTCCCCAAAAGGTCACGTTGAAAACCTGAGGTCAGAATCTCAAAAAATGGCTAAGTTATGCATAAAAGTTGAACCCCCTCCCCCATTAAAATATATGCAACCACATTTACATTAGTTTCTTGTATTGCAGTCACCGGTTCCGGCAGCAAGATGTGTCTTCGATTGAAGAGCAGATCTCGAACCTGGGACCTGTTCAGGTGAGTGTCAGGTGAGTGAAGGTGTGTGGCTGTGTATTGGGAGATGTGGGGTGGTGGATGCTGAGTGGGAGGTGGGGTGGGGGGCTGATTGGCAAGGGACCATTTTTTTACAGGTTTAAAAAAAAAACATAGATGAACCATTTTCTTTATTTCAGGTGTTTCCTTCAATCAGATGGTGTGGGGGTGCCACTAGACATCAGAAAATTAAACAAAAATGATGAGGATGGTGATCTGAGGGTGGGTTGCCGCTAGACACCAGGAATAAAATCAGAATTATGGGGATGGCGATCAGTGAGTTAGGGCTACCACTACACAACAGGGAATAACATAAGGGGACGGTGATCAGTGGTGGAGGTGCCACTAGATACCAAGAATATACAGTAGGTATTTTATTTAGGAGACAGTGATTGGGTGGTGAGGGTGCCACTAGACACTAAGCCAAGGGGCTCACACTTCACACTGCAGCCACGGCACAAGTTCAGCTGTGGCTGCAGAAGTCAAGAAATTCCTGCTGTTCTCACACAGAGAATGCGGGGGTGGGGGACAGTCCTTCACTAAACTGGGCACCTGGGATTTTGGGTACCCAGACAAAGTATTTCTTTCCCTAATTGTGAAAAACAGACATTAGAATCTAGCTAAATGGAACCCATTTAGCTAGGGCCTGGTGTTTGATTTTCAAAATGACAACAGTTTTATGTATAGAAACATAGAAATTCACAGCAGATAAGGACCGTAAGGCCCATCCAGTCTGTCCATTTCTTTTTCTACTTTATAAATGTGCCATTGGCCTTTGCTCTGTCAATGACCTATCTATTCATACTCATCTGTATTGCTCCCTTATGCCTATCCCATGCCTGTTTGAAGCCCTACACTGTATTCAAATTCACCACTTCCTGAGGTGGGCAGTTCCATGGATCCACCACCCTTTCTGTGAAAAAGAACTTCCTCACATTACCCCTTAATCTGCCTCTCTCTAATCTCATGCTGTGTCCTCTTGTCCTACTATTTTTCTTATATTGAAGCATTTTAGACTCTTTCACCTTGTTAATGCCCTTAAGGTGTTTGAATGTTTCGATCATATCACTTCTCTCCCTCTTTTGCTCTAGAGTACACATATTGAGGTCCCTTAATCTGCCCTCATATGTTTTCTAATGCAGTCCCTGCACCATTTTGGTTGCCCTTCTCTGGACTGCCTCAATTTGGTTAATGTCCTTGTGAAGGTGTGGCCTCCAGTACTGCACATAGCACTCCAGATAGGGCCTAACCAGTGTTTTGTAAAGAGGGATTATTACCTCTTTCTTCTGACTTGTGATACCCCTGCTAATACACCCTAACATCCCCCTAGCCATACCTACTGCTTTAGTGGTCTGCTTGGATGATTTCAGGTCATTGGTGATGATGATGCCCAAGTCTCTTTCTTCCCTTGTGACTGCCAGCAACTCCCCTCCCAGCCTATAGGTGGCTTCAGGATTTCTCTTCCCTATGTACATGATCTTGCACTTCTTTGCATTAAACCCCAGTTGCCACTCTTCCGACCGTTTTGCTAGTTTATCCAGATCTCTTCTCATTCTGCCCACCCCATCTGGATCATCTACTCTGTTGCAGATCTTGGTGTCATCTGCAAACAGACAAATCTTACCCTCCAGTCCATCTGCAATGTCACTGATGAAGATATTGAAGAGGACTGGCCCCAGTTTGCCATCCAGTTGACCAACTTCTGACCCACCCCAAGCCTACCCAGCTTATTAATCCATCTTCTATGTGGAACAGTATCAAAAGCTTTGCTGAAGTCAAGGTAGGTGACATCAACTGCTCCTCCTTGGTCCACCACTCTGGTTACCCAGTCAAAGAAATCTATGAGATTTGTTTGACAGGACCTTCCTTTTGTAAACCCATGCTGTCTTGGATCCTGTGCTCCTATGGATTCCAGGTGTTGCACTATCCTTTCCTTAAGGAGTGCCTCCATAATCTTGCCCACTGCTGAGGTAAGACTGACTGGTCTGTAGTTCCCTGCCTCCTCCCTGCTACCACTGTTGTGTAGCGGGATCACATGAGCCCTTCTCCAGTCTTCAGGGACCTCTACTCTGCTCAGAGACTCACTAAACAGTTCTGATAATGGCTCTGCTAGTTCCACCCTTAGCTCCTTTAGTACTCTGGGAGGAATTTAAACAGGCACTGAAGACACATTTGTGGTTTCAAGTGTACATGACTTGATTTATTTGTTTATGGATTAGTATTTTGTATGTTGTTTTATTATACTGTTGATGTAAAGCAACTTAATTTTTAGAAAGGCACTGTATAAATGAATTTATTATTATTATTATTATTATGAAATCCAGTCCCATTGCCTTGTCCATCCTGGAGCTTATCGAGCTCTGTAGGACTCTTTTCTTTGTGAAGGGACTAGTGCTCACCTCCCTCCTTCTGTGTCCATGAGCTGTGGGCCCTGCCTACCTTCTCTTCAGTAAATACTGAGCAGAAGTATCTATTTATGATAGATGCTTTTACATGGTCCTCGTCGCCCCCCTTATCTCCTTTGATCTTAGCAATACCCCCTCTAGACTTTATCCTTTCACTAATTTATCTATAGAAAGTCTTGCCACCTTGTTTTACTGTCTGTGCTAGTGTTTCCTCGGTTTGGGACTTTGCCTGCCTTACTGCCTTCCCTGCTTCCCTTAGGGAAGTTTGGTATGCCTCCCTATCTTCATCCCGCTATGTTCCTTATATTTCCTGAAGGTCAGCCAGCCTTTTGGCTCTGACCATTTCTGCTACTGTTTTTGTGAACCAAAGTGGTTTCCTTCTTCTTTTACATTCCCTTTTCTCTCTAACACTATGGGATGTTGCTTCAGGTATTGCATCCTTAATGCTTGCCCACTTTGCTTGTACCCCTCACCTGTATTTCTTTTTCTAGGGCTAGCTTAATTCTGTTGGCCATCTTATCAATGTCAGCTCTCTGAAGTCCCATATTTTGCCTTGGAATGGGTTGATTTAGTTGTAGTGGCCACGCTTTAGTTCGTGGAATAAAAAACAAGATGGAGGCTTACGAGAAAAGATTTTTTTGGCTAAAAAAGGGTTGGCCCTCTATGAAAAAGAATCCCATTTTGTGAGGACAAATACTTTCTTGAACTTTATACCTCTATCCTGAGCATGATCTTCCCATTGAAAGCTATGGGAACTTAAAATTGAATAATTTTGCAAAAGATATATATTTTTCACCAAACAAATGCATGGTAGTTATGTTACTCAAGCTGTATCTACCTTATCTATCAATCAAAATCTTTATTTAGCCAGGCTAACACCAGTGAGCAAGCTCATTTTCGAAATGGACCTGGGCAAGATTCATGAACAATACATAAAGTGGAATACCAACTTAGAGTCATTACATAGAATAGGATTACACATAAGAGGTTAATAACAGCACTGGAGTACCTTTATAAAATAAGACAGGAAATTAAAAACCATGTGCTACAGAACTTGTGTTACAAAAGATGCAGAGTAAACCTATACAACCATATATACAGAATTTTCATTGAGCATGTTTGGATTAAAGTATTGAGTTCATAGTGCAAGGAGGAGGACAGGTGATGAAAAGGGAGGAACTCGGGAATGAGAGCATAAGTGCAGGGTGTCTGAGGGGCTTTAGAGCACCAGGGGCAGGTGGCAATGGTTATAAAGCTAGGTACAATATACCAGGAACAGGGGCTGAGGGTGACGTGCCAGGAAGTGTAATATTAGTAGATGTCAGGATGACTCAGAGAGGGAGACTCCAACTTAGACTGGGTGGATCTATAAGGTTGGGTACAAATAGACACAGACATACTGAGTAGTGGGCAGGAGTATCAGGAATGGAATGTTCCTCACAGGGCTAGAAACTGATTCTGGGGATGTTGGGAGGCTGTGACATCAGAGGAAGCAGTTACAGGATTCCTTGAATGAATGAGAATATAGTGCTTTGAAGGCTGATAGTTTGATTGAGAATGCCAGTCGCAAGGTTTTTTGCAGGTTGTTCCATAGTGAGGGTAGAGCGTGATTAATAGCAGACCTACCAAAGCATGACTTGAACTTAGGTACTGCAAGCTTGATGTAAGTAGAACTCCTTAGGGCATACTTACCTACCGCATTTAGAGGAAGACAGTCTGAGATATATTGGGGCAACAATTTAGTAATAGCCCTGTAGGTCCAGAGGGCTACATTTCTCTGTATTCTGTACCCGAGGGAGGACCAACCTACTGCAGCGTAGAGGGAGCAGTGGTGAGTAGAATAAGAAGTCCAGTAATGAATTTCAGAGCTCTATGGTATAGTATGTCAAGTTTTGCCAGAGCAGTGGCAGTACTTTGGCTATATAGAAAGTCTGCATAATCCAATAAGGTGAGGAAAGTGGTTTGGGCCAGTCACTTTTTGCCTCCAATATTATTAGGATTTGATCCTGTAAAGAGGACAAGCCTCTGCCTCAGCTTCTTTATCAGCTCATCAATGTGATCATTGAAGGAAGATTTTGGTCTATCCAGACCCCAGGTATTTGAATTCTGTGACATAGTTCAGTGGTTCACCAAGGAGCGTATGAATCTGAGGTAAGTTACCTTGAATTGCAAGGTTATTAGCATTTGCAATGGGAGAAAAAAGTATTGCCTTTGTTTTCTTTGCATTCAGGAGCAGTTTCTGTTGCAGGAGTTGTCATTGTAGTAGGTTAAATTCCTGTTGCAGATCCCTGCAAGCTGTTTCCAGGGAGGAACTTTCAATGTAAAGTATCGTATCATCGGCAAAAAGGTGATTGTTAGCAGATTTGATGTCCACGTTGATTCCATTTATGTATATTGCAAAGAGCAATGGACCCAGTATCAAGCCTTGTGGTACACCCCTCAGAAGAGGTTTTAGGGATGAGAGCTCCCCTTCCACCTTAATCTGCTGTTGCCATCCTGTAAGATAGTTCGAGAGCCATCTTGTGGATAGGGAGTCCAGGGCGATGTTTTGGAGGGAGACAAGGAGTAGATCATGGTCAACAGTATCAAACGCCTTGCTTAAATCCAGAAATATGGTGCAGACAAAGTTCTTACTGTAGTATCTAGGCACACTGCCAGTCATTGGTCACTTGGTAAGGGCTGAGATAGTACTATGATGTGGTCTAAAACCAGACTGTAGGGGTTTAACAGGTTAGCATTATCAAGGTAGTTCCTGAGCTGTATACTCACTATTTTCTCCAATAATTTGGATAGGGTGGGAGTAAGGAGATTGGCCTATAGTTGTTCAGGTCACAGGGTCTCCAGACTTGAAGACAGGGATTACGTGAGCGGTTTTCCAGAGGGGGGAATAACGCCTGCAGTGGGGAGACGAAAAGATGCATGACACGCACTGCCAGTATACAATGACTCAGCTTCAAGAAGAAGGGGTTCAAGAGGTCAGCCCCAGCACTCTTTCTGGTGTCCAGATGTAGGAGAAGATCCTCAACTTCAGAGTGGTAGGCTGGAGGAGAATACCATGTTGTGACTGGAGCAGAAGCATCCAATAAGCTGAGTTATGAGCAGAAGGTATTGGCAGGAGAGTTGTCAAATGCAAGTCCTGCAGTTGCAAAATGGTCATTAAAAAGTCAAGGATGGAGGATTTGTCAAACACCACAGAAACACCAGTAGTGATTTTGTGGACAGGGTTCTGGAGCAGCATGACCTTCAATATCCTTGTTAATTTTCCAGAACTTGGCTGAAGAATTGGTAGAAGAGTCCGATTCTTTATGGAAATAACTAGCCTTGACCTCTCTAACCACCCTAGTACAATGGTTTCTTTTCTAAACAAGGCCCAATCCACAGGAGTTTTGTTCTCTGAACTTTTTCCAAAGCCAGTCTCTGCAGTAGATAGGCCTTTAACTGCGCCGTAAACCATGGGCATGATTTTTTCTTAAAGCGTATTTTGACCAGGGGCACATGCCTGTCCAGTGCCCCTAGCACATTCTCCTGAAAGATATCGACAACCATAAGCACTGCATTTGTCAGGCAGAAGTCCTGCCGTCTCAAGGAGTCACACAGGTCAGAGAGGAATGCACCAATATCCAGATTATGTCATTTCCTCTTGAGAGAGAATGTGGAAGAGGATGGTACTTTGGAGACAGATCTTACACATGCTATGAAGCAGTGGTCACTAAAGTCAGAGAAAAACACTCTGACATGGGAAAACAGATGTGGTTTGTTTACTAAAATAAGATCTACTAGGGAGCTATTGTTTGGGTCTTTCTTATTAGGACATGTTGCCTCTGAGATGAGTTGTGAAAGTCCAAAGGAGTCACAAAGAGTTTTGAGAGGTAAGGAGACATTGGACGACCAGTCCAAATTAAGGTCTCCTAATATAATAATCTCCAACTGCAAGGATCCCAGCAAATTAGTTAGATGATCTAACAACTGTAGACCCACAGAGGGGGGCCTATAGCATCCTAGGATGCAGAATGAGATAGAAGTGGAGAGCTTGACTTTGAGGGTCAGGCTTTAAAATTCCTTGGGGATTGAGGTTGACCCTATGACAGAGGCAGAAATGTTATCCTTGACATAGATGGCAACTCTTCATCCTCTGGAAGGCCTATCAGTTCTGAATAAGGAATATGATGGAATATTCACCTCCTGATCAGAAATACCTGGTCAGAGTCAAGACTCTGTGACCATAAGTATATCTGGCAGAGTGGCTAGTCCAGGCTTGTATTGATGCAAACATTTTAGGAGGCTACACGCATTAATGTGCATGAAGCTCAAGCCTTTGCTACTGGCTAGGTCAGCAGGGGATAAAATAGTTGCAGGGGGACCAGGACTGAGCTCAACATTTCTGGAACATATCAATAGGAGCAGCAATAGTTTCTTGGTAGCTTCAAGGAGTAGCCTATGTGCTATGGGTTTATCCCACTTGGTACTGCTAACCTTAAGCTTTGGGGGGACCCTGAGGCAGTTACTTAGAGGGCCTAGTTGTATGTAGAAGAGTTCCCTAGCCATAAAAAAGCAGAGAATGCTGTAGGTTCATTGCAGAGGAGCGCGGGATACTATCCTCTACAGCGCATGCAGTCGCAGTACCAACTCGCCACGGGGGTTGTAATGCAGGTTCTAAAGTAGCTATTAAGACCACCAAAACACAAGAGACTGAGGGGTCAAGAGGTTCATGGCGGTCCAGGGTGATACTGTACGTGACCACACTGAAGGGAGATTGGCGTGGAGTAACACATGAATCTATGATGCATAGCAGAGTAATAAGCAAGAATAATAAGTAGGAAACCCCCATTCTACTATATAACGTAATGAAAAGCACAGGAGAGAACATATTTGTATTTGAAATTAGTATCATCAGATAATAAAAATTCTTCCTTATAAACCAGCAAGGCAACAGCTGTGGAAAAGGTGGAATGGAGTTTTGGATCAGGAAACAAAGACACAGTAGCTACTATAAGATTAACACCGACAAGTGTTAGGCCCTATAACTGCATTCTGTATCTTTAACGAGGGTGGCAATATTAGTGAGAGGGGAGGATGAAGATTTCCTAAGGAGGCCGCTGGGGAGGGAGAGTATTTAATAAAGGCTGGGGTGGGAGGGGTGGGCAAAAAAAATTCAAGCTGGAAGGAGAAAGTGAAACAGAAATGGGGTTAGTCGCAGGACATAGCTTACAACTGTAACACAAATGAAACCTGGTCTAAACAGAGGAGTTTAAAATTCACACCAAAATTCCATACAATTTGGACACAAGGCGATGAAGAAAAACTATAAAAGTGGCAACTTTTAAGGTTTTTGCACTATCCAGATCTCATAATCCACATGCTCAACTAGAATGAAACTTGGCATGTCAAGATATGTACCCCACAGGACAGCACATGCCAAATTTTGTGCAAATCCATTGATCAGTTACAAAGTTATTAAAGTGCAAAATTTGAGGTTTAACATTAAACATGCTACTCAACCCTAACTATAGGGGTACAACTGTGCCCCTATAATTCTTTTCAAAAGGCAGCACAAATGCGCCAGTTAGGTTTCAACTTAACACCACAAAAGTAGGGAAATATGCTATTGTGATGAGGTGTGGGATGGATAACACAGATACAGATGTAGAGTTTGGAGCACACCAACTAAGTCCTTTTATTGGTGAAATGTAGAATGGAAAATAAAACTTTAAGAAAAGAAAAGAAAAGAAAACAAAATCACAGCAAACGAAATCAAGCAGTCACAGAGAGGAATTCATTAAGTATCACACTGTCCACTAAGCTCTGTGTTTAGCCAGAGATCCTCCTGGCACAGCCCTCTTGAGCGGGTGACCAAGTTCACTAAGGTAGAAAATGGGAAAAAGAAAGAAAAGGAGAAGGAGGACAAAAATGCTATCATGTGTAGACTTAGAATTAGAGGGAGAAGAAGGGTTTTGTCCAGGTTGCCAAAACAGTGCAAACTGGGGGGTGGGTCGTTTCACTGACACCACCACACACCCCCATGGTTAAGTGAAAAAACAGTTCTTTTACTAACTGGTTTTAAAGACAACCTACCCTTACTCCCAAAGGGTAGGATGGAGATTTCACCCACCCACTCTTGAAACTGTCATCCATGTATATCTGAGGTTACCATGATACCAGAACTGGTATTTGCAGCTGATTTCCCCCTCCAAGCCTGGACAGTCAACTTATCCCACTTCTACCACCAAACTGTGATGAGGTGTTGGATTAATAACACAGACACAGATGTAGAGTTTGGAGCACGCCAACTAGTGAGTCCTTTTATTGGCAAAATTTAGAACAGAAAATAAAACTTTAAGAAAAGAAACAAAATGAAATCACAGCAAATGAAATCAAGCAATCACAGAGTGGAATTCATTCAGTATCACACTGTCCACTAAGCTCTGTGTTTAGCCAGAGATCCTCCTGGCACAGCCTCCTCGGTTGAACTGATCTCCTGGACCTTGGAAAGGGTCCTTTTTATAGGGCAATCTGGTCACCTGATCCACCCCTAAACTAATACAGTAAGAGCACTAGACTATACAAAAGATTAGGGGATCAGAATGACTTTATTACCGTAAGCCATTTCAAATATTTATAATAATAGCCATTTTAAACTTAAATAGAAAATAAAATACTGAAAAATAGTATAAATTCTGAATAATTGATCACTAAGCTCCACCAACCTCCTAGTGACTGACAGTGATCATCCCATAAATAAACTGAGATTGAGGCCTCTGGCTCCCTAGGAGACAGCACCCCACAGACTTCAAAGGAGCAACAACTGACCATCACTCTGCTTTAGGTATGTAGGAGCCTAGCATTTGGGAATGTGCTTAGTAAAATAAATTAATAAAATACGGTTGCCACAACAAAGTTATACTCATAAATCAACAGAGAGTGCTTTGCTTTAAGAAAAATAATCTGTTTCTTTCCTTTGTTTTTAAGGCATTCAGCAGCAAAAGCACCCAGCAACTCGAAAACAAAAAGAGAAAGAAAACCAGCTCAGAGAGCCCTATAACTTGTATTGTATTTCTACTATTCCTATATCTCATACCGGGTTTCACTACTCTTTACTCTTGAAAACTATCCCAAACATAAGGCTAAGATGCCTCCAAGATAGGGAAACACCCTTTGTTTACATTATAGTATTGGAACTGACAGCTGTCAATTCAGGGATTTAAGCAAATGTTTCAGCAAATGGACAGGGAAAGAAAACAAAGTGGGGAAGTGCAGAATGCAGGAAATACTTGAGTGGGTGGCCAAATCCTCTTGGATAGAAAATGGGAAAAAGAAAGAAAAGAAGGAGGACAGAATGCACTACTGTGGTAGACTTAGAATTAGAGGGGTGAAGAAGGGCTTTGTCTAGGTTGCCAAAACAGTGCAAACTGGGGGAGATCATTTCACTGACACCACCACCATGCTTATTAAGGTTTCCAACCCTAACGCTGTACCATCCCCCAAGCAGCAAAAGGTATCGCACAAGCAAACCAAACAGCCATCATCAAGTACAACAAACAACATAGAACATACAACCGTTTCAGCACCCACTACTTACTTGGGCCAGCAAAAAGTAGCTATTTTAACCTAATCTAAGCCTTCAAAGGTGAGATTTTACTTTTGGGAGAAAGTGCTACTCCTAAACAAACTGACATGACACTGCTTTGATAAATTTCTAGATGTGCTGCTGAAACAGTGATACCCACATTGCAATAGTACCTCTGTCTTCAGAAGCACAGGCCCTCATGGGGCTTGTGCTTCTGCAGTCACACTTATTCATGCACATTATTCAGCAACATACAGGTGGTTGCACAAGCATAAGCACCTGTGAGCTTATGCAGCTGCAGATACAAATCCACAAAGGCAACACATCAGTGGTACTGCATTTGTGTCATCTGGTAATAGTTATATGTTGTTTTTATTACCTGATGATGACTGTGGTTGCTTCTATTGTCTTTCCTTTTGCTGTTTGGGGGGGTTAGGGTTGGAAATCCTAACACCACATTTCCCTACTTTTTTGGCATTAAATTGAACCTTAACTGCAGGTTTTTTTTGCAAAGAATTTCCTTTCTTTTTGAGATAGTGGAATTGTATCCTCATTCACGCAGTCCCGAACTGATACATAGGTGCAGGGCCTTTTGGGCCCTGTGCCAAAGGATGGCTCCATCTGCCAATGAAGTGCAAGGCCCTTCAGCCCCCTGCACTTTCTGTGCAGCAACGGATGTCAAGAATTCATGGGTTGTCTGGTGGGAGTGGAAGCAAGAGGGCAGTCTGGGCCCCACACTTCCATGTGGCCACAGAAATAGATGCACCAGGCAAGAGTCACTCTGTCTGCTGAAGTGCAGTGCCCTCTTGTATCTACAGTGTGGAGGTGCAGGGCCCTATACCAAGGGAAGAGTTCTCTTCACTATATGGTACTTAGGCCTGTGCAGGCAACCCTGCACCTTCCCTTCCCTTCCCTTCCCAGGCTGGGGGTCTAATAACAGCACTGTCTCTCAGCCTCATTCCATCCAGCTGACTTACTGAGCTCACCCCTGAACTCAGCTCACTGGCATGGGATCACAAAGCACCACCCACTGGGATAAAGGCTGGCACTACACACAGTGTTTCTTTTCAGAATTATTTTTGTATTTTAAATTTTAACTCCTAAATTTTTAAGATAGTCATTTTATGACTTCTTATAAACATGACATATGGCATTTGTAGCATAGTGGTTGAAATGTTGTTTTGCACCACAAATGTAAAAACACAGCTTATTCAGGATTTGAAAATGACAGCTGTCATGTTTATGAGGTGGGTAGATGGATACATTGAAAGACTGCAGTCCAAATATTGAAAATTAGCAAGTTGAAATATTACAATATTCCCTCATATCTTTATCATTTTACTATATTTGTGCACCCACTTGCCAACATACTCTTCTTAGACCACACCTCATGAACCTGGTAGGTGAAAATGTTTAAATCCTGCACTCAGTGTGTTTTTCAGAGTGAATGCAGAATCATTTTCAGTGCAGCTTTGAAAACTTTCACCTATGTTTGTTCATGAGGTGGGGGATCTCAAAAAGGCCATGTTGAAGAATTTAGTGGAAAATATACAAATAAGCGAGTTATGAGTGAACTTTGCATTATTTCAGTGTTCACTCATAGCTTGGTCATTTTACCATATTTTCTACCAAACATTCAGCATAGTTTTCTTCTGATCCCACATGAACCTGGTAGGTTCATAGGCTGTTGTTTAGTCAAGCAGCTACTACAGCCATGTCAGACTTGTCATTTATCAGTAGTAGTAATCCCATATCTTTTTCCCCATGTAGTCATTTAACCTAATCTAATCTTAAAGGAAACCAAACTGGATGCTTCCACCACTTTTTCGGAGGTATGTTCCATAATTCAACAACTCTATGGCTAAACCATAAGCCCTCCTTGTTGTTATGTTGGCTCGCGCATCGCAGCCAACATATTCTTAAGGTAGTAGCAGATTTGAAGGCATAGACACTGTTGGGCTAATGGTAAGCACTCATCAGTAGGTGCGGCCCCTCATTCCCCTAATCAGGCAGCATGCAGGTGCCACATCAGCAATTTAGAATGTGGCCACCAGATCTAACAAAAGGTCCACTGCAATGAGAGCAGAACTCTCATGCAGAGTGACCACAACATGCCTCCTGACGTGCACACAACTCTGCCGCCACCTCCTGTCAGAATGCTGACGGGAGAGCCCACTCCCCATCAGCATAATAACCCCCTCCCATTTACAATGTATGCCAAGGTGGTGCCCAATCCCCCTCGGCATCATGCGTGCCCCCCAACAGTTTTTCTTTGCTGACGGGGGCCCCAATCCCCATCGGCTTCAGTGCCTGAGTGATGTTGCTAATGGGGGAACCCACTTCCCATCGGCATTATGCAACACCCCCCCCACTTTTGCTGTGTGCTGATGGGGGTGCCAATCCCTGTTGGCATAATGTAACCCCCCCTTTTATTGTGTGCTGATGGGGGTGCCCAATCCCCCATTGGCTACAGCTGGCCCCCCAAAAAGTGTCCATTGGCATGCAGGGAGCCCGCCCCAGTGTGCCACATGCCCCTGTTTAAAAAAAATGGTCCTGCAATGTTTTTTTTTTACCCTGTCAAAAAAGAAAACAGTCCCTCGTGGTCTCCCTGCCCCCTCCCACTACCCACACCCTCCCACTGTACACCCTGCCTCCCCACACCCCCTCACCCCATACTTACCTCCAGAGTCCAGCGCTATGATCTTCGGTGGACCGGGAACACATCTGCACTCTTCAAAGCTGACTGCGAACTGAAGAAATGCCGGTAAGCTGTATAATGGAATAAATAGTTTTTTTTTCAACTTTGATGCATATCTCAGGTGTTTTTTGGAATTTTGGTACCGAATTTTCAACATGGGGTTTTTGGGAGCCCTCCTCATGAATTCTGGCACTGTCATGGTGTTAATCGGCCCTGAAAGGTGATTTTGCAATCACTGCACAGAATCACCTTTTGGGACTGATTAACAAAATGACAGTGCCAGTGTTCAGAGGTGGCTCTCAAAAGCCTACGCTACAAATTTGGTGGAAAAGCCTCAAAATGACTGTTTTAAGAAGTGTAGTGCTAGTAGTTTCCATGCATGCGATAACACCGTGAATTTGTAATATTTCACTCCAGATTTTCAAAATTGACATTTTTCCACACCTCCTTATGAACAGCACAGCTGTCATTTTACATATCCTGGCTGAAATGTGTTTTCACATGTCCAGTGCAGAATAGCACGGTCATTCCACAAAATCAGTTTTTGGGACAGTTTCAGGAAATGACAGTGATACTGTTCATGAGCAGAAGTCCTAAAATGCCTATGTAGAAAATTTGGTTACAAAATTCCATAAAATGACTCTGTTACAAGTGTGCATTGAGCAGTTTCCACGCACCCTTGTAACTTCGCAAATTTGCACTATTTTCATGCCAGATTTTCAATACTGGCATTTTTTACACCTCCTTATGAACAGTACAGCTGTCATTTTTCACATCCTGCCCTAAATGTGTTTTCACACCTGTGGCACACATTGGCATGGTCACTGTGCAAAATCAACGTTTTGGACACATTAACAGAATCACACTGCCACTGTTCATGAGGGGAGTTCCCAAAATGCCTATTTTAAAGATGTGGTTAAGAAAATCCCAAAATAATTGGGTTACTGATGTGTGTTGCACAGTTTCTATGCATGCTCATACCTTCACCAATTTTTTTATATTTTCACCCAAATTTTCAATGTTTCCATTTTTTACATCTCCTCATGAACAATACAGTTGTCATTTTCCACATCCTGCCCAAAATGTGTTTTCATCCCTGTGTCACCAAATGGCATAGCCGCTGTGCAAACCACCTTTCAGCTAACAAACTGATAGTGCTGCTTTTCATGAGGTGGGCTCACAAAAAGCCCATGTTGAAAATTTGGAGTGAAAATACCAACACATGCCTACAGTGTTAGGGTTTCCAATTGTAGCACCCCACCCTGTACAGACTGACAGGTGTTAAGGGTGTGACTTGGGATCATCAGCTGTAATGCTCATGCCATTCCACCACTACCCCACAGCCAGTGACAGGCATTGTGGTGTGCCTTGAACTGTTTGGCCACAAAGTTCACCTCGTTCTCCTATACTGCACCCACCTCAGCATATTTTCTTATGGAATGGGGTAAGAATAATGCCCAAAGACCCCAAAGCACACCACAACACTTGTCAGTGTCTACAGGGTAGGGTGAGGTGAAATGGCATGAGCGTTATAGCTAATGACCCAAAAGCACACCCCAATGCCTGTTGGTCTCTACAGGGTGGGGGTTGGGTTGGTGTCATTTTAATACTTCACTGCCATTTCTATTATGCATCTCTAACTCTGGCACTACCAATGCCAATGCCAGTGAGACAATATTCAGCATTGACAAATGCTTGTTTTATACATCACTCTGTTCACTTGCAAATCATGAGCGCTTGTTGCTCTGCCTATGTTTTGTTTATTATTAAGACCTGCAGCTTCCCAAAGTAATTAATTATGAAAAGCCTTGTAAACAAAGCATATGTCCCCTCTGTTCTTTCTTTAAGCTAGTGAATACAGGCTCAAATCATGCAACCTAAGTAGCTTTTGTTTTTAACAATTTTTACTTTTTTTGTCATCCGTCTCTGCATGCTCTCCACCAATTTGATACAACCAATACTCTGGGAGGTAGTAAGTGGGGTACCATATTCTAGAACAGTCCTTTCACAGAAGAAAGGGTTCTGAAAGAACTCCTGAAACTGAAGGTGGACAAAGCAATGGGTCCTAATGGGATTCACCCCAGAATTCTAAAACAACTAAGGGGAGAACTAGTGACACCAGTGACTACCCTTTTTGACAAATCATGGGAGGATGGTGTGACACCTAAGGAATGGAGGAGGGTGGATGTGATTCCCCTTCACAAAAGTGGGAGCAAAGTAGAGGCAGGAAACTGCAGACCTGTTAGCTTGACCTCAGTGGTAGGGAAAATGATGGAATCACTTCTGAAAGAAAGAATTGTTGAGTACCTAGAGGCCAGCGGGGCACAGGACTCAAGGCAGCATGGATTCACAGTGGGAAGGTCATGTCAGATGAATCTAACAGATTTATTTGACTGGGTGACCAAAGTAGTAGACCAGAGATGGGCTGTGGACATGGCCTACTTAGACTTTAGTAAGGCATTTGACACAGTCCACACAAAGATTAATAAACAAATTAGCCAGCCTGGGAGTGGATCCCAGGATGGTAGCCTGGTAAAAATTGGCTGGACAACAGGACACAGAGGGTAATAATAAATGGAGCCACTCCAAAGAAAGGGGGGTTACTAGCGGACAGCAGGGTCAGTACTGGGTCCAGTCCTTTTTAATGTCTTTATAAGTGACATTGCAGAGGGACTGGAAGGAAAAATATACCTCTTTGCAGATGCCACAAAGATCTGCAAGAGGGTTGATACACAAGGGGGGGGTGGAAAGGATGAAAAGGGGACTTGGCAAGATTGGAGGAATGGTCAGAAGTATGGCAGCTTAGATTCAATGCAAAGAAGTGCAAAGTAATGCACCTGGGAAACAAAAACCCAGGGGTAGAGTACGCAATTGGAGGGGAGGTATCAACAACAACAAAAATGGAAAGGTACCTGGGGTAGTCATACCAGATGACCTAAAGGCAAGCAAGCAATGTGAGAAGGCAGTAAGGATGGCTGGGGGGATACTGGGATGTATAGGGAGAGGCATCACCAGTAGAAAACAAGAAGTTGTTATCCCTCTGTACAGACAGTTGGTGAGACCCCATCTGGAGTACTGCATGCAGTTCTGGAGACCCCATCTTTTTAAGGATGTAGACAGGATGGAGGCAGTCCAGAGGAGGGCAACTAAAATGGTACAGAGTCTGCAACAGAAGCCATATGAAGAGAGACTAAAGGAGCTTAACATGTATACCCTTGCAGAAAGGAGGAAGAGGGGAGATATGATAGAAACTTTCATGTACCTCAAGGAAATCAACAAAGACCAAGAGGGTAGCATCTCTCAGAAAAAGAGATGTGCACGAACAAGGGGACACAATTTGAAGATAGAGGAAAGACGGCTCGGGGCAGTGTGAGGAAGTATTTTTTCTCAGTCAGGGTGGTGGACGCATGGAATGGCCTGACTGAGGAGGTTGTGGGGTCAAAAACAGTGGGGGAATTCAAGACTGTATGGGACAGACATAAGGCAATTCTGATGGGGGTGTAGGAAGAAGTAGGCTGTTGGTTAACTAAGGTCTGCAGCTTATCCAATAGATAGGGAAATGAGCAGACTTGGTGCACCAAGCAGTCCTTATCTGCCATCAAAGTCTATGTTTCTATGTTTCTATGTAGCAGGTCTAACCAGGGAGCTATACAGGGGCACCAACACTTCTTTACTTCTACTCTTTATATTTCTGAGGATAGTACCCATAATCTTATTAGCTTTCTTAATTGCTTCCTATTATGTGTATTGAAGCTCAGATGATTAGTAATTATTACACTCAAGTCTTTTCCTTACAGTACTAGATATTACTCGTTATTTATTGTGTACGCCTTGGTGTTACTAGATCCGAAGTGGATTACTTTGCACTTACTTTTGTTAGATGTCAACTTATGCTTGTGCACCCATACCTCCAATCTTTTGGTTGATTTTAGAAGTTTTAATGGATCTTTCATTATTTACAATGGCACCAATTTTGTATCATCCACATACTTCCATAACCAGGCCCCACCAGACACCTGCATACTGGACACAAAGGTCGCGAATAATGGGGACCCAAAATTGATCCTGTGGCACTCCACTTGACACCCTCCCCAATCAGATTGGTTGCCTCTGATTAGGACCCTTGTCTGCCTGAAAAGGACTGGACCCAGTACTGACCCCGCTGTACCCGCTAGTAACCTCTTTCTTTGGAGTGGCTCTCATTTACTATTACCCTCTGTGTCCTGTTGTCCAGCCAACTTTTACCCAGACTACCACCCTGGGCCCTATTTTCCAACCAAGATGTTACCCATATAATGAGGCGTGGGTCAACACCTACTGAAATGTCCAAATCCCACTGGAAACATGATTCTCAGAGTAATGCTTAATCACCTTCAGCATGGATTTGAAAGTGCCTTCTGTGTTTTCATGAGGTGGGGTCCAAAAAAGGCTATAGGGTTAGAGTTTGGTGAAACAATACTGAAAATCAGTGAAGTTATGAGTGAACACTGAAATATTTCAAAGTTCACTCATAACTTAGAATATTGTCATATTTTTCCACCAGATCTTCAATATGTCTTTTTATGACTTAACATCATGAACTCCAGTATGTGAACATTTTCAAATCCTACCTAAAAGGTGATGTCATGGAGTGACTGTGAAATCATCTTTGGATGGATTTGAAACATTTCACCTACTATGTTCATGATATGAGGTCCCAAAAGGCCATGTGGAAAATTTGTTGTAAAAATATTAAAAATGGACAAAGTTATGAGTAAGAGTTCAAAACACATTGAAATACATTAAACATACTTTCCTTGTTTTCTACTTTTCTCATATTGCAGTTCCAGGTTCCAACAGCAAGATATCTTTTCAGTCAAAGAGTAGATCAATGCCATGGGGCACTTCTAGCTGAGTAAGGGTGGGTGTGGGAGGTGTGGGGTGGTGGGTGCTGAGTAGGGGTTCAGGTTGGGGTGAGTTTGGGTGTGGGGAGTCAGATTGGTGTGGGACCATTTCTTCATTTACAGGGTATTTAAGAAACAATAAGGTCTGGCCCCATGGTGCCAAGTGATGGGTGTTTGCTCGGCATGCTGGTGACCTGGTTTGGACCCGAGCTCAGGACTTCAGGATTGGGTGCCGCAGGGAGGGCTTTCAGGGCTTGCTTTGGATGCTCCTCCTGGGGAGCAAATATGCTTTTCTACCTGTCTAGTGGCTCCTGGTGGCTCTGGGGTTGTGTCACAGGCAGTGTAGGTAACCATGCACTGCCAGATGTCCCCACTCAGGATGCAAGCTGCGGCACACCTCCAGTGGGTTGGCAGGGCCAGAAAATAGGAAAAAGCCCCCAGGCTGACCAGATGATGGGCATTTGTCTCCGGCACCATGGTAGCCTAGGATAGCCCTGTGCTGACTCCCACCAGCCCCTGGGCTAATTGGATGTGCTCTGGGCACTTCTCCCCCAAAGGAGGTACCCGGCCAATGGGTATCGTCGGGGTCACATGGGACAACCGGCAGTAGTGTGGGCAGTGGATGGCAACCAAGGGAGAAGTGGTGGCCGGGGATCCTGTGTGTGTGTGTGTGTGTGTGTGTGGCCTGAAGGGAGTGGCCAGTCAGTGGTGGGAGTCACAAAAAGAAAACAAATAAAAAGAAAATGAGGGACTGTTTTCTTTTTTCAGCTTTACTACTGTAGTGGATTTGACACTGAGGATTGGGTACCCCAGTGTTTGTTTTTACACTACAGCAGCATTATGTGTGGAACCTGGTGTCACCAATTATGTGTTGGGGTGGGTGACCTTGAGATGAGGGAATTGTGCAAGCAGTACTGGGGGTGGGCACCCTGGTCTGCTCTTGTTTTACAATACTGTATATTGAGGAATGATCAGGGAGGGCTGGCTGAGCTGGGAGGGTGGAGAGAATTAAAAAATATAAAAGATAGATAGATAGACATCAACTCGAACCTTGACCTTATCAGGTCCATCTTGTAAATGAGCCTTGCTCAATGATGATCACCTGAATAAATAAAGATTTGATTGATTGATTGATTGATAGATAGATAGATAGATAGATAGATAGATAGATAGATAGATAGATAGACAGACAGAACGACTGATGGACAGATAGAGCGATCACCAGATCATCACTGGCACTCAAGCCAGTAGTCTCCATCTGAGGCTGCAGATGTCAGGAAAGTCCCACTGTTCTCATATAGAGAACATGGGTGAAGGACTCCTCATGCTTAGCTTGGCACCTAGAATTTAGAGGTGCCCAGAAACCTTATATCCAGCATCATATTGAATAAAAACCCCACCAAAATCTAGCTAAACAGTTCAGGTGTTTGTTTTTATAAAACACATTATTTTTAGGTATTGTCTACTTTTTCTGTTGTTGAAAAAAACTAAACCAGATGGCAACTGTCACAAACTCCCCTCCCCCCAAAGAAAATTCATTTTGTGATAGCCATTTTTGGTTTGTGACTACTTAGTGATACAAACTGAAAATGCTTTTACGAATCAAAATTATATGGTTCGTATTAGAGGCTTATGCAAAAACCCTACAGAGCAGCCTCAGGAAAAAAACAGTAAATCTTTATAACTCTGGAACTGATTAATATTTTTTCACGAAACCTTTGAAAGACACTACCTTGACCCAGGCTGCTTCTATCTTAACAGTTTCAGAAAAAAGTTCTGTACCATCTTGGCTGTATGTGAGAGCAAAGTAAAATGTGTATTAAATATAGGGAAAAAACACAACAATTCATTAAAAATTGACGTTCATTATTTCAGAAACTGCACAAGATACCTTCATAAAACTTTTCACATCTTGAAATCCTGCCAGTCAGACCAGAAATGGCCAATTTTGGGCTATTTTGTTGAACAATGCTAAAGTCATTCAGGTGCAAAAGTTGGGGTTTAACATTAAACACCTTACTCAACCCTAACTATATTGCCACTATCATGCCAGTACTATATAAGGGATATGCATAAGTGAGCTGTGTAATACCTGATTTATCTGTACAACTGCTTTTTTACCTTGGGTAATCTCAGGAGTGGTGTAAGCCATGAGTGACATGTCTGAGGTCAAACAGCACAAGTATAGATACATCTCATAGGCTCACTCCTGCATGTTTCATTTTTTTTTTTTATTTTTTTATTTTTTCTTCTTTCTTTTTGCTGCCTGTGGCTACCGAGTCCTCAGCCCAGTCATGGACCTCTGGACCCCCACCTCCATACTGGCCACAATTCCCGACACCCCCGGCTTTCCCCCTCGGGGTGGGGTTGTGGCATCTGAGCTCAGTGCCACAAACGTGGGACCAGAATTGGGAGCTGGCCTGGAGCCTAATTAGGGCCAGGGGCTGGCATCATGCATGGTGGCCACAAGCAAGGTTTTTTCCTTGTTTGAACCCCAGTGGTGGGGATGTGCAATGACGTCCTGCATCCACTCAGCCCGCCTTAAGTTCTCGATGCCGGTGCTTGCAATTCATCCTGACCTCTGCCAAGTCCTCACACACCAGGCAGTCTCCCCAGCCCTCCACCTGGAGAAGGAGAGCCACCTGAGGGTGCTCAATCCTTCTCCCCAGTTGGTTCTCCAGCTCCCGGGTCCTCTCCGAACCCGGTCGCTTGGCAGCATCGCATGAAACTAACCACTGCACCAGTGGGCCGGCCTTCATTTATTTAATAGGGGCTATTAATGACAGTGAAATTAAATGCTGTTTTAAAATATTTATTTATTTGTCTACATAAATTTTAAATGGCTTTTTGTGATGCAACTAATGTATCTCGGCTTTATTGTGTGGTTGCTGGGTGGATTCTAAGGACACTGCAGAGTCTTGATGACCCTGATACCTGCAATGTGTTATGTGATTGGCAGATAGGTGTATTTATGAATAAGGTTGTGGTTTGAATTTAAGTGGAAAAAAGAAGATTTATCAAGATAAAAAGGAAATGTGATAATTTGTGTAGTACAGATGGACAGTGGGAAACTGCTTAGAGGTTATGCTTTTCCTTTTGTGCATTTCAGTTTGGAAGGTTATTTTGGAACTGTGTGAAGGACATCTGTTTAGTTGAGCATATATGTAGATATGAGAGTGAAACAAGTAGTGCCGATTGGCCATCGGTGGGGTGTCCTTCTGATGACAAGTTTACTATATCTATAAATCTGTAGATGATGAGTTTGCTGTATGTATAAATCGAAACTTTTAGATCTCTACATAAAGTAGTAGCCCAGAAAACAGATTTATACAATAGCTTTTGTGTCAACGCCTATTGCATACATATACATTTATATATATACATATATATATATATATATATATATATATATAGATTTTTATATATGTATAGCTGAGTAAGCATTTTTATGTTAGACCCTGATTTGTGCACCATAATAATTTGTCTGTTGTTTGCCCAATCTGCCTGAAAAGCGGCATACGCAGAGTCAATGCCAGGATCTCTGTATCCTGAGGATCGATTTAGTGGGGCAAAGTTATAGAAGGTTGAAACACACAAATTTAGCAAAAGTAAGAGTTTTTGGTCACCAATAATGAAAAATGATTTGGATTTGAAATCTGGACGATTTGAGTTGTTCAGGTTTGACAGAGTTTGGCCCAAGTGTGTGTTTTTGTACTTTTTTACTACCTTATGCTGTTTATGAGATATTAGCAAAATGTGTTCCATTTTTTTTGCACATGCTCAGTAGGGAAAACTAACATTTTAAGAAAAACTGTATTTTTGCAAAACCACAAAGTTATGTGTTCCTATGGCAATATGTGATAGTTCGGTAAACATTTTTATGTTCATATCAATTGGTGATATGAAAACTAAAAATGCTTAAAACTTTGTGTGCCAAAAACAGTAAAATTAACTGGAGTGGTGGTCTGTTCTCTGACTGGTCAGCAGATTACTCTAAATAACAAGGGTTGCACCAGCTCTGGCTAGAAAATAGCCTGACACCAAAAGTATTCTCAAAAAATATATATATATTTTTTTTTTCATATATTAATTCAGGCTCCAATGTTTCACAGTATTTGGCTTCTTCTGGGAGAATTTTCAACTGGGTTGAGGCCTCAGCTGACTGCCAGCTCAGGAATGTAGTTCCTTATTTTAATAAAGTCTGTCTCTGCTGTAAAAAGCCTGGTGTTGCTTTGAAATTCCTGGCTTGTTCTGTATTTTTTTCTCTTTCTTGTAACAGTAGACAGTGTTCTACTACCAGAGATATATCATTGCTGTGTTTCAGTTATTTTGAAAACCAACAGCAGTGCCTTTCAGTGCTCATTTGTTCAATCTTTCATTTTTATTTTTATGGCCTACCTAGACTTTAGCAAGGCATTTGACACAGTCCCACACAAAAGATTAATATACAAGTTAGCCAGCCTGGGAGTGGGTCCCAAGATGACAGCCTGGGTAAAGAATTGGCCGGAGAATAGGACACAGAGAGTAATAGTAAATGGAGTCCACTCAGAAGAAAGGAGGGTTACAAGTGGGGTACCGCAGGGTTCAGTATTAGGACCGGTTCTCTTCAATGTCTTTATAAGCAACATTGCAGAAGGACTGGAAGGAAAAGTATGTATCTTTGCAGATGATACAAAGATCTGCAACAGAGTTGATGCACAGGGTGGGGTGGAAAGGATGAGAAGGGACTTGGCAAGGTTAGAGGAATGGTCAAATGTATGGCAGCTTAGATTCAATGCTAAGAAGTGAGTAATGCACCTGGGAAACAAAAACCCAGGGGAAGAGTACACAATGGGGGGTGAGATACTAACAACAACAAAAATGGAAAGGGACCTGGCAGTAGTCATATCAGATGACCTAAAGGTGGGCAAGCAATGTGAGAGGGCAGCAAGGAGGGCTGGGGGGATACTGGGATGCATAGGGAGGCATCACCAGTAGAAAACAAGGAAGTTATTATCCCTCACAGACAGCTGGTGAGACCCCATCTGGAGTACTGTGTGCAGTTCTGGAGACCCAATCTCCGCAAAGACATAGACAGGATGGAAGCTGTCCAGAGGAGGGCAACTAAAATGGTGCAGGGTCTGCACCGGAAGACATATGAAGAGAGATGAAAGGAGCTTAATATGTATAGCCTCGAGGAAAGGAGGGAGAGGGGGGACATGATAGAAATGTTCAAGTACCTCAAGGGAATCAACAAAGTCCAAGAGGGTAGCATCTTTCAAAAAAAGAGGTGTGCAAGAACAAGAGGGCACAATTTGAAGATAGAGGGGGTGGCTCAGAGGTAATTTAAGGAAGTATTTCTTCACAGAGAGGGTTGTGGATGCATGGAACGGCCTTCCAGAGGAGGTTGTGGAGTCAAAATCAGTGGTGGAATTCAAGCATGCATGGGACAGTCATAAGGCAATTCTAGGGGGGTGGGAGTAGGAAGAAGTAGGCTGCTGGTTAACTAGGATCTGCAGCTTAACCTTTAGAGTAGGAAATGGGCAGACTGGGTGGACCAAGCGGTCCTTATCTGCTGTCAAATTCTATGTTTTTATGTTTTATGTTTCTATTAGTGACACAGTAAAGATCTCTGAGCAGTCTTCAGTTTGTATTGCAGTTGCTAGTTCAGAACTGCACCACAACACAGACTGAAGGCTGCTCCAGAGATCTTTACTGTCTTACACAATAACAAGCAATTGTCAATGCTGAATGTTTGTTTGCTGCTATTAGCATTGGAAATGCAGGAGTGAGACAGATGCAGAATAGGAATGGCAGTGAAGTATTGAAGTTCATGCCAACCCCACCTCCATCCAGTAGATACAGACAGGCATTGGGCTAAATGTTTGGGTCGTCGCCCATGACGGTCATGCCATGTCACCTCACCCTATTCTGCAGACACTGACACATGTTGAGGTGTGCCTTTGTGTGTTTGGCTTTACAGTCACCCCATTCCATAAGGACATATGCTGAAATGGGTGCAGCATAGGAGAGTGGGGTGAAGTCTGGGGCTAAAGAGTACAAGGTACACCTCAATGCCTTCAGTGGCTGGGGTGAGGGTGGGATGGCATGAGCAGTACAGTCGGCAATCCAAAGGCACACCCGATGCCTGTCAGTCTGTACAGGGTGGGACATTATGGTTAGAAACCCTAACGCCCGGCATTTGTTGGTATTTGCACTACAAATTTTCAACATGGCCTTTTGTGACCTCACCTCATGAAAGATTTGAGACCTCTTCACGAAGAGTGGCAGTGTAATTTTGTCAATGTGTCCCAAACTTTGAGTTCCAATAGCAACCATGCCATTCTGTGCCACATGTATGAAAACACAGATCTGGCAGGATGTGAAGAATGACAGCTGTACCATCCATAGGGAGGTGAAGAGATGGCAACGTTGAAAATCTGTAGTGGGAATATTAAAATGCTCGCACTTCGAGCATACATGTAAACTACAACACATGCATGTCAAACAGTCATTTTATGGACTTTCATCACCAAAGTTTCAACATAGGCATTTTAGGACCTCTGCTCATGATCAGTGTCACTGTGATTTTCTTAATGTCCCGAACACTGATTTCCTACAGCGATCAAGACTATTCTGGCGCTGAAGTGCGAAACACATTTTGGCCAGGATGTGAAAAATGACAGCTGTACTGTTCAGAAGGAGGTGTGGAAAAATGGCAATGTTGAAATCTGGGTAAGAAAATATTGCAAATTCGTGAGATTCACGAGCATGTGTAACTGCACAATGCGTGCTCGTATAACAGTCATTTCTTGGATTTTTCCACAAACTTGCAACATAGACTTTGAGAGCCTCCTCATGAACACTGGCACTGTCAGTTGTTAATCAGTCCCAAAAGGTGATTCCATACAGTGACTGTGAAATCGCCTTTGGACAGAATAATGCCATGAAGTGGCTGAATTCATGAGGAGGGGTCCCAATAACTTATGTTGAAAATGTGGTGCCAAATTCCCAAAATGCCTGAGATATGCACCACAGTTGAAAAAACCCTATTTATGCCATTATACAGCTTATTGGCATTTCTTCAGTTCGTGTTCAGCTTTGAAGAGTGCAGACGTGTTCCTGGTCCACAGAAGATCGTTCAGCTGGTCTCCGGAGGTAAGTATGGGGTGAGGGGATGTGGGGAGGCAGGGTGCTAGAGGGTGGGTGTGGTTTGGGGGCAGGGCGCCAGACTCTATGAGGGACCATTTTCTGATTTACAGGAAAAAGGCAAACATTGTGGGACGTTTTTGTTTCTTAACAGGGACATTTGGCACACTGGGGTGGGCTCCAGCATCCACCCAACTGTAGTCGATGGGGATTGGGGCAACCCGTCGGCATATTGGGGGCAAGAGCCGATGGGATTGGGCACCCCCTCGGCACAAACCAATGTTTTTTTGGGGGGGACATTATGCAGACAGGGAGTGGGCTCCCCTGTCATCAAATTAAACTGGGAAGTGGGGGACTGATGCCAATGGGGATTGGGCCCCCCATCGGCAAACAAATATTGTTTTTTGGGGGGCGCATGATGCCGAGGGGGATTGGGCACCCCCCTCAGCAGTGGGGGCTCTGTGACATTCTTTATGAACATGGCGGCAGCTTGCCAGCTCGTTCACAAACAATATTACAGTACGCAACGTTCCGCCCTGCAATGACGGGTATCTCCCTCATTGCAGCAGAATGGCTGATGCTGCCATGATGAGGTGGCCCCTGATTGCTGCAGCAAAAACATCACAAGTTGATGGCACTTTTGGAAGCCAGTGTCATCAGCACACTGTGCCTCAACTGGCCCACCAGTGCCAAACCCCCAAATGCAGTGTCTCCATTGGCTGCCACACTGCCGCGCCTCCACAACCTACATCTCTCCTAAGCTGCCACATAATGTTTCTTGCACATGCGTGAAAGCAAACATAAAAATGAAAGATTGAACAAAACAGCACTGAAAGGTACTACTATTGTTTTTCAAAATAACTGAAAAACAGCACTGAAATATCTCTGGTAGTAGAACACTGTCTACTGTTACAAGAAAAAGGAAAAACACAGAACAAGCCAAGAATTTCAAAGCAACACCAGGCTTTTTACAGCAGAGGCAGACTTTATTAAAATAAGGAACTACATTCCTGAGCTGGCAGCCAGCAGAGGCCTCAATCCAAGTCAAGTCAAGTCATTTTTTATTTAAAAAGATGCCCAATCCCAAAGGCTCTGGGCGCCGTACATTAAAAAGAAGTGAAGAAATTTTTACAGCATTTCATGCCATATAAGTACAAAACAGAAAGAAAACACATATACATAATCACAATCAAACCCCAAAAGCATGTGAGAATAGGTAAGTCTTTAGGCAAACCTTGAAGGTAGTAAGGTTCAGGGCCTCCCTAACTGCAGCTGGCAATGAATTCCAAAAAGCGGTGCTGGGACACTGAATGCTCGGTCGCCCGCAGATTTTAACCTCGCTCTTGGAACAGTTAGGAGGTCAGCACCAGAAGAACGGAGATTACAGGAAGAGGAGGATGGTATCAGGAGATCTGACAGGTAACTGGGGCCCTGTCCGTGTAGGGCCTTATAGGTGAGAAACCCCACCTTGAAGAGCACTCTCCACCTGACAGGCAGCCAGTGCAGTTCGCGTAGCACAGGTGTAATGTGACAGAATTTACTCTGCCCGGTTAAAAGCCGGGCAGCAGCATTCTGCACGAGCTGCAGTCTGCGGAGAGAGCCCCCAGAGATCCCGAGATAGAGGGCATTACAGCAGTCAAGCCTAGAAGTGACTAATGCATGTATCAAGGTAGGGAGGTCCAGAGGCGGGACAAGGGGCTTAATTCTGGCAATGTTACGAAGATGGAAAAAACAGGAACGAACCACGGAAGAAATCTGAACCTCCATGGTCAAATTCCTGTCAAACATCACGCCAAGATTCCGCACCTAAGGGGAGGCCATCAATGAGGTGGCCCCTAGCACAAGGCCAGTTGCCGAATCAGAGGCCATCCCATCATGAACTCTGTTCGACTCCACTACCAATACCTCAGTCTTATCAGGGTTCAATCCAAGCCAGCTGGAGGCCATCCAGTCGCTGATCTCAGCCAGACAGATGTTCAGCACATCTACTGCGTTGGGTGTTCCTGGAGCAAAAGATAAGTATAGTTGAGTATCATTAGCATAGCAATGAAAACTCAGTCCATACTTTCTAATGATCCCCCCCCAAGGGCAGCATATATACTGCGAACAACATTGGGGCCAACACCGAACCCTGAGGGACTCCACACAAAGGAGACTGGGTGTTGATGAGAAATTTCCCATCACAACCCGCTGTCTCCTATTTGTGAGAAAGGACTCAAACCACTTGATGGACGATACTGGTGAGTCCACATAACTCCCTCAGGCGGAGAAGCAGCACACAATGGTCCACAGTATCAATGCTGAAGAGAGATCGAGGAGAACAAGAATTGTCTTGTCTCCTCGGTCTCTAGCCTATGAGGTCATTTTGCACCCGAACTAATGCAGTTTCAGTGCTATACCTGGCCCGAAAAGCTGACTGGAAGGGATCGTACAACTCGTGAGTCATGAGATGTTCCTCCAACTGACGCGATACCACCTTCTCAACAATCTTTCCCAAAAATGGGAGAATCGAGATAGGACGGTAGTTTGCTCTGACCTCCGGGTCCAAAGAAGGTTTCTTTAAAAGGGGTCTAACCAGAGCCTCCTTCAAGGCATCCGGGAAGACACCCTGACTTAAGGAGCACCGGACAATCAGGGCAAACACCGGGCCAACAGAGTCAATGCATCTCATTAAGAAACGTGTTGGCACTGGGTCCAGTTCACAAAAGGTATGCTTCAGATTGACCACCACCTCAATTCCCTCATGATCCTCCACTGGCTTAAACTCACCCCAGTCAGGCGGAGTGCACTTAGTACATAACTGGCGACCACTGACAGCAATGATATTGCTGGCTGAAGAAACCTCCTGTCAGATCAAAGACACCCTGTTCGAGAAAAACCGAGCAAAATCCTCACAATCCTCATTAGAGGAAACTCTACCGGCTGAGACAGATAGGATGGAGAAGTCTGTCAACAGTCCGAAGAGCGAGGCTGGTTGGTCTCTCCAGCAGCAATCTCCGAGACAAAAACAATGTCTTCTTTGGTCGATTTCCTCCTGATATGCACAATAATGTCGCAGGGACCAGTTTTTCTGTCTCAGGCGGGATTTCCTCCAGCAGCACTCAATCTCTGACCCATCTTCTTCATTTCCTTGAGATCTCCATCAACCATGGAGACCTCAAGTACAAAGTTCTGGGTCATACACGGACAGGTGCGAGGGAGTTGATGGCGCCGGATAGAACCTTATTATAGGTATCTACACTGACACCAGCAGCTGTGATGCATCATCACCTAAACTAGATAGATCAGCAGTCACCATAAAACCCACAGGGTAAGATCTCCTAGAGGGTGGCAGGATCATCTCAGCAGGGAGTAAACTTACGGCAGGGAGCTTCACATGAACCTCACCGTACAAGTGATCAGACCAGAGTACTTGATCAACCATGAGATCAAAGATCTCAATCCCAGTGAGAACACCAGATCCAGTGTGTGGCCATCTCGATGAGTAGGTGCATCAACGAACTGCAAAAGCCCTTATAAGGACATATTCTGCAAAAATTGTCAATGCATCTCTGAGTTTTATCCTCAGCCCAGACATTGAAGTCCCCAGAATAACACATCTAGGGAGTGCAATGTCTGCGCTGGCAACAAACTCGGCAAAATTCCGCGAGGAACCCCACGGGCTCGGAGGCGATAGATGAGGAGGGATTCTGCAGCCAATGCCGAGTTCTTCACGGACGGCCACACACTCAAATGAGTCTGGGGTTCCCACTGGAGTGCAGTGAAGGTCAGGCTAGATTTAAAACAAATGGCAACACCGACGATCCTGCAATTTCCTCTGGGGCAGTGCACAATGGTATAACCTGGGAGGACTGCAGCCTCAAAAACAGGGCCAGCATCATCTACCACCCAGGGCTCCGTTATGCAAGCCGGATCGACTGAAGAAACCAAGGCGGCAATAATTTCCGTCTTGTTTCCAATCGACCTGGCATTGCACAGCACTGCCGACAGAGGAATAGCAGGTGGTGTAGCCCCTCGGGTTACCTGACCACTTGGTCTGGTGGTTTCCCTGGAAATGGGCACCAACCACGTCTGGCGTCGCCTAGGTGCCCTAAATAAACCAGGGCATCTCCTCCATCCAACCACCTCTATTTTACCTTAACCCCGCTTCTGGTCAAACCACAGCTTGCAGGCCAAACAGTCCCTTATAATCCCCACCTCCCTGCAACGCCTGCTTGTAGCATTGGAAACAGGGAGAGGAGCAAAGGGACGCAGAGCATGCAGCTGCGCCTTCCCGTGAACAATCCTAACCCCCACAGGTTGCTCTTCAGACCCCCTACACATTCCTAAATTAAACATAAAAGACAGATAAACTATAATGTAAACTAATTCAACAAATTAAATTTTAAAACATTTCTAATTTAAAAGCCTACTACAATCTAAAACCCTTAATAGACAAACCTACTTCCCAACTCTACGTTACAGACAGAGTAAAATTCTGGCACCGAGTGGCGCTCGCGCCACTCACAACGCTCGCGCTTGCGAGCGGCGCTTCCTTATATGCAAGCACTCATCCCCAGCCCTCACAACGAAACCAGTTCCCTCCACTCCTCCGATATCATCAGAAAACCAGATAAATTAACACAGCCTCTCACGCTGTGATTTCACCGGCTGAGACGAATCGGTGAGAAGGAGGTCAACAGGTAGGGAAACAATAAACTTCTCTGCAGGCTATTTAAAATTCCAACCTCTAACGAGCGGCACTCAACAAAGCCACACTCAGATGTGCTGCTGTTTAGAAGCGGTGTAGTAGACAGCAGTTCAAATCTACAAGTTGGCCAATATTCCAGCCGCTAACGAGCGGCACTTCGACCAAAGCACCAACACTCAACTGCCGCTTGCAAGCGGCGCTTCCTTATATGCAAGCACTCGTCCCCAGCCCTCACAACGAAACCAGTTCCCTCCACTCCTCCGATATCATCAGAAAACCAGGTAAATTAACACAGCCTCTCACGCTGTGATTTCACCGGCTGAGACGAATCGGGGAGAAGGAGGTCAGCAGGTAGGGAGACAATAAACTTCTCTGCAGGCTATTTAAATTCCAACCGCTAACGAGCGGCACTCAACAAAGCCACACTCAGATGTGCTGCCTCTTAGAAGTGGTGTAGTAGACAGCAGTTCAAATCTACAGGTTGACCAATGTTCCAGCTTCAACAGCGGCACTTGCGACAAAGCACCAACACTCAACTGCCGCTTCGCGTGCACTTCCTCTATATGCAAGCACTCGTCCCCAGCCCTCACAACGAAACCAGTTCCCTCCACTCTCCGATATTGTCAGAAACTAAGTAAATTACACAGCCTCTCACAATGTGATTTCACCGCTGAGACGAATCGGGAGAAGGAGGTCAGCAGGTAGGAAGACAATAAACTTCTCTGCAGGCTATTTAAAATTCCAACCGCTAATCCAGTTGAAACTTCTCCCAGAAGAAACCAAATACTGTGAAACTTTGGGGCCGGAATTAATATATGAAAAATAAATAAAAAATTAACTTTTGAGAATGCTTTTGGTGGGCTATTTTCTAGCCAGAGCTGGTACAACCCTTGTTCTTTGGATTTGACTTTACCGCAAGTGGCCAAGCCTCACACAAAAAACCATAAAGACATTATTGGTGATTTCCCTTAGGAGTTCCCACTTTGCTTTTACAGATTACTTTGACAGGAATGTGCTTTTGTAGTTTTTGATCCTATTTGTTATGTGTTTTTTAACCAGAAAATATATTTGTTTTAAAATCAGGAGTCTTGAATGCATGTATCTATGATTATGCATTTCTGACTTTCATGTTAGCATTCATGAGTAAACAATATGATTGCTAAAAAAATGTTACATTTTTGTGGGCTGAAAACAATAAATTTAGCTTGAGGGCCACTGTCTGTACAGGGGTGGTATATGGGCCTCCAGCACAAGGAGAGGAGTCGGAAAAGGCACTTAGGGAAGGCATCATCAGGATGGCATATTGGGGGGGGGGGCTGCTGTTAGTTGATGACTTCAATCTGCCAAATGTGAACTGGAGCCTTCCAGCTGCAGCTTCGGCTAGGAGCAGGGTCATCCTTGACTCCCTTCAAGGAGTTTTTCTGAGGCAGCTAGTCAATAAACCCACTAATGATGAGGCAGTAATAGACCTGGTGCTAAGTAGCCCCTTCCCATGTCTAGGGGCCAGATACTATGGAGGTAAGGGGGCCCCAGACTCTAGAACCTCACCAAGTTCTCCTCAGATTAAAATCAGAATAAAACCATGGATGTCTTACCTTGAGACATCTTTAGAACCCAAGACACTGAGCCCCAAGGGTGTACAGTTTCTTACCCAGTAAAAGATCTGGAAAGCAGACTGGTTAATTCATCTTCAAGCTTCTCCAACCCACCGGACCTAGAACAGGAGGGGTGTATGAAATTAAATATTTCCAACCCCAGGAAAACTGCGAAAATCCCTAAAAGACTAAAGAACTCATAATTCATCAAAATCCTTCAACAGCAATAATCAAACTGGACTCCAATTTCTAGAAGAAGAATCAGCATTTTATATAGTGCTTTTCATACACAGTGTATCCCAAAGCACTTTACAAGCATTGCTAGACTGGAAGTGAAGTGACTGAATGTGTAGTGCCATATCGCACATCAACACCCACACACAGCCTGGACAATTGCATGAACCAGTTTTAATGCAAAGAGGAATGTTGCCCAGGACACTGGGAATGCCCCCTACTCTTTGCAAAAATGCTCTGGGTTCTTTTACTTCCACCTGGACACCCAATAGGACAACATCAGGATCAATTTAGCATCTCTTCCAAAGGATGGCACACCCCAGCAGTACAGTACCCCTAATACTGCACTAGAGTGCCAGCATTTTAGATCTGAGTCTAATCCAGTGTGGGACAAGAACCCACTACCTTCTGGTCCAGCGGCAAATGTGCTACCAACTGAGAAACGTGACACCAACAAACAAATCACTTTTATTCTCCTGAACTCCTAAACAATTACAGAATTCAGGGTCCCAGTAGCTCAAAACCTTAAACTAATACAGCTCCATGGGGCTAACTTATTTACCAAAACTGATTCGTTGAGAGAGAGAGAGAAAGCTACAGTCATTCTTAGGCATGGATTTTCTGTACAACAAAAACAGCAGCAAACTTAACCCCTAGGACCAGAGGCTGATTTCTGAAAATTCCCAGGAACGTGAAGCTCCCGACGACCCACTGGTAAGAGTCTTCCTAATTTCTTTGTCCTGAACATCTTATTTTTTGTCTGCTCCTCAGGGGAGTGATGTACTCCTCTGCATGCCATCAAGTTCATTCATACTCAAGGTGAAATGAACAGCCTGAAAACACTCTGCAGCTGCTCCTATAACCATTTCTCCCATTAATCCTGGTCCCAGATGTGTTCTTCTTCACACATTCCCCGTAGCTGCCACTGGAGCTGAACCCTCCAAACAGTTACAGTGGTTCCCTACTTCAACCAAAATCCTGTTTACAGAGATGGGCATGGCCTTCATTGGGCTAAAGGCCTACACATTTGTGGTTCCATGTTATTATGGTGAATATTAAATGGTGACAGCAATCTGAGCGCGCGCTGTATGGGGACTGCAACTACAGTGCCCATGCTGTACATGTGGGTGAGCAACGAAATGGTGACAGTTTATCAAATGTTTTGATGTGGGAAGCTTTGCCCCCCTACACCCTGCTATACAGGGGGCTTTGGACCCCTCCAACCCCTTACTATGATACCAACTCCAAGGTCAGAGCACCACGAGAGGGGAAGGCATTTGTCACCATTTCATTGCTTGATCACATGTACGGGTGCTATAGTTACAGTCACTGTACAGCTTGCGCTCAAATTGCCATTGCTGTTTTCATTCTGCTAATTGACATGACACCCATATTTGTAGGCCCAGGGGCCTACCCCAGACATGAGCATTGCAGGCCTCATTGAGCCCAGGCCACCACGCACTCCCACCTTCCACCCCTTGAACCATCATGCAATGTGGGGAACTGGGATCAGAAGGAGCTGCTACCATCCCTCTAATCCCCTGTCAAGGCCCTACCACTACCACCACAACAGCCCCCAATGGCCTAAGAACAACACCACCAAAATTGGGCCCAAATGACCCCTAGGGTCCTATCCTATCTGTTATGCCCAACTTCTCTGCTTCCATGGATGCCTTCACCACCCATTGCCCAAGGGAATCCTGGACCCAACAACAACAGCTGCCTACCTGCCTGCCTCCCATGGAGATCCCAAACCCAGGACCCAATGCACTGCTGCTAAACCTGCTGACCTGCCTAAGAGGAGGGGGAGAACCCCCCCTCCAAACTGCCCCACTGCAAACCCTACTGGTCTCTCTCCTTGACTGCCCATCTCTCTGCTAAATATACATAGCTGCACTCTATTGCCCCCAACTGGTAGCAACAGTAAAAAAACACACCCACAGCATACAAACTCCTTAAGCACGGGGGGCCCCTAAAGATAGGAATAAGCCCACCCACAAGGGGGGTTTACACTCTCTCCCACCAAAAAACCCATTTCCTCCAGGAAATGGGTGCAAAGGGCCAAGCAGGCCCCCATCCAGCCAAGCCAGGTAATGCACACTCCCCAGCATGTCATAGGGGCACCCACCAAAGTTTGACCCAAAGGGGGGAACCCTTCCCAGCTACCGTTCACACCAAAGAAAAGGGGAAAAATCCTAACTTACTTGTGCCAGGAGGCCTTACATTTTTAAACTACATTTAGGCAAGATTAAGAACATTTTGAATATTGAAAACACAGACATATTTTATAGATAGATACATAAATATATATATATATATTTATTGCAAAACATTTAATTAATGCATCAGTTAGGGTGAATACTATAGTGACAAAAGCAGGGAAATGAGGCATTAGGGTTTTCAACCCTAATACTCCACCCCCAGGGTTCCCATCCCTACCACTCCACCCCCACTACTCCACCCTATACACACTAACAGGCATTGGGGTGTGTCATGAGGTCATCAGACCTAAATTTCACCCCATTTTCCTATACTGTAGTTGTGTCAGCTTGTTTGCACATGGAATGGGGTGAGAGTTAGGCCTGACAACCCCATGGCACACCCCAATGCCTGTTGGTGTGTGGAGGGTGGAGTAGTTGGGGTGAAGTGATAGGGGTGGGAACCCTGGGGGTGGAGCATTAGGGTTGGAAACCCTAACACCTCATTTCTGCTTTTTTGCTATAGTAGTTATCCTAACTGATGTATTAACAAAGTTTTTGCAGTGAATTTCCTTACTTTTTCAGATAGTTTACTTGTAGCCTTATTTCCTGTGGTAGCACAGGCCCTACAATCTCACTCTCATAATTGCCCCTATGTCACAGTGGGAGCACAGGACCCTTATGACCATGCACTCCCATGCTTGGTTTCAATGAAAACACATAACTTGGCCACTGTTATAAATTTTCTTACCAAATTTTGAACATGGGCTTTTGGCACCAGTCTCATGAACACTGGCATTGTCATTTCATGAATTGGTCCCAAAAGCAGACTTCATGCAATGACCATTCCATTCTGTGCCACAGATGTGAAAACATGTTTCGGGCAGGATGTAAGGAATGGCAGCTGTACTGTTAATGTGTTTGTGTGAAAAATTTAAATGTTGAAAATTTAGAGTGAAGGTATAAATAAATTGGTGAATTACGAGCCTGCATAGCAACTGCACATTGCATGCTCATAACACAGCAGTTTCTTTGATTTTCACACAGATTTTCAATATGTGCTTTTGGGACCCCACCTCATGAACAGTGGCACTGTCATTTTGTTACTCAGTCCCAAAAGGTGATTTTGCACAGCAACACATATCCTGCACCAGAGGTGCAAAAACAGGATTTGGGAAGGATGTGAGAAATGATGGCTGTACTGTTCATGAGACAGTCCGAAATAATGGCAATGTTGAAAATATGGTGTGAAATACAAGCCTGCATAGAAACTGTGCAACAAGCACTTATCTCATATAGTCATTTTTTGTTTTTTACACCAAATTTTCAACATGGGCTTTTTCCTCATGAACACTGGCACTGCCATTTTGTAGATTGGTCCCAAAAGGTGATTCTGCACAGAGCCCATGAAATCACCTTTCGGGACTGGGTAACGGAGGACATTGACAGTATTCATGAGGTGGGGTCCCAAAAAACCCATGTTGAAATTTGATGAAAAAATTTTGAAAAATGCCAGAGATATCAACATAAGTTCAAAACGCCATAGACAGCCATTACATGGTGCTTACCTTGATTGTTCAGTTCACAGTTCAGCTTTGAAGAGTGCAGATGTGCCCCAGTCCACAGAAGAAGACAGAGCCAGACCTCTGGAGGTAAGTAAGGGTTATGGAGGGGTGCAGGGAGGTGGGTGCACAGAGGGAGGGTGGAGATGGTGGAGGAAGGGGGGGAGACAATGAGGGTCTGTATTCTCTTTTAACAGGATAAAAAAAGATGTCTGGGGACTGTTTTCTTCCTTGCAGGTATACAAGTAAGAAAAACATTTTGTAACACTGGGGGTGGGCTCCCCAGTGTTACTTATTACTGGTGGCTGTGGAGAGGGGTTAATGTAACTGGGGACACGGGGCATGGGCAACCCAGTGTCCCACCTTGGGGAGGGGGTCGACTGCCAACATGAGGATTGAGGCCCCTGACATCAGCAAATAATGCCAAAGAGTGGGGTGGCATCGGACTGGGCATCCCGGTGTCACATGAAATAAACAGAGAAGAAAGGAACAAACTGAATAACTAACTAACTAACTAACTAACTAACTAACTAACTAACTAACGAGGGTGGGGGTGCCACTAGACATCAGGGCAACAAACAAGGCAGCTGCCAGTATAAAGCAGCACAACAGATGGGGTCAACCTTGACTCTGCTGCTGGCAGCATGAGTTCCAGCTGCAGCTGCAAAAGTCAAGAAAATACAGCTCTTTTCATACAGAGAACATGCTAGAAGCCGTTCTCTTCCTAAGCTGCCACCCGAGATTTCAGGTCACCTAAAAACTTATTTGGGGCCACTTTAAAAAAAAACATTAGAATACAGCTGAATGGGTACTCTTTAGCTACATTGTGTTTCACAGGATCTGTAACTAAAGATCCTTGCTAAGCGGCAAACAAGATGGTGGACACAAGGTAGCTCCACCTTTCAAACTACGGTGAACTTTGTGCAAAATACTGACCCTCTTTGTGAAAAGAAGCTGGTATTTTGCACAAAGTAGTCTTACTGTGTGAAAGATAGAAACTTTTGTGCCTGATACATAAATTTGCTCACTGGAAATAAAAGGAAATTAAAACTTTAATAACTTTGGAACATATTATGATTTTTTCACCAAACTGTCAAAAGGCATGTGTGTGATTCAAAGGCTTTCTACCCTTAAAATTTCAGACTACTAACTGAAGCTGTTTCTGAGATACAAATTGAGAAAAAAAAATGGCCAAAAACACAAAATGTTCTGTTTTTCAACACATTGTATCTCAAAAGGAACACAACAGATTTTCACAAAGTTTGGCACGTTAACAGACCTACCATGGCCATTAAGCATAGCACATTTCATGCACATCCCTTGAACAGTTCCAAAGTTATTAAGGTTCAAAGTTTTGATTTTAACATTGAAGTTACGTTTCACCTAACTATACTGGCACTACTGTGCCAGTAGAATATTTTATTTATATATATATATATATATATATATATATATATATATATATATATATATATTCATGGCAAAACCTGTTTAATTGCATTAGTTAGGGTTGCCTTGCAACAGCGACGAAAATTTGGTGTTAGGTTGTCACCCCTTGCACTTCACGCCCACCGTCCCCACAACAGGCATCGGGGTGTGCATTAGTCATCAGCCTAACTCTCACCCCATTCCATATGTAAATAAGCTAAGGCAGTACAGTATAGAAGAATGAGGTGAGAGCTAGGACTGACGACCCCAAGCATACCCCCGATGCCTGTTGGCAGGAACGTGGGTGTGGGTGCAAGGAGTAGCAACCCTAACACCGAATTCTCACTTTGTCACTGTGGAACAACCCTAACTGATGCATTAAACTGAGTTTTTGCCATGAATTTCCTTCTTTTGAGAATGTGCACTATAAATAGTGAATGGAATGTGGTGGTGGAGCACGGCCCTTTCACCATGTGATTTTTGTCATTTCGCTGTGCAAAACTGTATGACTGACTGAAATGAAAATTGTTAAATGAAGACATGTACCATGGCACACTGTCAAAACTGTGTGCACATCCATTCAACAGTCGCACAGCACCACGAGCAAACAATGTACCATGCACAATTCAGCAACGTAAGGGCCAGTGACCTGAAAGGTGGCACAGTGAAAGATGAATTATAAATCTTTGTACATTCCAAATGCCATGCAAATGGGACACATGGTTCAGAAGTTATTGAAGCATAATGAACCAAATTTTCATTCATCAGAGTGGCATAATTCCACACCTGTTAATGTTTTACACATGAAACCACAGTAAGGCACCTCTGTGACACTAGGGCTACCTAAGCTATAAATTTAAAGGCAGTAGCACCATGCAGAATGCTATGTGCAAAATGTTAACTGTGTCACGAGTATCTCTACAGTAAATTATTTTTCAAACATGTAAACTGCATAATTCACATCTCCAGGACATCCGCTCAACACCCTCCAAATTTCATCTGAAAAGACCAAACTGCTCCAGAGATATTACATTTTTATGTTTCTGTACCTTTAGAAGTTTTCCACCAGAAAATGTTTATTTATTTATTAGATCATCAGTTTACAGACCTTGAGTCAAAGACTCATTTACAAAAGCACCTCATCAAGCGATCAATACATCACAGTAAACAAACAGTACAGTACATAACGCTTAGATTAAAAAGCAACCAGTGTTACAGGCATTCACTAGTGGTACAAGCTTGGTAATATGTAGATCACAGTAGTCATAATATAGGTCATCTAGTATTTCATAATATAGGTACATGAGTACCACGTCAGGTAGCAACCAGAGATATTTTATTAAATAGTGAAATTGTAGCCAAAATGCACTAAAATGGTGGACCAGGCGTCAAAAGTCAGTAATCATGTGCACTAACTTCAAATGGCCATAACTCTGGAACGGAACAACATTTCTTCACCAAACAAAAATGGGCATGTTCCTTTAAGAAAGGTATTTCTACCTGCCAGGTTTTAGACCAATCAACTACACACAGACTGTGCTATGCATCATGGAAGACCGTGCAGAAAAATAGCAAAAACATAATGTTTTGCACTGCACTATGCAAACGCAGAAACACAAACGGTAATGTTAACACAAATGGTGATGGAAATAGTGAGGTAAAATAAAATAATAATGCTAATGGTAACTCAAACGCAAGCACAAATGGTAATGCACATGGTGACGCAAACATAATAACGCAAACGGTAAGAGAAACACAAGCGCAAATGTTCATGAAAACAGAAATGGTAATGCAAATGGTATCGCAAATGCTAATGGCAACAGAAATGCAAATGTTAACGAAAACAGTAACGCAAACACTAATGCCAGCAGTAATGCAAATGCAAACAGTAACAAAAATGCAAACGGTAACACAAATGCAAACAGAAATGCAAATGGTAACAGCAACAGCGACGCAGAATGAAACAGAAATGCTACCGAAAATGCAAACACTAAGGCCAACAGAAACGTAAATGCAAACTGTGACGAATATGCAAACAGTAATGATAATGCAATTGGAAATGCAAATGGTTACGTAACATCAGTGATGAAGCCAAAGGAACAGTAACACAAAATGGAAATGCAAGCACATACTGCAAATGAAAATGGTAATGCACACGATCATGGTAGCGAATTGAAAAGCAAATGTTTACTGTAACACCAAAGATGACGGCAAAAGAAACACTAAACGGAAGTATGTAACGCAAACGCAAATGGTAATGCACATGATGACGCAAAGGAAACACAAACAAAAACAGTAATGGAAATGCAAATGATAACAGTAACGCAAACGCAAGCACAAACGCAAACACAAAGGGAAACGCATACGGTGGCGTAAACGTAAACGCTAACGCAAGCGGTTACAGAAATGCAAGCAGAAATGCTAACTGTTACAGTAATGCAAATGCACACACTTTTTTTCCCAAAAAGGTGCACTCAGAAGCACAGTGAATACAAAGGATGTATGCATAATAATGGCCCTTGGAGCAGAAAATGAACACTTGGAATACTAAATTGCTTATATCTCAGGAACCGTATGACGTAGAAAAAAATTTAAAATCTCATATTATTTATGACTTTCCTGGCTAGTTTTGTACTTAGCCCCTAGTAGAGGACTAAGAATTCTTCCAACGAAGTGTCCGTATCTCGCCGCTTTGAGATACGGGCCCGAAAGGCGTATGGACGCCGAATGTTAGCCTATGGGAAAAAATTGTCAACTTTGGAGTGCCATAACTTTGAAGTCCCTAATATTTTATCACCAAACCACCAAAAGGCACATCTGTGGGATCTTGGCATTTTTCCTCCAAATTGTTGCCCAAAAGACCAAACTGTTTTGCAGCAGGGTAGCAAAGATTCTGTATTGTTTGTATAGAACATTAATAAGTAGTAAATCACGACACTTTCAAAAAAAAATCATGAAAGTGTCGAATGTGTGACACTACTTTGTGACACTACTTTTACAAAATTTTAAAAACATATTTCTGGGGTATTAACCCCCAAAAAGACATGGCTAGCATCCTTAGGACTCGACTAGGTGAACACAACAAGAATTGTGTCCCTACAGGGTCCCAAATTTAAATGCTAAGCATTTCTGTGACCACCAACTGAAAACAAGATGGCGGATTTGTGACGCTACAAGGGTCATTTGCTTACACTAAAAACTGCATTTGCAACACTTTCGCATATTTTGTTAACTTTTCCCATTGACTATAATGGGAAACTTGTTTTTGAATAGGTTTGAACCTGTAATATTTTTTCACAAAATCTTCGAAGGCACATTGGGGTCCCCGCTGCATGTTCCTGAGGGTTTCGGACCGTCACGCAAACCGCTGCAACCTGTAGGTACGAGCAAAGAATGAGCAAAATGCATAATTTGAGCGTTTTGGTGTGTAGCTGCCAACCATATCCCACTGTTACAAGAAATTTCAGGCAAACCGCCATACAGTGGCAAAGTTATTAAGCTGCCAAATTTCAGATATAACCCAAATGGGGTACTCAACCTTAGCTATAGCGGCACTACTGTGCCACCATAATATATATATATAGCAGCTCGGCGGCAAAACTTCAGCGAATGCATTGTTACAGTTAGCCCATGAGTTAAAGTGAGGAACAGAAGAGCTGTTACCTTTATTCCCCAAGTCCACTTCATCCCCACCAACAGACTTCAGGTGCATCGGTCATTGGTCCTAACCTCACCCCATCCCATGTGCAAACAAGCTGAGGTGTGCAGTATAGGAGAATGGGGTGAGAGTTAGACCGACGACCCCAACGCACACCCAGATGCCTGTTGGTGGGGATGGGGTGGGCTTGGGGTGCAAGGGGTGACAACCCTAATACCGAATTTCCTCACTTTTGTCGCTGTGGAACAACCCTAACTGATGCATTAAACTGAGTTTTTTGCCATGAATTTCCCTTCTTTTTGAGAATGAGCGCTATAAATAGTGAATGGAATGTGATTTTTTGTCACATAATAACGCTAATGGTAACACAAACGCAAGCGCAAATGGTAATGCACACAGTGATGCAAACGTAAATGGTAAAGCAAACGGTAAGAGAAACTCAAGTTCAAACATTAATGAAAACAGAAATGGTAATGCAAATGGTAATGGCAACAGAAACACAAACGTGAACAAAAACAGTAATGTAAATGGTAACGCCAGTTGAAATGCAATAGGTAAGAAAAATGCAAACGGTAACACAAATGTAAACAGTTAAGGAAACGGTGCTTCAGAAGGAAACAATATTGCAAATGCCAACGGAAAATCAACCAAAAATGCAAACGCTAAGGGCAACAGAAACGCAAATTGGGACGAAGACGCAAACAGTAACGGTAACGCAATTGGAAATGCAAACAGTTACAGTAACAGCAACGCTGACACCAAAGTAAACAGTAATGCAAACAGAAATGCAAACACAAGCATGTACAGAAATGGAAAAGGTAACGCGAGTCGTCACGCATCGCAATTGGAAATGCAAATGCTAACGATAAAAGCAATGATAACGCCAAAGGAAACACAAATGCAAATGGAAGCACGGATGCAAATGCAAATGGTAATGCACACAGTGATGCAAAATGAAACGCATACAGAAACAGTAATGGAAATGCAAATGGTAACATTAACGCAAACACAAGTGCAAACAAAAACGCAAAGGATAACGCACACGGTGGCGTAGACGGGAATGCTAACGCAAACGGTTACGGAAACGCAAGTGGTAACGCTAACTGTAACAGTAATGAAATTGCACACCCTTTTCCCCCCCAAAAGCTGCACAGAGAAACACAGTGAATACAAACAATGTATGCATAATAATGGGCCCCAGAGCAGAAAATGAGCACTTGGAATACTAAATTGCTTTATATCTCAGGAACCGTAGAAACGAGAAAAAAATTTAAATGTCATATAATTTATGACTTTCCTGGCTAGTTTTGTACTTAGCTCCCTAGTGGGGGCTAATCCTTTTTGATGAAAAGTCCTGATTCCAAGTGTTTCCAAGATACAGGCCTCGAAGGCGCGGCAGGCGCCGCAATGTTAGTCTATGGGAAAAATTATCAAATTCTGAGTACCGTAACTTTGCAGCCCTGTAATATTTTGTCACCAAGCCACCAAAACGCTCATCTGTGGATTGTTGGCTTTTTTCCCTCCAAATTTAAGCCCAAAAGACCAAACCGTTCTTTTGCAGCAGGGTGGCAAAAATGTCCTAATCTTTTGGGCATAGTGTTGCAAAGTAGTGTCACAAATCATGACACTTTTGCAAAATAAATCATGAAAGTGTCGCAAGTGTGACACTACTTTGTGACACTACAGTTTACAAAAATTTCAAAAACATATTTCTGGGTCTTTTAACCCCCAAAAGACATGGCTAGCATCCCTCAGGGTTCGACGAGGTGAACACAAAAAGAACTGTGTCCCTAGAGGGTCCCACATTTAATGGCAAGCATTTCTGTGACCAGTAACAGAAAAAAAGTGTTTATTTATTAAATTTTGTTAACTGGTAGGCTCTCTGGGCCCCTAAGGTCCCTTTTTCAGGGGTGACCTGAATTAGTTACATATAGTGAGGCATTTATACAGTACAGTACATTTTGAACAGACAATACAAGGTCAGTGATACAGCATTCCATGCAAGGCAGTATTACATACAGCAGAGTATTTAACTAACAGAAATTGTAGCAATCATAATACTATAAGACAGGGTTTGGTTGGCTAGTGTCACATAAATGCTTGGGTGGGTCGAGGGTAGAGGATGAACAGGAAGGTGTGGAGGAAGAGAGGGACTGTTCTGAGAATAAAGGTTGTGCGTGGGGACAGAAGCAGTGACTATGGCCCAGTGAATGTTTTGTAGAGCCTTCCAGAAATTCCCATGGAAGTAGTTAGCTGAAGGTGTCCAGGGAGTTTATTCCAAAGCCTGGGGGCAGCACAGGCAAATGATTTGCTGCCAACTGTGGTTTTGATCTTGGGTTCTTCAAGGAGCCTTAGTCCAGTAGTACAGAGAGGCCTGCTGGAATGTTTTGGGTAGTAGTCCAGCTAAAGTAGCTGGGGGTGGTCATTGATGAGTTTATAAGTGTTACATTATAGGGGTACTGAAGTCTATGGCAAAGGAGGGCCAGCAGAGCAAGGCAAGTACTTGCAGTGATGGGTCCTTGGTTCAGCGTTCATAGCAAAGCATGCAATTTTGTGATATAGGGTTTGTAGGCAGTTGAAGCTCTGCTTGCCAGTCCATGCAGAATTGGGGCAGCGTATGTTAAGGTAGGGAGTAGTATGCTCTTGGCTATTGCCAAGTGGGTCTCTGGCATCATTTGGGTGCTAAGGGGTGGAGCAGGCCTAGCTTTTGGTGGATAGTTTTGGTTACAGAATCCACATGGGGTTTTAGGGTGAGTCCATGGTCCAGCACAAGGCCAAGATATTTGAAAGATTGCACCACCTCAATAGTGAAGCCTGCTGCAGCATTGTGAGGAGAGGAGGCTTCGATCAGGGCCTTGGGATCATGGTCTGAACAAGACAGCCTTTGTTTTACTGGAATTTAGGACTAGGCGATTCTCTAGTAGCCAGGATTCAATCAAGGCAAAGTCTGACTGGAGTTGCGGTCCAAGATCATCTGCATTAATAGATCTGTACAGGACCATGTCATCAGCATACTGGACCATGAAGCTGGTCCTGCAGTGGTTGCTGAGGTAATTGACAAACAACGAGAATAAGAGGGGGCCTAAAATTGAGCCTTGTGGAACCCCCTCAGTTACTGGGAGAAACTCAGAGGTAGCTCCCCTCCACTTGACCTGCTGAGAGCGGTCAGACAGGTAGTTGCTGAACCAGTTCAGTGAGTGTTGATCTAGTCCCAGTTTACTTAGTTTTGCCATCAGTGGGGAATGGTCAACCAGATCAAAGGCCTTGGTCAGGTCTATGAAGACAGCCCCTGTTGGGAGGCCTTTGTCCAGGGCCAAGAGAATATCAGTGGTGAGTTTGATAAGTGCCTAGTCAGTCCCATGCCTTTGTCGGAAGCCATGCTGGGTGGGTACCAACAGCTGGTTTGCTTCTAGGTAGTCTTGAAGTTGGCAAGAGATGAGCCTCTCTTGGATTTTTGCCAGGGTGCAGAGCAAGGAGATAGGCCTATAGTTTTCTGTTGGCTCCCTGGAGCCTCCCTTATGGATTGGCACCACATTCGCCTGCTTCCATATTTTGGGTACTACTCCACCCAGCAAGGACCAATTTATGAGCCAGGTAATGGGAAGGGCAATGACTGATGCTGCAGCCTTGAGCAGCCTGGGTCCAGACCATCTGGGACTGACTCAAGACAATACAGGGTAATTTATGGACTGACTCACGACACTACAGGGATCATTTATGACACTAAAACTGCATTTGCAACACTGCCAAACCTTTTGTTAACTTTTTACATTGACTATAAAAAGTGTTTTTTTTTTGCTCCCTCTAGCTCTGGGCTGGCCTCCTTCAGGCCCTCCGTGCAATACTGCCCTGGTACAGCTACCTCTTCACCCTATACTGCAGCCCCCCCCCGGGTAACCCCCAGATGTAACCCTTCGCCGGGAGGGTCCCCCTCCTCCAAGAGAGAAGGCACCAGGAGGGCAGCCAGTGCCATACTTGCCCTGGGTGCTGCTAGGGTGGTTCGTGCACTGCCCGGGGTCTCGAGGCAACGGGAGCTGGCAACCGTTATCCGATTGGCCTCAGGGCTCTTTCCCATTTGCTCCCCAGGGATGTGGTGTGCCACTAACATCAGGCTTACGCCGATGTTCGTCACACCCTGTTGAATTGTAGGACCCCAGGCATTGCCGAGCCTCCAGCCTCCTGCCAGGGGTCAGCAATTGCCGGTCACATCCCGCCTCCCCGAGAGAGAGGCAAGCAGTCATCAGATGCCCTCAGCCTTCTCTCCTGCTGGCCCTCCAGCACCCAAGTCTGTTCCTGAACCCAGTCGCTGGCATCGCAAGCGGAAATCCAACCACTGTGCTGATGGGCTGGAGAAACTTGTTTTTTGAATAATGTTTGAACTGTTTAATATTTGTGCACGAAATCTTCAAAAGGCACATCAGGGACCCTGGCCGCATGTTCCCTGAAGGTTTTGGACCAGTCACGCAAACCATGCGACCTGTAGACACGAGCAAAGAATGCGTAAAAAAATGTAAATGTGACTTTCTATTGTGCTTTATAGCTCCACAATTGTAAGCCAACCATTACAAAACTTGGCATATCCAGAGATCTCTGGTACCACTCGGTGCCAGCCAAATTTCAGGCAAATCCGTTATATGGTGGCAAAGTTATTAAGCTGCAAAATTTCACACTTTAACCTTGAATGGGGTACTCAACCCTAACTATAGCGGTACCCTGTGCTACTATAATATATATATATTTAGGATTATGAAGTCACTTCTATTTAAAACTTGACATTTTGCACATTAATAACTTTGGACCGGTTCAACAGATGTGCATGAAATTTGGTATGTGCTGTGGGGTGTGGTAGATCTCTTGATTTTTCCAAATTTTGTGTCGGTCGGACTTACTTTTTTTGTGCACCAAAATGCTGAAAAATGCACTTTTCGCCAGTTATGTGGGCAGTTTTTCAGATTTTGTCATGTGGGCAGAGGGTGATTGTGAAAAGCAGGGATAATGAAAGAATATTGAACGAATGTTTCTGCTCAGTATTCACAAAGGAAGAGGAGGGGAGGTACCTAAACCAAACAAGAGAAACACTCTTGAGATGGGGGTCGATACCAGTCCATTTACAGAAGAAAGGGTTCTGAAAGAACTAGTAAAATTGAAGGTGGACAAAGCAGTGGGCCTGATGGGATTCACCCAAAAATTCTAAAGTAACTAAGGGTAGAACTAGTGACACCGCTGACTACTCTCTCTTTAACAAATCATGGGAGGATGGGGTGGTACCCGAGGACTGGAGGAAGGTGGTTGTGATTTTCTCAAAAGTAGGAGCAGGGCAGAGGCAGGAAACTACAGACCAGTTAGTTTGACCTCAGTGATAGGGAAATGATGGAATCACTTTGAAGGAAAGAATTGTTGAGTACCTAGAGGCCAGTGGGCACAGGACCCAAGGCATGGATTCACAGTGGGAAGGTCGTGGCAGACTAATCTAATAGATTTCTTTGACTGAGTGGCCAAAATAGTAGACCAGAGAGGGGCTGTGGAAATGGTCTACCTAGATTTTAGCAAGGCATTTACTACAGTCCCACACAAAAGATTAATAAACAAGTTAGCCAGTCTTGGAGTAGGTCCCAAGGTGGTAGCCTGGATAAAAATTGGCTGGACAACAGGACACAAAGGGTAGTAGTAAACGGAGTCCACAGTGAAGAAAGGAGGATTACTAGCGGGGTGCTGCAGGGTTCAGTACTGGGACCGGTCCTTTTTAGTGTCTTTATAAGTGACATTGCAGAGGAACTGGAAGGAAGAGTATGTCTCTTTGCAGACGACACAAAGATCTGCAACAGGGTTGATACACAAGATTGAGTGAAAAAGATGAGAAGGGACTTGGCAAGGTTGGAGGAATGATCTGATATATGGCAGCTTAGATTCAACACAAAGTAGTGCAAGGTAATGCACCTAGGAAACAAAAACCCAAGGGAAGAGTACACAATGGGGTTGAGATACTGACAACAATAAAAATGGAAAGGGACCGGGGGTAATTATATCAGATAATCTAAATGTGTGCAAGCAATGTGAGAAGGCAGTAAGGAATGCTGGGGGCATACTGGGATGCATTGGGAGAAGCATCAACAGTAAAAAACAGAAAGTTGTTATCCCTCTGTACAGACAGTTGGTGAGACCCCATCTGGAGTACTATGTGCAGTTCTGGAGACCCCATCTCCGCAAAGACATAGACAGGGTGGAGGCTGTCCAGAGGAGGGCAAGTAAAATGGCGCAGGGTCTGCACCAGAAGACATACGAAGAGAGACTAAAGGAGCTTAATATGTATACCCCTGAGGAAAGGGGGGGGGGGGGCATGATAGAAACTTTCAAGTACCTCAAGGGAATCAACAAAGTCCAAGAGGGTAGTATCTTTCAGAAAAAGAGATGTGCAAGAACAAGGGGGCAAAATTTGAAGATAGAGGGGGACAACTCAGAGGTAATGTGAGGAAGTGTATTTTCATGGAGAGGGTTGTGGATTCATGAAACAGCCTTCCTGAGGAGGTTGTGGAGTCAGGAACAGTGGGGGAATTCAAGAATGCATGGGACAAACATAAGGCAGTCCCAGTTGGGGGTAGGAGGAAGTAGGCTATTGGTTAACTAGGATCTGCAGCTTATCAATTAGGTAGGAAAATGGGCAGACTAGGTGGGCCAAGCAGTCCTTATCTGCCATCAAATTCTATGTTTCCTTGTTTCTATTTTGTCTGTGGTGCTGCGTGGCCATTGTGTAGTGTGCTGCTCTGCAACTTGGCACCTTGAAAGAGCTTGGGTCAAGGAACATGTTGCTTTTTGTTTGGTGAAAAAATATTAATCCATTCAAAAGTTATTAAAGTTTTAAGTTCCCATTATAAGTATATCGGAAAATTTATTTGCAAACGAAGAATGGGGTTTTGGCCATCTGGTCCCTCCTCACGATCAAAGAATCTGCAGGCTCACAATCAAAGATTCTTTGATCGCAAGGGAGGGACTAGATGGCCAGATTTGGAGGGACAAGATAGCCCAATTTTAACAACTTTATAAATTAAATATCTCAGAAATGGTTTGGTCATTTTTTTTTTTTACTTTCTGTTTGTACTCCTCCCCTCCCGTGGCACTCCACTCCCTTCGGGAGATGCCTGTGGCCATTCTAGTCCCCACCTCCTACGTGTATCCCATGGCAGTCCATCCTCCATGTAGCCTTGGCTTACCCCCCAGGCGGGGACGAGGTGGGGGGGCAAGCATCCTGAATTCCTGAGTCTCATCAGGATGCCGGTCACCGGGGCAGGTAGGGGTATTGGGGATCGTGGCCTGGCGCTCCGTCTATCCAGGAGTGTCATGGGTGTTTTTTTTTTCTGATGTTCTGGGGGAGTGGCTATGCCCCGATGTCAAAGCGTCTCTGCCGAAGTCCGCCACTTCCCAACCCCTCTGTATGCTCATGTGTCTGCTATGCCTCTGGCTTCCACCAGAGGCCAGTCAGGCACCGAGCGTGAGAGGAGAGGAGAGCTGTCCTCGGACGCTCAATCCTGTCCCTCCCCTGCTGACCCCCGATGTCCCAGGCTCAATCCCGAACCCAGGTCACTGGTGTGGCACGAGGTGTGGCGTCCAGTGCATCAACCCCTATGGTTTGGTCTTTTAACTTAAAATTTGGAGGGTGGTGATGGGATGTCCTGTAGATGTGAATTAGGTGTTTAGGTGTCGGAAAATACATTTGTTGCGGAGATATTATATGGCACAGTTTACGTTTTGCAGACAGCATTTTGCATTGTGGTAGTGGCTTGAAATGTATAGGGTAGCTAGCATTACTGCCATGGATGTAATTTTCAGTCGTTAGGTGTGTAAAATGTAAACAGATGCGGAACTGTGCCACTCCGAAGAATGAAAATCTCAAACTTTAAAATGTTATATCTCGGACATGGTTTGGTCTTTTAAATTGAAATTTGGAGGGTGTTATGGGGATGTCCTGTACATGTGAATTATGGTATTTAGATGTTGGAAAATTAATTTGCTGTGGAGATATTGTGTGACACACTTTACATTTTGCAAATAGCATTTTGCATTGTGGTAGTGGCTCCACATTTATAGGGTACCTAGCCTTACTGTCATGGAAGTTATTTTCAGTGGTTAGGTGTCTGGTATGTAAACAGGTGTGGAATTATGCCACTCTGATGAATGAAACTTTGTTTTGTTTCAAGGTGGTGAACCTTGAAATCAACTTGCATGACTTTCTGCTCTTCTATTCTTTCTCAAAAAGTAAGGAAATTCTATGCAAAAAACTTAATTAATGCATCATTTAGGGTTAAAACACAAAAGTAAGGAAATGAAACCTTTGGGGTTGCTCCTTCCCTCGTGTACCCCACCATCCTCCTGAGATTGACAGATGATGGGGTGTGTCATTGGGGTTGTGAGGCCTAAATGTCACCCAATTCTTTTTTACTGTGGCTTGTAAATTATAGGGGTGCGGTCACATCCCTGTAGTTAGGGTTGAGTAAGCACTTTAATGTTAAACTTCAAAATTTGTGCGTTAATAACTTTGCAACCGTTCAACAGATTTGCACGAAATTTGGAATGCACAGTCTGGTATGGCAGATCTCTTGATCTGCTCAATTGCATGCAAGTCGGACGTATGGTTTTTGTGCAGCAAAGTGCCAAATAATTCACTTTTCACCACTTTTGTGCGTTTTTTGTCCATGGCACTGCACGGACACCGTGAGGGCTATTGGTCTGAAGCTTGGGACATAGAAGGAGCTTGGGCCAAGGAACATGCCATCATTTGTTTGGTGAAAAAATATTAATATGTTCAAAAGTTATTACAATTTGAAATTCCCATTATATCCTATGGGAAAATGTATATGTATTTTTTGAATGTTAATGAGAAAGACCAGATGACGGGATGTTCTGTAGATGTGAATTATGGTGTTTAGATGTTGGAAAATACATTTGTTGTGGAGATATTGCATGGCACAGTTTACATTTTATGGACAGAGTTTTGCATTGTGGTAGTGGCTTGAAATTTATAGGATAGATAGCCTTAGCAGCCATGGATGTACTTTTCCGCCATTAAATGTGTAAAATCTAAACGTGTGGAATTCTGCCACTCCAACAAATGAAAATCTCAAACTTTAAAATGTTATATCTCGGACACGGTTTGGTCTTTTAAATTGAAATTTGGATGGTGTTGAGAGGATGTTCTGTACATGTGAATTATGGTATTTAGGTGTTGGAAAATTAATTTGCTGCGGAGATATTGCATGCCACACTTTACATTCTGCATATAGCGTTTTGCATTGTGGTAGTGGTTTCACATTTATAGGGTACCTAGCCTTACTGCCATGGAGGTTATTTTCAGTCACTAGGTGTCTGACATGTAAACAGGTATGGAATTATGCCACTCTGATGAATGAAACTTTGTTTTGTTTCAAGGTGGTGGGAGTGTGGGTCCCGAAGGGCCCTGTGCTTCCACCATAGAACATAGAAACATAGAAGTTGATGGCAGATAAGGACCGGAAGGCCCATCCAGTCTGCCCATTTCTTTTTCTACCTTATAAATGTGCCATCGGCCTTTGTTCTGTCAATGGCCTATCTATTCATACTCATCTGTATTGCTCCCTTATGCCTGTCCCATGCCTGTTTGAAGCCCTGCACTGTGTTCATATCTGCCACCACTTCCTGAGGTATGCCGTTCTATGCATCCACCACCCTTTCTGTGAAAAAGAACTTCCTCACATTACCCCATAATTGTCCTCCCTCTAATTTCATGCTGTGTCCTCTTGTCCTGCTATTTTTCTTATATTGAAACATGTTAGACTATTTCACCTTGTTAATGCCATTAAGGTATTTGAATGTTTCGATCCTATCACCTCTCTCCCTCCTTTGCTCTAGGGTATACATATTGAGCTTCGTTCATCTGTCCTCAAATGTTTACTGATGCAGTCCCTGCACCATTTTGGTTGCCCTCTCTGACTGCCTCAATTTGGTTAATGTCCTTGTGAAGGTGTGGCCTCCAACACTGCATGCAGTACTCCAGATGGGGCCTAACTAGTGTCTTATAAAGAGGGATTATTACTCCTCCTCTACGACTTGTGATACCCCTACTAATACACCCTAACATCCCCTAGCCTTACCTACTGCTCTAGTGGTCTGCTTGATGATTTCAGGTCATCGGTGATGATGATGCCCAAGTCTCTTTCTTCCCTTGTGACTTCCAGCAACTCCCCTCCCAGCCTATAGGTGGCTTCAGGATTTATCTTCCCTATGTGCATGATCTTGCACTTCTTTGCATTAAACCCCAGTTGCCAGTCTTCTGACCATTTTGTTAGTTTATCCAGATCTCTTTTCATTCTGCCCACCCCATCTGGATCATTTACTCTGTTGCAGATCCTGGTGTCATCTGCAAAAAGACAAACCTTACCCTCCAGTCCATCTGCAATGTCACTGATGAAGATATTGAAGAGGACTGGCCCCAGGACTGATCCCTGAGGTACCCCACTTCTAACTTGCATCTCTTCTGACTGTATACCGTTTATCACCACTCTCTGTTTTCTGCCTATCAACCAGTTTGTCACCCAGTTGACCAACTTCTGACTCACCCTAAGCCTACCCAGCTTATTAATCAGTCTTTATGTGGAACTGTATAGCTTTGCTGAAGTCAAGGTAGGTGATATCAACTGCCCCCTTGGTCCACCACTCTGGTTACCCAGTCAAAGAAATCTATGAGATTAGTTGGACAGGACCTTCCTTTTGTAAACCCATGTTGTTTTGGATCCTGTGCTCCTAAGGATTACAGGTGTTGCATTATCTTTTCCTTAAGGAGTGCCTCCATAATCTTGCCCACTACTGAGGTAAGACTGATCTGGTCTGTAGACTCACTAAACAGTTCTGATAATGGCTCTGCTAGTTCCACCCTTAGCTTCTTTAGTACCCTGGGATGTGTGCCATCAGGTCCCATTGCCTTGTCCACCCTGAGCTTATCGAGCTCTTGTAGGACCCTTTCTTTTGTGAAGGGACTAGTGCACACCTCCCTCCCCTGTGTCCATGGTGCTGAGCTGTGGGCCCTGCCCTACCTTCTCTTCAGTAAATACTGAGCAGAAGTATCTATTTAGGATAGATGCTTTTACATGGTCCTCCTCCTCACATGCCTCCTTATCCCCTTTGATCTTAGCAATACCCCCTCTGGACTTTCTCCTTTCACTAATGTATCTATAGAAAGTCTTGTCACCTTCTTTTACTGTTTGTGCTAGTGTTTCCTCGGTTTGGGCCTTTGCCTGCCTTACTGCCTTCCCTGCTTCCCTTAGGAAGTTTGGTATGCCTCTATCTTCATCCGCTGCATTCCCTTATATTTCCTGAAGGCCAGCCTTTTGCTCTGACCTTTCTGCTACTGTTTTGAGAACCAAAGTGGTTTCCTTCTTCTTTGCACTTCCTTTTCTCTAACACACTCTGAGTGCAGTATTCTGAACAGGGTAACAGAACAGGGTAACCCTCCTGTCTGTTTTGTGGTCCGAATCACCTTTGGTCTCAAGTTCTGGAGGATTCAAACTGTAGCCTTATGCTAGTGTACCCCAATGTACAGGCTCAGATAATTCTGCTCTTTGGGAATGCCACATATCTTCGCCAAGGACACCTAGCCAGATATACAAAATGAACCCTAGAAACTCTATAGAAAGACCAGTAGGAAACTTCTTACCTTTTCCAGTTTGGTATTACCATTAAGCTTATGAACCATGTCAACTTTAACCATATATGCTTCACATGCAAAAGAAAGAATTTCGAAGGCACACCAAGTAGTCTCTTTAAAATAAGAGGTTTACTAAGAAAATGAATATAAATATGTAAAATGTAAACACAGAACAAGATGTCACAAAACATACAATCACTTAAAAGAACAAGGTCAAAATACAAACCTAACCTCCTACCACAATACACTTAGACTTGTCTATCTAATGTATACCTTCTTACAGTGCTATAGGTAGATATTGTTGTTTCTGAGTCCAACAGGAATGTCAGTAAGTGGATATACAGAATACAGTTTAAATCCTGTGTCTCCACCCCTTCTATGATGCCACCTAGCTACTCCTTTTAAAATACTGAAAATGATACAACCAGGATGTCTTATCACTCAGGAGGTAAATTAAATAAGGTGACATCAACAAAAACTAATTTCTCCAATGACTCTTTGATCTTGAGTGGTTTCCTGCTTTTTCAAAGACGTCAGAGAACTTTTTCAGCTCTGCAGTTTTCTCACTTAGCTGTCATATAGCTTTCTAACACCAGCTGAAATTAACTGTTCTTCCTCTAAACATCATAAAAGTTTATGATCTCTATCCTGGCAGCTGGTCAGCTACAATTAAGTCAGATAAACAGGAGACACTTTGTTATGTCTCTCTAGTCTTCAATTATCTTCTGGCTTTCAGGTTAATATCTTGTAGCTGAAACCTTGGAGGGGAGGTCATCCCATAGGCTGACTCATGAGAGACACTCAATAACCCATTTTTATATTACAAAAATCATAGAGCAATCAGAACCAGCTGGTCAAGCGTCACAGTTTATATTCTTGCAAAATTTTATTTTTAAATGTTGTGAAAGTTTGGCTACTTTTAATTCAATCCCATTTAAAGCTGCAAAAATGAACTTTTTCAGAAATGACCATGTGGTATAGTAGTTTAAATGCTTCAACTCTGGTTAAATTTGGATATGTTGTTTTAACATTAGAGGGAAATAACTGAAATTAAACATTTTGGCAAAATGTTTGGTAGGCTATAACTCAGTCACATTTGAACTAGAAATCTGATACTATGTGCATATACAAATGTAGTGATAACCTGTACACCTGTCACATTTTATAAATTTGGAATGAGTACTATCAAAATTAGACTAAACTAACACAAACCTAACTTTTGGAAAAATGTTTGGCTACCTATAACTCAGCTCCCAATGAAGCTTGAGACTTAAAATGTGGTGTATATACTGTATATATATGTTATATATATATATATATACCCATGTTGGTGCTTCCATAAATCCAGACATTGTGGAGAAATTTGGAAAATAAATTTTAAAATTACCTCAAAATAACTGAAAATTGAATTTTAATTAAAAGTCTGGCCACCCATACCTCTGCCCCTTTCAACCACCTAACTGAAATTTGACATACCTTTGTATGTCATTGGGTAGTGTTTATGTTCCAAATTTGGAGTTATTAGACCTGTACGTTTTAAAGTATAGCAAAATAACTGAAATTTAAAATTTAACAGAATTCACTGAATTTTCATGACATTCTGCAGAATTCCATAATAGGAATGCTCATTCCATGGGCATTCTGTGGGCAAAATTTTATATTCAAACAGCTCTACCTGTGGGAGCTCATGGCCCTCTTGTTCCTGTGCTCTCATCCCCCGTAGATGCACATGTAAAGTATATGCGCTGTGGAAGCACAGGGCCCTCCTGGCACTGCACTTCCATTTATAAGACAACAGTGACCAAATTGTCAGCATAGCATCATATTACCCCACCCTCAAGTAACCAGTACAGAAAATTTTCAAATCCCTGCAAGAACGTAATTCTGTGCAACTGCAACACCATTCCACGCCACAGGCATGAACACGCATTTTGGGCAGGATTTGAAAAATGACATCTGTGACATACTGTACATTAGATGGTATAATAATAAAGCTGTGTTGAAAATCTGGGGTTAAAATATTTAAAATGTCCAAAGTTATGAGCAGCTTAGCGAAATTGCAATGAATGGTCATACCTCAGGCACTATTTTCATATTCTGACCCAAATTTTCAACATAGTCTTCTTATGACCCTACCCCTTATAACCCTGTAGGTGACATTTTTCAAATCCATGCCAAAATGCTATTTTATGCCAGATGAGTGAAAACACATTTCCAACAGGATGTGAAAATGTCAGCTGTACTGTTCATGTGGTGGTGAAAAAATGGCAATGTTGAAAATTTGAGTCATAAAATTTAAAATTACCAAAGTTATGCATAGAAAATGTCAATGAGTGCACATAACATGACCATTTTGAATAGCTGCCAAATTTTAAACATGGCCTTTTGGGACCCCACCTCATGAATGCTGATGGTGAAAATTCATTATTTGGTCCTAAAAGGTAATTTCATGCAGCAACAGTAAAATAATTTTCTGGGCCTGATTAATAAAATTACATGGGGTCCAAAGAAAGCCATGTTGAAAATTTGTGAAAAAATTGAAAAATGGCAGTTATGAACATATGTTCAAAACGCTGAAATACATAATTCAGTACTTATCTTGAGTCCTCAGTTCACAGTTCAGCATTGAAGTGTACAGATGTGACTCAGTCCACAGAGGATTACACCATTCGACCTCAAGTGGTAAGTATAGGAGTAAGGGGGTGTGGGGTAGTGGGTGTGCTCAGTGGAAGGGTCAGGATGGGGAGAGGAATGGCAGGGACAATGAGGAACTGTTTCATTTTTCAGATTAAAAAAAGACATCAGGGACTGTTTCCATTTTACAGTGTAACAATAAAGAAGTATTTTGGGACACTGGGGGTGGGCTCCCCAGTGTCCCACACTGCTGGGGTGTGGGGCCAACACTAATAAAATAAGGGGACAGCAATCAGAGGGTGGGGGTGCCACTAGACACCATGGACTGTAATTAGAATTACAGGATGATGATCAGAGGATGGTGGGTGCCATTAGACACCAGGGACTGTAATAAGACTTAGGGGACAGTGATCAGAGGGTGGGGATGCCACTAGACACCTGGGAATAAAGTTTTTGGTTGATGTGGACAGTGATTGGTGGGTAGGGGTGCCACTAGACACCAGGGAAAAGGGCATGCATGGCTAACACTGCAACTGGCAGCACAACTTCGGCATTGGCTGCAGAAGTCAAGAAATTTCTGGTGTTCTCATACACAGAATGCAGGGGAAGCGCTCCTTTCACTAAGCTGGGCAGCTGGGATTTTGCATGCCCAGAAAACAAATTTGTGGCTTTAATGTAAATAAATAAACATCAGAATCTAGCTAAATGGGTCTTGTTTAGCTAGCTTCGGATGTTTGTTTTTAAAAATCATAGCATTCTTATGTATTTTCCACGTTTGACAGTCAGTGGAAAAAACCAACAAGAAGTAGTTAGCACGGCACAAAATAACATTTGGTGCTGTGCCAAAGAAGTGGCATGAAAGCAAATCAGGCATTTGTGGCATCAAAATTTTACTTTTGCCACAAAACGTTGTCTCAGAAAACCTACTGCGCATGCACAAGTTGGAAACCACTAACATTTAAAGCCTTATAACTCTGGAACCCTTTGATATTTTTTCACCAGACCTATCAAAGGCATTACCTTAGGACATGACACATGTCCCCTGCAAGGATGGGGCAAAAATTCCTTTCCATGTAGGCTGTAGGTGGAGCAAAAAAAAAAAAACAATGTTACGTGTAGGAAAAAACATTTTTTTTCTAAAAATGACTCTTGTAGATCTCAGAAACCACACAAGCTGCAGTCACACAAATTACCACACATAAAGGCATTACATCCTAGACAACGCATACAAAATTTCAGCTCATTTCATCAAAGAGAGCCAAAGATATTAATGTGAAAAATTTGAGGTTTAACATTAAACAAGCTACAGAAATGTAACTATAGGGGCAGTATTGCTCCCTTATAATAAGTTGCAAAATCTTTATTAATGCTCCAGTTGAATAGCGCAATAAAAGTTGGGAAATGAGATGTTAGGGTTTCCAACCTAACACCCCATCCTCCCAAATCAAGCAGAGAGCAGGGTGTGGTAGTGCTTATTCTAAGCCTAACGCTCACCCCATTCCATCTGTAAATAAGGTTAGATGTGTACACTTTCTGAGAATGGGGAGCGCTAGGCTTGAGAAGCCTTTGAAACCCTAACTCCTTTTTTCCCAACATTTGTTGCTTTGACCCGAACTGGAGCATTAATAACGTCTTTTTATAACTTATTTCCTTACTTTTTGAGATAGTGTAATAATATCCTTACAAGCAAAGCACATTTACCCAAAGGCAAAGAAGCAGTCAGCATGCCACAAAGCAGTTCAGTTTCATTTTCTTTAATGAATCCTGCATTTTAAAAGATTTTGGCACACTTCAAAGCAACAAATAGATGCAGGTTGAAATTCCATATGCCTACAGAGGTCAATATGCAGCTCAATAGAAAATCCCTAGTCCAGAACCTAAATGCCCAGCCTGACACCAACTCACACATATCCAATAACGTTTCAATGTCTTACACTGAAGTCATCATCAGAACACGTGGCTAGCTAGGATAATGCACTTAAATCTACATACTCTTAAAGTGACAGTTACCTTAATTATGTAAGTGCTGCCCAAAATAAATGTATATATGGCTCTACAGACATGCAACTCCAATAAATATATTAATAAATTCATATAGCTTCAAAACAACAAAGGACAAACACATATCCACACCAAAAGTGTATTTAACTATACAAACTATAAACATTTCTAAATATTTAGTACAGTATAAATACTTACACAATTTAAATGCATCTTAGTGACCCTAAAATACTTTTAAATATCATATATATATATATATAAAATATAGTTATAATGAATATTAAAAGTGCTTAAATATTATGTGTAGCGCAGCATCATTCAGTCCATGAGGGTTTACTGTGTCTAAAGTCACAATCCAAAAGCTTCCTCCTTAGAGGTTTATCTCTTAGATTTCCACCTTGAGCATCAAGTTTTACTTTTCAATGCCAAAAACTGCAAAGCTGCTACAGAACAATGTCTTGCTTCTTGAAAATGTCTCAATAACATAGCTTTCAGTATTATTGTGGCTAGCTGCCTTATGTCCTGCAATTCTTTTCTTTTTACTTGAATGCCAAAATAACTGTTTTTGGTGGATCCACTATAACTGTGCATTGTTAATAGTATCCTTATTTATCGAGCACAGGGTCCTTTGGACCTCAAGGCCCCATTTCCATAAATGTGTATATGTATATAGTGGTGGAAGGGCACCAAATTGTAAGTATAGCCATATTATTACCCCACCTCATGTACCCGGTACAGGAAATGTTTGAATCCCCACCAAAATGTAATTCTACCCAACTACAATGCCATTTGCACACAGGTGCAAAAACACATTTTGCCCAGGATTTGAAAAGTGACATCTATGATGTATATGAGGTGGGGTAATAAGAAGGCTATGTTAAAAATCTGGGGTCAAAATATTGAAAAGTTCTAAAGTTATGAGCTTGTGTAGCAAAATTGCAATGAATGGTCATACCTTTGGTATTTTTTCATAATCTGACCTCAAATTTTCAGCATTGACTTCATATGACCCCACTTCATGAACAAGGGCAGAAACAATTTCCAAATCCCACCTGAAAGGTTAATTCACTAAGCAACCACAAAATCACCTTTTGGGTGGGAGTTGTGTAATGACATCCTATGGTTCATGAGGTGGGGTCCCCAAAAGGTCACGTTGAAAACCTGAGGTCAGAATCTCAAAAAATGGCTAAGTTATGCATAAAAGTTGAACCCCCTTCCCCATTAAAATATATGCAACCACATTTACATTAGTTTCTTGTATTGCAGTCACCGGTTCCGCAGCAAGATGTGTCTTCGATTGAAGAGCAGATCTCAACCTGGGACCTGTTCTAGGTGAGTGTCAGGTGAGTGAAGGTGTGTGGCTGTGTATTGGGAGATGTGTGGGTGGTGGATGCTGGAGGTGGGGTGGGGTGGGGGCTGATTGGCAAGGGACCATTTTTTACAGGTTTAAAAAAACATAGATGAACCATTTTCTTTATTTCAGGTGTTTCCTTCAATCAGATGGTGTGGGGGTGCCACTAGACATCAGAAAATTAAACAAAAATGATGAGGATGGTGATCTGAGGGTGGGGGTTGCCGCTAGACACCAGGAATAAAATCAGAATTATGGGGATGGCGATCAGTGAGTTAGGGCTACCACTACACAACAGGGAATAACATAAGGGGGACGGTGATCAGTAGGTGGGAGGTGCCACTAGATACCAAGAATATACAGTAGGTATTTTATTTAGGGAGACAGTGATTGGGTGGTGAGGGGTGCCACTAGACACTAAGCCAAGGGGGCTCACACTTCACACTGCAGCCAGCGGCACAAGTTCAGCTGTGGCTGCAGAAGTCAAGAAATTCCTGCTGTTCTCACACAGAGAATGCGGGGTGGGGGACAGTCCTTCACTAAACTGGGCACCTGGGATTTTGGGTACCCAGACAAAGTATTTCTTTCCCTAATTGTGAAAACAGACATTAGAATCTAGCTAAATGGAACCCATTTAGCTAGGGCCTGGTGTTTGATTTTCAAATGACAACAGTTTTATGTATAGAAACATAGAAATTACAGCAGATAAGGACCGTAAGGCCCATCCAGTCTGTCCATTTCTTTTTCTACTTTATAAATGTGCCATTGGCCTTTGCTCTGTCAATGACCTATCTATTCATACTCATCTGTATTGCTCCTTATGCCTATCCCATGCCTGTTTGAAGCCCTACACTGTATTCAAATTCACCACTTCCTGAGGTGGGCAGTTCCATGGATCCACCACCTTTCTGTGAAAAGAACTTCCTCACATTACCCTTAATCTGCCTCTCTCTAATCTCATGCTGTGTCCTCTTGTCCTACTATTTTTCTTATATTGAAGCATTTTAGACTCTTTCACCTTGTTAATGCCCTTAAGGTGTTTGAATGTTTCGATCATATCACTTCTCTCCTCTTTGCTCTAGAGTACACATATTGAGGTCCCTTAATCTGCCCTCATATGTTTTCTAATGCAGTCCCTGCACCATTTTGGTTGCCCTTCTCTGGACTGCCTCAATTTGATTAATGTCCTTGTGAAGGTGTGGCCTCCAGTACTGCACATAGCACTCCAGATAGGGCCTAACCAGTGTTTTGTAAAGAGGGATTATTACCTCTTTCTTCTGACTTGTGATACCCCTGCTAATACACCCTAACATCCCCCTAGCCATACCTACTGCTTTAGTGGTCTGCTTGGATGATTTCAGGTCATTGGTGATGATGATGCCCAAGTCTCTTTCTTCCCTTGTGACTGCCAGCAACTCCCCTCCCAGCCTATAGGTGGCTTCAGGATTTCTCTTCCCTATGTACATGATCTTGCACTTCTTTGCATTAAACCCCAGTTGCCACTCTTCCGACCGTTTTGCTAGTTTATCCAGATCTCTTCTCATTCTGCCCACCCCATCTGGATCATCTACTCTGTTGCAGATCTTGGTGTCATCTGCAAACAGACAAACCTCCACCTCCAGTCCATCTGCAATGTCACTGATGAAGATATTGAAGAGGACTGGCCCCAGTTTGCCATCCAGTTGACCAACTCTGACCCACCCCAAGCCTACCCAGCTTATTAATCCATCTTCTATGTGGAACAGTATCAAAGCTTTGCTGAAGTCAAGGTAGGTGACATCAACTGCTCCTCCTTGGTCCACCATCAGGTTACCCAGTAAAGAAATCTCATGAGATTTGTTTGACAGGACCTTCCTTTTGTAAACCCATGCTGTCTTGGATCCTGTGCTCCTATGGATTCCAGGTGTTGCACTATCCTTTCCTTAAGGAGTGCCTCCATAATCTTGCCCACTGCTGAGGTAAGACTGACTGGTCTGTAGTTCCCTGCCTCCTCCCTGCTACCACTGTTGTGTAGCGGGATCACATGAGCTCTCTCCAGTCTTCAGGGACCTCTACTCTGCTCAGAGACTCACTAAACAGTTCTGATAATGGCTCTGCTAGTTCCACCCTTAGCTCCTTTAGTACTCTGGGAGGAATTTAAACAGGCACTGAAGACACATTTGTGGTTTCAAGTGTACATGACTTGATTTATTTGTTTATGGATTAGTATTTTGTATGTGTGTTTTATTATACTGTTGATGTAAAGCAACTTAATTTTTAGAAAGGCACTGTATAAATGAATTTTATTATTATTATTATTATTATGAAATCCAGTCCCATTGCCTTGTCCATCCTGAGCTTATCGAGCTCTTGTAGGACTCTTTCTTTTGTGAAGGGACTAGTGCTCACCTCCCTCTCTTCTGTGTCCATGAGCTGTGGGCCCTGCCCTACCTTCTCTTCAGTAAATACTGAGCAGAAGTATCTATTTATGATAGATGCTTTTACATGGTCCTCGTCGCCCCCCTTATCTCCTTTGATCTTAGCAATACCCCCTCTAGACTTTATCCTTTCACTAATTTATCTATAGAAAGTCTTGCCACCTTGTTTTACTGTCTGTGCTAGTGTTTCCTCGTTTGGGACTTTGCCTGCCTTACTGCCTTCCCTGCTTCCCTTAGGGAAGTTTGGTATGCCTCCCTATCTTCATCCCGCTATGTTCCTTATATTTCCTGAAGGTCAGCCAGCCTTTTGGCTCTGACCATTTCTGCTACTGTTTTTGTGAACCAAAGTGGTTTCCTTCTTCTTTTACATTCCCTTTTCTCTCTAACACTATGGGATGTTGCTTCAAGTATTGCATCCTTAATGCTTGCCCACTTTGCTTGTACCCCCTCACCTGTATTTCTTTTTTCTAGGGCTAGCTTAATTCTGTTGGCCATCTTATCAATGTCAGCTCCTCTGAAGTCCCATATTTTTGCCTTGGAATGGGTTGATTTAGTTGTAGTGGCCACGCTTTTAGTTCGTGGAATAAAAAACAAGATGGAGGCTTACGAGAAAGATTTTTTTTTGGCGAAAAAGGGTTGGCCCCCTTATGAAAAAGAATCCCATTTTGTGAGGACAAATACTTTCTTGAACTTTATACCTCTATCCTGGAGCATGATCTTCCCATTGAAAGCTATGGGAACTTAAAAATTGAATAATTTTGCAAAAGATATATATTTTTTCACCAAACAAATGCATGGCAGTTATGTTACTCAAGCTGTATCTACCTTATCTATCAATCAAAATCTTTATTTAGCCAGGCGAACACCAGTGAGCAAGCTCATTTTCGAAATGGACCTGGGCAAGATTCATGAACAATACATAAAGTGGAATACCAACTTAGAGTCATTACATAGAATAGGGATTACACACAAGAGGTTAATAACAGCACTGGAGTACCTTTATAAAATAAGACAGGAAATTAAAAACCATGTGCTACAGAACTTGTGTTACAAAAGATGCAGAGTAAACCTATACAACCATATATACAGAATTTTCATTGAGCATGTTTGGATTAAAGTATTGAGTTCATAGTGCAAGGAGGAGGACAGGTGATGAAAAGGAGGAACTGGAATGAGAGCATAGTGCAGGTGTCTGAGGGGCTTTAGAGCACCAGGGCAGGTGGCAATGGTTATAAAGCTAGGTACAATATACCAGGAACAGGGGCTGAGGGTGACGTGCCAGGAAGTGTAATATTAGTAGATGTCAGGATGACTCAGAGAGGGAGACTCCAACTTAGACTGGGTGGATCTATAAGGTGGGGTACAAATAGACACAGACATACTGAGTAGTGGGGCAGGAGTATCAGGAATGGAATGTTCCTCACAGGGCTAGAAACTGATTCTGGGGGGATGTTGGGAGGCTGTGACATCAGAGGAAGCAGTTACAGGATTCCTTGAATGAATGAGAATATAGTGCTTTGAAGGCTGATAGTTTGATTGAGAATGCCAGTCGCAAGGTTTTTTGCAGGTTGTTCCATAGTGAGGGTAGAGCGTGATTAATAGCAGACCTACCAAAGCATGACTTGAACTTAGGTACTGCAAGCTTGATGTAAGTAGAACTCCTTAGGGCATACTTACCTACCGCATTTAGAGGAAGACAGTCTGAGATATATTGGGGCAACAATTTAGTAATAGCCCTGTAGGTCCAGAGGGCTACATTTCTCTGTATTCTGTACCCGAGGGAGGACCAACCTACTGCAGCGTAGAGGGAGCAGTGGTGAGTAGAATAAGGAAGTCCAGTAATGAATTTCAGAGCTCTATGGTATAGTATGTCAAGTTTTGCCAGAGCAGTGGCAGTACTTTGGCTATATAGAAAGTCTGCATAATCCAATAAGGTGAGGAAAGTGGTTTGGGCCAGTCACTTTTTTGCCTCCAATATTATTAGGATTTGATCCTGTAAAAGAGGACAAGCCTCTGCCTCAGCTTCTTTATCAGCTCATCAATGTGATCATTGAAGGAAAGATTTTGGTCTATCCAGACCCCAGGTATTTGAATTCTGTGACATAGTTCAGTGGTTCACCAAGGAGCGTATGAATCTGAGGTAAGTTACCTTGAATTGCAAGGTTATTAGCATTTGCAATGGGAGAAAAAAGTATTGCCTTTGTTTTCTTTGCATTCTAGGAGCAGTTTCTGTTGCAGGAGTTGTCATTGTAGTAGGTTAAATTCTGTTGCAGATCCCTGCAAGCTGTTTCCAGGGAGGAACTTTCAATGTAAAGTATCGTATCATCGGCAAAAAGGTGATTGTTAGCAGATTTGATGTCCACGTTGATTCCATTTATGTATATTGCAAAGAGCAATGGACCCAGTATCAAGCCTTGTGGTACACCCCTCAGAAGAGGTTTTAGGGATGAGAGCTCCCCTTCCACCTTAATCTGCTGTTGCCATCCTGTAAGATAGTTCGAGAGCCATCTCAGGGATAGGGAGTCCAGGGCGATGTTTTGGAGGGAGACAAGGAGTAGATCATGGTCAACAGTATCAAACGCCTTGCTTAAATCCAGAAATATGGTGCAGACAAAGTTCTTACTGTAGTATCTAGGGCACACTGCCAGTCATTGGTCACTTTGGTAAGGGCTGAGATAGTACTATGATGTGGTCTAAAACCAGACTGTAGGGGGTTTAACAGGTTAGCATTATCAAGGTAGTTCCTGAGCTGTATACTCACTATTTTCTCCAATAATTTGGATAGGGTGGGGAGTAAGGAGATTGGCCTATAGTTGTTCAGGTCACAGGGTCTCCAGACTTGAAGACAGGGATTACGTGAGCGGTTTTCCAGAGGGGGGGAATAACGCCTTGTGAAAGGGAGACGTTAAAGAGATGCATGATACGCACTGCCAGTATACAATGACTCAGCTTCAAGAAGAAGGGGTCTAAGAGGTCAGCCCCAGCACTCTTTCTGGTGTCCAGATGTAGGAGAAGATCCTCAACTTCAGAGTGGTAGGCTGGAGGGAGAATACCATGCTTGTGACTGGAGCAGAAGCATCCAATAAGCTGAGTTATGAGCAGAAGGTATTGGCAGGAGAGTTGTCAAATGCAAGTCCTGCAGTTGCAAAATGGTCATTAAAAAAGTCAAGGATGGAGGATTTGTCAAACACCACAGAAACACCAGTAGTGATTTTTGTGGACAGGGTGTTCGGAGCAGCATGACCTTCAATATCCTTGTTAATTTTCCAGAACTTGGCTGAAGAATTGGTAGAAGAGTCCGATTCTTTATGGAAATAACTAGCCTTGACCTCTCTAACCACCCTAGTACAATGGTTTCTAGCTTTTCTAAACAAGGCCCAATCCACAGGGAGTTTTGTTCTCTGAACTTTTTTCCAAAGCCAGTCTCTCTGCAGTAGATAGGCCTTTAACTGCGCCGTAAACCATGGGCATGATTTTTTCTTAAAGCGTATTTTGACCAGGGGCACATGCCTGTCCAGTGCCCCTAGCACATTCTCCTGAAAGATATCGTCAACCATAAGCACTGCATTTGTCAGGCAGAAGTCCTGCCGTCTCAAGGAGTCACACAGGTCAGAGAGGAATGCACCAATATCCAGATTATGTCATTTCCTCTGGAGAGAATGTGGAAGAGGATGGTACTTTGGAGACAGATCTACACATGCTATGAAGCAGTGGTCACTAAAGTCAGAGAAAACACTCTGACATGGGAAAACAGATGTGGTTTGTTTACTAAAATAAGATCTACTAGGGAGCTATTGTTTGGGTCTTTCTTATTAGGACATGTTGCCTCTGAGATGAGTTGTGAAAGTCCAAAGGAGTCACAAAGAGTTTTGAGAGGTAAGGAGACATTGGACGACCAGTCCAAATTAAGGTCTCCTAATATAATAATCTCCAACTGCAAGGATCCCAGCAAATTAGTTAGATGATCTAACAACTGTAGACCCACAGAGGGGGGCCTATAGCATCCTAGGATGCAGAATGAGATAGAAGTGGAGAGCTTGACTTTGAGGGTCAGGCTTTAAAATTCCTTGGGGATTGAGGTTGACCCTATGACAGAGGCAGAAATGTTATCCTTGACATAGATGGCAACTCTTCATCCTCTGAAGGCCTATCAGTTCTGAATAAGGAATATGATGGAATATTCACCTCCTGATCAGAAATACCTGGTCAGAGTCAAGACCTGTGACCATAAGTATATCTGGCAGAGTGGCTAGTCCAGGCTTGTATGATACAAACATTTTAGGAGGCTACTGCATTAATGTGCATGAACTCAAGCCTTTGCTACTGGCTAGGTCAGCAGGGATAAAATAGTTGCAGGGGACCAGGACTGAGCTCAACATTTCTGGAACATATCAATAGGAGCAGCAATAGTTTCTTGGTAGCTTCAAGGAGTAGCTGTAGCTAGTGGGTTTATCCCACTTGGTACTGCTAACCTTAAGCTTTGGGGGACTCTGAGGCAGTTACTTAGAGGGCCTAGTTGTATGTAGAAGAGTTCTCAGCTACAAAAAAGCAGAGAATGCTGTAGGTTCATTGTAGAGGAGCGCTGCGATACTATCCTCTACAGCGCATGCAGTCGCAGTACCAACTGCCACGGGGTTGTAATGCAGGTTCTAAAGTAGCTATTAAGACCACCAAACACAAGAGACTGAGGGGTCAAAGAGGTTCATGGCGGTCCAGGGGTGATACTATCGTGACCACACTGAAGGGAGATTAGGGTGAGTAACACATGAATCTATGATGCATAGAGTAATAAGAAGAATAATAAGTAGGAAACCCCCATTCTACTATATAACGTAATGAAAAGCACAGGAGAGAACATATTTTGTATTTGAAATTAGTATCATCAGATAATAAAAATTCTTCCTTATAAACCAGCAAGGCAACAGCTGTGGAAAAGGTGGAATGGAGTTTTGGATCAGAAACAAAGACACAGTAGTACTATAAGATTAACACCGACAAGTGTTAGGCCTATAACTGTATTCTGTATCTTTAACAGGGTGGCAATATTAGTGAGAGGGAGGATGAAGATTTCCTAAGGAGGTGCGCTGGGGAGGGAGAGTATTTAATAAAGGCTGGGGTGGGGAGGGGTGGGCAAAAAAAATTCAAGCTGGAAGGAGAAAGTGAAACAGAAATGGGGTTAGTCGCAGGACATAGCTTACAACTGTAACACAAATGAAACCTGGTCTAAACAGAGGAGTTTAAAATTCACACCAAAATTCCATACAATTTGGACACAAGGCGATGAAGAAAAAACTATAAAAAGTGGCAACTTTTAAGGTTTTTGCACTATCCAGATCTCATAATCCACATGCTCAACTAGAATGAAACTTGGCATGTCAAGATATGTACCCCACAGGACAGCACATGCCAAATTTTGTGCAAATCCATTGATCAGTTACAAAGTTATTAAAGTGCAAAATTTGAGGTTTAACATTAAACATGCTACTCAACCCTAACTATAGGGGTACAACTGTGCCCCTATAATTCTTTTCAAAAGGCAGCACAAATGCGCCAGTTAGGTTTCAACTTAACACCACAAAAGTAGGGAAATATGCTATTGTGATGAGGTGTGGGATGGATAACACAGATACAGATGTAGAGTTTGGAGCACACCAACTAAGTCCTTTATTGGTGAAATGTAGAATGGAAAATAAAACTTTAAGAAAAGAAAAGAAAAGAAAACAAAATCACAGCAAACGAAATCAAGCAGTCACAGAGAGGAATTCATTAAGTATCACACTGTCCACTAAGCTCTGTGTTTAGCCAGAGATCCTCCTGGCACAGCCCTCTTGAGCGGGTGACCAAGTTCACTAAGGTAGAAAATGGGAAAAAGAAAGAAAAGGAGAAGGAGGACAAAATGAGCTACTGCGGTAGACTTAGAATTAGAGGGGAGAAGAAGGGTTTTGTCCAGGTTGCCAAAACAGTGCAAACTGGGGGGTGGGTCGTTTCACTGACACCACCACACACCCCCATGGTTAAGTGAAAAAACAGTTCTTTTACTAACTGGTTTTAAAGACAACCTACCCTTACTCCCAAAGGGTAGGATGGAGATTTCACCCACCCACTCTGAAACTGTCATCCATGTATATCTGAGGTTACCATGATACCAGAACTGGTATTTGCAGCTGATTTCCTCCAAGCCTGGACAGTCAACTTATCCACTTCTACCACCAAACTGTGATGAGGTGTTAGGATTAATAACACAGACACAGATGAAGAGTTTGACACGCCAACTAGTGAGTCCTTTATTGGCAAAATTTAGAACAGAAAATAAAACTTTAAGAAAAGAAACAAAATGAAATCACAGCAAATGAAATCAAGCAATCACAGAGTGGAATTCATTCAGTATCACACTGTCCACTAAGCTCTGTGTTTAGCCAGAGATCCTCCTGGCACAGCCTCCTCGTTGAACTGATCTCCTGGACCTTGGAAAGGGTCCTTTTATAGGGCAATCTGGTCACCTGATCCACCCCTAAACTAATACAGTAAGAGCACTAGACTATACAAAAGATTAGGGATCAGAATGACTTTATTACCTGTAGTCATTTCAAATATTTATAATAATAGCCATTTTAAACTTAAATAGAAAATAAAATACTGAAAAATAGTATAAATTCTGAATAATTGATCACTAAGCTCCACCAACCTCCTAGTGACTGACAGTGATCATCCCATAAATAAACTGAGATTGAGGCCTCTGGCTCCCTAGGAGACAGCACCCCACAGACTTCAAAGGAGCAACAACTGACCATCACTCTGCTTTAGGTATGTAGGAGCCTAGCATTTGGGAATGTGCTTAGTAAAATAAATTAATAAAAATACGGTTGCCACAACAAAGTTATACTCATAAATAAACAGAGAGTGCTTTGCTTTAAGAAAAATAATCTGTTTCTTTCCTTTGTTTTTAAGGCATTCAGCAGCAAAAGCACCCAGCAACTCGAAAACAAAAAGAGAAAGAAAACCAGCTCAGAGAGCCCTATAACTTGTATTGTATTTCTACTATTCCTATATCTCATACCGGGTTTCACTACTCTTTACTCTTGAAAACTATCCCAAACATAAGGCTAAGATGCCTCCAAGATAGGGGAAACACCCTTTGTTTACATTATGTATTGGTGGAACTGACAGCTGTCAATTCAGGGATTTAAGCAAATGTTTCAGCAAAATGGACAGGGGAAAGAAAAACAAAGTGGGGAAGTGCAGAATGCAGGAAATACTTGAGTGGGTGGCCAAATCCTCTTGGATAGAAAATGGGAAAAAGAAAGAAAAGAAGGAGGACAGAATGCACTACTGTGGTAGACTTAGAATTAGAGGGGTGAAGAAGGGCTTTGTCTAGGTTGCCAAAACAGTGCAAACTGGGGGAGATCATTTCACTGACACCACCACCATGCTTATTAAGGTTTCCAACCCTAACGCTGTACCCATCCCCCCAAGCAGCAAAAGGGTAAGATCGCACAAGCAACCAAACAGCCATCATCAAGTACAACAAACAACATAGAACATACAACCGTTTCAGCACCCACTACTTACTTGGGCCAGCAAAAAGTAGCTATTTTAACCTAATCTAAGCCTTCAAAGGTGAGATTTTACTTTTGGGAGAAAGTGCTACTCCTAAACAAACTGACATGACACTGCTTTGATAAATTTCTAGATGTGCTGCTGAAACAGTGATACCCACATTGCAATAGTACCTCTGTCTTCAGAAGCACAGGCCCTCATGGGGCTTGTGCTTCTGCAGTCACACCTATTCATGCACATTATTCAGCAAACATACAGGTGTGGCTGCACAAGTACAAGCACCTGTGAGCTTATGCAGCTGCAGATACAAATCCACAAAGGCAACACATCAGTGGTACTGCATTTGTGTCATCTGGTAATAGTTATATGTTGTTTTTATTACCTGATGATGACTGTGGTTGCTTCTATTGTCTTTCCTTTTGCTGTTTGGGGGGGTTAGGGTTGGAAATCCTAACACCACATTTCCCTACTTTTTTGGCATTAAATTGAACCTTAACTGCAGGTTTTTTTTGCAAAGAATTTCCTTTCTTTTTGAGATAGTGGAATTGTATCCTCATTCACGCAGTCCCGAACTGATACATAGGTGCAGGGCCTTTTGGGCCCTGTGCCAAAGGATGGCTCCATCTGCCAATGAAAGTGCAAGGCCCTTCAGCCCCTGCACTTCTGTGCAGCAACGGATGTCAAGAATTCATGGGTTGTCTGGTGGGGAGTGGAAGCGCAGGGCAGTCTGGGCCCCACACTTCCATGTGGCCACAGAAATAGATGCACCAGGCAAAGAGTCACTCTGTCTGCTGAAGTGCAGTGCCCTCTTGTATCTACAGGTGTGGAGGTGCAGGGCCCTATACCAAGGGAAGAGTTCTCTTCACTATATGGTACTTAGGCCTGTGCAGGCAACCCTGCACCTTCCCTTCCCTTCCCTTCCCAGGCTGGGGGGTCTAATAACAGCACTGTCTCTCAGCCTCATTCCATCCAGCTGACTTACTGAGCTCACCCCTGAACTCAGCTCACTGGCATGGGATCACAAAGCACCACCCACTGGGATAAAGGCTGGCACTACACACAGTGTTTCTTTTCAGAATTATTTTGTATTTTAAATTTTAACCCTAAATTTTTAAGATAGTCATTTTATGACTCCCCCTTATAAACATGACATATGGCATTTGTAGCATAGTGGTTGAAATGTTGTTTTGCACCACAAATGTAAAAACACAGCTTATTCAGGATTTGAAAATGACAGCTGTCATGTTTATGAGGTGGGTAGATGGATACATTGAAAGACTGCAGTCCAAATATTGAAAATTAGCAAGTTGAAATATTACAATATTCCCTCATATCTTTATCATTTTACTATATTTGTGCACCCACTTGCCAACATACTCTTCTTATGACCACACCTCATGAACCTGGTAGGTGAAAATGTTTAAATCCTGCACTCAGTGTGTTTTTTCAGAGTGAATGCAGAATCATTTTTCAGTGCAGCTTTGAAAACTTTCACCTATGTTGTTCATGAGGTGGGATCTCAAAAAGGCCATGTTGAAAATTTAGTGGAAAAATATGGAAAACCAGCGAAGTTATGAGTGAACTTTGCATTATTTCAGTGTTCACTCATAGCTTGGTCATTTTACCATATTTTTCTACCAAACATTCAGCATAGTTTTCTTCTGATCCCACATGAACCTGGTAGGTTCATAGGCTGTTGTTTCAAGTCAAGCAGCTACTACAGCCATGTCAGACTTGTCATTTATCAGTAGTAGTAATCCCATATCTTTTTTCCCATGTAGTCATTTAACCTAATCTAATCTTAAAGGAAACCAAACTGGATGCTTCCACCACTTCTTTCGGAGGTATGTTCCATAATTCAACAACTCTATGGCTAAACCATAAGCCCCTCCTTGTTGTTATGTTGGCTCGCGCATACGCAGCCAACATATTGCGGTAGTAGCAGATTTGAAGGCATGGTCACTGTTGGGCGAATGCAGGGCACTCATCAGTAGGTGCGTCCCTCATTCCCCAATCAGGCAGCATGCAGGTGCCACATCAGCAATTTAGAATGTGGCCACCAGATCTAACAAAAGGTCCACTGCAATGAGAGCAGAACTCTCATGCAGAGTGACCACAACATGCCTCCTGACGTGCACACAACTCTGCCGCCACCTCCTGTCAGAATGCTGGCGGAGGCCCCTCCCCATCAGCATAATAACCCCTCCATTTACAATGTATGCCAAGGTGGTGCCCAATCCCCTCGGCATCATGCGTGCCCCCCAACAGTTTTTCTTTGCTGACGGGGCTAATCCATCGGCTTCAGTGCCTGAGTGATGTTGCTAATGGGGAACCACTTCCCATCGGCATTATGCAACACCCCCACTTTTGCTGTGTGCTGATGGGGGTGCCAATCCCTGTTGGCATAATGTAACCCCCTTTTATGTGTGCTGATGGGGTGCCCAATCCCCCATTGGCTGCTACCCCAAAAAGTGTCCATTGGCATGCAGGGAGCCGCCCAGTGTGCCACATGCCCTGTTTAAAAAATGGTCCTGCAATGTTTTTTTTTACCCTGTCAAAAAGAAAACAGTCCCTCGTGGTCTCCCTGCCCCCCTCCCACTACCCACACCCTCCCACTGTACACCCTGCCTCCCACACCCCTCACCCCATACTTACCTCCAGAGTCCAGCGCTATGATCTTCGTGGACCGGAACACATCTGTACTTCAAAGCTGACTGCGAACTGAAGAAATGCCGTAAGCTGTATAATGGAATAAATAGTTTTTTTCAACTTTGATGCATATCTCAGGTGTTTTTGGAATTTTGGTGCGAATTTTTCAACATGGGGTTTTTGGGAGCCTCCTCTGAATTCTGGCACTGTCATGGTGTTAAGTCGGCCCTGAAGGTGATTTTGCAATCACTGCACAGAATCACCTTTGGGACTGATTAACAAAATGACAGTGCCAGTGTTCATGAGGTGGGTTTCAAAAGCCTACGCTACAAATTTGGTGGAAAAAGCCCAAAATGACTGTTTTAGAGTAAAAGTGCTAGTAGTTTCCATGCATGCGATAACCGTGAATTTGTAATATTTCACTCCAGATTTTCAAAATTGACATTTTTCCACACCTCCTATGAACAGCACAGCTGTCATTTTAATATCCTGGCTGAAATGTGTTTTCACATGTCCAGTGCAGAATAGCACGGTCATTCCACAAAATCAGTTTTTGGGACAGTTTCAGGAAATGACAGTGATACTGTTCATGAGCAGAAGTCCTAAAATGCCTATGTAGAAAATTTGGTTACAAAATTCCATAAAATGACTCTGTTACAAGTGTGCATTGAGCAGTTTCCACGCACCCTTGTAACTTCCTTAAATTGCACTATTTTCATGCCAGATTTTCAATACTGGCATTTTTTACACCTCCTTATGAACAGTACAGCTGTCATTTTTCACATCCTGCCCTAAATGTGTTTTCACACCTGTGGCACACATTGGCATGGTCACTGTGCAAAATCAACGTTTTGGACACATTAACAGAATCACACTGCCACTGTTCATGAGGGGAGTTCCCAAAATGCCTATTTTAAAGATGTGGTTAAGAAAATCCCAAAAATAATTGGGTTACTGATGTGTGTTGCACAGTTTCTATGCATGCTCATACCTTCACCAATTTTTTTATATTTTCACTCCAAATTTTCAATGTTTCCATTTTTTTACATCTCCTCATGAACAATACAGTTGTCATTTTCCACATCCTGCCCAAAATGTGTTTTCATCCCTGTGTCACCAAATGGCATAGCCGCTGTGCAAAACCACCTTTCAGCTAACAAACTGATAGTGCCGCTTTTCATGAGGTGGGCTCACAAAAAGCCCATGTTGAAAATTTGGAGTGAAAATACCAACACATGCCTACAGTGTTAGGGTTTCCAATTGTAGCACCCCACCCTGTACAGACTGACAGGTGTTAAGGGTGTGACTTGGGATCATCAGCTGTAATGCTCATGCCATTCCACCACTACCCCACAGCCAGTGACAGGCATTGTGGTGTGCCTTGAACTGTTTGGCCACAAGTTCACCTCGTTCTCCATACTGCACCCACCTCAGCATATTTTCTTATGGAATGGGGTAAGAATAATGCCCAAAGACCCCAAAGCACACCACAACACTTGTCAGTGTCTACAGGGTAGGGTGAGTGTGAAATGGCATGAGTAGCTAATGACCCAAAAGCACACCCCAATGCCTGTTGGTCTCTACAGGGTGGGGGTGGGTGTATTTAATACTTCACTGCCATTTCTATTATGCATCTCTAACTCTGGCACTACCAATGCCAATGCCAGTGAGACAATATTCAGCATTGACAAATGCTTGTTTTATACATCACTCTGTTCACTTGCAAATCATGAGCGCGTGTTGCTCTGCCTATGTTTTGTTTATTATTAAGACCTGCAGCTTCCCAAAGTAATTAATTATGAAAAGCCTTGTAAACAAAGCATATGTCCCCTCTGTTCTTTCTTTAAGCTAGTGAATACAGGCTCAAATCATGCAACCTAAGTAGCTTTTGTTTTTAACAATTTTTACTTTTTTTGTCATCCGTCTCTGCATGCTCTCCACCAATTTGATACAACCAATACTCTGGGAGGTAGTAAGTGGGGTACCATATTCTAGAACAGTCCTTTCACAGAAGAAAGGGTTCTGAAAGAACTCCTGAAACTGAAGGTGGACAAAGCAATGGTCCTAATGGGATTCACCCCAGAATTCTAAAACAACTAAGGGAGAACTAGTGACACCAGTGACTACCCTTTGACAAATCATGGGAGGATGGTGTGACACCTAAGGAATGGAGGAGGGTGGATGTGATTCCCCTTCACAAAAGTGGGAGCAAAGTAGAGGCAGGAAACTGCAGACCTGTTAGCTTGACCTCAGTGGTAGGGAAAATGATGGAATCACTTCTGAAAGAAAGAATTGTTGAGTACCTAGAGGCCAGTGGGGCACAGGACTCAAGGCAGCATGGATTCACAGTGGGAAGGTCATGTCAGATGAATCTAACAGATTTATTTGACTGGGTGACCAAAGTAGTAGACCAGAGATGGGCTGTGGACATGGCCTACTTAGACTTTAGTAAGGCATTTGACACAGTCCCACACAAAAGATTAATAAACAAATTAGCCAGCCTGGGAGTGGATCCCAGGATGGTAGCCTGGGTAAAAAATTGGCTGGACAACAGGACACAGAGGGTAATAATAAATGGAGCCACTCCAAAGAAAGGGGGGTTACTAGCAGGGTACAGCAGGGGTCAGTACTGGGTCCAGTCCTTTTTAATGTCTTTATAAGTGACATTGCAGAGGGACTGGAAGGAAAAATATACCTCTTTGCAGATGCCACAAAGATCTGCAAGAGGGTTGATACACAAGGGGGGGGTGGAAAGGATGAAAAGGGGACTTGGCAAGATTGGAGGAATGGTCAGAAGTATGGCAGCTTAGATTCAATGCAAAGAAGTGCAAAGTAATGCACTCTGGGAAACAAAACCCAGGGGTAGAGTACGAATTGGAGGGGAGGTATCAACAACAACAAAATGGAAAGGTACCTGGGTAGTCATACCAGATGACCTAAAGGCAAGCAAGCAATGTGAGAAGGCAGTAAGGATGGCTGGGGGATACTGGGATGTATAGGAGAGGCATCACCAGTAGAAAACAAGAAGTTGTTATCCTCTGTACAGACAGTTGGTGAGACCCCATCTGGAGTACTGCATGCAGTTCTGGAGACCCCATCTTTTAAGGATGTAGACAGGATGGAGGCAGTCCAGAGGAGGCAACTAAAATGGTACAGAGTCTGCAACAGAAGCCATATGAAGAGAGACTAAAGGAGCTTAACATGTATACCCTTGCAGAAAGGAGGAAGAGGGAGATATGATAGAAACTTTCGCTACCTCAAGGAAATCAACAAAGACCAGAGGGTAGCATCTCTCAGAAAAAGAGATGTGCACTAACAAGGGGACACAATTTGAAGATAGAGGAAAGACGGCCGGGGCAGTGTGAGGAAGTATTTTTCTCAGTCAGGGTGGTGGACGATGGAATGGCCTGACTGAGGAGGTTGGGGTCAAAAACAGTGGGGAATTCAAGACTGTATGGGACAGACATAAGGCATCTTGATGGGGTGTAGGAAGAAGTAGGCTGTTGGTTAACTAAGGTCTGCAGCTTATCCAATAGATAGGGAAATGAGCAGACTTGGTGCACCAAGCAGTCCTTATCTGCCATCAAAGTCTATGTTTCTATGTTTCTATGTAGCAGGTCTAACCAGGGAGCTATACAGGGGCACCAACACTTCTTTACTTCTACTCTTTATATTTCTGAGGATAGTACCCATAATCTTATTAGCTTTCTTAATTGCTTCCCTATTATGTGTATTGAAGCTCAGATGATTAGTAATTATTACACTCAAGTCTTTTTCCTTTACAGTACTAGATATTACTTCGTTATTTATTGTGTACTGTGCCTTGGTGTTACTAGATCCGAAGTGGATTACTTTGCACTTACTTTTGTTAGATGTCAACTTATGCTTGTGCACCCATACCTCCAATTCTTTAAGTTGATTTTAGAAGTTTTTAATGGATCTTTCATTATTTACAATGGCACCAATTTTTGTATCATCCACATACTTCCATAACCAGGCCCCACCAGACACCTGCATACTGGACACAAAGGTCGCGAATAATGGGGGACCCAAAATTGATCCCTGTGGCACTCCACTTGACACCCTCCCCCAATCAGATTGGTTGCCTCTGATTAGGACCCTTTGTCTGCCTGAAAAAGGACTGGACCCAGTACTGACCCCTGCTGTACCCCGCTAGTAACCCCCCTTTCTTTGGAGTGGCTCTATTTACTATTACCCTCTGTGTCCTGTTGTCCAGCCAACTTTTTACCCAGACTACCACCCTGGGCCCTATTTTCCAACCAAGATGTTACCCATATAATGAGGCGTGGGTCAACACCTACTGAAAATGTCCAAATCCCACTGGAAACATGATTTCTCAGAGCGAATGCTTAATCACCTTTCAGCATGGATTTGAAAAGTGCCTTCTGTGTTTTCATGAGGTGGGGTCCAAAAAAGGCTATGTTAGAAGTTTGGTGAAACAATACTGAAAATCAGTGAAGTTATGAGTGAACACTGAAATATTTCAAAGTTCACTCATAACTTAGAATATTGTCATATTTTTCCACCAGATCTTCAACATAGTCTTTTTATGACCCCACATCATGAACCCAGTATGTGAACATTTTCAAATCCTACCCAAAAGGTGATGTCATGGAGTGACTGTGAAATCATCTTTTTGGATGGATTTGAAACATTTCACCTACTATGTTCATGATATGAGGTCCCAAAAAGGCCATGTGGAAAATTTGTTGTAAAAATATTAAAAATGGACAAAGTTATGAGTAAGAGTTCAAAACACATTGAAATACATTAAACATACTTTCCTTGTTTTCTACTTTTCTCATATTGCAGTTCCAGGTTCCAACAGCAAGATATCTTTTCAGTCAAAGAGTAGATCAATGCCATGGGGCACTTCTAGCTGAGTAAGGGTGGGTGTGGGAGGTGTGGGGTGGTGGGTGCTGAGTAGGGGTTCAGGTTGGGGTGAGTTTGGGTGTGGGGAGTCAGATTGGTGTGGGACCATTTTCTTATTTACAGGGTATTTAAGAAACAAATAAGGTCTGGCCCCATGGTGCCAAGTGATGGGTGTTTGCTCGGCATGCTGGTGACCCGGGTTTGTGACCCGAGCTCAGGACTTCAGGATTGGGTGCCGGCAGGGAGGGCTTTCAGGGCTTGCTTTGGATGCCTCCCTCCTGGGGGAGCAAATATGCTTTTCTACCTGTCTAGTGGCTCCTGGTGGCTCTGGGGTTGTGTCACAGGCAGTGTAGGTAACCATGCACTGCCAGATGTCCCCACTCAGGATGCAAGCTGCGGCACACCTCCAGTGGGTTGGCAGGGCCAGAAAATAGGAAAAAGCCCCCAGGCTGACCAGATGATGGGCATTTGTCTCCGGCACCATGGTAGCCTAGGATAGCCCTGTGCTGACTCCCCACCAGCCCCTGGGCTAATTGGATGTGCCTCTGGGCACTTCTCCCCCCAAAAGGAGGGTACCCATCCAATGGAAGGTATACGTCGGGTCACATGGGGACAACCGGCAGTAGTGTGGGCAGTGGATGGCAACCAAGGGAGAAGTGGTGGCCGGGGATCCTGTGTGTGTGTGTGTGTGTGTGTGTGTGGCCTGAAGGAGTGGCCAGTCAGTGGGGTGGGAGTCACAAAAAAAAGAAACAAATAAAAAAGAAAATGAGGGACTGTTTTCTTTTTTTCAGCTTTACTACTGTAGTGGATTTGACACTGAGGATTGGGTACCCCAGTGTTTGTTTTTACACTACAGCAGCATTATGTGTGGGAACCCTGGTGTCACCAATTATGTGTTGGGGTGGGTGACCTTGAGATGAGGGAATTGTGCAAGCAGTACTGGGGGTGGGCACCCTGGTCTGCTCTTGTTTTACAATACTGTATATTGAGGAATGATCAGGGAGGGCTGGCTGAGCTGGGAGGGTTGAGAGAATTAAAAAATATAAAAGATAGATAGATAGACATCAACTCGAACCTTGACCTTATCAGGTCCATCTTGTAAATGAGCCTTGCTCAATGATGATCACCTGAATAAATAAAGATTTGATTGATTGATTGATTGATAGATAGATAGATAGATAGATAGATAGATAGATAGATAGATAGATAGACAGACAGAACGACTGATGGACAGATAGAGCGATCACCAGATCATCACTGGCACTCAAGCCAGTAGTCTCCATCTGAGGCTGCAGATGTCAGGAAAGTCCCACTGTTCTCATATAGAGAACATGGGTGAAGGACTCCTCATGCTTAGCTTGGCACCTAGAATTTAGAGGTGCCTAGAACCTTATATCCAGCATCATATTGAATAAAAACCCCACCAAAATCTAGCTAAACAGTTCAGGTGTTTGTTTTATAAAACACATTATTTTTAGGTATTGTCTACTTTTCTGTTGTTGAAAAAACTAAACCAGATGGCAACTGTCACAAACTCCCTCCCCCAAAGAAAATTCATTTTGTGATAGCCATTTTGGTTTTGACTACTTAGTGATACAAACTGAAAATGCTTTTACGAATCAAAATTATATGGTTCATATTAGAGGCTTATGCAAAAACCCTACAGAGCAGCCTCAGGAAAAAAACAGTAAATCTTTATAACTCTGGAACTGATTAATATTTTTTCACGAAACCTTTGAAAGACACTACCTTGACCCAGGCTGCTTCTATCTTAACAGTTTCAGAAAAAAGTTCTGTACCATCTTGGCTGTATGTGAGAGCAAAGTAAAATGTGTATTAAATATAGGGAAAAAACACAACAATTCATTAAAAATTGACGTTCATTATTTCAGAAACTGCACAAGATACCTTCATAAAACTTTTCACATCTTGAAATCCTGCCAGTCAGACCAGAAATGGCCAATTTTGGGCTATTTTGTTGAACAATGCTAAAGTCATTCAGGTGCAAAGTTGGGGTTTAAATTTAAACACCTTACTCAGCCTAACTATATTGCCACTATCATGCCAGTACTATATAAAGGGATATGCATAAGTGAGCTGTGTAATACCTGATTTATCTGTACAACTGCTTTTTTACCTTGGGTAATCTCAGGAGTGGTGTAAGCCATGAGTGACATGTCTGAGGTCAAACAGCACAAGTATAGATACATCTCATAGGCTCACTCCTGCATGTTTCATTTTTTTTTTTTTATTTTTATTTTTTTTATTCTTTCTTTTTGCTGCCTGTGGCTACCGAGTCCTCAGCCCAGTCATGGACCTCTGGACCCCCACCTCCATACTGGCCACAATTCCCGACACCCCCGGCTTTCCCCCTCGGGGTGGGGTTGTGGCATCTGAGCTCAGTGCCACAAACGTGGGACCAGAATTGGGAGCTGGCCTGGAGCCTAATTAGGGCCAGGGGCTGGCATCATGCATGGTGGCCACAAGCAAGGTTTTTTCCTTGTTTGAACCCCAGTGGTGGGGATGTGCAATGACGTCCTGCATCCACTCAGCCCGTCTTAAGTTCTCGATGCCGGTGCTTGCAATTCATCCTGACCTCTGCCAGGAGTCCTCACACACCAGGCAGTCTCCCCAGCCCTCCACCTGGAGAAGGAGAGCCACCCTGAGGGTGCTCAATCCTTCTCCCCCAGCTGGCCCTCCAGCTCCCCGGTCCTCCCCGAACCCGGGTCGCTGGCATCGCAAGCGGAAATCCAACCACTGCACCAGTGGGCCGGCCTTCATTTATTTAATAGGGGCTATTAATGACAGTGAAATTAAATGCTGTTTTAAAATATTTATTTATTTGTCTACATAAATTTTAAATGGCTTTTTGTGATGCAACTAATGTATCTCGGCTTTATTGTGTGGTTGCTGGGTGGATTCTAAGGACACTGCAGAGTCTTGATGACCCTGATACCTGCAATGTGTTATGTGATTGGCAGATAGGTGTATTTATGAATAAGGTTGTGGTTTGAATTTAAGTGGAAAAAGAGAAGATTTATCAAGATAAAAAAGGAAATGTGATAATTTGTGTAGTACAGATGGACAGTGGGAAACTGCTTAGAGGTTATGCTTTTCCTTATTGTGCATTTCAGTTTGGAAGGTTATTTTGGAACTGTGTGAAGGACATCTGTTTAGTTGAGCATATATGTAGATATGAGAGTGAAACAAGTAGTGCCGATTGGCCATCGGTGGGGGTGTCCTTCTGATGACAAGTTTACTATATCTATAAATCTGTGATGATGAGTTTGCTGTATGTATAAATCGAAACTTTTAGATCTCTACATAAAGTAGCTCCAGAAAACAGATTTATACAATAGCTTTTGTGTCAACGTCTATTGCATACATATACATTTATATATATATATATATATATATATATATATATAGATTTTTATATATGTATAGCTGAGTAAGCATTTTTATGTTAGACCCTGATTTGTGCACCATAATAATTTGTCTGTTGTTTGCCCAATCTGCCTGAAAAGCGCATACGAAGTCAATGCCAGGATCTCTGTATCCTGAGGATCGATTTAGTGGGCAAAGTTATAGAAGGTTGAAACACACAAATTTAGCAAAAGTAAGAGTTTTTGGGTCACCAATAATGAAAAAATGATTTGGATTTGAAATCTGGACGATTTGAGTTGTTCAGGTTTGACAGAGTTTGGCCCAAGTGTGTGTTTTTGTACTTTTTTACTACCTTATGCTGTTTATGAGATATTAGCAAAATGTGTTCCATTTTTTTTGCACATGCTCAGTAGGGAAAACTAACATTTTAAGAAAAACTGTATTTTTGCAAAACCACAAAGTTATGTGTTCCTATGGCAATATGTGATAGTTCGGTAAACATTTTTATGTTCATATCAATTGGTGATATGAAAACTAAAATGCTTAAAACTTTGTGTGCCAAAACAGTAAAATTAACTGGAGTGGTGGTCTGTTCTCTGACTGGTCAGCAGATTACTCTAAATAACAAGGGTTGCACTGAGCTCTGGCTAGAAAATAGCCTGATACTAAAAGTATTCTCAAAAAATATATATATATTTTTTTTCATATATTAATTCAGGCTCCAATGTTTCACAGTATTTGGCTTCTTCTGGGAGAATTTTCAACTGGGTTGAGGCCTCAGCTGACTGCCAGCTCAGGAATGTAGTTCCTTATTTTAATAAAGTCTGTCTCTGCTGTAAAAAGCCTGGTGTTGCTTTGAAATTCCTGGCTTGTTCTGTATTTTTTTCTCTTTCTTGTAACAGTAGACAGTGTTCTACTACCAGAGATATATCATTGCTGTGTTTCAGTTATTTTGAAAACCAACAGCAGTGCCTTTCAGTGCTCATTTGTTCAATCTTTCATTTTTATTTTTATGGCCTACCTAGACTTTAGCAAGGCATTTGACACAGTCCACACAAAGATTAATATACAAGTTAGCCAGCCTGGGAGTGGGTCCCAAGATGACAGCCTGGGTAAGAATTGGCCGGAGAATAGGTTCAGAGGTAATAGTAAATGGAGTCCACTCAGAAGAAAGGAGGGTTACAAGTGGGGTACCGCAGGGTTCAGTATTAGGACCGGTTCTCTTCAATGTCTTTATAAGCAACATTGCAGAAGGACTGGAAGGAAAAGTATGTATCTTTGCAGATGATACAAAGATCTGCAACAGAGTTGATGCACAGGGTGGGGTGGAAAGGATGAGAAGGGACTTGGCAAGGTTAGAGGAATGGTCAAATGTATGGCAGCTTAGATTCAATGCTAAGAAGTGCAAGGTAATGCACCTGGGAAACAAAAACCCAGGGGAAGAGTACACAATGGGGGATGAGATACTAACAACAACAAAAATGGAAAGGGACCTGGCAGTAGTCATATCAGATGACCTAAAGGTGGCAAGCAATGTGAGAGGGCAGCAAGGAGGGTGGGGGATACTGGGATGCATAGGGAGGCATCACCAGTAGAAAACAAGGAAGTTATTATCCCTCTGTACAGACAGCTGGTGAGACCCCATCTGGAGTACTGTGTGTGCAGTTCTGGAGACCCAATCTCCATCAAAGACATAGACAGGATGGAAGCTGTCCAGAGGAGGGCAACTAAAATGGTGCAGGGTCTGCACCGGAAGACATATGAGAGAGATGAAAGGAGCTTAATATGATAGCCTCGAGGAAAGGAGGGAGAGGGGCCATGATAGAAATGTTCAGGCACCTCAAGGGAATCAACAAAGTCCAAGAGGGTAGCATCTTTCAAAAAGAGGTGTGCAAGAACAAGAGGGCACAATTTGAAGATAGAGGGGGTGGCCAGAGGTAATTTAGAAAGTATTTTTCACAGAGAGGGTTGTGGATGCATGGAGCGGCCTTCCGAGGGAGGTTGTGGAGTCAAAATCAGTGGTGGAATTCGAGCATGCATGGGACAGTCATAAGGCAATTCTAGGGGGTGGGGGTAGGAAGAAGTAGGCTGCTGGTTAACTAGGATCTGCAGCTTAACCTTTAGGTAGGGAAATGGGCAGACTGGGTGGACCAAGCGGTCCTTATCTGCTGTCAAATTCTATGTTTTTATGTTTCTATGTTTCTATTGCGTGACACAGTAAAGATCTCTGGAGCAGTCTTCAGTTTGTATTGCAGTTGCTAGTTCAGAACTGCACCACAACACAGACTGAAGGCTCCAGAGATCTTTACTGTCTTACACAATAACAAGCAAATTGTCAATGCTGAATGTTTGTTTGCTGCTATTAGCATTGGAAATGAGGAGTGAGACAGATGCAGAATAGGAATGGCAGTGAAGTATTGAAGTTCATGCCAACCCCACCTCCATCCAGTAGATACAGACAGGCATTGGGCTAAATGTTTAGGTCGTGCATGCCGTCATGCCTATGCCATCTCTCACCCTATTCTGCAGACACTGACACATGTTGAGGTGTGCCTTTGTGTGTTTGGCTTTACAGTCACCCCATTCCATAAGGACATATGCTGAAATGGGTGCAGCATAGGAGAGTGGGGTGAAGTCTGGGGCTAAAGAGTACAAGGTACACCTCAATGCCTGTCAGTGGCTGGGGGGTGGGGGTGGGATGGCATGAGCAGTACAGTCGGCAATCCAAAGGCACACCCCGATGCCTGTCAGTCTGTACAGGGTGGGACATTATGGTTAGAAACCCTAACGCCCCGGGCATTTGTTGGTATTTGCACTACAAATTTTCAACATGGCCTTTTTGTGACCTCACCTCATGAAAGCATTTGAGACCTCTTCTCACGAAGAGTGGCAGTGTAATTTTGTCAATGTGTCCCAAACTTTGAGTTCCAACAGCAACCATGCCATTCTGTGCCACATGTATGAAAACACAGATCTGGCAGGATGTGAAGAATGACAGCTGTACCATCCATAGGGAGGTGTGAAGAGATGGCAACGTTGAAAATCTGTAGTGGGAATATTAAAAATGCTCGCACTTCCGAGCATACGTGGAAACTGCACAACACATGCATGTCAAACAGTCATTTTATGGACTTTCATCACCAAAGTTTCAACATAGGCATTTTAGGACCTCTGCTCATGATCAGTGTCACTGTGATTTTCTTAATGTGTCCCGAACACTGATTTCCTACAGCGACCGCACTATTCTGCGCTGGAAGTGCGAAAACACATTTTGGCCAGGATGTGAAAAATGACAGCTGTACTGTTCAGAAGGAGGTGTGGAAAAATGGCAATGTTGAAAATCTGGAGTGAAAATATTGCAAATTCGTGAAGTTACGAGCATGCGTAGCAACTGCACAATGCGTGCTCGTATAACAGTCATTTCTTGGATTTTTTCCACCAAACTTGCAACATAGACTTCTTGAGAGCCCTCCTCATGAACACTGGCACTGTCAGTTTGTTAATCAGTCCCAAAAGGTGATTCCATACAGTGACTGTGAAATCGCCTTTCGGGACAGAATAATGCCATGAAGTGGCTGAATTCATGAGGAGGGGTCCCAATAACCCCATGTTGAAAATGTGGTGCCAAAATTCCCAAAAATGCCTGAGATATGCACCACAGTTGAAAAAAACCCTATTTATGCCATTATACAGCTTATTGGCATTTCTTCAGTTCGCGGCCAGCTTTGAAGAGTGCAGACGTGTTCCTGGTCCACAGAAGATCGTTGCGCTGGTCTCCGGAGGTAAGTATGGGGTGAGGGGGATGTGGGGAGGCAGGGTGCGCAGAGGGTGGGTGTGGTTTGGGGGGCAGGGCCGCCAGACTCTATGAGGGACCATTTTCTGATTTACAGGAAAAAGGCAAACATTGTGGGACGTTTTTGTTTCTTAACAGGGACATTTGGCACACTGGGGTGGGCTCCCAGCATGCCACCCAACTGTAGTCGATGGGGGATTGGGCAACCCCGTCGGCATATTGGGGGCAAGAGCCGATGGGGATTGGGCACCCCCCCCCTCGGCACAAACCAATGTTTTTTTGGGGGGGACATTATGCAGACAGGGAGTGGGCTCCCCTGTCATCAAATTAAACTGGGAAGTGGGGGACTGATGCCAATGGGGATTGGGCCTCGCAAACAAATATTGTTTTTGGGCGCATGATGCCGAGGGGATTGGGCACCCCTCAGCAGTGGGGGCTCTGTGACATTCTTTATGAACATGGCGGCAGCTTGCCAGCTCGTTCACAAACAATATTACAGTGCATAGCGTTCCGCCCTGCAATGAGCGGGTATCTCCCTCATTGCAGCAGAATGCTGATGCTGCCATGATGAGGTGGCCCCTGATTGCTGCAGCAAAACATCACAAGTTGATGGCACTTTTGGAAGCCAGTGTCATCAGCACACTGTGCCTCAACTGGCCCACCAGTGCCAAACCCCCAAATGCAGTGTCTCCATTGGCTGCCACACTGCCGCGCCTCCACAACCTACATCTCTCCTTAGCTGCCACATAATGTTTCTTGCACATGCGTGAAAGCAAACATAAAAATGAAAGATTGAACAAAACAGCACTGAAAGGCACTACTATTGTTTTTCAAAATAACTGAAAAACAGCACTGAAATATCTCTGGTAGTAGAACACTGTCTACTGTTACAAGAAAAAGGAAAAACACAGAACAAGCCAAGAATTTCAAAGCAACACCAGGCTTTTTACAGCAGAGGCAGACTTTATTAAAATAAGGAACTACATTCCTGAGCTGGCAGCCAGCAGAGGCCTCAATCCAAGTCAAGTCAAGTCATTTTTTATTTAAAAGATGCCCAATCCCAAAGGCTCTGAAGCCGTGACATTAAAAGAAGTGAAGAAATTTTACAGCATTTCATGCCATATAAGTACAAAACAGAAAGAAAACACATATACATAATCACAATCAAACCCCAAAAGCATGTGAGAATAGGTAAGTCTTTAGGCAAACCTTGAAGGTAGTAAGGTTCAGGGCCTCCCTAACTGCAGCTGGCAATGAATTCCAAAAAGCGGGCGTGGCGACACTGAATGCTCGGTCGCCCGCAGATTTTAACCTCGCTCTTGGAACAGTTAGGAGGTCGGCACCAGAAGAACGGAGATTACAGGAAGAGGAGGATGGTATCAGGAGATCTGACAGGTAACCAGGGCCCTGTCCTTGTAGGGCCTTATAGGTGAGAAACCCCACCTTGAAGAGCACTCTCCACCTGACAGGCAGCCAGTGCAGTTCGCGTAGCACAGGTGTAATGTGACAAAATTTACTCTGCCTGGTTAAAAGCCGGGCAGCAGCATTCTGCACGAGCTGCAGTCTGCGGAGAGAGCCCCCAGAGATCCCGAGATAGAGGGCATTACAGCAGTCAAGCCTAGAAGTGACTAATGCATGTATCAAGGTAGGGAGGTCCAGAGGCGGGACAAGGGGCTTAATTCTGGCAATGTTACGAAGATGGAAAAAACAGGAACGAACCACGGAAGAAATCTGAACCTCCATGGTCAAATTCCTGTCAAACATCACACCAAGATTTCGCACCCAAGGGGAGGCCATCAATGACGCGGCCCCTAGCACAAGGCCAGTTGCCGAATCAGAGGCCATCCCATCATGAACTCTGTTCGACTCCACTACCAATACCTCAGTCTTATCAGGGTTCAATCCAAGCCAGCTGGAGGCCATCCAGTCGCTGATCTCAGCCAGACAGATGTTCAGCACATCTACTGCGTTGGGTGTTCCTGGAGCAAAAGATAAGTATAGTTGAGTATCATTAGCATAGCAATGAAAACTCAGTCCATACTTTCTAATGATCCCCCCCCAGGGGCAGCATATATACTGCGAACAACATTGGGGCCAACACCGAACCCTGAGGGACTCCACACAAAAGGAGACTGGGTGTTGATGAGAAATTTCCCATCACAACCCGCTGTCTCCTATTTGTGAGAAAGGACTCAAACCACTTGATGACGATACTGGTGAGTCCACATAACTCCCTCAGGCGGAGAAGCAGCACACAATGGTCCACAGTATCAAATGCTGAAGAGAGATCGAGGAGAACAAGAATTGTCTTGTCTCCTCGGTCTCTAGCCCTGAGGAGGTCATTTTGCACCCGAACTAACGCAGTTTCAGTGCTATACCTGGCCCGAAAAGCTGACTGGAAGGGATCGTACAACTCGTGAGTCATGAGATGTTCCTCCAACTGACGCGATACCACCTTCTCAACAATCTTTCCCAAAAATGGGAGAATCGAGATAGGACGGTAGTTTGCTCTGACCTCCGGGTCCAAAGAAGGTTTCTTTAAAAGGGGTCTAACCAGAGCCTCCTTCAAGGCATCCGGAAGACACCCTGACTTAAGGACACCGGACAATCAGGGCAAACACCGGGCCAACAAAGTCAATGCATCTCATTAAGAAACGTGTTGGCACTGGGTCCAGTTCACAAAAGGTATGCTTCAGATTGACCACCACCTCAATTCCCTCATGATCCTCCACTGGCTTAAACTCACCCCAGTCAGGCGGAGTGCACTTAGTACATAACTGGCGACCACTGACAGCAATGATATTGCTGGCTGAAGAAACCTCCTGTCAGATCAAAGACACCCTGTTCGAGAAAAACCGAGCAAAATCCTCACAATCCTCATTAGAGGAAACTCTACCGGGCTGGAGACAGATAGGATGGAGAAGTCTGTCAACAGTCCGGAAGAGCGAGGCTGGTTGGTCTCTCCCAGCAGCAATCTCCCGAGACAAAAACAATGTCTTCTTTCGGTCGATTTCCTCCTGATATGCACAATAATGTGCACGCAGGACCAGTTTTTCTGTCTCCAGGCGGGATTTCCTCCAGCAGCACTCCAATCTCTGACCCATCTTCTTCATTTCCTTGAGATCTCCATCAAACCATGGAGACCTCAAGTACAAAGTTCTGGGTCATACACGGACAGGTGCGAGGGAGTTGATGGCGTCGGATAGAACCTTATTATAGGTATCTACACTGACACCAGCAGCTGTGATGCATACATCACCTAAACTAGATAGATCAGCAGTCACCATAAAACCCACAGGGGTAAGATCTCCTAGAGGGTGGCAGCGGATCATCTCAGCAGGGAGTAAACTTACGGCGGGAGCCCCAAGCATGAACCTCACCGTACAAGTGATCAGACAAGTACTTGATCAACCATGAGATCAAAGATCTCAATCCCCAGTGAGAACACCAGATCCAGTGTGTGGCCATCTCGATGAGTAGGTGCATCAACGAACTGCAAAAGCCCTAATAAGGACATATTCTGCAAAAATTCGTCAATGCATCTCTGAGTTTTATCCTCAGCCCAGACATTGAAGTCCCCCAGAATAACACATCTAGGGGAGTGCAATGTCTCGCTGGCAACAAACTCGGCAAATTCCCGCAGGAACCCCCCCAACGGGCTCGGAGGGCGATAGATGAGGAGGATTCTGCAGCCAATGCCGAGTTCTTCACGGACGGCCACACACTCAAATGAGTCTGGGGTTCCCACTGGGTGCACGGTGAAGGTCAGGCCAGATTTAAAACAAATGGCAACACCGCCGATCCTGCAATTTCCTCTGGGGCAGTGCACAATGGTATAACCTGGGAGGACTGCAGCCTCAAAAACAGGGCCAGCATCATCTACCACCCAGGGCTCCGTTATGCAAGCCGGATCGACTGAAGAAACCAAGGCGGCAATAATTTCCGTCTTGTTTCCAATCGACCTGGCATTGCACAGCACTGCCGACAGAGGAATAGCAGGTGGTGTAACCCTCAGGTTACCTGACCACTTGGTCTGGTGGTTTCCGAAATGGGCACCAACCACGTCTGGCGTCGCCTAGGTGCCCTAGATAAACCAGGCATCTCCTCCATCCAACCACCTCTATTTTACCTTAACCCGCTTCTGGTCAAACCACAGCTTGCAGGCCAAACAGTCCCTTATAATCCCCACCTCCCTGCAACGCCTGCTCGTAGCATTGGATACAGGGAGAGGAACAAAGGACGCAGAGCATGCAGCTGCATTCCATAAACAATCCTAACCCCACAGGTTGCTCTTCAGACCCCCACATTCCTAAATTAAACATAAAAGACAGATAAACTATAATGTAAACTAATTCAACAAATTAAATTTTAAAACATTTCTAATTTAAAAGCCTACTACAATCTAAAACCCTTAATAGACAAACCTACTTCCCAACTCTACATTACAGACAGAGTAAAATTCTGGCACAGTGGTTCGCAGCCACTCCTGGCTTCAGCTGAAGGCGCTTCCTATATACAAGCACTCATCCCCAGCCCTCACAACGAAACCAGTTCCCTCCACTCCTCCGATATCATCAGAAAACCAGATAAATTAACACAGCCTCTCACGCTGTGATTTCACCGGCTGAGACGAATCGGTGAGAAGGAGGTCAACAGGTAGGGAAACAATAAACTTCTCTGCAGGCTATTTAAAATTCCAACCTCTAACGAGCGGCACTCAACAAAGCCACACTCAGATGTGCTGCTGTTTAGAAGCGGTGTAGTAGACAGCAGTTCAAATCTACAAGTTGGCCAATATTCCAGCCGCTAACGGCTGACACTTGACCAAAGCACCAACACTCAACTGCAGCTTGCAATGACGCTTTATATACAAGCACTGTCCCCAGCCCTCACAGAAACCAGTTCCTCCACTCCTCCGATATCATCAGAAAACCAGGTAAATTAACACAGCCTCTCACGCTGTGATTTCACCGGCTGAGACGAATCGGGGAGAAGGAGGTCAGCAGGTAGGGAGACAATAAACTTCTCTGCAGGCTATTTAAAATTCCAACCGCTAACGAGCGGCACTCAACAAAGCCACACTCAGATGTGCTGCCTCTTAGAAGTGGTGTAGTAGACAGCAGTTCAAATCTACAAGTTGACCAATGTTCCAGCTGCTAACGAGCGGCACTTCGACCAAAGCACCAACACTCAACTGCCGCTTGCGCGCGGCACTTCCTTATATGCAAGCACTCGTCCCCAGCCCTCACAACGAAACCAGTTCCCTCCACTCCTCCGATATTGTCAGAAAACCAAGTAAATTAACACAGCCTCTCACAATGTGATTTCACCGGCTGAGACGAATCGGGGAGAAGGAGGTCAGCAGGTAGGAAGACAATAAACTTCTCTGCAGGCTATTTAAAATTCCAACCGCTAATCCAGTTGAAACTTCTCCCAGAAGAAACCAAATACTGTGAAACTTTGGGGCCGGAATTAATATATGAAAAATAAATAAAAATTAACTTTTGAGAATGCTTTTGGTGGGCTATTTTCTAGCCAGAGCTGGTACAACCCTTGTTCTTTGGATTTGACTTTACCGCAAGTGGCCAAGCCTCACACAAAAAACCATAAAGACATTATTGGTGATTTCCCTTAGGAGTTCCCACTTTGCTTTTACAGATTACTTTGACAGGAATGTGCTTTTGTAGTTTTTGATCCTATTTGTTATGTGTTTTTTTTAACCAGAAAATATATTTGTTTTTAAAATCAGGAGTCTTGAATGCATGTATCTATGATTATGCATTTCTGACTTTCATGTTAGCATTCATGAGTAAACAATATGATTGCTAAAAAAATGTTACATTTTTGTGGGCTGAAAACAATAAATTTAGCTTGAGGGCCACTGTCTGTACAGGGGTGGTATATGGGCCTCCAGCACAAGGAGAGGAGTCGAAAAGGCACTTAGGGAAGGCATCATCAGGATGGCATATTGGGGGCTGCTGTTAGTTGATGACTTCAATCTGCCAAATGTGAACTGGAGCCTTCCAGCTGCAGCTTCGGCTAGGAGCAGGGTCATCCTTGACTCCCTTCAAGGAGTTTTTCTGAGGCAGCTAGTCAATAAACCCACTAATGATGAGGCAGTAATAGACCTGGTGCTTAAGTAGCCCCCCTTCCCATGTCTAGGGGCCAGATACTATGGAGGTAAGGGGGCCCCAGACTCTAGAACCTCACCAAGTTCTCCTCAGATTAAAATCAGAATAAAACCATGGATGTCTTACCTTGAGACATCTTTAGAACCCAAGACACTGAGCCCCAAGGGTGTACAGTTTCTTACCCAGTAAAAGATCTGGAAAGCAGACTGGTTAATTCATCTTCAAGCTTCTCAACCCACCGGACCTAGAACAGGAGGGTGTATGAAATTAAATATTTCCAACCCCAGGAAAACTACGAAAATCCCTAAAAGACTAAAGAACTCATAATTCATCAAAATCCTTCAACAGCAATAATCAAACTGACTCCAATTTCTAGAAGAAGAATCAGCATTTTATATAGTGCTTTTCATACAGTGTATCCCAAAGCACTTTACAAGCATTGCTAGACTGGAAGTGAAGTGACTGAATGTGTAGTGCCATATCGCACATCAACACCCACACACAGCCTGGACAATTGCATGAACCAGTTTTAATGCAAAGAGGAATGTTGCCCAGGACACTGGGAATGCCCCCTACTCTTTGCAAAAAATGCTCTGGGTTCTTTTACTTCCACCTGGACACCCAATAGGACAACATCAGGATCAATTTAGCATCTCTTCCAAAGGATGGCACACCCCAGCAGTACAGTACCCCCCAATACTGCACTAGAGTGCCAGCATTTTAGATACGAGTCTAATCCCAGTGTGGGACAAGAACCCACTACCTTCTGGTCCAGCGGCAAATGTGCTACCAACTGAGAAACGCTGACACCAACAAACAAATCACTTTTATTCTCCTGAACTCCTAAACAATTACAGAATTCAGGGTCCCAGTAGCTCAAAACCTTAAACTAATACAGCTCCATGGGGCTAACTTATTTACCAAAACTGATTCGTTGAGAGAGAGAGAGAAAGCTACAGTCATTCTTAGGCATGGATTTTCTGTACAACAAAAACAGCAGCAAACTTAACCCCTAGGACCAGAGGCTGATTTCTGAAAATTCCCAGGAACGTGAAGCTCCCGACGACCCACTGGTAAGAGTCTTCCTAATTTCTTTGTCCTGAACATCTTATTTTTTGTCTGCTCCTCAGGGGAGGATGTACTCCTCTGCATGCCATCAAGTTCATTCATACTCAGGTGAAATGACAGCCTGAAAACACTCTGCAGCTGCTCCTACAACCATTTCTCCCATTAATCCTGGTCCCAGATGTGTTCTTCTTCACACATTCCCGTAGCTGCCACTGGAGCGAACCCTCCAAACAGTTACAGTGGTTCCCTACTTCAACCAAAATCCTGTTTACAGAGATGGGCATGGCCTTCATTGGGCTAAAGGCCTACACATTTGTGGTTCCATGTTATTATGGTGAATATTAAATGGTGACAGCAATCTGAGCGCGCGCTGTATGGGGACTGCAACTACAGTGCCCATGCTGTACATGTGGGTGAGCAACGAAATGGTGACAGTTTATCAAATGTTTTGATGTGGGAAGCTTTGCCCCCCTACACCCTGCTATACAGGGGGCTTTGACCCCTCCAACCCCCTTACTATGATAACCAACTCCAAGGCCGTAGCACCACGGGGAGGGGGGAAGGCATTTGTCACCATTTCATTGCTTGATCACATGTACGGGTGCTATAGTTACAGTCACTGTACAGCTTGCGCTCAAATTGCCATTGCTGTTTTTCATTCTGCTAATTGACATGACACCCATATTTGTAGGCCCAGGGGCCTACCCCAGACATGAGCATTGCAGGCCTCATTGAGCCCAGGCCACCACGCACTCCCACCTTCCACCCCTTGAACCATCATGCAATGTGGGGAACTGGGATCAGAAGGAGCTGCTACCATCCTCTAATCCCCTGTCAAGGCCCTACCACTACCACCACAATAGCCCCCAATGGCCTAAGAACAACACCACCAAAACTGGGCCCAAATGACCCCTAGGGTCCTATCCTATCTGTTATGCCCAACTTCTCTGCTTCCATGGATGCCTTCACCACCCATTGCCCAAGGGAATCCTGGACCCAACAACAACAGCTGCCTACCTGCCTGCCTCCCATGGAGATCCCAAACCCAGGACCCAATGCACTGCTGCTAAACCTGCTGACCTGTTTAAGAGGAGGGGAGAACCCCCTCCAAACTGCCCACTGCAAACCCTACTGGTCTCTCTCCTTGACTGCCCATCTCTCTGCTAAATATACATAGCTGCACTCTATTGCCCCAACTGGTAGCAACAGTAAAAAACACACCCACAGCATACAAAACTCCTTAAGCACGGGGGGCCCCTAAAGATAAGGGAATAAGCCCACCCACAAGGGGGTTTACACTCTCTCCACCAAAAAACCCATTTCCTCCAGGAAATGGGTGCAAAGGGCCAAGCAGGCCCCATCCAGCCAAGCCAGGTAATGCACACTCCCCAGCATGTCATAGGGGCACCCACCAAAGTTTGACCCAAAGGGGGGACCCCTTCCCAGCTACCGTTCACACCAAAGAAAAGGGGAAAAATCCTAACTTACCTGTGCCAGGAGGCCTTACATTTTTAAACTACATTTAGGCAAGATTAAGAACATTTTGAATATTGAAAACACAGACATATTTTATAGATAGATACATAAATATATATATATATATTTATTGCAAAACATTTAATTAATGCATCAGTTAGGGTGAATACTATAGTGACAAAAGCAGGGAAATGAGGCATTAGGGTTTTCAACCTAATACTCCACCCCAGGGTTCCCATCCCTACCACTCCACCCCTACTCCACCACTAACACTAACAGGCATTGGGTGTGTCATGAGGTCATCAGACCTAAATTTCACCCCATTTTCCTATACTGTAGTTGTGTCAGCTTGTTTGCACATGGAATGGGGTGAGAGTTAGGCCTGACAACCCCATGGCACACCCCAATGCCTGTTGGTGTGTGGAGGGTGGAGTAGTTGGGGTGAAGTGATAGGGGTGGGAACCCTGGGGGTGGAGCATTAGGGTTGGAAACCCTAACACCTCATTTCCCTGCTTTTTTTGCTATAGTAGTTATCCTAACTGATGTATTAACAAAGTTTTTTGCAGTGAATTTCCTTACTTTTTCAGATAGTTTACTTGTAGCCTTATTTCCCTGTGGTAGCACAGGCCCTACAATCTCACTCTCCATAATTGCCCCTATGTCACAGTGGGAGCACAGGACCCTTATGACCATGCACTCCCATGCTTGGTTTCAATGAAAACACATAACTTGGCCACTGTTATAAATTTTCTTACCAAATTTTGAACATGGGCTTTTTGGCACCCCGTCTCATGAACACTGGCATTGTCATTTCATGAATTGGTCCCAAAAGCAGACTTCATGCAATGACCATTCCATTCTGTGCCACAGATGTGAAAACATGTTTCGGGCAGGATGTAAGGAATGGCAGCTGTACTGTTAATGTGTTTGTGTGAAAAAATTTAAATGTTGAAAATTTAGAGTGAAGGTATAAATAAATTGGTGAAGTTACGAGCCTGCATAGCAACTGCACATTGCATGCTCATAACACAGCAGTTTCTTTGATTTTTCACACCAGATTTTCAATATGTGCTTTTTGGGACCCCCACCTCATGAACAGTGGCACTGTCATTTTGTTACTCAGTCCCAAAAGGTGATTTTGCACAGCAAATACACAATTCTGCACCAGAGGTGCAAAAACAGGATTTGGGAAGGATGTGAGAAATGATGGCTGTACTGTTCATGAGACAGTCCGAAATAATGGCAATGTTGAAAATATGGTGTGAAATACAAGCCTGCATAGAAACTGTGCAACAAGCACTTATAACGCAGTCATTTTTTGTTGTTTTTTTTTTACACCAAATTTTCAACATGGGCTTTTTGGGGCCTTTCCTCATGAACACTGGCACCTGCCATTTTAGATTAGTCCCAAAGGTGATTCTGCACAGAGCCCATGAAATCACCTTCGGGACTGGGTAACGGAGGACATTGACAGTATTCATGAGGTGGGGTCCCAAAAACCCATGTTGAAATTTGATGAAAAATTTTGAAAAATGCAGAGATATCAACATAAGTTCAAACGCCATAGACAGCCATTACATGGTGCTTACCTTGATTGTTCAGTTCACAGTTCAGCTTTGAAGAGTGCGATGTGCCCCAGTCCACAGAAGAAGACAGAGCCAGACCTCTGGAGGTAAGTAAGGGTTATGGAGGGGCAGGGAGGTGGGTGCACAGAGGGAGGGTTGGAGATGGTGGAGGAAGGGGAGACAATGAGGGTCTGTATTCTCTTTTAACAGGATAAAAAAGATGTCTGGGGACTGTTTTCTTCTTGCAGGTATACAGTAAGAAAACATTTTGTAACACTAGGGGTGGGCTCCCCAGTGTTACTTAATACTAGTGGCTGTGGAGAGGGGTTAATGTAACTGGGGACACGGGGCATGGGCAACCCAGTGTCCCACCTTGGGGAGGGGGTCGACTGCCAACATGAGGATTGAGGCCCCTGACATCAGCAAATAATGCCAAAAGAGTGGGGGTGGCATCGGACTGGGCATCCCGGTGTCACATGAAATAAACAGAGAAGAAAGGAACAAACTGAATAACTAACTAACTAACTAACTAACTAACTAACTAACTAACTAACGAGGGTGGGGGTGCCACTAGACATCAGGGCAACAAACAAGGCAGCTGCCAGTATAAAGCAGCACAACAGATGGGGTCAACCTTGACTCTGCTGCTGGCAGCATGAGTTCCAGCTGCAGCTGCAAAAGTCAAGAAAATACAGCTCTTTTCATACAGAGAACATGCTAGAAGCCGTTCTCTTCCTAAGCTGCCACCCGAGATTTCAGGTCACCTAAAAACTTATTTGGGGCCACTTTAAAAAAAAACATTAGAATACAGCTGAATGGGTACTCTTTAGCTACATTGTGTTTCACAGGATCTGTAACTAAAGATCCTTGCTAAGCGGCAAACAAGATGGTGGACACAAGGTAGCTCCACCTTTCAAACTACGGTGAACTTTGTGCAAAATACTGACCCTCTTTGTGAAAAGAAGCTGGTATTTTGCACAAAGTAGTCTTACTGTGTGAAAGATAGAAACTTTTGTGCCTGATACATAAATTTGCTCACTGGAAATAAAAGGAAATTAAAACTTTAATAACTTTGGAACATATTATGATTTTTTCACCAAACTGTCAAAAGGCATGTGTGTGATTCAAAGGCTTTCTACCCTTAAAATTTCAGACTACTAACTGAAGCTGTTTCTGAGATACAAATTGAGAAAAAAAAATGGCCAAAAACACAAAATGTTCTGTTTTTTCAACACATTGTATCTCAAAAGGAACACAACAGATTTTCACAAAGTTTGGCACGTTAACAGACCTACCCATGGCCATTAAGCATAGCACATTTCATGCACATCCCTTGAACAGTTCCAAAGTTATTAAGGTTCAAAGTTTTGATTTTAACATTGAAGTTACGTTTCACCCTAACTATACTGGCACTACTGTGCCAGTAGAATATTTTATTTTATATATATATATATATATATATATATATATATATATATATATATATTCATGCAAAACCTGTTTAATGCATTAGTTAGGGTTGTTCACAGCGACAAGAGAAATTTGGTGTTAGGGTTGCCACCCTTGCACTCCGCCCACCCGTCCCACCAACAGGCATCGGGGTGTGCATTGGGGTCATCAGCCCTAACTCTCACCCCATTCCATATGTAAATAAGCTAAGGCAGTACAGTATAGAAGAATGAGGTGAGAGCTAGGACTGACGACCCCAACGCATAGCCCGATGCCTGTTGGCAGGAACGTGGGTGGGTGTGGGGTGCAAGGAGTAGCAACCCTAACACCGAATTTCCTCACTTTTGTCACTGTGGAACAACCCTAACTGATGCATTAAACTGAGTTTTTTGCCATGAATTTCCCTTCTTTTTGAGAATGTGCACTATAAATAGTGAATGGAATGTGGTGGTGGGAGCACGGGGCCCTTTCACCATGTGATTTTTTTGTCATTTCGCTGTGCAAAAACTGTATGACTGACTGAAATGAAAATTGTTAAATGAAGACATGTACCATGGCACACTGTCAAAACTGTGTGCACATCCATTCAACAGTCGCACAGCACCACGAGCAAACAATGTACCATGCACAATTCAGCAACCGTAAGGGCCAGTGACCTGAAAGGTGGCACAGTGAAAGATGAATTATAAATCTTTGTACATTCCAAATGCCATGCAAATGGGACACATGGTTCAGAAGTTATTGAAGCATAATGAACCAAATTTTCATTCATCAGAGTGGCATAATTCCACACCTGTTAATGTTTTACACATGAAACCACAGTAAGGCACCTCTGTGACACTAGGGCTACCTAAGCTATAAATTTAAAGGCAGTAGCACCATGCAGAATGCTATGTGCAAAATGTTAACTGTGTCACGCAGTATCTCTACAGTAAATTATTTTTCAAACATGTAAACTGCATAATTCACATCTCCAGGACATCCGCTCAACACCCTCCAAATTTCATCTGAAAAGACCAAACCGTTCCAGAGATATTACATTTTTATGTTTCTGTACCTTTAAGAAGTTTTCCACCAGAAAATGTTTATTTATTTATTAGATCATCAGTTTACAGACCTTTGAGTCAAAGACTCATTTACAAAGGCACCTCATCAAGCGATCAATACATCACAGTAAACAAAACAGTACAGTACATAACGCTTAGATTAAAAAAGCAACCAGTGTTACAGGCATTCACTAGTGGTACAAGCTTGGTAATATGTAGATCACAGTAGTCATAATATAGGTACACGAGTACTTCATAATATAGGTACATGAGTACCACGTCAGGTAGCAACCAGAGATATTTTATTAAATAGTGGAAATTGTAGCCGAAAATGCACTAAAATGGTGGACCAGGCGGCCGAAAAGTCAGTAACTGCGAAGTGCACCAACTTCAAATGGCCATAACTCTGGAACGGAACAACATTTCTTCACCAAACAAAAATGGGCATGTTCCTTTAAGAAAGGTATTTCTACCTGCCAGGTTTTAGACCAATCAACTACACACAGACTGTGCTATGCATCATGGAAGACCGTGCAGAAAAATAGCAAAAACATAATGTTTTGCACTGCACTATGCAAACGAGAAACACAAACGGTAATGTTAACAAAATGGTGATGGAAATAGTGAGGTAAAATAAAATAATAATGCTAATGGTAACTCAAAGCAAGCACAAATGGTAATGCACATGGTGACGCAAAACATAATAGCATAACGATAAGAGAAACACAAGCGCAAATGTTCATGAAAACAGAAATGGTAATGCAAATGGTATCGCAAATGCTAATGGCAACAGAAATGCAAATGTTAACGAAAACAGTAACGCAAACACTAATGCCAGCAGTAATGCAAATGCAAACAGTAACAAAAATGCAAACGGTAACACAAATGCAAACAGAAATGCAAATGGTAACAGCAACAGCGACGCAGAATGAAACAGAAATGCTACCGAAAATGCAAACACTAAGGCCAACAGAAACGTAAATGCAAACTGTGACGAATATGCAAACAGTAATGATAATGCAATTGGAAATGCAAATGGTTACGGTAACATCAGTGATGAAGCCAAAGGGAACAGTAACACAAATGGAAATGCAAGCACATACGCAAATGAAAATGGTAATGCACACGATCATGGTAGCGCAATTGGAAAAGCAAATGCTTACTGTAACACCAAAGATGACGGCAAAAGAAACACAAACGGAAGCATGTACGCAAACGCAAATGGTAATGCACATGATGACGCAAAAGGAAACACAAACAAAAACAGTAATGGAAATGCAAATGATAACAGTAACGCAAACGCAAGCACAAACGCAAACACAAAGGGAAACGCATACGGTTGCGTAAACGTAAACGCTAACGCAAGCGGTTACAGAAATGCAAGCAGAAATGCTAACTGTTACAGTAATGCAAATGCACACACTTTTTTTCCCAAAAAGGTGCACTCAGAAGCACAGTGAATACAAAGGATGTATGCATAATAATGGCCCTTGGAGCAGAAAATGAACACTTGGAATACTAAATTGCTTATATCTCAGGAACCGTATGACGTAGAAAAAAATTTAAAATCTCATATTATTTATGACTTTCCTGGCTAGTTTTGTACTTAGCCCCTAGTAGAGGACTAAGAATTCTTCCAACGAAAAGTCCGTATCTCGAAGCGTTTTTGAGATACGGGCCCCGAAAGGCGTGGCGGACGCCGTAATGTTAGCCTATGGGAAAAAATTGTCAACTTTGGAGTGCCATAACTTTGAAGTCCTCTAATATTTTATCACCAAACCACCAAAAGGCACATCTGTGGGATCTTGGCATTCTTTCCTCCAAATTGTTGCCCAAAAGACCAAACTGTTTTGCAGCAGGGTAGCAAAGATTCTGTATTGTTTTGGGCATAGTGTCAGAAAGTAGTGTCGCAAATCACGACACTTTCGCAAAAAAATCATGAAAGTGTCGAATGTGTGACACTACTTTGTGACACTACTTTTTACAAAATTTTAAAACATATTTCTGGGGTATTAACCCCCCAAAAAAGACATGGCTAGCATCCTTAGGACTCGACTAGGTGAACACAACAAGAATTGTGTCCCTACAGGGTCCCAAATTTAAATGCTAAGCATTTCTGTGACCACCAACTGAAAACAAGATGGCGGATTTGCGACGCTACAAGGGTCATTTGCGACACTAAAAACTGCATTTGCAACACTTTCGCATATTTTGTTAACTTTTCCCATTGACTATAATGGGAAACTTGTTTTTTGAATAGGTTTTGAACCGTGTAATATTTTTTCACAAAATCTTCGGAAGGCACATTGGGGTCCCCGGCTGCATGTTCCCTGAGGGTTTCGGACCGGTCACGCAAACCGTGCAACCTGTAGGTACGAGCAAAGAATGAGCAAAAATGCATAATTTGTGCGTTTTGTGGTGCTCTGTAGCTCCGCAACCATATATCCCACTGTTACAAGAAATTTCAGGCAAATCCGCCATACAGTGGCAAAGTTATTAAGCTGCCAAATTTCAGATATAACCTTAAATGGGGTACTCAACCCTAGCTATAGCGGCACTACTGTGCCACTATAATATATATATATATATATATATTCATGGCAAAAAAACTCTGTTTAATGCATCAGTTACAGTTGTTCCACAGCGACAAAAAGTGAGGAAATTGAATGTTAGTGTTACCTTTATTCCCCAAGCCACTTCTGTCCCCACCAACAGACTTCAGGTGCATCGGTCATTGGTCCTAACTCTCACCCATCCCATGTGCAAACAAGCTGAGGTGGTGCAGTATAGAGAATGGGGTGAGAGTTAGGACCGACGACCCCAACGCACACCCAGATGCCTGTTGGTGGGGATGGGGTGGGCTTGGGGTGCAAGGGGTGACAACCCTAATACCGAATTTCCTCACTTTTGTCGCTGTGGAACAACCCTAACTGATGCATTAAACTGAGTTTTTTGCCATGAATTTCCCTTCTTTTTGAGAATGAGCGCTATAAATAGTGAATGGAATGTGATTTTTTGTCACATAATAACGCTAATGGTAACACAAACGCAAGCGCAAATGGTAATGCACACAGTGATGCAAACGTAAATGGTAAAGCAAACGGTAAGAGAAACTCAAGTTCAAACATTAATGAAAACAGAAATGGTAATGCAAATGGTAATGGCAACAGAAACACAAACGTGAACAAAAACAGTAATGTAAATGGTAACGCCAGTTGAAATGCAATAGGTAAGAAAAATGCAAACGGTAACACAAATGTAAACAGTTAAGGAAACGGTGCTTCAGAAGGAAACAATATTGCAAATGCCAACGGAAAATCAACCAAAAATGCAAACGCTAAGGGCAACAGAAACGCAAATTGGGACGAAGACGCAAACAGTAACGGTAACGCAATTGGAAATGCAAACAGTTACAGTAACAGCAACGCTGACACCAAAGTAAACAGTAATGCAAACAGAAATGCAAACACAAGCATGTACAGAAATGGAAAAGGTAACGCGCACGGTCACGTACCGCAATTGGAAATGCAAATGCTAACGATAAAAGCAATGATAACGCCAAAGGAAACACAAATGCAAATGGAAGCACGGATGCAAATGCAAATGGTAATGCACACAGTGATGCAAAATGAAACGCATACAGAAACAGTAATGGAAATGCAAATGGTAACATTAACGCAAACACAAGTGCAAACAAAATAGCGATAACGACACGGTGGCGTAGACGGGAATGCTAACGCAAACGGTTACGGAAACGCAAGTGGTAACGCTAACTGTAACAGTAATGAAATTGCACACCCTTTTCCCCCCCAAAAGCTGCACAGAGAAACACAGTGAATACAAACAATGTATGCATAATAATGGGCCTCAGAGCAGAAAATGAGCACTTGGAATACTAAATTGCTTATATCTCAGGAACCGTACAACGTAGAAAAAAATTTAAATGTCATATAATTTATGACTTTCCTGCTAGTTTTGTACTTAGCTCTAGTGGGGGCTAATCCTTTTTGATGAAAAGTCCGTGATCTCAAGTGTTTCCAAGATACAGGCCTCGAAAGCAGCGGCAGGCGCCCGCAATGTTAGTCTATGGAAAAATTATCAAATTCTGAGTACCGAAACTTTGCAGCCCTGTAATATTTTGTCACCAAGCCACCAAAACGTCATCTGTGATTGTTGGCTTTTTTCCCTCCAAATTTAAGCCCAAAAGACCAAACCGTTCTTTTGCAGCAGGGTGGCAAAAATGTCCTAATCTTTTGGGCATAGTGTTGCAAAGTAGTGTCACAAATCATGACACTTTTGCAAAATAAATCATGAAAGTGTCGCAAGTGTGACACTACTTTGTGACACTACAGTTTACAAAAATTTCAAAAACATATTTCTGGGTCTTTTAACCCCCCCAAAAAAGACATGGCTAGCATCCTCAGGGTTCGACGAGGTGAACACAAAAAGAACTGTGTCCCTAGAGGGTCCCACATTTAAATGGCAAGCATTTCTGTGACCAGTAACAGAAAAAAAAGTGTTTATTTATTAAATTTTGTTAACCGGGTAGGCTCTCTGGGCCCCTAAGGTCCCTTTTTCAGGGGTGACCTGGAATTAGTTACATATAGTGAGGCATTTATACAGTACAGTACATTTTTGAACAGACAATACAAGGTCAGTGATACAGCATTCCATGCAAGGCAGTATTACATACAGCAGAGTATTTAACTAACAGAAATTCGTAGCAATCACAATACTATAAGACAGGGTTTGGTTGGCTAGTGTCACATAAATGCTTGGGTGGGTCGAGGGTAGAGGATGAACAGGAAAGGTGTCGGAGGAAGAGAGGGGACTGTTCTGAGAATAAAGGTTGTGCGTGGGGACAGAAGCAGTGACTATGGCCCAGTGAATGCTTGCGTAGAGCCTTCCAGAAATTCCCTATGGAAGTAGTTAGCTGAAGGTGTCCAGGGAGTTTATTCCAAAGCCTGGGGGCAGCACAGGCAAATGATTTGCTGCCAACTGTGGTTTTGATCTTGGGTTCTTCAAGGAGCCTTAGTCCAGTAGTACAGAGAGGCCTGCTGGAATGTTTTGGGGGTAGTAGTCCAGCTAAAGTAGCTGGGGGGTGGTCATTGATGAGTTTATAAGTGTTACATTATAGGGGGTACTGAAGTCTATGGCCAAAGGAGGGCCAGCAGAGCAAGGCAAGTACATTGCAGTGATGGGTCCTTGGTTCAGCGTTCATAGCAAAGCATGCAATTTTGTGATATAGGGTTTGTAAGCAGTTGAAGCTCTGCTTTGCCAGTCCATGCAGAATTGGGGCAGCGTATGTTAAGGTAGGGAGTAGTATGCTCTTGGCTATTGCCAAGTGGGTCTCTGGCATCATTTGGGTGCTAAGGGGGTGGAGCAGGCCTAGCTTTTGGTGGATAGTTTTGGTTACAGAATCCACATGGGGTTTTAGGGTGAGTCCATGGTCCAGCACAAGGCCAAGATATTTGAAAGATTGCACCACCTCAATAGTGAAGCCTGCTGCAGCATTGTGAGGGAGTATGAGGCTTCGATCAGGGCCTTGGGATCATGGTCTGAACAAGACAGCCTTTGTTTTACTGGAATTTAGGACTAGGCGATTCTCTAGTAGCCAGGATTCAATCAAGGCAAAGTCTGACTGGAGTTGCGGTCCAAGATCATCTGCATTAATAGATCTGTACAGGACCATGTCATCAGCATACTGGACCATGAAGCTGGTCCTGCAGTGGTTGCTGAGGTAATTGACAAACAACGAGAATAAGAGGGGGCCTAAAATTGAGCCTTGTGGAACCCCCTCAGTTACTGGGAGAAACTCAGAGGTAGCTCCCTCCACTTGACCTGCTGAGAGCGGTCAGACAGGTAGTTGCTGAACCAGTTCAGTGAGTGTTGATCTAGTCCCAGTTTACTTAGTTTTGCCATCAGTGGGAATGGTCAACCAGATCAAAGGCCTTGGTCAGGTCTATGAAGACAGCCCCTGTTGGGAGGCCTTGTCCAGGGCCAAGAGAATATCAGTGGTGAGTTTGATAAGTGCCTAGTCAGTCCCATGCCTTTGTCGGAAGCCATGCTGGGTGGGTACCAACAGCTGGTTTGCTTCTAGGTAGTCTTGAGTTGGCAAGAGATGAGCCTCTCTTGGATTTTTGCCAGGGTGCAGAGCAAGGAGATAGGCCTATAGTTTTCTGTTGGCTCCCTGGAGCCTCCCTTATGGATTGGCACCACATTCGCCTGCTTCCATATTTTGGGTACTACTCCACCCAGCAAGGACCAATTTATGAGCCAGGTAATGGGAAGGGCAATGACTGATGCTGCAGCCTTGAGCAGCCTGGGGTCCAGACCATCTGGGACTGACTCATGACAATACAGGGGTAATTTATGGACTGACTCACGACACTACAGGGATCATTTGCGACACTAAAAACTGCATTTGCAACACTGCCAAACCTTTTGTTAACTTTTTACATTGACTATAAAAAAAGTGTTTTTTTTTTTTGCTCCCCCCAGCTCTGGGCTGGCCTCTCCTTCAGGCCCTCCGTGCAATACTGCCCTGGTACAGCTACCTCTTCACCCTATACTGCAGCCCCCCCCCGGGTAACCCCCAGATGTAACCCTTCGCCGTGAGGGTCCCCCTCCTCCAAGAGAGAAGGCACCAGGAGGGCAGCCAGTGCCATACTTGCCCTGGGTGCTGCTAGGGTGGTTCGTGCACTGCCCGGGGTCTCGAGGCAACGGGAGCTGGCAACCGTTATCCGATTGGCCTCAGGGCTCTTTCCCATTTGCTCCCCAGGGATGTGGTGTGCCACTAACATCAGGCTTACGCCGATGTTCGTCACACCCTGTTGAATTGTAGGACCCCAAGTATTGCCGAGCCTCCAGCCTCTGCCAGGGGTCAGCAATTGCCGGGTCACATCCCCGCCCTCCCCCCGAGAGAAGGCAAGCAGTCATCAGATGCCTCAGCCTTCTCTCCCCTGCTGGCCCTCCAGCACCCAAGTCTGTTCCTGAACCCAGTCGCTGGCATCGCAAGCGGAAATCCAACCACTGTGCTGATGGGCTGGAGAAACTTGTTTTTTGAATAATGTTTGAACTGTTTAATATTTGTGCACGAAATCTTCAAAAGGCACATCAGGGACCCTGGCCGCATGTTCCCTGAAGGTTTTGGACCAGTCACGCAAACCATGACCTGTAGACACGAGCAAAGAATGCGAAAAAATGTAAATGTGACTTTCTATTGTGCTTTATAGCTCATTAATGAGTTAACCATTACAAAATCTTGGCATATCCAGAGATCTCTGGTACCACTGAAGTTGAAGCCAATTTCAGGCAAACGTTATATGGTGGCAAAGTTATTAAGCTGCAAAATTTCACACTTTAACCTTGAATGGGGTACTCAACCCTAACTATAGCGGCACTCCTGTGCCACTATAATATATATATATTTAGGATTATGAAGTCACTTCTATTTAAAACTTGACATTTTGCACATTAATAACTTTGGACCGGTTCAACAGATGTGCATGAAATTTGGTATGTGCTGTGGGGTGTGGTAGATCTCTTGATTTTTCCAAATTTTGTGTCGGTCGGACTTACTTTTTTTGTGCACCAAAATGCTGAAAAATGCACTTTTCGCCAGTTATGTGGGCAGTTTTTCAGATTTTGTCATGTGGGCAGAGGGTGATTGTGAAAAAGCAGGGATAATGAAAGAATATTGAACGAATGTTTCTGCTCAGTATTCACAAAGGAAGAGGAGGGGGAGGTACCTAAACCAAACAAGAGAAACACTCTGGAGATGGGGGTCGATACCAGTCCATTTACAGAAGAAAGGGTTCTGAAAGAACTAGTAAAATTGAAGGTGGACAAAGCAGTGGGGCCTGATGGGATTCACCCAAAAATTCTAAAGTAACTAAGGGTAGAACTAGTGACACCGCTGACTACTCTCTTTAACAAATCATGGGAGGATGGGGTGGTACCCGAGGACTGGAGGAAGGTGGTTGTGATTTCTCTTCGCAAAAGTAGGAGCAGGGCAGAGGCAGGAAACTACAGACCAGTTAGTTTGACCTCAGTGATAGGGAAATGATGGAATCACTTCTGAAGGAAAGAATTGTTGAGTACCTAGAGGCCAGTGGGGCACAGGACCCAAGGCAGCATGGATTCACAGTGGGAAGGTCGTGTCAGACGAATCTAATAGATTTCTTTGACTGAGTGGCCAAAATAGTAGACCAGAGAGGGGCTGTGGAAATGGTCTACCTAGATTTTAGCAAGGCATTTACTACAGTCCCACACAAAAGATTAATAAACAAGTTAGCCAGTCTTGGAGTAGGTCCCAAGGTGGTAGCCTGGATAAAAATTGGCTGGACAACAGGACACAAAGGGTAGTAGTAAACGGAGTCCACAGTGAAGAAAGGAGGATTACTAGCGGGTGCTGCAGGGTTCAGTACTGGGACCGGTCCTTTTAGTGTCTTTATAAGGGACATTGCAGAGGAACTGAAGGAAGAGATGTCTCTTTGCAGACGACACAAAGATCTGCAACAGGGTTGATACACAAGATTGAGTGAAAAAGATGAGAAGGGACTTGGCAAGGTTGGAGGAATGATCTGATATATGGCAGCTTAGATTCAACACAAAGTAGTGCAAGGTAATGCACCTAGGAAACAAAAACCCAAGGGAAGAGTACACAATGGGGTTGAGATACTGACAACAATAAAAATGGAAAGGGACCGGGGGTAATTATATCAGATAATCTAAATGTGTGCAAGCAATGTGAGAAGGCAGTAAGGAATGCTGGGGGCATACTGGGATGCATTGGGAGAAGCATCAACAGTAAAAAACAGAAAGTTGTTATCCCTCTGTACAGACAGTTGGTGAGACCCCATCTGGAGTACTATGTGCAGTTCTGGAGACCCCATCTCCAAAAAGACATAGACAGGGTGGAGGCTGTCCAGAGGAGGGCAAGTAAAGATGCAGGGTCTGCACCAGAAGACATACGTAGAGAGACTAAAGGAGCTTAATATGTATACCCCTGAGGAAAGGGGGGCATGATAGAAACTTTCAAGTACCTCAAGGGAATCAACAAAGTCCAAGAGGGTAGTATCTTTCAGAAAAAGAGATGTGCAAGAACAAGGGGGCAAAATTTGAAGATAGAGGGGGACAACTCAGAGGTAATGTGAGGAAGTGTATTTTCATGGAGAGGGTTGTGGATTCATGAAACAGCCTTCCTGAGGAGGTTGTGGAGTCAGGAACAGTGGGGGAATTCAAGAATGCATGGGACAAACATAAGGCAGTCCCAGTTGGGGGTAGGAGGAAGTAGGCTATTGGTTAACTAGGATCTGCAGCTTATCAATTAGGTAGGAAAATGGGCAGACTAGGTGGGCCAAGCAGTCCTTATCTGCCATCAAATTCTATGTTTCCTTGTTTCTATTTTGTCTGTGGTGCTGCGTGGCCATTGTGTAGTGTGCTGCTCTGCAACTTGGCACCTTGAAAGAGCTTGGGTCAAGGAACATGTTGCTTTTTGTTTGGTGAAAAATATTAATCCATTCAAAAGTTATTAAAGTTTTAAGTTCCCATTATAAGTATATCGGAAAATTTATTTGCAAACAAGAATAAGGTTTTAGCTATCTGTCCCTCCTCACGATCAAAGAATCTGCAGGCTCACAATCAAAGATTCTTTGATCGCAAGGGAGGGACTAGATGGCCAGATTTGAGGGACAAGATAGCCCAATTTTAACAACTTTATAAATTAAATATCTCAGAAATGGTTTGGTCATTTTTTTTTTTTACTTTCTGTTTGTACTCCTCCCCTCCCGTGGCACTCCACTCCCTTCGGGAGATGCCTGTGGCCATTCTAGTCCCCACCTCCTACGTGTATCCCATGGCAGTCCATCCTCCATGTAGCCTTGGCTTACCCCCCAGGCGGGGACGAGGTGGGGGGGCAAGCATCCTGAATTCCTGAGTCTCATCAGGATGCCGGTCACCGGGCAGGTAGGGGTATTGGGGATCGGGCCTGGCGCCCGGCTCATCCAGGAGTGTCATGGGTGTTTTTTTCTGATGTTCTGGGGAGTGGCTATGCCCCACTGATGCCGCCTCTGCCAAGTCCGCCACTCCCAACCCTCTGTATGCTCATGTGCCTGCTATGCCTCTGGCTTCCACCAGAGGCCAGTCAGGCACCGAGCTGAGAGAGGAGAGGAGAGCTGTCCTCGACGCCAATCCTGTCCCTCCCTGCTGACCCCCGATGTCCCAGGCTCAATCCTGAACCCAGGTCACTGGTGTGGCACGAGGTGTGGCAGCCCAGTGCATCAACCCCTATGGTTTGGTCTTTAACTTAAAATTTGGAGGGTGGTGATGGGATGTCCTGTAGATGTGAATTAGGTGTTTAGGTGTCGGAAAATACATTTGTTATGGAGATATTATATGGCAGTTTACGTTTTGCAGACAGCATTTTGCATTGTGGTAGTGGCTTGAAATGTATAGGGTAGCTAGCATTACGCTATGGATGTAATTTTCAGTCGTTAGGTGTGTAAATGTAAACAGATGCGGAACTGTCCAATTCCAAGAATGAAAATCTCAAACTTTAAAATGTTATATCTCGGACATGGTTTGGTCTTTTAAATTGAAATTTGAGGGTGTTATGGGGATGTCCTGTACATGTGAATTATGGTATTTAGATGTTGGAAAATTAATTTGCTGTGGAGATATTGTGTGACACACTTTACATTTTGCAAATAGCATTTTGCATTGTGGTAGTGGCTCCACATTTATAGGGTACCTAGCCTTACTGTCATGGAAGTTATTTTCAGTGGTTAGGTGTCTGGTATGTAAACAGGTGTGGAATTATGCCACTCTGATGAATGAAACTTTGTTTTGTTTCAAGGTGGTGAACCTTGAAATCAACTTGCATGACTTTCTGCTCTTCTATTCTTTCTCAAAAAGTAAGGAAATTCTATGCAAAAAACTTAATTAATGCATCATTTAGGGTTAAAACACAAAAGTAAGGAAATGAAACCTTTGGGGTTGCTCCTTCCCCCCCTGTGTACCCCACCATCCTCCCGAGATTGACAGATGATGGGGTGTGTCATTGGGGTTGTGAGGCCTAAATGTCACCCAATTCTTTTTTACTGTGGCTTGTAAATTATAGGGGTGCGGTCACATCCCTGTAGTTAGGGTTGAGTAAGCACTTTAATGTTAAACTTCAAAATTTGTGCGTTAATAACTTTGCAACCTGTTCAACAGATTTGCACGAAATTTGGAATGCATAGTCTGGTATGGCAGATCTCTGATCTGCTCAATTGCATGCAAGTCGGACGATGGTTTTTGTGCAGCAAAGTGCCAAATAATTCACTTTTCACCACTTTTGTGCGTTTTTTGTCCATGGCACTGCACGGACACCGTGAGGGCTATTGGTCTGAAGCTTGGGACATAGAAGGAGCTTGGGCCAAGGAACATGCCATCATTTGTTTGGTGAAAAAATATTAATATGTTCAAAAGTTATTACAATTTGAAATTCCCATTATATCCTATGGGAAAATGTATATGTATTTTTTTGAATGTTAATGAGAAAGACCAGATGACGGGATGTTCTGTAGATGTGAATTATGGTGTTTAGATGTTGGAAAATACATTTGTTGTGGAGATATTGCATGGCACAGTTTACATTTTGCGGACAGAGTTTTGCATTGTGGTAGTGGCTTGAAATTTATAGGATAGATAGCCTTACAGCCATGGATGTACTTTTCCGTCATTAAATGTGTAAAATCTAAACGTGAGGAATTCTGCCACTCCAACAAATGAAAATCTCAAACTTTAAAATGTTATATCTCGGACACGGTTTGGTCTTTTAAATTGAAATTTGGATGGTGTTGAGAGGATGTTCTGTACATGTGAATTATGGTATTTAGGTGTTGGAAAATTAATTTGCTGCGGAGATATTGCATGCCACACTTTACATTCTGCATATAGCTTTTGCATTGTGGTAGTGGTTTCACATTTATAGGGTACCTAGCCTTACTGCCATGGAGGTTATTTTCAGTCACTAGGTGTCTGACATGTAAACAGGTATGGAATTATGCCACTCTGATGAATGAAACTTTGTTTTGTTTCAAGGTGGTGGGAGTGTGGGTCCTAAGGGCCCTGTGCTTCCACCATAGAACATAGAAACATAGAGTTGATGGCAGATAAGGACCGAAGGCCCATCCAGTCTGCCCATTTCTTTTTCTACCTTATAAATGTGCCATCGGCCTTTGTTCTGTCAATGGCCTATCTATTCATACTCATCTGTATTGCTCCCTTATGCCTGTCCCATGCCTGTTTGAAGCCCTGCACTGTGTTCATATCTGCCACCACTTCCTGAGGTATGTCGCTCTATGCATCCACCACCCTTTCTGTGAAAAGAACTTCTCACATTACCCCATAATTGTCCTCCCTCTAATTTCATGCTGTGTCCTCTTGTCCTGCTATTTTTCTTATATTGAAACATGTTAGACTATTTCACCTTGTTAATGCCATTAAGGTATTTGAATGTTTCGATCCTATCACCTCTCTCCCTCCTTTGCTCTAGGGTATACATATTGAGCTTCGTTCATCTGTCCTCAAATGTTTACTGATGCAGTCCCTGCACCATTTTGGTTGCCCTTCTCTGGACTGCCTCAATTTGGTTAATGTCCTTGTGAAGGTGTGGCCTCCAACACTGCATGCAGTACTCCAGATGGGGCCTAACCAGTGTCTTATAAAGAGGGATTATTACCTCCCTCTTACGACTTGTGATACCCCTACTAATACACCCTAACATCCCCCTAGCCTTACCTACTGCTCTAGTGGTCTGCTTGGATGATTTCAGGTCATCGGTGATGATGATGCCCAAGTCTCTTTCTTCCCTTGTGACTTCCAGCAACTCCCCTCCCAGCCTATAGGTGGCTTCAGGATTTATCTTCCCTATGTGCATGATCTTGCACTTCTTTGCATTAAACCCCAGTTGCCAGTCTTCTGACCATTTTGTTAGTTTATCCAGATCTCTTTCATTCTGCCCACCCCATCTGGATCATTATTTACTCTGTTGCAGATCCTGGTGTCATCTGCAAAAGACAAACCTTACCCTCCAGTCCATCTGCAATGTCACTGATGAAGATATTGAAGAGGACTGGCCCCAGGACTGATCCCTGAGGTACCCCACTTCTAACTTGCATCTCTTCTGACTGTATACCGTTTATCACCACTCTCTGTTTTCTGCCTATCAACCAGTTTGTCACCCAGTTGACCAACTTCTGACTCACCCCAAGCCTACCCAGCTTATTAATCAGTCTTTTATGTGGAACTGTATAGAAAGCTTTGCTGAAGTCAAGGTAGGTGATATCAACTGCTCCCCCTTGGTCCACCACTCTGGTTACCCAGTCAAAGAAATCTATGAGATTAGTTGGACAGGACCTTCCTTTTGTAAACCCATGCTGTTTTGGATCCTGTGCTCCTAAGGATTACAGGTGTTGCATTATCTTTTCCTTAAGGAGTGCCTCCATAATCTTGCCCACTACTGAGGTAAGACTGACTGGTCTGTAGTTCCCTGCCTCCTCCCTGCTACCACTCTTGTGGAGCAGGATCACATGAGCCCTTCTCCAGTCTTCTGGGAGCTCTCCAGTGCTCAGAGACTCACTAAACAGTTCTGATAATGGCTCTGCTAGTTCCACCCTTAGCTCCTTTAGTACCCTGGGATGTATGCCATCAGGTTCCATTGTCTTGTCTACCCTGAGGATATCAAGCTCTTTTAGGACACTTTCCTTTGTTAAGGGACTAGTGTTCACCTCCCTCCCCCCTGTGTCCATGAGCTGTGGGCCCTGCCCTACCTTCTCTTCAATAAATACTGAGCAGAAGTATCTATTTAGGACAGATGCTTTTACATGGTCCTCCTCCTCACACGCCCCCTTATCTCTTTTGATCTTTGCAATACCCTCTCTGGACTTTCTCCTTTCACTAATGTTTCTATAGAAAGTCTTGTCACCTTCTTTTATTGTCTGTGCGAGTGTTTCCTCGGTTTGTACCTTTGCCTGCCTTACTGCCTTCCCTGCTTCCCTTAGGGAAGTTTGGTATGCCTCCCTATCTTCATCCCGCTGTGTTCCCTTATATTTCCTGGAGGCCAGCCTTTTGTCTCTGACCTTTTCTGCTACTGTTTTTGTGAACCAAAGTAGTTTCCTTCTTCTTTTGCACTTCCTTTTCTCTTTAACACAATGGGATGTTGCTTCAAGTATTGCATCCTGAATTCTTGCCCACTTTGCCTGTACCCCCTCACCTATTTTTCTTTTTGCCAGGGCTACCTTAACTCTGCTGGCCATCTTATCAAAGTCAGCTCCTCTGAAGTCCCATATTTGTGCCTTGGAATAGGATGATTTAGTTGTAGTGTCAAATTGAACCATACCATGTGATGGTCACTGGCCTCCAGGTGACCTTCTACCTGGAAATCTGTGATCCCTTCCCTGTTAGTCCGTACTAGATCTAGGATAGCCCTGTCTCTTGTGGGTTGTTGTACTAGTTGTTTGAGGCCTTCTCCCTGCAGTGAATCCACCATGTGTCTAGTTCTGGCAGATGTTCCTGCTGGGATTGACCAGTCTATATCTGGTATGTTGAAGTCTCCCATTATCAGAACCTCCCCTTTAGCTGTTATGTTTTGTATATCTTCTAACAGTAATGTGTCTATGTCCCCCCTCCTGGTCTGGGGGCCTGTAGACAACCCCAGTTCTCATTGCTGTCCCATTTCCTGTTTTCAGGGTGACCCACAGTTCTTCTGGCTCCTTATGTGTATTCTGAATTTCTGTAGCTTTGATATTTTCATTGACATACAAAGACACTCCACCCCCCCCTTTTTGCACCTCGGTCTCTTTTGAACAGGACATAGCAAGGTACTGAAGTCTCCAAAGTGTGGTTACTGGTAAACCATGCCTCAATAATTGCTACTATGTCCAGTTTAGCCTCTGTCATTATTGCCTGCAGGTCTGGGATCTTGTTTCCCAACTTGTGCGACTTTCTACTTTTCTATTCTTTCTCAAAAAGTAAGGAAATTCTATGCAAAAACTTCATTAATGCATCATTTAGGGTTAAAACACAAAAAGTAAGGAAATGAGACCTTTGGGGTTGCCCCCTCTCCCCTTGTGTAACCCCCCATCCTCCCGAGATTGACAGATGACGGGGTGTGTCATTGGGGTTGTGAGGCCTTAATGTCACCCCATTCTTATTTACTGTGGCTTGTGAATTATAGGGGTGTGGTCGCGTCCCTATATTTAGGGTTGAGTAGGCACTTTATTGTTAAACCTCAAATTTTTGCACGTTAATAAATTGCAACCATTCAATGGATTTGCATGAAATTAGGAATGCACAGTCTGGAATGGCAGATCTCTTGATTTACTAAATTGTGTTTCAGTCAGACATATGGGTTTTGCACAGCGAAGCACCTCAAAATTCACTTTTCGACACTTTTGCGTATTTTTTGTCTGTGGCACTGCGCGGACACCATGTGGGCTATTGGTCTGAATTTTGGGAAGTAGAAGTTCCCATTATAAGTCAGTGGGAAAATTTATATGGTTATTTTGTGAAAGAATGTGGTTTTGGCCATCTAGTCCTGCCTTACGATCAAAGAATTTGCTGGCTCGCGATCAAAGAAACTTTGATCACAAGGAATTCTTTGATTGTGACAGCTGCCATGTTGTTTTCAGTTTTCAGTTGGAAAAATTCAAATATCTCAGCCCAGGGGGGACTTCTGAGGTGAAACTATGGTGAGTTTTGCTCAGGGGTCTTCCCTCCATCGAGCGATGCCTATGGTTTCTTTCAAAATGGTCAAAAAATAGAGTTTTTTAATTTTTTATTCTTTGATTGTGGTTTGCTACTGATCTTTAATTGCGAGTCTGCAAATTCTTTGATCCCGAGGGCGTGACTAGATGGCTACCTGAAAAAATCAATTTTCTCAGCTCAGGGATGGCTTATTAAGTCAAGTGAGGATGGGTTTTGCTCAGGGGGCTTCGTTCTATTGAGGCATGGCTGTGGTTTCATGTATTTCTGCCTAAAAATTAACTTTTAACATTTTTTATTGTTTGATCATGAGCCTGCAAATTCTTTGATCATGAGCCTGCAAAATCTTTGATCACAAGATTCTTTGACTTGATCTTTGATCGTGAGGGTGCAACTAGATGGCCACATGAAAAATTCAATTTTCTCAGCACAGAGGTCACTTCTAAAGGCAAACTTGGGTGGGATCTGCTCAGGGGCTTTCGTTCTGTCAAGTTATGGCTGTGATTTCATGTATTTTTCTCTAAAAATTGAGTTTTAACATTTTTTATTCTTTGATCATGAGCCTGCAAATTATTTGATTGCGAGATTCTTTGATCGCGATCTTTGATCCTGAGGGAGGGACTAGATGGCCAGATTTGGAGTGACCAGACAACACAATTTTAACAATTTTTTAAATTAAATATCTCAGAAATGGTTTGGTCTTTTAACCTGAAATTTAGAGGGTGTTGACGGTATGTCCTGTAGATATGAATTATAGTGTTTAGGTGTCGGACAACGCATTTTATGCGGAGATTTTATGTGGCACAGTTTACGTTTTGCAGACAGTGTTTTCCAAGGTGGTAGTGGCTTGAAATTACTAGGGTAGCTAGCTTTATTCCCATGGATGTACTTTTCAGTCACTAGGGTGTGTAAAATGTTAATGGGGTGGAATTCTGCCAGTACAACAAATGAAAATCTGAAACTTTCACATTTTATATCTCGGAAACAGTTTGGTCTTTCACATTGAAATTTGGAGCGTGTTGAGGGGATGTGCTGTCCATGTGAATTATGGCATTTAGGTGCTGTAAAATGTGTTTGCTGCACCCATATTGCGAGACACACTTTATGTTTTGCGTATGGCGTTTTGCATTGTGGTACTGGCTTCACATTTATAGGGTGCCTAGCATTATTGCTATGGAGGTAATTTGTAGTGGTTAGGTGTCTGACATGTAAACAGGTGTTGAATTATGCTAATCTGATGACTGACACTTTGCTTTCTTTCAAGGTGGTGGGCCCCACACTCCCAACCATATAACGCTGCCAGCAATACATATGATATTCAGTACTTGTACTCTTATCTTAGGCAGGAATTTGCAAGTTGGTGTGACCATGGGGGCCAAAGGGCCCCGCGCTCCCACCAACTTGTGCAACTTTCTACTTTTCTATTCTTTCTCAAAAAGTAAGGAAATTCTATGCAAAAAGCTTTGTTAGTGCATCCTTTAGGGTTAAAACACTGAAAATCAGGAAATTAGACCTTTATGGTTGTCCCATCCCCCCTCATGGACCCGCTTATCATCCCAAGATTGACAGCTGACTGGGTGTGTCATTGGGGTTGTGAGGCCTAAATGTCACCCCATTCTTCTTTACTGTGGCTTGTGAATATGATTACAGATGGAATGGGGTGACATATAGGCCTCACAACCCCAATGACACACACACATCAGCTGTCAATCTTGGGATGGTGGGCAGGTCCATGGGGGGAATGGGGCAACCCTAAAGGGTCTCATTTCCTGACTTTTTGTGTTTTAACCCTAAATGATACATTAATGCAGTTTTTTGCATAGAAGATATATTATAGTGGTGCAGTTGCACCACTATATTTAGGGTTATGAAGGCACTTCTATGTTAAAGTCAAAATATTGCATATTAATAACTTTGAACCCATTCAACAGATTTGCCTGAAATTTGGTATGTGCAGTGGGGCATGGTAGATTGCTTGATTTGCCAAATTTTATTGTGGTCAGACTGATGGTCTTTGCACATCAAAATGCTGAGAAATGCACTTTTCATCAGTTTTAGAGGCAGTTTTGGGGATTTTGTCCGTGGCCCTGTGCAGCCATTGTGTTGTGTCCCACCCTTCCCCAGCCGGCGACTGGCACAGGCCACCTCTCACTTCCACAGCCAGCTGCTGACTCTGAAATTAATGCCTCTTTCCATTGGCGCTCATAAAACACACAGTCGGTGGCTGGCCGGGGAAGTGAGAGGTGGGCTGTGCCAGTCGCTGGCTGGGGAAGGGTTGGGTGGTGCTGGGTAGGCTGGCAAGGCTGGGTGAGGGGGTAGGGGCCATTAGACTACCAAGACATAAAGAATGCAAATTTATTTTATCATGATGGGGGGGCTGCTAGACTACCAGGGTGTCACTGATACTGATAATGAAGTACATATTGGCGGGGCCACTAGACTACCAGGGATATAAAAAAATATATAAATAAATAAATACACATGGGGGGCCACTAGACTACCACAGATAAAAATAAAGATATAAATAAGATACTCATGGGGGGGCCACTAGACTACCAGGGATACAAGTATGGTTAAGTACGTTACCATGACGGGGAGTGGGCCACTAGACTACAAGGGATAATGACAACTACTATTTTTTATTCAGATGGGGCAGAGCAAAGCCTCCTGAGCAAAACCCAACCTTATGTCACTTAATAGGGCACCCCTGGGCTGCAAAAAACTATTTTTAAATCTGGCCATCTTGTCCCTCGCTCTTTGTTCGCGAGCGAGCAATTTCTTTGACCGCGACCATGCAAATTCTTTGATTGCAAGATTCTTTGCTCGTGATTGTGAGCGAGGGACGAGATGACCAGAAAAAAAAATCAATTTTCTCAGCTCACGGGTGTCCTAGGAAGACAAATGAGGGCAGATTTTACTCAGGGGGCTTCGTTCTGATGAACCATTGTAGTGATTTACTGCAATTATTTGAATTTTGAAAATTACACAACTTTTCATTCTTTGGTCGTGACCCTGCAAATTCTTTGATTGTGAGCCTGCAAATTTCTATGGTCTTGAACCTGCAAATTCTTTGATCATGAGATTCTTTGATCACAATCATGCATCGTGAGTGAGGGACAAGATGGCCCAATTTAAAAATCAATTTTTTCACCCAGGGATGTCCTAGGAAGTCAAATGAGGGTGGGTTTTACTCAAGGGGCTTCATTCTGTCGAGCCATAGTGGTGGTTTACTGCAATTCATTCAACTTTTTGATTTATAAGGTTTTAAAATCTTTGTTCGTGAGCCTGCATATTCTTTGATTGTGAGATTCTTTGATTGCCATCTTTGATCGTGGGGGAGGGACAAGACGGACAGATTTTTTATAATGGAATAGATAGGGAAATTTTAGTAATCTTTGATATTGAATATCTTGGAAATGGTTTGGTGTTTTGACTTGAAATTTGGAGGGAAGAAAGGCACTATCCCACAGATGTGCCTTTTTGTGCTATGGTCATCAATCCTAACTCTCACCCGATCCCATGTGTAAACAAGCTGAGGTGGTGCAGGGTAGGAGAATAGGGTGAGAGTTAGGACCGACCACCTCAACACACACCCCAATGCCTGTTGGTGGGGGCAGGGTGGAGGTGAGGTGCAAGGGGTGGGAACCCTAATATCAAATTTCCTCACTTTTGTCACTGTAGAAGAACCCTAACTGATGCATTAACGAAGTTTTGCATAGAAGATATATATATATATATATATATATATATATATATATATATATATATATTTATGCAAAAACTATAATGCATCATTAGGTTAAACCATAAATAGTCAGGAAATGAAAAATCTTTAGGGTTGTCCTCCTCCCGACCAGTCAATCATTCCAAGATTGACAGATATGGTGGTCATTGGGGTTTTGAGGCCTCAAGTGTCACCCCATTCTATGTGTAATGATATTGACAAGGGACAGCGAAAAAGAATGGGGTGACATTTAGACCTCACAACCCCAAAGACACACCACGTCATCTGTCAATCTTGGGATGACTGGCAGGTCCGAGGGAAGGGGCAACCCTAAAGATTTTTCATTTCCTGACTTTTTGTGGTTTAACCCTAAATGATGCATTAACAGTTTTTTGCATAGAATTTCCTTACTTTTTGAGAAAGAAGAGAAAAGTAGAAAGTTGCACAAGTTGGTGGGAGTATGGGGCCCTTTGGGCCCCACGCTCCCACCAACTTGCAAGTGTCTAGCTATGATACACATCTAATGACTAAAAAGTACATTGACAGCTGCAAGGCGAGGTACTGTACAAATTTCAAGCCACTACCACAATGGAAAACACTGTTTGCAGAACCTGAACTGTGCCATGCAATATCTCAGGAAAACATATTTTCTCAGACACATAAACATAGTAATTCACATCTACAGGACATGCTGTCAACACCCTCCAAATTTCAAGTAAAAAGACCAAACTGTTTCCAAGATATTTAAATTTAAAGATTGTGAAAATGGGCCTATCTATTCCATTGTAAAATCTGGCCATCTTGTCCCTCCCTCACCATCAAAGATGGCGATCAAAGAATCTCACGATCAAAGAATTTGCAGGCTCACAATCAAAGAATTTGCAAGCTCACGATCCAAGAATAAAAAATGATCAAAGTCGATTTTTTGACAGAACTCCATGAAACCACCACCATATCTCAATAGAACGAGGCTCCCTGAGCAAAACCCACCCTTAATTGTGTGCCTAGGCCACCCCTGGGCTGAGAAATATTAATTTTACAGACGGTCATCTGGTCATCCCCTCATGATGCAAGATCACGGTCAAAGAATCTCTTGGTCAAAGAATTTGCAGGCTCACGATCAAAGAAATAGCACCCCCACAGTCAAAGAATAAAAAATGCTGAAACTTGATTTTTTGACAGAACTGAATGAAACCACCGCCATGCCTTCTTAGAACAAGGCCCCCTGAGCAAAACCCACCCTCATTTGTGTGTCTAGGCCACCCCTGGGCTGAGAAATATAAATTTTTCAAACGGCCATCTGGTCATCCCCTTGCGATGCAAGATAGTAGTCAAAGAATCTTGCGGTCAAAGAATTTGCAGGCTCGCAATCAAAGATCATTAGCGAGCCGCAATCAAATAATTTATTATGTTGAAACTCTGTTTTTTGACCACTGTGTAACAAACCACGGCCATGGGTCGACAGAATGAAGCCCCCTGAGTAAAACCCATCCAAGTTTTACTTCAGGGGTGACCCTTGAGCCGAGATATTTAAATTTTTACGATCAGAATTCAAAAACAAGATGGCAGCGGTAGCAATCAAAGAATTCTTGGGGTCAAAGATTCTTTGATCACCAGGCTGCAAATTCTTTGATCACCAGGCAGGATGAGATGGCCCAAACCCCATTCTTTGTTTGCAAAACAACCATATACATTTTCCCTGTGACTTATAATGGGAGCTTAAAAGTGCTATAACTTTTGAATGCCTTAATATTTTTTCACGAAACGGAAAGCGCATGTTCGGCCATCAAAGCTCTTTCAGACTAGCCATCTTGCAGAGTGGCACACCACACAACGGCCACTCAGGGTCATGGGCAAAATCCCCAAAACTGCCTCCAAAACTGGCGCAAAGTGAATTTTTCAGCATTTTGGTGCGCAAAGATCGTCAGTCTGACCAAAACTATATTTGGCAATTCAAGACATCTACCATGCCCCACCACACATACCAAATTTGAGGCAAATCGGTTGAACGGGTCCAAAGTCATTAACACACAAAATTTTGACTTTAACATAAAAGTGCCTTCATAGCCCTAAATATAGAGGTGAGACCCAGCTTTGCTAATCTGTTTGTGGGTTGGGTGGAGGAACTTTTTTTTTCTCTCATTCACAGGGACTGTGCCTGAACTCTACAAACACTACATTGATGACTGTGTGTGGGCCACCTCCTGCTCCAGGGAGACCCTCCAAATCTTCCTTGACAAGTTTACCACGGCCCATCCTTCACTTCAATACACTGTTGAAGTATCCTCCTCTACACTGCCTTTTCTGGATATCCAGCTGTCAGTACAGAACACTGGTCTGAAGACATCAGTTTATTACAAACCCAATGACTCTCACAGTTTCCTCCTCCACAGCTCCTTCCATCCTAAACTTGTCAAGAATGGCCTGCCTTATTCACAGTTTCTTAAGACTTTGCAGGTTATGCAGTGAAGAGGATGATTTTGCTGAGCAGACCCAAATAATTCATAGTTTTTTTTATCAACAGGGGATACCCTAAAAGCACAGTGGACAGAGCATTCTCCTGGGTTAGTAACATGCCCCGTAACCTTGACCCCCGCAGGAAGGATACTGTCACACAAGAACAACAGCAAATTCCACTAGTGCTTCCCTTCCAACAGAGCACACCTTCTCTTCACAGGATCATCACCAGTAACTTTCCCATTTTGCAAACTGACCCTAACATTGGTGCTTCCTTTACAGAACCACCTATTGCCTCCTACCACCGGCCACCTAACCTGCAGAATCTCCTGGTTAAAAGCAGCCTACCTACTCCTAACAGTTCCTCCTTCCCTGGTACCAAACCTTGCAACAGGACTCGCTGCTACACCTACAAATTTATTTCCAGTGTGACTGAAATTCGGGGGCCTGCAGGTGTTTTTCACATCACCAAGGAGTTCTCATGCACCTTCATTAATGTGGTGTATTTTATTCTTTGCAGGAAGTTTACAGCTATTTACATCGGAGAATCTGGTAGGCGTCTTGCTGACTGTTTCAGGGAACATTACAGAGCAGTCAGGAATGGTGAAACTGCTAAACCCATTGTATCCCACTTTATCTCCAGGGACCACAATGTCAATGACCTTTCTGTTTGTGTCCTTCAGCTGGGTTTCTGGGATCCTGACAATAGAAAAAACATGGAAACTGAGCTGATCATCCTCCTTGGCTCCCAGCAGCCCTCTGGTTTAAATGATAGACTTATTTTCCACTAACATCTTTCAGCCATCCCTTTTTTTCCCTAAAGTCTATTTGTTTTTGTACTCATTTAATTTATTTTTCATGTTCACCATAAGTCTCCATTTCTGTCTCCTTCCCACACATTTGTCACATTTCAGCCTTCTTACTAGGCCCTGTTAATTAATCCCCACCTGGGAACTTCCCTAGCTCTTTCACTCCTATTATGCTTTATCTTTCCCATCATCACCTTTTTGTTTCACAGATTCTCTATTAATCTTACCATTTATCACTTCTTCTCCCTGAGCCTCCCCTTTCTTATTTCCCCATATATATATATATATATATATATATATATATAATAGATATCTCATTTTACCTCACCTCTACACTAACTTTGTTGTTTTTTCTCTTTCAGATATTTCCTGAAGAAGACCTATGTTCGAAACGTAGATTTTTAACTCTATTTTCTATTTTCAGCGTGCATTGTTTTGCCTTTAGACCACTTGCTGACGCAGCGCCTTGTTTTTGTTTTTTATAATATATATTTGAGGTCCCTTCCCCATACCACCCACCAAATCAGGAAGTAAAATCACCAAACAGCTTTAATAATTAACCTCTCAATGTTCACACACACTCACACAAGACAGGGATGAAATACTCAGCATTTACTTAATAATGATAGCAAATAAAACAGATTTATAAAATTAGTATTATTGTCTTTTTTCTTTAAAACAACATTAAAATTGTTACTGTCCCATGTCTCTAAATTCCCAACACAGTCATTGGAGGGGAAGGGAGGACTTGTAAATGTCTGAAACTAGGAAATGTATCCCTGGGCACATCTCTTGGATACCATTAGTTTAGGAATTTAACATGGAAATGCGAACAGTCTTGAAAGAGGCTTTGCACAGGTGAGCAATCTTCCTGGCACAGTTCACAGTTCGATGGGGCCTAAATGGCAGGACCTTCACTCTGTGGGAAATAAAAGTCAGGATCAGGCTTAGCAGTGAGGTCCTCAAATGAGTCCTTGGCAATGATGTAGCAGAAAAAGGAGCTTAATATGTATACCCTTGAGGAAAGAAGGGAGAGGGGGGACATGATAGAAACTTTTAAGTACCTCAGTGGAATCAACAAAGTCCAAGAGGGTAGCATCTTTCAGAAAAAGAGACATGCAAGAACAAGGGGACACAATTTAAAGATGGGGGGGAGGTTCAGGGGCAATGTGAGGAAGTATTATTTCACAGAGAGGGTAGTGGATGCATGGAACAGCCTTCCCGAGGAGGTTGTGGGGTCTAAAACTGTGGGAGAATTCAAAAATACATGGGATAGACATAAGGCAATTCTTGTGGGGGGGGTAGGAAGAAATAGGCTGTTGGTTAACTAGGATCTGCGGTCTATCCTGTAGGTAGGGAAATGGGCAGACTAGATGGGCCAAGCGGTCCTTATCTGCCGTCAAAGTCTATGTTCTATTTCTTTCTGCATCCTGCCAAGTCCTGTATTAGGGTAAAATGCATGAACAAGGTCAAGCTGGACCAAGGCCTGTTGAAGAACATAGCACATGCTTTATGGAAGAGTTGCTGGGAAGGATAACCAGAACTTCCAGGCTTGGACCGCAGCTTCTGGTTTTACTCTTTATATACCCAATCCTCACATATTTCTTCAAGTGATGTCTCACATCCTTTCTGATAGATATGGATAGTTTGCAGTAGGATACTCTATGTGGATCATCTTTCTTATCCACTACTCCATCTGGGACCATTCGGGTAGCTCCCTAACACTGGTCCTCCTGGCCACTCCAGGTTCCAGTCACACTCCAGTACGATTGGCCACATTGAGAGGGTTACATCTTATGAGTCCATCCATATGGACTCTCAAAACTTTAGAATGCATCACCAGGCATTGGATTTTATCTGCCAGGGTGATGACAGGGTGGTGGAATGGCCAGGGAATAACCCGCTGAATTTCATAATCGGCAAAATGGTGTCATTTGAAAAGTAATTTTTCCTCACAAACTTAGACTCCTCTGGAATCTTCTCTCACTCAATAGTCACTCCAGAAGCTCCCAACTTGATAACAGAGTGGATTTTCACAGCAGGAGACACCTCTAACTTGGCCAGAGGGGCTGATGGGCTGTTGCTATACAGGTACTCTGCCAGGGACTGCCTGGGCCCTGGGGAGTCATCCCATGGCACACACAAGGCCCCTTCCCATCCCTCTGCCAAGGGGACAGTGGGCACCTGGTGATAGTGAGCTGGACAGATGGTTGGACTCCCCTGCCACCCCCTCTTTCACCTCTTCTTCCACTGATTCCACAATGACTTCTAGGGACAGTTGTTTTGACTTTTCCCCAAGGTCTCCTTTGTCCTGAAGCCTGAGCTTCTAGAGGGCCCTGGCCTCTTCATTCCCGTGTGACCACATGGATGGCATTCCCCCCAAGGCACTGGAATGGTACCCCCAATGAAAATTGGGGGGGGGGCACAATCAGAAATGCCTCCAGAGCAGAGCTGCAGCAGATTGCACATATTGGCAGCTTAACTACTCCTTTTCCTCGAAATCTGCACCTGACACATCTTTCTTCCACCTGACCTCTCCCTGTCAAATTCCACAACCACGTTAGCAGGGGAGCTAGGAACGGTCACCTGTGGTTCCTCCTGGAGAGTAAATCCATCAGCCATCTTTTGTCTTCTGCCAACAGTCACCTTCCAAGCCCTTCTTTTTTTTTTACTCCGATGAAGGAGGGGACACTAGTTGTCTAAATGCAGGTCTTCCCTCTTGTACAACACAAATCAGTTCTACAACAGGCTCCTAAACTCTCCAGACTCCTCAGCAAAATGGTGCCCAACTTACAATCCTTCTCTCCTCACATCTTACCAGCAGCCAATTAGAGAGGCTGAGGTGCACATGTGACCTCCCAGTAATGTGTGCATGTGAAAGGCACCGCAGGGGTATAAGGCCTAGCCATCCCAAACAGGCCTACCTTGCACCACCCCAACAAAACTGCACCACACAGACCTAGGCCCAAGGCAGTTAGCCCTGCCCTCTCTTCCAGGCTCTGAAATAGAGGCAAAAGAACCTGCTGGGGCAGAGGAAAATATCCCGGATGAGCTCCCACATACTGTAGCCCCCCTTCTCATGTCTAGGGACCAGAGGTTATGGAGGGAAGGGGGACCCAGACTCTAGAACCTCACCAAATTCTCATCAGATTAAAATCAGAATGAAACCATGGGTGTCTTATCTTGAGATGTCTTTAGAATCTAAGATGCTGAGCACCAAGGGTGTTCAACTTCTTACCCAGCAGGAGATCTGGAAAGCGGATTGGTCAATTCATCTTCAAGCTTCTCCAACCCACCAGACCCAGAGCAGGAAGGGTGTATGAAATCAAATACTTCAAACCCAGGAAAACTGAAAATCTCCAAAAGACTAAAGGACTCATAATTCGTTAAAATACTTCCACAGCAATAACCAAACTAGACTCCAATTTCTACAAACAAATCACTTTTATTCTTCTGAACTCCTAAATGATTACAGAGCTTAGGGTCACAATATCTTAAAACCTTAAACTAATACAGCTCCATGGGGCTAACTTATTTACAAAAACTAATTTGTTGAGAGGAAGAGCTATAGGCATTCTTAGGCATGGATTTTCCATACAACAGAAACTGCAGCAAACTTAACCCCTAGGACCAGAGATTGATTTCTGAAAATTCCCAGGAACGTGAAGCTTCCAGTGACCCACTGACACTGGTAAGAGCCTTCCTCTGTCACCGATTCCTTTATGCAGAACCTATTCCCATTTTTTGTCTCCTTGTTAGGGGAGTGATGTACTACTCTGCCTACCACCAAGTTAATTCATACTCAGGGTGAAATGTACAGCCTGAAAACCCTCCACAGCTGCTCCCATAACTATTCCTCCCATTAAGTCTGGTCACAGCCTGGTCCCTGGTGCATTCTCCCTCACACATTCCTGTGGTTCCCCCACAGCTGAACCCTCCAAACAGTGACTGTGGCTCACAACTTCCAACCAGAATCCTGTTTCCTAAGATGGGCATGGCCTACATTGGCCTAAAAGTCTACAAATTTGTATGCCCTGGGGCCTGCCCCAGACAAGGGCACAGCAGACCACATTGAGTCCAGACCATCACCCCCACTCCCACCTTCCACCACTTAAACTATCGTGTCATGTGGGGAACCAGAATCGGTAGGAGCTGCAACCATCTTCAGATCCCCTGTCGAGACCTAACCACCACCACAACAGCCCCCAAGAGCAATACCTCCAAACTGGGCCCAAATGCCCTTGGGGTCCTATACTATCTACTATGCCCAATGCCTCTGCTGCCACAGATGTTCTCACCACTTGTTGACCAAGGGAACCCTGGACCCAATGACTGCAACTGCCTGTTTGTCCGCCTCCCACAGAGACCCCAAACCCAGGACCTGGCACACTATCACCAAACCTACTGACCTGCCTTAGAGGAGGGGGGGAGGCCCCATCCGAACTGCCCTGCTGCAAACCCCACCGATCTCTTTCCTCGACTGCCAAGCTCTCTGCTAAATATATGTAACTCCACTCTGTTGTCCCCAACTAGCAGCAACAGAACGAAACACCCCCCACAGTGCGTAAACTCCCTAATCACTAGGGGGAATGCCTAAAGGTAGGAATAAGCCCACTCGCAAGGGGGGCTTACACTTACAAGCAGGGATAGCATTGCAGACATCACAGTGGGCAGTCTCCTAGGTACCAGTGATCACTGTGCAGTGTGGTTTAGCATTAAGATAGTAGCAAAGGCAAACCAAATAAAGATGAGGGTCTTGAACTTTAGAAGTGTGGGTTTTAAAAGAGACTATCTCAGAAACTGCCTAGTAGGGTGGGTTGCCAGGATGGGGTAGAGGAACAGTGGGGAAAAATAAGGCAGGGCGTAATTAAGGCAACCAACCTTTGTATGAAGGAAATGAGTAAAGTGACTACAGTGGTGAAAGAAACAAGCATTTGTCAATGCCAAATGTTGCTTGCTTGTATGTGCTGTTTAGGTATTTGGAAGTCATTGGAGTGCAAATTTTGAAAATTCGCGAACTTATGAGCGTGCATAGAAAGTGCGCAACGCACGCTCGAAAAACAGTCATTTTTAGGAATTTTTTCACCAAATTTTCAACATAACCATTTTAAGACCTCTGCTCATGAACAGTGTCACTGTGATTTTCCTAATGCATCCCATACATTGATTTCGCACACCGACTGCGCCATTGTGCGCTACATGGGCAGAAACACGTTTTGGGCAGAATGTGAAAAATGACAGCTGTACTGCTCATAAGGAGGTGTGGTAAAATGGCAATGTTGAAAATCTGGAGTGAAAATATTGAAAATTTGTGAATTTACGAACGTGCGTAGGAACTGCACAACGCACGCTCGAAAAACAGTCATTTTTAGGAATTGTTTCACCAAATTTTCAACATAGGCTTTTTGAGAGCCCACCTTATGAACACTGGCAGTGTTGTCTCATAAATCAGCCCGAAAGGTGATTCATGCAGTGACGGCTAAATCACTCTACGGGCCCGATTAACGCCATGACAGTGCAGGAATTCATGAGGAGGGGTCCCAAAAATCCCATGTTGAAAATTTGGGCCCAAAATTCCCCAAAATGCCTGAGATATGCAACAAAGTTGAAAACACCCTATTTATTCCATTATACAGCTTACCGGCATTTCCTCAGTTCGCAGTCGGCTTTGAAGAGTGCAGACGTGTTCCCGGTCCACCGAAGATTGTCGCGCCGAGCTCCAGAGGTAAGTATGGGGTGAGGGAGAGTGTTGGGAGGCAGGGGCGCAGTGGGTGGGTGCGGGTGGGGACAGTGAGACTGTGAGGGACCGTTTTTATTTACAGTTTTTTTTTTAATTAAGATGATGCGGACGTTTGCCATGCTGGGGTGGCCTCAGCATGGCAGGTGGAAAGGCTGTTTGGAGTCTGGATGACGGGGATTGGGCACCCCATCAGCTAATCAAGATCATTTGCCCGCTGGGTGGGCTCCCTCAGCGTGGCACCTGGAAAGGTTTTTTTTTGGGGCGGCAGTCGCGGGAGCCAACGGAGGATTGGGCACCCCGCTGGTTATAAGATTTTTGCCACGCTAGGGTGGGCCTCAGCATGGCACCTGGACAGCTTTTTGGGGGCATGGGCCGACAGGGAATTGGGCACCCCATCGGCCATACAGTGTGTGCGTGGGGGGGAGCTCTGCTCACTGAAGCGGAGCTCTCCCTTTCAACTGTATGCCACTGCATTTTGACTGCTGTCATAGACAGCTGCAGCAGTCACTGGAGAACTGCAGCTGCGCCTGCAAACTCACTGACTGAATTGGAAGAGGGGGTGCCACAACTCCGAAAACTCGGATGATGGCACTATGTTTCTTGCACATGCGTGCAAGCAACATAAAAAGGGTGGCATTCAGGAGATATAAGGAAATGTAGAGGGACGAAGACAGGGAGGTGCACCAGGTAAAACAGAGGGAAGCAGGTAAGGCAATGGGGGGTAAAGTCACAGACAGAGGAAAGAATAATCAAGGTGGTAGCTAAATGGCATAATTGCGAAAAGGAAAGGAAGGGGAGGGATAGTGAGGATAAGGAGGGCAACATAGTGAGACTATGCAGAAGGGAACCAAAACAAAAGCAGCAGATATCCTAAACATGTACTTAGGCTCAGTCTTCACAGTGGAGGGAGTGGGTACACACCGTCTGGGAGCAGCAGGGACAAGGAGGAGAGAGATGGACTCAAGACCATTTTCAAAGAAAAGAGTCCTGAAGGGACTTGCAGTTCCTAAAGTGGACAAGGCTATGGAGCTGGACAGAACACACCCAAGGGTACTAAAGGAACTCAGGAAGGTGCTGGCTGCCCCACTGATGGCCTTATTTAACAGCTCACTGGAACTGGGGTAAGGTCCCAGAGAACTTCAAGAGATCCTCCGTGTTCCCTCTACATAAAACTTCAAATACCTAGGGCCGCAACAAATAAGAGAAAATACTTTTTTACAATAAGGGCAAGTAACTTATGGAATTTACTTCCCCAAGATATTATCGACTCAAACAACTGCAAAATATTTAAACACAAAACTGATGATTACATACTGGGCCATAGAAACTAATTGTACACCCCACCTGGAGTGGGGAAGGTAGTCTCAATGGGCCTAATGTCTTCTTCTATCTTAAAGAAACTGAGTAATACCAAGTAGGGGTGTGCGGAAAAAAAATTCTGCCTGCAGAATTTCCGCAAAAGTGCAAATTTCGCTTCTGTGAAAGTTCGGAAATCATTTTCCCAACTTTTGCAGAAATTCTGCCTTAAAACTGTGGAATAAATATACAGACTGCAGGTTAATTTATTTAATTGAGGGAAATGAAATCCGCAGAATGGATCACTGCCAGTGGTCAGCTCTGATGCTTTTTTTAACAGCAGTTTAATCAGGGGCCCCAGTAAATAAACAAATAAAAAAAAAAATCCAATCCCTCCCTTGGACCCTCCAGGTGTTTAGTGGCCCCCCCACCCACCGATCATGGGTCCCAAGTAAAAAATCCTTGATACCTGGTGTGTAGTGGTTCCCACCCCTTCACCCGGGTTTCACGACCCATGGGTAAAGAAGAAACAAAAATGCCGATCCCTCCCTGGTGTCTAGTGGCCCCTCACCCACCAATCATGGCCCCCAGAAACATTTTATGTCCCTGGTGTCTAGTGGACCACCGTCCCAATCCTGGATTCCTTAAACCCACAAACAAAATAGCTGGCAGTCCACTGACTCATCCCTCTCTATTCCCAGTAATCCCTGATGTCTAGTGGACCCCATCCTCAATCCCTTATTAAAAAAAAGTAATCCCAATTCCCTGGTGTCTAGTGGACCCCCCACCCTGACAATTCATCCGCCACCACCCCACCCTGCCCCTGAGTGGGCCACCGGTGCAGTCCTCCTCTCTCCTCCACTACCAGTGGCCCACTGAACTGTCAGTGAGTGACTGAGTGGTTGTGCAAGTCACTGACAGTTCATTAAACAGTGGATAGAATAAATTCCACAGTTTATATGCATTTTTTCTGCAGTTCACAAAAAAGTCCGAGGAACCTGGTGAAAATCTGTGGAAAATCCCAGTTTTGCCAATGGCGAAAGTTCCAAAATGTCCATGAAATTTCTTAAATTTTGCAGAATTTGCAACTTTTGCCCACCCCTAATACCAAGTAATAAAAGTGGCAGCAGGGAAAGTGTCTAGCAACTATAGGCTGGTGACTGGGGAAATTAATGGAAACACTGAGGAAGGAAAGGTTGGTAGAGTATCTTGAATCCAGTGGGCTGCAAGATCAAAGGCAACATGATTTAATGGGGGGGTCATGCCAGATGACCCTTACTGATTTCTTTGCCTGGGTGACCAGGGAAAGAGATTGGGGGGGTGGGTACTTTACCAAGGCCTTCAACACTGTGCTACACAGGAGACTGATTAAGAAACTGAGCAGCCTAGGGCTGGGATCCAAAGTGTTAAAATGGGTTAGAAACTGGTAAATGGATAGACAGCAGAGGGTGGTGGTTAATGGCACTCACTCTAATGATCGAAGAGTGACCAGCAGTGTGCCACAAGGCTCAGTACTGGGACCGGTCCTCTTCAATGTCTTCATAACTGACGTTGCAGGTGAACTGGAAGGGAAAAGTATGCCTTTTTGTACATGACACCAAAATCTATACTAGGATGGACAATTAGGGGCAGTGGAAAGAATGTGTAGAGATCTTGGAAACTCCTCTGGGGTGGCATGGCACATGTGCGAAATCGTGCACCTAGGGCACAGGAACCAGGAACTGAGTATAGGTGAGGGGAGATACTGTCCATCACTAAGCAGGAAAGGGGCCTTTGGAGTTATCATATCTGAGGATTGCACAGTGGCAGGGCAGTGTGACAAAGTAGTCGGTAGGGTTAGTCCGATGCTGGGGTGCACTGAGAGAAGTATCTCCAGCAAGAGGGAGGCATGTTGTTGCCACTGTATTGCTCACTGATGACACTCCACCTAGTACCATGTCATAACAGCTAAGAGATATCCATGACTACATAAACACCAACTGCAAATCGCCCCCAAAATATCATCAATTTGCACTATACCAAAATGTAAAATGAGAGATCATAAAACAACACCAAACAAAAAAAATATGTAAAAATATTTTTTATGCAGGGGGCTGTGCCCCTCGCACCCCCCATCTTTAAATAATCAACTCCAGGGGGCGGATACTGGGGGATACAAGAAAACATGGGTGGGGGCTACTCCACAGGACAGTGGTCTGCAGTGGGAGAACATTAGGGGGAAGGGGAAACCTGCTGGTGGGGGGCCAAACAAACTCAGGGAACTGGCACAGACAAAAAAATAAAATAAATGCAAGAACTGAAACCATGACAGGACTCACAAAAAGAAACAGATTAATCCGGGAATCAAACCCCAAACCACTAGCTTCCCAGACCATAACCCTGTCCACCACTGCTTATCTATAAGGCTCTATACGGGCTGGGCCCTGGCTACCTGTCTGAGCTCCTGTTGCCTGTGACCTCTGCCTACTTCCTCCGTTCCACTTCGAAGGGCCTATTGGATGTTCCCAGGGTTTGGCTGAAAACCTCCAGTGACCAAGCATTTAGTGTCTCTGGGCCGACCCTGTGGAATGCGCTTCTAGTTGCAGTCTGGGAGGCTCTCGCGATCAGTGTCTTTCAGAAGAGGCTTAAGGCCCATCTTTTCAGCCAGGCTTTTGGGATTAAGCCATCTCCCCCAACCCTATCCTCAGCTATCGTATGTTTTATATGTAAGTTTTTAAGAATGTTGTTTTAAAAATTGTATTACTGTACAAATGGTATTTCTGTATTTTGTATCTTGTTTTTATTATGTACAGCACCCAGAGCCTCTGGGATTGGGTGCCTTAGAAATAAAGCTGCCTTGCCCTTGCCTTGTCTTGCTAGATGGCCAGCTGGATTCAGCCCTCAAAAACAAGCACTAGATCTTTAGGATACAGGTTTGAACCTGCAACTCTGCTTGGGTCATGAGCAAAGGAGCTAGCAGAGGAGGGTGGGTATTAGGGTTAAAAACACCAAGAAACATCACAGCACTGATTTGACAAAATTCCTGAGACTCCAAACCCTAATGTTTTTATTCCTATACTTCGGTTACTTCAGGTTAATCAACCCTAATTTCTGGTAGTTTTTTTTTTTTATTTTGCAATAAATATATATACACACATTTATGCAATGGATGTGGACACAAAAGTGACTGTATAAATCCTCTTATCTGAGCTATTATTGTATAAATTAAATTTATACATGGAGGGCCAGATATTCAGAAATGCACCAAAGGTATGCACAAGTCCAGCACAGCACAAATCAATGGGTGCCATATTCAGAGGATGTGCAGGCCAAACAGCGCCAGCTCAACGTGGCTGAATATGGCACACTTGCGCCGTGGTGCAACCAGAGATGCACTGGCCCAACCTTGGAAGCGCAGAGCAGTGCAGCAACAGAGGGAGGGCAGGGCACAGAGAACAGACCCAGGGACACAGCCAGGGAAGCACAGTGACAGTGGCCACAGGATGCCCCCACCAGCAGGGCACAGCAGGGCACACACAGGCACCCAGGTACTGGACCCCAGAACACAGCTGTGGCATGGACAGCAGGTGACAGGAGTGGACAACGGAAAATGCAAGGCTGCCATGGGTGCCTCCCCTGGATCCAGCATGGCAGTCCACCCCCAGGACCATGGAGCCAAGCACACACATGCCACACAGGCACACAAGGAGCCTACACACTGGGCACTGAATGGGCCAGGACACAGGCAGCATGGCAGACCACATGGGATGGGGTGCCCAATGCGAAGCAGAGGTCCCCAATCCAGTGTGCGGACATGACCGAAACAATGACCATGGCTGTGTGCCACCACCATGCACACACCCTGACTGCTGCCCCATGGGTTACCCAAAACACACCCACCAAACCGGGGGATGGTCCCCACCACAACGTGACACACCACAGTACACAGCAGGGAGCCACAGTAGCACAACATATGCCCCCCCAAGCACACACCATGGACAGACACTGGGCCACTGCAGCATGTCTTCACATGCCACCTGCAAAGCAGACATGGACACAGGCATGTATGTGACAAATGCTTTATAACATAGTGATTAAGGAGGTACAGAAAACAGGGGCAGGGATACGATAGGTACAGTGAGGGAAGGGGACAGGGAACAGGGACTGTACAGCATGAGGGGGGACTGTAGGGGAAGGTGCAACAGGGAAAACAGGGTCTAGCTACAAAACAGTCAATGACAGACCCCATCCGGCTGCCCCACCATGCCACCTGTCTCGCCAGTCCACTGCCATCATTTGCCTGATTGTGACTACCACCTCCAGGATGCTTGACACCACAAGGAGGAGTTGATGCAGCAGTCCTGAAAGCATCCTCCGTGGACATCTGGCCACTGGACACCTGACACCTATGGCAAGGGAAAGGACAGGTGATCAGTGCAGTGGCCCAGGAAACCATGCCCACCAACAGTGCACAATGGTCAGCAGGAGCACACACCCCTGGGGAGCCCAGAACGGACACCTTCGGGGGGGCCAATGCCAACCATTAACATGGCACACCATGGCATTGCAAAGAGGTGGTCTCCTGCTGCACCATGGCCACATGACTGCACAGTGACAGTCACATGGCACACTGCACCAGCAGCACTGCAGCAACAACAGTGGCAGCCATGTGCATGCCCACCCCACCAACAGCTGGCACACATGTCCAACAGATGCACCACAGTGGCATGCACTATGCACAATGTGACACACACAGCTGTCACAGCACATGGCACAGGCAGCCATGGCTGCACCCACTGGCACCCCCCCCATGTACAGTGATAATGACCATGACATTCCTTACCTGCCCCCTGCGGTGAAGCTGGTGCTGGTAGTCCCCCATCAGGGTGCACCGCCTGGTTGCAGTCTGCCTCTGCCCTGGCCTGCATGCAGTCCTCCAGCCCTGGGAATGGAACGAAGAAAGATGGACATCAGTACCCGAGCACACCAGCATTCCCCCCCCAACACATAGCCCTCTGTGCACAGGGTGTGCCCCTGCCCGTCATGTGTCCCACACACCAGCACAGCTGCAACCCATGCAGCAGCTGGCCATGATGGTCAGTGATGTGCACGACGACAGTGTACCCCACTGCAGGGCATGCCAGGCAGGGATGCCACCACCACAGTACAGCACTAGGGCAGACATGCAACATGCGTACACCTACCTGGCTGTAGCACTGCACCATACCTGACATGTGCCTACAGCCTCTGGAGCCGGTCAGAGTCCCTCCTCCACAGGTCAGCATACCGGTGTCTGCACTGGTCCGCAGTCTGTGGCACTCCAGTCCTCTCCAATGCAATGGCTATGGTGTGCCAGAACATGCCCCTGGCCTGCTGCAGTGGCACCTGACCAAAGAGCTGGTCCACATATGGATGGACACAAGCCACAAGGTTGATCACCTCTACATCAGACCAATTGTGTGCACGGTGACCACTCCATTGCGCCATGGTCTTGACATGGTGTGGCAGTGAAAATGGTGGGGACATGCGCACGTGGATGCCACAGGTGCAGGATGAATGATAGACTATTGATGAGCATTATAGTGCATCCCAGGGATGCATGGCAGGATGCGCAGTGCTGGACCATCACACAATGATGGGCATGTGCACTACGTGTGGCCCATCAGGGTCACAGGGTCATGTAGGTGACCCGTGGGTCAGAGGTCACTGACCATCACGCATGTGCGCAATAGGGTGCATGGCAGTATGTGTGAACATGCATGGAGCCCCCTATGCTCTACATGTGCAGTGCCAATGCACTGTGCAGTCCATGCATGGTGCACGATTGGAACATTGAACATGCAGTGCACATGCGCACTGCAGGCATACACACCTTGCATGTGCAGGTATTGTTCCCCGGGCTTGCTCCGATGCAACACCAATGCACACGGTGCATGTCTGCGATATTCAGATGCCCTATGTAAATGAGCTTGTCAGCCAATGCACGACACAGTAGGGTGCATTAGCATCTCATTACCGTAGCGCACAACCTCATTTGCATGTGTTGCGCCTCATAAGTGCCATGGAACAGCACAGGCCATGGACTGGTATTACAACCTTGACAGGTAAGCGGGGGGTGCTGCAGCAACAGACAGGGAGATGCCAGCACTGCAAGATGGGACAGCCCAGGGCTATGCTACCGCTGACACACTGTGCTGTCCATGTTTACAGGAGGCAACAAGCCAGGACAGGAAGAGGGTGAGGAGCATGGGCCTGCATGGAAGTGTAGGCCCAACTTCACTAAGGGAGAGATGAATGGCCTGTTCAAGGCCTACCTCGACTGGAAGGCCCTGTTGAGCAGTGCCACAGGCACACCACAGGACAGGGCCACTGGATAGGAAGAGGTGGCGGCCTATATCAACCACAACAGATGCCACCAGCGGTCAGTGCAGGAGTGCTGCAAGAAGGTCAGGATGAACAGGCTGTGCATTAAGGAGAAGGTGGCATCCATTAGAGCATCCTATACTGTCACTGGATGAGAGCCAGGAAATGCACCCACACTGATGCCAACAGAAGCATTAGTGGAAGCCACCATCTGTCGAAACTCAGTGGAGGGTGTGCCTGGAGGGGACTTCCAGATGGGTGGCAGCCCAGCACTGCATGGTATGTACGTCAGTCACGCACAGGTTCTGGCCCGGAGGGTGTGTATATGGGCATGCTAGTGTGCATGCCGCTGTCCTGCATGCCACGTGCACACCCATGCGCATGCCGCACTGCTGGCCCCATATAGCAGCAGCATATTGGGGGGGGCACATGTGGGCAATGCATCACTGACACTCCCTCCTCTTGCAACACCAACACACCTTTATGCAGAGGATGGGGCAGCAGCCGCGGACTCTGTGGATGGCAGCATGGACCCTGAGGACGAACCGTCAACATCCACCAGCATCTGGGAGCCTGACAGCATGTGGCTGAGCACCACGGTGCCTGTGGGTGTCCTTTGCCTGGGGTCGGATGAGGCCCTGGACGTGTGCCTGCAGGATGCAAGCCTTGGTGTCCTGTGCACAGAGACACAGATCAGGGCGGGGTCAGACTCTGATGATGACATCACACTGATCCTGGACAGCATGGGTGACGTTGTTAGGGAGTCGCCCCTGCCTGCGTCACAGGCAGCTTCAGTACCCAGCACCATGCTGGTGGCAGCACAGCTGCCTGCCAGCATTGTATGTGCAGTGGTGTGCGGTGTCACTGTTGTGCTCTACATAGGTGGTAGTGCAGCTGTGCAGGTGCAGGGCAGCATAGAGCAGCCGGATGAGTGACAGCAGCAGGCTGCAGGTGACACCGGGCAGCCGGACACAGGGTCCGCCACCAGTGCGCCTGCCATACCCCTTCCCCCTGTAGACCCCACTGTGCAGCATCCACCAGAGGGTGGGAACATGTCAGCATGGCAGGTCACCCACTGACGATTGGCGTCCCATCCAGGAGCGACAGGATGCAGACTGGCTGAGCACACCCAGCTGCTGCGAGCTTCCATTCAGCAAAAGGTGCTGCTTTCCACTGGGGTGCATGCATTGTGGATGGAGGTGCACCAGTTAGCTGAGCAGTAGGATAGGGGCACTGCGCAGATCCTGGAGGGGCTGCAGCACATGCAGGAGGCCATGACTGCGGCCATGGATCGCATTGCCAGTGCAATTGCAGATGGCTTTGAGTTGCTGGCTGCCACAGGGCATGGCCGTGCACAGGGGACCCCCTGAAGTGTGCTGTCCACCCCATGGACACGGCGTCGGGTGATCCCAACACAGTGGATGTCAGGCTCAGATGTAGGCATCTCAGGCACACCCGGGGCTGGCCTGTTCGGCTGCCTACACCCCCCCATGAGGACACAGTCATGGTCCCACACTTCTACTCTGGAGGGTTGTCAGACACCCCCCCATGGCTCATGCGCAGCCTGCGGCTGCCGATCGGCCCTAGCACAGCTGCCCCATGGCTGTGGCGGCTGTGGTACCATGCAGCTGCCCTGAGCTGTGTGCTGCCCTGTCCGCAGTCTGCTGCTGCTGCTGCCCTGTGCATACATAGGCGTTGTGTGTCATACCTGTGGTGGCACACATGTATGTCGTGCTGCAGGCTGCCTATGTGTGCATGCCAGGCTGCTGGATCATGTGGCATGGGTGTGTTGAGGGCAGTATAGCACCAGCTGCGCCTGTGCAGCGTTGTCATGCATCTGATCCACACCATATTCCACCTCCTGTGTGGCTGGGTGCGTGCGTGTGTGTGTGTGTGCACACGCGCGCGCATGCCTGTGCAACATGTGTGTGTGTGTGTGTGTCTGTGTGTTGCTGTGTGTAGTCGTGTGCCACTGACTCCACTACCCCTGCTTAGCACCACTGTCTGTGCATGCCCCTCACCATGCCTGGCCCTGCATGTGTGGTGTGCTGGTCTGTGTGGACCATGCATGTGTACCACACCACCTACCTGCATTCACCAAAGTGTTCCTGTGTGACGGTGTCATGGTGGCATCATGCCTGCTGCAGGAGTCGAGGATCCTTCCACCCAGGGAGTGGCTGTCCACCACCCTCTGGCCCATTGTCTCTGTCGTCCCCATTACCGTCATCCTCATCAGCCTCGACAGCTATCCCACGGTCAATGGCCATGTTATGCAGTATGTAGCAGGCCAGGAATAGGCCATAGGCTTTCAAGGGGCTGTATTGTAGGGCACCGCCTGACCTGTCTAGGCAATGGAATCATGCCTTCAGCATGCCAAAGGTGCTCTTGATGATATCGCATGTGCTAGCGTGTGTCTCACTGTACCGTTCCTCTGCTGGGGACGATGGTCACCAGTAGGGGGTGAGCAGCCAAGTCCTCAGCGGGTACGTGCTGTTGCTTGTGTGGAGAGTGACATGGTTAGCCCTATGCTGTGCTGTACTGTGCCCCTTGCCTGTCCCTGGCACCCACACCACCATGCACACCCTGCCCTCCCCCATCCCCAGGTCTGCTATGCCCAACACTGCTTGCCCGTGCCATACTCACCCACAAGGTGGCCCGTGGAGATGTCCCCATGTTCAAACCTGTGGCACAGCACAGAGCTGTGCCAGATGAACGCATCATGTGCACTCCCAGGCTGTGTGGCGCAGATATTGATGATGTGCCCCGTGGCTTTGCACACTACCTGGCAGTTGATGCTCGGGCTCCCCTTCCTGTTGATGTATGCCATGCTCTCAGGGTCAGGTGGCATGCAGATGCCCAAGTGGGTGCAGTCAATGGCTTCAATCACACCGGGCATGCATGCCACCCTGTGGAAGTTCTGCATGTTTGCTGTACACTCCACCTGTGTGCTGGGGAAATGTATGAATTCCAAAGCACGTGGCAGCAGAGTGCTAAGGAACTGCGTGAGGAGGCGGGATGTGGCCAACTGGGTGATGCCCGTGGTGTCCCCTGTTGGTCGTTGGAAGGTGCCTGTGGTGAGCAGGCACATGATGTCAGTCACCTTGGTCTCCACAGACATGGCGTGGCTCTGTCTGGTGGATGCCTGCATCTCCTCACTGCCCAGCTCACAGAGCTGCCTCAGAATGGCCCTGTTCAGATGGTACTGGCCCACGATCTATGTGTCCCCCTGGGCTGTTCGATGCCTATCTGTCTGCCACCCTGGTACACTGTTTGTGTGTGTCTCTCTCTCTCTCTCTCTCTCTCTCTCTCTCTCTGCCCCCTCTCCCTCTCCCACTCCACCTCTCTGTCTCTCTCCCTCTGTGTATGTTCTTGTGTCTGTCTCTCTCTCTCTCTCTCTCTCCCCTTGGTGCAACCGCTGTCTGAGTGTTTGTGCCCTGTTTTTAGAGGAACAAGCCTGATCGGCGCATCTTGAGTTTGCTCTGGAATTGCGCCATGGCTTCCCGATTGAATAGTTGTGCATTGACGCAATGGGATTTGCGCTGCACAGCTGCTCCCTCTGAATATTGCTCAGTGGCGCATCTCCATACTTGTGCTGGCGCAGCTCAGTTGCACCATGTGCAACTGCTCTGAATATCCGGGCCGTAATGTATTCGTCATCAGGATTTATACGTATAATAAACTCATCACTGTCTTCAGTGGAATCGATGAAGCAATCCTCAATTGGCAGCTCTTGTAAACTTCTTCAGAGTTAGGATCCTGTTTTGATGTAAACCAGATTAAAGTACAGCAGTTTAAGTGCATTGATTGTTTTGAAATTTATATTTACATAAAGATTGACATTCATTTGTGGGAATTTATAAGGGAGGATGTTTCTTATGAAGTATTTACTGAAGCATCTATATATTTAGTTTTTTGCAGATTTAAATATTTTGAACCTTGGATGAAGGTGGTATTTACTTTACTTTAAAGGCTTTTGTCTGATGAAGCAACAAAGTTGTTCTGAAACGTTACATATGGAAAATACCTTTGGAGCCTTTTGAAAAATACTATTATATGAGATACATATTGGAAATTTCATTTTTGGAATCTTAAAAAAAAAACAATTTAAGACAAGAGAAACTGAATGTATCAAGAGATGACTGAACTGAAAAAAAAAGTACTTTATAAAACAGATTATTTTGTATTTGGAATCATCTGTTTAGGGGTTGAGTTGATCTTTTTTGAAATTAGTTTTGTATTCCATTATTTTTTCTCCCCCATAAGTATTATCTTCCCCCCTTTATCTAAGTTCGAAAGGGAACCCTGGAAGACACACTCTTGTGACCTTTAAGTAACAGCCTATCAGTGTTCCAGTCCACTAAGCTGCACAAATAGATAGAGATATGACCCTACTGAAAATGAGATGTTGCATCTTCAGTATATAGTTACCTCTTTTTTCTTTAAGCATATTGCCATGAAAAAAAGGGGTCACTGTCTCTTGGAATTATTCTGCTTTGGCTTTTTGCCTATGCACTACATCACAATCACATTTGCCACATCATAATAATATCAACAGCAACAGATTGTTATGTCACAGTGAGGGGACTGCGCTGCTACCTAGAGATGATGAAATCTAGGGGATGATGATCCCACTGCCATTTAAATTTATGTAATTAAACATAATTATAAAGAAAAAATTATTTATTTATTGAATTTTGTTGACCCGGTAGGCCCACTGAGACTAGAAATCCCTTTTTCAGGGGTGACCGGGAGTCAGATACAGATGGTAACCAAATGAAACTGAACCAGATTAAGCTGTTGGTGGTATTTTTAGCAAGTCAGATGCTGCATACATAAGGGATATACAATGGTGAACTGTCAGATAAATGATTTACTGTATCTACACAAGTGCTGTTTGACCTCGGGTAACCTCACGAGTGGCGTAAGTCATGAGTGAGATGTCTGAGGTCAAACAGCACGAGTGTAGATAAATCATTTATCCGACAGCTCACCATTGTATATTTCATTTATGCAATAGGGATGCTTTCTGTCATTGCAGGGACATTTGCTTTTGATTGTTTATCTTTTTTTGCATATGTTTGTCAACATATGCAAAAAAAAAAGAAATTGCATATTCTGCTCTTTTTTGCTAATAAAAAAATCTATAATGTATCTATAAATGAAATACCACTTATTTTGTAGATAATTTTGTGCTGCACAACTTTCATTTTCACAGCACTATGCTATCTTTTTTCATTTTAAAGTTATTTGCATTTGAATATAGTTAGTACTGGTACTGAGGCTGAACATTCTAAATGAATTCCAGAGTGATTGTGACATATCTATTATGTATATAAATCTGTGATGATGTGTCTAATATGTGTATAAATGTAAAATGTTGACTTTATCTCATAGCAGCTCAGATTTATCACATAGGATTTATGTCCACGCCTACTGCATAAATAAAAATGTGAACTATAAGTTGAAATGTGTCTAACATTATGTTTCTTCAACATTTACCTTGAAGCATCGGGACAAATTAAATGGTATAGAGAGGTATTGTAGCTGTGTATACTTGGAAGATTTTAAAGGGTAGAAAAACTAGGGGATAACAGTAACACACAAATAAAGGAATGCCTGCAATAGCAATCGTTTGTGTCCAGAATTAATTTAATGTTATTGACTGTCTGTGATGCTTTATTTATGCCACTAATAAGCAATTTCTTAAACCCATGGCCTACAGTCAATATGACAATAAATGATGAAATGCAAAGCCAACTTCTGTATCTTGTGTAGCTAACCTAACTTTGCCTTCCCATGGCTCCATATTCCAGAAGGACCAGAATGGATTGTAGTCCGTTAGTGTACTGTCATTTGATGTGCACATTAATAAACTTAAGCGCACAATCTCAACTCTGCTTGTCAACTAATAAAATGTATTAGACACTGTCTTGGTGCTAGAACTGGACATAACATTTTCAGCTTCTGTGTAGTACCTACATTGTGACTATGCTGGTATTATCTAATCCACCAGAGCAATCTAATGACAAGTTTGAAACAGGGCAGCCAGAATGATTCTAGAAAATGATTTCTGCAGTGCAGTTCACCTAATGTTTAGGACATAAACTTGTTGTCACTCATACACACAACAGATGTATTTTTCTATACCCATGTACTAACATATGTAACCCACTCTCCCTCCCTCCCTTCCCTCCTTCCTTACTTCCTCCCTCCCTCCCTCCATCCCTCCTTTCCTTCCTTACAAACTTAACATGGTCCAAAATATCCACAGTCATGCATCCAGATGTACTAAGAGATGTGATGTGGAAATCCCAACAGTCAATAGTACAGTAATTTAGGTACGACAGTCCCTGAGTCAAGCAAGCAATTCCAGCTTCACAAGCTCGAGGGTGCGAGTGATAAAACTCAAACTCAAACCAGTAAGAGACCACACACCTCAGCTGGAGGTCATTGAAGCAAAACTATTTTATTACATATTTATATATGTGGTGTGGCAAACACCAGTCTCTGACCTACTGAGGGCTACTGTATGTCATACGGAACTTTTTAAACCTGGAAATCAGACACAACAGCAATGTACACTTACCTGTACATAAGACGAGAATGAAACAGCACTTTGCATAGCTATATGATATTATTGAAGTCTGTAACATCAATATTACTCAATGGTAACAATTTCTTGCATGCTATTGTCCAGTTGTTGTACTGTATATATGTTCACTGCTCTGTCAAAGTACATTGTAAATTAATATTTGTGTGATGAACAATTTACCTAACTGTATAACTCACACTTAATATACTATATATGTCATCTTGTAGTGCTTGTTGCAATGTTCATTGTCATGTGCTTTTTCATTATTTTTTGTTATAATCCAGACAGCAGATGAATGATGTATAATATAATAGGGACTCTTCTGTTGATTTTCATTTCCCCTAAGGCTAATACTTTTTTTTGCCACTTTCAATAATTTGCAATCCCCTACCTACAGTATGTTTGCATCCCTGGTGTGCGTTTTAACCAAGTATAACATATACGTCAAGTTGTGAATTGTAATCTCATCTGTGTTATTGTACCTATGTATTTGTATTTTATAGCCTGCTTATGGTTAAGTGTAATGTAATATTTTCCATTACATTCCACATGCCTTGCTTGCCCTGACCACTCCTTAACTAAGCTTTGGCTCTGCTGTTAACTAGTACATGACATGTGCCTGGAATGCCTTTTTGTACTTACATTGATAGTCTTTCAACTTGTAGATTTAGGTGTAACGCCTACTGTTTTCACTCTGCTCCTTCCTTCCCAGGTTGCACCTGATAATGGACCTCAGCATTGTGTGCCTTCTTGATAAAACCTTTACAAATAAAATATGTGCAGTCCCATTGCAACTTGACCTCCTCAGAAACACACTACATGTACTGTATGCCTAAGGAGTTACCTTGTTTAAATATTGTCACTGAATTAATAAAAGGGACGTAATGCTATCTGGCGGTTAGCAACAGGCTTGGCAACCAGCACACTAGGGTTAAAATAAGACTTATGCAACCAATTAATAGTGTGACCTTCAGCAAGTCACTCAGCCTCTCAGTGCTCCAGTCCACCCCAGCTGAAAAATAAGGTAGCAACAGCCCCTCTCTAACAAGCATTTGTCAATGCTGAACATTGGCTTCTTGTTAAACAATTTGTTTTTTTGCAATTCTGACCCCAAATTTTGAAGATACTTGTTTTCGGATTCACCTTATAGACATGGCATGCCATTTATAGTCTATTGGCCAAAATGTCATTTCGCAATACAGCTGCGAAAACACATCTCCTTCAGGATTTGAAGTGACACATCACATTTATGAGATCATAGAATCATGGAATTTGCCAGCAGAAAAAGATCATTTGGCCCATCTCATCTGCCCGAGATAGTCCCCCCCACCTCCTTTTCACTTCCCATTCCTCTCTCCCCTCCTCTCCCTAGACCCATATAGTTGTCCCATGTTCTTCTGAATTTTTCCGCTTCGTCCACCTGCGCCACCCACCCCGGCAACCTGTTCCATGGTTGTACAGCCCTCTCCGAGAAATAACTCCCCCTCACATTCCCTTTAAATCTGCCGCCCTCCAGCTTATAAGCATGTCCTCTGGTGGTTCTGTTTTCACTCAGCTTAAAGATGCTCTCCCCCCAACCTTGTTTATCCCCTTCATATACTTGAAGGTTTCCACCATGTCCCCCCTCTCCTGTCTCTTTTACAGTGTATAAACATCAAGTTCTTCCAGTCTTTCCCCATATGATTTTCCCTGCATCCCCTGAATCATCTTGGTTGCCCTTCTCTGTACTCTTTCCAACCTATCCTTGTCCCCTTGCAGGTTGGGCCTTCAGAATTGAACTCCATAATCCAGCTGTGGCTGGACCAGTGTTTTATATAATGGCATGATCACCTCCCTCCTCCTACTCGTGAAGCTCCTCCCGATGCATGCCAGCACCCCCATTGCTTTCCCAGCTGCCCATTCACACTGCCTCCTGGCCCTTAATGTGTCTGTGGTCCATATCCCTAGGTCCTTTTCCTGCTCAATGACCTGCATTGGTCGCACCCCCCCGAGATAATACATGGTTCTGTGGTTATTTCAACCTATATGCATTATTTTGCACTTATCTGTATTAAACTGCAGCTGCCACTTCTCTGCCCACTCCTCCAGCCTGGCTAGAACCTGCTTCATCCTCCCCACCCCACCTGGAATGTTCACCCTGTTATATAACTTTGTGTCATCTGTGAACAAACATGCTTTTCCATTCAGATCCTCTGCTAAGTCCTCCACATACATATTAAATAGTATGGGCCCCAGCACCGACCCCTGTGGCACCCCGCTCATCACTCTCGGTTTCCCAGAGTGCTTCCCATTGACCAGCACTCTCTGAGTCCTCCCATCCAACCAATTTTCCACTCACCTTGCAAGCCTAGCCCTCACCCCCAGACTGCTCAGCTTGCTTGCCAACCTTCTATGTGGGATGGAGTCGAACGCCTTACAGAAATCCAGATAGGCCACATCCACTGCCCCCCCCCCCCGATCATATGCCTCTGTAACTATCTCAAAGAATTCAATCAGGTTGGTCTGGCAAGACTTGCCACCTGTGAACCCATGTTGGTTATAATCAAGATACAGACTTTTTGCTACTGTTGCCTTACATCAGCTTACAGTTATTGTTTCTGTGTGCATTACCGTTTGTGTTTCCATTTGCGTTACCCTTACCATTTGCGTTATGGTTTGCGTTTGCGTTTCCTTTTCGTTACCATATCTGTTTCTATTTACGTTTGCGTCACTTTTACTATGGCTGTTACTGTTTGCAGTTACATTTATCATTACCATTACCGTTGCCTTTTGCATTTTGTTTGCGTCACCATTATCGTTACTGTTTGCATTTGCGATACCATTTGCATTACCACTTGTGTTTGCATTTATGTTTGCATTACTATAACAGTTAGAGCTTGCGTTTGCATTCATGTTTCTGTTGCTGTCATGCTTACCATTAGCATTTGCATTTCACTCACCATTACCGTTACTGTTTACATTACTGTTACAATTATTACGCAGACATGGGCAGCATGGTGGGGCCCCGCGCTCCCACCACCACATTCCATTCACTATTTATAGTGCACATTCTCAAAAAGAAGGGAAATTCATGGCAAAAAAACTCAGTTTACTGCATCAGTTAGGGTTGTTCCACAGTGACAAAAGCGAAGAAATTCAGTGTTAGGGTTGCCAACCCTTGCACCCCACGCCCACCCCGCCCCCACCAACAGGCATCAGGGTGTGCGTTGGAGTCATCGGTCCTAACTCTCACCCCATTCTCCTACACTGCTCCACCTCAGTATATTTGCACATGGAATGGGGTGAAAGTTAGGGCCAACAACCCTAACGCACACCCCAATGCCTGTTGGTGGGGGTTGGGTGGGTGTGGGGTGCAAGGGGTGGCAACCCTGACACCGAATGTCCTCACTTTTGCCAATGTGGAACAACCCTAACTGATGAATTAAACAGAGTATTTTTGCCATAAATATATATAAGGGATATGTAATGGGTCAACTGGAAATATCACTGGTATCTGGTGTTGGAGAAAGTGAAAGTTCAGTGGGTTGTCAGAATGAAATGAAACTGACTGTGGGAGTTGGCATGCTAGTGAGCAGGTGAATTCTAATTGTGCTGCTCATGCTGCCAGCTCCCACCAATCAAAACATTTTTGAGCAATTGTGGTAAAGTGCAGTTTGTGTGTGGTTATTAGCTACAGTGAGAATAAATGACCTGGAGCGAGAATAAATGCGATATTCTCACTGTAGAATCTGTGCAGGCAAAAATACTGTTGTTATTTGCCAGTTTTTATCCTCAACCCCATTGCATAAATTTATATATATATTCCACTAATAAGAAACATTTTATTCCAATAACCCATTTACCCTACATGGAAACAATACTTACGTAATATTGTTCTCTTCTCTTGTCTTAACACTAGCAGAGATTAAGTAATTTAGTATCCTACCAGGTTATTATGTGATGTGGCCTACACATACTGTGCGTGAAATATACAGCAGAAAATAACTTTGCATTACATGTGTACCACAGACATTTTAGGCAGCTATTAATGATAGCCTGAGAGCAAAGGAATTAAATGTCCATTCTTCATCAGTCTGATCTGGACAGAAAACAGTGGTGCATCCGTGAAATGACAGCATCTGCTTTATCATCAATGCTTGCTGGCTGTAACTAGATTAGACTAAGCATTCCCTCCTGTCAGTGCTTACAGCTTCATATGTGGTAGTATCTAGAATGCAGACTGGTTTTAAAGCTAGAGAAAAGTGAAAATACTTTAAATATTCTAATGCAATACCAGAGTAGACTAGCTAGCCTCTAAGCAGGCAAAATAGTTCAAAATGAAAACTGTAGTGAGATGAAGGTATATAGTGTGTGTGTGTGTATATATATATATATATATATAATATATACATATAAATGTAAGTACAAGTTACAGACTGAGATAGTTATCTGGCAAGAGTTAGACAAGTGGCTCAAGCTGATGCAAAATCTAAGAATAGTCAGAAACAAGTCCATGACTTTACTACTGCAGGGCATGGGCACTTAGTATGATATTAAAGTTCTACATAGAACTAGGTTAAAACAGCCTGAAATAGATTGAATTTTAAAGTGTGCCATGATGACTGCGACAGATACTGGTCTCTGACTGGATGAATCAGGTCCACTGCTGTACTTATAGACACTCATTATTGCACAGTGCTGCAGTTTTAAGTCTGCTTTGTTAATACCGGACCCTTTCATAAGTACAGTCAGACACTCCAGAGTGTTGCATTTGGTTGGAGATGTAGGCCCTCCTGTGGTGCTTTCTGAGGAGCACTCAGCCTGCAACCTCCTGCCACAGTTCACACTAAAGGAATACCTGTATGCCCCAATAAATATACTCCCCTGTTGTGTCCTTACCTGCATGCAAATCTAGGTACAAACATCCTGTCCAGAGAAATAAATAGAATGATACATAAGAAACCATAAATAGTAAGATTATAATGTATTTTCTGTATGTAATCCCCCCCCCCCCCCAAATATGTGGGGCTCTTCCTTGGGCTCTCTGGAGCCTGGATCAGTTGCAGCCACCCTGTTGTTTTGTACTCTTTGGCCCATGAGGACTGCAGCTTGGTGAGGGACCAGAGGAGAGGCATTACAGCCAGGAAGCTGATGGCATTCAGTGCTCCACATGCCTGACTCACCACCACAAACCACAACCTCCACCAGTATTTCCCTCAGTATTTCTCAGCCCCAGGGGACTTCAGGAGGTAACAAGGGTCTGGAGAAATGCTGTAAGTGAGAATAGGAAACTACATGCCTTGGTTCTGGAAGTACCATTAAGTAAAGTGATTCCAGATACACATCAAAGAGGCCACCTGTCACTGATACAGATAGTGCATTTGGTGCTAACAGTGGATTCCCCTATTCACACTCCCATGTAACCAGAACACAAACCCCAGGTGGAACCCCGGGTCCTGTATGTCATGCAGCATGACACTGGCTTTATGCCTTGACCCTCCACGGGATCTGCTAGGTGGTCTGGCTCCTACTGGGGTTGGACTGATGTTACCAGAGGTGTTTGGTGGGACCCCCTTCTGCACCTCTTTCTTGCCCTTTACCATACCTGTATACCAAGACTAATGGAAATCCCCAGAGACTTAAGCTATTACTGTAGGCATTTCCTCCCTTGACTCTGAACCAGGAATAGGAGGCTTCTTAAGAACTGTTGGAATTATATAATGTCCTATGGCACTTTTATGTGTGTTACCTCTGGATACTGTTTCCACAATGAAGCGCACATTTATTTTAATAAAAATGTATTTAGAAAACAAGAACACAAAGCATGAACTCATTAATAATGTCTTGGGGGAGGGGGAGTAATGACTTAAGGGCAGGAGCCCTAAATTAATAACTGTTGGAGCCAGTACTTCACAGCTTATATGGGGACTGCCATCTTTATGAATCTTGACCCTAGTATAGCCAATCAGATGTCGAAGATCCCAGACTGCATCACACAGGCATTATGGGAGAATAACGAACTATACTGCTTGGTGCCCTTTCATCCAGCCAGTGGGTCATTAAGTAGAGGCTTCAAGAACTGTAATTATTGACTGAGAGCCCAAGGAATAATCAGAAGCTGCCCTGACCCAGTAAAGCTCTAAGGACAGTGACAAAAAGGGCAGTTGGCAGGTATAGCTCTCTCACTAAGAGGAGGGCCACAGCAGTGGGACAGAAACACTTGAGGAACCCTACCTGGGGCATCTGTAGCCACAACCAAGAGGTGTTTCCACAGCATTAAAGAAGCAGATTGACAGCAGTGCTATTTTTGATGACAAAATGTCAGTTTGATATCTGCAGAGACAAGAGAGACTTGATCCTTAGCCCAGCACAAGTACCACATCAGTACCACAGCTGCCAGCTGGCAGTGTGCTGAAAGACTTTTTACACTGCCATTTGATGGAGCAAGCATCAGAACTACAAACAGTCTTGGGAACTGACCAGTCAGTGCTACAGCTAGGCACTAACTGTCATGGCTATCTCATTATTTTTTTTCTCCACTTGAGTGTAACTTATTATTTGCACCTTGTTCTTTGCCCACATCTAAGTAGTCACTTGGAAGATGAATAATCACATAATCCTCCTTACTCTCAGCTCCTTGATTGGGCTACTAATGATGATTAACTTCTCGGCCACCCTCCCAGCTGCTGATCAAATTGGCCTACAATCCTTTACTGAATCATTTAAACCAACCAACCTCCTTCCCAGCACAACTTGGCATGAGTCGTCCCCTATGGGCTCTGCCATGCTGTCTTTACTATCAAACCTCGAATGTCGGTTGCTTGGACTTTTGTCCACTCCCTTACATTCCATTCCCCCCTGCTGGTTCCCCCCTTCCTGTCTCCTTCTCTCACTCCTTCTCCTCATGGGTGATGTGGAAAGCAACCCAGGACCCCCTAACACACACACTGACCATAGAAATGTTATCTGGGCAGATCACTCGGGCCTCAGAATTGCACACCTAAATATATGTAGTCTCCCATCTAAGTTCTCTGAGCTCGAGGCATGGGTGGCCCTGTATAAGTCGCACATCCTGGACCTATCAGAGACCTGGCTGAAGCCATACCTCACCGACACATCATATCAACTCCCTGGTTACTCCATACTATGATTAGACAGGCCAGGAAGAAAGAGGGGTGGAGGTGTAGCACTGTATGTGCTAGACCATATCTCAGCCACCACAACTGCTTGCTCCTCCCCCCACTTCTGCTTGTGAATGGCTTATTGCTTAGATTGTTCTGGGGCCACAAAGAAACTTCACCTAGGCTGCTGCTACAACCCCCCCCCCCATGCAGGCATCCAGGGCCTATCCAGTTTTCTGGATGACCTTGCGCACACCTTCCCCTCCAGGGACATAATCTTACTAGGGGATTTCACCCTCGACTGGACTGACACCCCAATACCTGAGTACGCACATCTCCTAAAAACACACCAGTTAGAACAAGTCATCTCTTCCACCACAAGATATAACATGCGCTCAGACAACCATACCACCTTAGACTGGATTATCATAAATCGAGTGGACCTGATCCTATGGGCAGTCACAATGTCTGTCTCCATCAGCAACCACACCCCTACTTACATTGTCCTAACCACCAAATCAATCCAGCCTCCCCCCAAAACTCCTGTCTTTCAGGAAGTTTCACCACCGGACCTTCACACTGTCCTAACCGATTCAAGGACTATAAACTGGTCTATACTCTATTCATGCAGGGATGTCTCAACTGTGGTCACATACTTACCGACATCCTACAGAAACTTCAGGGAAAACATTTCCCAGTCACCACCAGAAGGGTCAGAGGTGACAGCACCCACTGGCTATCCAAGGAACTACTGGCCCAGATGAAAATCAGGGACAAAACTTGGAAAGCCTATAAGTCATCTCCCTCCCCCCGGCTCTGGAATGCACACAGACAACTGCGCAATTCATACAAGCAGGCTGTTAAGTTGCTAAAGTGAAAATACTATGCCAGCTCACAAAAACACACACTCGGTAACCCACGCAGTTTCTGGGCCTCAGTACAGTCCCTCTTAAATCCTAAGTCTAACAAGCAGACAACACAGCTAAACTCACCCTCAGGTCCCATCACTGAATCTGGTGCAACTGCGGGCACTTTCAACAGAATGTTTATGGACCTCTCTCCCTATCTTAACAAGCTCCCTACTCAGTCTCCCTCTGACCTACACGGCAAACCTCAATGCTCCCAGCCCTCCCCTAGTACAGCACATACTCCTCCATTTTACTTTAGGGTCACTGGTGTAAAAAACACTGCCAAACTCTTAAAGACACTTCTTACCCGAGGAAGCCCCGGTAGTAATGGGCTATACCCTACCTTCCTGAAACTGCTATCCCCAGTTATTGTAAAGCCCCTGACTCACATTTACAACCTCACCCTTTCGTCTGCAACAGTTCCTGACTCTTGGAAGCATGCTCATGTCGTACCCATATTTAAGGCTGGGGATTCCCTCACCCCTGAAAATTATAGGTCCATTTCCCTCCTTCCTCACCTGAGTAAATTACTTGAGAAAATCATTCACCACCAACTATCTGATAATCTCGAAAAATACCACCTTCCATGTCCTCTCCAGAATGGCTTCTGCAAATGCCATAGTACCTTCTCCGCCTTGATACTTTTCTTGAACCATATCCTTAGAAATATGGACAAGGGCAGGGCCACAGGAGCAGTGTTTGTGGATCCATCAAAGGCTTTCAACCTCGTAGACCACCATCTCCTCTTCTCCACCCTGTTAAACTTTGGCTGCTCACCAGACACAGTCACGTGGTTCTGTAGTTGCCGCGTTATCTATCAGGCAGGTCCCAGTCTGTCTCGATTGGTAAAAACTCCTCTGCTCCGCTACCTACCCACACCGGTGTACCTCAGGGCTCAATACTGGGGCCTCTACTTTTTTCCTATGTCTATTAACGACCTCCCTGCTGAAAGCATCAATTACAAGGCCCTCCTCTATGCAGATGACCTAGTCATATATCACAGCGATAATTACATAGAGTCCTTGTCCACCTCCCTCACAGCAAAGTTTGGGGCCACACAAAACTGGTTCCTCTTCTTGTTAATAAGAAAAAGACAAAGGCCATGCTCTTTGGCTCTAAGCCATTCCTAGCAAAGGTAGCCAAGTCAAACACCCCACTCTTAATCGCTACCCCTGCTGGCCTTCCACTCGAAACTGTCCCTGCCTTTAAATATCTAGGTGTCACCCTAGACCCCTCCCTTACTTTCAATGAACACATCAGCAACACTGTGATGAAAATCCACCAAAAATTAGGTGCTGCCTGCTGCCAAAATCAACTTTTGTCCCCTGAAGCTTGCTTAGCCATTGCTCAAGGAAACCTCCTGCTCCTCCTTGACTACTGCACCCCCGTATACTCTACTACATCCTCCTTCCTACCGACCTGCTTACATACCACATACAACTCCATCTGTTGCTTTGTCCTTCAAGCTCCATTTAACACCCACTACTGCTCGCTATACCAGTCCCTAGGGTGGCTCTCTCTGCAGGGCTGTTTGATTTTGCTGTGGGCAGCCTCATTGACAGTGCATTCAGGAACCATCAGCTGTCCTCATACACCTCCCTACTCACTGACAGAGTGATCTCTCGGAGTCTCCGGGCCTCCTCTGTTCCCCCACTGGAAGTCCCTCACACTACTACTACCATATCTCTGTCTCTGTCCCTTCTCAAATACAGTAGCAGAAAAGGTCAGAGCCAAAAGGCTGGCCTTCAGGAAATATAAGGGAACACAGCGGGATGAAGATAGGGAGGCATACCAAACTGCCCTAAGGGAAGCAGGTAAGGCAGTAAGGCAGGCAAAGTCCCAAACTGAGGAAACACTAGCACGAACAGTAAAAGAAGGTGACAAGACTTTCTATAGATACATTAGTGAAAGGAGAAAGTCCAGAGGGGGTATTGCTAAGCTTAATGGAGAAAAGGAGCATGTGAGGAGGAGGACCCTGTAAAGGCATCTATCCTAAATAGATACTTTTGCTCAGTATTTACTGAAGAGAAGGTAGGGCAGGGCCCACAGCTCAGCATCATGGACACAGGGGAGGAGGTGAGCACTACTCCCTTCACAAAGAAAGGGTCCTACAAGAGCTTGCTAAGCTCAGGGTGGATAAGGCAATGGGACCTGATGGCATACATCCCAGGGTACTTAAGGAGCTAAAGGAGAACTAGCAGAGCCATTAGCAGAATTGTTTAGTGAGTCTCTGAGCACAGGAGAGGTCACAGAAGACTGGAGAAGGGCTCATGTGATCCCGCTCCACAAGAGTGGTAGCAGGGAGGAGGCGGAACTACAGACCGGTCAGTCTTACCTCAGTAGTGGGCAGATTATGGAGGCACTCCTTAAGGAAAGGATAGTGCAACACCTGGAATCCATAGGGGCACAGGATCCAAGACAGCATGGGTTTACAAAGGAAGGTCCTGTCAAACTAATCTCATAGATTTCTTTGACTGGGTAACCAGAGTGGTGGACCAAGGGGAGCAGTTGATGTCGCCTACCTTGACTTCAGCAAAGCTTTTGACACTGTTCCACATAGAAGATTGATAAATAAGCTGGGTAGGCTCGGGTGGGTCAGAAGTTGGTCAACTGGGTGGCAAACTGGTTGAGGGCAGAAAACAGAGAGTGGTGGTAAATGGTATACAGTCAGAAGAGATGCAAGTCACAAGTGGGTACCTCAGAGATCAGTCCTGGGGCCAGTCCTCTTCAACATCTTCATTAGTGACCTTGCAGATGGACTAGAGGGTAAGGCTTGTCTGTTTGCAGATGACACCAAGATCTGCAACAGAGTAGATGATCCAGATGGGGTGGGCAGAATGAGAAGAGATCTGGATAAACTAGCAGAATGGTCAGAAGAGTGGCAACTGGGATTTAATGCAAAGAAGTGCAAAATCATGCATAGGGAAGAGAAACCCTGAAGCCACCTATAGGCTGGGAGGAGTTGCTAGCAGTCACAAAGGAAGAAAGAGACTTGGCATCATCATCACTGATGACCTAAAATCATCCAAGCAGACCTCTAAAGCAGTAGGTAAGGCTAGGGGGTGTTAGGGTGTATTAGTAGGGTATCATGTTGTAAGAGGGAGGTAATAATCCTCTGTACAAGACACTGGTTAGGCCCCATCTGGAGTATCATGTGCAGTATTGGAGGCCACACCTTCACAAGGACATTAACCAAATTGAGGCAGTCCAGAGAAGGGCAACCAAAATGGTGCAGGGACTGCATCAGAAGACATATGAGGACAGATTAATGGAGTTCAATATGTATACCCTAGAGCAAAGGGGGGAGAGAGGTGATATGATCGAGGCATTCAAACACCTTAAGGGCATAAACAAGGTGTAAGAGTCTAACATGTTTAAATATAAGAAAAATAGCAGGACAAGAGGACACAGCATGAGATTAGAGGGAGGCCGATTAAGGGGGACTGTGAGGAAATTATTTTTCACAGAAAGGGTGGTGGATGCATGGAATGGCTTACCACAAGAAGTGGTGGCTATGAATACAGTGCAGGGCTTCAAACAGGCATGGGATAGGCATAAGGGAGCAATACAAATGACTATGAATAGATAGGCCACTGACAGAGCAAAGGCCGATGGCACATTTATAAGGTAGAAAAAGAAATGGGCAGACTGGATGGGCCTTGAGGTCCTTATCTGCCATCAACTTCTATGTTTCTATGTTTCTATGTTTCTATGAATAGACTTCCTTTGTCCATCTGATCATCCCCCTCCCATCAGTCTTACAAGGCAGTCTTAAGGGTGTGACTCCTGACTGAGGCTGCTCGTACCTGCAGCTGTTCCCAAGTGGAACCAGGGCTCGTATCCTGACATAGCACCTTTTCATGCCCTCAGCCTACCTCCTGTACCTCTACCCTCTTGCACTGTTCTACTCCTCTGTTCAATCTGGATATGACTACCTGTTTTATTCTGAACTGTTAGCAGGTTCTGCAACTTAATTTAAGTTGCATTTCTGCCTATGACTTGTGCCTGTACCACTCCTGGTGATAGACTGAACCTTTGTTTTAGCTGTATTTATTTCCTTGGCTCCCCGGTAACTGTATGTACATTGCATGTAATACTTTACCATAATCCCCATGTTAAGCTTTTTATTTTGCATAGCCACTTAATGTATGTCACTACACCATTATGTACCGATTTCTCTGAAATATTTGTACTATGTATTGTGACCTCATACCAAGCATTTTCAGTAGTCTTGTTCTGTTCTAATTGTATCTCTGTATTGTATTGATGTTTGTTGTGTTTGCCACCCTGGTAGCCCAGGTCACAACTGAAAATGGTCCTCTGGATCAGTTTGCTCACCTGGTTATCAAAGACGTAAATAAAATAAATAAATAAATCTCACACTGGGGTCTGGAAGCCAGGGTATATATGTGTGTGTGTGTGTGTGTGTGTGAGACATATGTCCCCTGGTTTCTTGCATTGGTCTGCCCAGTGGAAGAGAATGAGAGAGGAGGCAGAGAAGTCCAGTTGACAGGCAGAGAAGTCCAGTTGACTGCTGAAGCAGAGTAGCGTAAGTCCAGCCAAAGACACCTGAGACCTACACAACTGACCAGACTCTTCTCTGTTAATTCCTGCCACAACTCTCTCTCTTGAACTATGTGTGTTTCCTCATCCATTGAACTGTGAGTATTGTCCCTGTTTTTGTGTTTTGTTAATTTACTCTTTTGGGCCCCTCACCTGCTTTTGGTACATTTAGACAATCTCCAGCCTTCTGCCTGCTTAATATGCTTGCTGACTTTTCATGCTGCCTTAAAGGAAAGCTACACCCGCATGTCTTGTAAATTTTGTTTCCGAGTCAACAGACAACTCTTTTCCTATAGCTGTTAGGCATATACATCTTTGCTTTTGTTTGTTTTCACTGCTCATGCTAGTCCCCTGTAACTATCCTGGTGGGTATGCATGTTATGGTTGTTGAAACCTCATTGTCCATATAAACTGCATTAACGTATAAGAACATAATGTCACATTAGGGTGTCATACAGACAAGGCACACTGATGAGTCCTTGTAGGACAAAACATGTCTGTGTCTTCACTTGGCACCCTTTGCAGACTGTGTGAGAGGCCTTTCAGCACCATGCATTTCTGCTTAAAGTTGAACCAGCATAATATTTTGTGGTAATTTCGTATACAGTACAGCCCATGATGCTTTGCATTATGGTGTATGTGTGATTTTGTATTTCTGTAATGTCACATCATTTAAACCATGTGTCTCTATGCTGAAAATACAAATATTTTCAAAAAAAAACTCTCTGGAAGACACAAATTGAATTCAATTTAAAGGGAAAACCCTGCATTACAACTCAGACACTTTGCAAAGCTAAATGAAGGTAAATGAAGTATTTCACACCTTGCTGCAACAGTCTTCCAGGGAGGGAGCCGGGAGCAGGAAAGCAGGTGGTCTGCAAGGGAGACTGGGAAGGCAGGGGTGGACTAGAATTGGGAGTGGGTGAAATGCTCTACCCTGGGTTAGGAGTTCAAACAGGGTCAGACTGGGATGTAGGGGGGGCCCCCTGGAAATTTGGACTGAGGACTCACCTGGAAAATGAATAGATGGGCACAGGAGGGTCATATTCATATCAACTTTACACTTCAATATGGTAGAAGGACTCTATTTGTGCACTTTATATTTCCCTGCTGTGATCAGAACACTGCATTTCAAGGTAGCACGTCAATAAGGCGAATCAATACGGGTGACTCCATAACGGCGAATCCTTAATAGTGCAAGCAATAACAGCAACTGGCAATAAAAGGTGACCGGTATTAAATAGCTACACTCCCATGTAGCTACCAGCACTAAAAGGTGACATGTCACATATGGCAACTCCAAGGTGCGCCCCTACTCCAGTGTCCAGGTGCACCTCGGAGTTAGAATATTTGTAATCCTGGGGGGGCTTGAGGGGTACATCCCCCTGTGGGGTGTATGGGGTGGAGCCCCCACTCACACAAATAGCTGCTGAAAGTCTCAGGGAATAGCAGAGGCTTACTGAGGTGAGGTTTGAGCAACTTGTATCGGGTGCCGTAACTGCTCCAGGGCGCCACAGGTACTGGGATCTCAATGAGAGATTGCTTCAAGTGGTGCAGGAATATGGTGTGAGGGAGAGTTATGATTACCTCCATGGAGTGTCATATAATGTTAATTCACAGGTATAAATTGCTGCAAAATTGCCATAAAATACCCATCGCTTTTGTTTCTAGTCGCCATTATTGCATTAGCTCTTTTGGATTCGCCGTTTTGACGTTCGACATTTAGGAATCAACATTATCACATGGAGCATATTTCAATATAAAATAGTTGCTAAATTTAAGGATTTTCAGAGTCTGAAAGCTGGGAAAGAGCCCAGGTGAAGGGGACCCACCTGGAAATTTCTAGGTGTCCAAGTGGGCCAGTCCGGCGCTGGGTTCAAAAGGGTTTTTGGTCATTAAAAAATATATAGGGGTGAGGGGAGACACTAGCTAGGAAACTATCCAGGTCAAGGCAAAGGCTAGGAAAGGTATCAGTGCTGGTGGCACAGTATGTAAAGATGAAAGAAATAAAGGAAGTAACATTAATACTACAGGGTACTACTAGCTGGGTACACTCTAGCAAGGGAAAAGGGACAAAGTATTTCCAGGAGGAACAGAATAGTAAGGATGCTGGGAGTGGTGCAGTTTAGTGGTTGGGCGATGGCAGTCTGCAGGGAGACCTTCTGGAGACTGCAGTGCTGCCCCATCTGTGTGCACCTCTCTGGGCTGAGGGAGGAGTTTGTTAGACTCCAGGCCAAGCTGGCTAGGATCAGGGGGCCTTCTCCCCCACCCAAAGACCACCAAGTCTGCCACCACTACCTCAAAGAATGCCAAGAAGGAGAAGCTGGACTACGGTGGGCTTAGGAAGGGTGATTATGGTGGGTCAGAGGCATATTCCTCATATGGTACCACTAAACAATTCTTACACCACTCTGGTGGGGCAGGACTGTCCCATGGAGGCACCCATAATAGTAACCAGGGAGGATGTGGGGGTCCTTCATATTGAGGACCCTAAGGAGAGTGGAAGAGGATCCCAGAGGAAGAGGAGGAGGAAGCAACTTCTAGTGGGGGGACTCCATTGTGAGGGGGATACATTTGGGGACAGGAAAGGAGGGGAGAGAGAGGTTAGGTGCCTACCCAGCACCATGGCTTGGAGGGATGGGAAGCAGATCCTAAGAATCGCTATGGCAACAGGATGGGAGGGATAGCTGGATGTCATTGTCCACCTAGGGACTAATGACCTGGCTAGGGACGAGGCTAGGATGGTTCAGGAGGAGTTCAGGAAGTTGGGGAGGGGTCTTAGGGCAGGTAGCACGCTCAGTGGCCTTTTCTGGTGGGCTGCCCATTTATGACAGGAGGGGAGGATGGGGTACTCCATACCAGGAGCTTCAACTTATAGTTGAAGGAGTGGTGCACAGAGAAGGGGTTCATCTACATTGGGGACTATGTGCCACCTGAAGGAATAAGGGCCTATATGAGGAGATGGCCAGCATCCATCCAGGAGGGGAACCACAGTCCTCAGTGAACTGTTTAAATGTTACATCAGTGAGCATTTAAACTAGCCAAGGGTGGCGGTGGAAGGAAGGAGGGAAACATAAACTGCCCCTCCCCCAAGCTGAAGTAGTCTGTAGGGAGAACTCTAAATGAGAGAAATCCCTAGGGTACCTAACAACAAGAAAAACAAAATGGTAGAAATAAAGAGAGATAGGAATGAGAGCAGAGAAGTAAAGAGAGAAAACAAAAGGAAAAATGGGCGATTGATGAGCAGGATGGTAGCAGACTCTGGAAGGCCATGTGTGCAAATGCTCGAAGTCTGGCAACTAAAATCCTGGACCTAGAAGCCATTATGGCAGAGGCTGACCAGGACATTGTCACCATTACGGAGTCATGGTGCAATGAGAACCATGACTGGGATATAGCCATTTAGTCTATACTCTATTGAGGAAGGACAGAGTGGGAAAGAAAGGGGAGGAGTGACTTTTTATGTGTGGGACAGCACAAAAGCAACAAAGAGGTATAGGGAATACAGGAATGAGTGGATGTACTGTGGGTCACCCTAAAAATGGAAGATGGAGCTGCTATTCACACTGATGTGATCTACTGACTTCCAGCATGGGGGGGGGGGGTGGATGAGGTTCTGGTTTAAGCCATCCAAAAATGGCAAAAGAGGGGGTGGTGCTGCTGGTAGGGGACTTCAATCTGTTGGATGTAGATTGGAGCATCCCAGTTGCATTCAGCTAGAAGCAGGGGCATCCTGTTCCTCATGCAACTAGTAAAAGAGCCCACTTATGAGGGGGCAATACTGGACCTTGTACTCACCAAAGGGGACAGTGTTGCAAAAGTCACAGTGGGTCACCTGGGGACCAGTGATCACACTATGGTGTGGTTCAATATAAGTACTGTGGCAGAATCGAACTGCACAAAGGCAAGGGAACTGGACTTTAGGATGGCTGATTTTAAAAAGATTTGGGAATGCCTCAGGAGTGCCCTGGTGGAGGGAGGACTTGGTTGGAGTGGAGTGAAGGAACAGTGGGCAAAACTAAAAAGGGGGCTAGTGAAGGCAACAAACCTCTGCGTCAGGCAAATAAGCAAAAGGAGGAGGAAAAAGAGACAACTATGGTTCTCAAAAGAAGCAGCCAGAAGGTAAGGGCAAAGTAGTTAGCTTTCAGGAGTCATAAGGAGACACAGAGGGAGGAGGATTGGGAGGTGTATCAGGAGAAACAGAGGGAGACAGAGAAAGCAATTAGGAGTGCAAAGGCACAAAGACGAGAAAACAGCCCAGGTAGTAAAGAAGGAGGACAAGACATTTTTTTTGTCCCTAAAGTGGCAGTGGCATGACACTAGGGGACTTGCAGTAGACTCTGGCCTTCACAACCATGAATTTGTGATTTTCAAAGCCCTCCCCAGGGACAAAGTGCTAAGTACCATAATGGTACTTAGACATCCCTTGGGAGAGATGTCCAATGTGTGCCACTGGGTCACCCACCCCAACCTCCCCCTACACATAAACGATGTGCACAATAGAGCATTGTTATAGCATTCCCTGGTGATATAGGGGGTAACTAGATCACCAGGGAGTATCTTCTATTCATATTGCAGTGAAGGGGTAGATTGGGGCATGGAGGGAACTTGGGTATTCCTGGGTATCAGTTACCCTACTGACAGATCGGGGCTTGATGGTGGTAGTGGGTAGGGGGCACAGGCCAGTACAGTGCCCCCATCCAAGGGCACAGCTCTCATCCCATCCACCCCGTGGCTGCTACAGCATTCTGAGTGGGTACGCTCTCTCTGTGGTGCACTGCCACTGTTGCTGCAAGCAGCGGGACTTAGGTGCCAGAACCCTGTCCATTGGAAAATTGGGCGCAGGGTCCCGGATGCACTGGCACTCAACGCAAGCTGCCATTGTTGCAACTTGCATCTGGGCTTTGAAAATCCTGCCCCATGTCTAGAAACTGAGAGAAAATAACAAATATGAACATATGAACATACAAATTTGGCAGCAGAAATAGGCCACCTGGTCTATCAAGTCTGCTCGAGTGTGTAGCTAGCACCCTCACCTTGCAGCTACCCCTCCCCTTTCCAATTACCTCCTCTCTCACCTTGTCCCATTACCTTTTGAAACTACCCATTGTCTTACAGGCTACCACCTCCTCTAGTAGAGCATTCCATTCTGCCACAACCCTCTCTTTGAAAAAGTGTCTTCTCATTTCCGTCCTAAATCTTCTCCTCTTCAATCTAAGGTGGTGTCCTCTCATGTCCCTCCCCCCTCTCCGACTGAGTATCCCCACAGTGCCTGTCTTGTTTATCCCCTTTATGTACTTAAAGGTCTCAATCATATCCCCCTGGTCCCTTCTCTTCTCCAAGGAGTACATGATCAACTCTCCTAGCCTCTCCTCGTATGGTCTGTCCTCCAATCCCTGGATCATCCTTGTTGCCCTGAATTGTACCCCTTCCAATAATTTCACATCCTTCTTCAGATACGGGCACCAGAATTGCACACAGTTCTCCAGATGCGGCCTGACCAGTGCACTGTAGAGAGGTAGCATCACCTCCCTGTTCCTGAAGGAGATCCCTCTCGCGGTGCAACCGAGCATCCTGTTGGCTTTTGCTGCCACCCTCCTACACTGCTATGTATTGTTCATCTTCCCCATTACAAGCCCCCTTAGATCCTTCTCCTCCTTGGTGGAACCTAGCTGCACCCCTCCCAACTGGTAACCCCACCCTGGGTTCTTTGCTCCAAAGTGCAGGACTTTGTAGTTTTTCGCATTAAACCCCAACTGCCATGCTTCTGACCACTCCACCAGTTTGGTCAGGTCATCCTGCAGCCCCTGCCAACCTGCTATATCATCCACCAGCACCCCCTATTTGGTATCATCAGCAAATAGACAGATCTTATTCTTGACACCATACCAGATGTCTGCTATGAATATTCCAAACAGCACTGGTCCCAGTACTGATCCCTGTGGCAACCCACTCATCACAGCCCTTGGCGATGAGAGTCCCCCCTTCCCCACTACCTTCTGCTGTCTCCCTTGCAGCCAGTTCTCAATCCATTTAACTATCTTAGTCCCCACCCCCACGTATCTCAACTTCCAACCAGGATCTCGGCCATTTCCCTCAACACCCTGAGGTGTATGCCATCGGGTCCTGGTGCCTTATCCACCTCAGAACCCTTAACCCCCTCCATACCCTACCTTCAGTGATCACTCCATCCATTACCTCTCTCCCACCCTTCCCACCCCTGCAGTAGCTGCCCTCCATTTCTCCCTCATGAATACAGAACAGAAGTACTCATTCTGTGCTTCTGTCTGATCCACCCCTTTCACTGCTCACCTCCCTGTCCTTCCTGATCCTAACTATCTGCTCCTTGCAGTTCCTTCTCTCTGGTATATATCTGAAGAAGTCCTTTTCCCTGTCCCTGATGCCCTGCACCAGCCTCAATTTCCTGGAGGCCTTAGCTGCTCTGACTCCCCTTGTAAATTCCTTGGACCTTTCCACATACTCCTCCCTATTCTCCCCTTCCCAGATTTCTTGTATTTCATGAACACTGCTTTTTAGACCTCACCATTTCTAAGACCCCTCTACTTAACCAGCTCATTTTTTTTAGCCTTTCCCTTTTTGCTGTGCAGTCTGGCACATGTATCAGTAGCCTCCAATATCCCCAATTAGATTTTTTCCCATTTCTGATTCACATTCCAGTGTGGCTGTATTCCTTCCAGATGCCCCCTTAAGGTTTCACCCATCCTACCAAAGTCAGCCTGTCTGAAGTCCACCATCCTGGTCCCTGTATCTGCTGCTTCTCTGTTCATATTAAATGTGAACCACACCGAGTGGTGGTCACTCCCAGCCAGCGGGTCCCCCAACCCCACCTTCCTTACAACCTCCACATTGGCCAGAACTAGATCCAGTGTACTCTCCACCCTAGTCAGCTCAGTGGTCATCTGTGTGAGAAAGCAGTCCTGGAAGGCATCCATGAGTATTTGCTCCTTAGCACTCGAGGTGGCTGGGGTACCCCAATCCACTCCAGGTAGACTGAAGTCCCCCACGATCACTATGTTACCTTTCCCACACACCTTCCTAATTTGTTTACCAGCTCCCTGTCCAGGTCTTCCCCTTGAGTTGGTGTCCTGTATACTACCCACATCCTGAGAATCCTATTCTTCATGTCCTGGAATTGCTTCCACAAGGCCTCTGTCCTACCCTCCTCCCCCTTTCCTTGCACACTTTATCCTTTCCCTTAAGGTACTTCACTACCCCTACCCCTCTTCCTTGTTCCTATCCTTCCTGTAAATCCTATACCCTGGGATCATTAGGTTCCAGTCCTGGTATTGGTTGTCCCGTGTTTCTGTGATGGCAGCTACTGTATGTCCACCATTCCCTCTGCCAACAGAGCCTGTAGTGCTATGGTTTTGTTCTCCAGACTCCTTACATTCAAGGGGACAGACCTCCAAGATGTTCCCTTACACTCCTTACCCAATTTCCCACCCTTCTGACCCCCAGCCTTCGATCCCTCCCTGCTTCTAACAGAGTTCGTATGGGGGAGTAGGCTCATTTGTCTCCCTTCTCTGGAGAGCTTTCCCTTCAGCAACTTACTCGCCACCCCCTGCCTAGTTTAAATTAACATTTGTATCTATGTACTCTTCTGACCTCTGTTTTGGCACCCCTTCCCTTCCCTGTTCAAATGTAATCTGTCCTCTGCATACAGACCCCTATTATTCCAGACCCTGCCACAGCCTCCCAGTAACCTGTACCCCATGGATCAACACCTATTTCCCAGCCAACTGTTGAATTCATCTATCCTACCCTTCCTTGCCATACTTGCCCTGGGCACTGGGAGTACTTCAGAGAAGGCCACTGAGCTCCCTATCTCCTCACTCAACTTACCCAGTTCCATAAACCTCTCCCTTACCACCTCTACCATTTCTCCAGCCAAGTCGTTTGTACCCAAATGCACCACCACATGTGGGTTATGCCTTCCCCTTTTTGCACACCTGAGAATAGCCTGCCCAGCTTTATCTGCCATCATGACAGGGTGAGCAATGTATGTGCAGTTAGAAAACAATAAAGCAACAGCATTTTTTTTCAATACTTTGATGTGCTTTGCATATATTTGAGGTGCAGGAGAGATCCATTGGAGCAGGGAGTAGACAGACTGATGAGCAGTGTGACTAGCTGAACAGCTGACTCCAGGCAGACTCCTAGATGCCCTTATTCCTGTGATCCTTAGAACTCCAACCCACAAGCAGAGGCCTACGTGACTGCAGGACATGGAAATAAGAACTAAGGAAAGCACCTCCCCAAATGCGCCCGATTGGCTGGTGCCATGCTGGGGTCTGATGCTAGGTTCGATTGAGTGGGAGTGGTACAAGAGTCCCAATGGATGGATCACCACAGGGAGAGGTGGGAAATGATGATAAAACCCGACCTCTGAGCCCAAAGTACACAGGCAGGTGTACAGCTGTAACTGTGGTTGTAAATTATCTCAAAGCCACTGTTGTTCCAGTTAAAAATTCAAGCTCCTGAAGCACCTCCCACAATGTACCTGATTTGCTGGTGCCATTTTAGGGTACAGTGCTGGGCTTCATTGAACAGGAGCAGTACAACAGTTCTGGTGGGTGGATCACCAAGCAGAGTGGAGAGACATTATGGTAAAACCCAACCTCTGAGCCTGAAGCATGTGGTTGTAACTGCAACTGAGACTGCCAAGGCTTTTCCACTTAATAAAGGGGGGGAGTTGGGGCCCCCAACTCCCCTGGTAACTTTTGCTCCCTACTCCCCTCTCTTGCAAAGCTTGCAAGAGAAGCTGGTCTGATCCTCCAATTTTTTCTCCCCCTTCCAGTCTGGCTTCCAGAAACACCATTCTACTGTCTTCTTCATGCTCTATGCCACCAATTCCAGGTCTTATGGGATGGATCAGGGACATATCACAGCTGCCATTTCATTGATCTGTCCAAAGATTTTCATTTGGTGTACCATCCATTCATCCTGGACAAGCTGAGTTCTGCTGGCCCGTCAGCTTCTACTGTTGACTGGTTCAATTCCTACCTCATGGGCTATCAACAGTTGTTATGGGTAGGAGGCATTTTGTCATCTCCACTACCCGTCCAGGCTGGGGTACCACAGGGCTCCATCCTGAGTTCCATCCTCTGCTCCATTTTCCTTAATAATCACCATTTACCTGTGCCTAATCACATATTCACATGTATGCAGATGACAGTCATCATCACCTTTGGTCTTCTCTGCCGAAGCTGTGGGAGGCCTGTTCCAGCAAGGCTTCCAAAACATCCTGCGCTGGTTCCACTCCAACCAACTCTGTGTCAACACTAAAAAATAATGTTCATAACCTTTGGAACTAGCCAGAAACTGGCTAGACTCCCCTCTCTCCCTGCATTCTCCACCGTGGATGACACTGCCCTTGAGGCAGTTCAGTCCTTCAAATATCTCAGTATGTTGCACGAAAGTAAGCTTGACTTTTAATTTTACCAATTATTTTACCAGGTGAGACACACTAAGCTGAAAGCTTGTTTGCAGGTGCAACCTGGGAGCATGAGGACGTTAAGTGACTTGCTCGGGGTCACACAGTATGCACCTAGGGGGCTGTGGGATTCAAACCCAGGTCTCCAAATTTGCAGCTCAGAGCCTTAACCCACTATGTGTATGTATATATATCACTGGGCAACTTCTCAGCCCAGATTGATGCCAAGTCCAGCAAAATGGCCATGCTTCACAAAACCTGGTCGGTGCTTACCACAAAGGAGGCAGCTTACCTCTAACAGCAACAACAGAAGAACCAAATGCCTGGTGGCACACAGAAGGAGGCTGAAGCAAAACTTGTTAAAGCTTTTAAGCCTTAAAGCTTTCAATGCTTGACATCAATACTTAACAGCTTAGGTAGGCAGTAAAAGCAATACTCAGTAGCATATCTCTGACCGCTAGCGCCTCGACTCTCATGAGTCTCACGCATTTGGTTCTTCTCACATTGATGCCATCCATGTGAAGCTCCACCCAAAATTTGGTGCCTTGTACCACAACAAGGACTGTTTGTCTGGGAAGGTCTGTTGGGAGTCTGTTACCAAAATGGTGAAGACACAACCAGGCGACTAAAAACATGTGCGATAGAGCCATAGCAAAGTACTCACAAACAGGAACATCAGCAACAGCATGGCTTTATATCTCAGTAGGTCTCATAAACAGTCATATGATGTTCAAGATAAAACAGCCAAACGTTTTCGTGCTAACTCTAGTGCTTTCTCAAGGCCTTGAGAAAGAGCGGGAGTTAGCGCGAAAATGTTTGGCTGTTTTTTGGGGGAAGGACACATTTGTATCTGTGGTCTGGCGATTTTGTGCAATAAAATGTCTTTTTTGCCTTTATCCTGAACATCGTATAAATGTTTATGAGACCTACTAAGATATGAAGCCGTGCTGTTGCTGATGTTCCTGTTACCAAAATGGTGCTCCCTGTCTTCAACTATGTGGATGTGGTCTATGGCACCGCCCCTCCAGCTCCCTGACCAAACTGGACACCCTCTGTAACACCTTCTGCCACTTTGACATAAACTCCCCTAGGTACTTTGCACTGCTCGCTCTGCTTCTCATTATCCATCCTCCCCCTATCCTCACATTGCCAGTCCCACTGTGCATCCTTCATATCCAAATACTGGTTTGGATCTTTTCCCTTATACCTTTTCTCTCCCCTCTCTCCCATGTCTCATGCTTCATGAGACCAGAGGCAGCATGGATTAGTGGGTGGGGGCAGAAGTCATGTCAAATGAACCTGATAGATTTCTTTGACTGGGTGTCCAAGGGTTTAGATCAGGGTTGAGCAGTGGATGTGGCTTACCTAGATTTCAGTAAAGCATTTGACACTGTTCTGCACAGGAGGCTTGTAAGCACTCTGGGTAGCTTAGAAGTGGGTCCAAAGGTGATAAACTGGGTAAAAAAATTGGTAAGGGGATAGATGACAAACAGAGTTTACACAGAGGAAGGTAGGGGGACCAGTTGGGTGCCTTAGGGATCATTGCTGGGACCGGTCCTCTTAAATTTCTTAAAAAGTGAAATTGCAGAGGACCTGGAAAAGAAGCTCTGCCTGTTTGTAGATAACACCAAAATCTGCCATAGGATTGACACTCTGGGGAGTGGAAAGGATAAGCAGAGACCTGAGAAAACTTGAGGAGTGGTCAATGGTATGGCAGCTGGATTTCAACATGAAAAAGTGTAAGGTAATGTACATAGGGCACAGAATCCCAGTGGCAGAGTACAAAATGGGAGGAGTGGTACTGACAACCATCAAGCAGGAAAGAAACCTTGGCGTGATCATATTGGATGACCTAATGGTGGCCAGGCAGTGCAACAAGGCAATTGGGAGGGCTAGTGGGGTGCAGGGGTGCATAGGGAAGTGTATCTCTAGCAGAAAGAGGGAGGTGGTATTGCCTCTGTATATATCACTGGGAAGACACCATCTAGAGTACTGTGTCCAGTTTTGGAGACCAGATCTCTGGAAGGACATAGACAGAGTGTAAAGTGGTTTAGAAGAGGGCAACTAAAATGATGCAGGGTCTGCCTCAGAAACCCTATGAGGAGAGACTTAAGGTCCTTAATACGTACATCCTGTGAAACAGGAGGGGGGATATTATACAGACCTTTAAATGCCTCATGGGGATAAATAAGGTACAGGAGGACAGCATTGTTCAGAAAAAACGGTGATCAAGGACAAGGGGGCATGATCAGAAGCTGGAGGGGGTAGATTCAGGAGAGATGCAAGGAAGTACTTCACAGGGAGAGTGGTAGATTCCTGGAACAGTCTTCCTGCAGAGGTGGTGGGGTCAAAAACAGTGGTGGGGTTTAAGAATGCATGGGATAGGCATAAGGGACTGGAGAATAACGAACATCACCCCAATTTTTAAAAAAGGGGATAAGACAAAGGTAGAAAACTATCAACTGATCAACCTTAGTTCCTTAATAGTTAAAATCCTGGAGGGTATAATAAAACATCAGTTGGATAAAAGTTTGGGTACCATTGACAGTGCACAGAATAGATTTGTCAAAAAAAGATTGTACCTAACCAACTTAATGTACATTTACGAGACAGTTAGTAAAAACCTTGACAATAAAGTACCTTATGATATTATCTGTATTGACTTCAGTAAGGCTTTTGACAGGGTACCTCACGACTATATCTTTGAAAATTAATAAAAAGAGGGATATTCAATAAGATCATAGCATGGATAGAAATTTGGTTGGACGGAAGGACACAAAGGGTGGCCATAAATGGACATGCATCAGATCTGGCATAGCTTTCCAGTGGCATCCCACAGGGATCAGTATTGAGTCTGAATATCTTCTAATTATTTATTGCTGATTTTACTGACACTATAGTTAATTACAATAAAAAGTTTACAGATGACTTAAAACTAGGGGGAGATTGTAGTACTATGGAAAATACTATGTCACCATTTTGAACTGGACTAGAACTTAGGGTATGACTTTAAACATCAAAACATGTAAGGTTATGCACCTTGGGTACAGGAACATCAAGCATCAGTATCACATAGGGGATACCATTTTGACAGACACTTGTTGAAAGGGATTTAGGAATCCTAATTTCAAATGGCTTGAAAATTACTGAACAAACAAATGCAGTCATTGGAAAAGCAAACTGGATTATATGGACAATAAAAAATAACATCATTACAAGGGATGCAAAGATAATGTTACCACTGTATGCAGCAAGGAGGTAGCAGGGAAAGTGAAAGCCAAAAAGATTACATTTAGGCAGTACAAAAAGACACAGGCAGAAGGGGATAGGGAGAAGCAAAGGGAGGCAGGGAGGTCAGTAAGGGAAGCCAAGGCTCAGACACAAGAGCACTTTGCAAAATCAGTGGGTAGAAGAGACCAAACCTTTTACAGGTACATAAGTGAAACAAGCATTTGTCAATGCTGAACGCTTGCCATTGGTATTGCAGTTGTATATGCCTCCCATAATGGTGTCTTGCTTTGTAGGAATATGTTTCTTCTGCACCCCCTCCAAAAAAAGAGCTTTACTACCCCCCCATCATAGATGAGCAGCTCTTTATTTCAGTAGTGAATGAGTCTGTCGAGAAGGCACTGTAATACAAGCACCCCCTCCCTGAAAATATCCCCGCAGCACTTTCACTCCCAAGTCTTGGTTTACAGCACAAGTATTACAGTACACTGCAGTCTGACTGAGGGAGAATCGGGAGTGCAGTGTACTGATCTGACATAATTATAGATCTGTTACTGTCTGCTTTGCATTTCCCGCTATATAAGAAGTTGCACTTCAGCTTTGTAGCTGGTGCATTTGAATAAATCTGTGATCTGTTTGCTGTCCACCGATTTTCAGTCCATCTCTACTAACCTTGTGTCACTGTCTTTTATATCTACAGTAGTTTTGTTACCTATATATTTTGTATTGTCCTAGTATGCTTTTATTTTAATGTAGTCTTATTGTCCTCTCAATTCACAGATCTGTCACTTCAGGTTTATGTTCCATCATCCTCTCGAATTGTGGACAATTTTATGGTGCCCTATAGTTGAATTTTAGTACTTCTAATGTGATTTTGCCGCTGATGTGGATAAGTTCTAAATAGTTTTTTCTTTTGTGTATGTGATTTACAAAAAAAAAAAAAGAAGAAAAGTGCATTTCCTGTACTCTGCAGAACGATCACTAAGGATCCTTTGAGAAAGAAAAATTATTTTCCAAAATGCGTCAGGAGAAGGAAATGTGTTTTTTATGGCACTGGCACTTCAATAAAATAAGTTTGCCACTCTGGACATCTTGAGCAGTTGTGATTCGTGAATATATGTATTCTGTACCTAAGGCTAGCAAAATGCTGACATTGTCATATAACTTGAGACATATTGTCTGCAGATGCGTCTGCTGACTTGTAGGTCGGGGATCTGGGGCCTACTAGGCCCTCAGAAGCCGTGGAGTACTAGGTGCTGTGTGGTTCATTTGTGACTAATTGTAAAGCTAAATAACTCATCTGTAAGCTCTTCCACTCCTTAATGTCAGAACAATTATCTCTCTCCAGGAGGTGACACAAACTGGATGGTGTTACGCTGGTAGGCAGCCCAGAAAATGAACAGAGCACAAAAATACAGTCTTCAACACCCAAAACCACAAACAAAAGGCACACAAAGGCCACTGTTTGACATCATCGATCTACCCAACCAGCAAAAGTAGAACAAAAACACTTCCCATCACCTTTAACGCAGGTCAGTGTCTCATATGTAACCACCAGTCCTCTGGGGTTACTAGAATCCCATTAGCACTACTGTCTTAGGCAGGTAAGAAAAGTCAGCCGGTGTGGAGCTCATTAGGGGCTTCCTACATAATGACATAATTGTTTACTCAGCTAGCCTGAGTGAGGGATGATTATGTCATTTAGAACTCTCACAGCAGCATAACCATTTTTGAGTCGGCTGCTCAGGGTAAGCTTAGAATGTTCATTTAGTTCAGTAGTGGCAGCCAGAGTGGCAGGAGGTCTGACAGTAGGGCTCTGCCAAAGGGAGCCCTGGTCTTTCTCACCCTAGCTTGGTAAAATCCTCGGTTTGCCAGTGAAGTGGTGAATACTGTTTGCCTGCAGGACTCTTTAATTTCATTTCAGGGGGACTGAGAGGGACTGCAATGTCTAGTGGATCCAAGGGGCATTCCCCTGAAGGTCCTGGAGTTTACAGCTGCCTTAAATAAGGACAATGTGTGAGAATCTGACAAGCCACTAGAGAAGGAAAAGGTGCCTTTCTTTTGTTCTTTCCATACTGAGAAGAAAGAGCAACTAATCTGTGAGTACAGAATTTGAGACTGTTCTCTTAGGGAGTCATCTGAGATGTGTGTGCTCAAGATAAGGCTAGATCACACAGAACAGGACCCTCTTTTGACCTCAGGCTGCTAATCAAAAGTTAAAGTTTGGGAGTCTTTAGCAATTCATTTGGGATTGAAGACTCATTTGGTGTAACCCTGAAGGAATGGCATAGACTGTCTTGGGGCAAAGGGTGGAAGGAGTGCAAACTGGATATTCCAATGCAGGGCTAACTGGTTCATTGATGGGCACCAAGGTTCCCTGGGCAAAAGTCAATGTGCCAGGAGGATGTTAAATGATGTGGCACAGACCATGAGCACACACTTTGGATATGGAAAACTTTTGAAAATGGTTTAGGTGTGTGACACAGACTACGAGCATACGCTTTGGAAGAGAAATAGAGATGTTTTTTGTGGAAAAAGTACATGCCTAACAAAGTAACCTGCAAGAGAGATCATGCCTGTAATGCAATGACAAATCTTTGGGGGACCACCCTTGCTTTAAGTAACATCTGTGAATAAAGCCCTGCTGCAAAATCCCAGTTACTGCTTTGGACATTCAGCTAATTGCTTCTGTGTGAATGTTATTGGGGCCCCTCAGCAGTTAGGTCTAGCATACACCTAACATCCTCTCCCCTGGACCTGGTTGTAAATACAAATGCTAATTTTAGTATTGTACCCCCACCCCCTGTCCTTTAGATAATGAGCCTGGTGTACACTCTAAAACGTGGGGTGGTACCATTTGAGTTGATTATCCAAAAGTAAATGGTATGCCATATATGGGGGACTAGTTCTTTTAATGGGGGGTTGGGTACCAGCTAGCCAAAGGTGGCATGGGGGTTACACATAGATAACTAGTATATATTGGTACAGACTGCACTGTCCACCCCTACTGCATACCTCCATTTTTCAATGGAGTTACACAATAGAGATTGGCAAGATTATTTAATGTTGCCACACTGCTACATTCTTATCTCAGAAACAACCGTGAAGGACAACATTATTGTTTTTAAATAGGACCCTTAGCTGCCACTTCAGAGCCCCACACCTTTGTCCCAAAATTTGTAGTTTGAAAATCTCCTATAAGAAAGCCACTACTCTGATGGTCTAATAATATGGCTGTAAGCCCCCCCTTTAAAAGAGGGGCTTATATTCCCACTTCAGGCATCCCTTTCCCCCTTCAACCCCCCTCCTGAGCTAGGGAATGTTTAGTGCTTTGGTGGATATTGCTGCTGGACACCTCAAAGTGGCAGCAAGCAGATAATAGGTTTTAGGGAGTATATAAGGGAGCAGACAGGAAGTATTGAGGCCTTTCCAGCCCAGGCATTAGGCCTGGGGCTGGAGGGGAGTGGCTGGAAGTGCAGGGTAAGAAGCAGAGTTTAGGTGGGCAAGTGAGGGAGCTCAGTGGTCTGGGACGGCCACTGGGGGACCCCCACAAAGTGAAGTCAGGATGGCTTTGGGCAGCACTGCGGTCGATGAGGAGTGGGGGTATGGAGCTCCATAGGGGGAGAATAATGTGTAGCCAGGTCTTGCAGCATTCAGGGGCAGGGAATGTAGGTGGTTTGTAGGCCAGGAAGTGTTAGGAGCCCTAAAGACCCCTGTAAAGTGTTCCTAGGTCAACAGGGCTGTGGGGACAGTTGCATAGCCCCCAAAGGAGGGAAGCTGGTGGCAGTGGCTCCGCTCGTACCCAGTGTGGTAGGGCAGCCTGGGGGTAGACGGAGCCAGGGGGCCTTTTACCCATGATGTGGGCCTGCTGTGGAGGGGCAGGTCCTAGAGTGCCAGAACACTGAGGTCCAGGTGGGTCACAGGCCTTGGAGGGTAGCCCTCATGCTGGAGCTTAATGCAAGCCCAGGAGGTGTAAAGGGGATGTGGGCCTGGATGGGGCCCCCGAGGAAGAGGAACAGCAGAAATTGGAACATTTGGGCCATCATTAGAAGACAGTACAGCCCTTAGCATGGGACTGGAATTATTGGAGCAGGTCTGGATTTTGAGGCAGCTACACCAGTGGGGCAAAGGAGAGGCTGAGCCGAGTGAAGGTGTCAGGTGCTGAAGTAGCACAGGTGCAGTGCCAAGTTATGGGTTACGGGGCCTGGGTTGTCAGGTAAAAATCCTGGCTGGCCTGGTGGCACAGAGGGCTGAGGCACTGTACACCACACCTCGAACCACGGAGGTGACCTGGGTTGGGGAATGGACTCGGGACACCAGGGGCTGGCAGGGGAAGGAGAGGATTGAGCGTCCGTAGGACTGCTCTCCTCTCCTCTCCTGAGGTGCATAGTGGGTTGGCATCATGCTGTAGTGGCCTCTGGTGGAGACCAGGAGCACTACAGATGCACGCAGGAGGGAACGCGCCAGAAAAGTGGAAATGCCGCTCCACTTCAGCTGGATAATGGCTGCCCGGCTCTCTGGTGCCATTCATGTCCCTGCCCAGTCCTCCATCCTAGCAGTATCCTGGGGCCAAGTGTAGTGCTGGCCTACCCCCCCAGGGCTGGCACATTCCCCCTCGGAGGAGGGGGATCCACCCGGCATAGAGTTATGCCGGGTTAACCTGGAGATGGATGCCATGTGGGATTGGAGGCTCGGAGAGCAGAGGGATCAGAGTTGCCTTGGTGAACCTGAAGGAGAGGTTGCAGTGGAGCACGTAGGAGCTAAAAAAAAAATCCTGATATTCCCCCGTGGCTTGAGCCAGCACTCAGGGGTCCAGGTGAAGGAAGCCACCCAGTTTTCTGCACCAGTGTTTGGGGGGTGACCAATGGTAGTGAGTGGGTAATCCAAGAGCAAGGAAGAAAATGTGTTGGCTAACCAGATCTAGATGAACCAGGAGATTGTAAGGATCTGAGTTTCAAGTAGGTCTTGGGTAAATCATGAGAGAGAGAGAGGGAAGGGAAGATGAGAGAGTGAGAGAGAGAGAGAGAGAGCGAGAGAGAGAGACAGAGCTATCCCTGCTTGTACTGCTTTAAGAGTCATCGTTCTGCTGCTTTAAAATGTCCAGTCAGTATGTGTAAAAAGTTGAATTAGCCCCATGGAGCCATGTTATCTATTTAAAAAATGAAGATGTGACCCCTGTGTTGCTGGGAATCATTTGCAGTGCCAGAGCATAATACAGTAAGCTAGTTTGGGAGGAAATAGTAGTGATGTGCATTATTGAACCTGAGTGGGGGAAGCAAATGAAATGAAATCTGTCTTTTTTCCTTTATGTTCAGTAGACTTAATTTCTTATGAGTTGCCTTCCAGACACAGTTTCATTCCACCTGGCATGGGTCTGAAGAGTGGCTCAGGGGGGCTCTGGAGACCACAGAGGTACAGTGTGGAGTTCCTGGTCCACTGTATGGCCTTCAGGGCAAAAAACAGATTTCTGGGAGTAAAAGTGAGAGGCGCAAGTATTGACGACACCATAAAGATAGGATATAACTTTCCCTGCCTTATTTTAAAGTGCATTTGTCTTGATGTTAGCACTAGAGGGTGTCACAAACATAGTCCACAGGTCAGGCCCTCTGCTCCCACAGTGCCAACCTCAGAGCGCAATAGTGTGTGAACAGGTTACAGGCAGGGTACCCCTCTTGTCTGCTTTGGGTCCAAATCACCTGTTAGCCTCAAGTTCTGAGAGGATTCAAAGTGAGAACCTTATGCTAGCATACCCAATTAACAGACTCAGATACATACGCTCTTTGGGGGGATGCGGTACAACCCTTCGCCCAGGGGCACCTAGCCAGGTCTCCAAAATAAACACTTAAAAACTCTATAAGAGACCTAGGTATATTCTTACCTTTTCCAAGCTCAGTAACACCATCAAGCCTTTTTAAACAGTTGTCAGACTTAAAATACAGGCACTTCACGTGCAAAAAAAGAAATTGGGAAGACACAGGCAGTATTTCAAAAAAAAAATGGTTATTTACTAAAAATTGTCAAATAAGAACAATAAAATGCAAAACAAATAACATGAGCTCGCAGTCACAAAAGAAAATGGAAAAATTACAGAACAACACTCCTACCACAATACTTTTAGATCTATGCTTTCTAAGTACAGTATTACCTGTTGTAAGTGCGGATTTTAGTTAGAGAGAACTTTGTTCTTCAGAGCCCCAAGATGATATCAACTCTGTTTCCCAGATACTGGATCATTTTCAGGGGGAATCTCCCCTCCTCTTCTGTGAGGTCAGTTTGACCCTCCCTTAGTGTTAATTCACATAATTTCTACCAGGAGGTAGTTTAATAAATGTGAACATCAGCAAAAAGTAATTTCCTACATATGACAGTCTTAATTAAACATTTCTTTGAACTGGTTGTGGTTCCTGTTCCCAAGGCAGATCAAAGGTTTTATGGCTTTTAACACAATATTGTAATCAATAGGTTCCTCTAGGAAATCATAAAAGTTTATGAGGCTTATCCTCTGGAAGATGGCCAGAGTCTTAATTAAGAACAGAACAGGAAACTCTAGGTTTTCCCTTCACTAGTCAATTTCACACATCCTCTGGTCAGTTTACATATCCTATAGCTTCACTAAAACCTGTGTGTGTGTGTGTGTCGGGGGGGTGGAGGGGGTCACCCATGGAAGCACAGGCTGACTTATGTGAGACAATCACATACTATATTTTTATATTACAAATATCATACCCAATAATATTCGAGGGTTTTTCCCATAACACCCCTCCCTCTGTAGACTGAATTTTGGGGGCGCTATTCCTACATGGGATGAGTTCCACAAATTCAGTTTATACCTCAAAACAATGGGAGAAACCATCCGCATTTGCGTTTGCTGCCTCAGCCCTATGTTAGATAGTCAGGTCATACCCTTGCAAGGCAAGACTCCATCTTAATAGTCTACCATTCGTCTTACCCATTTGTGCCAGCCAAACCAGGGGATTATGGTCAATTTGTACCTTAAAACGCTGCCATATAAGTATGGCTGTAACTTCTTTAGGGCCCATACCATGGCAAGATACTCTTTTTCCACAGTAGAGTAAGCCTGCTTCCTGGGAAGTAACTTTTTACTCAGGTACACAATGGGGTGATCTTTCCCTTGGTTGGTTGTCTGACTCAGCACGGCCCCAATACCCACATCTGAGGCATCAGTCTGGACTATAAAGGGTCTGCTATAGTCTAGACTTGTCAACACAGGAGCACTGTACAGTGCTTCCTTCAGTCTGGTAAAGGCTTTTTCATTGGCTGGTTCCCAGGTAATTTTCTTAGGCATCCTTTTCTTTACCAGGTCAGATAGGGGAGCAGCCAAGGCACTGTAATTGGGTACAAATTTCCTATAGTACCCTGCAGTCCCCAGAAAACTCCTGATCTGCTTCTGCTTTTCTGGTCTGGGCCATACCTTGATCGCTTCTAATTTTACTTGGCTAGGATGGAGCTGTCCCCAGCCTGCAACATGACCGAGGTATGCCACTTCAGCCATGGCCACCTGGCACTTCTCTGCTTTGACAGTGATCCCAGCCCTCTGCATCCTGCCCAGCACTTCCCTAAGGTGGGTCGGGTGTTTCTCCCAGCTGGCACTAAAGATGGCAGTGTCATCCAGGTTTGCCACAGCATACTCCTCAGCACCATTTAGTACCTAGTTCACCAACCTTTGGAAAGTGTCCGGGGCATTCTTCATTCCAAAAGGCATTACTTTAAATTCAAATAAGCCTATCGGAGTGATGAAGGCCGACCTCTTCCTAGCTCTGGCAGTTAACTCTACCTGCCAATATCCCTTTGTCAGGTCAATAGTCGTAAGGTAGGTTGTCCCTCCCAACTTGTCCAGGAGTTTGTCCATCCTTGGCATTGGGTGGGTGTCTGACTTTGTGACTGCATTCAGTCCATGATAGTCCACACAAATATTAGTAGAGCCATCAGGCTTGGGAACAAGGATTACGGGTGAGATCCAGGGGCTGTGGGATTTCTGGATTACCCCTAAATCCAGCATTTTCTCCACCTCCCTCCTAATGTCCTCTTTGACAGCCTTTGACACCTGATATGCTGTCCACCATATTGGCGTCTGTGTCCTTGTTTCCACATTGTGAGTCACTAAGGGGGTTAGTCCAAGCTTGGGGCTAAACAATGGGGCAACATCTGCTAAAACCTCCCTTACTTCCTGGATCTGGTTTTCGGCCAACTGGGGTGACATTTTAATTGCCTCCACAGAGGATTCCCACTTGCTTTCTTCCAGCAAGTCTAGAAGGGGGGGTCTCCTTCATCAGTCCCCTCTCCAGAACTACATACTGCAAATGCCATGTCAACCCTATTAGCATATGGCTACATCATGTTGACATGGTACATTCTTACCATATGTCTTCTGTCAGGTAACTCTATGATATAGTTCACATTATTTACCTTTCTGATTACTTTGTACGGTCCTGCCCACTCAGCCTGCAGCTTGTCCTTCTGGACAAGGATAAGGACCATGACTTCCTTACCCACCGTGTACAAGCGAGCTCTGGCTCTGCAGTTGTGTTTCTGTTGGGCAGCTGCCAGATTGCTCTTGACTGTCCGTATAAGCTCCTTCAGCCTTTCCCTAAACCTAAGGACATAATCCACTATGGGAGTTCACTGGGTGGCATGCTTGCCTTCCCAGTCCTCCCAGATCAAGTCTAGGGGAAAACATACCCAACATCCATATAAGAGCTCAAAGGGTGAAAACCCTGTTGACTCTTGGGGCACCTACCTGTATGCGAACAACAGGTGGAGAAGGTATTTCTCCCAGTCCCTCCCATACTGTTCAGCAAATGCTTGGAGCATTGACTTATGGGCACCGTTAAATCTTTCCAAAAGCCCACTGGCTTGTGGGTGATAAGGTGTTGTGTGTCTCTGTTCCACCCCACACTTCTCCCACAAACATTTAATCAGGTACGACATGAAGGAACCCCCTTGATCAGTGATAACCCCCTGCGGAAACCCAACACAGGAGAAAATCCCAAGTAAGGCATCTGCCACTTTGTCTGTCCTCAGAGAGGATAGGGTGATTGCCAATGGGTACTGGGTGGCATAATCCACCACAGTCAGGATGAACCTCTTCCAGGAAGAGCTGGGTGTATTTAAAGGCCCCACAATATCTAGTCCCACCATCTGGATTGACTCCTCCACTATGGGCAATGGAATTAGGGCGGCTTGGGTTCTCTTGCCCGCCTTTCCTATTTCTTGGCACCAGTGACAAGACCTGCAATACTCCTTCACCTGCTGGGTGAAGTTGGGCCAATTGAAATTCTGGGCTGATCACTGCATAGTGCGCATGATTCCCAGGTGACCAGGCATGGCAATATTGTGTGCAATCTTGAGCAACTGCTCACTGTACCCCTGGGGAACGACAAGCTGCCTGCCTATCACCCCTCCCTCTGTCTTAGCATTCTGTGTGTACAACAGTCCATTGTCCCAATAAACTTTGTGTTTCCTGTTACCTCCTTGTACTCCACCAGAGTCTGCCTAAACCCTCAGCTTCTCTAGACTAGGGTCACTTTTCTGAGCAGCTGAAAACTCCTTACACATTCCCAAAGCATGGGACAGGTCCCTTCCAGTCTCTAAACTAGGGTCCCTAGTTCTAGCATCAGGGCACTCAGGATCACTGCCCCTGATCCCTATCCCTCTGACAATGGGTCACCCCTCCTTCTTTGGAGTGACCCTCCATAGCTGTTTGGTTAACTGCTACTGGGGAAATTTCTACCCCCTTTTCATTAGTCTCCTAATCGGAAGACCCAGACTGGGGAACCAGCCTCCCAGTGGTTTCCACAGTGGCTTCTATGGAGTCCAGGGAATTACAATTTTTCCTTGCTGCTTGGCTACAGGTAACTGCACACACCATCCCCTGTTTGAGATTGTTGCCAAGGATGATGTCAACCTCTAAAGTTTTGGCTACAGCCACCTGTTGCACAGTTCCATCTGTTTCACCCCAGTCTAAGAGAACACTAGCGAGTGGCAATGTTTTCTCCTCCCCAGTGAACCCCTTTTCAGTTACACATTTATTGGGGTAAAAGCTGACCAGGATCTAACAGATCCCCTTTCACTAACATCAGGGATGCCCCTGTGTCTCTTAACCCTTGTGTCTGTACACCATTCACACTGACTGGGTGCATGTGTTCCCTCATGTTTACAGGCGTGCTTTCAGGGACACACACAAACAACCCACTTCTTTCCTAGTGCCACTTTGTATATTGCTCATCCTTTTAGGACACTGTCTGGCAATATGCCCAGTTTCTTTACAAACCCAACATTCATTTCTTTTCTCAGAAAAATCTTTTCTTTGAAACCTGGGGCTAACTGGTTTTGGTGGAGGCAATGAGGGTTTTAGCTGCTCTGAAGGTGTGCATTTCCCTTTCTGCACTGCTGCTGCCACCCCTGCCCCATTTGCTCTTAGAGCAGGTCTGCTCTTGGCATAGCAGTCCAAGAGTTCAGCAGCTTCTTGGACTGTTTTTGGATCTTGGTCCTCTAGCCAGATTTTCAGCTCTGCTGGGTATGTCACAAAAAACTGCCCTAAAAATACAGCATTTTCAATTCTACCTACAGAATTTGCTTCAATCCCTTCCCACCAAAGATTTAAAAACTGACATTGTTTCATTGCTAGCTCATGTCAGGGCTCCTCCTGAGCTTATAGAGTTTAGCTCTGTATGCTTCTGCAGTTGATTCATACTTTTTTAAAAGTGCAGCTTTAAGTTTGCTGTAATCATTACTGTCCTCATTGTCCATTTGACCCAATGCATCCCAAGCTTTCCCGGTAAGTAGCGGAGATCGCTGGAAGCTCCAGGACCCTCTAGGAATATTTGCCTGAATACAAACTTTTTCAAAGGAATTTAAAAAAGTATCCATATCCTCCCCCATTTTAAATTCAGCTATCAATTTGGAATTTAATTTGTAACCCAGTCCTGTAGTTCCAGTTAAACCCAGGCCACTTACCTGCTCTTGTGCTGGTGGTTGGAGTCGTAGCTTCTCCAGTTAATGTTGCCTCTGGTGCTCACGCTTTTCACGGTCAGCTTCTTGCTGTTCTTGCTCCCTCTTCTCCTCTGTGGCTCGCTGGCACTCACGCTCTTCACGGTCAGCTTCTCGCTGTTCTCGCTTCCTCTTCTCCTCTGCCTCTAGCTGAAGCTGTCTCTCTTCTCTCTGGAACTCCAGCACCATTCTCCTCAACTCAATCTGCAGCCTGATTGCTTCTGGCTCCAGAATACTGGTAACCTTTCCCTGCTGTTGTGGCCTTTCACTTGTACTGGCCCTGCTGTCCTCCTCACTGGATCGGGACACTGCACTGGCTGCTGGCCCCTCCATGCCCAAAGTTTGGTCCTTTCCAGTCACAGACTGTGACTCAATGCTCTGGTCATTTGCAGCCATCAGAGCATTTATGAGGGTCTGCTTGTTGGCTTTCCCCTCATACTGGACTCCTCTATCCTGGCACAACTGCCTCAAGTAGTCTGCAGTGTACCCACTGTAGTTGGAAGCCATCTTCTTCCCTAACTACTGCTACTCTAACTTGCACCCGAGAAAAAATAAAGCAGGTAGGAACTTTGACTGTAAGCAAAATGATATAGTTCTGTTTACTTTTTAAAAATATATCACTGCCTTATTTTGCAAGTGAGCTGTACAGTGTTATGCTGACACAGTGAACTGTTAAAGCTTGTGTTACCAAATTTTTTATCGCACTGCTGCCAACCAAATCTGTCACAAATACACTCCACAGGCCAGGCCCTCTGCTCCCACAGTGCCAACCTCAGAGTGCAATAGTGAATAGGTAACAGACGGAGTAACCCTCTTGTCTGCTTTGGGTCCAAATCACCTGTTAGCCTCAAGTTCTGGGGGGATTCAAACTGTGAACCTTATGCTAGCATACTCAATTAACAGGCTCAGATATGTGCACTCTTTGGGGGGATGCAGTACAACCCTTCACTTAGGGGCACCTAGCCAGGTCTCCAGAATGAACCCTTAAAAACTCTGTAAGAGACCTTAGGTATATTCTTACCTTCTCCAAGCTCAGTAACACCATCAAGCCTTTTTAAACATTGTCAGACTTAAAATACAGGCACTTCACATGCAAAAAAAAAAACTGGGATGACACAGGTAGTATTTCCCAAAAAAAAATGGGTATTTACTAAAAATTGTAAAATAAGTTCAATAAAATACAGAACGAATAGCATGAGCTCACAGTCACAAAAGAAAATGGGAAATTACAGAACAACACTCCTACCACAATACTTTTAGATCTTTGCTATCTAAGTACAGTATTACCTGTTGTAAGTGCTGGTTTTCATTAGAGAGAACTTTGTTCTTCAGAGCCCCAAGATGTTATCAACTCTATTTCCCAGATACTGGATCATTTTCAGGGGAAATCTCCCCTTCCCTTCTGTGAGGTCAGTTAGACCCCCCCCCCCCTTAGTGTTAATTCACATAATTTCTACCAGGAGGTATTTTAATAAATGTGAACATAAGCAAAAAGTCATTTCCTACATATGACAGTCTTTAATCAAACATTTCTTTGAACTGGTTGTGGTTCCCATTCCCAAGGCAGATCAAAAGTTTTACGGCTCAAAAGTTTTAGGGCTTTTAACACAATGGTGTTATCAATAGGTTCCACCAGGAAATCATAAAAGTTTATGAGGCTTATCCTCTGGCAGATGGCCAGAGTCTTAATTAAGAACAGAACAGGAAACTCTAGGTTTTCCCTTCACTAGTCAATTTCACACATCCTCTGGTCAGTTTTCATATCCTGTAGATTCACTGAAACTAGTGTGTGTGTGGGGAAGCACAGGCTGACTTATTTGAGACAATCACATACTATATTTGTATATTAAAAATATCATACATAATAATAATAGGGGATTTTTCTCATGACAGAGGGTACCCCTTCTCCATTGCCCCAAACCATCTGCAAAAGAAATTTATGCCCCCAGATGGGGGCATGGGGGGAGGTTACATGGCACAGTACAGTGACAAAACCCAGTGAGTTTCTCCAGTCCAGGTGCACACAGTGATAAAGAAGTTGCCCTGACAGAGAGAAAGATGTGAAACAAAACAAACCAATACTGGCAAATACATTACTCTCTATTTTGCATATTGCAGAGATCAACGATAAGCCAATTTGTGAGAAATTCAGGTGGCCACATGGAGTTAAGAGGCTATTTGAGAGGGCTCTGAGAACTGAGATAAGAGTTAGGAGTTGAGTAATTAGATTGAGCTGGTGCCTTACTCAATAACATGCACAGGTTCTCATAGATTGAGCACACTTAAGAAGTTAAAATACTGCAAGTAATGATGACTGCTTGTAGGTTCTAACTAACATTTGCACTAGTTTACCTGCTGCTCCTTATATCAGCATTCAAAAGGAAAAAGACAGAACATGGGTTAACATCATCTTAGCACTGACAACCAGTAATACTTTTCATAAAAAGAAACCACTATATAAAAGAAGTTTTACATGTACAGTATCGCCAGCTTTCTGGGCATTGCAATATACTGCAGAGCTTGTCCAGAAAAGGGGGTAAGCAAGACAGGCTAAGGCAGAATGGTTGCCAGTACTTGCTGTACATTAGCCTTTCTGCAGGGCTGGCAATGTAATTCTACACTGTGAGGCTCATAGCAATTGCTAGGCACAAAATAAATGTAATAAATTTAACAAGTTGAAAAAAATTGGTAGTCACACAAGTTAAAAGTTCATCTTTTTGGTAGTGGTTTGCTTCTGAGTATCCCAAGGCTATCATTATATACTCTAAGGCAGTAGAGAAAGCTAGTGTAATTTGTCTCTTATTTTAATATTTTCAAGTCCTGTTCAGCTGCAGCCCCTTATCGTTAGACACTTGTCTGCTCCCCCCCCACTTCCCCGTCCAGAAACATCTCTCCTTAGCCATCTGGCTTGGCTGTTAGCCCCCTCACCAGCCAAATTACAGGCACAAATTAACAACTTGATATTATGGCAGCTGCCAGCAAAATGATTTACCTGTTGACTGAGAGATGTGACATTGCCTTTTCTTGGCCGATTTTGTCTTCTTGAGGAGATCACATGGCCGGCACACTCCATCCTTGGCTGCTCATACAGTGAAGTGGTGTGGATTATGGGCAGTAGCCATGATGCACTAAGGTACGCTAATGTCCCTACCTCTCTCCTTCCCACCACCAATGTACTCTTATGCCTGTCCCATGCATGTTTAAAACCCTGCACTGTGTTTGCCCCCAGCACTTCCTGTGGCAGTTTATTCCATGTGTCCACTACCCTCTCTGTGAAGAAAAACAGGTTTCTGTAACTGTCAAACACAGACCTTGGACTGTCCATCCTTAAGTGTTCACTGCAGCGTGTCAAGTGACAACAAATGAGAAACCAGTCAATCCACTTATTTCGCAGCTCATGTCCTAGCCCACCAATAAATTGCAATGGGAGCCCCTAAAACACTTCCTGTTAAAAATTACAATAGGAACTAGTGTGCTGTGCTATGCATGACACTAAAAACTGGGTTATATTGGAAATATCACCATACATTTGGGTTCATAGGAGATAATGTCATTCATTGGAAACTGGAGGGGGGTGATGACAGTGCTAACATGTGCAAGAGTCTTGGCTTCCTTGGCTGTAGGCACCTCTCTGGGTTGAGTGAGGAGGCTGCTCATCTTCAGACTGAGTTGGCCAGGATTTGGGGGGACCTCCTCTCTCAGCCAGGGATGACCAGGGCCACTGCTGTTGCCTCAGAGGTTGCCAAGAAAGAGGAGTTGTTAGACCACAGTGAGCTCAGGGAGGGTGAGAGTGGTGTAACAGAGGCACATCCCTCCAGTTTTACCTCTCCACAATTCATATGCCATTCTGGCAAAGTGTGGTTCCTCTATGGAGGCACCCACAGTGGAGACCAAGGGGAATGCTGGGAACCTCCCACAAAGGAGACCCATAGGAGGGTGGCATGGGACCCCACAGGGGAAGAAAACAACTCCTGGTGGGGGACTCCATTATTAGAAAGGTAGAACTAGGGGAGGAAGGGGAGAGGGAGGTAAGGTGCTTGCCTGGCACCATGGCTTAGTGGGACAATGAGCGAGTCCTCAGGATCGCCGGAGCAGCTGCACGGGGGAGGGAGCTGGATGTCATTGTCCACCTAGGGACAAATGATTTGGCTGAGAAAGAGATCAGAGCAGTGCAGAAAGAGTTTGCGGAGTTGGGGGAGGGGCCTTAGACAAGTAGAATGCACTGTAACCTTCTCTGAGGTGCTGCCTGTCTATGGCATGGGTGAGGCTAGAGTGCTCCACACCTTGGGATTCAATCAGTGGTTGAAAAACTGGTGCAGAACTCAGGAGTTTGGCTTCACTGGGGACTGGGGGTCCACCTGGAGTGATGCAGGCCTATACTGGCGCAATGGTCTGCATCTGTCCAGGAGGGGAACCAGGATCCTAGGTGATAGGTTTAAATGCTTCATTGGCAAGTATTTAAACTAGCTAAGGGGGGAGGCACTGGAAAGGAGCAGGGAAATCCTAGCCTTCCCCCCCAGAAAATCAGGAAAGTAAGTGAGGTAAGCACCAAGATAGAGACGTCAATAGGGAAAATGGCAGGGGTAAATGGAGAAAATGACAAAGGCAATAAGGACAGGGATGGGGCAAAAAGGGATAAGGCCATCAAGAAATGGAGCGTAATGAGTACCAATGCCCGTAGTCCAGGCAACAAACTCCCTGAACTGGTGGCCTTGATGGAAGAGGGATGCCTGGAAATTGTAGCAGTCACAGAAACATGGTACACAGAGAACCATGACTGGGATGTTAACATGCCAGAGTACACAACCTACAAGAGAGACAGGGAGGGGAGAAGAGGGGGAGGAGTAGCTCTCTATGTAAGGGAAGGAATAAAAGCAATGGAACAAAAGAGTAAACAGGGAGGAAAGGAGGCACTGTGGGTCACCTTAGAGACTGGAAATGGCACCACAATCCGCACAGGGGTTGTATACAGACCCCCCATATCAGGGGGAGGGAATGGACAAGGATATGATATAAGGCAGTATTAGGATGGTAGAGAAAGGGGAGATACTGTTGATGGGGAACCTGAATATGCCAGATGTTAACTGGAGCACCTTTGCTGCAGCCACATCCAAGAGCAGGGCCATTCTTGATGCCCTACAGGGGGCATGCCTCAGACAGCTAGTTTTGAAACCCACTCGTTAGGGAGCAATCTTCAACCTCATGCTTTCAAATGGGGACAGTGAGAGGATCTCAGATCTAGAAGTGGGTAGCCATCTGGGAACAAGTGGCCATCAACAGTGTGGTTCACAATAAACTCAGCTACAGAGTCAAGCCATACAAAAGTGTGGTACTGGACTTCACGAGGGCAGACTTTGACAAGATGGAAGAGTGCCTTAGAAAAGCACTAGCAAACTGGACAGAATGAGGGGTGGAGCAACAATGGGGAAACATCAAAACTGCCATCACAGAGGAAACAAGTCTTTCTGTGAAGCAAATAAATCTAAACGAAAGAAAAAGCCACTATGATTCTCATAAGAGGTGGCGGGGAAGGTTAGGGAGAAAAAGATAGCATTTAGGAAGTATAAGGAAACACAGAAGGAGCAGGACAGAGAACTGTACCAGTTAAGACAGAAGGAAGCAGGGAGGGAAGTCAAAATAGCAAAGGTCCAAACTGAGGAAAAGATAGCCAACTCGGTTAAGAAGGGGGATAAAACCTTTTATAGGTACATCAGGGAGCGTAGAAAGACAAAGGGAGGGATAATAAGGCTGTATAGAATGGACAGTGAGTGGGCAGAGAGGGACAGTGAAAAAGCAGGGATACTGAATGAATACTCAGTATTCACAAAAGAGGAGAAGGGGGAGGTACCTAATCCAATTAACAGAAGCACTCTAGATAAGGGGGTCGCTCCCAGTCCTTTTACAGAAGAAAGGGTTCAGAAAGAACTCCTAAAACTGAAGGCGAAAAAAGCAATGGGGCTTGACGGGATTCACCCCAGAATTCTAAAAGAATTAAGGGGAGAACTAATGACACCACTGACTACCCTTTTTGACAAATCATGGGAGGATGGTGTGGTACCTGAGGACTGGAGGAAAGCGGATGTGATTCCCTTCACAAAAATGGGAGCAAGACAGAGGCAAATTACAGACCTGTCAGTTTGATCTCTGTGGTAGGGAAAGTGATGGAATCACTTCTGAAGGAAAAATTGTTGAGTACCTAGAGGCCAGTGGGGCACAGAACCCAAGGCAGCATGGGTTCACAGCAGGAAGGTCATGTCAGATGAATCTAATTGATTTCTTTGACTGGGTGACCAAAGTAGTAGACCAGGGAGGGGCTGTGGATATGGCCTACCTAGACTTTAGTAAGGTATTTGACACAGTCCCACACAAAAGATTAATTAGCCTGGGAGTGGGTCCCAGGGTGGTAGCCTGCATAAAACATTGGCTGGACAACAGGACGCAGAAGGTAATTGTAAACAGAGTCCACTTTGAAGAAAGGGGGTTACTAGTTGGGTACCGCAGGGTTCAGTTCTGGGTCCAGTCCTTTTTAATGTCTTTATAAGTGACATTGCAGAGGGACTGGAAGGAAAAGTATGCCTCTTTGCAGATGATACAAAGATCTGCAACAGGGTTGATACACAAGGAAGTGTGGAAAGAAGATGAGAAGGGACTTGCAAGGTTGGAGGAATGGTCAGAAGTATGGCAGCTTGGATTCAATGCAAAGAAGTGCAAAATAATGCACCTGAGAAACAAAAACCAGGGAAGATTACACAATGGGGAGAATAATAACAAAATGAAAGGGACCTGGGGGTAATCATATCAGATGACCTTAAGGTTGGCAAGCAATGTGAGAAGACAGTAGGGAGGACTGGGGGAATACTGGGATGCATAGGGAGAGGCATCACCAGCAGAAAACAAGAAGTTGTTATCCCTCTGTACAGACAGTTGGTGAGACCCCATCTGGAGTACTGTGTCCAGTTCTGGAGACCCCATCTCTGCAAGGACATAGACAGGATGGAGGCAGTCCAGAGTAGGATAACTAAAATGGTGCAGGGTCTGCAAGAGAAGCCATATGAGGAGACTAAAGGAGCTTAATATGTATACCCTTGAGGAAAGGATGGAGAGGGAGGACATGATAGAAACTTTTAAGTACCTCAGTGGAATGAACAAAGTCCAAGAGGGTAGCATCTTTCAGAAAAAGAGATGTGCAAGAACAAGGGGACACAATTTGAAGGTAGAGGGGGGATGGCTCCGGGCAATGTGACTAAGTATTTTTTCACAGAGAGGGTGGTGGACACATGGAACAGCCTTTCTGAGGCAGTTGTGGGGTCTAAAACTGTGGAAGAATTCAAGAATGCATGGGGCAGACATAAGGCAATTCTTGTGGGGGGTATGAAGAAATAGGCTGTTGGTTAACTAGGATCTGTAGCATATCCTGTAGGTAGGGAAACAGGCAGACTAGATGGGCCAAGCGGTCCTCATCTGCCGTCAAAGTCTATGTTTCTATGTTTCCTTTCCAAAATCAGAATAAATTATAATAGTGCACTGTTGAATGAGGTTGGAAACTGAACCCAGGTGGTTCCCACTATTGTGTCCCTGGTTCTTCCTCAATATTTTCCTGTATCCCTCCTAAAATCTTTGTCTTCAAGACTGCATAGTGGGTACTGTAAGCACAAAAAACAATCTTACTGTTCGAATTGGGGGCCAGTCTAGTGGTGCTGAGGGTTGTGGTGCTGGACGCTACACCTCGTGCCACACCACGATCCGGGTTCGGTGACGAACTCGGGTGACCAGGCGTCGGCAGGGGAGGGAGAGGATGGAGCATCTAGAGGACAGCTCTCCTCTCCATGGGGAGGGATCTAGGGTTGCTCAGTGTGCTGGCAGCCCCCCATGGAGATCAGGGGTGCTCCAGGTACACCAGCCGACGTAAGTGGAAGAGTGAGGCAGATGCCAGCAGGGAAGCCGGGCTCAAGTGTCATTGCACACCACACTCCTAGGAGGAAAGAAAGCAGAAAAGCCTCTACCAGCTGGGTAAAGTGGCTGTGATCCCCCAGGGGCTGATACTCCACATGCTTAACACTGGCCACGACTCCGACTCTACTCCCCCTTGGGATCCTCGGCCTTCTCCTCTGGGGCCGGGAGAGGTGGGGATCCTGACACTGATGTTTCTGTCGGAGGAGTGGTTCAGGTGGGAGGTTAGGGGCAGAAGTTGAATGAGTCAGCCCGAGAGAAGTCCCAGTCAGGTAAGTGAAGAAATAGAGTCAACAAAAAAAAAATGTCCAACTTGGACTGTTTCTTTCTTCAGAAAATGCTTTTTACAGGAAGTCCCTTAATTTGTCAAATTCCTGAGTGGATATTACAAATGTTCCTGATTTTTGTAAGCCTTTTCCCCAATTTATGAGGGGAAGGGGGGTTCAGAGGTATGCACTTCTCACTCACAACAGAGGTGACTGCCTGTAATGCTTCCTCTCTGTGGACTGGTGAGGGGTAATCTGGTACACCGGGACTGACACTTTTCATAACTGTAACAACCCCAGATGGAGAAGTGAGGAGGCAAAACATTCGCTCTTGGGTCTGTAGCCTAAACAATGCTGTTATCACCATCTCAGCCAAAGACAGACACTTTGGGGAAGCCCAGCTCAAGTGTTCATGGTCCATGCCCTGACTGTCTCCATTGGCTGCCGATCCTCCTCCTGCTCGGCTTCTCATTTTAAAACCCCCGGTACCGCTCCCATCTGCAGAGTCATGCCAGAGCCCCACCTCACAACAGCAGCGCCAACTCCTGATGAGGGCACATAATGTGTACATTTGAACCCCATCCACCATCACCCCCTGGTGTCACTTCCCACACTTATGTGAGCCACAGCCCACATGATCTTGCAGACTCCTGGCAGCTCCTCCGGGATCTCCAGCAGCTCCACCATCTCCGTGATTTTTGATTCCCACAAAGCCATTGTCACCCCGCTCTGCTGCCTCCTCCCTCACAACACAGCAGTGGCAGACCCTAAAGCTGACACACACCCCTGTGAGGGTTTACTTGTACTCCAGGTGCTGGGACGGGGAACGGAGGGAGCAGGAGAGACAGCACACAGTGGGAGGGATGGGAGGATTTGCCTGCACTCTGGGAGTCGGGCCAGCGAATGGAGGGAACGGGGCAGACAGCATGCAGTGGGAGAGAGCAGGAGGATTTACTTGCAAGGGAGTGAGGTGGACAGCACATAGAGGGAGGGAGTGGGAGGGTTTAATTGCATTCCAGGTGGTGTGGGATGTTTACATATAAAAACTGGGTCATAATGAGAAAATCACATGAAAAAAAGAATTAAATGGTTTACAGAAGGACATCCTGAACACATGGGTCAGTGAATTACTGTAATTAATGAAAAATAATAAAACGGCATTGCCAATGTTCTTTAAAGCAGCAGTGCCGCAAACCTTTTTTTGCAAGTGTAATAAAGTAAAAATAATATTATGAAGGTTCCTATATAAATGATTCATCTGCATTTTAAACATAATGCTTTTTTTCTACTTTACATGCTCCACTGACCTACGGAATAGCACAGACCCTCACCAGGATCGTCATTTGCAATCAGGGTGCATCATATATTAAGACCTGGCATGATAATCATGATGCACCTGTGACTAGTTTTAGGATAGATGTTGAAGTATCAAGGCCCAGAAGCAGCTCTGTCACTAGTTCTCTGACTACAAGTGAGTTAACGTTTGAAAGTTGTTGATGGACTTTTTGAATAAAAATTAACTTCAGTTTTGTGTCCTAAATGTGTCTTTTCGTGTTTCTTTTCCTCCTGACCTCATTAAACCCTCAGATCTTGTCAATAGTAGTGTGTAAAAGTGCAGCAAATTTGTAATCTCCCTGCAAGTATGGTAACCTGGTTTTCAGTGACACTTTAGTTTGTATTATAATTTATTTTAGAAAATCATCTTTATCTTATTTGCAGAAAAACTATTTTAGATGCAACATGCGGTCTATTTTAAATTCTGATTTCACAACAGACTTGAATGCTCGCGCTGTAGGCTGAAACATTTGTTTTAAATTCTAGTTACGATGTTAACACACTAACGTACTAAGAAGCCAGCAGATTAGGCCTTAAGGTCTATCAAGTCTGCTCGATAATCAGTGCCTTCCCAGGGCACCATTATTTGCTATTTGATGTTGCAGTAGTGAGTCAAAAACCAGTGCATTACCACTGAAATACTGGCCGCAAAACAGTTTTACATATTTTCATTGAACAGGTATGCAGGTTGTTAATCCCTCCGTTTTCCTTCCCCAACCTTTCCTTTGAAGCAGCTGCAAAACAGAAGCCTGACTCAGCAACACAAGTGTTGAGAGATGGATTCTGTTTAACAGCCCTCTCTGATTACTAGCTTCAAATAAATGACTTCTCCAAGTTCCCAATAACATTCGTTACCTCCTCTCCTGTTAAAAACAATTAAAAGGTCTTTCAGCTTCCTAGTCTACATCCCTTTTGAAATCGCAAGTCACTCCAGGGGAGATAGCAACCTGTTCCAATGCATAGCAGGTGCAGTGTGTTAGGTAGCCTGCCCAAGACCATTAACGAAGTCCAAAAGTTAGACTGTACTCACTAAGCCCATGAACATAAACCACGGCATTAATATTTTAAATAAAAAAATAAATAATTTATTACACCAAGGGCCAGATATTCAAAAGAGTTGAGCCATGCACAATAGGGTTGCGCCTGCGCAAGTCCGAATTGGCACCATTCTGCGATATTCAGCAGGAGGCAGTTGCGCCCCCAAAATCATGCTGAGCAACAGCACAATGATAATGAAGGCAGGCGCAACCGAAGGGGGAGGAACCATGCATAAATGGCGCAGTGTGATATTCAAAGACTTGCACAATGCGCAACTGTGGAGCAAGTGGAAGTTGCGCCATAGCGGAAATGAGCCAAAATAAAAAGGAGCAAGGAAGAGGCGCAAGAACACTTCAGGGAAGCCACTTGAGGCAGAGACAGAGGCACAGACATGGCAAGTGGCAGGAACAGGGCAGGCCAGGGATAGGACACAGCAACAGACAGGGACAGGGAAGGTGTGGGGAGCCACACAGCTCAGAGGCCAGCACAGGCAGGGGTACCCGGTGCAGGGGAGGTAGCAGCCAGGACAGCGGGGGTAATAAAGTAACAGCTGCCAGGGGTGAAGCATGAAACCAGGGACATGGCCGTGCCACCTTCCATGGAGGCCATAATGAGGGGTGAGAAGGTGGGTGGCAGGGCGTGGCCCGTGGAGGAAGCTCCGTCGGTATGCCTCCAACAGGCATACCGAGCGCGCCAGCTTTGAGCTGTCGCGAGATGCTGAGATTGTGGGCCAGTACCACCTGAACAGGGCAATACTGAGGTGGCTCTGTGAGCTGTGCAGTGATGTGATGCAGGCACCCACAGCGGAGCCATGCCCTGTCAGTGGAGACCAAGATGCCAGCCTGCATGTGCTTGCTCACGGGGTACCTTCCAGAGACCAACTGGGGACACCACAGGCATAACCCAGTCAGCCACGTCATGCCACCTCACCCAATTCCTCAGTGCACTGCTGCCACATGCTGAGGTACATCCATTTCCCCAGCACAGCAGCGGGTGCACAGCAAACATACAGGAGTTCCACAGGGTAGCACGTATGCCTGCAGCATGCTAGGGAGCAACAGATCAAATTCATGTGGCCACACGCACACCACCCGGGCCACGAGGGGCCACATACATGAATCGCAAGGGCCATTCCAGCATCAACTGCCAGGTGGTGTGCGATGCCAGGGGGCGCATCATCAATGTCTGTGCCACGCACCCCGGGGGAGCACACGATTCATTCATCTGGCACCAGTCAGCAATGTGCCACAGATTTGAGAGTGGGGACATCCCCACTGGACACCTAGTGGGTGAGTATGCAAACCAAATGGACAAATCTAGGGCCTGGGGGGGCATGGCCAGAGGTGCCATGGGTAGTGACCTACATGGCTTGGGGCAGGGTGATGCTGATCACCAAACTAACCTCCACCATCTACACACAGGTGACAGTGGATACCCACTCCGTCTCTGGCTGCTCACACCCTACCGGCGGCCCACAACCCCATCACAGCAACGCTACAATGAGGCACACGCCACCACATGCAATGTCATTGAGCGGGTGTTCAGGATGCTGAAGGCACGTTTCCGTTGCCTGGACACCTCTGGCGGTGCCCTACAGTACAGCCCCTCAAAGGCCTGTGGGATATTCCTGGCCTGTTGCATCCTGCACAACATGGCCAACGAATGTGGGATAGCCATACAGGTCGAAGAGGGGGACAGCGATGAGGACGATGAGGACGCCGGTGACAATGGTGATGGGCAGCCCCCCCTTGACCAACGGGACCCCAGACTGATCCGGCTGGCACAGCTGCACCGGGACACCATCACGGAAGAGCACTTCAGCCAAACCCAGGTAAGTCATGGGGCCATGTGCAATTACCAGTGGCTAAGGCACAACCCACAAACATGCATGGACACACACCAGGGGTGCATGCCATCAAGGGAAGTGGCAGGGCACAGAACCACACACACAACCAGGGATGGGTGAGGATTAACATGCCACGTGGCTGGACACACACACACGCACACACACAATGCACCAAATGTGCACAGAGGGCAGGAGGCACACTGACCCAGAACGCCAACCCTAGCAACACACATGTCTGCAGGCCCCCACGCCCACTGCCTGTCCATGTGCATGTGTCAGATGCTGGGCACCATTGCACTTTGGTGTACAGCGCAATGCAGGCATCATCATGCACACGTAACTGCGGACAGCAGCTGGGAGCATGTGCAGGTGGACTGTGTGTCCGCGTGCAGGGCCGGGTACCCACCCGTGCACTGCCCACTGAAACACACAATGCACACAGGGCAGCACCAGACAGTAGCCGTGCTGGGAGACAGGTCAGTCTCGCGACACAGTGCCACAGCCGCCACAGATGCGTGGATGGCCCCGCCGAGACCTGACAGCACTGGCAGGCTGACCACTGGCCTCATGGGGTGGCACAGGGGTCTGCAGCACACCGAACATGCCTGCACCAGGAGTGCTCGGGATGCCCACAGCTGAACCCGGTGTCGACAGGGTGGGAGTCGCATGACACCAGGAATGGGGGTGGAGAGTGCACTGCGTGGTGTCCGTGATGCATGGGCACCTGACTGTGTGCCCATTGTGGCCATGACAAAAATGAACGCCTGTGCATGCCTGTCAATAGCAGCGGTCACATCCTCCCGCAAATGGTCCATCCGTGCCAGGATCCATTTGGTGTCCCTGCTGCGATGCTCCTCTGCCTGCTCCAGAGCCACACACAGTGCTTCCACGGACGTTGCAAGCCACATCTGCTGCTGGACCTATGCTCGCAGTAGGCGGGTGTGCTCTTCCAAGAGGTCATCAGCCTTCTCGGCATCCTGTCCCTCAGGGTGTGCAAGGTCCCAATGTTCAGCACCCCTTGAGGGTGGGTGCTACGCACCAGGACCAGGTATGGGCATGTCCACAGGCAGTGCACAGACGCCGCCGCTGAACCCTGTACCCCCAGGCCCGGTGGGTGACTGCTGATGCTTCTCCTCCAGCTGCTGCATCCCAGGGCTCAGTGGTGCTGCCGCAGTGGCCACAACAGTCCCACTGTCCTGAACAGACACCAGTGCTGCCCCACTGGTGCTGACAGGCACAACCTGGGACTGTGCTGACATGCAGGCCCCCAAGGCGGCACCAGCCACAGCCATGGGCATGAATTGCCCTGCTGTGTGTCCATCCTGTGGCACACACGTGTCACTGCCCATGATGGTCGTGTCATCATCACTGGTGCTGGACTCTGCCCCGGCCACAGCCACAGTGTGCTGGCATCCATGGACGCCAGCACGCTGGGACACAGGCAGGGCTTCCTCCACACCTGTCTCAATGACATCAGTGTGGACAGACAGGCGGCCCCACTGTCGTACAGACCCACACATACCTGTTGAGGTGGATGGTCCCACCTCCAACTCTGTCCAACTGTCCGCAGTGGACAGGCCCACCACCGCTGACCCATGCAGATGCTCAGGATCTGTAAGGGAAAGCAAAGTCGCGTTAGTGCGTGTGACCTACCCAGTCCCCCCCCCAGACAGACCATGACTTACTATGCAGAGATGGGCCACCACCCGTCTGGAAGCCACCGCCCGGAACTCCTACTATGGCACTTCAGTGCATGCTTGCAGAAAGCCTGTCCTCCGCTGGGGTGAGCTGTACCTACTCCGGCTGTCTCCCACCTGTTGCAGCATGTGCAGCCCTGATGGCAGCCACCTTCTCCTTTACCCTCCTTCTGTCTGTACCCATCTTCTTCTTACACTCCTGCACGGAGCGCTGGTGGCTGCCATGCAGGTTCACAGCACGTGCCACCTCCTCCCACGCAGCAGCACGGGCCTGAGTGGTGCCCCGCTGTCCACTGAGCAGTGGCTCCTGAACCAGGTAGGCCTCAAAAAGGGCCTCGGTTTTGGCCTTAGTAAAATTCGGCCTCCTCCTCCTCCTCCCACGACTGTTTTCCTCCTCTCCAAGAACGTGCTCGGTCATTATGTAGCCTGTAAGAATGGCAGTTGTTACCTGTGACTGTGCAGTCCCATGCATGTCCCTGAATCCACAGTCCACACTTCCACACAGCATGCAACTCACCAATAAACTGCAGTAACCAACTATGGCCACTGCAGCACACTGTCGCACCTTTATAGCGAAATCCATACAAATGAGGTGAGGAGCAACTTTAATTAGATGCAAATTGCAGTGCTGCGCCATTGAGTGGCTGATCAGATGATTAGCATATGATGGCTGAATATCGCGCTGTCAGAAGAGACCGAGGTGCAAAAAGGGGGGGGGGGAGGAGTGGCCCTGTATGTTAATGAAAATATCAAAGCTACAGAAATTCAGAATACACATAAGGAGCCAGAAGAACTGTGGGTCACCCTGGAAACAGGAAATGGGACAGCCATAAGATGGGGTTGTCTACAGGCCCCCAGACCAGAGGGAGGACATAGACACATTACTGTTAGAAGATATACAAACATGACAGCTAAAGGGAGGTTCTGATAATGGAGACTTCAACATGCCAGATATAGATTGGTCAATACCAGCAGGAACATCTGCCAGAACTAGACTCATAGTGGATTCCTGCGGGGGCCTCAAACAACTGGTACAGCAACCATCAAGAGACAGGGCTATCCTAGATCTAGTACTGACTAACAAAGAAGGGATCACAGATCTCAGGTAGAAGGTCACCTGGGGCCAGTGACCATCACATGGTATGGTTCAATTCTGGCTACTACATCTAAATCATCCCATTCCAAGGCAAAAATATGGGACTTCAGAGGAGCTGACTTTGATAAGATGGCCAACAGAGTTAAGCTAGCCCTGGCAAAAAGAAACACAGGTGAGGAGGTACAGGTAAAGTGGGCAAGCATTAAGGATACAATACTTGAAGCAACATCCCATTGTGTTAGACAGAAAGGAAGTGCAAAAGAAGGAAACCACTTTGGTTCTCAAATACAGTAGCAGAAAAGGTCAGAGCCAAAATGCTGGCCTTCAGGAAATATAAGGAACACAGCGGGATGAAGATAGGAGGCATACCAAACTGCCCTAAGGGAAGCAGGTAAGGCAGTAAGGCAAGCAAAGTCCCAAACTGAGGAAACACTAGCACGAACAGTAAAAAAGAAGGTGACAAGACTTTCTATAGATACATTAGTGAAAGGAGAAAGTCCAGAGGGGTATTGCTAAGCTTAATGGAGAAAAGGGAGCATGTGAGGAGGAGGACCCTGTAAAGGCATCTATCCTAAATAGATACTTTTGCTCAGTATTTACTGAAGAGAAGGTAGGGCAGGGCCCACAGCTCAGCATCATGGACACAGGGGGGAGGGAGGTGAGCACTACTCCACTCCACAAAGAAAGGGTCCTACAAGAGCTCTAAGCTCAGGGGTGGATAAGGCAATGGGACCTGATGGCATACATCCCAGGGTACTTAAGGAGCTAAGGAGGAACTAGCAGAGCCATTAGCAGAATTGTTTAGTGAGTCTCTGAGCACAGGAGAGGTCCCAGAAGACTGGAGAAGGGCTCATGTGATCCCTCCACAAGAGTGGTAGCAGGAGGAGGCTGGGAACTACAGACCAGTCAGTCTACCTCAGTAGTGGGCAAGATTATGGAGCACTCCTTAAGGAAAGGATAATTGCAACACCTGGAATCCATAGGGGCACAGGATCCAAGACAGCATGGGTTTACAAAGGAAGGTCCTGTCAAACTAATCTCATAGATTTCTTTAACTGGGTAACCAGAGTGGTGGACCAAGGGGAGCAGTTGATGTCAGCCTACCTTGACTTCAGCAAAACTTTGACACTGTTCACATAGAAGATTGATAAATAAGCTAGGTAGGCTCGGAGTGGGTCAGAAGTTGGTCAACTGGGTGGCAAACTGGTTGACTGGCAGAAAACAGAGAGTGGTGGTAAATGGTATACAGTCAGAAGAGATGCAAGTCACAAGTGGGGTACCTCAGGGATCAGTCCTGGGGCCAGTCCTATTCAACATCTTCATTAGTGACCTACTTAGATGGACTAGCTGGGTAAGCTTGTCTGTTTGCAGATGACACCAAGATCTGCAACAGAGTAGATGATCCAGATGGGGTGGGCAGAATGAGAAGAGATCTGGATAAACTAGCAAAATGGTCAGAAGAGTGGCAGCTGGATTTAATGCAAAGAAGTGCAAAATCATGCACATAGGGAAGAGAAACCCTGAAGCCACTTATAGGCTAGGAGGAGTTGCTAGCAGTCACAAAGGAAGAAAGAGACTTGGGCATCATCATCACTGATGACCTAAAATCATCAACAGACCTCTAAAGCAGTAGGTAAGGCTAGGGGGTGTTAGGGTGTATTAGTAGGGGTATCACAAGTCGTAAGAGGAGGTAATAATCCCTCTGTACAAGACATTGGTTAGGCCCCATCTGGAGTACTGCGTGCAGTATTGAGCCACACCTTCAAGGACATTAACCAAATTGAGGCAGTCAGAGAAGGGCAGCCAAAATGGTGCAGGGACTGCATCAGAAGACATATGAGGACAGATTAGCGGAGCTCAATATGTATACCCTTGAGCAAAGGAGGAGAGAGGTGATATGATCGAGACATTTAAACACCTTAAGGGCATAAACAAGGTGAAAAGAGTCTAACATGTTTAAATATAAGAAAATAGCAGGACAAGAGGACACGGCATGAGATTAGAGGGAGGCCGATTAAGGGGGAATGTGAGAAATTCTTTTTCACAGAAAGGGTGGTAGATGCATGGAATAGCTTACCACAAGAAGTGGTGGCTATGAATACAGTGCAGGGCTTCAAACAGGCATGGGATAGGCATAAGGGAGCAATACAAATGACTATGAATAGATAGGTCACTGATAGCAAAGGCCGATGGCACATTTATAAGGTAGAAAGAAATGGGCAGACTGGATGGGCCTTGCGTCCTTATCTGGTCACTATTCTATGTTTCTATGTTTCTATGTTTCTTGTGTTAAGCTTTGTGCAATTGTGTTGAACGTGCTGAGCCAATGGCACGGTTCTGTGGCATGCGTAGTACCACCTCCTGCGCATGCAGGTTGCTAGCGAAGCGTCTGCCGTGCTGATGATGTGCTGTGCACGGTACGCAATGCAGGGCACGGCCACCATTGTGCCAGTGGCGCTATAGCGAAGGTCACTACATGGCACTGTGGCAATGGGCCTTCGTAGGTGCAATGGCCCAACTGCCCGATAGTCCACTGTGGTGCTGGCACACAGGCAGCCAATCGCACTACATGCATTGTCGTCTGATGGCGCTGTGCGTGGCCTTGGGCCAGGGACCCTTGACCCTGTGCCTGACCTTTGCCCCCTTGGCACCATGCGTCAGGCATAGGTGCATCTCTATTGCACTGTTCGGTAACAGCGCAATAGGGAATGGCAATGCTGTACCGTGCAGCATCTGCACGTGGGGTACCATGCTGCAAAGCACCATATTGCCTACTATAGCAAATGCAATTGTGCGGAGAAGGGCTGCTCCCTGGTCTGCCATTGAATTGGCCAATCTGGTGGCCACAGTAGAGCCACACCATGGGCCTCTCTTTGGGGAGGTCCCCCTGGATAGGGCAAGGTCCTAGGTGTGGCAAGAGGTGGCCACAGCCCTCAAGGCGGTGACAGGCAGGGGCAGGACAGCCAAGCAGTGCAGGCACCGATATGGTGACCTGCAGAGGAGGGAGCCGGAGCTACTGGCCAGACTAAGGTCACATGCCAGGAGGGGCACAGTACCACGTCCAGGTAGGGGTTCCGTCAACACACTGTTAACGTCCATATGAGTCACATTGTTGTTCGTGTCCAGCACATAGGGGAGGGACCGTATGGGGTTGGCTGTGGCGGTGTTCACAGGGTGTGGGGTGGGTGGGTCTGGCTGGGTGGGGGGCACACTCCTTGGGGCAGGGGGACTTTGCTTTGGGACTGCACTGATATTCTTCTCACCTTTTTGTCCCCACAGGCCCGGACGAAGTACGGCGCATGTGTGCGGAGGGTGGTGGAAGCCACAGCCAGGCGGGCCGAGGGTCAAAAACAGCCACCTGACCAGCCCGATGAGGGTGGGTGACAGACATCCATGATTAATATTGCATGCTGTGTGGCAAGGTGGGCAGCGGGGCATGGCCACCATTCACTGACATCACTGCCATGCACACCACTGGTTACAGTCAACACTGTCCAGTGGCAATGCATGTCTGGGTGTGCGTCACTGTTGGTGCATGCGTGCACCGGGTGCATGGCTGTGTCACTGCCTTTGCACCACATAGCCAAATCACTAGATGGCCATGGTGGTGCTGTGCGTATCTTGGCTGGTGGGTGTGTGCAGCGTTCTGCATGGCTGTGTGCACCTGGGTGGGCAGGTTCTGTGGACATGATCACTGTGGCTGGTCACACACCATCACAGTGGTATGTCCCATGGCCATATGCCATGCACAGTGGGCCGGCAGTATGGGGTTGTGCATTCACACCTGTTGACTATGCTCCCTTGTCCTAGGTGTGAGACATCTGAGGGAGATCAGGGGCACCCTGCAGGAACTCTTCACCTTGGCACAGGACACAGTGACCATCCTTAGATGGCTTGATGAGTCGGGGGTCCTACGGAGGCGCAGAGCGAGGGGGAGCCAGATCTTGGACCAGCGTGGGCGACAATAGTCCCTTGATCCCTGACCTCCCATCCCCCCCGGACCTACCCTCACACCCCTCCTATCCCATCCCATTTGTCCACCCCTTCCCCCTGCCCACCCCCACCTTTTTTGTGTCCCCACCACAAACTTGTAAATAGTTTTTTCATGTACATAGTTGAGTTTTCTATTTTTATAATACATTTGACTTTTATATGAATACTGTGGTGGTCTCTGATATGCAGCGGGCTTTAGGTGCTCAGCTGCAGTGGTGTGCATGGCATCCTGGGTGGTGCAGTCATGGGTATGTGTGTGTGTCCATGTGGAGGTGTCTATGGTGTGGGGGTGGATATCAATCAGTGTCTGTGTTGTGTGTGTTGTTCCCTGTGCACTGGATGACTGTGTGCAGTGGTCCATGGTGCGTGCTCTGTGTCCATGGTGCACCCATCAGCTCGTCCATGGCTTGTGCAGCTGACACACATGCCTGTCTGTGACCTGCATGGTCCGCTGACATGTCAGTGGTGGCATTCCCTGCAGGGCAGACACTGTACCTATCGCTTTGCTGGGTTGCCCATGTCACTGGTGTGGTGCATACCTGACTCAGGTGGCACTGTGGGTGACACAGTCATTGTCCCACCTCCATGCTGTGGCTTGTGTGTGTTGCAGGGGATGTGCCCCACTGTCTGTGGCTTGTGCTCCGGATGACACATGGTGGAGTATTGGCCCATGGTGCCTGCGCAGGGTGGTTGGCACTCCAGTGCCATGGTGAACTGCAGGTTGTGTGTACACAGCTTACATGGGCCCACAATGGAGGCTTGGTTGCCCCACCACTGTGTTCCTGTGTTGTTGTGCCCTTGGGTATGGGTGGGTGTCTGTCCAGACCCTGTGTGGCATCTGGTGCGGTGCATGCTTCCACGCACCACTGTAGGTGTCTGTGCTGGCTGTTGTGGCCAGTGGTGGGACAGGGTGTGTTACTGGAGTACTGTGCGGAGCGCTGTACCACTGGGGGAGGTGTCAACTACACGACCATCCAATATGGGGTCACTCTTGTGCCAACGCATGGTCGGTCTCTCAGCAGTACCTCGGGGGAATGTGCGTGGTGGCACTTTGTCTGCTGTTGTTGCATTGCCGTGTGCTGCAACCCGCTGATGGGTGCTCATGGTGGGGCTGGCTTGCATGGTTCTGTGGTGCACAGGGTTGCATTGTCACTGAGGGGTGGTGGCAGCATGGGGATTCCTGCAGTGGTGGTCACTGCTCATGGGGGTGTCTGGGGTCACGGTGCAGGGTGTGCTGTGCACTGGGGATGGTGTAGCACAGGGTGGTCCCTCCTTGTGTGGCAGTCCCAGCTTGCCGGTAGGTGTGATGGGACACCATGGCCAGGCTGTAGGTTGGTTGCTTGTCTCCATGGACCAGTGGTTATTCCAGCCCTCCCCTGGTTGTGCAGTGCTTGGGGTGTGGGGGGGCAATGTCTGTTCTGCTGTGTGTTCCTGTGCCCATCTGTGGCATAGGTGGTGGGCCCCTACCTCTCTGATTGTACTGTTACATTGCTCTGCAGCTGGGGGGCTCCCTGCTTGCACTATGGCACCTCTGGTCTGCTCAGCTGAACATCCCTTGTTGCGCCATAGCGCATCATATCTGCTCAGCTTCCGCTCCCTAGTTGCGCTATGGTGCAGGTTGTGCGATAGTCAGACGTTGGCTGTAGGTGCAATTTGGCCTGCTCCTTTTTTGAATATCGCATCTGTTGCGCATGGGCACAATAGACTTGCGCTTGCTCCTGCTATTGCGCACTTTTTGTCTGCAGTTTGAATATCTGGCCCCACATCTTCAAGCTGTGCAAGTCTCTGGCTCATTCATGAGCATCCCATGTCTCCGGTCTCTCCCCCTCCTTAAAAAAATAAAAAAAATTATATAACCACTGTAAATATCAAAAATCCCAGCCAAATAAAGACAGCAGCTGGAAATAGAAGCTGCAGCAGGGAGAAGACCAGAGCATTCCTTATTATACAGTTAAGGTTGATTTGTGATGTCACATACTAGCCCTTATTGAAATGACCAACTCTTAAAATTTAATTGATATATATTAGTTTGTGTTAAAGTAATCAAATATTATTTGACCACTCAAATGCTGAACGCAATTACCCAATAAGCACTGTCAGAGGTGGTTTGAAACCAGAGCAATGCTTATAAAAAAACAAGCATTTGTCAATGCCGAATGTTGATTGCGTTGGTGTGTTGAGCTTGCTCAGTGGCCATCTGTCAGTCACTCGTTGTGTTTCTCCCAGTGCTGCAGCTGCTGTTTAGTACTGGGCTCCTGCCTGTGTTGGGACCTTTTCTGTCCACAAAGAAATCCTCAGCTGTCCTGACAGAGCTCCGTTGAGGTGGGTAACTGCCCCTCTCGGACTCGCTCATTCTGTTTCTCCTGGTGCTGTAGGATGGCCTTTTGTACTGGGCTCCTGCCTCTGTTGGTGGCTTTTTCTGTCCACGAAGAAATCTGTAGTAGTCCCAACACAGGTCCGTTGAGCTTGCACACCCTCCCTATGTCACTCGCTCATTCAGTTTCTGCCAGCACTGCAGGCTAGCCTTTTGTACTGGGCTCCTGCCTGCGTTGCTGCCTTTTTCTGCCCGCAAAGAAATCCATAGCAGCCACGATAGAACCCCGTTGAGCTCACTCAATCCCCCTCTCACTCACTCATGCTATTCTCCCACCGCTGCAGGCTGCCCTTTTGTACTGAGCCCTGGGTGCATTGCTGTCTTTTCTGCCCACAAAGAAATCTGCAGCAGTCCCAACAGACTCCTTTGAGCTCCCTCACTCGCCCTCCCTCACTCACTCGTTCTGTGTCTCCTGCTGCTGCAGGCTGCCCTTTTGTACTGGGCTGCTGCCTGCATTTTTGGCTTTTTCTGCCCACAAAGAAATCTGCAGCAGTCCCGAGACAGCTCAGTTGAGCTCGCTCACTCCCCCTCTCTCACTCGCTCATTCCGTTTCTGCCGACCCTGCTGGCTGGCCTTTTATACTGGGCTCCTGCCTGTGCTGCCGCCTTCTTCTGCCCACAAACAAAATCTGCAGCAGTCATGATAGAGCTCCATTGAGCTCACTCACTTATTCCCCCTCTTTCACTTGTTCATTCTGTTTCTCCTGCTGCTGCAGGCTGCCCTTTTGTACTGGGCTTCTGCCTGCATTGGCACCTTCTTTTGCCAACAAAGAAATCCGCAGCTGCCTCAACAGAGCTACATTGAGGTCGCTCACTCCGCCTGTGTCACTCACTCATTCTGTTTCTCTTGGCGCTGCAGGTTGCCATTTTGTACTTGGCTCCTGCCTCTGTTGACGCCTTTTTCTGCCCACAAAGAAATCTGCAGCAGTCCCGACTGAGCTCCATTAAGCTTGCTCACTCCCCATCTCTCACTCACTTGTTCCGTTTCTGCCGGTGCTGCAGGCTGCCCTTTTGTACTGGGCTCCTGCTTTCATTGCAACCTACTTCTGCCCACAAAGAAATCTGCAGCAGTCACGATAGAGCTCCATTGAGCTTGCTCACTCACTCTCCCTCTCTCACTCGTTCGTTCTGTTTCTCCCGCTGGTGCAGGTTGCCCTTTTGTTCTGGACCCCTGCATGCATTGCTGCCTTTTTCTGCCAACAAAGAAATCTGCAGCAGTCCCAACAGAGCTCTGGTGAGCTCTCTCACTCCCCCTCCCTCAGTTGCTCATTTTGTGTCTCCCACTGCTGCAGGCTGCCCTTTTGTACTGGGTTCCTGCCTGTGTTGGCAGCTCTTTTTCTGCCACACAAAGAGATCTGCAGCAGTCCTGACACAACTCCATTGAGGACGCTCACTCCCCCTCTGTCACGCACTCATTCCATTTCTGCCAGCGCTGCAGGCTGGCCTTTTGTAGTGGGCTCCTGCCCAGGTTGCCACCTTTTCCTGCCCACAAAGAAATCCTCAGCAGTCATGATAAACTTCCGTTGAGTTCTCTCACTCCCTCTCTCTCACTCGCTCATTCTGTTTCTGCCGGCACTGCAGGCTTGCCTTTTGTACTGGGCTCCTGCCTGCGTTGCTGCTTTTTTCTGCCCACAAAGAAATCCAGAGCAGTTACGATAGAGCTCTGTTGAGGTCGCTCACTCCCCGTCTCACTCGCTAATTCTGTTTCTCCTGGTGCTGCAGGCTGCCCTTTTGTACGGGGCTCCTGCCTTTGTTGTTGCCTTTATCTGCCCACAAAGAAATCTGCAGCAGTCATGATAGAACTCCGTTGAGCTCGCTCACTCCCCCGCTCTCACTCGCTCATTTTGTTTCTCCCGCTGCTGCAAGCTGCCCTTTTGTACTGGGCCCCTGCATGCATTGCTGCCTTTTTCTGCCCACAAAGAAATCTGCAGCAGTCCAAGCACAGCTCTGTTGAGCTCGCTCATTCCACCTCTCTCTGTTGCTCGTTCCGTTTCTGCCGACACTGCAGGCTGGCCTTTTGTACTGGGCTCCTGCCTGCATTGTCACCTTTTCCTGCCCACAAACAAATCCACAGCAGTAATGATAAAGCTCCGTTGAGCTCGCGCACTCCCCCTCTCTCATTCGCTCATGTGTTTTTCCTGGTGCTGCAGGCTGCCCTTTTGTACTGGGCTCCTGCGTGCATTGCTGCCTTTTTCTGCCCACAAAGAAATCCACAGCAGTCACGATAGAGCTCCATTGAGCTTGCTCACTTTCCCCCTCTCTCACTCGCTCATTCTGTTTCTGACGGCACTGCAGGTTGGCCTTTCATACTGGGCTCCTGCCTGCATTGGCGCTTTTTTCTGCCCACAGAGAAATCCAGAGCAGTTACAATAGAGCTCCGTTGAGGTCGCTCACTCATCCTGTCTCACTCATTCTGTTTCTCCTGGTGCTGCAGGCTGCCCTTTTGTACTGAGCTTCTGCCTCTATTGGCACCTTTTCCTGCCCACAAACAAATCTGCAGCAGTCCCGACAGAGCTCCGTTGAGCTCGCTCCTTCCTCACTCTCACTTGGTCATCCCGTTTCTGCCACCACTCCAGGCTGCCCTTTTGTACTGGGCTCCTGCCTGCATTGCTCCTTCTTCTACCCACAATGAAATCTGCAGCAGTCATGATAGAGCTCCATTGAGCTTGCTCACTCCCCCCTCTCACTCGCTCATTCTGTTTCTCCCGCTGCTGCAGGCTGCCCTTTGTACTGGGCCCCTGTGTGCATTGCTGCCTTTTTCTGCCCAGAAAGAAATCTTTAGCAGTCTTGACACAGCTCTGTTGAGCTCACTCACTCCCCCTCTCTCACTCGCTTATTCCATTTCTGCTGGCACTGCAGGCTGGCCTTTTGTACCCGGCTCCTGCCTGCATTGCCACCTCTTTCTGCCCACAAACAAATCTGCAGCAGTCACGATAGAGTTCCATTGAGCTCACTCATGCTCCTTCTCTAACTCGCTCATTGTGTTTCTCCCGGCGCTGCAGACTGCCCTTTTGTACTGGGCTCCCGTGTGCAGTGCTGCCTTTTTCTGCCCACAAAGGAATCCGCAGCAGTCCCAACAGACCTCCGTTGAGCTCACTCATTCCCCCTCCCTCACTCACTTGTTCTGTGTCTCCCGGGCTGCAGGCTGCCCTTTTGTACTGGGCTCCTGCTTGCATTGGTGCCTTTTCCTGCCCACAAAGAAATCCGCAGCAGTCTCGGCAGAACTCAGTTGAGCTCGGTCACTACTCTCCCCTTACTCGCTCGATCCTAATCTGTCCCAAACACTGATTTCTGACAGCAACTGTGGTATTCTGCGCCAGAAGCGTGAAAATGCATTTCAGCCAGGATGTGAAAAATGACAGCTCTACTGTTCATAAGGAGGTATGAAAAAATGCCAGTGTTGAAAATGTGGCGTGAAAATATTACTAATTTGCGAAGTTACAAAGGGGCTTGGAAACTGCACAATGCATGCTTGTAACACAGTCATTTTAAGGAGTTTCATCACCAAATGTTCAAGATAGGCATTTTAGTTCCTTTGCTCATGAACGGTGTCTGTGTGATTTTCTTAATGTGTCCCGAACACTGATTTCACACAGCAACCACGCAGTTGTGCGAAGGAAAAGTGAAAACACATTTCAGCCAAGATGTGAAAAATGACAGCTGCACTGTTCATAAGGAGGTGTGGAAAAATGGCAATGTTGAAAATCTGAAGTGAAAATATTGCAAAGTTGAGGAAGTACGAGCATGCGTGGAAACTGCGCAACGCACACTCATAGCACACTCATTTTATGGACTTTCATCACCAAATTTTCAACATAGGCATTTTAGGACCTTTGCTAATGAACAGTGTCACTGTCATTTTCATAATGTGTCCCAAACATAGATTTCCCACAACGACCGTGCTATTCTCTGCCGGAAGTGCGAAAACACATTTCAGCCAGGATCTGAAAAATGACAGCTGTACTGTTCATAATGAGGTGCAGAACAATGGCAATGTGGAAAATCTGGAGTGAAAATGTTATAAATTCACGAACTTATGAGTGTGCGTGCAAACTGCGCAACACATGCTCGTAACACAGTCATTTTATGGAGTATCAGCACCAAATTTTCAAAATAGGCATTTTAGGACCTCTGCTCATGAACAGTGTCACTGTCATTTTCATAATCTGTCCCAAACACTGATTTTCCACAGTGACCGCGTTATTCTGCTCCAGAAGTGCGAAAACACATTTTGGCCAGGATGTGAAAAATGACAGCTGTACTGTTCACAAGGATGTGTGGAAAAATGCCAGTGTTGAAAATCTGGCTGAAAATATTGCAGATTGCAATGCACGCTCATAAAACAGTCATTTTTTGGATTTTTTCCACCAAATTTGCAGCATAGGCTTTTTGAGAGCCCACCTCACGAACACTGGCACTGTCATTTCATTAATCGGTCCCGAAAGGTAATTCCACGCAGTGACTGTGAAATCACCTTTTGTGGCCGATTAGCACCATGACAGTGGCAGAATTCATGAGGAGGGGTCCCAAAAATCACATGTTGAAAATTTGGTGCCAAAATTCTAAAAAATGCCTGAGATATGCATCAAAGTAAAAAAAAAAAAAACCTGTTTATTCCATTATACAGCTTACTGGCATTTCCTCAGTTCACGGGCAGCTTTGAAGAGTGCAGACGTGTTCCCGGTCCACCGAAGATCATCACGCCGTCTCTGGAGGTAAGTATGGGGTGAGTGGGGGTGTGTGGGGAGGTGGGGTATGCAGTGGGAGGGGGCGGGTTGCAGGAGGGGGTGCAGATGGAAAGAGACCATTTTTTTCTTTTTGGGAGAAAAAAAAAGGTGTCGCGGGACTTTTTTTTCTGCAGGTACTTTTGGCACGCTGGGGAGGGCTTCCAGTGTGCCACCTGCGTGTTCTGGGGTAGGGGGGCACTGGAGCCGATGGGGATTGGGCACCCCCATCGGCACATACTTTAGGGGGTGGCTCATGATCTGAGGGGGATTAGGCACCCCCCCTCGGCACACAAGAAATGGAGCAGGGATATGCTGATGAGGATTGGGCACCCCCATCAGCAAACACAGAAGGAGGGGGGGACATAAGCCGAGGGGGACTGGGCACCCTCCCATGGCAAACAAGAAGTGAGGGGGGGAGGACAAGCTGATGGGGACTGGGCTTCCCATCAGTGGCAAGAGCCCTGCAATGAGGGGTCACTTCCTCATTGCAGTGGATGATGCTGTCAGATAATGTTTTTGATCTGACTTAGTTGTGGGTATCAGAAGCGGAGTGAGCATGTTAAGTGGCATTATAGATGCTTTACTGTGCTCGCTCCACTACAAATATAGGATAGTGTATGGGTCACTATGCACAACAAGGCTGTTCTCCACTGAGTGGTTACTATGCAGACCGGATGACCTCGAGAGTGAAGCTTGAGAGGTCTCTCAGTCGGCATAGTAACCATGAGGTGGAGAACAGCCTTGCTGTGTATAGTGACCCATGCACTGTCATAGTGTATGGTGTCTCCCAAAGCACATGGAAATATAGTTTTCATACCTTTGTTTCTTTTTTTGTAAGCAGTAAACTCAGTGTTGCCTGTGAATAGTTAGACCTGGTTGCTAAGGCATGCTGCGTTGTTGCTAGGGACCTGGCGTCCCTATGCTTTACTCTCGCCCCTTTCAATTGGTTGTTTTAGGGCTCTGGGTGGGTTTTGAAATGTTAAAAAACTGGCGACTGTTCCTCTCGCTTAGTGAGAGAACATACATTGTGACAACGGGGTGTTTTATTTTAAATATCTGGTTGATCCTGCAGCACTGAAATAGTAAATTTTACTTATCTGGTTGATCCTGCTGTTTTCTCTGCTATCGGGCAGAGCTTGCCTCTCTCTGCTCGATCCTTTGACGCTTCCTTTTCTCAAGTGGCAAATGGCTTGGGAGCTGTCTGCTGACATCTCTACTGCAGCAGAACGAAAAGTCATTCTGCTGCACTATGGATGCCACTAGTGTAGCAGAACAACTTTCTACATGGCATAGAAATCCATGCTAAACTACGTTCCACCATACACTATAGGATTCTTTTCTTTAGCCTCTGGTGAACTTACAGCCCCTCCTTGGAGCAACCTCCAGCACTGCGAGGGCAGTCCATATAAATGGGGAAGCAGCCAGTACATCGGGGAAAGGATCAGCACACATGCCACAGCACTGCCTCTATGTAAACATGGCTTTTTTCACTTGCCACTGGCATGGGAAGAAGGAGCCTGCAATGAATCATGGGCTTCACTTGAGACACAGTATGGGACATTTGGGAAAATAAAACCCTTCTCACTGAACAATAATTTTTATTGGCTCGGTTACTGTTGTTGAAGACTCCTGTTGTTTTATGCCTCATTGACTTCTGTGATTATCTTAAACTTGTTACCCTGGGAATGTCAAGAGGGTGTGGGGGTAAGCCTCCTTTGGCTCACTAACATGAAATAGGCTCAGACAGCCTGTGCAGAACCCAAGATTCTTAAACACAACTGTGGAAGGACTATCTGAATATAAAATCCCTAAGTATCAAATATACATATACTGTATCGAATGACAATTTTCGTGGTAGCAATAAGATATGACCAGGACTTAAGGTAATGTTCTTGTGTATCATTCATTGGAAGGGTGTCACTCACTGTGCAAGGGGTAATTAACTAGAACAATAACATAATAACCTTGACTGAACCGCCTTGCTTAATATCTCAGCTTCTATCTCTGACTGAGCAAATCACTTTCTCCCTTACTCCTTATGCAGACTACATCTTTTAAACGGGCAATGTCTACTTTTGTAAAGATTTTCAGTGTCCCTTAAATAAGGGTGCTTGGTATTAATTTTCTGCTCACTAATTACATGTATGCTACCTATATGAAAAACATGAATTATGGCCAAGCAACCCAACCTTATGTGCAGTCACATACTGCTTCCTGCATGTCCATGAGAATTGTGCTGAACTTGTACATGAACAAGTTCATCAGCTTTTGGGGTACATGAGCTAAATACATTATTGCATAATACACAGTCTACTGATCTTGGCATAGTAATTGTTTTTACAAAACTATCTTTACAAAATATTGTCACCATGTTTGAAAAGTGAAACTGTGATGACAGTCAAGCACATCAGTATCGTACTAGTATTGTGGATGTGCAGGAATGGGGGCAGGCATACATAAAATTGACTCACTTTGAAATGGTTTTTGGCAAAAACAAATTACTGACTGTATAATTCATGCATATCAGCAATTAGTGAGTAGAAAGTTGGTACAAGACCAGTTATTAATGGGACACTGAACATCTCTGCAAAAGTTGACAATGCCAATGATACACATGTTGCTTTATTGTGTGTAGTCCCATTACCAGGTAATGAATAAATATGCATACACCAACATGACTATTTACTGTTGGTGGTGGCTGGGGGTGGCTGCAGGTTTTATATGTGTATATATATATATATATATATATATATATGTACCCTGGAAGACTTACAAGAAATCTGGCACACCCTCAGATTGGGTTGCCTACAGAGAGCTGAGAAACAAAAGCAAAAAATCTGCCAGCTTTGCCAAATGCGAATATGTTAAAGACCTACAGCAGGCCAACCTAACTGACCCCAGATGTTTTTGGCAGCAGATCAATGGTCTGATGGTAGGTAGCAGCAAACCTACTCAAGCATCAATTGTCTCCATGGGCCAACTCATTGGAGATGACCAAGATGCATCTAATGTCTTCAACAGCTTTTACACTGACCTAGATGCATAGAAAAGCAAACTTCCCTCCCAAAGTCTCTGACCACCCTCATTCCCCTAGATCAGGACCATGGTATCCAGAATTCCACTTAAAAAGGATGAGAGCAGATGTGATCCCCCTACTTAAAAAAATAAAGGCCAGAGGCTCTGTGGGACCTGATGGGCTGCTCCCCAGATTACTAAAAGAGGCTGCCTCTGCTACAGCCACCCCGGTCACCTGGCTAATCAATAGATCCTTACTAGAAGGAGTTGTCCTGATCAAATGGAAAGAGGCCCACATGGTTCCATTACATAAAGAAGGTCCCAAAGAACCATTGAAAACTATAGGCTGTTCTCGCTCCTCTGAATCCTGTCTAAGGTACAAGAGTGACTTGAATACAACCAACTCTGTGACTACCTGGAGACACACCAACTGCTAGCACTCAACCAGCACAGGTTCCGACGGAACCATGGAACTGACATGGCGCTTATCAAATTCACTACTGACATCCTCAAGGCCCTCGACGATGGTACCACCACTGGTGCCATATTCATAGTCCTTATTAAGGCCTTGGACTTGGTTGACCACAACCTCCTGATAGATAAGCTAAAACTTACTGGCCTTGACCATCACTCCCTGATCTGGTTCGAAAGCTACCAGTCCTACTGGACCCAACAGGTTAAGTGGAAGGGAACAATATCAGATCAACTTACCATCATGGAGGGAGTACGCCAAGGTTCCAGCTTGTGGCCCCTTCTGTTCACCCTGTTCGTAAACGACCTCAGCAATAACCGTGGTGGCAATACAGTAATTCAGTACACAGACGATGTTGTGTTGTACAGAAACTCGGACAGCATATTGACCCTCGGGCCTCAGCTACAGGAGGACTTCACAACCCTAGAAAAGTGGCTGCTGGATAACAGGTTACTGTTAAATAAGAAAGCAAAATCTATGTTGTATGGCGCCAGAACCTTAGGATCTGACAGAACCCATTTTCTCCTCCTAGTGTCCACAGCAGGCACACCCATAGAAGTCGTGAGCTCCTTCAGATATTTGGGCCTTGTCCTGGACCAAGGCCTCACTTTCAAGTACCAAGTGGACTATGTCACCAGAGTGATAAATCAACAGCTAGGCATACTCTACAGGAAGGACTCCCAACTCCTCCTCAAAACCAGGGAAGCAATTTGCAAATTGCATCCTCCACCCCAAACTCACCTACGCTGCTCCAGTTTTACAGCCCCTCTCTGGAAAGGAACTGGGCAGGGTGCAAATACTCTACAACAAGATAGCTTGATCTGGAACCAAATCCCACCCAAGGCGTCATGACTGCCAGGTGCTTGACTCCCTAAACTGGCCATCCCTTTCCCAACGGCTTTAATACCCTCTCCTGTGCACCACCTACAAACTAATAAATGGCCCTTGCCTGGCAGGTCTAGTCAGGCTGATAGCCACCAAGTGCCCAGGCAGGCTGCTCCTAACCTCGTCCCAAAAGCTCCTAGAGGTTTCCAGTGTAAGGACCACAGTAAGAAACAAGTTCTTCTCCTATGCTGCCCTGATCATCTGGAACAGTTTTTCTAACCAGCTGCATAATGCCAGTACCCTGGTCTCTTTTAGAAAAAGGCTCAGAGCACATCTATTGGAAAACAATCTATGTACGTGCCAGAGATGACCCTCGCAATTCCAAAATCCATAAGGGAAAAGCCCCAGCACAAAATGTACTTCTACTTGTACTGAATATTATGTAAAGGGCCATTTGTAGCCTGTTGTCATGTGCCTGTATCCACAGCAACTTGTATTACAAGTCTTGTAATACCATTGTTGCAATTGTTTGTAGCCTCCCACTGTCTAAATATATGTGACTACAACTACCTGTGTATGTTGTACTAGAGTGAAAGTCTTATGGAATTTATGTGATTGTCTTAAAGTGATTGTTCTAAAACTATTTATGTCATCGATATGTATCATTGATGTATCCTGTGTCCTTCAGGTTTCTGTGTAACTAAATCCAGGTTGCCCCAGAAAAAGGGGCCATTTGGGCCCAGTCGGTCTATGTGGGTCTATGTGGTCACCTAAATTAAATAAATAAATAAAAGATCTCAACAATGAGAGTCATCTAAAATAGCTAAAACTCATGTCACTAGAGACAAGGAGATACAGGGGGGATTATGTTTTATGTGGGATGTGGTGAATGATCCAGCTCTCTTTATTGAAATGGGTTTTGATTTTAAACAAAACTACAAGGAAACAAAAGAGCACCCACTACAGTTATGTAGTTTTCAATATAAATGTGGTTGCCCTTTAGGGACAACCTAAATTGTCAGGGGGATTCCAGATGGAAAGGCACAGTGGGCAGGACTGGCCGGGGGATAGGTAGACAGGTAGGCTCAGATAGGGGGAGGGGATGGGGGGTGGGATTATGATGTCTTCTCATGATGACCAAAATGACAAGGTAGGGGTCAGCAGGTAAGGAATGGATAGGACAGAGAGGAGGGGTTCGAGGGTGTGTGTAAGGAGCCGGCAGAGCAAGGGATCCCCCACTTTTTGCTGGGACCTGAATTTGGCATCTTAGCACTTCGCCTGGCAAGATTTTCAAAGGGTCTTTTAGAAGTAAGGTAGAGGTTTCAGGTACTGTTGTTGGGGGACCAGGAGGCAGGTCTTGTGAAGGTTTTCAGGACCTGCATATGGTAAAATTGTTCGTATTAGGGAAGGGGTAACAGAATTGAAAAATTGTGACCACGCGGTGGGAGGAGGCATTGGGGCCTGTATGGGCCTGGTTACCAAAGCGGGGGGTGGGGATTTGGTTTGCTGGTAGAATCCAAGCATGTCCAGAGATGGGTAAAATGAGAGCATTTAGTTAATGAATGAAGCAGTTTTAAAATTGTACCTGAGATACAGCAGGTATCGCTGGTGGTCGCTGTAGCACAGAGGCCCAGGATCCGTGGCGAGGCGATCCCCCCCTCCTCCAGCAGCACACACAACTTGTTTTTCAGGCCACTGATGTTGCTGTGGGGCTTCAGGGGTGGCAGTGCTCTCTTCATTGTTGCCAGGAGGGCTGTAGGGAGTTGGGCAGCTTGTTCCTCAGGCCGCTGCAGTTGGCTGTGGCACTACCGGGCAGTAGTGCCTTCTTGGTTGATGTCGGGTGGGTCACGTACTGGAGGGAGATGGGCCACTGCTCTTTTACTGTGGGCCTTGTGAGTGGCAGCACCCTCCTTGTTAATCATGGAGGGCAAGCATTTTCCTGCTGGAGGATGATCCATGGAGCAGCCCCTGTGGTGGTTGCCAGGGTGTGGAGAGCTTTAAAACTGCTTTAAAAACATACCTATTTTCATGTGCTTTTCCTGAATTTTAGTATGCATAATTGCACATTCTTGTTTTTTAATTGTCCTATTTATTTGTGAATTGTTTGTTTTTAGAAAATTGTACAGCGCTTTGACATTTATTAATATTGCACTTTGTAAATAAATTTATTATTATTATTATTAAGCCCGGTGTGTGAGCACCGAGTGCTGGAAGCCTCAGTGGGTCCGTAATCGTGGCTGTGTGCCCGAGTTCAGGTGAGGTGAAACAGGTGCATGGCCGGGTAAAGGAAGGGTGAGGTGTCTGGGTGGAGGTGGCTTCAGGCTGCAAAAGGAGGCGAAGAGCTCGGCAATGAGGATAGGCCTTAGCAAGGCCTGTCACCGCAGGGAGCTTAGGAGTTGGATGGCCGTGCATGCACGATATGGCAAGGGAGTGATGCGCATGCATGGCCAGGCTGAAAGACGCCATTTTTTGTAGTTTTTGGGAGTAGGGCAAAAAATGACAGGAAATTTAGAAATAAATCTTCTGTGGGGGTATTTAAAATACAAGGGTGCATACAGAAGGATAACGATTGGGGGGTCAGGCAGATAGGTTATAAGGCAGCAAGATCATGGGGGAAATTAAATTAATATCGGATGAGGAACCAAATTGCTTGATTTTATTTGGGGGGCGGCACTTGCATACCGTAGCACAGAGGAACTGCTATGGGCTGCAGATAGAAAGCAATAGAGGCTAAAAAGGCTTGGGGTCCGCTGGGTAAGGGAATGCAAGTAGCAGAATGCTGCTGTTTTCAACGATTTTGGGAATTCAACACCAGGCACAGAGAGTGCTAAAATGGGAAAGGACATTAACAAATAAAAATTTATGAGGGGGTTTAAAGTGATGAATGAGGGACATTAAGGTACATTTCATGGAAAAGGAGAATGGGGAGGCCTGGAGGTATAAAGGGCACGTTGTGGGAGACAGATCAGAGGCACATGGAGAATGCAGAAAGGAGGTTACAGTAAAATCTACAGCCAAAGCAATTGCATTATGACATGTTCCTATAGGTGGAGAACAAAAAATCAATATACAAATGGGGAGGGCAATAAAAAAAAAAAAGGTGATAACCGCAGCTTGTTTTTCTATCCCACAAGTATTTTATCAGCAGGATGGCCAGTGAACAGAGAAATTACAAGTATCCAGATGATGGAGCAGGCTGCTGAGATGATGCTGAAGGTCAACGAGATGCAGGAGATGGCATGGAAGAGGGAGGTGGAGGAGGAGGCCGCAAGGGCAAAGGCTAAGATGGCACCAGCAAAAAGCCTGATGGAGAAAGTTAATGAGCTGAGAGAACCAGCAAAGCAGAAGGAAGCAGTATGGAAGAGGAAAATGCTGGCAGGGGGCCCCGGGAAGAGCCCAGCAGGAAAAAGGGTACAGCTGGAGGTCCACAGTAGGAGCTGATTGTGGAACTAGAAGGCAAAGAGGTTATGAATGGTAAGGACAAGGGAGATCAGAACCCAGAAGGGGATTTGAAGGAGTACTTGGCAGGCATGCTAGGTGACATGGGGATAAGGGAATAGAAAAGATGGAAAAGGTGCTGGAGGAATTAAAAGCAGCCGGTGATAAGGGGAACAACAAGAATACCAGGGTGGGCAATGATGGGATACCAGGCATGACGCTAGGGGACCATGTGTCCCTAACCATTAAAGAGAAAATATGGAAGGGCGAATACATGGATATTTTTGCATTAGTGGGTAAAGAGACAGCAAAAAGGTATGAGTAAAAGGAAATGGTGGGAAAATTGGAGATGGCAGTGGCCTTAGCGATAATGGGAAATAAAGTGGAGGAAACAAATAATAAGGGAAAAAAATATTGATACATGGCAAGCAGGCTTTACCATATTCAGTGCCATCCTCCTGGAAAAGAAGCCAGAGTTGGCCATCCCACTGCTCACTTATGCTGCCACTATAAAGGATGCCTATAGGGCAAAGGTGGGGCTGGCATAGTTAAAGTATGACAAAGCTTTCAGGCAGAGGATGTCAGCCAGGGGGTATCTGAGATGGGATTCTACTCATTCTGAGTTATAGGTTAGAACTTTGTCAGGATACGGAGGGGTGCAGGGGAAGGGAGTAGGCAAGGGGGAAGCAGTCAGCAGGTTAAAACATGCTGGTGGTTCAACAAGGCATCGTTCTCATGGACCAGTTGTAAATTCAGACATGTATGCTCAGAGTGCACAGGGCAGCATCTGGTGGCACGTTGCAGGACAATGGGGGAAAGATCAAGTGGTCAAAGTGGCAACAGAGAGTTTTTTGGGGGTTGTTTGGGGGGTAAGGGGGTATTATCAAAATGGGAGAGGGAGGGGATTCCAAGGGAGGGGGGTTACAGCGCAGGCAGCACTGGGACACAGTGAAAGGGTGTGGAAAAGGGGGAAGGAGATTTTAGGTTAGCTAGGGCACCAATCAGGGTGACTGTGGTTAGGGAATGGACTAAGGGGTACCCAGATACCCAGGCAGGTAGGATGTTAGTAAAGGGGTTTGAAAGGGATTTTAACTTGGAGTATAGGGGGTTTAGAAGGAGAATAAGAGCCAAGAACCTGGGGTCTCTAAAAGGGAAAGAGGACATGGTGAAGAGGAAAATAAGGAAGGAATTGGAAGCAGGAAGCATAGGGAGACCATTTGAGAATCCGCCATTTCCCAATACCCGGGTTTCTCCATGGGGGTTAGTGCCAAAGAAGCAACAGGAGGAGTTTAGGCTAATTCATCACTTGTCTTATCCAGAAGGGGCATTGGTGAATGATCACATTCCTGGGGAGTGTAGTGCAGTTTTGTACGCAACATTGGAACAGGCAGTGGAGATGATAAGAGTGAAGGAGGGGCATGGCTAGCGAAGACCGACATCGAGTTGGCTTTTTGGTTGCTATCCGTCAGGCAGGAAGATTGGGACCTGTTGGGATTTTGTTTCCAAGGGTGCTTCTATTTTAATAAAGCAATGCCCATGGGCTGTTCAACAGCTTGTGCTAAGTGTGAGGCATTTAGCACATGGATACAATGGCCCTTTGGGAAGAGATACGGGCATAAGGCAGTGCTACATTATTTAGATGATTTCCTGCTGATAGGAGAGGGCCAGATGGAGAAAAAGGCAGTGCTCAAGGATTTCAAAGATATGTGCGAAAAATTGGGAGTACCACTAGCAGAGGGAAAGATGGAAGGACCAGCAAGGAAATTTGAATTTTTGGGTATTGCGATGGATGCAGAGAAACAGATTTTCAGGTTGCCTCAACAGAAAGTGGCAAGACTATGGGAACTATTGCAGGAAGTCAGGAGACGGAGGAGAGTTCCTCTGGGGCAGGTACAGCAACTCCTGGGGCACCTGAATTTTGCTTGCAGGGTGGTGGCACCTGGGAGAGTTTTTACCAGGAGACTAGCCAGGTTGACAGGGGGTGGGGGGCTAAGCTTCCCCATCACTGGGTGGACATATCAAAGGGAATAAGGCAAGATTTGGAAGTTTGGCAACAGTTCATGGTAGATTACAATGGGATCACATTTTGGCAGTATGAGTGGCTAGGGAGTAATGACCTGGACCTATATATGGATGCATCAGTGTCAATTGGCATGGGGGCGTACTTTAAGGGAAGGTGGATTGCTGAGGCATGGCCAGAGGCATGGAGGGAGAAGGGCTTATTGAGAGACATAACATTGCTAGAGATTTTTCCAATATGGGTAACATTACTAAAGTGGGGGGAGCACCTATGGAACAAGAATATAATGTTTTGGTGTGATAACAAAGCAGTAGCAGAGGTTATCAACCGACAAGGAGGTAATTCAGATTCGACAAACAGGGTTTTATGACAACTGGTGCTGTGGGTGCTAAGGATGAACATATCATTTAAAGCTAAGATATTGAGGGGGTATAAAATGACATAGCTGACAGCCTTTCCCATTTACAGCTGGACAGATTCAGGTCTGTGGCACCACAGGAGGCTGCACAAAGAACATAGGTAGCAGAGCAAGTGTGGGAAATTGGCTGGAATGAGCCCGACTGTTATATAGGAGCTCCTGGTCTGCAAACACACTAAAGGCATATGAAGGGGCATAGGGTGCATTCCAGGAGCTTCGTGAGTGGGAAGGGTTCAGGGTAAGTGAGCCAGTTTCACAGGATTAGATAACAAAATACATGGTGCAAAAATGGAAATCAGGGATGGCAAGTGGGACAATTGGGGTGCAGTTAGCAGGGACAGGATGGACTTGCAGCACAAAAGGATGGGTGGAACTAAATAAACTGAAAGTAGTATGGTGCATGCTGATGGGTTGGCAACGATTAAAAGGGGGCAAGGTGGATATGAGAAAAACAGCTGCTGGAGATAAACTCGCAGAGCTAGTGAGGGCCCTGGGGCAGATATGTACATCAGAATTTGAGGCTTGCCTGTTTAAAGCCATCTTTATGGTCATGGTTATGGTTATGGTCATGGCAAAAGTTGCTTTGCTGGCCAAGGCACCTAGCTTCACCTGAGCTCTTTCCTTCTAAGACTGCTTGAAAGGCAGAGTAGAGAAACTTACCAGAGTAAGGGAAAAGGATTAAGACTTAGTTTGGCTAAGCAGATTTACTGTGTGGTGGTGTTTTTATTTTTTACTCACAAGGATTGCTACTGTTTGTTGCTAACATTTCATTGCTTTATTTTTTCTCTGATTCAAATTGTTGTTGCTGGTATACCTTCTTCTGCATTATTACAAGGTGTGCCTACAGGTGTGCTAACAGATTACTGCTGTAATCTTCTGATTCAAATTGTCTTTGCAAGGTATATCTTCTGTTACTGCTTATTTTTCTCTGGAGCAGTGTTTCTTCAGGGTATATCTTCTCTGAAGTTATTACAGGTGGTGCTTTACAGGTTTTACAGTTTTATCTAACATTAGGATAAGCTTTCAGGTTACTGCATTTGTTGTTGACTGATTGTTTCTGCTCTTACCTCCTTGTTCTTTCATCCGTGGTTCTTCTTTTAGGCAGAGGAAGGGCCCAGCCACCCACCCCATCCCCAACCACCCCTACGCCACACTCCTTTTATAGGGTACCACAGTTGTGACATTTCCTGTGGCAGAGCGAAGGGCGGATCAGGAGGGCCTCCACAAGGTGATCTCACTACAGGGCACTAGTAATTTAACTTGTTATAACAAGTTAAACAAAGCACAATTAAAGCATTACTTGCATTTTTTCCTTCTAATTACTCTGACTAGGTTACAAACCCAGCAACTTATTTGGAATGGATTTCATTAACTGCAGGTACTGTGGAACAATTTTCAGAAGGACAGTCTTACAGGATTTAGGACACTGTCCTACATGCTGGGCCTTTGGAGATCTTAGGGCTCAGCTCTGGGCAGCATGGGCAGAGATTGCACGCCTCAAATTTCATATTGAAGAGGAAATACTTTATAAGAACCACCTGCCATTTCCCAGCATCCAACAGAAAACTCGACCAAGAGAGGGTAGTTGGTCCAGGAGGTTGGCAGGTGGTTAGGAGGAGCAACCAGGTGCCCCATCACTCTGCTCTCCAACACATTACCTCCAAAACCATATAAACACTACAAAACAGGTATCTGCCTCTTTCTTGAAAATCAAATAAAGAGGCAGAAGACACTGCAGAGCAGGACACTGCGCACAGGAGCTAGCACAACAAAACTCACCCAAATCAGGAACCAAAACAAAACAAAACAAGCACAAAGGAAATCCAAAAACTTCTGATCATAGGAGACTCTATGATTCAGGAGTTGATACCCATCTCCAGCCTAGGGTGATGGTCAGATGTCTCCAGGTACATCAGCATGGAGAGACACTGACCGCATTGCTAAAATTGTTCACAAAGCAGGAGAAAACATTGATGTCCTAGGTACACATAGGGACTATGATCTCGCCAGCCGGTCAGTTGTGGAGACCAAGGAACACCTGACTAGGCTGGGTGACAAACTATCATCTATTTCATCTGGCATCTCCTTCTCTGAGATCCTGCCAGTCTGGGAGAGGGGAGCAGATGGACGGAAGGTCAGAGAAGGAGATAGGGAGCTAAACATGTGGCTCAAGGGCTGGTGCCAGGAAAAGGACACAGATTTGTAGGAACTGGCAACAGTTCTGGGAGCGAAAGTTCTTTAAATTTGATGGACTGCATCTGACTAAAGAGGAGTCAGTGCATTGGGGCAGAAGTTTGATGTCTTTGCAGAATATTTAAACTAGCAATGGGGAGAGGGTGCAGCACCCCATACGCGAATGGGAAGAACACCCTCCCCTCAGCTAGTGGTCAAACATGAATTCAGCATGTTTGCCGTTCATTTGCATCACCAGGTAAGAAAAAGGTTTGTCTCCCATAACGACGACAGAGGTAATGCCAAACTTCACCCAACAACCAACACACCAAAATCTGGCCAATGGAAAATCATGTACAAATGCTCACAGCCTGGGAAATAAGATCCCAGACCTGCAGGCAATAATGTCAGAGGCTAAACTGGACATAGTAGCAATCAGTGAGACGTGGTTTACCAGTAACTACACTTGGGAGACTTCAGTACCTGGCTATGTATTGTCTCAGAAGAGACCGAGGTGCAAAAGGGGGAGGAGTGGCCCTGTATGTTAATGAAAATATCAAAGCTACAGAAATTCAGAATACACATAAGGAGCCAGAAGAACTGTGGGTCACCCTGGAAACAGGAAATGGGACAGCCATAAGAACTTGGGTTGTCTACAGGCCCCCAGACCAGAGGAGGACATAGACACATTACTGTTAGAAGATATACAAAACATGACAGCTAAAGGGGAGGTTCTGATAATGGGAGACTTCAACATGCCGGATACAGATTGGTCAATACCAGCAGGAACATCTGCCAGAACTAGACTCATAGTGGATTCCCTGCAGGGGGAGGACCTCAAACAACTGGTACAGCAACCCACAAGAGACAGGGCTATCCTAGATCTAGTACTGACTAACAAAGAAGGGATCACAGAACTCCAGGTAGAAGGTCACCTGGGGGCCAGTGACCATCACATGGTATGATTCAATTTGGCTACTACATCTAAATCATCCCATTCCAAGGCAAAAATATGGGACTTCAGAGGAGCTGACTTTGATAAGATGGCCAACAGAGTTAAGCTAGCCCTGGCAAAAAGAAACACAGGTGAGGGGTACAGGCAAAGTGGGCAAGCATTAAGGATGCATAATTGAAGCAACATCCCATTGTGTTAGACAGAAAGGGAAGTGCAAAAGAAGAAGGAAACCACTTTGGTTCTCAAATACAGTAGCAGAAAAGGTCAGAGCCAAAAGGCTGGCCTTCAGGAAATATAAGGGAACACAGCGGGATGAAGATAGGGAGGCATACCAAACTGCCCTAAGGGAAACAGGTAAGGCAGTAAGGCAGGCAAAGTCCCAAACTGAGAAACACTAGCACGAACAGTAAAAGAAGGTGACAAGACTTTCTATAGATACATTAGTGAAAAGGAGAAAGTCCAGAGGGGTATTGGCGTTTAATGGAGAAAAGGGAGCATGTGAGGAGGAGGACCCTGGGAAGGCATCTATCCTAAATAGATACTTTTGCTCAGTATTTACTGAAGAGAAGGTAGGGCAGGGCCCACAGCTCAGAATCATGGACACAGGGGGAGGGAGGTGAGCACTACTCCCTTCACAAAGAAAGGGTCCCACAAGAGCTTGCTAAGCTCAAGGTGGATAAGGCAATGGGACCTGATGGCATACATCCCAGGGTACTTAAGGAGCTAAAGGAGGAACTAGCAGAGCCATTAGCAGAATTGTTTAGTGAGTCTCTGAGCACAGGAGAGGTCCCAGAAGACTGGAGAAGGGCTCATGTGATCCCGGCCCACAAGAGTGGTAGCAGGAGGAGGCGGGAACTACAGACCGGTCAGTCTCACTCCCTAGTAGTGGGCAAGATTATGGAGGCACCCTTATGAAAGGATAGTGCAACACCTGGAATCCATAGGTGCACAGGATCTAAGACAGCATGGGTTTACAAAGGAAGGTCCTGCAAACTAATCTCATAGATTTCTTTGACTGGGTAACCAGAGTGGTGGACCAAGGAGGAGCAGTTGATGTCGGCTACCTTGACTTCAGCAAAGCTTTGACACTGTTCCACATAGAAGATTGATAAATAAGCTAGGTAGGCTCGGTGGGTCAGAAGTTGGTCAACTGGGTGGCAAACTGGTTGACGGGCAGAAAACAGAGAGTGGTGGTAAATGGTATACAGTCAGCAGAGATGCAAGTCACAAGTGGGGTACCTCAGAGATCAGTCCTGGGGCCAGTCCTCTTCAACATCTTCATTAGTGACCTTGCAGGTGGACTAGAGGGTAAGGCTTGTCTGTTTGCAGATGACACCAAGATCTGCAACAGAGTAGATGATCCAGATGGGGTGGGCAGAATGAGAAGAGATCTGGATAAACTAGCAGAATGGTCAGAAGAGTGGCAACTGGGATTTAATGCAAAGAAGTTCAAAATCATGCACATAGGGAAGAGAAACCCTGAAGCCACCTATAGGCTGGGAGGGGAGTTGCTAGTAGTCACAAAAGAAGAAAGAGACTTGGGCATCATCATCACTGATGACCTAAAATCATCCAAGCAGACCTCTAAAGCAGTAGGTAAGGCTAGGAGGGTGTTAGGGTGTATTAGTAGGGTATCACAAGTCATAAGAGGGAGGTAATAATCCCTCTGTACAAGACACTGGTTAGGCCCCATCTGGAGTACTCGCAGTATTGGAGGCCACACCTTCACAAGGACATTAACCAAATTGAGGCAGTCCAGAGAAGGGAACAAAATGGTGCAGGGACTGCATCAGAAGACATATGAGGACAGATTAAGGAGCTCAATATGTATACCCTTGAGCAAAGGAGGGAGAGAGGTGATATGATCGAGGCATTCAAACACCTTAAGGGCATAAACAAGATGAAAGAGTCTAACATGTTTAAATATAAGAAAAATAGCAGGACAAGAGGACACAGCATGAGATTAGAGGAGGCTGATGAGGGGAATGTGAGGAAATTCTTTTCACAGAAAGGGTGGTGGATGCATGGAATGGCTTACCACAAGAAGTGGTGGCTATGAATACAGTGCAGAGCTTCAAACAGGCATGGGATAGGCATAAGGGAGCAATACAAATGACTATGAATAGATAGGCCACTGACAGAGCAAAGGCCGATGGCACATTTATAAGGTAGAAAAAGAAATGGGCAGACTGGATGGGCCTTGCGGTCCTTATCTGCCGTCAACTTCTATGTTTCTATGTTTCTATGCCTTTAGGGTCAGCGAGGTAGTGGCAGGTAACAAAACAGATGAGACAGGGGGATTGTGGGGAGAGGAATTGCACTGGGGCAAAGAGAAGGTAATGATTTGGTTGAGGCATTCAAAGATGGATCAGATGGGAACAGGGGTGGAGATCGTATTGGGAAAACAATTAAGAGGAATGACATGCCCAGTCACCTCACTATGGGAATACAAAAAAAATGAGGCCGAAGGGCAGGCGACAATTTTTCATACATAGGGATGGCAAGCCGGTCACGTGCTACCAGGTGATGGGGGTGCTGAAAAAGGGTATGGCACACCTGGGAGAGAACCCACAGAGCTATTCATCTCACTCATTTTGGATTGGAACCACATCAATGCTGGCAGTGGAAGGGGAATCAGAAGAAGAAGAAGAAGTGAAGAAAGTCAGGAGATGTGTGAGGGAACTTATAACATATTGTTCTGTCTCCAACCGGTCTGGGCAGGAGGAGACACAGAGAGGGAGAAAGCAGCCACAGCTTCCTTGAATTAAGGAGGTTATTTTCCAGACTACACTGAACTGAACTATTACTTTTTGGACCTGTATAAGTAACTAATATTGATTTTGTTTTTGTGGTTGACTTTGCTTAGTTTTAACTTTAGTTTGCCAAGGAGGAACTGTAGCTTGAAGATATTTGCAGTCATTTGTGACTAGACCTGGTACTTAACCTCTGTGAAATACGTGTCTGAACGGAAGGAAGGCACTCCCTGGGGTGGAGGGTCAGAGTTGTAGATGATTGTTTCTGGACGGCATAGGTTTACTCCCTACCTCCTCCCACCCTTCCCCTCACCCCACCCACCCCAAGTGCATAACTTCCTGTATAGCAGGGGTTCTGACATCACTTCCCCAAAACTGCTAACAACATACACCTGTTTATATCCTCAAAAGCAAAGCACACTGAATAGGGGGTAGAGATACTCACAAGCTTGCACACAATAAAACAAGAACAAAAAACAACAAAAGAAAAGCATGTGTAACAGGAAGGGACACAGACATGTGCGGAGTGGTGCAATGCACTGGCTATGGAGCAGCAGTCTTCCGGGAAACATTCTGGAGACTGCGTTGCTGCCCTATTTGCAGGCACCTCTCTGGTCTGAGGGAGGAGGTTGTTCTTCTCCATGCTGACCTGGCAAGGATTCGGGAAACCTGCTCCCCCACCCAGGGACCACCCAGGCCACCGCCACTACCTCAGAGGTTGCGAAGAAAGAGGAGTGGTTGGACCACTGTGGGCTCAGGGATGGTGAGGGTAGTGGAACAGAGGTGCATCCCTCCAGTTGTGCCTCTCCACAATTCATTCACCACTCTGGCAGAGCATAGTTCCTCTATGGAGGCACCCACAGTGGAGACCAAGGAGGATGCTGGAAACCTCCACAATGGAGACCCACAGGAGGGTGGCAGAGGACCCCACAGGGGAAGGCAGGAACTCCTGGTGGGGGACTCAGTTGTTAGCGGGGTAGAACTGGGGGAGGGAGGGGAGAGGGAGGTAAGGTGCCTTCCCGGCACCATGGCTTGGAGGGATAGGAAACCTAATCCTCAGGACATGGAGCAGCTGCAAGGAGGAGGAGCTGGATGTCATTATCCACCTAGGGATGAATGGCCTGGCTGAGAATGGGATCAGAGCAGTGCAACAGGAGTTTGTGGAGTTGGGGAGGGGCCTTAGACAAGTAGCACACATGGTAACTTTCTTAGAAGTGCTACCTGTCTATGGCATGGATGAGGTTAGGGTACTCTGCACCATGGGATTCAATGACTGGTTGAAAAACTGGTGCAGAGCTTAGGGATTTGGTTTCATTGGGACTGGAGCTCCACCTGGAGGGATGCAGGCCTATACAGGAGTGATGGTATGCATCTATCCAGGAGGGGAACCAGGATCCTAGGTGATAGGTTTAAATACTTCATTGGCAAGCATTTAAACTAGCCAAGGGGAGGGACTGAAAATAAGAAGGTAAATCCTAGCACCCCCTTAAAAAATCAGGGTAGTTAGTGAGGTAAACACCAAGATAGAACAGTCAATAGGGAGAAGGGCTGGGGTAAATGGAGAAAAAGACAGGGATGGGACAAAAAGAAATATAGGCATAAAAAATGGAGGGTAATGAGTACCAATGCCCATAGTCTAGGTAAAAAGCTCCCCAAAATGGTGGCCTTGATGGAAGAGGGATGCCTGGATATTGTGGCAGTCACAGAAACATGGTACACAGAGAACCATGACTCGGATGTCAACATACCAGAGTACACAATCTACAGGAGGGACAGGGAGGGAAGAAGAGGAGAAGGAGGAGGAGTAACATAGAAACATAGAAAAATAGACTTTGATGGCAGATAAGGACCACTTGGCCCATCTAGTCTGCCCATTTTCCTACCTACAGGATAGGCTGCAGATCCTAGTTAACCAACAGCCTATTTCTTCCTACCCCCCCACAAGAATTGCCTTATGTCTGTCCCATGCATTCTTGAATTCTCCCACAGTTTTAGACCCCACAACCTCCTAAGGAAGGCTGTTCCATGCATCCACTACCCTCTCTGTGAAATAATACTTCATCACATTGCCCCTGAACCGCCCCCCCAACTTTAAATTGTGTCCCCTTGTTCTTGCACGTCTCTTTTTCTGAAAGATGCTACCCTCTTGGACTTTGTTGATTCCACTGAGGTACTTAAAAGTTTCTATCATGTCCCCCCTTTTCCTTCTTTCCTCAAGGGTATACATATTAAGCTCCTTTAGTCTTTCCTCATACAGCTTCTCTTGCAGACCCGGCACCATTTTAGTTGCCCTCCTCTGGACTGCCTCTATCCTGTCTATGTCCTTGTGGAGATGGGGTCTCCAGAACTGGATGCAGTACTCCAGATGGGGTCTCACCAACTGTCTGTACAGAGGGATCACAACTTCCTGTTTTCTGCTGCTGATGCCTATGTATCCCAGTATACCCCCAGCCCTTCCTACTGCTTTCTCACATTGCTTGCTAACCTTAAGGTCATCTGATATGATTACCCCCAGGTCCCTTTCCTTTTTTGTTGTTGTTACTACCTCTCCCCCCATTGTGTATTCTTCCCCTAGGTTCTTGTTTCCCAGGTGCATTATTTTGCACTTCTTTGCATTGAATCCTAGCTGCCATACTTCTGACCATTCCTCCAACCTTACCAAGTCCCTTCTCATCCTTTCCACACCTCCTTGTATATCAACCCTGGTGCAGATCTTTGTGTCATCTGCAAAGAGGCATACTTTTCCTTCCAGTCCCTCTGCAATGTTACTTATGAAGACATTAAAAAGGACTGGACCCGATACTGAACCCTGCGGTACCCCACTAGTAGCCCCTCTTTCTTCAGAGTGGACTCCATTTACAATTACCTTCTGTGTCCTGTTGTCCAGCCAATGTTTTACCCAGGCTACCACCCTGGGACCCACTCCCAGGCTGGTTAATTTGACTATTAATCTTTTGTTTGGGGATGTGTCAAATGCCTTGCTAAAGTTGCTCTCTATGTAAGGGAAGGGATCAAAGCAACAGAACTAAAGGGTAAACAGGGAGGAGAGGAGGCACTGTGGGTCACCCTGGAGACTGGAAATGGCTCCACAATCCACACAGGGGGTTGTATGCAGACCCCTGTCTCAGGGGGAGGAAACAGATAAGAAAATGATAGAAGGCATCCTTGGGATGGCAGAGAAAGGGGAGGTATTGCTGATGGGGGACCTGAATATGCCAGATGTTATCCAAGAGCAGGGCCATTCCCGATGCCCTACAGGGGGCATGCCTCAGACAGCTAGTTTGGAACCCACTCGGGTGGGAGCAGTCTTAGACCTGGTACTCTCAATTGGGGACGGAGAGAGGATCTCTGATCGTGAAGTGGGTAGTCATCCGGGAACAAGTGACCACCAAACAGTGTGGTTGATGATAAACTTAGCTGTTGAGTCAAGCCACACAAAAGTGAAGGTACTGGACTTCAGGAGGGCTGACTTTGTCAAAATGGGAGAGTGCCTCAGAAAAAGCACTAGCAAACAGACAAGAAGGGGGACAGGATCAGATATACAGTACAGTAGCTTCTTGTTGTTTTTACATTGTTTCTTGTGGGTTTCTACTTGGTAGAAGGTTATTTCTTTTCTTTCTTAATACTAAGGGGCTAGCAGGGTATTGTTTGGGGCTGTTGAAACCTGTTTTGGTAGCTATAAGTGGGATCATTTGTTTGATTCACTGTGTGGCAGGCTGCATTTGTAGAGGCCTATTTCTTCTGTTTTAAAACATAATTGCTGTGATTTAACTGGGTCTGTTTCTTTGAATTGGAGACCTATATCTTTCTAATTCCAAGCCTATTTTAATGTGTTGTTGGTGAAGCTGTTTGAATTGGAGTCCTGTTTCTTTGGGTAGCAAACCTATTTTGGGGGCTTTGAGTAGAATTGTGATTCATTGTTGCTGGCTTCACTAGCTGCAAAGTTTTAGTGCAGAGTGGGGGAAGGGTGCTAATGGTCTGACCAGAGGCCTCAGCTACCTGATTGTTTCTGGAAGACTTGGGCTGATCCCACCCCCCAAACCCTCACCCCACCCACCCCTGGTTCATTATTTCCTTTATACCAGGGGTTCTGACATCACTTCCTCAAACAGGCAAAGGATATGCACCTGTCATAGCAGAAGCAGACATCCAGGAAAGGAACAGCAGCAAGTGAAGAAGTGACTGCTGTCTCAGTGGAAGGGAAGTAAATGCAAATCTAGGAGCTTTCATTATTACTTCTTCACATTGATATTGCATTGGGGAAAGGAGGAGTAGCAGTTTGAAGAAGGTTGTGCAATGGCTACTTAAAGTCTCTTTTTGAGTGTGGATAGGAAGGATAGGAATATAAAAAGCAGTTGCTCAATATATCTAAACATGTGCAACAAAGGAGGTAAGGGAAATAAAGAAAATGTTTTGCACTGATAGAGGGGGGAGAGGGGAGACTTGGGGGAGTGTTTGGTATCCTGCATCTGGAAGGGTGGGGGGTTGCTGGTGGGCAATGACAGCAATGGGTAGGGTGGTAGGCCGCAACAACTGTGGTGCACCAATCTTTCTCAAAATTGCCTGGAGTGTGGGAGGATGTTTAGTGTACAACCACATAGAAAAACTTAAAAAGGAGATTGAGGGTCTGCAGGAGGAACTAAGACAGGCAAGGCAGATTGGGGGTGGGTTTAGCCCAATACTGGAGGGAGGAAGAAGGGGAGATGAGGGAGGGTGATTTAAGCCAACAGTGGTGAGGAGAGGGTCAGAAGAAGGGAAGCAGAGACAAAGGGGCCCATGCAAAGAAGAACGATTGCCGGGGAAACCAGGTCAGGAGACAAAAGACAAATGGAAGGAGGAGATAGGGACTTGTGTGGGGTGGCAAAAGTCATGGAGTGGAAAGGAGAGAACAGGTTACTATGAAGAAAGACGAAGCGGGCATTTGTGAACGGTCTTCAGAAAATAGTTGTGCACTGCTAGAGAGGAAGAAGGTGGAGGAGGGAAATGATGAAATTAGAGGAGTAATTGATAAATGCCTGGACCAAACTGGAGCGGGGGGAAGTTCTGCTGGGAGAATTGCAACAGGGGTAAAAGGGGGAAATAATGTGCAGGAGGAAGAAGAGGAGCTGGAAATGAGAGAGGGAGATGAATGGAAGCAAGCAGGGAGTAAGAGGGGTGGAATTTTAGTGCTGGGGGACTCAATACTAAGAGGAGTCAGGTGGGGTAGCAAGGGGGAGAGGCATAGTCACATTTGGGTGGAGGCCATGCCAGGAATGACAGCGGAAAGGGTGGGACAATCTGTTCTGAAATATGCTAGAAGGGGTAGGGACAAGCCTCATTTAATTATACATCTTGGGACAAACGACCTGGCTGACAAGACAGTAGATGTAGTCCAGAGGAGGTTTGAGGAACCAGCACAACTATGTGAGGGGGCAGGAAGATCAGTAACTTTTTCAGAGATACTTCCAGTGCCAAAGGCAAGCACAACAAGAAAGCTGAGAATAGAGGAATTTAATGGATGGCTAAGAACCTGGTGTTGTGCTAAAGGGTATGGGTTATTAGGGGTGGAGGGACCTGGGAGGACAGTAGTCCCTATGCCAAGGACAGACTACACTTGAGTGAGGAGGGAAAGAAAGTGTTGAAACAGAGGATGGAGGAGTACATAGAGGAAGTTGGGAATTTAAACTAGGAGTGGGGGTGGCAGTTGGGGAAGAGATTTGCAGAGACCACAGGTTGGGAAACCATATGAGCTTACCCCCCATAACAGTGACAAAGGACAGATGGCAAGTACTATTGGTGATGCTAGTACAGGAGGGCAGGATGGGAGGGGGGAAAGGGTGGAAGGTGGTTACCCTTAATGCTAGGAGCCTTGGGAGGAAAACTGCAGAGTTACAGGTTCTCATGGCAGAGGGAGAGGTGGACATTGCAGCCTTCACAGAAACATGGGCCACCCAATACAATGACTGGGACCTGTCTGTACCAGGGTACAGGTTATTTCGTAGGGACAGGGTGATTGGGAAAGGAGGGGGAGGTGGCACTATATGTGAAGGAAGGACTGAAGTGTGTAAGGGAGGAAGGGGAGGAGGGAAGTACGGAGTCACTTTGGATATAAATCCAGGATCCCAAGAATAGGATTCTTAGAATGGGAGTGGTGTACAGGCCACCATCTCAGACAGAAGAGTTAGACAGGGAACTAGTGGGACAGATCAGGAGGACCTGCAAGAAGGGTAGTGTGGTGATTGTGGGGGACTTCAACATGTCAGGCGTGGACTGGAGCACTCCAACAACCAGGAACAGAAGGGAGCAGGTACTGCTGGATGTATTCCAGGACAGCTTCCTGCTGCAAATGGTTAGTGAACCTACCAGGTTAGGGAATACCCTTGACCTTGTGCTGGCAAATGGGGACTTTGTGAGAGAACTTATAGTGGAGGAACCGCTGTCAGGGAGTGACCACCACTCAGTATGACTCACATTGGATATGGGCAAGGAAGGAGTGGAATCTGGCACAAGAGTGCTGGACTTCAGGAGGGCCGACTTTGGGAAGATGGGGGAAGTGGTAAAAGGGTACCTGGCCAGAATTCAATCTAGTATGGCCACTAACCAGAGGTGGGAGCTCATAAAGCTGGGGATAGTGGAGGCAACCAAAACCTACTGCAAAGCCCAGAGCAAGAAGGCTAGGGTTAAGAAACCAAGCTGGTTGAGCAAGGAGGTCATGGAAAAGATAAGGAGGAAAAGAGCTGCCTTTAGGAAGTACAAGAAAACAGGGAGGGGGAGGACAGGGAGGAGTACTTGACAGAATCGAAGGAGGTGACAAGGCAGTAAGGGAGTCAAAGCATTATGAACTCAGGCTGGCACAAGGCATTAAGAAGGGGAGAAGGACTTCTTTAAGTACATCAGGAGAAAAGGAGCTGTAAGGACCACATAGTAAGGATTATAGGAAGGGGATTGGGTGGAAGCAGGGTATGAGCAAGGCAGAAGCACTAAATGAGTACTCTGCTCAGTATTTACTAAAGAGAAGAGAAAGACACCCCAAGGTGGGAGAAATGGCAGAAGCAGGGGGGACTGGTGACAGATGTGGGGAAATCATGGAGGGCAGAGTTCGAGAGGGCTTTGAAGGCACTGAGGGTGGACAAGGCGCCAGGCCCAGATGGCATCCACCCCAGGGTACTGAAGGAGCTGGCAGAGGTCCTTGCAGGACCTTGGCAGACCTATTTAATGCCTCACTCATCTGGTACACTCCAGGACTGGAGGATGGCTCATGTGGTGCCCCTCCACAAGAGTGGCCCCAAGGATGAACCGGGAAACTGCAGACCAGTGAGCCTCACATCCATTGTGGGTAAGCTAATGGAGACCATCCTGAAGGAGAGGCTGGTGGCCCTCCTAGAGGCCAAGGACTACAGGACAGCAGACAGCATGGCTTCATATGTGGCAGATCCTGCCAAACCAACCTAGTCGAGTTCTATGACTGGGTAACTAGGCAACTGGACTGGGGCCATGCAGTGGGTGTCCTGTATCTGGACTTCAGTAAGGCATTCGACTCTGTGCATGGAAGGCTGGGAAGGAAGTTAGAGGCACAGGAGCTGGTGCAAAACTGGTGAGATAGGTAGGAAACTGGTCTCAGGGAAGGCAACAGAGGGTGGTGGTGGGTGGGAGCTCTCACACCCAAGGGCAGTGACGAGCAGTGTTCCACAGGGCTCGGTGTTGGGACCAGTGTTGTTTCATGATATTCATTGCAGACATATCATGGGACATCAAGAGCAAGATCAGTCTGTTTGCTGATGATACCAAGGTAGCGCGAGGTGGATGACCTAGGGGATGGCAGGTGTTGCAGGGATGATCTGGCAAAGCTTGAAACCTGGTCAGACACCTGGCAACTGGGGTTTAATGCCAAAAGTGCAAGGTGCTGCATTTTGGGATGAAGAACCCAGGAGTTCACGAGCTAGGAGGAGTGCAGCTAGCCCAGACAGAGGAGGAGAGAGGATCTGGGTGTGCTCTTACAGGGTCAATGAACAGCTCGGCACAATGTAGGAAGGCAGCAGCTAAGGCCAACAAATGCTGGGTTGTATTGGAAGGGGTATATCCTCGAGGAGGGAGGAGGTGATTCTGCAACTGTATAGGTCATTAGTTAGACCACACCTGGAGTACTGCGTGCTGTACTGGCGCCCATATCTGAAGAGGGACATTAAGTTACTGGAGGGGGTGCAGCACAGGGCAACAAAGATGATCAATGGGCTGGGGGACTTATCATACGAGAGGAGGTTGAAGGAGTTGAACATGTACTCCACTGGAGGAGAGGAGGGACAGGGTGACATGGTTGAAACCTTTAATACATGAAAGGAATAAACAAGATGGGTACAGAGGGGCTGTTCAGCAAAGGGAGGGAGGGCCACCAGGGGCCAAGGATATGAGACTGGAGGGAGGGAAGGTTCAGGAGGGAGATGAGGAGACACTTTTTACAGAGAGGGTGGTGGCTGGGTGGAATGTGTTACCTGCAGAAGTGGTATGCAGTAGAACAGTGGACTGCTTCAAAGGGATGGGACAGGACAAGGGAGGGTTAATGAGGGGAAGGGTGGAAGGAAGGGCAGCTGCAGAATAAGGGGTGCTAGCTGCACATTCAAGCAGACTTGATAGACCTCTAGGCCTTTATCTGCTGGCAAATTTTGTATGTTCGTAAGGTGGAGCAACAATGGGGAAGCATTAAAACCACCATCACATAGGCAACAAGCCTTTGTGTGAAGCAAATAAACAAATCAAAATGAAAGAAGAAACCTCTGTGGTTCTCAAAAGAAGTAGCGGGGAAGGTAAGGGAGAAATAGATAGCATTCAGGAAGTGTAAGGAAACACAGAAGGAGCAGGACAGAGAATTGTACCAGTTAAAGCAGAAGGAAGCGGGGAAGGCAGTCAGAATAGCAAAGGCCCAAACCAAGGAAAAGATAATCAACTCGGTTAAGAAGGGGGATAAATCCTTTTATAGGTACATTAAGGAGCAAAGAAAGACTAAAGCAGGGATACCGAGGCTGAATAAAGAGGAGGGTGGTTGGGCAGAGAACGACAGTGAAAAAGCAGGGATACTGAATTAATACTTCTGTTCAGTATTCACAATGGACAAGCAGGGGGAGATACCTAATCCAGTCAATAGAAACACTCTGGATAGGGGGGTTGATATTAGTCCTTTCACAGAAGAAAGGGTTCCGAAAGAACTCTTAAAAGTGAAGGTGGATAAAGCAATGGGGCCTGATGGGATTCACCCCAGAATTCAAAAAGAACTAAGGGAAGAACTAGTAACACCACTGAATACCCTTTTTAATAAATCATGGGAGGATGGTGCGGTACCTGAGGACTGGAGGAAAGCGGATATGATTCCCCTTCACAAAAGTGGGAGCAAGACAGAGGCAGGAAACTACAGACCTGTCAGTTTGACCTCAGTGGTAGGGAAAATGATGGAATCACTGCTGAAGGAAGTAATTGTTGAGTACCTAGAGGCCAGTGGGGCACAGGACCCAAGGCAGCATGGATTCAGAGCAAGAATGTCATGTCAGACAGATCTAATTGATTTCTTTGACTGGGCGACCAAAGTAGTAGACCAGGGAGGGGCTGTGGACATGGCCTACCTAGACTTTAGCAAGGCATTTGACACAGTCCCGCACGAAAGATTAATAAACAAATTAGCCAGCCTGGGAGTGGGTCCCAGGGTGGTAGCCTGGGTAAAACACTGGCTGGACAACCGGACACAGTGGGTAATAGTAAATGGAGTCCACAGTGAAGAAAGGAGGGTTACTAGTGCGGTACCGCAGGGTTCGGTACTGGGGCCGGTCCTTTTTAATGTCTTTATAAGTGACATTACAGAGGGACTAGAAGGGGAAAGTATGTCTCTTTGCAGATGACACAAAGATCTCCAACAGGGTTGATACACAAGGTGGGGTGGAAAGGATGAAAAGGGACTTGGCAAAGTTTGAGTAATGGTCAAATGTATGGCAGCTTAGATTCAACGCAAAGAAGTGCAAAGTAATGCACCTGAGAAACAAAAACCCAAGGGAAGTGTACTCAATGAGGGGTGAGATACTGATAATAACAAAAATGGAAAGGGACCTGGGGGTAGTCATATCAGATGACCTAAAGGTGGGCCAGCAATGTGAGAAGGCAGTAAGGAGGGCTGGGGGATACTGGGATGCATTGGGAGAGGCATCACCAGTAGAAAACAGGAAGTTGTTGGCCCTCTGTACAGATAGATAGTAAGACCACATCTGGAGTACTGTGTACAGTTCTGGAGACCCCACCTCCGCAAAGACATAGACAGGGTGGAGGCTGTTCAGAGGAGGGCAACCAAAATGGTGCAGGGTCTGCACCACAAGACAGATGAAGAAAGACTAAAGGAGCTTAAGATGTATAGCTTCGAGGAAAGGAGGGAGAGGGGGGACATGATAGAAACTTTAAATACCTCAAGGGAATCAACGAAGTCTAAGAGGGTAGCATCTTTCAGAAAAAGAGATGTGCAAGAACAAGGGGGCACAATTTGAAGATAGAGGGGGGACGGCTCAGAAGTAATGTGAGGAACTATTTCTTCACAGAGAGGGTTGTAGATGCATGGAACAGCCTTCTGGAGGAGGTCATAGAGTCAAAAACAGTGGGGGAATTCAAGAATGCATGGGAGAGATGTAAGGCAGTTCTAGTGGGGGGTAGGAGGAAGTAGGTTGTTGGTTAACTAGGATCTGCAGCTTATCCATTAGGCAGGGAAATGGGCAGAGTAGCTGGGCCATGCGGTCCTATCTGCCATCAAATTCTATGTTTTTGTGTTTCTATGGTGTGGATCATTGGGAACTTATACGTTTATTGGGCACAGAAATGGGCCACCATTCATCCGGGAGGAATGCAGCTAGGGCAGGACCTGGACAAAGTAAGAGTTTATTGGAGAGGGGTCCAGGGTATGAGATGGGTGCAGATCATGCCAGCCTTGGAGGAACTGAAGTTAAAATGGCCACAACCAGATATTTTGGTAATACACTTGGGGGATAATGACTTAGGAGATCGTCCTTGGGGATTGCTTTGCAAAGACATGATAAGGGATTTAGGTTTTATAAAACAGTGTTGGCTACAGACAAGGATAGCATTGTCTGAAATAGTACCCAGGTTGGTTTGGCAGCAGGCCAGAAATATAAAAGGGGTGTAAAGGGCTAGGAAGAGAGTAAACAGGCAGGTGGCTGCATGGTTAAGGGAGGATGGGGGGAGATACATAGCATATGACAACATTTCATTTACCAACTCCAGACCTTACAGACTGGATGGGGTGCATCTTTCCACAGTGGGTATGTTATCGCTCATGTTGCAGCTAGGGGACAGTATTGAGATGTGGGAAAGAGGGAGGGGGGGGAAGCCCATCGCTCCATCGCCAAAGCTGGAGATGGGCTAGTGGAAAGTTTTAGGGAGATAAGATTGGGGGGTTGAAAAGGGGGCAGGAAATAAGCACTGGTTGGGCTCAGGCACCCGGACGTGAAGGCAGCAGACAAAATGAGGGGGGACAATAAGAACTTAACAAAATGGAGTGTCGGGTTGGCTTTGGCACCCGGACACAAGTAGGCTACAGCAATTGGGAAAGGAGAAGGGGTATCGGGCTTTTCCAAGTGTCCAGACCCTGAGAAGACAATGGAGAATCAGAGACATCTCAAAGACAAGTAGAAGAAGGGGTATCGAGCTTTTCCAAGCTTCTGGACCCCGAGAAGACAATGGAGAATCAGAGACATTTAAAAGACAAGTGGAACTTATTGGATTGTACAGACTATAAAATTAGACTTTATAATTGCTAACATGTGGAGCAGCCAAAGTGGAAATGTTTGTAAATATGTAAAAAGTTTGAAGTGTGGCCAAGGAAAATGAGATGATGTGATGTTGGTAAATACATTAATTGCCAGTCGAGCACCCACTAAGAAGTTGTCTGTGCATCATTTCCCAAGGGGTATCTCCCACTGACAAATGTGGTTGCCTTTAAGGGACAACCTAAACTGTCAGGGGGATTCCAGTGGGAAAGGTACAGTGGGCAGGACAGGCCTGGGTGGGGATAGGTAGACAGGTAGGCTCAGGTGGGGGGAAGGGATGGAGGTGGGATTATGATGTCATTTCATGATGACCAAAAGGACAAGGTAGGGGTCAGCAGGTAAGGATTGGATGGGGCAGAGAGAAACATATAGAAACATAAAAACATAGAAGTTGACGGCAGATAAGGACCGCAAGGCCCATCCAGTCTGCCCATTTCTTTTTCTACCTTATAAATGTGCCATCGGCCTTTGCTCTGCCAGTGGCCTATCTATTCGTAGTCATTTGTATTGCTCCCTTATGCCTATCCCATGCCTGTTTGAAGCCCTGCACTGTATTCATAGCCACCACTTCTTGTGAAGCCAGTCCATGCATCCACCACCTTTTCTGTGAAAAAGAATTTCTCACATTCCCCCTTAATCGGCCCCCCTCTAATCTCATGCTGTGTCCTCTTGTCCTGCTATTTTTCTTATATTTAAACATGTTAGACTCTTTTACCTTGTTAATGCCCTTAAGGTGTTTGAATGCCTCGATCATATCACCTCTCTCCCTCCTTTGCTCAAGGGTATACATATTGAGCTCTGTTAATTTGTCTTCATATGTCTTCTGATGCAGTCCCTGCCATTTTGGTTGCCCTTCTCTGGACTGTCTCCATTTTGTTAATGTTCTTGTGCATGTGCGGCCTCCAGTACTGCACGCAGTACTCCAGATGGGGCCTAACCAGTGTCTTGTAAAGAGGGATTATTACCTCCCTCTTATGACTGGGGGGGGGTTTCAAGGGGGTATGTGAGGGCTGGAAGAGCAAGGGATTTTTGTTGGGACCTGAATTTGGCACCCACCCACCTATCCTGAAGGATTAACAGTTGGGGACAGAGGATACAGGGGGAAGGCAAAAAAGAAGCAGGGGTCTGGGTCATCGCAAGAGGGTGATGGAAAAAAGGGGAGTTAAGTCCTTGTAGACAGTGGGTTGGCAGAAGACACCATGGGAAGTCAAAAAAAGAAGGGGAGAGGCCACACAAGGGAAGGCAGGCCAAAATACAAAAACAAAGGGTTGCCGCAAGAGGGCAACAGGTTGAAGGAAAAGGAAGGACTCTGAAGGTGTCTGAGGGAGAAGGTTTTTTAGGGGAGCGAAGGACTGGGGGGGGTTGAAAAGGGGGGGCAGGAAATAAGCACAGGTCAAGATCAGGCACCCGGACATGAAAGCAGCAGACAAAATGAGGGAGGACAATAAGAACTTAACAAAATGGGGTGTCGTGTTGGCTTCATCACCCAGACACAAGTAGGCTACAGCAATAGGTAAAGGAGAAGGGGTATCAGGCTTTTCCAAGCGTCAGGACCAAGAGAAGATGACGGAGAATCAGATATTTTAAAGACAAGTGAAACTTATTGGATTGTACAGACTATAACATTGGACTTTATAATTGCTAACATGTGGAGTGGCCAAAACAGAAATGTTTGTAAATATGTAAAAAGTCTGAAGTGTAGCCAAGGAAAAAGAGATTATGTGATGTTGTTAAATAAATGAATTGCCAGTCGAGTACCCACTAAGAAGTTATCTGTGCGTCATTTCCCGGGAGAATCTTCCTCTGACAAAACAACAAAAAGAAAATTATTTTTCACTCAAAGAGTTGTGCACACATGTAATAGTCTATCACTGCACATTATCATTAGTAAAAAATAAATTAATCTTTAAATCTAGCTTGGATAATTGATTACTCAACATGATGAATTCTCAGGGGTAAAGATTTTGATGGGAACTTTTATGGGCATCATGCCCCTGGTTCCCTATCCAACCACAATATAAGGGAATCATAGAGAAGGGGGGGGGGTTAATGTGTTGGAGATCAACTAGGATCTGTGATGATACTGTAGGCAGGGAAAATGGGCAGACTAGGTGGGCCAAGCGATCCTTATCTGCTGGCAAATTCTTTTTTTTTTTTTTTGAAATTCAACTTCTTCATTGAATTTTATCAACAACAAAATGAAAAGTACAAGCATCGACTTATACTGTAGCATGACAAAACAGAGTCAAAAACCCATAACAGCAACAAGGTGCAAAATGCCGTGTAAACCCCCCCGCCACCCACCCCTGGAAGGTGCCACCTCAAACCCCAGACTGACAGATATAGGAGGGCTAGAAGTGCATCGGAACTGAAAACAAAACGAGACCCAGAAAAAGATAGAAGGCCAAAATGTATTATTGCAGCCAGAGGTAGCTTTTGTAAAGGGATTAGTGTAAATATGAAGCGTATAGCTTGCCCCACTTCTGGTTAAAGGAAGGCATATCATTCCGGGAACTAACTATTAATCTTTCCATCTTGAAACAAAGAGAAATTTCGCTAAGCCATTCTTTATATGAGATAACAAATTGATCCAGCCAGTGTTTGAGGACCAGCCTTTTAACTGCTATTGAAATTAGGGCTATGTGGAACTTTCTTTCTTTAACTCTAATATCCGAGTACGAACCAAGTATACATATTTCAGCTGTAAATAACTCCCCTAAACCCAGAAGCGGGTCCATATTAGCTTGAATTGTATTCCATAGTGGGGCCACTTTATCACATGACCAAAATATATGCAATAAATTCCCTTCACTCATACCACATCTTGTACAGTTATTTGAAGCTAGCCTACCAAATTTGACCAGCTTAATTGGCGTATAATACAAATTATTCAGAATGTAAAACTGAATAAGCCTATTTCTATCCAATGTAAGATATTTATATGTGTCACGCCAAATCTGGTTCCAAGTTATGGGAGAATTAGGTAAGAGGGAGGCCCAGATCTTGGAGCCAGATAATGCGTTGGGGCATTTAGTGTCCAATAGATATAAATATATTCTGGCAATTCCATGGGGTTTGGTAACACACTCTTGGATTTGTTCCAAGAAAGGTTTGGTTTGGGAAGGTGTCATCACAGTCCCAAACCACTTCCCTAAAAGGTGTCTCAGCTGGAAGACCTTAAATATATATTTCTGTGAGATGTTCAATTCAGTTAACAATCCAGTGGAAGAAAGAAGAGAGCCCTGAGAATAGAAAGCTTCTACTGGATGATCATGAATTTGTGGAAGCCAGTCTGGAGGTAATAGAGAGCCACCAATTTTGATGTTAGGGTTGAGGGTAAGCGGTTGTGCTACATCTTTTGTGTACGGGATGTTAAGAAAGCTCCAGCATTGAGAGAGAATCTTAATGGAAAGTCCCATGGCCGAATTTCGTATAATCTCTGGTAAGGTAGAGTAGGTATAATAAAAAATTCGGGGAGGGCATAGATTGTACTTATCCAGCAGATTGAGTTCTAACTCCAACCAGATGGGTTTGTAGCTATTATCTTGGGGGCTGGACCAGCGTCCAAGTTTAGCTAAGTGGCTAGCCCAGTAGTAAAACAAGAAGTTAGGGAGGCGAAGACCTCCCCTGTCTTTAGGTAGGTTGAGTTTAAGGAAAGCCCTTCTGGGGTGCTTACCTCGCCAAATAAAGTTGGATAACGCAGAGTGGATCTGTTGAAAATAGGTTCTAGGGAGCCAAATGTTAAGAAGATTAAGGGGATAGAAAATACGGGGTAGTATGTTCATTTTAATGATACTGACACGACCCCACACGGACAGCGGTAAGCTGTCCCATCTTCTAAGATCCTTCTGGACTCTTGTCAGTAGGTCATCTAAATTAAGCTTTTTGGTGACCTCCAGATCACGGGCCAAATGTATACCTAAATACTTGAGGGAGGTCGGAGCCCACCTCATGCCAAGTTGAGAGAAGTTGGCTTGAGATATAAGGGAGTTGAGAGGGAAGATAACCGATTTGGATAAATTTAGCCTATAGTTGGATACATTTCCAAACTGATTAATAATTTGTAACACTTCTGGTAGGGAAGATTCTGGATTAGAAAGGTGTAGGAGAATGTCATCTGCAAAAACCGAGAGGGTCAGGACTTTCTGGGAGATAACACAACCAGTGATCTGAGGTGAGGCTTTGATACTGAGTATAAGGGGCTCTAAATACAAGTTAAATAAATAAGGGGACAAAGGACAACCCTGTCGGGTACCAGAGTGTAAGGGGAAACGAGATGAGAAGACGCCATTACAATAAATCCTGGTAGAAGGTGAGTGGTAGACTGTTCTAATCCACTGGATAAAAATCTCTGGGAAGCCCATTCTTCTAAGTGTGGACCACAGAAAATCCCAGTTAACCCGATCAAAAGCTTTCTCAGCATCCAAAGCAACTAGTGCCATGGGAGACTGGGATCTTGAGCAGCTTGAAAGATATGGGAAAGGGTACGCAGGTGATCTGCCACGGATCTACCTTGGACAAACCCCACCTGTTCGGGACTCAGCAAGATTTGCCAAACCTGTTTGATTCTAAGAGAAAGAATCTTGGTTAGAATTTTGATGTCATAGTTTAATAATGAAATTGGCCGGTAACTAGCCGGTTCCAGCTGGGGTTTGTCTGGTTTTGGAATTAAGATTATTGTGGCCTCCAACAACGAAGGGTCAAAAGAATCCGATGAAAAAATGTAATTAAACAGCTTAAGAAGGAGAGGGGAAATCTCCTTACAGAAAGTTTTATAAAAATTTGGGGAAAAGCCATCAGGGCCTGGAGATTTATCCAGAGGAAGACCCTTAATGACATCCTCGATCTCATTCAAGGTAATGGGGGAGGATAGCATATCACGATGTTGTACCTGCAGGTGAGGTAAAGAAACACCATCCAAGAAATGTTCCACGGCAGGGAGAGATACCTGAGAGGCACCACTGCCATACAAATCTTTGTAAAATGGTTCAAAAATATGCGCAATATCCCTTGGAGAAGTTTTAATGGAGCCATCAGATGCCTTTAAAGCGGGGATTAACCTCGAATTTTCAGTCTCCCTTAACCTAAGGGCTAACAGTCTGCCAGGCTTTTCCCCTTGGTCAAAGTAGCGCGCTTTAGTTTTAAGGATGACATATTCAGTTTTTTCTTTGATCAGGTCCTCGTACTCATTCCTAAGTTTGCATAGCCCCTCAAGGTCTATTTGAGAGTTAGAGAGAGAGTAGGTATCCTCAGCAAACCTAATTTGGTTGGACAGAGAAAAAATCTTGGCTTCCCTAAGTTTTTTCCTCCTGGAAGCCAATTTTATGAATTCGCCTCTAATGAAACACTTTAGGGAACACCAAATTAAATCCTCTCTGGCAGTGGAACCTTGATTGATTTCGAGAAAGGACGAGATCAAATATTTGAGATGTGAAATTACATGGTCATCCTTTAAAAGCTGCGCATTAAGCTTCCATGAAGTGTCTCTTTGACCAGGTGGTCCGGGAGACATTTTAATCCATGCAAGGGAATGGTCAGATATGACAATTGGCTCTATACCTGAGTGGGAAGTATTTGCTAAGAGAGTGGTGCTAATTAAAATATAATCGATTCTTGATCATGATTGATGTAATTGAGAATAGAAGGAATATATACGACCAGAAGGATTAAGTAGGCGTCAAGGGTCACATAAACCTACTAGATTCATAAAGTCACTGAGAGCTATCTGGGATGGAGAAGGGGGTTTTATAGGTCTGTAAGTTCTATCTAACTCTTGAGTTGGAGCAACATTCCAGTCACCTCCCAAAATAAATAAGGATGGCAGGAATTGACTCAATTTAACGGCTAACTGCATGAGGAAGTTGGGATCACCTCCCACTGGGCTATACATTGCCCCTAAAACCACACTAGTACTGTTAAGCAAGCCCTTAACTAACACAAATCTGCCCTCTTGGTCTATACAGCTTTCCTCAACCACAAATGGAATGTCTCGTCTTATCAAAATTGCCACACCTCTACTGGCTGAGGTTCCCTCGGAGGCAAAAACCTGAGAGAACCCCTCACGATGTAGCCCCTTAGCCTCTGCAGCTAATAAATGAGTTTCCTGTAAAAATAAGATATCGATATTGAGCAGGGAGCAATTTAACAAGATTTGACTTCTTTTAGTGGTATCTCTGATACCTCTGACATTCCAGGTAGCAAATTTAATAGGCCTCATAGCCATTTAACATAACAAAAAGGTTGGAGAAAAAGAAATCCTGTAGCACTTCCACCTGCCTAATCAGTAAGTGGCACCCTCCAGGTTCCCCACCACCCCCCCAACCCCAAAATATTAATGAAATACCACTATACCCTATCTATCAGGGAATCTAGTTGTACATATCTGGTAGCAGTACTAGGTATCAAGAACAAACAAGAACATACTGTAAGTGGTGAGATAGCTCCTAACCCACCCCTTCACCCGCCCCATTACCAACCCTTCCTTTCCCAGTCCCAGTTGAACTATGTACAACGGGCCCTACTAAAGTAGAAAAATTAAGTACAGAAATCCAGGTCAGGATTAGTAGGGACCATCCCCAAAAGGTTACATGTTCAGGAGTAATTAAACTTGAACTAAAATCAAATATATGCAAGAAAAACACCACGTGGGTGTAAACCCAACTGCTCAAAACCAGACACAAAGCTTTAGGACTCCTGCACATGGTAACCCAACTCCCGCCATCAAGACCGTGAAGCAAGTCTCCCAGTGCTTATCCTCTCCCTAAGCCTCCCACCCACCACCCACACTTAATAAATGAAAAACTATTCCCTGTGCCCCTACTATTTACAGAGCAATAGGCATGGGGATATAGAATCTCTATCAGGAACTGCATAAAATCAAAATAGTAGCGATCCCATCATTCTAACAGGAGTCAGGAATCGTTCCTGACAAGAGTCGTGGGGAGTCAAACAGTCGTTAAGTAACATTATCTACTTTCTGCAGTAGACAAAGCAAACAGAAATAGAGCCAGGAGGAAAACAAAAACTAGGCGTCTGGACTATTACTCAGATGGGATCTCCCCTAATTATAGGAAGTGAAGAGTGGAGGAACCAGCTGAAGGACCCACCGGTCCGTCACCAATAAGGGCCGGAAAAAAACGCAAACAAAGAACCAGTTCCGCCCCTACTCCCCTCGCACTCAGGACTAAGCCCCAGGCCTCTGGAATTTACACAGGCCTGTCAGGCCTCGATCCAGCCATCAACCTTGGCCCGTCCAGACGGATCATAAGGGGATCAACAAAAAAGCATCCAACAGGTAAGGAACCACCGCATCCGATACAAAAGCAGGGAAATCAAGTGAAACAGAAACTCAAGACATCAGACTCAGTCCCCTTTGAAAAGACTGGGAAGTTTCAAAGTGAGGTCTGACATGGCTTGGTCGGGATTTTCATAGGAGTGCCAGACACCATCCAAGGCCACCATCAATTTAGCCGGGTAGTTCATTCTGAATCTTATTCCCGCTGCAATAAGCTTCTTCACAATTGGGTGGAACGCTGCTCTTTTTTGGCGGGTTTCATAAGGCAAATCCTGAGTTATACGTAGTTTGGCCCTGTCCCAGTAAATTGACTCGAGCTCCCTTGATTTAGCCAGAACATGCTGCTTCTCTAAAAAGCTGAGAAATTTAATTATTATGGGTCGAGGGGGGACATCGGGCTGAGGCTTAGGCTTTAAGGAACGATGAGCTCTTTCGATATGGTACCGCTGGTTAAGGGGTGAGGGGCCAATAACCTTATTCAGCAGCTTCTGGATGAAGGAGATGGTGTCGACTCCTTCTTCAGCTTCGGGCAAACCGAGGATCAAAATGTTATTTCTTCTGCTTCTGCCCTCCAAGTCTTCTGTCTTAAGTTGTAGCTTATTAATTTGTTGCCGAAGTCTTGTAATCTCCGGATCAGTTTTACCCTTCCAGTTCTCCAACGAAGACGTTTTAGCCTCCATATCCCCCACTCTGCGTGTAAGTGCACCGAGATCACTTCTAATGGTTTTCACCTCCGGGGATATATCTTGTAGAGTTTCTCGAAAAGGGAGCAGCTCTTGCAGGAAGCAATCCTCCGTGAGTAGGTTAGCCGAAGTATTAGGGGGAATTTGTTTGGATGACTGCCCCGAACTCTGACTTTTGGCCTTTTTTGGCATTTTTCTCCAGTGTAGTAGGCGGAGTATGCCTCACTCCGGCCTGCTTCATCTCGGCATCCATTGATCGGCGATTCCCGATTCAGCTGCTTTTAGACCCAAAAGAAAACGGCACACTGCTGACTCCAAGCAAAAGAGGCAAGCTAGAAAAGGAGTCCCCTTATAACATCGGGTTTTAAATAGGGCAAATCTTAGTAATTGTAGAATGGTAGGTGGGAGCTCCAGAAAAGGCTGTCACCAGTTGCTCTGCATCACGTGACCTCCATCTGCTGGCAAATTCTATGTTTCTATGCTCCCTCCATTCCAGGGATCACCACCTTTTTCCAGTCCCCATCTCTGCTCCTCTGCTGGGAAATTAGCCTTTTCTTATCATCCAGGTGGTAACAAAAAGAGATAAGACATTATTTAGGTATGTAAGCAAAAACAGGACAATGAAGGAAGGGACTGTAAGGTTGAAAAGGAATGCAGGGACTGTGCAGAGGAGGACCAAGAAAAGGCAGACATCCTGAACAAATACTTCTGCTCAGTGTTCACAGAGGAAGGGGAAGGGCCCACAATTTGTTATGCAGTGAACAACATGGCTTTAGATCAGGCCATAGCACAACCACCGCCCTCATCACATTTTCATTCACTCTGCCCTTGACCGTAAACATCTGGCCGGAGCCATCTTTGTGGACCTCTCTAAGGCCTTTGATATGGTCTCCCATCCCCTCCTCCTGGACATACTCCACCACACTGGTCTATCATGTGGAACACTCTCTTGGTTTAATAGCTACCTTACCTCCAGATCACAATGTGTTAAGATAAATGACACTCTATCTTCCACCCTGCCTGTCCGCTCGGGGGTCCCCCAGGGATCCATATTGGGCCCCCTACTCTTCAGTATCTACTTAAATGCACTACCCAAATCCTGCTCTGGTAACCAACTGTTATATGATGATGATGCGGTTCTCTATGCCGCACACCCCTGCCCAGACAACCTACAGTCCTCCCTCCAACACTCGTTCAACTAGATCGAAAGTTGGTTCACCAGTCGCAGAATTGTGGTCAACATCAAAAAAACAAAAGCTATGCTATTTGCCCACTGGCAGAGCAAGGCCAAGGACACTGAACCCACGCTCACCTCCCTCTGGAACAAGTACTTACTTATAAATACCTCGGCCTTACCATTGACACCTCCCTATCCTTCCATGTCCACGTTAACATCCTGATCTCAGCCATTAATACCCGCATCAGCCTCCTATACCAGCACAAAGACTGCCTGACACCAGAGGCTCTCAACCTGGCTGTCACCTCTTTTGTCCTCTCTCTCATTGACTATGAGCTCCCTATCTACTCTGCTGCGGACAACACCACCCTAAACAAAATTCACATAACCTTTAATAAAGTGTGCCAACTACTCCTAGGAGCAGACAAATGCTCCCATACTTGCACCCTCTATGCTCTTACAAACATCTTCACCCTTGAGGAAAGACTACAATATCAATCCTGTCTCCTCACAAAAAAAATCCACCTAGGGTTAACTCCATTGGTGGTCTCAGCCTCACTACTTTCATGTTCCCGCATTGTGACCATTGATTCTGCTAGCAAGCATCTGTGGACCGTGCTCAGGGTCAGAACCTCCCTTGCTATAGAGCTCCCACCTGGTACAATGAGCTCCCCCCAGCCATAACCTCCATTCCCAATCTAGGACACTTCAAGACCATCCTAAAAAAACACATTCTCTCCTTGCGCCAATGCCAGTGTAGCTGCTAATCCTCCTAACTGGCCTGCACAGAGCTGCACTATGGCGCTCCCCATTGACATTGCCACCAGTTGTTTAGGACTAACTGTATAGGACATCTCTGCTGCTGATCTCTGTCTCTGCTATATGACAATGCCCTAGAGGCTGCACCTACACTGCAACTATACCTCCTGTACTAATGCCAATATCCTAGCTACTAAATGTATAGGTCAACAGCCACCCAGGCTATTATATGTAAATACTTTCTTAAAACTATGTTGTCTCACTATTGTATAGCTCACTGTTACTACTATACGACAATGCCCCAGAGGCTGCACTTGTATTATAATTGTTTCACTGTAATAATATCAATACCCTAGCTACTACATGTATTTGACTTTCAGCCACCTTGGCTATTATATGTAATTACTTGAAATGTGATGTCCCACTAATGTACTATCTCTGAATGTATGACTATGCTGATGTGGAGCTTTTGTAAATGAGTCTATGACTCAAAGGGTTGTAATTCCTATGACTGACTAAATAAATAAAAATAAATAAGGGGAGGGACTGCAAAAGAATAACTGAAGCCTTGAAGGGGGTGAGGTGGACACTAGTCCTTTTTCAGAGGAGAGAGTCCTGAAGGGAATCACAAATCTGAAAATGGACAACAAAATGGCGGTGCATCCAAGGGTATTGAAGGATTTCAGGGAGGTGCTGGCTGCACCTCTGATAGTCCAGTTTAACAGATCACTTGAAACCAGAGTGGTTCCAGAGGACTGGAGGATGGTGGATGTAGTCCCACTTAACAAAAGTGGTAGCTGTAAGGAGGCTGGCAATTATGAGCCAGTCAGCCTGACTTTGGTGTGGGGAAGTTAATGAAAACACTGTTGAAGGAAAGGATTGCAGAATATCTTGAATCCAACACATTACAGGACCAAAGGCAGCATGGATTCCCTTGGGGGAGGTCATGTCAAATGAATCTGATAGATTTTTTGACTAGGTGACCAAGGAATTAGATCAGGGTGGAGCAGTGGATATGGCCTACCTAGATTTCAGTAAGGAGTTTTGACACCGTTCCACAGAAAATACTAGTAAGCAAGCTGAGTAGCTTAGGAGTGGGACCAAAAGTGGTAAGCTGGGTAAGAAACTAGTTATGGGATAGGCATCAGAGGGTGGTGGTAAATGGAGTTCACTCCAAGGAAGGAAGGGTTTGCTGCAGAACTCCTCAGGGATCAGTGCTGGGGCTGGTCCTTTTTAATGTCTTTATAAGTGACATTGCTGAGGAGTTGGAAGGGAAGGTCTGCCTCTTTGTAGACGACACCAAAATTTGCAACATGGTGGACACTCTGGGGGTTGGGGGTTGGGGGAGGATGAGCAGTGACCTGAGAAAACTTGAGGAGCGGTCAAGCGTATGGCAGCTGGATTTCAATGCAAAGAAGTGATAGTTTCAAATTAATTGATAGACTACCTCGAAAAATACACCTTACAATGCCCTCAGCAACATGGCTTCAAGAAAAAGCACAGCACTACCACGGCCCTGCTGGAATTTACCAGCTTCATCCATCAGTCCTTCGACAATAACATGCTTGTTGGTGCTGCGTTTATTGACCTTACAAAAGCATTCGACACCATGAATCACACTCTTCTCCTTAATCAACTTGCCTCAGTTGGTATCCCACCAAATACACTGCAATGGTTTGGGAGCTACATTGCAGACAGATCACAGGGGGTGAAGATATCTAGCATCATCTCTGAACTTCAAATTATCCGATCTGGTGTCCCACAAGGGTCCACCCTTGGTCCTCTCCTGTTTAGTATCTTTCTATACAACCTACCTCATTCCTGTCAACTAAGAATGCTTCTATACACTGATGATGCTGTCATCTACACAAACAACTCTGACCTCGCCGCACTAAAAGACAATCTCCAGCTCGGATTCCTTGAAATGGAAAAATGGTTTCAAACGCAAAAACTTGTCCTGAACTATAAAAACTAAGCTCCTGTTGTTCTCTTCCCCCGACACAAATACAGGTCTCATGTCATGACAGTAAAAACAACCTTGGAGCCCCCCTTGAACAAGTTCAACAATTCAGATACCTCAGTGTAACCCTGGACAGCTATCTTACCTATGTACCTCACGCTGAGAACACTGTCAAATCTGCGAATGCTAAATTAGGCCTGCTATTTAGGCATAGAAGCTCCCTGACTGTGGAGGCACTTAAACTTGCCATCTTCAGTTTGGTTCTATCCACAATTGACTACGGCCTGGCAATCTACGGAGCTGCCTCTACTACATCACTAAAAAGGCTAGACCGCCTCACTCACACATGTGATCTTTACGCACAAGCTGGCTTGCTAAATCTCCAAGGACAGATCATGTACCAATCATGTTTACTAGCTAAAAAAGTGCTCAGTGGAGCACTACTGACTGGAATCTTCTGCCTCCTGCCCAGATCCTTCAAGGTCCGCCATACCCAGGCATCAGATACTGAGCTCCTACTTGTACCCCAGTTCCGGACTTCACAGTGCTAGCGGTCCATCCTCTACAGAGCCCCTAACTGGCTAAATGGCCTAGGCTCTGAATTCATTAGCTTAACACATTTGACCACTTTTAAACACCTCCTGCACCAGCACATCTTGAAGGGGAGCACCTGTAATTGCCTTACTTAATTACAGCTTTGCCCTCCTGGGAAGTTAGCCCTCCTCACTATGGCCTTTTAGGCCTCAAGTCTTATGCTCCATCTCCATTTTTTTGCTTTATTACCTACATTTAATCTAAAAGTTCATGACTGGATCCGGAGCCGTCCTGACCTCCTGGCACCCTCTCTCCTTGTAGCTCTGCCTCCTCCCTCTTTTTCCCTCTGTCTCCTTATGCCCTGTTTCTCACCCTACCCTCATGCTACTCCCCCATCTCTCTTTACTCGCTCCTATCTCCGTCTACCTCTCCTCTCTCATGACAATACCTCCTGGCTGCTACCCTTCCCTCACTATCTCTGACCGTCTCCACTTTCTATCCACACTCTTCTTCCACTTAGTTTACCACCTGAATTATATTTAAAAACTTGTAACTGAGAATGCTCCTTCAATGACTGTATAGTTATGCTTTACTGACAATTGTAACAATTTATTATGTTCTCCTCTGTCTGTGTGTCTACCCGTCCCACTTTCTGATGTGGAACCTTTGTAAATGAGCTGTCCTGTGCTCAAAGGTACTTGTAATCCGAGAATGGATAAATAAATAAGTGCAAAATAATACATGTAGGGTACAGAAACCCGAAGGCAGAACACAAAATAGGTGGAGTGGTATTGATTACAACCGAGCAGAAAAGAGACCTAGGGTTCATAATATCAGATGACCTAAAGGTGGACAGGCAGTATTACAGGGCAGTTGGGAGGGCTAGTGGGTTGCTGAGGTGCATAGGGTGGGGCATCACCAGCAGAAACAGGGATACAGTGTCGCCTCTGTATAGATCACTGATAAGACCCCACCTGGAGTACTGTGTCCAGTTCTGGAGACCACATTTCTGGAATGACATAGACACAGTGGAGATGGTGCAGAGGAGAGCAACTAAAATGGTGCAGGGACTGCATCAAAAGTCCTATGAGGAGAGACTAAAGGACCTCAATATGTACACCCTGGAAGGGGGGACGGGATATGATAGAGACCTTTAAAAACTTTATTGGGTAAATAAGGTACAGGAGGGAAATAGTTTTCAGAAAAAAAGGAGTTCAAGAACAAGGGGACATTCTATGAAGCTGGGGGTGGATTCACGAGAGATGTGAGGAAGTTCTTCTTCACAGAAAGAGTGGTGTATTCCTGTAACAGCCTTCTAGCAGAGGTGGTGGGGCAAAAACAGTGGGGGGGATCAAGAATGCATGAGATAGGCATAAACGTATCTTAGTAGAAAGGAAGGTGGGGGGGGAGAAAGAGCCAGAGATCAGTTAGTCTATGGTGATAATGTAGGCATGGAAAATGGGCAGATTGGATGGACCAAGTTGTCCTTACCTGCCATCAAGTTCTACGCATTCTCCCACTCTGGAACCTACTCACCTCCTCCTTCTGCCTTCCCCCCCTCCCCTGGCTCTCTCAGACACCAGCTGAAACTCCTCCTGTCCTGCTCCCACACCTGTTACCCTCTACATGACTCTTCCCCTGCTTGGAGCCCATACTATCCATGTGTTGGGCATCCTTCTAGGTGTTCCCTTTGCTTGCTTTCAAGCTGCAATACTCTCTGCGTCTGCACTGCCCCAGTACAGGTCTCTCTGTATTACAGTATTACTGTTCACTGTACCTTGCTGCTTTACTTTGTACTTGTAATTGTGTTTATTATTGAGCTTACTTTGCACTTATCTTGTGCTGTGCTGTGTGACTATTGTGTGCTTCTTCAGGTTACCAATTTGTAAATAAATAAATGTCTAGACATGTGCTTTAGCAGAGCATGTAGTACATATAGTGGATCTTCAGCTAACCAACTTCTGTGACTTTGGCATGGAAGTACCTGTGCACTTCCACTACATGGCTGAGTTGCACACCCAGGCTCTTTGTGGACTGGCCCCTTGGTATGCTTGCACATTCAGATTCAAACACTTTCTTATTAGGTTGGATGCCAACATTTAAATTCCTCATCATAATATATTTATGACCCAACCTAACCCAAAGGTAATCTCCACTATTTTACTGTACTGAGAGGCATATCGTCTCCACCCTTTCCTAGTAATTGATTGCCTTCTCAAAGTAGTTTTCAAACCAGTTCCAACCAACTGTGAACTAGCATATCCTGATCTGAGTCAGGTCATTTACTTTAAATTTCTCAGCATTTTCTGCTGCATTCTGTGGACTGTGGTACACATCTAACATACTAACATACTAAAATGCCAGCAGAATAGGCCTAATGGTCTTTCGTGTCTGCTCGTTTGGTCAGTCCCCAACCTGGGTGCTGACCTTGCTGTCCCTCTCGCCTTCTCTGGCTTCTCCCTTCCCAGTTCCAGATATTCTTGCTGCATTGGATTTTGCTTCCAGAACCCTTCCCCTGTACCTGTCCCACCCCCTCTTGATCTTAAATGTTAAAATGGTGTGTAAAACATTACTGGCCCAAATCTGAAGCATTCTGGATCTGTTTTGTGAGTGAGATTTATCTGTGTGTTAACTGAAAGTCGTGCAATAAATGTCCTTGCTCTGTTTATCTTTTTTTAGTTATAAAGACGCATCCCACAATCTGTAGTGAATCATGCACAAGACCAATGTGTCAATGTCATTTCCCTCTTTTAAAGACCCATCAATACTCATACTGTATTTGTTTATTTAAAGTATTTACTGATATTTACAATGTCTTTAATTATCACATGGAAGACCTGTGTGAGGTCATAGGTTGTGATATGAATAGTTGGATTCATGCCTGGTTGGAACCAGTCTGTAACTTTAACTTGCCATGACATTCTGCAGTTTCAGGCATGTGCATCCCAAGGCTCAACTGGGTTTGATTGGTTTGTAGTTTGAACAAATGCAATCTTTGCTTGCTTTTCTCTAATCCTGTAGTTACATACTGTTCTAAAACAATCAGATCTTTAAAGTTCAAGGAGTTCAATATTTTTTTGAACCATTTGTAGCTGAATCAAAAGTTGTGCTACTCAGGTACTCAGCAGTATTTGGCAGATTTTATGATGGGCATAACTGTGTCTATGTAGTGTGGTAAACTGTGTCACAGTTGTGCCTATCAGTCAGTTTGCAGCACTTTCCACCATTTATCGTCACTTGGGAGAGTAATCTTTTCACAAATGAGCTAAACAGGCAAAAATGATTCATGTTACTCATACACATCTCTCTGCACCAAAAGGTTGCAATGTACTATTGTGGTACTTTGATGTAAAATTGAAAAGCTTATATCACTTAAACTGGGCAGTGGGGGACTTGTGGAGTGCAAGCCCTTATAAAGTCTGTACACTTATGTCACCACCTGATATAAACATGACTGCAAAACAATGTTCATTTTCTTTGTTTACATGGGATATGTAAAGGATGACTCAGACTATGACATGCTTCTTTATGAGTGAGGGGGCAGGACACTACTCACAGGTGATAAAGTCTATCAAATCTTGCCCCATCCCCCACCCACTGGGCAGTGCTTTAAATTAGGAGAGGGGGAGTACGAAGCTAGGGGTGGTCCAGAGAAAATGGATGGTGGAACTTACCCAGCTCACACTCCCCCACAGTTGGGGGCAGGAGATGCTGGGGGGGAGGAGAAAAGTGGAAGGCGGGACTGCTGGAAGGGATACTGGCAAATGGCAGGAGTCTAGGAAATAAGATGGGAGATAGGCCAGTGGTGATGGCGGCAGACAACCTACACCTAATTGCAGTAATGGAGACTTGGTGAACAGATAACCATGGCTGGGATGTGGAAATACCAGGGTATAGCCTTTACAGGTGGGACAGGATAGGAAAATGGGGGAGAGGAGGAGTTGCCCTGTATGTGAAGGAGGGGATTCAGGTGTCAGTGAGTGAGGGCGGGCAAGGATCAGTGGAGACCCTATGGGTCACCTTAAGCAGAGATGGTGGGGTGGAAGTAAGGGTAGGGGTGGTCTACAGATCACCAAATCAGGGGGAGGAACAGGATAGAGAGATGGTTAAGGAGATACAGGGGATGGCCAGCAAAGGGGAAATCGTGGTGTTGGACAATCTAAATCTACCAGATGTGGATTGGGAAGTCCTGGCAGCATCCATTGAAAGGAGTAGGGAGCTGTTGGAAGCCAAGCAGGAAGTGTTCATACACCAGCTGGTCACAGAACCAACTAGGGAGAGAGCAATACTAGACATGGTCATGATGAATGGGGATAGTGTTGAGGAGGTGGAGGTTGGGGAAAATTTGGGGGACAGTGACCATAGGATGGTAAGATTCAAACTTAGAAAGATACACCACTAAGGTGCTAGACTTTAGGAAGGCAGATTTTAGAAGGATGAAAGAAATTGTGAGAAGAGTTAGTAGGGAAAGAAAACTTGGATGACGTAGAGGAGCTGTGGTGGAAAATTAAAAAAGGAATATTGAAGGTCACTGAGCTATACATTAGGCTGGTGAGCAAGAATAGGAGGGGGCAGAAACCACTCTGGTTCTCAATAACAGTGAAAAAAGCAGTTAGAGAGAAGAGGAGGGCGTTCAAGGCACATAAAGCTTCCCAGAGGCTGCAGCCACAGAACCATCCACCTGGGCACCTCTCTCCAGCCCGACCTAGAGCTCCACGAAGCTGGACTCGGACCTGCCCCTGACCAGGCTTCTCTCTACCCACCGCTGGCGTGGCCACGGAACCAGCCTCCTGGGCACCTCTCTCCAGCCCAACCTAGAGCTCCACGAAGCCGGGTAAGGACTACAGACCGACCGGGGAAGTAGTGTGTTGCCGCCATTGGATAATCGCTCTCAGTGATCGTCTATGATTGGACCGCTGCTCCCCCCCTTGACTCCCTATTGGACCGTGCTTTCTGCTTGATTTTTCTGTGCACCAGGGCCATGAGCCCAGTTGACTTACATTGAAAGCGGCTGAATTTTACCTGCCCCCTCCCCTCTGACCTTAATTAAATAGACCTAAGCCACGCCCACCCCCTTAGTCCCTCCCCTGTTAGTCTCACTGGTTTCAGCTCTAGGCCCTCCCCACCCTGCCCTTCACTTGTACCACCCCTGATCACTGCCTACTTAGGCCTTTCCATTTCTAATTTTTATTCTTCTATAGTGTTCACTTCCTGCCCACCATGCTCTCCCTCCTCTCTACTACCACCCTCCTCCTCTCCCTCTTCACCTTCCTCTCGCTCCTCTGCTCTCCCAGTACCTGTTTCCCCTCTGCCCCCCAAACCTTCCAACTGAGCCCTGATTATCGCTACCATGGCACCTCTACAGGGATCTCCAGCCTGGACCACAGGCAGCAGCCTTCAACAAATAAATTGCCACTTGCAGACTGGTCGCCAACACTGGCTTACCTTGGTACCCCCATGTTGAACTACAGCTTCCACACCATGGCATGCCCCTGTCACAGAAAAAAGCATAAACTCTCACTGAGGGAACTACGTCTCTGCACCCTGAAGCTTCTGCTGCTGATCCTACTGATATCAGGAAATGTCCACCCGAACCCTGGCCCGTACGCCAGCAAGGTCTCGCCCAAACACAGTTCATCCGGCACTTTTTCTATCATGTGCCTAAATAGCTGCAGCCTACTCCACAAGATCGACTCCCTGCAAGCCTTTGCTACCCAGCATAATCCGTATATTGGCAGTTGTTGAAACCTGGCTCACCCCCCTGGTTCTCGACCAGGCAATTGCTGTCTCAGGATACAATGTCTTTAGGCTTGATCGTAAGTCTAAAAGAGGGGAAGGTTGTGCCATGCACTTCAAAGACACTATACTGGGCCACCAAACTGAACCAGCCACTGAGACCTGCCCTGCACAGATTCTCCCTGTCAGGATCCTACTAGGGGCCCATAATAAGGCACTCACAGTCATTACGGTTTATATTCCTCCAAAGGAGCAGGTCTCAGGCATAAACGCCATCCTGGACCTTGTCAGATCACAACCCCCTGACTCTGAACCCATTCTGCTGGGAGACTTCAACATCAACTGGCTCTCGGCTGAGGCAGATACTTTCAAAGACTCTGTCCTATCGGCCAACCTAACGCAGATGCTGGACTCCCCAACTAGAATGAACTATAAAACAGGGACCAGCACCCTGTTTGACTGGATTCTTACTAGCCACCCCTCAAGGATCTCAAACTCTGCCTTCCTTCCTGATTCACTCAGTGATCACTCGCCCATCAGCTGTACCTGGTCAAACAAATTCCACAAACCCGCCCCCAGAATCATCAACAGCAGGGTCCTCCCTTGTGGCCAGTTAACCCACCTCAAAGCCCACCTCCTCCAACAAGACTGGACTACTGTCTTCCAGGCATCTAATACAAACCTGGCCCTAGACCACTTCATCCACATCTTCATTAAAGCCTGTAACCTGTTTACACCCCTGAGGAAGTGCAAAACTAAAACCCTCTGCAACCCGTGGATAACTGGAGACCTCCTTAAAAAGCTAAAGTCCAGGGGCTGCCTCTGGGAACTGGCAAGATCCACCGGGAAACAAGGAGACATCCAAAAATTATAAACGAGCATGCAACGACTGTACAAAAAACATCCGGTCCCAGAAGTCTGACTACTATAAGAAAGTACTCACTGACTCCAGGAGTAATGGGAGAGACTTTTGGAACAACCTAAATGAAATCTCTGAGAAGAAACCTATATCTGCACCAGCCATGCTAAAGGTAAATGGGAATACCACACTCGACCCTAAAACCATTCACTGATCTTGGCAGTGTCCTTCCCCCCAACTTCTTTAATGATGATGACGCTCCCGAAACCGCTAACTCCTCAACTCTCGCCAATCACCCTTCCTTCTACTTTAGAGCAGTCCATAAGAATGATGTTCATAAGTACATCACCAAAGCCATCAGCAAATCCAGAGCCAGCAAAGACACACTTGACCTCAAGCTCCTGGCCCTCGCCCTTGAAGAGGTGCTGGGGCCCCTTACCAAGATTTTCAACCTCTCCCTCTCATTCAACCAATTCCCAGAAATATTGAAGTCATCCACTGTCACCCCAATCCACAAAAGTGGTGACAAGACTGACCATGGGAACTACCGTCCGATCTCAATCCTGCCACCCCTCTCAAAGGCCCTGGAGCGCATTGTATCGGACCAGCTTACCGAATACCTGTACAAGCACAACATCCTCTGCAGGCAACAACATGCTGATCACCACCACTTTCTTCTTGCCCAGCTTCAAAAAGCTGGGATCTCCCCCAATTCTATCCCTTGGTTCAAAAGCTACCTTGCTAATAGGACACAATGTGTAAAAATTGCAAATGTGCTCTCTGATGCCAAACCTGTCTGCTCCGGAGTCCCTCAGGGATCCATCCTGGGACCACTCCTCTTCAGTCTGTTCCTAAATACACTGCCTACCTCCTGCTCCCAGCAGATCGTACTCTATGCCGATGATGTGGTAATTCTAGCCTCACACCAGGACCCAAACCAGCTGCAAAGCAACCTCCAACATTGCTTCTACACTATCGAGAACTGATTCACGCAACACAAACTGAACCTCAACCAGAAAAAAACTAAGACCATGATTTTCAGCAACGCCCATAACAAACATAAACTCCATCACCTCTCCATATCGACCATCCAAGGCAGCCTGCTAGAACAAGTCCAAACTTTTAAATACCTTGGGATCACCCTTGATCCGTACCTCTCCTACACTGACCACATCAGCAACGTTGCCAGAGCTGCAAACTCCAGACCAGGCCTGCTGTTCCGCCTCAGGAGACACCTTCCCACTGCAGCCCTGGCTGCTGCCGTCCAGAGCGCCATCGTTGCCACCATTGACTATGGCCTCATCATCTACAGCTCAGCCACGGTTACTGTGCTCAAACGGGTAACAACCTCCCCTCAACAAGGCCTGTCGGCTAATCACTGGCACTCAATGTTATACATACAACTGCAACCTCTACTCCCAAACCAACTGGCTGCAACTTGACAAGCATATTAAATATCAAACCTGCATTATGGCTATGAAAATTCAGATGGGCCTCACCCCACCGGTGTTGCCACCCTCCTACAACCTAAGAAAAGCAGCCAGAGCACCTGAGGAACCAAACCACAGCAGTTACAAATCCCCTACTGCCGCACAACCCAAGGTCAAAGAGCTTTTGCCTACCGGACCGCCTACTGGCTAAATGGACTCTCTAGCGATATCACCATCGCCCCCACACTTGGTGCATTCAAAACCAGGCTCTGCCACTCTCTCATTGCCGCCAGCACCTGTGACTGTATTGTCTAGCCTCGAATGTACCACTGGGTGGTCCCCCCGGTCTATTGAATCAGTTCACCCCATCGTGACTCCGCTGCTCTGCCTACAACCACAAGAGCCTCAGCATCCTAGCACTTTGTGACACCAATCTTGCCCAATGTCTGCACTTTACTTTTTGTTTCTCTGACAAAGCCTTCTGGGCTGCTTTCCCCCTCTTTCCACCGCCACCCCTCCTTTTCCTCCCTCTGCCTCTCCTATCTCCCTTGCTGTCCCCCTCCCCCCTTTTTTCTCCTCTATCCATCTCTCTTCCTTTTTCACCTCATTCCTCCTCCCATCATTGAATGTTTGCCTCACTTTATGTTCCTTGTCTGCAATATATGTTTGTACAACAATTAATTTTGTTGCCAGTAATGTTCTGTCTAATCTGTACCTAATGACGCGGAACCTTTGTAAAAGAACCCTGGCTCAAAGGTATTTGTAATCCTAGAACTCAATAAATAAAAAAAATAAATAAATAAAAAACTGATGAAGATTTATAGAGTGAAGCTAAGGGAGACAGGGAGAATAATCAGAATGGCGAAGGTGGAAACAGAAGAGAATATAGCAAGAGAGGCAAAGAGAGGAGATAAGACATTTTTCAGATATGTGAGTTACAGAAGAAAGGGGAAGCTGGAGATTATGAACCTTAAGGGGGAAGGTGGAGCACTGCTAGAGGGGGGTATAGAAAAGGCTAATGTTCTAAATGACCACTTCATGTCAGTTTTCACAGTGGAGCAGGGGAAAGGGTTGGAGCAGGAAAGCAGGGGACAGGATGTCAGGGAAATGGACTCAAGTCCCTTCATGGAGGATAGGGTATTGGAAGAACAAGAAAAGCTGCAGACAGATAAGGCAATGGGATCAGAAAAGATTCATCCGAGGGTGCTCAAGGAGTTAAATCAGGAGCTGGTAGGGCCCATCACAAGGTTATTTAATCTGTTGTTGGATAAGGGGAGGGTCCCTGGGGATTGGAAGAGGGCTGATGTGGTGCCACATAAAGGGGGGAGCAAGAAGGAGCCAGGGAGCTACCACCCAGTTAGCCTTACCTCTATTGTTGGGAAGCTAATGGAGATACTTAGTAAGGAAAGGCTGGTAAAATATCTGGAGGAGGATGGTCTTCTGGATGACAACCAGCATGAATTCACAAGTGGGAGATCATGTCAGACCAATCTGATTGAATTTTTTAACAGAGTTACGGAGATATGGGAACAGGGCGGGGTGGTGGACTTGGCCTACCTGGACTTCAGAAAGGCCTTTGACACCATCCCATTGACTTATAATGGGAACTTAAAACTGCCATAACTTTTGAATGCCTTAATATTTTTTCACCAAACAAAAAGCGGCATGTTTGGCTACCAAAGCTCTTTCAAACAAGCCATCTCACAGAGCAGCACACCACAAAACGGCCGTGCAGGACCACATTTAGAATGCCAAAAGGTGCCTCCAAAAGTGGATAATTTTGCATTTTTCAGCACTTTCGTACATGAAGACCAGCACTCCAACACTAATGCAATTTGGCAGATCAAGAGATATAGTGCACCCCAATGCATGTTCCAAATTTCAGGCAAATCCATAGAACGGGTCCAAAGTTATTAATGTCCAAACTTTTGACTTTAGTATGTAAATGCCCTCTCAACCCAAACTATAGTGGCGCGACCGCACCACTATAATATATATATATATATATATTATGGTAGCATGGTAGTGCTACCATAGTTAGGGTTGAGTACCCCATTTTAGGTTAAATGGTGAAATTTTGTACCTTAATAACTTTGCCACTGTTCAACTGATTTGCCTGAAATTTGGCAGACACTGAACGTTACCATAGATCTTGGGATCTGCCAACCTTTGTACTGGCCAAATATATCGCTGTGGAGTTATTAAGCGACATTCCGGAGCGCATTTATGCTTTTTTGAGCATTCTTTGCTCACGCCTACAGGTCACACAGTTTAAGTGACTGGTCCAAAAACTTCAGGGAATGTGTAGTCAGGGTCCCCGATGTGTCTTTTGAAGATTTCGTGAAAAAATATTGAACGGTTCAAAAGTTATTCAAAAAACAAGTTTCCCATTATAGTCAATGGGAAAAGTTAACAAAAAGTTCGACAGTGTCGCAAATGCAGTTTTTAGTGTTGCAAATGACCCCTGTAGTGTCATGAGTCAGCCAATTTTTTTTCAGTTACTGATCACAGAAAAGCTTGGCATTTAAAATTGGGACCATCTAGGGACACAATTCTTTTTCTCTTTACCTAGTCGAGCCCTGAGGATGCTAGGCATGTTTTTATTTTGGGGTTAAACACCCCAGAAATATGTATTTCAAATTTTTGTGAAAAGTGGTGTTGCAAAGTAGTGTAGCACCTGCAAGACTTTCGTGATTTTGTTTTGCGAAAGTGTCGCAAATCACAACACTACTTTGCAACACAATGGCTAAAATTACAGGACTTCTTTGCCACCCTACAGCAAAAGAACAGTTTGGTCTTTTGGGCTGAAATTTGGAAGGAAAACAGCCAACATCCCACAGATGTGCCTTTTGGTGGTTTGGTGACAAAATATTGCAGGGATGCAAAGTTACAGTACTCCAAAGTTGACGCTTTTTCCCATGGACTGACATGGCGGCGTACACCGCACCTTTTGGGGCCCATATCTCGGAAATGATGCGAGATACGGAATTTTCATTGGAAAACTGCTTAGTCTCCAAGGGGGCTAAGTGTTAAGTGCAAACCTAGCCAGGAAAGTCAGGAATTATATGAAATTTTAATTTTTTTTCCTACGTCATAAGGTTCCTGAGATATAAGCAATATAGTATTCCAAGAGCCCATTTTCTGGTCCAAGGCCCATTATTATGCATATATTCTTTGCAGTCACTGTGTTTCTCTATGCAGCTGTTGGGGAAAACCAGGGTGTGTGCTCCAGTTACTGTTACACTTAGCGTTTCCACTTGCATTTCCGTACCCATTTGCGTTAGCATTCCCGTGTACACCACCGTGTCCGTTACCATTTGTGTTTTTGTTTGTGTTTGCATTTGTGTTACTGTTACCATTTGTGTATCCACTACTGCTTGTGTTTGCATTTCGGTTTGCGTCACCGTGCACATTACCATTTGCGTTTGCAGCCGCCCTTCTGTTTGCATTTGTCTTTCCTTTTGCATCATCGTTGCTGTTACCGTTAACCATTTGTGTTTCCAATTGAGTTACCGTGCCCATGCGCATTACGGTTTGTGCTTCCGTATGTGCTTGAGTTTGCATTTCTGTTTCCTTTGGCATTATTGTTGCTGTTACCGTTACCATTTGTGTTTACAATTCTGGTACCATGACTGTGCACATTACGGTTTGTGTTTCCGTATGCAATTGCGTTTGCATCTCCGTTTGTGTTACTGTTTGCTTTGTCGACACTTTGTGCTTGCGTTTCTGTTACCGTTTGTGCTACCATTTACGTTTCCATCACCACCTGCATTACCATTTGCACTTGCATTTCTGTTGCAGTCACTGTTACTATTTGAGTTAAAATCATGTATGGTGTTAAGTCGCGGGGCCCAAAAGGACCCGCCTCCCCACCATTCATTCACAATTTATATTCCTCATTCTCAAAAGAAGGAAAATTCATGGCAAAAAACACCGTTTAATGCATCAGTTAGGACATTCCACAGCAAACAAAGTGAGAAATTCGATGTTAGGCTTAAACCCCCCTGGACCCACCCCCACTATGCCCCCAGCCGGCATCAGGGTGCATTGGGGTCATCGGTCCTAACTCTCACCCCATTCTCCTATAGTTCACCCCTCAGCTTCTATACACATGTGATGGGGTGAGAGTTAGATGACAACCCCAGCGAACACCCGATGCTGGCTGGGGGCAGGGTAAGGGTTGGGTCCGGGGTTCAAACTCAACATCGAATTTCTCCCTTTGTTGCTGTGGAACAACCATAACTGATGCATTAAATGGAATTTTCTGACATGAATATATATATATATATATATATATATATATATATATATATATTTATTTAGTTTTTAAAGTTTGGTCCCAAAATTTCAAGATAGTATGATTCCCGTTATGACATGCAGCATTTATAATATATTGGCCGAAATGTCATTTCACACCACAAATGCAAAACCATGTCTCATCCAGGATTTAAAAAATGACACCTGCCATGTTTCTGAGCTGGTGTGGAAAAATGGCTATGTTGAAAGCTGGAAGTCAAAATATTGAAAATTAGTTAAGTTATGCATGAACCTTTAAATACTGCAATGTTCACTCATAACCTGGGTATTTTACAGTATTTGTACATGTATACCATCAAGAGGGAGCTGGAACATGAGCATGGAAACAAGGGTGCGATAATGTGGGCGCACCTTAACTGGATGCATGGGACTTGTGGGCGTGGTGGAGTGAAGGTGTCTGTCTGCGTTCTACTCCCATTTATGCCAATGGTGTTGGCTTTCTGGTGACATTGGGCCATGCTGCCCTTTTTGCTTCTTGCCTTGTTGATGGGTGCTTTTGTTGTTAAACCCTTTTCACCCGCATGTTCTCTTTTTGCTCACATTATACAGAACCATTTGTACACCAACATTTCAGCAAAGCTTTCTTATTACCCCATGTCATGAACTCAGTAGGTGAACATTTTCATATCCCCACTGAAACATAATTTCGCATTGCCAAAACATCATTCCATGGCAAGGTACTAACATACAAACATACTAAAATGCCAGCAGAATAGGCCTAATGGTCTTTCGCATGTGCTCGTTTGGTCAGCCCCCACCCTGGGAGCTGACCTTACTGCCCCTCTTGCCTTCTCTGGCTTCTCCCTTCCCAGTTCTGGATATTCTTGCTGCATTGGATTTTGCTTCCAGAACCCTTCCCCATACCTGTCCCACCCCCTCTTGAACCCCTCCACCATCTCTGCCTCCACCAGCCCCCTAGGCAGTGCATTCCATGGCTCCACCACCCTCTCAGTGAAGTTGCACCTCCTCCTTTCTCCCCTGAATCTTCCCCCCCTCCAGTTTCCATCCATGTCCTCTAGTGGCCCCCTCCCCATACACATTTTAGCCAGGATCAGAAAAATGATAACTATCACATTCATGAGTTGGTGTAAAAAAAATGGCTATGTTGAAAATTTGGGGTCAAAATATTTAATATTACCAAAATTACAAATGCGTATAGAAAAATTTCAATGTACACTTATAATTTTGTCATTGTTACATATTTTGACCCCCAGTTTTCAACATATCCTTTGTATGACTCCACCTCATGAACAAGTGTGGTGAAAAATTTCAAATCCAGCCTGAAAGGTGATTTCATCAAGTGACTTGAAATTGCCTTTTGGGCCTGATTTTCATAATTCCACTGCCATTGGTCGAGAGGTGGGGTCCCAAAAGGGCTATTGAAAATCTGAGGTCAAAATATGCAAACATGACAAAGTTATGAATCAGAGCTCACAACCCCATTAAAATATATTGAACTGCACTTGCCTTAGTTACACATATTGCAGTCAGTGGTTCCAGCAGCATGACGTGTCTTCAACTGATGAGTGGATCTATGCCATGAACATGTGCAGGTGAGTGAGGGTGTGTAAGGGATGTAAGGGTGTGTTGGATGTACAGTGGGAGGTTGGGGTGGGGAGTGAGATTGGTGAGGGACCATTTTCTTTTTACAGGATTAGAAAACACATCAAGGGATGGTTTTATTTTTTTCAGGGGACTTATCTGACACTGGGGATTAGGCACCCCATTGTTGGGTAACAGTTTGGCTACACTGGGGATGGGTGCCCTGATGTTGACAACTACAAAATGGGAATGGGGTGGGTGACCTGGAGGGGAAGGGGACAAAACAAGTGGTACTAGAGGTGGGTACCCAGGTCCACTTATGTAATATATAAAGGGCAACCAAGAGGGGAAGGGAGAAAGAAGTGGCACTGGGGGTTGGCACCCCAGTCCACCTAATAAGATAGATAGATAGATAGATAGGTAGGTAGGTAGATAGGCAGGCAGGCAGACAGAAGGATAGGGAGACCAGAGGATCAGTGGCTCACTGCTCCCACTCCAGCCCGCAACGAGACTTCTAGCTATGGCTGCAGAACTCAAAAAAGTCCCACTGTTCTCATACAGAGAATGTTGATGAACAGCTCCTTTCACTAAACTTGGCACCCTGGATTTTGGGGTGCTCAGAAAAGTTATTTCTGGCAAGTGTTTCAAAAAACAAACACCAGAATCTAGCTAAAAAGGGTCCCATTTAGTTAGGTTTAGCTGTTTGTTTTTTGAAAATGTATCATTTTTATGTGTTTTCAATGTTTTTTTCTGCTTCCATCCTGATTGACCTTCCTTTCCACTGGTCCTCCCAGCCCCATCACCCTAACTTCCCCAGGGCTTAGCTCTCCCATTTCCCCCATGACTTGCCCTCTGTGACTCAGTGGTGGGGAGTCCCTCGACCTGCTAGGACCAGATCCAGATTCCAAGAGGTGCCTGACTCATCAGGTGTGGGGCTAGCGGAGGCCAGTGGTCATCTAGTATGACTGGGAGATTTTCTGTTTTCTCCCATGGGAGACTTAGTGTGCACTTATGTCCATGTGTGCTCGCCATCTGCCACATCTCACCACCTCTTGGAGCTTGGGCTACCTCTCCCCTGGCTTCCACCAGGGACCAGTCAAGCATTGAGCTCTTTCTCACCCTCCCCTTCAGAAGAGGATGTTCAATCCTCCTCCCCCTGGCCAGTTCTCTGACATTTCAGGCTCGCTTTTGAACCCAGGTCATCGGCATTCCAAATGGTAGTACTACCACTGTGCTGTAAGGCCAGCCAATTTTAATGTTTTTGAGTGTGAAAGAAAAAACAAAATGGCAGTGGCATGATCAGTATTTTTTACATGCAATCTGTATTTGTTTCAGTACAATGGGTAAATCAAAAAAAAATGGACACATAGAAACACAGAAGATGACGGCAGATAAGGACTGCAAGGCCCATCCAGTCTGTCCATTTTTTCTACCTTATGAGTCACAGTTATAATTATAACTAAATCTGTCTTGACTATTATACCACTGCCAGTATGCCACAACTGAAGTCAGACAGTGTCACTTACAATCAAATTATCACGCAACACACTTGTTGCACTCCAGTACATACCCCTTCAATGAGGATTCTCTTTGAGATGGGTCAGGTGATGGTGATTGACCTGGCAGGTGGGCTGGTGGATGGATGAGCAGGTGGCCTGCTGTGGCAGTTTGGTGCATGTGGTGTTGGTGAAAATAGATAGGCAACATCCTCCGTTCTACCCTAATTCAAGATACTCTGCAATCATTTTCTTCAGCAGTGTCGCCATCAATTTCTCCACCACTGAAGTCAGGCTGACTGGCCTAGACTTGCTGCTCTCTTCCCTGCTACCACTTCTGTGAAGCAGTACTACATCTGCCCTCCTCCAGTCCTCTGGAACTGGTCCTGTTTCCAGTGAGCTGTTAACAAAGATTGCCAGCAGAGGTGCAGCCAGTACCACTCTGAGCTCAATCAATACCCTTGGATGCACTCCATCTGGCCCCATCACTTTATCTACTTTCAGATTATTGGTCCCTTCAGGACTCTCTCCACTGAAAAAGGACTAGTGCCTACTTCCATCCCTCCAGTGCTCATGTTGCTTCTATGTGGCCCCTCCCCTTCTCCTTTCTCTGAGAATACTGAACAAAAGTATTTATTCAGGATACCTGCCTTTTCCTGGTCCTCCTCTGCACAGTCCCCACCTTCCCTCCTTAACCTTACAGTCCCTCCCCTGGTCTTCCTCTTATCTTATCACTTATATACCTAAACAGTCTTGTCCCATTTTGCTACCCCCTGGGCTATTCTCTCTTCCGTTTATGCCTCTGTGCTCCTTATTGCTTTCCCTGCCTCCATTTGTTTCTTCTGATAGACATCCCTTTCCTCGTCCCTCTGTATCTCTTTGTAACTTTTCAGTGCTATCTTTTTCAGCCTTTACCTTTCAAGCCACTTCTTTCAAGAGCCATAGTGGTCACTTTATCTCTTTTTTTTGCCCACTTGCTTTATGTAGCAGTTTGTTGCCTTCACTAAGCCCTCCCTTAGCTTTGCCCACTGTCTCTCCACCCCCCCCCACCAAGGTCATCCCCCCACTAGATCATCCTTGAGGCTTTCACCCATATTTTTAAAAATCTGCCCTCCTGAAGTCCAGGACCCTTTCCCTTGTGTGGTTCAGTTCTGCTGCCATTCTTATGTTGAACCACACTGTACAATGGTCACTGGTCCTCAGCTGCCATCACACCTTGATGTCTGTAATACTGTCCCTGTTAGTGAGCACCAGGTCCAGTATTGCCCCATCATGAGTGGGCCCTTCACTAGTTGCTTGAGGAACATACCATGAAGAGTGTTCAGGATGTCCTTTCTTCTAGCTGAAACTGAAGCTGGGTGGCTCCAATATACATCCAGCAGATTGAAATCCCCCATCAGCAGCACCTCCCCCTTCTAACCCCACCCCCCCCGTGTTGGAGGTCTGTAGATCACACCAAGGCAAATAGTGGCTTCATTTCCCATCTCCTGGGTTACCCACAGTACCACACACCCCCAGACTGCCTGAATCTATATCACTTTTATGCCTTCCCTTACATATTTATTTATTTTATTTAGTTTTTGTTGACCGGGTAGGTGTACTAGACAGCAAAGCTGCCAATTTTCAGGCATGACCCAGGAGGTTACATGCATAGTTGGGAAACAACAGTGAATACAACACATTAACTAAGGAAACAACAAGTAGTGCAGTTTTCCAAAGAACATACAGTCATGGTGATGACAAAAGAAGCAAGAGTCAGGCAGTCAAATAATACAAATGTAGCACAGTGCAGTGACATAGGCAATGTTTCTACACATTAAACAAAAAATAGGGTGTGGGTAAGAGGGAAAAATTAAATGGTAATGGGGATATCAGGATGGGAACGAGTGCCGGGGCAGAGTAGATAAGATGGTCAGGCAAGTGCATGGGTACACCCCCACAGGAGCAGGGTTCTGAACTGGCAAGTACCTTATTGAGTTCCAGCTTAAAGCTCCGAGGGGTTTAGGAGTTCCTGAGAGCAAGCGAAAGGGAGTTCCAGACCTTCAGAGCATTGACAGAGAAGGCGTTTTCACCCATTTTAGTGTTACACTTAGGTTGGACAAGGTAAGACTTATCAGCAGATCTTAGCGGGTAGGCAGAGTAAGCAGTTTTTAACAGTAAGGCCAGTTTTTTAGGTTTCTGGGAGGCAATGATGCTTTTAATGAAACAAGTGGAGGTGTATAGCACTACCCCTTCTCCCATTCTTTCCATCCTGCCTTTTTCTGTCATTCCTGAAGCTGAGGTAGTGCACGAGTACCTGTGAATACTGTAGATGAAGCAGCAGCAATACAACATGAACAAATGAGAGAAAAGAGCAGCAAGGGATACCTTAGAATGCTGAAATTTGTACTAAAAGTTGCTTTGACAACACACAATAAAGTGCACACTACAAATTGGTCTACATCACCATTCTTTTTTTTTTACTGTTCGCAATTCTTATAACTCTGGAACTGTATAACATTTTTTCATGAAACCTTCTCAAGGCACACCAATGGCATGGTCCCTTCAACCCTAACAATTTCATAAAAAATTCCACACTGTCTAGGCTGTAGGTGAGAGCAAATACAGTAATACCCAATGTTAAGTATAGGGAAACCAAATATGGTTTTTTTTTCTGTTTTTTGGTGCTTCATATCTCAAAAACTGAACAAGATGCCATCACAAAACTTGTCATGTCTTGGGACTCTGACAGCCTGCCAAATTTTGGTCTGTTTCATAAAACAATGCTAAAGTTATTAAGGGGCAACAACTGGGGTTTAATATTAAACAGCCTATGCAACCCCAACTATAGGTGCACCACCGTGCTCCTATAATATACAGTAGATACTGTATGTATAACTTTATAGTCACATAAAAAAGAGGCCAAAGAATTAATGATATGTCAGTCAAATTATATTATTGTGAGGCTGAGCAATATATGAAATGATCACAATTAATTGCCTTTATATCATACAAAAGTAGTATTGCCTTTAATTATTGCCTACTTGTTAAATAACGGAGCAAATAAAAATAGAATAACAGATAAGTGTGTATTACAAGGCAATAATACCATTGAGGGGTTTTGGGGACATGAAACCTCAAGAGTGAAGCTCGAGAGGTCCTAGAGTCCCCCAGACCTCAAGATGGTATTATTGCCTTGTAAAACACTTATCTTTCTGTTATTTTTTTTGTAATATATGGATTCATTGATAATACTACACTTGGAGATGACCTTTGAGCTGTAGTATTATCAGCATAAATGATGGCAGTATCACTTTTCAAGATAGTATTATTGGTAGTGGTAATGTATTACTGGGAATTTTTGTATAACTTAGTATAGTATTATTTAGGCTTATCCATATATTACACAATGATAACTAAACTACAAGTATGCTTTTGAACACACAACCTACTGTGTTACATATGTATTGGAAAAACTGTAATCAAAAACAGTCTTGCTGGTAAATAGTTTCAAATGGGCCCTTGGCTCTCATTGCCCAGTACTGATAGTGTCAAAATGCTGGGCAAAACAATTAAAATTGTACATGCTTGTTCACGATAGCCCAAAATATATAATATGGGTGAACAATGCCAGACAGGAGCTCAGTGAAATGGAAGAAATGGGGGTAGGACTAGCAACATCAGTGGTAAAATCCAGTTTGTTATATAAAGTAGTATATCTGCTGGAAGCATGGCAAAATGTCAGGCAGAATAAATATAAAAATGTATACCTATAGATGACCACTCAATATTAGAAAAAGGGTCAACAACACCTCAGTATTGCACATAATTGGTTGCCTTTACATTATAGCCTACCAACTGAACTGCAAAATAACATAAATTAGGGAGTTTTTTTTTCCATTTTAACAGCAAAGCCAAATTACAAGTCTGAAAGAACATTTTTCTACTACTAGTGTACTTTACAGTACACAAGAGAAAATGTTGAATACTGAAATTACTTTGTCAAAAAAACATAGCTGACAATAAACTTAGTGGTTAACAAGCTGAAAAGGGGTCATTGTACTTATTACCTTGTAAATGGCATCACCAGCAGTAAAGTAACAACATCAATATGCCCAGGAAAATATATACAAGCACATACATGATCACCCTATATTTTATAATTGATAAAATTTGTAATGGGTGAAAAACACAAGATGGAAACCAATAGAAACTATAAAATGGTGGTGAGGGATGGAGCAAGATTGGTAATTAATTTATTATGAGATTTATTAATGAAGATTAATAACACAAGAATAGATTTAGAAAAATGGCATTCCAAGAGGGTATAAAACACCAAAACAATGAACATCACTATTTAGACTATATAACTACATGTACAAATATTTGTATCCATGACTAGGGATGCAAGTTTGTCATGGCAGTCATACACGTCATTGATTCCATGACGTTGGATCTTTATTCAGGACTTCCATGACTTTCACTAGTGTCATCAGAATGTAGCAATGATGACAGTGCCACAACATTTACTACTGTTTACTAATGATTTCATGAACAAACAATGAGTCCTTAAAACCTTATCCATGGCAAACTTACATCCCTATCCATTACTATTGTCAGATACATTCCAGCATAAAATTCCGGGCCCGATGTTAGAAGGGCTTTGGAGGGGTGCAGGGGACTTGCATCCAGGAGCAGGATGCAAGTTGTGACTTGTGCTCAATAAGGGGTTCAGCGCAATTTTCATGCTGCGGTGCCGCAACCCCCCCAGACGTAGGTTCCCTGAATCTCAAACAACACACTTGCATCTTGGCACTCTACAGGTGCTTGGGAGCTGTAACCCCTGCTGTGATATCATCTGGCACACCTACAGTCAGCTATGGTGTGCCAGGCAGGCATCTGCCATGTGCCCATACCCCATCCTGGCCACAGTTCTGAACCCGGTATCTCACTGTGCCTGGACCCCCGTGGTATATCGTTGCAGCTGGGATATGGAGCTTGTGCTACAACTTTGGGTACAGGTTGTCATAAACTGAGGGACGTGTCACAATTTGCATCCCATTTCTAAAATTGGGACCAAACTGTGGCACACGCTTGAATGCAGATGCAGTACAGATTGTAGGGATGCAGGGCTCTGCATCCCGCTTTGAAAACTGTACCCTCTGACTAGACCATGTCAATTTCCAATAAGAGATACACAAACAGGAACAAATTACCAGGTATTATTTTTTTTTTCCCAAAATGTCACCAGCTCTATTTTATCATTTAATATGGGGTGCCATAATGTGCAAATCCAAAAGGGTTCTTTTTTAAGGAGTAGAGAATTTAAATCTTCACATTCTTTTCCCAGAACCACCTTGTAAATACCACAGAATTTGAAGGCGTGATTACATTGATTATACACATCATCTACTTCTCAGGCAAGTGCATTAGATAGGACTTTGCATGGGGTGACTCCCAGATGCTCACTAGCCCCAGTCTTAAGGCTTTTGTGTTTTTGTTTTCCTCACGTAGAATGCTGTACAAGAGGCCAAATACATGACTCCATTCTGATCAGTGTTGATAAAATGCCTGATTTAACAAAATCTTAGAGGCACTAGATGTACTAAATTGATCTTTTCCCAAAAGTGACACACGTAATTAATAAAACTATTACAATGGAGTTGACTGGTGAGTCTGGTACTGTTTTCTGGTTACCTAGGACAGCTTTCCCCGAGTGCCCCCCACTTGGGTATCACATCAAAAGGGTGAATACAAATGAACAACTCGCAAATGAGCAAGTCATTTTCACCGAAATGGTTAATGGCTACCCTGCAAGGGTAGCAACCTGGTCAAAGGTGATCATTCAGAAGGGTGACCAGAAGGCAGAAATAGTGAGGGGAAGGGGAGGGATAAGATAGAGAGTTTCTGTGGGGCAGTGTCCCTGGTGCTTTCAAGCCAACCTGTGTGGTGTAATGTGGTGGTGAGGGTGGCTGGCTTTGGCATAGGAGGATCTGGGTTTGGGGACAGGATGGGAGAGAAATATTTTGCCACTGCCTGTGGCTCTTGTTTTTTTTCCTTTTCAGGAGTCTTGCCCCCTTCCCAACATGCACCCCTCTGGAATTGATAATCCTTCAGTAGGGGGTGTGAGTGTGAGTGTGAAGCCCTCCACATGAGGGAAGCATGGCCGCTGCATACACATTAATATGTACTGGCTGGCTGTAGTGTTGCTGTTATGTGTATATCGCCAAATTGCTTTTTGACGATATACACTCGCCATAATAGCGATCGCTCTCTTGCGTTCACTATTATGACATGGAATTCTCTACTTGTCTCCCACTGTCGTACATACATGCACTCACATTTTAGATAGATAGATAGATAGATAGATAGATAGATAGATAGATAGATAGATAGATAGATAGATAGATAGATATAGTGCCACCATAGTTAGGGTTGACTACCCACTTTAATATTAGATCCCAATGTTTGCACCTTAATAACTTTGCAATGGTTAAACATATTTGCAAGAATGTTTGCATGCATAATCACATGGTGTAGATCTGTTGATGTGGCACATTTCATTTAAATCCCTTGTGTGGTTTCTGAGATACAGAGTGTTGAAAATACAGAAATGTCTGTGTTTTTGCTGTTTCTTCATCCACCTGTAGCTCTGAAACTGTTTTAAGCAGTGGTCTGCAATTTTCAGGGTAGAAAGCCTTTGCTTCACAGATGTGCCTTTTAAAGGTTTGGTGAAAAAAAAAATATCAATCTGTTCCAAAGTTATTAAATTTCAAAGTGCCTCATTATTTCCTATGGGAAAAAAATAGATGTTCAGCACGAAAATGGATTCTGGGTCACAGGAACCAATCCCTTTTCGCAGATAGGTCATCCTGTGCAAGAGGTGGGAAATGCTTTTTTGTGTCTGTCATTTTATTTTTTCAATTGGCGAGAGATACGAAACAAAGAAAACACATAAAAATGGATGGATTTCAAAAAACAAACATCAGAACCTAGCTAAACAGGGCCCATTTTGTTATATTCTGATGTTTGTTTTTCTGGGCACCCAAAATCTCAGGTGCCCATCTTAGACAGAGGAGCACTTCCCCTGTGTTCTCTGTATGAGAACAGCAGGATTTTCTTGACTTCTGCAGCTGCAGCTGGATCTCATGCTGCTGGCTATAGTTTCAGCTGTGAGTTACCATTTACCTGGTGTCTACTGGTACCCCTTCAGCCTCCCATAACTTTATTGGTGTCTAGTGGCACCCCCACTCTCTGATCCCCACACTTAATTATTTATTTATTAATTTATTTATTTGTATAATATGACACAGGGATGCCCTTATCCTATGTCAGATGCACCCCCCAGCAGCTTGCGGTGTTAAAAATTATTGCCGACAATGGGGGATCACCATGTTAGCCTTTACAAGATCCCCCCAGCAGTGTGGGACACTGTGAAGCCCACCCACAGTGTCCCAAAATAGTTTTTTTATTTTCCTGGGTTCCTGAAAAAAAGTCCCCCAATGTCTTTTTTTTTAACCTGAAAAAAAGAAAATGGTCACTTGTCATCCCCACCATACCCCTTCCTGATCCTGACTCTCCCACTGATCATCCACCATCCCACACCCCCCCTTACACTATACATACCACCAGAGATCATAGGCTGTCATATTCTGTGGACCGAGTCACGGCTGCACTCTTCAAAGCCAAACCGTGAACTGAGGAATCAAGGTAAGTGCCGTATAATGTATTTCAGTGGTGTTTTGAACTTATGTTCATAACTTTGCCATTTTTAGGAATTTTTTTTTATAACCAAATTTTCAGCATGGCCTTTTTGGGACCCCACCTCATGAACACTGGCACTACCATTTGGTTAGTGGGGCCTGGAAGGTGATTTCAAAGTTGCTGCAAAAAATCACCTTTTGCGACCAAATAAATAAATGTAACCACCAATGTTCGATTGAGAATCAAACCGTAAAATTTGGTGAAAATGATATAAAAATGGCCTAGATCTGAGACATCCACAAGTTTTCATGCATACACATAATTTTGGTAATTTTAATATTTGGTCTTCAAATTTTCAACATAGCCATTTTTTCAAACCACCTCATGAACAGTACAGCCATCATTGTTTCACATCCTGTCTGAAATGTGTTTTTGCACTTGTGGCACAGAATGGCAATTTGGCATAGATTTGAAAATGTTCACCTATGGGGTTTATGAGGTGTGGTCATAAGAAAACTGTTCAAAATTTGGGGTCCAAATAGGAAAACATGCCAAAGATAGGAACATTCATTATCATTTTGCCACACCCGCTCATAACTTTGGAAATTTTAAACATTTTGACCCCAGATTTTTAACATAGCCTTCTTATTACCTTTTGGGCTGGCAGTATAGCCTAGAGGTTAGAGGAACGAGGTGTGAATGAGCTTGGTACATCCAGCAGACCAGACCTGAGTTTGATTCTCACAACCTCCACTTGCATACTGTGTGACTCTAAGCAAGTCACTTAACCACCCAGTGCTCCCTGGTTGACCCTGAAAACAGGCACTTGTGCCTAGTGGGCCGTACCAGGTTACCTGATCTCATGTATGTCACAGTTTTCATTTTTCAAATCCTGGCCAAAATGTGTTTTTTCACTTGTGGTATAGAATGGCTTGCAGTTGCACAGAATTACATTTTGGCAGGGATTCATAATTTTCTGTACTGAGTACATGAAGTGGGGTAATAAGACATGCTGACAATTGGGTCACTGTTGTCATATAAATGAAAGCACCAGGCTCAGTGGGCCCTGTGTTTCCACAGCTACATACATTTATATAACTACAGAAGGATGGGATCGCAGGGTCCAACAGTAAAATAAGAGTACTATTATATAATCTCAGAAAGTAAGGAAGTAAGTTGCAAAAAACTTTGTTAATGCTCCAGTTGGGGTCAAAGCAACAAAAGTTGGGAAATGAGGCATTAGGGTTTCCCTAACATCCCACCCTCCCAAACCAAGCAGGACAGCAGGTATGAGATGTACCTTGGGCTTCTCAAAGCCTAATGTTCACCCCATTGTCATAAAGTCTACACATCTGACCTTATTTACAGATGGAATGGGGTGAGCGTCACACTTGAGAAGCCCAAGGTACACCCCACACCTGCTCTCCTGCCTGGTTTGGAAGAGTGTGGTGTTAGGGAAACCCTAATGCCTTATTTCTTAACTTTTGTTGCTTTGATCCTAAATGGAGCACTAACAACATGTTTTGCAACTTATTATAGGGGCACCGTAGCACTCCTATAGATACGGTTGAGTAGGGTGTTCAGTGTTAAACACTTAATTTTCACATTAATATCTGCGGCTCCCTTAGATGAAATGAGCTGAAATTTTGTATATGTTGTCTAGGAGGTCTTGATTTGTGGGAATTTTTGTGACAGCAGCTTGTGCAGTTTCTGAGATCCAGATGTGTCATTTTTTGTAAATGTCTATGTTTTTCCTATTCTTAACACTGTTTTTCTTTTGCTCTAACCTACAGCCTACATGAGAAGGAATATTTGCCCCAAAAGTGCAAGGGATTTGTGTCATGTCCCAAGGTAATGCCTTTGATGGGTCTTGTGTAAAAATATTTAAGGATTCCTGTGTTATAAGGCTTTTAAATTAATTTTTTCTTCCAACCTGCACATGTGCTGAAGGGTTTCAGAGTTACCATTTAGTGACGAAAGAATACATGTGATGCTGCAAATGCTGATTTTTGCTTTTGCACCACATAATTGGCAGGGCAGCAAACATTTTTTGTGAACTGCCAACTACCATCTTGCTCATTTTTTCCACGAATGGACAAATGTGGAAAATACAAAAAAAAGCAGAGATTTTTTAAAAACAAACATCAGAACCTTGCTAAACAGGACCCATTTAGTTAAATTCTGATGTCTGTTATTTAATAGTGTGCCCGCTAATATGTTTCCTGGGCACCCAAAATCCTGTGTGCCCAGCTTAGTGAGAGAAGCCCTTCCCCAGTATGAGACCACTAGGAATTTCTTGACTTCTGCAGCAACAGCTGAAGTCATGCTGATGGCTGCAGTGTTAGCTGTGAGCTGCCACTTTCACTGGTGTCTAGTGGCACCCCTACTGATTGCTGCCCAGTGGCACCCCCCACAATCCAATTGCTGTCCCATAATTTTTATTATAGCCCCTCTCCCCCCAGCCCCTTGTTTTATTCAACATACTGACATCGGGGTGGGGGTCCAATCCTCGTGTCGGCATTACAAGCCCCCCCAGCAGTGTGAGACACTGGAGAGCCCACCCCCAGTGTCCCCAAATATTTATTTACTTGTACAGTAACTGTAAAAAGAAAACATTCCCCAACGTGCTTTGTTTCTAACCTGAAAATAAGTCACCTCCCCCATCCTGACCCTCCCACTGAGCACCCACCACTCCACTGCCTCCCTTACCCTATACTTACCTCCAGAGGTTGTACGCTGTCATCTTATGTGGATCAAGACACGTCTGCACTCTTCAAAGCCAAACGGTGAAATGAGGAATCAAGGCGAGTGCCATCTAATGCATTTCAGTGGCGTTTTGAACTTATGTTCACAACTTTGCCATTTTTAGGAATTTTTTAACCACATTTTCAATGTGGCCTTTTTGTGACTTCAACTCATAAACACTGGCACTGTTATTTTGTTAATCAGGTCCGGAAGGTGATTTTGTGGACACTGCACAAAATCGCCTTTCAGGACCAAATCATGAAATTTCATCACCAGTGTTCATGAAGTGGGGTCACAAAATGGCCATGTTGACAATTTGGCAAAAATATTCCCACAAATGGCTGAGTTATGTGCATTCATTGAAATTTTTCAACACGTGCACATAACTTTGGAATTTTCAATATTTTGACTCCAAATTTTCAACATAGCCATTTTTTACATCACCTCGTGGACAGTATAGCTGACATTTTTCACATCCTGTCTGAAATGTGTTTTCACACCTGTGGTATGGAATGACATTTTGGTATGGATTTGAAAATGTTCATCTATAGGTTTATGGGTTGAGATCATAAGAGGACTATGTTGAAAATTTGGGGTCAAAATATGAAAAAAATGCCAAAGTTATGACTACTCATTGAAATTTCACTATGCCACCTCATAACTTTGGAAATTTTAAACAATTTTCACCTCAGACATTCGACAAAGCATCCGTATTGCCACACCTCATGTATGTCGCAGCTGTCATTTTTCAAATCCTGCCCAAAATGTGTTTTTGTACCTGTGGCATGGAATGGCATTGCAATTGTACAGAATTACATTTTGGAGGGGATTGGAACATTTTCTGTACTGGGTATATGAGGTGGGGTAAGAAATAAGATGGCTATGCTGACAATTTGGTCACTGTTTTCCAAATAATGGAAGTGCAGGGCCCATAGGTCCCTGTGTTTCCACAGCTACATACATATATGCCTCTGCAGAGGGACTGGAGAGCAGAGATCTGAGTGCCATGCACTACCATGGCAAATAAGGATACTGTTATACTATCTCAAAAAGTAAGGAAATAAATTGGAAAAAAAACTGTGTTAGTGCTCTAGTTAAGGTTAGAGCCACAAAAGTAGGGAAATGTGGTGTTAGGGTTTCCAAACCTAATACCACACCTCCACTCTGCACCCACCAACAGGCATCGGGGGTGTGCCTTGGGGTTGTTGACCCTAAAGCTCACCCCATTCTCCTATAATGTACCCATCTCAGCTTATTTACTTATGGAATGGGTGAGCGTTAGGGCTGACAACCCCAAGGCACATCCTCGACATCTGTTGATGTGTGCAGTGTGGAGGTGGGGTGTTAGGTTTGGAAACCCTAATGCTGCATTTCCCTACTTTTCTGGCTATAGCCCCAACTACAGACTTCACACAGTTTTTGCAAAATATATATATATATATATATAAACTATAGGCTACATGATGGTCATGAGTGTGATATGGAAAATATTTTCACTCCTTTAGAGTGACTTCTGATCCAGAGGTCACTGTGCAGGAGTGAACATATTTTCCATATCAAACAAATGCACATCATGTAAACAATTTATACAATAGGAGTGTATTTTCTGCTTTGTTTTGGTTTAATAACATCACCACAGTGAAAATAAGTGCAGGTGACATCACCACAGTGAATATAAATCCATTTCTTTTCACTGTGGTGATGTTATCACAGTGGTTATTCCACTGCAGTGAGAATGCATTTTTTTATTCAGTGAGTTATTTGCTCACCCCTATTGTATAAATATATACACATACACACACACACACACACACACACACACACACACATCTATCTATCTATCTATCTATCTATCTATCTATCTATCTATCTTCTATCTATCTATATACAGTATATAGCTATAGATATTCATTGCAAAAAGTACATTAATGCGGACAGTAGGGCTGTAGAATGCAAAGCACATGAAGAAGGGAAATGAAAAACATTAGGGGAAAAGTTCACCACAGCAATTATATAAAATGAAGACATCCCTGTGTAACTGTGGACCAGTTGGGTGCCAGTTTGGTTTTCTTTTTTTAATTAACTTACCCCTGCCCTGAGTCCAAGTGTGGCAAATGGTGGAGTGGTGGCAAAAGGAGGACAGCATCCAGGAGTGGAAGAGTGGTGTCTGTGCATGCTTAATACGAGGGAAACGCGGTGTGTGTTTGCTATTATAATCATACACACACACATATATATATATATATATATATATATAGCTTTTATTGCCAAAATGTTTGTTAATGTATCAGTTAGGGTTGAAGCAACAAAAGTAGGGAAATGAGGCATTAGAGTTCATACCCTAACACCCCCCCACCCTCCACAGACTAAGAGGTGATAGGCTGTGCCTTGGGGTCATCACCCTGAACTCTCACCCAATTCCATATGTAAGGAAGCTGACATGGTACAGTATAAGAGAATGGGGTAAGAGTTAAGCCAGATGACCCCAAGGCACAGCCTGTCACCTGTTGGTCTGCGGAGGGTAGAATGGGCTGATAGGGTGGGGGGCATTAGGGTGTGAACCCTAATGCCTCATTTCCCTACTTTTGTTGCTTCTACCCTAACTGATATATTAACAAAGTTTTATTGCAATGAATTTCCTTTCTTTTGAAGAAAGTGTAATCTTACCCTTGTATGGTTTTTTGGAGCACAGTGTCCTCTGGGCATTGTGCTATAAGTGCACAGACATTGTAATGAAGTGTCATCTTGCTGTGGGAGAGTATTGCATAATGGCTAGCCCAGCAGTTTGATTACTGCATAAAGGGCCATGCGCTCCCACCTACCTATAACTGTTGAGACGCAGCATAGCCCTAAATACATTCCAAGAAAGCCTTGGGCTGCAAATGGTGCAATATCTTAGTAACCATAGCACATTCACCTCAATTGAAACATGGTTTAGTACACATAAATTGGTTCTCAACTGTAAAAAACCCAAGTCCATGCTCTTCTGCAGCCCGCACAACAAACACAGACTCAATCCCATCACGATCAAAAACTGCCTTGGTGCAACCCTTGAATGGGTTCAATCCTTAAAATATCTAGGTATTACCATCAATTGTAACCTATCATATGCTACGCACATTGACAACATTGCTAAGGCTGCCAACTCTCACACTGGCCTATTCTTCAGGCACAGGCAATGCCTTACCTTTGATGCCTTAAGGATTGCAGTACAGACCTCAGTAATCTCAATAATCAGCTATGGCCTTATCATCTATGGCTCTACCTCTGCCACTGCCCTCTGGCACATATCCATTGCATTAAACAAAGCTTGCCATCTCATAACCGGTGCCCATCACCTCACCCACATGTGCGATCTCTACGCACAGACTGGGTGACTTCAACTTTCAAACTGGATTAAGTACCAAACCTGCCTTATGGCAAAGAAAATAGCACTAGGCCTTGCTCCCTCAGGTGTCCAAGCTCTTCTCTGTCCAGCGCAGACTACTCACATCACCAGGGGCTCTGAATCCCAGCTACTGCATATCCCACATTTCCACACCACACAAGGGCAAAGATTGCTTGCGCACAGAGCTCCCAGCTGGTTCAATCATCTCAACATTGACATCGCCTCAATGCCAAAGCTTGGTCCGTTCAAATCCAGTCTCCATCACATCCTGTCTGCATCTGGCTCCTGTGACTGTCCTTCCTAATTGTTCTTTCCTCTCCTCTTTCCACCTAGCACGTAACCCTCTCCTCCCTCAACTCCACCTCCCATATACCCACTCATGCTCCCCTTCTCCCACCCACCTTCCCTACCCCCCTGTAGCACTTTAATTGATATTTGACAAGTGCATACGGTCCACCCCACTAGTGTGTCTCTCCTCCATACCATGTCAGCCCTGTTAATAGACCTCCTTCTGGCATTTTGCCACTGTATTGAATGTATAAAACTGTATGTAACTGCCTGTAACCCACTGTTATACTGTTATTCAATGTCTTGTTTGAATTGTACCTCAACCGACGTGGAACCTTTGTAAGAGAGCCTTGGCTCAAAGGTACTTGTAATCCTAGATTCAAATAAATAAATAAAAAAACTTTGGAAAAAATTCCACTGCAGTTGTAATCATGGACTGATAACCTGCATGTATGCTTAGTACACTTAAGAACACCTTAGCTTAGCACCTCACGAACAGGGATTCCTTTTTTAGAATCCCTGTTTGTGAACTATCAAAATCCTTGTTTGTCAACTGAATCCCTGGGCTGGATTCAGAAAGACAGCCAAAATTTCCATAGCTGCAGAAAAACGGCTTGTAGCACTGCTGAAATCTAGACGCACCATATTCACAAAGAAAATTTCCGCGGTTGCTGAAATCCATAAAACGGTAAGTTACAGAAGTCCACAAGTGCTGAAATCTCCCTAACATTCTTTCCTTAGCTGAGGAAAAAGCCCAGCAGGCACAACAACAGGTGATCCATACTAACTGGCGCAGCAGAGTTTGACAGTCTTGCCATAGACGCAGCAGTAAGTATTCACAGAGACCAGCATCAGTCCCTCAACTGAGACCACTCCAGAACCACTGGTACCAGCAGGGCCATGCTCAACAGTGTCTGTAACTGTTGTTGGAACTGACGGTTGTTCCTCTCCCTGGAGTGTTTATATTTTCTGCTTCAGTAGCACTCGCTGTAGGCTGTTATCAGTTCTGTCTCCTCTACTGTCTGTGGGGCTCCTTTATGGGCTGCACTGGGTCAAGTGGTTGTAGTTTGTTGTATTTCAATGAAAATGTATGCTATTTTTGTTGTAATAACTGACACTACTATAGGTTTGCTATTACTTGTTCCTGCACCTCCTCTATAATTGTATCTCAATTGTTAGTACACTGCGCTTTGCATAGGGAGAGTTACGCCTAACTCTTTGTGGTGTAGCATGTATGTAACATTTTTTCTGCAAATGAGGAAAAACATTGGCTGTGAATAGCCTCTAAGTGGATATGCTATACTTTTCAATGGCTTTTTTCCCTCAGGAACTTTCTTAGCTGCCCTTTTTTCCACAGTCCTCAGAGTATTGTTTTCCACAGCTGCAGATGTTTTGTGCATAGCAAGTTCCCTTTTTTTCCACAGCTACGGAACTTTTTGAGACTTAGGGAAGGTTTTACACCTTCAGATTGTTTTGTGAATCCCCCACCCTCATTCATGAGGTGTCAAAATCCTTGTTCTTGAGAAATCCCTGTTCTCGAGATAGGGCCATCTAGTCACCATCTCACAAATAAGGATTTTGAGAGCTCATGAACAAGGCTTTCTAATGAACAAGGATTTTGACAGCTCACGATCAGGGATTTTCACACCTCATGATCAGGGATTCCTATTTAGAATCCCTATTTGTGAACTGTTAAAATCCCTGCTCGTCAGCTGAATCATTTTTCACGAGGTGTCGAAATCCTTTTTTGTAAGAAATCCTTGTTTGGGAGATTGGGCCATCTGGTTGCCATCTCACGAACAGGGATTTTGACACTTCACAAACAAGGATTGGAAGCAATCTGGAACGAGTTTTAAAATTTCTAAAGCACATTTTGGGGCCAAACTAAAGTAAACCAAAAGCATGGGCTTGTAGAGGCATCCTGTTGAACAAAACCCATGCTTGGTTTACCTCAGAACACTTCCCTAAGTCAACCTATAACATTTTATATGATGAGGAAAAGTGAAAACATGATGGCAGCTCATGAACAGGGAATTTTTCTCACAAACAGGGATTTTATAAATCCCTGTTTGCAAGCTGTAACAATCCGTGTTCGTGAGTCAAATCCTTGTTTGCAATTTAGACGCCTAACCAAAAGACTGAACTGAGCATGCTCAAAACCCACAATTTAAAAATGTAATAACTTTGGAAAAGATTAATATTGTTTCACTAAACCAACACCGGCTTATTCTTTAGGACAACCTGTTTCTACATGGGCAGTTTCAGACCAGCATTCCAAATGGTGTGGCTGTAGTGCGATGGGCAAAAATGAGCAAAAACGGGCAAAAAAAGTGAATAACACACTTTTTTCACTATGTGCTGCACGAAAACCGCACATCTGACCAAAACAAAACTTGGCATGTCAGGAGATCTACCCCCCAAGGGAGCACTGCTGAGCTGTTGATGAATCTAGACATGTTCGTTTATAGCTCTGCTGTTTTGAGATGGAACATCCACTAAAAAGCACATTTTCAATGAAGTTTTCCACTGAGCTTTGATTATTTGGTGGATGGAATCTCTGATTAATAATATGGACACGTTAGTTTCCCCTAAAATTGCAGGGAGAGGTGGTCCAGCCTGAGGACCTGCCGGAAGGGTCTGGACAGGGGTCTCCCCTACTACAATGACCCACTTGGAAGTGGGCACTAAACCAAACGTGTCACAGAAACCCACTCCTCTCCTCAATACAGGCCTTTTTGAATGAATTTCAAGCTGAGGTCAGGCATTCTACTTCAAGAACTGAAAAGTCACTAGTGGAAGTAACCTCTTGCTGTGCTATTGTGGAGGTAGGATGGAAAACATAGAAAAAGCTGTGAAAGATAATGCAGGGGAGATCAAAGTCATTTCAGCAAGAGTCCTGACCTTAGAAGCAGCTACAAATGCAGTCCTACATGAACAATTAACACAGGTAGCAGGACTAGAATGTCTGGAGAACAAAATGTTGAGAAGGAACCTGTGATTGATAGGTTTCCCTGGGACTGTTTCCAATGTAGAGTTAAATGAAGTAGTCTGAAAGGCATTGACAATGGGTTTTCTATTGAATCTTCCCTTTAAGGCTGTGCATGGGCCAAATAGTATTTTCCGAATACCATGAATAGTAGGCTTCCTGAATATTTGGATGCATACAAATATTATAGTTCACTATTCGGCCACTATTTGGGAACTACTACTCGGTGAGATTTCCAAGTCTCGAAGAGCTTTGTTGGCCAATCAAAAACTGTTTATTGAGCTCAAAGGCAAGCACACTATGTGACATCCTCACTCTGAGCTGGTAGAAGACAGGAGACAGTGGTTTCTGAGAGCTGCTCTGCAGTACTTTTGAGACGGTAAAATTGCTAAAAAAGGCTTTTTTTGAGTCAGTATAGTTTTTTGATCAGTGCCAGAAAAGCTATGTTTGGCTTGGCTTTCTGACAGGTATTTTGTCCTTATTGCTGTACTCAGTTACAGGGACTAGGAGGACTGTCTGCTAATACCCCTTCTCTGCTGCTGTCTGACATAGTTCCAGTGTGATTTTTTTTGGTGGAGCACATTATATTTTTGTGTTTTATTTGTTTGCTGTTGTCTGGTTCCAGGCGTGTTTCCCTGCATGACTGATGAGGGTGCCTGCTAACTCCCCATCCTGCGGGTCACTGCTTATGATTTGCTGTATATGTGCATAATATTTGATTTTGTGAGGCTTCACCCTGCATGTGCCTGCTTAATATATTTTTTCATGAGGCAGGGCCACACATGTGCACAGCTATGAGCACACAGATTTTGAAATAAACTTCTTCAGTTCTAAGTCAGTCAGGCTTGATTCACTGAATTATTATTGTTAGTCCTCTGGTTCCAGGGGTAGATCCCTGTACACATGAGGAGTGTGTTGGCTGACTCCCCCCCCCCCACTTCTACAGCCCACACTGCACACAACTAACATGTGCTTGTGAAAAATACCCACCTAGCGAGTCTGTGCCTTGTGTGTGCACAGCTGTGCACATGCATTTTTCTGTTTGTTTGTTGTTGTTTTGTTAATTAAACCATTGTACTTAGTGGGATATGCCTGTCTCACTGAGTTGACTGTATGTTATATGCCTGTTCCTTGTTTGGTTCCATGTTTGACTAAATAGGTTATCCTTTTCTTCTTCTTTCTTAGTAGCAGTGTTTTTCTTTACTGCTACTTTTTTGTGGTGCAGTATAACTGGAAAGGCTGGTGTATTACTGTAGTTCCACAAGCAATAAGTAAAACATCACACACACAGGTACTACGTAGTAATAGTTTGTGTTTTACACAGTAACCACTAGTGACCTGATCCGTCATGTCTTTAGCAATCTTGCAAACATGCTTGGTCCAGCCCCAGCAAAGCATCTGCACCGCTGGCCCCAAGTGATGGGGGACAGGATGCTAGACGCACAAATGTACTGCACATCCAGGCAATTACTGCTAGTGTTGTCCCTGGGCTGCCAACCCCCCCAAACAATCTGTGTAGAACAAAGGAAGCCCCTGGGAGGCAGTAACAAAATACAGTTAAGAGCAGTGGAGCATAAAGTTGCCAATACATTTGTTTGTGCTAAGACTGGAGGAGCCCTGGTGTTTCGACCAGAAGCTGGTCTTTGTCAGGGTGCATGTCGGGAATGTACAAACACACTATGGATATACAACCCTTAAAGAAACATACACCATAAATAAGTGAAACATAGAAACATAGAATTTGATGGCAGATAAGGACTGCTTGGCCCACCTAGTCTGCCCATTTCCCTACCTAACGGATAAGCTTCAGATCTTAGTTAACTGACAGCCTACTTCCTCCTAACCCCCCCCCACTAGGATTACTTTATGTCTGTCCCATGCATTCTTGAATTCCGCCACTATTTTTGACTCTACAACTTCCTCAGGAAGGCCGTTCCATGCATATACAACCCTCTCTGTGAAGAAATACTTCCTCACATTACCTCTGTGCCATCCCCTCTCTATCTTCAAATTGTGCCTTCTTGTTCTTGCACATTTCTTTTTCTGAAAGATGCTACCCTCTTGGACTTTGTTGATTCCCTTGAGGTATTTGAAAGTTTCTATCATGTCCCCCCTCACCCTCCTTTCCTCAAGGCTATACATCTTAAGCTCATTTAGTCTTTCTTCATATGTCTTCCAGTGCAGACCCTGCACCATTTTGGTTGCCCTCCTCTGGACAGCCTTCACGCCGTCTATGTCTTTGTGGAAATGGGGTCTCCAGAACTGTATAGAGTATTCCAGATGTGGTCTTACCAACTGTCAGCCAACAACTTCCTGTTTTCTACTGGTGATGCCTCTCCCTATGCATCCCAGTATCCCCCCAGCCCTCCTTACTGCCTTCTCGCATTGCTGGCCCACCTTTAGGTCATCTGGTACGACTACCCCCAGGTCCCTTTCCATTTTTGTTGTTGTCAGTATCTCACCCCCCATTATGCACTCTTCCCCTGGGTTTTTGTTTCTCAGGTGCATTACTTTGCACTTATTAGCATTGAATCTAAGCTGCCATGCATTTGACCATTCCTCCAACCTTGCCAAGTCCCTTTTCATCCTTTCCACCCCTCCCTGAATATCAACCCTGTTGCAGATCTTTGTGTCATCTGCAAAGAGACATACTTTCCCTTCTAGTCCCTCTGCAATGTCACTTATAAAGACATTAAAAAAGACTGACCCCAGTACTGAACCCTGCAGTACCCCACTAGTAACCCCCCTTTCTTCACTGTGGACTCCATTTACTATTACCCGCTGTGTCCTCTTGTCCAGCCAGTGTTTACACTGGTTACCACCCTGGGACTCACTCCCAGGCTGGATAATTTGTTTATTAATCTTTTGTGTGGGACTGTGTAAAATGTTGTGCTAAAGTCTAGGTAGGCCATGTCCACAGCCCCTCCCTGGTATACTACTTTGGTCACCTAGTCAAAGAAATCAATTAGATTTGTCTGACATGACCTTCCTGCTGTGAATCCATGCTGCCTTGGATCCTGTGCCCCTCTGGCCTCTAGGTACTCAAAAATTCTTTCCTTCAGAAGTGATTCCATCATTTTCCCTGCCACTGAGGTCAAATTGACAGGTCTGTAGTTTCCTGCCTCTGTCTTGCTCCCACTTTTGTGAAGGGGAATCACATCTGCCCTCCTCCAGTCCTCATGTACCACACCATCCTCCCATGATTTATTAAAAAGGGTAGTCAGTGGTGTTACTAGTTCTTCCCTTAGTTCTTTTAGAATTCTGGGGTGAATCCCATCAGGCGCCATTGCTTTATCCACCTTCACTTTTAAGAGTTCTTTCAGAACCCTTTCTTCCGTGAAAGGACTCAAATCAACCCCCCTATCCAGACTGCTTCTATTGACTGGATTAGGTATCTCCCCCTGCTTTTCCATTGTGAATACTGAGCAAAAGTATTCATTCAGTATCCCTGCTTTTTCAATGTCACTCTCTGCCCAACCACCTTCCTCTTTATTCAGCCTCAGTATCCCTGCCTTAGTCTTTCTTTGCTCCCTAATGTACCTATAAAAGGTTTTATCCCCTTTCTTAACTGAGTTAGCTATCCTTTCCTCAGTTTGGACCTTTGCAATTCTCACTGCCTTCCCCGCTTCCTTCTGTTTTAACTGGTACAGTTCTCTGTCCTGCTTCTTCTGTGTTTCCTTATGCTTCCTGAATGCTATCTTTTTCTCTCTTACCTTTTCCGCCACTTCTTTCGAGAACCATAGTGTTTTTTCTTTTGTTTTGATTTATTTGCTTCACACAAAGGCTTGTTGCCTCTGTGATGGCAGTTTTGATGTTTCCCCATTGTTGCTCTACCCCACCTTCTTGCCTGTTTGCTAGTGCTTTTCTGAGGCACTCTCCCATTTTGACAAAATCAGCCCTCCTGAAGTCCAGTACCTTCACTTTTGTGTGGCTTGAATCTACAGCTAAGTTTATCATGAACGAACACTGTTTGGTGGTTGCTTGTTCCCAGATGGCTACCCACTTCAAGATCGGAGATCTTCTCTCCGTCCCCATTTGAGAGTATTAGTTCTAAGAATGCTCCCTCCTGAGTGGGTTCCAACACTAGCTGTCTGAGGCATGCCCCTGTAGGGCATGAAGAATGGCCCTGCTCTTGGATGTGGCTGCAGCAAAGGTGCTCCAGTTAACATCTGGCATATTCAGGTCCCCCATCAGCAATATCTCCCCTTTCTCTGCCATCCCAAGGATGCCTTCTATAATTTCTTGTCCATTACCTCCCCCTGAGATGGGGGTCTGTATACAGTACAACCCCTGTGCGGATTGAGGAGCCATTTCCAGTCTCCAGGGTGATCCACAGTGCCTCCTCTCTTCCCTGTTTACCCTTTAGTTCTGTTGCTTTGATCCCTTCCCTTATATAGAGAGCTACTCCTGCTCCTCTTCTTCCCTCCCTGTCCATCCTGTAGATTGTGTACCCTGGTATGTTGACATCCCAGTGATGGTTATCTGTGTACCATGTTTCTGTGACTACCACGATATCCAGGCATCCCTCTTCCATCAAGTCCACCATTTCGGGGAGCTTTTTATCTAGACTACGGGCATTTGTACTCATTACCCTCCATTTTTTTATGGCTTTATTTCTTTTTGGCCCTTCCCTGTCCTTACTGCCTTTGTCTTTTTCTCCACTTAACCCTGCCCTTTTCCCTATCGACTGCTCTATCTTGGTGTTTACCTCACTAACTATCCTGATTTTCTGGGGCGGGTGGCTAGGATTTCCCTTCTCCTTTTCAGTGCCTTCCCCCTTGGCTAGTTTAAATGCTTGCCAATGAAGCATTTAAACCTATCAGCTAGGATCCTGGTTCCCCTTCTGGATAGATGCAGACCATCGCACCTGTATAGGCCTGCATCCCTCCAGGTGGCACCCCAGAGAAGTTAAAATGAATGCTACTGATGCCCTTGTAACAAAACAATCTACGACTAACATATCCAAGGATGAAATACTGCATCAGGATTATAAAACAGTTCATATAGTGGTGCCAGACAGTACGCAATGCAGTATCTTGCAAACTTACTGCAAAACGCTACAGTATGCTGCAAGGAACAGTGTAATTTCACGGCAATTAAACCCTCTAGTCATCCAATATTTTGTGGCATGTCATTTACTGCAAAGTACTGAATTTCATCTTGTCTTGCTCCACTGTATATTATTGATACATAATACAATTCCAGAGAAGGTGGTGAGATAGACTACATAGACAATGACATACAGGTGTCTCTCTTTATTTGGTGGGCTCAAATATCATTCTCCCCAAGCAAACCTTTTAGTTCTTGCAGAATTGGTAATAGTACTACTGCTACTAATACCATTAGCAGTACTACTACTACAAGTGGGGGAAGGGCATTAGAGCATACATGATTTGTGCAGGAAGTAGCAGACACCACCACCAGTGTTCCCACTGCTACCACTATGGCTGCTACATCCACAGCCAGTGTGCTTCCCACCACCACCGGTGCCATTCTTGCCGCAGCCACCCTTTCAGTTGTCACCAATACTGTAGCCACTGCTGCCACTATTCCTATACCCATGCCCAAAGCACCTTCTACCCCATATCTGTGACCATGAACATCCTCTAGTGCTGACCCAGTGCAATGCTTGATATCATTTTCAGAGTGCTATGTGTGTGATGTGGTGGATCGGGTTTGTCACATGAAGCTTGTGTTGCATTAGTGAGAGCTCTATGTTGGTGGTTGAAGTGACATTGAGGTATATATGGTATAACAGGTTCAATGGGTGATTAATGGTGTTGCTGAAGTTCTTTTTTAAAGTTTCCTTAAATAAATACCTTTTCTGGACGAATACTGAATAACAAATACCGAATACTTGGGACCCAAATACCAAATATTCTACCCAATATTTGGGAAAAGGTATTCACACAGCCCTACTTCCTTTTCCTTAAAAACTGTCTTTCGTCCAGTTTTGTGATAACTTAAAGATCCTATGAATACATCTTTACAACCTGGAGCAAGATATATAACTATAATCTTCCATATATTAGCTAAAAGAAATAAACTGCTCCAGTTGGCTAGGCAGAAGAAACAGTTCTTTTACGAGGTCATCGAATTCACTTGTATCCAGATTTTTGTATGCAGACACAGTGCAGAAGAAAACAATTTCTTCCTAAAATGTCTGAATTTAAGGAAGCGGGAATAACAGCAGCTCTACTGGCACTAGCACATCTGAGGATTCAATTTCAGGGTAACAGCCATTACTTTGATGATCCAGATGTGGCCCAAACTTTCTATCAGAGCAATGTTCGAATCCCAGAAGATATCGTCTCTGACTTTGAGGAAGAGGATGAAGCAGAGGTTATTGAGTATCAACCCATCTGAAGTGAAGTGAACTGAACTGTGCCTCACAAAATAGGAACTGACTTTGTTCATTCATTTTTCTTCTTTCTTATTGAATTTTTGAATCTCGGTTTATGAAGTAAAATAAGGGGAATGATGCCTATTTGTTTAAAAACAGCTGGAAAGTTAAAGTTTGGAGCATAAATGGATATTTTCTATTAATTAGTGAAGTGGTTCTCATTAAATATATTATGCTAAAACATTCTTTTTGACCCCCGCCCCAAATAATGAAAAAAAAGTTTCTTTTTTTGTGCTTTTAGTTACACAAGCAATACTGGAAAATGAATGTTCTTAAGGATAATTATTTGTCAATGTAATTAAACTTAAATGTGATTCTTCTCTTAAGGAATAAAAAAAAGTATATAAAAAAGAGATCTACCCCTCGTTACAGTGCATTCCAAATTTTGTGCAAATCCGTTGAATGGCTGCAAAATTATTAAAGTGCAAAATTTGGGTTTTAACATTAAACTGCCTACTCAGCCCTAAGTATAGTGGCACTGCTGCACCACTAATATATATATATATACTGTAGATATATATATAGATAGATATAGATATATATAGATGTACCTGCATGCATGCATGCATACATACATACATACATATTACTAATGTTGGATCTATTGCAGTTATGTTTATTGGTTTAGTCTGTTTTTTAACCTGAGATCTGGGACTGTAATTCTCTATTATGCACAAGTGTGACATCTGTGTATAGCAGAGATCGCATGAATTTCAAAACATGGCTTTCCCTCAACTGTAAAAGCCTGTTTATGTTCCTGATGCCAGACTGCAAGACTTGGTTCAGAAATGCAGTACAATGTTTCACTGATCCAGTATGGCGTTTCACCTTTCATCTGCCACTTTTATTTCATTTCTCCCACTGCCAAAGGGAATCCTTATCCCAAAAATATGAGTGTAATGAAATAAACTTGCACAGTAGTTAGATTCTTACTGTCTGTGTTTTGAAAACCATAATTATAAAAACAAATATGTGAGAAATGTGTAAGTCATTTGTCAGAATGTCACAAGCCCCAGCTGCACTGAACAGATGGCACATGTGGCTTGCGGTATCCACTTGCTGGCATTCAGGATTCTCAATCCCGTACACCACAGGCTGGGAGTCAGACCAGCTTTTGCTAGTCTAACTTTACATCAGTCGTGGGACATTTTTATGGGGTTTGTGCTGAATATTTGGCACAAGACACCATAAAAAGGGTATAATGTTGCAGATGTGTGCAACCTATGAAAGGTGGGTGCAAGGTGCAACAATGTGTTGGGTGCAGCATTGGGTTCAATGCACAGCTTGACACCAGCCTCCATCACCCTTTAAGAATAGGGCCCATTGTGTTTACACACCCTTGGAATATGGTGCCAGCAGAAAACCACTCAAACTTTACTTTTGTAGTTTATGAGGCGTCACACACCTCAAGTGTATAAATAATACCTGTTTACACACCATTCCCTGGAAATTATTCTATGGCCCAGATATTCAGAGCAGTTGAGCATGGCACAACTGAGTTGAGCCGGCGCAACAACAGACATACGCTGCAGAGCCATAGTCAACCACTGCGGCTGTGCAGCGCAAGTCTCATTGTGCTGTGGCACAAATGTATTGTATGCAGCACAAGTGCAAGGGGGAATACCCATGAATATGTGGGACAGTGGCATATTCAACCCAAAACCATGGTGCAAATAAGAAGCAAACCACAGGATGCACCAGTCAGACTTGAGCCTATAAAAACAGGCTCAGACACACACAACAGATGCGGAACCCTGAGCACAAACCAGAGCACCATGGATGCAGGTCCATTTATCATGGAGCAGGTAATGAGGGGTGTGAAGAGAAGGGAGAAACAGCACTGTGACCGACAAAGTGCCCATCAGTGGTATGCCCAACACAGATGGTACCGCGCCCACCTCACATTTGAGGACTACAGTGATGTGGAGATTGTGGGCCAGTACCACTTGAACAGGACAATTCTGAGGCAGCTCTATGAGCTGTGCAGTGATGAGCTGCAGGCACCCACCAGATGGAGTCATGCCATATCTGTGGAGACCAATGTGACAGCAGTGATGTGCCTGCTCACCATGGGCACCTTCCAGAGACCAACGGGTGCATCACAGGGATCACCCAGTCAGCCATGACTTGCCTTCTCACACAGTTCCTCAACAAACTACTGCCACATGCTTCAGAGTTCATATGAGTCCCAAGCACACAGACAGAGCATACAGAAAACATGCAGGACTTCCACAGGGTGGCACTCCTGCCAGGCATGATAGGGGCCATAGACTGCACCCATGTGGCAATACACACACCACCAGGCCCAGAGGGGCTGGCATATATGAACAGGAAGGGGTACCCTTCCATCAACTGCCAGGTGCTGTGCAATGCCACGGAGTACATCATCAATGTCTGCATCACACAAGGCATGGGGGATGGATGCGGGAGCAGCAATGCCGGGGGAGAAAGGTGACAACACAGGGGAGGGGGGTGCAGGAGGTAGAGGGCAGCAGGGGTGAGGGGGTAGCACAAGCACAGCACAGAGATAACCATATCCTCTCCCCACAAAGGTGACAGCGCATACCCACTCAGGCCCTGGTTGCTCAACCCCTACCGGCAACTGTCCACACCAGCAGAGGAGAGATACAATGAGGCACTCACCGCCACATGCAATGTCATTGATCGTGTCTTTGGCATGCTCAAGATGCAGTTCCATTGTCTAGACAGGTCAGGTGGTGCCCTATAGTACAGCCCATTGAAAGCCTGTGGCCTATTCCTGGCCTGCTGCATGCTGCATAACATGGCCATTTACCATGGGATAGCAGTCCAGGTGGATGAGGGTGACAGCAGTGGTGATGATGGGGATGACAGGCTGGAAGGGGGTTTGCAGCCACCCATGGGGAGGTGAGACCCCAGGCTGGCAGCGGAGGCCAGGAGTCACAGGGCCACCATCACACAGCAGCATTTTGAGGATTGCAGGTAAGTGTAATGACATACATACAGGGCCTGCACGGACCGCTACCCTACCCACAGGGTTGGACAGGCACATAGGGATGCATGCAGTGACATGAGCACAAACAGCTTGCATGGTGGATGCAGAGCCACACAGACACACAGTACACAACACAGGCATGGGCACACACACAGGCTGCAGGACATGGCAAGGATCAGACACATGACACCAGTGCACGGGCACAGCTGGCACAGAGCTGCTCTCATCACACCCACACCACAAGGCCCATCAGCCCAGCCAGCACACAGAGGGGGCATGCGCCACATCACACATTCACACCACAACACACATGGTGCGCATCACACCTGTGCACACTGGGCAGCAGCAGCGGACAGCAGGGAAGGGCAGGATATCCAGCAGGTCTACAGCATGGTGCCACAGCCACTATGTCCACCTGGGCGGTTGTGCCTAGGCCATTCAGCAGCCATGGGCTATGCAGCAGCCACCGGGGGAGTGTCCAACACACTCACAGGGGTGGAAGCCTGAGAACGTGACTGGGTCAGGGATGGCCATGTCAGAGCCCGGTGTCAGTCATGCAGGGGTCACCAGATGCCAGAACTGTGGTGTTGAAGTAGCTATGCAGGGAGTCCTGTGCATCATGGCCATGCCCAGTGGATGCCAGTGATGCAAATCCAGCTGCAGTGGTACAGGTCATGCAGTCCAGAGATGCGGTCATGGCCTCCTGCAGTTGGCGGATCTCATCAACAAGCTGCTCCTGTCTTTTGTCCTGCAGCTCAGACAGCTGATGCATCTCAGCCCACAGTGCATGGATCTCTGTAGCAAGCAGTGTGTGGTTGTATAGAGATGCCCACAGCAGCCAGGTGTGCTTAGCCAGCCAGTCAGCATCCTGCACATCCTGGCCCGGATGCTGGCCTTCTGGGGGTGATGCTGCACACTGGTCAGTGCCCCTCTCTGGTGGATGCTCCACAGGGGACTGCACAGGGGGTAGTGTGGCTATGGGTGCACCAGTGGTGGCCCCTGTGGTATGCTGCCTGGTGGTCACTGCATCCTGCCACCACTGTCCATCCATCTGCTGGTCCATGCCAAGCACAGCTGTGCCTGCAACAGCACCCTACCTTCACCAGGCACAGCAGTGGCATGAGACATCCCTGTGCTGCCATGGACAGGGGGCAGCTGCGCAGCTGCAGGCACAGTACTGGGCCCCAACAGTGACTGCATCTGTCCCTGGATCATGGCTGGCACCACATGCCTAGCACTGTCCAGGATCAGTGTCATATCTCCATCATCAGTGTCAAAGGCACTGCACAGCTGGGTGCCTGCACACAGCACAGACAGGCTCTCACCCAGCAGGAGCTCTGACAGCATGTCATCTGACTCCAGCCCCAGGATATTTAGCAGCCTCACACTGTCAAGTCACAGTTGGTCCCTGTCCCGGATGCCCGTGGACATCAATGGCACCACCTCCTCTGGTCCCATGTAGGCATCCTCCTCCTCCTGTACAGCTCCACAGAGATGTGATGGTGCTAGAAAACAGAAACACAGAGTCAGTGAAGGTATAGCACCCATGCAGGTGGGTCTCACACCCAGAGGTGCACACTAACATGGATGCCATCCACCGGTGCACCATGCTGCATGCCCCATCCCACACGGGCCATGCAGCACAGTGGCAGACCCACCTGCATGGTACTGCCCACATTCCCACCCTTGCATGGTGTGTGATCACTCACTGTGCTGTGAGGGGCTGCCACTCATCTGGAAACCACCACCATGAATGCCTTCTATGGCAGCATGGCTGATGGGAGCCACCTCCAGCTCCTCTGTCGCCATCAGTACCAGTGTGGTGGGTGGTCCACCAGCCATCCTGCTGCATGATGCCCTGATGGCTGCCACCTTCTCTTCACTGTGGCATTTGTCCATCCCCACCTTCTTATGGCACCCTGGGTGCTCCTCTGGTGTCTGCCATGTGCATTCACATAGGTGGATGCTACCTCCTGTGATGCTTGGCCAGCTGGTTATGATTGTTCTATGATATTTGTAATATAGAATGTGGTATGTGAGTGTCTCACATGAGAAAGCCTGTGGGATGGGTGCCCCCCCCAAAGTTTCAGCTACAGGATATATTACCCTGAATCCAGGAGGTAATTAAAGGACTAGAGAGACTTAATTAAGGGTCTCCTGTTTTTCTGTTGTAATTAGAACTGACCCAGCTACAAGGATATAGGGTGCGTAAACTTTTATGACGTCTTAGAGAAAAAACATTTTATAACAACATGGTGTGAAAAGTCATAAAATCCTTTTATGTGCCGTGAATATAGGAACTGCTCGAGATCAAAGAGGGGATGTTAATTAAGGAATCATATTGAGAAATGAGTTTTTGCTGATGTCACCTTATTTGAAATATCTTCTGACAGGAAGATCATTGTTTGTATAATTTTTATATTCTAAAAGGAGGAGTTAGATGACATCATCAGAAGGGGTGTGTGAGAGAGACACAGTTTAACTTAGGACTGTGGCTGAACTTAGTGTCACTTCTTTTTGGACTTTTAAGAAACAAGATCTCTAACTTAGACACTTAGAGGTACTACATCAGACAGAAAAGATCTAAATGTACTTTGGTAGGAGTTTGTCTGTAGTTTTCCTTGTTTTTCTTTGTGTGATTGTATGCTTTGTGATATAGTGTTCTGTGTTTATATTTTTCATATTTTTATCTATTTTTAAGTAAACTTATTATTTTGAAAGACTGCCTGGGTGTGTCTACGAAGTTATTTTTGTATGTGACGTATAGAGGGTTAAGACTGACAAAAAAAAAACTGTTCATAAGCTTGATGGTGTTATCCAAACTGGGAAAAGATAAGGATATACCTAAGGTCTTTTATAGAGTTTTAAGGGTTCATTTTTGGATACCTGGTTAGGTGCCCTTAGGCGAAAGATATCTGGCATACCCCCAAAGAGCAGATTATCTGAGTCTGTACATTTAAATACTAACATACTAACATACTAAAATGCCAGCAGAATAGGCCTAATGGTCTTTCGTGTCTGCTCATTTGGTCAGTCCCCAACCTGGGTGCTGACCTTGCTGTCCCCCTCGCCTTCTCTGGCTTCTCCCTTCCCAGTTCCGGATATTCTTGCTGCATTGGATTTTGCTTCCAGAACCCTTCCCCTGTACCTGTCCCACCCCCTCTTGAACCCCTCCACTGTCTCTGCCTCCACCAGCCCCCTAGGCAGTGCAGTCCATGGCTCCACCACCCTCTCAGTGAAGTAGCACCTCCTCCTTTCTCCCTGAATCTTCCCCCTCAGCTTCCAGCCATGCCCTCTAGTGGCCCTTCCTCCTTCCTTCACAGCACCCTTAACTGTTCCTCCCGAGTTTACCCTCTTCATGTACCTAAGACCTCTATCATGTCCCTGCGTCCCTTCTCTCTTCCAATGTGTACATATTTAGCTCTTCGAGCCTCTCCTCATAGGTCCTGTCCCCAAGCCCCAAATCATTTTGGTTGCCCTCCCTCTGACCCTCTCCAGGAGGTTAATGTCCCGCTTTAAATGTGCCTCCAAAACTGCACAAGTAGTACTCAAGGTGCGGCCTCACCAAGCAGTTATACAGAGGGATATCACTTCCCTCCTTCTGGAGGTGTCATCCTCGCGATGCATCCCAGCATCCTGTTGGCCTTGGATGCTGCCCTCCTACAAGTTTCAGAGTTGTTCATCTTGACATCCACCACCACCCCCAGGTCCCTCTCAGCCATCGAGATTTCAGTATCCCTCTAGGGTAGCACTTGACCTGGGTTTCTGCCCCAGGTGGAGTACCTTGCATTTCCTGCATTGAACCTCAGCTTCCACTTTCTAGACCATCTTTCCAGAGCCTCCAGGTCCCCCTGTAGGGCCACCCTCCCCTCCTCCCCATCCACCACCACCCCAGTTTCGAGTCATCTGCAAAGAGACTCATCTCACTCCTGATTCCTGTCCTTATGTCTGATATGTAGGCGTTGAACAGAAGGGGCCCAAGGACTGATCCCTGTGGGACCCCACTAATGACCCTCCTTGGGGATGAGACTATCCCCCAACTATGACCCTCTGGGTCCAGTCCTGGAGCCAATTGCCTATCCATCTGATCATCTGGTTCCCCACCCCCATTTCTCCCAGCTTATCCAACAGGCCTACATGAGGAACAGAGTCAAATGCCTTGCTGAAGTCTAGAAAGAGGACATCCACTGGTCTACCCAGGTCCAAGGCACTTGTCACCCAGTCATAGAACTCCACCAGGTTTGTCTGACACGATTTCCCCAGGATGAATCCATGCTGTCTATTGTCCAGGCACCCTGACTTATCCAGGTCCCCCAGCCTCTCCTTGACAATGCCCTCCATCACCTTGCCCACCACCGAGGTCAGGCTGACAGGCCTGTAGTTCCCTGCCACCTCCCTTGATCCCCCCTTGTGGATAGGCACTATATGTACCACCTTCCAGTCTTGGGGCACCCACCCTGTCCTCAGAGAGATGGTGAAAAGCTCTGCCAGGAGTTTTGCCAGGACATCTGCAAGTTCCTTCAGCACTCTGGGATGTAATTTATCTGGCCCGGTGCTTTCTCCATCTTAAGGGGCTGAGGCTTCCCTCACCTCTCTGCTGTGATTTCCACTTCCGGTACCTTCTCCTGCTTAGCCCCTCCCCACCTGCCAGTGATGCCTCCCCTCTCCCCAGACCTGCCAATCGGTAAGGGTCCCCCTCCTCAGTATCTCTGTCTCCTCCCATGTATGATGCAGCACCCCATTTTCCCTGGTGAAAACTGAGGTGAAGTACTCATTTAGTACCTCAGCCTGCTCCCCCGGGTCTTGTGCCCATCTCTCCCCTGATTTAATCCTGCTAATCTGCCCCTTCACCCTTCATTTTTCCCCAATGTATCTAAAGAACCCCTTGTTCCCTCTCCTAATTCCCTGGCCAGGTTCTGCTCCTTCCTTGCCTTAGCCACCCTCACCACTCTAGTGGCCCTTCTAGCCATCAGCTCATATTCCCCTCGATTCCTTTCACTCCTTGAGCACTTGAATTGCTTATAGGCTGCTTTCTTTCCCTGCACCACCTCCTGGACCTCCCTGGTCCACCAACAGGGTTTTTGGGCCCTACCGACATTTCGTTTTACTCTTGCACAGGTGCTGGTAGCATCCTGCACCTCTCCTGATGATTTCACCTACCATCAGCCTCATGTCTGACCCAATCCCATCCAAATGCTCCTGAGATCCTTCCCATTTCCTTAAAATCCACCCCTGAAGTCGGTTACTCGTCTTTGTGCAGCCTTCTACCCTCCTAGGTCCAGGCAGGAGCCAGACCGTGGCATGGTCACTCCCCGCCAATGGGTCCCTTACCTCCAGGCCCCCAGTCTGGTCATCGTCCGCCAGGACCACACCAGTACCGGTGTTCTCCCTGGTCGGTTCCCTCACCTGCTGAGTTAGGAACATCTTGAAAGACATCCAACAACCCTGTTCCCTGGTCACAGAGAATGTCATAGTCTCCCAGTCTGTTCCTGGTATGTTTAAGTCCCCCAACACCACCACTATTCCTCTGCCCAGTCTGCAGTGTCTCTAACATCTGCCACCAGACTGTCCTCCAGCTCCTCCGCCAGGGCAGGGGGTCTATACACCACTCCTATTTTTCCCTCTTGCCCCCCTTGTTATCAAGGTGACCCAAATCTCCATGGTTCCCTCCGCCTCCTCTACTCCCCTATGCCAATGCAGTTTTTGACTATCATTGCTACCCTCCCCCTTCCCTCCCCCCTTCCTTCCTGAACATAGTGTATCCCTCCAGGTTCAGGTCCCAGTCATGTCTTGCAGTGGCCCAAGTCTCAGTGACCGCTGCCACATCCACTGCCCTCAGTTAGCATCGCCTGGAGCTCAGGCATTTTATTGCCCAAGCTCCTGGCATTTAGCAGGACTACCTTCCACCCTTTCCCTATAGTTCCATTTCCCTGCTCGTGTTCCCATGGGATTCTGTTTTCCCTTGGTCTGCACTTTTGCCAGTTGACCTTTCCTGCAATCATCTCTGGTCCCCAGGTGGAGACAGAGTCCCTCCTTATCGGCACCCTCTTGACAGCCTTTTTCTCCGTCCCACCCCCTTCACAAGTTTAAACCCCACTTTTCACCAATGAACCCTCTATTTTCAACTTAAGGATTCCTCCCTCCAAATTGAGATGTAGTCTATCTCTAGCATACAGCTCCTTATCCTCCCAGTTCTCCCCCAATCCCCATCAACCCATACCCTCTGGCCTCACACCACCCCCTGAGCCACTGGTTTATCTCCTAATTTTCCTTGTGTTCCCCACTGCCCTGGCACTGGCAGGATTTCTGAGAGGAAACTGTGTATCCTATGTCATGACAGACCCTGGCAAGCTCCCTGAATCTTGCCTGTATCTCTAGCTCGTTCTATTTCAACGTCTATTTGTACCCAGGTGGACCAGTATGTCTGGGGAACCCCACAATCCTTTGCCAGCTGATATACCTCGTCTTAGCCCTAAGAACGTTAGTCCAGGGAAGCATATTGTTCTAACTGGCCAGGCTTTCTCCCTCCCTATCCCATTTGATACCCCTGATCATAGAATCCCCAGCAGGAGCACTCTGACCACTCCTTTTCCTGCATTCCCCCTTCCATGTCCCTCATCCTTTCTACAGGCCCCTCCACCCAGCCGCTCTGTGTTCCTCCCCTTTCTGGTGCCACATGCCACCCCCTCCTTATTTACCATGGCCACCCTCTCCCCTCCAATCCTATGCCTCCTCCTCCTGAGTATCCTTCTGTTCCTTGCTAATTCCCCCTCACTGCTCACAACTGGTCCTTCTCCCCCATCTGCTAAACTAGCCTGGCTCATCCTCCTTCCTTCCTGTCTCCATTTAGTTCCTCCTTGTAGTCATGCTCCCTGGCCTAAACCCTCAGCTCCCTTTACTGAATCCTCCTTGTACTTCTGGTCATTCTCCTTTACCTTTCTCCCAACTGGTCCTTCTCCTTGTGCTTTCCTCCCTCTTCCTCCTGCCCCTCCTGCTCTGATTCACTGCTCCCCCCATTCTCCTGCATTCCAGGTCCCCCTGTTCTTCCTGCTATCTGGCCCCTGCTTCCTGCCTCCACTCCACTCCCTTTCCATCTCTAACTACCCCTGTCATGGCTACATCACCCCCTCATCCTTGAGCAGAAGAAGAGAATTTAGGCGTTACTGAGTGTAAGGTCTGATCCACCTCCCTGCCTTGCTTCCTTCTGTCCAGCCCTGGCCATCTGCCTACTTCCCTGAGAATGTTGTCCCTCTGTCCCCCTTGTAGAGGGCCCCCCAGTTACCTGCTCCTGCTTCCTTGGTGTCCTTGACCTCCGCCAGGTTCCCTATGTGACCCCTGAGTATTCTCCTGCACTCCTTTCCCTATGCCCCCACCCCCATGCTTGGTGCAACCCTGTGGGAGATTCCCACCCCTTCCCCTAACCATACCACCCCTTTCCCCTGCTTTTCTCCTAATCCCTCAAGCAGAACCTCCTCCCTGTTGTGCTAGCTGGTAGCATTGACTGGCAACCACTGAACTTCCCAAGCCCAGTCCAGTATCATGGCTGCTCCACACCCTGTGCACCCCACCACCCTCCCAAAGATGCCTGCCCTAATGATGTGGTTCCATCCCCTTCCAAATAGGTTTCCTGGGTGAGCCACCAGGTTCCCCCTAGTCCAAGATACCCCTACTGCCTAATCAGGTCACCCACTAATCTTACAGACAGTCCCACTGTACACTAGTAACTCTGTTACTAGGTGCAGTACAACACATTAAACTTATAAGGAAATGAACAACCCAAAAGCTCCTCTCCAGCCTTTAAATCCTACCCCCAGTGGCTAGAACTACATGAGCTGCACCTGCAGCCTTTTCCTCCAATTGCAGGGCAGGTGTTCCCCTATAAATTTGCAGACTTCTGGGGAGGGTGGGTGATGGGCAGACACCTGACTCGTGAGAGAGAGTGTATCAGCCCTGTGTCTCCCCTCCAAGCCCAGCAGCCAAAGAACCAGGCCCAAGCAAATCCCACCAAATAGGTTTTAAATCAGAAGAAATAGGCCTCTACCAGCGCAGCCTGTTACACAGTGAAACCTCCACAAAATGAGCCCCCCTTACAGCCACCAAATCAGTTTACAAACATCCAGCAGCACCCCAAACAATACCCTGCTAGCCCCTTAGAAGTAAGAAAGAAAAGAACTAACTTACCAACTAAAATCCACAAGAACCCTGTGAAAACAACAGCAGCAGCTACTGTCCTGGAACACAACTGATCCTGTCCCCTTCCAGTTCTTTGTGATACGCTAGCATAAGGTTCACCATTTGAATCCCCTCAGAATTTAAGACTAAAGGTGATTTGGACCCACAAGCAGACAGGAGGGTTACCCTGTCTGTTACCTGTTCACACTCTTGTGTTCGAAGGTTGGCACCGGGGAGCAGAGGGCCTGACCTGCTGAGTGCGTTTGTGACAGATTGGTTGGCAGCGGTGCGATAAATTGGTAACACAATCTTTAACTGTTCAGTGTGTCAGCTTAATACTATACAACTCACTTGCAAAAAAAGGCAGTGATTTATTTTTTAAAGGGGAAACAGAACTATATCATTTTGCTTACAGTCAAGTTCCTACCAGTTTTCTTTTTTTTCCAAAGTGCAAGTTAGAGTAGCTGTACTTAGGGAAGAAGATGGCTTCCAACCACAGTGGGCACACTGTAGACTACTTGAAGCAGTTGTACAAGGACAGAGGAGTCCTGTATGATGGGGGAGAGTCACCAAGCAGAACTTCATGGATGCCCTGATGGCAGCAGAAGCCCAGAGCATCGTCACTGACTGTGATTGTAAGGGACCAAACCTTGAGCATGGAGGGGCCAGTGGCCAGTGCAGCGTCCAGATCCGGTGAGGATGACAGCAGGGCCAGTGCCAGAGAAGGGCCACAGCAGCAGGGGAAGGTCACCAGCATTCTGGAGCCAGAAGCAATCAGGCTGCAGATTGAGTTGCGCAGAATGGAGCTGGAGTTCCAGAGAGACACTGAGCATGAGAAACAAGCCACACAGGAGAAGAGGGAGTGAGAACAATGAGAGGCTGAATGAGAACGTCAAGAGGCTGAATAAGAACGGTGAGAAGCAGAGTGAGAACAGCAGGAGGCTGACCATGAAGAGCGTGAGAGTTAGCAAGCCACAGAGGAGAAGAGGGAGTGAGAGCAGCAAGAAGCTGAACGTGAATAGTGAAAGGCAGACCATGAGAAGTGTGAGTGCCAGAGGCGACATGAACTGGAGAAGTTACGACTCCAACCACCAGCACCAGAGCAGGTAAGTGGCTTGGGTTTAACTGGAACTACAGAACTGGGTTACAAATTGAATTCCAAATTGATAGCTGAATTTAAAGAGGGGGAGGATATGGATGCCTTTTTAAATTCCTTTAAAAAAGTTTGTATTCAGGTTAAAATTCCTAGAGGGTCCTGGAGCTTCCAGCTATCCCCGCAACTTACAGGGAAAGCTTGGGATGCATTGGGTCAAATGAACAATGAGGACAGTAATGATTACAGCAAACTTAAAGCTGCACTGTTAAAAAAGTTAGATTTAACTGTAGAAGCATACAGAGCTAAATTCTGTAAGCTCAGGAGAAGCCCGGATATGAGCTATGAGGAGCTAGCCATGAAACAACGTCAGTTTTTAAAACGTTGGTAGGAAGGAGTTGAGGCAAACTCTGTAGATAAAATTGAAAATGTTATTTTGTTAGAACAGTTTTTTTGAGCATGCCCAACAGAGCTGAAAACCTGGCTGGAGGACCGAGTTCCCAAAACAGTGCAAGAGGCTGCTGAACTCTCGGACCGCTATGCCAAGAGCAGACCTGCTCTGAGAGTGAATGGGGTGGGCATGGCATCACAGAAAGGGAAGAGCATGCCTTCAGGGCAGCTTAAACCCTCACTGCCTCCACCGAAGCCAGTTAGCCCTAGGTTTCAAAGAAAAGTGTTCTCTGAGAAAATAAATGAATGTTAGGTTTGAAAAGAAACTGGGTATATTGCCAGACAGTGTCCCAAAAGGATGAGCAATATACAACAAGGAGGAAAGAAGTGGGTTGTTTGCGAGTCCCTGGAAGCATGCCTGTGAACATGAGGGAACACATGCACCCAGTCATGATGAATGGTGTACAGACACAAGGGTTAAGGGACACAGGGGCATCCCTGACACTGGTAAAGGGGGATCTGGTAGAGCCTGGTCAGCTTATACCCAATTAATTTGTAACTGTACAAGACTTCACTGGTGAGGAGAAAACATTGCCACTCACTAGAGCTCTCCTAGACTGGGGTGAAACAGGAGGAACTGTGCAACAGGTGGCTGTAGCCAAAACTTTAGCAGTTGATGTCATCCTTGGCAACAATCTCAAACAGGGGATGGTGTGTGCAGTTACCCATAGCCAAGTAGCAAGGGAAAATTGTAGTTCCTTGGACCCCACAGAAGCCATTGTGGAAACCACTGGGTGGCTGGTTCCCCAGCCTGTCTCCCTTGATATGGAGACTAATGAAAAGGGGGTAGAAATTTCCCCAGGAGCAGTTAACCACACAGCTACGGAGGTTTACTCCAAAGATGAAGGGTGACACATTGCCAGAGGGTTAGGGATGACAGTGATCCTGAATGCCCTGATGCTAGTGCTAGGGGCCCTAGTATAGAGACTGAAGTGGACCTGTCCCATACCTTGGGAATGTGTAAGGAGTTTGTAGCTGCTCAGAAAATTGACTCTAGTCTAGAGAAGCTGAGGGCTTGGGCAGACTCTGACAGAGCACAGGGAGGTGAAAGTAAACATAAGGTTTATTGGGAGAATGAACTGATGTATACTCAGGCTGTGAAGACAGAGGAAGGGGTGATAGGCAGGCAGCTTGTCATTCCCCAGGGGTATCATGAGCAGTTGCTCAAGACTGCACATGATATTCCCTTGTCTGGTCATCTGGGAATTATGTGCACTACGCAGCGGTTGGCTCAGAATTTCTATTGGCCCAACTTTACCCAGCAGGTGAAGGAGTATTGCAGATCTTGTCACTGGTGCCAAGAAATAGGGAAGGCATGTAAGAAAACCCAAGCCACCCTAATTCGACTGTCCATAGTGGAGGAGCCATTCCAGAGGGTGGGAATGGATATTGTGGGGCCTTTAAATAGCCCCAGCTTTTCTGGGAAAAGGTTCATCCTGACTGTGGTGGATTATGCCACCTGGTACCCTGAGGCAGTCATCCTATCCTCCTCACTGAGGACAGACAAAGTGGCAGATGCCTTACTTGGAATTTTCTCCCGTGTTGGGTTTCCGCAGGAGGCTATCACCAATCGAGGAGGTTCCTTCATGTTGGACCTGATGAAATGTTTGTGGAAGAAGTATGGGGTGGAGCAGAGGCACGCAACACCTTATCACCCGCAAGCCAATGGGCGTGTGAAAAGATTTAATGGTACCATGAAGTCAATGCTCCAAGTGTTTGCTGAACAGCATGGGAGGGACTGGTAGAAATACCTTCCCCAACTGTTGTTTGCATACAGGGAGGTGCCCCAAGAGTCAACAAGATTTCCCCCTTTGAGCTCTTAAATGGATGCCAGGTATGTGGGCCCCTAGACTTGATCCGGGAGGACTGGAAAGGCAAGCAAGCCACTCAGGGGAACTCCCATAGCGGATTATGTCCTTAGGTTTAGGGAAAGGCTGAAGGAGCTTATGGGGATAACCCAGAGCAATCTGGCAGCTGCCCAACAGAAACAAAAGTGTGATACGACAGCAGAGCCAGAGCTCGTTCATGCACGGTGGGTCAGGAAGTCATGGTCCTTATTCCGGTCTGGAAAGACAAGCTGCAGGCTGAGTGGGCAGGACTGTACAAGGTAGTTAGAAAGGTAAATGATGTGAATTCTATTATAGAGTTACCTGACAGCAGACAGACAGAAAGGATGTACTATGTCAACATGATGAAGCCTTATGCTAACAGGGCTGACATGGTGTTTGCAGTATGTAGTCCTGGGGAGGGGACAGATGACGGAGACCCCCTTCTGGACTTGCTGGAAGAAATCAAGAGGGAGTCCTCTGTGGAGGCAGCTAAATTGTCTCCCCAGCTGGCCCCAGAAAAGATCCAGGAAGTAAGGAAAGTTTTAGCAGACTTTGCCCCACTGTTTAGTGCCAAGCCTGGACTAACCCCTTTAGCAACGCTTACTGTGGAGACAGGGACACAGACACCCATACAGCGGACAGCATATCTGGTGTCAAAGGCTGTCCAAAAGGATATTAGGAGGGAGGTGGAGGAAATGCTGGATTTAGGGATAATCCAGGGATCCCACAGCCCCTGGACCTCACCTGTAGTTCTTGCTCCCAAGCCAGATGGCTCTACTCATTTCTGTGTGGACTATCGTGGACTGAATGCAGTCATGAAGTCAGACACCCAACCGATTCCACGGACAGACTCCTGGACAAGTTGGGAGTGGCGACATACCTTATGACTATTGACCTGACAAAGGGGTATTGGCAGGTAGAGTTAACGGACACAACTAGGGAGAGTTCGGCCTTCATCACTCTGATAGGCTTATTTGAATTTGAAGTAATGCCTTTCGGAATGAAGAATGCCCCGGCCACTTCCCAAAGGTTGGTGAACCAGGTGTTAAATGGTGCTGAGGGGAACACCATGGCATACCTGGATGGCATTGCCATCTTTAGTGCCAGCTGGCAGGAACACCTGTCCCACCTTAGGGAAATGCTGAGCAGGATACAGAGAGCCAAGCTCACTGTCAAAGCTGAGAAGTGCCAGGTGGCCATGGTTGAAGTGACATACCTTGGACATGTTGTAGGCCGGGGACAACTCTGTCCTAACCAAGTAAAAATAGAGGTGATCAAGGCATGGCTCAGACCAGAAATGTAGAAGCAATTCAGGAGTTTTCTAGGGACAGCAGGGTACTATAGGAAATCTGTATCCAATTACAGTGCCCTGGCTGCTCCCCAATCTGACCTAGTATAAAAAAAGATGCCTAAGAAAATTACCTGGAAACCAGCCTGTGAAAAAGCCTTTACCAGACTGAAGGAGGCACTGTGCAGTGCTCCTGTGTTGACAAGTCCTGATTATAGCAGACCCTTTATAGTTCAGACTGACACCTCAGATGTGGGTATTGGGGCAGTACTGAGTCAGACATCCAACCAAGGGAAATATCACCCTGTAGTGTACATGAGTAAAAAGTTACTTCCCAGGGAGCAGGCATTCTCTACTGTGGAAAAAGAGTTTCTTGCCATAGTGTGGGCCCTAAAGAAGTTGGAGCCATACTAATATGGGCAGCATTTTGAGGTACAAATGGACCACAACCCCCTGGTTTGGCTGACCCAAATGGGAAAAACTAATGGTAGACTATTGAGCTGGAGTCTTGCCTTGCAAGGGTATGACATGACATTCTTACATAGGGTTGGAGCGACAACTCAGAATTCAGGTGGCCTGTTGTGTGTTTATGAGGAGTGAACTGATTTGGGAAGCTCATCCCATGCAAGGGATAGAGCCGCCAAATTCAGTCTAGTTGGGGAGGACTGTGACGCTTGGCCAGCTGGTTATGATTGCTCTATGATATTTGTAATATAGAATATGGTATGTGAGTGTCTCACGTAAGACTGCCTGTGGGATGGGTGACCCCCCACAACGTTTCAGCTACAGGATATATTACCTTGAAACCAGGAGGTAATTAAATGACCAGATAGACTTAATTAAGGCTCTCCTGTTTTTCTGTTGTAATTAGAACTGACCCAGCTACAAGTATATAGGGCTTGTAAACTTTTATGACATCTTAGAGGAAAAACATTTTATAACAACATGGTGTGAAAAGTCATAAAATCCTTTAAAGTGCCCTGGGAATAGGAACTGCTCAAGATCAAACAGGGGATGTTAATTAAGGAGTCATATTGGGAAATGAGTTTTTGCTGATGTCACCTTATTTGAAATATCTTCTGACAGGAAGATCATTGCTTGTATAATTTTTATATTCTAAAAGGAGGAGTTAGATGACATCATCAGAAGGGGTGTGTGAGAGAGACACAGTTTAACCTAGGACTGTGGCTGAACTTAGTGTCACTTCTTTTTGGACTCTTAAGAAACAAGATCTCTAACTTAGGCACTTAGAGGTACTACATCAGATAGAAAAGATCTAAATGTACTTTGGTAGGAGTTTGTCTGTAGTTTCCTTGTTTTTCTTTATGTGATTATATGCTTTGTGATATAGTGTTCTGTGTTTACATTTTTCATATTTTTATTCATTTTTAAGGAAACCTATTATTTTGAAAGACTGCCTGGGTGTGTCTTCGAAGTTCTTTTTGCATGTGACGTATAGACTGACAAAAAAAAAACTGTTCATAAGCTTGATGGTGTTATCCAAACTGGGAAAAGATAAGAATATATCTAAGGTCTTTTATAGAGTTTTAAGGGTTCATTTTTGGATACCTAGTTAGATGCCCTTGGACTAAAGATATCTGGCATACCCCCGAAGAGCAGATTATCTGAGCCTGTACATTTGGGTACGCTAGCATAAGGTTCACAGCTTGAATCCCCCCAGAACTTGCGACTAAAGGTGATTTGGACCCACAAGCAGACAGGAAGGTTACCCTGTCTGTTATCTGTTCACACTCTTGCGCTCGGAGGTTGGCACTGTGGGAGCAGAGGGCCTGACCTGCTGAGTGCGTTTGTGACACCTCCCACCCAGCCAACTAGTCCTGCAGTGTGCCCGTGGCACCACCCAGCAGGTCCTCCTTGTTGATGTAGGCCTCAAACAGGGCCTGCTGCTCCTCCTTAATGAAATTGGGCCTGTGCTTCCCTGCAGGCCCACGCTCCTCCTCTCCCTCAGCCTTGAACATTGTGCTACCTCTGGACAGTGACAGACATGGATGTCAGTGGCAGCATGGCACAATAAGGTGCTCTGTTGCACTGTAGGTATGGGCCTCTCATTCCCAGCATTATCATCCTCTTACCAAACTGGCTGCAATACCGGTCCATAGCCTGTGCTGTGGTGTGGCACTTTTAAGGTGCAACGCATGCACATGAGCTTGTGCGCAATGGTAATGGGATGCTAATGATCCCTGTTGCGCTGTGCATAGCCTAATGAGATGATTTGCATATGGGGACTGAATATCACATTATTGCACCATGCTCATGCAGGCTGTACTGGAGCAATCGTGTGGTGCAAGTCCAGTGCATGCACAGTGTGTGGGCTTGCACACCCGTGTGCATTGACCTATCACGTGACCATATGCAGTGTGCGACATGCCCCCATTGTGCATGTGGTGCTGGTCACCTATCTAGCAACTGTGTGCATCACGGTGCAAAGGCCCATGGCACAGCTGCATGGGATGCACTATGCTGCATACAGCACAGGGTGGGGTCATGCACGATGTTGTGCAGGGTCACTCCCCGTGTCATCAGGGTCACAGCCATGATCCCGTGCACCCACCAGGCTATGCCACTGTGTGCATGCATTATGCTGTGCAATACTCTGCCACAGAGCATGCCAATCATGCATTCATGTGCTGCCCAGCAGCATACAATGGTACGCTATTGTGCAATGTCCACGGCTGCACCATGAGCATGCTGTGTAGGACATAACACGTCCTACAGTTGAGTTGCACTTCAGCCATGGTGGGCACTGTTACCATGCATTAAGCAGTTAACTGGGTGGAGGTGGAGATGTGCAACCTGGTTGCACTGGTGTAGCCCTATGAACCCCAGCTGTTTGGGCAGGTGCCCATGCCGCAGCCGAGGACCGAGGTGTGGGCCTGTGTGGCCACAGCCCTGGAATGCCGAATGGGGGTGTGGCAACCACCAAGTAGTGTAGGCACCACTATGGTGACCTGCGCAGAAGGGATCCGGAACATCTGCGTTCGCTCCAGGCATGTGTGCAGCATGGTGTTGTGCCACAGACAGGTTAGTATTCCCATGAGTCATGAATGCCCATGGTGTATCTGTACTAGGCATCTGGAAGTGCAGTGTGTGCAGCTGCTGGGGGGTGGACATGGTCCTGGCAGTCGCTGCGTGTCCTACTTGGTTGACACACACAATGCTGTTGTGCGTGTTGCAGTCATCCAGGCACCAGGGCCACAGGACAGATGGTGTCCTACCCTGCACCAGGTCAGCTGTGTGCCAGGGGGATTATATGTGTGTGACTGTCCTCTCGTGTCCACCTCTCTGTCATCCATCCACAGGTCCAGAGGACTGCAGGAGGGCCAGGGCAGCTGCAGCTGTGGCTGGTAGGCAAATTGATGGGACAGATGCTGGGGCTTTAGGACAGTGACAGCCAGGTGGTCATGTTCACACTGCTGTACTGTGCATGTGTGGGTCACTGTAGGTTGCAGGGTTCCAGACTTGGTCACCACTGCCATGTGTGGGCACTGTCTAGGTGGGCGCAAGGACCAGTGGATGTGCTGGTGTTGCACTGTATGTGCGTGTACTGTGCCCATATCCACTGTGCCACCTGTGGGGGTGGGTTGTGCGCCTGGCCTCCACTGTCTGTACAGCCATGGGTGCCCGCAGTCTGCATCATGTGCCTTGCATGTGCACTGCTGTACCCATTGTGTGACCCTGTGTGCCTGTCCTCACTGGTGTAGTGTGCTGTGTGGATGGCTGTGTGGCCCTCCATGCACGGGAGCTTGAGGGTCCATTCACTGGTGTGTGCCTCCACTGTCCAGTGCACACTGTGTGTGGGATAGGGCTCCTTCTGGCATGTCGCTTATTGCCTGTTCTGTCCCTTCTCCTAGGTTGGGTCAGGGTACTGCCACAGAGGAGGATGGGGCAGCTGGTGAGGGCCCTCTTTTGTGATCCTGTGCCAGCAGAGGAGGATGATGGCCATTATGGGTGGATGGTCGGCCTGATGCAGCGCCAGTTGAGTGAGATGGTGGCCTTGAGGAGGGACATAGGCTGGTTGGAGGCTACAGTGCGCGGCAGGCATTAGTCTGCCCTGGTTCCATTGGGGCACAGTCCCTGTGTGCCCTGTCCTTCTCCTGTTGCCCTGCCCATTCCCACATCCCACTGTACAGCCCCAGGACCCTATCCCCTGCCTCCCGTGACCCCTCAACATTCCCTTGTTTTCAGTTCTGTAAATAGTTGCCCTGTCTGCCTGTCGAGCTGACCACCACTGGTGTACCCTGTGGTGCTGTGCCCCTCTCCACTTTAGGTGGTGCCCATGTGCCCCTGGGTGGCTTGTGCATCCCTCACCCCTGGCCTACTGTTCTCTGTGTTTGTGTGTTATTCTGACACCATGGCCATGGCTCCCTACAGCATGGCCTGTTGGATATGTCTTGTGTGGTTCTGCCATTGGCATGCCAGTGGTGCTGGTGTGTTTTCCTGTTGTTTGTGCCACAGTTAGTGGCCTGGGGTCCTGTTTCTGCCATCCCCTGTTGCCCTGTGGTGCCTCCAGGACTGTGTGCTCCTGTTGTCTGTGGTTAGCCATGCTGGTGGGGTACTGTGCCCATGTGCCCCTGTGTGTCCCTGTTGCCTGTTACCCTTGCTCAGCCTGCTGGGTTGTGTGTTCTGGCCTGCTGCTGTCACTCCTGATTGCACCAGAGCATCTGTGAGTGCACTGTGGTGCATCTTTACTATATTCAGCCTGCCTTGCGCCAACGCATCTCAGTGGCGCATCTTCTGAATATAGCATCCTTTGCCACATGGTACATTTGCATTGCACTGCCCCATCCTTTGTGCACACCTTGGGCACATGTCTGAATATATATATATATATATATATATATATATATATATATATATATAATAGTGGTGCGGTCACGCCACTATAGTTAGGGTTGAGCGGCCAGTTACATACTAAAGTCAAAAGTTTGAATGTTAATAATTTTGGACCCATTCTATGGATTTGCCTGAAATTTGGTACACATGTTGGAGCATACTAGATCTCTTGATCTGCCAAATTGCGTTTCTGTCGGAGTGCCAGTCTTCGTGTACGAAAGCACTGAAAAATGCAAAATTATCCATTTTTGGAGGCACCTTTTGGCATTCTTAATGTGGTCCTGCACAGCCATTGTGTGGTGTGCTGCTCTGCAAGATGGCTCATTGGAAAGAGCTTTGGTGGACAAACATGCTGCTTTTTTGTTTGGTGAAAAAATATTAAGGCATTCAAAAGTTATGGTACTTTTAAGTTCCCATTACAAGACAATGGGAAAATTTATATGTATATCTTGCGATCAAAGAATGGGGTTCTGGCCATCTCGTCCCACCTGGTGGTCAAAGAATTTTCAGCCTCACGGTTCAAGAATCTTTGATCCCAAGGAATTTCAAAAATTCTTTGACTGCGAGGTCTGCAATCTTGTTTTCAGTTTTCCGATTGCACAAACACAAATATCTCGGCTCAGGGGTCACTTCTGAAGTAAAACTTCAATGGATTTTACTCAGGGGACCCTGATCTATTGAGCCATCGCTTTGGTTCCATCCAAATCGGTCCAAAAATAGAGTTATTAGCTTTTAAATTCTTCATTCGTGGCTCGATAATGATCTTTGATCGAGAGCCGACAAATTCTTTGATCGCGATTTTGCATCGTGACCTAAAAACACAAATATCTCGGCTCAGGGGTGGGCTAGGAACACAAGTGAGGGTGGGTTTTTCTCAGGATGGTCCGTTCTATCGAACCATGACGTTGGTTTGCTTCAAATCAGTCAAAAATTTGTGTTTCACCATTTTTTATTCTTTAATCGTGAGAGTGCAATTTCTTTGATTGTGAGCCTGCAATCTCTTTGATTGCGAGAATCTTTTATCGCGATCGTGCATCGTGAGCAAGGGATGAGATGGGCAGATTTAAAAGGTTTTTGTAGCCCAGGGGTGCCCTATAGTGTTGAATTATGGTGGGTTTTGCTCAGGGGGCTTCGTTGTGCCCCATCTGCATAAGAAAAATAATGTGGTACCTATCCCTGGTAGTCTAGTGGCCCCCACATCAGAATAAAATATTAATATCCCTGGTAGTCTAGTGGCCCCCCCAATAAAATATATTACCCTATGTAGGGATCTGGTAGTCTAGTGCCCCCAACCCCTGTATTTCTTCACATCCCTGGTAGTCTAGTGCCCCCTCGAGCTGTATTGTGTTATATTATAAATGTATTTTATATCCTCGGTAGTCTAGCTCCCAGCATAATGAAATAGATAATGATTATTGTGTCTGCGAGTTCAGTGACTCCTCTACTTTCATGATCACATTTGCATTTCACTTTTCATCTTCACCAGCATTGGTACAGATTGGTTTTGCATCCTTTTCATGGCCAGTTGCTGATTGTCTGTATTATTGGCAGTCATGCAAAAGAGGCTGCCTGTTTCTGAGAGCTCTCTTTGCATTACCACCGTAATGCAGACAGTTGGTGGCTGGCCATGGAGGTGAGAGGAGGGTTGTGCCAGCGCCGGCTGGCGAAGGGTGGGGAGTGCTGGGTGGCTGCCATGGATGGGGTGGGTGACCACTAGACTACCAGGTATAATATTAATCATTATCTATTTCATTATGCTGGGGGGGCAGCTAGACTACCAGGGATATAAAATGTATTTATAATATAATATAATACAGCTCGGGAGGCCACTAGACTACCAGGGATGTGAAGAAATACAGGGGATGGGGGCACTAGGCTACCAGGGCCCTACATAGGGTAATATATTTTATTGAGGGGCCACTAGACTACCAGGGATGTTAATTATTTTATTGTGATGGGGGGCCACTAGACTACCAGGGAAAGGTACTACATTATTGGGGTATGCAGATTACATTAATAGTTTCTGAGCAAAACCCACCTTTATTTAATACTCACGGCACCCCTGGGCTGAGAAAATTTATTTTTCATCTAGCCATCTCGTCCCTCTCTCTTTATTCGTGAGCGAGCAATTTCTTTGATCACGAGCATGCAAATACTTTGAACGTGAGATTCTTTGATCGCGATCATGCATCGCGAGTGAGGGATGAGATGGGCAGATGAAAAAATCAATTTTCTCAGCCCAGGGGTGTCAGAGGAACTCAGATGAGGGTGGGTTTTACTCAGGGGGCTTTGTTCTGGTGAACCATGGCAGTGATTTACAGCTGTTATTCTTTGTAATTTGATTTGATTTTGACCCCTGCAAATTCTTTGATCGCGAGCCTGCAAATTCTTTGATTGCGAGATTCTTTGATTGCGATTGTGCATCGTGAGCAAGGGACAAGATGGCCCAATTAAAAAATCTATTTTCTCAGCCCAGGGGTGTCGTAGAAAAGCAAATGAGGGTGGGTTTTACTCAGGGGGGCTTCGTTCTGTCGAACCATGGTGGTGGTGTACCGCAGTTCCTTCAATTTTTTGATTTATAAGGTTTTTAAATCTTTGTTCATGAGCCTGCAAATTCTTTGATCATGGGCCTGCAAATTTTTTAATTGTGAGATTCTTTGATTGCCATCTTTGATCGCGAGGGAAGGACAAGATGGCCAGATTTTTTATGATGGAATAGATAGGGAAATTTTAGTAATCTTTCATATAGAATATCTCAGTAATGGTTTGGTCTTTTTACTTGAAATTTGGAGGGTGTTTATGACATGTCCTGTAGATGTGAATTATGGTGCTTACGTGTCAGAGAAAATGTATTTTGTGGAGATATTGCATGATGCACTTTACGTGTTGCGGACAGTGTTTTGCTTGTGGTGGTGGCTTGAAATTGCTAGGATACCTAGCCTTAGTGTCATGGATGTAGTTTTCAGTTGTTGTGTGTGTTAAATGTCAACAGGTGCGAAACTGTGCCAATCTGACGAATGAAAATCTCATACGTTAAAATGTTATATCTCAGACACGGTTTAGTCTTTTCACTTGACATCTGGAGGGTATTGACAGCATGTCATGTGGATGACAATTACAGTGTTTCCATGTCAGAAAATATTTTTTGGGTGCAGATATGGCGTGGTGCAGTTTACATTCTGCGGACAGAGTTTTGCATGTGGTGGTGGCTTGAAATTGATAGGATACCTAGCCTTACTGTTATGGATGTAGTTTTCAGTCGTTGTGTGTTTTAAATGTTAACAGGTGTGGAACTGTGCCATTCTGATGAATGAAAATTTCAAATTTTGATATGTCATACCTTGGACACGGTTTGGTCTTTTTACTTGAAATGTGGAGGGTGTTGACGGCATGTCCTGTATATGTTAATAGAGGAGTTTACGTGTCGGACGATATATTTTTTACGGACATATTGTGCAGCGCAGTTTACATTTTGTGGACAGCATTTTCTATTGTTCTACTAGATTAACATTTGTTTGGTGGCTGGTCTTGCTGTTGTGAATGTACTTTTTAGTCATTGGGTGCATAATGTGACCTGACACTTACAAGCTGGTTCGGGCCCCGCGCTCCCACCAACTTGGGCAACTTTCTACTTTTCTATTCTTTCTTAAAAAGTAAGGAAATTCTATGCAAAAAACTTCATTCATACATCAGTTAGGGTTCTTCTACAGTGAAAAAAGTGAGAAATTCGATTTTAGGTTTCCACCCCTCCACCCACGCCATCCCACCACGAACAGTGAGTTGGGTCCTTGGCCCTAACTCTCACCCATTCTCTTACACTGCAACACCTCAGCTTGTTTACATATGGGATGGGGTGAGAATTAGGCCTAGGACCCCCAAACGCACACCACAATGCCTGTTGGTGGGGTGGGCTGGGTATGCAAGGGTGGAAACCCTAAAATCGAATTTCCTCACTTTTTTTGCTGTAGAAGAACCCTAACTGATGCATTAATGAAGTTTTTTTGCATAGAATATATATATAGGGGAGCAATTATCAGTAAACAGTTCTGTTTCATTTAATATGGTTGCAGCTGAAGTTTCCCTAATGATGTTTTGATCTTGGAGATTGATTTGATTCCTCTAGGCCAAATACTTCTAAAATGTCTTCTGGATTTACTTGATATGAATGATATAGTATTGTTTCTATGTTTGTCCAACACATAGCAAGTTGTTGCTGTAATAAAACAATGTATAAAAACAAAATGCTTTTACAAAGTCAACATTTTTGTTGATATGATACAGAAATGCCAATGTATGGGCATGAGAGCAAGGATAACTTCTAAGATGTCAATACATGATAATCGTGCTCTCTGGAAAGTCTTTTGCATACTTTTTGCTGCCACCAATTGGACCTTTTACCAAGGGGCAGCCCTGACAGGCTTTTCTCTTTCTCTGACGAATTACCCTAATTGCTTTTTTCCTGTGCACTTACCTGGGTATGGCTCAGCTGTGTTGAGGCTACCCAATGCTGTCTCACAAAATTTCTCCACTGTATGCACTGGACTGCAATGAATAGTTGTGTTTTTAAAGGTATAAGTCACTGTGTTCTGTATAAAGCCAGTCTACACATACACAAGATACTGTAGACAATGTTTATTTGCTAGGCTAGTGCAATTAAAAGACAGGACACTATAGTGCAATTTTTTTATACAAACAGAGTTTGAGTATAGGGAGGCAGGACAGAAATCCATTGTCAAGGGTGGAATGATGTCAGGGAAATGGGAAGGTCAAGTGGGCAGAGACTAAGGGCAATTACAGTTGCAGGAGGTGCGGAGGAGGCTCTAGAGGGAGGATTTGAAGACCCCAAGTCTATTCTCATTATCCATGATGGTGGTCTGTAGATGAAGGACCTCTGGGCCATGGCAGTCCTGACTCTGGGCACATGCAACAATGCTTTAGTGGAACTAGTGGCGGAGGGTACAGCGGGGGCAGGCTGAGTCAACACTGAGAATTCTGGCGGGACCAAACCAACCATTATTTTTTTGGCGAAGATACAGGACTGGTACTGGAGCCACTCATCTAGATTGAGTAGGTTAGTGATGCTGTAAAGAGTGCACATGTGGATGAGCTTGTCACAACCTGTGAGAAGGTGACAGGCTTTGTTGAGGGAGATTTTTACTCTGTAGGGCAGTGTTGGTGGCAGCACCATAGTCAAAGAGCCCATAATCTATGAGCGAGAGGACTGAGGAGGTAATAGCAAGCCTAAGGGCACCAAGGGGGAGGCAGTCCCTGTGGTGGTAGAGCGGGCAAATACGCAAGCTGACAGAGGAGCAAAGGAGATGGATTTGGTCATGGAAGAATAGTGCCAGGTTGAAAGTTAAGCCAAGGTATTTGAAACTGTGAACCTGTTTGATGGGGTGGAGACCATTACCATTAGATACAATTTGCAATTGAGAGTCACGGGACCTGCTCTGGTTGTGGGAAAAGAGCATGGACTTCATCTGTTTTTGGTTGAGAACAAGCCTGTGGTCAATGAAACATGATTCTGTCAGGCTGAAGGATTTTTGTAGGATGCCTTGTAGTGTGAGTGGGTCAGGGTGGGATATGAAGAATACAGCATCATTGGCGTAAAGGAAGACCCACTCAGGACAGACAGTGAGGAGGATGTTGAGACAGAGACTGAAAAGAAGAGGACCCAAGATTACAGTATCTCATTAATGAGTTTTTACAAAGGTTGCCATTATACAAAGCAGTTGCTCTTAGAAAGAGTTTGTACATTTTTGAAATGTTTACTCAAGTACAGAGGTGCAATGCTTGGTTAGTTTCTTAGGTTTTAAAAATCTTTCTTTTTTCCTACTGTATTTCTCTGAATTAAGAAGAACTGCTTCATAGAATACACAGCGAATGCTTGGAATAGGATGCTAGACTATGTGGGTTCAGCTGACAGTGTAATAACCTTCAATCAGTGACTCAGAAAAGGGTTGACTGTGTATTTCCACTGAACTGTGGATGGAAGAAATCTGATGAACCAGTGTTCTTCTTTCCCCTCTGGTAATGTACGTCTGTGTGTGTGTATGTATGTATATACTGTATATGCAGTATGTGTAAAGTTGGCCAGGATGAAGCACAGTATAAAAGGTTTCCTGCATGACAAAAGGGATTAACTCCCATTGAAATGCATTATTTGCTGCAGTAACTCTACTGAAGAATTCTGCAGAATTGGGCTTCATCCCGGTGGGCTTTATTGTATGTCTACATGTATATATGTAGAGTTTGTAGAATGAGACCCACCCCCTGAGGAAGGCTCACTGAAGGGTTGAAGCACTGGGGCTTTTGGGTTCACAACAGGCACCTTGCCAGAAATAACTGTGCACTCGTGCATTTTACAACACAGGACCTGTGAGTGCTGAGCATTCTTTGCAATGTATATATGTAGGTATGATATAAGAACATTGTTTTATTGTCTCTTGGGAGTTAACATCAGTGCTTTAGACTACTGAACAACAACACACATGTTTCAAGTACTGACTCCAGTCCTTTGCAAAACTATCTACTAACCAGGATGCACTTAGGACAGGAAAGCCATATTTATACTCAAGAATGAAGATGGGTGAATGGGTACATGATCACAATGTTTCAAATACTGAAGGTAAGGTGGAGTATACACCGAAGTTTGAGCTGATGAGTACAAACAGGACTAGAAATCAGGCACTCAGAGTGAGGGGGGGGAAGGAAAAAAGGGAAAACATTAGAGAACATCACTTTACATAGAGGGTGGTTACCACATGGTATAGCCTACACAGTGAGTTTATGATTGGAAGCAATCATTGTTCAGACTCTCAGAGAAGGACTACACAGATTTCTGAGAGAGACTAGCCCTGGGGAGTTACACACTCAACTTAAGTAAGGGTGGTTTTCTGGCAGATAACATTGTAGTTTGTCCATATATAAGTGTATGGTCACTGCTTTACAGTATGTGGTGGACAAGATAGAGCCTAAATCTCTTCTGCCACTACATTGCTAGGTTGCAACAATATGTTAAGCCACCATGCACCTTTCCAGTGTGTTACTTATAACACAAATGTTGTTCAGAGTGAGTCAACATGGGAAGCTTGATCATTCTGCTGGTGATGTTTTAAACTATGTTGTAGGTGCAGTAAATTGTGGCCACTGAAAGAAAATGACAGATTTACTTTTCTGCATGTGATTATCTGCCAACAATTTCACAGGCAAAGCCTGTGAAAGGGATGATGAATTGATACTGCTTGCGGGGTTGGGGGACTGAAATGTTTGCCATGCAATTTAATTTATGTATTTATTCATTTCAAAAGTTTCACCAGGAAAGACATACTGAGCTGATAACAACTCATTTCCACATGCGTCCTGTGGGGAGGGTGAAAGGAGGGAAATGAAGAAATCAAGAACAAAAATAAATTACAAAATTAAAAGTACAAATATGTAAAAGTAAAAATTATATAATAAATAAAATAAGAACAAGCATCATAACTAAGCAACATACAATAGGCAATTTAAGCAAGGATGAGAAAAAGTCAGCTATGCAGTGGGGTTGTGGAGGGGTATGAGTAAGGATTAAGCCACGAGAAAGCATGGGTCTACTGTGGTATTAATCCATGGTTGGGGGGTTGGACCACGTGGGTCCAACCAACCAACCATGGATTAATTCCACTGTAGACCCATCCTTTCGAGTGGCTTAATCCACTTGTAACATGGCAATGAGTGTATGACTAATAGTCTTTGAATAAATGAATACAATCACACTGATTTACTTTCAGAATACCATAAATTGAGCTATTAAACATGATGTACATATACTTGAAAACAATTGGAACACACCTATTGGAAATATCGTGGCTTCTGTTTCACTTTTGTTAAAATAACTTTCATTACAAGCTTTAAGCTTTCTAACATCAAAACATATTTTACAACTTTTCAAAAACTTGCAATTCACTTTCTGTTCTAGGTGCTTTGATTTTCCTCTCTATGTATTAGAAGATATGGGCTGCACTGCATGATGGGAGTGTGCTATGGTACATTTTAGTTTTCTTTCTCCAGTTCCTTTGCAGACCAATAGGTGGCTGTCACACAATCCTAGTAGCACAAACACCTTTTCTCCAAATGTACTGAACTAAGCCAATCTGAAAAACACTTTATTGAACAACTACTATTTTGAGGAATATTATTTTCACTTTTTTTCCCTCTAAACTACCTAACTCAGCAGGACATAGAACAACATAACGTTTACTGCTTTCATCTTTCAAATACTTGTTTTGACTACTATTGTTAGTCTGTTTCTTTGATTTCTTTTTGGTTCTCTCAATTTATGTTTCTTTTCACCCACAGAAGTATCCTCTCTCTTTAATTTTGCTTTGTTTATCTCAGTGTCTGTTATTTTTGCTTTCGGTTATAGAACCTGCATGCTCATCTTTACCACTGTGTATTCACCAAGAAAGGGCTAGGCCAGATAATGTTATTCAGTCATCCACAATGCATTGCACCCACATTTGCTTAGAAAGCAGTAGATCAGAAGGGATGGTAACAGTATGTAACTGTTTGCTTCTACAGAAATATTGCTGCAGCATAATTAACAGTATATGTGGAGTTTAAATGTACAATCTTTAGTAACTCATGCACTTCTGTTGTGGTTACAACATAGAACAATCTTGAAAAAGTCAAAAATCCTGTGCCAGGAAAATTCTTAGTGTATACAACTTGGGACAACTACGCACTGCAAGCTATTTGCATATTGCTTTCACTTGTATACTGCTTCTTACCTGTAGTGGATTGCCAAGATATTACAATACAAACCATGATCTACTATGGCATTAGACCATGGTTTCTACTGTACCACATGGTGTGTTTGCACCTATCTGAGTGCTTCATTTCGTTTTTCTTTTGTATGCTATGTTGCAACAGCGATTAGGGAATGCCATTCAAGAGGTACAATTCAAAGTACTGAGATATTGAAAGGTTAACAGAAAGTGCAAGGGTTCTCATTAGGGAGCTTAGGCTGACAACCCCAATGCACACCTTGATGCCTGTTGGTGTGTGGAGAGTGGGGGTGTGGGGGTGTGGGGGTGTGGGGGTGGGAACCCTAACACCATATTTCCATGCGTTTGTCACTATGCTATAAACCCTAACTGATGCATTAACAGAGTTTTTTTTCCATGAAGATTGATCGACCGATCTATCTATCATAGAAACATAGAAACATAGAATTTGACGGCAGATAAGGACCGCTTGGCCCACCCAGTCTGCCCATTTCCCTGCATACTGGATAAGCTGCAGATCCTAGTTAACCAGCAGCCTACTCCTTCCTACCCCCACCCCCTAGAATTGCCTTATGACTGTCCCATGCATGCTTGAATTCCACCACTGTTTTTGACTCCACAACCTCCTCGAAGGCCGTTCCATGCATCCACAACCTCTCTGTGAAAAAAATACTTAAATTACCTCTGAGCCGCCCCCCCTCTATCTTCGAATTGTGCCCCCTTGTTCTTGCACACCTCTTCTTTTGAAAGATGCTACCCTCTTGGACTTTGTTGATTCCCTTGAGGTACTTGAAAGTTTCTATCATGTCCCCCCTCTCCCTCCTTTCCTCGAGGCTATACATATTAAGCTCCTTTAGTCTCTCTCTTCATATGTCTTCCAGTGCAGACCATGCACCATTTTAGTTGCCCTTCTCTGGACAGCTTCCATCCTGTCTATGTCTTTGCAAAGACTGGGTCTCCAGAACTGCACGGAGTACTCCAGATGGGGTCTGACCAGCTGTCTGTACAGAGGGATAATAACTTCCTGTTTTCTACTGGTGATGCCTCTCCCTATGCCTCAGTATCCCCCAGCCCTCCTTGCTGCCCTCTCACATTGCTTGCCCACCTTTAGGTCATCTGATATGACTACCCCAGATCTCTTTCCATTTTGTTGTTGTTAGTATCTCACCCCCATTGTGTACTCTTCCCTGGGTTTTGTTTCCCAGGTGCATTACCTTGCACTTTTAGCATTGAATCTAAGCTGCCATACATTTGACCATTCCTCTAACCTTGCCAAGTCCTTCTCATCCTTTCCACCCCACCTTGTGCATCAACTCTGTTACAGATCTTTGTGTCATCTGCAAAGAGATATCCTTTCCTTCAGTCTCTGCAATGTCGCTCATAAAGACATTGAAGAAACCGGATCCTAATACTGAACCTGTGGTACCCACTAGTAACCCCCTTTCTTCAGAGTGGACTCCATTTACTATTACCCTCTGTGTCCTATTCTCCAGCCAATTCTTTACCCAGGCTATCATCTTGGGACCCACTCCCAGGCTGGCTAACTTGTATATTAATCTTTTGTGTGGGACTGTGTCAAATGCCTTGCTAAAGTCTAGGTAGGCCATGTCCACAGCCCCTCCCTGATCTACTATTTTGGTCACCCAGTCAAATAAATCTATTAGATTCCCCTGGCATGACCTTCCCGCTGTGAATCCATGTGGCCTTGGGTCCTGTACCCCAGTGGCCTATAGGTACTCAACAAGTCTTTCCTTCAGAAGAGATTCCATCATTTTCCCTATTACTGAGGTTAAACTAACAGGTCTGTAGTTTTCTGCTTCTACCCTGCTCCCACTTTTGTGAAGGGGAATCACATCTGCCCTCCTCCAGTCCTCATGTACCACCCCATCCTCCCATGATTTGTTAAAGAGGGTAGTCAGTGGTGTCACTAGTTCTACCTTTAGTTCTTTTAGAATTCTGGGATGAATCCCTTCAGGCCCCTTTGCTTTGTCCACCTTCAGTTTTAAGAGTTCTTTCAGAATCCTTTCTTCTGTAAATGGGCTGGTATCAACTTCTGTATCCAGAGTGTTTCTATTGTTTGTTTTAGGTACCTCCCCCTCTTCATTTGTAAATACTGAGCAAAAATATTTGTTTAATATCTTTGTCTTTTCACAGTCACCCTCTGCCCACCCCCCTCCCTTTTATTAAGCCTCACTATCCCTCCCTTGGTCTTCCTTCGCTCCCTGATGTACCTAAAAAAGGTTTTATCCCCTTCTTAACTGAGTTGGCTATCTTTTCCTTGGTCTGGGCCTTGCTGTTCTGACTGCCTTCCCAGCTTCCTTTGCTTTAACTGATACAATTCTTTGTCCTGCTCCTTCTGTGATTCCTTGTACTTCCTGAATGCTTTTTTCTCTGAACCTTCACTGTCACCTCCTTTGAGAACCATAGTGGTTTCTTACATCATTTTGTTTTGTTTATTTGCTTCACACAAAGGCTTGTTACCCTGTGATGGCAGTTTTATTATTCCCCATTGTTCTTCCACCCTCCTTCCTGCCCATTTGCTAGTGCATTCCTTAGGCACTCACCCATTTTGGCAAAGTCAGCCCTCCTGAAGTCCAGTACTTTTTGCCTTTGTATGGCTTGACTCTATTGCTGTGTTTATGTGAACCATACTGTTCGATGGTCGCTAGTTCCCAGATGGCTACCCACTTACATCTGTGATCCTCTCCATCTCCATTTGAGAGAACCAGGTCTAAGATTGCTCCCTCTTGATTGGGTTCCAATACTAGTTGTCTAAGGCATGCCCCCTGTAGGGCATCTAGAATAACCCCACTCTTAGAAGTGTCTGCTGCAACTGCACTCCAGTTAACATCTAGCATATTCAGATCACCCATCAGCATTATCTCCCCCTTTTTTGCCATTCTAAGTATACTTTCTATCATTTCCTTGTCTATTTCCTCCCCCTGAGAGGGGGTCTATATACATCCCCTGTGCAGATTGTGGTGCCATTGCCTGTCTCCAAATTGACCCACAATGCTTCTTCTCCTCCCTGTTTATCCTTTTGTTCTGTTGCTTTGATTCCTTCACTTATGTAGAGAGCTGCTCCTCCTCCTCTTTTATCCTCCTTGTCCCTCCTGTAGATAGTGTATCCTGGTATGTTTATGTCCCAGTCATGGTTCTGTGTGTACCATTTTTCTGTGACTGTCACGATATCCAGATGTTCCTCCTCCATCAAGGCCACTAATTCAGGAAGCTTGTTACCCAGACTACGGGCATTGGTACTCATTACTCTCCATTTTTTGATGGCTTTGCCTTCTTTAGCAGCATCCCCCACTGACCTTTCTACCTTGGTCTTTTTCTCATTTAGCACCCTGTTTTGTAGGAGAAGGCTGGAATTTTCCTGCTGCTTATCAGTGCCTCCCCCCTTGACTAGTTTAAAAGCTTGCCAATGAAGCATTTAAACCGATTGCCCAAAAGACTTGTTCCCTTCCTGGACAGATGCAGACTATCCTGCCAGTATAGGCTGGTGTCCTTCCAGGTGGAACCCCAGTCCCCAATGAAGCCAAACCCCTGTGCTCCACACCATTTTTTCAACCATTCGTTAAATCACATGGTGAAAAGTACCTTCGCCTCACCCATGCCACTGACAGGCAGAACCTCTGAGAAGGATACTGTGTGTGCTACTTGTCTTAGGCCCCTACCCAACTCTACAAAGTCCTTCTGCACTGCTCTAATCTCATGATGAGCCAAGTCATTTGTCCCTAGGTGGACAATGACATCCAGCTCAGACTCCCGTGCAACTGTTCTCATGATCCTAAAGATGCGCTTCCTGTCCCTCCAAGCCACAGCACCAGGCAGGCACCTTTCTTAACTTTGTTAATGCATCAGTTAGGGTTAGACTGACAAAACACCCCACCCCACCCTGCACAGATGAAGAGGGATCAGAGGGTGGCATTGGGGTATCACAGTAATGTTCACCCCACTCTCCTATGCTGTGCTCACCCAGCTTATTTTCTAATGGAATGGGGTGATGACCCCAATGCCACCCCCAATCCTCCTTCATCTCTGCAGGGTGGGGGCAGGGTATTAAGGTTGGAAACCCTAATGCCACATTTCCTTACTTTTGTTGCTTTAGCCCTAACTGATGTATTAACAAAGTTTTTTGCAATTTACAGTTATATAGGTACTAACTTAAATTACGGGGACCAAAATCAAAATTCAGAAAAGGTGCATTTTTTTAAACCTTCATGGAATTTTTCACATCAATATTATAAAAGTATAGTGATATACTTTGTCATTGTCTGATAGGCCCCCAATTCCCCTGACCCTGAACAAACAAACACTATAACGACATGTGGAAGAAATGGCCACAGCCAAGTGTTTATTCATCAAAATCACATAATTTTTGGAGTGGGGTGAGCCACTCAGGAATCTCACAAAGTTCACCTCAAGGCCTCTGCTCCCCTTCTCCAAAGGACTAAATGAACTGAGAGTAGGATGTACCTCCCAGGGTTAAACCTCAGATGCTGGCGAGTAGGGTGGTCACCTAGTCAGGTGTTGCATGTCCACCCACATCTGGTGGCGCCCTGCCCATGGGTGGGCCCAATAAGGTTGGCGATCAGCCCCACAATTGGCACTGGATCGCATCCCCCCCACCTCATGCTGCCTGGGTAATGGAGCCTTTCAGAAGAATGCAACTCTGTTCCCTTTTTCACCTTGTACCATCATCTTGTGAGAATCCCAAGCCACCACCCTTACAATGACTGTGACAATAAAGACTACAATAAGCTTGCTAAGTTTTAAATCCCATTGAGGAGGTGAACAACTTGGAAAAAAACCTGTTCTTTGTTGGGGAAATGAGACAAATTCCTCCCCAATCCTCTAATTGCAATCTCCCAGTAGAAACAAAGGGTTCCATGACTGACCTGACCCTCATAACCCTGCATTTATAAGGGTGGGTGATCTTCAGCCTGGAAGGGGAAGAGTGAGGGGGATCCCCAGGCCTGGGTCCTTATTTAACCCTTAGTCTACTCCCTCCAGCCTGAAGCTCCCACTGTATGGGTGGCCATAGTGGGCCCTCCTCTGTAGGTGCAGCACCCCGGCCAGTTCCTGCCTCCAGGTGGAAGGGACCCTTCCCCTACCAGTCCATCTGGTAGCTGGGGGGGAACCATACAATGGACATCTGCTGCTTTTTCATGGCAGACTCTCCTATTGTCTGATAGGCTACCACTTCCCTTGCCCCTGAACAAACGCACACTACAATGACATGTGGAAGAAATGGCCACAATCATGCATTTATTCACCAAAATGACATAATTTTTGGAGTGGTATGCACATCTTGGGAGTCTCGCAAAGTGTACCTCAAGGCCTCTGCTCCCCATCTCCAAAGGTCTAAACAGACTGAGGGAAGGAGGGACCTACTAGGGTTGAACCACAACCCTCGGTCAGTGGGGAGGTCACCTGGAGGGGCATGGAATACACATCCTCCTCTGGCCCTCCTTAGTAGCCTGATGAGGATGGCTCCAGCCCCTTGCAAAGGGCACCTGGTCATGTGTCCCCCCCACCTCATGCTGACCAGGGAATGGAGCCTTTCAGAAGAATGCAACTCTGGTCCCTTTTTCCTCTTGTACCGTCATCTCGTGAGAATCGCAAGCCTCCACAGGACGACACCATCTGACCTCCACAAGCTGCTCACCCCAATAAATATAAACACAAAGTCCCATTGTATAGTGGAGAGGTCAGCACCAGTATTCTAAAGCACACTTATGACTATAAGTATGAGTAAGTGAAACAAACAGCTTAATAAATGTGTATAAGTGAAAAACAGCTCCCCAAGAAGTTGTGTCTGTATTCCAATAGAGACTTTGTTGTGTAGGTCAATCCCTGGTAGTAATTTTGTGCTATAAACTCAGACAAACAGTCAGCCTAATGCCCATGCTGGCATGGCTGTGCCACTGGCTGTGCTTATGGGTACAACACTAGTGGTATGGATTACCCCTTCCCCATGTATCACTTTTACCATTAGGGGAATGTCTGGTAGAACTCTTCATCATATTCCAGCCATCCTAGGTCACCCTTGAGTCTGTATGTACATATGAGTCTGTGTAAATAATGGAACAAGTTTATATGTTCTCTGGATTTACCTGACAAATGGTGCTGGCCAAAACTATAAACCTCACTATCCAGTTCTCAAAGGAATGCTCAAACTTGACCCTTTTCTGGTCTTGATTTTCAACCTTCTTGTCCTTGTTCTCATCGGGATCCCTGGGCTAGTTCAGCAAGGAGAAAATATCTATATACTCCCCTGCCTGGATCTGGTACTGGACTCTTTCTATCAGGTGAGTCCCCACCAGTTCAGTCATTCTAGTATATGACTTCAGGGGTGTCCCCCACCTTGGCCCTGTGCTCCCCTTCTCTCCCCAAGGCCACTGCTCCCTTTTGAGATCACCCCTACATGGCTGCTGGGAGACCCGTTATAGACTCTACCAGCTTGTCCACTTTCTGCTCAGCTGGTGTCCTGCCTTGCACTCCCAGCTCCACCATGCTGGGTCTTACTGGCTGAGGCTGTTGGTTGTCTATGACCTTCACCTCCTATTCTGGTGGGGCTGGTGTTTTCAGCTGCTCAGGACAGGGCTCTGGGGTCAGAACAGGCTCTGCGAGGATCTGAGGGGTATTGCTCCTAAAAATCCACAACACCATGTCTTGAAATTCCTCCTCAGAAACCAGATTGATCTTTACCAGTCACCCCTTACCTGGCTTCCCCTTGTTTTGGGGTTTTGGACAGAGGTTCTATTTTGTCCATTGTTTTGCTTCCATTTTTCTGCAGCTCAAGCTGGTTGAGGGTAAGGTGTACCTTATAAGCAAGTATCCAACCATGCCTTCTTTTTCTTCACCTACATGTAATGCAGCTGCTGTTCCAGGGCCTTAGCCACCTGAATCTGAGAGCTGGAAGTCTTCTTGCTGGGCATAGTAGCTGTAACAAGAGCTTAAATGATAAACTGCTTCCAAAGAAAAGAAACAACCCATTACATAAGCCATCCTGTTTTATTTATTTATTTTTATCACACTGACCCATGTATTTCTATGTGCTTCTTTTTATCTAAGTATATCTGGACCCCCATGCCTGGAGCCCCGTCCATTAGTGCCTTGATACCTCATGTCCCCCGGTCACCAGACAGCCCCGATGTGTTTGGATGCAGCCCATAAGCAGGCAATTGTCCAGTTTACTGATATATGTTTGGACCAGCTAATTCCAAGCTTCCACCTACCAAAGAAAAATTGCTCCAAGTAACAACTAATTCTGCGAGCACTTGATGGATACTAGGATAGTCTAATGGCAATGCCTGACATTTAATTATTGATTGTATCTCAGCAGGCATGCTGAAACCAACAGCAGTGGCGACTTCACCCAATCTCTGCTGCATTGGAGCTGACCAGATGATATGGGTTTGTGTGCCTGTGTTGAGGGACTGCTGCTGTTTATTTTTTCTTTAACATATGCCTGGCAAACACGGCTGCATCATTTTGGTACAGTGGGAAAGGTAACCATTGGCTCTATGGTGTAAAATAGTCTGACACTTTCATATAATAAATACCAGCTGATAATCAATCAATTCCACCCACAACCTTAAAGAGTTAGTTATAAATGATGTTCTCATGGTTACCTAGCATGCAAGTGGTGGCTATGGGACTCAAACCCTGTTCTCTACATGTGCAGCTCAGGGTCCATAAGTGAATTGTTTCACTGCCCAGGACTAGCCAGCCCTAGCTCTAATGCAATGTGAGCAATGTATTCTAAAGACAACATATTTGACACGCTTGGGATCTGAATCCCACTAGGCATGATAGCACACTGTAGGAATGGACATTTGCAGACCGAACCATCAAACTAGGGCCAAAGCATCGGAGCAGCATTAATAAATCTGCTGTTTCCTTTATTTGATTGTTTTGTTTTGCATGCTATCCAACAAGTGAATTAAAGGAAAGAATAAACCTTTAGTGCTGCCGGAAACATCATGCAATGCATAAAAGACATATTGCAATCTTCATTTATTCTAGTACTGCATATCCGTTGTTGTCCTATGTTTTGATGAATTATGCCTAATAGTGGTGCTGGTACTCTCCACAAGGATGCTCAATAAATATATACATAGATACATAGACAGTGTCAGCAGATAAGGGCCTATGGCCCACCCAGTCTGCCCATTTGAGCTTGTAAGTTCAGTTTATGTTTTCCAAGAAGTCTGTTGCCCCTTACCCCTGACCTCCAGAATTCCTTTATGTCTATCCCATGAATTCTTAAATCCTGTGATTGTTTCAGCCCTCACCACTTCCTCTGGCAGGGTGTTCCACCTGTCCACCACCCTTTCTGTGAAGAAATTCCTCCTCACGCTTCCTCTGAATCATCCTCCTCCAACTTCATCCCATGCCCTCTAGTCCTGGAACATCTTTTTGCTTAAAAATAGTGTATTCCTGCACCCTGTTCCTCCCTGTAAGATACTTGTATGTCTCATCATATACCCTCTCCTCCTTTCCTCCAGGAGTACATGTTCAGTTCCTTCAACCTGTCCTCATAGGACTTGTGATGCAATCCATGCACCATCTTTGTTGCCCTCCTCTGAACCTTCTCTATCCTGTCTATGTCCTTACGTAGGTAAGGTCTCCAGAACTGTACAGTGTACTCCAGGTGGGGCCTCACTAGTGTCTTGTATAGTGGAATTATGACCTCCTTTCCTGCTGGTGATGCCCCTGCCTATGCATCCCAGCATCCTATTTGTTTTACCTGCTGCCTTGTCACACTGTTTCTGCCTTGAGGTCATCAGAGATGATAACCCCAAGATCCTTTTCCTGCTTGGTTCATGCTATATCCTCACCCCAACTGATATATTGTGCCAGGGTTTTGTGCCCCATATGTATTATCTTGCACTTCCTTGCATTGAATTTCAACTGCCAAACCCTGACCATTCTTCAAGTTTCTGCAGGTCCTTCTCATTCTGTCTACACCCTCTGGTGTGTCTACTCTGTTACAGAGCTTTGTGTCATCAGCTAACAGTGAAATTCTGCCTCTAGGTCCCAAGAATGTCACTGATGAAGATATTGAATAGGACTGGTCCCAGCACTGATCCCTGTGGTACCCCACTGATCACTCTTCCCTCTGTGGAGTGATAGCCATTTACTACCACCCTCTGTGTCCTGCCGCCCAGCCAGTTACCTACCCACCACACTACTGTCCTACCCACACCCATATTCCCAGTTTGTGCAATAGTCTTCTATGTGGCACAGAGTCAAAGGCCTTGCTGAAGTCCAGATAGGCCATGTCCACTGCCCTCCCCTGATCCACCTCCCTAGTCACCCAGTCAAAAAATTCAATGAGGTTGGTCTGACATGACCTCCCCCTGGTGAAACCATGCTGCCTTGGGTCCTGTAGTCCATTGACAACCAGATGTTCCACCAATCTCTCCTTCAGTAGTGCTTCCATGATCTTCCCCACTACCGAGGTGAGGCTGACTGGTCTGTAGTTCCCCGCTTCCTTTTGTTCCCACTTTTGTATAAGGGGACTACATCTGCTGTCCTCCAGTCTTTGGGTACCTCCCCTGTTTCCAGTGATCGGCTAAACAGGATAGACAGAGGTTCAGCCACCACCTCTCTTAGTTCTTTAAGGACCCTGGGGTGCACCCCATCTGGCCCCATTGCTTTATCAACTCTTATTACTTCCAGTTCCTTCAGGACCCTTTCTCGTGTAAAGGGACTTGTGTCCATTTCTGCACCATTCTCACCCCTTGTACTCCATTCAGACCCATTACCCTCCTCTTCCTCAGTAAAGACTGAGCAGAAATACCTGTTCAATATGTCAGCTTTACTGTTGTCATCCTCCACACAGCCCCCATCCTCCCCCTTCAGTCTCACTATCCCTCCCTTTGCCTTTCTTTTTTCACTTATGTACCTGTAAAAGGTTTTGTCCCCTCTACCCACTGATTTTGCAATGTGTTCTTCCGTCTGAGCTTTGGCTTCCCTTACTGTTGCTGTTGCTTCATAATATACCCAAAAATTAAAAGGGGACACTGGGATTAGAACCCAAATCTCAACATTACTCAGTTAAGCACTCTTACCACTGGGCTATGCAGGATGATGTCCGCGAGATGCGCGCAACGTGCTGTAGGTTGGATCCGGGTCCTACTTCCCTGATTTTGGGATGTAGTGAGTTTATCGGCCCGGTCCTCACTTGGATTATCTGGTGCTCCTTGGAGACGGGAGTCTTTCCTAGCTCTCTGAAGGAAGGGGTGGTGACTCCCCTTCTGAAGAAAACTTCCTTGGACCCAGATGACCTAGCTAACTACCCTCGATCTCTAACCTCCCTTTGTAGGAAGGTTATTGAAAAGTTGTATGCACTCAATTAGACAACCATTTGACCATCCATAGTCTATACGAACCACCCAGTCTGGTTTTCATAAAGGCATAGCACCGAGACTGCTCTGGTTCGGGTGCTCAATGATCTCCTGATGGCGAGAGATCGGAGACACCATTCTATTCTGGTTCTCCTTGATCTGTCATCAGCCTTTGATACTGTGGATCATGGGGTTTTGCTCGAATGCCTGAGGTCCATCTATGGACTTTCAGGTCTGGTCCTCAGATGGTTTTCATCTTACCTCGAGGGGAGAATGCAGAGAGTGGTCTCGGGATTGCATTCTTCTGGGACTTTCTCTCTGCCCTGTGGGGTACCACAGGGTTCAGTGCTTTCCCCCATGTTATTCGCAGTATAAATGCTACCCCTCGGAGACATTGTAAGACGGTATGAGCTGAGGTTTCACTGCTATGCTGATGATACCCAGCTCTACCTGTCTTTTGCACCTGACCAGGTTAGTGCTGTCTCAGTGCTGAATAAGTGCCTTGCAGACATCCAAGACTGGATGAATACCAGCGGTTTAAAGTTGAATCCGGGAAACACTGAGGTTATGGTTGTGGACCCCGGCCGCAGGGTTGGGGTTTGGGGGTGAGGTCCCCCTCTGGAATAGTTTCGGGTGGGGGACCAGATCCCCATTTCTGAACGGATGCATAACCTGGGTGTAGAGCTTGACACAGAGTTGACCCTTCGTTACCAGGTGTCCTCTGTTGTCAGGACTGCATTTTTCCATCTTAGAAACATCTCCAGGATTGGGCACCTGGTTCCTCCTGGTGATTTGCCAGTTTTGGTCCACGCCTTTGTGACATCTCGCTTGGACTACTGTAACTCCCTGTACCTAGGGTTTGCCGGGGTTGATATCCGCCGCTTGCAGCTAATGCAGAATGCAGCAGCACGTTTGTTGTCGGGGGCTTCAAGAAGATCTCATATTACCCCAGTGTTGCGCTCTCTGCACTGGCTGCCCATACAGTGGCGGATCACCTTTAAAGTAGGTCTTTTGACCTACAAAGTCCTACATGGGTATGGTCCTGACTACTTGAAAGAGCTTTTGTTGCCTTACACCCCTCTGAGACAGCTTTGCTCGGCTGACGAGGGGTTGCTGGAGATTCCAAGGGTTAATTTGAAGTCTTCTGGAGCCCGTGCTTTTGGTTTTGTGGCTCCATCCCTCTGGAATTCTCTACCCCGTCCGCTCCGAGAGAGTACAACAGTGGATACTTTTAAAAGGGCTTTAAAGTCCTTTTTATGGAATAAGGCCTTCCCACCTATATTGTAATTGGTTTTATTTGTTGAAACTGTTGTTCTGTTTTATTGTATTTTGATGCTTGATTTTATGAATTGTACAGTGCCTTGAAAACTTGAAAGGCGCTTAATTAAATAAATTTTATTATTATTATTATTATTATGATAACATATCCACATCACATAAATAGCCCTGAACATCCCAGTTACTACACTATATTCTCCCATTATGGAGTAAATCTTATGTCCTTGGGGTTTGACCATAGAATCTGACATGGAGTTGTATTTCCAGAGGAAAAGGAGGGAGTGTGAAACAACAAAAAGTATATCGTACACAGTAAGTTTTTTTTAGTTGAATTATTGAAAATATGTGTACCACTTACTTCTTCAAAGAAAGTCATGGTGTGTGGGGCCCAATCCCTGGCCATTTGACCAGATGCCAAAAACCACGTGGTTCATTGATTGCTGGCTGTCCAACTTTGACAGTGAGAGACCCTTTCACAGGAGCAACTTTCTGAAAAAAACCTGCAAACTATACAGTACGTATTAAACTTTAAAAAAAAATTATGAAAGTATGTGTACCACACACTTCCATCACATAAGGAATGTTGTGCCCTGCGGTGCCAGATCCCTGGCCATTTGACCAGATGCCGAGCCATGTGGTCTGCCATTGTTTGCTGGCCACCTGTCCCCACAGCAAGAGTCCCACAGCAGGAGCAACCTTCTGAGAATACAAATGAACTTCCAAGCGTATGACCAGAAAAGCAGAACAGTCCAACATAAGAAGGAAAACTAACCGCCATAGCAGGAATTGGGAGAGAGGTCCAGAAACCCACTGGTGCACGTACCACCTACACAGCAAGCTGGATCAGACACTGCCCCAGGGATAACACAAAGGAAACTGGTGTATCTCACCAAGAGAAGGAGAAACCAGCCTAACCAGAGCAAGCCTAGCAATCAATATAAAATGTGGATGTCTCAGCCCACTCACCCTCATGTCCCTGGTCAACCCAAGAAAGCCTTCTCTCTTCCTGAGTTTGGTTGCTTGTGGCAAAGGAGGAGCTGTCTGGCAACTTGCTGAGCCAGCAGGGCTGCTGCCAGTGGACAAAGGAACACCTTGCCAAGTGTTTGGCCTCTGTTCTCTAAATAATCAGCTGAACACAAGTAGCCAGATTCTCTTTTTTTAAATTCTGTGATACTCGGTGCTTTGTCCTTGCTCCACACCTAAATGCAGTGCCTTGTACTGGTCAACCACCCATGATGCTTTGGCCATCTCATCCTCCAAACTGGCTTGCCCTCTTACCTCTTTGCAGGTGCTCTGGCTGCTGTTCCATGCTGATGCTCTGGTGAACTTGATCTTCAGACTAGAAGGGGAGGCATGAGTGGAAGTCCCAGGCCTGGCTCCTTATTTATACCCTCAGTCATCTTCCTCAAGCCTGAATCCCTTGCCCTGTGGGTGACTTTAGTGGTCCCTCCCTGGGAGGAGTGGCACCACAGCTACTCCCCACCAACAGGTGGAAGGGACCCGTTTCTTGCTTGTCTGTCAAGTAGCTGGAGGAGGGCCCCAGACAATGGTCCTGTTCTTGTATGTTTATATATATATATATATATATATATATATATATATATATATATATATATATATATATATATATATTTATATATACTGTATATATATATCTATATCTACACACACACACACACACACACATATACATAATATATATAGTTAATACATAACTCCATTTTTAGGGTATGTGTCGTGTCTTGATATACTCATGCCTTTGGTGTGCTTTGTATGTACGTGGCTGCAGGGTCAGTACGTCAACTACCCAAGGCATGCGTATATCAGAGCGTGACCACACATCCTAGAGTGGGTTATCTATCTTATAAAATGACAAAATTATTTTGGAGGGGGTCAAAAGTGCAGGTGTGCGGTCGCACTTTGATATACGCTCAGTAACCTGATGGTATTTGTCCAATGCGATTGATGATTAGGGAGGCAGTATAGCACAGTGGTTTAAGGCTCTGAGCTGCAAATCTGGAGACCTGGGTTTGAATCCCACAGCCCCACTTGCATACTGTGCGACCCTGAGCAAGTCACTTAACTTCCCTGTGCTCCCAGGTTGCACCTCTAAACAAGCTTTCAGCTTAGTGTGTCTCACCTGTTTAAACAATTGGATTGTTTGTAGCTCATTATATATATATATATATATATATATATATATATGTATAACACACACACACATATATATATATATATATATATATATGTGTGTGTGTGTGTCTATATATATAGTGACATGGACAGCCAGTTCTGAGTGCTGTATTATTTTTTGTAATATAAAAATGTGTATGGACTGTCTCCCATGAGAAATGCTGAAACAACATGTGATAACACACACACACACACACACACACACACATATAGGTTTTAGATACAAGGTGTTACATGGAAGGCAAGACGCTAATTTCAGGCTTGAGTTGAGGATATCTTGTTTAGGTGGCTAATTGTAGCTTGCCAGATGCCAAGATAGATCATATCCATTTTATGACGTTTGGAGAGAAACCCATGTTATTACACACGGGTGCAAAGTTGTAAATGCTCCTTTGTAAGCCTGTGTGAGACAGTATGCAGCATAAGATCAAAGAGAGCCATTTGAAGAACACGAGTTATGCTAAGGTTGCAGAATTTAATACTTTGAAAAGACATCCTGTTTTTGTACAGATATGTTTTATATATAATATATATAGTCTGACAGAGGAGGAGCTAAGTGACCTTACACAAAGGGGTTGGCAAATACAGTTTTCTTTAAGGAATATTCTGGTTTACTTCAGAGAGACACTTCTATCTAGACTCTGACAAAGAAACATCTGTGAGCAATTTTTTTTTGTGATTTATTTTTACTTTTTCCTTGCCACTGACCCCCTAACCTCAGGAATGGGTTCGCCCTAGCCATGGCACTGGACCCCCTTACTCCGGGAAGCCCCCCCTGCAGCTGAACTATTGAGGCTGAAGGGTCAGGCACCGTGCCTGGCTCATACACGGTGGCAGTGGCATTTTTTTCTGGCTAGATTCCCCTTGGAGCTAGGATGTGCAATGATGCAAGGGAGTGTGCATCTGTCCTAACTCCACCCCATGTCTCAGTGTGGCTTGCTTTGTTCCCCAGCCTCTGCTAGAGGGCAATCCTTGCCAACACACAGAAAACCCCCTGCCCCGGAGAAGGAGAGCAGTCCTCCGGATGCTCAATCCTTCTCCTCCCCTGCCGACCCCCGATGACCCATGCTTGTTCCCAAACCTGGGTCGCCGGCATGGTGCGAGGTGTGGAGTCCAGCACCTCAACCCTCGGTGCCACCGGGCCGCTGATCTGTGAGCACTTTAAGCAGGTATTTAGAGAGATAAGACAAATCTAAGTACCGTAGTAGGAATTGCACTGTTCAAACCTGTTTTGTTTAAAAGATTTGTATGTCTTGTGAAATAATAGTTCTGTATTTTATGTGTTACATATTTTTTTTATCTATTTTAGTAAAACTCTATTTTTAGAGCTTACTCGGTCTGTCTTTGTTTGCTTTCCTTTACTAGTAGAGTATATATGGTTAAAGCAGACACTATACATAAGCTTGAATGGTGATACCAAACTGGAAAAAGGTAAGCATTTTAAATCCGAGGTCTTTCATTACAGTTTTTAAGGGTTCATTTCTGTACACCTGGTTAGGTGCCCCTAGGTAAAGATATCTGGCCCACCAAAGGCAGAATTATCTGAGCCTGTGCATTGGGTACGCTAGCAAGAGGTTCACAGTTTGAATCCCTCCAAGACTTGAGACCAAAGGTTTTGATTTGAATCCACAGAAACAGACAAGAGGGTTACCTTGTTCTGTTAACTGTTCACAAGACTGCGCTCAGAGGTTGGCACTTTGGGAGTAGAGGACTGACCTGCTCAGTGGGTTTGTGACATATATATATATATCTCAAAAAACTACATTAATGCATCAGTTAGGGTTTTTATTAAAGCTTAAAAAGCTGGGAAAGTCACATTAGGGTTACCAACCCTACCACCCCACCTTCCACACACCAACAAGCACTGGGTTGTGCCTTGGGGTCTTCGTCCCTAACTCTCACCCCATTCTGTGTGTAAACAAGATGAGATGGTACCATGTGGGAGAATGGGGTGAGAGTTAGGCACAATGACTCCAAGGCGTGCCCTGATGCCTGTTGGTGTGTGGAAGGTGGGGGTGGAATGGTAGGGTTGGTAACCCTAATGTCGAATTTCCCAGCTTTTTATACTTTAATAAAAACCCCAACTGATGCATTAATGTAGCTTTCTGCAATAAATATCCCCTCTTTTTGAGAAAGTGTAATGTAACTGGTATGTGGCTGTGGGAGCGCAGGCCCTGTGGTCCCCTCACGCTACCCATTGTTGCATAATAATATGCATGAGGGGGAGTCTGGGCCCTCTGGGCATAAGTACAGACATTCTGCAGCCTATAATCATGAAAAGTAACCCATGTAACACTAATATGGAAATATTTCAGTAACCATAGCCATTATGGAAAAAAATCCACCTCAGTTGTAATTATGAGTTTGAAACCACCACGGGTGCTTAGTCCACTTAAAGGTGGACTAAGCAGCATAGAACAAAAAAATCCATATCTCAAATAGTTTTTGAGATACAGACGCAAAAGGTGCTGCGGGCACCACAATTCAATGTATGCACATTACGAGGGCATTTTCAGGATTTTGAGGATCCCACATTATGAACAATATTACTGTAATTTCATTAATCTCTCCAAAAGTTGAGTTCACACAGCGAATTCGCCATTCTGTGCCACAAGTGTGAAATCATGTTTTGGGTAGGATGTGAAAAATGACAGCTGTATACTGTTCATGAGGAGATGTGAAAAAAGGCACTGTTGAAAATCAGGTGGGAAAATATGAAAAATTGGTGAAGTTACAACCATGAGTAGAAACTGCACAATGCATGCCTGTAGCGTGGCTTTTTTTTGGGAATTTGTTAATCACCTTTTCAACATGATCTTAGAAACATAGAAACATAGAATTTGATGGCAGATAAGGACTGCTGGGCCCGCCTAGTCTGCCCATTTCCCTACCTAATGGATAAGCTGCAGATCCTAGTTAACCAACAGCCTACTTCCTCCTACCCCCACTAGAACTGCCTTATGTCTGTCCCATGCATTCTTGCATTCCCCCACTGTTTTTGACTCTATGACCTCCTAAGAAAGGCTGTTCCATGTATCCACAACCCTCTCTGTGAAGAAATACTTCCTCACATTACCTCTAAACCATCCCCCCTCTATCTTCAAATTGTGCCCCCTTGTTCTTGCACATCTCTTTTTGTGAAAGATGTTACCCTCTTGGACTTTGTTGATTCCCTTGAGGTATTTGAAAGTTTCTATCATATCCCCCTCCCTCCTTTCCTCTAAGCTATACATCTTTAGTTCCTTTAGTCTTTCTTCATATGTCTTCTGATGCAGACCCTGCATCATTTTGGTTGCCCTCCTCTGGACAGCCTCCACCCTGTCTATGTCTTTGTGGAGATGGGGTCTCCAGTACTGTACACAGTACTCCAGATGTGGTCTTACCAACTGTCTGTACAGAGGGCCAAAAACTTCCTGTTTTCTACTGGTGATTCCTCTCCTTATGCAACCCAGTATCCCCCCAGTTCTCCTTATTACCTTCTCACATTGCTGGCCCACCTTTAGGTCGTCTGATATGACTACCCCCAAGTCCCTTTAAATTTTTGTTGTTGTCAGTATCTCACCCCCCATTGCATACTCTTCCCCTGGGTTTTTGTTTCCCAGGTGCATTACTTGGCACTTCTTTGCATTGAATGTAAGCTGCCATACATTTGACCATTCCTCCAAACTTGCCAAGTCCCTTTTCATCCTTTCCACCCCACCTTGTGTATCAACCCTGTTGCAGACCTTTGTGTCATCTGCAAAGAGACATACTTTCCCTTCCAGTCCCTCTGCAATGTCGCTTATAAAGACATTAAAAAGGACCAGCCCCAGTACTGAACCCTGTGGTACCCCACTAGTAACCCTCCTTTCTTCCTCCTTTGGAAAATCACCTCATGAACACTGGCGATTTGGTAATCCATCCCAAAAGTTGATTTTGCACAGCAACCTCACCATTCTGTGACAGAGGTGAGAAAATACAATTTGGGCAGGGTGTGAGAAGTGACAGCTGTACTGTTCATGAGGAGGTGTGAAAAAATGACAATGTTGAAAATCTGGAGTGAAAATATTAAAAAATGATGAAGTTACGAGTGTGCCTATAAACTGCACAATGCACACTTGTAACATGGCCGGTTCTTTGATTTTTTGCACCAAATTTTCAACATGGGCTTTTGGGAACCTCCCCTCATGAACACTGGGACTGTCATTTTGTTAATTGGTCCTGAAAGGTGATTTTGCGCAGCAACCTCAAGATCACCTTTCGGGATCAAGTAACAAAATAACAGTGCCAGTGTTCATGAGGTGGGGACCAAAGTGCCAATGTTGAAAATTTGGTGAGAAAATATCAAAACAATGGCTGAGATATACACATTTAAATTCTTTGTTTGTACTGGAGTTACACGAAGTAGGATCTTAGTTTGTATGACGAGATACAAACTAAGATCCTATGTTGTATGACTCATGAAGTAGGATCCTAGTTTGTATCTCATCATATGAATAAAGATCCTACTTCATATGACACTGATATGAACAAAGAACTTAAATGTTAAATAGCACACATTTTAAGGACATTTTCCAAACAGTAAAATGCAGAATGCACCGGGGTCACAATAAGCAAGCTACATGGGTTGGTCCCTTCCCAGAATATCATTTTGGGAGGCTTCCAAATTTGAATTTCAGGCAAACTGAAACAAGATGGTAGCCATACGAAAGAGGAATTTTCTCATACTATGCAGGATTCCTCTTTCATATCATGCAGCTATACTGAAGTGCCTTCTGAGCATGCTCAGTAATTATGTTTTTCAATTTTTTAAAGTGCAATAACTCAAAAACGGTTTAATGCTTTTTCACCAGACTAGCAAAAGGCACATCTGTGTACCCCACATATGTGCCTTTTGCTAGTCTGGTCCCATTCTGTCCTGAAAATTTCATAGCAAACAAACCCTCTTGGCTGTAGGCAAGTTCAAAGAAGAATCCCAGCAAAGTCAATGGGTAAAAACATGTTTTTTCACCTCACCATAACTCAGAGACCACACATCTGACTGGAATGAAACTTATCAGATCAAGAGATCTACACAACAAAAATGCACATACTGAATGTCTTGCAAATCTGTTCAATGGTTGCAAAATTATTAAAGTGCAAAAGTTTGAGTTTATCATTGAAGTGCCTACTCAACCCTAACTATAGGGGCACAACCACACCCCTAGGTCCTGTGGCTGTAACCTGCCTGCTTGGGTTTGGCCCTACATATAATGTTTCCACTCTATGTATCAGGCATTGCTTTGACTGTGGATCTACTACTTTGGGGTCCTGAACTGTATATAATTTTATATAATGCACTACTCATAGCCTTGGTGACGCTATGTACATTATCTGTCCATTTTTTAATTGTGTGTACTTGCTGAATATATTCTGTTTCCCCTGACTCTGTGTAACTGCCTAAATTGTATCATGTTGTCCTCTGTATTTAACTTGTGGGTCATATCCAAAAATACACAAATATCTTGTCTAGTGTACTTACCTGGTTAACAAAAGCATATATATATATTTTTTTTTATTTTATTTAGCTTTTGTTGACCGGTGAATTAGACAAATCCTGCCTATTTTCAGGCATGACCCGGGGGAGGGGGATACAGATGAATGCCAACTGACCTTGAACCAGATTAAGCTGTTGGTGGTATTTTTAGTGAATATATTATATATGTGTATGTGTGTGTGTGTGTGTGTGTGTGTTTCAAAAAACTTAGTTAATGAATCAGTTAGGGTTCCACCATCAAAAGTATGAAAATGTGGGGCTAGGGTTTCCAACCCTAATACTCCACCCCCACCCTCCATGCATTAACAGGCTTCAGGGGTGTGCCTTGGGGTCATCAGCCCTAATGCTCAACCCATTCCATGAGTAAACAAGCTGAGATGGATACAGTATAGGATATTGGGGTGCACTTTATGGCTGGCAACCTCAAAGCATATCCCTGACACCTGTTGGTGCATGGAGGGTGGGGGTGGGGTGGGGTGAAAACCCTAACACCACATTTTCCTAATTTTAATGGTGGATCCCTAACTGTTGCATTAACAAAGTTTTTTGCAACTGATTTCCTTACTTTTTCAGATAGTATAATCTTATCCTTATTTTCCTAGAGGAGCACATAGCCCACCGGGCCCTGTACTCCCATCCCTCCATTGATGTGTGTATATGCATGTATCTGTGGAAGCACTGGGTCCCCCGGGCCCTGCACATCCATTTAAAGGACAACAGTGACCAAACTGTTAGCATAGCCATCTTATTACCCCACCTCATGTAGCCAGTGCAGAACATTTTTTAATCTCCACTGAAACGTAACTCTGTGCAACCGCTATGCCATTCCACACCACAGGTGCAAAAACACATTTTGGTCAGGATTTGAAAAATTATAGCTGAGACATACATGAGGTGGGGTAAGGCAATATTGAAAATCTGGGGTCAAAATATTTAAAATTCCTAAAGTTATGAGTGTGCATAGCAAAACTGGAACAAATGGTCATGACATTACCACTTTTAATAATTTTGATCCCAGATTTTCAACATAGCCTTCTTATGATCCCACCTTATGAACAATATGACTGTCATTACGTAAATCCCACTGGAAAGGTGATTTTGCCAACCAACCACAAAATCACCTTTCCGGTTGGAGTTGCATAACGACAGTCACATTGCTCATCAGGTAGCATCCCCAAAAGGCTATGTTGAAAATGTGGAGTCAAAATGTCAAAAACTAGTAAAGTTATGCATTTAAGTTGACTCCCCCATTGAAATACATTGAACCGCATTTTCCTTAGTTTCTCATATTACACTTGCTGGTTCCAGGATCAAGTCGTGTCTTCAATTAGAGTGGGACTTGAACCTGGGACCTGTTCAAGTAAGTAAGGGTGTGTGGGGGTGTAGTGGGGGTGCAGGGTGGTGGCTGCTAAATGGGAGGTGTGGGTGAGAAGGGAGTCAGATTGGCATGGGACCATTTTTTTGTGCAGGTAAAAAAAACATCACGGACCATTTATTTTTTTGCAGCTATCACAGACTTGGGATGGGGGAGGATGCCACTAAACACCTGAGAAACAATGGATGACACTTTGGTACAGCAATCGGAAAATGGAGAAGGGGGAGAGACCCCTGAATGACTGGAGAAGCTATTTTACATTTAGGGAGGTGATCGGAGAATGGGGAAGGGTGGAGGGACCACTGGACAACACAGGGATATAATTTAATGGTTGGGGATGGTGGTTAGAGAATGGGGAAGGGAGAAGAGATCACTGGACAACCAGGGAATATAATTTAACAGTTTGGGATGGTGAGCAGAGAATGGGGAAGGGGGAGGGACCACTTGACCACCATGGAATATAATTTAACAATTGAGGATGGCAATTGGAGAATGGGGAAGGGACCACTGGATCACCAGGGAATATAATTTAACAGTTGGGGATGGTGATCAGAGAATGGGGAAGGGGAAGGACCACTGGGCCACAAAGAAATATAATTTAACAGTTGGAGATGACAAACAGAGAATGGGGAAGGGGAAGGGACCACTGGACCACCAGGAAATATAAGTTATCAGTTGAGGACAGGGATCAGAGAATAGGGAAGGGGGAGGGACCACTGGACCACCAGGGAATATAATTTACAGTTGGGGATAGTGATCAGAGAATGGGGAAGGTGGAGAGACCACTAGACTACCAGGGGAGAAAAGGGCAGCACCAGGCTAAAAAAAGTATTTTGCTCCAAATAGCAGAAAAGGAATCCTCTTTCACCATAGAAGAGCATCCTCCTTCACAATTTGCAGCATAGGATCCTTCTATAGTATATGGTTAAGCCTTATTGTGGGTAGAATTCAAATCCTTTCAAAATGTTATTGTAGGACAGTTCAAAGGTCAAAAAAGTTGTTGTACTATCGTTTTGACATCACATCGATAGTACAACAACCTTTGAGCCTTTTCCTGCCACCTGACTGGCTCTCTCCACGTACTTTTACGTCGACGTTCCGCCAATAAAATCAACAAAAACATGGCAGCAACTTTTAGCAAGAACCGCTGACGGAAAGAGCCTTATACAGTTCCATGCCACAAAAGTTAACTTTTTTTATTTAGTTATTAAAAACTCACAACCAAAACCCAAAATATAAATGCAGGACAGAGCGACTCAGTGAGCGGGAGCACCGAGAAGTGGGATCAGGGAGAAGCAGATGGGAGCGCGAGTAGCAACAGCTAAAGCAAAGAGACAAGCTGGTGAGTGGACGAGTGAGCCGGTAAGGAGAAAAAAAACATAAAGCCTCTTGTGTCCTGCACTTTGGAACCATATAGTATATAAAATAGTATATGGACAACTATACACAGACAAGGCTGTGTTTCCATCTCAGGGTTGAGATGACATCAGGACCTCTCGAGCCTCGCTTTCGAGGTCCCTGTGATGTCATCTCAACCCCTCGATGGAAACATAGCCTTGTTGTGTATGATTGTCCATACACTATTCTATATTTTGTGAAACAGACTGCCTGCAATTTGTAGCAAAATAATTTCTATGATAAAATGAAGGATGGAAATGAGAAAGGAAAAGTGTGGCTCACTGGGATTTGAACCTCAGACATGCCATTCTAGTGCTCTAACCATTAAGCTACGGGCTCACAATGGTCAGAGGGGCTGAAGAATTTCCTTAAATCCACACACTCCTTTCTCAAGTGTTGCACAATCCTGCAACCATGAACAAATTTAGAAATACAAACAGACCACTTCTCTCAGAGCAGTTAAGCCCCTGCAAAGCATATTTTTTTTAATCAAGGATGGAAATGAGAAAGGAAAAGTGTGGCCCACTGGAATTTGAACCTCAGACCTCTGGTATGCTGTTCCAGCACTCCAACCATTAAACTACAGGCTCACAATGGTCAGAGGGGCTGAGGAATTTCCTTAAATCTACACACTCCTTTCACAAGTGTTGCACAATCCTGCAACCATGAACAAATTTAGAAATACAAAGCCCCTGCAAGGCATATTTTTTTAAAATCATGTGTGTGGATTTAAGGACCACACAAGCGACCACAGACAGTCATCATCAGGTAATACAAACAACATACAACTGTTTCCAGATGACACAAATGCAGCAGCACTGGTGTGCTACCCTCATGGACTTGCATATGCCACCACAAAAGCACAAGCCCTATAGGGGCCTCTGCTTCTACAGTCACAACTGTGTGTGTATGCCACACAGCATGCATGAGTACATATGGTGGAAGAAGCACACACCCCATGAGGCCTGCACTTCTGCAGACAGATATCCCATGAGGCCTGTGTCTCTACAGCTAGAAGTACTCATGCACAGGGTATGCAGTACCTTACTAGATAGTATGATCCACTACTGAATGATTTTCTATATGCAGCTCCATAACTCAAAAACTGCTACCCACTGGAAAAATGTCAAAATCTGCTGCTGAAACCATGATACCCACATTACCACAGTACTTCTGTCTTACTGCAGTCACACTCTTCTGGAGCCAGATGTTGGTGTATGTCTTACACCTCTGGCTAATAAGACACAGGACACTCAGGGAACTTTGTAGCTGCAGACAGAAGTATTGCTGCAATTTTCATATAATGGATTTTGTGATATCTGTGCTTCTGCACCTGGAGGTCGGTATGTATGTCTTACACCTGCCGCTGCAAAAGCGGAGGCCCATCAATCGTGTGTATGTTTTACAGTGTTCTTGGCTACATGTCACTACAGAAGGGCTGGCTTCATGGGGCATACAGAAAAGAAGTCTTGTAATTTGGATGTTGTTGGGTGTAGTTCCCCTCAGCCATATTGGCAACCCACTTTGCACCGCTGACTATATATATATATATATATATATATATATATATATATATATATATATATTAGAGTCAAAAAGCTCCATTTAATGCATTAGTTAGGGTTATTCCACAGTGACAAAAGTGAGGAAATTCAGTGTTAGGTTGAAAAGCCCCCTTAGACCCCCAGCCCACCCTCCAACTGGCATCGGGTGTGCGTTGAGTCATCGGCCCCAACTCTCACCCCATCACATATGTGAAGAAGCAGAGGTGGATAGGAGAACGGGGTAAGAGTTAGGACCGACGACCCCAACGTGCACCCCTATGCCAGTTGGGGGGGTGGGCTGAATGGGTCTAACGGGGGCTTTCAACTCTAACACCAAATTTCCTCACTTTTGTCGCTATGGAACAACCCTAACTAATGCATTAAACAGAGTTTTTTGCCTCTAATTTCCCTTCTTTTTGAGAATGATGATGAGGAATAGTAAAGGCAATTCGGCGGCGGGAGTGCGGGGCCCAGCACTCCTGCCACGTGATATCTTGTGACATAGTAACAGGAACAGAAATGCAAACAGAAGCGTGAACAGTGGTGCACACGGTAACACAAATGTAAATGGTAAAGGAAACGTTAATAGAAACGCAAGCGCAAAGTGACACCGAAGCGAACAGTGATGCAAACGGACATTGAAGCACGTATGAAAATGCAACTGGTAACATGAACACTGATGGCAGCGGTATTTTAAATGGAAATGTTAAGTGTCACAGCAAAAAGAATGCGAAAGGGAACAGAAACGGAAACGCGAATGCAAGCACACACGTAAACGTATACCGTAATGCGCACAGGTACGGTGCCATAATTTTAAATGCAAATGGTAAAGATAACATGAAGAATAGCACCAAAGGAAAGAGAAACAGAAACGGGAACACAAGCACGTATGGAAACGCAAACCAAAACGCGCACTGGCACAGTACCACAATTATAAACGTAAATGGTAACGGTAACAGCAACAATAACAGCAAAGGAAACAGAAGCGCATATGGAAACACAAACCAGGGCACAGTAACGCAATTGCAAATGCAAATGGTAAGAGTAACAGCAAGGAAGACGCAAAACGAAAGAGAAATGCAAACGCAAATGAAAGGACTGCCATAAACGCAAATGGCAATGCGCAAGGTGACACAAACAAAAAAATGCAAACAGAAACAGTAGTGGAAATGCAAATGGTAACAGTAACAAACATGCAAGAGCAAATGACAACGCAAAGGGTAACGTACACAGTGGCGTACATGGGAAGGGTAACACAAACAGGGACATAAACACAAGTGGAAACAGTAACTGTAACAGTAACAGAAGCACATCGCCAGTTTGTGTCAAACAGATGCATACAGAAACACAGTGTGTACAAAGAATGTATGCATTGTAATGGGGATCGAAGCTTAAAACGAGCATTGGAAGTACTTAATTGCTAATATCTCAGCAACTGCACGAAGTAGAAAAAAAATTTAAATTTCACAAAAATCTTGATTCTCTTGGCTAGGTTTTTGCTATTACATAGCCCTTACAACTCACAACAAAAATTCCGTATCTCTTACCGTTTTCTAGATACGAGCCCCAGAATGCACGGTGGATGCCACCATGTTAGTCTAAGGGAAAAAACATCAACTTTGGAGTACTGTAACTTGGCAGTTCTGCAATATTTTTTCACCAAACCACAACAAGGCACATCTGTGAGATGTTGGCTGCATTCCCTCCAAATTTCAGTGCAAAAGACCAAATCATTCTTCCGCAGCAGGGTGGCAAAAATTCCTGTTATTTTGGCCAAGTCTGAAAAAGTAGTGTCGCAATTTGTGGCAATTTTCACAATATTTTGCAACAGTGTTGTGCTTGTGACACTACTTTGCGACACTACTGGTTCCAGAAATTTGAAAAACATATTTCTGGGGTGTTTTACCCCAAAATAAAGACATGGCTAGCATCCTCAGGGTCCGACTAGGTGAACACAAAAAGAATTGTGCCCCTAGAGGGTCCCAAATTTAAATGCCAAGCATTTTTCTGATCACCAACTGAAAAAAAAAATGGTGGATTTGCGACACTACTAGGGCCATTTGCGACACTAAAAAGTGCATTTGCGAAAGTGTTGAATATTTTGTTAACTTTTCCCATTAACTTATAATGGGAATTTGTTTTTATAATAACTTTTGAACCGTTCAATATCTTTTCACGAAATCTTCAAAAGGCAAATTGGGGAGCCTGGCCGCATGTTCCCTGAAGTTTTCAGACCAGTCACACAAACCGTGTGACCGGTAGGTGAGAGCAAAGAAATTGCAAAAAAGCATAATTGCGCAATTGGTTGTCGCTTAATAACTCCGCAACTGTATATCTGACTGGTACGAAACTTGGCAGATCCCAAGATCTACTATGCCCAATTGTTTATACCAATCTTCAGGCAAATCTGGTGAATGGTGGCAAAGTTATTAAGGTGCGAAGTTTGACCCTTTAGCCTTAAAAGTGCTACTCAACCCTAACTATGGTAGCATATATATATATATATATATATATATATATATATATATATATATCTGTGTGTGTGTATATGTATATATATATATATATGTATGAATAACACAAAATCACACATACCCCCATAATGCAAAGCACCATGGGCTGTATATGCAAATCACCACAGTATATTATGCAGGTTCAACTTTAAGCAGAAATGCATGGTACCAAACGGTCTCTCACACAGTCTGCAAAGGGTGCCAACAGAAGATACATACATGTGTTTTGTTCTACCAGGACTCATCAGTGTGCCTCGTCTGTGTGACACCCTAGTGGAATGAACCAGCTACCCTAAGATGGTCTATCTGGGTTATGTTGTATTGAACACAATAAAAACAAAAAATAAGCTAAAAGACAAAGAACCTCAGTGTGCATGCAAGTTGAACCAGCATACTATACCATGGTGATTTGCATATATAGCCCATGGTGCTTTGCATTATGGGAGTATGTGTGATTTTGTATTTTTTTGAAACTTGGCTTCCCAGCCAGTGCCCTTTGGGTTAACCACTGCCTCAATGCTTGTGCACTGCTGTTCTTTGTCTTTTAGCTTATGTATCTATCTATATATATATATATATATATATAGAGGATATGACATGGCCTGACTGAAGATATCATATTTATCTTCATGAGAGGCCAACGACATCATGATATCTCACGAGTGGCCTCGAGTGAAGATAAATGATATCTTCAGTCAGGCCATGTCATGTTCTGTTTATACAACATGTGTTTTGCCCCCAAACCTGCCCCCTCATCCCACTGTCAACACAGTGCAGGACACAGAGCTTTGTTAAAGATGCTGCAGTACTTTATACATGTTTTGGTCCCCACCCCACCCTACATATCTTGCATATCCCCACAACACAATATACAGCAGATTACAAAATGATCTGGTTGATCCTGTTATTTGCAGGGTGTTTTAGGTAAAACTATTTGCACTGTTTGCGTTCTAATATAGGTGTCCATAAGTGGTTGTGCTTGCACAGGTGTAAAATAAGAAACACTCTGTAAAAAAAAAAAAAGTTAGAAAACTGGGCTTTTTTATCCAGAGTTAACTGAGCATTGTAGAAGCTGACGACTGTATACAGACGAGAGCGACAAAGTTGGTGGCTTCAGAAAGTTAGCGGGAAGCCTAAGCGAGTGTTGCTATAGCAATGGGCACTCATGCCTGTGTCTATATATCTGAAGCTGTGAACTCCTTCGCTCTCATGTCTATTTAGTCGGCAGCTTCTGATAATAAAACACTGATTTTGTTTTTAACTTTTTAAACACAGTGTGCCTGCAAAGTCATCTGGGGGAACTGGGGAATAGTCACAAGAGAAATACATGCTGTAAGCCGACATTCCCATCTCATGTAAAGCCGCTGTGGTCACTGCACTGTAAGTTGCTTTTTTATCATAGAAAACTGCAGGACAACCAGTTCTGCATGCTATTGGTCTTACTTTTTCTATTTAAAGCTCAAAATTCTGGGTTTTCTGGGGGTTTAAAATGGATCATGGAGAGGCTAGAGGGAGCACCATGTGACAGAACACAATGCAGACCTGTTAAAGTTTGCCGATTACTGAAAATGCACACAACTGTCTGCATTCTATTACCCACTGCCAGCTACAAGGGTGAGTGGAGGATTTGTGCCCATTGATGGGGGGTGTTAACACATTAGTGCCAGACCAGTCAGGCTTGTGGGGGGATGTCCATCAGACATACAGGGGTTGGGGGAGCAGTTGCATGGGAAAGTGACTGTGGCCGAGATGAATGAAATCCTTTCTCTTGCAGCGTCAGTCCAGCCACACGCTCCACAGAATGGTGCCGGAGAGAGGGATCCATGCAGTACTTTAAAAAAAATGTAATACAATTTGTTCAGTCATAAATATTATGATACAGTAAAGCAGTAATCGGAAAAAGCAGATGATTTAACACTGGAATACCCTACTGGTGATTTAACAGAAGGAACGTCTGTAAACTAGCTCTGTAAGATAAAAAACAGAAGGAACATCGGTAAACTTGCTCTGTAAGATAAAAAACAAATTTTCTTATTATTAACACAGATTGTACCTCGTTTTAAATGTATGCTAGCACATTAATAACCTGTGCTAGTAGCTTTTGTACACGCTGTATTGGGGAACAAAAGTGAAAGTCATTTAATATAATGGCAGTGTGAAAATGAAAGGATCAGTTTCAGTATGACATATAGGAGTGTGGAGATATCACAATGACGTATAGGAACATGGAGATATCAATGATATCTCCACTGCCTAATTCAGATATCACTTTTTATTCTTGCATTTATCCCAAAACACATGTTATATAAATATATATATAAATATATAATCATTACTAATATATATAGGGCATTGGTACTTGCCGTATTAGTGCAAGTGACCAGGAATATTATTGTATAATGATCATTGCTTGTAATGAAAATAGCATGCCAAGAATAAATGCTGTGTTCTTTGTACTCTTCTTAAAAAGTTATGGTATAGCCTGCCATGCCATCATGTGGAGTTATGTAACAGCACACTTATATTATATACTTGTATGACTTTTTATTCAAATTTTTAGCTGATTTTACACATTTTTTTTGTAATAATTTTTATTATTTTCCAAAACATAGGAAAACAAAACATAGAATCACATTACAGTATACAGTCACAGGTTATGAAGATACATATATATATATAAACCCCCACCCACACTTGTAGGGTTGTTGTACCAGTACAGTTATCATGGAAAAGGCAGAAGAATATAACTTAGAAGTAAAGTACATAGACATGACATTATGCCTTATAGAATAGAGGTTACTGTGCTTTCAGCTGGACTAAGGACTCTACTTATGTAGAAACATAACATGGAAGTAAGCAGGGTACACCATGGCTTCCACATAACCTCCCAGTATTAATCATATAAAGAGTACTTACCGAAGCCTTGGGGTCGGATCAGAACATTCTCATTGCCGGACATACACACCTCTACAGAAGTAAATTTATAATTGCCACCAGGGGTGTTCTTTTTCATGGCATCCGGAGAAATTTAACTAAGAGTGTACATATGTTCTGCAAAAGATCAGTCTGATCCTGTAATGAAACCAAAAATATCCCAAGCTTAAATCTGTACTCTTAAAAATAGACCTTCCACATGTCAACACTTGTTCAATCAAAGCAGTTATAATTCCAGTACTATCACAACAGACCTAGGCCACGGGGCTACTATACTAGAACCTTGGTTCGAACCCCACCTCGTCAGACTACCTGTTACGACCAGCAGAGGAGACTGAAGGTAATCACCCTATTTCCGTTGGTGGAAGGACTTGCACCAGGTATCTCAGATATGGGTCCTAACAGGCTGCAAATAAAGAGAGTTTGGACTTCTGTAGGTGGGATATCTTATCCAGTTTGGCCAGAGTGGACAAATACCCCATTATTGCTGCTACTGTGGGAACCACCAAGGTCCTCCAATGGCATAATATGGCTTTTTTGGTTTGTAGCACCAACAGAGCCAGCCATCTATATCTTAACGGTGACAATTTGGGCAAAACCCCGCTTATCCCCAAGATACAAAAAAGGGGGCAGGAGGGAATGGTCTGTTGGAGAACCCGGGAAGCAATATCTAGAATCTCTTGCCACAGGGGTTGGATCTTGGGGCAGCTCCACAATACATGCGCTAGGTCCCCACCCGGCTGTTGGCATTTCCAGCAATTGTCCTTGTCTATTACTTTAGCTCTATGAAGAATAACTGGAGTTCTATACCAAGAGTGTGCAATTTTATTTTGAATTAGTCTGGATTTGGCATCTGTGAACCAGGAGTGTGCATCTACCCAGGCTTTATCCCAAGCCTCAGAGGATATATGGGTCTGCAACATCTTCTCCCATCTATGCCTTGCTGCCTCAGATTGAGATGGGAGAGTGTCATGAAGGGTGACATATATCTGACCAGCGAGGCCCTTGGTACAGGATATCCACTTACCCAACGACGATGCTTGGGCACGGCCCAAGGAACAAGGTAGAAGCTGCTGGATGGCATCCCTAATCTGGAGATATCTCCAAAAGTCCCCTGCTGGAATACTCCATTGCTGTCTTTCAGACTGAAATGTCTGGATGGTCTTATGGTTGGGGGATCAACAAATCTCCCAGCTTAGTAATACCCAGTGCCACCCAATGAATCCATATGATTTCGATTCTGCCTGTGGTAATATCTGGGTTGTGCCAGATAGGCACGTGGGAAAGAGGAAGGGGGGCCAGGTTAAGTTTGCAGTGATAGCCGACCCAGTTTCTCCTGGCTGTATCTATTGTAGGGGAAGTGCGTTCTACCCCAAACTTATTAACCCTAGATTTTTTGGAACTATCCTTCTGTACCAAAAGGGATAAGGGATGACACAGCTCCACGATATCTGTCTTTAGCTGCACCCACTGCAGTGAAAGAGGAGAGAGAGGACGAGCCCAGTTAACCATTTGTGCTAAGAGGAAGGCTCGGTGGTATCCTTCTAACAATGGGAGGTTCCACCCCCCCTGCTGCCAGTGTGATCTTAGTTTAGCTCGACTGAACCTGGGTTTAGATCCCTCCCATAAAAAATCCCCAATTACTTTATCAATACCCTGGAACCATTGTGCGGGTAAGGGGACCGGTAGATGTCTCAGAAGGTAAAATAATCTGGGTGCAGAGATCATGGTCACTGCCGCCACTTTCCCCGAAAGAGTAAGTTTAAGTAACCTCCATCTGTCAAAGTCTGTCTTAAGGGAGGAAAGAAGGGGTTGTATATTAGCATGCCAGATTGTTTCTAAGGAAGGAGTCAGGAAAATACCCAAATATGTGATCCCACCTGGAGCCCAAATTAACTCATCCGAGGCTATCCCCTGCTGAACGCAGTGCTTATTGAGGGGGAGTATCTCTGTCTTATGCTGGTTCAGCCATAGGCCCGAGTGTTTAGAGAATTCTTCTAACAAAGCCAGGAGTGGAGGGATAGCGGTGTGTGCATCCTCCAGAAGGAAGAGAAGATCATCAGCATACATAAAACTTATATAGGATATATTCCCCACTGTTAGCCCTTTAATCTCTGGATGATTACAGATAGCCGCAGCCATGGGTTCCACTGCCAGTATGAAAAGTAAGGGAGAAAGGGGGCACCCTTGCCTCGTACCTCTGCCCAATGGGAAGGGATGGGAAAGCATCGAGTTTGTGTTAACTCTGGCTGAGGGGGCTTCATATCTAGCTTTTATTCTGGCAAGAAAGGTGTCCCCTATCCCGAAGTGAGAAAGAGTCATATATAAATAATCCCACTCCACGGAGTTGAATGCCTTTTCGAAGTCCACCGTAATAGCGGCCACGGGAGTATGCAGAGACTTGGCCAGGGGGAACAAATTCATCAGGGTTCTTAGGTGATCTGAACTGTGTCTGCCTGGTATAAATCCCACTTGTGACGGGTGTATTAAGTCAGCCAACATTGGGCTGAGTCTATAGGCTAAGATTTTGGCATAAAGTTTACTGTCCAGATTTATAAGTGAAATTGGGCGGTAGTTCCCCAGATTAGTAGGGTCCTTGCCTTTCTTGGGAATCACAACCATAATTGCCTCCCGCATGGAAGGCAGTAAGGCGCCCTTAAGTTCTACCTCCTGAAACACCTGAGTCAAAAGGGGAGAAATAGTGTGGCCCAGAATCTGATAGAATTCTGCAGAGTACCCATCACTTCCCGGGGATTTCCCCTTTTTCAAGTCTTGGATGGCTACCATCAGTTCTTCCTTTGAAATGGGGAGATCTAACAGTTGTGTTTGCTGACTCTGCAACTTTGGCAAGCCTAGGGAGTTTAAGAAACCCTGAGTGTCCCTATTGTGGCCTACACGGGTGGAATAATATAGCCTTTTATAGAATGAGGACATAATCTCATTAATATCCCCTTGGGAAGTACATAATGAACCTAGAGTATTTTTTAAGCCTGGGATAAATCTACTAGCCTGTTGTTTCTGTAGTTGGTATGCAAGTACCTTACCCCCTTTGTCCTCCCCTTCCCAAAAAATATGTTTAAGACATAAAATAGCAGCTTCAGCTTTCCTATTCAAAAGCTGGTTAATTTCAAACCGAATGGCCAAGATGGATTTGCCAGTGGCAGAGTGAATATTAGGGGAGGGCTGTGTCTTAAAAATACTTTTAGCTTCAGCCAATTTCCGTTCAAGATTAAGCAGCTGTATTTCCCTTTGTCTGCGTCTAGCAGACGAAAACCCCATAATGTTACCTTGCATCGTGGCTTTAAAAGCCTCCCAAGTTGTGCAAGCAGAGATGTCACTTATAGGGTTTTCAGCAAGAAAAAGAGAAGCCTCTTTAATGAGCCAAGGGGTGAACTCGGGGTCCTGTACCAGAAGTGGGTCCAGTCTCCATCACTTAGTCGGGGGAGCCACTGGATCCCAGTGTAGAAGGAGCAGGACTAGGGCATGGTCAGAGACACAGCAGGGAAGAATTGAAACATCCAAAGTTTTAGTAGTCAGCGTAGCTGAGCCAAGCCAGAAATCCAGCCTACTATATGAGTCATTTGGAGCTGAGTGAAATGTATAATCTCTTGTTCTGGGGTGGAACAATCTCCAGAGATCTACTAGCCCCTGGCCAGACAACATTTGATGTAGAGCCTTCACACTTCTAGGATGTGCCTCTTTCTCCCCATCATTCCTATCTAGAAGAGGCATCAGAGTGAGATTGAAATCTCCACCAATAAGTAGCGGGCAATACGGGGAGTTAAATTCAAGTATTACCTCTGCCAGCTTATGAAAAGAAGTGAAGGGCATCCTCATTGGGGGCATATACATTGCAGAGAGTGACTGGGCCAGTGGGAGTATTATAAGTGGCCATAACCCATCTGCCTTCAGAGTCTGCACATGTCTGGATTAACTTCCAGGGAAGAGACTTATGCACCAAGATCTGAACCCCATGTTTCCTGGTCAGGGCATTAGAATGCACCTGCTGGCCAACCCAGTCCTTCCCCATGCAGATGTGATCTTCTCCAGAAAACTTTGTCTCCTGAAGAAAGGCCACTTGAGAACGTTTATGTTTCAGGTGTGCAAGGACTTTCTTACATTTTACCGGGGAGTTTAGCCCCCAAACATTCCAGGTGTGCATCACAATGTCAGACATTTGGTTATGGTCACCAATATAAACCTAGCATAGAAAGAAATCCTAAGAAAGGAACTAAGTATTTCTACAAGCTAGGTATATAAGAATCACTGTACCGGTCGAAACAGACAATAAAAAAAACCCAGTAGCAGGCAGGGATTAACTGTATGGACTGCAACAACTATGTACTAACACTATATCTAAATAACAAACAAACAAACAAACTTATCTACAACTATAAAGGGAAAGTGGTAGGACTAAACCGGCTAGAAGCCTAGCCAATGGTATGTCCTATTGCTCCTGGGGGGTGAACCAGGTACTTCTTAAAAAGGGGGAGAAGATCCCCGGTTACTGTAGAGTATATACCAGAATATACGAAAATGGGACAAGAGCAAAAGGTCAATAAATCCGCACATACTAGAGCCTTATACGGATCTGCCTATTACCCCCTCTAACGGGGTGGGGTATAAGTCCTGTGACCGATTTCGTGGACCAGCCTACTGCTCTACTGTTAATGGGGAAATCAAAATCCCCCCATACCAACTTAGTATCCTAAGATATTATTAGAGAACATCCCCCTAAGTTGAGCTTCTAGTGATCACTAAAACATTTATCCTTATATTAAGTATTTGCCAACATTCCCTATGAATCTTTTTACCGAAAACATCAGCAGGGCCTACACATATACAGATCTATGCACTGCAGAGTCCAAATAGGACTGTCAAGTACGGCCTCAGCATGACACATACCGAGGAACCGATGTGTTGCCTCTGGTATTGTTTGAGTGCTGAATAGCACTTATAGGATCCAGGACAAACATATATCCGCCTCTCACTGGGCCCTCAGGGCAGGATGATGCAAAGGGTGAGATACCCACCCCCACAGAGACAGTGGAATCCCAAATGTGGGGTGAAGGACAGACTGGGAAGGTAGGGTGGGATGGAGGTGGGTATCACATACATCCGAGGATTTATACTATCCCAGGAGGACAGTCGAGTACACCCTGTCCTCGTAGCTATACACCCTGAGATACATATCTATGTATCCACTTCCCTTTTGGCCCTAGCAATTACCCACAGAGTGAACAACCTTTGGCAGCCAGACCATCTAACTGAACACATTAACCTGTGTACTCTGGCTACAAAACCTTTGGAAGAAACCACTGTTCCTGAAATCATCACCCGAGCATGGATCAAAGAGGCCATACCTTTTCCCACCCGCTAAATTACATCAATACAGTAACAACAAGTTCAAATACTTATCTAATGAGTCAACAGTTTAATCTGAAGAAAAATCCCAGTGTTCATGAAGTTTTCAATTGCTTTTCCTCCTCTGGTTCTTGATCCATGCAGCGGCCTAGGGGGGAGCCTGAGGCCTGAAAACCCGACGAGGTACTTGCTGAAACACTGTCCATACGATGAGGCCTATCCTTGTGTGCTTTCTCCAGGGAACTGCCAACCAGGTGTCCCCCCCCCACTGTCCATTACTTTACATATTTCTGCATCGGGGAGATCTCTCAGAATCGCAAATCGGTTATGTGCAAAGTATGGACTAACATACTCTATCTGAACTTCAGACTCTGCACCGAGAGGGGCAGGGGCCAGACTGTTGACATTGTTCTTCCTTTCCTGAGGATGGCCCCATTTGGTATGCGGGGAGGATGGAGGCCTCTTCCGAATTTTCGAGTTTCTAGGTTCTAATCCCACCAGGGGTACAGACTGGGGAAGGGTATCTGGAGGGTCAGCTGTTGAAATGGGAAGTTGGTGGTTGTTTCCAGCCTGACTAGGAGACTGAGAAGTCAAGCCGTTTGGGCAGGTACTGGCAATATAGTCCAGGGCAGCCTCTGGGGACGAAAATTGCTGAGTTGTGCCATTTATTGAAATTTGCAGTGTGGCCGGGTATCTTAAAGTGAAAGGGATCCTTAAAGCATGTAACTTCCTTTGGGCTTCAGTGAAAGCTTTATGCCGGACTGCAAGCTCTTTAGAGTAATCTTGAAAAATCATTATCTTTTGGCCCTGCCACTGTAGTTGCCCAAGCTCTCTTGCCCTTGCCTGTATCGCTTCTTTTTTGGCAAAGTTCAGGATTCGAGTTAGGATGGGGCGAGGTCATTCCCCCTGAGCAGGCCTGGGCTGGGCCGTACCATGTGCATGCTCCATAGTAATCTTGGTGCCCTGGGGAGCTTCAAAATGTCTGGCAATGCCTGTTGTAAGTATGGCAAGACCCTCCCCTCCTCACAGCCCTCCGGAAAGCCCAGTAGGCACAGATAATTGCGCCGACTCCTGTTCTCCAAGTCGTTCACTTTGTCCTGCAACAGATGTATCTTAGCTGCCTGGTCTCGCATAAGGGCCGAGTGACTGAGAAGTAAGTCCTCCTGCGTGTTAGCCTTTTGTTCCGCTGCATCAACTCGCACATTGATTTGCTGAATTGCAAAAGCTGAATTACTGGCTGCCAGCATGAGATTGTCTATGCTGGCCATAATCGATGCAAACATCTCCCTAATCGAGGGCTCCTCTCATTCCTTCATGGACTGCGCCATCATGTGTGTCACGTAGATTGGGCAGCGGATTCCCTCACTCGTAAGGAGCTTTACTTACAGATCACTTAGTTCCAAAGCCCCCGGTTCATTAAAATGTGATTTCGGCAGACTGATCCGTCTTGTTCCCGATAAGAAATCCTCCCCAAAGGTGGTAAATTCCGGGTACTTGGCTCTGTGCGAAAAGAGCTACACAATTATGTCGCCATCTTAGATGAAGCATAACCACGCCCCCAATTTTACACATTTTGTATATCTTAAGATAACACTGTACAGCCATCTAATTTTTGGCCAATAGGGCTTGTTTTACATATCTAGTTAGCCTGTGAAAGTAATAAGAAAAAACAAAATCACACATGCCCACACAATGCAAAGCATCATGGGCTGCATATGCAAATTACCACAGAATGTTATGCTGGTTCAACTTTAAGCAGAATTGCATGGTGCCGAAAGGCCTCTCACACAATTTGCAAAGGGTGCTAACAGATGACATAGACACGTGTTTCGTCCTACCAGGACTCATCAGTATGCCTTGTCTGTTTGATACCCCAGTGGAATGAACCAGCTACCCTAAGATGGTCTGTCTGGGTTATATTGTGGTGAACCCATTAAAATAAAAAACTATTTAAAAGACAAAGAACCTCTGTGTGCAAACACTGAGGCAAGGGTTACCCCAAAGGGCATTTGGCTGGGAAGCCAAATTTCAAGAAAATACAAAATCACACATGCCCACACAATGCAAAGCATCATGGGCTGCATATGCAAATCACCACAGAATGTTATGCTGGTTCAACTTTAAGCAGAATTGCATGGTGCCGAAAGACCTCTCACACAATTTGCAAAGGGTGCTAACAGATGACATAGACACGTGTTTCGTCCTACCAGGACTCATCAGTGTGAAAGTAATAGTTGTCATAGTGATTATCACCATATATAAGTTACTGCATTACATGCACCTTCTGAGACCATTGCATACCCTGGGGTATTTGGGAAATTCGTCTCACAGTGTCTGTATTGGTAAGACCCTGTTTTAGGGCATAAGTCTGTTTTGTGTAAATAAACAAGTTTATTACTGTCTCTGCTGTTTGTCTGTGGTTTCTTCTGCTAGCTTGCTACCACTAAGACCTGAGAAGTGTAGCTACATTTTGGGCCATACCTAAAATGTTGGCGACCGAGTGCAGGTGGCCTAAGCTGGCAGAGGGGCCAGATAAATTACATCCCAGAGTGCTGAAGGAACAGGCAGATGTCCTGGTAAAACCCCTGGTGGATCTTTACAGCATCTATCTGAGGACAGGGTGGGTGCCCCAGGACTGGAAGGTGGCGCATATAGTGCCTATCCACAAGGGGGCAACAAGGGAGGTGGCAGGGAATTACAGGCCCATCAGCCTGACATCGGTGGTGGGCAAGGTGATGGAGGGCATTGTCAAGGAGAGGCGGGGGGGACCTGAAAAAGTTGGGGTGCCCGGATGATAGGCAGCATGGATTCATCCCAGGGAAATCATGTTAGACAAACCTTGTGGAGGTCTATGACTGGGTGACGAGTGCCTTGGACCTGGGTAGACTGGTGGACATCCTTTTTCTTGACTTCAGCAAGGTGTTTGACTTTGTTCCTCATGGGGGCCTGTTGGATAAGCTGGGAGAAATGGGGGTGGGGAACCAGATGATCAGATGGATAAGCAATTGGCTCCAGGACTGGACCCAGAGGGTCATGGTTGGTGGGATAGTCTCATCCCCAAGGAGGGTCATTAGTGGGGTCTCTCAGGGATCAGTCCTTGGGCCCCTCCTGTTCAAAGCCTACATCTCTGACATAAGGAAGAGTATCAGGAGTGAGATGAGTCTCTTTGCAGATGACTCAAAACTGGGGGTGGTGGTGGATGGGGAGGAGGGGAGAGTGACCCTACAGGGGGACCTGGAGGCTCTGGAAAGATGGTCTAGAAAGTGGAAGCTGAGGTTCAATGCAGAGAAATGCAAGGTACTGCACCTGGGAGCCAGAAACCTGGGCCAAGTGTACACCCTGGGGGGGGGGATGCTACAAGTCTCAATGGCTGAGAGGGACTGGGGGTGGTGGATGTCAAGATGAACAACTCTGAGACTTGTAGGAGGGCAGTGGCCAAGGTCAACAGGATGCTGGGATGCATCGTTAGGGGGATCACCTCCAGAAGGAGGGAAGTGATACTCCCTCTGTACAACTGCTTGGTGAGGCTGGACCTCAAGTGCTGCATGAAGTTTTGGAGGCCACACTTAAAGAGGGACATTGAACTCCTGGAGAGGGTCCAGAGGAGGGCAACCAAAATGATCTGGGGCTTGGGTGAAAGGACCTATGGGGAGAGGCTCGAAGAGCTAAATATGTACACATTAGAAGAGAGAAGGGACAAGAGGGACATGATAGAGGTCTTCAGATACACGAAGGGGGTAAATAGGGGAGGGGCAGTCAGGGTGCTCCGAAGGAAGGGGGGGCAACTAGAGGGCATGGGTGGAAGCTGGAGAGGGGAAGATTCAGGGGAGAAAGGAGGAGGTGCTACTTCACTGAGAGGGTGGTGGAGCCATGGAATGTGCTGCCCAGGGTGCTGGTGGAGGCAGAGATGGCGTAGGGGTTCAAGAGGGGGGTGGGACAGGTACAGGGGAAGAGTTCTGGAAGCAAAGTCCTGTGCAGCGAGAATATCTGGGACTGGGAAGGGAGAAGCCAGAGAGGGTGAGGTGGGGCAGCAAGGTCAGCTCCCAGGGTGGGGGCTGACCAAACGAGAAGACACAAAAGACCATTAGGCCTATTCTGCTGGCATTTTAGTATGTTAGTATGTAAGATTCACTGTTTGCTGGCACTTTCCCTTGTGGGTAGTAAGCAGTTGGGTTCTACAATGCCGGTTCAACAACACTTTTGCAGACCGGCATCTCAGCGACGGAACTTATGTTGACCACAAGTTGCAATAGACATAAATCACATATGTCTCCCGGTTCTGTTTTTCTGTTGGGGGGCTTCACCCCCAAACCCCCATGTGGGGGGTTCTGCAACCCACACCACTGTACTTTGGATTATCAACTCCAGTTGGAGTTGATTCGGGGAAGGGGTGCAGGACTGGGAGTCAGTGTGCCTCTGTCTTGGGCACACCAACACAGCAATCTGTCAGCAAAATTCTAATTTTTCCAACAGTGTGGTTGGTGTCACTGTCAGGTCGACATACCAGCAGGTATACATAACCATTACACCTTTCCCATATTTTTCATTCCATAGCATCATGTATGATATGGCTGCTTACTGGACAGGGTTGATGTCATATCACCCTGCTCAATGGCAATTTTGACTTGCAGGATTGCAAGAGTGCATAAACCCAACCATCTGTTTTGTTCAACCACTTTGGATCGATACACAGCAGAGTAACCATTGGCAGGTCCATTTGGGATTCCCAACCTTATCCACAATATCTAATATCTGTGCAGATCTGAGACTCAATGTCTCTAATTTTCTTGCTTCCCATGGAGGCTGGAGTGAGTTCGAGCTGGACGCAAAACACTCCAATAACCCCGTACTGGGGATCTCAACCCAGTACTCAGTGGCAAGAGAAACAGACAAAAATCTTGATAGGGCTGATGATCATGGCTCTTTATGCTGCTTTTGGAGCTTCTGAGGTGAGGTTTCATTCCCTTGAACTGCAACTCTCAGCTCTTAAGAAAGAGATGGAATTGCAGGCATCCAAATGTCTTAAGAAAGAGCTGTGGCTGGAGGATGAACTTTAGTCACTGAGTAGTAAGAATGAAACTCTTTTGCATTGTACTATACAGAATATTGATCAAGAGTTCTGCATGTTGAGAAAGGAATGCGACAGATTGATGCAGGATAAGAAGCAGGTTTTGCAGATAAATGATTTGTTGAGTGATATGAATGAATCATTCTGAGAGGAGAATGAGAATTTGCAGGAGGACCTAAAATGGGTAAGTCAAGAGTTAGACAGAGAGCTTAGGGATAACTGTGAGTTGAGGGCTGTGTATAGAGTGTTACAGAAAGAGGTTGTGAAAGGTGTTGGACAGAACAATGCAAAAGTTAATCACACTCAGTACAGGGTAAAGACAGTGATGCTGCATCATCAGCGAGAGGTGCTGGCTGGTCATGTCAAAGTGATGGGTGGTTTCCATTACACACCCATCAATCTCGCCTCATTCGGCAATGATGATTATGGCTATGACAGCATTCACTATGGCATCCAGCCACACCCTTAAGATAGTGTTTCTCTACCCCACTATTCACAAGCTGGTGATACCCTACGCTGTTCCAATGTGACCCTACATCATCAGTGTAATGATGATTATCATGTGCGATGCCAAGATGGCAACTCCCATTATAGAGGGGAGGTGAGGTCAAGCCCCTCTGATTGCAGTCCTGAAAAAGGAGGACAAACAGGAGACTGATCAAATAATCAAGGCAGCCCTCTCTCGGACAGAGATGACTGAGAAGAAAAGGCAGATCCTCAATAAGCATATGGATAACATATTGAAAGAAGCTGCTACTCAGCAGTCGCTTGTCCACTCTGTAGCTGATGCAACAGCAGAGGCCACCTTTCACAGCATACACAACCAAAACTCCTTTCCTTAACTGTATCCTGTAATTCAGAATAATCCACTTCAGATGGCCCACTCCGTTCAGCAGATTGCTGACAGTATTCATTCATTCATTCATTCATTCATAAAATTTTATTCACAAATTGTGAATAGATAGTTGTAACAATATTCCATTGAGCAAAGCTCATTTCAAAGAAGGTCCTCCAATGACCATATGACCCCCAAGGACAATCTCAGTTGCCATTTGGAAAAGGCTCATTTCAAATGTGAGATGCTCAGTCCACCAGCAGGTTACCAAGTACAGATCCTCCGGCAGACTGTGGACCCCAGTCTCTGGGTGAAACTATCAGAAGAAGTCTGCCAAGCCATGGAACTTATTGCTGCACATTCCCCAGGTGTGGTTGGCATTGTGTTGGCCCATCCTGTTAAATAGTATGCCAAGGAGAATCCAGTGTCGTACCACTAGAGATGCAGCGAAATTGAATTCCGCTGGCAAAGTGAACACGAAGTGGCCACTTCGCGTTGTCACTCTGCTATGCGGAGTGGCCAATAGGAAAAGCTCACTTCGCCTAGTAACTATTACTTCGTGTTGTCATTCCACCTAAAAGCGAAGTAAGGTGGAGTGGCTACAATACTAGCAGCCCCCCAGTGACTCCTCACACTCACACAGTCACCAGAATTAATGTGCATCCCCAAAATACTACTGTCTTGTGTCCAGAAAACTCTCCAGTGCTGATGAAATGAAATGAGATTGTAACAAGAAATGCGAAGCCTCCCAGAATTAATAACACACTCAGTCATGCGCACAGTGGTCACACACAGTCAACAGAATTAATTTGCATCCCCAAAATGCTTGTGTCCAGAAAATTCTCCAGTGCTGGTGAAGTGAAATGAGAACATAACAAGAAGTGCAATGTCTCACAGAATTAATGGCACACTCAGTCATGTGCACAGGGGTCACACACAGTCACCAGAATTAATTTGCATCCACAAAATGCTACTGTCTTGTGTCCAGAAAATTCCCCAGTGATGGCTAAGTAAAATGAGAGGGTAACAAAAAATGCGAAGTCTCAGTGAATTAATGGCACACTCAATCATGTGCACAGTGGTCACAGACAGTCACCAGAATTCATTTGCATCTGCAAAATGCTACTGTCTTGTGTCCAGAAAATTCCCCAGTGCTGGTGAAGTGAAATGAGAGGGTAACAAAAAATGCAAAGTCTCCCAGAATTAATGGTGCACTCCGTCATGCAAGTAGTGGCCACACACAGTCACCAGAATTAATGTGCATCCCCAAAATGCTACTGTCTTGTGTCCAGAAAATTCCCCAGTGCTGACTTAGTGAAATGAGAGTGTAACAAAAAATGCAAAGTCTCCCAGAATTAATGGTGTACTGCAAATCAACAGACAGATTAAGATTGCATTGTGCACTCAAGAGATGCAGAGTCAGATGCAAAGGCACAACAACACCTAACAAGTGCTCACGAGTCACAAATCCAAATCTGGAAAATAATACCTTTTTCCAGTGTGGGGGGTAGTGCATGGCAGTAACAGTCTATTACCAGTAAAGATACCACAAAGCAGTATAAAATATTCATGCAGGTCCAGTGGATAGCAGGTTCACACTGCTGCAATTACTCTGGCACAATAAAAGTTGTCTGATTTAATGGTATGCATTGCACACACACTCACACACACACTACAAGTATTGCGTAGCAAGTTGAAAACCTTTAGCAATATAACCAAATGTTTTAAACAAACTGAAATTATACACTGCTGCACCACTACAATCAGCAAAAAAATGTCAAGAATTACTGAAAATATTACTGTGTGTACATTAACACAGTTGTACAAGAAAATATAACCAAAACAGAAAGATTGCCTTTTTCTTCCACTACACACACTACACAGAACTGAGGCTGTGCAGAACACTCTAGAGCCCATGTGACCTGCAATCCCATGAAGCACTGCAAATTCACCTTGGAGCTCAATAGCAAGGCGAAGTGATGCGAAGTACATTGATTTCAATGTACTTAACCTTAAAATTGGTGGAGAAGTGGTATGGGGAAGGTGGAATAAGGTGAAGTCACTGGTTTCAATGGACTATGCATTCCCCATTATGATGCGAAGTACTCCGCTTTGCGTTGTGGAGCGCTTCGTGGATTCCATGATACTCTGCACATCACTCCGCAGAGTGAATTTTGGCCACTTCACCCACTTCTACTTACCACCAGAGGCTATGGCTGGCCTACTATACAGGTAATGCACTTTCCGCAAGAGTTAGTGGACACCGATCAAATTTAATTTAAGACAGTGTTTATTTGGAACATGATTCTAGCCATCCGTGACTATGACAGGGTAGAACAGGACCCTGTCCCATTTGTTAGGGAGAAAGTGTGTAAATGCAAGGATCTGTATTCTTTCCTTTTCTGTCTCTTCTGTCTGGTTGGGCAACTAAATCTTCCTGTGAGATTTCAGACTTGATCAATCAGAACAATCTCACAATCCTTTGCCTCTCACTATCTTACTCTTTTCTCTTGCTGTCTTTCCTCTCTTGCATATCTAGATCTGGTAATATAAAAATATATGAGAATCAGTGTATGGAAATGTAGCAGATAATGAGATCACTTTTATTTAGAGAATTGTGTTACTGTTGAAATGTGTATATTTATAATTTAAGAGAAATGTAAAAAAGCCAGAGGTTATTTGAGTTCAAATGCCTGGGCCTTTTGCAAAGGCTGGAGGTACCTCAGGAAGTTCACAATGTTCTAGCAGCTCCAGAAACTGACAAAGAGCAGGATGCTTGCAGAGAATGGGGGTTGGAAAATATATAAAAACAGCTAAAGCTGAGCTGAAAAAGAGATTTTTTTTCCAAGAAAGGTTTTTTACAAGAGATTTTATTTTGCTACTGTACATAGTTATTCTGATCAGACTTATTTTATTTTATGTTACTGCAACTACAAATAAACAGTTTTGTGGAATTTTACAACTACACCTGGGTTTTCTTTATGCTTCCTGACCTGTGCCTCGATGACAGTGACAAGGTCGAGCCTGCGGTTTTCCCCAGAATGGGCATATTTTCCGACGTTCTCAGGAAGATGGACCATATCTACTAGCTCTACCTCCAAGATCTGAACTGTGGCTCGAAAGCCAAGGTGGCGGGGATATAATCTACTAGCGAGTCCAAAACCCATCATACAGTGGAAGGCAAGGCCCAGGATACTAAGGCTGTGCCCCCCGATGATAAGTAGAATCACCAGATGGCTGGAAACTGCAACAGAAATAGAAAGAGACAAAGAAACTAGAATAACTCTAATTTCAATCAGAATGACAATCAGGGCAATCAGAATTATTGACAAGGCCCCTCCTACCGGGATATAGTTGTAGAGAATAATAGCCTCCGCACACTTCTCGGGAAGGTCCAATAGCTGGCTGAGGCCATTCCAAAGCAGACTGTTGCAGCGCTAGCTCCAGTAACCTAGTCCTTATTAGGCCAGGGGACACAGGAACCTCCTCTGGTTCAGCTGTGGCAGACCCAAATCCTGAGTTATTCTCTATTGCAGCTACCACTGCCACCCCCACTTCCCTGTACCCTATGCAGGACCTGGAAGATGCCAGGCAAGGTCCTGCTGGCCTGCATTTTCAGGAACCACCTGGTGACAGCAGTAGTATTTCAGATTGACAATTACAGGCCTCAGTCCATATTGTGAACAACATTTTTATTGACACAAATGGAAGGCCTTGTCCAAAGGCCACAGTCAGGGGCCACCAAATTATTCTATTGCTTAATACAGGTGCAGCTGTGTTTGTGTTACATGATGAGGATCCAGTGAATTCCTCTTGATCCACTGGATGGAGGACCAATGCTCAAGGTATGGATGGCACTAGACTGCCTACCTACCACTCTTTTGTACTTTATGTGTTGCTGGGCACCCTCAACATGAATCACACTTTTGACCTCATGGTGCTGTGTCATCATACTAGTATCTTATGAATTGCCTTCCTAGCACTACACGGCTGAGTAGAGGACTTAGCCAATTGGCTCCTGATTCAAATCAGAGGATGGAACCATACGGTCATGATTCCTGACCCCCATGTGGTTGCCACCATTGCAGTCAACAACAAGGAACATGACGTCATAACTCTATTCCAGACACACAAATTCTTCAGAGAGTTGTTACCCATCCTGCAGAAGAACACACATATGATTGTGGAAGAATGTACACTATCATTGAGATCCCAGGCCCTGATCATGACTGTCAAAGGCAATACCCTTTTCCTGCAGAGGCCTTGCCATTACTCAGAGAAACCATCCAGTCACTCCTTCAGCAAGGCATGATCAGGCATTGTCTTTTGACCAGCAATTCCCCCATTTGGCACGTGAAAAAGCCAAACAATTCTTGGAGACTCACTATTGATTACAGGAGACTTAATTAGGTCACCCCCAGCTGTTCCCATACGGTAGCATCAGCACCAGCTGCGCTCAAATTGCAAACACCAGATTGTAAGTGATTTTTTAAGTAGTAGTAAAACGTTTTATTTTTGTATAGGTAATGGTGTTATGACATCATTGGGTCAACGACCCTTTTTCAAGAAGAACATGTTTCACACATAACATCAAGTTAGACATAAACATTCCTTCAAAACATATCATATACATCAAGACAAAGAGTCATAGCAATACTTACATCCAAATATAAAAAACAGTCTACATTTTTCAGTATATAAATCCATCATTCCACCCACTTCTATACACATCAACCATTACACATACATTTCATGGTTAAATCATAACCAATAGCCACTGACATCTCCAATGGATTTTGGTCTTTGCCATTGGCCCAGGAAAGCCATTACATGTTTTCTTTCACCTTTGAGAGTCACCAGTACACGTGGACCTGCTTCCCACAGGGCTTCCACAATAGCCCTTCCCTTTTCCATCTATACATGATGGATGCCTTGCAGGGTTTCTCTGCCCCACAATCCCTTCTGCAGTATGTGGATGACTTACTCCTGGCAACCGCTACCAAGGAGCAACATTTTGACCTCCTTGATGAGTTCCTGTCTCTCTTTCAGAGAATATGCCTCAAGTGCAACCCCGCAAAAGCACAACTGTGCCAGAAAGAGGTTATCTTCCTTGGTCTGCATATCACAAAGCAAGGCAGAAGCCCAGCCTGGAAGAAAATTTAAGGCCTACAAGATTTGTCTCTTCCTACCAATGTGGCAACACTCAGACGTTTCCTAGGAATGGTCAACTATTCCAGGGACTTTATTTGTGACTTTGCACAGAAGACCACCCCTCTGTATGAGCTTTTGAAAATGTATGTTCCCTGGGCTTGGGGTTCTATCCACACTAATGCTGTGACCCTTCTGAAACAAGCCTTGGCCTCTGCTCTAGCATTAGTCAACCCCAGTCCAGCCTTACCCTTTCATCTGGAAATGGCTACTTCAAACATTGCCATGTCTATAGTACTTGCTCAGAAGGTTAATAGCATTCTGAGACCCATTGCATATGCTTCCAGCTGTTATCCTCAGTGGAACAGAAGTATAGTCTTTGTGAAAGACACCATATGGCTACCTACTGGGCTGTGAAGCATTTCTTGTACTTTACTGGATATTCACCCATCATTTTGCTCACTAATCCCCCCAAAAAACTTCTTACTGTCAGACAGAGTGAAGGATATCTGTGTGTCTAATACCAGACTGACTCATTGGTCTCTTCTTCTCCAGGACCATGACACACAGGTCCACACTACCAAAATGCCCTCAATTCTAGCCCATAGTCTCCTGTACCAAGGGGCCCCACATGGCTATTCACTCCAACTTCCTGAGTTGCCTAATCCACAACCCTTTCTTCCTGCTACTCTAAAGCTCCTTGCTGACACTTTCCTGTGTCATGTCCTTCCTGCCCATTTTCTACTGCACTCCTTATGCACTCTCCCATTTTGTCAAAGTCAGCCTTCCTAAAGTCCAGTACCCTCGCTTTTGTGTGGCTTGACTCTACAGCTGTAGTTATTGTGAACCACACTGTTTGGTGGTCGCTTGTTCCCAGAAGGCTACCCACTTCTAAATCTGAGATCCTCTCTTCATTCTCGTTTGACAGTGCCAGGTCTAAGATTGATCCATCCCAAGTGGGTTTCAACACTAGCTGTAATGTCTGAGGCATGCCCCCTGTAGGACATTGAGAAAGATCCTGCCCTTGGATGTGGCTGCAGAAAATGTGCTCCAGTTAACATCTGGCATATTCAGGTCCCCCATCAGTAATATCTCCCCTTTCTTTGCCATTTTAAGGATGCCTTCTATCATTTCCTTGTCCCTTTCCTCCCTCTGAGAAGGGGGTCTGTAAACAACAACTGTGCGGATTGTGGTGCCATTTCCTGTCTCCAAAGTGACCCACAGTGCTTCCTCTCCTCCCTGTTTACCCTTTAATTCTGTTGCTTTGATCCCTTCCCTTACATAGAGAGCTACTACTCCCCTCTTCTACCCTCCCTGTCTCTCCTGTAGGTTGTGTACCCTGGTATGTTAACATCCCAGTCATGGTTCTCTGGGTACCATGTTTCTGTGACTGCTACGATATCCAGGCATCCCTCTTCCATCAAGGCCACCAGTTCAGGGAGCTTGTTGCCCAGACTATGAGCACTGATACTCATCACCCTCCATTTTTTTGATGGCCTTATCCCTTTTAGTCCCAGACCTGCCCTTACTGCCTTTGCCTTTTTCTCCATTGACCCCTGTCCTGCTTCCCATCAACTTCTCTATCTTGGTGTTAACTTGTCTAACTACCCAGTTTTGTGGGAAGAGACTGGAAATTCCCTGCTCCTTTTTAGTCCCCCGCCTTGGTTAGTTTAAAAGCTTTCCTATGAAGCATTTCAACCTATCACCTAAGACACTGATTCCCCTCCAGGACAGATGTATACCATTGTGCCAGTATAGGCTTGAATCCCTCCAGGGGGACTAACAGTCTTCAATGAAGCCAAACCCTGTACTCTGCACCAGTTTTTCAACCATTCATTGAATCCCATGGTGCAGTGCACCTTAGCCTCACTCATGCCATAGACAGGCAGCACCTCTGAGAAGGTTACTGTGCATGCTACTTGTCTGAGACCCCTCCCCAACTCCACAAACTCCTCCTGTACTTCTCCGATCCAATTCCAAGCTAGGTCGTTTGTCCCTAGCAAAACAATGATGTTCAGCTCCCTCTCCCATGTAGCTGCTTCTGCAATCCTAAGGATTTGCTTTCTGTACCTCCAAGCCATGGTGCCAGGCAGGCACCTTACCTCCCTCTCCCCTCCCTCCCTCCTCAGTTCTATCCCCTCAACATTTGAGTCCCCCAACAGAAGCAGTTTCCTTCCCCTGTGGGGTCCCATGCCACCCTCCTTTGGGTCTCCCTAGTGGAGGTTCCCAGCATCCTCCTTTGTCTCCACTGTGGGTGCCTTCATAGAGGAACCATGCTCTACCAGATCTGAGTATGAATTGCAGAGAGGTACAACTGGAAGGATGTGCCTCTGTTCAACCACCTTCACCCTCCCTGAGCCCACTGTGGTTCAACTGCTCCTCTTTCTTGGCAACCTCTGAGGCAGTGGTGGCATCCTTCATGGTCCCTGGGTGGGGGGGGAGGTTTCCCTACTCCTTGTCAATTTGGCCTGGAGATGGGAACCTCCTGCCCCAGAGCAGAGAGGTGTCTACAAATAGGGCAACATTGCAGTCTCCAGAATGTCTCTCAGAAGACTGCCACCCCACAGCCAGTGCATTGCACCACTCTTCACATGTCTCTCACCTTTCCTGCTTCATTTTTGTGTGTGTGTGTGTGTGTTTTTGTCTCTTTTGTTAGTGTGTGGGTCCATTTACCCTCTATGCAGTGTGCTGGACTGCTTACAATATGACAGGTATATCTCCTTTGCCCTTTTGGGGAAGTGATGTCAGGACCTTTGGTATAAAGGAAATGACTTCCTTGGGTTGGGAGGGATGAGGAGCAGGGTGGGGGCCCCAAGCCTGTGTCCTCCAGAAACAATCAACTACAGCTCTGACCCACCACCCCAGTGAGTACTTTCCTTCCTTTCAGCAAGACAACCTGCACAAGAATCTACCAGAAAATATAACCTGCACAAAACAATTTCAAACACAGAAAAATAAAGCAGTTCATTCCAATACCTATGATGTAAGCACAGCCTTATACAACCTGGTGATCTGAGCTCTAAAGGCAATCAGATAAAACCAGTTTCTACCACCTGAGGAAATGTCTGGGTCAAATACACACCCCACTAACCTGCACTAGGGCCTACAATGGAAAATTCTCAGCCCAGTGAATAATTCACAGTACCAAGAATAGTTTGATACAAAATGTCACTAAAATACTAGTTCACAAGGAGCCAGCTGTCCACAAGGGAAGAAAAAGCATGCAGTATTTCATTCCCTTTGGGTTTAATCTTCTAATCTACAAGGCAGTATTGTACCCACCTGCCCAAAAAAGCAATAACAAGTGTAAAATTTAAAGTAAGGTACACCTCTCTCAGGTGTGAGCATTAACAAGTATACAATTTAAGGTAAGGTACACCTCTCTCAGATGTGAGCAAGATTCTGTTTCCCGCCTGATTCCAAGTTCCAAGTTGGAACTGGAGACTTATTTTATAAATGAAAGCTTGAAGTCAGCTAGGCAGATATCTTGTTAAACTATCCCTACAGCAATCATATATTGATATAAAAAGCATAAAATGTTTCATATTGATATAAAAAAATAAAATGGTTCACTAAATTTGTACAGTCCTTGTCATTTCTAACAACATATTATATCAACATGTATGCAGGAAGCAACACATTAAGGTCTATCCATGATGACTGGAATCCAAGTTTTCATTAAAAAAAAGGTTTTAATATTAACAGTTCAAATGTTACAGCTTGCGAAAGATAGTTTCAAGCATTATATAATTATCACATAAGACAATTTTTGCAAATGGTTGGAAGATACTAGTTGTTCTAATGATACGCACATTCTTTCCTAGTTTTAATCTAATGATGCTAGACAATAGCCATATCACCCCTTTGATTCTGTCTTGTAGTGATGGGAAATGCGGGGCTACTAAAATTGCTTGTTGTGCTGCTCTTAAAAATGAGCGAGAATGATATATCTCCTTAAGAAGTCCCGAATGACACAGGAAAAATGTTGAAAAAACATAATATTTTGACAAACCCCTTGCTTATACTGTATTTTTAAACATGGTAATGTTTTATAATTACTGTACATTGTGAAGCAATATGGTCTAGTGGTTAGTGTCACAAAAGCATTCAGCAGGTCAGGCCCTCTGCTCCCACAGTGCCAACCTCCAAGTACAGTAACATGAACAGGTAACAGAAAAGGGTAACCCCCCTGTCTGCTTGTAGGTCCGAATCGCCTTTAGTCTCAAGTTCTGGGGGGATTCAAACTGTGAACCTTATGCTTGCTTACCCAAATTTACAGGCTCAGATAATCTGCTCATTGGGAGGATGCCAGATATCTTTCGCCTAAGATCACCTAACCAGGTATTCATAATGAACCCTTAAAACTCTATTAAAGACCTTAGATATATTGTTACCCTTTCCCTGTTTGGTAACATCATCAAGCCCTTCAGAGCAGCTGTCAACCTAACCATGTGTACATCACATGCAAAAATAACTTCGAAGACACACCCAGCCAGTCTTTTCAAATGAAGGGTTTACTTAAAAATGGATAAAAATATGTAAAATGTAAACACAGAACACTATATCACAAAGCATGCAATCGCATAAAGAAAAACAAGGAAAACTACAGACAAACTCCTACCAAAGTACATTTAGACTTGTTCTGTCTAATGTATTACCTCATTACAGTGCTCAAGTTAGGTCTTGTTTCTTAAGAGTCCAAAAAGAAATGTCTCCCAGTTGAACCACATAATACAGCTTTATCTCTGTGTTTCCACCCCTTCTATGATATCATCTAGCTCCTCCTCTTTGTTAAATATAAAAAATATACAAACAGAATGTCCAATCAGGAGGTATATTACATTAGGTGACATCAGCAAAAACTCATTTCCCAAATTACGACAGTCTTTAAATCAAACCTTTCCTTTGCTCTTGTGTGGTTTCCTGTTCCCCAGCAGGTCAAAGATTTTACAATTTTTCACACCATTTTGTTATAAAATGTTTTCCCTCTAAGACATCGTAAAACTTTATGATCTCCATCCTCTGGCAAACTTATAAAGTCCCATGTTATTTCTGCTTCAAAGAGCCTAGGCATATCATAAAAATGTAATAAAATGCCACTCTGAAGTAAGTCAGTTAATTAAATGGTTCCTGCTTCACTGAAACCTGGGGAGAAGGGCACCCATGACACACTGTGACAATCACACACTACATTTTTATATTATAAATATCCAAGAACAATCATAACCAGCTGGCTAAACGTCACAATCCTCCCCACCTAGACTGAATTTGGGGGCTCTATCTCCTGCATGGGATGAGCTTCCCAAATCAGTTCATTCCTCATAAATACGTGAAAAGCCATCTGTGTTCTGATTGGTCATTCCAGCCCTACGTAAGATTGTCATGTTATACCCTTGCAAGGCAAGACTCTATCTTAACAGTCTACCATTAGTTTTCCCCATTTGGGTCAGACAAACCAGGGGGTTGTGGCCCATTTGCACCATAAAATGCTGCCCATATAAGTATGGTTGTAACTTCTTTAGGGCCCACACTATGGCAAGACACTCTTTTTCCACAGTAGAGTATGTCTGCTCACTGGGAAGTAACTTTTTATTCATGTACACTACAGGGTGAGCTTTCCCTTGGTTGGATGTCTGACTCAATACTGCCCCAATAATCACATCTGAGGTGTCAGTCTGAACTATAAAGAGTCTGCTATAGTCAGGACTTGTCAATACAGGAGCACTGCACACTGCCTCCTTCAGTCTGGCAAAGGCTTTTTCACAGGCTGGTTCCCAAGTAATTTTCTTAGGCATCCTTTTCTTTACCAGGTCAGATAGGGGAACAGCCAGGGCACTGTAACTGGGTACACATTTCCTATAGTACCCTGCTGTCCCTAGAAACCCCCTGACCTGCATCTGCATTTCTGGTCTGGGCCATGCCTTGATCACCTCTATTTTTACTTGGCTAGGATAAGCTGTCCCTGCCCTACAACATGCCTGATGTATGCCACTTCAGTCTTGGCCACCTGGTACTTCTCAGATTTGACAGTGAGCCCGACCCTCTGTATCCTGCCCAGCACTTCCCTAACGTGGGACAGGTGTTCATCCCAGCTGGCACTAAAGATTGCAATGTCATCCAGGTATGCCATGGTGTACTCCTTGGCACCATTTAACACCTGGTTCACCAACCTTTGGAAAGTGGCTGGGGTGTTCTTCATTCCGAAAGGCATTACTTTAAATTAAAATAAGCCTATTGGAGTGATGAAGGCCGACCTCTCCCTAGCTCTGCCAGTTAACTCTACCTGCCAATACCAATTTGTCAGGTCAATAGTCGTAAAGTATGTCGCCCCTCCCAACTTGTTCAGGAGTTCATCCGTCTGGGGCATCAGGTGGGTGTCTGACTTCATGACTGCATTCAGTCCACAATAGTCCACACAGAAATGAGTAGAGCCATCTGGCTTGGGCACAAGGACTAGGGGTGAGGCCCAGGGGCTGTGGGATCTTTGGATTACCCCTAAATCCATCATTTTCCCCACCTCCCTCCTAATGTCCTTTTGGAAAGCCTCCGACACCCGATATGCTGTCTGTATCCCTGTCTCCACATCGTGCATCGCTAAGGGGGTTAGTCCAGACTTGGTGCTAAACAGGGGGTCAAAGTCTACTAAAACCTCCCTTGCTTCCTAGTTTTTGTCTGGGGCCAGCTGGGGAAACAATTTAACTGCTTCCACAGAGGACTGCTGTTTGCTTTCTTCCAACAAGTCCAGAAGGGGTCTCCTTCATCCATTCCCTCCCCAGGACTATATACTGTGAACACCATGTCAGCCTTATTAGCATATGGCTTCATCATGTTGACGTGGTACATTCTTTCTGTCTGCTTGTAGGTCCGAATCACCTTTAGTCTCAAGTTCTGGGGGGATTCAAACTGTGAACCTTATGCTAACATACCCAAATGTACAGGCTCCAATAATCTGCTCTTTGGGGGGATGCCAGATATCTTTCACTTAAGGGCACCTAACCAGGTATCCAAAATGCATGCTTAAAACTCTGTAAAAGACCTTAGGTATATTCTTACCTTTTCCCTGTTTGGTAACACCATCAAGCCCTTAAGAACAGCTGTCAACTTATCCACATATACATCACATGCAAAAAGAACTTCGAAGACACGCCCAGGCAGTCTTTTCAAATGAAAGGTTTACTTAAAAATGGATAAAAATATGTAAAATGTAAACACAGAACAATATATCACAAAGCATGCAATCTCATAAAGAAAAACAAGGAAAACTACAGACAAACTCCTACCAAAGTACATTTAGACTTTTTCTATTTAATGTATTACCTCATTACAGTGCTTAAGTTAGGTCTTGTTTCTTAAAAGTCCAAAAAGAAATGTCTCCCAGTTGAACCACAGAGTACAGTTTAAATGCTGTGTTTCCACTCCTTCTATGATGTCATCTAGCTCCTCCTTGTTAAATATAAAAAATATACAAACAGGATGTCCTATCAGGAGGTATATTAAATAAGGTGACATCAGCAAAACCCCATTTCCCAAATTACGACAGTCTTTAAATCAATCCTTTCCTTTGATCTTGTGTGGTTTCCTGTCCCCCTGGCAGGTCAAAGATTTTACAACTTTTCACACCATGTTGTTATAAAATGTTTTCCCTCTAAGATGTCATAAAATTTTATGATCTCCATCCTCTGGCAGTCTCATAAAGTCCCAAGTCATTTCCACTTCAAAGAGCCTAGGCATATCATAAAAAGGTAATACAATGCCACTCTGAAGTAAGTCAGTTACTTAAATGGTTCATGCTTCACTGAAACCTGGGGGGGGGCACCCATGGTACACTGTGACAATCACACACTACATTTTTATATTACAAATATCCAAGAACAATCATAACCAGCTGGCCAAGCGTCACAGATAAAGTACCAGCTTGGGAACTGGGAGATCACAGGTTCAACCCCCTCCAGAATCAAATACTCACTTGCCTTGTTTTCACACGCGGGAGAGGTTCCATGTCATGGTAGCGATTGCAAAACAGTGATTACTATCACAGCGAGTGTACATTACCGAAAGGCAAAATGGCGATGCACACTTCTTGACGACACCACAGCCGATAACCAAAAACTACAGTTATGTGGAGGCTGTGCCCACCACTCTCCCCCCTCACAGGGGGCTTTGTCCCCCAGCACCCCTTTGATTATATATTACCAACTCCAGGAGGGGTGCATGTTGAGGAGGGGAAGACAGCCCAAAAACAAATCCCAGCAAAAGTACAAAACATTACCCCTCCCTAATCCCAAACCTTATACTCCCTGAGCCATAGTTAGCCACCCTCACCACCATACCACATGGCCAACTTGGCAGCAGCATGCCACACTGCACCATACAAATCATCTTCTCTATCCTTCCCTTTCTGGTCATTGTCCTACAGTACTGCAATCCTCCCTTGCTCATACCTACCCTTGTTGTACTTGTCCTTCACTGCCCTTATAGGGTAGCTCACATGTCAGGTGCTGCAAATAAGTCACTCATAACAGAGTCACTCATTTGCAGTCATTATCATCACTGGATACTCACAGGGGAATTAAATTTGAACTCTGGTTTCAGTGGAATTGATGCAGCAATCGTCAAATGACAGCTCATGTAAACTCCTTCAGAGTTGTGATCTTGTTTTTATTGAAACCTGATTCAAGTGCAACAGTTCATGTGCATTGATTACTTTGAACCTGACTACTTTGTATATGTAAACCCAATCGGGAATTGAGTCTGCCATTTTTCTTATTGAAACTGCTGCAAAATGAATATAACCAGTTTCAAAATCTTCAGTTGCTGCATGTTTACATGCAGTGGGAATCAATCACCATATAATCAGTTCAGTCAATTCTCATCAATCCTAGAAGGAAATGCCGGGCTTCTGTTCCAAGCAGTTCCACAAAACAAAATCAGTCTTGGTATCAGACCAGACATAAAGACTTATTCCAAAAACAAGACAAAAGGCAGTAGCAGTACAAACAAACCAATGTTTCATATTAGCAGCCACTTTTTCAAGGTTGCAAAGTACCAGTTAGCATGAAACATCAGTCTGTTTGTGTTGTTACTGCCTTTTTTGTTGTTTTTAGACTACAGCCTTTATATCTGATGTCAAGATTGAGTTTGCTTTGTGGAGCTGGTCAGAACTTAAGCCTAGCTTTTCCTTCTTCTAATTGTAGGTACCTCACCAGTGGCTCCACTCCTAGGGATGATGGCTGCCTTCTCCCTGTTTCTATTGCATTCTCATCAGTCCAGCAGCACATAAACCCAAAAGGGTTGCAATCTGAATAAAGTAAGTTGATTCCAAAGAAACTGATTCCCACCACATGTAAATATAGTAACTCTGTGACCTTGAGCAAGTAACAGCACCTCAGTGTTCCAGTCCAGTCAGCTGCAGAAATGGGTACATGTAAGACCCTACTGAAAATGAGATGTTGTGTCTCATCTGGTCTGGGTAAATAAATCATAAAAATATATTTAATGTCTTCTATACTTAGTTGTCTCTTTTTCTTTAAGCATATTGCCATGAATAAAAGGATCACTGTCTCTTGGACTTATTCTACTTATGATGTTTGCCTGTGCCTGACATCACAATCCCATTTGCCACATCATAATAATTTCTACAGCAACAGATTGTTATGTCACAGTAAAGCGACTGCACTGTCATTCAAAGACAAATCTAGGGGACAGTGATGCTGCTGTCATTTAAATTTGCATAATTATATATAACTATAACGAAAAACTAGAAGCTACATAGAAACAAATGAGAAATGTAAGCTGAAATGCGCTTGATGGTATATTTTCTTCAACAGTTCCCTTGAAGCATCAGGGGTTAATAAAGCCTGCAGAGAGATATTGTAGCTGTGTATACTTGGAAAATAATAAAAGGCAGAATAAGCTAGGGATAATTATAACAAACAAATAAAGGAATACCTGCAATGGCAATCATTTGTGTCCAGAATTATTTTAATGTTGTTGACTGCCTGTGATGATTTATTTATGCCAGCAATTTCTTAAACCTATGGCTCACAGAGTATGACAATAAATTAAGAAACGCAAAGCCAAATTCTGCAACCTACCTTGCTAACCTAACTTTGTGTCCCTATGACTCCATACTCCAGAAGGACCAGTATGGAGTGTATTCTGAAAATGTACTGTTATTTAATGTGTAAATTAATAAATGCAAGGGCACAATCTCAGCTCTGCTTGTCAACTAATAAAATGTATTAGACACTGTCTTGGTGCTAGAACTGCACATAACATTTTCAGCTCCTATGTAGTACCTACATTGTGACTATGCTGGTATTATCTGATCCACCAGAGCAATCTGATGACAAGTTTGAAACAGGGCAGCCAGAATGATTCTAGAAAATGATTTCTGCAGTGCAGTTCATCTAATGTTTAGGACTTAAACTTATTACCGCTATTGTATACACACCACCGATTTATTCTTTTATACCCATGTACTAACAAATGTAACCCTCCCTCCCTCCCTCCCTCCCTCTCTCTCCCTCCTCCCTCCTCCTTCCTTCCTTCCTTCCTTCCTTCCTTCCTTCCTTCCAACTTAACATGGTCTAAAACGTCTACTGTTATGCATCCAGTTCTAGTAAGAGTGGTAATTTGGAAATCACAACGGTCAATAGTAATTCAGGTATAACAATCTCTAACCTACTGAGGGCTATGCTATATGGAACTTTCTTAAACTTGGAAATCAGACACAACAGTAGTGTTCACTTACTGCACCTGTACATAAGGCAAGAATCAGACAGCACTTTGCACAGAAATATGGTAATAGCCTTTAACATCAATGTTATTTGATGGTAATGACTGCATGTTGTTGTTCAGTTTTTGTATAGACAGTATGTTCACTACTGTGTCAATGTATGTCATAAATACATATTTGTGTGATGAACATTTTACCTAATTGTGTAAGTGTAATGCTCAATATACTGTATACGTCATCTTTCTGTACTTGTTGAATCTTCACTGTCATGTATTAGCTTTTTTATATTTGCATTTATAATCCAGACAGTGGAAGAATTATTTGTAATATGTTAAGGACTCTTGAGTGACTTCCATCTCCCCTAAGGCTAATCATTTCTTTCTATTTTTAATCAATTGCAATCTTCTTCCTACAGTAGTATGCTTGCATACGTGGCATATGTTCTGTCTGGAATTCCATATAATTCAAGTTGTGTATTATAATCTTATATGTGTTATTGTGCCTACTGTAAAGCCATCAATATTTCCTGTCAAAATATTTTCACTGTAATTGCTATTGGCACCTCCTCCCTGAAAATATGTTGACAACGATTATTAGTTGTCAAGGTATCTGATCACATGTTTCCAACTTTATGGCTGTATGTGGTTGTGAGTGGTGTTCTGCTCCAAGTTTGCCAACAGCACACAACAGTTTAACTTTGGCAGAGAACTTTATTTAAATTTTTAAAGAGGAGCGAGTATTTTTTTTAAATAAAGGAAGAAATAAGAAGAAAAATAAAAAAATATTGAAGCATTTTTTCAGAATCAGCTCATATTCACAGCAAAGCAGGTGTCCGGTCTTCTGGCCCCCATACCATCTTGGAATCTCTCATCCTGCAAGAAAGGAACGAGACAACATCAGAAAATAAAGATTAAACATCATAAAGGTACTTGTAGAGACTTCCGGTGACGTCACCATAATGGTGGGAGGTTGAGACAAAAAGCTTCCCAGTGGTCACCCTCTAATCTAATAAAATCCTCAGCGAAAGGGCAACTTCAATGGTGTTAAGCAATACATTTGAGGTTTCAGATGGCAGGCTACTAGAGGCAGTCCCCACTCTTAAGAATTTGAGCATCCCAATCCCATATCTGAAGTTTGAAACATTGGAAAAAATGCTGAAGGCAAGCACCTGGAGTGTGACTACTAGAGGCAAGAGCAAGAATCGAGGAACACCAGGAATAATCCCAAAGTCAGCGTTGGGGGGACATAGCAGGTTGGTGCTGAGAAGTGAATGAAGAGAGCAGGCCAGAACATACGGAAAAGCAGTAACATCATCCTTGAAGGACTGATTTAAAATCTTTAAGGTACTGTGCGCTTTTGTTGCTTTGAAGCAGTGAGGACTCTGGCCACTCTCTAAATAGAGGGCAAAGGACTGACTTATTAATGTAAACCCCAAGTAGGGGAAAAGCATGGATGGGGCAAGACTAATCCTGAACACACTGTAGCCATCAGGCCTAAATATGAACAAGTGAGGGGGAGATGAGGGGGACAGAGAGTCTGTTAAGACCATAAAGAGGGGAGGGGAGGGGGGAGGCCAAATGAAGATGTTTCCTTGAATATGAGCAAATGGATGGGGAACAGAGTGGGAGAATGAAGGGATGTGCTACTCCTCTCCCAAAATGATGGCAATGTATTTGGGGAAATGGCCTACTGTATTTGTCTGTGATGATGTCTACTTGTACATTAATGGGGAATACCTTACCTAAGGCACTAGCATGTGTTAATGAGTGTCTGGGGATTTGAATGATATTTATCATTAAAGCAAGTATTGGGGGTTGGGGGGGCATGAGGAGAATCTGGGTTTAACAGCCTATCTCACCCGAATGACATCTCAAACCTTAAAGTTGTAAGCAAATTACACATATTAGTGTAACAGCTACAACACCCCTTAGACACCTTAGGGGTTTAAAATAAGCCACATTAGTGACTTTGTACGGGTAGTTTTCTTTTTTAAAGAACACCGTATAGATTTCCCATGGAAGTCAAAAAAAAGCTTTGAAAGTTGTATGTTTGAATTGTTAAACTGTTCAAATATTACAAGTGGAATGTTATATTCTGTGTTTATTAACGTTAGTAGGATCTTTCGATGTGGATTCTTGCTGAAAGGGAGTGAGTTGGAGACTCTGGATGGCCGGGGGCAACATCACAAAGCAATCTAGGATTTGGTAATCAGAGAGAGAGTAAAGATTCTGCTCAAAGATGGCTCAATTGAATATTGTCTCATATAATGTTAATGGAATTAATTCCCCAGTAAAAAGTACTAAACTATTAACTAAACTAAAAAGGTTGGGCTGCGATGTTGCTGTCCTCCAGGAAACCCATCTTTCAGACCTGGAGCTTGCCAAGCATAGGCGTTCATGGGTAGGGACAATTGAAGCTGCGTCATATAATGGGACAAAAAAAGGGTGCGTAGTGGTGCTAATAGAGTGATCATCCATTAGAGATACAAGAGGTGGAGAAGGCCTTTCAGGGGAGGTTTATCAGGGTGTCTGGCTGGGTTCAGGATAAAGTAGTACATATAATAAATACTGTATATACACCCCTAATACAGGTGCAGATAAATTCCATGCAGAAGTTTTCCAAAAGATAGCGGAGCTTCCTAAAGGACTAATGGTATTGGGAGAGGACTTTAATGCTACCCCCTGTCCAATAGTGGATTGATCGTCAGGGCAGACAGGTATTCCGAGAACTGCAGACAAAAGGTTAAAGGTCATAATGGAGGAGAGTGGCATGGTGGATATCTGGAGATCTCAGCACATTGGAGAGAGGGACTATACCTTTTACTCAGCAGTCAAAGATTCTTATTCATGAATAGATTTATTAGTGACCCATAAAGCTCACCTCCACCATTTCACAACCTCCCAGATTGGCTCAATCACTCTATTGGACCATGCACGGATATCCATGAAAATTGTCTGGGGCATGGAAACTAGACACACGAGCTGGAGACTGAATATATCCCTGTTGGATGACAAAAACTTTGTACAACAAATACAGCAAACTATTAGTAATCTTGCACTAGATTCACCAAGATGGACTGTTCTCCACTTCTATGGTGGGATACCAAGAAGGCAGTAACAAGGGGACAAATAATAAATGTAGCCTCTGCTAAGAAGAAAAATAGAGATAAAAAGTGAATAGACCTAAAAAGGCAATAGAAACCTTGGAAAGGGAACATAAGGGACCATTGAAAGGGAAAAGAGAGGGAATATTAAAAGATTTATTAAAAAAGAGAGCAGAGCTGAATGCTATAGAAAATGACAATCTGCACAGAAGTGCTGTAATCACTTTTTAAATCACACAAGAAAACATGCGTTGGACAAAAACATCAGAGCTAACTCTCGACACGAGCACTAACAGTATACAGTTATGGAGGCTCTGCAATCCCCGGTTAACCAGATGATTTAACTAAAAAAGAAAAAATACACACTAGTAAAATATTGCAGGCAGTAATATTGCAGGCAATCTAGAGAGCAGGCACTTGTTTAAATTTGTTGCCTGACACTTGAGGACAGCAACGGGGGCCGAGCTGTAGTTCCCAGTCTTGGCTAGCACTCCTTGTCCAATCACAGCACTTAGTCTGTGTTGGGGACCAATTGGAGAGCTCCAAGTCTGGTGTCAGGTTGTGAGCGCCATGTTCCGAGGAGCTGGGCACAGCCTCTTCTGGCTGCAGATGCCCCCAGGGAGCCTCTTTAGCTGAGGTTTCTTTCTTGTGGCCGGTGGGCATAGCGGGGATGGCGGTAGGATACATGTCACATGTGCCTGGAATGCCTTTTTTGTTCTTATATTGATAGTCTTTCAACTTGTAGAGTTAAGTGTGACATTTACTGTGTTCGCTGTACTCCATTCTTCCCAGGTCACACCTGGTAATGAACCTCAACTCTCTGTGCCTTCCTGGTAAAAACCTTTATAAACAAAATATGTGCAGTCCCATTATGATAAGGCCTCCTCAGAAACACTCTACATGTATGCCAAAGGGGTTACCTTGTTTGAATACTCTTACTGAATCAATAAAAGAATGTAATGTAGTCTAGTAGTTAGCAACATGCTCATTGTCTGATGCTGCATTCCCCGCCCCCCCCACTTATTGTTTTTATTGCTTGGTCAAGTTAATTGTGTTAAGACCTGTGCTAGACCCCAGGGTTTCGCCTCTCTGGGAACCTTGCTAAACGCTTTAGTAAACGCGTTTACCGTGAGTGTTTCTCTGGAATTGCTCATTGTCTGATGCTGCATTCCCCCCACTTATTGTTTTATTGCTTGGTCAAGTTAATTGTGTTAAGACCTGTGATAGACCCCAGGGTTTCGCCTCTCTGGGAACCTTGCTAAACGCTTTAGTAAGCGCGTTTACCGTGAGTGTTTCTCTGGAATCCCACGCATGCTGAGTGTCTGCTTGTAATTTACTCAGGGCTTTTCCCTGCCAGCAGTTGTAAGCTGTTTAACTCGCTCTGTACCCTGAGCCTACAACAGCATTTAAAAGTTTTTAAAGCTACTATACAAACTGCATGTCATAGTCTCTGGCAGCTACTCAGTACACAAGCAGCTCCTGTATGCTCTGGTTAGGGAAACTAGGTTATGTCTCCATGTTAAAATCACACATAGTAAGGCTGTAATGTCCTGGTGTTCTGTACTGCACAATCTCTACACTGCTCCCCTGTTCTTTTGTTCTGCCTCCACTCCTCCCCCCTTCCCTCTGCATTTAACTCACCTGCCTCCTCTAATCCTTCCACAGATCGCCTGGACTCCAGCAACGGAGGTTGCGAGGACTTCTCACAGCCCTCCCCCACACCAGCTAGGTGGCCCCATGGAGCTGCCAGGTAAAACCCACGTTTTGGCGCCATTTTAGACTTTAAACTTGCAACTGCTGCAAAACCAGCTGTTCCTGTGTAAAAGAACGAACCTTTAACATCGCAAAGCAGGAACCAGGAACGTTTTCCAAGCCTAGCCTCCTACCTTCGCAGTGGCTGCTGCTGGTTTTTCTGCTGTCGTAGGAGCTCTAGCCCCACTGAACGCTACACGTTTGGCTCCCCACCGCCCCCACCACCACCCTTGGATGGCTCTCCCTTTTATAGGCAGTTGGTGATCATGTGGGACTGAGAATAACCTATCAGCCCACTTCTCCATCTGCAGGTTATCGTCTACTGCCGGTAGTGGCCGCACTCCCCCCTTTCCCAATCTGTCTCCTTCCTCCAAGGCCAGCATCTCCTCCTTCCTTGCTCAACGCTGCCACCCAGTGGCTCTACTTATGCTATCATTTTCCTCATCTCTGGTCTTCTCTTGTGCTCTCACTCTCACTAACCTCCCCTTACCTTTCCCGGCCCGTTGACTCATCATTTCTCTCTCCTCTTTTGTCCCCTCTCTCCGACCTTCCCACTGATGTCACCCTATGCCTGTGCTACCTAACTGAATCCCCTATCTCACCTAGGTGGGCTATTCTAATTATTATTCACATCTCTCTCATTAAAATTCTCCCTCCTCCCTCCCTTCATCTTGGCATGGCTGCTCATCCCCCCCTTCACTGGTGTATGGCCTCCGCCCCAAACCAGCCGGCGCTACCGTCTCCCCCCCTCTCTCCTCCCGCCTGGTTCTCCTCAAAAGGGCTAAAAATTGCCCACTTAAATGTTCACAGCCTACTAGCCAACCTGGCTGAGCTAACGGCCTGGGTAGCCCACTACCACCCCGATATCTTAGGCCTATCGGAAACTTGACTGAAACCGCAGGTCGCGGACTCCGTGATCTCCCTCCCGGGGTATAGCCTTATCAGGCGAGACCGCGGTGGCAGCGAAAGGGCGGGTGCTACTTTACCACAAGGTGCACCCCGAAGTTCCTCCATTAATCTCCTCCCAACCCCTCCCCTACTGAGTTCCTGCATGCCCTCCTCCCTACTTGGGCACACGAAGAAACTGCACTTGATATGTGCCTATAACCCCCAAGGGTGGTCCGAAGGACTCTCCTCTCTCCTCCATAGTACCAGCAACACTGTGGGGACTAACGAAGTCTTAGTCATCGGTGATTTTAATCTGAACTGGCTGGCTCCCAACCGCAAGGAATATGAACCTCTGCTCTCGGGCCATGCCTTGAGCCAGGTCATCACTGAACCTACCAGGCCCTCTGCCCGGGGGAATAACGGGTTGCAAATTGATTGGGTCCTGACCAACAGACCTGACAGGGTCACATCATCGGGCATCCTTCCGGACGCCATCTCTGACCACTCGCCCACCTACTGCACGTGGGGCATTTCTCGGTCAAAACCCCCCAGCAAAGTGATCACAATGAGGGACTACTCTAAGCTAAATACCCAACACTTCCTCTTCGACCTCTCACTTGTTGACTGGTCTGGGGTCACAGCTCTAGATGACCCAGCACTAGCCCTAGAGGAATTTCTTTCCAAGTTCATCCCTGTGCAGAACAAGCACGCCCCCCTCACCAGGAGGCATGTAAAAGGCGCTGTCACCAAATGGCTTCATGGTGGCCTCTTTTCCCTAATGAAAACTAGGGACAAAAGTTGGGCAACCTACAAGGCCTCCCAAAGCATTACTGATCTCCTTGCCTACAGGACCATCAGGAACATATGCAAAAAAGCCATCCGCTCTGCAAAAAGCGAATTCTGTAAGTCTGCCCTGCTCTCCTCCGCCTCCAATCCGAGAAATTTCTGGCAAAATATCAAGCGCTGTTGGTGGGTGGCCAGAGAGCAGGTCACCCGACCTACTTGTTAAGCGGGGTCAGCACAACAACCTCATCTCTGCCTGCTTTAATTTGCAGTTCTCTGAACCCCCCGGCCCTCTTTCGTGCTCCACCCCAGGGCCCCCTCTTTCTCCTCCTCCTCCTGGCTCTAACCCCCATTCCCCTTTCTTCCTCCAAAAAGTCACATGTTATGAGACCCAGAAGCTCCTCGCCAGCCTTTCCCCTCACAGTGGGGCTGGTCACGACTGCCTTGAGCCTAAACTGCTCAGGCTAGGGGCCCACCTTCTTGCCAGGCCTCTCACACACATTTTCAATTCCTCCCTCAGTTCCGGGTCTATCCCAGCCATCTGGAAAGTGGCAAAAGTGGTCCCAGTCCTAAAGCAAGGCAATCCCAAGGACCCTCAGAACTATTGCCCCATTGCGATCTTGTTGGCAGCCTCCAAGATCCTAGAGAAAATCATGGCCTCCCGGCTATCCCTTTACATTCAGGACCATAATCTCCTCTCCCTGGCCCAACACGGATTCAGAAAAGGACACAGCACGTCCACCGCCCTTGCTGTTGTCACCTCGACTATCAGAGCAGCTGCTGACCAGGGGAACCTCACTGGTGCCATCTTTGTTGATCTTTCCAAGGCATTTGACAAAGTGGACCACTCCCTTCTCTGCTCCACCCTCCACTCCCTTGGCTTCTCCACCTCTGCCCATGCATGGTTCCTCAACTACCTCTCAGGCATGTAGCAGTTCACTAACTTCAACCGTACTGACTCCTCCCCCTCTCTCGTCCACTGCGGGGTCCCCCAGGGATCTGTTCTTGGTCCCACCCTCTTCTCCCTCTTCATCAACGATCTCCCGTCCTCTGCCATTCATGGGCGTGCCACTCTCTACGCGGATGACCTGGTCCTTCTGACCAGTGCTCGTGACATTGTCACTATTAATGCCCAGCTCAATGCCGACTTTCATCGCATCCAGTCCTGGCTAGTGGATCACAGGCTCTCCATCAACCTCAAAAAAACCCAGGCCATGCTGTTCGGCTCACGGCAAAAGCTAAAGTCCTGTCCCTCCCCCCTCCAAATTCTGGACATCAGTGGCTCCCCCCTGCAGACTGCAACCTCATTCAAGTATCTGGGTGTCACCCTGGACCCACAGCTTGATCTTGCCCAGCATATTCAGAATGTCTGCAGGACCACAAATGTTAAACTCGGCCTTGCCTACAAGGCAAAAAACTGCCTTACCCCTGCAGCTCTCTTGGCACTAGCCAGAGGGGTTCTCCTCCCTACTCTCTGCTACGGGCTGGTTACCTTCGCTCCTATGCCCCTTCTAGCCTCCAGGCAGGGACACAGCTTATAATAACATCTGTCGCTTTGCCCTTTCTGCTCCACCCCTGACTCACCGGTGTGACCTCTACTCCCGACTTGAGGGCTCCAAACCAACGCCACTGGCTAACCTTCGTGCTTGGTAATTTCCTTGACAACATTATAAGGTCAGCCACACACCCCTCCCTCACCCCTCCCTTTAACCCTAGCCCCCCTCCTATCAGCTCTGATCAAGAGAGGCCCTCGATCAGCTCGTTCCTAGAACTCACTCCCTCATGGGGGACAGGGCCTTCTCCTCATTTGCCCCCAAACTCTGGAACTCGTTCCCAAGCCTTACCCGGTCCGCCCCCTCTCATTCCCGCTTCAAAACCTTGCTCTGGCACTACCTGAAACCCTCCTCTGCCTGTCTCTGTACCTCCTAGCCCAGCACCTCCCACTCGAGTCTCTTGAGCTCCCAGGGCCTCCTGCTCTGTACCCCTTCATACCTGGTAACACTTACTGTCCTCCCTCCCCCCCTCCTCCCTCTCTCCTCCTCCCAACTTGGCCTCTCCCTCCCACCAACTCCCCACCCCATCAATTTTCCCCACCCAATGCACTTACTCTTGCTAGCACCCATTAACCTCACAAAGTGTACTGAATCCACCTTGTTTACCTTAAAATTTTCTTAGCTTACTCCCCAATTGTGTGTACCTGCGTCTCCCTACCTCTAGTTCTAATGATGCATTGCTTCCTTTTTCTTATCAGGTATCGTTCGTTGTTTGTTCTTGATTACCATACTTGTACTTTACTGTTTGCTTATTCTGTCAATCCCGTTGTTTGCCTCTATTGTATGATACCGACTCCGGTTTACCACCAACTGTATGTAACTGATTCCTGTATGCCTCCACCACTGTAACCCTCCTGGGTCGCACCTGAAAATAGGCACTTGGTGTCTAGTGTGCCCTACCCGGTTAACAAAAGCAAATAAATAAATAAATAACAGGCTTGGGAATCAGAGCACTCCCATAAAAATAACACCAGTGCAACTTATTTATTGTGTGACCTTCAGCAAATTACATAGTCTATCAGTGCTCCAGTCCACCCAGCTGAAAAATAAGGTAGCAGCAGAACCTCTCTAAAAATGGGATAGTCTGTCTCATTTGCAATATACTGAATCAATAAATTTTAAATAGAAAAAACTATATAAAGGGATATGCGGGGGTCAGTGTGTAATAATGCATCTATCTAGTACAGTGGCCAGTGACCTCAAGTAACCTGTGAAGCCATGAATAAGAGTTACGAGAGGTCACTGGCAGCTGTACAAGATAAATGCATTAGCACACACCGACACCCCCCCACACACACATATTTGATTTATGTAACAGGCAGAGACGTTTTGTGATAGCTCATAATATTTTTAGTGTGCCTGTTTTTTAAAAATTTTTAAAGTTTTAGGGTTTATTCCATGTACTAATAGTACTGCACCTTCCTTGTGAAGAGGGTTACTAAGGATGTGGGCATGTGGACATGCCGATGTCACTGTTGATTGGTGTAGCACTTGGAATTTAAAACTATGTTTACAAAATTGCTGCTGTGCTTAGCGAGGGTTCAGTGTTTAGCATGTAGTGTCTATTAATTTGCAGGACAGAGTTTTTTCTTTTCTGACAAGAAATTATTTTACTGTTTAGTGTTTCTGTTTGTTTTCCACTGGAGCAGTTGGTTGAAGATTAAGTGATGGGTCATCAAGTCACGTTCTGGAGTTCAGGGTGCAGCGAAAGTGATAGATGAAGGGAGCAGCTAAGTAGTTGTAGAGAAACTGTTTATTTCTTGAAAGAAAAAGAAGGTAAAGTGGAATTATGTACAGTTTGTATATCTATATATGTATCTATATATCTATAAATGTATCTATATATTATAGTGGCACAGTCGTGTCCCTATAGTTAGAGTTGAGTTTGCACTTTAATGTTAAACCTCAGATTTTGCATTTTAATAACTTTGCAACCATTAAATGAATGTGATCAGATTTTGGCATGTGCTGTCTTGTGGAGTAGATCTCTTAACTTCCCACAATTTGTTTCAGTCAGATGTGCAGATTCTGAGATCCAGATAGTGCAAAAACCTTAAAATTCGCCCTTTTTGCAGTTTTTTCCTCATCTCCTTGCACCCAGATGGTGTGGAATTTTGGAGTAAATTTTTTATGGCAGAAAGAGATTGGGTCACAGAACTGCACTGTGTTGGTTTAGTGAAAATACATAAATCTGTTGCAAAGTTTTTTAATTTTTAAGTTCACATTATTTTCAAAGTGAATATTACTCTCCAGGATAGTGTCCTGGAATGAAAAAGGAATTTGGTCTCACAAAAAAGAATGATTTTTCTTGAGGTGCCAATCCTTTTTGTGAGAAAAAAATCCTTTTTTATGAGCTGCCATCTTGTTTTCTATTTCTTCAAATAAAAGACTTGAATAAGTCCATCAAATGGTGACTTGCACATACACCAAAGCATGTACTGTGCTCATCGGCACTTCATGATATGTATTTCTTACAGTTTATTTTACAGTTTGCCACAGTAACTTTCTTTACTGCCTTTAATTCCTTTTTTGGGTCTCACTAGCTTCCTTTTCGTGAATCCTTTTTCATCATCATGAAAAAGGATTTGTAAAAAAGCAGTCTAAAATCCTTTTTCACAAACCAATTTCCTTTTTCACGATGAAGAAAAACAATTTGCTAAAAAGGATTTGTAAAAAAAAATGCTATGTCTGAAATCCTTTTTCATGAGACATAATTCTTTTCTGCAACCACAAAAAAGGGCTTGCAGAAAAGGATTCCTTTTTGGTAGAAAAGTAATCCTTTTCTGAGGCCATGTCAAAGCTTTTGCAGAAAAGGATTTCTCTTCTTAAAAAAGGATTTATGTGACTTTGTAACTGTGCCACATTGGTGCTCAGTGGCACCCCCCCTCCCATTTAATTTTTGTATAGCCCTGGTGTCTAGTGGCACCCCCCCACCCTCTGATACCCATATTTACAATAGTTTAGTACCCTCCCATATCTCATTATTCATTGTTATTTAGTTAAAGCATTGGTGGTAAGTGGCACCCCCCGCCCTCCCATATACTCATATATTATAACCCTGGTGTCTAGTGGCACCCCACTAATGCCCATATTTATTATAATTGTACACTTCATTGTTGGTTAGGGGTATCCCCCTCCCTCCCATGTAGCCATATAGAATAATCTTGGTATCTAGTGGCACCCACACCATCAGTGCCCATATTTATAATAGGTTCACACTTCATTGGTGATTAGTGGTACCCCCCACCCTCCCATGTACTAGTAGAGCTGCAAATAAGAAAACAGTCCCTTCTGTCTTTTTTTAAAACATGAAAAACATCCAGTGCCTACCACGCGGACACTACCCAACCAACCTCCCATTGTGCAACCACCTCCTCGCACCCCCACACACACCCTCACTCATCTGAAATATCAACACAGTGAAGATTCACTCTCTAATCAAAGATGCATCTTGCTGTTGGAACTGGCAACTGCTATATAACAAGTAAGGTAACTGCAGTTGAATGTATTTTGACTGCAGTTGCCAATACTTGATACACAGCAGTCACCAGTTCCAGCAGCAAGATGTGTCTTTGATCAGAAAGTGAGTCATCACTGTGTTGGCAGTTCAGGTGAGTAAGGGTGTATGGGAGAGGGGGTTCAAGGGGGTCGTGGTGAGGTAGGTGCCCAGTGGGAGGTTAGGTGGGTGGTGCAGATCTGAGCAGCACTAGACTTTTTTAGGTTTAAAAAAGACATTGGGGGACTGTTTTCTTATTTGCAGCTTGACTAGTACATGGGAGGGTGGGAGGTACCACTAACTACCAATGAAGTGTGCATTTGTTATAAACATAGGCATAAGAGGGTGAGGGTGCCACTAGTCACCAGGATTAGACTATATGGGTAAATGGGAGGGTGTGGGGTACTACTAACCACCAACGAAGTGTACAATTATTGTAAATATGGGCATTGGAAGGAGGGGGGAGGTGCCACTAGAAACCAGAGTTATAATATATGAAGATATGGGAGGGTGGGGGTGCCACTAACCACCAAAGATTTAACTAATCAATTATAAATAAATGGATATAGATTAGTACTACATTATTATAAATAGGGGCATCGGAGGGTGGGGGTGCCACTAGACACCAAGGTTAGACTATATGGGTACATGGGAGGGGGGAATACTATTAACCACCAATGAAGTGTACAATTATTATACATATAGGCATCAGAGGGTGAGAGGTGCCACTAGACACCAGGGTTATAATATATGAGGATATGGGAGGGTGGGGTGTGCCACTAACCATCAATGCTTTAACTAAATAATCATAAATAACCCTGTCACCTCCCACCCAGACAGGATAACCAACACAGAAGTTCTATCTGACTCAGTAAGTGACCACTCCCCAGTCATCTATCACTGGACAAACAAAAGCCCCTGCCAAGGTATGCATGTAGCATGTACTTAAGGAAGGGTGCCTACAACATCTCCATTATTACCTTGAGTACACCAACTGGTCCCCCTTAAACTCCACCCATAATGTAGACACCGCCCTTGACTACTTTGTACATCAATTTAATGAAGGCTGCGGCATGTATGCTCCTCACTGTAAGTGCAAAGCAAAAGGAGTAACAAACCTCTGGATCACTCCTCAGTTAATCAAAATGATGCATGACAGGGATAATCTCTGGCATCTAGCTCATGACACTGGGAGACCCTCAGTCATGCAATGTTACAAAGCAGCTTGCAAATCCTGTACCAGGGAAATACAGCATGCCAAAAAGGAATACTTTAAGCATGAACTTACAGACTCCTGCGGTAATGAGAAGCATTTCTGCGAAAGCATTAAAGACCTCACTGGAAAACCCTCATAAATGCCTCCTAACGCAATTTATGTCAACAGGGCTCCCTCACAGGACCCTCTGATAATCGCATATACCATTAATGATGCTTTCACTAACCTCTCCAGCATATTCCCGCTGACTTCCTAAAGCAGCTTGCTACTCCTCCAAGTGCCATGGGCTCCCCCCATGCCAAAAGCCCCCCTTTTCTACTTTAGGAGAGTCTCCATGCAAGAAGCAAAAAAATACCTACTCAGGGTCTTGGGGAAAACAAGGTTCAGCTACTACACCTTAGGCCTTAAACTACTTCACCTGGCCCTTGACGCTGTCCTTAAACTCCTAACCACTCATCTCTACCTCTCCCTCTCACTAGAACAATTCCCACAACTCTGGAAGACAGCTGTAGTCGTGCCTGTCTATAAAAGTGGAGGTAGAGCACAGCCCTCTAACTACTGCCCTGTCTCCATCCTCCCCCCCCTCTGTGAGGCACTCGAGCATATCATCACTGACCAGATGACCGAACATCTACAATATCCAGTGCAAGGAGTAAAAACGTAGAAACATAGAAGCTGATGGCAGATAAGGACCGCAAGGCCCATCCAGTCTGCCTATTTCTTTTTTACCTTATCAATGTGCCATAGGGCCTTTGCTCTGTCAATGGCCTATCTATTCATACTCATCTGTATTGCTCCCTTATGCCTATCCCATGCCTGTTTGAAGCCCTGCGCTGTATTCATATCCACCACTTCCTGAGGTAGGCCGTTCCATGCATCCACCACCTTTTCTGTGAAAAATAACTTCCTCACATTACCCCTTAATTGGCCTCCCTCTAATCTCATGCTGTGTCCTCTTGTCCTGCTATTTTACTTATATTGAAACATGTTAGACTCTTTCACCTTGTTAATGCCCTTAAGGTGTTTGAATGTTTCAATCATATCACCTCTCTCCCTCCTTTGCTCTAGGGCAATCTGTCCTCATATGTTTTCTGATGCAGTCCGTGCACCATTTTGGTTGCCCTTCTCTGGACTACCTCAGTTTGGTTAATGTCCTTGTGAAGGTGTGGCCTCCAGTACTGCATGCAGTACTCCAGATGGGGCCTAACAAGTGTCTTGTAAAGAGGGATTATTACCTCCCTCTTCCGACTTGTGATACCCCTACTTATACACCCCAACATCTCTCTAGCCTTCCCTACTGCTTTAGAGGTCTGCTTGGATGATTTCAAGTCATTGGTGAAGATCACTCCCAATTCTCTTTCTTCCTTTGTGACTGCCAGCAACTCCCCTCCCAGCCTATAGGTGGCTACAGGGTTTCTCTTTCCTATGTGCATGATCTTGCACTTCTTTGCGTTAAACCCCAGTTGCCACTCTTCCAACCATTTTGCTAGTTTATCCAGATCTCTTCTCATTCTGCTCTCATCATCTGGATCATCTACTCTGTTGCAGATCTTGTTGTCATCTGCAAACAGACAAACCTTACCTTCCAGTCCATCTGCTATGTCACTGATGAGGATATTGAAGAGGACTGGCCCTAGGACTGATCCCTGAGGTACCCCACTTGTGACTTGCATCTCTTCTGACTGTATACCGTTTATCACCACTCTCTGTTTTCTGCCCATCAACCAGTTTGCCACCCAGTTAATCAACATCTGACTCACCCCGAGCCTACCCAGCTTATTAATCAATCTTCTATGTGGAACAGTATCGAAAGCTTTGCTGAAGTCAAGATAGGCAAGATCAACTGCTCCCCCTTGGTCCATCACTCTGGTTACCCAGTCAAAGAAATCTATGAGATCAGCTTGACAGGATCTTCCTTTTGTAAACCCATGCTGTCTTGGATCCTGTGCTCCTATTTATTCCAGGCGTTGCACTATCCTTTCCTTAAGGAGTGTCTCCATAATCTTGTCCACTACTGAAGTAAGACTGACTGGTCTGTAGTTCCCTGCCTCCTCCCTGCTACCACTCTTGTGGAGCGGGATCACATGAGCCCTTCTCCAGTCTTCTGGGACCTCTCCTGTGCTCAGAGACTCACTAAACAGTTCTGATAGTGGTTCTGCTACGTCCACCCTTAGCTCCTTTAGTACCCTGGGATGTATGCCATCAGGTCCCATTGCCGTGTCCACCCTGAGCTTATTGAGCTCTTGTGGGACCCTTTCTTTTGTGAAGGGACTAGTGCACACCTCCCTCCACCCTGTGTCCATGGTGCAGAGCTGTGGGCCCTGCCCTACCTTCTCTTCAGTAAGTACTGAGCAGAAGTTTCTATTTAGGATAGATGCTTTTACATGGTCCTCCTCCTCACGTGCCCTCTTATCCACTTTGATCTTAGCAATACCCCTTCTGGACTTTCCCCTTTCACTACTGTATCTATAGAAAGTCTTGTCACCTTCTTTTACTGTTCATGCTAGTGTGTCCTCGGTTTGGGCCTTTGTCTGCCTTACTGCCTTCCCTGCTTCCCTTAGGGAAGTTTGGTATGCCTCCCTATCTTCATCCTGCTGCATTCCCTTACCTTTCCTGAAGGCCAGCCTTTTGGCTCTGACCATTTCTGCTACTGTGTTTGAGAACCAAAGTGGTTTCCTTCTTCGTTTGCACTTCCTTTTCTCACTAACACAATGGGGTGTTGCTTCAAGTATTGCATCTTTAATGCTTGTCCACTTTGCCTGTACCCCCTCACCTGTATTTCTTTTTGCCAAGGCTAGCTTAACTCTGTTGGCCATCTTATCAAAGTCAGCTCTTCTGAAGTACCATATTTTTGCCTTGGAATGGGATGATTTTGTTCAAGTGGCCAAATTGAACCATACCATGCGATGGTCACTGGCCTCCAGGTGACCTTCTACCTGGAGATCTGTGATCCTTTCCCTGTTAGTCAGTACTAGATCTAGGATAGTAGCATGGCTTTAGGAAGGGGTACTGCACAACCACAGCCTTGCTGTAAAACACTGACTTCCTGCACTGTGCACTTGACCGAGGCCAACTGGCTGGGTCAGTTTACATCTACCTCACCAAGGTCTTCAATACCATTAACCACTTTCTCTTACTCCACTCTCTCTCTCCAGTCTAATGGCTTCTCCTCGGAGGTCACCAAATGGTTCTCCAGGTATCTTAGTGGCAGAACTCAGCAAGTCAAAATAAATGACACCCTGTCCAGTTCTTACCCTGTTAACTCAGGTGTCCTCCAAGGCTCCATCCTTGGACCTTTATTGTTCAGCCTCTTCACTCCCTAAAGCCTGCCCTAACAACATTATTCTGTACGCAGAAGATGCCGTCCTTTTTTCCACCCACTTAGACCCCACCCTACTCACCAAAGATCTCCAGTCAGTTTTTGCAGCAATTGAACATTGGTTTGGTGATCATAAGCTGCTAATGAACTATAAAAAAATGAAAACAATGCTTTTCTCAAGTCTGCACAACCAATACAAAGCCTACACCCTAACCATCCTAACAGTCAAAACCTCCCCCTCAAACAAGTCCAGAAATTTAATTATCTAGGCATAGCCTTAGATATCTCCCTGTCATTCTCCTCACACAGCAGCCTTATAACTAAAATTATTAATGACTCGCCCCTGAAGCCCTCAGAACTGCTGACTCTAGCTCAGTTATCTCCATTACTGATTACAGGCTAATCATCGTTTGGGGCTGCCATCGACTCTGCTATGAAAAGAATCAGTAAAGCTCTCAATAAAGCATGCATGCTAGTCTCTGGTGCCCCAAGATTCACCCATACCTGCAATCTCTTTTTGCAGACTATTTGGTTAAATCTCAATGGTAGAATCATTTACCAGACCTGCCTTTTTGCTAAAACAAATTAGCCTTAGCCAAGCCCTGCCAAACAACTGACCCCTTCTGCTACCTGCACCAACCCTCCGCAACACACACAGTTCCACCCTGGCAAAATATTTGGTCCCTTTCTGCCGGACCAGCCAGGGGCAGTGATCTTTAAGGTTTAGAGCCCCTTCCTTGATCAATAATCCCCCCCCCGAGGTCAATAGACACCATATTTTTGGCCCCTGTAAAGGTAGCCTCCATCAGCACCTGTGTTCACTCAATAGCTGTAACTGTCACTGGTAACAAACTGATCCCCACTGGGCCCTCCTGCTAACCTAAATTCCCTGGCTCCATATTGACTTGACTTGAGCTTCTGCCGTAAAACCCTCCCCCTCCTTCCCTGATATCAGCAAGCACCCATCTACCCCTACTTTACATTGACTAAGTCACCTTAGACTGCAGTTGCCCTATGCGCACACTTTTCCTCCATCTTTCCCTCCCCAGCCCTTCATTTCCTACACACCTCCCCCTCCTTCTCCCTGACTTCAGCAAGCACCCCTCAACTTATACTTTATATTGACTATGTCACCTTAGACTGCATCTACCCTATGCTCACCCCTTCCCTCCACCTTTACCCACTCTTCCAGCCCTCCCTCTCCTCTCCAACCACATCCCATTCCTTCTTTTCCAGTCTCTCCCCCTTTCACCCCTGCCTTTTTGTGTAGCCTTGCTGCCTGCCCCTCCCTCTACTTCCTGCTGTACCTCCCATATATCCTTGACTTTTTCCCTCCCCTCTCTTCTCTCACTGTCTTCATCTGTCCGCTGCCTGTACCTCTTACATACATATGCCTATCTCCTTTTGTAAATTCCTGTACATATGTATTCCTCATTACTGATGAACTGTATACAATTGATGTGATTTGTGCCTCTTATGTGTTGTTTTGCTCATGTTACAACCGATGTTCTTATGTGTTCTTATGTGACCTGTTTTCTGTATGTACTCCCAACTCTGTTTGCACTTGACACAGAACCTTTGTAAAAGAACCTCTGGTTCAAAGATATTGTAATCCTAGTAATAAATAAATAAATAAATGGATATGGGACAGTACTATATTATTATTATATAAATGGGCATCAGAGGAGGGGGTGCCACTAGACACCAGGGTTATACTATATTATACTATATGGGAGCATGGGAGGGTGGGGGTGCCACTACCCACCAATGAAGTGTAAAGTTACTATAAATACGGGCATCAGAGGGTGAGGGGGTGCCATTAGACACTAGGGTTATAATATATGAGGATATGGGAGGGTGGGGGAGTACCACTAATTACCAATGCTTTAACTAAATAATTATAAATATGGGGATATGGGAAGTTACAAAATTATTATACATATGGGCATCAGAGGGTTGGGGCTGCCACTAGACACCAGGGTTATACTATATGGGGATATAGGAGGATGTGGGAGTGCCACTAACCACCAATGGGGTAGTACATTATTACAATATGTGGCTCAGAGGGTGGTGCATGCCACTAGACACTGACAAAATAATGCATCAGACCCTGCACTCCCACAGCAAAATGCATGGGAGAGCTGGGTCCAAAGGACCCTGCACTCCCACAGTAAAATAAACGTATGATTATACTATCTCAAAAAGCAAGGAAATAAGTTGCAAAAAACTCCATTAATGCTCCAGTTAGGGTCAAAGCGACAAAAGCTGGGAAATGTGGCTTTAAGGTGCACAACTCTAACACCCCCCATAAAAGCAGGCAGGACAGCAGGTGTGCGGTGTGCCTTGGGCTTCTCAGACCTAACGCTTTTTCCATTCTCATAAAGTCTACACATCTGACATTATTTACAAATGGAATAGGGTGACTGTTAGGCTTGAGAAGCCCAAGGCACACTCCACCCCACTGTCCTGCCTGCTTTGGGGAGTGTGGTGTTATGATTGTAAAACCTAATGCCACATTTCTCAACTTTTATCCCTTTGACCCTAACTGGAACATTAACAAAGTTTTTTGCAACTTATACTGTATCTACTGTATATATATATTTATTTATTTAGTTGTTGTTAACCAGGTAAGTGCACTAGGCAAACATTGACTTTTTTCAGGTACAACCCGGAAGAGTTACACAAGCAGGTTTAGTACAGTGATATTACATACAATAGCAAGAAGTTGTACCAGTGGGAAGAATAGGCATTGAACATTAAAGAACTTAAGGATTTTATGTGAGGAAAAAGGAACAGAATTTCCTATGCATACATCAGCACTGAGAGAATTTATAGTACATACATCAATAAATGTAAACTTGATAAATACATTACAGATATAGTACAGGTTCAAGGATATGCCCAGTGGGCCAAGCTGAGAAGATATTCATGGTATCTGGGTCAAACATTGGGCACAGAGGGACAGTGGCGTATATCAAGTGGGATGGAGTTCCAAAGGTTAGGAGCTGCATAGGCGAAGGATGATTTTCCAATACAGGTTCTAATTCTGGGGACAGCCAATAGTGCATTTTCACAGGATCTTAAGGGGAAGGTACTATTCACAGGTGTAAGCAGTGTGGTGAGGGACTTGGGCAGCCTATTGTTTAGGATGTTGAAGATAACAGTGTCAAATCTATGTTCCCTAAGGAGCAACGGGGTGGGGGGGCACCAGCCTAGCATGTCATATAATGAACAGTGTTGAGTGAGCCAGGGGGATGTAAAGCAACCAATATTCATGTACACGACACCCCACTTTAGGAGAGTAGTCTTTGAGCCAGACAAGAAAACAGTGGCACAATATGTGAGCTTATGGAGGATCGTTCATTGGGCAATGGCAAGGCAAGCTTGTGATGTGCGGTTATAGCTCATTTTATAGGAGATGGCCAGTATGGAGTTCATTGATTTTCATGTGCTAGAGACATGAGAAGAATAGTCCAGTGAGGGGTCAAGAATGACTCCAAGGTAAGTGAAAGTGGAGACTCATGGGACTAAGGTACTGTCTTGATAAGCTATGGATAGAGGGGATGAGAAGGCTCTAAGTCTGGCAGACATGCCAAACAGCATGGACTATGTTTTAGATGTATTCAGAAGCAGCTTATTTGTTAACAGGTATGAGTGAGTGGACTGTAGGTCAATTGTTTAGTTATAGTTTTTTAGGCCAATACTGTTGGAGTGTGTGTAAAGTACTAGGTCGTTGGCATACAAGATAGCAGAGCAGTGGGATAGGCAATATCCTATATCATTTATTTGTAATGCAAATAGAAGTGGTCCAAAAATGGAGCCTTGTGGGACTTTTACAATGGTCAGATTAGGGTCAGAGAGGGACCAGTTGTACTTGACTCTGTGATCTATTAATTAGATAATTATGGAACCTGGGGAGAGCAGTTTGTGAGATACCAGGGTTAGCTTGCTTACTGGTGAGAAGGGAGTGATCCATAAGGTCAAATGCGAGGAAGTCCAAGGAGGTAACAAGGCTTGTCAGGGTGGCCAAGGCCACTAGGGAACTGAGTCTGGCTCAAGGCATCAGGGATGGGGAGAAAGACTTCTTCAGATACATAAGGGAGAAAAGGAACTGAAAGGTCAGATAGTGAGGATTAAGAAGGATGGGAGGTGGGAGGAGAAGAGGACAGAACAGGCAGAAGCTCTAAATGAGGATTTCTGCTCTGTGTTCACAAAGGAGAAGGACGAACCACTACCTCCATAGACAGGGAAGGTGGACAAAGGGGAGGGAGTAACTGACGGTACGATTATGGTTAATAGAGTACTGGAGGGGCTGAAGGAACTATGGGTGGATAAAACACCAGGTCCTGATGGTATTCACCCCAGGATGTTGAGGGAGATGTCAGATGTATTGGATGGGCCATTGGCAGACCTGTTTAATACCTCCCTGGACACAGGATGCATCCCACAAGATTGAAGGGAGGCTCATGTGGCGCCCAGCCACAAGAGTGGCCAAAGGATGAAAGCAGCAACTACAGATATGTAAGCCTTACTTCCATTGTTGGTAAACTTATGGAAGCGATCCTGAAGGAGTATCTGGGGACCTTTCTGGAGGTAAATGGTCTCCAGGATGTTCATCAGCATGGATTCATCTTGGGAAGATTATGCCAGATCAACCCACTAGAGTACAACAATTGGGTATTAATGGAGCTGGATCAGGGCCATGTAGTGGATGTTCTGTATTTGGACTTCAACAAGGCCTTTGATTCCGTGCATCATGGGAGGCTGTGGGGAAAATTGGAATATGGGGGGTAGGGCCAAGATGGCAAAATGGATCAGGAACTGGTTGAAGGGAGGCAGTAGTGGGTAGTAGTTTGGGGGCTCTCTTCCCTAGAAAAGTGATGAACAGGGTGCCACAGGGCTCTGTGCTGGGTCTGGTGTTGTTCAGGTTATTCATATCTGATGTCTCACATGGAGTTAAGAGCACGATCAGTCTGTTCATGGATCATGCTATGATGGGAGCAGTGGTCGATGACAGAGAAGGGTGGCAGGGGCTACAGGAAGATATGACCAAACTGGAGGAGTGATCGGTTAAGTGGCAGTTGGGATTCAATGCAAAGAAGTGCAAGGTTATGCACTTTGGAGTGAAGAACCCAGGGAGGGACTGTTGGTTGGAGGAAAGTTCAGTTAGGAGTCACAGATGAAGAGGAGGACCTGGGGTGCTCATAACGGGGAGCATCAGCAACTCAGCTCAGTGCAAGAAGACAGCAACCAAGTCTAACAAGATGCTGGGGTACATAGCACAGGGTATCTCATCTAGGCATAGGGATGTGCTCGTGCCACTGTAAAGGTCACTAGTTGGGACACACTTGGAGTATTGTGTACAGTACTGGTGACCTTATCTTAGGAAGGATATTAGGTTGCTGGAGGGGATACAGTGCAGGACATTGAAAATGAGCCAAAGGCTGGAGGGCAGGACATACCAGAACAGACTGAACAAGTTAGACTTGTACACCCTGGAGGAGAGGACAGATGGGGGGATATGACTGAAACCTTCAAGTATTTCAAGGGGATCAACAAGACAGGCACAAAAGGGTTGTTTAGACTGAGAAGGGGAAGGGAGATGAGAGGGCATGGTCTAAGGTTGGAGGGTAGTAGATTTAGGAGAGAGATGAGGAGGCATTAATTCACAGAGAGAGTGGTGGGAAAATGGAACACACTGCCAGAGGAGGTGGTTTCCTGCAGGAAAGTGGGCAGCTTTAAAAGGGCATGGGGTAGGATGCGTGGGGGTTCAAAGGGAGGGGGTGAGGTGGTGGGGCAGCTGCAGTTTATGGGTGCTAACTGCACAATCGAGCAGACTTGATAGACCATTTGGCCTGTTTCTGCTGGCAGATTTGTGTGTTCATATGTTCGAAAATGTCTTTGTCAGACTGACGAAAACAGCACCAGTAAGGTTGCTGGAGTTCATGGCTAGGGCAGTATCATTCATAAAAGTGAGGAGAGCAGAGGAGGTGCTGTTTTTTTCTGAAAACTATGTTGTTGGTGGGAAGAGGAGTTCATAAGTGGAAAGGTACTGCACAAGTTGTGAGGACACCACCTTTTCAAGAATTTTGTTTAGGGCAGGGAGGATGGCAATTGGTCTATAATTTTGTAATAATTTGGAGTCCCCATTTTTGAAGATAGGTACAACATGGAAGGTTTTTCATAGGTGTGGTACGATGCCAGTCATGAAGGATACATTCATGAACCTGGCAACAGGAAAGGCTAATTCCTTGGCTGCAATCTTTAGAAATTTGTACTTAACATCATCAGAGCCTGCTGACTTAGAAGCAGGAATCTGCACAAATTGACTGCAGATCTCTGTACTGCTGACATGCCTAAAGTAATAAAAAGGAGGTCACTCTGTGCTTTCTGGGGGCATTGGGAGGGTACTACTAGTGAACAAGAATGTGGGCTTATTAGGGAAGGTCATAGTGTAGGAGGAGAGATCAGACAATCGGAGGCTGAAAGCATTTGCAATGGTGTCATTGTTATTGCAGCTGACACCATCAAGAAGCATGTCAGGGGAGTACTGATCTGAACATGTCCCTAATGTGTTTCCAGAAAAGCCTAGGGTTGTGGGCAGTTGAGTTTAGAAGTTTTTTGCAGTGTGCAATTTTTTTTTCCTAATAGAACTCTTATAGGCATTCTGTACAGTTCTGGATGCTAGCCAATGCACCAGGGAGGAAGAAACCTTAAAATCATGCCACTTTTTGTATCGCTCTGTAATCCTGCATAGTAGTCTATAGTCTAACCATTTGGTAATAGGGGCACGCACTCTTCTTTTAGTGTGAGGGGACAAAAAGTCCTGGAGTTTAGTGAACTCTGAGATGAAGAAGGTGGTTGCTAAGCTTATACCAGTAGCTTCATAGAGGTAGGACCAATCAGGATTCAAAACAGCGAACATAAAATGCTCAGGGTCTAGGCTTGAGAACTCCTCGAAGTGGATGTTTCTTGTGGGGGTTTTGGGCAGTTTGGCACACCAAGTGCAGTAGACAGGTGCATGATCACTAATGGTATCAGGCAAGACACCCAATCAATGTATTCTATCTGGCCTGGGAGAAAGTATCCAGTCTATTATGGTTTGTGTATTACTGTTGTTGGAGTATCTAGAGGTTTCTGTGATGAAACATGACAGACTGAGTGAGCCCAGGGCCTGCACCACTGCTTTGTTTTGTTCCCTTATCCAACTGATCTTGAAGTCACCAAAAACTAAGAATTAATTGTTTTTGACCAGTGGACCGATAGTTTTAGTGAGCGAGAGGAGCAGGTTAGTTACCAATGGGAGGGATGTAGATATAGAACAGCTGTAGTTTTTTGGTGTCACTTACTATGAACATTCCATAACAGCATTCAGTGTGTGTGGGGGGGGGCTCAAATAAGGGAGGGTGATTTGGTGCTGTTAAGCTTTGGTGAGATTTGTAATAAATCAATAAGCCACCACCTTTCTTAGGACCTGGGCGACTGGTCTGAATGACACTATATCCAGGGAGGGCACACAGGTTAGAAGGAGTAGAGGGTTATAGCTATATTTCCGAAACTCCTAGGATATCTGTTTGGTAATGGGTGACCCATACTGTCAGCTCATCCATCTTGGGGACTATGCTTCTGATATTAGGGTGAGCAGTTTTTAGACCCTTGAAATTTTGCCAAAGTGAAGGGTGAAAAGAGGAGGGCAGGGCAGGGGCAGGGCCGGGGTTTAGTCCAACATCACCAGCTGATAGTAAGCAGGTGAGAGCTAGATACATGAGAGGATTGTATTTTAGGAGACAATTTGCATTGGGACCACACCAAAGCTGCTTTTTATGGTTAAACTTTTGATTGATTTTATACTTTCATAACATACAAACATAAATTATTCATGAGGAGGGGGAAGTAGCTTAGATGTTATACAGATAGGCTTACAACATTGTCTGACATGCAGTATTACAGAGTGTTTATACAGTCTGACACACAGGATAACGTTTACCATTGAATGTATATGAAACCTTCCTTATGGATATATGCAAAATGAAAGGGGGTTACCTCATATACTGTGTCCTCAGATGCCTGGTGCGGTTGATCTAATGGGACTTCCCAGGCTTTATCAATATGCCTCTGTAGATCTCCTCCCTTGTAGGAAAGCACATAGAAAATACACACAAAGTATCTAGTGTGCTTCAGATTTATAATGAGCATGCATCAGACATTTTATACACCTTTGACAGCTCTATATTGACTTCTAAGGTTTTTATATACCAAAGGATTAACAAGGATACAAGTCAGTGTATAATGCAAATTTCCTATGGGATTAAGGTCAAACGTATCAGAGACAACAGAATTCCAAATGAGATTCAGGGTTCTAATGCTCTTCAGATAGGCCCAGTTTTGTACTTCTGGGACTGTGAAGGGAGGTGCTCAGCCAATCTTGGTCTTGGGGGTAATGTATCTCATAAAGTGAAGCCACATTTGTGGTGTTTGGGAGCTGGTTGTGTGCCAGTATGCTAGTCTATCCATGTTTGAGACCTGTACCATAGCTCCCTAACTCTCCACCATGGTGAGGTAATACTGGCTGCACCAGTTGCACAGGAGCAGACTTTTTTCTTGAATGCTCAGAAGGGCTAACCATTGGTGCTCTGATCTGAACAAATGGGGGGCACCTGAGTGAAAGCCCAAGAGCCGGAGGAAGGGAAGGGAAAAGTGGTATCTGTTTGCCTAGAGACTTCATGGCTAATGCACATTCCTGTGCCTAGTACAGTCTGAGTGAGGTGCAGAACCAGAATATGTGCAACTGGTTGATCACCCTTGTCTTTCAGGCACCTCCAGCAGGCATCTGTGTCTGTAAGTTTGGCAGCATATAGGACAGCCCGTGTCTTGTACTAGTGGTGTAAGATTTTATTTTGCATTAATCTACTTCTTGTGTCAGTGTAATTAGTATGTGTGACCTTCCAGCATTGTGTTCATTCGTTGTCCGTGAATGTAAGCTTCAGGGCCTTTTCCCATTGCAGCCTGGATGCTGCTGACTGAGTTTGTAACTTGTCTCTGAGAGTAGCGTACATGCCACTAATTAGTCCTTTGTGGTTTGCTGGCCATTTGTTGAGGGGTGATGGTATTATGGGATTTTTGGTTTCTGATTTGAGCCAGTGCATTATTGCACTCCTAGCCTGTAAGTATTTCCAAACGTCACCCAACGATAGCTTCCACCTGCTCCGAATAGCCTGAAATGTGTCCCCCCTTTGCATGTTTGGCTGCAACACATCCTGGACATGGATAATTCCATTATCTACCCAGCTTGGCCAGTTGATCTCCTTTTGGTCTAGTTGTATTTTTGGATTCTGCCAAATTGGTGCTTGGGGTCTTGGGTGAGGGTTAGTGGCCAGCTTCCTATGTAGTTGGTGGTATTCAGTGAACATGGCAACCATGATTGAGCGACTGCAAAAAGGGTGACTCAGTCATGGTGCCTGTGTTCTTGGCTACCTGGCAGGGTAGCAACAGCATATGGGGGTAGGCGGCTACAGTGACAGGATATATTCATGGGTGCGGGGGGGGGAACCACACTGCTTGATGGGTGGAATGGGAGGGAGAGTATTTGGAAGATAGCGTGGTGGTTGGCTGTTGAGCTAGCCTTGTGGCATGGTGGGTAGGGTGCCAGGCTAGGGTTGGGAGGGTGCCAGGTTTGGTTCTGTAGCGGGATTACTTTTTGCATCGGCCATTTTTTTATTTTTCAGTAACTTTTACACACAACCCTGGAGTTGAGAATCTTTAAGTGGGGGAGGGGGGCAAGGGGCACAGCCTCACACATATTAAGGAATCTCTTCATTGGTTTTGTGGTCGCCGTGAGAGTACACCGCCGTTATTTATTTTTGGAGATGTACACTGTCCCAAACAGCGATAGCCATTTGTTGATCGCCTTTTTGACACAGAACTGTAGTTTGGTCCAGCTTTTAATAGCTGGTCCTATGGTGGGATGTGTGGTGTGCTGGCCTGTCTGGGGAGCATATAACAAAGAGGCTATGGTGTGCAACACACATTGAGCGCTCTCCATTTGTACCCACTGCGGGGATTGTTCTGTAGTCCTGCAGAACCACTGGATGGTTTGTTGAGTATGGAAGGCTAGTTTGTACCCATCTAACCATGGCATCCCCCAGCTGCCCTCCCTCCAGTGGGTCCTTAATTTGTTCTGACTGAACCTGGATTTTTCCCCCTCCCATAGAAAGTCCCCAAATGAGTATATCCAACCACTTCTTGGGTGGGGCAACTGGAATGTGGGAAAGGAGATAGCATATTTTTGGTGTGGTTACCATCTTGATGGCCCCTATTTTCCCAGCTATGGTTAACTGGAGGAGCTTCCATCTCTTGAACTCTATCTGGGGATGCAGGTTAGAGTCCCACATTTGGAAAGTCTTGGGGGTTATTTTAATTCCCAGGTATGTGATGCCCTAGGGCGCCTATTTTAGATCGTGTGCTTTGATATCTGATAAGTGGCATTTAGGGTTCAGCAGCATGGCCTCTGTCTTATCCTGGTTAACTTTCAAACCAGATACTATGGTAAAGCATTGTAGTAGTTGGAGAAGGAGTGAAAGTGATGTAATGACATTTGCTTGGGGAATGAGAAGGTCATCGGCATACATAAGAAATGAATACTGCTGATCCCCTATTGGGATGTCAAGAATTTCCTTGTGCTGGTGAATTGCTATGGCAAGGAGCTCCAATGCCAGTACAAAAGGTAAGGGGGATAGAGGGCATCCTTGTCTCATACCACATTCGAGTGGGAAGGCAGCAGACAATTTAGAGTTGGCTAACACTCTTGCAGTGGGGGCAGTATAAATGGCCTGTACCCAACACTGGAAGTGGAAGCCGACCCTGAAGTGCTGAAGGACATGATGAAGGAAGCTCCACTTGACAGAGCTGAATGCTTTCTCAAAGCCGACCACTAATGCGGCAGCCAGGGTCAGTAGGTCTTCACTACATGGGTCAGATTAACCAAGGATCGAATATGGTCTGCAGTATATCTGCCCCTTACAAAGCCCACTTGCAAGTGGTGAATTAGTTGTGGAAGCAGGGGGCCAAGCCTGGTGGCCTGCACCTTAGCATATATCTTGCTGTCCACATTGGTAAGGGAGATGGGACGGTAGCTACCTGGTAGCATAGGATCACTCCCTTTTTTGGGAAGAACTGTGATTATCATTTCCTTTTAGCTGAGTGGAGATACCTCCTGAGTTTCTGCCTCCATGTATACTTTAAGGAGAACAGGAGCAATAGTTAGGGCCAGGGCTTGCAAAAATTCTGCTGCTAGCCCCTCCCCCCCCGGGGCCTTCCTCTTCTTTAAGGACATTAGGGCCTTCTGGATGTCCTCTACCCTAAGGGGGACTTCCAGGTCCTGGGCTTGGGTCAGTGTGAGTTTGGGTAGTTGGAGGTTCTCCAGAATCCCTGTGATGCCTGGTGGGTGTATTGGGCTGTGTAGATGAGTAAAGGGTGGCATAAAATTCCTTCATGATAACATTGATCTCTTGTGTTTTGGGGGTCACTTGACCATTTGAGTTCTTTAGGCCAGCTCTGTGTCTCGCCATCTGCCACTTCTTTAATTGGTACACTAGGACTTGTCCCCCCCCTTTTCCCGCTCCTCCCAGTATCTGTGCTTAATCTGTATGACTGCTATTTCAGCCTTCCTACACAGAAGGGAATTAAGTCAGAGCCTTAGCCCCAGGACCTTACGGCCTGCAATGGATTGGAGGTTAGGGACAGTTTGGTCTTTAAAATGAATCTCAGCCTCCTGCAATTCATTCTCCAGCTCAGCTGATGCATTTTTGCTTCCCTTAGTTTTAATCTATTGGAGGCAAACCCTGTTATTTTTCACCTTAATGTGGCTTTTAAAGCTTCCCAAGTGTTAGTGGCTGAAGTGTCTTCTATGGGGTTTTCTTTAAAAAAGAGTTGTGTTTCTCTCTGAGCCCAGAAGAGAAACTCTGTGTTTCTAAGTGGAAGAGGGTTCAGGTGCCAGCTGGGTGAGGGAGTAGATTGTATGTCCCATTCAAACTGCAGTTCTATGGGGCATGGTCAGAAATGGCCATGGGCATGATTGTGGATCCCAGGATGACCCTTGTTACATCTGGAGTGATCAGCCAGTAGTCCAGGTGGCTATGAGACTTATGAACAGGATGAATAGAAAGAGTAATCCCTATCTTTGGGGTGTAGCAGGTGCCACACATCCGTCAGTCTCAAATCTCCCAATATATTGGTCAGTGCCAGGGCTCCTCTAGTGTGTGTTTCTCTGTCGGTTGAGCTTCTATCTACTATGAGGACCAGGGTGAGGTTGAAGTCTCCCTCCAACACAACAGGAATGTTAGGTGCAGCGAGTGACCCCAATCTACTGGCCAGCTCATGAAAGAAATTGAGGTCTTCTTTATTTGGTGCATATATGTTCCCCAAGATGAGGGGGGGAGCTGTGGGTGTGTGTACTAATACCAGAATCCACCTGCTCTGTGGGGCAACTTATTGTTGTGTTGCTGACCACTGCAACTTTTTGTGCAATAGTATAGTTACCCCCCTCTTTTGTGAGATGGGGCCTCTGCATGGAACTCCTGCCCCACCCAATCCTTCACCAGGTATTTATTATCACCCTTGGTGAGTTTCGTATCCTGAAGAAAGGAAATCTGAGCTTTCCTGTGCTTAGGATGTGATAGTATCTTTTTCCTCTTCGCAGGGGTGTTTAGCCCTCTGACATTCCAACTGTGGCAATTAATCTCATCTGTTATCAAGATCTGAGGACAAATGGCTATTAGGGGGTTTCGGGATGCCCCATTCAGAGGGGTTCTGACACCTCCTGCCAAGAGGAAACCTAGGCACTAAATCGCATAGTCTGAGATGTATTCCTTGAGAGTGTAGATACCTTAATCTTGCATATCTCCTAGCTTTATACATTTTACCTTTGACCAGAGCAGTAAACCATAACCAGACCACTGGCAAACCTGGGCATCTAACACTAATAACTAACATATACATCAAACAACTATTTACAAAACAGTATGTGCATTCAGTTGATGAGGCATCTAGGCTAGAGACCCCAGGGATATTACCAGTGAGGGTCAGCCTGGTGTTATATCAGCTGCATGCCTGGGAGATGCATTACAAAAGGGGAATGCGGTGGGGGGAGAGAACAGGTGGCTGTTCTATATGCACCCTTCCACCCCTAAATGCGAGTGTCATGGTGAGGGGGAGGGATGGGGAGAGGTATCTGGGCTGTCTGAATTTGTCAAGGGCACACATGTCACGGGGGGGAGGTAAGGTACATCTACCTAAGAGAGACATATATATATATATATATATATAGTATATATATCTATATATATATATATATATATATACACACATATATATATATATATATATACATACATATATATATATACATATGTGTGTGTGTACATATATATATATATATTATATATGTACAGCCGGTGGAGGTGCGATAAGTGTCTCCCTAGCTGCATGTGCTGCTTCAGGCAGATCACCAATTTGTTCAGCCTTGTCCTACCCAGGCAGTTGGTTCTGCTGTTAAATGGATGTGAACACAGACCTCTTGAAGGCTGACTTTCTCAAAGTAGGGACATAGATGATCTCCCCAGTTTGATCCAGGTGGGGGGAGAGGAGAGGGAAGTCAGGTAATGACCTTTGTTCTTGAGTTGAGAAATGGGGTCTTTTTTTTTAATTCAATATACTTTATTGATTTTTGGCAGCAAGATACATAAGAAAGCACGGTGAATCCAGTATAGCTGCAAAAAAAAAATAAAAACAAACAATGCAACAGGCATCAACTAACAATTACAATACCTAATACACACCTATCACATAAACCTCCCTCCCACCTAGAAATGGGGTCTTTGTTGAGTGCCAGCTTGGGGGGGGAAGGGGAAGAGTTAGTAGCTGTTGGGAAGTAACTCTCTCTATTATAAGCAAGCAGGGTTGGAGATCCAAAGTTAAACATGGAGGGGGTTCATGGTCCTCTAGGGATAGGTATAGGCCTCTCATTTGACCCGCATACAACAGGAAGTGAAAGGGAGACAGCAGGAAAATTCTCCATGGCACATAGATGTCAACTTTGGCAGCAAACACTGTAAATAACCTTATTGTGCACTTTGAGGAAATCACATGGGTTTATTCCCCAACCTTATTTCAGCTGGCAACACAGACTATTGTATGGGCTAGTATAAATGCCAGGGTCATTTCTGCCAGATAAAGAGTAACCTGCTGGCTTAGATGTTCATAAGTATGGCCTCAGTTGAAGTGCCTGTTTGCTCAGTTAGGGCCTATACCCCAGTTTGTAGGGGCCTTCCTCTTTGTTTGCTTTAAAGTGGATTCGAAGGGGAGTCACTGAGGGAGACAGTATGCAAACCCCTAGTTTGTATTCATTTCTCAAGGCAGAAAATGAGGGGAAGGTACATGGATCCCAAACCTGTTTTAGACTTGGCACAGCTTGACCCACAGTCCTTATCATCTGGAGCCTGCTAGGTTTAAAATCCTATCCCCGCTGTCTACCCTACCAAAGCCCCGGTCACCCCAGCTAAAAGCAAAATAAAGGACTTATCTGAGGAGCATTCAGTCTGGCTCCTTTATGGTCAGCTGAGGCCTCATCTGCAAAGGGTCAGAGGATTCAGGAATGTTGGCTTTCTTTGGCAGGATATGTAGAGGGAGAGGGAGAGTCAGCAGTGATGTGACTGGATGTCAAAAGTGCACCGCTGGCCACCACTGCTGTCCATGATTGTGGTTTGGACTCTCCTGGTGAAACTCCTTCAGGCGATGATGTATAGAGCAGCTCTTCTTGTACTGGATCGGATGGTGTCATATCATAGAGTGGGGCATAGCAGTTATGTGTGAAATGTGGACTTGTCACCTGGATCTCTTCTTGGATGCAACGTTAAATCGAGGTCCCATCTGCCTGGATTGTTGGTAGTTCAGGTGGATGTTAAAGATCCCATGGCACTTATCGAAAAGAGTAGGGGAATTTCCCTGGTGTCCTGGCCAAATTTCCCTCATTCACTAAAAATACCACCAACAGCTTAATCTGGTTCAAGGTCAGTTGGCATTCATCTGTATCCCCCTCCCCCGGGTCATGCCTGAAAATAGGCAGGATTTGTCTAGTGCACTTACCCGGTCAACAAAAATGAAATAAATAAATAAATTTCCTGTGGTTTGTTCCGCTGTGATTTCTGGCACCGGTTCTCTCTTGTGGAGGGTCCCTCCTGCTATGTTTCTGCTGCTGCAGGCTTTTGCAGGATCTCAGCGGGAGGCTCCATTGCTCCTGTGTAGTTGCCTATTGACAGCAGAATCGTGCAGGCCCATTGGTCACCTCTTTGGTTGTGCTGCACTCCATCACAGTGTTTATGCCTCCTGGAAGATGCCTCTCGGGTGTCCTGTACTCCTCCAGCCATGTCCTTCTGATAAAATCAATCAGAGCCTCTGGATTCAGAAAGGTCAGTGTGGTTCCATTGTACTGAACAGGCATGTTGGCAGGGTAAGGCAGGGAGGACTTCACCCCTAGTTGGATTAGCAGGCATTTATACTCCGTGTACTACCTTCTTTTGTTGTAGACCTCACAAGAGTAGTCCTGGAAAAAAAAAATATGTATATTTATATATATATATTTTTCAGTGACCCTTCCAGGAAAGCTCCCCGAGCTCTCTTGCTTTGTGGAGAACCTGAGAAAGTGAGCGATGATAGGTCGTGGTCATTCCCCGGCCTTTGGTGGCGATCCCAGCGAGTGGTGAGGTCGCTCAATATCCATGGGTGTAGAAGCGTGGGAAAATAACAGACATCCAGACAGTAAATAAGATGCATAAAAAATGCAATTACGTGCGTTTGTCAATTTATTTGACAAAATCCAAAAATGAAACAAAAATAAATAAATGTTTACAGAAAAGAAAAAGGTGTTAATCTTCACACCAACAGAACACAGGAAATACTTCTTTCCAAGACTCCTGAAATGTCCTTTCCTTTTTCTCCAACAGATGAAAACCTATTCCTGTGAGCAGCATGGATTGGTGCTAGTCCCTTGGACTTTCATGGCTCTGGTCTCCAGTACCGCTTGGCCTGAGCCATAGACTACAATTCAAGTAGTGTGCCCATTTTAGTTTTTTGCTCCTCTGTTAGTGTGGACTCCATATTTAGGCCACTACGCAGTAGGAATTGCTTGTCCTTTGAAATCCCCAGTTTCTGCACACCTTTTCTGGTGCCTAGCTACGGAACACAAAGTCAGTTTGCTACTACTGTGATTTCAGCTCCTCTTTGGGTTAAGTTAACTAATGTGCTTTACGGCTTTATTTTAAGTTTGCATACAGCTGTTAATATATTGACCTGTTCCTAACTTTGGAGCCTTAAGGAATTGTTTTTGGTACAGCTAATTGCTGCAAGCTTGTCTCACTGTCCCACTTCCCCTCTGCCTTCTCCTCCCTTAATCTCTCTGCCCGCCCAGTTTCTTTGTCTACTGAAACCCCCCAACCCCCAACTTGTTCTTACTTAAACCACTTTCCCTTCCTCTCCCCTCAGGTCTACTTAAGCCCACCGGAGCTTCGGACCTTGGTGCTGGAACAGTGCCCTGTGTCTTTTGTCGTGGTCCCGCTGATCTGGTAGAGGAGACACATGGCAGGCACTGAAACTTTTACACCGCTTCTCCAAGCCATTCTTTCCGCTAGCGCTTCATGCCGGCTCCCCACCCACCTGCCACTGCACCCACCTTGGGTGGACCTGTTCTTATATAGGACTTTCTTAGTCAGATGACTAAGTGCCCAATTTTCCATTGGCTCCTTATACTGTGTAGCCATTAGGGGTGTGTTCTAATCTATACTCATTGTTAGACTTTGACAATGTGGTCCTTTACACTTGCCTGAGCTGCTTGAGCCCTATATTTTTGGGCAGGTTTTGTCTAGTGGTTTTCCCTAACCGACTGCCTCAGTTATCTTTTTTCTAGTGGTGTTCCTAAACTAGCTTTATTTTCTCTATTTTTGAACCTAAACATCTTCCCAATCTTTATGACTACTCTGCTTCATTTTTCCTATCTATAGCTGTACTGTAATAAAATTGGGACAGTTGGTTCCTTAGCAGCTAGCATAGGTACTCGCCTACACTGTAGGTCAAACAGGGAATTTGTTCAACTGGACTATATCTTGATATCCCTTTGTAATACGCAGTGTAGTGTGCTAACTATGCCACCAGTTAGTGGCCTCACCTAGTCCCCCGGTGGCAATATAATGCTCCGCTGCCTTATGGTAGGGGTCACCCTCTCTCTCTTATTACTACTCTGCATAAATTAATTATCTCTTTCTTTACCGTGCAACCAGAACGGTAATTCTCATGGACTTAGGGACTTTAGGTTCTCTAACCTTTTAATTTTGAAATACTGGCCTGTATATACTTGGCCATACTTTTTCTACAAAAGTGGATGTACATACTATGCGCATTTTGCCCTTTGTAAGTGGAGGGGAAGCATTCCTTGCCCCTTACATACTACTCCGTAAGGCTTTTGTTCCTACCAATCCTAGTGCTTCTTCAATCAGGCAATGTGGAACCTAATCCAGGTCCTCTCACCCACTTCTCTGCTGCTGACCTATCTGGGATAACTAATAAAGGACTCTTCATTGCACATATGAATGTTAGGAGTCTAACATGCTACATGGATGAACTGGAAGTGTGGATCAAAGTATATAACCCAGACATACTCTGTCTTACTGAAATTTGGCTGAAACCTTGAATCTCTGACTCTCTCTACTCAATGGTTAATTACTCCTTGATCCGCAGAGACAGACGGGGGGTGAAGCGTGGTGGGGGTGTGGCTCTCTACCACAAGAACCACCTCAGCATTACAGCTGTCCCTACCCAAGCTTTGCCTGCCCTGTGTGAATCCATTCATGCCATAGTTTCACATGGTGCAAAGAAATTACATATTATCTGCGCATATAACCCTCCCTCTGGGGGGTTGGCAGGACTCCAGGCCCTCCTTGACTAAGCATCACAGTCTGTCAATCTAAACGAGGCTATAATCCTGGGGGATCTAAACCTAAACTGGCTAAGACCTACTCAAAGTTCTTTGATGTCACTAGTGCACAGCTATAACCTATACCAGTTGATAACCGAGCATACGAGACCGCCAACCCCACCTACACCAGACACCCTTATTGACTGGTTACTTACAAATTGTGTGGAGCATGTGACCACGTCAGAAATCCTGGCAGATGCAATAACTAATCATTCTCTGATTTTTTGTATCTGGACCTCGGGTGTCCCACTATCTTCTCCACCTCGTTTCGTCACCTTCACAAATTTTGCAATCATGGATGAAAATGCATTCCTTCATGATGTTTCCAACATTGACTGGTCTGAGGTCTATCATGCACAAAAGATTGAGGATGCCCTACATATTTTTCTTTGTGAATTTAGTGCAGTTCAGTTGAAGCATGGCCCGAAAGTTACTAGGAGAGTCAAAGGTAATCAAACTATGTGACTCCACAAAGACCTGCTTGCTGAGCTGTGACTCAGGGCTAAGCTGTGGAAGCATTATAAATGTACTGGCTTGCTTTCTGATCTCAATACAAATAGAGCTCACAGAAAATCCTGCAAAAAATGAATAAGACAAGCCAAATGTAAGTACTACCAGAACCTGTTGTCTAGCTTGGCCCATGACCCTTGGAAATTCTGGGCCCATGTAAAGACTTTTCTTGGTGCATCACAATCTACTACCCCATCAGAAATTATTCCCAATGGAGCTTACTGCAATGGCTCTAATATCATTGTGAATGCTTTCAATAGGATGTTCTCTGATCTCTCATTATACACCTCTTCCTTCCCTCCCATGACTACATCCTCTCAGTCCTCTGTCTCTAGCAATCTAGCGGATGCCCATTCACCTTCTAAAGGGTCTCCTCTGACTCTGCCTTTTTACTTTAAGGCTATAACCTTTACAAACCCTACTGGCTGCCTCCCAGCAGTGCCATGGAACCCCCTACTCCCCCGCCCAGACACAGTGCTTCCTCGCCCCATATTCCACCTGAAACTAGTTGACCCCAGCATAGTACTGACACTCCTGTGCAAAATAAATCCTGACTCATCCTCTGGGAACGACCAGCTAGAACCCCGGCTGCTGAGGGCTGCAGCACTGGCCATTGCCTACCCCATTACCCTACTTATCAACAGATCCCTCCTAGAAGGAATGGTCCCCAGTAAATGGAAAGTTGCCACCATAGTCCCAGGCCACAAAAAAGGAACTCGGGACAGGGTGGAGAACTACAGGCCCATCTCTCTTCTCTGCCCTCTGGGAAAAATTCAGGAAAGACTAGTCTATGATCAACTTCAAGACTACCTGGAACAACACCTACTCCTCTCCAAAGTCCAGCACAGCTTTCGGAAAGGTCATGGCACTGACACCGCCCTTATCAGGCTAACATCGGACATACTCAATGCCATGGACCAAGGCACCCCTACAGGTGCACTATTCATCGACCTATCCAAGGCCTTTGACTTGGTCAATCATAAGCTTCTCCTAACTAAGCTTCATCGGCTTGGCATGGATTAGCCCTCACTCTCCTGGACCACGAGCTACCTGACTAACCGATCGCAAACAGTCCGCTGGCAGGGAGTCCAATCAAACGCTAGGCTTGTGACCTCTGGGGTACCCCAGGGCTCCATCCTGGGCCCCCTACTATTCTTGCTATTTTTGAATGACCTTGCAGAGGATTGTGCACCCTGCAATCTTATCCCCTATGCAGATGACACTGTAATCTACTTCAGTGAACCCCAACCCTCAATCATCTCAGCCAAACTCCAAGCTAGCCTTGCGAAGCTTGAAGCATGGTTTACTGCCAACCACCTAAAACTAAATGAGGAAAAAACAAAAGCAGTCCTCTTTGGGTCCCGACGGCTGGGCTATGACCATAGCGGACTACTCCAACTCTCGTCAGCCCAAGGAAAGTGCGTCGAGGTCACTGACCAGTTTAGGTATCTTGGGGTTATCCTTGACCAAGAGCTAACCTACAAACCCCATATAGATGCTTTAACAAAATCTATCCACCAGAGGCTGGGCCTCCTATACTGCCTGGGAAACTCCCTCTCTGGAGAAGCACGACGGGCCATTGCAAACTGCAACCTCCTTCCCTCATTCCTATATGGCTCCCCACTACTACAGTCCCTTAGAGAAACTGAGCTAAACAAGATCACCACCCTCTACCACTGCATTGCTCACTTCAGAACCCACTCCTCCCCAAGGAGACATCACTGCGATGCTCTTAAAGACCTCCACTGGCCGACACTAAGGCATAAATTATCCTTCTCCTCTGCCTGCCTTACCTATAAATTCTCCTCCATACGCCACCCGCCCCACCTTAGTGACCTGCTTACCCCTAAAGTTTCCATTCGTAACCTTCGGTCTACTACCAATCAGCTCCTGAACATACCCCGCATCATCTAGACCAACCAAGGAAAGCGCTCCTTCCAGTGCACTGCCCCACACCTCTGGAACTTGCTCCCTGCTACCTTGCTGGACAAACCCTCCCTGTCCTTGTTCAAAGCTGGTCTTCAAGCCTACCTTATTGAACTGAGCCTCTGTTGCTGCAATTGCTAGATAATGCACCCAACCTTACCCCTCTAAATTGGTTACTGACTAAAATCTTGCTCCCCCTGGACTAGCTAACCTCTAAAGCTAATATCTCTGTAGGCCTGCAACAATGTAACAGTACTCTCCTACCCCTATCCAAATGTACCCCACTGACAATGAATGTACTCTGGCACTGTTCTTGCTGTATGTACTCTGACACTGTCTTATTGTTCCCTTGCCTCATGTACTGACTGTGTATGTATTTTTGAAACTGTCTTACTGTAACCTGATGTAAAGTGGTTGGTGTACTCAACCCCGGGTCGCCCCTGAAAAAGGGATCTTTGGTCTCAGAGGGCTTACCTGGTCAACAAAATCTAAATAAATAAATAACCAGATTGCAGGTCCTTAAACAACTGAGATCTATCTCTGACAAGACTAGCCCAGGGTCTGACTCCCTTGAACCCCACCTGCTGAAACTGGTGGTTCCTCTCATTACCTCTTCACTGGCAAAAATTTACACGTTATCCCCATCCTGTGGTGTTGTTCTAGACCTTTGGAAAATTGCTAGGATAACTCCTATATTTAAAAAAGGGGATAAGAAGGATATTACAAATTACAGGCCGATAGCGATTCTTTTGGTCCTGAGCAAAATACTTAAGAAGCTTGTCACCGCCGAAACACATGACTTCCTGGCAACTTCAAATCTTCTCTCTGATGCTCACCATGGTTTCAGGAAAAATCATAGTACTTCAACAGCTCTGATAAAACTCACTTCGGATGTACTTTCTAATATGGACTCTGGATGGCTTGCAGGGGCTGTCTTTATTGACCTCGCCAAGGCATTTGATCTGGTTGACCACCCCTTGCTCCTGTCTACCCTACAAAAACTGGGCTTCTTGACTCCTGTTGTGAACTGGCTCTGCAATATCTAACAGTACTACAATCAACATTGGTGTTCCCCAGGGGTCCATTCTTGGGCCACTTTTATTCTCACTCTTTATCAACAATATTCCAGGTGCCAGTACAACCTGCTCATCTCTTCTCTACGCTGATGATCTTGTCATCTACACTAGCGCTGCAAATGTTGATCGCCTCAATACATCACTTTCCACTGATTTCGGGAAAATTCAAAACTGGCTGCTCAACCATAAATTGGTTCTAAATGCAAAAAAAAAAAAACTATGTTCCTAGGCTCTGCCCCTAAACTAAGGGTGTGTCCATCACCCCTTATAGTCTATGACCTTGAGGGGACTAACCTAGAGTCTGTCACATCCTTTAATTATCTTGGTGTCATGCTTGACCAATCACTTGATCTCAGTCTCCACATTCAGTCAACCTGCAAAACAGTTAATAGTAGGCTGGGTGTTGCCTGCAAAACTAGCTACATGCTAACGCCATCTGCTAAGCTGGCCATTGCCAGGGTGATCCTGCTCCCCACCCTAACATATTGTGCTCCTATCCTTGCGGCTGCCCAAAAAATCATCACTTCAGATATGGGACGTCACTTACAACAATGTCGCTACGTATCATTGTCCCCTCGACTTAAGCATCGTTGTCAACTCTATAGTGACCTTGGTTGGCTCTCTCCCTCTGCATCCAAACAATACTATCTTGGTTCTCTGTCTGACTCCATTATTAGGCTTCAAACCCCTACCTCACTTGCAACACTGCTAATTCCCCTCTCCTCCTCCTGTGGACTGTGATCAGATGACAAATCATTATTAAGGGTACCTAGGTGTCATGACTCTAAAGGCACTGGGACATTTAAATATGTTGCTCCTCTACTTTGGAATGCTCTTCCCTTAGATCTAAGGCTATCTGCATCTCATTGTCACTTAAAAAGCGAGCTCCGATGATACCTATCAATGGCTGAACCTTGTACTTGCTTTGACCCTACTTGACTTGTCTGGGGGTCTGCCATACCCTTGCCCTGATATCCGTAATTCTCAAAACTCTCCTGCTCCTTACAACTACCTTCTCGCCCCTGCCCTTCTCCACTTTCTTCTTATCTTACCCCTGCCCTTGTCCTCTTTTTGACTTTGCCTTGGCCTCCCTCCGCCCCATCTCATATACTTATCCTCTATAATCCCCTCTTACTCTACTTTATTTCACAGTTGCCCTCTTCCTGCTATTTCCTCTTTTTGAAATTCTTAGGTGTCACACTGAGCTTAGTTGTATCCTATATGTGTTGACACATGCACATGCACTTTGATTGCTAGTGCTGTGACCCATTCTAATATTTGTTTATTGACTGTATCTCCTATACATTGTTGTATATGCTTTTGTTATTGTTTGCATGTACTGCTCGCTGTTGTTTCTGTTATAGATCTGCTGTTGTACCCTTGTTTAAATGCTTATAAACTAAGCTGTATGTATTATTGTAATGCACTTCTGAAATGTTTCTTGTGTGTAATCCCTTGTACTCTCCCGGGTCGTGCCTGAAAATAGTCATTTTTTGGCTAGTGCACTTACCCGGTCAACAAAAACTAAATAAATTGTAGTGTGAAAGCATACACACTGACGTCCTTCTCACTCTGTGATCAGTCCACTAATGACCCACCTAGCTGCTTAGGCCCTCTAGTGGTAGGTTTATATAGCAGTACAGGGAATTACATCATACCATGTGACACATCATTAGCCCTGATACCTTTTAAATTGTGGGATACATACACATTCGTGCCCTCTAATAAGCAGGTACCTTTTTATGCCACAGTGTCTAGCTTACTGTCCACCTTTGGACCTGTATGGGGACTTTAAACCACATAAAAACCTTAATTAATGGGTTGAACCACACAGAGGGCATTAGGCTCTGCCCACCAGAGGTGACCTCACAAGAAAGGAGTCTCATTTAAATACAGCCATTTCAGGGCCTGCTGACCCTATAGACTGATCTACAGCAGCCAGGTAGATATCTGCTTCTTTTATTTTATAATAATATACAGTAATTTCTGAGTAGGTCAAGGAAATGGAACAATAAGGGTGCACTCCTTATTTTCCATTACCTTGCCAATCTCAGGATTCTATACTGACTGCATTATATATTTGGTCATAACAACAAAAAAAACAACTATTCCTTTTTATTTTTAGACAGATATGCAAAACTCCTTTTAAGCACTGTATTTATAAACTAGCATAAACACAATTATTCCTACTGAGATGTGATAGGCTCTGCATGCCTCACCAATATCTCCAGGAGCTGCACCATATTTTATTATTCAGCTGATGGCTGAAATTGCAGCCGTTGGGCAGACATTTCACTTTACAAGTTAAAGGACAAAGAACCTCAGTGTGCAAGCACTGAGGCAGTGGTTACCCTAAAGGCATTGGCCAAGAAGCCAAGTTTCAAAGAAATACAAAATCACACATGCCCCCACAATGCAGAGCATCATGGGCTGCTTATGCAAATCACCACAGAATATTATGCTGGTTCAACTTTAAGCAGAAATGCATGGTGCCGAAAGGCCTCTCTCACATAGTTTGCAAAGGGTACCAACAGAAGACACAGACACGTGTTTCATCCTACCAGGACTCATCAGTATGCCTCATCTGTTTGACACCCCAGTGGAATGAACCAGCTACCCAAAGATGGCCTATCTGGGTTATGTTGTGGTGAACCCAATTGAAACACAAAACAAGCTAAAAGACAAAGAACCTCTGTGCACAAGCACTGAGGCAATGGTTACCCCAAAGGGCATTGGCCAGGAAGCCAAGTTTCAAAGAAATACAAAATCACACATGCCCCCATAATGCAGAGCATCATGGGCTGCATATGCAAATCACCACAGACTATTATGCTGGTTCAACCTTAAGCAGAAATGCATGGTGCCGAAAGGCCTCTCACATAGTTTGCAAAGGGTGCCAACAGAAGACACAGACACTTGTTTCATCCTACCAGGACTCATCAGTATGCCTCATCTGTTTGACACCCCAGTGGAATGAACCAGCTACCCAAAGATGGCCTATCTGGGTTATGTTGTGGTGAACCCAATTGAAACACAAAACAAGCTAAAAGACAAAGAACCTCTGTGCACAAGCACTGAGGCAATGGTTACCCCAAAGGGCATTGGCCGGGAAGCCAAGTTTCAAAGAAATACAAAATCACACATGCCCCCATAATGCAGAGCATCATGGGCTGCATATGCAAATCACCACAGAATATTATGCTGGTTCAACTTTAAGCAGAAATGCATGGTGCCGAAAGGCCTCTCACACAGTTTGCAAAGGGTGCCAATGGAAGACATAGACCCATGTTTCATCCTACCAGGACTCATCAGTATGCCTCATCTGTTTGACACTCCAGTGGAATGAACCTATGTAAAATACCCGCAATTAGCACTGAAATCTTGCAGAAATGTAAATTTTCGACACATGTACCTCTGATCACATGATTTTCAGTTTTGCAGTCACATGGTGTGCAGCCTGGAATTCTGCAGTTATGTTCAGAAATCTCACAGATATGCCAATTGTTTTCTCCAAGTACCTCGGATCACATGTTTTTCAGTTCTGCAGTCACATGGTGTGCAGCCTGGTTAGTTAAAAGTCTGCGGTTAAGTGCTAATTCTGTGTTTAAGCACTGAAATCCTGCGGAAAGGTCAAATTACACTGCAACTAGCTCTGATCACATTTCTCAGCTCTGCAGCCACATGAGGTGCAGGGGGAGGGGGGAGGAGGTAGCTCACGTTTCCTACTGCTTACCTACTCACTCTGCCATTGATATCTGAAGAGGGAAGAACACTGTTTGTTGTACAGCACAGAACAGGCTTTTGGAGTGATTAAATCCACCAGTTTTCTTCAGTGAAAGAAATATAGGTTGCTGTTTTCTGTACTTTGACTGCTGTGTCACAGATATTTCATAAATTTTTTGATCTTTTTTATAACACAATATCTTGTGTAACTCTGTCTTCTGTAGTCTGTGTATTAGTGTCTCTTTTATTTCTTTAATTCATTCTGGTATTTCAGGGTCCAGCAAAGTATAGACAGTAGAATATGTCAGGCAAAGGGAGTAGGATATGTGTAGGACATGGAAAAAGTGTGACAGGTACTGCATCAGTCAGAAGGGTGTCCCAGGGGCATGGAGAGGGTGTTGTGGAAGGTGTTGCTAGTAGCAGCACAGTAAGTTCTACTGGTACTGGCATGCTATCCATACCACATGCTGTGCCAGTGTTGGCTTCACAGAGAATCAAACCCTCAAGCTTCTTTGGCACTCAGCGCAGTACTGCTACTCCCAGTGCGGGTGTAGTTCATCACTCTGAGTCTAAACAGCAGTCTAAAAAGACTGCATTTGATGTTGCCACACTATTATGTGAGAAGTCCCAGGGGTCTCAGAATAATCCTGAAAATAGTAAACTGTCTCAGTCCCAGGAGACCCATGATTTAATGTAGGAGCTGGTAGTGAGTAAGAGCAAAGAGGGTTTTGGTACAGTGGCAGGCAGTATGACAGATGGTAACAGTAAGGGTGTTGCGGGAGCAGTTGCTGTGGGGGGAGGAGATAATGAGCAGCAGTCACAGCTTTCAAATGTGTCTGAGGAGCACAAACATTCTCATAGCGAACACATTGTTAGTGGCAGTGTTCATGTTACAGAGAATGTCACTGAGGAAGCAGACCTTGTATATAGTCAGCCTTAATTTTCTCCAATGGAAATGACAGAAAGCATGGAGGGTAGTAGTTATTATGGTAATGAGGGTGATGATCCAGTAGTAGATCCTAGTTGGCAGCCACACCATCCACAAGCAGCAACCAACCAAAACTGTTATTGGCAAAGGGAAAGTAATCCCTTTTCCATCAGTTCTGAAGCAGCAACCTGCTATGGTCAAGGGTCAGCAAGTGGCAAAAATGGGATCTGTGGGAAAGCAGCAGCATTCAAAGAAAACAGTTTTACCCACCCCATGTCTGTGTCACCGTCCCCATCTGCCCCACCACCAACAAAAATCCAGCGTGTTGGGGGACATTCATTGGTGTGGGATTTCTTTGTAATTGATGAGTCTGATGACAGTGTTGTGGTGTGCAGCATCTGTCGTTCCAAGATTAGCCATGGCAAACCAGGTTCACACCATGGGACGACTGGCATACATAGTCATATGCAAACAAAACACCCCATTAAGTGGACCCAGCATAAGAGGTTGTCATCCATGCCCACTTCTGCTACTTCTACTGGAAGCGAGGGTCCCCACGCAGTAGATGATGTAACATTTGACCCCTTATTGTGTTCTACCCTTACGCGTGCAGATACAAGTGAAGATAGTAGTTAAGATGATCCACCTGTACCCATACGGGGGTTTCTGCAGCATGTCCTTGCTACCGCCAAAGTCAGCCAAAGTCGCAGGACCATACTTGGCAAAGCCAAACCGTAACCCACAGTCCTGCATACTCAGAGGCTTAAGCAGCCAGATATCAAATCAGCATTAAGCAAGCACACAAACTACCATCGTAAACACCCAGTGAAAAAAGAGCTCAATACAGCTGTTGCCAAGATGCTGGCAAAAGACCTTTTGCCATTTTCATTTGTTTGAAAATGAGGGTTTTAGAGAACTTATGGATAAGGCTGTGCCTAAATATAAAGTTCCTAGTCAAACGTATTTTAGCACTAAGGCTATTCCAGCTATGTACAATGACACTGCATGCATGGTGTCCCATGCTCTGTCATACTCAGTAGTAGCCAGCATTCACCCACCATGGACATCTGGACCAGTGGCCCATTATCAGGTGTTAGTTATATGTGCATTACTGTACATTGGGCTTCTTTCCCTCATGTATATGCTCTGCACCCCTGTCCCTCATCATCTACTTGTCCCCTTAGTACTGGCGGCAGTACTACTGGTTGTCGACAGCATGCCACATTAAGCATTGAGAGTATGCATGGGCCCCATTCAGCAGATAGAATTCTCACATGCATCAATGAGGCCATCACACACTGGATAAAGCTCCATGGATTCAATGCAGCATATATTGCCAGTAACAATGCCCATAACACCATCAAAGCCATCACTGATGGCTGCTTTTATCATGTCTCCTGTTTTGCACAAATGCTGACTCTAATTGTGAGGTCCTTTCTGGAGCACAAAGCAGTTTGTGCCATGTTGGCAGTCAGCCATAAAATTTGCAGCCATTTTAGTTTTTCAGCACTGGCTAGAGCAAATCTTCATGCTCTACAGAAGGCAAATAATGTACCACAGCACCGTTTAAAGCTTAATGTGCCAACTCACTAGAATTCCACACGCTATATGTTTGAGCGGCTGTATGAACAGTACAAGCCACTCCACAAGTATATCATGCACACACGGGATCGGGAAGCACAGTCAGCCATGTTGCTGACTCCATCCCAGTGGGTTTTGATGGCTAGTGTTATCCAGGTACTACGACCAGTGGAACAAGCGACACAGGTGGTGAGCGCAGACAACGCATGCTTGAGCCAAGTGATGCCATTGCTGTGCATTGTATGCCCAGCACTGTATAATGTAAGGGGGAAATTTGAAGTGGCTGCAGACTCAGTTGGAGTTGAGCTTGCTGACCTCATCATGCATCTTTGTGATGATGATCCCTGTGTCATTCATATTAACAACTCCGAGGTATACATCCTGGCAACCCTGCTAGATCCCAGGTACAAGCAGGGCATGACTTCACTTCTTCCTGGTGGGAAGGATGATCTGGATCATTGTGTAGTCATCCTGCATGGCAAGATCAAAAACTGGATGAGTAAGTGTGAGGGAAGGGTGGAAAAAACAATAATAGGGGACAAACATCAAGCATCAATCACCTCTCACCCAGGATCCTTCTCCTCCATCAGTACAGTGTCTGCTCCATCACCGTCTTCATCACGAGCTAGTAGAGGTGGCACAAACCCTGTCTGGTGCATGCTGAAGGACATTGGTGTCTCCACACAGCAGGCAACTGAGGGAAGTGCAGAACTTCAGCAGTCTGCGTGCCATATGGTGCAGTCATATCTTGATGACCCGCAGGTGATAAGTGTCACAAACCCACTCAGCAGGTCAGGCCCTCTACTCCCAAAATTCCAACCTCTGAACGCAGTCTTGTGAACAGTGCAACAGACAAGGTAACCCTCTTGTCTATTTTTGTGAGTTCAGATTAACCTTTGGTCTCCAGTTCTGGAGGAATTCAAACTGTTAACTAATTGTTAGCATACCCAATGCACAGGCTCAGATGTATCTGTCTTCAGGGGGCCAGATATCTTTGCCTACGGGAACCTAACCAGGTATTCAGGGATGAACCCTTTAAAACTTTAATAAAGACCTCAGATTTAACGTTTCTCTTTCCAGTTTGATACCACCATTCAAGCTTATGTCTATTGTCTACTATAACCATGGACTTTTCTTACAAAATAAAAAGAAGTCAAAGACAGACCAAGTAAGTTCTAAAAAGAATTTTACTAAAATAGCTAAAAATATGTGAAACACAAAATACAGGACTCTTATATCAAAAGACATACAAATCTTTTAAAAAGAAACAAGGTTTAAACAGTGCAAATTCCTACTTCAGTACTTAGTCTCTAAATACCTGCTTAAGTGCTCCCCAAGATGTTTTGTGGTCAGAGTCCAGGTCAAAATGTGTGTCTCTGTAAAACAGAATTATTCCTTAAACAACTGTATTGGCCAACCCCTTTTTGGTGAGGTCAGCTAGCTCCTCCTCTGTCAGATTATACTTAAAATATATATAACTTATACAACCACAGGATGTATTTTCAAAGTATTATATTCTGCAATCCTCAGCATAACTCATGTGTGTCAAATGACATCTCTTTGATCCATGCTTCACCCTCCTCACACAGGCTTCACATGAGCATTTACAACCTCACACTAATACATCATAACCTGCTTTTCTTCCTTCAACGTCATAAACCTTTTTTATGATTTCCCTGTTAACAAAGTTAACTTAAACAAGTCTGTAATTAGCTCCTGGTCTGCTATGTAACACATTGCATCTAAAAACTGAGTGTGTGATACACATGCTGTCAGCATTTCTCTTAGCTTGCATCTGTCCTTCAGCTGCACCGGGGTTGGGGGCGAGTGAGGTTATTCTAAGGGCACTTGATTTTCAGCAGGAGATATTCAGTAATACATTTATTAAAAAGAAATGATACAGCACTCAGAACATGGCTGTCTACGTCACACTCCTCCCCACCTAGAATGAATTTGGGGGATTTATCCCCTACATGTGATGAGCTTTCCAAATCAGTTCACTCCTCATAGACCCTAGACAATCCATCTGAGTTCTGGTTCTTTGCTCCAGCCCTATGTACGATTTTTAGATCAAACCCTTGTAAAGCAAGACTCCATCTTAGTAGTCTCCCATTGTTCTTCCCTATCTGCGTAAGCCAAACCAGGGGGTTGTGGTCAGCCTGCACCACAAAATGCTGCCCATACAAGTATGGCTCTAATTTCATTAAGGCCCACACTATGGCAAGACATTGTTTTTCCACCATAGAGTATGCTTGCTCACTGGGGAACAGCTTCCGGCTCTGGTACACTACTGAGTGATCTGTCCCTTGGCTAGACGTTTGGCTCAGTACTGCCCCAATACCCACGTCTGAGGCGTCCGTCTGAACTATAAAGGTTTTGCTATAGTCCAGACTTGTCAAAACAGGAGCACTGCACAGTGCCTCCTTCAGTCTGGTAAAGGCTTCCTCACAGGCTGGGCCCCAGGTAATTTTCTTTGGCATGTTATTCTTTGTCAGGTCAGATAGGGGAGCAGCCAGTGCACTGTAATTGGGTACAAATTTCCTGTAGAACCCTGCTGTCCCTAGAAAGCTCCTGACCTGCTTCTGGGTTTCTGGTCTGGGCCACACCTGGATCACCTCTATCTCTATCTGGTTAGGATGGAGCTGTCCCCAGCCTACCACATGCCTGAGGTATGCCACTTCCTCCCATTGCCACCTGGCACTTCTCAGCTTTCACAGTGAGCCTGGCCCTCTGTATCCTGCCCAGCACTTCCTTAAGGTGGCATAGGTGTTCCTCCCAGCTGGTACTAAAGATGGCAATGTCATCCAGGAACGCCACAGCGTACTCCTCAGCACCATTTAACACCTGGTTCACCAACCTTTGGAAAGTGGCCGGGGAGTTCTTCATTCCAAAAGGCATTACTTTGAACTCAAATAAGCCTATCGGAGTGATGAAGGCCAACCTCTCCCTAGCTCTGTCAGTCAACTCTACCTGCCAGAACCCCTTGGTCAGGTCAATAGTCGTAAGTTAGGTCGCGCCTCCAAACTTGTCCAGGAGTTCATCCGTCCGGGGCATCGGGTGGGCGTCGGACTTTGTGACTGCATTCAGTCCACGATAGTCCACACAGAAATGAGTTGAGCCATCTGGCATGGGCACAAGGACTACGAGTGAGGCCCAGGGGCTGTGGGATCTCTGGATTACCCCTAAATCCAGCATCTCCTCCACTTCCCTCCTAATGTCCTATTGGACAAACCGCTGACACCTGATATGCTGTCCAGCCATATAGCAAATCCTGTGTCCCAGTCTCACATCGTGTGTTGCTAAGGGGTTAGTCCAAGCAATTGCTAAACAAAGGGCAAAGTCTTCCAAAACCTCCCTCACTTTCTGGATCTGGTTCAGGGCCAGCTGGGGAGACAATTTTACTGCCTCCACAAAGGACTCCCGCTTACTTTCTTTCAGAAAATCTAGAAGGGGGTCTCCTTCATCCGTTCCCTTCCCATGACTACACATTGCGAACACCATGTCAGTCCTATTTGCATATGGCTTCATCATGTTGACATGGTACATCCTTTCTGTCTGTTTACGGTCAGGTAACTCCACCATGTAGTTCACGTCATTTACCTTCCTAACCACTTTGTATGGTGCTGCCCACTCTGCTTGCAGCTTGTCTTTCCGAACCGGAATAAGGACCATGACTTCCTGACCCACCATGTACGAGTGAGCTCTGGCTCTGCAGTCCTGCACCATACTTTTTTTCTGTTGGGCAGCTGCTAGTTGCTCTGGGCTGTCCCCATAAGCTCCTTCAGCCTTTCCTAAACCTAAGGACATAATCCACAATGGGAGTTCCCTGGGTGGCTTGCCTTCCCAGTTCTCCCAGATCAAGTCTAGGGGACCATGTACCCGGCGTCCATACAAGAGTTCGAAGGGGGAAAATCTTGTTGACTCTTGGGGCACCTCCCTTTATGCAAACAATGGGTGGGGAAGGTATTTATCCCAGTCCCTCCCATGCTGTTCAGCAAACGCTCGGAACATTGACTTTAGGGTACCATTGAATCATTCCACAAGCCCATTGGCTTGTGGGTGATATGGTGTCGTGCATCTCTGCACCACCTCACACTTCTCCCATAAACATTTCATCAGGTCCGACATGAAGGAACCCCCTCAATCGGTGATTACCTCCTGCAGAAATCCAACATGGGAGAAAATCCCAAGTAAGGCATCTGCCACTTTGTCTGTCCTCAGTGAGGATAGGGCGACTGCCTCTGGGTACCGGGTGGCATAATCCACCACAGTCAGGATGAATCTCTTCCCAGAGGAACTGGGGCATTTTAAAGGCCCCACAATATCCATTCCCACCCTCTGGAATGGCTCCTCCACTATGGGCAAGGGGATCAGGGCGGCTTGGGTTTTCTTGCCTGCCTTCCCTATTTCTTGGCACCAGTGACAAGACCTGCAATACTCCTTCACATGCTGGGTGAAGTTAGGCTAGTAGAAATTCTGGGCTAACCGCTGCATAGTTCATGTGATTCCCAGATGACCAGACAAGGAAATATCATAGGCAACTTTTTAGCAACTGCTCACAATATCCCTGGGGAACGACAAGCTGCCTACCTAGCATCCCTCCCTCTGTCTCTACTGCCTGTGTATACATAAATCCATTTTCCCAATAAACCTTATGTCTGCCGTCACCTCCCTGTGTGCCCTTCAAGTCTGCCCAAACCCTCAGCTTCTCTAAACTAGGGTCACTCCTCTGAGCAGCTGCAAACCCCTCACACAGTCCCAAGGCATGAGGCAGGTCCCCTTCTGTCACTAAACTAGGGTTCCTAGCACTAGCGTCAGGGCCCTCAGGATCACTGTCAATCCCAACTCTCTGGCAATTGGTCACCCCTTCCTCTTTGGAGTAACCTTCCATAGCTGTGTGGTCACTCACTACCGGGGAAATTTCTACCCCTTTTTTATCAGTCTCCCCATCAGGAGACACAGGCTGGGGAACCAGCCTCTCAGTGGTTTCAACACTGGTTTCTATGGGATTCAGGGAACTACTATTTTCCCTTGGCGCTTGGCTATGGGTAACTACACATACCATACCCTGCTGGAGATTGTTACCCAAAATCACATCCATTGCTAATATGTTGGCTACAGCCACCTGTTGCACAGTTCCCCCATTTCACCCCAGTCCAGGAGAACACTAGCAAGTGGCAATGTTTTCTTTTCACCAGTAAACCCTTGAACAGTTACGTATTTATTGGGTATAAGTTGACCAGGCTGTACCAGATCCCCCTTTACCAATGTCAGGGATGCCCCTGTGTCCCTTAACCCCTGCATCTATACCCCATTTACTGTGACTGGGTGCATGTGTTCCCTCATGTTCACTGGCATGCTCTCAGGGACACACAAACAACCCACTTCTTTTCTAGCACCCTGTTGTGTATTTTGGCTCGCCTTTTTGGGACACTGTCTGGCAATATGCCCAGTTTCCTTACACAAGCAACAGGCATTTCTTACTTCAGAGAAATCTTTTCTTTCAAACCTGGGGCTAACTGGTTTCGGTGAAGGCAGTGAGGGTTTTAGCTGCCCTGAAGGTGCGCTTTTCCCTTTCTGTGCTGCCACACCCACCCCATTCACTCTCAGAGCAGGTCTGATCTTGGCATAGCGGTCCGAGAGTTCAGCAGCCTCTTGCACTGTTTTTGGATCTCGGTCCTCTAGCCAGGTTTTTAGCTCTGCTGGGCATGCCCAATAAAAATGTTCTAATAAAATCACATTTTCAATTTTATCAACAGAGGTTGCCTCAATTCCTTCCCACCAACGTTTTATAAACTGACACTGTTTCATGGCTAGCTCCTCATACCTCATATCAGGGCCTCTACTGAGCTTACGGAATTTAGCTCTGTATGTTTCAGCAGTTAATTCAAACTTTTCTAACAGTGCAGCTTTTAGCTTTCTGTAATCATTGCTGTCTTCATTGTCCATTTGACCCAATGCATCCTGAGCTCTCCTAGTAAGTAGCGGGGATAGCTGGAAGCTCCTGGACTCTCTAGGATTTTTAGCCTGAATACAAACTTTTTCAAAAGCATTTAAAAAAGTGTCCATATCTTCCCCTTCCTTAAACTCAGCTATTAATTTGGAGTTCAATTTGTAACTCAGTTCTGCAGTCCCAGTTAAACCCGAGCCACTTATCTGCTCAGGTGCTGCTGGTCGGAGTCGTATCTTCTCCAGTTCATGTTGCCACAGGCGCTCCCCTCTCTTCTCCTCTGCAGCTCTGCATTCTCGCTTTGCCTCTCAGTCTGCCTCTCTGCGTCCTCGCTCTGCCTTCTCTTCTGCCTCTCCGCGTTCTTGCTCTGCTTTCTCTTCTGCAGCTCGCTGGCGCTCACGCTCCTCATGGCCTGCATCTCTGCGTTCTCGCTCTGCCTCACGGTCTGCCTCTCAGCATTCTTACTCTGCCTCCAGTTCCATCCTGCGCTACTCAATTTGCAGTATGAGTACCTCTGGATTCAGGATACTGGAGACCATCCCCTACTGCTGCTGCGGCCCTTCACTGACGGTGGCCCTGCTGTCCTTTTCGATCACGGTCAGTGACTCGCTGCTCTGGGTATCTGCTACCATCAGGGCCTCTATGAGGTTCTGCTTTTTGGCTGTCACCTAGAACGGGACTCCTCTGTCCCTGCACAACTGCTTCAAGTAATCTACAGTGTGCCTGCTGTAGTCGGAAGCCATCTTCTTCTTCCCTGACTACGTCTACTCTGACTGCATTTTAGAGAAAACAAATAAAATGGGTAGGAACTCGACTGTATGCCAAGTGATATATAGTTCTGTTTCCTTTTTTAAAATAAAACTCTGTCTTTTTCCTTTCTTTGTAAGAGAGCTTATGGTCTCAGATGACACAGAACAATAAAGCTTGTGATACCAAAATTATCCCACTGCTGCCAACCAATCTGTCACAAACCCACTCAGCAGGTCAGGCCCTCTACTCCAAAAGTGCAAACCTCTAAGTGCAGTCCGTGAACAGTGTAACAGACAAGGTAACCCCTTGTCTGTTTTTGTGAGTTCGGATCAACCGTTGGTCTCCAATTCTGGAGAGATTCAAACTGTAAACTTCTTGTTAGCATACCCAATGCACAGACTCAGATATATCTGTCTTCGGGGGGGGGCCAGATATCTTTGCCTACGGGCACCTAACCAGGTATTCGGGGATGAACCTTTAAAACTTTAATAAAGACCTCAGATTTAACACTTCTCTTTCCAGTTTGATACCACCATTCAAGCTTATGTCTATTGTCTATTATTACCATGGACTTTTCTTACAAAATAAAAAGAAGTCAAAGACAGACCAAGTAAGTTCTAAAAAGAATTTTTCTAAAATAGTTAAAAATATGTGAAACACAAAATACAGAACTCCTATATCAAAAGACATACAAATCTTTTAAAATGAAACAAGGTTTAAACAGTGCAAATTCCTACTTCAGTACTTAGTCTCTAAATACTTGCTTAAGTGCTCCCCAAGAAGTTTTGTGGTCAGAGTCCAGGTCAAAATGTGTGTCTTTGTAAAACAGAATTATTCCTTAAACAACTGTATTGGCCAACCCCTTTTTGGTGAGGTCAGTTAGCTCCTCCTCTGTCAGATTATATTTAAAAAATACATATCTTATACAACCACAGGATGTATTTTCAAACTATTATATTCTGCAATCCTCAGCATAATTCATGTGTGTCAAATGACATCTCTTTGATCCATGCTGCACCCTCCTCACACAGGCTTCACATGAGCATTTACTACCTCACACTAATACATCATAACCTGCTTTTCTTCCTTCAACGTCATAAACCTTTTTTATGATTTCCCTGTTAATAAAGTTAACTTAAACAACTCTGTAATTAGCTCCTGGTCTCCTATGTAACACATTGCATCTAAAAACTGTGTGTGTGATACACATGCTGTCAGCATTTCTCATAGCTTACATCTGTCCTTCAGCTGCAACCGCCGGGGGAGGGCGAGTGAGATTATTCTAAGGGCACTTGATTTTCAGCAGGAGATATTCAGTAATACATTTATTAAAAAGAAATGATACAGCACTCAGAACATGGCTGTCTACGTCACACTCCTCCCCACCTAGACTGAATTTGGGGGATCTATCCCCTACATGTGATGAGCTTCCCAAATCAGTTCGCTCCTCATAGACCCTAGACAATCCATCAGAGTTATGGTTCTTTGCTCCAGCCCTATGTACGATTTTTAGATCAAACCCTTGTAAAGCAAGACTCCATCTTAGTAGTCTCCCATTGTTCTTCCCTATCTGCATAAGCCAAACCAGGGGGTTGTGGTCAGTCTGCGCCACAAAATGCTGCCCATACAAGTATGGATCTAATTTCATTAAGGCCCACACTACGGCAAGTCATTATTTTTCCACCATAGAGTATGCTTGCTCACTGGGGAGCAGCTTCCAGCTCTGGTACACTACTGGGTGATCTGTCCCTTGGCTAGACGTTTGGCTCAGTAATGCCCCAATACCCACGTCTGAGGCGTCCGTCTGAACTATAAAGGTTTTGCTATAGTCCAGACTTGTCAAAACAGGAGCACTGCACTGTGCCTCCTTCAGTCTGGTAAAGGCTTCCTCAAAGGCTGGGCCCCAGGTAATTTTCTTTGGCATTTTTTTCTTTGTCAGGTCAGATAAGGGAGCAGCCAGGGGTCTGTAGTTGGGTACAAATATCCTGTAGTACCCTGCTGTCCCTAGAAAGCTCCTGACCTGCTTCTGGGTTTCTGGTCTGGGCCACACCTGGATCACCTCTATCTTTATCTGGTTAGGATGGAGCTGTCCTCAGCCTCCCACATGCCTGAGGTATGCCACTTCCCCCCATCGCCACCTGGCACTTCTCAGCTTTCACAGTGAGCCTGGCCCTCTGTATCCTGCCCAGCACTTCCCTAAGGTGGCATAGGTGTTCCTCCCAGCTGGAACTAAAGATGGCAATGTCATCCAGGAATGCCACAGCGTACTCCTCAGCACCATTTAACACCTGGTTCACCAACCTTTGGAAAGTGGCCGGGGAGTTCTTCATTCCAAAAGGCATTACTTTGAACTCAAATAAGCCTATCGGAGTGATGAAGGCCAACCTCTCCCTAGCTCTGTCTGTCAATTCTACTTGCCAGTACCCCTTGGTCAGGTCAATAGTCGTAAGTTAGTTCACCCCTCCAAACTTGTCCAGGAGTTCATCCGTCCGGGGCATCCGGTGGGCGTTGGACTTTGTGACTGCAGTCAGTCCACGAAAGTCCACACAGAAATGAGTTGAGCCATCTTGCATGGGCACAAGGACTACGAGTGAGGCCCAGGGGCTGTGTGATCTCTGGATTACCCCTAAATCCAGCATCTCCTCCACTTCCCTCCTAATGTCCTTTTGGACAACCTCTGACACCTGATATGCTGTCTGCCATGTGGGCGTCTGTGTCCCTGTCTCCACATCGTGTGTTGCTAAGGGGGTTAGTCCAAGCTTGGCACTAAACAAGGGGCAAAGTCTGCCAAAAAATTCCTCACTTTCTGGATCTGGTTTGGAGCCAGCTGGGGAGACAATTTTACTGCCTCCAGAGAGGACTCCCACTTACTCTCTTTCAGAAAATCCAGAAGGGAGTCTCCTTCATCCCTTCCCTTCCCATGATTACACATTGCGAACACCATGTCAGCCCTATCTACATATGGCTCCATCATGTTGACATGGTACATCCTTTCTGTCTGTCTCCGGTCAGATAACTCCACAATGTAGTTCACGTCATTTACCTTCCTAACCACTTTGTATGGTGCTGCCCACTCTGCTTGCAGCTTGTCTTTCCGGACCGGAATAAGGACCATGACTTCCTGAACCAGCATGTACGAGCGAGCTCTGGCTCTGCAGTCGTACCATACTTTTTGATTCTGTTTAGCAGCTGCTAGGTTGCTCTGGGCCATCCCCAAAAGCTCCTTCAGCCTTTCCCTAATCCTAAGGACATAATCCACAATGGGAGTTCCCTGGGTGGTGTGCTTGCCTTCCCAGTCCTCCCAGATCAAGTCTAGGGGACCATGTACCCGGCGTCCATACAAGAGTTCAAAAGGGGAAAATCTTGTTGACTCTTGGGGCACCTCCCTTTATGCAAACAACGGGTGGGGAAGGTATTTATCCCAGTCCCTCCAATGATGTTCAGCAAATGCTTGGAGCATTGACTTTAGGGTACCATTGGAATCATTCCACAAGCCCATTGGCTTCGCGGGAGCATCAGTGTCGTGCATCTCTGCACCACCTCACACATCTCCCATAAACATTTCATCAGGTCCGACATGAAGGAACCCCCTTGATCGGTCATTACTCGCCTGCAGAAACCCAACATGGGAGAAATCCCAAGCAGGCATCTACCACTTTGTCTGCCTCAGTGAAGATAGGTTGACTGCTCTGGGTACCAAGTGGCATAATCCACCACAGTCAGGATGAATCTCTTCCAGAGGAGCTGGGGGTATTAAAAGGCCCCACAATATCCATTCTCACCCTCTGGAATGGCTCCTCCACACTATAGGCAAGGGATCAAGCGGCTGGGGTTTCTTGCCTGTCTTCCCTGACTAACTTGGCACCAGTGACAAGACCTGATCTCCTTCACCTGGACTGGGTGAAGTTAGGCAAATAGAAATTCTGGGCTAACTGCCATAGTTCATACGATTCCCAGATGACCAGACAAGGAAATATCATATGGAATTTTAGCAACTGCTCACAATATATGGAAACGACAAGCCGCCTCCCTGTCCTCCTCTGTCTGTACTGCCTGTATATAACCATTTTCCCCAATAACCTTATGTTCCATCACCCTGTGTGCTCTCAAGTCTGCCCAAGCCTTCAGCTTCTAAACCAAGGTCACCCTCTGAGCGCTACAACCTCTCACACAGTCCCAAGACATACAGTCCTCTGTCACAAACCAGGTTCCACTAGTGTCAGGCCCTCAGATCACTGTCAATCCCAACCCCTGGCAATGGTCACCCTCCTCTTTGGAGAAACCTTCCATAGCTGCATCACCACCACGGAAATTTTACCCCTTTATCAGTCTCCATCAGGAGACACGGCTGAGAACCAGCCTCTCAGTGAATTTCCACACTGGTTTCTATGGGATTCAGGAACACTATTTTCCTTGCGGCAGCTATGGGTAACTACAAATTCATCCCTGCTGGAGACGATACCCAAAATCACATATCCTTCATGTGTTGTCTAGCCACCTGTTGCACACATCCCCATTTCACCCCAGTCCGGAAAACACTATCAGTGGCAATGTTTTCCTTCACCAGTAAAACCCTTGTACAGTTACATATTTATTAGGTATAAGTTGACCAGGCTGTACCATACTTTTTCAATATCAGGATGCCTGTGCCTAACCCTGTATACCCATTTACTAGGATCGGGGAGTATTCCCTCATGTTCACTGGATGCTCTCAGGACACACAAACAACCCATTTCTTTTCTGCACCATGTTGTATTTTCGCTCACCTTTGCGGTACTATCAACATATGCCCAGTTTCACAAACCAACAGCATTTTACTCAGAAATCTTTCTTCAACCTGGGGCCAACTGGTTTCGGTGCAGGCAGGAGGCTTTTGCTGCCCTGGTGCACTTTCCTTTATGCCACCACACACATTCACTCTCAGAGCAGGTTGATCTTGGCATAAGTCCAGAGTTCAGCAGCTCTTGCACCGTTTTGGATCTGGTCCTCAGCGTTTTAGCTCCACAAGCATGCCCAATAAAATGTTCTAATAAAACATTTTCAATTTATCAACAGCTGTGCCCAACCTTCTCACCAATGTTTCAAACAGCACTGCTCATGGCTAGTCCTCATAGCTCACATCAGGGCCTCACCGAGCCACGGAATTAGCCCGTATGTTTGACAGTTAATTAAACTTTCTAACAGTGCAGCCTTTGGCTTTCTGTAATCATTGCTGTTCCATTGTCCATTTACCAATGCATCGAGCCTCTAGTAAGGAGCGATAGCTGGAAGCCCAGGACTCTCTAGATTTTAGGCGATACAAACTTTTCAAAGCACAAAAAAGTGTCCTTCTCATCTAAACTCAGCTAATAATTGAGTTCAATTGTAACCAGTTTCGGTCCCAGTTAAGCCAGCCACTTACTGCTCTGAACGCTGGTGGAGTAATATCTTCTCCAGTTCATAACCGCAAGCACCCTCTCTCTCTCCTCTGCAGCTGTGCACTCCTTGACTCCAGTCTGCCTCCCCATTCTCACTCTGCCTCTCTCTGCCTCCCATTCTCACTGCTCTCTCTGCAGCTACTGGCACCACGCCCTCATGGCCTGCATCTCACATTCTGCTCGCCTCACGGTAGCCCTCTCACTTACTTGCTACAGTTCCATCCCCACAACTCACCGCTGTTTGAGTACCTCTGGACTAGGATACTGGTGACCATCCCCACTGCTGTGGCCTTCACGGCAGTGGCCCTTCTGTCCACTCCAGTAGTCACGGCCGACTCGCTGCTCTGGGCATCAGCTACAATCAGGCCTCTATGAGGTTCTGTTTTTGCTGTCACCCCGAAGGACCCCTGTCCTACAACTGCCTAAGTAATCTACAGTGTGCCTGCTGTGTCGAAGCCATCTTCTTCTTCCTGACCACGGCTACTCCCACTGCATTTTAACAAAACAAAAAAGGTAGAAACTCAACATGTGACAAGTGACATATAGTTCTGTTTCCTTTTAAAATAAAACTCTGTCTTTTTCCTCCTTTGTAAGAGCTTATGGTCTCAGCTGACACAGAACAATAAAGCTTGTGATACCAAAATTATCCTGCCGCCAACCAATCTATACAAAACCCCCTCAGCGGTCAGGCCCTCTACAAAAAGTAAACTCTAAGTGCAGTCTTGTGAAAGTATAACAAAAGTAACCTCTTGTCTGTTTTTTGCGGTCCGATCAACCTTGGTTTCCAATTAGAGGATTCAAACTGTGCTTCTTGTTAGCATAACCAATGCAGACTCAGATATATCTGTCTTAGAGCCAATATCTTGCCCAGGGCACTAACCCGAATTCAGGATGAACCCTTAAACTTTAATAAAGACCCCAGATTTAACCTTCTTTTCCAGTTTGATACCACCATCAAACATGTCATGTCTACTAACCATGGACTTTCTTACAAATAAAGAAGTCAAAGACAGACCAAATCGCTCTAAGAAGAATTTTACTAAAATAGTTAAAAATATGCAAACACAAACACAGAACCTTAAACCAAAATACATACAAATCTTTTAAAAAAACAAGGTTTAAAATGCAAATTCACTAGTACTTAGTCTCTAAATACTTGTAGTGCTCCCCAAGATGTTTTGGTCAGAGTCCAGGTCAAAATGTGTCTCTGTAAAACAATTATTCATAAACAACTGATTGTTAACCCCTTTTGGTAAGGTCAGCTAGTTCTCCTCTGTCAGATTATATTTAAAAATACATATCTTACACAACCACAGGATGTATTAAACTATTACATTCTGCAATCCCGCATAACCATGTGTCAAATGACATCTCTTTGATCCGACCCTCCTCACACAGGCTTCATGACATTACAACCTCACACTAGTACATCATAACCTGGACAACCTGTTGCATTCCCCCATTCACCCCAGTCAGAAAACACTATCAGTGCAATGTTTCTCTTCCCAATAAACCCTTGTACAGTTACATATTTGTGGGTATAAATTTGGGCTGTACCAGATCCCCTTTTTCAATGTCAGGGATGCCTGTGCCCCTAACCCTGCTTCTATACACATTTCTATACTGGGAGCATGTGTTCCCTCATGTTCACTAGCCTCTCAAGGACACACAAACAACCCATTTCTTTTCACCCTATTGTATTTTAGCTCACCTTTTTGAGTACTGTCTGGCAATATGCAGTTTCCCCACACAACCAACAGGCATTCTTACTTCAGAAATCTTCTTTCAAACCTAGGGCTAACTGGTTTGATTGGGCGTATGGGCTTTGCCTAGGTGCACTTTTCCCTTTCTATGCCCACACCACCCATTCACTCTCAGAGCAGGTCTGATCTTGGCAGAGGTCCGAGTTCAGCAGCCTCTTGCACATTTTGGATCTCGGTCCTCTAGCCAGGTTTAGCTCTGTAAGCATACTAATAAAATGTTCTAATGAAATCATTTTCAATTTTATCAACAGCGGTTACTCATTCCTTCTCCCAATGTTTTAAAACGGCACTGTTCATAGTAGCTCCTCATAGCTCATATCAGGGCCTCTACTGAGCTTACGATTAGCTCTGTGTCTTACGGATTAATTCAAACTTTTCTAACAGTGCAGCCTTTAACTTTCTGTAATCATTGCTGTCTTCATTGTCAGCTGACCCAATGCATCAGTCTCCTAGTAAGTAGCGGGGGATAGTGGGCTCAGGACTCACCCAGGATTTTAGGAATACAAACTTTCAAAACATTAAAAAGTGTCCATATCTTCTCATGTAAACTCAATATTAATTTGGAGTTCAATTGTAACTCAGTTCTGCAGTCCCAGTTAAACCGAGCCACACACCTCTGGTGCTGCTGGTGGTCGTATCTTCTCAGTTCATGTTGCCTGGCCCTCCTCTTTCTCCTCTGCAGCTATGCATTCACTTTGCCTCTCAGTCTGCCTCTGCGTTCTCACTCTGCCTTCTTCTGCCTCCGCTCTCCTCTGCCTTCCTCTACGCTCGCTAGCTCAAACTCCTCATGGCCTGCATCTCTGCATTCTTGCTCCTCACGATAGCCTCTCTGCATTCTTACTCTGCCTGGTTCCATCTGCAACTCAATTTGCTGTTTGGTACCTCAGATTCAGGATACCAGTGACCTCCCCTGCTGTGGCCCTTCACTGACAGTGGCCCTGTCCTTTTCAGTCACGGTCGGTGCTCATGCTCTGGGTATCTACTACCATCAGGCCTCTATGGGTTCTGCTTTTGGCTATCACCTCGATGGGACTCCTCTGTCCTGCAACCACTTCAAGTAATCTACAGTGCCTGCTGTGTGGGCCATCTTCTTCTTCCTGACTCGGCTACTCTGACTACATTTTAGAAAACAAATAAAATGGGTGAACTCAACAGTGACAAGTGATATAGTTCTGTTTCCTTTTAAATAAAACTCTGTCTTTCCTTTCTTTGTGAGGCTTATGGTCTCAGCTGACACAAACAATAAAGCTTGTGATACCAAATTATCCCTGCCAACAATCTATCACAAACCACTCAGCGATCAGGCCTCTACTCAAAAGTGCAAACCTCTAAGTGCAGTCTTGTGAACAGTAACAGACAGACAACCTCTTGTCTGTTTTGTCAGTCGGATCAACCTTTGGTTTCCAATGGAGGATTCAATGTTAACTTCTTGTTAAAACCAACCACAACTCAGATATCTGTCTTGGGGCCAGATATCTTTTATGGGCACCTAAACAGTATTGAGGATGGAACCAGCAAACTTTAATAAGACCTCAGTTTAACGCTTCTCTTTCCAGTTGATACCACCATTCAAACATATGTGTCTATAACGGGACTTTTCTTACAAAATAAAAAGGCAAAGACAGACCAAAATACGTTCTAGAAAATTTTATAAATAGTTAAAATATGCAAACACAAAATACAGAACTCTTAAATCAAATACATACAAATCTTTTAAAAAACAAGAGTTTAAACAATGCAAATTCCTAGCAATACTTAGTCTCTAAATACTTAAGTGCTCCAAGATGTTTTTGATCAGGTCAGGGCCAAATGTGTCTCTGTAAACAAAATTATTCAACAAACAACTTCTTAGGAACCCCTTTTGGTAAGGTCAGCTAGCTCCTCCTCTGTCAGATTATATTTAAAAATACTATCTTATCAACCACAGGATATTTTTCAAACTATTACATTCTGCAATCTCAACATAACTCATGTGTGTCAAATGACATCTTTGATCATGACCCTCCTCCACAGGCTTCACAGGCATTTAACCTCACTAGTACATCATAACCTGCTTTCTTCCTTCAAAATCATAACCTTTTATGATTTTACCAACAAGTTAACAAACAACTCTGTAATTAACTCTGATCTGCTATACACATTGCATCTAAAACTAGTATGTGATACATACTGTGCTCTCTTAACTTGCATCTAGTCCTAGCTGCAACTGGGCAGTGAGGTTATTCAGGCATTGATTTTCAGCAGGAGATATTCAATAATCATTTAATAAAGAAATGATACAGCACTCAAATGCTGTCTCATCACTCCTCCCACTAGACTAATTTGATCTATCCACATGTATGAACTTCCAAATCAGTTCCTCCTCATAGACCCTACATAATCCATCTGAACGGTTCTTTGCTCCAGCACTAATACGATTTTGGAGTCAACCTTGTAAACAAGACTCCATCTTAGTAGTCCCATTGTTCTTTATCTCATCAGCCAAACAAGGGGTTGTGGTCAGTCTGCCACAAAATGCTGCCATTCAGTGGATCTAATTTCATTAGGCCCACTATAGCAAACATTATTTTTCCACCGTAAGTATGCTTTCTCCAGGACAACCAGCTCTGTACACTACTGGGTGATCTGTCCCTTATGGCGTTTGGCTCAGCCTTTAATACCCGTCAGGGCATCCGTCTGAATTATAAAGGTTTTGCTATAGTCGGACTTGTCAAAACAGGAGCCTGACAGTGCCTCCTTCCAGTCGATAAAAACTTCTCTGGGCTGGCCCCAGGTAATTTTCTTTAATTTATTCTTTGTCAGGTCGAAGGAGGACAGCAAGTGCTGTAATTGGTACAAATTTCTGTAGTACCACTGTCCTAGCTCTGACCTGCTTCTGGGTTTGGTCTGAGCCACACCTGGATCACCTCTATCTATCTGGTTAGGATGGAGCACCCCAGCCACCACATGCCCGTGGCATGCTACCCCCCAGTGACACTAGCACTTCTCAGCTTTACAGTGAGCCTGGCCCTCCCTTATCCTGCCCAGCACTTCCCTAAAATGGGATAGGTGTTCCTCCCAGCTGGTACAAGATGCAATGTCATCCAGGAATACAGCGTACTCCTCAGCACCATTAAACACCTGATTCACCACAGAAGTGGCGGGAGTTCTTCATTCCAAGCATTACTGAACTCAAATAAGACTCTCAGATGATGATAACCTCTCCCTAAACAATCTGTCAACTCTACCTGCCAGTACCCTTTGGTCAGGTCAATAGTCGTAAGTTTAGTGCCCTCAAACTTGTCCATGAGTTCATCATCCGGGCATGGTGGACGTTGGACTTGTGACTGCATTCAGTCCATGATAGTCCCACAAGAAGGTTAACCCGTCTAGCATGGGCACGAGGATACTAAAGTGAACCCAGGGCTGGGATCCTGGATTACCTAATCAATATCTCCTCCCTTCCCTCCTAATGTCCTTTTGGACAACTGACACCTGATATGCTGTCCGCCATATGGTCTGTGTCCCTATCTCCACATCGTGTGTTGCTAAGTTAGTCAAGCTTGGCATAAACAAGGGACAAGTCTGTAAAACCTCCCTCACTTTCTGGATCTGGTTGGGGCCAGCTGGGAGACAATTTACTGCACCACAAAGGACTCCGCTAACTCTCTTTCAGAAAATCAGAAGAGGTCTCGCCGTCTGTTCCCTTCCATGACTACACATTCACGAACACCATGTCAGCCCTATTTGCATAGGCTTCATCATGTTGAGCAGGCCATCAACTGACTGTTCACGGTCAAGTAACTCCACAATGAAGTTCAGTCATTTACCTTCCTAACCACTCAGTATGGTCCTGCCCACTCAGCTTGCAGCTTGTCTTTCGGACGGAATAAGGACCATGACTTCCTGACCCACCTATGTCGGCCCGAGCTCTGGCTCTGCAGTCGTACCACACTTTGTTTCTGTTGGGCTGCTACTAGGTTGCTCAGGGCCATCCCACAAGCTCCTTCAGCCTTTCCCTAACCTCTGACGCAATCCACCATGGGAGTTCCTGGGTGGCTTCCTTGCCATTCCCAGTCCTCCCAGATCAAGTCTACAGGACCATGTACCCGGCGTCCATAAAGAGTCCGAAAAGGGAAAATCTTGTTGACTCTTGGGGCACCTCCCTTTATGCAAACAAAGGGTGGAAAGATTTATCCAGTCCCTCCCATACTGTTGTCAGAAGCGGCAAGACATTGACTTTAGGTGCCATTGAATCATTCCAAGCCCTTTGGCTTGTGGGTGATAGAATATAGTGCATCTCTAAGCCACCTCACACTTCTCCCATAAACATTTCATCAGGTCCAACATGAAGAGAACACAGTCGGTGATTACCTCCTGCAGAAACCCAACATGGAGAAATCCCAGTAGGCATCTGCCATTTGTCTATCATCAGTGAGGATGAGGCGACTGCCTCAGGTGCGGGTGGCATAATCCACCACAGTCAGGATAAATCTCTTCACAGAGGGCTGGGGTATTTAAAGGCCCCACAATATCCATTCCACCCTCTGGAATGGCTCCTCCACTATAGGCAAGGGATCAGGACAGCTTGGTTTTCTTGCCCACCTTCCCTATTTCTTGGCACCAGTGACAAGACCTGCAATACTCCTTCACCTGCTGAATCGAAGTTAGGCTAATGAAATTCTTGGCTAACCGCTGCATAGTTCATGTGATTCCCAGACGACCAGACAAAGGAAATATCATGAGAACTTTTAGCAGAACTCACAATATCCTGAGGAATGACAAGCTGCCTCAGCATCCCTCCTCTCTCTGTACTGCCGGTGTATACATAAATCCATTTTCCCAACAAACCTTATAGTCTGCCCGTCACCTCCTGTGTGCCCTCCAAGTCTGCCCAAACCCAGCTTCATCTAAACTAGCTCTCTGAGCAGCTGCAACCCCTCACACAGTCCCAGGGCATGGAAGGTCCTTCTGTCACTAAACTAGATTCCTAGCACTAGCATCAGGGCCCTCAGGATCACTGTCAATCCCAACCCCTCTGGAAATGAGTCACCTCCCTCTTTGGAGTAACCTTCCAGCATGTATGGTCACCCCACTGCAAATCTCTTCCCTTTATCAGACTCCCATCAGGAGACACAGGCAGGGGAACCAGCCTCTCAGTGGATTCCCACTGGGTTCCTATAGAGATTCAGAGAACTACTATTTTCCTTGCCAGCCAGCTATGGTAACTGCACATAACCCCTGCTGGAGATTGTTACCCAAAATCACATCCATTGCTAATATGTTGGCTACAGCCACCTGTTGCACAGTTCCCCCAATTCACCCCAGTCCAGGAGAGCACTAGCGAGTGGCAATGTTTTCTCTTCACCAGTAAACCCTTGTACAGTTACGTATTTACATAGATACATTGACAGTGTCGGCAGATAAGGGCCTATGGCCCACCCCTTCTGCCCATTTAAGTTTGTAAGTTCAGTTTTTGTTTTCCAGGAAGTCTGTTGCCCCTTACCCCTGACCCCAGAATTCCTTATGTCTATCCATGCATTCTCGTCCAGCGATTGTTTCAGCCCAACCACTTCCTCTGGCAGGGTGTTCACCTATCCACCACCCGTTCTGTGAAGAAATTCTTCATATTTCCTCTGAATCACCCCTCCCTCCAACTTCATCCCATGCCTTCCCTAGTCCTAGAACATCTTTTCGCTTAAAATAGTGCATTCCTGCACCCTGTTCCTCCCTGAATACTTGTACCTATCACATCCCACTCTCTCCTCTCCTCCAGGAGTACATGTTCATGCCTTCAACCTGTCACTCATAGGACTTGTGATGCAATCCATGCACCATCTTTGTTGCCCTCCTCTGAACCTTCTCACCCTGTCTATGTCCTTCACGTAGGTAAGGTCTCCAGAACTGCACAGTGTACTCCAGGTGTGGCCTCACTATTAGTGTCTTGTATGGTGATAGATTATGACCTCCTTGCTCTGCTGGCTGATGCCCTGCCCTGTACCTCCAGCATCCTATTCCCCTAACACCTGCTGCCGCTTGTCACACTGTTTCCCTGCGCTGAGGTCATCCAGGATGATAACTCCTAGATCCTTTCCTGCTTGCGGGTGCATGCTATCACCTCACCCCCAACTGATATATTGTGCCAGGGTTTTGTGCCCCATATGCATTATCTTGCACTTCCTTGCATTGAATTTCAACTGCCAAACCCCTGACCATTCTTCAAGTTTCTGCAGGTCCCTTCTCATTCTGTCACACCCTCTGGTGTGACTACTACATGACAGAGCTTTGTGTCATCAGCGACCAGTGAAATTCTGCCTTCTAGGTCCTAACAATGTCACCGATGAAGATATTGATAGTACTGGTCCCAACGCAGTCCCTGGTACCCCACTGGTCCTCTTCCCTCTGACAGAGTGACGCCATTTACCACCACCCTCTGTCTGCTGCCCAGCCAGTTACCTACCCACCACACTACTGTCCTGCCCACACCCATATTCCCCAGTTTGTGCAATAGTCTTCTATGTGGCACAGTGTCAAAGGCACTGCTGATCCAGATGAATATGTCCACTGCCACTCCCACAAGTCCACCTCCTAGTCACCCAGTCAAAAGAATTCCAATGAGGTTGGTCGACGCGGCCTTCCCCTGGTGAAACCATGCTGCCTTGGGTCCCAGTCCATTGGACAACCAGATGTTCCACCAATCTCTCCTTCAGTAGTGCTTCCACGATCTTCCCCACTCACTAGGTGAGGCTGACGGATCCATGATTTCCCGCTTCCTCTTTGTTTCCACTTTTGTAAAGGACTACATCTCATATCCTCAGTTTAGGTGCCTCCCCTGTTTCTAGTGATCAGCTAAACAGGATGGCAAGAGTTAATACCACCTCTCTTAGTTCTTAAGGACCCTGGGGTGCACCTATCTGGCCCCATTGCAACTCTTATTGCTTTCGAATTCAGTCCAGGACCCTTTCTCGTGTAAAGGGACTTGTGTCCATTTCTGCACCATTCAGCCCTTGTACTCCATTCAACCCATTACCCTCCTCTTCCTCAGTAAAGACTGAGCAGAAATACTTGTTCAATATGTCAGCTTTACTGTTGTCATCCTCCACACAGACCCCATCCTCCCCTTCAGTCTCACTATCCTCCCTTTTGCCTTTCTTTTTCACTTATGTACCTGTAAAGGTTTTGTCCCTCTACCCACTGATTTTGCAATGTGTTCTTCTGTGGGCACTTTGCTTCCCTTGCAACCTCCTGCTTCCCTTTCGCTGCTCCTGGTACTTCTCCCTATCCCTTCTGCCTGTGTCTTTTTGTATTGCCTGGATCACAATCTTTTTGGCTTTCACTTTCTTTGCTACCTCTTTGGAAAACCATAATGGTCTCCTCTTCCTTTTCCTCTTGCTAACCTGCTTAATAAATAATTCTGTGTTGTCTTGTAATCCCATTTTAAATACTTCCCACTGTTCCTCAACCCCTGATTCCTGCCCCATTCCCTTAATGCCTCTTTCAAGTATCTCCCATTTTCTCAAAGTTTGCCCCCTAAAATCCAGGATACGTGTTTTGTGTGGTTTGGTTCTGCTCTTTCTGTGATTTCAAACCACAGTGACTGGTGGTCACTGTTTCCAGTGTAGCTCCCCCACTCACACCCCCATCACACTGTCCTGTTTCAGAGCACAAGGTCCAGTATTGCCTTCTGCCGAGGTTGGTTCCATGACCAGTTGCTTGAGGAAGGCACTCCTGAAGGAGTCCAGGATAAATCTCTCTACTGATGCTGCTGCTGGGATGCTCCAGTCCACATCTGGAATATTAGTCTCCAACCAGTACTACCTCACTCTTGCTCTGCCATCCTCTGGATGGCTAGCATCAGCTCCCTATCTGTTCTTCCTCCTGGGCTGGTGGTCTATAGACCCACACCTGTGCCAATGGCTGGCCCCATTTTCCTTTCCAACTAACCCACAGTATCTCTCCCCATTTTGTTCCTTTGGATCTCTGTGGCCCTTATGTCATTTTTCATACAGTCCGCCTCCTCCTCCCTTCCTGCCTGCCCTGTCTCTTCTGATATGTTGTAGCGGTGGTATCGCCAACTCCCAGTCATGGTTATCATTACACCAGGTTTCCAGTGATGGCCACAATGTCCAGGTCTGCACCATGACAGCCTCCAGATCTTCCATCTTGTTGCTAAGGCTCCTGGCATTTGCACACATGACTTTCCATGATTTGACCTCCTAGATCACCTCACTTACTCCAGCCCCTCCTGCTTGGGTTGTCCTTATCTCTGGTTCACCTTGCTGTCTGCCCTTCTGCTGAATTTTGCCCTATTCTGCCTATCCACCTCCTGGAGCTAATCTCCATCTTTGCACTTGGCTAACCTCCACATCCTTTCCTTCCATTTCTCTGGTACCTCTATTTGGTTGTCCCTGTTTGGCAGTGTGGCATATGAGTTCTTGAGTGGAATAGGATCTGGATGTGCCTCTGCCTGACTGGTCTAACCTCCCTGAGCCCACTGTCATCCAAGTACTCCTCGTTCTCTTGCATCCTTGAGGCAGCTGCATTGGGACTGAGTGGTCTCTGGATAGGGGTGATGGTACTCCTGACCCAGTTTACTCCGCTCTGAGTCTGGTACCCTCATCCACAGTCCAGAAAGATGCATGCAGATGGGGCAGCACCTCAGTGTCCAGAAGACCTGCCTGAATATAGCTGCCCACAGCCACTGCATTGCACACTCCCACATTATACTGCAATTATACTGCTATTCCACTACTTGTCTGCTACTGAAGCTCTCCTAGTTACCTTTTATTAATTTACTGTCCTAAATCCTGCCACTGTTCCTCTATAATATTTGAAAATACATACACTTCTATCTCACCTCTTTTATCCTTACCATCAAAAGGTAACTACAATCACAATAATCTACCTTCCACTAATACAGATTCTATCACAGAATCAGAGCACAATGCAAAACATCTGCTACTTAGCAACAACAAACAGGTGACAACAAACCAAGTTGATGTAGCTTTTTTAAAATAGAAAAAAAAAATGTAGTCGTTTAAACCAATAGAAATCAGCAGTTCCAAAAGCACCTTGAACTACAAGAAAGAACACAGTACCACATCTCTGCCACAATAACTAAACAGTTCTAAAACATTAATTTATTGGGTACAAGTGGACCAGGCTATACCAGATCCCCCTTTACCAATGTCAGGGATGCCCCTGTGTTTCTTAACCCCTGCGTCTATACCCCATTTACTGTGACTGGGCGCATGTGTTCCCTCATGTTCACTGGCATGCTCTCAGGGACACACAAACAACCCACTTCTTTTCTAGCACCCTGTTGTGTATTTTGGCTCACCTTTTTGGGGCACTGTCTGGCAATATGCCCAGTTTCCTTACACAACCAACAGGCATTTCTTACTTCAGATAAATCTTTTCTTTCAAACCTGGGGCTAACTGGTTTTGGTGGAGGCAGTGAGGGTTTTAGCTGCCCTGAAGGTGCGCTTTTCCCTTTCTGTGCTGCCACACCCACCCCATTCACTCTCAGAGCAGGTCTGATCTTGGCATAGCGGTCCGAGAGTTCAGCAGCCTCTTGCACTGTTTTTGGATCTCGGTCCTCTAGCCAGGTTTTTAGCTCTGCTGGGCATGCCCAATAAAACTGTTCTAATAAAATCACATTTTCAATTTTATCAATAGAGGTTGCCTCAATTCCTTCCCACCAATGTTTTAAAAACTGACACTGTTTCATGGCTAGCTCCTCATAGCTCATATCAGGGCCTCTACTGAGCTTACAGAATTTAGCTCTGTATGTTTCAGTAGTTAATTCAAACTTTTCTAACATTGCAGCTTTTAGCTTTCTGAATCATTGCTGTTTTCATTGTCCATTTGACCCAATGCATCCCGAGCTCTCCTAGTAAGTAGCGGGGATAGCTAGATGCTCCAGGACTCTCTAGGATTTTTAGCCTGAATACAAACTTTTTCAAAAGCATTTAAAAAAGTGTCCATATCTTCCCCTTCCTTAAACTCAGCTATTAATTTGGAGTTCAATTTGTAACTCAGTTCTGCAGTCCCAGTTAAACCCAAGCCACTTACCTGCTCTGGTGCTGCTGGTCAGAGTCGTATCTTCTCCAGTTCATGTTGCCACTGGTGCTCCTCTCTCTTCTCCTCTGCAGCTCTGCATTCTTGCTTAGCCTCTCAGTCTGCCTCTCTGCATTCTCACTCTGCCTTCTCTTCTGCCTCTCCGCGTTCTCGCTCTGCCTTCTCTTCTGCAGCTCGCTGACGCTCACGCTCCTCATGGCCTGCCTCTCTGCATTCTTGCTCTGCCTCACGGTCTGCCTCTCTGCATTCTTACTCTGCCTCCAGTTCCATCCTGCACAACTCAATTTGCAGTTTGAGTACCTCTGGATTCAGGATACTGGTGACCATCCCCTGCTGCTGTGGCCCTTCACAGACAGTGGCCCTGCTGTCCTTTTCAGTCACGGTCGGTGACTCGCTGCTCTGGGTATCTACTACCATCAGGGCCTCTATGAGGTTCTGCATTTTGGCTGTCACCCTCAAACGGGACACCTCTGTCCCTGCACAACTGCTTCAAGTAATCTACAGTGTGTCTGCTGTAGTCGGAAGCCATCTTCTTCTTCCCTGAATATGGCTACTCTGACTGCATTTTAGAGAAAACAAATAAAATGGGTAGGAACACGACTGCATGCCAAGTGATATATAGTTCTGTTTCCTTTTTTAAAATAAAACTCTGTCTTTTTCCTTTCTTTGTAAGAGAGCATATGGTCTCAGCTGACACAGAACAATAAAGCTTGTGATACCAAAATTATCCCATTGCTGCCAACCAATCTGTCACAAACCCACTCAGCATGTCAGGCCCTCTACTCCCAAAGTGCAAACCTCTAAGTGCAGTCTTGTGAACAGTGTAACAGACAAGGTAACCCTCTTGTCTGTTTTTGTGAGTTCGGATCAACCTTTGGTCTCCAATTCTGGAGGGATTCAAACTGTTAACTTCTTGTTAGTATATCCAATGCACAGACTCAGATATATCTGTCTTCGGGGGGCCAGATATCTTTGCCAACGGGCACCTAACCAGGTATTCAGGGATGAACCCTTTAAAACTTTAATAAATACCTCAGATTTAACGCTTCTCTTTCCAGTTTGATACCACCATTCAAGCCTATGTCTATTGTCTACTATAACCATGGACTTTCTTACAAAATAAAAAGAAGTCAAAGACAGACCAAGTAAGTTCTAAAAAGAATTTTACTAAAATGGTTAAAAATATGTGAAACACAAAATACAGAACTCTTATATCAAAAGACATACAAATCTTTTAAAAAGAAACAACGTTCAAACAGTGCAAATTCCTACTTCAGTACTTAGTCTCTAAATACTTGCTTAAGTGCTCCCCAAGATGTTTTGTGGTCAGAGTCCAGGTCAAAATGTGTGTCTCTGTAAAACAGAATTATTCCTTAAACAACTGTATTGGCCAACCCCTTTTTGGTGAGGTCAGCTAGCTCCTCCTCTGTCAGATTATATTAAAAAAGTATATATCTTATACAACCACCGGATGTATTTTCAAAGTATTATATTCTGCAATCCTCAGCATAACTCATGTGTGTCAAATGACTTCTCTTTGATCCATGCTGCACCCTCCTCACACAGGCTTCACATGAGCATTTACAACCTCACACTAATACATCATATCCTGCTTTTCTTCCTTCAACGTCATAAACCTTTTTATGATTTCCTGTTAACAAAGTTAACTTAAACAAGTCTGTAATTAGTCCTGGTCTAGATGTAACACATTGCATCTAAAACTGAGGTGTGATACACATGCTGTCAGCATTTCTCTTAGCTTGCATCTGTCATTCAGCTGCAACCGGGGCGTAGTGAGGTTATTCTAAGGGCACTTGATTTTCAGCAGGAGATATTCGTAATACATTTATTAAAAAGAAATGATACAGCACTCCAGAACATGGCTGTCTACGTCACACCCTCCCCACTCTAGACTGAATTTGGGGGATCTATCCCCTACATATGATGAGCTTCCCAAATCAGTTCACTCCTCAAAGACCCTAGACAATCCATCTGAGTTCTGGTTCTTTGCTCCAGCCCTATGTATGATTTTTACATCAAATCCTTGAAAAGCAAGACTCCATCTTAGTAGTCTCCCATTGTTCTTCCCTATCAGCTTCAGCCAAACCAGGGGGTTGTGGTCAGACTGCACCACAAAATGCTGCCCATACAAGTATGGCTCTAATTTCATTAAGGCCCACACTATGGCAAGACATTACTTTTCCACCATAGAGTATGCTTGCTCACTGGGGAGCAGCTTCCGGCTCTGGTACACTACTGGGTGATCTGTCCCTTGGCTAGACGTTTGGCTCAGTACTGCCCCAAAACCCACATCTGAGGCATCCGTCTGAACTATCAAGGTTTTGCTATAGTCCAGACTTGTCAAAACAGGAGCACTGCACATTGCCTCCTTCAGTCTGGTAAAGGCTTCCTCACAGGCTGTGCCCCAGGTAATTTTCTTTGGCATTTTTTTCTTTGTCAGGTCAGATAGGGGAGCAGCCAGTGCACTGTAATTGGGTACAAATTTCCTGTAGTACCCTGCTGTCCCTAGAAAGCTCCTGACCTGCTTCTGGGTTTCTGATCTGGGCCACACCTGGATCACCTCTATCTTTATCTGGTTAGGATGGAGCTGTCCCCGGCCTACCACATGCCTGAGGTATGCCACTTCCCCACATTGCCACCTGGCACTTCTCAGCTTTCACAGTGAGCCTGGCCCTCTGTATCCTGCCCAGCACTTCCCTAAGGTGGGATAGGTGTTCCTCCCAGCTGGTACTAAAGATGGCAATGTCATCCAGGAACGCCATAGCGTACTCCTCAGCACCATTTAACACCTGGTTCACCAACCTTTGGAAAGTGGCCAGGGAGTTCTTCATTCCAAAAGGCATTACTTTGAACTCAAATAAGCCTATCGGAGTAATGAAGGCCAACCTCTCCCTAGCTCTGTCTGTCAACTCTACCTGCCAGTACCTCTTGGTCAGGTCAATAGTCATAAGTTAGGTCGCCCCTAAAAACTTGTCCAGGAATTCATCCGTCCAGGGCATCGGGTGGGCATCGGACTTTGTGACTGCATTCAGTCCATGATAGTCCACACAGAAATGAGTTGAGCCATCTGGCATGGGCACAAGGAGTACGAGTGAGGACCAGGGGCTGTGGGATCTCTGGATTACCCCTAAATCCAGCGTCTCCTCCACTTCCCTCCTAATGTCCTTTTAGACAACCTCTGACACCTGATATGCTGTCTGCCATACGGGCGTCTGTGTCCCTGACTCCACATCGTGTGTTGCTAAGGGGGTTAGTCCAAGCTTGGCACTAAACAAGGGGGCAAAGTCTGCCAAAACCTCCCTCACTTTCTGGATCTGGTTCGGGGCCAGCTGGGGAGACAATTTTACTGCCTCCAGAGAGGACTACCACTTACTCTCTTTCAGAAAATCCAGAAGGGGGTCTCCTTCGTCCGTTCCCTTCCCATGACTACATATTGCGAACACCATGTCGGCCCAATTTGCATATGGCTTCATCATGTTGACATGGTACATCCTTTCTGTCTGTTTACGGTCAGGTAACTCCACAATGTAGTTCACTTCATTTACCTTCCTAACCACTTTGTATGGTCCTGCCCACTCAGCTTGCAGCTTGTCATTCTGGACCGGAATAAGGACCATGACTTCCTTACCCACCATGTATGAGCGAGCTCTGGCTCTGCAGTCATACCATACTTTTTGTATCTGTTGGGCAGCTGCTAGGTTGCTCTTGGCCATCCCCATAAACTCCTTCAGCCTTTCCCTAAACCTAAGGACATAATCCACAATGGGAGTTCCCTGGCTGGTGTGCTTGCCTTCCCAGTCCTCCCAGATCAAGTCTAGGGGACCATGTACCCGGCATCCATACAAGAGTTCGAAGGGGGAAAATCTTGTTGACTCTTGGGGCACCTCCCTTTATGCAAACAACGGGTGGGGAAGGTATTTATCCCAGTCCCTCCCATGCTGTTCAGCAAACGCTCGGAGCATTGACTTTAGGGTACCATTGAATCATTCCACAAGCCCATTGACTTGTGGGTGATATGGTGTCGTGCATCTCTGCACCACCTCACACTTCTCCCATAAACATTTCATCAGGTCTGACGTGAAGGAACCCCCTCGATCGGTGATTACCTCCTGCAGAAACCCAACATGGGAGAAAATCCCAAGTAAGGCATCTGCCACTTTGTCTGCCCTCAGTGAGGATAGGGTGACTGCCTCTGGGTACCAGGTGGCATAATCCACTACAGTCAGGATGAATCTCTTCCCAGAGGAGCTGGGGTATTTAAAGGCTGAACAATATCCATTCCCACCCTCTGGAATGGCTCCTCCACTATGGGCAAGGGGATCAGGGCGGCTTGGGTTTTCTTGCCTGCCTTCCCTATTTCTTGGCACCAGTGACAAGACCTGCAATACTCCTTCACCTGCTGGGTGAAGTTAGGTTAGTAGAAATTCTGGGCTAACCGCTGCATAGTTCATGCGATTCCCAGATGACCAGACAGGGAAATATCTTGGGCAACTTTTAGCAACTGCTCACAATATCCCTGGGGAATGACAAGCTGCCTGCCTAGCATCCCTCCCTCTGTCTGTACTGCCTGTGTATACATAAATCCATTTTCCCAATAAACCTTATGTCTGCCATCACCTCCCTATGTGCCCTCCAAGTCTGCCCAAGCCATCAGCTTCTCTAAACTAGGGTCACTCCTCTGAGCAGCTGCAAACCCCTCACACAGTCCCAAGGCATGGGGCAGGTCCCCTTCTGTCACTAAACTAGGGTTCCTAGCACTAGCATCAGGGTCCTCAGGATCACTGTCAATCCCAACCCTCTGGCAATTGGTCACCCCTCCCGCTTTGGAGTAACCTTCCATAGCTGTGTGGTCACTCACTACCGGGGGAAATTTCTACCCCTTTTTTATCAGTCTCCCCATCAGGAGACACAGGCTGGGGAACCAGCCTCTCAGTAGTTTCCACACTGGTTTCTATGGGATTCAGGGAACCACTATTTTCCCTTGCCGCTTGGCTATAGGTAACTGCACATACCATCCCCTGCTGGAGATTGTTACCCAAAATCACATCCATTGCTAATGTGTTGGCTACAGTCACCTGTTGCACAGTTCCACCATTTCACCCCAGTCCAGGAGAACACTAGCGAGTGGCAATGTTTTCTATTCACCAGTAAACCCTTGTACAGTTATGTATTTATTGGGTATAAGTTGACCAGGCTGTACCAGATCCCCCTTTACCAATGTCAGGGATGCCCCTGTGTCCCTTAAGCCCTGCGTCTATGCCCCATTTACTGTGACTGGGGTGCATGTGTTCCCTCATGTTCACTGGCATGCTCTCAGGGACACACAAACAACCCACTTCTTTTCTAGCACCCTGTTGTGTATTTTGGCTTGCCTTTTTGGGGCACTGTCTGGCAATATGCCCTGTTTCATTACACAACCAACAGGCATTTCTTACTTCAGAGAAATCTTTTCTTTCAAACCTGGGGCTAACTGGTTTTGGTGGGTGCAGTGAGGGTTTTAGCTACCCTGATGGTGCGCTTTTCCCTTTCTGTGCTGCCACACCCAACCCATTCACTCTCAGAGCAGGTCTGATCTTGGCATAGCGGTCCGAGAGTTCAGCAGCCTCTTGCACTGTTTTTGGATCTTGGTCCTCTAGCCAGGTTTTTAGCTCTGCTGGGCATGCCCAATAAAACTGTTCTAATAAAATCACATTTTCATTTTTATCAACAGAGGTTGCCTCAATTCCTTCCCACCAACATTTTAAAAACTGACACTGTTTCATGGCTAGCTCCTCATAGCTCATATCAGGGCCTCTACTGAGCTTACGGAATTTAGCTCTGTATGTTTCAGCAGGTATTTCAAACTTTTCTAACAGTGCAGGTTTTAGCTTTCTGTAATCATTGCTGTCTTCATTGTCCATTTGACCCAATGCATCCCGAGCTCTCCTAGTAAGTAGCGGGGATAGCTGGAAGCTCCAGGACTCTCTAGGATTTTTAGCCTTGAATACAAACTTTTTCCAAAGCATTTAAAAAAGTGTCCCTATCTTCCCCTTCCTTAAACTCAGCTATTAATTTGAAGTTCAATTTGTAACTCAGTTCTGCAGTCCCAGTTAAACCCAAGCCACTTACCTGCTCTGGTGCTGCTGGTCGGAGTCGTATCTTCTCCAGTTCATGTTGCCACTGGCGCTCCTCTCTCTTCTCCTTTGCAGCTCTGCATTCTTGCTTTGCCTCTCAGTTTGCCTCTCTGCGTTCTCGCTCTGCCTTCTCTTCTGCAGCTCGCTGGCACTCACGCTCCTCATGGCCTGCCTCTCTGCGTTCTCGCTGTGCCTCACGGTCTGCCTTTCTGCATTCTTACTCTGCCTCCAGTTCCATCCTGTGCAACTCAATTTGCAGTTTGAGTACCTCTGGATTCAGGACACTGGTGACCATCCCCTGCTGCTGCTGTGGCCCTTCACTGACAGTGGCCCTGCTGTCCTTTTCAGTCACGGTCAGTGACTCGCTGCTCTGGGTATCTGCTACCATCAGGGCCTCTATGAGGTTCTGCTTTTTGGCTGTCACCTCAAACGGGACTCCTCTGTCCCTGCACAACTGCTTCAAGTAATCTACAGTGTGCCTGCTGTAGTCGGAAGCCATCTTCTTCTTCCCTGACTACGTCTACTCTGACTTCATTTTAGAGAAAACAAATAAAATGGGTAGAAACTCGACTGCATGCCAAGTGATATATAGTTCTGTTTCCTTTTTTTTAAAATAAAACTCTGTCTTTTTCCTTTCTTTGTAAGAGAGCTTATGGTCTCAGCTGACACAGAACAATAAAGCTTGTGATACCAAAATTATCCCACTGCTGCCAACCAATCTGTCACAAACCCACTCAGCAGGTCAGGCCCTCTACTCCCAAACTGCAAACCTCTAAGTGCAGTCTTGTGAACAGTGTAACAGACAAGGTAACCCTCTTGTCTGTTTTTGTGAGTTCGGATCAACCTTTGGTTTCCAATTCTGGAGGGATTCAAACTGTTAACTTCTTGTTAGCATATCCAATGCACAGACTCAGATATATCTGTCTTCGGGGGGCCAGACATCTTTGCCTATGGGCACCTAACCAGGTATTCAGGGATGAACCCTTTAAAACTTTAATAAAGACCTCAGATTTATCGCTTCTCTTTCCAGTTTGATACCACCATTCAAGCTTATGTCTATTGTCTACTATAACCATGGACTTTTCTTACAAAATAAAAAGAAGTCAGAGACAGACCAAGTACGTTCTAAGAAGAATTTTACTAAAATAGTTAAAAATATGTGAAACACAAAATACAGAACTCTTGTATCAAAATACATACAAATCTTTTAAAAAGAAACAAGGTTTAAACAGTGCAAATTCCTACTTCAGTACTTAGTCTCTAAATACTTGCTTAAGTGCTCCCCAAGATGTTTTGTGGTCAGAGTCCAGGTCAAAATGTGTGTCTCTGTAAAACAGAATTATTCCTTAAACAACTGTATTGGCCAACCCCTTTTTGGTGAGGTCAGCTAGCTCCTCCTCTGTCAGATTATATTTAAAAAATACATATCTTATACAACCACAGGATGTATTTTCAAACTATTACATTCTGCAATCCTCAGCATAACTCATGTGTGTCAAATGACATCTCTTTGATCCATGCTGCACCCTCCTCACACAGGCTTCACATGAGCATTTACAACCTCACACTAGTACATCATAACCTGCTTTTCTTCCTTCAACGTCATAAACCTTTTTTATGATTTCCCTGTTAACAAAGTTAACTTAAACAACTCTGTAATTAGCTCCTGGTCTGCTATGTAACACATTGCATCTAAAAACTGAGTGTGTGATACACATGCTGTCAGCATTTCTCTTAGCTTGCATCTGTCCTTCAGCTGAAACCGGGTGAGGGGCGAGTGAGCTTATTCTAAGGGCACTTGATTTTCAGCAGGAGACATTCAGTAGTACATTTTATTAAAAAGAAATGATACAGCACTCAGAACATGGCTGTCTACATCACAAAAAGTACTGAGGCTAAACCCTCTGAATTTTGTCAAAGCAAGCTCCAAATCTGGCCTGCACTTGCTGCTATTGCCATTGAGTACCTCAGCTGCCCCTGTGCCACCATAAGCTCAGAAAGAGTTTTTAGTGCTGCTGGTTCAGTTGTGACTGACCACCAAAGCTGCCTGTCAGAACGTAATGTGGAGTACCGAACATTTGTTAAAGTGAACTACCATTTCTTCCCAAAGCAGTACACGTTGTCAACAACACAAAGATTCCATGATCCTGGTGAAGAAGGCGATGAGCAGCAGGAGTCATCAGAGGATGAAGATAGTTTAGCAGTGCCATCCGATGAAGACACAGCTGAGAGGTTTGAGTTCTCCAGAGTAGGAGAAAGACATAGATCATGTGTCTGCACCCTGCAGGAATGTGCTGACTGCAGCTATATTATGAGCGGATGCCTATGTCGCCAAAGTTTATTCAGTCCAGTTTCCACCTGTTGTGACTGGTTACTGTCTATGTTGGCTGATGTTCCTGACCCTCCCCCTCCCCCCCTAAGAAAAACATAAATACTCAGTTTGGAGGACAAATGTTTCCTTGTCCCTATTGTTGATGATGATTTCTGTCTTCTGTGGCGCACCACTTGCTGGAGGCAACACTCAGCAGTCAGCTTCCAGTTATTCTCCCATTTGGACGATGTTCATCGCCCTCCTCCTCTACCTTTACAAAAAAACATAAATACTAAAATAATTCCTAGGACACGTTTGTTTGTCCCTACTGATAATGATGATTGCTGTGTTCTGCGGTGCACTATTTGCTGTGTGCAACAGTCAGTTTTCAGTTAGTCTCCAAGTTGGCCGATGTCGATGGCCCTCCCCCTCCCTTAAAAAAATAGATTGAAATACCAGAAACATTTTCCAGACACAAGCTGGCTTGTCTGTTGTTACTGTTCATGATGTGGATCTTGTTGTGGTGTACGCCACTTGCTGAGGGAAACACTCAGCTACCTGTTAATGTTCCCAAGTTGGCCGATGTTGATGGCCCACATCCCTAAAAATAAAATAAATACCAACAAAAATTTACCAGTCACATCTTTGCTTGTCCCTTATTGGTTATTTACAACTACTCGTAATGTTTAGTACACTGGTGCACCTGTAGCACCTTTGCAAGTTTTCCAACGTTCATTTCACTGCTCTCTCCCAAACCGAAAACAAATATAATTATCCCCAAATAATATTTTGAACAGTGTTTGAAGTGCTTAGCTGCATTCCATGATGTTAGTGCAATTGCATATCTATTATTCCTGTTGGAAAACACTGGCAACAGTACATTTCAAACTATTTACACTTTTCTGCCACTGGCTGCTCCAAGTCCTATGGTCGGAATAAAAGAAAAACATGAATACCGCGAACTTTAAGTGAGTGACACTGTTTTACATGCATACTGCACTGTGGGAAAACAAACTGAGTGAGCACTGTCCTCCACAATAAATGGTACTGCAGCTGATACTGATACATTAACCAAATCTGAAACCACTGCGAATCCTGCCATATCAAATACAAACAGCAACATCCACAGGAATTTCTGTGCGCTACATAAATTCTGCTGGTGACAAATTTCCTGAAGACATCATGCCCTTGGATCATGTCTGTCATTCCAAATAACAACATCCAAAGGAAGTAATATGCCGCAGTAAGCTGGCTGATGATAACCAATTTCCAGAACCCATCACCACCATGATGTGTATGTTGCAGCTTAGAACTACAAAAAGGGAAAATAATATGACCAAAAAATACTTTATTACATGCTGACAAATTCATAATCATTAAATCTACCCTCCAGTGTTGTTCTTGTTATTGTCATAACAAAGAAAAACAGAAACAGGAACTACCATGTCTTACTATTCCAGTAAAGCTGCAGAATCCAGATGCTACTGATGATTGTGAATCCACAACCATACCACAGGTTTGTACTGTTGCTTTGACAGTTCAGTCTTCTCACATCATGTTAAGTAGTAGGGCTGTGCGAATACTTTTCTGTGAATATTCGACTGAATATTCAGTATTCTGACAGCAAATATTGGGTATTCGGCTGCCGAATATAATATTCGGCACAGCCCTAGCAACTGAGAAAAAAAACACGAAACAAGCCTCCGGCTCCCACTCCTCTGCAGTACCCCCAGAAAACAAGTGCAGCCATGTAACCCTCATCCCCTGCCCTCTAGCAGCAGCCTCCTTCCAAGCACTGGCAGTAATTTGTTTTAAAAAAAAAATCTCCGGTGGGCGACTGGCACAACCCGCCCCCCACCACAGCCAGCCACCCTCTTGTCTGGTGCAGCTCAATTGTATTATGTAGTCTTCCCCCCTCCCACCCTGGCAGCACCCTACTCCCACCCCCAGCACCCAATTACCCTTCAGAAAATAATAGCAGCGCAGTGCCACAACAACCCTCCGTCCTCCACAGCTGGAGTGCATTGCAATGAATGAAAGTGTTATGGTGGGCTTGCATAGTAAAACCAGCAGATCCGTGATCTGTTGGTTTTACTATGCAAACCCACCGTAACACTTTCATTCATTGCAAGGCACTCGGGCTGTGGAGGAGAGAGGGTTGGCTATGGGTGCTGTGTTGCCAATATTTTCAAGAGAATTGGGTGCTGGGGGTAAAAGTGGCATGCCAGGAGGGGGAGACTACATAACACAAATGAAATACACCAGAGAAAAGGGCGGCTGGCCATGGAGGCGGGTGGGTTGTGCCAGTCGCCCATCTGAGATTTTATTTATTTTTTTTATAAATTGCTGGTGCTGGGAGTGGTGAGATTAGAGTGCTGCCAGGGTGAGGTGGGGAAGGAGTCTATTATTAAGTGCATTAGGGTCACCAGACAAGAGGGTGGCTTGTCGTGGAGGTGGGCAGGTTGTACTAGTCGCCTATTGAGGATTTGATATATTTTTTTTATAACAAATTGTCACTGGTGCCGAGGGGGGGTTGCTGCTAGAGGGTGGAGTCAATGGGGGCTACATGTCTGACCTTGTTTTTTATTTTGGGAGGGGACTACAGAGGAGGTTGAGGTGTTTTCTTAGGTTGTGAAGACAGGGGCTTTGCCAAATACAAATACCACCCGAATAGTCATCTATTCGGAAAGGGCTTCTGAATATTCAGAAGCCCTGATATTCATGGTATTTGGAAAGTAATATTCGGCCCCTGCACAGCCCTACTAAGTAGTAGTTAAGTAATTTTGTTAATAATGGTAAATATTGTATTCTTAATGCTAGTCATCTAACAGGTTATCCTATAGAAAAATGCATTTTTGGTGTACTGCGGGGGGGGGGGGGGAAACACTGACACCAGGACCAGGGAGTGGAGGGCGTCAGTACTTTGTTTCTGTATGCATAGTATGTCATAAAAGTCTCTTTGATTGTAGAGTGATGTGTGTAGCACTTACATAATGTTTAAACTGCTGTTAACCACTGCTGTATTCAATAATGTCACTGCTTCCATAAAGTGATTTTTCCTTATTTATATAGTAGGTCTTGATATGATCATTGATGCTGCTTCTGCCACACTGCTTCCATTTCATGTGATGATTAGGCCAACATTCAGTTTCAAACTCTTTGCAACCCTTAGATGTGTTCTGTGGAACTGTCCATTGCCAGGTAAGTCTCTGTTGTTTCTCAATAATGTTTTTTTCCAAAATGAAAAACAGGAGGTAATCAGGTAGGTATTGTATTATTATTATCCTAATTCTGTCATACTACAGGAATGTATTATTATGGATAGAGAAGGAGGGTGGGAATACACAAGGTTTAGGTCATACTATGATAGTGTGGTAGGCAGTCATAGTTGGCAGGAATGGCAGGCATTGACAATGATAGTCAGTCACACATTTAAGAAATGTTTCATGAAGCCTGATAAGATGGCAATTTGGCATAGTCTTGGATATCAAAATTGCTTTTGTTTCTGTAACTATGTCACCCTGACTTATTGCCTTTCCAGGCCTGTCATACGCTGCTGCCTGGATCATACCTGGTGCCGCTTTTGAATTTTCTTCATGATGCGTCCATCACAACTAACCAGGTAAGATATATTGTAGGGAAACCATTCTATTTAATACCTTTGATATTTTTCTCTGTATGTCAGCCACTGAAGCAGGTAAGTATTCCAGTGGTATTCCTACTGTCATTCCTCAAGATGTGCAGTGTGTTTTAAGGGTAGTGAATGGTTGTTTGGAGGGGCACACACAAGGTGAAGGATTTAGGATAGTCGGTGTTAGGGTAGGCACAGTTGGCAATGCATGCAATGACAGTACCGTATATAAGAAACTGTTTATAAAGCCTGATAAGACAAGAGGTCACAGTCTTGGCTAGCAAAATAGCCTTTGTTTCCTTAGCTATGTAACCGTGACTCATTTCCTTTCCAGGTCTGTCACATGCTGCTGCTGCTGTGGATGATAGGATCATACCTGATGCTACTATCATGTTTCCTCAGGATGTGTCCATCATCACAACTGACCAGGTAAGATATTTTTTTTAAAACCTTTCTATTTTATACCCTTGATTTTTTTCTGTCAATGTCAGGGAAGGAATCAGGTAAGTATTGTAGTGGTGATATTCCTACTGTCCTTCCTCAAGACGTAGAGGGTGTTGTAGGGGTAGCAAGTGAGTGGTTGTTTGGGGGGTGCACACACAAGGTGGAGGTTTGAGGAATTTTTAGGATAGTGGATGGGTTAGGCAACCACAGTTGGCAGACAAAGATAGTGCTGTATATGTAACCCCTAGGTGGCACTATCCCAGGGAATACTATCCCTGCCTGAGTGACCAAGTGCAGGTTGAGAGGCCTGGGTACTGAAAACAGGTGCCTCCACCCAGAGGACAGGGTTAGTGGTAACATAGCTGACCTGGGTACAGCCCTCCGGGACACTGTTACCCCCCTCATTTCCCTCTAGTGGCCTAAATGGTTCACAGAATACACAATTGCAATTAACTCCTGATAGCAGTTTTAACTCCACACTTGTTGCACTTACCACCAGGGCTGGTTCAGCTGGCTCAGCCCTGGAGACCCCCTGTAAAATAAGATTTAGCACAACTACCAACAGTATTTCAATACTGTTTGTACAGAGGTACACCACAACCAGTTTCGATGCAAAAAAAATTAGATCTGATTTATTTAAGGGGACAGTAACAAGGAAGGGTTAGAATCTGGTGGTTGATTCAAGATCTGAAAGATTCAGGTTATAAGGTATGCACTTTAAAGTCCCTGTATCACAGTCACGCACACTCTGGGTACCCAGTTGAAACTACAGCTAGCCTAAAGCATTGCCCAGGGTAAGCTGGCGTTGCAGTTGGTTGGGACCCTGTGATTGAAAGAAAACATGCATGCACTTTAACCCACAATTTGTAATCCAGAGCCAGATGGCTCAGTCCCAAAATGATTAGCAACAACAATTAAATCAGTTGACACACTTTGATTTGAGCTTTGTTGCAGGGAGCTACCCTGGTGTTTAATCTCGCTACCCAGTACAGGATGCAGGATGGATGAAATGGAGACCTCTGGATAAAGAGCTGGATGGCCAGGAGAAGCAGGGCCCACACAAAGCACCGTGTTTCCAATCCTGTTCATTGGTGTTGAGCAGGGAGCCAAATCTCCAGCCGGGTCTCTTGTCGGTTCTTTCCTTGCAGCACGAGCAGCTGTCTGGGCTGAGGTGGCAAGGCCCAGACTGGGTGAACAGTTCGGAGAAAGTCCTGTAAGTGCTGGATACAGCTTCCAGCAAGCGTAACACATTCAGGTGGTGGGGAACCAAATAACAACTCGCTGTCAGCATTCAACACACTTGTAGTAAAAGCAAGGCAAATACCACAGTTCAGATGACAGTCTAGTTGCAATTCACAGAGTCTCTGCCCAAACCGTACTCTCTGCAGCAGTTTCAAGTCCTGACAGGCCAGTCGCACTGAGGAAAATCTTCAGTTCACTTCAGGAGGATTCAATTTGTCACAAATCAGGATCTGATCACAAGAGCTGCAAATTCGGAAGAAGTCTCTTATCAGGCTCAAAGTCTCTTCACTCATGGAGATGGTAGCAGGCAGGCCAAATGCAGCCTTCCCGCTGATTTCCCCTGCACTCTACACAGGAGCAGCTGCTCAAATATCTCGAGCTGTTCACTCTTTCAACTCCAACTCTAGACTGACTCCTTTTCGGAGACAGCTTGGGTCTTTTCCCAGTGATCCAAAAGTTTGTTGGCTGATCCATCTGTCTGTCACAGCTAGAGCTCCCACTCAAGGTCCATTTAGGTGACAAAGTGTAAAAACTACAATTCCTACAGAAATTCATTCCCACAAGACCCCTGAGGACAGACTACATTTTAAGGTCCCCAAAGGTACTGATTGGTCCCAATAGACAGTCCAGAACCAAGATGGTGGTGATTAACAGAAATGTCCATGCTGCAAAAGAAGGCAGGTTAGACAAACTACAATATCTTTACAATTAAAGCAGATAATCAGCTAGCAGTCACAGATCCCTGTAGGGTTCCCTCTGTGCAATTAGCGATGGTAGAATGGAGTGATAACACTGCAGCCCAGGTGGGAGTCGAGCCTGAAACTACTCAGCTCCTACCCAGATCAGTTATGCACCACAAAATAGTCAGCTCTTAAAGAGACAGACATAAAGGCTAACAGGGCACTCACATGCAAAACGTTTAACTTGCCAGGACACACAACGCCAGCCTGGCAGTGGGCATTTAGGCAAGCCCATGGAAGACTTTTTGGGAACCCCCATTTGTAGGGGGGTTACACATGTATCTAAGAAAGTGTTCATGAAGCCTGACAAGAGGTCACAGTCTTACCTAGCAAAAGTGCCTGTGTGCCCCCCCCAGCAAACATGGCAAACTAAGGTTTTCTTAACCACCTTGAGATATAGTCAGTCAATGACCCAAAACCAAGACAAGCATTGATTACAGTGTTGTGAAAAGATAACTTTTTATATTTTTCATTAAAACGACCACAATGTTAAACTTTAGGAATAACAAAATCGTACACTAATTATTTACATTGTTAATAATAACAATGAACAAAAGAACAACAACAATCACACTGATGAGAAAACAGAAGAAATTTAAAATTATTTACAGTAAAACTCAGTCAGATACAAGTTAGCATTGTCTGAACCTGCAGCAGACTGTGCCAAAAAGAGTGCACCTGAGAGTACCTCCTGCCTGCAATGGTGAGACAGTTTTCATAACTGGTTGATCCCACCCTCCATTTTTACAATGTGGTCCTCCAGGACATTACCTTTTTTTCAGATTTTTTGTTTCTTTAACAAGTTTCATTATTTGGACAGCCTACTGCTCTTGGACATGCTGTCCTGGTGGAAGTGCTGGAGGAGGATGGGCCCCACCATGAATAGTCCCAGTACCGGTCAGTTGACCCATGTCTTATTGCCCTTTCTGGGCATGCTACTGTGTGGCACCTTTTACCTCCTTCTCCTTTGCTGCCATCCTTTCCAGCTTCTTCAGGATTTTACGTATTCTGTTGCTGCGACATCAGTTTTTCAGAGGCATGTCTGGTGCCTGCATCTCCCCCTCCTCTACATGCTGTTCAGCCTATTCTTCTTGTATGGCCATGCTTGCTGTCACAGGTGCTGCAATATCAAAACAAAGGATGGCGAGGGAAGGGTTAGGGACTGGGTTTGGGTTCGGGCCACTGAATCCCCCCCCAGAAACAGCAGGTAAGTGGTAACTGTGTCCAGAAGGAACACCCAGCCCAGAGCCAAATTGAACACCCAAACATTGCCATCACATCTCCCAGATAACAACCACACCTATGTTTTAACACTGGGACCTTGCAGTGTCTCGGGCCCAGAATGCCCATTCCCCCAACACCAGGTAAGTGGTAACTGTGTCCAGAAGGAACAGCCAGCCCACAGCTGAATTGAACACCTGAACATTGCTATCACATCTCCCAGATAACAACCACACTTATGTTTGAACACTGGGACCTTGCAGTGTCTCAGGCCTGGAATGCCCCCCCCCCCCACCAACACTAGGTAAGTGGTAACTGTGTCCAGAAGAAACAGCCAACCCACAGCTGAATTGAACACCTGAACATTGCCATCACATCTGCCAGATAACAACCACACCTATGTTTGAACACTGGGACCTTGCAGTGTCTCGGGCCTGGAATGTCCCCCACCAACACTAGGTAAGTGGTAACTGTGTCCAGAAGAAACAGCCAACCCACAGCTGAATTGAACACCTGAACATTGCCATCACATCTGCCAGATAACAAATGTCACAACACTGAGGAGTTGCACAGGAGGAGGGTGATGATGCTCAGGGAATCATCAAGAGTACATATTTTTTTAATGGACTGGAGGTTGACACCAGCACATTTAAAGTAACAGTATTTCACTTACCATCAGACGGTGTCTTCTCTGTGCTGCTGCCTGCTCCCTCACCCCCTCCTGCCTGCACTGTGCTGCTGGGTGCATCTTCAGGTTGTTCGGAATTGGTAGTAGCACTAACATTAGTTTTTGGATCACCACCTGTTCAAAATGAAAAGAGGAATACAATACTGTAGTTCAGAGCGGTTGTGGCAGTTTTAATAGCCAACACTTGCTGATTCACAGTATAATTTTAGTTTGCTATACTGTCTCATAACTAAGTAGTTACAAACATTTTACTGTGTCATATATTTCACAGTGCCACGACTAACAGTTGTAAAGACAATCACTACACTTTACTATAATACTTATTATATTTATTATTAAGCATGACTAGTAATGTGTTAAATGCAATACACATACACAGTAACATTTGATAATTAACTTCTTGCTTACTGCTGCCTGCTGTAAACATCACTTTATTTGTTTATCTGATCATGTGACACACCTAACCTTTGTAACAAGCTTCCAACTCAAACTTGTTTATTATTCAGATCATTCAATTAATAAATAAAAAAATATATATTGCTGTATATATACAATTAAAACAGTGCAGCAAACCACGATCAGGCACAGGCTGGAACAACAATCATGCAGTACAGTGTGATGGAAAGAATATTTGATGACAGTTAATTAAAATATTTTAAGTACTATGCTTACCATCAGTAGTGCTGTGATCTGCCGATACAGATCCACGCCTCTTCCTCCCGGTCCCGGATTTGGCTCTGGTGGTTATGCTGTCTCCCTTGTCTGCTGGGCCTGGCTCCTTAGATGCATTTTTGGATCCCTTGCCCTTGGTCTTCTGCCTTCTCCGATGTTCATTTGCTGTCACTGTTCCACCCAGGGCCTCCAACAGTTCTGTATCCCTGGTTGTATGTCATCCCATTTATGTTTTATTTGTTTTATTGTGTGGGACACAGCACCATCACCCTCTCTCTCTCCAGCATCAGTTTAATGCCTTCCCGGATTTGGTCCCTGTCCTTTTCAGGGACTTTATCAGGCCCAAATAGCTGATTCACATGGGCTGTTACCTCCCTGACAACTATTGCCACCTCTTTGTGGCTGAATGCAGGTGCAAATGTTTTTTTCTGTTGACCTTCCACATTCTCCCCAGTGTTGGAGGGACCAGCCTGCTGGTCCCATTGGTGTCCTCCTCCTTGCTGCTGCACCTCCACCATCGTGTGCTGAACCTGCTGGGCCCCCTCCACATTATCTCTCCCAGTGCCAGAGACAGACACACTAACCTCATCCATTGTCCTACTGCTGCTCCCCACCACACCTAAATCTGCAGACTCAGAGGATGACAATTTTACTAAAAGTACTAGGAAACAAAGTACTATAGCTCTCTCCTCTCTCTCACTCTCTCTCTAACGGGCGATCTGACCTGCACTCTCTACAACTCACACTGTCCTCGCAATCGTGGAAATAAATCGGAAACAGCAAATTCCATTTCCACCTGTATAGATGTGGATTTTTTATTATGTAATTCTGCAAAACTAAAGAAATTCAACTATTATGATGGTATGCTGCATAAAACATGCAGAATTATTTAAACGCTATAAAAGTAAATGTGTACTAAATAACATTACTTGTGGTATTTTTGTTAATGCTTGCAGAAATAAATTTCAGCATGTTAAAAAATAATAAACCCCTATTTAAAGTGATTCAGTGCATTTTATTTTCAGCAAGTAATGTGTGGACAGTCAATCACATTTGAATTCTTCCACTTATTTGAACTACTTGTAAAGCCGGTACAGTAGAAGTTGTTAATTATTAATTAAATGCACCTGTAAGTACATAATATTCAGTTAAATGTCTAGTAAACTGAGAAACTGGTTAATGGTTTATGTGTTCTATTAGTGTCAATTCGGGACGTCTTTCAGGTAGGTGTTTTGAGTTATGTTTCCAATGTGTATTGCACAGCAAAGTGTTACTGGTGGTACCGTAGTAGCTGCAGGTTGTGGTAAAGGCTGTGTATTTTACAATAACACTTTTTTTTAGACAAATGACAAGCAAGGCAGGCATTCAGATAAGTATGTCAGTGTGATTCTTACTGTCACTACAGAAAGGGGAAAGAATGTTCACTTTTGTAGCCTACTAGGATAATTATTGTTTCTGAAGCTGCTATTATTGCTGAACCAAACATCATTTTGTAACTTAAATCAAAGTTGCTTGCTGTGTTGTTTCTCTGAAACTCGCTTTTTTTCTGATTTATTTTCAAGGTATGCTGATTACATCCCTGCACCATATGTCACTGCTACCGCTGCTCATGCTGTCTGGGATAAACTTTTGGGACCATCGTGGAGTCTGGCCAGTGGCCACCTACAGTGTTTTTCACTTTTTGTTAAGGTAAGCATATTTTTCTTGTTGGGGGGGGTTACATCTTTTCTCCTTAAAGATACACATTAAAAAAGCGTCAGATTATAGCTCACTGTACATAGTACATAGATTCTTTTATGCATGGAGGTCAGCCGGTAGTAAAGTATGACAGATTTGGGGTCGGAGAGGTTGAAGTAGTGATGTAGCCTCAGGATCAAACCACTGCTGTTATTGTTATATTCAGTCAGTTTAGACACTGCCTACTAGGATTACTGTTGTTGATGCTGCTGTTATTGCAGAACTAATCATCATTTTGTAAGTTAACTAAAAAACTAAAAGTTGATTGCTGTGTTGTTTCTCTGCAACTATCTTTTTATGATTTTTTTTCAGGTATGCCAATTACATGCCACTGCTGCTGCCACTGATCTGACCACCACTCCTGCTATGCCATTAAAGCCTGCACGCTGCAACCACTGACAATACAGAAATAATAAGCAGATTTAATGAGAAACTACTAGGCCCAGAGACACTGCTGCTGCTGTTGCTGCTGCTGCTGATCATCTGACCACCACACCTGCTGTGTAGAATTGCACATAGGTACAAATTACTTCAACCAGTGGGTGGGGGAGGAGGGGAAAGAAATGTACAACCCATGTTCATCAAATGACTGTGGATGGATATGCTTGCTGAGCTGAAGACGTGCCCTTTGCATGTTTACTGCACATGAATTATTGCTGCATTTTCCCTGTTGTGTGCTACTAGGGTGGACAACTGGACACTCGTTTTCCCAGCTCCTCCCCATGTGGATGCTTGTGACTGTAAGACTCAGGAGACACTGCAATTGCTATAAGACACATGTCAGGATACTGCATTGTTGATCTATAGATGTTGGTCTAATCATGAGCTTTGGGACACCAACCGGGGGTGGAGGAGGTTGGGAAGCATGTGGATGAAAATGCTGGGTGCTGGGTGACTCTGAGCAAGTCACTTAACTGCCCAGTGCTCCCAGGTCACCCCTGAAAAACAGGCACTTGTGCCTAGTGGGTCTTACCCAGTTACCAAAGAAAAAAAAAGTTGCAGACTCATTAACTTGCATATTCTGTAATGTATATGGACTGCCTTCCTTCTCTATATTTGCTCTCTGCCTTTCTCCATCACTGTGCCTTTTCCAAATTTAACACAGTGGGTTTCTGACAGTTTTCCTGCAAAAAATACTAGCAATGGAATATTTGTTCGACAGTAATGAATATTATCAAAACTAGAGGGTACAGACTCAGACTGCAAAGAAAAAGATACAGAGGCAATGTGAGAGGGAATTTCTTCACAGAGAGGGTGCTGGAGCCCTGGAACACACTACCAGATGGAGTGGTGGGGCTAAATCAGTGGAAGAATTGAAGAGGGCATGGGACAAGCATATGGGGCTGAGTACCAGGGGAGAGCGGGGGCTGGCAGGGACGGGGAGGTGTAGGGAAAAAAAGGTCAGACTAGATGGGCTGGTATGGTCCTTTTCTGCCATCAGGCTTCTATGATTCCTTTTGTGCGATGTACTCAGTTCTGCAGAGCTTTTTTTTTTCCTGCAGTTTAATACATAAGTCACAGAATTGAACACTCACAGTTAGCAGTTTTGCGGAGTTTTTTCCCCGTAGTTTTATACATTAACCCGCATTTCTTAAATGTATTCCGCAATTTTTGGCGGAAGTTCCACGAAAGTTGGCAAAATGATTTCTGCACTCTCGCAGAAGTGAAAATACACATTTTGCCAAAATTCTGCCAGCGGAATTTTTTTCACACACCTCTAATACATTCCCTTCTAGCCACTCTGCAATGTCACTAATAAAGACATTAAAGAGGACTGGTGCCAGTACTTATCCCTGTGGCACCTAGTTGGTCACCTTCCCTTCCTTGGAATGACTCTGTTTACCACCATCCCCTGTCTTCTGTCCTCTAACCTATTCCTTTCCCAGTTTGCTACCTTTGGACCCACTCATAGGCTACCCAGCTTATTTGTGATCCTCCTATGAGAAAAGGTGTTGAAAGGCTTACTGAAATCTAAGTAGGCCACATCCACTGCTCCATCCTGATCTAATTCTGTGGTCACCCAGTCAAAGTAATCTATCAGATTTGTTTGACATGACTCCTTAGTGAAACCATGCTGCCTCAGATCTTGCAAACCACTGGATTCAAGATATTCCACAGTCCTTTCCTTCAGTAGTGATTAAATTAATTTTCCCCCACTGATGTCAGGCTGACTGGCCTGTAATTGCCAGCCTCCTCTCTCTTACCACTTTTGTGAAATGGGACTACATCTGCTCTCCTCCAGTCCTCTGGAACCACACCTGTCTCCAGTAAGTGGTTGAACAGGGCTGTCTGAGGTGCATCCAGCACCTCTCTGAGCTCTCTCGATATCCTTGGATGCACCCTCTGGCCCCATAGCCTTGTCCACTTTCAAAGTTGTGAGTTCCTTCAAGACTCTGTCCTCTGTAAATGGACTAGTGTCCACCTCCCTTCCTTCAATGCTCCTGGCACTTATCTGTCATCCCTCACTTTCCCCTTCTTCAGTGAACACTGGACAAAAGTATTTATTCAGGATGTCCACTTTTCCCTGATCCCCTCCACACACTTCCCTCCTTCCCTCCTAAGCCTTACTCTCACTCCCCTGTTCTTTCTCTTTTTGCTTATATACCCGAAAAATGTCTTGTCCCCTTTCTTTACTGCCAAGCCCATTTTCTCCTCTGTTTGTGCCTTTGCACTCCTAATTTCTTTCCCTGCATCCCTTTGTTTCTCCTGATACACCTCTCTATCCTCCTCCCTCTGTCTCCTTATATTCTGTAGTACCTCGTGAATGCTAACTTTTTTGCCCTTACCTTCCTAGCCACCTTTTTTGAGAACCATATAGGTCTCTTTTTCCTCTTGCTTTTGCTTACTTGCCTGATGCAGTTGTTTGTTGCCATCACTATCCCCTCTTTTAGTTTCACCCAGTGTTCCTCCACGCCACCAAAGTCCACTCCTCCTACCAGGGCATCCCTGAGGCATTCCCTCATCTTTTTAAAATTGTCCCTCCTGAATTCCAGGATCCTTGCCTTTGTGTGGTTTGTTTCTGCCACAGTTCTTATATTGAGTCACACCATTCCATGATCATTGGTCTCCAAGTGGTCACCCACTGTGACGTCTGCAACACCATCCCTGTTAGTGAGTACAACATCCAGTATTGCCCCCTCACAAGTGGGCTCTTTTACTAGTTGCCTGAGGAAAGCCCCCTGTAGGGAATCCAGGATGATCTATTTGCAGAAACATTCTTGGGGCGCCATGAGATACCACTGAAGCATGCTACAACAAGGCCATTGTGGACATCTGTGGAGTTCAGCAAAAGAAATAAATCTACAGAACATTGAGTGGAGTCCAATAAATGAAGCACTTTGAAGCGGAATTAAAAGATAGCATTTTAAAGCCTTGCATTTATTCAACATATGGACTGATAATTGCCTCATGTTAAATAGTTAATTGATTCAGTTAGAACTCTTTCTGGGGGTTGTATAGTTTTTGCACTGAGGTAACTGATGTTTTAAGGGGAGTTTTAAAGATATATATAGATAAATGAAGGGTATTTATCTTAACTGATTAATAACACCTGTTGTGATGTCACTTGTAAGAGTATTTAAACAACACATTTTTGTCATATATTCACCCTTAACAAAGTGCTAGTTTAGGCACAGAATGCCATTGGGTCTTTTTACAGGATGTGGGGGAGGTCCGTGTTTGCACATATTTATGGCTATATGTGGTGAGCATTATGATATAAAGATATAAAGTTCTTTAAAATACACACCTGAGTGGTTGTGGTGATTTTAGCACTTTGAGTGCGAGCCTTTTTTTGCTGCATAAAATAGAAACAGAAACATAGAAGTTGATGGGAGATAAGGACCACAAGGCCCATCCGGTTTGCTCATTTTTTCTACCTTATGAATGTGCCATAGGCCTTTACTCTGTCAATGGCCTATCTATTCATACTCATCTGTATTGCTCCCTTATGCCTATCCCATGTCTGCTTGAAACCCTGCACTATATTCATATACACCACTTACTGAGGTTGGCTGTTCCATGCATCCATCACCCTTTCTGTGAAAAAGAATTTCCTCACATTACCTCTTAATCTGCCTCCCTCAAATCTCATGCTGTGTCCTCTTGTCCTGCTATTTTTCTTATATTGAAACATGTTAGATTCTTTCACCTTGTTAATGCCCTTAAGATGTTTAAATGTTTCGATCATTTCACCTCTCTCCCTCCTTTGCTCTAGGATAAACATACTGGAGCTGTGTTAATCTGTCCACATATGTTTTCTGATGCAGTCCCTACACCATTTTGGTTGCCCTTCTCTGGACTGCCTCCATTTTGTTAATGTCCTTGTGCCTCCAGTATTGCACGGAATACTCCAGATAGGGCCTAATCTGTGTCTTGTAAAGAGGGATTATTACCTGCCTCTTACGACTTGTGATACCTCTGCTAATACACCCCAACATCCCCGAGCCTTACCTACTGCTTTAGTGGTCTGCTTGGATGGTTTCAGGTCATCTGTGATGATGATGCCCAAGTCTCTTTCTTCCCTTGTGATTGCCAGCAACTCCCCTCCCAACCTATAGGTGGCTTCAGGGTTTCTTTTCCCTATGTGCATGATCTTGCGCTTTGCTTTCAACCCCAATTGATACTCTCCTGACCATTTTGCCAGTTTTTCCAGATCTCTTCTCATTCTGCCCACCCCATCTGGATCATCTACTCTGTTGCAGATCTTGGTGTCATCTGCAAACAAACAAACCTTACCACCTGTTCATCTGCAATGTTACTGATGAAGACATTGAAGACGACTATCCCCAAGACTGATCCATGATGTACCCCACTTATGACTTGCATCTCTTCTGACTGTATACCATTTACCACCACTCTCTGTTTTCTGCCTGCCAACCAGTTTGCCACCCAGCTGATCAACTTCTGACCCACCTGAGCCTACCCAGCTTATTAATCAATCTTCTATGTGGAACAGTATTGAAAGGTTTGCTGAAATCAAAGTAGCTGACATCAACTACACCCCCTTGGTCCACCACTCTGGTTACCCAGTCAAAGAAATCTATGAGACTAGTTTGACAGGACCTTCCTGTTGTAAACCCATGCTGTCTTGGATCCTGTGCTCCTATGGATTCCAGGTGTTGTATCATCCTTTCCTTAAGAAGTGCTTCCATAATCTTGCCCACTACTGAGGTAAGACTGACTGGTCAGTAGTTCTCTGCCTCCTTTCTGCTACCACTCTTGTGGAGCAGGATCACATGAGCCCTTCTCCAGTCTTCTGGGACCTCTCTTCTGCTCAGAGACTCACTAAACAGTTCTTTTTTTTTTTTCAATTCACACTTTATTCACAAAATTTCCACAATACAGGAGGCAGTGAAACAAGTATGAACAACCAGTTAGTAGTACAATCCAACACTGCCCCCTACCCCCCACTCCCCCTGCACAGCCGTTCCTCGAATACTGTAGTAGCTAGTTAACCGTGATGATCTCATACTTAATATGATGGCATGTGCACCAATTACACTTTAAATCCTAGCGGTAATAATTAAATGTGAAGGGGATCCCATATAGACTTATACTTATGTAAGCTATTCTGAAGGCTTGCTATGGCCTTCTCTGTGCGGAGATTAGCAAGGATTTTCTGTATCCATTCCTGATATGTTGGACAATTCCCGTCTTTCCAATGCCTGAGAATATTTTTTTGACCGAGAGTGCAATCATGGAAATGTGAAATCTCCAAATCTTAACCTTAATAGAAGACAAATCTCCCAAAAGACAAATATCCGGAGTAAAACAGTCCTGTATTCCCAATAAGGGGTTCAGATGGGTTTTAATTAAATCCCATAATGAAGCTATCTTGGGGCACAACCAGAATATGTGAAAAAGCGTCCCAGTTTCCTGTGAGCATCTAGTGTACCTGTCAGTATTGAGAAGGCCCCATTTAGCCAGTTTAACTGGCGTGTAATACATATTGTGCAAAATATGGAGTTGCATGAGACGTAATCTATCTTGGGACATGTATTTGTGAAAAAACATCCAGAAAGCCGACCAATTGAAAGTGGACTGCGTGAAAAATAGATTCCAAAATCTAGTGGGCCCGTTGCCACTCCCAAACCACCATAGATACAATACCTGATATATCTTAGAGATAACCCCTGGGGATTCGAGAAGGGAAGAGAGTTCAGGTACCAATGCAAAAACTGATGGGTGGGGAGGGACTTTACCAAACACCGTGATTAACAAATGCTTAAATTGACAAAACCTAAATGACTAAGAGTCAGGAATGTTGTACCTTCTGAGAATCTCGGTTACCGAGAGCCAAGCCCCTGAGCCGTCCAATAAAGAGGAGGCTATCCCTTCACCTAACTGAGGTAACCATGTACAAGGAATTACCTGCTTATTTATGGTGAAAGCCAGAGAATTTCAGATGGACTGAGACAGGTCTGAACTTGGATTATATCTTAGAAACGAACACAGCTGCGAGTGAACCTTCAATGAGGTCATGAGAGTGGGGCATTTACTAACATTCTGTAAAAGGGAGACTTTTACAAAGAGCATGGTCGAGGGATCCATGTTCATAGCCTGAATATAGTCTAATTCAATATTAAGCCAGGCTGGTCGCAGATTTTCCGGACCCGGCCTTACCCATTTCAGGTACTTAGCGAGATGACTAGCCCAGTAATAAATTGCCAAATGAGGAATCCGTAACCCCCCTTCATTTCTGGCAGCAGCTAATTTGTGATAAGCCAGCCTGGAGTGTTTATTAGACCATATAAAATTAGTGAAAAGCTTATGCATTTTCTGAAACCAGGATACAGGACAGACGAGTTGAGATATGACAGGGGATAAAAAATACGGGGAAATACATTCATCTTTATTATATTAAGGCAACCCCATAGTGAAATCGGAAGCTTATCCCATCTCTCTAGGTCCTGCACAATCATCTGAGAAAGAGGTTCTAAGTTTTCTTTAAACCGTAGGGAAGTGTTACGTGTTAACATGATACCCAAGTATTTGATAACATGGGGAGACCAACACAATCCCAAAGGGATAATGTCTGTCTTAAAAACCTTGTGATTAAGGAGAAAAAAGGACGTCTTGTTTGCATTCAACTTATAATTCGAAAAACGGCTACATTTGACTATCTCACTTAGCATATTCGGGATAGAAGTTACTAGGTGGGCCAAATGGAGGAGGAGATCATCAGCATATGCTGTTATCTTCACCACATTATTCCGGATCGGAATACCTTGTATTCCCGTGTTATTAAGAATGTTTTGAATAAGGGGTTCTAAATAAAGATTAAATAATGGGGGGAAAGGGGACAACCCTGTCTCGTACCTGAATGTAGCAAGAAAGATTTTGAAAAAGCCCCATTACCTGAAATCCTTGCAGAGGGAGACCGATATAGTGCCCTTATCCAGCCTATAAAAATGGCAGGAAACCCAAAAGCTCTGAGAACTTGGAATAAGTAATTCCAGTTTACCCGGCCAAATGCCTTCTCGGCATCCAGGGAGACCAAACCCGCAGGAAAGGTGGTGTCCCTGGGCTCTGAGAAGACGTGCGAGAGGGTATGTAAATGGTCTGAGGATGAATATCCCCTCATAAACCCAACCTGAGACATACCAATCAGATCTGGGAGAACCAGGGTTAGCCTATCCGCTAATATCTTCGGAAGAATTTTGACATCCTGATTCAATAGGGATATTGGCCTGTAACTCTGAACCAATTCGGGGTCTTTGTCTGGTTAGGGTAATAGGACTATTAAGGCTTCAAACAAGTGAGTGTCTACTGCAGTCCTGGAGAGAATGTGAAGGTAGAGCCGGTGGAGTACAGGCAATAATTGCTCCCTGAAAACTTTATAAAATAAAGCAGAAAACCTATCCGGTCTTGGAGCTTTATCCGAGGGTAGGACCATTATAACAGCCGAAATTTCTTCCTGCGATAGAGGAGAGGATAAAAATGTTTGGGGGGAATTTGCCAGGGAAGGCAGGCTAGAATCTCTAAGGTACTCTTCCAAATCCTCTATGGGAGGAGGGCTATCCATGTCCCTACATAGCTGTTCGTAATAAGTAGCAAATTCCTGCACAATCTCTGAAGGGAATACTCTCAAGGAACCATCTGCTTGTGCCCTAATAGGAGATATAAACCTTGCAGTCTCCTGCTGTTTTAAACATAAGGCCAACAGGTTCCCCGCTTTTTCTCCTTGATCCGTGAAACTTGCTTTGGTACAAATGATAGCCAACTCCGCTTTCTCCCTTAATAATTCTAAATATCTATCTTTAACTACTAATAATTTCAGCCTCTCCTCCTTGGAAATATTATTTGGCTGTCTAGATTCTAGTTCCCAAATTTGAAACAATAATAATAATAACTCTGCTTCCTGAGCCCTCTCCCTCTTTGCAGCTAAACTAATGAGAATACCCCTAATATAAGTCTCAGAAGCTCCCCATATAATGTCCGGTGTAGCACTTTCTAAAGGGTTGGTAGAGAAAAAAAAAATCAATCTGATCTTTCACTAGACAACAGTATTTCTCCTCCTTCAATAGCCGCTCATTTAATTTCCATCGGGTCTCTTTCTTGGGAATATTAGGGAAAGCCAGATTACATAACACCAGAGAATGATCAGACACAGGGCCTGGTTGAATCGAGGCGGATGACACACCCAGCAAGAGCTCATGAGAGACCAGAAGGTAATCAATGCGAGACTGCGAGCTGTGTACCGGCAAACTAAAAGTAAATTCCCTGGAATTGGGATGCAAAACTCACCATACATCACAGAGTCCGCATTGATCCAGTAATTCCTTGAAAGCTCTTTGTCCCGGGGACAGTCCCCTCAACACATTCCCAGACCTGTCTATGTTAGGGTCCAAAACCAGATTTAAAGTCTCCCCCATGATAATGGGAATAGCGAGTAAGGGGAGAATAGTGGAAGTCAATTTCGCAAAAAAGGTGGGATCGTCCACATTTGGTCCGAAAATGCTGCCAAGCAAGAGTGGCATGGCCCAAAGGGTACCCTGAACTAGAACGTACCTTCCCTTTGAATCCCTAAAAACCTCAGTGGGAATAAATGGAACATCTCTATTAACCAGCGTCATGACCCCACAACTACTGGTTGAGCCTGAGGCATTAAAGACCTGCCCCACCTGTTGTCTCCTGAGTTGTAGTGCCTCAGTATCTAGCAGGTGAGATTCTTGTAAAAACGTAATCTGTGCACAGAGCAAGCTCAGGTGTTTAAGCACCTGATATTGCTTAGGTTTTCTCCTAACCCCCTTCACATTCCACGTAGCTAAGGTTAATACTACTAGCCATCTTTGTTGACAAAATAATCCCGAGATTAACCTTTGACAGCTACTACTATTATGATCCACGTACCCCTGTTCCACTAAAACTGCTGTGCCATCCTCCCACCCCAAAACCCCCCAATCCTGCCCAAACTAACCCTTCCACCCCCCTCAAATAACACCCAATTGCAAACTAGCGTTAATAAACCCAAACTATTGCCATCTGCCCCTCCTCCCACCCCCCAACTGTCACCAACAACCTTCAACAGCTTACCATTTCCTTCTCCCCCAGCCCCCAACATTACCCCCTAAACCCTGAGAAAAGTAAAGAGAAGAGAGATCTTTGAGCCCTCCTACATGAAAACAACAGGAGATATATGACCTAAGTAACAGTAACCATATATGAGGTCCACAGGAGATTCACTCCAGATGACCCGTGGGAGTAACACTTTATAATAAAACTAGGGCGCTAGGACTAGTGAGAGTTACCAACCCTCAAGCCTTGCCTGCTGAAAAGATCATACCTCGATAAGTGCTATTAAAACCAGACCACAGGCAATATATCCAGTTCCCACACGGGACTCATCCGCACAGGAAACACTTGGCCCGACCAAACGGATTCAGTCATGCCCCGTTCATGACAGCGTCCTTATACCATGGCAGACCCCCCATCACGGGCCATTGAAATCATTGGGCCCTATTACAAAGAGGTTCGAGCTCCCTCTGCTGGTACAGGAACGAAAGCGCATAGTAAGGCGCTGTAAAGAGAATGCCCCAAGAGCCTCTCCAGGCAACCCACCAAAAGATGGGCATTAAAACCCAATGGGTTACGCACCAAAGGCCTTAACTGGACCAAATCCCCCTTGCATGCTTGCAAGCGAGGTACTAACCAAAACATTACAAAATTACTTTCCCCAATGCCTGCAAAGATAAACTTAAACAGTCATTTTAAAAGAGATCAGAGTCCCAGATAAAGCTAAATCATAAGCAACCGTATAAAGTCCAGAAAATATTTAAAGAAATTGTGTCCTTTAAGCCCACTAAACAGGCTAGGATGGAAATTCAGCAACTATGTATATTCATCCCCGAAGAATCCTCCAAGTAGCAGCCAGACATCTTCAACCCAGAACTCTTCCCTTGATCTGGCAAGAGGCCTCTCAAGTATCCCTGAAAAGATCAGGTAGGGACAGCTTTAGACCAGAAATCGCGGCCTCAGGATCCTCGTAAGAAACCCAGGTACCGGCTACTTGCACCTGTAGCCTGGCCATGTACGCCATTCGAAACTTCAGACCAGCTGCAATAATTTTAGAGATGACTGGATGAAATGCTTTGCGTTTCAGATGGACAGAGCCCGGCAAGTCCTGCGCCAGCCTGAGTTTGACTTGTTTCCATCTCACTTCCTGGATTTCTCTAACTTTGGACAACAAATACTGCCTCTCCAAGTAATTCAAAAATCTGCATATTATAGGGCAAGGCATGGCTCCGGGGGGGGGGGGCTTTGGCCTCAGGGATCTATGGGCTCTCTTGATTATGTATTTAGCCACAAAGGGCGAGGGGTCAGGGATCTTCTCCACCAACTTCTGGACAAATGCTATGGTGTTCTGACCCTCTTCTCCCTCTGGCAGCCCCAGGATCACAATATTATTTCTACGCCTACGACCTTCAAGGTCTTCCAGCTTAGCTTTAAAATGTGCAAGTTTCTGCCGCATAGCAGCCATCCCAGGTTCGAACCTCTCTGCTTGTTTCTTCAAGGAGGAGATCCTGGCGATATTATCTGTAGTTAAGACTGAGGTCTCTTCAAGCTTTCTAGATAGAGATTTCATCTCTGATGCCAATTCTTTTATTTCTTCCTGAAAGCGCTTAAATTCCTCTAAGAATCTGCTTAATGTGAGTGGCTCCTGCTCCTTGCCCTGATTTGCGACCTCTGGCTTATCAGTTCCACTCAAGGCCCGTGATTTCTTCGGGGCCTTTTCCGGAGAAACTGGCGGGGTATGTTTTTGCTGCGCCTGTTTCATATAAACCTCCATTCTCTCTCAGATTCCCCCAGCAGGAACACTCGATGCTAGGAAGGCAGTAGACCTTAAAAATATAGGGTTTTAGGCTTGTTAAATGCTCCAAAAAACACTTTTGTCAAGTCGGGAGGCTGGAGCTATAAAGAGGAGCTTCTACCTGGTACCCTGCATCACATGATCTCCCCCTCAATAAACAGTTCTGATAGTGGCTCTGCTAGTTCCACCCTTAGCTCCTTCAGTACCCTGGAATGTATGCCATCCGGTCCCATTGCCTTGTTCACCCTGAGCTTAGCGAGCTCTTGTAGGACCCTTTCTTTTGTGAAGGGACGTGTGCACACTTGCTCCCTCCCCCTGTGTCCATGCTGCTGAGCTGCAGGCCCTGCCCTACCTTCTTCTCAGTAAATACTGAATATAAGTATCTATTTAGGATAGATGCTTTTCCTTGGTCCTCTTCCACATACTTCCCCTTATCCCCTTTGATCTTAACAATACCCCCTCTGGACTTTGTCTTTTCACTAATGTATCTATAGAAAGTCTTGTCCCCTTCTTTTACTGTTCACGCTAGTGTTTCCTTGGTTTGGGCCTTTGTCTACCTTACTGCCTTCCCTGCTTCCCTTAGGAAAGTTTGGTATGCCTCTCTATCTTGGTCCCGCTGTGTTCCCTTATATTTCCTGAAGGTTAACCTTTTGGCTCTGATCTTTTCTGCTACTGTTTTTGAGAACCAAAGTGGTTTCCTTAATCTTTTGCTCTTGCTTTTCTCCCTAACACAATGGGATGTTGCTTCAAGTATTGCATCCTTAATGCTTGCCCACTTTGCCTGTACCCCCTCACCTGTATTTCTTCTTGCAAAGGCTAGCTTAACTCTGTTGGCCATTTTATTAAAGTCAGCTCCTCTGAAGTTCCATATTTTTGCCTTGGAATGGGATGATTCAGTTCTAGTGGTCAAATTGAAACATACCATGTGATGGTCACTGGCCCCCAGGTGACGTTCTACCTGGAGATCTGTAATCCTTTCACTGTTAGTCAGTACTAGATCTAGGATAGCTCTGTCTCTTGTGGGTTGTTGTGCCAGTTGTTTGAGGGCCTCCCCCTGCAGGGAATCCACTATGTGTCTAGTTCTGGCTGATGTTCTTGCTGGTATTGACCAATTTGTATCTGGCATGTTGAAGTCTCCCATTATCAGAACCTCCCATTTAAGCTGTCATGTTTTGTATATCTTCTAACAGTAAGGTGTCTATGTCCTTCCCCTGGTCTGGAGGACTGTAGACAACACTAGTTCGTATGGCTGTCCCATTTCCTGTTTCCAGGGTGGCCCACAGTTCTTGTGGCTCCTTATGTGTATTCTGAATTTCTCAAGCTTTGATATTTTCATTGACATAAAGGGCTACCCCTTTTTGCACCTTGGTCTCTTCTGAACAGTACATAGCCAGGTACTGAAGTCTCCCAAGTGTGGTTACTGGTGAACCAAGTCCCGCTAATGGCTACTATGCCTAGGTTAGCCTCTGTCATTGTTACCTGCAAGTCTGGGATCTTGTTTCCCAGACTGTGGGCATTTGTGTACATGATTTTCTATTAACTAGTTTTCAATGCGTTAGTTGCTAGTGAGGTCTGATATTTCCCTTGTGCATCGTATGGGGAGCTGGACTTTTTTCCTTACCTGGTGATGCAAATGAACTACAAACATGGTGAACTCCTGTTTGATCACTAGCTGAGGGGGGAGGGGTGTTCTTCCCATTTGATGTACCAGGTGCTGCACCCCTCTCCCCATTGGCTAGTTTAAATATTCTGCAAAGACATCAAACGTCTGCCCCAATGCACTGACTCCCTTCTTAGTCAGATGCAGTCCATCAAATTTAAAACAGCTTTCACTCCCAAAACTGTTGCCAGTTACCTACAAATTTGAGTCCATTTTCTTGGCACCAACCCTTGAGCCACATGTTCGGCTCCTCTATCTCTCCTTCTCTGACCATCTGTACATCTGCCCCCCTCTCCCAGACTGGCAGGATCTCAGAGAAGGAGATGCCGGATGAAATGGATGACAGTTTGTCTCCCAGCTTGGTCAGGTGTTACTTGGTCTTCACAACTGACCAGCTGACGAGATCGTTAGTCCCTATGTGTACCAGGACATTGATGTTTTCTCCTGCTTCCTACACGATTTTAGCAATGTAGTCAGTGCCTCTCCACACTGATGTACCTGGGAGACATCTGGCAATTACCCCGGCTGAAGTTAGGTATCAACTCCCTGTAAAAGGGCATAAACCAGTATGCCAGTAATTTGGATTATTTCATGGAGTTCCCTATTTTTTGTCATTTCTATGTTTGTTGTTTTGAGTGTACATGGGCTGGCCACCCATGGTTTGTGTTTTACAAAGTCTTGATGTCTTGTTGTCTGGAGCCCCATGAAAACCATACCAGCTTTAATAATAAACAAGAGAACTAACCTAAGCATGAATTGTGAATAAAAAGCAGTATTATGCCGGGTTATAATGCGAATGGTAAAGATATTTTAACAGGACAGCTATTGTTAAAGAACACTTTAAGGAAGCAGGGAAAAATTCATTGCTGTAGCTTTTTCCCTTTGCGTCTTTACTTTAAGTCGCGCTTTATATTGTAAGTATTCAAAATCTGGGAAAAGCAGAAGTTATTGCCTGGTTAGGTTTCTGTTCCCACAAAAGATGCTATTTAGTAGTAAAACTACCACCCAAGGATGCATTTTGTTTGTTTGCCTCACTGCTCAGTGGTACAGCTTAGTCTTGTTTCATTACAGACTAAATAAATGCGACTGTGCACACATTCGTACAGTCCCAACTCCGCGTATATTGCGGTTGTATAAAGTGACAAAATAAGCCAGGTTGTAAATGAAAAGATAACGTTACCAGCATTTAGGTGCTGTTAGAATGGAATTCCTCTTGTCTGTTTAAGGGAACACAAGGAAACCTGGAATTAGTTTAAAATTGCAGTCTTTGGTTCAAGCCGAGTCTTTCGGAGCTCTTCCTCTGCAGCTTCTTTCTAAGAGCCGGCCGTCCACTTCTAAACTTCTTTTTATCTCGGAACTGTGGGAGGAGGGGCTTACCTCAGGATTCTCCTTTCATATTCTGGATCCAGCTTTTAAAATCAAACAAGGAGGTTATGAAAATAATTATATTGTAAATAAAGACGTGCGGCTTTGTAGAATAATAAATTAAAAGGTGTTTAAAGACAAAATAAACAATGTTATGTGAATGATAGGTGGGAGAGTCAATCACTTTGTCCAACCCCCTTTATATTCTGCACATTAAGGGACATGAAATCAGATGCAAAGAAGGTGTTGAAGAGGAAACACCTAGCCAGTCTAGTGTCTTCTAGTACTGGCAGTTTGAGAAATGGAAAGTGAAGTTAACTTCTAAGACTTACAGAAGTTTATTACATTTTATTTCATGTTTATTTGACTTTGATTTTCTTTTTATTATTTTGATGAAGGAAGTCTGCTATTATTTTGTTCCGTAAATATTAAAATAAATATTTTTGGAATTTTTGAATTATCTTTCGGTGTATGTGTCCATCTGTTACCCCACAGCTTTTTACACTCCCCGAATCATGAGTCTCCTATGATCAGAAGTGTTTTGGATTTCCTTTTTGCTTTTGTTTTTGTTTTGGTCCCTGTTTGGGTGAGTTTTGTAGAGCTAGCTCTTGTACAGCAGTGTCCTGCTCTGCAGTGTCCTCTATTGCTTTGTTTGATTTTGGAGATAGAGGCAGATACCTGTTTGCAGTTTTTATATGGTTTGAGGATGTGATATGTTGGAGAGCATTGAGTGATGGGGTACTCAATTTGCCCCTCCTAGCCACCTGCCAATCTCCCAGACCAACTATCCTCTGCGATTGAGGTGCTTCAGTTGGATGTTGGGGAAATGGCAGGCAGCTTTTATAATATATTTACTCCTGAATATGCAATTTGAGGCGTGCCCATGCTGCCTGGAGCTGAGCCCTTTGATCTCCAATGGTCCAGCATGAAGGAGAGTGTCCTAAATCCTGTATAACTGCCCTTTTGAAAGGTGTCCTGCAGTGCCTGCAGTTAATAATATCTAGTCCAGTTGAGCTGTTGAGTTTATAACCTGGACCGAGTAATTAGAAGGAGGAAAATGAAAGCAAAAATAAGATTTTTTTTGTTTGTTTTTGTTTTTGTATAACTTGCAACAAGTTAAATTACTTGTGCCACTGTAAGTGAGGTCACTGTGTGGATACCCCTCTGATCCTCTCCTTCCTGCTTTGCTACAGGAAATGTCATGACTGTGCCAGTCTATACTTGGCTCCAGAGGAGTAATTTTGGTGTAAAGGGTGAGGGGGACAACATCACTCTCAGCCAGCCTCAGATCACGAGTGCTATGTTACCAGCAAAATGTAAATTATCTATGGAAAAATACCATTATTTCTATCAACATACCTTTGAAAGTGAATACATAAATACATTATACAAGCAGGACAACACTAATGTAAAACCTCAAAGGGTACCTGTGCTTTCTCTCACGCTGCCTCGAAGCACTGGAACTCTCTTCCCCTTGCCATCTGTCACTTGTTGACTCATGCTATATTTAAAAAGGAGCTGCAAAATTTCCTCACCAAATCTGTCCCTTGCTTGTGCTTTGATCCTACCTAGTCCTCCTCTATCTAGTCCACTTACTACTGCCCTATCCTTACCCAGATTACCTAACCTGTTCTAATTTTGCTTCTCTGACAAATCCTCCTACCTTAAACTTTCTATTGATTTTGACTTTACCCGAATAGTTCCTCTCCCTTTTATTCTTCTGCTCATTTTCTTTGCTTGCACTTACCTGGTACTAAACTGCTGTGTGTCTCTGCCATTGTTTGGTTCCCTTACTATGTGCTCTGCCAGACTGCCACTCATTTCTTATTGTTCATTACTGTGTGCACTTATTGTATATTTGCTTAGCTGGATATCTTCCCTTTGTTCCCTCCCTCCTATTCATGCTACTGTTTGTTTTTAACTTACGTTATACCCTCAGTGCTACTCTCCAATGTTTTATGTGCTTGCATTTTCTAAGAATTACATTGTATAACTAGGTCAAGACTGTATTTCCTATTATGTTATTTGTCTCTGCCATCATGGGAAATTGTATTATCTACCTCTTTTTTGTGCTCTCTCTTATTGTATACTCTCTACTTTGTAACCTCCCAAGTTGTGCCTGCAAATAGTCATTTCTTTGGCTAGTGTGCCTCACCCAGTCAATAAAAACTAAATAAAAATAAGTAAAATAAAAAAACGAGATATTGCATCTCACCTCTATTATCCTAGAAAATGCAGTAGACATCAGAACCCAGTTGCAAATGACATATTACAGATTACATCTCATTTGGTCTATTTTGGTTACATATATTCTAAAAATGTGTACAAGCTAGCAGAACCCACCAACGCAACAGCAATGCAAGTGGCAAACATTTGGCAGTGACAAATGCTTATTATTTTTATTTTATTATTTTTTATTTTGCACAGCTGTTAATTCATTTTAACACAGAAACATACAATTTGATAGCAGATAAGGACTGCTTCACTTGACTTACCCAGTCTGACCATTTTTCCCTACCTACATTATCACCATGGTCCATAGACCCAACTTGATCTACAGCTCTTTCTCCCTCCCCCCTTCCTTTCCATAATGACTCCTTTGAACCATGCACCCAGACCCACCTGCAGGGTAAGGGTTTGATTGTTTTTTTTATTGATGGCTGATGGCTGGCTGGAATTCAGTGGGCAAAGCAACAAACCACTCCCCCAACCAAGCCCCAAAATGCCATCCCCCGGGCCAGTCCTCATTTGTTTTCTTCGTTGCAGCTGGAGGTGCTGCTCCTCATACCTCTTCTCCTGTTCTCTTGCCTGTTCTTTGTTTGCTGCATTTTAGCAGCACCTCCGACCACCGGCTCTGTTCCATTTCCCTGCTGTTCATCCTACTGTTCGCTGCCACTGGCCTGCGGCTCTCTCTCCCTCCCTCCCTCCCAGCCGACCCCCGTTCCTCATATCTCCTCCAGTCCGGTGTTCATTTTTTCTCACTTTCATACCTCCATCCTGTTCCTGTCCTGGTCCGGTATGCTGAGTAGCCCCTTTTGCCAGTTCTTCCTCCCGGCCATGGCTCTATGTGGCCCCCCCTTCTGTTGCCTGTGCTCCTTCTCCTGTCTCACTGCTCAGTGGCTGCCTGGGGTTCCTTGGTTCTCCCATCCCTCCTCCTCACTCCGTTTCCCCTGTACCTTTTACGTAGTTTAATTTCCCCTTCTCTCTCTCCATTTGCTGCTCCTGTCTCTGTCGCCTTCCATCTTCCGGGTTTGTGCTGGTGTTGCCACTGCCCAGCTTTCCCTCGTACATTTCCTACTTCTCCTTCTCCCTCGATATGTCTTCCTTTGCTCTCTCTGTCTTTTTTGCCCACTGTGCTCATCCCCACTGCTACAGAGGATGCCTCAGTCCTCTGCTTTAGTTCTCTCCACAGCAACTTCTTGTGCCCTGTGCTGTTGAGCTCCTCAGCGGTTCCTGTGAGCTGTTAGACAGCATTTACTTCACTCCTCTCGACTTCTGTTCTCCCCCTGATCGATGCTCACCTCCTGGCCTCTCGCTCCTGTTCCAGGACTTCATTTTCGATAGCCTGTCTTGATGTTTGGACCACATCTACTGTTATTACCCTGTGGTTCAGATCCCAATCTCCCTTATTAGTTCCTGGCTCCCTTTTAAAGGGGCAGTTGCTCTCTATGGGGACTGCGACTCCTACTGCTGGTTCTCATCTGGTCTCCTCTTACCTCCCCTTATGCCTCATTTTCTTCCTGGTACTCCTACCCTTCCTTTCCTCAACCTCAGCCCACACCTTATTTGCCTAGTGAGCCTTTTCTCTTGGTTTGTTTAATCCAGGATGTCCCCTGCTCCTAGCTGAAGCTGCAGCTGGGATGCTTCGATCTAAATTTGGCAGATTGAAGTCCCCTACCAGCAGCAACTCCCCCTTATTTGTCATCATTTGGATGTCCTCCACCAGAACATTATCCAACTCCCCCCATGCTGGAGGTCTTTAGATCATGCCAGTGTGAATTGTAGCTCCTTTTCCCATTTCTACGATGACCCATAGTACCTCTGCCCCTCCCTATATTCCATGTGTTTCTGTTGCTTTTATGCTATCCCTCACATAAAGGGCTGCTCCTCACCCTTTCTTTCCCACACTATCCTTCCTGAACAGAGTATAGTCTTATATGGCTCTATCCCAGTCATGGTTCTCATTGCACCATGACTCAGTAATGGCGACAATGCCCAGGTCAGCCTCTGCCATAATGACCTCTATGTAAGTCCTGGGATTATATTTCCCAGACTTACAGCACTTGCACGTGTGGGCTTCTAGATTTTGCTTCCACCCTGCTTGCCAACCGCCCATTTTCCGTTTTGACTGTCTCTTTGTCCCCTCTACTTTCATTCCCATCTCTCTTCATTTCTTCCATTTGGTTTTTCTTATTGTTAGGTAACTTTGGAGATTTCTCTCCTTTAGGGTTTTCCCTACTGACTACTTGCTAACATTCTAAAATACTAAAATGCCAGCATAATAGGCCTAACAGTCTTTCGTGTCTGCTCGTTTGGTCAGCCCCCACCCTAGGAGCTGATCTTGCTGTCCCTCTTGCTTTCTCTGGCTTCTCCCTTCCCAGTCCCAGATATTCTCACTGCATAGTACTTTGCTTCCAGAACCCTTCCCCCTGTACCTGTAACACCCCTTCTTGAACCCCTCCACCATCTCTGCCTCCACCAGCACCCTGGGCAATGCATTCCATGGCTCCACCACCCTCTCAGTGAAGTAGCACCTCCTCCTTTCTCCTCTGAATCTCACCCCCCCAGCTTCCACCCATGTCCTCTAGTTGCCCCTCCTCCTTCCTTTGGAGCACCTTGACTGCTCCTCCCCTATTTACCCCCTTCATGTACCTGAAGACCTCCATCATGTCCCCTTGGTCCCTTCTGTCTTCCAATGTGTACATATTTAGCTCTTTGAGCCTCTCCCATAGGTCCTGTCTCCCAAGCCCCAGATCATTTTGGTTGCCCTCCTCTGGACCCTCTCCAGGAGTTCAATGTCCCTATTTAAGTGTGGCCTCCAAAACTGCATGCAGTACTCGAGGTGCTGCCTCACCAAGCAGTTATACAGAAGGAGTATCACTTCCCTCCTTCTGGAGGTGATCCCCTTAGTGATGCATCCCAGCATCCTGTTGGCCTTGGCTGCTGCCCTCCTACAAGTCTCAGAGTTGTTCATCTTGATGTCCACCGCCACCCCCAGGTCCCTGTCAGCCATTGAGACTTGTAGCATTCCCCCTACAAGGTGTACACTTGGCCCAGGGTTTCTGGCTCCCAGGTGCAGTACCTTGCATTTCCCTGCATTGAACCTCAGGTTCTACTTTCTAGACTACCTTTCCAGAGCCTCCAGGTCCCACCTGTAGGGCCACCCTACCCTCCTTCCCATCCACCACCGCCCCCAGTTTTGAGTCATCCACAAAGAGACTCATCTCACTCCTGATACCCTTCCTTATGTCAGAGACGTAGGCGTTGAACAGGAGTACGCAGGGACCAATCGCTGAGGGACCCCACCAATGACCTTCCTTGGGGATGAGACTATCCCACCAACCATGACCCTCTGAGTCTGTTCCTGGATCCAATTTCCTATCCATCTGATCATCTGGTTCCCCACCCCCATTTTTCCCAGCTTATCCAACAACCCCCATTTCTCCCAGCTTATCCAACAACTTCAGCTTGGGGGGGAGGGGGTTGTATCTCCCTGCTTCCTTCTGCCACTCCTCTTGGCTAGTTTAAATGCTTGCCAATGTAACATTTAAGCTATCCACCGAGGACTGTGGCTCCCCTCTCATCCCCAGATGTCTGCAGGCCATCTCCCCTGTACTGGACCTTATCCCTCAAGGTGGGAACCTCATCCCCAATGTAATGGAACCTCTCCTCTCTGCATCATTCCTTCAACGATGAGTTGAAGCTCCTGGTATGGAGTACCCTATCCTCCCCACTGTAGTAGACAGGTAGCACCTCAGAAAAGGTCACTGAGCATGCTACCTGCCTAAGACCCCTTCCCAGCTCCCTGAACTCCTCCTACACTGTCCTAGCCTCATCCCTATCCAGGGCATTAGTCCCTAGGTGGACAATAACATCCAGTTCTCCCTCCCATCCTGCTGCCATATCAATCCTCAGGATCCACTTCTCATTCCTTCGAGCCATGGTGCTGGATAGTCACCTAACCTCCCTTTCCATCTCACTTTCTGACTCCAAATTTGTCCCCCTCACAATGGAGTCCCCCATCAGGAGTTGCTTCTTCCTCCTCCTCCTCTGGGGTCTCCTTCCACCCTCCTTGGGGTCTTCACTTTGGAGTCAGGAAGTGAGGTGGAGAGGGAGGTTAGGTGTCTACCCAGCACCATGGCTCGAAAGAATGATATCAAAGAGGTTACAGGAAAAATCTGAAAACATCACCCACTTTACTTGATGTTGATGGGACTATAACTTTGGACCCCCTAACTATTGCCAATACCTTTAATAACGCATTCACAGACCTTAGCAGTGTTCTTCCACCTGACCTTTTTGATGCAGATGTCACCCTGGCCAATCCTGTAAGCTCTCCCTTAATGACCAGTCACCCAGCATTCTACTTCAAAGAAGTCTTGTTGCATGAAGGCCAAAAATACATCCGTAAAGCAATTGGTAAATCTAGACACAATAGGGACTCCCTTGACCTCAAACTGCTGTCCCGCACCCTTGAGTAAGTGCTAGCACCTTTAACCAGGATCTTTACCTCTCACTCAGACTCACAGAGTTCCCCACTAAATGGAAATCAGCCACAGTTATCCCTGTCTGCAAAAGTGGAGACAGGACTCTTCACATGAAATACTGGCCTATCTCCATATTACCACCTCTCTCTAAAGCTCTTGAACACATTGTAGATGACCAGCTTGCTGAATATCTTGACAAACATAGGATCCAATGTGCCAAACAATATGGGTTCAGAAAAGGGCATAATACCACCTCGGCCCTTATGGAATTCACCAGTTCTATACACAGCTCCCTGGACCATGGTCAATTAGTTGGTGCTGCCTTCATCGACTTGACAAAAGCATTCAGCTCAGTCCATCGCCCTCTACTACTGGAACAACTACTTAATGCAGGGTTCTCCTCTGACTCCACTGCCTGGTTTAAAAGTTTTGTGAACAACTGCACTCAACAAGTCAAAATTGTCGACATCCTCTCTGACTCAAGACCTGCTCACTCTGGGGTTACTCAAGGGTTCATCCGGGGCCCACTCCTATTTAGTCTTTTTCTAAATAGTCTCCCAAGCTCCTGCCCTGAACCAATCCCACTCTATGCAGATGATGCCATAATTTACACAACTAACCCGGAGCCTATACCCCTTGAGAACCAGCTACCACTCTGATTTGCCTCGGTAGAGAAATGGTTTATTCATCACAAGTTGATACTAAACTATAAAAAAACTAAGCTAATGCTCTTCAGCAGCTCCCATAACAAGCACAGGCAACATCCTCTAACTATTGCTAACTGCCTTGATACTGCGTTCGAGCAGGCACAATTCTTTAAGTATCATGGAGTCAACATAGACAGCAGCCTTTCATATGGGGTACATATAGATAATGTCGCTAAAGCTGTAAATATTCGTATTGGTCTACTCTACAGACACAAGTAATCTCTGACCCCTGAAGCTTTAAGGATAACAATACAGAGCTCTATTATTTCTATAATTGAATATGGACTGATCATCTATGGCTCTGTGACTGATACCGCCCTCCAGCGTATCTCCACTGCTCTTAACAAGGCATGTCTTCTCGTCTCAGGAGCCCACCATCTCACCCACACGTGTGACCTCTATGCCCTAACCGGTTGACTACAACTTAAAAATTGCATCAAATACCAAACATGCCTAATGGCCAAGAAAAAAACCTTAGGCCTCTTGCCACCTGGAGTGCAAGATCTTCTAAGACCCCCTTGTAATCCACGACACACCCGGAGTTCTGAATCTCAGCTCCAACAGGTCTCTCATTGCCAAACCACACAGGGGCAAAGATTGCTTACCTACAGGGCACCCTCTGGATGAATGCTTTCAACAGTGACATCTCCTCTGAAACTAAGCTGGACCCATTCAAATCCAATCTTCAGTCACTACTCTGTACAGCTAGCACCTGTGTCTGTCTCCCTTGATCATGTTTTTCCCAAACCTCAACCTTAGCACTCAACCTCTTTCATAGTAGCTTAGCACTCTTGCCTCCTACCCCTCCCCCCTGTTCCCCCTACCACCATCCACCCTTCCTCCCCCTCCCTTGCCACACCTCTCCTTATTTCCTCCACTGCCACCCCGTCTATTACTCTTCCCGCCACCCACGACCCACATTCCTTCCTACACCCTGTGCCCTGTTTGTTTTGATAAAGCCTGTTGGCTGATACAAATGTACTGCATGCATTTTCCTGTGCCTGAAACTGATTAGTATAATGTGTCTCTGTTGTTTTATGTTGACTGTCCATTATAATTTTGTGTCCATTATGATTTTTGTACCTCCTATTTACACTTTATTGTACCGTACTTTACTGTCCTGTTTATTTTTATTTATTTTATTTTATTTAGTTTTTGTTTACCGGGTAAGTGCACTAGACATAGCAATGACTATTTTCAGGCACGACCCGGGAAGTCATCCAAGAGCCTTCTGTTGTCCTTTCTGCTGACATGGAACCATTGTAAAAGAGCTCTTAGCTCAAAAGGTATATGTAATCTTAGACTTACATAAATAAATAAATAAACTATGGAGAGTCCCCACATTCTCCTTGGTCACTACTACAGCTGCCTCTGTGGGACAGTTCTGCCCTGCAAGAGCAGCATAGGAACTGTGTAGCAGTACCATATGGGGAATGTGCCTCTGATCCAGCACCTTTACCCTTCCTGAGGCAACCGTAGTCCAGCTACTTATCCATGGCATCCTTTGAGGTAGCGGTGGCAGATTTAGTAGTCACTGGGTGGGATAGGATGCCCCCCAGATCCCAGACAACTTGGCCTGGAGTCTAGTAACCTCCTCCTTCAGTACAGAAAAGTGCATGCAGGTGGGGTAGCACCACAGTCTCCAGAAGGTCTACCAGAAAACTGACACCCCTACAGCCACTTCACTGCACCGCTCCCATCATAATTTCTACTCTGTTAGCCCTGGAAATTCTTGGTCCCTTGCATCCTGTCCTGGATAAGTTTCTAGCTAGTATCGCCACTCTTTTTTTTTTAAACAAAAACCCTTTTCTACCCTTACCCTAGATAGGGCATCTCAATGGCTCCTGCTTCTAGTTCACCCCAGCCTTCCCTTGCACACCTCCTGTTTCCCTGCTTTCACCTTGGTTGCCTGCCTTATTCACTTGCTGCTGCGGTGCAGGGTGTCCAGCTGCCTCGCTGGGCTAACTCCAATGGGCAGACTCTGAGGTACTTTGCGCACTGGTCCTTTGAGTGGTGGGCCACAGCGCAGGGGGCCACTTGATGGCCTAGTCCTTAAGAAATCCCCTGCCCACTTCCTGGTTCCCAGTCAGTGCCTCAGATTGGCTATCAATCGAGGATAGCAAGATTTCTCTTACACATTTGGACTTGTCCTCACAGTACCTGCAGTATACATTGAATCCAGAAGAGGCATGCAGCAGACTGCCTGGCAGACCACTGACTGCCTACCAACTGACTCCAGCAGATTCAAGGCAGACACTGTTGCTGTTCTTAGTGCTTAGATCCTTTGCACAGTGGTCTGCGTGGTCCAACTACAGTCAAATGGAGCAGGTGGTCCTCCAATTGGATGGGATGCTGGCTAGGGCAGGGCTTGATTGGCAGGACTGTCAGGGAGAGGAGGAAGTGATCGGTAGGGAGGGGGTTCATGGGGGTTGTGGTAACTGAGAAGACCCCTTGTGACTCTCTTGAAGGCAGGTCCTCATGTGCAACATGGTCCCGAGGTGGCTGGAGTCTTTGTTAGGCTGCTGGAAGCCTGGAAAAAGGAGCAGTGTGATTGTCCTGCCTCCTCGGCCTTCCGACTAGGTGAGAGGCTAGCTAGGGGCTTAGAAGCCCCCTCGCAATCCCTTAACTCATTGCCTCCTTAGGCGCTCTCTGAAGTTGCAGCACTTGTGTCCTGTATACTGTTAACAGTGAATCCTGGGCCTTTCTAAGCAAAATCAAGCCATAATCTGCATGCCGCAAACAAATGCTAATAGCTCAAGAACCATAAGTGCTAGACACAAAGTATGAGGGGTAAACTTGTTCAGCATAAAATTACCTTTCCAATGGTGGTATGCAAGTAATAATAAGTAATTTAGTTTTTTCTCTATGCTGGTCGAAAAAGCAAAAAAAAAATATTTCCACTAAAAAATGTGCCTTAAGCCTTATTTTGTTGGGGAATATGTTACATATTAACACCAAATTAAGCATCCAGACACTAGATGTAGTTTGCATAATTTTTTTGTAAAAGAAAACGTTATTTATGTAGTATAAAACATAGTTTTGTACCATTTTAGTCAAAGTGCTTTGGCGAGGTTTGAGGCACGAATCTGAACCATACACACCATGCTATAAACAAATGCGTATTACTCTTAAAGTATACATGATACACACTACATATCAGTGGAAAAGTTGTTTAGCACACAATTTCCTTTCCAATGGTGCTATGCAATCAATTGTGCTCAATGTGGTTTTTGTGTTATACTGGCTGGGATACCCAGAATGTGTGTTTTATTCAATGTGCTTAGGTAGTTCTTGATGGACAAAATGTCAGCCACAACACACCATGTCATAAACAAATGCAAATAACTCCTGAAGTACACATGATACACACAAAATGTCAGCAGGCAATCTGTTCATCACTAAATTACCTTTCCAATGGTGCCATGCAATCAATTGTAATCAATTTGGTTTGTTTTATGCTGACTGAGATACCCAGAATTTCTGTTTTATTCAAAGTTACCTTTTCAACAGTGCTATGTAGTCAATTGCAATAAAAACATTTTTTTGTACTTGTTGAAATGGCAGAAAAGTGCATTTTTTCTAGCTGCTTAGTGCACTTCATATAGACAAATGATGAGTCTTCATATAGACACGTCTGCCATACACACCATACCCTACACAGACTGTGCATGCTTCCTAAAGTGAGCAGCATGAAAATATCCCACTGCGATTTCGTCAAACAAAAAAAACACACAACAGTCTGGATTGTGTAAAGGGACTACGTTCTGGCCAGGTATGTGATGCAGAATAGATCTGAATGTGTGTCAAGTGAGCTCAGGGAACCATCACTTATGGCAACGCTATACCTCACCACTTGTTATATTTCCCAAGCTCACTTGCCAGTCAGTCAGATAAATTCTGCAATATATATGTATGTATATGTATGCATGTGTATATAATATGTGTGTGTGTATATACGCACACACACATAATATATATATATATAGTATGTGTGTATATATATATACACACACACACACATATAATATATATAGTATGTCTGTGTATATATACATACACACACACACACACACCTCTATATATTGAGTCGTTATCATTTGTATCCGACCATGCACAATTCACCATCAACATATCCAAAGACATTCAACAACACAGCAGCTTCACAAATATGACATGCACGGTGGCACAACCTCTCGCACAGCACGCACATGTAGTATTCATCAGTGTTGTGCAATTTATGGGCATAACGTCACAACACAGACAAACATGTGCACGGCAGCACCCATGGTATTCGGCATGGTGGCCACAAGTCTTATTTACAATAGAGAATGTCAACAACAAAATTATTACAATCACCACAATCACATTTTTCTTACCTTGTCAGATGGCACCCCACGATGCTCTGCACTGAAGAGATTTCTACATTCTTACCTGACGTAGTTCCAACCTCTACTCTGCTCTCTGTGTCATCCTGCAAATAAAGTAGTTCCATCCTCTCCTCTGTTGTCTGTGGCATTCTTTTATAATAAAAATAAAAACAGTTCAGCCTCACTCCTGTTGTCAGTGGTTCCCTGTGATGGAAAATAAAAAAAAGAAGTCTGTTGAAACTTTCTTGTCCTCTGGAATCCTCTGCAGTTCCCTCATTGTGCTCCTGTCACACCACTACCCCTAGACAGTTACGGGGCCACCACCTCTGTGTTCATCTCATCACTCCTTCTACAGCAGTCAGTCTGACTGTAGGCAATATGTTGTCTTGCGTGTCATCGGAACGTGGTCTATTTGGTGTCTTTAGTCCTCCCCCCCCCTCCAGAACTTTGCTTCAACCAAACAGTCAACATCATGCACAACAGACTCTTGAACTCGCACATATTGGTCTCTCGAAGTCGTCACCCCATCCAAGAATTAGCTTTGACCAAACAGTAGATATCATGCACAACAGACAGTGCAAAGGACTGCATGAAACACAGAACAGGCAATGTTGCGGCCAAATGAAAATACAAAATACTGAGCTAAAACCTCCACTCCAAATAAATTATACTGAAAGAGGTACTGGAGACAAAAACAGGCACACCAGAATAGTCACTTGCTACTTTTTATTTCTGAGGTCTTCCCCCCAATCGTTTTGATCATTCCAGTACCATACTTTGATGATATTTTGTTACAACAGTTCTCAGTCTGCCAGCTGACACTTCAACCTCTGTGCCACTACACCACCACCTCATCATTGTGATCGCTCAGTCAAAACATTGCCCGCATAGCCGCAGATTGACTGCTCCGCAGTGACAATGATGTAGTGGTTGGCCATTGACACATATGTCCACTGTCAGGTGGAGAGTTGCTATGCTCATCATACATAATGGCAGGTGACAGCACTTCCTAGCTGACCAAGAGGAAACAAACAAGCTCAGATATAAAAGATAACAGCAGACTCCCAAAGTATTGCCTGGTTCAGCCTTCCATTAGCTCTTTCAGTTGGCCCCCTTGGTATGGGGAGTGAAAGAAGCCTGACATCAACTGTACCCCGCTGTGTGATACCACATTCGTGATCCCTTCTCAATGCAACACTTCTACCATACCTTTTTCTCACCATCTGAGAACTCCCAAGTAACCTTTCCGCCACTTGTTCCCTTACTTTCACTCACCAGACTTCTTTTAGCTCAGTATTTTTAATTTTCATTTGGCGCAGCCCATTCAATGACTGGCATATCACTACATTACCTCTGAAACACCAACGGGCCATGCAGGAGTTCCACCATCGCAAGACAATCCGATTCACGCCCATGGCACTGCGTCTCTGACCATTTCTTTGTCTCAATCCACAAAGGTTTTATTTCTCAAATCAGTAACAATACCTATGTTTACAACTTTTGCAATACACATGCTGCATTTCCACCACCCGGTTGTTGCAGCAATGCCTACCTGCCATCAAACCCTTTCATCACAGTTTCCCACTTCTGCCATTGCGTCATTCTTCACGTCACCTGCTTCTCTCCTCTGCCATTTCCTTGTCCGGCACTACTGTGCATCTCCTACCACCTCTGTGCATCTCATCGCTCCAAGTCACACACTCTGATCTCTCTAAGGTTTCTTGAAGTTGCCCCCTCCAGGAATCTGATTCAACCAAATAGTCAAAGTCACAGCACTCTGGGCTCTCTCTTGCAGTCGCAGCACTCTGGTCTCTCTCTCGCAGTCACAGCACTCTGATCTCTCTCTCTCTCTCTCTCTCTCTCTCTCTCTCGCAGTAGCAGCACTCTTGTCTCTCTCTTTCTCTCTCTCTCACAGTCACAGCACTCTGGTCTCTGGCAGTCACAGTACTCTGGTCTCTCTCTCTCTTTCTCTCTTTCTCGCAGTCACAGCACTCTTGTCTCTCTCTCTCGCAGTTGCAGCACTCTGATCTCTCTCTCTTGCAGTCACAGTACTCTGGTCTCTGTCTCACAATCGCAGCACTCTGGTCTCTCTCACTCTCGCAGTTGCAGCACTCTTGTCTCTCTCTCTCTTGCAGTCGCAGCACTCTGGTCTCTGGCAGTCTCCCCCCACTCCCAGAATTGGCTTCAACCACACAGTCGATGTCACACACAACGGACATCGAGAAGGACTCCGTGAAACACAGAACAGGCAATGTAGCAGCCAAATGAAAATAAAAAAATACTGAGCTAAAACCTCCACTCCAAATAAATTATACTGAAAGAGGTACTGGAGACAAAAACAGGCACACTGGAATAGTCACTTGTTACTTTTTATTTCTGAGGTCTTCCCCCCATTCCTTTTGATCATTCCAGTCCCATACTTTGATAATATTTTGTTACAACAGTTCTCAGTCTGCCAGCTGACACTTGAACCTCTGTGCCACTACACCACCACCTCATCATTGTGATCGCTCAGTCAAAACATTGCCCGCGTAGCCACAGATTGGCTGCTCCGCAGTTACAATGATGTAGTGGTTGGTCATTGACACATATGTCCACTGTCAGGTGGAGAGCTACTATGCTCATCATATATAATGGCAGGTGACAGCACTTCCTAGCTGATCAAGGGGAAACAAACGATCTCAGATATAAAAGGTAACGGCAGACTCCCGAAGTATTGCCTGGCTCAGCCTTCCATTAGATCTTTCAGTTGGCCCCCTTGGTCTGGGGAGTGAAAGAAGCCTGACACCAACTGTACCCTGCTGTGTGATACCACATTGCGATCCTTTCTCAATGCAACACTTCTACCATACCTTTTTCTCACCATCCGGGAACTCCCAGGTTACCTTTCTGCCACTTGTTCCCTTACTTTCACTCACCAGACCTCTTTTAGCTCAGTATTTTTAATTTTCATTTGGCGCAGCCCATTCAATGACTGGCATATCACTACATTACCTCTGAAACACCAACGGGCCGAGCTGGAATTCCTCCAATGCAAGACAATCTGATTCACGCCCATGACACTGCATTTCTGACCTACCTGCCACCAAACCATTTCATCCACGGTTTCTGGCTTCCGTCATTAGACCACTCTTCACATCAGCTGCTGCTCTCCTCTGCCATTTCCTCATCCTGCTCTACGATGCATCTCCTACCACCTCTGTGCATCTCATCACTCCAAGTCGCAACACTCCGGGGTCACTCTCTCTTGCAGTCACAGCACTCCGGTCTCTCAAACTCACACAATCTGGTATGTCTGTTCCCTTGCCCTGCACCTCCCTATCATGTACAGTCAGAGAAGCTGCAGAGGATGTACTGGGGGTAAGTCTTCTTGTGTTGCCAGTCTGAGCCTCTATCAATACTGGTGATACTCAGGAAAGCAATCAACACAGAGGTGTACTTTGCATGTGTTGCATGTATATGAAGGTTCAGCACGTATTTTCTTCTGGGAACAATTTCTGCACCTCCCCTTCTTCTCTTTCATGGGGTAGTGTAGTCCATCACAAGTTGGATTCTGCACGATTACCAGAAGTGAGGCACTATGTCTTCTATGTGCATATCCTTCCAACAGATTCTCATAGAGGAGCATGCGGAAATTCAGTTGGCTGTGCTTGGTCATTCGTCCAGTCTTCGATCGCTGAACATGATTCATGCTCTCTCGGAACAGTGTAAATGCATTTGCCAAGGCCATGTCCCACAAAAACCAGAAAAGGTATATCCACCGCTTCTTTGATTTTCTGGCACATGGGTACTGCCCTCGATGCTGGTCAATGACGTCCACACCATTTATATGCGTGTTATACTGCTGCAGTACGTCCGGACATGCAATTGTTATAACAGTGCCATCTCTTTGTCTCCTGGACACAGACATTGCTGGTGAGGTAGGGTCATGGTTTGTTGAGAGCAAGAAAACAGAATGGTTGTCTTTCCACGCTGTGGTGACAAGTGAACCATTCTGTCATTATTCATAATAACCACGAGCTTTCTTCTTCATCGATAATTTGTTAAATTCTGATGGCCATCCAATCCTGTTGATCCACATTGTTCCACATGAGTATAAGCCAACGTTCAATAGTTCTTTTGCCAGGTGAACTGAAGTAAAGTAATTGTCAAAATATACATGGTGCCTTTTGCCACGAAGATCCTCAGTCAGGTCTTTCACGACCCTCTCTGCAAGGCCCACTTCCACAGTGCCAGCAACCTTTCCTGTGTACACTTGGAAGTCAGACACGTAACCGTTATGAGGATCTGCAAGGACCCATGCTTTTATCCCATACCGTTGCAGCTTGCATCGCATGTATTGCTTGAAAGACAGTCCTCCTCTAAAGCCCACCATTGCCTCATCAATTGACACTTCTGGGTGTAGGTTGTACTATATCTTGCATGCCTTGGTAACATAGTTGATAGTTGGTCAAGCGTGATGTAGTTTATCATGATCTTGCGATCCTCTTGGATTTAGCGTGCTGTCACTGGCATGCACATACTGCATAATCTTCTCATAATGCTCATGGGTCATTAACTTTGAAATTGGTAAACGTCCATAGAGATGGTGCTTCCACCAGTACATGCGGTAGTGTGGCGCCTTTATAACTGACATGTACAGTTGCATTCCAAGTAAAGCTTTTATGTTGCATGCAGTTACCGGAGTCCATCGGTGGTCAACTTTGTTTGCTTCTGCCTGCTTACGGGCACTGCAGCGGTTTGTCTCCTCGGCAATCAGGTCATAGAGAACTGGTGGGAATGTCAGGTTCATAAAATCCATGGGAGTCTTCTCTGCACTCATCAGTTTGGTGGGACCCACAGGCTCCTTGAAATCATCAACATGGATCTGCTGTAAGAAACTTGTCCATCCGTCATTGTGACCCACATCCAGATGTGGCAAAGGTTGCTCAGGTTGTTCTGCATCAACTTCATGTTGTTCATCATCATCATCAATGTCAATTTGGGTCCTCGCATGCTGCAGTGTAGCCAAAGGAAGACCGTCTTCACTGTCTGTGTCATTTTTCTGCCGACGTAGCTTGGCCAGTGGCACATCATCATCTTCACTCTCCGTGGAGTGCCTCTTCTGCCGCAGCATAGCTAGGGGCAGATCATCATCATCACTGAAATCACTGTCACTGTCTGGTGTAACCAAAGGCATCATACACACCAAGTTCAACTCGATGTCAGAATCATCAAAATCTTGAAATTCATCCTCCTCATTGTCACTGGCACTATCGAACAGGTCTAGCAGGTAATTTTTGTACACATTCGCCATATTTCCAGTGATGATCTGTGGGGTTGTGGTCTCTCGCAGGATAGCTGTGTTTCTCTCTCGATCTCGGGGTAGTCTCTCAAAGTAGCCTCTCAATCTCGGGGTAGTCTCTCAAAGCAGTCTCTCAATCTCAGGATAGTCTCTCAAAGTAGTCTCTCAATCTCAGAACGGTCTCAATCTCGGAGTGGTCTCTCAATCTCGGAGCGGTCTCGCGATCTCGGAGTGGTCTTGGTCTCTCGATTGTCTGCAATACAAAAAAAAACAACATATCTTTGCACTGCAGACACGACTCACCTAGGCCACCACCTTCAAAACCTAAACAAGCAATATAACCTGTATGCACACAAATCACCACGACATATGCCTAAGCCTGCCAAATATTACAAATGTACAGGAATACCCCACACCGTAAAGCTGGCACCATCACGAAAAACTTTTTTTTTTTTTTTTTTAACTTACATTTGTAATCAGTCTCTCCTCTGAAGCCTTAGAGAGTGTGCCTTTCATTTGAGTGCATAGATTACATCCATAGCTGTAACAGTCTTTCTCTTGGAGTAGGCGACGGCGTCCCGGATCACATTTTCCAGGAACACCGTGAGAACACAGCAGGTTTCTTCATAGATCAGCCATGAAATGTGCTTCACCCAACCATGATAAGCCAGACGGCGGATAGTTGGATTTGTGATACCCCTGCCCCCACCCCCAATGCCCGGCCAAAACACAAAATGGCATTCTCTTACTGTAGGGTGGCCAGTGTTCTCCACACCCTATGGCATCCACCAACAAACATGCCAGCATTCCCCATGGTGTTCAGTGTTCCCTCCCCCCACCCCCAATGCAAGAAAACAACACAAAATGGCATTCTCTTTATATCACATTGCTTTTGTAAATGACCAGCCACAGGTCCAAGACAACGATACTCCAGGGAATCCATTTTCTGTAATGGCACCTGGTGTTTGAAGATGGGATGGAGGATCCTCACAGCATGTCAACCATTTTGTGCGCTGATGTCAGGTCGCAGAGGGAGAGGGATCACCTAGAAAGCAGGTACTGCTGTTTGTTGGATAGTGCCGGGCCTTGCGTCGCCCGCCACCATCCCATAAACAGCACTGCGTGTGACCCCCCTCCCTCCGAGACCTGACGCTAGCTCACAAAATGGTTGCCATACTATCTGGGGCCTCCCTCCCACCTCTAGACATATGAAACCATCCCACAAAATGGATTCCCTGGTGGCCTGTGGTCTCCACACCTGACGGTATCCACCATACTCTTTGTTGGATGGTGCCAGGCCTTGCATCACCTGTCACCATCCCACAAATAGCACTGCCTATTGCCCGTGGGCTCCCCACCACCCTCAGAGACCCATTGCCATATCAGGACCAGAGACTTGTATTTCAGTGTTCTCCCTGCGCCTACCCTCCAGGCCATTTGCCCCCCAACCATAGCACTGAGAGAAAAACACATTCTCTCCACCCCCCACCCAGTGTTCCCCTTGCACCTAGCATCCCAGCCATTTGCCCCCCCCAACCATAGTACCACATTGGCCATGGATACTCACTAGACAAGCAACTGAGATACCTGAATTGGGGCAGAACCAAATGCATCCACTGGCCCCCAACACACACTCTGAGACCAACACATCGCCCCCCAGAGGCTTAGGGCCTGGATTCAGTGTTCTCCCAGCCCCTTCCACCTACCCTTCCAGCCATTTGTCCCCCCCAAACCATAGCATCACATTGACCACAATAAGCACCCACAACAAAACAAGGTGAAACAGAAGATTGCACAGTCTTGACTTGCAAACTGGAAACAAACCCCAAACAAACAAAAAAAAAAACATTCTCACCCCCTCCGAGACACCTAGGGCCAGAACAGAGACTCTCCCAGCCATTTGTCCCTCAACTTAGATACTCACTAGGCAACAACTGGTGGCAGAATGGACCATATGGCATTCCAAAGCGGCAAACCATACCTGGGCATGGCGCATGGTTTCAGAGGACTACAGGCAGTGTGACCAGATAGATGGTAAGCGCTACACAAACCAGCGAAAACGCACAGTGCTAGGGAAATAACAAAAATTAAAAACCCACCAACAACACCCACAAAGCAGGCATCCACAACAAGGAGAATCAGAATATTGCTCACTCTTGAGCCGCCACGTTCACGTCCGGTTTTAGTAGCTTCTCCGTGAGGCAGCTCATCGCAAATGGCAAAAACAGCCTAAAAACAAACAAAAAGAAACATAAAAGTAAATAAATTAGAGAAACCCTGTAATAAGAAGGCATAGCTTACCTTACGGAAAGTGAAGCGGGCAGCAAACACGAGTTTTTTGAATCAGGCAAAGCTCACCTGAGCATGTAAACTGCAAGCAGCTCAAGTGGGACACGCCGGGCTTAAAACAAAGTTTAAATAGTTTTTTTCTTATGGGACCCCTACTATTTGCAACCAATCACAGCAGGCTTACAATCTACAGTACCAGGGGATTGGTTTAATAAGGATGACAACGATTGTATACCAAGTAATTTATGGTGCTACAGACGCCGACTCCAGACGTACTGCGGGCAAATAAGGACTGTGCAGCTGCTGACTCAGTTTGTTCTTGGACACACAGGGTCTGAGTTTGCTGCCCCCACAGATGTTTCTCGGACACAAAGAGTTAAGGCAGGTCCTGGTGTGTGTATATAGATATATCTATATATATATATATATATATTGATATATCTATATCTATATACCTATCTATATATATATATATATATATATATATATATATATATATATATATATATATTCTATATATATATATATATATATATATGTATTTCATTAATAAGAGCATTTTACTCCAAGAACTCATTTGCCCTACATGGAAACAATGCTTTTGTAATATTGTTCTCTTTTCTTGTCTAGCACTGGCAGAGAATAAGTCATTTAGTATCCCAGAAGGTTATTATGTGGTGTGGTATAAGTGTGTCAATATGCTGCACAAAATGACTTTTTGTTACATGTGTGCCCCAGGTGTTATAGACAGCTAGTAATGACAGCCTGGGAACAAAGGACTTCAATGTCCCATTCTTTAGCAATCTGATCTGAACAGAAAATAGCAGCACCTTCCAAGATTTACAGAATCTGCTTTCTCATCAGTGCTTACTGGCTATAACTAGATTAGACTAATCATTCCTCCCTGTCGGTGGTTACAGCTTCATATATGGAGGTATCAGAATGCATATTGTTTAGGTCTAAAGCCAGAGAGATGTAAAAATACTTTAAATATTTTAATACAATAGTGGAGCAGTTAAACCAGCCTCTAAGTGTGGAAAACAGTTGAACATCAAGACTGTAGTGAGATAAGGGCATAAATATATTTTTTAAATGTAACTTCAAGTTACAGTCTCAGATTGTTATCTGGCAAGACTCAAACTAGTGGCTCAAGCTGATTTTTTAGACACAAAAGGTGCACATAGAAACATAGAAACATAGACTTTGACGGCAGATAAGGACTGCTTGGCCCACCCGGTCTGCCCATTTCCCTACCTGTTGGATTAGCTGCAGATTCTAGTTAACCAACAGCCTATTTCCTCCTACCCCACAATATAATTGCCTTATGTCTGTCCCATGAATGTTTGAATTCTCCCACTGTTTTAGACCCCACAACCTCCCCAGGAAGGCAGTTCCAAGCGTCCACCACTCTCTCCAAGAAAACATTTTTCCTCACATTGCCCTTGAGCCGTCCCCTCCTCTCTCTTTGAATTGTGCCCCCTTGTTCTTGCACATCTCTTTTTCTGAAATATGCTACCCTCCTTGATTTGTTGATTCCCTTGAGGTACTTGAAAGTTTGTATCATGTCCCCCGGTCCCTCCTTTCATCAAGGGTATACATATTAAGCTCTCTCAGTCACTCTTCATATGGTTTCTGATGCAGACCCTGCACCATTTTAGTTGCCCTCCTCTGGACCGCCTCCATTCTGTCTATGTCCTTGCATAGATGGTGTCTCCAAAACTGCACACAGTACTCCAGATGGGGTCTCATCAGCTGTCTGTACAGAGGGATAACCACTTCCCCTTTTATGTTGGCGCGCTTGCACAGCCAACATCGTGGGACAGTGCAGCTTTGGAGGCACGATCGCTGTTGGTCAAATGCAGGGCATGCATCAGTAGGTGCGTCCTGCATTCCTCAATCAGCCTGCATGCTGGCACCATACCATACATACATAATGTGGTGAGCACATCTAAGAAAAGGTCCGCTGCAATCTGAGCAAAGCTCATCAGATGCAGCGGTCCTTTTCTTGTCGTGCTCGCCGCCATTATGTACATGGCAGCACAATGGCCGCCAGACTGCCGACTTCGGGGTGCCCACTTCCCTGTCGGCTGCCCCTGCCCCCTGGGAATGTGCCGACGGGGAGCCCATTCCCCGTCGGCATAAAGCACCCCATTTGTGATATGCCGAGGGGGTGTCCAATCCCTCTGCTCTTACCCCGCCCCCTTTCTAGGTGCCGATGGGGAGCCCACTCCCATCGGCAGAAATAACTCCCAATTGTTTAATGCCAAGGGGTGCCCACTCTCCCAGCTCCTGCCCCTTCTTTGTGTTCCGACAGGGTGCCCAATCCCCATTGGCATAAATTCTGCCCTCGTGTTGTTTGCCGGACAGGGTGCTCAATCCCGTCAGCTACAGACACCCCCAAACAGTTAGGTGGCATGCTGGTAGCCCACCCAAGTGTGCCAAATCCCTGGGAAAACAAACTGTCCCTGATGTTTTTTTTTTTTTTTTGACCCTGTAAAGGAAAATGGTCCCTCGTAGTCTCAGTGCCCCTCCCCCACCCACACCCACCCACTGCGCACCCTACCTCCCCACCCCCACCCTATACTTACCTCCAGAGCTTGGAGCGACGATCATCGGTGGACCGGGAACACGTCTGCACTCTTCAAACCCGACCGCGAACTGAGGAAATGCCGGTAAGCTGTATAATGGGATAGATAGGGTTTTTTCAACATTTGTACATATCTCAGGCATTTTTGTGAATTTTGGCCCCAAATTTTCAACATGGAGTTTTTGTGACCCCTTCTCATGAATTCTTGCACTGTCATGACGTTATTCGGTCCCGAAAGGTGATTTCGCAGTCACTGTGCAGAATCACCTTTCAGGACTGTGTAAGGAAATGACAGTGCTGCTGTTCTTGAGGAGGGCTCTCAAAAACCCTATGTTGCAAATTTGGTAGGAAAAATCCAAAACATGACTGTTTTATGAGCGTGCATAGCAACTGCGCAACACACGCTCGTAAGTTAGCGAATTCACAATATTTTCACACCAAATTCTCAACATTGGCATTTTACCACACCTTCTTGTGAACTGTGTAGCTGTCATTTTTCACATCCTGGCTGAAATGTGTTTTCGCACTTCCAGTGCAGAATAGTGCAGTCATAGTGCAAAATCAATTTTTGGGACACATTATGAAAATGACAGTGACACTGTTCATGAGCAGAGATCCTAAAATGCCATTGTTGAAAATTTGCTGACAATACTCCATAAAATGACTGTTTTACGAGCGTGCATAGCAACTGTGCAATACATGCTTGTAAGTTAGTGCATTCGCAATATTTTCACACCACATTATCAACATTGGCATTTTACTGCACCTTCTTGTGAAATGTACAGCTGTCATTTTTCACATCCTTGCCGAATTGTGTTTTCGCACTTTCAATGCAGAATAGCGCGTTCGCTGTGCGAAATCAGTGTTCGGGACACATTACGAAAATGACAGTGACACTGTTCATGAGCAGAGGTCCTAAAATGCCTGAGTTGACAATTTGGTGACAATACCCCATCACATGACTGTGTTACGAGCGTGCGTTGCGCAGTTTGCATGCACGCTAGTACAATACGTTCGCAAACTTCTAATATTTTCACTCCAGATTTTCAACAGTGCCATTGTTCTGCACCTCCTAATGAACAGTACAGCTGTCATTTTTCAGATCCTGACCAAAATCTGTTTTCGCAGTTCGGCGCAGAATAGCGTGGTTGCTGTGGAAAGTCCGTGTTCGAGACACATGATGAAAATGGCAGTGACACTGTTCATTAGCAAATGCCCTAAAATGCTTATGTTGAAAATTTGGGAATGAAAGTCAATAAAATGAGTGTTTTATGAGAGTGAGTTGCACAGTTTCCACGCACACTCATGACTTTGTAAATTTATAATAGTTTCACTCCAGCTATTCATCATTGGCATTTTTCCATACCTCCTCATGAATACTACAGCTGCCTGAAATTTGTTTTCGCATGTCCAGCACAGAATTGCATGGCTGCTGTGCGAAATCAGTTTTCGGGACAGTTTGAGGAAATGACGGTGACTCTATTCATGAACAGAGCTCCTAAAATGCCTATGTTGAAAATCTGGTGCCAAAACTCCATACAATGACTGTGTTGCAAGCGTGCACTGAGCATTTTCCACGCACCCTTGTAACTTTGTCAATCATCAATATTTTCATGCCACATTTTCACCACTGGCATTTGTGCGCATCTCCTTATCAACAGTCCAGCTGCCATTTTTCACAGCCTGCCCAAAACGTGTTTCCGCAGCTGTGGCGCACAATGGCATGCTTGCTGTGCAAAATCACCTTTTGAGACACATTCACAAAATCACAGCACTATGAGTCTCTAGCTCCACCACTCTCACTGCCAATGCCAGCGCGACAACATTCGGCATTGACAAATGCTTGTTCTACTCGTGATGCCTCTCCTTATGCATCCCAGTATCCCTCCAGCTCTCCTTGCTGCCTTCTCACATTGCTTGCTCACCTTTAGGTCATCTGATATGACTACCCCCAGGTCCCTTTCCATTTTTGTTGTTGTTAGTACATCCCTTGCCATTGTGTACTCTTCTCCTGGGTTTTTGTTTCCCAGGTGCATTACTTTGCACTTCTTTGCATTGAATCTAAGTTGCCATACGACGGACCATTCCTCCAACCTTGCCAAGTCCCTTCTCACCCTTTCCACCCCCCCCTTGTGTATCAGCTCTGTTACAGATCTTTGTGTCATCTGCAAAGAGGCATACTTTTCCTTCTAGACCCTCTGTAATGTCACCTATAAAGACATTAAAGAGGACTGGACCCAGTACTGAACCCTGAGGTACTCCACTAGTAACCCCCCTTTCTTTGGAGTGAGTTCCATTTACTGTTACCTTCTGTGTCCTGTTGCCAGTTTTTTACCCAGGCTACCACACTGGGACCCACTCCCAGGCTGGCTAATTTGATTATTAATCTTTTGTGCAGGACTGTTTCAAATGTCTTGCTAAAGTCTAGGTAGGCCATATCCACAGACCCTCCCTGGTCTACTACTTTGGTCACCCAGTCAAAGAAATCAAATAGATTTGCTGACATGACCTTCCTGCTGTGAATCCATGCTGCCTTAGGTCCTGTGTCCCGCTGGTCTCTAGGTACTCAACAATACTTTCTTTCAGAAGTGATTCCATCATTTTCCCTACCACTGACGTCAGACTAACAGGTCTGTAGTTTCCTGCTTCTGCCTTGCTCCCACTTTTGTGAAGGGGAATCACATCCGCCCTCCTCCAGTCCTAAGGTACCACCCCATCCTCCCATGATTTGTTAAAAAGGGTGGTCAGTGGTGTCACTAGGTCTCCCCTTAGTTCTTTTAGGATTCTGGGGTGAATCCCGTCAAGCCTCATTGCTTTGTCCACCTTGAGCTTTAGGAGTTCTTTCAGGACCCTTTCTTCTATAAATGGACTGGTGTTAACCCCCCTGCCCAGAGTGCTTCTATTATTTATTTATTTGTTTATTTATTTATTTAAGTCTAGGATTACAAATACCTTTGAGCCAAGGCTTTTTTACAAAGGTTCCGCGTCAGTGAATAAACAATGCAGCATGATGACAGAATAAAACAATGAATAATAGTAATAGTCTAAGACATGTACTACAGGGAGAATGTCAGACACTGGGGATAAGGGGAAGAAACAGAGACATGGTGAAGGAAGGAGGATGGGAGGGAACGCAAAGTGTGAGGTGGTACTGGGAGAAGAAAAGGGGCAGAAGCAGGAGAGAAGGTCAGGAGGAAGAGGAGGAGTGTAGGGGAAAGCAGTGAGGGAGGTTGAAGCAGGTGGGAGTAGAGCAGCCAGGTGGCATTGTCATAGACAGACAGGGAAGTGCACGGCGGGGCAGGGGTGTTCGTGAAGTGCTAATATATGGTGGCACACAGAGGCAGCTATGCAAGGGACTAGGAGGAGGTCTGCTAGTCAGGGCAGTCACAGGAGCTGGAGCAATGAGAGAGAGGCGGAGCCTTGACTTAAACGCATCAAGCGAGGGTGTAGCAGAGATGTCACAGCAAAGTCCGTTTAGCCAGCAGGGTGCCCTAAAAGCAAAGAATCTTTGACCTTGTGTTGTGCGACAGCAGGGGATTTGCAGAAGCTGTGGTTTAGACCCCTGGTGCAGCGGGTGTTGTTTCTGGGTTGTAGGAGAGCACAGATTCCAGGAGGTGCAAGGCCCACCATTATTTTCTTCACAGCGATGCAAGTTTGATATTTTATTCGATTGGCGAGTTGCAACCACCTGGTTTGAGAATAGAGGTCACATGTATGAGTGAGATGTTGGGATCCAGTGATGAGCCGACATGCCTTGTTGAGGGAGGTAGATACACGTTTGAGAGAGGTGGCGGTGGCAGAGCCGTAAATGATGAGTCCATAGTCAATAATGGTAATGATAGAGCTCTGGACAGTGACTGACAAGGCTTCTGGGGTTAGATGTTTCCTGTGATGGAACAGTAGGCCCAGCCAGGTATTAGCAGCTTTGACTACATTATTTATGTGGACAGCATAGGAGAGATGAGAGTCCAGGGTGATCCCAAGGTATTTGAAGGTTTGGACTTGTTCCAGAGCGACTCCTTTCTTGGTTTAAATAGAGAGTTGGTACTTCTTATGTTTGTTATGGGAGCTGCAGAAAATCTTGGCCTTGGTTTTTTCCTGATTTAGGTTCAGTTTGTGCTTTGAAAAACAGTTTTCAACCGAGGAAAAACCCAGCTGGAGGTTATCTTGCAGCAGTTTTGGATCATGGCAGGAGGCTAGGATTACCACATCATCAGTGTAGGGTATGATTTTTTCTAGACAGGAATCCGGTAGTGTGTTCAGGAACAAGCTGAAAAAGAGGGGTCCCAGGATAGATCCCTGGGGAACTCCTGAGTGGACAGGTTTGGCATCAGAGAGCACATCTGCAATTTTTACTCTTTGTGTCCTGTTATTAAGATAGCTTTTAAACCAGGGAACTGAGTTGGCTGACAGACCCACATTCTGAAGCTGGACAAGCAGGAGTAGTGGTGGACAGTATCAAAAGCCTTGGTTAAATCGATAAAGATAGACCCAGTTAGCTGACCATTATCCAGTGTGCTGTGGATGGCGCTGGTAAATTCCAGTAGGGCAGTAGATGTGCTATGGCCTTTTCTGAAGCCATGTTGCTGCCTACACAGGATGTTGCACTTGTCCAGAAAGTCAGTAAGCTGGTCTGCTACAATGCATTCCAGGGCTTTTGAGAGGGGAGGTAGTATGGAGATTGGGCGGAAGTTCCCATGGGCGGCCTTGTCACCACTTTCGTGGATTGGTGTAACAGTGGCAGATTTCCATTTGTCAGGGAACTGGCTAAGGCTGAAAGAGAGGTTAAAAATCCTGGTCAAGGGCCCAAGTACCTCTTCTAGAGTGAAGGACAGCAGCTTGAGATCAAGTGTGTCATTGCTTGATCTGGATTTGCTAATAGCTTTGGTGACATACTTGCAAACTTGGTGCATCTTGACCATTTTAAAAAAGAAGGGCGGGTGACTGGCAGAGGCAGAGGAATCTGGGGACATGGAAGCATCATCTTCTTTGAAAAAATCAGGGGGGAAGACACTGCTAAGGTCAGTGAATGTGGTGTTGAAGGTGTTCGCAATGATTTTCGGGTCAAGTGTAGTACACCCATTTATGTTGAGTATGGAAGGTGGGGGATTTGGACTGCTTCCAGTGTCTTCTTTAGTGTTGTTCCAGAAGTCTCTCCCATTACCCCAGGTGTAAGTAAGGGCAGTCTTGAAGTAGGCAGATTTCTTTTGGCGAATAGATTTGGTGCAGTCATTCTGTGCACGTTTGTAGTTTTGGATGTCAGCTTGCTTACTAGTGGTTCTAGTCAGTTCCCAAAGGTGATCCCTTGATTTTAATTGCCTTAGGGAGGTCACCCGAGAGCCATGGGTTACAGAGAGCTTTCACTTTATGCTTTTTAAAAGGAGCGTATTTGTTGCAGGCCTTGTTAAAGGTGTTGATGAAATGGTCCAGTCCAGTATTAACATCAGTTGCATTAAAAATTGGTGACCAGTCCTGTAGAAGGAGGTGAGATTTAAGGTGTGTTAGCTGACCATGAGGTAACACTCTACTGGTGATGATTTTAAGGGTGGGGGTTTAATGAATTTGTTTGACCATATACAGCTGACAGGGGAATGGTCACTGAGTGAGTAAGGGAGGACTGAGGTGCTCGTGATCCGAGTAGGGTGGCTGGCAAGTATCCAGTCCTGGGCTTCAGTGCCACCGCAGCGGCCCTCCTACTCATCGCAGTGTAGCCCCCTCATCTCCCATCACCAGCGACGGCCGGGTATGGGCCCCACACTCCAGCACCATCCATTTTCAGGGTTAGTTGATTGGTTTATGTAACTCCTCTTCTCCTTCTTTTGTGAATACGGAGCAAAAGTATTCATTCAGTATCTCTGCCTTTTCACTGTCTCCCTCTGCCCACCTCCCCTCCCCTTTATTAATATTCACTATCCCTCCCTTAAACTTTCTTTGATCTCTAATGTACCTATAAAAGGTTTTATCCCCATTCTTAACTTAGTTGGCTATCTTTTCCTCAGTTTTGGCCTTTGCTATTCTGACTGCCTTCCCCACTTCCTTCTGCTTTAACTGACACCGTTCCCTTTCGTGCTCCTTCTGTGATTTCTTATACTTCCTGAATGCCACCTTTTTCTCCCTAATCTTCCCTTCCACCTCTTTTGAGAACCATCGTGGTTTTTTTACTCCGTTTTGTGTTCTTTATTTGTTTCACATAAAGGCTTGTTGCCTCCATGATGGCAGTTTTGATTTTTCTCCATTGTTCTTATACCCCTCCTTTCTGGCCATTTGCTAGTGCATTCCTTAGGTATTCACCCATTTTGCCAAAGTCAGCCCTTCTAAAGTCCAATTTCCTTGTTTTTGTATGGCTTATATCCATGGTTGTGCTTATTGTGAACCACACTGTGTGGTGGTCACTTGTTCCCAGATGGCTACCCACTTCTAACTCTGTGATCCTCTCCCCATTTGAGAGTGCCAGGTCTAATATTGCTCCCTTCCGCGTAAGTTCCAATACTAGCTGTCTAAGGCATGCCCCCTGCAGGGCATTGAGAATGAACCTGCTCTTGGATGTGGCTGCAGTACACGTCGTCCAGTTAATATCTGGCATATTGTGGTCCCCCAGCAACAATATCTCCCCTTTTTCAGCCATTCTGAGAATGTCTTCTATCATTTCCTTGTCTATTTCCTCCCCCTGAGACAGGGTTCTGTATACAACCCCTGTGAGGATTGTGATGCCACTCCCTGTCTCCAAGGTGACCCACAGTGCCTCTTGTCCTCCCCCTTTACCTTTCAGTTATGTAGCTTTGATCCCTTCCATTATGTAGAGAGCTACCCACCTCCTCTTTTGCCCTCCCTGTCCCTTCTATAGATTGTGTACCCTGGTCTGTTGACATCCCAGTCATGGCTGTCCGTGTACCATGTTTCCTTGACTGCCACAATATCCAAGTGTTCCTCTTCCATCAGGGCTACTGTCTCAGGAAGCTTGTTTCCCAGACTATGGGTATTGATACTCATTGCCCTCCATTTAATGTTGGCATTATCCCCCCCCCCATTCCTGCCCTTATTGCCTTTGTCTATTTTTCCATTTATCCCTGTCCTGCCTTCTGTCAAATGCTGTACCTCAGTGTTTACCTTACTATCTGCCATGTTTTGTTGGGGGATGCTTGACATTTCCTGCTTCCTATCAACACCTCCCCCCTGGGCTAGTTTAAAAGCTTGCCTAAGAAGCATTTAAACCTGTCACCTAGGAGTTTGGTTCCCTTCATGAACAGATGCAGACCATCATGCCAGTATGGACCTACATCTCTCCAGGTAGACCCCCAGTCCCCAATGAAGCCAAAGCCCTGTGATCTGCACCAGTTTTGCAACCATTCATTGAACTGCATGGTGCACAGTACCTTAGCTTCACCCATGCCATAGACTGGCAGCACCTCTGAGAAGGTTACTGTGCTTGCTACCTGTCTGAGGCCCCTCCCCAACTTCACAAACTCATCCTGCACTGCAATGATCTCATGCCCAACCAGGTCATTTGTCCCAAGGTGGGCCATGACATCTAGTTCGCTCTCCTGTGATGCTGCTCCTGTAATCCTGAGGATTTGCTTTCTGTCTCTCCAAGCCATGGCACCAGGCAAGCACCTTACCTCCCTCTCCCCTCCCTTCCCCAGTTCTAACCCCCCAACAATTGAGTCCCCTACCAGAAGCTGCTTCCTTCCCCTGTGGTGTCCCTTGCCACCCTTTTGTGGGTCTCCCTTGTGGATGTCCCCAGCATTCTTCTTGGTCTCCACTGAGGGTGTCATCATAGAGGAACCTTGCTCTTCCAGAATGGCATATGAATTGTAGAGAGGTACAACTAGAGGGATGCACATCTGTTCCACCACCCTCACCCTTCCAAAGCCCACTGTGGTCCAACTGCTCCACATTCTTGGCAACATCTGAGGCAGTGGTTGTGGAACTGGTGCTCTTTGGGTGGGGGAGGCTTCCCTAGTCCTTGCCAGTTCTGCCTGGGGATGGGTAACCTCCTTCCTCAGAGCTGACAGTTGCCTGCAAATAGGGCAGCAACGCAGTTTCCAGAATGTCTCCTGGAAAACTGCTGCCCCACAGCTAGTGCATTGCACCACTCCCCACATGTCCCTCTCTTTTTAATATATAATATATATTTGTAATATACATATATATATATATATCATATTTTTTTTTGTGTATGTGCTTACCCTTTATGCACTTTGCTGGGTTATTAAGGATATGACAGAGTTCTGCCCTCTAATATGTTGAGAAAGTGATTTCAGAACTTGGGTATAAAGGAAATGACACGCTTTGGGTGGGGCGAGGGGAAGGGCGAGTGGGTGTCCCCAACCATCAGTGACCATCAGAAACAATCAACTACACCACTGCCCCACCACCCTGGTGAGTACTGCCCTTCTTTACAGTAATTCAACTCACACCACAATTTACTAGACCACTGCACTTACAGAAACCACTCTACTGAACCCAGGGATAAAAATGAAGTCAAACGTCAGCCAGCAGGACAATTCTAAAAAGTTGCAAAAATATCTTTACAAATCCTAGGTCTCAACAACAGCACTCAAACACAGTAAAAAAACAAATTCAGTAGTATTTCACTCCCTCTGGTTATAAAATTACTACACTTTAATGGAATCCTGCAAGTTTATACTGGAGTTCATACTGGAAGGGTAGGAAAGTCGAGAAGGCAATGCCCATATGAACTTTACCCACAATTCAGTGGCGGTAACAAAAGTCACCAACTTCTAGGAAATAATTATCTTATCTATCTGTAAAAATACTCAAATTCTCTGCTTCCACCACTTCTTGAGATAATCTCTTCCACATTCTGATTGCCTTCACTTAAAACCATTCCTTCTTAATTCTGTCCTACACATTGATTCCCTCAATTGCCTATCATGCCCTCTCAACTGATATAATTGTTTCGTTAATCTCTAACCCCAACTCTGTTTTAACATCCTCATCTCTTAGTCCTTTGTACAAAAACAATAGATCCCCCAGCCCTCCTGTTACTCAGAGACCACAATCCTAGTTTCTTCAATCTATCTTCATATTTCAAACTCTCACATCCTGATATCAATCTGGTGAAGGACCGCTGTGGCCTTTCCAACAATTTAACATCTTTCACTAGGAAGGGACTCCATGCAGTGGAACAGTAATCCAGAACTGGCCTAACCAGAGACCTATGCAGTGGCATCAACACCTCCCTACATCTAGAATGGAACCCCCTTCTTATGCTATTTGCCAAGTACATGGCTTTATTTGAGGTGTTTCTACTATAAGCACCACTTTTTAAATCACTTTGAATATAAAACCCCAAATCCTTCTCACAGGTTGAGACCTTAAGCTTAAGACCCTGCATATAATAATTATGTTGTATATTATGCCTCCCCAAATGCATTATAATGCACTTGTCCTTATTAAAATTCATTCCATTTGCTTCTGCCCATTCTGAAATCTGAATTAAATCCCTTCCAAAAGATAATCTGTCTTCAAACGTATCCACTACCCCCCTATTTTAACATCATCGGCAAATTTTTTTAACTTATTCTTACTATATATGCCCAAGTCACTTATAAAAGTGCCAAACAACAATGGTCCCAGCACCGACCCCTGGGGCACACCACCCCCCACCATCCATGGTTCAGAAAGATAGCCCTGAATCCTTACTTGTCGCTTCCTGTTCCTCAACCTCTGTTCCACCCATCTCACAATAGTATGGTCAATTCCCATACCAATCAGTTTTTCAATGATTTTACAATGGGGGACTGTATCAAAAGCCTGGCTAAAACCAAGCATTACCATGTCCACACTCCTTCTCTCATCCACCCACTTACTAATATGTTCATAGAAGGTAATCAAGTTAGTCTCACATGATCTGCCAGACACAAATCCATGCTGATTTTTATCTATTTGTCCCCTTCTTATCATAATATCCATAGGGCTTCACTAAGAATACCTTAAACAATCTTCCCCACCACAGAGGTCAGGCTCACCAGCCGATAGTTCACCGCCTCATCCTTTCTCCCCTTCTTATATATAGGCACCGCATATGCCAACCTCCACTCCTCTGGCACCACCCCTTCTCCAATGACTTTTGCCCCAACATGGTGATAACTGGTACTAACACATCCTTTAACTCCTTCAACAAGTAAGGGTGAATCCCATCCGGTCCTGCCACTTTATCCACTCTTAACCTCACAATCCTTTACAATACCTTCTCTTCTGTTATTATTACTTTTGGATCTATTTAACCCCTACCCAAACTACTTATTACTACCAGGTCATCATGGCTTTTATATACAGCACCAAAATATTTGCTGAATTCATTCACCATTTCCTTCGGATCTGACGTCACAACCCCATTACTATTTAATGTACCAACCATACTACTTCTTCCCTTTCAGCTATTTACAGAAGCATAAAAACTTTCATTGTGTTTGCTCATTGCTAATCTAAATTCAAGCTGTTTCTTAGATTTTTTTATTTCATTCTTAAGTTTCCTTAAATTCTTCTTATACCTATCCCTATAACCAGATGTCTTGTTCTTTTTAAGTTCGCTTGCGCGCATGCACAAGGAATGTTTTGGGAGAGTATAACACTTTGGAGGTATGCCTCTCCCTTGCAATCCAGTGCTCCGTTGAGCAGGCATGGCGGTCCTGCGCCAATGGGTGCAGGAGCTCTGTATGACAGCGGTGGTCTTCTGCTTCAAAGAAAACCACCACTGTCATACCGAGCACTGCATCATGCTGCCTCGGCCACGCACCCCCGCAAGGTCACGCCTAAAGCTTTGGTGCCATGCTGAGCCCACCCCAGCGTGGGCATGTTGTTTGCCGACGGGTGCCCAATACCCTGGCCGGCTCCACTGCCCCCAAAGCTATCCTCTGCCATGCTGGGAGCCCACCCCAGCGTGCGGTAACGCCCTGCTTTTGCCGACGGTGCCCAATCCTCGGCTGCCTCGGCCCCCTGAAGTTGGCCGACGGGGTCCCCAATCCCCGTCGGCCTCGATCCCCAGGGCCATCTTCTGCCACACTGAGAGTCACCCCAGCGTGGCAAACGTCCCACATAGTCCTTTTTTTTAAACCTATAAAGAAAACACGGTCCCACGAGTCTCCCAGTCCCCCTCCACAACCCGGGCACCCACCCACTGCGCACCCAGCCTCCCACACCCTCACCCCATACTTATCTCGAGCTCCGCGACGATCTTCGTGGACCGAACACGCCTGCACTCTTCAAAGCCGACCGAGAACTGAGGAAATGCCGTAAGCTGTATAATGGGCTAGATAGGGGTTTTCAACTTTATTGCATATCTCAGGCAATTTTTGATTTTACGAATTATTAACATGGTTTTGGGATTTTTCTCATGATGATGTCACTGCCGCGAGCAAGAGCCTGGCCCGGTTATGATTTTGGCAGTCACTGCACAGTCACTGCATGAAATCACCTTTTGCCTGAATAATGCCTTGACAGTGACACTATTCATGAGAAGGACCCAAAAACCCATGTTGAACATTTGGTGCAAAAATTCAAAAAATGACTGTTTAACGAGCATCGCTATGCAGTTCCTACGCAGGCCTCGTAAGTTCATGAATTTTCAATATTTTCACTCCAGATTTTCAACATTGCCATTTTACTACACCTCCTTATGAGCAGTATAGCTGTCATTTTTCACATCCTGCCCAAAATGTGTTTCCACCTATGTAGCGCACAATGGCGCAGTCGGTGTGCAAAATCAATGTATGGGACACATTAAGAAAATCATGGTGATACTGTTCATTAGCAGAGGTCTTTAAATGGCTATGTTGAAAATTTGGTGAAAAAATTCCTAAAAATGACTGTTTTACGAGCGTGCGTTGCGCAGTTCCTACGCACGCTCATAGGTTTGCGAATTTTCAATATTTCCACTCCAGATTTTCAACATTGCCATTTTACCACACCTTCTTGTAGGTGGTACAACTGTCATTTTTCACATCTCATCCAGCGTGTTTCGCATGCATGATAGCGCACAATGGTGCAGTGATTGTATGAACTCAATGTATGGGAACATTAAGAAAATCACAGTGACATTGTTCATGAGCAGAGGTCTTAAAATGGTTGTGTTGAAAATTTGGTGACAAAATTCCTAAAATGGACTGTTTTCATAGTGTTCGTTCGCAGTTCCTGGCACTTGTAAGTTTGTAATTTTCAATATTTTCACTCCAGATTTTCAACATTGCCATTTTACCACACCTTCTTATGAGCAGTACAACTGTCATTTTTTCATCTCATCTTAAAACGTGTTTCCGCCATGTAGCGCATACAATGGCTTAGCCTGTGTGCGAAATCAATGTATGGGACACATTAAGAAAATCACAGTGACACTGTTCATGAGCAGAGGTCTTAAAATGGCTATGTTGAAAATTTGGTGAAAATTCCTAAAAATGACTGTTTTAATGAAAGTGCGCTAGTTCTCCAGCTCTATAGGTTTGCGAATTTTCAATATTTCCTCCAGATTTTCAACATTGCCATTTTACTACACCTTCTTATGAGAGTACAACTGTCATTTTCACATCTCATCCAAATGTGTTTCCACCCATGTAGCGTACAATGGTGCAGTCGGTGTAGTAAATCAATGTATGGGACACATTAAGAAAATCACAGTGACACTGTTCATGAGCAGAGGTCTTAAAATGGCTATGTTGAAAATTTGGTGAAAAAATTCCTAAAATGACTGTTTGACAGGCATCGTTGTGCAGTTCCTACCCGTCGTGCGTTTGAATTTTCAATATTTCCACTCCAGATTTTCAACATTGCCATTTACCACCTCCTCATGAGCAGTACAGCTGTCATTTTCACATCCTGCCCAAAGCGTGTTTCCGTAATGTAGCGCAATGGCGTTCGGTTGTCAATGAACTCAATGTATGGGACACATTAAGAAAATCACAGTGACACTGTTCATGAGCAGAGGTCTTAAAATGGCTATGTTGAAAATTTGGTGACAAAATTCCTAAAAATGACTGTTTTATGAGTGCTCATTGCACAGTTCCTACACACGCTTGTAAGTTTGCGAATTTTCAATATTTTCATTCCACATTTTCAACATTGCCATTTTACCACACCTCCTTATGAGAAGTGCAGCTGTCATTTTTCACATCTTGCCCAAAACGTGTTTCCGCCCATGTAGTACACAATGGCACAGTCGCTGTGTGAACTCAGTGTATGGGACACATTAAGAAAATCTGTATGTCACTGTTCATGAGCAGATCTTAAATGGCTTATATTGAAAATTTGGTGACCAAATTCTAAAATAACTGTTTACAAGCGTGCGTTGTGCAGTTCCTACGCACGCTCGTAAGTTTGCAAATTTCAATATTTTCACTCCATATTTTCAACATTGCCTTTTTACCACACCTCCTTATGAGCAGTACAGCTGTCATTTTTCACATCCTGCCCAAAACATGTTTCCGCCCATGTAGTGCACAATGGCGCAGTCGGTGTGCAAAATCAATGTCTGGCACACAGTAAGACAATCACAGTGACACTGTTCAGTAGCAGAGGTTTTAAAATGCCAATGTTGACAATTTGGTGAAAAAATTCCTGACAATGACTGTTTTACGAGCGTGCATTGCACAGTTCCCACGCACGCTCGTAGGTTTGCGAATTTTCAATATTTGCACTCCAGATTTTCAACATGGCCATTTTACCACACTTCCTTATGAGCAGTACAGCTGTCATTTTCACATCCTGCCCAAAGCGTGTTTCCGCCTATGAAGCGACAATGGGGGTAACAAAAGGTCATCTGAAATTTGTGTGCAAATACCAGCAATCACACAGGGCATTAGGTAAGCACCATACATGCCAAACACCACTGCAAATACCTGCAAGCAAATGTTCGGCATTGACAAATGCTTGTTTATCTTCTGAAACATCACTTTCTTTTTCCTGCAAAGTCTAACTATAATTCTAGTTAGCCACGGAGGCTTTTTACCTTTGTAATTATAAGCCTTCCTTTGTGGACTATAAATTTTTTTAATCTTATTCATTTAATATAAGAAAAACTCCCATGATTTATTTATATCTTGATGCTTCATCATACCTCCCCCCCAAGTCTATACTATTCAATCTTCATCTCATAGCCCCATAATCACCCTTTTTATAAAGGTACTGGAGTGTATTACCTTTTACCAGATTGGTTGCCCAATCCATTAAAAACACTATAGAGCTGTGATCATTTGTACCTACGTGTGGCTGAATGGTAATCTGTTTGATAATCTCGGGCATATTTGTAAAAATGACATCCAATATATTTTCCCCCCTAGTAGCTTCTTGAATACATTGCTGGACATCTGCTGCCATTAATTCTTCCTGAAACCTACAGGCTATATTATTTCCTGACTGTTTTTTTCCACACTCAATTCCAGGCATATTCAATTCCCCATTAACACTACATCAGTGTTCTCTGCCAGATTAACAATGTAATCCAAAAAGGCTTCAGTCTCTCTAAACTAGTATCAGGTGCTGCATAAAAACACTGAGACCCTACATTTTTTTCTTTAATACCCAGGAGTTCAATAGTTATAATTTCAATACTACCTAACTCAAGCAGTTTCCTCTATGCTCCTAATTTCTAATCCTTCTCTAACAAAGAGAGCCACCTTCCCCTTCTACCTAGCCTGTTTTTATTAATCAATCTGTAACCAGATATATGTTGAAACCATAGTTGTCATCTCTCCACCAGGTTTTAGCTACCCCAACCATATCCAATTAGCCACCTTTCGTTAGTGTTTCCATTTCTGACATACTAGCTTCATTCAAACTCCTGGCATTACAAAACATAGCCTTTGAGATAGTACCCCATTTGTTTTTTCCTTATTAATAGTATTATGTCCCTTCATATCCATTTTCCCCTTCCAACTAGTTAAAACAGTTCTGAATCTCCTGTTTCAGCCTCATACCCAGAATCCTACTACCTCTAAAATTCAAATGCAGTCCATCTCTATAAAACTCATTCTTGTTATTAAATATCCCCAGTGCCTAATAAATCGATGGCCATTTGTTGCAGTCCATTTCATCAACCATTCATTTGTCAGGGCTATCCTTTTCCCCTTATCACGAGATGCCTCGGTTCAGGTAGTATTTCAAAATCACTGCTTCACATCCCTTATCCACCAATTTCTCCACCAACTTCATATAATCCTTCTGCATCTCAGACAAGGTCTTTCTCGCTATATCATTAATACCCACGTGCATCACTGCCAGGGGATGCTCCCCTGCTGCACTAAATATATTATCAGCCATGCTGTGCAAATCCATTACACCTGCCCCAGAAAAACTACTAACCATTCTATTTTCTTTGTCATTCCTACAAATATATTGATCTGTGAATTTTATAATAGAGTCACCTGTTACAATGACCTGTCTCACATTTTGTTCCCCTACCCCTCCAGCTTCTCCCGGATCCATATTACAATCCACCTCTTCTATAATTGACTGATTCAAGTCTCCCAGTATGTTAAAACAATTTCCTACTGGTATTTCCTCAAATACTCCATTTCCACCTTCCCTATTATTCATAAAGCCTTGTTCTTACCTGATTTCACCTTCCACATTATCTCCTGGTAGAGTAATTTCTTGTTCCCCTCTTAAATGTCCTGGGACTGGTTTGAGTGGGCTTACACACTTTGCTTCATTTTTACTTTACTTGTCACACTCCATCCCCCCTGATTACTACCTCCATCCTCCTCATTTGTCTTTTCTTTTCCTTTGCCAGCCACTAAACCCTTCCCATCCCTTGCCACCTCATTTATATCCAAACTAGACAAGATCTTTAACCTTACTGTGAGCTCCATCTGACTCCTCTCTAGTGCTTCCAGATGCTCAGTAACCTGTAATAAATTATCACACAGCTCTTTGTTCGAACTACATTTCTTGCATACATAACTAGTATAGTTAACCCCCGACTCAGCCACTATAAACATGGAACACCTATTACAGCATATCATCAAGTCCCCTTCTGATGTCAACAACGATGGTATGATATTTTGTGTATTTATCTCCTTCAACCCCATTTTACACCTTTGATTTGGCATACGGCATTTCCTTCCTTCTTTTTGTTTAGCAGCGTGTCCCCTCTCCTTCTCCCCACTCCCCGCTAACACGCTAACATGCAAACACACGCTCTGATGCGCGTGTCTCCACGCATTGAGGTGCACCGCTCACGCTCATGCCACTTGCATGAGTGCCTGCTTTTAAACACTAGTGGGACCTGGAAGTAACGGGAATCTCACACTTACTATCCCCTAATTTCAAGCACCTGCCCACAGACCTCTAATAGCACTTAACAGCACTGACTCCTGTTTATCCCCCTTAAAAGTGTCCTAAAAACAGACAAGAATCCCACTCCTAATATCCTTCTTTAATCTCTTTACCCTCTGCCCTAGCACATAGAGGGTTTCCAGAAATGTGTAGTGGTAACTCCAGGGAGTTCTCAGACTGCAAAACTAGTTGCCCCACGAACAGCACACTTTTCAGCCATAGCCCCTGTCTCATCACTTTTGGCAGTCTCACAGCTCAGACAGTGACTTCTTATGTGCCACTGCATGATTGCCTGCTTGAAACACTAGAGGGACCCAGAAGCAATTGGGGTCTCGTACTTACTGTCCCCTAATTTCAAGCACCTGCCCATAGACCTGTAATAGCATTTAACAGCACTGATTCCTGTTTATTCCCCTTAAAAGAGTCCTAAAAATAGACAGGAATCCCACTCTTAATGTCCTTCTTTAATCTCTGTACCTCCTGTCCTAGCACATAGAGGGTTTCCAGAAATGTGTAGCGGTAACTCCAGGGAATTCTCAGACTGTAAAACTAGTTGCTCCATGAACAGCACACTTTTCAGCCACATCCCCCCTGTCTCACCACTTTTGGTGATCTTACAGTTCAGACAGCCTCTTCTAAATTCCAATAAGCCAAAATGAAAGTGTCAGTACAAAGTGTAGCCCACCTTCCTCACAAATCCCAAACAATATTATGTCTTACCAGGTTCCCAGGTCTTAAAATGAGGATTATTTTGTTCTCTGCAGTATAGCAAATTTTAGTAGCCTCAAGAGGACTGGGATAGATGGTGCTTAAGGGCAAAAGAGTAAAACGAACACAAACTGGAGGCCAGGCACTTACAAAACCAATTATTCTAGACACTGCAGCTTATGAAAATACAAAATATTTATTAAAATCCAATATTGAGAATGAAAGTGAACAAGTCTGCACACACCTGACATGTTTCAGACTTTGCAGGCCATTGATAAAGGACTGCTAAAGTCTGAAATGCATCAGGTGTGTGCAGACTTTGTTCGGTTTCATTCCCAGCATGGGAGTTCAATAAATATTTGTTTTTTTCACAAGCTGCAGTGTCTAGAACAATTGGTTTTGTGAGTGCTCAGCCTCCAGTTTGTGTGTCTCAAGCTGATGCAAAGTCTGAGAGCTGTCAGAAACAAATCCATAGCTTTACTATTGTAGGGTAAGAGCACTTAGGAGGGCCTATAGGAGAGCTTACTGTTGAGCCAGAACCCGAGGTGTTTGAAGGTCTCTACTGTCTCCTGATTATCCACAATAGGGTGCAGTATGGCAAGCCATTAGGGACATGCCTACTAGCTGCTTCTGTTTTTCTCCACTGTCCATGTACTTGATGTTCCCTACCCTCTGTTCAGTGAGGACCCTTTGTAAATGAGCTTTGTAAAGTTCCCTACAAATTTGTGTCCTTTTTCCCTGGCATCAGCCCTCAAGCCACATGTTTAACTCCCCTATCTCCCCTTCTCTGACCTTCCGTCCATCTGCCCCCTTCTCCCAGACTGGCAGTATCTCAGAGAACGAGATGCCGGATGAAATGGATTTAGTTTGTCACCCAGCCGAGTCAGGTGTTCCTTGGTCTCCACAACTGACCGGCTGTCGAGATCATTAGTCCCTATGTGTACCAGGATGTCAATGTTTTCTCCTGCTTCCTGAACATTTTTAGCAATGCAGTCAGTGTCTCTCAACACTGATGTACCTGGGACACATCTGACCATTACCCCTGGCTGGAGATGGGAATCAACTTCCCAAATCATGGAGTCTCCTATGATCAGAAGTTTTGGGGATTTCCCTTTTGCTTTTTTTGTTTTGGTTCCTGTTTTGGGTGAGTTTTGTTGTGCTAGCTCTTGTGCTGCAGTTTCGTGCTCTCTGCAGTGTCCTCTGCCCCTTTGTTTGATTTCGAGAGGGCGGCAGATACCTGTTTGTATTTTTATATGGTTTGTGGAGGTAATATGTTGGAGAGCACTGAGTGATGGGCACCTGATTTGCCCACCTAACCACCCGCCAACCTCCCAGACTAACTACCCCTGCAGTCGAGGTGCTTCTGTTGGATGTTGGAGAAATGGTGGGTGGCTCTTATGATATATTTCTCTTGAATATGCAATTTGAGGTGCGAATCTCTGCCCATGCTGCCTGGAGCTGAGCCCTTAGATCTCCAATGGCCTTAGCATGTAGGACAGTGTCCTAAATCCTGTAAAACTGCCCTTCTGAAAAGTGTTCCATAGTACCTGCAGTTAATGATATCCATTCCAGATAAGTTGCTGGAATTATAACCTGGACCGAGTAATTAGAAGAAAATGAAAGCAAAAGTTTGATTTTGTGTTTTGTTTGTTTGGTTTTGTATAACTTGTTATAACAAGTTAAGCTACTAGTGCCCCTGCAGATGAGGTCACCGTGTGGATACCCCACTGATCTGCCTCTTCCTGCTTTGCCACAGGAAATGTCACGACTGTGCTACCCTAAAAAATGAGTGTAGTGTGGAGTGGTTGGGGATGGGGGTGGGTGGCTGGGCCCTTCCCCTGCTGAAAAAGAACCACAGACGAAAGAAACAAGGAGGTAAGAGCAGAAACAATCAGTCAGCAAAAAATGCAGTAGCCCTGAAAGCTTATCCTAATGACAGATAAAACTGTAAAACCTGTAAAACACCACCTGTAATAATTTCATAGAAGATATACCTGTAAGAAACACTTTTCACAGAAAAATAAAGCAGTAACAGAAGATATACCTTACAAAAGACAATCTGAATCAGAAGATTACAGCAGTAATATGTTAGCACACACCTGTAATCAACCACACTGTAATAATGCAGCAGAAGGTATACCCAGCAAACAACAATTTGAATCAGAGAAAAATAAAGCAATAAAATATTAGCAACAAACAGTAACAATCCCTGTGAGTACAAAATAAAAATAACACTACAGTAAATCTGCCTAGCCAAAATAAGCCTTAATTCTTTCCCTTGCTCTGGTAAGATTCTTTACAATAAATAAATAAATAAAATAACTGCATTGGCATAGGGGGAGTAGAGGAGGCAGAGGGAACCGTGGAGGTGATTTGGGTCACCTTGATAACAAGGGGGTGCAGGAGAGTAAAAATAGGAGTGGTGTATAGACCCCCTGTGCTGGCGGAGGAGCTGGAGGAGAGCCTGGTGGCAGATGTTGGGAGACACTGCAGATTGGGCAAGGGAAGGGTGGTGGTGTTGGGGGACTTAAACATGCCAGGAACAGGCTGGGAGACTATGACATCCTCGGTGGCCAGGAACAGAGGTTGTTGGATGTCTTTCAAGATGCGTTCCTAACTCAACAGGTGGGGGAACTCAGCAGGTGGGGGAATCGACCAGGATGTGGTCCTGGCAGACAGTGACCAGATTGGGGGCCTGGAGGTAAGGGATCCATTGGCGGGGAGTGACCATGCCACAGTCTGGTTCTGCGTGGACCTAGGAGGGATAGAAGGCTGCACAAAGACAGAGGTAACTGACTTCAGGGGCGGATTTTAAGGAAATGGAAAGGATTCTTAAGGAGCATTTGATGTGATTGGGTCAGATGTGGACGCTGACAGTAGGTGGAAATCATCAGGAGAGGGGTACAGGATGCTACCAGCAGCTGTGCAAGAGTAAGACGAAAATGCAGTAGGGCCTGAAAACCTGGTGGTGGACCAGGGAGGTCCAGGAGGTGGTGCGAGGAAAGAAGGCAGCCTATAGGCAATTCAAGTGCTCAAAGAGTGAAGGGGATCTAGGGGAGTACGAGCTGATGGCTAGAAGGGTCACTAGGGTGGTGAGGGTGGCTAATGCAAGGAAGGAGCAGAACCTGGCCAGGGAAATTAGGAGAGGGAACAAGGGGTTCTTTAGATACATTGGGGAAAAATGAAGAGTGAAGAGGCAGATTAGCTGGATTAAAACAGGGGAAAGATGGATACAAGACTCGGGGGAGCAGGCTGAGGTACTAAATGAGTACTTCACCTCAGTTTTTACCAAGGAAAATAGGGGTGCTGCATCATACATGGGAGGAGACAGTGATACTGAGGAGGGGGGACGCTCACCGATCGGCAGGTCTGGGGAGAGGAGGAGGCATCACTGGCAGGAGTGGGGAAGGCTAAGCAGGGAGAAGAGGTAGCGGAAGTGGAAATCACAGCAGAGAGAGTGAGGGAAGCCCTCAGGTCCCTTAAGATGGAGAAAGCATCGGGGCCAGATAAATTACATCCCAGAGTGCTGAAGGAACTTGCAGATGTCCTGGCGAAACCCCTGGCAGAGCTTTTCACCATCTCTCTGAGGACAGGGTGGGTGCCCCAGGACTGGAAGGTGGTGCATATACTGCCTATCCACAAGGGGGGATCAAGGGAGGTGGCAGGGAACTACAGGCCTGTCAGCCTGACATCGGTGGTGGGCAAGGTGATGGAGGGCATTGTCAAGGAGAGGCTGGGGGGGACCTGGAAAAGTCAGGGTGCCTGGATGATAGGCAGCATGTATTCATCCCTGAAATCATGTCAGACAAACCTTGGAGTTCTATGATTGGGTGATGAGTGCCTTGGACCTGGGTAGACCAGTGGATATCCTCTTTCTAGACTTCAGCAAGGCATTTGACTCTGTTCCTCATGAGGCCCTGTTGGATAAGCTGGGAGAAATGGGGGTGGGGAACCAGATGATCAGATGGATAGGCAATTGGCTCCAGGACTGGACCCAGAGGGTCATAGTTGGCGGGATAGTCTCATCTCCAAGGAGGGTCATTAGTGGGGTCCCACAGGGATCAGTCCTTGGACCCCTCCTGTTCAACGCCTATGTCTCTGACATAAGGACAGGTATCAGGAGTGAGATGAGTCTCTTTGCGGATGACTCAAAACTGCGGGTGGTGGTGGATGGGGAGGAGGGGAGGGTGGCCCTACAGGGGGACCTAGAGGCTCTGGAAAGATGGTCTAGAAAGTGGAAGCTAAGGTTCAATGCAGGGAAATGCAAGATACTGCACCTGAGGGCCAGAAACCCAGACCAAGTGTACACCCTGGGGGAAATGCTACAAGTCTCGATGGCTGAGAGGGACCTGGGTGTGGTGGTGGATGTCAAGATGAACAACTTGGAGACTTGTAGGAGGGCAGCAGCCAAGGCCAACAGGATGCTGGGATGCATCGCTAGGGGGATCACCTCCAGAAGAAGGGAAGTGATACTCCTCTGTATAACTGCTTGGTGAGGCCACACTTGAGTACTGCGTGCAGTTTGGAGACCACACTTAAAGAGGGACATTAAACTCCTGGAGAGGGTCCAGAGGAAGATAACCAAAATGATTTGGGGCTTGGGGACAGGACCTATGGAAGAAGCTCAAGAGCTAAATATGTACACATTGGAAGAGAGAAGGGACCGGGAGACATGACAGAGGTCTTCAGGTACATGAAGGGGGTAAATAAGGGAGGAGCAGTCAGGGTGCTTCAAAGGAAAGAGGAGGGGCAACTAGAGGGCATGGGTGGAAGCTGGAGGGGGGAAGATTCAGGGGAGAAAGGAAGAGGTGCTTCTTCACTGAGAGGGTGGTGAAGCCATGGAATGCGCTGCCTAGGGGGCTGGTGGAGGCAGAGACGGTGGAGGGGTTCAAGAGGGGGTGGGACAGGTACAGGGGAAGGGTTCTGGAAGCAAAATCCAATGCAGCGAGAATATCCAGAACTGGGAAGGGAGAAGCCAGAGAAGGCGAGGGGGGCAGCAAGGTCAGCTCCCAGGGTGGGGGCTGACCAAACGAGCAGACGCAAAAGACTGTTAGGCCTATTCTGCTGGCATTTTAGTATGTTAGTAGTATGTTAATTCAGAATCTCTGGCTGTATAGTAAAATGCAAACACTATATGGTGAAATACATACATCACATAGTGAAATATATACATTATATAGTGAAATGCATATACAATGTAGTGAACCACATACACTATCTACTGAAATATATACATCATATAGTGAAATACATATATTGTATATTGTCTGAAATGCATATATCATATAGTGAAACACATGCATTATATAGCGAAATACTTATATTATATAGTGAAATACATACACTATATACTGAAATACACATACTGAGTACTGAAAATCCGCATACACTATATACTGAAACAAATGTACTATGTACTGAAACATTTACACTGCTTATTGAGATGCATACACCACAGACTAAAAAGTCCACATAAACTATCTACCAAAACACTCTACACAATGTAATATATACACTACATATTGAAAAAATCTGCTTACACTATTTACTGAAACAAACACTACATATTGAAATACATACACTATCTATTGAAATACATACACTACGCATTGAAAATCCACATACACTGTCTACTGAAACAAAAACACTATATATTGAAACATCCACACCTTATATTGGAAATACATATGCTATCTACTGAAATAAATACACTATGCATTGAAAATATGCATACACTATATACTGAAACAAATACACATATATTGAAACACTTCCCCTAGCTATTGAAAAAATGTGCATACTTTATATACTGAAAGAAATATATGACATATTGAAATAAGTACACAGTGTATTTTAAAATCTACATACTCTGTATACTGAAACAAATACACTACATGGTGAAACCCATACACTGTGCATTGAAACACATACACTATAGGCTGAAAAATCAACATACACTATATACTAAACAAATAATCTATACTGAGATGGACTACATTCTGAAATTACCCATCCCCAGCCCTCCCCTTGAATGGCCTGCCCCTGCACTCATTTCCTGTTTCATTCAGTTAGCTGCTGGCCTAATGAGAGGATGTCTAAAACTGAATAGCAGAAGGTAAACAAAACAGGATTATCTCTAATTCTAATTCTTTATGGAGTTTTCAATCTTGTTTTGCTTACACACCTTTAATCAAATTTCAGAACACTGTGATGTGACAAGAAACTTTTAGAACTAATTTAAAATGTTGTAGTTTATTCTTTTAAATAAGTGCTTCCCCCATTTACTATTAAAACACATTTGTATGGGAAGCTAATACTTAGGATATTTCTAACATATCACTCTCATACCATATAAACATAGAGGTCTGCATGCATTTTTCTAAGTTAAAGTTTTGATCAGATTTATGTGTAATTAAATACTGTGTTAGTCCAGCAGCTTATCTGAGCTGAATGCTTGGGAAGCACTTCAGGAACTGTGAAAGTGTAAGCCAAACACCTTCCTAGTGGGTACTCGGAGTTAGTTTTGATTTAGTTTGTATTTTTATTTGAATGTTTTGTTTAATAAAGGTTCTTGGTTAAGAAAAAAATATATATTTTTTGCAACAATCGCTCAGCGCTCAGTTTTCGTCAGGAGCTCAGCTGGCATATGCATAATTTGAACATTTCTGTTCTGAATAACTTCACTGTGATGTCTCACTGGTGGCACTTACAGCTCCTAACCTCCCCATTACATATATGTGGAGCACTGTAAGGTGGACAGAGCTTTGCCAGGCACTTGGTCTCCACTAATAAACCTGCTCTGGTCTAGCCTCATAGTGCATAGTTGCGCTGTTTATATGGTATGACTGTATTATTGAGTTTGAGATTCCCAAACTGTGTTTTATTTATTTTTCCATGGAGATGTTTATCTTCTAAGTCAACCACTGAGCCCCTTGTGCACTGGCCTGTCCATCCCCATCACCCAAAATCACCAGGACTTACCTGCTCTGAGATCCCCTATGGCCTCCCACCACCGCCATGGTGGGGCCAGGAGGAGGAGCCATTCACAAGGCGACACATATTCAGACAGGAACAGAACCTGGTTAGTAATGCAAAGCCTGTGGCAGGTTGTCGGATTTTTCCACTATTGGAGGTTTTCTACCTTTGGTTTATCTCCCAGGCAGCCAAGCATGCAATGATGCCAATCCAATTAAAGGCAAGTACTGCTTTGTGCCTGCCTGAGCCCTGCCATTTGTGCCATTCTGATGCCCTGCCAGTCTTCCTCACCTAAGTGGTTGTTAAAGAGCGGGGTGGTCAGACTCCCCCTCTCTGAGAGGAGAGCAGTCCCGAAGATGCTCAGTCATCTCTCCTGCCAGCTAACCCCTGTTTGACCCAGGCCCTTCCCCAAAACCGGCCCACTACCATGGGAGGCAGTCCATAGTCCATAGTAGTAAGAATTTTATTGTTTGGTCAAATGACCTTATACAAATACAGGCATCATACAAATACAAAGTACACATAAATACATAAATATGTATAACATATTAAAATACAGCAGGAATATAATTGATTCATACAGTAAACAGTAACTCTTTACTTTCAATATGTTTCAGATATTCTTGTGATCATTTCTAATCTTTGAAACTGCTAATAAATAAGCTGCTGCTGCCTTTATTATGATTTCATCATTCGTAGTAAATAAAACCTTCAAGATCAAACCCATATTTGTCTGTTGCATAGTAACTCACAAAGGTTGAAGATATTGCGCTTGGCTTAATATACCAACTACAGTTAAAAATGACATGATGTAAATCTTCTACTTGAGTATGTCTACAAGAGCAAAGGAGAATTTTTCATCATTATTCCTTCATATCTTGCTTTCAAAACATTGCTATAAAATAACTCCAGGAGATAACTAGTATATAATTTTCATTTTTAACATCAGTAAGAATATCCAAATAATATCTATAATGATGTGATATATCATTCTGTACTAGCCATTGTGAAATATGAAGTTTCATAATGTTCTTCAAATCACATAATTTGTAATATTCTATTAGTTTATCTGTAATATATTTCTGATACTTTAGATTTATAACAATACCTTTTGTGTTGTAATATTCCAGGACACCCAGATCAACCCATTTTAAAATCATTTGTGCATTTTGTAGCCAGTTATCATTTGTCAAACCATTTTCTGCCCAATATTTTTTTTCTTGAAGACACATATAGGGGATACGATAATTCCCATAGTTAAGCAGTCTGATCCAATAATTTACTTTTTTGGCATAAAAGTACCCTGCTAAACCTGATAAGCCTAACTCACCTCTTATTAATACAATAGGTACTGATTTTCCTAAACCAAGAGAAAGTCTAAGTAATTTATTCATGGGTACTTCTATAGATTCAAATTTGCTGATGCTCCAAACTTCAGCACTAAAATGTGCTTGTGCATTATATTTAGCTTTTAATGCACCTATAAGGGGTTTAAGGGTATTTCCACCATACTTTCTATTAAACAGACTAAGAGAAGTTACAGTTTGTTTTAATTTCACTTTCAGTAAATTAATATGATTGAACCAACTACCATTGTTAGAAAATGTCAGACCTAAATATGTATACTGTTTTACTGTAGTTAATCTTTTCTCACCTATCTGACAAATTCTGTTTGTATTTCTACCACCAAATATCATAACCTTACTTTTTGTTTCATTAATTTTAAGTGAATGTTGTAGGGCACACTTATTCAAGAATTCTAATTTTTTTTTGTAGTCCAGACTGTGTGAGTGCAAACAAGACTAGATCATCTGCATAAGCTAAAGCTGCATAACCATTAGCCAACATTTTTGGAGAATCAGATTCAATCTTTTCTAATTGCTGTAACAAATTATTTATATAGATACAGAATAGAAATGGGGCCAAAACACATCCTTGCCCTTACTCCTTTGTTAGTAGGAAAGTTGGCAGATGAATTACCCGATCTCCCCAATCTAATCTGTGCCCATGTCCCTGTATACAATTCACTTACAATGGCAATAAGAGAGTCAGAGACACCCTATTGTTTCAACTGTTTCCATACAATGTTACACACAATCATATCGAATGTAGATGTGAAATCTATAAAAACCTGCAGCTTTTGTTTTCTAACCTTAACATACGTCTTAATTAAATGCTCAAGTATGAAATAATTATCAATAGTGGAACACCCTTTCCTAAAACCTGCCTGTAATTCTGACAGGCCACCTAACTTATTTATCTGTTCCTTAAGTCTATCTAAAATGATTTTTTGTAAATACTTTACTCATATTATCAAGAAGCGATATAGGTCAGTACATGGCAAGGTTTTTCTTATCGCCTTTCTTATAAATAGAAATTATCAATGCCCCTTTCCAAGAAGATGCAAATGCTAATATAGTACAACAATTGTTAAAAAAAGGTACCAGAATTTTGGTCCATAAAAATGGAGTAGTCAAAAAAACTTCAGCCGGAATTTGATCAGGGCCAGAGGCCTTTCCCCATTTTAATGTAATAATTGCAAAGTACACTTCAGATGATGAGATTTTACTAAACTGTATCATATCTGGTTTAATTAAATTTAATTGTGTATCTTTTACTGAATCATAAAAAATAGATGAATAATAATCAACCCATTCCTGCATCGTAATATAGGAATCAATCTCATACATTAAATTGCCGGTTCCTTTGGCTAGTAAGAGCCAATATGACTGATAATCAATCTTTTTTATTGTTGTTAACATTTTATTCCACTGCATTAGCTGATATTTCTTTTGTTTGTTTTTTCCAGAAATACCTTATATTTTTTTCTAAATTGATAAATTTTTTTACTTTTGTTTCTTAATTCACTATTTTTAGTATTTTTAATAAACCGGGTAAGTTTAGATTTTTCTAATCGACATTCAGCATCAAACCACATGTTCTGCCTATTATTAGTAATACTAAGTAAATTTGTATTTTTCAGAAATGTTTTTATCATTTCACAGCACTTAAAAATCAAATAATTCAATTCTTCTGCTGTGGTATCATTATCTATTTCATCATTTAAATTCTGTACTTCCTGCTTAATATTGGCTTCCTGAGAGTCTTTCCATCTAGTTCTAATATGATCCATGGGAGGCAGTACAACTACCACCAAGCTGCTAAGCCAGCCCACCAGACTGTATTTTTATAAGTAAATAAAAACAGCACTCGGATGAAAGAATAAATTGTATTTCAGCTACAGTTGCTATACATATTTTGACACATCACAATGTTTTGAAATTGGATAAAAGTTTTCCAAGGAAAACAACATAAAAACATACATAAATATACAGAATAAGATAATCCATTTTTGTTTACTTTCTGCATCTTAAAAGGCATCGGCAGGGAATGTTTAGTGAATTAGGGACCATTTTCAGAAGGTTAGCAGAATGCTTAACATCTAAGCACCATGTCATGTGGGAACAGCATGGTTGAACAGGTGCCATATATTTAGCAGCCCCTGATGCTAACCTGGTCATGTGCATGTGTGTATGTACTACTGTGGCCATGCAAATGAGGGATCCCCTACTGTACAGAGAGCAGAGTGCTATATAAAAGGTTTTGAAAGTTCTTAACAACTGAAATTGCAATACTGTTTACTGCCTCCAAAAATCCTGCCCTCATTTGAGCACACAGTGGTGCATATTGTCACCCTACCCCTGGTCACCACTCTGATGCTCCCGAGTAGTATACCAGAATGATCCTTGGCATTTAAAGGTTCCACACACCCTGATTACAGTTTAAATGGCTCCAGTTATTATTGTAAAATGATCCTTGATGTCTAGTGCTCCTCTCAAATTGCCATTCAGATGCCCTGATTATTATAATAATATGGGTATAGAATGTATTTATTTATTTACTTAATTACATATTTAAAAGTTTTACCAGGAAAGGTATACTAAGCTGGGAGCTCATTTCCATATGAATCCTGGTGGAAAGGGAACTTGTACAAGCAGGGTTTAGGAAGCACAAGATTTCAAAATACATAACATACATGTTGGAAGACTATTGACAGAGCAGAGGAGAGTGGCACACAATTGCAAATTACAATGGGAATAATAACACAAGACTTGAGAACTTGAGTGACAAGCAAACAATTGACAATGCTTATACAGCACAGTCAGGAGCCACACACATATGCTGGCAATCACATACAGAGCAGTTTAAATCAACACTAGTTGTAAACATTTGTGCATAATGCCTAGAGTGGGAGCATAAGTGCCTAAATTACAGCTGTACCTAAATTGGAAACAAGTCATAGGAGAGCAGGAGGGAAAATTTCTGAGCAAGTGCAGGAGGAAGAGGTGAGACCTCTGAAGTGGCTTGAAAGGATCGAGGGGAAGGAGATTGGTGAATGGCTAGGGCAAGGGAATTCTAGGTTTTATGGAAGCAGTGGCTGAATGTGGCTTTGCCAATGGTCATGGAGACTGAAGGGACTACTAGGGTTCAAACATTTGAGCTTCTGAGGGTATGGTGGGGGGATGAGAGGAAGGAGGGTAGGGAAACAAAACAGAATTTTCCCACAAAGCTGGCACAGTGGGCATGGTGTCTGTCCACAAGAGAAGAGAAGAAAAGGAGAGAAATTTATACATAGAACACTGTTGAGTCCTAGGAGGACAGTCGAGAGTGTAATGACAGAAATAGTTGAAGAGAGTGTCCAATCTGACAAGGGTAGTGACTGGGGCTGCACTGTAGACCATATCACCATAGTCAAAGATTGGAGAATCATTCTCGATAATAGCATGGTATGCTGGAGGTGGGATACAGTCACAGTTCCTGTAAAGTGCACCATTATGGGATGCAGCTTTTTGACTATAGCATCCACTTGTTCAGAAAAGTTTAGGTGCTGGTCTAGCCAGATACCAAGATACCTAAAGGTGAAAAAATCCTCCACAGGGGAGCCATCCAGGGTGTGGAAAGTAGGAAGGGGAGAGAGCCTAGAGAGTCTGCACCTTATGCCAAAGGACATGGAGGGAGTCTTCTTGGCATTGAGGAAAAGCTGATTTGTGTGCAGCCAGGACTGAACTTGATCAAAGTCCAGTTGGAGTTTGTGGGCCTGTTGTGAAGAGGACCATGTCATCTGTGTACATGTAAATGGAGCAGACAAGCATATGGAGGGGAAATTATTAAGGAAAATGAAGAAAAGTAGTGGGCCTAACACAGATCCTTGTGGGACCCCAGTGGATACAGGCAGGGAGGATAGAGGGGGGTCACCAATTTTGACTGCCTGGGACCTACCCATGTGGTATGAGTGGAACAGCCAATGACTGAGTCGGCGAGGCCTGAAAAAACATAGAAACATAGAATTTGATGGCAGATAAGGACCGCTTGGCCCACCTAGACTGCCCATTTCCCTACCTAATGGATAAGCTGCAAATCCTAGTTTACCAACAGCCTACTTCCTCCTACCCCCCCACTAGAAATTGTCTTATGTCTGTCCCATGCATTCTTGAATTCCCCACTGTTTTTGACTCCACTACCTCCTCAGGAAGGCTGTTCCATGTATTCACAACCCTCTCCATGAAAAAATACTTCCTCACATTACCTCTGAGCCATCCCCCCTCTATCTTGAAATTGTGCCCCCTTGTTCTTGCACATCTCTTTTCTGAAAGATGTTACCCTGTTGGACTCTGTTGATTCCCTTGATGTACTTGAAAGTTTCTATCATGCCCCCCTCCCTCTCCTTGAGGGTATGCACATTAAGATCCTTTAATCTCTTTCAGATGTCTTATGGTGCAGACCCTGCACCATTTTAGTTACCCTCCTCTGGACAGCCTCCATCCTGTCTATGTCCTTGCGGAGATGGGGTCTCCAGAACTGCACACAGTGATCCAGATAGGGGTCTTACCAACTGTCTGTACAGAAGGATAACACCTTCCTGTTTTCTACTGGTGATGCCTCTCCCTATGCATCCCAGTATCCCCCCAGCCCTCCTTACTGCCTTCTCACATTGCTTGCCTACTTTAAGGTAATCTGATATGACTACCACCAGGTCCCTTTCCATTTTTGTTGTTGTTAGTATCTCACCCCCCATTGTGTACTCTTCCCCTGGGTTTTTTTCCCCAGGTGCATTACTTTGCACTTCTTTGCATTGAATCTAAGCTGCCATATATTTGACCATTCCTCCAACCTTGCCAAGTCCTTTTGCATCCTTTCCACCCCACCTTCTGTATCAAGCCTTCAGCCTGGAGTTTGGTTAATAACTGGGGTGGGAGACAGTGTTGAACACTTTGGCTAGATTGACAAAGATAGCAGAGGTGAATAGGCTGTGATCCATACCATTGCTGATATATTTAGTGAGTCTGAGCAGAGAGATGGTGGTGGAGTGGTTCTTGCGGAAATGAAGCCAGACTTGTAGTAGGTGAAGAAGGAAGAGGAGTCCAGAAAGGGAGAGAGTTGTGACAAGACAATTTTTCCTGTATTTTGGAGGAAGGAGAGAAATGGGTCAGTAGTTGTTAGTGGCAGATGGGTCACCACCTTTTGGAAGAGGAGTAACAGTGGCAGTCTTCCAGTCAGCAGGGACAGAGGAGCAGCAGAATGAGAAGTTAGGGAGGTCAGACAATAGGGAGGAGATTGCTGAAGCAGAGAAATGGAGGATCTTGCTATCCAGGCCAACTGGGCTCCTACCTTTGGAAGGGTTAAGGGAGGGAAGGATGTCGGTGATAGAGGATAGTAATTATGGAGAGAAGAAAAATAGGGGGAAGGAAGGAGATGACTGTCATGCAGGCTGACAGGGGTGAGAGGGAGGTGAGGAGGGGAGAGGGAGGAGAGGAGAGAGGAGGTACAGGTGATAAAAAAAGGAATTAAAGGAATTAAACCTCTGTGGTGATGAAGGAGGGGTCAGAGATAGGGGTGCCACCCACTTTGAGGACAGGCAAAGGTGACTGAGTGGAAGGGGAGAAGAGATTGCAGCAACCTTCCAAAATTTAGACAGGTGACCAATGTTAGCACTGAAGGTGGCTGCAAAATATTTGCCTTTGGCAAGCCTTTTTGCCCTGGTACAGGTGTTGCAGAGGTGATGATACCTCTGGAGGCCATGGGGGATGGATTACATTTATTTTCTGTCCAGGACAAATCATGCACTTGCAAGCAAGCTATGGGTTTGGCTGTGATCTAGGGTAGGTAGGGTACCTTTTCTTGTGTCCTGCACTGGGTGGGGCATGGCAGTCCCATATTTTGAGGAATTTCATTGAAATATGTTAGCATGGAGTCAATGGAGGAAATCAATGAGATAGGGGACCTATCAAAGCAGCTTAGGCCACAGTGCAAGGGGGTGAGGTCCAGGGATTTGAAGGAAAATATAAGCAGTGTTTTGGTGGGGATGAGGGGGCTTTAGTTGAAAGAGAGGCAGCAGAGGGTCATGATTATGGTGTCAGATCAGAAGAGAGGGTGGTCATGAGTGGAATGCCACAGGGATACATCCTGAGTCTTGTCCTCTTCAACATGCTCATCAGCAATGTTTGAGAATGAATCTGTTGCTGTGTCTCTTTGAAGACGACACCAAGCTCATGGGAGGGTAGACATTGATGGGGGAAGTAGGAAACTGAAGAGTGACTTGCAAAGAGTAGAGAGGTGGCCTAAGGTTTGGCAGCTGAAATTCAATGCCAAAAAGTGCAAGGTGATTCGCTTAGGGAACAAGAACCCCAGGACAGAGTACTGGATTGGACGGGTAGAGCTGAGCACTACAGCTGAGGAAAGGGACCTAGAAGTCATCATTAGAGACTCCCTTAAACAATCAAGCTAGTACAGCAAGACCTCTAGTAAGACAAATAGAATACTGGGATGTACTCGAAGGGATTCTGATAGTAGAAGAAAAGAGGTTTACTGCCTCTTTATAGATCTTTGGTGAGGCTGCGCCTGGTGTACTGTGCCCAGTTCTGAAGACCTCACCTCAGGAAAGATAAGGACAGGCTGAAGACTATGTAACAAAGGGTGATCAGGATGATTCGGAGCTGACAGGACAGAGCTTATGAGGATCTGCTCAAGGCACTGAACATGTCTTCACTGGAGACCAGACAAGAGAGGAGTGATATGATAGAGACCTTTAAGTTCTTGTAAGGAATAAACAAGGTGAATGGAGAAGAACTACCTAGCCTGAGTAACAGTTCAAGGAGATGGGGGTACAAAGAAACTGATGAGAAGGAGGTTCAAGAGGGATATCGAAAGTTTTATTTTCAGAAGTGGTGGTGGAATTGGAATAGTCTGCCAAATGAGATGGCAGTCACCAAAAGCATAAATGATTTCAAGCATGGCAGTGACAAAGGTAAGGGTATAATGGTTACTCAGGCTGATAGTAGTAGGGTGGGGAACAGGGGAGTGGATAGTGAAGGCTAGTACCCTTTATGGACAGTAAGTACCGAGGTTTAATAGGAAACTAGGGGCAGACTGGATGTACCATTGTTTTTTTTTTCTGCTAACATTGTCTATGTTTGTGTTTCTATTTTTCCATGACCCCTGACATCTAGTCCACCCTCAATTGCAAATCTGAACCTCCTCCCAAGCCATCCAGCCAGGTCCATCCACCCTCCCCATTGGCCTCCCATTTACCCAAGATTGCAGCCACCTCCCTGTGACTGTGATCAGTACAGCCTCAGCTCATTACTTTGGCTGGCCACTGTCTGAGTGAAAGGGAGTGAGTGTACACCTACTGTAGAACATCTGTTTTTGTAGTACAGTAGGTGTGTGCTCACTCCCTGTCACTCAGAAAGTGGCCAGCTGAGGTGGCAAGCAGAGGTGCTGGGCCTGTCACTGTTGCAGTGGGAGGGACTAGCAGCTGAGGTCATTTATGGGTCACCATGGGGAGAGGGGTAGAAGGACCTTAATGGGTGGAATTGAGAGGTGGCTCAGACTTGCAATCAGGGTGAACTAGATGTCAGGGATCTTCTTAATATACTAATCAGAAACATCTCAATGGTGATTGGGGTGGGGAAATACTACATGCCAAGGATCATTTTGCTTATTGGAGTCATCTGATTGTGACTGGGGGGAACTACTAGATGCCAGGGATAATTTTATTATAATTCAGGGGCATCTGAATGGTGATCAGAAGGTGGGGATTGGCACTGCTCTGTACAATTCCTCCATGCAGTCATACACAGAGGCATCGTGTGTAGATGTTAGTTAGCACATATGGACTGGCAAATGTCCCATCAGCACTTTTCCTGCCCTATGGACTTAACATGCTGAGAGTTGAAAATGACTCATGGGGTAAAGGTACTATCCTATTTGGGAACATGTTGTCTCCCTTTGCTCCTCTGAATCCCTGTCCTATGGAGGCTGTGATAGTACCCTGTCATGTCACAGTGGGCTATCCAGTGGGAACCAGTGATCACTGTATAGTGTGGTTCAACATTAAAATGGGTGCAGAGGAAGTCACAAAAAGATGAGTGCCCTGGACTTTAGTAGGTTGGATTTTAAAGAAATGGGATACTGCTTCAGAAGCAGTCTAGCAGGGGAGGACTGTTAGAGAGGGGTAGAGAAACAGTGAAGAAAATTAAGTAAAGGCATAGGGAGGGCAACCAACATCTGCATGAAGGAAGTGAACAAAAGCAGGAGGAATGTCAATGCTGAATGTTGTCTTGCTGGCATTGGCATTGGTAGTACAGGAGTTAGAGTAATGCATAATAGGAATGGCAGTGAAGTATTGAATTGACGTCAACCCCACCCCCACCCTGCAGAGGCTGACAGGCATTGGAGTGTGCCTTTGGGTCATTGGCCATAACGCTCATGCCATTTCACCTCACCCTACCCTGCAGACACTGACAAGTGTCTCAGTGTGCCTTGGGGTCTTCGGGCCTTACACTTACCCCATTCCATAAGGAAATACGCTGAGATGGGTGCAGTACAGGAGAATGGGATGAACTTTGGGGTCAAAGACTCCAAAGCACACCTTTATGCCTGTCACTGGCTGCAGGGTGGGGGTGGGGGTGGAATGGCATGAGCATTACAGCTGACGATCCCAAGTCACACCCCTGATGACTGTCAGTCTCTACAGGGTGGGGCGTTATGATTGGAAACCCTAATGCTCCAGGTGTTTGTTAGTATATTCACTCCAAATTTTCAACATGGGCTTTTTGTGACCCCACCTCATGAACCGTAGCACTATCAGTTCTTTAGCCAAAAGGTGATTTTGCACAGCGACTGGGCCATTTGGTGCCACAGGTGCGAAAACACATTTCAGGTAGGGTGTGAAAAAAGACAGCTGTACTGTTCATGAGGAGGTGTAAAAGAATGGCAGTGTTGAAAATCTGGAGTGAAAAAATGAAAAATTGGTGAAGTCACAAGCGTGTGTAGAAACTGAGCAACGGACACCCATAACACAATTATTTTTGGGATTTTTTTAGCAAAATTTTCAACATTGGCATTTTGGGACCTCCGCTCATGAAAAGTGGCACTGTGATTTTATTAATCTGTCCAGAAAGTTTGTTTCCCACAGCAACATGCCATTTTTAGAAAACACATTTTGGGCAGGATGTGAAACATTGGAGCAGTACTGTTCATAAGGAGGTGTGAAAAAATGGCAATGTTGAAAATCTGGAGTGAAAATATTAAATAGTGTCGAACTTACAAACGTACGTGGAAACTGCACAATGCACGCTCATAACACAGTAATTTTTTTGAATTTTTCACCAAATTTGCAACACAGACTTTTTGGGACCCCACCTCATGAACAGTGGCACTGTCATTTTGTTAATCGTTCCCGAAAGGTGATTCCATGCAGTGACCACAAAATCACCTTTTGAGACCAAATAGTGAGATGACAGAGCATGTGTTCATGAGATGGGGTCCCAAGAATTCCATGTTGGAAATTCGGAGCCAAAATTCAAAAAAATGTCTGAGAAATCCACCTAAGTTCAACCCCCCCCCTTCCCATTGATGCCATTAGATAGCTTACTGGCATTTCTTCATTTTGCAGTTCATCTCTGATGAGCCCAGACAAATCCCACTTCACAGACGATCACAGCACTGGACCTCAGGAGATAAGTATGGGGTAGGGGGGTGCAGGGAGGCGGGTTGGGAGAGGAGGATGCCGGGACTATGAAGGACCATTTTCTTTTTTACAGATACAAATAAAAAACGGACATTGAAGGACCGTTTCCTTTCTTTACAGGTGAACGAAAAAAATGTTGGGCACTGGGGTGGTCTCCCAGTGTGCCCCATGAGTTTTGAGGGGGAGGATATTGGGCACACTGGAGCTCCCAAAGAGTGTGTGTGTGTGTGTGTGTGTGTGTGTGTGTGTGTGTGTGTGTGACTGATACCAATGGAGACTGGGTCCCATCAGCAAAGAAAGTGTGTGGGGTTGGGGAACATGCGGACACGGGGACTGGCCACCCCCAATGTTGGTATGGGAATTGTGTGGCAGACGGCAGGAGTCACCATGTTTATTGAAATGTTTCACCATGAAAGGTACGTTGAGGAGGTGTGTCATCTGCCGCTGCATGATGAGCTTGTCTCTGATTGCAGCAGCAGATTTCTTTCAACTTGGTGGCACTTTCCATAATTTCTGCGTCAGTGCTAGCATGCTCACTAATAGGGGATGAGGGATGCACCTACTAAATAAAGCAATTCTTGTGGGGGATAGGAAGAAATAGGCTATTGGTTAACTAGGATCTGCAGCTTATCCAGTAGGTAGGGAAATGGGCAGACTAGGTGGGCCAAGCAGTCCTTATCTGCTGTCAAAGTCTATGTTTCTATGTTTAAAGCGTGCCCTGAATACACCTGCACTGACACACCTCTCAATGTGGTACTACCACAAGATGTTGCTTGTGCCTGCATGCAAGATAACATAAAAAGGACCATTATGGTACTGTAGGGAAGTGGTCATGAAGGTGTCAGAAGCACATCCCCAATCGGTTGGGTTAAGCAACTCCTACACTGTTTTGCAGGAGCAGGACAGCCCCACAATGGCACCCACACCTGAGACAAAGGAGATGGGTGGATCCTCCAAAATGCAGCACCAGGGAAGAGGAAAAGAGAACTCCAGAGGAGAAGAAAGCTTCTCCTGGTTGGGAACTCAGTTGTTCGAGGAGTGAAGTTAGGGGAACCTAGCAGGAAGGAGTAAGAGTTGAGGCAAGTGAGATTTATTTTCTCAGAAGAAGCCAGAAGGGGAAGGAAACATATTCAATTCAGTGCTTACAGTAACTGGTAATTGCTATTTTCTTTAAACTTAGGTTGTGGGCTTTTAGTGACACTGTACTTTCTTTGTTGTCTTTACTTAGAATTGTTTTGGGCTGTTGAAAATTTAAAACATAGTGGTGGTGTATTTCTTTGCTGTCTTTAATTGCTGCAAATTTTCACCCCTTCCCCGACTTTTAATTATATGCCCTGTTAAATCTGATTGACAGGACCTAAACACAGGGTATAGTAAGGGTGTGGAGTAGGAGGGGCATAAGGGGGAAGAAGCCCACCCTCAGCACGACAAGTGTTTTGACTCATTTATTTATTGGTTTATTTTCTTTTTTTAAAAAGAAAAGTATCTGAGGATCAGTGGCAGGATTTTTAAGACAGTAAATTAATAAAAAGGGAACTAGGAGAGCTTCAGTAGCAGACAAGTAGTGGAATAGCAGTATAGTTGCAGTATAATGTGGTGAGTGGTGCAATGCAGTGGCTGTGGGACAGCCATATTCAGGCAGACCTTCTGGACACTGAGGTGCTGCCCTATCTGCATGCATCTCTCTGACCGCGGGATGAGGTAGCCAGACTCAGAGCGGAAGTAAACTGGGTCAGAGTACCATCACCCTATCCAGACACCACCCAGTCCAATGCAACTGCCTCAAAGGATGCTGAGAACGAGGAGCACTTGGATGACAGTGGGCTCAGGGAGGGTTAGAAGCAGTCAGGCAGAGGCACATCCCAGATCCTATTCCACTCAAGAACTCATATGCCACACTGGCAAATGGGGACAACCAAATAGAGGTACCCAGAGAAGTGGAAGGAAAGGATGTGGAGGTTAGCCAAGGAGGTGACCTCAGTGGGGAAAGCAGTGGACCCCAGAGGAGGAGGAAGCAATCCTGGTGGGGACTCCATCATAAGAGGGATCCAGCTAGGAACACAGGAGAGGAGGACAGGGAGGTGAGGTGTCACAGGTGCCACGGCATGGAGGGATGGAAGGAAGATCCTGGGGATCACTGGGAAGGCAAGACAGGAGGGTGAGCTGGATGTCATTATCCACCCAGGTACTAATGACCTGGCAAATGGGGAGCCAAAGGAAGTTCAGGAAGAGTTTAGGAAATTGGGGAGGGTCTCAAGCAAGTAGCTATTTCTGTCACTTTCTGAAGTACTACCCGAGAGGCAAGGAGAGCATAGGGTGCATGCACCAGGACCTTTAACTCATGGTTGAAGAACTGGTGCTGTGAGGAAGGGTTTGATTCATTGGTGGCTGGGACCCACCTGGAGGGATGGAGGTTTGTTCAAGCCTGATGGCCTGCATCCATCCTGGAGGGAATCCAAGCACTCAATGATAAGTTTAAATGCTACATTGACAACATTTAAACTAGCGGGGTGGCAGGCCAGCAAGGAGGGTACCTACTTGCTCACCCCCACAGCTAGTAGTGGAACCAGTGAACCAGAGGAGTGGCTATCTCTACAAAGCAGTGTGCAAAAGATGGAGATTAGCACCCAAGAGGTGGATAGGCAGAAAAGGGGCAAAATTCAGCAGAAGGGCAGACAGCAAGGAGAACCAGGGATAAAGGACAACCAAGAAAGGGACTGGAGTAGAACAGTGAAACAGTCTAGGGAGGTCAAATCATGGAAAGCCATGTGTGCAAATGCCAGCAGCCTTAGCAACAAGATGGAAGATCTGGAGGCTGTCATGGTGCAGTCAGACCTGGACATTGTGGGCATCACTGAAACCTGGTGTAATGATAACCATGACTGGGAGATGGCCATACCTGGCTACAACATATTCAGAAGAGACAGGGCAGGCAGGAAGGGAGGAGGAGTGGCACTGTATGTGAAAAATGACATAAGGGCCACAGAGATCCAGGAGGACCAAAATGGGGGAGAGATACTGTGGGTTAGCTGGAAAGGAAAATGAGGCCAGCCATCCGCACAGGTGTAGTCTATAGACCACCAGCCCAGGAGGAAGAAACAGATAGGGAGCTGATGCTAGCCATCCAAAGGATGGCAGACAAGAGGGAGGTAGTACTGGTTGGAGACTTCAATATTCCAGACGTGGACTGGAGCATCCCAGCAGCAGCATCAACTAGGAGCAGATTTATCCTGCACTCCATTTAGGGTGCCTTCCTCAAGCAACTGGTCATGGAACCAACTCGGCAGAAGGCAATACTGGACCTTGTGCTCACAAACAGGGACAGTGTGATGGAAGTAACAGTGGGGGAGCACCTGGGGAACAGTGACCACCAGTCATTGTGGTTTGAAATCACAGAAAGAGCAGAACCAAACCACACAAAAACACGTATCCTGGATTTTAGGGGGGCAGACTTTGGGAAAATGGGGAGATACTTGAAAGAGGCATTAAGGGAATGGGGCAGGAATCAGGGGTTGAAGAACAGTGGGCAGTATTTAAAATGGGGATTACAAGAGCGACAGAATTATGCATTAAGCAGGTTAGCAAGAGGAAAAGGAAGAGGAGACCATTATGGTTTTCCAAAGAGGTAGCAAAGAAAGTGAAAGCCAAAAAGATTGCATTCAGGCAATACAAAAAGACACAGGCAGAAGGGGATAGGGAGAAGTACCAGGAGAAGCAAAGTGAGACAGGGAGGTCAGTAAGGGAAGCCAAAGCTCAGACAGAAGAACACATTGCAAAATCAGTGGGTAGAGGGGACAAAACCTTTTACAGGTACATAAGTGAAAAAAGAAAGGGAAAGGAATGGGTAGTGAGACTGAAGGGGGAGGATGGGGCAGCGTGGAGGATGACAACAGTAAAGCTGACATATTGAACAGGTATTTCTGCTGAGTCTTTACTGAGAAAGAGGAGGGTAATGGATCTGAAGGGAGTACAAGGGGTGAGAATGGTGCAGAAATGGACACAACCCTTTACATGAGAAAGGGTCATGAAGGAACTGAAATTAATAAGAGTTGATAAAGCAATGGGGCCAGATGGGGTGCACCCAAGGGTCCTTAAAGAACTAAGAGAGGTGGTGGCTGAACCTCTGGCTATCCTGTTTAGCCAATCACTGGAAACAGGGGAGGTACCCAAAGACTGGAGGACAGCAGATGTAGTCCTCTTATACAAAAGTGGGAACAAAGAGGAAGCGGGGAACTACAGACCAGTCAGCCTCACCTCGGTAGTGGGGAAGATCATGGAGCACTACTGAAGGAGAGATTGGTGGAACATCTGGTTGTCAATGGACTACAGGACCCAAGGCAGCATGGTTTCACCAGGGGGAGGTCATGTCAGACCAACCTCATTGAATTTTTTGACTGGGTGACTAGGGAGGTGGATCAGGGGAGGGCAGTGGACATAGTCTATCTAGATTTCAGCAAGGCCTTTGACACTGTGCCACATAGAAGACTATTACACAAACTGGGGAATATGGGTGTGGGCAGGACAGTAGTGTGGTGGGTAGGTAACTGGCTGGGCAGCAGGACACAGAGTGTTATGGTAAATGGCTGTCACTCCACAGAGGGAAGAGTGACCAGTGGGATCCCACAGGGATCAGTGCTGGGACCGGTCCTATTCAACATCTTCATCAGTGACATTGCGAGGACCTAGAAGGCAGGATTTCACTGTTCGCTGATGACACAAAGCTCTGTAACAGAGTAGACACACCAGAGGGTGTAGACAGAATGAGAAGGACCTGCAGAAACTTGAAGAATGGTCAGGGGTTTGGCAGTTGAAATTCAATGCAAAGAAGTGCAAGATAATGCATATGGGGCACAAAACCCTGGCACAATATATCAGTTGGGGGTGAGGATATAGCATGCACCAAGCAGGAAAGGGATCTTGGGGTTATCATCTCTGATGACCTCAAGGTAGGGAAACAGTGTGACAAGGCAGCAGGTAAAGCAAATAGGATGCCGGGATGCATAGGCAGGGGCATCACCAGCAGGAAAAGGGAGGTCATAATTCCACTATACAAGACACTAGTGAGGCCCCACCTGGAGTACAGTGTACAGTTCTGGAGACCTTACCTAAATAAGGACATAGACAGGGTAGAGAAGGTTTAGAGGAGGGCAACAAAGATGGTACATGGATTGCATCACAAGTCCTATGAGGACAGGTAGAAGGAACTGAACATGTACTCCCTGGAGGTGAGGAGAGAGAGAGGGGATATGATAGAGACATACAAGTATCTTACAGGGAGGAGCAAGATGCAAGAATACACTATTTTTAAGTGAAAAAGGTGTTCCAGAACTAGAGGGCATGGGATGAAGTTGGAGGGAGGACGATTCAGAGGAAACGTGAGGAAGAATTTCTTCACAGAACGGGTGGTAGACAAGTGGAACACCCTGCCAGAGGAAGTGGTTGGGGCTGAAACAATCACGGGTTTAAGAATGCATGGGATAGACATAAAGGAATTCTGGAGGTCAAGGGTAAGGGCAGCAGACTTCTAGGAAAACATAAACTGAACTTACAAGCTCAAATGGGCAGACTGGGTGGGCCATAGGCCCTTATCTGCCGACATTGTCTATGTATCTATGTATCTAAGGACAGGGAGGTAAAGTGCATTTCAGAAAGCACTGCATGGCAGGATGAGAAGTGGATCTATAGGATTTCAAGGGTAATGGCAAGGAGGAGAAACTGGATGTTATTGTCCACCTGGGGATGAATGACCTGGCAGGAGACAAAGTGGAAGTAGCTAGAATCCAAAAGGATTTCAGGAAGCCGGGGGAAGCCTGAAGCACATAGAACACTATGTCTCCTTGTTGGAGTTGCTTCCTGTTCATGGCAGGGGAGAGGCTAGGGTACTCCACATCCAGAAATTCAACTTCTGGTTGAAGGAATGGCATGGAAGGGTGTTTTTTTTTATTTTTTTTATTGTTTTTATTTATTCAAGAATTGAGTTTACAACCTTTGAGTCAAGGACTCATTTCCAAAGGAACCTCATTGCAGGGAAGGCAGACAAGAGAACAGTGTAAGGTACAACAGAGGAAACATAACAGGTGCAAATACATATAACAGTAAGGACACGTTACCGCTGGATTAAACAGGCAATGTTGCATACAGTAAATTACAGTTGTATAGCGTGGCAGTCAGAGGACATTGTCAGGCCAGTAGAAATAGCAGTCCAACTGGACCTTGTCAGGCTATTGGATCGGAGCCCAGGTATCATGCCCTCACAGTAATTTAGCGGCAGTTACAGCTTCTGGCATCAAAGAGAAAGTTACGGAGGACATTTTTAAAGGGGCCAATTTTGGAGAGATTCGTGATGGTGGGCGGGAGGGAGTTGAACCATGTGGGGGCACGATAGCTTCATGGGGGACTGGGGCTCCACCTGGACAAATGAGAGCCTGTATAAAAATAATGGCCTGCATCCATCAGGGAAGGGGACCTAAGTAAGAAGTTTGAATGCTTCAGTGACAAGGATTTAAACTGGCCAAGGGGGAAAGGAGTCAGGAAGGTCAGGTGGCTTAGTATCACCCCCCCCTCCCTTGGGCACATGCAGAAAAATGAATTGAAGTCTAGGATAATGAGAGCAGAAGGAGAGTAGGAAGCAGTGAATTCTAGGCCACACGAGAAAGACAACTAGGGAGGGGGGATGAAGCAGAGGAGTGGAGGTGGAAAGAAGCAGGGGAGCAGCAGCATAGGAAGAAATAGATAGGATACAAAACATGGAAGGCAGGTAACAAATGCTCACAGCCTGAGAAATGAAATCCCAGACATGGAGGCATTGATAGTAGAGGAAGACCTGGACATAGTAGCAATAACTGAGACATGGTACATTGCTAATCATGGGACATTGATGTACTGGGTTATGCTCTGTTCAGGATGGATGGGGGGGTATAAAATGAGGGAGTGTGACCCTGTATGTCAGAGAGGGTATAAATGCGACAGAGGTGCAGGGTAGACAGGGGGAGGCTGAGGCACTGTTGGTCACCCTTGAACATGGCAAAGGCTCAGCAATATGCACAGGGGTGATCTACAGGCCTTCAGCACAGGGAGAATAAGTGGACAGGGAGCTTATGGATGGAATACACAAGATGGCAACAAAAGGTGAAGTCCTGCTGCTGGGGGATTTCAGTATGCCAGACATGGACTGGTCCACCCAGGCAGCTGCTTCAGCCAGAAGCAGATTCATTCTGGATTCCCTACAGGAGCAGGTCTCAGGCAGCTTGTGCTTGATCCAGAGAAAAGGCCATTCTTGACCTGGTACTGACCAATGGGGACAGAATGCAGGTATCTGTGTGGAGGGGCAACTGGGATCCAGTTACCACCACATAGTGTGGTTTAGCATGGGAACAGGAACCCAGTCCAGTCACACGAAGGCAAATGTTTTGGATTTCAAGAAGGCAGACTTCACTGACAGGGAAAGATACATCAGAATAGCCTTCTTTGGAAGCTTGTAAAAGGATAGCATTCAGGAGGTATGAAGAAATACAGAAGAATGAGGATAGAGAGGTGCACCAGGTAAAACAGAAGGAAGCAGATAAGGTAATGAGGGGATTAAATGCTCAAACAGAAGAAAGCATAGCCAAAGGGTATCAAAAGATCAGACTTTCTTCAGGTACATAAGCAAGGAGAGGAAGGCAAGGGGAGGGATTCTGAGGATAAGGAGGATGACAAAGGGAGACTGCACAGTGGAGGATCAGAAAAAAGCATACATGCTGAACAGGTACTTCTACTGTTTTCACAGTGGAGAGAGACAGGGACAGACCACCAAGGCGCAGCATGAACAATGGAGGGGGAAGTGGACACAAGCCCATTTTCAAAGGAAAGAGTATTATTGAAGGGACTTCAAATTTTAGGGTGGACAAGGCCATAGGACCAGATGGATACACCCAAAAGTATTAAGGGAACTAGGCAGGGAGATGCTTGCTGCACTACTCATGGCCTTATTCAACAACTCACTGGAAACAGCAGTGGTTCCAGAGGACTAAAGGAGAGCAGACATAGTTCTTTTCTGTAAGAGCATCAGCAGGGAGGAGGTTAGCAAGTACAGTATAGTCTGGTCTGTCTTACTTGAGTCATAGGGAAATTAATGGAATCCATACTAAAACAGAGACTGTTTAAGTATCTTGAATCCAGTGGGCTGCAAGACCACAGGCAGCACAGATTCACAGGGAAAGGTCATGACAAATGAATGTGGTAGATTTTTTGACTGGACAACCTGGGAAATAGGTAAGGGAGAACAGTGGACATAATTGATCTGGAGTTTAGCTAGGCCTTCAACACTGTGCCACACAGGAGTCTGATAAAGAAAATGAACAGCCTAGGGGTGGGATCCAAAATGGTTAATTGGGTTTAATGTGTTTGTGTAACTGGTTTTGTGCTTGAGTAACATAGATAATCTTTTGTTGTATGCTTCTTTTCTCCCCCACCCGTTAGGATATACCACCCTGTCGCAGTGCGAAGGGCGGAACCCTGAGGAGGGTTCCCACCTTGAGGTGCAGTGAGAGTGATTCCCTTGGCTAAAGGTACCTTGGGAAGAAGCCCATGGGAAAGAGAGGCGTGCCGCTGGAGGAAGAAGGGTGGATGTAGGGGCAAGGAAAAAATACTTGTGTGTGGAGTGAGGAGAGCAGCCCTTAAATAGACTGAATGGGGGGGTGTCCTGTTGCACTGCCCACTTGAACTACAGGCTGTAGCCTTCCAATTAGTACAGTAGCTAGTTAATGGATAAGAGACAGAGGCTGGTGGTTAACGGCAGTCACTCTAAAGATTGGAGAGTGACCAGTGGGGTACCACAGGGCTCAGTACTGGGACCAATCCTTTTAAACATAGGGGACACTGCAGAAGAACTGAAGGGAAGGTATGCCTTTTTGCAGATGATATCAAAATTTGCAATAGGATGGACACCCAGGAGTGGGGGAGAGAATGAGCAGGGATCTTGTGAATTTTGAGGAGCAGTAAAAAGCTTGGCAGTTGGGTTCAATGCCAAAAAGTGCAAAATCATGTACCTAGGACACAATAGGATGCACAGTAGGATGGGGGGAGCTGTTATTGACAGTCAATAAACAGGAAAGGGATCTAGGGGTTATTATGTCTGAGAACCTCAAGGTGGCACTGTAACAAAGCAGTGGGTAGAGCTAGTGGGATACTGGGGTGTGTAGGGAGGGTATATTCATCAGGAGGATGGAGGTGGTGTTGTCAAACCCTCCTGGAGTACAATGTAGTTTTGGAAAACAAACCTCAAAAAGAACATTGACAGGGTGGAGAAAGTCCATAGGAGGGCAACTAAATGGTGCAGGGTTTACGTGAGAAGTCCTAAGAGAGAGACAGAGGGATCTCAGCATGTACACCCTAGAAAAGAGCAAAAAGTGACATGATATAGGCCTCACAAGTATCTCACAGGAGTGAATAGGGACTAGGAGTCTCTTTCAAATGTGAAAGAGCACCAGGACCAGGACCAGGGGAATGCAATTAAGCTGGGGAGGGGTCAAGAGAGATGTGAGAAAATATTGGTAGATGTCTGGAAGAGATTGCCAACTGATGTGGCGGAGGTTAAACAGTAGGGGCTTCAAGCATGTGTATGACATAGCGGTATATTAGAGAAGAGGCTGTGAGGTGGGAGAGTCAATGGAGACCAGACAGCATGTGAGGAAGAAGATGAGGCAGGAAACATCTAGGCAGACTAGGTAAGCCAAGTGGTCCTTTTCTGATGACAAATTCAGTGTTTCTGTGTTTCTATTTTCATGATTGCACACCTACTATAGAAACAGATTTACTACAGTAGGCATCTGATTGTGAACTGTCATTCAGTTGGTGGCTGCTATGGATGTGAGTGGAGGGTCTGTGCTGGTCACTGTACACCATGTATTGGGGTCAAGTGGGGGCAGTTGTAGTAGTACTGGGTGGTCTGGTTGGGGGGAGGTAGATATCATACTTATGGGGCGGAGGAATCACTCAACACCAAGGATGTGATATGGAAAAATTACAGCTCCTGACAGACTACTAATTGGAGCACATGGGGAACCCTGGTTTGGATATCAGGCAAATGGCACAGAGGAATTACTGATCTTATCAAGTGTCTGATTGGAGCCCAGTTGATCAGGGGTGGGGGTCTTCTGGACACATGGGACAGATGTCTTTTTACACAGGCATGCAATTTGGGGGATGAGACACTGGGCACCTGGACAGTTATGCTATATACCAGTGGGGGAACCAGGGCTGGTGATAGCATGACATGGCCAGGTGTTGGGAGTACAGGAACACACAACCCATAACACCTGATTTGGGGAACCAGTAACTAGTGTTGCACTAATGGATAGCTACAACTCCCCAAATCTCCCAGCATGCTGATGTGCCTATGTGCAAAGTGCTGTCAGCTGCTTTAAATAGGTGCACATGGATGGATTAAGGCCACTTACAAATGGGCTAATGACTTGGTAAACAAGCAATCGTGGAGCTTTGCAGTACTCTCCCTTTAGAGGTGCAAATTTGGATTAGCAAGTTGATAACCTGTCTAACACTATAAAAAGCTTGAATATTCTGCCCTAGGGTTTTAAAACCATTGTAACTATGTTAAATGGTTTAAAATGTTTAGTTCTATGTTTAGTTCTATGTATGTTCATTCTCTATGATGTCTTGCTTGATGTCATGCTAGTATGCTCTGTGCCCTCATATCTGTAAGTTGCTAATGTTTAATTGCTGTATGCTGCAATACAATAATGTACCTTCTACTGCTTCATGTTGATGAATTTCACTGTACACTCCCATTCCCTTTCCCCAGGATGCACCTGTGATCACGAGCAACTTGTTGTTCAGTGTGCCCTTCCTGGTGAAACATTTCAATGAATAAATTTCCAGATTGTAGCAAGGGAAAAACATACATAATCCATGTTCCTAAACTGTGCTTAAACCCTACTCAGAGGTAGGCAAGAGCACAGTTTTGAATCAACAGGTTGCCTTAACCCATGCTAACATCAGTGTGGAAGTGATTTGAGTTGAAACATGGGTTAAGACAACCACAATGACCAAAATCTGTGATTTTGGCTTCTGGTTCCTCTGTGGCGCCATCCTAGAGAGGGCCACTACCCTTGTCATGCAGGCCTGATCATGGCTAATGGGCCTGGGCTACCATACTTGATATTACTGGGGGTCCTTTTCCAAGATTACAAAGAAAATGGCGGTGCCACCCAGACTACATTTAAGTGGGTCTGATCTCTACCAGTACAACCTCCAGTATTGTCATACCGACCCACCTCCCCAACAATTGCCACATACGTGGACTTTTCAGAATCGAACATCCCACATTCCACATCGTCCATCATTAATTTCTAGTAATAGCATGCTTACTAAAATCAGGCCTTTGAGTCAGACCTTTTTTTTCCGCAAACTTTATTTTCAAGGATCAGCACATACAGCACTTAGAGCATTGCTTATATGAGGCACCTTTGGTAAATCACTACAGGCATAGTAGGAATGTACATAATTCATCGGTGCATAGGTACATAGTTTACAGGAGTTGTTAAAACGTGCTGTAAAATACAGAGTAACCTAATTTAATGACATTATACATTATTACATCTGGAATGGTGGTACAAAAAAAATCGTAATTATTTTCTAGTTAGTTTTGTACTCATACCTGTCCAGTATTTTAAAACCCTGGAAACCAAGTTTGGTTCAAGGCCTGCTCCATGGGCTCCCACACGTGATCAAATGTATCTTCCCCGTCTTGAGCTTTGTATTGAGTACGTTCTAGTTTCATGCTCTGGAGTAGTTTTTGTGCCCATTCTGCAATTGTGGGTGTCAAATCTCTTCCCCAGTGGTAGGCCAAGGCCTGCTTTCCCACAGCCATTGCAAGCAACCAAAGAGGGTGGTCCAGTCCTTCTTTTCTCTGCGACCTGCCTAGTAGGCCTAGAATTACCTCTCCAGGGCCCACTTTCTGGGTGTCTTTAGGTATTCCTTGCATGACTGCAGTAACACCTGACTAATACCTAGAGATATTAGAGCATTCCCAAATCAGATGGAAAAAAGGTTCCTTGTGTTTTACACTTTGGGCATAAGTCTGACTTATTTGGACCATTTCTATGGGCGAGGGTAGGAGTAAAATATGTTCTATGCATTATGTTAAAATGTGTCGCTGTTAATCTATTTTTGACAGAGCAGTGCAAGCCCTTCATTCATCCCTCCCTCCATTAAAGTCTCTTCTCCCAGGTCTCCATTCCACTTCTCTTTCAGTGTTTTCACCATTGTAGGCAAACTACCCAGCAATGTCCTGTAACAATTTGTCATTGATCTCAGCTGGTTGGCCTGGAAGGAACCTTTCATTACTTCTTCTACTGGGGATCTTTGTGGAATTATAAACTGAGCTTCTCCCTCTTCTATTCTCAGCCGGTTCTGAATTTGTAAGTATGTAAAGAAATGGGAAGGGTGTGATTCATATAGTCTTGTTAGAGTTTGATAGGACTGAACAGTTCCTTCATCATATAGCTGCTCTATTGAGATAAAGCCCTTTCTAGCCCATACCCTCAGCGTTGACTTACTGGAGCTGGTATTTTTCCCTCCCAAAGTGCCTGCCTTATATCTGCATCCAGAGAGAGAGAAGTGGATGTTCCAAAATCACATGTGCCAGGCGCCTTATACGCACTGTAGTCCTAGTAAATGGGTTTTAATATGGTTCACTGACCTCCAGTTCAACATTGACTCAAACAGGGGATACCAATGGATTCCACAGAATTCCATTCCAGATCCAACCATGTCTTCCCTTCCTCCTCATTGTACAGGTCATACAATACAGAGATCTGGGCCAGAGATAGTAAAGGTTCAAATTTGGGAGACCCAATCCTCCATTATCCACTGATTTCCACAATACCTCCTGCTTGATTTTAGGCCTTCTACTACCCCAAAGCAGAGTCACTAAGGCTCCTATTAGTGATTTAAAATAACATTGAGGGATCCATACTGGTAGGGACTGGAAGAGGTACAGGCATTGGGGTAATATAAACATCTTAGCTAAGTTTACTTTACCTATCAAAGTGAGTGGAAAGTTCTTCCATCTTTCACATTGTTCCTGAACCTTAGCCAGAAGTGGCTTTTAATTTATTTTGAATAGGGCCGATCATTTTGGGGGGATATGGGCTCCCAAGTATTTTATAGATGTGGCTGGGGGTATTTTAAAACCTTGGATGTTGATGTTACTGTTACCTTCACCCAGGGGAGGCACTCGCACTTGGCCCAGTTAATCTTGTGTCCAGAAAGGGGACCATACTCTTCAAAGAATCTAGTTAAGGCGGGAATGGAGGATTCAGGTGTCCTAAGAAACAGAAACACATCATCTGTGAAAAGAGAAATGACATAATGCTCGCTGCCAGTTTTGCAGCCCTGTATGTTAGGGTTTTGATGGATGGAAGAAGCTAGGACCTCCATAGTCAAAACATACAGTAGAGGCAATAGGGGACACACCTGGCGAGTCCCCCTGGTGAGATCAAAGGGAGGTGAGTGTGTGTCATTAATAAATATTTTAGTTTTTGGTGCAGTACAGAGTGTTTTTATCTAGGATATCATCTTAGAGCCCAACTGAAACCTCTTAAGTGTAGCAAAAATAAAGGCCCACTCCACTCTATCAAAAGCCTTAGAAACATAGAAACATAGACTTTGATGGCAGATAAGGACCGCTAGGCCCATCTAGTCTGCCCATTTCCCTACCTACAGGATAGGCCGCAGATCCTAGTTAACCAACAGCCTATTTCTTCCTACTCCCCACAAAAACTGCCTTATGTCTGTCCCATGCATTCTTGAAATCTCCCACAGTTTTAGACCCCACAACCTCCTCAGGAAGGCTGTTCCATGCATCCATTACCCTCTCTGTGAAAAAATACTTCCTCACATTGCCCCTGAACCACCCTCCTTCTATCTTTAAATTGTGTCCCCTTGTTCTTGTAAATCTCTTTTTCTGAAAGATGCTACCCTCTTGGACTTTGTTGATTCCACTGAGGTACTTAAAAGTTTCTATCATGTCCCCCCTCTCCCTTCTTTCCTCAAGGGTATACATATTAAGCTCCTTTAGTCTCTCCTCATATGGCTTCTCTTGCAGACCCTGCACCATTTTAGTTGCCCTCCTCTGGACTACCTCTATCCTGTCTATGTCCTTGTGGAGATGAGGTCTCCAGAACTGGACACAGTACTCCAGATGGGTCTCACCAACTGTCTGTACAGAGGGATAACAACTTCCTATTTCTGCTGCTGATGCCTCTCCTATACATCCCAGTATACCCCAGCCCTCCCTACTGCCTTCTCACATTGATTGCTAACCTTAAGGTCATCTGATATGATTACCCCAGGTCCCTTTCCTTTTTGTTGTTGTTACTACCTCCCCATCCATTGTGTATTCTTCCCTGGGTTCTTGTTTCCAGGTGCATTATTTTGCACTTCTTGCATTGAATCCTATCTGCCATACTTCTGACCATTCCTCCAACCTTGCCAAGTCCCTTTTCAGCCTTTCCATGCCTCCTTTGTATCAACTCTGTTGCAGATCTTTGTGTCATCTGCAAAAGGCATACTTTTCCTTCCAGTCCCTCTGCAATGTCACTGATGAAGACATTAAAAAGGACTGGACCAATACTGAACCTCCGGTACCCCACTAGTAACCCCTCTTTCTTCAGAGTGGACTCCATTTACAATTACCTTCTGTGTCCTGTTGTGCAGCCAGTGTTTTACCCAGGCTACCACCCTGGGACCCACTCCCAGGCTGGTTAATTTGACTATTAATCTTTAGTGTGGGACTGTGTCAAATGCCTTGCTAAAGTCTAGGTAGGCCATGTCCACAGCCCCTCCCTGGTCTACTACTTTGGTCACCCAGTCAAAGAAATCTATTAGATTCGTCTGACATGACCTTCCGCTGTGAACCCATGCTGCCTTGGGTCCTGTGCTCCACTGGCCTCTAGGTACTCAACTATTCTTTCCTTCAGAAGTGACTCCATCACTTTCCCTACTACAGAGGTCAGACTGACAGGTCTGTAGTTTCCTGCCTCTGTCTTGGTCCCACTTTTGTGAAGGGGAATCACATCTGCCTTCCTCCAGTCCTCGGGTACCACACCATCCTCCCATGATTTATTAGAAAGAGTAGCCAGTGGTTTCACTAGTTCCTCCCTTAATTCTTTTAGAATTCTGGGGTGAATTCCATCAGGACCCATTGCTTTGTCCACCTTCAGTTTTGGGAGTTCTTGCAGAACCGTTTCTTCTGTGAAAGGACTGGGATCAACCCCTATCAAGAGTGCTTCTGTTAATTGGATTAGGCACCTCCCTCCTCTTTGTGAATACTGAGCAGAAATATTGTTCAGTATCCCTGCTTTTCACTGTCCCCTCTGCCCACCCACCGCTCATTCTATTCAGCCTCACTATCCTCCCTTTGTCTTTCTACACTCGCTGATGTACCTATAAAAGGTTTTATCCCCCTTCTTAACTGAGTTGGCGATCTTTTCCTCAGTTTGGGCCTTTGCTATTCTGACTTCCCTCCCTGCTTCCTTCTGCCTTAACTGGTACAGCTCTCTGTCCTGCTCCTTCTGTGTTTCCTTATGCTATCTTCCGGAATGCTATCTTTTTCTTCCTGACTTTCATAGCCACCTATTTTGAGAACCATAGTGGCTTTTTCTTTCGTTTTGATGTGTTTATTTGCTTCACACAAAGGCTTGTTGCCTCTGTGATGGCAGTTTTGATGATTCCCCATTGTTGCTCCACACCTCCTTCTAGCCTGTTTGCTAGTGCTTTTCTGAGGCACTCTCCCATCTTGCCAAAGTCAGCCCTCCTAAAGTCCAGTACCCTCACTTTTGTATGGCTTGACTCTGTAGCTGAGTTTAATGTGAACCACACTGTTTGATGGTCACTTGTCCCCAGATGGCAACCCACTTCTAGATCAGAGATCCTCTCACTGCCCCCATTTGAGAGTATGAGGTCTAAGATTGCTCCCTCATGAGTGGGTTCTGAAACTAGCTGTCTAATGTCTGCCACCTGTAGGGCATCAAGAATGGCCCTGCTATTGGATGTGGCTGCAGCAAATGTGCTCCAGTTAACATCTGGCATATTCAGGTCTCCCATCAACAGTATCTCCCCTTTCTCTGCCATTCTAAGAATGCCTTCTATCATATCCTTGTCCATTCCTTCCCCCTGACATGGGGGTCTGTACACAACCCCTGTGCGGATTGTGGTGCCCTTTCCAGTCTCCAAGGTGACCCACAGTGCCTCCTCTCCTCCCTGTTTACTCTTTTGTTCAGTTGCTTTTATCCCTTCCTTTACATGAGAGCTACTCCTCCCCTCTTCTCCCTGCCTGTCTCTCCTGTAGGTTATGTGCCCTGGTATGTTAACATCCCAGTCATGGTTCTCTGTGTACCATGTTTCTGTGACTGACTGATATCCAGGCATCCCTCTTCCATCAAGGCCACCAGCTCAGGAGCTTGTTGCCCAGACTACGGCATTTGTACTCATTACCCTCCACTTCCTGATGGCCTTACTCCCTTTTCCCCATCCCTGTCCTTCTTGCCTTTGTCACTTTCTCCATTTACCCCAGCCCTTCTCCTATTGACACCTCTATGTTGGTGTTTGCCGACTTACATCATGATTATTTGGGGGCTAGAATTTCCTGCTCCTTTCCAGTGCCCCCCACTTGGCTAGTTTAAAACTTGCCAATGAAGCATTTAAACCTATCACCTAGGATCCTGGTTCCCTCCCGGACAGATGCAGCCCATCATGCCAATATAGGCTTACATCACTCCAGGTGGACCCCACAGTCCCCAATGAAGCCAAATCCCTGAGCTCCACACCAGTTTTTCAACCACTGATTGAATCCCATGGTGCGGAACACCCTAGCCTCTCCTATGCCATAGATGGGCAGCACCTCCGAGAAGGTTACCGTCGTGCTCTTGACTAAGGCCCTCTCACCAATTCCATAAACTCTTCCTGAACTTCTCTAATCCCTCTTAGCCAGGTCATTTGTCCCTAGGTGGACAATGACATCCAGCTCCCTCCCCTGTGCAGCTGCTCCGGCAATCCTGAGGATTCGCTCCCTGTCCCTCCTAGCCATGGCGCCAGGCAGGCACCTTACCTCCCTCTCCCCTTCCTCCCCCAGTTCTACCTTCCTAACAATGGAGTCCCCCACCAGGAGTTGTTTCCTTCCCCTGCAGGGTCCCCTGCCACCCTCCTGTGGGTCTCCTTTGTGGAGGTTCCCAGCATCCTCCTTGGTCTCCACTGCGGGTGCCTCCATAGAGAGAACCACACTTGCCAGAATGGCATAGGAATTGGAGAGGTACAACTGAGGGATGCGCCTGTTCCACCACTCTCAACCTCCCTGAGCCCACTGTGGTCCAACCGCTCCTCTTTCTTGGCAACCTCTGAGGCAACGGCAGAGGCACTGGTGGTCCCTGGATGGAAGAGGAGGTCCCACAAATCCTGGCCAACTCAGCCTGTAGATGAGCAACCTCCTCCCTCAGCCCAGAGAGGTGCCTGCAGATGGGACAACACCACATCCTCCAGAACGTCTCCTGGAAGACTGCTGCTCCAGGTGTCTTCTGCCAAGCTATTAGCAGAATCTTTCTAAGGCAGTCTTTAAATGTAGCTTCCTTCTAGCTAAGCCACTCCCCCTACTTACTAGATCTTTCTACAAGTAATTTAAACCTCACAACAGTTAAGTCCTTTCAATCACCTGAGATTTACCCCTAAATAACTGTTCAGATACCCATTCAGTTCAGTTAACCCAGACAAACACACACTTTTTTTTTGTTTTGTATGTTAGTTTTTTTTCATCCTAAATTAAAGGTCCAAGTACAAAAGTTCTTCTACTGTAGTCCCAGCAGAGAAGTTCAGTCACACAGCAGTCCTTTCTCCTGGTGTCTTCTGCCAAGCCTTCTCGGCATCAAGCGGCAGAAGGCATCTGCTCCTGTCCCCTCCCCTCTCTGACCATTTATGGGCAATGCTGAGGGTTTTCCGCAAGTTACACTTTGCCTGCCTGCTCCTGATGAACTTACATTGGTCCTGGTGGATTAAAGTGGGGAGAATAGTCTCTATCCTTTTGGCTAATAATTTAGCTAGGATTATGTAATCAGCATTTAAGAAAGAGATGGGGTGGTATGACCCACATTTTGTGGGGTCTTTACCTGGCTTTAGGAGGACTATAATGGTTGCCAATTATAAAGAAGGTGGCAACAAGCCCAATTCCAGGGCTTCCTGAATCATTGGTACCAGAATACTCCGGATTTCCTCCCAAAATGTGTTATAGAATTCCACTGGCATTCCATCGGGGCTCGAGGCGCTTCCTATGTTTGAGTTCCAAATGGCCCCCTTCACCTCCTGTTCTGATACAGGGTGATCCAGTTCCTCCCTCTTCCCTCTGCTTAAATAGTTTAATTGTATTTTGTTTGCATATGTTTCAGGATCTGCTCCAGTTGGAGCCTATGATTTATACAGGGTTTCATAGAAAAGCCTAAAGGTGTCATTTATTTTTTTTAAACTCAGCTTTATTGAGGAATTCAGAATTGGACATGCAAAATCATCAGCACCTTATGTAAACAATACATTCATAGATTTGAAAAACATACAATCTGAATAAGAGATGTAATTGTAAATCCTACATTATTATAGGGGAATTTCCTCTTATAACTAAAATGATATACATAGCATTGCATTTAAAATACCCCTCGCTAGTTATCTGACCTGGTAGGATTTTATAAAAGAAATTAATAAATTGAAACACCAAGGTCAACTTGACATCTCTTTCCTTTTACATTTCTGTGGTTACAGTAATATTAAAAAAGATTAGAGCATGTCCCTTAAAATATGGGCCTCACCAACATGGCCCCTGGTTGAGCTGCGTATACCCCATACCCCCCCTCCACCTCCTCCAGATTCTATTTTATGATGTGTTAGATCTATCCTCTCTACCCTCGATTCCTATCAAAGGTGTCGCCCTTTAGGATGAGGAAAAATTATTTTCTCACAAAGGACCGAACCACACCCCTTCTGTCAGCTATATCCCCTCCTATCTTTTATGGTCATCTCTCATCTTCAAGTGTAAGCAGCCAGCTCTCCCAACCCCTCCATCTTTCAATATGTTTCTCTGTGGTAAGTCGTAGTCTGGCCGTGAGCTGCTCCATCTGAACTACATCTCTCACCTATTTTATCCATTCTCCCAGCACTGGGGGGCATCTCTGACAACCAGTTTCCCGTAACACATTTCAGGACCACTGTTAATAGGATCAGGGACATTTTTCTGGCATCTCCCCTCAGATGCGTCAGCATTGGAATACCCAATATCCATTCCTCTCCTGGGAAGGGAATGTCTGTTCCCACTATCTGGGTTACTGCGGCCTGAATTGCCTCCCAAAAGTTACGTAGTTTTGGGTATTCCCAAAAATATGCCAGTAACTACCTGGCTGGCCACAATTCCTTCAACATGCATCATTTGCTCCTGTAGTGTTGTGCTTGGTTATTGTGGGGACTGTAAAAAATCTGACTAAGATTTTCCAAAAAAACTCCCTCCAAATGGGGGAGGAAGTTACTTTCCAGCCCCACTTCAGCCTATGTTGCCAATGGAGTTTTGAGATTTGAACATTAGCTTCCTTCTCCCATGCATTCTTATAATGCATGAGAGGATCATTCAGATGTTGTGAGAAGAGTTTATATATTGAAGATATATGTCTAGTAGGACCCACTATGGTTACCACCCCATAAAGAAAGTCCTCCCAGCTGGAATATGGACATGATAGCCGAACTAAATGGTCTTCCGAATTAATGAAATGTCTCTTGCATGAATTGAAAAATTCCCATTTGTCCAAAGGAACTTCTCTTTGGCCTGCTGAAAAGAGATACAGCTGCCTTCAATGAACTGTGTAAAGCTGGTGATCCCCTAGATGCCCAGCTGGTGTATCCCAAATCTAATTTGGATGGCATGAAGGTTGGTTCAAATCTAATAAGTGACAAGGGCCCCAGTCCCTCAGGAGTCTCTAGGGTTTTTTCTAATTTTCTTTACTATATTAAGGCCATGTTGCACCCAGCTATTTCGTATATGATGTCTGTCTTCCAAGGTACAGGCCATAAGGGCTAGAGAAAATAATGGTCTGTCTCCCAAGGATGCCTCTTCTAATCTATACCATTGTGACGATAATCTCTGTTTAGCCCAAGTCATAAGACTAGCACCTTGAGCTGCCAAGTAATATAAATATAGGTCAGGTACAGATAAACCTCCTGCTTCTTTAGGAGGTGCAATACTGCTTTGGAAATTCTATGTTTTTTTATGGCTCCATATAAACCGGGATATTGCCTTATTAACTCTGCTCCGAAACTCCTTTGGAACTGAAATTGGGAGGTTTTATTACTTCTATACGGTCCACTAATGACAGAGGAAGAAAATGCCACCTCGCCATGTCCTGTTCAATTGCCCTCCATAACATTTCGTAGTTGGCTACTAAAAGTTTTCTAAGATTAATGGGGATCTGAAACCCCAGATATCTGATTTGATTATAGGGGGCTCATTTGAAAGGGAAGTCATTTCTAAAACATGTTGTAGGGGAGCTACTCACCAACAGAGCTTCTGACTTAGATAAATGAATGTTATAGCCTGAGATTTCACTAAATAAATGTAACAACTCCATAAGAGGAGGGAGTGAGGAATCCGGGGAAGATAAATAAAATATGGAATCATATGTATAAAGAGATACTTTTTGTTCAAGTCCCCCCCCCCCCACCATAATACCCCTGATTTCCAGAGTTTGATGCACTCTGGCCACCAATGGTTCCAAACTAATAGCAAATAAAAGTGGCGACAGTAGGCAGTCTTGTTGAGTTCCCAAAACAACAAAAGGGGCTGAACTAATGCCATTAATTCTTACTATCGCTTTAGGATTAGAATAAAGGTTGGTAATTATCTGTATAAATTTGGGGCCAAAATTCATTTTTCCATGGACTTGTTTTTAGAAAATTCCAATTTACCCTATCAAGTGCTTTTTTCGTGTCCATCGATATTGCTAGCTGGAATCGTTGGCTAGATTTCTGAGAGGAGACAATATTCAATAATCTTCAAATATTATCAGTGAGATATCTACCAGAGATAAAGCCGGTCTGGTCCTCATGGATGATAAAAGAGATCTCCTTTTGAAAATGTCTAGCCATCAGGCCTGCAAATATTTTCAAATCTACATTGAGTAAGGATATGGGCCTAAATGACCCACATGATAATGGATTCTTACCTTCCTTATGTAAGACGGAAATGAGGGCTGTTTCCCAAGATCTGGGCATTGTCTCCCTCTCCCTCTGGACCTCTCTATACTTGTAATAGGGTGGAAGCAACAAATCATCAAATTCTGTAAAGAATTCTGAGGGGAATCCATCTAATCCTGGAGATTTATGACTTTTAAGCAATTTAATCTGTTCCTTAAATTCCCCTAGTGTAATCCCAACTTCTAAATTATTCCTCGAAACTTCTGAGAGAGGTTGAAGGGCCGTCTGATGTAAGAAAGTTTCTGTGCATTCTACAGTATCATGTGTGGAGTTTGAGCTTGGGTGTACAAGTCCTTATAATACTGTGCAACAGTCTCCATAATTTTTTCTGGCTGGCTGTAAACAATGCTGTCTCTCTTGTAGTCTTCTATTTTAAAAATTAATTGGTTGACCTGCTGAGATCTCAAGGTTGTCGCTAAGAGCTTCCCTGCCTGATTACCTCCTTCATAATACTGCTGACGGACCCATCTGTATACCTCTTCCAACTGCTGAGTCAGAACTGTATCTAGCTCCAGCTTAGCCTTCTCAAGCTGTTTCTTGGTTACAGGGTGCAATGAGATTTTGTGTTGAAAATCTAACTGCTATCTGTGCTTGAAAACTTTGTATTCTCAGGGAGTGTTTTCTCCTCTCCCTAGAGGCATATTTAATAATTGCACCATGGAGCCAAGCCTTAAGGGTATCCCATCGAACTGAATAGGGAGTTTGTCCTTCTGGATTCAGATCTAGGAACTCCTGAATGGACTCCCTAACATATACTTTAAAATTGGGATTATTTAAAAGACCAATATTAAAGTGCCAGTGTGAGTTCCTCAGTGAGGGGGTTGTGGCTAGAGTAAGTCGCACCGAGGCATTATCAGATACTGACCTTGGGGAGATCTCACTATGTGTGGTAATGTAGGCCCATTCTTCTGATATAAATAATATAAATTTGGGAATAACTCCCATGTCAGTCTGAGTAGTGTGAATCATTTCTGTCATGACCATTTCTCCATCTCCATGTGTCCACCAAGCCCACATCTGAATCAACCTAGTCAGTGTTTTACCAGCTAGTCCCAACCTCCGTTTTGTACACCCCCCCTATCTAGCACTGCAGAGGTTACTGTGTTGAAGTCCCTCCATGATTAAAATATGCTCTGTGTCTAAATGTAACAGATTAGGCAGGTGTGTTTAAAAGCTAGCAGCCTCTCTCTCATCATTGGGAGCATAGATATTAATAAAGCTATATTGCTGGTCTCCCAATGAGCCATTAATCTTTATAAACTGACCTTTTGGGTCTGTCCAGATGTCCTGCACCTGCAGGGGACACATTTTGTGGATTAGAATCGCCACCCCCATCTATGGGGATGTTCTATATAAGTAGATGCATAAACAGTTCCTATCCACCTACATCGTAACTTGCTATGCTCCACCTCAGTGAGATGAGTCTCCTGCAAAAAAACTATGTGGGCATGCAAGTTATTCAGTTCTTGTAGTATTTTCGATCTTTAACAGGGTGGCTCATACCCGAACATTATAAGATACTATATTAATCCCTCCATAGTGAAAAATCCGAGAGCCCTGAAATTGAGGATAAAGTTGGTCTGGCAAATCTCAGGTCTAGTTTGGAGGGGGGGGCACGCAAACTCTAAAACATAATTAAACAGGAAAAAACTAGAACACACGACTATAACAATTGGTTGACATTTTAACCATCTCTCAACTGAGGAGATTAACTTTGTACAGTACATCTCTGTAAAAGAGCTTGCTTCCAAGGTACCACGGTTACCCCACTGACTTCAGAATTTCTGATAGTGGTGGGAAGTGTTGAGTTTAACTCAGCACAAGGCTGTTCAGACCAAAATATTTCAGCAGTGCACAACAGTGGGGTCACCCATTCTACTGCAGACTATCCCCATCATACCTTCTCCCCCAACTATCCTGTATAGAACATCTGTCGAGAGCCAACAACCCTTGCAGTCCAGTTTTTTCCTCCCCTTCCCGAACTTCAAAACTCTCTTATATTCTAAGTACAGCATTATTCTCAATTTAAAGTACTTGTTTCTCTGGTCAAGGTCCACCTTCTCTGAACTAAAACATCATTATTCACAATTGGTATTAATAAGGCGACATAGTGAATCCCGACAAAATGGATCGTCACCACTAGAGGGGACTGAAAAAGAAAAAAAAAGAGAAAAGCCAATTAAAGTTTTTTCTAAGTGGGTGGCTCATACTCTCGCAGGGTTCCAAAGAAATCCCTTCTCCACAAACATGTTCCAGAATCACTGGAAAGTGAAGCAGTGGCAGAAAATCAAGGATCCGAGCCCTGCAGTCCATTTGCATCTTCCAAGTGAGGCGCTTGCATTTTCCTTCTTTTTATTCCATGGATTCGAGCTTCCCATTGTGTCCGTGGCAGGCGTTCTCACCTATCTCCGTTTTGGGCCTCCTACTGTTAACCATTGCCTTTTCTTAATTTCCTTCACTGCCTCTGGGTTAATCCGCTCGTTTAAAGTGATATCAAAAGATGCCAAAAACTTCTTTGCTTCAAGGGGTGAGTCAAATATTTTAATACCCGCATCGGAGGTCACTTGTAAGTGTAATGGAAAATCAACTCTAGCTGCCAGGCCTTTAGTGCGCAGAGCCTTCACAATCGGAAACAAGATCTTTCATCTCACCATAGTGGTAGGGGCATAAGCTGGCTCAAAGTAGAGCCTAACATCTCTGAAAATGATCTCTTTCTTCATCCAGGCCTTCCTCAGTACTGTTTCTCTGGTCCTGAAATCTAAGAAGGCCACAATCAGGGATCGGGCCTGGCCTTGGGGTCTTTTGGAGGAGCTGAGAGTGCTCTATGGGCCCGTATGATATTTAATGGAGTGTCCTTGTCTAGATCCAATAAATCTTTAATAAGCCCCTCTATGTATTCTGGAACGTTACTGGTTTCGGATTGCTCTGGCAGACCATGGATTCTTAAGTTTACTCTGCAAGATCTGTTCTCGAGATCTTCAATTTTATCCATGAGCAGTTGTGAACGATCGTGGAGTTGCAAGATTGCTCCATTATGTAGGTCTGCAGTCTCTGTAGTACTGGTAAGGCTCTCCTCCATCTAATTAAGCTTCTTACTTTGTTGTGCTATATTAGACCTATTTTCTTTTATGTCTGCCTTAATCAAGTCCATGGTATTAGTCAAACACTGTCGCTCATGGCACAGCTGACTAAAGGTAATTGTAAAGTCCTCCCCATCTTCATCTGAGTAGCTATCCCATCTCGCCTCCATCTCTACATCTGCTGCTGGCTTTGTGGCCTCTCTGTTGACGTCAATTGCTTGGGAGGAAGATTCAGCTTTTGTTGTTTTAGTCATCCTCCTTGGGCCACTCTCGGTTTATTTCTGGTAGCCATCAGTTTGCTGCACAAAGCCTGCTGAAAGTAGGTTTGTTTTTTTGGAAGAAAGGTTAATTTTATCTAGTTTTGTTGGGGGGATCGGCAGAGCGATCTCATTCTATGTCTACATGGAGTGGTGATGTCACCAGAAGTCCTAAAGGTGGCACATCTAGAATGGAACCCCCTTCTTATGCTATTTGCCAAGTACATGGCTTTATTTGAGGTGTTTCTACTATAAGCACCACTTTTAAATCACTTTGAATATAAAACCCCAAATTCTTCTCAGGTTGAGACCTTAAGCTTAAGACCCTGCATATAATAATTATGTTGTATATTATGCCTCCCCAAATGCATTATAATGCACTTGTCCTTATTAAAATTCATTCCATTTGCTTCTGCCCATTCTGAAATCTGAATTAAATCCCTTCCAAAAGATAATCTGTCTTCAAACGTATCCACTACCCCCCTATTTTAACATCATCGGCAAATTTTTTTAACTTATTCTTACTATATATGCCCAAGTCACTTATAAAAGTGCCAAACAACAATGGTCCCAGCACCGACCCCTGGGGCACACCACCCCACCATCCATGGTTCAGAAAGATAGCCCTGAATCCTTACTTGTCGCTTTCCTGTTCCTCAACCTCTGTTCCACCCATCTCACAATAGTATGGTCAATTCTCATACCAATCAGTTTTCAATGATTTTACAATGGGGACTGTATCAAAAGCTCTATTTAAAACCAAGCATTACCATGTCCACACTCCTCTCTCATCCACCCACTTACTAATATGTTCATAGAAGGTAATCAAGTTAGTCTCACATGATCTGCCAGACACAAATCCATGCTGATTTTTATCTATTTGTCCCCTTCTTATCATAATATCCATTTGGCTTCACTAAGAATACCTGTGTTAATCTTCCCCACCACAGAGGTCAGGCTCAATTAAATGATAGTTCACCGCCTCATCCTTTTCTCCCCTTCTTATATATAGGCACCGCGATATGCCAACCCTCCACCTCTGGCACTTCGTTCCTCTCTCCAATGACTTTTGCCCCAACATGGTGATAACTGGTACTAACACATCCTTTAACTCCTTCAACAAGTAAGGGTGAATCCATCCGGTCCTGCCACTTTATCCACTTTAACCTCACAATCCTTTCCAATACCTTCTCTTCTGTTATTATTACTTTGGATCTATTTAACCCCACCCAAACTACTTATTACTACCAGGTCATCATGGCTTTTATATACAGCACCAAAATATTTACACCATTTCCTCTCGACTTCCGACACACAACCCCCATTACTATTTAATGTACCAACCATACTACTTCTTCCTTTCAGCTATTTTATGAAGCATAAAACTTTCCTTGTGTTTTGCTCATTGTTAATCTAAATTCAAGCTGTTTTCTAGATTTTTATTTCATTCTTAGTTTCCTTAAATTCTTCTTATACCATCCCTATAACTACAGATGTCTTGTTCTTGTCATTAAGTATATGGCCATGGGGAATGCTGGAGAGTATAACACTTTGGAGGTATTTTCTCGCTTGATCCAGTGCTCCGTTGGCAGGTGCATGGCGGTCCCTGCGCTAATGGGTGCAGGGAGTTTAGTGTGACAGCGGTGGTCTTCTGCTTAGAGAAACCACCACTGTCATACCGAGCACTGCATCATGCTGCCTCGGCCACGCACCCCCGCAAGGTCACGCCTAAAGCTTTGGTGCCATGCTGAGCCCACCCCAGCGTGTGGCATGTTGTTTGCCGACGGGTGCCCAATACCCTGGCCGGCCCCACTGCCCCCAAAGCTATCCTCTGCCATGCTGGGAGCCCACCCCAGCGTGGGTAACGCCCTGCTTTTGCCGACGGTGCCTAATCCTCGCTGCCTCGGCCCCCCGAAGCTGGCCGACGGGGTCCCCAATCCCCGCCGGCCTCGTCCCCAGCACATCTTCGCCACACTGAGAGCTCCACCCCAGCGTGGCAAACGTCCCACATAGTCCTTTTTTTTTTTTTAAACCTATAAAGAAAACACGGTCCCACGAGTCTCCCAGTCCCCCTACAACCCGCACCCACCCACTGCGCACCCAGTTTTCCCACACCCCTCACCCCATACTTATCTCCGGAGCTCGGCGACGATCTTCGTGGACCGAACACGCCTGCACTCTTCAAAGCCGGATCGAGAACTGAGGAAATGCCGGTAAGCTGTATAATGGGCTAGATATGGGTTTTCAACTTTATTGCATATCTCAGGTAATTTTTGATTTTACTCGAATTTTTAACATGGTTTTGGGATTTTTCTCATGACGATGTCACTGCCGCGAGCAAGAGCCTGGCCCGGTTATGATTTGGCAGTCACTGCACAGTCACTGCATGAAATCACCTTTTGCCTGAACAATGCCTTGACAGTGACACTATCCATGAGAAGAACCCAAAAACCCATGTTGAACATTTGGTGCAAAAATTCAAAAAATGACTGTTTAACGAGCATGCGCTATGCAGTTCCTACGTAGGCCTCGTAAGTTCATGAATTTTCAATATTTTCACCCAGATTTTCAAAATTTCTGCCATTTTACTACACCTCCCTGAGCAGCATAGCTGTCATTTTTCACATCCTGCCCAAAATGTGTTTTTTACCATGTAGCGCATAATGGAGCAGTCGGTGTGCAAAATCACGTAAGGGACACATTAAGAAAATCATGGTGATACTGTTCATTAGCAGAGGTCTTAAGATTGCTATGTTGAAAATTTGGTGAAAAATTTCTAAAATGACTGTTTTACTGGCGCGATGCTATGCAGTTCCTACGCCTGCGCTCATGAATTTTCAATATTTCCACTCCAGATTTTCAACATTGCCATTTTACCACACCTTCTTTATGAGTGGTACAACTGTCATTTTTCACATCTCATCCAGCGTGTTTCCCCGCATGTATGGCGCTGACAATGGTGCAGTGTAGTATGAACTCAATGTATGGGAACATTAAGAAAATCACAGTGACATTGTTCATGAGCAGAGGAATCTTCAAAATGTTTATGTTGAAAATTTGGTGACAAAATTCCTAAAATGGCTGTTTTCACTAGTGTTCGTTGCGCAGTTCCTCGCACACTTGTAAGTTCTGAATTTTCAATATTTTCACTCCAGATTTTCAACATTGCCTTTTTTCTACCTCTCTTATGAGCAGTACAACTGTCATTTTTTCATCTCATCCTAAACTGTTTCAGCCATGTAGCGCATTCAATGGCGCAGTCGGTGTGCGAAATCAATGTATGGGACACATTAAGAAAATCACAGTGACACTGTTCATGAGCAGAGGTCTTAAAATGGCTATGTTGAAAATTTGGTGAAAATTCCTAAAAATGACTGTTTCTGACGTCGTTGCACAGTTCCTCACATGCGCTCATAGGTTTTGCGAATTTTCAATATTTCCTCCAGATTTTCAACATTGCCATTTTACCACACCTTCTTATGAGCAGTACAACTGTCATTTTCACATCTCATCAAAGTGTGTTTCCACTATGGCGCTGACAATGGTGCAGTCGGTTATTATGAAATCAATGTATGGACACGATAAGAAAATCACAGTGACACTGTTCATGAGCAGAGGTCTTAAAATGGCTATGTTGAAAATTTGGTGAAAAAATTCCTAAAATGACTGTTTGACAGGCATCGTTGTGCAGTTCCTACCCGATCGTGCGTTTGAATTTTCAATATTTCCACTCCAGATTTTCAACATTGCCATTTTACCACCTCCTCATGAGCAGTACAGCTGTCATTTTCACATCCTGCCCAAAGCGTGTTTCCGCTCATGTAGCGCACAATGGCGCATTCGGTGTGTGAACTCAATGTATGGGACACATTAAGAAAATCACAGTGACACTGTTCATGAGCAGAGGTCTTAAAATGGCTATGTTGAAAATTTGGTGACAAAATTCCTAAAAATGACTGTTTTATGAGTGCTCATTGCACAGTTCCTACACACGCTTGTAAGTTTGCGAATTTTCAATATTTTCATTCCACATTTTCAACATTGCCATTTTACCCACACTCCTTATGAGAAGTGCAGCTGTCATTTTCACATCTTGCCCAAAGCGTGTTTCCGCCCATGTAGTACCACAATGGCACAGTCGCTAGTGTGAACTCAGTGTATGGGACATTAAGAAAATCACAGATGTCACTGTTCATGCAGGCAGATCTTAAAATGGCTATATTGAAAATTTGGTGACCAAATTCCTAAAAATAACTGTTTTACAAGCGTGCGTTGTGCAGTTCCTACGCACGCTCGTAAGTTTGCAAATTTTCAATATTTTCACTCCATATTTTCAACATTGCCTTTTTACCACACCTCCTTATGAGCAGTACAGCTGTCATTTTCACATCCTGCCAAACATGTTTCCGCCATGCTAGTGCACAATAGGCAGTCGGTGTCAAAATCAATGTCTGGCACACAGTAAGACAATCACAGTGACACTGTTCAGTAGCAGAGGTTTTAAAATGCCAATGTTGACAATTTGGTGAAAAAATTCCTGACAATGACTGTTTTACGAGCGTGCATTGCACAGTTCCCACGCACGCTCGTAGGTTTGCGAATTTTCAATATTTGCACTCCAGATTTTCAACATGGCCATTTTACCACACTTCCTTATGAGCAGTACAGCTGTCATTTTTCACATCCTGCCCAAAACGTGTTTCCGCCTATGAAGCGCACAATGGGGGTAACAAAAAGGTCATGCTGAAAATTTATTGTGCAAATACCAGCAATCACACAGGGCATTAGGGTAAAGCACCATACATGCCAAACACCACTGCAAATACCTGCAAGCAAATGTTCGGCATTGACAAATGCTTGTTTATCTTCTGAAACATCACTTTCTTTTTCCTGCAAAGTCTAACTATAATTCTAGTTAGCCACGGAGGCTTTTTACCTTTGTAATTATAAGCCTTCCTTTGTGGACTATAAATTTTTTTAATCTTATTCATTTAATATAAGAAAAACTCCCATGATTTATTTATATCTTGATGCTTCATCATACCTCCCCCAAGTCTATACTATTCAATCTTCATCTCATAGCCCCATAATCACCTCTTTTATAAAGGTACTGGAGTGTATTACTTTTTACCAGATTGGTTGCCCAATCCATTAAAAACACTATAGAGCTGTGATCATTTGTACCTACGTGTGGCTGAATGGTAATCTGTTTGATAATCTCAGGCATATTTGTAAAAATGACATCCAATATATTTTCCCCCCTAGTAGCTTCTTGAATACATTGCTGGACATCTGCTGCCATTAATTCTTCCTGAAACCTACAGGCTATATTATTTCCTGACTGTTTTTTTCCACACTCAATTCCAGGCATATTCAATTCCCCCATTAACACTACATCAGTGTTCTCTGCCAGGTTAACAATGTAATCCAAAAAGGCTTCAGTCTCTTCTAAACTAGTATCAGGTGCTGCATAAAACACTGAGACCCTACATTTTTTTCCTTTAATACCCAGGAGTTCAATAGTTATAATTTCAATACTACCTAACTCAGCAGTTTCCTCTATGCTCCTAATTTCTAATCCTTCTCTAACAAAGAGAGCCACCCCCTCCCCTTCTACCTAGCCTGTTTTTATTAATCAATCTGTAACCAGATATATGTTGAAACCATAAGTTGTCATCTCTCCACCAGGTTTTAGCTACCCCAACCATATCCAATTAGCCACCTTTCGTTAGTGTTTCCATTTCTGACATACTAGCTTCATTCAAACTCCTGGCATTACAAAACATAGCCTTTAAGGATAGTACCCCATTTGTTTTTTCCTTATTAATAGTATTATGTCCCTTCGTATCCATTTTCGTCCCCTTCCCAACTAGTTAAAACAGTTCTGAATCTCCTGTTTCAGCCTCATACCCAGAATCCTACTACCTCTAAAATTCAAATGCAGTCCATCTCTATAAAACTCATTCTTGTTATTAAATATCCCCCAGTGCCTAATAAATCGATGGCCATTTGTTGCAGTCCATTTCATCAACCATTCATTTGTCAGGGCTATCCTTTTCCCCTTATACGCAGATGCCCTCGGTTCAGGTAGTATTTCCAAAATCACTGCTTCACATCCCTTATCCACCAATTTCTCCACCAACTTCATATAATCCTTCTGCATCTCAGACAAGGTCTTTCTCGCTATATCATTAATACCCACGTGCATCACTGCCAGGGGATGCTCCCCTGCTGCACTAAATATATTATCAGCCATGCTGTGCAAATCCATTACACCTGCCCCAGAAAACTACTAACCATTCTTATTTTCTTTGTCATTCCTACAAATATATTGATCTGTGAATTTTATAATAGAGTCACCTGTTACAATGACCCTGTCTCACATTTTGTTCCCTACCCTCCAGCTTCTCCCGGATCCATATTACAATCCACCTCTTCTATAATTGACTGATTCAAGTCTCCAGTATGTTAAAACTATTTCCTACTGGTATTTCCTCAAATACTCCATTTCCACCTTCCTATTATTCATAAAGCTTGTTCTTACCTGATTTCACCTTCCACATTATCTCCTGGTAGAGTAATTTCTTGTTCCCCTCTTAAATGTCCTGGGACTGGTTTGAGTGGGCTTACACACTTTGCTTCATTTTTACTTTAATTGTCACACTCCATCCCCCCTGATTACTACCTCCATCCTCCTCATTTGTCTTTCTTTTCCTTTGGCCAGCCACTAAACCCTTCCCATCCCTTGCCACCTCATTTATATCCAAACTAGACAAGATCTTTAACCTTACTGTGAGCTCCATCTGACTCCTCTCTAGTGCTTCCAGATGCTCAGTAACCTGTAATAAATTATCACACAGCTCTTTGTTCGAACTACATTTCTTGCATACATAACTAGTATAGTTAACCCCACTCAGCCACTATAAACATGGAACACCTATTACAGCATATCATCAAGTCCCTTCTGATGTCAACAACGATGGTATGATATTTTGTGTATTTATCTCCTTCAACCCCATTTTACACCTTTGATTTGGCATACTGCATTTCCTTCCTTCTTTTGTTTAGCAGCGTGTCCCTCTCCTTCTCCCCACTCCCGCTAACACGCAATGCAAACACACGCTCTGATGCGCGTTTCTCACGCATGGTGAGGTGCACCTGCCACGCCATGCACTTGCATGAGTGCCTGCTTTTAAACACTAGTGGGACCTGAAGTAACGGGAATCTCACACTACTATCCCCTAATTTCAAGCACCTGCCCACAGACCTCTAATAGCACTTAACAGCACTGACTCCTGTTTATCCCCCTTAAAAGTGTCCTAAAAACAGACAAGAATCCCACTCCTAATATCCTTCTTTAATCTCTTTACCCTCTGCCCTAGCACATAGAGGGTTTCCAGAAATGTGTAGTGGTAACTCCAGGGAGTTCTCAGACTGCAAAACTAGTTGCCCCACGAACAGCACACTTTTCAGCCATAGCCCCCCTGTCTCATCACTTTTGGCAGTCTCACAGCTCAGACAGTGACTTCTTATGTGCCACTCGCATGATTGCCTGCTTGTAAACACTAGAGGGACCCAGAAGTAATTGGGGTCTCGCACTTACTGTCCCCTAATTTCAAGCACCTGCCCATAGACCTGTAATAGCATTTAACAGCACTGATTCCTGTTTATTCCCCTTAAAAGAGTCCTAAAAATAGACAGGAATCCCACTCTTAATGTCCTTCTTTAATCTCTGTACCTCCTGTCCTAGCACATAGAGGGTTTCCAGAAATGTGTAGCGGTAACTCCAGGGAATTCTCAGACTGTAAAACTAGTTGCTCCATGAACAGCACACTTTTCAGCCACATCCCCCCTGTCTCACCACTTTTGGTGATCTTACAGTTCAGACAGCCTCTTCTAAATTCCAATAAGCCAAAATGAAAGTGTCAGTACAAAGTGTAGCCCACCTTCCTCACAAATCCCAAGCAATATTATGTCTTACCAGGTTCCCAGGTCTTAAAATGAGGATTATTTTGTTCTCTGCAGTATAGCAAATTTTAGTAGCCTCGAAGAGGACTGGGATAGTGGTGCTTAAGGCAAAAAGTAAAACGAACACAAACTGGAGGCCAGGCACTTACAAAACCAATTATTCTAGACACTGCAGCTTATGAAAAAATACAAAATATTTATTAAAATCCAATATTGAGAATGAAAGTGAACAAAGTCTGCACACACCTGACATGTTTCAGACTTTAGCAGGCCATTGATAAAGGACTGCTAAAGTCTGAAATGCATCAGGTGTGTGCAGACTTTGTTCGGTTTCACTCCCAGCATGGGAGTTCAATAAATATTTGTTTTTTTCACAAGCTGCAGTGTCTAGAACAATTGGTTTTGTGAGTGCTCAGCCTCCAGTTTGTGTGTCTCAAGCTGATGCAAAGTCTGAGAGCTGTCAGAAACAAATCCATAGCTTTACTATTGTAGGGTAAGAGCACTTAGGAGGGCCTATAGGAGAGCTTACTGTTGAGCCAGAACCCGAGGTGTTTGAAGGTCTCTACTGTCTCCTGATTATCCACAATAGGGTGCAGTATGGCAAGCCATTAGGGACATGCCTACTAGCTGCTTCTGTTTTTCTCCACTGTCCATGTACTTGATGTTCCTACCCTCTGTTCAGTGAGGACCCTTTGTAAATGAGCTTTGTAAAGTTCCCTACAAATTTGTGTCCTTTTTCCTGGCATCAGCCCTCAAGCCACATGTTTAACTCCCTATCTCCCCTTCTCTGACCTTCCGTCCATCTGCCCCTTCTCCCAGACTGGCAGTATCTCAGAGAACGAGATGCCGGATGAAATGGATTTAGTTTGTCACCCAGCCGAGTCAGGTGTTCCTTGGTCTCCACAACTGACCGGCTGTCGAGAATCATTAGTCCCTATGTGTACCAGGATGTCAATGTTTTCTCCTGCTTCCTGAACATTTTTAGCAATGCAGTCAGTGTCTCTCAACACTGATGTACCTGGGACACATCTGACCATTACCCCTGGCTGGAGATGGGAATCAACTTCCCAAATCATGGAGTCTCCTATGATCAGAAGTTTTGGGGATTTCCTTTTTGCTTTTTTTGTTTTGGTTCCTGTTTTGGGTGAGTTTTGTTGTGCTAGCTCTTGTGCTGCAGTTTCGTGCTCTGCAGTGTCCTCTGCCCCTTTGTTTGATTTCGGAGAGGGCGGCAGATACCTGTTTGTAATTTTTATATGGTTTGTGGAGGTAATATGTTGGAGAGCACTGAGTGATGGGGCACCTGATTTGCCCCACCTAACCACCTGCCAACCTCCCAGACTAACTACCCCCTGCAGTCGAGGTGCTTCTGTTGGATGTTGGAGAAATGGTGGGTGGCTCTTATGATATATTTCCTCTTGAATATGCAATTTGAGGTGCGCAATCTCTGCCCATGCTGCCTGGAGCTGAGCCCTTAGATCTCCAATGGCCTAGCATGTAGGACAGTGTCCTAAATCCTGTAAAACTGCCCTTCTGAAAAGTGTTCCATAGTACCTGCAGTTAATGATATCCATTCCAGATAAGTTGCTGGAATTATAACCTGGACCGAGTAATTAGAAGAAAATGAAAGCAAAAGTTTGATTTTGTGTTTTGTTTGTTTGGTTTTGTATAACTGTTATAACAAGTTGTACTAGTGCCCTGCAGATGAGGTCACCGTGTGGATACCCCACTGATCTGCCTCTTCCTGCTTTGCCACAGGAAATGTCACGACTGTGCTACCCTAAAAAATGAGTGTAGTGTGGAGTGGTTGGGGATGGGGGTGGGTGGCTGGGCCCTTCCCCTGCTGAAAAAGAACCACAGACGAAAGAAACAAGGAGGTAAGAGCAGAAACAATCAGTCAGCAAAAAATGCAGTAGCCCTGAAAGCTTATCCTAATGACAGATAAAACTGTAAAACCTGTAAAACACCACCTGTAATAATTTCATAGAAGATATACCCTGTAAGAAACACTTTTCTACAGAGAAAAATAAAGCAGTAACAGAAGATATACCTTACAAAAGACAATCTGAATCAGAAGATTACAGCAGTAATATGTTAGCACACACCTGTAATCAACCACACTGTAATAATGCAGCAGAAGGTATACCCAGCAACAACAATTTGAATCAGAGAAAAATAAAGCAATAAAATATTAGCAACAAACAGTAACAATCCCTGTGAGTACAAAATAAAAATAACACACAGTAAATCTGCCTAGCCAAAATAAGCCTTAATTCTTTCCCTTGCTCTGGTAAGATTCTTTACAATAAATAAATAAATAAAATAACTGCATTGGCATAGGGGGAGTAGAGGAGGCAGAGGGAACCGTGGAGGTGATTTGGGTCACCTTGATAACAAGGGGGTGCAGGAGAGTAAAAATAGGAGTGGTGTATAGACCCCCTGTGCTGGCGGAGGAGCTGGAGGAGAGCCTGGTGGCAGATGTTGGGAGACACTGCAGATTGGGCAAGGGAAGGGTGGTGGTGTTGGGGACTTAAACATGCCAGGAACAGGCTGGGAGACTATGACATCCTCGGTGGCCAGGAACAGAGGTTGTTGGATGTCTTTCAAGATGCGTTCCTAACTCAACAGGTGGGGGAACTCAGCAGGTGGGGGAATCGACCAGGATGTGGTCCTGGCAGACAGTGACCAGATTGGGGGCCTGGAGGTAAGGGATCCATTGGCGGGGAGTGACCATGCCACAGTCTGGTTCTGCGTGGACCTAGGAGGGATAGAAGGCTGCACAAAGACAGAGGTAACTGACTTCAGGGGGGCGGATTTTAAGGAAATGGAAAGGATTCTTAAGGAGCATTTGGATGTGATTGGGTCAGATGTGGACGCTGACAGTAGGTGGGAAATCATCAGGAGAGGGGTACAGGATGCTACCAGCAGCTGTGCAAGAGTAAGACGAAAATGCAGTAGGGCCTGAAAACCCTGGTGGTGGACCAGGGAGGTCCAGGAGGTGGTGCGAGGAAAGAAGGCAGCCTATAGGCAATTCAAGTGCTCAAAGAGTGAAGGGGATCTAGGGGAGTACGAGCTGATGGCTAGAAGGGTCACTAGGGTGGTGAGGGTGGCTAATGCAAGGAAGGAGCAGAACCTGGCCAGGGAAATTAGGAGAGGGAACAAGGGGTTCTTTAGATACATTGGGGAAAAATGAAGAGTGAAGAGGCAGATTAGCTGGATTAAAACAGGGGAAAGATGGATACAAGACTCGGGGGAGCAGGCTGAGGTACTAAATGAGTACTTCACCTCAGTTTTTACCAAGGAAAATAGGGGTGCTGCATCATACATGGGAGGAGACAGTGATACTGAGGAGGGGGGACGCTTACCGATCGGCAGGTCTGGGGAGAGGAGGAGGCATCACTGGCAGGAGTGGGAAGGCTAAGCAGGGAGAAGAGGTAGCGGAAGTGGAAATCACAGCAGAGAGAGTGAGGGAAGCCCTCAGGTCCCTTAAGATGGAGAAAGCATCGGGGCCAGATAAATTACATCCCAGAGTGCTGAAGGAACTTGCAGATGTCCTGGCGAAACCCCTGGCAGAGCTTTTCACCATCTCTCTGAGGACAGGGTGGGTGCCCCAGGACTGGAAGGTGGTGCATATACTGCCTATCCACAAGGGGGGATCAAGGGAGGTGGCAGGGAACTACAGGCCTGTCAGCCTGACATCGGTGGTGGGCAAGGTGATGGAGGGCATTGTCAAGGAGAGGCTGGGGGGGACCTGGAAAAGTCAGGGTGCCTGGATGATAGGCAGCATGTATTCATCCCTGGGAAATCATGTCAGACAAACCTTGTGGAGTTCTATGATTGGGTGATGAGTGCCTTGGACCTGGGTAGACCAGTGGATATCCTCTTTCTAGACTTCAGCAAGGCATTTGACTCTGTTCCTCATGAGGCCCTGTTGGATAAGCTGGGAGAAATGGGGGTGGGGAACCAGATGATCAGATGGATAGGCAATTGGCTCCAGGACTGGACCCAGAGGGTCATAGTTGGCGGGATAGTCTCATCTCCAAGGAGGGTCATTAGTGGGGTCCCACAGGGATCAGTCCTTGGGCCCCTCCTGTTCAACGCCTATGTCTCTGACATAAGGACAGGTATCAGGAGTGAGATGAGTCTCTTTGTGGATGACTCAAAACTGGGGGCGGTGGTGGATGGGGAGGAGGGGAGGGTGGCCCTACAGGGGGACCTAGAGGCTCTGGAAAGATGGTCTAGAAAGTGGAAGCTAAGGTTCAATGCAGGGAAATGCAAGATACTGCACCTGAGGGCCAGAAACCCAGACCAAGTGTACACCCTGGGGGAAATGCTACAAGTCTCGATGGCTGAGAGGGACCTGGGTGTGGTGGTGGATGTCAAGATGAACAACTTGGAGACTTGTAGGAGGGCAGCAGCCAAGGCCAACAGGATGCTGGGATGCATCGCTAGGGGGATCACCTCCAGAAGAAGGGAAGTGATACTCCCTCTGTATAACTGCTTGGTGAGGCCACACCTTGAGTACTGCGTGCAGTTTTGGAGACCACACTTAAAGAGGGACATTAAACTCCTGGAGAGGGTCCAGAGGAAGATAACCAAAATGATTTGGGGCTTGGGGGACAGGACCTATGGAAGAAGCTCGAAGAGCTAAATATGTACACATTGGAAGAGAGAAGGGACCGGGGAGACATGACAGAGGTCTTCAGGTACATGAAGGGGGTAAATAAGGGAGGAGCAGTCAGGGTGCTTCAAAGGAAAGAGGAGGGGGCAACTAGAGGGCATGGGTGGAAGCTGGAGGGGAAGATTCAGGGGAGAAAGGAAGAGGTGCTTCTTCACTGAGAGGGTGGTGAAGCTATGGAATGCGCTGCCTAGGGGCTGGTGGAGGCAGAGACGGTGGAGGGTTCAAGAGGGGGTGGACAGGTACAGGGAAGGGTTCTGGAAGCAAAATCCAATGCAGCGAGAATATCCAGAACTGGGAAGGGAGAAGCCAGAGAAGGCGAGGGCAGCAAGGTCAGCTCCCAGGGTGGGGCTGACCAAACGAGCAGACGAAAAAGACTGTTAGGCCTATTCTGCTGGCATTTTAGCATGTTAGTAGTATGTTAATTCAGAATCTCTGGCTGTATAGTAAAATGCAAACACTATATGGTGAAATACATACATCACATAGTGAAATATATACATTATATAGTGAAATGCATATACAATGTAGTGAACCACATACACTATCTACTGAAATATATACATCATATAGTGAAATACATATATTGTATATTGTCTGAAATGCATATATCATATAGTGAAACACATGCATTATATAGCTAATACTTATATTATATAGTGAAATACATACACTATATACTGAAATACACATACTGAGTACTGAAAATCCGCATACACTATATACTGAAACAAATGTACTATGTACTGAAACATTTACACTGCTTATTGAGATGCATACACCACAGACTAAAAAGTCCACATAAACTATCTACCAAAACACTCTACACAATGTAATATATACACTACATATTGAAAAAATCTGCTTACACTATTTACTGAAACAAACACTACATATTGAAATACATACACTATCTATTGAAATACATACACTACGCATTGAAAAATCCACATACACTGTCTACTGAAACAAAAACACTATATATTGAAACATCCACACCTTATATTGAAATACATATGCTATCTACTGAAATAAATACACTATGCATTGAAAAATATGCATACACTATATACTGAAACAAATACACCATATATTGAAACACTTCCCCTAGCTATTGAAAAAATGTGCATACTTTATATACTGAAAGAAATATATGACATATTGAAATAAGTACACAGTGTATTTTAAAAATCTACATACTCTGTATACTGAAACAAATACACTACATGGTGAAACCCATACACTGTGCATTGAAACACATACACTATAGGCTGAAAAATCAACATACACTATATACTAAACAAATAATCTATATACTGAGATGGACTACATTCTGAAATTACCCATCCCCAGCCCCTCCCCCTTGAATGGCCTGCCCCTGCACTCATTTCCTGTTTCATTCAGTTAGCTGCTGGCCTAATGAGAGGATGTCTAAAACTGAATAGCAGAAGGTAAACAAAACAGGATTATCTCTAATTCTAATTCTTTATGGAGTTTTCAATCTTGTTTTGCTTACACACCTTTAATCAAATTTCAGAACACTGTGATGTGACAAGAAACTTTTAGAACTAATTTAAAATGTTGTAGTTTATTCTTTAAATAAGTGCTTCCCCATTTACTATTAAAACACATTTGTATGGGAAGCTAATACTTAGGATATTTCTAACATATCACTCTCATACCATATAAACATAGAGGTCTGCATGCATTTTTCTAAGTTAAAGTTTTGATCAGATTTATGTGTAATTAAATACTGTGTTAGTCCAGCAGCTTATCTGAGCTGAATGCTTGGGAAGCACTTCAGGAACTGTGAAAGTGTAAGCCAAACACCTTCCTAGTGGGTACTCGGAGTTAGTTTTGATTTAGTTTGTATTTTTATTTGAATGTTTTGTTTAATAAAGGTTCTTGGTTAAGAAAAAAATATATATTTTTTGCAACAATCGCTCAGCGCTCAGTTTTCGTCAGGAGCTCAGCTGGCATATGCATAATTTGAACATTTCTGTTCTGAATAACTTCACTGTGATGTCTCACTGGTGGCACTTACAGCTCCTAACCTCCCCATTACATATATGTGGAGCACTGTAAGGTGGACAGAGCTTTGCCAGGCACTTGGTCTCCACTAATAAACCTGCTCTGGTCTAGCCTCATAGTGCATAGTTGCTTGTTTATATGGTATGACTGTATTATTGAGTTTGAGATTCCCAAACTGTGTTTTATTTATTTTTCCATGGAGATGTTTATCTTCTAAGTCAACCACTGAGCCCCTTGTGCACTGGCCTGTCCATCCCCATCACCCAAAATCACCAGGACTTACCTGCTCTGAGATCCCCTATGGCCTCCCCACCACCCGCCATGGTGGGGCCAGGAGGGAGAGAGCCATTCACAAGGCGACACATATTCAGACAGGAACAGAACCTGGTTAGTAATGCAAAGCCTGTGGCAGGTTGTCGGATTTTTCCACTATTGGAGGTTTTCTACCTTTGGTTTATCTCCCAGGCAGCCAAGCATGCAATGATGCCAATCCAATTAAAGGCAAGTACTGCTTTGTGCCTGCCTGAGCCCTGCCATTTGTGCCATTCTGATGCCCTGCCAGTCTTCCCTCACCTAAGTGGTTGTTAAAGAGCGGGTGGTCAGACTCCCCCTCTCTGAGAGGAGAGCAGTCCCGAAGATGCTCAGTCATCTCTCCTGCCAGCTAACCCCTGTTTGACCCAGGCCCTTCCCCAAAACCGGCCCACTACCATGGGAGGCAGTCCATAGTCCATAGTAGTAAGAATTTTATTGTTTGGTCAAATGACCTTATACAAATACAGGCATCATACAAATACAAAGTACACATAAATACATAAATATGTATAACATATTAAAATACAGCAGGAATATAATTGATTCATACAGTAAACAGTAACTCTTTACTTTCAATATGTTTCGTATATTCTTGTGATCATTTCTAATCTTTGAAACTGCTAATAAATAAGCTGCTGCTGCCTTTATTATGATTTCATCATTCGTAGTAAATAAAACCTTCAAGATCAAACCCATATTTGTCTGTTGCATAGTAACCCACAAAGGTTGAAGATATTGCGCTCTTGGCTTAATATACCAACTACAGTTAAAAATGACATGATGTAAATCTTCTACTTGAGTATGTCTACAAGAGCAAAGGGAGAATTTTTCATCATTATTCCCTTCATATCTTGCTTTCAAAACATTGCTATAAAATAACTCCAGGAGATAACGAGTATATAATTTTCATTTTTTAACATCAGTAAGAATATCCAAATAATATCTATAATGATGTGATATATCATTCTGTACTAGCCATTGTGAAATATGAAGTTTCATAATGTTCTTCAAATCACATAATTTGTAATATTCTATTAGTTTATCTGTAATATATTTCTGATACTTTAGATTTATAACAATACCTTTTGTGTTGTAATATTCCAGGACACCCAGATCAACCCATTTTAAAATCATTTGTGCATTTTGTAGCCAGTTATCATTTGTCAAACCATTTTCTGCCCAATATTTTTTTTCTTGAAGACACATATAGGGATACATAATTCATAGTTAAACAGTCTGATCCAATAATTTACTTTTTGGCATAAAAGTACCCTGCTAAACCTGATAAGCCTAACTCACCTCTTATTAATACAATAGGTACTGATTTTCCTAAACCAAGAGAAAGTCTAAGTAATTTATTCATGGGTACTTCTATAGATTCAAATTTGCTGATGCTCCAAACTTCAGCACTAAAATGTGCTTGTGCATTATATTTAGCTTTTAATGCACCTATAAGGGGTTTAAGGGTATTTCCACCATACTTTCTATTAAACAGACTAAGAGAAGTTACAGTTTGTTTTAATTTCACTTTCAGTAAATTAATATGATTGAACCAACTACCATTGTTAGAAAATGTCAGACCTAAATATGTATACTGTTTTACTGTAGTTAATCTTTTCTCACCTATCTGACAAATTCTGTTTGTATTTCTACCACCAAATATCATAACCTTACTTTTTGTTTCATTAATTTTAAGTGAATGTTGTAGGTACATTTATTCAAGAATTCTAATTTTTTTTGTAGTCCAGACTGTGTGAGTGCAAACAAGACTAGATCATCTGCATAAGCTAAAGCTGCATAACCATTAGCCAACATTTTGGAGAATCAGATTCAATCTTTTCTAATTGCTGTAACAAATTATTTATATAGATACAGAATAGAAATGGGGCCAAAACACATCCTTGCTCCTTACTCCTTTGTTAGTAGGAAAGTTGGCAGATGAATTACCCGATCTCCAATCTAATCTGTGCCCATGTCCCTGTATACAATTCTACAATGGCAATAAAGAGTCAGAGACACCCTATTGTTTCAACTGTTTCCATACAATGTTACACACAATCATATCGAATGTAGATGTGAAATCTATAAAACCTGCAGCTTTTGTTTTCTAACCTTAACATACGTCTTAATTAAATGCTCAAGTATGAAATAATTATCAATAGTGGAACACCCTTTCCTAAAACCTGCCTGTAATTCTGACAGGCCACCTAACTTATTTATCTGTTCCTTAAGTCTATCTAAAATGATTTTTTGTAAATACTTTACTCATATTATCAAGAAGCGATATAGGTCAGTACATGGCAAGGTTTTTCTTATCGCCTTTCTTATAAATAGAAATTATCAATGCCCCTTTCCAAGAAGATGCAAATGCTAATATAGTACAACAATTGTTAAAAAAAGGTACCAGAATTTTGGTCCATAAAAATGGAGTAGTCAAAAAAACTTCAGCCGGAATTTGATCAGGGCCAGAGGCCTTTCCCCATTTTAATGTAATAATTGCAAAGTACACTTCAGATGATGAGATTTTACTAAACTGTATCATATCTGGTTTAATTAAATTTAATTGTGTATCTTTTACTGAATCATAAAAAATAGATGAATAATAATCAACCCATTCCTGCATCGTAATATAGGAATCAATCTCATACATTAAATTGCCGGTTCCTTTGGCTAGTAAGAGCCAATATGACTGATAATCAATCTTTTTTATTGTTGTTAACATTTTATTCCACTGCATTAGCTGATATTTCTTTTGTTTGTTTTTTCCAGAAATACCTTATATTTTTTCTAAATTGATAAATTTTTTACTTTTGTTTCTTAATTCACTATTTTTAGTATTTTTAATAAACCGGTAAGTTTAGATTTTTCTAATCGACATTCAGCATCAAACCACATGTTCTGCCTATTATTAGTAATACTAAGTAAATTTGTATTTTCAGAAATTTTTATCATTTCACAGCACTTAAAAATCAAATAATTCAATTCTTCTGCTGTGGTATCATTATCTATTTCATCATTTAAATTCTGTACTTCCTGCTTAATATTGGCTTCCTGAGAGTCTTTCCATCTAGTTCTAATATGATCCATGGGAGGCAGTACAACTACCACCAAGCTGCTAAGCCAGCCCACCAGACTGTATTTTTATAAGTAAATAAAAACAGCACTCGGATGAAAGAATAAATTGTATTTCAGCTACAGTTGCTATACATATTTTGACACATCACAATGTTTTGAAATTGGATAAAAGTTTTCCAAGGAAAACAACATAAAAACATACATAAATATACAGAATAAGATAATCCATTTTTGTTTACTTTCTGCATCTTAAAAGGCATCGGCAGGGAATGTTTAGTGAATTAGGGACCATTTTCAGAAGGTTAGCAGAATGCTTAACATCTAAGCACCATGTCATGTGGGAACAGCATGGTTGAACAGGTGCCATATATTTAGCAGCCCCTGATGCTAACCTGGTCATGTGCATGTGTGTATGTACTACTGTGGCCATGCAAATGAGGGATCCCCTACTGTACAGAGAGCAGAGTGCTATATAAAAGGTTTTGAAAGTTCTTAACAACTGAAATTGCAATACTGTTTACTGCCTCCAAAATCCTGCCTCATTTGAGCACACAGTGGTGCATATTGTCACTCCTACCCTGGTCACCACTCTGATGCTCCCAGTAGTATACCAGAATGATCCTTGGCATTTAAAGGTTCCACACACCCTGATTACAGTTTAAATGGCTCCAGTTATTATTGTAAATGATCCTTGATGTCTAGTGCTCCTCTCAAATTGCCATTCAGATGCCCTGATTATTATAATATGGGTATAGAATGTATTTATTTATTTACTTAATTACATATTTAAAAGTTTTACCAGGAAAGGTATACTGTTGGGAGCCTCATTTCCATATGAATCCTGGTGGAAAGGGAACTTGTACAAGCAGGGTTTAGGAAGCACAAGATTTCAAAATACATAACATACATGTTGGAAGACTATTGACAGAGCAGAGGAGAGTGGGCACAATTGCAAATTACAATGGAATAATAACACAAGACTTGAGAACTTGAGGGACAAGCAAACAATTGACAATGCTTATACAGCACAGTCAGGAGCCACACACATATGCTGGCAATCACATACAGAGCAGTTTAAATCAACACTAGTTGTAAACATTTGTGCATAATGCCTAGAGTGGGAGACATAAGTGCCTAAATTACAGCTGTACCTAAATTGGAAACAAGTCATAGGAGAGCAGGAGGGAAAATTTCTGAGCAAGTGCAGGAGGAAGAGTGAGACCTCTGAAGTGGCTTGAAAGGATCGAGGGAGGAGATTGGTGAATGGCTAGGCAAGGGAATTCTAGGTTTTATGGAAGCAGTGGCTGAATGTGGCTTTGCCAATGGTCATGGAGACTGAAGGGACTACTAGGGTTCAAACATTTGAGCTTCTGAGGGTATGGTGGGGGGATGAGAGGAAGGAGGGTAGGGAAACAAAACAGAATTTTCCCACAAAGCTGGCACAGTGGGCATGGTGTCTGTCCACAAGAGAAGAGAAGAAAAGGAGAGAAATTTATACATAGAACACTGTTGAGTCCTAGGAGGACAGTCGAGAGTGTAATGACAGAAATAGTTGAAGAGAGTGTCCAATCTGACAAGGGTAGTGACTGGGGCTGCACTGTAGACCATATCACCATAGTCAAAGATTGGGAGAATCATTCTCTGGATAATAGCATGGTATGCTGGAGGTGGGATACAGTCACAGTTCCTGTAAAGTGCACCATTATGGGATGCAGCTTTTTGACTATAGCATCCACTTGTTCAGAAAAGTTTAGGTGCTGGTCTAGCCAGATACCAAGATACCTAAAGGTGAAAAAATCCTCCACAGGGGAGCCATCCAGGGTGTGGAAAGTAGGAAGGGGAGAGAGCCTAGAGAGTCTGCACCTTATGCCAAAGGACATGGAGGAGTCTTCTTGGCATTGAGGAAAAGCTGATTTGTGTGCAGCCAGGACTGAACTTGATCAAAGTCCAGTTGGAGTTTGTGGGCCTGTTGTGAAGAGGACCATGTCATCTGTGTACATGTAAATGGAGCAGACAAGCATATGGAGGGGAAATTATTAAGGAAAATGAAGAAAAGTAGTGGGCCTAACACAGATCCTTGTGGGACCCCAGTGGATACAGGCAGGGAGGATAGAGGGGGGTCACCAATTTTGACTGCCTGGGACCTACCCATGTGGTGAGTGGAACAGCCAATGACTGAGTCGCGAGGCCTGAAAAACATAGAAACATAGAATTTGATGGCAGATAAGGACCGCTTGGCCCACCTAGACTGCCCATTTCCTACCTAATGGATAAGCTGCAAATCCTAGTTTACCAACAGCCTACTTCCTCCTACCCCCCCACTAGAAATTGTCTTATGTCTGTCCCATGCATTCTTGAATTCCCCACTGTTTTTGACTCCACTACCTCCTCAGGAAGGCTGTTCCATGTATTCACAACCCTCTCCATGAAAAAATACTTCCTCACATTACCTCTGAGCCATCCCCCCTCTATCTTGAAATTGTGCCCCCTTGTTCTTGCACATCTCTTTTCTGAAAGATGTTACCCTGTTGGACTCTGTTGATTCCCTTGATGTACTTGAAAGTTTCTATCATGCCCCCCCTCCCTCCTCTCCTTGAGGGTATGCACATTAAGATCCTTTAATCTCTCTTCGTATGTCTTATGGTGCAGACCCTGCACCATTTTAGTTACCCTCCTCTGGACAGCCTCCATCCTGTCTATGTCCTTGCGGAGATGGGGTCTCCAGAACTGCACACAGTGATCCAGATAGGGGTCTTACCAACTGTCTGTACAGAAGGATAACACCTTCCTGTTTTCTACTGGTGATGCCTCTCCCTATGCATCCCAGTATCCCCCCAGCCCTCCTTACTGCCTTCTCACATTGCTTGCCTACTTTAAGGTAATCTGATATGACTACCACCAGGTCCCTTTCCATTTTTGTTGTTGTTAGTATCTCACCCCCCATTGTGTACTCTTCCCCTGGGTTTTTTTCCCCAGGTGCATTACTTTGCACTTCTTTGCATTGAATCTAAGCTGCCATATATTTGACCATTCCTCCAACCTTGCCAAGTCCTTTTGCATCCTTTCCACCCCACCTTCTGTATCAAGCCTTCAGCCTGGAGTTTGGTTAATAACTGGGGTGGGAGACAGTGTTGAACACTTTGGCTAGATTGACAAAGATAGCAGAGGTGAATAGGCTGTGATCCATACCATTGCTGATATATTTAGTGAGTCTGAGCAGAGAGATGGTGGTGGAGTGGTTCTTGCGGAAATGAAGCCAGACTTGTAGTAGGTGAAGAAGGAAGAGGAGTCCAGAAAGGGAGAGAGTTGTGACAAGACAATTTTCCTGTATTTTGGAGGAAGGAGAGAAATGGGTCAGTAGTTGTTAGTGGCAGATGGGTCACCACCTTTGGAAGAGGAGTAACAGTGGCAGTCTTCCAGTCAGCAGGGACAGAGGAGCAGCAGAATGAGAAGTTAGGAGGTCAGACAATAGGGAGGAGATTGAAGCAGAGAAATGGAGGATCTTGCTATCCAGGCCAACTGGGCTCCTACTTTGAAGGGTTAAGGGAGGAAGGATGTCGGTGATAGAGGATAGTAATTATGGAGAGAAGAAAATAGGGGAAGGAAGGAGATGACTGTCATGCAGGCTGACAGGGGTGAGAGGGAGGTGAGGAGGGAGAGGGAGGAGGAGAGAGAGGAGGTACAGGTGATAAAAAGGAATTAAAGGAATTAAACCTCTGTGGTGATGAAGAGGGGTCAGAGATAGGGGTGCCACCACTTTGAGGACAGGCAAAGGTGACTGAGTGGAAGGGGAGAAGAGATTGCGGCAACCTTCCAAAATTTAGACAGGTGACCAATGTTAGCACTGAAGGTGGCTGCAAAATATTTGCCTTTGGCAAGCCTTTTTGCCCTGGTACAGGTGTTGCAGAGGTGATGATACCTCTGGAGGCCATGGGGGATGGATTACATTTATTTTCTGTCCAGGACAAATCATGCACTTGCAAGCAAGCTATGGGTTTGGCTGTGATCTAGGGTAGGTAGGGTACCTTTTCTTGTGTCCTGCACTGGGTGGGGCATGGCAGTCCCATATTTTGAGGAATTTCATTGAAATATGTTAGCATGGAGTCAATGGAGGAAATCAATGAGATAGGGGACCTATCAAAGCAGCTTAGGCACAGGCAAGGGGTGAGGTCCAGGATTTGAAGGAAAATATAAGCAGTGTTTTGGTGGGGATGAGGGGGCTTTAGTTGAAAGAGAGGCAGCGAGGGTCATGATTATGGTGTCAGATCAGAAGAGAGGGTGGTCATGAGTGGAATGCCACAGGGATACATCCTGAGTCTTGTCTCTTCAACATGCTCATCAGCAATGTTTGAGAATGACATGTTGCTGTGCTCTCTTTGAAGACGACACCAAGCTCATGGGAGGGTAGACATTGATGGGGAAGTAGGAAACTGAAGAGTGACTTGCAAAGAGTAGAGAGGTGGCCTCAAGGTTTGGCAGCTGAAATTCAATGCCAAAAAGTGCAAGGTGATTCGCTTAGGGAACAAGAACCCCAGGACAGAGTACTGGATTGGACGGGTAGAGCTGAGCACTACAGCTGAGGAAAGGGACCTAGAAGTCATCATTAGAGACTCCCTTAAACAATCAAGCTAGTACAGCAAGACCTCTAGTAAGACAAATAGAATACTGGGATGTACTCGAAGGGATTCTGATAGTAGAAGAAAAGAGGTTTACTGCCTCTTTATAGATCTTTGGTGAGGCTGCGCCTGGTGTACTGTGCCCAGTTCTGAAGACCTCACCTCAGGAAAGATAAGGACAGGCTGAAGACTATGTAACAAAGGGTGATCAGGATGATTCGAGCTGACAGGACAGAGCTTATGAGGATCTGCTCAAGGCACTGAACATGTCTTCACTGGAGACCAGACAAGAGAGGAGTGATATGATAGAGACCTTTAAGTTCTTGTAAGGAATAAACAAGGTGAATGGAGAAGAACTACCTAGCCTGAGTAACAGTTCAAGGAGATGGGGGTACAAGAAGAAACTGATGAGAAGGAGGTTCAAGAGGGATATCGGAAAGTTTTATTTTCCAGAAGTGGTGGTGGAAATGTGGAATAGTCTGCCAAATGAGATGGCAGTCACCAAAAGCATAAATGATTTCAAGCATGGCAGTGACAAAGGTAAGGGTATAATGGTTACTCAGGCTGATAGTAGTAGGGTGGGGAACAGGGGAGTGGATAGTGAAGGCTAGTACCCTTTATGGACAGTAAGTACCGAGGTTTAATAGGAAACTAGGGGCAGACTGGATGTACCATTGTTTTTTTTTTCTGCTAACATTGTCTATGTTTGTGTTTCTATTTTTCCATGACCCCTGACATCTAGTAGACCCACCCCCAATTGCAAATCTGAACCTCCTCCCAAAGCCATCCAGCCAGGTCCATCCACCCCTCCCCATTGGCCTCCCATTTACCCAAGATTGCAGCCACCTCCCTGTGACTGTGATCAGTACAGCCGCTCAGCTCATTACTTTGGCTGGCCACTGTCTGAGTGAAAGGGAGTGAGTGTACACCTACTGTAGAACATCTGTTTTTGTAGTACAGTAGGTGTGTGCTCACTCCCTGTCACTCAGAAAGTGGCCAGCTGAGGTGGCAAGCAGAGGTGCTGGGCCTGTCACTGTTGCAGTGGGAGGGACTAGCAGCTGAGGTCATTTATGGGTCACCATGGGGAGAGGGGTAGAAGGACCTTAATGGGTGGAATTGAGAGGTGGCTCAGACTTGCAATCAGGGTGAACTAGATGTCAGGGATCTTCTTAATATACTAATCAGAAACATCTCAATGGTGATTGGGGTGGGGAAATACTACATGCCAAGGATCATTTTGCTTATTGGAGTCATCTGATTGTGACTGGGGGAACTACTAGATGCCAGGGATAATTTTATTATAATTCAGGGGCATCTGAATGGTGATCAGAAGGTGGGGATTGGCACTGCTCTGTACAATTCCTCCATGCAGTCATACACAGAGGCATCGTGTGTAGATGTTAGTTAGCACATATGGACTGGCAAATGTCCCATCAGCACTTTTCCTGCCCTATGGACTTAACATGCTGAGAGTTGAAAATGACTCATGGGGTAAAGGTACTATCCTATTTGGGAACATGTTGTCTCCCTTTGCTCCTCTGAATCCCTGTCCTATGGAGGCTGTGATAGTACCCTGTCATGTCACAGTGGGCTATCCAGTGGGAACCAGTGATCACTGTATAGTGTGGTTCAACATTAAATGGGTGCAGAGGAAGTCACAAAAAGATGAGTGCCCTGGACTTTAGTAGGTTGGATTTAAAGAAATGGGATACTGCTTCAGAAGCAGTCTAGCAGGGGAGGACTGTTAGAGAGGGGTAGAGAAACAGTGAAGAAAATTAAGTAAAGGCATAGGGAGGGCAACCAACATCTGCATGAAGGAAGTGAACAAAAGCAGGAGGAATGTCAATGCTGAATGTTGTCTTGCTGGCATTGGCATTGGTAGTACAGGAGTTAGAGTAATGCATAATAGGAATGGCAGTGAAGTATTGAATTGACGTCAACCCCACCCCCACCCTGCAGAGGCTGACAGGCATTGGAGTGTGCCTTGGGTCATTGGCCATAACGCTCATGCCATTTCACTCACCCCACCCTGCAGACACTGACAAGTGTCTCAGTGTGCCTTGGGGTCTTCGGCCTTACACTTACCCCATTCCATAAGGAAATACGCTGAGATGGGTGCAGTACGGAGAATGGGATGAACTTTGGGGTCAAAGACTCCAAAGCACACCTTTATGCCTGTCACTGGCTGCAGGGTGGGGGTGGGGGTGGAATGGCATGAGCATTACAGCTGACGATCCCAAGTCACACCCCTGATGACTGTCAGTCTCTACAGGGTGGGGCGTTATGATTGGAAACCCTAATGCTCCAGGTGTTTGTTAGTATATTCACTCCAAATTTTCAACATGGGCTTTTTGTGACCCCACCTCATGAACCGTAGCACTATCAGTTCTTTAGCCAAAAGGTGATTTTGCACAGCGACTGGGCCATTTGGTGCCACAAGGTGCGAAACACATTTCAGGTAGGTGTGAAAAGACAGCTGTACTGTTCATGAGGAGGTGTAAAGAATGGCAGTGTTGAAAATCTGGAGTGAAAATGAAAATTGGTGAAGTCACAAGGTGTAGAAACTGAGCAACGGACACCCATAACACAATTATTTTTGGGATTTTTTAGCAAAATTTTCAACATTGGCATTTTGGGACCTCCGCTCATGAAAAGTGGCACTGTGATTTTATTAATCTGTCCAGAAAGTTTGTTTCCCACAGCAACATGCCATTTTTAGAAAACACATTTTGGGCAGGATGTGAAACATTGGAGCAGTACTGTTCATAAGGAGGTGTGAAAAAATGGCAATGTTGAAAATCTGGAGTGAAAATATTAAATAGTGTCGAACTTACAAGCGTACGTGGAAACTGCACAATGCACGCAATAATAGTATATTTTTTTTGAATTTTTCACCAAATTTGGTAACACAGATTTTTTGGGATTCCCACCTCATGAACAGTGGCACTGTCATTTTGTTAATCGTTCTCTAAAAGGTGATTCCATGCAGTGACCACAAAATCACCTTTTGAGACCAAATAGTGAGATGACAGAGCATGTGTTCATGAGATGGGGTCCCAAGAATTCCATGTTGGAAATTCGGAGCCAAAATTCAAAAAATGTCTGAAATCCACCCAAGTTCAACCCCCTCCCATTGATGCCATTAGATAGCTTACTGGCATTTCTTCATTTTGCAGTTCATCTCTGATGAGCCCAGACAAATCCCACTTACAGAGCGATCACAGCACTGGACCTCAGGAGATAAGTATGGGGTAGGGGGTGCAGGAGGCGGTTGGGGAGAGGAGGATGCGGGACTATGAAGGACCATTTTCTTTTTTACAGATACAAATAAAAAACGGACATTGAAGGACCGTTTCCTTTCTTTACAGGTGAACGAAAAAAATGTTGGGCACTCTGGGGTGGTCTCCCAGTGTGCCCCATGAGTTTTGAGGGGGAGGATATTGGGCACACTGGGAGCTCCCAAAGAGTGTGTGTGTGTGTGTGTGTGTGTGTGTGTGTGTGTGTGTGTGTGACTGATACCAATGGAGACTGGGTCCCATCAGCAAAGAAAGTGTGTGGGGTGGGGGAACATGCGGACACGGGGACTGGCCACCCCCAATGTTGGTATGGGAATTGTGTGGCAGACGGCAGGAGTCACCATGTTTATTGAAATGTTTCACCATGAAAGGTACGTTGAGGAGGTGTGTCATCTGCCGCTGCATGATGAGCTTGTCTCTGATTGCAGCAGCAGATTTCTTTCAACTTGGTGGCACTTTCCATAATTTCTGCGTCAGTGCTAGCATGCTCACTAATAGGGGATGAGGGATGCACCTACTAAATAAAGCAATTCTTGTGGGGGATAGGAAGAAATAGGCTATTGGTTAACTAGGATCTGCAGCTTATCCAGTAGGGAAATGGGCAGACTAGGTGGGCCAAGCAGTCCTTATCTGCTGTCAAAGTCTATGTTTCTATGTTTAAAGCGTGCCCTGAATACACCTGCACTGACACACCTCTCAATGTGGTACTACCACAAGATGTTGCTTGTGCCTGCATGCAAGATAACATAAAAGGACCATTATGGTACTGTAGGGAAGTGGTCATGAAGGTGTCAGAAGCACATCCCCAATCGGTTGGGTTAAGCAACTCCTACACTGTTTTGCAGGAGCAGGACAGCCCCACAATGGCACCCACACCTGAGACAAAGGAGATGGGTGGATCCTCCAAAATGCAGCACCAGGGAAGAGGAAAAGAGAACTCCAGAGGAGAAGAAAGCTTCTCCTGGTTGGGAACTCAGTTGTTCGAGGAGTGAAGTTAGGGGAACCTAGCAGGAAGGAGTAAGAGTTGAGGTAGCAAGTGAGATTTATTTTCTCAGAAGAAGCCAGAAGGGGAAGGAAACATATTCAATTCAGTGCTTTACAGTAACTGGTAATTGCTATTTTTCTTTTAAACTTAGGTTGTGGGCTTTTAGTGACACTGTACTTTCTTTGTTGTCTTTACTTAGAATTGTTTTTGGGCTGTTGAAAATTTAAAACATAGTGGTGGTGTATTTCTTTGCTGTCTTTAATTGCTGCAAATTTTCACCCCCCTTTCCCCGACTTTTAATTATATGCCCTGTTAAATCTGATTGACAGGACCAAACAGGGTATAGTAAGGTGTGGAGTAGGAGGGCATAAGGGGAAGAAGCTCACCCTCAGCACGACAAGTGTTTTGACTCATTTATTTATTGGTTTATTTTCTTTTTTTAAAAAGAAAAGTATCTGAGGATCAGTGGCAGGATTTTTAAGACAGTAAATTAATAAAAAGGGAACTAGGAGAGCTTCAGTAGCAGACAAGTAGTGGAATAGCAGTATAGTTGCAGTATAATGTGGTGAGTGGTGCAATGCAGTGGCTGTGGGACAGCCATATTCAGGCAGACCTTCTGGACACTGAGGTGCTGCCCTATCTGCATGCATCTCTCTGGACTGCGGGATGAGGTAGCCAGACTCAGAGCGGAAGTAAACTGGGTCAGGAGTACCATCACCCTATCCAGACACCACCCAGTCCAATGCAACTGCCTCAAAGGATGCTGAGAACGAGGAGCACTTGGATGACAGTGGGCTCAGGGAGGGTTAGAGCAGTCAGGCAGAGGCACATCCCAGATCCTATTCCACTCAAGAACTCATATGCCACACTGGCAAATGGGGACAACCAAATAGAGGTACCCAGAGAAGTGGAAGGAAAGGATGTGGAGGTTAGCCAAGGAGGTGACCTCAGTGGGGAAAGCAGTGGACCCCAGAGGAGGAGGAAGCGAATCCTGGTGGGGGACTCCATCATAAGAGGGATCCAGCTAGGAACACAGGAGAGGAGGACAGGGAGGTGAGGTGCTCACGGTGCCACGGCATGGAGGGATGGAAGGAAGATCCTGGGGATCACTGGGAAGGCAAGACAGGAGGGTGAGCTGGATGTCATTATCCACCTAGGTACTAATGACCTGGCAAATGGGGAGCCAAAGGAAGTTCAGGAAGAGTTTAGGAAATTGGGGAGGGTCTCAAGCAAGTAGCTATTTCTGTCACTTTCTCAGAAGTACTACCTGAGAGGCAAGGAGCATAGGGTGCATGCACCAGGACCTTTAACTCATGGTTTGAAGAACTGGTGCTGTGAGGAAGGGTTTGACTCATTGGTGGCTGGGACCCACCTGGAGGATGGAGGTTTGTTCAAGCCTGATGGCCTGCATCCATCCTGGAGGAATCCAAGCACTCAATGATAAGTTTAAATGCTACATTGACAAGCATTTAAACTAAAGCTGGGGTGGCAGGCCAGCAAGGAGGGTACCTACTTGCTCACCCCCACAGCTAGTAGTGGAACCAGTGAACCAGAGGAGTGGCTATCTCTACAACAGGTGCAAAAGATGGAGATTAGCACCCAAGAGGTGGATAGGCAGAAAAGGGCAAAATCAGCAGAAGGGCAGACAGCAAGGAGAACCAGGATAAAGGAGACAACCAAGAAAGGGACTGGAGTAGAACAGTGAAACAGTCTAGGGAGGTCAAATCATGGAAAGTCATGTGTGCAAATGCCAGCAGCCTTAGCAACAAGATGGAAGATCTGGAGGCTGTCATGGTGCAGTCAGACCTGGACATTGTGGGCATCACTGAAACCTGGTGTAATGATAACCATGACTGGGAGATGGCCATACCTGGCTACAACATATTCAGAAGAGACAGGGCAGGCAGGAGGAGGAGGAGTGGCACTGTATGTGAAAATGACATAAGGGCCACAGAGATCCAGGAGGACCAAATGGGGAGAGATACTGTGGTTAGCTGGAAAGGAAAATGAGGCCAGCCATCCGCACAGGTGTAGTCTATAGACCACCAGCCCAGGAGGAAGAAACAGATAGGAGTTGATGCTAGCCATCCAAAGGATGGCAGACAAGAGGAGGTAGTACTGGTTGGAGACTTCAATATTCCAGACGGACTGGAGCATCCCAGCAGCAGCATCAACTAGGAGCAGATTTATCCTGCACCCATTTAGGGTGCCTTCCTCAAGCAACTGGTCATGGAACCAACTCGGCAGAAGGCAACACTGGACCTTGTGCTCACAAACAGGGACAGTGTGATGGAAGTAATAGTGGGGGAGCACCTGGGAACAGTGACCACCAGTCATTGTGGTTTGAAATCACAGAAAGAGCAGAACCAAACCACACAAAACACGATCCTGGATTTTAGGGGGCAGACTTTGGGAAAATGGGGAGATACTTGAAAGAGGCATTAAGGGAATGGGGCAGGAATCAGGGTTGAAGAACAGTGGGCAGTATTTAAATGGGGATTACAAGAGCTGACAGAATTATGCATTAAGCAGGTTAGCAAGAGGAAAAGGAAGAGGAGACCATTATGGTTTTCCAAAGAGGTAGCAAAGAAAGTGAAAGCCAAAAAGATTGCATTCAGGCAATACAAAAAGACACAGGCAGAAGGGGATAGGGAGAAGTACCAGGAGAAGCAAAGTGAGACAGGGAGGTCAGTAAGGGAAGCCAAAGCTCAGACAGAAGAACACATTGCAAAATCAGTGGGTAGAGGGGACAAAACCTTTTACAGGTACATAAGTGAAAAAAGAAAGGGAAAGGAATGGTAGTGAGACTGAAGGGGAGGATGGGTCATGGAGGATGACAACAGTAAAGCTGACATATTGAACAGGTATTTCTGCTGAGTCTTTACTGAGAAAGAGGAGGGTAATGGATCTGAAGGGAGTACAAGGGGTGAGAATGGTGCAGAAATGGACACAACCCTTTACATGAGAAAGGGTCATGAAGGAACTGAAATTAATAAGAGTTGATAAAGCAATGGGGCCAGATGGGGTGCACCCAAGGGTCCTTAAAGAACTAAGAGAGGTGGTGGCTGAACCTCTGGCTATCCTGTTTAGCCAATCACTGAAACAGGGAGGTACCAAAGACTGGAGGACAGCAGATGTAGTCCTCTTATACAAAAGTGGGAAACAAAGAGGAAGGGGAACTACAGACCAGTCAGCCTCACCGGGTAGTGGGGAAGATCATGGAAGCACTACTGAAGGAGAGATTGGTGGAACATCTGGTTGTCAATGGACTACAGGACCCAAGGCAGCATGGTTTCACCCAGGGGAGGTCATGTCAGACCAACCTCATTGAATTTTTGACTGGGTGACTAGGGAGGTGGATCAGGGAGGGCAGTGGACATAGTCTATCTAGATTTCAGCAAGGCCTTTGACACTGTGCCACATAGAAGACTATTACACAAACTGGGGAATATGGGTGTGGGCAGGACAGTAGTGTGGTGGGTAGGTAACTGGCTGGGCAGCAGACACAGAGTGTTATGGTAATAGCTGTCACTCCACAGAGGGAAGAGTGACCAGTGGATCCCCCAGGGATCAGTGCTGGGACGGTCCTATTCAACATCTTCATCAGTGACATTGCGAGGACCTAGAAGGCAGGATTTCACTGTTCGCTGATGACACAAAGCTCTGTAACAGAGTAGACACACCAGAGGGTGTAGACAGAATGAGAAGGACCTGCAGAAACTTGAAGAATGGTCAGGGATTTGGCAGTTGAAATTCAATGCAAAGAAGTGCAAGATAATGCATATGGGGGCACAAAACCCTGGCACAATATATCAGTTGGGGGTGAGGATATAGCATGCACCAAGCAGGAAAGGGATCTTGGGGTTATCATCTCTGATGACCTCAAGGTAGGGAAACAGTGTGGCAAGGCAGCAGGTAAAGCAAATAGGATGCCGGGATGCATAGGCAGGGCATCACCAGCAGGAAAAGGAGGTCATAATTCCACCATACAAGACACTAGTGAGGCCCCACCTGGAGTACAGTGTACAGTTCTGAGACCTTACCTAAATAAGGACATAGACAGGGTAGAGAAGGTTTAGAGGAGGCAACAAAGATGGTACATGGATTGCATCACAAGTCCCAGTGAGGACAGGTAGAAGAACTGAACATGTACTCCTGGAGGTGAGGAGAGAGAGGGGATATGATAGAGACATACAAGTATCTTACAGGGAGGAGCAAGATGCAAGAATACACTATTTTAAGTGAAAAGGTGTTCCAGAACTAGAGGGCATGGGATGAAGTTGGAGGAGGCGATTCAGAGGAAACGTGAGGAAGAATTTCTTCACAGAACGGGTGGTAGACAAGGGAACACCTGCCAGAGGAAGTGGTTGGGGCTGAAACAATCACGGGTTTAAGAATGCATGGGATAGACATAAAGGAATTCTGGAGGTCGGGGTAAGGGGCAACAGACTTCTAGGAAAACATAAACTGAACTTACAAGCTCAAATGGGCAGACTGGGTGGGCCATAGGCCCTTATCTGCCGACATTGTCTATGTATCTATGTATCTAAGGACAGGGAGGTAAAGTGCATTTCAGAAAGCACTGCATGGCAGGATGAGAAGTGGATCTATAGGATTTCAAGGGTAATGGCAAGGAGGGAGAAACTGGATGTTATTGTCCACCTGGGGATGAATGACCTGGCAGGAGACAAAGTGGAAGTAGCTAGAATCCAAAAGGATTTCAGGAAGCCGGGGGAAGCCTGAAGCACATAGAACACTATGTCTCCTTGTTGGAGTTGCTTCCTGTTCATGGCAGGGGAGAGGCTAGGGTACTCCACATCCAGAAATTCAACTTCTGGTTGAAGGAATGGCATGGAAGGGTGTTTTTTTATTTTTATTGTTTTTATTTATTCAAGAATTGAGTTTACAACCTTTGAGTCAAGGACTCATTTCCAAAGGAACCTCATTGCAGGGAAGGCAGACAAGAGAACAGTGTAAGGTACAACAGAGGAAACATAACAGGTGCAAATACATATAACAGTAAGGACACGTTACCGCTGGATTAAACAGGCAATGTTGCATACAGTAAATTACAGTTGTATAGCGTGGCAGTCAGAGGACATTGTCAGGCCGTTAAGTAGAAATAGCAGTCCAACTGGACCTTGTCAGGCTATTGGATCGGAGCCCAGGTATCATGCCCTCACAGTAATTTAGCGGCAGTTACAGCTTCTGGCATCAAAGAGAAAGTTACGGAGGACATTTTTAAAGGGGCCAATTTTGGAGAGATTCGTGATGGTGGGCGGGAGGGAGTTGAACCATGTGGGGGCACGATAGCTTCATGGGGGACTGGGGCTCCACCTGGACAAATGAGAGCCTGTATAAAAATAATGGCCTGCATCCATCAGGGAAGGGGACCTAAGTAAGAAGTTTGAATGCTTCAGTGACAAGGATTTAAACTGGCCAAGGGGGAGAGGAGTCAGGAAGGTCAGGTGGCTTAGTATCACCCCCCCCTCCCTTGGGCACATGCAGAAAAATGAATTGAAGTCTAGGATAATGAGAGCAGAAGGAGAGTAGGAAGCAGTGAATTCTAGGCCACACGAGAAAGACAACTAGGAGGGGATGAAGCAGAGGAGTGGAGGTGGAAAGAAGCAGGAGCAGCAGCATAGGAAGAAATAGATAGGATACAAAACATGGAAGGTAGGTAACAAATGCTCACAGCCTGAGAAATGAAATCCTGACATGGAGGCATTGATAGTAGAGGAAGACCTGGACATAGTAGCAATAACTGAGACATGGTACATTGCTAATCATGGGACATTGATGTACTGGGTTATGCTCTGTTCAGGATGGATGGGGGTAAAATGAGGGAGTGTGACCCTGTATGTCAGAGAGGGTATAAATGCGACAGAGGTGCAGGGTAGACAGGGGGAGGCTGAGGCACTGTTGGTCACCCTTGAACATGGCAAAGGCTCAGCAATATGCACAGGGGTGATCTACAGGCCTTCAGCACAGGGAGAATAAGTGGACAGGGAGCTTATGGATGGAATACACAAGATGGCAACAAAAGGTGAAGTCCTGCTGCTGGGGGATTTCAGTATGCCAGACATGGACTGGTCCACCCAGGCAGCTGCTTCAGCCAGAAGCAGATTCATTCTGGATTCCCTACAGGAGCAGGTCTCAGGCAGCTTGTGCTTGATCCAGAGAAAAGGCCATTCTTGACCTGGTACTGACCAATGGGGACAGAATGCAGGTATCTGTGTGGAGGGGCAACTGGGATCCAGTTACCACCACATAGTGTGGTTTAGCATGGGAACAGAACCCAGTCCAGTCACACGAAGGCAAATGTTTTGGATTTCAAGAAGGCAGACTTCACTGACAGGGAAGATACATCAGAATAGCCTTCTTTGGAAGCTTGTAAAGGATAGCATTCAGGAGGTATGAAGAAATACAGAAGAATGAGGATAGAGGTGCACCAGGTAAAACAGAAGGAAGCAGATAAGGTAATGAGGGATTAAATGCTCAAACAGAAGAAAGCATAGCCAAAGGGTATCAAAAGATCAGACTTTCTTCAGGTACATAAGCAAGAGAGGAAGGCAAGGGAGGATTCTGAGGATAAGGAGGATGACAAAGGAGACTGCACAGTGGAGGATCAGAAAAAGCATACATGCTGAACAGGTACTTCTACTGTTTTCACAGTGGAGAGAGACAGGGACAGACCACCAAGGCAGCATGAACAATGGAGGGGAAGTGGACATGCCCATTTTCAAAGGAAAGAGTATTATTGAAGGGACTTCAAATTTTAGGGTGGACAAGGCCATAGGACCAGATGGATACACCCAAAAGTATTAAGGGAACTAGGCAGGAGATGCTTGCTGCACTACTCATGGCCTTATTCAACAACTCACTGGAAACAGCAGTGGTTCCAGAGGACTAAAGGAGAGCAGACATAGTTCTTTTCTGTAAGAGCATCAGCAGGGAGGAGGTTAGCAAGTACAGTATAGTCTGGTCTGTCTTACTTGAGTCATAGGGAAATTAATGGAATCCATACTAAAACAGAGACTGTTTAAGTATCTTGAATCCAGTGGGCTGCAAGACCACAGGCAGCACAGATTCACAGGGGAAAGGTCATGACAAATGAATGTGGTAGATTTCTTTGACTGGACAACCTGGGAAATAGGTAAGGGGAGAACAGTGGACATAATTGATCTGGAGTTTAGCTAGGCCTTCAACACTGTGCCACACAGGAGTCTGATAAAGAAAATGAACAGCCTAGGGGTGGGATCCAAAATGGTTAATTGGGTTTAATGTGTTTGTGTAACTGGTTTTGTGCTTGAGTAACATAGATAATCTTTTGTTGTTCGCCTCTTTCTCCCCCCCAACCCGTGGGATATACCACCCTGTACGGGTACGAAAGGACGGAACCCTAGAGGAGGGTTCCACCCCTTGAGGTGCAGTGAGAGTGATTCCCTTGGCTAAAGGTACCTTGGGAAGAAGCCCATGGGAAAGAGAGGCGTGCCGCTGGAGGAAGAAGGGTGGATGTAGGGGTAGGGGCAGGAAAAAATACTTGTGTGTGGAGTGAGGAGAGCAGCCCTTAAATAGACTGAATGGGGGGGTGTCCTGTTGCACTGCCCACTTGAACTACAGGCTGTAGCCTTCCAATTAGTACAGTAGCTAGTTAATGGATAAGAGACAGAGGCTGGTGGTTAACGGCAGTCACTCTAAAGATTGGAGAGTGACCAGTGGGGTACCACAGGGCTCAGTACTGGGACCAATCCTTTTAAACATAGGGGACACTGCAGAAGAACTGAAGGGAAGGTATGCCTTTTTGCAGATGATATCAAAATTTGCAATAGGATGGACACCCAGGAGTGGGGGAGAGAATGAGCAGGGATCTTGTGAATTTTGAGGAGCAGTAAAAAGCTTGGCAGTTGGGTTCAATGCCAAAAAGTGCAAAATCATGTACCTAGGACACAATAGGATGCACAGTAGGATGGGGGGAGCTGTTATTGACAGTCAATAAACAGGAAAGGGATCTAGGGGTTATTATGTCTGAGAACCTCAAGGTGGCACTGTAACAAAGCAGTGGGTAGAGCTAGTGGGATACTGGGGTGTGTAGGGAGGGTATATTCATCAGGAGGATGGAGGTGGTGTTGTCAAACCCTCCTGGAGTACAATGTAGTTTTGGAAAACAAACCTCAAAAAGAACATTGACAGGGTGGAGAAAGTCCATAGGAGGGCAACTAAAATGGTGCAGGGTTTACGTGAGAAGTCCTAAGAGGAGAGACAGAGGGATCTCAGCATGTACACCCTAGAAAAGAGCAAAAAGAAAAGTGACATGATATAGGCCTACAAGTATCTCACAGGAGTGAACAGGGACCAGGGAGTCTCTTTCAAATGTGAAAGAGCACCAGGACCAGGACCAGGGGGAATGCAATTAAGCTGGGGGAGGGGTCAAGAGAGATGTGAGAAAATATTGGTAGATGTCTGGAAGAGATTGCCAACTGATGTGGCGGAGGTTAAAACAGTAGGGGGCTTCAAGCATGTGTGGCGTAGACATAGCGGTATATTAGAGAAGAGGCTGTGAGGTGGGAGAGTCAATGGAGACCAGACAGCATGTGAGGAAGAAGATGAGGCAGGAAACATCTAGGCAGACTAGGTAAGCCAAGTGGTCCTTTTCTGATGACAAATTCAGTGTTTCTGTGTTTCTATTTTCATGATTGCACACCTACTATAGAAACAGATTTACTACAGTAGGCATCTGATTGTGAACTGTCATTCAGTTGGTGGCTGCTATGGATGTGAGTGGAGGGTCTGTGCTGGTCACTGTACACCATGTATTGGGGTCAAGTGGGGCAGTTGTAGTAGTACTGGGTGGTCTGGTGGAGGTAGATATCATACTTATGGGGCGGAGGAATCACTCAACACCAAGGATGTGATATGGAAAATTACAGCTCCTGACAGACTACTAATTGGAGCACATGGGGAACCCTGGTTTGAATCAGGCAAATGGCACAGAGGAATTACTGATCTTATCAAGTGTCTGATTGGAGCCCAGTTGATCAGGGGTGGGGTCTTCTGGACACATGGGACAGATGTCTTTACACAGGCATGCAATTTGGGGATGAGACACTGGGCACCTGGACAGTTATGCTATATACCAGTGGGGAACCAGGGCTGGTGATAGCATGACATGGCCAGGTGTTGGGAGTACAGGAACACACAACCCATAACACCTGATTTGGGGAACCAGTAACTAGTGTTGCACTAATGGATAGCTACAACTCCCCAAATCTCCCAGCATGCTGATGTGCCTATGTGCAAAGTGCTGTCAGCTGCTTTAAATAGGTGCACATGGATGGATTAAGGCCACTTACAAATGGGCTAATGACTTGGTAAACAAGCAATCGTGGAGCTTTGCAGTACTCTCCTGCTTTAGAGGTGCAAATTTGGATTAGCAAGTTGATAACCTGTCTAACACTCATAAAAAAGCTTGAATATTCTGCCCTAGGGCTTTTTAAAACCATTGTAACTATGTTAAATGGTTTAAAATGTTTAGTTCTATGTTTAGTTCTATGTATGTTCATTCTCTATGATGTCTTGCTTGATGTCATGCTAGTATGCTCTGTGCCCTCATATCTGTAGTTGCTAATGTTTAATTGCTGTATGCTGCAATACAATAATGTACCTTCTACTGCTTCATGTTGATGAATTTCACTGTACACTCCCATTCCCCTTTCCCCCAGGATGCACCTGTGATACGAGCAACTTGTTGTTCAGTGTGCCCTTCCTGGTGAAACATTTCAATGAATAAATTTCCAGATTGTAGCAAGGGAAAAAACATGCTACAATCCATGTTCTAAAACTGTGCTTAAACCCTACTCAGAGGTAGGCAAGAGCACAGTTTTAGACCAACAGTGTTGCCTTAACCCATGCTAACATCAGTGTGGAAGTGATTTGAGTTGAAACATGGGTTAAGACAACCTCAATGACCAAAATCTGTGATTTTGGCTTCTGGTTCCTCTGTGGCGCCATCCTAGAGAGGGCCACTACCCTTGTCATGCAGGCCTGATCATGGCTAATGGGCCTGGGCTACCATACTTGATATTACTGGGGTCCTTTTCAAGATTACAAAGAAAATGGCGGTGCCACCCAGACTACATTTAAGTGGGTCTGATCTCTACCAGTACAACCTCCAGTATTGTCATACCGACCCACCTCCCCAACAATTGCCACATACGTGGACTTTTCAGAATCGAACATCCCACATTCCACATCGTCCATCATTAATTTCTAGTAATAGCATGCTTACTAAAATCAGGCCTTTGAGTCAGACCTTTTTTTTCCGCAAACTTTATTTTCAAGGATCAGCACATACAGCACTTAGAGCATTGCTTATATGAGGCACCTTTGGTAAATCACTACAGGCATAGTAGGAATGTACATAATTCATCGGTGCATAGGTACATAGTTTACAGGAGTTGTTAAACGTGCTGTAAAATACAGAGTAACCTAATTTAATGACATTATACATTATTACATCTGAATGGTGGTACAAAAAATCGTAATTATTTTCTAGTTAGTTTTGTACTCATACCTGTCCAGTATTTTAAAACCCTGGAAACCAAGTTTGGTTCAGGGCCTGCTCCATGGGCTCCCACACGTGATCAAATGTATCTTCCCCGTCTTGAGCTTTGTATTGAGTACGTTCTAGTTTCATGCTCTGGAGTAGTTTTTGTGCCCATTCTGCAATTGTGGGTGTCAAATCTCTTCCCCAGTGGTAGGCCAAGGCCTGCTTTCCCACAGCCATTGCAAGCAACCAAAGAGGGTGGTCCAGTCCTTCTTTTCTCTGCGACCTGCCTAGTAGGCCTAGAATTACCTCTCCAGGGCCCACTTTCTGGGTGTCTTTAGGTATTCCTTGCATGACTGCAGTAACACCTGACTAATACCTAGAGATATTAGAGCATTCCCAAATCAGATGGAAAAAGGTTCCTTGTGTTTTACACTTTGGGCATAAGTCTGACTTATTTGGACCATTTCTATGGGCGAGGTAGGAGTAAAATATGTTCTATGCATTATGTTAAAATGTGTCGCTGTTAATCTATTTTTGACAGAGCAGTGCAAGCCCTTCATTCATCCCTCCTCCATTAAAGTCTCTTCTCCCAGGTCTCCATTCCACTTCTTTCAGTGTTTTCACCATTGTAGGCAAACTACCCAGCAATGTCCTGTAACAATTTGTCATTGATCTCAGCTGGTTGGCCTGGAAGGAACCTTTCATTACTTCTTCTACTGGGATCTTTGTGAATTATAAACTGAGCTTCTCCTTTCTATTCTCAGCGGTTCTGAATTTGTAAGTATGTAAAGAAATGGGAAGGGTGTGATTCATATAGTCTTGTTAGAGTTTGATAGGACTGAACAGTTCCTTCATCATATAGCTGCTCTATTGAGATAAAGCCCTTTCTAGCCCATACCCTCAGCGTTTGACTTACTGGAGCTGGTATTTTTCCCCCCTCCCAAAGTGCCTGCCTTATATCTGCATCCAGAGAGAGAGTAAGTGGATGTTCCAAAATCACATGTGCCAGGCGCCATATACGCACTGTAGTCCTAGTAAATGGGTTTTTAATATGGTTCACTGACCTCCAGTTCAACATTGACTCAAACAGGGGGATACCAATGGGATTCCCACAGAATTCCATTCCAGATCCAACCATGTCTTCCCTTCCCCCTCCTCATTGTACAGGTCATACAATACAGAGATCTGGGCCGACAGATAGTAAAGGTTCAAATTTGGGAGACCCAATCCTCCATTATCCACTGATTTCCACAATACCTCCTGCTTGATTTTAGGCCTTCTACTACCCCAAAGCAGAGTCACTAAGGCTCCTATTAGTGATTTAAAATAACATTGAGGGATCCATACTGGTAGGGACTGGAAGAGGTACAGGCATTGGGGTAATATAAACATCTTAGCTAAGTTTACTTTACCTATCAAAGTGAGTGGAAAGTTCTTCCATCTTTCACATTGTTCCTGAACCTTAGCCAGAAGTGGCTTTTAATTTATTTTGAATAGGGCCGATCATTTTGGGGGGATATGGGCTCCCAAGTATTTTATAGATGTGGCTGGGGGTATTTTAAAACCTTGGATGTTGATGTTACTGTTACCTTCACCCAGGGGAGGCACTCGCACTTGGCCCAGTTAATCTTGTGTCCAGAAAGGGGACCATACTCTTCAAAGAATCTAGTTAAGGCCGGAATGGAGGATTCAGGTGTCCTAAGAAACAGAAACACATCATCTGTGAAAAGAGAAATGACATAATGCTCGCTGCCAGTTTTGCAGCCCTGTATGTTAGGGTTTTGATGGATGGAAGAAGCTAGGACCTCCATAGTCAAAACATACAGTAGAGGCAATAGGGGACACACCTGGCGAGTCCCCTGGTGAGATCAAAGGGAGGTGAGTGTGTGTCATTAATAAATATTTTAGTTTTGGTGCAGTACAGAGTGTTTTATCTAGGATATCATCTTAGAGCCCAACTGAAACCTCTTAAGTGTAGCAAAATAAAGCCCACTCCACTCTATCAAAAGCCTTAGAAACATAGAAACATAGACTTTGATGGCAGATAAGAACGCTAGGCCATCTAGTCTGCCCATTTCTACCTACAGGATAGGCCGCAGATCCTAGTTAACCAACAGCCTATTTCTTCCTACTCCCACAAAAACTGCCTTATGTCTGTCCCATGCATTCTTGAAATCTCCCACAGTTTTAGACCCCACAACCTCCTCAGGAAGGCTGTTCCATGCATCCATTACCCTCTGTGAAAAAATACTTCCTCACATTGCCCCTGAACCACCCTCCTTCTATCTTTAAATTGTGTCCCCTTGTTCTTGTAAATCTCTTTTTCTGAAAGATGCTACCCTCTTGGACTTTGTTGATTCCACTGAGGTACTTAAAAGTTTCTATCATGTCCCCTCTTCCTTCTTTCCTCAAGGGTATACATATTAAGCTCCTTTAGTCTCTCCTCATATGGCTTCTCTTGCAGACCCTGCACCATTTTAGTTGCCTCCTCTGGACTACCTCTATCCTGTCTATGTCCTTGTGGAGATGAGGTCTCCAGAACTGGACACAGTACTCCAGATGGGGTCTCACCAACTGTCTGTACAGAGGGATAACAACTTCCTATTTTCTGCTGCTGATGCCTCTCCTATACATCCCAGTATACCCCAGCCCTCCCTACTGCCTTCTCACATTGATTGCTAACCTTAAGGTCATCTGATATGATTACCCCCAGGTCCCTTTCCTTTTTTGTTGTTGTTACTACCTCCCCACCCACTGTGTATTCTTCCTGGGTTCTTGTTTCCCAGGTGCATTATTTTTCACTTCTTTGCATTGAATCCTAGCTGCCATACTTCTGACCATTCCTCCAACCTTGCCAAGTCCCTTTTCATCCTTTCCATGCCTCCTTGTGTATCAACCCTGTTGCAGATCTTTGTGTCATCTGCAAAAAGGCATACTTTTCCTTCCAGTCCCTCTGCAATGTCACTGATGAAGACATTAAAAAGGACTGGACCCAATACTGAACCCTGCGGTACCCCACTAGTAACCCCTCTTTCTTCAGAGTGGACTCCATTTACAATTACCTTCTGTGTCCTGTTGTGCAGCCAGTGTTTTACCCAGGCTACCACCCTGGGACCCACTCCCAGGCTGGTTAATTTGACTATTAATCTTTTGTGTGGGACTGTGTCAAATGCCTTGCTAAAGTCTAGGTAGGCCATGTCCACAGCCCCTCCCTGGTCTACTACTTTGGTCACCCAGTCAAAGAAATCTATTAGATTCGTCTGACATGACCTTCCCGCTGTGAACCCATGCTGCCTTGGGTCCTGTGCTCCACTGGCCTCTAGGTACTCAACTATTCTTTCCTTCAGAAGTGACTCCATCACTTTCCCTACTACAGAGGTCAGACTGACAGGTCTGTAGTTTCCTGCCTCTGTCTTGGTCCCACTTTTGTGAAGGGAATCACATCTGCCTTCCTCCAGTCCTCGGGTACCACCATCCTCCCATGATTTATTAGAAAGAGTAGCCAGTGGTTTCACTAGTTCCTCCTTAATTCTTTTAGAATTCTGGGTGAATTCCATCAGGACCCATTGCTTTGTCCACCTTTCAGTTTTAGGAGTTCTTGCAGAACCGCTTCTTCTGTGAAAGGACTGGGATCGACCCCTATCAAGAGTGCTTCTGTTAATTGGATTAGGCACCTCCTCCTCTTGTGAATACTGAGCAGAAATATTCGTTCAGTATCCCTGCTTTTCACTGTCCCCTCTGCCCACCCACCGTTCATTCTATTCAAGCCTCACTATCCCTCCCTTTGTCTTTCTACACTCGCTGATGTACCTATAAAAGGTTTTATCCCTTCTAACTGAGTTGGCGATCTTTTCCTCAGTTTGGGCCTTTGCTATTCTGACTTCCTCCCTGCTTCCTTCTGCCTTAACTGGTACAGCTCTCTGTCCTGCTCCTTCTGTGTTTCCTTATGCTATCTTCCGGAATGCTATCTTTTTCTTCCTGACTTTCATAGCCACCTATTTTGAGAACCATAGTGGCTTTTTCTTTCGTTTTGATGTGTTTATTTGCTTCACACAAAGGCTTGTTGCCTCTGTGATGGCAGTTTTGATGATTCCCCATTGTTGCTCCACACCTCCTTCTAGCCTGTTTGCTAGTGCTTTTCTGAGGCACTCTCCCATCTTGCCAAAGTCAGCCCTCCTAAAGTCCAGTACCCTCACTTTTGTATGGCTTGACTCTGTAGCTGAGTTTAATGTGAACCACACTGTTTGATGGTCACTTGTCCCCAGATGGCAACCCACTTCTAGATCAGAGATCCTCTCACTGCCCCCATTTGAGAGTATGAGGTCTAAGATTGCTCCCTCATGAGTGGGTTCTGAAACTAGCTGTCTAATGTCTGCCACCTGTAGGGCATCAAGAATGGCCCTGCTATTGGATGTGGCTGCAGCAAATGTGCTCCAGTTAACATCTGGCATATTCAGGTCTCCCATCAACAGTATCTCCCCTTTCTCTGCCATTCTAAGAATGCCTTCTATCATATCCTTGTCCATTCCTCCCCTGACATGGGGGTCTGTACACAACCCCTGTGCGGATTGTGGTGCCCTTTCCAGTCTCCAAGGTGACCCACAGGTGCCTCCTCTCCTCCTGTTTACTCTTTTGTTCAGTTGCTTTTATCCTTCCTTTACATAGAGAGCTACTCCTCCCCTCTTCTCCCCTGCCTGTCTCTCCTGTAGGTTATGTACCCTGGTATGTTAACATCCCAGTCATGGTTCTCTGTGTACCATGTTTCTGTGACTGCTACGATATCCAGGCATCCTTCTTCCATCAAGGCCACCAGCTCAGGGAGCTTGTTGCCCAGACTACGGGCATTTGTACTCATTACCCTCCACTTCCTGATGGCCTTACTCCCTTTTTCCCCATCCCTGTCCTTCTTGCCTTTGTCACTTTCTCCATTTACCCCAGCCCTTCTCCTATTGACACCTCTATGTTGGTGTTTGCCGACTTACTACCGTGATTATTTGGGGGGGGCTAGAATTTCCCTGCTCCTTTCCAGTGCCCCCCCCCACTTGGCTAGTTTAAAAACTTGCCAATGAAGCATTTAAACCTATCACCTAGGATCCTGGTTCCCCTCCCGGACAGATGCAGCCCATCATGCCAATATAGGCTTACATCACTCCAGGTGGACCCCACAGTCCCCAATGAAGCCAAATCCCTGAGCTCCACACCAGTTTTTCAACCACTGATTGAATCCCATGGTGCGGAACACCCTAGCCTCTCCTATGCCATAGATGGGCAGCACCTCCGAGAAGGTTACCGTGCGTGCTACTTGACTAAGGCCTCTCACCAATTCCATAAACTCTTCCTGAACTTCTCTAATCCCTCTCTTAGCCAGGTCATTTTTCCCTAGGTGGACAATGACATCCAGCTCCCTCCCCTGTGCAGCTGCTCCGGCAATCCTGAGGATTCGCTCCCTGTCCCTCCTAGCCATGGCGCCAGGCAGGCACCTCACCTCCCTCTCCCCTTCCTCCCCAGTTCTACCTTCCTAACAATGGAGTCCCCCACCAGGAGTTGTTTCCTTCCCCTGCAGGGTCCCCTGCCACCCTCCTGTGGGTCTCCCTTTGGAGGTTCCCAACATCCTCCTTGTCTCCACTGCGGGTGCCTCCAAGAGAACCACACTTTGCCAGAATGGCATAGGAATTGTGGAGAGGTACAACTGAGGGATGCGCCTGTTCCACCACCTCAACCTCCCTGAGCCCACTGTGGTCCAACCGCCTCTTTCTTGGCAACCTCTGAGGCAACGGCAGAGGCACTGGTGGTCCCTGGATGGAAGAGGAGGTCCCACAAATCCTGGCCAACTCAGCCTGTAGATGAGCAACCTCCTCCCTCAGCCCAGAGAGGTGCCTGCAGATGGGACAACACCACATCCTCCAGAACGTCTCCTGGAAGACTGCTGCTCCAGGTGTCTTCTGCCAAGCTATTAGCAGAATCTTTCTAAGGCAGTCTTTAAATGTAGCTTCCCTCTAGAGTGTTTACCCCTACTTACTAGATCTTTCTACAAGTAATTTAAACCTCACAACAGTTAAGTCCTTTCAATCACCTGAGATTTACCCTAAATAACTGTTCAGATACCCATTCAGTTCAGTTAACCCAGACAAACACACACTTTTTTTTGTTTTGTATGTTAGTTTTTCATCCTAAATTAAAGGTCCAAGTACAAAAGTTCTTCTACTGTAGTCCCAGCAGAGAAGTTCAGTCACACAGCAGTCCTTTCTCCTGGTGTCTTCTGCCAAGCTTCTCGGCATCATGCAGAAGGCATCTGCTCCTGTCCCTCCCTCCTGACCATTTGGGCAATGCTGAGGGTTTTCCGCAGTTACACTTTGCCTGCCTGCTCCTGATGAACTTACATTGGTCCTGGTGGATTAAAGTGGGAGAATAGTCTCTATCCTTTGGCTAATAATTTAGCTAGGATTATGTAATCAGCATTTAAGAAAGAGATGGGTGGTATGACCCACATTTTGTGGGGTCTTTACCTGGCTTTAGGAGGACTATAATGGTTGCAATTATAAAGAAGGTGGCAACAAGCCCAATTCCAGGGCTTCCTGAATCATTGGTACCAGAATACCCGGATTTCCTCCCAAAATGTGTTATAGAATTCCACTGGTATTCCATCGGGCTCGAGGCTTCCATGTTTGAGTTCCAAATGGCCCCTCACCTCCTGTTCTGATACAGGGTGATCCAGTTCCTCCTCTTCCTCTGCTTAAATAGTTTAATTGTATTTTGTTTGCATATGTTTCAGGATCTGCCCAGTTGGAGCCTATGATTTATACAGGGTTTCATAGAAAAGCCTAAAGGTGTCATTTATTTTTAAACTCAGCTTTATTGAGGAATTCAGAATTGGACATGCAAAATCATCAGCACCTTATGTAAACAATACATTCATAGATTTGAAAAACATACAATCTGAATAAGAGATGTAATTGTAAATCCTACATTATTATAGGGGAATTTCCTCTTATAACTAAAATGATATACATAGCATTGCATTTAAAATACCCCTCGCTAGTTATCTGACCTGGTAGGATTTTATAAAAGAAATTAATAAATTGAAACACCAAGGTCAACTTGACATCTCTTTCCTTTTACATTTCTGTGGTTACAGTAATATTAAAAAAGATTAGAGCATGTCCCTTAAAATATGGGCCTCACCAACATGGCCCCTGGTTGAGCTGCGTATACCCCATACTCCCCCTCCACCTCCTCCAGATTCTATTTTATGATGTGTTAGATCTATCCCTCTCTACCCCTCGATTCCTATCAAAGGTGTCGCCCTTTAGGATGAGGAAAAATTATTTTCTCACAAAGGACCGAACCACACCCCTTCTGTCAGCTATATCCCCTCCTATCTTTTATGGTCATCTCTCATCTTCAAGTGTAAGCAGCCAGCTCTCCCAACCCCTCCATCTTTCAATATGTTTCTCTGTGGTAAGTCGTAGTCTGGCCGTGAGCTGCTCCATCTGAACTACATCTCTCACCTATTTTATCCATTCTCCCAGCACTGGGGGGCATCTCTGACAACCAGTTTCCCGTAACACATTTCAGGACCACTGTTAATAGGATCAGGGACATTTTTCTGGCATCTCCTCAGATCGTCAGCATTTAGATCCAATATCCATTCCTCTCCTGGGAGGGAATGTCTGTTCCCACTATCTGGGTTCTGCGGCCTGAATTGCCTCCCAAAGTTACGTAGTTTTGGGTATTCCAAAAATATGCCAGTAACTACTGCTGGCCACAATTCCTTCAACATGCATCATTTGCTCCTGTAGTGTTGTGCTTGGTTATTGTGGGGACTGTAAAAATCTGACTAAGATTTTCCAAAAACTCCTCCAAATGGGGAGGAATACTTTCCAGCCCCACTTCAGCCTATGTTGCCAATGGAGTTTTGAGATTTGAACATTAGTTTCCTTCTCCATGCATTCTTATAATGCATGAGAGGATCATTCAGATGTTGTGAGAAGAGTTTATATATTGAAGATATATGTCTAGTAGGACCCACTATGGTTACCACCCCATAAAGAAAGTCCTCCCAGCTGGAATATGGACATGATAGCCGAACTAAATGGTCTTCCGAATTAATGAAATGTCTCTCTTGCATGAATTGAAAAAATTCCCCATTTGTCCAAAGGAACTTCTCTTTGGCCTGCTGAAAAGAGATACAGCTGCCACCTTCAATGAACTGTGTAAAGCTGGTGATCCCCCTAGATGCCCAGCTGGTGTATCCCAAATCTAATTTGGATGGCATGAAGGTTGGTTCAAATCTAATAAGTGACAAGGGCCCCAGTCCCTCAGGAGTCTCTAGGGTTTTTTCTAATTTTCTTTACTATATTAAGGCCATGTTGCACCCAGCTATTTCGTATATGATGTCTGTCTTCCAAGGTACAGGCCATAAGGGCTAGAGAAAATAATGGTCTGTCTCCCAAGGATGCCTCTTCTAATCTATACCATTGTGACGATAATCTCTGTTTAGCCCAAGTCATAAGACTAGCACCTTGAGCTGCCAAGTAATATAAATATAGGTCAGGTACAGATAAACCTCCTGCTTCTTTAGGGAGGTGCAATACTGCTTTGGAAATTCTATGTTTTTTTATGGCTCCATATAAACCGGGATATTGCCTTATTAACTCTGCTCCGAAACTCCTTTGGAACTGAAATTGGGAGGTTTTATTACTTCTATACGGTCCACTAATGACAGAGGAAGAAAATGCCACTCGCCATGTCCTGTTCAATTGCCCTCCATAACATTTACGTAGTTGGCTACTAAAAGTTTTCTAAGATTAATGGGGATCTGAAACCCCAGATATCTGATTTGATTATAGGGGGCTCATTTGAAAGGGAAGTTCTAAAACATGTTGTAGGGAGCTACTCACCAACAGAGCTTCTGACTTAGATAAATGAATGTTATAGCCTGAGATTTCACTAAATAAATGTAACAACTCCATAAGAGGAGGGAGAGGAACTGGGAAGATAAATAAAATATGGAATCATATGTATAAAGAGATACTTTTGTTCAAGTCCCCACCATAATACTCCTGATTTCCAGAGTTTGATGCACTCTGGCACACAACGGTTCCAAACTAATAGCAAATAAAAGTGGCGACAGTAGGCAGTCTTGTTGAGTTCCCGAAAACAACAAAGGGGCTGAACTAATGCCATTAATTCTTACTATCGCTTTAGGATTAGAATAAAGGTTGGTAATTATCTGTATAAATTTGGGGCCAAAATTCATTTTTTCCATGGACTTGTTTTTAGAAAATTCCAATTTACCCTATCAAGTGCTTTTTTCGTGTCCATCGATATTGCTAGCTGGAATCGTTGGCTAGATTTCTGAGAGGAGACAATATTCAATAATCTTCAAATATTATCAGTGAGATATCTACCAGAGATAAAGCCGGTCTGGTCCTCATGGATGATAAAAGAGATCTCCTTTTGAAAATGTCTAGCCATCAGGCCTGCAAATATTTTCAAATCTACATTGAGTAAGGATATGGGCCTAAATGACCCACATGATAATGGATTCTTACCTTCCTTATGTAAGACGGAAATGAGGGCTGTTTCTCAAGATCTGGGCATTGTCTCCCCCTCTCCCTCTGCGACCTCTCTATATACTTGTAATAGGGGTGGAAGCAACAAATCATCAAATTCTGTAAAGAATTCTGAGGGGAATCCATCTAATCCTGGAGATTTATGACTTTTAAGCAATTTAATCTGTTCCTTAAATTCCCCTAGTGTAATCCCAACTTCTAAATTATTCCTCGAAACTTCTGAGAGAGGTTGAAGGGCCGTCTGATGTAAGAAAGTTTCTGTGCATTCTACAGTATCATGTGTGGAGTTTGAGCTGGTGTACAAGTCCTTATAATACTGTGCAACAGTCTCCATAATTTTTTCTGGCTGGCTGTAAACAATGCTGTCTCTCTTGTAGTCTTCTATTTTAAAAATTAATTGGTTGACCTGCTGAGATCTCAAGGTTGTCGCTAAGAGCTTCCCTGCCTGATTACCTCCTTCATAATACTGCTGACGGACCCATCTGTATACCTCTTCCAACTGCTGAGTCAGAACTGTATCTAGCTCCAGCTTAGCCTTCTCAAGCTGTTTCTTGGTTACAGGGTGCAATGAGATTTTGTGTTGAAAATCTAACTGCTATCTGTGCTTGAAAACTTTGTATTCTCAGGAGTGTTTTCTCCTCTCCCTAGAGGCATATTTAATAATTGCACCATGGAGCCAAGCCTTAAGGGTATCCCATCGAACTGAATAGGGAGTTTGTCCTTCTGGATTCAGATCTAGGAACTCCTGAATGGACTCCCTAACATATACTTTAAAATTGGGATTATTTAAAAGACCAATATTAAAGTGCCAGTGTGAGTTCCTCAGTGAGGGGGTTGTGGCTAGAGTAAGTCGCACCGAGGCATTATCAGATACTGACCTTGGGGAGATCTCACTATGTGTGGTAATGTAGGCCCATTCTTCTGATATAAATAACATAAATTTGGGAATAACTCCCATGTCAGTCTGAGTAGTGTGAATCATTTCTGTCATGACCATTTCTCCATCTCCATGTGTCCACCAAGCCCCACATCTGAATCAACCTAGTCAGTGTTTTACCAGCTAGTCCCAACCTCCGTTTTTGTACACCCCCCCGTCTATCTAGCACTGCAGAGGTTACTGTGTTGAAGTCCCCCTCCATGATTAAAATATGCTCTGTGTCTAAATGTAACAGATTAGGCAGGGTGTGTTTAAAAAAGCTAGCAGCCTCTCTCTCATCATTGGGAGCATAGATATTAATAAAGCTATATTGCTGGTCTCCCAATGAGCCATTAATCTTTATAAACTGACCTTTTGGGTCTGTCCAGATGTCCTGCACCTGCAGGGGACACATTTTGTGGATTAGAATCGCCACCCCCATCTATGGGGATGTTCTATATAAGTAGATGCATAAACAGTTCCTATCCACCTACATCATAACTTGCTATGCTCCACCTCAGTGAGATGAGTCTCCTGCAAAAAAACTATGTGGGCATGCAAGTTATTCAGTTCTTGTAGTATTTTCGATCTTTTAACAGGGTGGCTCATACCCCGAACATTATAAGATACTATATTAATCCCCTCCATAGTGAAAAAATCCGGAGAGCCCTGAAATTGAGGATAAAGTTGGTCTGGCAAATCTCAGGTCTAGTTTGGAGGGGGGGGCACGCTGACTCTAAAACATAATTAAACAGGAAAAAACTAGAACACGACTATAACAATTGGTTGACATTTTAACCATCTCTCAACTGAGGAGATTAACTTTGTACAGTACATCTCTGTAAAGAGCTTGCTTCAAGGTACCACAGTTGCCCACTGACTTCAGAATTTCTGATAGTGGTGGGAGGTGTCAGTTTACCTCAGCACTAGGCTGTTCAGCCCAAAATATTTCAGGCATACACAACCACAGTGGGGCACCTATTCCATTGCAGACTATCCCCTTCATACCTTCTCCCCCAACTATCCTGTATAGAACATCAGTCGAGAGCTAGCAACCCCAGCAGCCCAAATCTTTCCTCCCCTCCCGAACTTCAAAACTCTCTTATATTCTAAGTACAGCATTATTCTCAATTTAAAGTACTTGTTTCTCTGGTCAAGTCCACCTTCTCTGAACTAAAACATCATTATTCACAATTGGTATTAATAAAGCACATAGTGAATCCGACAAAATGGATCGTCACCACTAGAGGACTGAAAAAAGAAAAAGAGAAAAGCCAATTAAAGTTTTTTTCTAAGTGGGTGGCTCATACTCTTAGGGTTCCAAAGAAATCCTTCTCCACAAACATGTTCCAGAATCACTGGAAAGTGAAGCAGTGGCAGAAAATCAAGGATCCGAGCCCTGCAGTCCATTTGCATCTTCAAGTGAGGCGCTTGCATTTTCCTTCTTTTTATTCCATGGATTCGAGCTTCCCATTGTGTCCGTGGCAGGCGTTCTCACCTATCTCCGTTTTGGGCCTCCTACTGTTAACCATTGCCTTTTCTTAATTTCCTTCACTGCCTCTGGGTTAATCCGCTCGTTTAAAGTGATATCAAAAGATGCCAAAAACTTCTTTGCTTCAAGGGGTGAGTCAAATATTTTAATACCCGCATCGGAGGTCACTTGTAAGTGTAATGGAAAATCAACTCTAGCTGCCAGGCCTTTAGTGCGCAGAGCCTTCACAATCGGAAACAAGATCTTTCATCTCACCATAGTGGTAGGGGCATAAGCTGGCTCAAAGTAGAGCCTAACATCTCTGAAAATGATCTCTTTCTTCATCCAGGCCTTCCTCAGTACTGTTTCTCTGGTCCTGAAATCTAAGAAGGCCACAATCAGGGATCGGCCTGGCCTTGGGGTCTTTTGGAGGAGCTGAGAGTGCTCTATGGGCCTGTATGATATTTAATGGAGTGTCCTTGTCTAGATCCAATAAATCTTTAATAAGCCTCTCTATGTATTCTGGAGCGTTACTGGTTTCGGATTGCTCTGGCAGACCATGGATTCTTAAGTTTACTCTGCAAGATCTGTTCTCGAGATCTTCAATTTTATCCATGAGCAGTTGTGAACGATCGTGGAGTTGCAAGATTGCTCCATTATGTGGGTCTGCAGTCTCTGTAGGTACTGGTAAGGCTCTCCTCCATCTAATTAAGCTTCTTACTTTGTTGTGCTATATTAGACCTATTTTCTTTTATGTCTGCCTTAATCAAGTCCATGGTATTAGTCAAACACTGTCGCTCATGGCACAGCTGACTAAAGGTAATTGTAAAGTCCTCCCCATCTTCATCTGAGTAGCTATCCCATCTCGCCTCCATCTCTACATCTGCTGCTGGCTTTGTGGCCTCTCTGTTGACGTCAATTGCTTGGGAGGAAGATTCAGCTTTTGTTGTTTTAGTCATCCTCCTTGGGCCACTCTCGGTTTATTTCTGGTAGCCATCAGTTTGCTGCACAAAGCCTGCTGAAAGTAGGTTTGTTTTTTTGGAAGAAAGGTTAATTTTATCTAGTTTTGTTGGGGGGATCGGCAGAGCGATCTCATTCTATGTCTACATGGAGTGGTGATGTCACCAGAAGTCCTAAAGGTGGCATTTATGTGTACAAGATCAGAAGTGATTCTACCACTATGATTCTCTAAGGATAAAATAACTCTTTCTGGCTGTTGTGCTTTCACTCTCCAGGCCAGCCGTTTGCCAGCTGTGTCCCGCTCAAAATATGTTCTCATTCCAGTTTTCCAAATCTCTCTATTCTTTTGGAGGACAATTGTACCAGCTGTCCCTTCACTAATTTTAGCGCTCCCATTTTCCTTAATTCCTGACTTTTCATCATTTCTTTTTTCTAATTCTAGGATTTGATTCTCCAGTTCTCTCTCCTTACCCTGTTCCTCCCTGTGGAGGTTTGCTGCAAAGGATATTGTAGCCCCCCTTATGACCACTTTAAGAGCCTCCCAAGTATTGGCTGTCGATGTGTCTTCTGGTTTATTATATTTGAAGTACTCCTGGATTGTATCTATCATGTTTGACTTATACTGATTGGAGATTAATAGTGTCGGATCTAGTCTCCACTGTCTAGTCAGTGGAGAACCTCTGCCTGATGGCATGAGAAATTCCAATGGGGCATGGTCCAACACACAGATCGGGCCATATTTGGGGTCCTTTGCCCCCCTTAAAATATCTGGTGAAACTAGGAAATAGTCTATTCTAGTATAAATTTTGTGCACATGGGCGTAAAAGGAATATTCTGATTTAGATGGATTGAAATATCTCCACACTTCTTGGAGGGCCCTGTCCCTTGCCAAGGCTCTCAGAGCCACTGAGATTCTTGGTGGTGGTCTGCTTCTGTTACCTGAATGATCCCTGTCCTGGTCCCAATATGTATTGAAGTCACCCCCAATAATGAAATTGTCAGAGTATGGGGCCAGTGTCACTGCCAGGTGGTGAAAAAAGCCAGGATCATCTATATTAGGCCCATAGATTACTACCAATGTATATCGGTGCTTTCTATTGTTACATTCACCATAAGGTACCTACCCTGGGGATCAGCCAGAGAACCATGCACCTCTACCCTAAGTTGTGGGTGTATCCATATTGCCATCTCCCGGGCGTTTGAAGTAAAGGGTGCGGCCAATAGAGTGCCCCTCCATGAGCCAGCCAATGTATCTTTTCTGCCTTTGTCATATGAATTTCTTGGAGGAAGTGAATGTCCCCTTTTTGTTTCTTTAGGTAGGACCACACTCTCTTCCTTTTCACAACTGTTTTTAGTCCATGTACATTCCATGTAATACACATGAAATCGCTCATTTTACTGTACCTAGATACATCTCCTGTTGAAAGTCTAAATTAGCTCCTTGTAGTGCCCATGTGCTGAAAACCATCTTTCTTTTGTTTCTCCCCATGCCTAATGGATCCCTTCCCTCTCTTAAGTAAGTTGCCCCCTCTCCCCAATGCACATTAATAGACCCAAAATATCCACTACTGATTAACCCCATAATTACTCCCCTATAGCAAAGCCCTTCCTTCCTTTTACTTGAAAACCCCATTAACCCTCCCTCCTGAACCATAACACTCATTTCTGTACTTCTTGCTTTACCCTCTACTCTTCATACTCTTCATGGATGTGCTGAGGAGGGCCCATCCATTATAATGACCCTTGTATGTTTTCCTCGCCATCTAATACAGGGGCTGGGAAGTTGGAGGACTACTCTCCTCCTTTAGGACCGCAGTGTGAACATAATTATAAATTATGTTTTCCCTTAAATTTCCTTAGGGTGGACTCAAGGAGGAAAATCAGGGTGCAGTGTCACCCTGAGTGGTGCCACTCTACAACCCACTCCCTCCCAATATGCTTATTCAAATTGTCACTTCATTGCTCTGTTTCCCCCATATGGTAGAGTCCTCTCCCTTCAGCAGCGTTTCAGTCTGATTTTAGTTCCAGCATTTTTTGTTTAGCCCCCCCCCTTCTTTTAAAAGAAGAGGGCATCCCCAATGAGAAAAATTTCGAAAAGAAACATTCAGTGAAGTAACTAGATATATCTTCCTTTAAATTCTAGTAACTCAGTGGCTCCAAAATGATTAAGTCAAATAATTAATAAAATCAACTTCAAACATTTGGTAAACTGTTAGTTATAACTTGGTTGAAAACGATAACCTCACGACTTTCTCAGCACAGGCAGCAGCCTGACCAGGCTCCAAATCGAAGGACCCATGTCTGATCCTCTCTTCGATTCCGGTTAGTGAGCTATTATATGCCCCTATTTGTAGGCCGCAGGACAGAAGGCAGGCTGAGGCCACATCCTGGAACCACTGAGGTGAGGGAGGCCCTCCTGACCCTGCCATGATAGGCTGGAGCTACGCTCCATTGTAGGCCCATGGAAATATGCCCCCCCCCGCACCCCACTGTCTCTCTAGACAAGGGGTTCAACCACTAATGTCTACCTTGCTCTCCAGTATTTCAGATTTTAAAATAATTCAAACCTGAGTGAGAGGTCGTTAAAGCAGATAGATCAAAATTATTTTCAGTTGTTGCTCCAAATTATCGAAGCTGAGACAGCCTCCTCGGAGAGCTGTGTTAAGGTAGTTTGCAGGTCCCCAAGTCCTTTATACAACATAACTAGGTCCCAGAATTGGATTATTTATTAAATGAAAGAAAAGCAAAGATCTAGGCTTATTTGTTCAGCCCTAAGACATCAAAATTCAAATTAAATCTTGGGGTTGTAGTGCTGCCGCTTTCTACAGGGCTCTGGCAGTGACAAAACCTCTCGCTCACCAGGCTCTTAAAATAACAGTTTGTCTGCCTCTCACAGCAGCACTTTTTCCTCTCAGATCAAGTGGCTCTCCAGTAATAGAAATTTTAAAATAACACAAACCAGTGTGAGAAATCATTAAGGCAAATAAATCAAAATTGTTTTCCACTGGCACTCCAAATTATCGAAGTTGAAACAGCCTCCTCGGAGAGCTGTGTTAAGATAGTCTGCAGCTCCCCCAAGTCCTTCGAACAACATAATTAAAGACCCAGAATTGGATTATTTATTAAATAAAGGACAAACAAAGATCTAGGCTATTTAGTTTAGCCCTTAAGTGGCAAAAATCCAAAATAAATCTTGGGGTTATAGTGCTGCCGGTTTCCACGGGGCTCTGACAACGACAATACCTCTTTTCTTGCTCCCCAGGCTCTTGAAACAGGCTCTAACAGTTTGTCTGCCCCTCAGAGCAGCACTTTTGCTTCCTAGATCAAGTTGTACAGTAACTCTTATCTTTGTCAATCTGCTACCTGTCAGTCTGCATTTTTTCTATGTGGTGTCAGCTCCTGGGAAATACAGCACAGAGTCACCTCCGAATCAGTGAATGACTTAATCTCCTGATTTCTTGATCGGATGATCAGCCATGCAGGCTATACCAGGGAAAACTGGCAATTGATTTTGTGGAGCTTCCATTCTGCTGCTGTAAATGCTTGCAGTTCTCCTTGTAGCCTTCTCGAGAAGTCCAGGAATATGCTGACTGGTTTTCCTACTCCGATAGCTGACCCTTCATCCTAGACATCTCTAGCACTCGCTGCCTGTCCTGAAACCTCAGGAACTTCACAATGATATGTCGCGGATGTTCCTCTGGACCTGGCCTGCGGCCTGAAGAACGATTGGCTCTCTGGATCTCTAGGAGCATGTCTACGGGTAAGTTCAATGATCTTTTTGCCATTTGCTTTTGTTGATTTAATTTTGTCTTGTCAGTTATTCTTGCATTATGTATCTGATTGTTGTCACTGCTGTATTTTCAAATTGTACTTCCCAGTTCGTGCCTGAAAAAAAGCAGTTTTTTTTGCCTAGCACACTTACCCCGTTACCAAAAGCTAACAAATAAATGATTATAAGTTCAATTATCTTTTTAGCCATTTGCCCACAAAGTCCACACAGTCTTTTCCCTCTGCACCTTCTATCATCCCCACAATGCACACATTACATCGCCTTTCCCTGTCCTCGTGGTCGTCTACCATGACTTTTAAGTTTTCAGTTTCTCTTAGGGCTGTCTGCAGGGAATTCTCTAGTCACTGATGAGCATCTTCTCTGTTGTTGACCCTTTGCTCTACTTTGTCCAGCTGGCTTGAGTGGCCCTCCACAGTGTCGCTTAGGCCATTTATAGTTTGCTGCATATGCATGAGCTGGACCCCGATGTTTTCGAATCCTGACCGTATCTCATGGGTAAGTTGGAATTTTAGAGATTGTATGAAAGTCTCTATATTGCCTTGTGATTGAGAAGTTGACTGGTTGGAATCGTTGCAGGTTTGGGGTTTGCTCGATCTGGCAGATGGAGATGCTAGCATTTTGTGATCCGCAGGGCGATTATGCCCCAGGCCCTCCTGTCTTCCTACAGCTGAAAATGACTTTTGGGGCTGCTTCTTTTTCAGTTTTTTTGCTGATGCCATATATAGGTTCCACCAAGCATCCAAAATATTTAGTTTCACTGGAGTATTTTTGTAGGATGGCAATGATTTTGGATGGATGGACCCAGAGCTCCTGGATTATGTCTCCATTCCTCTCGTCAGTCAGGCCATGCCCCCCTGAGTCCAACCTTTTTAAAACAGTAACAACATAATTTGTTTACACAGGGAGGGTTATGATGAGTAGAATGGAACAGAGGTTGAGCAACATTTAAAAATTTCATTTACAAGATTTAACATTTTCCCAAACAGCATTCCCCCTTTTGATTTTAACCCAAATCACCTTTTTATAATGCAGCCACCAAACTACCTGACAATCTAGCTACTGCAGGTATTACCAAACCCAAACCCACTGGTACCAGTTCAGAATGATGCCCTGAATTTTGTCCCCGGGTACCTAAATGCCAAACTGCAGACCAGAGATGCAGCTGGTTGACTGCCGCCAGCACGCTCACCTGAACCAAGCAACCCCCCACATGTTCCCCTTGATTGCTTTAAACCTTGAATTGGCTTTGAGTGCCAGTGGACTTGAAAACAGATAACTATATATATTCCCCAGGTGCAGGATGATTCCTGCCCTCACTCAGGACTCTGCTGTATTAGTTCTCAGATGGCACACATGATTGAAGTCCTGGGGTAGATGGATCAGCAGATGCAGAATCAGGCCTGATGTTTAGCACCTGAAGGTGTAGAAGCTGCAGCTTGGATATTCAGCATGACCAAAGGTCTTGCTGCCCATCCCCCCCAGCCCACAGAGGCCCACTGCAGGGCATCACACAAGGCCCAACAGCCACAAGGAACCCAGATATGGGAGTGTCCCCATGGCCCGGCTCCCCCACAGGTCAGAGCACCCCAGCACCCGGGCAGAAACCCACAATTCCTTGGCCCTAATGGCCCCATTTGATGGGGTCAGCAAGCTCCCCACTTGGCACTGGGTTTAGGACAGATTCTTCAGATCATTTCCATTCTTTCCTCAGTTACCTGCTATGGCGTGTAGTCAAGCCGTCTCGGCTACCTTCCCGAATATCAGGCTCTAGGGGGACTGTGTAGAGTCTGAAAATCCAAGGATTTACCACAACAGTCTCCTGTCCTGCTACATCTCAGGGCAGACAGCAGGTACCTGCCCAGACAGCACCCACTCATCCCCCTGCTCCCAGAGACTTTCAACTCCAACACAGTGGCCACTCTTGTGCTCTGGCTCACACATAAGTTCAGCAACTCTTTTTCAGAAATACATCAGGAAAGTCCCTTTCCTCACCATGCAGGTGCTAGTCAACTCCAGACAGAAGAGGTTCTCTCTTCAGCTTCTTAAAACCTGGGTTCCAATCCAGTTTTCATATCCATTTTCTACAATTCAGTTTTCTCTGCCAAAAAACAGTCCTTTAACCTTTGTTTCCCAATTCCTGTAGATGCCTTGTCATTACCAGAGTCAGACAGAACCTTTTACACTTTTTCTTACTTCTCTTATCAAAAATCCTTGACCATTCATGTCTCACCAATGTGGCGCAGATGAAACTGAAGAGGCTTTCTCCCCATTCTCTTGACCCAAATCCATCCATTTCATTAATCCTTTTTCACAATCCCTTTAACCTTTACTCTGAACACTTTCACTGCTGTGGTGCAGTTTCTCTGTGCAGCAACAGAATACTGTAGTTCTCCCTCTGCATAGCTGCCCGCAAAATCATCTCTTTTCTCTCTAGATGGGGAAAGGCGCAATCAGCTATGGGGGACAGACTGCTGGCAGCCCCCAGGCAGTCCCCCTCACAGACCTACAGCCCCATCTTCTCCCTAGGGGCTGGAGACCCCCTCCCTGTGGAGGGGCTTCCACCGAACTGAACTCAGAAACCAAAGTTCTTTCCCCTTGGGCGCTTCTGGCAGCCCCCCATTGGCAGGAGCCACTGTCCTCAACCACAATTAGCATGTACGAGGGTCCCTCGACAGCTCACTGGTTACTGAAAAAGGCATCAAGATTGTCCCCAGTATTTTCCCTAAGAGTCTTCACTGAAGCTCTGCTCTTTAGTAGCCTTTTCCCTCTGAAGGCCTGATAAAAAATTTAGCATTTCTAGTTATTTTCCAGCCAGTCGCTAATGCTTTAACTTGTTTTCCCAAGCACCAGACATGCTGGGAAATGTGAGTAGTATAGCAGCAGCAGGAATAGGGGATAAATGTTCTAGCTCTACCTGGATTATGTGAGTGGGGGACCACCAGACTACCGATGAATTATTTATTTTTTTATTGTGTCCAGGACTGACAGTGTGTGTGCGTGTGGGGAAGGTTGCTGGCAGGCTGCGTGTGTGCAGTTAAAACATGATTCCCAGAATCATTAACTAGCACTAACCAGGCAGTGGGTTAGCACTTCCAGAAATCATTTAATATACCTGTACACCTTGGGCCCTATTTTAGAAAAAATACGCCACAACACAATGCAGATGTGCCAAGGAAAGCGTCGCCAGTAATACATCAATACATATGACATACGCTATTCTACAATGCTAATATGATGCAACCACATCACAAATGCAACTTATGCCACATTTGTGACATACCCACAGGCACGCCCAATGCGTAACTGAACATATGCCAACAAAACAGATGAGATGCCAGGGCGAGATTCTAGACGCCGCAGTGCCACAACTTACACCAAGACCATCTGGCATAACATACACCGGGTGGGAGCAGGTGCAACTTACACAGTATATAAAGGAGCACAGACAGGCAGGCTGGAGACACAGCAGCATGGCACTGTGACAGAGAGAGAGAGAGAGAGAGAGGAGGGGAGGGAGAGGAGAGGAGAGGAGAGAGACAAAATGGAAGGACCAGTAGCAATGCTAGGTGTGCTGCTACTGGAGCATTGGGACAGGCATAGGAGGTGACACAATGCATGAAACCAGAGGAACAGGTAACAAACAGGATGGCACAGACCTGCCAGATGCCATGCACCATGGCTGTACAGGGTAAGGAAGACATACCATTACCTGATGGAGGAACAGTGCATTCCACACTACCGACTGCCCCAGGCCATCATAAAGGGGATATGCGATGACCTCCATGCAGACCTGCGGAGTGCCACCTGCAGGGGGTAGCCAGTCCCTGTGGAGGTGAAGGTGACAGCAGTGCTATGCTTCCTGGCAACAGGGATGTTCCAGACACCAACAGGTGACACTGTGGGAATGTCACAGCCGGCCACGTCCAGGTGCCTACACCAGTTCCTGAATACCATGGTGGCCTGCATGGACCAGTACATCACCTTCCCCCGGGAAGCACGACAGCAGCAGGCAATGATGCAGGGCTTCTACACCATTGCCCATTTCCCATGTGTTATGGGTGCAATAGACTGCACCCATGTTGCCATAAGGGCACCACCAGTCAATGGGGATGTGTATGTGAATTGTAAGGGCCACCACTCCATGAATATGTAGGTGGTGTGCGACAGTCAGGGCCACATACTGAATGTGGTTGCCCAGTACCCTGGTTCCACACATGACGTCTACATCCTGCACAACAGTGGGCTACATGAGGGCTACCAGAGGAGCCAGATCACGGAAGGATGGCTAATAGGTAAGTGAACACAGCCCAGAGCACTGCATACCTGCACACCATGCACACACAGGAACACAAACTATAGTGACTGATGATGTACCATCTATCCAACAGGGGACAGTGGGTATCCACAGCTGCCATGGGTGATGATACCACTGCACCACACATGCACACTTGCACAGCAGCACAGACATGATAGAATGAGCCACACAGCCAGACCAAGTGCGTCATTGAGTGCACCTTTGGTGTCCTGAAGGCACGATTCAGGTGCACTTATAGATCATTGGGGGCCCCTACAGTACAGTCCAGAGACAACCTTCAAGATATTTCTTGTCTGCTGCATATTGCACAACTTTGCAGTGCAACACCGTGTGCCACCACCAGACTAGCTGGAGGACGTGGATGAGGAGGGCCAGGAGTGGAATGACTTGGCACACAGACATGACAGACACCACCAGACAGATGCAGTGCTGGCACAGGCAGGCCAATGTGCATGACACAACCTGATAGAGAGGCACTTCACCTGAGAGATGCCATGGAACCACAGTTGCAGCCACCAAACACCAGGCAGAGATGTCCAACAAAACAACACATGGGTGTGCCGTCTGGTGCAGTGCACAGGCCATGGTGACACTGGATGATGGCAACAGGTCCCGTGGAATGTGGCCACATTGGGTGGTGCACACACAGCCATGGACATGGTACAGTGTGGGAACAGAGAGACAGTATGGAACAATGTAACAGGACCATCACAACAGGTAGGTGGTGATAGGCACAGCACAGTCTGCTGGGGGGGGATGGCCATGCATAGGGCAGTACAGATTACGCCTGGCACCACATGACAAGGCACACAGAAGAGTAGGTCAATGGGGAGGGGCAGGCAGCACACTGTGTGGCACACACCTGTGAGGCCTGCAGACACATGGCACTACCAGTAGACACCGACACACATGAACACAGCAGAACCAGTGCCATGCAGTGGGCCATGCATGCAGCACACAGCAACATACCATGGGAGATGACAGACAGAATGTGCAAGAAATGCAAGCACAAAGTTAAAGTGTGGCACAGGGGACAAAGGGTGCACAGAGGCCACAGGCACAATGCTGGGATGATGGCACCACTAGGCACAATGCCCCTGCCATGGCCACTGATACATGTAAACAGTGCAACCACAACAGGGACACAGCACCGGGTGGCACAGACCTGTAGACATATGGCAGTGAGACACACCAATGCCCATGCCAGTGGTGCCACCCACAGGAAACAATGGCTCCCCGAGGTGGAAGGGTGCTGCACAGGCACCATGCCACCACACAGCTGGGACATACATTGTGAGGTGGCATGGATGCCACACCATAAACGATGACCTGCAGCACACAGGACACCATGCAGGTGTAGCCAGCGGACAGTGCCAAGGACTGTGAGCAGCACAACCTGCACACTGACCAGATGCACAGTGAGGAAACACCGGGGACAGCAGGCACCACCACCAGTGAGCACCCATGTGCACGGTGACACCCACCCACATGGCCATGCACACCTGGAACAGACACACAGACACAGTGATGAAAGTAAAAGCATAATGCATAAGAACAGCAACAGGGACACAAAAAAACAATGAAAGGGGGAAGGGACTAAATAACAGGCAATGGCACAACAGGAAAACAAATTAAAGTGCCCACACCCTAGCAGCAACCCACAACAAACCCAAATGCCTACCCACATCCACAAACAACAGAACACTGGTCCCCACAACAACAACCCAATCCCACCCAGAACAATGAACACAAACATATAGAAATTCCCACCCAAATGTAACCCACCACACCCATATGCACAAACCTACCCGAACAAGACAACCACCTCTATATACAAAACCACCCACAGACACAGTCCCACCCACAGAATTAATGTGCGGACCCACAGTCACTAAGTCTGCCATAGTTAGGACAACAGGGTACCCACTGATCCATGGAGGCCCCCAATATCCTGGAGTATGGCCGACACAAGGGCCACAATGTGCTCCCGATCCAGCCCCTGCCACACAGGAACAGTACCAGGGTCTCTAGCCATGACATCCACAGCCTCCCCTGCTGCAGCTTCTGCATGACATCCAGTGGCTGTGGTCCGGTGTCCCCTGCCACAGGTGCATCAACACATGGTGCAGTGTCTGGTGGTGGAGCAACCTCGGCTGCCTGTGCTGCTGCAGCCCCCACCACAGTCTCTGATGGTGAAGCAGCCATGGCCTGGTCTTCCTTCACTGCAATGTTGCCCTCTGTGGCCAGTCTGGGAGCAGACTGTATGACAGGCCCCTGGCACCCAACATCTGTGGGGTCTGTCGGCACTGCCTCCAGTTCTATGGTGCCCATGTCTTCAGCAGACACCACTGCCAAGGAGGAGGAGGAAGACGAGGTTGGTGGAAGGACCCTGGCCCTCCGCTGCCTGCTCTGTGTGCACCTCCAGTACTCCACGGCATCGGTTGCTTTGACCTTCACCATTGCCCTCAGCAGGGCCATCTGCCGTTATGAAAGTCAGCTATGGACACCTGTAGGAATGCAAGGGATATGGTCAGTGCTGGGCCCAGTCAGGTGGCACACATACATAGGCAATGTAGTGGTGCAGCATGAGCCACCGTGTGGCCATCCGCCATGGCCACGGCACAAGGGACCACTGCATGCACTTACCAGACCTCCAGTGAAGTGCCTCCTGCCTGAGGCTGCAGATGCAGCCCTGCTGCATGCCCTGGGATGTGCCAGTCGAACCTGTAGGGTGTAGGAACAGGTGAGTGTGTGTGTAGCTCAACACGCCATGGCTAACATGCTAGCACTGCCCCAACAGATGAACAGCCGTAGGTATACATATCTGCACCCGTGTCCTGTCCCGACCGCATGTCTGCATCCCTGCACTGTGCCATGCTGATCATGCTGTGCAGGATCCTGGGCTCCCTCTGCATCAGGTCCTGCCAACAGTGCATCAGCTGGCGGACAGTCCTGCATGTGCCACTGCTCTCCGCCATGCATGCACACTCCCGCTCTGCAGCAGTGTGTCTCCTGCACCCAGGTGGCAGTAGCATCCTGCCCCACTGCTGCACTCAGTTGACCAGCATGGCAGTCTCTAGTGGCGTGAAGTTTGGCACCCACCCGCCGAGGCTGAGTGAGGACCCAGAGGACATGTCAGCTCGCCAGTGTGAGATCTGCATGGGAAGAAAGAATGGCACATGGGTCACTACACAATGCCTCTGCAGATGTGTTGACGTCCCCCACCCACCAAGTGTAACACTGGCCTCCGGCCATGGTGCATGGGACTGGGCCAGGGTCACAGGAATGCAACCGTGAGCCCCCACCATAGGTGGTGCACCAAGCACCATCAACATGCACAGCAGGAAGTGTGGACAGGTTGTGCAGTGCCATGCAGGTGGATGGGCACGCAGTGCTGCACACTGCACCCAAAGTGCACCAACAGGTCATCTGTCCCCTGCATAGGCATGACATAGCCTGACCCTGCACAGCGTGGGTGTGGGCATGGAGCACCACATGCAGCCCTGCCACACGTCTGCACCACCACCTCCACGCAGAGCAGCATGCAGCCTGACATGACATGCACCCTTGTGGCAGTCCCATGGCCAACTGCAGCTGACACAATGATGAATGACAGATACCTACCTGGACTGTGCACTGCAGTGACAAGGCTGGGTGGTGCTGATGGATCTGGTGGCACACCTGGATGGAGAAAGAGCAGGGCATCATTAGCCAGTGGCATGGACAATGATCACCACAGCTGCAGAGGCATGGCAGAGTGCTCCTACCGGGTCCTGTGTGGTGGCATTGTATCCTACACAGGAAACAGTGAACAACATTGTGAGGTATACAGTGTAGTACACGCAATGGAACAGTGCATGCCATGCAATGGTTAATACTCACTTAAGATCCATTCATGTCTGCTGTGGTGCTAGAGAGAGAATGGACATGGGTTAGTACACCGCTGTATGTGCCACTGTGGCCTGCTGCCTGTGGGTGCTGCATACCCCCCATCTGCCACCAACCCACAGGTATGTCCCTGAACATGGCCCAGGACTGTCCCCAGATCACCCTGCCCTGACAGACCCAGCACTGGAGGGTGGTGACGGAACATGCCTGCAATGACAGCAGGTGGCATTGCAGACAGGCTGCCATTGTGGACCTGACAGGCATACCGTGTAGGATGTGGCACAGGGACAGTGGTACACATCCAGCCGTACAGGCAGTCATGCACCTGTGTGCAAGTTGATGGCAATGGGCTGTGTTTGGCCCCGTCCGTACTGTCCGATGGGTCGTGTGGCAACACCTGACCTGAGTGGCACGACAGCTGGGACATGGGCAGTCATGTGCTGCATACAGGCATGTATGGTGATACATGTCCTGACCAACCATCAGGGACAGTAATGGCACACAGGTCAGCATGTGTTGCAGCCCACCAATGCATCTATGCTAGCCCACCATACAGACATGCAACACATATGCAACAGGACAGTGACTATGATACAAGGCCATGACCCTGACTTTGAGGGGTGTACATGTATGAGGCATTGCCTGGGGATGTGCCCATTCTGGCAGTGCCAATGTCACAACAAGCCAAGTACCACCCTGGGCATGGGTGTGGGTGGGCATGGCCAATGTACTCCATGGTGTACAAATGTATTGGAGTGGGGCAGGACAATGGTGCTGGTGTGTTCCCAATGTCCATGTATCCCATCAATGTCAACATGCCCCCCCCGTACTGTTGGGCCTAGGGGCCATTACCATGATGATAGGTCACTGTTACTGTCTCTGCACCCCATGGACAGTTCAGCTGTACAGCCTCTGGGCTGCTGTGCGGGAGTCTGGGGTGCACTGTAGTGCATCTGTGGTCAGCCATGCATTGGCGGGGGGCAGCAGCCAGTGTCATGTACATACCTCATGACCGTACCACAGTACGAGTAGTGGCGGCTTCAGCTTCTGTTGGTTACCAGGGCACTGGGTGGGCACAACAGTTGGGAGCCAGGTCACCTATAGAAACCAGAATGTAAATCATGTGTGTATATTCATGCGTGCCCATCTTCTACTGCCCCCCTTGTGTAAACATAAACAAAAATATGCAATGCCATGTCACACAAATAGTAGGCCTGCTCATTTCAAATATCCATTTAGCCAATAATCCCAAAAGATAAATAATGTTTATATTTAAAACATTTCATCCTAACAGACACAGAAGTAAAACTGGCCTTTAGCTACAATGTTTAGCGAACATGTGATAGGCCTGTACCACATCAAGGTAGCCAACCTGACAGAGGTCCATTCACACCAGCACTCATGTATGCATAATCAGTTCACTCTGGTCTCTAAAGCACACATATACACCTCCAGAGTACGATTAGCAATACATTGCAGTTTGCTGGTTTGTTAATGGGCATGGGTGGGGTTTAATGAGGTGTGATATGTGACTGTTAGGGGAAGAGGTGTTTCTGTGAAAGCACTTGTTTGGGGGATGGTGACCCAGCCTATAGAAATTCCTGTCTTACATTAGAACCACTAGCCCCTCCTATGGCTATCCCTACCCTCACTGTAGTCCTTTCCTTTCTGCTGCTCATCACCTCTTCTGTTTCTCCAGACTCATTTCTTTCTCCCCCTACAAATAGTATGCCAGCAGTGTGCCAGGAGGAGGAGCCAGTCTCTTATTTTCAGTTTACCAGCCCTCCCTCACCCAACCCCCTACCTCCATCCACAGACCCCAATGCCCCCCCCACCCCGACTGCCAATCCCTGGCTTCTAGGCTAGGCCATCTGTTGGCAGTGTCCCAGCTTAACCCAGCCACTTACTTTCAGGGTTCACCAGTTTTCTGTAACCCAAATCCCCTCAGTCCCCACACCGCCCCACTCCAGTCCTAAACACAAATCCCTGGTTTGGGGGCACAGTTAAAATACAGTATTACCAGTTAACTCAGTTATACCCCCTCCAGCACCCATCCTCCATTTTTCTGCAGTGCAGAATAGAACAATCCAGTGTACATCAGCAAGGGGGTCATCACGTAATGAGGGAGATAATGTACAGGCCTGGAGTATAAAGCAGAAACTGAAATGTATACAATAAGATCATGCCTCTACTGATTACTGCAAGACAGATTTGCCCCAATTCTTTTAAAAACAGCATGTATGAGGCTAACCAACTTATTCCCCCCAAACAGCATATTCAGTGGTACTGCTTCACCAAGAGCCCAAAATCAAACAGCAACAAAAATGCATCAAACAGCAGGAATGCCAACTAATCTCCCCCACACCCAGTGAACATACTTAACCAGGCACCCTACATTTTAAACAGCAAGCTCATACACCTCAAAACTTAGGCCATGTGGCCCCACGTCCCTTCGACAGTTTGCAGTAAGTGTTGAAGAGGAAAACATTTGTTCCTTTTAACTGTGCTTGTTTCCTGTGCTTTTTGGGCAAGCCAGAATCAAAAAAGTTATATCACTGAACTTTGGATCTAAGCTCCCCAGACTTCATCTCCTTCCTGCAAGAACCACAAGGCAAGGGGATAAATGTGGGAAGTTGCTCTCATATCAGCTCAAAGCTCAACAGATGCAGAGACATATAGCAGGCCTAAAAGACTCCTCAGGTCTAACCCACACAGACAACCCCTCAATCAATCGTATCACGCACTCCTTTTACCATTAACTATACTCTCATCAAAATTCCACGAAATCTAACCAAACACAACACTTCTTGGAAAAATGACAGCTACCCCACCTTTCACAACATGGCATGGATATGCTTGATAAACCATTTACCCTGCAAGAGATCCAGACCGCATTATCCTCCTTAAAAAATGGTAAAGCACTCAGGAGTGATGTTTTCCCTGTTGATTTCTATAAAATTCTATCTGACACTCTCTGTCCCATACTATTTAATGTTTTCCTAGAAGCAATCTCCAAAAGTAAACTTCCCCACACTATGACTGAGGCCATTATAACAGTTTTACCAAAAAAAGATAAAGACCCCTCTCCCTTTACATTACAGACTGATATCGCTACTTAATACAGACGGCAAAATCTTCGCCAAGCTATTAACTCTTCATTTAGACTCTTTAATATTGAAACTCGTCCACTCCTCTCAATCCAGATTTATTAAAGAATAGAAATAGTTCTGATCATCTTCGATCACTATTTAATTTAATTCACAAAGCAAAAACCCTTAAATCTCTGGCTGCTGCAATCACCATAGATTCTGAGAAAGCATTTGACTCCCTCAACTGGAACTACCTATATCATGTTTTATTACATTTTGATATTACTAACAACTTTTGTGCCTGGATTCAATTACTGTATACTTCTCCCTCTGCTCTAGTTCTCACCAATTCCACTCTATTCCCCTCCTGTCATTTAGCTAAAGGTACCAGACAAGGATGCCCCTTGTCACCATCCTTGTTTATACTAGCTCTGTAACTCTCTCTGCATCTCTCATCCAATCATGTACAATCAAAGGTATCCCTATTGGCAACTCTCATTACACCTCACTTTCATATGCAGATGATCTACTCATGTTATTGGAAAATCTTGAAAACTCCGGGCAACCACTAATTAAACTACTAAGTGAATTTACCTCTCTCTCTGGATTAGCTCTCAATTTCAACAAATCTGAAACGCTACCATTGAATACTCTCTGTAAACCCTTCATGAACAACCCACTGGGCTTTCGATGGGCTCCCCAAGGTATCTCCTATCTAGGTATACAGATTATCCCAACATTAGATAAACTATGGGATGCTAACCTATCCCCTCTGCTAACTAGTATCAGAACAACACTTGACAGATGGCAAATGCTTAACCTCTCCTTTAACGGGAACATTTCTGCTATTAAAATGTCAATAGCTCCTAAAATATTATACCTGTTTTCCAATATTCCTTTGATACTTCCCTCCAGTTTCCTCAGTAAAATAGATAAATTAATCAGCAATTTTATTTGGGAAGGCAAAAATCCCTAGATTTAGCCACAACAAACTCCGATCCCATTGGTCAAAAGGCAGTTTTGGTCTTCCTTGGTTTCGAGCTTACTTATGGGCCTTTCATACAGCTCAAACTATCAAATGGTTTAATAAACCCAACACCCAATCACCTTTATGGGTCACAATGGAAGCATCAGCATGTCCTGGTAATGTGGCTACTTCCTTCATTTATAATCCCCTTCCGTCTAACTTAAAGTCTCACCCCACCATAGCTGCATCTGTGTTCTACTGGAAAATAACTCACAAGTGCCTTAAGTTGAACCCAAATCCTTTAGCTTATACCCCTCTTTGGAAACCGCCACATATCTCTCAATAATCATCCAATTTTCTGTCGTACCTGGAAAAACAGGGGTATTTTCTTTTTGCAAGATATACTCAAAACTCAGGTATTAAAATTAAAATCCTATTCAGAGCTATGTGTTCTATGGAACCTTCCCCATCAGGATTTTTGGAAATATCTACAGCTTCATACGGCATGCAACTCCTACTTCACACTTTTCTCTAATACATCTATATATGATAAACATATTTCTAAATGGATTAAAACAACGACCAATTTGATCAGAACTATTTATAAAGACATTAGAGATACACTTCCTGAGCAATCCATTAACGCAAAAAACAAATGGAGTAACTTGCTACATTATAATATAACCAATGCACAATGGTATAGGTGTTGGCTTTCCTAAATCTTTCAAGGATAAATGCAGCTCTCTTATACAGACCAAAATCCAACATTTGTGGTACAGAACACCAGCGGCATTACAAAAAATGGGCCTAACAAATAATAGTAACTGCTGGAGCTGCAACTCCCCCAATGGGGATTTATTACACATTTTATGGTATTGTCCCCCATACAAAAACTATGGCACCATATTCACATCTTTGCAATGAAACTGCTTGGTCAACCCTTTGCAATGAACCCTAAACATTGCATACTTGGTATTTTTAATTACTGCTCCTACAAAATCTCCCATTCACAGAACAGGTGGTTAAATATACTTTTTCTCCAAGTTAAACACATTATACTTATGCATTGGAGATCTAATATAACCCCCACCCTTTCAGATACTCTTAAACAATTATCTCAGTATGCCTCCCTTGACCATATGACACATATTTCTTCTGACTGACTCGTCATATAAAATAAATGTTGGCGAGGCTATTTTAACTTTCTGGAATCATCTAAATCTTCTGACATCTAATGTATGGATTTGACATCAAATGTATTTCTTCCTTCCACTGAGACTCCCCACATATCTCCTATTGTAGTCTCATTTCTCTTGTTTCCTTATCCTAAAGTTTCCCCTTTCTCTCCCCTACTTTTCTATACATCTCCCCTTTCGTGTTTACTCTTTCAGATTTCCTTGCACTATTCTCAACCCTCCTACGTATGTCTTTGCAGCATTATATGAGGTTATGTAATATTATAATGTATAAACATGTCTACAAGCTCTGTATGCTGTCAGCGAGTGGTGTTCTAGATATATAATGCTTTAAATTTACTTTTATTTCTGCTATAAATCCTCATAGTATGTTGCATCGTAAGAGATTTATCTGTGTATCTATGATAACATTAATAAAAAGATTAACTACAAGAACCACAAAGCAGGAGCACTCACCCTACTCTGGATAATGATGAGGGTGAGAATTAAGACAAGCAGACCTCCACAAATTCACAGTTCACAAATACAGGTAAATTCTGACACACACTTCTCACTGTTTCAAACGAAAACAGAACTTAGCGGACTTTAAAAAAAAGATAGAAACATAGAAACATAGAATTTGACGGCAGATAAGGACCGCTTGGCCCACCCAGTCTGCCCATTTCCCTGCCTACTGGATAAACTGCAGATCCTAGTTAACCAGCAGCCTACTTCTTCCTACCCCACCCCCTATAATTGCCTTATGACTGTCCCATGCATGCTTGAATTCCACCACTGTTTTGACTCCACAACCTCCTCCAGAAGGCCGTTCCATGCATCCACAACCCTCTCTGTGAAAAATGCTTCCTTAAATTACCTCATCAGCCTCCCCCATCTTCAAATTGAGCCGCTTGTTCTTCTTGCACACTCTTTTTTGAAAGATGCTACCCTCTTGGACTTTGCTGATTCCCTTGAGGTACTTGAAAGTTTCTATCATGTCCCCTCTCCTCCTTTCCTCAAGGCTATACATATTAAGCTCCTTAAGTCTCTCTTCATATGTCTTCCGGTGCAGACCCTGCACCATTTTAGTTGCCCTCCTCTGGACAGCTTCCATCCTGTCTATGTCTTTGCGAAGACTGGATCTCCAGAACTGCACACAGTACTCCAGATGGGGTCTGACCAGCTGTCTGTACAGAGGGATAATAACTTCCTGTTTTCTACTGGTGATGCCTCTCCCTATGCATCCCAGTATCCCCCCAACCTTCCTTGCTGCCCTCTCACATTGCTTGCCCACCTTTAGGTCATCTGATATGACTACCCCCAGGTCCCTTTCCATTTTTGTTGTTGTTAGTATCTCACCCCCCATTGTGTACTCTTCCCTGGGTTTTGTTTCCCAGGTGCATTACCTTGCACTTCTTAGCATTGAATCTAAGCTGCCATACATTTGACCATTCCTCTAACCTTGCCAAGTCCCTTTTCATCCTTTCCACCCACCTGTGCATCAACTCTGTTGCAGATCTTTGTGTCATCTGCAAAGAGACATACTTTTCCTTCCAGTCCCTCTGCAATGTCACTTATAAAGACATTGAAGAGGACCGGTCCTAATACTGAGCCTGCGGTACCCCACTAGTAACCCCCCTTCTTCAGAGGACTCCATTTACTATTACTCTCTGTGTCCTATTCTCCAGCCAATTTTACCAGGCTGTCATCTTGGGACCCACTCCCAGGCTAGCTAACTTGTATATTAATCTTTTGTGTGGGACTGTGTCAAATGCCTTGCTAAAGTCTAGGTAGGCCATGTCCACAGCCCCTCCCTGATCTACTATTTTGGTCACCCAGTCAAAGAAATCTATCAGATTTGTCTGGCATGACCTTCCTGCTGTGAATCCATGCTGCCTTGGGTCCTATGCCCCTCTGGCCTCTAGGTACTCAACAATTCTTTCCTCCTACTATGGCCATGGCTCACTCAAGAAACAAGCAGGCAATAAATAGTATAGAATCAGCTGAATTAGGAAACTAAATCTAACCTTCTAAGTTCACTTCATTCACAATCACACCCCGGGGAAAATGATAGCTGTGCGTGCCAGTACCAGTCTTAGTCGGTCCCTCCCGAGTCCACAAGCAGCCAGCACACAGCTGCATCTCTCCCAGAAACTTTTTTTTACAACCCAGGCTAGGCACCAATGTGACAAGACACCCAGTGTGATTTGCCATAATTGATTCATTGCTGCAATTTGTGAACAAAATAATTAACTTGCAGTCTTGCTTTGCCTGCAGTGACTCTGGTGAAACAAGAATAAGACAGCCAGGGGTATGGAGCACTGAGGGAGAGATCCACAAAGCAATTATTCCACTCTGCCTCTCATCTCGATCTGCAGACTAAACTGAACTTAAGTGCAGCAGAGCAGGGTTTAGTTTAGACCAAAGCCAGCCAGAGAGTAGCTGTAGCTCGGACTTGGAGACTCCGAGTCTTCAGTTCCTGACTGGGGTCTGCTGCAGCCGCCACTGTAGAGGGTCTTTTCACTGCCACCCACCCTGACCACACACCAAGAGCACAGCATCGATGCTCCTTAAAAATCTTCTTCCTGGCCGAGTTCACGCTTGAGATTCCGGGCAACAAAAACAGAGAGCTGTTCTTCCTGAAAGAATCCTCCTTCATGTTCTTCTGACTCATTCATCTAGGAGTCACTCGACTGTCTAAAAAGCTGCTGCTGGAACCTGCCACTGATACTGAAGTGACCCGCCACCCATAGACCCATAGTACGCTGTGTGATTCGTGAACTGGCTGAAAAAATCAGGAACTGGAATAAAGAAAGTCAGTCACCACAGCAGCTGATTTTTTTAAAAGACCTGCGGATCTGCCTCCATCTACCTGACCCAATCCAGTGACTGGCTTGATGCAGACAACACCCCCCCGCAATGCAGAAAAGGCATTTCAGACATTGGTCCTAGGCTAGCTTGCAATGCCAAGGAGGACGGAGGCTAGCAGCAGCAGAAAAAAATTGTTTTAGATGGGGAGGGACTCAGTTTCGGAGCACCGGGGCACGAACTGGGGCACAGCATTTTTTGACCAGGGCACGTGTAGCACTGCCAGTGAGTACAAGGACCCTTCCACAGCCTACAGCATGGAAGCACCCTGTTCCACAATGTGTGGACCTGTCCCACAGTCAGTATTATCATTGGAAAGCACACATCTACAGTAGACGATGACATAGACAGAGTCATCACTTAATAACTGACCTTGTGAACAGAACTGCACACATTATAACAGTGTTCTGTGCCCCCTAGGGATTAAAATGGTTAGGTGTACCACATATTTTTCAGTAGTCCCACCATGTGATAGGCAATGTTCCACATATAGGGGACAGAAGGAAGAGAGGTGTGGTCGTGGGGTACAGTGTTGTACTGTACACGCCAACAGGGGCATCAAATACCAACCTGGTGTACATGTCTACATGCCTGGCTGCACCCCTGACCCTGGACCTTCTGCTTGATGGTGACCCTGTGTGTGGCCTGACCTGAGCTGTTGGGGGGGGGGCATACGTCTCAACTGCTTTGTATTATGCAGAGCAGTATGATATGCATACTCAAATGTACCCTTGCTCCACATTGGTGTACTGATGTTCCTCATAATGTTAGAGCCATTGCAGATCACACAAACTATTAATTCAATGACCTGAGCTGATACAAACATTCCTTATCACTAACAATGTGGGGCCCACTATTGGTAGACAGAGTATTGTGCTACCCAGTCTGGCCCAGTTCTATGACAGTATGAAGGCCAGTGCTAGGGGTATTAATACTGAGAGGTTGAGAGGTATGGGGGGATGTGGCCTGCTGTGGCCCAGTATTCACCAGTCTGCTGTCTGAGTCTGTCCTGCTCTGCTTGGCTGTGGCACTGCTGTCTCCCTGCACTGGACCTAGGATAACAGCTCCTCACCCTCTACACAGTGTTGCGGCCTAGCTACACCACAGGGATCACAGTCACACGTGGTGCATGTACCATCCACTCGTGTATATAGATCGCGTAATGTGAGTTGCGGCTTGCATCTTACTGGGTAACCGCGGCGCGGTTGCAGCCTGCAATGTTGATTCTACAACCGCGCGGCTGATGCGTATGCCAGCATCTGCGGCAGAGTAGGTGTCATGCATGCGTAGCATGCGTGAAGGCATGGCTCTGTGTGTAAGTGCCCAGTGATGGCCAGTGGCAGGTTGCTGCCAACCAACATCAGTCCACCCACAGGGGTGGGACTGCACGGCACTGCACACGTCCATGGTGTGGTGCTGGCACAGTCATTGCACATAGGTACCCTGCTCTGCCAGTGGCAGTGCTGCATCTCCTGCAGAGGTGGGGGGAGAGGTGGCACTGTGCCATGGGATGACTGGCAGCATGGGCCACTGCCAGTCTGCCTGTGATCCAATGGGTGCACTGCACCTGTCGATGGCAAGGGTGAGCTGCATACCTGTACAACACAATGGTAGCTAGGTCGCAGCCCGTGCTGTCTGTGTGCCAGTTGTCTCCACACTGTACCATGCTGTTTGGCAACAATCACCACAGTAATGTGTGCTGTCACTGACCTGGCTCCTGTGTGTTGTATGTGCCACTCCATGTGGACATTGGCGGTGCAACACACACCACCCCATGGTGTCATCCACTGTGTGTTGCTGCAGGCACATGTCATGGCTGTGTGGCATGCACAGTGCCCAGCGCTGACACCTCACAGGGGACATTCACATGTTATGCATGACACCTGTGTCGCCAGTGCACAGCAGTGTGCTATGATCCCAGCCCCCCCTGCTCAGCACCGCCAACCGCTGTGCTGGCTGTGGCCCCACCTGGCAGCACACCACCCTGGTGCACCCCTGGCCCTGGATGTGGCACCGGTAGCACATGGGCATTGGGACCCAAGCCACAGTCATGCCCTGTGGCTGTGCCAGATGTTGCTGCTCTCCTGCTGTGGTAACACGGTACACATGGCCTGGTGGCCATGGCTGCTGTGTGCTGTCCCTTGTCGCCAGCCCCACTGTCATGCTCCACCATCCCCTGCATGCCATTGGACATATATGCCCTAGAGCTGGTAACATGTTGCTCAGGGCTTCTGCCCAGTATTGTACCACCTGTTGCATGTGCAGTGTGTGTGCGTGGGTGTGTGGGTGTGCATGTGTGTGCCTGGGGTTTGCATGTCCAAGACATCCGGAGTGCCAATGCCAGAGCGAAGCAGTCTGGTGTCCCATGTAGCCTGCACTGTTGTCCAGTACCACAGGTGTGGGTGCCCTGTGTCCCATGTCAGGCATGCACAGCGACCACTGATGTTCCCGTGTGCAGACAAGTGTGCAGTGGCTCCCCATCCAATGACCGCATGGGCTGCAGACATTGCACTGTGCTATGCCACTGCCGGTGGCCACCCTTGCCTGCCACAGGCTGCAGCCATGGCTGGTGGTGCATGCTGCATGTGCCAGAACTGGTACACGGCATGTGGCCTGCCTGGGCATGCCTCTGCCTGCAGCACCCCTGCTGCCACTGGCCATTGTGGTATCCCTCCCGTGGCCCACGCATGCCATGGCATGTGCCATCCTGGTGTCCAGCTATACCCCATGCACCAGTTCCCATGGACAACAGCTGGCCTCTGCTGACCTGTACCCTGAGCCTGCTGCCTGACGCCACTGCTCCAGTGCTGTGATGCCTCGTCCCATCAATGGCTTGACCCATGACCTGCAATGGCTGGCACCTACCTACCAGCACTTGCCCTTCCAGGCTACGAACAACACTGGTGGACATCACATGGTACCTGAAGAAAGACACATGACATCACAGTGATCAGGTGCAGCGGTTTATTTACATCGTGCGCAGTCAACATCAGCTGCACTTGACACAGTGCTCTCCTGTGTTTCCCATCATGCGTGCTCCCACCCTCACCCATGCACAATGTCACACATACACACACCCACACCATTGTGTACTGCATAGTGCCCCCCTTGATACAGGTTCCTCCCTGCCATGCTATTGCCCCCACCCCACCATTGCAGCTCCACCCGACTATTCCGCATCTGCACCATGCTGCTGGGCATACTACCGCAATCTACCATGGCCATGCCCTGCTTGAAGAGATGCCTCTGGTGCCGGGTGCTGGGCTGTGGAGGACCCCACTGTGCTGGGGGGTTGTGTGGCACCCTGGTGGACCTCCCCTGGCTTAGCGCCCCATGGGCCTGTGTGTGCCACCACAGTGGCTCTGCTGTGCCTCTGCCCCCTCAGGCCAACATGCCTCGTTGCCACATGTGGTGGCAGCTGTGCTGATGCTACATAGTGTGTTCCCTCATCCTGTGTGGACCTTCTCAGAACCTATGTGGCCTGTGGTACAGTGGCCTCCATGTGCACGCCTCCCTGTGTCGGCACTGTACCTGTCCCTGTTCCAGTAGGCATGTCTGTGTGTGTTGTCCTGTCCTGCATCTGTGGTGCTGGCATGGCTTCATGGGTCACCATGGGTGCACCATTGTGCTGGCCTGTGCCCGGGTCTGTGTGGGCCTTGCATGGCTGGGTCTGTGGATTGGGCAGCATGACTGCATGGGGTGGTGGCACCACCACCACCTGGCCCGTGGGTGGGGGAAGGGGTTTCACAGGTTCCGGTGGCTGTGTCTGTGTGCTTGTCTGTGCAGTAGCTAAGGGTGCCATACGCTGGGTCACGTACTGCAGGTGTTGCAAGGGCTGCAGTGCACACGCTATGGCCTGCATGGCCATGGCCATGGCTATGTTGTGGCACTGTTGCTGTGCCAGCATGTGTTCCATGCCTGTGTTGAGGCAGTCCATGAACACCACCTGGCGTTCATCACAGTGCCATATGCCCTGTATGGCATCCCCCAAGCTTCCCATGCATACTGTTGTCTCCCTGGTGTATGCCTGCAGACTGTTGGCACTGCCAGAAAGATGCTGGATGTTCCCCAGCTCCTGCCTCACATCCCCCTGCCTGGCCAGCACTGACTGGCAGTAGTCCCCTATGTAGGCTGGTGGGGACAGCTGTTCCTGCAGCTCCCTGATAGCCTCATCCAGTTGCTCCTCCAGTCCACGGGTGCTCATGGGGGTCAGCAATCCTATTGCTGTGTCCTGTGTTGTTAGTTGCACATGCTTGGTCACCTCCTGGTTGTCCCCAGTCGTCCGCACCACCTCTGCTGGTCTGGTATCACTGCTGGCATCCTCAGTGGTCCCCTGCTGCTCATGTAGCTGGCCTGCTGCATTCTCCACACTGCTGGCGACCCCCTCCTCACCCATGGGACTGTCACCGTCCACATTCCCGTCAGGCTCCACCATGAATTCCGGTGTGTCGGCCACAGGTGTGCTTGCGTCTGGGTTGCCACCACTTGTCGGTATGCTACTGCCATCTACCAACACTGTGCCCGTGTCCTGGTCTGTGCTGGCATCATTCTGGCCATGCTGCTCCTGCTGCTGCTCCCGCCTTCCAGCTCCACTTGGCCCACTATTTCCAGCTGCCATGGCACCTGTTGGATGGACAACATGTTAGTATGTCTACACAGGGTTGTGTGCACTCTACTACCTGCTTTGTGTTACCCTCACAGGTATGCTACGACATTGCGCTATTGCATTGCACTTGCCAAACTTGTGTACAGTCCTACCACATGTTTGCCACCTCTGTGCCTGCATCCTTCGCAGTTGGTGTTGTCCCTCCACTGTTGCTGCCCGTCCTGTGCTGTCCACCCTGGTACATATTATCCAGCTGTGATACTGCTGCCCTGTTCAGCTCCCCACTGCACAGTGACACTATGAACAGCCGCGGTCATGGGGGGCCACTGTGCTGCAGGGGCCAGCCCCCCCAGGTGGTTGCGTTGGCCTTGTCGTCCATGCACATGCCCATCTGCCCTCGCCCTCCCTTTGCAAGCACTGTGGCAGTAATCCATGCCCCCCACATTCAGCACAGCTTATACCCGAGTACAGCCCTCCCAACAGTACACAGTGCATGTCACAACTCCCCCCTGTTCAGCACAGCTCATAGCTGCGCACAGTCCCCCCCACAGTACACTTTGCATATCACAGCTCCCCACTGTTCAGCACAGTTCATAGATGTGCAGTCCCCCAACAGTACACTTTGCATATCACTGCTCCCCCCATTCAGCACAGCTCATAGCTGTGCATAGGTACCACAGTACACAGTACATGTCACAGCTCCCCTGTTCAGCACAGCTCATACCTATGCACAGTCCCCCAATGGTACACTTTGCATATCACAGCTCTCCCTTGTTCAGCACAGCTCGTAGCTGTACAATCCCCAACAATACACAGTGCATGTCACAGCTCCCCCTGTTCAGCACAGCTCATACCTGTGTACAGCCCCCAACTGTGCACTTTGCATACCACAGCTCCCCCCCTGTTGTATGGCTCATGGCTGGGCACAGCCCCCAACAGTACACAGTGCATATGACAGCTCCCCTTGTTCAGTACAGCTCATGGCTGTGTACAGTCTCCCCACAGTACACAGTGCATGTCTCAGCTCCCCCTGTTCAGCACAGCTCATGTCTGTGTGCAGCCCCCTCCACTGGTTCCATGTGCATGTGTCTGACCCCTCCACAGTTCAGCATGGCACATACCTTTGCACGGCACCACACATCAGCTGCACACAGTGCTTGTCCCCGGACCACCCCTGGCCATGGTATGGCTCCCTGAGCCTACTCTGTGATCAGCTGCGGCCATGTGGCATTGCTGTGGCACACCACAACACTGCTGCATCAGCCTACATGGTGTCACCCCACCCACACCACCTTTGCTGTTGGTTGCAGTTCTGTTGCCATGTTAGGACTGTCACATGCATTGCTGTTCGTTGTCCCTGTCTGTGCCGGTTTGCTGTCTGTAGGTGTCCAGTTCCATGACACCGCCGATGCTCTGCTGGCTCAGGTGTGCTGCTATCCTCCTTCTCTCAAGGCTGCTGAGTGGTTGTTGCTGGGTGAGTCCACCCTTTGTGCCCTGTGCACGCCGTCTGTTCTGGGCCAGCTTGCGCTTCACTAGGTGCTTCAGGTCGTTATACTTTTTCTGTATGTCATGCACTGTCCTCTGTTATGCCGCTATGGCATTCACCTTGCGTGTGACCCTGTCCCATGCCTTCCTCCTTTTTTCCCCTCTTCTTAGTTTCCCATCCTCGACTCATGAGGAGTGCGTGGTGCTTATCTATCTCCTTCACCAGTGTCTGGACCTCCTCATGGTAAAAGTTTCTCTTACATCTCTGTCTCTGTGCTGCAGCTTCTGCCATTGCTTTTGCATTTCCACTGGTGTATCTTATGCCGCTGTTGCATGTTACGCCCTTTTATATCACGTATCTTGTGTGTCGTGACTTGCGCAGTTGCATTTGGTGTATGTCTTGCATGTTTTAGAATGTGGTGTATGTCGCATGTCGCAATTGCTTTGGTGTACTTTGCGCAATTGCGTTATTTGTGTCTGGAGTAACTGCCCTTCTAGAATTGGGCCCCTTATATGCATTAGAGTAACCCCCAGTTGTATGGGCACCTGGATGCAATTACTAATCCTGTGCAAAGCAAAATAGTGCCACATTAACAGGTTAGCACTGCACAGAAGAATACTTTTTAAAACAGTACTAGCCATGCTTATCACAGTGCAGTGCTAATCCTGTTACAGTGCTATATGGGACCCCATTGTCAGAGTCAGTCATTAGGGTTGTCAACTCCTAAGTGCTGCACCTGACACAGCACACAGCCACAGAAGGTGGTGGTAAATGGCACTCACTCCAATGAGGAGAGAGTGACCAGTAGGGTGCTGGAGGGGTCAGTAATGGGACAAGTCCTCTTCAATGCCTTTATAAGTGGCATTACAGAAGAACTGGAAGGGCAGATGTGCCTTTTTACAGATGACACCACAATGTGTAATAGCATTGATAGGTGCAGTTGGAGAGAATGAATAGGGACCTTAGAAAACTCGAAGAGTGGTATGGAACATGGCAGCTTGGATTCAAAGCCACAAAGTACAAAATCAAGCATCTAGGGCATAGAAACCTAGAGGCAAAGTATAAAATGTGGGGGAGGTACTGATGGTCACTAAGGAGGAAACCTTTTACATAGCACTGTGCTCTGTATGTAGGACAGGATTACTCATTTACATGGCAGTTGTAGTACATATGCACATGCACATGATCAGGTTAGTATCAGGGGATGCTGAATATGACACCCATCCAACCATGCTGTTAATAGCGTAATGTTTAGCACTGCACTAACCTTCTAAAAAAATGGGGCCCTAATTGACTAAAAATCCTGGCCAATGCCTCTTAAAATGCAGAAAGTAAACATAAAAGGGTTATCTTATCTAACTCTTTATGTATTGTTTTATCTTATTTTACTTGCAAAACCTTTCTCTGATTTTAAGACATTGTGATGAGACTCAAAACGTTTATAACAAACTAGTTAAAATACATTTTTTGTTCTTCTTTCATCTGAATGCTGTCTTTATTTACGTATAAAAACACAATCTGATGGGCTGGCCTTGCAGCTTGGTGGTAACTGTACTGCCTGCCATGCCAGTGGCCCAGTTATGGGAGTGGACCTGGGTTGCACATGGGTTAGCTGGGGGGAGATACGACTGAGCATCTCAGGAAATGCACTCCTCTCAGGGAAGGGGAGTCTGTCTACCCCGCTCTTCAACATCCACCTAACTAAGGAGGGCTGGCAGGGCAGTGGAGTTTCATAAGGGGGAGGGCTCAAGCAAGCACAAAGCAAGCATGTGCCTTTATATGCAATTGCATCATTGCATGCTTGGCTGCCAGGGGATGAATCCAAAGGTAGAACCCCCCCCAATGGCAGAATGATCCAACAACCTGCCACAGATTCTGCACTACAAACCAGGCTCTGCTCCTATCTGAATCTGTGTCTTCTTGTCAATGGCCCTCCCCCCTCTGGGCTCCAACATGGGGTATGTGTGTGTGTGGGGGGGGATCTCAGAGCAGGTAAGTCCTGGGGATGATGGGTGATTGGGCTGGAGATGTCAGTGGGCAAGGGGGTCACAGGGTGACTCAGGAGATAAAACTCTCAATGGAAAAAAAAGAAATAAAACACAGTTTGAGAAGCTCAAACCCCAAAACAGACTGTGAATGCATCCAGTGAGGCATCACAGTAAAGTTATTTAGCATAGAAACATACAAATTATATGCATACAGTATGCCAGCTTAGCTCCTGATGAGAATGGGGCACTGGATTGCAGCAAAGATATATATTTTTGTTTCTTAACCAAGAAACTTTTATTAAACAAAAACTAAATCAAAACATTGTCCATAGAGTACAAACTAGCAAAGCTTTTGGCTTACACTATCACAGTTTCTGCAGTGCTTCCCAAGCATTCATTTCAGATAAATTGCTTGACTAACTCAGTAAATAATTACACATAAATCTGATCAAAAACTTAACCTGGAAAAACGCATGCAGCCCCCTATGTTTATGTTAGGAATATCCTAAGTATTAGCTTCCCATACAAATGTGTTTTAACAGTAAATGAGGATGGCACTTGTTTAAAAGTATAAACTACAGCATTTTAAATTAGTTCTAAAAGTTTCTTGTCACATCACAGTGTTCTGAAATTTGATTAAAGGTGTGTAAGCAAAACAAGATTGAAAACTCCATAAAGAATTAGAATAAGAGATAATCCTGTTTTGTTTACCTTCTGCTATTCAGTTTTAGACATCCTCTCATTAGGCCAGCAGCTAACTGAATGAAACAGGAAATGAGTGAAGGAGCAGGCCATTCAAGGGGGAGGGGCTGGGGACTGGGCAATTTCAGAATGTAGTCCATCTCAGTATATAGATTATTTGTTTCAGTATATAGTGTATGTAGATTTTTCAGTTTATAGTGTATGTGTTTCAATACATAGTGGGCAGGATTCACAAAGAAGATGTGCCTGGCGCAACTCAGATGCGCCAATGTAAGTCAGATGCACCAAGCCCAAGCATTGGCATTCACACAGGATGGGCTGTGCCAAGCACCAAGCGCAATACCACTGTGAATCACCACAGGACACAACGATGCATCCGCAGATGCACCAGCACAACCAGTGATGCGCCAGGGCAGGCAGGCAGCCTTGCAGCCACACAGGGGAGCCAGCAGTACAACTGGAGCAAAACAGCAGGGCAGGAGGAGCAACCACAGAGCTGGTACGAACAGACCCACGGACACAAGTGTAGAGTAAAACATGTTTATAAAATGTAATGGCCATATAAACTGTACAAATCAAATGCCAGAAAAGGAACAACAACAACAACATCCACAGACGGGGAAGAGGGGGAGCAGGGATGGGAAGGAGGACGGGAAAGGGACAGGAACAGGGGACAGGGTAGGGCAACTATGTACACAGGATGGCACCCAGAAATTGGCAGGGGGACACTAGCTGTGCCATGCCCTGCCACGCAGCACCTTGGCACGGACCAGAAGGTGTAGCATGACGTCCCACAGGGCAGCTGACAGGCACTGAACAGTCCATGTAAGAGGGCACAGGGCCACCTGGATGGCCACATGGATCCTCCAGTTCACATCCACTGGCACAGCACCACCACCATCACCACCCAGAACAGCATGATGATCAAGAACACCTACAGAAAATGACAGAAGGAACACACACTGAGGGCCGAAATCATGGAACCACCGCCCTACCACCCGACCACACAACACTAGAAAAGACTGCAATCATGGAAAGTGGGACTCACCCGCCTGGCGGGCACCCGGCCTGGCACCCAAGCATTGCTTAACGACACTCCTCAGCTGCATCCGCAGCATGCTGCCTGGCCTCTGGTCCTGCAAAACACAACAAACAGCACCATGAACAAACACTTCCACAGTGCAGGATGCATGTCCCCAGCCCCTCCCCCTGACGGCACGTGGCCATGCAGCAGACAGTGATGCCGGTGTCCAAAGCACACAGTGTAAGCAGGCACACACAGTCATGCCCTGGCCCCCCTGGCACCAGGGCAATGCAACACAGGAGCATTATGGGGGCAGTGAAAGACACACCCAGCATGTGCCACAGAAGGATACAGCTGAAGAACAGCTACCTGTACATGGCAGTGCACCCCTGCATACTCGGCACCACAGCCGCGCAAGCCTCTCTGGGTTCCACCTCTGGAGGTTGCTATAGTGATGCCTGCACTGCCCCCCGTGCATGGCATCCCAGCGTACAACTGCGGAAGCAATGGTGGCCCAACTCTGGGCATGGAGTCCTCCTGTCCAAACAGGCGGCCCTCCACAGCCATGACCTGTGCTAGTAGATGTAGCAGCTCCAAATGTGGCCAGTTCATGGCCCTAGGTACCATTCTTCCAGCCCCAGGCATCCTACACTGTGTTCATACAGTGGCAAGCTGCAAACAGGGAATGCACAGTCTACAGACCATTCTGCGCCACGTGAAACAGTAATACATGTGCAGCACAGCATGCACTGAATGTGACGTGCAATTGGCCACTGCTGCCACACCAGCACATGTGCACACCACCACGCTATGGCATTGCAACGGCGACACGGTCGTACAAAGTAATGACCAAGGGCACCATGTTGTGCACGGTATATGCCATTAATATGTACCACGCATAGTGCATGATCCGTGGGGAGGGCCAGACAATGCAGCATGGGTGGCGCATTGCGGGACACGCTGCACGATATGGTACATGGCACTGTGATCGTCAGGCACGCTATGGCGCACCAGACTATGGCAGAATGGCGCATCACGGAAGATGCGCTGTATCACATGGACACAGCACATGTGCAAGGGATGTGCCGTGTAGACTGCCCCAAGCCATGCAGATGCGCTACTCAGACCACACATGTGCTGGGAATGCGCTGTACGGTAGTTGTCGCATCACACAGATGCTCCGTGCAAAGTGAGATGAGCTGGGAGAAATTATACTATTCAGAGAGAATGCGCCCCAAACAGCCTCATCAACCATGCATGGGCAACTCAGCCGATTAGCATCTTATTAACAGGTGTTCAGGCCTCATTTGCATGCCCTGAGCCATAAATGCTCCCAATTCAGCAGGTTGAGTTCAGGACACTGACAGGAGTCAGTGCCTACAGGGTGAGTATACAACCACATTTACAGGGCCACGGCACACACTGGAGTGCCTGCATTGGAGTGTGTACAACTGATGGTGCCCCAGTACACTGCATGTGGGACCAGACATCCATTAGGTGGCTCCCAGGGCAAACTGTGTTGTACAACTGCAGGGATGTATCCACGAGGTGACATTGGACTGGTCCCTGCCAAGTCCACAGCGGAGGACTGGTCACTGGGACACACCACTTAGCACGTACAGAACACCGCCTGCCAGCTGTGGGCGCAGTGGCATTGTGCAGAGAGCAGTGCAATGTGGGGGTCAACATGTACAGAGGACCCACAAGGTACACACAGACACAGGGGTGGTACGGATGGCTGGGTGTGGACTGTACTGTGAGGTGCATGCAGCACCATGCCACATGTATGTATGTCCCACAGTGCAACACCTGTGCAGGCACAGTGTCACCACTGCCAGAACACACACTGTCACTGCGCCAACAGTGCGTGCCACCATATGGCAGTCCTCCTCCAACCTGCAGCCATCACAGGGGTGGCACCCAGTTATAATGTGGCACCATAGTGGTGGAACACACACTGCTGGGGTATTGGGACATACCCACAGCAGAGGGGTCAGTGTCACACACCCAGTGGCAGCTACACGGTACCCCAACCATGTCCTGGGTGCCATGTAAGGCAGGTGTGCCATCCCACATGGACCGCACACCATGGTGCATGTCCACCAGTGCTTGGCAGCCCACACGCGGACCATGGCACAGGCCACTGACAACACAGACCATGGTGAGGCTGCAGGCAGTGGGAGATGGGTGCGGGTCTGTGTGTACACATGGGCAGGTCTGACACAAGGTTGCTTCTCCCTACAGTGTTTGGAATGTCTGAGGAGTCAGGTGCTGCCACCAGCCGATGACCAAACTTCACAAGGGATGAAGAGAGGGCACTAATCAAAGCATGCCATCTATGCCTGGATGTACTCACCAGCAGGGGTGACAGCAGGATGGTGCATGCGGAGGGCTGGGAGGAGGCGGCTCAGCATGTGAACGCAGTCGCACCATAGAACCGCACGGTGCAGGAGTGCAGAAAGCATTGGAATGATGGCCGACGGAGGGCCAAGGAGAGGGTGGCCAGCATCCAGACCTCTCTGTGGTGGACAGTGGGTGGACCCAGCTTGATGGCACAGCTCAGCCCCAACAAGGCCCTCCTGGCTGCCAATGAGTCAGGGACGGCTGTGAATGGCGTCCCTGGGGGTGGCTTCCAGATGGGGGACAGCCGATCGCAGCATGGTGAGTATCTGTGCACCCTGTCCGCACCTGCCATGGACAGGTGCGCGTTCCAGCAGTGTGTGGCTGACTGCTGTGTGCACGCGCATCCTGAGCAGTAACTATGTTTCCCTTTCTCTCTTCCACAGCTCCATCGTGACTCCAGGGCACGGCCATGGCTGACTGTGCAGGCCCCCATAGGCAATGATGCGGGCCCACCCCATGGGGCCGATGACACTAATGTGGGAATGTCCGCACCTACGATGTCCACACTCCGCACACCACCGGTCACAGTTCCTGTGACGAAGGGACCTGCGGAGCCCTCCACCAGCAATGGCGGTACTACAGGTGGGTACATCACACGGTTGGGTGGGCTGGCTAGGTTGTCTGATGGTGACCCGGATGAGGCAGTGGACATAGCAGATGTACTCATCGTGCTCGCCAGTGGCTTGCAGGGTGAGGGCATTTGCACCGATGCATGTTCCACCATCTGCAGCGCCACTGCCATGGGCGACTGCAGTACACATGGTGCTGGGATGCCTGTGCATGGGACCCTGGGTGCCAACGGCATTCCCACCATGCTGGACAATGGTGCAGTGGTGGCATGGCTGCCCGGGGCTGAGTGTGCCATGCCCCCCTGCACCACTGCCCAGCACAGTGCTGGCAGCATCAGTGGCATCTCGGCAGGGCGCCAATGTGAACGCACCCGCTACAGTGGGCCCACTGGATGACATGCATGGACAGCAGACACCTGTGCCCAGCCCAGATACGCACACAGCACAGCCTGACAGGAAGCGTCCACTGCCCGTGGATGACCCTGGTGTGCCGACCATTCCCCAGTACATCGGCACCACCCCTGTGCTGCATCACCTGCCGATGACATGGGTGCCTACCTTGACCTGTTGCAGGCAACTGTGGACAGTTAGGAGGCACTCCAGGCAGAGTTCCGGAGCCACTGGGCCATCATGGTCCAGGAGCATGAGTTCGCGGTGGCGTGGCATGCTCAGATGCTGGCTGAGACATGCCTCATGTGGGTGGGCATGACTGCAGCCATGGAGCAGATCACAGCTGCTGCAGAGGCAGTGGCTGCTTCCACAGCACACCGTGGACAGCGTGCATCCAGTCGGATGCCCAGGAGCACCTCCCGGACACCCCGATGGCTGGGCAAGGTGGGCCCCCTGCTGCTGACCCTGTCGTCACTGGCATCCACTTCCACCAGCCATGGCTTGGCTGGTGGGTGTAGAACAGCCACCCCACTGAGCACCCATTCACGGTCTCAGTGCAGCATCCCTGAGGGGTCCATGCGGACACCCCCTGTGGCTGGTGGAGGCACCCCCCCCATCACCAGCGGCCATGGCAGAGGCTGCCCACATGTCTCATGGTGGAGGTCGTGGGGCAGCCCTGTGATGTTCATGCCCAGGGGCCTGTGGTTTTGGGTGGCATGGCCATGTGTACTGGCTGCCCTGTGGGTGGTGCCAGTGACGCTGTGTGTGGTGGTCTCCAGCCACACAGTTGCCCTGGCACCCCCCCTGTGTCACCTGTGCAGGTGCACCGGAGTGTTTGTGTGTACTGCAGTCATGCCATGTGTCATGGGAATGATGAGTGCATTACGGTGCATGCAGTGCCTGTGTGCCAGCCGCAGTGCACACTGACCTGTGACAGTGTGGGCGTGGCCTGTGTGGTTCTGGTGTGGTGCATGCATGGTGCCTGTGTGTGAGTGTGTATGTCCCCCACCGTGTGCATGCGCCTGCTTGTGCACCCCAGTGTGGCATACGGTGCCTGCCATTCCTCCGTCATGCTGTCCCTACACTGTGGTGCTCACACCTGCACATGTACCAACCTGCGTACTCACCTGCCTGTCCTGAAGTGTTCCTCCACCACTCGTGTGCAGTATGCCTGTGCCCTAGCCGCACTGCCTGGGATCCCTGCACCCATGTCCTCCTTCAGCTCCATAGTCCCCTGGGTGTGCCCCTGCTGCACCCTCCCCCACCCCCTCCTCCTCCCTGGAACTGTTGCCCTCACTGGCCTCGACAGGTATCCCATGGTCATGGGCCATGTTGTGTAGCATACAACAGGCCAGGAATATGCCACAGGCCTTCTCAGGGCTGTACTGTAGAGCACCATCCGACCGACATAGGTGCCAGAAATGCATCTTCAGCATGCCGAAAACATGCTCGATGATGGCGCGTGTCGTGACGTGTGCCTCATTGTAGCGTTCTTCCACCACTGTTCCGGGTCATTGGATGGGTGTGAGGAGCCAGGGCCGCAATGGATATGCAGCATCACCTGTGGGGAAAGATGTATCTCCATTAGCATGTGGTGTTGCACTGTGGTGTGTGGCCCGACTCCGTCCCACCCTGTGTTGTGTGCCCCTGTCCTGCCCCCCACCCATGCTGCCACATGCCTGGCGGTCCTGCATCCCCTGCCCCTGCCTGCCTCGGTCCATCTTGTGGTGCACATTGGTCTCATACCACCCTGCATCTGCCCCAGCACTCTCACACACCCCTGCTGTCCCAATGCCCTCATGCCTGAGACCTCCCGCCCACAGCCCACCCAAGGTGTCCCAGACATGGTGCTCCCCGTGCTGCTGGCGCCTGGTCACATGTACCTAATAGGTGTCCACTTTGGATATCCCAGGCCTCGAACCTTGTGCAGAGTGCCGACTGGTGCCATATGTATGTGTCATGTGCGCTCCCAGGGTGTGTGGTGCAGACATTGGTGATGCACCCCGTGGCATCACACGCCACCTGACAGTTCACTGAATGGTACCCCTTTTGATTCACATATGTGATGCCCTCCTTGCCAGGTGGTGCACGGATTGCCACATGGGTGCAGTTGATGGCCCCTATGACACCTGGCATGTGTGCCACCCTGTGGAACCCCTGCATGGCTTCTGTCCGCTCCGCCTGTGTGCTGGGGAATCTGATGTATTCCGAAGCATGCGGTAGCAGTGCAGTGAGGAACTGTGTGAGGAGGCGGGATGTTGAGGCCTGTGATATGCCAGTGGTGTCCCCTGTAGGCCTCTGGAAGGTTCCCGTGGTGAGCAGGCACATGACTGTTGTCACGCTGGTCTCCACTGAGATGACATGTTCTCATGCAGTGGGTGCCTGCATCACATCATGGCACAGCTCACATAGCTGCCTCAGCATGGTCCTGTTGAGGCAGTATCGCCCGACTGTCTCCATCTCTGTCAGCTGCTCGAAGGACAGCCGGGCGCGGTACAGCCGTTGGGCTGGCTGCCTACGGTTCCTTCTGGTGCCCTGCGTCCTCCTCCTCATTAGGGCACCAGCAATGTTGACTGCTGCTGGGTTCATCCCCTCTGTTGCTGTGGCCCTCTGGTGTGGCTTGCTGCCTGGTGTTGCTGGCTGTTTGCCTGCCTGTGCCTCTCCCTCTGGTTCAACTTCCTCTCTGGGTGTGACCTGCTGTCGTCGTTTCATTGATGGCCTGCTGGTGTGCTGGACTTAAGTCTCCTTCTTTTGTACTTATCTTTCTTTGGAGCATCTTGGTTTTGCACTGGAGTTGCTCCATTGCTGCGCCTTGGTTGTGCTCTGTGAATTGGGATGCGTGGTGTATGCATCGGTACTCCCCCTGTATATGCGCCGCATGTCATTATGTTGCGCCTATAATGCATGTCTTTCGGTGCACTGGTGCTTTCTCCCTATTCCTGAATCACCCTCCGGAGCATTTCTGACTTGCGCCAGTGCATCTGAGTTGTGCCAGGCGCATCTGTTTTGTGAATCCTGCCCAGTGTATGTGTTTCACCATGTATTGTATTTTTTCAGTATATAGTGTATGTGGATTTTTTAAATATATTGTATATGTATTTCAATACATAATATATTTCTTTCAGTATATAGTGTATGCAAACATTTTCAATAGATAGGGGAAGTGTTTTAATATATAGTGTAATTGTTTCAGTATATAGTGTATGCATATTTTTCAATGCATAGTGTATTTATTTCAATAGTGTATGCATTTCAATATAAAGAGTAGATGTTTCAATATATAGTGCATTTGTTTCAGTAGACTGTATGTGGATTTTTCAATGTGTAGTGTATGTATTTCAATAGATAGTGTATGTATTTCAATATGTAGTGTGTTTGTTTCAGTATATAGTGCATGCACATTTTTCAATGCATGGTGTATTTATTTCAATAGGTAGCATATGTATTTCAATATAAAGAGTAGGTGTTTCAATATATAGTGTATTTGTTTCAGTAGACAGTGTATGTGGAATAAAAATTCTATGTGAATTGCATTGACTGTTATTCTCCTGGTTGCATGTATTCATTACTACTGACTGTTCTGACCTATGCTATTGTAATTTCATTGTACTCATGCTATGTACCTGTCTTTGATTGTTGTACTCTCCCGGGTTGTGCCTGAAAATAGTCATGTCATGTCATGGCTAGTGCAACTACCTGGTTAACAAAAACTAAATAAATAAATAAATAAATTTTTCAATGCATAGTGTATTTATTTCAATAGATTGTGTATGTATTTCAATATAAAGTGCAGATGTTTCAATATATAGTGTATTTGTTTCAGTAGACAGTGTATGTGGATTTTTCAGTGTGTAGTGTATGTATTTCAATAGTGTATGTATTTCAATATGTAGTGTGTTTGTTTCAGTATATAGTGTATGCAGCTTTTTCAATATATAGAAGAATCAGCATTTATATAGCGCTTTTCATGCACAGTATCCCAAAGCGCTTTACAAGCAATGCTAGACTGGTAGCGAAGTGACTGAATGTATGGTGGAGGCCATACCATCACACATCATCACCCACACACAGCCTGGATAATTGCAGGAACCAGTTTATGGGAAGGGAATGTTGGCCAGGACACCGGGAATGTTCCCTACTCTTTTCGAAGAGTACCCTTGGTTCCTTTACTTCCACCTGGACACCCACCAGGACAACACCAGGATGGGCAGAAGGGACCTCAGTTTAACGTCTCATCCGAAGGACAGCACACCCCAGCAATACAGTACCCCCCAATACTGCACTTGGATGCCAGCGATTTTTAGGTACAAGTCCTTCCCAGTGTGGGATGAGAACCCAGAACCTTCTGGTCCAGAAGTGGATGTGCTACCAACTGAGCCACGCTGACACTTATAGTGTACGTGTTACAAAGTGTAGAGTATTTGTTTTAGTAGATAGTTTATGTGGATTTTTCAATCTGTAGTGTATGTATCTCAATAGGTAGTGTATATGTTTCAGTACATAGTACATTTGTTTCGATATATAGTGTATGTGGATTTTTAGTACTCAGTATGTGTATTTCTGTAGATAGTGTATGTGTTTCACTACATAATGTAAGCATTTCACTATGTTTCACTATATTGTATATGCATTTCAGTAAACAGTATATGTATTTATACAATAGGGGTGAGCTGATATGTGGTGTGATAAAATCATGTATTTCTCACCCGAGTGGAATAAATGGGCTCATGAATCGGATGTATGCACTATATGTATAAATGTAAAACCTTACATTTATACACACAGTAGCTACATCATCAACCGATTTATACACACAGTGCATATGTCACACTCCCTCCCTCTCAGCTGGCACTTCTTCCCACAAACTCCTCTGTAGTTCAGCCTTCTGTACTCCACTCATAGCCACCCCCACCACCAGAAACACATTTCATCTCTAGCACTTTCATGGACAACACAAACACATTCTAAATACCTTCTGTGGACCAAACACATGTACCGGCTGCTAACTACTACTGGCAAGATGTAACTATAAAGCTCGCCCCCCCCCCCCCACAATGCACTACAGGACACTGCCTCTCATCTGTAATAGCCCTTTAAAAATCTTACCTGTCTTCCATCATTCCCCAAAAGTAGCAGCTGCTCTTCTCCTGTTCTGCAGTAAAAAAACTCCATATCATGATCCGCAGTGATTCTTCTACAAACGGTTGCATTCCCACTAGATGTTACACTCTCAGAACGGTCGGCAAACACAGAAGTCACGGACATATGGCATACACATAAAAAGAGCTGCCAATGGTACAAATCAAACAGCCCCCAAAAATGTTCTGCCTCACACTACTGTGTAAATACTGAACTATAATCTCCACCGGCAACCTCAGTAATTCACATAGCGAACAGCAGTACCGCCATATTTTACAAACGATTCAACCCGCCCATATACACAGTAACAGCGAATCGGAAGTATCACTCCCACTGACTGACGTGCCTACCTTAGCAACGGTGCTCCAATTCCCAGTCCACACACACAACGATACTAAAATACAAAATAATCCCACAAGGACAGACATAAAAGCAACACTTGAAAACAAAATAACCTAACTCCAGCACAATACAAACAGCACACAACATGGCCCTATTGTATAAATCACACACGCGGATGTGCAGATCGTGGAATATGGCAAATATTCTCACTCCTGCATCGTGAGATATCCATGCCTCACTCTGCAGGAGTGAGAATATTTTCCATATTCAACTCCTGCCCATCATGTATCCCCTAGTTCTCTATATAATGTATATATTTCAGTAGTGTATGTCGTTCACTACATTGTGTATGCATTTCACTATATTATGTATACGTTTCACTATATGACGTATGTATTTCACCATATAATGTATGTGTTTTACTATACAGCCAGAGATTCTGAATTATGTCCCTAGCGACTTGCCATAGCACAGCATGACACTAACTTTGTGCCTTGACATCCAGGGGATCCACTGGGTGGGCTAGCCCCTATTGGGGTGGGACTGATGTTACCGGGGTGTTTGGTGAGACCCCTCTTTTTCTCCCCTTTGCCCTCTGCTGCTCTTTATACCAAGACAAATGCAGACTCTCAGGGACTTAAGCTGTTATGCTCTGTGGTTACTCCCCCAACTCTGAACCAGGGAAGGGAGGCATATTACCAAGATCTGCTGGAATTCTATAGTGTCCTATGGCATGTGTTTGCTTGTTACTACGGGATAGTGTTTCTGTAATGAAGCAAACAAAAATTGTTTTAATAAAAACATATTTTTAAAAAATGAACACAAAACATAAACACATTAACAATGACTGTGGGAGGAAAAGTAATGATTTAAGGAAATTTTAAGGGCAGAAGCCCTAAAAATTGACTTTGTTGCAGTCAGTACTTCTCAACTTGTATGGGGACTGCCATTCTTATGAACCCTGCCCTCAGCCCCAGCTAATCAGGAGTCAATGCTTGGCGCCCTTTCACACAGCCAATGGGACATCGAGTAGAGGTCTCGAGGACTGTAATCATTGATTCACAGCCCAAGGAACAATCAGAAGCTGCCTTGACCCAGGAAAGCTCTGAGAGCAGTAACAGAACTGTGCAGTCGGTAGGTAGCACTCAGTGAGAAGACAGCCATAGCTGCTGGACAGAGTGACTTGAAGAATCCTACTTGGGACATCTACATTCACAAGCCAGGAGTTGTCTTGAAGGTTTCCACTGCCTTAAAGAAGCCGATTGAGAGAAGTACTGTTTTTGCTGCCAAAGTTTCAGATCAACATTTGCAGAAAGAGACAAAAGAGGGACTTAATCCTTTCTGGAAAAAGGAGGTAATCACATGTTAGCCCAGCATGAGTACCACATGAGTACCACAGCTGCCAGCCAGCAGTGTGCTGAGAGAATGTTTACAGTGCCATTTGATGGAGCAAGCATCAGAACTGAAGACAGTCTGGGGGAACTGGCTGGTAAGTGCTACAGCTAGGCACTGACTAGCATCTCACACTGGGGTCTGGAAGCCAGGATTTGTGTGTGTGTGCATGACATACAGCCCCTTGATTCTAGGACTGGTATGACCAGCAGATGAAAAGGAAAGAGAAGGAAGGAGAGAGTTACAGTCAACTGCTGAAGCAGAGCAGCTTGAGACCAGCCTTAGGCACCTGAGACCTGCACAACTGACCATACCCTTCTCCCAGTCCCTTTACCAAGTACTCCCTAGTGTCTATATAGCACACCCTCCCCACCTCTGTTTGTACTGGGGTGATATACAGACCTCCAATACAAGGGAGGAATTGGATAAGTTACTTGGAGGACCATCAGCAGGATGGCATATAAGGAGGAGGTGCTGCTGGTTGGGGGTCTCAGTCTGCCAGATGTGAATTGGAGCCTCCCAGCTGCAGCTTCAGCTATAAGCACAGCAGTCCTTGACTCCTTGCAGAGGTGTTTCTCAGGCAGCTAGTCAGCAAACTCACTAGGGATGGGACAATACTGGACCTGGTGCTTACTAACAGAGGCAGTATTGCAGATGTCACAGGGGGCAATCCCCTGGGGACCAGTGGTAACTGTACAGTGTGGTTCAGCATTAAGACATGTACACAGGCAAACCACACAATGACAAGGGTCCTGGACTTTAGGAAGGTGGATTTTAAAGAAATGGTAGACTGCCTTAGAAGCAACCTAGCTGGGATGGACTGCCAGGGAAGGGTAGACGAACAGTGGAAAAATTAAAGGAAGACATAGTTTAGGCAACCAGCCTCTAAACGAAGGAAGTGAGCAAAAGCTGGAGGATAAAAAAAGGCCATTAAGATACTCTAGTGAAATGGCTACAAAGGTGAAGGGAAAAAGCAGCTTTCAGGAAGTACAAAGAAACACAGGGTGAGGAGGAGAGGGAGGTATACCAAGTAAAAAATAGGGGAAACAGGGAGATCAGGGCAGTGAGATGAGAAAAGGCACAAACAGAGGAAGAGATAACAAAAGGGTTAGCAAAAGGGGTTAAAACTTTCTTCAGGTACGTAAATGAGAAGAGGAAGGCAAGAGGAGGGATGGTCTGGCTAAGGATCATGGCAGTGTGTGACTGTGAACAGGAGGATTAAGAAAAAGCAGACATCCTAAACTGGAACTCCTGTGCAGTCTTCACAATGGTGGGAGAGGGGGACAGACTGTCGAGGTGCAGTAGAAACATGGTGAGGTGGGGCGGGGTGGACACAAGTTCATTTACTGAGGAAAGAGTCCTGAAGGAATTTGCAAATCTGAAAGTAGACATGAAGCTAAGGGATGCTAAGGGAACAAAGGAAGGTGCTTGCTGCACCAGTGGTGGCCTTTTTCAACTACTTATGGGAAACAGAAGTGGTTCCAAAGAACTAGGGGTGAGCTAACATAGTCCTGCTCCATAAGAGTGGCAGCCAGGAAGAGGTTAACAACTATAGACTGGTCAGTCTCACACCAGTGGTGGAGAAATAAGTGTAAATCCAGTTAAAGGAAAGACTTGTGAAATATATTGAATCTAGCAGGTTACAAGACCAAAGGCAGCATGTATTCATGGTGGTGTGGTGGTGGGGGGTGGACATGCCAGATGAAGTTGATCAATTTCTTTGACTGGGTGATCAGGGAAATAGATCAAGGCGGGGCAGTGGATGTGGCCTACTTAGACTTCAGCAAGGCCTTCGGCACTGCTACATAGGAGACTGATAAAGAAACTGGACAGTCTAGGGGTGGGATCCAAAGAGGTAAACTGGGTCAAAAACTAGTTAATGGATAGGTGACAGAGGGTGGTGGTAAACAACACTTACTCTAATGAAGGAAGAAGAGTGACCAGTGGGGTGCCGCAGGACTCAGTATTTGTACCAGTCAATTTCAATGGCTATATAAGTGTCACTGCCCCCATCCCATGCCGAGTAATTCCTGATGTTTAAGTGGCACCCTCTACGTCTCCCCAGCCCATGTAATGTAACCTCTGGTGTCTACATGGCACCCCTTCCTCTCCCCACCCAGTGGAAAGTACTCCATAGTGTGTAACAGCATCACCACCCTCTCCCCATCCCATGCAGTATTCCCTGGTGTCTAAGTAACACCCTCTTCTTATCCCTTTCCTTTGCCAAGAACCCACTGGTGTCTGTATGGCAACCCTCCCTCAATACAACCAGTGCTAAGTAATCCCTGATGTCTTAGTCACACCCCCTCTTACTCCCCATTTCATTCCAAGCAATCCCTGATGTCTTAGTTGCATCCCTCTCAGTTCTCATTCCATGCCAAGCAATCCCAGGTGTCTAAATGGCACCAATTCCTCTTCTCATGAAGAGCCATGTAATCCCTTGTGCCTAAGAGGCACTAAGAGGCACACATCTTTCTCCTCATCCCATGACAAGTAATCTATCAGGTGTATACTTAGTACCCCCTTCCTTCTCCCCCTCCTAAATTATCTCTAGTAACTAACTATAACCCCTCTCATTTTTCCCATACTGTGTCAGGTACTTTCTGATGTTTAAGTGCAACTTTTTCTCGCCACATCCTGTGACTAGTACCCATCCAATACCAAGTACTGCTTTGTAAAATGGCTCATATCATCCCACTTTCCAAATCTAGTGACAAGGCAATCATGAATAATTATAGTCCAGTATTAAGCCTCCCTGTCCTGGCCAAGGTGCTGGAGAAATGAGTCAATGACCAGCTCTAGGAGTAGAGCTGTGCAAAATATAAAATTTCACCTGCAGAATGCCCATGGAGTGACCATTCTGATTCTGCAGAATTCCAAGCAAGTTTCATGAAAATTCAGCAGAATTTCACAAAATTTTAAATTTCAGTTACTTTGCTATAATTTTAAAAATACATGTCCAAAATAAAACCAAGTTTGGAACATTAAGAGTACTCCATAGCGTACAAGAGTGTACCAAATTTCAGAGCTGTAGATTAAAAGGGGACAAAGATATGGGTGGCCAAACATTTAATCAAAATTTAATTTTCAATTGTTTTTAGATAATTTTAAAATTTCTTATTCAAATTTCTCCAGAATATCAGGCTTTAGAGAATCTCTTAGAATGTGTATAAGCCCCATGTTTTTAGTTTCAAGATCCAATGAGATCTGAGTAATAGGTAGCCAAATATTTTGCCAAAATTTGGATTTCTGTAATTTTAGTATAATTTTGATAGTATTCATTGAAAGGTTACAAACAGGTATACAGATTATCACGACATTTGTATATGCACATAGTTTCAGATTTCTAGCCTTAAAGGGACACTGTCAGCTTTTCCCCTCCATTCAGCATGAAATGTGAGCATTGTGCCTCTAGGCACATAGTTAAATAACTGTTTCAGTGGAGTGCCCCTATAGATTACAAAAGCCACCAGTTTGCCTCATTTTTCAAATTTTATCATATTTTGGTTTAGAAGCATCCCATCTGAAATACTACACTCACCGGAAGCATCTATTCACTCAGGACTCGCGTCTGCCACCAATCGTTCTCAATATGGATTTTTTAGTAAACTTAGTGGACAAATTAGCTTGTGCAAAAGCTTTCCTAATACGGAATCAGTCCTGGCATGTTAGACTTGAAAACGAGCAGTAGTATTGCCGCAAAATCCTTTTAAAAAGTGCCTCCGAAATCGCATTCATGAGCAAAGAGCAACTGAAGCGAGATCTCACGCATGCGCAAGAGCGTGTCAGTCTGGCGCATGAACACGATTTTGGAGGCACTTTTTAAAAGGATTTTGCAGCAATACTACTGCTCATTTTCAAGTCTAACATGCCAGGACTGATTCTGTAGTAGGAAAGCTTTTGCACAAACTAATTTGTCCACTATGTTTACTAAAAAATCCATATCGGGAGAGCGCTTGGTGGCAGACGCACGTCCTGGGTGAACAGATGCTTCCGGTGAGTGCAGTATTTCAGATGGGACACTTCTAAACTGAAATATGATCAAATTTAAAAAATGAGGCAAACTGGTGGCTTTTGCAATCTATAGGGGCATTCTACTGAAACAGTTATTTAACTATGTGCCTAGAGGCACAAGGCTCACTTTTCACGCAGAATGGAGGGGAAAAGCTGACAGTGTCCCTCTAAATGGGACTGAGTTATAGCCTGCCAAACATGTTGCCAACATTTTTATTTCAGTTAGTTCCCTCTAATTTTAAAACAACATATGTTGACGATGTTAAAATTGGGGGAGTGGTGGATACATTTGATGATAGAGTAATATTTGGGCAGGATTTGATTTATATAATGGAATGGGCAAATAAAAATGGGATGACCTTTAATAGGGAGAAATGTATTATAATGCATTTCGGAAGGCATAATGTACAGCATACTTATTATATGCAGGGCCTTCAATTAAAGGTGTCAAAGTGCGAAAAAGATCTAGGAGTGTAAGTACAATATGATCTTAAAAGTGGTGCCCAAAGTAAATATGCATCAAATAAAGCTATACAGTTGGTAAATTGTATGAGAAGGGGGTTTCAATCGAGGAGTAGGGAGGTTTTGCTGCCACTGTATATGTCAATGGTTAGGTCCATATTAGATTATTTTTCCACCGTTTTCTGTCCTTTTCTTAAAAAGGATATTAGGGTAATGGAGAGGCCTCAGAGATCTTTCACCAGACTAATTGCTTGAGGTCAAGGAAAGTCATATGAGGAAAGACTGGAGATTTTGAGTTTGTGGCCATTAGTGAATAGAAGGGTGAAAGGTGACTTACTGTTACTATATAAAGCCTTGGGGAATGAAGATCATAAATTAGAGTTGGGTCTGGAATCAGTGGTAGAGCCATATCTCCTGAGAGTACATAATAAAAAATTGAGGGGGGAAACAGTGAGGACTGAATTGAGAAGGAATAGCTTCAAGTGCAGAGCAGTTAGGATGTGGAACAGACTGCCACAGGATGTGGTGGATGCTGATAGTTTGGTGACTTTAAAAACAGATTGGATAATTATCTTATAGAAGTTGGTAACTTGTGTTACTGCCACTGAATTGAGGGGGAAGTCTATAAGGGCACTTGCCTACTTGATTTCCTTAAACCTCCAGTATATCCTGGACATTTTTGCCATCACTGAAACCTGGCTAAAGCCTTCAGTCTCTGACTCACAGTGCTCCTTTCCAGGATACAATGTGCTACGTGTTGACCGACTCGGGGCTAAAAGGGGGGGTGGCCTTGCCCTCTATTATAAAACTCACCTGAGCATCACCCTTTTGCAGGACCCCATACTACCAAATTGTGAAATCCTACACTCCCTCCTGCTTCTGGGGGGAGTTAAGAAACTCCATATTTTCTGTATTTATATCCCTCTAAAAAATGCTAAACAGGGCATCTCTGAACTCCTGGAGTTCCTGCCTATAGTAACAGGCAAAAATGACATTATCTGCCTTGATGATTTTAACCTTGACTGGTCTGAGAAAAACTCAGCCAACCTATCCTCCCTGGTTAGTAAGGCAAACCTATCCCAGCTCATCCAGGAACCCACTAGGGTCTCCCGGGGGGTGGGGTGGTGACTGTGCCATCCTGCTCGACTGGATACTCACAAACAGGAAGGAATATGCCACCTCTGCTGGGGTGCTTCCTGACACCATTAGTGATCACTATCTTGTTTACTGTGTCTGGACACCGTCACCCCATCCTTCCCTTCTAAAACTGTAACCTTTCCTAACCTCTCCCACCTAAAGGTGGATGCTTTCATAACTGATCTCAGCCTAGTTGACTGGTCCCCTCTCTACCTAACTGAGGACATTAACGTAGCTACTGACTATTTCAACTCCATCCTCTTCTCAGTACAAAACCTACACATCCCAGTCACCACACATAGGATGGCAGGGAAGATAACCAAGTCGCTAACGTGCCCCCTGCTTCAACTTCTCAAATGGAGGGACAAACTATGGTCCATGTGGAAGGTTTCCCACCTTCGCACTGACTTTGAAGCCTATCGAGCATTGCGGAACATTTGCAAAAGAGAAATACGCCTTGCCAAAAGTACCTACTACAGGAACCTACTAAAATCCTCCTCTGCAAACCCTCATAGGTACTGGTCCCAAATTAAGGAAATTCTTGGCAATGACAAGCTACAGAATCCTACCGATATGAATATTCATGGCATTCATTGCAACAACCCTGGCACCATTGCCAACGCCTTCAATGCCCTCTTTTCCTCACCACCTGACGCAACTCAGACTAGGCCCCAACCTTACTGTCCTCCTTCCCCTTCCTTGCCCCTTACACTGCCCACCTTAGAGCTTGCTCCAACCACATACCTTGACATACGCAAGCTCTCTACCGGCACGTGGGGGTCAGGGGCCTGATGGAATCTATCCTGGTATACTTAAGCAGTTTGCACCATGGCTGGCCAAGCCTGTCACCAGGCTTTTCAACCTTTCGATCCGTATGTCCACTGTCCCAATTACTTGGAAAACGGCCAGAACTATCCCTATTCACAAAAAGGGTGATGGCAAACTAATGTCCAACTACCGCCCCATCTCTCTCCTGCCCACTCTCAGTAAGCTTCTGGAAAAAATAGTCCACCGCCAACTCGCTGAACACCTTGCCAAATTTAATCTCCAAACCCCCTGCCAACACGGTTTTAGGCCTGGACACAGCACCACCATGGCACTGACACAACTTACCAGTGACATCAAAAGTAATATGGACCGTGGCTTGCTCACTGGGGCTGTCTTTATTGACCTGTCCAAAGCTTTTGACATGGTACATCACCCTCTCATGCTAAAGAAGCTCCAATCCGTAGGAGCATCTGACCCAACTCTATCCTGGTTCCGCAGCTATCTTGACAATCGCACTCAGGCGGTAACATTTCACAAGGTCCTTTCCTCCCCCATAATCATCTCCCGTGGTGTTTCACAGGGGTCCACTCTCGGACCTCTCCTCTTCTCCCTCTTTCTAAATGATATTCCCGCTATTTCCCAGCAAAGCTGCACTCTCATGTACGCTGATGACCTTGTTCTCTACTCTGGGTCTAAATCGATTGAGGACATCAACTCCACTCTCTCAAATGATTTCCAAGTCCTGCAACTCTGGCTCTCCAGCAACCACCAAAATCTTAACCAGGAAAAAACTCAAGCCATGCTATTCAGATCCTCTAAAAAACTCCCCTCCACTGCCATCAGGCTCCTGGTTCACTGCCTAGATGGTTCCCCTATCACAAACACGGAGTCCTTCAAATACCTTGGGGTCACTCTTGATCCCTCCCTTGACCTGTCACAACATGTCAACATGGTTTGTCGAGCTGTCAATGTTAAAATTGGTGGTTCATATCGCGTGTGCCACTCCCTCACTCCTTCAGCCAGATTATCAGTTGTGAGGGGAATCCTTTTACCTCAGCTCCAATATGCTCTGCCCCTCCTCTTTGCTGCCAACTCTTCTATACTCAGCAAATGGGACGCAGTCTATAACAACATCTGCAGATTCACCTTAACTGCCCCTCGCCTTACTCATCACTGCCTCCTCTACCCTGGTTTAAATTGGCTGTCACCTAAGGATCTTCAGGCCTACTCCCTGGGCTGCTTTATTGACTCACTGTCCAGACCCCCTTGCCCTGACTATTTGGCTAACCTGCTGACTCCTGCCTCCCAAACCCGTACCCTCAGGTCTTCCTCTGTCCCTATGCTCTCTACCAGACCTTGCTCAACAAAAATGGGCAAACAGGCATTCTCTCACTTTGCTCCCAAATTCTGGAACTCACTCCCCCTTCAGGTTAAAAATTCTGCCTCACATCGAGAATTTAAAAACTCGGTATTCTCCCACCTCCACACCCTTGGACACTGCAAATGCTCTTAATCTGCTGCTCCCCTCTGCAGGCCATTGGCATGGACCCCTGACTAGTGTTACTATATGTTTTCATAATGCACTGTATCTGACTCTGCTGCTCTGAATCTTAATGTTGTTAATTGCTCTTACTGTCTTAAGTATACCCTGATTGTTATTATGTACAACCATAATATGTTTTATGTACTACTGTACTCTGTAACCAATGTCTTGTGCTCTCCCGGGTCATGCCTGAACATAGGCAGGATTGTTGCCTAGCGCACTTACCCGGTTACCAAAAGCTAATAAATAAATAAATAAATAAAATCCAAATTTAACCAGAGTTGAAACATTTAAACTACTATACCACATGGTCATTTCTGAAAAAGTTCATATTTTCAGCTTTAAATGGGATTGAATTGAAAGTAGTCAAACTTTCACAACATTTAAAAATTTAATTTTGCAAGAATGTAAACAACAAATTTAGAAATCCCTAAAACTTTAAAAATAGAGAATGTATACCATTAAATTTGAAAGATTCTTAGCTCTTACAAGGAGACTGTGTGTGCTAATTTTATTAATTGCTTGCTGCAAGAAATTGAAAAATAAGATGTGCACTTAAAGTCAAATCCCATGAGTCTTTATGAAAATTGTAGAATGTCATGAAAAAGCCCATAAAGCTGGAATTTTCTAATTTCACTCAGCCTTGTCTGGGGGATTCTAATTAGAGGATAGGGGAATAAGAGGCAGGTAGCCCATGAGGTCACCAGGTTCTGGAGTTAGATGCACAGTTTCACCAAGAAATGGACAGCTGAGCTGGGTAGCACAACAGTGGTAGACCCCCAGATTGGAGCAAGAGAGCACAGTGTCAAAAATTCCATCCAGAATGCAGGATGTTTAAGGATCACATCCAGTAAGTTTATAACTGTAGAGCCTGATGTACATGCAAGTCTAGGACTTAGAGGTTCTCAAAAAGAGGTAGTGGGGGGAAACACTATCTTGGACAGCAGGAAAAGATAATTCTGGCTATTCCAACAGTGTAGGTTGATAGGAAAAGGAGCTGGTGTCTCATGTTTTAAGGGAGTTTGTCACTGTAAAACACAAAGAGGCTATCAGTGGGATCAGTAGTCCTACAGAGTCAATCTGGCTATGCTAAAAGAGACGATGGGGGGATAGTATCCCAGAAAGGAACAGCAGGACTGCAAAAGACTCAGCACATCTTATCAAATGAAGTAGTGATATGTGCATTGTTAATGTTAAATTCAACAAAAAGATTCTGGATACTTCAACTACAGTATATACTATCGTAAATATGTGAGAAAATGTTACTAAACATTTTTTCTTCTGCAAAATTAAAACTGCTTAACCAATTTATCCAGTTGTATTAGGTACCAGGATACACTGATTATGGCTATGCATGTCAAATGTTTACTCTATGAATGCAAGAGCAGAGAAGTTACAAACATCCACATTAGTTTTCAGAGTTTTGCAATTATTTACATAATAAAGTTCTAAACCCGTTATTAAAAATATCTTACCTAATTCTGTCCATATTTAGATAATTCAAGAAGCATTACAAAAAGGTTATCCATATTAACTTATACATGCCTAGCTCCAAAAGTGCCTCAGTTATATGCAGATTAAATTTTTTCATGAAATTTCCTGAAAAAAAGAAAATGACAGATTTTGAGCACATAAAATTTTGAGGTGATGCATCATATTGTCATGAAATCTGGTACATTGTTAGAACACATATCATCAAGAAATTATGCCAAACTTGATCCCTGACCAAATAGACAGTTAAGGTATATGCAGATAAAAATGTTTATGAAATTTCACACAAACAATAAAATGACAATATTTGAGCACTTACAATTTTGAAACTATCCATCCAAATTTCATGATGTTTGGCACATTAGTGGCCAGTGACCCAAAGAGTACACATTCCACATCTTAGATCTCTAGCTTGAACGATAGCTGAGTTAACACCAAATTACAAAATTTTTAAACTTCTGCAAAATTCCAAAGAAATACTGTGAAATTTCATGGAATTTTGTGATATTTCACCAAAATTCTGTGGATTCAGAATTTTCCCATTCCACACAGCTTTATCTAAGAGTATTTCTCAAACAACAACAACATAATCATTACAATCCAGTCTGGCAGCTGGCCCGGTGGCGCAGAGGGTTGAGGCACTGGATGCCACACTTTGCACCATGCCGGCGACCTGGGTTCGGGAACAAGCCTGGGTTATGGGAGGTCAGCAGGGAAGGGGAGGGAGAGGACATGAGCAGCTCTCAGCTGGAGGCCCTTTGCCTCGGGAGGGTGTAAGAGGTGTCCTCAGAGCTTGGCCACCCCCTGGTGGAGGCTCAAGTGGCAGTGCCACTCCAAAGGACTGCTGGCATTAGCCCAGAGGAGGGTTGAAGAGACTGGCACTGGAGCTGTGGTTGCATGTGCACCTCCACGTACATGCACCACCACCTCCAGGGTCTCAGGTGTAGGACCATGAGGAGTTAATGGAGGAAACAGTGGGGGCCACCAAGGATGATGCCTCCAGACTGGTTCAGGGGATCTGCTGGGGTGTCCATGGTGCTTTAAAACCCTGAACAACATTAGACCAGTAGGGTTGGTGGACAACGATGGTGACCCACCACAGGAGGATAAATAAAGTCGTAAAAAAAAATCCAGTCTGGCTTCAAGACTATGTATAGTACTGCTACTGCACTAGTCAAAGTAACTGATGACTGGTTCTTAGCCCTTGACCAAAAGCTTGTAACAGACGCCATCTTTCTTGATCTTACTAAGGCCTTCAACATAGAAGGCCACCACATTTTGTTACAAAAGCTTTCTGTGAGAGGTATTAGCCCTTCTGCCCTGCCTTGGTTTAGAAATTACCTAACTTATAGACAACAACAGATAAAATCTGACAGCCATTTTTCTTCCTGCTCTCAGATTCACAAAGGGGTCCCTCAAGGCTCAGTACTTGGTCCCTCTTGTTTACTATTTACACAAATAATATGAGTAATGACTAGGCGGACATCCAGCTGCATTACTATGCTGAAGATACAGTAATATATGTTGTCAGGCCTACTGTATCTGATGCCCTAAATGATTTGCATTTGGAATTCAATGCCCTCCAGCTTAAACAGTTAGCCTCTAAACTCCTTCTCAATGCGAACTAAAACAAAAGTTAAGATCTACACTCACAGCAGCAAATGACCCACCATTTTCACTACCACAAGTAGCACCACCCTATTGTGGGATCATCTGAAAACAGTAGAGACCTTCAAATCTCTGCCTAACAGACAGATCCCAGTTTGTGAAATGGAAGGGTGCTCTGTCAGATAAGAGCTCCATCCTGGATGGGGTCCCACAAGAATCAATACTGGGCCCACTGCTGTTTTCTTTGTATGTCAATGAGGTGTCAAACAATTGCGTGGAAGCTAAATTGTTGCTATATGCTGATGATGCAGTAATATATCACAGTTAAAAAAAAGTTGCTAACCTGCTCACTAAAAACCTGCAAATATTCAAAAACTGGCTACAAAGAAACAAGCTGATCCTCAATGGCAAAAGGACAAAGACCATCTTCTTTGGACCTAAAAGTCTAGGCCCTCAAAGGCAGCACATGCTAACTCCCTCCTTCTCTGATAGATCAAAAATTGAGATAGTAGTCTCCATTAGGTATTTGGGAGTTCTCCTAGACCAATACATTACTTTTAAGGTCCATGTTAAAACCCTTCAAAATCTCTGCACCAAAAAATTGGTCTCCAATATGGGTTAAGCCCATTGTGGCAGAACTGCAATCTGCCAGTCCAATAACCCCAGTGGAGGGATATCTTTCTTATCTTCTTCTGTTATGTAACAGTATCTCCATAAGCTATACTTTACCTTTCTCCACCCCTGGTGTAGACTGGCCACCTACATCAGTCTTTTCTATTTCTTACTAAATCTTTTTCCTACTGCCTTTATTTCTAATTTCCATATTTCCTCCCCTCACCAAGAACTCCCCCAAATCATGCACCGGGCTGTGGCCAGCTGGCAGGAATGAAATAAGGTGCATTTATGGCATTTAATGGCAAAAGATATAAATTGCCTTTAAGTTTATAAGGTGCTGGTTGAATAAAGTGCATTTATTTTGAAATAAAGTGCACCGAATAAGTAAAGTGCATAGAGTGTATTTTGTGCCATATTATAAGTTGAAGTGCTGCAGTGCTTAAGATAATACACCAAAATGCTTATGCAATTTAAAGTATATGGTGCCAGAGATATGAATGCATCAGGAAATGTGTAAAATGGCAGTTGAAATACAAAAATGTCCACTTAGATAGGTGGATTATGAATCAAACTGTAGCGACATTACCCTTATGCTGGTTATGTTCTTTTGATGCCACTCCTTTGTTATATGGCTGCTAATGATATCATGCAGTGAAGCAGGAACTGTTTGAACCGAGTGGCAAATGTTTAATTTTTACTGCCGTTCGATATCTGTATAAATAATGACTGATGCCCTGCATTAATAGGACTCCCAGTTTCTGGCTTTATAAAAAAATATGCTGTGGAATTGTGCCAGCTAGCCATGGAGGAGTCTATGACATTTGTGCAGCCAGACCATGCTGCTAGGGAGGAAGGCTTACCAAGTGTATGCAGAGCCCCAAAGTAGAGCTGCTGGATAAGGATTCTCCAACAGACTGCCACTCTGCTGCAACTTAGAAAAACAACTGATATAAAGGGACAGGAACATCCCTATGTATGAGAAATGCTATACAATTGAAGTAACCCTGAGAATAAGGAGAGGGCTGCAAAATAAATTACATACAATAAAGAAATAAAGTAAATTAAATGAATAAAGAGACACTGCAGGTCTCTAAAGAAGTCCCATAATACCCTATTATGTATAAAGTCGTGAAATATACAGTATATAAAGGGCTAATGTCCATAATAAAAAACAATACAGCACCTGTATAAAATGTAGCAATGTTTTTTCTGTGTATAAATGAAATAGGTGCTGATCTCTTAGCAAGACCTCAGGAATGGACATTCTATAGGAGGACAGTGGCCACTAGAGGGCTACATTTATACTCTGTGAACTAAAACCTCATTATGTAATAGAGGTGGAGTTTCCCTATCTAAAACCTCATCATGTAATAGAGGTGGAGTTTCCTTATCTAAAACCTCATTATGGACTATAATAGAGGTGCAATTTTCTTAGCTGCACATATGAGCAGACTTGATAGACTGTGAGGCCTGTTTCTGCTGGCAAGTTTTGCATGTTCGTATGTTCGTATTTAGAAACAATTAATGTTTCTAGCCTTATAAAAAGCACATTGGGATATTTTGGTTCTAGGGAATGGTAGTAGATACATAAAGGCTTAGAAGTAACCCCTTTTCCTTTATATAGGAAGGGGCATGAGCCTTTAGGGACCATTCTAGAGCTAATTGTATGTTATGGGTGGGGCTTCTTATAAGTGGGAGGGACTATATAAGCCCTCCTCAAACACCAACAGTCAGATTAGCTGCATAGTCAGTCTCACTTACCTGAAGGAAGGTAAGCAGGAGGACGTGTGTCTTAACAGGAATTTATCTCTAACAGCAGGAAAGTTGATGAATTGTTTTGAGATTCCTGATGTAAGGTAAAACAGCCTTGTGGTATTGTTTATTTTCTTGTTCTGTTTGAACTGTTTTATTTCTATTTTTTTTTTTTTACTTTTATCTAAAAAAAAAACACACTGCGGGTGTGTTGTACCATATTACTGTGTCCAGTGTTATCTTTATACCCAAGTCCCTTCGACACCCATTCACAACCAAAGAGTCATGTCTAAAAATAGCCAACTGCACCCTTCTGCCCACCCAACTGTATGGTTCCCCAGTCCAATACTCTGTTAGGAGCACAGAATTGGAAAAGCTCAAATATTTGTTTCATGCTATAGGACAATTCACCATAGGGACAACTCCTAAAGAACACCACTACAGAGTGCTCCAAACTCTAAATGTGCCCTCATTCAGTGGAATGCTGGAGTTCTTAATGCTATTCCAGTCCTTTAAGCTGAGAAGCAACAAGGCCAGCTCCACCCCAGTCTCAAAGACTTAATACCAACAAAACCAGACAGGCACCCCCCTCAGAACATCCAGTTGAATTCTCCTCCAAATCCATAAAGACAGGGCACAATTAGTCAAAAGGTCCTTTGCTACCTGGATTCCGATCATTTGGAAAGCTCTTCCCAACAATATAAAAGAAAGCTTCTCACTTGAGGATCCAAGTAAGATCCAAAGGTGCACTTATTTGAATGTAGCTTCTATAATTGTTACCATTGACACATTCCTTGCCTGTGACATGGTGTATGTGCTTCAATAATGTTTTTCTCTGTAGTTGTACAGGAAAACTAACCAAAGCTCCCAAAGGCCGCACAATGCTAAATGAGAAATGATCCTTATCTTTACCTGGAAAATAAAGTTATTATGTCTTGTGGCATTGTATAAATTATAAACTGAGTATGTAGGTATATCATCCAGCAATTGTATCCCTGTAACTAAACTTGATCACTGTATTGTAATTGTCCAGTCCAGTAGTTCATTGAATTCATACCTGTCCAAGCTACTGTATTCAAATTATCGCTGTAATTATTCCTAGGTTGTCCTTGAAAAAGGGCTTCCTGCCATCCCAGTGGGCTTACCTGAGCAAGAAAATTCAAATAAATAAATACCTTAGTGTCACCTGGTGTGGCTATTCAAGATAATATATACAAGGCAGACTCAGATCATAGTGCATAAAAAATGCCCAGAGGCATTTATCATTTTATTTTGTCATAAAATGAATGAAAATATTTTCAGAAATCACTCGGTGACATATGGTGGTAGCAGTGGGATTCTGGCTGAGCATCTGAGGGATACTTGGGAGAGTTCAATCAGTGGTACCAGACCTGGTACCCTGGATAACAGGCAGCAGTACATGGTGCCAGAGATGATGAGGATGGATGGAAATGTTGGCCTGGGAGAGGCACCATGAGAGGACTAGGAGAACCAGGTGTCCGACCTGATGAGGCTTCTACATTGGATGAGCTGGCGCTGGCTAGATGCAGATTGACATCGGAGAGAGGAGGAGTGCCAATGCTAGGATCTGCTAGAGAGGATCCAAGTGGAGACTGCCAAGAAGGAATCCAGGAGGGAGGATCAGTGTGCTCTAGAGGAGGAGATACAGTATGTCACCTGGTATGGATATTCAAGATAACATATACAAGCAGACTCAGATCACAGTGCATAAAATATGCCCAGAGGCATTTATCATTTTATTTTGTCATAAAATGAATGAAAATATTTGCAGAAATCAAATGAAAAATGTCAAAATAAAGGTTAGTTGCATTCAAAATAAAGGCCGCTGCTTTTGGTCTTAGCGGATTCTAGGCTTCAGTTGGAATGACCAGTGTGAGTCCACACCACTGGGAGGTCTTTCTCCTACCTCCCTCAGTGTCCTACTGACACTCTAACTCCCATAGTTAGCACTAAATGGGGGGCGGGACCTACATCTCCTTACTGGGGCACCCGCCAATGACATGGTTGATCCAGTCACACTTTCCCCCACACAAGAGGGCAACCGTCTTTCGGTTGTCCAATTCTTAATTCATACCCTACAAGGGTGTGGAGTTTGGAAGCTCCACACCCTTCCAGGGTGCTGGTTGGGAGTTAAACCCCTAATGGAGTGGTCATGTCCAGCTTCAGAGATGGAGTTTCCTATACTGCCTGTGCTTCTTGGGTGTTATTTGGATAGAGGATGGTGGAGAAGAGACAGCATTAGATAAGTCCCCAGGTAAGACTGTCACATACCTTGTACCTCCTGAGGTGAAGACTGCAATCAAAGCAGAGACACCAATGATGTGACAGTGGTTCAAGGGACTTGTGATGTAAAAAGTAAAGTCAAAGCTATTATTGATATACCCTGTACTAGCTGGAGGGAAATGCAGGCAGGGGATCCTGAGATAGCCCAGCTTAGTATATATGTAACTAACAATGCTGGTAAAATGACTAATGAAGGGAAAGGGGTGAAACTGTGATGGTAGGAGCTAAAGGAAGGCGTACTCTTTCATATGAGACTCAACCCCCGTACCAGGTGTATAGTTGCCATGATAGTGGTGCCCAGTATCTATAGAAGGGAGGTACTGGAGTCTGTTTGTACCAAGTCTAGAACATTGAGTCATGGGGAAATTTTGGGACAAATTACCCACTATTATTATTGGCCAGGGATGTACCAGCAGGTAGCAGCCTACTTGAAGGACATGGCAGAGAGCCATCAGGAGGAGGTTACTAGATGTGGAAGAGGAGTGCCCTAGATGGTGAAAGTCCATAAGAAGTGACACCCATGGAAATATGGGAGACTCACACATAGGGTAATAGACTCCAGGTGGTAACTACTAGGCTACACCCAAAGAACGTAGAGAGATATCAGATGTTTTACGTCCAGCTTAGACAAACCCTGAAAGGAAATAAAAAAGCATGTATGAAAAGATTACATGAGGGGCATAAAACTGCTCTTAATGTTCCTTTTTTTCTTTAGGTACTGAAAGTACTGCTTTTGGTTATTCAAGATAACATATACAAGGCAGACTCAGATCACAGTGCATAGAAAATGCCCAGAGGCGTTTATCATTTTAGTTTGTTATAAAATGAATGAACATATTTACAGAAATCAAATTAAAAACATCAAAATAAAGGTTAGTTGCATTCAAAACAAAGGTCACTGCTTTTGGTCTTAGTAGATTCTAGGCTTCAGTCAGAATGACCAGTGTGAGCGCACACCACTGGGAGGTCTTTCTCCTACCTCCGTCAGTCTCCTACTGACTGCCTAACTCTTATAGTTAGCAATAAATAGGATATGGTGGGGTAAGGGAAGACCCACACCTCCTTACTGGGGCACCCACCCATGACAGGGGTCACCCTGTCACACTTGGACTCTTGCTCAACAGTAAGCTCTCCTCCAGCACCCATATTGATTATCTGTGTAAAGAACTGCTTCCAAGGCTAGATTTCTATTTCAGAAATTAATTTAGTTTCCTGCAAATGCCAGGAAAAGGCTAGTTAATTCCACTTTTATGCCACTCCTTAATTACAGTGATCTGGTCTGTAGAGGTGCTGCAGCCTCGTATCTTGGGAAGCTGAACAATGAACATCCTATATTACAGAGCTTTAGTTTTCATCACTGGGCTCCCTGCAGGAACCCATCATTGCAACCTCTAGACCTCATTGGATGCTATCAGAAGGCTAATAAAGTTGTATGTATGGACCTACAAGGCTCTCAGAATTGGTGTACCTTCTGATATCTCTTCCATTTTCAACATGACCTCTAGTATGTATAATGTGAGAATTTGTAAACTCATCCTCCTAGAAGTCCCAAGATATGCATCCAAGTATGGCCTTCAGCTGGCTTGCCCCCTATGTATTGGATTAAACTACAATCCCCATGTAAGCTAAACTCATTGGTTAGCCTACATTACTTCAAATAGTTGTTAGAAAGTCACTGCAATGTTAAATGCACTTGTCTCTAACTTTCTTTTGCCATTCTGTATTTTGACTGCTGAATCGTCATTTAGTGCACTTTAGACTGTTCTTGCTTTTCTCTGTTGTATTCCTACCACTCTGCTACTTGTAAAATTCCATGTATTATGTTATTTTGTTTCCTTTGTAACTCTGCTGATCATATATTGTACACCAGCCCTATCCAGAACCTCCTTGCAAATGAATGCTTCTCAATGGAGCTTTTTTCCTGGTTAAAGAAAATAAACACAAACATAAACTCCCAAGTGTCTAACAATGGCCCCACTTCCTCTCCACAGCCCATGTAATGTACTTCCTGGTGTTTTCGTGGCACCACCTACCACTCCTCATACCATGCCAAGAAATCCTTGGTGTCTAAGTGACATCTCCCTACCTTTACCTATCCTAAGTAATCCCTGCTGTCAAAGTGTCAGCCCTTGCTCTCCCCATCATGAGCCAAGTACTACCTCATTCAAAATGAAGAAAGACAGGATCAACTCCCATGTAATTCAGAATGTAATGCTCTTTATTACTAGGAGTGTGTGAAGGAGTAGCAGTATTTCTCAAATTCCACAAATAATGCACAATCTGCTATGCAGATCTAAATATCATGTGATCAGCTGTTTTATTATGCGAGCAAGTGTGGGAGTGCTGTTCACAAGAAGACAACCAGCTGTGGAGAAGCACAGGTACTGCCAGTTACCTTTTCGCACCGGAGAGGGGGACTCACATGTAGTATTTAATGTGATGAAAAGTGGTTGCGGAAGAGGGGGACTTACTTGGATATTGCTGATGGAAGAGGGTAGGGGTTGTTTTAAGTACGACCAAGTATGGCAAGAGGGGACGGCAGCCAGCCGTGGAGGTCGACAGCTTGTGCTGTTCACCCATCATGGGACTTTTTTCTTAAAGAGCAGGTGCTTAGCAAGGGTATATATCTTACAGAATGAAGGGTTGGGGCCTTTAGATACCTCTGCAGTCATTCAGTTTGGTTTTATTTGTTCTTTACTTACCTTTTCATCATTGTGTTTGTATTTTGCCAGCTGCTAGTGAAAAAAGAATCTAACGGAATCCTTGTATTATGATGTCAGATAATCTTTACTGGCAAAGCTGCCAGTGTATTTCAATGGGAAATTATAAATCTATTTTTGGATTTTTATGGAGAATTAACCCTTCCTGCCACCAAAATATTATATTTAATAGAAATACGTGATTAATAACATGTGATCTTTTGTTATAATTTAGCAGGTGACATTTTCTTCATAACCAGATTTTACTTGAAAAGAAGAAAAGAGAAGCTAAATACTAGTTTTACAAACATACAACCATACAGATGGTGCACAATAATGCAAACAAATAAAAGGCAAAGTCTGTTGATTAAATAAGTATCAATTTATTTTGAAAAAGATGAAAAATCTATTTAGCTTCTCATTGAAATTCACTGGATTCTTAAGTAGCTTTCAGTTCCTGACATCACAAAACCAAAATTACACTGAATTCTTTTCTACTAGCAGTGTGAAAAGCAAAGGTGGAAATCCACTTGTTTCACTGCATTAACAAATATTTTATTATAAAAGTAGAAAGTAATTACTAACACATCAAAATACAATAAATAAAGTGGTCAGTTTGCTATTGACTAGACGTAAACACCTGCTCTTTAATGTTGAAACCATGGGTGCTGGAGGAAGGAGGAGTGTGGGGGTGGGTTTATTGCAGAGGGTAAGGTAAATTGGGTTGTTTGTAATAAACTTCGACTGGGGGTGGGTAGGGGCTGTTTTTTAACCCCCCTGGTACATGAATACCAAAAATGAATACTGAATTTTGGAATATTTGGGGCCTGAATATAAAGATTTGGCCAAATATTCAGAATAAGGCATTCACCCATCACTATTTATTACTGTCCGTCATGTAGTTGATGTTACTACCTGTTGTTTAGGTGACACTGGGCGTGGCATCCTCTCCCTCTCCCATTCCCATGTCAAGTGCTTACTAATGATTAAACATCATACGAAATGTTTCTGATAAAAATACATTATATTGTTTTTCTATGAAGTGCAACAGACATAGAAACATAGATACATAGACACTGTCAGCAGATATATGTCTATGGCCTACCCATTCTGCCCATTTGAGCTTGTAAGTTCCCTTTACATTTTTCAAGAAGTCTGTTTCCCCTTACACCGACCTCCAGGATTCCATTATGTCTATCCCATGTATCCTTAAATCCCATGATTGTTTCAGCCTCCACCACTTCCTCTGGCAGAGTGTTCCACTTGTCCACCACCTCTTCTGTGAAGAAATTCTTCCTCACATGTCCTCTGAATCACCCTCTGTCCAACTTCATCTCATGCCCTCTAATACTGGAACATCTTTCTCACTGGAAAATATTGTATTCCTGTACCTTGTTCTTCCCTTTAAGGTACTTGCATGTTTCTATCATATTCCCTCTCTCCTTCCTCTCCTCCAGGGAGTACATATTCAAGTCCTTCAGCCTGTCCTCATAGGACTTCTGATGCAATCCCTGTACCATCTTGGTTGCCCTCCTCTGAACCTTTTCCAGCCTATGTCCTTAAGTAGGTAAGATCTCCAGAACTGTACACTGTACTCCAGGTGGGACCTTACTAGTGTCTTGTATAGTGAAATTATGACCTCCATTTTCCTGCTGGTGATGCCCCTGCCTATGTATCCCAGCATCCTATTTGCTTTACCTGCTACCTTGATGCACTGTTTTCTTTCTGTGTGGTCATCAGAGATGTTGACCCCAAGATCCCTTTCCTGCTTGGTGCGGGCTATATCCTCACTCCCCAACTGATATGTTGTTCCAGAGTTTTTGTGCTCCTTATACATTATATTGCACTCCTTTGCATTGAATTTCAACTGCCAAACCCTCAACCATTCTTCAAGCTTCTGCAGGTCCCTTCTCATTCTGTCTACACCCTCTAGCATATCCACTCTGTTACAGAGCTTTGTGTAATCAGCAAACAGGGAAATTCTGCCTTCTAGGTCCTGTGCAATGTCATTGATGAAGACGTTGAATAGGACCAGTCACAGCTCAGATCCCTGTGGTACCCCACTGGTCAATCTTCCCTCTGTGGAGCGACAGCCATTTACCACCACCCTTTGTGTCCTGCTGCCCAGCCATTTACACACCCACTGCACTACTGTCCTGCCCACTCCCATATTCCCCAGTTTGTTTAATAGCTTTCTATGTGGCAGTGTCAAAGGCCTTGTTGAAGTCCAGATAGGTCAAGTTTATCCACTACCCTCCCTTGATCCACCTCCCTTGTCACCCAGTCGAAACATTCAATGACGTTGTTCTGGCATGACCTCCCCCCGATGAAACCATGCTGCCCTGGGTCCTGAAGTCCACTGGCAACCAGATGTTCTACCAATCTCTCCTTCAGTATGTTCTTCCTGCTCCTCTGTTTGTCTCCTCATAAGTGCATTTATGGTTTTAGATTAATGTATGTATGTAAGCTTCTAGTTACTTCATTATTACGATGTTCAACATATTTGTCTGTTTGCATTTAATTACCTTATACAACATTTCAACATGTTATGGCCTTGTAAAATCTATGATCTGTCATGATGTCCTGTACTACCTGTGTTATGGGAATAGTTATGTATTCCCAAAATTTAGTCTCCCAACCTACACTATACCAAGGTTGGGAGACCGAATAATCCGATGGGGACTTGTGTTATGGGGAGCGGCTTGCCCCGCCTCCTGTAACTAATATAACCAACTCGAGGGAGCAGACCTTGAGTTAGTAGTAAAGTTACTGGGGTGCAAAAAATAATTGGGCAAAATGTTCGCCTACCAGGAACAGACCCCATCCCTGAAAGCCTGCTGGCCATGCTACAGGAACATTAGTGCTCCACACCACAGAGTAGCTCAGCCAGCACCTCACTCCATCACCCTCACAAGGTTATGCCAGGCTGAACCATGTTCTACGGGCATAACCTAGGATTTCACTGGGCAAAATACAAGTTCACCCAGCGAAATGCAGTTTCACTTTCGGGCAACCATGTCGGGCATCCCTCATTTCAGGATACCGAAGCCAGGCACGTGAGTGTTGGGACCCTCAGCATCAGTATCCTGATAGGATACCATGTTATGTCCTCCCAGGACCACTCTGTAAATGAGATCATGCAATAGTGCATTCCTGGTTAAATAAAAATTGAATTGAACTGAATTGAAGTAGTGCTGCTTCCATAATCTTCCCCACTACTGAGCTCAGGCTGACTGGTCTGTAGTTCCCCTCTTCCTCTTTGTTCCAACTTTTGTATAAGAGGACTACATCTGCTGTCCTCCAGTCTTTAGGTACCTCCCCTGTTTCCAGTGATCATCTAAACAGGATTTCCAGAGGTTCAGCCACAACCTCTCTTAGTTCCTTTAGGACCCTGGGGTGAACCATATCTGGCCCCATTGCTTTACTGACTCTTATTCCTTTCAGTTCCTTTAGGATCCTTTCAGTGTAAAGGGACTTGTGTCCATTTCTGTGTCATTTCCACCCATTGTACTCCCTTCAGGCCTATTACTCTCCTCTTTCTCAGTAAAGACTGAGCAGAAATATCTGTTCAGTATATCAGCTTTACTATTGTCATCCACCATGCGGCCCCCATCCTCCCCCTTCGGTCTCACTATCCCTCCCTTTGCCCTTCTTTTTTCACTTTACTTAGAAACATAGAAAATGATTGCAGAAGGAGACCAATGGTCCATCAAGTCTACTCTTGGGTTTCCCAGAACTTTTATGGGTCCCAGGACGTATCCCTCAACCTGATTCCAATATGTGGGCCCTAGCCCTATCCCTCCCCCTCTTGAAATCAGCCATGGTCCTTGATCCCACCACCTCGGTAGGCAGTCTGTTCCGTGGCTCAATAACCCTCTCAGTGAAGCAATGCTTCCTTAGAACCCTTTTGAAGTTTCTACCACTTAGCTTCCATTCGTGAGCTCTAGTGGCTAAGCCATTGAACTTATTAAAAAGTTTGGGGTAGGGTATTTTATTGATGCCCCTCAGGAACTTAAATATCTTGATCATATCCCCTCTTTCCCTTCTAGTTTCCAGAGAATACAGGTTCAGTGACTCTAGGCCTGCCTCGTATGAGAGCCCATGTCGGCCCTGCACCATCTTAGTCACCCTCTTCTGCACAACCTCCAGCCTATCCCTGTCCTTCTTTGGGTGTCGTCTCCAGAAACATAGAAATGGATGGCAGATGGGGACCAAAGATCCATTTAGTCTACCCTGAGTGCTACCCCTTCTTATAATTTCTTACAGACAATGCCCTTATGCCTATCCCAAGCAGGTTTGAATTACCCGACTGTTTTTGAGTCAATGACTTCTGCAGGTAGGCTATTCCATGGAGCCAGCACCCTTTCCATAAAGAAGAGCTTACACATATTACCCCAGAACCTCAGAACCTCCCTCCCCTTAATTTCATTTCATAGTCCCTTGTCCTTGTGGAGCTATTGATGAGAAAGAGTTCCTGGGTAGGGACTCTGTTTATGCCCTTCAGGAACTTGAATGTCTCTATCGCATTGCCCTTATCTCTGCGCTGCTCCAGTGAGTACATGTTAAGTTGCTGTAATCTGCTTTTGTATGGCAATTCATGGAGCCCTTATACCATTGTTGTTGCATCCTCTGAACCATCTCTAGCCTATCCATGTCCTTCCTGAGATAAGGCCTCTAGAAATGTATGCAGTACTCAAGGTGAGACCTTACCAGGGACTTGTATAGTGGCATGATCACTTCCTTCTTTCTGCTTGTCATGCCCCTTCCTATGCATCCCAGCATTTTGCTGGCCTTTTGCACCACTTTTTCACATTGTCTTCCCACTTGTAAGTCATCTGAGAGGATGACCTCAAGATTCCACTCCTGTTTGGTGACTGCCAGTGACTCCCCTCCCAGACAGTAGAACATCATTGGGTTGCTCCTGCCTAGATGCGTCACTTTGCATTTTTTTGCATTCAGTTTTAACTGTCACATATTGGACCATTTTTCCAGCTTCAGCAGGCTACTTTTCATTTGTTCCACTCCCTGAGCAGTGTTCACTCTGTTGCAGATTTTTGTGTCACCTGCAAATTGACTCACCTTCCCACCCAGCCCCTCAGTGATGTCACTTATGAAAATATTGAGGAATAAAGGACCCAGAATGGACCCCTGTGGCACGCCACTGGTCAACCACCATCCCCTGATGCTGACCCATCGATCATCACTCACTGGTTCCTCTGACTAAGCCAGCTCCTAACCCATGATGCCACTTCCTGTCCCAGTCCTGTATGCTCAAGCATATTTAGTAGCCTTCTGTGTGGGACCGAGTCAAAGACTTTGTTAAGTTGAGGTAGGTAACATCCACAGCTTCCCACTGGTCCACTATCTTAGTAACCAAGTCGAAAAACTTGATCAAATAAGTTTGGCAGGACCTTCCCACCATGAAGCCATGTTGCCTGCTATCCAGCTGCCCAGTCTCTTCCACGAAAGTTACAATTCTTTCCTTTAGCAGGGTTTCCATTATCTTATGGCAAAGAAAAAGGTACCGCTGCACCAGGGAATCTGTGCGCCAGGTCAAAAACATATAAAGTTCCACAAACTTGTGCCTGTAAGAGCACAGGGGACCAGCACCACACAGAAGGCCCATGCTAGCTATTGTATGCTGCTTAGCTGTGTACCACATGCTGTTGCTACTATTGCTATGGACCACAGTTCTACATGTAGGATATGTGAGATATATAAAAAGCACTCACCACTCTTCAGATAAAGTGCAAAAGATTTTTAATTCATAAAGCAAGTTCCAATCAACAGCCAGATAAAATCCACAATGATCTGAGGTAGCACAGCCCTGCTCCACCCACATAGTGTAAACCAGGAAGTAAGATGGGGACGTAACCCTCAACCAAGTCTCTATTGCTAATTCATTCAATACCACATTCTCATACCTCAGTAGTGTTCTCCCACTGGACTTCTTCGATGATGATACTTCGCCATCATTCTCCGCCACCATCACCCTCCTGCTAACCACCCCCCGTTCTACATCAAAGCAATCAGGATGCCTGAAGTCTGATATTATATCAGTAAGGCAATTGTAAGATCCAGGACAAGTGGGGATTCACTCAACCTTAAGCTGTTGTCCCTTACTCTCGATGTAGTCCTATCACCTCTAACTACGATCTTCAACCTCTCCCTCGGTCAGTTTCCCGAACCGATGGAAATCTGCCACTATTACACCTGTCCACAAGAGTGGGGACAGGGCTCTACACGTGAACTATTGACCTGTATCCATACTACCCCCTCTCTCCAAGGCCCTTGAATGTATAGTAGCTGAACAACTCTCAGAATACCTGGACAAATACAACATCTTGTGCACCCAACAGCATGGATTCAGAAAAGGACACAGCACTACATCTGCCCTCTTCAAATTCACTGGTGCCATCCACAACTCTCTGGATAATAGTCTCCTCACTGGGGCAGTCTTCATAGACCTGTCCAAGGCATCTGACACCATCCACCATTGCCTATTAATCACACAGTTGCAAATCGCTGGACTCTCCCAAGAATTGTCTTCCTGGTTCAAGAGCTACCTGGAAAACCGCTCCCAATTTGTGAAGATTGCTGATGTCCACTCAGCAGATAGACCCGTTTGCTCAGGAGTCCCCCAAGGTTCCATTCTCAGGCCACTCCTTTTCAGTATCTTCCTGAATAGTCTCCCATAATCTTCTCCTCAACATATCCTTCTCTATGCAGACAATGCCATTATTTACACCTCCCACAAGGACCCCCTCCTCCTACAAAACAATCTACAGCTTGGTTTCTCTGCAATTAAAAACTGGTTTAGCAAGCATAAATTAGTTCTCAACTATAAAAAAAACAAGTCTATGCTTTTCTGCAGCTCTCACAACTAGCACAAGTCTCAACCCCTCCTAATCACTAATTGTTTGAGTGCAGCCCTTGAACAGGTTCAATCATTCAAATACTTTGGAGTCATCATTGACAGTAATCTGTCATATGCCACCCACATAGACAATGTCTCAAAAGCAGCAAATATATGCATTGGCCTTCTTTACCGGCATAGGAAATGCCTAACCACAGATGCCTTAAGGATCACAGTTCAGAGCTCGGTGGTCTCACTAATGGACTATGGCCTGATCATCTACAGCTCGACTTCTGCCACCGCTCTTAGGCATGTATCCTTGACCTTAATTAAAGCATGTAGGCTGATCACTGGATCCCACCGTCTCACCCACAGCTGCAACCTATAATCCCAAACCGGATGGCTCCAATTGTCAAGCCGTATCAAGTACCAGACCTGCTTAATATCCAAAATAATAACACTGAGTCTAGCCCCCCCCCAGGTGTCCAAGCCCTCCTCTGTATGGTGCAGAATCAGCGCCCAACCAGGGGCTCCGAATCTCAGCTCCTGCACATCCCACTTTGCCGCACCACTCAAGGGCAAAGATTCTTCACTCACAGAGCTCCCAGTTGGTTAAATGGCCTCAGCTATGACCTCTCCTCACTGCCTTAAACTAGACCCTTTCAAATCTAACCTCTGCCTCCTCCTGTCTGCCTCCAGCTCCTGTGATTGTCAATCTTAATCGCTCCTCTTAATTCAGCACTTATCCCCCCCCACTTAACTCCTCTAACTCTCCTCCCCTTCCCTCCACCCCTTATCCCTTCTAGTACTTTTTGTTACCTGACTAATGCCGCCGGCTGCTAAAGATTTTGTTGTCCCATCCTAGCTTCATAATCCTGTATTCCTTCCTCTTCCTATGGCTCCTAATACCACAGCAAATGTATGTATGTACCTATCTGCTTGGAAATCACTGTAACGTGCTTTGTTCTCCCCCACTTCAATTTGCATTGTTCCTTTAAATTGTATTGTTTTCATATCATCATGTCTTCTACTGTCAGTCAAACTGACATGGAACCTTTGTAAAAGAGCCTTAGCTCAAAGGTATTTGTAATCCTAGAGCTAAATAAATCAAAAAATTAAAAAAAAGACATAAACCCTTCAGTCACCTGACATGTTTTGCTCTAGCGAGCTTTCTTAAAGGTGAAAGACATGTAACATTGCAGTCCCTTAAAACTCAGAACCCATTAAAGTGACAGTGCCTATAAAATACTCAATATAAGAAATCCCTATACATATTAAACACTAAGGCCCGGATATTCAAACTGCGCCAGGCTGTGCTGCAAGCCTGGGCACAGCGCAACTTGGCTGTGCAGGGGCGTTGACTGGGCGATATTCAACGGAGCTGCGCCATGACACAGCATCGTTGAATATCGCACACTGGCCACCCACAGTACACATGGCGCAGTGGCACTGCACCGGTGCAAGTGGCCAGAGTGGAGCAGGGGGATGCGCTAGCGCAAGTTCCGTTGCGCTATGTGCAGCAACCGCGATATTCAAAAGTGCACATGCAAATGGGGCCATAATGTATGTAAAGGCACAAATGGGGCCATTTGCATGTCATTATGGCTGTTGCAGCTGTCGCCAATCCCCAGCGACTTGCACCTGGCCCTGCCAGGCAGCAGCCGTTGAGGACCGGCGCCCCGCAGCGTGGCAATGTGCCCACAGCCTGATCACGGGCATTTGTAAAATATAAATGAATCAATATTCTGGTGGTCCAGTGGACGCTGTCAGCCCGATCGCGGGCTTTTGTATAACAAAAGCGAATCCAATATCCCTGGTGGTCCAGTGGACGCTGTCTGCCTGATTGCAGGCTTAAGTAAAATAAAACTATCCATCTCTGGTGGTCAGCGCCCTCTCACTCCTTCGCCATTGAGCCCCACCGCCGCCCCGTCAGCGGCGGCGGCGGCAGCACCACTGCCTGCCGCCCCGCCGCCCACCAACCGACACCGTCAGTAGGGCTGTGACAGTCCACAGCGTGAGCTGCGTGCAGCTCCATACCATATATATTCCAGATATGTGAATGGATCCATTCACATATCTGAATGTGGTGCACGGTACGGGCTGCATGCCCTTGGCTCACGCCTGTGGACCAATGGGCGACAGCCCTACCTACGGTGTCAGCAGCGGCGGGCGTGGGCAGCAGGCGGTGGGTGTTGGCACCCACCGCTGACCGGGGGGGAGCGGGGTGGTGGGGCTCAGTGGGCAGGTGGGGAAGGGGTACCGCTGGACCACCAGGGATACTGGATGTCATCTGTTTGTAATACAAATGCCTGTGATCAGGCTGCGAGCGGTCCACTGGACCACCAGGGATATTGGACATTATTATATGATTACAAATGCCGGCAATCGGGCTGACAGTGGTCCACCGGACCACCAGGGATATAGGACGTGATATTTATTTTACTTAAGCCCGCGGTCAGGCTGACAGCGGTCCACTGGACCACCAGGGATATAGGACTTTGTTATTTTGTACTTAAGCCCGCGATCGGGCTGACAGCAGTCCACTGGACCACCAGGGATATAGGACTTTTTTTTTTGTACTTAAGCCCGTGATCAGGCTGCGAGCGGTCCACTGGACCACCGGGGATATTTGACTTTATTTTAGTTTACAAATGCCGCGATTGGGCTGACAGTGGTCCACAGGACCACCAGGGATATAGGACATGATTTATATTTACTGAAGCCCGTGATCGGGCTGTGGGGCATATTGCTGTGCTGTGCAGGGGGCATCGGTCCCTGATGGCTGCTGCCTGGCAGGGCGCCAGGCACAAGTCACCAGGGATCGGCACACCTGCATGCAAATAGGGCCATAATGACATGCAAATTGTCCCATTTGCGCCTTGCATACATTATGACCCCATTTGCATGTGCACTTTTGAATATTGCGGTTGTTGCGCATAGCGCAACAGAACTTGCGCTAGCGCATCCCCCTGCTTCACTCTGGCCACTGGCGCTGGAGCAGTGCCACTGCGCCATGCACACTGCAGGTGGCCAGGGTGCGATGTTCAATGATGCTGTGCCATGGCACAGCTCTGTTGAATATCGTGCAGTCAACGCCCCTGCACAGCCAAGTTGTGCTGCGCCCAGGCTTGCACCACAGCCTGGCGCAGTTGGAATATCCGGGCCATGTCTGCATTTAAACACTCACACCAGAAAAATAAACTCAGTCAAATGTGGATGATGCTGTTTTATTGTAAAAATTATAGTTGTCAAGCATACCAGATGAAATGAACCCCGCTAACATACAATGACATGGACAGACTGCTGCTAAAAAGGCACAGCTTCCCCCCATATCACTTATGGTCAGCTATGTGCCAAATGACGATGTACATATGTTGAGGATCCACATCAAATGAATTTTGCAAAAAATAAACAAGCATTTGGCAATGTCGAACATTGGTTGCTTGTTTAGCACTGGCACTTCCCTGAGCTCCCTTTATACGAACATATGAACATACAAAACTTGCCAGCAGAAACAGGCCTCACAGTCTATCAAGTCTGTTTGAATGCACAGCTAGCACCCCTATACTGCAGCTGCCCCACACCCCATCCCCCCTCTTACCCTTGAAAACTGCTCACGTTGTTTACCCAGTCCCATCCCCCACCCTGGCCCATGCTCTTTTTAAGCTGTCCACCATCCTGCATGTCACCACCTCCTCTGGTAGAGCATTCCATTTCGACACCACCCTCTCAGTGAAATAACACCTCCTCACCTCCCTCCTGAATCTGCCACCATACAGTCTTAGCTCGTCCCCCCTCATGTCCATTCACTTCCTCAGCTTAAACAACCCCTCTGTGCCAGATTTGTTTATCCCCTCAAGTATTTAAAAGTCTGAATCATATCCCCCTGATCCCTTCTTTACTCCAGGGTGTACAAACTCAAGTGTCTCATCCTTTCTTCATAGGTTGTGCTTTCCATCCCCTGTATTATTTTTGTTGCTCTATGTTGCACCGCCTCAAGCAGCCTGATATCCTTCATCTGATATGGACACCAGTACTGTATGCAGTACTCCAAATGCAGCCTGACCAAGGATCTGTACAGGGGCAGGATCACATCCTTGTGTCTGGGCAAGAACCCCCGCACAATGCACCCCAGCATCCTATTAGCCTTAACCGCAGACTTCTTGCACTGAGCAGAGCCCTGCAGTACCTCATCTGGTCCCATAGCCTTATGTACTTTCAAGGTAGCAACTTCTTTCATTAACATCTATTTAAATCCTACCCTCCTATCCACCCATCACCCACAATTTTTTTTTCCATCAAAAAAAAAACCTTTTACTGGGGACCGGCACAACTTGTCCACCTCCATGGCCTGCCCCCATCTTATAAACTAATTTAAGTGAGAGACAGCAGCGCAAAGAATACAGAGTAATCCCCCAAATTTAAGTGAGAGGCAGCAACACCAAGAATATGGAGTAATCCCCCCCCAGCAACAACAAGTAGTGACCTGACTACTCTGTCTGTCCATCGAACCCCCCTGCACCTGCATTCCACATCCAGCACCCAGCGCCCAATTCTCCTTATTAGGAGAAGACAATTGCTGGCACCGCCTGCTGTGCCAGCACAGCACAACCCTCCCTCCTCCACAGTTGAGCATCAGCTTCTATTGAATGAGGCCGTGCTAATGAATGAAACAATGCTGCTTGTTTCTATAGTACAGCCAGCAGATCACAATGCAAAAAAGTATGTTAATGCATCAGTTAGGGTTGCTATTAAATTGTCAAAAGCTGGGAAATTCAATGTTATAATTCCCACCCACACCACTCCACCCTCCACCCACCAACAGGCATCAGGGTGTGCCATCGGGTCATCAGGACCAACTCTCACCCCATTCCATGTGTAAACAAGCTGACATGGTACAGTACAGGAGAACAGGGTGAGAGTTAGACCTGATGATCCCATGGCACCCCCCAGTGCCTGTTGATGTATGGGGGTGGGGGTGGTAATGGTGGGAACCCTAACATTGAATTTCCCAGTTTTTGCCGATTTAATAAAAACTCTAAATGATGCATTAACATAGTTTTTTGCAATGCATTTCCCTTCTTTTTTAGATAGTATAATAGTATCCTTATTTTACTACTGGAGCATAGAATCCGAATCCCGCAAAGTTATGTGCGTGCTTAGAATAAGTTCAATGGGTATACATAACTTGAGCATTTTCAGGAATTTTTTCACATATTTTCAACATGGCCTTTTGGGGACCCCACATCATGAACACTGGCACTATCATTTCATTAATCTCTTTCAAAAGTTGATTTCTCAAAGTGGCCGCGCCATTCTGCACAACAGGTGCGAAAACATGTTTTGGTCAGGATGTGAAAATTGACAGCTGTATGCTGTTCATGAGGAGGTGTTAAAAATGTCAGTTTTGAAAATCTAGAGTAAAAATATGCAAAATTGTTGAAGTTACATTCATGCGTAGAACCTGCGCAATGCACGCTTGTAACGTGGTCATTTTTCAGAATTATTTCACCAAATTTTTAACATGGGCATTTTGAGACCTCCCCTCATGAACACTGGCTCTATGAGTTCATTACTCTGTCTCAAAAAATTGATTTTGCACAGCGACTGGGCCAGGTGTGAAAACACATTTCAGGGAGGATGTGAAAAAATTAAAACTGTACTGTTGATGAGGAGGTGTGAAAAAATGGCAATGTTGAAAATCTGGAGTGAAAATATTAAAGGCTGGTGAAGTTATGAACATGTGTAGAAACTGCACAATGCACACTTGTAACGCAGTCATTTTTGGGACTTTTTGCAGCAGATTTTCAACATGGGGCTCTTGGGACTCCACCTTAAAAACACTGGCTCTGTCATTTTGTTAATCAGTCCTGAAAGGTGATTCCACACAGCGACTGCAAAATCATCTTTTGGGACCGATTAAGGAGATGACAGTGCCAGTGTTCATGAGGTGGGGTCTCAAGAACCCCATGTTGAAAATTTGGGGTCAAATTTCCTAAAAATGGCTGAGATATCAACATAAGTTGAAAACCCCATTGACAGTCATTATACTGCTTACCTTGATTCCTTCAGTTCACGGTTCGCCTTTGAAGAGTACAGACATGTCCCAGTCCACAGAAGATCACTGCCATGGCCTTTGAGGGTAAGTATGGGGTAAAGGAGAGTGTGGGAGGTGGATGTGCAGAGGGAGGGTGGGATGGGGAGGGTGGACATGGGGAGTCAACAAGGGACCATTTTCTTTTTCCAGGTTTAAAAAAAGTTGGGCACCCCGCTGTTGGCAAACATAAGGGGGGAAAACAGCAACGCTGCTGGGGGGAACATACTGGGAACACTGGGAGTGGGCTCCCCAGTGTTTCACAACAATAATATGAGGATTTTATAGACAACTGGGGACACTGGGAGTAGGCTACCCAGTGTCCCACACTGTTGGGGAAGGGGGGCTACTGACAACACGGGGATTGGGCACCCCACTGTTGGCAAACTTTATATCAAAAGGGTACACTGCTGGTGGGGAAAGAGGAACCATACTGGTCTTAAAGACAACTGGGGACACAGGGAGTGGGCTATCCAATGTCCCACACTGAGAAGAATGTGGGAGCCTGTTTTTATTGGTCTGGGGAGGAGATTTTTTTTTTTTGAAAGCTTCTTTTACTCCACAAGCTGATCAGCTGTTTACTGATGTGGACTTCATGCAAATCAAAGGACTGATGTCCTCTCTGACTGGAGTGGCTTTGGCTCTTTGAAGTGCATGATGTTCAGCCCACCTAGTAGAGAGTTGCATCAGGACCACACCGAATGGTCATTGGTGCCAACTGCCTAGCCCATTACAAGCCCCTGGTTTTGTTTACTGCAATGGGCTCAGCAGCAACACATACCCAAAATTTTGTATTGCAACAATACGTTGGTTTGCACATGCATGCAACCAACATAGAAAAAGGTAATCAGCTCAATCACTTTTACATGTGATAGCTACAGTCCATAGTCAATTATATGCAAATAAAAGAACAAGAAACATTCAAGCCAAACCACTAGCTCTTTAGGTTAGAAGGAGGGAAGTTTAGGAGGGAGATTAGGAGGTACCTCTTCACAAAGAGGGTAGTGGCAGGTTGGAATGGGCTCCTTGGGCAAGTGATATTGCATGAAACAGTGGATGGCTTCAAGATAGGTTAGGGCAGGGTAAAGGAGGTATGGGGGTCAAGAAGGTGGTAGCAAGAAATAAGGGGATATTGGTTGTGGACAAGGGCAGAGTCCATAGCTGACAGTGGGGACCCTGCAATATGAGCAGACTCAACAGACTGAAAGGTCTTATTCTGCTTACATCTTCATAGGATCGTATGAGAAAGGAACAGAAAAAGTCGTGAAATGCATTCTTAATAAAATATACTTAATTTCTGGGTCTATAAAATACATAATTATTGCAGGTACAATATATGCACATATGCAGTGTACACTTAACACATATCTTGCATCATTCCTTCCTGCATGATTACTGTTACTTAATCTATAATTACGGCAGATACTGACATTTGTGAAGCATAAAAATATCTCTTGTATAGGGGACCCCCGCTTTAGGCTATACTCATAATTAACTCTCACTTAAGGTATCTCTACTGCATCTCTGGAGACACTTTTCTGGCCTTTCTGCCTATTCAGCTCCACTGGCATCTTCTGGTATTTGCCTGCAAGATAAAACAAGAAAGATAAACAAACACAAATTGCGTGTGGCAATAAAAAGAGTCATATATCACAAGTCCGTGTTACTGAAACTGTAAACCGAGTTCTGCAGTAGTCCCAGTAAATACCGTAAACAAATAACTTCACCAGCCAGACTTGAAAACATTTCGGGAACATTGCCATGCATGCTGCTTTTCAGAGTTATCTGCCAAGGGGGCAACAGTCTAGAACTACCTTAAACATCAGGGCTTGCAAGTGTTAGTTTGCAACAGTTTCTGAGGCTTTCTCTGACAAATACCTTGGCTCACAATCAGTTACATTAGTACTATGATGGCCTGTAATACATAGGGTGCAGTTTTTTTATTCAGATTTGTCAAACTATCACACATCAACTGCGTTCTCTTGAATGCTACCTTGGGCACTAGCATACATAACCTCATGCATCCATACACTGCGTCCCACTTTCCACGCAGCAAGCAATCAGTTTAGTTGAAAGTGTTAATCAATGGCACCTTCCATGTCAATACATCTTACTCTGTCTTTTTCTACTGCAGCAATGTATCTTGGTGCCACTCTACCATCTCCCAGCTCACTTAGGCATATACAGAAATTCATTTATCCATTAGTTAATGATGCAGTGCCCACACTCCCATCTGCCAGGCAATTTTTCCCCAACTCAATGGGGCCACTCCATGGTGGAAGCCGACACCCACGTTCCTTTTGTTTTTAGGTGCCACAGACTCCAGCTCTGGCAGCAATGAAGCAGATTCTGTAAACATGCTGATCAACACCTCTGACCCCTTACCTATGTTTGTCAGTTAAACCATGTCCATATAATGGGAATGGGGCCAGCTATGAACTGGGTGCTTTTCCCTACAGGTACCTGTGTTTCTTGTCCCAATCCTCTGTCTTCTCTTCAGGCTCATTCTCTTGCTCTGGCTCAGGTTTTGGTTCTTGCTCTCATGGCTGCACAATGGCAGGTCACCAACCACACAAGGCAGTGACACGCCCAGAGTCTATGTATGGTCCCTTTATGCTTTCATAGTTTCTTGCATATGCTTTTGCATCACATCCAGCAGTCTTGAAAGCTGGCTGTTTCACTATCTTTACCATGGCTGCTGGCAGGGTCTCAAATGCACTCTTGGAATCAATACAAAATAGGGCACCAGGTTATTTCTCCAGCTTGGATAGACTATGAGTAATCTCTTCCAGAACCTTATCACCATTACTACTGCAGAGGTTTTAGGTACAGCATTGTTTTCAACCTCAATCACACCAGATAGGATCATTTAGATGTCCGGGTCACTGTGTTCATATTGGCATTCTTGGATCAGTTTGGATGACTGCTCCAAGGTCAACACCAGTCGAGGGTACTCGCTTGTATATCCTCTCTGGAAATGCAACAAAGTGGGACATCCTTGGTATCTTCATGGGTATTTCATTTGGCAACAACCTACAAAATGCAGCAGTTTAATAACACACTGTATGTCAATCCCTTGTATTGAGAGGTCTGGCAACAGTCATTGTGTACCATCTTAATATGGTGACTTTCTCCTGCTTACCACCAGTTAGGTGCACATGTCTTGCACTCACTGCTTCACATGCAGACCATGCCCTTTGTTAGCCAAAGACAGCAATCCAATAGTTTCTGTAATCCCCCCCAATAATTATTACTCAGATTCTCTGTATGTAAAGTTGTCTCGTTTTTTATACTTGTCATTCATTCTCAAGGCCGTTAATGCATATCTGAGATGTTTGTACCTTCTCACTCATACTGAAAATGTAAACACCCATCTGTGACTGAAATTTCAAATGGACAAACAATTTTCCTGGGCTTTTTTCATGCCACTTTCTGTGAGAGATCCAGGGCTGTCCCTTGGCCACTGGCCAGTAAAGTGTCTCACAAATAACTATCTAAAGTTACAAACATATAAACATACAAAGAAGCCGGCAGAGTAAGGCCAATTGGTCTACCTAGGCTACTCATATTGCAGGGTCCTCAGCTTAAGCTACTGACCCTGCCCCTTCCCCATTCTGACCCTCCTCTCTGTCTGCCCCTCCCTTGACTCCTATTTCCCACTAAGTCTATTCTAGCCTATCTTGAAGCTGCCCACTGTCTTCAATGAAACCACCTCTTCCAGAATCATATTCCAACTCACCACCACCACCCCCTCCATGAAGTAGTGCCTCCTAGTCTCCCTCCTGAAAGCCCTCTCCAACCTGAGATGGTGTCCCCTCATGTTTCATTCTCTACTAAGCTTAAAGAGACCCTCCTCGTTAGTGACCCTATTTATTCCTTTCATGTACCTGAAGGTCTCATTCATGTCCCCCTCCCTCCTCTCTCTCCTCTCCTCTCCTCTCCTCCTCTCCTCTCCTCTCCTCTCCACCAGGGATTACATGTTCAGGGCCTCCAACCTCTCCTCATATGTTCTACCCTGCTGGCCCATAATCGTCTTTGTTGCCCTCCTTTGGACCATGTCCAGCAGGTTAATGTCCATTTTAACCTGAGTTCACAGTGGGTACTCTATACAGAACCTCATTCTCCACAAAATCCCAAACACTGAGTCCCTATAAATGCCCTGTCAATATCATAGAGGACGAGCCCCACAAAATGCAACCATTGTTAATTTTTTTTTTTGCATTATTTGTTTATTGATTTTCTTATAATGAACATGCATACAAACATATTGACAATTACATTACACACAAATCTAACTACATAACTTATATACATTAGATCCAGTTCCTTAGTCAATCATGTCTTAAAAACCAATCACAGGTAAGTTATTATTCCATCATCTGTGCAGTGGAAAAAGAGAAAAGCCCAGGTCTCCCCTTTCCCTATGAAAGTTCATCTATGGCTCGCAGGTCTCCAAAATCTTCAATGTTACAGCCATCCCTCCCTCAGCATAATATTGTCAGCAACTGAAAAAGGTGTTAAATATGGCTGCCATACTCTTTGAAAAAATTCCTCCTTATCCTTAATAACATACGTCAATCGCTCCAACATTGAGGGCTTGCAGTATTAGGGCCTTCCACTGGGATATGATAGGTTTCACCGCATTTACCCAAGTGTTAAGGATACAGTGTCTAGCCATGAATAGTACCACTCTGAGCCATCTTTTAACAGGGGCCCACTCCCCATCTCCTAATACTTCTATGCCAAAGAGTAACAACAATGGTGATTTAACATATTGCTGCCCTGTTATCTTTTGTAATTCTGCCACTACCTTCCCCCAAAAGTCCTGTAATACAGTGCAAGCCCAAAAGTAGTGATAATATGAAGCTAGATTATTATTACACCTAGGACATACAGGGGATACTCCTGGGTTATATTTATGAACAACCAGTGGTGGACAATATAATCTGTGACAGAATTTGTAATAAGATTCTTTATCTTTATTACACAGCAGTATGCCCTGGTGGAATTGAATTAATAGTTTCCAGTTCTCTTCCGATATGGGAATCCCTAGGTCTCTCTCCCAGAGCATTTTAATGCTCTGTGTCTTGTCTGGAAACCAGGTTTTACCCTCCTTGGCTATTCTTTGAATAGTGCCCTTAGGAGTTTTTTTGCTCTACAAGTATTAACTGTTCAATTTGTTCCCATTTAGAATCCAGGCTCTGCAGTCTACCAATAGATCTGATGTAAGCCCTGAGTTGTAGATAACGAAAGAAATGTTGGCGCTCCAACCCAGTCCTAGCCTGTATATTTTCAAATCAATCTAGTTCATTCTGGATAAACAAATGTTTCAGGCAGAGAACACCCCATGCCTTCCATTCCCGATATCCCATATCTTCTATGCCTGGAAGGAAGAAGGGGTTCCCTCTCAGGGGCAGAAGTAGTGTATCCTCCTGTCCCACCTTCCTTTGCCTACCCATTACTCTCCAGCTCTCTAAAACCACCTTAACTAGGGGGTTAGGGTTAGGCAAATTAAGATAAGTTTTCCACCCTCTGATAGACAAATAGGTGGAGATCTTGCCAGGGCATCCCCTTTCCTCCAGGTCAAGCCATCCTGCCTCTTCTGGCCTTCCGACCCAATCTTGAAAGTATCGGCATTCAATAGCCGCATGGTGAACTCCTAAATCCAGAAATTGAAGTTCTCCTTTCTCTATTGGTGCTTTTAGTCTAGCCAAACCCACCCTGGGGTGTTTGCTGTGCCAGATAAAATCAGAAAAATCCTTTTCTAATTTCTTAATATCCACGCACCTTAGCCCAATGTGAAGCATCTGCAAGCAATATAGTATCCATGGTAGAACATTCATCTTGATTAGATTGATTCTACCCAGCCATGTGATAGGGAGATCATGCCATCTATTCAGATCTGCAATTATCGTCTGCAGTAGTGGGCCATAATTAAGATTGTATAGGGCTTCAATACTTCTTCCTACTCTAATCCCCAAATATGTGAAAGCCTCTTGGACTGTCTTAAGACCCCATTTTGAACTCTGTAAGTCGTTCCCCATATTATGCCCCCCAATTCTCATTTCCTCTGATTTGTCCAAATTTAACTTTTATCCCGAAAACCTAGAAAATTGCTCAATTAAGTTCAATAATACAGGCATAGACTGGTTCGACTCGACAACATATAGCAACATATTGTCTGCATATAGCGACAGTTTCCTTTCTTTACCTGTCTTACCCAGGACCCCTAATATTCCCCGTTGTGTTTGGATGGCTATGGCCAAGGGTTCAAGCACCAGTGCCAATAAAAGCGGAGACAAAGGACACCCTTGTCTAGTCCCTCTACTCAGATCTAGGCTGCCCGAAAGCCTACCGTTAACTAGAACTCTGGCCCTAGGATTTGTATACATCTGTTGCACCATTCCTGTGAAATCTTCACCAAGACCAAACCGGGTCAGAACTTCCATTAGGTACGGCCACTCAACTATATTGAACACTTTTTCCTACGTCCATTGACAGGATATGCATCTCCTCTTGTTTACGCTGAGCCCCCCAAACCACATTTAAAAGAGTTCCCATATTATGATAGGAGTACCTATCCTGGATAAACCCGGTTTGGTCTGGGTGAACTAGTCCCGGTAGCAGTTTATCCAATCTACTGGCCAAAACCTTAGCCAGTATCTTAGAATCACCATTTATTTATTTTTATTATTTATTTTATTTTAGTTGTTTAACCAGGTATAGCACACTAAGCTGAAAGCTCTTTTTTACAGGAGCGACCTGGGAGCACAAGGAGGTTAAGTGACTTGCTCAGGGTCACACAGTATGCAAGTGGAAGCTGTGGGATTCAAACCCAGGTCTGGTCTGCTGGATGTCACCAAATTTGCAGCTCAGAGCCTTAGACCACTGCGCTATACTGCCTGCCTTTAAGAAGGATATCGGTCTGAAGGAGGAACAGTCAAGCAAATCTTTCCCTGCTTTCGGAATCAGACATATTGTTGCTTCCCCCCAAGAATATGGCAACTCTCCTATCTCTTCTCTAGCTTCTTTAAGCACAGCTTCTAAATGTTCTGTTAGTTGGGTCTGCATGATTTTATAATATTCAGCAGGGAAGCCATCCAGTCCACTAGTTTTCCGTCTCTTAAGGGCTGCAATAGCTTTGAGAATTTCTTATTTCGTTATGACTGAATTTAGCCATTCTCGCTGTGCTTCTGTAAGCTTTTGCAAAGTGATTCTATTCAGAAAGTCCATTTCCTCCTTTCCCTCCCCGGCTTGAGAATGGTAAAGTCTCTGATAGAATCTCCTAAACCAGTCCCCAATACTACTGATATCCTTCTGCAGTACTCCATCTTCCCCCCAACAGCATGTATCAAATGTGCTCCTCTTTTCCCTCTTATTAGGTTGGCCAACATAGTACCTGGTCTGTTGCCCCATTCATAAAAATGTTTCCTGATGAAAAGACAAGTCTTCCTGGCCTCTCCCAACAGCAAGTTGTTAAGTGCTTCCCTAGTTCCAGTCAAGAGGTGTTGTACATTTTCTCCACCCTCCCCTCTAGCTGCTTTCTCCTCTAGAACCCTAAGCCTTCGCTCCAGATTTGTCCTCCTCTCCCTGACTTTATGTTTATAATGAGCTACAAAACTAATAATAGCCCTTCTCATAAATGCTTTTCCCGCATCCCAAAAAATGGCTCGAGATGTGGCTGTCGCTGAATTAGTTTGTACGTACAGCCTGCATTGATCTTGCATATATTCTTTAAATTTTTTATTAGCTAACAAATAGTTGGGGAACCTCCATGCAGACGAATTATGTCTCTCCCCTCCCCATCTCAATGTCAATACAACCATCGCATGGTCCAACATATGGATCGGGTTGTGCTTGATACAACTGACACAGAAGTACCAAGTCCAAGGGAGTAAAATGTAATCCAATTGAGACCAAGTCTGATGTGGGTGTGAGAAAAAACTATATTCTCTAGCCATGGGATTGGCTGTTCGCCATCCATCAATTAGATCTAAGTCACTCATTCCAGCCAACCACTCCCGAATGGCACCTTTCGGGGTCCGTCAATCCTTCAAGTGGTCTAGAGTTGGATTAAACAGACAATTCATATCCCCCTAGCATCAAGTTTGGGAATTGCTCCACAATTAGGAGGACCATTAGTGATCTATAGAAGACTGGGTCATAGACAGCTGGGGCATATACGCTCCCAAATGTGACTCTCTCCCCTTTTATTGTTCCTGTCACAAAGACATAATGCCTGGCATCCAGGTCGACCACAGTTCTTTCCTTCTTAAATGGTAAATTTTTATGCAGGAGAACAGCCACTCCACATTTGTGAGACCGAAAGGTCGCTGAGTAGCATTCCCCAACCCACCCTCTCTTCAACTTGGCGTGGTCTCTATCCGTAAGATGGGTTTCCTGTAGCATAGCAACTTGGTTGTTTTGGCATTTCAATGCCATCAGCAACATCATGCATTTAACAGGAGTGGCTATTCCCCTAACATTCCAGGAGATGATGGTCAAGTCTTTCAGATTAGTCATGACCCAGCACTCTGTATTTCCCCATTCATCACACCTCCATTCAATCTTCCTGGACTCCCCCTTCCACAACACTGGATTGGTAATGCATCTGGATCTGAGAGTTGGTAAAGAAACATAGCAGACTAACAATAACTATATACAAACCTCCCATCCCTTCCCTCCCTTCCCCCAACCCCCTTCTCTTAACTCTCTGTATACTTCCTCCTCCTTTGTAACAGTAACTGCAAAGAGCAGAAATTTTACAATCCCTTCCCTCCATCAAACAAATCACATCCGCCCCAAGCCACTACAATTTTATTTATAAAAATGCAGTTTATAACTATCCATACAGATCTTTTAGAAACCCCCACATGTTGAAGCCAATGCAGGAAAGAGACTGAAAAAGGTAACCTTCCTTCCAAGTATTGCGTGGAATCCCAAGCAGTCCTACCCTCATTTGAGTGCAATCCGAATTTGGATTTAAATAACTGGCAAGTTGTACATAAACATAATAATGAAGGAGTGATTCCCAAAACTTATGAGCCAAGCCAGGGCCTGCCTGAGCAGAGGGCACGCAGCACGGTACAAAATTAGGTGCCACATCCCCCTTCCCCCCAGCCACCCCAACCTCTCTTCCCCACTTCAGTCCCCCTCTCCCCCCAGCATTTTATTCCAAAAGGGAGTACAAGTCTCTTTCTTAATAACACTCAGACTATCTCCTAAAAAGGAAAAATTGCATTATTTTCCTTCCCCCCGCTGCCCCTGCAAACACAGAGCTCCGCAATGAACCTTCTAACCAGGCCCATTATAACAAGCTCAAAGGCAGCATATACATATAGAGGAAGGCAAATAAAAATCCCTGCAGTAGTAAGAAAAAAGTACAATGCAGTTTCAGGCTATAAAAAAGAAGGCGCTGGGCTTCGGCTCCATGTCTGGGTCTATAGTTCCATCCATTGCATTCATGGACTTTGTAAAATAAGAGAAGCTGACAAACAAACAAAAACAAAAAAATTAAATGTCACCCAGAGTTCGATACAGTGTCAGCCCCAAATTCTCCAAAGAATTTCGTGATACCCTGCTAAGTCCATGTTCCCATGAGGAGCCCTTTCAAACACAAGGGAACGACAGTACCTGCATTATTTAACTTTCAATCCGGAGCACTCTGCCTCGTGCACATGAAGAACAGCTCAATCCGTCCAAGTCAGGTCAACCCATCTTCTTTTTTAGATTCCGAACAAACACTTCTGCCTTGGGTACATCTCAAAAAGAATACACTGCTCCCTCATATTTAATTTTAATGGTAGCCGGGTAGAGCATGTAGCATTCAACTTTAGCCTCACGCAGCTGCGCCATCACAGGGTTGAAGGCCCGGCATCATTTTAACAGACGTGCAGAGAAATCCTGTGAGAGAAACAAATGATGGCCCTCATAATGAATCTCAGAGTGCTCACGGTATGCTTTCAGAAGAGATTCTCTGTCTGGGTAGTTGTGGAACTGCATGATTATCTGCCATGGAGGTTGGTTTGGCCCAGGTTTTGGCATGACGGCTCTGTGAGCCCTTTCAAGCTTCATGTGCCCGTTCTTTAGAGAGATGCCTAGTAGCTCTGGTAACACTTTAGCACAGAAATCAATTACATTTGGCCCCTCCAGCCCCTCCAGGAGTCCTCTTAGTCGCAAATTCAGATGGCGATGGTAGTTCTCCTGATAGTCCAGAAGCTCCTTAAGCTCTTCCATCTCTCGTTGCATTACAGTAATTTGTTCTGGTAGCGGGGTAGTTGTGTCCTCTAGATCAGAAATTCGCTGCTCCACTTCATTCAGTCTGGTGGCATGAGTAGCATGCAGATCAACTAGCTCCTGCAGTTTGCGATTGAAGTTTGTAGCCAGACTGGTCAGCTTGGGCTCCAATGTGGCCAAGAATTGCTGGGTAACCTCGTGGCCTAATGCGCTCACCTCCCCAGCTGAAAGAGATATACAGCCTGCACTCTCCCCCTTGGGGACCGGCAGTTGCTTCTTCTGGGTTTTGCCAGTGGTACGTGTGCTTTTCGCCACAGTGGATACTATGTAGTCATCCATCCTGCTTTCCCACAACTTCCCTCAGGTTTCCAATAAGTTTGACGTTGTTTTAAATAGTTTTAATTTCTTTTCTTTTGTAGCGGCTCAGGGAGCAGTAGAGAGATGCGTCTTTACGTTAGCCGGCTCATTAGCGCCCCCCCATTTTTAATTTTATACTCCTGCAACCCCAACCTTTAGATATTGGGTTCTTTCAACTGTGGCTGTACGATATTTGTCAGTTGAGGCTGGACTGCACGCCAAATAGCTGCATCCCAGTATTAAATAAAGGTTACATATTTTTTCTTGACCATGGGGTGTGCTCAGCTCAGACCTCTGTTCTCACAGAAACATCACACTGCAAGGTAGTTTAATCAGTAGTTGCTCTTTGCTGACATAAATTCAGTTGAACAAATGGAAACCCAATCCCTGAAAGTTCTTTTGGTGAGCACTGTGAAGTTAGGTTCAATGCTGACCCCAGACATGAGTCAAGACCCTAGAGTCCCTTAGTAAATGCTGTGCCCTCCTCTCACAATAGAAGCCACACAACTGCTATTATTCCTTTTTTCTTTCACACCACTTGAGGCTGGGGGCCCTGCAACATAAGTGAACTCAAAAGAATAAAAGGCTTTATTCTGCTGGCATTTTCTTATGTTCGCATTCTTAAAAGAATATACTTTCTTTACTGCGTCTGTAAAATACATCATTATTACAGGTACAGTTTATACATATTTGCAGCTTACACATAACACATATCTTGCAATATTACTTTCTGCATGATTATTACTGCTACTTATTCTATATTTATAGTAGTACATACTGACATTTATGAAGCATAACAATATCTCCTTTAAAGAGGATCCCTCACCTTAGGCTATACTTGTAATTTACTCTTACTTAAGGTGTCTCTACTGCATTGCGGGAGACACTCTTCTACCCTCACTGCCTGTCCAGCTCTGCTTGTATCTACTGGCATCTATCTACAAGATAAAAAAAGAAAGAAAAACACACTAATTTTGTGAGGCAATAAAATATTCATAAATCATAAGTCTGTGTCACTGCAACTGTAAACTGATCCCTGTAGTAATCCCAGTAAAGACTGTAAACAAATAACCCTTCACCAAACAGGCTTGAAAACATTTCTGGAACATTGCCATGCATGCTACTTTTCAGAGTTATCTGCCAAGGGGACAACCGCCTGGAACTACCTTAAACATCAGGGCTTGCAAGTGTTAGTTTTCAACAGTTTCTGAGGCTTTCTCTGACAAGTCCCTTGGCTCACAATCAGCTACATTAGCACTGTGATGGCCTGTAGTACATAGGGTGCAGTTTTGATTCAGATTTATCAAACTATCAGACATCAACTGATTTCTCTCGAATGCTACCTTGGGCACTAGTATACATGACCTCATGCATCCACACACTGCGTCCCTCTTCCCACTCAGCAAGCGATAAGTTTAGTTGAAAGTGTTAATCAATGGCACCTTCCACGTCAATACATCTTACACTGTCTGTGGATTTCTACTGCTGCAATGTATCTTGGTGCCACGCTACCACCTCCCAGCTCATATAGGCATATATGGAAACTCAGATCGCCATTCATTGCATACAGTGTCAGTGGCTCAGTAGGTAGCACACTCGCCTCTGAGGCCGGGAGATCAGAGGGCTGTGGGTTTAGTTCCCACATCTAGCACTTGGGTTACTATCCCAGTACTGACACTCTAGTGCAGCATGAGAGGGGTGCTGCACTTCTGAGGTGCCGTCTTTCGGATGAGACGTTAAACCGAGGTCCCATCTGCCTGGATTGGTGGTAGTTCAGGTGGATGTTAAAGATCCCATGGCACTCATCGAAAGGAGTAGGGGAATTTCCCCGGTGTCCTGGCCAAATTTCACTCATTCAATAAAAAAATACCACCAACAGCTTAATCTGGTTCAAGGTCAGTTGGCATTCATCTGTTTCCCCTTCCCTGGGTCGTGCCTGAAACAGGCAGGATTTGTCTAGTGCACTTACCCGGTCAACAAAAACCAAAACGAAATAAATAAATAAAATAAATTAATAATGCGGTGCCCACACGTCTCTCTGCCAGACAGTTTTTTCCCAATTCAGTGGGGCCACAGCCTAGTAGAAGCCAACACCCAAGTTCCTTTTGCTTTTCGGTGCCACAGACTCCAGCTCTGGTAGCAATGAATCAGATTCCATAAACATGCTGATCAATACCTCTGACCCCTTACTTATGTTTTTCAGTTAAACTATGTCCATTCAATGAGAATTGGGCCAGTGATGAACTGGGTGCATTTCCCCAGAGGTACCTGTGTTCCTTGTCCTAATCCTCTGTCCCCTCCTCAGGGTCATTCTCTGGCACTGACTCGGGTTTTGATTCTTGTTCTCATGGTTGCACAATGGTAGGTCACTGACCACACAAGGCAGTGACAGACCCAGAATATTTTTATAGTCTCTTTTTGCTTATATAGTCCCTTGCATACATTTTGCATCATGCCCTGCAGTCTTGACAACTGGCTATTTCACAGTCTTTACAATGGCTGCTGGCAGGGATCTCAAATGCACTCTTGGGATCAACACAAAATAGGACATCTAGTTCTTTCTTCAGCTTAGACAAACTATCGATAATCTCCTCCATAACCTTATCATCATTAGTAGTGGTGTTAGGTTGCCATATAGTGTTGTTATCAAGCTCAAGTTATACCAGATGGGATCATTTAGTAGATGTCTGGGTCTCTGTGCTCATAGAGGCAATCTTGGCTCAGTTCGTCCAGCTGCTCTCAGGTCAACACCAACTGAGGGTGCGCATGTTGCATTTCTCTCTGGAAATGCAACAAAGTGGGACATCCTCTGTATCTTTTCCTCAACACTGGCATCTTTTGCACTGTGGTGGCCATGCACATGCCGCAGCTTGGCATTTCACACTAGTGTCAATCCCCGCTCTATCTGCTAGTTGATGGGTACTTTTTGCCAACAACCTGCAAAAAGCTCAAGTTTAACAACATACTGTATGTCAATCACTTGTACCGAGAGGTCTAGCAATAGTCATTGTGTACCATCTTAATATGGTGACTTTCTCCTGCTTACCAACACTTAGATGCACGTCTTGCACTTATTGCTTCATGTGTGGACCATACCCTTTCTTGGCCAATGAAAGTGGTTCAACAGTTTCAGTAACTCACCTCCTAGTAATTATGGTTCAGATTCTCTGTTTGTAAATTTATCTAATTTACATACTTGTCATTGATTCTCATGGCTGCTGTTGCTTGTCTGAAATGTGTTTGCAGATTCTCTGTCATGCTGAAAATGTAAGCACTTCAGCTGTGACTGAAATTTCAAATGGACAAACTTTTTTTCTGTGGCTTTTTTTCATGCCACTTGCTGTGAGAAATCCAGGGCTGTCCCATGGCCACAGACCAGTAACGTGTCTCACAAACAACTCAATCAAGTTCACAGAGTGTACTCTGCACAAAAGTTCAGAGTTTCTACAATGTCTGAGACACTGAGCCCCAATAAATGTCATGGCAAAATCCCAGGGGATGAGCCCTCAACAATGCAGCCCTTGTTATAATTTTACACTCCTGCAGCCTCAAACATTAGATAGTGGGTTCTCTCAGCTGTGACTGTGCTGTATTTGTCAGCCGAGGCTGGCATCATGTTAACCTCTCTTTGTGACTGGCCCAGTGGTGCTAAGGCTTGAGTCGCTGGACACCTCACGCCACGCCAGCGACCCAAGTTTGAGAACAAGCTCAGGTGCAGGGAGTCAGCAGAGAAGAGAGCAGATCAAATGTCCGATGGATTGCTCTCCTCTCCCTAGGGAGGGATAGAGGGTATCTCCAGCACAGCAGGGACCCCCGGTGGAGATCGGAGGTATTGCTTGTGAGGAGAAGTTAAGGGGAGGAGCGCAGCAGATGTCTATGGCTCTCTGTGCAGAAGTTATTGCATGCTTGCACTCCTGGGGGAAACATCTGCAGCAGAACAACCCTTGCCATTGGTAGGCGATGGTGCTGGGCAGTGGCTGGGCCCATGCACAATGTTGGGCCAGCCATCCTGGTGTTCCCGGTCTCCCTCTGCCACTCCAGTTGCTCCATTAGATTAGTAGATAGAGTGCTGAAGGAGATGGCGGTCCCACCCTGGGGGGCTCAGAGCTGGGGGATTGAATGGCTGTGGAAGATTGAGAGAGGAGATCCAGGTAGGGGCAAGCACCAGTGGTGGGGGCTTCAGGCGGGCAGCAGAGCTTCCACCGAGTGCCAGCACTGAGAGAGTCCAACAGTAAGAGAGCACAAAGTCTGCAAAAAAAAACAAAACTCTCTTTGTGTTAGCTGGGGTGCTAGCATGGCCCATGGAAACACTCTGTGTCTAGGGTTAAGGTAGACTGTTCACCCCAGATGGCTTCTCTGTATTAAAATGAACACTGCAAATGTTTTCCTTAACCATGGGGCAAGCTCATCTCAGAACATCTGTTCTGACAGAAACACACTGCGTGGTCATTTAATCAGTAGTTTGACCTTACTGACATACATTAGGTTGCACAAATGAAAATCCAGTCCCTGAAAGTATTCCTGGTGAGCACTGTGCAGGCAGGTTCAATCGAGACCCCAGACATGGTCCCTTAGTAAATGTACCCTCTTCTAACAACAGAAGCCACACAGCCAGTCATATCCCTTTTTTTTCTTTCACACCAGCTGGTGCAGTTATACCTTGGGTCAGAGCCTGTTCTACTCTGCATAACTTTACCACTGTCTCCCGCTTTGGTAGTAGCTTCAGGTTTTCACTCTTACATACATAAGTGACATCATAGTGCCTGGTTGCTGAGTAATGCAGGAGGCATCACTGCTATAAGGACAGTTGGGTTTTAGACTTTAGTTTGACAGGCACACAGGGGTTCCCTAGTTCTGACAGCAGCCTCTTTGCAGCAAACCAGTTTCCATGCTGGAGCCTGAAGGCCACCCCTGTGTGTTTGTTGGGGGGTGAGGAGGGCTCAAATCAACATCTCCTCACTCACTCACTGGCTGGTGAGCAAGGCATAGTATGGAAGTGCACAATCCAGCTTGCCCAATGTCAGTGTCTTGCAATTATCTTAGCTCTTCTCGCTGGCTCCCACTCTGGCTTGGGATCTCCTGTATTTAATGTAGGCTTATCTCTTACCTTAAACAGCAGATTCATCTCTCTCTCTCACTAGGTCTCGCTCCATCGGCCGCTTGACGGGTAGCATCACTCAGGTGGCAAAACCCAATGGTGACAGAATGGTAAAAAAAACACTTCAGTGGGACCCTTACCACACCACAAGCATGCAAGGGACTCCCCTTGAAGAAAAGTCCCTCATGGTTCCCATACCCCACCTGTGTGTCCTCTTCATATTCCCAGGAATTAACAGTAATCTACACTAAAGTACCCCAGATCCCTACCCCAGGATCTCCACTGTGTCCTAGGGCTTGTCCCTGGATGCCACTAGGCAACTGGTCATTGAAATTAATTAGTCTCAAAGTCTGGCACCATCAGCAACTGGGAGGTGTGAGGTCCTTGACTTCTCAAGGCAGTACAGGCAAGATCTGACAGTGAGGGCACCCTAGTACCCTTCCCATTGTCACTAAGCTCTACCAGTGGTCTCACTAAGTCAGAGTCACTACAAAGAGTAGACTCCTAGTCTAGCATCACTGGTAACTAACCCTGCCCCCTAATGGTAGGAGGGTTTTTATACACATTGCATTTATCTACTCATGTATCAGTGCTTCTGTGCTCTGTATTAGGTAGCCAGGAATGGAGATGAAAATGGAGTTCCTGTAAACTGCATTGCAAATGACAGCTGAAGTTTGATATATATACCTTTTTAACAGATTATTTATTTAGAGGTCTGTCAGTGTTTTTTTTTGTTTTATAATTGTAGCACAGTGGCCATATGTATGGTGGGGTGTAGGAGTGGAAAGCACTGTAAGTATTAAGGCATGGAAGTCACAGTGGTGGGCTAACAAGTCATAGCAGGCTTTTCATAAGGCAGTGAAAAGGGCAAATAGGATGTTGGAGTATATCGGGTGGGAGATCAGCAGACCGAGAAGACAGGTGCTTCAACCACTGTATAGGTCATTGGTTCATCTTCACCTGGAATTCTTGTGCAGTTCTGGAGACCACATTTGACGAAGGACATGGACAGAGTGGAGGAAGCAGAGAGGAGGGTAACCAAGACGATCAAGAGACAACAGGAATGGACTTACGAGGAGGGCTTGACGAATCTAAACATGTACATGTTGGAAGCAAGAAGGGAGAGAGGGGCCATGACTGAGATATAAATATCTCCACAGGGTAAAACAAGCATTTGTCAATGCCGAATGTTGTCTTGCTGGCATTGGCATTGGTAGTGCAGGAGTTAGAGAGATGCATAATAGGAATGGCAGTGAAATATTGAACTGATGCAGACCACACCCCCACCCTGCAGAGACTGATAGGCAGGCATTGGTGTGTGCCTTTGGGTCATCGGCCATAATGCTCGTGCCATTTCACATCACCCTACCCTGCAGACACTGACAACTGTTGTGTTGTGCATTGGGGTCTTTGGGCCTTATGCTCACCCCATTCCATAAGGAAATACACTGAGATGGGTGCAGTATGGAAGAATGGGGTGAATTTTGGGGCTGAAGAGTCCAAGGCACACCTCGATGCCTGTCACTGGCTGCAGGGTGGGGGTTGAATAGTGTAAGCATTACAGCCGAGAATCCAAAGTCACACCCATGACGCCTGTCAGTCCCTACAGGGTGGGACGTTATGTTTGGAAACCTTAATGCCCCAGGTGTTTGTTGGTATTTTCACTCCAAATTTTCAACATGTTTTTTTTGTGACCCCACCTCATGAACAGTGGCACTATCAGTTTGTTAGCTGAAAGGTGATTTTGCACAGCGACTGCACCATTTGGCGCCACAGGTGCAAAAACACATTTCAGGCAGGAAGTAAAAAATGACAGTTGTACTGTTCATGAGGAGGTGTAAAAAAATGGCAGTGTTGAAAATCTGATGAGAATATGAAAAATTGGTGAAGTCACGAGCGTGCATGAAAACTGAGCAACACACGCCTGTAACACAATTATTTGGGGAATTTATTTAACCAAATTTTCAACATAGGCATTTTGGGACTTCTGCTCATGAACAGTGTCACTGTGATTTTGTTACTCTGCCCCGAACATTGATTTCCCACAGCGACCGCGCCATTGTGCGCCACATGTGCGAAAGCACATTTTGAGCAGGATGTGAAAAATGACAGCTGTACTGTTCATAAGGAGGTATGAAAAAATGGAAATGCTGAAAATCTAGAGTCAAAATATTAAAAATTGTCGAAGTTACAAGCGTGTGTGGAAACTGCACACACTCATAACACAGTCATTTTTTGGAATTTTTTCACCAAATTTGCAACATAGGCTGTTTGGGACCCCACCTTATGAACAGTGGCACTGTCATTTTGTTAATCGGTCCCAAAAGGTGATTCCATGCAGTGACCACAAAATGACCTTTCGGGACCGAATAACAAGATGACAATGCATGTGTTCATGAGGTGGGGTCCCAAGAACCCCATGTTGAAAATTTGGAGCCAGAATTAAAAAAATGGCTGAGATATCCACCTAAGTTAAACCCTACCCCCATTTATGCCATTATACAGCTTACTGGCATTTCTTCAGTTCACGGTCAGCTTTGAAGAGTAAAGATGTGTTCCCGCTCCAACGAAGATCACAGTGCCGGACCTCCAGAGGTAAGTATGGGGTGAGGAGGGTGTGGGGAGGTGGGGTGCACAGAGGGTGGCTGTGGGTTGGAGGAGGGGAGCGCCACTGACAACAGACTGTTTTCTTTTTTTCAGGCATAGAAAAAATAAATAAAAAACTGACACTACGCCATGTTATGGTTTTCTTTCTTTACAGGTAAAATACAACAAATGGGGTGGGCTCCCAGTGTGCCTCGTGACTTTTGGGGGATATGGTGACCACACTGGGGTGGGCTCTCAGTGTGATGCACACACACAATGGGGGTGGGGCGGGGGAGTAACAGGAACATGCCAATGTGGTCGACTTTCTATGAGCAGACGCACACTGGGGTGGACTCCCAGTGTGACACACATAATGTGGGGGGTGGACATGCTGACACGGGGATTGCACACCTGATGTCAGCTTGCTTTTGGGATTGTGTGGTAGATGGCAGGAGCCACTGCCATGTTTACTGAAATGTTTCATCAAGAAAGGGACGTATGGGAGGCATGTCATCTGTGCCGCTGCATGAAGAGCTTGTTTCCGATTGTAGTGGCCCATTTCTTTCAAGTTGTGTCCACTTTACATAAGTCTTGTGTCAGCGCTAGCATGCTGACTCATTGGAGAATGAGAGACGCACCTTCTAAAGTGTGCCCTGCATTCACCACAAGACTGACACACCTCTGAAAGTGCTACTACCACAAGATGGTTGCTTGCGCGTGTGTGCAAGTCAACATAAAAAGGTGGATAGTGAGAAATTATTCAGACCGAGTGGAAAAACAAGCACCAGGGGAAGCTCCAAGAAGTTGGCAGGGACAAACTAAAGAGGAAAAGTATTTCTTCATGGAAATGGTGGTTGAGAGTTGGAATCAGCTACCAAAAGAAGTGATCTTTTATGAGAAAATAGTGGGGGAGGGAGGGTTTCAAACATAGGCGGGACAGATACATGGGCTTGGTAAAGAGGGTTTCAAAAGAGATGGGGTGAGGAGGAGCAAAGACTCACTAGGGCACTCACATTCCACATTAGAAAGGAATGACTGGACAGCCACAATGTGCCAAGAGTTTTATTCTGCTGGCAACAATTATGTCTTTATGTTTCATGACAGAGTGGTATACAGATGAGGAAACTGGTGTGGATACTCCTCAGGCTACTAGAAGAAGTGAAGGAAAAAAGCATTTGTCAATGCCGAATGTTGTCTCGCTGGCATTGGCACTGGTAGTGCAGGAGTTAGAGATGCATAATAGGAACGGCAGTGAAGTATTGAACTGACGCCAACCCCACCCCCACCCTGCAGAGACCGACAGGCATTGGGGTGTGCCTTTGGGCCATCAGCTATAACACTAATGCCATTTTACCTCACCCCACCTTGTAGACACTGACAAGTGTCAGGGTGTGCTTTGGGATTTTTGGGCCTTATACTTACCCCATTCCATAAGGAAATACGCTGAAACAGGTGCAGTATAGGAGAATGGGGTGAACTTTAGGGCCGAACACTCCAAGGCACACCTCGATGCCTGTCACTGGCTGCAGGGTGGGGGTGGGGGTGGAATGGCGTGAGCATTACAGCAGATGATCCCAAGTCACACCCCTGATGCCTGGCAGTCTCTACAGGGTGGGGTGTTACAGTTGGAAACCCTAATGTCATAGGCGTTTCTTGGAATTTTCACTCCAAATTTTCAACATAGGCTTTTTGTCACCCCACCTCATGAAGAGCGGTACAATCAGTTTGTTAGCTGAAAGGTGGTTTTGCACAGCGGCTATGCCATTTGGCGACACAGGGATGAAATCACATTTTGGGCAGGATGTGAAAAATGACAACTGTATTGTTCATGAGGAGGTGTAAAAACATTGCAACGTTGAAAATCTGGAGTGAAAATATAAAAAATCAGTGGTCATAAGTGTGCATAGAAACTGTGCAACACACGTCCATGACCCAATTATTTTTGGGATTATTTTAGCCACATTTTCAACATAGGCATTTTGGGACCTCCCCTCATGAACAGCGGTGCTGTGATTTTATTAATCTGTTCTAAAAGTTGATTTCTCACAGCACCACGCCCTTGTGCGCCACAGGTGCGGAAACACATTTTGGGAAGGCTGTGAAAAATGACAGCTGTACTGTTCACAAGGAGGTGTGAAAAAGTGGCAGTGTTAAAATTTTTGCATGCGGAGATCACATGATGCAGGGTTCCTGGCAGCAACACTGAAGCGGAGCTCCAGCACCTCGCCTCTCTACTGTTTAATCCTAGTGAAAATAGCCTTCAGCGATAATGATTAGCAGCTGTTTCTGATTTGTCTGGACGGGCAGAGTTGAGTTATTGAGGCAATTAGCCTCGCGATTGCCTATATTAACGAGATGGAAGCCGATATGCAGCAGACCTTGCCCAGGCACACTCCACCAACTTCGCCGGAGAAATTATCGAAAAAGCAGCGGGCTCAAGGGGCTATTGCCGGGAAAGTGGTGCCCCCAGCTTCATCTACTACTCTGTTTACAGAGGATCGCTTCTTACAGGAGATGCTTACATTTAGAGAGACCCTGTCTGACATTTCCTCGGAGTTGAAGTCCCTCTGTAGTGATTTCACTGGCCTTGCAAGATGGATGGGGGATACCGAGGCCCGAATGGCTTCAGTGGAGAGGTGAAAGGAGAAAGCAGAACCCGAATTAGTGCAACTGCACCAACAAATACAACCACTACAATTGAAGTGTGAAGATTTGGAGGGCAGGAGTAGGTGGAAAAATATAGTGATTCTCGGTCTGCCTGAATCGGAAGAAGGGCCCAATACAGTAGCCTTCCTGCAGAAGTTTCTACAAAAAGTGGTGGGTCCTTCCCCGATAAGTGCTAACTACCAGATTGAAAGGGCACATCGCTCCCTCAGGCCACAACCTCCACCAAATGCCCCACCAAGACCAATTACAGTGAGATTTTTGAGTTTCGTGGAAAAACAACACGTTGTTGATAAAGCAAGGGAGCTGCAAAGCATTAAGTGGGAGAATGCCGCTCTAAGAATAACCCAAGATCTGCCTTGGGAGACTCGTATGAAACGGGCCACTTACCATGCCATTGTCAAAAAGCTTATTGCTGCGGTATCCCTTTCCGCATGCAGTATCCAGCCAAGCTCCGAGTCTCAGTTCAGGGGTCCTGGTTTACATATGAAACGCCTGGGCAGGCATCTTCAGATCTTTCAGTGAAGCTACCCAGTTTGTTCAAGGATGGATGAACTTTTTATAAACATAGAAACATAGAAACATAGACTTTGACGGCAGATAAGGACCACTAGGCCCATCTAGTCTGCCCATTTCCCTACCTACAGGATAGGCCGCAGATCCTAGTTAACCAACAGCCTATATCTTCCTGCCCCCCACAAGAATTGCCTTATGTCTGTCCCATGCATTCTTGAATTCTCCCACAGTTTTAGACCCCATAACTTCCTCAGGAAGGCTGTTCCATGCATCCATTACCCTCTCTGTGAAATAATACTTCCTCACATTTGCCCGAACTGCCCTCCTTCTATCTTTAAATTGTGTCCCCTTGTTCTTGCAAGTCTCTTTTCTGAAAGATGCTACCCTCTTGGACTTTATTAATTCCTTGAGGTACTTGAAAGTTTCTATCATGTCTCCCTCTCCTTCTTTCCTCAAGCGTATACATATTAAGCTCCTTTAGTCTCTCCTCATACGGCTTCTCTTGCAGACCCTGCACCATTTTAGTTGCCCTTCTCTGGACTGCCTCTATCCTGTCTATGTCCTCGGAGATGGGGTCTCCAGAACTGAACACAGTATTCCAGATGGGGTCTCACCAACTGTCTGTACAGAGGGATAACAACTTCCTGTTTTCTGCTGCTGATGCCTCTCCCATACATCCCAGTATACCCGGCCCTCCCTACTGCCTTCTCACATTGCTTGCTAACCTTAAGGTCATCTGATATGATTACCCCAGGTCCCTTTCCTGTTTTGTTGTTGTTACTACCTCCCCACCCATTGTGTATTCTTCCCTGGGTTCTTGTTTCCAGGTGCATTATTTTGCACTTTTGCATTGAATCCTAGCTGCCATACGTCTGACTATTCCTCCAACCTTGCCAAGTCCTTTTCATCCTTTCCACGCCTCCTTGTGTATCAATCCTGTTGCAGATCTTTGTGTCATCTGCAAAGGCATCTTTCCTTCCAGTCCCTCTGCAATGTCACTGATGAAGACATTAAAAGGACTGGACCCATCACTGAACTCTCTGCGATCCCCACTAATAACCGCTTCTTTCTTCAGAGTGGACTCCATTTAACAATTACCTTCTGTAACCGTTGTCCAGCCAATGTTTTATCGCAGGGCTACCACCCTGGGATCCACTCCCAGGCTGGTTAATTTGACTACAATCTTTGTGTGGACTGTGTCAAATGCCTTGCTAAAGTCTAGGTAGGCCATGTCACAGCCCTCCCTGGTCTACTACTTTGGTCACCCAGTCAAAGAAATCTATTAGATTCGTCTGACATGACCTTCCCGCTGTGAACCCATGCTGCCTTGGATCCTGTGCTCCACTGACCTCTAGGTACTCAGCTATTCTTTCCTTCAGAAGTGACTCCATCACTTTCCCTACCACAGAGGTCAGACTGAGAGGTCTGTAGTTTCCTGCCTCTGTCTTGGTCCCACTTTTGTGAAGGGGAATCACATCCGCCTTCCTCCAGTCCTCGGGTACCACACCATCCTCCCATGATTTATTAAAAGAGTAGCCAGTGGTTTCACTAGTTCCTTCCTTAATTCTTTTAGAATTCTGGGGTGAATTCCATCAGGACCCATTGCTTTGTCCACCTTCAGTTTTAGGAGTTCTTGCAGAACCCTTTCTTCTGTGAAAGGACTGGGATCGACCCCCCTATCAAGAGTGCTTCTGTTAATTGGATTAGGCACTTCCCCCTCCTCTTTTGTGAATACTGAGCAGAAATATTCGTTCAGTATTCCTGCTTTTTCACTGTCCCCATCTGCCCACCCACCGTTCATTCTATTCAGCCTCACTATCCCTCCTTTGTCTTTCTCGCTCGCTGATGTACCTATAAAGGTTTTATCCCCTTCTTAACTGAATTGGCTATCTTTTCCTCAGTTTGGGCCTTTGCTATTCTGACTTCCTCCTGCTTCTTTCTGCCTTAACTGGTACAGCTCTCTGTCCTGCTCCTTCTGTGTTTCCTTATACTTCCGGAATGCTATCTTTTCTTCCTGACTTTCACAGCCACCTCTCTTGAGAACCATAGTGGCTTTTTCTTTCGTTTTGATTTATTTGCTTCACACAAAGGCTTGTTGCCTCTGTGATGGCAGTTTTGATAATTCCCCATTGTTGCTCCACATCTCCTTCTAGCCTGTTTGCTAGTGCTTTTCTGAGGCACTCTGCCATCTTGCCAAAGTCAGCCCTTCTAAAGTCCAGTACCCTCACTTTGTATGGCTTGACTCTGTAGCTGAGTTTAACGTGAACCACACTGTTTGATGGTCACTTGTCCCCAGATGGCAACCCACTTCTAGATCTGGGATCCTCTCACTGCCCCCATTTGAGAGTACAAGGTCTAAGATTGCTCCCTCACGAGTGGGTTCCGAAACTAGCTGTCTAATGTCTGCCACCTGTAGGGCATCAAGAATGGCCCTGCTCTTGGATGTGGCTGCAGCAAATGTGCTCCAGTTAACATCTGGCATATTCAGGTCTCCCATCAACAGTATCTCCCCTTTCTCTGCCATTCTAAGAATGCCTTCCATCATATCCTTGTCCAGTCCTTCCCCCTGACATGGGGGTCTGTACACAACCCCTGTGCCCTTTCCAGTCTCCAAGGTGACCCACAGTGCCTCCTCTCCTCCCTGTTTACTCTTTTGTTCAGTTGCTTTTATTCCTTCCTTTACATAGAGAACTACTCCTCCCCCTCTTCTCCCCTGCCTGTCTCTCCTGTAGGTTATGTACCCTGGTATGTTAACATCCCAGTCATGGTTTTCTGTGTACCATGTTTCTGTGACTGCTACAATATCCAGGCTCTCTCTTCCATTAAGGCCACCAGCTCAGGGAGCTTGTTGCCCAGACTACGGGCATTGGTACTCATTACCCTCCATTTCCTGATGGCCTTACCACCTTTGCCCCATCCCTGTCCTTCTTGCCTTTGTCACTTTTCCATTTACCCTGCCCTTCTCCCTATCGATACCTCCATGTTGGTGTTTGCCACACTTACTACCGTGATTGTTTGGGGGCTAGGATTTTCCTGCTCCTTTCCAGTGCCTCCCCTTGACTAGTTTAAAAGCTTGCCAATGAAGCATTTAAACCTATCACCTAGGATTCTGGTTCCCCTCCCGGACAGATGCAGCCCATCATGCCAGTATAGGCTTGCATCACTCCAGGTGGACCCCCAGTCCTCAATGAAGCCAAATCCCTGAGCTCCACACCAGTTTTTCAACCACTGATTGAATCCCATGGTACGGAACACCCTAGCCTCTCCTATACCATAGATGGGTAGCACCTCCGAGAAGGTTACCGTGCGTGCTACTTGACTAAGGCCCCTCCCCAATTCCACAAACTCTTCCTGCACTTCTCTAATCCCTTTCTTAACCAGATCATTTGTTCCTAGGTGGATAATGACATCCAGCTCCCTCCCCTGTGCAGCTGCTCTGGCAATCCTGAGGATTCGCTCCCTGTCCCTCCAAGCCATGGCGCCAGGCAGGCACCTTACCTCCCTCTCCCCTTCCTTGCCCAGTTCTACCTTCCTAACAATGGAGTCCCCCACCAGGAGTTGTTTCCTTCCCCTGCAGGGTCCCCTGCCACCCTCCTGTGGGTGTCCTTTGTAGAGGTTCCCAGCATCCTCCTTGGTCTCCACTGTGGGTGCCTCCATGGAGGAACCACACTTTGCCAGAATGGCATAGAAATTGTGGAGAGGTACAACTGGAGGGATGCACCTCTGTTCCACCACCCTCACCCTCCCTGAGCCCACTGTGGTCCAACTGCTCATCTTTCTTGGCAACCTCTGAGGCAACGGCAGTGGCACTGGTGGTCCCTGGATGGAAGAGGAGGTCCCACAAATCCTGGCCAACTCAGCCTGGAGATGAGCAACCTCCTCCCTCAGCCCAGAGAGGTGCCTGCAGATGGGACAACACTGCATCCTCCAGAACATCTCCCGGAAGACTGCTGCTCCACAGCCACTGCACTGCACCACTCCAATCATGTCTTATTTCTGGCCCCTTAACTGTTTGCTATCCTAACTCTTTCCTCTGTTTTATTTCTCTCTTACTTTCTGCCTGTGTGCCTTTAAGCTCCTGATTGTCCTGTTCTGAGACAAGAATATCCTATATTTCTCAGTAGACCACTTACTTGTTCAGAGGCAGACCTCCAGCAGCTAGAGGGGCCGGAGAGCTACTCTTGCCTTCTAGGATGGTGGGTCCTTGGTGGTTCTGTGATCACCCACTTCCTGCCCCTAAACAGGAAGTTCCTGTTGTCAGTCAAATCCCGTGCCTATAAAAATAAAACTAGCTTTGGCTGGGGGGGTGGAGGGGAGGGAAGGAGGGCAATATAGTCCCAGCAGAAGTTCAGTTACACAGCAGTCCTTTCTCCTGGTGTCTTCTGCCAAGCTATTAGCAGAATCTTTCTAAGGCAGTCTTTAAATGTAGCTTCCTTCTAGCTAAGCCACTCCCCTACTTACCAGATCTTTTTACAAGTAATTTAAACCTCACAGCAATTAAGTCCTTTCAGTCACCTGAGATTTACACCTAGATGACTTTTCAGTTACCCATTCAGTTCAGTTAACCCAAACACACACTTTTTTTTTTTGTTTTGTTTTGTATGTTAGTTTTTTAACCCTAAATTAAAGGTCCAAATACAAAAGTTCTTCTACTATAGTCCCAGCAGAGAAGTTCAGTCACACAGCAGTCCTTTCTCCTGGTGTCTTCTGCCAAGCTATAAAGACTTTAACAGTTTGAAAAGTTAACTAAAGGCTATATCTCAAGTTGATTACCTGTTCTCTCTGCTTGTCTAGGGCTGTCTTGGATGTGCTTGGTGGGATTTCTAGGGGTTCTATACTTGTGGGGAGGGATGGGAAAGAGTGGAGGTCGAAAGTTTTTCTGGTCACTGTGATTTACAGAGGATACTTTATTAATAGGGACTGTTCTCTAGGGGGACAATATTTAGGCTCTGCGGGGTGTATCCTCTTTATTCTTCCCTCAGTTAACCCGTGGGCAGGAGTATTTGCTGGTTCAGGTCTGTTTTTTTACATTACTCATTGTTTTATGATGATCTCACAATGTCTTGCTGAACTGGAGCCAGGAGGGGAACACTAGGGGTTTATAGCTTGCTCGTATCAGAGTAAAGTACCCCCCAGTGTATGGCACTGATCCTGGGTCGATAGTCAGGCTTGGGCTGCCTTTAATTAACACTTCGCTTCCGACTTGTGACAGCTGTTGAGTTTTAGGTATGTTAGATGGAGTATCAGGGGTTAAGATGCTGCATAATCGCAGGGGCTGCGAACACGAGGCACTGTAAGGGGATGATGTCTGGTTCCTTTTCATTGTTTTTTTTTTTTTTTTTTGAGGCTAGGATTTGAAGTGTGGGCCTCATGCTTCAGGTCGAATCCTCATCATTACAGTGCCTGTGTTATCCAGCGGGGCGGGGAGCAGGGGTGCAGAGGGCTCCGGGCCGTGTGGTCTAGGAATGCTGCTAGACATACTAGTCTGGGGGGGATGGCGTCTGGGTTAATTGCTACTTGTGTTTTATTTTACTTAAAGATCCCTTACAGCAGAACGCAGTGGTAACTTCCGGTGTTCAGTGTGGGGCAATAACCTGTCACGGGGCCTTTATATATTTACCAGATACAGACAATGCCATCGGGGTTTGGCCATTCATGCAAGAGTCATTTTGGCAGGCAGCTATTCCAATCTGGATTGTATGGCCTATTGTAAATAGTTACAGGGGTTTATGGAGGGAGGGGAGGGGTTGGGTTTTGTGGGTACTACCGCTAGGGGTAATTTTGCGATATTTCCTGAGGAACACTAGATTTACTGGTTTAGGAGTATACGGGATGATAGGCAGTGAATTTTCCTTTAGGGAGCTGTGTTTAGAATTATTGATTAGGGTTATGGGGGGGACTGGGAGGGATGAGGGTGGAAGAGTACATTGGTTACCTCATAGACCTCGGTTCTGTGTTGGGACAGGTCTTTATGCATAATATATTGTTTGGGGAGGGTTGGGAGGGGATAGGGCTATAGTGTGCCTTAGGGTTTTGGTTTGGGATACGCCAAATTCTTTAAGATTGGTACTGGCACCTGGATTTAATAATGGCTAGTTTTCCAATAAAAATAATCACTTGGAATGTTAGAGGAGTAAGGGACGTCTTGAAGAGATTGCAAATACTTAAACACTGCGTTCTTTTAAAGGCACATATCATGCTGCTCCAAGAAACCCACTTGACCAACTCGGAGTCACTATCCCTACGTAGGCAGGAAGTGTCTCAGATTTTCGCAGCAGGGTGTTCAGCTTCAAGCCATGGGGTGGCTATTTTATTTAGAAGGAACGTTGCATTTAAGGTAGACATGATGTTCATAGACCCTGGTGGGAGATATGTGTTAATTAAATGTATTTTAAATAATCCGACGGTGGTCTTGGGTTCAGTATATGGACCGGTGGGAGGGGATCCAAGTTTCCTGATGGACCTGGCCAACAAGATGGCGATGCTCCTACCTGCCCCCGTGATTTTAGGGGGAGACTGGAACATTCCTCCAACTCAGGACCTGGATAGGACCTATAGACCACTGAAGCCACTTTCGTCCTCACAGAATGCCCTGAAGGATTTTATGACCATGCTAGGGTTGGGCGATCCGTGGCGCCTCCTAAATCCCATGCAACAGTCATATACATTTTATTCAAACAGCCACCAGATCTCATCCAGATTAGACTATTTCCTAATTAGTGGTTCTTTTATGCCGGGCCTATACCAGGCTGGTATAGAACCCATAGTGATATCAGACCATGCGGTGGCATGGTTGGCCCTCTCGGTAGACCCCCATACTCGGAGGGAAACAATTTGGAGACTGAATACCCAGTTGCTAAGGGATGAGTCTTTGATCTCTCGTATCAAAGAACTCATTGCCAAATTTATAGAACACAATAGGGAGTCAGTTCAGAGATATGACCTTTTTTGGTGCTCTTTGAAGTGCTACCTTCGGGGAAAATTTATTAAGATTGCCTCCAGGAGGAAGAAGATGTGAGATTCTAAGGCTTTGGCTTTGTTAACCCAGATTAAAGAGAAAGAAAATTCCGTGTCTCCCGGTACTTCCAGGGGTGCCATGGAAGAGTTGTTAGGCCTGCGTAGCGAATACGCAGAGTTATTAAGAGAGAAGGCACAATATGCCCTTGTTAAAACTAAAGCTAAATATATTGATCAGGGGGAAAAGGCTGGTCGGTTGCTGGCCTTACATTTACGGCAGTTAGAAAGCTCCCGTTTAGTCCCGTCTATATGGGCCGTTGATGGCTGTATCAAAACAGAACCGTGTGACATAGTTGAGGTCTTTGAGAACTTCTATAAATCACTATATGGGAAGTGTGTTACTGATTTAAATCCACAGGATATTGGTGACTATTTAGATTCTTTAACTCTCCCAGTGTTAGAGGATTCTTGTCAAGCTTCCCTAACTCCGCCAATCTCCATTACTGAAATACAGATGGCTATTAATAGTCTCACTCCCGACAAGGCACCAGGACAGGATGGCTTCCCTTCAAATTTTTATAAAATTTTCTCTAAGAAAGTAGCCCCCCTCTTGCTCAAACTATACAATTATATGTTTACAGCAGACATGTTAGACCCGTCTCTTATGGATGCCATGATTATTCTCTTACTTAAGCCAGATAAATCCCACCTGGACCCAACTAACTATAGACCAATTTCTCTTTTAAATTGTGACATTAAAATCTTAGCAAAACTGCTTTCACTTCGGATAAAAGCATGCTGGGCCCGATTATTATGTCCAGAGCAAGTAGGGTTCGTGGCAGGACGCTCCCCAGCAGACCATCTTAGGACACTCACACACACTTTCCAGGTGGCCCAATCTTCCCAGTTCCCAATGGTGTTAGTTTCTTTAGACGCCGAAAAGGCTTTCGATAGAGTATGTTGGGAATTTTTATGGTCAACCTTGCGGAGAATGGGCTTTCCTCCCCAATTTATTGCAATGATACAGTCTCTTTACGCCTCCCCACCTGCTAAGATTTATTGTAATGGAGTGTTTTCCAGGAGATTCCTATTATATACTGGTACCAGACAAGGTTGTCCCCTTTCACCTTTCCTGTTTAATCTGTATTTGGAGCCATTACTTCGACATATTAAACAATCCACTCAAGTTACGGGTATCATAGCTCACACTCAAGTTCTTAAGCTCTCGGTCTATGCGGATGATATTCTCCTCCATTTAACTCATCCGGCTTCTTTGTTAGAGCAAGTTTTAGAGGATGTTAAACAATATGGTATGTTTTCCAATTACAAACTAAACATCTCTAAAACCGAGATCTTCCCTCTGAACAGCTATACTTTGAAATCTGAAGTTAGCCACTTGCGCATAAAATGGTCCTCACAGACCCTTAAATATCTAGGTATTTATTTAGCCAGAGATCCTATTATGGTTCAGAAGCTCAACCTTGATGACCTGGTTAGAGTTATCCAGCAGGACCTTGTGAGATGGCAGAGTTTATCCCTTTCACTATGGGCCCGGATGAACATTCTTCCACATTTGTTTTACCCTTTGAATCTATTGAACTTATGGCTTCCGATTTCCTTTTTTAAGCGATTGCATTCTATGATTTCTAAATTTATTTGGCTAGGTAAACATCCCTGTCGTGCCTTTCGTAAGCTTAGTGCCCCTAGACCCCTGGGTGGACTTCGTCTCCCGGATTTCCTTTTATATTATTGGGCGAGCCATTTAACCAAATTGGGAAGGTGGATCTCTCAGGGTGATATGAAGTACATTCCGATTTGGCTTCAGATTGAGAGAGACCTTTTAAAATTTAATAATATCAACCCTTTTTCGGTCTATTATCTAAAAAAGCGTTCATTGCCAATGGGTTTACGGGACTCAGTGGTCAGTACCTCCTTGAGGGTATTTTCTCAATGCTGTTCATACCTGAAGATACCTCTTAAAGTTGATACAGGGCAGTCAATCATATCAAACCCCAACATTAAAATTGGAGGGGTGAATCTTTTACCCCAATGGATCCCACAGTTAAGGTATGCATGTGTGGAAGACCTATATGTCCAGGATAACCTTCTTTCTTCACCCGAGATCCTCAGCAAGTACGATATCCCAAGGTCGATGATTTTTAAGGTATACCAAATAAGACATGTCATATTCACCCTGTTCAGGGCTAATGCTTGGTCTTCCTTAGTTAGACCTTTGTTGACTCAAGTTAGTGAATGCTCCATAAAACCGCATTCTGTCTCTGCAGTATATGCCTTCCTCTTGACCTCTGTTTGTACCGATTCACTATCTGGGTCATCAATTTGGGAATCCTTGCTCCCTGGGGTGACTTTGGATTGGGTTAAGATCTGGAAAGATCTTTATGTTTACCTCTCCCAGGATAGATTCAGATTTACGCAATATCATATACTGAATAACATGTATTATACCCCCTGAGATTGGCCAGACTGGGTAGGATTCCAGATAATACCTGCACAAGGTGTGCTAAAGAAGAAGGGAATATGGTACATATATTTTGGTACTATGAAAAAATAGTTCCACTTTGGCAGGAAATTAGAGCCAAACTGGATCCCTGTTTGGGGTTAGAGGACCTGTTTACAGTGGAAGTCTGTCTACTAGGATGCTATGATGATATCAAAGTTAGAGCGAAAATATCATATGGCCCTAATAGCTATTACTGTCAAAAAATTAGTCCTGAAGCATTGGAGAGACCAGGTAGTAATATCATATAATGACTGGTTAAGGGATATGTCTAGTTTTTTTAGGTCTGAACGGTTAATAGCTGGTTTTCGGAATAACATGGCAGGTTTTGATAGGAAGTGGGGGAAACTATATGCGGTTTATCTGCAGTAAGGGCGTGTTAAGTAAACAGTGTGCACAGTACCCCAAGACAATAGAGCCTCTTCCCCTCATACAATAAACTGGGCACACTACAGAAGGGTGGGAGGGAGGAGTGGAGAGGAGTTGGGGTGTGGGGCAGTTGGGTGGGTGGGGAGTTTAGTTAGTTGAACTATGTATAGTATAGGATAATTGTGTTAACCATGGTGTATTATGTATTCATGTGACTGACATGCCTGTAGCTGGTTGTGTAAAATCAATAAACTTTGAATTAAAAAAAGAAATTTTTGCATGCAAATATTGCAGATTTGCAAAGTTACAAGGGTATGTAGAAACTGCACAATGCACACTTGTAACACAGTCATTTTATAGACTTTCGTCACCAAATTTTCACTATATCCATTTTAGGACCTCTGTTCTGTTCTGAACAGTGTCACCGTCATTTTTCAAACTATTCCTGAATCTGATTTTGCACAGCGACTGCGCTATTCTGTGCCAGAATGTGAAAACACATTTTGGCCAGGGTATGTAAAATGACAGCTGCACTGTTCATAACGAGGTGTGGAAAAATGCCAATTTTTAAAATCTGGAGTGAAAATATTACAAATTCAATGGAGTTACAAGTGTGTGCGGAAACTGCTGTGAACGCATCAGAACAGCCCTTGTTTGATTTTTTCACCAAATTTGCAACACAGACTTTTTTGAGAGCCCCTCCATATGAACAGTGGCACTGTCATTTTGTTAATCGGTCCCGAAGGTGATTCCGCTTGGTGACATGAAATAAACTTTCTGGACGAATAAGCATGCATGACAGTGATTGAATTCTGAGGAGGGGTCCCAACTAACTTATGTTGAAAATTTGGTGCATAAAATCCCAAAATGCCCGAGATATGCGCCAAAGTTGAAAAAACCCTATTTATGCTATTATACAGCTTACCAGCATTTCTTCAGTTTTCGGTCAGCTTTGAAGAGTGCAGACATGTTCCTGATCCACCAAAGGTTGTCATGCCAGACTTCAGAGGTAAGTATAGGTGGGGTGTGTGGGGAGGCAGGGTGTGCAAAGGGTGCGTGGGTTGGGGAGGAGCAGGACAGACCGTGAGGACCGCTTTTTCTTTTATAGGTAAAAAAAAAAAATCACGGGGACGTTTTAGTTTTTACAGGGCATTTAGTACTGGGGTGGGCTCCAGCGTGCCACCTGAATGTTTGGGGGGCTAGCCAATGGGGGATTGGGCACCCCGCTGCCACATACTGAAGGGGGACAAGAGCCAAGGGGGATTGGGCACCTCCCTCGGCACATAAATGGGTGGGGTTCATTATGCTGATGGGGAGTGGGCTCCCCCATCGGCACATAAACTGGGTCAGGGCATGCTGACAAGGGGATTGGGCACTCCTGAAGTCAGCATTGTGGCAGGCAGTGGCAGCAGTCACTGCCATCATGTTTACTGTAATGCTTCACCAGGGAAGGCACATCGAGAGATGCCATTGCAAGACGAGCTTTTCTCTCAATGCAGCGGACCTTTCCTTAGCTGTGCTCACCACATTATATATTCCTGGTATGGCGCCTGCATGCTGACTTATTGGGGAATGAGGGATGTCCCCTTCTGATGTGTGCCTTGCATTCGCCCGACAGTGACCGCACCTCCAAATCTGCTACTAGTGTGAGATGTTGGCCATGCAAGTGCAAGCCAACATAAAAAGGTGAGTGGAGGACTTTATATTAGGTTTGTGTTTGTGTGTGTGTGTGTGTGTGTGTGTGTGTGGAGGAGGGGGTTAAATGTGCCAATACTTTATTTTTAAAAGTTATGGCAAGAGTAAGGATGGTTGGGTGCACTGCATGTATCTTGATTTTTATTTATTTTACAATTTTTGGCCAGGAAAGACAAATTAATCTGAGGCTTGCTTCCAGGTGTATCCTAAGAGCACATGGAAGTTAAGAGAGACTTACTCATGGTCACACAGTATGCAAGTGGCAGCTGTGGGATTCAGACCCAGTTCTCCAGGATTGTAGCTCAGTGCTCTTAACCACTATGCTACACTGCCTGCCCTGGATGCTGGAAGCATTCCCCAACTGGTGTTTGTCACCTGGTAAGAACCATGCTTTAGTCACTCAGTTGGCAGCAAATTCCCTACCTATTTTATAAGACAGACTAAAGACCTATTACCAACTTCTGTTTGCAATAGTCAAAGGTGTTTGAGCTTGCTTGAGTACTGGAGGTGGGCAGTGAAGCCCAACTTCACATTCATTTGACTATGGCTGTTATCATGTAATAATACAGCAAGGAATTGTCTCTTCTGCTTCCTCTGGATGGTCCACTCCATGTTTGGAAACAAAGCAGAAGTCTCGAGTGCTTAGACTGGGAGCTCTGGAGAGCAGACGTTTTCTGTTTTTATGTTGGCACACACTTGCACAGCTGACATAGAAACATAGACATAGAAGTTGATGGCAGATAAGGACCGCAAGGCCCATCCAGTCTGCCCATTTCTTTTTCTACCTTATGAATGTGCCATAGGCCTTTGCTCTGTCAATGGTCTATCTATTCATACTCACCTGTATTGCTCCCTTATGCCTATCCCATGCCTGTTGCATCTTGCGGTAGTACCAGATTTGGAGGCACGGTCACTGTTGGGCGAATGCAGGGCATGCATCAGTAGGTGCGTCCCTCATTCCCCAATCAGCCAGCAGCAGGTGCTGACCTCACACATCCCTAATGTGGTCATCAGGACAAAGAAAAGGTCCGCTGCAATGAGAGCTAAGCTCTCATGCAGCGTGACCATAACAAGCCTCCCAACGTGCAGGCAACATGGTGGCAGTGACTGCTACCGCCTGTCACAATGCAGATGGGGGAGCCCACTTCCCATCGGCAGACACCCCTCCCATTTAAAATGTATGCCGAGGGGGTGCCCAATCCCCCTTGGCATCATCGCCCCAACAGTCTTTCTTTGCCCGGCAGGGCCCAATCCCCATCGGCTTTAATACCAGTTCATTTTGCCGGCCGGAGAGCCCACTCTCTGTCGGCGTATCATAACCCCAGCTTTTGTTGTCGCGTGACGGGAGCCCACTCCCCATCGGCACCATGCACCCCCATTTGTTATGTGCCATGGAAGCCTAATCCCGTCGTCTCTTACCCCCTGCTTTTGTTGTGTGCCGATGGGGTGCCCAATCCCCGTCGGCTACAGCATCCCCCAAAAAGACTTAGGTGGCATGCTGGGAGCCCACCCCAGTGTGCAAATCCCTGAAAAAGAAACCATCCTGTGATTTTTTTTATTTTTAACCCTTGGAAAGAAAAACTGTCCCTCATGGTCTCCCTACCCCTCCCACAATCACGCGCCACCCACTGTCACCCTGCCTCCCACCCCACCACCCTGCTACCTCCGGAGTCCAGCACGGCAGTCTTTGGTGGACTGGGAACATGACTACATTCCTCAAAGCCGACCCACGAACTGAGAAATGCCCATTAGCTGTATAATGGCATAAATAGGTTTTTCAAGTTTGGACATATCTAAGCCCATTTTTGGAATTTGCCAAATTTCAACATGGGGTTATTGGAACTCCTCCTCATGAATTCAGTCACTGTCATGGCATTTTTCAGTCTCAGACCCCTTCTCAGGGGGATGAAATGGACAAGGAAATGATAGAAAGTATACTTAGAATGGCAGAAAAAGGGGAGATATTGCTGATGGGTGATCTGAATATGCCAGATGTTAACTGGAGTGCAGTTGCAGCTGCCACTTCGAAGAGTGGAGTTATTCTAGATGCCCTACAGGGGGCATGCCTTAGACAACTAGTATTGGAGCCCACTCGAGAGGGAGCAATATTAGACTTGATTCTCTCAAATGGAGATGGAGAGAGGATCACAGATGTAGAAGTGGGTAGCCATCTGGGAACTAGCGACCATCAAACAGTATGGTTCACAATAAACACAGCAATAGAGTCAAGCCATACACAAGACAAAGTACTGGATTTAGGAGGGCTGACTTTGCTAAATGGGTGAGTGCCTAAGGAATGCACTAGCAAATGGTCAGGAAGGAGGGTGGAAGAACAATGGGAATAATAAAACTGCCATCACAGAGGTAATGAGCCTTTGTGTGAAGCAAATAAACAAAACAAAGCGATGTGAAAACCACTATGGTTCTCAAAGGAAGTGGCAGTGAAGGTTCAAGAGAAAAGAAAGCATTCAGGAAGTACAAAGAATCACAGAAGGAGCAGGACAGAGAACTGTATCAGTTAAAGCAAAGGAAGCTGGGAAGGCAGTTAGAACAGCAAAGGCCCAAACCGAGGAAAAGATAGCCAACTCAGTTAAGAGGGGATAAAACCTTTTATAGGTACATCAGGGAGCGAAGGAAGACCAAGGGAGGGATAGTGAGGCTTAATAAAGGGAGGGAGGGTGGGCAGAGGAGACTGTGAAAAGACAGAGATACTAAACAAATATTTTTGCTCAGTATTTACAAATGAAGAGGGGGAGGTACATAAAACAAACAGTAGAAACACTCTGGATACAGAAGTTGATACCAGCCCATTTACAGAAGAAAGGGTTCTATAAAAACTCTTAAAACTGAAGGTGGACAAAGCAATGGGGCCTGATGGGATTCATCCCAGAATTCTAAAAGAACTAAGGGTAGAACTAGTGACACCACTGACTACCCTTTTTAACAAATCATGGGAGAATGGGGTGGTACTCGAGGACTGGATGAGGGCAGATGTGATTCCCCTTCACAAAAGTGGGAGCAAGGCAGAAGCAGGAAACTACAGACCTGTTAGTTTAACCTCAGTGATAGGGAAAATGATGGAATCACTTCTGAAGGAAAGAATTGTCAGTATCTAGAGGCCAGAGGGCACAGGACCCTGGGCAGCATGGATTCTGCAGGGAAGGTCATGCCAGACGAATCTGATAGATTTCTTTGACTGGGTGACCAAAGTAGTAGATCAGGAGGGGCTGTGGACATGGCCTACCTAGACTTTAGCAAGGCATTTGACACAGTCTCCACGAAAGATTAATATACAAGTTAGCCAGCCTGGGACTGGGTCCCAAGATGACAGCCTGGGTAAAGAATTGGCTGGAGAATAGGACACAGAGAGTAATAGTAAATGGAGTCCACTCAGAAGAGGAGGGTTACTAGTGGGGTACCGCTGGGGTTCAGTATCAGGACCGGTCCTCTTCAATGTCTTTATAGCGACATTGCAGAAGGACTGGAAGGAAAGTATGTCTCTTGCAGATGACACAAAGATCTGCAACAGAGTTGATGCACAGGGTGGGGTGGAAAGGATGAGAAGGGACTTGGCAAGGTTAGAGGAATGGTCAAATGTATGGCAGCTTAGATTCAATTCTAAGAAGTGCAAGGTAATGCACCTGGGAAACAAAAACCCAAGGGAAGAGTACACAATGGGGGGTGAGATACTAACAACAACAAAAATGGAAAGGGACATGGGGTAGTCATATCAGATGACCTAAAGGTGGGCAAGCAATGTGAGAGGGCAGCAAGGAGGGCTGGGGGGATACTGGGATGCATAGGGAGAGGCATCACCAGTAGAAAACAGGAAGTTATTATCCCTCTGTACAGACAGCTGGTCAGACCCCATCTGGAGTACTGTGTGTAGTTCTGGAGACCCAATCTCCGCAAAGACAAAGACAGGATGGAAACTGTCCAGAGGAGGGCAACTAAAATGGTGCAGAGTCTGCACCAGAAGACATATGAAGAGAGACGAAAGGAGCTTAATATGTATAGCCTCGAGGAAAGGATGGAGGGGGGGACATGATAGAAATGTTCAAGTACCTCAAGGGAATCAACAAAGTCCAAGAGGGTAGCATCTTTCAAAAAAAGAGGTGTGCAAGAACAAGAGGGCACAATTCGAAGATAGAGGGGGGGCAGCTCAGAGGTAATTTAAGGAAGTATTTTTTCACAGAGAGGGTTGTGGATGCATGGAACGGCCTTCCAGAGGAGGTTGTGGAGTCAAAATCAGTGGTGGAATTCAAGCATGCATGGGACAGTCATAAGGCAATTCTGAGGGGTGGGGTAGGAAGAAGTAGGCTGCTGGTTAACTAGGATCTGCAGCTTATCCAGTAGGTAGGGAAATGGGCAGACTGGGTGGGCCAAGCGGTCCTTATCTGCCGTCAAATTCTATGTTTCTATGTTTCTATGTAAAAGGTGATATCGCGGTCACTGCATGGAGTCACCTTTCGGGACTGAATAACAAAATGACAGTACCACTGTTCATGAGGAGGGGGCTCTCAAAAAGCCTATGTTTCAAATTTGGTGAAAAAATCGGCATTTTGCCACAACTCCTTATGAACAGTATAGCTGTCATTTTACATATCCTGGCTGAAATGTGTTTTCGCATGTCTCGCGCAGAATAGCATGGTCACTGTGCAAAATCAGTTTTTGGGACAGTTTGAGAAAATGACAGTGACACTGTTCATGAGCAGAGGTCCTAAAATGCCTATGTTGAAAATTTGGTGCCGAAAAGTCCATAAAATGACTGTGTTACAAGCGTGCATTGCGCAGTTTCCACGCACCCTTGTAACTTCTCCAAATTTGCAATATTTTCAAGCCAGATTTTCAACAATGGAATTTTTCACACCTCCTTATCAACAGTAATGTCATTTTTCGTACAGCCTTCTAAAATGTGTCTCCACCTGTATGCACAATGGCGTGGTCGCTGTGGGAAATCAAATTTTGGGACTGATTAACAAAATCACAGCACAACAGTTCATGAGGGGAGGTCCCAAAATGCCTATGTTGAAAATGTGGCTAAAAAACTCCCAAAAATAATTGGGTTACGGACATGTGTTGCGCAGTTTCTATGCATGCTCATGACTCACCAATTTTTCATATTTTCATTCCAGATTTTCAACTTTGACATTTTTTTTACGCCTCCTCATGAACAATACAGATGTCATTTTCCACATTCTGCCCAAAATGTGTTTTCATCCCTGTGTCGCCAAATGGCATAGCTGCTGTGCAAAACCACCTTTCAGCTAACAAACAGATAGTGCCGCTTTTCATGAGGTGGGCTCACAAACAGCCCATGTTGAAAATCTGGAGTGAAAATACCAACACACATCTACAGTGTTAGGGTTTCCAACTGTAACACCCCACCCTGTAGAGACTGACAGGCATCAGGGATCTGACTTGGCATCATCGGCTGTAATGCTCACACCATTCCACCCCCAACCCCACCCTGCAGCCAGTGACAGGCATTGTGGTGTGCCTTGCACTGTTCAGCCACAAAGTTCACCCCATTCTCCTATACTGCACCCACCTCGGCGTATTTCCTTATGGAATGGGGTAAGTATAAAGCCCAAAGACCCCAAAGCACACCCTGACACTTGTCAGTGTCTACAGGGTAGGGTGAGGTAGAATGGCGTGAGCGTTAAAGCTGACAACCCAAAGGCACACCAATGCCTGTCCGTCTCTACAGGGTGGGGGTGGGGTTGGCATCACTTCAATACTTCACAGCTATTCCTATTGTGCATCTCTAACTCTGGCACTGCCAATGTCAATGCCAGAGAGACAACATTCGGCATTGACAAATGCTTGTTTTAGGTACAGAGCATGTGGCTTTGTTTGATTGACTTGAATACTGTGGAGTTTTGCATATGCTACCAGTGGGAGAGTTTAGTGATGATCTGTGACTGTTTTAATTGTTTTGAAATACTAAAAAGGCTCCAAAGCCTCGTGAGAGCAGGATAATATATCAACTGATGTGAGAACTAATGCAGTACTGTGCCCTGAGGGCCATTTAAATCACTTTATTAATTCCAGGGGAACTGTGGATTGGAACCATGGATCTGGGCTGTGCGTTCTCCATTTTCCTTTTTTTTATCTTGTTGAGGGGTTATAATTCATCTTTGTCTCAGTGAACATATATATAGATATAGATATAGATATAGATATAGATATAGATATAGATATAGATATAGATATATGTTGGGGTTGCTGGTAGTTAAGAGTGATGTGTTTGGGGGTGGTGGTGGCTAGTGAGCTGGGAATTCAGTAGGAATGTATATAGACCTTTTACACACCTCCTACAGGTGTACAGGTGGAGGCAGTTGTGTCCCATTGGGAAATGCAACTCCACTAGTGCTGTATAAATAGAGGATGCGCAATGATCTGACTGAAACCATACAATTTATCTTCAAGCGGCAGGGGCAGAACCATAACTCAAGCATGGCAAAGCCATGAGTGAGTAATGAAAGTCCTGTCCCTTCAGAAGTGAAGAGAAACCATGTATTTTAAGGCATTGCATTACATATTCAATTTATACAACATCAGTTTACTAGATACATATTTTAAGTCTGCTGTTAGTTTGAAGATTTTTCTCTTTTATTTCAATTACTGACTTCAGAGCTGTACAGTGTTATTATCTATTGCACATTTTTACAGCAATCTGAGTCACAACATCTGGGTTGTCTGAGCTCTCCTCATAGGCTGATGCACAAAGGAATTCCAAAAATTCAAAATCTGATCTATCTCATCCCTTTTCTCTCCCATAATCCTCAATTGTTTTTGTGCATCTCACGAGGCTGGTCACAGTTTGCTTGGCACTGTGCCAAACCATTTAGATAAGAAACATTGGGGCATTAGCCCTATCTCCCTTTTACAATAATTTGCCTTATTTTGGAGTTTAAGTTTATTCTCTTGCACCTCCAGCTACATGTATGGGGTAATCATAGATCTTTACTTGGCCAGTTTAGACATTGTGGTGCAAGCTTACAGTGAAGTACTTGTGATTGAAACAACTGGTATTGTAACATGGCAAAAAAGAGAAGCGTGAAATAAGGCAACCTCATTGGACAAAACACACCACATGATCAAAGTTGGAGCGGGGATTAATCACTGGTAATGCCCGCTCCAACTATTAATCCTGGGGTCACCGGGTCAAGCTCTAGCACCACTAGCTGTCACAGCAGGAAATGCAGTATATCTCACAAAGCAGCAGACCACAGAAAACACATTGTGGAGAAGACGCAGGATCTCACCGCTCTGACACAAAGCTGAACAGTTGTAGCGAACAGAATGTAAATAACAACCACGTAAATATTCCCATATTAAAAGCACATTAATGCCCTCCGGAGTCCGCTTCTACTGGGCAATTAATGCATGGTTGGGTGGTTGTAGGCACTCGGTCAAGGCCTCGTGCCACAACCCTCCCCAACCATGCATTAATTCTCCAGTAGAAGCCTCCTTCGTCGGGCATCAATGCTTACATAGCACTAGCCTGATACTTATGTGCTTTGTTGATTAATAACTGATCTACCTTAGTAAAAAAGGCCCTCTACAACATGGGACCTTGCCCCCCCCCGCAATTTCATCTTGTTCTGCTGAGGGGGGGATCCTGTACTACTATTAATGGCCTCCTAAGACTAGCAGCCCAGCATGGTGTACAACCCCCAGTTCACCTTGTTCAGCTGGGGGTCTGATGCCTGCTGAAGTGTGGAGCTCACTTTTGATCTTTCTGCTGGTCCCACTCCATGATTTCCTCAAGTTATGGTTCACCTTGTTCAACCATGAGCATGCAGGAGCTTTGACCACCCCACATTATGCTTGTAAAAAACTTTCAAAGCAGCCGCCAGGATTTCTACCTTCTCTACTCTATGCCCTTTGTCCACTGGAGCCTCTTAGCCAATCATGGAGTTACCTGCAAACTGGTAACACTTTCAGTAAGCGGATCGTCTTGCTCATTTCAGGGTCGCCAGCACAGGTGGGCAGAAATGTCTCCACAGATTCAGGTGAGGACTGGACTCAGTGTTTGTCCCACAGAGCTCCTGACATTCTCACTTGCTGCCACGAGGAGCCTCCATTATGGGGAGGGGCACCGCCATCTTAGAAGTTCTTAGTCATGCTACCATGAGAATTTCCCCCTTCAAGATGACGGCACCTGTTGTTTACATTGGGAAGCCTCCCGTGAGATGGTGGCCTCCACCAGGACTCTTCATATAAGATGGCGGATGCATTTACTCTTAATGAGCCCTTAAAGGGATACCTGCCACATTTTTTAAAAAGAGACAAAACTGAAGCAGTTTGCTATCACTTCTCTGTGCTTAAAGGAACAACAGACAGTTTTATAGAAGTATATGGCTACTGACTTTTAGCCCTAACTTTCCACAGCCAATATAAGGTAATACTAAGGCTGCACACTACTAGCCCTTGTGACTCACTACTTTGTTCTTGCTTGAACCAGCAGGGAGCACACAGACTATGGGAGGGCTTTAAGCCCAAGGTTCAATGGGCAGAGCAACAATGTCACTCCCCCATCGAGCTTAAAAGGTCACTACATCCTGGGCTTTGCCAGGATTCTTTTTGTTGTGGCCGGAGGCGCAGCCCTCCCTTGCTCATTTTTTTGTCTATTTGTTTCCTGGTCACCTCCAGCTGCCTGCCTGTTTCTGTTTCCCTCCCCCCGCTCCTCCTGAGCGGCTCTGGTTTGTTTTCTGCTGCCTCTGGCAGCCCTTCCTCGTCCTGTGCTTCCACTGCATCCTGGCCAACCGTCCTGTGCCTCTGCTCCATGGGAGTACTTGAGCCCACCTCTTCCTGCCTGGTTCTATCTTCCTGGAGTCATCCCCTTCAATCCCTTTCAGTGCTTTCGAGTGCTCCTTTCCCTCTGCTCCCTGGAACCCCTGCCACCTTTTCCCTGTACATTGCTTGGTTCACGGCTCATTCGTTGCCTTGTGCTCTTCTCATTCAACTGTTGAGTATCCTGGTTGTCGTGGCCGCATCCTATTGCCATCTGCCACCTTTGGGTGTCTATTTCCTTCTGCTGCCCGGGCAGTCAGACTCAGACCGCACCTAGACATCGAAAGCTGACATTTGCTCAAGTTAGCAGCCGGGAAGTACCTCGAGTTCTTTGGTTGCACAGCCATGCAAATCCAATGACGGCTGCTTCGTACGTCTATTTCTCCCCCATTTGCACTGCAGGATGTTCAGTGATATCGGCACCCAATTCAATACTTGTGTGACTGTCGCTTCCTTTGTTAATTATGGCTGCCTTCTGGACTGTTAGCACTGTTCTGCATTGCTACTGTGATTGTGACAAGGCGGGTTTATTGTTTCCTAATCAATGTAGTGGTTGTGTGCTGGGGACAGCATGCAGTGCAAGGGATCTTGAGGGATCCCATGAGTCATTCCTGCAGAATAGGAGGGAGCCATTGATGGCTGCAGGAGCTCTTGGTGGCCCACTTTCTCTCTGAGGCTCTTGCTCTGCCCATCTCTGTTGTCTTGTGGCCAGCCACCCTCGTCGAGTTCTCCATCATTTCACTTCACCACTACCTGTCTGTTTGGACATACTAAAGGCTGAGGGGGGTTCCTTTTCATTCGTAACTGAGCACCACCAAAGGGTTGCTCCTCTGATGCTCCTCCTGAGCATACCCTCTAGTTCATATATCCTCTAGTTCCTGACATGCCTTCTTGGCCTCGGAGTCTACCTCCTTTCGAGGAGCCTACTTCCTCTTACTACCTTGTGCAAAGTTCATTTTCTGGTTCATTCCTGTCGCCTCCTCTTCGGATTCAACATCTTTGGGTATTCTTTTTGGCTTCTTCCTATGGACCTCCACCCACGCTGCAGGGTCCCTCATTCCAGCTTCACTTATCCTACCCTTGCATTCTCCTACCATGCTGTAGCCTCTTTGGCTCTTGCTATGTGGCCCTCCATTCAATTCCATGTGATGGATATGTGCTGTGTGCCTGTCAGATGCTGCTGCCAGCAGTGCTTGTTCCAAGCGACACCTCTGCCAACTCCCCCCTGCAGTTCTATGCCTGTGCCGGCCATCTGGGATTCTCTCTAATCATGGCTTGCATTTGCTTTTCTTTTTGGGCATAACTATCATTACTCATATGCCCTCATGCCGCATGTATCAGGTTCCTGATTCCATCCATCATCAGCCGTCAAGGATTCACTCCAGTCATGGCTTCTATATCTCATCATGCCATGGTGTTTCTATTAGCTTGCTCTGCCATTCACATCATTTGGCCATCTATGGTTGACTCCATCTGGCCTTCCATCGAACCTGGCCTGTGTGCCATCTCATCTAGCTCGCCCTACTGCCGTTCTCATCCTGTATCAGTTGGATCCTATGCTACCTCATTGGCATCCCTCTGTCCTTTGTCCTTTCATACCTCGCTTTCCTGTACCAGCCTCCATGGCTTCAATCCATCATTGCACCTCATCCGTTTCCTAATTTTACCTTCCTTGTCTTAGCGCCTTTTCTAGTACCAGCCATCATGGCTTCACTCCACTCTTAGCTTCACTTCTCATCATACATCATCCAATTTTACTCACTCATCATACCTCATCCAGTTTTGTGCCTCAGTTGTCCAGTTTTTCTCCTTGATCACTCAACATGAGTTGCCTCTGGTTCCAGATATACCTTCTTGGCCTCTGAATCTACCTACTTTCGAGGAGCCTACTTCCTTTTACTTTCTTCGTACAAGTTAATTTTCAAGTTCATTCCTGTCTCCTCCTCTTCCAAATTCTGTACCGGCCATCCAGAATTCACGCCACTCGTGGCCTGCTATTGATATTTCTTTTTGGGCATACCTATCATGACTCCTATGCCACCTTATCAACATGCTGCCATCCTGTCACACGTATTAAGTTCATAACTCCAGTCATCATTCACTCAGCCTTACCTCAAGATCCATCTATTTACATTGCTTACTTGAACATTCCTATAGTTGAACCTTATGCTACCTCATCAACTATAGTCCCACCGACAAAGAAAGTATTCATTGTTGCCTCATGTTCCTTCTTTGATCTGCATGCAGCCTCATGTTCTCTCTTCGATCTGTGCTCTCTTTTGGGATTTTCTCTATTCCATCATCACTCTTCCTACTCGTATTCTCCTTGTTACTGAACCCTTATTTTTAACAACATACATCCTCAAATCAAATGTCGTCAGCCTGAAGGGAAGGTGACCTAGGCCTTGGATCCCCAGAGGTTTCCTCCTCAAAGGGAGTTTTTCCTCTCCTGCGTGCCAATGGTCATAATATTAGTTAGAGTTAGTGCTGTCTTCGGTTAATTAATTAGGTTTGTTGGTGCTTTGGATGGAGGCGGATGGTGGTCCCAGCTTTCCCCTCTCTCCTTGGGAAGTCAGCCCTTCTTTTCTCAGAATTCATTCATCATTCTCACCTATTCGAAGTTCAACATCTTTGGGTATTCTTATTGGGCTTCTTCCTAACCTACCTTTAGCCAACACATTCATTCCTGGCACCTGTAGGGAGGAACTCTCCTCTAGGGTTCCTTGTGTCGTACCCCTACAGGGTGGTATATCCCACGGATAGAGAGGCAGAAAGCCACAAAGCAAATCAAGTTACACAAGCATAATCTCATATTATCTCATCCAGTTGCATAAACACATCGAATGAGAGGGCTTTAAGCCCGAGGTTCGATGGGCGGAGCAACAACTTCACTCCCGCATCGAGCTTAAAAGGTCACTACATCCTGTGCTTTGCCAGGATTTTTTTCATTGCCCACCATCCACCCCTCCTCCTCCAGCGGCTTGTCTCACTTCCCCATTGGCTTCTTCCTAACCTACCTTTAGCTGATGCATTCATTCCCAGCACCTGCAGGGGGGAACCCTCCTCTTGGGTTCCTTGTGTCGTACCCCTACAGAGTGGTATATCCCATGGATAGAGAGGCGGAAAGCCACAAAGCAAATCAAGTTACACAAGCATAATCTCATATTATCTCATCCAGTTGCGTAAGCACATCGAACTAAATGCTGCTCAATGTTATGTCTCACAGGACAATCAATTATCAGGAGGTGTTGACTGCTTAAATTCCACTTTGGGGGTCATATTTTCTTTAGCATGCTATGCCCCATGACAAATGGTTATCCTGTCATGTTTATCCATAATGCAAGAGCCACATAACTTACTCTGACTGGTGGTTCCCAAGAACCAGCTATGATCAGGTCATGGCTAATGCAGTGCAGCTGTACTCCCTCAGATAAATAACACTGGCATCACTGCTGCTCCAGTGTAATCAATAACTATCTGTCAGCACCATCACTATGTCAGCTGGCAGGGTTGTGTTTTGGCTGGTTTTCCATCTCCTGTCCATCTAGTTACAGGACATGGAGATGCCCCCCCCCACTTGGCTATATCTCTCCCGGCACTGTTCAACAGGGCCTAACCCCAGCACATCCGTGGCCATTTTATTCTAGCCTTTTTACACCAAAGGGTGCTATCCACCCATGACTTCCCTAGTAGTTGACATCCCTTATGGATGACAGCAACAAGGGGTGTGGTCCTAAGCTTGCCCTCAGACTGAGGGAGGCACTCAGAAGCATGAGCCACATTAAAAATCACTGATTACTACTTAGAGCCAGTGAGTTTAGGGACAAAGGCTGGCAATTCCAATCCATGTTGCCCCCCCCACACCCTCCTTGTCTGTAGCAGAGATCTAACAGATAATCAGATAATCACTGGTAGGCCAAGGAAGAACAGAAGGAAGCAAGAGCAGACCTTAGAAGTCCTACTCGAAGGAGACATAACATCCCCCAAATTAACGCTATGGCTCAGTGTGCAGCATTGAGTAGAGAAACTGGAAGTATTATGGTACAGAATTGACTTTGACCTTTAAATCTCAGTGCTTAGACTCTTGGGATTTCATAGTGACCCAGTTTCTCACCTGTCCCACTTGGTGGGGGGGGGGGGAGCCAGCAGTAGTTATGACAAAAGATCAGACATTGGATTGACTGTCCTCAGGAGCTTATTGATTTATCCATTTCACTGTATGTACCTAAGTTCCAAAAACTTGTGGCTTAAGCATTACTCCAATGGCTCAGCTGGTGTAGGCTTAAACACTTGGCTTAGCATGAATGAGTACCATCTCTTAGTGAGACCGACTGGGTCCTCTATCCCTCGCCCAGTGCATTAGGACTACAGTTTTTCTGTTAGTGTTTTTCCTCATAAATACATCCTGTACTGTAATGACAAATGTTGCTCAATATTGGTGCCCCGCAGAACTCTTTCACACTTCAGTCATGCTCCACCCTGACTGGAAGCAGTGACAGTGCCCATGCAGCCCCCACTCAGCAGCTGCAGTCAGAGCACTCACAGAATGTTCATTTGCTCCAAATTCTTAGCATGTCATCTGAATGCCTCAGCAGGAATTCTGATGCTAGTGGTCTGGACATGGTGATTCACCCACTTCAGCCCCTCTTCAAGAGGCTGCCTTCTATGGGCTTAACCATCTGTCATTACAAGCACAGAGCTGAGTAGCTCCTAGTGTTGTGGCAAATTTTCTGAGCATTATGTAATGGGTCATCCTGCATACTTAGGGACAAATCGTTTGTGTGAACTGTAAGTACAGCACTACATAGATAGTGTAGAGCTATATAGTCAATGATCTGGATGTACATAGTAGTCTAGTAGAAACTGAAACTACAGTGTCAGACATGGTGTAGCTTGCAAAAAATATGTGCTGGTGATATCACAGATCCATGTGAGGATATCAACGTGTTGATGTGAAGGCCAAGGCATGTAATGGGACTAAGGAAGGGCAGATGTATCACATGGTGTGCATGTACTACTCAGCCAAAGCCATGTCAGTAGGGGACTAAAGGGGCACATGTACAATACATCCCTTCACAACAGCCCTTTCCCAAGAAAACAATGCCACATGCAGCATATAAATGCAATTATACTTTTCAAATAATCAGCCCACAGTGCGAAGCCATAAGGGGTTGAAAATGCAGATGCTAGCCGTATTTTCGCTCATGCCAGCTAACACGCATGACCCCAGAAACTAATGTTAACAGTACTTTTGCAGCCATCTCAGCATCACAAACAAATGGCTGGGAAAAGCAGGTACTTGATGTGTTCTATTACAGTATAGGTCTCCTAATGTCGAAGTGCTGAAATTCAATTTCATGAACCCACAGCCAATAAGGCGCTCTCAAGAAAGAAATGTGGGGTATATTCAACCTCTATTGGCTTGCCATATGTGCTGGTAGATAAACTCCTACCCATGCATACATACTGCATTTATAGGTGAAGACACCTACCTATATATAGATTGATCCTCATACCTCTGTGTACAGTTTTTTGAGTACCTCTCCCAAACCGCATGCCTATTTGTTACCATTATCATTCCAGTCTGGAGCATTAAAATAAGTGTAGGCTACTGAGTAGTGTTTACATCTGACTAAACTTATATTGCTTATGACATATACAACCTGTTCAAAGATTAGATGAAATATGAGAAGAATCAGATGTTTTTAATGGGGGGCAGCAGTTGGAAAGGATGTGTACATTTCCTAAATGGAGGGGGGGAAGTAGCAATTGGAGAGGATGTGTAAAATGTGTACATTTTCTAAAATTGGGGGGCAGCAGTTGGAGTGTGTGTGTCCAAAATGGAAATTTCTGGCTACACCCCTGCTTATGGTTATCACAGTGCCTGCAAAGTAGTGGTCAACAGAACTATAATACAACATTTACCCGCAGTTTAGTGTCAGTCTACAAGTCTTTTCTTAGCAGGCAAGGATCACTGGCTCTGATCCTGGCAGGGATTTACACATTTAACACAGGCAAAGCTATATCATTTTACAGAGACAGCACTCTACCGTATGCACCTTAGTTCAGTCCCTATTACAGCAGCTACACTGCTAACACAGATGTGCTTTGCCAGAGACTACGGTTCATTAGACTTAAGCACTTCAGTCCTGTTCGGTAAGCATCTCAGTTCAGCCCCTATTGCAGTGGCTACACTGATCATATAGACCTGTCTCATCAGTGACCACAGTTCAATACTCTTCTGTAGACAACACCAATCAAGTATTACAGTCAACCCTTTCACAGTAGCCAGCCTAGCAGTGGGTCCCAAGATGGTAGCCTGGGTAAAGAATTGGCTGGAGAACAGGACACAGAGGGTAACAGTAAATGGAATCCACTCTGAAGAAAGGGGGGTTACTAGTGGGGTACGCAGGGTTCAGTATTAGGACCGGTCATCTTCAATGTCTTTATAAGCAACATTGCAGAGGGACTGGAAGGAAAGGTATGTCTCTTTGCTGACGACACAAAGATCTGCAACAGAGTTGATACACAAGGTGGGGTGGAAAGAATGAGAAGGGACTTGCAAGGTTGGAGGAATGGTAAAATGTATGGCAGCTTAGATTCAATGCTAAGAAGTGCAAGGTAATGCACCTGGGAAACAAAAACCCAGGGGAAGAGTACACAATGGGGGGTGAGATACTAACAACAAAAAAAATGGAAAGGGACCTGGGGGTAGTCATAGCAGATGACCTAAAGGTGGGCAAGCAATGTGAGAGGGCAGTAAGGAGGGCTGGGGGGATACTGGGATGCATAGGGAGAGGCATCACCAGTAGAAAACGAGGAGTTGTTATCCATCTGTACAGACAGCTGGTGAGACCCCATCTGGAGTACTGTGTGCAGTTCTGGAGACCCAATCTCTACAAAGACATAGACAGAATGGAGGCAGTCCAGAAGAGAGCAACTAAAATGATGCAGGGTCTGCACCAGAAGACATATGAAGAGAGAATTAAGGAGCTTAATATGTATACCCTCGAGGAAAGGAGGGAGAGAGGGGACATGATAGAAACATTCAAGTACCTCAAGGGAATCAACAAAGTCCACGAGGGTAGCATCTTTCAGAAAAAGAGGTGTGCAAGAACAAGGGGGCACAATTTGAAGATGGAGAGCGGCGCAGAGGTAATGTAAGGAAGTATTTTTTCACAGAGAGGGTTGTGGATGTATGGAACGGCCTTCCGGAGGAGGCTGTGGAGTCAAAAACAGTGGTGGAATTCAAGCATGCATGGGACAGTCGTAAGGCAATTCTAGGGGGAGGGGGTAGGAAGAAATAGGCTGTTGGTTAACTAGGATCTGCAGCTTATCCATTAGGTAGGGAAACGGGCAGACTGGGTGGGCCAAGCGGTCCTTATCTGTCATCAAATTCTATGTTTCTATGTTTCTATGTACTTATACCTTCATTGCAGTAAGCCGTCTATTTTGATCTGTCAGAAGAGACACTTTAGCACTACCACTAAAGCTCTTAAGAGTAAAATGTGACACAGATGGTGACACTACTTCTTTAACTGGTAAACTTTGGAGAACCTCTCATGATTCATCCTAACACATTAATCTACACTACAAGGCAGACTCTAAGAGTTCAGAAGGGAAGCTTCCCACACAGGAAGACCATGGAGCTTCTACCATCGCAGTCCAGATATGACTTATCCAATGGACAAGCAAAACTGGGACTGTTATCATATGGGACTTACCTGGCATTCAGATTAGTAAGACCTGAATAGACAGTAGTGGTACTGCTTCTCTAAGTACCTACAGACAGCTCCACAGATTGGGAGATATCACATTTAGGCCATGTGCTGATGCTCACTCTCTCACATCATCAGTGAACAGCCTTCTATCTATCAGTTCCTTTTTGATGGGCAACAACCCAAACAGAAGGCATCAGACAGGAAGCCATGGAAGGGTCATCATGAGAACATTCAATATTCTACTAGGGCAGTAGCCACCTAATGAGCAAAGTCAACTCAGCGTCCATAGTTGAGATCTGCCAGGCAGCCACCTGGGTGTCTCCACATACCTTCACAAGGTTTTACTGACTCAAAACTAGCCTAACTAGTAACTCAGACTTTGGCTGGAAGGTAATCAAGACCACACTATCTCCTGTTCCTCCTCCCACCCTTCAAGAGAATATTACTGCCATATAATCACCAAGATGTTGTGACTCAGAGTGCTGTAAAAATGTGTGATAGATAATGGAAATTTACTCACTTGGTAATGGTGATTATAGGAGCACCTTTTTACAGCACTCCGGGGCCCACCCACTGAGGAGGAAAGGAGAAGGAAAAATGAGGATATCTCTGATAGTGCTGTGGCAAATAATGTGAATATTGTACATGTCTGAACATTGTCATTAACAATAGATGTTAGAACAAATCTAAACATATATGCTTGAATATGCTGTTAGTTTGAAGCAATTATGCATGGGAATTCTCTTAACAATCATTGATGAAAGTGAATACGATAAAGAAATATATCTTGCAGGTGTCTCATTCCATAATGGCACCTAACGGAAGCCCATTAGGGTCATTTTATTGCTGCTTATATAATTTCCAGTAGTATTTTCAAGCTTCAGAAGAACTCGTACTGAGGATTATGGGAGAGAGAAAAGGGATGAGACAGATCGGATTTTGAATTTTTGGAATTCCTTTGTGCATCAGCCTATGAGGAGAGCTCAGACAACCCAGATGTTGTGACTCGGAGTGCTGTAAAAAGGTGCTCCTATAACCACCTTTGCCAGGTGAGTAAACAACCATTTCTTATCTCCACTATTGTTACATGAACAAGGGATAAGCAATGATCTGACTCAAAATATGGAGTTTATCTTCAAGTGTGATATATTTTTATCGTGCCAGTGGAGAATGTGAGTGTGTGTGTGTGTGTGTGTGTGTGTATCACCTGAGGTGTAGTGCTCCAGAGCCTTTTCTGCTCTCAGTAGTGCAAGATGACACAGGTTATAAGAAGCCCAGTGCATTGAAGTATCTGTGTCATGTTTTACTGGATTATTACCTAAACAAACTACATGGTCTATGTGATTCAATGAGAGAAGAATCTCAGACAGCAATTAAATGAAGAACGGTGAGTGAGAATATAGTCACCCCCCATGCCAGTGGAAATGGATCCCTAAGTATTTCCCTACACTATCAGAATGAAGCTTGACAGAAGCCATAAAGAGCTGTAATAGTGATTTGAGTGGACCCTGCTAGATGAGGTTTGCTGACACAGCTATTTAAAAACATTGGCAGATCTGCACCTGGTGTGCAAGTATAGAATATGCTGCTGCTCCCATACTCAGGTTTTTCCATCTTCTGCACCAAAGGGTGACCCTCTTTTTCTTTCTGATGTATTGACACTGTAAAACTTACTGCACTTCTCAACTTCACTATCCTAAGCTCTGGATTCAGACACCAGCTTCCAGTATGTTGTTAGGCCTTCTTTCAGTGTCAATATTTTTCAATTATGGTATAGTGCACATAGTGCAAGAAAAATCCATTTTCAAAGTCAGTAAGATCACACCATTTGCTTACATGACATTCACCGACCAATAGAGGGGGTCTACAGAAGGGCCCAAAAGAAAGGCTTATTGTCTGAGATGCTTATGCAGCATGTGGGAGGCTCTGTTTTCCATAGAATTAGTAAACAACATTTAGCAACGGCAACAAGAAATGGTCACAAGGCAGTCACCTGAGGTGTAGTGCTCCAGCCCCTTCACTGAAGGCTGCCAGTGGTTTAAAAAACCCTTGCCCAGATAAACCCACTTCCTCAGTCATAACTTTAAGAATGACACAAAACCCAATGTTGCAGAAAAGTCTGATTTTTACTCAATATAATTAAATATTTACACATTTGTTCAGTTTCCTGTGTTACACACAAGAAGCTTGTACTGATACAATTTGATTAATCCATGCACATTTATTTCACCCTGGGGCAGTAGATTTGGGCCTTAACAAACACACAAGATCCAGCACCACAGCATCCACTATTTAGAATCTTGGCCAAGAGCAACTCGCAAACCCCCCACTGGGCCTGCTAGCTCTCATGACCAGTTTCTCTTATGATGGATTCTGGAATCAAAAGACTATAACAGAGCAGTGCTGCCCTCGTAGGCCTCATCTGTACTGCTGATCACCCCTCCCCCCACCTTCCACCATAGCCAAAGTGATACAAAAACATATCCAAGTATGGCCTCACAGGGCTACTCACTTCTAAAATTTCCAAATTCTTTTACCATTTCTGGCCTGAATCATTTGCCACGAGATGTGTAACTCGCTTACATGTTTCCCAACAATGCCCCAGGGTGGCTAACTTAGCCAGACTTTTGCTACATCCAGAATAATATTATTTAACAGATATTGGCCTATATCAACCAATTACTACCTGTTTTAATACCACTTTTTACAATTGAAATTGTATCTTACCTGGGTGTTGTATTGCTGACCCTTTGTGTATTGTACTCTCATGCACTGTACAGAATGCTGCATTGCTTATGTGTTTTTCTCTTTCCTTGTACTGTATGTGCCATCTAGATGGCCTTTGTTGTACCTGAAAATGGTCCCTGGGACCAGTGCACCTACCTGGTTACCATATAAATAAAAAAAAAAAAAATAATTAAATCCTCACCCTTGACATGTATTCCCAGGCAATCTGGCATGATAGACTGTTGATAAATTATCTGGATCCCAACAGCGTGACATAAACATGACACCTCTTGATTCATCTCTCACCAGACCCTGCTTAAGGTAGGCTTTGCAGCCCCAACTGCCCTCCCTTTCCTACGTGGTATGATTCCAGACCCCACCAGTGCTGAATCTATCATCTGCTGCCTTAGTCATTTTAAACTCACCATTATCATTCTTCCTACGTCCACCAGGGACATGTGCCTTCAGTTGTGCCCAAAGAAGAGAGAGAGGCTCTGCTGGGGAGAACTGGGGAAGTTCAGCTTCTTCACCTGCGGAATAAGCTCCTGTCACAGCTGCCCCCCTTTTCCACCCCAGCACACCACCACCTTTCTTGGTGACAAATCTGGTTGAGCTCCATTCAGCCGACATTGTGCTCTGATGTGTGGTCTTTGAATGTAGGAATGTCCCAGTACCCTTATCTCTTCATTCTCAGAAACCTGATCTGTAAAGGGAGGGGCATGGAGTCATAATGTCACAAGACATTATGCCGTAGCAATATACTGTGCTGCCAGTACAGTGCAATAAATTGCAAAAGGCATAATTCTTTTTTGGGGGGGGCTCTGCCCCTTCCACCCCCGTTATGGGGGGCTGCAGCCCCGACCCCCCCAACAAAAATAACAAACTCTGGGGGGGGGCACACTTAACACTGCACAAAGTGTGAGAAAAAAAATCATTTGCATGCATCTGGGACCGGGAATTGAAACCCGGTCCCATCGCACTGCTTGCTTCCCCGTGGCTCATCCCATTGAGCTACTACAGCTGCTCGGTGGACCCCTCTCCCAGCAGGATTCTTATCCTGCACTGGGAGGAGTGAGAGGGTGCACTACTGTGCACACTTCCTTTCATGGTTTTGCACCCTCTCGCTCTTACCAACTGCGCTGTTCCTACCTCATGGTCAATGTTGTGCACTGTAGAGCGTGCAACATTTTGACCCCGGTAGGTAAACACAGTCAGAAATGTTAGCACCATATATCAATGACACCCCTACCAGAGGTCCGCCAAAGCAACCCCTGGTGATGAACACCGGGTTATGTGGCCAGAAGTGTTAGGAGTATGATGGTGATTCAATCATTCATCCATCCATCACCTTACAGGACAGGAGGGAAGGAGAAGATCACCATCATACTTAAAGGGCCACTTGTCTGCATAGGTTTATTCACAGTGATGCATGACCTGCAGGACATGGCATACTCATTTGGGCTAGAATGTGGGGAAAGCAGGATGACACCTGAAAACCAGTAGATAGCCAATCATTACATGACCTAATAGGTGGTTGGGATGATGTATGCTAGTCAGCCTAAGAGACACAGCTATATAAGGCACTATTTGCATGTGCCTTTTTGGTACCCTCAGGCCTTCAAGCTGGAAATTGACTCTAATGTGGTCTAATGCAGTAGCTTTAAGTTAGAGGATGGAGTCTGCTGTCAGACCACCTGGTAATGCCGTTGAGACCCTCAAACACCAGCTAGTTTGGACCACTGTGGCTAGAGACATTCATAGGGCAGCCAGTCATAGTACATGCCCTTTGGAAGTAGCAGAGAATTAACTCACTTTTAGGCCACCATTAAGGGAATGTTTTTTGTTTTGTTTTGTTGTGATGGGGGACCATGAACCTGGTCACAGTTTGCAGCAGTCCTGAAAATGGGATACCAGCAACTAGAAGAGACTCAAGTGAGTATCATACCCACTCATTCAAAAGCGGGCTGCCACCAAAGCGGTGCAGCTTGGCTTGTCAGGAGAACATTAAAGGATATTGGCCAAACAGTGAACAATTAACTGCCCTCACACATCCACCCAGCTTCCACCATGTACCTGGGGCTATAGCGTGCTGTAGAAGCTTGGCCGTTCTTGGGTTGCTGCTTGCCCGTAATAGTCTGGGTTCTGTGACTGACTTACTGTGCCGCTGGATCTACCAGATGAACATGAACTACAATGATGTTATAGGATTGTTTGTTATGACTATTTTTATGTACAGTATGCTTTGTTTTGAATGTACAGCACTCTGAGTCCTCAGAATGGGGAGCTTTAAGTATCTATCTATCTATCTATCTATCTATCTATCTATCTATCTATCTATCTATCTGAGACAATGCATCAGCAGTGACATTCCTTACCCCCTAAGGTACATGTTTTCCCCAAAATGTGAGACTGAGTTGTAGGCACCATAAATGACAGTACACAACAGCTTCTGTACTTCTATAAAATTTGCAGACTGAGTGCTGAAAACTTCTACCCCTGTTTTGTATGGATCTGTTTATTTAGGAAGGTACTGCTCCCTGAGGTAGTCCTAGTGAGATGCTGCCTTGATCTTCATGGGGATCCTAATAGATGGCAGCATACAGTCAAAAGTGTGCCCTGAAAATACATAATTTTCCTTTTACCAGGAAGGATTTTACCTGCTCAGATAGTCTCTCACATGTCACATACCCAGTTGTAAAACTGTGGGGAGGGGCGGGGCACTTGGACCACTGTTTTGTATGCATTTGTTTATTTAGGAAATATATTTAGTTTGTCACATCCCCAGCTGTAGAATTGGGGGGGGGGGGGCCGGTGAAGCTCAAGTTCAGGGTATGAAATTAGCATACGATCCAGTGCCAGGAGCAAAATTAGGAAGGACTCTTCCTCTGTGAAACGTACTTCCAAAGGCATAACACATACTAAAGAAAGTGTGACTCAATATTTCATATGGAAGCAGGGCCTCATCCTCCTGTCAGGTATGTTTGATCTAACATTAAAGGTGGTGGGGTCCCCCAGTGAAGTCTATCCATTTCTGACACTGCACCTCCTTTGGGAACTGCATATGTAAAAGCACATTATATTTCTGCACTGGGACAGGTTATGAAAACTGCTGTTCTCTAAGGCCCTGTTCAAACTACAGCATGGTAATGTGAAACATTTTTAAATACAGATTAATTACCGTGCTGTAGCATCCATGTTGTTCTGTCAGCACTGTCATTACATGTTGTAAACCATTATTAAAAACGGTTTATGGCATCTGCACTACTGCCTCGGGACAGACTAACTCTCAACTGGTTCCAAATTGGGGACATCTAGCTTCATTAAAGGGAACCGTGATAGACTGTCTGCACTGCAGGTTACTCTGATTTAACTCTGGAACCGTATTTATGTTGATTGCGCGCATACACAAGAAACATATTGCGGCAGCTTTCTCCAGAAGCAGGTTGTGGAGGCACAGCACTGTTGTGGTCAATGCCCCCACAGCCTTTAAAGGCTTGGCCTGCTTCCTCCAATGCCGTGGCACACTGCTGCTGACACTAGTTCAGCCAGCGTGCCACCAACTTGTTAAATTTTAGCCGCTGCAATCAGGGGCCGCCTCGTCATTGCAGTGTCAGCCATTCGCAGCAATGAGGGAGCGACCTGTCATTGCAGGGCGGAACCTTGAAACACTGATATTGTTTGTAAACATGGTGGTGGCTTGCCGCCGTGTTAAACAATATTAACCCCCCCCCCACCAAGGGGATGCTCAATCCCCCTCGGCAGCATGTGACCCCCCACCATGTTTATTTGCCAACAGGGGCCCCAATCCCCATCTGCTTCAGTGTCCCAATGTTTTGTTGCTCACGGGAAGCCCACTCCCGCTGGCATTATGAACCCACCCCGCTTTTGTTGTCCGCCGATGGGGTGCCCAATCCCCGTCGGTATAATGTCACCCCCCCTTTTGTTGTGTGCTGATGGGGGTGCCCAACCCCGGCATAATGTAACAACCCCCTTTTGTTGTGTTCCAATGGGGGTGCCCAATCTTCCGTCAGCTACACCTGCCCCCCCCAGAAAAAAGACTCCGTTGGCATGCTGGGAGCCCACCCTGGCTTGCCACATGCCCCTGTAAAATCAAAAATGGTCACGCAATGTCTTTTTTTTTATAACCTGTAAAAAAGGAAATGGTCCCTCTGCGCTCTCCCTACCCCCTCCCACAACCCACACCCACCCACTGCGCACCCTGCCTCCCCACACCCCCCCTCACACAATACTTACCTCCGGAGTCTGGCTCTATGATCTTCGGTGGATCGAGAACATGTCTGCACTCTTCGAAGCCGACTGTGAACTGAGGAAATGCTGGTAAGCGGTATAATGGAATAAATAGGGTTTTTTCAACTTTGATGCATATCTAACATAGAAACATAGAAACATAGAATTTGACGGCAGATAAGGACCGCTTGGCCCACCCAGTCTGCCCATTTCCCTACCTACTGGATAAGCTGCAGATCCTAGTTAACCAGCAGCCTACTTCTTCCTACCCCCAACCCCCAGAACTGCCTTATGACTATCCCATGCATGCTTGAATTCCACCACTGATTTTGACTCCACAACCTCCTATATCTCAGGCATTTTTTGGAATTTTGGCACCAAATTTTCAAAATGGGGTTTTTGGGACCTGTCCTCATGAATTATGGCACTGTCATGGCGTTATTCATCCCTAAAAGGTGATTTCGCGGTCACTGCACCGAATCCCCTTTTGGGACCGATTAACGAAACAACAGTGCCAGTGTTCATGAGGTGGGCCCTCAAAAAGCCTATACTGCAAATTTGATGGGAAAAATCAAAAAAATTACTATTTTACGCGCGTGCATTGCACAGTTGCAATGCACGCTCATAACTTTGTGAATTTGCAATATTTTCACACCAGATTTTCAATATTGGCATTTTTTCAGACCTCCTTGTGAACAGTACAGCTGTCATTTTCCATATCCTGGCCGAAATGTGTTTTTGCACTTCCGGTGCAGAATAGCGTGGTTGCTGTGGAAAATCAGTGTTCAGAACAGATTAAGAAAATGACAGTGACACTGTTCGTGAGCAGAGGTCCTAAAATGCCTATGTTGAACATTTGGTGATGATACTCCATAAAATGACTGTGTTACGAATGTGCATTGTGCAGTTTCCATGCACACTCATACCTTCGCAACTTTGCAATATTTTCACTCCAGATTTTCAGTATTGCCATTTTGCACACCTCCTTATGAACAGTGCAGCTGTCATTTTTTACATCCTGACCAAAATGTGTTTTCGCTCTTCCGATGCACAATGGCGTGGTCGCTGTGGGAAATCAGTGTTCGGGACATATTAAGAAAATCACACTGACACTGTTCATGAGCAGAGGTCATAAAATGCCTATGTTGAAAATTTTGTGATGAAACTCCATAAAATGACTGTGTTATGAGCGTGTGCTCAGGTTCCACGTACCCTTGTAAGTTTGCAAATTAGTAATATTTTCACAACAGATTTTCAACACTGGCATTTGTTCACACCTCCTTATGAACAGTACAGCTGCTATTTTTCACATCCTGGCCGAAACGTGTTTCCGTGCTTCTAGTGCAGAGTACCGCAGTCGCTGTTGGAAATCAGTGTTTGGGACAGATTAGGATCGAGCGACTGAGCTTAACTGAGCCCAGTAGAAAAGGGCAGCCTGCAGTGCTGGGAGACACAGAACGAGTGAGTGAGGGAGGGGGAAGGAGTGAGTGAGCTCAACGGAGCTCTGTTGGGACTGCTGTGGATTTCTTTGTGGGCAGGAAAAGGCAGCCATGCACACAGGGGCCAAGTACAAAAGGGCAGCCTGCAGTGGTGGGAGAAACAGAACGAGCGAGTAAGAGAGGGGGATTGAGCAACATCAACGGAGCTCTATAGTGACTGCAGAGGATTTCTTTGTGGGCGGAAAAGGCTGGCAATACAGGCAGGAACCCAGTACAGAAGGGCAGCCTGCAGCTCCAACAGAAATGGAAAGAGCGAGTGAGACAGGGGGAGTGAGTGAGGCCAACGGAGCTGTGTCAGGACTGCTGCAGATTTCTTTGTGGGCAGGAAAAGGTGCCAATGCAGGCAGGAGCCCAGTACAGAAGGGCAGCCTGCAGCGCTGGGGGAAACAAAACAAGCAAGTGAGAGAGGGAGAGTCAGCGAGCTCAACTGAGGTGTATCATGACTGCTGCAGATTTTTTGGGGGGCAGAAAAAGGCGTCAATGTATTCAGGACCCCAGTACAAAAGGCCAGCCTGCAGCGCCAGCAGAAACGGAATGAGCAAGTGAGAGAGGGGGAGTGAGCGAGTTCAATGGAGCTGTGTTCGGACAACTGCAGATGTCTTTGTGGGCAGAAAAAGCCACCAATGCAGGCAGGAACCCAGTACAAAATGGCAGCCTGCAGCAGTGGGAGACACAGAATGAGCGAGTGAGGAAAGGGGAGTGAGTGAGTTCAAAGGAGCTCTGTTGGGACTGCTGTGGATTTCTTTGTGGGTAGAAAAAGGCAGGAATGCATGCAGGGTGCCAATACAAAAGGACAGCCTGCAGCAGCAGCAGGAGAAACAGAATGAACAAGTGAGAGAGGAGGAGTGAGTGAGCGAGCTCAATGGAGCTCTATCGTAACTGCTGCAGATTTCTTTGTGGGCAGAAAAGTGCAGCAATGCAGGCCAGAGCCCAGTTCAACAGGGCAGCCTGCAGTGCCGACAGAAACAGAATAATCGAGTGAGATGGGGGAGGGAGTGAGTGAGGCCAACAGAGCTCTGTTGGGACTGCTGCAGCTTTCTTTGTGGGCAGAAAAAAATGCCAACAGAGGCAGAAGCCCAGTACAAAAGGGCAGCCTGCAGCACCAGGAGAAACAGAATGAGAGAGTGAGAGGAGTGAGCAACCTCAATGGAGCTCTGTTGGGACAGCTGCGGATTTCTTTGTGGGCAGGAAAAGGCAGCAATGCAGGCAGGAGCCCAGTACAAAAGGCCAGCCTGCAGCCCCGGCAGAAATGGAATGAGAGAGGGGGAGTGAGCAACCTCAACGGAGCAGTGTCGGGACTGCTGCACATGTCTTTGTGGGCAGACAAATCCGGCAACACAGGCAGGAACCCAGTACAAAAGGGCAGCCTGCAGCAGTGGGAGACACAGAACGAGCGAGTGAGGGAAGGGGAGGGAGTGAGCTCAACAGAGCTCTGTTGGGACTGCTGCGGATTTCTTTGTGGGCAGAAAAAGGCAGCAATCCACTCAGGGTCCCAATACAAAAGGGCAGCCTGCAGCGGCAGGAGAAACAGAACGAACAAGTGAGAGAGGGGGAGTGAGTGAGCAAGCGCAATGGAGCTCTATTGTGACTGCTGCAGATTTCTTTGTGGTCAGAAGAAAGCAGCAATGCAGGCAGGAGCCCAGTACAAAAGGGCAACCTGCAGCACTGACAGAAACAGAACGAGCGAGTCAGAGAGTGGAGTGAGTGAGCTTAACAGAGCTCTGTAGGGACTGCTGCAGATTTCTTTGTGAGCAGAAAAAGGCGCCAACAGAGGCAGGAGACCACTACAAAATGGCAGCCTGCAGCGCCAGGAGAAACAGAATGAGTGAGACAGGCGTAGTGAGCGACCTCAACAGAGCTCTGTTGGGACAGCTGCAGATTTCTTTGTGGGCAGGAAAAGGTGGCAATGCAGGCAGAAGCCCAGTACAAAAGAGCAGCCTTCAGTGCTGGGAGAAACACAATGAGCGAGTGACAGAGTGGGAGTGAGCGAGCTCAATGGAGCTCTATCATCACTGCTGTGGATTTCTTTATGGGAAGAAAAAGGTGGCAACGCAAGCAGGAGCCTAGTACAAAAGGTTAGCCTGCAGTGCTGGCAGAAACGGAACGAGTGAATGAAAGAGGGGGAGTGAGCTACCTCAACGAACCTGTGTCAGGACTGTTACAGATTTCTTTGTTGGCAGAAAAAGCCGCCAACAGAGGCAGGAGCCCAGTACAAGAGAGCAGCCTGCAGCACCAGCAGAAACAGAATGAGCGAGTTAGAGAAGGGGAGTCACTCACCTCAACGGAGCTCTGTTGGGACAGCTGCAGATTTCTTTGTGGGCAGCAAAATGTGCCAATGCAGGCAGAAGCCCAATACAAAAGAGCAGCCTGCAGCACCAGGAGAAACAGAATGAGCGAGTGAAACAGGCGGAGAGAGCGACCTCAACAGAGCTCTGTTGGGACAGCTACAGATTTCTTTGTGGGCAGAAAAAGGTGCCAACGCAGGCAGAAGTCCAGAACAAAAGGGCAGCCAGTAGTGCCAGGAGAAACACAATGAGTGAGTGGGGGGGGGGTAGCGAGCTCAACAGACCTCTATCGTGACTGCTGCAGATTGCCTTGTGGGCAGAAAAAGGCGACAACACAGGCAGTAGCCCAGTACAAAAGGCCAGCCTGCAGTGCCGGCAGAAATGGAATGAGCGAGAGAGGGGGAGTGAACTAGCTCAACGGACCTGTGCCAGGACTACTGCAGATTTCTTTGTGGCAGAAAAGTCACCAACAGAGGTGGGAGCCCAGTACAAAAGGGCAGCCTGCAGCGCCAGCAGAAACAGAATGAGTGAGTGAGAGAGGGGGAGTGAACCACCTCAACAAAGCTCTGTCGGGACAGCTGCAGATTTCTTTGTGGTCAGAAAAACATGCCAATGCAGGCAGGAGCCCAGAACAAAAGAGCAGCCTGCAGCACCGGGAGAAACAGAATGAGCAAGTGACACAGGGGTAGTGAGCGAGCTCAACGGATCAATGCAATCAACATTCGGCATTGACAAATGCTTGTTTAAACTGTGGTCAAGTCTACCTTGAATCAGGGTTTGAGCATAGTTTACTAAAATGGTTCTGAAGTCATGTTCAGTTGTGTTCAATGCGGACGCAAACATTGCTTGCAGCTACTTAAAATGTTTTACACTGGATAAAGCGTTTTAAGTAGCCCAGTGTGAACAGGGCCTAACTGTGATGTGCTGCAAGCTGGGTAAACCTGGAAAGAATCAGAAGGTCTTAGCTCTATTGAGGATATTAAAGCAGCAGTACTAAATGAAAAAATTGGATCTTTTGCAACAGTTTGTTCCCTGTTGAGCACTTACTGTACTTCGGAATCTTTCTTGATTTCGCTATACTATTACCCAGTAATTTGCTGTTTTTCTTTGTTTTTCTTTACATTTCTCCCACCTGCCATGTTATCAATCAATCAATCAATATTTATTTTACAGGGTGAAACACCATTGAGGTGAACTCATTTACAAGGTGGACCTGGACGAAGCACAATGACAGTTACAAATGTGTATACACAGTGATCACATAAAACCTCATAATGACACGTAATACAAGAACACTACAGGAGTAATAAGTAAGTAATAATACCCAACAGGGTGGGCTTTATTGGAAAATACAGGACTGCCCAGGGGTGTAATGAGGCCAGATGCTGCAGGCGGAGGGCCTTAAAGCCCCTGTAAGGTTTGGTATTTCCCAATAAAGCCCACCCTGGAGGGTATTATTGTGCTTAGAAAATGGGCACTGTGAAAAAAAATGTTACAAAAAATTGTTAATAAAAAATATGATTCATAATAAGGTTAGTAATTAAATAGTTACTCAGCCTGTATTGGAATGAAGGACTGTTGTCCTAGTAAAGACTCTAATTAACAGTAACGACAATAACAACAACAAAAAGTTGGTTGAGTGCTATTACTACCCTACAGCGGACTGTTGCTGTTTTTTTTCTGTCAGAACTCCCCGTGTCATGAGCTAGTTTTGTCTCTCATTCCACCTCCCCTTCGCATTTTATTTTTGAGATTAGCTGTTGTTTTCTCTTATTTTTTCATTACTGGAGAAAGGAGCTGTTGCTGTTGCTTTTGGGATGATGGAAGGAAGTGCAGTTTGGGAGAGGGAACATGTACGAGGCAGGTCTTCACTTCAGGCTGCAGGTGACAAACAAATTAATTTTCCAGTATGGACACTGTCATACAGAAAGTACTGCACTTAAAACTACTTTTTGGATTTTTTAGGAGTGAGAGAGTGGTTGCTCCTGTACTGTTAGTGTGAATGAGAGGAGTGGCATTTTTTTTCCCTGTTCAGTAACGTATGGAAAATTAACGAAATGCCACTTCTGCTTCTCTCAAGTACACTAGTGGTAGCAGAGCTAGTGGTTCATCTGATACTGTTAATCAGATTTGGAGTCACTTTCCTTTTGCACTAATGCCATTCACTGTTTTATGTTTTTTTTGCCAGAGGGAACAGAGGAAGATCAGGTGCTTTTGTACCTTCCACTTAGCGAGTGGGAGAAAATGGCGACGTGCCACTTGGAAATTCAGGGGAGGCTCATGGATTCTTTGTGTAATGGAGCACCCTAAATTCGTACTTGATTTTTAGCAGGCTCTATTGGAAAATAAATGAATCTGTACTCGGCATATCAGCCAATAAGATTCATTTATTTTCCGAGCCCATTTTCTAACAATCATTACAATATTCTGAAAATTTGTATCCAAAAACCTATGTACATATAAAATATATACAAAATAAACCTCATGAGAAGAAGGATTAAACAAGGAGATAACAGCAGGTTAGGCCAAGGAGCAGAGGGCAACCAAGGGAGTTGGGTGATAAAAAAGGATTAACATTAGGCTTGAGGTGAATCGGAGGGGTGTATAGAACAGTAAAAGAGAACAGCCAAAGGTTGTATTAGACAAATGCACATGATTCGAGTGCCATCAGCGAAAACAATTACAGGTGTCCTTGAAAGAATGAATGAACAGAGTTTTAAAGAAGGTCACCTTTACAGGGATTGCAAGCTTCCAAGCTTTTTGTATGTTATTCCATAGCACAGGAAGGGTGTGGCTTATTGCTGATCTACCATAGCGTGTTTTGACCTTGAAGATGAGAAGTGAGATATAGGAGAGGTTTCTCAAGGGATAGCTTCCAGTGATGCAGACAGGCAGTGTGAAATGTATTGGGGGAGCTTCTTGATGATGGCTCTTTAAGTCCAGAAGACTGCATTTTGTTGCTGTCTGAAACTAAGTGAGCTCCAGCCTAATTTAGCATAGAGTATGCAGGCTATGCAGTGATGGGTGGAGTATGGCACTGCAGCGATGAATCTAAGCACACAGTGATAAAGTGTGTCGAGTTTGGACAAGGCTGTGCTAGGCCTTGGCCATACAGGACGTCAGCAAAGTCCAAAAGAGGCATAAAGGTAGTTTAAATCAACCTGGTTTTTGCTTTCTGAGTAAGTAAGTGCTTAATCTGAAAGAAGAGTCCAAGCCTCTGTTTTAATTTTTTCAATAGTTCCTCAATGTGATCAACAAATGATAGTTTATAGTCAATCAGGAATCCCAGATATTTGAATTTCACCACAAACTCCAGGGGCTCACCCAGTAGAGTGCTTACATGAGGAACTGTACCAAGGGTGCAGAGTTTAGAAACATTGGCTGATGGGGCAAAGAATATAGCCTTGTTTTTTTAGTATTTAGTAGGAGTTTTAGATGCAATAGAATTTCTGTAGAAGGTTAAATTTGAGTTGGAGGTTCCTACAGGAAAGTTCCAGGGTAGACCTATCAATGTAAAGCACAGTATCATCAGCAAACAGGTGAATGTTTGCTGAATTGATTCTTGTGTTATTATTATTGACATAAAAAGCAAAAAGTAACGGTCCTAAAATAGACTCTTGAGGTACACTTCTTAGCAGAGTTTTCAGCGGGGAGAGGTCCCCATCTGCCTTAACCTGCTGGTGATGATCATGACGACACTGATCATCATGACACGGATGTTCATGGTTGGTGATGATCATGACGACACTGATCATCATGACACGGACGTTCATGGCTTGTGATGATCATGACGACACTGATCATCACGACACGGACGTTCATGGCTGGTGATGATCATGACGACACTGATCATCACGACACGGACGTTCATGGCTGGTGATGATCATGACGACACTGATCATCACGACACGGACGTTCATGGCTGGTGATGATCATGACGACACTGATCATCACGACACGGATGTTCATGGCTGGTGATCATGACGACACTGATCATCACGACACGGATGTTCATGGCTGGTGATGATCATGACGACACTGATCATCATGACACTGATGTTCATGGCTGGTGATGATCATGACGACACTGATCATCATGACACTGACGTTCATGGCTGGTGATGATCATGACGACACTGATCATCACGACACTGACGTTCATGGCTGGTGATGATCATGACGACACTGATCATCACGACACTGATGTTCATGGTTGGTGATGATCATGACGACACTGATCATCATGACACGGATGTTCATGGCTGGTGATGATCATGATCATGGTGATGGTGTTGAATTGGAACCCTCTGCTGCCAACCATGCATGCACATAACTTGCAGTTTTTACACAGGGACAAAGGGGATGCGCAACACAGTGTCCCATGGAAGTAAATAAAAGATGTGAAATGATGGGGGGAGGGGGAGCTTGGCTGCAAATTAGGCACCAGCCATATTTTCTGTGGATCCACAACAATGGAAATACATTTTGAAAATCTAAAAAACTAATGATTGTGAGAAAAAAATATTTACAGATATGGAGACTGGATCTATGGCTGCATGCTTCCAGCCAAAAAGCAGAATTTTGGTAATCACTTCCTGATTATCCAGTACTGCTGCTTTAAAGTAAACCTCCCTATTTCTCCATTTTCAAATTAGTTTTCTATCTGTTTTTTTATATCAACTGTACAGCTTCAAAAATGTTGTTGTAGTCCATGTGCTTCTGAGTTCAGACATTCAATTTAGAAATTTCTGGAATCTGCCTTTCTTGAATAGTGGAGGAACATCCTAGAAAGCATGCATTCCTCCAACACAGTACCCAGTGTTTTGATGAGCAGGTCTCTGTCCTGCAAGGTCCGAATGATAGACCTGCCTTGCCTATAAATAAAATTATGTAAACCTCACCTAGCAGCTTTTCCAGCATGAAGTCTCCAAATCCTGGCACCGGGTGCCGCTCAGTGAGTGAAAGTTAACATCTGAATCCCTCATGATTTTTGGTTCAGTTACAATTTTATGGCAAAAGACAGATGTTATGTCTGCTCCTGGGAAATTATTTTTTGGGGGGTAATTTGTCATCACAGATGTAATCCATTCTAAGATACTGGCAGTGCCAAAACTGTGGTTTAAAATGGAAGTTTTGATCAAATAATGTAAAATGGTAACGTTTTGCAAGTTGGATCTTGCAGGATTATCGAAGAGCCTGCAGGATGTATGTCCCATGGGAAATCTGATTCCAGAACATCATGACTTCATAGATAATAACAACTTAGGGCAATAAAGCCTGACAATGCAGAAATACAGCTTATTTATAATTTAAATCGCTACCATTTTCATTTAAAGTTGTTTCTCAGGCAATTCCCGATTTTTAATTTTTGATGCACTTACCGAAGTGTATTTTGCATAAATTGTAGCTTGTAAATAGCTTTTAAGTCACTTTTTTTATAACACTTTATCTACAGAGAGTTCTGTTCAAGACTCAGTTGACATTTATATCATTATTTCTGATTACAACTGTTTTGTTTATTGATCCTAAAAGAGGTTTACTTTAGTATTGTCTGAAAAAAAGTCTGTTTTTGGAACCTTACAATAATTGTTTTACACAGAGTCAAATATAGAACTGCATAAAAACACCTTTTGAAGAAAGGGATGAATCAATAGTCTTATGGTTTTGGTCCTTTACTTACGATGATGTAATCTATTACAGCCGCTAACAAACACCACTCCCTTTAAACACTGAGCTGCAAACAGTACAATGCCATAGTTGGGGAACAAAAAGCATCAGTAGGGTGAGAATTCTTTTTGTTAAAATACTGTACTGTAATTTAGTGGGGCTGTGGTCCATGAGTCAAGGAGTGGCATGTTTGCAAAGTGCTTGAAACATCCAAGCCACCGGTTTGACTCAGGAATCAGACAAATCCAAATTATTCTAGGGATTCTCCTATTACCCTTAGTTACAAGTTATGAGCCCAATTCTATAAGCACCCCTATACATGTCACAAGTTGCGACATGCAATGGGTGTAGTGGCGCCAAGGACCCTGTGCCCGATTCTATAAGGGGCAAGGTCCCCATTGCTAAGTCCTGCGACTTGTGCCATTCCCACAGGTGTGCCAAACAAAGGGCATACCAGAGGGGCATGTCACAAGCTGCATCCATAGTTCTGTAGGGTCTAAGTGCACCCCCCAGCCCTAGTCCCCAAGTTGGAAAAGCCCTGCAGGGCTATAGGAACCCCCCTACCCCCAGTCCCCCAATGTGTAAACACAAAAGCCCCTCAGGGCTATTGGATAACTCCACAAGTCCTGATCCCCATAATAGTAACAGCCCCCCCATTCTTCGATCCTCAATGCCAGCCGCACACAAATGGCACATCCTGTATTAATAGAAACCAATATACAAATCCCTAACTTGAATCCCTGGTAGTCTAGTGGCCTCCCACCTGGCAGAGCCAGATCACCCCATGCCCCCCTACCCAGCGGCAACTGGCACAGTCAACCTCTCACCTCCATGGGCAGCTGCTGTCTGAGCTCTGTCTGAGCACGTACTGCATACAGCATGCACTCGATGAATGAATGACAGTTCATTCATTGAGCATGTATTATATACAGTACACACTCAGATGGAGCTCAGTCAGTGGCAGGCTGTGGTGGTAAGAGGTGGGCTGTGTGAGTTGACGGCTGGGTGGGAGGGTGCAGGTGGTCTGGCACTGCCAGGTGGGGGGTGTTATCCATGGACCACAACCCCTGATTGAGGCCCTATGTCGCAGACAGTAATATTTCGGGCACAGGCACTTATCATATAAGCATAAGTGTCAGGATCTGGGTTCTACTGTTCTATTATTGTTGCTATTGATTACAATGCTTATGACTGTATCCTTGCTATATAATAACAATGCTTTATATAGGCAGTACAGTGCCTTATATACAATTATATACTGTTATTACCAATATTCTACGATTATTGTGTTTTCATAAGAATCATTGTGTTTTACTGAAAATCATTATGTACTGTTGCACTGAGAAAATACTGCTGTTTTGGACACTTGTATAATTACAATCAGTTGTGCAAGGCTGCCATTTTTAAGTTTAGTGCAAAGTAATTATTAGTAAGGGTCATCATGACCTGATTGCATACAAAGACGGTTTATTTCCCCTTATCAGTGTTTTTGCTACTTCGGTGTATATTCCCAGGCTAGTACAAATCACATCATATTTGTTCATCCAATTATATGTTTTTTGTATCTCTTTTGCTGGTTTCTATAGCAATAATCTAACATACTAAAATGCCAGCAGAATAGGCCTAACGGTCTTTCGTGTCTGCTCGTTTGGTCAGCCCCCACCCTGGGTGCTGACCTTGCTGTCCCCCTCGCCTTCTCTGGCTTCTCCCTTCCCAGTTCCAGATATTCTTGCTGCATTGGATTTTGCTTCCAGAACCCTTCCCCTGTACCTGTCCCACCCCCTCTTGAACCCCTCCACTGTCTCTGCCTCCACCAGCCCCTAGGCAGTGCATTCCATGGCTCCACCACCCTCTCAGTGAAGTAGCACCTCCTCCTTTCTCCCTGAATCTTCCCCTCCAGCTTCCACCCATACCTCTAGTGGCCCTTCCTTCCTTCAAGCACCCTGACTGTTCCTCCCTATTTACCCTCTTCATGTACCTGAAGACCTCTATCTGTCCCCGGGTCCCTTCTCTCTTCCAATGTGTACATATTTAGCTCTTCGAGCCTCTCCTCATAGGTCCTGTCCCCCAAGCCCCAAATCATTTTGGTTACCCTCCTCTGGACCCTCTCCAGGAGGTTAATGTCCCTCTTTAAGTGTGACCTCCAAAACTGCACATAGTACTCAAGGTGCGGCCTCACCAAGCAGTTATACAGAGGGAGTATCACTTCCCTCCTTCTGGAGGTGATTCCCTAGCGATGCATCCCAGCATCCTGTTGGCCTTGGCTGCTGCCTCCACAAGTCTCAGAGTTGTTCATCTTGACATCCACCACCACCCCAGGTCCCTCTCAGCCATTGAGACTTGTAGCATTTCCCAGGGTGTACACTTGGCCTGGGTTTCTGGCCCCCAGGTGGAGTACCTTGCATTTCCCTGCATTGAACCTCAGCTTCCACTTTCTAGACCATCTTTCCAGAGCCTCCAGGTCCCCCTGTAGGGCCACCCTCCCCTCCTCCCCATCCACCACCACCCCCAGTTTGAGTCATCTGCAAAGAGACTCATCTCACTCCTGATTCCTGTCCTTATGTCAGATACATAGGCATTGAACAGAAGGGGCCCAAGGACTGATCCCTGTGGGACCCCACTAATGACCCTCCTTGGGGATGAGACTATCCCACCAACTACGACCCTCTGGTTCCGGTCCTGGAGCCAGTTGCCTATCCATCTGATCACCTGGTTCCCCACCCCCATTTCTCCCAGCTTATCCAACAGGCCCACGTGAGGAACAGAGTCAAATGCCTTGCTGAAGTCTAGAAAGAGGACGTCCACTGGTCTATCCAGGTCCAAGGCACTTGTCACCCAGTCATAGAACTCCACCAGGTTTGTCTGACACGATTTCCCCGGGATGAATCCATGCTGTCTATCGTCCAGGCACCCTGACTTATCCAGGTCCCCCCCTAGCCTCTCCTTGACAATGCCCTCCATCACCTTGCCCACCACCGATGTCAGGCTGACAGGTCTGTAGTTCCCTGCCACCTCCCTTGATCCCCCTTGTGGATAGGCACTATATGCACCACCTTCCAGTCTTGGGGCACCCACCCTGTCCTCAGAGAGATGGTGAAAAGCTCCGCCAGGGGTTTTGCCAGGACATCCTAAGTTCCTTCAGCACTCTGGGATGTAATTTATCTGGTCCAGTGCTTTCTCCGTCTTAAGGGCTGAGGGCTTCTCCTCTCTCTGCTGTGATTTCCACTTCCGTACCTCTCTCTCTGCTTAGCCCTCCCCCACCTGCCAGTGATGCCTCCCCTCTCCCACAGACCCGATCGGTAAGGGTCCCCCCTCAGTATCTCTGTCTCCTCCCATGTATGATGCAGCACCCCATTTTCCTTGGTGAAAACTGAGGTGAAGTACTCATTTAGTACCTCAGCCTGCTCCCCAGGTCTTGTGCCCATCTCTCCCTGATTTAATCCTGCTAATCTGCCCCTTCACCCTTCATTTTTCCCCAATGTATCTAAAGAACCCTTGTTCCTCTCCTAATTTCCCTGGCCAGGTTCTGCTCCTTCCTTGCCTTAGCCCCTCACCACTCTAGTGGCCCTTCTAGCCATCAGCTCGTACTCCCTCGATCCCTTTCACTCCTTGAGCACTTGAATTGCTTATAGGCTGCTTCTTTCCCAGCACCACCTCCTGGACCTCCCTGGTCCACCAGAAGGGTTTTGGGCCCCACTGCATTTTCGTCTTACTCTTGCACAGGTGCTGGTAGCATCCTGCACCCCTCTCCTGATGATTTCCCACCTACTATCAGCATCCATGTCTGACCCAATCCCATCCAAATGCTCCTTAAGGATCCTTCCCATTTCCTTAAAATCCGCCCCTGAAGTCGGTTACTCCGTCTTTGTGCAGCCTTCTACCCCTCCTAGGTCAGGCAGAACCATACCGTGGCATGGTCACTCCCCGCCAATGGGTCCCTTACCCCAGGCCCCCAATCTGGTCACTGTCTGCCAGGACCACATCCAGTACCCGAGCCTCCCTGGTCGGTTCCCTCACCTGCTGAGTTAGGAACGTCTTGAAAGACATCCAACAACTTCTGTTCCCTGGTCACAGAGGATGTCATAGTCTCCCAGTCTGTTCCTGGCATGTTTAAGTCCCCCAACACCACCACCATTCCTCTGCCCAGTCTGCAGTGTCTCCCAACATCTGCCACCAGACTGTCCTCCAGCTCCTCCGCCAGGGCAGGGGGTCTATACACCACTCCTATTTTTACTCTCTTGCCCCCCCTTGTTATCAAGGTGACCCAAATCGCCTCCATGGTTCCCTCCGCCTCCTCTACTCCCCCTATGCCAATGCAGTTTTTGACTATCATTGCTACCCCTCCTCCCCTTCCCTCCCCCCTGTCCTTCCTGAACATAGTGTAACCCTCCAGGTTCAGGTCCCAGTCATGTCCTGCAGTGGCCCAAGTCTCAGTGACCGCTGCCACATCCACTGCTCCCTCAGTTAGCATCGCCTGGAGCTCAGGCATTTTATTGCCCAAGCTCCTGGCATTTAGCAGGACTACCTTCACCCTTTCCCTATAGTTCCATTTCCCTGCTTGTGTTCCCATGGGGATTCTGTTTTCCCCTGGTCTGCACTTTGCCAGTCGGCCTTTTCCTGCAATCCTCCTGGTCCCCAGGGGGGTGGAGACAGAGTCCCTCCTTTATCGGCACCCCCTTGACAGCCTTTTCTCCCATCCCGCCCCCCTTCACAAGTTTAAACCCCACTTTTCACCAATGAACCCCTCTATTTTCAACTTAAGGATTCCCCTCCCCTCCAAATTGAGATGTAGTCTATCTCTAGCATACAGCTCCTTATCCTCCCAGGTCTCCCCCAATCCCCCATCAACCCATACCCTCTGGCCTCACACCACTCCCTGAGCCACTGGTTTATCTCCCTAATCTTCCTTTTGTGTTCCCCACTAGCCCTTGGCACTGGCAGGATTTCTGAGAAGGAAACTGTGCATCCTATGTCATGACAGACCCTGGCGAGCTCCCTGAATCTTGCCTGTATCTCTAGCTTGCTATTTCCCTCAATGTCATTTGTACCCAGGTGGACCAGTATGTCTGGGGAACCCCCACAATCCTTTGCCAGCTGATATACCTCGTGCTTAGCCCTGTGCACAGTTAGTCCAGGGAAGCATCTTGTTCTAACCGCCAGGCTTCTCCTCCCTATCCCATTTGATACCCCTGATCATAGAATCCCCCAGCAGGAGCACTCTGACCACTCCTTTCCTCCATCCCCCCTTCCATGTCCCTCATCCTTTCTACTGCCCTCCACCCAGCCGGCTCCTTGTTCCTCCCCTATCTGGTGCCACATGCCACCCCTCCTTATTTACCATGCCACCCCTCCCTCCAATCCATGCCTCTTCCTCCTGAGTATCCTTCTGTACCTTACATTCCCCTCACTGCCTCGAACTGGTCCTTCTCCCCATCTGCTAAACTAGCCTGGCTCATCCTCCTTCCTTCCTGTCTCCATTTAGTTCCTCCTTGCTCGTCGGTCTCCCCTGGCCTAAACCCTCAGCTCCCTTTACTGAATCCTCCTTGTACTCTGGTCCTTCTCCTTACCTTCCTCCCAACTGGTCCTTCTCCTTGCGCTTTCCTCCTCTTCCCCTGCCCCTCCTGCTCTGATTCACTGCTCCCCCCATTCTCCTGCATTCCAGGTCTCCCCTGTTCTTCCTGCTATCTGGCCTCTGCCTCCTGCCTCCCACTCCCTTTCCATCTCTAACCACCCCTGTCGTGGCTACATCACCCCCCTCATCCTCGAGCAGAAGAAGAGAATTGAAGCGGTTATTGAGTGCAAGGTCTGATCCACCTCCCCGCCTTGCTTCCTTCTGTCCAGCCCTGGCCATCTGCCTACTTCCCTGAGAATGCTGTCCCTCCGTCCCTCCTTTGTGAGGGTCCCCAGTTACCTGCCTGCTTCCTTGGTAGTGTCCTTTGGCCCCTCTGCCAGGGTCCCTATGACCCCTGGTATTCTCCTGCACTCCTTTCCCTGTGCCCCACCCCAGTGCTTGGTGCAACCCCATGGGAGATTCCCAGCCCCTTCCCCAACCATACCACCCCTTCCCCCAGCTTTCTCCTAATCCCCGCAACCTCCTCCCTAAGCTGTGCTAGCTGGTAGCACACTGGGAAACCACCAAACTTCCAAGCCCAGTCCAGTATAATGGCTGCGCCACACCCTGTGCACCCCACCACCCTCCCAAAGATGCTGGCCCTAATGATGTGTGGTTCCATCCCCTTCCAAATAGGTTTCCTTGGGTGAGCCACCAGGTTCCCCCCTAGTCCAAGATACACCCTACTGCCTAATCAGGTCATCCACTAATCTTAGAGACAGTCCCACTGTACACCAGTAACCCTTTTACTAGGTGCAGTACAACACATTAAACTTATAAGGGAAATGAACAACTCCCTAAGCTCCTCTCTCCCAGCCTTTAAATCCAACCCCCAGTGGCTAGAACTACATGAGCTGCACCTGCAGCCTTTTCCTCCAATTGCAGGGCAGGTGTTCCCCTATAAATTAACAGACTTCTGGGGAGGGAGGGGTGAGGGAGGCGGTCTTGGGCAGACACCTGACTCGAGAGAGAGTATCAGCCCTGTGTCTCCCCATCAAGCCCAGCAGCCAAAGAACCAGGCCCAAGCAAATCCCACCAAATAGGTTTTAAATCAGAAGAAATAGGCCTCTACCAGCGCAGCCTGTTACACAGTGAAACATCCACAAAATGAGCCCCACTTACAGCCACCAAATCAGTTTTCAAACATCCAGCAGTCCCCAAAACAATACCCTGCTAGCCCCTTAGAAGTAAGAAAGAAAAGAACTAACCTACCAAGTAAAATCCACAAGAACCCTGTGAAAACAACAGCAGCAGCTACTGTCCTGGAACACAACTGATCCTGTCCCCTTCCAGTTCTTTCTGAGAAGACAAAGCAGCTAACACCTCAACCTGATTCAGCTCTGCCTCCAGTCAATTGGCTGAGTGAGACCTGGCCAGACCATTAACACCCCTCCCCCACTATGCACTAACCTTTGCAGCTAGTGGAGTCAGCAAAAGGAATCAAAATTCAAGTCAAAGCCCCCAAAATATGTTTGCTGCCAAAGGAAACAGGTCTCCAATCTAATCAGCTTCACTAACAACACATCAAAATAGGCTTGAAATTAACAGATATAGGTCTCCAATTCAAATAACCATCTCCAAGCAAATCCCACCAAATAGGTTTTAAATCAGAAGAAATAGGCTTCTACCAGCGCAGCCTGTTACACAGTGAAACATTCACAAAATGAGCCCCACTTACAGCCACCAAATCAGTTTTCAAACATCCAGCAGTCCCCAAAACAATACCCTGCTAGCCCCTTAGAAGTAAGAAAGAAAAGAACTAACCTACCAAGTAAAATCCACAAGAACCCTGTGAAAGCAACAGCAGCATCTACTGTCCTGGAACACAACTGATCCTGTCCCCTTCCAGTTCTTTCTGAAAAATGACTGTATTAGCTTAGAATCCTTAGAGAAGACACTGATTCTACCCAGGGTAAGAAATTAGGAAGACTGATTATCTATCTATCTCAGTGCTAATTATCTTTATTTTTATCACTGATTGGTAGTAAGTCTGTTTTATATACCAGAAATAAATCATTATCAGACTCGGTAAACCACGTGTTTGTTGTTTCTCTACTTTGTCAATCCAGACAAGAACCTGCGATAGAGTAAGATTTATTGCTCTACTTACACTGGCAACCGGAGTGCTGGACTGTGTCAGAGTGAGATTCATATCTCAGTTTTTTGATCTCAGATATTCAGCAGTGTGGCGCAATTTAGATGCCACTTGGACCTGTCTGAACACACCGTGGTTTTCACTTTGCAAACTTCTTTTGCTTTGGTCTAGAGAGGGGCAACCCCCCAGACCTCTGGTAAACTCCTTCGTGAGTTACAGTGTACAGCCTTGGCTCAACTACTTCTAGAAGGAGTCCAGAAACCTGTCTGAAGTCAGAGCCCAGGATTTTTAAAACAGTCTTCCACTTTTTTTTCCTCTCTTTACTTTTTTTTTGTGTGTTTTGTCTGTTAACCCTTGTGTGTCCAATGTCTCAACTGTGCACACAATTGAAACTAGATGTTTCAAACTACCTCACCTCCCATGGAGGCTGGACTGATTTTGCACTGGATGCAACATCAGCTAATGACCCCTTGCTTGCTATCTCAAACCAATATCTTGAGTCCAAGCAAAAAGCAATGAAATATCACTCTAAGGGTTTGTTACTGGCTGCTCTCCAAACAGCTGTTGACTCTCTGCTTACCCATTGTGCTACTCTTGAGCTGCAAAATGCTTCTTTAAAAAAGGAGGGGGGAAGGGTTGCAAGCACAAGAGTTCCTGAAAAGGGAACAGAAGTTAATGGAGGAGACACAGTCACTCCATGAACACAATAACAGGCTGTTGCATTGTACTGCCCAAGAAACAGAACAAAAAAATTGCATGTTAAAAGAGGATAATGAGAGGCTGAAATGTGACAAAAAACAGTTGTCTTATTTAAGTGATATTTTGAGTGACACAAATGCATGTTTGCATGATGATAATGTGCAATTGAAAGAGAATGAAAGACTGATGAATGAGCTAGACAAAGAGTTTAGGGAAAACGTCGAATTGGGCGCCGCATATCAAGTTATGCAGCGTGAGGTTGAGAAAGATATTGAGCAGGGCACTGCAAAAGCTTGTCATAGAAAATGTAAGGCAAAGATGGAGAAACTGCGCCACTGGTGAGACATTCTCGCTGGCCATGTTAAAGCCATAAATGGTTTTCAGTACACACCCACTGATATTACGTCATCAGGTGATGACGATTTGGATTACGGCTGCCTCGTCACATCCAAACCCCCACCTCACAGGGCGGTGTCATTCACTAGCCACCCACAAGATGGCTGCCATGTTGGCACATCACCCATGTTGCCATGTGACAACCAAAATGGCCACCTCATGATAGCCATCCACAAGATGGCCACCATGTTGGCACATCGCCCATGTTGCCATGTGACAACCAAAATGGCTGCCTCATGAAAACCAAAATGGCCACCCATGACAACCAAAATGGCTGCCCCATGACAACAGCAAACATGTCAGCCCTCATGAGAACCAATATGGCCACCCTAATGATAACAAATATGGCAGCCCCCATGATACGGGAGGCCAGCCACCACCACCAGGCCATGTGCTTCCACTGGCTCCCCTCACCAGGGAGGACAGTGCGGAGGTGCGCAGCATTGTGCAGGATGTAATTACTAACCTAGTTACAAACCCTGGTGCTGTGTCAAACCCTGACGCCCCGACCTTGCACGTCAAATAGAACGCATGGTTGAGCATGTTGTCAGCCAGGATACAGCATTCCATGCAGTCACCACTATGGCGGCGGATGCCGCCCTTCGTGGTGCTTTAAATTTCGGCCCCCCACAAGGCCCAACATCCAACCCACTACAGGTGGCTCATTCTGTTCAACAAATTGCCCAAGGCATTGGACAAATGGGTCCCAATGACAACCTTAGCTGTCATTTAGAGAAGTTACGCTCTCTTTGTGAGAAACTTTCTCTCAACCCGAGTATCAGGTTCAAGTTTTGAGACAAACTATCGAGCCAACCCTCTGGGCCAAGCTCTCAGAGGACATTCGCAATTGCAACACGCTTGATTTCAATGATATCTCACAGGCCCTTCTATTGGGCAATTCCCCAGGTATCGTTGGAACCCACTTGGCCTACAAGGTTAAGCAAAATGTAAAAGAAATCCCAGCGGCTTATCATCAATGGTTGTGGCTTGCCTACCAGGCCGGCAAAGGCCTAGCTGGAGAGACCGCCACTAGAGACCAAATTGAGTACAAGGACTTGTACAGCCGGAACATGACTCCGGGTCTCAGGGAAAAAGTTGAACTCAATGTTTACCTACAGACTGACACTTTTCAACTTACCAAGATGAAGCGTGCCTTTCAGGTTTACCTCCATAATCTTGCTTCTGGCAAGAACAAGATGCCCGACACCATCACCTCGATGGCCCAGATGGACCCGGCACAAGTTGCTGGGGTTGGCTCAGCCCCCACTCGCTACACTGTGGAAGGTGGCAACATCAAGCAGGATGCCCCTTCTGACGACCATCAGGCTCAGGCCCACAAGGGGTGGGCAACCAAAATTACAAAAACAATCGCAATAACAACAACCTAAATGGCCAAAACACAAATTCCAATAATAAGTACCATAATGGGCCTACTTATAGGGAATTAAAGGATCAAAATGGACCCTCCGGAAACAACTGGAGGAGGTCCTTGCTGTAATGGATGGCACTGCAGGCCATTCTGTTGCAACCCTGTAACCATTCAGCAATACAAACCCTTTCAGGTCTTCAGCCTTAGCAGAGCCAAGTGGCCAAGGAACAAACGCCTTCACAGCACCGAGTACTGGCCAGACTGGTGCAGTGATTGAGGAACTGCCCTTTGAGCAAGTGGAAATTGCACCTCTGACATTACACATACAGTATTCCCATTCTGTGATGCCCCAAGGGGGAGGGGCCCAACAGGCCCCCACAGGCCGTAAGGCCCAGAGACAGGAAGATGAAGAAGAATCAGAGAACTATACAGATTGACAATTACAGGCCCCAGTATTGATTGTGAGTGACTTGCTTGTTGACACAAATGGACAGCCCTGTGTAAGGACCATGGGTGGGGGCCGCCAACTCGACATGCTCCTAGACACAGTAGCAGCCATGTCGGTTCTCCGTGATGAGAACCCAGCCACTTGTGCATGGTCCACCAGCTGGCAGACAAGTGCACAAAGTGTAGATGGTACCAAATTACAAACCTTTCGATCTGTAGCACTACCTGTGCAGGTAGGCCACCTAAAAACTAAACTTGTTTTTGACCTCATGGTATTACATCACCGCCCCAGCATATTGGGAATTGATTTCATTGCACAGCATGGCTGTGTAGTGTACGTAGCTAACAGGCTATTGCTACAGATCCAGGGCCAATGCCATGCTGTCACTATTCCAGACTCACATGTGGTGGCAGCCATCAAACATAACAACAAGGAGTATGACATCATGGCTTTGTTCACCAGTCATGACCTGTTTTCTGAACTAGCACTTTTGTTGCAAAAACACATTAGTGTGTTTGCTACCAACAAGCATGATTGTGGTAGGATGCACACCACCACTGAGATCACAGGGCCTAACCCTGTGAGGCAGAAGCAGTACCCATTTCCTGCTGAAGCCTTGCCATCATTGAGAGAGACCATCCAGTCACTGCTGCAACAAGGAGTGATTAAACCTTGTGTCACCACTGTCAATATGCCCATTTGGCCCGTTAAGCCAAATGGAGCTTGGAGGCTTACAATTGATTACAGGAAGCTTAATCAAGTCACCTCCAGCTGTGCCCCAACTGTGGCATCAGCCCCTGATGTGCTCAAGTTGCTGATGCCCGACAAAAAGTGATTTTCAGCTCTTGACATTTCTAATGGGTTTTGGTCACTCCCATTAGCCCAGGAAAGCCAATACAAGTTTGCTTTCACCTTTGAAGGCCGCCAGTACACCTGGACGTGCTTGCCCCCGGGATTCCATAACAGCCCCTCCCTCTTCCATCTGCAGATGATGGATGCCCTGCAGGGGTTCTCTACACCTGACAGTCTCCTGCAATATGTGGATGATTTGCTTTTGGCAACTTCCACCAAAGAGGAACACCTAACCCTTTTGGATGAACTACTGACTCTCCTCAGGAGAGCAGGTCTCAAGTGCAAGCCCTCTAAGGTACAACTGTGTCAGAAGGAGGTCATGTTCCTTGGCCTATGCATTACAGACCAAGGCAGAAGCCCAGCAACTAAGAAGATCCAGGGCTTGCAAGATCTACCACTTCCTACAAGTGTGGCAACACTCAGGCGCTTTTTAGGTATGGTAAACTACTCCAGGGATTTCATCCCTGACTTTGCCTTGAAGGCTGCTCCCCTGTATGAATTGCTAAAAAAGAGGTCCCATGGACATGGGACCCCACACACACTGAAGCTGTGGCCCAGCTCAAACAGGCCCTAGCCTCAGCCCCAGCACTGGTCAACCCAAATCCAAAATTGTCTTTCCATTTGGAAACTGCCACCTCTGATGTGGCCATGTCCACAGTGCTGGCACAAAAGTACAATGGGTACTTCAGACTCATTGCCTATTCATCACAGATGCTATCCCCTGTACAAAGAAAATACAGTCTTTGCGAAAGGTCACTGTTGGCAAACTTTTGGGCTGTCAAACACTTTCTCTACATCATTGGGTATGCTCCCATCATTCTACATACCTGCCACACCCCAACCAATTTTTTGCTTTCAGACAAAGTCAAAGATGGATCATTTTCCAACACAAGACTAACTCATTGGTCTCTGCTTTTGCAGGATAGAGACATCAAAGTACTACCTGCCAAAATGCCATCCATCTTAGCCCATGGCCTACTATACACAGGTAAACCTCATGATTATGCCCTCCAACTACCTGACCTACCTGACCCACGGCCCTTCCTGCCAGCAACACCTGAGGTCCTGGAGGGCAAAACAATGTTCCATATCTTTACAGATGTCTCTGCATCCTATCTGGATGGAGAACAGGTAGCAGGCCTTGGAGTGCTCATACTGGATCATGAGGGTGATTATAGGTGCATTTCTAGGAAATGCACTGTTCTCTCCTCATAGTATGCAGAACTCACAGCTGTGGGCTGTGTCTTAGAGATTATACCCCATGGTGACACAGATGCAATCATCTTTGCAGACTCCAATTGGGTATGCTCATCCCTAACTGAATTCTTTCCATTCTGGCAAAAGAATAATTTTACCTCATCCTATGGTACTCCTGTCAAATATAGGGAACTGTTTGTGTACATACACACCCTCACCCAAATGTTCACACACAAGCTGTACATACAGAAGGTTAAGGCTCACTGTAAATCTGATCCTTACCATGAGTACAACGAGCGAGCAGACCTGCTTGCCAAAGCAGGTGCTTGAGGGGGGGAGACATGGGAAATGACTCCCCCTCAGGGTATAGCTGCCATTGTAACATCTATAACTGCTGTCACCAAAAAAGCAGTACCAGAACTCCCACTGGATCTTTCTGCTGCTCAGAAAGCAGATGCACAGATCAGAGATGTGTTCAAATTCCTAGACAAAGAAACTGAACAGGCAATGCCTGTAGGCAGTCCATACAAGAGACACTCAGCCAATTTACACTTGTCTGGTGATCAAAGGCTCATCTGGTATCATAAACAGGATACAGGTGACAAACTGTGGGTGGCACCACACTCACTGCAAACTGAATTTATTCATATTGATCATGTTTCTCCCACTGGTGGACACCAGGGGACGGACAACACCCTCCAGAGACTCAAAACGGTCATCTGGTGGCCTGGTATGGCCAAAGATGTGGAACAATATGTTGACAACTGCATAGTGTGTGCCCAGAACAATCCCATTCCTTCAAAGAAAAATGCAAGATTGCTACCCCAAAGGCAATCTGGACCATGGAATGCAATTCAAATTGATTTCATTGGCCTACTTACTAATTCTAGTAAGAACAACAAGTATGCCCTTGTTGTCACAGACTTGTTCTCTAAGTGAGTAGAAGTATTTCCCACTAAGAACAACACTGCAAAGACCACTGCCAAAATCCTGGTGGATCAGCTATTCTCCAAGTGGGGTTTACCCCTCAAGGTAGACTCAGATCAGGGTTCCAGATTTACAGCTGAACTGATGCAACAAACACTCCAACTTCTTGGAATTGATCAAAAATTCCACATCCCCTACCATCCTCAATCCTCAAAAAATACCATATTTAGCTCATTGTATTAGTAATAAACTATGATTTATTTTATATTTTTTAGATTGCTTTTTAAAAAGAATTGTTAAAGACTGAAAATATACCCCATGAACAAGCCCAACAAGTGGGTGAAACGTAGGCGATGAAAATAAAACAAAGATTTAAGTGACTGGAAGTCTGTTGCTTTTCCTTTAGGTTTCAAAAGGGCCCCACATCCCCATTTTTTACATTGTCTATAGATCCTGTTATGGGGGGGCTGAAGATGTTCAAGAAAGAACCTATCTCCATTTCCCACCAATATTTGTGTAGTAACTCAGTTTGTTTCTGCACCTCCTGCAACAATGGCCAGCAAACGTAAAGTGATGTCCCTTTACCAAAAAATCAATGTCCTAAAGCAGATCGGTGAAATGCCTAAGATGAGCCAGAGGGATCTGGCTCAGCATATCAATCTTCCAGAATCCATGGTGGCAGATCTATTGAGGCAAAAAGAGCAGCTATTCAGCAAATGGACTAAAAATCAGAACCCCGACCGCAAAAGGAAGAGCGAGGGAAAGGACGAGGAAGTTGAAACAGCACTTCTCCGCTGGTTCCAAAATGCTCGCGGTTGGGACACACTAATCAGCGGCCCATTGTTACAACAGAAAGCCCAGCAACTAGCCACAGCCCTAGGCTGTGAGGACTTTAGTCCTTCAGATGGCTGGCTTCAGAAGTGGAAAACCAGGAACAATATTGATTTCAAAAGGGCACATTACGATAAGTTAAACTCAGATACAGAAAGTGCAGAGCAATGGCTACATAATGTTCTCCCGGGGATCCTAGAGGGGTACGAACCAAAAAAATATTTTTAACTATGATGAAAGTCAGCTATTTTATTGCTGTGTTGGGTATGGGACAATGGCATTTAAAAGCAATCCACATCTCGGTTCCAAAAAACAAAAGGAAAGAATCTCCATTCTCCTTTGCTGCAATATGGATGGTTCTGAGAAACTGCTGCCATTAGTTGTGGACAAGTCGAGAAACCCATGTTTCTTTTGTGGAGTTCATCATTTGCCAGTAGTTTACAGATCGAGCAATTTATCTTGGATGACATCTGAAATTTTTACAGACTGGTTGCAGTCCTGGGATAGAAATCTGAGGCATCGCAAAATCGTCCTACTCCTGGACAGTTTCTCAGGCCACCCAAATGTTGCTGGACTGAGAAAAATATGCCTTTTCTTCCTCCCTGCTAACACAATATGCCTCATACAACCGTTGGACATGGGAATCATCTACTGCCTAAAACAGCACTATGTCCGTGCGATGAGAGAGAAAGTGCTGGACACCCTCGATGAGAACCAAGAAATGAATGTTTCTCAGTGTGTGAAGCAAATCACACTTTTGGATGCTCTCTGACTCCTTACAAATTTGTGGGACACTGTTTCGGTGATTACTATCCAGCAATGCTATAAAATAGCTGGATTTGTACTCTCTGCTTCCGGTCTGCCAGTCCAATCTACAGAAACAAACTCCGGTGCCCCAGAATTGCTAGACGTTAATGTCTTACCTGTGCAAGATGGTCTGTCAGAGGATCAGTTTGAGGAGCTGTGTTGCCTAGGTGATAATGATGCTCCGCCTGATGGAGATTTGGATGACATCCAGGAAATACTTGGGGCAATGAAAACTGACGTTGACGGAGAGGAGGAGAAACCAGAAGCAAGCATGGCAGTGGAGGAGGCTACAGTTACTGCCACAGACATTCGTTTGGCACTTTTAACATTGTGTGGGGCCATGGAGCAGAATCCTGAACCGGAACTAAACTGGGAAAAGCTCAGAATGAAGGAAGAAACCTGGCTTCCGTACTGCAAATAACAGACTGTCCAGACCCATTTCATTGATTTCCTGGGAAGCAAATAGGAAACTGCAAACCGCAAACAGATAAGAACTATTTTAAGTAAAATATTTACAATTCAGTAAAATTAATCACTTAAATAAAGTTTTGGGCACAGTTACTTTACATGGCATCATTTTTTTAATCAAATTCATGTGTGGGGCTACAGGAATTTAAACCGCGTTTGAAAACTTGCTTGTGTGGGGATACAGGAATTTAAACCACGACTGAAAACTTGCTTATTGGTTACACCGACCATCTCCTATACCAGGCATAATAACATAGCATGCATGTGGCCAGTATAGGCAGCGGCCACTGTAGTAGGAATAGTCCCGCCTAGAAGGGTAGTCACGCCTCCAAACATCTATTAGGCCCCACTCTTCTTTCAGCTCTTGTAAGGCTGCATGGGCCTTAGGGTGCATTTGGGGGGATGGATTTGAACTTGTCCAGAAATATGTCTGACACCAAATTGAAAAAAGTCTGCTTGATTTGTGTTGGGAGCATAGATATTGCCCACAATCAATTTCCCTGTGAGGGAGGCTAACCTAATAACAACCCAGCTATCTTGTGAGCCGGACCGGGACTCCTCAGCTACCTATGAACTAGAGCGAAGAATGAGAATGGCAACACCTTTAGATGTAGATGAGGCAGAGCTAGCATGAACAGCCCCCACCCAAGATTTCTTAAGCCAGGGATTAGACCTGTTGAGAAGGTGCATTTCTTGTAAAAGAGCTACATCTGTGTGTAGGGAACGAAGGTACTGAATGACCTTAGTTCTCTTTATGGGGTGGTTGAGACCCTTAACATTCCATTATACCAGATGGAGCCCTTGAACAGTGGAGGTAGTCATAGTAACAGATACGCAAGAAATAACAAGGTACTTACCCATCCAGCGGTAGAAAGATTCAGGGAAACCCAGGGAGGGTGGCTATGGGGTTGCAAACCTGGCTATCGACAATGAAGGGCTGTTGCTAAATATCAGGAAAGTATAACCACACTGCTTTGAGGAAAGTATTCAAGGGTGTACCAAACAGAGAAAGGCATAATCACAAAGTGTTAACCGGAACAAATGGTGCACAGTCCTGTGGAAAATAGAAAAGAGAACTTGTGAGTAACAACACCAAATAACTTGGAACAGCAAGACTATTATAGCCTCACCTGAATCAGATTGCCTGAAAAGGCAATGCTAGTATAACAATTTGAACAAGCATACAGACGCTAAGAGTGAAAGAGGCTTTGGCGAAAGAGGGTACAGAACAAGGGAATACCCTCAGCTACGCAAGCTTCAATGCTCAAGGACTGGAGAGGAGGAAGTCAACCCAGAAAAACTCGCTTCTCCTCATCCGGTAAACAATCCCTGGACAAACAGCATACCCCCGGGGAGGAGGGGAGAAAAATGGGGGAGGGGAATGGAGGTGGTAGGTAAGGGAGAGGCACGGGGAGGTGGGGGTGGAGTTGGGTAACCACCCCAATCTAAAACATAAGGGCTGGTTTGCCTGCAACCTCAACATCACTTGTTAAGGTAACCCATGGCTAGGGTTTGGTCAAGGGAGCCAATTGAAATGGAAGAGGCAGGGCCATATGGTATAGCCAGGGTATCCCGGGGATAAATGACTGATAAACCCCCTAACATTTACAAGTGGAGGGGGGGTGCAGTCCCCCCTCAAGTGCCTTATACCTGGACAAGAGGGGAAACAGCTCAAGATTAGCATCAGGCTGAGAGCATTGGCACAGTGAGGACAAAAAACAAATATGTAAGAAGTCAGCCACATTGGTTTGTACTGGTGTTGGCTTATGGGACACCCTGGAGCATATAACATTGTATGACATAATAGCAAAAGAATTAAGCAGGGTGGTTAGGTAGTAAAAGTTATTGAAGAGGTAGTCCAGAAATACGCCAGTAGGGTCTACATTCCACCTTGGGAGTATCTTAGAGCCATTTTGAGGGCCCAGGAGAGCTGCTATGGGATCTGAGGGCATTGTTAATACAGCAGCAGCATAGGTTTTGTCTGCAGGTTTGAGCTTACCAGAAAGTTCCACTGCTTCAACAAGTGAAGATTCTGGTATGTCAGCCCAGTCCATAGATTGCTCATTGTCTATGGGAGAGAGATCTGGATGTGGAGAGTGACAATCTGTGGAAGTTGAGGGGGAATCATCTCAAGGCATCTTCACAGGAGGGGCTGCCCCTTGTTGTTCTGGTGAAAGGTGCTTGCCGCTTCTCCATCACTGCCACAGGCGTGTAACTGATCCAATATTCCTAGGAGGTAGAAATATTTGTTCTGGGATAGCAGAAGCGCTAGATGTAACCAGAGGCACTGTGCGAGTCGGATTCTTCGCCCTAGTGGAATCATTAAGAGAGGGACCTGGTCCACCTGTATAGCGGTCCTCAGGAGGCTACTTACCAGATTAAAAGTTCCTAGTGGCTGTCATTGTAGCAGATGGATCCCATAGCCTTCTGGGAGATGTAGGCTGAAGGGGCAAGTTAGGCCAAAGTTTGGAGATACAGTGTTCCACCTCAACAGGACCATCTGCCCATATCACTCTCCCCTCTGTGGATACCAGAAGTTTGGTGAGTCCTCTGAATCTGTAGTGAAAATTATGGGCAGCAAGGAATTTTTTCAAAGGCCATAAGCACGGTGTTTGCTTGCAGTTTCTTGTGCAAAATCTCTATAGAGTGAAATCAGTGCCCCTTGCCACTAAATTTCACTCAGGTCCCAAGCCACCCTCAGCATACACTCCTTGGTTGAATATCAGAGCAAGTATGCCACTATAGGTCTCGCAGATTGATCCAATCTGTCTTTCCTCTCTGTAATATGATGAGTTCTCTCAACTTCAACTGGGCCACTCCATAGCTCCCCTAGCATCATGGGGAGCATGTCATTGAGAAAACATTCCATGGACACCCCTTCAGAACCCTCGGGGATGCCGATGATATGGATATTGTTGCGGCGTCCCCTATTTTCTTGATCTTCCACCTGACCAGTAGACTTTCCAATTTCTCATCTTGCATCAATACTTTTTGCTTGAGTTTGATTAGTTGTTGCTCTAGTGTTTCTACTCGCTGCTCAGCCATATTTAGATGGTCTTGCAGCTGATGCACATCCGAAGTGATGCCTATGAGGGTCAAGTTAATGTCATCCACCCACGAAAGCAATGCCTTGAGCATGCAGGTAATGTAGCTTAGAGAGTCCCCCACAGATGTTGGCTGGAGAGCAGTAGCTGGTAAAGGAGGTAATGCAGGTGGGGATCCTCCGGTTGCAATCTTGGCCTTAAAGTAGCTGCAGTCACTGGATTGAAGGTAGATGCTCAGGCAGAGCACAGCAGGAGTTAGAGCTGGGTGGGTGTCCAAGAAAGTAGAGCCATGGCCTTCAAGGCCTACCTAGTCAGAGCATCTTGCGAGTAACCGTTGCCTGTAAAGTCACTTATACATCGTAGAACTGCACAAAAGTCGAACCGGACGATTGAAGACAGTTACCTGAGCAAGAGTAAATAGCAGGAGGTGGGATACATCCCAGGATTAGGCTAGCCAACTGCGGATTGTCACCGGACTCGGATGAGCTCAGGAGTTAAGCTGGCATTTTCTCAGTGGCCAGACCACACCCCTCTCTCAGGTCCATAGTCTTTAGTTTAAACAAGTAATAAATGTTACTAATGAATAATTACTGTCTAGTGCATCTGTAATAGAGTGGGTTTGATATGTGCCAACTGATAACAATGCATACCAGTGTGCTTTGACTTTTTTCTTTTTTTTTCACTTTAATGCCTGCTTTTGGGATGATATGGGACCATGAGGACAGGGAATGGAGGATGATACATGCAGTCTCCAAACAAAGAGCAGAGCAGGTAGGACCTGTCACTAATCATAGCTCTGCTGTAGCTTTTTTTTTTTTTTTTTTTTACTGAGAAACCTCCACCTGAGATGGTCTGCTACCACCCTTTAAGGGGTTTGCCACCATCTGGATTTCAGGCGGTACTGGACCTATTGAGTATGCTGACTGCTTGAGAGGCAGGACTGGGGGAGGTGGTAATGGTTTATAACAGGGCCATTACCTCATCCCTCAGTTCTGTAGCACCAGTCTGTGTATGACCCTTGTTTATTTATTTATTTAATTTATTGAAATGTTTCACCAGGAAGGCACACTGAACAAGAAGTTGTTCATCTCCCAGTGCAACCTGGGGGGGGGGTACAAATGGATGAAGAATTACACATACAGTTTACCATTTAACATATTCGAGAAATTAAACATTCAATTACATTTGTAACAAAACATACAGTTAAAAAATATCATAAATAATCATACAGTCGCATTTGTGACATAACATACAGTTAAATATATCATACCTGTGGCATATGCATTTAATTACAAGTGGCATATCTGAGGAACATAGTACAGAAATTTAATGTAACCTTGGAGCCGAAACCTTACAGGAATGAATTTCAGTTAAGAGGCAGATAATTTAGCAATTATTGAATGAATGAGGTGAATTGAGGGGATATCAAGAAGGGTAGAGGGGTAGACAGGGGAAACCAGCTGGGGAAGGAGTGGATAACAATGGGGGAACATTACCAGAGCAAAGTCAGTAAAAAAATCAGTAGTGAGAGGCAAGTTAACACAGGGCTAGTGCAGTCTGGGAGCACCTCAGACAGAACATCATATCATTAAGTAGGAGAAGAATGATACATAAACAGTTATTTGCCTATAAATGTGTGTTGGGCTTTGTCCCTTTAAATTTAAAGAATAGAATTTCCTTTAGAAATGTTGAATTAACTTTGAGAAATTCAGCAGTTACAGATATGGTTGTCAAGCTTGTAAAATCAAAGCACTCCCAATATTTATTTAGTAACTATATCCCGATATGTTGGAATGGTCTTCCTCGTGAATATAGACAAAAAACTGGTAGATCCTTATCAATATCCCACCTAAGAAAATATCTGATCTCCTTACAGAAAACTTGTAACTGTTATTGAAGTTTTTTATGTTTATGTAGTCAATGATTGAAGTTTGATTGTATTTATAATGCTGAGTGATGATGTATATGTTTTGTATTTTTCTGTAAAGGTTACCATTCCGAATTAGTTTTTTACTCAGCGGTTTTTTACCTTAATAAATAAACAAACAAACAAACAAGAAGTGCAAGTTATTAACTCAAGTTAACTAATTCTTTTGTTTAAGTGCAGTGGGTGGGGGGGGGGAAGTGGGGTTAAGGGATAGGGTAGGGAAGGATGAATCACACCTGGAACTGGCCCCTTCAGAGTGCGGAGATCGCTACCATGATGGAATGAGGCAAGGATTTAGAATAAGGGGCAGGAGTAGGCAAGGAAAAGTTGGGTAGAGATAGTAGAGGGTATGGTAAAGGGAAGGAGAAGGAGTAGGAGGAGGGGTGGGAGAAACTTGCCTAAGACTAGGCCTCTTCAGGATGCTGAGAACCCTGCCAGAGAGCAGAGTCAGGCGAGGACAAATTAGGTAGAAAGGATGGAGAAGAAAGGGGAGGGAAGGAAGAGTCATTTCCCAGTGATGGAACCCCTCCAGGATGCTGAGAACCCTGCCAGGGGGCAGAACTAGGTGAGGACATGTTGGGATGAGAGAAAATAAAGGATGAAGGGAAAGGAGGGAAGATGAGCGAATGAAGAAGCTTGCCTAAGAATAGGCCAGTCCAGGATGCTGAGAACCCTGCTGGAGTGCAGAATCAAGTGAGGACTAGTTGGGTAGAAAGGATAGAGGGGGAGTGAAGGAAGAGTAATTGCCCAGTGTTGAGCCCCTCCAGGATGCAGAGAACCCTGCCAGGGGATAGAATTCTGAGGACAAGTTGGGCTGAGGGAAATAGGGGGGATAGAAGAGGAAAGGGGAAAAAAAGGAGGAAGGGAAGAAACTTACCTGAGAGTAGACATCACCAGGGTGCTAAAAATCCCGACAGAGGGCAGATTTAAGAGAGGACAAGTTGGGTAGAAAGGAGAAGGGGAGGGAGGGAGAGGAGAACGCAGTGCTAGACCCCTCAGGATGCTAAAACCCTGCCAAAGGTCAAAACTAAGCAGAAGCAAGTTGGTAATGGAAGAAGGTTAAGGGTAGGAGTGAGGGGCTAAGCGGTGATGGGAAAGGACAGCATGCTGAGAAGCAGGCTTGGGGGGAGGAAGGTTTAATAGGGGATGTGAGTCATGGAGAGGAGCAGAGGTATAGGAGGATGGTTAAGGAGGGTTAGAGCAGGAGCAGTTAGATGACAGAAAGTTGTGTAAAACTGAGGCAAGGGAGCTGTAGGAGGAGGAGTGCCATATTTGTGGAGGAGGGAGTTCCAAATTTGTGGAAAATGATGGGTGAAGCCTGAATGACTGATGAGAGTGGTTCAACGGGGGACCAACAAAGTGCGAGTGTCAGAGAATCTGACATACTTGAGATCCCCATGGTTTGATGGGGAGCTCAGGGAGTTGAAGACTAAGGGACGGAGGTTAGAGCACTTCTGGCGGAGATCCTGAACTGATGAGGACAAATTGGCTTTGGAATCCCATTACAGGGATTATCAAAAGACAATCTCCCATAAGAAGGCAGAGTTCTTGTCCAAGGAGATTGCTGCAGCAAAAAACAGACCAGCTCAGCTTTTCTGGACTATAGACATGCTTCTTCACCTGAACTGTCTCCAGCCAGTTTGATCTTTGTCAACAACCTGTCTGGGAGCAAGAAGGGAGTGATCACAAAGGCACAAAAGACTCACCATCCTAGAAGGGAAAGAGTAGCTCTCCACCTCCCCCCCCCCACCTGCTGGAGGTCTGACTCTGAGCAAGTAAGAAGGAGGCTACTGAGGAATATAGGAACTTCCTGTCCCAGAACAGGAAGATCAGGAGTTTTAAGGGCAAGGAGGCAGTAGAATAGTACGGAGAAAAAAAAAAGTATATATATATATAAAAAATAATAATAAACAGAGAGAGAAAAGAGTAAGTACACAAAACAACAGTTAAGGGGCCACATGTAAGACGTGATGGGAGTGGTGCAATGCAGTGGTTGTTGAGCAGCAGTCTCCCAGGAGATGTTCTGGAGAATGCAGTGTTGTCCCATCTGCAGGCACCTCCCTGGGCTGAGGGGTGAGGTTGCTCATCTCCAGGCTGAATTTGCCAGGATTCGGGGGACCTCCTTTCCCACCCAAGGACCACCAGGGCCACTGCCGCTGCCTCAGAGGTTGCCAAGAAAGAGGAGCAGTTGGACCACAGTGGGCTCAGGGAGGGTGAGGGTGGTGGAACAGAGGCTCATCTCTCCAGTTGTACCTCTCCACAATTCATATGCCATTCTGGCACAGTGTGGTTCCTCTATAGAGGCATCTGCAGTGGAGACCAAGGAGGATGCTGAGAACCTCCACAAAGGAGACCACAGGAAGGTAGCATGGGACCCACAGTGAAAGGAAACAACTCCTGGTGGGGTAATCCATTGTTAGGAGAGTAGAACTGGGAGAGGGAGGGAGGTTAGGTGCCTGCCTGGCACCATGGCTTGGAGGGACAGGGAGCGAATCCTCAGGATCATGGGAGCAACTGCACAGGGGAGGGAACTGGATGTCATTATCCACTTCGGGACAAATGGCCTGGTTGGGAAACAGATCAGAACAGTGGAGGAGGAGCTTGTGGAGTTGGGGAGGGGTCTTAGGCAAGTAGCATGCATGGTAACCTTCTTGGAGGTGCTGTCTGTCTATGGCATGGGTGAGGCTAGGTTGCTCTACACCATAGGATTCAATCAATGGTTGAAAAACTGGTGCAGAGCTCAGGGTTTTGGCTTCATTGGGGACTGAAGTCCACCTGGAGAGATGCAGGCCAATACTGGCACGATGGTCTGCATCTGTCCAGGAGGGGAACCAGGATCCTAAGCGACAGGTTTAACTGCTTCATTGGCAAGCATTTAAACTAGCCAAGGGGGGAGGCATGGAAAAGGAGAAGGCAAATCCTAGCCCCCCCAAAAAAATCAGGGTAGGTAGTGAGGTAAACAGCAAGGTAGAGACGTCAATAGAGAGAAGGCAGGTGTAAATGGAGAAAAAGGCAGTAAGGACAGTGGTGGGGCCAAAAGGGGTAAGGCCATCAATAAATGGAGGGTAATGAGCACCAATGCCCACAGTCTAGGGAACAAGGTCCTTGAGCTGGTGGCCTTGATGGAAGTGGGATGCCTGGATATCGTGGCAGTCACAGAAACATGGTACACAAAAAACCATGACTGGGATGTCAACATACCAGGATACACAATCTACAGGAGAGACAGGGAAGGTAGAAGAGGAGGAGGAGGAGTAGCTCTCTATGTAAGGGAAGGGATCAAAGCAACAGAAAAAAAGGGTAAACAGGGAGGAGAGGAGGCACTGTGGGTCACCTTGGAGACTGGAAATGGCACCACAATCCACACAGGGGTTGTATATAGATCCCCATCTCAGGGGGAGGAAATGGACAAGGAAATGACAGAAGGTATCTTTAGGATGGCAGAAAAAGGGGATATATTGTTGATGGGGGACCTGAATATGCCAGATGTTAACTGGAGCACCTTTGCTGAAGCCACATCCAAGAGCAGGGCTATTCTCAGTGCCATACAGGGGCCAAGTCTCAGACAGGTAGTGTTGGAACCCACTGAGGAGGGAGCAGTCTTAGACCTGGTACTCTCAAATGGGGATGGAGAGAGGATCTCAGATCTAGAAGTGAGTAGCCATCTAGGAACAAGTGACCACCAAACAGTGTAGTTCACATAAAACTCAGCTTCAGAGGCAAGCCATACAAAAGTGAGGGTACTGGACTTCAGGAGGGCTAACTTTGTCAAAATGGGAGAGTGCATCAGAAAAGCACTAGCAAACAGGCAAGAAGGAGGGGTGGAGCAACAATGGGGAAACATCAAAACTGCCATTACAGAGGCAGCAAGCCTTTGTGCAAAGTAAATAAACAAATCAAAACAAAAGAAAAAAAAACTATGGTTCTCAAAAGAGGTGGCAGGAAAGGTTAGGAAGAAAAATCATTTAGTAAGTATAAGAAAACACACAAGGAACAGGACAGACAGATGTACCAGTTAAAGCAGAAGGAAGCGGGGAAGGCAGTCAGAATAGCAAAGGCCAAAAGCAAGGAAAAGATAGCCAACTTGGTTAAGAAGGTGGATAAAACCTTTTATAGGTACATTAGGGAGCGTAGAAAGACATAGGGAGGGATAGTAAGGCTGAATAAAGGGGTCGGTAGGTGGGCAGAGAGGGACAGTGAAAAAGCGGGGATACTGAATGAATACTTCTGCTCAGTATTCACAATGGAAGAGGAGGGGAGGTACCTAATCCAATCAATAGAAGCACTCTGGATGGGGGAGAAGGGTCGATCCCAGTCCTTTCACAGAAGAAAGGGTTCTGAAAGAATTCCTAAAACTGAAGGTGGAGAAAGCAATGGGGCCTGACGGGATTCACCCCAGAATGCTGAAAGAATTAAGGGGAGAACTAGTGGCACCACTGACTAGCCTTTTTAACAAATCATGGGAGGATGGTGTGGTACCTGAGGACTGGAGGAAGGCGGATGTGATTCCCCTTCACAAAAGTGGGAACAAGACAGAGGCAGGAAACCACAGACCTGTTAGTTTGACCTCAGTGGTAGGGAAAATTATGGAATCATTTCTGAAGGAAAGAATTGTTGAGTACCTAGAGGCCAGTGGGGCACTGGACACAAGGCAGCATGGATTCACAGTGGGAAGGTCATGTCAAATGAATCTAATCGATTCTTTTATCGGGTGACCAAAGTAGTTGACCAGGGAGAGGCTGTGTACATGGCCTACCTAGACTTTAGCAGGGCATTTGACACAGTCCTACACAAAAGATTAATAAACAAATTAGCCAGCCTGGGAGTGGGTACCAGGGTGGCAGCCTGGGTAAAACACTGGCTGGATAACAAGACACAGAAGGTAATAGTAAACGGAGTCCACTCTGAAGAAAGGGGGGTTACTAGTGGGGTACAACAGGGTTCAGTACTGGGTCCAGTCCTTTTTAATGTCTTTATAGGTGACACTGCAGGGGGACTGGAAGGAAAAGTATGCATGATCTGCAACATGAGAAGGGACTTGGCAAGGTTGGAGGAATGGTCAGAAGTATGGCAGCTTGGATTCAATGCAAAGAAGTGCAAAGTAATGCACCTGGGAAACAAAAACTCAGGGGAAGAGTACACAATGGGGGGGGAGTAGTAACAACAACAAAAATGGAAAGGAATCTGGGGGTAATCATATCAGATGACCTAAAGATTAGCAAGCAATGTGAGAAGGCAGAAGGGATGGCTGGGATGATACTGGGATGTATAGGGAGAGGCATCATCAGTAAAAAACAGGAAGTTGTTATCCCTCTGTACAGTCAGTTGGTGTGACCCCATCTGGAGTATTATGTCCAGTTCTGGAGACCCCATCTCCACAAGGACATAGACAGAATGGAGACAGTCCAGAGGAGGGCAACTAAAATGGTGCAGGGTTTGCAACAGAAGCCATACAAGGAGAGACTAAAGGAGCTTAATATGTATACCCTTGGGGAAAGGAGGGAGAGGGGGAACATGATAGAAACTTTTAAATACCTCAAGGGAATCAACAAAGTCCAAGAGGGTAGCATCTTTTAGAAAAAGAGATGTGCAAGAAAAAAGGGACACAATTTGAAGATAGAGGGGGACAGCTCAGGGGTAATGTGAGGAAGTATAGTTTCACAGAGAGGGTGGTGGACGCATGGAACGGCCTTCCTGAGGAGGTTGTTGGGTCAAAAACAGTGGGGGAATCCAAGAATGCATGAGACAGACATAAGGCAATTCTTGTGGGGGGTAGGAAGAAGTAGGCTATTGGTTAGCTAGGATCTGCAGCTTATCCAGTAGATAGGGAAACGGGCAGACTAGATTTGCCAAGCGGTCCTTATCTCCCATCAAAGTCTATGTTTCTAACCAGATGTGAAGAGTTTGCTCCATTCTGCACTGAAAAAGTATGCTCTATCAGATTGGATATTTCCTCTGGCGCCTCACAGTCAGCATGTGGTGTCGGCCCTGGGATTAACAAAGGCTCTCCTCAAATCTGGAGTGAGTTTGATCTTCTGGGGGTCAAATAGGTTAGTAGGATTATCTCAAAGTTATGGCTGACATTCTGAGACCTGGATCTAGGCCTAACATGCCTTCTAGTGTGCTGTATTGAGTCCATCAGGCCACTATTCACCGATATAGTCCAGTGCTCCTTTTCAAGTGGGGTTTTTCCCTGAGCTCCTGAAAGAGGCTCTCATGAAACCCCACTTGAAAAAGCCTTCACTGGACCTGGACTGTCTACCAAATTACAGACCTGTCTCTAACCTTCCCTTTTTTGGGGGAAGATTTTTTTTTATTGTGTTTATTGTCCTTTGGAACTGGCAGGCAGCTCTGGCCCCCTCTCAGTAGGCTCATCTTCAGAGCACGGATGCCCCAATCCATATCTTCCCCGGTGATTCCCCCATGGATTCCCCCCCATGGCAGGACCAGAGAGAGGACTGTTGGCTCCCCCCCATAGCACAATCCAAAAGCCGGGGCAAGCCAGAACAGGGGACGCCACCAGGCCATCATGGAGCCTGCCAGGTCCATTTTTCCAGTTTTTTTCCCCAGCCCCTCCCCCCTCGCAGCATGAGCATGCACATGGGGAGGCACGTGCATGATACTTACCAGCACTCCTGTGCCTCCCTGACTCTAGCACTGCCCTCAAGCCTCCACTATGGGGCAGCCAAGGAGCGGGACAACAACCCTCCCCTCCTCAGGAGAGGAGAGCAGTCCATCTGATGCTTGATCTTCTCCCTCCCCTGCCGACCCCCAGCAACCCACGGTTGCTCCTGACTCCAGGTCACTGGCGTGGCATGAAGTATGATGTCTAGTGCCTCAACCCTCTGTTCCACCAGGTTGGCTCTTTTTGGGGCAGATTTTGGAGAAAGGGGTGGTGGTGCAGCTCAAGGTGTGTCTTACTGCCTGTGACATCTTTGAGCTGCTCCAGTTTGGATTCAGGTCTAGGCACAGTACGGAGACTACACTTGTCAAGATACAAAATGATCTCCTTGGGGCGAGAGATAGGGGTGTATGGTCTATTCTTGTTCTCCTCTATCTCTCCATGGCATTTAATACTGTGGATAATGGGGTGTTCCCGGATCTCCTTCAGGAAAGCTGTGGACTTGCTGGCACAGCCATCAGCTGGTTTAAGTCCTTTCTCACAGGCAGAACAAAAAGAGTGGTTATAGGAGGCTTTCCTCCCACCTGATACCCATGATGCTCTGTCACCTGGTTTGTCTGATTGCACTTTAATGAACTGTCTATAAGACTGCCTGCACTTACAATGTAATGCTTACAAACCTCTCATATGGACACTCTATTCCAATCATGTTTGCTGCCTAATTGCCTTAACGTTGTAATATGTATATTATTCTGACCTTTTTTACTGCATATCCAACATTGTTTATTCTCTTCTGACTTTGTGTATAATTATGACATAATCCTTCTTTTGTTTTATCCTTCATCAGTTCTACTGTGTAGTACTAAACCATAAGATGTATCTTATTGTTAATAGGTACTGGTCCCTCTTGCTTTCCCTCTCCCCTTCCCTCTCACTCCTCTCCCCCTCAGTCTTACCTGGTCTCAGTTTCAAAACCCCTTTTGCGCCTTTCCCGCCAACCCGTATCTAGCCGCACTTTACCGTATACGTCTCTCGACCAGCGAGTTCCAGTTCCATAGCCGGGTCTTTTAGCACCTTTTCATAACGTAAAGCCGTAATTAGCGTACTTACTTTGCGCACGAGTTCCTGAGCCCAGCCGAGTTTTAGTTCCACAGCCCCGGGTATTCTTAGTGCCTTTTCCCACTAAAGCCGTAATTGAGCCACTCCTTGCCGTATGTGCCTTCAGCCTAGCCGCCTCTCCTGATCCAGCTCCGTTGCTATTGGATCCCTTTGTGCCTTCCCATTAAATGTTGCACCTTGAAATTGTGTCCCTCAGCTCCTCCTTGCCCCTTACCTTCTGGCATCATCCTCTTGCTTTCTGCAACACTCTTCCCCACTACCTGACGTTATCTAGCCATACTTTGCCGTATGCGTCTCTGTGCCCAGCCGAGTTCTAGCTCCATAGCCCCGGGTCCTTTTAGCGCCTTTTCTCGCAAAAACCGCAACTAGCCGTACTTCGCTGCGTGAGTCCCTGAGCCCAGCCGTGTTTTAGTTCCACAGTCCCGGGTCTTCCTAGTGCCTTTTCCCACTAAAGCCGTAATTACGCTGCCCCTTGCCGTACATGCTTCAGCCTAGCCACCTCTCCTGATCCGGCTCCGTTGCTATTGGATCCCTTTGTGCCTTCCCACTAAATGCTGCACTTTGAAACTGTGTCCCTCAACTCCTCCTTGCCCCTTACCCTCTGGTTTCATCCTCTTGCTTTCTGCAACACTCTTCCCTCCTACTTGCCGTTCATCCCCTCCCCCCTGCTCTGCCGTCCCTTGCCCAGCACCGCAAGGCCGTTAGCTGCTATCTTCCATCCTTTCGTTCATTACCCTCCACCTCTCATCAGTTTCACACCCTCCCTTGCTGTCCTAAAATCCCCCTTACCTTCCCTTTCCTCTCTTTCTTCCCCTAAATGTGATCTCCCGCCAGTACCCTCTGCCTATTTGAAACCATATGCCAGCCTTTGAAAATCGTATGTCTGTACTTGTACCACTGTACCTTTGCCTGTATTATGTTAACTAAACTGACCTATTTTGTACTGTAATTGTGTCTCCCGGGTCGTGCCTGAAAATAGTCACCTGTTGGCTAGTGCACCTACCTGGTTAACAAAAACTAAATAAATAAATAAATGTCCTGTGGAGTCCCACAGGGCTCAATCCTGTCACCCATCTTGTTCATGATATACATGCTGCCCCTGGGAGACCTTATTAGATGTTACAGCATGGGCTTTCACTGCTATGCAGATGGCACCCAGCTGTATGTATCTTTTGCGCCTGGACAACAAGGTGAAGACTCTGTATTTAACTCTTACCCATCTGAGCTCCAGGACTGGATGTCCTCCAACTGGTTAAAGCTTATCCTAGATAAGACGGAATTATTGGTGATTGAACCTGGTCATCGGCAGAATGCTGAGCAGTGGTGGGGGAGAACTCTGATCTGGTACTCAGTGACTCCCAGTTGACCGTCTCCACAAAGACAAAAAAATCTGGGTGTGATCCTCAACAGCAATCTGACACTACAAACTCAGGTGTCAGCTGTTGTCCAAAGTTTATTTTCCCACTTGAGGAATATCACCTGGATTAAGCCTTTTCTCCCTCTCAATGACCTACCCTCACTAATACACCCCGTTTGTAACATCCAGGCTTGATTACTGCAATGACCTGTACCTGGGGCCAAACTGAGGTGCCCTGCATCACCTGCAGCTAGTGCAGAATGCAGCAGCCAGGTTGTTGGTGGGCCTTCCTATGTCCAGCCATATAATACCACTCTTACGCGGTCTTCTTTGGTTGCCAGTGAGGTGGCAGATTAACTTTAAGGTCGGATTGCTGACCTACAAAGCCCTACAAGGCCTGGGGCCTTGCAACCTGTGTGACCTACAATTTACTTAACAACCCCCTCTGTCCTCTCCATTCCTCTTAGGAGAGCCTCCTAGTGGTCTCCAGGGTCCAGTTGAAATCATATGGTAGGCCTGCTTTCTCTGTAGCTGTCCTAACCCTGTGGAACTTGCTTCCAAGGTCTTTAAGAGAGGTCACCTCAATGGAAGCCTTTAAGAGGGGTCTAAAGTCCAAACTATTTAAGGAGGCTTTTTCCTTATATTAAACTTGTTGACAATGTTTCATTTACATAATTTAAATTCAGGTATATTTCATTTTAGTTGTGATATTATTTGCTTGTTATATTTTATTTTTGTTGTAATTTTACATTGTGTGTTTAACTGTTCAGTGCCTATAGTCTCCAGGGATGGGTGCTTTAGAAATAAAGTTTTATTTACTTACTTATTAGGTTCACATGGACACTGAGGATGCAGCCAGATGGCCCTGACCCTGCCCCCAACCTGTGGAACCCATACTGATGCAGCCCTTCTCACTAACCATGAGCCTGCTACAGGCAAAATGTGTGCATGGCAACTGAGAACAAGGAGCCTCTGGTAGCAATGGCACAAACAAAGGGATTGGGGAGGGGTTCCTGTGCTGGCTATGAAAGCAAGGCCACCATGAATGGCTGTCCCATCTACCTACACCTCTAGATTTCTAGTGCACCATGTGGACTCAGTCTCCCATTCACTGAGCCGCCACCCCATAAGGCTATGGGATCCCACCACCAGAACCAACTCCCATACCTTGGACCTAATGAAGGACTCACTTCGTGTTTGGCCCGGTAAGCTGGGGGGTCCTCCCTCTTCTTCCTTCCATTGTAGCAGCGGAGACAAAAAAATATGACCATCTTCTGTCTCTGCCTTTTAAGCCTACATTGACCCCGGCTCCCTGAGGTCTATCTCCTAACCCCTATCTCGGCATGGCGTCACTGACCATTGGCTCAAACTTCCCTGGTTTATCCACCTGGGAAGACTGGACCAAAGGATTGGTCCAGTAGTTCTTGGTCAAGTCTTCTCCTGGTGATAGCAAGGAGGGGCAATTTCACTGGTGCTGAAGAGAGGGTGCAATCATTCAGCAGTTGGAGCCTACTGGTTGTAGCTGCCTGCACAAAGCAAGCGTTCTGTGCATTGGGCTTGAAAAAGATGAGCATACTGGATATGGATAAACCTAAAGAATAAACAAGCTGAATGGCAATTCTGCTTCCAAATTGATTTTTAGATTTGTTCACTAAATTTATGTTTTTCCACAAGTCTTTTAATTTAAATCAGAGATTACTTTTCTGCAGTTTACATTAATAACAGATTTGTTTTCTGCAGTTTGTGGGAACCTAATTTGCAGTTTATGTAAACCCCTGAACACTAATCTGTGGTTAATGTAAAAAAATGCACAGGTTTGCTCCCCCACCATGCCTGCTGTGTTTAGATTTTGAAAACAAAAACGCCACGCTGATCACTCGCTTCCTTCTAGAAAATGTTCTATCTCACTGCCATGGCTGCTTCATCAAGTGCGGTCACGTGATGAAGTTCTATCTTGTGCTGCAGTAGCTATGTAGCTAGTGCAGCACAACAACAAAATGATGTAGCTACTGCATACAACAAGGATATTCTAGAGATGGATTTCCATCCCCAATGGTGCTCTACCATACGCTATATGCAGAATAGTGGATGGGTGGCCGTCCACAACAAGGCTGTGTTTCCATCGAGGGTGTTGATGACATCATAGAGACCTCAAGAGAGAACACTCAAGATGGAAACACAGCCTTAATAATGGAGGGTCATTATGGTTCTCCAAATCCTTACAAGAAAAAAACCCTCCTATTTCACAAGATTTCATACCTTGTGTTCACTGTCCTGCTTTGTCCCGGCAGTTCAGTCTGCTCAGTCCCACTCCGCTCCCGATCCGATTATCATTTTTGGTGGCTGTTATCCACTCCCAACCCTACCAACACATTCTTGGTGGCAGTTACTTGAAAAAAAAAACTTACAAATTCCTACAGTTTGGAAACACAGAGCCGACTACAGCAATCTGTGTCCAAACTGGACTGGTGAAGTGCTCACTAAGCAGTGCCACCATGTTTTCTTGATTTTTTTTTCTGAGACCACTGTTTCCTCCAATCAGATGGCAAGGTAAGGCTAAAAAGGTATAGCACCATTGACGTGACATCAGAACGATGGTACAACAACTTTTTTGACCTTTGAACTGTCCTACAACAAGATTTAGAAAGCCACCGATTTTCATCTACAATAAGCCCTAACCATATACTATATGTAATTAATGCTGCAGCCCACACTGGCAAGCCAATTGGAAAGACATTGCTACAGGTAGACCTTGATGAAAATGACTACTCATCATTAAGGCCAAGCAGCCATTTGGGAAGACAGCTGTACCCGTAGTCATAAGTACTGTGGGTTTTTTTGGTTTGTTTTACTTCCATTTCTGCCGTAACCCCACTGGCTGCTCACTTTAGTCCTGTACCTAGTCTCCCATCCCAGTTCTGACCAGTGACCAGAAGAGTCCTTCAGATTGCCACCTACTTCATTGCACCATTTCAGCTTCAGTCCCACAGCAGGTCTTCACATACTCACCCTCACAATCCAGCGCCAAGGCAGGGGTCCATCAGGAGGATATCACTGGGTCATTGGGACATTGGTGCACAAGACATCATGCTGCCATGGCCCCGTGTACATGATTTTCCCTGATGTATTCTCCTTTCCTCCACCTCCTTGAAATAGGGGATGCTCAGAATGCCATGCTCTCGGGAAGGACAGGACATGGATATAATCACACATGTCAGAGCACTACTCCTGATCCACCGAAGGATGCACTCCTGCTATGCAGTGCTGGGCATGCTGCCTGGTAGTTCTTGAGTAGTTCTGACAAAAGGAGCTTCTAAAGCCCTGTCTTGTCCATTTTTTCTCTTTTAAACTGCTTTGGCTTAGACTAGGGAATTTTTAGATTAGTTAGGATTTGACAGTGAGATAGAGAACGTGAGATAGCATTATTTTCTTTTTTTGGTAAATCCTTGTGAGTGTACCACTTTTCTCCAGTGTTTCCTACAGTATTTTTACATCAAGGGTGTTGGGGTTTGGGGATCATCCCATTGGCTAGAGTTGGGTGACCTGACAGCGTGTATTAAAAAACTAAAGGGATAAAACGTCATGCTTAGGTTTAGACTCTGTGATCGCTGCAAATCTTCTTTATTAGATCATTTAACACCGCCTGCGATATCTTTGTCCCCTTTGTTAAGTGGGTGGTAAAAGATTGTTTCTCTCCCTGGGTCAACCAGTCTATAATAGACCTTCTGACTTCTTGTGACAACCTGTGGCGCAGAGCCCTGGAATCTGGCCACCCCACAGACTGTCAGCTATACCATACTGACCAAAACTCCTGCACATGGGCCATTCTCCAAGCTAAGGCTACTTACTACCAAACTAAACTCACCACCTCTGGGGGCAGGGATGCAACTTCTGGGAGAATATTAAGGAACTCAGTGGTAAATCCTCCTCCCTCCCTCCCTGCTGATCATAAATGGAGTCCCTACCCAGGATCCTGACCAGATTGCCAACACCTTTATTGTGGATTTTACTGATCTTAGCTCAGTACTCCCCCATGATTTTTTCTCCCCCTCCGGGCTGTTCCTCCCCTCTGGTGTCCCACCATTTCATTTCAAGACCATCTCCCTGACTACTACCTGCTCCTACCTCTCTAAATTCCTTGGCAAATCCAGACAGAGTGGCGATACGCTAGACCTTAAGCTGCTCAACCTGTCTCTAGACGTAGTCTTTTCCCCCCGACCAAAATCTTGAATATGTCATTATGCCTTGGTCAGTTTCTCTTCCCAGTGGAAACAGGTGATAATCACCCCCATCCACAAGAGCGGCAACCGAATCTCCCATAATATCTACAGGCCTATCTCCTTTCTGCCCCCCCCAAAAAGTGCTCAAGAAAATCGTCACCAACCAACTCACTGAATTCCTGGATTCACATAACCTCCTTTGCCAGCAACAGCACTGTTTCAGGAAGGGCCACAGCATCATCACTGCCCTCCTGGAGTATACTTCATTCATCCATGATGCCCTCAACCAAGGGGCCTTGGTTGGGTCTGTGTGCAAAGACCTCACCAAGGCCTTTGATACGGTCAATCAATCTCTATTATTAGACTCTCTCCTTTCCATTAGCCTGTCCCAGGAGGCCACCGCCTAGTCCACCCACTACTTGCAAGGAAGATCTCAACAAGTGAAGATAAATGGCACCCTATCCACTAGTCTATAGGTTCACTCTGGGGTACAGCAGGGCTCCATTCTTGGCCCACTCTTATTTACCCTGTACCTCAACTCTCTCCCCTCGGCCTGCACCGGACATCTCCTCCTTTATGCGGACAATGCAGTGATTTTCAGTCACCACCCTGACCTCACTCTGCTTCAACTGGACCTGCAGCACTCCTTCAAGGAGGTTGAATCCTGGTTTTCAAGCCATAAACTAATTCTCAGTTATAAAAAGACAAAGGTAATGCTATTTTCCCATCACCAAAATAAGTACAAGACCTCCGCCCTCTCCCTCCTCAATTCTCCTGGCACCCCCCTGGAATCCATTCCTCATTTTAAATACCTCAGTATCATCATCGATCCTGCCTTCTCCTTCCATGAATACACTGCCACTACCTGCCCCACAGTTAATGCCAGAATTGGCCTCCTCTACAGAATTAGGTCCTGTCTCCCCCCCTGCTGCTCTTAGACTGGCTGTCTCCAGCTCTATCCTCTCCTTGGCAGAGATGCAGCGAAGTAAAATTCCGCCTGTGAAGTGGTTGCAAAGTGGCCACTTTGTGTTAGTGTTCCGCCATGTGGAGTGCCTGTTTTAAGCCCTCACTTCACCACTTCAAGTTGTAATTATTTATTTATTTATTTTTTAATTTAGTTTTTGTTGACCAGGTACATGCACTAGACAAATCCTGCCTATTTTCCGGCACAACCCGGAGGAGGGGGATACAGATGAATGCCAACTGACCTTGAACCAGATTAAGCTGTTGGTGGTATTTTATAGTGAATGAGGGAAATTTGGCCAGGACACCAGGGAAATTCCCCTACTCTGCTTCCTGTGAGCAGAGGGGACCCTTTTGCTGGTGACTCCAAGATGGCTGCTGTTCCAGATCCTGGTGGAGATGGTGGAAATTCTGTGGAAGGCAGGGGAGCTATCTTTACTGATATGGAGACTGAGAATGGAGTGGTGAAGAGTTCTGCTGTATGCACACCACAGGAGCACTTTCAAGAAAGCCGCAGAGAATACCGCGCTATGGGACAGACAGAAGCCATAACGAAACACAACATGGAGCTTATGGATGCTGTTGCAATTCAGAATCAGGAAGTTGGTGGCCCGGATGATTGCAGGATGGTGAGCTGTGCACAGAACCTCTGACTGTGGAGGAGGAGGGTTCGCTAGTTCCTGGTGCGGCTAGGATGCCTTTCCAACCAGAGGAGGAATGTGGAGCTATGCAGAAGTTAAAGGCGACATCGGAGAGCTTTCCAGCCAGGGACTGGAGCAAGGAGACTGCCCTGCTCTACACAGGCTGGATGAGAAAAGATGGTAAATGGATTCCAGATGCTGAATGGCTCACTTTTTCACCGGAGGGCATGGATGCTCAGGAGTCTCCAGGGCCAGTACAGCCTGACGAGGTGCAGATGGAGGCAGGTAGTGCTGCTGGTGGTGAGCCTTTTTTCATGTTGGGAACAGACTCTGGGGCTGCTTCTGGGTCATCGGGTGTTCCCCCCCTTCTTCCCCTTGGAGGGAACAATTTAATAAAAGGTCCTCGCTTTTCGGACCTATTTCGTAACAATCGTTTGGAACAAGCCCCCAGACAGAATGCTGTCACCTTATTATGGGGGAACTTCTGGAACCACCTGACCGTTTCTTCGTGGCCCGCAGGCTACTCAAGGGATCAATGACTTTCCAAGCATCAGATATCTATGCCCTTATTAACATTTGAGGGAAAGAAACATTTGATATCAGTTTCAAATCCTTTGTAGGACTTGATAAATTTTGGCAAAAATATGATTCCCTCAAAACAACCCCTTTGTGGACTCCGTTTTGGGCAATTCCTATTACAAAACCACTGTTTAAAACTGTTCATGTTATGTTTCGAAATGAAGGGGTAAATGTGGGGGATATTTTGTATTGGCTTGAAAGTAAATGTACTGTCCTGGGTACTCCTGAACCTGTCATTGATGGGGAGGGCATTTGGACAGGTGGTTGGAGGTTTAAAATAAAATTGCATATTGTGGGGGATTTGGTGCAACATATTCCAAACAGTTTTTCCTGGGTAGGGATCGAGGTGTCTACTTTTACCCTGGTCAACCCAAGGCATGTTACAAATGTGGAAGCCCACGTCACCTTAGCAGTGCTTGTGACAAAATCAAATGTGCCATATGTGGGGAACTAGATCATGACAGTTATACATGTCCAATGTTTTTTGGCTGTAATTTGTGTGATACCCTGGGTCATGCATACCATCAATGTCCATATGCTGGCCAGAACAATTCTGGTGGGTTAGATAAAGAAACCTTGATTTCGGATGCACAAGGCCGTTTTAGGCCAACTACAGAGGAAGTGGCCTTCACTGACCCCAATCCTCCTGGTCCAGCCCACATGGGTTCACCTCCCCCTGAGGGAGACACATCTGATTCTTCTGGTATACCTCCTGTTGTTGTCCACCCACAGGAAGGTTAGGAGTGCATTGACCCTCTGGTGCTCGTAACTGCCCCCGACATCTGTCCCAGAGTTTCAGGCGCCTCATCCAAAATGAATGACATGATCCCATGCCAAAGAGCTTGTTTTACCGCCCCTTACTATTACGCATAATACTTTTCAGGTTCTGCAGGATGTAGAAGGAGACTCTGAATCTGATTTATCAGTTGCCTGAGGGGTCTTATCTGGGATGGAGTGTGATGAGGAGGGAGGACCCGAATTCTTGGCATCTAAAAAGAAGTCGGGACAAAAACAAAAAAAAGACAAAACTTAGTTAATGCGCACTGGCTTTTTTGTCAATAGCTTCCTTGAATTCTTGTAGCCTCAAGAATTCAAAAAAACGTCTAGGGCTTATGCACTTTTTGTAAAACCTTACCTGCAGATATTATTTTTCTGCAGGAGACACATTTTTCTACCCTTACTGATGTTAATTACACAAAAAAATTGTGGCGTGCAGGACCCTCTTTTTGGTCCTTTGGCTCAGACGTTGCAGATGGAGTAGGGGTATTATTTTGTCATCCTTTTGTTCAAGTTACTGGCTTGGTTGACATAGTCCCAGGGCGGGCCCTACTCCTAGGCTGTGTTTGCTGAGGATTTTTTCTCTGGGTCATTAATGTTTATCACCTCAGGCTAAATCAGCCAGGTTGCTTTATTTTCTGACATACAACAATATTTGTCTACCCCTAGGCATGTCATTCTGGGGGGGATTTCAATTGTGGATTGGATATTAAATGTAAAGATCACACGCAGTGTAAGATATATTGTGATTCTCATGCCTTGTTTAAATTATTGTCGACGGCGTCCTTGACAGATGTTTATAGAACATTAGGTTCGAATCCAGGATTCACTTATAAACGTGGTAATATTGCAACACAGATTGATTTTATTTTTTCGTCCAGATTTTTGTTACCTTAATCTTTTTTTTTGGCCCCATGTGAATTCTCGGATCATTTCTTGTTACAAGCAAAATTTTCTTTAACTAAGATTCCACCGGCTTTTCCGGCCTTGCTGGCTAGGTGGAAACTAAACCCGACAATCCTTGCCACTGAGCGCTATCAGATATGTTTATTTCAGGTTTTTGATAATCGGCGTTCGGTAGCTGAGATGTATGATTCCTGGGGGGATTGGTGGATGGACACTAAAATGGAATTTCGGCTGGCCTCAAAGACACATCATTGTGCTACCCAGTCTGCAGATTACCTTGACTACTTAAAACTCAGAGCACAGTTCTATAAACTACTGCCATGGTCTTCAGTTTCTGATGATTTTGTTAAGGAACGATTGGCTATACTTAGACAAAGTATGAGGAATTACCATTATGGCAAGGTATGCAAAATTCATGAAGACTTATCCTATGGGCTTAAGTCTTCACCAAGTTCAGATCCTTATTCAGCATGCAAACAAACTTTGGATAGTAAACTTATGGAGGGTCTTTAGGATTTTCAAGGGGTTCTATGCACTGCAGACACCAACATGCTACATATAGCAGGGAACTTTTTGCGATCCCAACATGGTACAGTTTTTCAGTCCACCATTTTATGAGAGAATTTGTTTACTTTTCATCCACCTACCATAACTACCTCTGACTCTCTTATTCTAGATGCTCCAATAACACTGGCCGAGGGTAAATCAGAAATAGCGCACTTAAAATACCAGAATATCACCTGGTCCAGATGGTTTAATTAATGAACTATACAAGCTCATGGCAGATGACATCAGTGCCATCCTGACTTCAGTTTTTAATGAGATTCTGGATTCTTCACCGATACCAGCCAGTTTTTCCGTTGCTTTGACGGTTTTTTTATTTAAAAAGGGGGTTAAGCACTGTATTGAGAATTGGAGACCGATCTGTTTATTAAATACAGATTACAAAATTTTTTGCCCATCCTGTATCATCGGCTTCAACAGGTTGCTCCCTTTTCAGTACACCCGGTGAAGACATGTTCTATCCCAGGGAGACATGTTCAGCAGAATTTGACTCTAATACGGAATGTGTGTGAGTTTGGGTGCTTAGGAAAACTTCCAGGGTATTTACTTTCTCTGGATCAGGCAAAAGCCTTTGATAGGGTGGCACACGGGTTTTTGCTGGATGCTTTCTGACGATATGGGTTTTCTGTTAAAACAAGAACCTGGGTGACACTTTTATATAACAACGCTCACAACTTTCCAATTGTAAATCGTTTGGTGGGGGAAGGGATTGATTTTTGCAGAGGAGTACGCCAGGGTTGTTCACTCAGTCCCTTACTATATACCTTTGTTTTGGATCCTTTGGTTCGGGAAATCCTTCATCATCCACACATTTGAGGCTTAACTCCGTCTCAAGAGGTTCCACTTCAGTGTTTAGCGGTATATGCGGATGATATGTGTTTCATGCTCAAGGATGTAACAGAAGGACTAGCTGCATTACATACAGTGGAACGTTTTGTTTGGATTTCGGGAACATCCGTAAATTATGAGAAAAGTGCTGGGGTTTTTTTAGGCAACGGGGTTTCTGTTTCCATGATTGGACAAATATCTGTTTCTTTGGGGCCATCAAGATTCTAGGATTTTTTTTGGTTCATGAGATTTAAATGATATTAATTGGCAATCATGTATTGAAATAGGAGGAAAGAAAGTACAATTGTGAAAAAACTGGTCATTTTCTAAACAGAAATGTGTATTAATCATTAAAATATTTTTACTTCTCTTATTTCTTTATTTGAGTTCAGTTTTTCCTTTACCTAGGAATCAGGAGACCCGTTTGTATAGTATTTTTTTTCAAATGTTGTAGGGTAGCAGATTGAACCCAGTCAAACAGAATTTTACCTATCTTCCAATTAAGGCGAGAGGTCTAGGGATGATTAACCCGGTAGTCTTTTATTTTTCTTTTTTTATTAAAACTACTTTACAAGAACGATCGACCGCAACCTGTCATCCATGGGATGCCTGGACTATGGCTTTCCTCCAGGATTTCTTTTCAAAGTGGTCTACTTTAGCACCTATTGTAAAAATTAATTATAAAGTTCCCTCTTTTTTGCCAATAGTGGCAACTAAGCTTCGTGCGTGGAGGGTGGTTAAAGATGAGGTTTTTCGGCTTACTCGGAAAAGTCTTTATCAATATATAATGTCCCAGAATTTTTTTGTTCAGGTGGATTTTCCCAGGTGTAACCCCTCGAAAGTACCACTAGCTCTTAAAGTTCTTACGGATGGGAGGATTCCGGCTCGGATGTGGGATATTACGTAGTTAAGTTGCCATGGGAAGCCTGAGGTTAAGGGAAATTTAAAACATAAAGCTTTAACAGAAAGAAACTGCATCCACATTGAATGCGTGGGTATAGAAGAAACCCAGACTCACTTTTTCCACAATTGTCCACATACAGTACAGTTTGGTCTGCTTTGTCTGAGAAATGGGGGTGGGGAATAGCATGCCAGATTACATATGAATGTTTGGTTTTAGGAGAATATTCAGGATATTTTTCTCATTTTCATCCCAGCACTCTTCATGTAATTTTTGCTTGTATCAAGTTTTATCTTTGGCAAACATGTTCTTTTTTATACAACATACCTGTATTTTACCTAAGGTAGTGATCAGTCAATTGAGATGGCTTTACGGATACAAAGATTTTGAATACCGTCGTATTCCGAGTTCATTATTTTTTGAATACTGGAAACATGTTTATTGGATTTGAAATGTTTTATTGTACTTATTTTTTCTTTTCTTTATTTATATTGCTTTGTTTTGTATCTGAAATGTGTTTAATGATGCTTTATTTCTAGTTTTACTTTCAATTTGTTTCCATTGAGTATTTGTATTGATGGTTTTTGGTTTTTGCAATAAACAATTTCCCTACTCTTTTCGATAAGTGCCATGGGATCTTTAACATCCACCTGAACTACCACCAATCCAGGCAGATGGGACCTAGGTTTAACGTCTCATCTGAAAGACAGCACCTCAGAAGTGCAGCACCCCTCTTATGCTGCACTACAGTGTCAGTACTGGGATATTAACCCAAGTGCCAGATGTGGGAACTGAACCCACAGCCCTCTGATCTGCAGTCCATCCTTATTCCACTTTAAGGTGGGGTGAGAATTCACAGGCAGTCCATACACATATCACATGGCTTACACAGTGTAGGTCACATGCTTCAGGCAGGCAGGCAAGAGGTTATGGGCAAAAACACTACCCAACGTGGGCTGGCTTACACGTTTTGCACAGGGTGTGACAAATCGCTTGGCTCTGCGAATGGCCGGGGATGGGGTGTGGACGTGTGATGAAGAGGAGTGCACAGGTGACAAGTCCACAAATTAAGTTATTTTCCCCATTTTTACATACAGGGGTTGATGTACCACTTGCACCAGACATACTGCATTTATCACCACCACCACTGCCACTCTGACCACCGCTTGACAAGATTTCAAAATCATAATCCTCTCCCTCATCATGACTGTAGTAATCTGCTGGTGTTATTTCATTGCTGCTGCACACATTCCTACTTGGTCTTATACGCACGGCGGGGGATAACATGCTCAGTAAGGTTGATGACAAGGGTGAATGCCCCACTATGGCATTAGTTGCCATCAGGTGCCGGATCCACAGTGCCAGCGTATGCTGGCCCCCCATGCCCAGATGACTCCCCTGTTTACCTCAACTCACTCATGCATGGCAAAGCTGGCAGATTGCAACTGACTCATCATTGCATCTTGGACAAAAAATCCCAAACAAGGGATTGTGATCCCCTACTTTTAACATGTCCCTGATGTTGCTTATTGGACTCCGTTTTTTTAACTCCTGAAATGGGGGGTGTGCTACATGATTTTTCTGGCTGGACACACTTGGACTCCAACTGACCACCACAACTACCTATGATTATTACTGAATCATCATCATTATCATCAACAGGAGCTGCTAAATCACACCTTTTTTGAGGAGGGGGGGAATTAACGCCAACAGACCCAGACACAGCACCTTGACTTTCTTTTTCCCCACTTCCCAACAGGAGTCACTGACATCATCATCATATTAATCAACATCATTCGCATCCACATTTTCATCTTGGATGCTGTCATGTGGAGAACATGTTCCGGCCCCAGCATCATCATCATCACCTGATATTTTTGCGCCACACATAGAATCATTGGATGGCAAAGGCATGACCTCAACAGCACTGGAAGAAATGTGACATTGTGAGTTATCGTCACCAGGATCAGAATCATGTTCAACTACCATGGGGATGTTAATGGGGAGTATATCATCTACATTGTCAGTCACAGCTTTAGACTCAACTGTATCTTTTGAAATGGTTAACTGGTCAGAAGTGGAACTTGAGGCAGCAACACTCATGCCAGCAGAAACTGCACTAACACAACCAGCTGGGACCTCACCTTCTCTGACTATGAGAGAAGCTACAGATTGCTCTGAAAGAAACATTGATGGAGAAATCCTTTTACTGACATCAGCTATGCACTTCTGCGTACTACCATGCCCATGGACAATATTGCCACTGACAGCAGTGCTATGGCCAGAAACAGCTTTGCTTGCTTGTCTCTTTGCAGGCATTTTGGGGGGATTACCAAGAAAATTCTAAACAAATTTAGATTTCTGAACTTTCAGTTTGGGCCGGTGGATGTGAAGCCAAAAAAAACACAACAACTACTGTGGCTTACAGATGGAGACTGGGCACTAAACAGATGCAAAAGCACAGACAGATTAAGACTGCATTGCGCAATCAAGAAGAGATGCAGACACAAAGTCACAACAACACCTTAACCAGTGCTCACAAGTCACAATCCAGTCTGGAAAAGAATACCTTTTGCTGGTTGGGGGGGGGGGGGCAGTGACTGCAGTAACAGTCCAAAACCAAGATACCACAAAGCAATACAAAATCACACAGGTGTGGTGGATAGCTGGTTTACACTGCTGCAATTACTCTGTGGCGCAATAAAATGTGTCTGATCTGATGGCACACGTTGCACACACTCACACTACAAGTAACGCATAGCAAGTTGAAAACTTCAGTAATATAACCAAATCTTTTAAACAAACTGAAATTATGCACTGCTGCATCACAACAATCAGCAAAAAAGTCAAGAATTACTGAAAATAGTACTGTGTCTACATTAACAGTTATACAAGAAAAATATAACCAAAACAGAAGACTACCTTTTTCTCCCAGTTTTATCTTACCTCCACCACAGATATGCCCCTCCCCAAAGCACACTTCAAGTGTCTGTTACTATACTGACTGAGTGTTCTAAATTAACATTCAAAATCTACACACACACAATAAACACTCAATGATGTGAGCACAGGAGGGTTTCCTACAATCGATGTACTAAATGTTGTGCAAAAAAATGGCTCAAAAAGGCTTTTTTAACAGCTTTTAGAGGATTTGAATCGCAGAGCTCTAAGAGGTATCTGTCTCTATCTACCTCTATACACAAACTGCACAGAACTGAGGCTGTGCAGAACAATCTAGAGCCCATGTGACCTGCAATCCCATGAATCACTGCAAAAGTTGCCTTGGAGATCAATAACAAGGTGAAGTGATGCGAAGTATAGTGATTTCTATGTACTTTGCATTAACGTTTTGCAGAAGTGGTTGGGGGAAGGCAGAGTAACACAAAGTCATTGTTATCAATGGACTTCACATTCCTCATTATGACGGGAAACACTTTGCTTCGCATTGCGGATTATTTCGCGGATTCTGCATTACTCCATGAATTGCTTAGAAGAGCAAATTTTGGCCACTCCGCCCACCTCTAGTAGACTATGGTATAGTCATCTATAGCTCTGTCTCAAACTCTGCCCTAAGCAAAATTAAACTTGCCTTAAATAAAGCCTGCCACCTGGCCACTGGCTGCCCTCTTGTCCTGCTATTTTTCTTATATTAAAACATGTTCAGATGCCGGCCCATTGGCGCAGTGGTTGGATTTCTGCTTGCAACGCCAGCGACCCGGGTTCGGAAACGAGCTCGGGTCACTGGAGGGCTGGCCGGGGGGAGACAGCTTGAGCGCCCCACAACTGCTCGCTGTCTCCAGGGAGGGAAGGGATCATGACCCGGTGCCATAACGACCACCGGTGGAGGCCAGTGGTAGTGCAGCATGTCAGGGCCATTGGGGTGGTACGTGACAGACGTTGGCTCCTGCCTTGATGTCTGGACATCACGTGCCTTCAGGAAAACCAGGAAAATCGCTCGCTGGCCTCCAGATGATGGCTCTCCATTCCTGAGGGCCTCCAGTGCCTTCCTGGTGCCTCCTGCTCCCCCAGCAGTATCCCCGGGCCCTGGAAAGTGTGTGCTGGGGCTATCCCCTCCCCCGGTGCCTTCCCCCTCGGAGGAGAGGGAACTGCCCGGTGAAGGGTTACACCGGGATACCTCGGGGGTTGGCTGCAATCTGGGGATCTGAGGAGGGCCGGGAAAGGACAGAAGGGGTCAGAGGAAACTTGAAAGAGCCCAAAGGAGGGGAAGTTCAGCCAGCACGGGGGGGCAGAAAAATAGATTACTCAAAAAAAAAAAACATGTTCAGGCCTGCTCAGTGGTCCCAGAGGGCTGAGACATTGGCACCTTACCTCTGGCACCTTATCTCACACCGGCGACCCAGGTTCGGGAATGGACTTGGGTGCCGGAGGGTTGGCAGGGGAAGGAGTAGGATTGAGCATCCAGAGGCCTGCTCTCCTCCCCTGGGGTGGGCTGGGGACTGGCGTCGCTCTATAGTGGCTCCCAGTGGAGACAGCACAACTAAGGGAAAATCAGAGGAAAAACGAAAATGGCATTTCCTCCTGCCGGATGACGGCCGCCCAGACCAGTGCCCCCTCAGGATCCATGGCAGCTGGCCCAACCACAGCAGCACCCAGGTCTATTGCCTAGGCTGATAGGCCATTTCTCCTCAGAAGAAGAGGACCCACCCAACGCAAGGGTTACATCGGGGTACCCTGTGGTGGCTGTAATGTGGGGTCGAAATGGCGGCGGAACCGAGTGAGAGGTGAGTGTCCTTGGGCAACTGGCCTGAAGGAGTGGTAGGGGAGTCACAGGGGAGATAAACACATAACACAAAAAAAAAAAAAAGAACATGTTCGGCTCTTTCACCTTGTTAATGCCGTTAAGGAGTTTGAATGTTTCGATCATATCACCTCTCTCCCTCCCTCCTTTGCTCTAGGGTATGCATATTGAGCTCTGTTAATCTGTCCTCATATGTTTTCTGATGCAGTCTCTGCACCATTTTGGTTGCCCTTCTCTGGACTGCCTCAATTTGGATAACGTCCTTGTGAAGGTTCTGCCTCTAGTACTGCATACAGTACTCCGGATGAGGTAATTTAAGGAAGTATTTTTTCACAGAGAGGGTTGTGGATGTATGGAACAGCCTTCCAGAGGAGGTTGTGGAGTCAGAAACAGTGGTGGAATTCAAGCATGCATGGGACAGTCATAAGGCAATTCTAGGGGGTGGGGGTAGGAAGAAGTAGGCTGCTGGTTAACTAGGATCTGCAGCTTATCCATCAGGTAGGGAAATGGGCAGACTGGGTGGGCCAAGCGGTCCTTATCTGCCATCAAATTCTATGTTTCTATGTTACTTATACACCCCGACATCCCCCTAGCCTTACCTACTGCTTTAGTGGTCTGCTTGAATTATTTCAGGTCATCTGTGATGATGATGATGATGCCCAAGTCTCTTTCTTCCCTTGTGACTGCTAGCAACTCCCCTCAAAGCCTGTAGGTGGATTCAGGGTTTTTCTTCCCTATGTGCATGATTTGTGTTAAACCCCAATTGCCACTCTTCCAACCATTTTGTCAGTTTATCCAGATCTCTTCTCATTCTGCCCACCCTATCTGGATCATCTACTCTGTTGCAGATCTTGGTGTCGTCTGCAAACAGACAAACCTTACCTTCCAGTCCATCTGCTATGTAACTGAAGAAGATATTGAAGAGGGCTGGCCCCAGGATGGATCTCTGAGGTACCCCACTTGTGATCTGTGTTTCTTCGGACTGTATACTGTTTACCACCACTCTCTGTTTTCTGTCTGTCAACCAGTTTGCCATCCAGTTGACCAACTTCTGACTCACCCTGAGCCTACCAAGCTTATTAATCAATCTTCTATGTGGAACAGTATCGAAAGCTTTGCTGAAGTCAAGGTAGGTGACATCAACTGTTCCCCCTTGGTCCACCACTTTGGTTACTCAGTCAAAAAATCTATGAGATTAGTTTGACAGGACCTTCCTGTTGTAAACCCATGATGTCTTGGATCCTGTGCTCCTATATATTACAGGTGTTGCACTATCCTTTCCTTAAAGAGTGCCTCCATAATCTTGCCCACTACTGAGGTAAGACTGACTAGTCTGTAGTTCCCTGCCTCCTCCCTGCTACCACTCTTGTGGAGCGAGATCACATGAGCCTATCTCCAGTCTTCTGGGACCTCTCCTGTGCTCAGAGACTCATTAAACAATTCTGATAATGGCTCTGCTAGTTCCACCCTTAGCTCCTTCAGTACCCTGGGATGTATGCCATCAGGTCCCATTGCCTTGTCCACCCTGAGCTTATCGAATTCTTGTAGGACCCTTTCTTTTATGAAGGGACTAGTGCACACTTCCCTTCCCTCTGTCCATGGTGCTGAGCTGTGGGCCCTGCCCTACCCTACCTTCTCTTCAGCAAATACTGAGCAGAAGTATTTATTTAGGATTGATGCTTTTACATGGTCCTCTCTTAACATGAACCCTTATCCCCTTTGATCTTAGCAATACCCCCTCTGGACTCTCTCCTTTCACTAATGTATCTATAGAAAGTCTTGTCACCTTCTTTTACTGTTCGTGCTAGCGTTTCCTCGGCTTGGGCCTTTGCCTGACTTACTGCCTTTCCTGCTTCCCTTAGAGAAGTTTAGTATGCCTCCCTATCTTCATCCTGTTGCATTCCTTTATATTTCCCAAAGGCCAGCCTTTTGGCTTTGACAATTTCTGCTACTGTTTTGAGAACCAAAGTGGTTTCCTTCTTCTTTTGCACTTCCTTTTCTCTCTAACAAAATGAGATGTTGCTTCAAGTATTGCATCCTTAATGCTTGCCCACTTTGCCTGTGCCCCTCATCTGTATTTTTTTTGGCCAGGACTAGCTTAACTCTGTTGGCCATCTTATCAAAGTTAGCACCAATAAAGTCCCATATTTTTGCCTTGGAATGGGATGATTTAGTTCTAGTGGCCAAATTGAACCATATCATGTGATTGTCACTGGCCCCCTGGTGACCTTCTACCTAGAGATCTGTGATCCTTTCCCTGTTAGTCAGTACTAGATCTAGGATAGCCCTGTCTCTTGTGGGTTGTTGTACCAGTTGTTTGAGGCTCCCCCTGCAGGGAATCCACTATGTGTCTAGTTCTGGCAGATGTTCCTGCTGATATTAACCAATCTGTATCTAGCATGTTGAAGTCTCCCATGATCAGAACCTCCCCTTTAGCTGTCATGTTTTGTATAGCTTCTAACAGTACTGAGTCTATGTCCTCTCCCTGGTCTGCAGGTCTTTAGACAACCCCAGTTCGTATGGCTATCCCATTTCCTGTTTCCAGGGTGATCCACAGTTCTTCTGGCTCCTTAAGTGTATTCTGAATTTGTGTAGCTTTGATATTTTCATTGACATAAAGGGCCACCCCACCCCCCCTTTTTGCACCTCAGTCTCTTCTGAACAGAACATAGCCAGGTACTGAAGTCTCCCAAGTGTGGTTACTGGTGAACCATGTCTCGCTAATGGCTACTATGTCCAGTTTAGCCTCTGTCATTGCCTGCAGGTCAGGGATCTTGTTTCCCAGACTGCAAGCATCTGTGTACATGATTTTCCATTGGCCAGATTTCAGTGTGTTAGTTGTTGGATGAGGTCTGATGTTTCCCCTGTATGTCATATGGGAAGCCAGACCTTTTTCCTTACCTGGTGATGCAAATGAACTACAAACATGCTGAACTCCTGTTAGACCACTAGCTGAGGAGAGAGGAGTGTTCTTCCCATTCAACATATTGGGTGCTGCACCCTCTCCCCATTTGCTAGTTTAAATATTCTGCAAAGATGTCAAACTTCTGCCTTAATGCACTGACTCCCTCCTTAGTCAGATGCAGTCCATCAAATTTAAAGAACTTTCGCTCCCAAAACTGTTGCCAGTTACCTACAAATTTGTGTCCTTTTTCCAGGCACCAGCCCTTGAGCCACATGTTTAGCTCCTCTATCTCCCCTTCTCTGACCTTCCGTCCGTCTGCCTCCCTCTCCCAGACTGGCAGGATCTCAGAGAAGGAGATGCCAGATGAAATGGATGATAGTTTGTCACCCAGCCTGGTCAGGTGTTCCATGGTCTCTACAACTGACCGACTGGCAAGATTGTTTGTCCCTATGTGTACCAGGATGTCAATGTTTTCTCCTGCTTCCTGTACAATTTTAGCAATGCAGTCAGTGTCTCTCCACACTGATGTGCCTGGGAGACATCTAACCATTACCCCTGGCTAGAAATAGGTATCAACTCACTGAATCATGGAGTCTCCAATGATCAGAAGTTTTTTGGATTTCCTTTTTGCTTTTTTTTGTTTTGGTTCCTGTTTTGGGTGAGCTTTGTTGTGCTGGCTCCTGTGTTGCAGTGTCCTGCTCTGCAGTGTCCTCCACCCCTTTGTTTGATTTTGGAGACAGAGGCACATACCTGTTTGTAGCTTTCAGATTCTCCCTGTCAGGATCCTACTAGGGGCCCATAATAAGGCACTCACAGTCATTACAGTTTATATTCCTCCAAAAGAGCAGGTCTCAGGTTTAAACACCGTCCTGGACCTTGTCGGACTACAACCTCCTGACTCTGAAGCCATTCTGCTGGGTGACTTCAAAATCAACTGGCTCTCGGCTGAGGTGGATACTTACAAAGACTTTGTCCTGTTGGGCAACCTAATGCAGATGCTAGACTTCCCAACCAGAATGAAATATAAAATGGGGTCCATCACCCTGCTTGATTGGATTCTTACCAGCCACCCCTCAAGGATCTCTAACTCTGCCATTCTCCCTGATTTACTCAGTGATCACTCTCCTATCAGCTGTACCTGGTCAAACAAATTCCACAAACCCCCCCCCCCAGAATCACCTACAGTAGAGTCCTCTCTCATGGCCAATTAACCATCCTCAAAGCCCACCTCCTCCAACAAGACTGGACTTCTATCTTCCAAGCATCAAATACAAACCTGGCCCTAGACTACTTCATCCTCATCTTCAATAAAGCCTGTAACCTATTTGCACCCCCGAAGAAGCACAAAATTAAAAACCTCTGCAATCCATGGATAACCAGAGAGCTTCTAAAAAAGTTAAAGATCAGGGACTGCCTCTGGGAACTGGCAAGATTCACTGGGAAACAAGGAGACATCAACAACTATAAACGAGCACGCAACGACTGTACAAAAACCATCAGGTCCCAGACGTCTGACTACTATAAGAAAGTGCTCACCGACTCCAGGAGTAACGGGAGAGGCTTTTGGAACAACCTAAATGAAATCTCAGGAAAGGAACCCAAATCCACGCCAGCCATGCTAAAGGTAAATGGGAATACCACTCTCGACCCCAAAACCATCGCTGACACTTTCAATACCACCTTCACTGATCTTAGTAGTGTCCTGCCCCCAAACTTCTTTAATGATGACGACCCTCCCAAAACCCCCAACACCTCAACTCTCGCCAATTGCCCTCCCTTCTACTTTAAAGAAGTCCATGAGAATGATGTTCGTAAGTACATCACCAAAGCCATCGGCAATTCCAGAGCCATCAAAGACACACTTGACCTCAAGCTCCTGGCCCTCACCCTTGATGAGGTGCTGGGGCCCCTTACCAAGATTTTCAACTTCTCCCTCTCACTCAACAAATTACAAGGACTTTGGAAGTCAGCCACTGTCACCCCAATCCGCAAAAGTGATGACAAGACTGACCATGGGAACTATCGTCCGATCTTTATCCTGCCCCCACTCTCAAAGGCCCTGGAGCGAATTGTATTGGACCAGCTTACCGAATACCTGGACAAGCCCAACATGCTCTGCAGGCAACAACATGGTTTTTGGAAAGGCCATAGCACAGCCTGCACATTACTTGAAGTCACTGGGGCCATTCACAGCTCCCTGGACAAAGGTCATCTCACTGGCACAATTGTTATTGACCTAACCAAGGCTTCTGATACTGTCCATCATCACTTTCTTCTTGCCCAGCTTCAACAAGCTGGGATTTCCCCCATTTCTATCCCTTGGTTCAAAAGCTACCTTGCTGATAAGACTCACTGTGTAGAAATTGCGAATGTGCTCTCTGATGACAAACCTGTCTGCTCTGGTGTCCCTCAGGGATCCATCCTGGGACCACTCCTCTTCAATCTGTTCCTAAATACACTGCCTCCCTCCTGCTCCCAACAGATCATACTTTACGCCGATGATGCAGTACTACTAGCCTCACACCAGGACCCAAAATCACCTGCAAAGCAACCTCCAACATTGCTTCAACACTATTGAGAATTGGTTCACTACACACAAACTGATCCTCAACCAGAAAAAACTAAGAACATGATCTTCAGCAGCACCCATAACAAACATAAACTACACCACCTCTCCATATTGACCAGCCAAGGCAACCTACTAGAGCAAGTCCAAGCTTTTAAATACCTTGGGATCACCCTTGACCCACACCTCTCCTACACTGACCACATCAGCAATGTTGCCAGAGCTGCAAACCCCAGATTAGGCCTGCTGTTCCACCTCAGGAGACACCTTCCCACTGCAGCCCTTGCTGCTGCCATCCAGAGCACCATCGTTTCCACCATTGACAATGGCCACAATCTACAGCTCAGCTATGGTTACTGCACTCAAACAGGTAACAACCTCCCTCAACAAGGCCAGTCAGCTAATCACCGGCGCTCAATGTTATACTCACACCTGTGACCTCTAATCTCAAACCAACTGGCTTCAACTTGACAAACATATTAAATATCAAACCTGCATCATGGCGATGAAATCACAGATGGGTTTCGCCCCACCTGGTGTTGTCTCTCTCCTACACCCTAGGAAAAGCTGCCGGAGCACCCGAGGAACCAAACTGCAGCAGTTCCAAATACCCTACTGCTGCACCCCCCAAAGCCAAAGAGCCTTTGTCTACCGGGCCGCCTATTGGCTTAATGGGCTCTTTATTTACATCACTGCTGCCCCCTCACTTGGAGCCTTCAAAAGCATGCTCTGCCACTCTCTCATTGCTGCCAGCACCTGTGACTGTAATGTCTAGCCTCAAATGTATTACTGGGTGGCCTGACCGGAACTGTGAATCAGTCCACCACATTGTGGCTCCGCTGCTCTGCATACAACCTCTAAAGCCTAAGCCTCCTAACACTTTGTTGACCCCAACATGCCCAATATCTGCACTCTACTTTGTCTTCTCTGACAAAGCCCGCTGGGCTGCCTTCCCCCCTCCCCTGCCCCTTTCCTCCTCTCTGCCTCTCCTATCTCATCTGCTTCCCACCTCTCCCCGAACTTTTCATTCCTCTACCTGTCTGTCTTCTTTTTAACCTCATTTTCTCATGCCTTCCGTGAATGTTTACCTCAATATATGTCCCTCATATGTAATATATGTTTGTTACTACATCTGATTGTACTGCCAATAATGTTTTGTCTACTTTGTACCTTTTAACGCAGAACCTTTGTAAAAGAGCCCTGACTCAAAGGTATTTGTAATCCTAGAACTCAATAAATAAAAAATAAAAAAATATGTATTGTGGAGGTGTTATGTTGGAGAGCACCAAGCGATGGGGCATCAAATTTTCCCCTCCTAACCACCTGCCAGCCTCCCGGACCAACAACCCTCTGTGGTTGAGGTGCTACTGTTGGATGTTGGAGAAATGGCAGGCGGTTCTTATAACATGTTTCCTTCTCAATATGTGATTTGAGGTGCGCAATCTCTGCCCACGCTGCCTGGAGCCGAGCCCTTATATCTCCAGTGGCCCTTTATGGATGAACGCCATCACCTTTTCCCTCCTATTCTTACCCAAGTTGGACCACTTTCAAAAAAGAACTGCAGGACCATATCCTGGTTTCATTAAACTGCGACTGCCCATAACACTGTTGTAATTCTCCAACTATTTCCTCTCCTGCACTTTGGCCACATGATAATGCCAATTGGGAGGCTTTCTGGTCTCTACTATTTTCCAGCTCTTCTTTGGTCCACTTCCTGGGACTGTTTCTAATGTTCTACTCCATAGCTCCATTGCTCCTGTCTCCAATACTTATTTTTCTCCTCAGGCTTGTCTTTACAGTTTTTTGGTTACTCCCATGTCAATTGTCATACATACATAGATACATAGACAGTGTCAGCAGATAAGGGCCTATGACCCACCCAGTCTGGCCATTTGAGCTTGTAAGTTCAGTTTATGTTTTCCTAGAAGTCTGTTGCCCCTTACCCCCGACCTTCAGAATTCCTTTATGTCTATCCCATGCATTCTTAAATCCCGTGATTGTTTCCGCCCCCACCACTTCCTCTGACAGGGTGTTCCACTTGTCCACCACCCGTTCTGTGAAGAAATTCTTCCTCACGTTTCCTCTGAATCATCCTCCCTCCAACTTCATCCCATGCCCTCTAGTCCTAGAACATCTTTTCGCTTAAAAATAGTGTATTCCTGCACCTGTTCCTCCCTGTAAGATACTTGTATGTCTCTATCATATCCCTCTCTCCCTCCTCTCCTCCAGGGAGTACATGTTCAGTTCCTTCAACCTGTCCTCATAGGACTTGTGATGCAATCCATGCACCATCTTTGTTGCCCTCCTCTGAACCTTCTCTACCCTGTCTATGTCCTTACGGAGGTAAGGTCTCCAGAACTGTACACTGTACTCCAGGTGGGGCCTCACTAGTGTCTTGTATAGTGGAATTATGACCTCCCTTTTCCTGCTGGTGATGCCCCTGCCTATGCATCCCAGCATCCTATTTGCTTTACCTGCTGCCTTCTCACACTGTTTCCCTACCTTGAGGTCATCAGAGATGATAAACCCAAGATCCCTTTCCTGCTTGGTGCATGCTATATCCTCACTCCCCAACTGATACGTTGTGCCAGGGTTTTTGTGCCCCATATGCATTATCTTGCACTTCTTTGCATTGAATTTCAACTGCCAAACTCCTGACCATTCTTCAAGTTTTTGCAGGCCCCCTTCTCATTCTGTCTACACCCTCTGGTGTGTCTACTCCGTTACAGAGCTTTGTGTCATCAGCAAACAGTGAAATTCTGCTTTCTAGGTCCAGTACAATGTCACTAATGAAGATGTTGAATAGGACCAATCCCAGCACTGATCCCTGTGGTACCCCACTGGTCACTCTTCCCTCTGTGGAGTGACAGCCATTTACCTCCACCCTCTGTGTCTTGTCGCCCAGCCAGTTACCTATCCACCACACTACTGTCCTGCCCACACCCATATTCCCAGTTCGTGTAATAGTCTTCTATGTGGCACAGTGTCAAAGGCCTTGCTGAAGTCCAGATAGGCCATGTCCACTGCCCTCCCCGATCCACCTCCCTAGTCACCCAGTCAAAAAATTCAGTGAAGTTGGTCTTACATGACCTCCCCCTGGTGAAACCATGCTGCCTTGGGTCCTGTAGTCCATTGACAACCAGATGTTCCACCAATCTCTCCTTCAGTAGTGCTTCCATGATCTTCCCCACTACCGAGGTGAGGCTGACTGGTCTGTAGTTCCCCGCTTCCTCTTTGTTGCCACTTTTGTATAAGGGGACTACATCTGCTATAATCCAGTCTTTGGGTACCTCCCCTGCTTCCAATGATCGGCTAAACAGGATAGCCAGAGGTTCAGCCACCACCTCTCTTAGTTCTTTAAGGACCCTGGGATGCACCCCATCAGGCCCCATTGCTTTATCAACTCTTGTTACTTCTAGTTCCTTCAGGACCCTTTCTCGTGTAAAGGGACTTGTGTCCATTTATGCACCATTCTCACCCCTTGTACTCCCTTCAGACCCATTACCCTCCTCTTCCTCAGTAAAGACTGAGCAGAAATACCTGTTCAATATGTCAGCTTTACTGTTGTCATCCTCCACGCAGCCCCATCCTCTAACTTCAGTCTCACTATCCCTCCCTTTGCCTTTCTTTTTTCACTTATGTACCTGTAAAAGGTTTTGTCCCCTCTACCCACTGATTTTGCAATGTGTTCTTCTGTCTGATCTTTGGATTCCCTTACTGACCTCCCTGCCTCCCTTTGCTTCTCCTGGTACTTCTCCCTGTCCCTTCTGCCTGTGTCTTTTTGTATTGCCTGAATGCAATCTTTTGGCTTTCACTTTCTTTGCTACCTCTTTGGAAAACCATAATGGTTTCCTCTTCCTTTCCTCTTGCTAACCTGCTTAATGCAAAATTCTATTGCTCTTGTAATCCCCATTTTAAATAGCCCACTGTTCCTCAACCCTGATTCCTGCCCCATTCCCTTAATGCCTCTTTCAAGTATCTCCCATTTTCCCAAAGTCTGCCCCCTAAAATCCAGGATACGTATTTTGTGTGGTTTGGTTCTGCTCTTTCTGTGATTTCAAACCACAATGACTGGTGGTCACTGTTCCTAGGTGCTGCCCCACTGTTACTCCATCACACTGTCCCTGTGTGTGAGCACAAGGTCCAGTATTGCCTTCTGCTGAGTTGGTTCCATGACCAGTTGCTTGAGGAAGGCACCCTGAAGGAGTCCAGGATAAATCTGCTCCTAGTTGATGCTGCTGCTGCTGGGATGCTCCAGTCCACATCTGGAATATTGAAGTCTCCAACCAGTACTACCTCACCCTTATCTGCCATCCTTTGGATGACTAGCATCAGCTCCCTATCTGTTTCTTCCTCCTGGGCTGGTGGTCTATAGACCACACCTGTGCGGATGGCTGGCCCCATTTTTCTTTCCAGCTTAACCCACAGTATCTCTCCCCCATTTTGTTCCTCCTGGATCTTTGTGGCCCTTATGTCATTTTTCACATACAGTGCCATCCTCCTCCTTCCTGCCTGCCCTGTCTCTTCTGAATATGTTGTAGCCAGGTATGGCCATCTCCCAGTCATGGCTATCATTACACCAGGTTTCAGTGATGGCCACAATGTCCAGGTCTGACTGTGCCATGACAGCCTCCAGATCTTCCATCTTGTTGCTAAGGCTTCTGGCATTTGCGCACATGGCTTTCCATGATTTGACCTCCCTAGACTGTTTTGCTGTTCTACTCCAGCCCTTTCCTTGGTTGTCCTTTATCCCTGTCTCTCCTTGCTGTGTGCCCTTCTGCTGAATTTTGCCCCTTTTCTGCCTATCCACCTCTTGGGCACTAATCTCCATCTTTTGCACACTGCTTTGTAGAGATAGCCACTCCTCTGGTTCACTGGTTCCACTGCTAGCTGTGGGGGGTGAGCAAGTAGATACCCTCCTTGCTGGCCTGTCACCCCCCTTTGCTAGTTTAAATACTTGTCAATGTAGCATTTAAACTTATCATTGAGTGCTTGGATTCCCCTCCAGGATGGATGCAGGCTGTCAGGCTTGAAGAAACCTCCATCCCTCCAGGTGGGTCCCCAGTCACCAATGAATCCAAACCCTTCCTCACAGCACCAGTTCTTCAACCATGAGTTAAGGTTCCTGGTGCATGCACCCCTATGCTCTCCCTTGCCTCTCACATGTAGTACTTCTGAGAAAGTGACAGAAGTAGCTACTTGCTTGAGACCCCTCCCCAATTTCCTAAACTCTTCCTGAACTTCCTTTGGCTCCCCATTTGCCAGGTCATTAGTACCTAGGTGGACAATGACATTCAGCTCACCCTCCCATCTTGCCTTCCCAGTGATCCTCAGGATCTTTCTTCCATCCCTCCATGCCGTGGCACCTGGTAGGCACCTCACCTCCCTGTCCTCCCCCTCCTGTGTTCCTAGCTGGATCCCTCTTATGATGGAGTCCCCCACCAGGATTCACTTCCTCCTCCTCCTCCTCCTCCTCCTCTGGGGTCCACTGCTTTCCCCACTGAGGTCACCTCCTTGGCTACCCTCCACATCCTTTCCTTCCACTTCTCTGGGTACCTCTATTTGGTTGTCCCCATTTGCCAGTGTGGTATATGAGTTCTTGAGTGGAATAGGATCTGGGACGTGCCTCTCCCTGACCACTCTAACCCTCCCTGAACCCATTGTCATCCAAGTGCTCCTCATTCTCAGCATCCTTTGAGGCAGTTGCATTGGACTGGGTGGTCTCTGGATAGGGGTGATGGTACTCCTGACCCAGTTTACTTCCACTCTGAGTCTGGCTACTTCATCCCACAGTCCAGAGAGATGCATGCAGATAGGGAAGCACCTCAGTGTCCAGAAGGTCTGCCTGAATATGGCTGCCCCACAGCCACTGCATTGCACCACTCCCCACATTATACTGCAATTATACTGCTATTCCACTACTTGTCTGTTACTGAAGCTCTCCTAGTTCCTTTTTATTAATTTACTGTCCTAAAAATCCTGCCACTGATCCTCAGATACTTTTCTTTTTAAAAAAAGAAAATAAACCAAGAAATAAATAAATGAATCAAAACACTTGTCATGCTGAGGGTGGGCTTCTTCACCCTTATGCCCCTCCTACTCCACACCCCTTACTATACCCTGTGTTTAGCTCCTGTCAATCAGATTTAACAGGGCATATAATTAAGAGTTGTGGGAAGGGGTAGGGGGCAAAAATTTGCAGCAATTAAAGACAGCAAAGAAATACACCACCACTACATTTAAAATTTTAAACAGCTCAAAAACAATTCTAAGTAAAGACAACAAAGAAAGTACAGTGTCACTAAAAGCCCACAATCTAAGTTTAAAAGAAAAATAGCAATTACCAGTTACTGTAAAGCATTGAATTGAATATGCTTCCTTCCCCTTCTGGCTTCTTCTGAGAAAATAAAACTGTCAATGCTCATTGAATGCTTCGATATTAGATAACTCCCTATTGTATAATTTTCTCTTTGTGTATAATTAATGTCATTGTTCATGATGTCACAATGTCTGTAACACTTGCCTGCCACACTTTGTACTGATGTGGAGCCTTTTGTAATAGCTCCTATAGTATCCTTTTTTTTTCTCTCTCTTTGTATAATTTAATGTCATTGTTTCTTGATGCCTATAACATTTGCCTACCATAATTTGTACTGATGTGGAGCCTTTGAAAAAGAGTCCTTGACTCAAAGGGTTTTAATTCGAAGAAAGAAAGAAAGAAAGAAAGAAAGAAAGAAAGAAAGAAAGAAAGAAAGAAAGAAAGAAAGAAAGAAAACAAACAAACTGCGGCGCTGAGAAAATTATATTGGGCTGGTAATTTCTATATTGTTTCTCCATTGATATCAGAGGCTGTACTGAACTGTCCTGAGATAGCTGCAGTTTTGTTGTGGTTCCCCCACTCCCCCATAAGAACCCATACATAAAAAGAAGGCCTTCAAATTCAGGTATTCTTCAGTTTTTTAAAAACTGATCCAGTTATTTTCATGTTTTTGAAGTAATTCAAATTGACTTCATTTGTACCTCAAACACTAGTTTTTATCTATTGAAAAATGTCTCAATTTGTTCTCAAATGCCCTTCAAAAAAAGCACGAAAAATGCTAATTGGCCTTCAAAAAGAAGGCTAAAGGACTGGTAAAAAACAGTTATCAAAAAGCCCTTCAATTGCACCCAGAACACTCTTCTTTCACACCTAAAATGAATGCCTTCAAATATACTTCAATTTTTGAAGTAATTCAAATTGACTTCATTTGTACCCCAAACACCAGTTTTTATCCATTGAAAACATCTCAATTTGTTCTCAAATGCTCTTCAAAAAAAAGCATGATAAATGCTAATTAGCCTTCAAAAAGAAAACTTAAATAATGGTAATAAACTGTTATGGACCTTCAACTGTACCTGGAATACCTTTTAATGTGTACATTTTATACAGTTCTAAAACATAAGACTCAAATGGCCATCAAATTGGAAAAACGGTCTCTCCCACTTATGGGCCCCATTTTCTTCTACCCAGACAGCCCTAGGACCTCTGACTAGCATCCCCTGTCTACATGTTCCCTCTCTGCCCATTCTAACCATTCTAACCAGCAATTGGAACCCAGACCAGTCTTCTCCACCTACATTCTTCCTGTCCCCAACCCTGAATCAGCCATGGGTCTTCTGGACTGGCCTGCCTTACCTATATCCCCTTGGTATCCTCAAATGGACCAACCCTGGGATGACTGGAATGGCCTCCCATGTCTATGTTTCCATTGTCCACCCACTCGGACCAGCCCTGGGAGCACTGGATCTCCACACCTACATGTGAAGCTTTCAGGATTAAACCTGATTCTGTAGTATGCTGCAGCAGAGTTACTACACTAAATAATACAATTTCAATGATAGTCAGTCCCTTTTGTCATGCAGGAAACTGTGACACTGCACTTCATCCTGATGGGCTTCACTGTATGTCCTCCATGTTCCTCAATCCAGATAAATGCTGGGATACAAGGTCTTGCTTTCCCTAGGAAAATCTCCCCTTTTTGCTCACTTGGGACTATCCATGGGAATCCATGCTTCCTGTCTCCATGTATGTCACCATGCTTTTTTACCCAGATAATTTCTTGAACCATGAGGCTAGCCTTCCACATCTATGACTCCCCTGCCTGCCCATCCAGACCTGCCATGGGACCCCTGGACCACCTTTTCCCACCTATGTCCCAATATCACTCCACCTGGACCAGCCCTGAGACCACCATACTGCCATCCCTCATTTAAGTCCCTCCTCTTCCCCTACCCATATTGGCTCTGGAATCTCAAATGGGCATTTCCTACTTACTGTATGCCCATCATTCTGCCCACCAGGACCAGTCCTGCAAACCCTAGAAGAGTATTTGACACCAACCTCCACATTCATCTCCCATGCTGTCCAGTCCTTAAACTCCCAGACAGGTATCCTAAACTCATCTCTACCCTCTGCTTCTAGCAGGACCAGACATGGGATTCATGGATGGATGTCCAACTCACACCTTTTCACTTATTTTCTAATTGGACTAGCCATAGGACTCTTCTACAAGAGTCCCACACTCACCTACACCCCCTTCTCCAACTTGGAGCACCCCCAGGTCCATAGAACTTGGGTCTAAAACACATCTGCATCCATTTCTACCACTCAGCCATCCTTAGGGCCCTAAAACAGGGGCCAGATTCTCACATGCACCTTCATCAGACTTACTACGGCATAGCGAAATGCTGAATCCCGACACCCAGGAGCCAAAAAAAATATAGCCCGATAGTCGGTAGCCTGACAGTCTGGAATTGCAAGCACTGAAGGTTTTTTCTGTGTTTTGGGGGCTTCTCCACCTGCAGTCCCCCTTCTTTATGATTGCCAACTCTGCTGTGAGCAGTTCCAGACTGTTGGGATACCAAATGATGGGCTATAATTGTCAGGCTCCTGGGTATCGGAATTCAGCAATTTGGTATGCCATAATACTCCCCCTTCATCTTCCACTCAGACTACCCCAAGGGTCATCATACCAGGATTCTAACACCACCTACACCTTCTTTCACACCATTCCTAGAATTCCAAAACCAGGATTCAACAGCCACCATACTCTACCCCTCACACACCACTTGTAGGTCCCCTGGAGCCCAACCACTCATCTGAATCACCAAAGGGACATCTCCAACAAGGCTTTCACAAGTATAGCATCCCAGGGGACCCACGTAATAGACTCCCCACATACGTTCACCCTCTTCTCCCATCTGAACCACTTAGGGGAATACCTGAACCACTCTGCCCTCAACCTGGACACTGGAGAATTGGAAACCTATGGTCATGATTGGGGGCAGTCAGGAACCTAACAACATGGCAGCGGGGGTGTGGAAATCTTTAGCTGGGGATGGGTCTCAACAGCCTGTTGCCAGGACTAAGATGAGTATGATAGGAAGTATGACAGTAGGTTTAGGGGGGCTCAAGAACTAGTGGCCCCACCTTCAGCATGTAATGGGGTGGGCACACCATTACAGTCAACCCACCCATTATGGATTAAGTAAAGGGACTTACCTGAGCACTACAGGAGCCAGAGGTAGGAGTCTCGGAGGGATGTTGTCCACCACACCAGTAAAAAAATAGACAAATTCTGGTCAGAGCCAATATGGCTGTGAAGTGCTTTTGGGATGCTTTTACCCATTATTTCCAATGAATTGCGCAATGCCGATCTCAGCGGAGAGGCAGTTTCAATGTGGTCTTCCTTTTACTCATTTTTACAATGTGTTTTCCTGGAATATGCCTGTTAATTGCTATATATATATTTTTCCTGGAGAGTTCACAGAATAAATGGCATCTTATTTTCAGTGGGGCTCTACATCTACACAATATTATGCTGCACTGTGTAAAATCAGAATGCACTAAAAACAGTATTTTACATCTGGGGGGATATATTAAGTGCCAGATCGATGCATGAACAGAAAGATGCATTGCACAAACAGGGTGTGCCGGTCAGCAATCATACAATATTCAAAGAGAATGTGCCACTGGTGCAGAGTGAGTATACAGTGAAGCCCACCAGGATGATGCCCAGAACTGCAAAATTCTGCAGTAGACTTACTGCAGCAAACAATGCAGTTTAAAAGGGAGTTAATCCCTTTTGTCATGCAGTAAACCTGTGACACTGTGCTTCCTTCTTCTTCATCATTCCTTTAAAAATGTGACCCTGGATGGGAGTCACAGTGCAGGCAGCCACCAAGTCAGGTGCATCCATGGTGACCCCAATTGAATACCTTCCAGGGGGAATGCGTGGCACATACTAGTATGCACCGCAGCCTCCATGGGAGATATTCAGCCCAGGAATGCAAATGAACTAATTGAGCATGCAGGGTGCAAAGGGGCCTTATGCATGCTCATTACCAGCCCATTTGCATGTTGGCATGGGGATGAATGCACCACAGCAGCTCTCATCCCCAAGTCCCGACCCCAATCGCTCCCATGTGGGAAAGGCCCTGAAGTCTCTGGAGGTATAGTGGCAACCCCTCTACTGTTCCACCAGCGCTGAACATACCGGAGTCCAGGCTCTATCAGTTCTATATTGTAGGGACCCCAATGCCATCCATTGCACCTGAATACACCTACAGTCCATGTCCATAGTGTAGTGGCTCCCACTCCCCCTCAATGGTGCACAGACACCCCCCTTCCTGCCCCCCCGCCTATCCCATTGCGATGACTGGATCTGTAATGGGATCATACCGCTTTATCTGCGGGTGGTGGAACACTCACAGAAGGATGCTGTAATGTGTTATACATAGGCATGAGCTGTGTGTGGGTGATAACACCCAGTGGCCATACTCCCCTATCATTGGCATGTGGATCCATCATCCTGGTGCCATTGCACTTCTCAGTGTGGGTGACGGCCGAGCTGTACCCACTCACACAGGTCCCAAAACAAGCATGTTACAATTGACCTCCCATTTGTTTGCATAATTGGGGAACTGCAGATGAACTATCTATAGCCTGAAGTGTACACTGCAAATGGCATTACAGGATACCACACCCCATGGCACCCGGGATACTTCAGCAGTCTGGACGGTGGCATGTTACAGAGAGAAACAGGGGAAAGTGTGGACTTGCAGTAGTGTATGACAGCAGGAAGATACAATATGAGCAAGGCATGCATTAAAGAATGAAAATTCCCTCTTCAATTTGCCAGGGACGTACACATGGCTGCATACACTAGTGGATCCACAACTGGCATGGTGCCCCAATGCACAGTACAGCCAGATGTGTCATTCCAGAGTGCAGATCCCCAACCTGGGTTCAGTACAGTCAATGGCTGGCCATGGGAGATTGTGGAGGGCAGTGCCAGCCTTTGCAACAGGTTGGGTATGGGGGGAGTGAGGGTGTCTGTGTACAGGGGTGGTAGATGGGAGTCCTTTAGACTATGGATATGGACCATGGTTTCCTCCAGTGCAATCAGGTCTGGGGGGGCCTACATGATGAAGCTCTTCAGGGATATTGCTGGCTAGATTGGGGATAGAGAGGGGTACCTATAGTCTACCAGGGCTGCCAGGCTGCTATGCACCTGGGTGCACATCTGCAGTCTGCCTGTGGGTGGCTGGCCAGGTTAGGCTAGCTATTCATGGCCTAACTGTGGGCCATGGTGCTGTGAACTGTGAAGGGCACATTCTCACTGAATATGCTGCAGCACGGCATATGCATGGGATTGCCCCTTGACTTGAATGGCATACCATTTGTGTGTGCCCTGGCCCATTCCCTTGCAGCTGGTGCATCCCGCACATTTGAAAATTGTGCTGCTGTACAATTTTGGAGTTGTGTGGCACATCTCCCTTTTTCACTGGGATGCACTGAGTATCTCCTTTGAATATGGGGGCCCTGGACTAGGTAGCCTGAATAAATACATTATAAAAATGATAAAATCATGACCCCACTGAAAACAAGATATTGCATCTAATCTGGGATAGCCTGAGTAAATACAGTGCAAAAATGTATAACTGAACATCCCTGTGACAATGAGATGTAGCATTTTCCCTGCCCTATCCAGGATACAAAATATAGGATAAAAATATGAATTGCTCCCAGATCCAAAATTGCTCTGTAAGAAACTTTCATTTTCCCTGTGTTTTCCCCACAAAGGCAGAATCAAATCCCTGTATTAATTCCTATAGATTTTTTCATAAGCCACTGGTTCCTTATTTATTCTTTGTTCTTTTTTATTGTAACAGCAGCCGTTTATTGGGAAAAGAGCTCTGGTTTGCTGCTCAGTATTAATATTATATGTCACAATGACCTTGGAATGATTTGGACATATATGCTATGCATAAAGCATAATGGGGGACTATATGAAATAACAAATATTAAGCTAATTAATTCATGAACTATACTCAAAATTAATAATCACAAGTCAGACAATCATTCAAAAGATGTTAGTAATGCCTGTAAACAAATTTATTGCAAATAGATATGTATATATATATATATATATATATATATATACTGTATAGCAGGTATTATTAGTGCTCTGAAAATTTTAGCTCTATTAGCGCGAGAGAAAACCTGCTAAATTTAAATGCCCGCTAGTATTATCTTTTCTTTACTTATAGAATTGACAGCAAGTTGCACGCTGCCCCTGTATACTTTAAATTTCTTTATCTTCAATTATTTGACAGTGGTGGCACTATAGCATTGCCTTATGGTGAACTTCAAGAGGTGCGTGTGTGTGTGTGTATGTGTATGTGTGTGTGTGTCTGTGCGCTTGTGCGTGTGTGTGTGTGTGACATCTATTGCCACAATCGAAGTTTATGTTTTTAAAAGTTTTTTGAAGTTTAAGTGAAATGCTTTGCAGTTCATTTCAAACCAGAATTTTTACCCCAGGCATCACTATAGGAACAGAGAGCAAGTCTGTGTTCAGACTAATGCACGGGAACTGAAAGCTATTTCTTGCAAGATGAGACTTTAAAATATATATGCAGACCTCTTAACTTGAACTACAAAGGGGATATAAAAATATTTTAACACAGCATACTGTTCCTTTCATTTGTTTCTTTTTACCTTTTACCTTTACATCTCATGGACTGAATATTATGACATTTTCTTTCCATAGTTTGAATAATTTTGCTACACCCAATGATACATTATCTTATTAAAATGTGGTGGGAAGGTGGGAAGTTATCTCTTGTGAAGGTATTTATTATAAGAAATTTAGTGTAACCGATACATTTAATTCATTATGCCCCTCCATTAATAAATTCATATTCTAGATGTACTTGAAACAGAGAAGAATGGGAACTGCTGTGACTGCTGTCACATAGAGAGCGCTAAATATATCGGGCACTAAAATGTCCGGGCATAGCCACCGCACTAAATATATCAGCCACTAATAATACCTGCTATACAGTATATGTACTGTGTATATATATATATATATATATATATATATATATATATACATACATACACATATAGGATACATGATGGGCATGAGTGTGATATGGCAAATATTGTCACTCCTGCAGAGTGAGATATCCAGAACTTCGGCACTCGTGAGATATCCAGAGCTCACGATGCAGGAGTGACAATATTTACCATAGCACACAATCTGCCCATCATGTATTCGATATATACAATAGGGCCAAGAGTTTTAGAAGTTTTGTTATGCTCTCTTGTGTTCTGTTCCTATTTATGTGTTTGCTCATTCTGTGTGTGAGCTTTTCTGAATGGGCTGGCAGTGTTATAAACTCTGGGAGACACATGAGTGTGTTTTGCAATGCAAAATGAGTTAGTTTTAGGTAGGAGTGAGAAACATACTTTTGTGAGCCTGTATTGTTTAGAAGTCGGGCTGCAGTGAAGCTGACAGCATCACAGTAATTGTAATGAGTTGAGAGGCAGAGTATCAGAACAGCTGATACTGTTTTCAGTGGTAATTAAGTTATCTGCAGGCAGAGTGCAGAGTGTTTTGTGAAATTGTGCTCTTTAGGATTCTGGCTGCAGTCAAGCTGAAAGTATCACAGTTATTGTAATGGGTGAGAATCAGAGTTTGAGGAACAAGTGAGAGTGTGTTTCAGTGGTAGTTGAGTTAGCTGCAGGCAGTAGTTTAGACTGTTCTGTGAAGCTGTGCTGTTTAGAATTCTGGCTGCAGTCACAGTAATGAGCTGGAAGCTGGGTGGGGATAGGTGTGTTTTGTAATGCTCACTGAGTTAACTGTAGGCAGCAGTGAGACCTCTGAAGTAGTTTTGCATTTGTGTCTATGGTAACAGCACAGGTGTTTCTTGCATGCTGAGGGGAAAGCTGCCTAGAGTGATGGCCTTTTGTGACCTATGTGCGTAAATGGCTGATATCATCACAGTAGAGCAGAGGATAAAAATATCACACTGCAGTGGATGATACACTGTTTTATCTCACTCATTTACCACTCACCCTATTGTATATATATATATATATATATATATATATATATATATATATACACACACACAAATGCTATTTTGCATCTAAGTTAGTTTTCAGACAAATTCTTATAGACTTTTTTCTGTCCACCTGATGGAATCTTGAATGAGTTAAGTAAATGTTCTTATTTTATCAAGGCCCTGATCCAGCAATTCAGTAAATACACACTTGGTATATCATATTATAAAATGACAAAAAACAGTCTCCTGTTTGCAGTTGTTTGATAAGGAATTTTATAAATGGTATACGTCCTTTGTGTTACATATATGTTGGTCCAATAAAAGATATCAAATCATTTGCTTCTGTATCACTCATGGTTTGTCAGCAGTTAATTTATTAGATGAGGTCTCCCTTACCAGAGTTTGACAGTTTCTCCACCCCTCTCCCAAACACACACACACACACACACACACACACACACACACACACACACACTCTTACTATAATATACCTCAGTAGTTCTTATCTGTTATGTTTGGGAAGCAGGCCGTAGACCTTTCTGTCAAAAAAAATAAGTATTTAGTCTGGGTAGTTCACTGAAGACCTGGCATTTTATCAGATAAGTCTTGAGAGGTTAAAAACAATGTAAATCTTTACAAAATTGGCTGGGAAAGGGTAACGATATTCATCCCCAACTGAAGTTAGTAGTAAAAAATGTTTAAATGCTAATCATCTAAATGTGCAAGCTGTTGTATTTCAAAGGGGGTAAACAAATCTGCAGTTTAATAGGCAACCATTATTTAACAAGCTGTTTCAGTTTCCTAATGTGGCCATCAGATAAGCAGCCTGTAGTTATGTCTCCAACATTCTAAATAGAAAAAAGGGATTATTTTATTTTAGTTGTCATAATGATTTGTAGATGTGGAAGGATACATTGAAAAGTCGAAAAATGTGTTCCACGAAACTCCATTTTCAAGCTACAGATAGTAAAATGGCTGCAATCTCCACCCACAGCCATAAAAAAGGGGGTCACAAAGGATCCATAGCTCTTAGAGGGTACAGTAAGGATGGAAAGGACAGGTTAGACATAGAAGTATACTTATCAGATGGGTAGGAGTCCATGGCCTGTCAGACATGTCAAATAAAATAAAATGAGGTTAGCTGGGGAAAAATAGCAGCTGGGGAAAAATAGCAGAGCAGAAACTGAGAGTCTAAGAGGGTAGCATCTTTCAGAAAAAGAGATGTGCAAGAACATGGGTACACAATTTGAAGATGGGGGGCAGCTCAGGGGCAATGTGAGGAAGTATTTTTTCACAGAGAAGGTGGTGGACGCATGGAATGGCCTTTCAGAGGAGGTCGTGGGGTCAAAAACAGTGGAGGAATTCAAGAATGCATGGTACAGACATAAGACAATTCTAGTGGGGGGTAGGAAGAAGTAGGCTGCTGGTTAACTAGGATCTGCAGCTTATCCAATAGGTAGAGAAATGGGCAGACTAGGTGGGCCAAGCAGCCCTTATCTGCCATCAAAGTCTATGTTTCTATGAAAGGAAATGTGGTTTCGGAGGGGGCTCAGCCCAAAACCACTGCGCTCCTATTGGTGGCCCAGTGACCAGTATTATACCTGGTAGCCAGGTGGGCTATTGGAGGCTCTTTAGGGGCTAGTAGGCCTGTTGGTAAATAAAAGAAAGGTACTGGTGCTCTTGTGGGGTAGGAATGCCATGGGGGGCTATTAAGTAAAATGGTAGCCCCAATTGTCTAGTAACCTGTTGCTAGAGTCAATTATCCTTTGAAATGAATCGATATCCTTCTCTGGTGTCTAGAGGGGGCTCTTTGAACCCTAGTATTATGTGGGAGCTGCAAATGTGGAATAGTGGCAGAAGGAAGATATGCTTGGGTTGCACCTGCAGCCAGCCACATAGCGCAATCGTGTTACAGTGAAAGTGCCTGTGGGCACTTGTAACTCACAGCCCACACAAAACTCAGGCTGTTGCCCACTCTGCATCGGTGGGGGGATAGGGAGATGAGAGAGATGAGTGAGAGAGAGAGAGAGAGAGAGAGAGAGAGAGAGAAAGGAACCAGAGGAGGTGGAGGAGGCAATAATAGAAGCACCCCCCACCTTCCCAAACCACCACTTTGGCAGCAGAGTTTATGCCCTAAGGGGCTGAAGCAACAGAAAGGAAGAGGCCATGGAAGAGCAACTTCCCCCAGCTGCAACAGAGGTTTTGGAAGTTGGGGCTGGAAGGCAGCAGGAGCTGCCATTGAGTGAAACCACTCTCACAGTAATGCTGAAGCCAGAAAGGGAGTGCAGAGGTGGTAGGAGCTGCCAGGGAGTAAAACTACTCCAGTGGCAATAGTAAAGTCTGGGGGGGGGGTTGTAAGAATGGGAGAAGAGAGGATGGCAGCAGTAGCAGTGGCAGGTGTTGCATAATTTAGCCACACTATGACTTTAAGAATGCCAGAGGGATAAATTTCATTGTAAAGGTCTGTAGGATGCAGGCATGATTGACTGCTCCCCAAGGGGAGTAACAGACAAGCCACCTGTAGCTGCAATCAAGCCCAAGAGGGTTAGTACATGAGCCGGGGAGGGAACGGAAGTGCACACTGGGACTGGGAGAGCCCAGAGGTAGCTGCGGTGGTCACAGCAGATGCCCAAAAGGGCATTAAAAAAAAACAATTACAAAAATACATAGATTTAATTAAGTGGCTACCGGGGACAGGGGGTTGGGCAAGCAGTCCTCCAGTTTAACTCCAGGCAGGCCATGTTTGGAGCATGCTAGCTGGCGATGACATCATTAGGACATCTTGAAATCAGCAGCAGGAGGCAGGCACAGCCAGATAGTAAATAAAAGTTGGAAAGGGGGCCTGTTATTCGGCTGTTCCCGACAGCTAGAGGATACAACTTGAAAAAGTGTAAGGTAGGGTATTTAGGAAATCACCAGCCCTAACCACCCACACCACAACTTGGCAGACTTTACTTCATGAAGGGGGAAAACAAAGGGCTCAAAAGAGGTAAGGTCAGTAGCCAAGAGGCACTACTTTGAGAGGTTCCTGCCTCGGGGTGGGGGCTCACTCCTGATTGGCTGCTTGGGGCCATATCAGCAAATTGAAGCAAACGTATGCTATAAAAGTGTTTAACAGATTCACCCCTTTGGTATAAAGTTAAATATTTTAACTTGAATGCTTTAACAGTCTTATCTATACACCCCAACTGTGAAGCCCCCTGAACCTTTAGGATAAAGTGCTGTACAAATAAAATTGTCTTCCTCTACTCTGTTGACACACACAAAAAATACAGTGCAATCCACCATCACTGCTGCATCATTTAGTGGCAACGTCTGTAACACTATTCTTTGCACTTTTCTGAACGCCTTTGAAGTTGCTCAAACACCACCAGGGACTTTACTGAGTTGAAGGTTTGGGAAATGACATTGGTTATATGATAACACAATAGCATTTAAAAAATATGTTTTTATGCCAAAAGGAATCAAGAAACAGCCTACTATTGTAGGTCACAGTAGCAGCCTTAAAACAATCTACTGTTACTTTTAACAAAATCTTGATCTGTCACCTGTGGAACTGCAGTAGCAAAGCAGCTACTGTATTTGAGCTGAAGTGGTAGCATCGTTTACACAGGGGTAGTCAACTTTTAGATAAAAACGGTATACAGTTTGTAGCTAAATATGGTAAAGCTTAACAAAATGCTGCTTGCTTAACGACAGCTTAAACTCCATGATCCTGATTTAAAAGAAGTTTCTATGACTGCATTTTGGGCTTTATAGCTAATTACTTTAGTGTGGCAATAGTCTTTTCTTGCATAAATTAGATTTTTTCAGATAGTCCAGTTCAGGTGGGTAGGGATCATAATCAGGCTGAACAAATGGCCAGTTGATCCCTTCCACTTCCTGGTCCACTGGCTCTGCCCCTATTACTCGGGTGGTGGCTTTTATTTTTATCACAAGATGCTATAATATATGGAAAGCGCTTTAGTAAATGTCCCCAAGAAACTCCTACGGGACATGTCCCCGTGCTCTTCCTGGTTAAACCTCACAGAACACCTGTGCATGGGAGACAGGGCTGGAGGACCCGGAAATGTGTACCAGCTGGCAGTCTGTTTGGCCCGATTTATGATGCCTTCCTTCCCAGACTGAGCTACCTAAAAAAAAATGCCATTTATGCAGGAAAAGACCATTGCCGCACTAAGGTAATGGACTATAAAGCCCAAAATACAATCAGTGTAATCTTAGCAATTTACTTTAATAGACACAGCTACAACCTACTATAGCTCACAATTTTTTCTGTTTAACAAAATCCAAAAGTACATATTTACCTGTCTAGAAGAGGTGCCCTTTGTGTGGGATCCAGATCCTGATGGAGAGGCACCTGTAAAATAAAAATAACGCAACTATTCACAGAGGATCCATAGTTCCATAAAATACAGGTATGCAGTGGGCATGTAAACAAAATACTACTTATCTGATCGGTGGGAGAAGACTGGCACAAAGTCAGGCCACTTCTAGAAAATAAAACAGCAAAGTGTTAATAATTTAAGTAAAAATAAAAAAATCACAGAGCTAGAAGAAAGAAGGTTAAAGCAGCAGCAAGAGGACAGAATAATATAAAGTAGATGAAGGAATAAAAGTTGACATAAAGGGGTTAAAGTCTTCAGTGGTATTATTTTGCTGCCTCAGTTATAACTAAAAAAAAAAGTGAGGACCACACCACCTACTATGAATGAAACTGCTCTCTGATGCCCGTTTCCTTTGTGCTACTTGCAACGCACAAAAATGGAGGGAAAGTCATGCTGACATCACTTCCTTTTCATGCTCTCAAAAACCATCTCAAAGCCTCCATGCACTGGAGAGCATCATTTACTGCTGGCATCTACATTGTGTACTGGGTATGCATAACTCCTGAAATGCTGGAACCCATGCAAGTGGTAATCGCTGGAATGCAAGGAAAATTTGCATGTATTCCAAGTTCTATGGGTTTCCCACTTGTGCGAGTTCTGGTATTTCAGTCATTTTCCTAAGAATCTTGGAACAACTGCAATGCCAGAACTCATGCAACCTTAAAATCCAGAACACGGGAACCCAGACAATGCCCAGCACAGTGGCACAGATGGAATGTATAAGATTTATATGTGGGATACCCAAATTCACAGCTAGGGATGTGCAGGCCAATTTTTCTAAATTTCTCAAGTTGTGACAAAACTGGAGCCAGACCCAAATGTGTAAGTAAAAGAAGTGGTGCAATCAATAAACAGAGTAAACTTAAGTAGTACAGTTCCTCTGGATCACATACACTCAGAAGACCAGTGTGAACCAAAGGCTTAACATTCTACCCCTTCTTCCCAGTGATATCAGTTAGTTGTGCATGCACTAGCATGCTGAATACTTGGGGTTGGGTCTTAATACTTATGCTTGGAGAGGTGGGATTCAGGATGCAGTGGACAGACATCATGCACTGGCCCCACTGGGTTAAGCTGGTGATGATGACAGTGAGTTACCATGCAACATCTGGCACCTCCCTCACCAACAGGAGCAGTGCTGCTGAGCGCAGCCCCTATATCTAGGGGCATGCTCCCAGACACTCTTGGACTGCTGGTGGCTGAGGTGATGTGAGTGCTGTGCTGCTGGCCATTCCTAGATGCAGCACCAATGTGCAGGTACAGGAGATGGGTGGCAGTGTTGTCCGTGCCATGGGGGTGTCAAACTTGGCACCTTCGTGTGTTGGGGTGGCAGGGGTTGTCATGCTATCCATGGGAACCAGGGATGGACATGACTGGGGATAGGCGATGGGGGTATGTTTTTTGCTATCTGGTGACTGTGCAGACATGTGCCATGGGGGGGTGACATGTATGACCAGGGACGGGGCGGAGGTGCTGTTGGGGGACACAACTAGGAGAAAAATAGGAAATCTAGGAAACTTTAATATGTACTGGAACTGATGTTGCCATGATAGTCCACAGCACTGTTGCATTGTTTGGACAGCTTGTGGCCGAGGAGGTGTGCAGAGGACATGCGATAACCCTACACACACCATCCCATTCCATGCCGTCAACTGGCACAGCCATCCGTACTATGCCACATGCTGATCATCATTTGCTCAACTACAGTGCACAGTACGTGCTCATTTACAATCAATGCGTGCGTACTATGTGCTGTATGTGAGCAGGTAACATCCGCATTAATAGCAGCAATGATGTGAGGGAATGGCGAGCGGTCTAACAGCACTGTACATGCAATGAGTACTTGATACTGGATATTTCAGAGCAATATTTATGTTTGCTTGCCCGCATGTGCAAGAAACACAGTGCTACCATATGAGTTTTCGTAGGTGTGCCTCCCCACTTCCAGTGTCCTGCTCCCTTTTGAAGGTGTGGCAGCACCATGCCAATGAATGTTGGAGCTGTCCATGACAGCCATTCAGATGCAGTGGCATACAGTTGAAAGGAAAAAAAACTGCTGCAATCAGCGGTGGTAACATGTAGGCAATTTGCATACTGCCATCGGCAGGTAATTTACATACTGCCATCAGCAATATGCAAAGTGCCTACACTCTGCCACTACATCCATATAGCTGTCATAGACAGCTGTTTTTTTCTACCCAAGTAGCACGATGGGAGGCCACCCCAGCATGCTCATGTGTGCTCCCTCACCGCACACAGTATGGCCGACAGGGGTGCCCACCCCATCGCCTTCACTGCCCTCCCAACAGACTTCTGCTGCCACGCTGGGAGCCCATCCCAGCATGGCAAAAGCCAGACGTCTAACTGGGAGTGCCCAATCCCTCATCGGCACCACTGTACTATGTGTAACCTCCCCAAACCAGAGTTCCAAGTGCCATGCTGGGAGCACACCCCAGCATGGCAGAAGTCCTTATGGCCGACGAGGGTGCCCAATCCCCCCATCAGCTCCACTCACTCCCTCTCAAAAAAAAACCCTTCCAACTGCCACACTGGGAGCCTGCCCCAGCTTGGCAAAAGTCCCATGTAGTCTAAACAGAAAAACACCTGTTAAAAAACAAACAAAAAAAAAAAAAACAGTCCCTTGTTGACTGTCTCGCCCCCTCCCCAACCCACACTCACCCTCTGTGCACCCACCTTCCCACACACCCCCTCCACCCCATACTTACCTCCAGAGGCTGGCGCGACGATCTTCGGTGGACCGGAAACACATCTGCACTCTTCAAAACCAACCACGAACTGAAAAAATGCCGGTAAGCTGTATAATGCAATAAATGGCTTTTTTTCAACTTTGGTGCATATCTCGGCCATTTTTGGGAATTTGATCACCAGATTTTCAACATAGGGTTCTTGGGAACCCACCTCATGAATTAAGTCACTGTCATTTTGTTATTAAGTCCAGAAAGGTGATTTAGCAGTCACTGCATGGAACCACCTGTCGGGACCGAATAACAAAACAACAGTGTCACAGTTCATGAGGTAGGCCCCCAAAAACCCTATGTTGAAAATTTGGTGAAAATATTCCCAAAAATGACTGTTTTATGAGGGTGCATTGCGCAGTTCCTACCTACTCTCGTAATTTCGAGAATTTTTAATATTTTCAGTCCATATTATCAACATTGCCATTTTACCATACCTCCTTATGAACAGAATAGCTGTCATTTTTCACATCATGCCCAAACTGTGTTTTCGCACATGTAGCACATATAAGTGCGATTGGTGTGAAAAATCAATGTTCGGAACACATTAAGAAAATCACAGTAACACTGGTCACGAGCAGAGGTGGTAAAATGGCTATGCTGAAAATCTGGTGGCAAAAGTCCATAAAATGACTCTGTCACGAGCATGCATTGCGTAATTTCCATGCATCCTCATAAGTTCACGAATTTGTAATATTTTCAATCCAGATTTTCAACATTGACATATTTCCACACCTCCTTACGAACAGTACAGCTGCCATTTTTCACACCCTGACAGAAATGTGTTTTTGCACTTCTGGTGCAAAATAGCATGGTCACTGTGGGAAGTTAGTGTTCGGGATAGATTACGAAAATCACAGTGACACTGTTCATGAATGGAGGTGCAAAAATGCCTATGTTGAAAATCTGCTGTAAAAAATCCCAAAACTACTTACATTACAGGTGTACATTGCGCAGTTCCTATGCACGCTCATGACTTCACCAGGTTTTGTATATTTTCACTCCAGATTTTCAACAATGCCATTTTTTACACCTCCTCATGAACAGTACACCTGTCACTTTTCACATCCTGTTCGAAATGTGTTTTTGCACCTGTAGCTCCAAATGGCACAGTCGCTCTGCAAAATCACCTTTCACGAAACAAACTGATAATGTCACTGTTCATGCGGTGGGGTTACAAAAAAACCATGTGGAAAACGTGGAGTAAAAATACCAAGAAACCCCCAGGACGGGTTTGTGGCTTGGGATTGTCGACAATAATGCTCATGCCATTTCAACCCCACCCTGCAGCCAGTAACAGACATCGAGGTGCACCTTGGACCCTTATCCTCCAGAGTTCACCCCATTCTCCTATACTGCACCCATTTCAGCGTATTTCCTTATGGAATGAGGTGAATGTAAAGGTGAAATACCCCAAGGCACACCTCAACACTTGTCAGTGACTAAAGGGTGGGGTGGGGTGAGTTGAAATGGCTTGATTGTCATGGGTGACGACCCAAAGGCACACCCCAATGCCTGTCCATCTCTGCAGAGTGACGATGGAGTTGGTGTCAGTTCAATACTTCAATGCCATTCCTATACTGCATCTGTCTAACTCCGGCACTTCCACTGCTAATGCCAGCAAGCAAACATTCGGCATTGACAGATGCTTGTTCCTGTTGAAACTGTATCCAAATGCTGCAGTGCTATCATTAGTGCTATTATTCCAAACACCCTAATGAAAAATATCCCCCCATCCTCAATCACCCTTTTTTATATAGCTTTTTTTTTTAACTTTCTTTATATTGCTCAGCTGGCCAGGGCATCTCTTACAGATGCCCACACGACCGTTGACTCTACTCCCTGCTTGAGACCTTCCACCACTCAGGAACCCCACCCCCGGACCTTCCAGCCGCCCGGATCATTGCCCCACCAACCTGCAGCCTTTCTGATTCCTGTTGGAGATCCCTGAAGGTGAGACTGTCCAGTGCTGGAGATGTGGGATAGGTCACTGGAGCCCTTGTTGCCTCCCTGTTCCACCGAGGGATTGTCCTGCTTATGTCAGTTCTCCTGAGGCACCAGTAGCAGTAGCACATATGCATGGAGGCATGCATGCGCACTACAGCTCTAGTCATGGCCTCAACCATCCTCCTTGGCCTACTGTCAGAGCTCCTCGACTGTGGCACTGCCAACTCAGCCTCCACAAGGGGGCAGCCAAACCTCGAAGAACCTCTCAGATCCCTCCCCTAGGGTGAGAGCTGCCAAGTGGCAGCTCAATCAGTCCCTTGCCCCCCCCAACGATCTGAGTCCATCCCTAAACCCAGGTCACCGGCATCGGGTGATGTGTAGGGTCCAGCGCCTCAACCCTCAGTGCTACCAGGCCGGCTTAGCTTTTTAGGTTTTTCTCCCATTCCCTCTGGCATATGGCTGTACATGCCTGTGGAGGTGCACATGCACACTGGAAGCCAGCTCAGCCCCATCCTCTCATCTATACTGCTGCCCTGCTCACTTAAGTTACCCCACTGGACATCCACCCGGTGGGAACGGGACTATGGCAGGGTTGACAGTCCACGCCCCCCCCGGGAGAGGACAGAAGCCTAACAGCATGCTCAGTCCCACTCCTTCCACCCCCCCATGCCTGCGTCCTGATGACCCGAGGTAGTTCCTGAACCTGGGTCGCCGGCATAGCGCGAGGTGTGTCATCCAGTGCCTCAACCCTCAGCACCACTGGGTCGGCACAATCACCTTTTAGTGTGTGGTTCAATAAATCCTTGTAGTCTAGTGGTCCTCCCACCACAAAAATGGCTGCCAAACCTGCCTCCCTACCCACCCTCGCTGGATCCACTGCTCTACATCCCTCCCTCACCCTGGACACTGTTCAGTAATACTAGTGCCCTCAGCCTGGACACCATTCAGTGACACTAGTATCAAGTGGGATGATGGCAGCTAGGACATCCCTCTATTAACCTCCCTGGTCTTACACCATAAGACCATCAGTAATGACTGATTGTTCACTGTCAGTCAGTGAGTGGAGAGCTGTGCTGGTCGCCATTATCCCCAATGGTGCTAGTACTACTGAACAGTGTTTGGGGTGAGTACTTGGTGGTGGGTAAAGTGTAGGAGGGTCAGGAGTACGGTTTGGCAACTGTTCAAGCTGTGGGGTCCACTAGACTGCCAAGGTTTGTTGGATATGTACACTACAACCCCTCTAACACAGCCAGTCCAATCACCTCACTAACACAGCCAGACTCCCTCTAAACAATCACAGCTAGCTCTCACTCCACCTGGTCAGCTGCACCAAAACAAACACAGTCAACTCCCCATCCCTAACATAGAAACACAGAAACTGATGGCAGATAAGGGCCGCTGGGCCCACCTAATCTGCAAATTTTTATTATGTTCACTTGTGCTGCAAACCTTACTTGATCTGTGTCACCATCTCTTTTGCCCTCTTCATTACTCTTGTGATTCCCCTGTACCTATCCCAGGCATTTTTTTAACCCCACCACTATTTCCCCCCAATGCTTCTTTTGGAATACTGTTACTGCAATCCACCACCCTTTCTGTGAAGAAATACTTCCTTGCATCCCTTCTGAATCTACCCATATCCTCTTCACATCAAGACCCCTTGTTCTAGAGCACCTTTTTCTCTGACAAATACCTTTCTGCTGCACCTTATTAACTCTGAGATATATAAAGATCTCTTTGTCATATCCCGTGACTCCCTCCTCTCCTCCAGACGGATGCTGCCATACATCGAGGGTCTATCCGGTCACGAAGGTAGCTGCAGCTGCTCTCCCCCAACCCCCGAGGTGAGCCCACAGCTGACCAAGGGATGCTGCCATACATCGAGGGAAGCCGCAGCTGCTCTCCCCCACCCCTGAGGCAAGCCCACAGCCGATGAAGGTGAAAGAAAGTTTATAACCAGGCCTGCCTGCAAGCTATCTCATTGTACTGCTCCTCCTCCGACTACATTGCATTTTCTACCCTCCGGAGAGGAGTCACGGCTTACCGGAGCATTCTTGGTGCCTCTGTGTTCGCCCTTGTGCCTGTTGTTGCTTGCAACCATGCGGCGAACGCTATGCTGCTGCCTTTCCTCTGCTGCTGCTGATGAGGGCTAGCCCCCTCAGCTTCACCAGCTGCCCCACCGCCCCCACCACCACCCATGGTCGTCACTAAGCTTTATAGCTCTCAACATGTGGGCCGAATTATCCTATCAGCCCACTTTACCATCTGCAGGCTACAGTTGCTCACCACTAGATGGCTGTTCTCACTTTCTATATGTGTACCTGCCTGACTGCTTTCTGAGCGCCTCCTTGGCACATTAATATATGACTGGCTTTCTGTGCTCATTCAAGGCACTATACTATAGGATTTGAGCTGTCCCTTTACTCCTCTCCTAGCCTTAACCTCAACCCCAGACTTAAGCTCCACCATAGACACCTTTACTCTAGCAGTTGCCCCCGGGGCGCTCTTAGGCTCACACTTATTGTACCCTGGATCTCTGGACACTGCACCTAAAGCTCAGGTTTACCTCGCAGCCCAGTAAGACCGGGCAATGGCTCCTCTCGTGCTGCCGGTCATCACACCCTCCTGTTCTGGTCCCACAGCAACCCCATACCCCCCCAAGCTGCCCACGGCCTGGCTGTCAAAAAAAAGCCTAAAAATAGCCCATCTAAACATCCGAAGTATCCTGCATAACCAAATGGAACTGACAGCCTGGGCTACCCTGTATAAGTCAGAAATCATGGGTATCATGGAAACTTGGCTGAAGCCTTGTATTCCTGACACCGCATGTGCCATTCCGGGTTACAGCCTCATTAAGCGGGACAGGACTGGTAGTAAACATGGGGGATGTACTCCTATACTTTAGGGGGCACCTAAATGTGTCCGTGGTGTCTCTATCTCCGCCCGACTCTACTGGTTGTGAATTCATTCACTCCCTCCTACTGCTCAGTAACACAAAAAAGGTGCACCTGGTCTGTGCCTACAATCCCCCTAAGGGAGGCTTACCAGGACTCTCCTCTCTACTTGACCACCTTAAAGGCAAGGTTGTGTCAAATGAGGTGCTAATCCTGGGTGATTTCAACCTCAACTGGTTGGGGCCTAATACCAAACTATATGAGCTGCTTCTGTCTGGCCTCGCCCTCAGTCAGACCATCACAGTACCTACTAGGACCTCCTCCCAGGGGGACAAGGGCTCGCTTATTGACTGGTTACTGAGCAACAGACCAGATAAAATCATCCAATCTGGCACACTTCCGGATGCGATATCTGATCATTCGCCCATGCACTGCATCTGGGGATTCACCGCCCCCAAAATTCCCAGTAGAGTGATTCTAATGAGGGATTATTCCAAGCTTATCCTCAATGACTACTTGGACGACCTACGTCGCACTGACTGGACTAGGGTACTTAGCACCAATGACCCTACCAAAGCACTGGAGCACTTCCTTGCGATTCTCATCCCTCTGCAGAACAGGCACGCTCCCCTCACAAAAAGGAGGGTGAGGGGTACTGTCACTAAGTGGCTCCATGGTGGACTACTAGCTCTCATGAAGCAGAGAGACAAGTGCTGGATCAACCACACAATTCCAGCGACACACCACGACTCCTTGGATAATGACAGAAACTCTTGTAGGCATAATACATGCCGCCAAGAGCGAGTTCTGTAAATCTGCGATGCTCAAATTGGCCAACAACCCCCAGTGCTTCTGGCAAAACATTAAAGATATGGTCGGTGTGTCCGCCAAGAATTTGGTCGTCGACATGAATGTAGAGGGGGCCAACTGTAACAACCCCTAGACCATAGCCTCAACGTTCAACTGTTTGTTCCCCGAACTGCCTGCCTCCCCTCCCCTTCCCTCCTAATCTCCACCCCCGAACCTCAGGGCCACCCCTCTTCATCCCCCCGGCCTCCTTTTTACCTGAAACAAATCTCTGCTAGAGAGAGACTCAAGCTCTCCTAGCCAGTCTCTCACAAAACTCAGGGGTGAGTTATGATAACCTTGAGCCTAAGTTTCTTAGTCTGGGGCCCCCCTCCTCGGCCGGCCAATTACCCACATATTCAACTCTTCCCTCACCTCTGGAATCTTACCTGACGTATGGAAGGTGGCCAAGGTTGACCCGGTGTTTAAGCACAGTGACCCCAAGGAGATGAACAACTAGCACCCCATTGCCATACTCCCTGCTACCAGCAAGCTACTTGAAAAGGGTATAGCTGGACAAATCTCCCATTACCTGCAGGAGTATGCAGTTCTCTCCCCTATGCAACATGGGTTCAGGAAGGGGCACAGTAAGGCCACTGCTATCGCCATGGTCATCTCAGAGGTCAGATCCGCTACGGAAGTTGGCAAATTGACTGGGGCCATCTTTGTCGACCTCTCTAAGGCCTTTGATCGGGTCGACCACGATCTCCTTCACCGCCTACTCGGCATGGCTTCTCCCCAAGCCCTGCTTGGTTCACCAACCAACTTGGGGGTAGACAACAATACACCTGTTTTAACCGTGCTCTATCGAACCTTTCCCCAGTCAGATGCGGAGTACTCCAAGGGTCCGTTCTTGGTCCCATTCTGTTCTCCCTTTATATAAACGAACTCCCCTCCATTACAACCTTCGGGTCTACCACACTCTATGCGGATGACCTGGTACTATTATCTAGCTCCCAGAACATCTCTACCATCAACTCCCAACTCAACTCAGACTTTGGGCATATCCTTAACTGGCTCGTGGGACACAAGTTCACCATTAATCTAAACAAAACCCACGCCATGTTATTCGGGCCGGTGCAAACCCGCATCATGCCCCTCCCCCCTTGCCATTAATGGGGGGAATGGCTCCCTCCTGCCTGTCCTGAAATCCGCTAGGTACCTAGGGGTGACCCTAGATCCTTAGCTTGATCTCACTGAGCATCTCTGGAACATCTGCAAAGCGTCGAACAGTAAGCTTGGCTTAGCATATAGGGCCAAGGACTGCCTCACTCCGGCCGCTCATCTCGCCATAGCCAGGGGGATCCTCCTACCCATGCTCTGCTATGTGCTTGTTGCCTTTGCGCCATCCCGAACACCTATCTAGCTAAATGGGATACGGCCTATAACAACAAATGTCGTTTCGACCTCTCTGCTCCTCGCTTACGCATCGGTGTGCCCTCTATGCCCATCTGGAGTGGCTCCCCCCTGAAAAACACAGAGTCTTTGTCCTCTGTAACATGGTCGATAATATAGTCTGAACCACTTGCCCCCCTGCTCTTGCCCTTCCCTTCAAACACTGCACCCTGGCCTATCAACTAAGGTCCAGCTCGACTTTGGTTTGCAAGGTCCCTAGGACCCGCTACTCACTGGTGATCGGGCCTTCTCTGCCTACACTCCAAGATTCTGGAACTCCCTTCCTGCCCTAGTCCGAGCCACCCATTCCCACCCTGGCTTCAAAACGTCCCTCTGGAAGTTCCTCAAAGCTGCCTCCACTTGTCTTTGTTCCAACTAGTTGCTGGCACTAGCGGCTGCCCAACACCCTTTCCCACAAGCAGGATTCGACCTCTGCCACTCCCCACTATAGCACTTCTCACACTTGCGGCTCTCTGGCACCTCTCCCACAAGCTGAATTTCGGCCTTTGCCACTCTCCACTATAGCACTTCCCACTCTCCTCTGACAGGCGTCCCCTACCCATTAACTCCCTCCCATGTGGCACTTTGAAGTCCCCACACTATTTTTGCCCTTCCCACTGGGCTCACAACGGAAATGGGCAGTTCTCTCCCTGCAGTTTGAGCCAGACTCCGCTGTGGTGGTCCTCCAGGTTGTGTTCCTCCCCTTCTTCTCACCCACTAGTACCTTGCTGACCTACTGCACTGTTTACTTTCCCCCTTGCCTGTTTCTTGACTCTCCCCTGGATTGTTCACTGATCATGCTCCCCCTTTAATTATCTGTTAGTGTCCTACCTCCATGTTACCTTGCGGTATTAACGTATTGGAGTTGTAGTTGTACTCATGTTTGCTAGCTCTGACTCTGTACCATGTCTATATATTGTACTCTGGCCCCACCTGTTTATGGCAAGTATGTTACTTTGTCAATGTACTTTGTTCCTTGTACTGAATTCTCTTTGGCCCACCTGTATTGCGGGCTTGTATGCTACCTTGAATATGTACCATGTTTTTCTGTATTGTAACCTCCCGGGTCGCACCTGAAAATAGGCACGTGTTGTCTAGTGTGCTTACCTGGTTAACAAAAACAAATAAATAAATAGTGAGCTCCAGGTTTCAGCACCAACACAGCCAGACCCCCCCCAGTGAAACTGGCCAGCACCCCCACCACACCAATATGGTCCATCCCCTCACCCCACCCAAATAATCATGGCCTGTTCCTTCAAACAAACAGCAAACTCCCAACCCTGATCCTGAAGAAACACAATCAGGCCCTACACCAATACAGCCAGCTGCCCGCCCCCCCAAACAAACCAAGTCCCCCCAGCCAACCAATGTGGTCAGTCATACACCATGATGGCCCACCAAGCAGCTCCCCCACATAATCATCACTGCCTGACCCCCACCAATGCAGCCAACCCCACACCATCACAGCCCAACAACAAACAGCTCTCCCACCACACCAACATTACCACTCCCCCATCCCACACATGGGCGCAGCATGTTATATGTTCAAATTCGGTGCTACAGAAGTTCTGTTTTTTTAACCAGGCAGTGGATGGCCAGTCCCACGTTGTTACTTGGAGGTGGGGAAAAATAGTCTCCTTCCAGCTGGGCACTGCAAAGGGATCCTAAGGGTATTACTGGCAAATAGCAAGGGTGCTGCTGGTACTGCTTTTGCAGTTTCTGTGCTGGGGCAACAAGAGGTTCGCTATCGGTTCTGTGAAGTTGTTTTCGGCCTTGTTCCATGTGCCGCTCACCACCCCCTTCCACCCAATGCTGGGATCTGAAACTGAAAAGACAATGTAGCCTTTCTTTTTTAAATAAACACATAATACCAGATTGGATCGTATACCTGAAGACGACCTCTGGTCTGCTCTGGCTACGATCTGCTCCACTGCTAACCGTTGCATCACTGCTCAGTTGAGATGCTGCTGCAGTTCCACTTTTCCAAACACTGTCGTCAGCCAAATACACTGAAAAGATGGCTCCAGAAAGCTGTTTTCATTGATTGATTGATTGATTGATTCATTCATTCATTCATTCATTCATTCATTCATTCATTCATTCATTCAATCATTCATTCATTCATTCATTCATTCATTCATTCATTAATTCACTCATCTATTTATTTTTTTAAAGAAAACGCAGAAGGAGCCCCACCAGCGCCAGTGGTACCTTCCAACTCACACTAACGGTTGCCTGTTATTGTTTTAATCCTCTGCATGCCTACAATGGTGCCTACCCATTGGGGCCTACTAGCTGGAAGTCCCATCTTCAGTATCCAACGATTTGCTGCTGGGATGGGAGATCTTTATCAATCATTCCCTCCCTGTCTGTCAGGCTTATAGGAAATATGTTGGGCAGAACTCGAAAGAAAGACAAGTTCTGAGATTGATGCCAGACAGTAGCGTGCACATATTTCTGTTTACATTTGTTCTCCTCTCAAAATGTGAGATAAGGGCCAGAGAGCACAGTACAAAAACATGACGGTGCTGAAAGCCTTGTGCATATTCCACACAATCCTCTCCAAACTGCAGATCGGGTCGGATGGCTCCATGGCTGTTGGGGTGGTTAGGAGGTCCTGTCTTGGAAACAAGCACAAGAGTCAAAACAACAACAATAAAAACAAGCTGAGGGACACAGTATCAGATGGGGAACTGGGGAGATCAGCTAATCTTATAGTGCATGATGGGGATAAGGATGGTTGGGTGAGGATCCAGCTGTAGAGTGGGTTACCTCCTGGGGAGTTTAGGGGGAAAGACAAACTCATACTACTAGTGCCTTTATTTTTTAATTTAAAAAATCAGTATAAATTGAAATACATGTGCTCCAGGAATAACTAAGTAGTACTGCTGCTCCTCCTACTGTTGCTATCTGTAAATTAAGAAAAAGCAGTAGCAGCCAAAAACACACATACACACACACACATACACACACACACACATACACACACGTAAGGGTCAGAATATTTAACTGCTACAAGATGGGTCATCTCAAGGGTATTTGAATGGATATTGGGAGCAATTCTGACAATGAAAGATAAAAATGGAAAATGAATGGTTCAGAGTAATAAAACATGGAAAATGAAAGGTTCAGAAGAAACTGCTCAAAAAGATGGGTCATTTGAAGGGATATCGAGAGCGAAAAATGAAGGGTAACGATAAATGGAAATTAAATAGTTGAATGGTACAAATACTGAGAAATGAAGGGACTTTGAGAATAAAACAACTGAAAATTCACCCTTCTTTTTCTGTATGGGAAGTCATCTGGGTCTGGATAGTACTGGAGGTAAACTGGATTTCCACTCACATTTTCTCAGCATTGAGAAGGCAAATGTTTGGGTTGGAATTGTAATCTGGAGCTACTAAGTACAAAATGGACTAGTTTGAAGACCTGGAAAAACAGTGGTCCAGGTGACAAAGGTGGTTTGGGGGTAGAAGGATAGTGGTGGATGGTGATTTGAAAGGCAGGAGTAAAGTTCTGTCTTACTGTATGGCTGGACTTGAGGTAACTGTGCCGACCAGGGAGCAGAACTGTGAGAGACAGCTTCAGTAAAAAGCCCTGTCTGAGAATCAGAGACTGTGGATTGCCTAAATGGACCCCCATTACGATAATAAACACACCACACCACACCATTTTAGTCTTGGTATAAAAAAGGATGCAGCTTTTACCAAACTTCAATATTCGGTTACATTTGCAAGCATTAATTATTTTTAAGATTTATTTATTTATTGAAGAATTGGAATTACAACCTTTAAGTTAAAAGCTAACACAACAAAGGATTCTTGTGAAACATGGGGTGGGAGAACAAGCAAGGTACAAAAAGCACAGGTTCCTTGATGGAAGTGGGTTGCCTGGATATTGTGGCAGTCACAGAAACATGGTACACAGAAAACCATGACTGGGATGTCAACATACCAGGATACACAATCTACAGGAGGGACAGGGAGGGTAAAAGAGGAGGAGGAGTAGCTCTCTATGTAAAGGAAGGGATCAAAACAACAGAACTAAAGAGTAAACAGGGAGCAGATGAGGCACTTTGGGTCACCCTGGAGACAGGAAATGGCACCACAATCCGCATGGGGGTTGCATACAGATCCCCATCTCAGGGGGAAGGAATGGACAAGGAAATGATAGGAGGCTTTCTTAGAATGGCAGAAAAAGGGGAGTTATTGCTGATGGGGGACCTGAATATGCCAGATGTTAACTGGAGCACCTTTGCTGCAGGCACATCCAAGAGCAGGTCATTCTTGATGCCCTACAGGGGGCATGCCTCAGACAGCTAGTATTGGAACCCACTCGGGAAGGAGCTATCTTAGACCTGGTACTCTCAAATGGAGATGGAGAAAGAATCTCAGATTTAGAAGTAGGTAGCCATCTGGGAACAAGCGACCACCTAACAGTGTGGTTCACTATAAACAGCCATACAATCAAGCCATACAAAAGCAAGAGTACTGGACTTTAGGAGGACTGACTTTTGGGAAATGAGAGAGTGCCTCAGAAAAGCACTAGCAAACAGGCAAGAAGGAGGGGTGGAGGAACAATGGGGAGGATCAAAACAGCCATCACAGAGGCAACAAGCCTTTGTGTAAAGCAAATCAATAAAACACAATGAAGGAAAAAACGCTATGGTTCTCAAAAGAGGTGGCAGGAAGGTTAAGGAGAAAAGGACAGCATTCAGGAAATATAAGGAAACACAGAAGGAACAGGACAGAGAACTATATCAGTTAAAGCAGAAAGAGGCTGGGAAGGCAGTCAGAATAGCAAAGGCCCAAACCGAGGGAAAGGATAGCCAATTCTGTTAAGAAGGGGGATAAGACCTTTTATAGGTACATTAGGGAGCGAAGAAAGACTAAAGGAGGGATACTGAAGCTTAATAAAGAGAAGAGGGAATGTGGGTAGAGGGTGACAGTGAAAAAGCAGGGATACTGAACGAATATTTCTGCTCAGTATTCACAAAGGAAGAGGAAGGGGAGTTACCTAAACCAAACAAGAGAAACACTCTGAAGATGGGGGTCAATACCAGTCCATTTACAGAAGAAAGGGTTCTGAAAGAACTAATAAAATTGAAGGTGGACAAAGCAATGGGGCCTGATGGAATTCACCAAAGAATTCTAAAAGAACTAAGGGTAGAACTAGAGACACCGCTGACTACTCTCTTTAACAAATCATGGGAGGATGGGGTGGTACCCAAGGACTGGAGGAGGGCAGATGTGATTCCTCTTCACAAAAGTGGGAGCAGGACAGAGACAGGAAACTACAGACCAGTTAGTTTGACCTCAGTGGTAGGGAAAATGATGAAATCACTTCTGAAGGAAAGAATTGTTGAGTACCTAGAGGCCAGTGGGGCACAGGACCCAAGGCAGCATGGATTCATGATGGGAAGGTCATGTCAGATGAATCTAATAGATTTCTTTGACTGGGTGACAAAGTAGTAGACCAGTGAGGGTCTAAGGACATGGCCTACCTAGATTTTAGCAAGGCATTTGATACAGTCCCACACAAAAGATTAATACACAAAATAGCCAGCCTTGGAGTGGGTCCAAAGGTGGTAGCCTGGATAAAAAATTGGCTAGACAACAGGACACAAAGGGTAGTAGTAAATGGAGTACACAGTGAAGAAAGAAGGGTTACTAGCGGGGTACCGCAGGGTTCAGTACTGGGACCGGTCCTTTTTAATGTCTTTATAAGTGACATTGCAGAGGAACTGGAAGGAAAAGTATGTCTCTTTGCAGATGACACAAAGATCTGCAACAGGGTTGATACACAAGATGGAGTGGAAAGGATGAGAAGGGACTTGGCAAGGTTGGAGGAATGGTCAAATGTATGGCAGCTCAGATTCAATGCAAAGAAGTGCAAGGTAATGCACATGGGAAATAAAACCCAGGGGAAGAGTACACAATGGGGGTGAGCTACTGACAACAGTAAAAATAGAAAGGGACCTGGGGGTAATTACATCAGATGACCTAAAGGTGGGCAAGCAATGTGAGAAGGCAGTAAGGAAGGCTGGGGGATACTGGGATGCATAGGAAGAGGCATCAATAGTAGAAAACAGGAAGTTGTTATCCCTCTGTACAGACAGTTGGTGAGACCCCATCTGGAGTACTATGTGCAGTTCTGGAGACCCCATCTCCGCAAAGACATAGACAAAGTGGAGGCTGTCCAGAGGAGGGCAACCAAAATGGTGCAGGGTCTGCACCAGAAGAAATATGAAGAAAGACTAAAGGAGCTTAATATGTATACCCTTGAGGAAAGAAGGGAGAGGGGACATGATAGAAACTTTCAAGTACCTCAAGGGAATCAACAAAGTCCAAGAGGGTAGCATCTTTCAGAAAAAGAGATGTGCAAGAACAAGGGGGCACAATTTGAAGATAGAGGGGGTCGCTCAGAGGTAATGTGAGGAAGTATTTTTTACTGAGAGGGTTGTGGATGCATGGAACAGCCTCCCTGAGGAGGTTGTGGAGTCAAGAACAGTGGGGGACTTCAAGAATGCATGGGACAGGCATAAGGCAGTCCTAGTGGGGGTAGGAGTAAGTAAGCTGTTGGTTAACTAGGATCTGCAGCTTATCTGTTAGGTAGGAAAATGGGCAGACTAGGTGGGCCAAGCGGTCCTTATCTGCCGTCAAATTCTATGTTTCTATGTTTCTATGAAAAATGGGGAAGAAGGATTCAGCTAATAGGCATTATCAGTAATACATCAGGTGTAATCATATTACATATTACATATTGCATAATACAAATAAAAGGATAAGGACTGACATAAATATAACATAATCCAATGGATAGGTGCAGAAAACATGGGTAACTAGTTCCATGCCAGCATAGATAATACAGTGCAAAGGTCAAACTTTGCACAGGCTATGGTACTCCCGCATAGCAGCTATATAGCATTGTCAGGTCATAGAGGGAACAGTTGAAGGATCATTCATTGGGGTCAGTATTGCTGTTAGGGGAAAGCATGCTGCAGACTAAGAGGGCGAGAGGGTGAAACAACAGTGGGGGATAGCAGAGGGTCAGGAGAGATAAGCAGGTGTGGAGGTTTGGGGAATAGGGGGTTCAAGGGGAAGGCAGGTGGAGTACATGTGTAGCTAGGTAGATAGATGAGGGGGAGTGGGGGTAGTGAGAGCCTTTAGGACTTATTAGTTAGTGCAAGTGAGCCATAGGATGCCAAGGGTCCCAGGAAGGCTAATTTTGGCAGTGGTGAGTGAGGCAGTAGCAGTGTACATCGTCAGAGATGGACTTCCTAATTATACACATATATCCTGCACATCAGGGGAACTCTTGCCAATAAGTTGAACAGACCTGCCGGGGGGTTGAGCCTCTCATTTGTACAGTCCCCCCCCCTTTCTGCTGGATTCTGGGACATACATAACCCTTGCCAAGGAGCATGCATGCTCAGGGCCACACTCCCCACCTGCAGATCCTGTCCCCCATTGCATTCTAGTGCTTGCTCCAATTCATGTGACTGACCCCCACCGCCAACCCCAGTTTCCATGAAGTGTGCTCACTCAGGGTCGTGTCTCCGGCAGGCTCTTACCCGATTCTGACTTACTTAACTTTTTGTCCAGAACAATTTTCTTCTTTAGGTCAGCCATTAATTTACCACCTCTTAAATGAGTTTACCAAGATCTTCTTCGAGGATATCTCTTTCATCAGTTCTCACTTATGGAACTATAGCTGCCATGAACTAGGACCACGTGGAAACTTTTTGCTAGCTGTCTACCAGGGGTCACCCATGATGATGTCAGATGCCGACATCCACCATATATAAACGTGGGTGGCTCCTCACCCTCTCAGTTTTTTCCCACCGTCGACCATACTCGCCAGACTCCATGGAGACACTGCTGCAACAGTCAACTACTTTAATTTCTAATATTTTCTAACAATGTTACTTTTAAAGTGTTTGCCATTGTCTTACACAGTATGCCATCACTGCAGCAAATCTGACACTGTGAAGACCATCACAGTGACAGGAATTGGGAAAAACCCGCAGGTCGCTGTGATGGTCTGTGCAGTGACTGAGACTGCGTCGCTGGGTATTTCGCCACCCTCCCGGTCCAACTCCAACTCAGAGTTGGAATCTGAAAGACGAGGGTGTGGTGGGGTGAGTGCCTAGGCGGGGTTTGAGGCACAGCCCCGATGGATACACAGAGGCATCTCCTGACACCGGTAATGCTGACAGTCAGCACTGTGGCTGTTGCTGTCAGGGATATCTCCATGCTAGCTGTTGCTGCAGCATGGTAAAACCGCCTTACGCATCGCAGAAGTTTCCACTGATGACTGCTACGTGTATGCAGGTTGTCTCAGAGAAGACTGTGGTGCTGAGGCCTGCTACCCTGCCTGAATCCTCCTGGAAATGCTGCCAATGTGCCATGTCACCTCCCTACTCGACCTGCAGGCTCCCCGATTGGAACAAAATCTCAAAGAAGAGAGCTCCACTGCATTGCTGGCCCTTTCCTTGGGCTCTCCATCTTCCAGGATCGGGGAGCAATCTTCAGCGGAGATCAACTACCAGGAGTGGGAAAGGAGTTGGGATGACCCCTCCTGGTGTGCCCCAGTTGCTGCTTCTCCTAATGCTGACTGTGGTAACACCGACAACCACTTTGGTGTTGATGCCTCCTGCCACTCAGACCTCACAACCTACAAGGCCAGTTCAGGCAGTGAGTGCCAATGGACATCTCATGGCCAGTGAAGGCCCATCAATACCAAGGTTCATCCACCTGTCTTGATGCAGGATTGTCATCGACTAATTCAGTGTTGATGCCTCCTGCATCTCAGACCTCTGTACCCTCAAGGTCAGCAGCTCTTGCAATGAGTTCTGTCAGACCCTCCATGGCTGGTGATAGCCTGATGACACCTGGGCTGTAGTCACCCCTGTCAATGTTGAGGCAGTGCCAATGCCTCCTGCAGCTCAGACATCTATACCCACAAGATGACTCTAGCAGTGAGTTCCACCAGAACTTCTATGGCCTATGAAAGCCCATCGACATCAGGGTTCCAGTAATACCTTCATAGACATCGCAGCCCGGTCGACTGCTTCAGCTTTGTTTCCTCCTGCCACTTGGCCCCCAGTACCCCAGTATTCACAGGGGTGGCTCTTGTAGTGAGTTCCACCAGACCTATTACAGCCAGCAAAGGCTGCGGACCCCCCTCATTGATGTCGTAAGTCCTGCCACCTAAACCTCAGCACTTTCAGGGTAGACCGGCAGTGAATCCTGCCAGGTCTACCCCAACCAGTGAAGACCAGTTGATGTCAGGGCTCAAGTCAACCCCGTCAATGTTGTCAAGTGCTCCTGCAGTGCAGGCCACCATCAGCATCCGAATAGTGTTCCCCCTCCATTGTGGAGATACCACAGCACCTTCAAATTCTTGTCCTATATTAGGCATGATGATGGTGAGGTCTCTTGGACCAGCCCCCACAGCAACTCCAGCTAGGTTACCATGCAATACATTCAAGGGCATTGACATCCTTGCTCTGTTCCTTGATGCCTTCAGGACCCATCATCGAGGATCAGGAATGCAACCCTGCCCATTCTTTTATAAAAGGAAGAAGAGGAAGCTATGATAAGGAGTCCATCGAAGAGGTCTGGCTCGCTCAATCCCACCAGGACTATGGATACTATAGTGCATACAATGAGGTCCCCTCTTGAGGATTCCCCCCAACCCTTTCTGCTGAAGTAATTTCCAGCTGTAATGGGGTTTAATGCTGAGGGGTATTTGGCAGAGGTTCTAGAGCCGCCGGATTCTCCACCACCTAACATTTTTCCTCTATTGCCATGAGAGGATGCCACACTGGCAACCTGGCACAGACCAAGCCTGATCCTTGCCTTGCCCAGAAAGGCAGACAGGCTGTACCAGCCTCCTTCAAGAAAGTCCCCTTCTTCCCCGGCCACCTGAGATAGATTAGGGTGTGATAAATGCAACCCTTGCTAGGTCTAAGGTGCCTAGGCCTCATGGTTCTTGTCCTCCAGATACAGGGTGAGAAAACTGACCCTGAGGGGGAAGAAAGTCTTTGCCTCTGTCACACTGGGCCTCAGGATAGCAAATTATCTGCCCCATATGGGCAGCTACCAGATTTCCTTCTGTAAAAAAGGCCAAAGCGGCAGCCCAGTCCTTCCTAGAGGCTTGGCACCCAGTAGCAGAAACTGCTCAAGGCCCTCTGGACTGGGGCTGCTGTGGCTAAGCACCTCTTAAAGAGCAGGTTCTTATTTTTTAAACTAGGCCACCCCCTAACATATGATGACCCTTACCTGGCCCCAAGTTAAGTGCTATAATTCTTTTAATTGATTTCTGTCTGGATTGCTCAATATAAAACATTGTATTTTGTTTTGTGCAGCTGACTGAGAAAATGCAACTTTCGTACTATCAGACGTGCCCCTGTGCTAGCACATTTTATGATGTCAGTAAAGGAAGCATGCAAGGGCACACTCCATACACTACTATATGGATGTTTCTAACTGACTTTTTTTATACTTTTGAATCACAATTCTGACAAATCAAGGCCACAGCTCAACTAACAAGGACCATTAACAGTGGAACTGCTACTAACACTGCCTCTGTGACTGAGCTGGCTGTCACAGGTAAAGGGAATACTGGTCCATCCAGACCTCAAGTCACTCCATCTCCATGTCTGACTCTCAGACATAACCATTGTGAGTTCTGGAGTGTTCCCCAAAAGGGGATTGATGCACTAGTGCCTACTAGGTAATCCCCCACTAGGTCCACCTATGAGTGGAAGTGGTTTGCTCTGTGGACCACTTCACATCAGCTGGACCCTTTTATCTGTTGAGTGAACTAGATCCTAGAGTATTTGTGGTCCTTATCAGGTGCTGACTTGTGATACTCTTCCATCAAGAAGCACTTGACTACCTTCTCAGCATTCCTCATGCTTCTCAATGGTTGCAAAATGTCCTCGTCATTTTATGTTTCCTTCAATCGGGAATGAGGACATATGATTTCTAAACAGTGCCTGTCCAGATTTTATTTTATTCTTATTTAAAAGTTTAATGATTACAGGATAAGTTCTATGAGAAGCAATTCTTGCTTACAGAACATCTCATGTCATAAGCATGGAGAGACAAGAACAGACCAATACACAAAATAATATTCACGATAAGATATGACAGCATTGGTCACAAATGCAATAGTAAAAACATAATTAAACCATTTACAATTATTTTAAACACATACATTGTTGTTTCTGCAAGAGTAGCCTCTTCAAGTTGTGTTTGAAAATGTTAAAAGAATGTGAGTTCTGCAGGGAGGTGAGGAAGTTTGTTACACGAGAAAGGGGCATCATAGAAAAGCTAGTTTTCTTAGATTTCACTGTCACACTGGGAGGAAGAGAGAGAGATGATTTTCTGTAGGATGGCAGATGTCTAAATGTTCACTTCTAACTTTTAGATTACTCTTTGGAGGCAGGGGTGCCCTCTTTAGAATCCATCAAATATCGGAGAGCATAATTGGGACCAGGCAACTTTTTCTTTTTTCTTTATTCTATCCTCCCAATTGAGGGGGATAGATGTTCCTTTGCTGGTGGGGGGGCAGAGTTCTGTTTAACCAACTGTTGGGCATCTCTGTTTGGGCCCTTTATTTGTTTTGTTCTCTTATTGACTCTCAACATTATTTTGAGATAGACCTGTGCTTATTTTATTATCCCAAAGTAATTGAGGAATAGATTTAAGACTATTTTGAGACATTCAACAACAGTTTCATGGAAGGACTTTGGGATATTCATTTTACTTTTTTTTTATAATATCTCTGCTGCCATTAAGAGGAAATTTAATTAACTGATTTATTACTTGGATGTGCAAGAACATATATGTTTCATCCCTTTTTTGTTCTCTGATTGAAAAGTTTTCCTCTGGCACTGATTCTTGTATGATATACTGTTGTCATTGTATCTGAAATAAAGCTGAGTTTAAAAAAAAAAAAAGAAAAGCTATTTTTCCCCAAATGAGTTTTAACTCAAGGTAAAACTAAGTTTATAGTGTCATGCAGATTGTGGCTGTGGCTAGAAAATGAAAGTCAATCAGAAAGATAAGAGGGTGCATAATGATTTATAGTTTTGTAAATCAAATGTTGCCAGTGCATGGTACAGCAACATAAGGTAGAAAGCCAATTTAATTGTGTAAGAAAAGATCAATGATGTTCTGTCCTTTTTGTATTCAATGTGAGTCTCATAAGTTGGTAATAAATAGTATCCACGAATGAAAGACTAGAGGCATTGGCGTTATGATAAATTGTGTTGCAATAATCTAGAATGGGTAAAATTGCCCAAGTCACAATTAAGTTGTCATCCATAAGAGACAAGCAATGCCTTGCTCTTTTTAAGCAGCCCAGGCATTGGCAGGTCCTATAAATAGTGTGATTGATGTGAGATTTGAATGTTAATGTAGAACCAAAAGTGAGACCGAGATATTTGAATTTTTGCACAAGCTGAAGAGGGTTGTTTTTGAATGTAATGGAGAAAGTTAAAGATTCTTGGTTAAGAATGGACTGGGACCCAAATAGCATTATTTGAGTTTTTTATTGTTTAAGAGTAAATGACTGGAAGAAAACCAGGAAACAATTTTATCAAAGTCAGCTTGAAATGTGGTTGTTAAAAATGTAGGATTTTTGTGGCAAAAAAAACCTAGTACGGTATGGTCTGCATAGCGACAAACCATACCATTCTTGACCACAAAAGACAGTGGGTCAGCGAACAGATTGAAAAGAATGAGGCCAAGAATGGAACCCTGGGGCACCCCAGTGAGTGAGGGAAGAGAAGGAAAGAGACAACCATCCCAAAGAACAGATTGAGAATGACTGTGGAGATAGGAAGAAAACTAAGAAAGTGTGCCATGGAAGAAACCATAAGAATGCATGTGTGTCAAGTGAAAAACCATAAGAATGTAAGTGTGTCAAGAGTAAAGAGTGATTAATGATGTTGAAAGCTGTGGGCAAGTCTATGAAGACAGTGCCGATACAATACCTCTTGTCCAAAGCTCCCGATATAGAATCATGGAAATCTATCAGGGCAGTTTGAGTCTAATGGTGGGGCCTGAAATTAGACTGAGCATCACAAAGAATATGGTAAGTGTCTAAATTATCCAGTACTTGTTTATGAACAATCTTTTCCATAAATGTTGGGACTACACTAAGTAAAGAAATTGGTCAGTAGTTTTTGACCAATGCTTTATCTCCACTTTTATGAAGATGAATGACTATGGAGTGTTTCCTTGCAGCAGGAAAGGTATGGGTGGTAAGTGACAAACTGAAAATAGGGGTCAATAAGGGAGTTATTATGTCAGCACATGATTTAAACAGGAGGTTATTTAAATTGTTACTGCCTTTGGCAGAATCTTCTCTCAAAGATGAGAAAAGTTTGTATACTTCCCTAGGACTGAATAAAATTTGGGTTGATGGGTAGGGTTGGAGATTGAAAGTCGGAATATGAGTTCCTGCTAGATAACCCAGTTTTTTGCAATAGTAAACTTGGGGCTTCAGAGAAAAAAGTGTTGAACATATCATCTATTTTATCTTTAGCATGAGCCATGATCCCATTGTAAAACAGATGGAGAGTATTAGATGAGGATGGATCGTCCAGGTGGAAAGGCACACGATGAACAAAGGAGTGTTGTGCTTGTGAGTGCACATATAATTATTTACCATAGTGCATTGCTATGTAAATCTGTTTCGAACCCTTGTCTATCTGTCTGTATGTCTCAGTCTCTCTCTCTCTCTCTCTCTCTCTCTATCTATCTATCTATCTATCTATCTATCTATCTATCTATCTATCTGCTGTAATAAAGAAAACTGTCCCAAGATGTTTTTTTTTATAGCCCATAAAAAATGGTCCCTTGCTGATTTGACCCCTCTGGCTCCCACTCAGAACCCACCACCCAACACCCCTCCACACTCCCCACACACCCTCGCTCACCTGTACATGTTTCATGCTGAAGATCCACTCTCGAATCAAAGACACATCTTGCTGCTGGAACTGCCAACTGAAATATGAGAAACAAAGGTAAGTGTAGTTCAATGTATTTAAATGGGCTTTTGAAACTCTGATACATAACTTTGTCATTTTGTATATTTTTGCACTAGATTTTCAATTTGACCTTTTTGGAACCCCACTCATGATCAGTGGTAGTGGAATTATGCAAATCAAGCCTGAAAGGTGATTTCACATTCACCTGGTGAAATCACCTTTTGGGTAGGATTTGAAAATTTTTACCACCCTTGTTCATGAAGTGGCATCATAAGAAGGCTATGCTAAACATATGGGGTCAAAATATGTAAAAATGGTACAGTTATGTGTGGACATTGAACTTTTTTTTCAGAATCTTTGTTGTTAATCTTTTTAAGCTATAAAAAGAGACATGTACTTTTCCTTTTAGTTAAACATAAACATAAAGAATTATTCACCGTATAGAAATACAAAGGAAATCACTTATCAGACACGTTATATATATAAAAAATAAACAAAAAAAACATGCACCAGGATGCTTAGTGTACACATGATGATGATGATACAATTGGCCTTGATGATATCAGGGAAGGTAAACAGATGGGTTATAATCATAAGACATAAAAGGCTGTAGAAAATAATCAGGTCCAAAATAGATGCTGATGACAGGCAATGGTTAGTCATGTAATAATTTATATAAAGTGATACCTATAAGAATACAAACCTTGAACAATAGTGGAGGAAGAAGAGAAGAAATACAAAAGGAGGTAAGAAAGAGATAGAAAGGAAAAAGGGAAGGAACAAGAGTAGAAAGAAGATAAAGAGCGATATATATGCATAATAATATTGGTAAGACCCTAATCTCAAACAGAAGGAGTAAAAGCTGAATAAGTCTAAGGATTAGGGTTTGTAAAAACTTAGGAATTAATGTATTTGAAATAATCCTGCCAGCACTGATCATATGTAATGAGTCAGTCATGAATAACATGTGATAAACAATCTAATGAGGCATAATGAGAAAGATTTTGTAAAATATCAGAGAAGGAGGGAACTGAAGTAGATTTCCATCTCATCAAAATTAAATGTTTAACTAAAAGGAAAAGTACATATAACCATCTAAAATGTGCATGTGGGAGGGAAATATTGTTTGGAATAAGGACGCCCATAAAAATAATTTAGGATCGAAGGGTAGTTTTTGTCCTATGACTTTGGAAGCAAATGATCAAACTTTACACCACAATTTATTAATGGGGACACATGACCACAAAATATGGAGCAGATCCCCGTTGGTCTGATTACATCACCAACAGTTATTATTATTTAGTAAACCCCTACATTGAAGGATGGAGGAGATCTGTACCACAAATGTAGAATCTTAATTTGTATTAAAGAGCTTCGAGGAGTGAGATGAGTCTCTTTGCGGATGACTCAAACAGGGGCACCTAGAGGCCCTGGAAAGATGGTCTAGAAAGTGGAAGCTGAGATTCAATGCAGGGAAATGCAAGGTATTCCACCTGGGGGCCAGAAACCCGGTCCAAGTGTACACCCTGGGGGGGAATGCTACAAGTCTCGATGGCTGAGAAGGACCTGGGGGTGGTGGTGGATGTCAAGATGAACAACTCGGAGACTTGTAGGAGGGCAGCAGCCAAGGCCAACAGGATGCTGGGATGCATCGCTAGGGGGATCACCTCCAGAAGGAGGGGAGTGATACTCCCTCTGTATAACTGCTTCGTGAGGCCGCACCTTGAGTACTGCATGCAGTTTTGGAGGCCACACTTAAAGAGGGACATTAAACTCTTGGAGAGGGTCCAGAGGAGGGCAACCAAAATGATTTGGGGCTTGGGGGACAGGACCTATGAGGAGAGGCTCGAAGAGCTAAATATGTACACATTGGAAGAGAGAAGGGACCAAAGGGACATGATAGAGGTCTTCAGGTACATGAAGAGGGTGAATAGGGGAGGAACAGACAGGGTGCTTCAAAGGAAGGAGGAGGGGGCCACTAGAAGGCATGGGTGGAAGCTGGAGGGGAAGATTCAGGGAGAAAGAAGGGGTGCTACTTCACTGAGAGGGTGGTGGAGCCATGGAATGCACTGCCTAGGGGCTGGTGGAGGCAGAGACAGTGGAGGGGTTCAAGAGGGGGTTGGACAGGTACAGGGGAAGGGTTCTGGAAGCAAAATCCAATGCAGCAAGAATATCCGGAACTGGGAAGGGAGAAGCCAGAGAAGGCGAGGGGGGCAGCAAGGTCAGCACCCAGGGTGGGGCTGACCAAATGAGCAGACATGAAAGACCATTAGGCCTATTCTGCTGGCATTTTAGTATGTTAGTATGAGTATCCTTAAATGAATTGCATACAAAAAAACAGCATTTGCTCCATTATGAATCAGAAATATTGTAGTGAAGAAAGTTGTTCCATTTAATTTTGACTGAAATGGATAGATCAGGGAGATTATCAATAATGTCTTTATTAATGGAGCTATTCAGTTTTTTAGTAAGTTTTACCCAGTGTGAGATGTAGTGGTCCAGAAGATTATGTTTATGAACAAAATTTGTAATAGAATTATAAGCAGTTCGAATTTGTAAAAAAACTTCCAAAAGTCCTGGTTAGGGAGTTTTCAGGACTTCTGCAAGTCAGAAAATGTTCTGAGGGTAAGTGAGTTCTGGTCTAGGATGTCTCCAAGAAAGAAAATACCTTTATTCTTCCAAGTGCGACAGAAAATCGGATGACTTTCCAAGCTGAGTAAAAGGTTGCCCCATAAAGGAGCATATAACCAAGGTTTGGGGTTAGATTTCAAGATTTCAAGAATTTGTGGATTCATTTCCAATAAAAAACAGAAGATGATATTGTTGGGTGGGCTTTTAATTTACAAGTAAGGGGGTTAAAAATAAAGGAAGTAGAAATTTCTCCAGGACACAGAGTAGATTGCATTGCAATCCAAAGAGGAGCATGAGAAGTAGGTTTCTGAAACCATTTAATGGTTTGAGCTGTCCGAAAAGTCCAAAGATGACCTTTGAACCAGGGGAGTCCGAATCCACCTTTCTTCCAGTGTGAGCAGAATTTGTTATGGCTGAACCTCGGTGGTTTCCCATCCCATATGTAGTTACATATTAGTTTATCAATTTTGGCAAGAAAAAAGGATGGTAAAATTAAAGGAATATTGGTGAACAGGTAAAGAATCTTGGGAGATATGAACATCTTAATGGATGCAATTTTCCCCAGAAAGGAAAGGTTAAGAAGTTTCCATCTATCTAGAATTGTTTTTATGTTGTCGAGTAAGGGATTAAGGTTAATGTCCCTTATTTTCCCTAAGTTGCTGGATATTTTAATATCTAAATATGTTAAACCTTGAGGTGACCAATGAAATCCAAGAGGTAGGTTCATAAAGGGTTTACAATGGTCGTTAAGGGGTAGAGTTTCTGATTTGCCATAATTTAAAGCAAGGCCTAAAATATCTGTAAATTTGTTAAGTAAATCAGCAAGCAGAGGTCCAGCCTCATTCAAATTTTCAAGTAGAATTAAAAGGTCGTCAGCATAGGAAAGCAAGATATATTGCATGTTTGCCATGGAGATACCCTTGATACCAGCAGATTGGCGTAGACAAGCAGTCAAGGGTTCCATGGCTGAAATGAACAACAAAGCAGATAGAGGACAGCCTTGCCTGGTTCCCTTTGCCAATCGGAAGTGGGGAGAGATAATCGAATTGATGAGCACTCTAGCTACTGGGGAACTATATAATAGTTTAATCCAGGAGCAGAAGGAATGGGGAAGTCCAAAATAAGATAACACTTGATAGAGCTAGTCCCAATTTAAGGAATCAAAGGCTTTCTCAAAATCGATGGCTATAGCCGCCGTCAGTGAGTTAAGAGATGTGGCTTATGAATTAGGTTGAATAGGGAAGGTAAGTGGTCGGATCCGGATCTATGTTCAATAAAATCAGCTTGCGAACAATGGATGAGTTTGGAAATCAGAGGCTCAAGTCAAGAGGTAAGTAATTTAGCAAATAACTTCCCATCCATGTTCAACAAAGAAATTGGTCTATAAATAGCTGGATTTAAGGGGTCTTTATCTTTCTTAGGGATTAAGGTTATGATCGCTTTCGTACAAGAGGGGGGAAGTTTGCCAGTGATGGAGGCTTCTTGATAAACATTGAGAAGAAGGGGGCATAAAATATCAGAGAACTTTTTATGGAAGTTGACTGAAAATCCATCACCACCAGGGGATTTACCAGGTTTCAAGGATGACAGGGCTATGAGAATCTCTTGCAATGAAAAGGATTTATCTAAAAGATTAATTTCACATGAAGAGAAATGGGGAAGATGTAAAGTTTGGAGAAATTGCTGAATTTATTCAGTAGACTGGGCTTTGTATTAGAGTATAATTTTTGATAAAAGGTTCTCATAATATGGTTAATGGATGGATTATCATAGTGAGTTGTGCCTTGTTTATCTTTAAGACTTAAAAATATATAATTCCATTGTTGTGCTTTAAGCTGGTAAGCTAGGAGTTTCCCAATTTTATCACCATGCTCCCAACATTTTTGTTTAAGTTTAAAAAGGGCCAATTCAGTTTTACGGGAGATTAATTCGTTAATTTTGATTCTGAGTTGAAGGGGGAGTCAGGGCTATGTTTGTTGTAGGAGAAGTATACATTTTCTTTAATTTTAAATGATTTTTCATGTCAGCCAGTTGTTGCTCACGTAGTCTTTTTCTGTGGGCTGCATAGATGATAATTTCCCCTTGGATCGTAGCTTTGAGGGCTTCCCATCTGGGAGACATAGAAACTTTGGAAGAATTGTTGTAAGTAAGGAAGTCCTGAATTTGCATTTTGATCATAGATAGAAAATCGGAATCTTTAAGAAGGAGAGGATCTAGTCATCAATAAGTAGATTTGGGTGTAGGTGAACCCCATAAGAGATGTAGTTTAACAGGGGAGTGGTCCGAAATAATAATGGAAGAGACGGAAGAGTTAATGGTCTTTTCAATTATTGCAGGAGAGGTTAGCCAATAATCAATTCTACTATATGTTTTGTGAAAAGAGGAGTAAAATATATAGTCTGGGTCCCGGGGATGTAGTGAACGCCATGTGTCGGTTAGACCAATGTCCTGCATAAGTAATGAAAGGGCTTTAATGCTTCTGGGATGGGCTTCTGAAGTAGGGTTACTTCTGTTTATACTAACTTCTAAGGCTAGGTTTAGATCCCCACAAAGGATAATTGGTGTATTATCTGTATTAAGGGTTAAAATTTGTTGAGCTAAATTGTGGAAGAATTCTGGGGAGTCAGTATTGAGAGTGTAAACATTGACAAGCAGAAGAGGACCAGAATTAGTATTCAATTTGATCATCACCCATCTACCTTCACTATCAGAGAGGGATTTTATAAGGGACCATTTAAGATTCTTATGTACCAGAATGGCGACCCCTCTTTTTTTGAGGTATAAGATTAATCATATATTTGACTGACCCAATATTTTTTAAGCCTGTGAACATCCTCTGTTAATAATTTTGTTTCTTGAAGGAAAGCAATTTGTGTTTTATATTTTTGAAGCTGAGAAAAGATTTGCTTTTGCTTACAAGGAGAGTTAAGTCCCTTCACATTCCATGTATATAAAAGAAAATCACTCATAGTGTTGGTAATAAAAGAAGGGAAAGAACACGGATAGTGAAGGGACATATAAATTAAACAGAAGACGGTCAGAGTAGAGGCTAATAACATATATACAGGTGGTGGCAGGAATAATCAAATGGAGTTTAAACGGCACAGATATCCTTATATAGATATAATAAGTGAATAAAAAAAGGAAAAACATTATTTAACAGTCACTAAATAGCACACTATTACATTAGAAAAAATTACTTCTTAGATGAACGATGAGATATGAGTCAGCTGAACCGCTAGGCGACTCACTCACTGTACTCTTAGGCATAGAAAAATGGAATAGACCAAAAAGGACCAGTTGAAAAGCTGGTCAAAACCTAGGGTCTAAACCTTCTATTACATTATGAATGTTACCATCAATCAAAACTGATCAGAGATAACTATACTATGTTAGGCAGGGAGCCATATTAACCTTAGCATACTATAACAACAACTATATTCATAAAAGTAAGAGACTAATACCACAGAACAATAATAAGTATATTTGGTATCTATAGGAATAGTTGAAAAGCCAACTTCTTATAATTGGAAGACTGAATTTGCTGTAAAAGAAAACCAGTAAAGCCTTAAATGTATGCAATCAGAGGAAAATGCACTTATTTAATATAAATGTTAGAAGAAAAAGAGGTAATTACTGCATTAAACATCTTATAAGACTAACATAACATTAGCACAGGACGGGCATTAAAAAGTGGATAAAAAAAAGGGTAAGGAAATAGAAGCCCCTTACCTTAAGCCAATTCAGCACAGAAATAAATATATGGGTTATCTGACTTCGGATAAATCTATGTACACAGGTGGATTTAAAATAAATGCTACAACCCTTACTCGAAAATTTGCCAGTATATGTAATATATGGGGTAGATAGGTCTATGTAATAGGCCCATCAAGCCCCACATATAAAGGATTATTTCATTAAGGCGTTGCCTGAAATGCTAATTAAGCTTCGAGTAGAATAGGGCATAGAAAGACAAGCATAGCATAGATATTGCATTATAGACATCCAAAAATGGCCAGCATCTGAGGTATATCATGATGGTTTTATTCAAATAGAAAAAAAAAGAAGGAGTTTGGCAAAAGAGAAGTCGGGTGATCAGATTGTTCTCAATATTATAACACTAGTAAAGGGGGAAATAATGCCTTGTCCTTGGGTATTTGTATAGTAAGTACAGTGATAATTGGAGGGGGAGAAAGGAATGAGTGAGTTTAATTAGTAAATGCACTAATGTTCAGAAGCTGGAGTCATAGTATTGGGCAAAAATAAATGTAAAAAGTGACAAGTTTGCAAAATGCAGTAATCACCAGTAACTGTATACCAAATATTATAAAAGGGGGAGAAATTAAAAAAAAGCACCAAAGTTCCACTGAGATAATACAATATTAGGCAGAATTAGAGCCAGAAATAACATTTACAACAAACCGCGATGTACAGCCTTCCACCGTCACAACCTGCTGGAAGTGAGATATCACAAAAAGAAGGTTGCACAGGGCAAGTTGATTCAATTGGCAAAAACTGGTTTTACAGCAGACAAAATCCTGATAAAACTGATCAGGAAAAAATAGAGACAACCTATAAACAGCATTACCATTACTTTATTTGCTCCAATAATTACATTTTGTATTTGCTTTTGGATTTAGCTTTGCATCTTTTTTTGGGAGGTTCAAGAGATTTAATGGGAGAGCTAGCAACAGCATCTGCCCATGAGGAATTTGCTGATATGATGTCCTGTGTAGAGGTGTATAAGTTAGAGGGAATATCATCCGTATTATGGTCCGATAAGTCCTCTTGCGATGCGTGTGCTAGAAGAGCAAACTTATTATTCAATGGAATGTCAGGATTCACAATCGAGTGAACGGTAGAAGGTTGATAGGTGTTACAAATACTTTCAGTATGGCAACAGGAGAGTTTAACTGAACCAGATCCAGAACATATTTTTTCTTTAATTCTTTTGGATTTCCTGTGAGAGGAAGCAGCGGTGGCAGAGCTGGACGGGGCTTCCAATTGCATAAAGCCACCCTCATCGTCCCATGCAGCAATTTCTTCTAGTCGAGCAGACTCCAGACTGCCTATTGGATTCACCTCAGAAACTGGTACCTTTTGGGGTGGATAACTGTATCGAAACATCCAAAAAGCAAGCAAGAGCATTCGGGAATTAAAATCTTTAAACGAGGAACCTTAAAAAATGTGCACTGTGGCCGGATAGCGTAAGGCAAATTTTATGCCTCTTTGGTGCAATATGGTTTTAAAAGGATTGAATGCCATTCTTTTAGAAGTTTGCTCCTTTGAGAAGTCTCTATAAATGAGGATTTTGTGATCTTGCCACTTAAGTTCTCCCTACTTCTCTAGCATGCTTAAGGATCAGTTCGGTATGTGCGTAATTTAGGAAGCAGGCGATGATGGGTCTGGGTCGATGATCTTGGGAAGGCTTGGGACCAAGGGTTCAGTGAGACCACTCAATAATCAAAAGAAAGTCAGAGGGTAACTTTAACAAGTTTGGCAAAACATGGAGCAGTAGAGCAGATGTATCCCCAATTTAGCACCTTCAGGAAAACTGAGAAAACGTAAATTGTTTCTTCTGTTTCAATTTTCAATGTCGTCGATTTTGGATTGGAGAGATTTAATAGTGTGGTCTTAATCTCAAATCGTGGCCTGTAGATTATGTATGGAAGTTGCATTTTTGGTAACTGTGTTTTCATTTAAAGCAATTTTTTTTGGTGTACCGATTCAAGCATGGTAGTATTCTGTTTACTAGCTGTTTTTAAATCGCTGATGTCAATTAATATCTTTGAAAACATCTCTTCCACTTTTGCAAGTGCATTGGATTGCACAAGGAGGTCCGCCACAGCGTTGGCTGATAAGGCCTACCAATCTTAGCACTAAGATGTTCGAGTAGAGATGTAAATGCTCAAAATAACTTGCAAGTTGTATGAGGCAGGTAGTTCACAGACTGAGATTAGAAGTTGGCTTCAAAGGATGGTCTGGATATGAATATATGAGGTTTAATTACTGCATTCCCTGCAGAGAAGACTGATTATGCTGCCATCTTCTGTCTGGTCAGGCCACACCCCCCCGGATAGTGAAATTTGTTTGTGCTTGCTCGTAACTTTGGTAAATTTAAATATTTTGACCCCAAACATTCTACATCATCAATTTTCACACCTCCTCATGAACATGGCAGCTGTCATTGTTAAAATCCTGGCCAAAATGTGTTTTTGCACCTGGAAACATCAAACGCAGATAAGGACCACCTGGCTCACCTAGTCTGCCCATTTCCCTAACTACTGTAAAAGCTCCAGGTCCTATCTGATCTATTTGACCTGTGACACGCAATTAGTGCTGTGCAGAATGTGGAATTCCACAGATAGAATTAGCATGGAATGGCAATTCCCCAGTGGAATGTCCACCAGAATTTCACTGGTTCTTCAGTAGATTCCACCTACCGTAATCCATGGAATAATATTCCATGGAAAAGCACTTTTTCCATGGAAAATTATTCAACAACAATTTACATGGAAAATATTAAGATCTGCGGAATAATATTCCTCGGAACAGCATCTTTTCCACAGAAAATCATTCCACGACTATTTTCTAGTGTGGAATTTCACCAGTTCATTTGTGGTGAAATTTGATGGAATCTTGGCAGAATTTTGAAAATTCTGCAGAATTTAGTTCTGCTGGAATTTGAAAATTCCGCATAGCACTACATGGAATGATGTTTTAGTGCCATGGAATGATATTTCAGAGGGAATTCAAAAATGTTCACCTACTGAATTCATGAGGTGGAGTAATAAAAAAATCTATGCTGAAAATGTGGTGTACAAATATGGTAAAATGCTCAGGTTATGCGTGAACTTTGCAGTATTTCAACGTTCACACATAACTTCACTAATTTTCAATATTTTGTCTCCAGACTTTCAAGATAGTCATTTTCCCACACCATTTCATAAATGTGGTGCATGTCATTTCTCAATCCTGGATGAGATGTGTTTTTACACTTCTAGTGTGAAATGACATTTCTGTCAATATGCAATGAATGGTACATGTTATGTTTATAAAGTGAATCATAAAGCAAGTATCTTGAAAATTTGGTGTCAGATATTGTTAAACTCCATGTGCAGTGCCAGTCTTGACCCTAGCAGGTATGCTTTGTGATCCTGTGCTGGTGTACTGAATTCAGGGTAAACTAAGTGACCTCATTGAATGAGGTGAGGATGGGGTGATGGTACTGTTATGAGACACCCACTCAGCCAGGGAATGAAAGGTGCAAGGTTGTCAGCATGGGCCCAGGTACCATATAGTGAAGACAATTGTCCTATTGGAATAGGGCCCTGGACCTCAACACTTGTGGGTGGCAGAGGGCCATGTGCATTAACTGACAGATGCACTCTTTGCTCTGTGCATCTGTATCTGCAACCACATGAACATCAAGGGCTACAGGACCCTATGCTTCTGCAGCCCACCAGACCTCCCCCAAAATTCTTTACATCCATTGCTGCACTTCTGCAGGTGGACAGAGTCTTTTCTTGGTGCAGGGCATCTGCATCTGTTCATGCAGGTCATCCTGGATCTTGCATAAATGAGGATATGATTCCACTATCTCAAAAAGGAAGGATATTCTTTGCAAATCCTGACGCCACATTTCCCTACTTTTGTGGTGTTAAGTTACTATAACTGGTGCATAAACAAACTTTTTTACAAAGAATATTCATATAGTACACAACTGGAGCAACTCAGTAACCATTAATTAATTTTTATTTCAGAGATTTTTATCTTTGTTTTCTTTATTTACTAGGGGAACTTCTCACGCAAAGTAAATTATGAAAATGTAAAGGTTTGTCCATTAAGACATTGCCTTTTATTTATTTACATATCCATTTTTTTCCATTGATAACAGCATCTCTTTTTTTGAGACAATGGGAGAGACTGTTGGAGAATCTGATAGGTTCTAGGCAGAGCAGTGCACTCTGGTGAATGAAACAAGCTGATTGACTTCATAAAAGATGTGTGGTTTATTATCTTCGCATACTTTTACATTTGTAGGTGGCAGCAGGTAGAATTGAGCCCCATCTCCAGAGCTTCTTGCTTATATGTTATACATGTTTTCCAACACTGCTGCATCTGATAACAGTAGTCTGGAAAACTGTGATATCCAGTACCTTTATATTCAACAGAGCCATTTAATGTTGCTAATTTGAAAATAAACTCATGATTTGGCTCAAAAGCTATAGTAGCCAAAATTGCAGATTTAATGCCTAGAGCAGGATCTACTTTTCTACTATGCACTCAAAAGGCTCGAATTAGCAAAGGAGGATTGTCTATGACATCACTGGCCATGCATCACTATTAAGCACTTTGTAAAGGTTGCCTTCCATTTGCATGCCTAGAATCCAGTTTTCCATGAGCCTCATTATTTTTTTTTAGAGCTGAAGTACATCTCGATATTAATATTTTTTGGCACAAAAAAGTTAGACAAAAATATAATATGCATGCTGGCCTGTTGGCATGGAGGGATAAAGTAATAAATGCCTTGCCAGCAATCCATGTTTGGGAACAAGCACAGGATGCTGGGGGTTGGAGGGGGGTGGGAGAAGATTACACATCCCAGGGACAGCTCTCCTGTAATGAGGAAGGTTACAAGCTGTCTCAGCCCTTGGCTGCCACCGGGTGGAGGACTGGTGGCAGTGCAGTTCAAAGGGAGTGAGCTGCAGTGACATAGGATGACTGGACCTCCACACACACCTACTGATGCCACAGCATAGGGGTGAGGCAAGAAAAACAGGGGCCTGGGCTATGTGATGCACTGCTCATGTTCCAGTGGTGTGCCCTGCTGCTTCAGGTCTGAAGGCGAGAACTGGATGTGTCTGCCAGGGAGGAGTTCAGCCCTCCCCCATCCCACAGTATGGGGAAATCCATAGGGGTATGTGCTTCCCAGTGTGGAGGAGTTAAATCATAACCACTGGAGATGAGGACAATTCTAATAACCACCCAGGTCTGCTGTGGAAGACAAAAACTTTTGTGGAAAAAACAAAACTATGATTTGTGTAAATTTCTGATGCAATTGCATTGTTTTTAGGTGTGAAACTCAGGTGCCAGTGGTGGGCAGATCTCTGACAGATGCATTAGTACCCTCCCCCATGTGCTTTAAATACAGTGGAAGAGTAAAAAGGTTGCCTTTGTTAATATTTCACCATTTTGAAAACAGCATCAAATAGGAATATTTAATACTGTCTTTTAAGTTAAAAGATCTTTTAATTTCTTATCTGAAAGCAACAGGTTTTGTGTCCCAATATGAAATATTAAAATAATACTAATATTGTACCTTAATTTACTGAAAAGGAAAATGAGATTAAAATAAATCAACCGATGAGAATCTTGTTGAAGAGAATCTCCTAATTCAACTATCTTTGTAGTACCTGCCATAAACCTCTAAGAGAAACCTCACATTTTACCAGACAGGGCAATATTCCCACTACTGAACTTTTCTGAGGTCACCACTGCCATTTGAGGCTTGGCCCATTTTCCCCAGTGGGGTGGTACACTCCTACTGACACTAGTTTGGCCAGTGTCCACCACCTTGAAACATTTTTGCCGCTGTAATCAGGGTCGCCTCGTCATTGCAGCGTCAGCTATTCCACTGCAATGAGGGAGCAACCCGTCATTTCAGGGTGATCCCTTGCATTTCTCCAACCCAGTTTGCTGATAGGGAGCCCAGTCCCCATTGGTTTCTGTTGTCTGTTGAGGGGGTGCCCAATCCCACTCAGCATCATGTCCCCTTCCCCTTTTTCTTTGCCGATGGGGGTGCCCAATCCCTGTCAGCATGTCCCCCCCATTTCTTGTCTGCTGAGGGGGTGCTCAATCCCCATCGGATCCAGTCCCCCCCAACCCAAAACACGCAGGTAACATGCTGGAGCCCACCCCAGCATGCCAAAAGTACCTACTAAAAGGAGAATGGTCAGCGATGTCTATTTTTAACCCGTAAAGAAAAAACAGTCCCTAAGCTGTCCTCGCCCCTCCCCAACCTGCCACACCCACTGCATGCCCCACCTCCTCACCCCCCTCACCCCCATACTTACCTCCAGAGCCTGGCGCGACAATCTTTAGTGAACCGGGAACACATCTGCACTCTTCAAAGCCAACCACAAACTGAAGAAATGCCGGTAAGCTGTATAATGGCATAAATAGTTTTTTTTTCAACTTTGCTGCATATCTCAGGCATTTTTGTGAATCTGGGAACCACATTTTCTACATGGGGTTACTGGGACCCCTCCTCATGAATTCAGCCACTATCATGGCATTAGTTTGTCCCAAAAGGTGATTTTGCAGTCACTGTGCGGAATCACCTTTTGGGACCGATTAACGAAATGACAGTGCCAGTGTTCATGAGGCGGGCTCTCAAAAAGCCTAAGTTGCAAATTTGGTGGAAAAAATCCCCAAATTACTATTTTACAAGCATGCATTGTGCAGTTGCTATGTACTCTCGTAACTCCGTGAATTTGCAATGTTTTCACGCCAGATTTTCAACATTGGCATTTTTTCACACCTTCTTATGAACAACTGTCATTTTTCCCATCCTGGCCAAAATGTGTTTTCGCACTTCTGGGGCAGAATAGCACGGTCACTGTGGGAAATCAGTGTTCAGGACAGATTAAGAAAATGACAGTGACACTGTTCATGAGCAGAGGTCCTAAAATACTTATGTTGAAAATTTGGTGACGAAAGTCCATAAAATGAGTGTGTTACAAGCATGCATTGAACTGTTTCCACGCACCCTTGTAACGTCACAAATCTGCAATATTTTCACGCCACATTTTCAACGCTGGCATTTTTTCACACCTCCTTATGAATAGTACAGCTGTCATTTTTCACATCCTAGCAGAAATGTGTTTTCATGCTTCTGGCGCAGAATAGTCTTACCTGATGTAATAAGTGACCATTTGGCCACTTATTGCATATGGTTATCTAAAAGACCCAAATTGCCTCCTAGGTTTATTTCATATCGTAAGTTTACTAATGAGATCAGTTGTGATCCTCTTGTTGATCTGCAAAGTATTGATTGGTCTTATCTGGATGCAATTCCTGATGTTAATATCGCTGTTGATTATTTTACAACTACTCTTTTGGGGTTACAGAATAAACATTTTCCTAGAGTAATTAGGAGAGTTAGAGGCATTCAAAATAAGTGGATTACTGCTTCTTTGTTACATTTAATTAAATTGAGAAATGTTGCTTGGAAATTGTTTAAGGTGACCAAATTAATAAGTGATTTTAATAGCTATAGGAAGCTTAGAAATTAATGTAAAATAAAAATTAGGCAATGTAAATCTAGTTACTTTAAGAACGTACAAATCTCTACTTTAAATAATTCAAAAAGGTTTTGGTCTTCTATAAATTCTTTAATTAATCCATCAAGGGAAGAATTTTCTGGGGTTTTTAAAAAGGATGGTCAGATGGTTTTTGATGTGAAGGTTATTTGTGATTCTTTTTTGGATACATTTTTGGATTTGTCTAAGTATACTCAGATGTTTGTTAAGGTTTCATCAATTGTTGAAAAATCCTATGATGTTTCTAAATCTTGTTCTTTTTCCTTCACATTTATTGAACCATCTCGGGTTTACTGTCTCCTGAAATATATGCCCATTTGTTCTAGTGTATGTGAACTTGATTCTAGGTTTCTGAAATTGATTTTTGAGCATATTACTTATCCACTTACTTATATCTATAATCTGTCCTTGCTTACTGGGTGCTTTCCGGATGTATGGAAACAAACATTAATTAAGCCTATTTATAAAACAGGTGATAGAATTGATATGGATAATTATCGTCCTATTTTGCTTTTGCCACCCCTAGGCAAGATTTTTGAGAGATTAGTAAGTGAACAGTTTACTGCTTATTTACAGGATAATGGTCTTAGGACACATGATCAGCATGGGTTTCGTAAGTATCATGGGACTGGTATGGCCTTGGCCAGGTTCACGAACCACACCAGTGTTGCTATGGATGAAGGTTTGCTCACTGGTGCTGTGTTCATGGACCTGTCCAAGGCCTTTGATTTAGTGGATCATTCTTTTTTGATTGGGACACTTCGAAGTTATGGTGTGACAGAGTTTGCTGTTGATTGGTTTCGTAGTTATTTGTTTGGACGTTTACTTAAGGTAGGATTAAATGGAGTTTTTTCAAATAGCAAAATTTTGTTACAGGGGGTGTCACAGGGGTCTGTTTTGGGCCCTTTGTTGTTTACGGTATTTGTAGATGTTGTTCCATCTTTATTGAATGATACGCATTGTTTGATTTACGCGGATGATATTATTTTGTATAAAAGTTCAACTTCTGTTGAACTAATAAATCAGTCTTTAAATAAAGACTTTGTTATTCTATGTGGGTGGTTTAAAGGAAATTGTTTAGCATTAAATAATACAAAAACAAAATGTATGCTTTTTGGATCTCAGATTAGATTGAGAAAATCTCAGGGTTTGTCTGTTTATGATCCAATGGGAATTGAGTTGGAGCAGGTTAAATTGTTCAGATATCTTGGTGTCATTTTGGATCAACATTTGAAATTCTCTGATCATGTAAAATATATTTCTCGTCAGATAAATCAGAGACTTGGGGCTTTATTTAGGTGTAAGTCTTTGTTGACTTTATCAGCAAGACATGCAATTGCTGAAGGTCTTCTACTACCTCAATTGAATTATAATTCATTTCTCTTTACTAATTTGTTAAGTAGGGATTTGTCACTTCTTACAAATGTGTTCCATGGTATTTGTAGATTTACTTTTAATTTGCCTTACTATATTCACCATTGTGAGCTGTATAGGTTATCTTCATGGCTTCCTCCTGGGATGGGTTTTTTATATAGCCTATGTTTATTAACTCATAAAATTCTTTGTCAGGGGATTGATTCCCCACTATATTCACTTCTTCATATTAAGATAAATTCTCAGAAACTTCGTTCAAATCAACAAATTAAGTTAAATGTTCCTAATACTAAGACTAAAATGAGGGATAGTTCTTTTACTTACTCTGCTGCTAAAAATTGGAATGAGCTTCCTATTGCTTTATATGAAAATTTTTGTCTTCAAACTTTTAAAATTAGGTTAAAAAAATATTTTCTTGGTAAATGACACTATTGTTGTTTTTAATTGTTTTTCTTTTATACTATTTTATCTCATGTTATGTTGTTAAGTGTTGTTTGTGATATTTTTGTGTACTGCAACATCTTGACTGTATTCAGTCACCGAGTCAAACATGAAAATGGGCCTTTGGCTCATTGTACTTACCTGGTTAACAAATGTTTAAAATAAAATAAATAAAAAATAAATAAATAAATAGCGCAGTCACTTTGAGAAATCAGTGTTTGGGACAGATTAGGATTGAGTGAGTGAGAGAAGGGGAGTGACTGAGTTCAACTGAGCTGTGTCAGGACCGCTTCAGATTTCTTTGTGGGCAGAAAAAGGCCCAACACAAGCACCAGCCAAGTACAAAAGGGCAGCCTGCAGCACCGGGGCAAACAGAATGAACGAGTGAGGGAAGGGGAGTGAGTGAGCTCAACAGAGCTCTGTTGGGACTGCTGTGGATTTCTTTGTGGGCAGAAAAGACATCAATGCAGGCAGGGGCCCATTACAAAAGGGCAGCCTGCAACAGAGGGAGAAACAGAATGAGCGAGTGAGAGAGGGGGAGTGAGCGAGCCCAAAGCAGCTCTATTGGAACTGCTGTGGATTTCTTTGTGGGCAGAAAAAGGCACCAACAGAGGCAGGAGCCCAGAAGGGCAGCCTGCAGCACCAGTAGAAGCAGAATGAGTGAGTGAGAAAGGGGCAGTGAGCAACCTCAACGGAGCTCTGTTGGGACTGCTGTAAACTTCTTTGTGGGCAGAAAAGGGTGCCAACACAGGCAGGAGCCCACTACAAAAGGGCAGCCTGCAGCATGGAAACAAACAGAAGGAGCGAGTGAGTGAGCTCAATGGATCTCTGCTGGTAATTTAGAGTTGCCCACCATCCCGTCCAGTGTCCTCTGTGGTCCTATATTACAGGAGGGTCTCTGGAGTAGAGACAAAGCAATGATTGCATACTTTTAGGATTGCTGTAATAATACAGATTAAGTTGTTCTGTTTATTTCTCTAACTGAGCTAAGTACCGAGCTATACTGTTATGACTGCTGCAATAATACATATTTATTTGTTCTGTTTATTTCTCTAACTGAGCTAATACTTGGAGTGCAATAGGATTTCTAACTGGGCTAAGTGAAACTAAATAAAAGCCAAGAACAAAAAGTATGGAAGCTGAGGGGTGAAAAATGAACAAGGAAGCTTTAGGATTGCTACAGTAATACAGTATCTAATGGATGAGATCTGAGATTGAATTAACCCAGTCGGCAAGGGGGCAGTAGGGGGACTAGTGTGGGGGGAAGAGGAATTTGAGTAAATAGGAGTGTAACAGTTGTAGTTTGGTACAGAACCTGGGAGTAAGAGCCCATAACATAAGATGGGGGCTAAAAATGGGGCAGGTGCCACATGTCAATAGGGCGGGCATCTTTGGAAGGGTGGAGGGGTGTACAGGGTGTGGGTCTGCCATGATCCTGGACTGGGCTTGGAGGATGGGGGTGTGTATGGTCTGTAGATGACTGGCTAATTTGTGGGAGGAACTGTGTAGGTTAGGGAGAAGTGTAAGTAGCAGGGCAGATGAGTATGGTAGGCATCATGAGGGATGGGGAATAGGGGATGGCAAAGGGGGATGGAGGAAGAATAACTAGGGACTGAAACTGACCCCAGTATCAAAGGTACTAGCAGAAAAGTGAGGAGAAGGGATTAGGTTCCTGAGGCGAGGGCCTCCTGATTGGGGGAGGAAGAAACCCTGAGGAGTACCGGGGGGGAGAGCAGATGGCTGTGGGTAGGGAGGGACAAGGGGTGGCACGGAGGGGAACAAGTAGGAGGAGGGAACCTATAGGGCGAAGAGGTGTAGGACAGGCAAAGATTATGAATAGATTTAAACCACTGCTATGGGACTGAGAGGTGGAGCAGGAACATACTGGAGGGGGAAGGACAAGCGGGGCATGATAGGGACGGCAACAGGTAGGGGAAGAGATAGTGAAGACAAAAGGGTAGAAGGGGGCTAGTAAGGAAGGGAGTGGTTACTGAAGGAGAGAAGGCTATGTAAAGGGGGAAGGATGGGAGGGGCACCACTATCGGGGTAGAAGGGAATGGGGGCTGTAGATTGACAACAGCAAGGATGGGATAGGAGAGGGGTTGGAAATCAGCAGGGGAGGAGGGGAGGTCGACATGGGAAGCCCAGTAGGAAGTAGTCAGGCTGGGAAGGGGTTCAAGGGGGATGGGAGGAATAAGGCAGAGAAAAGGGTTGAAGCGGAAGTAGGGGGTACAGATACAGAAGTCACAGAGGGTGCAGTTGGCGGGGGTAAGGGACAGGAAAGAATGAATACTGGGGTGATGGAAGGGGCATTAGAAGAAAAAGGGGGTAAGGAGCGATGGGGGCACTCATCCTGGGGGATTCACTGAAAAGGGAGAGATGGGGTGGAAAGCGGGAAAGGCACAGCCATATTTGGGTTGAAGCTGTCCCCAGATTGACTGCAGGAAGGGCAGAGCAGGCACTGCTCAAGTGTGCAGTGAGGGGGAGGAAGAAACCTCATTTACTCTTGCATGTGGGTACAAACGACTTGGTGGAGGACACTGTGGAAGTAGTGAGGGGGAGGTTTGAGTACTTGTGCAGGCAGTGTGAGGGGGTGGGGAAGACAGTGGCATTCTTGGCGGTACTGCCAGTACCATGAGCAAGCAGGTGAAAGAAGGGTAGGCTTCAGGAGTTCGAGTGGCTGAGGGATTGATGCCACACGAAACATTATGGGTTACAGACTAACTGGGGTAGGGTGGGGGGAATAGTGACCTGTACACTGGGGCAGGGTACACTGGAGCAGGAAGGGGAAGGTAGTATTAAAGGCAGCATTGCTGCCGGGCCACTGATGCTGAGGGTTGAGGAGCTGGATGCCACACCTCGTGCCACACTGGCGGCCCGGGCTGCCAGGGGTTGGCAAGGGAGGGATAGCACTGAGCATCCAGAGAACTGCTCTCCTATTCTGGGGTGGTATCCAGGGACCCACCACTCTGTAGCAGCCCCTGGTGATGACCACAGGCTCTACTACAGCAGTGTAGTAAAGGGTGGCGGAGTGTAGCGGACTTTGGCATGCTGCGCCTCAGTGTCATTGCATGCCCGCACTCCTCAAAGGGGAGAAAAGTGGAAAATGGGCTATGATCAGGCAGCATGAGCTTCTGACCCTCCCTGCCCACACCGGAAGGTGCCTCCTCAACCAGATTTTGCTCCGGTGGGTCAACCTGGGAAGCTCCTCACCACCCCACCATGGGGGCAATCTGTGGAGGTGAGCAGAGGCAGGATTAGAGGGGTTTATCTCTATCAAGGTGGATTTAAACAAATGGGGGGTGGCCAAAAGACTGAAGTTGGTAGAAAGGTACTGACAGGGGAGCCTGATGAGCTCACCACCCTAGATATAGGTAAAGGCGGAGGCGCAGTAACCCTGGAAGGGGCGGGCAGAGTGGTCTGAGTGTAATACAGAAGGCACCACCACCCGGTAAGAATAAGGAGGAGAAAGGGTGCAGACTACTGAGAGGAGGGACACAGGCCAAGGAGGAGAAGAGTGAGGAGAAGGAGAGGTACGGGTGGAAGGTGGTCTGGCTAATTGGATAGAGAACTGGTTACAGGGGAGGGTGCAGAGGGTGGTGGTGGTGGGGTAGCTCTCGACACCCAGAGCAGTTGCAAGTGGGGTGCCGCAGGGCTCAATACTTGGCCCAATGCTATTTGGGCTCTTTATCTCCGATATAGCAGATGGAGTGGGGAACACGGTTAGTCTGTTCCCACATTATACCAAATCAAAAGTGAATAGTAGCAGAGCCCCCCCACACACACACATACATACTCCCTGAAAAGCTGATTAAAAGCCTGCTATTCATTCAGATCAATTCCATTTTCTTACTTACTTGGGATTCAATGCCAACAAGTGTAAAATCATGTACCTAGGGCATATGAACCCCAATGCTGGGTATAGGATGGGGGAGGTACTGATACTCACTAGACATGAAAGGGTCCTTGAGGTTATTATATCAGAGGTCCTCAAGGTGGTAGTACAGAGTGACATGGCTATGGGCAGGGCAAATTGGATTCTGGGGTACATAAGGAGTGGCATTTACAGTAGGATGAGGAGGTATGTTGTGCTGCCATTGTATCACTCCCTGGTATACCCCTAGCTGGAGTACTGTGTCCAGTTTTAGAGTCCACACTTTCAGAAAGGACATATGGTGGAGGTTTTCCAGAGGAGGGCAACTAAAATGGTTCAGAATTTTCACAGGAATTCCTATAATGAAAGGCTGAAGAATCTCAACATGTACACTCTGGAAGAGAGGAGGGCGAGAGGTGACATGATCAAGACCTACAAAGTACCTCACGGGGTAAAGAGAGTAGAATTGGGGTGTTTCTTTCCAATGAAGATGAGCACCCAAATGAAGGAACATACAGTGAAGCTGTGGGGGACATTCAGGATAGAGGTGAAGAAATATTTCTGTACTGAAAGCATGATAGACGCCTTAAACAGACAGTCAGGAGAAGTGGTGGAAGTTAAAATGGTAGGTGGCATGAAGCATACATAGGATAAACAGAGGGGTATATTAGAAAAAGGGGAATGAGGGGGTCAACGGAGATCAATAAGGCTATGGAACTGGAGTAGGTTCAAGTTCATTGCAGGAAAAATCCATTAAGCAAGGTCATTCACAAGGAGGTCCTGATGGACGCAGGCAGAATAAGACATGCAGCAACATATACAGGCAGGAGTTACAAGTAGGTAGAGAACACTTGGGCAGACTGGGTGGTCTGAGCAGTCCAATCTGCTGACACATTCTATGTTTCTATGGCATCATGTGTTAATTCAGGTGCAGTGTTTAAAGTTGAGCCTACCATACATCCAGATGTAAGGCACAGTAAATTACCAAATTAGATGCAGCCAACTTACAGTGCAATAAACAGAACCCAATGCTTCGAGAAGTCTTTATCCATCATAAAGCTGCTTAAAGTGCTGGGGTTCAAATTGCAGTGTCCACACCAGTATAATGATCTTAAAATCGATGCCACATCTGAAAGAGTACTTGATTCTTGCTCACTTCATTTCTTCCCCATTTTGAAACCTGCTGTCCTGGGTTACTTTTGGTCTGGCAGCTCCTCGCCTGTGTTGGAAGATGACCAATAAGTGGCTCTGAAATATGTCAGACTTCACAGACTGTGTAGGCAGCTGCTCATGGACAGACATAAGGCATTTCTACTGGGTGGTAGGAGGAAGTAAGCTGTTGATTAACTACAATCTGCAGCTTATCCATCAGGTAGGGAAATGGGCAGACTAGGTGGACCATACGGTCCTTATCTGCTGTCAGATTCTATGTTTCTATGTTTCTCACCCACCACCTTGGCAAGAAGAAGGCTGCAGCTGTGGCCACTGATGACTGTTGGGGTGTGGGGATGGAGGGACCAAAGGGGACAGACATAAGGAGATAAAATTATAATAAAAATTGTGAGACCTTCACCAACTTTTCAAAATGCTTACCAGTAAAAGAACACTCTATGAAGTTTTTCAAATGGCAACACAATCTGGCGAGCCCTCTGTCTGCCATCTGACACCAGGCATCAGCCAGCATAAAATTGCCTAAAGAAGGCAGTGTGGTCATATGGTTACTGAAATACTGCAGATTACAAATTTGTAAGAACAAAAGAATATCACACAGAAACTGGCACATATGTCTATAGCAGCTGTCCCCTGCTTCTCAGTAGTTATATTTATACCCTTAAGGTACTTAAATGTCTCTATCATATTCCCTCTTTCCCTCCTCTCTTCCATTGAGTAAATATTGAGGTCCCTTAATTTCTCCTCATAACTCTTGTGTTGCAAGTTCTGTACCATCTCACTTCAGCCTTCTCTGGACCATCTCCAACCTGTTAATATCCTTATGAAGGTGCCACCTCCAGAACTGCACACAGAACTCCTTGTGTAGCCTGACCATGGTTTTATATAATGGCATCTCTACCTCCCTCCCTCCCTCCTTATGCTGGTGATACCCCTGCCTATGCACCCCAGTATGTCACTGGCCCTTCCAGTTACCTTACCACTTTGACATTTTCAGGTCTGAAATAAGAACCCCCAGGTCCCTTTCTTTCTTTGTGACTGTCAGCAACTCCCTCTCCCCATTCTGTACCCTTCCCCATGGTTTCTGTGTCCCAGGTGCATAATTTTGCACTTCTTTGAATTAAACTTCAGTTGCCAGTCCTCTGACTATTTCTCAAGGCTTCCCCAGGTCCCTCCTTATTTTCTCCACCCCCACTGGGGTATCCACTGTGTTACAGATCTTGGTGTCATCTGCAAACAGGCAGTCCTTTCCCTTCAGCCCTTCTGCAATGACACTAATGAAGACATTGAACAGGACTGGCACCAGGACCAATCCCTGTTGCACCCCACTGGTCACCCCTCTTCCCAGACTGCATCCCATTTACCACCACTCTCTGACTCCTGTCTCTTACCCAGTTTCTAACCCAGTTTACTACCCTTTCCCCATGCCCAGCCTACTCAGCTACTTTATCAGCCTCCTATGTGGGACGGTGTCAAGGGTGTTGCTTACATCAAGGTAAGTGTTGTCCACTGCCCCACCCTGATTTACTTCCTTTGTCACCCAGTCAAAGAGATCAACCAGATTTGTCTGACATGACCTCCCCACTGTGAATCCATGTTGTCTATGTTCCTGGGCTCTGATGGCTTCTAGATGATCCACTATCCTTTCTTTAACTAATGTCTCTATGATCTTCCCCACTACTGAAGTGAGGCTGACCAGCCTATAGTTCCCCACCTCCTCCCTACTGCTGGTTTTGTATAGAGGGACCACATGTGCCCTCCTCCAATTCTCTGGTACCACCCCTGTGTTGAATGACTCAGTGAACATGGCTGCCACATGTACTGCTATTTCCCTTTACAGTTCTTTTAATATCCTTGGGTGTTTGCCATCTGGTCCCATCACTTTGCCCACCTTCAATTTGCTCACCTTCTGCTGGATTCTTCTGCCTGTCAATGGACTATTGTCCACCTCTTCACTGCTGTACTTCTGTGTGGCCCTTGCCCCTCCCCCTCTTCTGTGAATACTGAACAGAAAGACACAGTGGATGTCTTTGGGGGGGGGGGGCACATGACAGTTCTTAGGCATGGTGCTATCACTTCCAAATACCTGAACAGCACATATAAGCAAGCAACATTCAGCAATGACAAATGCTTGTTTTATGATGTTACCATAAATAATGAAACCTTCTAGTTTTTATATTTAGCAGAGAGGAAGGCAGTACAGGACTAGAAACAGAAGTAGTGGGGTATGTCACAATAAAAACAAAGAATACATTCAATTTTATCCCTAAATCATTTGTAGCTAATAATCTTCTACCCACCCTGACAAAATAGATAGAGTACAGTACTATATACCTTTATGAACAGGAAAGAGCATGCTAATCTTTTTAAAAACATTTTTTAAATGCTTTCATAGTACACCTTATTCAGATTACATACATCTTTAACTGCTAGGTTACTGCCCAGGACAAGTTGACTGATACTGTACATCAAATTACCGAGAAAATGCCGTACAGACTAGACACACTTCCACATGTAGCCTCAAGGAGACATCATCCATGAGAGGGTGGAGCTGTCATGTTTAGTTCATAGAAGGAAAGGAGGCAGCAAAAGGTCAGTGGTATGGCTTGAGGTGCATGTGTCTGGAGGAGGAAAAAATGCAAACTCCACATTTTCTAATTTGATTTATTTTATTTAATATAAAGCTTAATATGTATACCATTGATGAATGGAGGGACAGGGGGGACATAATTTAAACTTTCAAGTAGCTCAACGGAATCAACAAAGTCCAGGAGGGTAGCATCTTTCAGAAAAAGGGAAGTGCAAGAACAAGGCGGCACAATTTAAAGATAGAGGGAGGACAGCTGAGGGGCAATGTGAGAAAAAATGTTTTCATGGAGAGAGTGGTAGGACGCTTGGAACCACTTTCCTGGGGATGCTGTGAGGTCTTAAACAGTGGGGGAATTCAGATATGCATGGGACAGACATAAGGCAATTATAGTGGGGGGTGGGAGGAAGTAGGCTGTTGGTTAACTAGAATCTGCAGCTTATCCTATAGGAAGGGAAATTGGCAGACTGGATGGGCCAAGCTGTCCTTATCTACTGTCAAAGTCTATATTTCTATGTAAATTAATATAATCTGTAAACCTCATCTGAAATGCCAAGACCACAACATAAAGACAATATGAACAAAGGAGTAATTATTTTGTTTCAGAAACCTGTGATGTTGATATCAAATATTGACCTCTGTCCATCTATATATCGTGTGTTTTAAAGGGGAACAGTCACTACCAAGGGCTCCCACACTCAGGTTTGGGGCTTGTCCTTATATGCACTTTGTGTGAAAAAACATTTTGGTTTACTTACTGTGTACTGTAGTACAGTTAATTGCTTCAGTCTAATTTTACTTAGTTGTTAGCTGATGTCTTCTGTTGCTACAAATCGCAGAATGTCCTGCAGACGACATTAGAGCAGTAGGCAGCAGTGAGAAGATTCAGAAAGAATGCAGAGCATGTTACAGTTTATATACGCTCTGATATTTTGTTTGCAGGTACCACTGTCCTCCATGGGCTATGTACAGTCACAAAGGACTGTACTCAGCTATTGGAGAAAAGCAGTCCTGGAAAATATCTGATCAGAGATTATAAAAGCTTTAACATATACTGCAGGTTATTCAATCTCCCACTGCTACCTACTGCTCTGAAATCAGCTACAGGTGATTCGTAAATTTGTAATATAAGATGGCAGCCTACAACTAAGCAAAATTAGTCTGATTTAATCTACTGTACTACAGTAAACAGTAAATAAACCAAAATGTTTTTGCCCAGAAAGAGCACATTTGGACTGGCCCCACATTTGAGTGAGGGGTCCTTTGTGCTGACTGTTCCCCTTTAATAAATTACAGTTAGCTTGCCCATTTATTTTCAGTGGGTTTCCTGCCAAAGGACAATTTTCAGTGGGAGATGGCTTCCCATTCCATTTTTATCACTAGGATTCCCTCTCCCTCTAATACTATGGGTGTTTCATTACTCTCACACCAGTCTCTCCCCTCTACTTCCAAGGAAGCAGTCATTATTGTCCTGCCAGAAAAAAGGTATATACTTAAGCTCCCCTGCTAGCTACTCTCCCTTTTCCCATTTTAACTCAAATGCCAAAATATTTATCAAAATTTGGGCTACCAGATTGGAACAAATCCTACCCACCCTGATTCATCCCTCACAGGTAGGTTTTGTAAAAGGCCACCTAAGTTCAGATCCCCTGCACACCCTCACAAAATTGCACCACCTGGCCCAATCCCTCCTCTCTCCAGCTACTATATTTACTATTGATTTTGGGAATGTGATTTGATTCTATGGAATGATCATTCTTGCTTCTCGTCCTACACAGAGCTGGATTAGGCCCATATTTCTTGTCTGGAATCCATACCCTATATACTGATTCTAGGATAAGGGTTCTTAGTAATAGTCTTCTCTCCCAGCCCTTCACCCTCTTCAGAGGCCCACTACAGGGATGCCCCATTTCCCCTCTTCTATTTTTTGTGGCAGTAGAACCCCTACCCCATCCCTATCCCTATCCATTAGACTCCACTGTAGCATTAAATGGATTTCAATGAACTCTGTAGCATACAACTCCATGGATTATGCGAGTGATCTTTAAATTGTTATGCAAGATGACACCTCTGCAATTCAAGCACTGCAATCCTTTTAAAGTCCCTCATGAAAGTATCTGGACTCAAAGTGAATCATTCTAAATCCAAAATTCTCCCTCTTATTTCCCACTGAACTCCTATATGATTTCAGAACACCCAATGGAAATGTGCAGAAAATGGGATGTCATATTCAACTAATAATGCATGACCAAGGGTTATGTTAATGGTCTGTTAATCACCTTCTTGGGGTGTACGGTGGCACGAGGTGTGGCAGTGCCACATACTCCTAGAAAGTGATTAACTCTCCATTAACATAATCCCTGAGAGTGCCTTATTGCTATTATAATAAAACATGTTTTTAAACAGTGTTAGAACTTGTTCAGCATATGGTTAAGCTCTACATGTATGTTAATAAAAGATTACCATAAGGCTGTTAGAATGTTTGCAGCCAATCAGAAATCTCCATTTCTCAGACCCTTTTTATAATTGGAAAACAATGCCCCTTGGTTTAGTGAAGACAGACTTCAGAAGCACTGGTCCAAGGGTAGTTGGAGCCTCCCCCATTTCATGCATTACCATGTTGCCTTCATCTCTGCTCAGGTAGTACCATTGTTTACCCCACCTTCACTCCACATCCCCCTTGGTGTCTGTTGAGGGTCAGGCATTCCCCGGTTCAAACCCACTACTTGCCATGTATTCCAAAAAGTCTAGTTAACTCACACATCCTCCCGCAATCCATTCCTCAGTGGATTACTGGTTAAAACTACTTCCACCTTGGGTATGTCCCCACTTCCTTGACCCATGAACTCATCTGGCTCAGTCCTACCCTTACTGTTGACCACCAGACCTACTCCTGACCCTCTTGGAACAAAACTGGTATTCACAAACTCCAGAATCTATGTCCTCCTGATGAAACCTATCTTTTTTATGAGGAGGTAAAAATAAAGTATGAACTCACCTCACTGGACTTCTGGTGCTGCCTCAAGATTCAATCCAAACTCACACCTCTTTTCCACATTTACCAATTTCCAGTGCCAACAGAATATGTTCTCTTACTAAAACAATACATCTCCATGCCGGCCCACTGGTGCAGATGCATTGCATTTATCTGTGACGCCAACCACCCTGGTTCAGTAATGAACCGGGGAAGTCAGAGGGATGGCTGGGGGGAGCCTTTGATAAAGTACTTAGTCTAAAACATGACAGGCTGGAACCTGGTTGAGTCTGATTAAATGTTTTTTTTCCCCACCTCCCACTACCCCCGCCCCTACTGGCCACTCCTTTGGAGCGCTAGCGCCCTATCTGCAACCTTCTGACCTCTTGCCACCTTCCTCCAGCCCCCATTGCAGCCTACCTTGGGTAGCTCAACATATCCCTATGCCAAGTGGATCCCTTTCTTCTGGGAGGGAATGGCCTCATTGGTCAACTTCACATCCTAGGCACTGCCGGACTGGACCTGGGCTGGTTACAGGTGGCAGGGGTCAAGACACTTGTTATCCAGTCAGTCGAGGGCATTATTTCCATTTTCTGTGCCCCACCTACTACAATTCTCAGCCTTTCATAAGTGTGGGGTATTCCTGGGGTGGGGCATTCCTGGGGTTGAGGCATATTGAGGCAGCATGTCCCCCAAGCATGCTGCCAACCCACCCACAGATCCCCAGGCAGAACCCCCCCAGGAGGGAAGCATCCAATGGAAGCTTATGGAACCCCTCCCTTGCGAGTCTCCACTCCTGGTACCCAGGCTCAGGGCATGAACCTGGGTCACCAGTGTGCCAAGCGAACCCCTTCGCTTGGTGCCATGGAGACAGCTTTTTTTTTTTAAAAGAAGACATCGCATGGCATCCCTCTTTACAGGTCAGTGTGTGCAGGGAACTTTTTTGATATGCTAGTATCAAGTACACTTGCACTACACAAACAAAAGATTGGCAATGAATACATTCAACAAATGAGCAAAGGGGTGCACTACCCACAGGTTTAGAACAGGGAGAGAACCAAAACTGTACAATGCCTGTATCAAAACAGGGAGAACCTGATAGGGGAAGCAGAGGTACATACCACAGCACAACAAAAAATCTAGTATAAATTCTAGGGTAAAATTTATTATAACTTCAGGGGGCATCTAACACGGAGCTCTGGTGGGACTGCTGCGGATTTCTTTGTTGGCAGAAAAAGGCACGAATGGAGGCAGAAGACCAGTTCAAGAGGGCAGCCTGCAGCGCCAGGAGAAACAGAATGGGGGAGTGACAGAGGGGGCGAGAGCAACCTCAACAGATCTCTGTCGGGACACCAGTGAACTTCTTTGTGGGCAGAAAAAGGCACCAACACAGGCAGAAGCCCAGTCCAAAGAGAAGCCTGCAATGCCTGGACAAACAAAAGGAGAGAGCGAGGGGGGGGGAGTGAGCGAGCTCAACAGAGCTGTGTTGGGACTGCTGCGGATTTCTTTGTTGGCAGAAAAAGGTGCCAATGCCAGCAGGAGCCCAGTACAAAAGGGCAGCCTGCAGCGCGGGACTAACAGAAGGCCCGAGTGAGAGAGGGAGCGACTCAGCTTGAACTCAGCCGGGACTTTAAAGTTACCCACCCCCGCCCAGGCTCCTTTGTGGTCCTATATTACAGCAGGGTCTCTGGAATGGAGACAAAGCAATGATTGGATACTTTTAGGATTGCTGTAATAATACAGATTACATTGTTCTGTTAATTTCTCTAACTGAGCTCAGTACCAAGCTATACTGTTATAACTGCTGTAAAAATACATATTTATTTGTTCTGTTTATTTCTCTAACTGAGCAGAGTAATATTTGGAGTGCAATAGGATTTCTAACTGGGCTACATGAAACTATATGAAAGCCAAGAACAAAAAGTATGGTAGCTGAGGGGTGAAAAATGGACAAGGAAGCTTTAGGATTGCTGCAGTAATACAGTGTCTAATGGATGAGATTTGAGATTTTTTTTTTTTTAATTCAACATCTTTATCAGTTTTTGAATTAACAGAAGGTGACATACAAGATGAAAATGAAGCAAGACAAGAACACCCCCCAAAACCCATTAGATTTGAGATTTGAAACTGAATTACCCCGGTTGGCAAGGGGTCAATAGGGGGACTAGTGTGGGGGTGGGGACAGGAATATGAGTAAATTGGGGCATAACAGTTATAGTAGAGTACAGAACCTGGAAGTAAGAGCCCGTAACATAAGATGGGGGCTAAAATGGGGCAGGTGCCACATGTCAATAGGGCAGGCATCTTTGGAAGGGTGGAGGGGTGTACAGGGTGTGGGTCTGCCATGATCCTGGACTGGGCTTTGAGGATGGGGGGGTGTATTTATTTTTTTATTTATTTATTCAGGTCTAGGATTACAATAACCTTTAAGCTGAGGCGCTTTTACAAAGGTTCTTCGTCAGAGGCAGTACAGACAGGGATCAAATGATAAAAAACAATAGTCACAGTACAACAGCATTGGGTAGTTAGAGACAGGAACATATGACACTTAGGTAAGAAGCCAACTGGATTTCTATTAGCAGTAGAGAACCTATGGATGACAGTGAGGCCTTGGTATAGTGACAATAGGAGCGGTACCAGAGAAAAAGCTGATAGACGAAGGGAAGGGGCACAAAGATGCAGCCGGAGGTAATTGTCAGGCGATGGGGTGGGGGTGCAGGACAACATGGGACGGGGAGGGAAGAGGATGATGGTGGAGAGTGGGGAGGTGTGGAAATGTGGGGGGTAGATAGAAGATAAGTGCATGAGTGGGGTACGGAGCAGCAAAGGGGGGGAGGAAGAGTGGTGTATGGTCTGTAGATGACTGGCAAGTTTGAGGGAGGAACTGTGGAGGTTAGGGAGAAGTGTAAGTGGCAGGGCAGATGAGTATGGTAGGCATCCTGAGGGGAGGGGAATAGGGGATGGCAAAGGGGGATGGAGGAAGAATAACTAGGGACTGAAACTGACCCCAGTATCAGAGGCACTAGCAGAAAAGTGAGGACAAGGGAGGGGGGGTGCCTTCTGATGGGAGAGGAAGAGACCCTGAGGAGTACCAGGGGGAGAGAGCAGATGGCTGCGGGTAGGGAGGAACCAGGGGTGGCACAGAGGGGATCAAGTAGGAGGGGGGAACAAATAGGAGGAAGAGATGTAAGACAGGTTTCAATTATGAATAGATTTGAACCTCTGCTATGGGACAGAGAGGGGGAGCAGGAGCGTACTGAAGGGAAAAGGACAAGCGGGACATGAGAGGGATGGCAACAGGTAGGGGAAGAGATAGTGAGGACAAAATGGTAGGAGGGGGCTAGTAAGGAAGGAGGGGGTGGTGACTGAAGGAAAGAAGGCTATGTCAAGGGGGAAGGATGGGAGGGGCATCACTCTCGGGGTTGAAAGGAATGGGGGCTATAAATCGACAACAGCGGTGATTGGATAGGAGAGGGGTTGGAAATCAGGAGGGGAGAAGGGGGGAGGTTGACAAGGGAAGCCCAGTAGGAAGTAGTCAGGCTGGGAAGGGGTTCAAGGGGGATGGGAGGAATAAGGCAGAGAAAAGGGGTAAAGTGGAAGTACGGGTACAGATACAGAAATCACAGAAGGTGCAGTTGGTGGGGGTAAGGGACAGAGAAGAACGAATACTGGGGTGGTGGAAGGAGCATTAGAAGGGAAAGAGGGTAAGGGGCAATGGGGTACTCGTCCTGGGAAATTCACTGAAATGGGTTAGATGGTGTGGAAAGGGGGAAAGACTCAGCAATATTTGGGTTGAAGCTGTCCCCAAGTTGATTTCAGGAGGGGCAGGACAGGCACTGCTCAAGCGTGCAGCCTGGGGGAGGAAGAAACCTCATTTACTCTTGCATGTGGGTACAAACGACTTGGTGGGGAACACTGTGGAAGTAGTGATGAGGAGGTTTGAGTACTTGTGCAGGCAGTGTGAGGGGGTGGGGAAGTCGGTGGCATTCTTGGGGGACTGCCGGTACCATGTGCAAGCATGGGGAGGAATGGTAGGCTTCAGGAGTTCGAGTGGCTGAGGGATTGGTCCCACACGGAACATTATGGGTTAGTGACTAACTGGGGTAGGGTCTGGGGGGAATAATGACTTGTACGTGGGGAGCAGGGTACCCTGGAGCAGGAAGGGGAGGGGAGTATTAAAGGCAGCATTGCTGCCGGGCCACTGGCGCTGAGGATTGAGGTGCTGGATGCCACACCTTGCGCCACACTGGTGGCCTGGGCTGCCAAAGGTTGGCAAGGGAGCAACAGGATTGAGCATCTGGAGGACTGCTCTCCTCTCCCGGGTCGGATCCAGGGACCCAACGCTCTATAGCGGCCCCTTGTGATGACCACAGGCACTACTACAGTGGAGTAGAAAAGGGTGACAGAGTGTGGCCGACTTTGGCATGCTGTGCCTAAGTGTCATTGCATGCCTGCACTTTGCAAAGGAGAGAAAAGTGGAAATTGGGCTATGGTCGGGCAGCATAAGCTTCCAACCCTCCATGTCCACCTCGAATGGTGCCACCTCAACTGGATTCTGTTTCGGTGGGTCAACCTGGGAAGCTCTTCACCACCCAACTACATGGGTAATCATGGATGTGAAGAGGTCAGCCTGATGTCGGGGGCAGGGCTAGAGGGGTCGGTTGGGATGACCAAGCCGACCGTAGCCCAGTGAGAAAATATGTAAAAAAAAAAAAAAGACAGGATTAGAGGGATATATCTCTACTAAGGTGGAGTTAAACAAATGGGGGGGGTGGCCAAAAGAACAGGGGCCTGATGAGCTTACCACCCTAGATATAGGTAAAGGTAGAGGAGGAGTAGTAACCCTGGAAGGGGGCAGGCAGAGTGGTCTGAGTGTAATACAGAGGCACCACCACCCAGTAAGAATAAGGAGGAGAAAAGGTGCAGACTACCAGGAGGAGGGACACAAGCCAAGAAGAAGAAGAGTGAGGAGAAGGAGGAATACGGGTGGAAGGTGGTCTGACTAAATGGATAGAGAACTGGTTACAGGGGAGGGTGCAGAGGGTGGTGGTGGGGTAGCTCTTGGCACCCCAAGCAGTGACAAGTGGGGTGCCGCAGGGCTCAATGCTTGGCCTAATGTTATTTGGGCTCTTTATCTCCGATATAGCACACAGAGTGCAGAGAAGGGTTAGTCTGTTCCCACATTATACCAAATCAAAAGCAAATAGCAGCATAGCCCCCCCCCCAAGCACACATACACCCTCCCTGAAAAGCTGCTTCAAAGCCTGCAATTCATTCAAATCAATTCCATTTTCGTACTTACTTGGGGTTCAGTGCCAACAAGTGTAAAATCATGTACCTAGGGCATAGGAGCCCCGATGCTAGGTATAGGATGGGGGGAGGTACTGATACTCTCTAGACATGAAAGGGTCCTTGAGGTTATTATATCAGAGGACCTCAAGATGGCAGTACAGTGTGACAAGGCTATGGGCAGGGTAAATTGGATTCTGGGGCACATAAGGACAGGCATCTCCAGTAGGAGGAGGAGGGATGTTGTGCTGCCATTGTAACACTCCCTGGTATACCCCCAGCTGGAGTACTGTGTCCAGTTTTAGAGTCTACACTTCAGAAAGGACATAAGGTGGAGGTTTTCCAAAGGAGGGCAACTCAAATGGTTCAGAATTTTCACAGGAATCCCTACAATGAAAGGCTGAAGAATCTCAACATGTACACTCTGGAAGAGAGGAGGGCGAGAGGTGACATGATCAAGACCTACAAAGTACCTCACGGGTAAAGAGGGCACAATTGGGGTGTTTCCTTCAAATGAGGATGAGCACCCAAACCAAGGGACATACAATGAAGCTGGGGGGGGGGCATTCAGGATAGATGTGAAGAAATATTTCTTTACTGAAAGGGTGGTAGACGCCTTGAACAAACTGCCAGGAGTAGTGGTGGAAGCTAAAATGGTGGGGGGCATGAAGCATGCATAGGATAAACAGAGGGGTATATTAGAAAAAGGGGAAGGAGGGGGTCAACGGAGAACAATAAGGCTATGGAACTGGAGTAGGTTCAAGTTCATTGCAGGAAAAATCCATTAAGCAAGGTCATTCACAAGGAGGTCCTGATGGACGCAGGCAGAATAAGACATGCAGCAACATATACAGGCAGGAGTTACAAGTAGGTAGAGAACACCTCGGCAGACTGGGTCGGCTGAGCAGTCCTTTTCTGCTGACAAATTCTATGTTTCTATGACATCATGTGTTCATACAGGTGCAGTGTTTATTTAAAGTTGGGCCTACCATACATCCAGATGTAAGGTACAGTAAATTACCGAATTAGATGCAGCCCATTTATAGTAGAATAAACAGAACCCCAGTGCTTCGAGAAGCCTTTACCCATCATAAGGCTGCTTGAAGTGCTGGGGTTCTATTTGCAGTGTCCACACCAGTATAATGATCTTAAAATCAACGCCACATCTGAATGAGTACTTGATTCTTGTTCACTTCATTTCTTCCCCACTTTGAATCCTGCTTGTCCTGAATTACTTTTGGGCTGGAAGCTCCTTGCCTGTGTTGAAAGATGACCAATAAGCAGCTCTGAAAGACATCAGACTTCACAGACTGTGAAGGCAGCTGCTCACAGACAGACATACTGTAAGGCAATTCTACTGGAGGGTTGGAGGAAGTAAGCTGTTGATTAACTACAATCTGTAGCTTATCCATCAGGTAGGGAAATGGGCAGACTAGGTGGGCCATGCGGTCTTTATCTGCTGTCAGATTCTGTTTCCATGTTTCTTACCCACCATCTTGGCAAGAAGAAGGCTGCAGCTGCGGCCACTGATGACTGTTGGGGTGTGGGGATGGGGGACCAAAGGGGACAGACATAAGGAGATAAAATCCTAATAAAAATTGTGAGACCTTCACCAGCTTTCCAAAATGCTTACCAGTAAAAGAACACTATGAAGTTTTTCAAATGACAACACAATCTGGAGAGCCCTCTGTCTACCATCTGACACCTGGCATCAACCAGCATAAAATTGCCTAAAGAAGGCCGTGTGGTCATGTGGTTACTGAAATACTGCAGATTACAGATTTGTAAGAACAAAAGAATATCACACAGAAGCTGGCACATATGCCTATAGCAGCTGTCTCCTGCTTCTCAATAGTTATATTTATACCCTTGAGGTACGTAAATGTTTCTATCATGTCTCATCTTTCCCTCCTCTCTTCCAGTGAGTACATACAGTAATGAGGTCCCTTAATTGCTCCTAATAAGTCTTGTGTTGCAAGCTCTGTACCATCTCACTTCGCCCTTCTCTGGACCATCTCCAGCCTGTTAATATCCTTATGAAGGTGCGACCTCCAGAACTGCACACAGTACTCCATGTGAAGCCTGACCATGGTTTTATATAATGGCATCACTACCTCTCTCTTTATGCTGGTGATACCCCTGCCTATTAACCCCAGCATGTCATTGGCCCTCCCAGCTGCCTTACCACTTTGACATTTTCAGGTCATCTGAAATAAGAACCCCCCAGGTCCCTTTCTTCTTTGTGACTGTCAGCAACCCCCGGCCCCCATTCTGTACCCTTTCCCAGGGTTTCTGTGTCACAAGTGCATCATTTTGCACTTCTTTGAATTAAACTTTGGTTGCCAGTCCTCAGACCATTTCTCAAGCTTCCCCAGGTCCCTCTTCATTTTCTCCACCCCCTGCGGGGTGTCCACTGTGTTACAGATCTTGGTGTCATCTGCAAACAAGCAGTCCTTTCCCTTCAGCCCTTCTGCAATGACACTAATGAAGACATTGAACAGGACTGGCACCAGGACCAATTCCTGTGGCACCCCACTGGTCACCCCTCTCACAAGACTGCACCCCATTTACCACCACTCTCTGCCTCCTGTCTCTTACCCAGTTTCTAACGCAGTTTATTACCCTTCTCCACATGCCCAGCCTACTCAGCTACTTTATCAGCCTCCTATGTGGGACGGTGTCAAATGCTTTGCTTACATCAAGGTAAGCATTGTCCACTGTCCCACCCTGATTTACTTCCTTTGTCACCCAGTCAAAGAGATCAACCAGATTTGTCTGACATGATCTCCCCACTGTGAATCCTTGTTGCCTATGCTTTTGGGCACTGATGGCTTCTAGATGATCCACTATCCTTTCTTTAACCAATGTCTCCATGATCTTCCCCACTACTGAAGTGAGGCTGACCAGCCTATAGTTCCCCGCCTCCTCCCTACTGCTGGATTTGTATAGAGGGACCACATGTGCCCTCCTCCAATTCTCTGGTACCACCCCTGTGTTGAATGACTCAATGAACATGGCTGCCACATGTACTGCTATTTCCCTTCACAGTTCTTTTAATTTCCTTGGGTGTATGCCATCTGGTCCCATCACTTTGCCCACCTTCAATTTATTTACTCACCCTCTGCAGGATTCTTCTGCCTGTCAATGGACTATTGTCCACCTCTACATGCCTTTGCAACTGCTGTACTGCTGTGGCCCTTGCTGCTGGTTTAAGAATTTCACTTCCAGTATCAGTAGGAAGAAGTACAGGAACTCCGTTCCTGCTGCAAAAAAGGTACAGGAACTGAGTTCCTGTGCGTTAGTGTTCACTTTCATCACTGCTGTGGCCCTTGCCCCTCCCCCTCTTCTGTGAATACTGAACAGAAAGACACAGTGGATGTCTTGGGGGGGGCACATGACAGTTCTTAGGCGTGGTACTATCACTTCCAAATACCTAAACAGCACATATAAGCAAGCAACATTCAGCAATGGCAAATGCTTGTTTTATGATGTTACCATAAATAATGAAACCTTCTAGTGTTTGTATTTAGCAGGAAGGGAGGCAGTACAGGACTAGGAACATAACTCGTGGGGTATGTCACAGTAAAAACAAAGGATACATCCAATTTTATCCCTAAATCATTTGTAGCTAATAGTCTTCTATCCATCCTGACAAAATAGATAAAGGCAAACAGTACTATACACCTTTATGAACAGGAAAGAGCATGCCAACCTTTTTAAAAACATTTTTTAAATGCTTTCATAGTACACCTTATTCAGATCACATACATCTTTAAATGCTGGGTTTTCTGCCCAGGACCAGTTTACTGATACTGTACATCAAATTACCGAGAAAATGCAGTACAGACTAGACACACTGCCACATGTAGCCTCAAGGAGAAATCACCCATGAGAGGGTGGAGCTGTCATGTTTAATTTATAGAAGGAAAGGAGGCAGCAAAAGGTCAGTCGTATGGCTTGAGGTGTATGTGTCTGGAGGAGGGAAACAGGCAAACTCCACATTTTCTAATTTGATTTATTTTATTTAATATAAAGCTTATAAAGCTTAATATTTATACCCTTGATGAATGGAGGAACAGGGGAGACATGATAGAAACTTTTAAGTACCTCAAGGGAATCAACAAAGTCCAGGAGGGTAGCACCTTTCAGAAAAAGAGATGTGCAAGAACAAGGGGGCACAATTTAAAGATAGAGGGAGGATGGCTGAGGGGCAATGTGAGAACATTTTTTTTTATGGAGAGAGTGGTGGATGCATGGAACCACTTTCCTGGGGAGATTGTGAGGTCTAAAACTGTGGGGGAATTCAAACATGCATGGGACAGACATAAGGCAATTTTGGGGGTGGGTGGGAGGAAGTAGGCTGTTGGTTAACTAGAATCTGCAGCTTATCCAATAGGTAGAGAAATGAGCAGACTGGGTGGGCCAAGCTGTCCTTATCTACTGTCAAAGTCTATGTTTCTATGTAAATTAATATAATCTGTAAACCCCATCTGAAATGCCAAGACCACAACATAAAGACAATATGAACAAAGGAGTAATTATTTTGTTTCAGAAACCTGTGATGTTGATAGCAAATATTGACCACTGTCCATCTACAGTATATATCATGTGTTTTAAAGGGGAAGAGTCACTACCAAGGGATCTCACACTCAGGTTTGGGACTGGTCCCAATGTGCACTTTGTGTGAAAAAACATTTTGGTTTACTTACTGTGTACTGTAGTACAGTTAATTGATTCAGACTACTTTTACTTAGTTGTTAGCTGCTGTCTTCTGTTACTAGAAATCGCAGAATGTTCTGCAGATGACTTTAGAGCAGTAGGCAGCAGTGAGAAGATTCAGAAAGCCTGCAGTGCATGTTAACAGTTTATAAGGTCAATTACTGGAATGTGTGACCTCTTTCAAGTACCTGGGCATCCTGCTAGATCAATCTCTTGATCTTAATCTTCATGTACAGTCTGTTTCCAGAGCTGTCAACTCCAAACTGGGTATTGCATATAAGACTAGTTATATGCTCATGCCATTGGCTAAAATGGCCATTGCGAGGGGTATTCTGCTCCCCAACCTAACCTATGGGGCTCCCTTATTTGGGGCTGCTCATCAAACTGACCTACTCAGATGGGCTATTACATATAACAAACATATGTCGCTATGCCTCTTCTGCTCCTCGGCTTAAACACCACTGTCAACTTTATAATGATCTTGGTTGGCTCTCTTTGTTAGCTAGTAGGAAATTTATTTAGTTTTTGTTTACCGGGTAAGTACACTAGCCAACACAATGACTATTTTCAGGTATGACCCGGGAGAGTACAACATAAATAAAACAGGTACAAGAACATTTTCATTTTTAACATGGGGAGAAAGCAAACAGAATTTTCAGCAAAAAGTACACAATGTAAAAACCTTGAAAGAAAGAACTTATTCAACATAACAGAGGTAATAGGTAGCATTACAGGTTTTCACATGGTGAGAAGCAGATTAACATGGCACAAATAGGAGGGAAACAGAAAGTACAACTGTAGACCACGGTGGGCAAGGCAAGTAGCAATTGTTGAGGGGGCAAACAAGGATAGGTCAAGCAAATACAGTTTGCAGAGATTCATGTACTGTATAAGGTCTAACTCTAAAAAATAAGGTCTTTTGGATTAGAGTAGAGGAGGAGGGAAGGAGGGGAAATAGGGTAATATAATGGGAAAAGGCTTAGGGAAGGAAGACAGAGTAGCCAGGATAAGGGTGAGATGGTGGATAATTGGGCAGGAGAGAGACAGGACAGAGGAATCATAGCAAGGAACAGGGGTAGGGAGGGACATGTATTAGAGGGAGGTGAGAAAGTAGAGGACAGGCAAGAACGTGACAGAGCAGAGGGATCATAGCATGAAGAAGCTTAGAGCGGGGATACAGGAGGAGGGAGACAGAGATTTGAGAGATTGGAGAACAACATGGGAAGGCAAGTCTGTAGGTCTAAGTGAAAAAATAATGTCCAGACATAAACAGAGAGGAAACAGAAAGGAAAGAGAGAGCATTTGGGGCACGCAACATAATCAAGACCATCAGGTGGGATCAAAGCAGCTGCAGTTCCAGTCGATTTGAGTTCGGAGGGAAGTGTATTCCAGAACTGAGGAGCCGCACACTTGAAAGCCTCAGTGCCTCTTGTGGTAGAGCAGCTTGGAACTTGGAGTAGATAGTTTTCAGCAGACCTCAGTCCGTGAGGGATTGAATGGGGAATTAAAAGTTCTGCCAGAGATTTTGGGGATTTGAGCCTTACAACAGAGTCAGTAAGGGAACCAAGATAATATTGTCTTGTTGCCATGGGGGAGAGCCATCCTAAGTCATGGTAAAGCTGACAACGGTGCTTTTGTCTTGAGGAGGAGGATGCATATCGACGTATGTTATTGTAGGTGACATCCCATTTCTGAAGGGCAGTTTTGTGAGCACTAGAGAAGATGGGGGCACTGTAGGTTAAGGAAGGTAGCAGTACACCCCTAGCAATGGCTTTTTTAGCAGATGGCGTTAGCAAGTAACCCGATTTGTAAGCAGCACCGAGTTTGCAATTTACTACCTCGGCTTTCTTATTGATTCAATAATTCAAAATCAAACCCCTAGGTGTCTTACAGCTATGCTTGTTCCTCAGGACACGCTCCAAAGTCTACGATCAACTGATAAATCCTTTCTGAATTTGCTGAGGTGCTGCACTAGGAAAGGAACTGTTGCATTTGAGCATGTGGCTCCATAGCTATGGAATTCCATTCCCCTCGACATTAGACTTTCTAGCTCCCACACATGCTTTAAGAGAAAATTGCATTTGAATCTGCTGATTGCTGATACCTGTTCCTGTTTTCACCCTACCTAATGACTGATGTCTCTGGCCATACAATAGTATTTCTTCACCTCTATATAACCCTCTTACTGCCTCAGCCTGTCCCGGCTCCCTTTCCCTGCCATATACAATCTTGCACTGCAGGCATCTCCCTTACACTTACATACACTCATGTAATCTAATTTCATGGCTTGTTCCCCATTTCCTCACTTACCAACCTTTTTCTTAATGACACCCCCTGCTCTCAGTGGTTATTTCTTCCTTTTGCATTACCTGTTTTTGTTTTTGTGAACCTTGTTCTGTTCATATGATATGTCACCTGATAGTTTATTGTCCAAGGTCCTTTCTATTCATTGCACAGGTAGGCGCCTATGAATTTAAGAATGGTCTACTCTGTATGTCTCTGATATATTGTATCTACTTTAACTCATTGTTTGTAAAGCACTTTACTTTGTATGTTCTGATATATTGCATCCTCTTTAACTCATTGTATGTAAAGCACTTATAAATTGTTATCCCGTTAAGTTTCTGCATGTCTGTAGTCTCCTGGCTCGTGCCTGAAAATAGTCATTTTATGGCAAGTGCACTTACCCGGTTAACAAAAGCTAAATAAAATATATGCTCTGATATTCTGTTTGCAGGTACCACTGCCCTCCGTGGGCTATGTACAGTCACAAAGGACTGTACTTAGCTATTGGAGAAAAGCAGTCCTGGAAAATATCTGATCGGAGATTATAAAAGCTTTAACATATACTGCAGGCTATTCAATCTGCCACTGCTACCTACTGCTCTAATGTCAGCTACAGGTAATTTGTAAATTTGTAATATAAGATGGCAGCCTACAACTAAGCAAAATTAGTCTGATTTAATCTACTGTACTACAGTAAACAGTAAATAAACCAAAATGTTTTTGCCCAGAAAGAGCACATTTGGACCTGCCCCACATTTGAGTGTGGGGTCCTTTGTGCTGACTGTTCCCCTTTAATAAATTACAATTAGCTTGCCCATTAATTTTAAGTGGGTTTGCTGCCAAAGGACAATTTTCAGGGGGAGATGGCTTCCCATTAGGTTGTTGTCAGGCACTCTAGGATTCCCTCTCCCTCTAATACTATGGGTGTTTTCACTACTCTCTCTCTCTCTCACACACCAGTCTCTCCCCTCTACTTCCAAGGAAGCAGTCATTATTGTCCTGCCAGAAAAAAGGTATAGACTTAAGCTTCCCTGCTTGCTACCCTCCCTTTTCCCATTTGAAGGTGGACAAAGCAATGGGGCCTGATGGGATTCATCCCAGAATTCTAAAAGAACTAAGGGTAGAATTAGTGACACCACTGACTACCCTTTTTAACAAATCATGGGAGGATGGGGTGGTACTCGAGGACTGGAGGAGGGCAGATGTGATTCTCCTTCACAAAAGTGGGAGCAAGGCAGAAGCAGGAAACTACAGACCTGTTAGTTTAACTTCAGTGATACGGAAAATGATGGAATCACTTCTGAAGGAAAGAATTCTCGAGTATCTAGAGGCCAGAGGGGCACAGGACCCTAGGCAGCATGGATTCACAGTGGGAAGGTCATGCCAGATGAATCTGATAGATTTCTTTGACTGGGTGACCAAAGTAGTAGATCAGGGAGGGGCTGTGGATATGGTCTACCTAGACTTTAGCAAGGCATTTGACACAGTCCCATACAAAAGATTAATATACAAGTTAGCCAGCCTGGGAGTGGGTCCCAAGATGATAGCCTGGGTAAAGAATTGGCTGGAGAATAGGACACAGAGAGTAATAGTAAATGGAGTCCACTCAGAAGAAAGGAGGGTTACTAATGGGGTACCGCAGGGTTCAGTATTAGGACTGGTCCTCTTCAATGTCTTTATAAGCGACATTGCAGAGGGACTGGAAGGAAAAGTATGTCTCTTTGCAGATGACACAAAGATCTGCAACAGAGTTGATGCACAGGGTGGGGTGGAAATGATGAGAAGGGACTTGGCAAGGTTAGAGGAATGGTCAAATGTATGGCAGCTTAGATTCAATGCTAAGAAGTGCAAGGTAATGCACCTGGGAAACAAAAACCCAGGGGAAGAGTACACAATGGGGGGTGAGATACTAACAACAACAAAAATGGAAAGGGACCTGGGGGTAGTCATATCAGATGACCTAAAGGTGGGCAAGCAATGTGAGAGGGCAGCAAGGAGGGCTGGGGGGATACTGGGATGCATAGGAGAGGCATCACCAGTAGAAAAACAGGAAGTTATTATCCTCTGTACAGACAGCTGGTGAGATCCCATCTGGAGTACTGTGGCAGTTCTGGAGACCAATCTCCATGAAGACATAGACAGGATGGAAGCTGTCCAGAGGAGGGCAACTAAAATGGTGCAGGGTCTGCACTCGAAGACATATGAAGAGGATGAAAGGAGCTTAATATGTATAGCCTGGGGAAAGGAGGAGAGGGGACATGATAGAAACTTTCAAGTACCTCAAGGGAATCAACAAAGTCCAAGAGGGTAGCATCTTTCAAAAAGAGGTGTGCAAGAACAAGAGGGCACAATTTGAAGATAGAGGGGCAGCTCAGAGGTGAATTTAAGAGTATTTTTTCACAGAGAGGTTGTAGATGCATGGAAAGGCCTTCCGGAGGAGAGTTGTGGAGTCAAAATCAGTGGTGGAATTCAAGCATGCATGGGACAGTCATAAGGCCATTCTAGGGGGTAGGAAGAAGTAGGCTGCTGGTTAACTAGGATCTGCAGCTTATCCAGTAGGTAGGGAAATGGGCAGACTGGGTGGGCCAAGCGGTCCTTATCTGACGTCAAATTCTATGTTTCTATGTTTCTATGTTTAACTCAAATGCCAAAATATTTATCAAAATTTGGGCTACCAGATTGGAACAAATCCTACCCACCCTGATTCATCCCTCACAGGTAGGTTTTATAAAAGGCCACCTAAGTTCAGATCCCCTGCACACCCTCACAAAATTGTACCACCTGGCCCAATCCCTCCTCACTCCAGCTGCTGTATTTACTATTGATTTTGAGAATGTGATTTGATACTTTGGAATGACCATTCTTGCTTGCTGTCCTGCACAGAGCTGGATTAGGCCCATAATTCTTGTCTGGAATCCATACCCTACTGTATATACTGATTCTGGGGTAAGGGTTCTTACTAATAGTCTTCTCTCCCAGCCCTTCACCCTCTTCAGAGGCCCACTACAGGGATGCCCCATTTCCCCTCTTCTATTTTTTGTGGCAGTAGAACCCCTACCCCATCCCTATCCCTATCCATTAGACTCCACTGTAGCATTAAATGGATTTCAATGAACTCTGTAGCATACAACTCCATGGATTATGCGAGTGATCTTTAAATTGTTATGCAAGATGACACCTCTGCAATTCAAGCACTGCAGTCCTTTTAAAGTCCCTCATGAAAGTATCTGGACTCAAAGTGAATCATTCTAAATCCAAAATTCTCCCTTTTATTTCCCACTGAACTCCTACATGATTTCAAAACACCCAATGGAAATGGGTAGAAAATGGGATGTCATATTTAAGCAATAAGGCATGACCAAAGGTTATGTTAATGGTCAGTTAATCACCTTCTTGGGGTGTACTGTGGGACATGATGGAGCCGAGTGCCACATGCCCCAGAGGGTGATTAACTGACCATTAACATAATCCCTGGGAGTGCCTTATTGCTATTATAATAAAACATGTTTTTAAAAGTGTTAAACCTTGTTCAGCATATGGTTAAGCTATATGTGTTATTCTCTTACTATCATGTTTTTTTTTTTTTCTCCTCTTCCGCTACCTGGGCACTGTCTAAATAGACTACAGCCAGAAGTTGGTACTGTAAGGTTCATTTGCCCCTTCCCCACGTTCCCCTACTCTTTACCTCTGAACGGACACGGCCAGGGACTGTTACCGACTCGTATGCCCAGTCTCGGTACCACGAGCTCGGCTGCACTTACCCTCCTACTACCGCTGAAGCTGTAAATGCACCGTATTTTCTCTCCCGTCCACTGCCCCCCTTTCTCTCATGCCCAACAGTGAGAGGATGAACTCGGCGTCCCCCTAGCCTGCCGCCGCAAAAGCCGCTGGTATATCTCTCAATTTTTCCACGGGCTGCCTGCTGCTGCTCGACAGTTTACTTCTCCTTCCTACCCAACTTAGCCGTCAAACTCGCTGCTGGGTGTCTTAATTATCTCCCCCGATATGGCTCAGCCTCCCTCCTCCATACCACGTTTCTGGCTGTCTACCCCTGCCACAATCTCCTTGGCCTGCACCCTTCCCTGCCACTCCATACCATCTGGCCCATTGGGGGAACCACAAACCCGGCTAATATCTAGTGCTTTTTCCGGTAAAGCCGTAAGTGTTCCCCTACGGCTCTCAGACTCCCTGATCCTGACCCTTTACTAGTACCAACACTCCCCTGTAACCTCCTTGTACTGTACTGTTTGCTTATTGCCTAGACTAGCCTGCATCATTTTAGCCTAGCTGAAATTGCCTCTGTATATGTCATGAATGTACTCTGTACTGATTGCCTCAATTGTAATGTTTGCTTCCTTGTGTTATCCTGTATTGTACTCTCCCGGGTCGTGCCTGAAAATAGTCACCTGCTGGCTAGCGCACCTACCCGGTAAACAAAAGCTAAATAAATAAATAATAAAAGATTAACATAAGGCTGTTAGAATGTTTGCAGGCAATCAGAAATCTCCATTTCTCAGACTGTTTTTATAATTGGAAAACAATGCCCCTTGGTTTTGTGAAGACAGACTTCAGAAGCACTGGTCCAAGGGTAGTTGGAGCCTCCCCCATTTCAAGCATTACCATGTTGCCTTCAGCTCTGCTCAGGTAGTACCATGGTTTACCCCACATCCCCCTTGGTGTCTGTTGAGGTCAGGCATTCCCCTGTTCAAACCCACTACTTGCCATGTATTCCAAAACGTCTAGTTAACCCACACATCCTCCCACAATCCATTCCTCAGTGGATTACTGGTTAAAACTACTTCCACCTTGGGTATGTCCCCACTTCCTTGACCCATGAACCCATCTGGCTCTATCCTACCCTTACTGTTGACCACCAGACCTTTTTCTGACCCTCTTGGAATGCAACTGGTATTCACAAAATCCAGGATCTATGTTCTCCTAACCAAACCTATATTTTTTATGAGGAGCTAAAAATAAAGTACGAACTCACCTCACTGGACTTCTGGTGCTGCCTCAAGATTCAATCCATACTCACTCCTCTTTTCCACATTTACCAATTTCCTGTGCCAACAGAACATTTTCTCTTACTAAAACAATACATCTCCACACTGGCCCGCTGGTGCAGAGGCATTGCATTCATCTGTGACGCCGAAAACCCAGGTTCAGTAATGGACCCGGGAAGTCAGAAGGATGGCTGGGGGGAGCCTTTGATAAAGTACCTAGTCTGAAACATGTCAGGCTGGAGCCTGGTTGAGTCTGATTACATTTTTTTCCACCTCCCACCCCCCCCGACTGGCAACTCCTTCGGGGCGCTAGTGCCCTATCTGCCACCTTCTGACCTCTTGCCACCTTCCCCCAGCACCCATTGCAGCCTACCTTGGGTAGCCCGACATATCCCTATGCCAAGTGGTTCCCTCTCTTCTGGGAGGGAATGGCCTTACTGGCCGACTTTGTATCCTAGGTACTGTGGGGCCGGATCCGGGCTGGCTCCAGGTGGCAGGGGGCAAGAGACTTGTTATTCAGTCAGTCAAGGGCATTATTTCCATTTTCTGTGCCCCACCTACTACAGTTCTCAGCCTTGCATAAGTGTGGGGTATTCCTTGGGTGGAGGCATGTCGAGGCAGCATGCCCTCCAAGCATGATGCCAATTCACCCACAGGTCCCCAGGCAGAACCCCCCAGGAGGGAAGCATCCAATGGATGCTTATGGAACCCCTCCCTTGCCAGTCTCCACTCCTGGTACCTGGGCTCAGGGCGTGAACCAGGGTCATCAGTGTGCCAAGCCAACCCCTTCGCTTGGCAACACGGAGCTAGCTTAAATGTTTTTTTTAAAGAAGACATTGCTTGATGTCCCTCTTTACAGGTCAGTGTCTGCAGGGAACTTTTTTGATATGCTATTATCAAGTACACTTGCAGTATTCAAACAAAAAATTTCCATTGAGTATGTCCAACAAATGAGCAAAAGGGTGCACTACTCACAGGTTTAGAACAGGGAGAGAAGCAAAACTGTACGATGCCTGTATCAAAACAGGGTGGGCCTGATAGGGGAAGCAGAAGTACATGCCACTACACAAAAAAAATCTAGTATAAATTCCAGGGTAAAATTTATTGTAACTTCAGGGAGCATCTAACAGTGAGTTCTAGCCACCAGCAGATCCAGCTACAGTATGTAATAAAGCAGCACCCACTATCCCTTTACCCAAGCCAACTGTAGTTATTTAGGCCTGGTCTGAATTTTGAGATAGAGTATTTTGCATTTTTCTGAGAAAGGGTTAGCCCCATGGCAGTACTGCTTCCTCCTTCCATAAATTCTAGATCTACACCGAGTGTCAGCTCTTCTCGATATTCAGTCCTGTGAAAACAGTTTCTGTTCTATAACCAAATGAATGACTGGTATGTGCTACTCTGTATGCAGTGGGGGTGGTGTGTGTGATTGCCATCCTGGGGGGATGTGTCCATCCACTTATGCAGAAACATAGAAAAATGATGGCAAAGAAGTCCATAGTCTATCCAGTCTGCACTGTGAGGAGCTGCATGCACCCCAAGGGTTTAAAGCCATCTCTTACCCCAAATCCCTCCTCCCTTAACTAGGTCATTATGTCTGGCCTAACGTACCTTGGATAGCGCCACTGTTTTTGCACTGACCACCTCTTTGGGTAATATATTCCACCTCTCCACCACCTGCTCTGTGGAGAAGTACTTTCTAATGTCCTTTTTAAACCTACCCCACCGCTTTTCTTTTATATATGTACTTTTTGGTTTTTGTGGTTTTTCTCTCTTCTCCCCTGGAGCATGGCATACACATGTATGTGCACGTATGGAGGCGCACGCACACATCAGGATCCAGTGGTCCCTTCTGCCTCTCCCCAGACTTGCATTGCCACTCTATACCACCTCCACTGCCCACGGACCTCCACCGGTGGGAGCAAGCACTGACAGAGTGAGCATCCACCCCTTTGGAGAAAGGAGCCACAGCTCGATTCCCTCAAGCCCCCCAAGCCGAGCTGCCCGGTGACCTGAGGGTGCGTTCCCAAACCTGGGTCACTGGTATAGCATGAGGTAAGGCCCCAGTGCCTCAGCCCTCTGCACCACCAGGCCAGCCTACCCCCACAGCTTTTCTCTTGTGCCTCTGGAATAAATGTTGCCACTCTGAGAACAGCTTGTTTGTGTTCATTTTTTGAATGTATTTTGGCATTTCAATCATGCTGTTCACCCCCCTCCCCCCGGCCTCCAGAGAGTCCAGTGTGGTTTATGGGCAGGTGTCTCATGGTGTAAAATGTAATGTCTGGTGGGGGTCACAATTTTATGTACCTGATATTGTTCATGTGTGTAACAGAAACACAGACAAGCAGAGGCATGGCAGCACCCACTTGATAAATGTACTGTACATAGAGCACCCACTGGCACCACTATGTAACATGTTCCTTGTTTATTCTTTTATTTTTGAATTTTTATTTATGTTTACAAACAAAAAAACAAGCCAGTATATATTTCTTTAACATCGTAAGTTAATTCAATGCTATCATTCAAAGAAGAATCAATAAAGCTATACCAAAAGATAGTAAGTAGTCCAATTCATGGTAGGAGAGGGTGGTACTAGCATTGTATAGGGAATTAAAATTATCTTGTGGTTTGCAGTGCTGGGGTCTACATTTCAGTCCATAAATATTTAACCAATAATAGGTATCCCCACTGCAGCATTCTCAATAATAACAAAGTTAACGAACAAACCATATATCCATATAGAACACAATTATATAGACACAGCCCTTCACCTTATAAAGGTCACCCTAAATAAAGCCTGTCAACTCTTAACTGGCTCCCCACAGCTTACACATACATGTGACCGATATGACCAGGCTAACTGGCTCCAGTTCACAGATAGGCTCAGTTTCCAATCATGCCTTCTGGCTAAAGAAGTGAGTCTGGGCCGCATGCCAGTGGGCATCCAGAAGCTCCTTACTCCTTATGATAACGGCCATTCCACCAGAAGCTCAGATAGCACAGTCTTTAAAATTCATAGGTGTCGCACCTCTCTTGGTGAAAGAGCTTTTGCCCACCATGCTTCCATTTGGATTAATAATCTTCCTCCTGCCATTTCCTCGATAACAGGATTAGGCTCCTAGAAACATGAGCTCCGATAACATCTCAATGCTAACAATATCTGTGCCTTAATGTAATCTATCCCTCCCTCCCTCCCTCCCTCCCTCCTTCCTTCCTTCCTTCCTTCCTTCCTTCCTTCCTTCCTTCCTTCCTCCATCAAACTCCCTTTACCCACCACTCCCTCTTTCCTCCTACTATCCTCTTCCATCTGCCTTCAGACCCACCCCACCCCCAAAAAATTAGCTTTGACAAGGCCTTCCTGGGCTGATGCTTCTCCAGTTCTTGAGTGGGTGTTGCCCACCCAGGGTTGCTGTAATCCTCAAACATAGCCCTCCACCTTGACAACTCAGTCTGCTGCAGTACCTCCCTCTGCCTTACAGGCACCTCCAGTCTGAATTGTCATCTCTTCCTTAAAGTGCCTTAATCCTGTCACAAACTTGCTGTACTTATAATAACCTGCTGACTTAGTCTGTTTGTTTATGTTTATATGAATACTTAGACTCATATTTGTTATTAGCCTGCACTTACAGCTCTAGTGCATACCTAAATTTTTTTCTTTTTTAATCACTGTTAATGTAATTCAAATGTGGAACCCATGTAATGAGCTTATAGAAACATAGATTTTGACGGCAGTTAAGGACCGCTTGGCCCACCCAGTCTGCCCATTTCCCTACCTAATGGATAAGCTGCAGATCCTAGTTAACCAGCAGCCTACTTCTTCCTACCCTCACCCCCTAGAATTGCCTTATGACTGTCCCATGCATGCTTGAATTCCACCACTGTTTTTGACTCCACAACCTCCTCCGGAAGGCCATTCCATGCATCCACAACCCTCTCTGTGAAAAAATACTTCCTTAAATTACCTCTGAGTCGCCCCCCTTCTATCTTCAAATTGTGCCCCCTTGTTCTTGCACACCTCTTTTTTTGAAAGATGCTACCCTCTTGGACTTTGTTGATTCCCTTGAGGTACTTGAAAGTTTCTATCATGTCCCCCCTCTCTCCCTCCTTTCCTCGAGGCTATACATATTCAGCTCCTTGAATCTCTCTTCATATGTCTTCCAGTGCAGACCCTGCACCATTTTAGTTGCCCTCCTCTGGACAGCCTCCATCCTGTCTATGTCTTTGCGGAGACTGGGTCTCCAGAACTGCATGCAGTACTCCAGATGGGGTCTCATCAACTGTCTGTACAGAGGGATAATAACTTCCTGTTTTCTACTGGTGATGCCACTCCCTATGCATCCCAGTATCCCCCCAGCCCTCCTTGCTGCTCTCTCACATTGCTTTTCCACAGCTTGTTCTCAAAGGTGTTAATCTGAGATCACAATAAATAAATAAAATTAGAGCAACTCCATAACCATTAATTACTTTTCATTTCAGAGATTTTTATCTTTGTTTTCTTTATCTATTAGGGGAACTTCTCACACAAAGTAAATTACAAAAATATTAATCTTTATCCATTCATAATTTGAACAAGACATTGCCTTTTATTTATTTATATATCCATTTTTTCCATGGATAACAGCATTTCTATTTTTAAAGCAATGGGAGAGTCTGTTGAAGAATCTGATAGGTTATAGGCAGAGCAATGCACTCTAATGAATGAATGAAACAAGCTGTCTGACTTCGTAAAAGATGTGTGGCTTATTATCTTTGCATACTTTTACTTTTGTAAGTGGCAGCAGGTAGAATTGGGCCCCATCTCCAGAGCTTCTTGCTTATATGATAACAATTTTTTCCAACACAGCTACATCTGATAACAGTAGTTTTGAAAACTGTGATATCCAGTACCTTTATATTCAACGGAGCCGTTTAATTTTGCTAATTTTAAAATAAACTCATGATCTGACTCAAAAGCTACAGTAGCCAAAATTGCAGATTTAATGCCCAGAGCAGGATCTTCTCTTCTTTTAGACACTCAAAAGGCTCGAACTAACAAAGGAGGATTTTTCATATATATGACATCACTGGCCAGCCATGCACCACTTTTAAGCACTTTGTAAAGGCTGCTTCCCCTTTGCATGATTAGAGTTCTGTTCTCCATGAGCCTCATTACTTTTTTTTAGTGCTGAGGTAGATGTCAATAATAATACTTATTTTGGGGGCACATAAACTCATTTTATAACATGGCCCTTAAACATACAAGGGGATTTTCAAAAGGATCAAACATGGATACAGATGCCTAGGGTACTATTGTCTGTGTCTGACCGATTTGCTGTTTTCAAAAGATCATTCTCTTTACAACACAAAAGAAATGACTTGTAGCAACTAACTGACACAAAAATGTAATTTGTGGGCTGGCCTGATGGCATGGAGTTGTAAGGCATTAAACACCTTGCATTGTGCCATGTCAGCAACCTGTGTTTCACAGTGAGTACAGGTTGCGGGGGGTCGGCAGGGTGGCAGAGGATCAAGCATCCCAGGGACAGTTATCCTCCTATGAGGAGGGTGACCAACCCATCCAGCCATTGACTTCCACCAGGTGGAGGCCTAGTGATAGCACAGGTATGAGCAACTCAAAGGGAGTGAGCTGAGGAGTCACAGGATGAGTGGGTCCCCACACACACCTACTGGTGCCACAGCATGTGGCTGAGACAACAAAAAGAGGAAGAAACAGGGCCCTGGGCTTTGTGAAGCTCTGCCCACGTTTCATTGGTGTGCCCTACTGCTTCAGGCCAGAAAACAAGAACTGGATGTGTCTGCCAAGGAGGAGGTCAGCTGTCCCCTATCCCACTGTAGGGAGAAATCCATTGAGGTACGTGCTTCCCAGCGTGGAGGTGATAAGGCATAAGCACTGGAGATGGGGACAGGTCCGATAGCCACCCAGGTCTGCAACGGAAGACAAAAACTTTTGTGGAAAAAACTAGAATGTGATGTGTGTAAGTTTTGAATGCAATTGTCTCATTTTTAGGTGTGAAATTGAGATGCAGTTAAACTATATAACAAACAGTTGGATTGTCTGTTGTATACCACAACCCGGTAGCACCTGTTAGAGAAAAAATGTGAATTTTAGTGTGTGAAGCACCTTAAAAGGTTTGAGCATGCTATTTTGGATTTGTTTGAGTTTTAGGAGTTTGTGGTGCTCCTTCTTAGCATGCTCCCTTTGAAACACCTGTGTAAAATCCTTGATGGGAGCACAGTTTATAAAAAGAGCCAATTAGTCACATATCCATTGAGGCATTGGAAAGTTAGGGACTAAATCAAGGGTCCCACCTTGACGATGGTGATTTAACTTACTCACACTGGCATTCCAGTTTGAAACCAAGAGGACCCACTCCTCACATGGAGCTTAAAGTAAATATAGCCATTTTTGGCAGTGCAAAGTTTAAATATGCTATGTTGTTGGGGGAGGGGAGTGCACTGATATATTTGGATTGCCTGTTATACCACAACCCAGTAGCACCCCTTAGAGAAAAACATTTTATTCATGTGTGTGAAGCAACTTAAAAGGTTTGAGCATGCTATTTTGGATTTGAATAAACAGTGGTAGGCAGACCTCTGTCGGATGCATTTGCACCACCACCCCCGTGCTGTAAATACAGTGGAAGACTAAAAAGGTTGCTTTTGTTAATATTTCACCATTTTGAAAACTGCACCAAGTAGGAATATTTAATTCAGTCTTTTAACTGATTGTACTCTGGGTGGCCATTTTGTGTCGGGTTAGGCAGTGGATAATTCAGACTTCAAATGGAGCTACTGTATTGAAAGTAATGAGTTAATGTAAATAATCAGATTTTTCTTTATCTAAAAGCAATAGAAACATAGAAACATAGACTTTGACGGCAGATAAGGACCACTTGGCCCACCCAGTCTGCCCGTTTCCCTACATACTGGATAAGCTGCAGATTCTAGTTAACCAACAGCCTACTTCCTGCCACCCCCCCCCCATTACAATTGCCTTGTGTCTGTCCCATGCATGTTTGAATTCCTCCACTGTTTTAGCCACAACAACCTCCCCAGGAAGGCAGTTCCACACATCCACCACTCTCTCCGTAAAAAAAGATTTCCTCACATTACCCCTGAGCCGTCCCCCCTCTATCTTTAAATAGTGTCCCATTGTTCTTACACATCTCTTTTTCTGAAAGATGCTACCCTCCTGGACTTTGTTGATTCCCTTGAGGTACTTGAACATTTCTATCATGCCCCCCCAGTCCCTCCTTTCATCAAGGGTATACATATTAAACTCTCTCAGTCTCTCTTCATATGATTTCTGATGCAGACCCTGCACCATTTTAATTGCCCTCCTCTAGACTGCTTCCATCCTGTCTATGTCCTTGCGTAGATGAGGTCTCCAAAACTGCACACAGTACTCCAGATGGGGTCTCACCAATTGTCTGTACAGAGGGATAACCACTAACCTTTTTCTACTTGTGATGCCCCTTCCTATGCATCCCAGTATCCCCCTGGCTCTCCTTACTGACTTCTCACATTGCTTACCCACCTTTAGATCATCTGATATGACTACCCCCAAGTACTGTTCCATTTTTGTTGTTGTTAGTACCTTCCCTGCTATTGTGTACTCTTCTCCTGGGTTTTTGTTTCCCAGGTGCATTACTTTGCACTTCTTTGCGTTGAATCTAAGTTGTCATACGTCTGACCAGTCCTCCAACCTTGCCAAGTCCCTTCTCATCCTTTCTACACCCCCTTGTGTATCAACTCTGTTACAGATCTTTGTATCATCTGCAAAGAGGCATACCTTTCCCTCCACACCCTCTGCAATGTCACCTATAAAGATGTTAAAGAGGACTGGACCCAGTACTGAGCTGTGAGGTACTCCACTAGTGACCCCCCTTTCTTCGGAATGTGTTCCACTCGCTATTACCTTCTGTGTCCTGTTGTGCAGCCAGTTTGCAACCCAGGCTACCACCCTGGGACCCACTGCCAGGCTGGCTAACTTAGTTATTAATCTTTTATGTGGGACTGTGTCACATGGCTTACTAAAGTCTAGGTAGGCCATATCCACAGTCCCTCCCTGGTCTATTACTTTGGTCACCCAGTCAAAGAAATCTATTAGATTCATCTGACATGACCTTCCTGCTGTAAATCCATGCTGCTTTGGGTCCTGTGCCCCACTGGCCTCTAGGTATTCATTAATGCTTTCTTTCAGAAGTGATTCCATCATTTTCTCTACTACTGAGGTCAAACTTACAGGTCTGTAGTTTCATGCTTCTGCCTTGCTCCTACTTTTGTGAAGGGGAAACACATCTGCCCTCCTCCAGTCCTCAGGTACCACCCCATCCTCCTATGATTTGTTAAAAAGTGTGGTCAGTGGTGTCACTAGGTCCTCCCTTAGTTCTTTTAGGATTCTGGGGTGAATCCCATCAGGCCCCATTGCTTTGTCCACTTTGAGTTTTAGGAGTTCTTTCAGGTTTTGTGTTCTAATATGAGACAATAAAATTATTATAATACTGCACCTTAATTTACTGAATAGGAAAATCTGAATAAAATAAACTCTGAGATTTCAGGGAAGGAAATCTCCTAATTCGACTGTCTTTGTAGTACCTGCTAAAAACCTCTGTGGAAACCTTCACATTTTACCAGACAGACGGGGCAATATTGACACTAATGAACATTCCTGAGGTCTTCTTTTATGATGTTACCATAAATAATGGTACTTTCTAGTTTTAGTACTAGATAGAGAGGGAGGCAGTTCAGGACCAGGAATAAAAGTAGAAGAGTATGTCACAGTAACAACAGAGGAGAAATCTGATTTTATCCCTATACCACTTGTAGCTAATAGTCTTAGTCACACACTGACAAAAATAGATAAAGCACTATAGTACTGCATTGTCTAGAAATAGGAAAAACATGCCAACCCTCTTGAAAACATTTTTTTACATTTTCATAGTGCACTCTGTTCAAACTACACAGCTTTTCATGTTAAATTACCACCCAGGACCAGTTTAGTGATGCATCAAATTGCCAAGAAAATGCAGTTCAGACTAGCCACTCTTCCACATGTAGCATCTGGTTGCATCACCCTTGAGAGGGTGGATCTTTTAGATTTAAGACAAGGAGGCAGCAAAGGATCAGTGGCTTCATTTCAGGTGTATGTGGCTAGAGAAGGGGAAAATGCAAAGTCCACATTTCCTAATTGTATTTATTTATTTATTTACTTAATATAATCCAAACCCACATCTGAAATGCCAAGACCTCAACCCAAAGACAATATGAGCAAAGGAGTAAGTATTTTGTTTCAGAAACTTATGATGTTGTTAGCAAACATTGATCTCTGTTAGTCTATGTATTATATGTTTAAAAGGGGAACAGTCGCCATCAAGGGCCCCTACACTCAAGCGTGGGGCTGGTCCCAATGTGCATTTTGTGTGCAAAAACATTTGGTTTGCTTACTGTTTACTGCAGTACAATTGATTGTTTCAATCTAATTTTGCTTACTTGTAAGCTTATATCTAGAACTACAAATCGCAGAATTTCCTGCAGATGACATCAGAGCAGTAGGCTGCAGTGAGAAGATTTAAAAGCCTGTAGTGCATGTTAAGAGTTTATTTAAGCTCTGATGTTTTTTCCTCTAGTCCCACTGTTCTCTTAGCTACTGGAGAAAAGTAGCCCCTGTAAACAGCTGATTGGAGACTATAAAAGCTGCAGCATGCACTGCAGGCTGCTGAATCTCCCACTGCTGCCTGCTGCTCTGATGTCAGCTGCAGGGGATTTTGGGATTTGTAATAAAAAGTGTTAGCCTGCAAGTAAGCAATATTAGTCTGATTTAATTCACTATATTATAGCAAACAGTAAGTAAACCAGAATGTTTTGCTGAAAGAGAGCTCATTGGGACCAGCACCACACTTGAGTGTGGGGTCCTTTGTGCTGAATGTTCCCCTTCAAGAAACTGCAATTAACTTGACAGCTTATTTACAATAGGATCTTGCCCAAGGGCAATTTTCAGGAGGCAATATTTTTCCAATTCATATTTGTCAGGTGCTTCAGGATTCTCCTCTCCCCCCTTTTACTATGGGCTTTACATTATTCTATCTTGCAGCAATCTATCCCTTCTACTTCCAAGGAAGCAGTCACTATGGTCCTGCCTAACAAAAGGTGTAAACTTACCCCCCCCCTTAGCTACTGTCCCATTTCCCTTATTAACTCAGATGACAAAATATTTGCCAAAATTTGGGCTACCAGATTGAAACAAGTCCTACCTTCCCTGATTCTTCACTCCCAGGTAGGTTTTGTGAAAGGCCACCTAAGTTCAGATCACCTGTGCACCACCATAAATTTGCACCACCTGGCCCAGTTGCTCCCAACTCCCGCTGCTGCATTTACTAATAATTTTGAAAAGGCACTTGATTCCACAGAATGGCCATTCTTGTTTGCTGTCCTGCGCCAAACTGGAATAGGCCCATATTTCTTGTCGGGAATGCATACCCTACATACTAACTCTAGGGCAAGGGATCTTACTAATAGCCTTCTCTCTCAGTCCCTCATCCTCTTCTAATGTTGATGGCAGTAGAACTCCTTACCCTTTTCCTTAGGCTCCACATTAGCATTACATGGTTTTCAACAAACTCCGTAGCATACAACTGCCTGCTATAAGCAGGTGATCTTTTGATCCTTGTTCAAAATGCCACCTTAGCAATTCCAATGCTGCAATCCCTTTTACCAACCTTCACATAAGTATCTGGGCTCAAAATCAGTCATTCTAAATCCAAATTTCTCCCTCTTAATTCCCACTGCACTCCTTCATTACTTCAAGACACTAAATGAAATGGGTAGGAAAAGGGATATCATATTTGGGAATCATAATTACTCTAGTCCCTGCCAACTTTAAGCCCTTGCTAGACACCCTATATACTGGCACTGAATGGTAAATGGCTCTGCATCTGTCTCTCACAGGTGAGATAACAACTCTAACATTTATGCCAGCCCTTAAAGTTCTGTACTTCCTTGTCCACTCACCTTTTTTCATATCAGACATCTGTGGCAATTTTTATGGGAAAACAATCCCCTTGGTGTAGTAGAGGCATGCTTCAATACCACTGGTCCAAGGGTGGTTGGACCTCCCTCATTTCACACATTACTATGCTTGCCTTCATCTCTACTCAGGTAGTACCATGGTTTACCCCACCATCACCCTACACCCCCCTCTGTGTGTTTATTGAGGGCCAAGCATTCCCCAGTTCAAAGTCACAACTTGCTCTGTATTCCAAAAAGTCTTGTCAGCCCACATCCTCCCACAATTTGCTCTTCAGTGGATTGCTGGTTAAAAAGTACTTCTACCTTTGGTTTGTCCCTACTTTTTTGATCCTATGCACCCCTCTGACTCAGTCCCACCATTTGTAGTGATCACTGAGCTCTTTCCTGGCCCTCTTGGAAAAGAGCTAGGATTCACCAAATCCAGGACCTATGTCTTCTGGATTAAGCCTATTCTTCTCTGTTATGAGGAACTAAAAGCCAAGTATGACCTCCCCTCATGGGGATTCTGGTGCTGTCTCCAGATTTTATCCCTATTCACACCTCTTCTCTATGCTTAGCAGTCCTTGGTAATAACAAAACCCTTTCCCTCACTGAATTTTAAAGTTTTTGTATTTAGTAGGGAAGGAGGCAGTACAAGACCAAGAACAGAAGCAAAGAGGTATGTCACAGTAAAAGAAGAAATTTGGTTTTATCCCTAAACCATTTGTAGCTGACAGCCTTTCACACACTCTGACAAAAAGATAAAGGAGTATAGTACTTTATAGATTTATGAACAGGGAAGAACATCCAAACTTTTAAAAAACATTTTATTTTTTATTTATTAGATATTTTAGACAAAACCTTTGAGCTAACAGCTCTTTACGTACATTCTACGTCAAGATTTGAAAACAACATAAATTACAGAGTTGGTATGCAATCAGGTAACACAAAGTGGGTGATAGGCAGGAGTAAGAGTTCTGAGCAATACAGTGGTGAACAATACATATGTGACAATTGTAAGCAGTTAACATGAGCTGGTACTGATTACATTTGAGAACAGGAGACGATGTATTACAAACGATGTATAATGTAAATGACAACAACGATGAGTATCAACCTAAGAGACCTCGTCATAAAAAAAATACCACTAGCAGTTTAATCTGGTTCAAGGTCAGCTGGCATTCATCTGTATATGTGTGTGTGTGTAGTGGGGGTAATTGGGGAGGGGCAGCTTCAGAAAGTGGGATGCTAGCTGCACACTCAAGTAGACTTGATAGACCATTTGGCCTGTTTCTGCTGGCAAGTAGTAAGTAAGCAAGTAAGTATGTAGAGAGAAAGAGCAAGAAATGGAAAGAGTTGTGGGGAGGGGGATGGGAAAGGTTGGGTATGAGGAGGAGGACATATGCATAAGGTGAGGAGGGTGAGGGCATAAAAGAGGGGGAGCATGGAAATGAGGGAGGGAAGAAAGTATGGTGAGGGCAAAGGGAAACAGGGTGAGTGTGTAAAGGAGGGAGGGAGGGAAGGAGGGGGTGAAGGGAGTGGCCAGGGAAGGGAAATTTCTAACATTTCATAGTAGACATACAGTAGCTTTTCATAGTAGGTTACTGCCCAGGACCAGTTTACTGATGCAGCAAATTACCAAGAAAATGCAGTACAGACTAGAAACACTTTGACATGTAGCATCACAGTGACATCATCCATGAGAAGGGGTGGGGCTTTCAGGTTTCATTTATAGAAGGCAAGGAGGCAGCAAAGGAGCAGTAGCATGGTTTGAGGTGTCTGTGGCTGAAGGAGGGAAAAAGCCGAAGTACAGATTTTTCTAATTTGATTTATTTTATTGAAAAGCAAAGTCCACATTTTTAATCTGTATAATTCATCTGAAACAACAAGACCTCAGCACAAAGGCAATATGAGCAAAGGAGTAAGTATTTTGTTTTAGAAGCCTGGGATGTTGATAGCAAATATAAACCTCTGTCTGTTTATTAAATCTTTTCAAGGGGAATAGTCACCACCAAGAGTCTTCACATTCAAGTGTGGGACTGGTCCCAATGTGCTCTTTGTGGGCAAAAACATTGTGATTTACTTACTGTTTACTGCGGTGTACTTGATTGTATCGGACCAATTTGTTTAGCTGTAGGCTGACATCTTCTGTTAATACAAATTCCAGAAGCTCCTGCAGATGACATCAGAGCAGGATGCAGCAGTGAGAAAATGCAACATCTTGCAGTACATGTTAGAGTTTATATACATTCTGATCTTCTGTTTGATGGTGCCACCACTGAGCTCCATGGGCTATGTACAGTCGTGGATGATTGGACTTAGCCCGCTGGAGAAAAGCAGTCTCAGAAAACATCTGACTAGAGATTATAAAAGCACTAGCATGCACTGCAGGCTATTGAATCTCACAATGCTGCTTACTGCTCTGATGTCAGCTGCAGGAGATTTCAGGATTTGTAGTAAAAGAAGATCTCAGCCTGCAACTAAGCAACATGACACTGATATGATCTACTATAGTACAGTAAGCAGTAAGTAAACCAACGTGTTTTGGTCCACAAAGAGCACATTGGGATCAGCCCCACACTTGAGTGTGGGGTCCTTTGTGCTGACTGTTTCACTGGAAGAAACTGCAATTACCGTGAAAACTTATTTACAGTGGATTCTTTCCAAATGGCAATTTTGAGATACAGTATAGAAAACCATGCTTTGGTTTGTTTTTCTGGTTACGCATCTTGGGAGAGGGGAGAGAGGACTGTTAGCAATATACTTAGGTATATTTGCTTAAATGTGCTATTACTGTAGAAACCTTGTTTTTACTGTTTATTTAAAAACGTTCATACTTTTACAGTGTCTTCTATAAGTGTGAATGAAGGATCCGCTTGAAAAAGTGCTAAATTTTTAAAAATAAAAAAAAAATAACAGTCCAGGTTTGGAGAATTGTAGGTCCTGGACATCAGAACATATACCGGTAGTTTACATGACATATCGTTCAAGGAGAAAGCTGTCTTTCATAATAATTTTCAGAAGTCCTACAATCCCAAAATATGTTAGGTGTGGCTTATTCACTATAGCACAGCAGCACATTCACCGCCACTGAGAAAGACACGGGTTGGTGTTAGACTCCAGTGACTAACCCTAAGATTGGCAGGGGGTCTGTCTCTTTGCAGAGGGGAGATGCTGAGTTTACAGGGTTGGAGAATGGGATTCACACATGCATTAGCCCACCTCCTGTCAGCTGAATACTGAGTGGGACTAATATTCACTGTAAAGCCAGCCACTCATTCACGTTACTTGCTAGAGAGTCCATGTCTGACCAAAGTGATCCTAATATTAAGGTACGGTGTGAGGAGAAAAATCGGTGTTTCTTTCCCTACAAAAAAATGCTTGGGCCTGGAATTTCAAAGGTCTTGCTGCAGCTTAGGACCTAACTTTGGAGTGGGCCAGTTGTGGACTTGGCTACTGCGGGGTAAATGCAGTAAAACATTTAAATGTTATTTTTTAAACATTTTGCACCACTGATGACAGTTGCCACTCCTTCATGGCTAAATAATGATATATGCCTCAAATATTGACATATGCATCATTACGGGGCTCTTCATGTGCCACAGGTCACAGCAGATGTGCAAATAAGTTAATCCACTTTTAGGCTGCTTAACTTAGGACTGCAAGTATCATAGACACGGCACAATAATGTCACAAGTCTCTGATGCTCGGCTGAAAATCCAAACTTAGCTGTTTGAAATGCATTCTTTTCTGATAATTTTTGAAAAATATTCTAAATAAAGTATAATATTTTCTCCTTTTATAATGGCACAGCCCATACAAACACTGCATTTATGGGCCGGTGTATTGATTAATGAATATTCACCAAATTTGTCAGTGAATATACGAGTCAGGGATCCCTCCTTATTTGGCAGGCAAATATTTTAGAAACGTGCAAAATTAACTCATTTTCCACTAGAATGAGATTAAACTGAAGTTTTACCACTACAGCTATACTCTACAAGAAAACCTATTACTGAACACAAAGGAATATATGTTAAACAGAGAAAAAAAATAAGTGTTAAAAGACAGCTCCTTGTAGCACACTTGCTTTTACTAAGTTAAAATGTGACAGAGCATTCCAAGATAGACTAATTCTTTGGTGTTTGGTATTTCAAAAATGTGTGAAAGCCTGAGTGAGTACCATTTCATAGTTCCCAGTCTCTTCATCAGTTGCATACAGTGTTGCCATTGTTTTGAAGTGCAGGAGAAATACAATAGTGTTTCATAGTTCCAATCAGAGGGTCTTAACTTTTTTTCAGTGAAGTCAAAAACTTCCGTGGCTCCAGCTTTGGAAGTCATTTCAGTTTTTTGGAAGTCAAAATACAGTACTTCCAGGCACCCACATTTTGGAAGTCAATTTGACTTGTCACAAGATAAAGGTTTGGAAGTTTATTTAAAGTATTACTGGTAAAATGTATTTATTTTGTTAACTGTGTAATGCTTACTTGGACAGTGTCTCTTGTATGTGACACAACTTTACGCAGGCTAATTGGTCTAGTGGTTCTGAGTTCTGATTGGCCAATATTATGTAAGTTAATTCTAATGTACGTTAATAATCAGCTATTATAAATTTGAGCCGTAAATTCCTGTTGTAATATGGAGTGTATGTTCAAGGCAGACTCCTGACTGTTGACCAATTATTCATTTAGGTTTTTAAAGAGAGGAGTACCTCCGGGGTCTATATTGGGACCCCTACTGTTTCTAATGTTTAACATCAGTTTTCCACAAGTGGTACAATACTCCCAGGTGAGACTTTATGTAGATGATAAAGCCTTAATAACAATAGGACAAAATATTAAAGAGTTGGAAGAAAGGATGCAGTTTGATTTTGACAACTTGAGGGAGAGATTCACCAGGTTGGGGCTTATCATGAATACTAACAAAACAAAATTTTATATTTTACCCATAAACAAAAAAAAGATGTACAAATTAAAACAAAGGTAGATAATGATGGACGCCTGGAGCAGGTAAATCATTATACCTACCTGGATGTCACTTTTGATGTGAATATGTCATTTCGGGAGCATATAAGATCACTAATTGATAAAGTAAATAAGAGAGTGGAGGCCTTATGGTGAACAACAAAGTGCTTAACTAAAAACTAATAGAAAGAAGGTAGCAGAACAATTAATAGTAACAGTTTTGACATATGGTGAGCTCCTGTATCATACTGCAAACAAAACAATATTAAATAAATTAGATAAGATATATCACAGAATTGCATGATATGTCTTGAGGTGCGACATGAGGACCCACCATTGTGACATGTTAGCTACCTTGCAGTGGTTGCCACTCAATTCTAAATGTGCAAATTCATGGCGATAAATTATATATAGATACCATGTTATCTATTCTGGACATTATATTAACATAAGAGTTTTTCATAGGGGCAGCAAGATAACTTTGAATACAAAAAGGTTAATTCATATAAACAAAATCCCTATTTCCGTGGTCAGGAATAAACATGGGGAAAGAACACTATGTTATCAAGCTGCTAAGCACTGGAATATTCTGCCTCATACGGCTCATATATTTCCATCATTTACACTGTTTCCCCAGGAAAAAGAAAGGTTAAATATATATAATTGTTCATGTTATAGATAACACCTAAGAATTATAGTATTGTTAGAATTACACTATTTTCTGTCCTCTGGGGCTTTATCAGATTTTAGACTTTTAGTAGTCATGCCCTCATGTAGTATTTAGTATAACATTTTATGTCAGGCTAATAATATGTCCTGGTCATTGTTATCTACATTATTAAATGTTTTTGTATTGTCAAGTATGTTTCACTCTATAAAATGTTCTCAATAGGTAACATTGTAAGTAACAGGACTATCTTGCAAACTGGGTCATCTGACCTAAATGACATGTTTTCCTGTATAAAAATAAAGTTTTTACTACTACTACTTTATAAAGTTATCATTGACTTACTGGTGGCCTGTTACATTTTAGAAGTGTGGATGAATCAGTTTCTGGTCAGAACGTGTCTTGCATGTGCAGTGGTATCTCACCTCAAATACCGGTCTGACTGTTGCCATCCATACTGAGAAAAAGCCACCTGAGTTGAATGAATTACTGATTGGTGTAAGATGGAGATTTCTGAATTATATTACTGGAATTGGTGTCATACATGCCAGTTTCTAGTTTAGACAATGGCAGTTATCCTCCTAGGCAAGCTTTACATCAAAAGATGAGAGTTCAGAGTCTACATGTGCAACCAATGTGTCTTTGTAATGGCCGAGACTAGAGAAAAAAAATCTTGAGGCAAGAGATTTCTTGAGTAAGTTAAAGAGTAGAAATTTTAGGGCAGACTAGAGGGATCATGCATTTCGCATCTGCCATTCACTTCTTTATGTTCTTATGTTTTGTTGAAAGGACTGGTTGTGAAATAAGCCATGACAGAATATGTTATATATGATGTTGGTGCTTGCCCCAGGGTCATAGTAAGGCACAAGGTCGAAGGCCAAGTGTCCTTATGCCACTAGAAAATGCATTAACATTTTGTAATGCACATCCTGGAGGGGCCTATTACACTTATAAAATGGCTCTAACTAGGGTTTTGGGGGAGGAAAATGAGGTTCAACACCTGATTCTACATTTATAGAGATTTAATGCACAGTTAAATGATGTTTCTTGGCTAATGAAATGTCTAGATTTTCTCTTGCTTTTATAAATATTGGTGGGGAAATGTCCTGATGCCTTTTGGTCATCTAGGTTAAAAACAATTGACCACTAATCTATTCACTGCTCATTTCCCCAAAGCTTCACTCCCTTGGTGGGTTCTGGGGAAGGTTTGATCCCCCCAATGATAGTATCAGGTGTGGGCTGCAGAATCTGTGATATGGATCTCAAGTGTACCACAGCCATCATATGGAAGGTGGCCAGCATTTGTTCTACCAGTTTTTTACCACTTCTTCCACCACCCTCCTCCCGCATGATGGCTCCAAAAATCTTACTTGTGACCTCAGATGCATGTGGAGTCCACTGGGGGAGCAAACACCCTACCTCAGAGTCACCACATGGGTTGTTGCAGCAGGAATGCAATACCGTGCCCTCCTGGGCTAAGAGGCACTGAGGCTGACAGCACCTTCCCAGCCTGACTGCTTATGTGTTGCTTTAGGAGTCTGTTCTCAAACCCAGGTTCCACAATACTGGGCCAATAGGTGACCTTTCTGCAACTCTTTATTGCTGGGGCATACTTGAATGGAAGCTGTGCCTTGACAACTAAATATCTGCCCTTCTATACACCTGCCTGCCATCTTCTTATGCAAAGTCTGTAAAAGAGGACTGCAGATCACAGTTTTAAGAGGGCTAAACAAATGATACTTTATATAGACTGCTTACAGGACAGAAGCTGGTAACTACAATACAAGGTACATAAACAAAACTGAACACTTACTGCTTTACCAAAAGTTCTTAACTCTCTAAGTTGAAATTGTAGTTTCTAGCAACGCCAATATCTGAGCTAAATCGGAAAGCTAAGAATTAGCAGCAAGTGGTCACTACGCATAAAGGGTAATATTCAGCACTAAACTCACACTCAAGTGAAGGTCTGGTCCCAATTTTGTTAAACATTTTTTACGTACTGTTTACTGCAGTATAGCAGATTGTATCAGGCTGATTTTTCTGGCTTCCAAGATGATATTTGCTTTGACCAGAAGTCCTAGAATCCCATGCAGCTGACATTAGAGCAGGGCTGCAGCACTGGCAGATTCAGTAGCCTGCAGCGCATGTTAGAGATTGCATGTGCTCCAATTAGATGGTTGCTGGTCCTACTGTTCTCCCAGTACTATGTATAGTTCTCTGTGACTGTACATTGTCCTGGGAGGACAGTGGGACCAATAAACAAAAGTTCAGAGCTTACAAAAACTAATATGTACTACAGGCTGTTGATTTTCCCACTGCTGTAGCCTTCTGCTGATGTCAGCTGTAGGCAATTGTGGGATTTCTGGTGAAAGTAAGTGCCAGCTTGGAAGTTAACAAAATCAGCCTGATACAGTCTACTACACTGCAGAAAACAGTAAATAGTGTGAAATGTTTTTGCACTCAAGATGGAAATTGGTACCGGCCCCACACTAGGGTGTGTGGCTGTTAATGCTGACTGTTCCCCTTTAAGTAAATTGCATTATATCAGACTACTGAATCCCAGAAATTCATTAGCGGTATCAGAATGATGCTCAGAAGAGGATCTATAATTTTTTAAGGGTGTAGTAATTTTATCAAGGGGGTAGCATTTTTTTTTTCATTTTATGGCTTAGAATTAAAACAGCTACATTATGTTGTCCTAAGGGTGTAGTGGGTGCTGCTTCACACATTTGGAAGTCTACAGCCTGTAGTTTGGGGGGGTGCAACTGGTTACACCCCCTTTCGGCCTATTTAAGGGCTGCTCTCCTCACTTCACATACAAGCATTTTTCCTCGACTGTCGGAGGCTCTGTTCATCTGTCTTCTCACTTTAGACCTGCTACGGCCTTGTACCCCCCCCCCCCAAATCTGGTGTGTTTGTGCTCTGGACTCAGCTAGGTTTCTGCTGGATGTATTCCTGTGTTTCTCCTACTTTGGTTAGTATTTGTTTTGCTTCCAGATGCTGTGTGCTATTTTTCTGTTCTACTGCATTTATGCTTTGGTTTTGTGTATTCTTTTTTTTCTTTTGGGGCTTTATAGTTGCCCGTTATATCAATCAATCAATCACTTTATTTAACCAGGCATAAACACCATTGAGCAAGCTAATTTTCAAGGTGGTTCTGGGCATAAATACAATACGGTACACTTCATAAGATTACAATTACAGTGGATAACGGTGCAAAAAAAAAAAAAAAAAGAAAAAACATCGTGAAGGTGCCGGTCAATATGGGTCTATACATACCAGTCAACATAATTAACATGCAAAGGTACATAATGATAAGCTTTGCTGAAATGGGAAGAGACAACAATCCCATATAGTCTCCACTGAGTAAGAGCTCATACCTAAATGATAAAAAATAAGGAAGTATTAAGGAATAGGGTAGAAACTGGAGTGAAAGAGTAGGCAGCCAAAAGGGAGGCCAGAATCGGTAAAAGGTAGAGAATAGGCAGGTCCATCTTGGATTAAGGGAACTAGGCTTGTAGGTCCTAGGTTTCTGTTGTTAGGAATGTGGGGTGGATGAGATACTTAGGCGTAGGATTTGAGAGTGACACCCGAGGCTTAGGGGTCATCGGCATCTGAAATAGTTGCATGATTCCTTCAGATAATCCATTAATAGAGCTTTGAATGTGAAAATGCTTGGAAGTGAGGATAATTTTAATGAGTCTTGCATAGTGTTCCAAAGTGATGGAAGTGAGAAGTTGATTACTGCTGAGCCAAGGGTAGTTTTCACTCTAGGAATCTGGAAGCAGATTAAGGAGAAGCGTCTCAGGCCATAGGAACCTTTAGCCCATTTGAAGATGTTCGAGATGTATGCAGGGAGGTTATCAGATAATGCTCTAAAAAACCAGAGGAGAGCATTCCTTTTTCTTCTAGTTGAGAGTGAGGTCCATCCCGAAACCTGGTATAGAAGACAGTGATGTGTACTATGGGGTAGATTTAAGAAAAATCTTAAAGCCCAGTGGTAAAGGGTGTCCAGTTTGTTTAGCATCGTTGATGAGCAATGACTGTAAAGGAAGTCAGCGTAGTCCAGTATAGGTAGGAATGTAGTTTGTACTAGTCTCATTCTGGCTTCTAATGTGAGTAGGTGTTTAATGCGATAGAATAAACCTAATCGCTGTCTTAGTTTCTTCAAGATTTCATTTAAGTGTCACAGAAAGTTGAGCTTGTTATCTGGCCAGAACCCTAGGTATCAACTACTTCAAGGGGTTCATCTAAGAGTGTTCAGATCTGTGTGATATGTGGACATCAGGTAAGTAGACTTTGGCAAGAGAATCATTGCTTTAGTCTTTTTGGCATTGAGGAGGAGCTTATGAGTGAGAAGGTTGTATTGGAGGGTGACAAAGTCTTTCTGTAAGTACTCACGGGCCAGATCCAAGGATGAATTTGTGGTATAGAGTACAGTATCATCTGCGAATAAGTGCACATTTGCTGTGCCCAGCTGTGAGTCCAGATTATGGTTGTATATTGCAAAGAGGATAGGGCCCAGGATGGAGCCTTGTGGGACTCCTCGTAACAAGGATTTTTGTGGGGACAGATCTCCTATGGCTTTGACTTGTTCTAACTTATTGGTTAGGCAGCTGGTGAACCATTTAATGGCAGAACTATCAAGTCCGATGTTACTCAGTGCAGTCAGCATGATGGTATGATCCACAGTGTTGAAGGCCTTACTTAGACCAAGGAAGAGGGCAAATACATGCTTCTTAGAGTCCAAGGCCATTTGCCAGTCTGTAGTTACTTTGGCAAGAGCCGATATTGTACTGTGTTTGGCTCTGAAGCAGGACTGAGCCGGGTTTAGCAACTCTTGTGAATCCAAATGTTCTCTAAGTTGGATGTTGACAATTTTTTCAAGTAATTTAGAGAGGACGGATAGTACAGAAATAGGCCGGTAATTGTTCAGATCACTCGGATCCCCAGTCTTGAATAATAGTAGGATGTGGGCAGTTTTCCACAAGACAGGAAGCTCACCTTGAATCAGAGAGGTGTTGAATAAGTGTTTAATGGGGGCAGTCAGATAGGTATGGCCAAGCTTTAGGAAGTAAGGTTCAATATTATCTGCACTCGCACTCTTTTTTTGTATCCAATGAAAGGAGGAGGTCCTCCACTTGCTTGAACATAATTGTGAGGAAGCTGAAGGGGGTGGGATGTGGTTGGTTAGGTTGTGATTATCAGTGAAGCCAACAGTGTAGTCTCTTGCCGGGCTAAGTTTGCTGATAGGTGAGGTGTCAAAGGCAAGCCCTGCAGTGGCAAAATGATCATTAAGCTTTTCTAGTATATATATGTATATATATATATATATATATATATATATATATATATATATATATATATATATATATATATTATATATATATATGTATATATATACACACATACATATATATAGTATATATATATGTGCTGTGTTGCTCCTTTGCTGTGCTGTGGTTCCCTGTCCTTCTCAGCTACCTGGCATCCTCAGATCCCTACATTTGTTGTATGTTTCTGTTTCCATTCCAGCCCTCTACTGCTGTTTCCACTTGATTGCCTGCACCTGGTCTAAGCTCTTGCTCTCAGCTAGCTGCAGGGCGTGGCAGTAGGTACTGCTGCCCAAACATATGCCAGCCCAGCTACAGCTTCAGATATTCATCAATTTAATTTAGTCTACTAGTTTAATTCAACTGCTGCTACTTAAATTATTTTATCCTACTGTTTAATTAGTTGTTTGGTGTCATGGTACCCTCTGTGGCTTCTCTGTTTTTCCCATCGCGGGGCACTGTGTTGATGCAGCAGGCATCCTAGCTCCAGGCAGCAGGAGCAGCTTTCAAATTCGTATATGTTTTATTGGTCACTGGCTCGCTGCATAATTTAGTTTGCCCTCTCTCTCTTTCACCCATAGTTCTAAAGCTTAATTTTTCCCTGACTTCTACCCCCCCCCCCAACTCTTCTCACCCTAACTCTAACTGCAGTTCCCATTTACCCTCGCTGGTGTCAGAGGCCAGACACCCTGCTTGCATTTGTCCTCCACCCATCCTGCTAGCCTTCCCTTTTGTTAGCTGACCCACCCCACAATTTAGCCTGATCTGCTGGCTCCTGTATTTCTACCTAGCTAACCATTCCCTCTCTCCTTCCCTCTCTCTGCAGAGCCCTTCACAGTGCGACCCAATCACTGGAAGCAGCAGCGGCTTGACACTCCTCAGCCATTATGGGTTTTTGATGTCACTAATTCCCTCTTGAAAAAAATGACCACCACTGTATTACATACAGTAACTATTCGCAGACAGAAATATCAAGCGATCATTCATTGTATGAAACAATATATAACCACTCACACCAGCTTACAATACTACAAATATTAGTTTAGCTGTAGGTCATTTGCAACTGAGCAGGCCTCTTTGCAGTAATAACTATATTACCTAATGAATGCAACTTCATTTCTTAAAATGTACCCCTCATGGCTCACTGAAATAAAAAGTCTCATTTTCAGTAGTAAGGGTATGCACTTATCCCGTTTTGCAGCTGGAATGACAGAAGCACATGAATGGCATATAGATTGCTCAAGGTTCTAAACTGAGCCGATACTATAGTGGGATACACTGTACATCTCAGATATTCAGCTTGTGCTTTAAGTCACTGAATTACATTGCTTTCTTGGCCTAAAACAGTGTACTAAAGCAGTGTTTCTCAAATGAAATGACAGCACAGTTGTCTGTGGCCACAGAGATTGTTAGATCCCAAATTACAAAGGTAATGGAAAAGACAGTTTCTTACCTTTAAAATAACCATTTGTATTGCAAGAGAAAATACATCAGGGGCATGGTATAATACATACTATGTGAAAATAAGTTTGTTATATCAGATGGTCTGGGATATAACAGGGGGTTTGGGATGAAACAAATAAGGAATGAAGTCACCAGCAGGGCCATTGCCAGGAGTTTCACAAGGGGGGTTCTTTTTAAGCAGTCTGAGACTTTTAAAAAAAGCTTTGGGTCTTACGGCCGCCAGTACCCCAGAAGCCATGGGATCCTAGAATTGCTCTGTGGTGCATTTTGTAGCTTATTTTGAAGCTAAAGACATCATATCTGAGATCTCCTACACCCCTTGCTCTAAACAAAATTATTATCTAGCTGGCTGCAGGGAGAATACATATATGTATTCAGTACCGGAGAGCAACAAGATTCTGTTAATGTAATATACCTAAGACATTGTCTCAGATATATTATGTTATGAGTTTTAATATCTGCAGCTGTATCTACTGGTTTGTAGGGAAGGGGTCTGGAAGCAATAGAATATCAGAATAACTCATCTGTGAGCTCCCCTCCACTTCCTGCTCTCTGGACAATTATTACTATATGGGTGGCTTAGATTGTGTGTGTGCATTTATGAAATGGGAAGCAAAGTAAATAAATCCAGCATCCTGATTATATAAAAACACATCACATGACCATGCTTATATCAGAGCGTGACCGCACACCTGCCATTTTATAAGATAGATAACCCACTCTAGGATGTGCGGTCACACTCTGATACACACACGCCTTAGGTGGCTGACACACCTTTCCTACGGTCTCATGCATAACAATACACACCAAGGCATGCGTATATCAGAGCATGACCGTACACCTTAGAGTAGGTTATCTATTATAGATATAGATATATAGATAGATATATACATAGAGAGAGGGAGCAAATGCTAATGCACTGAACCTCTGTGCAGAGTCTGCAGCTGGTTTTGGCTGGGTATTGTACGCTACTAACTTACTGCAGTGCTGGCTTGCTACTAACATACTAACATACTAAAATGCCAGCAGAATAGGCCTAATGGTCTTTCGTGTCTGCTTGTTTGGTCAGCCCCCACCCTGGGTGCTGACCTTGCTGTCCCCCTCGCCTTCTCTGGCTTCTCCCTTCCCAGTTCCGGATATTCTTGCTGCATTGGATTTTGCTTCCTGAACCCTTCCCCTGTACCTGTCCCACCCCCTCTTGAACCCCTCCACTGTCTCTGCCTCCACCAGCCCCCTAGGTAGTGCATTCCATGGCTCTACCACCCTCTCAGTGAAGTAGCACCTCCTCCTTTCTCCCCTGAATCTTCCCTCCTCCAGCTTCCACCCATGCCCCCTAGTGGCCCCTTCCTCCTTCCTTCGAAGCACCCTCACTGTTCCTCCCCTATTTACCCTCTTCATGTACCTGAAGACCTCTATCATGTCCCCCCGGTCCCTTCTCTCTTCCAAAGTGTACATATTTAGCTCTTCGAGCCTCTCCTCATAGGTCCTGTCCCCAAGCCCCAAATCATTTGGTTGCCCTCCTCTGGACCCTCTCCAGGAGGTTAATGTCCCTCTTTAAGTGTGGCCTCCAAAACTGCATGCAGTACTCCAGGTGTGGCCTCACCAAGCAGTTATACAGAGGGAGTATCACTTCCCTCCTTCTGGAGGTGATCCCCCTAGCGATGCATCCCAGCATCCTGTTGGCCTTGGCTGCTGCCCTCCTACAAGTCTCAGAGTTGTTCATCTTGCAATCCACCACCACCCCCAGGTCCCTCTCAGCCATTGAGATTTGTAGTATTTCCCCAGGGTGTACACTTGGCCTGGGTTTCTGGCCCCCAGGTGGAGTACCTTGCATTTCCCTGCATTAAACCTCAGCTTCCACTTTCTAGACCATCTTTCCAGAGCCTCCAGGTCCCCCTGCAGGGCCACCCTCCCCTCCTCCCCATCCACCACTGCCCCCAGTTTCGAGTCATCTGCAAAGAGACTCATCTCACTCCTGATTCCTGTCCTTATGTCAGATACGTAGGCGTTGAACAGAAGGGGCCCAAGGACTGATCCCTGTGGGACCCCACTAATGACCCTCCTTGGGGAAGAGATTATCCCACCAACTACGACCCTCTGGGTCCAGTCCTGGAGCCAGTTGCCTATCCATCAGATCATCTGGTTTCCCACCCCCATTTCTCCTAGTTTATCCAACAGGCCCCCGTGAGGAACAGAGTCAAATGCCTTGCTGAAGACCAGAAAGAGGACATCCACTGGTCTACCCAGGTCCAAGGCACTTGTCACCCAGTCATAGAACTCCACCAGGTTTGTCTGACACGATTTCCCCGGGATGAATCCATGCTGTCTATCGTCCAGGCACCCTGACTTATCCTAGGGCATACTAGGGCAGGGGTCTGAATCTGATAGGCCCCAGAAACTATTGGCTATGATATGCTCAGTGGTGCACTTTTATGGCTTATTTTAAGTCTAAATAACTTGTATCTGAACTCCCTCTACTCCTTGCTGTAACTCCCACCATCCACAACTCAATATACCATTTAAGTAACTGAGTCAGTGCAACATGGCCTATAGCAAGGCTAGCAGGATGCTGTGATGTATTGGTAGGGGTAGTGATAGCAGAAGAAAGGAGGTAATACTTCCCTTCTGTAGATCCCTGGTGAGGCCTCACCTTGAGTACTGTGCCCAGTTCTAGAGTCCTCACCTCAGAAAGGATAAGGATAGGCTGGAGACAGTGCAGCGCAAAGTAACTAAAATAATTCAGGGACAGCAGGGCAAATCCTATGAGGAGCACCTCAAGGCACTAAATATGTACTCATTGGAGACCAGAAGGGAAAGCGGAGATATGACAGAGATCTTCAAGTTCCTGAAATGAATTAAAGTGAACTGCGGAGTACTATTTAGCTTGAGTACCAATTCGCAGTCACATGGACATGAATGGAAATTCACAGGAGGTTGGGTCAGGAGATGTGACAAAGTACTATTTTATGGAAAAGGTGGTGGAACTTTGGAACAGTCTGCCAGCTGAAATGGTGGGTGTATAAACAGTCAGAGAATTCAAGCAGAGCTAGGACATAATGAAGGAAATAGTGGTTACTGGAGGCAACAGAACCAAGGAGGAGAAAAGAGAGAGGATAGGGAGGGTTAGTGCCCTGCAGAAATTGTAGGTTCCAGGGCTTATAGAGAACTTGGGCAGACTGTATGGACTTCTGGTCTTTTTCTTCCATTATTGTCTATATTTCTATGTTTGTATTCTAGGCATCCTGCTTGGAAAAAAAAATCTGTAACATAATTCTTAATACACTATAAGAACCACCTGCCATTTCCCCAGCATCCAACAGAAAAACCTCGACCTCAGAGGGTAGTTGGTCCAGGAGGTTGGCAGATGGTTAGGAGGGGGCAATCGGGTGCCCCATCACTCTCTGCTCTCCAACATATTACCTCCAAAAAACATATAAACACGACAAACAGGTATCTGCCTCTATCTCTGAAATCAAACAAAGAGGCAGAAGACACTGCAGAGCAGGACACTGCAGCACAGGAGCTAGCACCACAAAACTCACCCAAATCAGGAACCAAAACAAAAAAAAAAGGAAATCCAAAAAACTTCTGATCATAGGAGACTCCATGATTTGAGGAGTTGATACCCATCTCCAACCAGGGGTAATGGTCAGATGTCTCCCAGGTACATCAGCATGGAGAGACACTGACCACATTGCTAAAATTGTTCACAAAGCAGGAGAAAACATTGATGTCCTAGTGCACATAGGGACTAATGATCTCGCCAACTGGTCAGTTGTGGAGTCCAAGGAACACCTGACCAGGCTGGGTGACAAACTATCATCTATTTCATCCGGCATCTCCTTCTCTGAGATCCTGCCAGTCTGGGAGAGGGGAGCAGATGGACGGAAGGTCAGAGAAGGGGAGATAGGGGAGCTAAACATGTGGCTCAAGGGCTGGTGCCAGGAAAAAGGACACAGATTTGTAGGGAACTGGCAACAGTTCTGGGAGCGAAAGTTCTTTAAATTTGATGGACTGCATCTGACTAAGGAGGGAGTCAGTGCATTGGGGCAGAAGTTTGATGTCTTTGCAGAATATTTAAACTAGCAAATGGGGAGAGGGGTGCAGCACCCCATACGTCGAATGGGAAGAACACCCCTCCCCCCTCAGCTAGTGGTCAAACAGGGATTCAGCATGTTTGCAGTTCATTTGCATCACCAGGTAAGAAAAAAGGTTTGTCTCCCCATACGACGCACTGGGGTAATGCCAAACCTCTCCCAACAACTAACACACCAAAATCTGGCCAATGGAAAATCATGTACACAAATGCTCACAGCCTGGGAACAAGATCCCAGACCTGCAGGCAATAATGTCAGAGGCTAAACTGGACATAGTAGCAATTAGTGAGACGTGGTTTACCAGTAACCACACTTGGGAGATTTCAGTACCTGGCTATGTATTGTTCAGAAGAGACCGAGGTGCAAAAAGGGGGGGAGGAGTGGCCCTGCATGTCAATGGAAATATCAAAGCTACTGAAATTCAGAATATACATAAGGAGCCAGAAGAACTGTGGGTCACCCTGGAAACAGGAAATGGGACAGCCATAAGAACTGGGGTTGTCTACAGGCTCCCAGACCAGGGGAGGACATAGACACATTACTGTTAGAAGATATACAAAACATGACAGCTAAAGGGGAGGTTCTGATAATGGGAGACTTCAACATGTCGGATACAGATTGGTCAATACCAGCTGGAACATCTGTCAGAACTAGACACATAGTGGATTCCTGCAGGGGAGGGCCCTCAAACAACTGGTACAGCAACCCACAAGAGACAGGGTTCTCCTAGATCTAGTACTGACTAACAAGGAAGGATCACAGATCTCCAGGTAGAAGGTCACCTGGGGCCAGTGACCATCACATGGTATGGTTCAATTTGGCTACTACATCTAAATCATCCCATTCCAAGGCAAAAATATGGGACTTCAGAGGAGCAGACTTTGATAAGATGGCCAACAGAGTTAAGCTAGCCCTGGCAAAAGAAACACAGGTGAGAGGGTACAGGGCAAAGTGGGCAAGCATTAAGGATGCAATACTTGAAGCAACATCCCATTGTGTTAGACAGAAAAGGAAGTGCAAAAGAAGAAGAAAACCACTTTGGTTCTCAAATACAGTAGCAGAAAAGGTCAGAGCCAAAAGGCTGGCCTTCAGGAAATATAAGGGAACATAGTGGGATGAAGATAGGGATGCATACCAAACTGCCCTAAGGGAAGCAGGGAAGGCAGTAAGGCAGGCAAAGACCCAAACTGAGGAAACACTAGCATGAAACAGTAAAAGAAGGTGACAAGACTTTCTATAGATACATTAGTGAAAGGAGAAAGTCCAGAGGAGGTATTGCTAAGCTTAGTGGAGAAACGGAAGCATGCGAGGAGGAGGACCCTGTAAAGGCATCTATCCTAAATAGATACTTTTGCTCAGTATTTACTGAAAAGAAGGTAGGGCAGGGCTCACAGCTCAGCATCATGGACACAGGGGAGGAGGTGCACTACTCCCTTCACAAAAGAAAGGGTCCTACAAAGAGCTTGCTAAGCTCAGGGTGGATAAGGCAATGAGACCTGATGGCATACATCCCAGGGTACTTAAGGAGCTAAAGGTGGAACTAGCAGAGCCATTAGCAGAACTGTTTAGTGAGTCTCTGAGCACAGGAGAGGTCTCAGAAGACTGGAGAAGGGCTCATGTGATCCCGCTCCACAAGAGTGGTAGCAGGGAGGAGGCAGGGAACTACACACCAGTCAGTCTTACCTCAGTAGTGGGCAAGATTATGGAGGCACTCCTTAAGGAAAGGATAGTGCAACACCTGGAATCCATAGGGGCACAGGATCCACGACAGCATGGGTTTACAAAAGGAAGGTCCTGTCAAACTAATCTCATAGATTTCTTTGACTGGGTAACCAGAGTAGTGGACCAAGTGGGAACAGTTGATGTCACCTACCTTGACTTCAGCAAAGCTTTTGACACTGTTCCACATAGAAGATTGATAAATAAGCTGGGTAGGCTCAGGGTGGGTCAGAAGTTGGTCAACTGGGTGGAAAACTGGTTGAAAGACAGAAAACAGAGAGTGGTGGTAAATGGTATAGTCAGAAGAGATGCAAGTCACAAGTGGGGTACCTCAGGGATCAGTTCTGGGGCCAGTCCTCTTCAACATCTTCATTAGTGACCTTGCAGATGGACTAGAGGGTAAGGCTTGTTTGTTTGCAGATGACACCAAGATTTGCAACAGAGTAGATGATCCAGATGGGGTGGACAGAATGAGAGAGATCTGGATAAACTAGCAAAATGGTCAGAACAGTGGCAACTGGGATTTAATGCAAAGAAGTGCAAAATCATGCACATAGGGAAGAGAAACCCTGAAGCCACCTTTAGGCTGGGAGGAGTTGCCAGCAATCACAAAGGAAGAAAGAGACTTGGGCATCATCATCATCACTGATGACCTGAAATCATCCAAGCAGACCCTAAAGCAGTAGGTAAGGCTAGGGGGGTGTTAGGGTGTATTAGTAGGGTATCACAAGTCATAAGAGGGAGGTATTAATCCTCTTTACAGGACACTGGTTAGGCCCCATCTGGAGTACTGCGCGCAGTATTGAGGCCACACCTTCACAAGGACATTAACCAAAAATGAGGCAGTCCAGAGAAGGGCAACCAAAATGGTGCAGGGACTGCATCAGAAGACATATGAGGACAAATAACAGAGCTCAATATGTATACCCTGAGCAAAGAAGGAGAGAGGTGATATGATCGAGGCATTCAAACACCTTAAGGACATTAACAAGGTGAAAGAGTCTAACATGTTTAAATATAAGAAAATAGCAGGACAAGAGAACACAGCATGAGATTAGAGGGGGGCCGATTAAGGGGGAATGTGAGAAAATTCTTTTTCACAGAAAGGGTGGTGGATGCATGAAATGGCTTACCACAAGAAGTGGTGGCTATGAATACGGTGCAGGGCTTCAAACAGGCATGGGATAGGCATAAGGGAGCAATACAAATGACTATGAATAGATAGGCCACTGACAGAGCAGAGGCCGATGGCACATTTATAAGGTAGAAAAAGAAATGGGCAGCACGGATGGGCCTTGTGGTCCTTATCTGCCGTCGACTTCTATGTTTCTATGTTTCTTAGTTCAATATTGAGTACTACAATTGTTGCCCTCTCTCTATTCTCCAGTGTGGTAGGTATGACAAAGAGAGTGAGGGGAAAGTAATTTGACAGTGGCGGGGATTTCCAGTGCAAAGTTATCATCTCTTAAATGCCTACCCCCAACCCCACCCCACCTTGCTTCCAAAAGTACAGTGGGTATATTCAAAACACTGAACTGTAGCAATAAATATCATTCTGCTGGCACAAGTGGTCATCTGGAGAAAACACATCACAACTTATTTAACGGCATCTGGCACAGATGACACAGACACAAGTGGAACTGAATGACAATAAAAATGGGACCACAGTGAAGACCTCTCTGAACAGCACAATTAGTGAGGTGGCAGTGTAGATCCCAGCCAGACTCTTCCAAACACTTACAATGCCTTTCCACTGTGGTACCTTTTTTGCTTTTCTTATGAAAAGTTAAAACAGGCATGTGAAATAAGACAACTTTGCTTTTTGTATAAAGAGGGATTTAAATAATTTATTTCTAAATTTTCAGCCTTCCCACCCAAAAAGCTCCCTTGGCCAACTGCATAGCCTATCCCTTGATACACAGTTATTAAGGGACACATCTTTGGCAATAGTGGCCAGCAAAATTTACCAGCCGGTGACTGATAATATTATAAGCCGAGGTCCTCTACTTCTTTTTTGCTCTCCTGGTGACATCACCGCTGAGCCTGCCACCATGCTCCATCTTCCTCCAGTGCTAGCTGACAGTGTGAATTGTAGGCAGCGGCTGTGCTGTTTTGAGGTCACATTCTCGATGGTGATGTGAGCTCCAACTGGTCAGCCAGTCATAGGGGGAGGGTGCAGAGAAAGACTCACAAAGCAGCTCCAGTCATCTTACTGGTACTGAGGGAACTGATTGGCAGCAGATGGGGAGTGCAGAGAGAAAGTGCTGGGGTTCATCATGTGTGCATTAGCACTCTGTAACAGTAACAAAAATAAAAATGTTGAAAAATGTTTACAAATAATGAAAAATAAAGGGGGAGTTTCAAAAAGGGGGTTCTTTTGAACCAGACGACCCCCCCCCGGCAACGGCTATGGCCAGTAAGTTTCAGTGGTCACATTTTGAGACCCTCAGATGCCACTGGAATTTGGGGCTGGAGAACCCCTGTGCAAAAGGAATACCAGTATGTGTGAATCTGTCATGCATAACAAATGCCCAACATAAGCTGAAAACATGGGGAAGAAGTGTCTCAGAATACTAAGATAGGTAAATGTATGCATTGAAGAAAACACATGACGCCAAGATTTTCTGCATTCTCATGTTTTATTTAAAAATCATTTTTAGTGTCTGGACATAGAATTCTAAAATTTCTAATTGTCTTTTACTGATTATTTGTGTTCCACAGGTTGCAAACACCAGCTATAAACTTGCTGCAACATCTGAACATGGAGCAAAAAATGGCAAAAACAAGAAAAAAGATATGGAGGGGTTGAAGAAGGAAATGACATTGGTAAGAAAGCATTTATTTTAAAGAGCAAAACATCAAGTTTACAAGGTTTCAGAATTCCCTCGAGGTTCAAAGACTTTATTTTTAGCCATAGCAAACCATTGTATTTAATGATCTGAACAACCTAGGGCTTAGTGAAATTAAGCATCCACCAGTGGAATTTTGGCGAAAGTCAGAATTTCACTTTTGCAAAATTTCAGAATGCACTTTGGTAACTTTAGCAGAAATTCTGACTCAGAGCAGTGGGCAGAATTTATTAATCTGTGGAAAGATGTTGCGCAGAGCTGATCGCTGTCAGTGCTAAGTTCTACGGAATTTCTTTCCGTAGTTTAATGCATTAATCTGCAATTGATATATTCAGTCTACAGTTCAGTGAGTCACTTAAGTGCAGAATGAGTGTATGAATTGTGGGTTAATGTATTAAACTGCAGAAAGAAATTCTGCAGAACTGATCACTATAATAATAATAATATATATTCTGGATTAATGTATTAATCTGAGGAATGGAATTCTTCAGAACTGACATTATTAATTCAAGTACATTATTCTGCAGTTCAGTAAGAAAAATCACAGAACAGGGTGAAAATTCACCAAACACATTTGGAATATTCTGATTTCATCAAAGACGCCAAGATCAGACAATTACACAAACTTAACAAAATTTTACAAAAGTTCTGCAAAAGCAGAATTCACGACTTTTGCCCAGTTCTAGTGCAACCATATATGTAGGCAGAACTAAAGCTTTATGAGTGAAACCAAAACACAGATGGAGTACAACAACTTACTAGAAGCATCCATGAAATCACAAAACTACACAATTACAATTTCACAAATGATAATGACACATTTACTGTGAGCAATGTATTTTTTGTAATTATTCCTGCTGTCTGCTCCTGGCCTGAACCATGTTGTCTCAAGTGTCTCCCAATACCCAAAGTCAGGCATACGCTACAGGTCCCAAGTTTTCCAGCACTTCCCTTAACCTCTCCAGTCCCCCTGAATTTGAAGTTTTGAAATCTGCTGCAATGACCAGATATAGGAAGATCTTTTGAGCAGTTACATTTTCATACTGAAAGCCTTGGACAGCAGTTATTTTCATTTTATGTCAATATTATTTATTATATAGAAGATAATGTATGGTCCTCTATCAGTAACCAGTCTGCTAACTGTCGAGAGGTTGCCAGGGTGACCGTGTAAACCTTGAGAGTGAAGCTTGAGAGGTTTGCATCGACATGGCAACCTCAAGACGGTTAACAGTGACCAGTTGCCGATAGAGGGACCATACATTATTTTTTATAGTGTATGGTCCCACGTAAAAAGTAAAACAGCTGCTTACTTTTTGAAAAATAGTCACCGCTGCAGCCGTTCAGTCCTTCCCTAACCGCTGCATTCATCCGTCGGTTCTCCGGGTAAAAAAAAGGCGTACACATGTGCAGACTGATCGCTGTTGTTAACCTATCGATGTGACGTAGCATCGATAGGTTAACAACATTTCTAAGTCACATCGATAGGTTAACAACCTTAGGAAATTATGATTTCCTAAGGTTAACAGCATTCTACCATACATTATAAAACTATAGCTAGTAATCAAACATTCTGTTTGTCCGACAGCATTCTAAAAGTGTTATGGTAATGGCTAGAAACCCTCATGTTTAACAGAGTCATCGGAATTTCAGCTACAGAATTAATTATCTAAAAAATAAATACAGTTTACTTTAATAATAGCATTAATGCACTCCAGGGGTAGGGTTACCTTTCTTAATTTAACTCCTGGGGCATAAGGTACTCAGCTTTGCCTCATACCTCCTGATTCCCCAAGGGTTAGATAAATGGATGGTAATCCAATCCCTGTTTTACCTTGGTGTTTGAAGTGAGTTTCCAGTTTACTGAAAAACTAAGACTGTTGGAATCAGAAGGACTCAAATGTCAAAATATTTCCAAAATTAATATTACAATTGTCTGTTCTTTGTTACAATACTGAAAATGTTTTCATAAAGACAACCATTTTGTTCTTCAGGCTTTATCTGTTCCTGCAGCTTTTCCTGTTCTGAAATCATAATCCTCTGCTTGTAAAATCTGAATCATTTCCATGGCATCAGGTTGTTATGTCATTTATGATTTTACAGCTGGAATAAGCAATGTGCACAGATGAAGACTAATAGGGGAAGGTCCTGTTTTAATTAAAAAGTCTTCAGGTATAAAAATGGAAGTTCCAGCAATTCAAAATTTAGTGATATGTTGTTTCATACAGGTTCTGTTGATGCCAACTGGAAACTGCATGCAGGAAATGGGAAAATCTCTCTCTCTCAAGAGGGAAAAAATTGTATTTATTTAAAATAGTCCCTGAAGGATTGCATTCATTTACCTGGGATACTACAGTTCCCTCTCATCTCTGGTGCAGAACTGTACAGAAGGACTTTACCTCTTTCCCTACCTGGGGTATTTTATGCACCTGTTTCAGGCTACATTTGCTAATTTGCATGGTATTATTTAAAATTAAAATATTAACATGCTCTCCTCAAGGAACAGATGGGGAACTATGAATGTTTTAACTGGCAGGCTCTAACCCTTCAATAAGTACAGTAGTACCCAACAGGATCATGCGCCCAATCCTGATTTTGCAGAATTCTGTAGGCAACTATAAAATTCAAAGGCAGTTGTCATGCAGGAAACAGTGACACACAGTGACATTGCATCTGATCCTGGAAGGCACCAATGTAGTAGTGTTTTGTTAATATCTGGCCATGTGACAACGAAATACAGCCTGGAATGCAAACAACATACCCCTTCTAGTCAACCACGTTGCAAAAAAGACCTCAGAAAGCTTATTTAACTGAAAAATTGAACGTTATTTGTTGCTGAACATCTTTATGACTGTACTACACATGTAACAAAATGTGTTTGTACTGTATATGTAGAAACATGTTACATCATTTGTACTGTAGCCTATCTGTAACAAATACAAGGTAATAACAATGGTGTGTGACTTTGATTTCTTTATTATTTTCTTTTGCCATACTGTTTTGATACCTTAATGGGTAAAATCCACCATACAAGCTGTGAGGTAGCAATCCATCTTTTCATGTTTGCTTGTGCGCGCATTCACAAAGCAAATATTTCGTGAGAGTGTAGTAGAGTGACGGGCTTCAGAGGAATGTCACTGTCACATCTGGCACAGCTCACGCTGCAGGAGGCTTGGCAGTGACAGGCCAGTGATCAGTGTGGCTGATCAAGATGCTGTTCTGCTGGTTTATGGGCATACAATTTATGAAGTTGAGTGGCGGCACCACCGCCTATCAGACTGTGGCTGCATCCTTTCATCTATAGTATGACACCACCTTTGCAATGTAGTCAAGTAGCTTTTCATTACATTTAAATCCTGATGTAATTAGGAGGGTGCAATAGAGGCAATAACTGTGCATGCCTACAGGCTACACAAGAAAACAGAATGTCTGTCTTTTATATGGTGGGAAGACTCATAGAACAGAAATGTTATGGGCAATGGACATGAATGATGAACAGTAGCCTATGGGGAACAATGATCTATTCTGCAGAAGCTTGTCCCACTTCTGTGACTATATAATCAGGCCAGTGCTGAACCAACAACCCTTAGCATTGCCGTTCCCATGGTGAGTCTGCTTGACTGTCAAACAAACCATTATTTGCAGTGTTCTACAGAAAATCAATAAAGAAATGCTGGTTGTGATGGTGGCCATGGTGGCACTGGTGGCAATAGCAAGAATGACAGTGTTTATGGTGAGGGAGGTGCACATGGTGACACCATTAGTTCATCTGAATCATCACAGCAGCAGGATGCAATAGTCATGAAAAAGTAGCAGCGATTTTTCTCACACAACCTGGAGATGGGTTTGGCAGCATTAGATTGTGCACAGTGTGTGGCATGGCAGCACTACTGGATCTCAGTTACAGTACCAGTATAAATATGTGCTTATTCTCCGTGTATGCATCTATATCAAACAGAAAGTTTTGTGGATTGGTATGATGGAGCAACAAAGATGGCTTGCAGAAAATGCCAAGATTATACATACACCACCTCCAGGTTGTACTGCTCCTCTTCTGCTGCCAGGCATCAGCAGGGCATGGGCACAGGTGAAAGAAGTGATGATACTGAGATAACCAAGGACCTCTGGATGCTTTTCAGTACTGAATACCAGCACTGCATGAACATTTTGGAGGAAGGCTTGGTCCTGTTACCAGAGTACATGCACACTTATCTAGCAAAGCCACTGACTAGCACAAATAATGATCCAATCTAATTCTGGGAATACATGCAAGTCATTTGTTCTACCCTGGCTAAAGTGGGTTTGAATTTTCTTGTATCCCCTTCAACATCAGTCACATCAAACAGAGGGTTCAGTTAAACTGGGGATATTGCCTCACCACCTTGCTCAAGGTTGTACGAGAATCTTGAATTCTTAGCCTTTCTCAGACTCAACTTACCAATGATCAGCTTTAACTATTCATTTGATTTTTCACTTGTCCGACAAGTGACATCTACTACTATTCCCACTCCTTCATCTCCTGATAACAAGTCTTTCCAGATTTCTCCCACTGCATGGGTACCACAGTCCAGCTTCTGGCTCCCAGCAGTCATGGTGCAGCTCCTTCACCTCATAACACTATAACAACTTTCACAGTGTCATCACCAGCAAGCACAATATGATCAGGTGTGCCACTGGGCACACAGAGTTAGAATCTATTAAATAAGACCTGTCACCCTGCCCACTGGGAATGAGACAGCAATGGAGAAAGTAACTTTGCTAGCTATGTACAGATGGGCATAGTTCTTCAGGCTGACTTTTAGTCTACAAAATTACTATAGCTTTTGCTGCCAGTGAGCAGAGTCTGTGTTCAAACAAAGTTAATTAAATGTTAAAAAAAAAAAAAAAAAAGAAAAAGAAAATAGTCATCCTTGGGTGGAAAATACTTCTGAGGGGCAATGTAATACCCTGCATTTAATGTCTTTTAATTTATTTGTACTTATTTAAGTTTGCTGATGGATGTATTGGGGTTATTGTTAAATAATATGAAAATCAATAAAGCCAGAGAGAATATAGTAACTGGCATAAAAGTAAAGTAGAGACTACAGGGTAGTATATGCTTCAAGTTCAGTAATGATTAGTGACTAATATTGTACCTCACACTAGGCCATAGAAACATAGATAGAATTTGACAGCAGGTAAGGACCGCTTGGACCACCCAGTCTGCCCATTTCCTTACCTAATGGATAAGCTGCAGATTCTAGTTAACCAACAGCCTACTTCTTCCTGGTTTAGGTACCTTCCCTCTTCATTTGTGAATACTGAGCAAAAGTATTTGTTTACTGTCTCTGCCTTTTCACAGTCACCCTCTGCCCACCCTCCCTTTATTAAGCTTCAATATCTCTCTTGGTCTTCCTTTGCTCCCTGACATACCTATAAATGGTTTTATCCCCCTTCTTAACTGAGTTGGTTATCTTTTCCTTGGTTTGGTCCTTTGCTGTTCTGACTGCCTTCCCAGCTTCCTTTTGGTTTATATGATACAATTCTCTGTTCTGCTCCTTCTGCAATTCCTTGTACTTCCTGAATGCTTTCTTTTTCCCTTGAACCTTCCCTGCCACCTCCTTTGAGAACCATAGTGGTTTCTTACATCATTCTGTTTTGTTTAGTTGCTTCACACAATGGCTTGTTGCCTCTGTGATGGCAGTTTTGATTATTCTCCATTGATCTTCCACCCCTCCTTCCTGCCCATTTGCTAGTGCATTCCTTGGGCACTCACCCATTTTGGCAAAGTCAGCCCTCCTAAAGTCCAATACTTTTGCCTTTGTGTGGCTTGACTCTACTGCTGTGTTTATAGTGAACCATACTGTTTGATGGTTGCTAGTTCCCAGATGGCTACCCACTTCTACATCTGTGATCCTCTCTCGATCTCCATTTGAGAGCACCAGGTCTAAGATTGCTCCCTCTCGAGTGCATTCCAATACTAGTTGTCTAAGGCATGCCCCATATATATCTTAATGGGTTTTGCAGACTTTGTCACATTACAAAAAGTAATCCACAGCAGATGCATGCCAACATCACTTATTACACATAAGCTAGAGCAATTAATATTCACTGATGACTTCAAAGCATTTTCTGCTTGCCATTTATCACCTAGGTTTACCCATGTAAATTACTGCATTGGGAGCCCAATTGGTTTACCCAGCTTTCAAAGTCAAACTGAATTTATGGACCCCAGCTCAAATCCAAACTAAAGTTGCCAGTGATCTACTTCACTCAAACTTACACTGGAGGCATCAGGGCTACCTCCAGGCCACACACACATCAGCTCTAACAGGTATCCCACGATAATCGCGACTCAAAAAATAGCAACTAAGCAATGGCTACCACTGAATCGGTGACATAGCAAAACAGCGCTACTACAGTAATTGCGAACAATACTGCCACAGTATACTCATCCTTAGCGACTGCTCAATAACAGTGACTGTATGCTCAAATCTACTCACCTCATGCATCCCATAGAAGCTAGTTTAACGTATTATGTTCTAAGAAACTTTGCTCTTTTTTGCTTTCTGGATCTGGGTATTATTGCAATTGTCTTTTCTCATTTCTGTTTTTCTACAGTAGGTTCAGTCACATTTGCTGCCACTGCAGATTCTAGAAAGACAGCCTCGGTGACAGTACTGCTAGTATTATTTATGGCAATATTGCTGTGAGTTTGGTTTACCTCTACAGAACTCTTTAACTGCAGTGCAGCATTCTCTGGGATCCTGCTTTTGTACTTGAAAGGTGAAACACACCTTTTTCTGACAGTCTGTTTGAACTGTTTATTTTTACCACTTTCCTTATTTTTACCACTTTCATTGGCTAGATTTTTTCTACTGCAGGTTCTTGTGAAACACATTAAGGGACACAGGGTGGCTCACTAAGCTCCTTAGATAATGTAGATACATTGCCATCTGACTGTGTGAGCTACTTGACACTACAGCAGGATTTGAGTGTGAAACAGTACTTTCGTTCTGCTTCTGCTGCTATACACTAGCTGATTCATTCATTCACTACTTGATCAAATGCTGACTGCATCTGTGTGTGGGGAAACAAGGGAAACAATGCAGATCGTCGGTCGGTAAGTCAGGAGCTATTTTGACTATATCGCTATGATGTATGCGCTATAATGATTCATCGTGAACATTGCACACACTATTTTTAACTCGCTAATATTGATGTTGCACTTTTGGAGTCGCGATTTTCACACGGAACCGCTCTAACATAGTAGACATATTGAAAAATCAAATTATGCATCATATAAATAGATTTGGAAGCAAAAGCTAACATCAGCAAACAAGCACTGGGTGTTGCAAAGGAGCTGCATTATGATGTACAGTATATAACATTATTTATGTTTATTTTTTATATTATCTCCCTGATTTTACCAGTTTTTTCCTGACCCTGCCCAGCCACGCATGCCATGGTACTGGGATGCCCTCCCACTGCTTGATGCCTGCTCACCTGCACTACTTGCGGACCTCTATCTGGGACAGTGGAACTACAGCAGGTGACAGAGTGCTCCTTGGGAGGAGAGCTACCTTTCTGCTGTTCAGTCCTGCTCCCTCCCCACCCACCCCATGCTGGCTGTCTAATGACCTGGGCTCGTTCTCAAACCTGGGTCACTGGCTTGATGCAAGGTAAGGCATCGAACAACTCAGCCCTCAGCACCACTGGGCCAGCTCAGTATACAACATTTTTTTTCACCTTGAATTGTTATGTTATGGGTTTTCTGACAAATTTGCACTAGTATTTTAGGAATAACTGCAGGGTGTGTTTTTTTTAAGGAAATCTGAATTGAACTGTTTAGAGTTTAGAAGGCATACTGCCCAGAGATTAGAGCACCAAGAGCCCCAAAACCCAGCATACTTTGGTTTGAAATCCACAATTGCCACTTGCATACTATGTGACCATGAATAAGTCAGTTATCATCCCTGTGCTCCCAGGTTGCACCAAGAAAGCTTTGGCTCAGTGTACCTTTCCTGGCTAACAGTTCTAAAATAAATAAATAAAAGCTCTTTGGCTGCATTCATATTTTCCTGAATTGATTAAAAAATTGTTGCTCAGGATGCTTTAGTCATCCAGTAGGAACCAAAGTGTATTTCTAGAACAGGATGCAGTACTATTGAAGACAATTACATGCAGTGACTAATGTAACAGTATGACATACAAATGCAATGCATGATCTGAACAGATATTATCCTCAGCGTTTCTTGCTAAAGTTGCAAGAGCAGGTTCTCAGTTAAAGTGTGATCTGCCATCCTTGCTTTAGTAAGCTGCAGTTTAATAGACAGTCTGCTGTACACTCGAGCAGACTAGATAGACCGAATGGCGTGTATCTGCTGGCAATTTCATATGTTAGCATGTTCGTATGTCTGTAACATTCACTTTTCTTTTTTTTTTTTGAGGATGATCACAAGTTGTCTTTTGAGGAACTTCAGCGGAAATATGGAACAGACCTGACTCAGGTACTGTAAGATGGCATAAATCTTTATTCAGCATATTCCATTCAATGAACATGCTTCAATTGCAATTCATATTCTACATTTTATATTAAGGGTTATTTTCTTCCTTGCTTCTAGATACCTTGTCATACCTAGATATATAGATATTTGACATTGATGGTAGATAAAGGACTACTGCCTCATCCAGTCTGCCCATCCAACTTGACTACTCTGCTTTGGCCCAAGTGGCCATCCCACCCATTAGTCTCCCCCCCCGACTAAGTCCATATGCATGAATCGCCCCCACACCTCTTGAAACTGCTCACAGACTTGGCACTTCCCACTTCTTCCAGAAGCTCATTCCACTTGTCCACCACTCGTTTTGTAAAAACGTGCTTATGTACATGCTTACAGACATCATTTTTAATCTCCCTGCTGACAGTTTGAGAGAGTTGCTCTTCATCCCTGTATTTGTGCTCAAGGAAAATATGGCCTTGATGTCTACTTTGCTTTTCCCATATGAGTACTTTTTCATTCTATCATGTCACCTCTTTCCCTTCTTTTCTCAAAAGTGTATGTGTTCATGCCCTGCAGCCTGTCCTTGGTTCCATGTCAAAGTAGTGATTGCAAAACAACGATCACTATTATGGTGAGTGTATATCGCTGAAAAGCAAATCAGTGATATACACTTTCTGGTGACCCGACATCCAGAAATACAAAAAGTGTTTTTCTTTTTTTGGGGGGGGGGCGCAGGATACCTCTGTCCTCATACATTATTCTTCCAAGTCCCAGAATCATGTTGGTTGCCCTGTACTGTTTTCACCTTATCACAATCTTTCCTGAAGTGTGGACTCCAGTGCCTTGGACAGTACCCCATAACTCCCCTAATGATCTACTGAGCAGCTTGCCAAAGATTCATGTCACACAGGTGGAGGAAATGTACAAAAAGGCATACCCTAATTGTTCTTAGCTAATGATGAACCACACACTTGGGGAAGAAATGCTGTTAGGGTCATTGTGTTATTTGAAAGTGCAGAAAGCATTACAATTTATTTTTTCAGCACTTGATCCTGTGTGCTGCTTGACTTTTCTCTTTTGGTTTCACTTATTGGGGCAGACCACCTCTATAAAAGCATGCACTGACCTGATAGCTCCTTGCTTGCAAACAACACTTGCTTTGGAACTGATCTACCTAACAGCTTGCGAGACATTCATATCACACAGGTGGAGGGAGTGTCCAAAAAGGCATAACAATACCCTAATTGTTCTTAGCTAATCATTAAACACACTCACTGCATGCCAAAAGGTTGGTCCCTTAGGGACTGTATATATAAAAACTAGAAGGGTCATCATTTGACCCCTCACGGGGTTCACCATTTTCTAAAAACATAGAGTGGTAGCAAGGTGATGAAGTCAAAAGGTGCATTATATTTTCTTACCTTCTACATGTACTGTACATGAGCATAAGTGGATCAACCACTGGATCAACCTTAAAACCAACCTACTACCATCTCCTCCTAACCTCCTAGACAAAGCCACTTCTTTTGGTCACCCACTCTCCCCTCCCCAGTCTCCCCTCCACTTGACTCCTCCTTGGACTCTCACACTAGGTGTCACACCTTTTTATCTCCTTCGCTACATATAAACACTGTCCTTTACCCTAGTCGAATGCTCTTGACACTGTACTATTACCATTGATACTATGAATGACACTGTAACCTTACCTGTACCCCTTCACAAAAGTGGGAGCAAGGCAGAAGCAGGAAACTACAGACCTGTTAGTTTAACCTCAGTGATAGGGAAATGATGGAATCACTTCGGAAGGAAAGAATTGTCAAGTAACTAGAGGCCAGAGGGGCACAGGACCCTAGGCAGCATGGATTCACAGCAGGAAGGTCATGCCAGATGAATCTAATAGATTTCTTTGACTGGGTGACCAAAGTAGTAGATCAGGGAGGGGCTGTGGACATGGCCTACTTAGACTTAGCAAGGCATTTGACACAGTCCCACACAAAAGATTAATATACAAGTTAGCCAGCCTGGGAGTGGGTCCGAGATGGCAGCCTGTAAAGAATTGGCTGGAGAATAGGACACAGAGAGTAATAGTAAATGGAGTCCACTCAGAAGAAAGGAGGTAACTAGTGGAGTACCGCAGGGTTCAGTATGGGACGGTCCTCTTCAATGTCTTTATAGCGACATTGCAGAGGGACTGGAAGGAAAAGTATGTCTCTTTGCAGATGATACAAAGATCTGCAACAGAGTTGATGCACAGGGTGGTGTGGAAAGGATGAGAAGGGCTTGCAAGGTTAGAAGAATGGTTAAATGTATGGCAGCTTAGATTCATTGCTAAGAAGTGCAAGGTAATGCACCTGGGAAGCAAAAACCCAGGGGAAGAGTACACAATGGTGGGTGAGATACTAACAACAACATAAATGGAAAGGGACCTGGGGGTAGTCATATCAGATGACCTAAAGGTGGGCAAGCAATGTGAGAGGGCAGCAAGGAGGGCTGGGGGGATACTGGGATGCATTGGGAGAGGCATCACCAGTAGAAAACAGGAAGTTATTATCCCTCTGTACAGACAGCTGGGGAGACCCCATCTGGAGTACTGTGTGCAGTTCTGGAGACCCAATCTCCACAAAGACATAGACAGGATGGAAGCTGTCCAGAGGAGGGCAACTAAAATGGTGCAGGGTCTGCACCGGAAGACATATGAAGAGACGAAAGGAGCTTAATATGTATAGCCTCGAGGAAAGGAGGGAGAGGGGGACATGATAGAAATGTTCAAGTACCTCAAGGGAATCAACAAAGTCCAAAAGGGTAGGATCTTTCAAAAAAGTTGTGCAAGAACAAGACGGCTAAATTTGAAGATGGGGGGCGGCTCAGAGGTAATTTAAGAAAGTATTTTTTCACAGAGAGGGTTGTGGATGCATGGAACGGCCTTCCGGAGGAGGTGGTTGGGGAGTCAAAATCAGTGGTGAAATCTAAGCATGCATGGGACAGTCATAAGGCCATTCTAGGGGGTGGGGGTAGGAAGAAGTAGGCTGCTGGTTAACTAGGATCTGCAGCTTATCCAGTAGGTAGGGAAATGGGCAGACTGGGTGGGCCAAGTGGTCCTTATCTGCCGTCAAATTCTATGTTTCTATGTTTCTACTTTATACTAGCTACCTACTATTCGAGTATTATATGTGAACTGTTTGTTATTGCTGTCATTGTCAGTGTTTGACGTGGAACCTTTATAAAAGAGCTCTGAGCTCAAAGGCATGATCCGAATCCCTAAATAAATAAATAAAAATAAATAAGTGAATTTTAAGTAAAATGTAGTGCACTGTTATCAAAACAAGGGTAGCAATGCAATAAAGGATGACAATAAGAGACAATTTTGGAGGATTTTATAAAGAAACAATCAGTGATGCACAAAAATATAGGGTGGTGGTAAAAAATATAGAGCAGTGGTAAGAAAATATAGAGTAGTAGCCCGCCATGCTAAAATAATGAATGGGGAAAACTGCCTCATGTTATTTGCCTAATAGCCCCTTAGTGATTATATAGGCCACCTGCATATGGCAGCATGAAAGCCTCTGTTTTCCCATGTAATGTCTTCTCTAGTTGAGGCATTAAATCTCCCTTTTCCCATGTAGTGTCTCCTCCAGTTGTTGTGTACATATATATATATATATATATATATATATATACACTGTCTCTGTAGTCATCCCCTTACCTGATGCAGGCACTCTGGTGTGATTTGTGTATTCACTCCCTCCCAATAAGACCAGGATGAGCTAAAATGAGGGACTACACCACCATGGGGGAAGGGACACCAGGTAATCTTAAAGAGCTGCTGATGCCTCAAAGGAAACTTTGAAAAACATTATTACTCCCAACTTCATGTCATAGTCCTCTGTTGCAACACCACAATCTGTTGCCATGGGAGTAATTGTGATAACTCAAAGAGAGCATTATGACCTTAGGTAGAGAGAAAACAACAGGAACAGATGACTCTTCAGAAGCAAGGATCCCATTTTCATGCAGATGGACTCAGTAATAAATAATGGGCAGGAGAAATGCTGAACTAATGTGAAATACAAGCAGAACTGAGTATGAATATTACGTTTTGTTAAAGCTGTCTTAATGGCGTCACCTGATCTTTATCAGCCCCATTGGATCAGGAACTGGAATGGAATACTGGTACAACTAGGAAGAGAAAGAGAGTGCAATTCAGGAAAGATGCTTATTGTAGATCAGGCATTCTGACGCAGCCACAAATAGCAGCTTCTATCATGACAGGTATTAGTAAACATTTCAAGTAGGTGCCTATAGCTAAGAAAAGCCAATTAATATGTGTGTATATGTTTCATGTGTGCGCAGTGCAAACAACATTTAGCTAGATGTGTAAGGTAAGTTAATGGTTATGTATCCAATTTTTTGTTATATACGTGTAATTTATAGCACGTTATTGTAATTTCCATACAACATAACACACACATCACAATGATACAACATGTAAAGGAAAACTATACACATCTCACTAATTCACAGGAAGCTGTGGTTGGCTCAAGCCAGCTCTTGTTTTTCTTGCATTTGAAACATTTGGGATGATTGTAGCATATCAACAGCTTTTTAGTTTATCTTCACTGGTAGTGTTCTCAGTACTCCATGTCAGTATCCATTTCTCAAAGCAACACTATCCCATCAGTTGTGTCTTCTTTGAGGTACAGCAGCATACATTACTGATTGTGATGGATATTCCTTCAGCCTTAGAATCTCCTTTCGAAACAATCACAGGACTTGCAAGAGGTAACTTCAGTACTACAGATCAGAATATTGTGAGAATGTTATAACCATGACTCCAATTCCACAGTAGATGAATATAGCACTGTATATTTTGACTAGGGTATATCTTCAGGGCTCATTTTCTACATCTTAAATGCAGATTCTAAAACCTAGTGTGAGGCATGTTTTCAACATTTCTAAAGTCTTCATTTTTTATGAACGTTTATTTTCTTAGGGACTGACAACGACTCGTGCTGCAGAGATCTTGGCTAGGGATGGTCGAAATACCTTGACTCCTCCTCCCACGACTCCAGAATGGATCAAGTTCTGTAAGACCATGTTTGGAGGTTTTGCTTTCCTACTATGGCTTGGATTTGTACTCTGCTTGATTGGATATGCATCCCAGAAGGCATCAGGAGATGACTCTGCCAAAGACAATGTAAGTTAGTAGACAATCACATGCTACCAGTAAACATAAATAGTTGCCAATAAAATTAAAATACAGGTATAATGTATGGACAGTGTCTATTAACCCCTGTTTTCAGTCAGTTTATAACCTGATAATACCATCATTATGACATCAGTATGCCGTAAACCTTGCTTAACTACGTAATAATGATGGGATTACAGGATACAATGTCACCACCTGTCAAAATTCTTGGAAAGGAAAGGTGATCTGGTGCTTGGACATTTGTTCAAAACACACGCATTCCATTCAGACAGATATGCTGCGGTATAGATCGTAATGGCTAATTACACACTTCAGTTGCTCAACATTCAAACCAGGAGGCATTTATAACCAAGCTGGAGAACAAATGCACATTGAAAAAAAATTCATTTTTGTCCCCACAGTGGCTAGTTTTTCCATACACTATAAAATACAATGCCTGAGTGATGGTGGTCAACCATAGACGCAATCACCTCTCACAGTTGCCATGACAACTGTAAACCTTTTGAGCCATGCTCTTGAGGTTTACTTGGTTGTCCTGGCAACTGCTTAAGGTGATTACATCATCTTTAACAACTGTTGCTCAGGCATTATCGTCTATGTTATATAGTTGCCAATAAAATTAAAATACAGTTGTTAAAATTGGCAGGAACTCAAACAATTTAACTTTACCTTTACCTTTACATGGTATCATAAATGAAAAGCAGGACCCACAACCATGATGGATGAATAGGGCAGGTCGGGTACCAGGCCTTTGGCTGGTTTGGAGGCTAGCCAAGACAGTGGGGTAGTCCCTCCAAAGTGCTTGTGTTCAGGGAGCATCCCTTAGTAGCTCCCAGGTCAGTCAACTGTGATGTCACAGTCGCTGAGGTCACTGTGCTGATAATGTTAAAAATGTATTTATTTGGGCCGGCCCTCCAGCACAGCAGTAGGGCTACCACTTGCAGCACCAGCCAACCAGGTTCAGGAATGGACTCGGGCTGCTGGAGGGCCAGCTGGGGGGAGGAGGATTGAGCGCCCAAGGGCTTCTCTCCTTCTCCTCCAGGTGGGGTGGGATGAGGGTCCCACTGTGATACCGCCACCTGGGTGACCATGGGTGGAGGTACAGCGAGACAGCATATAAGGGAGGGATGACATCTACCAGGAGCCGGAGCGTTAGCACATCGTGACATGCATCGCTCCATGGCCCCCCCTTGCATGCACACGTCCTGTGGGCTGGGACCAGGAAAGCAGAAAATCCATGTGCTGGGCTCCTGTAGATGGGACCCGGCTGTCCCAAGATAACCCTTAACCAGGCTCCATAGATGGGACTGGTGATGCCTTATGATGCATACTTGAGGTGTGAGAGGGGGACTAAAGGGGGGGTCCCTCTCCTCCCTGTCCAGGAGGCAAATCGAGGCAGGATGGGGAAAGGCTAACCAGCTCCTGGAGGGAGTAACTGGGGTGGGACTATGGGATTACACAGCCTAGGGATCTCCGAAGAAAGGAATCTAGTACAGCGAGAAGGGGGCATAAAGAGAAAGTATAAAAAAAGAAAAATGATTTATTTAATATTGCCATCCCTAATTATGATTAATGTTTTTATTCTTGTATTCTTATTTATATTTGATTTTATTTGCAGCGCTTTGATTTTGAAAGGTGCTATAAAAATTAAGTCTGATTTGATTTGATTTGAATGTAGTGGGATGAACAGAACTACTACTGTAGGTATGTCAGCTGCCAGGCATAGTGTTATTCCACACATCCAGCAAAATGCTATCACAGAAAAACCTGTTAAATGAGCAAAAGGAAAAAGGAAAATACTTCAGAAATCAAAGTTACACCTGACTACGTAATAACATTTGTTGGTTACTGTTTTAAGTTTGACTTGCTCATTAAGGCTTTCAGGGGAAGAAAGAGATACAGGGATATGACAGTGAAAAGGTAGAGAATACTTTCAGCAGAAACAAAGGGTTGATTTTGAGGGCCACCTGTATCTTTGGAAACCTGGCAAAAGGTCTACATAAACAACCCGAATGTCAGTGACTGTCCTTGCAGGGTTGGGCAGATGTGTCTTCAATCAGTGCATCTGCTACATACCTAGAATTAGCTGTCACCTGGATCGTAGAGTTAAAGTACACCTGCACAGCCCAGTCTAAGTATTTGATTGAAAGATCCTGCAGCTTGCCTCCATGCTATCCCAGGTCAATGACCAAACCAGCAGGCAGCTATTGATTGAGCCAGTATTAGCCCTAAAGAAAGAAAGAATATGTGTTAGAACGGCTAGCTGGCTAAAGGGTTGGAGGACTGGCAGGATGGACAGATATATTTTTATTTTAAAGAAAAACATATCATCTGCATGGGGGCACTTTGTAGATTATGTGTTGCTACTGTATGTCCCTCAGAGTGAGACTAGTTTCCCAGGTCCCACCTCTGGGTTTAGGTTGTTTTAGGGGTAGGAAGTTTTTTTTTTTGTAATGGGGAGGGGAGGCTCACTATATAGAGGGGAGAGTAGAGAAACTGTTCATCAGAAAGCAGCAAATGCTATGATTAGATTCACATTGCTGGATAGTTCTGCTACTGAAGTATCCCACACTGTGTGGATACTATTCACAAATCCCTTTTAATTAACTACAGTATACATACCAAAAGTGGAGAATGTTTGGGGATGAATGTGTTATAAGAGCCTTTAAAAAATACTTTAACATATATTTTTTGGTCTGTTGACTTTTAACAAACCTCTCATATAGTTTTAACCCAAGAGGAATCATATTGAAAGCTATAAATGTTTACGTTGAATGTCAGTGTTTAACATAGTTTTGTAGCTTTTAAAGTTAAAGTGCCCAAAACATGCAGGTTCTCATAAATATCACACCAGTCTAGTCTTAAAATGTCATGGACATCAAATACAATGAAATCACTAGAGCAAAACTTCTCAGGTGTCTAATACAAACTCACAATAGAACCAAAAGGTTTGTGATGTATCTTGAATCTAATGGAGTGCAGGATCCAAGGCAGCATGGATTCACAGTGGGAAGATCTTGTCCTACAAATCTGATAGATCTCTTTGACTTGGTGAATAGGGAGGTGGATCATGGAGGGGTGGTGTATGTGGCCTACCTGGATTTCAGCAAGACCTTCAACATTGTCCTGCATAGGAGGCTAGTAAAACAAGCTGGGCAGCCTGGGGAGTGGGCCCCAGGGTGGTAAACTGGGTCAAAAGTAGCTGACCGATAGGTCACAGAGGGTGGTGGTGAACAGAGTTCAACTTAAAGAGGGGGGTGACCAGTGGGGTTCCACAGAGATCAGTGCTTGGACCAGTCCTCTTTAATGTCTTCATAAGCGACGTTGTACAGGGGCTGGAAGGGAAGGTGTCTCTCTTTGCAGATGACACAAGGATCTGAAACAGGGTTGGCACTCCAGGAGGGGTAGAGAAAAAAAGAATGGACCTAAGCAAGCTTGAGAAGTGGTCAGTGGTGTGGCAGCTAAGATTCAATGTAAAGAAATGCAAGATCATGCACTTGGGGCATGGAAATGTAGGGGAGGAGTACATGATGGATGAAGAGGTACTGGCAGCCACCAAGCTGGAAAGAGACATGGAAGTAATCATATCTGATGATCTAAGGGTTACCAAACAATGTTAAAAGGCTGTGAGAAGAGCCTGTGAAACATTGGGATGCTTAGGGAGAGGTATCTCTAGCAGAAGGAAGGAGGTGGTGATGCCACTTTATAGAACATTGTTGAGCCCTCATCTGGAGTACTGTGTCCAGTTCTGGAGGCTGCATCTCTGGATGGACATATACAGAGTAGAAGCAGTTCAGAGAAGTGTGACAAAAATGGTGCATTTCCTACACCAAAAGTCATATGAGGGGAGACTGAAGAATCTCAATATATACAATATGCACTGGAGGAGGGAGAGAGAGGGGGATATGATCGAGACTTTCAAATACCTCACTCAAGAGTGTAAATAAGAAACAAGAGGGTAGCATCTTTCAAAAAAAAAAAAAGATGTTCATGGACAAGGGGCCATGATATGAAAATAGAGGGGGAAGATATAGGGGTAACGTGAGAAAGTAATTTTTCATGGAAAAGGTGGTGGATCCATCGAATAAGCTTCTGGCACAGGCTATAGAGGCAAAAATGGCAGGAAATTCAAAAATACATAGGACAGTCACAAAGAACCTCCAGCAATAGGAAAGAGAGGGCAAGCTGCAGATCATTTAGGATCTGCAGTATATGAAAGAAGTAAGGAAAATGGGAAGACTAGGTGGGCCAAACAGTCCTTACCTGCCATCAAATTCTATGTTTATATGTCTGTGAATTGCCTTATATGTTAAAGCTATCATATTTGTCAATAATTAACTTGTGCATTATGCTCCAATAAACACATGACATATCCACAAATATGATTCATACAGCATATAGGGCCAATAACAGACATTATAAACAGGACTAAACAGGGATTTGGTGTTAGGCATGGAGTGGACTGTCTCCAGCGATATCATTATGTGTGACATCCCTACCATTTTAGGGTTGCATCTGTATAGTACTTTTGAAAGGCTGTGTGCTTTCTGACTGTATTCTACCTAAGATTCTTCATTGGCCATTCCAAGACCATGCCTTAAACAAGCTGGTAACAGAGCATTATCAATGGTGGCTTCCAGTACTTGAAACTCTCTACCATTCTTTCTTGTGAATTCTTCCTCAGAAGAGGTGCTTAAGAAGGGGCTGAAATGTTCTCTGTTTATGTAAGCTTTTTGTGCAGAATTTCACTCTTGTCAGTGGGATAGGTTTTTTGCAGCTAATTTTGGTAGTCATATTTTTACATACCTTTAATTGGGAAAATTGTAATATTTGTACATTCCGAATGGTTGTTGGTGTGAAAAGTCTTGAACTATTGGAAAAGAGTGTGGTATAAATAAAATTGCCTTGAGTTGTCTGTATGCACTATTTCCTGCAAACAAAGACCAACACCACTCAAGAGAATAACAGTCATGAAAATAGGATGCCTGCATTTTGTCATGTAACAGGAATGAATCCAGTTAAAAACTAGCTGCCAGAGTAGACTAGGGGCTGTAGTAAGTTTTAGCTTAGTCCAGAACTATGCTTAGAATTTACTGGCAGTGTTCATGGGCTTCTCAGATTCATTTATTTGTTTATTTAGTTTATTAAACCTCCTTTAGCCACCACACTAGGAGTAACTTCATCCTTTGAGTCTGCAGTAGATTGGTCTCTCCACTCCAAGACTACCTCCCAGTGCTATCACCAGTTTATCGTGTAGGACCAAGATTACTGGAGGGGTCCATTATGGATGCACTATATCTCTGTGGTGCGCTTCCAAACTGTCTTACCAGATTCCCCTCTTCCCAGTGATGCTATTTCCCTGCCACTGGCCTCAATAACAAGCAAAGACACCTTTGGATAGAGAGGCTCTTTTTGCAACCAACCGTAGTAATCACTGTTGCAGCAGGTCACAGTGTCAGTCCTCTCTGGTCAGGGATGCTCACTAATGGTAGCCCTCCCAGACTGCAACCGCCTGATCACAGGTTTCCAGCCTCACTCCTGAACCCATATAGCACAGTACTGCTGAGTGATCAGGCTTCTTGCTGGTTTTACTGATCGTTGCTTTTACTAGGATTGACAGTTGATGCTTATTACCTGTTTTTATACCAGGTATGTGAGGTTCTCATTAGAAAGGTGTTAACACTCAAGCAAAGAGATGCATCAGAAGTGCAAAATGCAAGTTTGGTGCTTCCAAAAAGATTTTAGAGAATCATTGGGATCTTTTCAATGATATCTTTAATGGCATACCTGCCTATTTCTTCAGTTCCAGAAGTAGTCTTTTACATTTTCACCTTAATGCTTTTTTACTTGTGTGTGCTTTTGTTTGCAGTTGAGTATTATAACATCCAATTTCATCATAGTGAAGAGAAATGTCTCCCCACTTTAAACTGTACTACTCTGTGACCCCACGCATTCCCAAAGGTATTTTCAGCCTTATACAAAGCATCAGCAACTACAGACTATATGGAGTGATAAACATTTAGTCTTACAGTGACAGCTATAATTCCAATGTTTTCTCTGTGTCTGCCCCCTTTATCTTGCCTTTATAGCCCTTTCTGTGTTGCTTTAAAAGTGCAACCTTTAGTGAACTACAGATCACTAATTCAAAAATCCCAAATCATGGGGACTTAGAGCTGTAACTGCCATTTTACAATGCAGTGCTCCTTACCTTCATTTTTTCAAGGTAAGGAGTATTATATTATAAAATGGCAGCACCGGCTCCAAGACTCCATGATTTTAGATTTTTAGATTATTTATTTATTTATTTATTTAAATGTTTGATAAATGGGAAACGCACACTGATTAGTGACCACCAAACCCCCAAAGAAGAGTTTAGGTATCCTTTAAGAAGACATTTACCAAAGTGTTTTTTGTCTTCAGTATTAAACTATTTTAATTAAATTGTTTTAATTTTATGTACGTTTTACATTGCTTTCAAGAATGTCTCATAACCAATGCAGTCTTTGAAGAATATTTCACACCGATCTGGAGTAGTAGAAACATAACCTACAGGAGACAAATATGTTAGATCCAGTGATGGTAATATTCTGTGAAGTCATGATTTATTTAAAAAAAATTAAAATGTTAACAATTGTTCAGTAGTGCAATAATGTCTTCAGAATTCTTATTTAAATTTTGGAACCACACTTAAATTTTGAATACATTTCAGCTGGCAGAGTACTGTAGCACTGTGCTTCAGATAATTATCATACCATAGTAACTGTTTTTCCATCTCTTGCAGTTGTATCTTCGTATTGCACTGGCAACTGTTGTCTTCATCACTGGCTGCTTTGCATACTACCAGGAATCAAAGTTCAAAGATAATGGACTCCTTCAAAAAAATGGTTCCTCAGGTACAGTATGAGTGCACATGTAGGAGAGTTGCAACTTTATTAATCAAGAACTTGTTCACTTGTTTAACATTAAAAACAAAATATAAAAACGTAAATTTCAGTCTTTGTAACCTCAAAGGCTGCAACACATTTGCTTTGATCTTTCCTGCTGGATCTTTTCAGCTCCCCTTACAGGATCAAATGGGCTAATCTAATAATGCATATTTATGGAATATGATTTTCCCAGTAAGAAGATTTTCCTGCAATAACTGTTATGGTCAGGAATCTTTCACACATTAAATTTTGGCAATGGAGAACTTCATTCCTGGAAATTTGATTTCCTGGAGTATGTAGAGAAATTAACTTGAACAGACATCAACAATCAGCAGATAAACCCAATTAATTAAAATTAAATTTTTATTTATATGTCTTCCCTTTCACTGCAACATTGGCCACCAATATACTTCCCAGTAGTTTTGTGGAACAAACACTTTTTTTCAAAGGAGGGGATCCTGCAATTTTAACAAAAACTTTCAATTTCTGATATGCATTCTTTATTTTAATATAGTTTAGCTTATCCCATGCTCGGTGTCTGTTTTTCTGCTGTATATGTCTCTTCTATTGGTACTGGTTTCCCATTGATTGCTATTTTGGGAGACTCTTTCCTCAGTATCTTTCTCTATCTCTCATTTGTGTGTTATCTTGTGTAGGTATAATTAGTGCTGGCATCAAAATAATATCCATTTGTTTTAAGTTCTTTTGCTGGCCCCACACTGTATCTACCATTGATCCTAGTTTGGTGTACAGTAAAGCACAATCCTTAAGTGCTTTGTTTGGAGGTTTTATAATATGTATTTTCACTCCTACATTTTTCACATGTAGAATATGTAACACTAATTCTTTTAGATTTTCTCTTGTTTCTTCCTGCAACTTGTGTATCCCATAGATTTCTATGAGGTATTCCATTTCTATGCCTTCCAGATTGAAAATTTGTCTGTAGTGGCAAACTTATTTTTATTTTCCAGGCTTCCCTTCTTAGGTTTCTAATCCTGAAGCTTAATGCTGGGTGCTGTCTGGCTGGTCCCAGCCTCCCTAACATCTCTTGTTAACTTGGTTTCCACATTCTCATCAAATATTTTGCTCTCCATGATTTTATTTCTTTCTTCTGTTCTCCTCTTTTCCTTCGGTAATGTCTATCCTCTTACTTTCATTATCTGCCAATACTTTTTTTTCTTCTCTGTTTAAATTCTCCTTTCCCTTAATATTCTTTGTCAGGGTCTCTGAGATACCCTCATTTTGTTTCCCCTTATCATTCCAATCTTTACCTTTCTTTTGTTTTTTGACTTTCTAATGGCTCCTATTGAATCCTGTGATTTTGGAGTTATGTGTTTTCTTATCTTTACCCCTTCAGTATGCTATAAATTACATACATGGGGTAGGTTTTTGTCAAAGGGTGGCAGTAAATTCACCTGAACAGCTTTGTTCTCTCCCTGGTCCCTGTCCTTTACTTCCTTATTGTCCTCATTAATGTAGCATGATTGATCTACCAATTTATAATCCTTTTGATTGAGATTATCCATTATTGCCCTATTATAGACTAAGCTATTTTTAATAGTGCCCATCTCTTCCTTAATTGCAGTAAGGTTTTCCAAGATTACTATATTAGCAAAGTACTTGTTATGAATACAGACCTACTATTATTCAGCCATTGTGATACACACATTTAGAATTAGAGGGATGGTGCAAGGCTGCTGAAGTCATGGTGATCTGACTGTTTCAATGCTCCAGTGTGCATGGTTCAAACCAAAAAGAGCCATAATAAAAGCTTCTATCTTCTCAAAAAAAAAGTATATTTTACTATATTTGATTTAGCCTGAAAATACAAAATAGCAACAAGGAAGTAAAACAATCAAGATGAGATTTCAGCGTTCTTCAACATACATAAAAAAGTTTATTGGGTGTTTGGTAACAGGCAAATGAAACCAGACACAGAAGGAAGTCAAAAGAGAGTATCAGTTGTGGGGCCTAGTAACAAGTCAAGGAGCTTCCTTGACCACTCTAATGGGGTCCACCCACCAACACTACTGACCATTGGTGAGCACTGGTAGTAGAGTAGGAGCTGGGCAAGTGCTGCAAGCAGTCAGTGTAGGAGGAGGAGGTGGATGGCAGGCTGCCTGCCATGGTCCAGTTCTTGTTTTAACTCCCTAGTGGTGCCTGAGTGGCTGTAACATTCTTCTGTGCAGCAGCCCTCTATCTGTAGGGGTTAAGGGAACTCAGTTTAGCTGTCCTGTTGTATTCAGGCAGGCTCAAGCTCCATTACAACAGCAGGTCCAACTGGAGCCCCGGACCCCCAACTATGCTACTTGTACAGGACTAACCACTGAGAGGTCCCTCCCCACCACCACCACCCTTTGCTGCCCCCTTAGCCAGTTTGTGATCCATTTCACCATTTTAGGTCCCACCCCACATATTCCAGTTCCCCCAACCTCCCATGTGGCACTGAATCAAAGGCTGGCTGAAGTCTAAATACAAGACATGCACTGCATGGCCTTTGTCCAGCTCCTGTGTCACCCAGTTGTAGCACTCTACAAGGTTTGTCTGGCAGGATCTGCCCATGCAGGAGGTGGAATTGAAGGAAAAAAATGCTTCACATGTGCAGAGATGGGGAATGGTGTGTTGGGTGCCAATGGCCTCAGGCCACCCACTGAATCTGAACCGCACCCCATTTCCACCCACCTGGAGCCCACCAGGCTAGATAGAATCAGGTGTGGTGTGACAAATGTGCAACTCACATTTCTGTCTTTGGCTGGGGCAGCCAATGTACAGTGGTGGGACAGTCATGGAGGGGCACCAGCACCAACTTCTTCCAGGCCACAGTCCACTGTTTGCCTTGGGCTGCCCACCTGGAGGTCACCTTGTCACTGTGCCAACCTGTGGAGTGGGATGGGTGTGGAGGGGAAGATGAGTAACTTACATCATTCTCTGGCTACTACAGATTATTCCATATATGCTGATGTGAGATGGAGGTGTAAGGGGCAGCAACTGCCCAGGGGTGCCCATCCAGTGCCCACCCTACACTGTGCTAGTCAATGTGAAGTGGCAGATATGTGACCCACATATTTGCCTCTGGCTCTGTCTGGGTGCTCCTCTTATGCAGTGGTGGAATAGATGCACCAAGTTTGTTTTACTCTCTCTCTCTCTTTTTCTCTCTTTCTCTCTCTCTCCCCCCTCCCCCACTACAAAAGGAAAACTCTGCAGCACTGCTCTCTGTCCTGGTCACAGTACTCTTGTTGTCACTTTCTCTGCCTCTCCGTATGTGCTGTCCACTTACACTGGGCTTCAGAAAGACAAACAGAGAGTCAAACTGACAGCAAGGTGTCAGATGAGTGAATGGCAATAAAATGGTTGGCAACCTAGCTAGGGCGTACACTGTACTCCACTTCTCTGTTTTGGAGGAGGGGGGTTGTCACCGTCTCTGACTGGAACTCATTTGACCTGCACATATATGCCACACTGGAAGTAGCTCTCGCTGTTGCTGTGTCTGTCTCAGGTAGGTAGGGGGTGGGGAGGGAATGACACTGCTGGGGACAGGCCACTCATTGAAATGCACATTTGTTCAGGTGCAGGTCTGGAAGCTAGCCGGTCACCGTGATTATGGTCACTACATTGCACTACCCCAGTTTCACACTGCCAAGGTAGTGCTGCAATAGTGACAGACTGTCACCTTGTGAGCACTCTTATTCTGCTTACTCGCCACATCTTAGCATGTTGCTGTCACTGTTTGGGAGCTCTTTCTCTGTTCTGTCATTGACACTGGTGCCACTCACCACCTCTTTTGATCCTGTGCAGTCTTTCAGGGAGGCCTGCTGCATCTCCTTCTCTGTGTCTGTCCCTGCAGCCTGAGTCTCTCTCTCTCTCTCTCTCTCTCCCCATCACCCAGAGTTAAGCAACAGCTCTGCAGGCAATGCTGCTTCACTTTTCAGCACTCTCGCTCCTTATGTTGTGCAATGGGGTGGGGGACACACTGAAGCAGCATAGACACTAGGAGATCTGTTGGGCAGGTCAGTGGGTACCATCACAGAAAGCAACGCTCTGGCTGGGCATCGTAGCTCACATGAACCACTGGAGAGAGAGGTGCTCAGGGACAAAAACATGCACTGCCATTCATACAGAGACACAAACAAGTTCAACATGGACGTCTGTTGGGGGAAGGATAAATAATATTTATTTGTCCTTTACTGCTATGACTGTTTACTGCTTATGACACAAGGAGTGGGGCTAGAGTGTATGGCTGGGTACCCGGACATCTGCAGGGTAGGGGGGGGAGACAAACAATAAGATCAGCAAGGGCATAAATGAATGGTGACAGGTATTTTTCTGTAGTAAAACATGGTTGGCTGAGGCTCAGGCAATCGAGTCTTACTATAGGCAAATACATCACCTTTCATTCATGCCCAAACTGTTATTGAACACTGAACAGTTTGGAGGCATTCTGCACTAAGGGATTGACAGCCACTAACTGGCTTTAAACAAATCTTTTTGGGTTGCTGCCGGTGGGGGGAATATGTTAAGCATCATCATCGGGGTCTCTGGTTCACTGGGGAGAAGTGGGTGGAGTGTGTTTTTGTATGCGGGGCTGGGGAAAGGATACAATACTCCACAGACATCAGGGCAGCATTATGTAAATGAAAGGAATGAAGCACTGCAAAAAGCTCTCCCCAGCCATATTGACTGTGACCAGAATTTGTTCTGTTAGGTCTGCATCTACCTTTAGAAAATGATCTGGTTAAGGGAGTTATTGCTTTTAAAAACATATCTAGAAGTGTGGAAGTTGAACTTTCCTACTTATTCTGCTTAGTCATGCTTGCTGGCTTACATCAAAATGTCCTTTCTAACCTCCGAAATGTCCTTTCCGACCTCTGAACCAAGAGTTCAGTATAAACAATGAGCAGATTCATGTAGAATGTTTAATCTCCCACATCTTATGGGATTATTTAATCAACAGCACTGTTCTTTTTTTTTTATTTCTTTTTATTATGTGGTGATGACAAATATTCTACAACTTAATCCAGTCACAAACAATTTTCATGTATAACATTAGAAATTACATACCTCTTCAGTCCTAATGCATAAACTGAATGTATTTCTATACATCATGATCCAGCCATCTGTTTATGACTGCTATTCGGCCTTCATGTCGTGGTGTTCCCCTTTATTTCAAGATTGAATAGTTCCCCTCAACCATTGGCCAATAGTCTAAATTCTACCCGCATCCCCTTATCTCCTTTTTTTTTTTATTCATTTTTCCCTTAATATTGCTACTTCCTGTCTATTGTGCAGTTCATGGGACAAAATCCGTATCATGCATAGAAATATACATTACCCATGGTCTCCAAAAAAGTTCAGACTGCTTCTGTTTATTACGGATTTTTGCTGTTAGGGATTCCATTTGGTAAATGTTTGTCACCAGATCCCTCCAGTTGTGTATTGTAGGAATTATAGTGGAATGCCACCTCCTTGTTATTGCCTTCTTAGCTGCCAAAATTAAGTATAGGAAGCAAAGTTCACTGCCAGTTGGGATTGTACTTGGGATAAATGGTGATTAGAACCCGTTCTACTGTTAGTTCAATTGGTTCTCCGAAACATTCTGAAATTTCTTGTTGTAGAGAGCACCAAAATGGGGTTAATAGGGGGCAAAACCACAAAATATGGCCATGGTCAGCTATTCTACTACAGCAATTTCTCCAACAAGCCCCATAAGAGGCTGGGAGGTACTTAATTAAAATTGAGGGTGAGTGGAAATAATGGCTTCTGCATTTCCATGCAAATTTGCACCATCTAGTGGCATGAGTGATTTTGCATGCCTGTTTTGAGGCCTGAAGCCATTCCTGTTCCTGTATTTCTATCCCTAGGTCCCTATTCCAGCTTTCCATGATTGATTTGGTGGAATCTCCCAGTGCCTCTCACAGTATTCTGTAGAGATAACCTAAATGTAGCATAATTCCCTGAATAACTTCCTCCAGGTATCTCCAGGCCAGAGGCAAAGGGTTTGGTAATTTAGTAACTATGTCTTTCTGTCATAGTATATAATTTCTGACCTGGTTATACCTGAAACAGTCATTACTTGATAGGCCGAAGGTAGTTTGTAGAGATTCGAATGGGAGAATCCCTGAGGGGGAAAGGAACTGTTTAAAAAGTTGAAGGCCCACTTGTCTCCATCTTGAGAAAGTGTTGTCTAAAGATGCTGGAAGGAACCGATCATCCTCTGAAATTAGCGTATGGTGAAAAAAGAGATTCCTAAAGACTTTATATCTTTTTAGTTTATACCATAGCTTCAGTACTTGGGCTGTGAACAGGGAGAAATCACTAAGGGGAGGGGGGCAACCTAGTTTCAGGGACCAGTGTCACTTTTACAGTATCATAAAGGTCATTGATGGCAAATTCCAAATATTTCCATGGAGCGTGATATTCCAGTGATAACCAGAGTGTTAGGATTTTAAAGAAAGATGCCATTGAATAAAGTTTGAAGTTTGCAGATTAGCCCTCCCTGAAAAGTTGGAAGTTGAAGAAGGGACATTCTAATTCTGGGCTTATGACCATTCCAGATAAAATTTGAGGTCAGTTTGTCCCATGATTTAAAATAAAAGAGGGGAAAGTGGGAATATTCTGGAAAAGATACAGCAGTTTTGGAAGAATTATCATATGGATAGTCTCAATTTTCTGAAAGAAAGACAATGGCAACTGAGCCCATTCCCCCAAGTCTTTTTGAATCTGGATGGACAAGGGTTCATAATTTAATAGCTCTAATAATTCTAAATTATTAGGGATTGTAATGCCCAGGTACTTGATTTTAGTTTTGTGCCACTTAATCTGATATTTACTTTTAAGATTTTGGGAAGGAATAAAGAATAAGGGGAGCACATCTGTTTTGGCTATATTTAACTGAAAGCCCAAGATTGTTTTATAGTCCTCTAGGATCCGCCATAATGCTGGAAGAGTGGTTTCAGGGGAAAGGGCTGTTATCATAATATTGTCCGCAAATAGCACTATTTTATATTCCCTTTGACCCACCGGAATTCCTTCCACCTCAGCATTCCCCCTAATGGCCTTGGCCAGTGGTTCTATGTAAAACACAAATAATAGGGGAGACAGTGGGCATCCCTGTCTTGTACCCCTTTGAATTTGAATTGGTTGGGTAAAGGAACCATTAACCCATATATATGCACAAGATTGAGCGTATAAGTTCTGTATACAAGTAATGAATGATTGAGGGAAAGAGAACTCTGACAAGACAGCCCAAAAGTACTCCCAACTCACCTTGTCAGATGCCTTCACCATGTCTAGGCTAATTATGGTTGATGGGATCTTCCTGGCCTGGATATATTCTAGAAGAAGAATTATTCTACAAATATTGTCGAATGTACTTCTTTGTTTAATAAAACCTGATTGATCTCGATTGATTAAAGTAATAAGAATGGGTTCTAATCTTTTAGTCCAGATGGCCATACATATTTTGTAGTCCACATTTAATATTGAAATTGGGCGATGTGAAGATGGAAGGGTAGGGTCTTTATCCGGTTTAAATAAAGGGGTCAGCATTGCATAGTTCAATAGCACTGTTCTTTTGACAGCAAAACTACTGAGCTTGAATGTTACCATAAACGGCCTTTGAGCATTGATCTGGAGATATGTGCATTAGTTAATGTTTAAAGGTGTTACCTAATTCTTGTCAAGTCCCACTAGACTTAATGATGAGCAACGCAGGTCCACTATCACTACTAGATAATCCAAATATGCAAATAACAAAACACTTGAATTGTTTAGCAAAATAGGTTTTGTTAATCAATTGACATAAGTCAGGAAATTCAACAGGCCTTTTAAACTGATAAGCAGATGTTGTAAATTTGCTAATCAATCAATATAAATGAACAAAGTGCAGCTATATAAAATGCTTTATTGGTCTTTCAGGTTGGGTTAACAAAGTGTGTTGTAAATATAAAGAATTCATTTTCTTGCATGCATGTGTATAAGAGGTAGCTACTGAAATCTGATAAGCACTGCTCGACTGTGAGTAGCATGTGCCTTATACACTTTAAATACAACTTTGTTAATGTTTAGGTCATTGTATTACCAGGCATCAATTGGCAATGTGACCACCAATGTGTATGTAGTCTTCTGATTTCTTTGCCTCTTGAGCCAGAAAACCAGAAGGTCATGGAATCTAGTCCTACACTAGGTACTTGGGCCAATGGTAGTTTACTCACCTGGTAAAGGTGATTGTGGGGGAGTAGATCTCTGAGGCACTCCACATTCATGACATCATGGGTTGTGTACACCTGATAGCTTGCTTGCTGCACATGTAGATTTGAAGCAAATCCGTCCCTCTTCTCCCAGAGGACAGCTTACCTCAGGTCAGTTCGATGTATTCCAAAGCTGTATCTGTAATATAAGTTGTTATTGTATATATCTCAGTAACTGTTTCATAAAGGGATGTCCTCTAGTGAGAGTTCATCCATAGAATGATTTATTGTTCAATACTCACTGAACAGAAAGGAGAAACAATATATAAAATGAGGTGTTGCCTTAAGGGCTCGACCCCCTACATTGACAAGGTATAACTATGTTTAATAGTATGAAAAGGAGTTTAAGAACAGTGCATCTCTGGTTTGTTGTCATATCTGCTATGGGAGGGCTGTAGAGTGCCTCAGAGACCTACACCCCCACAATCACATTTACCAGGTGAGTAAACTACCATTGTGGGGGGTAGTCTCTGAGGCACTCCACATTCATGACATCATGGGTCAATAAGCAGTGTGTCCCTGTTCGGGTGGGTGAGACGTGTTCTCTAGCACTGTTTCAGTTTTGGCTGCAGTCAGTACTGCTCTAGCGAAGTTTGTTTTGTAGTCTTGTGTCACACGTCCATCCGATAGTGTCTAGTAAAAATATGGATTGAAGACCATGTGTCAGCTGCACATATTTCTTCTGCTATTGACATGTTCTTTTCTGCCCATGATGTGGCTTTGGCTTGTGTTGAATGGGCTTTTATGTCTGTAGGTGCTGTTGTGTTGCTTGCTTTGTAAGCTTCTTTGATTGCCATTTTAAGGTAGGATGCTGTGGACGCCTTTGATGCTGGTTACCCTTTCCTTTTTTCTTGGAGAGTCACGAATAGTCTGTCCGTGAGTCGAATGTCCTTCGTTCGTTCCAGGTATGTGGAAAGTATTCATCTCATTCAGAGTAGTTTTAATTGGGGGTCCTCCCGTATGTCCTCTGGAGGGAGTTCTGCTGGTATTTCTATTGACTGGTTGAGGTGGAAGGTGGATGCGACCTTGGGCCTGAAAGCGGGTATTGTTCAGAGTGATATTCTGTCATTGTAGAATGTTAGGAATGGTGATTTGGAAGATAGTCACTGTAGTTCTCCTACCCTTCTTGCTGATGCAATGGCCATCAGGAATACAGTGTTGAGTTGTAGCCATTTTAGTGGCACTGCCTCCATTGGTTCAAAAGGGGGTTTCGGCATTGCCCACAACACCAGGGTGAGGTCCCAGGGTGCAGTTATGTCCTTGGTGATGGGTTTAATGTTGGTTGCTGCTTTTAGAAAGCGAACTATGTCTTGATGAGAACCTGGGGATGAGCCTTGTATTAGTCCCCTAGCTGCACCAATTGCAGCCACTTGTACCATCAATGAAGCTGGCAATAGGCCTAGGTGAAGGCCCTCTTGTAGGAATAGTAATATTTGCTGTATGGTGCATTTGATGGCGTCAATGTTGTGGTGGCTACAACATTTTGAGAATATGTTCCATTGCCTCTGATAGGTCGCATTTGCATATGGTTGATGTGACATGGTCATTGTATTGATGACTGCTGGGTGGTAACCTACTTTCAACAGTCTCTCCCTTTCAGGAGCCAAGCCGCTAGTTGTAGCTGTTGTGGATTGGGGTGTATGATTGGTCCTTGGGATAGAAGGTCTGGTCTTTGTGGTAATGTCCATGGGCCGTCTAGGGCCATGGAGACTATAGTCGCGAACCATGCTTTGCATGACCAGTGTGGGGCTATCAGTATCACTCTCATTCTGGATGCATGTATGTTCCATAGCACTTGGATAATTAGTGGGATTGGTGGAAAAATATAAGCTATGTGGAAAGTCCAGTGTGCTGTTAAGGCATCCACTCCCAGAGCATTGCTGTCCTTGAACCGTGACCAGAATTGTTGGCATTGGTTGTTGTGTCTTGATGCTATAAGGTCTTGTTCCTCTGGTCCCCATGTTTTGTTGATCATGTGGAATACCTGGGGGTGTAATTTCCATTCCCCAGGGTGTATGCATTGATGGCTCAGCCAATCTGCTGTGGTATTCAGGGTTCCTGCCAGAAGTATAGCTGTAATTGATTTCAAGTTTCTTTGCACCCTGGTATGAGCTTTGTTGTTTCTGCCATCATTGCTCTGCTCCTTGTTCTGCCCTGTTTGTTTATGTAGGCTACCATGGCTTGGTTGTCCAATTTTATCCTGACATGCTTGTTTCTTATGTGTTTTGTGAAATGGAGTAAAGCAGGAAGACTGCTCTCATCTCTAGTACATTTATTGATATTTTCTTCATTTAGGGACCATGAGCCGTGTGCCGTAAGTGTGCCAATGTTGGTTTCTCATCCCAGCAAACTGGCATCTGTCTCTAAAATTGCCTCTGGCTGTGTGTCTAGAGGTATGCCTGCTGTCAGTTTGAGTTTGTTTGTCCACCAGGAAAGGCTTGACCTTACCCTGTTCGGTAATGGGACCTTTCTTGATAGGTTGATATCGTAGGTGGGTCCCTGTTCTATGAGGAATGCCATGAGTGGTCTCATGTGCCATCTTGCCCATGGTATCATGTTCATAGTGGAAGACATGAGGCCCGATACTTGCAAAATGAGATGTAGCATAGGTTCCTTTGATCTTTGCAACTGTGATGTGAGTTGTATGATAGTTTGTACCCTGTTGTTTGAAGGGAAGAGTAGGCCCAGTCCAGTATCTATGATTGTGCCTAGATACTCTATAGATTGAGTGGGTACCAGGCAGCTTTTGGTGTGGTTTATTACCCATCCATGATCTTGCAGGCATTGTAAAACTGTATTTGTCTCTCTTACTGCTTGTTGGTGTGATCATGTTCGAATCAGCCAGTCGTCTAGGTAGGGTATAACGTGAATGCCTAATTCTCTCAGTTTTGCAGCCAGTACTATAGAGACTTTTGTGAATACCCTGGGTGCTGAGGCTAGGCCAAATGGTAGGACTTGATACTGGTAATGAGCTCCCTGTATGTGGAAGTGGAGGAATTTGAAGTGACTTGGTCTTATCGGTATGTGCAGGTATACATCTTTTATATCTATGGAGGTGAGAAAATCTCCTGGCCTGACTACTCTCAGTGTTGATCTGATTGTCTCCATTTTGAAAGGTGTATATTTTATTGATTTGTTCAGGTATTTCAGGTCTAGTACCGGTCGTAGCTCCCCGGTCTTTTTTGGTACCATGAAGAATATAGAATAAATTCCCTGACCCTGTTCGTGAGTCAGTACTGATGCTATTGCATTGTTCTGTATGAGGTTTTGCAATGTGTTGTCCACCTGGTGGGGTGCTATCTTGTGTGGTGAAAGGGGGGATTTCACCATATGATTGTGCCTTGGCATGTTGTCGAATTTGATTGTGTAACCTTGTCTTACTATTTCTAGGACCCACCTGTCTGTGGTGGAGTCCTCCCATGCCTGTACGAATAGTAGCAGGTGTGCACCAATGCGGGGAGTCTTGGATATCCTGTAGTAGCGATAGTCATGGTCTGGAGTGATGTCTCTGTGTATATTGGCTGCCTTGGCCTCTAGGTGCCGATCCTCTGCCTCTGACTTTTGTGTGTTGGTATGAGGACATATATTGCTGTCTATAGTTTAAACCTCTGTAAGATATGCTGCCTCTCTTTCTGTCACGAAATGATGACTGTGATCGAAATATGTGTCTGGATGGTAGATAGGTGTGTCCTGCGTTATCCTTGGATAGTGCTTTTCCCTCTTCTTTACCCTTGAGGTACTTTTCAAGGCCTTCGCTGAACAGTAAGTTTCCTTTGAATGGAAGTTTTTGGAGAGTTGCCTTGGACTCATCTTCCGCATCCCAAAGTTTCATCCATAGAGCTCTCTGAGCTCTATTGGTTAGTACCGCTGATCTGGAATTAATTTTGAGGGAGTAGACTGCCATGTCAGCCAAGTATTTAGTTGAAAGTATTGCGTTGTCTATTAGTGCTGCTTCAGTGGATGTAGGAGGCAGGGTCTTTATGACCTCCTGTAGCCTTGTTAGGTGTGCCCTTGTGGCATAAATGGCTGTTGAGGCTGCCATTGTTCCTAGGCTTGCCAGCTCTGCATTTTTCTTAAGTATGTCTCCAGTTTTCTGTCGACAGGGTCTTTGAGCCCTGAGTTGGATTCTGTGGGTAGAACTGTATTCTTGTTAAGGGATGCAATTTGAGGGTCGACTGTTGGACGGGTGCACCATAAAGCTTGTTTGTCTGCTTGTAGTGGGTACATTTTGTCCCATGACCTGCGCTCTGGAATGCGTGCTGGTTCTGTGGAGTCCCATTCCTTAAGTACTACCTCGTCAATAGCTTCACATACAGGGAAAACGTCCACTGGTTTTGATTGTAGTTGAAGTGAAAGGATGAGTTTAGATGTCGGTGCTGGGGTTGGAGCTTCGAACCCCACTGTAGTTATGATGTTTCTGACTAAGGCCGAAATTTGGTCTGGAAAGCACCATTTTGCTGTGAGGGTCTGTGGTTCTGGGTCCAGTTCACCCTCTTCCTCCGAGACCTGTTCAGTGTCATTTTGGTTGTTTTGTACCTCAGCAGGTATGGAGCCGGTGGATCTATTGAGGTTCCTGGTGGCTCTCTTTTTTGCTGGAGGAGGGTTGGCATATTGCCATGCCGAGAGCTCATTGAGTCTGTCTAGCATGGCAACTAATACTTCTTGCTGCACTAGCATTAGCTGATTATTCTGCCTCATAATGGAATTGCTGTCTGTATTGTGCTCTGCATTTTTCTTTTCCTTGTGGGCATTATTTTGTAGTCCACTAGGTCCTTCTCCAGGGTCCTCCATGATAGGAGGGGGTGGAGTGTCCTCCACACATGTAACGCAGAGATGGCCCAGTTGTTGAGGAGGTAGAGGGGCATTGCAATGTCTGCAGGATTTATTTTTGGCCATCGTGATATGTGGAAAAGAGGCACAGATCAGCTATGTGACTTTATAATAGTAAGTCATTATTTGACAAATAGTGCTATTGTGTAGATTAATACATGTAGTAAGACTGTTTGTGCAGCTTGTTCTTTAATAGCTGTGGCCATGTTGTATTAACCTGGGGCAGATGTATGGCAAAATTGAGTCATGTCTCTTTAATTGTGAGAGACTCAGATGTAGAGCAAAATTGAGTCATGTCTCTTTAATTGTGAGAGACAGAGTCATGTGCCTTTAAGAGCAATGAGCCATGTCCCTGTAATGGGAGAGGGTGAGCAGCTTTCCTTGACTTGGGGGGCTAGACTGAGTACTGCTTGGTTGCAGTATTATTGCTTCATGGATCAACTCTCCTAGTAGGCAGGGTGTAATCGCTGGATAATTGCTGACAAGGGGGAGCGTTTGAGTTAATTAGAGCCTAAGGATGGTGTGGTGCATGAATTCACACGAGATCTCTGAGAAGGAGAGATCTCACTGCTTTGCCACTCATTAAGATGGCAGCCGTTGTCTCGGGATGCTGCTGAGCCAATCAGTGAGTGGCTCACTCGTTGTAACATGGATAAGTGCAGTATCTAGTAGGAAGGATGCTTCTGGGACCACTGGCAGGGGTTTCCAGGTAGCCCACCTTAAAAGTCTTTGGTGTTTTTATCAGGCACTGCTGGGGCCGCTAGTAGGGGTTTCCAGGTGCTCTGAGTGTTCCTTATTTGAAGGAGAGTAGTTCTACTTTGGAGCTGCTAGCAGGAGCTGCCAGGTAGAGGGAGAGAATATTCTGTAAGGCTATGCTGCCCTATTTAAAACTCTGGTAAACCGATGTAAATAGATGCAGGACTAACCAAACATGCAATTTTCTTGTGTTCTGCCTGTCTTATTCTGGTATATGACCCATATATATATATATATATATATATATTTAGAATGGTATTGTGAGGCTTACCTTTGCCTTTAGATTCGATTTGTTGGAAGTGTAGTGCGCTTGCAACCTCATCAATGCACATTTAGAACTGACCTGAGATAAGCTGACCCCTTGGAAAAGGGGGACAGACTTGCTTCAAATCTACATGTGCATCAAGAAACCTATCAGGTGTACACAACCCATAAATGTGGAGTGCCTCAGAAACTACCCCCCACAATCACCATAGCTGACGCTGTAGGGCAGTGCAAGGGAGTGCTGCACTAATTGATGTGCTATCCTTTGGATGAGACATTAAATCAAAGTGCTTCTGACCATTTCTGGTCACTTTCCAGTAGGAGTTAAAAATCCCATGGTACATATTGAGAAACAGATTGGGAGTTTTTCCTGGTGTCATGCGCCCCATCAACAAAACCATGTAAATATGTAAATAACCCCAGGATGCACCTGAAGCAAGCTATTACTGCTCAGTGTGTCTTTCCTTATCAAAAAGTACAAATAAAATAAATCATTAAAATTAGTTTAGGAGAGCAGAAACTATATTTGATGCTTAAGATTCAGACTAATACTGTAGACAACACTTGGATTGCATGAAGTTTCCGTAAAGCATCATTTGCTTTTCCCCTTTTTATGACCCCTGACATCATGATCTTTTGCCCGAGAGGTAACTATGATGTCACAAACAGATTGGTTTGATATCAGGAGTAGAAAAGCTGCCAGAGCAGATAAAGTCTAGGGGATAGTGATCTTGTTTGTATGTAACTGACCTATGAAAAGAAAAAGGTTTCGGACAGAATTAGTCCACCTGGCAGCAGAAAATGGTAGAAGCAGAACCTCACTCAAAATTCGACATTACAGCTGGGTTATCTTAGAAATACAAAATCACACATACCCCCATAATGCAAAGCATCATGGGCTGTATATGCAAATCACCACAGAATATTATGCTGATTCAACTTTAAGCAGAAATGCATGGTACCAAAAGATCTCTCACGCAGTTTGCAAAGGGTGCCAACAGAAGACACAGACACATGTTTCATCCTACCAGGACTCATCAGTGTGCCTTGTCTGTATGACACCCTAGTGGAATGTCTTAGGCTTGTACAGTTATGAAATGATTGACAGAAATTTTATGAAATTTAAGCTAAACTGTTTGTAAATAGTACTTTCAAGTTTCCCCAATGGTGTATGTCACTCATTATGGATGTCAAAACATTCAACCAAGGTATTTAATTCCTAAGGCAAGATACGTGATTCTGAATTTGTTATATCTCTCTTTTTCCCTCTCCACCCACCTTGAGAAAGCTAAGTTGATTGGGAGCAGCACTATGCAGTCCCATTCATAAGGTAGGAAGGAGTGCTCAAAATAAGAATGTCTGCAATCTGAGTGCAGCTTTTACAGCTGAAGAGAAACCACCGGGATAATTTTTTTTTTACTGTTGGGGGCTACAGTCTTTATTGTTGATTCACACTCGAAACAAACTAACAATAAAAACTATTTTAAAAATGGTTGAATGTACAAAACAAATATCACAGCAGAGGATTTAAGGATACCAGGAATACAGAATGGGGAAAATGTTTCCCAGCTAGCATGAACTGCTTCTTTAACTGCATATGCTGCACACCACCGTCAATTCTAAAAAGTTCCTGTAAGTAAGATAAAGTTGTTTTCTGATGTTTCCGATTTATGTTTTTCAGAGAAACTATAGTTCATGTAATGTCCCTTGCCCCATTACTGCCAAGAAAACAAACTACAACAATCTAGTAATCAGGGAGAAAGTAAACAAACTGCTTTGAAACAGGCTGGCCCCCAAGGGAAAAGCAGTGTAATTATGGATAAGATAAAATCTACCCTAACTGGTAACTAAAACAATTAAGCATGCATACACTCAGGGATGTGCTTAGCCTTTAATAAGAGGACTAGCAGGTTTAACAGTCACTGATTACCTGGACTTTTCTGAGGTTCAAATTGTAATCACACTGTTCCTCTGTTTAATTAGCATGTGATCCTCCTCTACTTCAGAGAGAGGACAGTTGTGGCGAAAGATTGCCAATTCTTAGTAAACAGAATTAGGGTGCCACTTTCTGCTGCAGAAACTGGGTCTAAGTGATGGATGAGGTACTCTATTTTTGTTTAAATAAAGCCAAAGGTTTAATATGTACCCTTAGGCGGATATGCCTAGTAGCACCACTTTAACAACCCCACAGCAACGTGTCTTGATTCAAGGCTTAGGAAAACAGACCATGGTCTGCATAGTTCCATGTCATAATGGCAATCATGAAACAGCAATCGCTATTATGGCGAGTGTACATCACTGAAAATGAATTTCAGTGATGCACACTCGCAGTGTGGAGAAAACCTGTGCCCAAGAACTACAGGTCTAATTTTTAACCCTGCACCCCCCAAATTATGGATTCTCAACTCATGTTGGGGGGGTGAAAAACTTCAAAAAATTGATAGCTGCCTGCCGGTAAAAATAAAACCTCGCCCGCACGGACCTGAACCCTGCACCTTCCAGATGACCACCTCCCCACCAAGCTAGTGGACAAGCTTGGCAGCTGTCTACACCTCTTCCCATACCATCCTCCCCTGTCTCTTCCCCCATGGTGTGTGCGATATAACCATGTACTTCCATTATGCTATTTTGCCCACCACAGTATCCAGTCACTCCTGCTAGGTAGCTGTGAACACTGGGCGCCATAATTAAGTCACCGCTTTTGTAGGTGCTCAATTTCAGTCACCTTGTTCACTGGATACCAGTATATACCTATTTCAGAACTACTGCAAGGGTTTGCATGTTTCTTCTACTAGACTTCTGAGCCTCTCTCATCTGTTTCCACTCAAGCTACAGTTGGCTGGGCTTGAACAGTTGCAGACACCCACCTAAAGTAAGACAAATGACATACAGGCAGATACTGTTTTCCTCTCATTGTTGTTTAACGCTGGATTCTCCACTGTTTCTGCTTTGGGAGACATCGCCTTGTCGTATTTATAGTTCTGCACTTCAAGAACACTTAACTTTTTAATCCAGAAGAAAAGCATTTTTCACCATGGCTATTGTAGAATCGGGGGGGGGGGGATTCAGAGGAGTGAGGCATGGACCGGGGACAGACAGTCCAGTGGCAGCAGGAGCCACCAACTGGTAAAGCCATACTGGGGCTAATATAGAAGCCTGTGGTAGTGGTGTGGTGTGGGAGGGTGTCAGAGAAGCGAGGACTGGGGAGACAGAGTGTGGTGGGTGGCAGGAGCTGCCAAGAAGGAAAGCCAACCCAGCTAATGTGGAAGCATAGGGGACATGGGGGAGACTTATTACTGGGGAGAACAATGCAGCAAAGGTAAATGGAAAATGCTTACCAGCAGATCATCCAGCAAGGTCCTGGTGCTCTGGGAATTGATCGGAGGAAATACTGCACCAGAGGGAGCTTGTGAGCCATGGGAAAACAAGGCATCAGTGATGAAAGAGGAACATACACAATTAAGGCGGTAACACAGAACAACTGAAAAAGGAGTAGGGGTGAGGACAGGCACTGAAAAGGAAGGAAAACAACATGCAGAACAACAGAAACATGGGGGCACAGCTGCTTGCCGGCTGGCTTACGCTTTATGTAAATGAAAGAAATGAAGTGCTCCCGCCCATTGCAGTGCTTCACTTCTTTCAACTAGAGAACAGCTTCCAGCTGTGAAACTCTGACTAATGTCACAGTCCGGTTGCATTCTCATTGGTCTGTGAGGGATGAGCCCACTGTAAAGTGCTTTGCATTGGAGTCGTCCCTGACACACCTCTGAAATGTCATTCTACCGCAAAATGTTTCTTGCGCATGTGCAAAGAAACATAATAAAAAGCACAGCATATTAATCAAAAGAATACCAGTTCAGAATTTCAATGAGACAACAGTGTGAATGATTTGTTTAACACGCAATAGGTCTGTGACTTTTCATGACTTTTACTGTGATGTACAAGACTTCATCATTTTGACTGTGACAGTATAATGATTTTATCCAAAACCGTCCATCACAAATGTACAGCCCTAGGCGTGACCCTCCCCTCCTGCAAATCTGGATAGCATCTTACTGGGTCTCAATAAAAGCCCCATTAAGAAAACCAATGATCCCTGGCAGGAGGGACAAAAGCAGAAGGGGTGGATCCTTTACCTATTGACCCCCAGCTTCTACCCAATTGTCTTTACCAACCCATCAGTAGGATTGCTTACCTCTTCAGCATTGTCCTGCCTCAGATCTTAAGAATCCTACTGCATGCATACCTTTTCCACACTGCAGGCTTGACAGTAAGAGATAATATTGAGGGCTTGCATGATGTGCATACAGCAGCTTCATCTACAAATGACTGAGACCTTCTTTTTGTGAACATCTGAATGAGAATGAGAAGTAAGTCTGCTACAATGGTTGCTCCTAATTCTGATACACCAGCATTTAACACAGATGAACAGTCAACAAAACTGAAGGCCTTTCTGCAATAACTATAGCACATGCAGGCTTTTAGTTACCAACCCCACAACCCTGTCCAAAGTGTGTCTGCTGCTTCCACAGAGGAGAGACAACTGATAATTTGAATGAGGTAGCAGGCATATAAAGGGAGACCAACCTACCAATCAAAAGTTGTTTAGGAAGTGTGCCTCCTTTTATCATTGGATGGTAGGTGTAGCCAATGTGTCACAACCTGCCATAGAAAGGTATGAGTACAACAGGTAATTAATAAAATTCAACAGGATGGACTTTTTAATCAGGGAACTAAAGAACATATATTATAGCTACAGTATAGCAAAGAAAAATGGTATCCACATATTACTTGTTAATCTCTAAACATAAAATCTTGCTAATGTTTTCCCACAGCAAGCCCTTGTGATTAGAAATGGGGAAAAGATGAGTATCAATGCTGAAGAGGTCGTGGTTGGGAATTTGGTTGAGGTGAAAGGAGGAGACCGAATCCCAGCAGATCTTAGGATCATCTCTGCACATGGCTGTAAGGTGAGTACTTTGGTCATGCAGAAAGGGGTATTATAATGCTATCTTATTGGTCCTATATCTGAGGAGAGGAAAAACCTCCAATCGCAGCCTGCGGAGCCTCTCTCAGGCATCCTGCCTGTTCCTGCCCTGCCTGAAGTCCTCCTGACCTGAGCCTCCTCCCCCCCCACTCCCATAGCCAGCACCCCCAGCTTAACCCCTCTGGGGTGGGGCCACCCCTCCTCTTTGGGCACACTTGCAGACATAGACTCCAGCTGTAGGTGAGGACCCAGGCGGAGGAACTGGAAGGCCAGGCAGTATGGACCCAGCAGTCGGCATGGGGGTCAGGTGCCATCGCCTAACCTGCAGAACTGGGTTTTTCTGTGTTTTGATGTCCACCCCCCCCATGTGGAGCACCCCTGATGCAATGGTGCATGACAACCCTGCCTTGCATCGGCCATGCTATTTGACGTGCTGCCCTACATACTTCAGCGCCCCCAATCTCCACCAGGAGCCGCTGGCACACTGGGCCATCCCCAGCCCTCCTCCAGGGGAGGAAAGCAGTCCATGGGTGCTCAAGCCTCTCCTGCCCCCTGCTGACCCCCAGTGCCTGAGCTCACTCCTGAACTCAGGTCGTCAGCATAGTGCAAGGAGTGGCGTCCAGCGCCTCAACCCTCAGCGCCACCGGGCCAGCTTTGGTACAGTATATCCATCTTGTACTATCACCAAGACTTACAAGATAGTGTGCAGAAATTGGGAAAAAAGACAGTCACTGAGCCCAAAATTTCTAGCTTTAATTTGTAGAGATGCAGTGCCATTTTTTTACAAGGCCTAGCTGGTGCAATTTTGCTCAGTTGCGAGTTTTAAAAAAAAGTTTCGGTTTGCGCCTGAAAAGTTTTGTGGTTCACAACTGAAAATTCCTGATATAGTTTGTGAATCTTTGAATTCCCTCTACATGAACAGCAAAATGTCATGGAATTTGCTGAAATCAGGAATCTCACCCTGTCAAAAATGTAGTGTAATATTATGTCTTCAGGTTTAGCACACCAGTAATAATTTAAGATTTGGTTAAAAGTGACTCAAATATCCAGTACTACTTGCTGTTGTGAAAAAAAAAAAGAAAACTTCCTGGGTAAGCAAAGTATGCATGGGGAAGTATGGCACCAATCTGTAAAACTAAGCTCCTGTAAAATGGATGATTTGGGGGTTCGTCACACAGAACTGTTCAGGAAAGTCAAACTTAAAACTTGAAATTAATAGGAAACTTTGCAGCTAGCATTCTTCTGACAATCTTTTTATTGATAAGCATATTGAAGAACAAGTTAAAATAAAAGCTACCATAAAACTGTCATGTGAAGTGCTAGCTTATTTCTGTAGGTGGATAACTCCTCACTCACTGGTGAATCAGAGCCTCAAACAAGAAATCCTGACTTCTCCAATGAAAATCCATTGGAAACTAGGAACATTGCTTTCTTCTCTACCAACTGTGTAGAAGGTATTGTATTAGTCTAGTTGATGCTTTATTTTGCATGCTTATGTAATCTGTTTCCAAGAACATAGACCAGCATTGTGTAGTGGTTTTCTGCTTTCGACTTACCAATTTTGGTCAGGCAAACACCTTAGCAGCATCTAGTTCATTTCCAGGTGTGACCAGGGCAAGATGAGGGTCACAAAGGGATGTAAGGAAAATTTCATCCAGTGATTGTACAACAGTGGACTACAAATATACAAAAACTAGTGCGTCAATGCAACTTACAAAGCAAGAAATACAGAATTATACTCTGCGTACTGTTTGTGGGGCTGTGAAAAGATAAGAATATAGGCAAGTCCTTTTACAATGTGAAGAGGAGCAAGAACATCCATTGAATCCAAAAGGTGCGGATATTGTGAAAACATCAGTGGCGGTGGTGGTGGGGTGCTTGCAGTTGCATTGAAGAAATATTAGATTTGTTTAACACGTTTCATAAAGAAACTAAACTCACAATAAATGTAGTAGAAAAATAAAATGCTACTAATGGTAATAATTCTAAAAGTACACATAGCTGGTGTTTAGATGTTAACAGGTTAGAAATAATACATTCACATGTGTATCTTGATAAAACGTTCTCAAAAAATGTATTATGGAAAGAACATATGACAATTCAGGTAAAACAATTAGCTGCAGTGCTAAGGGTTCTTGGCAGACTTAATTGCAAATATGGTGGCTAGTCCGCATCGTCTTCTTTGAAAGCTGAAAATATTAAATTATCTTCCAAAATATATTCTTCTAAGGTTTGGGGAACCTTTGATCTAACTCCTGTTGAAATTAAACATACAAACTTTTGTTTATTCCAAAATTTGTCCCAGCATGTGATGTAAGAGCAGAGGTGGGAGAAACTCGTCTGGAAACAGCGTATGACTCCAGGGTATTTTCTTATTCGCTAAAAGTAAAAAAAATATGAGCCCTGAACAATCACTAGCATTAGCTTTAGTGGAAAAGAAACACTTTAAGCACAGGAACTTGGATTCAGATTGGCTTAGGCATCTTGAGAAAGTTCTAGATTTGCTTTGTGCCCAGCATTTGAGTGTAACTCAGGGGCAGAGAGGGTCTCCTGCAACTGACAAATGGAGTCCTCGCCCTGCACCAAATTCCAGCATAACTGAAACAGAGCTACAGGGGAGCTAGGTGGCTACACAAAGGCTCCAGGAGGGAGTCAATTGCAACGTTAGCTGTGCCTCCTGCTCTCTAGTGAGCCAATCGCGGGTGCCTGCTCTTCACAACAGAGGGAGAACAGAGATGTAAAACCCACAACTGTGTGGGGAATCTTAACTTTGCACCCAGCAGAGGAGCATAACTCAGGGCAGAGGGTCCCCTGAAGCTGCCAAATGGAGCCCTTCCCCTGCACTGAATTCCAGCATAACTAAAGTGGAGCTAGACAGCTACACAAGGGCTCCGGTGGGGGAGTCAATCACAGCAGTAGCCATGCCCCCTGCTCTCTAGCAAGCCAATCGTGGGAGCCTGCTGACCCACTACTTAGCTTCCTACTGCCTCAAATGGAAGAGACGACCAAGTGGCCAGCCCGAATAAAGGACCAATGAGCTAAGGATGTCAGAGTCTGCCTACCATAGTCCAAAGCACTGAGGATGTCAGAGTCTACCCACTGGAGTCCAACTCTAAGGACGTCAGAGTCTGCCCTTCAGTCAGCCTAACAAGGCAGCCAGCAGCAGGGCACTCTGCACATCAGACGGGAGGTGGAGGACTAGTAAAGAAACAAACTAGGTGACTGGACATAGCAGGAGGTGGTAGGAAGGTATGTTTCCTGTTAATCCCTTTTCATAGCTCACATACCACTGGGGAGTGAGGAGTTTTAGGGTCACACCAGGAATAGGGTATTGTGAAATATTCTATATAGGGTAGCATTAGAAAAGGATTTAAAGTCAACAAAAGTCTGGGAAAAGGTGAAGTACCCTACCTAGAGTAGGGGGGAAAAAGGATTTAAAGTAAGCAAAACAGAAACAGGCAGGTAAGATAATAGATATACTGAGAGTTGTACACCGCAGTGGCTGTGAGGTGGCAGTCTTCAGGAAGACTTTCTGGAGACTGCGGTGCTGCCCCATCTGCATGCACCTCTCTGGGCTAAGAGGGGAGGTTGCTTGTCTCTAGGCTGAGTTGGCTAGGATTCAAGGGGCCTCTTCCTCCACCCAAGGACCACCAAGTCCTTCACTACTGCTTCATATGCCTCTATCCATCTACAACAATGTTATGGCCCTCTGGAGCAGGTTTATTCTTTCAAGTACCTGGGGGGGTCACAATCGATGACACCCTTTCCTACATGCAACATATTGATATGGTGGTGAAGGCCATCAATACCAAACTTGGAGTGCTTTATTGGCACAGGAGAAACCTCACACTGACTGCTCTGTCTCTCCATCACCAACTCTGTTCTATCATTATAGATTATGGTCTAGTGATCTATGGTGCAACCGTAGACACGGCACTGAAGTGGGTAGTTATTGCCCTTAACAAGGCACGTAGGCTCACCCTTGCTGCTGACCACTATACACACACCTGCATGCTGTATGTGCAGACAAACTGGCTATCCCATGTGATCAGAATCAAGTTCCAAACTTGTCTCCTCAGAAAGAAGACTCTACGGGGCAAAGCTCACCCTGCACCACTGAAATGTTTTCATCAAACAGTGATAAGTATGATACCAGAGGTAGAATGCAAAGTGTGCTCTGTTCCATTTTGAAGAATAGCACTTATGCAATGATCCTTCTCCTACAGGGCCCCCTTTGGTTCAATGAGGTCCCAGCAGTTTCACACAATACTGCAAGTCTTTGTGCCTTTAAGTCTGTACCTCATTAGCAGGAGTGCATATGACTGTCTGATGGGGATCTGACATTCTCCATCTGTTGCTCCTTGCCCTCCTCTCCTCTTCTGGGTGGACCACTCTGTTTTCATCCATGGTCTCTTCCCAAACCCCTCTACCTCCTTGTACCTAGCCATTCTGTTTGAAGCTCCCCCTTTTTACCCCTTGACACCCCATGTTAACTATTTCTGTCTCCTTACTAGGACTCCTTTCCAAACCCTTGACTTCCACGTACCAAGCCACCACCCCATCAATCACACTCCTTCCTATCTCCCTCTCCTTGTGTCTTGTACCCACTCATCCTAGGGCCCATACCCTACTTCTATCACTGGCTGCTTTCTCCTGCTTCTCACCCCTACCTTCCTTTCTAATGATAAGGCCTTTGGTACGAGGCTGCTCCTTAATACTAACTTTATCCCCCCCCCCCATGCCAAGATTGCTTTCTAGTAACTCAACTGTTATAATGTTCCATTTGCAACTATTTGCTATAATTAAGTCTGATGTATAATTGTGTTATTATATATATATGTACCTTTGTATTGTGTTTCATGATGTGGAACCTCTTGCTCCAAGGTTGTTTCCAAATACTTAAATAAATAAAGTAAAAAAATATGGTGTCAAGGAGGAGGAGCAGCTAGACTACATGGGCTTGGGAAGGGTGAGGGAAGTGGGTTGGAGGAACGCCCCCTCTGGTACCAATATGAAATTCCTATGCCATCCTGGCAGAACTGGACTGTCCCATGGAGGCACTCCATAGCAGTGGCCAGGGAGGATGTGGGACCTCCAGAGTGGAGTCCCCAGGGGTTGGCAGAGGACCACGGAGGAGGAGGAAGCATCTCCTGTTGGGGGACTCTGTCATGAGGGGGATAGGCTTTGGGGGAGAAAGGGGGGGGATATGTTAGGTGCCTATCTGGCACCATGGCTATGATAGATGAAAGCAGATCCTGGGGATCGCTAGGGCAGCAGGTCAGGACAGACAGATGGATGTCATTGTCCACCTAGAGACTAATGGCCTAGTTAGGAATGAGGTTAAGACTGTGCAGGAGGAGTTCAGGAAGCTGCAGAGGAGTTTTAGAAAGGTAGAACACTCTAAATGTCATTAAATGTCACTAAATGATAACTCCTCATATCTCCAAACAGCAATCCATGTTACAGCCTTGTTCAATGAATTTATCCAGCCTGTTTTTAAACATGTCCTTAGTTGTGCTACCTGCAATTTCATAGGGCAGTCTGTTCCATAGGTTGATCACCCTCTGAGTAAAAAAATGTTTCCTAGTGGTTGTCCTAAACTGTGTTGCTTGCAGCTGTAAGTGATTCCCTCTTGTGATTGACTTAGTGCTTTTAAATTTCAAGTTCAGATTGTTTCTAAGTTCACTATCCTGTAGTATGTCGTAGAGTATTATAAGGTCCCCTCATTTTCTCCTGACCTCTAGTGAGTGCAATTTTAATTGATTAAGTCTTTCTTTGTATTGGAGGTGTTCCAGATCTTTAATTAATGTTGTTATTTTGTGTTGAACTTTTTCCACCCTTTTTATTTATTTATTTATTTTTTTTATATGGACAACATAATTGCCCCCATAAGCCAACTGAGGTCTAACATATGAGGTGTATAGGGGCATTAGAATTTCGGCTTTAAGTCTTTTATGTTCCTTCTAATGCAAGGGTTCTCAAATGGCGAGGCCAGCCTCCCTGGGGAGGCCCCAACCAGTTCCAGGGGAGGCTCAAGCAAGTCTCAAAAGTACAGTATTTAAATTTTGAGTTTTATGTATTTTGTGTGAAGAGATGAAGCAAACTGAAAGAGGATAGTAGTAGGTGATGACAGAACAGCCCAAATACAATGATTGAGCATATAAGTCCTAAGAGCAGTAGCAGGAAGGTGCAAAGTAATCCCAGAGAAGTTGCTTAGGAGCAGGGAAAGAGGGGGAGAGGCAAAGTATGCAGGAAGGTTATTTCATATAGAGAGGAAACAGAGAAAGTAGTCTGACCCATGAAGGTTCTGCAACAGGGGTAACAATGGTTCAAGAATGAAAACAGAGCAAGTAGGCTGGCGAGGGGGTTACAATAAACTGAATAATAATGTTTGTTTATTTTATTTATTTGTTATTCAGATAACACCTTTGAGCACAAGAGCTCTTTTAAAGGTTCCACATCAGTATAAGACAAAGAACTGAATGTGAGCCAAGTATTCAGAGGGTTTCAATTTATTCATGGTGTACTACTAAGTATAGCATGTTATTTTTCCTTGGGGAGGTCCAAGAATATTTCAGCTTTGGGGAGGCTCAAAATATTTTCCATGGATTTGGGGAGGCTCACTGTGACAAAGTCTAAGAACCGTTGTTCTAATGAATCCCATTATTTGATTAGCTTTTGCAACAGCAGATGTGCATGGATCCCTGAAGTTCATACAGGTGTCGATATATATTCCCAGATCTTTTTCTTTGTCTACTGCTTTCATAATTGTATTGCTTAAGAGGTAGTTATGTTTTATGATGCTCTTTCTTATATGTATTACACAGTATTTTTCCAGGTTGAAAGTCATGCCCCAAGTATACGCTCATTCAGTGATCTTATCCAGGTCAGATTGGATTATTTTAATTTGTTCAGAGGTAGTACAGGAACCGCCAACTTTCATATCATCCCCATATTTTACTGTGGTGCTTTGTATGTCTTCTTTTAGTTCTGCAATAAACAACTGAAAAATAATCGGACCCAGGACTGACCCTTGTGGGACTCCATTTGTCACCTTGCCCTCCCTTGACAACTACCCATTTCCTGCCACTGTCTGCCTTCAGTTAGCCAGCCAATTTGTTGTTCACGTTACAATATCTTTGTTAATTTCATACTTTCCCAGTTTATCAGCAATTGTCCAGTGTGGCACTGTGTCAAGAGCCTTGTTAAAATTGATCCAGATGATATCTGCCACTTCTCCCTCATTGAACAATTTACTGGTGTGTTCATAGAAACATATCAGGTTGGTAATTCAGGACCTTCCCTTGGTAAATCCGTATTGACTAAGGTCCTGTTTGTTGTTCTCCGAGATATGGTTTAATATTCTGTCTTTCGTTATGGACTCTGAGAGCTTTCCTGGGACAGACATGATGCTTATTGGCCTATAGTTTTGAACTTGTTGTTTATTGCCTTTTTTGTGTATAGGAGTTATTCAAACTATTTTCCAATCTGTGGGTATCTGCCCTGTGTTGAGAGATTGTTCAAATATTATTTTTAGTGGGTAGCAGATGGTATCTTTCATTATCCTGAGTGTTTGAGGTGCTATGCCATCCAACCCTGTTGCTCCATGCAGTTTAAGTCCTTCTATATTTTTTATTATTTCCTCAGGGCTAATAATAGCATTACTCTCATGTTAAGCTATGGGAGCATAAACAATTTTAGGGTCTGTGTATATTTTACAGAAGTAATTGTTAAAAATTTCAGTGATTTCTGTCGGTTCGATAACTATGTTATTATCTTTGACAATGGTGGTAATACCTGATTCTGTTTTTTGAGCAAGTTTATATATCCGTAAAATTGCTTACAGTTGTGTTTATTTGCAGTTGTGGCTAAGTGCACTTCCAATTTTCTTTTGACTCTATTAATGATGTTTTTACATTTTTTCTGTGTGTGTTTAAACTTTTTTCAGTGACTTTTCTGTGATACTGCCTGTCCTCGACAGGGGTAAGGATAGGATAATCTGTACCAGGAGCTTAAACCAATGGTTAAAGGAGTGGTGCAGGGAGGAGGAGGGATTCAATTTCATTGGGGACTGGGGTCTCACCTGGAGGGATGAATGCCTATACAGGGGAGATGGCCTGCATCCATCCAGGAGAGGAACCACAGTGCTCGTTGAGTGGTTTTGAATGTTACATTGGTGGGCATTTAAACTAGCCAAAGGGGGTGGCAGAAGGAAGCAGGAAGACATAAAATATCCCCCCCAAGAAGCAAAAAGTAGTCATTAGGGAGAACCCTGAGGGAGAAAAATCCCCATGGGTACCTGATAACAAAAAAACAGAAAACAGTAGAAATGAAGTGGGATGGGACTGATGGAAGAAAGGGTAAGGAGGGAAGGAAAAAGGGGGAATTGAAAATCAGGGTGGCAGCAAGATTTGGAAGACCATGTGTGCAAATGCTCGCAGTTTGGGAAATAAACTCCTGGACTTAATGGCCCCTATGGCAGAGGCTGACCCAGACATTATCGCCATTACCGAGTCATAGTGTAATGAGAACCATGACTGGGACATAGCCATACCAGGATATACTTTATTGAGGAAGGATTGGCTAGGTAAGAAAGAGGGAGGAGTAGCTTTTTTCCTGGTTTATGTGAGGGATAGCATAAAAGCAACGGAGTTACAGGGAACACAGGGAGAGGTGAAGGTACTGTGGGCTACCCTAGAGACTGGAAAGGGAGATGTTATTCACATTGGAGTGATCTACAGACCTCCAGCATGGGGGGATGGATAAGATTCTGATAGAAGCTACCCAAAAGATGGCTAACAAGGGGGAGGTGCTGCTGGTAAGGGACTTCAATCTACTGAATGTAGATTGAAGCATCCCAGCTGCAACTTCAGCTAGGAGCTGGGACATATTAGACTCCCTGCAGGGGGTATTCCTCGGGCAACTAGTAAAGGAGCCCACTCATGAGGGAGCAGTATTGGACCTTGTACTCATCAACTGGGATATTATCACAGACATCATGGTGGGTGGCCACTTGGGGACCAATGATCTTTGGACAGTGTGGTTTAATATAAGAACTGTGGCAAAAGCGAACCACACAAAGGTGAGGATTCTGGGCATCAGGAGGGCCAATTTTGCAAAGATGGGGAATGCTCCAGGGATGCCCCTGGCAGGGGTGAAGACTTGAGTGGTGTGGAGGAACAGTGAGTGAAAATAAAAGTGGGATAGGAAGGCAGCAAACCTCTGCATTAGGGCCGGTAAGAAAAGCAAAAGGAAAAGGAGGCCACTATGGTTCTCAAAAGAGGTGACTAGGAAGGTAAGGCAAAAAGTCAGCATTCAGGAAGTATAAGGAGACACAGAGGGAGGAGGATGGGGGGTGTAACAGAAGAAGCACAGGGAGGCAGGGAAAGCAGTCATGAGTGCAAAGACACAAACAGAGGAGAAACTAAGGCAGTGAAAAAAGGAGACAAGACATTTTCAGGTACGTAAGCGAAAGAAGAAAGACCAAGGGAGGGATTGCAAGGCTAAGGCAGGAAGGGGAAAGTATGTGGAAGGGGACAATAAAAAAGCAGACATACTGAACAAATACTTTTGCTCAGTGTTCACAGTGAAAAGGGAAGAAGAGGGACCACAGATAAGTTTCAGTGGCATCAAAGGGAGGGAGGTGGACAGTAGTCCATTTACAGAGGACAGAGTCCTGAAGGAACTCACAAATCTGAAAGTGGACAAGGTAATGGAGCCAGATGGGATACATCCAAATATATTTAGGGAGCTCAGAAAGGTGCTGGTTGCCCCTCTGACAGTCCTGTTCAACCACTTACTGAAGACAGGTGTGGTACCGGAGGACTGGAGGAGGGCGGATGTAATCCCACTTCACAAAAGTGGTAGCAGGGAGAAGGCTGGCAATTATAGGCCAGTCAGCCTGACTTTGGTGGCAAGGAAATTAATGGAATCACTACTGAAGGAAAAGGTTTGGAACATCTTGAATCCAGTGGCTTGCAAGATCAGAGGCAGCATGGATTCACTGGGTGGAGGTCATGTCAAACAAATCTGGTAGAGTTCTTTGACTGGGTGATCAGAGAAGTAGATCAGGGTGGATCGATGGATGTTGCCTACCTAGATTTCAATAAGGCCTTCAACTGTGTTCCACATGGGAAACTCATAAACAAGCTGGCCAGTCTAGGAGTGGGGCCAAAGGTGGGAACTGGGTAAGAAATTAGTTGGGGAATAGGCATCAGAGAGTAGTGGTTAATGGAGTCCACTCCGAGGAAGGAAAGGTAACCAGCAGGGTGCCACAGGGATCAGTACTGGGACTGGTCTTATTTAATGTCTTTATTCGCAACATTGCAGAGGGGCTAGAAGGTAAGGTTTGCCTTTTTGCAGATAACACTAAGATCTGCAATAGGGTAGACACTCCAGGAGGGGTGAAAACAATAAAAAGGGATCTAGGGAAGCTTGAGGAGTGGTCAAGAGTGTGGCAACTAAATTTCAACGTGAAGAAGTGCAAAATTATGCTCTTGGGGCACAGAAACCCAGGGCAGAGTACAAAATAAGGCAGAGTGGTACGTGTGACCACCAAACAGGAAAGATAGCTAGGAGTAATCATATCTGATGACCCAAAACAGTGTGACAAGGCTGTAGGAAGAGCCAGTGGGACACTAGGTTGCATAGGGAGGGGTATCCCAGCAGAAAGAGGAAGGTGGTGATGCCACTGTATAGATCACTGGTGAGATTTCACCTTGAGTACTGTGTCCAGTTGTGGAGAACACATCCCTGGAAGGACATAAACAGAGTAGAGGCGGTCCATAGGAGGGCAACTAAAATGGTACAGGGTCTGCATCAAAAGCCCTATTGGGAGAGACTGAAGGACCTTAATATGTACACCCTGAAGAAAAGGAGGGAGAGGGGGATATGACAGACTTTTAAATACCTCACAGGTATAAACAAGGCTCAGGAGGGAAGCCTTTTTCAGAGGAAAAGATGCTCCAGAACAAAGGGTCATGCTGTGAAGCTGGAGGGGGGTAGATTCAGGGGACATGTGAGGAGGTACTTCTTCACAGAAAGAGTGGTGGATGCCTGGAACAGCCTCCCAGCGGAGGTAGTGGGGCAAAAACTGTAATAGGATTCAAGAAGGCATGGGATGGATGAAAGGGAATCTTAATGGGAAGGAGGGGGGGAGCCCGAGATCAATTAGGTTCTGCAGTGTTACAGTAGGTTGGGAAAATGGACAGATTAGGTGGGCAAAGCAGTCCTTATCTGCCATCGAATTCTATATTGCTATGTTTCTTTATTTTCTTGATACTGGTTTGAATATTTTATCTTCCCTTATAGAACAAGGTATCAGAATTCACCCAATCCTATAACAAAGTGGTTCTGAAATGGTTAAAATGAAGGAGCCAACAAAAAGACCTGGGTGCTCTGGCATTATATGAATTTATTCCATGGAACATAGCTCATAAAAAATACATAGCTGCTAATCATATTTTGATACTATTAAACAACCAAGACTTAGAAAAGCATTCACCAAATTCTGATTTAAACATTTGAATCAAAGGTTTTAGAGTCACGTTTTGAATATAAAACCAAAGAAGCCTCATTTTGTTGTTGTCGGTTAGGAATTATTGAAGATACAATCCATGTTGTGATATGTTACTGAAAGTATGCCACCCAAAGGAAAAAATGGTTGGGCCATTTCTGTGCCAGTTCCAAGAATCTGCCTGTTAAGCAATTAACATATTTACTTTCTGGAGAAGACCCACTATTAACAATAAATGTGCGCATTTCTTGGAAGCAGTCATCACCTTAAGAATAACTAAGATGATTAATTCTCTGTGCACTACTGTAGTTAAGTACTTTGTTGTATAGGTCTGAAGGTTTCTCGTTGTGCATCATATATTTATGTTTACACAGCTGTACAAAACTTTCAGCTAATCCACGGCTTGAAGACCTTTGCAAACAAGTATATGAAGGTGGATTTTTTTGTTTGTTTTACAAACCGAGGGACTACTTTCCAATGAATGTGGGGTGTCCTGTTTAAATTATATGATTTTATGCTACTTCAGCACCATTTCCTAATGATTCTACTCTTGCACCAGTGATATTATCTTACAGCTACAGGATGACATATTAAGTGGACCAGGATTAAAAATAGTCATTTTTTTGTCCACGTGGTTTTGTTTCTATCAATAGGATTAGGGATTACCAGGACCTGAGTGATACTGGTTTACATGCTACCCACCTAAATAGCATCTGTTATTACCATTCACATTTTTAAACTTGTCAAACACCATGGTGCAGGTTACAATTTAGGCCATGACAATTTTGAATATATTTAATGTCGCGATAAATGTTTTAATGTATGTGTTCCCATTAGATTAACATCTGTCTATTTCTTATAACATTCATGAGAAAATATAATGATATATTAACTGTAGTTTTAATGTATATTGCGATTTATGATGATTTGGAATGTTTTTATGATTTTGTAATGGCTATATAGCTGATCATTAAAGCTTATTACTTACTTACATTGAGTAACGGATGGCGATTTGAGCCCTAGTCAAACAGGCATGCTTGATCAGATGGAACACAGATACAGTAACACAGTTCTGGTCCATCCCCCTTTTGTTACCTGCACCTCTTCTCCCCACTTTCACCATTCTTCTCTCCTCCTTCTCATACTCCCTATACTCCTCTGATTCCTTCTCTTTCTCTTTCTCTGTCCCTATTGCAAACCTCCACCAGGCAATCTGCTTTCTTCTCCTGCCACCCTACTCTAGAACAGGGGTTCTCAAATGGTGAGGCCAGCCTCCTGGGGAGGCCCCAACCTGTTCAGGGAAGCTCAAGCAAATCTTGAAAAGTATTATATTTCAATTAGAACTTTATAGATTTTGTGAAAGGATAAGGCAAACTGAAAGAGGATAATAGGTGAGTTTATGTATTCATTCACAAGGATAATAGTAGGTGAATTTATGTATTTATTCACAAGTCTGTGACCAGAGAAGGTGCTGTACACTGAGCTATGGTTTATTTCAGGTGTACCCAGGGAAGGGTGGTGAGAGAACACAATTCAAAATGTAACTGCAAAACACTCGAGCAATACAAAATGAATAAAAGTGCAAACAAATTAAGAACAATAAACTAACAATGTGAGGAACAACTGATCAATTTGACTGGCAGCAGAACTATCCAAATACAAGCGTTAACCATACAGGTACTAGGGATAAGAGCAGGAAGGAGCAAAATGATGCCTGAGAAGTTGCTTAAGAGCACGGTGAGAGGCAGAGGTCGGCAGGAAGGTTATTCCAGATAGGGGGGAAACAGAAAAGGCAGTCTGACCCATGAAGGTATGGCAGTAAGGGGTAACAATGGTTCAGGAGTCAAAATATTGGAGCAAGTAGGTTGTCCTGTGGGGGGTTACAGTAAGCTTAATAGCATGAGAGCCAGCTATGCAAACAGGTTTAAATTTATTCCTTATGTACTGTGAAAAGTAGGCTATATTTCTGTGGGGAGGCCCAAAAATATTTCAGTATTTTGGGGGAGGCTCAAGATCTTTTCCATGACTTAGGGGAGGCTCACTATGACAAAGTTTGAGAACTGTTGCTCTAGAACAACCTCCCACCTTTTTTCCATTTCACCACTGTCTCCTACTTCAAGGCTCTCCTATGAGACCTTTCCATACAGACTTGATTTTTCAAGTAACCACACCTCCTCTTGCTACCCTCACCTGCTAAAGTGTTTTTTCCCTCCTGCACCCTTGCCTACATTTTATTGCCCCTTCTGAGCTGCTTCTCTATGTAGCCCATCTCCTTAGTATCTAGAGGTATGATGGATGTTATAAATAGGGAGGACAGCATACAGAGAATTGAATCCACTTACTTGACCTCCAAGTACATGGTGACCTCCAGGCCTCAGGAACACATCAGGGCATTCAGGCTGCAATTAAAGGGGGTTAGAGCACAGAGCAACTGTCAAACAAAAGGGTAATGTTCCAACAGTCGGATACACCTCAAAACAGGATCCTTTTTATTAACTGAGAGCTCATGAGCACTATTTTTCCCCTAGGGCAGGCTGCAATCTCTTACTTTCTCTACACGTTCAGTATCTATAAGCAGTCTCTGAACCCCAGTCACCAAACAGTGACAATAAAGGCATTGTTTCATTTGTAATTTCCATTCCTAGAAATTGCAGGTTTGTGCCAACAACCCAGTTGGACACACGAGTATAGTTTTGCAAATAAAAATCACAAGTCGACACACATTTGATCTCTTATTAGCAACGAAACCAAAACTGCATACAGCTGCTAGGGCACCTGTAGCCTGGACCCTCAAGGGATCCAAATATTCAAGACACTTTCCTCCTCTCACTCTTTAGCACAGGTGCAGTTTACATTTTAACTACTGTGAGCATCAACCTTCACCCTGCACAGTTCTCTCATAACAGTAGGGTATTTCACTCATAGTGCTACCCAGAGAATAGACTGATCAAGACTTCTCCTAAACCCGGTACCAGTTTCCTTCTACCTGCCTCCCTGATATAGTAGTGGCCCCAGGACCTTAGATTCACTTTGTTCCACAAGCTATCAATGCAGACTAAATACTGGTACCCATGGAGACTTTATCCCACACAATATACTCAGCTAGAAGATGTATACAGTCCCTTGGGGTATGATGATGTCAACAGTGATTCCTCCCACATTCCACTAAGCAAAAACCCTGTGGGCAGAGAGTCCAGTTCTAAATTGCTACTTATAAAAGGCTTCATCCCCACAGGAGGCAGTCACAATTTAGGGGCTAGGAGAGGTGGACACCCTCTGAGGATCTGAGGCTGCCACAGGGACCACCTCTCACCCTCTCACAAGACTGAACCCCTATGAAAAGAGGTTCCCTAACTGAATTGATGCTACAGGGGCATGCTTTAAACCCTCCTGCCTAGTGCAGGGAGGTAGGTTACTGCTGAGTGCCCTGCACAGTCTTGATAAATAGGTTGATATCACCTCCTTTCTCTTTCTGTACTTTAGTTAGTACATCTGAATTCTCCTTATCTTCTCTCAGCATCTAACTTGATGAAATACATAGAGGATCCCCGGGTCTTTGCCAATGCAGCAACCACAATAACCACAAAGTATTTCTGGGCATTCCACACAGGAACAGAGGTTCAGCACATGGAGAAACATGCATACCTGTCATACACCTGCCCTGACTGAGGGCAACTTCCTGCAGCTCTCTCAGCTACAGTCAGTTGGCTCTTTCCCTCAGGAAGTTGGAATAGGCCAGCTGGCCCAGCCTACAGAGACTCCAGGGAAATTAACCCTTAATGGAATTGTAAACAGGTCTTGTAGACCTATGTAAGGAGCATTTTATTACCACCAATGAATTAGTGTAATGTATTTGCACCTTACAACTTATTATTGTATCCTTCTATATGGTCTATATCATGTTTACTTGCTGTATTCCCCACCTAGCTATGCATTCCCTACCCCAGGTCACAACTGAAAATGAGCTTCAGCTTAGTGTGACTTTCTTAGTTAACAAATTGTAAATAACTAGCAATGAGGTGGGGACAATCAGTATTGTGAAGGTCAGCCAGGAGGGAGAACAGGTTGAGAGACCGTATTGACTAGAGCCAGATGACCTTGGAGGTGAGGGCTTTGGGATGATGGATCTTCTACACATTAGACCATGTGGTAGTCCTTGAATATGTCAGGGATGATAACCACTTCCACAATGCAGTATGGATTGGAGGAGATGACACACTCAAAAAAGGAGTCGTTAGGCAATACTGGGTAACATTTGCTGTAATATTTGTTTGGAGTAGGGACATGTCTAGCCAGTGTTTAAATTACCAAGACTATGAGTTCACCAGTAGTGGTTAGTGGGGAGGAGGAGAACAAAATGATATCAAGGATGGTGTCAGGCTTAATGACTGTGATAAAGATGGGAAATGAGAACGGGAAAGAGTTCTTATGCAGGGTAAGCTCCTAGAAGAGGATGGAGGCTCTACGCACAACCTTAAAAATTCATGCTGAGATCAGCAAACATAGTAACACTGATACACGTTACCCCTGTTCAGCTTGTGGTCTTCATATATAGGCAGGGAGAGGGCAGCCTCACTGATCTTGGGGAGAACAAAGACTCATTTATGATAAAAAAGTCTGTCCTGAGTTGGACGACCTACAGCCTAAACTGGTCAGTCTTGAGCAAGAGGCTACAGGCATTTAGATGGGCTACTCTAAGGCCATTGAGAAGGAGGGTTATTATGAGGGAGAGAGTGGGGGAGGCAGAGGCAAGGTCAACATCCTTGACAGTAAAAGCAGAAGGGTAATAATATGATGGAACAAACTCTGCTTTTTGAAGGTGAGTGGAGAGGAAGATGCTGAAGACAAGAAGAGAGGAATCTCCCTAATACACTTCAAACTAAATCCAGGAGGTAGGAAGCAGATTGCTTCTGATGGGCCTGGAATTTAATATGGGGAGGAGGTTAAGTGAAAAAAAACAATTGGGAGAAAGATGGAGGCCCTGGGAGGGCGAGGGTTGGAACAGCATGGGCACAGGAATAATAGACGGATAAGTATTGCAGTGGAACATGGGTATGTTGAAGAAAAAAGGGGCTTCTGGGAGGACTGGGACAAGTTCAGGGTAGGGAAATAGTGCAGGGGGGAGTAGAAAGGATAATGGGTCCAAAGGCGAAGGAGTGAGGAGAACAAAGAGGAAGGAATTTGGAGTGCTGGGCAATCCGAGAGAGAACAAGGTCTGGAGGAAGAAGAAGAAAAGATGAAGTTAGAGGCTAGAAGCATTTAGTAAGGCAGGTTAGCAGGTAAATGGAAAGAAATCATTAAGGGGATGCTTATGTGCTGGGGCATGACAGAGAGGCCAGCCTGGAAATGGGAAGAAGAGAATTTAACTAGAGAACAACACACAGCATATTACAGACAAATTAGGAATTATTACCATTCCAACCAGAATACTGACCAATTAAGCAAAACATCAACACAACTTACACATTTACATCCCACAGTCTTCGCCTGTTGATGTCTCTGCAGACTCCACACATGTAGTACTGCATACATTCAAAGGATGCCAAGTAAGAGAGCTTTATTTATCAATATTTAGGCACACCTTCCCTATTCCAGTTCAGTCAGTCTATTAACTGGAACCTTTTGAATGGCAGCAGCTTTCCTGCTGCTGTCTAGAGGCATAAATAAGGCTCTGACCCCTTGGGCTGAGGAGGTGGAGTCAAGAACTCATGACCCTTGAAGACTTAAAGTAGCAGCTTCTGTCACAAGCCTAACAACTTGGGTCCTGGGGACAATGTAGAGAGGAAGAAGGAAGTAAGCAGGGTCTTAAAAGGCTTAGACCGACCTTCCAGTTCAATCCACCCAGCCATTAGGTTGAAACCCTCTAAGTGGCAGCAGCAGCTGCTAAACTGATTAAAAAAGCTATGGTCATAGGACTGAGCAAACCTCTGGTTGCAGCTCCTGTTGAAAATCTGTTGACTTGGGTCCTGTTGATGGTGCACAGTGCACTAAATTAGGAAACTGCGTCTACAGACAAATCCATTGTAACTGGATACAGTTACCTTTGCCTCCAATGTCAACCTCAGAAATATGCTTATTAGAAATATTTATATTTATTGGTTGAAGTATACTTGTGTTTGGTTGTAACAGTTTGTACTAAGCTGATCTGGTATTGTTCCAGGTACTGCCCATGGTATTGTCATAAATACTGGTGATCGAACAGTAATGGGCCGCATTGCCTCATTGGTTTCTGGCCTGGAAGTTGGAGACACACCAATTGCTAAGGAAATTACATACTTCATCCATATTATCACTGCAATGGCTGTGATCGTTGGGGGCACATTCTACACTCTTGCAGTGATCAATGGGTACACATGGCTGGAGGCGGCCATCTTCATTATTGGAGTCATTGTTGCCGTTGTACCAGAAGGTCTTCTTGCAACTGTCACGGTAAGGTGGAGAAAGTTCCATTTCCTGTTACACATTCTTTAATATGATAGAAAAATTATTTTAAAACATTATCATCAATGAATATCATTTGCATTTTATTTTTTTATTTGGAGTTAGTTAACTGGGAAAGGGAGACTATAGGTAATACTTCTGGTTTTCAGCCTCTTCCCAGGATGAGGGGGCTACAGATGCAAACTGACTGACATTGAACCATATTAACATGTTGCACTTTTATTGAGTGGGGGAAATTTGGCCAGGACACTGGGTAAATTCCCCTACTCATTTTCTTTTACCTTCTCTTTATGCTCCTAACTCCTGTAGTAGCCCCTCTCTTCAGGCACCCAATGCATACAGTGTCGGAACTTCCCCGAGGATCATCAGCCCATATGGGTGCCCTGCTCCTGAACCTAAGACTCCGGATAACCCCCAACCTGGGGTGGAGGAGCTGCCCCTAACTCCTCTAGGCCTGAAGTTTGAGCCTGCACCTTGCACTGTTTTCCTCAGGTTCCCCAGATCGCCAACACTGGGACCCATCTAATAGCACCAATCATGGGTGTTTTTCCTGGTTTTCTCCCACCCTCTGCATGCATCAGCACACTAGGGGGGTCAATGAGACAAAGGCACAGTGAGACGTGCCTTTGCTCTGGACCTCGGCTGATGTCCGCCCCTCCCAACATGTCTTTTGCTGCCTCCAACTGCACCTTCCTCCCAAGTTCCCCCAGGTGGTGGTATAGCAGTGAGGTCTGCAGTTCTCCCCACCCAGAGAAGGAGAGCAGCCATTGGGTGTTCGATCCTTCTCCTCCTCCTCCTCTGCTGACCCTTGGTGGCCCTTGCTCGTTCCCGAATACAGGTCACTGGTGTAGTGTGAGGTAAGGTGTCCAGAGCCTCAGCCCTCAGCGCCACTGGGCTGGCCTCCTTATTCATTTTGAGAAGTGCCATTGGATCTTTAATATCCATCTGAACAACCACTAGAACGGGTAGGTGGGATCTCAGTTTAACATTGCATCCAAATGATGGCACCTCACAACAGCACAGTGTCATCAAAACATCTTGCTGGGGCATCATTGCTGCTACTTTAAACCAGTAAAAGAGTGCCCCAGGCTGACTGCCAACAGCACTTCCTGCAGCACCTGGTGTTGATTGGAGGTCTCTCATTCTGTTATTGATCACACCCAACCGTGCTTAGCTTTTAAGATCTGATAACATTAGTCTCAAAGATGGTGAGGCAACAGGCCAAGAAAACAAGGAAACTAGCAGTTGAAGGGTATTTACAACCTTTCCTCTTTAAGTGGCACACAGCTCCATATATATGTGTGTTTCACTATGCTGCAGCGACACGAATTGTGCTGATCATCACTACAGCGATGGCACAATGCCACCAATTGGCATTGTGCCATCACTGTAAATGTGTGTTTATTTTGAGGGGCACGGCTCCTGCCCCAATGTGGGGGACTCAGCCCCCACCCACCCCACCCAGACAACCAACTCCGAGGTCGAGTTGGTTCGGGGAGGGGCAAACACCCCAGAGACAGCAGCATCCGGGAAACCTGCAGACCATCACACAATGTCAGTGGCTCAGCAGGTTGCACACTCGCCTCTGAGGCTGGAAGATCAGAAAGCTGTGGTTTCTTTCTCCACACCAGGCACTTGGGTCAATCCTAATACTGACACTGTAGTGCAGCATGAGGGGTGTGCTGCATTCCTGAGGTGCCGCCTTTCGGATGAGATGTTAAACCGAGGTCCCCTCTGCCTGTTCTGGTGGTTGTTCAGGTAGACATTAAAGATCCCATGGCACTTCTCGGAAAGAGTAGGGGAATCTTATTGAGAGATGGACTTCATTACATACAAATACACATCAAAACAAAAAAAAAATATTCCATTACATACATAATGTGCTCCTAAGACAAAACGTGCTGACAAAAAAAAAAATAAACATAACAGTTAAATTATGATAAACAGAACAGAACTATTACATAAAAATTATTGTCCTTATTTCACTGGAACCATAAATCGCAATTGATCCATAAATGCTTAACTTTTTCTAGTGAAAAATGCAACCCATCCAACTGTTTGGTTTTGCTTATGGTTTTCTGTATATTATGCAGGAGCTCTGCATGAGTTATAACTCATTGCTGTAACACCCACATGCATCTAGTTTGCCAAATAAAATACTTGATAATACTTAGGACTACATAGACTGTGTCCCCATGATATTTGCCAAATGTGGTACCTGATGGCCCTAACATCAGCGTTTGGTAGTCCAGGCCTAGAAATAAGGGTTCTTTCCAAACTTCTGCTAAAAGAGAGTAAAATGGTACAATATATGCACAATCAACATACATGTGTTGCTGAGTTTCCACTATTTGTCCACAGCAATTCCTTGGGCAGTATCTATCTATTAGCAGTTTGTGTTTGTTATTACTTTTTTTTTTGTATAATCTTTTTATTGATTTTAAAGGTTGCAACAACAAGTGCAACAGAGACAATGCACACATACAGACATACAGACTAATGCATTTCATAACTGATTAAAATTACATACACTTATCAAGTTCCCCCACAGTTACTCCTCAAATTTCCTGGCAATATGTGGATATGATAAGATGCTATCATATAAGACATGGATGTGAATATACATACACCATAGATACATATAAACATAAACCATGGGTATACAAGCCTAAGCATAGGCATAGGCATAAGGCATGAGGCATGGGGGAATTCCCTATTTCAATGTAGTCCCTCTCACATGAAGCCATAACATATAGTATCCATTTCTTCTCTGCTAAGCAAATTTAAGAAGGGTGCCCATTCTCTGTAAAAGGCCTCAACCTTATTTTTAATTACCGGGGATAATCTTTCCAGTGCCAAATTCTGTATCACTAGCTGGCTCCAATGCTGAATTGTTGGTACCACGCTATTGACCCACGTGTTTTGAATACAATGTCTGGCCATTATCATTAAAATTCAATGTGGCATTCGGTCCCACTCCTCTGTCTCATCCGGGCACAATCCAAACAACCCTACAATTGGATCTATTTGGATGGGGTACCCTGCCATCTACCCTATTTCTTTAAATATTTTATGCCAGAAGGACTCTAAAACGCTGCAGTCCCAAAAACAATGCATATATGTCCCCCTCTCTCTCTTACATCTCCCACACACAGAAGAGACAGATGGATGTGCCCTATGTACTGCTACTGGCAGATAATACAATCTGTGTAAGAATTTAAAATAAGCCTCCTTAAACTTATTGCATATTAAGAGACCCCTATGTCCCACCAATATCTGTTGCCAGTTATCATCCAAGATCTCCTTTTTCAGATCCATTTCCCACAGTTGTTTCACTTTCTGTGTGTAGTCCGGTAAACCTTGTTTCCCCACCTTTGCACCCTTCCCAATGAATCCCTTAGAGTCTTTCTGTGCCCCAAAATCAAGTGTCTCAATCCAGACCCCACCCTTGTGCATCCTCCTCCTTTCCATTTTAAGATAAATTTCCGAAGTTGGAGATATTGAAAAATTATTGCCCTTGTAACCCTAACCTCTGAATAATATCTTCCAATGTATTTAAAGTCCATTACCAATCAAGTTACCCACACACCTCACCCCCCCCTTCTCCCATTCCCCAAAATCTCCATCCTCCAAACCTGGAAGAAACAAAAGGGTTCCCCACCACTGATATTAAGAATGTTTCCCCTTTGTTAATTCCCCTAGTTTTCCGGAGTAGGCTCCATGTTTCTAATACTGTTTTAATTAAATGATTACATCCCCCTTGAGTGGTATAGGCATGTAAATCTCTACTATATAAACATGGGGAGAGTCGTCCTATGCATCCCTTTTCCTCCAGCGCAACCCAGCTTGCCATTTCTGGCCAGAACACCCAGTCTACTATATAGCGTTGTTGTATAGCCAAATAATAATTTGTCAGGTCTGGAAAATTAAGACCCCTTTATCTGTTTCAGCTTTTAGTCTCTGAAGTCTAACTCTCGACCTTTGCCCCCTCCATACAAACTGGGTAAATAGCTTCTCTAACCTATCAACATCCTTCTTTACAATACGCAGTGGGATCATCTGCATAGAGTACAGGATCCTAGGAAGGACATTTATTTTCAACAGATTAATACGCCCCAACCAGGATACCGTCAATTGCATCCATCTTCTCAGATCCGCTGCTATTATTTTAATAAGCGGTATATAATTTAATCCGTATAATGATCCAATTGTCCTACCCACTTTGGTACCCAAATATGTTATACTTGTCATCCATCATTGTATTCCCCATTGCATATCCTCCCCTTCTAATTGAGGAAAGCACAACATCTCTGACTTACTTAGATTAATTTTATAACCAGAGAACATAGCAAATCTCCTTATCAGTTTCAATATTGATGGCATAGACCTTTGAGGGTCTGTAATGAATAGTAACATATCGTCCGCGTACAGCGTAACTTTATGTTCAGTGTTCCTTTCCCCATTAATACCCCAAATCTCCCAGCACTGTCTTATTGCCACAGTTAGAGGCTCCAGTGCCAATGCAAATAGCAGCGGTGAAAGTGGACACCCTTGTCTAGTACCTCTTTCCAATATAAAGGGCTCCATGTACATACCATTAACCAAGATCCTAGCTCTAGGGGCCTGATACATCTCTCTAATCCACTGTACATATGAGTCACCCAAACCAAACCTGATCAACACCTCAAAGAGGTACTCCCACTCCACCCTATCAAATGCTTTTTCTGCATCCATTGAGATGACATAAGTTTTCCCTGCTTCCTGTCCTGCTTTCCAAACCACATTAAGCAACCTACACATATTATGATAGGACAAACTCCCCTTCATAAATCTGGTCTGGTCTGGGTGAATCAACTCAGGCATATAGTCCTCCAATCTTGTAGCTAAAACTTTAGCAAGGATCTTAAGGTCCCCATTCAATAAAGAGATCAGCCTGTACGAGGTACATTCCAACAAATCCTTATCCGGTTTGGGAATTAAGCATATCATGGCATCGAAGCAGGTATCTGGGATCTGTGGACCCTCTATCTCCTCCTCCTCCTGAAACACCTCACTCAATGTTTCAGCCATCGGTTCTGCCAAGGCCTTATAAAAATCTATAGGAAATCCATCTGGGCTACTTGCTTTTCCCTTTTGTAATTTCCCTATAGCCTTTAGAACCTTCACCTTAGTTATAGGTTGACTTAGTCGGTTCCTTTGGTTCTCTGTGAGGTTGGGCAAATCTATCTTATCTAAAAAGGCCTGTACCCCTTGCCCCCCACCTATACCCTCCGCCTTATATAACCGAGTATAAAACTCTTAAAAACAGGTCCTCATCTTTTTTTCCTCCCTTTGTAGTTTCTCCTCTCTATCCTTAATCCTTGTTATCCTAGTAGGACATTTGCCCCCCTTCATAAGTCTGACCAAGAGTGGACCCAGTTTATTTGACCACTCAAACATTTGATGCTTACAATAGAACCACGATGTTCTAGCTTCTCCTTGCACCAAAGAGTTTCAAGCCTCCTGTGTGACAGCCAGTAGTCTTTCTACTGCCCCCCTCTCCCCCTGGGCCACTCGCCTCTCTAGTTCTTTAAGTTGCTTTTCCAGCCCCTGTCTCTTTTCCCACTTCTCTTTCTTGACCCTAGCCATATATGCTATTATAGAACCTCTTAGAAAGGCTTTTCCAGCATCCCAGTATGTTGCCCTAGACACCTCCGACCCTGCATTAGTCTCTTTATAAAATTTCCACTGATTTGCAGATAATCCTAAACTCCTTACTAGGAAGCATATATGAGGAAATTTCCATTCTTGAGAGGGCACCTCTCCTCAGCACATCCTGAACTTTCCTATCACCATGGCATGGTCCATCGTGAATAGGGCCATGTGAAATATCAATTACCCTATCATGCCATTCTCTTGGGATCAAAATATAATCAATTCTTGTCCATGTTCTATGGGGGTTCGAGAAAAATGCATATTCCCTAGCCCCTGGATACAACATCCTCCACCTATCTACTAAGTCCAGGTCTGACATACCCACCCACCACTGGTTTACTGCCACTAGTACTCGTCCCCTACCTTCTGAATGGTCCAAAAAGGGGTCCAGTGTACTGTTCAAATCTCCACCCAGAATCAGACCTGGGAATTGTTCCCTAGTTAATAAATCCAATAAGCCCGGGAAGAACTGTGGCTTATATGTTGCCGGTGCATAAACATTTCCAAATGTAATTGGTTCACCATGAAGCTGCCCCACCAGAAAAACATATCTACCCTCCCATTGGTCCTTAACAATTCTTTTCACCTCAAATGGCAGATTCCTATTAAGAAGCTTAGCAACCCTTCACTTGTGGGAGGAGTAGGAGGCCGCAAAACATCTCCCCACCCACCCACCCACGTCGAGTTTGGCATGCTCTGTCTCTGTTAAATGAGTCTCTTGCAATAATGCCACTTGTGTTCCCTCTTTTTTAGTGCAGATAAGAGCGATGTAGGCTTGATAGGATTTGTGACTCCCTTCACATTCCAAGAAGTCACCGTCAATTCTTGCCCATTAACCATTTTTGATTATCTCCATTCCCCGAAAATAGGAGTTTGCCATTGAGTACCCCCATGCCTCCAGATGTACCGCTTTATTATTCCCTTCCAGTCCTAATATCACTCTTCATATATTATGAAATGCAGAAACAAACTATAGAAAAAACACTTAAATAGCAATAGAACAAGCAAAAAAAAAACTTAATTGTATAATACTTAATAACATCCCTTACATCAAATTGTTCCCCCCTTGTACCCCCTCCCTTGTAAATGTCCCACAACATAGCATTCTTCTATTTGTCTTTTAACTATCCCAAACCCCTCCCCCACCTGTTGACACTAATTGCGAATTAGGCACGATTGTCTAGAATCCCTATAGTAATACACATGCCCCGCTGCCCCGACCATGGTCAATATCACCATATTTTGATAACCACAATGAACAATTATAACGGAGATATGTTCACTAAACCCATCTATTTACTGAAAACAATCCCCCCTGTGCAACACTTCCCCTTTCTTATAACACAACACTCCTGGTTGTGTGGTGGAGACGTTTGCCTCTATTCTTCCATGCCGATGTACTCAACCTTTCCCTTTTCTTGCCCTTCGGTCTCACATTGTTCCAGCCTCTCATCACTCTCTCGAGGGCAGCGAGTATAGTGGCACCAAAGAGGAAGCAGGCTGTACCTTATAATCATGCGTTAGCCCCCCCCCGACAGTTCACACACCTCCCTCTCATAATCATGTGAGCTGCCCGAGTTACCAGTGGCTATGGAGCCCCAGACACCTTTTCCCCATTTCATGTGGACATGTTTTCAAATGCCATTCACAGTCCTCCACAGGGAGTATATAATGTAGCTGGTCAGATCTTACCAGACTTCTCTCTCTCTCTCTCTCTCTTCCGCATCGCCCACACTATTTCTTTCTGCTACCTTCACAGTCTCAGAGTCCAGGTCCATTGTTCAGTCTCCAACCAGAGCCAGATCGTTGAAATCTTCAGCATAACTGGGAAATTCCAAAACACAAAGGGAACCACAGGAAAAAACTTGAAAGTCTCAAACAACAAACAAATTCTTTGATGCTAATACCACAAGCTGGTTGAGCATTTCTCACTTGTTCATCTTCTTTTGCAGCTCTGCCACGAATTGTTTAGCTTTGCCAAGCTCCCAGAAGGAATACATCGCCCCCTCATGTTGTATTTTCAGTATTGCAGGGTATACCATAAAATTCTGTATATTTAAATTTTTCAGCTGAGCCATCAGTGTATTAAACACCTTCCTTTTTTGTAGAAGACATAGGGAGTAATCCTGCGATACAAATAAACACACTGCCTCAAACTCCAGCACTCCTTTCCCCCTGTAGGCATGTAGAATCACCTCCCGATCTTGAAAGGAATGGAAGCAGATTATTACTTGTCATGGAGGTTGGTCCCCTGAGGGTCGAGGCATCACCGCTCGATGAGCTCTCTCCAACTTGTAGCTCCCATTCTTCGGTTGCAACCCTAACAGCTCCGGGATGGTCTTGGCACAGAACCCCATTATGTCTCCTTTCTCCGCTCCTTCTGGGAGGCACCTGAGATGCAAATTTAAGCACCTGTAGTAATTCTCTTGGTAGTCCATTGCATCTCTGAGGTCCTCCAGCTCTTTCTGTAACCTTGCCACTTGATCTAGTATCTCCACCGTATGTCTTCCAGCCGTGAGATTCACTCTTCGGTCTCAGTGATCCTGTTGTTATGTGCAGATTGTTGTTCCAGAATCTCTTGTAGCCTGAGATCAGTTTTACCCTCCAGCTTCACTAGCCTGGGCTCGAGCACCGCAATCACCTGGCCAGTTACCTCACGGCCTAATGCGCCAATTTTGACTGCTGAAAGCGACACTATACCTGTGCTCTTGCTCGTCGCAGAGGCCATAGGGGCCGTTACTTTCTTTCCCACTTTGCCAGCTGTTCTTTGACTTTTCCCCACATTGGGCACCAGATACTCCTCCATAATGTTATCCCTCAGAAATTCCAACAAGTTTTTCTTATTTGGGTTGGTTTTCCCCCGTCGGATTTTTACTTTTTACTGACCATTGGTACAGAGCATCATGGAGGCACGTCTATTCGGTTAGCTGCTCATCAGTGCCCCCTCTGTTATTACCTTTAACACTTAACCACCTAAAGTAGCTCAACCAGTTGCAGTCCCAAGAAAAAGGGGGGATTCTAGGGTTGGATAGCTGAGCCAGGACACTTGACTTCTGTGAGTTAGGGCATCCCGGGAAGTCTATACTTGTTTGACATTCTAAGGATAAAACAGCCTTATATATGGACTTCCTATCCATTGTCTGAAAATGTACAGAAGTAATGTCCCATTTTATAGTTAATTTTATACTCTCAAGCCCGTATCATGGAAGATAAGTGGAAACGTTCAAGCTTCTTGGTTTCTTATTCCCCCAAGGCCCAAGACAAGGCTGGATCCATGTTTCAACAAATAATTTCCATATGTAATGTCCAGGCTTTAGCGCATGGCTAAAATTATAGTCCAAGAATATGCTAAAATAAAAAGCCACGGGGTGAATCATGTCTACACCTCCCTTAGCTATAGGAAGGTATGTGAGTTCCCTTTTTGCAGGATTCAGTCTAGACCTCCAGAAAGCCTGAAAGAATACATTATATAGTGCTGTCACTATCTCTTGAGGAGGGGGGGAACATAGCTGAGATACAAAAAGATAAGGACTAAGAGGGTTTTAATGAATACCACCCTTCTCTTTTTAGATAACTGCTGCCCTCTCCATCCCCCAACTAATCTATTTGCCCTTACAAGCCCTTTCTCCCAGTTGGGAATAGAAATTTCACCCGGTCCATAGTCAATACCCAAAATGGAGATCGGGTCTGCTGATACCTGAATATCTGCCAATTGTCTAGCTGGGAGGAGGGGGGTATTCCAAATAATAACACCCTTACTTTTCTCAATATTTATTTTGGATCCTGACACTTCAGTGTACTTAAGTAATAGTGCAGATAGGGTACCGGTTGAGACAGTGGGAGCCAAAGTCAAAACCAGGTAATCAAGCGTATAGGCCAATACCTCTGCAGAGTTGAGGAATGTGGCGTAACTACTATCCCTTCTAAGTCACTCGATGTGAGCAACATACCTAATTAAAAATATCAGTACCAAAGGTGTATAAAAGGGGGCTCAAAGGACACGCTTGCCTAACCCCTCTGGAAACCCTGATATTCTTGCCATACCACCCATTGACATTAGGCATGATAGTGGCCCCTTGGTACAAATGTCGTATCCAGCTGACAGACACCTCAGGGATCCCATAGACTTTTAAAACCAAAATCAGAAAAGTATGGGAGAGCCTGTCAAAGGCTTTCCCCTGGTCTAATCCAAGCACGAACCCTTGCAATTGCTCAGTTTCTCCTCTACTAAATATTTCTCTTAGTAAAATCAGGTTGTCTTGTTGCTGCCGACCTGGGATAGCACAAGACTGTGGGGGACTAATAAGGTGTTTTGCCACACTTGTCAGTCTTGTCAGCAGTATTTTACTCAACATTTTTAAATCCGTGTTCAGTCAGCTAAGTGGGCGCCAATTACTAATGTCATTCCTGGTTCCTTTTTTATGGATTAAAACCAGTAAAGCCTCTTGCATTGATGCCCCATTTTTCCCAGATTCCAAAAAGTGGTTAAGGAGTATAACCAGGACAGGGGCTAAGTCATCCTGAAATTTCTTAAAAAACCCGTAGCTCAGCCCATCCATGCCTGAGGCAGAATGCCGGGATAATAGAGATATAGCTAAAACCACATCATTAAGGGATACTTCAGAGGTCAATTTTGCTATATCTAGGCTAGACACCTGTGGGAGACCTAATGTGGAAAAAAGGTCCTGGGGGGCATGGTATGGGGGAAGGTGACCAAATAGACTATCCATATATTCCTTGACTACTTTTAATAGATCTTGGGAAGTGTGGGCCCGCTGTCCTGTTACAGAATTAAGTTCTGTTATGAGTCTATTTTCTACCCTTTTCTTACACTCCTTATATGGGTCCAATGACTGTTTACAAACCTGGGTTCCGAATCTAAGTTCTTTATTTAGGGATTTGGCCTGATTGTACTGGAAGGCCACCATTTCTTTTTTTGTAGTGTTAATTAGGGAGCTATAATCATGTGCAGTAAGTTCTGATTGAGAAATTAAGTATTGCAAGTATTGACGTAACTGTAGATAATGGAGATTATCTTTATTCGCTACATAATGTGGCCTTTGTTGGAACATATTCTGTACTATTTTTTTGGTATCCTCCCATCACTCCTGAATTTCACCATAGAGTTCTGCAACCAAAAGTCTAGCTGTCAAATTTTGTGACCAAATTTTCTGCATAAGAGGATCTTCCAAGACAGACTCATTCCGTCTCCACTAATTCTTCTTACAACGGGGGGCAGATTCCCATGTAATTCGGGCTTTTAGTGCTACATGATACGAAAATTCAAATGGGTGAGTTGAGATAGTAATAATATCCAGCACCAATAAGGTGAATATAAAATCAATCTGGGTTTGTACGTCCCTCTAAAGTATGTAAAACCCCCTGTCAGATGGAGCTTCCTATAAGCATCCACCAGGTGAACAGTATTAACAATTTGTTTCAATGCTGTTGAGTCACAAAACATTTTCTGTGTTCATAGGCCTTTATCTGATCTGCTTAACCCACAGCTGAAGTTCCCTAGCCAGACCAGGAGTCTGGATGTGTGAAGGAAAGGCTGCAATTCTTTAAATAAGGCCACCCTCTGTGCTTTGGTTTGGGGGGCATAAACTGCTATAATGCCAAATCTTTCTGAAAGGTAGGAGAGATCTAGTAGTAAAGCCCTACCTGGATGGATATCTATCTACCAATCGAGATACTGAAATCAGGGGGTTAGCTAAAAGAATACCAATATCGCAGGTGTCAGTGCCAGTTGACCAAAAAGAGGGCCCTACTGTTCACCCCCTCATAGAATGCTGAAGTTCCATGTGGGTTTTCACCCTGGTGTCTTGGATACATGTTATATCACTCTTAAGATCTGCAAGGTGAATAAAGCACCTGTGCACGTCCCATCACTTTTAATACTGTTTATATTTAAAGTTGTGATAGTAAGAGTGCATTTAAAGTCATTTTAGTGGAATGTAAAACCCTAGGGGTATCCAGTTGTCATCCCTATGGAGTTCTAGTTGTGCATCGCCTGCTAGTTCTTTTGGCTATTGAGTCCTCACCTCCACCCTCTGTGTCAATTGTAGAAGCCATGGAAGAAGTATCAGTCCCTTCTTCTTCAGAGTCACCCTCCATGCTGTCTGTGGCAAGGGGAGCAAATTGGTTTCCCAATTTTAGTGAGGTGGAGGGGACTTCTTCCCTAACTCGCACTTCTGAAGTTGTTTGTCTGACCTTCTTTCCTTGTCTGTTCCTTTTTTTTTTTGAGCCACCACTTTGAAGGGGGGATCTTTATCTCCTAGGGGGAAGGGGGAGGCATTTCAGTGCCAGGACCTGCTGCTCTCTTTGCTAATACCGGAGTGTCCTCTGCCCTGCCTAGAGTATGAGGTGTTGCATCAGGGTCTAAAGGTTGGGAAGTGGCCATACCTTTCTCTGGAGTGTCTGGAGCCTGGGGGTGTGTAGGGTGGGTAGCAGACTGCAGAATATTCTGTGTCTCACTTTGTACTGCTGCACATTTTGCCTGTTGGTGCTGGGCCTGATTGATGAGTCCCTCATGCGAGGGACAATTCTCCCTATTATGGGATACCCACAGGAATCTCCCATAAGCATGGCCGGTGTGCTCACACAGGTTGCATTTAAAAAGATTTAAACATGAGGCTGCGAGGTGCCCATGCTCCAGACAGTGGTTACAACATGGAGCGTTATACGCTGAGCTCAAATGTGACCTAGACCTATACTTAAAGCAGGACCTGGGTTGTCCACTATAGAATATTGATCCCCTGTCTTTCCCTAAAAAGAAAGAGCTAGGCAAGTGGACTGGACCTGTATTGGTAGAAAACAGCTTTACTTTGACCTTCCAACAGCCATCCCAGGTTAGGTGTAGGCCTCCGCAAAATTTCACACCGCTGCCTCAGCCAAAACAAGATGCCCTCAACATTGACCCCCTTGCTTTTGAACAGTATTGTGATAGTTTTAACCAAAGGTTTGGTCAGGGGGATGGCATGAAAGGGGTTCCAGACTGGGGTATTTTTTAAAGTCTGGTATAATGTCCAAAAACAGTCCAGACTGGAGACATTTTTAAAACTGACATCATAATTCCCACTGCCTAAACCTATCAGAGCAAACATTTCTTTTTTTTTTTTTTTGCCACCTTCCTGGCCTCCGGCCCACCACTCCTTCTGGCTGCACAAGACCCCCCCCGACCTCCTCGCCCCGACCCCCTTCCTACTCACCTCAGATCGCAGCCAACCCAGGGGTGGCCTGGCATATCCCTTTGCCGGATGGGTCCCTCTCTTCCGAGGGAGAAGGCACCAGGAGGGGAGTACCAGCGCACTCACTAATCAGACTCTGGGTGCTGCTGAGGCAGATTCCGAGGCATCAGGGCATCTCTGAGGTGGCGGGGACTCGGCAGCCATCATCCGGCGGACCAGGCAGCCCTTTTTCCGCTTTTCCTGTGGGGGGTGACGTCTGACATCAAGGCGTATGCCGATGTCTGCCACCGCCCCCTTGAACACCATGCCCCAGCTGTATGCTGCACTCCCAGCCTCCGCCAGGAAGTCAGCCTACGATGGTGTCGTCCCCCTACCCTCCCGGAGAAGGAGAGCTGTCCCGGATGCTCTATCCTTCTCCTCAAGCTGCCTCTTCTGGCAACCCGCGAGTCCGCTCTCAACCCGGGTCGTCAAGGAAATCCAACCGCTGTGCTGGAAGGCTGGCAGCGCAAACATTTCGATGATAAAAACTCATGGAGGCTTTTAACAAATTTTTGGCAATGTGTATTCTATTGGTAGGGTTATCTAATCCACCCTTGTAGAGCAATTGGACTGCATTGCGTCTAGGGGTGGATTCGCCCTTGTTTGCAAATAAGTCCAACAACTTAAACAGAGGATCGAGAGAAACACCTTCCTGCCGGTTTTGTAGTAACTCTGGCTTAGGCCCTAGGTGAACAAATTCCTCCCTGTTTTGCACACTACTAGGTGGGGCATCCCCCAAAACTAAGTCATCAGCAATCATAACATTTTATACAGACTTAGAGGCAATGCTTAAGGTACAGTCATTAGAATAAAATGTTGTATAGTTACCCTGGGGTACGTTGGAGCTCTTACCCTGGTCTGCGCTGGTGGCCACTGTGATTGTAGCAGGAGCTATCATTCGTTGGTAAGAGGGCTCTGCCAGATCCAGTGTCCATTGTCCAGTTTGTCCCTGGCATCCTCTAGAGTGTGTTCTGGGGACCAGTTTCCTGACCCAATCTCTTTATTCCGAGTAACAATTGGAGGCTGAATACAAGGTTCAGTAACTTGACAACTTCAGTCAATGGATCGCACTCTATTTCAGAATGAATAAGTTAGTTCTTCAGCACCAGCCGGCACTTCCTTTGAGGTGCTATCCTGTTGAACAGTGCGGGCCTGTCTTCCTGCACCAAGATGCTGTTTTATAGATTTGCCTTTTTGTTGAGTCATAGGAGAGGAGGACCGTGAATCCAGTGGCTGCTGGTACATAGATTTAACATCTGTTTTACTGCCAGCCACTTTTAACACAGATTCCTGTACTTTTTCTGGCTCTATAGTCACAGGATGGGGCCCTGTACTTTCAGGCCATAGCAGTGAGTCATTCATCTCGTGAGTCAGCTGCACATTGACGGTTGGGCTGGGAGCACTGACAGTCATTTGTGCTGTCAATTCCGGAATTGCTGCATCTAGTTTCTGTGCTTGTAAAAGGCATTTCTCCATCTCCGCCAGCAACTGTTGATGTTGCTCTATCTGGGTGCTTTACCAGGAAAGAGGGTGTCTCTCCTGCAATCTGCTGTATCACAGCACTTTTACACAGGGCTACCGGGCAGGGAGGGTGACTGGATAGGGGATTCGGTGACTATAGCGACAGCATGTCACTATGTATAATGCACATGGGTGGGGGTTGGGGAAGGGCCATGCCTTGTGACAGGCGGAAGGGAAGGGAGGGTTTGTGGGATGTAGTGCATCAGTGGGCTGCTGAGCTGGCCATGTGGTGTGGTGGGTTGGTGGCAGACTGGAGTTGGAAGGGTGCCAGGCTTGGTTCTGGGTGCACTCTTTTTATTGCACTAGGTTGCAGATTTTTTTTTGTTTTAGTTTTGCACCCCCCCTCAACATGCACCCCCCCTGGAGTTGAGAATCCTTTAGTAGGGTGGTGCGGAGGGCATAAAAAGAATAAAATTCAAGTCTCTGGCACTGTCTTGCTGTGCGCCACGAGTCTACATCACAGAAATAAATTTTCGGTGATGTAGACATGCCCAAATGGTGATCGCTATTATGTGGTCACCATTATCACATGGAACCGTGGGTTGGTGGGGGTAACCCTAATATCACATTCATCGCTGTACTATCAGCCCTAACTGATGCATTAACAAAGTTTTTGCAATGAATGAATATATATATATATATATATATATATATATATATATATATATATATAGGCTTTAAGATGCCAGTTCAACAACTAAGTTGTTGACTGCCATAACAGCGACGGATTTATGTCAACCACGACTTGCAGCTGACATAAATCTGACTGGCAACCCTGGTCATTTTTTCATTGGGGGCTTCGCCCTCCTGAACCCCCCATGAGGGGGGCTCTGTCCCCTGCACCCTCCGATCTCTAGGATTCTAAATCTGAGCCAGAGTTGGATTAGGGAGGGGTGCAGAACCAGGAGAGAAAGTGCTGGGGTCTCAGGCGGACTATTGCAGTGAAAACATCGATGTTGTCAGCATTGACATTTTCACTGTAATAGTGTCTTCCTGGGAGCATACATATATATATATATATATATATATATATATATATATATATACACACACACAAACACACATATTTAGTGCCAGTATAGTTGGGGTTGAGTTGAGTGTTTATTGTTAAACCCTGATGTTTCCACCTTTAATGTCTTAAGTGGCATTCAAAAAATTGTCCACAGTTCTGCATGCACTGTCTCGGGGATAAGTCCTCAAGACATGAAAAGCTTTGTGATGGCAGGTTATGCAGTTTCTGAGATATGGAATGCCAATTTATAATGAAAAGGAAATGTTTTTTTCCTGTACTCAATATGTTTTATTTGTTCTCACCTACAGCCTAAATGGTATAGAATTTTGTTTATGAAACATTTGGAATAGTAGTGTCCTGTACCAAGGTAGTGCCTTTCGAAGGTTTCATGAAACAAATATTAAAGGGAAACATCCACCTAAAATCGGGCTCCGTCTCAGTATGAGGCAGGGCCCAATTAGCATTTTCACAAAAAGTTGTATGTTTTTTTTGTTACCTACAGTGCTTTATTTAGAATTTTATAGATTTCATAGAGTTGTACGAGCATTGTAGACAAAAATGCCGTTTGATTGCTCGCCTTTTTCTCAAAGTGTATATCCCAGTATAGCGTTCTTGATACAGTATTCATCCAATCTGAGCTTAGAAGTCCCCATAGTTGTACAGCCTATGACTTCGATTGGCAAACTGTTCCAGAGGGACACCAATCTCTGTGAAAAGCACATTGCCCTCCTCTTAGTATGATTTAATTCCCCTCTAAGTTGTAGTTCATGTCCTTTAATATCTCTATTCATGTCTCTCATATTGACCCCCAGACAATCCAACAACTTCCTATCATTGAACGCCTTGAACGAAAGGCACAAATCACCTCTTAATCTCCAGTACTGCAGTGTATAGAGACCAAGACTGTGTAACCTTTCTTCATACTGTTGTCCTCATAGATTTACAAACATCTTCATTGCCCTGCGCTGCACCTCTCCACTAACCAAATCTCTCCCATTTTATAATGTGCCCCGAACTGGATGCAATACTTCAAATGTGGCCAGACAATTGAGCCATACAGGGGCATAATGACCTTTCTATCCCTGCTTGGGATGTGCCTTTGCACACATGCCAAGACACTATTTGTTTTTTTGAGATCACTCATTTGATAAATCTGTTCCCAGATCCCTCTCTTCGATCATGACTCCTAGTTTATGTCCACCCAAAAATATGATGCACACCTATTATTTTTCCCCATGTACATCATAGTGCATTTGTCAAGGTTAAAGGTTAGATTATGTTTATGTGCCCAGCTTTCCAATCTATTTATTTCATTCTGTAGTTTCACTTCATCCTCAGTGCTATCCACCACCATTCCAATCCAATTTATTGGGTTGATCCTGCATCCCACCCTGCTGACATTCAATGTGCAACACACAAAAAAAAGTTTGTGTGTCACATACATTAACTAATAACTTGATCATTTTACAATATTATAGTTCCAAGTTTTGAATATACTGTTTACATGACCCTACCTCTTGAACAAGGATGGTGGGAATTTTCCAGTACTTTTAAATGTGACACTAAGCAGCTACACTAACATTTGAGAAACGTGGGGCAAGATTTTCAAAAGTCTTAGATCGGTGCACTGGAGCTTGCTGCAGTGTAACAGAATTTTCTATCCTGTGTGGCAATTGCCACAAGTTAGAACAACTACTGCAAACTGTCAGCCACATGTCCCCTGTGTCAACTGCAACAGGTTAAAACAGCTCCCTCCTGGTCTACCTGAGCACCAGTGGTGGACCCATATTATGGGGCTTGTGCAAAAGCATTGACAAAAAATGCCGAAATATGGGGGGACTGTTGCAACTGCACCAGCCCTTTGAGCATGGGGGTGCATTGCACCCGAGGGCTTTGACGTGGTTCTACCAAAGTTAGCGGGAGATGTGGGGCTTGGTGCAAACCCTGCGTCATCCTTCCTGAATTGGGCTCTGGGTCTTTCACATGGTTTTTTAGGTTCAGTGTTTTAAACTGGCAATATGTTACACAAGGTAGCACTTCAGGGTGCAGAACAGCATCAGGGCAGGATCTTTGATAAATATGACTTTAGTTGCCCCCACAGGGGAGGCACGACTCCTGTTATCCTATCAGATGCCAGTTGTTCGGCCAGGCCAAAGGGACTCAATGATGTTGAATTCAGGTATCTGGGGTGGGGTTGGCTTGCCTGGTGGGGTTGTAAATAACTTGGTTTGGTTTTACTGGTTCATTAATGTACTAAAATATTGTCATTAGAAGACTTTGGTTGAATTGGTTCAGTCCATATTGTGACAGAGTGATTTCTATATTTAGATGAAATAGTTATGTTTACTAATTGTGTACTGTATGTTATCTTCTTTTTTGATTACTTAACTCATTTCTGAAGTTAGAAAATAATGGTTTCGGTGAAAACATATTTGTTGCAAAAATATAAACAGGTATGAATCAGTTAGCCTCGAGATCCTTGATCTCAAAAATCTCAGGAAATAAAATACACATATCACAACATGACAAATAATAAATACAATTAAACAAATTTGAATTGTCTAATAATAAAATGTATCTCTGAAGGAGATACAACAGAAGATAGAGGGTAGCACTCCATAAGGACCTTAACAATATAGTACTTTAGTAGTAGTAATGGCGATTTTATTGCAACTTTCTGAATGATAAATTTATACAAAATGACATTGTATAAAATCACAAAATGAAACAGAAACATTAACTACATTAAATACACATAATAAATTACATAATGTGTGGTAGGTCCTGTATGTTAGGGTTGAGTAGGCATTTAATGTGAAATCTCAATTTTTAGACCTTAATAGCTCAGTCATCATATGTCCAGTTTATTTCATATTTGGCATGCATGGAGTCAGTGTCAGAATCTCTGGATCCTGTAATGTTTTTAATGATTGGTTTAGTAGGTGAAAAATTCTAGAAGATTAAAAATTCATAAATTCATCAAAATTATGACTTTTGTTACTCAATAGCTCAAAGAAGTTGGGATTTGAAATCGGAAACTTTCAAGTTTAATAGTATTTGATCCATGGGTGATTCTCTGCTAATATTTTTTTCTTACTTCACTGTTTTTGCGATATTGGTAAAAATGTGTTCAGTTTTTGTGCAGGTGCAATAGCAAAAGTCAATGTTCTAAAGATAATCAAAAATTTTTGCAAAGCATTTTTTATGCTTTGTTAAGTTGCATCTTTTGTGGGGACTGTTGCTGCACTGTTTTGGGTCATGGATAGGATGATAATGTGGGGAAGTGGAGAGGTACTGCATACATGGGGCTGGTACTATACGTATACCAGGCCCACTTAAACCTTTCTCTGGGTGGAGGCACCATGCTATTTAAAGCTGACTTTGGATATGAACTCCCAACTAGGAGTTTAATGATCCAGCCTGTCAACCTTGTTTGGGCCCACAAGGCAGTGGCAGTAACCAGAATATCAACAATGACCCGGTTACATACATGTTTATTAAAACCAATACATTTTTATATTCAAGTGCATTTCCATTTAATCATGTACATGTCTACAGACTCCAATACATGTTTTCATAAACCATTAGATTTTAACTTAAACCAGTATATGCCCACACTATCAAGTACATGTGAATCTGCACTGTTACATTCATATTTATACCAACATACAGCATACCTAACTGAAAGCAAAGGAATACATACTTACCCAAACTAATATGGTTAAGTATGAGTCAATATATTTCAGTCCAAACCAATACATATTCAAGCAAACCAGTACATCTGTGTGGCATAATGTTTTTGTTCCTATTTAGAAATTTACAGATGTTTCTTAAAAATGGTGGGAAATTGAGTCTTGGAGACTCTATGAGGGCTCTTGAGACTTGTGTCATCCTGGCCACATGCAGTGGGTGGCAATGGGTAGTTACTCTTTTCTCAATTGTGTGGTACCATACCACATGGAATAATTATTTTGTCATTATGTTTCACCTTGTGATCATACCACTGGGGAAGATTATATGGATGTTTGGTTTTCCAATGTACTGCTCTGCAGATAACACCCAGCTTTATCTCTCATTTACATCTCCCCATTCTTCGCTGTATCTAGTTTAATGTGGCATCCTTCTGAAATCCCAAGGCCTTGAGTTGGATTAGGCCAAATCTTGACAGAGGTGTTACTAATGTGATCAATGTTACCTTTAGTAGGAGGTCTGTGCCGTCTTGGAGTTCCCAATTTTTGGGTGACTCCATGAGCGGCTGTTGGAATACACAGTTTACTGGTTACTGTAGATTGTGTGCCCTGTTTACACTTAAATCTCAGGTGTTGTCCATCATTAGGAGGGACTTTATCGTCTAAAAAACATTGCTAGACTGATCTCCTTCTTCTTTCATGTTTTACCCGATGATGCTGGTTCACGCATTTGTGACATAGCATGTGAACTGCTGTGGCATGGTATATTTGGGCTTAACCACCACCAGCACACAGCTCAAAGGCCTGTAACTGGTGCAAAATACTGCAGCTAGGCTGGTGACATTCATTAACAGAAGATGTAAAAAGTAAAAGGGGGATGGAGAGGATGAGCTGTAACCTGAGAAAACTCAAGTATGGTATGGTAGCTGGGTTTCAATGTAAAAAAGTGCAAAATAATGTACTTGAGGCACAGAAACCCAGGGTGGAGTACAAAATGGGTGGGGTGATATTGATGGGCACCAAGTAGAAAAGAGACCTGGGGGGTAATCCTATCAGATTACCTAAAGGTGGCCAGGCACTGCAAAAAGGCAGTTGGAAGGGCTAGTGGGATGCTGGGGTGCATAGGGAGGGGTATCACTGGCAGGAAGAGGGCAGTGATGTTGCCCCTGTATAGACCCCACCCAGACTACTGTGTTCAGTTCTGGAGACCACATCTCCAGAAGGACATAGAGTGGAGGCAGTCCAGAGGACAGCAACTGAAATGGTCAGGGAATGCATCAAAAGCCTTACTAAGACATACTTAAGAACCTAAATATGTATACCCTGGAAGAGAGGAGGGAGAGAGGGGATATGATAGAGACTTAAATACCTCATTGGGCTAAATAAGGTACAGGAGGGAAGTATTTTTCAGAAAAAAGGTGCTCAAAGAACAAGGGGACATGATATGAAGCTGGGGGGTAGATTCAGGAGAGATATGAAGAAGTACCTCTTCACAGAAAGAGTGGTAGATTCCTGTAACAGCCTTCCAGTGGAGGTAGTGGGGGCAAAAACAGTGGTGGGGTTCAAGAATGAATTGGATAGGGATAAGGGAATCATAATGAAGAGGCAAGGGGGAAGGAGAAAGAGCCAGAGGTCAAGTAGGGTCTGTGGTGACACTGTAGGTAAGAAAAAATGGGCAGGCTGGTGGGCCAAGTGGCCCTTATCTGCCCTCAAATTCTGTGTTTCTATGTTCCTATCACACAGATGCTTTGGCGTTTGCACTGATTGCCAATCAGACAGAGGGTTTAGTTCAATGTATTTCTTTTCACATAAAATACTCTACATGGACTGGGTCCTGTACCACACCCTGTGCTCACATGACCAACTATTCCTGCTGTGATTGTTTAGGGTGGTATAACTGATGCAAACCTACTCCAGGATGAGATCAGCAGGAGGCTGTGATAGTACTGGCCTTGTGGAATACTGCCCAGGGGATGTATGCATGGCTTACAGTCTTTAAAAGGTCCTTCTGTACAAAAAAGCTTTTGAAATGAACAAATTGCCTGTTTGATGTGATAAATTGCTGCTCAACCACATTTGTGGCTTTGGAAAGATGCTTCATTAATATAATTTCTTTCTTCCTTCTCTTGTGTCTTCTTGTCTTTCTTCCTGATTGCATGCATTGAATGACAATATCCCTTCTGGATGTATTTAGGTTTGTCTGACACTGACTGCCAAGCGTATGGCCCTTAAGAATTGTTTGGTTAAGAACCTGGAAGCTGTTGAGACCCTTGGCTCTACCACTACCATCTGTTCTGACAAAACGGGAACCCTAACCCAAAACTGTATGACAGTGGCCCACGTGTGGTTTGATAATGAGATTCATGCGGCAGATACCACAGAAAATCAGACAGGTATATGTCACTGCATTTATGGAATTTGGGGATTTAACATTACTGTTACAATATAAAAGGGAAGTACTGTATAAACACATGTGATATTTTGTTTATAATCATTCTTGTTCATTAAAAACAAGATGCTGTGGAATGCTATACAGTGTTTGCAAGAGACTGTGGGAGTAGAGACTGACAAGCAATATTCACAACATACAGCATACTTATCTTTTATTTGTTCAACAACACATCTTTACAAAAGGTTAAAGTACACAATTAAAAACTGACATTTCTGATATATAACATTTATGACTGAAAACTCAGACCCTAACTATTCATTTGCAATCAGTTACAAATAATTTATTTTTCAAGTATATTTATCATCTATAGGAGTGTGGATGGGAAAGAAGCCATGATTAATTCTAGCATCAAATGCCTGAGTATAAACAGGACAGAAATCCAAGCCCAAGGGTTCAGATCTGGTTACCTCCCTTCCTCCCCAGTACTGGAAATATCAGTCTTCTCAAAAAGCCCATTATGGGAAGACATAGTAGAAACATAAAGTAAAAACCTACTAAATTTGCAGAAATGAAGATCCTAGTTTTGCTCAAGCAAACAATAGTCAGTGTAGCTGCCAAGAGGTACCACAATGAAGTGTTTAAATTTATCTGATTTCTGAACCATTTAACACAGGGTTGGTAATACACTGGAGACCCAACTTTAGAGCTCAACATTTAAAAAACCCAGCTACAGTCATAATATCAGGATAAATCAGAATGCTCATTCTTGAACAGTGCATGAAATCATTTAATCATGAAGTTTCTATCAAAGTTTGAAATAAATCTAGGGTGCAGTATTTCACCTTCTTATGATCTGCTTTGTTGAGACAAAGTTTTCTCTGTCCTCCCATTTGGAGTGACATGTCAATATTTCATTTTATTAATTTCATAAAAATCTAAATTGACAATCACTACCTTTTCTTTGTATAGGTACTAGCTTTGACAAGAGCTCCCCTACTTGGACTGCCCTGGCTCGGATCGCTGGTCTCTGTAACCGTGCTGTCTTTCAGGCTGCACAAGAAAACCTACCTATCAACAGGGTAAATTTTTATCTGGTTGCTTAGATAAGATGATCAAGTAATAGCATATAATTTTTCATTTGCACAATCACTAGAGTATGTGCAGTGTGTTTGGAGTTGCAGGAGAGACTAGATTCTCTTGGGATACATGTAAACACAAAATAGTTAAGAATTAAAAGTAAAATTGGTCTGTCATTCTGCCTGCAAGTATGATCTGTCCTCTCTATTTTATTTTTTGGTAACCAGGTAAGGTGGACTGAGACCAAAGTCCCTTTTTCAGACATGTCCCGGAGAAAACAGGGTATAATACAATGCATAGGTCTGACAGATATGAAATATAAGATACATAGCCAGCCCGGTGGCGCAGAGGGTTGAGGTGCTGGGCACCACACCTTGCACCATGCTGGCGACCCGGGTTTGGACGCGAGCCCAGGTTGTCATGGTTCAGCAGGAGATGATAGGATCGAGCATCCGGAGGATTGTTCTCCTATTCTGGGGAGGGCTGTGGGTTTCCACCACTCTGCAATGGCCCCTTGGGATGCCCAGAGGCACTGCTAGAGCCAGTGCAATGGAGGGAAGAGTGCAGTGGACATCAGCACGTCAGTGTGCAATGTCATTGCATGTCTGCACTCCTAGGGAACAAGGAGGAAAAAACAGCAGCATCGCTCATGGCAGCTTGATGGCTGCAGCTTCCTGAGCCCAGCGGCAGCCCAGGGGTGACCTGTCATGCCGGTATTGGATCCTGGCCTGGTGCGGGGACTTAGGGGGGTCCCTGCTGTGGGTACAGCAGCATATGCCAGCCAGTATGTGTGGGTGCACTGGGGGGCCGTCGGGGGAAGCATAGTGGTGGCTGGATGTTAGGCAGAGTGGTGGCTGCACAGGAGGAAAAATAAAGCAGTGATAAATATAAGATACAAGTACTGAAATGAAGCCTTTCCTAGTTATTAAAAAGAAGAAAAAAATGTTACAAAGCACAGATCAAGAGGAAGCATCTCAATGCTTGCTTCTTGTGCTCTCAGCAGACCCAGAACAACTGGCTAGTGAGTGCCCAGCAGAATGTTTTATGTTTTATTGTGTTTATAAATGACCTCTAACTCAGAACTGCTATACTTTAACTTACAGTTATATGAAATTAAATAATCACTACCAGTCCTACCAAGACACCCACAGTAAGCAGATACTACCTGTAAATAACCTCTAGATAATGCAGTCAGGTTTCCATATCTTCCTTACATTTGTTGGCCTCTTACTAGGTGAACCAAAGACAACTAAAAGAAACAATAGAGTAACACGTGTACAAAATGCCACCCTTTGAAAACAAATACGGGGAAGAATGCCTACAGCCCCCCCATACACACACACACATACACACACTTACTGCAGCTTGAGCTCACCCTTCACATAGTGTCTCCAGCTTGACAGCTCTGTACTACAATCCATTTCTAAAAAGTCTTATGGGGTGTCTCAGAGTACTTTCACATAGAATACTAGGTGGGCATAGAAACACAGACAATGTTGGCAGAAAAAGACTGCTGGTCTATCCAGTTTTCTCTACAGTCTTCCCTGTTTTACCCTATCCTACCCCAGGACCTAATGTCTAGTTGGGGTTAATGCCCTCACCCCCCTTTGCCCCTTCCTACTGCCTTTCCCCAATGTAACTACTAAGCCTTTTACATAATCCCAGCCATGTCTGAAATCTTTAATGGTTCTTGTACCCACCACCTCTGCTGGTAAGCTGTTCCATGGACATCTGTGAATTACAATTATAAGCAAAAATGCAATATAATACAATTTTGTGTTCTATAGCATCTTTCATACAAAATGTATCACAAAATGTTTCACAGGATTAGAAAAATGTACACGCATAAGGTAAAGTCATTAATGGAATGATAATAAAAGTTCATAAAGCAAGAGTCAGCAAGAAAGTATGGTTAAATTAAGAGTTAAAGGCAATGGAGAACAGATGCATTTTAAGATGAGGTTTGAAAAGGGAAAGAAAGTCAGTAAGGTGAAGAGAGAAGAGAAGACTGTTCAGACCTAGGTGGCAGCAGCAGAAAAGGCTCTTCCACCAACTCCACTAAGTATGGATATGTTGTGGGCAGGAAAAGAAAACACAGTTGCAGAGAAGTTATGGTGGAAGAAGACAACATATTCCAGATTAATAGTAGTGCCAGGACAAGAGGACACGACATGAGACTGAGGGGTGGCTGCATGAGGAGAAATGTCAGGAAGTTCTGTTTTATGGAAAGGGTGGTAACTGCATGGAATAGCCTTCCCCAGGAGGTGGTGGCAGCCAATACAGTAGTGGGCTTCAAATATGCATGGGACAGAAACAAAGGAATACTAGAGATAGGAAGAAAAAGCTAAAGTCAATGACCAGATATGGTCACTGAACACTTCGTTAGGCAGCTTAATTGGGCAGACTGGATGGGCCTATCAATCCTTATGTGCCAACAGCATCTATGCATCTATGGTAGTGAACAAGAGAATAGTATGAAAGAAGCACAGACATACAATGCAGAGAAGTGGAACCATGAAATGATTTTAAAGTCAAGAGTCCAATGTTTCAGACTGGTACTGTTGACTTGGGAACCCTCTTAGCATGTTTTCCACAATCAAGGCCAAAATGTAGGCCACCTATAAAGTGGTCTAACTTTTAGATGCAGTTTTCATGATTTCCCACAAATATGGCACCACTTGCATTACAAAAATGATGCACACATGTTTTTTTTAATGCAAATTGCCTCAAGTCCCAGAAACTGTCATAAAATTCAAGCACCTTTGAAAATAAAGCCACTCAAGTTTCAATGTAATCCAAAGGACATGAGAGATGATGCAGACAATACATCTGCATCTGCCTCATCCACCTTTTGAAAATCCAGTTTAAAGAGCTCAATGTTTAACTGGATCCTGAAAGCAATGGGGGAGCCAGCACTCATGAAGAACAGGTGTCATGTGATTATACTTCTTGGTGCATGTGAAGAGGAAAGACTGTTTGGGCAATTGAAATTTAGGTGGACTAAAAGAAGTGAGTTGCAGTAAATGAGGTGAGTGGACAAAATCATAAATGAGGACCTCAACAGAGAGGAACTGATACTGTGTCAGAAAAGGGAAATGTTACTGAGGTGGATCATATGCAGAGTTGCAGACACTTAAAATATGGGACTAAAAGAAGAGTTCAGGGTCACCTAGAAGCCTGAGACATTAGGCAAATGATGCAAAGGTAAAGTTGGAGGCCTGGAATGAGATGAAAGAGACAAATCTGAAATAAAGAGAACTCTTCTTACCCAAGAAGAGGCCAGACCTAAGCTTTAGACACATTGAGCTGTAGGGAATTTAATTGGAGCCAGACATGAATGTGATCATGGATGAATAATAAACAGATAAGGGAGGTGTCAATGAAAGAGTCAGATAAGGTACTGAGCTGGAAATCAACTGCAAAGAAGTGATAGTTAAGGCTAAAAGACAAAATAAGTTTCCCACAAGGGACAAAATAGAAGAGAAAAGGACAAGAATAGAACCATAAAGAAGACAATATAGAAGAGGAAATGGGGAAAAGTTGCAACTAGAACCAGCAGCAAAGTAGGAGTGGTCAGAAACATAAGAGCACAACCTGCACAGTAAATAACATGAGACACCAGCATAATGTTTAAGGCAATCAAGAAGGACAGCTTGAATAATGATACCAAAAGCCACATTGAGATCCAGAAGAATAAGAAAGTAAACAGAGCCTTTATTAGACGAGATGAGGACAGCATGGATGAGAGTAGTTTCATTGCTGTGGTCTGGACAAATATGACCGGATGGCTTAATAGATGGCAAGAGATGAACACAGTGGTCCACTGATCTTTCTGTGTCTAGAATTCCCTATATTCCTATAATTCCCAGAAGGAAGCAGTTGATAGAGAAAAGGAGACACCCATGAGCAAAGTCTTAAGAGATGCCATGGATACCAGGCCAGGGAAGAAGACAAATGATCTTATCCAGAGACACAGAGCATAGAAGCAAAGGATTTAAGAGACCAACAATGACTAAGTAGTCCATTTAGTCCATTTCCCTGCTATCTGGGTCTGCAGATGTCCCCATCATGTGATTTGCTGTCACCGTAATGTGCTTGTGTACACATTTATGTGTTACTGACTTCATGATTCAATTCCTGGCACTGGGGAAAAGAAACTGCCTGTGGGGGAAGTCTTAGAACCCAAGACTCAGTTGATCTGTTTGTATTTCTCAGGCATTGTATATTAGTGTTAATTATTTTGATGAAGACTGCACCATTTTAGTTTGCTCAGTTCATAAAACCTGCAATGCTATACTTTTTAAAGAACTTACCCAAACAGTCTTTAAAAGTTGCCGTACTACTTGATGCTAAGGATGTCTGCTAATAAAATCTGGGAAGGCAGTAGTATTCTGCTTTTGGAGTATGTCTTTGAGACCAGGAGATCCAGGTGTGAATCCCTCTAAAGCTGCTGAATCCATGTTTGACATTAAAGGGAACAGTCAGCATCAAGGACCCCACACCCAGGTTTGGGGCTATTTCCAATTTGCACTTTATGTGGAAAAAACATTTTTTTTTACTTATTGTTTAGTGCAGTATAGTAGCTTGTACCAGACTAATTTTGTTTATTTCCAGGCGGACATCTTCTGTAACTACAAATCCAAGAATCCCCTACAGCTGATAAATGCCAGAGCAGCACTGGAAGATTCAACAGCCCACAATGCATGTTAGAGCTTTTATAAGCTCCAATCATATGTTTTCCAGTCCTGCTTTCTTCTTGGGGTGAAGTACAGTCCTCTGTAAACAATATATAAACAATATATAAACAATAACATGCACTGCAGGCTGTTGAATCTCCCACTGCTGCAGCTCTGCTCTGGTGTCAGCTGTAGGGGTTTCTGGGATATGTATTGTAGTTACTATAAATCACTTTGAGTTTAGCTCAGTGAGTTACAATAAGTTTAGACCTTTTTTACATTTACTTATGCCGTCCTCCCCGGCAACCAAGTGGAGCAGTCTTCTTAATAAAAAGCAATCAAGCGAGTAGTATACGCTCTGAATGATCCACACAATCGGGGACTTTAAAGTGACGAAGAATAGCCAGATTTCGCCAGTGACAGTGATGACAGATTTTCTCTCAAACAGTCAATATTCTTGGCGCCAAAGTACTTTTTCAGGTCTTGAAAAACACTTGCAGGAAAAACTGTTGACAGTTTGGGAAGAGGTCAGTGTAAAGTCACTGGCTGAGTTTGAACAATTTCTTCATTAAAGCTTTGAACGTTTTGATAGTGTCGATCATTTCAGAGTGTGAGAAGTGCCCCACCCTTGGTTACTGCTTTGACGGAGTCATTGGGTTGAACCGCGATTATTTGGGAGTCGTCTCTGAGCATTTTTGAGTCTTCCCTAATGCTCCCACACGAGGGCACACTGTACACAGGATAAGATGTACAGTGGCTCTGTATGCTGATTGGCTGATATCATGTTAGTGATTTATAATAATGAAACAGTAATCAGTAATAAAGAATGAAAGGCTCTGAAATTTCAGTCTTCACAGAATGTTGCATAACTGGGTTCTGCTGATGCCAAGTCTGAACATTTTGCTACAAACTGGTAACACTTTTGAAGCAAATCAATTGACTTATTTGAGCTACAGTCTACTCACCATTAAAACTGGGTACAGAAATGACCCTACTGAAAATGAGAAGTTACATTGCAGTTTAGCTATTCTCGGAAAATTAATTGCAAATAGAGTTAAAAAAAATGAAACAATTTGCGATCTAACAGCACGTCATAATAAAGTATAAATCAAGTTTTTTACTAATTTTAGTCACAATTTTGATATTCAATTCTCTTACAGTAAATGACCATGTAAACAGCCTCCAACCTTTGAGAGGCAGGCAGACACAGTAGAGGATCAGCCCAAGACTGAGTATAATCCCCAGTTCCCCATGTTCTGTAATCAGTAAACCAAACTGCCATGAATCACACAAACATACGCACATGCCTTAGACATGTGTAAATGTGGAAAGTCTCTATATTATCAACTGGTGCGAGGTTTGGAAGCTTAGTGCTTCTGATATATCTTTGTAGATTCGGCAATGTGTCAAAGTTTATGCTGTGAGTCATACTTCTAACACAGTGCATGCGTTCAATACTTGAGTATTTACAGCATACCAACTAGGAGCATCATTTTCATGTCTACACTTGCTAATTTGTGAAGTGGACAAATACACCTTTGTAAGAAAATTGTGCTGCAAATATGATCATTAAGTAGCCTTTCAAACAGCATATGTATAAAAACAAAGACAGAAGCCAAAATAGTTTCTTATATTCAAAGTCTACAGTTACAAACATCCCTTTTTGTTTAACAGCGTGAGATTTCTGGTGATGCCTCTGAAACGGCCCTTTTGAAATTTACTGAGGCATGCTTTGGATCTGTCAAAGAGATGAGAGAGAAGAATTCTAAAGTCCAAGAGATTCCATTCAACTCAACCAACAAATACCAGGTAAAAAGAAAAGCATGGTCAGGATTGGGAGAGGGCATGATGGTAGGCAGTGGGATGCTGGAGGTACAGCTAGAGCGAGTTGCTTTAGGGTGGTCAGAGCCAGGAGGTTCCCTAGGGCAAAGCGGGGCCTGGAGAGAGGCCAGATGTGTTTTGTTGCCACACCCAGGGTTCCCACTGGACCGAAATGGCAAGTAGCTATTGGGTTAGCAACCTCCACAAGTCTCCTTTGGGCAGTTCTATGCAATGCCAGATCAATTAGGAACAAGACTGCAATTATTGTGGACTTGATTCCTCAGTTGATTCAGCTTGCATTATGGAGCTCTGGCTGGGTGATGACACTGGTTCAGTGCTGAAGGTTCTGGACCCAATCTCCACAAAGACATAGACAGGATGGAAGCTGTCCGGAGGAGGGCAACTAAAATGGTGCAGGGTCTTGACCGGAAGACATATGAAGAGAGACTTAAGGAGCTTAATATGTATAGCCTTGAGGAAAGGAGGGAGAGGTGGGACATGATAGAAACTTTCAAGTACCTCAAGGGAATCAACAAAGTCCAAGAGGGTAGCATCTTTCAAAAAAAGAGGTGTGCAAGAACAAGGGGGCACAATTTGAAGATAGAAGGGGGCAGCTCAGAGGTAATTTAAGGAAGTATTTTTTCACAGAGAGGTTGTGGATGTATGGAACAGCCTTCCAGAGGAGGTTGTGGAGTCAAAAACAGTGGTGGAATTCAAGCATGCATGGGACAGTCATAAGGCAATTCTAGGGGGGGGGGTAGGAAGAAGTAGGCTGCTGGTTAACTAGGATCTGCAGCTTATCCATCAGGTAGGGAAATGGGCAGACTGGGTGGGCCAAGCGGTCCTTATCTGCCGTCAGATTCTATGTTTCTATGTTTCTATGAAGGCATCAGTCCCAGCCGGATTTTCTGTAGTGCACTGCTCAAGGAGGGATCACAGGGGTGGGGATGTGGCCATCTGTTTTAGATCTGACATAAACTTCTCCATGCACCCAGTGGGTTCCACTTTGTTGTTTGAAAGTGTGGCGTGTGCGGGGTTCCCGGTGCAGGCTGCAGAATCCTCCTTGTTTACTGGCCTCCGAGGCGTGGGGGGAGAATTTCTGCAGCAAGCTGCAGACTTTGTCGATGAGAAGGTGTTGGAGTTGCCTAGATAGTTGATTCTAGGTGATTTGAATGCCTGGATCAATGACAAACATTCACAGTTCAGTTATGACTTCCTCCAGTTGATGTATTCACTGGGCCTCACACAAGCTGTTGCTTCTGCAACCCACAGCCACAGTCATGCCTTTGACTTAGAGTTCTCACTGGGACTTGAGGTCTTGGAGCTCAGGATTGATACTGTTATGTGGTTGGATCATTGCACACTGAAGTTTTTGTTCAGGGCACCCCATTAGTCTTTCCCCTGTTGAGATAGTCTGCTATTGCCCTTTGAAGGGGCTGTCCCCAGAGGGACTGGTGGTGGTAATGTATCTATCTGGTGTGAGTGCTGTATGTGCAGCAGGTATGAATGAGGCAGTTGTAGCCTATAATGAAGTTGTTTCCAAGGCCCTCGACTCTGTTGCACTGGTCTGTGTATGACCCAGGTCTTCTCACTTGAGATCCCCATGGTTTGATGAGGCTCTCAAGGAGATGAAGACCAGGGGTCAGAGATTATAGCATTGTTGGCATAGGACTCAGTCTGGGGGGTACAAACTGGCTTTGAGAGTTCACTATGGTGAATGTCAAAGGGCAATCGACCATAAGAAGGCAATGTTCCTGCCCAGGGAGACTGCTGCAGGGAGAAACAGACCAATTCTGCTTTCGTACTGTAGACAGGCTTCTTCATCCTGTCTGTCTGCAGCCTAAAAAAGCATCTTCAGTTGCTCAGTGCAAGAAGTTTGCTCTGTTCTTCTCTGACAAAGTGTCCTACGTCAGGGCTGGGATCTCCCCAATGGGGAAATTGTAGCACCGTGGTAGCAAGCCGTGTGTGTTCGCAGGCACTCCTATTGTCTGGTGTGAGTTTAGGCTGGTTGAGCTGGCTGAGGTTTACGAGGTGATTTTAAAGCTGCAGCCCACACACTGTGAACAGGACCCAGGCCTGACTCATCTCTTAATGGGATGTGTTGAGTCTGTTGGTCCAGTGTTTGCCGATATGGTCTGGTGTTCACTATTAGAGGAATGTTTTTTCCGGCACCCTGAAAGAGGTGCTGGCGAGAACTCTCCTTAAGAAACCGTCTCTTGACACTGACATCTTGGTGAATTATAGACCAGTCTATAACCTCCCATTCCTGGGTAAGGTTATTGAGAAAGTTGTGGCTCTACAGCAGGGTTGGGCAATCTAAGATAATCAGAGGGCCACAGGTGTGGCCCTCAAACATCCCAAGGACCACAAGACCACCTTTCCCTTAGCCACAAGCCAAAATTATGCATTTGAATTAAAAACAAGCTATATATAACATTAAGAATGTAATAAAGATCCTAAACACTTCAATACAGAATAAATAGCAAAAGCAGATGGATGAGGGGGACCACAGCCCGAGGCATACCTTGCGGCCTGTGATATCTATGATCTCTTCCAGTCAGGATTTAGGTCAAGGCATAGCACTGAAACAGCATTAGTCAGAGTGCAGAATGATCTCCTCAGGCCGAGAGACAGAGGGGAGCAGTCAATACTCATTCTCCTCGATCGCTCCTCAGCATTGTTCACTGTGTACATGCTTAACATAGAAACATAGAAATATAGACTTTGACGGCAGATAAGGACCACTTGGCTCACCCAGTCTGCCCATTTCCCTACCTATTGGATAAGGTGCAGATTCTAGTTAACCAACAGCCTACTTCCTGCAACCCCACTATAATTGCCTTATGTCTGTCCCATGCATGTTTGAATTCCCCACTGTTTTAGACCCCACAACCTGTCCAGGAAGGCGGTTCCATGCGTCCACCACTCTCTCCATGAAAAAGAATTTCCTCACATTACCTCTGAGCTGTCCCTCCTCTAACTTTAAATTGTGCCTCCTTGTTCTTACACATCTCTTCTTCTGAAAGATGCTACCCTTCTGGACTTTGTTGATTCCCCTGAGGTACTTAAAAGTTTCTATCATGTCCCCCTGTCCCTCCTTTCATCAAGGGTATACATATTAAGCTCTCTCAGTCTCTCTTCATATGGTTTCTGATGTAGACCCTGCACCATTTTAGTTGCCCTCCTCTGGACTGCTTCCATCCTGTCTATGTCCTTGCGTAGATGAGGTCTCCAAACTGCACGCAGTACTCCAGATGGGGTCTCACCAACTGTCTGTACAGAGGATAACCACTTCCTTTTCTACTTGTGATGCCCTCCCTATGCATCCCAGTATCCCCCTGGCTCTCCTTACTGACTTCTCACATTGCTTACCCACCTTTAGGTCATCTGATATGACTACACCCAGATCCCTTTCCATTATTGTTGTCGTTAGTACCTCCCCTGCTATTGTGTACTCTTCTCCTGGATTTTTATTTCCCAGGTGCATTACTTTGCACTTCTTTGCATTGAATCTAAGTTGCCATATGTCTGACCATTCCTCCAACCTTGCCAAGTCCCTTCTCATCCTTTCTACCCCACCCCTTGTGTATCAACTCTGTTACAGATCTTTGTGTCATCCGCAAAGAGGCATACCTTTCCTTCCAGACCCTCCGCAATGTCACCTATAAAGACATTAAAGAGGACTGGACCCAGTACTGAGCCCTAAGGTACTCCACTGGTAACCCCCCTTTCTTCAGAATGTGTTCTATTCACTATTACCTTCTGTGTCCTGTTGTGCAGCCAGTTTGCTACCCAGGCTACCACCCTGGGACCCACTCCCAGGCTGGCTAACTTGATTACTAATCTTATGCGGACTGTGACAAATGCCTTGCTAAAGTCTAGGTAGGCCATATCCACAGCCCCTCCCTTGGTCTATTACTTTGGTCACCCAGTCAAAGAAATCGATTAGATTCGTCTGACATGACTTTCCTGCTGTGAATCCATGCTGCTTTGGGTCCTGTGCCCCGCTGGCCTCTAGGTACTCAACAATTCTTTCTTTCAGAAGTGATTCCTTCATTTTCCCCACCACTGAGGTCAAACTAACAGGTCTGTAGTTTCCTGCTTCTGCCTTGCTCCCACTTGTGGTGGTTTGTGTGAGGTTTGTGCTCGCTTTAACTTGCCTGAACTGTGTCGCCGCTCGTTAGTGGTTGGGATTACCAGAGGTGCCTGACAGTAAGCTCCTTGCTTTGGACGTGTGCCCAAGTGCTTCTTGGATTGCACGACCTGTACAGCGTGAGAGGCTGTGCAGCAGGTCTGTGCTTTTTGATTCTGCCAGCAGTGACTTGGGGGAGCTAGGACCTATGTGTCCTGGGGGCAGGGGATTTTATCCCCTTTCAAGCTACCATGGCTACTTAAAATTACAAGTGTTGTGAGTGGTGGCGCCACTTAGTATCGAAAATGTTTAGCTGACACAGAAGAAAAGGTTATGTGTTTTTTGTTTTATTGTGGCCTTGTAAAAGTAATGTTATAGCTAAACAGTCTACTGCTGTATATCACTATTGAGGCTGAGAATTAGTTAAATTGGGGGCACTGTTGTTAGCAGTGTTGCTATGATTTTAGATATTAGTAATATTTGTTGATGATTGAATAGTCTAGGTGGGATATTTTTAGGTTTAAATAGTTTATTGTTTAAATTTTGATAATTAAGAACTATTTGTGCTTTGGATGTATATGGGCTATATGGCAGGATTAAAGGGGGCTAGAATTATTTATGATAGTTCGATGCTGCACGACCTGTGCCCTTTTATCCCCCTCCCAGTTTCAGATACCACTATCAGATGCTGCTGAGAGGTAGGGATTGGAAGAGATGGAACTGGTTGTGCATTTTCGAACAACCCATGTATGGGTGGTGGGAGGATTGAGGTTGTCAGGTCCAGAAGGTGCCCCGGGTTGCGATGGGCACATGGGAGAGGCCAGACGTGGTTAGTGTCCATCCCCAGGGAGTCCACCAGATCGAGTGGCCAGGTAACTTATGGGGCTGCATCACCCCCAAATCCCCTGATGGCAGTGCTCTGTAATGCCAGATTGATCAGAAACAAGACAGCAATTATTGCTGCCTTGATTTCTTAGGTTGATCTGGCTTGTATTACGGAAACCTGGGTGGGAGATGATGCAATCCCGATTTTTGAGGCTGCAGTCCCTCCTGGGTATACCGTAGTGCACCGCCCCAGAGTGGAATGCAGGGGTGGCTGTGTAGCCATCTGTTTTAGACCCAGCCTGACCTTCACCGTGCACCCAGTGAGAACTCCCTGTTCCTTTGAATGTGTGGCCATCCGTGGAGGACCTGATGCAGGCTGCAGGATTTTTCTCATTTATCGCCCTTCTGGGCCGATGGGAGATTTCCTACAGGAGATCGCAGATTTCGTTGCCGGCAAAACGTTGAAATCCCCCAGATGTGTTTTTTTGGGGGATGTCATTGTTTGGGTCGACGACTTGAATCATAGACACAGCCATGAGTTTTCTCAGATTATGTCCTCCTTAGGTCTGATGCAGGCTGTTACTGCATCGACTCATCGGGATGGCCACATGTTGGACCTGGTGTTCTCACCGGGACTTGAGATTAGTGATCTCAGGATCAATCCGGTCCTCTGGTCCGATCATTGCACGGTGCAGTTCACGCTTGGGCTCCCCATAAGCCCTTCCCCTGTTGAGATGATTAGCTGTTGCCCTTTACGGGGTTTGACCCCTGAGGGTTTTTTGGCGGCAGTGAAATTGTCTAGTGTGGGTGATGCATGCGTGGGAGGTGTTGCTGTCGGGGTTGACAGCTATAATCGGGTGCTATCTGACACCATTAACTCCCTCGCACCTCTCCGTGTACGACCCAGAACTTTGTACCTGAGGTCACCATGGTTTGATGGTGAGCTCAGGGAGATGAAGAAGATGGGTCGGAGATTGGAACGCTGCTGGAGGAGATCCCATCTGGAAGTGGATAAACTGGTCCTGCGTGCCCATTATGGTGCATATCAGGAGGCAATCAACCGGAAGAAGACAGAGTTTCTGTCTAGGGAGATTGCCACCGGAAAGAACCGACCGGCCTTACTCTTCTGGACTGTGGATAGGCTTTTACATCCTGCCTGTCTACAGCCCGGGAGGGTTTTTTCCAACATAGATTGTGAGGAATTCACTCGGTTCTTTTCGGACAGGGTATCCTCGATCCGGCGGGTGACTTCCTCAGCCAGCAATGTTATAGCTGGCAGTGATCGCCTGATGTGTTCTGAGCGCACTCTGTCTGGTTGGGGAGAGTTTAGACCAGTGGAGGTTAGTGAGGCTATCGAGGTAGCAACCAATATGAAGCATACCTTTTGTGAACTGGACCCGGTGCCAATGCGTTTCTTAATGAGATGTGTTGACTCTGTTGGCCCGGTGTTTGCCTTGATTGTACGGTGTTCCCTTTCTGAGGGTGTCTTTCCGGATGCCTTGAAGGAGGCACTGGTGAGACCCCTCTCAAAGAAGCCATCTTTGGACCCGGAGATCAAGGCAAATTACCGTCCTATCTCCAGCCTTCCATTTTTGGGGAAGGTTGTTGAGAAGGTGGTAGCGCTTCAGTTGGAAGAGCACCTCGTATCTCACGAGTTGTACGAACCCTTCCAGTCAGCTTTTCGTGCCAGACATAGCACTGAAACAGCACTTGTTCGGGTGCAAAATGATCTCCTCAGGGCTAGAGATCAGGGAGACAAGACAATTCTTGTTCTCCTTGATCTCTCTTTAGCATTTGACACTGTGGACCATTGTGTGTTGTTCGTCTGCCTTAGGGACTCACCAGAACTGTCATCAAATGGTTTGAGTCCTTTTTTACCAACAGGAGGCAACGGGTTATGATAGGGAAATCCTCATCTACACCCAGTCTCCTTTCTTGTGAAGTTCCTCAAGGATCGGTACTGGCCCCAATGTTGTTCGCAGTGTACATGCTGCCTCTGGGTGGGATCATTAGGAACTATGGTCTGAGTTTTCATTGCTATGCTGATTATACTCAGCTATATCTTTCCTTTGCCCCAGGAACAGCAAATGCTGTGGATGTGCTAAACATCTGTCTGGCCGAGATTAACGACTGGATGGCCTCCAGCTGGTTGCGACTGAACCCCGATAAGACGGAGGTATTGGTAGTGGAGTTGAACAGAGTCCGTGATAGGATGGCCTCTGACATAGAAACTGGGCTTGTTCTTGGAACTGTGTCATTGAAGGCCTCCTCTTGGGTGTGAAATCTGGGAGTGATTTTGGACAGGGACTTAACCATGGAGGCTCAAATGTCCTCCACGGTTCGTACCTGTTTTTATCATCTCAGAAACATTGCCAGGATTAAGCCCCTTGTTCCGCCTCTGGACCTCCCTACCTTGATACATGCCTTAGTCACATCAAGGCTTGATTACTGTCATGCGCTCTATCTCAGGGTCACAGGAGGATCTCTCCACAGACTGCAGCTGGTGCAGAACGCAGCTGCCCGGTTGTTGACTGGACAGCAGAAGTCTTGTCATATCACACCGGTCTTATGCGAATTGCACTGGCTGCCAGTCAGGTGGAGAGTCCTCTTTAAGGTGGGTCTTCTCACCTATAAGGCCCTACATGGGCTGGGCCCTGGTTACCTGTCAGACCTTCTGTTACGTGCCCTCTCCTCACGCCCTCTTCGTTCCTCTAGTGGCGGCTTCCTGGCCATTCCCAGAACTAGGTTGATATCCGCTGGTGATAGAGCATTTAGCGCCACGGCTCCTGTTCTGTGGAATTCTTTGCCAGTTATGGCCAGAAAAGCCCCCACAGTAGACATTTTTAAGGCCCAATTGAAGACTTTTCTTTTTTCTAAAGCATTTGATGTTTAGATTGATATTTATGGTGATGTTTTTGATTTATCAGATTCTGTATTTTTATTGTGTATAAATTGTATATTTATTATTTTATATGTTTGTTTTAAAAATTTGTACGGCGCCAAGAGCCTCTGGGATTGGGCGTCTTTTAAATAAATTTTGCCTTGCCTTGCCACTTTTGTGAAGGGAATCACATCTGCCCTCCTCCAGTCCTCAGGTACCACCCCATCTTCCCATGATTTGTTAAAAAGTGTGGTTAGTGGTGTCACTAGGTCCTTCCTTAGCTCTTTTAGGATTATAGGGTGACTCCCATCAGGCCCCATTGCTTTGTCCACCTTGAGTTTTAGGAGTTCTTTCAGTACTCTTTCTTCTGTAAATGGACTGGTGTCAACCCCACTATCCCGAGTGCTTCTACTGTTTGGTTTAGGTAACTCCTCCTCTTCTTCTTTTGTGAATACTGAGCAAAAGTATTCATTCAGTATCTCTGTCTTTTCACTGTCTCCCTCTGACCACCTCCCCTCTCCTTTATTAATCTTCACTATCCCTCCCTTAACCTTTCTATGCTCCCTAATGTACCTATAAAAGGTTTTATCCCTTCTTAACTGAATTGGCTATCTTTTCCTCGGTTTGGGCCTTTGCTTTTCTGACTGCCTTCCCCACTTCTTTCTGCTTTAATTGATACAGTTCCCTGTCGTGCTCCGTCTGTGATTCCTTATACTTTTTGAATGCAGCCTTTTTCTTCTTAACCTTCCCTGACACCTCTTTTGAGAGCCATAGTGTTTTTTATTCCGCTTTGTTTTCTTTATTTGTTTCACACAAAGGCTTGTTGCCTCCATGATGGCAGTTTTGATTTTTCTCCATTGTTCTTCCACCCCTCCTTTCTGGCCATTTGTTAATGCATTCCTCAGGTATTTACCCATTATGCCAAAGTCAGCCCTTCTAAAGTCCAGTATCCTTGTCTTTGTATGGCTTGTCGCCATGGTTGTGTTTATTGTGAAGCACACTGTGCAGTGGTCACTTGTTCCCAGATGTCTACTGACTTCTAAGTTTGTGATCCTCTCTCCATTTGAGAGTACCAGGTCTAATATTGCTCCCTCCCGAGTGTGTTCCACCACTAGCTGTCTAAGGCATGCTCCCTGTAGGACATCGAGAATGACCCTGCTCTTGGATGTGGCTGCAGTCCATGTCGCCCAGTTAACATCTGGCATATTCAGGTCCCCCATCAACAGTATCTCCCCTTTTTCAGCCATTTTGAGAATGCCCTCTATCATTTTCTTGTCCATTTCCTCCCCTTGAGACGGGGGTTTGTATACAACCCTGTGGATTGTGATGCCATTCCCTGTCTCCAAGGACCCAGAGTTCCTCTTTGTCCTCCCCTTACTTTTTAGTTCTGCAGCTTTGATCCTTCCCTTATGTAGAGAGCTACTCCACCTCCTCTTTACCCTCCCTGTCCCTTCTGTAGATTGTGTACCCTGGTATGTTGACATCCCAGTCATGGTTCTCCGTGTACCATGTTTCTGTGACTGCCACAATATCCAAGTGTTCCTCTTCCATCAGGGCTACTAGCTCTGCAAGCTTGTTTCACAGACTATGGGCATTGGTACTAATTGCCCTCCATTTAATGTTGGCTTTATCCTTTTTTACCCCATCCCTGCTCTTTTTGCCCTTGTCCATTTTTCCATTTGCCCCTGTCCTGCCCTCTGTCAAGTTCTGTACCTCAGTGTTTACCCTACTACCTGCCATGTTTTGTGGCAGGAGGCTTGAACTTTCCTGTTTCCTATCAGCACCTCTCCCCTTGGCTAGTTTAAAAGCTTGCCAAGGAAGCCTTTAAACCTGTCACCTAGGAGCGTGTTTCCCTTCCTGGACAGATGTAGACCATCATGCCAGTATAGACCTTCATCTCTCCAGTTGGACCCCAGTCCCCAATGAAGCCAAAGCCTGTGTATAAACAGTTTTGCAACCATTCATTAAACTGCATGGTGTGCAGTACCTAGCCTCACCCCTGCCATAAACTGGCAGCACCTCTGAGAAGGTTACCGTGCTTGCTACCTGTCTGAGGCCCCTCCCCAACTCCACAAATTCATCCTGCACTGCACTGATCTCATGCCTAGCTAGGTCATTTGTCCTGAGGTGGACAATGATATCTAGTTTCTCTCGATGCTGCTTCTGCATCCTGAGGATTCGCTTCCTGTCCCTCCAAGCCATGGCACCAGGCAGGCAACTTACTTCCTCTCTCTCCTTCCCAGGTCTACACCCCAACGACTGAGTCCCCCATCAGAAGCTGTTTTTTTCCTGTGGTGTCCCTTACCACTCTTTTGTGGGACTCCCTTGTGGATGTCCCCAGCATTTTTCTTGGTCTCCAATGAGGGTGTCATCATAGAGGAACCTTGATTTGCCAGGCTGACATATGATTTGTGTAGAGGAGCAACTCAGGGGCTATGCCTCTGTTCCACCACCCTCACCCTCCCCGAACCTACTGTGTTCCATCTGCTCTTCACACATGGCAACCTCTGAGGCAGTGGTTGTGGAAATGGTGCTCTTTGGGTGGGGGAGGCCTCCTTAGTCCTTTCCAGTTCAGCCTGTAGGTGGGCAACCTCCTCCCTCAGAGCTGACAGTTGCCTGCAAATAAGGCAGCAACGCAGGTTCCAGAATGTCTCCTGGAAAATTTCTGCCCCACAGCCAGTGCATTGCACCACTCCCCACATGTCCCTCTTCCTTATAATATACAATGAGTAATATATATTTTTTTTGTGTGTGTCTGTGTGTGTGTACTTACCCTGTATGCACTGTGCTGGGTAATTAAGAATATGATAGTTCTGCTCCAAGACCTGTTGAGGAAGTGATGTCAGAACCTTGGCTATAAAGGAAATGCAACTATGTGGGCGGTGAGGGAAGGGTGGGTGGGTAGGTCACAACCACTGGTGACTGTTAGAAACAATCAAATACACCACTGCTCTACCACCCTGGTGAGTACTGCCCTTATAGTAAGTCAACCAACACCACAATGTACTAGACCACTGCTCCTACACAAACCACTCTACTGAGTCCAGGGATAAAACAAACTCACTGTTCAGCCAGCAGGACACTTCTAAAATATTGCACAAATATCCTTCCAAATCCTATGTGTCTAGCACAGAAATCACAACTTCAGTTGTATTTTAAACCCTCTGGTTATAAAATTACTACACTTTAATGGAATCCTACAATTCTTAATACCAATAAGAAAATAATGAAACTTTCTGTAGAAAGTGTAGCTTACCTTCCTAGTCCAATACAATATTATGTTTTACCAAGTTCTCAGTTCCTCAAATGCGTTCTAGTTTGTTCTCTGCAGTATAGCAAGTTTTTCAGCTTCCAACAGGAGCAGGCAAGTCTTTTCTGACTGGCTTTTCTCTGTGTAGTTTGATTAAGACAGCAGTGATAAAAGCCCCACCCAGAATCAATTGATTGACTAGTGACACCTGTGATGTAAGCAGGCCTTTCAGTGAAGACAATTTGCTATGTCTGCTTCTAATACACACTCAAACCCTTTATCTGAAACCAGAGATAAACTCACTGCTCAGCCAGCAGGACACTTCTAAAATATTGCACAAATATCCTTCCAAATCCTGTGTGTCTGGCACAGAAATCAAGCAACTTCAGTTGTATTTTAACCCCTCTGGTTATAAAATTACTACACTTTAATGGAATCCTGCAATTCTGAATGCCAATAAGAAAATAATGAAACTTTCTGTAGAAAGTGTAGCTTACCTTCCTAGTCCCCTACAATATTATGTTTTACCAAGTTCCCAGTTCCTCAAATGCGTTCTAGTTTGTTCTCTGCAGTATAGCAAGTTTCTCAGCTTCCAACAGGAGCAGGCAAGTCTTTTCTGACCATGGTACAGCTTGGGTTTTCACTGTTATGCAGATGACACCTAGCTGTATGTGTCTTTTGCACCTGAGACAGGTGGCACTGTGGAGGTGCTGAATAAATGTGTGGCAAAGATCCAGGACTGAATGTCCTCTAGTTAGCTAAGACGCAATCCTGAAAAGACGGAGGTACTAGTGATTGAGCCTGGTTGTCAGCAGGATGTGGGTACTGCTGGGATAGGAACAGGGTTATTCCTTGGTCCCATTCCCCTGGTGACATCTACCAAGGTGAAAAATCTGGGTGTCATCCTTTATGGTGGACTTATGCTTGAGGCTCAGGTGTCATCTGTCATCAAAAGTGTCTTTTACCACTTCAGGAATGCTGCCCGGATTAAAACTTTGATTCCATCTGACGATCTGCCCTCACTGGTACATGCATTTGTGATGTTGCAGCTTGACTACTGCAACGCTCTGTACCTCGTGGTAAATGGAAGGATTCTCTAATGCCTGCAGCTGATGCAGAACGCAGTGCAAGGTTGCTGATGAGCCTTCTGAGGTCCTGTCATGTGACCCCAGTTCTGCATGAACTGAACTGGCTGCTGGTTAGGTGGAGAATCATCTTCGAGGTGGGTTTGCTCACCTACAAGGCCTTACATGGATCAGGCTACTTGAATGACCTTCTGACTCCTGCCCATCCTGAGCGCTCACTTTGCTCCTTTGCCAAGGACTTCTTAACGGTTCCCAGGGCCTTCCTGAAGTCCTCTGGTGATTGTTCATTTGACGTGGCAGGCTCATTGTTGTGGAACATGCAACCAAGACTCTTGAGGGAGTCCTCATTGGTGAAGGTTTTTAAATGGGGTCTGAAGGCCCATCTTTTTTAAAAACCGCATTTGAAAACTGTCTATAGTTTAGAACTAGTCAACTGCTGCATTATTTTATCTTAATTCAGAATTATTTGTTACATTGATTTTTACCATTGTTGTTTGTTTTACGCTTATGTTCTGACATATGTTACTTTTTCCTACCTACCTGTACAGTGCCCAGAGCCTCCAGGATGGGGACACTAAATGAATAAATGTTACTTACTTACTTACTCTTTTGGTGAAGGTTCAGTCAGTATACAGTTGGATGAGCAGTGTAAGTGTGGAGGTTTTTGTCCTGTTTGAGATAAATGCTATATTTGTGCTACTGACTCTCTTGCAGACCTTTTACATCACTAATTTGTGCTACAGAGTATGTGTATTTAATTCAAATCTGCTGTACCTGCAAAATGAGGAAAAACTAATTGCTCTTCCTCCATATTAAACCCTAGCTGTCGATCCACAAAAATGCTAACCAAATGGAATCTAATTACCTGCTGGTAATGAAGGGTGCACCTGAGAGAATTCTTGACCGCTGCTCTACTATCCTGATTTATGGTAAAGAGGTGCCTCTTGATGATGAAATGAAAGAAGATTTCCAGAATGCTTATCTTGACCTAGGAGGACTGGGAGAGAGAGTTCTGGGTAAGGGAAAAAGAGACATTTAAAGAAAGTAGCTCACAAAAGACAAAAAAAAAAACAAAATTATGATATAAATGTGCTTAGTTTATCCAGCATTCATTCGGTCTGGCTCTTTAAAAAAGGCCCCCATGACTCCACAAAAACTTAAAACTCTGAGAAATATAATATTTGGACACAATTTAGCATAGAGTATAATACACATGAGCTCTTTCTTGCTTTCCTTCTTATTTATTGCTGAGGTCATATGCATAAAAAACTAATCTTTGCTCCTTGAGACTTCATCATCTCCTATTACAGTACTTACGGTATGCCCAACCAGATATACTATACACATCTTGTCACATCTTGTGACATCACAATTATTTCCATGGTGACAGTATTTTAATTCACAACAGAGAGTTATGATTTCAACTAGAGAATACACTGCAGAGGCAGATGAACTTTTAGGGATAGAGATCCTATTTTTTTGTAAATGTCCTTAGTAGTTAATAAAAGGGAGCAATAATCTATAGAAAAGTAAATAATATATAAACTGAATCGGGTCACCTATTGTGTATTCTAAAATGTTCCCTGAGGTGTCAGTAGCTCTTAAAAAGGGCCAGTTATTGTTACAATTAGACCCTAATTGTAGTAATAATAAAAACCTTCTTAGTGAAAAAGATAATTGCATTGATCCTCTTAACATACTTTCTATAGGTAATTTCTATGTTCTCAAAACACCAAGAATCATAAACTATTTTCTGTACAAACTTTTAAAGTAGAGTTAAAAAAAATCTATCCTGGCTCCACTGCATGTAAATGAAAAACACAGTAGGAAGAGTCTGTTCCAACTAGAAGCCCTGTAATATTAAACAATATGCGGGTTGATAATGACTCACTCACCACTTTTTAGAGATGAGTTCACTAATTTTATTTATTTGTAATTTTTGGCCAGGAAAGTCACACTAATCTGTGACAGCTTGTTTCCAGGTGCATCCTGGTGGGTGAGTTACATGGATCTGTTTTCTTGATGGGGGAATGTTGGCCATTACATTGGGGAAACTCCCCTACTCTTCCTGTAGGGGGAGCCCCCATCCATCTGTTCAAAATGGTGGACACTGTGGATGATGGTGGTGGAGGTGGAGGAGGACTGAAGCATTTGGCACATTAAAGGGAGTTTCCTGTCAGTCTGAGCCTGATGCCAGCGCTGCACTCAATTCAAGAAGAGGAAATCCAGACCTGATTCCCAGAAGGAGTGTTGCAGCTTCACATCACTGGAACCCTGAAAACACCCTGAGTGCAGCCGGCTAGTTAAAGGGGTATGCTGGATGGACTTCACCCTCTGCTCTGATGGTGGCTGATATCAGGGCAATGGTGGGAAGGGAACAGATGCAGGTAAGCAAGCAGAATCCATCTACTGTATGTCTCTCCCACTCACTCCTGATTATAGCACTACTCATACACATGCATGCACTACCTTTGCTTCCCTGAATGACTATGTATCCAGCTCTAACTTTCAGCACACCTCCTGACTCAGCTATGGGTAATGCTGTGGTAGGACCAGTTTGTGTCACTCTGGGATTTCCTGCTTCATATTTGAAACTGCCTACATTTGCCAGTAGTTGAGTAAATTCTAGTGCAGCCCACTCTGACACTGATTCGCTGACTATACTGCCTGAACATCCAGGTAGGGGTCTGCCGAACTTGTCCCAAAGTAAGGCAACTCCTGAAACTGAGAATGAGTTCACAACTCCCAATGTGGATGCTGGAGAAGATACATTTCAACAAGGGGAACCCGACAGTAGATACCCTGCCAGTACAGAGAACATGAGGGACATAGAGCAGAGCCTGATGCCAGTAATAATACCAAGCCACAGCAACCACCTCAAGGCCCTTTCTAGATGGTGAACCTTTTCTCTGGGTTTGGAAGACCAGCCCAGAGGAGAAATGCTGTATGATTACAGTACAAAGGTGGACTTGATGAAACTCAAGATAGGCAGTATGTGATCAGGCAATTGTCAAAATCACCCATGGGGTTTGCTCCTACTGATTCGTATGTGATTATTTATATGGGGGGGGGGGGGATCTGTCTACTATGTGAGTTTTAAAATGATCCAGTCCCTAGAACGATTCTGGCAGAAATATGACCAAGTTAAAAACTCCCCCTATGGCCACCATTTATTTCCATCCCCTTAACCAAACCTACAGAAAAACAATCACTTTACTCTTTAGAAATGAAAGTGTTAATATTACTGATGTGCTGTACTGGTTAAGGTAGAGGTGTAAGGTGCTTGACTGATTAGCACCTGTTATGGATGAGGATTGCATTTGAATGGGTGGCTGGCATGTGAAAGTAAAGTTATAGCAAACCAACACAGGTATTAGTCACTTTCCAGGGAGTTTTATATTGGAATGGACTGTAGAGTGTGGTTTTATCCAGGATAACCATGGAGATGCTGCAAATGTGGCTCTAGGTCTCAGTTACATTCTGTTTGTAACAGACCGAGATGTAATTTGTGTCTTGATTATGGTCATATCAGTTTGCAGTGGTCCAAACCATTCAAATGCAATGTGTGTGATGAGATTGGGCATTCATATCAGCAGTACCATTGGGCAGCCCACAGTCATTTGTTCAAGTTCAAGTTTATTGCAGGAAAGACTCCGTTGAGCAAGCTCATTCACAAGGAGATCCTGAGGCACATACACATACAGTTCGCAATTACATAGACAGGAGATATAAAATGTAGAACAACAAAGAAAAAAAATATATAATACAAGAGGTATACACAATAGAAGTCTTTATGCTATATATGCAGTACATACCAGCTTTAACCTTGCCCTAAATTATGCAACACATAATTTGGATCAGGTTGCACAGGATCAGAATGGGAGACAGTCATTCCTGAGTCTCAGGTGTGGGCTCATGGCCTAATGGATCCTCCTCCCTCCTCCTGATGGAGGGAGAGATCTCAGTCAAGTGGCAAGTAATGAAAAGCCATTGATCACATAGGGTCAGTGGCCACATACAATGTATAGGGCCTATGGGCAGATTGGATGGGCCTAGCAGTCCTTATCAGTTGACAATTTCTGTTTCTATGTTTCTATGTAGTCTCCTACTTGGGAGCCTAACCCATCTGCACCAACGTCACCTAGATCATAACCACCTGATACAGTTATTCCTATGCCACTCCTCCCCTCTGAAGATCTGAGGAAACAGCAACAAAGCATGGGTGCCCTGAGAGGGCTTTTCTGTCTGAGACAGATGTGCCTCAACCAGTTCCATCTATGGAAAATATAAGATCTGCTATGGATAATGGTGTTGCGTCAGTGCCCCTTCCCCCCCTCCAAAATCACAGATGAGGGAAATCCAAAGGCCGAGGAGAGGCAGATCTCATAAACGGAAGCTAAATTTTGAAAAAAAAAAACTCCTTTGTTACTTACCAAAAAGTACACCTGACTCTAAATTCTTTGAAAATAGGCACATGCCTAATGGGTTTTACGTGAAGTAAAAACGAAATGAAACTAAAACTAACCCATGCTAAAATAAATAAACATGGAATATTAATTGACTCTCATATCACAGCAAATTGGGAGTCAAGAATTTCTTACAACATAAATCAGTTGAGGAATGAGTCTGTCCTAGACCCACTTATGGAACACAATTGGAAACCCAGGAAAAAATGTTCTAGCGCATCCAATGTTCATGGCCTTTTGGAATACTCTGCTGCATGTCTGGAATGATAAATGTCTCCCCCACATAACCAATGAAATAATTATATTGGGATTATATCTGCATAAGATGCAGAAGTATAACTCCAGTACCTTACTGCTCATTTTCTCTGTGTGCAAATATATCTTATGGCAAGTGAGGTGTGCTTATACCTTGCAGCAAAGGGTGTCCACTACATCAGATATCGTGCCTGTGGTCCAGAACTATCTTAAGAAAATTTGTTACACAGAATCTCAAACTCTGTCTTCTGCACAATTTGTGCATTTCTGGGGCCATTGTACAGGGGTCACTGATTCTGGTTGATATACCAAATAATGCTGTTGAATTTTGTCTGATTTCTGCAATTCCTTGCTTGCCTATTTGTTACTCTGTAATGAGCTTTATTATTTTTTTTTGTGGGCTTTGACAACCTCTTCTTATTGGGAAACTTTATTTTTTTTTTATTATGACATGTTTGTCATTTCCTATTCTTTTCATTTTTTTTAAATTCCGTTTTGTATAGCACCATTCGCAGTTGTTTTTGTTTCTTTTGTGTGTTGATTCTCATGCTCTGTACATGATTTGACTGTAATGCATGAGTTATTATCTTTTAATAAAATTCCCCTAGTCTTCACTGACAAGTGCTATGGGATCTTTTACTTCCACCTGGACAGTGACCAGAGATGGGAAGAAGGGACATCAGCTTAATGTCTCATTGGAAGAACAGTACCTTAACAGAGCAGCACCCCCTCATTGTGTATTACAGTTGTCATTATGGGTATTACCCCAAGTACCTGGTGTGAGACTAGAACCCCACAGAGATTATATATATATATATATATATATATACTCATGAGTATCCAGAGGTCACTGTGCAGGAGTGAAAATATGTTCCATATCACACGCGTGCACATCATGTATCTGATTTATACAATAGGGCCCGTATCTGTGTAAAAATTACCATTTGGGCAGGTTTGCACAGGTTTGCACTGTTTGAGCGGGTTTGCACGGGTTTTGTGTGGGTTTGCGCCATTGAATAAATGTCATATCATCAGGTTATTCAATGGGAGAGAAAATAACAGCATTTATTCTCATAGTTATTCATTTACCCATATTGTATTTCATATCATGGTAGCACGGTAGTGCTACCACAGTTAGGGTTGAGGAGCCGGTTACATGTTAAAGCCAAAATTTTGCACCTTAATAACTTTACAACTGTTTAATAGATTTGCCTGAAATTTGGAATACACAATCAAGACCCATACGCCTTGGGGTCTGCAAAGTTCCGTACCAGTCAGATATATGGCAGCGGAGTTATTAAGTGTGATCTGCGCATGCATTTACGCTTTTCTGGAATTCTACGGTCGTACCTACAGGTCACACGGTTTGTGCAACCAGTCCAAAATCTTCAGAGAATGTGCGGCCCGGGTCCCTGATGTGCCTTTTGAAGATTTCATGAAAAAATATTAAACGGTTCAAAAGTTATTCAAAAAACAAGTTCCTATTATAAGTCAATGGAAAAGTTAACAAAAAGTTCGACAGTGTCGCAAATGCAGTTTTTACTCAAGAATGGCCTTTACTGTCGCAATCCACCATTTTGTTTTCAGTTGGTGATCAGAAAAATGCTTGGCATTTAAAATTGGGACCCTCTAGCAACCTAGTTCTTTTTGTATTAACCTAGTCGGACCCTGAGGGTGCTAGCCATGTCTTTAATTTGGGGTAAAACACCCCAGAAATATGTTTTCCAAATTTCTGGAAAAAGTACTTTCGAAAAGTACTGTCACACTTGTGACACTATCTAATGAATTTGCGAAAGCTTTCGCAAACTTCGACAGTACTTTTCTAGGCTCTTTTCTAGGCTGTGGGAAAATGACAGCAATTCTTTGGCACCCTGCTGCAAAAGAATGGTTTGGTGTTTTGGCCTGAAATTTGGAAGGAACGCAGCCAGCATCTCACAGATGTGCCTTTCAGTGTCTTGTTCAAAATATATTACATGGCAGCAAAGTTACAGCACTCCAAAGTTGATGCATTTTCCCATAGGATAACATTACGGCGTCCAACGCATTACAGGAATCCTTTGGCGCCCTGCTGCAAAATAACGGTTTGGTCTTTTGGGCTGAAATTTGGAAGGAACACAGCCAACATCCCACAGATGTGCCTTTTTGTGGTTTGGTGAAAAAATATTACAAGGAGCCAAAGTTCTGGCACTCAGAACCTCTCTTTTTTTCCCATAGGATAACATTATGGTGTTCGCTATGCCTTTCAGGGCCCGTATCTAGGAAACGTTGAGAGATAAGGACTTTTCGTCGGAAAAATGAATGGGGGCTAAGTACAAAACTAGCCAAGGAAGTCATAAATCATATGACTTTTAAATTTTTTTTCTACTTCATATGGTTCCTGAGATATAAGCAATTTAGTATTCCAACTCCTCATTTTCTGCTCCGAGAACCATTATTATGCATACATTCTTTGTACTCACTGTCTTTCTTTATGCAGCTTTTGGGGAAAACCAGCCTGTGTGCTTACATTACTATTATCACTACCATTTTTGCTTGAGGTTCCATTACCGTTTCACTTACCATTCATGTCTACACCACCATGTGCGTTACCCTTTGCGTTTTCATTTGCTCTTGCTTTTGCGTTGTTTTTAACATTTCTGTCTACACTACTGTTTCTCTTTCTGTTTTACTTTGCTTCACCATGCGCATTACTATTTCTGTTTGCGGGCACATTTTTACTATGTGACAAGACATCATGTGTTGTTTCAGGCCCCGCTCTCCCGTGGCCGCATTGCATTCACTATTTCTCGTTATCATTCTCAAAAAGAAGGGAAATTAGAGGCAAAAAACTCCATTTAATGCATTAGTTAGGGTTGTTCCACACCGACAAAAGCGAGGAAATTTGGTGTTAAGGTTGAAAACCCCCCTTGGCCCCCCCTGCCCACAACCCACAACCCACAACCGGCTTTGGGGTGCGCATTAAGGTTGTCGGTCCTAACTCTCACCCCATTCTCCTACACCTCTGCTTCTTTACACATGTGATGGGGTGAGAGTTATGGCCGACAACCGTAATGCGCACCCCGATGTACATGGGGGGGGATGGCAGTGAGAAAATAATTACAGGTGGAAAAAATGTATTTAGTTTTTGCTGGGGGCTTTGATATACTGAGTACTGTTGGGGTGACCAAGCCAAATACAGTGTACTGTACTGTACAGCACATTACATAGAGGGACTACTTTATCCCTCCAACTAAAGAAAAATGTTTCTTAAATGTTTTCCATTTCAACAGCTTTTTTCTCTTTTTTTAATATTCAATCTGTACTTGGGGGCCCATTTTATAAGTGCAATAACACACTCTGAGGTGTGGGTTATCTCCTGATAAGAGCACGCCCAGGTGCATAAGGCACTCGGCACAAGTGCCTCGTGCCTAACAACGCACCTGGGTATGCTCTTATCAGGAGATAACCCACACCTCGGAGTGTGTTATTGCTTGCTTATAAATGGTCACTGTATGTATAAATTTATTTATACATACAGTGACTCAGATAAAAGCATTTATCACACTGAATATATGTTCACCCCATTGCATAAACATATATACACACACACACACACACACACACACGCTGTCACATTCCTATAGTTAAACCCCAATGTTTGCACTTTAATAATTTTGCAACTGTTGAATGGATTTGCATGAAATTTTGCAAGCACGGTCTCTAGGGGGAAGGGGTAGATCTCTGGATGTGCCAAGTTTAATTCTGGTCAGATATGGTATGTGGCTTCCGAGATCTGGATAGTAAAAAACTGAATTTTGCATAGTTTTTTTTTCCCATTTGTTAGAATGGGTTTTCTTTGAATTTGACTACCATCCAGTCGGTGTGGAATTGTGGTCTAAAATTTTCAGGGTAGATGATGGCTGGCCCACAGATGTGCCTTTTGCTTGTTTGGTGAGAAGAATATGAATTTGTTCCAAAGGTGTTTAATTTAGAAATTTTTAAAAATGGGTTCTGAGCATGCTCAGTAGGGACTTAAAAAAAAATTATTTTTTCATATTGACATCATCCTGTTTTCATGAGGGGAAAATCCTTTTTCATTTGCCGCCATCTTGTTTTCCATTTTCCCCTGAAAAATAAGATTTGGAAAACAACAAAAATGACAATCTGGAGAGTGATCAACACATGTAGCTTGCTTATAGGGCCACCATTAGCTGGCTTCTGCACTTAACTGTTTTTTTTTTTAATATTATAAATCTTTTTTTGTCACTTGTGATATGAAAAAAGATTTTTTTTCTATCATGAGTGACAAAAAAAAGATCATTTTTCATCAGGGAAAACTCCTTTTTCATTTGCCAGAATGTTTTTCCTGGTGTCTAGTGGCACATCCTCACTCCGATTGCTGTCCCCGTAATAATAGCATTTTTGCCTGGTGTCTAGTGGAGCCCCCCACCCTCTGATTATCCTCCCTATATATTTTTTTTTAATATTTGTTTGGTCAACTTCTAGCTAAAAGAGATTTGTGGGTTAAGTGGGAGCAAAGAACAAGCTCAAACTTAATACACTCATTTCCATTGCCTTCTACTCAAGTTGAATAAAAGGATTACTGCTGTGCTTGTGTCACTTCCCCCCTGCCTCATTGTGTTCAGTTACATAAGTTATCCCACTCTGATAGAGCTCCTTCTGCCCTATATACCATTTGGAATGCTTAAGATTTCATTAAATCACCCTCACTGCAATTACCTATTTTTCTGTGGTGTCTAGTAGCACCCCCCACCCTCCAATCACCATTCTTGTGTAAATGTATTGTTTCCCTGGTGTCTAGTGTCACCCCCCCACCCTCCAATGTTTGTGCTGCCTGAAACAAAGGAAATGATCCCTCACTGTCTTTTTTTAACCTGTAAAAAAGAAAATGGTCCCTCAACAATTTGACCCCCACACCCCATCCTCTCACTGAGCTCCCACCACCCCACACCCACCACACACCCTCACTCACCTGAACAGGTGAGAGGACAGAGATCCACTATCCAATCAAAGACATGTCTTGCTGCTGGGACCATCAACTGCAATATGAGAAACTGAGATGAATGCAGTTCAATGTACTGTATTTCAATGGAGTTTTCAACTTTGTGGCATAACTTTGAAATGTTTTCATATTTTGAATTCAAATTTTCAGCACAGTCTTTTTGGTACCCCACCTCATGAACAATGTTGGTGGAATTATGCAAATCTGACCAGAAAGGTGATTTCTCAATCATGTGGCGAAATAACCTTTTGGGCAGGATTTGACCATTTTCACTACCCTTGTTCATCAGGTGGCATCATAAGAAGGCTATGTTGAAATTTTGGTGTCATAATATGTATTAATGCCAAAGTTATAAGCATACGTTGAAACTGTGTTACACTCCCTTGTAACTTTGGCAATTTTAAATATTTTGACACAATATTTTCAACATGCCCATCTTTTTACACCACCTCATGAACATGACAGCTGTCATTTTTCAAACCCTGGCCAAACTGTGTTTTTGCATCTGTGGTGTGCAATGGCATTGCAGTGTTGTGGAATCACGTTTTGGTGGGGATTTCAAAATTGTCATCACTAGCTTCATGAGGTGGGGTAACTGAAGGATATGCTGACAATTTGCTTGCTGTTTTGCTAAAAATGCATATGCAGGCCCCTCCTGCAGGGTGGAGGCAGGACCTTAGTGTTGGAAGATGAGGGTGGGGATGGGTGTTTGGGTTGGAAGCCAAGGGTTGGGGCAGGGTCATAGGCATGGGAGCCCTATGTTCTCATTTGCCTACTTTTTAGGCTTCAACCTAATGGTGTATTAACAAAGTTTTTAGCAGTGAATTTCCTTACTTTTTCAGATACTGTACTTTATTTGTATCCCTACTAAGGGCCAGTATTGATGAGGTGGTATGCAAAATGGCTATGTTGAAAATTTGGAGGAAAAATATTAAAAAGTATCAACGTAACGCATGTGCGAAGAAATATTTTAACAAACGCTCATAACTTGGCCATTTTTAGGATTTTTTTCACCAAATTTTCAACATGAGCTTTTTGGGACCCCACCTCATGAACAGTAGCACTGTCATGTCATTAATCAGTCCCAAAAGGTGATTTCACACAGATTCTGCACCATTCTTCACCATAGGTGTGAAAAAACATTTTGCGCAGGATTTGAGAAATTACAGCTGTACTGTTCATGAGGTGGTGTGAAAAAATGTGCATGTTGAAAATCTGGAGTCAAAATATTGTAAATTAACAAATTTATGTGCCTGTGAAGAAACTGCAACGCAGACATTTTTAGTAATTTTGTCACCAAATTGTCAACATGACCTTTTTGGGACACTACCTCATGAACACTGGTACTGTAATTTTGTTCATCAGTCCAGAAAGGTGATTTCACACTGTGATTACACCTTTATTTGCCACAGGTGTGAAAACACATTTCCAGCAGGATGTGAGAAATGACAGATGTACTGATCATGAGGTGGTATGACAAAATGGCAATGTTGAAAATCTGGAGTGAAAATATAAAAAATAAGTGAAGTTACGAGCATGCATGGAAACTGTGCAATGCTCGCTCATAACAGAGTAGTTTTTTGGAATGTTTTCACCAAATTTGCAACATGGGCTTCTTGGACCCCACTTCATGAACAGTGGCACTGTTGTTTTATTAATTGGTCCTGAAAGGTGATTCCGTGCAGTGACTGTGAACCACCTTTTGGGACCGAGTAACAAAACGACAATGACAGTGTTCACGAGGTGGGGTCCCAAGAAAATTTGGAGCTAAAAGTCCTAAAAATGGCTGAGATATCAACATAAGTTGAAAACTACATTGACTGCCATTATACAGCGCTTACCTTTGACTCTTCAGTTTGCGGTTGGGCTTTGAAGAGTGCAGACGTGTCCAGATCCACAGAAGATCGCAGCTGCTGACCTCCAGAGGTAAGTATGGGGTAAGGGGGGTGCAGGGAGGTGGGTGCTCAGTGGAGGGTGGGTGGGAGGGAACTGGGGAGATGACGAGAGACTGTTTTCTTTTTTACAGGTAAAAAAAATGTTGGGGGAAGGTTTTCTTTATTTCAGAAGACATCAAAAAATACATTTCAGGATATTGGGGTGGGCTCCCAGTGTGCCACCTTAGTGTGTGTGTGTGTGTGTGTGTGTGTGTGTGTGTGTTTGTGGGGGGGTACAAGCTGACATAGGGATTGGGCATCATGATGTCATCAATTGCAGTACACGGTTTTGGGGGGGCTTCTGACATTAGGAGTAGGCATTCCGGTGTCAGAAACATTTCCATTATGTTTTGGCACACGGGGGGGCTCCCAGTGTGCTACAGTAGTGGAGGGGGTGATACATGCCGACACAGGGATTGGGCACCCTGATGTCAGCAAACCATATAAATATAAATTTTTATTTTGGCACACTGGGGTGGGCTCCCAGTGTGCCGCAGTAGTGCGGGGGGGGAGTACATGCCAACTCGGGGATTGGGCATCCCGATGTTGGCAATTTCAACAAAATAAATAGAAACAGGATTCTGAGTGGGCTTTCGAATGCAGGACCCTGCATGTCCCATTCCAAAGTTCTGCCCTCTGCACCACCAGAGCTGAATAGTCAACTCTGAGTTTTTTTTCAAAATGTGGTTTGTGCAAAAATAGGCTATGCCTATTTTCACACATGCCGTATTTGCAAAAACACCCTTGCTTTTGGGCCTGACATGCAAATTCCCATAGGAAATAATGGGAAATTAAAAACTTTAATAACTTTTGAACAGATAAATATTTTTTCACCAAACCTTTAAAAGACACATCTGTGACCCAAATACTTTGTACCCTGAAAGCTTCAGCAGACAACCTGAAACTGTTTCAGAGATACAAGTGCACAAAGAAGTGTGCGACACCAACCTTGATGTAGCTGACATGTAAATTCTCCCATAGGAAATAATGGGAAAAGAAAATGTTTTATAACTTTTGAACTTATTAATATTTTTTCATCAAAACTTCAAAAGGCACATCTGTGACCCAAAGACTTTCTAACCTGAACATTTCAGAGCAAAACCTAAAACTGTTTCTGAGATACTGTACAGGTGGACAAAGAAATGTAAAAAAAAATGGTAAATTTAGGATGTTTTAACACTCTGTATCTCGGAAACCACAAAAGCGATTCACACGATATTTGGTATGTCAAGAGAACTGCAATTAGGGATTACACCTGCCAAACATTGTGCAAATCTGTTAAACAGTTCCAAAGTTATTAAGGTTCACAATATTGGATTTAACATAGAAGTTTGCACTCAATCCTAATATACTAGCGCTACTGCGCCATTAGGGTTTGCAACCCCAAGGCACACCCCACACTCCTATTCCTGCATTCAGGGTATAGATGGGGCCTTAGGGTTGGAAGGTGAGGGTGGGGGTGGGGTCTTAGGCTTGGCAACGCTAAGTTCTCATTTTGTAGGAAGATATATATATTTGCTCCTGTCATCTATTCACCCACTCCTGTACTGGTTCCTCCTAGTTGCCTACTGGCTCCAACCTCTACTACTCTCAAACCTGCCTGGAAATCTTGTCATTTCCTCTCTTCTAGCACTTACTCACTAGTTGCATGACTTATGACTGTTAGTTTTTTGCACTTATATTTCTGTTTTGTTACTACATATAGATTACTGCAAATGTACTGTAATTTGCTGATAATTTTGTATAAGTGTACTATGTCTGACTTCTACTTGCCCCATGATGTTTTCTTGTATCTACTATTGTCTATGTACCCTTTGTTGTAATCTCCCGGGTCGTACCTGAAAATAGGCAGCTATGCTGTCTAGTGTACCTACCCGGTTAACAAAAACTAAATAAACTAAATAAAAAAAAAAATAAATAAAAATATATACACACACACACACACACACACACACACACATATAAAAACAGAAACATAGAAATTGTCGGCAGATAAGGACTGCTAGGCCCATCCAGTCTGCCCATAGGCCCTATACATGTATGCATCCACTCGCCCTAAGTGGTCAATGGCTTTTCATCACTCCTTTCCCACCCAAGGTTTCCCTGTGCTTGTCCCAGGCATGTTTAAAGCCCTCCACAGTGCTTGCCCCTACCACCTCTTGTGGCAGACCATTCCAAGCATTCACCACCCTCTCCGTGTAGGAAAAACATCCTCATGTTACCTCTTAATCTCCCCCCCTCCAATTTCATATCATGCCCCCTTGCTGTGGTATCTTTTCTACATTGGAAACGATCTCCCAACTGCACCTTGTTTATGCCCTTGAGGTACTTAAAAGTTTCTATCATGTCGCCCCTTTCTCTCCTCTTCTCCAGTGGGTACATATTGAGGTCTCTTAGTCTCCCATCATATGTTTTGCAGTGCAAACATGCACCATCTTTGTCTCCCTTCTCTGGACAGCCTCCACCATGTTTATGTCCTTATGCGTGTGTGATCTCCAGTACTGTGCACAGTACTCCAGGTGAGGCCTTACTAGTGTTTTATACAATGACACCACCACTTCCTGCCTCCTACTAGTAATACCTCTGCCTATGCACCCCAACATGCCACTGACCCTCCCTACAGCCTTGGCACACTGCTTTGATACCTTCAGATTATCAGATATGATAACGCCTAGGTCTTGCTCCTCTTCAGTGATGGTCCATACCTCTCCCCCATCCTGTAGGTCTCCCCAGGGTTCCCCCTACCCAGGTGCATTATCTTGCACTTTTTTGCATTGAACCTCAGTTGCCACACCTCCAAGCATCTTTCAAGCTTCTCCAAGTCCCTCTTCATTATCTGCACTCCTTCTGGAGTATCCACCCTGTCGCAGATCTTGGTGTCATCTGCAAACAGGCAGACCTTTCCTTCCAGTTCCTCTGCAATGTCACTAATGAAAACATTGAACAGGACTGGTCCCAGTACTGATCCCTGTAATACTCTGCTGGTCACCCCTCTCTCCCCAGATTGGACCCCATTTACAACCACCCTCTGCCTTCTGTCTGTCAGCCAGTTTCTAACCCACTGTATCACCTTATGCCCCATGCCCAGAACACTCATCTTGTTAACCAGCCTTCTGTGTGGGACAGTATCGAAGGATTTGCTGAAATCCAGGTAGGTGATGTCTACGACCACTCCCTAATTCGCTTCCCTAGTCACCCAATAAAAAAAAAACCTATCAGATTCAATTGACAAGACCTTCCTGATGTGAATCCATGCTGCCTCAGATCCTGGGCACCAATGGATTCCAGGTGTGCCGCTATCCTTTCTTTCAGCAGTGTCTCCATGATCTTCCCCACCACTGAGGTGAGGCTGACTGACCTGTTGTTTCTCGCTTCCACCTGCTGCCACTTTTGTGCAGTGGGACTACATGTGCCCTCCTCCAGTCCTCTGGAACCACATCTGTGTTGAGTGACTCTGTGAACAGGGTGGCCAGAGGTGCAGCTAGTTTCCTCCACAGCTTCCTTAATATCCTCTGGTGTATGTCATCTGGCCCTTTGGCTTTATCTACCTTCAGCTCTTGTGAGTTCCTCCAGAACTCTCTCTCCACTGTGAATGGACTGGTGTCCATTTCTCCCCCCAGACTGCCTCTGCTCCCCAACTGTGGTCCTTTAACCTCTCCCTCCTCAGTGAATACTGAACAGAAGTATTTGTTCAGTATTTCTGCCTTGTCTAGATCCCCTTCCTTGCACTCTCACTCCTCCCCTTTGAGAGTCACAATCCCCACCCCAGTTTTTCCTCTATCGCTGGTGTACCTATAGAATGTCTTGTCCCCTTTTTTTGCAGACCACACTAAACCGTCCTCTGTCTGTGCCTTAGCTTTCCTAACAGCTTTCCCTGCCTCTCTGAGACATTCAAGGTACACCTCCCTGTCCTCCTTCCTTAGGGTCCCCTTATACTTCTTGAAACTTGCTCTTTCAGCCCTTTCTTTGTCTTCCACCTCTTTAGAAAACCATAGTGGTTTCTTTCTTCTTTTCCCTTTGGCCACTATCCTAATGCATTGGTTAGTTACCTCCATAATGGCTCCTTTTAGTCTACCCCACTGTTCCTTCACCCCCTCCATTACCTCTACCTTCTCCAGGGCTGCTTTTAAACATCTACCCACTTCATTGAAATCTACCCTCCTGAAATCTAATACTTTTGAACTTGTGTGGCTTAATTGAGTCCCTGTGTCCATGTCAAACCATGCCATGTGGTGGTCACTGGATCCCAGCTGTCCTTCCACCTGTATTCTTTCGACTGTGTTCCCATTGGTCCATGCCAGGTCTAGAATCAGTTTGTTTCTGGTTGGCTCATGCACCAGCTGTCTGAGTCCAGCTCCCTGCAGGGTTTCCAAGATGGCCATGCTTCTGGCTGAAGCAGCTGCCTGGGTGGTAGCCTTTATGCCTTCTCTGATGTACAGGGCCACCCCCCCTCCCTTTTTACCTTCCCAGTCCCTTCTGAACAAATATATATGTGTGTGTGTATATGTATGTATATATATATATATATATATATATAATGTGTGTGTATATATATATATAATGTGTGTGTGTGTGTGTGTGTGTTATATATATATAATTTATTTATTTATATATATATATATATATATATATATATATATATATATATATATAATTTATTTAGTTTTTGTTGACCGGGTAAGGTGCACTAGCCATAGCAATGACTATTTTCAGTCACGGCCTGGGAGGTTAAAGAAAAAAACACTGGAAGCAGAAACAGTACAATAATTACAGTACAGAATTAGACAATTTTCGAGGAACAAAATACAGTACAAGCATGAGAAAATGCAAAAGGTGGGGTAAAATACAATACAGTTTCAAAATAGGAATATAGGAAGGCAACACAATAAGTAAGTTCATAAGAGCAACATGCCAGAACATTTGGGATACATAGAATACAGTGACGACTGTACATTCTATAATAGTCATACAGGATAGATATAGGAGCGTTAGGAATTGAATAGGAGTAGGGATGCTAGATAAATGAGGGTAGGATGGAATAAAGAATTGAGGAAAGGTAGGAGGAGTGGACCAAAAGTGATAATGGTAGGACAATCAAATATCAGGAGGAAAAGTACAGAGCATATTAATTGGGGCCAGTTCTGAGTGACGGTTACGGAAGGCAGTGTTATGAGAGGGATAGGGGCTAGGGAGGTTCGAAACAGGAGCAAGAACATGAATCAGCGAGATGGTCATGTACAAATTTTTTGAAGGAGGCATGGGACGAGGCTATGCATATGGTCAGCAGGAGGGAGTTCCAGTGTTGAGGGGCATGACAGGAAAAAGCGCTTGCACCTTTGGAGCAGTTATGTCTGGGGATGTGGACAGGGGCATTGTCTGCCGAGCATAAACCATAGCTGGATGTCTGGTTTCAAAATAGGCCCGCCAGGGGCTTGGGTATTTGTGATCTGATATTATCAAATGCATGCTATACAAAATTACTACTTCTTCCTCAACCATTTTATAATCTCCATTTCTGCCTGGCTGCCTCCGATAACCCTCAGACAAAATGCACATAGAAGGTAATGAGACACTATACCTCATAGTCCATCTCCAGACAGGCAAACATGGGGTTATCAAAGCCAACGTCCACTCCAATAACATGGTACACCAGAGTGTTGGCCTTGTGTGCTTCTAGCAGGGAGGAAATGGTCAGACAGGCTGCAACATCTCTATTCAGGATGTATACCAGCTTCTGCTTCTCAATGGCACCAATCATGACAGCATGGCCTTTTGGGTCAACTGCCAGGAACTGGCCAGGCACAATCCGACGACATCCACTCTTGCCAAAAGTCTCCTGGTGGATCTTCTCGAAAATGTTCTTGGAAGGCTGATATTCCAGGATAACAATCCTGCCAGAATCACATCCTACAATGATGTAATATTTGGTTCCTCCTGTCAGCCAGAAGGCCATAAGAGAACGAATAATCCCAAACACTTCGACTGTGCACCTTGCCAGTGTTTGGATTGGGCTGCAGCAGCTCCAGGATCTTTCCCCGAGAAACAACAATTTCTTGCTGTTTAGTTCCTGTAAAGTTGCCATGGATGGCATGGAAAATGCCCGTCGCTCTCTGCAGCATGAGGTTATACAGGAACATTGTGGTACAGGTTTCAGCTGCAGTTGTTAAGAAAAAAGCTTAGTTTTGACTGCCAGTGTGTGACAAACCACAACGGGCCCCTCAAAACCGCTCGCTAGCTCATGGGCGAGGGCCCAGCATACAATGGGGTGAGGGATAAATGAGTGCGATAACATGTTATTTTCCCTGCAGTGGAATAACCACTATGCTGGCATCACCACTGTGAGAATATTTATGGATATACACATAGTGCCTACATCACTAGCAAATATTCTCACAGTGGTGATGTCACCAGAGTGAGAGTATCTTCACTTCCGCCTGCATTTAACAGCTTCACAGTTTCTTTTTTTCACTGAATCCTGCAACTAACTCAACTAGCATTGCAGAAGACAATCACCTGTGTCCCATAGTTTTTCTGACACTCCTAGCCCATTACTGTGCTGCTCTAATCTTCAAAACAGCCTCCTTCATAAAGCAGTTTCTCTTTGAATGCTGCCTGCAACAGTTTCTCTGTCTCACTGAAGCCTGCAACTTACTCAATTAGCATTGCAAAACACACACACCTATGTCCCATAGTATTTCTAAAACTCCCAACCCATTACTATGCTACTCTCACCTCAAAAATGCCTCCATTGTAAATGACAGTCCTTCACCACACAGTTTCTGTTTTTCACTCCTTGCTGCAGGTAACTCAATTACCATTGCAAAACACATTCACCTGTTTCACATAGCATCTAACACTCCCAGCCCGTTCAGAAACACTTACACACACTCATGCCACCAACAAACAGTGCTGTCAGTATAGCCTAGAGGTTAGAGTAACAAGCTTGCTACATCCAGCAGACCAGACCTGGGTTCAATTCTCACAACTTCCACTTGCATACTGTGTAACTCTGAACAAGTCACATAACTGCCCGGTGCTCCCAGGTCACCCCTGAAAAAGTACCCGATTACCAAACACTAAAATGAGTAAACAGGAAGAGAACACAGAAAAAAATGTTTCTACAGCTCCTAGCCCCATTGTATAAATTGCACACATGATGTGCAGATAGTGGGATATGGAAAATATTCTCACTCTTGCAGAGTTAGCTGTGCATTTTCACGAGTGCTGGAGAATACACAGCTCACTCTGCAGGAGTGAGAACATTTTCCATATCCTACTCCTCACCATCATGTATCCCATATTTATACATATATATTCATTGCAAACAACTCCATTAATGCATCAGTTAGGGTTGATAGCACAGTGACAAAAGCATGGAAATGTGGTGTTAGGGTTCCACCCCTACCACCTACCTGCCCTCCACTCACCAACAGATGTCAGTGTGTGCCATGGGGTTGTCAGTCCCAGCTCTCACCCCATTCCACGTGTAAACAAGCTGACATGATACAGCATAGGAGAATGGGGTGAGAGTTAGGCCTGACAACCTCATGGCACACCCCGACGTCTTTTGGTGAGTTGGAGGATGGGGTGGGTGGGTGATAGGGACGTATTCCTAACATCACATTTCCATACTTTTGTTGCTGTGCTGTCAACCCTAACTGATGCATTAAAAGAGTTTTTTGCAATGAATTTCCCTTCTTTTTGTAACTGGTATGTGTTAGTGGGAACGTGGGCCCTCCAGGCCCTGCACTCCCTTCACATTGTCCATTTTTTGTGTAATGTTATGCATATGTAGGAGCACAGGCCCTCTGGGCCCTGCAGTCCCACTTACACATAACTACGGAGTCATATAGCAGCCCTATAGGGCAAGGAACATTTTGTAACACTAATTTGCCAATGTCTCAGCAACCGTAATAGCTATGAAAAAAATTCCAGTGCCGTTGTAATCATGACAGTGTAACCTCTACATGAAATAAGTCAACTAAATCCAGATCTTACATAGTTTCCAAGATACGGGCGCCAAAAAGCACTGAAAAGGCACCCTTGGAACCCTAATTTGCCAATATCTCAGTAACCGTACAACCTATGAAAAAAATTGTACTGCAGGTGTAATCTATGGTTTTGAAACTTGTTCATCAGCTTAACAAAACATTTGTATCTAACACCGTTTCCAAGATACAGGCACCAAAATTCACCACGGGCACCGCAGTGTTAGCCTATGGGAAATTTCTCAACTTCAGAGCACTGTAACTATGGTCCAGTTGAATGTTTTGGTACCAAACCACAATAAGGCACATCTTTGGGACCAGGCTTTCCACCCTGCAAATTTCATCCTGAAAGTCCCAACCGGTTTGCTGCAGGGTGATGGCAAAGATTTGCTGTTTTGGGCAAAGTACTGTCGCAAATTGAGACAGTTTTGCAAAAATAGCACAACACTTTCATGATTTGCTAAAGTGTCATGGCCATTTCAGTCACAATTTGTGACAATACTGAGGATCCAATTTTTAAAACAGTATTTCTGGGTTTTTTCCCTCAAAAAAGATAAGGCTGTCATCCTCAGGACCCGACTAGGTAAACGCAACAGTCAATGTTTACCTAGGGGGTCCCAAATTTAAACGCCAGTCATTTTTCTCTCTCACTAACTGAAAACTAGATGGCCACTGTATGACAGAAAAAGGGCCATTTGTGACAGTAAAATGTAGTGGCAGCAGCTTTCGAGAGACACATATATTTTTTTGCCATTGTCTATCATGGGAAACCTGTTTTCTGAATAACTTTTTAAGGGTTTAATATTTGTTCTACAAATCTTTGAAAGACACATCAGTGTCCCAGACTGCATCTTCCCAGAAAATTTCAGACCAATCGGACAAACTGTGCGGGCTGTAGGCACGAGCAAAGAAACAAGCCAAAACCCCATTTTTTTGCATTGTTTGGCATTCAGCAGCTCCGTAACCACTCATCTGACCATAATGCAACTTGTCAGATCCAGAGATCTTTGGCACCAGACTGTACATGCAAACTTTCAGGCAAATCAATTGTACAGTGACAAAGTTATTAAAGTGCAAAATGTGGAGTTTAACATAGAAGCGGCCATGCAACCCTAACTATATTGACACTACCGTGGCAGTATAATATATTGTGTGTGTGTGTGTGTGTGTGTGTGTGTGTGTGTGTGTGTATATATATATATATATATATACACACTGTATAATATAGTCTTTATATAGAAAATCTTCAAAATATTATATAACTGCTTTCACAGCCAGCTTTTCGAGATAATCTTCTCTTCCTTGGGGCTTGTAGTTACTTTGAGAAGCAGTCTCTTTTGGCTTTAGTTTTCATTTAGTTTATTTTCTCCTGCTGTTCCTCCAATAGCCAAAATGGGTTTGGCAGTTCCATGTTCATAGTGTTGACCTTCTAGGTCAGTCTCCATCTGAGAGTTTTCAGCAGTGCCCATGTACTGCATTCCAGCTTCATCCAACCTACTTTTTAAGTAAACTTAAAATAACACTGAATTTGATGAATGAAGCATATGTTATAGTGCTCTATATTTTCATTGTTTTTTAACACCCTCAATTTATCTTTGTCTTTCAGGTTTCTGCCACCTTGCTCTGCCTAATGACAAGTTTCCTGAAGGGTTCGAGTTTGACGCAGATGAATTGAACTTCCCTACAGAAAACTTTTGTTTTGTTGGACTGATCTCCCTGATTGACCCACCTCGTGCTAGTGTTCCTGATGCTGTTGCTAAATGCAGAAGTGCTGGAATTAAGGTATTACACCTTACCAAATGCCTTCCTCAAAATATCAATGAGTAAAATGTCAGTGAAGGCAGAGCATGCATTGTGGAGAATAAATACATGCCCTGGGTGTGTAATGTAAAGCACAGCAGAATGTCTTCAAATACCCAGAAGGTTCATCAGTTTACCACAATGTACATACCTGGGCTGTAGTGCGGGGGGGGGGGAGGATTTGTATTACACTGGCAAAATAGCATACCATTTCCATGTTTACATTTGCCTACTTTTTGCAAAATAGCACTAAACTCTGTCACAGTTTACCAACACTTTTTCATTCAAGTATCATAATTTTTCCCACATTGTGCATTTTTATAAATGCACAGTGGGACTATAATCAATGGCTCCATGTCAATTGGCCTAAACAATTTAGGCGACTGTCAAAATGGCAATGCAGATATAGCAACCATCAATTCAGTGAGTCCACAATACGGTGACGCACGTATCGGCAAGTTTCCAGCAGTAAACCAGAAGCACTGCACACCGCCATTAGAGTTTGGTGCCTACCTCCTTATCATGGCGATATCAAGAAGCCACCATGCAGGACCACTACCTGATGCACCTGTACCACAGGTATGTCCCCTCATAGTTGGGCTTACAATTTCATGCAGAGGGGGCTCCACCCCTACACCCCCCATGGGGGACTATGCCCTCCACCCACTTATTTCTAATATTCCCAATCCACAGCGTGCATTGATAGTGGGGTATCCTAGCATACCCAAATTCTCCCATATCACCCTATCGCTGTTAATTGATGGTCACTGTAATTGCCATCACTCATATTGAGTCACCCATTTGTGTTCATTGTTTTGTACTCGCTGTTGTTATGTGATACCATAATGGATGATGTTCCCTTATTTAAGTACCTTGGTGTCTCTCTAGACTGACACCTTGACTTTTCAGGGTATGTGGATGCTATCCACAGAAAATGCCACCCGAAACTCGATGAGCTATACTGGAACAAATGCTGCATCCCTCTTTCTTCCTGCTGAGCTATTATCCTAAAAATGGTTCTCCACATTTTTAACTATGGTGACATAGCCTACAGTGCTGCACCAAAGACCACTCTTGCCAGGCTGGACCCCCTCTTTCACTCTTGCCACTTTGCTTTGTTCTGTCCGCCCCACACTTACCATTGCTCCTTATACTCCTCCCTCCCTCTCCCTCTCCTCCCTTGAAGCTAGATGCCTCTTTCACTGTGCCTCCTTTATCTTCAAATTCTGCCTCTCTCTCCCCTCTTACCTTACCTCTCCCCCCATCACACTCCTTTTGCAACTCTAGCTTTTGCTCCTTGGCACTCCCCTAAAGGATATCTCTCACCAGTCAGGCTGCTTTCTCTTACTTTGTTCCCAAACTTTGGAATTCTTTCTCCTTATTCATTCGCTCCTTTTCATCCCAATGCTCTCTCTCCTTGCTACTTCGTAATGTCAGCTCTCACTCCTGCAACTGAAATATGTCCCTTCTCCTCTCCTCAATACCCTCTCCACCTCCCCTTCCTCTTCCCCTTGATCTACAACTGTTTACCCCTCCTCTGTTTCCACATTACCTTCAACTTTTAGCCCTACGTTCCCTCCGGGCCTTGGAATGTATTTCCTTTAAACACAATTGGGCATGCCCGCCACCCAGTTCTTTGCACAATTTGCTATTGTTAATGTTTAATTTCAATATATATATAACTTATTGCCCAATTCTTTTTTTCAGTTATCATTGTTTAGCTTCAATGTACTGCAAAATGTTATTGTTCTGTTTGTTCTTGGTCTACTCTTCTTCTTCCCCCAGATGCATCGGAAAATGAGTTGATTTTAGCTCAATATGTTTTTCCTGGTGAAACTTTTTAAATAAATAATCAATATCACAACTGCACATTTTAAACATGTCTAGTTCCGAAAATTACACGAAACTACACAAAAATGTTACAGTTTTGTAAAGTGTGCAAAATGCATTTTCTAATTTTGCCCTCTGTCAGTTCCCTGTAGTTATAAAACAGCTAAACAAGAAATAATTATCTGTTTTTTCCAAAAATGAATACATTTAGGGTAAACATAAGTTTCGACTTTCAGATTTTAGCTGTTTTTAAGAAATCACTGGATAAAGTAAGGCACTTTTTCAAGATTCAAGATTTTTATTTTAAAACCAGGAACTGGTGCTATACAACCAGTTGAGCATTAGCTCATTTACAATGGTCTCATGAAAAAGGCACTAAGAAATACAAAACATTACACAGTTCATTTGCTACACATATAACACAAACTGCAGCTACAACAGCATTCATTAGGTACACATGATATCAATAATATAAATTAGACAACAAGATAACTTAATGTGCATGGTGATGATCGCAAGGTGCAAGACTGTTGTTGAAGTACCAGTTTTTTAAATTCGTATAAGGGACAGGAGTCCCTCTAGCAGGATACAAGTGGAGCAGGAGATCATTCCAATATTTAGGTCCAAGAAAGGAAACATATTGGCTACCAACTAGTGTGTGATCCAGGGCAACCTGAAATTGATAGCTTCTAGCAGACCTAAGGCCAGTTTTGCCATTATGATGTATGTAGGTCCAAGATGTAAGGGGGTATCTTGTCTTTATGCACTTCCAAATCATGCCAATGGTATGAAGCTGGTTCTTTTGGGCAAGCAGCATCCATTTAAGTGCCCTTTAGAGACTTTAGTAATGTGTATGTCTAGGGACTTGAAGGACAAAATAGTGAGCTTATGATAAACTATACCCAATCTATTCCACAGAGATTTAGTAGTATGAGCAAAAATTGCATCTCCATGTTCCAGCAGTGGCATTATTATGGATTGTACAATTTTAAATACAATAGCATTTGAAAAATTCAGTTTGTTCTGATATAAGCAAAAAAAAAAAAAAACATTTCTGGAATTGACCTTTTTTCAAAGACTGACCAGCGATAATCCCACTTTTAAAGTATTGGTCTAATCATGAACAACGGTATTTGTGGTGTAGGATACACTCAAGCCTGAAACCACTAGTAATAACTATCTCTATGACTCAGGTTCCTCCCAGGTAGAAACTGCATTATTTGTTGTTGTTTTTTTTTAAACACAGCTTATTTTTACTAAAGTAATGTTGTACATAATCAACTACTGATTGTAAGTTATTTTGCAGTTGAGCAGTATCTGAACTCCAGCTGTAAATGATGGTGTCTTCTGTGTGTAAGTGGATGGCACTGTCATTCCAGCCACTCTTAAGGTCATTCACAAACAGGCCGAAGAGGAGCAGGCTCAGGACAGAGCACTAGAGCATGCCACTCTTCACATTTGTAATGCCAGAATCAGTACCATTTAGTGATACCAACTGATGCCTGTTTGTCAAATAACTTTGTACCCAGTTAGCCAATTATCTGTCAAACCCCAAAAATTTCAGTTTTGTTAGTGGAAAACTGTGGTCTGTTGTGCCAAAGTCCTTGGAAAGGTTATTGAAGATAGTCCCAGTTTCCTGGCTCTTCAACTGCCTTTTCAAGGTCATCAGTGATCCTAATCAGGGCAGAAGCAATGCCATAGTCAGGCTTAAAACCAGACTGTTTCTTTTTGACAATGTTATTTATTTTTAATGTAAGCATTTTTAAACAGCAGTGCATGACAGTGGTGAAAATTTTGACCTAAACTTTTGTATTCTATTTTAGATTGCCTCTAATCTCATGACTTGTATGATATACTTTTATCGGCATTTGAGTCTGCTTTTTTGTAACTAAAATTTTATTGCATTTTTCCAAATTTTAAGAGGGCCACAGACAAAAATCATGTAGTTTCACATAGGCAACAGTATAGAAAGCAATGCACATTATACATTTAGTCACAGTGACTGAATACAGTCATGTATTACAGGCTATTTTGTGGACAAGCAAATCTGAGCTATTGTGCATAACCATACTTCCTGTTTGGGGATGGAGAAAGGTAGTAAAATGCAGCTGGGAGAAGCAGAACAAAAATGAACCAAGAACAGGTATAATAGAAAAACTGCGGGACATTTGACAAGTGACAACATGGGAGAAGATACTTGACATCCCGTAGTAGGGGGGTTGGAGTGGACAGATTTTGACTGAAAAATCTATGTAGCAGCATGAATAACCCATGGGAGACACTATAAAAAACTACTCAGAGTGCCCTTTTGCCAGTTGCCATCATGAATGTTTAAAGATCTCCACTCTCTTAAACAGACGGGGGGGGGAGGGGGAATTAAGGGGCTCCTCTTAAGGCCACCAGTAAGTTTCAAGGGTCAGGTATCTTCAGCTATTTTTATATAATTACAAAAAGGGGAGTCACCTAATGTTAAATATGTTTACCTGCAGCCATTAGTCATGACAGAATGTTTCCATTTTGAGAATCATTTTGCAGTACCCTAACCATTCTAGAAGTGAAGAGGCGAGAATGAGGGCTCCAACCACTGACACGTAATGGCCTTGGCTAAGGCTGCTGAGAAAATCCTAAATGTATCTGCTACATAGGTTAGATACTCCATGTGGGGGAAGACCAAGTAGAATCTGGGGAACAGATCCTCCAAGTATTTTCTAGATGGTACCTGATACCTCTCATATGTAAGACAGCAGCCTGGGACAAGTCCAGAAAATGTGTAAATTGGTGCCTGAATCACCATAGCCCCTCCAGCAGCAGTCTGTGTTAGCAGGATTTGTTGAGTAATAACAGGGGGACAAAAATAATGGGCTATAGTCTTCCATTTAAATTCCTGCCATTGATTGTTGGCAGTAGTACTATGCAGTTCACTCCAGATTCTGCCCCACTGTTGCTCAGTAATGGGAGCCTGCAATTATTTTTGTCACCTGAAGCAGATATGCTCCAGTGGGTCCCCCTGGTTTAGCATACCTAGCTTGGACACAACCTGTAACACTAGCCACTTAGGTTATTCTTAACCAGGTATTCCTTACAGAAACAGGTACAGGGGGTTCTATATTCTGGTAATTTGGTCTTGCAGAGAGGAGCCTAGAATCCTATCCTGGACCTACAAATATTAATAGACATCTGCCAATCTGAGGAGAAATCTTTCCTGTATAGATTGGAAATCCCTCACCGCCTCCCCTTGGAACAATTGTCCTAGTGTGATTAGACTGTTGGCTTGCCAGTTTCAGAAGGTAAGATCAACCCTAACTGGGAGTAAACCTGGAAAGTGAGTTATGGGGATGGAGGCTGCACAGGTTATTCCTGTTTTTTTTACCGTAGGTGATTCCTCCAAATTTCTTGATTTATTTCCAGCCATGGGTTCTTCAGGGTCCAGATGGCTTTTAGCAGGCGTGCCAAGGTTGGTAAGACCTCAAGAGTTTACTGGAGCAAAACCAAGCTTTTGATTTCCTTCTAACTGGACTCATCTACCCCCTGTTGAGAGGTGGTAGATCAAAGTAGTTAGCTCTGCAACCTCCTAGTACTAGAATAAGTCTGTGATATCTATCCCTGCATGTTTTCTCAATGGTCACAATCACTGAGGTACACCTCAGTCTCCTACCTTCCTAGAGAAAAGTGGACAGTGTCTTTTGAACCTTCTTATAGAAGGATATTCTAATTGTATTTGGGTGAATAAGAAAAATAAATAGAAAGCATGATAGAATATTCTTCCTAATTGTATCATCTTTGGCCCATGAAGAGAGTGAGAGAGAAGAAATTCCACTGAGCTATATCTTTTGCTACTTGGGAGTACAGAGGCTCTAAATGTTTCTTAAATAGATGGTAGGGATTTGTAGAGATCCAGACTTGTAGATATCTAGGGGAATTAGTGGCTTAATTTCAACCGTTAACTGCTCTTTCAACTATAACACTTCTGATTTACTATTATTAATACAGAACAAAGAGGCCTGTCTATCTTCAGGTAACAAGACTGGCATATACGGCAAAGACCTAATGAGATTATTCAAAAAGAGTAGGGTGTCGTCAGCATAAAGTGAAATTCTATGGTCCTGTCCACCCGCTCTCACCCTCTCCACCTCTGGATAACTATGGATGTCTTCTGCTAGGGATTCCATACTAACAGCAAACAGGAGAGGAGAGAGCTGACAGCCCTGTTTAGTGGCTCTACAAATCTTGAAAGTGTCCCACAGGTTTCCATTTACTTTAACTGACACTGACAGCCCTACATAAAGGCTTGACATCCACCCCTCAAACTGGTCCCCAAACTTCATTTTACTTGGGGTAGCTTGTATGAAGGCCCAGTTCAGCCTGATGAATGCCCTCTTGGTGCCCACCGCTGTCACCCGCTGCTGTCTCGGAGCCCACCTCACGGCAGTGACAATGTTCAGTAGTCTCTCGTATTCCTATTAGGACTGAACCCAGCTTGGTCAGATGTACAGTATTAGTTTCTGAATTATGTTTTTTAACTTGGTGGCCTGACTTTTCACAAAAAGCTAAACATCCTGATTTAAGAGTGTAGTCGGCCTATAACTGCCTCCATTTGTGGGGTTGGTCCCCTCCTTATGAATTACAGAGAGCTGGACTTCTTTCCAAGAACTGGGCAAACAGGGATCTTGGAGCACATCATTAGTACTTCAGAGAGGACTAGGGAGAGTTCAGACACAAACTTCCTATAAATTCACCTCTAGCCATCAGGCCCTGGCATCTTTCTTTGTTTTAAACCCATATTAACTTGACCTAATTCTATGTTGCATACAAGGCTTCCAGAGCACTGCACTCTTTTTCAGAGAGCGTCGGCAAATCAACTTTCTGAATATGAACAAAAATGTCTGAATATAATTGGAAGCACCAATTCATGCTTCATTGTCATAAAGCTTTTGACAGAATTTTTGAAAGGCAAATACAATCTCAGATGGGGTAACAAATTGTTTACCATGTGGCCCTGTTTCCTTAATTTTCTGCACTGTCCAGACTGCCTCTTGTTTGTGGAGCCAGTAGGCAACCGGTCCAGCCCAGCCCCCATGCTCATAGCATTTTTGGCCCAGGTAATGGAATTGGCCTTCTACCTGTGTGCAAGCAGGTCTTCATATTCTGATCTGGCCAGTTCTCGGTCTCTAGGTGTATGTCTTCCTCCTCTCTCCTTGTACGAGGCTTCCAGATTTGCAGTTTTGGGTAGCCTATGACAATGATGACTGCAATTGACTGCTTTCAAATAGGGCGACTCAATCACGGCACCTGTGCACAGGGCTACCAGGCAGGGAGGGTGACTGGATGGGGGGGTCCACGAATATAGAGATCTGATGGCACTATATGTACACGCGTGCAGGTGAGGGAGCAAGCACTCCATGCAACGGGTGGAAGGGGAGGGTTTGTGGGATGTAGTGCTGCAGTCAGTTGATGAGCTGTTCATGTGGCGTAGTGGGTGGGTGGCAGGCTAGGGTTCGGAGGGTACCGGGTTTTGTCCTAGGTGCGGTCACTTTTTTGTGTGCCAGCTGGGAATTTTTTTGTTTGTTTATTTTGCAACCCCCCTGACATGCACCCCCTGGAGTTGAGAATCCTTAAGTAGGAGGGTGCGGGGTGTGCAGCCACCTGCATAATTAAAAAAAAGATAGTCTCCAGCGCCCTTTTCCTTTGCGCAAGTAATGTACTGTCGAAACTGATTTTCGGTGATTTACACTTGCCCTAACAGCGATCACCTTTCCATGATTGCCATTATCTAATGAAACTCAGTTTTGTCTCTAAGCTTAATAAACTGAGTTGCTCTCTGTTTCTTTTTGAAAGTGGCATGTCAGATAGTTTCTCCTCTGACAAGTGCGTTAAGGTTGTCCTATACATACCTAATGGTCACCTCCTTTCCAGAATTTAACATGAGGTAGCCTATTATCTTTTCTCAAATTCTGGAAACAAAGATCTCATCATTTAGTATAGAGGTATCAAACTTTCAAGCTCACTGTAGAGGTTCATCACTCATCTGCAATATCATGGAGACTGAAACATGGTCTGATAGGGATATCTTCTCAGTCTTATACTAGTGTACTATGTCTCTAGCAGTAGAGGACATGTAAAATTGATCTAGAAACATAGAAACATAGAAGTTGACGGCAGATAAGGACCGCAAGGCCCACCCAGTCTGCCCATTTCTTTTTCTACCTTATAAATGTGCCATCGGCCTTTGCTCTGTCAGTGGCCTATCTATTCATACTCATTTGTATTGCTCCCTTATGCCTATCCCATGCCTGTTTGAAGCCCTGCACTGTATTCATAGCCACTACTTCTTGTGGTAAGCCATTCCATGCATCCATCACCCTTTCTGTGAAAAAGAATTTCCTCACATTCCCCTTTAATCGGCCTCCCTCTAATCTCATGCTGTGTCCTCTTGTCCTGCTATTTTCTTATATTTAAACATGTTAGACTCTTTCACCTTGTTTATGCCCTTAAGGTGTTTGAATGCCTCGATCATATCACCTCTCTCCCCTTCTTTGCTCAAGGGTATACATATTGAGCTCCGTTAATCTGTCCTCATATGTCTTCTGATGCAGTCCCTGCACCATTTTGGTTGCCCTTCTCTGGACTGCCTCAATTTGGTTAATGTCCTTGTGAAGGTGTGGCCTCCAATACTGCACGCAGTACTCCAGATGGGGCCTAACCAGTGTCTTGTACAGAGGGATTATTACCTCCCTCTTACGACTTGTGATACCCCTACTAATACACCCTAACACCCCCCTAGCCTTACCTACTGCTTTAGAGGACTGCTTGGATGATTTTAGGTCATCAGTGATGATGATGCCCAAGTCTCTTTCTTCCTTTGTGACTGCTAGCAACTCCCTCCCAGCCTATAGGTGGCTTCAGGGTTTCTCTTCCCATGTGCATGATTTTGCACTCTTTGCATTAAATCCCAGTTGCCACTCTTCTGACCATTCTGCTAGTTTATCCAGATCTCTTCTCATTCTGCCCACCCCATCTGGATCATCTACTCTGTTGCAGATCTTGGTGTCATCTGCAAACATACAAGCCTTACCCTGTAGTCCATCTGCAAGGTCACTAATGAAGATGTTGAAGAGAACTGGCCCCAGGACTGATCCCTGAGGTACCCCACTTGTGACTTGCATCTCTTCTGACTGTATACCATTTACCACCACTCTCTGTTTTCTGCCCGTCAACCAGTTTGCCACCCAGTTGACCAACTTCTGACCCACTCCGAGCCTACCCAGCTTATTTATCAGTCTTCTATGGAACAGTGTCAAAAGCTTTGCTGAAGTCAAGGTAGGCGACATCAACTGCTCCCCCTTGGTCCACCACTCTGGTTATCCAGTCAAAGAAATCTATGAGATTAGTTTGACAGGGCCTTCCTTTTGTAAACCCATGCTGTCTTGGATCCTGTGCCCCTATGGATTCCAGGTGTTGCACTATCCTTTCCTTAAGGAGTGCCTCCATAATCTTGCCCACTACTGAGGTAAGACTGACCAGTCTGTAGTTCCCCACCTCCTCCATGCTACCACTCTTGTGGAGCAGGATCACATGAGCCCTTCTCCAGTCTTCTGGGACCTCTCCTGTGCTCAGAGACTCACTAAACAATTCTGCTAATGGCTCTGCTAGTTCCTCCTTTAGCTCCTTAAGTACCCTGGGATGTATGCCATCAGGTCCCATTGCCTTATCCACCCTGAGCTTAGCAAGCTCTTGTAGGACCCTTTCTTTTTGTGAAGGGAGTAGTGCTCACCTCCCTCCCCTGTGTCCATGATGCTGAGCTGTGGGCCCTGCCCTACCTTCTCTTCAGTAAATACTGAGCAAAGTATCTATTTAGGATAGATGCCTTTACAGGTCCTCCTCCTCACATGCTCCCTTTCTCCATTAAGCTTAGCAATACCCCTCTGGACTTTCTCCTTTCACTAATATATCTATAGAAAGTCTTGTCACCTTCTTTTACTGTTCGTGCTAGTGTTTCCTCAGTTTGGGACTTTGCCTGCCTTACTGCCTTACCTGCTTCCCTTAGGGCAGTTTGGTTTGCCTCCCATCTTCATCCCGCTGTGTTCCTTATATTTCCTGAAGGCCAGCCTTTTGGCTCTGACCTTTTCTGCTACTGTATCTGAGAACCAAAGTGGTTTCCTTCTTCTTTTGCACTTCCTTTTCTGTCTAACACAATGGGATGCTGCTTCAAGTATTGCATCCTTAATGCTTGCCCACTTTGCCTGTACCCCCTCACCTGTGTTTCTTTTTGCCAGGGCTAGCTTAACTCTGTTGGCCATCTTATCAAAGTCAGCTCCTCTGAAGTCCCATATTTTGCCTTGGAATGGGATGATTTAGATGTAGTAGCCAAATTGAACCATACCATGTGATGGTCACTGGCCCCAGGTGACCTTCTACCTGGAGATCTGTGATCCCTTCTTTGTTAGTCAGTACTAGATCTAGGATAGCCCTGTCTCTTGTGGGTTGCTGTACCAGTTGTTTGAGGCCCCCCTGCAGGGAATCCACTATGTGTCTAGTTCTGGCAGATGTTCCTGCTGGTATTGACCAATCTGTATCCGGCATGTTGAAGTCTCCCATTATCAGAACCTCCCCTTTAGCTGTCATGTTTTGTATATCTTCTAACAGTAATGTGTCTATGTCCTCCCCCTGGTCTGGGGGCCTGTAGACAACCCCAGTTCTTATGGCCGTCCCATTTCCTGTTTCCAGGGTGACCCACAGTTCTTCTGGCTCCTTATGTGTATTCTGAATTTCTGTAGCTTTGATATTTTCATTAACATACAGGCCTCCCCCCCCTTTTTGCACCTCGGTCTCTCTTCTGAACAATACATAGCCAGGTAATGAAGTCTCCCAAGTGTGGTTACTGGTAAACCACGCTCACTAATTGCTACTATGTCCAGTTTAGCCTCTGACATTATTGCCTGCAGGTCTGGGATCTTATTTCCCAGGCTGTGAGCATTTGTGTACATGATTTTCCATTGGCCAGATTTTGGTGTGTTAGTTGTTGGGTGAGTTTGGCATTACCCTGTGCGTTGTATGGGAGACAAACCTTTTTCTTACCCTGGTGATGCAAATGGTGGGCAAACATGCTGAATTCCTGTTTGACCACTAGCTGAGGGGGGAGGGGTGTTCTTCCCATTCGACGTATGGGGTGCTGCACCCCTCTCCCCATTTGCTAGTTTAAATATTCTGCAAAGACGTCAAACTTCTGCCCCAATGCACTGACTCCCTCTTTAGTCAGATGCAGTCCATCAAATTTAAAGAACTTTCGCTCCCAGAACTGTTGCCAGTTCCCTACAAATCTGTGTCCTTTTTCCTGGCACCAGCCCTTGAGCCACGTGTTTAGCTCCCCTAACTCCCCTTCTCTGACCTTCCGTCCATCTGCTCCCCTCTCTCAGACTGGCAGGATCTCAGAGAAGGAGATGCCGGATGAAATAGATGATAGTTTGTCACCCAGCCTAGTCAGGTGTTCCTTGGTCTCCACAACTGACCGGCTGGCGAGATCATTTAGTCTAGAATAGGACTGGTTTGAGTATGAGAACAAAGTATAGTTCTTCTCTGTGTAACTGAGGCCAAATATCTATTAGGCCTAATTCTGATGTAATCTGGTTTAGATCTCTGGCAGCTATGTTGTTTGTAGACATGGGGAGGTGGAATTGTTTAACCAGGAAAGGCACACTAAGCTGAAACTTGTTTCCAGGAGCAACCTGAGAGCACAAGGAAGTTAAGTGACTTGCTCAGGGTCTCACAGTATGCAAATGGGGACTGTGGGATTCAAACCCAGGTCTCCAAGTTTGCAGCTCAGTGCCCTAAACCACTGCACTATACTCCTTCTAGAGGAGCAGTCCCAAATAGTGGAGGGTACACAGCTAAAATTGCCTCCTATTGCTATGGGCCCTGGTGCTAGGAGTGCCAGCTACTGCAATACAGAGTTGGCAAAGGCAAAGAAATTGTCATGTGGGAGTATAAGCATTAATCAGGTTGAAATGGGTACCTTGATGGGTTATTGTGGCCAAAGTAATTTGCCAACGTTCATCATGTGCAGTATCCAGAATTTGCACAGGAAGGTCTCATTTCGGCAATATTTCATTTCATTGCATTTATTTCACCAGGAAAAGGCTCCACTAAGCAAGCTCATGTACAAGGAGATCCTGGGTAGGGCACCGCACAAAAGTTAGAAGCAGTGATAAAGAATACAACAGTATACAAGACATAGAGAAATGTTCACAAATTAGAAGTAAATTCATTGAATTCATATAGCTGCCAGATATAAGTCTGAAGCAGTGATACAGAATGCAAAGGCATACAAGACATCACACAATATGCATACAGTTAGAAGTAAATTAACTGAATTCAAAGAGCTATTGGTAAATTCAGTGGGGGCAATGCCACACAAACAGTAACCAATCTTGTGGGGATGGGAATACGTTAAGTATAATTTAACCACAAGAGCAGGTCTCAATACATTATTTTTCAATGTTTGCCTTAAAGGTGCTGAGTCTGACTAATAAAATGAGTTTTAATGAGGTCTTCAATGAGTTTCTTACTGTAGGAATATCACAACTGATTTGCAAATTTTCCTAGCTGCATAGAAGGTTTTAGAATATCCAGGAGTATGTAATTGTTTTATAATAACTGGCAAGCAATTTTTCCCATTGCTTGAGCCAGTTATAATTTGCCATTATAACCCATGGGTTATAATGGCAAATACGCGCCATGCCACTCGAACAAAAGCCGCATCCTAATTGGCTTGTTACTCTCCTGGGCGGGCTTACCAGAAACACAAACATGGCTACTCCTCCCTCCCACTTAATGAGGAGCTGCCAAAGCGAGAGCACGTCTTTTAATTTTTTAATTTTTAAACAGTTCTCTCCCTTATTCCATCTGGTTGATCCTGCAGTTCAAAAACTGCACTGAGCAGTTTGCAGCCTCACCAGAAAAAAACTTTCCTCGGATGCACTTCAGAGGTAAGTGCCAAATGAGAAGAGACAAACCAAAAGCCAAATAAATGAAAAATAATGAAAAAAATGAAAACAAATGCTGGCAAAAAAAAATGATGGTGTGTCTGTGTGTGGGTGTGTGTCTGTGTCTGTGTGTGTCTGTCTCAGACATAGGCAAAATCAAGTGTGGCCAAAAATTGCTTACCAGTAATTATAAATAATAAAAGATGGGAAGTGAGCTTAAATTCAAAATTAATAGTTGCCTTTGGTGTGGGATGCTTTAATAAACCCCTCGGGCTTCGCTCTCGGGGTTTATGTAGCATCTCACACCTCAGGCAACCATTAATTTCTCATTAAGCACACTTCCCCATCCATTATTGTATATTTCTGAGGGAATCTATAGGATAGGTGGGAAAGTTCAGTAATACATCCTAGGAGATCATTTGAAAGTACTTTGTATGCCCATGTGTACAGGTTTAGCTGTCTTCTGGTAGTTAATGAGGACTAGCTGACTGTTGCATACAATGCATAATGGTGAGTCCTGGGCGCTGATTCTGCTATAAACCCAAGTGCCCTATGGTAGAGCATGTCTAACATGGAAAGACAAATAGTGGAACAGCAGCTATAAATTAGGTCAGCATAGTACACAATTGGTAGGAAGGTGATCTGGACCAGACATTTCTGGATATCAGGTGGAAAGCAGCACTTCTTTCTATAGTGCATGTCTAGCCCACAATTTTTTACATGTTGTATCTATATGGGTAGAGAAGGATAGTTTGTTATCAATCCATACCCTGAGGCATTTGTATTTATCTACTATGTCAAGGATGTCTCCTAGTACTGTAGTGATGGGTGGGACTGATGCACATTTTGAGGCTGTGTTGTATGAGGTAAAGAACATTACCTTTGTTTTTCAGGAATTTAGTAGTAACTTAGAGTGGTTAAGGTTGAGTCGTAAATTACTGAATGCAACTTGAAGGTCAGAGCAAATGGTGCTGATATTGGGCCTTTTAATGTGCAAGGCAGTGTTACCTGCATAAAAAATATAATCTGGCATCAGTGATGCTGTCAGTTAAGTCACTGATGTATAACATGAAAAGTAATGGAGCCAAGGACTGATTCTTTAGGGACACCCCTCAGAGGAGGGGTACAGGCAGTGTAGAGACTTTCAGCTTTGACCTGTTGTAACCACCCAGTTAAGCAGTTGGAAAACCATTGCACTGGAGCAGGGCCTATTCCTGTGTTTTACAATTTTTGGATCAATATGTTAGGTCAACAGTGTCAAAGGCCATGTTAAGATCGATATAAATTTCTCCTGTGACTTGTTTATGGTCAACAGCCCCCTAACCAATCATTAGTGACCTTCGCCAGGGCAGAGACAGTACCATGTTTAGGTCTAAAATATTGCCATGCTAGTTCACCTTGCCATGGAGTGAAAGGAAGAAAAGACCTCACTCACCCAATCCCACAATAATTTAGAGTGCCAATGCCAGCACCAAGTGTTTTTTTTCAGTTCAGCTAGAATCTTAACTCTCTTAATGGGTGTATTAACCCCTTAACATTATGGGCCCGATTTTCATAAGCGTTACATTCACCGCAGGGGACTTGAGGCAGAGAGTTTGACGCAAGTGGAAACTTGTGCCAAACTGTGCTGTAAGTGCAATTTTAAAGAGACGTTTGTCACAACCCCTCTGCCGCAAGTCCCTAGCGGTGACGCAGCAAAGTTGTGCCAGCTCCCCCTTGGTGCAACTTTGCATCCGTGGGGGAGTCTGTTTACAGGGCTTGCACCACAGCTTTGGCACAAGCTACTACTGTATAAATGAGGGCACTTTTGCAACTTGTGTCTAAGATTATAAAATCTGACGTAAGTTGCGGCAAAACCTTGGATGAAGGTGCTGCAAATTTTGTGGCCTGCAAGCCCTGCATCCCCATTTGAAAATCAGGCCTCATATGTAAAAATGTTGAGGTGCACCATAAGAAGAGAATAAAGACAGACAGTTTTGCCACCTGATTACCACATCCTCCCCATGAACGATGTTATTAACAGGGACCCAAGGGCACATGGCAGGAGGACTGAGTCAGCAGCTGGAAGACTAAGAAGGCCCCAACTCACCTCACCTCATCTGGTGGATTTATCAAGACAGAACATCCCCATTCTCAGGGATGTCACAGAGTTGAGAAACACAGCCGCACTGCAGTTGTCGAACAGTTGTTCTATACTGAAAAAGAGAAAGAAACTAAAAAAACCAGGAGCCAACAGGGCTAACCATACAGTAAAAATTCTCACCAACAGGGTGGTGGTGGACATGACTGTCTGTGGACACACCAATAGTCGAAGGCTGGTCTGAGTATTTCAAGGTGGTAGACAACGAAAGGAGGGACCTTGCATGGAGTGGGCAAGCCACTCCATCTCCCTCTTGTGAAAGTAAGGAGTATCTGCCTCGGGTTCCAATATGGGCTGAGCCTGGATATGTGAACTTGTGAGGTTGTAAGTCACCTTCTCTGAGAACAAGCAGATTGAGATGATAGGAAGGAAGATGGAAGATGCCACTATCGCTTTCTCTCCCATCATTCCAATTCAACTGAGGAAAAGATAGCCAACTAGGTTAAGAAGGGTAATAAAACCTTTTAGGTACATTAGGGAGCGAAGAAAGACCAAGGGAGGGATAGTGAGGCTTAATAAAGGGGAGGGTTGGTGGGCCACTATCGGATTGTCCTCGGACAAGTGTGTGCTTGGAAGTTCAGTCACAGCTATTTGGGTGACTGACAGAGAAAAGCAGTAAACTGCTCATGTCCTGCATCCACCTGTCCTGCTGGGAATGAGGCTTACCCAACTGCTTGTGTTTCCCCGGTGCAGTCTGTGATGCATTGTGAAGGGGTACTTTATCTAAGACCACAGCAGGTTGGTCGCTCATTGGAGCCATGGCAGTCAAGTCCGGGAATTCTTTTTTCCCCCATTCAGGTTCCAATACTATGCCAGCCAGACAGAGGATGAAGGTAGTAATTACTTTTTCCATTGGGCTTTAGAGCAGCCTATGCTTGCCTCTATTGCTGTTGAGTATGGATGGAGTAGTCCTGGTAGAAAAAAATCCTATGCTCACCAAATTTCAGTTCTTTCTTGCTCCAGACCACTTTAAGAACAGCCTCATTTAGCCAGCCTGGTGGCACTGAGGGTTGAGGTGCTGGATGCCACACCTCATGTCACGCTGGTGACCTGGGTTTGTGAGTAAGCCTGAATCACCAGGGGTCAGCCAGGGGGAGAGTTTTTGAGCAACTGCCGACAGATCACTTTCTCCAGGGAGGGAAGGATGAGGGCTCTGGCAATACATAGAAACATAGAATTTGACAGCAGATAAGGACCGATTGGCCCACCCAGTCTGCCCATTTCCCTACCTAATGGATAAGCTGCAGATCCTAGTTAACCAGCAGCCTACTTCTTTCTACCCCCACCCCCTACAATTGCCTTATGACTGTCCCATGCATGCTTGAATTCAACCACTGTTTTTGACTCCACAACCTCCTCCGGAAGGCCGTTCCATGCATCCACAACCCTCTCTGAGAAAAATACTTCCTCACATTACCTCTGAGCCGCCCTCCTCTATCTTCAAATTGTGCCCCTTGTTCTTGCATGCCTCTTTTGAAAGATGCTACCCTCCTGGACTTTGTTGATTCCCTTGTGGTACTTGAAAGTTTCTATCATGTCTCCCCTCCCTCCTTTCCTCTAGGCTATACATATTATTAAGCTCCTTTAGTCTCTCTTCATATGTCTTCTGGTGCAGACCCTGCACCATTTTAGTTGCGCCTTCTGGACAGCTTCCATCTTGTCTGTCCTTGCGGAGATTGGGTCTCCAGAACTGCACACAGTACTCCAGATGGGGTCTCACCAGCTGTCTGTACAGAGGGATAACAACTTCCTGTTTTCTACTGGTGATGCTTCTCCCTATGCTTCCCAGTATCCCCCCAGCCCTCCTTACTGCACTCTCACATTGCTTGCCTACCTTTAAGTCATCTGATATGACTACCCCCAGGTCCCTTTCCATTTTTCTTGTTGCTAGTATCTCACCCCCCATTGTGTACTCTTCCCCTAGGTTTTTGTTTCCCAGGTGCATTACCTTGCACTTCTTAGCATTGAATCTAAGCTGCCATACATTTGACCATTCCTCTAACCTTGCCAAGTCCCTTCTCATCCTTTCCACCCACCTTGTGCATCAACTCTGTTGCAGATCTTTGTGTCTTCTGCAAAGACATACTTTCCTTCCAGTCCCTCTGCAATGTCACTTATAAAGACATTGAAGAGGACCGGTCCTCATACTGAACCCTGCAGTACCCCACTAGTAACCCCCCTTTCTTCAGAGTGGACTCCATTTACTATTACCCTCTGTGTCCTATTCTCCAGCCAATTCTTTACCCAGGCTATCATCTTGGGACCCACTTCCAGGCTGGCTAACTTGTATATTAATCTTTTGTGTGGGACTAAGTCAAATGCCTTGCTAAAGTCTAGGTAGGCCATGTCCACAGCCACTCCCTGATCTACTACTTTGGCCACCCAGTCAAAGAAATCTATTAGATTCGTCTGGCATGACTATCCCGCTGTGAATCCATGCTGCCTTGGGTCCTGTGCCCAGCATGGATTCACAGCAGGAAGATCATGCCAGACGAATCTAATAGACTATATGATTGTTTTCTGTCCCCTCCAGAACACTATGTACTCAGAAATTGTTTTGCAGTCACTGTGCGTAATCACCTTTCGGGACCAATTTATGAAACAACAGTGCCACTGTTCATGAGGTGGGGTCCCAAAAAGTCCTTGTTGCACATTTGGTGAAAAAAATCCCCAAAATGACTATGTTACAAGCGTTAGTTGTGCTATTTCTATGCACACTCATAACTTCATCAATTTTTAATATATTTACTCCAAATTTCCAACATTGCCATTTTTTCACACCCCCTTATGAACAGTACAGCTGTTATTTTTTGCATCCTTCCTGAAATGTGCTTTTGCACCTGTGGCACAGAATGGCGCAGTCACTGTGCAAAATCAACTTTTGGGAGAGATTAACAAAATCACAGTGCTACTGTTCATGAGGGGAGGTCCCAGAAAGGCCATGTTGAAAATTTGGTGAAAATATTTCAAAAAATGACTCGTTATGAGCGTGTGTTGCACAGCTTCTATGCAGACTTGTAACTTAGCCATTTATTCATATTTTCACTCCAGATTTTCAACATTGCCATTTCTTCACACCTCCTCATGAACAGTATAGCTGTCATTTTTCACATCCTGCCCAAAATGTGTTTTCGCACCTGTGGCACCAAATCTCACACTCACTGTGCTAAATCACCTTTTGAAATTGAGTAACAAAATGATACTGCCACCGTTCATGAGGTGGGGTAAGCTCATGTTGAAAATTTGGAGCAAAAATACCATAAATTTCTGGGGCATTAGGGTTTCCAGGATCGTGGGAGCAGCTGCATGGGGGAGGGAGCTAGACATCATTGTCCACTTAGGAATAAATTACCTGGCTGGGAGTGGGATCAGAGCAGTGCAGAAGGAGTTTGTGGAGTTGGGGAGGGGCCTTAGACAAGTAGCATGCATGATAACTTTCTCAGAGGTGCTGCCTGTTTATGGCATGGGTGAGGTGAAGGTACACTGCAGCATGGGATTCAAGTAATGGTTGAAAAACTGGTGCAGAGCTCAGGGTTTTGGCTTCACTGGGGACTGGGAGTCCACCTGGAGGGATACAGGCCTATACTGGTGTGATGGTCTGCATCTGTCCAGGAGGGAACCAGGATCCTAGCTGATAGGTTTAATTGCTTCACTGGCAAGCATTTAAACTTGCCAAGGGGAGAGGCAGTGAAAAGGAGCAGGGGAAATCCCAGCTCACCCCCCCCCAAAAAAAAGGGTAGTTAGTGAGGTAAACACCAAGATAGAGAAGTTAATAGGGAGAAGGACTGGGGTAAATGGAGAAATAGGCAAAGTTAGTAAGGACAGGGCTGGGGCTAAAAGGGGTAAGGCCATCAAAAAATGGAGGGCAATGAGTAACAACACCCATAGCGTGGGTAACAAGCTCCCTGAACTAGTGACCTTGATGGAAGAGGGATGCCTGGATATCGTGGCAGTCACAGAAACATGGTACACAGAGAACCATGACTGGGATGTCAACATACCAGGTTATACAGTCTACAGGAGGGACAGGGAGGGTAGAAGAGGGGAAGGGATCAAAGCAACTGAACTAAAAGGTAAACATGCAGAGAGGAGGCACTGTGGGTCACCCTGGAGACAGGAAATGTCACCACAATCTGCACGGGTGTTGTATATAGACCCCCATCTCAGGGGGAAGAAATGGACAAGGAAATGATAGAAGGTATCCTTAGGATGGCAGAAAAAGGGGAGACATTGTTGATGGGGGACCTGAATATGCCAGATGTTAACTGGAGCACTTTTGCTGCAGCTACATCCAAGAGCAGGGTCATTCTCAATGCCCTACAGGGGACATGTCTCAGACAGATTGTGTTGGAACCCACTCGGGAGGGAGCAATCTTAGACCTGGTACTCTCAAATGGGGATGGAGAGAGGATCTCAAATTAAGAAATGGGTAGCCATCTGGGAACAAGTGACCACCAAACAGTGTGGTTCATGATAAATTAAACACAGCCGTAGAGTCAATCCATACAAAAGTGAGGGTACTGGACTTCAGGAGGGCTGACTTTGCCCAAATGGGAGCGTATCTCAGAAAAGCACTAGCAAATGGGCAATAAGGAGGGGTGGAGGAACAATGGAGAAACATCAAAACTGCCATCACAGAGGCAACAAGCCTTTGCGGCAGCAATTAAACAAACCAAAATAAAGGGAAAAAAAATACTATGATTCTCAAAAGAGGTGAAAGGAAAGGTTTGGGAGAAAGAGATAGCATTCAGGAAGTATAGGGAAATACAGAAGGAGCAGGACAGAGAGCTGTACCAGATAAAGTAGAAGGAAGTGGGGATGGCAGTCAGAATAGCAAAGGCCCAAACTGAGGAAAAGATAGCCAACTAGGTTAAGAAGGGTGATAAAACCTTTTGTAGGTACATTAGGGAGCGAAGAAAGACCAAGGAAGGGATAGTGAGGCTTAATAAAGGGGAGGGTAGGTGGGCAGAAGGTGACATTGAAAAAGCAGGGGTACTGAACGAAAATACTTCTGCTCTGTATTCATAAAAGAAGAGGAGGGGAGGTGCCTAATCCGATCAAAAGAAACACTCTGGATAGGGGGTCGATACCAGTCCATTCACAGAAGAAAGAGTTCTGAAAGAACTCCTAAAACTAAAGGTGGACAAAGCAATGGGCCCTGATGGGATTCACCCCAAAATTCTAAAAGAGCTAAGGGGAGAATTAGTGACATCACTGGCTACTCTTTTTAACAAATCTTGGAAGGATTGTGTGGTACTGAAATACTGGAGGAGGGTGTATGTGATTCCCCTTCACAAAAAAGGGAGCACAGCAGAGGCAGAAAACTACAGACCTGTTAGTTTAACCTCAGTGGTAGGGAAAATGATGGAATCACTTCTGAAAAAAGAATTGTTGAGTACCTAGAGGCCAGTGGGGCACAGGACCCAAGGCAGTATGAATTCACAGTGGGAAGGTCATGTTAGATGAGTCTAATAGATTTCTTTGACTGGGTAACCAAAGTAGTATATCAGGGAGGGGCTGTGAATGTGGCCTACCTAGACTTTAGCAAGGCATTTGACTCAGTCCCACACAAAATATTAATAAACAAATTAGCCAGCCTAGGTAAAACATTGGCTGGACAACAGGACACAGAGGTTAATAGTAAATGGAGTCCACTCCAAAGAAAGGGGGGTTACTTGTGGGGTACCCCAGGGTTCAGTACTGAGTCCAGTCCTTTTTAATGTCTTTAGAAGTGACATTGCAGAGGGACTGGAAGGAAAAGCATGCCTCTTTGCAGATGACACAAAGATCTGCAACAGGGTTGATACACAAGGGGTGTGGAAAGGATAAGAAGGGATTTGGCAAGGTTGGAGGAATGATCAAAAGAATGTCAACTTAGATTCAATACAAAGAAGTGCAAAGTAATGCACCTGGGAAACAAAAACCCAGGGGAAGAGTACACAATGGGGGGAGGTACTAACAACAACAGAAATGAAAAGGGACCTGGGGGTAGTCATATCAGATGACCTAAAGGTGGGCAAGCAATATGAGAAGGAAGTAAGGAGGGTTGGGGAGATACTGGGATGTATAGAGAGAGGCATCACCAGTAGAAAACAGGATTTTTGTTATCCCTCTGTACAGACAGTTGGTGAGACCCCATCTGGAGTACTGCATGCAGTTCTGGAGGCCCCATCTCTGCAGGGATATGGACGAGATGGAGGCAGCCCAGAGGAGGGCAACTAAAATAGTGCAGGGTCTGCACCAGAAGCCATACGGAGAGAGACTAAAGGACCTTAATATGTATACCCTTGAGGAAAGGAGGGAGGGGGGGACCTGATAGAGACTTTCAATTACCTCAAGGGAATCAACAAAGTCCAGGAGGGTAGCATTTGTCAGAAAAAGAGATGTGCAAGAACAAGGGGGCACAATTTAAAGATAGGGGGGAATGGATCAAGGGCACATGAGGAAGTGTTTTTTCACGGAGAGGGTAGTGGATGCATGGAACAGCCTTCCTGAGGAGGTTGTGGAGTCAAAAACAGTGGGGGAATTCAAGAATGCATGGGACAGACATAAAGCAATTCTGGTGGGGGGTAGGAAGAAGTAGGCTGCTGGTTAACTAGGACCAGCAGCTTATCCAATAGGTATGGAAATGGGCAGATTGGGTGGGCCAAGTGGTCCTTATCTGCCATCAAAGTCTATGTTTCAAGAATAGTGGGAGGAGAAGGAGTGGTGGACCTGAAGAGGAAGTGCATTCCAGAGTTTCGGAAGGTGACAGAAATGGCAGCCTGCCCAACAGAGGTAGACCGGTGGGGGATTGCCAAGGAACAGGAGTAGATAGATCTGAGTGTACAACTCAGAGGAGCAGATCCAGAGGATCACTAGAACTGCAGGTGATGGGAGGGAGCGAGCTGTCATTGTCCACCTGGAGACCAATGACCTGGCAAGTGATGGAGTTGGGGTAGTACAGGGTAATTTTAGGGAGTTAGGGTGGGGACTTAAACAGGTAGTATACATTGTGGTGTTTGCCAAGGTATTACATGGGTATGGCTGGGGAGAGAAAAGGGCACTTTGCTCAAGGTCATTTAACTCTTGGTTAAAGACATGGTTGCAAAGAGGAGGGATTTGATTACATTGGGGACTAGGTGCTTCAGGGAGCAGCATAGGCAGAAGCCCATCTTGTTATACTGTCAAGATCAGATTGTATGACCTGTATATCCCCCGCATTAGTAGCAATCCATCCAATTTTTACATCGTCAGCATACAGTACTTTATCATCCATCCCGTTAAGTTGTCAAATATATCAGCCACAAAGATTTGAAATAATATTGGTCCCAGTACTGACCCCTGAGGGACCCAGCTGGTAACCTGTCCCATCTCAGAAAGAAAGCCCTGGACAGAAACTCATTGAGTTGTTCCCGGTAATGAGGGTCTTATCCAGCTGATGACAGTTTTATTTAGGCCTACTTTTTTGGCTTTCTCAATTATAGCCCAATGGGGCATGGTGTTGAATGCTCTAGCGAAGTCCAAACAGATACAATCCATGGGTACTTTTCTATCTAGGTTGTCTGATACATGTTCATAAAAACATAACAAATTTGTCATGTAGGATCTGTGCGCCATAAAACCATGCTGATCCCTGTCATATCTGTTCATTACGATACGATGGTTTTGTATTGTATCCTTGAGGATGGATTCTAAGATTTTACCCGTGATTGAGGTCAAACTTATTGGCCTATAATTGTGATAGTCACTTTGATTACCCTTCTTATGTATGGGTATAACTATAGCAGTTTTCCAATCATCTGGTAGGATCGCTTTTAGTAATGAATATTAAAACAAGATCTGTAGTGGACGTACAAAACTATGTTTTAATAATTGGAGTATATATGTTGAGATGCTATCGGGACCCATTGAGTTTTGCTTCTTTAGGCTGCTTATTTTGTTAATAATGACTTCTTCTATTATAGGTGGTAGCTCATACTTGTTACCTGTAAGTGTATGATCTCCACAGCTATCAATGGATTGTGTAGTAAACACTGAACAAAAATAATCGTTGTAAATGTCCGCCATAATTTTAGGATCTGTAATCTGACTACCACTTCATTTTATTGGAACCAAGGAAGTACCTGAAGTAACTGTAAAATTGTCTGATATTATTTCTATTTCAGGTATTTGTTAAACTTATTTCCATATTTCATTTAGCTTTTTTAATTTTGTTTTTTCATTTCTTTAACGCTTCTTTGTATTTATCCCAGTTGGTAGTAGTTTTAGTTTTCATATACCACACATATCATTGCTTTTTTTCATTGTTTAATTAACTGTTTTATCTCTTTGTTTAACAATTTTGGCTTTATTCTCCTGTCGTACTTTATGATCTTCCTTATGTGTTTATCACAGATCCCCTTTATTACATTTTTATTGTATTCAACATGCAGTTGACAGTGGCACCTTCTGCTCAGCCTTCACAGTGGAGGAAGAGGGGACAGGCCAACAGGGAGCAGCAGAAACAAGGGATGGGGAGATAGACTCAAGTCCATTTTCCAAGAAGAGAGTCCAGAAGGGACTTTCAGCTCTGAAGGTGGACAAGGCTATGGGACCAGATGGGAGGTGCTGGCTGCCCCACTGATGACCTTATATAGCAGATATCTAGAATCGGGTGTGGTTCTGGAGGACTGGAGGAGAGCAGACATGGTCCCTCTACATAAGAGCGGCAGCAGGAAAGAAGCTAGTGACTATAGGCTAATAAGCCTCACCTCAGTGGTGGGAAAATTAATGGAAACACTATTAAAAGAAGGGTTGGTAGAGTATTTAAATCAAATAGGTTGTAATACCAAAGGCAGCATGGATTCATAGGGGGAGGTCATGCCAGCTGAACATGATTGATTTCTCTGACTCTGTGACAAGGGAAATAGATCTGGGAAGGCAGTAGACATGGCCTATCTGTACTTTAGCAAGGCCTGCAACACTGAGCCACACAGGAGACTGATTAAGAAACTGAACAGCCTAGGTTTGGGATCCAAAGTGGTGGATTGAGTTAGAAACTGTTTAATGGATAGGAAACGGAGGGTGGTGGTTAATGACACTCACTTGATGGATGGAGGAGTGTCCAGTAGGATGCCACTGGGCTCTGTACTGTGACCAGTCCTTTTCAATGTCTTCATAAGTGACGTTGCGGATAAACTGGAAGAGAAAGTATGCCTTTTTGCAGATGATACCTAAATGTGTAATAGGGTGGACAATCAGGAGGGGGTGGGAAGAAAGTGTAGGGATCATGGGAAACTTGAGGAGTGGTCAAAAACATGGCCATTGGGGTTCAACACTAAAAAGTGCAAAAGTATGCTCCTAGGGCACAGAAACCCAGGAACTGGGTACTGGATTGGGGAGGGGCGCTGTCCATCACTAAGCAGGAAAAGGTCCTTGGGATTACCATATTTGATGACCTCAGGGTGGCAAAGCAGTGCGACAAAGCAGTGGATAGGGTCAGTGTAATGCTGGGTTGCATCGCGAGAGGTATCTCCAGCAGGAGGAGGGAGTGGTGTTGCCACTGCATCACTCACTCACTGGTGAGACCCCACCTGAAGTATTGTGTCCAGTTCTGGAGGTTGCATCTCAGAAAGGACATAGAAAGCATGGAGGCAGTCAAGAGGAGGTCAACTAAAAGGGTGCAGCAGATGCACCAAATGCCCTGAGGAGAGACTGAGGGATCTAAACATGTACAACCTGTAAGATAGGAGAGTGAGAGGGGACAAGATAGAGACCTACAAGTACCTCATGGGGTGAGGGGTGAAGAGGGTGCAGGATGGGAGTCCTTTTCAAAGGAAGAAGAATACCAGAATCAGAGGGCATGCGATGAAGCTGGAGTGGGGGAAGATAAAGAGGAATATGAGGAAGTACTACTTCACTGAAAGAATGGTAGACATCTGGAATTAGACTGCCAATGGAAGTGGTTAGGTGAAAACAGTAGAGGGCTTCAAGCATGCATGGGCAGATGTAAGGGAATATTAGTGAATAGGCAGGGAGGAAGGAGGGTCACCAGAAACTTGTTAGGGTCAGAGAACGCACACTAGGCAGCAACCACCTTGTCAAACTGGGTGGGCCAAGCGGTCCTTTTCTGCTGACAAATTCTGTGTTTTTATCTTTCAGGAGATAAGGGGCAATCTAAAATGGAATAAAAAAGCATAGGTTAAAATTTTCACTGTGATCATGCACTGCTACTTAAATTTATTACCCCTTTGTAAGTGTGAAGCTACCCAACTAATTCTACCAACGTATTAGGGAATATAGACTCATGCCTAAACCAAAGATGGTGCATCCTACATTATAATGTTTAAGATGCCCTAACAGGAGCTGTCAATGATCATATTTTTATAACAGAAACTTTTCCTAACTATAATACACACAGATACAGTACATGCCCCACATTATCTGGAGTCTAGAATGTTCAAATGGAACAATTTTATTTATTTATTTTTTAATCTTGTGTTGCTAGGTAAGGCTCTCTAAGCAAAAGATCTGTTTTCAGGGGTGACAAGGAGCATTGGATTGTTTAAATGACTTGTTCGGGGTCACACAATATGCAAGTGGAGGTTGTGGAAAGCAAAAGCAAGTGTGCTGGATGTACCAAGCTCATTCACAGCTCATTACACTGATCTATAGGCTATACTGCTAGCCCTAAAGGCTACCAAATTGCTACAGGATAATTTGGAAGCTTGTAGCTATTTGTTCTTCTTTGTTAGTCCAGCATATTGTCTCTAGATTGGTGTAGCAAGAGTGCTGCAATGGGAAAGTTCTCAAGGTTTCGACAGGAACTGGTACATATAAAGAATATCAAACCCTACTCATGCTATTCAGTTTGAAATGCATTATTATGAATTTGCATTCTTATGTGACTAAATTCAGCATCTATGGTGGAATATAAGTAAGTTGTGACTGATGGCAGGATCATGGATTAATAAAATGTTTCTTGTCTAGGTTATCATGGTTACAGGTGACCACCCAATTACAGCCAAGGCGATTGCCCTAGGAGTTGGAATTATTTCAGAGAGTACAGAGACTGTGGAGGATATTGCAGCTCGTCTGAACGTTTCTGTTAATCAAATTGACCCCCGGTATAAAAATAAAGCTTTATTATCAAATTATTCAACTTTAACACATAAAAATGCCCACTTTAGACAGAACATAGCTTTCATAACTAGGTAAATGTGGCATAACTAAAGAAATCTACACCAGGATACATAAGAGTGTAATGATTCCATGTTTCAGGTAATGTCCACTTTTGTATATAGAGAACTGAATGGCTCATAGGATTGGTAATGGGTTAAGGAGCCTTTCACCACTTGGTCACTAGTTTAAATCCTGCCATGGTCAGTAGCAACCTAAAGCCAAAATAACTTGCATGCTGTTCAGTGGCCTATGTGAAAGGAGTTGTGATGGTCTCCATCCAGTTCCTGGTGAGCAGATGTCCACATCACTAAACCACCTACACAACTGGCACAAACTGACACCCTTTTTGGCAGTATCATATGAGAGGCCAAAGATTAAATGGGAGGCCAAGGATTAAATGGACAGAGAGTCTGGACTACCCTCAATGGGTGGTCCCTAAATGACATGGTTGTGGCACATTGGTGAGGCAGTGTGGGGAAGCTTGCACTGTGATTGCGTTGCTGCACCTGTCATGAGGATCAACAAAGGGCTTCACTTTTCACTGCTGTCTATTTGGCACCTTTCATGAGAATTAAATCTGCTCGCCCAAAAATTTAACATTTTTTTTGTTTGCTATCACTTTTTGCCACCTTGTTCCACGGCCCACGATCAGGAGGGAGCCCCAGTCCCATCCCCCAACATCCACCAGCCAACACTGACCATCTACCACCAGTGCTTGCCACCCTTGGCGGGGTCAGTGGGGGTACCCCAAACCCCACTGAAGAACGGATCCAGTGTGTGGACAGTGCCATGGCTATTCAGATGCAGGATTTGTGAGCTTTCTCCGTCATCCAACTGGGAACGTGTTTTTCTCCTCCTGGTTTTACACCCACAGAGGTGGAGCATGCAATGATGCCAGTGACAGTACTGTGCATGCTCCCATGCACGTCCTGTCAGGCATCTGCCCACCTCTGCCCCCCTTGTTGGCAAGGCAGAGTTTCCACTAGGGGCCAGGCATGCACCAACAACTGGTCACATCCCTCCCAGGAGAAGGAAAGTTGCCCCTGGAACACTCAATACCTCTCCTCCTCTGCTGACCCCCGGTGGCCTGCGCTCACTCCTGAACATGGGTCGCCAGTGTGATGCAAGGTGTGGCATCCAGTGCCTCAACCCTCAGCAACACCAGGCCGACTAAAAATCTAACATTTAAAAAAGAAATAAATAAACTTTATTAACAAATTATTCACCTTTGAAACTAAAAATATCCAGTTTATAAAGAACATAGCCTTCATGGGTAAACACTGTATAACTAGAAAACTCTACACGTGGATACATAGCAGTGTAATGATTCTAGATTTTGCAGCACCGACTTTCTCATATGTGACAGTCTGAATTTTTATTTACTGTCGCTTTTTATCCATTCCTGCTTAGCTGTGCTCTTTAGCCCAGGTGACTTCCCTGCTCTGACCCTCAGTAGTCCCCAGCCAGCACAGCCCATTTATGGGCCAGTGGCTCCATCGTGGCACAGCCAAAGAGTACCAGCATCAGCCTTGGCTGCAGGAGGGATTTGTTCCTTGGTTTTCTTACAGGTAATTCCTTGCCACCTCCCTGATGCTTCCAATGGTTGGCCTCAGGTACTACAGTGATGGCAAGCAGGTATGCCTATCTCTCACAAGGGAGCTGACTCCCAAGTCCATCATGAGGGGATGCTGTGGGTCCAAGTGATGAAACCAGCCCTCCCCAAATGTGATGCATTGCCAATTGATAACATTTGTCCTAGCCTGGCTGCCTAGCTACAGGGACTCAAGTTCACTTCCAAAGTTGGGTCACCTCCATTGAAGAATGACATACTTCCTCTGCGCCTTTGTCAAAGCCTATTTAACCTGCAGATTTTAATAAGCAATATGACGTGTGTGTGTGTTATTGTGACTGAATTTTATTTATTATTCAATTCAGAGAAGCCAAGGCTTGTGTTATCCATGGATCAGACTTGAAAGAGATGAGCAGTGAGCAGCTGGATGACATATTAGAAAATCACACCGAGATTGTCTTTGCCAGGACCTCTCCTCAGCAGAAACTGATCATTGTTGAGGGCTGTCAGAGACAGGTATTAGATTCCTGATAATTTACAAACATTATTTTCAGAGTCAGCACCATTATGGTACTGTAACTGAGAATGTAGACTCTAACATCACTTTCTGTTCGCAAAGGACACTGCTAAAATGTTTTAGCAGAATCCGATCACCATCAAGATCATTGTAACTTTACTGTTAATTTAATTCTTTCAAATGTGCTTGTGTTTTTTGTTACAGGGTGCTATTGTAGCTGTAACTGGTGACGGTGTAAATGACTCTCCTGCCTTGAAAAAAGCAGATATTGGCATAGCTATGGGTATCGCTGGCTCTGATGTGTCCAAGCAGGCAGCTGACATGATCTTGTTGGATGACAACTTTGCTTCCATTGTAACTGGTGTGGAAGAAGGTGGGTTTTATTAGATAGGTGCTCTCTTTTTCATTCAGAGATGCCATTCCAGACATGCAAATCAGCTCATTTAGAAATTATGAAACATGCATTTTAGAGCATTATAAATTAATCATTAGGAATTCTGGTTTCTGATTAGCTGATAAGGCTTGCAGCTCATGTCATTATCCCAACAAACAGCACAGGCCAGAACGCTATTATCTCAAACTTACCAGATTACTTATTAATTGAATATCAATTCACCAACTAAAAAGTTTGATTTTGCCATCCCGATGACACAGTAATGGTGTTCTGTCATTTGGGGTATAAGGCACATGCCACAGTACTGAGATTTCCTCTTTAGGCTGGCAGACTACCTTCAGCATTGTAAAGATGGCACATTGGGACTCCACAGGGGCTTTCACTGATCTCACTAGAGTACCTCCTAGTAGCCAGACTGGAGGGACACTGATGTAAAGCAAGGTGCTTGTCGTACATCAGCTTTCCTAACAGAAGATAAGTTGGATTGTTAGTCATGTAAGGTGTGGATTAAAGTAAGTGAGGAAACACTCTGATACTCTGACCCTTCCCATTCTTAACCCCCAAGCCTGCTTCACTGTTTCAGATTGCAGCACCCATGTGGAAATGACAGCCACTATAGTATCTGCCTTTCTTCTAAGTAGTTTGAACGGCTAGTACAACTCTCATTTATTTATTTATTTCAGTTTCAGATTACAACCTTTGAGCCAAGAGGCTCCTTTACAAAGGCTCCAAGTCAAAAAACACAATATAAATACAAAAGGTAAAGGTATGTTACAATAGACAGGTTAAACAGGCATAACAAAATGTAGGCTTGTTACAATAAACAGGTTTAACAGGTATAACAGAGATTAGGCAAGTTATAGCAAGTGCTAGTATTAGGCTAAAGTTTCATCACCCTAGAGAGGTGAGGGTGGTTCCACTGTACAGAAGCTATGAGGACGCCGTAAGTTGTTAAGTGCAGGTAGAAGGAGTGGTTGTTGCTGCAGGAACAGGCATTGTCCAGGAGGAAAGGAGAGGTGAGATAGTGGTGGATATTGTTAGAGAGAGGAGGGTGAGCCATTCAGGGTAAGGGATGGTACACGAAGGTAGCAGCAGCACAAAAACAGACATTGTACAGTAGGGGATGGGGGGAGGTGGGGGGGAAGCTACGAGAGAGAAGTGGGACAGAGACCGAGGAGGGAGGCAGGTGGAGCCGGTCTCTAGGGTGGGCAGTCACAGTGGTTTTCACCAACTAAAAGAAGACAGAGGCCTCTTTTAAAAGGACTAATCTTCCCATATTCCATGAGAGGGGCCAGATGCTCATAATCTTACATCATCTCCATGTGTGGAATGCCATGGCCCTTAGAAAGTGTTTTTAAATGAAAACTCTTTGCTGGTCACACACTGACAGCCTTTCTCTAACAGAACTTTTGCTGAAGAGTCCTGTTGTAGAACAGACCTAATGTAATTTATAAAACAGTGGCAAATTGCAAAAAATTTACCAATTAGAATTGAATGAAATTGTAAAATGTTAAATGTTTAAACAAATTTTAAGTAAAAATTAAAACACATAAATCGAAACAAGCAAGTGTTCTCCATAAAGCCCAAGCAGAAGTGACCATGTAACACTTACCCTAACCTATATATAACTATCCTAAAAGGGGAGGTAGGGAAGAATGAGTTGTAATATGTAATAGTTGTAATTATTATTTGAAGACAGGCAGATACTATGGTGCACATCCTACCCTCCTACAAGAATAGCTTAGAACTGCTACAGTAGTCCAACATTTGTAGACTCCAAGCAGTACCCTGGGTTGGAAGGTTTAAGGATTACTTGAGAAGTAGATTTTGCAACACTGAGGTGCAAACCTGGCATCCTGTCTGGCCTGGATGTCTAGTCTGTAGTGTATAATGAATGTGTAGGCAGAAGCCCAGGTTGTAGCCCTGCAGATTTCATCCAGGGGTAGGTTCTTCCTGGCAGCAGTAGAGGCTGCTGTTCCATTGAGGAATGTACCCATATTCCCTCAACTGGCACTTTTTCTTGCAGCTGCATAACAGTATTGGATAGTGGATAATCATACTACCCTTCTTGACAATGTATGTTTGCTAGCAGTGTGACCCTATTACACTTCTCCATAAGTGACAAACAATTGCTTTTTGTCGCCCCTTATTGCCTCAGTTCTACTCAAATAGAAACTGATGGCCTTTTAACATCCAGAGAATATAATGCCCTTTCACCTTCACTTGTGTATGGCATTTGAAATAAACAGGCAAAGTGGTAGATTGATTAAAGGAAATTCTGACTCACGTTGGGAGGAAATTGTTTGTCCTTAGAGTTACCTTTTCTTTATGGACCACTATCAATTCAGGCTTTATGCTTAGTGCCTGGAGTTCACTGATCCTTCTTGCAGCAGTTATGACCACTAATAATACTGTTTTTCAAATGACACACATTAAATCTGCTGGGGCCATGGGTTCAAAGGGTAGTAACATCAGCCATGATTTGTGGTTAGAGCCCATACGTGGACTAGTGTTCTGACTGATGGGTCTGTGTTTTTTAACCCTTTAAAGAAACATTTGAACACTGTGTGTGACAATAAGGTTTTTTTTTGGGGGGGGGGTTGTGGGGCTGATATGCCGCTATTGTAGATATGTGCACTTTTAGGGATGTTGGCTTTAAGCCAAGTAATTTTAAGTACTTAAGTAGGGCATCTGTCTGTTTGTCAGTTTCCTGCTTATTGGAGCACCAAAGTTTAAATCCTTTCCACTTTGCTGTATATGCCTTCCTTGTGGAAGGCTTTCTGACTAACTTAAAGACTTCTAGTAACTACGTTGACAGGTTTGTCATAGTTTCAGGTACCAGCTCCCAAGTGGAGAGATGACAGATATGGATGTGCCACTTGTACCTTGGATTGTGTTAGCAGATCCATGCACAGTGGTGGATGAGAGTCTTTTTTTTGTAGACTTTCTTTATGTTCCCCTCTCTGGCCACTTGGAATCTCTCCAGAGGTACACCCAGCTCAACCTTATCCCACATGCCTGAAGTCCCCAACCTTACCTTGCTGGTGGGGGTACTCCACTCCACTCACACTGATCTCCAGACCCTATGGAACTAAGACCCCATGGTGGGACTGCCGACTTCTCCTGGTGACCTTTCTGAAATCTAGTTGGTTAATCAGGCAGCGCAGGGAGCACCAGAGGTAGGCTGAAGGACCTGACACTGGGCATGGGGATCAGCCACTTGACCCATCTTCACTTACCGAGAGCCAGCATTTCCCTTTTTCTGTTCCTTCCTCCCCATTGGCTTGGATGTGCAATGAGTCTAGCACATGCGTGTGTGCTCCTGCACACACATGCAGGATCGCCACAGCAGTCAATCCCTAACAGAGGATTCACAGGCTGCTATACCTCAGTCACCACTGGGAGTCACTAAAGCCCTGGATCTGGAATCCTCCTCCATCCCAGGACAAGAGAGCAGTCCACTGGATGTTCAATCCTGTTCTCCCCCGCCGACTCCCAATGACCCGAGCTCGTTCCCAAACCCGGGTCACTGGCGTGGCACGAGGTGTGGAGTCCAGTGCCTTAACCCTTAGCGCCACTGGGCCAGTTGGATGATAGCTTTTTTTCCCCCCTGGACATTTCAGGAGGAGGTAGTACCAGGGCTATCTTGGTCAGTCTGCTGCTATACTGCTCTTGCCTTTAGGAGTACTCTCTGTAGCAAGAGAAAGGAGGAAAAGCGTACAGAAATTTGCTTCTCCAGTGAAAGCTCAGGACTTCCTGCTAGGATTCATACTAGAAAATGTGCAGAGCATGGAGTCTATTAGCCCATAGGAACTCCTATGTAGTCTAATTCACAAAGTAATTAATGCTATTCCCAGATAAAATGTATCCATCCAGTCTGTTTTAAACTTCTTCTTAATTTTACTTATTATAATATCCAATAGCAGTGTATTCCATGAGTTCACGGTCCTCATTGTAAATAAATATTTTCTTTTATTTGTTTTATTTGTTTTGAATTTCTTTCCCCAAATTTGTACCTTGAAGATAGATCCAGAAGCAAATTGTTTGATACCTTTTATTGGACCAACATAGATGTTAAAAAAAGAAAACAATGTCTAAGGTTTTAGACCAACCAAGTCCCTGAGGGTATGTATCCTGACATGGGGCTCTGCAGCAAAACAGTGGCAGCTTTTTGTTTTGCCATGGGACAAGCAAGTCCACATTTGGGAGTCCCCAGTATCTGAGTACTGTCTGAGCAACTGATTGCCTCTGTGACCATTCATTGGAGCACAGTCCCCATTCTGCTGAATGAATCTGCAAGGACAGTGTCCTTCCCTGTAACATGGACTGCAGATATCTGTGTTTGCAGATCATAAGCCAGATCCCAAAGTTTTGATAATTTGACTCCTCCCTGTTTTTCAGTACATTGCTCATGTGCTGCCTGTCCTGATCCGCAGGACCTGACCTTTTAGGACTTTCTGAAAATGCTCTATAGAAAGGAACACTGCTTTAATATCTACTAGGTTTATAGGCTGGACCAGATTTAGGCCTAATGGTTCCCCAAACAGAAATATTTGTGGTGCCCCCTTCACTGCTCCCATTGTACCCTCTCCACTCTTCTGCCCCCGCATACATCCAAAAGTGATAAAACTTCCATGAATACAAGGTTGAAGACAATAATTTAGGGTTTTATATTAATATTTTTTGCATTTCAAGCTGATGTATGTTAATACTTTCTACTTTACTCCACCCCTTCTGTGCTGGTGCTCCAAGCAGCCGCTTGATTTGCTTTAGCAGAACATCGCCTCTGTTTAAGGGTTCATGTGATTTGGATCTGTTCCAGGTATCTTGTGTTGTCAGATATGATATGTGACCTCCGCATCCTTTGCTGGAAACATCTGTTGTGAGCACCGTTATGTGAAACTTTGGCTGAAAGGATATTCCATTTCTCAGAAGGTCCACATTTTTCCACCATTGTTGTGACTGTACCAAATCCTCTTTTACTGGGATCATGGTGGTCAGGAGCTGTCTTAGCTAAGACCAGTACTTTTTTAGGTACCACTGAGTGTTCCTTGGGGAATTTGCCGTTTGACTTTTGTAATGTAGTATACTGCTCCCTCGCTATAACATCCCTCATTATAGGGACTCTTGTTTATAGCGAACAGCTGTCATGGCTCTTGTTGGTTGTTGCTTAATCCGTAAAGTAGGCGTTGATGCATGAGTGATGAAAACAATGGGTTCCATCACAGCTATCTCTTACTGCCACTCTCTACCTACTACAGTCTACTACTGCATTTAACCACTCCCTCCTGTGTGTATAATCTGCCTGTGTGAAGTTACTCACATCATGCTCCACCTTCTAGATGATGTTGTGAGCACCATTATGTGAGACTTTGGCTGAAAGGGTATTCCATTTCCCACAAAAGAGTGGCAAGGGACACCACAGGGGAAATAAACAGCTTCTGATAGGGGACTCAATTGTTTGGGGTGTAGACCTGGGGAAGAGAGAGGAGAGGAGAGGGAAGTAAGGTGCCTGCCTGGTGCCATGGCTTGGAGGGACAGGAAGCAAATCCTCAGGATTGCAGAAGCAGCATCACAGGAGAGGAAACTAGATATCATTGTCCACCTCAGGACAAATGACCTAGCTAGGCATGAGAACAGTGCAGTGCAGGATGAATTTGTGGAGTTGGGGAGGGGCCTCAGACAGGTAGCAAGCATGGTAACCTTCTCAGAGGTGCTGCCAGTCTAAATCAGGGGTGAGGCTAGGGTACTACACACCATGCAGTTTAATGAATGGTTGCAAAACTGGTGCAGAGCACAGGGCTTTGGCTTCATTGGGGACTGGGGGTCCACCTGGAGAGATGAAGGTCTATACTGGCATGATGGTCTGCATCTGTCCAGGAAGGGAAACACACTACTAGGTGACAGGTTTAAAGGCTTCCTTGGCAAGCTTTTAAACTAGCCAAAGGGGGAGGTGCTGATAGGAAACAGGAAAGTTCAAGCCTCCTCCCACAAAACATGGCAGGTAGTAGGGTAAGCACTGAGGTACAGAGCTTGACAGAGGGCAGGACAGGGGAAAATGGAAAAATAGACAAGGGCAATAAGAGCAGGGATGGGGTAAAAAAGGATAAAGCCAACATTAAATAGAGGGCAATGAGTACCAATGCCCGTAGTCTGGGAAACAAGCTTCCAGAGCTAGTAGCCCTCATGGAAAAGGAACACTTGGATATTGTGGCAGTCACAGAAACATGGTACATGGAGAACCATGACTGGGATGTCAACATACCAGGGTACACAATCTACAGAAGGGACAGGGAGGGTAAAAGAGGAGGTGGAGTAGCTCTCTACATAAGGGAAGGGATCAAAGCTACAGAACTAAAAAGTAAAGGGGGAGGACAAGAGGAACTCTGGGTCACCTTGGAGACAGGGAATGGCATCACAATCCGCACAGGGGTTGTATACAGACCCCCGTCTCAAGGGGAGGAAATGGACAAGAAAATGATAGAGGGCATTCTCAAAATGGCTGAAAAAGGGGAGATACTGTTGATGGGGGACCTGAATATGCCAGATGTTAACTGGGCGACATGGACTGCAGCCACATCCAAGAGCAGGGTCATTCTCAATGCACTACAGGGAGCATGCCTTAGACAGCTAGTGGCAGAACCCACTTGGGAGGGAGCAATATTAGACCTGGTACTCTCAAATGGAGAGAGGATCACAAACTTAGAAGTCAGTAGACATCTGGGAACAAGCGACCACTGCACAGTGTGCTTCACAATAAACACAACCATGGAGACAAGCCATACAAAGACAAGGATACTGGACTTTAGAAGGGCTGACTTTGGCATAATGGGTGAATACCTGAGGAATGCATTAGCAAATGGCCAGAAAGGAGGGGTGGAAGAACAATGGAGAAAAATCAAAACTGCCATCATGGAGGCAACAAGCCTTTGTGTGAAACAAATAAAGAAAACAAAGTGGAATAAAAAAACACTGTGGCTCTCAAAAGAGGTGTCAGGGAAGGTTAAGGAGAAAAAGGCTGCATTCAAAAAGTATAAAGAATCACAGACGGAGCACGACAGGGAACTGTATCAATTAAAGCAGAAAGAAGTGGGGAAGGCAGTCAGAAAAGCAAAGGCCCAAACTGAGGAAAAGATATCCAACTCAGTTAAGAAGGGGGATAAAACCTTTTATAGGTACATTAGGGAGCATAGAAAGGTTAAGGAGGGATAGTGAAGATTAATAAAGGAGAGGGGAGGTGGTCAGAGGGAGACAGTGAAAAGGCAGAGATACTGAATGAATATTTTGCTCAGTATTCACAAAAGAAGAAGAGGAGGAGTTACCTAAACCAAACAGTAGAAGCACTCTGGATAGTGGGGTTGACACCAGTCCATTTACAGAAGAAAGAGTACTGAAAGAACTCCTAAAACTCAAGGTGGACAAAGTAATGGGGCCTGACAGGATTCACCCAGAATCCTAAAAGAGCTAAGGGAGGACCTAGTGACACCACTAACCACACTTTTTAACAAATCATGGGAAGATGGGGTGGTACCTGAGGACTGGAGGAGGGCAGATGTGATTCCCCTTCACAAAAGTGGGAGCAAGACAGAAGCAGGAAACTACAGACCTGTTAGTTTGACCTCAGTGGTGGGGAAAATGATGGAATCACTTCTGAAAGAAAGAATTGTTGAGTACCTAGAGGCCAGCGGGGCAGGAGGACCAAAAGCAGCATGGATTCACAGCAGGAAGGTCATGTCAGATGAATCTAATCGATTTCTTTGACTGGGTGACCAAAGTAATAGACCAGGGAAGGGCTGTGGATATGGCCTACCTAGACTTTAGCAAGGCATTTGACACAGTCCCGCACAAAAGATTAATAATCAAGTTAGCTAGCCTGGGAGTGGGTCCCAGGGTGGTAGCCTGGGTAGCAAACTGGCTGCACAACAGGACACAGAAGGTAATAGTGAATGGAACACATTCTGAAGAAAGGAGGGTTACTAGTGGAGCACCTCAGGGCTCAGTACTGAGTCCAGTCCTCTTTAACGTCTTTATAGGTGACATTACAGAGGGTCTGGAAGGAAAGGTATGCCTCTTTGCGGATGACACAAAGATCTGCAACAGAGTTGATACACGGGGGGGGGTAGAAAGGATGAGAAGGGACTTGGCAAGGTTGGAGGAATGGTCAGACATATGGCAACTTAGATTCAATGCAAAGAAGTGCAAAGTAATGCACCTGGGAAATAAAAAATCCAGGAGAAGAGTACACAATAGCAGGAGGTACTAACGACAACAATAATGGAAAGGGATCTGGGTAGTCATATCAGATGACCTAAAGGTGGGTAAGCAATGTGATAAGTCAGTAAGGAGAGTCAGGGGATACTGGGATGCATAGGAAGGGACATCACAAGTAGAAAAGGGAAGTGGTTATCCCTCTATACAGACAGTTGGTGAGACCCCATCTAGAGTACTGCATGCAGTTTTGGAGACCTCATCTATGCAAAGACATAGACAGGATGGAAGCAGTCCAGAGGAGGGCAACTAAAATGGTGCAGGGTCTGCATCAGAAATCATATGAAGAGAGACTGAGAGAGCTTAATATGTATACCCTTGATGAAAGGAGGGACAGGGGACATGATAGAAACTTTTAAGTACCTCAAGGGAATCAACAAAGTCCAGGAGGGTAGCATCTTTCAGAAAAAGAGATGTGTAAGAACAAGGGAGCACAATTTAAAGTTAGAAGGGGATGGCTCAGGAGTAATGTGAGGAAATTCTTTTTCATGGAGAGAGTGGTGGACGCATGGAACCGCCTTCCTGGAGAGGTTGTGGGGTCTAAAACAGTGGGGGAATTCAAACATGCATGGGACAGACATAGGGCAATTATAGCGGGGGGTTGCAGGAAGTAGGCTGTTGGTTAACTAGAATCTGCAGCTTATCCAATAGGTAGGGAAATGGGCAGACTGGGTGGGCCAAGTGGTCCTTATCTGCCGTCAAAGTCTATGTTTCTATGTTGTTGCCCCCTACCTATGCCGAGTGCGTCATTCAGCATGTTTTTGACTTATTGCCACAGAGATTTTCCCACTGCCCACCAGCCTGTCTACTGTACCAACCAATACATTTTAAAAACTAATTCTTACTCCCCGGTTAGTTGCTTTCAACAAAAACCATCTTACAGTGCTGGCAATCAGTAGTAAATGTGATCTGCATGTGCTTGTCGGCAAACCAAGTATGTGCAGAGTAGAGTGGCTTTAGTTTTCTGTACCTCTGCTCCACTACAGAGATTAAGATGAACCCTGTCTCTTTGTGCTTCCGCCCCCTTTGTTTTATAATTTTTCATCTTAGTTCTACTTCCTGTCAATTGGTCTTCCTCATCTCAGAGTGTTTGGTGCCCACAATACTGTAAGGTGAGGACCGTGCTAGCTGACTGGACTTCAAGTCACAGTACAGTGTTCCACTGTTTTTTTTTTTTTTTTAAGTAAAATAAATAAATACCTGCCTTCACAGAGTGTCTGGGCTACCCTTCAGCTATAGTTACTACTGTGCCTATTTCCGTGGAATGTTTGGTGAAGACCTGACTGGGAATAAAATTACGCTCTCGCACATGAAAAAGGCAGGTCCTACTTGTAACAAATGCTCACTATAACAAACAGACCAGATGGACCCAGAGGTGTTTGCTGTAATGAGGGACTACTGTTCCTTATCCATATGTGGTGTAATATTATAGTTTTATATATCTTTTATAGTGAACTTCAACCTTCTCTCTTGAAACATTGCTGTTGCATGTTTTAAATACTTTCAAATCAAATCTAATGTGCTGTTTTGCCCATGGGACTACTGCTGTGGTTGCTGACATGTAACCTAAGAGTCTGAGGAATTCCTGTGCGGACCTTTTTGTTCCTATTTTGAAACTGTCTGCGAAGGCCACCACTGTGTGCACCCTTTTCAAGGGCAGAAATGCTTTGACCTGTACTGTGTCCAGTTCTGCACCTATGAATTTCAAGGTTTGTACTGGTTCAAGTGAGGACTTTTCTAGGTTCCATGGGAATTCTAGATTGAGCATCATGTGTATTGCTTTTTGGAGTGAAGCTTCTGTTTCTCTTTTTGTTTCTCCACACAATGACCAGTAATCTCAGTACAGACAGACTATGAAGCCAGCTTTCTTAGTGCTGTTGCCTTTACAGCCATGCACTTTGTGAACACTCTTTGGGCAGATGTGTGACCAAAGGGCATTACCTTGTACTGGAGCCACTGTTTTCCTACACTGAATCTCTGGAATGTTCTGGGTGATTCTCTCACAGTAATGTGAAAATCAGCATCTTTTAAATCTAGTGATGCGTGCCTGCTGTAGTGACTGGATCCCTGTTTTGCAAAGTTATCTTTCTGAATCTTTTTTTCTTTACATGCCTGTTCAGACACCTCAGGTCACATATAAGTCAGCACTCCCCTGATTTTTATGTTGTCTTGTGCATGCAGCGCAGACAACATATTGGGGTTGATTGCAGTGGAAGAGCAGGTTTTGGAGGTGCTGTCGTGTTGTGGCCAGTGGCGCCACTGCTTTTTCAGGCTTGGCTGTTTGGCACGAATGAAACTGCATGCTGTCTATGATAGCAGTTGCAAAGCGTGCCGCCAACTTGAAACATTTTAACCACTGCAATGAGGGAGCTCCACTCATTGCAGGGTGTGCCTTTCCTGATGTAACATTTCAATGTGCCGTCCGCCTCTCACAGTGCCCAGAAAAGCAGACGTTGGGGGCGCCCAATCCCCCTGTTGGCATCATCATGCCCCTCTCCCCAGTTCATTTGCTGACGTGGGAGCCCAATCCCCATCAGCATCATGTCCCATGCCAGTTGTTTGCTGAGGGGGGGTGCCCAGTCCCCCTTGGCATCATTTCCCTCCTGCCAAACACCCTATTTTATTTGCTGATGGGGTGCCCAATCCCATCGGCTTCAGTCCCCCCACCCCAAAACTCACAGGTGGCATGCTGGAAGCCCATCCCAGCAAGCCAAATGTACCTGTCAAAAGAAAAAACCTTCCTGCGATGTTTAATTTTTTTTTTTAACTTGTAAAGTAGAAAACAGTCCCTCGCTGTCTGCGGCCCCCTCCCACAACCTTTGCCCACCCACTGTGTACCCCACATTCCCACACCCCCTTCACCCCATACTTACATCTGGAGCCTGGCGTGATGATCTTCAGTGGACCGGGAACATGTCTGCACTCTTCAAAGCCGACCTCAAACTGAAGAAACGCCGGTAAGCTGTATAATGGCATAAATAGGGGTTTTTCAACTTTATTGCATATCTCAGGCATTTTGGGGAATTTTGGCACCAGATTTTCAGCATGGGGTTATTGGGACCCTTTGTCATGAATTCAGTCACTGTCACAGTGTTATTCTGTCCCAAAAGGTGATTTTGCAGTCATTGCATGGAATCACCTTTCGGGACCAATTAATGAAACAACAGTGCCACTGTTCATGAGGTGGACTCTCAAAAAGTCTATGTTGCTAATTAGGGGAAAAAATCCAAAAAATGACTGTTTTACTAGCGTGCATTGCGCAGTTTCCATGCAAGCTCGTAACTTCATGAATCTGTAATATTTTCACTTCAGATTTTCAACATTGGCATTTTTCCACATCTCCTTATGAACAGTATAGCTATCATTTTTCACATCCTGGCCGAAATGTGTTTTCGCACTTACGGCTCAGAATAGTACAGTCGCTGTGCGAAATCAGTGTTTGGGACAGATTAAGAAAATCACAGTGACACTGTTCATGAGCAGAGGTCCTAAAATGCCTATGTTGAAAATTAGGTGACGAAAGTCCATTAAATGACTGTGCTATGAGAGTGCATTGCACAGTTCCCATGCACCCCAGTATCTTTGCAAATTTGTAATATTTTCACTCCAGATTTTCAACATTGGCATTTTTTTCACACCTCCTTATGAACAGTACAGCTGTCATTTTTCACATCCTGGCCAAATTATGTTTTCGTACTTCCCGCACAGAATTGCGCTGTCGCTGTGGGAAATCAGTGATTGGGACAGATTAAGAAAATCACAGTGACTTTGTTTATGAGCAGAGGTCCTAAAATGCCTATGTTGAAAATTAGGTGACAAACATCCATAAAATGACTGTGTTACAAGCATGCGTTGTGCAGGTTCCATGCATGCTCGTAACTTCAATAATTTTTTTATATTTTTACTCCAGATTTTCACTGTTGCCATTGTTTCACACCTCCTTATGAACAGTACAGCTGTTATTTTCCACATCCTACCCGAAATGTGTTTTCGCACATCTGGCACACAGTGGCACAGTCGCTGTAGGAAAACAATGTTCAAAACAGAGTAAGAAAATCACAGTAACACTGTTCATGAGCAGAGGTCCCAAAATGCCCATGTTGAAAATTTAGTGAAAACATTCCATAAAATGACTATGTTACAAGCACGCGTTGAGCAGTGTCCATGCACAGTCATAACTTCAAGAATTTGTAATATTTTCACTCCAGATTTTCAACATTGTCATTTTTGCACATCTTCTTATGAACAGTATAGCTGTCATTTGTCACATCCTGCCCAAAATGTAGTTTAGCACATCTGGTGGACATCATGCAGTCGCTATGAGAAATCAATATTCAGGGCAGATTAAGATGATCATAGTGCCACTGTTCATGAGCAGAGGTCCCAAAATGGCTATGTTAAAAATTTGGTGAAATAATTCCACTAAATGACTGTGTTATGAGCATGCGATGCAGAGTTTTCACACATGCTCATAACTTCGAGAATGTTTAATATTTTCACTCCAGATTTTCAACATTGCCATCTCTTCACACCTCCTTATCAATGGTGCAGCTGATAGTTTAATGTGGTGCAGAATGGTGTGGTCACTGTAGGAAATTAACGTTTGAGACAGATTAACAAAATCACAGGAACAATGTTCATGAGCAGAGGTCCCAAATGCTTTCACGAGATGGGGTCACAAAAATGGCATGGTTTAAAATTTGGAGTGCAAATACCAACAAACACCCAGGGTATTAGGGTTTCTAACCATTACGTCCCACCCTGTACAGACTAGCAGGCATCAGGGGTGTGTCTTTGGATTGTCTGCTGTAGTGCTCACGCCATTGATCCTCCAACCCCACCCTGCAGTCACTGACAGGCATCAAGGTGTGCCTTGGACTCTTCAGTCCCAAAGTTCAACCCATTCTCCTATGCTGCACCCATCTCATTGTACTTCCTTATGAAATGGGGTGAGCATAAGGCCTGACTACCCCAAGGCACATCACAACACTTGTCAGACTCTGCAGGGTAGGGCGATGTGAAATGGCATGAGCGTTATGGCCAGTGACCCAAACTTACACCCCAATGCCTATCTCTCTCTGCAGGGTGGGGTAGGGTTGACGTTGGTTCTGTACTTCACTGCTATTCCTATTATGTGTCTCTCTAACTCCTTCACTACCAATGCCAACACCAGCAAGACAACATTCGGCATTGACAAATGCTTGTTTTCTTTGCCACAAAGTACCTGGAGAAGAATCCCTTCCTCTATATGGCATTTTGAGACAGTAGTTTCTGAATGCCCAATTGAAATTGCTGCTGTTCTTCTGATTTGATTTGAGATTTTTCAACTTCTTCTGTTTTGACTGTTTTGGAAAGGCCAAACAGAGATCCTTCCCCACCACCTTCAGCTCCCGCTGGTCTGTTGTTATGGATTGGCAGAATTGGAGGTGGAAAGAAAGACATCCTGCCTTAGGTTACTGGGGATTGGTGACCTTTTACCCATCCAGGATCAACTTTGTGGCTGAGAGGAGCTAGTGGTGGTGGATTGCCTCTTACCTTTGAGCCGCTTGCTCTGCTTGAACTTCTTGGAGCCTGGTATGCCTGGGGGTGTATTGTCTCTGATAAAAAATAATAAAAAAAAAAAACTTCCCATATTTCCTCTTCCACAGGGTCTATTGTAACCCCTGTTTTTTCTTTTCTCATTAGATCTTTGAAAGTTGTGTTATTTTAGTCAGCTTTGTCTGTGTAACTGTCTGTCAGATCCCTGAACAGTGATTTTTCCTCAGATGAGAAATCAGCTGCTTCATTTTGCAGGTCAAGGGAAAGACCACTAGTTCTAGGCCAGGCATACCTTCTGGTGGTCATAGTATTAGGTAGACCCCTTGTGGCAGGATCAATAATGTTCACTGACATTTACAGTTGGTGCTTAGCAGCATCCAGACCAATTTGTACTACCTGCACTGCCTGTGACCTGTCCTCAGAGGGAAGAATATCACAGAGTGTCAGCACTGTGTTACATAAAGCTTCATGTTAGTAAGTAGTGTAGCTCAGAAAGGCAACCTGTCTCATCAGGGATGATGAGGATTATGAATGTTTTCCTAAAGAATTATTATTTTCTGGAATCTTTATCAGGGGGTGCTGTTGAAAAGGTAGTTTTTGCCTTTTCACATGCAACAGCTTGGATAAGTCCCTCCAGACTTGGATGTTTATAAAGATAATCAGAGCCAGTTTTGGTGACCTGAACATTTTTTTCAACCTTTTTATCAATAGCCATACCAGAGGATGTCATTTCCAAAATATTTGCATTCATTTTTACGGCTGCAGTGGACGGAGACTGGAGCCATCTTGCAGTAGCTCTAATAATGAACCCCGAAGAATGGAACTGTTTTGGAGTTGCAGTACGATCATTGCACAACTTCAAACAGTTCTCTCACTCCCTGCCCCCCCCCCACAGGTGCACTATTTCAGTTGCTGGTCACCCACCATGCTCAAGATGGCCACCAGAGTTTAGTGTGCATGAGCGAGTAGTTGCACATGTGCCACTGCATCACAGCCATCTTGGGCAGGGCTGGATGTTTCACCATGAGCTCGTCGAGTACGGCTGCAGCCATGTCTGCTCTGGCCAGAGTTTTGTCTTAAATGTTCTATGTTTGGGTATACTAATCCTCTTACTGGAGGTTAGACCCACCAAAGTGAGGAATGCTGCTTCACCAACATCCTTCTGTGTTTCTTTAGTGGGGATGATTATGGTCTCAGCCATGCCCCTGAGAAAAGCAGAGCAGGATTTGAAATCATCCAGAGCTCTGGATGGGGGAACCAATGTCATAATCCATGCCTACATCATGGGATATGGGCTTGTCTTCCTCCTTTGGGGAATAGCCAGCTAGGCTGGGAGGAACAGAAGGGGGAAGTCTGTCTGCCTGCTACTTCATACTTTGGAAAAATTCTCACATTTGTTTGTAACACTCTATATGCCTATCTGCGTTAGGCAAACTGGTGACACACTGTGTGCACCTTTTAAAACTGGTGGGTCCAGCCTTTTTGGGACTTTCCTGACTCAGACATAAGACCAGAAAGAACAGTACTTAAATGTTAGACACAGTCTTTGTGAGCTAACGTGTAAATTTTGCTTCAACTGTAAATTCTGAGTGCTTTAAATTTTGCACTCAGAAACCAAGCCAGTGGCAATTCCCACACAATGCCTCAAATAAAAAGCCAAAAAACAGGAAGAAAGTGCACTTTTTTTTTTAACCAGGAACCCAGAAATAGGAATTGGAATGTTTTTACTGTAATTTGCTACTAAACTCTGGTACTGTCTTAGTTAACAGAGTAAAATTCAATTATTATTATTTATTATTATTCACGGGAACCAAGAGACAACCAAGATGATAGTGATTTTAACAAAAAATACCACTAAATACACAGAAACAAGAAAGAATTAACAGAAAATAAAAATGTTAACTCAAAATTATTATAATTAAGTAAAACAAAGAGAATTAGCTGTCCAATAGTAGAAGCACCATCTTGGGTGGCCACTCTCTTCAGCAAAAACTAGAGAACTTTAGAAAATGAATAGGGAGAAATCTCCATTCTGATTTGCTAAGGCCACCAATCAGCCAGTCTGGTATCGGGCAACAGAGACCAGGAAATAATGAATCCCGGTGTCTGATGCCTGATTACATTCTGAAATCCATGTGCCCATAGAATTATTTTTTTTCTTATTGTATTTATACCTTCTCAGCTGTGGGGGTGTATCTATGGCCCCCCCCCATCCAGCACGGACTTCTCAGCCCCCACACCGGCTGCAGTCAGGGCTCTGACTCCTTTTGCCCTGCCCTCCCCAGACTGCTTCACAGCAGGTACTTACCCTACACACTGCAGAAGCCCTGGGGGCCAGGCTCAGAGGGCGCTGACTTGAGTGCATCCCCTGCGGCGCTGCCAGGGCCATCCTTCACATATGCATGCCAGAGGATTGTTTTTCCCCATAATGGTCCCCCCCATGGTGCAGGGATGCAGTAGTATCAGGGATGCTGCTGCACAATGCACGTCTGACGTTGGCCCATGCTGACTCACACTTGTGTGCCCCCGAGCCTACACTAGCCCCTGGCCACCACCAGGAGCCAGCAGATCAGCGGTCATCCCTACCACCTCCCTGAAGGAGGAGAGCAATCCATGGGATGCTTGATCCTCCTCCCTGGCCAACCCACTGACACCAAGGTTGCTTCCGACCCTGGGTCGCTGGTGTGGTAAGAAGTAAGGTGCCAGCACCTCAGCCCTCTATCCCAAAAGGCCAGCATTATAGAATTTTAAAATTTGAAATTGCCACCATACTGTTGTCTTGCTTAACAAGACATACAGCACCCCCTTCCTATCAGGAGATTTGACATTACCCTGGGACATTACCTCAGTCGCTTGTTAGCATTCAAGTGCTCCATTCTATTTTTTCATGAAATGGAGCTTAGCATTTCCTAATTGCAACCGCTATGTGGACCAGATTCATGGATGTGCTCAGAATTAGCTTGTCAGAGCTCGCTTTTACCTCCACCCACTAACACTAGTAATGCCCTTTTTAAAAAAAAAAAATCACCTTTTTAGAAGTGCCATTAAACCGCTCACTCTGTTGATCACCCACTCTCTCCTCAGCTGCGAAGCAGTCGGGTCCATCCATTTGCAAGCATGTGGAAGGGCAGGATGGCAGTGAGTTAGACAGGATGACGATTGCAATGAGTGTACAAACAGAATGAGGGGCAGGTAAAGAATAAAATAATAATGGCCATCAGCTGATCTGCCATCAGGGCAGTAGAAGGTCGGTGCACCACAGGAAACACTACAAAAAAGCATCTAGTGTGTGTGTACTGGGGGGATGACAGCCACAGCAAAAAAAGAGAATAGCCCCAAAAGAACCATCCTCGGCTGGCAATTGAACCACATAAGGGACTACTTTACAATAATCACAAGTTATATGGTCAATTTTATGTATTTTATTTTTTAAACTTTTAATTAAAATGTTATAACAAGCCAATTTAATAAGCACAATAATATCCTCCAGGGTAGGCGATATGGGCTGTACTGGATCTTGCAAGGGCTCTATGGCCCGCTGCCTGTGGCGTCGGGCCACATTGCTCCCCTGGGTGGTCTGGTATAGCCCAATATTGCCCACTCTGTTGAGCTTTATTGCTTACTTTAGGAAAAGCCGTCAGCATAAGAAACAGCTCCAGACTTTATGTGGACCACAGAAGCACAATGCAGATAGGGCAGTACAAACAGATAAGCACCAGGGCTTCTGTGGGCCATACTCAGCCTCTAATGTGCTAATTATCCCATTGGGCATGTAAGGTGTTATGGGTATTTTCATGCCCATTATGTGTGAATTAGCATGCGTTGTACCTCCCACTTAGTGCCCATCTAGTAGCTGTCTTAAATATTCCTGTTGATCTAGTAGTCACGCCATCTGACCCCGACCCGACCCACCTGCTCAGTGCCCTCCTCCCCACACCAACCCATCACCCTTGTCAACTAAGTCTAACTATCTAACTGTACTGTTTGTTTGCTGTGATGTATTGCTCTCTTGACGAAGTGCCTTTGTAAATGAGTCTATGATTCAAAGGTCTGTAAACCGATGATCTAATAAATAAATAAATAAACTATGGTAATAATGATAGGGACTGACACAGCCCTCTATTCCCTACCTCAGCTGGCCATCGTCCAACTATCAGTGAGCAATTGTGAGTACTGTAGAATAGCTGCTGACTGTCAGTGAGCAAATGTGAGCACTGCAGAAGTGGCTGCTTCTACGATACTCATGACTACTTACTGACAGTCAGGTGGTGGCTGGTTGAGGTGGTGAATGGAGGTTTTTTTTTTTTAATTGTTTAACCAGGAGTAGCACACTAAGCTGAAAGCTTGTTTACAAGTGACTTGCTCAGGGTCACACAGTATACAAGTGGGGGTTGTGGGATTCAAATCCAGGCCTCCAGATTTGCGTCTCAGAGCCTTAGACCAGTGCGCTATACTGCCTATACTGCTCTATACTGTTTGTCTGACAGGATCTGCCAGCGTTGAATCCATGCTGTCTGTCGTCTTGCAGATCATTATCCACAAGAAACTGCACCAGTCTTTCTTGGAGGATAGGTTCCATCAGTTTCCCTACAATTGCGGTGAGGATCACTGGTCTATATTTCTCTGGTTCATCCTTGAGCCCACTTTTGTGGAGTGGTACCACATGTGCCTCCCTCCAATCTCTGGGCACACATCCTGTATTTAGCGAGGTGTTGAACAGATCTGCCAGTGGCTGTGCCAGGACCTCTGCCAGCTCCCTCAGCACCCTGGGATGTATCCCGTCTGGCCCAGGTGCCTTGTCTACCTTCAGGGACCTAAGGCCCTCCAGCACCCTTTCCACCATGATGACCCCATCTGTGGTCATCTCACCCGCCATGCCTGCACCCCCTTTCCCTGCAGGAATGGACCCATCCCTCTCCCTTGTGAACACTGAATAGAAGTACTCATTAAATACTTCTGCCTTCTCAGGCCCCTTGTCTACCCACCCACTGTCTTTCCTGATCCTAACTATTTGATCCTTGCACTTCCTCTTTTCCCTGATATACCTGAAGAAATCATTTTCTCCTTCCTTAATCTTTAATCCCCTGTGCTAATTTCCTTTCCCTGGCTGCCTTTGCAGTCCTGACCACTCTGCTCACTTCCCTGGATTTCTTCACATAGTTCTCCCTATCCTCTGCCCTGTTGGTTCTCTTGTAGGTTTGGAAGGCCCTTCTCTTACCCCTCATCTTCTCTGTTACCTCTCTGGTCATCCAGCTTGGATGCTTGGTCCTTGATTTCTTTTGCTGGTTCCTGACACAAGCTTTAGTGTATTCAATCAGCCTTAGTTTTATGATCGCCTATTTCTGCTCTGCACCCATGTCAGGGTGGATGCCATCTATGTGTGTTCTCATTAATTGCCCCATCCTGCCAAAGTCTGCCTTTCTGTAGTCTAGGACCTTTGTTTTTGTATTATGGGTCTCTCTACCCAAACTGATAGAGAACCACACTGTGTGGTGTGCCAGTGGTTCCTTCACCCTCATATCTGTGACCTGTTCTCCATCCTCCAGCACCAGGTCTAGAATATTTCCTTCCCTTGTTGGCATTGTCACCCTTTGGGTCAGGAAGCCATCCTGGATTGCTTCCAGGAGGATCTGCTCCCTGGTACATGTGGTGGCTGGGATGCCACCACAACAGTGCTCCCTTTGCCACAGAGTCTCCTTAGCTGCTCCCCTAGCTCCCTATCCACATCCTCTTTCTGGGTTGGGGGCCTATAAACAACCCCCAATCAGACCCTAGCCCCCTTTGGGGCATGGAGTTGCAGCCAAATGTCTTTTGACCTACCTTCTTCCCCCTCCTCCCTGACGCATCCATTCCCTTCCCTTATGTAAACAGTTACTCCCCCATTACTTTTTTCTCTTCTCCTCCTGAATAATTTAAATCCTGGGATGGCCAAGTCCCAGTCATGGTTTTGGGTTTCCCATATCTCAGTGATGGCTGCTATGTCCACCTCTCCTTCTGCCAGTAGTGCCTGCAGCTCTGCCATCTTATTCCCCAGGCCCCTAGCATTTAGTGATACATAGTATTTTTATGACCTCTCATTTTTATGACCTCACATTATGATTAAGACAAGTGGAAATTTTAAAATCTCATCCAAAAAGTGATTTTGCAAAGGGACTACAAAAACATGTTTTGGAATGGATTTGAAAAATGGCACCTCAGAACATGAAAGGGACAATTTTCTTCTTTACAGGGATTATGAAAACAAGTAAAAAATGAATAAATTAATAGAATACTACAGGGGTCCGTTTCTTTATTTTAGGTCCTGACCCGTGGGATTGGACATGCTGGTGCTGGTTTGTTGTTTCATGGAACCAGGGGTGGGCACCTGGGTATCGCATCCTCTTTGGGGGAGGTTAGCTCTGGAGGCTAGGAACCCCAGTCTATGAACTGTGTGTGTGGGGTAATTTGAAAGCTGGGTCAGGTGGGAAGGGGGATACCAGTGGTCGGGATGAGTACACTCCCACCGCAGGTCACATGATCAACTTGGGTTGGGTGGGGATACTAGCAGTGCTGGACACGTAAAGCTGGGTTGGTGGGAAAGAGATACCAGTGGCCTCTGGTGTTATTGAGAAGCCAGACAGGGAGATGCTGGATGCTGGTAGATGGCCAGAAACAATGAAAGGCTGCAACCTCACTGTGATAGGCACAGCCACATGCTCTCATATGTGAGAAGTTTCCATGCAACGGCCAGCAAACTAGCATCAGTAGCAGCCTAGACAGGATTGGATATGCACATGTATACCTCCTGTAGGCTCAGCTGCATTGGCTGCTTGCAGCACACACCTCCCCAGACCTATTCTGCCAGGAGCCATCCCAAAATGTTTGCTTTGCACATGCGTGCATCCAAACATAAAAAGGGGTGACAGGGTATTCTCACTGCTTTATTGGGGGAAAAGAACTTGATGGGCTAGTGGTCTTCTTTCCTAAATTTATATGTTGAAAGGATGTAAGTTCTGTGACTAGCTCCACAGTCACAGAGACACAAAATTCCAGGGGTCCCTGATGTTAGTCATTGGAAGGGTAAATTAAATTTAAGAAAATCATTATCTAGTAAATGGTATTATAACATGGGTTCCTAAAATACTGTCTTCTGATTCATCCAAACAGATCACCTGACCATTGATTAATCCCTGATATACCCACAGTTGCATGTTCACAGGGCTTTATTTTACTATTTCTTTAGGTAAACCTCTAACATAACATTACCCATGTTATAAGAGGATTAACCCACTCCAGGGTATGGGTTTACTGATCATTAATCTATGCTTGGGTGGTTGAAGTCACTCGACTTCATCTCGTAATTCCAACCCCCCCCAGGCATGGTTTAATGCTCAGTAAATCCATACCCTGTCATGGGTTAATCCTTTCATATCCAAGGTAAAAGAACACACAGAAGTTGCTACCTGTTCCTTAATATAGACTGAAAATGGAATGATTTGGTATTTTTCCTGACCTCTAATTTTCTCATAAATCATTATTTTTTTTTTGCCTCTTGTACCTTAGGGCGTCTGATCTTTGATAACCTGAAGAAATCCATTGTCTACACTCTAACCAGTAAAATCCCTGTGATCACACCATTCCTGCTTTTCATCATTATCGATATTCCTCTGGCACTGGGTGTTGTTACTATTCTTTGCATTGACATGGGTACTGACCTGGTAAGCACCGATTCAGAACCCCCTTCTTCATGCAGCACTGTCTTATCATAGCTTTCTGTTGAATATTTATTTATTGCTATTTTTACATGGCATTCCAATAAATGTCATCATTTATTTGCAATGGTCCATATTTCTAGGCACACTAGGGCAATTTCCAGTCACACAAAATTGAGGTGGTGGGGCAGGGGGGAGCAAAATGGGCCATCATCAGGAACAGCCTTCAGGTTGATACTTGCTCCTGCTTAGACATGTGGGAACAGAAAGGGGTACAGGAAGCCAGTAAGGTTCACAGGGGAAGTGGAAAGTGCAATGAAGGGGAGAAGTGAGGCCTTCAAGAAATTCAAGTGGAGCTAGAAAGAGGTGGATAGATATGCCTACATGGTTAAACTGAATGAGGCCAACAGGGTAGTGAGAAGGGTCAAAGTGGACATGGAGCTAAGGATAGCTGAAAGAATTAATGAAGGGGACAAGATATTCTTCTGTCATATTAGAGAGATATTGTCAAACTGAAACAAGGTGAGGGGTGGGCTGAGGATAACATGGGTAAGGAAAAAATACTTAATGAATACTTTTGTTCAATAATCAAGAAAAAGAAAGAGAGACTACGTGGCAGATGTGGCATGGTTCTAGAAGGGGGCCAAACTGTGCTCAGAACTCCTTGCTATGGACAGTGTACTCAAAGGATCCCTAACTCTTAAAGTAGATAAATCTCCAGGATCAGATGGGCTACACCCTAGGGTACAGAAGTAAATAATACATGCACTAGTTGCACCTTTGGCAGACCATTTCAACAACTCCTTAGAATTCAGAGTAGTGCCTATGGAATGGAGAACTCTTGAAGCCTACTAGGTAATGTTGCATTTGGAAAGACTTTGGAGTCATTCAGAAAGCAATCAGATCTTCTCAGTGCAAAAAAAAAGGCATATAGGAGAGTTAACAAGATGGTGGGTTGCATAGGGAGAGGGATTGCTAGAAGAAGGACAGATGTGATACACCTCTGTATAGATTACTGGTCAGGCCATATCTGGAGTTCTGTGTGCAGTTCTGGGGTCCAGAGTGAAAGAAGTTTAAATGGACAGTAAATATTGCAGGGGTCACTCAAATTGAGAGAGCCCATAAAAAGATCTTTCAAATGAGGTATTAGGCTTACATGTAGGTGTCAGCAGTTCTGAGTTATGAATACCTAAATCATCTGTAAATCGAAACAGGACAACAGCCATTTCAGTGAATCATGAGACCAGCAGTGATGTCACTGAGGGGCAAGCTATAATTAACAACATGCAGCTTGCCCCTGATTGATATCACTTCCTGTGTTAAAATGGCTGCTGCCTTGTTTTGATTTACAGATTAATTAGATAGTCATATCTCAGGACTCCTGCCCGGCCCGGTGGCGCTGAGGGTTGAGGCGATGGACGCCCACACCACGCTATGCCGGCGGGACCGGGTTCGGGAGCCGAGCCTGGCCATCGGGGGCTGCAGGGAGGAGAAGGATCGAGCCGCCTGTAAGACTGCTCTCCGGGAGGGGGTGAGTTGCCCGTGGCCTGGCGGCTCCTAGCAGTGGCTGGGGGCTTGGCAGGCCAAGGCAAAAAAATTAGAGGGACGTACTGAGGTGGACGCTGGGATGGCGCACGTACAGAAGCATGCGTGCTCTGATCCCTTGGCATCACTGCATGCCTCAGTCGTAAGGGAGAAAATGGGGTATAAAAACCTTGCGGGCTACATGAAGGCCGGACAGGCAGCACCGCCGGCTTCAGGTCCCTGGATGCTCCTCCCTGCCAAAACCCCCCCGGATCCCTTGGCGGTGGTTGCGTGCCCACCATGGCTGATCGTTGTGCAGGTGGAGGTAAGGAGTAGAGCTTGGGGATTGGAGGGGCAGAGCTGGGGCTGAAGGTTGGGCTGGACTGGGGGGAAAACCATCGGTAACACCCCCCAGCCGCAGAGGAGGAGTAAAAAGTATAAACAAAAAAAATATATATATATCTCAGGACTCCTGACACCTACAAGGAAGTCCAGTGCCTCATTTGAAATATCTTTTCATGGACTTTCACAATTTGAGTGATCACTGCAATGTTTACTGTCCCTTTAAGGATAAGTTAGAGACAGTGCGGAGAAGCACAACAAAATGGACAGCAAGGCAAAATGTATGAGTAAAGAGAAAGTTTAAACATGCTGGAGAATAGGAGGGAGTTCTAACATTCATGATAGCATTCAGTTGAGTAGGCACTGCAAAGTCATGGTTTTATGTGATAATAGCATGTCCATAAGACCACCGAGAACATAAAGCAATGCAGCAACCGCATGATGTCAAAACGGCGAACCACACAACACTGACCATCGCAAATAGCGACGGTCACTGACTTAATAGCAAAAACAGAAGAAAAGCAACTTTTTTATGCAATAATTATTGTTAACTCCAGGGGGAGTGGACTTAGGAGAGACTAGAAACTCCACCTGGAAGCAAAATAACTTCCTGCACTGGGATCCGAACCCGGCACCACAGGCTCCAGGGTCAGTGGCTCAAGCCACTACAACACATGGCCAGCTCGGCAGGGCATGGCCAAATTCATATCTGTATCCCCTTTCTCATGAGTGTAGCACATATCCCTCAGAGCTACACTCGCTATAACCATTCAGTGCTATTTCTCTTCACTCGCTCTACAAGGGAGCGGTATTATTGAGTCACTCATATTGAACCGCTCAATAATACTCACCCATATAGGGTGTTACCCAAAATTTTTTACTCCAGGAAACAGAACATCTACTAGGGATCATGTGCTTAAGCTGGAAGAGGGAGGCTCAAAAAATACATCACAAAGTACTACTGTAAAACTAGTTATTTTCACGCAAAGTAAATTTAGTGCAAACACAAATTATACCATAATTGTGTACATTTATTTTAGTGCAAAGTCACAATCACTATAATGGAAAAAAATGCTAAAAGAGCTAATTAGCACAAATTTATTTTCATGCAAATTGGTGCTTCAGCAAAAATAGTGACAATTATTTGACAATGAAAATGTCAAGTCCTACAGTATATTACAACAGGGGCCAGATAGGTGGAACAAACTTCCAAACAAAGTTGTGGAAGCAGAGACAATAACAGAGTTCAGGAGAAATTGGGTGTAGTTAAGGGAGTTAATAGATGGGACAGCACAGAAAAGAAAGAGGGCATGAGGGAAATAATTAACATTAGAAAGATTTTGAGTAGGAAGCTTGGGACAGGCTAGATGGACTATTCAGGTATTTTTCTGTCTTCTCTTTTATGTTTCTATGTTATCACTGGAAATTCAGCATACGAAACTAGGAATAAGTCTCAGTGGATTGTGTTCTGTGTATGTGGAAAGTAGTCAGTGAGAAAATATGTCTATGAACAGCCATCTAGCAGTGATGTGATCAACTGCAGTAACAAAGGCCTACAATGTTGAGGAAATGTAACAGCAGCAGCAACTACTGTGAGAGACTGATAGAAAAAAAAATGTTAAAAGAGCAGTCTCCTCTTATAGTTAGGTAGGATTACCATTCAGCTGAATGGCTAGAGCTCCTGCCTTCAGGACCCAGGGTCCCACATTTGAGTAAGCAGTAATGACTGAACTGGTGGCTGTTTCCTGGGGATTAATGACTGGTTGATGCCAACCCTCCACCCGATCATTAATCCCCAGGAAACGGCCACCAGTGAGGCCACTATTGCTGTTATAAGGCTAATTATTTCACAATGGTAATATTTTGAATTTTACTTACTATTTTATGTTGTTTTATTTTTGTCTGGGGCTTTCAGAGCAGGTGTGTGACATTTTCATGGCCGAAGTTGGCTATCAAAATGTTGTCACGTCATGATGACGTGTCTACGTCCACTGACTTGTCGTGAACTAGTATGTCTTCATGGCTCAGTGCAGATCAGCTATTTCAGTATGGGATTTTGTCGTGTACTGTTATTTTACGTCTGGCTTATGGCCGACATGCTAAGGAACGTTTTTGGGAGAGTAGCACATTGGTGGTGTGCCTCTCCCATCCAATGCACTGCTCCCTGAGCAGGCGTGGGCTGTCCTGCACCACCGGTGTAGGAGCCAGCATGACAGCGTTCCTCTGCTTCAAAGGAAAACACCGCTGCCATACTGAGCCGCTGCCATCCCTCCGCCACGCCTCCCTCCAGCCACGCCGCCTCAAAGCTCTGCCATGCTGGGAACTCCCCCAGCATGGCAAACATTGTTTGTTTTGCCGACGGGGTGCCCAACTCTGTCGGCTCCACGGCCCCTAAGCCATCCTGCTGCCACGCTGGGAGCCCACCCCAGCGTGGCAAACCGGTCGGCTTGTTTTGGCCGACGGCGGTGCCCAATCCTCGTCGGCCTCGGCCCCCCCATTATCTTTCTGCCACGCCTGGGAGCCACCCCAGCTGGCAAAGCTCCCACGCCGCTCTTTTTTTTTTCCTGTAAACAAAACGGTCCCGTGGTGCGCCCCCAACCTCCCTCCCAATCCGCACCCACCCACTGCGCACCCGCCTTCCCACACCCCCACCCCATACTTACCTCCGACCCGCGACGATCTTCGTGGATCGGAACACGCCTGCACTCTTCAAAGCCGATCGCTAACTGAGGAAATGCCGGTAAGCTGTATAATGGGCTACATAGGGGGTTTCAACTTTATGCATATCTCAGTAATTTTTGGAATTTTGCACCAAATTTTCAACTTGGGTTTTGGGACTTTCTCGGAATGATGTCACTTTCAGGCGTTATTCGACCAAGGGTGATTTCGCAGTCACCGCGTGAAATCACCTTCAGCCTTGAATAATGCCATGACAGTGACATCATTCATGAGAAGGTCCAAAACCCCATGTTGAAAATTTGTGCAAAATTCTAAAATGACTGTTTTACGAGGCGTATGCAGTTCCTACACAGGCCTCGTAAGTTCGCGACCTCAATATTTTCACCCAGATTTTCAACATTGCCATTTTATCACACCTTCTTATGAGTTGTATAGCTGTCATTTTTCCATCTCACCCAAAATGTGTTTCCGCCATGTAGCGCATAATGGCGAGGTCGGTGTGCTAAAATCAATGTATGGAACATATTAAGAAAATCACAGTGACACTGATCATGAGCAGAGGTCCTAAAATGGCTGTGCTGAAAATTTGGTGAAAAATTTCTAAAATGTCTGTTTTATGAGTTCATGCTAGAGCAGTTCCTACGCAGGCTCGTAAGTTTGCAAATTTTCAATATTTTCACTCCAGATTTTCAACATTGCCATTTTACCACACCTCCTTATGAGCACTGCAGCTGTCATTTTCCATCTTGCCCAAAACGTGTTTCCGCCCATGTAGCGCAAATGGCACAGTCGGTTGTGCGAACTCAGTGTATGGGACACATTAAGAAAATCACAGTGTCACTGTTCATGAGCAGAGATCTTAAAATGGCTATGTTGAAAATTTGGCAAAAATTCCTACAAATAATTGTTTTAAGAGCGAGCGTCGTGCAGTTCCTACGCACGCTCGTAAGTTTGCGAATTTCCAATATTTTCACTCCAGATTTTCAACATTGCCATTTTACCACACCTCCTTATGAGCAGTACAGCTGTCATTTTTCACATTCTGCCCAAAACGCCCTTCCCCCATGTAGTGCACAAATGGCTAGTCGGTGTCGTAAATCAATGTATGGGACACAGTAAGAAAATCACAGTGACACTGTTCATTAGCAGAGGTTTTAAAATGGCAATGTTGAAAATTTGGTGAAAAAATTCTAAAAATGACTGTTTTTACGACAGTGCACGTTCCCACGCACGCTCGGGTTTGCGAATTTTCAATATTTCCACTCCAGATTTTCAACATTGGCATTTTACCACACTTCCTTATGAGCAGTACAGCTGTCATTTTTCACATCCTGCCCAAAACGTGTTTCTGCCTATGCAGCACACAATGGGGGTAACAAAAAGATCATGCTGACAATTTATTGTGCAAATACCAGCAATCGCACAGGGCATTAGGGTAAAGCACCATACATGCCAAACACCACTGCAAATACCTGCAAGCGAACGTTCAGCATTGACAAATGCTTGTTGGTGCAGATATGCACAAATGCCCTTGATGTAATTGATCCTTTTTGTGTGCTTCTGATCTGGTCATCAGACTTGTTGCAGTCATTTTCATCTCTGATGGCTTGTATATATGTCTCTGGTTTTACTTTAGTTACCAGGGCAAAGCAAGTCTCGCTCTATGACATGGTTTGGAATAGGTTTACTATGTACTTTTATTCAGTACGGTTTGGCTGCTCTTTAAACTCACCATGGTTTGTGTCACTTTTTTTACCACAGGTAGCTGTCACCATGAACTATGGGTCAGACAAAAAGCTGTGTTTCCAGCTGCACACTTTAATATTTCACTTTCTGTGAGTTGGCCTCGTGAAACTCGCACATCTGGATCAGTTATTAACTGCCTATTAATGATTGGTCCAGTAGTGAATCACAGAGCAGACACAGCTAACAAATAATTAATTAGCCTTATAATGTTCAGTAAAGGCCCACAGGAAGTGTGCACAGTGGAAAGGACAGGCATACAGCAAGCTGGATTGCATTGTTTTTTTTTTCATTCACAATGGTCTGTGTGTGCAACAGTACACAGTGTAAAAAAACAATGTTAAACACTTACAGATTGTGACAGTTGTTTTTGCCTGTCTCCTTGCAATAGCTTCCTGCAATCTCCTTGGCTTATGAACAGCCTGAGAGTGACATCATGTAGAGACAGCCCCGGAATTCAAAAACTGACAGATTGGTTGGTGACAGGTTGATCAGTATGGCCTATGGACAAGTTGGTAAGTATTATGGGCTGAGCATTTCTACATTTTCAATGAATTATAGACTTTCAGAACTTTCGCTTAAATACTGCATTCATTTTCTTATTCCATATCCCATTCACTTGGAAAAGGGCCCCTAGGTAGGTCTGAAAGCTGGTGTAGTGAGACTTACTTTTTGGTGCAGCAACAGGTGTCTAACCATCTGCTTTGTATATTTACCTGTGCATAAATACAGTCACAAACATGTCTGTGCATTTCCTTGTGAATTATTGTCAGTCATATTCAATTCAAAACACTAATTATTATCTCATGGGGAATCTTAGTCAAGAAACCGAGTGACTACTGACAAGTTTGCATTTTGTAACTATTTGGCTTGGTCTTCAACTATAAACTACCATAGTTGAAATCAACAGCACAACGAATGCACATCAGTATCTCCACAAAAAAATCACTTTCAGAATATTTGAGAGTAATGCCCAGTTTTTGCCTGTGGACCAGGAGATGGTTTGCTCCAGTGATCAGAGCAAAGCACTATGGACCAACAGATACTGTATCAGATTTAAATCTCCCGGTGGCCTGTGGCTCCTTGTGGAACACTGAGGAAGTAATTTCATGTCCCACTGCATCAGGCTTGAGGCTCCTGAAAGCCTATAAGGAAGTAATTTGATATCCCTGTGTATTAGCCTTCTACCTGTCAAATAGTTTGGAACCAGGATCCAACTGAAAAAAAAATCTGTCAGCTGGTACTTATGTTGTGGAAAAAAAAACAGTAAAAGAAATGATGGGTTCCAGTCCCACACCAGGACTGCCTTGTACAGCATGCTAACACTGTAGTGCAGTACTAAAGGAATACTGTTGGGGATGTGCTGTTTGGATGATGATAACTCAAGGTCCATTCCATCCATGCCTGGTAACTGTTCAAATGGAAGTGAAACATCTCATGTTGAAGTTTAAAAGAAGTCAAACAGAATCCCAAGGGCCAGGCCAACTGTCCTCTCAAAAAGTCAGGTACTAATGCAGTTGCCCATGTCTGTCTCTGGGATGTTTTTAAAGACACAATGACTGCTGCATACGCCTCCATATATTCGCACTTCTTGTATCTAACTCATTGATTTGTAAAAAAAAACTTTGAGATACTGCATATATAGTATGAAGAGTGCTACATAGATCAGTACAGGGTTCTATTAAGCCGTACGGTATGAACAAGTGTTAGATTAACAGTCTGTTAATCACCCCCTTGGAGTGTAATATTGCACGAGGTGCAGCCAAGTGCCATATTGCCAAAAGTGGGTGATTAATAGACTGTTAATCCAATCCTTGATCATACCTTAAGAACATAACAAAAGAAGTGCCGACAGAAGGGGACCTTGCGATCCATCTAGTCTGCCCGTGAAACTTAAGCTACCACCCTCCCAGTCTCTTTACTGCCTTAGGTTTCCACAGTGCATATCCCATGCTAGCTTGAACTCCCCCACTATATTAGCTGCCACAACCTCTGGGGGCAGACTGTTCCAGGGCTCCACCTCCCTTTCCATGAAGAAAAACTTCCTGCTGTTTGTTTTGAAACTACCTCCCTTCAGGCATATGTTGTTCCCTCTTGTCTGTGTATTTGTGTTTCCCCTGAAGAGATCTTGTGTTTGTACTGAGTTGATACCTTTGAGGTATTTCAATGTCTCTATCATATCTCCCCTGCCCCTTCTCCTCTCCAGTGAGTACATCTTAAAATGGTTTAATCTTGATTCATACAGTTCTTCTTGTAGCCTGTGTATCATCTTTGTAGCTCTCCTCTGTACAGTTTCCAGGTGATCCTTGTACTTCTTGAGGTGTGGCCTCCAGAACTGGGTGCAGTATTCCAGATGAGGCCTCACAAAGGACCTGTACAGTGGGACTATCAGTTTGCTTTTCCTACCTGTGATACCCATTCCTATGCATCTGAGAATGCTGCTAGCTTTTTGCACCGCATTTTCACACCACCTGGTTGGTTGTCCTTAAATCATCAGATATGAGTACCCCCAGATCCCTCGCTACGTTAGTTTCAGTCAGCTGTCCCCCCCCCCCGGGTATATTTCCAGCCTAGGTTCTTCCTCCCCAGGTGCATAACTTCGCACTTCTTGGTGTTGAATTTCAACTGCCACTGTTTTGACTATTCCTCCAGTTTTTTTAGATCAGTGATCATTTCTGTGACCCCCCCCCTTGCGTGTCCACTCTGTTGCAGAGCTTGGTGTCATCTGCGAACAGGCATTCTTTTTCTTGTAAACCATTTGCGATGTCACTGATGTAATGTTATTTCTATTATTATTAGGATTTCTTTTTAATTATTTTGTCATCTTCTGTAATAACTTAATAGAAATTGTTTTTTCTTCAGTAAAATAGTCCTTCTGCAACAGTTTTGCAGAGCTTGGAATGCAGAGCCGCCATGACAAAGCATGCCATGGAGCTGTAGAGTGGTTTCCATTGTGACACTCTCTTGCCTTCAGAATGGTCTCGGGCAGTGTAATGGCAATGATGGAAATCATGAGCTGGTAAACTCTGTAACAGATGAATTCCGATTTCATGAGTTGCCATATGTAGATTATTGGTTTTGAAACTGTATAATCGGCTGTACCAATGTATATAATAAGATATGCAAAAGAAGTCGCATAACTGTATTATTTTAACATTTAAAAAGTTGAAACCTTTGCTTCCGAGCATGTGCAGTGGTACTCTCCCTGGTGATACAATTCTGTCTGTAGTGCGCATGCTCGGAAGGAAAGTTTCAACTTTAAAATGTTAAAATAATACAGTTATGCTACCTCTTTTGCAAATCTAAGTTACATACATTAGTAAAGAAAATGATATAGTTTCATAATTCATAATGAATTGTTAATGGTATCAGAATTCATCTCCCACCCCACCTGCTCCAGCTCAGCCAACAATCAGGTGAAGTTTCTGCTAACTGGCTTGTGTGTAGACATGTCCCTAGGCAGAGCTAAACCTGTGAGAGCTATTTTTAACAGTCCTCCACCAAGCTATATTGTGAGAACAGAGGATGCTGTTGTTGTTTGTGTTTAATTTTTTTTTTTACACTGTCTGCTCATGTCGGAGGAGCCAGTCTTAGACTGCATTCAAGATAAGCCTGTGTTCACCGGGATAGCCTGACCATTACAGAGGTTGTGAGGCAATCTTTTTTTAGATTTTTTTTTACCATTTAAATTTATTGGTTCTACTGAACAGTAACAGAAATCAAGCCCGAGGGAGCACAACCCTTAACTATGCTGACAGCTGCAGTGTGAATATTACATATCCTGCAGACTGTCTTTCTGTCAAAAACAATACTCAGCTCTGTTTTAACAATGCAAAACAACTGAATTCCTGAATGACACTGATACCTATTTACTGAATTTAGTCACATTGCCAGGAGTCTGTAACAGGAAACAAGTAGCACGGCCTTCCACATGCAACTTTATGTAAGTAAAAAACACTTTGCGTTCCTAGTTACATACAGTATATATGGATGACACTCATTCAGGAATTTGTTTGTCCAGAATAGAGCAGAGTGTAAGTTGTTTTCATGCCAGAGAAAGACAGCCTGACCCTGTATTGTGTGCCCAGTTGTGGTCCAGATGTCAGTTCTGATAGTGATTGGGGTGTGCCATTCTTGAGCTGTGTTTAATTTCACACTCTACAATAAATTCAAAAACAAATGGTAAAAAAAGTTAAAAGGATCTTGACAGGACCTCTACCACACTGAAAGTGTTCGACTCAATGGAGACTCGGCACTTATTTTTTGTTTCATCAACACAGTACAGTATTCTATTATGTTTTAGGTGCCAGTAACAGCAGTATTTTCTTTTTCTATTTTTAGTTTGCCGGATGGAACTGGAACTTATTTCACTGCTGTCTTTGAAAAGCATATGCTGGTAATCAGGCTGTACATGCTAGGGTAATGTGGGTTAATGTGGCTAGACTTCTGAGAACCAATCAGAGTAGAAGAATATTTCTTGCATTATAATAATTTGATTTGTTAGCTGCACTTCATTTATACAGCACACATGACTGTTCTTTCAAAACTTTACAGTAAGACTTGAAACATTTATGTGAGACATTTCACTTCTAAGGTATAATTCCAATTTTCATTTATAATCATTATAATGTTTTATTGATATAGCAGCAGTCATATAAAAGACTTGAAAACCACTACACAAATAAAAAAACAACTATTGACATAAGTATACAGATGGGTAAGCTAATCTGAATAAGTCCATTTTCATGTTTGATCTAATGATGTCAATGTTTCTGAAACCCTTATTATGTTTGCTTGCACGCATGTGCAAGAAACATAGTGCCATCATCCGAGTTTTCGTAGGTGTGGCACCCTGTCTTCCAATTCAGTCAGTGTGCTTGCAGGCGTGGCCACAGTTCACCAATGAATGCTGCAGCTGTCTATGACAGCAGTTGAAAATGCAGTGTCCTACAGTTGAAAGGGAGAGCTCCACTTCAGTGAGCAGCAATAAGATAGTGCATGCTCAGGCGCTCCCCCCAACACACACACATATTGTGTGCTCATGCGCTCCTCCCCCACGCACACACTGTATGGCTGATGGGGGTGCCCAATCCCCTGTCAGCTCTGCTGCGCTCTCCCCAACAGAGTTCCAAGTGCCACGCTGGGAGCCCACCCCAGTGTGGCAACAGTCTGTATGGCTGACAGGGTGCCCAATCCCTGTCAGCTCCACCACCCCCAAACAGTTTTCCAGCTGCCACGCTGGGAGCCCACCCCAGCGTGGCACAATTCCTGCATCGTCAAGGAAAGAAAACCTGCAAGAAAAAACATTCCCTCGCTGACTGTCCTGACCCCCGTCCCTCACCTGTGCCCACCCTCTGTGCATCCTGCCTCCCCACACCCCACCCTCTCATATTTACTCCGGAGTCCAAGAACGACCTTTCAGTGGACCGGGAACAAGTTTGCACTCTTCAAAGCCTAACGTGAACTGAAGAAATGCCAGTAAGCTGTATAATGGAATAAATAGGGCTTTTTCAACTTTGATGCATATCTCAGGCATTTCTGGGAATTCTTTCACCAAATTTTCAACATGGGGTTTTTGCGACTCCACCTCATGAATTCTGTCACTGTCATTTTGTCAATTGGCCCCAAAAGGTGATTTTGCGGTCACTGCACGGAACCACCATTTGGGACTGATTTACAAAATGACAGTGTCACAGTTCGTGAAGTAGGCCCCCAAAAACCCTATGTTGAAAATTTGGTACAAAAATTCCCAAAAATGACTGTTTTACGAGCATGTGTTGTGCTGTTCCTATGCACGCTCGTAAGTTCACAAATTTTCAATATTTTCACTCCAGATTTTCAACATTGCCATTTTACCACACCTCCTTATGAGCAGTACAGTTGTCATTTTTCACATCTTGCCCAAAATGCGTTTCCATGCATGTAGAGCACAATGGCGCAGTCGGTGTGCGAAATCAATGTTAGGGACAGATTAAGAAAATCACAGTGACACTGTTCATGAGCAGAGGTGTTAAAATGGCTATGTTAAAAATCTGGTGAAAAAAGTCCATAAAATGATTGTGTTACGAGTGACTATTGCTCAGTTTCCACGCACCCTTATAAGTTCATGGATTTCTAATATTTTCAGTCCAGATTTTCACCACTGGCATTTTTCCACACTTCCTTATGAACAGTACAGCTGTCATTTTTCACACCATGGCTGAAATGTGTTTTTGCACTTCCAGCGTAGAAATGCATGGTTGCTGTGGGAAATCACTGTTCAGGACAGATTAAGAAAATCACAGTGACACTGTTCATGAGCGGAGGTTCCAAAATGCCTGTGCTGACAATCTGCTGTAAAAAATCCCCAAACAAATTGCATTACGGGTGTGCATTGCGCAGTTTCTACACACGCTCGTGGCTTCACCAGTTTTTTTAATAGTTTCACTGCAGATTTTCAACATTGCCATTTTTTGCACTCCCCAGGAACAGTTCAGCTGTCATTTTTCACATCCTGTTTGAAATGTGTTTTCGCACCTTTAGTGCCAAATGGCGTAGTCGCTGTGCAAAATCAGCTTTCGGCTAACGAACTGATATTGCCACTGTTCATAAGGTGGGGGTCACAAAAAACCCATGTTGAAAATTTGGAGTGAAAATGCCAACGAACACCTGAGGCATTAGGGTTTCCAACCATAACACACCGCCCTGTAGAGCGTGACAGGCATCAGGGGTGTGACTTGGGATTCTTGCCTGTAATGCTCATACCATTCCACACCCTGCAGCCAGTGAGAGGCATTGAGGTGTGCCTTGGACTCTTCAGCCCCAAAGTTCACCCCATTCTCCTATACAGCACCCATCTTACCATATTTCCTGATGGAATGGGGTGAGCATAAGGGCCAAAGACCCCACGGCACACCGTGACACTTGTCGGTGTCTGCAGGCTAGGGTGTGGTGAAATGGAGTGGCCGTTATGCCTGACGACCCAAAGGCACACCCCAATGCCTGTCAGTCTCTGCAGGGTGGTGGTGGGGTTGGCTTCAGTTCAATACTTCACTGCTATAATTATTGTGCAGCTCTCTAACTCCTACACTACCAATGCCAATGCCAGCAAGCAAACATTCGGCATTGACAAATGCTTGTTTTTAAGGGTGATACATTCCACTGTGTGTGCTTATCAACTCAAAGCACTGTTGCACAGGGCTGTGATTGTAAAAAAAAAAATATTTAAGCAATAAACTATGAGAGGGTGGGTTATGGGGGGATTTACCACAGCTGGCATGGTTTGCCCACAAGGCACAGCTGAGTAGGTAAATCCTCGCCAGCAGTGGTAAATCCCCCCCATAACCAACATCCTCAGGTGGGTTATTGTGATTATACCATGGCTTTCTTTTTTTTTTTTTAATAGAGTAAAACATTTTTTTCCGCATTTTAAATAGTTTTTCTTTATTTTATTGTTGCATGATACAAAATAGTTCTGGGTTGCATTTCTGGGATTTGCGTTGGGGCGATGGGTACTTCTGGGTATGAGTTTGTGGGTGTAATGCAGTCATGGTGGTGTCTGGGGCAATTTCTTTTGAATTGCCATTTTTTTAATTGTAATTTATGGACTACATGGTACATGCAGAGTAGAAGTTGCATGCTGCGATGGTTCGCGAGGCAAGACTGGAGAACAGCATGCTTGTACTGTCAGCGCTGGGGGTCTGAGTAGCGGCCACCCGAGCTACGGGAGCGAGAGGTAACTGCTTCAGTTGCTCACACTGTTTGCTGCTCATTTTAGTCAAGCAAATTAAATGTTTCATTGAGTTTAGCGGAATGTATTAATTGAAAGCTGTATTTGTTTCTTCTTTTGTGGTGAAAGGTGAGGTGTGGTAGAAGTTCATAGTGGGACACTGAAAATGGTGGCTGTTTTGGGGTGAGGAGCACCTCAGATTGATTTAAACTTTGGGGGGCTCGAGACTGGCAGGCTGGCAACTCTTGCGGTGGTTATTGTAGGATTTACACCGGCCCCGAGGTGCCAGCCAGCCAATCAGAAGCTGTGATTTTAGTGTTCATTTTGTGACCATGGTATAATCTGTATTAGTCTATTTTATTTCTCAGACCATTTATCCCCCCCCACACACACACACAAAAAAAGGGAAAAATGGTAGCCATGTCAAAATAGTGGCTGAGCCAAAGTGCATCCTTTTGAAAATGCTTAACATGGTAGATAGATTATCTTATTCTTTGTCTGGGAGGGGTTATGTTGTTGCTTTAGTAATTACTGATATAAATAATCTGTCACTCTGTCACTCAGAGTTGTCAGTCTCAGTTCTGACCATATCGAGACCCTGGTTAACCTAATCCACTTTGCTCAGCATACCACCTCTCCATAGGCTGTGGTAGCTACTAACTTAAAAAAAAGTTTTATTCTGCATAGTGGGGGTGCCTTTACAGCATCTTCAAACAAATGAGTTTTGGAGACAACTTCCTTCATAACATCCACACTATGTTCTCAGGTCCTCAAAAGAGAAATCCTCACAAATGGCACCCTGTCTGCCCCCTTCCACCTTGGCCGTGGGACAGGGCAGGGTTGCCACCTGTCCCCACTTCTCTATGTGTTGATCACAGAGCCCTTAGCAGCTATAATCAGACAAGCAGCATACATTGCCGGTGTATGAGTTGAGGAGTCCCAATATAAAGCCCTGAATTATGCAGATGACTTATTGGTACTTCCTACCAGGCCCATACCAATATTCAACCCCTTATAACCCTGCTGCAAAACTTTGCCAGCATGTCTGGACTCTTCATTAACCAAGGTAAATGGAGGTTATCCCCCTGAACAGATTTTGTTCCCTTCAATCTTTTCAGGCCCTGGGTCTGAGGTGGGCGTCAGACCATATTACATATCTCGGTTTGAAAATCTCTCCCAGCATAGCAATGATGTATAATATTGATTTAGGCCCTCCTACATGACATAAAAGCTTAATTAGAGATATGGAAGCTGTTGCAACTTTCTGTGGTGGGTAAAAATGAAGTGTTGAAAAAGATCACAGCTCCGAAGTTATTCCACCTCCTCTTCCACAACCCCTTGCATATCCCTTATAGCTGATTTGATACTAAAGACCAGCTGGTTTGACATTTTTTGTGGGAGGGTGGTAGGCCCTGTTATAGCTGCCTGAAACTCAGAGCTCACTGTTGTAAAGGGAGCTGGGGGCCTCCCTTGGTTTAAGGGCTAATACTGGGACTTCAGAACTGCCCAAACCATCAAGTGGTTCACTGCTGAGAATGACTCTGCTTTCCTCTGGATGGAGATCGAAACAGCTTTGTGGGGGACAGGTTCCCCCATCATTTTTTTCTATACTGGGAAGAACCATAACCCTGTATCCTACCCTACAATACAGATCTTGCTCAGTTGCTGGCACCAGGTGGGTAAATGGTTGAACGTCAACTTGTCTCCTCCACTACTCACCTCTATATGGCACAACCCTGAGGTAGTGGTAGGAGCGAAATCAATTACCTGGCCATCATGGAGCGCCAAAGGTATTAGTACACTTCAGAACCTTCTGGCTACCCAGTGATTGGTATTAGACCCTTTCTAAAACCTGCAAACCAGGTATAGCCTTCCAAAAGCTGATTTTTTTCACTAGGTCAGAGTGCAATATCTAGTCTCAGCAAGGGACTAGGAGAGGTCATTCCTTCTCCCAGTATCTGTCCCCCATTTCTCTAGCAAAAGCACTCAAAAGGCAGAGCTGGAAACATATACTTCACCATCAAGGACTCAATACCTGATCAAACTGCCCAGGATAAAGCTGGTTGGGAAGCTTCGATAGGCTATCCATATCTGACCTTGAGTGTGGCAAATGCTGGAGGAAAGTCCATAAGACAGCGAAAGATGTGTGCAGCAGACTTCTACAAAATAAAGTACTCCATAGGTGGTACTGCACCATAGCAGTTTTGCACAAGGCTCAACTTCTTCTGAAGAACAACTGCTGGAAGTGTGGAAGACCAAGGGGGACCTCCTGCATATATTATGGACCTACCCCAAATGTCATCAGTTTTGGAGGCAAGTAAGGGACATCTTGGCACAATCTTGCACATCTCTATTCCAGGTTCTGCTGCATTCTTTCTGCTAGGATGGCACAGATATCCCCCCTCTCCCCCCACCCCAAGTAGAAAGGCTAAGGTTGGCCAGCATTGGGGCTAAGTTCCTTATATTCAGAAAATGGTGTACTACTGTGGTTCCTACCCTCAGTGAATTCTTAGCCAGCCTAGCTCTGGCAGCCAAATATGAGTAGCTGATGCATGTAACCTCTGGTACTCTACATCGGTACGAGTCTGCCTGGGCACCATTCCAAGATTTCATGGAAGAAAACTCAAATGCGTTAACCCTAACCCAGCGTGTGCCCCCTTCCCGCCATCCCCCAACAATTTACCCCTTTCTTTTTCCATTTATTTCTCCTAAGAGCTATGCCTCTGCTCTAAGTCTTGCCCCCTCCTCCCTCATACTGAACATTGAGAGTCCCCGGCCACTCCTGTTGCAATACACCACATACCTTTTATGTGTGCAAAGTTATTGTTTCTCCAACTGTTTAACCAGAAGTAGCACACTAAGCTAAAAGCTTGTTTACAGGTGCGACCTGGGAGCACAGGGAAGTTAAGTGACTTGCTCAGGGTCACACAGTATGCAAGTGAGGGCTATGAGATTCAAACCCAGGTCTCCAGATTTGCAGCTCAGAGCCTTAAACCACTGCACTATACTGCCTCTCGATTATTTCTGCTGTTACTGCTATTATTGGTTTTGATTCTGTACATACCTGTAGTTTGTTTAATAGTTATGAATTAGAGTGTAAAGTGGGTTTTATTTGCCTTGGCCAAGCAGCAGCTATGCACAGCCATCATCGAATGCTGTTCCTGTAAACTTTTTTGTAATGTTCCCTAATTCTTGATGGTGCAGCCTAATGCTTTTACTATGATCCTTTCATTTGACAATGTCTATTCTTTACATACCCTTCTGTACTTCTTTCAATACCTATGCTGCCAATATGTCCTAATAGTCTAACTTCACAACTGCATTGCATACCATACTCCATATACTGTAGCATTTTACTTTGAAACATTTCTCAATAAACAGTTAAACAACAACAAAAAAAAGAGTTGTCAGTCTGTCATTTCATCCCTGGGAGTGAGCAAGAGGGGTCTTTGGTCCTTTTACTAGTTATCTTTGCTGCTGAAAATTAGCTGATTCCAACAGTGCTGGCAAACGTGCACACCTGTTGACCTCTTACCGGTGATAAAGAGGAGCATTGCAAGTAAGCAAAACACTGTGCATAATATTGGTAATCACTGGATTTTGTTATAATTGGGATCCAGTGATCTGGGCAAAGGACTGAAGCCAGTGGCTTCTGTGTAACCTTGAACAAATCACTTGAGCTCCAAGAACAAATTGCACTTCTCAAATAATCAAATATATTTCTTGTGCTGTGATGTTTTGGTGAAATGCAAAATATGGTAATAGTGGAATTATATATAACTGAGTTGTGTGAGGCTGAAACAAAAATAAGTGTCAAACAATCTACTGCTAAAAGAACAAATTCTGACCAGAGCTGGTATGGCTGCAGCTGAGCAGGTGGAACATGGCATTGTCCGCCATGTCCAAGATGGTGGGTGGAGTTGAGTTCGCATGCACGACAACTAGAGCATGCACAGAGAACTGTGGCAGTAATTTTGGAAATGGCAGAATGCGTCATCATGCTGCTGGAGTTCAGTGCGCATGCGCAAGTCAACGCGCATGCACACTCAACTCTTGCCACCATCTTGGACACAGCTGAGAGTGCCATGTTCCACCGGTACCAATGGACAAAATAGTGCAGGATGAACGTGCAGTGATTACTATTCACCTCCACTAAAACAAGTTGTTCAGTATCCAGTAAGCTCCCTTTTTAACTAATGTACATGTAAGACATCTGCAGGGCTATGCCCACTGCAGCCATAAAAATGTGATGATTTTAAAGGAAATTATAATTACATCTTCCAATTTTGTTACATTGATTTAACTGGTGAATGGTCAATTAATACAGAATAGTGGCCTCCCTCTCAAATACTCCTAACTCTCTACATTTGTACTCACCCTCATTTTTCCACACTTATTAGATGATCTACGAGATGCATGGAAGAGCAGTTTAATATACATTCAAGTTCAGTAGCACAACATAGAAAAGGAGGCATACAACAAAAACAGTTGCATTTCACTCAGTAGTTTAAAAACATGGAAACATAGAATCTGTCAGCAGATAAGGACCATTTATCCCACCTAGTATGCCCATTTTTCCCTACATATAGTATCTCCATAGACCTTACCTGATCTCTGGTTCTTTCCCCCTTCCCCATTCCTTTCCACTAAGATTCCCTTTTATCTATTCCATGCATTATTGAACTTCACTACTGTTTTCATCTCCAACACATGGGCCTGTAGACTGTTCCAAGAATCCATCATTTTTTCTGGGAAGAAGTACTTCTTCAGATCTCTCCTGAATCTACCCCCATCCTACTTCATAGCATGACCTCTTTTTCTTGTTCACCTTTTTTCTGAAGAATACTTTCCTCCTCTACCTTATTTACTCCTTGAGGTAGTTAAAGGTCTCTATCACATCCTTCTCTCACTCCTCTCTTCCACGGTTTACATACTGAGTTCCTTCACTTTCTCATCATAGGGCTTTTGAGGCAAACTCCACATCATTTTAGTTGCCCTCCTCTGGACCATTTGTACTATGTTTATGTGTTTCTGGAGATGTGGCCTCCAGAGCTGTACACAGTATTCTAGGTAAGGTCTTCCCAGTGCTCTATATAGAGGCAGCACCACCTCCCTCCTTCTACTGGTGATCTCTCTCTATGCACCCAGCATCCCACCAGCCTTCCCAACTGCTTTGTCACACTGCCTGGCCACCTTTAGGTCATCAGAGACTATTACTAACAGGTCTCTCGCTCTTGCATGGTGGTTGTCAATAATACTCCCCCCATTCTGTACTCTGTCCCTGGGTTTCTGTGCCCCAAGTGCATTATTTTTCAGTTTTTTATATTGAAACCCAGCTACATATCCTTGCACACTCCTCAGGTTTTCACAGGTCTCTGCTCATTCTCCTCACCACTGCCCCAGAATGTCCACCCTATTGTAGATTTTGTTGTCATCCACAAAGAGGCAGACCTTTCTCTCCAACTCATCTGCAATGTCTCCCATAAAGACATTAAAGAGGACTGGTCCCAATACTGATCCCTGAGGTACCCCGCTGGTCAGTCTTCCCTCCTCGGAGTGAACTCCATTTACTACCACCCTCTGTCACCTATCCCATAACCAATATCTTACCCAGTTTACCACCTTTGGACCCACTCCTAAGCTACCCAAATTGCTTAATAGTCCCCTATGTGGAACTGTGTCAAATGTCTTACTGAAATCTAGGTAGGTCACATCCATCATTCCACTCTGATCTAATTCCTTGGTGACCCAATCAAAGAAATCTATCAGTTTCCTTTGACATGAACTCCAGCCCATGAATCCATGTTGTCTTGGGTCTTGTAATAAATTAGATTGAAAATACTCCACTATGCTCTCCTTCAGCAGTAATTCCATTAACTTCCCTACCACCAATGTCAGGTTGACTGGTCTATAATTACCAGTACTCCTCCCTGCTACCACTTTTGTGAAGTGGGTTTATACCTGACCTCCTGTAGTCTTCTGGAACACTCCTGTTTCCAGTGAGTTGTTAACTAGGACAGTCAGAGGTGCAGCAAGTACCGGGCAGAATGGATGGGCCTGGTGGTCCTTATCTGCCAACAGTTTCTGTGTTTCTGTGTACCTTCCTTAGCTCCCTCAGTGCCCTAGGATGCACCCCATCTGATTCCGGTGGTTTGTCCACTTTCAGATTAGCAAGTTCCTTTAGGACTCTCTTCTCAGAAGAAAGGACTAGTGTCCATTTAGCGAGTCTCTTTAGGACTCTCTTCTCTGAAAAAGGACTAGTGTTCATCTCCCTCCCTTCAGAGCTCCTGTTATTTTCTTGTGGACCCTCCCCTTCCACTGTGAACATTGAAGAAATGCATTCATTCAGAATGTCTCCCTTTTCCTGGTCCCCCTCTAGACTACCCCATCCCCTTTTAACCTTACAATCTCTCCCCTGTACTTTCTCTTTTCACTTTCATACCTAAAAAATGCTTTGGCCCCTTTGTTTACCTATTGGGTCATTCTCTCTCTTTGGTTTGTGCCTTTGCACTTCTTACTGCTTTTCCTGCTTCTCTGTTTCTCCTGATACATCTCCCTATCCTCCTCCCTCTGCATTTCCTTATATCTTCTGAATGCCACCCTTTTAGTGTTTACCTTTTTAGCCACCCATTTCGAGAACCATAGCAGCTCCTTTTCCTCTTATTCACTGGTTTGACTCATGCCAATGGATGATTTTTTTTTCTCCAGAGGCAGTGTTTTCCACAAATATACAGACTCAAAAGTCACGTTATCTCTTCAGATAGCAGATCGTATAGTGGTTAACTAGTGACAGTGCAGAATACTGAGATATATCACAATAAATCATAGAAAATCTAAATTCATTTCAACTGGATTTCCTCCGATATTTCCAGGTACATCCAGATATGTAGTGTATCTTGTCACAGGCTACCACTGTGGCTGCAAATTATATTTAGACTTTTTGAAGTTTGTGGATTGTTAGTTACAGGTTGCTGTGTTCTCTGGGCAAGTAGAATGTGACCAGTAAGGCAGGGACTACCTGCATCTACTGTACAAATGATGAATTGTTTTATAAAACTAAATTTTAAACATTTAACCCCTGCCCCTTCCCTTCATCAGTGTAGGCAGAGTCCCCCCCCCACACACACACACACATACATGTACAGTGCAACCATTTTCAGATGTTGCACATAAGGCTGCCCGGTGGTCTATCAGCAGCATATAGTGCTGCTATGCAGGTAACCAAGAATCAATCTTCACCATTCATCACTGGTGGGTCTTTGACAAGAGGCACTAGGACCCCGCGGGAGCATATGCCTTTAAACAGCCCCTGATACAATTAGAAAAACATGAAAAGAATATGAGATTTACACACAATTCAGTTTATATGTCATATATTTTCTATAATTCTTTCCCTTTTTCCTGATTACTGAGGACAGTAGTATGAAAGAGGATGACTGTCCCTTGAACTTCATCTGCTCTTTCTGCTTGCCTACACCTGACATCATAATCACATTTTTGGCATCATAATTATCTCCACAGCAGCAGATTGTGATGTCATAAACAGAACTGTGATGTCAAATGTAGGCAAACAGTCAGAGTAGATAGGGCAGCACTCCTGTTTATCTGTAAATGTCTTAAGTAATGAAGAAATAAAGGTGTGAATTACAGAAAAAAAATAATTAAAAATAAGCTAAAGTGTGTCTAAAGATCACATTTTTTCTAAGTTATCACAATAGTGTTTGGTGCTCTTTAAGAACTTTTGGAGGAAGGGAGCCAGCGTTGGAGATGACAATGCCAATGTGGCCCTCATTGACTGGCAAGTAACCATCTCTGGCTCCCTCTCCTCCTCAGTTCTGTTTTTCCCATCCTAGAGAAAGGATCTCCATAGGAGTGTTCCATGATTAAAGTGTGCAACAGTTCTGTTCATCACTGCTACTCAATGCAGTACTACCGTTTGATGCCCTGTCACTGCTATTCCCTTCATCTGTCTTTCTAATATGGCACCTGATCCTTTTTTTTTTGTTTTGTTTATTTTGTTTTTCACTGAAAGTTTGGTCATGTCTGGTCAGGAGCTGACAAAGAAGTCTGTGGAAAGAATGGAATCTGCCCCCATGTGTCAGTGCCCAGTTGGAGAAATATGTCCATTCAGGACCACCATGACCGATGTTGCACCTGCCTGGGACTGGACTACAACATGGGTAGTTGTGACACGTGCTTCAGCATGGTACTCCCCACTCTTGAATGCCACTTGTGAATTGGGGACCCCCCCCACCTTCAGAGGCTGGCATTGCATCCGGGATTCCAGAGTTAGGTCCCTGGCCTCTTCCCCTGAGCCCCTCCCTGGTACTATACAAACCAAGGGAAACTAGACCTCCATTAGTCCTCATCTCACTGAGATGGGAAGCTTGGGGGAGGGGTCTGTGGGACAGCTGACCTCATCCAGTGGGCTGCTTATGCACCCCTTCCTCAGGGGTCCAGACTCGCTCAGTGGTGGCATCACAGCTATATGCTGGGCCTGCACTGGTGGGTCTGTTGGTGCTGCAATCCAGTGCTGCTTCAGCTCCTGGCACTGATGCCAGTGCTGGTGAGTGGGGTAGTGCCATCCTCTTGGCTGGGTTCCTTCCTGTGCTATTCACGGCACCAGGACAGGAAGGGTCCCTAAGGTCTGTCAGGTGGAGATCTCCTTGATCTTGTCCTCTGATCCAAAAGGTGATGATCAGAATGATCGGAGCTAGCTTCCTTGCTCTGGTGGGGATATGGCCCCTTATGGGCCTAGTACTAGGCCTTTGGCAGTGGCAGAGACTGGGAGCTCTCCTCTTGGCACCAGCTACAGTGGTGCCCCCTCAGGAAAACTGATAGGGTCAAAGAACAGGGGTTCTGGTGGTTCCCATTATCTCGCCTTGAGCTGTGGATATATTTGTTTGTGTGCAATAACAGTTTTGTTATTTTTGCAAAACCTTGAATCTTCCTTATCCTTGGGAGTGTGAATGTCTATGCTTCTACTATTATTAACTGCACCAGCCTGGGAACTTGGAAATTATAAGTTCAAACCTCGAAAGAGTTACAGTAACTAATCAGCTTGTGACCTTGGGCAAGTCACATAACCTTCCAGCACTCCACTCCACCCAGCTGTGGAAACAGGTAGCAACAGGACGCCACTGCAAATGAGATGTTGCAGCTGGGCAATGCTGGGTAAATAAATTGTAAAAAATTTAAAATTGCATAAAGAAATGTCAATGGAGTCATTCTTCATTAAATGTAACTACATAACTCCTGAACACCCAAACAATCTTGTATATGCCGTACAGTGAACATGATGCTACTTGTACTTTCATTTTGAGGTGTTTCGCATGTGTAAAATTCTACATCGATCATCTTTGTGTTATCCGTTTCAATTCCTGTTTTAAGTCAGTTTAAAATATTATTTAAAAACATGAACTTGTAAGTACTGTTTCTTCTTTCTCATAGGTATGATCCAGGCTGTTGGTGGATTCTTCTCATATTTTGTAGTCATGGTTCAAAATGGTTTCGTCCCCATGGACCTATTAGGAATTAGAATGCAGTGGGAGAACAAGTTGACTGGTGACGTAGAGGATAGTTATGGACAAGAGTGGGTCAGTATATGTTTTCACAGTATCCCACACTGTTACTTAATCTTGGGATGAACATTATTTTTGTCTTTCACAAAAGGCATATCATGCTTGTACTATATATTGTAACACAAAACTTTACTTTGAGGCCATACTATGTCTCTCAAATGATGAAAGTACAGCAACAGAGACACTGGCTACTTGGAAATTGACCAAACCTTTCCTTCTTTCCTGTTAGACATATGAACAGAGAAAGATCCTGGAGTTTACGTGTCACACAACCTTTTTCATCAATATCGTGGTCTCGCAGGTAGCTGACTTGTTAATCTGCAAAACAAGAAGAAAATCTATTTTCCAGCAGGGAATGAAGTGAGTATTTAGTGGAGGAATTAAAAACAATTGTGTTAATGGGGTCAAAAATACCTCTGAATGTAACCAGACAATGTTTTCTGTACTTTTTCTGGTTGGCTCATGTTTAAAGAATTGGCCTTGTGTAGATTGTGTTTTCTGGTAAAAGTAAGATAGTGTACCTTCTTTTACAAGATTGTTGGGGGAGTGGGGGGTTACGCTAAATAGTGTGAAGGTTGAGGGTCAGAATAGGACAACACCCAAGTCCAAATACCAATGTTTAGTGATGTGCAAAATTGGAAAACCTCGCTCTGCAGATTAATTCATAAATTTGCCTCATTTTGTGAAAGTAATCTGCCATGCAAAGTCCAAATTCATAGAAAACTGATAACTCCAAGAAATGCGAAGTTGGCAACTTCACCTGCAAAGTTTGGTAGAGAGGCGAAGTTTGCAAGGTACTGTGGGATTGGAGGTCACATGTTGCTGAAACAAGCTGTATGCCAGGAGGAGGCTGTCTTCAGTGCAGTCTTCTGAATACAGAATAGGAGAGAAATCAGTGTGTGCTTGTATGAGGAAAAAAAACTTTTAACATACTGTACATCTCAAAACTGAGATTTTTTAATCCAAATTCAGATTGTTCTATAGGGTCTTGTGCTGCTACATTTGTGTCTTTTTTTTGTTTATTTTTTTACGGTGATTATTTACTTTAAAGTTGTGGTTTCTGTTTTGTCAGTCTGTGAAACAGTGGTGTTGGGGAGGTAGGTGTACTGTAAAGCAAGGCAGCCCAGAAAGATCCAGAGCTTTTTTGTCTAAGCAAGAGATTTGTATTATATTTTGGTTTCCTCACTCTTTCTTGTTCATTATTTTTGATCTGTGATGAGTAATTTCTCATTTTTATGGCTGCGTAGGCGGAGCCTGGAGCCATTTTGAGACAACTCAGAAAAATGAGCTACCGGAACAGGCCTTGGAATGGTTCTGTTTTGGAGTTTCGGAATGAACCTTCTGAAACTGCAAACCGGTTGGAACCATTCCACCACGACCGCTCATGCCACTGCTCTGCTGCCATAATTGGCTAAAAATGGTCAATCTCACAATAGCATCCGTTGGACTTTTGGAAGTATCCTTCTGAAAGCCCAACAGAGCTTAATCCTTCCGCCACCACAGTCGATATACGGAAGAACAGCCACACTATTTCAGCTGTTACTTCCACATTCCGATGCGTGAACTGTGCATGTGGATGACTCATGTGCATGTGCAGTTCTGTGGGTACCATCATGTTGTGAATGGCACTATGCCATTTCTTTTAGTACAACCCCCCCAATTCATGTTGCACACTGGGAGCCCACCCCAGTGTGTGAAAGTACTACAATTTATGTATCTGAAAATTAGAAAATTGTCCCTTGTTGTCCATTCTATGTTCCCTGCTGCACCCCTCTCCATGGTTATGCCCAACATCGGGGTGCCCAATCCCCATGATGGCATTCTGTGCACCCCTTCCCCAATTTTGTGGCACACTGGGAGCCCACCCCAGTGTGCCAAAATGTGTTGTTTGTGTTTTTTATTTTCTGAAAATTAGAAAACGGTCCCTCATAGCTTTTTTTTTCTCTCACCCCCCAATGCCTGATATCAGGGTGCCCAATTCCCATGTTAGTATCCTGTGTAATCCCCCTTCACCATTCATGTGGCACACTGGGAGCCCACCCCAGTGTGCCAAAATGTGTTTATTTTTGTTTCTCCTGTACCTTAGAAAATGGTCCCTCGTTGCATTTTTTCCCCCTGAAAACTGAAAACAGTCCCTCGTTGTCATGCAGTCCCCCTCCCACTGAGCATCCACCTCCCCACACCCCCCTTACCCCATACTTACCTCCGGTGGTTGAAGCTGTCATATTCTCTGGACCGGGACACATCTGCACTCTTCAAAGCCCAGTCACGAACTGAAGAATTAAAGGTAAGCATGCTATACAGCCGTTTAATGGGATTTTCAACTTATGCTGATATCTCAGCCACTTTTTGGAATTTTTGGCCCAAATTTTCAACATGGGGTTCTTGGGACCTCACCTCATGAAAACTATCAGTGTCATTTTGTTACTCAGTCTCAAAAGGTGATTTCACGGTCACTGTGTGGAATCACCTTTTGGGACCGATTCACGAAATGACAGTGCCACTGTTCATGAGGTGGGGTCCCAAAAAGCCCATGTTGAAAATTTGGTGATAAAATTCCAACAAATGACTGCGTTATGAGCATGCATTGTACAGTTTCTATGCACGATACTAATGCCACCACTTTTTAATATTTTTACTCCACATTTGTACCTCATCCATTTTTGCACACCTCCTTCAACCCAGTACAGCTGTCATTTTCCACAACCTGCCTGAAATGTGTTTTCACACCTGTGGCACAGAATAGCACATTTGGTCTTGGCAATCACTTTTCGGGACAATTGAACAAAACAACACTGGTACTGTTTATGAGGAGGGGTCCAAAAAAAGACCATGTGGAAAATTTGGTGTAAAAAGTCCAAAACATAACTGCGATATAAGCGTGTGTTGCACACTTACTGTACACACTTCTAACGTCACTAATTGTTAGTATTTTCACTTCACATTTTTAACATTGCCATTTTTGTGCTTCTCCTTCACAACAGTACAGCTGTCATTTTCCACAACCTGCCTGAAATGTGTTTTCGCACCTATAGTGCAGAATAGTGCATTTGGTCTATGCAATCACCTTTTGGGACAATTGAACAAAATGACACGGGCACTGTTCATGAGGAGGGGTCCAAAAAAGGCCATGTGGAAAATCTGGTGCAACACCTCCAACATATGGCCACGTTACACCCGAGCGTTGAATGATTTCTACGCACATGTGTAACTTACGTCACTTGGTAGCACTTCACAGCCCTATCGGCTCTGGCCACCATATTGCATGTGGCATTCACACACATTCGGAAGTAGTTGTTCCCCACATAGCGGCAAGACTAGAAAGCTTGCCTCAGTCAGACGTGCTTTTGGCTAGAGTTTGTTAAGTTTGTTATTTCTGTGGTTTAGTGTGGTGTGTTTAAGTAAATTATTTTGCCAGTGTTTTTCTGTAGCAGTTTTAGTTATTTTTTAGTTATATTTTTCTTAAAGTGATGGTGTTCTGTCACATTTTGTTATACTGAATATTACATTGCCCCATTACCCCTATCATTCTAATCCCTGTTCTGTTTAATAAAATAAAAAAAATAATAACTTTTTGGGTTGTTTTTAGTACTATTTTTTCAGATTACACTGCTGATCCCTGATTCCCTAGGCAGAGATGTTGTCTGCTCCTGGTACTTATTTGTACTGTTGTGTTAGTTTATTAAGCCCTGTGTTGTGTTAAAAAAATCTTTTTTTTTGGCTACATAAAATTAGCATAGCATTTTTCAGATCACACTGCTGATCCCTAATTCTCTAGGGGGAGGTGTTGTCTGCTGCTGCTAGTTAATAACTTGCTTTTTTTACATTTTATTTTATTTTTCTAATAGAATAAAACCAAAAATTAGTTTTAACTGGTTTTTAGCTATTTTACTGTGTATTTTTTTTAAAAAGTTTGTGGCGTCGGTCTAAGTTTGTTGCATTTGTTTAAGTGTAGCGTGTCTTGACTGTAACTGAAAGACAGTGATACCATAATTTTGTAAGCCACAGTCATTCCTGCAGTCCAACCACTTTTCTTTGGATGCCAACTGCTTGCGCTTTCGATTTGGAGTAAGTTGTATCTTTACTCACTCATGCGGGCAGTATTGGAAGTATATTTTGGTGCTTTTCATTTATCACCTTATATTTTTCCCTGCTACTTGGAAGTTGGGAGAAGAAAGACTGTGGAAGCTGGGCTGCTGTGATGGAAGGTTCTGAGAGTACCTACCTCGACAAGCCAGAACAGTTGCAACTGATCGAACGACCGACTAGAGTTGTAGGAATACCTGAAGTCCTGAAAGCCAGAGAAGCAATTGGAACGGTGATAAGGGCAGCCACATTAGTAGATTTGCTGGGCTGCCCTTTGTTGGACTTGGCTGAGGAGCATAGGAGTTGTGCCAAGAAGGATCATTTCTATTGGAGTGGTGGACTGGCTAACTGGACCGGCTCGTACAGACGTGGGTGTCAGGTCCAGGGATTACCCTATGGGGATAGAGGGCATTGACTGGAGGGTGGATGCTTAGCTCATTCTCTTGGAGCCACTGGGGGCTGCCTGATCTATGTTGGGTAGCTCTGGTAGTTAATGGGGGGGAAGTCTCTGGACTGTGATGTCTGCTTCAGGGTAGGTCAGGGCCTGGCAATTTAGACAACTTGTGGGATCCATTTATAGTGGCTTCTATGATGATAATGTATGCAGTGAAGAGCAACTTGCTGTGAATGTGTTCTTTTCGAACTTCCAAGTTGGGTGTTTAGTGGTGGGGATTGTAACTCTTATATAACTCATACCGGGAGGCAGTGAGAAGGTCTCTTTTCTGATTCATAAGTCCTGCATCACAGTAAGTGTGGTAGTGATATGGCCACAGTATCTGGATATACTGTGTGGGTGAGTGGTTGGTGAGAGCTCCCCCTCTCCTGTTTCAGGTCTCATGGAGGATATGGTGTGTCTCTTAGGACAGTATGGAATTTAAAGTACTGGCTATAGTGAACAGTAAAATCTTCCTGGACAGTAAACAGAGGAGCTCAGTGTAATATTGCTGTTTTGGTTTATGGTTGCTTATGTGAAGTTTATGTTAATATTTGGGCTGTTTTAGGTAGGACTTTGGGCTAGTCTCTTTTTTAGTGGAGTTTTGGGGGTAGCTTGAGGTATTTATGAATGTGTTGAGAGTGAGTGTGTGGCTGTTTGAGTGAATGTGTGATTGCTAGGTGAAGTGGTAACAGCTGACTGTTGGGGAATGGCGGGATGTGTTGGCAGAGGGCTTCAGCAGCTGGGTGCTACTCCTCCACTGAGCTTCAGGACCTCTGCCTTTTCAATTCCCCCTACTATTGGGTGAAGTGTATAGGCACTGCCATACCTTAGGAATAGCGTTGGGCGTCAGAGGGGTGGGAGGCATAAACCTGGCAGTGGAGTGGAGCGGGGTGGATGAACTGGGGTTGTAGACTCAAGGAGGTGCCCTGGGGTGAATTGGGCCCAGGAGAGGGGTCCATCCAGCCTAGTTCCCATACCCAAGGGCTCCACTTTATGTGGGCAAATAGTTCGGTTAACCTTGACTGCCCATCCAACTTGGGTGGTGTTATTCAATACCAGGTTGATTAAAAATATGACAGCTGTAATCGCTGCTTTTGTTGCAACATCTGACCTGGCATGCATCACCAGCACCTGGCTGGATGAGAATGTGGGTCCCATTCTGGAGTCAGCTGTTCCAGCTGGGTACTCGGTGATACACCACCTGAAGTTGGATCACAGGGGTGGGGGGGAGGTAGCCATCTGCTTTAAGATGGAACTGGGCCTTGTAGATGTGCCAGTTGAAGTCACTAGATCCTTTGAATATATCATGGGTGCAGGTGTGGGTTGTAGGATATTTCTTGTCTACCATCCACCCATGGGCGAGAATGGTTGCCTACAGGAAGTCGTGGACTTCATCATCGAGATGATGGAGTCCCCCAGGTGATTGGTGCTGAGGAACTTCAGTGCCTGGGTCGACGATGAGCTCTCGCAGTTTGGATAAGACTTCCTCTAACTAATGTTTGCATTGGGCTTTACAAGGTGATTACCTCTGTGACCCACTCACAAGGTCATTTGGTGGACCTAGTGTTTCTACTGGGATGGAGATCTCTGACGTCATGGTGGAACCCGTCAAATGGTCCAATAACCATACTATAGGGTTCAGTTTCATGCCATCCCCCAATAGAGCTACCTCTACAGAAATGTTCCGGTACCACCCTTTATGGGGTTTGACCCCTGGTGGTCTTATGGCAGTCCTGGACCTATCAGGGACTTTGAGTGTAAGCTTGGATTCAGAGGATCTTCTTCTGACCTATAATACGGCAGTGATGGCTACTCTGGATTCTTTAGCTCCTGTCTGAGTTTGCCCCCTCACCCTTTCCCTCGGTCCCCATGATTTGATGGGACCTTGAGGGAGATGAGAAGAGTGGGGAGAAGGTTGGAGTGATGCTGGCAGACATCTAGCCTGATTGATGACAAACTTAAATTGTTGTCCCATTATAAGGACTATCAATCTGAGGCCACCCATAAGAAGGCAGAGTTCCTGCCCAGAGAGATTGTGGCTGCACAAAATTAACCAGCTCAGCTCTTCCAGACTGTGGACAGGCTGTGCAATCCAGCCTGTCTACAGAATCAGGGTGCCTTTTCACAAACTAAGTGAGAGGAGTTTGCTCAGTTTTTCACAGATAAGGTTGGCATCATCAGGTCAGAGATCTGCACAGCTTGCTCAAATGGGCAGAGCGGTGATCAGTTGGAGATTACAGCCACCCAGTCAATCTGGTCTGACTTTGACCTGCTGGTGAGCGGGGATGTTGTGAAGATTATCCAGGGCTTGCGACCAACATACTGTAGTTTGGACCCAGGTCCAGCATGACTCCTGGTGGGGTGTGTTGAGGTCATTGAGCCAGTCCTTGCAGAGATTGTTGGGTGCTTGTTAGGGACCATGCGTGCCTTTCCCATTTACAAAATGTTTAAATAAAAAATAAATAAATAAAGTCCAGGGTGTTTCTGGACAGCCTGAAGGAGGCGGTGGTTCAACCCCTTTTAAAAAAAACTTCTCTTGAGCCTGACTGTCTTGCGAACTACAGGCCTGTCTCTAATCTGCCTTTTGTGGATAAGGTTATTGAGAAGGCAGTCGCGTTGCAACTCAAGGAGCATCTTACCACCCACGGTATCTACAATCTTCTCCAGTCTGATTTCAGGAAGATGCATAGTATTGAGACGGCATTGGTTCAGGTACTTAATGATCTCCTGACAGCAAGAGATCAGAGGAGTCATTTCATCTTATTGTTCCTTGATTTCTCTGGAGTATTTGACACCGTAGACCATGGGGTGTTGCTAGAGCACCAGCGGCTGTTCTGTGGATTGTCTGGTACAGTCCTCAGATGGTTTTAATCTTTCCTTGATGGCAGGGTGCAAAGAGTGGAGTCAGGGTTTTTTCCTCAGCCTCTCATTCCCTGCCATGTGGTGTGCCACAGAGCTCAGTGCTCTCACCCATGCTGTTTGCAGTGTATATGCTGCCACTGGGAGACATTATTAGACAGTACAGTCTATGTTTTCACTTCTGTTTAGCTGTACATGTCCTTTGTGCCCGAGCACAATGACACTGTCTCGGTCTTTAACAACTACCTTTCTGAGATCCAGGATTGGATGTGTGCCAACTGCCTCAGGTTGAATCCAGATAAGACTGAGGAGTTGGTTGTGGACCCAGGTCATTAGGCAGAGGGGTTTGCGGCTGGGCTACTGTCCTGGCTTTGGCTTGGAGGTGACCAGCTGTTGACCTTTGACTGAGTGCGGAATCTGGGCATTGTGCTTGATGATGAACTAACACTAAAATCTGAGGTGTCTGCCGTCATCAAGACCTCATTCTACCATCTGAGGAACATCATCCGGACAAAACACCTGGTCCCACCTGATGATCTTCCAACATTGGCCCATGCCTTTTTGACCTCAAGCCTTGATTACTGTAATGCCCTATACCTAAGGCTGCCAGGGGTGGACCTTCACCGTCTGCAGTTGGTGCAGAATGCGGCTGCCAGGTTGTTGACTGGCTTGTAGAGATCTTGCCATATCACACCTGTTCTCCGTGGCCTGCACTGGCTGCTGGTGTGGTGGAGGATCACCTTCAAGGTCAGATTACTGACCTATAAAGCCCTACATGGACAGGGACCATGGTATTTGCAAGACCTCCTTTGTCCCTACCACCCCTTCATCCTCTCCGTTCCACCCATGAGGGACTGCTAGAGATTCCCAGGGTCTGTTTAACCAATTCTGGAGCTAGATCATTTGCTTTTGCAGCCTTGAACCTGTGGAATTCTCTACCTCATCAGATTAGAGAGTGCCCATCCATTGAGGCCTTTAAATCTGTCCTAAAGTCTCATTTATTTAATTTTGCATTTTCTGATACTTGAAGTTCTGCTGCTGTATTATTTGATTTATAAATATGATATGTATTTATCTCTGTTTTTATTGAAGTTCTTAGTGGTGTATTTACAACTCTTTGGTCAAGCTGGAATAGCAATTACAAAAATAAAGTTTGCTTTACTTTGCTTGCTCACTTACCCCCTCCCCAACCCCCCAAACCTCTGCAGGGAATCCAAGGGTCTCCAGTGAGAACTATGGGTCAAAAATGCAAGAGAAACTACATAGTAAAATAAAAAATGGCATTGAAAAATGTTAATTATAATGAAATACTTAATGATGAGCTAGTTCCATTGCTATGACTTGCTTAAATATTCCAAACAAAGCCCTTGTGTATAAAATACAAAAGAGAAAAAAAAGCCAGTAAAAAAAATAACTGAAATATATAGCAAAAATAACCGACGTAAAAACATAAGTACTATAGGAAGCTTGCTTCTAGATGTCACCGTAAAAAAGACAAATGCAGCCTGACCCATTTATCATAGTAAGAACTGAGATCAATCAATCAATCAGATTCTTAATTTATCCAGGCGAACACCACTGAGCAAGCTTATTTATAAGGTGGACCTGCATTACACAAGTCAAGTAACAATGCATTTTATATACAGACAAATAGACAGTAGATGCAAGAGGACAACAGTACAGGTAGGCCTGCAATAGACAGGATAAGTAAAAATACATTTGGGTTCAGGTAAAAGACAGTCGGTAAGGGTATACATAGCAATAGGGTAGAAAGTCAGTAAAAATTTATACCAGATACAACAACATTCATGGTTTAGTATTCCTGTAAGGTAAAGGCATTATAGTCCAGGGAAGAGATTAGTCGAAGTGGATGCTACAAGCAAAGAGACATACATAGTCAGTTTAAAAAGACCCAGGTGTATCAAGGGGGAGACATGTGTCGGGAGAAGTGGGCAGCCAGTGGGGGGTTCTGGAACTGGGGTAATACTAGGAGCGAAGGAATGAGATGCTGTGGGTATACAAGGAATAGGTGGATGAGGGAGAGTGAGATTTAGGGTGGTAGCTAAGTAGGTGGCTCAGGGACAAGTTATGCACTGATACAAGAAGGAAGGAGGATGGGAAAAGCAGGGAGGATGTGGAAGGGGGTAAGTAAGCTAGGATCATTGGAAGCAGTTGCAGGCTTCTGTAATGTATTTTGAGTCTAAGGTCTTAAACACAGTGAGACTAACAGGAGTCCTCAGTTTCAGTGATTTCTGTAGCACATTCCAGACCTAGGATAGTTGGAAGCAGTTGCAGGCTTCTGTAATGTATTTTGAGTATAAGGACTTAAACACAGTAATACTAACAGGAGTCCTCAGTTTCAGTGATTTCTGTAGCCCTGGTCGGGCGTCTGCAGCCATCCACCGGCGCAGCCATGGCTTAAGAGCCAGTCGTGCTGCCGCTCACCTCCAGGCTGACGTTCAGAACCTCCCAGCTGGACCTTGCTCTGATTGGGCATCTGCAGCCCTCCGGCAGCGTGGCCCGGCTCAAGAGCCAGCCGCACTGCCGCTTACCTCCAGGCCGACGCTCAGGACCTCCCAGCTGGGTAAGATCTGCTAGACTGGCCGGGGAAGCAGTGGTTTGCCGCCATTGGCCCAACGCTCCGTGAGTGAACCCTAATTGGACCACTGCGTTCTCTCTCAGCACTCATTGGCTGCTCATCGCACTCTCACTTTTTCCACTGCTACGGGCCGTTGCACCAATTGACTTGACTGGGAAGCGGCTGGATTTTTACGCCTGCCCGCCTCCCTGTCCTCGCACCTTAATTATATAGACCATTGCCACACCCACCCAAAGGGTCCTCCCCCTAGAAAGCACATCACTGATCTCCTGCTTGGGCCCTCCCCCCTCTCTCTCTCTCTTCACCTATCATTGCCCTCGCATCCCTGAATTTTTTACTGCCTCTAGACCCTCCTCTTCCTCTGCCCTTTCTCAGCTCTATCATGCATTCCTCCCTGTCACTCCTTCTCCTTATCCTCTTTACCCTGTTCCCCCTACTCCTCCCTCTTGGAGCCCCTCCCCCCCCACTAAGTTTCCAGTTAACCATTGCATATCACAGCTCTGGTACTCTTCCACATGAGGTAAATCATACCCCTTTGGGGCACTCCCTCTCAAAAATACCTCCCGCTCTCATCTGTGGATTTTGGATCCACACACCTACCCCACACACAACCTTACTGCTGAACTTTCGCACCCTCACTACTGCACGATACTGCCCAAAAAGTAAACACAAGCTTTCCATCAAGGAAGTACGTCTGGACACCCTGAAGCTCCTGCTCCTCATCCTACTGCTATCAGGAAATATCCACCCCAGCCCTGGCCCAAACAAAACCAAGGTCTCCACCCAAAATAGACCTTCTGGCGTTCTCTCGATCATATGCCTAAACATGTGCAGTCTCCTTCCCAAGTCTGACTCACTCCAAGCCTTTGTAACCCTACACAACCCTGATATCCTGGCAGTTGTTGAAACCTGGCTCACCCGCTTGGTACCGTACCATACATTCACCCTCCCAGGCTACAATGTTTTTTGACTGGATCAGACATCAAGAAGAGGTGGAGGTTGTGCACTATACCTGAAAGACGTACTCCTGGGGCATCCCATTGATACTGCCCTTCCAGCCACCCGGGCACAGATTCTTCCCAGTAGAATCCTTCTAGGGGCTCACAATAAGGCTCTCTCACTAGTTACTGTGTATATTCCTCCTAGAGAGCAAGGATCGGGACTGTCCGCGTAACTGGACCTCGTCAGGTCACAACCACCTGACTCTGAAACCATCCTGCTTGGAGACTTTAATATCAACTGGCTTGCAGCCGAGGCTGGGGCTATCAGATACTCTGTCATATTGGCCAATCTTACACAGGTGCTAGACTCCCCTACCAGAAAGAACTATAAAACAGGGACCAGCAACCTCCTGGATTGGATCCTGACCACTCACCTCATCTCACCAGAATCACGAACCACACTATCCTTCCTGACTTACTAAGTGACCATTCCCTGGTTTGTTGTACCTGGTCCAACAAATTTTGTAACCCCCCCCCAAAACCCTCTACAGCAGAGCTCTACATCATGGTCAGTTACCACTCCCCAAATCCCACCTTCTCCATCAGGACTGGATGCCTGTTCTCAGGGCAACTGTTACCAACTCCACTCTGGACCACTTCATACACATATTTAATGAAGCCTGCAACAAATTTGCTCCCCTAAAGAAGTGCAAAGTTAAATCTCTCTGCAACCCCAGGCTATCAGTGGACCTCCTTATGAAGCTGAAATCTAGGGACAACCTGTGGGAACTGGCCAGATCTACTGGTAGACAAGCTGACATCCTGAACTATAAACGTGCACGCAATGACTGCACTAAATCCATTCAGCTACAGAAGTCCGACTACTACAAGAAAGCCCTCACTGACACCTGGGAAATGGGAGCGAGTTCTGGAACAACATAAAAGAAGTCACAGGGATGCAACCCAAAACATCGCCGGTCATGATCAAGGTAAACAGGAGCACATTACTTGGCCCATAAAGCATTGCTGACACTTTCAACGAGGCATTCACCGACCTTACCAGTGTGCTTCCCTCCTGATTTCTTCAAAGATGAGGACCCCCCCACATCCCACAGCCATACCCTTCCTGCCAAACACCCTCCATTCTACTTTAAGGCAATAAAGGTGCATGATGTTCACAAGTACGTCACCAAAGCTCTATGCAAATCCAGACCCAGCAGCGACTCACTCTACCTCAAGCTTCTATCCCTCACACTAGAAGAAGTTTTAGGGTCTCTCACCAGGATCTTTAATCTCTCCCTCTCCCTCAGCCAATTCCCGGACAAATGGAAATCAGCCACTGTCACCCCATTCCATAAAGTGGTGACAAGACTATACAAAGCAATTATCGTCCAATCTCTCGTCTACCTCCTATCTCAAAGGCATTGGAACGTATAGTTGCTGACCAACTCACTGACTAACTGGACAAATATAATATTCTCTGCAGGCAGCAACATGGCTTCAGAAAAGGCCATAGTATCGCATCTGCCCTTCTGGAATTCACAGGTGCTATCCACAGCTCCCTGGACAACAGTAAACCTACTGGAGCTATCTATACTGACCTCACAAAGGCCTTTAATACTGTACACCACCGCCATCTACTTGGCCAACTTCAGTCCTCTGGTCTCTCTGCTGATTCAGTCACTTGGTTCAAAAGCTACCTTGACAATCCCAACGTTTAAAGATCACAGATGTGCTTTCCGATACCAAACCTGTCAACTCTGGCATCCCTCAGGGCTCTATCCTTGGCCCACTCCTCTTCAGTCTGTTCATTAACACCCTCCTGGACTCCTGCACTGAACAAATTATACTCTACACTGACGATGCGGTAATTCTTGCATCCCATCTGGACAAAAATCAGTTGCAAAACAGTCTCCAGCAGGGTTTCAATTTAGTTGAGAATTGATTCATAAGGCATAAACTGATACTTAACCAGAAAAAAAACCAAACCATTATTTTCAGCAGCACCCACAATAAGTATAAGGATCACCACCTCACCATAAACACCACACATGGTGACCCTCTGGAACAGGTCCAATCATTTAAATACCTTGGGATCACCCTTGACTCATACCTCTCCTATGTTGATCACATAAATAATGTTGCCAAAGCTGCAAACTCCAGACTAGGCATGCTTTTCCGACACAGACGACACCTTACCCCTGAAGCACTGGGTGCTGCCATCCAGAGCTCCATCATTACCACCATTGACTACGGCCTTATAATCTATGGCTCTGCCACTGCTACTACACTCAAATGTGTAACTACCTCTCTCAACAAAGCTTGTCGGCTCATCACAGGTGCTCAACACCTTACTCACACCTGTGACCTTTATACACAAACCAACTGGCTGCACTTAGAAAATCGAATAAAATGTCAAACCTGCATGATGACAAAGAAAGTTTTGATGGGCCATGCACCTCCTGGAGTCTGTTCCCTCCTACAACCCAGAAACTGCAGCCACAACACCAGGGGGACCAAGCCACAGCTACTCCAAATTCCCCACTGCCGTACTACGTAAGGTCAAAGATCCTTTGCTTTTAGAGCTTTGAGCTGGATGAATGGACTCTCTAGTGATATTACCACTGCCACTATGCTCGGCTCCTTCAAATCCAGCCTCCACAAGTCTCTCACTGCCTCGAGTGCCTGTGACTGCCATTGATCATAACTGAATCATCTATCACCTATGCCAGCCTGACCGTATGCAAACCCCTACCGGCTGGGTGATGGCCACTATCCTTAACTCTTGCTAACATCTGGGCACTATCTGCTAATCTCTGTTTCTTTGACAATGCCTTCAATGCAGCACCCGACACTCCCACCTCAGCTCTACTCTAACTACAGCTCTGTCCCCTTACTACACCTCTGTGCCCCACCATCACCCCCCTCACTCTCTCATCTCCTGCCCTTCCCTCTCTAACTTTGTCTACCCTAGTTCTAGCTTTGTTTACGTATAGATAAGTGATTATTTGTCATAATGTCATCCTTGTTGTATTGTTTATACCATATGACATGGAACCTTTGTGAAAGAGCCCTGGCTCAAAGGTATTTGTAATCCTAGACTGAAATAAATAAAAAAATACAATAAAAACATTCCAAAGTGATGGTAGAATGAATCCTATGGTAGCTCTCCCAAAATGCATTAGGGCTTTGGGCACTTTCAGAGAAATCAGTGAACAGCTTCTTAAGGCATAGGTTCCAGCCATATTGAGAGTCACGCAATCAACAATGTACTGCGAAAGTTTGCCAATGATAGCTCTGTATGTCCAGAGAGCTGCATTTTTATTTCATCTGTAGTGTAGGGAGGTCCAACCTACGGCTGCCTATAAAGAGAAGTGATGGGTGGAGAAGGGGAGACCAGTGATGAAGCGCAGGGATCTGTGGTAAAGTATGTCCAATTTACTGAGGTATGAAGTAGCACATTGGCTGTATATAAAGTTGGCATAATCAATTAGGGAAAGGAACGTAGATTGAACTAGCTGTCTCTTGGCCTCTGTAGTTAGTAGGCAGTTTAACCTGAAGAAGAGACCTAGTTTCTGCCTCAGTTTTTTTAACAAATCCTTCAGGTGGTCTGCAAAGGAGAGTTTGAAGTCTAGCCAGACCCCCAGGTATTTGAATTTCGGCACAAATTCCAGGGTTTCTCCTAGGAGGGTGGTAATGGGGGGTAGAGAAGGGTAGGCTACATGGTTAATAGGTGAAAATAGCATCGCCTTTATCTTTTTGGCATTAAGTAGCAATTTTTTACTAAGGAGCTGGTATTGAAGCATGTTGAAGTCAGCTTGCAGGTCGCTACAGGCAGTTTCAGGAGTTGTACGGCTTAGGTAGATCACTGTATCATCTGCGAACAGATGAATTTTCACCTCATTGATGCCTGAGCCTATATTGTTGATGTAGATGGCAAATAGGAATGGCCCCAAGATGGATCCCTGCAGGACACCTCTTTTTAATAGATTTGAGGGGGAGAGTTCACCTTCGACCTTGACCTGTTGGTGCCTATCAGAAGGTATTTGTGGAACCAACGCAAGGAGGTAGAATCCAGACCAATAGCTTTTAATGAAGAAAGAAGGAGGCTGTGGTAGACAGTGTCAAAGGCCTTAATTAGGTCTAGAAAAACAGCGCAGACAAATTTTTTGTTCTCTAGCTCACACTGCCAGTCATTTGTTACCTTGGCCAGGGCTGTGATTGTACTATGTTCAGTTCTGAAACCAGATTGCATTGGGTTTAGCAGGTTAGTATCATCTATGAAAGATTTCAGCTGGGCGTTCACAATTTTTTCCAGAAGTTTTGATAGTACCGGGAGAAGGGAGATGGGTCTGTAGTTGTTTAGATCACAGGGGTCTCCAGATTTAAACAACAGAATAACATGTGCGGTCTTCCACAGTTTGGGGAGGGTCCCTTGAGAAAGGGACAAGTTAAATAGATGCGTAATTGGTACGGCCAAGACATGATAGGCAATCTTTAGGTAGTAAGGATCGAAGGTGTCAGCGCCAGCACTTTTTCTGGTGTCCAACTGGAGGAGGAGATCTTTGACCTCTTTTAGTGAGGCAGGAGAGAATGAAAAGACTGCATCTGAGGGACTAGATTCTGAAGGTTGCATGGTAAGCTGGGAGCGTAGGTTGCATTCTGGTGAGTTATCAAAAGCTAGCCCTGCAGTAGCAAAGTGATTGTTGAAGGCTTGTAGTATCTCTTTATTGTTGTTGATAGTTACATTGTCAGAAATAATTTTTGAGGGGAGAGTGTTTCCTGTGGTATTACCAGAAAGTTCTTTTATTGTGGACCAGAACCTGGTAGGGCAGTTGGAGGCAGTGTCGAGTTCAGAGCGATAGAAGTTGGACTTGGTTTCCCGAATTAGCTTTGTACAGTGGTTTCTGGCAGTTCTGAAAAGATGACAGTCTTCAGCTTTGTGGGATTTGCATGCTAGCTTCCAGACCTTGTCTCTTTTTAATAGTGCTGCCTTGATGTCTGCTGTAAACCAACGGCACTTTCTAGCCTTTATGCGGGTTTTGACTAAGGGTTCATGGGTGTTAAGAGCGCTGGATACAATTTTGTGGAAAATGGCATATGTTGTTTCTACTGATTTGGCTAAATAAAAGGTCTGCCAAAGCAGGGAGACTTTCAGGTCATTGATATATGCAAGCAGGTCAAAATTCTGTTTTGATCTTTTGGTAGAGAACTTTGCTGAGGCTGTTGGTTTAGGGACTGCTCTTATGCCATCAATAAAGCAATGGTCACTAACACTGGCAGAAAAGATCCCAGCATGGGAGAAGAAATGGGTTTGCTTACTAGAAGTACATCTAATAGTGTACTTTTCGTAGGGTTTTTCTTATTGATACGAGTAGGTTCATTACTAAGTAAAGTGAGCCCATGAGAGTCACAGAAGGATTTAAGTGGAAGAGATGCGCTTGACAGCCAGTCATAGTTAGGGTCCCCTAGTATAATTATTTTCATTATGTTGGTACTCATAGTAGACGATAGGTGAGACAGGAGCTGTGACCCTGAGGATGGGGGGTCTATAACATCCTATGTCATGGAGAGCCATTGATATAAATATTTTGATTTTTAAGGACAGGCATTCAAAGGCATTGGCAATTGATGTAGTGTCGAGGGTAGCGACCGAAAACTTGTCCTTAACATAGATGGCTACACCACCACCTCTGGTTAGTCTATCGGCTCTGAATGACAGATAGTTGGGGATATTGACCTCTTTGTCTGGCGTGGATGGACTAAGCCAGGATTCAGATATAACAAGTACATCCAGCTCCATGTGGATAGCCCAACCCTGTATTGAGATGAGTTTCTTTAAGAGGTTACACACATTAACATGCATAAAGTTGATACCTTTATACTTCATGACTTCGGATGGTGAAGGAATTGCTTGTATAGGACCAGGGTTTAGTTTAACATTACCTGAGCATAGCAAGAGGAGGAGTACAACTTTCCTCAGGGCAACAAGTGGTAATTTGGAAGAACTAAAACTTCTTTGGCTAGTGGAAGTATTGGCATAGGAATGCAAGGACCTATTCTTTGCACTGTTCAATCCTAGTGATACACATGCTAAGACCCTAGCCGATTGACACCAGTAGATGCAGGTACTGGGCTGAGTAGGTAACATTCCTTGGGTAGGTAATGAGATGCCAGTGGCTGTCCGAGAGGGAGACTCAGCTGAAAGTGGGTACGACAACTTGGGGGCATAGCAGGAGTTGTATAGGGACTCCATGAGTAGACATTCTTGTGGTAGGGGATACGAGTCTTCTTTAGGGTAAATTACATCTGGCGTGTACCCTAATAAGAGTAGGCTGCATAAGGCGGTAAATAGGTAGAGCCAGATTGCAAGTTCCATGGTTAAAGTCCGGGGTCAGAAAGAGAAACAGTTGTAAGGGCTTAATCTGGGCAAGGTATCACCAGGTAAGGCTACGTGCCATGGGGTCTGAAAAGGGATATAGGTGCCGATGCTACTTGAAGGGAGGAAGGAGATGTTTCTATGGCACAGCAACTAGAGATAGTTGCGAGAAGTCATAAACCTGATCTAAGAAGTATCACCAGCTAAGGCTACACACCACAGGGTCAGCAAAGGGATGTAGGCACGGAAACCACTTGTAGGGAGCAAGGAGAATTTACTATGACACAACGACTAGGGACAGTAATAAGAAGTCACAAATCTGATCTGAGACGAGTGGTAGGGGAGACTGTGGTGGGTTAGTTAGGATGGGACACTTGAACCTGAAGTGGCAGCCCAAAATTTATGTGTCTGTGGGCATCCTAGGGAGGCAGGGAGGATAGAGTTGTAGGCAAGCCAATGGCAGGGGAGGGCGGGGCAAGGACATCATATAATAATGGTCAGGAGGGTGGGTGGGTGTAAAATTTGTGGCTTTGCTGTACGCCCTGGGTCTGGAGTCCAAATGAGTGGTCTCAGGCGGCGGCTTCTGAAGTGCTGACTGCTTGGTGGCCGCGGTTCTTGCATCAGATGAGCTGGGAGCCCTGGAGGGTTCTCGGCTAAAGGGGAAGAGAGAGCAAAGCCAATTAGTACTGGTTCCAGACAATGGTTGAGCTACCCAGTGACAAAACTAATTTACAAATGAAAGGGGTCAATTTCCTTGGCATCCTGAAGTCTGGACGGCAGTTACAGAGGCAAAGGAAAGGGCTGTTTCACTTAATCAACCTAGCAAAAGCAGTTTGCAAACATTACAGCTTTTTTTAGGCAGTTTACAGGCAGATTCTAACAAAATAGAGATACATTAGCAAGTATAAGTAAAAAAAAATGCCTTTTTAGCTCAGGAGACAGAAAAAAGATAAGAAGGGGAGAAGGACCATTCAGAGCAAGCCTGGAGAAGGCGCTTGCACTCCGATTGGTTTGCAGCTTTGCCATACCTCTCTGGGTCTGGAGTCCAAGCAAGTGGTCTCGGGCTGCGGCTTCGCGAGTGCCAACCGCCCGGTGGCCATGGTTCTTGGGGTGGATGAGCTGGGAACCCTGGAGGGTTCTCGACGGAAGTAGTAGGAGAGAATTAGCGTGGTCAGCCTTATGAATGGGGAGAGGAGGGAGCGGTGAGGCAAGGGGCTGTTAGAAATTTAGTTCTGTGGGGCAGGCCCACACTCTAGGAGGTGTTCTGCAGCTCTAAATTTGTGTAGGGCAAGATGGCCAATGGGAGGAGGTGCACAGAAGGGGGAGTGATTCAAGTGAATTTAAGAATTTGTGGAGGAGGGGGAGAGGGCAAAACAAATCACACAAAGAGACACACAAAGGAGAGAATGGGAAGATTAAGGGGTCTAGCTAGGCTAAAACAAAGCAAACAAACAGTATTTTACTTTCTTTTTTTTCTACCAGAATGAGCAAATACAGGCTAGTAACAGTCCTTAAACAAACAAAAAATCAGCATTGGGAATCCCGATTTTCAGTTTAGCTGTAATTGGTATTATGTGCACACACTAGTAGCAAGGGCCAGGCAGCACAGACTACAAAATTTGTGCACAGGCATGCAATTAGTCCTGGGAAAGCAGCCACGCTGGATTCCAGAGCTAGCCACTCAAAGAGTTCACCAAGATGGTGAGCACCAATGGGGGCACTGCAGTCAGATGGCACCAGGAATTCAGAAAAAAAATCCAGGATCTTCGCTGCAATAGTCACTGAGGGCTGAAGATTTGGCTTTGGCAATTACCTGTGCTTGGAGAGCAGTGGGTGGGTGGCAGCAGGCGGGATCCTGGTCTTGCTGCTGTAGTCAGCGGGCAGCTCAAGCTTAAAAGCAGCTATGAGGATGAGGTGCTTGCCCGAAGTGGGCAGCAAGCCTGCAGAGAAAGGGACAGAGGTCAGATATAGATAGTCTGGGGACTCAGTGGGAGGGTTAGGAAATTAGCAAGAAAACAAAGGGGTAATGCACAGAAAGAAGATTAAGCTATATCAAGGGGCGGATCACAAACCTCAGGCAGGTGCCAGCCGAGGACTGCTGGGGGAGGAAGACACACAAAGATCACACAAAGAGGCACACAAAGGAGAGAATGGGAAGATTAAGGGGTCTAGCTAGGCTAAAACAAAGCAAACAAACAGTATTTTGCTCTCTTTTTTTTTCCTACCAGAATGAGCAAATACAGGCTAGTAACAGTCCTTAAACAAAGAAAAAATCAGCAGTAGGAATCCCGATTTTCAGTTTAGCTGTAATTGGTATTATGTGCACACACTAGTAGCGAGAGCCGGGCAGCGCAAACTACAAAATTTGTGCATGGGCATGCAATTAGTCCTGGGAAAGTAGCCACGCTGGATTCCAGAGCTAGCCACTCAGGGAATTCACCAAGATGGTGAGCAGCCAATGGGGACACTGCAGTCAGATGGCACCAGGAATTCGGAAAAACAATCCAGGATCTTTGCTGCAACAGCTGCTGAGGGCTGAAGATCTGGCTTCAGCAATTACATGTGCTTGGAGAGCAGTGGGCGGGTGGCAGCAGGCAGGCTCCCAGTCTCGCCACTGTAGTCGGTGGGCACCTAAAGCTTAAAAGCAGCTATGAGGATGAGGTACTTGCCCAAAGTGGGCAGCAAGCCTGTGCTTGGAGAGCAGTGGGCAGGTGGCAGCAGGCAGGCTCCCGGTCTCGCAACTGTAGTCGGCAGGCAGCTCAAGCTTAAAAGCAGCTACAAGATCATTATGAAGGCTAGCAATCATTTTTTCTAATCCTAAATTGTATGAAAGTTCTTAAAGCCATTCTTGATAAGAGATAATCTGTTGATTTTGCCAGTGCCTAAGGTTAGTTTTCTTGACAGACATGGAGATCATAGCCATTAAAACCTATGTTGTTTAACAGACATGCCTTCACAGTCCCCCACAAGGCATATCTCTGGAGTAAAAAGGTGGGCAATAAACTGGACAGGGTCAGCTAAGGATCTAAAGGTCACCCACAAAACTTTAACTTTGGAACAATCCCAGAAAATGTGAAACAGTGTACATTCACAAACCCCATGTTGAATACAGGGAGGAAAAGGTGAATGACCCATTTTAAACAACTTGTAAGGAGAGTAATACAGGTTATGTAGCGCATTAAATTGACAAAGTCTGAGTTTGTGATTAGCAATATATCTGTATGAATCATTCCAAATATGAAACTAATTAAATTGCTTAGTTGGAAAAACGTTGCTACAATATGGGCATTCTCCAGAAGAATTTGGAAAAAAACGAAGAAGGAATACATGGTAAAGTAGTGATACTGCATGAGGTTGGGAGGCTTCTCCCCAGCCTAACCTAAAACTTCAGTATAATTTCAGGACCAAGGTTGATGGCAAAAATAAGCCATAATTAAATGCTTAAAGTAAACATTTTGAGAGAATATTTATTGCTAATTCCAAAAATGTGTCTTTTAACAGTCAAATCCACCCCTCATGAAGATGGTTGCAGATGTTAATGTTATCGGCTGGGGAAGTCAACTCTCAGAAAGGGGTTTACCAACAAATGTAAAATTAGGGTTACCAAATAAAGGTTGAGAAATATCTTTACCAAATTGGTAACCCAAGGATCTTGCTAGTTTCCCATTAACTTTAAGAGATAAACCGATAGGAAAATCATGAATCTGTTTTGGAAGTGACTGGTACTTGACAAAAATCACTGACAAGGGTGGAAGGCCCAACCAATTCACAAGGTCCAGTTCCACATCTACTGTAACCATAAAGGTGTGTGTGGGAAAGTATTAAGTGCAGTGGGAATGGACCATTTAAAATATTTACTCGCATGACTAGTGAAATAGTACAGAGAAAAAAGAGGCGGTTTAACTCCCCCCCCCCACCCCGGCCACTTTGGGACAGCTAGTGTGTCATAAGAATGTCTAGGTTTTTAATTTAGCTGATTAAAATGAGAAATTAAAGTGTGTATTTTCTGAAACCAATTTAGGGGAAGATACAAGTTTAATATATTCAAAAGATAAAATAAACATGAAAAATATTAATTTTACTAGCATTAATTCTGTCCCAGAGTGACAAAAGGAGTGTCTTCCATCTGTCCAAATCCTGCTTAATATTTACCAAAAGAGCATTGAGATTAAGCTTTCCTAGTTAAGATAAATACCAACATATTTAAGGTGAGTCGAAGCCCAGGAAAAACCTAGAGCTTGGATCTCAGATGTGAAAACCCCAATGTTTAGGCATCACTTCTGACTTGGAGAGATTAAGTTTATAATTGGCTACTCTGGAAAAACTGTTGGATGGTAACTATGGCAGCTGGGATGGATTTGGTCAGGTACACAATATGTAATAAATATCATCTGCATAAGACGGTAATTTGTAAGAATTAGAACCTACCGTTATACCTTTTATCAAATGATTAGTCTTAAGGTCATATAGTAGGGGTTCCATGTACAGATTGAATAATACAGGAGATAGGGGACAGTTGTGTCTAGTACTGCAATATAATAGAAAAGAAGATGAAAAAACTCCATTACAATATATTCTAGTACTAGGAAAAGGATAAACAGCTCATAACCAAACAAGAAAAGCCTCTGGAAAACCAAATTTAACTAATGTAGCAAATCAAAAAGACCAAGTAATGCTATCAAAGCCCTTTTCCACATCTAGGGATACCAGCTTCAGTTAATAACTTGTTTAACCCTTTCTCCCCTGTTGTGTGTGTTGTATTAATCCCTGTGTTTTATTGTTTTAGATCACACTGCTGATCCCTGATTCCCTAGTGGGAAGTGTTGCCTGCTCCTGGTACTTTTTGCACTGCAGGCTTTTTTTACATTTTATAATTTATCATCCCAAATCAAGTTACAATTAGCATATAAGACTGACCAGGAAGAAATGGTCTACTAAAGGGAGAGGTGCCAGGGAGGCAGCAAAGAAGTGTTCAAAATCTGTGGGACAAAATAGTGCTGTAGTTAAAAAAAAATTACATCTGCAGCATGGTCTATAGGCTCCAGGGCTGGTGGTAGGGAAGGAGTAGTTGTCAGTGGTGGCATTAGTGTAGCCAAATTTTTCTCTGCCTCATCTTTGGCAGCCATGCTAGAGGGGGATGTGGGAGGTGACAAGAAAAGCAGCAGTAAACAAGGAACCATTGCTGAGGAGGAGGAGGAGGAGGAGGAGGTTGTTGGTGTTGCAACAGACTGCATCTTTTTACATTCAGAGTACTGGAATAGCCTGTTAATATCTTCCTCAGTTTGTATATCATTTTGGCATAACTGGAGCTGTAAATATGGAAGGGGCCAATGAACAGGTTCAAACAGATCCTCCAGAGGGATACAGCAAAGTGATCTAATTGCTTCAGGAGCTCCTTTTTATTATTTAGCTTTTAGAGAATTTCCAGAAGTGAGACATTTATATATTGGGCTTGGTAGACTGTCTGAGAGGGTGACTTAAACAGCATAGTAGTAGTGGCAGCAGCAGTTTATTACCAGCATTACTGATTTCTGGTTTGGGAGAGAATTTAAAGAAGTGAGAAATTTATATATTGTGCTTGGCAGTTGTGTATACTGTTTCATGTTCAAAAAACAGTGCTCCAAAGAAGAAGGACAAACACTGGAAACTGTGCTGCTGTAGTACTTTGAAACAGTACTTTCAAGTTTTATTTAAGTGAAATTCACCCAGCACTTCAGCATTCTAATCACCAACAAGCAGAGCCCCTAGTGCCTCTGCAACTTGTCTTCCCCTTTGGAAGGGAGTTATCTCATAATCTGGTCCCTTTTTCACTCTAGGGTCACAGTGCCTTGACAAGCTTATTAAAATTGATCTATTATGGATTTGAAAAATTGACCCTCATGTCACACTTTGGTAACCCCTTTTCATGACCTACGCCAACAAACATGATCTATGCTAAGAACACTCCATTCTCCACCCTTTGGCCCTCAGTCATCTGAGCTCCTCACCTATACCAGGGGGAGCTCTGTCAGGAGACTCTCTGACATACATAAAATGGTGCAAGTGAGTCAAGAGCCACCCTCTCTCCTAACCAGCCTCCATTCTACTTCAAATCACTCAAACCATATGAAGCTTGCAAATACATCAGTAAAGCTATTGCTAGGTCCAGGTCAAGTGGAGACTCCCTTGACCTCAAGCTGCTTGCCCTCACCTTCGACGAGGTGCTCCTACCATTAACAAAAATCTTCAACCGCTCCCTCTCTCTCAGCCAGTACCCTGACAGATGGAAATCCGCCTCTGTCACACCAGTCCACAAGAGTGGGGACAGGGCCCTCCTGGTAAACTATCAGCCTATCCCCATACTACCCCCACTCTCCAAGGCCATAGAGCGTATAGTATCAGACCAGCTTACAGAATACCTTGATAAATACGATGTCCTGTGTGCTCAACAGCACGGCTTTAGAAAAGGTCACAGTACCACCTCTGCCCTCCTTGAATTCATTGGTGCAATCCATAGTTCCTTGGACTATAGCCTTCTTACAGGGGCAGTCTTCATTGATCTGATGAAGGCATTCGATATTGTCCATCATCATCTACTACTCTCTCAGCTGCTAAATACCAGACTGTCCCCTAAATCTACATCTTGGTTTAAGAGCTACCTGGAAAACCTCTCACAAAGAGTGAAAATAGCTGACTTTCTCTCTGGTGCCAGACTAGTGTGCTCTGGAGTGCCACAAGGGTCAATCCTTGGGGCTCTTTGCTTCAGCATCTTCCAAAATAGTCTTCCACAATCCTGTCCAGAGCAACTCCTCCTATGCACTGATGATGCTGTCATCCACTCCACCCACAGGGACCCTCACCTTCTGCAAAGTAAACTACAGCATGGCTTCTCCTCAATTCAAAACTGGTTCAGTAAACACAAACTTATCCTCAACTATAAAAAAACAAAGTCCATGCTCTTCTGCAGCTCACAAAACACGCACCAGGACCACCCTCTCACTATTGCAAACTGCCTAGATACAATCCTAGAACAAGTGCAAACCTTCAAATACCTTGGAATCACTCTTGACAGTTGTCTATCCTATGGGGCTCACATTGATAATGTTGCCAAAGTGTCTAACACACATATTGGCCTGCTTTATAGGCATAGGCAATGCCTAACTCCGGAAGAATTAAGGATCGCAGTTCAGAGCTCAGTGATCTCACCTGTCGACTATGGCCTCATCATCTACGGTTCCGCTTCCACCACCACCCTCAGGCGCATATCTGTGGCTTTGAACAAAGCTTGCCGACTCATCACTGGATCCTATTGTGTCACTCATACATGTGATCTATACGCCCAAACTGGTTGGCTTCAACTTTCAAGCTGCATCAAGTATCTAACATACATAATGGCTAAAAAAACATTGATGGGCTTTGCGCCCCCCTGGAGTTCAAGCTCTGCTACAACCTGCACAGAATCCCCACCTCACCAGGGGCTCTGAATCTCAGTTACTGCATATTCCAAGATGTTGGACCTCACAGGGACAAAGATCCTTTGCCTATAGAGCTCCCAGCTGGCTAAATGGTCTCACCAGGAACATCTCCTTCCTACCTAAGCTAGGCCCATTCAAATCTAACCTCTGCCTATTGCTCTCTGCTTCTAGCACATGCAACTGTCTTCTCTAACCTGCTGTTCCCTTTTTGGCACTTGTCCCTTCTCATCCACCCCCCTACTCTCCCCCTCTAACTTCCCCCCTCCTCCTCCTCTTACTTGCACTTTCCACTTGCACTTCCTATGTGTTTTTACAATTGCCTCTGGCAGCATCTTCTCATGTCTCACTAAGTTCTTGTTATCAATGTTACCCCTGTCCTGTGCATGCCCCTAGTATAGCTTAATCTGTATGTACTCATGTGATGATAAACAACTGTAACCTGTTATCCTGTAATAATTAATGTCCTGCTTGTTTGTTCTCATCCTGATATGGAACCTTTGTAAAAGAGTCTTGACTCAAAGGTAATTGTAATCTTAGACTCTAATAAATAAATAAAAGAGCTGCCGTGGTAGCTGTATTGTAAACATCCACTGCATTCTCGATCCCATCATCACACACCTGCAACAGGCTCAAACAGCTAATTTCTTAAAGGTTGGTACTGGCTAATTCCACTGTGGGATTAACAAGTCTTGAGGGAGCCTGATCTGAAAACTCACAGCATGATGGTCTGACCAACTGATCCATTCAACCTCAATATTAAGTAAGTCAAGCCTCAGCTGGAAAACCAGGTCCAATGTGTGACCAAATTTGTAAGTAGTAGAGGTAACAACCTGCATGAAGCCCAACAGTTCTATCTGTCAGAGGAATTACTGACCAGGCAAAAGGAATTTGTCATCAGTCCAAATACTGAAGTCACCCAACATCAATTACCTAGTGTACTCCAACATCAGGCTGACAACGAACTAGCCAAATTCCTATTGGAACCCACTCTTGCAACCAGTAGAATGGTAAACAATAAGGATCCTGTCCCCTATGCCTGTGTTACCCTTAACAGCCACACATTCAAATGATCTAGTTTGACACATTGGGTAAGCTACAAGTCTCAGGCTAGATCTAAAACAGATGGCCATTTCACCTTGTACTCCCACCAAAGGCTGTCCAGCACCATACAACCCTGTTGAATGCTGCTCTAGCTGAGGGCTAGTGTCACCTCGCAGCCATGTCTTGGTGATGCACACCAGGTCTGCTGTCGAATCCACTACAAAATCTGCTACTAGCATGGTCTCTTTTGGATGGACCTGGTGCTACAAAGAATTGCCCTCACGGGAAGAGCTGTGCCAGTGGGCCCAATTACCATATCCAATGACATTTCAAGAGCCCTCAGGATAGGAACCAGGCAGGTAGCACCCCTGTCCAGTTTCCATTTTGAGCTGGGGTGGCTCCTTATTCTACTCCTGATCCTGCACTCCCTGTCTCCAACTCCAAGACTAAAACTGCATCATTGACTCTGTCTTCTTGCTATCCCCACTTCCTAGCACTGACAGAGAGCCACTATAAGGATTGGGAAGGGGCCAAATGGGCAGAGTCGATGAAGCTGCTTTGGAGAATAGGAAATGCAGGTATTACTGGCTCCCTCAACACACATCCTAACACCTAAAATCAACTAAAAATCTAAACCCAAAATACCCCCTCACCACCACAACCAATTTCACAAAACCCACAATCATCCAAAGTGTCTCGACACTCCCCTCAATAAAGTCTCTTATAATCCAATCACAAAATCACTGTATCAACCCAGTATTATAGCTGAGGGCATTTGCTTAAACAAAAGCTCAATAAAGCCTGTTCTATTCTTAGCATCCTTAAGCTGTTACAGGTATCATTTTTGAAAGTGTAGTGTTTTAAACCTATGATAAAAAGAGACAGTAGAACAGTTTTTATGTTTTTATCAGTCTTCTTGCCACTGTACTGAATGTCCAGAATAGATTGTTTTGCTGTGGAAATGTACAATTTTGAACCTGCTTCAAATCTTAACTGCTTTATGCAATCTAGGCCTGATGTTTGTAGATTACTTTCCTGGTTAACATACCTGTAGTTTTAAGATTTTAACGTTTGGCTGCCATTAGACATTATTTGGGTTGACTGGAGTCTCACATTCTAAGGACTGGACATATGCAAAGTCAAGGAACTTCATTTTGTGAAGTACTTCATAAAATTCCCCAACTTTATTCACCAGGGGTACACATCAACTAGTTTTTGTTGGCTAAAGTGCCAACCTTTGCTTGGAGAAGACTATGCATAGTGGCACTTCACCAGCGAATGTGGACCTCTAGCATCCAGCTCTCTAGCCCACAGTCCCACAGAAGTTTCTTATAATAAATTGGTAATAGAATATATAGTAACTAATGTGGCTATTGTATGTCATTTATGTCATTCCTTCCCCCACCCATGCTTTGGAAGTGCTTAACAACTGTCTGGCCAAGATCCAGGACTGGATGTCCTCCAACTGGTTATGACTGAATCCTGACAAGACAGAGGTCCTGGTGTTTCAATCTGGTCGCTGGCATGATGGGAGTGCCTCCAGGGTGGCAACAGGACTGGTCCTCGGAACCACCTCTTTGATGGCTTCCTCTAGGGTGCGAAATCTGGGCATCTTCCTGGATGACAAGTTGACACTTGAGGCTCAGGTGTTATCTGTTGTCCAAAGTGGTTTTTATCACTTAATGAATGTTGCCCAGATTAAATCTAGTTCTGCCTGAGGACTTGCATTCACTAGTACACACCTTCGTTATATCCAGGCTTGATTCCTGTAAAGCTCTGTACTTCAGGGTCAGTGGAGGGACCCTCCGCCAGCTGTAGCTGGTGGAGAACGTAGTAGCCAGGTTACTGATGGGCCTGTCTAGTTCATGTCATGTGACCCCAGTTCTGCGAGCTCTGCACTGGCTGCATGCCTGTCAGGTGGAGGGTTGTCTTCAAGGTGAGCTTGCTCACTAATGATGCCCTATACAGTCTGGGCCATGGCTATCTGGCTGATCTCCTGAGACCTGCCACCTCAGTCCGCTCCCTCTGTTCCTCCACCAGGGGCCTCCTTGCAGTTCCAAGGACCAGGTTAAATATGTCCGGTGACCATGCATTTGGAGTCAATGGCCCAGCCCTCTGGAACTTGCTTCCCATTTCTCTTAGGGAGGCCATGACAGTGGATGCATTTAAGAGTGGTCTTAAGATTGATCTGTTCAAGTTGGCTTTACTGGACTAACCAGAGTTGTTTTATATTATTAAGACTGTATTTATTGATTAGTATAATTGTACTGTATGTTGTATTTTAATCTATTTATGTTCTGTAGCTTGTTTTTTTATTAATTTGTGCTATCCTGCTTGTTATTGCGCATGGCACCCAGAGCCCCTGGGATTGGGTGCCATAAAAATAAATGGTACCTACTTACCTACCCACCATGCCAAGTAAAATGGAAACTACCCACCTCCCCATCCCAAGCACCCCCTGTCAAAGCACACACCCCATGCTACCCCACCCTCTACCACTTAACTTCCTCTTCCCCAGCACCAGTTTTTAAGCATATATATAAAACAGCACCTGAAACTATGAAAACCATTCAGCACTGGAGTAAGTGGGACACCGTTTGCTTTCATCAGTGTCCTGCAATCAAATAAATACATTATGAGGTCTCCATCTATAATAACACCTGACTGACTGCTTTTCACATGGTAACCCTGGTCTCCCAGCTGTTCTTACAGTGAGATTCTGGGGCTCACATGTGAACCCTGATCACCCAGTGAGCATCATAGCGAGGTTACAGGATTCATATGTGAACCTGGCCTCCAGAGGATCTCACAGTGGAATTCTGTGTCTCACATGTAAACCTGATCACCCATTGGATCTCAGGGTGGGATTCTGGGACTCACGTGTGAACCTAGCCTCTCAGAGGGCCTCACAGTGGGATTCCAGGGCTCACATGTAAACCTGGTCTCCCAGTAGATCTCAAGGTGGTATTCTTGGGCCCTGATATGAACCTGGGCTCCCTGAGGGTTTCATGGTGGGATTCTGGGACTCACATATAAGCCTGGTCTCCCAGTGGATCTCAGGGTGGGGTTCTGGGACTCATGTGTGAACCTCACTCAGAGGGTCTCACAGTGGGATTCTGGAGCTCACATGTGAACATGGTCTCCAACTGAATCTCAGGGTGGGATTCTATGACTCGTAACCTGGCCTTCCTGTGGATCTCAAGGTGGAATTCTGGGATTCACATGTGAACCTCACTCAGAGGGTCTCACAGTGGGATTCTGGGGCTCGAATGTAAACATGGTCTCTAAGTGAATCTTAGGGTGGGATTCTGGGTCTCATGTAACCTGGCCTTCCTGTGGACCTCAGGGTGGAATTCTTGGGCACACATGTGAACCATGGTCTCTCAGATGGCAACACAGTGTTCTGCCTCCACACAATTGGACAAGCTGAAGCTCATTGTTATTTTTTTATATTTTCGGTAAAACTGTACACTAAAATAAAACGTTTGTCCACCCTAGAGGTTGGTGTTGTTGGAGAATGTGCTTCAGATTTTGAAAACAATCTTAAGACCAGTATTGCTGTGGGTATTAATTGGAGTTATTAAAGTTCAATAATTTGTCTTGAACTTGTTAAACAATAACATGAACTAAAAGATACATAAAATATGATATCAAGGAGCAAGCGGCTACATGCAAGGAAGGTGCCTGGTCATGAGTGGGCAGCTGCAAATAACTGTGGGCCCAGTTCTGAGTCACAGTTGGATGGCACATAACAAGAGATTTTAAAGTACAAACTGGCTCTGCTTTCCAAAACTGCAATCTCAGTGCCAGGCAAACTCAACAATGGGCACAGAGACTGCTTACTCTTACATTTTGACATGTACCTACAAATGTATCACAGTATACTTTAGTATTTCTTCATACCACCAACATATGTCCAGGTGCTCAATTGTTGCAACATTGTTCCAGAACTGGGCACACAGCCGTCCAACTGAACACTGTCCCCCCTTCCTGACTCTTCCAGTCAAATTGTTACTGGTGGGATCCAGTGGTTCCTCCATCCTCCTTCCTCATCCCCCCTCCCCAAATAATAAATCCCTAGAGATCATGTGGTCCCTTGCACCAACATAGAGTGATGCTGTTACCATCTGCATTTAACAGACAGTAAATGAGATTGGGCACAACAGTATGGAAGTGGGCTTGTGTGATGGATTTGCATTGTGAATGTCTCTGCAGACCAGTTGCAGAGCATCTCCCACATCCTTTCCTGTGTGCTCATGTGTGTCTTTGCGGGTACAAGAGAAAGATTTGCAGGTTTGCTCAGCATGATTCAAAGGGGTTGCACATAATGTGTCAGTATTAAATGCTTTGACCAAGCACATTGTACTACATTGTACCACTGCTTGTAATTCTGTGCAAGTGTGCCTGGCCCACATTCCTCAATTTGTCCTGGCTTGTCATTTGTTTATTTGTTTTTGCTTTTCCTGTGAGATTTTACATAGCTGCAAATTTCTGAACAAACCATTTTTCATTTAGGAATAGGGTCCTGATCTTTGCTTTCCTTGAAGAGATAGCTCTTGCTGCCTTCCTCAGTTATTGCCCTGGAATGGGTGTCGGTCTTAGGATGTACCCAGTTAAGTAAGTACTGTCTTTTTAATTATCATGTTTGAAATGTACCATAAATGCATACTTGCCAGCATTCAAAAAGCAAGACAGTAACTCTTCAGTTTGGGTAGGATCAACTGGAAGTAGTAGGTTCTTGGTCAGAACTGGATGGAGCATGGATAATTTGAGGCAGCTAGGCCTTACAGAATAGGGGCCCGATTCTAGAAGGGTGGTGCAAGTCACACCGCCAAACACAACTTGAGCCACCCACAACTGTGACATTGACCCTGAACCCTATTCTAGAAGGGGCAGGGTCTCCGCAGCTAGTCATATGACTTGTAACATGTGGCCAGTATGCAGAAATGTGGTGGCACCTGGTGAGCATGTCGCAGTCACGAACGTAGATCAGAATGCCCCCATGCCCAGTTGCCACAATATGCACCCCACAGCTGCCCACATCAACTGCTCTTCCAAATCCCTTAGAGACAGAGCCTGCAGGGATCCACAACCTCAGCCCCCGATCCCATTAGGGGGTCAACCTCAGCAGGCAGCTCAGCTGTCCCCTCACTATTCCTCGACGCTGAGTCGCTAGCCACAATGTAGCAGATACTCTGACATGGTAGCTCAGTGTGCTCACCTCCACCTAGCTGTGCCAGCCATCCAGTACCACCATCCTCAGCTGGCACGGCAGCCTCACCTCCACATCCATGGCTAAACACGATCGAGCTGGCGTAGGAGCGCTACTGGAGCATGCCTCGTGACACAATATCTGAGCATGATCTTTCTGTAGCACTCCTACATAACCCAGGTCGGCGGCTGGCTGTGGAGGTGAGAGTGGCTATGGCAGTCACCAGCTGGGATGGGTGGGTGCTGGTGGCTGGCATGGCTGGGGGGCCACTAGGCTACTAGGGTAGGGGTATTTGCTGCATTTGCAGCTTGGCGACTTGGGGGTCGGGGCACAGGTGGTGGAACAGCACTGCTCAGGGGCATTTTCACAACTGGAAATTCAGGGGTGGGTGTGAGCCTTGCAGGGCATGTATTTCCAGGAGTCAGGGGTGGGTGGGCAGCCCTGGGGCTGTTACTCAAAGTGGTGTGGGGGGGTACATGTACTGAAGGGGATGGGGCAGGGTGTGTGTGTGATACCCTTTGGGCAACAATGGAGGAGGTCTGGGCATGGTGAGGGCACATGGACCAGGTTCTACAGGACCCTCAGAGGATGGGTGTAAGTTACACCAGTTAAATGCAGATGTAATTTACTTTGCCGGTTCTACTCCGAGGGTTCTTGTAGAATCCCGACATTGGGGACTTTGTTGCTGCCCTTCTGGAATGGGGCACAACTGCTGCTGTAAACCCTTAGCGCCCATGTCGCGGGAGTTTATGGTGCAACTGCTGGCGTATCAGCTGTTCAGCTTAAGTGGCCTGCAACATGTTGCAGGCCACTTTGTATAATGTTAGTTGCAACTGCTGGTAAGTTGCTATTTCGCCCATTCTACTTGGTGCAAGTGCGTTGTTATGCCAGGCAAAGTTCTTTCAGAATCGGGCCTATGATTATACTGCAACAAAGGAATTAAAGAAGTCACTATATATAAAAGCAACTCCAGTACAAAGTTTGGTTATTTGTAATGCTTAGTAGGATGTGAGACTTCAGGAAAATAATTAAATTGATAAGATGGCAGGTGTGTAGGCTATTTTATCGTTCATGCTGTGCTTCCACACCCATGAGTTATGGTCTTGCTTCCCTCACACTTGGAGATAAACTGCATATTTTAAGTCAGGCTATAACAGATAAATAGACAGACAGACAGATGACAAGCCTTGTTACAGACAACTTCCTACACTGCAGTATATTTTATGTTTTGCAATACTGTACATAGTGTATGTATTATGGGGTATCACAGTGCATCATTAGGGTTGTGCTGGGGGCTTATGTTTAAACCCCCTGTTTTCAAATGCTTAAAAATTACCTGGTTAGACTGTGAAATTTGGCATGCATCATTATAGTCCTAGGGTAATGTGGAAAGTTTTATAGAATTTTTTGTCCATTTTTGAGTTATAGAGTGTTGAATTTATGTATTTTTGCCCATTTGTGAGCCAAAATGTTTGCCAAAGAATAGAAAAAAAGTTACAAAGGGTACTTATGACATTTACAGGTTCGTTAGATGTTATGAAAGAATAGGTGCTTTTGGTGGTTTATTGAAAGAACGTTAATTAGTTTTTGAAGTTATTAATAGTTTACTGTACACACATGCTCAGTTCACTGAAATAATTTATATTTTAAAACTTACAGGTATGTTAGATGTTATGGAGCAATATGTTCTTTTAGTAGTTTGGTAAAAAAAAATTAATTCATTGTGAAGTTATTAATGATTTTTTCACACATGCTCAGTTCATGGAAAAAATAGCTAAATATCACATTTAATCAAAACAAAGCTACAATAGAAAAGAAACCACTCACAAATATAAGCTGCAGACTATGCTAAATTATTTTAATAAAAGCCACCCTGAAAAACAAGCCGTGGTTTCTAGTCAGGGTTGAAGTCATGTCAGATAAAAACTGTACTGTAAGTGGAAATCTCTGTGATTTTTATCTCTACAAATATGATCATTATTGTATTTTCTAAATGTATGGTATTATCAGTTGATGTTTGTCATGAAGAAGTACAGCATTACGCATGACCCCATAATGCAATGCATTGTGGGCTATATATGCAAATCACCATGAACATTTATACTGGTTCTGCCTTAAGCAAGAATGCATGGTGCCAAAGGCCCTCTCATACAATCTGCAAAGTGTGAGAACAGAAGACGCAGGCATGTGTTATATATTTCACAGAACAAGTTCTTTGTGTTTTTAGCGATGTTGTTGTGCTTGTTTTGATACATAGTAGACCAATAACAATAAACAATCAAATACAGGATGTGTAGTATTTTATTGTTAGCACTTAAAATTTAATTTTGCTGTACAAGCTGCTCTCAAATACAAGTCAGCCTTGAAAGCAAGCTGCAGGTAAAAATACAAAATGTTAATAGAAGTTGTGCAAGATAGTAATTAGATATCTTTTACTAAAAAACAAAACGTTCCCACAGGAATCTCTAACACTTTTTTTTTGAAAATCTATATGCTACACACATATTTTGAACATCTGCACCACAGTTTTTAAAATGTTCATGCTGTGCTAAGGTTTTCAAAATCTACATGCTGCATAATGGTTTTCAAAATCTACAGTATGTGCTGCACAGAGGTTTCCAAAATCAAGGAGCTATCCAATGGTTTGCAAAATCTATATGCTATGTACAGTAATAGTTTTCAGAAAACATTCACAAAGTAATCCTTTACATACTGCGGGTTTTGAAAATCTACCTGCTGTGCGATGGTTTTCAAAATCTACACACTGCTTGGTGGTTTTCAAAACTGACATGTTGTGCAAAGGATTGTAGTTAGTGTTTATATTCCATATGGACAATAACTTTAGGGTAAGATAGCTTATTAAATGCTTAAATGTTAAGGGTAATACTTTAGTGTTTGTGAAGAAGAGTTAGACCGAGACACACAGTAATCTTCATATTATTAAGGCTAGCACAGCACTAAAAGGCATAGTGCCTCACTAACCAAACATAACATGTCTGGACAGGGGGTCCTATCCAAAGGGTCACCCAGCACTGCACACTGTGGATAAGGTTGACATACAGAATACACCATTGCGCTCATGCAGATGAGGACAACATCTTGCATACAGGACAGCATGGTCTATGAAAAAGGTTTTGTAAGTGTTAACAGGCTGTCAAGGCAGCACTAATTAACACTAACGAAACTCTACTTTTATCAATATGCACAGTAGTGCATGACCCCCCTCCCCCCCCAACCAGCGCTGATGCCAGTGACGCATAATTCCATCTGTCACATTCCAGACGGTACAGAGTTACTGTATATTGCAAATCTTCTCTAATGGTATCTCCCTCCATTGAGTCACATCATGGAACTGTAAGCCATCAGCATCAGGACCACCCAGAAAGTTTTGCTGGCTGGGGCCGCCATATCGACATACCTTGTCAGCACCTTTATAACATGGGCATCCCCAGCATGCCTCAGTTCTTTCTCCTACCATCAACCATTCATTTGTTTACCACAGCTGAAGAATGCCTTTGAACTTGAAAAGTTTTGCTGTCATTACTTATTTCAAGTTTATTATTTTATACTTACTTTTATGCCACCACCAAAAGAAAAGGAACCGTTGTTCTGCTATTGTTCTCATGGTGACATTAAAATTTATAAAAGCAATGACTCCATTTGTATCCATTGCCTTGGTACAGACCATGACTTTAAACCTAATCAGTTTGCAAGAGCTTTAATCAGGTAACCAGGAGACATAGCAAGAAAGCTTTGGAAGCACACCTAAAGCTGAAGGAAACTGAGAAATAGGTTGTGGCAAAGGCAGCTTCACCATCGCCAACTGCTTCTGTCTCAGTTCACCATTAGCCCATTAGTCCCTGTAGTTGACAGGGTACATCGTTGACTTGTTGAAGAAAAAGAATAAGTCCTCAAAGTTGATGAAAAAACATTGTCACTCAAAGAAAGAGATGCAGTACAGGGACAAGGTCACGTCCCAAGACTGTTCCCATTTGCCTCTAAGAAGAGGTACATCTACTGAAAAAGATGGATCCCTGACTCTGGCCTTGGGTCCTACCACCCTCTGACCTTCTCTCAGACACCAAGGTCATGGTCTGGTGCCAGCTGTACTCCTCCCCCCAGGGAATCACAGCCGATACCACCACCAGGCATAGTCCCATCAATGGTTCAGATCTCATAAATCCCTTCAGGGCTTGTCGATGCTCAGCTCTTGTACCAGACAATGTCTGAGTTGTTTCTGCATCTGTTGCCACTGCCACCATCAGCACTGGATCCAACAGCACCCTCAGCTGCACCATCATCCATCTTACCATCAGTATTCCAGTTCATGATCCCAGCTATGGTAGGGCCTTGAATGGCCTCCATCAATGGGACCCCTGTCGACAGCTCCTCCTCACTTGTCTCTTCCTCCCATCAACCCTCAGCCAATGACAGTCAATGACAAACTGACATGTAATCCAGAGTATATGGAAGAAGAGGAGGAGGCCATGGAAGATGAAAAAGATGCAATAGACACTGTGGGCTCAAGCTCAACTCTATTCTAAAACTCAGAGGAGAGTGTGGAAAACACTTCAAGGTTTCCACATGAGAATGCTTCATTTCAAGCCTTTCAAAAACAGATACAGGCTAAACTGGGGTTTCAAGCAGAGGAAGGGATTCCTCCAAGAAACATCTCTAAGTTCTTGGCAGTTTCTTCCTCCCCTATGATTGTTATTCCTCCTGTGCATTCTGCATTTAAAGATGCCTCTTTGGTTGCTTGGCATAGGCCAGCTCAATTTCCAGCAGTTTCAAGAAAGGTGGATAAATACTATCTAGCCCCACTGCTAAGTCATATTGTTCATCACAGCCTGAAAAAGACTCAGTGGTGATTATGACTGCTTATTGCAGATCAAAGGCTCACAAACACCTGAGTTGTCTTCATTGTGATAAGGAGTTGAGGAAGCTGTATGTGATGGGGAAGTGAAATTTTGCTTTTGCTTCCTTAGGCCTCAGGATTGATAATTATCAGGCGTACATGATAAAATATCAACATTGGCTTTGGAAGAATATGCCTGCAGGGCTGAAAAATTCCTGGATAGCCAGGACAAAATATTGGCACAGCAGACTATTACTAATAGACAGAAGGCTGGCTAGCACTTACTGAAATCTGCCTATGATGCTTCTGATGCTGCTGCCTCTGAGATATGCCTTCACTGTAACTCTTGGCCACGAGTATCTCATTTTGCCTTAAGATTTGCAACACTCTGTAATGAATCCTCCATTTAGAGGTAAATGATTGTTTGGCAACAATATAGAAAATGCACTGAGAGATTTATAGTCCTCAAAAATGACTTTGAGATCCCTGTGCACTTTGAACCCCAAATGCCAGGGAAGGGATAGAGATTCTTTTCGCAAGTGCTTTGCCCACCTGGCTGGGGCTATTCAAGAGGCTCAGATGTGGTTCTCAGAGACTTTAGCTTTCTACTTCCCAGGCTGCAAACCTGTGTTGGGGTGCCCATGCCAGACTTACAAAAGGTCAGACCATTACCAGCACCCCCGCCAGCCCTGTTGCTTCCTGACTCTCCTCCGCTTCCTTTGGCCTCACTGCCTCAGGAAGTCTTGGTGGGAGGCTGAATCTCCCTCTTCCTATAAAAATGGAGGGAGATCACTACAGATGCCTGGATCCTGAAGGTAGCTCTGCAAGGCCATGTCCTAGAGCTCTTTACTCTTCCTCCAGGGACACTCCCATTGCACAGCATATATCCTTTGGGATATCTTGCCCTCCTTCTGGAGGATATTCAAACCTTTTCCACAAGAAAGCTGTTTAACTTGTCCCAGTTTTGAAATAGAACAGGCTATTACTCTTGGTACTTTCTGGTCCCAAGATGGACCAGGGATCTAAGGCGCATACTAAACCTTCGAGGACTGAATGTATTCATCAAATACAAAATGTTTCAAATGGTCTCTCTGTAGTTACTCCTTCCCCTTTTGCTAAGAGGATTGGATGATTGCTATAGACATGAAAGAAGCATACCTTCATGTAAAGATATGCAAGTCACACAGAAAATACCCGTGTTTTATGCTCCAGGGCTCACACTACTAGTTTTGTGTCTTGTCTTTGGTTCGTGCTCTGTACCATGTGTCTTTACCAAAGTTTTTGCAGTGGTGGCATGCCCTTTGCAGAGAAGGCCTGTATGTCTTTCCCTATATAGATGATTTGCTGTTGAAAGCCCCATCTTGGGAAGTCATAGTCTGCACATTGTTTTGGATCCTACAGTTGTTCAACTGGTTAGGTATACTGGTCAACGAATTGACATCGGTCCTTACCCCTTGCTAGAGGCTCTAATAAAAGGGGCAGAGTTCTGCACACAGGTCTGGGATGGGCATTTCTGTCCTCCAACCATGCTATGGTTCTGATGGCCCAAGTACAACTGGTATCATCCAGTGACTATGCCTTAGTCAGATGCCTTCTATGGTTAATAGGCCTGATGGCAGATGCCATACTGACTGTCCTGCTAGCTGACCTCCACATGAAATATAAAATCTGATGGCAAATAAGGACTACCTGGCCCATCCAGTCTGCCCATTTCTCCCTACCTACACTATTACCGCAGACCATGCCCATTCTACAGCTCTTTCTCACTCAGCCTTTCCTTTCCACTATGATTCCCTTGTACTTAGCCCATGTATTCTTTAATCCCACCACCTCTGCTGGAAGGCTGTTCCAGGAAACTGCCACTATTTTTATTAAGAAGTACTTCCTCACGTCTCCCCTGAGTCTACCCCCTTCCAGCTTCATAGCATGTTCCCTTGTTCTTGAGCACCTTTTCTTCAGAAAAATTCCTCCCTCCTGTACCTTGTTTACCCCTTAAAGGTCTGTATCATACCTATCTCATACCCCCCCCCTCCTCTGATCCAGGGTTTACATATTGAGGTCCTTTAGTATCTCGTCATATGGCTTTTAATGTAGACACTGCACCATTTTAGTTGCCCTCCTCTGGACAATGGTTCTTCAGGGCTCAGTGGGCATAGAATTCCAATGAGTTGGAGTGTCTAATGCAAGTGACTCCTCCACTCCATCGCTTCCTGCTCTGGCGGTTGGACTGCTCCAACCTAGAGATGGGATCCCCATTCTTCTGGCCATCACCCCTGCTGGTGATGACCATGGATGCCTTGCATTTGGGTTAGGGTGCCAATCTGGGTCCTATCCAAACTCAGGGCTAATGGACCCTTCTGGATAGTGTTCTGCACAGCAACACTCTGAAGATGAGGGTTGTTCTGTGTGGCCTACAAGAAGTTGTCACTCTCCTCCCACGGAACCAGCTGCTAATCCATACAGGCAATATTTTGGTAATATAGTACATCAACTGACAGGGTGGAGTACATTCATACACCCTCTGCACAGAGGTAATGAGAGTTTGGCACTGGGTGGTGGAACGCAACATATTTCTGTCCACAGTGTTCCTGACCGGTACGGAGAACACACTGGTAGACTGCCTCAGTCATTCTCATTTGATGTGCCATGAATGGAAACTCTCAGATTCTGTTGTGGATTATCTTTTTGAAACATGTGGTTGTACAGACATTGATCTGTTTATGTCTCCATACAATGCAAAACTGAACCGCATTTCTGCTCGCTCACTCCTGGGTCATGAGTTTTCTGGTGAGACACACTGTCCCTCTCCTGGAAAGGAAGGTTTCTGTATGCTTTCCCCATTCACTCTGATACTGAGGGTTCTGCTCAAGCAATGGGCTGACCTGGCCTCATTAATTCTGGTGGCCCCTTACTGACCCAGAAAAATTGGGTTTTCTCTGTTTAAGGAACTGTCAGTGGAACCCCGTGTCCCACGCCCCCTGCAAGTGGGCCTTTGGGCAGAGGAGCAGGGTTATCTAGTGAACCTGGATCTGTGATCCCTGTACCTCCATGCATGGCTTTTGAGGGCATAGAGCTTTCCAACTCTGGGGTCTTCCCAGTGGTTGCTGATGTTCTCTCTCATTCTGGGGTCTCCTCAGTGGTTGCTGATGTTCTACTAGTGGCTAGACAGCCATCAACATGGTACACATACTCACAAAAAATGGAAATGTTTTAGTCGTGTGTACGGCCCATGCTCAGGATCCTTTTACATGCCCAGTTTCTACTGTGTTGGACTACCTTTTGTCCCTGTATGACTTGGGACTGTGGCATTCTTCGATTACGTTCCACCTGGCTGCTGTGCTGGCTTTTCATGCCCTCACAGAAGGCAAGTCTGTGGCCCGAATGGAGGATTCCATAGATTCCTAAGAGGAAATCAATTATTGCACCCCCCCCCAATCTGTGATATGGTTCCAGTGTGGGACTTTAATTTGGTTCTAGAGACCCTGACTGCACTTCCCTTTGATCCTGCTGCTACTTGTAAACTGTGCATCCTCTTTTGGAAGACACTGTTCCTAGTGGCTATGGCATCAGCTAGATGCATATCTGAGTTGCAGGCTCTGGTTTCAGACCCTCCTTTTATTATTTTTCACAAGGATAGGGTTAAATTATGTACTAATTTATTTTATTTCTATTTGAAAATTGGTGACTTGGAGAGGCACACTGAGCCAAGGCTCATTTCCAGTTGTGACCCAGGAGAGAGGAACAGTGAAAGAGCAGAGGCACAATACATAAATACAAAATAGCAGAACAACATTTGGTAAAAAGTTTGTAAAAAATTAGAATAAATACAACAATTGTACGTGCAGCGAATAAAGAGCGGTACAGCTCAATAACAACTAACAAGTGCATATTCAGAAGTAGCAGCAATACACAGTGAACAAGAACAACACTGACAACAGGCAATTGACCATAGGGTAGAGTTATTACCTGACCTCATCATGGAAGGAGAAACCTGTAGTGGTGTGATAGTGAAACCAAGGCAGGAGTGGGGACCCATCCAGCTGCTTGCCTGGATGGTTAAGCTTTGGCCAGGGAAGGGTCAGTAGATAGAATAACAGGAACAGGAGGGGAGCAGTTGGAGGTTCAACTGGTGTCTGAGGGAGCCAAGGGATGGGGAGAGGCAGAGGGGAGAAGGGGAGTTGGTTTCAGAGTGAGGGAAGTCAATAGGAGAAGGCAGATTACTCAGCATAGGAGTGGGGTGAAGAGTGGCAAAAGTGTCCTGTTCCCCGGAATGGAGGGAACAAGAGGCGGGGGGGGGGGGAGTTATGAGAGGACAGAGGAGAGGAAAGAGAGAACTGAACCAAACCAGTATTTGGATATGAAGGAGGTAGAGTGAGCCTGGCGACCTGAGGGCAGAGAGTGGATTCTAATCCTACTTTTGTTCCAAAGGTTGTATCTGAGAGAACACTAAATCAAACTATTGACCTTCCTGTTTATTTTCTTGTCCCTCCTGGATAATGGGGAACATCATTTGTATATGGTGGCATCTGCAGGATGGTGTGTTGGTGCCTGGAGTTTACCAAAGCTTGTAGAAAATCTTCACACCTGTTTATAGCAATTTACCCCCAGGATGGCGGGCCCCCTAATTTTGAAACAGGGCCTGCCAAATAGCTAGCCAGCTGTATTATGTTTTATTAACAGAAGTATGGTAAGCAGCTTCCTGGTTCTGTTCATGCTCAATGTCATTCAACTCTTGGGGTGGCTACCTCAGTGGCTTGTTTCCAGAACGTGTCTGATGCTGACATTTGTGCTGCTGCCACTTAGAATATTGTTCATACATTTACTAAACACTACAGTCTGGACACCTTCTCTTGTAGATTGGCTGGCTTTGGGCTTAGTGTTTATCAAGGCCTCTTTATATAGGAATACTGAATCCTGCCAGCTTCCCTCTCTACTTGGAACTGCTTGGGAATCATTCCACGATGTGGCTCAGTGGAGGGAGATGTCCTCAAAGAAGATAGAATTGTTACCTACTGAAGCAGCAGATTTTCGAGAGAATCTCCTCCATTGAGCCACAGCTCTCTCCCTCCCCTTCCCCCCTTGTCAGGTGACGGGTGACAATACTGCCTTCTCTCGTATGCTGTTTCTCCTTTGATGCCTCAAATGGCATTTGTACTAAGGTTGCCACATCCTCTCCTGTGTGCCAGATTTAGGCCTGGTCACTTCAAACTCTGCCAGTCCTATCATCCTCCGAGCTTGTCTCCGGCAGGGGATGCCCACATCATACCGGCGCAAGCAAGGCTCATAGACATGGGCAGCCCCAGCCAGCAAAAAATTTTCAGGTGTTGACACCTGTGACTTACAGTTTTGTGATGTGGCTCAATAGAGGAGGAGCTCTAGAAGATCTACTGTTATGGTAGGTAACTCTTCTGTCCCAACCCAGGCAGTCAGATGGTCCCTCCACCACTGATTGCTGTCGGTACTGACTGTGTAATAATTTTATTGTGTAATAGGAAAGATCAGTAAGAGCCAAATTACTGCACCATCCACCAACTTCATAAATGCAGTCAAACACCAGAGGATATATGTAGGTGCAAAATCTTTTATTGCAAAAAAATCACAACAAAGTACAGGAAACCTCTTACCAGGGATACCAGCAGGAGCCCCTCACACCAAACCTCCGACTTGTTTCGTTTAACGCATCATCAGGGAGTGGCATGAGTAGTAAATTTCACCCTTTTATGTGCAATAATTAAAGATACATGCTACAGTCACAAACATAAAGTGCAAATACATTTACTTATGTTATGAAATAGTAATGTTAGTGAAAAAAACGATAAAGTGAATTAAGATAAAATAAAAGTGGACAAAAAACAGTCATGTAGAAAATGATCACCTTGGAAATATTAATAAATATATTGGTTTAAATTGTGTTTATAATTATAGAAACAATTGATTAAATTCATACATACTGGTATATAAATATAAGGATAAGCAGCGCAAAAGAGGTACCAGAAAATTATCCCCTTGCATAACACTGCAGTACCAGAGACAGAAAATTCAGACACTATGTATAATGTAAAAATTAATAGCATGCCATCAGCAAAAACAATTAAATCACCACTATCAGCACATTAATCCAGATAAAACGTCATAAAACCATGAGAACATCTGGGATTCCCTAGGAGGTATTTTAGGATTTTTAAAGAAATGTGGAATGCTCAATCCCACTGCTGAGGCCTGGAGAACTCAGCGCACCTAATGTGTATATCCAAAATGCTTCTTTTCTTCTTAATAACAAATCCAAATCACCCCCATACCTACTGTGACTTTCTCAATTGCACAAGAAAGAGAAGCAGTGTATCCCGATGTTCCTCCTCATTTGTAAGTGGTAGTACAAAGCATTTAGAATATTTATGCCGTGAATGGCATTTAAATGTTCTCACACTCTGATCTTAAAGGGGTGTTTAGTCTTGCCCACATAACAAGCTTTGCAAGTACATGTTGCAAGGTACACAACCCCAGGTGTGCTACAATTAATTAACTGTTTTATACTGAACTCCCTACTGTTAGAGGAAAAAAATTTAGATTTAACAATATGAGCACAATAAACACATCTATCACAAGTGTGGTTAGCCATTTGGTGTAACAGGTAGCCAATCATACACGTGTGGTTTCTCCATGTCCAAATTTGTTCTTACTATGAACTCTTTTTTCAGGGCCAACACTTTTTGCTGGTCAAGGGAATGGCAGTGTGGCAGCCCATGTGGTTCTTCCTACCATATAAACTATAAAAGAATATGGCTTGCCCCGAGTATGGATGTATTTATCTGACCTCCACCCCTTCTCTTCCTCCTCCTCTTCATTCCTTCAATTGATTTTGAGTGGAATGCATGGATCAGTTTCCATTCGTCTTGGCCACAACACACCTGTTAATGGGTGGGAACTTGTACATCAGTTCTGTCAACCAATCCAGTTGCACAAGCACCCTGTATACCAACATGGTCTGTCCTCATTTACTCACAAATTACCAGTACTCAAACATGCATCAAGCCTCAGAGAGGAGACAACTGACTTTCACCTTGACTGTGTTGATATGCTGTAAAGAGTGGCAGAGAGTGTGACAATAGCTTGCTCTACTACCATTAATACATGTGCCAATGTTTTGAAAAGAAACAATTGGATGGACCACTTTTAAAACCAGGTCTGAATAAAAAGGCAAGCATATAGGATAAATGATAGAAGAGTATTACGTATGAAGAAATAATACCATTGATGATGGAGCTGAAGAGTTCAAAAACCACGAGCCTGAGGTTTGATTCATTTAGAAACTGTTCAGTCCCCAAGATGGAATTATTTCCTGAGTACACAGAAATATTGTCTGTTGCTAGCCCAGTGGTGCTGAGGATTGAGGCACTGGATGCCACACATCGAGCCACACTGGTGACCTGGGGTCGGGAGTGACCTCGGGTTGCCAGGGTCGGCAGGGGAGGGAGAGGACTGCTCTCCTCTCCCAAGGAGGGGAAAGATGTCATCCTATTCCTTGGTTGCCCACTAGTGGAGGTCAGAGGGCAGCACTTGCTTTATATAATGCATTAGGTTAGTCAAAATATGGCTTGATTTTAAATTGTTTTTAAAGTGAAGTATGCATTACGGAGCTATAGCGTACAGAGTGATCTATGGGGAAAAATTCTAGCCATAAAAAATTATCATATATAGTACAGAACAAATAAAAATAAAAAAGAAACAGATTGTCAAAATGCAACAGCTTTTTAATGAAAAGAGGCAAAAACCTGTCTCTCAACAACTGGGGAAAATATGTTACACTGTCACTTTAGGTGACTTGTTCATTGTTTTATAGTGAGTATGTCATTGTGGTGGGATTCAAACCTAGGTCTTAGGCTCATTGCTTAGTCCCGCATTTGCACCACTTCCCATTCATCCATTTCTAGGATCAACAGATCTGCAGTTACCCTACTAGGGACCTGTTTAACTAACAACACTTCTATTACAGTACATATTACAAATACTGTAGCAAGGGAGCTACATCGTTTTAGTCATAAAACAAGCTTTTCCAATCAAGAATGAGCTTTCAAATGCTGGGTGGTGAAAATGTTGATCTTGCTGGTATAATTGCAGTGCTCCAAGTAAATTGCCATTTCTAATAAGTTGTATTTTACTCTCTTATTTTACTTTTAGACCAATCTGGTGGTTGATTGGCATCCCTTATGCAGTGCTTATCTTTGTTTATGATGAAATTAGAAAATACATTATACGGCACAACCCTGGAGGTAGGAACATGCATTGTTGTACCCTTGTAAAGTTTCATGTTTATCAGTAAGCAATATTATATGCCATGGTATAGAGTGTCATGTGATAGCATCACGCACCAAGTGTGCTTTACCTTGTGCATTGAACCATCTGATAAGTAAAAATGTTTTGTGATATACCACACCTGGGAGTATAAACATGATCAGTCCTGATAATTAGCTTGATGTGCAGTAGGGCTAGAAGGTGACGCTATTCATTTGGTTATATAAACATATAAATCTGCCAGAATTAGAAGGCCATATGGTCTATCACGTCTACTGGATACAGATCCCCTGTAACAATTGTTTACAGTAGGTGCCACCCCCTCCCCTTTCATGCCATCCTTCCCCTTGACTTTGTCCCACCCCCTCTTGAATCCGGCAACTGTCTTTTGGCTGATGACCTCTGCCAGGTACAGTTCATTCCATCTTGACACCACCCACTCAGTAAAGAAGTGTGCTGATCACTTTTTTTGAACCCCTCCCTGTTAGTTTGTTACTGTGCCCCCTTGTTTTCTTGACAGTTCAGAGAGGGCCATTGTCTGATTGAATGGATACAACTGGATAATATTGTGTCCACTCAGATTTTATACAGTTTAATGGGATCAAACAGAATAATAAGTATCCAATCCTTTTTTTTTCTCTCAATTATCCACCTCAAACCCAAGCAGACAATTTCCCTTTACCACTTGTTCAGGGTGGGGGGCTTAGGTTATTTAACTGGCCACTGCTGGTCACTGGGGGGAGAGTTTTCCTTCCTTGGTAATAGTTTTGCACACACACCATGCACATGTTGGCTAAAACAAAATCTAAAACTGAAATGCATATTTGGTCCTCCTTCCAATGCCAAACCTCAAACCTCAAACCTACAGTAAGTGAGCAGATTGCCTGCCCTGCCCTATATATTTTCAGTGGTCCCTTGGTGTCCTCCTCATCTTTTTTTTTTTATTCTTTGGTAACCAGGTAAGGCCCACTAGGCACAAGTGCCTGTTTTCGGGGCGACCTGAGAGCACTGGGGCGGTTAAGTGACTTACTCAGAGTCACACAGTATGCAAGTGGAGGCTGTGGAAATTAAACCCAGCTCTGCTGGATGTACCAAGCTCATTCACAGCTCATTGCTCTAACTTCTGGGCTATACTTCCAGCCCCAACCCTAACCCAGGCCATTAATGGGACACCACTTTACTGTGCCAGGCTCAATGCACGTATCACCCCTCCAATCATGCAGCTGTGTTTCATACACAGAGGGTGGCCTAGACTGTAGGAATGTATGACTACCTTCTCCCACATATTTGCTGAATATTCATATTCAGGGCCCTAAATATTTGAGCATTCATTATTCAATGGTCAGGCGAGATAAGTTTAAAAATAACATAAGGCTTTAGAAAGCCCTTTTTCCCTTCCTTTGGTAGCAATATCAGTTTCCATGATCACCACCTCAGTGATCTCATAACCCACCAGACCCAACCTCCCGTTCCTCATACAGTAAAAAATTACCATCCTGTCAACACTGACATGCATCCAATATTGTCTATAAAAAAGTACCACCTCCCCAAACCAACCCCGTTCACATAATTATCCTGGTAAACAGTCCAAGTAATTTTATAAACACTTTGATCACAAGATATTAATTAGGGGAGAGAAAGGTATTTTTTTGAAGTACTGTATACCTGGTTGATCTGCCAAGCCCTCCTGGCATACCTTTAAAGTACCCCCTCCTAACTCAACCCCTCTGGCCCCAGTATGTCTTTGAGCTGAAGGCCCACAACTCAAAGCCTGAACCCCTGTCTCCAAATATATAATGGGTGGGGCAATAGCAACAGTCCAATATTTTTCAGTAACAAGTACTGCTCCACTCACAGTGTACACTGACTTCTAGCTCAAACTGGCAGCTGACAGCTTCTTCAATATGCCAGGGGGTGAGCGAGGTCTGTCTGGCACAATGTAGCCATGCTAGCAGCTATGAAAGCAAATAGCATTAGAGCTCTTTGATCTGTCTACATTGACCAGTCACTGCCTTATAGACCTGTTTCCGCTCCCCCATTTTCTCCCCATTTCCCCATCCTCCTAGCCTGCAGCTTTTTCTTTCTATCCCTCTCCTCTGCTGCTGGCAGCTTTGTATGAGTGCTTCATGTCTCCCTAGCTCTCTTATTCTATTTATCTCCAGAATACTACAATTGTGTTTACCTCCTACTGTATGTGGAGACAAGTGACAAAAACTTCATTCCCAAAAAAGGCATAATGTGTTTTATCTTCATGAACAGATTTGCATATTTTTGTGAAGCAAAGTGGGCTCTTAACAGGGAAAAAAAAACTATGTGAAGTAACCCTATTTCATAAAGGGACATTTAAAGTAGTTTTGTTTATTTAACAGAACACCTCTCCACCCCACTCTTGCAGCACCCCTCCAGCACAGCCCCATCTGGAATGAAATATTTATTATTTACCCTTCCTTCGATGTTTGTGACACCCTATTTCACCCTACTAACCCACATCAGCCAAAGTGCACTGACAGTCCCAATGTAGTAGTTAGGAAAACTTCAAACAGTAACAACAGTGACCAGAGTGGCCCTCCAACCACCTCGGACAGCCACCACCTAACCTAAGGATGCCCCAGTGCCAAAGAGGGGTCCAGTGAATGGGCTGAAATTTAGCACTTTTGACAACGGGAAAAGTCAATCTAAAGATTCTTGTCTCGCCTATGGCCCTTTGGCACTTCAGTGACATTATTTAAAAAACACAATATCCTTTTCTAGCTGCCCATGGCTAGAGGATCCTTTCCTGAACATGGGTCCTTGATTATGTGGGGGACTAATAAAACAGAAACCCAGGCCAGCTTAGCCAAGCCCTATCCCAATGCATGCCTCTTCCATCTAAATGATGTGCTCTGTTAAAGAGCTAGTAGCACCAAAAATAGCAGGCATAAAATGTTAGTAATTTATAAAAGTAGTCTCTTATTACTTTTTATGTTTGAAGATTTTTTGTCTGTTTGCTCATTAGATGGGTTTCTACCTAATAGTACTGGGTGTGATGTGAAAAGCAGTGCCTCACCTGTAAGCAGACACATCTAGCTCCGTTCCTCCCACTACATCATCATCATGTGACCTCCCTCATTGTTACATTACAAGCCATGCTGCCTGATTGGTACAAGTGTCACACATTACCAGTCAAGTAACAAGAGATTGTCTCTTCCTGGTTACTAGTGATGCCACATTCAGTGAGGTCACGATGCTGATGATGTATAAGGAGGGCTGGTACTGACTATATCAGCTTCCAGTAGAGTGATGGTTCTCACAGCACAGCTAGTATTGTCGAAAACAAAATCTTCTTAGCAAAATGGAAAAGGAAAACATATTTCAGATATAAGAAATGATAGCTGACAACTTCTGAAAGTTACAATTCATACCAGGCAGTACACTAGCTCTTTAAACTGAGCAATCAGGCACACGATCGGGAGGAAGGGGGAAGAACTATTGGAGCAGCAATGATGCTAGGCAGACTAGATAGATAGATAGATAAGTTTTATTTTTTGACAGGAAAATAACTTTTAGGACCAAAATAGGCCCTATTTAACAAAGTTGTCCTGTTTAGGTTTACAGTTTCACAATACAGTGAGCCAGCATGTAATACAATATTACAGGAAACAATCTTAACTAGGTCAGTCTGGCTACCTTTACTGCTGATGCAATTGCTCTGCCCCTTCTCTCCTGATCACATGACCACTCACTGCATTCACAAACTGCATTTAAATGGTGTGAGCACGCTGTGGGACAGGGCAGCTGATCTAGCCTGGTTTTCTGTTTTACTACCCTTATAATAAAGAGTTGAGGTTCAGGAGGGGGGGACACCTACAAAAGAAAATGGGGACAGGGAGTTAGGTTGGGGAGGGGGGCCTCTTTAAAAACAAGTGTCTGGTTCTTGGCAAAGTACCAGGAGTCAGTCTTTGATTTTTTTCAATCCAGAAAAAAATGTCTGGGGGAACCGGGATTGGGAAGAGGGAAGTGACTGGAGGGGAAAGGGTGACAGAGAGGGGCCTTTCTGTTGATTCTTTAATCTTGCTAGAATCCCATACTTTGAACCTGAGGTGTCTTTGGCTGATATGGTAGAGCCAGGGGGTTCTAATAGAACACAGAACATAGAATTTAATAGCAGATTAGGACCACCCACTTAGTTTGCCCATATTCCCTACCTACTACAACACCGCAGACCCTACTTGATCTCTGGCTTTATCCCACCACCACCACCACGCATGCATTCTTGAATTCTGTTACCATTTTTTCCCCCATCACCTCCTCTGCTAAGAGATTGTTCCAGGCATCCACCGCTCTTTCTGTGAAAAAGCACTTCCTCACATCTCCCCTGAGTCTAACCTCCTGTAGCTTCATAGCATTACCCTTTGTTCTTGAGCATCTTTTTTTCTGAAAAATGCTTCCTTCTGGAACCGTATTAATACCCGTGAGGTATTTAAAAGTCTCTATCATACCCACCCTCTCCCTCCTTTCCTTCAGTTTATATATACTGAGGTCCTTTAGTCTCTTTTCATAGGGCTTTTGATGCAGACCCTGCACAATATTTGTTGCCCTCCTCTGGACTTCCTCTAATCTATGTCCTTCCAGAGATGTGGTCACCAGAATGGGACACAGTACTCTAGGTGAGGTCTCACCAGTGTTCTATACAGTGGTAACACCACCTCTCTCTTTCTGCTGGTGATACCCCTCCCTAGCATCTTATTAGCTCTCCCCACTGCCTTGTCATACTGTCTGGCCAACTTTAGGTCATAAGATATAATTATCCCCAGGGTTCTTTTCTGTTTGGTGGTTGTTAATACCACTGACCCCATTTTGTACTCTGCCCCTGTGTGTCTGTGCCCCAAGTGCATGATTTTGTACATCTTAACATTGATACTTTTCTGCCACATACTCGACCACTCCCCTAGCTTTCATAGATCTCTTTTCTTTCTTTCCACCCCCCTGGAGTGTCTACGCCATTGCAGATTTTAGTGTCATCTGCAAAGAGGCATACCTTCCCTTCTAGGCCCTCTGCAATGTCGCTTATAAAGACATTAAAGAAGACCAGTCACAGTACTGATTTCTGTGTGCCTTTGCTGTTCTCCCACCCTTTCTCGGAGTGAACTCCATTTACCACCACCATCTGTGTCCTGTCCCCTAACCAATTCCTTACCCAGGTTACCACCTTTGGACCCACCCCTAGGCTGCCCAGCTTGTTTATGAGTCTCCTGTGTGGAACAGTGTCAAAGGCCTTACTTAAATCTAGGTAGTCCACATCCACTGCTCCACCATGATCTCATTTCCTGGTCACCCAGTCAAAGAAATCTATCAGATTTGTTTGACATGCCCTTTTACCTGTTAATCCATGCTTCCTCAGGTCTTGTAAGTCACAGGATTCAAGATATTCCACAATCATGTCCTTCAGTAATGATTCCATTAATTTCCCCACCACTAAAGTCAGACTGACTGGCCTGTAATTGCCTGCCTCCTCCCTGCTACCACTTTGAGAAGTGAGACAACATCTGTCCTTCTCCACTCCTCTGGAACCACTTGTGTTTCCAGGGACTGATTGAACAGGACTGTCAGAGGTGCAGCCAGCACCTCTCTGAGCTCCATTGGTATCTTTGGATTCACCCCATCTACCTCTGTTGCCTTGTCCACTTTCAGATTTGTGAGTTCCTTCAGGACTCTCTCCTCTGTAAATTGACTAGTGTCAACCTCCCTTCCTCCGATGCTCCAGGCACTTATCTGTGTTCCCTCACCTTCCCCTTCCTCTGTGAATACTGAGCAAAAGTATGTGTTCAGGATGTCCACTTTTTCCTAGTTTCCTTCCACACAATCCCTTCCCCTTCACTTCTAAGCCTTATTATCCCCTTCCCGGTCTTCCTTTTTTTGCTTGAATACCTGAACAATGTCTTGCCCCTTTCTTTATTGCCTGGGCTCTTTTCTCCTACATTTACACCTTTGTGCTCCTAATAGCTTTCCCTGCCTCCTTCTGTTTCTCCTGATACACCTCCTTATCCTCCTTCCTCTGTGTTTCCTTATTCTTCCTGAATACTAACTTTTTAGCCCTTACCTTCCCAGCCAACTCTTTTGAGAATGATAGTTGTCTCTTTTTCCTCTTGCTTTTACTTACTTGCCTGATACAGAGGTTTGTTGTCTTCACTATCCCTCCTTTTAGTTTTGCCCACTATTCTTCCACTCCACCCAAGTCCCCCCAACCAGGGCATCCCTGAAGTGTTCCCCCATCTTTTTAGAATTGGCCCTCGTGAAATCCAGGATCCTTGACTTTGTGTGGTTCATCTGCCACAGTACTTATATTGAACCACGCCGTACAGTGATCACTGGTCCCCACTGTGACATCTGCAACACCATCCTCATTGGTGAGTAATAAATGCTGACTTGAATTTGCTGCTGGCCTAGAGGCTACATGAACTGGGGAAGGGATGATTATTTTTTAAAATGTATTAAACTTTATTGAATATAAAGATTATAACCATACTGAGCAGGTACATAATACATGAACAATATCAGAGTACCTCCCCTGCCCCTAGGCGTATGGCCTCCCTCTCCCCCCCCACACCCAATGGAGCTATAACCCCAGTAGTAAACTTTAAGAGTAAGAGGTGGACGTCAGTATCAGTTGTGTACCACTCCAGGTTGCAGGAAAATAGCCAGTCACAGAACCACTCTAGAGAAATCAAACAGGTAGGGTCCCTACTGTATATAATGTATACAGCTTACCCCATTTTTTATCAAAACTACAAAGCCTATGGTGCAGATGGGCAATCATGCGCTCTACTCAAAGGTTATGAAACAGTTCTTGCAGCCATTCAACATAAGAAATCGAGGGTTGATCCAGCCAGTGCCGGAAGACCACCTTCTTCAGGGAAAGAGAAATTAGAGACATGCAGTATTGGCATTCTAAAACTGGGATAAGTCCCACATCCCAAGAACACATATCTCAGGTTTAAATAACCCCTGTAGACCTAGAAGCGGATTGGCTCTGGCTTTAATTAACTTCCATAAAGGGGCCACTTTAGGACAGTCCTAGAGAAAATGCAGGAGGGAACCCTCATCATGACCACATCTGGTGCAGTTGGGGAAGAGCAACCACCCCATACGGGTCGGTTTTTTGGGGGTATAATATAGATGGTTCAAAATATCAAACTGGGTAAGCCTTAGCCTATCCTAGGTAATGTAATGGTAAGTACCCGACCAGGTAGATTGCCATTGTTGAAGGGAAATGGAGAACAACTGGTCCCAATAAGGGAAAGACCCGTTTATTTCACGGGTAAAGCTGGAGAATAACAGTGCATAAAGAGAGGATACTGCATGTTTCTGGGATACCAAAGGGAGAGTAGAAGAGAAAAACCCTGAAATATCGGTGGTCCACATACCCTAACCAAACCAGTGAATCAAGACATGTCTCAACTGAAAAATTTTGAAGATCTGCTTACTCTCCAAATGAAGTAAAGTTAAAATACTTGCAGAAGACTGTAATACCCTTTCATCCAGTAATTCCGCACTCTGATGGTGTCCAGTTGGGGGGCCAGTCTGCTTTAAGGGTCTGTCCTCCAGTTTTAAAATTCAAATTTTGAAGAATAGGTTGAGAGATATCATGGGAGATAGGAGATTTAATTAGAGCCCAAAACTGAGAGTATACCTGTAGAGAGATGCCCATCACTGGATCTTTCACCTTGAGTGGTGATCTGTTCCAGGGAGTATATGGTAAAGATAGCAAGGACAGGCCATTTTGTAGCAATAGCTGAATTTCTAGATCAAGCCAAGGAGGCCTGTATCCAGTAGGGGGGACCAGGGACGAGGGGAGAAACCACTGAAGCAATTTATTTAGGTGACTAGCAAAATAATAGAGCAAAAAGTGAGGGAATTTAATACCACCCAGATGTTTTGGTGCAGCCAATTTCTTATACGCATGCCTTGGAGCTTTATTTTGCCAGATAAACCAGGTGATTACCTGGTGCAATCTCTGAAACCACTTCAGTGGGAGCCAGAAATTCAGCATATGAAGGGGATAAAATAACCGGGGCAGCACATTCATTTTGATAATGGATATACGGCCCCAGAGGGTCAAAGGGAGAGCTTGCCATCAGTGCAGGTCCTGCTGGATATGTTGCATCAGATCATCTAAATTAAGTTTATGAATAAGGAAATTGTCTTTAGCTAAATGTAACCCCAGATATTTAATTGACCGAGGGGACCAGACCACCCCTAATGACACCAGATCCTGTTTGCTAACAGACAGAGTAAGGGGCATGACTTCTGTCTTACTAAGATTAAGCTTGTAGTTGGAAAGGTCCCAAATTCATCAGTGATTCGAAGGGCAGCTGGAAGGGAGGTAGTCGGATGGGTCATATAAAGCAAGATATCGTTTGCATAGACCAACAACAGGAAGGTTTCTGGACCAACCGGTATGCCGGTGACTTCAGGGGAGGTGTTAAGCCTATGGAGTAGGGGTTCCAAGTAAAGAGTAAAGAGAGAGGAAAGGGACTACCTTGTCTGGTACTGGACGCTAGTGGAATTGGGTCTGAGAGCACTCCATTACAATAAATTCTCACTGAGGGTGAGGAATATAATATCTGTATCCAACTTATGAAAGGCTGTTGGAAACCGAAGACCTCAAGAGTGGAGAACAGAAAGTTCCAGTTCCCTCTGTAAAATGCCTTCTCCACATCCAGAGAGACCAATGCCATGGGAATAGCTGACCCTCTGAATGCAGAGAAGATATGGGACAGCTTCCTGAAATGGTCCATAGAGGATTGATTAGAAACAAACCCCACTTGCTCATGAATGAGTAGGCCTTCCCACACTTAGATTACTCTGGTAGTTAGGATCTTGGTGAGAATCTTAAAGTCACATTTGATAATTGAAACAGGCCTATAATCAGAGACAGATTCCAGGGGAAGGGATGATTATGATTGTCATTGACTTTGCACTGATATGGTTGGGCAGGAGAGATGAGGTAGGATGGGGTGTGATAGAAGTGTAAACAACATATATTTAATTTATAGTGTGACTGAGTGGGAAGCAGTAGGGCAGATGGGTGCTACATGAGTTGGAAGAAGGGGTGATTATTGCATTGGTTTTCATTGGCTTGGTACTGATACGGCTGGTCTGGAGAGAGGTGGATGGGGTGGATGCTATGTGTATAGAGGAGAAGGATAAATAATATATATATATATATATATATATATATATATATATATATATATATATATATAGACATGCAGTGTATGGGTAGAATTGATTTAGACACCTGCTTTGCTGTTCCCCACTTTGCGTTAATTAAATGGGTTACACTTTACTTTTCGTGTTTGTTTCAGTGTAACTAATCACTAATTGCATGCAACAGAAAACAGGACTGTAAGATATGGCTGATGCTGAACTAAATGTGTCATTTCCTTTACAGGTTGGCTTGAAAAGGAGACCAACTACTGACAAAAAGTCACCAAAGATCATTTCACTCATATCATGTATCTCAGACTTGAATTGGTGTCCTTACAAGAAATATGGGATATATGGACAATATTGAAGGCAGATGTTACTGACCACCAGAGTTTAAACCATAACAATATAAGAAAAACAAACCTTCATCGGCATAAATACTGGAGTCAGAGCACTTCGGACACTTACATAAAAAGAGATTTTCAAGTTATGTTTTTTTATTATATTCTAACACTCTGACACAGGTGTTGAAACTAGTGTCTCATTGGACGTTCTTATCAGAATGGCAGCTTCTTTGTTTTCTTCTTTGTCCATGAAGGTTTGGTTGGGCAACACAACATGCAGTTCAGCAGAAAAAGACCATTTTTAAAATAACAGTCATGCCGGGAAACTAGTATAGACTGGATAAAAAGTGGAAACACTGAAGAAACTGATCCTGTCTGTTAAAATACTGTTTGATCATTTTGAACCAATTGTTACTGAATTTTTAAAAAATGTCTTTTAGAAAATGGCCTCTTTCCATTTAAACCATAAGCTACTACCTTTACTTTAGGATCTTCTCACTGCAGCCTTCAAAATATGAAAGAAAATGACACTTCCCCAGCAAAGAAATGTGAAATGGAGTACTGATTTCCTTTTAGCATTGGTGGAACCACTAGGTGACAAAACCAGGCTCAGGATTCAAAGTCCGTTGCCTGGCCAAGCTCCTTCTTCTCCATGGCAATCTCATCCAGTTTACTGAGCTCTGCATCAGCATTTGGGGGTGGCCAGGGTTTGTGCATACCACTGACATGCTAAGCATATGTCGTGGCATCTCAGTGCCGACCTCCCCAGGCCAGTAACACATAATCTGAGAGTACAGTACATCAGCACCCACAGTGCATAAAGCCCTCTGTGATGGTTCAGTTTGAATCCTACCATATCTACTGAGTCTCTGTGTGATCTTGAACATGTCTGTTGACCTCTGCATGTGTCAGACCACCTGGCTGTGAATTGGGTGGAAATTGGACCTCACCCATCCTAAAACTGGATGTAGCATCTCCGTGGACCTATCCTGGGTAAATAAATGAATTATCAAATAAAATACAGATGCAGCATATACCTGATGTCATCTCTCATTGTTTCTCTAAATGAAACCAAGAACTACCAGGCAGTCTGATGAATGAATAGCTCTGGATTTGTATTACTGAGCTACCTTTGTGATAAATTGTAACTTCAGGCAATTCTCTGTTTTAACTTTGCCATTTGAGAGAAGACACCTTAGCAATACGGTGTTGTTCCTATAATTCTAGTTCTGCACTTTAAATCACATTTCTAAATATAGGAGAATGGCAGGTAAAAAATACTTTAAAAACCTCCACCATTATTGATGCACAGGGAATGTCAGAACTGCAGTGTTTCTCTATCTTTGGTTTTGTGAAAAGGAATGAAGAAATTAACTGGTTTTGTTATTTATACCTAGATGTTTACAAATAAAGTCGATATTATGTATTTAAATATACTTTATGTCTATCTGATTTTTTCTTTGTAAGAATTTGTTATATAGACTGAGCTTCTAAGAGCTCTATACAGAGGAACAACTCAGGCATCATTCTGAAAATGATGAAGTGGTTTACCCTGTTTCCTGTCAATTTGTGATACATAGAATTTGACAGCACATAAGGATCGTTTGGCCCATCTAGTCTGGCCATTTCCCTACCTGATGGATAAGCTGCAGATTCTAGTTAATCAACAGCTTACTGCCTCCTACCTCCCACTAGAATTGCCTTATGCCTGTCCCATGCATTCTTGAATTCTTCCACGGTTCCTGACTCCAAAACCTCCTCAGGAAGGCTGTTCATGCATCCACAACCCTCTCTGTGAAAATATACTTTCTAACATTACCTTTGAGCCGTCCCCCCTCTATCTTCAAATTGTGCCCCCTTGTTCTTGCACATCTCTTCTTCTGAAAGATATTACCCTCTTGTACTTTGTTAATTCCCTTGAGATACTTGAAAGTTTCTATCATGTCCCCCCTCTCCCTCCTTTCCTCAAGGTTATACATATTAAGCTGCTTTAGTCTCTCCTCATATGTCTTCTGGTGCAGACCCTGCACCATTTTGGTTGCCGTCCTCTGAACAGCCTCCACTCTGTCTATGTCTTTGCAAAGATGGGGTCTCCAGAATTGCACGCAGTACTCCAGATGGGGTCTCACTAACTGTCTGTACAGAGGGATAACAACTTCCTGTTTTCTACTGTTGATGCCTCTCCCTATGCATCCCAGTATTCCCCCAGCCCTCCGTACTGCCTTCTCACATTGCTTGCCCACCTTTAGGTCATCTGATATAATTACTCCTAGGTCTCTTTCAATTTTTGTTATTAACTCACCCACCATTGTGTACTCTTCCCCTGGGTTTTTGTTTTCCAGATGAATTACCTTGCACTTCTTTGCTTTGAATCTGAGCTGCCACATATTTGATCATTCCTCCAACCTTGCCAAGTCCCTTTTCATTCTTTCCACCCCACCTTGTGTATCAACCCTGTTGCAGATCTTTGTGTCATCTGCAAAGAGACATACCTTTCCTTCCAGGTGCTCTCTCCAATATCACTTTTAAAGACATTAAAGAGGACCGGTCCCAGTACCAAACCCTACGGTACCCTGCTAGTTACCTTCCTTTCTTCACTGTGGACTCTGTTTACTATTACCCTTTGCGTCCTGTTGTCCAGCCAGTTTTTTATCCAGGCTACCACCTTGTGACCCACTTCAAGGCTGGCTAACTTGTATATTAATCTTTTGTGTGAGTCTGTGTCAAATGCCTTGCTAAAATCTAGGTAGAAGAAGAAAACGAAGAATCAGCATTTATATAGCGCTTTTCATACACAGTATCCCAAAGCGCTTTACAAGCAATGCTAGACTGGTAGTGAAGTGACTGAATGTGTGGTGGCGGCCATATTGCACATCATCACCCACACACAGCCTGGATAATTGCATGAACCAGTTTATGGGAAGGAGAATGTTGGCCAGAACACCAGGAATGTTCTCTGCTCTTTTTGCGAAGAGTGCCCTGGGTTCTCTTACTTCCACCTGGACACCCACCAGGACAACACCAGGATGGGCAGAAGGGACCTTGGTTAAATGTCTCATCCGAAGGACGGCACACCCCAGCAGTACAGCACCCCCCCAATACTGCCCTCGAATGCCAGTGATTTTTAGGTGCAAGTCCAATCCCAGTGTGGGACAAGAACCCCACAACCTTCTGGTCCAGAGGCAGATGTGCTACCAGCTGAGCCACAGCCCCTTCCTGGTCTACTACTTTGGTCACCCAGTCAATGAAATCTATTAGATTCGTCTGACATGACCTTTCTGTTGTGAAACCATGCTGCCTTGAGTCCTGTGCCCCACTGGCCTCTAGGTACTCAACAATTCTTTCCTTCAGAAGTGATTCCATAATTTTCCCTACCACTGAAGTCAAACTAATTGGTCTGTAGTTTTCTGCCTCTGCCCTGCTCCCACTTTTGTGAAGTGGAATCACATTTGCCCTCCTCCAGTCCTCAGGTGCCACCCCATCCTCCCATGATTTGTTAAAGAGAGTAGTCAGTGGTGTTACTAGTTCTACTCTTAATTCTTTTAGAATTCTTGGATGAATCCCATCAGGCCCTATTGCTTTGTCCACCCTCAGTTTCAAGAGTTCTTTCAAAACCCTTTCTTCTGTGAATGGACTGGTATTGAACCCCCTATTCAGAATTTCTCCCTTGTTTGGTTTAGGTACCTCTCCCTCCTCTTCCATTGTGAACATTGAGCAGAAATATTAATTCAGTATCCTTGCTTTTTCACTGTCACCCTCTGCCCACATTCCCTTCCCTTTATTAAGTCTCTATATCCCTGCCTTGGTCTTTCTTCATTCCCTAATGTACCTATAAAAGGTTTTATCCCCCTTCTTAACAGAGTTGGCTATCTTTTCCTCAGTTTGTGCCCTTGCTATTCTGACTGCCTTCCCTGCCTCCTTCTACCTTAACTGATAAAGTTCTCTGTCCTGCTCCTTCGGTGTTTCCTTATATTTCTTGAATGCTATCCTTTTCTCCTTAACCATCCCTGCCACCTCTTTTGAGAACCATAGTGGTTTTTTTCTTTGTTTTGTTTTGTTTTGTTGATTTGCTTCACACAAAGGCTTGTTGCCTCTACGATGGCTGTGAACTCAATGAAGTGCTGCAAACACACCTGCTCAGTGGACAGTCTAATACTGCGTGTTGATGGTTTTAAAGAAAACAAAACAGCCGTCAAGTAGATAATATACAGAGAAAGATGTGCCTCTTCACAGACAACACAAAACTATGTAGACATCAAGGAGGGGCTGAGGTAGTTAAAGAGGGCTCTGGAGAGGGTGTCAAAAATATGGCAGTTGAGATTCCATGCCAAAAAGTGCAAAGTGATGCACATAGGGAAAAAGGACCCACATAGAGAGTAGTGGATGAGGGTGGATGTGGGATTAGGTTGGACACAGCATCTCAGGAAAGGGACCTGGAAGTCATCATAAGTGACTCTCCAAACAATCCAGCCAGTGTAATAAATCATATGGCAAGGCAACAGGGGTGCTGGGATATGCTGGGAGGGGATTTGACAGGAGGCAGGAAGTGAGATATTACTCCTGTACTGGTCACTGGTGAAGCCTCACCTGGTTCTGGAGTCAGCACCTGAGAAAGAACAGGAATAGGCTAGAGTCTGTTCAGTGAAGGGCCACCTAGATGATCCAGGGCCAACAGAGCAGATCCTATGAGGAACTGCTAGGGCCCCTAAATACATGCTCACTGGAGGCCAGAAGGGAGAGGGGTGACATGATATGACTGTGCAGGATCCTGAGAGGAATTAGTACAGTAAACTGTGGAGAACTGTTTAACAAGAGCAGTAGTGCAGTCAACAGAGGGCACAAATGCAGGCTAGTTGGTGGTAACTTCAGGTGAGGCATGAGGAGTTCTACTTTTCTGAGAGGGTGGAGATGTGGAACAGATTACTGGGAGAAGGAGTGAGGCAGGGTCTATAAAAGGATTCATACATGACTGGGATAGTTTAAAAGGACTAATAACTCCAGGAGGAGGAGCTAGGTTGGTGGAGGTGGTGGTGGGGAGGGTTGAGGGAGAGAGGAAGGGGTTGGTGAGAAAACAAAAACAACAATAATCATCACACAAGTATAGTTTTTTTTAATGAAAGAACTTTCCATATTTTATTTGTGCAAATTGCAAAACTAACAATAGGTCTAGTGAATCAAAAATGAAAAATCATCCCCGACATTTCAGATCTCACTGTTCCTACTTCAGGTAGCAGAAAACCCTTCAAGACATTAGTTCAGGGGAACAGGTAGGAAACTTTTTATGGGAACACTCAATGGACCCTTGGGACCAATTTTCAAAGTTCCAATTTTAACACAAGGTGCCTGCCTCACACAGCATTGGCATGAGGGGCACCTTGTGTCAAAATTGAGGACTTTGGGATTCTCAAAGACCCCTTACACCACACTGGGACCCAGTGCGCCAAACTGACCCTGTGCTAGGTCTGCACCATGTAGCTGGGTGTGACAGGGCACTAGGGGTCTTGCAGCAGATGCAGCTGCCACATCCCCTAATTCAGGATTCTCAAAACCCTCCCAGAGTGCACACTTCTAGGCAATTTGACCAACTAGGGCTGGTCTAATGGTACTTAGAAGTGTGCCCTCTGGGAGGATTTAGAGAACTTGTACTACCCACAGAGCCCACTCTGGACACAAGGGAACATGTGCCGTGCCCCCCCCATCCCCGAGTTCTTCTTGAATAAATGTATACAATACCTTTCCATGGTACTCTAGCAGACCCTACCAGTCCCAATCCCCTTTTTAGTAAAAGTAATCACCTACTTGGTGGTCTAGTGGACCCCCCCCTTCACTATCCCTGATCTCCCCTTAAAATTAACATGTATCTTTCCCTGATGGTCTAGCAGAGCCCCACCCAGACCTGATCCCCTTTTAGTAAAATTAATCATGTCCCTGGTGGGCTAACAGACTCCCCTCCCTATCCCCGATCTCCCCTTAAATTGAACATGTATCTTTCCTGGTGGTCTAGTGCCCCCCCTTCCTATCCTCAATCTGCCTGTATAATATAACATATAATTTTCCTTGGTGGTCAAGTGTACTCCCCCACTTGCCCCCCCACCCTAGCAGGCAGTGCCCACACTTCACTCCCCCCAGTCCCACCCTCGAGCTGGCAACTGGTACAGTCCTCTGCTCTCCACCGTGACCGAACACCAACTGAGCTGTCAATGAGTGTGTACTGTAACAGTTGATTGTACAGTATGTGCCCATTGATAGCTAAGTTCATGGCCATCCAGGGTGGAGAGTGGAGGGCAGTGCTGGTTGCCAGCTCAGGGATGGAACGTGGACAGTGGGGTGGTGGGGCACTGACTGCGGAGGGGTCTACTAGACCACCAGGGAAAGTTGCATGTTATATTATACCAGCAGATCAAGGATAGGGAGGGGGGTTCGCTAGACCACCAGGGAAAGATACATGTTCATTTTAAGGGGAAATTGAGGATAGGGAGGGGGGGTATGCTACACCACGAGGGATGTGATTAATTTTACTAAAAAGGGGAGAGGGGCTGGGGATGGTTCACTAGACAACCAGGGAATGATCGTTTTTAAGGGAGATGAGGCATAGGGAGGAGGATCCACTAAACCACCAGGGATGTGATTTTATTTATTTATTTATTTATTGAGATCTTGGATAATACCTTTGAGCACAAGCTCATTAAATAGATTCCGTGTCTAGACAAGCAAGAAACGTAAAACATAAGTAACTACTACACAATTATGCATCAGTGTAAGAGAAGAGCAAGCACAGAATATACAAGGTCATAGGCTGATCACAATAGCCTGAGTCTGTTAAGTTACAGTAGGCAGGCATTTGTACGGAGGTTATGTAGGTAACCGGAGTCAAGAACAGAAGTTAGGAATTGAACAGGGTTATAGGGAGAGAGAGAACAGTGGGTGGGGGGAGTGGAGAGAGGGGTTGTGAGAAGGAGAAGAGAGGAGAGAGGCAGGAACTAGGGAGAAGACATGACAGCTGAGTGTAAAAGGGAAGGAGTGAGGGAGAGAGGAAGCTAACATAGGGGGAGAAAGGGTTAAGAAAAGCAAGAGGGGAGGGAGGGAGGGAGGTGGCCAAGAAGTGGATGAGGATAGGGTGAAGTGGTAGAGGGGGTAGGAGGGTGGTGGGGAGGATGGAGTGAGCAGGGAAATTGTGGGCAGAGGTGAGATAATAAGAGGTAGGAGCCACAAAGGAATGCATTGAGGGATGGGTTTGAGTAAAGTAATCAGAGGTCATTTACTTTTACTAAAAAGGGGATCGGGGCTGTTTGGTCTGATAAACCACCAGGGAATGTTAAATTCTAGTGGAGATCGGGGATAGGAGGAGCATCCACTAGACCACCAGGGACATGATTACTTTTAATAAAAAGGGGATCAGGGCTGGGGGGGGACCACTAGCCACCTGGGAATGCTTTACATGACTGCTGCCTGACTTCTTCACTGCTTGCAACAAAACCTTCCAGATGCGCCATCTGTTTGGCGCTTGGTCACAGTTGCCACAAACTGCAGGACTTTGTCACCAGGACCCTACCCAATAGAGAATCGGGCACAGGGTCCCTGGCATACTGGCAGGCTCAAAAGCTGCTGTTGGTGCAGCTTGCGCTGCCCTTTTAGAATCGTGTCCTTGATCTTTATTCTGCCAGCAATGTCTATATTTTCGTGTTTCTACAATATAGATGATGATGATGATAATAATAACAATACTCTTTGTTTAGGTAAGAACAGGAAACTCTTATATGTGTTTTTAGACCATAAGAAATTTGTAATTTGATACAAAAAGAGCACTTTGCCATAAAGACATGCATGCACAAATTTGACTTACGAGGAATAAGAGACTGATGTCTAGACACTGAATTGCTTTATTGGAGTCTGTATTAATAAATAGTGTACATTAAAGCAAAAGCATGACTAGTGGTGGGTGAAGTTATAAAGTTTCATTCCACGAAGAAATGTAAGAATTTGTTTTTTAAATTTCTATTTTATCCCCCACCTCGAGCCCTGGCACTGTCACCCAACCAACCACCCCATTGCAAGCTCGGAGAGACCCCCCCCCATGGAGCCATGGCTTACCCCCCAGGTGGGGACAGAGTGGGAGCTGGTAGCCAGGGCCCTCAAGCCACCCCCCCAGTTCCATACCTTCTAATCTCATCGGGGTTCTCACTCCGAGCCGCTCCTGCTGGTGGCGAGTGCCTATCTAACCCTCTTTGTTGGTGTAGTGACAGGCTGAGGCATTTTCAAATGTACCCCCCCCACGAGATGTGATGTGTGATGATACCAAGGCTTACACTGGCATCCATCACACTCCACCCATTTGTGTGGCTTGAGCATGCCAAACCTCCAGCCACCGCTAGAGGTCGATCCTGCACCGAGTCAAGGCTCCCCCAACCCCCAGAGGAGATGAGTAGTCCATGGGATGCTCAAACTTCCTCCCCCCAGCCAGCCTTCTGACAACCTGAGCCCATTACCGAACTCAGATCACCGGCATCGTGAGCAGTAGCACTACCACTGCGTCAGCAGGCCAGCTGAAATGTAAGAAATTTACCCAAATTCACAAATTTCATCTGTGATGCGAAGTTCAGCTTTGCATCACTGTTAAAACTTTGTGAATCATGAATTTGATAACTTTACCTGTGAACTATGCCCCCAAGGCTAAGTTTGCAATGTTACGTGGAACCTGGAGGTCACATGGTACTACAATGAGCTATATTGACATGCGTAGGCAGAATTCAGCGCAGTCTTATGAAGAAAGAGTTGGTGTTAAGTCTGCTCTAAATCTCTGTTCCCAAAAACATTTGAATAGTGTTTTAAACACTCAGGGTCCAATTCTCAAAGCTCTTATTTTGACACAAGGAGCATGTGCCAGACAGCAGTGGTGCAAGAGCACCTTGCATCAAAACTTGTGGACTTCGGGATTCTCAAAGACTCCCTGCACTACATCCAGTTCCACTGCACCAGATTGGCCCTGCACCAGGTCTGCACCATGCAGCTGGGTGTGACAGGGCACAGGGAGGGGCTTGAGGCAGATGCAAGCTACCATATCCCCTAATTTGGGATTCTCAAATACCTCCCAGAGAGCACACTTCTAAGTATAATTAGACCAGCCAGGGCTGGTCGAACAGTACTTAGAAGTGTGTCCTCTTGAGGTTGGAGAACTTGTGCCACCCCCGAAGCCCACCCTGGGTGGTAGGCAACATGTGCAGCAGTTCCCTCTCTCTGTCCTCGATCTCCCCTTGAATAAACATATATCTTTCCCTAGTGGTGTAGCAGACCCCCCCACCACAGCTCCAATCCCCTTTTTATTAAAATAAATCATATACCTAGTGGTCTTATGGACCCCTCTCCCTAGCTCTGATCTGCCCTTAAAATGAACACGTATCTTTCTGGTAGTCTAATGGGCCCTCTTCTCTATCCCCGATCTGTCCATATAATATAACTTTCCCAGGTTTTCTAGTGGATCCCTTGCCCTGCCTGGCAGTGCCCCATCACCCTGCTACCCCATCCCATCCCTGAGCTGGCGACCAGCATGTCTTCCACTCTGCTCCACGGAGTTGAGTTGTTGACTGAGTTAAACATGAGTGCATACTGTAACAGCTGAGTGTACAGTATGCAGTCATTGACAGCCTTCAGTTGGTGGCTGGCTGTAGAGAGCAGAGGGCTGTGCAGGTCACTAGCTTGGAGATGGGATGGGGGGAGTGGTGTGGTGGGGCACTGTCTGTTGGGGTGAGGGGTCCATTAGACCATCAGGGAAAGTTATATGTTAAATTGTACAGGCAGATCGGGGATAGTGAGAGGAGGTCCACTAGACCAAGAGGGAAAAATACATGTTCATTTTAACTGGAGAATGGGGACAGGGAGGGGGAGGTGTGCTAGACAACAAGGAATGTGATTACTTTTACTAAAAAGGGGATTGGGGATGGGGTCCACTAGACCACTAGGGAATGTTCATTTCTTGGGGAGATCAGGGATAGGGAGGGGCATCTGCTAGACCAGCAGGGGCTTGATTACTTTTAATAAAAAGGGATCGGGGCTGGGGGGGACCACTAGCCGCCAGGAAATGCTTTATATAAGTGCTGCCTGACCATCCCACAGCATGCAGCAAATCTTCCAGATATGCTGTCTGGTGCACAGTCACAGTTTCTGAAAGCTGTGGGACTTTGCCGCTGGGACCCTACCCAACAGAGAATGGGGCAGGATCCCTGGCTTACTGGCAAGCAGTGCAAGCTGCTGTTGGCACAGCATGTGCTGCCTTTTGAGAATCAAGCCCTGAGTTTTTCAACCAAATCACTCCCAGAAGTGTCTAGTGTGCCTTTTGCCTCTAGATTACCAATTATTGTTGGTATTTTTCTGATTTAAATACTTTAAACTTGTTTCATTTTGTGTATTGTGTGTAGTGAGGCAGTGCTGTGGGGAGAGGAGCTGTGTTAGCTAGCTAGCAGCCAGCAAAAGGCCGCCTTTTCTGTGTGCAGGGCAGTTTATATGCATAGGCTAAGTAGGCTGCAGCCTATGGGTGCCGAGGAATGAGAGGCACTAATTAAGATATATATTTTGGTGGGGGCTGCTGCTGCTTCGTCATTGTCTCTGCTGCTGGGTTGGTGATGCCTGAGTCTGTTGAGCAAGTTAAACTAGCGTGATGAATGATGATGATTAAGTGGTGGTGGTGGAGTGGAGTCCACCTCTGGCAAAAAACAACAGCCTGTCAATCCCATTGTGCCCCCTGCCATCAGCTCATTTGGCTCTCCTCCCTCCCTCCTCCTCATCTCCGCAGAAAAAATGCTTGCTCAAAGTCATCTCTCTTGTCCCCTCTCCCCCCTGCAGTGTTGAATGTCCCTGCCTTCCGGTCACGTTCTGTCATTCATTGACATGACATGGTAATGCTGAACCCAGCATCCTTCCCAGTCAGCAGCAGATTTGGAGTTCAAAATCCAGTGACACAAAATCGGTTTGAGCAGCCATGAATGCTGGGTGGGGTGTGTACAGTAAAAGAAGGCCGTATTTCAGGCGGGCGGCTTTTCTTTCTTTTGGATGGGACGGCAACTCGGTGGCTTCAGTTCAGATGGGCTGCAGGCATGTGGTGGCACATCAGCACTGTTGGGACTACTCGGAAAAACCATAACTGTTGTCTGTTTTCTTGGCACCGTGATGCCCGATCCTAGTGTTTCTGCTTTTTGAGAGCACTAAGCAGCAGCAGAAGGTTGAGCGAAGAGGTCTGATTTTGGTTTTCCCTGAGGTAAGTGAAAAAAAAATCTCTCGATTCGAGTTGATGTTTTGACCCACTAAGTAATTCCTACTCCCTAAACGAATCTTGCCCTGAATAAAGGTTAAAAAAATAACCATGCTAATTATATTGAAAAATGATGATGATCATCAAGTGTGTGTGTGCATATGTGTGTGTATGTGTATGTATGTGTTTGTTAGGGGGGGTGAAATATTTGTTTTTGTCATCCCCCTACTGCTATTAGCAATAGTGGCTTTGTTGTTTTTTTCCCCGTTACCCATCAATAGGACCAACAACTGTCAGAGAAGAATTTGCTCAATTAGGTACATATGCATACAGGGTTCAGAGGCGTAAGTCTGGTTTCAGGCAAGTCCCAGTCAAGCAGAGTTCCTGAGTTAACCCCCTATAGAAACAGGGATGGAGAGCATAGGGAAAATAATTTGCCATAGCCCTGATACTTATAACAGTTTGTCCCATCCTACAGGTCAGACCTTAATGCAGGCTGTTTCAGGAATCCCTTGTGTTTGTAGTAGAATCTGGTTTACTCCCTTAATACTAGAACAAGAGCAGGCAGTGTGGGTTGTGAGACTTTGCATGGGTTCCATTAGATAAGGTTTTTTGTTTGTTGTGTTTTTTTAGATCTGGATTTTATCCCTGCTACGCCACCATCCAGGGACATACTGTGTTCAAGCAGAGCTGTCATGGAGACAGGAGGTGGGTATTTTCTCCCCAGTTTTTTCCCACTATCTTCCCTCCTCTCCTGGCATGGGCAGTGCCATTATTGGTCGCTTGCATGCACAATGTGCCCCTGCAGAAGGAGCAAGCTCTCTGGCCTGACTGCAGGGGTCCCTGAGTCTAAGAACCTACCACCATCCCTTCCCAGTCAAGACAAGCTGCTTCACAGCAGCAGCCTGGCCTGCCTCCTGACTCTGCAACCCGAGTGCACTCCCAAGCCCAGTTCACCTGCATGACAGTGCAGTGCGCTGCCCCTGGGCCATTGAGGTGGCCCAAGATTGGGCTTTTAACAGAATGTTGTAGCTGTGAAGGTCAGTAAACTTTTGATATAGAAGAGTTGTCATCTCTATAGGCAGAGAGTCAGTTCAATGCCATGTTGCATCAGTTTCTGAATAGTAGGTCTTGTCGTGTTTATCACCTAATTTAAAGATTTCCAGAATATCTAAGGGTTGGTGAAGATCTTTTTCTGTTGATTTGTAATATCATCCATGAGGTATTTCTGTTGGCTGCTTAGATACAGATACAGATACAGATATAGATACAGATACAGATACATATACTTGTAGTATCTGCAGGTCTTCTTTTTCTCTGACATCATTTATTTGTGACCACTGGGGGGGGGCATGGGGGGCCCGTGAAGTTTCCAGTCTATGGGTGCCATGTAAGTTAATGTAGCCCTGCCTGTGTGAGTAGCACTAATGCTGTTTTAGTCCGTGTTTTGTCTGAATTATGTTTCCTGTTTTCTGTGGTTTGTAATTTTAGTTCTGCAGAACAGTTTGGTCTGTGTTACTGAATTATTTTTTTCAGTGTGGTTTGAGTATGTTGATTTCATTTATTTTGTTTAGTGACTGAAGTCTGAGTTTTCGAGTAGACAATAGTGTCTTTATAATTACCTGAGTTGTTGCATGTGTCCCCTTAGTCCCTGAGTTCCCTGTCATGTATTGTTTGTGTAAAAATAAAAATATAAATATATTTGTTGTTGTTCGTTACTGTCTGTCTAGCTACTGTCAGTTAGGTCAGTAAAGTGTTGTGTTGTGTTCTAAATCTACATGTATAAAAAAGACCATAAAGAAATGCCTTGGTAAAGTAGGAGTTGCTCGCAGTAGCGATGTTGCCAAGAAGAGCATACTTTCTGTAGTTTACATACCAAACATGAACATGCTAAAATGCCAGCAGAAAAAGGCCTAAAGGTCTATCAAGTCTGCCTGAGTGTGCAGCTCACAGTTTACTTTACTGCAGTTGCCCCATCCCCCCTCCTCATCATCCCTGCCTGCCACCCCACCCTCCCTAGCCTCCCTTCCATATTGACCTTTCCTTTGACCCCATCCCACCCCCTCTTAAAACTGCCCACAGTCCTCAAGGAGGTCACCTATTCAGGTAATTCATTCTACCCTGCCACCATCCTTTTTGTAAAGTAGTGTCTCCGCATTTCCCTCCTGAATTTTCCTCCCTCCAATTTCAGAATTTCCACTCGTGACCCTCCCATTAAGCTGAACAAGCCCTATGTACTAACCCTATTTATACCTTTTAAGTATCTGAAGGTCTCTGTCATATCTCCCCTCTCCCTTCTATCTTCAAGAGAACACATGTTGAGCTCCCTCAATATTTTCTCATAGGGTTTTTCCCCCAGTTCAAGGATCATCTTTGTTGCCCTTCGCTCCACCCCTCCAGTAGTTTGACATCCTTCTTTAAATAGGGGCACCAAAACTGCACATAGTACTCCACGTGTGGTCTCACTAGTGACCTGTACAGTGGCAGAATGACTTCTTCTCTCCTAGAGGTGATGCCTCTGGCTATGCACCTCAGCATTTTGTTGGCTATTGCTGCAGCCCTATGGCACTGTACCAAATGTTTCATTTCCCCTCCTCTGAAATGGATACCTGCACTTCCCACAGCCAGTAGCAAGTCTGGAGTTTCTGGCTCCTAGGTACATGACCTTGCACTTCTTAACGTTAAACCCCAACTGCGATGTACTTGACCAATGCTCGAGTTCTGCCAGGTCCTCCTTGAGTTCTTGCCTCCCTTCTTCACTGTCCACCACTGCACAGATCTTTGTGTCATCTGCGAACAGACTGAACTTACTCTTGATCTCTTCTGCTATGTCACTGATATAGATGTTGAATAACACCGGTCCAAGCACCGAACCCTGAGGGACCCACTGGTTATAGGTCTTGGCTTTGAGGGTTTCCCAGTTACAATTACCCTAAACTGTCTGTTCTGTAGCCAGCTCCTGTCCCACCCCATTAGTTTCACCTCTGCTCCCAGGTTCTTCAGTTTGATGAGCAATCTTCCATATGGCAGTGAGTCGAAGGTTTTGCTGAAGACCAGATAAAGGACATCTATGACATGGCCCCTGTCGAGTGCCTTTGTGACCCAACTGAAAAAATCAATTAGGATGGTCTGGCAGGATCTCCCCAAGATAAACCCATATTGCCTTTCATCCGGGAGACCATTATCTTCTATAAAGATCACCAATCTCTCTTTTAGAATGGTCTTCATCAACTTCCCTACAGTGGACACATATGGAAAAGATCTATACTTTTGTAATATCTGAAATATATCCTTGTATCCCCAAATATATTTCAAATATATGTTAAATACATTTACATTTTTCAGATATATTTTGAGATATACTCTAGATATTCGCAGAATGATCGATGATGTATCATATTTGGGATACATCTTATATATATATATATATATATATATATATATGAAATATGTTTTTGCTGTACTATTTCAAAATTAAAGTTTTTGTTCTTTCAATGTTATGTCCTTGAATAAAATCAAAATACTTATTTGTGCATAAACATTATTGCAGTTTCTACGTATCTTGCATTTTAGGTAAACATGTATATTTTTTTTTGTGCTGAGCCCCCGGAGGCTCAACCCAGCCCCACTCACCACCCCCGCATGCCCAGGCTTACCCACCTGGGTGGGACCACCGGGCAGGCAGCCCTCTACCATGAACATTAGAGCAGATGAGACCTGGCTTGCCCCCCAGATCAGGGCTAGGGGAGCGGGACCCCCGGTGGACATGAGTAGGCAGCAGGGATGGTGGTGGGGCCATGTCATGTGCGAGGGCTGGCATTTTTCATGCTGTAGATTCCCCCGGGTGGTGGGGATATGCAATGATGACCAGTGTCCACCCCACCCCACTGACATTTTGGCACCAGTTGTGGCAGTACCCCCAGCCTCTGCCAGAGGTGTGCACTGTGCCAGACACTCAACCCCCCCTCCCCAGAGAAGGAAAGCAGCCACTGGGATGCTCAATCATTCTCCCCCCAGTTGGCCCTCTGACTTCTGACTCCATCTGTCTGAACCTGGGATGTCGGCACCTCAAGCGGACACTTTGACGCTGCACCAGTGGGCTGACTGGTAAACATATATTTTGAATCTATCCAACACATATATTCTGAGTTACTTATACATTTTCATTTTTGGTTTCCCTTGTAAGATGCTAAATATAGATATATATTCTATGCAAACAACTGTGTTAATGCATCATTTAGGGTTAAAACACAAAAAGTCAGGAAATTAGACCTTTAGGGCTGCCCCCAACCCCTCGTGTGTCCCCCATCCTCCCAAAATTGACAGATGCTGGGGTGTGTCATTGGGATTGTTAGGCCTAAATGTCACCCCATTCCATGTGTAATCATGTTTACATGCCACAGTAAAGAAGAATGGGGTGACATTTAGGCCTCACAACCTCAATGACACACCCCGACATCTGTCAATCTCAGGAGGATGGGGGGCACATGAGGGGGGTAAGGGGCAACCCATAAGGTCTCATTTCCTGACTTTTTGTGTTTTAACCCTAAATTATGCATTAACACAGTTTTTTTCATAGAATGTCCTTACTTTTTGAGAAAGCATAGAAAAGTACAAACTTGTGCAAGTTGGTGAGAGCGTGGGGCATGAGGGCCCGGCACTCTCACCATCTTGCAAATTTCTGCCTAACATAACAAGTACTAAATATCATATGTATTGGTGGGAGCACATATTAGTGGGAGCATGGGGCCCAGCTTGAAACAAAACAAAGTTTCATTCATTGGAGTGGCATAATTCCACATCTGTTTACATTTCACACACCTAACCACTGAAAATTACCTCCATTGCAGTAAGGCTAGCTACCCTATAAATGTCACACCACAACCACAATGCAAAATGCTATCTACAAAACGTAAAGTGGTCACGCAATATCTCCACAGCAATTTAATTTTTCAACACCTAAATATCACAATTCACATTTACAGGACATCCCCTCAACACCCTCCAAATTTCAAGTTAAAAGACCAAACCATTTCCAAGATATTAAATTTTAAACTTTGAAATTTTCATTTGTCAGAGTGGCATAGTTCCGCACCTGTTTACATTTTACACACCTAACCACTGAAAAGCATGTCCATGGCAGTAATGCTAGCTACCCCTATAAATGTTAAGCCACTACTACAATGTAGAACACTCTCCTCAAAACATAAAGTATGCCACACAATATCTCCACAACAAATGTATTTTCTGACAAATAAACACCATAATTCACATCTACAGGACATCCCCTCAACACCCTCCAAATTTCAAGTTAAAACACCAAACCGTTTCAGAGATATTCAATTTCAAAGTTTTTGTACCTTTAAGAATTCTTTGATCATGAGACTCAGCCACGACACACAAAATGGCAGACCTCGAGGCTGAAAATGCCCTAAAATGGCAGTTTTGTGATCAATGATTAAAATCTTTGATTGTGAGGGGGTGGGCAAATTCAAATGCTTATAACTCTGGAATGGAACAAACTTTTTTCACCAAACAAACACTGGCATATTCCACAAGCAATGGGCTTTCTATGTGCCAAGTGTCAGACAAATCAACCAGACAGTGCCTCTGCTATGTGTCACAGAATACAGTGAGCAAAAATAGCAGAAAATCTTTGATCGCAAGGGGGCAGCACTTTCATACCCTTATAACTCTATCACGGAACACCATGTTTTCACCAAACAAAGACTGATGTGTTCCATAAGCAATGGGCTTTCTATATGGCAGTTTTCAGATAAATCAACCACAGAGTGGCTGTGCTATGTGTCATGGAAGGCAGTGAAAAAAAAATAGCAGAAACTGCATTTTTTGTACTTATCTACACAAAAAATGTTTACACTACTGAAATAGAAATTGGTAAAATTTTCAAAGGACACCACCAAAGCCCAGCACCCATGTATACAACACAATCTGAAGTCACTCAAATGCATTCTTCAACAACTGCTGAGAGTACGGGGCCCTTTGGGCCCAACGCTCCCACTAGCACATCATTTCTCCCATGACATCACAGTACTAAATATTATATGTATTGGTGGGAGCATATATTGCTGGGAGCACAGGGCCCTTCAGGCCCCATGCTCCAACCAACTTGTCCATTTCTGCCTAACATCACAGTACAAGTACTAAATCTCATATGTATTGCAGGGAGCGTAAATTGCTGGGAGCATGGGGCCCAAACCAACTTGTCCATTTCTACCTAACACCACAGTACAAGTACTAAATCTCATATATATTGGTGGGAGCACATATTGCTGGCACTCTTCAGGCCCCATGCTCCCACCAACTTGTTCATTTATGCCTAACATCACAGTACAAGTACTAAATCTCATATGTATTGGTGGGAACACACATTGCTGGGAGTGCAAGGTCCTTTGGGCCCCACGCTCTCATCAACTAGTTTACTTCTCCCTAACATCACACTGCAACTACTGAATAGCATACGTACTGGTGGGAGCACTTATTGGTGAGAGCAAGGGACCCTTCTGGCCCCACGCTCCCACCAACTTGTCCACTTCTGCCTTCAGACCCCACACTCCCCCCCATTGTCCGGCACTCCATAACCACAGACATCTGCCATACATTTTTAGCTGTCCTATACCTTATCATGAAATCTTCCTACACAACCAAAGCTATGCTCAGCATACCTTTGACAACACACAGAAATGTTTTTTCACCAACTATAATGAACATGCACCACAACTCAGCAACTGTAACCAGCACTGACACAAAAACTGACACAATCCAAGATCTATGATGACTCTTTCTACATGCCGGATTTCACACAAATCATGCACACGGTTCAAAAGTTACTGAAGCACAATGAACCAAATTTTCATTCATCGGAGTGGCATAATTCTGCACCTGTTTACATTTCACACACCTAACCACTGAAAATTACCTCTGTGGCAGTAAGGCTAGCTACCCTATAAATTTCAAGTCACTAGCACAATGCAGAACGCTATCCGCAAAACGTAAACTGCGTCACGCAATATCTCCACAGCAAATTAATTTTCCAACAGCTATACACCATAATTCACGTCTACAAGACATCCCCTCAACACCCTCCAAACTTCAAGTTAAAAGACCTAGCCATTTCTCAGATATTTAATCTTAACGTTTTTGCACCTTTAAAAATTCTTTGATCGTGAGAAGCAACCGCAAATTCGTGATCAAAGATGAGGAGAAACAAATTTAAACCCTTATAACTCTGGAGTGGAACAAAATGTTTTCACCAAACAAAAAATGGCATGTTCCATAAACAAAGGGTTTTCTGCGTGCCAAGTTTCAGACAAATCAACTACATAGCCATGGAAGACAGTGAGCAAAAATAGCAAAAAATCTTTGATCGCAAGGGGGGCAACTTCAAACCCTTATAACTCTAGAACGGAACAACGTTTTTTCAAGAAACAAAAACGAACATGTTCCTTGACTAATCGGCTTTCCATATGGTAATTTGCACACAAATCAACCACAGAGTGGCTGTGCTATGTGTCATAGAAGGCAGAAAAAAAATTGCAGAAAGTGCATTTTTTGTACTTATCTGCATAAAAATTGCATACACTGCTGAAATAGAAATGGGTAAAATCTTCAAAGGACACCATCAAAACCCAGCACCCATGCATACAACCCAATCTGAAGTCACTCAAATGCATTCTTCAACAACTGCTGGGAGCACGGGGCCCTTTGGGCCCAATACTCCCACCAACACATCCATTTCTCTCAAACATCACAGTACAAGTACTGAATATCATATGTATTGATGAGAGCACAGATTTCTGGGAGCACAGCACCCTTCAGGCCCCAGGGTCCCACCAACTTGACCACATCTGCCAAACATCACACTGCAACTACTGAATATCACACATATTGGTGGCAGCACGTATTGGTGGTGGTGGTTCAAAAGTTACTGAAGCAAAATGAACCAAATTTTCATTTGTCAGAGTGGCATAACTCTGCACCTGTTTACATTTCACACACCAGACCACTGAAAATTACCTCCGTGGCAGTAAGGCTAGTTACCCTATAAATTTCAAGCCATTAGCACAATGCAGAACACTATCCACAACACATAAATTGTGTCACGCAATATCTCCATAGAAAATTAATTTTCCAACACCTAAACACTGTAATTCACATCTACAGGACAGCCTCTCAACACCCTCCAAATTTCAAGTTAAAAGACCAAACCATTTCCGAGATATTTAATTTAAAAAATTGTAAAAATTGTGCTCTCTGGACCCTCCAGATCTGGCCATCTTGTCCTGTCCTTGCGAACAAAGATTGCGATCAAGGAATTTGCAGATTTGCGACCAAAGAATTTGCAGGCTTGTGATCAAAGAATTAAAAAACATTAAAACTCCATTTTGTCACAGAATTATATTAAACCACAGGCATGACTCAATAGAATGAAGCCCCCTGAGCAAAGTCCGTCCTAGTTTGGCTTCATAAGTCACCCCTGGGTTGAGATATTTGATTTTTAAATCTGCCCATCTAGTCGAGCCCTCACTATCAAAGATCATGGTCAAAGAATCTTGCGATCAAAGAATTTGCAGGTTTGCAACCAAAGAATCTGCAGGCTCACGATCAAAGAATAAAAAATGTTGAAACTAAATTTTTTCACAGAATTACATTACACCACAGGCATGACTCGATAGAATGAAGCCCCCTGAGCAAAATCCATAGTTTGGCTTCATAAGTCACCCCTGAGTTGAGATATTTGATTTTTAAATCTGGCCATCTAGTCACGCCCTCGCGATCAAAGATTGCGGTCAAAGAATCTTGCAATCAAAGAATTTGCAGGCTCGCGATCAAAGATCATTAATGAGCCACAATCAAAGAATTTCAAACTTTAAAACTCTATTTTTTGACAGAGTTACAAGAAACCACAGCCATGGCTCAATAGAGGGAAGACCCCGGAGCAAAACCCATCATAGTTTTATTTCAGAAGTCACCCCTGAGCTGAGATATTTGTTTTTTTCCAACCACAAAATGAAAACAAGATGGCAGCCATCATGATCTAAGAATTCCTCGAGATCAAAGATTCTTTGATTGTGAGCCTGCATATTCTTTGATTGTGAGGAGTGACCAGATTGCCAAAACCCCATTCTTCTTTCGCAAAATAACTATATAAATTTTCCCATAGATTTATAATAGGAGCTAAAAAGTTTAATAACTTTTGAATGGATTAATATTTTTTAACAAAACAAAAAGTAGCATGTTCCTTGACCCAAACTCTTTGTACATCCTAAGTTACAGACTGGCATGCCACACAACGGGCATGCAGCCCCATGGACAAAATCTGAAAAGCTGCCAACAGAACTCACGAAAAGTGCTTTTTTTCAGTGTTTTTGGTGCAGAAAAACTGTAAGTCCAAATGAAATAAAATTTGGCAGAGGAAGAGGAGGGTACTGGGTCTAAAGGGAGTACAAGGGGTGGGAATGGTGCAGAAATGGACACAAGTTCCTTTACATGAGAAAGGGTCCTGAAGGAACTGGAAGTAATAAGAGTCGATAAAGCAATGGTGCCAGATGGGGTGCACTCCAGGGTCCTTAAAGAACTAAAAGAGGTGGTGGGTGAACCTCTGGCAATCCTGTTTAGCCAATCACTGGAAACGGGAGAGGTACCCAAAAACTGGAGGATAGCAGATGTAGTCCCCTTATACAAAAGTGGGAACAAAGAGGAAGCGGGGAACTACAGACCAGGCAGCCTCACCTCAGTAGTGGGGAAGATCATGGAAGCACTACTGAAGGAGAGATTGGTGGAACATCTGGTGCCAATTGACTACAGGTCCCAAGGCAGCATGGTTTCACCAGGGGGAGGTCACGTCAGACCAACCTCATTGAATTTTTTGACTGGGTGACTAGGGAGGTGGATCGGGGAGGGCAGTGGACATGGCCTATCTGGACTTCAGCAAGGCCTTTGACACTGTGCCACATAGAAGACTATTACGCAAACTGGGGAATATGGGTGTGGGTAGGACAGTAGTGTGGTGGGTAGGTAACTGGCTATGCAGCAGGACACAGAGGGTGGTGGTAAATGGCTGTCACTCCACAGAGGGAAGACTGACCAGTGGGGTGCCACAGGGATCAGTGCTGGGACCGGTCCTATTCAACATCTTCATCAGTGACATTGCACAGGACCTAGAAGGCAGAATTTCCCTGTTCACTGATGACACAGAGCTCTGTAACAGAGTAGACACACCAGAGGGTGTAGACAGAATGAGAAGGGACCTGCAGAAACTTGAAGAATGGTCAGGGATTTGGCAGTTGAAATTCAATGCAAAGAAGTGCAAGATAATGCAAATGGGGCACAAAAACCTTGGCACAATATATCAGTTGGGGGGGTGAGGATATAGCATGCACCAAGCAAGAAAGGGATCTTGGGGTTATCATCTCTGATGACTTCAAGGTAGGGAAACAGTGCCACAAGGCAGTAGGTAAAGCAAATAGGATGCTTGGATGAATAGGCAAGGGCCTCACCGGAAGGAAAAGGGAGGTCATAATTCCACAACACAAGACACTAGTGAGGCCCCACCTGGAGTACAGTGTACAGTTCTGGAGACCTTACTTATGTAAGAACATAGGGTAGAGAAGGTTCAGAGGAAGGCAACAAAGATGGTACATGGATTGCATCACAAGTTTTATGAGGAAAGGTTTAAGGACTTGAATATGTACTCCCTGGAGGTGAGGAGGGAGAGAGGGGATATGATAGAGACATACAAGTATCTTACAGGGAGGAATAGGGTGCAGGAATACACTATTTTTAAGCAAAAAAGATGTTTCAGGACTACAGGGCATGGGATGAAGTTGGAGGGAGGACGATTCAGAGGAAACATGAGGAAGAATTTCTTCACAGAACGGGCAGTGGACAAGTGGACACCCTGCCAGAGGAAGTGGTGGGGGCTGAAATAATCACAGGATTTAAGAATGCATGGGATAGACATAAAGGAATTCTGGAGGTCAGGGATAAGCGGCAATAGACTTCTAGAAAAACATAAAGTGCACTTACAAGCTCAAATGGGTAGACTGGGTGGGCCATAGGCCCTTATCTGTCGACACTGTCTATGTATCTGTGTAAGAGATGTACCATGCCCCACTGTGCATACCAAATTTCATGCAAATCCATTGAATGGCTCCAAAGTTATTAACGCACAAAATTTCGAGTTTAACATAGAAGTGGCTTCATAACCCTACTGTAAATATAGGGGTGTGACTGCGCCCCTATAATATATATCTATATATATGTATTATAGGGGTGTGGTCGCGCCCCTATATTTAGGGTTGAGTAGGCACTTTAATGTTAAACCTCAAATTTTGCACGTTAATAACTTCGCAACCGTTCAACAGATTTGCATTAAATCTGGAATGCACGGTCTGGTATGGTAGATATCTTGATTTACTACGTTTTGTTTCAGGTAAACATATGATTTTTGCACAGCGAAGCACCAAAAAATGCACTTTTCACCACTTTTCTGCATTTTTTGTCCATGGCGCTGCGTGGACACCGTGTGGTCTATTGGTCCAAAACTTGGGATGTAGAAAGAGCTTGCACCAAGAAACATGCTATCATTTGTTTGGTGAAAAAATATTAATTCTTTCAAAGGTTATTACAACTTGAAATTCCCATTATATCCTATGGGAAAATGTATATGTATTTTTTGCAATGTTATGAGAAAGACCAGATGGCCCTAGAAAAGACCAGATGGCCCAAATTGGGATGACCGTATCTCAATCACAGTTTGGTCTTTTTACTTGAAATTTGCAGGGTGTTGAGGGGATGTCCTAGAGGTATGAATTATGCTGTTTAGGTGTTGGGGAATAATTGGTTGCAGAGATATTCAATGACATAATTGACATTTTTCCCATAGGATTACATTGCAGTCTGTGCCATGACTTTCGGAGCCGTTATCTCAGAAATGAAGTGAGATTCAGACTTTTCGCTACAGGTGGCTTAGATCACCTTTAGGTGAACTATGCTGCTGGAAAAAGATTTGAAATCGTAGAGTAAGCCTGCAGTGGAATTGTTTTCGTATATTGCATGGTTCATGAGATATTGTGAAATTACTGTCAAAAGGGTTCAAAGAGTGCCTGTCCAGTGCTTTTCGGTGCCCATATCTCGGAAACGATGTGAGATACAGGTGCAATTATTTGATGTTGTGTGGAGTACTCACTGTCATGATTACAGTGATGCTAGAATTTTGTTTCTACCTCTTATGGTTTGCAAGATATCCACAAATTACTGTTACAAGGGTTTGGTGCACTATAGTGCTGCTGCATGGCTTCGTAGCCCTTCATAAGTGGGAGTGTGGGCCCAGATGCATATTGTTATGCAAAAATTGGCAACTTGTTGGGAGCTGGGCTTCGTGCTCCCACCAATATGTGATTTTTACTACTTTTATTACACTTTTTCAAAAAGTAAGGAAATTCTATGCACAAAAACTGCATTAATGCATCATTTAGGGTTAAAGAAAAAAAAGTCAGGAAATGAGACATTAGGGTTGAACCCCTAACCCCTCCAACACATGCCCCACCCCGATCCTCCACAGACTGACAGACGCCGGTGTGTGTCATTGGGGTCATGAGGCCTAAATCTTAAACCATTCTCCTTTCCTGTAGCATATCAACATGCTCACAGATGGAATGGGATGGGATTTGGGCCTCACAACCCCAATGACACACCCCAGCATCTGTCAGTCTTTGGAGGATCGGGGTAGGGTGTGTGTTGGGGGGCTAGGGGTTCAACCCTAATCTCTCATTTCCTGGCTCTTTTTGCTTAAACACTAAATGATGCATTAATGCAGTTTTTTGCATAGCGTATATATATATATATATATATATATATATATATATAAAATTAATGGGGGGTTATTAATCTTAATGAGTAGTTCATCAATATTAATGAGCAGACCACTGATATTCACTAGTAATTCATTAATATTCTTGAGCAGCTTTTCTGATGTATATATTTAACCTGAGCAGTCTTTGGTGTTCTTTAATGAAATAACAGTCCCACTGTTCATTAGGGAGGTCCCTAAAAGCCCATGTTGAAACTTTTGTGTAAAATATGGCGTGTTAAGTGTTATTGCAACTGCTTTCTCTTTATGCACACTTGTAACTTCGCCAATTTTTAATATTTTCACTCCAAATTTTAACACATTACCATTTGTCACACCTCCTCATGAACAGTGCAGCTGTCATTTCTCTCTTCCTGCATGAAATGCGTTTTTGCATCTCTGCCGCAGAATGGCACGTCACTGTGCAAAATCAGCATTCGGGATGGATTAACGAAATCACAGTGCCAGTGTTCATGAGAGGATTTCCCAAAAAGCTCATGCTGAAAATCTGGTTAATAATTCCCCAAAATTGCCATGTTGTGAGCGTGCATTGTGCAGTTTATTCACGGGCTTGTAACTTTGCCAGTTTTTCATAGTTTCCCTCCTGGTTTTCAACATTGCCCTTTTCCATGACTCCTCATGAACAGTATACAGCTGTCATTTTTCACATCCCACCCAAAACATGATTTTGCATCTGTGGTGCAGAATGGCACATTCACTGTGTGAACTCAACGTTTGGGACACATTAACGAAATGTCAGTAACATTGTTCATGAGGTGGGGTGCCAAAAATGCCATGTTGAAAACTGGGTGGAAAAAATCCTTAAAATGGCAGAACTACGTTTGTCCATTACACTGTGGCACCTGTGGCACCTTTCGGTGCCGTATCTTGAAAACAATATGAGATATAAGTTTTGTCTATTGCATCTTGCGTGGAGGACGTGCTGTCATAATTAACTGAACTTCTCTGCTGGGACTAAAGTAGAAGAACTTTTGTATTTGACTTTTAATTTAGGGTAAAAAAACTAACATACAAAAAAAAGTGTGAGTTTGGGTTAACTGAACTGAATGGGTATCTGAAGAGTTATCTAGGTGTAAAGCTCAGGTGACTAAAAGGACTTAACTGCTGTGAGGTTTAAATTATTTGTAGAAAGATCTGGTAAGTAGGGGGAGTGGCTTAGTTAGAAGGAAGCTACATTTAAAGATTGCCTTAGAAAGTTTCTGCTAATAGCTAGGCAGAAGACACCAGGAGAAAGGACTGCTGTGTGACTGAATTCTCTACTGGGACTATATTGCCCTCCTTCCCTCCCCTCTACCCCCCCACCTAAAGCTAGTTCTATTTTTATAGGCACAGAATTTGACTGACAACAGGAACTTCCTGTTTAGGGGCAGGAAGTGAGTGATCACAGAACCACCAAGGACCCACCATCCTAGAAGGGCAAGAGTAGCTCTCCGGCCCCCTCTAGCTGCTGGAGGTCTGCCTCTGAGCAAGTAAGTGGTCTACTGCGAAATATAGGATATTCTTGTCTCAGAACAGGACAATCAGGAGCTTAAAGGGCACTCAGGCAGAAAGTAAGGAGAGAGAGAAAAAAAAACAGAGGAAAGAGTAAGGATTGCAAACAGTTAAGGGGCCAGAAATCAGACATGATTGGAGTGGTGCAGTGCAGTGACTGTGGAGCAGCAGTCTTCCGGGAGATGTTCTGGAGGATGCGGTGTTGTCCCATCTGCAGGCACCTCTCTGGGCTGAGGGAGGAGGTCGCTCATCTCCAGGTTGAGTTGGCCAGGATTTGTGGGACCTCCTCTTCCATCCAGGGACCACCAGTGCCACTGCCGTTGCCTCAGAGGTTGCCAAGAAAAAGGAGCGGTTGGACCACAGTGGGCTCAGGGAGGGTGAGGGTGGTGGAACAGAGGTGCATCCCTCCCATTGTACCTCTCCACAATTCCTATGCCATTCTGGAAAAGTGTGGGTCCTCTATGGAGGCACCCACAGTGGAGACCAAGGAGGATGCTGGGAACCTCCACAAAGGAGACCCACAGGAGGGTGGCAGGGGACCCTGCAGGGGAAGGAAACAACTCCTGGTGGGGGACTCCATTGTTAGGAAGGTAGAACTGGGGAGGAAGGGGAGAGGGAGGTAAGGTGCCTGCCTGGCACCATGGCTTGCAGGGACAGGAAGCGAATCCTCAGGATTGCCGGAGCAGCTGCACAGGGGAGGGAGCTGGATGTCATTGTCCACCTAGGGACAAATGACCTGGCTAAGAAAGGGATTAGAGAAGTGCAGGAAGAGTTTGTGGAACTGGGGAGGGGCCTTAGTCAAGTAGCACACACGGTAACCTTCTCGGAGGTGCTACCCATCTATGGCATAGGAGAGGCTAGGGTGTTCCGCACCATGGGATTCAATCGGTGGTTGAAAAACTGGTGTGGAGCTCAGAGATTTGGCTTCATTGGGGACTGGGGGTCCACCTGAAGTGATGCAAGCCTATACTGGCATGATGGGCTGCATCTGTCCGGGAGGGGAACCAGGATCCTAGGTGATAGGTTTAAATGATTCATTGGCAAGCTTTTAAACTAGCCAAGGGGGGAGGCACTGGAAAGGAGCAGGAAAATCCTAGCCCCCCAAATAATCACGGTAGTAAGTGCGGCAAACACCAACATAGAGGTGTCGATAGGGAGAAGGGCAGGGGTAAATGGAGAAAGTGACAAAGGCATGAAGGACAGGGATGGGGAAAAGGGTAAGGCCATCAGGAAATGGAGGGTAATGAGTACCAATGCCCGTAGTCTGGGCAACAAGCTCCCTGAGCTGATGGCCTTAATGGAAGAGGGATGCCTGGATATCATAGCAGTCACAGAAACGTGGTACACAGAGAACCATGACTGGGATGTTAACATACCAGGGTACATAACCTACAGGAGAGACAGGCAGGGGAGAAGAGGGGAAGGAGTAGCTCTCTATGTAAAGGAAGGGATAAAAGCAACTGAACAGAAGAGTTAACAGGGAGGAGAGGAGGCACTGTGGGTCACCTTGGAAACTGGAAAGGGCACCACAATCCGCAGAGGGGTTGTGTACAGACCCCCATGTCAGGGGGAAGGAATGGACAAGGATATGATAGAAGGCATTCTTAGAATGGCAGAGAAAGGGGAGATACTGTTGATGGGAGACCTGAATATGCCAGATGTTAACTGGAGCACATTTGCTGCAGCCACATCCAAGAGCAGGGCCATTCTTGATGCCCTACAGGTGGCAGAGATTAGACAGCTAGTTTCGGAACCCACTCGTGAGGGAGCAATCTTAGACCTCATACTCTCAAATGGGGGCAGTGAGAGGATCTCAGATCTAGAAGTGGGTTGCCATCTGGGGACAAGTGACCATCAAACAGTGTGGTTCACGTTAAACTCAGCTACAGAGTCAAGCCATACAAAAGTAAGGGTACTGGACTTTAGGAGGGCTGACTTTGGCAAGATGGGAGAATGCCTCAGAAAAGCACTAGCAAACAGGCTAGAAGGAGGTGTGGAGCAACAAGGGGGAATTATCAAAACTGCCATCACAGAGGCAACAAGCCTTTGTGTGAAACAAATGAACAAATCAAAACGAAAGAAAAAGCCACTATGGTTCTCAAAAGAGGTGGCTGTGAAAGTCAGGAAGAAAAAGATAGCATTCTGGAAGTATAAGGAAACACAGAAGGAGCAGGACAGAGAGCTGTACCAGTTAAGGCAGAAGGAAGCAGGGAGGAAGTCAGAATAGCAAAGGCCCAAACTGAGGAAAAGATAGCCAACTCAGTTAAGAAGGGGGATAAAACCTTTTATAGGTACATCAGAGAGCGTAGAAAGACAAAGGGAGGGATAGTGAGGCTGAATAGAATGAACGGTGGGTGGGCAGAGGGGGACAGTGAAAAAGCAGGAATACTGAATGAATATTTCTGCTCAGTATTCACAAAAGAGGAGGGGAAGTGCCTAATCCAATTAACAGAAGCACTCTTGATAGGGTGGTCGATCCCAGTCCTTTCACAGAAGAAAGGGTTCTGCAAGAACTCCTAAAACTGAAGGTGGACAAAGCAATGGGTCCTGATGGAATTCACCCCAGAATTCTAAAAGAATTAAGGGAGAAACTAAAACCACTGGCTACTCTTTTTAATAAATCATGGGAGGATGGTGTGGTACCCGAGGACTGGAGGAAGGCAGATGTGATTCCCCTTCACAAAAGTGGGTCCAAGACAGAGGCAGGAAACTACAGACCTGTCAGTTTGACCTCTGTGGTAGGGAAAGTGATGGAGTCACTTCTGAAGGAAAGAATAGTCGAGTACCTAGAGGCCAGTGGAGCACAGGACCCAAGGCAGCATGGGTTCACGAGGAAGGTCATGTCAGGCTAGATCTAATAGATTTCTTTAACTGGGTGACCAAAGTAGTAGACCAGGAGTGGCTGTGGACATGGCCTACCTAGACTTCAGCAAGGCATTTGACACAGTCCCACACAAAAGATTAATAGTCAAATTAACCAGCCTGGGAGTGGGACCCAGGGTGGTAGCCTGGAATAAAACATTGGCTGGACAACAGGACACAGAAGATAATTGTAAATGAGTCCATTCTGAAGAAAGGGGGTTACTAGCGGGTAACATGAGGGTTCAGTATTGGGTCCAGTCCTTTTAATGTCTTCATCAGTGACATTGCAGAGGGACTGGAAGGAAAATATGCCTTTTGCAGATGACACAAAATCTGCAACAGGGTTGATACACAGGAGAAGTGGAAAGGATGAAAAGGGACTTGGCAAGGTTGGAGGAATGATCAGAAGTATGGCAGCTAGGATTCAATGCAAAGAAGTGCAAAATAATGCACCTGGGAAACAAGAACCCAGGGGAAGAATACACAATGGGTGGGGAGGTAGTAACAACAACAAAAATGGAAAGGGACCTGCCGGTAATCATATCAGATGACCTTAAGGTTAGCAAGCAATGTGAGAAGGCAGTAGGGAGGGCTGGGGGTATACTGGGATGTATAGGGAGAGGCAGCAGCAGCAGCAGAAAACAGGAAGTTGTTTTACCTCTGTACAGACAGTTGGTGAGACCCCATCTGGAGTACTGTGTCCAGTTCTGGAGACCCCATCTCCGCAAGGACATAGACAGGATAGAGGCAGTCCAGAGGAGGGCAACTAAAATGGTGCAGGGTCTGCAAGAGAAGCCGTATGAGGAGAGACTAAAGGAGCTTAATATGTATACCCTTGAGGAAAGAAGGGAGAGGGGGGACATGATAGAAACTTTTAAGTACCTCAGTGGAATCAACAAAGTCCAAGAGGGTAACATTTTTCAGAAAAAGAGACTTGCAAGAACAAGGGGACACAATTTAAAGATAGAAGGAGGGCGGTTCAGGGGCAATGTGAGGAAGTATTATTTCACAGAGAGGGTAGTGGATGCATGGAACAGCCTTCCTGAGGAGGTTGTGGGGTCTAAAACTGTGGGAGAATTCAAGAATGCATGGGACAGACATAAGGCAATTCTTGTGGGGGGTAGGAAGAAATAGGCTGTTGGTTAACTGGGATCTGTGGCCTATCCTGTAGGTAGGGAAATGGGCAGACTAGATGGGCCTAGCGGTCCTTATCTGCCATCAAAGTCTATGTTTCTATGTTTCTTACAACAACACTTGAATTTTTTTCCTAGCTGCTACAGTTCTTGAGATATTGGCAGATTAGTGCTACAAGGGTTCCTTGCCCCGAAGGGCAGCTGTATGGCTCTGTAGCTATCTGTAAGTAGGAGCACAGGGCCCAGAGGGCCCATGCTTCAACAGATACATATCGTTTTGGAGAAACACATGCTATTTACTAGTTAGATTACACTTTTTAAAAAAGTAAGGAAATTCATTGCAATATACTTAATTTAATTCATCAGTTAGGGTTAAAGTAACAAATGTAGGGAAATGAGACATTAGGGTTGAGCACTTAACCCCCCACCACCCGATCCTCCACAGACCAACAGATGCTGGGGTGTGCCATGCTGTCAGGAGGCCCAACTCTTATCCCATTCCATGTGTAAACAGGTTGACATGCTACAGTAAAGGAGAATGGAGAGAGAGTTAGGCCTTATGACCCCAGCACACCCAGTCTCTCGATCTGTGGAGGGTGAGGTGTGGTGGGGGAGTGAGGGCTCAACCCCTAACATCATAGGTGTGTGTCTATATATATATATATATATATATATATATATATATATATATATTATGGTAGTGCTACCATAGTTAGGTTGAGGAGCCATTTCCATGTTAAACCCCAAATTTTGCACCTTAATAACTTTGCAACTGTATGATGGATTTGCCTGAAATTTGAATGTATGATCAAGACCCATAGGCCTTGGGATCTGCCAAGTTTCGTACTGATCGGATATACGGTTGTGGAGTTATTAAAGTGATCTGCTTGGCGTGCGTTCGCTTTTCTGGAATTCGTGGTCGCTACCACAGGTCGACGTTGTTTATGGATTGGCCCAAAATCTTCAGAGAACATGCAGCCAGGGTCCCTGATGTGCCTTTCAAAGATTTCGTGAAAAAATATTAAACGGTTCAAAAGTTATTCAAAAAACAGTTTCCCATTATAAGTCAATGGGAAAAGTTAACAAAAAGTTCAACACTTTCGCAAATGCATTTTTACTTTCGCAAATGGGCCTGTTACTTTCGCAAATCAGCCATTTTGTTTTCAGTTTATGATCAGAAAAATGGTTGGCATTTAAATTTGGGACCCTGTAGCAATCTAATATTTTTTGTATTCACCTAGTCGGGCCCTGAGGATGCTTGCCATGTCTTTATTTTGTGGTAAAACACCCCAGAAATATGTTTTTCAAATTTCTGGAAAAAATACTTCATAAATTACTTTCGTTATAAAGCTGCCGAAATTTTTAGAAAGCTTTCGTAAATTGCGACAGTAATTTTCTAGTCTGTGGGAAAATGACAGCAATTCTTTGGCACTGCACTGCAAAATAACCGTTGGGAGTTTTGGGCTGAAATTTGGAGGGAACTCAGCCGATATCTCACAGATGTGCCTTTTTGTGTTGCATTGAACAAATATTACACGGCAGCAAAGTTATGGCACTCCAAAGTTGACAGTTTTTCCCATAGGATAACATTACGGCGCCTGAAGCATTACAGGAATCCTTTGGCACCCTGCTGCAAAATAACGGTTTGGTCTTTTTTCCTGAAATTTGGAAGGAAGACAGCCAACAGTACACAGATGTGCCTTTCAGTAGCTTGGTGAAAAAATATCACATGGCGGCAAAGTTACGGCACTCCAAAATTGACGGTTTTTCCCATAGGATAACATTACGGTGCCCGACACTTAACAGAAATCATTTGGAGCCCTGCTGCAAAATAACGGTTTGGTCTTTTTTCCTGAAATTTGGAGGGAAGACAGCCAACAGCCCACAGATGTGCCTTTCAGTAGTTTGGTGAAAAAACATTACAGGGAGGCAAAGTTATGGTGCTCCGAACTTTTCTTTTTTTCCCATAGGATAACATTACGGCGTTCGCCGCGGTTTTTAAGCGTCTGTATCTCGGAAGGTGCGAGATACGGACTTTTCGTCAGAAAATTTCTTGGGCTAAGATCCAAATTAGCCAGGATAGTTGTAAATAATATGACTTTTAAATTTTTTTTCTACGTCGTACGGTTCCTGAGATATAATGTATTTAGTATTCCAAGATCTCATTTTCTGCGCCGATACTCATTATTTTGCATACATTATTTATACTCACTGTCTTTCTCAATGCAGGTTTTGGGGAAAACCAGCCTGTGCACTTACATTACTGTTACTGTTGCCCTTTCCGCTTGCGGATCCGTACCCGTTTCACTTACCATTGACGTCTGCGCCACCATGTGCGTTATCCTTTATGCTTTCATTTGCACTTGCGTTTCTGTTATTTTTGCCATTTCTGTCTACAGTACTGTTTATCTTACTGTTTCACTTTACATCACCATGCCCATTGACATTTCTGTTTGCAGGCACCATGTTACTATGTGACAACACATCACGTGGCAGACCATTCCACGTCACGCCACCATGTAGCTACCCTTTCTGTTCTCATTCATGCTTGTGTTACCATGTGCCAACTGTTAGCATTTCTGTTTGCATTGCTGTCCCTGTTACTATGCCACAACACATCATGTGGCGGAGCACGGGCCCTTCATTACATTCACTATTTCTCATTATCATTCTCAAAAGAAGGAAATTAGAGGCAAAAACTCCGTTTAATGCATTAGTTAGGGTTGTTAGCGACAAAAGTGAGAAATTCACTGTTGAGTTGAAAACCCCTTGGACCTCTAACCGCATTGGGGTGCGGATTGATCGTGGGTCCCAACTCTCACCCCATTCTCCTATGACTTCTGCTGATTTACACATGTCAAGGGGTGAGAGTTAGGGCTGATTTATCCCAATGCGCACCCCAATGCCGTGTTGGGGGTGCTGGGGTCCAAGGGGTTTTCAACCCTAACAGCCAATTTCTCACTTTGTCGCTGTGGAACAACCCTAACTAATGCATTAAACAGAGTTTTGCCTCTAATATATATATATATATATATATATATAAATAGTGGTGCGGTCGCACCACTATAGTTAGGGTTCAGCAATCACTTACATACTGAAGTCAAAAGTTTGGATGTCAATACCTTTGGACCCATTCAACAGATTTGCCTGACATTTGGTACGCACGGTGGGGCATGGTAGATCACTTGATTTGCCAAATTGTGTTTCAGTTGGACTTACGGTCTTTGCATATGAAAGCGCTGAAAAATGCAAAATTATCCATTTTTTGTGGCACCTTTTGGGACTCCGGATGTGGTCCTGCATGGCCGTTGAGTGATGTGCCACTCTGCGAGATGGCTTGTTTGAAAGAGCTTTTTTAGCTGAACATGCCGCTTTTTGTTTGGTGAAAAATATTAAGGCATTCAAAATTTATGCCGCTTTTAAGTTCCCATTATAAGTCAGTGGGAAAATTTATATATATATGTTTTGGGAACAAAGAATGGGGTTCTAGCCATCTCGTCCCTCCTGGCGATCAAAGATCTTGCAGCCTCACGGTTCAAGAATCTTTGTCCCTGAGAAATTTCAAAAATTCTTTGATCGTGAGGTCCACCATCTTGTTTTCAGTTTTTCAATCACACAAACACAAATATCTCGGCTCAGGGGTCGCTTCTGAAGTAATACTTGGATGGGTTTTACTCAGGGGACCCCGATCTATCAAGCCATGGCTTTGGTTCCATCCAAATCATTCCAAAAATAGAGTTATTAGCTTTTAAATTCTTCATTCGTGGCTTGCTAACGATCTTTGATCATGAGCCTACAAATTCTTTGATCGTGAGATTCTTTGATCACGATTGTGCATTGTGAGTGAGGGATGAGATGGCCAGATTTAACATTGTTGTTTCTGAGCCCAGGGGTGTCCTATAAACTGAAATGAGGGTAGGATTTGCTCAGGGGGCTTCATTCTGCCCTGTCTGAATAATAATAATTATGTTTTAACTATCTCTTGTAGTCTAGTGGCCCTCCCATCATAATAAAATATAGTTATTTGTAATTCCGTGGTAGTCTAGTGTCCCCCCAATGTGTATGTTTTTACATCCCTGGTAGTCTAGTGGTCCCCCATCAAGCTGTATAAAATTATTCTTATTGCTCATATCCATGGTAGTCTAGTGGCCCCCCCGATCTGTATTAAATAATATTATTTGTAGAGATCCCTGGTAGTCTAACAGCCCCCACTAGCATAATAAAATATATGCTTATTTTGTATTTCCTGGTAGTCTAGTGGCCCCCCCACCCAGGCGTGCCAGCCAACCCAGTGTAACGAAATGGTGTGCCCTTTATTACTGTGCCACTTAGGATATAAACATTTATTTATAATAATACTATACAGCTTGAAGTCCTAGACTACCAGGATGTGAAAATACAGGGGTGGGGGGCACCAGACTACCAGGGCACTATATAGGATAATATATTTTATTGGGGGCCACTAGGACTAGGCAGGATGTTAATATTTTATTGTGATGGGGGCCACTAGACTACCAGGATAGTTAGTACTTTTTTTTCTTATGCAGATGGGGGCACAACGAAGCCTCCTGAGCAAAATCCACCATAATTTAACACTGTAGGGCACCCTGGGCTACAAATTCATTTAGAATCAGCATCTAGTCCCTAAACAAATTGCACGATCGCGATCAAAGATTCTCTTAATCAAAGAATTTGTCGCCTCGATCAAAGATCGCAGCTTATGCCGCTAACAAAGAATTTAAAACCTAAAACCTATTTCTTGGACCGATTGATGGAATTTCGATTGATGGAACCAAAGCGATGGCTAGATAGATCGGGGTACCCTGAGTAAAACCCATCCAAGTTTTACTTCAGAAGTGACCCCTGAGCCGAGATATTTGTGCTTGTGCGATCGGAAAACTGAAAACAAGATGGAGGACCTCACGGTCAAAGAATTTGAAAAAATCCTTGGGGTCAAAGATTCTTGAACTGCAAGGCTGCAAATTCTTTGACCGCCAGGAGGGACAAGATGGCCAGAACCCCATTCTTTGATCACAAAATATACATATAAGTTTTCCCATTTACTTATAATGGGAACTTAAAACTACCATAACTTTTGAATGCCTTAATATTTTTCCACCAAACAAAAAGTGACATGTTCGGCCATGAAAGCTGTTTCAAATGAGCCATCTCACAGAGTGGCACACCACACAATGGCCATGCAGAACCACATTAAGAATGCCAAAAGGTGCCTCCAAAAATGGATAATTTTGCACTTTTCAGCACTTTCATACACAAAGACCGGCACTCCAACAGAAACTAAATTTAGCAAATCAAGAGATCTACCATGCCCCAACTCGCATACTAAATTTCAGACAAATCCATTGAACGGGTCCAAAGTTACTAACGACCAAACTTTTGACTTTAGTATGTAAGTGACCGCTGAACCCTAACTATAGTGGCGCCACTGCGCCACTATAATATATATATATAATCTTCCCTTGTCAATCTTCACCATTCATTACTGCTTGGGTTAAGCTGGAGATGCGCTCCCGCTACGGGAGTTTTTTTTTTTTTTGTTGTTCCAACGGCGCCGGCCTCGAGGATGAGGTACTGCGTCATACGCGAGGGGTGGCCATTAGATGCTGCAGACTCCTCGTTTTTCTCAGAAGGTTTTCACGACTCACTCGATGCCGTATACCAGTAAGACCGTTCCTTTTGTTTTCTGTACTACGGCGCCGAGTGTTTTATTGCTTTTTTTCCTTGTTTATTTCACATCACGTCCGGTTCGGGAGCAAGGCGTAAGTCGAAGGCGGGCCGTGCCCCTATGCATCGGTGCTCCAGTGGCCAGCATTTTTCCATCTCGACCGCATGATGTCTCTCCTGTTGCCTGGGACCCAACCACAACATGGACGCATGCGACGCTTGTTTCTCCATGGACCGTCGTGGTCCTCGAAGTCCCGTTCAAGCTCAGCAAGGCCCCGCTGACCTTCGGGGGATGGCGCTGCCCAGAGATTCCCAGATAAGGTCTCTAGGCCTTCCCCGGTCCCATCCCGGCCTATCCTGATCCATGGAAGAGAAGGCTTCCTCCTCTTCTCTTGCCGAAGGAAGCTTCTCGCGGTGTCGAGACATCGTGGTCCCAGGAGTTCGACAGGGACACCACCTCGGCAGTCACCTCCTCGGAGTTGCAGGCTCCCCAGTGTCGAGGCCCACGCTTGCTGGGCCTGGCACCGTGACCTCGATGCCGCCCTCCGTGCCGTTTCATCCCGGGCGCCACTTGCGGCACTGGTGATCGAGACAGCACCGTGAGGCGGTGTTGCTCTGGACTTCGGCACTGCTCGTAGTGCCGCAGGCTCCCGGGTCGTGCCCGGCGCTTGGTTGGGTTCCGACGCGGGCGGTGCCGTGGGCTACACTGGCATGGCAGGGAGCCAGGACCGGGCCTGACTGTAGCGGGTGGGCTGGGGTCGCCGGCACTGTCCCTGGCACTGGCGCCATTCACGGCGCTGCCTCCAGGGACCCCTGGGTTGCCAGCATTGAGGTTCTGCTGGTCTCGTCTTCGGAGGTCGATGACTCAGATGTGGACCCATCCTGGCACCCTGACTCTTCAGGGTCGGGTCCCGGTGGCAGTCGGGGTGCTAGGGCGGCACAGCGGGTCCTCCTGCTGTCCCCACTCCTGTCCTCCTCTGAGGACCTTGGGCTAGGGGTGGCCCGGGTCCCAGGGGTGATGTGGTGGAGACTGAGGGGCTCCCCCTCTAGGGGTCTGTGACAGCTACCCTCCTGGGTGCTGTTGCCACCTCTCGGGTGGGGAATGCTGGGTCGAGGAGGAGGGCCTCTCGGAGCTGCGAGGGTCGAGGGGCGGGGCCGGTCATCGCTGGTTCAGCTGGCCACCCTTGTGGGGTGGCTAGGAGTCGAGCGCCAACCCCGCCCCTTCCCTCTTGGGCCCGGGTTCCTCCAGTGGCGCTGCTGTGGACTGCCCTTCTGGATCCATGCAGTCCCGGGTTTGTCACAGGGGAGGCTCCCCCCCCAGGCTCTTCTAGGCATCGCATCCCCAGGGTCCCGTCTTGCGGCCTGGTTTGTTGTCCGGGATCCCGCCAGCTCGGGCTCCGTTCCCCGTATTTCAGAGCCCTAGCAGAGGTCAGTTGCCTTTTCACAGGTGCCCTTCTCCAGTACCTCTGTAAATACCCCCCGCTCTTCCAGGCCACGTCGGTCCTACGGGTCCGTTATCCTGGGAGCAGTTCAGAGGTTCTGCGGCCGCCTTCCCCTCATACGTTAGATACATGCATGAGCGGGTCTTTCGACTCTCCCCACCGCCGCAGGAATCTTCTGGACATTCGAGCTCTCCATCATCCTCGTCTTCCTCCTCTGAGGGAGAGGGACCCCTTGCTCATCTTTCTTCTGACGCTGATTTCACTGAATATCAGCGATTCCTTCGAGGATGGTGAGGGATCTTGAATCTCTTACATTAGGCGAGACAATACTGCATGGGAGATGCGTGAATTCCTTGGAGAATTCAGTGCACAGCACCTGGTGGTACCTTCCTGGCCTATCCCCTTCCAGGAGGCATCTATCCATTCCTGGCAGTCGCCAGCCGCCCTTTCTCCAGCCCTGTCACACTGTCGTCGAAGGTATTGTGCCCTCTCGGAATCCCTGGGTACCCTTCCCAACCCGTCCTCGGGTTTGGTGTACCTAGAGCCTCCTTCTGGACATCGCCGCCTGGCGCACGACCGTCCACTGGATTCGGATTCCCTACAATCCGACCGGTGGGGCGAAGTGTGTTCTCTTCTTCTCGTGCGGTGGCTTGCATTGCATCATACTCAGGCTCACCACGCTGCCTACAATCGGCATCTGTGGTCGATGCTCTCCCAGCTCTTAGCATCAATGCCTGATATGGAGCACACCAGACAGGCTATTGCCCTCTCTGCTATAGGCCTGGAGCTGGCAAGACACCAAGCAAGGGCATTTTATGACGCCAATGAGGTGACTTCCAGGCTTGCGGGGACAGCGATCTGCATTAGGCAGACGGCATGGCTTTGTCTATCAAGGTTGTCACCCCTGGCCCGGCGTAGGGTGATGCACTCCACTTTCTGGGGGAACCGTCTTTTTTCCTCCAGAGCTAGGAGACTTCTTTAGGGGCTTCCTCTGTCTCCCCGTCTTCGGGGTGCACCTCCTAGCTCTTCTTCCACTTGGGCTTCTCTCTGTATTAGCCAGGGTCTTCCCCTTCTGTTTCTCACCAACAGGAGGCTGGCAGTCTTGTTCCTCAGGGTTCTACCCCCTTTTAAGGGGAGGGCTTTGCATTCACTAAGCAGTAATGAATGGTGAAGATTGACAGGGAAGATATGAAAATTACGCACTCACCGTAATTCTTGATCTTCTCTTGTATCTTCACCATTCATTACTGATACCCACCCACCTTCCCTCAGTGGCCTCCTTCTGTATGCGTCTCCCCCTCCCGTCTCGTTCCCCCCTTGGCCTTTATGCCAAAAAAAAAAAACCTTTCTGTTCTTTTTCCCCATTCTTGTGAATGGATCTCCTTTTTTCCTCAAGGTAAAGGGAAACGAGCACGGTTGCAAATTTCTTTAATTCTGAGGGAACTCTTTCTGACTGCCCTATGGTGCAATTCCTTATCTTCTTCAGGTCATGCAGTTTCACAGCCCAGGTGGCCATGCACTGTCTTGGCCTTCACAAAGTCTGGAATCCCCCTGGCAGGTATTATTTCAAGCTCTTCTAGCTGCTGACTGAACTTGTCAGCTCTGAGCATCTGTCTGCCTTGTCCTGGGAAGTCTGATTGAGTTTCACTCTACCTTTCATACAAAACTGCCTTCGAGAAGGCATAGTCTTTCCCATACACTTCTGTGTTAGCACTTAACAAGGTGCTAAGGGACTTAGTCCTCTTCCTGGATGGGTGCTCTACCCGGAACAGTTTCTGCCCAGACAGTCTAAGGGCCCTCAACTAGGATGAAGGGACTTGGCATGTTGAGAGTTCAGAGAGTCTGCCCTCATTCGGATCTGTTCAGGTGGTTCGGTTGAACCTCCCCTCAGTCCTACCAACTGGGATTCTTGCTCCCTTGTCAGTTTCGAGCCTATAAGCCTCTCAACCGACGCTCGATGGGCACTGTCCTCCCTCTCAACATGCCTCTTTCTTTCTTTCTTTCTTTCTTTCTTTCTTTCTTTCTTTCTTTCTTTCTTTCTTTCTTTCTTTCTTTCCTTCCTTCCTTCTTTCTTTCTTTCTTTCTTTATTTCTTTCTCTTCCTCTACTCCCCTTTCCTCCTCTCTGTTCCTCCCCTAGAGCCGCCCTGGAAAGGAGGCCCTGCGGTCCCTTAGGGTAGGAATTCTCTCTCCTCTGTCTACTCTCCATCGGCTTTTTCCTTTTCAGTTTATTTCCTTTCCTTTTTCTATCCCTCGGCTCTCCTGCCTCATTTCTTTTTTCTTACCCTTTATTTTCACCTCTCCGGCTAACAGAACTGAGATATAGGAGGAGTCTGCGGCATCTAACGGCCGCCCCTCGCGCATGATGCAGTACGTCGTCCTCGAGGGCGGCGCCGTTGGAGCCGACTTAAAAAAAAAAAAAAACTCCTCAGAAGGGAAGCGCCGTCCGCTTAACCCAAGCAGTAATGAATGGTGAAGATACAAGAGAAGATCAAGAATTACGGTAGGTACATAATTTTCATTTATTGTGGCACGGTAATGCCACTATAGTTAGGGTTGAGTACCCCATTTAAGGTTAAAGTGTGAAAGTTTGAATCTTAATAACTTTGCCACCGTATGACAGATTTGACTGAAATTTGGCAAGCAGAGAGTGGTACTATAGATCTCTGGATCTGCTAAGTTTTGTAAAACCATAGAATTTACATTTGCAGAGTTTTAAAGCAAAATTCCATAGTGAATTTACGCTTTTTTGTGCTTTTTTTGCTCACATCTACAGGTTGCACGGTTTGCAGGACCAGTTGTAAAACTTCAGGAAATATGTGGCCAGGGTCCCCAATGTCCCTTTTGAAGATTTTGTTAAAAAATATTAAACTGTTCAAAAGTTATTCAAAAAACAACTTTCCCATTGTAGTCATGGGAAAAGCTAACAAAAAGTTCGACAGTGTCACAAATGTAGTTTTTAGTGTTGCAAATGACCCCTGTAGTGTCATGAGTCAGCCATTTTTTTTTCAGTTAGTGGTCACAGAAATGCTTGGCATTTAAATGTGGGACCCTCAAGGGACACAATTCTTTTAGTGTTCACCTAGTTGGACCCTGAGGATGCTAGCCATGTCTTTTTTGGGGGTTAAACACCCCAGAAATATGTTTTTGAAATTTTGGTAAACTGTAGTGTCGCAAAGTAGTGTCACACTTGCGACACTTTCATGATTTTTTTTTGCGAAAGTGTTGTGATTTGCGACACTACTTTGCGACACTATGGCCAAAATAATAGGAATTCTTTGCCACCCTTCTGCAAAAGAATGGTTTGGTCTTTTGGGCTGAAATTTGGAGGGAAAAAAGCCAATACACCATAGATGTGCCTTTTGGTGGTTTGGTGACAAAATATTACAGGGATGCAGAGTTATGGTACTCCGAAGTTGATGCTTTTTCCCATAGACTAACATTTTGGCATCCGCCACGCCTTTCGGGGCTCGTATCTTGGAAACACTTCGAGATACAGACTTTTCATCAGAAAAATGCTTAGCCCCCCACTATGGGGCTAAGTGCAAAACTAGCCAGGAAAGTCATAATTTATATGAAATTTTAATTTTTTTTCTACGTTGTACGGTTCCTGAAATATAAGCAATTTAGTATTCCAAGTGCTCATTTTCTGCTCCGAGGCCCATTATTATGCATACATTCTTTGTATTCACTGTCTTTCTGTATGCAGCTGTTGGTAAAAAAAAGGATGTACGCTTTCGTTACTGTCACAGTTAGCATTCCCACTTGCGTTTCCATAACCATTTGCGTTAGCGTTCCCGTCTACGTCACCGTGTGCGTTACCCTTTGCATTTTCATTTGCTCTTGCGTTTGCATTACTGTTACCATTTGTGTTTCCATTACTGTTTCTGTTTGCATTTCGTTTTGCATCACCGTGTGCATTACCATTTGCATTTGTATACGTGCTTCCATTTGCATTTGCCTTTCATTTGGTGTCAACGTTGCTGTTACCATTAACATTTGCATTTCCTATTGCGGTACCATGACTGTGCGCATTACCATTTGCATTTCCGTAAGCGCTTGCATTTGCATTTCTGTTTGCGTTACCATTTCCGTGTACACCACAGTGTGCATTACCCTTTGCGTTTTTGTTTGCGCTTGCATTTGCGTTACTGTTAACATTTGCATTCTCATTACTGTTTTTGTTTGCATTTCATTTTGTGTCACCGTGTGCATTACCATTTGCATTTGCGTATGCGCTTCCATTTGCTTTTCCTTTGGTGTAATCGTTGCTGTTACCGTTAGCATTTACATTTCCTATTGCGGTACCGTGACAGTGCATGTTACCATTGGCGTTTCCGTATGTGCTTGATTTGCATTTCCATTTGCATTACCAATCCCATCTATGCCACCGTGTGCGTTACCCTTTGAGTTTTCATTTGAGCTTGCATTTGCGTAACTGTTAACATTTGCATTTCCATTACTGTTTTTGTTTGTGTTTCCTTTTGCATCACCGTGTGTATTTCCATTTGCATTTGCGTACATGCTTCTGTTTGTGTTTCTCTTTGTGTTTCCTTTGGTGTCATCGTTGCTGTTACCATAAGTGACTGTATTTCAAATTACGGTACATTGCCTGTGTGCATTATGGTTTGCGTTTCTGTATGCGCTTGCGTTTCCGTTTCTGTTTTCATTAATGTTTGCGCTTGTGTTTGTATTACTGTTTGCTTTATCATTTATGTTTGCGTCACCATGTGCATTAGCGTTTGCACTTGCATTTGCGTTGCCGTTACTTCACTAGTTATAGTGCACATTCTCAAAAAGAAGGGAAATTCATGACAAAAAACTCCATTTAATGCATCAGTTAGGGTTGTTCCACAGCAACAAAAGTGAAGAAACTTGATGTTAGGGTTTCCACCCCACTTGCACCCCAACCCCACCCTGCCCCCACCAACAGGCATCGGGGTGTGCGCTGGGGTCATCAGTCCTTACTCTCACCCCATTCTCTATACTGCACCACCTCAGCTTGTTTGCACATGGGTAGGGTGAGAGTTAGGACCGACAACCACAATGTACACCCTGATGCCTGTTGGTGGGGGCGAGGTGGGGTGCAAGGGCAGGAACCCTAACATTGAATTTCCTCACTTTTGTCACTGTGGAACAGCCCTAACTGATGCATTAAACTGAGTTTTTTGCCATGAAAAAAACATATATCTATATATATTAAACATAATTTTAAATTATACCCATATGGAAAATAGCTATACTGTATTTTGTTAATAGCTGGACTATATTTGAATTATGCCTAAATATGTCACTTGTTTCTGGTATCTGTGCATTTTTCCAGTTATACTTTATATATTTGCAGAATTCAATGATGTATGTCTTTTGCTTGGCATTGATATACTAAATGTATATGTTTTGTTATTCTATCAGCAGTCATCAAGTCCTCCTTTTTCCATCTGAGGAACATCGCCCAGATAAAGTACCTAGTTCTGCCTGAGGACCTTCCTGTGTTGGTCCATGCCTTTGTGTCTTCCCACCTTGACTACTGCAATGCTCTATACCTAGGGCTACCATGGGTGGACCTCTGTCCCCTGCAGCTGGTGCAGAATTCTGCAGCAAGGTTGTTGACTGGTCTGTCAAGAACTAGCCATGTAATTCCTGTGCTTCGCAAACTGCACTGGCTGCCTGTGTGATGGAGGATCACCTTCAGGGTCACGTTGCTGACTTATAAGGCCCTTCACAGACAGGGACTGGGCTACATGCAAGACCTCCTTTGGCCCTATTGCCCACTCCACCCACTCCGCTACACTGATGAGGGATTGCTAGAGGTTCCCAGGGTCCTTCTTCAGACCTTGGGTGCTAGGGCATTTTCATTTCTGGCCCTGACCCTGTGGAATGCTCTACCTCATCGTATTAGAGAGTGCCTGTCCACTAAGACTTTTAAGTCCTCATTGAAAACATATTTATTTAGTTTAGCCTTCGGGGACAATGTTTAGTTTGTATTACTGCTGCCTATTTTAACATTTTGATATGTTTTATCTTATTATTTTTTATACTGTTACACAATTTGGTATTTGAAAAGCTCATTATAAATAAAGTCTGATTTGATTTGATTTGAAAATTTCTTGTTTTACTTTTTAATGTTTTTATGGACTCTAATGAAAAATCATTATAGTTTTTATGCAAGCATAATTTTATCCTGTAATTTCTACAATAAGTATAAGTTAGAAAACATATATTTTCAATATATTAGAGATGTATATTCTGAGATATATTTCATATATGTTAAAATAGGTTTGGCCTGATATACATCTGGAAAGTATCTGTAATATATGTATTATTTATCATTCATATATATATATATATATAGATAGATAATACATTTGAAATGTATGTTTTACAATGCAAATAAATATGTTTTACAGTTTATAAATATGACTGGAATGTATATTACGTAGACCTTTAAAATATAAATAGACTACATTCCTTATATATATAAAATGTTGTAAAACCAAAGGCAAAAGTAGCAATAGTAAAAGTCAGACCTCCCCACAGGACTGGCATTTCATACTGTTCTCATGCTTTTTCAAGAACAGTATGAAATATTGATCTTGTGGGAATGTCTGTTATTTACTATTGCTACTTTTGGTTTTAGTATCACAATTTTCCCTTTACTGTACAAATAAATTTTGTGATGGAAAATCCAAGAAGTGCCTTCTGGAGCTCCTGGTCCAGTGTGCATGTATGCCTAACTTCTGCTGTCAGTAAATTTTAAATCTTGTTTGCTTGCAAGATACAGTATGTGTATAATATGTGCAGAACATATTTTGTATATATGTCAAATATATTTTTGCTAATGTTCATTATCATACTGTGTACAGAGTTTAATAACTAATTTGCATATTTCAAAAGCACAGTTTATCAACCAAAAGCATGATAATTTCTATTTTTAAAATAGTTTTGAATTGACAGCAATAGCTTACGGACCAGAGGGAAAGGAGAGGAGTAAAAAAAACAAGTACATGTTGGAACTCACCCCGACATAAAAAGAAACCAAACAGGGGTGGTATACATACCAATTTGAGTCTCACAAAATAATGAGATCAAGAGGCAAGTTCTATGTGTAAGTATAAATGTATATTCTGTAAATCTGTATTATACAATGGCAAGAAAGAATCCTGGGCTCTGATTGGTCAGTGTATGCCCAAGACAGTGATGTTATTACACAGTAACATCACTGTATGGATGAGGATATACTTTAGCTCATCTTTTCTTAAGAAACAAAGATATCCTGCCACACTAAAAACTACAAAAAACATTTTTTTTAATGTTTTTTATTTTGTATAACAATGAACCATTGTATAATAGCAATAAGGCACTCCAGTGTGTGTGTTATTGTGTAATAACATCACTCGTGGGGTGGTGGAAGCACTCGGCTTCACATCATGCTTCAGCCCACCCCAGGAGTGACGTTAGTACATGATAGCACACACCTTGTCATGCCTTATTGCTTAAGTAATGGTGCATCAATAAATTATAATTGTACTATAGTTACAGTATCTAAATGTCTGCTAATGAGGGGAATTCCAAATATACAGTTGAGAATATGTACCATTGAGATTAATCTATTGTTTGGGTAGTTTAAGATATTTTTACAATGCATATATTAAAAAACTATTTTAGATATATGTCAACTACATAAAAAGTATATCTATTAAATATTCAAAATATATAAGCAAATATATAAAATAGATATCATGTACCTGTAATAAATATATAATGGGATTATATTTATGATATATCTTAAATATATCTGTCATATATATTCTGCAACTAAATCAGATATTTCAAAACTAACCAATTTGAGATATATACATATAGTTCAGATATGATCAAACATATATCTAAAATATATTTCTTTTCCATATGGAAAAATAAAAATTCACAGAATATTAAGAAATTTCTATGAACTATACAAAAATACTATCTAAGGTATATCTGAAATATATGTATTAGATATATTTCAAATATTACAAAACCTGACAATTTGAGATATAATGCATATATTTGGAAACTACTATGAAAATCTATTTATGGATGAAATTCAAAAACTATTTCAAATATAATTTACAACATATATTTGAAATATGTTTCTTGTCCATATGGGGAGGTAAGGCCGACTAGTTTGTAGTTACCCAGATCATCCATGAGACCACTCTTGTGGAGAGGCACCACGAGAGCAATTCTCCAATTCTGGGGCATGCACCCTGTCTCCAGTGAGGTGTTAAACAGGTCCACCAGAGGGTGCACAAAGACCTCTGCTAACTCTCTGCTGACTCTTGGATGCACTCCATCTGGTGCCAGGGCATTGTCCACACACAGGACCTTTAGGCCCTTTAGAACTCTATCCACTGGGATTACCCCATCCATTTCCCCTGCTCCTTCCATACTCATCCCTCTTCTCTCTTGTGGCAGAAGCCTATCCTTTTTCCCAGTGAACACCCAACAGAAGTACTCATTAAGTGCCTTCACCTGGTCCACTCCCTTTTCTGCCCAACCCTCTACCCACTTGATCTGGACAATCTTGTCCTTACAGCTCCTCTTCTCTCTTATGTACCTGAAGAAATCCTTTTTCCCTTCTCTGATCCCTTGTGACACCCTTAGCTCCCTTGAAGCTTTAGCCATCCTGACCGCTCTGCTCACTTCCCTGAATTGCCTCAAGTACTCCTCCTTGTCTGCCATTTGCCTGGTTCTCTTGTACCTGCTAAAGGCCACTGTCTTATCCCTCGCCTTCTCTGCTACCTCCTTGCTGAGCCAGCTTGGTCTTTCAGTCCTGGACTTCTTACTCTGGGTCCTTGCACACATGTTAGTGGCCTCCATCAGACCCAGCTTGAAAATGCAACTGATCTCCTTGCCTTACTACAGACTCTACCAACATATCTGAACCTGTCCTGCACCTCCTCCACCCCACACCCTTTCAGGTCATTAGTGCCTAGGTGTAACACAATATGAGGCTTATCCCATCCCTTCCCTACTTACTTTGGAATAACCTGCCCCACCCTCCCTGCCATCATGCCTGGCAAGCACTCCACCCATTCATGACTTTTCCTTGCTCCCTTGCTTTTCCAACACACCCCTTTCAGTATTGAATCACCCAGTGTAAAGCAAATGAACAAAGAGTAGCACCCATAGCCAAAGAATACTCACACAAAATGATATTGACTATAAAAATTGATTATTGTGTAAAAAGTGCAAAAGCAAACCAGGACAACACTAGAGGTGGCAAAAACACCATTGGACCGAATCAAAGAAGTCACAATGAGCCATCGCCTGAAACTGACATTTCGCTTGAAGAATCCATACTTCCTCTGAGTAACTCTGAGGAAGGTCAAATTCTTCAAGCAAAATGTCAGTTTCAGGTGACTGCCTACTGTGACTTCTTTGTCACAATGGACAGTCAAGATGGCGACCGAGCTGAGCTTGCCTTAGCAGTAGCAGAAATTTGGACCGGGATTTGGACACAGCTTTGGACACAGCTATTCGTTTTTCGTCTATTGCTTATTGTATTTAGTTCCTTTTCACCTGAAATTTAGTGTTTCTTAACTGTAAGCTATCTGCGGTAACTGCTTATTTGTGGGTGCACCGTCGCAGTGTTTTCTATTACTGACTGTTTGCCTGAGTTTGGATCGGAGTCAGCACGCAGCATTTTTCTTAAATTGTTTGCAAGTTGCAAGTTGTTTGCAAACTACTTTCGTTCGATAAGTCATGCTGACTTGGATTTGTTGAACTTTATTGAGGAATTCACTTTATGTGGGCATACCTGGACTTGGAGGAACAGGATCTGTGTGGGTCAGATAGTAGAGTGGTTCAGCTCGTGGGTACGTTGGGGCGTGGATTGTCCTGAGACCTGGAGTTGGTGGCTGTTGCAGTGGGTGTTTTTCCCAGCTTTCAAGTTGGTGGAGCATTGGCACTTCGGCATTTGGGAAGTCTCTATCCGAGGTGTAGCAAGGGGTGTGATCCTACAAGCCATTGCTTTGAGGGGTCTCGGCCCTGGCTGCTATCCCTGGGGGGACCAGAAGAGATTGATCAGAGGATCGATCGTTCTTCTGGTCTAGCCCATTGGTCTCTGTGGTTCATCTGGCTAAGTTGGGTGCTCCTTGGTCACCTAAAGTGGGGGTGGTAGCGGGGTATGGGTTTCCTTTACGGGTCCGTGCTGTGTTGAAGTATTCACACCCCGAGGAATAAGTTTGCTGCAAATCGAGCTCACTGACTTATTATGCTTGTTAGCTCCATCTTTGTGCTGGGAAACCTGAGGAACTAAGAACTAGCAAGCACCCTTCTCTTTGAATTATTGTGTCTGAACTTTAGGGAGGAGTGTGGATTCCATAAAAAACGCAAGTACTTTGATTAGTCCTTGAAACTGCAAGTATTTTGACAATTCTGCTGAATTAAAAGGCAGTGAGAGAACTTGTTTTATGCATATAGAGCCTGATTAGGCAAGTTGGGGGTTTGTGGGGGGGGGGGCTCTATGCCTTGTGGTATGGCCTGTGGATATCTTTGGCCTATTTTTAGACTGCTTCTATTTATGGACTTATATTTAGTTTATACATTGTGTTGAGTAATGCCTTTTGATTTGTCACTGAATTTTGGGACTACTTGAAGGAAAGTGTGGGTGGTGAGAGAGCCTCACTAGCCTTAAAGCCTCAGATTCTGGACAAAAACTTAACCATCATTGGCAGTGAGAGTGCCCACAATGTCAAATGGATTACTGATACTGTGTATGTTTTTCTCCTATTTGCTGTGAGAGTATCTTTAGGAGGAAACTTGTATGAATTTTATTTGTTTTTTTTTCCTCCCATCCCCAATACTGTGAGAGAGTCCTAGGGGTGGAAGTTAAATTGGTTTTGTTTAGTTGTTCTATTGTAATTATTTTTAATAGTTATATCTGTTTTATTATTGTTTTTTTATTATTGATTTGTATTGATTGTCCTCCTTCAAGATTTGTGAGAGATTTCTCTGGAGAGCGATCTTTATGGATTTTATTATTTTTGGGGTATAATTTAGATTGTGTTAAATTAGTAGTTTGGTAATCTTAGTTATTTAGTTGGATTGAATTGCATAAGGGGTTGATTTTTAAATACACGATATTCTGTTTTTAAACTGTTTAATTTTGAGAGGTTGTAATTTATGAGATGTGCTTGCCTGTTACCCCTCCGGTTGTGCACTACTCAGCCTCCGCTCTCCACTCCCTCAGCCCTTTCTATACCCCCTAGGTTTTTTCTATCTACCAACGTTGTCGGGCTCTTGGCATTGCTCGTAGGAAGGGGGAAGGGGTTGGGGGTGAACAGTGGAGGCAAGTGGAGCAGGGCTCTCTCATTAGGGTGATTAAGCCCAGGAGACACCCTGGGGTGAAGTGAAGCTTGGAGCATGGACCACCTTGTTTGGTCCCCATAGCCAAGGGCACCATCATTAGTCATGGGCAGGTAGTCAAGGCAGCCCAGGAGTTTTGTCCAACCCAGGCAATGTTGTGCAATGCCAGATCTGTCCAGAACAAGAATGCTGTGAGTTCAGATCTTGTTGGTTCGACAGATCTGGCTTGCATCACCAAGACCTGGCTGGATGATAATGCAGGACCAATATTGGAGGCCGCAATTCCAGCCGGGTATACGATGATACATCGCTCGAGGTTGGAATGCGGGGGGGGGGGTTGCGGTCTGTTTTAAGACCAAATTGGCACTCACTAGTGTTCCAGTCGAGGATACCATCTCTTTTGAATGTGCTGTTGTAGCAGGTGTGGGCTATCGAATTGCTCTCATCTACCGTCCACCAGGAGATGAGAAGCAATTCCTTAAGGAAGTAGCGGACTTTTTTTTGTCGACATGGTTTTTGAGTCTCTCAGGCTGATGGTCCTGGGCGACTTTAATGCATGGATCAACAATGAACTCTCACAATTTGGACAACACTTCCTTCAGTTAATGGATTCACTGGGCCTAACACAGGTGGTTACCACTGCTACATACAAAGGTGGCCATTCTCTTGATTTGGTCTTCCTCCTGGGGATCGAGGCCTCTGACGTGGGGGTGGAACCAGTCAGCTGGTCAGATCACTACACTGTGAGATTCAGTTTTGGCACCCCACCTTGTAGGCCGACTCCTGTGGAGATGGTCAAAGTACTGCCCTTTGTGGAATATTTCTTCCAATGGCCTTGCTGCGGTTCTTGACCTATCACAATTTCCTGTGCATTGCAGAGATCCAGAGGCATTGGTTGTGGTCTATAATACTGCCATCACCTCTGCCCTGGATTCTATTGCTCCAGTTCATGTGCATCCTCTCTCCCTTCAACCTTGGGCTCCATGGTTCGATGGGGCCTTGAAGGAGTTGCAGCGACTTGGATGCATGTTAGAACATAGTTGGTGGAAATCTGGCCTGGATGCTGACCACCTTAGACTGTTAGATCATTATCAATTCTATCAGTCAGAAATCTCTAATAAGAAGGCAGAGTTCCTGTCTGGGGAAATTTCTGCCACTCAGAACCAACCAGCTCAGCTATTCAGAACTGTGGACAGATTGTGCAAGCCAACCTGTCTACAGGTCCGTAGAGCATTTTCACAAATACAGTGTGATGAGCTTACTCGGTTCTTTGCTGAAAAGGTGGCTGACATTAGGTCAGAGATCTGTTTGACACATTCTATGTGGGTTGCTAGTGGCCAGGATCTGATCACCACCCCTTCATTTTCCTGGAGTACCTTTGACCTCCCGGAAATCGTAGCTGTTATGTGGATTGTCCAAGGGCTGCATCCTAGCTGCTGTAGTTTAGATCCAGGCCCTGCTTCCCTAATTTTGGGGTGTGGGGAGTCTATTCTTCTGGTTCTAGCACAGATAGTCTGGTGTTCCCTTGACTCGGGTGAATATCCCTGTTCCTTGAAAGAGGCAGTGGTGACACCCTTGTTGAAGAAAGCATCCTTGGACCCACCCTGTCTTGCTAACTACAGACCTATCTCGAACCTTCCCTTTGTGGGAAAGGTGATTGAGAAGATAGTGGCGGCCCAACTGGAGAACCATTTGACCATCCATAGCATCTATGAACTTCTCCAATCAGGTTTTCGAAAGAGGCACAGTACCAAGACTGCGCTGGTTTGGGTGCTCAATGATCTACTGATGGCGAGAGACCAGAGAAAACGGTCCATTTTGGTACTATTAGATCTGTCATCAGCATTTGACACCATTAAACATGGGGTCCTACTTAAGCACCTGAGATGTATTTGTGGGCTCTCTGGGATTGTTCTCAGATGGTTCACTTCACACCTCACCAGAAGGGGTTCCTCAGGGCTCTATACTGTCCCCCATGTTGTTTGCGGTGTACATGCTTCCCCTCGGAGACATTGTGAGATGGTATGGGCTGAGGTTTCATTGTTACGCAGATGATACCCAGCTATACCTGTCCCTTGCACCCGGCCAGGAAAGAGCTATCTTGGTATTTAACAGCTGCCTAAATGAAATCCAGGATTGGATGAGGTCCAGTTGGCTGAAGTTGAACTCTGGAAAGATGGAGGTGTTGGTATTGAATCCGGATCGCTGGATAGGGGGACCTGTGGCCGGCACCCCATCTGGATTATTTTTTGGGGACGTCAAGCTACAGGTCTCTGAACGGGTGCAAGATCTGGGGGTGATATTAGATGTGGGGCTGACTCTTCGGTCCCAGGTGTCAGCGGTGGTAAAGTCATCTTTTTACCATCTAAGAAACATCGCCAGGATCAAGCACCTTGTTCCATCCAGTGATCTGCAAACTTTGATCCATGCCTTTGTGACCTCGTGCCTGGACTACTGCAACTCGCTTTACCTTGAGCTTCGAGGCTTGATATCTGCCACTTGCAGCTGGTGCAGAATTCCACAGCCCGGGTATTGATGGGTACGCCTAGATCTTCCCATATTACACCTGTGCTGCGGGAACTGCACTGGCTGCCAGTTCAGTGGTGGATCACCTTCAAAGTTGGATTACTGACTTTTAAAGCCCTGCACAATCTGGGCTCTGATTACCTGAAAGAACTCCTGATCCCTTATCGGCCTGTGAGATCGCTCCGCTCAGCTGACAAGGGGTTGCTAGAGATTCCAAGGGTGATGTTAAAATCTGCTGGGGCCCGGGCTTTTATGTTTGTGGCCCCTTCCCTTTGGAATTCTCTACCCCATCGGACTAGGGAGTGTACGACCATGGGGAGTTTTAAACAGGTTCTTAAAACCTTTCTGTAGGAAAAGGCATATGGTTTTACTGTTTATTGATTTGCCTTTGTGTGTTTTTATAATATTGCTTTTTGTATTTCTGTTTTTTGTATTCTTGTATTTTTATCTTATTTTATTGGAATGCGCCTTGACATTTGAAAGGCGCAATATAAATAAAAATATTATTATTATTATTATTCAGTCCAATGGTGTTTTTGCCATCTCTAGTGTTGCGAGTAAGCTTGAATTCTTCAAGTGAAATGTCAGTTTCAGGTGACTACCAGTTGTGACTTCTTTGATTCAGTCTGACAGTGTTTTTGCTGTCTCTAGTGTTGTCCTGGTTTGCGTTTGCACTTTTTACACAATAAATAGTTGTTATGGTCAGTACCATTTTGTGTGAGCATTCTTTGGCTATGGGTGTTACTCTTTGTTTATTTACTTTGCTCTGGCCATTTTTAGCACTGTAGCATTTGTCCTGGTGCTTTTTATTTCTCTCTATTAATCTCAGAGTATGACTGCCCTCTTTCCTATTGTCTGCCCTCCTCCCATGTTATGCCCTTCATTCGGTCCCCGATCTAGTGTCCCCCTTCCTTCCACCTTCCCTGTCTCTCCCATCTCCCTGTTTATCCCCAGTGATTCATCCACATCCATTCTCTCTCCTCCACCCCTCCATGCTTCCTGCCCAGACTATCCCCTTCCTCTCTCCTATATACCCCCCAGCAGCTCCCACCTATTCTTTATTGTGTCCTCTACTCCCCTACTGTCCAACAATCCCCCTTACCCTTGCTACATTTTGGTGCCTTGGCTTCACTTCCTACTACCCTACCACCCCATTTGCCCCTGCTAGTACCCCCTTTCTTCACATGTTCAGTGCCCCCAGACTCCTGATCCTCCAATCTGGCCAGCACTGAAAACCTAGTCTTAGACTCCATCCTCATGACCTTGACTTATCCCATTGTCATACTCCATCAAGGTTTAGAAGGGTACCATAAATAAACCAACTACTTCTGATGCAGGTTCATCAGGGGCCAGTACTGCTGTGGGTACTCAGAAAGGAGTAGCTGGTGCAAGTGGTGGGGGAATTAGTGTGGTCAGATTTTTCTCTGCAACATCTGTGGCATCAGTATTGGTTGGTGCTTATGCTGGCATTGCTGCCGGTGGAGGCAGTGACAACAAGAGCAGTCCAAGAACCTTAGAAGTGCCTTGCTGTAGGAATGTGGTTGAGGATGATGAGGTTGTTGATGTCCCCAAAACTGGAGTTGATGAGCTTCAGCATGACTCACAGGCTGATGTGGCAGACGTGATTGTTTCATCATGCAGGGAATCAAATACTGAGAAGGAACTATAGGTTCACAGGTTCATAGGTTATGGGTTCAAGTCAATTAGCTTGTAGGCCCTCAATAGACTGGCCACTAACAGTGGATGTATCCTAATTTTTCTTCCCCCATATATAAATCTAGCTGATGTTTAAAAGCAGCCATATTAGGTGCTCTCACTACATCTTCCGGTAAACCATTCCACATATTCACCATCCTCTAGTTGAACCAATGCCCCCTTTTGTAGTCCTATGTGACTCCCCTTTTAACTGCTATAGATGTCCTCTTAATGCTGTACCCTGATATTCCTTTCTAATTAACCCCACTGATTCCCAAATCTCCTCATCTTGGAGGAATCTATATACATAACAGAAATCCCCTCTGATTTTATGATAGCCCATAGAGTACATACCCACTTTCCTCAGCTTGTCCTTGTAAGCCATATCTTTTACATTATTCACTTTTTTCATGAGTTTTCTCTGCACCCTTTCCACATTATTACTGGCAGCTATACTACACAGGGAGCAAAACGGGGCACTGTACTCCAGTACTGGTCTCACCAATGATCCATAAAGTGGTACCAGCACTTGCTCCCTCCTACTCCTAATATGCCTTAATATATTACCAATGATCCTGTTTGCTTTCATGACACAGTATCCCATGTGCTTATCAAAGCTCAAATTGGACACAATCCAAACTTCCAAGTCCTTCTCATTCACTGTGGATGTAATTTCATTTCCATTAATAGTGTAGTTTGTTTTCCTATTATTGGCACCAAAATGCATCACCTTACATTTAGTTTCATTGAAAAGCAATTTATGTTCAGTAGCCCAAGTAACCAATTTGTCCAATTGTCCCTACAGTTTTTCAGTGGATTCATTGTTGTTTACTATTGCCCTTACCTTTGCAACATCAGCGTATTTGCATAGCCACACCCTGTCTTCTACCTGCATTGTTGAAATGAACATTCTGAATAAGGTGGGCCCAAGAATCAATTCCTGGGGGACCCCACTCGACACTCTCCCCCACGCCAACCAGTGTCCCCTTATTCTGACTCTCTGTTTCCTCTGATCTAGCCAGGACCTTATCCAGGTTATCAGCTCCTTGTTAATACCCATCATTATCAGTGATTTCAGCAGTATATTATGTGCTACAGAATCAAAAGACTTGGAGTAATCCAAATAAATCACATCCACAGACATTCCCCAGTCAAGTGCCTTACTCACTAGCTCAAAAAAGCTAAAAAGGTTAGTCACACACGATCTACCTTCCACAAACCCATGCTGTGTGACATCCACCAAACCAAGCTGACATAGGTTTTCTTCCAAACATTCTTTTATGAGGCCTTCCATAATTTTTCCCACTACCGATATGATACTTATCAGCCTATAATAATCAACCTTGGTATTGTCTCCCCTCTTTAATACTGGGGTAATACTTGCCAACCTCCATTCATTCAGGACCCTGCCCTCATTCATTGACAGATTAAACATTAATGTAAGTGGGCCTGCTAGTACATCTGCCATTTCGCTAATAAAATAAGGGTGTATACCAGCTGGGCCACAAAATTTGTGTTTATTTAACTTTCTTAATTTGTCCCACACCTCACTCTCTAGAATGCCTTTTAATGTATTTTGTTCCAATCTCACCTCATGTTTACTACTTAGCTCATTTGGATCTTTGAATACATTCAAAAAATTCTCATTAAACTTTTCTGCCATCTGTTTCTTATCCTCCAAAACTTCATCCCCATCCTTTAGTTTTACCATGTATTTTTGCCCTTGCCTTAAACTTCCCACATAACTATAGAACTGTCTACAGTTATCCTTTTTTGTGGTGGCCAATCGTAATTCCGCCTGTGCCTTGGCCTTCTTAATAGTATTTTTATACAATCTAGCACTTCTTTTATACTTCTCCAAGTAATCTTCAGTCAGGGTCTTTTGTATATTTTTTGTATGCTCTATCCTTTCTTTTAACCATTTTTTGAACCTTTTTAGTAAACCATTTAGGAATCCTTCCTCTCTTGTTGTATTTTAAAACAACCGGCACATACTCATTCACACAATCTGCTATTTTATTATAAATCTTTGCCCATGTGTCTTCAAGGGATAAGTCCTTTAGCTTGTCTTTCTTGTTCCATTGCTTTAGCACATGTCTAATCATCCTAAAATTGTCCTTTTGGTAATTCATTATCTTGGTTCTACCTTTCTGATTTTTTTGTATGTACAGTGATAGTAAACATAACCATATTATGGTCACTTGCCCCCAATGGTTGGATTACTTCAACATTTTCCAAGGCATCTTCCATGTTACTAAGGACCAAATCAAGGGTATTGCTCCCCCAGTGCCATCCCTAGCATACTGCACAACGCCATTCAGTTGGCAATATTCCAGGAATCTAGTTTCCCATAAGCCAGTTGCTTTCACAGAGCTCCAATCTATTTCTGGGAAATTGAAGTCCCCTAGCAGTATACTATAACCTTTAATTTCTTATGCTTCTAAAGCTTCCATGAAAGACAGATTTTCAGTCTCCGTCAGGTTTGGTGAGCGATAACAAAGCCCTATGGTTATATCTCCCTCCATATTTTTAACTCTAATCCAAGTTTGTTCTACAGCCCCTCTAGTCCCTGTGTTGATTCTAATTTCCTGTGTGTTTAGATGTGCTGATACATAAAAAGCAGTTCCTCCACCTTTTCTACCCTGTCTTGTTGTCTGGAAGTAGTCATATCCCTGAATATCGTCTATCCAGTCCTCCTCTGAGAGCCAAGCTTCTGTTATGCAACATATATCTATCTTTTCTTTGATCATAACATATTTCATCTTCTCCAGTTTGTGCTTCATAATTCTTGTATTTAACATAAGGACCTTTACTCTCTTATTAACAGCAGTCTCATTTGCTTTTCTACCCATTCTAATCATGGCATCCTATGCCTGGTGATTTCCCATTCTCCCTGTTTTCTAGTTTATATGCTTCATAAGTTGTTTTTTAAACAACAGTCCCAATTCTCTGCTCCATTTTTTTTGATAGGTGCAATCTGTCACTTCCAAACAAATGATCATTCTGATTAAAAATTTCCCAAGTTGTAATATACTGTAGTCCCTGCATTAAGCTCCACCTTCTCGTCCAATTATTAATTCTCTTAATCTACAAATTTACTTTTTCACTAGCCCTGGGTATGGGTAGTATCTCAGAAAAAACAGCAATGACATTTACCTCCCTGATGACCTTTTCAATTTGCATATATTCTAACAAGATCTGATCCTCTCTACCATATACTAAATTGTTTGTCCCTGCTTGTATCACTACAAGTGGATTGTCATTTTCTTTTCTGACTATCTCTGATGTTAATTTACATATGTCTGACAATTTTGCCCTTGAGAAATATGAACTAGTTATTCCTTCTTTATTTAATCTAGTAGTGTAGGTGTCAATGTATTTTATTATTGAATCTCCCAATATGAAAATGTGATCCCTTAATTCATTATTTGTTTGTAGTTCATTTTCAGTCTCCATGGTCTCATTATCTATTTGCACTTCTGCCAAAACTTGCACCAGTATCTCATTTGTCTCATTAGGAGGACTTAACCCTGCTTTGTTCTGAAACAAGGTACCCAATTTAAAAGCTACAACAACATGATTATCACATGATTCACCTGAGACAGCTTTTGTTTCCGAGTGACTCACTCTAACATCCTCTTCACTCAGTTCTGTCAGCACTTCAAACATGTTAGTAGTGGGCACTATAAATTCCATTGCCTTTCTACCTCATTTATTCTTACTAGTTCCTTCCTGGACTTCCCATGCCTCACAACTTTCGAGACTTCCCCTAACTCTTTTCTGGTTTACATCTGTGTTTGTAGTTTCATTCACTTTCTCTTCTGCTACTGAGACTTGTTTATAACATTTAAGTTCTACTTTGAGTCCCAGGAGTTTTACCTTCAACTCCTTCAATTCTAAATATTGCTTGCATATAAATTCCATCAGTCCCCCCATTATTTTCTAAGCTAAATTTGTTACACTCTTTACACCTTACCCCGAGTTCCCCACTCCTTAGTCTGACAATGTATCTCTCCATTCCTGATTATTACCAGAACAGGCCTTACTTAAGCAGTACTCATATGTCATTCTTACTTCCTGTCAAGCTTGCCTCAGCGTATCCTGCTACCTCTTCCCACTCTTCCCATGCATAACACGTGCAGAGTTGCAAGTGTCTCTGCACACGTCTCCGCATGCGGCACTGTGCACTCAAGCTGGCTACACTCACTCCTGCTTCCAAATTTCAATACAGTGACCCAGAAGTGTTGGTGGGTCACATTTACCAGGACTCCCCAAGCGTCCCTACTTATAACAGTATTTTTATGCCACAAGCCCTAAAAACACACCCCAGGGACCCAGTAACTCATGCCAGGATCCTAAAACATAAAATAATTGGCTCGCTCCACCTTTGTAGTTCCCCAGCTCAGATTCTGGAATTACAAGCTGGGGAGCACATCCTGGTTCAATCTACAGACTCTGTGCCCAGTCTAGCTTGTAGAAATGAAGTATTCACCAGCAGCAGCAAAAAGCACTAGCACATGCAGACACCTACCCCTTGTCACTCTGCTTTTGGCAGACACTCAGGGTTGTAGGCATCCAAATGATGCCGGTGCTCACTCCTGCTTCCAAATTTCAATACTGCAACCCGAAAGTGTTGGTGGGTCACGTTTACCAGGACTCCCCAAGTGTCCCTACTTATACTACTATTTTTGTGCCACAAGTCTTAAAAACACACCCCATGGACCCAGTAACTCCTACCAGGACCCTAAAACATAAAATAATCAGCTCGCTCCGCCTTTGTAGTTCCCCAACTCAGACTCTGGAACTACAGGTTGAGGAGCACTTCTTGGTTCAATCTACTGACTCTCTGCCCAGTCTAGCTTGCAGAAATAAAGTATTCACCAGAACCAGCAAGAAAATACTAGCACATGCAGACACCTACCCCCGTCACTCTGCTTTTGGCAGACACACATAGGGTAGGGAAAGTGAGGATGAGGATGAGGATGAAGAGGACAGATCACAGGAGGTTATTAGCCTAGGTTGCGATGGGGATGATGATTTGGACCCTCTATGGGAACCTGAGAAAAAAAAAGTAAGTGCCAGGGAATTACCAAAGCACCCACTCATCCTCAATCTGTTAGCAGTGCTGTTGAGCCAATAATAATAACAATGCATGAGTCACCGACTGTCACAGCAATGCACAAATCATGCCCCAAAACACCCTTTTCCATCCCTGCAATGTCCCAGTATCTGGTCAACTGCCATGTAAAAATAAGGGCTACAAAATCTCTAGTTTTGGAGTTTTACATTCTGGACCTGGCTGATGAAATAGCGGCCATCTACCAGCTATGCCAAGTGTATGTGTGTCATGGGAAAAAGGATAGCAACACACACCTCAGGTCCATGTACCTGTTGTACTTGACTCAGCACTAAAGTGAAGCTGATGCAGGGGGGCCTTCTCTCTTATTGACCTCATTGTGCAAGGCATCCCAGAGTGGCATGGATATAGTCCTGGTGGAGTCAGAAGTGACCACAGAGGACTACTACTCACATGAGGTGTTGGAGTCGGTGGGATTGCATAGTAGTGGCAGAGTAGCGATAGTGGTTTTGGTATTAGCAGCTGAAGTCAGCTAAGCAGATCAGTCCTAGTCCCTAAAACATCAAAAAGCACGTTGTTCATTCATTCATTCATTCAGCATCTGTGACCACCCCCTCCAAGCCAAAACCTACCCCACCAACCATGCTGCCAGTTTGCAGGGCCCAGCTATTTGGTATCCCTAGCCCAATATCCCAAAAGGTGCAGTCTACATTACATAGAATGACTGAGCATCATACCAAATAGACCATCCATTCTTTCTGCTGCACATGAACTTAATGCAGCAATTGCTGAAATGCTGGCAATTGATCTATTACCATTCTCTTTGTGAAGAAGGTAGGATTCCACAGGTTGATGGCATGTGCCAGTCCAAATGGCAGATTCCATCGTGAAGCTACTTCTCCACCGGATCCATTCTATAACTTTATGGGATTGTCACACACACAGTAATACATTCCCTGCAGCATTCAGCATTACCATACATACATCTCAGTATGGATATGTGGAACAGTGGTCAAACAACTGGTGGTTCTCATCTATGTATTATAGCCCACTGGGCACAGGTACCAGAGTAGTATTTGATGCTGAAATGAAGAAAAAACTGCAAAGCACAACTGTGCTGGTTGCAACATTCTGGGTATAAGGCAGCATGCCACGCTGGCAATGAGGAATGTAACAGGATCACACATGGGTCAAAAAATGTTTAAAGTGCTCCTGGATGAAACTGATGAGTGACTGCACCCACGTTCTTTGAAACTGGGTTTCACTGCAAGCAATAATGGCAATAATGTGGTGAAATGCATCAATGATGGTGGGATTCTCTGGGTTCCATGCATGGCACACTGTCTCCGTCTAGTAGTGCAGGAGTTTTTATCATATCCTGAAATCAAGTCAATCTTAGCTGTGGCCCACTGCATCTGTGCCCACTTTGCTCATTCTGGAAAGGCCCATGACCATTTTAGGCAGCTGCAGATCCAGAACAAGTTACCTCAATGCTCTACATGATTGAACGCTTCTATAAGCAGTACAGAATCATCTTTGAATACCTACTGCTGCACACAAGCTGTGACAGTTCTGGACCATCAGTGGCTCTCAGAACAGAGCAATAGCAACCAATGGATGATCTGATCATGATTCTGAGATCATTTGAGCATGCCACGTAGGCAGTGAGTGGAGGCACTGCCTGTATCAGACAGGCCATGTGACTTCTAAAGGTGCTGAAGTAGACGTTGGTAAATGTACAGCAGGTGCTAGAGGCAGGCAGATATACAAGAAGCTGTGCCCTAATGGAACATACTGTATGTTGCAAACATTAGTCTGCAATACCCATTTTTCCAGTCTCCCGATTTTGGTATTGCCACCATGCTGGACCCATGATATACAAGGGACCTGTCATCGATACTTGAAGGTTGGCATGATCAGGAACAAAATGTAACTGATCAGCTAGTAAGATGCATTCATGGAGCACAGATTTCACCATCACAGTTATGTAAGGCACAGCATGGCAGTAATGACAGATCAGGTGTTGCTACCACCTCAGCTAAATGAGCTACAAAAACAGGGCAGTTCACAGGAAAAATGACAATAAATCCACTTTGGTTTGCTTTGTCCCAGGTGGGAATTGCAGATGTGGAAGAAAAAGAAGAGGAGGTTGATGAGTTGGTAGAATTGTGTGCAGCACAGTGCATGGCGGATGCATATTTGGCAGACATCAGGAACCTTAACCTACAGAAAGAGCTTTTGCTGTACTGGAGAAGCAAGGCGACTGAGTGGCCAGCACTGACCTCCATAGCAGTGAAATATCTCACCTGTCCACCCTCTAGTGTCAGCATGGAGAGGGTATTCAGTTTGGCAGGGGCCATTGTACAGGACATGCGTACCAATCTGTCCACTAAAAATGTTGGCATGTTAACATTGATTAAAATGAATGAAGGACACATTCCACCTGAGACAAGTTCAAGTTCAAGTTTATTTCACCAGGAAACCTCCAGTGAGCAAGCTCATTTACAAGGAGGTCCTGCTAAGGACAAAAACAATACAATACGATATAATAGCAATACAGAAGTGGACAAAGCATGATTCATGAAACAGAAATATACAACTAATGGGAAATAACATCAAATAAAACAAACAGCAGAGTAAAAAACAGTAGTGACAGTTATACAAGTCAAAGGATATATGCCAATTGATTTGATGGGGCAGACAGAGCTTATTGCAGGGTTAGATTTGCTTTCCTTAAGAAGACATGTTAACTCGTATGGCAATGGCAGACATTTGTTGATCATGGATTTAAGCATATTGAGGGAAACTAATTCAGAGAGCTTTAGAGAGGCTTGTAGTTTGTTCCAGGCTGCGGGAATGGCATAGCTGATGGCAGCTTTACCAAAGTGGGTACAGAAATTAGGTACTTCTAGCAAGATAAAGGAATTTTTCTTAAGGAGTAGCAACTAATGGAACGATGATATAGGAATGAGATATACAGAGGGAGTTTGTTCAGAAGCATTTTATATGCCCAAGTACAGCTATGAGACATTCTTTTGGTGGAAAGGGATGCCAAGCCCACTGCAGAATAAAGGGTGCTGTGGTGAGTTCTGGATGGTGCATTCAGGATGAAATGAATAGCACAGTGAAAAAAGACATCTAGGGCACGATTCTAAAATGGGTTACGCATGTCGCAAGGTGACTTGTGCCAAACCCTATGGTGCAAATTGCATCTTGCGACATGTGTTACACCCAATGCAATTCTAAGAGGTGGCCTGTGACATGGTACAGGCCAAGTGTGCTAAATGTGGGTTATGCCACCCACTATGCCCTCAACCCCCTGCGACATGGCACAAGGGGGATTCTGGCATCAATTATGCTGGTATTCCAAGAAGGCGGCTGGAGGAATCGCAAATCATGATTCCATGTGGGACCCGGCAGACCATGGCATAAGTACAGTTAGACCAGCTACTAGCTGGTCTAACCATACCTACATCCACCGGGAACACACCACTGAGCCTTCTCCCCTCCAGCTGACCCCCCATGGTCCCCCATGGGTGCCCACCACACCCCCCATGGCAGGGCAGCCCACTGTGGGCTACTGTCACCCCCTTGCCCCCAACCCTGTGCAGTGCCCCCACAAGGGAGTTCCCATCCCCCCACATGCCAGGCACCCCAGGGTGGTCCTGTGGCCCCCCTAGCCCCTCCCCAACCCTGTGGGGCAGTGCCATGGTGTTGGGATGCAGGGTTCTGGGGGGCCCATGCCTTGTGCTGCTTGTGCCCTGCAGACTGCAGCTTGCGGCACCCGTGTCAGGTGCACCCTTCCCATGGTGCAGCAAGTTGCAGGGCATAAGTGCCGGGGACCCTGCTTGTTCTGGAATAGGGTGCAGGGTCCCCAGGCGTAGTGGCAAATGTTGCAACTTGCATACACCTGCAAGTTGTGACATTCATCTTGGAATCGGGCCCCTAGTGTATGCCGGACAGATGCTGTACAACAACTGTATATAATGTTGGCATAGTCAATAAGGGGAAGGAAGATGGCTTGAACTAGCCTTTTCCTGATGTCACTGGAAAAAAGGGATTTATTCCTGTAGAAGAAGCCCAGCCTAATTGTTCACTTTTTAGAATGGGCTTCAAGTGTGCTGTGTTGGACAAGTATGTCTGTGTTCATACTACGGGATGGCAGATGCAGTGGTGATGAAGAAGAAGCAGAACAGCATGGTTATATTGGCAAACTGCCTTCCAATGAGGTAGATGAGGCAGTTGTGGAGAAAGAATTCCAAAGGGGGGACAACTCTGGTCTGGAGGACTGTGGATTGCTTCCTCGATGATGATGATGATGATGATGATGATGATAGCAATGCATATACAGAAAAAAGGTGTTGGATTCCCTCCTTTCCTCCTTTTCAGTTTAAACCTTTTGTTTATGACTAAAGTTTGTTTTCATATCAATATTTGTCCCCTAAGTTGTGTCACAGTTGTATAAATCCATATAAATCCATCTGATTAGCACCATCTGCCCACTTGTATGTAATGCATTGCCTACATATACAGTATAAAATATTTGAAGACATCAGAGAGCCAGCCTATACTGCCAGCAGTCCCACCAGCCAGCCCGTCAGCCATCCTGCCAGCAATCCCAACAGCCAGCTTGTCAGTCATCCTGCTAGCAATCCCACCAGCCAGTCAATTAGTCCTCCTGCCAACAATCTCACCAGCCAGCCTGCAAGCCAAACCTTGAGCCAAGCCTCCAGTCAGCCAGCAGGCCCACCAAGGGAGAAATAGTTGAAATCCTGCAAAGGCCAAGATACTCTGCTGTAATAATCATTTACTTTCATTGTTTTTCTTAGTACTGATCCTCGCTGTTGGTGGTGATTCTATCATCGCACAGGAGAGGCCTCCACCTTGCTTCCAAGAAACTGAAATGTGTTTTCTTTTTTCCTTTTAATCTCCCTCTCACTTCAGACTGCACACCAGAAGCCACAGAGTAAAGATGTGTCTTTCTGCATCACCACTTTCTGTGGCATCACTGTGCCAGTACATGGCATGGCCGTCACTAATTTCATGGCAAGTATCTGACAATTGTTTTCTTGTTCATAAGTTTTAATGTTATCTTTTTCCTTTCACAGGTAAACAGTGACATAGCGACCATGCCATGTCAGGCTAAATAATGTATCTTTCTTCACAGGTGACAGGTACAGATTCAGAATGAGTGAGATGAGACAAAGAATCTATTGTGTAGCCACAATGGTGGCAAAGTCAGGCTAACTGATTTTGTTTTCTTCACAGGTGACATGCATAGTAACAGTTGGAATGGACAACATATGTCTGTGTGATTAGTCATCCACGGTGGCCACATTAGTAAGGGCTACATCATTTTCCCCTCTCTTCACTGGTCTCTCCCTAGTATACAGGTATGTTCTCATCCAGGAAGCAAGGCTTCTCATCTTCCGCCTCCTGTGTATGGAGAACCTTTATTCCATTTCAAAGCCAGGCTATCAGCCATGCGATGGTAGGTATCCCTTTATAAATGTATTTTCTCTTCTAAGTTTTTTAATTTTGTTCTCCTTTCGCAGTTGTACTGTAACCCAGTAGGGAGTGTACTAAAGTCCAAATACAGTAATCTGTATTTTGTCTTCATATCAGGTCTGACCGACTGTGATACATTCTACCAACAAGATGAATTCTTTGTCCTTCTACACCAAACAAGTCATTGCCATCTTGTAATTTTGAAGAGCTCATTGATGTGGTCAACCTTGCCAACTAATGCTTGGACCTTGTACTCCAGCACTATATGGGGTATATAGTCGGCATTTCCTCTGTAGCAAGCAAAACAGTTCTCTGATGCTGCTGCCTCAGTGGGCAATTTGCAATTGTTGTGCATCAGGAAAATACCTGAAACAGGAGAAATAGGAGAAGACAACCATTATTGCAACATAGGGCTATAGATGTGACTTAAACAAAAATAAATAAATGGAAAAATGCTTACCTTCACATGGTACGAAAGAGTCCGAAATTAAATAACCATACTGAATGTGGACAAGACCCATGCAGCTGCAGCACTGAGTCACCCTTGTGATAAACACCTGCAATGAGGGAAACTGTGACAAAAGATGGTTAGAAATTCAATGGTTTCAAATACTCTCTCACACCCATAACCCAAACAAAGAAAAAAAATGCTTACCTTTGCTGGTATGTCAGTACGTTTCTGGGAGCATGTCTGATTTCTGGGCATCATGAAAATGTTCCAAGACAACAGAATTAACTTTTATTTTCTGGGCATTAATGTGCATCTTCTTGACAGTTGTTGAGACTCGCATGGCACAGTAGCACCAGCAGCATATAAGATTTCTGGGAGCAACATTTGGAAGGCTAGAGCCTGTAGTTCAAGTAGGCGGTGCAACTGACCACCCCTTTTGGCCTATTTAAGGGCAGCTGTCCTCACTCTATACACAAGCATTTTTCCTTGCCAGCTGGAGGCTCTGTTTGTCTGTCTTCTCACTTTAAGCCTGCTGTAGCCTTGCCCCCCCCCCCATCATCTAGTTTGTTTGTGCTCTGGACTCTGTTAGGTGTCTGCTGGATGTGTTCCTGTGTTTCTCCTACTTCGGTTGGTATTTGTTTTGCTTCCAACTGCGGTTTGCCGTTTTTCTGTTCTACTGAGTTTATGCTTTGGTTTTGTGTATTTTTTTGGGGGCTTTCTAGTTGCCCTTGATTTGTGCTGTGTTGCTCCTTTGCTATGCTCTGGTTCCCTGTCCTCCTCACTTACCTGGCATCCTCAGTTTCCTGCATTTGTTGTACATTTCAGCTCCCATTCAAAGGCTATGCTGCTGTTTCCACTTAATTGCTTCCACCTGGTCTAAGCTCTTGCTCTCAGTTAGCTGCTGCATTTCTGTTGCAACTCCAGTTAATTTGACCTGCTTTTGCTCCTTCCTTCTTTTCCTTGGGGATGTCTTGCTACAGTCTTTATTATGTTTAAAAATTATTCTACCTGTCTGCTGCATTTACTCAGCCTGCAATTGCACTTCCTTATTATTTGTACAGACAAACCTATTTAAATTTGCTTGGCTATTCAGTGCTACAAGCTATGCAAAAGAATCTCACCCGATTCTCCTGCCCTTGCATTTTGCTCTCCCCTTGTGCACATCCCTTTTTGGGTTCTTCATCTGCTCAAACACATACCAGTCCAGCTACATCTGCAGATATTCATCAATTTAATTTTATCTACTAGTTTAATTTAACTGCTGGTATTTAAATTATTTTATCCTACTGATTTAATTAGCTGTTTGGCATCATGGTGCCTCTCTGTGGCTTCTCTGTTTTGCCCACAGCAGGGACCTGTATTGTTACAGCTGGCATTGTGGCTCCAGGCAGTGGGAGCAATTTTTAACTTCTTATATGTTTTATTAGTCACATGCTCACCTTGGCCTTCTATTGCTGCTCCACACAGCCTTTATGGCATTCTACAACCAGCTATTCCAGGAAACTCTCTACCTTAGGGTAGCTGGCTCTGCCCAGCCTTCTACCATCCTTTCTGTGCTATTCTGCACCTGATTTACACTGTCATCCCAGCCTTCCTGTCCCTTGCACTACCAGTATTGCTCATCTACCAGCTGTCATGGCGCTAACACAATCAGCTTGCAAGTCCGTTCATTCCAGGACCTCTCCCCTTTCTATACTGACATCCCCTTCCAATTCTAAGAGCATATCATGTTTACTTGCTTTGAACCACACCTCCTACTGTACTGGCTTTGCAGCCTCCTTCTACCTAACCAGCTTCACAGCCTTCTCCTCTCCAACCATTGGCCTCGGGCTTCGCCCAGCCTCATCATTCTCTTACTCATAATATACTATGCAATTCACTCCCAATTTGGCTTTCTAATGGACTTGGTCAGAATGCATTCCTGTGGTTGACAACTGCTATTTACCTTACCTAGACCCATGAGAGGGTCCATATTGCTCAGTCTGACCTACGTACAGGTCTCATCCAGTCAAGACCCATGAGAGGGTCCACAGTGCTCAGTCTGACCTATGTTCAGGTCTCCCCATGTCTGCTATCATCAATTATGACCCATGTATGGGTCCCATACTCCTTACCATGTGCAGGTTTCATGCTCATTACAACTCACTTTTCCACATTTTGGAGACATGCTGAACATATCCATTACTCCAGGACTCAGGGCTAGCCCAGTGGCTGATGGTCTCTCTCTGCACACTGAAGTCCGCATCTTGAGCATGCGAAGCTTACGGTGGGGTCCTTCTCACCTAGTCCATAATTGGGAAGGTCTTAACTCTGGGTGGACCTTCAGTCATCAACCATACTGATGGTACCTCTCAATGTAGCATTTAAGACTTTAACGGCGAAGGGGTGGGGCTCTCACAGGAAGGGCCCCTTTAGCTGCCCAAGTGGGTTTGGAGGCACCCTTTTATGCCATTCTCCTATGACTGACTCTGGTTCACCTGGTTTGTTCATAGATTGGTAGGCTGGCTGAGCGCCTCGGCGATCGTTACTCTCCTCCTCCCCCCTTGGTCGACTCTTGTTGCAGAGTGCACTCGCAACCCTCCACTGCATTCCCATTAGAGGGACAGAGTGAGAGTGTTCCCCAAAATTGCAGTTCCCTTGGATTGGTCTACTAAATTACAGTAGCAGAGCTATCACTAACCAAAACTGTCCCAAAGCCTGGCGGGAAGGCAACCTAGGCCTTGGATCCCCAGAGGTTTCCTCCTCAAGGGTTTTTTTTCCTCTCCTCCATGCCAATGGTCATAATACTAGATAGGCATCCTTGTAGTCCCTAGGTCACTTAGGTAGGTTTCCACTGTTGGATGGAGTTGGGTGGCTTTCCTGTAATCGTCCTGTCTCCACCTTTTGCTGTTCTCTCTCTCCTTAGGAGGACAAGACTCCACACCTTACAGATAGACCTCCGAGTGAGTCACTATTCTCCTGTCATTTCCTGCCTACTTTACTCAAACAATATGACCAACTGACCTATGCTACCAGCTGAACCCCATTACCAACCAAACTAAGTACTGGTCTCCATTGACCCATGCTATCAACTGAACGTATGCTACCACCCATCCTATGTACAGTTCTTCATTAACCCATGCTACCAACTGAGCCCATACTACCAATCGACCTACGTACAGGTCCTCGACCCCGATACATGTTCACTAACTTGTATGCTTTACTTGACACTCTTTTTGGGCTTCTTCCTAAGGTACATTTAGCCAAGGGAATCATTCCTGTGGCACCTCAAGGGGTGGAACCCTTCCCTAGGGTTCCTTGCCTTCATACCCCTACAGGGTGGTATATCCAATGGATAGAGAGGCAAACAACAAAAGTTTATCGGTTCTATGTCATAATGGCAATTGCCAAAAAGCGACCATCATTATGGCGAGTGTAAATCACTGAAAATCTATTTCTGTGATGTACATCCCCAGTGCACAGGAAAACAGTGCCGGGAACTTAGAAATTCAATGTTAGTGCGGGGAGCTGTACTCCCCACACACACACACACACACCCCTACTAATGGATTCTAAACTCCAGGCGGGTGCATATTCTGGGGAGAAAATTAATTTTGGGCCAGGCACATAAAGATGTAGGTGCACCTGGACCCGAACTCGGAACCCTCACAGCTTTAGGCTGCCACCTACCACCACACTACATGGCCAGCTTGGCAGCCCCACGGCAACCCTCCCTCCCTTCTGTCATGCTCACCCCCCCACAAGCATATACATATAGCGATATCCTGTCACTATATGTGTGAGCCTCCCTCATCCTGTTGCCTTCCTCACACCCTCACCCTGTCCTTCCTGCGCTGCAAGTGTGTAGCTGTTTTGGTAGGCGCCCACTTGTGGCTAGTCCACATCACAGGATACCAAGTTTATTTATGTTACACAAACATGAAACCAGTTGCACAGGCACATTGAATTAGAAGACTATAACCTTTCGTTCAAAGGGGCAGTGCAAATGGTCACACCCCTGTTCGGCCTATTTAAGGGCTGCTCCCCTCACTCCACACACAACCAACTTCCTTGCTGGCTGGAGGCTCTGTTCATCTGTCTTATCACTTTAGGCCTGCTGCGGCCTTGCTCACACACACACACACACACACACACACACACACACACACACCCCAATCTGGTTTCTTTGTGCTCTGGACTCTGCTAGGTTGCTGCTGGATGTGTTCCTGTGTTTCTCCTACTTTGGTTGGCATTTGTTTTGCTTCTGACTGCTGTGTACTGTTTTTCTGTTCTACTGAGTTTATGCTTTGGTTTTGTGTATTCTTTTTTTTTTTTTTTGGTTAGGGGGCTCTCTAGTTGCCCTTTATTTTTCCTGTGTTGCTCCTTTGCTGTACTCTGGTTCCTTGTCCTCCTCAGTTACCTGGCATCCTCATATCCCTGCATTGCTACCTGGCATTCTCAGTTTCCTGCATTTGTTGTATGTTTCTGCTCCCATTCAAACCTCCTACTGCTGTTTCCACTTAAGTGCCTTCACCTGGTCTAAGCTCTTGCTCTCAGTTAGCTACAGGGTGTGGCAGCAGGTACTGCTGCATTTCTGTTGCAACTCCAGTTAATTTGACCTGCTTTTGCTCCTTCCTTCCTTTCCTTTGGGATTTCTCACTATAGTCTTCATTATGTTTAAAAATTATTCTACCTGTCCACTCCATTTACTCAGCCTGCAATTGCACGTCCTTATTATTTGTGCAGACAAAGCTATTTCAATTTGCTTAGCTATTCAGTGCTACTAGTTATGCAACAGAATCTCACCTGATTCTCCTGCCCTTCCATTTTGTCTCCCTTGTGCACAGCCATTTTGGGGTTCTTAATCTGCTCAAACACATGATAGCCCAGCTTTAGCTGCAGATATTCATCAATTTAATGTCATCTACTAGTTTAATTCAACTGCTGGTACTTAAATTATTTTATCCTACTGGTTTAATCAGCTGTTTGGCATCATGGTGCCTCTCTGTGGCTTCTCCATTTTGCCCATGGCAGGAAATGTGTTGTTGCATCAGACATTGTGGCTCCAAGCAGTGGGAGCAGCTTTTAATTTCATATATGTTTTATTGGTCACTGGCTTGCCCTGTCCTTCTATTGCTGCTCCACACAGCCTTTATGGCATTCTACAACCAGCTATTCCAGGTAACTCTCTACCTTAGGGCAGCTGGCTTCACCCAACCTTCTGCCACCCTTTTCCTGCTATTCTGCACTTGATTTACACAGTCATCTCAGCCTTCCTATCCCACGTAGTCCTCCCAGCCTTTCTGTCCCTTGCACTACCAATATTGCTCATATACCAGCTGTCATGGCACTAACACAATCAGCTTGCAAGTCCGTTCATTCTAGAACCTCTCTCTGACACTCAGACAGCTGGTTCTGATTAATCTATGCTTTTTGTAATATAAAAATGTGTTACTGAATGTCTGTCATGAGAGATGCTGACAGTCTGTGAAATGACACCCCCCTCCCCAGGTTTTAGCTACAGCATGTGACCTGGAAGGCCAAGAGATAATTACAGGCTAGAAGAGACTTAGCATTTAGGATCTCCTTGTTATGTGACTAATTTCAGCTTGCTAGCTACCAAGAAAGTTCATTAACGTGTATGACGTTCAGAGGAAACACAGTTCAGTTCATATGGTGATACAAAGCATGTTGCACCTCCGTGAGATCTGGCAGAGAGACATAACAAGTCCTTTGATGTCCAGGAAAGGGGAAGCAGCTCATAAGATCAAAGAAAGTCATTTGAAAAAAATGAGTTTTGCTGAGGTCACAGAATTATTTACCTTCTGAAAAAGACATTCTGTTTTGCATGGATGTATTTTTTTTATATTCTGACAGGAAGGAGCTAGGTGACCTCACGCAAAGAGGTTGGCAAAGCCAGTTTTTAAACAGTATTCTGTTTTCTATTTCCAACACAAATGTTTGGACTCTGAAAGAGAAACATCTACAGCACTGTGAGATAAGAATACCTTAGAAAAGAGAGTTCTAAGAGTACTGTGGTAGGAGATTTTGTCTGCACTATTAAACCTGTTTTGTTTAAGTGATTTGTATTTTTTGTGATATATGGTTCTGTATTTACACTTTACATTTTTGTCTATTTTTAAGTAAACTTCTCATTTTTTTAATAGACTATTTGTGTCTTCCAAGTCCTTCTGTTCTTACATGTGATGCATGGATGATTAAGAGTGTGACAACACTGTGCATGAGCTTATATGGTAATACCAAATTTGGAAAAGGTAAGAGTAATCTGAGGTCTTTATTAGTGATTTTAAGGGTTCATTTTGTCAGAGGTAGTTGAAGTAAATTGTTATCTGTTATCTGTGTACTTATCTAGGTGCTTGTCACAGATGTCAGAAGGGAATTGTTATCTGTGAAATTAACTAAGTGTAGAAAGATTTACAAAGTAGGGGGAGTGGCTTAGCTAGAAGGAGCCATGTTAAAACCAGATTTAAGCACTGCCCTAGATAGCTTCTGCCAGAGAACAGACAGAACACAAGGAGGAAGGAGCTACTGGTATAACTAAAACTTCTCTACTGGGACTACATTGCCCTCCTTCCCACCCTAAACCAGTTCTATTTTTATAGGCACAGGATTTAACTGACAACAGGAACTTCCTGTTTGGGAGCAGGAAGTGAGTGATCACAGAGCCACCAAAGACTCACCATCCTAGAAAGGCAAGAGTAGCTCTCCGTCCCCCCCCCCAGCTGCCGGAGGTCTGACTCTGAGCAAGTAAGGAGACTACTGAGAAATATAGGAACTTCTTGTCTCAGAACAGGAAAATCAGGAGCTAAAAGGGCACAGAGGCAGTAAGTAGGTAGGGGAAGAAAAAAAAAGAAAATAAACAAACAGAGGAAAGAGTAAGTATTCCAAACAACAGTTAGGGGACCAGCAAAAAGACATGATGGGACTGGTGCAGTGCAGTGACTGTGGAGCAACAGTCTTCTGGGAGACGTTCTGGAGGATGCAGTGTTGTCCCATCTGCAGGCACCTCTGTGGGCTGAGGGAGGAGGTTGCTCATCTCCAGGCTGAGTTGGCCAGGATTTGTGGGACCTCCTCTCCCACCCAGGGACCACCAGGGTCACTGCCATTGCCTCAGATGTTGCCAATAAAGAGGAGTGGTTGGACCACAGTGGGCTCAGGGAGGGTGAGGGTGGTGGAACAGAGGCACATCCATCCAGTTGTACCTCTCCACAATTTCTATGCCATTCTGGAAAAGTGTGGTTCCTCTATGGAGGCACCCACAGTGGACACCAAGGAGGATGCTGGGAACCTCCACAAAGGAGACCCACAGGAGGGTGGCATGGGACCCCACAGGGGAAGGAAGCAACTCATGGTGGGGAAATCCATTGTTAGAAAGGTAGAACTGGGGGAGGAAGGGGAGAGGGAGGTAAGGTGCCTGCCTGGCACCATGACTTGGAGGGACAGGGAGCGAATCATCAGGATCACAGGAGCAGATGCACATGGGAGGGAGCTGGAGATCATTGTCCACCTAGGGACAAATGACCTGGCTAAGAAAGGGATCAGAGCAGTGCAAGAAGCATTTGTGGAGATGGGGAGGGGCCTTAGACAAATAGCACGCATGGTAACCTTCTCGGTGGTGCTGCCTGTCTATGGCACAGATGAGGCTAGGGTGCTCCACACCATGGGATTCAATCAGTGGTTGAAAAACTGGTGCAGAGCTCAGGGATTTGACTTCACTGGGGACTGGGGGTTCACCTGGAGGGATGCAGGCCTATACTGGCATAATGGTCTGCATCTGTCCAGGAGGGGAACCAGGATCCTAGGTGATAGGTTTAAATATTTCATTGACAAGCATTTAAACTAGCCAAAGGGGGAGGCACTGGAAAGAAGCAGGGAAATCCTAGTCCCCCCAAAAAATCAGGGTACTAAGTGAGGTAGACACCAACATAGAGATGTCAAAAGGGAGAAGCGCAGGGGTTAAAGGAGAAAGTGACAAACACATTAAGGACAGGGATGGGGCAAAAAGGGGTAAAGCCATCTAGAAATGGAGGGTAATGAGTACCAACACCCATAGTCTGGGCAACAAGCTCTCTGAACTGGTGGCCTTGATGGAAGAGGGATGCCTGGATATCGTAGCAGTCACAGAAACATGGTACACAGAGAACCATGACTGGGATGTCAACATACCATGGTACACAACCTACAGGAGAAACAGGGAGGGCAGAAGAGGGGTAGTAGCTCTCTATGTAAGGGAAGGGATAAAAGCAACTGAACAAAAGAGTAAACAAGGAGGAGAGGAGGCACTGTGGGTCACCTTAGAGACTGGAAATGGCACCACAATCTGCACAGGGGTTGTATAGAGACCCCCATGTCAGGTGGAGGGAATGGACAAGGATATGATAGAAGGCATACTTAGGATGGCAGAGAAAGGGGAGATACTGTTGATGGGGGACCTTAATATGCCAGATGTTAACTGGAGCAGCTTTGCTGCAGCCACATCCAAAAGCAGGGCCATTCTTGATGCCCTTCAGGGGGCATGCCTCAGACAGCTAGTTTTGGAACCTACTCATGAGGGAGCAATCTTAGACCTCATACTCTCAAATGGGGACAGCGAGAGGATCTCAAATCTAGAAGTGGGTAGCCATTTGGGAACAAGTGACCACCAAACAGTGTGCTTCATGATAAACACAGCTACAGAGTCAAGCCATACAAAAGTGAGGGTTCTGGACTTCAGGAGGGCTGACTTTGGCAAGATGGGAGAGTGCCTTAGAAAAGCACTGGCAAACAGGCTAGAAGGAGGGGTGGAGCAACAATGGGGAAATATCAAAACTGCCATCACAGATGCAACAAGCCTTTGTGTGAAGCAAATAAACAAACCAAAGTGAAAGAAAAAGCCACTATGGTTCTCAAAAGAAGTGGCAGTGAAGGTTAGGGAGAAAAATATAGCATTTAGGAAGTATAAGGAAACACAGAAGGAGCAGGACAGAGAACTGTACAAGTTAAGGCAGAAGGAAGCAGGGAGGGTAGTCAGAATAGCAAAGGCACAAACTGAGGAAAAGATAGCCAACTCGGTTAAGAAGTGGGATAAAACCTTTTATAGGTATATCAGGGAGTGTAGAAAGACAAAGGGAGGGATAGTGAGGCTGAATAGAATGGATGGTGGGTGGGCAGAGAGTGACAGTGAAAAAGCAGGGATACTGAATGAATACTTCTGTTCAGTATTCACAAAAGAGGAAGTGGGGAGGTGTCTAATCCAATTAACAGAAGCACTCTGGAGAGGGGGGTTGATCCCAGTCCTTTCACAGATGAAAGGGTTCTGAAAGAACTCCTAAAACTGAAAGTGGACAAAGCAATGGGGCCAGATGGAATTCACCCCAGAATTCTAAAAGAATTAAGCAGAGAACTAGTGATACCACTGACTACCCTTTATAACAAATCATGGGAGGATGGTGTGGTACCTGAGGACTGGAAGAAGGCTGATGTGATTCACATTCACAAAAGTGGGAGCAAGACAGAGGCAGGAAACTACAGACCTGCCAGTTTGACCTCTGTGGTAGGGAAAGTGATGGAATCACTTCTGAAGGAAAGAATTGTGAGTACCTAGAGGTCAGTGGGGCACAGGACTGAAGGCAGCATGGGTTCACAGCGGGAAGGTCATGTCAGACGAATCTAATTGATTTCTTTGACTGGGTGACCAAACTAGTAGACCAGGGAGGGGCTGTGGACATGGCCTACCTAGACTTTAGCAAGGCATTTGACACAGTCCCACGCAAAAGAGTAATAGTCAAATTAACTAGCCTTGGAGTGGGTCCCAGGGTGGCAGCTTGGGTAAAACATTGGCTGAACAACAGGACACAGAAGGTAATTGTAAATGGAGTCCACTCTGAAGAAAGAGGGGTTACTAGTGGGGTTCCGCAGGGTTCAGTACTGGGTCCAGTCCTTTTTAATGTCTTTATAAGTGACATTGCAGAGGAACTAGAAGGAAAAGTATGTCAAACAGACGAGGCATACTGATGAGTCCTGGTAGGACAAAACACGTGTCTATGTCTTCTGTTAGCACCCTTTGCAAACTGTGTGAGAGGCCTTTCGGCACCATGCAATTCTGCTTAAAGTTGGACCAGCATAACATTCTGTGGTGATTTGCATATGCAGCCCATGATGCTTTGCATTGTGGGGGCATGTGTGATTTTGTATTTTCTTGAAACTTGGCTTCCCAGCCAAATGCCCTTTGGGGTAACCCTTGCCTCAGTGTTTACGCACAGAGGTTCTTTGTCTTTTAAATGTTTTTTATTTTAATGGGTTCACCACAATATATCCCAGGCACACTGCCTTAGGGGTAGCTGGTCCATTCCACTGGGGTGTCAAACAGACGAGGCATACTGATGAGTCCTGGTAGGACGAAACACGTGTCTATGTCTTCTGTTAGCACCCTTTGCAAACTGTGTGAGAGGCCTTTCGGCACCATGCAATTCTGCTTAAAGTTGGACCAGCATAACATTCTGTGGTGATTTGCATATGCAGCCCATGATGCTTTGCATTGTGGGGGCATGTGTGATTTTGTATTTTTTAGAAGGAAAAGTATGCCTCTTTGCAGATGACACAAAGATCTGCAACTGGGTTGATACACAAGGAGGTGCGGAAAGGATGAGAAGGGACTTGGTAAGGTTGGAGGAATGGTCAGAACTATGGCAGCTTGGATTCAATGCAAAGAAGTACAAAGTAATGCACCTGGGAAACAAAAACCCCCGGGAAGATTACACAATGGGGGGGAGGTAGTAACAACAACAAAAATGGAAAGGGACCTGTGGATAATCATATCAGATAACCTTAAGGTTGGCAAGCAATGTGAGAAGGCAGTAGGGAGGGCTGGGGGGATACTGGAATGTATAGGGAGAGGGATCACAAGCAGAAAACAGGAAGTTGTTATCCCCCTGTACAGACAGTTGGTGAGACCCCATCTGGAGTACTGCATCCAGTTCTGGAGACCCCATCTCCACAAGGACATAGACAGAATGGAGGCAGTTCAGAGGAGGTCAACTAAAATGGTGCAGGGTCTGCAAGAGAAGCCATATGAGGAGAGGCTAAAGGAGCTTAATATGTGTACCTTTGAGGAAAGGAGGAGGGGGGGGACATGATAGAAATGTTTAAGTACCTCAGTGGAATCAACAAAGTCCAAGAGGGTAGCATCTTTCAGAAAAAGAGATGTGCAAGAACAAGGGGACACAATTTGAAGATAGAGGGAGGACTGCTCAGGGCAATGTGAGGAAGTATTTTTTCACAGAGAGGGTGGTGGACGCATGAAACAGCCTTCCTGAGGAGGTTGTGGGGTCTAAAACTGTGGCAGAATTCAAGAATGCATGGGACAGATGTAAGGCAATTTTTGGTGGTGGGGGGTAGGAAGAAATACGCTGTTGGTTAAATAGGATCTGCAACTTATCCTCTAGGTAGGGAAATGGGCAGACTAAGTAGGCCAAGCGGTCCTTATCTGCTGTCAAAGTCTGTATTTCTATGTTTATGCATTATACCTGGTTAGGTGCCCATAGGTGACAGATATCTGGCCCCCCGAAGAGCAGAATTATCTGAGCTTGTACCTTGGGTACGCTAGCAAGAGGTTCGCAGTTTGAATCCCTCCAGAACTGAAACCAAAGGTTGATTTGAACCCACAAAACAGACAGGAGGATTACCCTGTTTCTGCTAACTGTTCACAAGACTGCACTTGGAGGTTGGCACTGTGGGAACAGAGGGCCTGACATGCTGAGTGGGTTTGTGACAGATTGGTTGGAAGCAGTGCTAAAGTTTGGTATTACAAGCTCTGATTTTTCAGTGTGTCAACTTAAGACTGTCAGCTCACTTGCAAAAAAGAAAAAGGCAGTGATTTATTTTTAAAAAGGAAACAGAACTATATCACTTGTCGTACAGTCAAGTTCCTACCCATTTTATTTTTTTTTCTAAAGTACAAGTCAGAGTAACCATAGTTAGGGAAGAAGATGGCTTCCAACTACAGCAGGCACACTGTAGACTACTTAAAGCAGTTGTGCAGGGACAGAGGAGTCCCGTTCGAGGTGAAAGCCAGCAAACAGAACCTTGTGGATGTCCTGATGGCAGCAGATACCCAGAGCACTGAGTCACAGACAGTGACTGAAAAGGACCAAACCTCGAGTGTGGCAGGGCTAGTGGTCAGTGCAGTGTCCAGATCCAATGAGGAGGGCAGCAGGGCCACTGCCAGTGAAGGGCCACAGCAGCAGGGGAAGATCACCAGTATCCTAGATCCAGAAGTACTCAGGCTGCAAATTGAGTTGCGCAGAATGGAGCTGGAGTTAAAGAGAGAAGAGAAGTGTGAACAGTGAGATGCAGAGGAGAAGAGGGAGGGAGAACACCGAGACAGAGATCATGAGGAGCATGAGCACCAGAGGCAACATGAACTGGAGAAGCTATGACTCCAACCACCAGCACCAGAGCAGGTAAGTGGCTTGGGTTTAACTGGGACTACAGGACTGGGTTACAAATTGAATTCCAAATTGATAGCCAAATTTAAAGAGGGGGAGGACATGGATGCCTTTTTACATTCTTTTGAAAAAGTTTGTATTCAGGCTAAAATTCCTAGGCAGTCCTGGAGCTTCCAGCTATCCCCACTACTTACCGGGAAAGCTCAGGATGCATTGGGTCAAATGAACAATGAGAACAGTGATGATTACAGCAAACTTAAAGCTGCGCTGTTAAAAAGTTTGAATTAACTGCTGAATCATACAGAGCTAAATTCTGTAAGCTCAGGAGAAGCCCTGACATGAGCTACGGGGAGCTAGCCATGAAACAAAGTCAGTTTTTAAAATGTTGGTGGGAAGAAACTGAGGCAAACTCTGTTGATAAAATTGAAAATATGATTTTGTTAGAACAGTTTTATTGAGCATGCCCAGCAGAGCTGAAAACCTGGCTGGAGGACCGAGATCCAAAAACAGTGCAAGAGGCTGCTGAACTCATGGGCCGCTATGACAAGAGCAGACCTGCTCTGAGAGCGAATGGGGTGGGCATGGCAGTGCAGAAAGGGAAAAGCGTGCCTTCAGGGCAGTTAAAACCCTCACTGCCTCCACCGAAACCAGTTAGCCCCAGGTTTCAGAGAAAAGATTTCTCTGAAAATAGAAGTGAATGTTGGTTATGTAAAGAAACTGGGCATATTGCCAGACAGTGTCCCAAAAGAATGAGCAATAATATGCAGAATGGTACTAGAAAAGAAGTGGGTTGTTTGTGTGTCCCTGGAAGCATGCCTGTGAACATGAAGGAACACATGCACCCAGTCATGGTGAATGGTGTACAGATGTAAGGGTTAAGGGACATAGGGGCATCCTTGATCTTGGCAAAGGGGGATCTAGTAGAGCCTGGTCAGCTTATACCCAATAAATACATCACTGTACAGGACTTTACTGGTGAGGTGAAAACATTGCCCCTCGCTAGTGTTCTCATAGACTGGGGTGAAACAGGGGGAACTGTGCAACAGGTGGCTGTAGCCCAAACCTTAGCAGTGGATGTGATCCTGGGCAACAATCTCAAACAGGGGATGGTGTGTGCAGTTACCCATAGCCAAGTGGCAAGGGAAAATTGTAGTTCCCTGAACCCCACAGAAGCCATTGTGGAAGCCACTGAGAGGCTGGTTCCCCAGCCTGTGTCTCCAGATGGGGAGATTAATGAAAAGGAGGAAGAAATTTCCCCAGTAGCAAGTAACCACACAGCTACAGAGAGTTACTCTGAAGAGGGAGGGGTGATCCATTGTCAGAGGGTTGGTATTGATGGTGATCCTGAGTGCCCTGATGCTAGTGCTAGGGACCCTAGTTCCACGACTGAAAGGGACGTGTCCCATGCCTTGGGAATGTGTGAGGGGTTTACAGCTGCTCAGAGAAATGACCCTAGTGTAGAGAAGCTGAGGGCTTGGGCAGACTCAGACGGCACACAGGGCGGTGACGGCAGACATAAGATTTATTGGGACAATGGACTTATGTATACTCAAGCAGTACAGACAGAGGGAGGGGTGCTAGGCAGGCAGCTTGTCATTCCCCAGGGGTATCCTGAGCAGTTGCTCAAGATTGCACATGATATTCCCTTGTCTGGTCATCTGGGAATTGCACGCACTATGTAGCAGCTGGGCCAGAATTTCTATTGGCCTAACTTCACCCAGCAGGTGAAGGAGTATTGCAGGTCTTGTCACCGGTGCCAAGAAATAGGGAAGGCGGGCAAGAAAACCCAAGCCGCTATGATTCCCTTGCCCATAGTGGAGGAGTCATTCCAGAGGGTGGGACTGGATATTGTGGGACCTTTAAATACCCCCAGCTCCTCAGGGAAGAGATTCATCCTGACTTTGGTGGATTATGCCACCCAGTACCCAGAGGCACTCGCCTATCCTCACTGAGGACAGACAAAATAGCAAATGCCTTACTTGGGATTTTCTCCCGTGTTGGGTTTCTACAGGAGGTTATCACCGATCGAGGTGGTTCCTTCATGTCGGACCTGATGAAATGTTTATGGGAGAAGTGTGGGGTGGTGCAGAGATGCATGACACCATATCACCCACAAGCCAATGGACTTGTGGAAAGATTCAATGGTACCCTGAAGTCAATGGTCCAGACATTTGCTGAACAGCATGGGAGGGACTGGGAGAAATACCTTCCCCACCTGTTGTTTGCATACAGGGAGGTGCCCCAAGAGTCAACAGGATTTTCCCCCTTCGAACTCTTATATGGACGCCAGTACTTGGGCCCCTAGACTTGATCTGGGAGGACTGGGAATTCAAGCACGCCACCCAGGGAACTCCCATTGTGGATTATGTCCTTAAGTTTAGGGAAAGGCTGAAGGAGCTTATGGTACAGTCCAGAGCAACCTGCTAGCAGCCCAACAGAAACAAAAAGTGTGGTATGACCACAGAGCCAGAGCTCACTCGTACATGGTGGGTCAGGAAGTCATGGCCCTTATTCCGGTCCAGAAAGACAAGCTGCAGGCAGAGTGGGCAGGACCGTACAAAGTGGTTAGGAAGGTAAATGATGTGAACTACATTGTAGAGTTGCCTGACCGAAGACAGACAGAAAGGATGTACCATGTCAGCATGATGAAGCCATATGCAAATAGGGCTGACATGGTGTTTGCAGTGTGTAGTTCTGGGGAGGGGACGGATGAAGGAGACCCCCTTCTGTACTTGCTGGAAGAAAGCAAGCGTGAGTCCTCTGTGGAGGCAGAAAAATTGTCTCCCCAGCTGGTCCTGGACCAGTTCCAGAAAGTAAGGGAGGTTTTAGCAGACTTTGCCCCATTGTTTAGCGCCAAGCCTGGACTAACCCCCTTAGCGACTCATGATGTGGAGACAGGGACACAGATGCACATATGGCAGACAGCATATTGGGTGTCAGAGGCTGTCCAAAAGGACATTAGGAAGGAAGTGGAGGAAATGCTGGATTTAGGAGTAATCCAGAGATCCCACAGCCCCTGGGCCTCACCCATATAGCTTCTGCCAGAGAACAGATATAGCTTCTGCCAGAGAACAGCCAGAGCACCAGGAGGAAGGAGCTGCTGGTATAACTAAACTTATCTACTGGGACTAAGAACTAGAACTCTTGTACTGAGACCTTCAATTTAGGGTAAAAAAAAAGTTAAGGTGTTTGTCAGAGTTAGTTGAAGTGAATTGTTATCTGTTATCTGTGTTATCTGTGTAGTTATCTCAGTGCTTGTCATAGGTGGCTGAAGGGAATTATCTGTGAAATTAACTAAGTGTAGAAAAATTTGCAAAATAGGGGGGAGTGGCTTAGCTAGAAGGAGCCAGGTTAAAACCAGATTTAAACACTGACCTAGATAGCTTCTGCCAGAGAACAAGCAGAGCACCAGGAGGAAGGACCTGCTTATATAACTAAACTTATCTACTGGGACTATATTGTCCTCCTTCTTTCCTCTCCAACCCACCCCCCACCCGAAGGCAGTTCTACTTTTATAAACACAGGATTTAACTGACAACAGGAACTTCCTGTTTGGGAGCAGGAAGTGAGTGATCACAGAGCCACCAAAGACTCACCATCCTAAAAGGGCAAGAGTAGGTCTCCATCCACCCCACTCCAGCTGCTGGAGGTCTGACTATGAGCAAGTAAGGAGACTACTGAGAAATACAGAAACTTCTTGTCTCAGAAAAGGAAGATCAGGAGCTAAAAGGGCACAGAGGCAGTCGATAAGTAGGGAGAGAAAAAAAAAGAAATAAACAAACAGAGGAAAGAGTAAGTATTCCAAACAACAATTAGGGGTCCAGAAATAAGACATGATAGGAGTGGTGCAGTGCAGTGGCTGTGGCGCAGCAGTCTTCTGGGAGACGTTCTGGAGGATGCGGTGTTGTTCCATCTGCAGGCACCTCTGTGGGCTGAGGGAGGAGGTTGCTCATCTCCAGGCTGAGTTGGTCAGGATTTGTGGGACCTCCTCTCCCACCCAGGGACCACCAGGGTCACTGCCATTGCCTCAGATGTTGCCAAGAAAGAGGAGCGGTTGGACCACAGGGGCTCAGGGAGGGTAAGGGTGGTGGAACAGAAGCACATCCCTCCAGTTGTACCTCTCCACAATTTCTATGCCATTCTGGAAAAGTGTGGTTCCTCTATGGAGGCACCCACAGTGGAGACCAAGGATGATGCTGGGAACCTCCACAAAGGAGACCTACAGGAGGGTGGCATGGGACCCCACAGGGGAAGGAAACAACTCCTGGTGGGGGACTCTATTGTTAGAAAGGTAGAACTGGGGGAAGAAGGGGAGAGGGAGGTAAGGTGCCTGCCTGGTGCCATGACTTGGAGGGACAGGGAGCGAATCCTCAGGATCGTAGGAGCAGCTGTACAGGGGAGGGAGCTGGAGATCATTGTCCACCTAGGAACAAATGACCTGGCTATGGAAGGGATCAGAGCAGTGTAAGAAGCATTTGTGGAGATGGGGAGGGGCCTTAGAAAAATAGCACACACAATAACCTTCTCAGAGGTGCTGCCTGTCTATGGCATGGGTGATGCTAGTGTACTCCACACCATGGGATTTAATCAGTGGTTGAAAAACTGGTGAAGAACTCAGGGATTTAGCATCATTGGGGACTGGGGGTCCACCTGGAGGGATGCAGGCCTATACTGGTATGATGGTCTGCATCTGTCCAGGAGGGGAACCAGGATCCTAGGTGATAGGTTTAAATGCTTCATTGGCAAGCATTTAAATTAGCCAAGGGGGGAGGCACTGGAGAGGAGCAGGGAAATCCTAGCCCCCCCAAAAGTCAGGGTACTAAGTGAGGTAGACACCAACATAGAGATGTCAATAGGGAGAAGCACTGGGGTAAATGGAGAAAGTGACAAATGCAATAAGGACAGGGATGGGGCCAAAAAGGGTAAGGTCATCAATAAGTGGTGGGTAATGAGTACCAACACCCGTAGTCTGGGCAACAAGCTCCCTGAATTGGTGACCTTGATGGAAGAGGGATGCCTGGATATTGTAGCAGTCACAGAAGCATGGTACACAGAGAACCATTACTGAGATGTTAACATACCAGGGTACACAACCTACAGAAGAGACAGGAATGGGAGAAGAGGGAGCAGAGTAGCTCTCTATGTAAGGGAAGGGATAAAAGCAACTGAACAAAAGAGTAAACAGGGAGGAGAGGAGGCACTGTGGGTCACCTTAGAGGCTGGAAATGGCACCACAATCCGCACAGGGGTTGTATACAGACCCCATGTCAGGTGGAAGGAATGGACAAGGATATGATAGAAGGCATACTTAGGATGGCAGAGAAAGGGGAGATGCTGTTGATGGAGGACCTTAACATACCGGATGTCAACTGGAGCACCTTTGCTGTAGCCACATCCAAAAGCAGAACCAATCTCTATGCCCTTCAGGTGGCATGCCTCAGACAGTTAGTTTTGGAACCTACCCATGAGGGAGCAATCTTAGACCTCGTACTCTCAAATGGGGACAGTGAGAGGATCTCAGATCTAGAAGTGGGTAGCCACTTGGGAACAAGTGACCAGCAAACAGTGTGGGTCATGATAAACTCAGCTACAGAGTCAAGCCATACAAAAGTGAAGGTTCTGGACTTCAGGAGGGCTGACTTTGGCAAGATGGGTGCCTTAGAAAAGCACTAGCAAACATGCTAGAAGGAGGGGTGGAGCAACAATGGGGAAATATCAAAACTGCCATCACAACAAAAGAAAAAGCCACCATGGTTCTCAAAAGAGGTGGCGGTGAAGGTTAGGGAGAAAAAGATAGCAATTAGGAAGTATAAGGAAACACAAAAGGAGCAGGACAGAGAACTGTACCAGTTAAGGCAGAAGGAAGCAGGGAGGGTAGTCAGAATAGTAAAGGCACAAACTGAGGAAAAGATTTCCAACTCAGTTAAGAAGAGGGATAAAACCTTTTTTAGGTATATCAGGGAGCATAGAAAGATGAAGAGAGGGATAATGAGGCTGAATAGAATGGACGGTGGGTGGGCAGAGAGGGACAGTGAAAAAGCAGGGATACTGAATGAATACTTCTGTTCAGTATTCACAAAAGAGGAGGTGGGGGAAGTGCCTAATCCAATTAACAGAAGCACTCTGGATAGGGGGTCAATCCCAGTCTTTTCATAGAAGAAAGGGTTCTGAAAGAACTCCTAAAACTGAAGGTGGACAAAGCAATGGGGCCAGATGGAATTCACCCCAGAATTCTAAAAGAATTAAGCAGAGAACTAGTGACACCACTGACTACCCTTTTTAACAAATCATGGGAGGATGGTGTGGTACCTGAGGAATGGAGGAAGGCAGATGTGATTCCCCTTCACAAAAGTGGGACCAAGACAGAGGCAGAAAACTACAGACCTGTCAGTCTGACCTCTGTGGTAGGGAAAGTGATGGAATCACTTCTGAAGGAAAGAATTGTCGAGTACCTAGAGGTCAGTGGGGTACAGGACCCAAGGCAGCATGGGTTCACAGTGGGAAGGTCATGTCAGATAAATTTAATAGATTTCTTTGACTGGGTGACCAAAGTAGTAGACCAGGGAGGGGCTGTGGACATGGCTTACCTAGACTTTAGCAAGGCATTTGACACAGTCCCACACAAAAGATTAATAGTCAAATTAACCTGCCTGGGAGTGGGTCCCAGGGTGGTAGCTTGGGTAAAACATTGGCTGGACAACAGGACACAGAAAGTAATTGTAAATGGAGTCCACTCTGAAGAAAGAGGGGTTACTAGTGGGGTACCGCAGGGTTCAGTACTGGGTCCAGTCCTTTTAATGTCTTTATAAGTGACATTGCAGAGGGACTGGAAGGAAAAGTATGCCTCTTTGCAGATGACACAAAGATCTGCAACAGGGTTGATACACAAGGAGGCATGGAAAGGATGAGAAGGGACTTGGCAAGGTTGGAGGAATGGTCAGAAGTATGGCAGCTTGGATTCAATGCAAAGAAGTGAAAAATAATGTACCTGGGAAACAAAAACCCAGGGGAAGATTACACAATGGGAGGAGGTAGTAACAACAAAAAAAATGGAAAGGGACCTGGGGGTAATCATATCAGATGACCTTAAGGTTGGCAAGCAATGTGAGAAGGCAGTAGGGAGGGCTGGGGGATACTGGGAAGTATAGGGAGAGGGATCCCCAGCAGAAAACAGAAAGTTGTTATCCCTCTGTACAGGCAGTTGGTGAGACCCCATCTGGAGTACTGTTCTGGAGACCCCATCTCTGCAAGGACATAGACAGGATAGAGGCAGTTCAGAGGAGGGCAACTAAAATGGTGCAGGGTCTGCAAGAGAAGCCATATGAGGAGAGACTAAAGGAGCTTAATATGTATACCCTTGAGGAAAGGAGGGAGAGGGGAGACATGATAGAAATGTTTAAGTACCTCAGTGGAATCAAGAAAGTCCAAGAGGGTAGCATCTTTCAGAAAAAGATGTGCAAGAACAAGGGGGCACAATTTGAAGATAGAGGGGGGACGGCTCAGGGGCAATGTGAGGAAGTATTTTTTCACAGAGAGGGTGGTGGATGCATGGAACAGCCTTCCTGAGGAGGTTGTTGGGTCTGAAACTGTGGGAGAATTCAAGAATGCATGGGGCAGACATAAGGCAATTTTTGAGGGGGGTAGGAAGAAATAGGCTGTTGGTTAAATAGGATCTGCAGCTCATCCTCTAGGTAGGGAAATGGGCAGACTAGGTGTGCCAAGAGGTCCTTATCTGCCATCAAAGTCTATGGTTCTATGTTCACCCATAGTCCTTTTGCCTAAGCCAGATGGCTCTACTCGTTTCTGTGTGGGCTATCGTGGACTGAATGCAGTCATGAAGTCAGACGCCCACCTGATGCCCCAGACAGATGAACTCCTGGATAAGTTGGGAGGAGCGACCTACCTTACGACCATTGACCTGACAAAGGGGTATTGGCAGGTAGAGTTGACAGACAGAGCTAGGGAGAGGTCTGCCTTCATCACTCTGATAGGCTTATTTGAATTTAAAGTAATGCCTTTCGGAATGAAGAATGCCCCCACCACTTTCCAAAGGCTGGTGAACCAGGTGTTAAATGGTGCTGAGGAGTACGCCGTGGTGTACCTGGATGACATTGCCATTTTTAGTACCAGCTAGGAGGAACACCTATCCCACCTTAGGGAAGTGCTGGGCAGGATACAGAGGGCCGGGCTCACTGTCAAAGCTGGGATATGCCAGGTGGCCATGGGAGAAGTGACATACCTTGGGCATGTGGTAGGCCAGGGACTGCTCCATCCTAACCAAATAAAAATAGAGGTAATCCAGGCATGGCCCAGACCAGAAACACAAAAGCAGGTCAGGAGTTTTCTAGGGACAGCAGGGTACTACAGGGAATGTGTACCCAATTACAGTGCCCTGGCTGCTCCCTTATCTGACCTGACAAAGAAAAGGATGTCCAAGAAAATTACCTGGGGCCCAGCCTGTGAGGAAACCTTTTCCAAACTAAAGGAGGCACTGTGCAGTGCTCCTGTTTTGACAAGTCCTGACTACAGCAAACCCTTCATAGTTCAGACTGATGCCTCAGATGTGGGTATTGGGGCAGTACTGAGTCAGACATCCAGCTAAGGAAGAGATCACCCAGTAGTGTACCTGAGTAGGAAGTTACTTCCCAGGGAACAGGCATACTCCACTGTGGAAAAGGAGTGTCTTGCCTTAGTGTGGGCCCTAAAGAAATTAGAGACATACTTATATGGGCAGCATTTTGTGATGCAGACTGACCACAACCCCCTGCTTTGGCTGGAGCCAAAAATCAGAACTCCGATGGGCTGTCTCATGTGTATGAGGAGTGAACTGATTTGGGAAGCTCATCCCATGCCATGGATAGAGCCCCCAAATTCAGTCTAGGTGGGGAGGAATCGTGACACTCAGACAGCTGGTTCTGATTAATCTATGTTTTTTGTAATATAAAAATGTGTTACTGAATGTCTCTCATGAGAGATGCTGACAGTCTGTGAAATGACCCCCCCCCCAGGTTTTAGCTACAACATGTGACCTGGAAGGCCAAGAGATAATTGCAGGCTAGAAGAGACTTTAAATTTAGTATCTCCTTGTTATGTGACTAATTGCAGCTTGCTAGCTGCCAAAATAGATCATAAACTTTTATGACATTCAGAGGAAACACAGTTCAGTTCACATGGTGCTACAAAGTATGTTGCACCTCCGTGAGATGTGGCAGAGAGACGTAACAAGTTCTTTGATGCCCTGGAAAGGGGAAGCTGCTCATAAGATCAAAGAAAGTCATTTGAAAAAAATGAGTTTTGCTGAGGTCACAGAATTATTTACCTTCTGAAAAAGACATCCTGTTTTGCATAGATTTTTTTATACTCTGACAGGGAGGAGCTAGGCGACCTCATGCAAAGAGGCTGGCAAAGCCAGTTTTTAAACAGTATTCTGTTTTCCATTTCCGACACAAATGTTTGGACTCTGAAAAACAAAACATCTACAGCACTGTGAGATAAGAATACCTTAGAAAAGACAGTTCTAAGAGTACTGTGGCAGGAGATTTTGTCTGCACTTTTAAATCTGTTTTGTTTAAGTGATTTGAATGTTTTGTGATATATGGTTCTGTATTTACACTTTACATTTTTATCTATTTTTAAGTAAACTTCTCATTTTTTTAATAGACTATTTGTGTCTTCCAAGTCCTTCTGCTTTTGCTTGTGATGTGTGGATGGTTAAGGGTGTGACAACACTGTGCATGAGCTTATATGGTAATACCAAACTGGGAAAAGGTAAGAGTAATCTGAGGTCTTTATTAAAGTTTTTAAGGGTTCATTTTGTACACCTGGTTAGGTGCCCGTGGGCAAAAGACATCTGACCCCCCTGAAGAGCAGAATTATCTGAGTCTGTACATTGCGTACGCTAGCAAGAGGTTCACAGTTTGAATCCCTCCAGAACTGAAATCAAAGGTTGATTCAAACCCACAAAACAGACAGGAGGGTTACCCTGTTTCTGTTAACTGTTCACAAGACTGTGCTCGAAGGTTGGCACTGTGGGAGCAGAGGGCCTGACCTGCTGAGTGGGTTTGTGACACTTTCCACTTTCAATACTGACATCCCCTTCCAAGTCTGAGAGCATATCATGTTTACTTGCTTTGAACCGCACCTCCTACTGCACTGGATTTGCAGCCTCCTCCTACCTAACTGACTTCACACCCTCCTCCTCTCCATCTGTCGACCCTGGGATTCATCTGGCCTCATCGTTTTCTTACTCAAAATATACAATCAAATTCGCTCCCAATTTGGCTTTCTAATGAACTTGATCGGCATGCATTCCTGTGGCTGACAACTGCTATTTGCCTTACCTAGACCCACAAGAGATTCCGTATTGCTCAGCCTGACCTATGTACAGGTCTCATCCAGTCAAGACTCATGAGAGGGTCCACAGTGCTCAGTATGACCTACGTTCAGGTCTCCCCAGATCTGCTATCATCCATTACAACCCACGTATGGGTCCCATGCTCCTTACCATGGGCAGGTCTCATACTCATTACAACTCACTTTTCCACATTTTGGAGACATACCGACCATATCCATTATTCCATGACTCAGGGATAGCCCTCTAGCCGATGGTCTTTCTCTCTCTGTACCCCGAAGTCCACATCTTGAGTATGTGAAGCTTGGGGCAGGGTCCTTCTCACCTGGCCCATAGCTGGGAAAGCCCTCACTCCAGGTGGCACTTCAGTCATCAACCATACTGATGGCACCTCTCGATGTAGCATTTAAGACTTCAGCGGCAAAAGGGTGGGGATCTCATGGGAAGGGCCCCTTTAGCTGCCTGAGTGGGTTCAGAATCACCCTTTTATGCTATTCTCCCTACGACTGCCTCTGGTTCACGTGGTTTGTTCATAAACCGGTAGGTTGACTTAGCACCTTGGCAGTTATTACTCTCCTCCTCCTGCCTTGGCTGACTCTTGTTGCAGAGTGCACTCACAACCCTCCACGGCATTCCCATTAGAGGGATAGAATGAGAGTGTTCCCCAAAATTGCAATTCCCTTGGAGTGGTCTACTAAACTGAAGTAACAGAGCCATCCCTAACCAAAACTGTCCCAAAGCCTGGAGGGAAGGCGACCTAGGCCTTGAATCCCCAGAGGTTTCCTCCTCAAAGGGTTTTCCTCCTCTCTTCTGTGCCAATGGTCATATTACTAGATAGGCATCCTTGTAGTCCCTAGGTCACTTAGGTAGGTTTCCCACTTACGTAAGTTTCCTCTGTTGGATGCAGTTGGGTGGATGTCTCATAATCATCCTGTCTCCATCTTTGGCTGTTTTCTCTCTCTCTCTCTCCTTAGGAAGCCAAGCCTCCATGCCTTACAGTCAGATCTCCGAGGTGGTCACTATTCACCTGTCATTTCCTACCTACTTTACTCAAACTATATGACCAACTGACCTATGCTACCAGATGAACCCTATTACCAGCTGATCCTACTCACAGGTCTTCATTTACCCATGCTACCAACCAAACCCGTACTAGCAACCGAACTACATACAAGTCCTTGACCCCGACACATGTTCATTGCCTTGTATGTTTTGTTTGACACTCTTTTGGGGCTTCTTTCTAAGGTACCTTTAGCCAAGCGAATCACTTCTGTGGCACCTCAAGGGGTGGAACCCTCCCCTAGTATTCCTTGCCTTTGTACCCCAATAGGGTGGTAGAGCCCATGGATAGAGAGGTGAAGAGTCAGAGTTTATCTATGTTACACAGGCACAAAACCAGTTGCACAGGCACATTGAATTCATTTCTGGGCACCATGAGACTTTTCCAAGACAAGAGAATTACTTTTTATTTTCTGGGCACTAATGTGCATCTCCTTATCAGTTGCTATGAAGACTTGCATGGCACAGTAGCAGCAGGTAGCAGCAGCATATGACACTTCTGGGAGCATACTTCATTTCTGAGCGTCCAAAACAATCACAGCAGTGATGCACTTAGCATCATTGACTATTTTTTGTCTAACTGATGCCTGAAAATATTACAATACAGAATTTATGTGTATTGTGATTTTTAAAAATGTTGATTAACAATTATGAATTGTGATTCACACACATGTGACATGACTTCATTGTAACAACAGTGTTTGTGGCACTTACACACGCATGGAAAATGTGAAGCAGTGGTGATTTTTTTTTCTTTTACATCATTGTACAGCATTTCAATAATAATGAAATAAAAGGTAGAAATTCATGCACTCATTGCATACACACTAAAAGCACAACAGTTAAAAATGTTTAATTACACAAGACATGATATATATGTAGAGATTTTGCAAGGTTTTAATTCACAGGCAAAGGTCCAGTGAAGTTGCTGGCTTCTCCTTCAAGAACTACTTTGCAAATATTTGCAATTTAATGGCAAATTCACCTGTTTTCACTTCATATCCATTTAACCTGCTAACAATAACTTTCAATTCACTTTTTAAGCAAATTTTGGCAAAGTTTTTTTCAGACCGAGGCTGCTGTTAAACAAGTGCTTTTAAGTGACATGGAACAGCTGCTGTATGTCACATGCTATAACTCCATACACAGAGTGGGTTTCACTTTTGTTTTTGTAGTCTGTGAGAGAGTGTGGAAGGGAACAGATCTACTGCGTTTTGAGCCTGTAAAACAGCATTGAAAAAGTTTGCAACTTTTTCTTTGTGTATTTGATATCTTTTTTCAATTTATTAAGTTATTTATTTAAAAGGTTTTACCAGGAAAATCACACCGACTGGCATCAGCTCGTTTCCAGATGTGTCATGGGGGAGAAGGGGGTGAGTAGAAACCAGTGCAAATACAGTACATAGTACAATGTACAAAATAATACAATAATGTGGAAAAATTATTACAAAGCAAGCAAATTACAGGAAAATACATCTAATTAAAAACATTCCTGTACAATTAATACTCAAATTATATTGTTCAGCTAAAGAGCCATTACAATATTCTAATAAAAAGGACAATGCATACATTTCATACAAATACCCACTTCATACAGGTGTCACTTGATTAAAACATTTAGCAGCTATAAACACCTGCAGTTCATACAATACTAAAATTTCACATCCATATCATATTCATAGTCCTAATAGATTAGTTTCATTAGTGAGACCAATGTATTATAGTTAAAACAAAATATGCTATTTACAAATATTTATTGCTATAGCAGTCTGTTTTTCAACAAATATCATTCTTGGCCATTGTAACTTAAGCTTTAGAGGGATTAAAAATTGATACCATATTATTCTCCCTTCGTTCATTAGAACTGACATACAACTCCCTATTAAATGTTAGATTTGGCTGTCGATTCCTGTCCCAAAACAGGCTTGTTGCCAGACTGCAAAGATACTTTTGCTTGGAGATTGATGTCAGTAAATAAATAATTAAACCATAACTGAAGCAACCCAAATTTCTGGTAACAACCACACTTTTTGACACACTTCAGAGGCGGCCTGCAACACTTGCTAGCTCTGAGCCTTCATTTGTCACCAGTGTGGCAGGAATTATAAACCAGCAGCAATTAAAAACCTCATCTGTGTTACTGTAAACCTTGTATGATTTCCTGTGTGCACACATTTTGCTTCATTTTCAGGCACTTTGGCCCTATAATGGGCCCTACTGTGGGCATCTAAAAGATACACCCACTTAACTTCGAGTCTCTTTTCAGACCAGGTATCAACTCACAAAGGTACTACTGCAAGTCATACACATATGTGATATACTTTTAGTCAGATATCCCAATGGGAATTACCTTAATGCCAGTTATACCTAGCCTTCTTAATGATTGCTTTGAAGCCTCTTGCCACAAATATTGCTCCCTGCCTCTAATTATCGCCTGGTATGGCAGGGATTACATATCGGCAGAGATAGTATTCACATCAGATCACTATTATCAGTCCCTGCCCTCAAGCAACCAAACATTTTAATCCACCATCTGTCTCACTTACCCTCCATTGGGCCAAAATATGACCTCCCCCCCATCCAATCCTTATAGATGCCATTAATCAGTTTATTATCCTGCAAGTAGCTTTAGCATATGTATATTGTAACACTTGAATTAAAGAGGCTAGCTATAGTAGAATCCTGGTAAATGAAAGTCATGCAAAAGAGGAGAAGAAAGAAGAAAAAATATATAAGATTCAACGTTTAAAACACAAACGAACTTGTGATTTACACAGTTAAAACACAATAACACAATAATATAACAAAAGGCTGGACATTTAACTAAGTAATACTTGGAATCCTTTGGAGATCCTTTTTTTTTAAAACCTAATGTACCTTGCCATTCTCAAAGTTCAAGGTCAATGTCTGCATTAATGTTCCACTAGGGAGCTTCCCACTGCGGATTCAGTCAGTTATTCAATAACCCTGTAATTCCATTTTTTTAACGGAGTTTCAACAGCACTGTAGGTAACTCTGCTTTACAACAGTCCCATGCAAACATACTCAACTCGTTACAGCAAAGAGTTTGCACTATGACTTTTAATTCTCTGCATAGCACTAGGGCTGTTTAAACCTCCAAAACATGTCAAAAGGGGAGAAAACATTTCAAAATATTGAAAATATCACAGTTAACCAGCTATTTCGAATATACTCAGTGAACCTGTATGTTGAAACTTTTCTGAGACCTCGAATCAATCATAGACTGTGAGGTCTCTAAAAAAGGATGAATACCACTGCCATTAGTCAGCTTCTTATTATCGCTGCTTCAGCGCCTTTTGCTTTACTCCCCATTTCTCCTTATTTTTCTGGTTAATAGTCTGAGAGAGACTGGGGGATCAGTTTGAGTCCTACAAACTGCCAATATCAGCCACCAGTTCTCCTCTGTTCTCCTCTGCTTCATCCATTCTCTTCTCTTAATTGACACTGCCCTGAAAGACAAAATGTAAAAGACACACTCCTCTAAGTGCAATAAATCTTAGCTTTTAGGGATATATTGAATGCCCTGGCCCACAGGCAACATTAGCACACCTGTAAAAAGATTAAATGAGCTTATTATCACACAAATATGCCATGACGTATTAATAGACATCTACTTTACTCTCCTTGCTTCTTATGGTTCCTTACGGTTCAGCAGACGCCCAAGCCATCATGAATAGAGCTGAGAATGCCACAAACACCCAAAAGCAACAGGCAACTGGTTCATCTAGATAGCAGCAAAAAACCCTTCAGAGAGAGCCCGAACTGTGAGGCAAGTGGCATAAACTTATAACTTACTCCAACAAAAGTTTCTGTTACACAAGCACGGAGCATAAGATGCCGACCATTAAACACCAAACTATGCTCCCTAAGTCCACTCCCCGGGAGCTGGAAGCAAAAAATGGTAATGATAAAATGACTCATAGTAAAATTAGGACTAACTTTCATTCATCAGTTTACCATAGATAAAATAGCAGCATTTTAAAAAGAAAAACAACTTTCAACACTGTGACAAGCAGAGCTGTGGGGAGCGGAGCAGCACTACAGCCATCTTGTTGCTCTGCGCCACCCCCCTCTAGGAGGTGAGAGGGTACTCGGCCCTCCTGTACAACTAGAATAGGCAAGTGTGCTCCAGGACCAGGGCCATCGGTGCAACATAGGTGACTAGCCAAAACTATAACAAAAAACAAAAGGTGTACACTGAAATGGAACAAACATGCTCTGAAAAGTGAGATTTATTCAGGAGTCAAGATCAAGGGACACTGACTAGCAACCCAAGTCCTTCAACCATTAGGTCTTCCTCAGGAGGCATGAGGGAGCACGTTTAAGAATGTAGTGGCAAATTTGAGTGCACACTTCATTTTGTTTTCTAATTAATAAAATCATAATACAGTAAATTGCAAAAAGAAGAACAAAAGAACATTAAGCAGTAAGCAACAATGCATTAGCAAGAGTGACAATGGGTAGTGACTGATGACTCTGGAGAGGGGATAGCATGAGTGTTGCCATATGGTCCAAAGCAGCAGACAGAAGTCCACAGAGTAACAGAAGAAACTGCTGGACTGAGTAGAGAAATTATGGAGAAGAGATTGTAGAGTGTGAAGGGAAGGAGCAGAGTGAATGGAAGGCAGGAGAGAACCCAATAGTTTAGGGAAGCAGAATGAGAAGGCAGCTGGACCAGCAGTAGATTTCATTGAGACCAATAGCAAGCACTGAAAATGGGTAAGAGTAGAAGGGGGAAGAGAGGAGAGAAGCAAGATATGAGGCAATGGAGCCAAACCAAAATTTGGGGATAAAGGAGGCACAGTGGGTAAGGCAGTTCCACCCTCAGAATGCGCCCGTGTTAGGGCACAGAGTCACTAATGCACCAATTGCCAAAGTCGCTGACCACTCTTTTTGCAGGGGTCTGTGCCCCCCAACCCTCACCCCAACTATATATAAAAACTCCAGGAGGTGGATTTTGGGGAAGGGACGGCAAACTTGGGGTTTGACGTCATAGTGACTCGGCAATGTGATGCTGGTGCCCTGATGCACTGCAGTGGGGCAAGGCATGTGGCATCAAGAGAGAGGGAGATGTACAAAGAACAGTGATGAGTATGTTGGGGTTTGTTAAGGGAAACTGACAAAAGGGGTGAAACAATGAGTCCAGTCTAGTTACAGTAGACTTTACAGGCACTGTAAATTATATCTCCATAGTCATAAATGAGGAGAATCAGTCTAGTGATGATTTCTCGGTAGGCAGGAAGTGGGATGTTCCTCTTTTTCCTGTAAAGTGCATCAAGTTTGGAGTGGAGCTTCTGTATATCCAAAGATAAATGGATTGCTCATTTCTCTAAAATTTTCTATAATAATAAGGAAGGTAATATTGTAAAGGAACTCTTTATGGTTCAGGAAGGATCCATTTAAATTACTTCTGAAGAAATTTATATGGCAATTACCACGCTAAAAAGGTGAAAATTACCCTGTTTGGTGAAATTCTATGTCACGCTGCTGCACAAAAACAGTGTGACGTTTGGTCTGAAATATTTACTGTATATAGGTCTTGGGTCATAGATGTGCCTTTTGAAGGTTTGGTGAAAAAATATTAATCCATTCCAAAGTTACAAAATGTTAAAGTTTCCCATTATTTCCTATGGGACCAGTTAGATGTTTGGCTTGAAAAAAGATTCTTTATTGCAAATGCAGAATAATTTTTTTGCAAATATGGAATCTTTTGCTGCAAATGTGGAATATTTTTTCATGCTGCTGCCATCTTGTTTTCAGTTAGCGGTGAGAGCAAAATTAAATAACTTAAAAATAAACAGGTTTAGTAAGCAGCAACAGTTGTCTTTACCTAATTGGTAGCCGTACAATCTGATTCTGGGTTAGTTCTTTGATAAAGTCACTTAGACATGTGTTTTTTTAACATGCAAAAATCCTTTTTCACAAACTTTGGGAAAAAAAGCTGCAAAACAGGATCCCTTTTAACAATTTATGAAAAAGGATTTTCTTTTCTTTAGGGTTTCTAGCCCTAACACCCTAGGAGTGAGTGGGTGCCTTGGGGTTCTCAGCCCTAAAGCTCACCCCATTCTCCTATACTGTACCCATCTCAGTTTATTTACTCATGGAATGGAGTGAATGTTATGGTTGACAATACCAAGGCACATACCCCACTCCTCTTACTGCTTGCAGGGTGGGGGTGGGGTATTAGGGTTGGAAACTCTAACACCACATTTCCAAACTTTTGTTGCTGGAACCATAACTGAAGCAGTAATGGAGTTCTTTTGTCAAGAAGACGCATATATAGCTGTATATATATATATATCCATTGCAAAAAACTCCATTAATGCATCAGTGAGGGTTTCTATTACAGCGACAAAAGTTTGGACATTTGGTGTTAGGGTTGCCAACCCTACCACCCCACTCTCCACACCAACAACAGGTGTCAGGGTGTACCTTGGGCTCATCAGTCATAACTCTCATCCCATTCCATTTGTAAGGAAGCTGAGACGGTACAGTATAGGAGAATTGGGTGAGAGTTAGGTCTGATGACCCCAAGGCACACCCCAATGCCTGTTGTTGGTGTGATGAGTGGGAGTGGGGTGGAGTGGTAGGGTTGGTAACCCTAATACCAAATTTCCAAACTTTTGTCACTGTACTAGAAACCCTAACTGATGCATTAATGGACTTTTTTGCAATGAATTTCCCTTCTTTTGAGATAGTGTAATGTTACCCATATGTGGTTGTGGGAGCACAGGGCCTGTGCTCCCATTATGCATGCATATTGCTAATGTCTCTGATTTTCATGTGGGAGCATAGTTCTCGGAGGGCCCTGTGCCCTCAGTACTGCATAATGGAGGGACCTGTGCTCCCAGTATTGCATAATGATATCCATATGTGGAAGCACAGAGCCCTCTGGGCCCAGCACTGCCATCTACCCAGAAGTATAGATACATAGCACAGGCCTAGAAACATTCTAAGTAACCCTTGTGCTGCAAATGGAGCAATATCTCAGTAACCATAGGAACACTGGAAAAAATCCCACTGCAGTTGTAATCATGGCCTGGCAACCTGCATGCATGCATGCATGCATAATACACCTAAAGGTGTACTAAGTTGCGCTTAGTGAAAAATCTGTATCTCAAACCATTTTCAAGATATAGATCCAGAAAGGTACTGCAGTCACCACAATGTTATCCTATAGGAAATTTCTAAACTTTGGAATGTTATAACTGTACAACAAATGTAACTTTTTTCATCAAACCAGCAAAAGGCACATCTGTGGCACAAGCCCTTCCTACCCTAAAAATTCCATCCCAAAAGTCTTAACAGTTTATTTGAAGTGAAGCAGCAAAGAAACAGCAATTGTTTTTAAAAGTACTTTTGCAAATTTGTGAAAGTAGGTTTGTGAAACTTTTGCAAATATTTGTGACACTTCCAACAGAAAAATAGAAAAAAACATATTTATGAGCATTATTTTTAAAAACTAATGTCAGGATCGTATTCCTTGTGCCTCGATTCGGTAAACACAATTGTTGGTGTTTACCAAGGGGCAGTATTTTTTGAATTACAGCATTTTTTCCACATCGCTAACTGAAAACAAGATGATGGATTTGTGACATTACAAAACCCATTTGCGAAAGTAAAAAGTGCTTTCATGAAAGTCAAAAGTACTTTTGAGGTGTACATATATTTTTTCCTATAGGCTATAATGAGAAATTTTAAACTTTAATAACTTTTGAACGGATTAACATTTTTTCACCAAACCTTCAAAAGGCACATCAGTGACCTAGACTCCATATACACTAACAATTTCAGACCAGACCCCTAAAGCATTTCGGACTTATGCCCGAGCAAAGAATTTGCATAAAAGTGGTAAATTTCACGTTATTTGGCACTCTGCAGCTCCGCAACTGTACATTCAACCAGAACACAACTTGCATTATCCAGAGATCCATAGTACCAGATGGAGCATGCTTAATTTCAGGCAAATTGAACAAACAGTTGCAAAGTTATTAAAGTGCAAAATTTGGGGTTTAGCATAGAAGTGACCATGCAACCCTAACTATATGGCACTACCGTGCTCTATTATATATATACAGTATATAGTACAAGCCACTTAATCGGGATGCGGACAACCAGGACATCTGCTTTATTGGGACATCCCACCAGGCACCAATTAAGTGGCTATGTATTTCAATGGCACCCCCAGCCCCTTAATAGAGACAGGGATTGGGATGTTTCTGGGCTGAATCTGTTCCATTAACACCCACTGTTGAGGCTGAGATTCTGCCAATGTGCTGTCAAGTAAGTGTGAATTGCACTCCATGGTAACTGGCCCCTCTCTAACTACTGTACTCCATGCTGACTGCTAGTTTTCTCCTCTTGTTTGCCAACAAACAAAAAGTTTCCAAACACACACAAAGTTTCAATCTGTACTCCTGCTGCTCCTGCTAAAATTTACCTGCAATACAGAAATGTTGACAGTTTTATAAAGCTGTAGCATCGCGATCCAGGAAGTGTTAATGGATTACATGGATTACACGGGTTGCCGGTATGTTGCAGCCAAGGTACAGAAATGCTTTTTTTTCCCCCTAGCAGTGCACGCAGGTTCACTTATTGAGCAAGGCAGCAGCAGGATTACCTCTCCAAAACCATTAAAATGAATCACTCCCCGAGTCACTCTCGGAAGCTCAAAAGCTCATCAAGCTTTCTTACCTGTCCTGTCCTTTTCAGTTACCACATCAGCACTCAGGTTACATGGGTTACCAGTATGTTTACAGCTGTTTTTTTCTCTTGCAGTGCAGGCAGGTTCAGTCATTGAGTGAGTAAGGGAGAAGCAGGATTACCTCTCAAAGTCTATTAAAATATATTAGCACTCAGATACAGTACTGTATTGAGGCTCTCTCATGCCACACAGTGGCTCAACTATGTATGTATGTATTCTAGTGGAACAGTTGTTCCCCTATTGTTAGGGCTGAGTAGCCTGTTTAATGTTAAACCTCAAATTTTCCATTTTAATAACTTTGCAACCAATCAAAGGATTTGCACAAACTTTTGTATATGCTGCCCAGTGGGGTAAATCTCTGTATGTAGCAAGTTTCTTTCCGGTCGAATATATGGATTCTGAGATCCAGACAGAGCAAAAACCTTAAAAGTCTCCTTTTTTTTTTTTTTTTTTGCAATTTTTTTCCTCATCACCTTGTGCCCAGATGATGTGGAATTTTTATGTGATTTTTTATGGTAGAACCATTTTGGGTAACAGAACTACCATGCTTTGTTTGGTATAAAAATATTAACCTGTTGCAAAGTAATTCAGTTTTTAAGTTCCCATTGTTTTCGATGGGAATTCTCCTGTTCAAATTAGAGGGATAAAGTTCGACCAAGGATTTACCTCGCGAAAAAGGATTCACTCTTGTGAGATCCATTCCTTTTTTGTGAGAATAAAATCCTTTTTCATGAGTGAAAAATCCTTTTTTGCCAGCCGCCATCTTGTTTTCTGTTTTTTCTAAAAAAAATTTTCAAAAGCCACAAAAATGATATCGTGGAGTGACACCACCACACCTAGCTAGCTGATCGTGACACCTTTAGGAGCAATCAAAGTTAGAAATATGCCCTTGAAATGTTTTTTTTTAATATAATAAATCCTTTTTCATGACCGTATGCTACAAAAAAAGAATCCTTTTTCGTATCACGAGTCATGAAAAATGATCCTTTTTCATCATTCAAGAATCCTTGCTTGTCCCTTCCATTGTCCTCCCCAGTACTCTACTGTTTTCCATGGTGACTAGTGACCCCCCACCCTCCAATACCCCTGCCCCTTCATTCCCTGGTGTCTGGCAGCACCTCCACCCTCTAATCACTGTCCCTGTAAAAAAAAAAAATCTGGTCTCTAGTGGTACCCCCCACCCTCTGATTGTTGTCCCCAAGATTTCCCTGTGTCTAGTGGTAGCCCCCACCCTCCGATCACCATCCCCTAGTTTCTTTGTTTATTTATTAATATAAATCTGACACCAGGATGCCCACCCCAGATGCCCCTCATCACCGCAGCCAAAGTTGTTTTATTTATTGGTCAACATCAGGGTGCCCAATCCCCATGTCTGCCTTTAAAGCCCCTCCCCCAGCAGTGTGGGACACTGGGGAGCCCACTCCCAGTGTTCCAAAATATTTTATTAATGACAATCTGTAAAAAGAAAACAGTCCCCTGTTGTCTTTTTTAAACCTGAAAAAAAGAAAATGGTCCCTCATCATCCCCGCTGTCACCCTTCCCCATCCCAACCCTTCCACTAAGCAACCACCACACACCCCACCCTTATCCTATACTTACCACCGGAGGTCATAGGCTGTCATCTTCTGTGGACCAAGACATGTCTGCACTTTTCAAAACTGAGCCATGAACTGAGGAATCAAGATAAGTGCTGTATAATGTAGTTCAGTGGCATTTTGAACTTATGTTCATAACTTTGTCATGTTTTTGCATTTTTTCACCAAATTATCAACATAGCCTTTTTGGGATCCCACCTCATAAACACTGGCACTGTCATTTAGTTAATCAGGCCTGGAAGGTAATTTTGAAGTCACTGCATGAAATTAGCTTTTGAGACTGAATAACAAAATTTCACCACCAGTGTTCATGAAGTGGGGTCCCAAAAAGCTCATGTTGAAAATGTGGTGAAATAATTCTTAAAAATGGCTGAGTTATGAGCATTCATTGGAGTTTTTCTATGCTTGTGCATAACTTTGGTAATTTTCAATATATTGAGTCCAAAGTTTCAACATAGCCATTATTTTACACTACCTCATGAACAGTATAGCTGTCATGTTTCACATACTGTCTGAAATGTGCTTTTGCACCTGTGGTGCAGTATGATATTTTGGCATGAATTTGAAAATTTTCACCAACAGGGTTTAAGAGATAGTGTCATAAGAAGACTATGTTGAACATTTGGGGTCAACATAAGAAACAATGACAAAGTTATGAATATTCATTGCAATTTCACTACGCCCGCTCATAACATTTGACATTTTTAATCGTCTGATCCCACATTTTCAACATAGCCTTCTTATTACCCCACCTAATGTATATCACAGCTGTCATTTTTCAAATCCTGCCCAAAATGTGTTTTCACACCTGTGTCGTGGAATAGCGTTGCAGTTGTGCAGAATTATGTTTTGGCAGGGATTCAAAAATTTTCTGTAACAAGTACATGAGGTGGGGTAATAAGAAGAGTATGCTGATAATTTGGTCATTGTTTTTTGATGAATGAAAGAGCAGGGCCCGGAGTGACCTGAACTTTCACAACTACATACATGTATATATCCACATCTATGGAGGATTGCTCCCACAGTAAAATAAGGATACTATTATACTATCTCAAAAAGTAAGGGAATAAGTTGCAAAAACTTTGTTAATGCTACAGTTAGGGTCAAAGTGACAAAAGTTGGGAAATGAGGCATTAGGATTTCCCTAACACCCCACCCTCCAAAACCAGGTAGGAGAGCAGGTGGGGGGTGTGCCTTGGGCTTCCTAAGCCTAATGTTCACCCCATTCTCATAAAGTCTACACATCTGACCTTATTTAAAGATAGAATGGAGTGAGCGTTAGGATTGAGAAGCTTACGCCACTCGTGAGGTTACCCAATCTCAAACAGCTCTTATGAAAATAAATCATGTATTCCACATGTCTCTGTTACATATCCCTTATTTATGCAATAGGGGTGGACTCAAAAGTAATTTAATAAATCCATATATCTTCACAGCCATTGTATAAATATTATTTATCCACATAGTAGACATGTCATGACAGGTTATGTCCATAGTAAACACGTCACTATGTAGTTGCTTGCCGGACTAGTTTCAAAGCTCCAAATGATATAATTGTATTCAGGCAAGCAGCAACTCATGCCAAAAACCAACTGACTATATGCCATGAGTAATTAAAACATTTGTCAAACTTTCGTCACATCTAACGCTATCCCTTCTAATATCTAAAGCGAGTGAACTTCACAGATAAAAACAGTAAACAGTAGTAGCAGTTCCGGTCATTAAAATCTTAAGAAATGTCAAGAGCAGACAACAGTTTCATGCTGGAGCTGGAAGACATTCTCATCCAGATGTGGAATGATACTGAACCACTAACTGACCCTGGAGAATATGAGCATGAAGCTGAGGTGGCACCCAATCAAGAACCAGCAGCAGTGAACAATTCACTGGCCACAATAGATATGACAGCCATCGACGAATACATACTTAAGGCAAGAAATCAGAATACTGCAAAGAAAATAGAAGCGGATGTTCAAATGTTTAGAAGTCACATTTCAAAAGAATTCAACATAAGTGCCCCACTACACGAGTTAGCACCTGTTGAGTTAGACAGGCTGCTGTGCCACTATTTTATGCACTGCAAAAAAAAAGACGGCACTTCCTACGAGCCTCTTACCCTAAGATCAATAATGTAGAGATTGGAGAGACATCTTAAGTTAAAAATGTACCCAGAGTCACTGTCTACCTCCCTACATTTCCAGAAAAGCAGACAAGTACTGCAGAGTAGGCAGAAAAACTTGAAAGGAGAGGGAAAAGGAAACCGAAAGAGGGCTGCTGATGAGTTAACTGATTCCATGATAGACAAACTGTATGCTGCCAACCAGCTAGGTCCTGCAAAACCAGAATCACTTCTTTATACAGTTTGGCTAACTGTCACCTTGTATTTCGGCATAAGAGGCAACACGGAGGCCAGAAACCTGAAATAGGGAGACATTGAACTGAAAGTAGATGAGAACCAAAAAAGCTACATCGAGTATACAGTAACAAAGAAAGGCAAACAAAAACAAGATCTGGAGCTAACCCCAAAAACACTCGCAAACTAAAGCCCAGAGCATATGAAACAGAGAACCAACCCAGATGTCCAGTGGCCAACCACAAGCTATACAAAAGCCAATGACCACTAAACACACTGAAGCTGCATGCTCCTTTCTTCCTCTCCGTCAATAAAAATGCCAAACCAAGCTACCCTACAACCTGGTATAAGAACCAGCCCTTGGGCCTCAACAAAATAGGCTCTATAGTTAAGACCATGGTTGAAAAGGCTGAATTCATTGTGACAAGCATCTTACAAGCCATTCGGTGTGAAAACACCTAGTACAGAAGTTAACAGACAGCGGATTAGCCCCTACCGAAATAATCCAAGTTTCTGGCCACAGACAGCTGCGGTCTCTCAATGACTATGCCAAGTGAAAAGGACAAAAGCAGCACCAGATTTCAGCAATCCTAAACTGTCCTCAGATGCCATCTAACTCTCAGCATGTGAGCAGTTCAGTGACTTACAGCACTCAACCTCAAAGCTGGAATGATGTAATGGGAGCCTGTTTCCACAGGCCCACCATCAATGCCTCAAAGATCACCTTCAACATTATTCATGGTAAGCATACAAGTGGGTAAAAATAAGCAAAGCATAATATTTACTGTCCTAATTGTATTAAATATAAATCATGTTCATAGTAAAACCACAGCATAAGAAAAGATCCCTCATATGCCCCCCCCCCCCAAAAAAAAGAATAAAACTGTTGGTTTAAATAAGGAAAGTGTGTAGTTCATAATAAAAGCAATAATAATAATACATGGAATGTAAAACCTGACTCAGTATTTTGACACCCACACCCCACTTCCTAAAGCTGTGCCCATCAATTTAAAAGTACCTTATTTCATGAGTGCAAGCATACAACATTTTCTTTTCCTTGACAGGCAATCAGTATGACAACAAGAAAAGAAGACATCTCCAAGTTATTTCTTCAGACTCAGACTCAGACTAAGTGAAATGACATTTATTTAATAAACAAGCACGTGTAATAGCTTCTTGATTTCAATAAAATATTGAAACTTACTTTCTTAGTGGTTTCCTGCCTCTCCACAAATGCAGATAAAAGCACTCCAAAAAGTGTATAAAAAAATGCTGTGACTCTTGAAAGTCGTACTCCATGTAGGAATATAAAAAAAAGTTAAAATATCAATAAAGTATATTGAATTTAAAAAAAAGGAATATAAAAAGAACAAAAAGTTTGACTGCAGAAAAAGAAAGGTAACTCCTCTCCCCAGAAATGGTGCGAAACTTCAGTGTTGTACTCCAAAAACTGGTAAAAAAGGTATCCCCAGCACGTTGCGATTATTCAATGTCGAAATCCAAGTGTGAAAATTAAAATAACAGCCCCGTAAAAATCTCCAATGGTTAAATCCACTTGAAGACGCCTTAATCCAGATGAGGACTCCAACTTTCCGCCGATGATCCAGCACACAGCTCCAGTCCGAGAAAGGCTCCACCAGAAGTCTCCTTCCATGCTGTCACCATGAAGATCTACGCTGCTCACAAGTCCAGTCAAACAGCTGGCTCCTCCACGATGTCCCCCAGGCAGGCCAAGATACACGTGCCGAAGCTCCCTCTTCGACGACTCCCGACCAACTGGGAAAAAAAACTGCACCATCACTAAAAGTCCTGCCCACTTACTGTTCTCAGCCAATCGGTGCCAACACGTGCCACAATGACCAATCAGAACCCAAGCAATGAAACAGCTAGTCAGTAGGCAGCTGCTGAACAAATGTCCAATCAAGATCTACAACCATGACCCCCATTCATAAAAAAAAGGTAAAAAGTGTGGCACAATAATGGCAAATAACACATAGTCCAGCATAAAAGAAGAAATATTGTAAAAATCATCTACTGAATTAAAACATCATACACTACTCTAAGGCCAGCACTATTGCATAAATTGAATATGTGCTGGGTGGCCAGTTATAAACATGTTTTATCTGAACTCGGCCTAATTGACCTCGGGGACAATCACTCATGGCTACGCTACGCTCCGCCACAGGTCAATAAAGCTCGTTCAGATAAATAACATTGCAAGAACAAAAACTTTAATTTTGAAATAGTATAGCAAAAAATATGTTTCAAATATAGATCTCAAAGAGTTTTCCCAAATATGATGCATCTTGGATCATTCTGTGAATATCTAGAATATATCTCGAAATGTATCTAAAAAGTATGAATGTATCTGACATATGTTTGAAACATATTTAGAGATACAAGGATATATTTCAGATATTAAAAATATATATATAGATCTTTTCCATATGGAAAACCACAGAAATTCAAATAATTGCATTTTGCTGACATATAAACATTTGAAACAATAAAAAATTGGAAGTAAAACAAAGGAGTCAGTATAATAATGCAAGGAAATGGAGAACAAGAATTAAAATAAAAGGGGTGGGGAAAGAAGACAGAGGAACAACAGTAAATAGTAACATTTATAATGTTACTCTGTTAGGAAAGATAACTCAATAGTCCTCTGATTTTAGAAAATACATATGAAGTTTGAAAGGGTCTGGCAGTACAGCCTAGTGAAACACAGAAACTGATGACAGATAATGGCCGCTGGGCACACCAAGTTAGCCAATTTGTATTACCTTCATTTTAGCAGCAGACACTACTTGATCTATGGTGCTGTCCCCCTTACCCCAATGATTCCCTTGGGCCTGTTCCAGGCATTTTTGAGCTCCACCACTGTTTTTGTCCTTACTATCTCTGCTGGAGGGTTGTTCCAGGAATCCACCACCCTTTCTATGAAGTACTTCCTCACACCTCTCCTGAATCTAACTCCCTCCAGCTTCATAGCATGTCCCTCTATTCTAGAACACATTTTTCTCTGAAAAATACCCCCACCTGTACCTTATTAACTCCCGTTAGGTATTTAAAGGCCTCGATCATATTCTCCCCTCTCCCTCCTCTCCTCCAGGTTGTACATATTGAGCTCCTTTAGCCTCTCCTCATAGGGCTTTTGATGCAGATCCTGCTATATTTTGGCAGCCCTCTTCTGGACTGCCTCTACCCAGTCTACGTCTTTCCTAAGATGTGGTCTCCAGAGCCAGACACAGTACTCAATGTGGAGTCTTACCAGCCATTTATGTAGGGGCAACACCACCTCCCTCTTCCTGCTGGTGAGACTCCTACCTATGCAGTCTAGGATCCCACTAGCCTTCCTGACTGCCTTGTTATACTACCTGGCCAACTTTAGGTCATGCAATATGATTACTTCCAGGTCTCTTTCTTGCTTGCTCCTGTCACCATCACACACACACACACACACACACACACACACACATGCACTTTGTACTCTGCCCCACGATCTCTATGGCCCAAGTGCATTATTTTGCATTTTTTTTGTATTAAAACCCAGCTGCCATGCCCTTGACCACTCCTCCAGTTTTTTCAGATCCCTGTTCATCCTTTCCACACACACCCACACACCCACACCCCACCCCACCCACTCCCTGGAGTGTCTGTTCTGTTGCAGATCTTTGTGTTGTCCACAACGAGGCAGACCTTCCCTTCCAGCTCTTCCACTGTGTCAGTTATAAAGACATTAAACAGGACCAGTCATAGCACTGACTCCTGAGGTACCCCATTGGTCACCCTCCCTTCCTTGGAGGAAACTCCATTTACCACTATCATCTGTCCCCATCTGCTAACCAGTTTCTTACCCAGGATGCCACCTTATTGCCCACTCCTAAGCTACCCAACTTGCTTACCAGTCTCCTGTGTGGAATGATGTTGAAAGCCTTGCTGAAATCCAGGCAGGCCACGTCCACTTCACCCCTGGTCAAACTCTTTGGTCACCCAGTCAAATAACTCTTTCAGATTTGTTTGGCATGGCCTTCCCCTGTGAATTCATGCTGCCTCAGATCCTCTAACCGACTGGATTCAAGATATTCCACAATCCTTTCCTTAAGTTGTGTTTCCATTAACTTCCCCACCACTGAGGTCAGACTAACAGGACTATAATTGCCCACCTCTTCCTTACTACTACTTTTGTGAAGTGGGGCTACATCTGCCCTTCTCCAGTCTTCTGGGACCACTCCATTCTCCAGTGATCTGTTAAATAGGTCTGTCAGAGGTGCAGCTAGTACCTCACTGAGTTCTCTCAGCACTCTTGAATGCACACTGTCTGTCCACATAGCTTTGTCCACCTTCAAGTTAGTGAGTGCCTTCCTGACTCTCTCCACAGAAAAACTACTAGCATCCATTTCCCTCCCATCAAAGCTCCTGCCACATTCTTGTGGTCCTTCCCCTTCACCTTCTACTATGAACACTGAGCAAAAGTATTTGTTCAAGATATCTGCCTTTATTTGATCCCCCTCTAACAGCTCCTCCCTCTTCAATGGTACAATCCCTCCCTTTGTCTTCTTTTTTTTTGTTAGTATCTTGACCCTTTTTGATACTGCCTGGCTATACTTTCTTCAGTCTATGCCTTGGCTCTCCTTACTGCTTTCCCTGATACATTTCCCTATCTGCCACTCTCTGGGTCTCCTTGTGCTTTTGGAATGCCACTCTTTTAGCCTTTACCTTTTCTGCCACCTCTTTTGAGAACCATAGTGGACTCCTCTTCTTTTGTGTTTGCTTACCTGCTTGATGCAGAGGTTTGTTGCCTTCACTATGCATTCTTTTAGTTTGGCCCACTGTTCCTCCACCCCCACAGTCACCCCTCCCTGCCAGATCATTTCTGAGCAATTCATCCATCTTTATAAAATCAGCCTTTCTGAAGTCCAGGACTCTCACCATTGTGTGGTTGGATTCCACAGCTGTTCTTATATTGAACCATACTGTATGATAATCATTGGTCCCCAGATGTCTTCCCACCTTGATGTCTTTAATACTGTCCCTGTTAGAAAGCACCAGGTCCTGTATTGCCCCATTACAAGTAGGTTCACTGATTAGTTTCCTGAGGAATGTCCCCCCTGCAGGGAGTCTAGGATGTCCCTGCTTCTAGCTGAAGCTGCAGCTGGGAGGTTCCAATTTACTTCTGGTGGATTGAAGTCCCCCACCAGCACTACCTCACCCTTTTCAGAAATTTTGTCAGTTGCTACTAACATTTCCCTATCTAACTCCTCCCGTATTGCCGGAGACCTGTAGATCATGCCTGTCCAAATAATGGCTCCATATTCTGACTCAAGGGTGACCCACAACACCTCTGCCCTCCCCTGAATTCCCTGTATTTCTGTTTCTTTTGTGCATTCCTTCACATAAAGCACCACACCCCTCCTTTTTTTTTCCTACTCTGTCTTTTCTGAACATCATGTATCCTGGTATGACCATGTCCCAGTCACAGTTGTGAGTGCACTATGACTCAGTAATGGCCACAGTATCCAGGTTGGCCACTGCCATGATGGCCTCCAGGTCTAGAATCTTATTTCTTAGACTTCCAGCATTAACACACATGGCTTTCCAGATTTTGTTAGGTCTTTGTAGGTCCCTTCCCCTTTATTCTTTTGTTCCCCCTACCACCCATTCTCTTCTGACCACTTCTTGTCCCCCCCTTCCTCCTTTGCCAACATCCTGCTCCCCTGCTTATGTTGCACTGTGGTGGGACTCTCACCCCTCATGATCTCCATACTCTTTGTCTCAGTCTGTGGGGGGCAGTTTCTGTTTCTTCTTTTCCTTCCACCACCCCTCTAAGCTAGTTTAAATGTTCATTGAAGTAGCATCTAAACCATCCACTGAGAACTTTAGTTCCCCTTCTGAATGAATGCAGGCCATCACCTCTGTATTGGCTGTTATCCTCCCAAGTGGGCCTCCACTCACCAGTCACCTTATCCCTTCTCTCTGCACCATTCCTTCAACTATGAATTGAAGGACATGGTGCAGAGCTGCCTTTCCTTTTCCCTATCACAGACAGTCAGCACCTCCACAAAAGCTACAGAGTGTGCTACCTGTCTAAAATTTCTTCCTAGTTCCCTAAACTCCCCTTGCACTGTTCATGCCCCTTCCCTAGCCTGGTCATTTGTCCCCAGGTGGATAATTGCATCCAGTTCCCCCTCCCTTCCTACTGCACTAGTAATCCATAGGATACACTTCGCATCCCTCCATGCCATGGGACTGGGTATGCACCTGACCTCCCTGTCTGCCCATTTCCTGTTGCCAGCTCTTTCCCTCTTACAGTTGATTCCCCCACCAGAAGTTGCTTCCTCCTTCTCTGGTATCTTCTTCCATACACCTTGGGGCCTCCACTTGGAAGGGCCCCCACATCCTTCCTGGCCACTATCACAGGTGCCTTCTCTTGGCAGTCCCGCTCAGGCATTGTGGCATAGGAGTTTTGTAGTGGTACCAGCTGTGGTTGAAGAATGTTTCTGCAACCCCCCAGCCTTCTGGACCCCACCACCCCTGCCCTTCTCAAGCCCACCATGGTACAGCCACTCCTACTGTCTGGCATCCATTGAGGTAACAGTGCCAGACTTAGTGGCCCCTGGTGGGAGAAAAGGTCACCCCACTCCTAGTCAATGCAGCCTTGAGTCTAGTGACCGCCTCCTTACTCATAATCAACACGGCCTCGAATCTAGAGACCTTCTCCACCATCCCAGAAATGCACATGCAGATGGGGCAACACCGCATACTCCAGAAGGTCTTCTTGAAGACTGCCACCCCACATACACCTCACCACTCCCCACATTCCCTATTCCTACTCTCCCTATACTTCCTGTCCTCCTTTCCAAGAATCCAGTAAGGCTAAGCTGTACACAGTATGAGTTACTAGAGTACAAGATGCAACCCTGTAATTATGCTACCCTAGGTATGTCACAGATACAGGTATGCTATATTAACAATCACTACACAGATACAGGTATGCTATAAACAATCTCTACATTTAAACTTTTTTTTTGTATACAGATAAGGCAGTGCCCTCATACCTAGATATCAGCCTAGCTGTAAGCTCCCCAAACCTCAAAATGTACAGTTCAACTACAACACAAAACCTCAACCACAATCCAAACCCCTAAACATTATAGGTGTATCTGGGTTCCAGTGGACAGGGTTCCTGACTGCTGGCTGTCTCCTTGGCTGACTCCTGGTAGACTCCAGTCACTGCCCTTTGAATGGGTCCTTCGTGTGAGGGCCACAAGCAGGAGAGTCACTTGGCAAGAAGAACCTTTATAGCAGGAGACGGCTCTCCTAGCTCTGTCCCCGTCAACTCCTATGTCAGCCTGATTGGTGAACAGCCTCCTCCAGTGGCTGGTTCACTTGAGAATGGAACTTCAGAAGGATGCCTCTGCTAATGCAGCAGCTCTCCTAGCATGGCTACTTGATGTTTCCTTGGTCCACCTGAGTGGCAGAAAAACTTGCTCTGATGGCTGGGGACATTTAAGTAATGAGGTTAGAGTAACAAATTGTGAATCAGCTTGGTACATCCAGCAAACCTGGGTTTAATTTCCACCACTTCCACATGCAAACTTTATGACCCTGAGCAAGTCACTTAACCTCCCCAGTGCCCCTGAGTTAACCCTGAAAACAGGCATTGTGCCTAGTGGGCATTGCCCGGTCACCAACATAATAAAAAAATAAGTTAAACTGAGGGGAAATGTCAAAGATTATAAGGTGATTAAAGGCATTATAAATTATCATAATAAAAGATAAAGATTTAGGTATGACACGAAAAGTAACTAAAATATTTTTACGTTCTTTAATAGTCAGCCATAATGGATAAGTACTAAGAAAGGAAAAAAAATATATAAAAACTCCATACGAGGATATTATACAATTGAATATTTCTTTTTCATTTTGTAATTAAAGAGTAAGGCATGGCAAGAGATGTGTTATAGTGAAATAACTTCCTGCCTGAGGTGGGTTGAAGTGTGAGGCAAAGCTGAGTGCCTCCACCACCCAAGAAGGGCTATTAGCCTACCATAATGCAGTCTCTGGAGTGCCTTACTGCAATTATGAAATGGGGCTTTTTTTAGTAAATTGGATGTATTTTTTTTAAATATTTTTGTTGAGCTACTATCGGGTGAATAGTTGTGCTGGGATAACAGGCTAGCTGAAAGTACCTCTTGGCCAGTCAGGAGCCAGCATTCTTTCTACCCATTTTATATCTATAGTTAAATATAAATATAGTGTTTGAATATTTCTTATATAAAAAACAGAGAAGTTTAGTCACAAATGTTTAAGGATAAATTACATATGAATTATTATAATTATAATTATAATTAAGTATAAATATGGGGCCCGATTCTCAAAAAGTTATGTCTGGTGTAACTTGACTTGCGCCCAAAAAAATGGTGCAAGTAGCAAGTTGTGCCAGCAGTTGTGACATCCGGTATTCTGCAAAGCAGCCTGTGACATGCTGCAGGCTGCTTGCACCAAAATGGATGTACGCCACCAGTTATGCCCTAAACCCCCTGTGACATGGTGCTAGGGGGTTTACGGTAGCTGTTGCACCCTATTCTGGAAGGGCAACAACAAAGTCCCCATACTTGCTATTCTAGAACAACCATCGGTGGACATCTCATCAGTGACACTTCACTGCCCAGTTGGTGTGTAAGTGTACTTACGCCATTGGGGTTGGGCGGTATGTGCAGCTGGCCCAACACCCAATGCTATGTCACCCTCCCCCACCATTGCCTCTCCCCACATAGCCACATGTAATGCCCCATCCCCCCCAATGCCCCAACCACCAAACAATGGAGTTAAAGCCCCACAGGGCTATCCATGCCCCCATGCCCTGACTGCTGAACATGTGTGTCAAAGCCCCACAGGGCTATTCATGCCCGCCCATGCCCCGATCCCCAAGTGGCTGCTTCCCACAACATGCATCTCTTGTGTGATAGATACCCTTAAGTTCTGGTAGTCTAGTGGCACCCCACCCAGCAGTGGCAGACATCCCTGCTCCCCCTCCCCACCGAGCTGGCAATTGGCACAGCCTACCTCTCTCCTCCATGGCCAGCCACCAACTGAGCTCCGTATGAGCACGTACTGTATATACGCATGCAATGAAGGAATGAGTTAATTCATTCATTGAGCACGTTCATACAGTACACGCTCATGCGGAGCTCAGTCGGTGGCTGGCCACGGTGGTGAGAGGAGGGTTGTGCCAGTTGCAGGACATGGATGGATGAGGGGGGAACAGGGTGGACTTCCACAGCTGGGTGGAGGGCCACTAGACTACCAGGGAGTCGGCGTGTCATAGACGCTGAGAGGATCGGGTGGATGGGGGTCACATCTTGTGAAGTTTCTGGGTGATGGCATGTGCTGGGGGAGTGTACTTTGCTGGGACAGGGTCAGGGGCACATTCCAGCCCTGCGGATGGTACTGTCCGGTACAGGGGTCAGGGGTGCATGCCAGCCCTGAGGAGCAGTTATTGTAGATACAGGAGGGAGCTCATAGCAGCCCAGTGGGGCTGGACATACAGGTACAGGGTCAGGGGCATTATCATGCCCATTGGGGCTATGGGGGTCATGGCATGGGGGGGCACTTGTGACCCACACATCCAGGTATGCAGCTTGCAACATACCCTGCAAGTAAGCCTTTTGTTGGGTGTACCTGTGGACATGTCACAAGTCACAGGACTAAGCCGCGGGGACCATGCCCCTTCTAGAATCGGGCGCAGGGTCTTGTCACAACTTAGTTTGGCGCAAGTCACATTTGGCAGTGACTTGCACCATTCTTCTAGAATCGCCCCTTAGTGTTTACATTTTTCTTATATGAAACAGAGAAGTTAAGTCATAAATGTTTAAGGATAAATTACATGTGAATTATTATAATTATAGTTAAGTATAAATATATTGTTTAAATATTTCTTATATAAAACAGAGAAGTTTAGCCATAAATGTTTAAGGATACATTACATATGAATTATGTAAAGCATATGCATTGTTTTATTACTGTATATGAACAAGCTATGGGGGTCATGGCATGGGGGGGGCACTTGTGACCCACACATCCAGGTATGCAGCTTGCGACATACCCTGCAAGTACGCCTTTTGTTGGGTATACCTGTGGACATGTCACAAGTCGCAGGACTTAGCCACGGGGACCATGCCCCTTCTAGAATCAGGTGCAGGGTCCTTGTCACAACTTAGTTTGGTGCAAGTCGCATTTGGCAGCAACTTGCACCATTCTTCTAGAATCGCCCCCTTAGTGTTTAAATATTTCTTATATAAAACAGAGAAGTTAAGTTATAAATGTTTAAGGATAAATTACATGTGAATTATTATAATTACAGTTAAGTATAAATATAGTGTTTACATATTTCTTATATAAAACAGAGAAGTTTAGCCATAAATGTTTAAGGATACATTACATATGAATTATTTAAAGTATATGCATTGTTTTATTACTGTATATGAACAAGCAATAAGTAGCTAGGTAATGAAACTGATTTTTTTAGATACAGAAATCAGCTTGTCCTGAAGAAGCAGTGATAATATAAAACTGTGAAATGTCAATTTAAAATGAGATTTTCTGGTTCCTTGTTCAAAAACACAAAACATTATTGAAGACAGAAAAAAATGTTTAATGAACACCATTTCTTCCAAGACCATGAATATTTCTATAGGAGTCTGAAACTTGGCATATAGGCCTTGCTTCCTGCCTTGCTATTTCTAATTGCAAAATTCTGGTCGATCATACTGTACTTTAATAACTAGATGTATGGTAGCTTCAGAGGAAGGGTGAAGTGGAAGGAGGGGGTCTCACATTAAGGGAGCACCTGGATGGCTTTCAGGCCTGGAGTACAGTCCTGGTTCAGGGGAACAGCTAGAGGACCCGAAAGTGTAGGACAAAAGATGGATGTCCCAGATTCAGCACTGCTATACCACATGAAGGATGGAAGGTATGTCTGGCTTATTGGATCAGGGCACTGGAGGAAAGTTCCTGCAAGGTCTTTTTGAGTTAGGACGTGAGAAGAGGCAGGAATCCCAGCTGGGATGACTTAGACGGCCTGGTCCGTGGGACACAGTTGGGTGGGCATTTCAGCATCATGACCAACTAATCAAGATGGAGGATGAGAAGGATCTGGGGTGATCATAATGGAAGCAATGAACAACTCAGCACAGTGTAGAAAGGCAGCTGCAAAGGCTAACAGAATGCTAGGTTGTATTGCCAGAGGCATATTCTCCGGGGGGGGGGGGTGATCCTGCCGACGCTATATAGGTCACTGGTTAGACCACACCTGGAGTACTGCATGCAGTTCTGGTGACCATACCTGAGGAGGGACATTAGGTCAGTGGAGGCTGTGCAGTGCAGGGCAACAAAAACGATCCAGGGTCTAGGGTACTTACCCGACGAGAGCAGGCTGAGGGAACTGAACATGTACTCCCTGGAGGAGGGGAGGGATGGGGAGGCATAATTGAAACTTTCAAGTATATGAAGGGAATAAATAAGATGGACATGGAGGGGCTTTTACAGTTAAGGAGGGGAAGGGACACTCGAGGGCACGATCTGAGATTGGAGGGGGAAGGGTCAGGAAGGAACTAAGGAGACACTTTGTTACAGAGAGGGTGGTGTCTTGATGAACACATTACCAGAGGAAGTGGTATCCTGTAATACATGGGCTGCTTCAAAAGGGGGTGGGACAGGGTAAGGGGGAGAGTCACTGGAGGGGGAGGGGAGGGAGAGGCAGCTGCAGTTTAAGGGCTGCTATCTGCACAATCAGGCAGACTTGATGGACCATAGGGAAACAAACAATGTGGCATTCTGCCCAGCTATTGTGCATGAAAAATTCACAATGGCACAATGGTGATGGTATGCGCTGCGAACTGTACTTTGCTGGGACAGGGTCAGGGGTACATTCCAGCCCTGCAGATGGTACTGTCCAGTACAGGGGTCAGGGTGCATACCAGCCCTGAGGAGCAGTTATTGTAGGTACAGGAGGGAGCTCATAGCAGCCCAGTGGGGCTGGATATACAGGTACAGGGTCAGGGGCATTATCATGCCCATTGGGGCTATGGGGGTCATGGCATGGGGGGGGCACTTGTGACCCACACATCCAGGTATGCAGCTTGCAATATACCCTGCAAGTACACCTTTGTTAGGTGCTTACCCTGTGGACATGTCACAAGTCACAGGACTTAGCCAGGGACCATGCCCTTCTAGAATCGGGCGCAGGGTCTTGTCACAACTTAGTTTGGCACAAGTCGCATTTGGCAGCAACTTGCACCATTCTTCTAGAAATGCCCCCTTAGTGTTTAAATTTTTCTTATATGAAACAGAGAAGTTAAGTCATAAATGTTTAAGGATAAATTACATGTGAATTATTATAATTATAGTTAAGTATAAATATAGTGTTTAAATATTTCTTATGTAAAACAAAGAAGTTTAGCCATAAATGTTTAAGGATACATTACATATGAATTATTTAAAGTATATGCATTGTTTTATTACTGTATATGAACAAGCTATGGGGTCATGGCATGGGGGGGGCACTTGTGACCCACACATCGAGGTATGCAGCTTGCAACATACCCTGCAAGTATGCCCTTTGTTGGGTATACCTGTGGACATGTTTAATGTTATGAAATATTCCTTAGGAACTTTTAGTAAGTCAGTTCCACATGCAACAACACGCCAACTGGCCACCCGGCGCTTCGACACCTCGCGAGTCTTCCTGGGGTGTGGCCAGAAGATGGGAGAACAAACTTAAGTACACATTCATGTGATGATGTAACCATAAGGGCCTTTTACACTGGTACTTTCATTAGTGTGTACATATGTATACATTGTTGATTAAATGAAATCTCTGTGCAGCAATTCCTGCGAATCCTAACTATACCATTCCCTACAGTCAGATCTATCCTTAATAAAAGACAGGATGCTCCTGTAGGAATGTATTTTAGCCAGGTAGATTAATCCAAAACTGAATGCCTAAAGTTCATGGGTATTGAATGGATACCACCACTTGAATTCGGTGGGGACAGGGCTAATTTGCTTCTAGAAAAAGAAAGTAAATGGATTTTCAAATTCAAATGTGTTAGACCAGAAGGTTTAAATTAAAGATGGGACCTAAAACCATTTCTAAAGAAAAATGCAAAATAGACAGTTCTTTACTTTTTTTAAAAAACATTAAATTGTTTAAAGTTTCTTTGTGTGCAATCTGCTGCTGCTGTACCTAGCTTAAGCTGTCTATATTTCTTTTGAGAGAATGTTTACATGATTTTAATATAATGTTATTTTCTTTCTTTCAGATATTTTCATGGGACACTCTGCTCTCTGGATCCAGACCTTGATGCTGGTAATGAAATGTGGTAGGTGCCATAGGTGCCAGCAGCATTTTTGTAAGGAAAATGTACCCTTCCAGAGACTGAATCCCTGTACTTGCAAATATTAAGTAGGTTTGTTGAAAACAGTTTAAACCTTTATTTTGGATAAGATAGCGCTTCGCAAGCTGCTTCTAAATCAATAAGATGAAAATTTACTGTCCATTCCAATAAGAGTACTTGTATCTGAACGAATGTTTGTAAAAATCTTTGTAATCTTTTGTAAAAACATTCTGATAGTGTAATGCAAATCAAAAATGTATGCATATGTATAAACTAATGAAAGTACCTGTGTAAAAGGCCCTTATGGTGACATCATCACATGAATGTGTACTTAAGTTTGTTCTCCCGCCTTCTGGCCACCCCCCTGAGGAAGACTCGCGAGGAGTCGAAGCGCCGGGTGGCCAGTTGGCGTGTTGTTGTATGTGGAACTGACTTAATAAAAGTTCCTAAGGAATATTTCGTAACATTCTGTGTCACTGTGAATTTTTCATGCATGGTAGCTGGGCATAGTGCCACATTGTTTGTTTCCTTATTGTAAAATTGCGAGCTGGCTGCTCGTTTGTGTGCACCGGGCTGTTTGCACTGCTTCGCATTTTTTTTTCTTTTGAATAGTTGATAGACCATAAGGCCTTTATCTTCTGGCAATTTTGTATGTTAGTAATGCTGGTCATAGGACCTGAGTCACATTGGTATTGTGCCATGGCTGAGGCTGGAAAGAAGTAGGTCTACTAGCTGCATAGGGGGTGAAAATTATTTCATTTTAAAGCATGGGACCAGGTGCTATAATGGCCCTTGGGACTGAAGAAAGAACTGCAGTGAGTAAATCGTTGTAACCATTATCAATCTAAGGATCAGAAGCAAAATCAATCTATGCACTTTCTCATGTTTGCTATGTTTGTTGTGTCCAATAGTGCAGCTGTGATGTCTGAGTGCTTGGTTTTCCCATGGTTGCCCCAATCCTGAAAATATAGCCCAGGCCAATTCTGTTACACCTGAGGTTAGTACTCCTGAGGGCCGCTGGGCATCTTCCAAAAAAATAAATCTGGATGTACACATACCAATCCATATGTTGCTAAGCACTGCCAAATGTCTCTGTAAGCAACAATGGGCCAGATATTCAAAACTTTGCCACGGGGCTAAATTAGCACTGCCCAGCAGGCAAACTTAGCCCAGAGCACAAAGCAAGCCATATTCAAAAGAAATAGCCGAGGGCAAACAGCTCCTGAATAAAGCATGGGAATGAGGCTGGGCAAACAGAGCTGGGAGTGCAGGGCAAACTTAGCCCTGGAATAAGACAGCTCTGAATATGGCAACCAGGAAGTGCAAACCACAACAGCAACACAGTTCACAGCGATGTGAAGGTAGGTAGAGGTGAACTATGTGGCCAATGTGTGTGCCAGCAAATGCGTGGACCCAGTACAGCTGCAAGAAGCAGCGTATGTGAAAGTACAGTTTGCAAAACTGTAAAATATTCCCCAAACTGTTTGCGCAGCGCTAACACGTTTGCACGGGTTTAGCGTAGGGCAAAACCGTTAGCCAGGTGTAAACACGTTTGCCTGGCGCTAAACTTTGCCATATTCAAAAGTGACATGCAAATGAGCCTATTTAGGTAGTCTCTGGGTGAACATCCAAATTAGCATCTCATTATGCCCCGATTTGCATGTAGTTTGCACCGGGCTAACGGTTTAGCCCTGCGCTAAACCCATGCAAACATGTTAGCACTGCGCAAACAGTTTGGGGAATATTATACAGTTTTGAACACTGTACTTTCACATGCGCTGCTGTCTGCAGCTGTACTGGGACAACACAGCATAGGCACAGATGGTGGTGATGGTGCTGCATGCAACTGTCACACTGTAGGTCATGCTACAGTGCACAGCAGACACTACAGTAGCAAGGGGACCAGTAATGTGTGGACACAGCAATGCCTATGGTGTGTAGGGCAGTGATGATGACTGCACTATACACACTGAGAGGCCAACCTGCAGGTGTTTACTGACAGTGGACATTACTGTTACACTGTTGTGTGACCCACAGATGCAGCACTTCTGGCATGGGATGCTCACAGCAACATATACATGTCCGGCTTTTTGTGCTGTGGCAGTTGTACAGCTGTGCGGTATGTGGCCGGGGGAGCATATATTATCAGAAAGGCACACTGGTGTTGGGGTATTCCCAATACTGGCCCATGTGCACTGCATGATGTGTCCCAGCCTTGTGGCCACACCTGGTCTGTGGCACAGCCTGGCCACTCATACACTCTCCCCTCAACATCCTCCATGCCCACAGTGCTGCATGTGTGTGCTGGCATCTGTTGGTGTCCACAGAAGAGTGGTACACCGGTGTGTGCTGTATGTCCACACTGCCATGCTGTCCACTGGCGGCAGGGTCACCACTTACTGCCTGGCATGGCTGGGACTGGTGGCAGATGATGGCATCACTGTGATGCCATCAGTTAGCAGCATGTTTCCTCTATGTTTGGCTTTGTCTATGTGTCATATTTATTTGTTAGGGTCACGCAAAGCCATGCAAAAGCCATGCAAACACTGCACAAAGCAAAAGTGTCGTGCAAAGCTGATTGCCCAGGGTTAAGACAAGCTTCTCCTGGGCAGTAATGTGCACCGCGCTAAGTGTCGTGCTAAGTCGCGTAAAACCACTTGGTGCAATGCTAGTCACTGAATATAGCATTGTGCCTATATTCATGTCAGTTTGCCCCTTGCATACATTATAATTTTGCCCAGCGCTAATGCAGTTTGCCCCGCGCTATTTGGCCTTTTGAATATAGCAGACCCACACTAAACCTGCGCAAACGTTTTTTGCCCAGTGCAAAGTTTTGAATATCTGCCCCAATGTCTTTAAAGATTAACAGCACCATAAAACATGTTTTGTTTTCTTTTGTCATAATTATATTTAAAATATGTGTAACTATCTTAAAGTTTTAGTCAATGAAAATAATGCTGAAATGTTCCAGTGTATAATTTTTTTATTACACTGCAACATTCCATGACAAGCAGCATTATGTTCATTGAAGTCATAGCATAGCTTTCCTTTGTATCGGGTCACTTCTGTATATAAGGAACAGCGTAGTGAAAACCGTGCAGTGCATACAGCACTGGGAAGTATAGTGACCAGGTACAAAATCCCACAAGGCAGAACTGTAGCACATGCGTTTTTTGTATCCTGTCATGGATGGCTGGAGGGGAGGAGTGACGCAGGGGTGAAGACCTCTGCTGCTGAGGTGGTCCACCCAGTAGCCTCCATGGCTCAGAGGGATGAGCTGCAGCACTGCAGGGCAGCTTTGCATCTGTGGACCGGGGCTTGAACCCCGGGCCCAGACTTTTGCAGATCGCATTGTGTGGTATTGTGCTTTTTTTTGCCCCCTGTTGGTGTTTCTGTACACCCCCATGTTCCCCCCCGAAACTGATTATATTAATGGGGGATTGGGGGTCACAGCCCCCATAACAGGGGGTGCTGGTTGTGCAGCACCCTCTGCAGAAAATACTTAAGTCCATTCTGTTTTGTACCAACATTCCTGTTGGCATTGTGTTTCAGTGCCAGCAATGTATCCGCTGTATTTAAAACACAGTACATTACTGCGCTGTAGTTGTGTATGGTGAGATGACCCAGTGCCGTTCTCCTCTTACTAAAAAGTGGCTAATTGAACACTTTGGCATTTAAGCATTGGTCTATGCACTAATGTTTGCATGCATGTTTTAGTTGCGAAATTAAGAGAAATTCATCTTCTCTCTTAATCCAGTTAAAAGAAATATTACTTATTTGTTCATTAAAGAAAGAGAAGAGTCTTATGAAAGATAAACCTGCTAGTTTTTTATTTTGCATTTTTTTTACATCTAACTTACAGTATCTCCTTGTTTTCAAACTGCCTCTGCTATGTGGGTACCATGGATAACTAAATGGGTTTTGGACAGAAACAGGGATATCAGGCACAGGGTTTCTTATGCAGCACCTGATAGGAAGAGATCTAAGTCTATCTGAAATCAGATATACCCACAGTGGGGTCATACATTCATACATAAACTGGAGCTGTCCTCACCATTTCACTGTCATCCCACGTGACTTCTATTTTGTAAGTAAAGTAGCATCTGAAAATAACTGGTCACCTGCCTAGAAAATGTAATAGTTTTACTACCCTTCAGTTTACTTTCTTTCAAGTAATTCATAGTCACTAGGTAATGAAAAATGTATAATGCTTCACTGTATCTTCAAGAGCAGGGGGCCTCAATGTGAGACTTCCCTATGGTCACTAATAAAATGTAATTCCCCCTAAACATTTATGCAATATGATGATATCATAGTTCACTTTACTCAACACTGTCGGAAAGGCAGCTCTGAGGGCAAACATTTGGAATGATTACATTGTGTTACATCTCTCCTGAAATGTAAACAAAGCATTTCTGATGCATTCAAGATGCACATAGTTCAAACCAGGCAGATCCAGCTCATACTAACCCTTTGCACGAGTACTGTGGTACAGTAGCAGGAGGGTTTATCTTGTCAGGACTCTCAATTAAAATATGCTGCAGGCAGCAAAGAGTTGTGAGAAAAAGTAACATTGTCTGACAAGAATCCTATTACATGGAAATTAAGTTTCAGAGACATGCTGAGAGAACAAGTTTGGTATATGCTGTGCCCAGAACTCTTTGGTTGGGGTACATGGTAGGAATGGAGGGTCAGCTGTGATCAGGTTCTGATGCTGACTTTCATCTGTTTCCTAAAGGTTCTGTTTTATTCTGGTTAGTCACAATAGGTAAATCTTTCCAGACTGAATCAGAACCTGGTCAGAGGTAGATCCAGAGTGGATCAAATGGCAGAATTAGGTTGCCCTACTCCCTCATTATAAGCTCTTTCTTTATGTCATTTCATTTTTATGTTGGCGCACTTGCACAGCCATCATCTTGCGGCAGTGCCACTTTGGAGGCGCGGTCGCTGTTGGGTGAATGCAGGGCATGCACCAGTAGAAGTGTCCCTCATTCCCCAATCAGCCTGTATGCCGGTGCCACGCCATGCATACATAATGTGATGAGCACATCTAAGAAAAGGTCCACAGCAATCTGAGCAAAGCTCGTCAGATGCAGCAGACCTTCCCTGGATGTGCTCACCGACATTATGAGCATGGCGGCACAGTGGCCACCAAACTACCAACTTTGGGAGTGCCCAATCCCCCTGTCGGTTAACCCTGCCCCTCTGTACTGCTGACAGGGGAACCCACTCCCTGTCGGCATAAATCGCCTACCCCCCTCCATTTGTTATATACCGAGGAGTGGCCAATCCCCCTCGGCTCTAACCCCCACCCTTTACTTGTGTGCCGACAGGGGAGCCCACTCCCCGTCAGCATAAAGAACTCCCCCATTGTTAAATGCCGAGGGGGTGCCCAATCCCCCTCAGCTCGGTGCCTCCCCTCCACTTTCTTTGTGTGCCGACGGGGGTGCACAGTCCCGTCGGCATAAATCCCTCCCCTGTTGTGTGCCGACGAGGGTGCCCAATCCCCCATCGGCTACAGACCCCCCCAAACAGTTAGGTGGCATGCTAGAAGCCCACCCCAGCATACTAACTCCCCAAAACAAAAAACTGTCCCGCAATGTGTTTTTTTTGTTTTTCACCTGTAAAATGAAAACGGTCCCTCGTAGTCTCCCTGCCCCCCCCCACCTGCACCAACCCTCTGCGCACCCTGCCTCCCCATATCCTCCTTCACCCCATACTTACCTCTGGAGTCTGGCGCAATGATCTTTGGTGGACCAGGAACATGTCTGCACCTTTTAAAGCCGACCGAGAACTGAGGAAATGCTGGTAAGCTGTATAATGTAATAAATATGGTTTTTTTCAACTTTGATGCATATCTCAGGCATTTTGGGGAATTTTGGCCCCAAATTTTCAACATGGGGTTTTTGGGACCCCACCTCATGAATTCTGTCACTGTCATTTTGTTAATTGGGCCCAAAAGGTGATTTTTCAGTCGCTGCGCGGAATCACCTTTCAGGACTGAGTAACGAAATGACAGTGCCACTGTTCATGAGGGGGGCTCTCAAAAAGCCTATGTTGCAAATTTGGTGGGAAAAATCCAAACAATGACTGTTTTACGAGCGTGCATTGCGCAGTTGCTAAGCATGCTCATAAGTTCATGAATTCACGATATTTTCATGCCAGATTCTCAACATTGGCATTTTACCACACCTTCTTGTGAACCGTACAGTTGTAATTTTTCACATCCTGGCTGAAATGTGTTTTCGCACTTCCAGCGCAGAATAGCGCAGTCGCTGTGTGAAATCAGTGTTCAGGACACATTACAAAAATGACAGTGACACTTTTCATGAACAGAGGTCCTAAAATGCCTGTTTTGGAAATACTCCATAAAATGACTGTGTTACGAGCGTGCGTTGTGCAGTTTGCACGCACGCTCATAAGTTTGCAAACTTATAATATTTTCACTCCAGATTTTCAACAGTGCCATTGTTCTGCACCTCTAATGAACAGTATAGCTGTCATTTTCACATCCTGACCAAAATCTGTTTTCGCAGTTCTGGCGCAGAATAGCGTGGTCACTGTGGAAAGTCCATGTTCGAGACACATTATGAAAATGACAGTGACACTGTTCATTAGCAGATGTCCTACAATGCCTATGTTGAAAATTTGGGGACGAAAGTCAATAAAATGAGTGTTTTACGAGCATGTGTTGCGCAGTTTGCACGCATGCTCGTAACTTTGTGAATTTGTAATAGTTTCACTCCAGCTGTTCATCATTGGCATTTTTCCATGCCTCCTTATGAACAGTACAGCTGGCTGAAATGTGTTTTCGTACGTCCGGCGCAGAATTGCACAGTCGCTGTGTGAAATCAGTTTTCGGGACAGTCTGAGGAAATGACGGTGACACTATTTTTGAGCAGAGGTCCTAAAATGCCTATGTTGAAAATTTGATGCCTAAAGTCCCTAAAATGACTGTGTTGCAAGCGTGCATTGCGCTGTTTCCACGCACCCTTGTAACTTTGTCAATCTGCAATACTTTCATGCCACATTTTCACCACTGGCATTTGTGCACACTTCCTTATCAACAGTCCAGCTGCCATTTTTCACAACCTGCCCAAAACGCGTTTCCACATTTGTGGCGCACAATGGCATGCTCGCTGTGCAAAATAACCTTTTGGGACATATTAACAAAATCACAGCGCTATGCGTCTCTAGCTCCGTCACTGCCACTGCCAATGCCAGCGCGACAACATTCGGCATTGACAAATGCTTGTTTTAAATAGTAACCTTATGTCTTTATTGACCAGTTTCTCAATATTACTGCAAATAAAGCTTCAACATCCTTTACATTATCTGGACAAGCTAGAAACTGGTCACTGGAAGATCAGAACCTAGTCAATACTCTGGAGTAGGTTAAATCAGAGTCCAGTCACAAATGACTCTGATTTCCAGAGTCAGACAGAGGCAGACCATTTTTTTCTTGGGGGGGGCTAATCTGACACAGAGCCAACCCACCCTTCCCTAGTGCATACGAACATACGAAATCTGCCAGCAGATAAAGGCCTAGAGGTCTATCAAGTCTGCTCGAATGTGCAGCTAGCACCCCTTATTCTGCAGCTGCCCCTCCTTTCCACCCTTCCCCTACATTGACCCTCCCCCTTGTCCTGTCCCATCCCTTTTTGAAGCAGTCCACTGTTCTACTGGATACCACTTCTGCAGGTAACACATTCCACCCAGCCACCACCCTCTCTGTAAAAAAGTGTCTCCTCATCTCCCTCTTGAACCTTCCTCCCTCCAGTCTCATATCATGGCCCCTGGTGTCCCTCCCCTCCCTTACTTTGAACAGCCCCTCTGTACCTGTCTTGTTTATTCCTTTCATGTACTCAGAGGTTTCAATCATGTCCCCCCTGTCCCTCCTCTCCTCCAGCGAGTACATGTTCAGCTCTCTCAGCCTCCTCTCATATGATAAGTCCCCCAGCCCCTTGATCATCTTTGTCGCTCTGCACTGCACCCCCTCCAGTAACTTAATGTCCCTCTTCAGATACGGGTGCCAGTACTGCACACAGTACTCCAGGTGCGGTCTAACTAATGACCCATACAGTGGCAGAACCACCTCCTCCCTCCTCGAGGATATACCCCTTGCAATACAACCCAGCATTTTGTTGGCCTTTGCAGCTGCCTACCTACATTGTGCCGAGTTGTTAATTGACCCTGTAATGAGCACCCCCAGATCCTTCTCCTCCTCTGTCTGGGCTAGCTGCACTCCCCCCAGCTGGTAACTCCTCCTTGGGTTCTTCATCCCAAAATGCAGCACCTTGCACTTTTTGGCATTAAAACCCAGTTGCCAGGTGTCTGACCAGGTTCAAGCTTTGCCAGATCATCCTGCAACCCCTGCCATCCCACTAGGTCATCCACCACCACTCCTACCTTGGTATCATCAGCAAACAGACTGATCTTGCTCTTGATGTCCAATGATATGTCTGCAATGAATATCCCAATCAACACTGCTCCCAACACCGAGCCCTGTGGAACACCACTCGTCACTACCCTTGGGTGTGAGAGCTCCCCACCCACCACCACCCCCCTCTGTTGCCTTCCCTGAAGCCAGTTCCCTACCTATCTCATCAGCTTTGCACCTGCCCTGTGCCTACTAACTTACTTCCCAGCCTTCCATGCGGCACTGGGTCAAATGCCTTACTGAAGTCCAGATACAGGACATCCACTGCATGGCCCCTGTCCAGTTGCCTAGTTAGCCAGTCATAGAACTCCACCAGGTTGGTTTGGCAGGATCTGCCCTGTATGAAGCCATGCTGTCTGCTGTCCTGTAGTCCTTTGGGCTCTAGGAGGACCACCAGCCTCTCCAACAGGATAGTCTCCATTAGCTTAACCACGATCAATGTGAGGCTCACTGGTCTGTAATTTCCTGGTTCATCCTTGGGGCCACTCTTGTGGAGGGGCACCACATGAGCCATCCTCCAGTCCTGAGGTACACCCCCTGAATGTAATGAGGCATTAAATAGGTCTGTCAAAGGTCCTGCAAGGACCTCTGCCAGCTCCTTCAGTACCCTGGGGTGGATGCCATCTGGCCCTGGCGCCTTATCCACCCTCAGTGCCTTCAAACCCTCCCAAACTCTGCCCTCCATGATTTCCCCATCTGTCACCCCCTCCCCCCATTTCTGCCATTTCTCCCCCATTGGGTGTCACCCCCCTCTTCTCTTTAGTAAATACTGAGCAGAAGTACTCATTTAGTGCTTCTGCCTTATCACACCCTGCTTCCACCCAACCCCCCTCCTTCCTAATCCTTACTATGTGGTCCTTATAGCTCCTTTTCTCCCTGATGTACCTAAAGAAGTCCTTCTCCCCCTTCTTAATGCCTTGTGCCAGCCTCAGTTCCGTAGATGCCTTGGCTCCTCTTACTGCCCTTGTCACCTCCTTCGATTCCATCAAGTACTCCTTCCTGTCCTCCTCTCTCCCTGTTTTCTTGTACTTCCTAAAGGCAGCTCTTTTCCTCCTTACCTTTTCCATGATCTCCTTGCTCAAGTAGCTCGGTTTCTTAGCCCTAGCCTTCATGCTCTGGGCCTTGCAGCAGGTTTTGGTTGCCTCCACTATCCCCAGCTTTATGAGCTACCAGCTCTGGTTAGTGTCCATACTAGATTGAATTCTGGCCAGGTACCCTTTTACCACTTCCCCCACCCTCCCAAAGTTGGCCCTCCTGAAGTCCAGCACTCTTGTGCCAGATTCCACTCCTTCCTTGCCCATATCCAATGTGAGGCACACTGAGTGGTGGTCACTCCCTGACAGCGGTTCCTCCACTGTAAGTTCTCTCATGAAGTCCCCATTTGCCAGCACAAGGTCAAGGGTATTCCCTAACCTGGTTGGTTCACTGACCATTTGCAGCAGGAAGCTGTCCTGAAAGTCATCCAGCAGTACCTGCTCCCTTCTGTTCCTGGTTGTTGGGGTACTCCAGTCCACTCCTGGCATGTTGAAGTCCCCTACAATCACCACACTACCCTTCTCGCAGGTCCTCCTGATCTGTCCCGCTAGTTCCCTGTCTAACTCCTCCATCTGAGATGGTGGCCTGTACACCACTCCCATTCTAAGAATCCTATTTTTGGAATCCTGGGTTTGCATCCAAAGTGACTCCGTACTACCCTCCTCCCCTTCCTCCCTTACACACTTCAGTCCTTCTTTCACATATAGTGCCACACCCCCTCATTTCCCAATCACCCTGTCCCTACGAAATAACCTGTACCCTGGTACAGACAGGTCCCAGTCATTGTATTGGGTGGCCCATGTTTCTGTGATGGCTGCAATGTCCACCTCTCCCTCTGCCATGAGCACCTGTAAATCTGCAGTTTTCCTCCAAGGCTCCTAGCATTAAGGGTAACCACCTTCCACCCTTCCTCCCCCCTCCCATCCTGCCCTCCTTTACTAGCATCACCAATAGTATTTGCCATTTGTCTTTTGTCACTGTTATGGTTATGCATGGTTCTGGTACCTATGCAACTAGACCAATACGAACAATTTAAAAACATGTTGATGGTGACACTGATCACATCTACTATCATCTGGTAAACTGATATGAAATTTCAAGTTGGTTGCATGGGAAAATCCTAAAGCAGAGCACCCCGCCTTTTCACCACCACCATCACCCTTTTCAATGGAGAATTTAGCCCGCAGTGCTTCATTATATGGTTATTTGTACCAGACAGGAAGAAAAAGGAACCTCACTACAGGAGACAATTCATGCTTGCATGATAGCCTCAGACAAAGGTCACTGTACTACAGTAGGAAAATTAACAATTCATTAGCAGTGATCTGGAGGGGGGAGCAGTTCACATCCTAACAACATACTAACACTGTACTGTGGTGACAAATACAAAGTTACTGTATTACTAAGAAAATGTAACATACAGAAATGCCATCCCTTGATTGACTTCTTTTTCTTTCTTTCTTTCTTTCTTTCTTTCTTTCTTTCTTTCTTTCTTTCTTTCTTTCTTTCTTTCTTTCTTTCTTTCTCTCTCATCTATCTATCTATCTGTCCATCTATCTATCCATCCATCCATCTATCTATCTTTTATCTATCTATGTATCTATCTATCTATCTATCTATCTATCTATCTATCTATCTATCTATATCTATCTATCTATCTATCTCTCTGTCTATCATCTCTTAGTAGCAATAGTAGTCTTTATTTTATCTGGCACCCCTTTCTAGTGGCTCAGGGCACCATTACAACATAAAGTAGTAGTAGTAGTAGATTTTATATATTTTGGGCGCCCTTCCCAGAAGGCTCAGGGCACCCTTACAATAGGATTTCACATACAGAAACATATACATAAATAACAGAACAGAAACAGTAATAAAATATATATATATATATATATATATATATATCAGTAGCAACATATTAAATAAATAAAATCACTCACAATAATTGCAAATTATACACCCACAAACTAAAGTATTACAATATCATAAAATATTCTTAAATACATAAATAAATCATTCAATACATTTAATAAAAACTGTGAAATAACTCCAGTGGGGAGGATTAGTCCCCAGATGTCTGAATAAATAAGAATGTTTTCAGACCCTATTTAAAGGCCTGCAGCAAGTGAGCCTACATGCCTGGTCCCCCGGGGTTTTTAACCTCACCCTGGGAACTACCAGGAGACCCTCCTTAGTGAAGCAAAGAGGGCACGAGGGTATGTGAGGGTGCACGAGATCAGACAGATAACCTGGGCTTAGCCTGTGAAGGGACTTATAAGTTAGAAGCCCAACTTCAAAGTAGATACACCACTTAACAGGCAGTCAGTGCAGATCACACAGGGCAGGGGAAGCATGACATGAACTTGAAAAGCTGGTCAGCAACCTAGCAGCTGCCTTCTGTGCCAACTGCAGGCATGGCAGTGTAGCTCCATTAATACCAAGGTATACAGCATTGCAATAGTCAAGGCCTGAAGTCACAAACATGTGCACCAGTATAGCCAAGTCACCCAGGGGTGAAGAGGGGTTTAAGCGAGTGGATGTTCTGCACATGGTAAAAGCCATTCCAGACTATGCCAGCACATTAGCCTCAAATGTCAGCCCCTCATCCAGAATGAAACCCAGATTTTTCACCTTTGCTGCAGCCAAGAGCCCAGATGAGACCAGCCAAAGCCCCATCTTCCTCTTGGTAGCTGCCACTCCTACTCCCCATGCTCTGTCTTTTTACCAGCATTCAGTTTTCTCTGTGTTAAGTCTCAACCAGCTTGATGACACCTAGTCTTGGATCTCGGCCAGGCACCTATTAAGCTCTTTAACCACACTTTATGTCCCATGCACAAAAGACATGCAGAGCTAGATATCATCTGCATAGCAGTGAAACCCAAGCCCATAATGCCTAATGAGCTTAGCCAGTGGTAGTATATACACTGCAAACAGCACGGGCAAAAAAAAGCAAAACCCTGGGGTATGCCACAGGACAGAACCTTCAGGAGCAAGGAGACCCTTCTCAACACTACCCTCTAGGTCCTGCCACTGAGACAGGACTCAAATCAGCAAACGGACAGAATCTTCAGGGGCAAAGAAAACCTTCTCAACACTACACTCTAGGTTTTGCCACTGAGATAGGACTCAAACTAGCAGATGACTTTAGTAGTGAGTCCTACATACTCCCTGAGCTGGACTGATACCAGCTCATGGAGCGGGATTCTAGAAGCTTGGCACAAGTCACTGCCAAATGTGACTTGCACCAAATGCAGCTTTGACATTGACCCTGTGCCCTATTCTAGAAGGGGCAGGGTCCCCACATCTAAGTCCTGTGACTTGCGACATACAGCCAGGTACGCTGAACAGAGGGCATACCTGGTGAAGATGTTGCAAGCCACAACCACTATCCCGCAAGATGCAGGTGCCCCCCCTCCATGCCTGATCCCCAGCAGAGCCCCGCAAGGCTAGAGGCCCCCTACCCACTGTCGTACCACCAAGGGTCCCCAAAACCTATCCCAATCCCCATGTGACTGGTCTACTGTACAGTATGTACAGTACAGGCAGTCCCCAATGTGTGCAATACAGTCAGAACCGCAATAACGTACCCAGTAGTCCTGTGGCACCCCAACCCCCAGCAGTGCGAATATACTCCACGCATCCCCGACCCATCCCAAGCCGGTGACTAGCATAACCCTCCTCTCACCACCACGGCCAGCCACCCACTGAGCTCCTTCTAAGCACTTACTGTATAGATGCGCTCAAAAATGAATAAGTGTTCATTCATATTTGAGCGCATCTGCCTCAGAGAGATCAGTCGATGTTAGCCATGGTGGTGAGAGAGGGTTGTGCCAACTGCACGCAGCTGGGGCTGGGTTGGGGGTGTGGCGTGTATTGGCACTGCTGGGTGGGGGCCACCAGACCACCAGGGAGTACAGGACACTAATTATTTAGATGTTTTTCAGCACTGCAGGGACCTGGTGCTTGGGGAGGGAACAGAGCTGACACTGCGGGACTGATAGTGGTGTGGGGTCTGGGGCATGATTTGGGTGGGCTGCACTGTGGGAAATTTACATTTTGGGGTTCTGGGGACTGGGGGTGTGAGATGCCCTGCTGGGCACCTCTGCTATGGGGGATCAGGGGCTGAGGGGTTGTGGGATGCCCAGTTGGGTGACAAGGGGGAGTGTTCTGGCCATGGGGGGGCACATCATGGGGTTGGTGCAGTGGGTCTACAGAACCCCCAGAGGGTGTATGTACCTTTACGCCAGCTAAATGCTGGTGTAACATATGGTGCCGGTTCTCCTCCGGGTGTTCTTGTAGAATCTCGAAATTGGGGAGTTTGTTGCTGCCCTTGTAGAATTGGGCACAACTGCTGCCTTAAACCCCCTAGTGCCATGTTGTGGGGGGTTTAAGGTGCAACTGCTGGCGTAACTGCACTTTGATGCAAGTGGCCTGCGGCATGTCGCAGGCCACATTGCAGAATCCCGCACATCGCAACTGCTGGCATAACTTGCTACTTGCGCCATTCTTTTTGGCACAAGTGCGGTTACGCCAGTTGTAACTCTTTTAGAATCAGGCCCATGGTCTACAGTGTCAAACACTAAGAGCGATCAAGAAGGATAAGAATTGACCCTTCTCTGTCTCTCACCCTGAGCAGATCATTGTGCACCATAACTAGTGTAGTCTCTGTAATATGCCCTGACCTAAAACCAGACTGAAGAGACTCATAGATGTCAAATGCAGTGAGGTGTGTCTCAGGCTGTAGTACAACCATGTTTTCAATAACTGTACCTTAAAAGGGCAAGTTACAGTCAGACTGGTAATTCGTCTGGATGTCCGGGTCCAAAGATGGCTTCATTGGAAGTGGTTTCAGCGCCACTGGGAACACCCCTTCTGATAAGGAGCGCTGGACAATCTCAGGGAATATTGGGCCCAGTTTCCCAACACAGCTTACAAGTGGATGTATCAGGCTGGATCTAGGTTACATAATGTTGACCACAGCTCAGAAATACCCTCATTAAACAAAACCCTCCCCCACACCACTGACTGTGTACCAGACTCATAGGCTCAACCCTGCTGGGCTGAGACGGTACTCTTGGTGGGATCCTGGCCCAAACAGAGGACAACCTGTCTGAGAAGAACTTGCATTTCATGGGTGAAAATGCTCTCATGGGTTCCAGACAGGCTGGATGGAGAAACCTATCTGCAGTCCAGAAGAGATGAGCTGATCGGTTCCTCCAATCAGCAATCTCACTAGAAAAAATCTCTGTCTTTTTCCAAATGATTGCCCTCTGATGCTCCCAATAGTGAGATATCAGAGCCAGTATGTCTTCCTGGGCCCTGAATCTCCCCCAACAATGCTCACTATCAAACAACAAGCCAAGACATGAAACCAGCGGGTATACATGAAGCAGTGCCACTATATTGAAAGCCCCCACCACAGCCCTAATATAGGCTGCCACAGTTTCTTCTGTTCCCCTAGCACATGCAGTTAACACATCTGAGGTGTCCAGAACTGCAAAGAGTCACTCTGGTGGTTGTGGTGGTTGCAATGCCTGCAAATATGCAATTAGAAGTAAGAAACTGAAATTACCACAATCTGAGAAAAAGGTAGTGATAAAAAAAATGTTTGAATTGCTAGAACACCTGTGTGATATATGTTATTTGGTGCTTATGCAATGAATACTATATAGGAAAAAACACAACAGAGGTTAGAACTAGTGGCGTACAAAACTGGGGAGGTTTTTGTTTTGCCAGATCACCCCTGGATTTGGTTCTGGTTTTGGTTTTGGATTCATGGCCGATATTCATGCAACATAAAACATGGCCTGTACCTTCATTTTAAAGTATAATATAAAGGAAAACAGGTTAAATTCTGCAGGAAAACAGCCTTTATTTAATAGGACTATGCAAAAAAACAAAAGAAAAAAAAATATATGGTCCTCCTGTTGTGACTCCTGCTTGTGTGGGAAATGGCTGGTGACTCTGTGCAGACAGAGGCTACTCAACTGTCGGGCTGCACCATCCTCAAAATGTTTCACACTTGACGCAAACCTTTATGTGACAGAAACACACACACACACACACACACACACACACACACATGCAAAATGGTCATCCTGTCTAGGGTTGGGCGGACTGTTCCACGGGAAATCCAGACCCTGGATTGAACCCACAATCCACTGACCCAGATAAAAATGGACTTCACCATAGAAGTCCGGTTCCGGGTCCAAGGAGATGCCATTTCCATGATTTTGTTGTCTTTTGCCATGGGGAAGCCATCAGCACGTACAAGTGGCCAGCAGCACCCAGTCAGACAACAGAAGGTCACGTGACACACTCACAGTATATAACCATGCTGAATGTGCACCGTGGCCCCAGATGAGTGAGGAGGACCAGAGGAGCAGGAGCTGCACTCAGCAGATCCAGACAGCCAGCAGAGAGAGTCGCCAAATAAATGCACCAAAACCCCTCGAAAATGCCAGAAATATATGAGCCACGGGGAGGTAAGAGAAGAAATTAGGGAGAGTGAGAGAAAGGAGGGGGAGAGAAACTGATCATCAGGGGTGGGTGAAGGCGGGTCAGGGAGTCAGGACTGGGGAGATAGTGGTGGCCTAAGTGGCTGCAAGGAGGGATGCTAACTATGGTAGTGTGGTAGTAATGTGTGACTGTATGTATGAGCAAAAGCAGGCTGGCAAAATCTTTGACTTGTGCCATTCCAGATCCAGAGGAGAGAGGGAGAGACTACTGGGGGCCCAAGAGAGATTTTACAATTACAGAAAATCCCAAATGTAAGTTTTTTTTTTCTTGGCCTCAGACAGTGTAGCAATGTATACATGAGAAAGGGCAGGATGGCAAAATCTTTGACTTATGCCATTCCAGATCCAGAGGAGAGAGGGAGAGACTACTGGGGGCCCAAGAGGGATTTTACAGTTACAGGAAATCCCAAATGAAAGTTTTATTTCTGCTCTTGGCCTCAAACAGTGTAGCTGACTGTGTATATGAGAAAGGGCTGGCTGGCAAAATCTTTGACCTGTGCCATTCCTGATCTAGAGGAGAGAAGGAGAGACTACTAGGGGTCTAAGAGAAATTTTACAGTTACATAAATTCCCCAATTTTTTTTCCTGGCTTCAGTGTGGCTGTGTGTGCAGGGCAAGGGCAGCAGGGTGGCCAAATAAATCTTTGACTTGTGACATCCAGAGGGGAAAGAAAGACTACAGGGTGGCCCATGATAAATGTAACAGTCCCAGAAATCCCAAATAAAATGTATTTTCCTGGCTTCAGTGTGGCTGTGTGTACAGGGCAAGGGCAGCAGGGTGGCAAAATAAATCTATGATTTGTGACATCCAGAGGGGAGAGAGAGAGAGCGAGAGACTGCAGGGGCACCCACTATAAATGTAACAGTCCAAGAAATCTCAAATACAATTTCTTGTCCTGGCTTCAGTGTGGCTGTGTTTACAGGGCATGGGCAGCAGGGTGGCAAATAAATCTTTGACTTGTGACATCCAGAGGGGTGAGAGAGAGGCTGCAGGGTGGTCCATGATAAATGTAACAGTCCCAGAAATACAAAATATTTTTTTTTCCTGGCTTCAGTGTGGCTGTGTGTACAGAGCAAGGGCAACAGGGTGGCAAATAAGTCTTTGACTTATGACATCCAGGGGGGGAGAGAGAGAGAGAGAGAGAGAGACTGCAGGGGAACCCACCATAAATGTAATAGTGCCAGAAATCCCAAATAATTTTTTTCACTGGCTTCAGTGATGCTGTGTGTACAGGGCAAGGGCAGCAAGGTGGCAAAATAAATCTTTGACTTGTGCCATTCATTCACAATTTCACATGTATTTCAAAAAAATTTCATGTATCCAAAAAAAAACTTAAACAACATATAAATTAATGCACCTGTGCTGCTGGCTATGGGTGGTCCAAGGGATAATCTGACTTTGTGACTTGTAGCAGGCTGTTTACAGTACAACACAAGTAAAGTACAAGTACTGTACACACAAGTGTCATCATCATTGTCACTTATTGCCCATTATTCCTCCTTATTATCATTAGTTTTATAGTATATTGCATTACATTACGTATGAGCATTAACCAACCCCCAGTGTGGGACTGTGCTGCATGCGCCTATGCACCAGATGTGTCTGCATCTCCAATTCAAATTCTGAGGTGCACTTAACAGTTTCTGAATTTTGTCACTTAACAATAACTAACTGTATTGTAGAAGTCAGTTTGGCAGTCTTGGAAGGAAGTGGTGGTGGACTGCTGTGCTGTCGGTGTGCTGTGTACAGTCACAAGTCACGATAGTAAATTTGTCCCTGGCTTGTGGGTGGGAGTCATCAGAAGGACATCACCTTAGTTAGAGGGATCTTTTGATACAGGTTAGATTACTAATAAAAAATGGATCAAAGTGTTGATGAGGCGTATTCTATTTCTCAGGTAGGCAATGACACTGCAAAAGACAGCAATCAGCCTGAAAAAGGAAAACAAAATCCAACCCCCAAAAGTGATTTTTTTCACGTCTGCGGTTTTGTCTTCAAGCAAATTCTTGAATCCAAAAAAAAGGTGAATGTCTCAGATCATCATCCCAAGTAAAAAAAAAAGGTAGTTAGTTAAAAAAACTAAAGGCATGGTGGTTACTACCCACAGAGGCACCCAACTGTATGGAACAATTGCATATTATGCTACTGCCAGTCCCTAATCTGATTCTTCTGAGGTTGAACCCGATGAAGGTAATAATAAAGATGAAGAGAATGATCAGGTAGCACAAGATTTACTAGAAGGAATGGAAATTGCAGATGAGGAAGAAACAGGCAGAAATGTTTTGGTTGTGGAGGGGGGGCAGTAGGAATAAACCACAAGAGGAACAGGCCTAAGAAAAATCTGGGGGGGAGGCCTGTAAAGGTGACAGAGATTCGGTGCCTTCCTGGGAAAAAAACTAAACAAAAAAAATCTTTTCTTTGGTCATACTTTTCCATTAGTGCTTCCAATGAGTTGGTAGCAACATGTGCTATTTGTAAATGGCCAATCAGCAGGGCTAAAAAGAAAGGAACATTGGGAATTTCAGCACTGAAAAGACACCTAGACATGTCATAACATTACAGAGAAATCCAATTGTGAGTCTCAAAGAGAAAGGGACAGTGATAGGTCACTACACTCAGGGGTAACTTCCATATATGAAAGCAGTGGCAGCCTCTGCAGCCCTACTGAAACATCTCCACCACCACTTCCTGCCATTCGAAGGACACCTCCGACTATTACTGGAAGTGACCATGTGTCCAAAAGCCCTCCTCCTTCAAGGAGACAGCTTACCATCTCAGAAACATATGAGCATAACATAGAAACAGAGAAATATAGAAACTGTTGCAGATAAGGACCGCTAGGCCCATCCAGCCTGCCCGTAGGCCCTACACATTGTATGTGGCCAATGACCCTATGTGATCAATTGCTTTTCATCACTCGCTCCCATCTCAAGCTTCCCTTGTGCTGGTCGCAGGTATGCTTAAACCCCTCCACTTTGCATGCCCCCACTACCTCCTGTGGCAGACTGTTCCAAGTGTCAACTACCCTTTCTGTGTAGAAAAACATTCTCACATTATCTCTTAATCTACCCCCTTCCAATTTCATATTGTGCCCCCTTGTTCTAGTAACTTTTCTACATTGGAAAATGTCCCCCACCTGCACCTTGTTTATGCCCTTGAGGTACTTGAAAGTTTCAATCATATCCCCCAGCTGTCTCCCCTCCTCCAGTGAGTACATATTGAGGTCCCTTAGTCTCTACTCATATTTTTTGTGGTGCGAGCTCTGCACCATCTTTGTTGCCCTTCTCTGGATAGTCTCCACCTTATCTATGTCCTTGCACAAGTGTGGCCTCCAGAACTGCATGCAGTACTCCAGGTGAGGCCTTACCAATGTTTTATACAATGGCATCACCTCTTCCTGCCACCTGCTAGTGATACCCCTGCCTATGCACCCAGCATGCCTCTGGCCCTCCCTCCTGCTTTTGAGCACTGCTTTAATACATTAATGTCATCAAAGATGATAACCCCTAGATCTCTTTCCTCTTTGTTGACAGTTAGCTCCTTCCCCCACAACCTGTAGCACTCCCCAGGGTTCCCTCTACCCAGGTGCATTATTTTTCACTTCTTTACATTGAACCTCAGTTGCCACATCTCCAACCATCTTTCAAGCTTCTCCAGGTCCCTCTTTATTTTCTACACCCCTTCTGGAGTATCCACCCTGTTGCAGATCTTGGTGTCATCTGCAAACAGGCAGACCTTTCCTTCCAGCCTTTCTGCAATGTCCCTAATGAAGACATTGAACAAGACTGGCCCTAATTCTGATCCCTGTGGTACCCCACTAGTCACCACCTCCCTAAACTGTACACCATTTACCATCAACTGTCTCCTGTCTGTTAACCAGTTCCTAACCCAGTTCACCACCTTGTCTCCCATGCCCAGACTACCCAACTTGATAATCAGCCTTCTATGTGGGACGGTGTCAAAGGCTTTGCTGAAATCTAGGTAGGTGACATCTACCACCCCTCACTGATTTATTTCCCTAGTCACCCAATCAAAAAATCTATTAGATTTGTTTGACATGACCTTCCTGCTGTGAATCCATGTTGCCTCAGATCCTGAGCACTGCTGGATTCCAGATGTGCCACTATCCTTTCTTTTAGCAGTGTCTCCATGATCTTTCCCACCACTGAGGTGAGGCTGACTGACCTGTAGTTCCCCGCCTCCTCCTTACTGCTGATTTTGTGCAGTGGGACTACATGTGCCCTCCTCCAGTCTTCTGGAACGACACCCATGCTGAGTGACTCTGTGAACAGGGCTACCAGAGGCGCTGATCGTTCCCTTCGCAGCTCCTTTAATATCCTCAGGTGGATGCCGTCTGGCCCCATGGCCTTATCTACCTTCAGCTTTGTGAGTTCTTCCAGACCCCTCTACACTGTGAATGGACTGGTGTCCACTTCTCTCCCCCTCCATTGCCTCTGCAACCCAACTGTGGTCCTTGATCCTTCCCCTCCTTAGTGAATATTGAGCAGAAGTATTTGTTCAGTATTTCTGCCTTATCCAGATCCCCCTCCTTACACTCTCCCTTCTCCCATTTACATAGAAACATAGAATTTGATGGCAGATAAGGACCGCTTGGCCCACCTAGTCTGCCCATTTTTCATACCTAACAGATAAGCTGCAGATCCTAGTTAACCAACAGCTTACTTCCTTAGGTGTTTGAGCCTCACAATCACCCCCTTCCCTCCCCGGTTTTTCTTCTTTCACTCGTGTACCAATAAAATGCCTTATCCCCTTTGTTTATTGACCATGCTAAGCCCTCTTCTGTCTATGCCTTCGCCCTCCTAACAGCCTTTCCTGCTTCACTTAGACATTCAAGGTACACCTCCCTGTCTTCCTCCCTTTGGCTCCCCTTATATTTTATGAAACTCAACCTTTTAGCCCTGACTTTTCCCCCCACTTCTTTAGTGAACCATAGTGGTTTCCTTCTTCTTTTGCCTTTGGCCACTATCCTAACACATTGATTTGTTATATCCACAATGGCTCCTCTCAGTTTCTCTCATTGTTCTTCCACCCCCTCTATTACCTCTCCCTTCCCCAGGACTGCTTGTATACATCTACCCATTTCAGTGAAATCCACCCTCCTGAAATCTAATACTCTTGCCCTTGTGTGGCTTAATTGAGTCCATGTCTCCATGCTGAACCACACCATATGGTGGTCACTGGACCCTAACTGCCTTCCACCTGTAGTTCTTCTACTCTACTCTATTCCCATTGGTCCATACCAGGTCCAGAATTTACTTGTCCCGGTTGGCTCATGCACCAGCTGCCTGAGTCCAACCCCCTGCAGGGATTCCAGGATGGCTGTGCTTCTGGCTGAAGCAGCAACCTGGGTGGCCCAATCCACGTCCAGCATATTGAAATCCCCCAGTAGCAGGATTTCACCTTTAGCTGCCATGTCGTGTTTGTTTCCCACTAGTTCCCTGTCTACTTCTTCCCTCTGTGCCAGAGGTCTGTAGATCACCCTGGTGCATATTGCCATTCCATTCCATGACTCCAGGGTGACCCACATTACCTCGGCCTCCTCCTGTCTTTCCTGAACTTCTGTAGCCTTTATACCATCTCTGATGTACAGGGCCACTCTCCCACCTTTTTTACCCTTCTTGTCCCTTCTGAACAGTGTATAGCTTGGTACATTGACTTCCCAGTCATGATTAGCAGAGTACCACGTCTCTGTTATTACTGCTATGTCAAGGTCTACATCTGTCAACAAGGCCTCCAGGTCTGGGACCTTATTTCCTAGGCTACAGGCATTCATTAGCATGACCTTCCATGTTTTACAGTCTGCCCTCCCTCTGCTCTTTTTCCCCCTTTCCAGCATCTTCCCCACCCCAGTTTCCTTTCCTATGTGCTCTTGCCCCCCCCCCCGTATCACTCGTTATACATTCTTCTCCTGCCTGGTTTTGCTGTTCCTGTGGTTAATTAATGTTTCTCCATGTTCCCATGGGGGGGGGAGTGTTCCTAAGCCTCCTGATCCTCCTGGCTCTCCCCCTTGGCCAGTTTAAATGCTCATAGCTGTAGCATTTAAACTTCTCACAAAGGACCAAGGTCCTCTTCTTGGACAGATGCAGGCCATCCTCTTTATATGAGCTCGCATCTGCCCAGGTCAGGCCCCAATCCCCTATTAAGTCAAAACCTTCCCTTCCACACCAATCCTTCAACCAGCAGTTTAAGGTATGGATGTGGAGTGCCCCAGCTTCCCCTGTGCCCTGAATATGTAGCACCTCCAAGAATGAGATGGAGCATACTTTCTGTTTCAGGTTTTTCCACCATCTTCCTGAAATCCTCCTGGACTCTGGTTAAGTCCACCCTCCTCCTGGCCAGGTCATTGGTCCCCAGGTGGACAATGACATCCAGCTGCTCCCTCCTAGCTCTTGTGATAGCGATCCTATGGATCCGCTTCCCATCCCTCCATGCAGCACTTCCTGGGAGGCACTTGAGCTCCCTCTCTCCCCTGCTAGGTGTCCCTAACTCCACTCCCCGGACAACAGTGTCTCCTACTAGGAGAAGCTTCCCCCTTCTCTGGGGTCCCCTGCTTCCCTTCCCTGGGGCTCCATCCTGGAGGATCCTCCCTTGTTCCAGTCTTGAGTTCCTTAGTGGGGCTTTCCCGTTCCTCCAAAACAGTGTAGGAGTTACTAAGCGGGACCAGTTAGGGGATGTGCTTTCGACCCCCCCCTCAGCCTCCCTGAGCCCACCTTAGTCCAATCACTCATCTTCCCTGGCATCCTTTGAGGTACAGGTTGTGAACCCAGTGGTCTCTGAGTGGGAGTGGATGCTGCCTTCAGCTTGGCCACCTCTGCTCGGACACAGGCAACTTCCTCCCTCAGCCCAGAGAGGTGTCTTCAGAGGGGGCAGCATCACAGCCTCCAGAATGTCTCTCTGAAGACAGCTGCTCCACGCCCTCTGCACTGCACCACTTCCATCATGTCTGTTTCCCTCCTCAATCAACTGCCTGCTTAAGATGGCTATTTGTTATCCCTCAAATATTTGTTTTTTTTATTTTGTTTTTTCTTATGCTTTCTCCCTTCGCTACTTCCTGTATGGATGCAGGATGTTGCAAGGCCCTATGAGACCAACCCTATAAATGTTGGTCTCTCTGAGCCTGCTGTTGATCTCTGTGCCTGCTGTTGTGTCAGCTGTAGGTCTCTCTGAGCATGCTGTTGTGCCAGCTGTTGGTCTCTCCGAGCCTGCTGTTGTGCCACTTGTTGGTCTCTCTGTGCCTGCTATTGTGCCAGCTGTTGGTCTCTCTGTGCCTGCTGTTGGTCTCTCTGTGCCTGCTGTTGCACTTGCTGTTGGTCTCTGAGCCTGCTGTTGTGCCAGTTGTCTGGTTTGTCTGTGCCTGCTGTTGGTCTCTCTGGGCTTTTTGGTCTCTCTGAGCCTGCTGTTGTGCCAGTTGGTGGTCTCTCTGAGCCTGCTGTTGTGCCAGTTGTTGGTCTCTCTGTGCCTGCTGTTGCACCAGTTTTTGGTCTCTCTGTGCCTGTTTTTGTGCCCCTGCTGTTGCACTTGCTGTTGGTCTCTCTGAGCCTGCTTCTATGCCAGTTGGTCTCTCTGTGTCTGCTGTTGCACTTGCTGTTGGTCTCTCTGAGCCTTCTGTTGTGCCAGTTGTTGGTCTCTCTGGGCCTCCTGTTGTGCAAGCTATTGGTCTCACTAAGCCTGCTGTTGGTCTCTCTGTGCCTGCTGTTGGTCTCTCTGGGCCTGCTGTTGCACTTGCTGTTGATCTCTCTGAGCCTGCTGTTGCACCAGTTGTTGGTCTCTCCGAGTCTGCTGTTATGCAAACTGTTGGTCTCTCTCTGTGCGGGCTGTTGTGCCAGCTGTTGGTCTCTCTGTGCCTGCTGTTGTACCAGTTGTTGGTCTCTCTGAGTCTGGTATTGTGCCAGTTGTTGGTCTCTCTGAGCCTGCTGTTGTGTCAGTTGTTGGTCTGTGCCTGCTGATGCACCAGTTGTTGGTCTCTCTGTGCCTGCTGTTGCAACAGCTGTTGGTCTCTCTGAGCCTGCTGTTATGCCAGCTGTTGGTCTCTCTGAGTCTACTATTGTGCCAGTTGTTGGTCTCTCGGAACCTGCTGTTGCACTTGCTGAGCCATCTAGTCTCTCTGCATTGGTGCCTGTTGTGCTTGCTGCTTTGCCGGCCATTTCAGTAATTTGAATCCATATTACCCCTATTCAGACAAGGTGGAGTTTGATCCCATCGCTAAAGCCAACCACGTGTAACAGGGTAGCGAACCCGGACAAATATGCCTCGAATCACCCTGTTGCTGTTACAATAACCAAAAAAATTTCAAAAAATGATAGCTGTTGATTTACCACTATGAGGATGAGGGATAATGATGGAAGGTCCACAACTTTATTAGGATCAGATCATAAAGTATTTATTTACAGCAGTATAAACAACAGCGGACTGATACGGCAAAATAAGACATAAAGCAAAATAAAAGAAATCAAACAAACATTCAACAGTTAATATCACTGGGAAAACATCATAGAAACTGCCTAGGATACAGCTAAGGTCAGCTCCCTAGCACTATCTAACTCAGAATGAGAAATCAAAACCTTTTATACCCAATCCCTGTCATGTGTTAGCCGAGGCTCCACCCCTTTTTCAGGTTTTAGATAAGAAAATGTTTTAACACACTTTAAAATTTATAGCTATATATATTCTTTATTCTAATCCTTTCAGGCATGTTCTTTAAAGTTCATTTCAAAATATTAATACTGCCAAGCAGAGTTTTGGCAGTTATGTTCCAGCAATTGACCACTCCCCCAGTCTGCAGCATAAAAATAAGAAAGAAACTGCCGGCAGGCTCTAAAGAGCTACAGACACACGGGAGTGTCAATTGTAGACATGCAATGGCTGCAGCAAACATGAAACAATATAATTCAGGCAAGCTAAAACATTTCACTTGTTTTTGTTTAAAATTCGTATGCATGCTGCTTCAATTTATGTAGCGGAGCAAATACCTCTTAATAAGGTTCTACTGGCATGGTCAGGTGCATCTTTTCTGATGTTCCCTTCTATAACTCTCATTTTTGGCTAAAGGGTTGCCGCACGTTCCCGGTTAGCATTTCCCAGTGAGTTGCAAAGGACTCGCAATGGAGCGCATGGAACAGGCAGCTACAATTAATGGTACACAGCCAGGTACCTGCATACAAACATGTTTTTAGGACATTTACCTACAGTCCATAGTGTGAGCAAATACATTCTAGCCAGTTGGCACTCAGGGACTGCAAAACCAGCCTAATCACCAAATTTCCCACTTGTGGAGCCTAAGTGGGACCAGGCGCACGTTCGAGATGAATTGTGCAAACGTTCGAGCGGGTGACAGTGCACAAGATCGCACAGCTGCCTAAACGATCAGTTAACTTGAATACTTAACCAAAACTGGGAGTATGTGTAAACCTTTTTGACATTAAAAAGAATAGCATAGTATAGTGATAGGTAGAACATCCACCGGTGGCCTATCGGAGGATAGGGAATATTAGTTAGAAATAAAAAAAGAAAAGAATACAGAAAGAAGGAAAGAGAATGCTGTTGCAACAGGCTTTAAACAAAAGACAGTCTCTAAGGTTACACATCACCCTTTTACATACTCCTCTCCATTCAAAATGAAACCGGGGTTTTATCTTCTGAAACACCTCGGTTTTGTATTCTAATTTGCTAAACATGAAAAGCTTGTTCTAATAATGTTTCTATTGATGTGAGACATACATCAATTCAAGATACTTGCAGCAGATGCATACAGTTATCACCAGATCTCTTGCAGGGAGAGATGGAGCTCCAGCCCACCCACTCTCGAAGCTCCACCTTGGGGTCCCTAAACAAAAATCACAACATTATTAACTCGAAAGCAGAGGCTATCCCCCGTTTTCTATTTCATACATTACCCCGAGGTCTGGTTCTGTTTGCATCATAGGATCTGCCCTGTGGCGGGACATAAAATCAGCGTTCCCATGTAAAGAGCCTGATCTGTGTTTGACAGAGAATCTATATGATTGCAGAGACAGATACCACTGCATAATTCTTGTATTTTTATCTGTCATCATATGCAGCCAGCATAGAGGATTATCGTCAGTCCATTCCTCAAACTCAGTCCCACATAAATAGAATCTCAAAGCCTCTACAGCCCATTTTAGTGCTAGACATTCTTTATCTATAGTAACGTATTTTGTCTCCCTTTGATGTAATTTTCTTCTAATATATATAATGGGATGCTCCTCACCTTCTATGATTTGTGACAGCACTGCCCCATCCCAGTGTCAGATGCATCTGTTTGTATAATAAAAAGTTTGGAGAAATCAGGGCTCCTCAAGATTGGTGCAGAGCACAAGTTTGCTTTGATAGCACAAAATGTATCTTCATAAGCTTGTGACCACACAACCTTAGCAGGTTTGTTTTTCTTTGTTAAATCTATGAGGGGACTGGCAACAGAGGCAAAATTGGGAACAAATCACTTGTAGTATCCTGCCAAGCCCAAGAATGAGAGGACATATTTCTTGGTCTCTGGGCAAGGACTTCTGGCTACTGCATCGACCTTTCCTACTTCAGGCTTGACTTGTCCATTACCAATTCAAAATCCAGATACTTTGTTTCTCTCATGGCAAGTGAGCACTTAATGGGATTTATGGTGAGACATGCCTGGGTTATGGCACAAAGTACATTGGCAAGTTGTTGCAGATGTTCTTCCCAACTTGAACTATATATGATGACATCGTCCAAGTAGGCTGCACTACATGAGATGTAGGGTCTCAATATCCTGTCTATCAACCTTTGAAATGTGGCAGGGGCACTGTGCAGTCCAAATGGCATGGTGAGAAAGTGGAAGAGTCCTATGGGGGTGCTAAAGGCGATTTTCTCCTGGGCCTCCTTATCCAGAGGGATCTGTCAGTACCCTTTAGTAAGATCTAATGTGCTGATGTAATGGGCATTGCCAAGCCTATCAATGATACCATCTATGCATGGCATAGGGTATCCATCAAATTTGGCATTTAGGCACCGGAAATCTAAGCACAGCCATACTCCACATTCTTTCTTATCAACAATAACAATGGGGAAACTCCAGTTGTTTTGGGATTCCTTTATCACCCCAAGTTTCTGCATTTTCTGCACCTCCTCTATGACATCCTTTCTTACCTTCTCAGGCAACCAATAGGGTTTTATTCTAATTGACACATCCTGTGTTACATGTACCTGATGTTCTACCCCTTGCGCCCTTCCTGGTACATTAGTGAATATGTTACTGAATTCTTGTAAAACTTTATTTCTGCTGTCTGTCTAGGTTTCAGATTGGGGTTGATAAACATACTCTGTACCCCAGTATTTGGTTCTAACCTCTGATAAGCTATTTCAAGGTCACTTCTATATTGCCCTTCAGAACAAACACACAAACTTGGACTGGAATCAGTGTCAGGCCATTCATGTCATTTTTTAACAGATTGGCATGGTATATTTTCAATTTCTGTCTCCTGTCAGGTGTCTCAATTTCATAATTGACAGGTTCTGTCTGTCTATGTATTACATAAGGACCCTGCCATTTCATTGTAAGTTTATTGCCTGTTGAGGGAAGTAATAAAAATACTTGATTGCCTGTCTGAAACTGTTTATGACACACCCTTTGATCATACTTTATCTTTTGATATTTCTGTCTCTCTCTTGATGCTGGTGGTGGGCCATATGACTATATTCCACTAATCTTTGGCGGAGGTGGGTAACATATTCAATGGTGGGAGGGTTGTCTACTATCTTCCCATCTTCCCATTGTTCATTCAGAGCATCTCAAAGGCTACAAGGGTTATTCCCAAACAACAATTCAAAAGTTGAAAACCCCGTAGAATCCTGGGGGACCTCTCAATAGGCGAACATGAGAAGTGGCAAATGTATGTCCCAGTTCTTCCCCTCATCCAATACATATTTCTGGAGCATTTTTTTCAAGGTTTTATTGAAACGCTCCACCAGGCCAACCATCTGCAGATGATATGGGGAGGTATAGATGGCATCCACACCTAAGGCCTGGTACATTCATTTCAACAGAACCAAACAGAAGTTAGTGCCCCTGTCTGTAAGAATTTCTCTTGGTATCCTCATTCTGCTAAACACTTTTAGCAATTCCTCTGCTACCTTCTCCACTGTGACGGTATACAGAGGAATGGCCCTCAGGATATTTGGACATATAGTGGCAAAGTACTAGAATAAACCTATTACCTTTTGCGCTCTTAGGAAAAGGCCCCACAATATCCATGGCCACACAAGAGAAAGGAGTGGAAACTAAGGGGAGGGGCTGTAAGGCACCTTGTCCTTCTTATTAACCAGGGCCACCTTTTGGTAGTCTACACAGCTTTTACAATATGTGGCAACCTGGTCATGTATTCCTGGCCAGTAAAAGAGATGAAGCAATCTACTGAGTGTACGGTCTCTGCTCAAATGGTCCACCCATGGAACATCATGTGCTAGGTATAATAGCTGACAGCAATACTGGGCAGGGACTACCAACTATTACACCACCTCCCCAGTTCTAGGATTCATACAGCATCTATATAATCGGTTTTGTATCATTTTATACACAGGATCAGTTGACACAACCCCATCTGCAACCACCTGTTGAAATAAAGGTTGTAACATTATAGCCTGTTTTGGGGTATCTGGAAAGGTCTCTGATTTAATATATTCTAACATATCAGCATTAACATCATTAGAGTCTTGAGTCTTTTGAGTACATTGCTGTTGTGTTCTTCGTATTTCCCTCTTGGTCTTTCTGGACTTGCCTGGTGCCTCAAACAAATCATCCTCAAAGGGAAATACTTGATGCAATAACTGTTCCTGTTCAGTCTGGGCATGAGTAGTCATGGCACATACATCAGGGGATAATAATTGATGAAATGTGGGGAAATTATGGCCTATGACAACTGGTACTGGCAACCTAGGAACTAGACCCACTTTTAAGTGATGGGTCTGGTTCTGTACTTGTAATGATACCTTTTGTACTGGATAAAAATGTTTGTCACCATAAATACAAGTCACACCTGTCTTGTCCCCTTTATGTTTTCTGTGGTAGACATCAAATTAGTTCTGGTCAAAGTCTGTCGACTGCCTGAATCTATGAGGCCCAGGACTTCCTTCCCCTCTATGATTACCAGTGTAACATAGTGTCCCCAATTAGCAAGGGCCAGATGAGTTGATTTTCCCTTTTTCTGGGGGGCAACCTGCATGTGTCAGCAGCACCACTGGCAGCCTGCGTGATCAGGAACTGTCTTGCTTCTCTAACTTTTCCCTAATCAGATTCAATCTGAATTTTAAAATGTTTATTAAGGTATCACCTAGAGAGTTGCTGTGTTTGCACTAACCTCCCTGGTGATTTCCTCAAATGGCTGGAGCAGGAAAATTAGAAACTCCAGCATGGCCCACTGTGGTGGAGTAATATAGACGTCTGCATCACCAATTTTATTTTCTAAGGTGTACTGCCTGACAGCTTTCTTTTGTTCTAGCAGCCTTTGGAACATATAAAAAGTTGAATTTATCGAGTAAAAATGTCTTGGATCAGTCTGTACAAAGGTAAACTGTGCAGATTGTTAAAAAAAAACTGGAACCGAGGGCGTGGCTTGCCCAAGCAGAAGATGGCTGCTTAAATCTATCTCTCCAGAGGAACTTCAGAATCTAACCTGATCCATTCCTTTACAGACCGTCTCTTTGATGTCACCTCTGAAGATTTAATAGAGTACAACATTTTGAAGCTTTTTTGCAAGTTATTTGGAGCTTTCCTGGAGCTTTTTTGTAACTTAACTTGGCTGTTTGTCTCAACCCTGAGCTGGGCCTGTATATTTCATCATGTCTGACACCACTCTACAAACAAACTCTTTGAACAGAATTGAGGCAATGTTTTCAAAGCTAATTGTGGACATTAATTATCTAAAAACTACAATCCAGCAAAATGCAGCTTCATTGCAATCATTTAACACTCATATTACCCTGACTGAGAACAAATCTGCCATTAATGGGGATTCTATTCAAGAACTCCAAGCTGCTATGAGAGAACAAGACTGCATTATAAAATCTATGCAGGACAAACTAGATGATTATGAAAATTGCAATCACAGAAACAATTTGCGCTTTTTTGGCTTTCCAGAAGAGTCAGAACTTGGGGACACCACTGCACTGCTGCTTCATGTTCTCCCTGCTATGTTAAAATTACCCTCCGACCTGCAGCTAACAGTTGAGCATTCACATCATTCCTTAGGTCCCAGGCCCAGTAAAGATCAGAGGCCCAGACCGATAATTGCTCATTCTCTAAATTTTGCACACACGGAGCTTATTTTAAAACAAGGAAGAAAAATGAGCAATTTAATGTGGCAAGAATTTAAAGTTTTCATTTTTCGGGATTTTTCTAAGGAATTGCCATTGAAAAGGAAGGCTTACAATTATCTTAAACCTACGTTGCATCAAAGGGGAATCAGCTTTGCCTTGCGATATCCTTCCACGGTGAGATTATTTCTGGGATCATCCCATAAAGACTATAACACCCCTGAAGCTCTTGATTATTACCTAAAATCGAACCTGAATGCTCCTACCTCTGAGGTCTCCATGGCCGAGGTCTGTTTGCCTACTCAACCACAATCGACCCCGAGTTCCATTGCAGCCACACAGCCCAGTGCAGGAAGCTTAACCCAATTGTCCATCCCTGACTCCGGAGGCCATAGCTTTCATTCCAAGGCACTCTAACAAGTTAAAAGATAAGCTGTCTGTTGGCTCTCGCTCCTTTAATCATTCATGCTGTCCACCCAAAGATTTATCTAAATCTCTACCTGGTACATCCTCTCAGTTGCAGATTAATCCCCCTCCCCCTCCATAATAAATTTGCCCTCTTATCTGAAGAACTTACATCTCTACAGGCTGATTTGGAGGGGCAGGTCACCGAAGATCAAAATGTCAATACAGGAAAAAACACTTCAGGGCAGTCTCTCAGCTGACTCCTCTTGGGTGGAAGTTTTTGCAAGCTCACCTCTTCAAATACTCGAACCACCCCAAAAAAAAGAAGCAAAACAAAATCTAAAAATAAGGCTTCCAGTACTTCTAGCTCTCACGCATTAATGGTTATTTGAGTGATTTAAAATACTTTTAGCTCTCATATTTACCTCTGGGGTTATTTCCCCAGAGCATTGTGTAGTTTGAGACCAGCTGTTTTACTTGCCACATATCGTGCTGTACTGCCCTCCCTACCTTATTACTATTCCTCTCTGCAGGGTTGCTTTTGGAAGGCTGTACATTGCGATTGATTGCAGTTTCAATTTACCCTTATCTACTGAGAGTTAAGCACTTGTTTCGGCACTTTTGGCACTCTGATGCATGGTTAGTTTTTTACATATGCACTAATTATGTGCAGCAATATGCATAGCAACCATTCCAATTAGGTACCCTTCACTGAAATTCAGCAATTTAAGGCATTTTGTGCAATGTTACTCAAGTTGATGCAATGTTGTCAAGATATTATTTTTGTAACATATTAAACCTATGGCTCATCTATAAAGGTTTTCTTTAAATAATCAGTATTATCCTTTCTGGCACATTATATAATTTTAAAAAGATACTCAATTCTAAATCTAACTTTAATTATCTACTTTTCTGGGAATCTGGAATTACCAATTTAGGCACAGCATTACATTTAAATGCATTTTTAAGTTCTAATTTGTACATACTGCCAGTAATTTTCGGTGTTTGGATATATAATACTCCTAATACACTCCACCCAGCATAGCACACATACTCGAAGCCTTGTAACATATAGGAGTCCTCTAGTTTGGCCTTTTATTTTAAGAGGGAGCTTACTTTGTTCAATTTTGGATGTAGTCACTCCCTCTTTAACCATATGAAGGCATTGTTCGAGTATGGTATAAGCATTGTTAATTGCTATTATCGCTATTTTTATCACACTGAAGCTGGTTCTTTTTGTACCCTATTATACTCCCTTGGTCCTCGGGCACAGAAATTCCAAATAAATCATTCTGTTTCAAATCTTATAATTTAGTATAAGTATCTTTTTTTTTTCTTTCTTCTCACTCTGATATATTGATGCCTTAACAACAGTGTATATCACCTTCATGGAGGACTTTGCTAGGCTTGGTTGCTATGTCAACCTCTTTTAATTTTTTTTTTTTTTTTTGAGACTAGACACTTCTTGCTCTTGTGTTTCTTTTTGTGGCAAGACTGGTCTCCACTATATACTACACAAGTACATATATGATATAGGTTGACATACCTACCATATATATATATATATATATATATATATATATATATATATATGCAAGTTATTACCAGACGGTGTGGTTATTTCATTGTTCACTATCCTATATATATATATAGGATTGTTGCTTACTTTGTATCTTGTTGAGGTTAACTATCTGGTTCCTTTACTGTTCTGTGATATACTATCTCCTGCTTGAGTTTATATTGTGAATTTACACCTATTGTTGTTTATAAGATTTAGACCTTGGAGCATATAACTATGTGAGCTCTCCCAATCTACTTCCATTACTTATGCCCAGATGTGTATGACAGAGTCTCTAAGAATTGTATACTGACTCATATATCCTCACATCTACAAAAATACCTTGTTATTTTTCATGGTTATGATATTTATATTCTAGTCGATATTAACATGTGATGTTGTTGTTATTAATGATCTTTCTTTCTTTCCCCTTCTACTCTATTCTCAGAAAGACATCTGTGTCTTTTATGTTTTACATATTCAATTTTTTATGGTTCAAATGCACCTGCCACCACCCATATATACGTTTTTTTCTTTACTTATATTCCGTTCATCCTCTGCTTTACCTATCGGTCCCTTCTCATTCCTGTGATAGTTTTTTTTTTGATATTTATAGTATGAGTGACATGCTTTTTTACACATGGAATGTGAAGAGACTTATTTCTCCTTGTAAGTGAAAGCAAATCCTCACACATCTCCAAAAACATAAAACACAAATCGCTTGCCTTCAAGAAACTAAATTATTAGCAGAGGATGTTCACAGGCTCAAGAAACATTGGGTCGGTCAAATTTATGATCCGTCTTATACTGCTAAAAAGAGAGGAGTTGCCATTCTTATACATAAGAGCCTTAAATGGTCTCTAATAAAATCCCTTTCAGATAATGAAGGCAGATGGGTGATGGTCAAATTAAATACGAATTCTGGTCCTCTTCTACTTGTCAATATATACGCACCTAATTCTGACTCCCCCGAGTTTTTTCATAACTTAGCTCAACAGATTTTATCTTTAAATACGAACAATACACCACTTATTCTGGGAGGTGATCTTATTTATTTTTATTTCTTTATTTATTAAATTTTGGTGACCGGGTAGGCCCACTGAGCCCCAAAGGTCCCTTTTTCAGGGGCAACTCACACTTAGCATTAGAAGCTAGCACTGACAGAAGTAGTCCTACTACTAATGCCCACCCCAGAAGTATTAAAGCCCTCTCTCTGGTTATGCAGGACATTGGATTAGCTGATGTTTGGCACCTTTTGCACCCTAGAGATCGAGACTTTACCTTTTCTTCCTCTCTACATAAAACATATAGCAGAATTGATTATTGGTTAGCCTCTCCTATCATAATAGAAAAAACTATTGATTCATCCATTTCTCCCATCATAATTTCGGATCACACTTTGGTTAAATTGCATCTCTAGTGGGGTCCATCAATACCCAAAACTACCTTCTGGTGGTTAGATCCTCTCCTTCTTAAAGACCCGGATTTTTTATACATGATTAAAGCTCAAATTCAGGACTTCCTCTTTCATAATACCCCCATTGAATCTTCTATGTCTAATGTATAGGAAGCTCTTAAAGCCACAGTTCGAGGGAAAATAATTAACTATGCTGCATATAGAAAAAAAGTAAGAGAGCAACAATTGGCTGATATGGAAAAATCTCTTAAAGCCAAAGAGAATCTATACTTCTCCTCTAACAAACATCTTCCTGATTCTCATCTACATTTTTAAATACTTCAACTCAGAGTCAAAATAAACAAACTAATTTCTCATAACACTGAATTGGCCCTTTTTAAACCTAAGCATAAATTTTGGGAACATGCTGATAAAAATGGCAAACTCCTTTCTTACCAGCTTAAAGCGCAACAAATGGAACGCCATATTCTAAGTCTTAAAGACGAACAAGGCAAAATTAATTTTGATAACTCTTCCATAAATCGTATCTTGTCTACCTTTTATCAAAAACTATATTCTAATACAAATCCTTCTTCAACCATACTAATTCAACAATTCCTTAAAACTTTACACCTTCCCCATCTTTCTCCTCATGAAGAAAATCTCTTGATGAACCCTTTTCATTACAAGAGTTCAGAAAGCTTTGTCCTCACTGAAATGGGGTAGGTCCCCTGAAAATTATGGTTTTCCTGTTGATTTTTACAAAATATTTTCTCATACTTAATGCCCCCTCCTTCTTAACATTTATAAAGAAGCTTCCACTACTGGCAAGCTTCCTCACTCTTGTACTGAAGCAGTTATTACCCTACTTCCTAAGAAGGACAAAGATCCCATACACTCAGTAAGCTATAGGCCAATTTCCTTGTTAAACACGGACGGGACGATATTTGCTAAACTATTAACCTCCCGACTTGAACATTTGATCCCCAAATTGATTCACTGCTCACCAGCTGGTTTTATTAAACATAGGTCAGGATCAGATCACCTACGTTCTCTATTCAATCTAATTCACAAAGCCAAATCTTTCAATTCTCCAGTGGCAGCCATAGCTATTGATTTCAAAAAGGCTTTTGACTCTTTAAACTGAGATTATCTGTATCAGGTGCTATCTCACTTCCGCCTTCTGCACACCTTCTGCTCTTGGATTAAATTATTATATAACTCCCCTGTTGCTAAGGTACTTACTAATTCCACCCTTTCTTCCTGCTTTCAACTGGAAAAAGGAACCAGGCAAGGCTGTCCCCTATCACCTTCCCTTTTCATTTTAGCCATGGAACCCCTAACTGCCTGTTTACGCCAATCTGCCAGTATTAATGGCATCCCAGTGGGAAGCTCAAGATATGTTTCCTTTCTTATGCCAATGACTTCCTGATTTTACTTGAGAATCTGGACAAAGCAGGACTCCTATTGGTTGACTTACTTAGCAAATTTACAAGTATTTCGGGCCTTGCTTTAAACTATGATGAGTCAGAAACTCTACCTCTTAATGACCATTGCAAAGATTTTATGAACCACCCTTTTGGATTTCGATGGTCGCCGCATGGCATAACATATCTAGGAATCAAAATAACTAGTAATCTTAAGAAAATATGGGATAGTAATCTTAATCCTTTACTAGATAATATCAAAACAGTTCTAGACAGATGGAGGCTTCTTAATATTTCCTTTATGGGTAAAATTGAGGCCATTAAGATGTCCATATACACCAACATTTTCTACCTCTTTGCCAACATCCCTTTAATTCTTCCATCTTTTTTCCTTGCTAAAATTGATAAACTGATAAATAACTTTATATGGGAGGGGAAAATTTCAAGATTTAATGGTAACAAACTTCTATCTCATTGGAAAAAAGGTGGATTTGGACTCCCTCGGTTCAAAGGTTATCTATGGGCCTTCTGGGCAGCACAAACCATTAAATGGTTTCAGAAACCTTCTCCTCACTCCCCACTTTGGATTGCTATGGAATCCACACTGAGTCATGGAGTGGTTCCTTACTTCTTTTATTTTTAACCCCCTTTCCTCAAAATGAAACACTCATCCAATCATATCAGCTTCTGTTCTATATTGGAAGTTAACCCATATATTTTTGAAATCTAACCCCAAACCTTGGTTTTATGCCCCTTTATGGGGCAACCCACTGTTCACACTGGAAAATCATCAAATTTTCTGTCATTTGTGGAGGAATGATGGCATTTTTTTTTTTTTGGCGATATCTTGGACCCGAACTCTCTCACCCTTAGAACATTCTCAGACTTACAGATCAAATGGAATCTTCCTAAACAGGACTTCTGGAAGTTTTTACAAATTCGAGCAGCTTTCAACTCCATTTCTAATTATATATACAAACACACTTTTCTAGAATCACACATCTTGCACTGGGCTAATAGCTCTACAAAATTAAGCAGCATCATTTACAAAAACTTTATTGACAATCTTCCCGATCCATCTATACAAGCTAAAAATAAATGAAGCACTAACTTTAACTACAATATCTCAGATACACAATGGAGTAAATGTTGGCATCTAGCACACAACACATTTAAAGACACCCACAGCTCCCTAATACAAATCAAGATCTTGCATCTTTGGTACAGAACTCCTTTGGCACTTCACTGAATGGGCCTGTTAAATAACAACTGTTGGCACTGCAACCAAACTAACGGTGATCTGCTTCATATTCTTTGGTCCTGCACTCCCATTAATAAGCTTTGGTGTAAAATTCATTCATTTGCTTCCAAAGTAATAGGACAAAAGTTTCCCTTTGATCCAAAACTATACCTCCTAGGCCTATATACTCTGAGTAACCCTTCCCTTTCACATGCACATTTTAGATGGCTAAACATACTTTTTCTTTTGGTTAAATGTCTGATTCTGATTAAATGGAAATTTACCCTTGTTCCCTCCCTTTTTGATGTTCTTCAAAGCCTTTCTCTATACGCCTCACTAGACCGTCTATCCCTTGTTATTCATGACCGACTCACCCTTTATGATTGGTGCTGGCAGGATTACTTTAAATTAATTGAAATGATTGGTTCTTAAGACCCTAATCCTCAAGATTTATTTAGCTTTCCTTTTGGTATATCTTTATTCTGTTAATTAGATCTGAGTCTCTCTAACACTCTGTGCACAGATATCTCCCCTCTTTTTCTTTCCCACCCTACTTCTTTCTTCTTTTTTCTACCCTGCACTATTTTCTACCTTCAACATACATCTCTCTTTTATTTATATTCCTCCTCTACTGTATAATGTTTGTATTCTTATAGGTATCACTTCATGTAATGGTTTGAAAGCCTGCTATAACTTGTTCTCGTACTCATCTTGCACTTAACTGATCTCTCTGAATTCATACTTTAATAACTGTAACTCTTTGTTCACTACTTATGATATAAAAAAGACAAACTCTTATTTTATATATATGTATATTTAAGGCATCCTCATTATATTCAACCTAAAGTATGTGTTTTGTTAAGTGATACCCTTTTGTAATCTATATGAGGTTTCCCTTTCATTATGTATGCCTGTATGTCTTTATATACTTAAAATTAATAAAAAGATAAACTAAAAAAAAAAAAAAACTGGAACATACTAAAAACTGAACCCACACTGAACAATATCACTCACACATTTCCCTGAATGGTTTACAGGAGAGGAAAGAATATTCATGATATGGTGACTAGTAGCCACTTTATGGACAGAAAAAATCACTAGTCAACCTTACCAAAAGGAACATTTCATTGTGGATCTTGCAGTTCCTGTAAACATATCAAGATTGGGACCTCTTTTGTTCATCCGGGAAATGGTCACATATATGAACTAAAATCTTTCATCAACTGCAGTACAACTCATGTTGTATATGCAGCAACTTGTAGTAAGTGTAAACAATTCTATGTTGGCAAGACTAAAAGAAATTTTAAGCAGAGAATTGTAGAACACTTTCGAAGCATTGAAAAGATGGAATTATCTCATGCTCTTGCAGTACATGTGAAGAACTGGGGGGTGGGCCATATTTTCAGTTTTCAGGGCCTAGAGAAAGTGAAATCGGGTCCTGGGGGTGCGATCTGGACAATTTATTATTAAAACAGGAAAGCAAATGGTAATATATGTTAGGAGCTCATTTAGATGGTGAACTGAATTAATTCTTCAGTTTGGTCCCCTTTTTAAAACAAAAAGGAAAATAAAATTATAGTGTCCATATTACATACAAGCACATGTATATTTTTATATATAGATACATAGATACATAGACAGTGTCGGCAGATAAGGGCCTATGGCCCACCCAGTCTGCCCATTTGAGCTTGTAAGTTCAGTTTGTTTTCCTAGAAGTCTGTTGCCCCTTACCCCTGACCTCCAGAATTCCTTTATGTCTATCCCATGCATTCTTAAATCCCGTGATTGTTTCAGCCCCCACCACTTCCACTGGCAGGGTGTTCCACTTGTCCACCACCCGTTCTGTGAAGAAATCTTTTCTCATGTTTCCTCTGAATCGTCCTCCCTCCAACTTCATCCCATGCCTCTAGTCCTGGAACATCTTTTTCACTTAAAATAGTGTTTTCCTGCACCCTGTTCCTCCCTGTAAGATACTTGTATGTCTCTATCATATCCCTCTCTCCTCCTCTCCTCCAGGGAGTACATGTTCAGTTCCTTCAACCTGTCTTCATAGGACTTGTGATGCAATCCATGCACCATCTTTGTTGCCTCCTCTGAACCTTCTCTACCCTGTCTACGCCCCACGTAGGTATGGTCTCCAGAACTGTACACTGTACCCAGGGGCCTCACTAGTGTCTTGTATAGCGGAATTATGACCTCCCTTTTCCTGCTGGTGATGCCCCTGCCTATACATCCCAGCATCCTATTTGCTTTACCTGCTGCCTTGTCACACTGTTTCCTACCTTGAGGTCATCGAGATGACAACCCCAAGATCCCTTTCCTGCTTGGTGCATGCTATATCCTCACCCCCAACTGATATATTGTGCCAGGGTTTTGTGCCCCATATGCATTATCTTGCACTTCTTTGCATTGAATTTCAACTGCCAAACCCCTGACCATTCTTCAAGTTTCTGCAGGTCGCTTCTCATTCTGTCTACACCCTCTGGTGTGTCTACTCTGTTACAGAGCTTTGTGTCATCAGCGAACAGTGAAATTCTGCCTTCTAGGTCCCAGCAATGTCACTGATGAAGATGTTGAATAGGACCGGTCCCAGCACTGATCCCTGTGGTACCCACTGGTCACTCTTCCTCTGTGGAGTGACAGCCATTTACCACCACCCTCTGTGTCCTGCCACCCAGCCAGTTACCTACCCACCACACTACTGTCCTGCCCACACCCATATTCCCCAGTTTGTGCATAGTCTTCTGTGTGGCACAGTGTCAAAGGCCTTGCTGAAGTCCAGACAGGCCATGTCCACTGCCCCCCTGATCCACCTCCTTAGTCACCCAGTCAAAATTCCAACGAGGTTGGTCTGACATGACCTCCCCTGGTGAAACCATGCTGCCTTGGGTCCTGTAGTCCATTGACAACCACATGTTCCACAATCTCCTTCAGTAGTGCTTCCATGATCTTTCCCACTACCCAGGTGTGAGGCTGACTGGTCTGTAGTTCCCTGCTTCCTCTTTGTTCCCACTTTTGTATAAGGGGACTACATCTGCTGTCCTCCAGTCTTTGGGTACCTCCCCTGTTTCCAGTGATCGGCTAAACAGGATAGCCAGAGGTTCAGCCACCACCTCTCTTAGTTCTTTAAGGACCCTGGGGTGCACCCCATCTGGCCCCATTGCTTTATCAACTCTTATTACTTCCAGTTCCTTCAGGACCCTTTCTCGTATATATAAATACAGTTATCATTTAGGTTGAAGTTTTCTCTCTTTTTATATGTATTTTTTGTATCTTTTGCATTTTTGTATTTCTTATATGTGTTTTATTATAAATAATTAATTGTTGCTTAATGCAAACCTTATATGCACTGACATCTAGTATTATATATACTGACCGTTATTGTCAGATGTAAGTATTGCATTTGAAATCATGATGCTCTTAATAGATTATTAGGGATTGGTCGATTTAAATGTGACACATGACCTCCCTGGTATATAAAATTGTCAGTGGTGTGGCTTGCATTATACCTTGACAAACTGTGGGCCAAACGTGAAACATTGGTGTGAGTTTTTTATGGCATTGTTTTCACTGTGGTAATAATTTTGCTGCTACTACAATATTATGCATTTATAATAAATCAAGATATTGTTTACTTTAATTTATAGTGGATGTGGTCCTTTTGAGTTGCCAGATTTCTTCTCTTTGGCACATATCGTAACTTTGTCTGAGCACCAACGATTCTAGTAGCCACCTTTTTTTCCTCTTTTCTGAGTAGTAGATCTTACCAGTGGTATAGGAGCACCTGTACCAGTGTGTCTTTTGTGCCGTTGTGGTCTGGCAGTTAAATGGTCCCCTTCTAAATTGATTGCCTTTTCAGTTGTTTCCAGATGATGCTCCCAGACCCAGAATTGAACTTCATGCGGCAATATTTTGATAAACTGCTCTAGGACTACTGCTTTCACAACCTGGTCCATGGTATGCGCTGAAATTTGTAACCATTTCCTGCAAAGGCTCTGTAACCTCACAAAAGCTTCTTGAGGTGAATCCACAGAATGGTAGCGAAATGTTCTAAATTGCTGTCTGTAAGTTTCTATGCTGCTGTCATAGCATTTCAGTGTTGCTTGTTTTGCTTGGTCACAGTCTGTAACAAAGTGACTGTCTACATGGCTATATGCCAATTGGGCCTTTCCTGTTAAATAGGGGGCCAACTGTACCACCCACTCATCACTGGGCCACCCGCATGGGGCGGCCACCCTCTCAAATGTGGTGATGTATGATTCAATATCATCAGTGTCTAAAAGTCTTGACATTTTAATGTCCCCGGGGCCTTGGGGGGGATTATTATGAACAGTTCCCAGAGTCTGTATGGCTCGCAGTGTATCCACCCACCTGGCTTCACTTTGCAGGCAATCTCTCTTTCTGCTTCTCCAAATCCATTTGCCTGATACATAACCATCTCAAGAGGTCCTGCATATCAGTTGAAGGGTCCTCCATCACTTTCTCAGGGAGAACAACCTCCCCTCTCGTAGCACCCTCTGCCTCTTCCTTGGCCTTTTCCTTTGTGGTACGCCATCTTACATCTCCCAAGCCATTCAGCAGAGGAATCTGATACTGCTCTGTCATCTTTCTTGTCTGGATCCCACTGGGCTGAGGTTCATCTGCCTTGTCCCACTCCATCTCAGTTCCACCAGGATATTCTTTGCAACATCCACTCTGAAGCACAAGTCAGTATTCCAGTATCCCACCACTGTTACCAACTGAGAGGATGTGGGATAATGATGGAAGGTCCACAACTTTATTAGGATCAAATCATAAAGTATTTATTTACAGCAGTATAAACAACAGCGGACTGATACAGCAAAATAAGACATAAAGCAAAATAAAAGAAATCAAACAAACATTTCACAGTTAATATCACTGGTAAAACATCCTAGAAACCGCCTAGGATACAGCTAAGGTCAGCACCGTAGCACTATTTAACTCAGAATGAGAAATCAAAACCTTTTATACCCAATCCCTGTCATGTGGTAGCCAAGTCTCCACCCCTTTTTCAGGTTTTAGATAAAAAAATGTTTTAACATGCTTTAAACATTTATAGCAATATATATTATTTATTATAATCCTTTCAGGCATGTTTCTTAAAGTTCATTTCGAAATATTAATACAGCCAAGCAGAGTTTTGGCAGTTATGAACCAGCAATTGACCACTCCCCCTAGTCTGTAGCATAAAAATACCAGTAAGAAAGAAATGGCCGGCCAGCTCTAAAGAGCTACAGACACATGGGAGTGTCCATTGTAGAAGTGCAATGGCTACTGCAAACATGAAACAATATAATTCAGGCAAGCTAAAACATTTCACTTGTTTTTGTTTAAAATTCGTATGCATGCTTCAATTTATGTAGTGGAGCAAATCCCTCTTAATAAGGTTCTACTGGCATGGTCGGGTGCGTCTTTTCTGATGCTCCCTTCTGTAACACTCATTTATGGCTGAAGAGTTGTCACAAGTTCCGGTTAGTGTTTCCCAGTGAGTAGCAAAGGATTCGTGATGGAGCACATGGAACAGGCAGCTACAATTAATGGTACACAGCCAGGTACCGGCATACAAACATGTTTTTGGAGCATTTACCTGCAGTCTGTAGTGTGAGCAAATCAATTCCAGCCAGTCAGCATTTAAGGACTGCAAAACCAGCCTAATCACCAAATTTCCCACTTCTGGAGCCTAAGTGGGACCATGTGCATGTTTGAGATGAATCCTGCGAATGTTCGAGAGGGTGACAGTGCACAAGATCACCCAGCTGCCCGAACGATCAGTTAATTTGAATACTTAACCAAAACTGGGAGTATGTGTAAACCTTTTTAACATGAAAAAGAATAGTATAATATAGTGCTAGGTAGAACAGCCGCAGATGGGGAATATTATGTAGAAATTGAAAAAGAAAAAAATACAGAAAGAAGGAAAGAGAATGCTGTTGCAACAGGCTTCAAACAAAAGACAGTCCCTAAGTTTACACGTCACCCTTTTTCAGCTACCATATAATATGGCTGAACATATAGGATTCAGGTGGCAGCTTGAGTACCTCAAACCTCGAAATAGTATACCATTGTGGAAATACTTCTCAACAACAGGGATTCCAGATCTTTATGCTTTCATATGTAACAAATTAAGATGTATTTTGTGCAATGTTGTTGGGAGAGTGGTGCATCTCACAACAGATATTTGGGCAAGCTGTCAGCCTGAACCCTTCATGTCTATCACGGTACATTGGGCTTGTTTTGATAATTCATGTGGGACTGGGGACAGTGAAGCATCTCAGTTTGCTGTTCTAAGAATGTTTTGTTTTCCATCTGACCATATCTCATACAACATCAATGAAGAGCTCCAAAATCAATACAACAATGGCTCACTTCACAGGGACTGTCAGTTGGCTTTATAGTTGCAGATAATGGGTCCAGCACAAGGAAGGCCTTGGAGGAGGGGGACTTTGTTCACATCCATTGCTTTGCGCATTACTTAAATTTGATAGTTCATGGTTTTCTTGATGATGACAGGGATAGTAAGGCTCTCGTTAGCACTGCTAATAGAATATGCACTCATTTCAGTCACTCAAGCAAAGCCTGTCACTTGTTTGAAAAAATACAGCAGGAGCACAGTTTACCTTGCACAGACTGATCCAAGACATTTTTACTCAATTAATTCAACTTTTTATATGTTCCAAAGGCTGCTAGAACAAAAGAAAACTGTCAGGCAGTACACCGTAGAAAATAAAATTGGTGATGCAGACGTCTATATTACTCCACCACAGTGGGGCCATGCTGGAGTTCTAATTTTCCTGCTCCAGCCATTTGAGGAAATCACCAGGGAGGTTAGTGCAAACACAACAACTCTCAGCCAGGTGATACCCCTAATAAACATTTTAAAATTCAGATTGAATCTGATTAGGGAAAAGTTAGAGAAGCAAGACAGTTCCATGATCACATAGGCTGCCAGTGGCGCTGCTGACACATGCAGGTTGCCCCCCAGAATACAACAAGATCTAACGAGATGTATGAGCAAAAAAGTTGAAGATGACGATGACAAACTATGTAAAATGCTTCATTCTGATTATTACATTAAATCAACAATCTTGGACCCATGATACAAATCGAAGCAACTACTGAATGATGATGCTGACACTTGTTTCGCGATAAACAAACAAGAAATAATTGACGAGGTGTGTGCTGGAACAAAATACAAAGCAGCACCACATTCAGAATCTTCTTCACAAAACAGCACAGCATCAGGTGGCCCATCCTCTACTGTTGCAGTATTTTCTCCCTCTTCCTCCTCAGCCACTGCAACTGAATCTTCTTCTTCACCACCAGCCAAGCATAGCACTGTCCCACAGTCACTTGGTCCAGCTTCATGTCTCTGGAGTCACTTAGAAGATGTAATTGTAACATCTTCTTCATATGCCTCTTGTAGCACAGCCTCAGTACAGAACTTTGTTGAAATGTACCTGGCAGAGCCCAATATCAGCTGGAATGATGATCCTTTGCAATACTGGAAATCCAAACAAAATATGTGGCCTGCTTCAGACTGTCAACATTGCAATGAAGTACATGACTTGCCCCCCGACTAGCGTGTATTCAGAATAATTGTTTAGTTCAGCTGATAACGTCATTACTGACACACAATCCTGTTTGACGCCAGAAAATGCTGAGAGCCTCCCATCTCTCAAAGTCAACATTCCTCACTTTATGATACCTGAATAAAACATACACTGATTGCTCTGAGTAGGTCCTATCCACAAAACGTCTTCCAGAACTCGTGCCTGTGGTGAAAATATTTTGTGATTAGGGTCTACTACAGGAGGTAGGAATTAATTGCAACAAGTCAGGTCAGGATGGACTAGGCTAGGTTGCTGTTATTATGAACATAGCAAAACACCAGCAGAAGCAGGCCTTATGGTCTATCGAGTCTGCTCGATTGTGCAGCTAGCCCCACAACTTGTAGCTGCCCCACCCTCCCCACTCCTCTTCATCATAACCCCCCCCACCCTATCCCAACCCCTCTTAAAGCCACCCACCATTCTACAGGGCACCATCCTCTCAGGCAGAGCATTCCACCTGTCCGCCACCCTTTCTGTGAAAAAATGGCTGCTGATTTTGCTCCTGAATCCCGCCCCCCCACCAACTTCAACTGATGCCCTCTCGTATCCCTCCCTCTTCTAAGCTGGAAAATCCCTTCTGTATTGACCTTATTTATCCCCTTGAGGTATTTAAATGTCTCTATCATACACCCCCATCCCTCCTCTTCTCCAGGGAATACATGTTCAGCTCTGATAATCTCTCCTCATAGGACTTCTCCTCATCCCTGGACCATCTTTGTCACTTTACGCTGCATACCCTCCAGCAACTTGATGTCCTTCTTCAGGAATGGGTGCAAGTACTGCATGCAGTACTCCAGGTGAGATCTGACCAGAGACCAGTACAGGGAAAGGATCATCTCCCTATTCCTGGAGGAGCTTACTCTCACTATACACCCTAACATCCTATTGGCCTTTGCCATCGCCTTCCTACACTGAGCCGAGTTGTTTATGCTGCCCGTTATAATCACCCCCAGATCCTTTTCTTCCTCGTTACTTTCCAGCTGTACCCCTCTCAGCTAATAGCCCCTCCCCTGGTTCCTAGCTCTGAAGTGCAGTACCTTAAGCTTCTTGGCATTGAACCCCAGCTGCCATGTTACCGACTACTTCTGTAATTTGTTCAGGTCCTCCTGCAGTCTCTTCCAGCCTTCAGTGTCATCTACCACAGCTCCTATCTTCATATCGTTCACAAACAGACTGATTCTACTCTAGACCCCATGTGAGATATCAGCTATGAATATCCCAAACAACACTGGTCCCAGCACTGATCCCTGTGGCACCCCACTCATCACTTCCCTTGGTGATGAGCGCTTCCCCACAACCACCATCTTCTGCTGCCTTCCATTCAGCCAGTTGATGATCCAATTTAGCATCTTTGTTCCCACCCTTATGTATTCCAGCTTCCCCCCAGCCTCCCATGTGGCACGGAATCTAAGGCCTTGCTGAAGTCGAAATACAGGACATCCACCACGTGGCCCCTATCCAGTACCCCGGTCACTCAGTCATTATACTCAATTAGATTTGTCTGGCAGGATCTGACAGAGACAAACCCATGTTGATGACCGTCCTTGAGGCCATTGTCCTCCAAGAAGGTCACCAGCTGCTCCTTAAGGATTGTCTCCATTAGCTTCCCCACAATCAATGTGAGGCTCACTGGCCTGTAGTTGGCTGGCTCATCCCTGGGGCCACTTTTGTGAATGGACACCACATGGGCTATCCTCCAATCCTGTGGAATGCATCCTGTGTCCAGGGAGATATTGAACAGGTCAGTCAGCAGCCCCACCAGGATCTCCACCAGCTCCCTGAGTACCATAGGGTGGATGTCATTTGGTCCCAGTGCCTTGTCCACCCTTAATTCCCTCAATCTCTCCAGAACCCTGTCATCCATAATCCCTACGTCAGTCACCCCCTTCCCTCCATTACCCCACTTGGGGTATCTGCCCCCTTTCTCCTTTGTGAACACAGGACAAAATTATTCATTCAATGCCTCTGACTGTTCCTCCCCTTCTCCACCCACCCTCCGTCCTTCCTAATCCTTACAATCTGGTCTTTGTTCTTCCTTATTTTAATGTACCTGAAGAAGTCCTTTTCTCCTTCCTTAATACCCTGTGCCAGTCTCAGCTTTCTTGAGGCCTTGGCCACTTTGACTAGCCTGGTAACTTCCCTTGACTTCTTCATATACTCTTCCTTCACACCCCCTACCCCCCGATTTCTTGAGTTTCTGAAATACACTTGTCTTTGCCCTTACCTCCTCCATAACCTTCTGAGTCAACCAAATGAGCTTCTTTGCCCTTCCCTTCTTGCTCTGTGCCTTTGCACATGCCCCAGTGGCCTCTGTCAGGCCTTTTTTTAATAACCTCCCACTTTTGACTAGCATCCATGTCCTGACGAATACTTGCCAGATACTTACCCAAACTCTCTCCCATCCTACTAAAGTCTGCACCTTTAAAATCAACCACCCTGGTATCTGTACCCTCTGTTGCCCTACTCATATTAATCATGAACCACACTGAGTGGTGGTCATTCCCAGCCAGAGGGTACTTCACCACCAAATCCCTTTACAGCCTCCACATTTGAAAGTACCAGGTAAAGAGTCCTATCCAATCTAGTAGGCTCATGTACCAACTGCTCCAGGAAGCTGTCCTGAAAAAGCCTCCTGTATGACCTGCCCCCTCGCACTCGTGGTGGCAGGAGTGCTCCATTCCACCCCAGGTAGGTTGAAGTCCCCCACCACTACAGTGCTCCCCTTCCTACAGACCTTTTTGATTTATTCAGCTAGCTCTATGTCCAGGTCCACTCCTTGTGCTGGAGGTCCATATACTATCCCCATCCTCAGTGTCCTACCTCTCGAGTCCGGAAGCTGCATCCATAGGGCCTCTGTTCTACCTTCCTCCCCCTCCTCTCTTGTACACCTTATTCCTTCACATACATAGATTGCCATGCCCCCCTCCCTTTAGCTCAATCCTTCCTGAATAATTTGTACCGTGGGATTATCATATCCCAGTCCTGGTACTGGAAAGCCCACCTTTCTGTGATGGCTGCAATGTCCACCCTCCTCACTGCCAAGACAGCCTGCAAGTCAGCTAACTTATTACCTAGGCTCCTAGCATTCAAAGTGACCACCCTCCAGCCCGTATCCTTCCCTGCTTTACCCTGGGCCCCCCCCCCAGTGCCTCTTCCCTGACTTCTCCCCTGTCGTCTTGGTGGGTAAGCTCATCGGGCTCCCTCTCTGAGTACCCAGCCTACCAGGTGTCCACTCACCACCCCCTCCCACTTAGTTTAAACTCACCTTTTTTGCTATGTACTGTACCCCCTTATTTCCTGTTTTAATTATCCCCTTCCCCCCTCCCCACTGAAGTGCAGCCTATCTCCTGCGTATAGATCATTGTTATTCCAGGTTCTTCTCCAGCCCTCCACTAACCAGTACCCCTCGGATCAACACCATTCCCCCAGCCATGTGTTGAACTCTCTAATCCTCCCTTTTCTCACTGTACTGGGAGCACCTTTGAGAAGGCCACCGACTCTCCCAGTTCCTCACACACCCAACCCAGTTCATCAAACTTCTCCCTCACCACTTCCACTGTCTCCCCCGCCAGATCATTTGTTCCCATGTGCACCACAAGATGTGGTTTCCTCCTACCCCTTCTTGTGCACTTCAGAATTGACTGCCCTTCCCTGCTCGCCATTAGCCCAGGTATATACTCCACCCACATATGACTGTGAATTCCCCCTTACTGCCCCATCTTATCTCTTTTAATGTAGAATTCCCCAGCACTAGTATCCCCCTCTCATCCTTCCTCATCCCTGCCCCACCTTACTACTTCGGTATTTATCTCTGGAGTCCACTACCTTTGTTTCTCTACCCTTCCCCTTTTTGCTCCCTCCCAACAACCCTGATCTCTCCCCCTCTCCCTCCCTACCCCATCCCTATCCTCTACTTCCCTCCCAATCTCCCTGGACCCCCTCCACCTACCCCATCCTCTCTTCCTTTCCTGTTCCTTTCTCCTTCCTCTCTACTACCTTCATCTGTCCTACCAGCTGTGCCCCTCATCCCCTTGTCCTTGGCTTCCTCCTCCACCCTACTTTCATCCCTTGTTCCTTTCCCTTCCCCCTTCTGGTGACCCTTCCTCCTCTCCTCCTCCCCCAATGTCTCCAGGACCGCAAATCTATTACCCACCCCCATTGCCTTGCTGTGTGTTGGCTCTTTCCTCACTACCATGGCCCCCATCAAGAGCCTGGACTCCTGTTTGGTTTTCTCCCTTCCTCCCTCCCCATCCCCTCCCTTGACCCAAAGCTCCTCCCCTGTGGTACCCTCATGATCCCCACTGGGTGGCCCACTTGTCCCAGCAGCCTCTCCCTTCCCCCATCCTCTCCAACTCCCTACCAAGTCACCTCACCTCCTCCTCAAGCCTTCTCAGCCTGTGAGAGATTGGACACCCTCCAAGCTTCCACAAAATGTTCATCCAAACCGCCGCCCCACATCCATTACAGCCCACTATTCTACCCATGCTTAAACAGACTTAACTAACAGGAAAGGGCAATGAGACCAAACAAAGTATTATAATGAAAATAAAATGACCATTAGTGGTTGTGCTATCATAACTAGCACTGCTCTCCAAAATGATCACATGAGCAGCACAGAATAGAAAAAAAAGATAATATCAAAAATAATATATTGCTCATTTATTTATTTCAATCTTGAATTACAATACCTTTGAGCAGGAAACCACTCATTTACAAAGGTTGCACGTCAAAAGGGTGGGAAAACATACAATGTGAGCAGTGCAATAGTCACTAACTAAACAGATTATACAATAACAGGATTTAAGCATGCAACAACAGTGTGATACAGTAAGGTAGGGAATAATATACATATAGGATAGTGCATGGGTAACTGTTGACAACAGGCCTATTCTTTCATCGAGTTGGCACCATGACTACAGATTACCCCTAGAGCGCAGCTCGAGAGGTAATCCGTTGTCATAGTGCCAACGAGGTGAAAGATGCCCTGTTGTCAACTGTTCCCCATGCACTTTTCTTTATAGTGTATGGTGGAACGTCGTTTTTTGGGAAAAAAAAACAGTTACTAGAAGGAAAAAAGAATTTACATTGTGAACGTTTTCACACTAACCATTAATACTGCCCCCAATGCTGCTGCTGCCATGTGTCCTGTCTATTGAGTGAGCCCTAACTGTCAAATGCTGCGCGAGGACACAGTGTGATGTTCGCAGTACAGTAGAAAACATCATTCTGTTGTACTGCGAACGTCACTAGTGTGTGACTACAAGGTTTCGAAAACGATCGATTTCGGTGGAGAACGACGTTCCACCATACACTATAACGCATTTAACTATAGTCCTGGTAATGCCTGGTCAGTAGTGAGGACAAGAGCAGCCATTGGTGGCTTTTCCATAATGAAAGGAAAGGATATTTGCGCAGTAAGAGACAGAGGAAGCACAGTGAGGGGTGGATAAGGAGGGAGGGCAGTGTTGGGCAACGTAAAAAAGGGGGGAGTGGAGGGGGACAGGTGCCAAAGTAGGGGATTGAGGGAAGAAATAAGAGGGAATAAGGACAGTAGGGAGAGGTTGAAGGTGAGGGGCAGAGAGGTATAATTGGAGGGAGTAGATCAGAACAGGGAAACAGATAGCCTTTGTCAGGTGCAGTCACAGCTACTATTCTGGAGCAGATGTTGTAGTAGGTTTTTGAAAGGGCCCAGTGTTGGTACATAAGTGAGTTCTGCACCAAGGTAATTGAACCAGAGGGGGCCTGGTAAGAGTAGGACCACTGTCCCTGTGTGGTTCTGCATCTTGGAACAGTGAAAAGTTGATAGGTGGAGTTTCTAGTACACTGCAAGCCCGAGAATAAATTTAGAAGGTTTGCTGCTCCAGGAGGTACGAGTACAAGAAGTTTTTTTTTGGCTAACAGGCAGGTTTGATAGCAAATTCTATTGTTAAGTTGAAGCCATCCAGTTTGTTCATAAAGGTTACAGGTATGAGTGAGGCATGGGGAACTGCTGAGCAGCCTGCAGGCTTTGTTGAGGGCCACTACTATCCTGCAAAGGGAGGTAGGGGGTGTGGAGCTGTAGATGACCAGGCCGTAGTCAATGATGGAAATGATTGCACTATTGATACGGGTTCACAGGGCATTAGGTGTCAAGCATTGCATGTGTCTGTGAAGGAGCCCTATTCTGATGTTAACTGTTCTGGCCACATTCTGGATGTGCTTGGAGTAGGAAAGGGAGCAGTCTACAGTTACCCCCAGGTATTTGAAATGATCGACTTGTTCAAGAGGGACATCTGAACAGTTCCTGATGAGAGGGTAGGATTTGTGTTTACTTCTGGCACTGCTAAAGAGCATCACCTTTGTTTTTTTTGTAGTTCATTACCAGTTTATGAGGTCCGAACCAGTTCTCGACTCACTCAAAAGCAAGTTGCAGTTGATATTCAAGGTAGGGGGTTCATGATGGGTGGTGTAGATGACAGCATCATCTGCATAAAGAAGGATCCGTTGATTGCTGGAGCGAGGCAGGTCATTTAGAAAAATGCTAAAGAGAAGTGGTCAAAGGATTGATCCCTGTGGTACCCCACAGCGAACAGGCAGATGTTCAGACGTGGTGTTAGCAGTCCTCACCTGCTGAGAGCGGTCCAACAAGTAGCTTTGAACCAGTTAGTAGATTCATTAGAAAGGCCAATGGATGAAAGCTGCTGAAGTAGAAGTGAGTGACTGACAGTGTCAAAAGCCTTAGTTAAATCAATAAAGGCTGCACCAACGAGGAGCCCCAGTCAAGTGAATTCTGAATGATACTGGTGAATTCCAGCAGAGCGGTGGTGGTGCTGTGTCCTTTTCAAAATCCATGCTGTTCCAGGAATTGGACTGTGTATTTTTCAAGGTATTCCACCAACTGATCTTCAACGATCCGCTCCAGCACTTTGGACAGTGGGGGGAGGATAGATATAGGTCTATTGTTGGAATGCAGTGCCCTGTCACCTCTCTTATGCACAGGTGTTACGAACGCTGACTTCCAAACTTTGGGAAATTGAGCCAATCGTAAGGATAGGTTCAGTAGTTTAGTAAGGGTAATCAAAATCTCTTCAAGTGTGAGGGCAACAAGATTGAGGTCAAGGGTGTCCCTGCTTTTCCTTGATTTCCCAAGTACCTTGCTAAGATACCTTCTAGCCTGGTGTAGGGGGACTGCTTTGAAATAGAATGGTTGGGGGACGATTGATTATGTTGTGAACCTTGGTCCCTGATAGAAGTGGATTCCTCAAAGAAGTTGTGCAGAAGGACACTACTCAAATCCTTACATGCTTTGTTAATCGTATCAGCAATAGCCAGCAGATCTAATGTTGGAACACCATTTATGTTATGCATACTTGGAACCTCCTTATGGTCTTTCTCTGTGGCATCCTTTATATTGTTCCAAAAATTCTTACTGTGGCCCCAGGAGTTTTTTAACACCTCCCTAAAATGGTTGTTTTTAGCAGAGCGGATGGCACGGATGCAGTCATTTCTTGATCTTCTGTATTCCTGTAGGTCAGCTTGCTTACCGGTAGTTTTTGCTCTGTGCCATAAGTGGCCCCTGATTTACATGCGATCAGTTAGATAAGGTGTAATCCAAGGGTTGTTGATACCCTTCAGCTTGGTCTTCTTTACAGGTGCATGGGTATCACAGACCACATTGAATTGATTGATGAAGCTGTCAAGGGCTATGTTTATATCCATAGCCGTACAAGTAGGCTGCAGTCGATGCTACAAAGTTGCTGATTGAGACACTCAAGGTGACGCCTCTTTAACATTCTGCAAAGTACTGTCTGGGGGGAGGCTTGTTAAATTTATTAGTCCAGTTACTGGCGATTGGGGAGTGATCACTTAGAGAGTCCGGATGTACAGTAACATTAGAGATTTGCTCTGGGTGATTTGTAAGTACCCAGTCCAGCAGGGTACTTGTTCCTGATTTATAATTAGTTTTGTTGGGTGAGTCCATAAGCTGAGTTAGGTGGAGTGCAGAGACCATGTCCTTATAGGAGCCATCACAAGGCAAGATCCAATTTACATTGAAATCACCCAAGATGATAGTTTCAGAAGAAAGGTGCTGAGTTCTTATGACCTCCATGACCTCGTCGAACCCCAAGTTCTGCTCTCCTGAAGGGATATATACCAAGAGGATAGTAAGTGCCTTATTATGTGTCCCCAGCAGAATTTTTATGGGGAGAATCTTTGTGGAACTGCCTAGGTGGGGTAGAGAAAGGGCATACTCCTTAATTGTGTCCTTAAGAAATATGGCACGGCCACCCCATCTTTTTAAAACACTGTCATGCCTGAATAGGGAGTATCCAGGTATCTGAACAGTGGGTTTAGAATCCAAATACAGCAAGCAACTGCATTTCATGTCACAAACTTACTTGGTGGTACCTGGTACCACAATCTGATCTGGAAGGTAAAGTACTGCTGCTACTACAATTACTACTACCATCACTTTTTGTCCTCATGAGTCACGACTACCACTTATCACTTTTTGTCCTTACTACAGTCCTTACTACTACTATTACTTGTCACTTTTTTTGCTCTCAGCAACAGATCCTGACTGTACTATTTTAATTTTCATACAGTGCATGGCTTAGCAGATGCCTGAAACACAGAAACTGAATACTCTTTGTTTATTTCTCACGTCCCCCGTATTTGACTGTAAGTTCTTCGCAGAAGAAAATGCTACTAAATTGAAAATTCATATAATTTCTTTATTGCTTGTGTGTGTGTGGTATTCTAGCCAGGTTACATCTCGTTTACAGTAACTGGGCTGAGATTATTATATTACTATATTTTATTTTTAATACTTAAATTACTTGGCAGTGGCTACTTCTTTCTTCGGACTGCAATTCTGGGCTGCAGCTTTTCTGGTCCTCATTTTTTTCTCTCGTGAGCGGTCAACAGCTAAATTCTGATGTTACCTGTACCAAGACAGAGTCACCTGCCTGCATTCCTCCCCTTTGGACTTTGGGAGGACTTTCGAGATGCTGGGTGAAATCAGGAGAGCACATTTTCAGGTCCGGGGAAAGATGTCTTTACGAACTCCATAATTCTGACTCGATGTATTAAGCTGCATCACAGTGCTGCTGACTCTGGATCCAAGTTAATCATGACAGGGTCTTGTTTTATATATATATATATATATATATATATATATATATATATATACATATGGTATATTATGCTCCTTAAGCACTAGTCCTTTAACTGCCTGAGAATCTATTTGTTTACACATTTCTGATTCACACTATGCACTGGTGGTACTGTACTGCACTTGCTGTAGGATGGGCTGAGTACATGATGTGGACAGGATTTTCTATAGTAGCTTGCTCTCAGGGAATAAACTGTCAGTCGCGCTTACTTTAACTTGGCGCCCATTTCTTATTGCCGCTATAAATGAACGTGCTCATATGGTAGTGCTACTTTCCTTTGCGCTATTTGTGATGGGCTAATATCACCGGATACCCCTTTTGTGCTACTCCATGAAAGAAAAAGTGCTATGAGCTGTCAGAGATATGGGGGACATCACTTGGCAAGGGGCCCGTATCACCTTTTAAAAGGACTATTTGCAAAAAGCTGCCACCCAGCGATAGTCTTTTACCCCCATCAAAAAAATGCTAGAGGCGCAAGGATTTAAATACCACTTTAAGAGCCTTACCTCATTGCCAGTCTCAAAAGATGAGAGAGAAACTGTAGCCACCCAACTGAGAGAAACTGAGCTCTGGGTCTCCAAGTACTGGCCAAATAACACACTCCAAACTACATCTCTCAGATGCCTCTAGGTGCTTGGAGACCAAAATCAACACAGAGGGAACAAGAGTAATGGGAGGCTGATTCCTGGGGACACAAATTCAGACTGGACTGGCCCACCCTATAACAATTCCCCCAGGTCCAACTTCAAGAACCGCTCTGCCTCTCCGATCTCTGCCTCTCCATTGCCTAATTCTCCGTCTGCAATGAGAGATACTCCTTTGCAGCCACGTGGATTTGGCCAAATGCATCAGCCCAGGCAATGCTCCAGAAGTGGGTAGCATCTCTCCCCAGACCAACACTTCACTGCCCCGCCTGCTAAGCTCCCTTGAGATGGTCTCCCCTTGGATGGGGATGTGCTCCACTCTTCAGCTCTGGAGTAGATGCAATGGACTTAATGACCCCTCTGGATTGTTCTGAAGCCCCCACTGACTCCGCTGAAGCAGAGGAAGAAGCTCAGCTGCCCATCAGACCTGGCTTGAAATCCTTTGTTGCTGTGGTTGCAGCGGGTCTACCTAGCACTGCAGACCTGCCCTCCCCATCAGACATTCCTTCAGCTTAGGGTCCGGCAGAGTGAATTTGGGACTGCAGCTCTGGCTTTGTCTCTGCTCGGGATGTTATTATTATCTGAGTTTGGTGGGGTGGTCACTGCAAGGGATGATATGTGCTAATGTGCCTTATGTGCTAATGTGCCTTATGATGCGCCTTGTATCTTGGGATGGGGATGGCTGGGAGTGGGTGGCACTGTCTGTCCCCCACCTCCGTCCTCTGACTACTCCTGGGTGGGGTTTGGAAGGGAGGGCATAACTTTCAATGTACCCTCCCAAACTGAGTGTCTTTCTGGTGTCTACATTAGCGGACTGCGTGGGGTAATGCATACTCAGGCCCCCCACCTGGAACAGATGTCCTGGCCTTGGCCTCACTGAGAGGTGTCGGAACATTGGAGCAGTTCTGGCATATAACTTTTTTGCTCTGCTGGGACCAGCTCTGATATATCTCAGATGTTTTCCTTTATCATTGGCCACTCTCTGCCCTGGAACCAGGGAGCACTCTCTCTCTTCTCACTCTATGTTAATGGACTGAATGCCTTATGGCTGTACTGCGGCCTATCTGAAGATCAGCTGGGGGTTCCCCCTCCCCCTTTCCATGCCCACCCTCTTTAATGGGGTTCCCTCCCTCCCCTCTTCCTCATATCCCCCCCCACCTTCCTCCCCCTGGTATCATGGATCTCACTTTTATGATGCTAGTCCAGTCAGGGATGGTTCTTCTCCCACTGGTTCTACCTCTTTATGTCCCCAACTGGGTGAGTGGGTCAACGTAGCTGAGGACCCCCTCCCATTAGGGTCTCTGTTACGTTTCTAGCTCCTCTCCTCTTAGTGTGTTCACTGTTAACTGTACATATTATACTTAGCCTCTCTTAGTTGCTCCTTTTGGTGCGCATAGGATTTATTGAGGCTTGCACCTTTCATTGTTATTATTCACACTGAGAGTTTTACTGTTCTTCTCTTTAGGCCTGTGACTGTACTGTAACGTTGCTGTTGTGCTAGTTCTACTCTGCAGGATAATACTGCTGCACTTCCCACTGACATATGTAGGTTCTTCCTGCCTCGTGCATCTAGTTACCTCTGATATTTCAGGTACCTCCCCCCTCTCCTTTGTGCCAAGTGTCCTGTGGGTGAGTACCTCTTCATATCCTGTCCCTACACCTGTATCATGTCATCCACTTCCACTGTAGGAGTGAAATGTGTCTCCTGGAATGTTAAGGGGCTCAACCACCCAGTTAAATGCACCAAAGTGCTTCAATATCTAGGCTCCTTGCAGGCTGACATTGCCCTCCTCCAAGAGACGCACCTCACTGCCAGGACCGTACAATGATCGAAAAAATCCTGGGTGGGTAAGGTCATTGCTATCTCTGCCTCTACTAAATTGGTGGGGGGGGGTTGCCATTTTGATTCACTGTTCCTGCCCCTGGGTTGAAGATGAGATGAAGGCCAATTCGCAAGGGTGTTGGGTGGCTGCCCGGTTTACCTTCCCCGGGGGGAATGCGGTGCTTGTCAACCTATATAGCCCCAATGTCGACAATGCCGATTTCTTTCCTAGTATTAGCCAGGCTATTATATCCCTCTCAACCGGCCACCCTCACATGCCCATCTTGATCAGGGGGGAATTTAATCTAGTCCCTGAAATTTTCCTAGATAAATCACGACCCACTCCTCAGGCACATCCCAAAGCCAGGGCTACCTTACAAGAAATGATTGATGAGTGGGGCCTCGTAGACTTGTGGAGACGGGATCACTCCACTGGACGGGACTACATCTTCTTCTCCCCCATTCATGCCATCCACAGCCATATAGATTTCTGGCTGTCTAACCCTGCTTCAGCCCCCGGCATGTCCAATGTCCAGATTGGTAACATTCTTATCTCTGACCATGCCCCCATTATGTGCTCTTATACCCCACTAGGGCAGAGCACTATTGGTACTAGATAGAGGTGTAACCCGCTTCTTCTGCAAGATCCGGAGTTTCTCAGATGGTACTACAGGAGGCTAAGGACTATTTTTCCCTTAATTCTAATGGTGCGGTATCAGCAGGCACTGTGTGGGAAGCTGTCAAAGTAGTGCTGAGGGGTCGTATCATCTCTTTTGCTGCAGCTAAAAACAGGGCCTGGCGGGCAACACTCACCCAACTGCAAGCCAAGCTCTTGTTGCTTGAGGCTTGCTTTAATGCATCCATGGCCACCTCCCCAGACCAATCTCTGGTTAGAGATATTGTAAGTGTTAAGTACTGTATTAATACCCTATTGCAGCAGAAGGCGGAGTGGTTGCTACTTCAAATGAAACATGCTTATTGGGGGGAGGATGGAAAACTTTTAGCCTACCAGTTAAGAAAACAACAGGCCTCATCTCACATTAATGCACTCAGGGACCTCTCTGGGACGATGATCTCAGATTCCAAAGGGGTCAGCACTTCTATCAGGCATTATATCAGTCTCAAGATTCCTTGGACCCTGCTCAATTATCCCAGGAGTTGAGTGAGTTTTGTCACTCCTCTAGTGTACCCCGCCTCTCTTCAGCAATGATGGAGTCTCTGGATAGACCCTTCACAGACGAGGAGCTACAACTCAGGCTGTCACAACTTGCCAAAGGCAAGGTCCCTGGTCCTGATAGCATGATGGCCGAGCTCTATCAGCTTTTAAGCCAGGAAATCGCTACCCCCCTTTTCCTTGTTTTGCAGGAGGCTCATACCTCTGGGGTTCTCCCCCCCCACCATGAGAGAAGCCTTGATAACCCTCCTCCCCAAAAAGTCAAATGATCCTCTTGACTGCACCAACTACCGCCCCATTTCCCTCCTTTCTGTGGACATGAAGATAGCAGTGAAAATCCTTGCTAATAGAATGATAGAAGTCCTGTCATCCATAGTTCATCCTTCACAGGTTGGTTTTACTAAAGGGAGGTCTGGAGCCGACAACACCAGGCTCTTGCTTAACTTTAAATGGTTAGCTCTCCTCTCCTCAACCCCCATGGTGGCCCTTGCAGTGGACTTCTCCAAGGCATTCAAAATGGCGGAGTGGGGCTACCTATATGAAGTCCTTTGCATATATGGCTTTGGCCCCTATTTCCGTCAGTGGGTCTCTACTCTATACAGTTCCCCAGTGGCCAAGATTTTAACTAACAAGGACATATCCTCTACCTTCCTGCTGCACAGGGGCACCTGTCAAGGCTGACCCCTTTCACCCTTGCTGTTCCTTGTAGCCCTTCATCCACTTGTAAGGAAACTTGTCTCCTCCAAGGAGATCATTGGCATACTGGTGTCGGAGCTCACCCATTTGGCTGCCTCCTATGTGGACAACCTCTTGCTTACTCTCTCCCATCCACAAAACTCCCTACCTAAAGTTCTGGTAGTCTTACAAGACTTTGCTAGGCTATCCAGATTGCAGACCAATCAGAAGAAGACCACCGTTGCCCCACTGAACTCTGCCTGTACTAAAGACTGCTTGCAGGGTATGGACCTTGCTTGGGCCTCACAGGGGTTTTCCTATCAAGAGTGGTAATTCCTTACAACTGGAAAGACCTTGAAACAGCCAATTTCTCCCCATTACTTTCCGGCCTCTCAGCAGAAGTCGGCCACTGATGTAGGCTCAACTTCTCTTTAAGGGGCAAAGTGGCAGCCATACGAATGCTCCTTCTCCCTTGGTGGCTTATTGACTTAATAACCTTCCTATTCGTCTCTCTACCCCAAGCTGTTTCAGTCCTTAGACAAAGTGATATTCCTTTTGCTTTGGGAGGGCAAGAGGCCCCACTGGAGCCGCAACAAATTGCAAGCTCACTGGATTCGTGGAGGCCTTGGACTCCCCTGGCTCCAGGACTACCATCTGACCTATTTAGCCTCTCAGGCCACAAAGTGGTTTGTCCCCCGTCAGCCCCAGGTGGAACTGGAATCCAAGGTGATACAGGACCACCCTCTTAGCACGCTCTTGTCATCTGTGGTTGTTCCATCCTTTAGCCTGACTCCAGTTATGGCTGAAACAAGGCAGGCATGGCATCAGCTCATGGCCCTGTCCAGCACCCCACATGCAGCTTGGTCTCTGCCCATGAGATACACCAATCTCTGGAACAACTGGCTCATATCTGTAGACAAGAAGCCTATATTCTGGCCCGGATGGGCCACTTGGGTCATTTTGCTTATCCAAGACCTGCACATGCCCAGCTGTACAGAACTGATGTCCTTTGAGCAGTTGCAGTCTCACTGCAATCTTCTAGCCAGGGACTTCTGGCGATATCTCCAAATCCGTAGTGCAGTCCATGCCCTTCAATTGGGATACTCCTCAGACCCTAAGTTGCAATGGCTAGCTACCCTGCGCAAGAAAAATACCTCCCAAGGTTTGGCCAGGCATTTCTATAAGGTGTGGCATGACTCCCAGCCAGACCACATGGACCCATGCCGGTGCAAATGAGTGTCTGACACACAAACCTCTATTTCCCTGGACCCATGGTCACGATGCCTTAGATCAGCCTACTAAGCCTATAAAGATGCCAGAAGCCAACTTACTCAACTTAAAATCCTGCTTAGGTGGTATAGGACCCCGGCTGCCCTCCACTCAAAGGAGATACTCCCTCACACTCAATGCTGGAGGTGCCAACAAAGTCCTGCTCACATCTTGCATGTGCTTTGGCAATGTCCCTATCTCACCTCCTTTTGGGCCTCTGTTTCAGCAGACTGCGCTAGTGTACTGAGCCAACCGGTTAATCTCTCTGACCCCATGTTGTTTCTTGGTGACCCCTATGCACTAAGCTCACTACCTCCCAAGCACAGAGAATGGGTATTGGTGGCACTCATGAGAGCCAAGAGGGTTCTCCTGATGAAATGGTGACAACTGTCACCTTCAGCTATTTCAGCTTGGCGTGCTGCTTTAGCTAACCTTGCCACCCTATCTTAAACAGGGACAACTTAATAAGTACCATTGGAAATGGAATGCCTACTTGCACTCACCCCTTTGCAAGGCTTCCACTCCCCTGGCAATCCCCCTGTCTAAGTCCCCCCTCCGGTCCTGCCTGACTGTTTTTACCCTCTTCCTCTGCTTCTCCCCCTCCTCACTGCAAGGCTTGACCTACCTATCCTAACTTTGCTGCTCACGTACTGCAGAGATTAGCCCAATTTGTACTCTGTGGTAATAGCAGGTAAACTTTTTATGGACATCCTTGTTGATACCTGGACTAGACCCTCCTTTCTGTCTCTTGGGAAGTGCACGCTCTTGGCATATCTCTAATAGACAGGATGTTTTTGTCAGCTGCTAGATATATATACCTCCTATCTTTGGTAATACTTCAATATGTCTATGCTTGTTACTTGATTGTATTATGGATGTTTTTTTTTTTTAAATATGCTATACTCCTGTCTGATATACTTTGCTTATCCTGCATAACTTCATAATTTGGAAAACAATAAATCTTTATATGATAAAAAAAACAGTCCCCCTTCTAACTTAATTGAGACCTTGGTATTTTCCTTACCTTGGTGCATATGGTAACACACTGTAAGCACTTAACATTTCTGTCATAATTATTAACACTGTTCCAGCATTCACACTCAAAATGAGAAAAAGACTCAGGCAGGATTTCAAGGAAAACAAGTTTACTAGAATAAAAAATAGTAAATAAAATACAAAACACAGAACATATAACGTTAATGGTACAGTCATAAAAATAAATGGATAATTATAAACAAACCGCCTTATACTGAGTATCTAATCCTACCCTAGTTTCTATTAGTAAATAGTGGTAGTTGAATAACCTAACTTTAGTAGAAGTGCTTCTTGAGAGTGTGTTCTTTCAGGAGTCCAGAATTAAAAAGCACACTGTTCCCTCAGTCTTGACAATATCTGAGGGGAAAAAGGGTCCCACCCAGCTTGTGAGGTCACAGCTCAGTGGTGATGCTAGCTATGAGGTCACTCTCATTCCTGCATACCAAATTAGTCTCATGCATCTGCATGTTGCTAAGCATCCCACTAAAAAAAAGTATACTTTTTTTAATTAGTGATCCTGCTTTATGGCAGGTCAGAATTACCCCTTTGATCTTCAGAGGAACTTCCTGACAGCTATTTCTCCTGTCTGAGTGAAGATTCTCACAGGTATCTGTTAGAAGTTGTTTTCTTCCTAATAGGTCATAAAATGCAATACTTTATACAAGTGACTGGTTTACAACCTCTACAACCTGGTTTTATTATAGTCCCGGGAAGTCAGCTTTCACAAGCTAGAGGTGACAACAAGCAAGGCCAGAACATTTTTTTTTCTTTTAAAAATCCAATATCCCATGAGGCTGTTTTGTTTGACCTGTGTTTCTAAGCAGAAGTCTAAACATATATTTATATCACAAATATAATACAAATAATAATAAGCAGATTAGCTATCCATAATACCATATTCCACAATACACTGGGGCATGTGAAGCAGTTGCATCATTCACATGGTAGGGTGGGTGGGCTCTCTTAGTGCTGCTCATTTGATCATTCATATCCATTTCTTTGGTCTGTTCAACTCTGACTGGAACGTCTATCAAAATAATACCCACACAGCACCATTAATAAAAAAAAAACGTAGCTGCCTGGCAGTGCCTGCAGTGCTTGGTGGTGCTATGATATAGGTATTTTCATCTGTCTGTCTCTCTCTCTCTTTCTCTCTCTTCATCTCGCTCTGTCTCTCCCAGCACACTCATGTCACGGACAAAGCAGGATATGCCACTCCACCATTATAAGCCATCCATGAAGGGGCTAGTGGTGAGTGATTGCTTTTTTATTTAGCAGTTTTACATTAATTTTTATACAAATAATCCATTCAATTATTTCCTTTGGGCGTCTGTGTCAAATGTGACTGACTTTGGCCACTTTAATGCATTTTTTTGAATTTTCACAAATATTTGTTAAATCAGAACTAATCAGAACAAATCAGAACTTCACTGTTTTCTGGTTCTTATTTAATAAGTGTCAGAACTTCACCAAGTTCTCCCAGCCCTACTCTTGTCCCAGTTCCAGCTTATGTAGGAAATGGCTGGTGATACTGTGCAGACAGATGCTACCCTCCATCCTAAATGTTTGACACATGATGCAGGGCCACACACCTTTATTTGACAGGACTTCTCAAAACAAAATATGTTCCTCCTGTCCCAACTCCAACTTTTGTGGGAAAGGGCTGGTGACACTGCAGACAGAGGCTACTCAACTGCCAGGCTGCCTCTTCCATCCAAAATGTTTCTCACATGATGCAAGCCTTTTTTTTTTGACAGGACTACACAAACAAATAATATGGTCCTCCTGTCCCGACTCCTGCTTGTCTTGGAAATGCTTGGTGACTGTGCAGACAGAGGCTACTAATTTATTTTATTTTATTTATTTAGTTTTTGTTGACCGGGTAAGTGCCCTAGACAAATCCTGCCTATTTTCAGGCATGACCCGGGGGAAGGGGATACAGATGAATGCCAACTGACTTTGAACCAGATTAAGCTGTTGGTGGTATTTTTAGTGAATGAGGGAAATTTGGCCAGGACACTGGGGAAATTCCCCTACTCTTTTCGATAAGTGCCATGGGATCTTTAACATCCACCTGAACTACCACCAATCCAGGCAGATGGGACCTCGGTTTAACGTCTCATCCAAAAGACGGCACCTCAGAAGTGCAGCACCCCTCTCATGCTGCACTACAGTGTCAGTACTGGGATATTAACCCAAGTGCCAGATGTGGGAACTGAGTGAATCTGCAGTGCTTGGTGGTGCTATGATATAGGTATTTTCATCTGTCTGTCTCTCTCTCTCTCTTTCTCTCTCTTCATCTCGCTCAATCTGCTGGACTGCCCCCTTCCTCCAAAATGTTTCACACATGATACAAGGCCGCAAGCCTTTATTTAACAGGACTACAAAAAAAGAACTATGATCCTCCTGTCCTGATTGCTGCTTGTGTGGGAAATAGCTGGTGACACTGTGCAAACAGAGGCTACTCAACTGCCATGCTACCCCCTACCCAAAATCATTTCACACATGACACTGACCTTTATTTGACAGGAGTATAGAAAAAAATATAGCCCTCCACCTGTGCTGTCCTAACTAGTCCCCCTGCTTGTGTGGGAAATAGCTGGTGACACCATGCAGACAGATACTCAACTACTAGGCTACCCCCCTCCCCAAAACATTTCACACATGCAGTGATGCAAGCCTTTATTCGACAGGACTGCAGAATCCTCCTGTCCCAAGTCGTGCATGTGTGCCAGGGGTGACCCAGGACTCAGGAGCACTGGTGACTTGAGGTTAACTGACTTGCTCAGTCACACAATATGCAAGTAGTGGCACTACTGCCGCTGCCTGGAATGAGTGAAGTAAGTGCTCCACCCCCCCAACACACACAGTCAGTCCCTTCCCTGGCCCTAGTCCCAACCCTCTGTCTTTTTTTTGTTTGTTTGTTTTTTAATTAACTTGTTCTTGAGTTTTTTCAACTCCTTGGTAGTGTGGAAAGTTTCTTTAGGACTGTTTTGGCTTCCTCCCCCCCACACACACACATACATACAGTCAGTCCCTAGCCTGAGTCCCAACCCTCTCAGAGTTTTTTTATTTTTACTTGACTTTTTTCCCTTCTGTTTCATTGGTGGTGTGGGTGTATATGGATCCCCCCCCCACACACACACACACACACAGACACACACAGTCAGTCCCTGGCCCAAGTTCTGACCCTCTTATTTTTTTTTCTGTTCTTTTCCTTTTTCTTTGCTTTTCTGTTCCAATTTTCTTTTTGTTGGTGGTGTAGTGGGAGTCCAGCCAAGACACCTCAGAGCCTCATTCCCCACTGTACAGTCAACTCCCTCCCTGCCACATCCCTCCAAAGTCCCCTCCCCACCTGATTAAGCTTTTCTTGTGCTTTGTGTTTTTTTGAGGGGGGGTTCTCCCAACCCCCTCCTCCATGCTGCTGCTCCCCCTCCCTGTGGATCCTGTTGTCCCTTCCTGTTGGCTTCCAAATACTGGCTCCACTGGCAAAGAGCTCCTCTCTCTTCAGTGTCTACAATGAAATAGCACCAAGGAGGAGAGCTCTTCCAGTGATACTCTGGTTTGTGCGTGTGCAAACAGATGTATCCATGGAAACCGCCAACTGACGAGCTCCCTGCCTGTCATATGACAGGCAGGAGCTCAAGGGTGGAAAAAACTGAGAGATATGATCTGAGTTGGCAAGATTCGGTTTGAGTTTCATGGAAACCAAGCCGCATGGGTTTAGGACTGCTCAGTTTCCACTACATGGGCTCAGCACACCTCTAGTCAGAACACATCACAAAGGAGACACAAGCAGCTTTCTATTTGCTGCTTTTGATGGAGTTACACCACTCCATAGAGCTGGTGATAGAGCAAAATGTTTGGATAGATTAGAAATGAAATGGATATTTATTTTGGATACCTTAACAGCAAATGGTTTTGATAATGAACTGAATCTAGGTGTGTACCGGTAACCCACCGTGTCTGAATGCTGATATCAAACTTGATGTGAATATATGCACAAACACTATAGTTTTTGATCAGACTATAGATTCACCTAGTGACAATTTCCTGTAACTTGACAGATATCTATTTTTTTCAAAAGTATATGTACATGTATATACCCATCTTTGTCACCTCAGTGTCCACTGAGACTGACCTCTTCCGACACTTCCCCCAGCTCTTGCCCTCCCAGTGGAGTTGGTGGGGCCCCCTTATAGCCCCACCGGGAACAAGATCCAGATTCATCAGGATGTACCCAGATTGCAGGGTGTGGAGCCTGTGGGAGACTGGTGTAATCCTATCAGTTGGCAGTCTTTTTCCTGTTTCCTCCCCTGGTACAAAGGAACTGGCATGCAATGGCACCAATAGCAATGCCATACACACTCCTGTGTGCTGCACGCCAGGTGTATGCCCCATCTCCAACCCCCTTCCCCATTGTGCAGCATTGGTGTGCCAGCTCATAGCCACTATTAGGGGCCAGGCTAACACCAGCTGCTGATCTGCTTCCTCCCTGCAGGAAGATAGCAGTGTTTGGAGTGCTCTGTCCTCCTCTCCCCTGGCTAACCCTCCAACTCCCAAGGTCGCTCCTGACCTTGGGTTGTTAGCACCACAAGTGGTAGAGCTAATGTTGCACTGGCAGGCTGGCCAGAATATTTTAGTTAATATAATTTTTTTTATTTCTGAATTGTGAGTAAAATCAATTTTATGGGGTTGTTTTGGTTCTAGAGCTTGCTCTCAAAGGACACCCTGTGTCACTAGTTATGTTACATTGGCATGGACCAATGGTTCTTCACCAGTTTAAATGTGTCTAATTAAGGGGTCATATTACCTGCTGAATTAAGTTACTGTGCAGGTATTAAAACCACCCATTTATTGATTACATCACCCCTGACAAAGTGAGTGTTTTCATGAAGAAGAAGAAGAAGAAGAATCAGCATTTATATAACGCTTTTCATACATAGTATCCCAAAGCACTTTACAAGCAATGCTAGACTGGTAGTGAAGTGACTGAATGTGTGGTGGCGGCCATATTGCACATCATCACCCACACACAGCCTGGATAATTGCATGAACTGGTTTAGGGAAGGGGAATACTAGAATCATAGAAACATAGAAACATAGACGTTGACGGCAGATAAGGACTGCAAGGTCCATCCAGTCTGCCCATTTGTTTTTCTACCTTATAAATGTGCCATCGGCCTTTGCTCTGTCAGTGGCCTATCTATTCATACTCATCTGTATTGCTCCCTTATGCCTATCCCATGCCTGTTTGAAGCCCTGTCTGTATTCAAAGTCACCACTTCCTGAGGTAGGCCGTTCCATGCATCCACCACCCTTTCTGTGAAAAATAATTTTCTCACATTCCCTCTTAATCGGCCTCCCTCTAATCTTATGTTGTGTCCTCTTGTCCTGCTATTTTTCTTATATTTAAACATGTTAGACTCTTTCACCATGTTAATACCCTTAAGGTGTTTGAATGTCTCGATCATATCACCTCTCTCCCTCCTTTGCTCAAGTGTATACATATTGAGCTCCGTTAATCTGTCCTTATATGTCTTCTGATGCAGTCCCTGCACCATTTTGGTTGCCCTTCACTGGGCTGCCTCAATTTGGTTAATGTCCTTGTGAAGGTGTGGCCTCCAGTACTGCATGCAGTACTCCAGATGGGGCCGAACCAGTGTCTTGTAAAGAGGGATTATTACCTCCCTCTTATGACTTGTGATACGCTACTAATACACCCTAACATCCCCCTAGCCTTACCTACTGCTTTAGAGGTCTGCTTGGATGATTTCAGGTCATCGGTGATGATGATGCCCAAGTCTCTTTCCTCCTTTGTGACTGCCAGCAACTCCCCTCCCAGCCTATAGGTGGCTTCAGGGTTTCTCTTCCCTATGTACATGATCTTGCACTTCTTTGCATTAAATCCCAGTTGCCACTCTTCTGACCATTTTGCTAGTTTATCCAGATCTCTTCTCATTCTGCCCACCCTATCTGGATCATCAACTCTGTTGCAGATTTTGATGTCATCTGCAAACAGACAAGCCTTACTCTCTAGTCCATCTGCAATGTCACTAATGAAGATATTGAAGAGGAATGGCCCCAGGACTGATCCCTGAGGTACCCCACTTGTGACTTGCATCTCTTCTGACTGCATACCATTTACCACCACTCTCTGTTTTCTGCCCGTCAACCAGTTTGCCACCCAGTTGACCAACTTCTGACCCACCCGAGCCTACCCAGCTTATTTATCAATCTTCTATGTGGAACAGTGTCGAAAGCTTTGCTGAAGTCAAGGTAGGTGACATCAACTGCTCCCCCTTGGTCCACCATTCTGGTTACCCAGCCAAAGAAAACTATGAGATTAGTTTGACAGGACCTTCCTTTTGTAAACCTATGCTGTCTTGGATCCTGTGCCCCTATGGATTCCAGGTGTTGCACTATCCTGTCCTTAAGGAGTGCCTCCATAATCTTGCCCACTACTGAGGTAAGACTGACTGGTTTGTAGTTCCCTGCCTCCTCCCTGCTACTGTACCACTCTTGTGGAGAGGGATCACATTAGCCCTTCTCCAGTCTTCTGGGACCTCTCCTGTGCTCAGAGACTCACTAAACAGTTCTGCTAATGGCTGTGCTAGTTCCACCCTTAGCTCCTTAAGTACCCTGGGATGTATGGTATCAGGTCCTATTGCCTTGTCCACCCTGAGCTTAGTGAGCTCTTGTAGGACCCTTTCTTTTGTGAAGGGTGTAGTGCTCACCTCCCTTCCCCCTGTCTCCATGGTGCTGAGCTGTGGGCCCTGCCCTACCTTCTCTTCAGTAAATACTGAGCAAAAGTATCTATTTAGGATAGATGCTTTTACAGGGTCCTCCTCCTCACATGCCCTTTTTCTCCTTTGAGCTTAGCAATACCCCGCTGGACTTTCTCCTTTCACTAATGTATCTATAGAAAGTCTTGTCACCTTCTTTTACTGTTCGTACTAGTGTTTCAGTTTGGGACTTTGCCTGCCTTACTGCCTTCCCTGCTTCCCTTAGGGCAGTTTGGTATGCCTCCCTATCTTCATCCCGCTGTGTTCCCTTTATATTTCCTGAAGGCCAGCCTTTGGCTCTGACCTTTTCTGCTGCTGTATTTGAGAACCAAAGTGGTTTCATTCTTCTTTGCATTTCCTTTTCTGTCTAACACAATGGGATGTTGCTTCAAGTATTGCATCCGTAATGCTTGCCCACTTTGCCTGTACCCCCTCACCTGTGTTTCTTTTTGCCAGGGCTAGATTAACTCTGTTGGCCATCTTATCAAACTCAGCTCCTCTGAAGTCCCATATTTTTGCCTTGGAATGGGATGATTTAGATGCAGTGGCCAAATTGAAACATACCATGTGATGGTCACTGGCCCCCAGGTGACCTTCTACCTGGAGATCTGTGATCCCTTCCCTGTTAGTCAGTACTAGATCTAGGATAGCCCTGTCTCTTGTGGGCTGTTGTACCAGTTGTTTGAGGCCCTCCCCCAGCAGGGAATCCACCATGTGTCTAGTTCTGGCAGATGTTCCTGCTGGTATTGACCAATCTGTATCCGGCATGTTGAAGTCTCCCATTATCAGAACCTCCCCTTTAGCTGTCGTGTTTTGCATATCTTCTAACAGTAATGTGTCTATGTCCTCCCCTGGTCTGGGGGCCTGTAGACAACCCCAGTTCTTATGGCTGTCCCATTTCCTGTTTCCAGGGTGACCCACAGTTCTTCTGGCTCCTTATGTGTATTCTGAATTTCTGTAGCTTTGATATTTTCCTTGACATACAGGGCCACTCCACCTCCCCCTTTTGCACCTCGGTCTCTTCTGAACAGTACATAGCCAGGTACTGAAGTCTCCCAAGTGTGGTTACTGGTAAACCACATCTCACTAATTGCTACTATGTCCAGTTTAGCCTCTGACATTATTGCCTGCAGGTCTGGGATCTTATTTCCCAGGCTGTGAGCATCTGTGTACATGATTTTCCATTGGCCAGATTTTGGTGTGTTAGTTGTTGGGTGAGGTTTGGCATTTCTCCTGTGCATCGTATGGGGAGATGGACCTTTTTTCTTAGCTGGTGATGCAAATGAACTTCAAACATGCTGAATCCCTGTTTGACCACTAGCTGAGGGGGGGGAGGGGTGTTCTTTCCATTTGACGTATGGGGTGCTGCACCCCCTCCCCATTTGCTAGTTTAAATATTCTGCAAAGGCATCAAACTTCTGCCCCAATGCACTGACTCCCTCCTTAGTCAGATGCAGTCCATCAAATTTAAAGAACTTTAGCTCCCAGAACTGTTGCCAGTTCCCTACAAAGCTGTGTCCTTTTTCCTGGCACTAGCCCTTGAGCCACATGTTTAGCTCCCCATCTCCCCTTCTTTGACCTTCTGTCCATCTGCCCCCCCTCTCCCAGACTGGCAGGATCTCAGAGAAGGAGATGCCGGACGAAATGGATGATAGTTTGTCACCCAGCCTGGTCAGGTGTTCCTAGGTCTCCACAACTGACTGGCTGGCGAGATCATTAGTCCTTATGTGTACCAGGACGTCAACGTTTTCTCCTGCTTTGTGAACAATTTTAGCAATGCGGTCAGTGTTTCTCCATGCTGATGTACCTGGGAGACATCTGACCATTACCCCTGGCTGGAGATGGGTATCAACTCCCCAAATCATGGAGTCTCCTATGATCAGAAGTTTTTTGGATTTCCTTTTTGCTTTTTTTGTTTTGGTTCCTGATTTGGGTGAGTTTTGTTGTGCTAGCTCCTGTGCTGCAGTGTCCTGCTCTGCAGTGTCCTCTGCCCCTTTGTTTGATTTCAGAGATAGAGGCAGTTACCTGTTCAGAGTGTTTATATGGTTTTGGAGGTAATATGTTGGAGAGCACAGAGTGATGGGGCACCCGATTTGTCCCTCCTAACCACCTGCCAACGTCCTAGACCAACTACCTTCTGTGGGCGAGGTTCTTCTGTTGGATGTTGGGGAAATGGCGGGTGGTTCTTATAATGTATTTCCTCTTGAATATGAAATCTGAGGAGCACAATCTCTGCCCATGCTGCCCGGAGCTGAGCCCTAAAATCTCCAATGGCCAGGACACCGGGAATGTTCCCTGTTCTTTGCAAAGAATGCCCTGGGTTCTTTTACTTCCACCTGGACACCCACCAGGACGGGTAGAAGGGACCTCGGTTTAACGTCTCATCCGAAGGATGGCACACCCCAGCAGTACAGCACCCTCCCAATACTGCACTCGGATGCCAGCGATTTTTAGGTGCAAGTCCAATCCTGGTGTGGGATGAGAACCCACGACCTTCTGGTCCAGAGGCGGATGTGCTACCAACTGAGCCACGCTGACACCTATGAAGTGCAGGGTTGTTCAGTTCACCACCTCAGCGCTTTAAACTTTCTTTTTCCAGTCAGTTACAGGACAGCATCACAAACTCTATGAAATTGTAATGCAGCAACAAGTTGTGAACTGAAATGTGTAAGTTCAACTGTGTGTCCCTGTTATAATTGCTACTTTTTCAAGAGAAATAAGTAAAAATAAATTTTGTGCTGCATATACCTGTGTGCAGTGCTTTACTGGTTGAAAGTGGATCTCTCTGGCAGAAGCCCTCACAAAAGGCGGAACTGGACTATGTCCACAGGAGATGGACTACAAGGGGGTCCTGAATGTGAACCTGATGATGCAATGATCTGACCACCTGCTTGGAACACTCTCAAGATTACAAGGCTCAAGCCCCAGAAAGAAAATCAAGTCCAAGACATGCATATTGATTGGTCACAGAAGTAATAACATGTGTGAGGCCCAGGGATTCCATACCTCGAGAGAAATCTTGACCAAAATGCAATAGTTCATTGTTGACCTAAGCATTGAAGCCACCAAGAATAAGCCATCTTGGTGATCCAACACTCTGTGAGTGATACAGTCCCGGATTTCCTGCAGAAATTCTCCCTTACATCCCAGAGATTGGTACACAAGGAGAATTCTGCAACCTGCACCTTGACTCCCATACATAGCCATGCATTGAAACATCAAGGTATCCCCTACTGGTGCACCACTAGGTTCAGCTCAGATCTAAAACATATGGCCAACCCCCCTGACCCACCGCCATCATGATCATTCCTCAAGCAGTACACTACTGAACACCTGGCCAGGACCGCTGACTCCAGGACTGGGCCAGGTCATCACCCAGTTAGGTCTCCATTATGCAAGTCAGATCAACAGGGGAAATAAGATTAATATAAAATAACACCTCTCCCTCTGCATTGGATATAAAAACTATAGCCGGTGACCCCTTACAGCAAATTACTGAATATAAATATTTAGGCCGACAGTGGCTTGAAATTTAATTACCATATAGATACATTAGTCAAAGCCATTAATTGTAAGCTATGGGCCCTTAGATAGACTGAACACTGTATAGACTGACCCATGAGGCAAATGTTGGTTCCTATTATCAATTACGGGTTCCATATTTATGGGCATGCCACTACTTCACAGATAAAAAAGTTGAAGTTATATACAATAAATTAACAAGATTTATTCTGCTAGCTGATAGATGGACCCACCATTGTGAGATCTTTACCAAATTAAACTGGCTTACAATGAGAAATAAGTTTAAAAGATTCTTAGCTAATCAAATGAGAAATTCCATGGTGACTGGAAACCTACATCTCTACTAGATAAAATCCAAAAGACTACCCACTCACATAATCTTAGGAGTAATGGTTAAATAAGGGATTTTTTTGTATTAGGACTCCTAGAACTAGGTATGGAGAGATTACATTTAAAATAGTACAGAGGTGAACAAAAAGGCAGTTTAAAGACTGAGTCCAGCACATTATGGTTCAGCACCGAGAGTCCAAAAGTATAATGAAAGAAGACCATGTTTATAAAAATAAAGTTTATATACAAGCACTCTTCCCTGTAACAAACAGTTTGGGAGCCATAACCCATATTCCTTATAACTTCCTGTTCATTATAATGAGGGACGCAAAAAAAAAAAACAAGCAAGCATGCAGAGCACTAATTACAGTCAGCAAGCTCTACGCAAGGCTCTCTACTCTACTCAAATCAGCTATGCCATATACACCCCATGTTAGCTGCAGTGTAGGGTCAGTTTCATTCATTTGTTTTATTTATTCATTTATTTGATAACAAGGTAAGTACATTGATCCCAGGGACCATTTTCAGGCACAACCCTGGCCGTATAGATGGCATATAGTACAGTACCTGAGTATAAAACAAAAGCAGTGAAACATATCGTAGGACATTTGTACAATTGATCTGGGAAATATGCAATATCATATGACATATGTACTTTTAAACAAGATAATTTTTATTTTTTATTTATTTATTTATTGAAATCTAGGAATTACAACATCTTTGAGCCAGCTACTCTTTTACAAAGGCCCCATGTCATTGATGAATGAAAGACAAAAGACATTTACATGGTACAGAAGACTGAATGAGTCAACAATAAAAATAACACAGAGTAAGTGCTTCATAAATACTAGAGATATTACAGGGTTACCGGTAATATTAATTTGATATGAGCAGTCAGAATAGATGGCCTTGTCAAAAGACCAGAGTTAGGAAGTCACAGGAGGAAAGATATGATTACAACCCCAGAGGTAGTAAGTGGCAAGGGCTGGTATATGTTAGAAATGGTATAACCCCAAATTAAGTTAGGTGGGGCAGTTACAGCTGCTGAGTTTTTAAAGGTGCAGTTGAAGTCTGTTTTTGAACGGTCCTAATTTAGATTCATATTGGAACATGAAACAGAGAGGTTTCAAGATTTAAGACAAAGCAAAAAGACAGTCAGACAATACATACATATAGTTCATTTACATGTAAAGGTTGTGTATATCATTATGACAATAATGTAGAAGTATACAGTTAGAAGCACCCTCCAGTTTGCAACAAGTAAAGGGGGTTTAGAGTGTACAATTACAGAGTGCATTTGATGATAGTATGTCTTGGCAGTGCTTTTCAAATGCAGGAGGTAAGGCAAGAGAATGGAGATTATCTGTGAGGGAATTCCAGAGCTTTGGTGCTGCACAGGAGAAAGCCCTCTTGCCATGTCAGTGAATATCCTAGGGCAATCAAGTAAGTGGCTAGCAGAGGACCGTAGTGGCCACCAATTGATTCTGGGGTTTAGTATACCTGACAGCGGGGATCTTGTGCCTGCATGTAGAATCTTATCAGTGAATGAGCCCAGCAGCAATTTCCTATGATTCTGAGGGGAGAGCCAAGGCAATAGATTGATATAGTTGGCAATGATGGGTGTGGAAAGAGGCCAGGGTGACAGATCTACAGATGTTGTCGTAGGCAGTATTCATGTGGCTAAGGAGTTGGTGGGAAGCTAGGGATATTACAGTGGAGCAGTATTCTAGAATGGGAAGTATGGTACCCCATCCTATACCTAACCTAGCTTCCTGGGACAGTAAGTGTTTAAAGTGATAGCAGACCCCTAGCCACTGGTTCACCTTTTGTACTGTCTGTGATATGTGGGTTGTGAAGGATAATGAATGACCAAGTGTGACCCCCATGTATTTGAAATCTTTTACTTGCTCAAGCAGGGATCCATCTGGGGATTGAATATTTAGAGAGTCCAGTTGGGAAGCAGAGCATTTAGATAGTCAATGTTTCTACCTGAACAGCATACTCTGTTTGTTTGGCATTAACAAGTAATCTTTGTTAAGCGAACCAGTGGGTAGTAGAGGAGAAGTCTCGATTCAATGCATCTGACAGGCTTGTGGGATGTTTGTCACTATGGTAGACTATCAAATCATCTGCATACATAATAGTGTGAAAGGTATATTGTTGTTTTACTAGTGGGTTGACAAAAATGGATTACAGAAGTGGACCTAGTATGGATCCTTTTGGTACTCCAGAGCGTACTTTCTGGGGGATGGAGAGAACATCCCCTAGGCAGACCATTTGTGTTCTGTTAGTAAGGTAGCTTTTCACCCAGCTTAATGTGTTATTAGGGAAGCCAAGAGAGTTTAATTCCTTTAGGAGAAGGTCATGGTCGACCATGTCAAATGCTTTGGAGAGATCTACAAATATTGCCCCAGTAAGATTGCCCTTGTAGGCTTCACATAAAACATGGTCCATGAATCTTGCCAGAGCAGTAGCCATACTAAATCCTTTCCTGAAACCATGCTGGTCAGGGGAGAGCAGGTCATATTCTCCAAGGTTTGGCTAACTGTTGGTGAACTAATTTTTCTAGGATTTTCCCAATGTGGGATAGTAATGACACTGGATGATAGTTGTCTGAGCTTTGGGGATCTCCTCATTAAAAAATAGGGACAATTCTAATGCAATTACGCAGTCTATGATGTGCAGAAGTAAAGCACAATACTGTGCTGCATGACTGCTTGATGCGGCTCTGATGTTTGCTATCATCATTGCACATTTGAGAATGAACAGCAGACATCTCACTGTGCTTGACAGCAGCTCTCTGCTTCAGCAAAACTGCCATCACAGAGGCAACAAGCCTTTGTGTGAAGCAAATAAACAAAACAAAGGAAAAAAACACTATGGTTCTCAAAAGAGGTGTCGGGGAAGGTTAGAGAGAAAAAGATGGCATTCAGGAAGTATAGTATGAGGAATCACAGAAGAAGCAGGATGGAGAACTGTATCAGTTAAAGCAAAAGGAAGCAGGGAAGGCAGTCAGAATAGCAAAGGCCCAAATCAAGGAAAAGACAGCCAACTCAGTTAAGAAGGGAGATAAAACCTTTTATAGGTACATTAGGGAGCGAAGAAAGACCAAGGCAGGGATAGTGAAGCTTAATAAAGGGGAGGAGGGGTGGGTAGAGGGTAACTGTGAAAAGGCAGAGATACTGAACGAATACTTTTGCTCAATATTCACAAAAGAAGAGGAGGGGAGGTACTTAAACCAAACAATAGAAGCAATCTGGATGGGGGGTCGACACCAGTCCACTGACAGAAGAGAGGGTGCTGAAAGAACTCCTAAAACTGAAGGTGTACAAAACAATGGGGCCTGATGGGATTCACCACAGAATTCTAAAAGAACTAAGGGGAGAACTAGTGACACCACTGACTACCCTTTTTAATAAATCATAGGAGGATGGTGTGGTGCCAGAGGACTGGAGGAGGGCGGTTGTGATTCCCCTTCACAAAAGTGGGAGCAAGGCAGAGGCAGGAAACTACAAACATGTTAGTTTGACCTCAATGGTAGGGAAAATGATGGAATCACTTCTGAAAGAAAGAAAGAAAGAATTGTTGAGTACCTGAAGGCCAGCGGGGCTCAGAACCCAAGGCAGCATGGATTCACAGTGGGAAGATAATGTCAGACAAATCTAATAGATTTCTTTTGTACCCCCCCTTGGGGGCTTACCTTATTTGCTCCCAGTTTGCCCCCTGTAATGGTGGGAGCCCCATTGGCCCCTTTTGTCCTCCATCACAGTCCAGGTTTTTGTTGTCTATTGCTGCCCTCTGACCCCCAGAGTAGCTTTGAAGTTGGATTTGGCCCAGTTGGGCACGGAATGTTGGTTACGATTCACCATCGCTCTGTGCTGCTTCACCGAGTGGGCGGGCAACCACACATATGCTTAAAAGCACTTTAGTGTTTCTAACCGCTGTTTGAGGTAAAGAACAGGGAGTGTTTCTTGGTCCCAGTTCCCCTGTTTAATTATTTGTGGACTGGAGACAAGAGCCAGGATGGAGAGAGGCCATTTTGGGGGAAAAACATTAAAGTTAAACTTGGGCACATAGCAAAGGCTCATGAATGATATAGACATAGAAACATAGAAGTTGAAGGCAGATAAGGACCGCAAGGCCCAGCCAGTCTGCCCATTTCTTTTTCTACCTTATAAATGTGCCATCGGCCTTTGCTCTGTCAATGGTCTATCTATTCATACTCATCTGTATTGCTCCCTTATGCCTATCCCATGCCGGTTTGATGCCCTGCACTGTATTCATATCCACCACTCCTGCGGTAGGCCGTTCCATGCATCCAGCACCCTTTCTGTGAAAAAGAACTTCCTCACATTACCGCTTAATCGGCCTCCCTCTAATCTCATGCTGTGTCCTCTTGTCCTGCTATTTTTCTTATATTGAAACATGTTAGACTCTTTCACCTTGTTAATGCCCTTAAGGTGTTTGAATGTTCTGATCATATCACCTCTCTCCCTCCTTTGCTCAAGGGTATACATATTGAGCTCCATTAATCTGTCCTCATATGTTTTCTGATGCAGTCCCTGCACCATTTTGGTTGCTCTTCTCTGGACTGCCTCAATTTGGTTAATGTGCTTGTGAAGGTGTGGCCTCCAGTACTGCACACACTACTCCAGATGGGGCCTAACCAGTGTCTTGTAAAGAGGGATTATTACCTCCCTCTTCTGACTTGTGATACCCCTACTAATGTACCCTAACATCCCCCTAGCCTTACATACTGCTTTAGTGGTCTGTTTGGATGATTTCAGGTCATCACTGTTGATGATGCCCAATGATTCATGGGCATTCATGCATATTAAAGGAGTAGTCCACCCAGAATGTGCAAAAGACATATGTTACATAGAGTGTTTTGATATGTATGTTAAGTCCTAGTGTGTCCTTTCCTCTGTCTGCTATTAGGAAGTTTTTCCTAAATTAGCCTGCTAGCTGAATGGTGGTTTTACGATCCCTGGGGATCTCCATCACAAATGGGTTTATTGGCTTTCTTTCTCCTATGATACACCCTGTGTCATGTGACCGTGATGTAGCCATGCCCTTATATTTAGTATGTGTACTGCTTTAAAATCAGTTTAAAATCAGTTTAGCAACAGCAGAGCTTTGTAACTGTTCTTATCCAGGGAGCACAAATGGCAACAGTTAGTTTAGCAGATACCTGAGAGCAAGCTAACTGGTGTTTCTATAAGATAACAGCTACTAAATAGCTCTAATTCACTATTTTTGTTTTCTAAGTGCATCAGGTCTAGCTAGCATGAGTGTTTCAATTTTAAAACTTTTAATTTTATCAAACTATACACAACCGTAAAAGCACAGAAACTGCCAAGATCATCAATGCTACAATTAATAAAGACTCCAGCTGTTTTCTTACAGAAAACCCACTCAGTTAGATTTCCAGTATTTGCTAAACTGTAAATGTAGATATCAGCATTCTATTAGCAGTTAGTGCTGATTTTGCTCTGTGACAAGATTTTCATATTTATTTATTTTTACAAATGAAGTGTATGGTATGAAGCTGCAGCCTAGAAATTGCAACATACTTTGAAGTCAGCTTTTCTCCTGCCTATGGTATGGCATGACAGCAACAGGATGACAGTGACTATTCCAGCTACACATTTGATTCCATTTTACATGGTTCACTGAACTACACATTTAGTGTATCACACTTTTTCAAATAATGAAACAAATATTTTCCAAACTAAACAACTTGCATATACATATTTTTATACTTTATTAAAAAGACACTTCCCATTTGTAACAAAAAAAGAACAAAAAAAATAAATGAATGTGGTATCACAGAGGAAAATCAGCCCTAACTCCCAGTTCCTTCTAGTAGAATGATGGTACCTACATTTATGGTTTAGCAAATACTTGAGAGCTGAGTAGGAGTTAAGAAAACAGCTACAGTCTTTACTAATTATAGCATTGATGATCTGGGGCAATTTTTGTGCTTCTTGTTGAGTATAGTTTGATGAAATTGCAAAAAAGAGGTTTGCAAGAACAAGAGGGCACAATTTGAAGATAGAGGGGGGGTGGCTCAGAGGTAATTTAAGGAAGTATTTTTTCACAGAGAGGGTTGTGGATGCATGGAATGGCCTTCCGGAGGAGGTTGTGGAGTCAAAATCAGTGGTGGAATTCAAGCATGCATGGGACAGTCATAAGGCAATTCTAGGGGGTTGGGGTAGGAAGAAGTAGGCTGCTGGTTAACTAGGATCTGCAGCTTATCCAGTAGGTAGGGAAATGGGCAGACTGGGTGGGCCAAGCTGTCCTTATCTGCCGTCAACTTCTATGTTTCTATTTTAAAATGAAAACACGTGCTACTGCTAGCTAGACCTGACACACACCAAAAACACAAATAATGAATTAGAGCTATTTAGCAGCTGTTTTCTTGTAGAAACCCCAGTTACAGTAGCTAACTCTCAGGTATCTGCTAAACTAACTGTTGCCATTTGTGCTCCCTGGATAAGAGCAGTTAAAAAGCTCTACTGTTGCTAAACTAATTTTAAAGCAGTACACATGCTAAATCTAAGGGCATGGCTACATCACTGTCACATGAGACAGGGTGCATCGTAGGAGAAAGAAAGCCAATAAACCTATTTGTGATGGAGATCCCCAAGGGTCGTAAAACTACCATTCAGCTAGCAGGCTAATTTAGGAAAAATCCTAATAGCAGACAGAGGGTAGGACACACTAGGACTTAACATACATATCAAAACACTCTACATAACATATGTTTTTTGCACATTCTGGGTGGACTACTCCTTTAATGAGGAGCTGCCTGCCACCTTGGAGGACAGTGTTTTCAGTGGCAGCAACAGCCCGAGTATGTGATATAAACAGTCATGAGTGGTATTACATGGAAGGGCATTGTTGGAGCTACCAGACAGTGGAGGCACCATAAATAAAGGGCATTTTCTGTGGCTGCAGCAGGACTCCGAATGTAGAACTGCATGGAAAAGCTACCGAACTGAATGGGGGCTGACATGTTGTTGATACTTTAACCCCAGCCAGCAGCCAATCCCCTTTCTAGGCACCCAAAACTGTGACAAAGGACCTCTGTCAAGGGGAGTTTCCCAAATTCAGGTGCCTAGCTCATGCTCCAATGAACAATTAGGAGGTATTGATCACTATGGTTATTGATGATTGATTGTCTTGAACAGCCAATCAGGAGTCTGGATTCCCAAGAGAAAAGTCCAGGACTATTGAGTTCAAGTCAGTCTGTTCCCGGGCTCTTCTTGAGCAAGAAGGATTCTGTGTGAGAGGAACTGGACTGTCAGAGGCCTTGCTCAGGCCTCAGCTGGGGATTGTGCTGCAGAAAGTGAGCTAAGAAGAAAATAAAGGAGAGCTTGGACTAATGTGAAAACTCTCCAGGTACTGTTAATTGTTCCGTTCTCATCAGTAAAAGTAGCTGCTGTAGAGATCCTGCAATAGTAACCTGAACTGTGCTGCTAAAATTGAGTTGACTCATTGTGGAATCTAGACAGTTGCTGCAGAGGACTCACTTACGGTCTGAGACTCTGAAAATAATTCTCAAGAGGCAAAGCGTCTCTTGTGTAGGGTGCTAGCCAGGTTCAGTATATGTGCTTTGTGGACTGACCTAAGTGACTGAGAGCTGTGTCCCAGCTGAAGCTGAAAAGAACCTTTTGAGGACAGATTAGAGCTGCAGACACTGAAGGGAACAGGGGTTGGGCTAGTCTTGGACCTCCCCTGCAGAGTTCTATCATCTGAGTGAAAATTGGAGGGCTAGTACCCATGGCGAAGTGGACCCACTCTTTATTTTGGACAGCTGCCTGTGTTTTGGGGACTCTTGAACTCAGTTCAGGGACTGTAGAGGACTTCCACTGCTGGGGATTTCTCACCCAGAGCCAGGGAGAGCACTGCTTAAACCTTTCCAAGTGGGACTCACTGTCTCAGAAGGTGACAGGCACATGCTGGGGTGCTAGGGCATCTGTAATCCATGTTGGGAGCCAGGCTGTGGAGCCAATCCCAGGTCTGGGGCTTTTGAGGGTTGTGTGGACCTGCCACAGAGCTCTACAATGGGCCAGAAGTGGCTGAAGGTGACAAGCATCCAGACGTTCAATCAAGGGGAAAAGCTTCAAGACCTTCAAACAAGATCAAACCTGCCAGGGGAACCGAGACCATCCTCTCTTCTGCCTATTGCTGCATGAATTGAACAGAGTTCCACTCTCCAGGACCACTGGAAATTGTTACACAAACCATTGTTGAGGTCTACAAACCATGAGTACCCAGGACCTGGTTCCTGGATTCTGAAACAAGGGTGTGTGATTCTAAATTTAAACATTCTCTCAATCTTCCAGGGTCCCAACAGCTGGCCAACCCATGGCAATGTCCAGGTCTGCACGAAGTGGGTACTCCAGGGACATCTTAGGATAAACACTGGTACCAGTGGGGGTAGGCAGTCGGGGGCAGAATGACCTGTGGGTCTCTATGGTTAATGTTCTACTATTTATCACTAACTTTCCTTTTATTTCCACAGCCACTCCTCATCCAGGTACCCCTCTCCTAGCCCTTACCCCCAATAAAGCTGTGAGTGTGATTGTTGAAGCTGCTATGTCAAGAGAGGTTCTTTCCATTTTACTTTCTAACTGATTTATGATGTTTGATGGGAGAGAGTTATTTGGAATCTTGTGTGCAGGGTGGCTGGTTGGGGAGATGGGTAGGTGCAGTATCCCAGGGGGCTGTACCATTCAGTCACCTGACCCTCTTACAACTTACTCTGTGTGGAGGTACCACGCTATTATTCATAATTTTGGGAAAGAACCCCTAACTGTCACCGTAGCAAGACCCAGGCCCCTTAACCTGTACCAAGGTCAACAGACTGGGGTAGTAGCCCACTGGCACGTGGCACATGGGCTACACTTTGACTGGGTGACCAAAGTAATAGACCAGGGAGGGGCTGTGGATATGGCCTACCCAGACTTTAGCAAGGCATTTGACACAGTCACACACAAAAGATTAATAAACTGGTTAGCCAGCCTGGAAGTGGGTCCCAGGGTGGTAGCCCAGATAAAACATCGGCTGGACAACAGGATGCAAAGCGTAATAGTAAATGGAGTCCACTCTGAAGAAAGGAGGGTTACTAGTGGGGTACAGCAGGGTTCAGTACTGGGACCGGTACTCTTTAATGTCTTTATAGGTGACATTGCAAAGGGGCTGGAAGGAAAAGTAAGCCTCTTTGCAGATGACACAAAGATCTGCAACAGGGTTGATACACAAGGGGGGGGTGAGAAGGGACTTGGCAAGGTTGGAGGAATGGTCAAATGTATGTCAGCTTAGATTCAATGTAAAGAAGTGCAAAGTAATGCACCTGGAAAACAAAAACCCAGGGGAAGAGTATACAATCAGAGGGGAGGTACTAATAACAACAAAAATACTGGTTGACCATGTAAACAGGTCTTTGGCCCATGGACTTTCCAGTTTAAACAAATAAAACAAACAAACAAAATGGAAATGGACCTTGGGTAGTCATATCAGACTACCTAAAGGTACTGAAGGCAAGCAATGTTAGAAGGCAGTGTAAGGAAGGCTAGGGGGATACTGGGATGCATAGGGAGAGGCATCGCCAGTAGAAAACAGGAAGTTGTTATCCCTCTGTTCAGACAGTTGGTGAGACCCCATCTGGAGTACTGTGTGCAGTTCTGGAGACCCCATCTCTGCAAGGACATAGTCAGGATGGATGCAGTCCAGAGGAGAGCAACTAGAATGGTTCAAGGTCTGCACCAGAAGCCATACGAAGAGAGAGACTAAAGGAGCTTAATATGTATACCCTCGAGGAAAGGAAAGGGGGGGGGACATGATAGAAACTTTCAAGTACCTCAAGGGAATCAACAGAGTCCAAAAGGGTAGCATCTTTCAGAAAAAGAGATGTGCAAATTCAAGGGGGGCACAATTTGAAGATAGAGGGGGGATGGCTCAGGGGCAACGTGAGGGAGTATTTTTTCAGTGAGTGTGGTGGATACATGGAACAGTCTTCCTGAGGAGGTAGTGGGATCAAAAACAGTGAGGGAGTTCAAGAATGCATGGGACAGACATACAGCAATTCTAGTGGGGGTAGGAGGAAGTAGGCTATTGGTTAACTAGGATCTGCAGCTTATCCAATAGGTAGAAAATGGGCAGACTGGGTGGGCCAAGCAGTCCTCATCTGCAGTCAAAGTCTATGTTTCTATGTAGTTCCTCCCCTTCCCCACTCTTGGCTGTTCAGATCTCCACTTTCATGGCAGTCTGCATTTTGAAATCAGTACTGTATTACTGAGAGTAGCAAGCTGAGCAGCAGGTGTGTGTTGTCAGAGTGTCCTCTAAGTGCTGCGTGAAGCTGATGGCAGGTCGTGAACTTATGAAAGTCCTCTCTGTTTTGGATCTATGGTGCAATTTTACTTTATATTTACTAATTTATTGCTTTTACTTTTATTGAACCTTCTTATATTTATTTATTACGCAAAGGAGGAGAGTGTGGAAAGAAAGGTGAGAAGGACAGACTTGGCTTGCAGCCAGATGTTGCTAACAGCTGATAATATTGGGAGCCACAGTTGACATTCATAACATCCTAGTTTTCATTATAGCGTGCTTTGTCATAGCAAGATTTTACTGTATCTATATTGGAGATGTGGCAAAGTAAAACTTCACTGGCGAAGTTCACGTGAAGTGGTGGAATTTGCCACTTTGTGGTGCTTGACGAAGCTTCTCCAGACCTGAGAAATATCAACTGCACCTGAACTGTGAAGTTTTTGCTGCGAAGGGCAGAATTTCATTGGCAAAATTCTGAACTTTCTGGGTGAAACTCTGCACTTTGTGGCAAAATTCAGCATTTCACGGTAAAATATTTGCACTTCATGAGCCAGATTTGCATGAATTACGTAAATTGCACTCCACAAATTGCATGAAATTCACCAATTAATTCAAAGAGTGAAGTTTGCTAACTTTGCCCATCTCTAATATTTCTACGTATATATAATATATATATATATATATATATATATATATATATGCAACAGGTGTTTAGAGATAAACTGTGTGATAAATCCATTTATCTGAGTCACTGTATATATAAATTTATTTATACATACAGTGACTGTGCGCTAAGTCGGGCAAAGTCCACGCAATCCGCGCTAATGACGAATATCTCAATTCTCATGAAAATGGATATAAACCCCCAAAAGCCTGTTGCATAAATGGAATACGTGAGGCTGACTTGTGATAACTCATTTATATGTTACATGCAGTGACCTTCGACCATCACCGTGGCTCGCCACCGTGGAAGTTACTCGAGGTCACTAGCAACTGTAGCATATAAATGAGTTATCACACCGTCAACCCCCGCATATCCCATATATATATATATATATAGTTATTTATTTAAAGTTGATAACCAGGAAAGGCACACTGAGTCGAGGCTCATTTCCAGGTGTGACCCGGCGGGGGGGGGGGAATTCAAGGAATACAAGAATGCAAGTTCAGAGAATACAAACAGAGTGGAATAAATATTGACAAATACAGGATAATACAATACATATAGATTTCATACATTATATACAGATTTACAAATTCTTCTGAAAGAGGTAAGAGGGAACTGTACATGAACAGCTTTGAGGAAATACATTGTATAACGGTTAGAACCAGGTGCAGGAGGAAATAGGAGCTACGCCCAGGAGACCTGTGAGACAACATTCAGTTTGCAAGAGGGGGAAGGGATTGGGGGCAGGGATAGGAGGGGAGGCAGGTGCAAGGAGTGGGAGGGATGGTCTTTATTTGATGCTTGAGGGCATGGTGAGAAGAAGAGTCATGGAGGGTAGGGGGTTGCTGGCTCCTGATACGGGGGGAGGCAGAATGAGAAAACGGCAAAGCCTAAGGAGGACTGGCTATAAGGATGGAGAAGGTACAAGGATGATAAGAGCACAGGGAGTAGGAGGGAGCAGGGATAGGGTGGAGGATAAGTAACGGGGGAGGAGGTCAAACCAGTACTTGGCAATTAAAGTTAGGGAGTGGCAATATCATCTGTGTGAAGGGGGAGAGGTTTAAGGAGGAAAGAAGGGAGCAGTGGTGAGTCTTGAGAGGGGAGTTTGTAGCAAAAGAGCAAAAAGAGTGGAGGAGGGTATCGAGGCGGGAGAGCATGGTAGTGGAGGCTGATGCATAGATAATATCACTGTAGTCGAAAAGGGGGACAATGGTCTTTGATAGCAGGATGTGACAAAACAGAAGAGGGATGGATTCTTTGTCTTGAAAGAGCATGCAGAGTTTGGGGCAAAGTTTTGAGCACAGAGAGTTGATGTGTACTGAGTAGTCTAGGTGCTGATCAAGTCAAATGCCAGCTATTTATATGAGGGTACAGAATCGAGAATGGATCCGTCCAAGATGGAGAAAGAAGGGCGAAGGGGCAACTTTGCCAGCTTTTCAGGAGTCCTGAAGACCATGGAGACTGTTTTCTTTGTGTTGACTTTCAAGCTGTTGTCCTGGAGGACTCTGGTGAAATCAGATTGGAGGGTAGGGTAGACGGAATTGGGGGTAGGTCCAGAGGTGTGGATGATGTTATAATCTGTGTAGAAGTGGGTGTTGGTGTGTAGGCAGACATTTGGGAGGGCATTTATAAATATTGAAAATAAAAGTGGGCTGAGAATAGATCCTTGGGGAACTCCAGATAGGATGGGGGAGGCAGAGTTTCCTACTGAGACAGACTGTGTCCTGTCACAGAGGTACGAGCTGAACCACTTTACAGAGGAATAGGATAGACCGGCTTTGTGGAGTTTTTGAAGGAAGAGTGAGTGGGAAATGGAGTCAAAGGCCTTAGCTAGGTCTATAAAAATCATTGCAGTAATGTGCCCCTTGTCCATGGCAGAGAGGATGGAGTTGGAGACATGGAAGACTGAGGAGGTTGGGGGTTGAGACGGGTATGATCGAATATTAGCTCAGTAAGGTTAAGAGCTTCAATGGAGTGTCTTGTGGAGGAGGGGGAGAGATAAAAATGTTATTGAAATCTCCCAACATTAGTAGTTCACCTGGAGAGGAGAGGGAGGTGATGGTAGTGATGCAGGAGATGATGGACTCAGGAGCAAGTCTAGGGAAGGCATAGAGAACACCAATAAAGATATGGGAAGTAGATGGGAGGGCTAAGTGAGTGAGGAGCACCTCATTGGATTTAGGGGCAGCTTCATGATGGATGCTGGAGCAGGGGATAGTATTTCGGATGCATATGGCAATGCCTCCACCTCTTTTGCCATAGTCTTGACAGTAGAGGTTGAAGCCAGGTAGGGCAAGGCTAGAGTTAGTGACATGGGAGGAGAGCCATGATTCAGATATGCAGAGTACATCAAGGGAATGTTGAGAAAGCCAAACTTTTAGCAAGTTATGCTTAGGGAGCAGACTATGGACATTTACATGGAAAATGCAGAGGCCTTTGGGGGGGGATGCAGTCATTGGTGTGGGAAGGTGGGCCAGGGTTGAGTTCTATGTCACCTGAGAGAAGGAGTAGAAGGAGGATGAGGGAAGGGAGGAGGCATTTTTGATGGAGGAAGGGGAAGGAGAGAGGGTGACTGGGGTTGGAGTGAAGAAGTGATGTGAGAAGAGAGAAATGTTTCAGGGGTTGTGAGAAGGCCAGGTAAGGGGTCATGAGTGGATGGGCAGTTGAGAGGTGGGGGAGAAGGGGTAAGGAGTAGAAGGGAGGTCGATGATAGGGTGGACCAAGGTGCAGTAGCGGTGCAGTGCAAGGGATGAAGGGAGTGGTTGGGTAGTATGGGGGTAAGAAGAGAGGGGGTGCGGGGCCATGGATACAGTGGTAGGTAGGTTTAGGGGGGCTGTCAAGTGAGGGAAGGAGGGTATGGACTAGGAAACTTAGCACTAGGGGTAGCACCTTGAGAGGGCATGACCAGGAGGAGGGATGGAGGGAGTAGAGAAGTTACTGAAGAAAGTAACTTAGGCAACCAAGTGTGAGGAGAAAGGGGTTTTAGTGGCCTCTAGTGGCCATTTGTGCCAGGATGCAATGGGGAATTGGGGAGATAGAATTAGGACCGACCACCCAGGGTGGGTGGGGGGAAGGCAGGTTTCCTCTTGCACCCACAGTGCTGCAAAAGCCATACCTTAGATTAATTCAGATGGTAGCCCTGGAGCCCAGGGATCATGGATCACGGTTGGGGAGAGTGAAGGGCTGAAAGGTAAGGGAGAATCACAGTGTAGATACTGCTCGGGGGGAAGGTGAAAGGGCAGAAAATGTTAATGTGTCACTGGGGGAACCCCCCCGAAATACGGAGTTTCCTCACAAGAGCTGGGCTCACAAATTACTATACAATGTCATTTGTCCCATTTAAATTTTGCAGCCCCAATTAACTTTACAAGCCCGTTATTGGGAAACTAGCACTATTTATATGAAATACTACTGAGGATTCAGCAGAAATACATTAAATAATTAAAACAGTTGGTGGATTAAAATCCCTTGGATGTTACAGGCATCCGACAAAAAAGGTGCCAAATTCAGATTTCTCTAAGTTCTATCCCTGATATTGGAAAGCTAACACTTTTTATATGGAAAGTAGCACTCTTTACATGTAATACTACTGAGGATTTGGCAGAAATACATTAATTAAACAGTCAGTGGATTAAAATCCCTTAAATGTTACAGGATTCAGATAAAAAGGGCACCAAATTCAAATTTCTCCAAGTTCAAGTTGTTTCCTCATGCACCCCCTGTGCCGCAAAAAACATATTTTAGATTAATTCAGCAGGTAGCCTTGGAGCCTGCGGATTGTGGATTGTGGTCAGGGAGAGTGAGGGGCTTAGATTAACTCAGATGGTAGCCCTGGAGCCCAGGGATCATGGTCTGGGAGAGTGTCTATCTATCTATATATATGTGTATATATATATATATATATATATATATATTATATATGTATATATATAATATATATGTATATTGATAAAATGGGTAGGAAAAAGTATGTCTGCTGATTTGTTGAGTCACATCACATGACCGCATGATATCAGAACCCGACTGCACACCTGCAATTTTATCCCCCTAAAAACAATTTTGCCATTTTATAAGATAGATAACCCACTCTACGGTGTTCAGTCGTGCTATGATATACGCACACCTTGGGTGGTTGATGTACTCAGCCTGCGGCCTCATGTGTACAACACACATGAATGCGTGCATATATCAGAATGCGATGGTACACCTAAGAGTGGGTTATCTATTACATATATATATATATATATGTATATATATATATATATATACACACACACACATATACATATACATATACATATTGTGATAAACTCAGGTATTGGAGGAGAGGGGATTTCCCTGAGTAAGATAGTCAGTGTACAGCTGCAGCTGATTCAGCTGATTGGCTGCAGCTGCACAGACAGGAGAGCTTTAAAAACAGGAAGGAAAAGCCAGCAGGCAGTTGCTGCAGGGGTAGAGGGCTGCCAAGCTGCTAGGATGTGTTCCAGAACAGGAGTCCCTTAAGCAACCCTCAGGAGATTGGTCTCCTGAATTAGGCCAAAAAGAAAAAAGTTATTTCCATTGTGAGTTTTCTGTTTTACTGTTTGTGTTCTTCCAGAAGGTCTAGCCATCTGGAAAAGGGGGGTTCTAGTTAGGGTCAGGGACTGTTTAGTCAGCACTCCCACCCGGAGCTAGGTATCTTTATTTCTGTTTTTGTTTCATTTTCCCCAGTGGGGATTAAAAAGGAAAAGGGCAGAAGCCCAAAGTTCTGTGCCACCAACCATATTAAGAAAATAAAAATATACCTGGTTGGTTTGATGTTAACAAACTGGTCTTCCTGAGACTCCTTAACCACTGCAAAGCTGATCCCGAATCCCGTGGCGAGGTTGCGCCTTGTCACACATGGTGTTAGAAGTGGGATCAAGTCGGCGTAGAATTTGGCTGGAATCTGAACCACCCCAGAGTAAAGGAGACCAGGCATGGAGGACGTGGTGAAAGCCTTCATCCAAGCTAAGGCAGCCCAGCAGGAAGCTACCCAGGCTCAACAAGAGACGAACCAGTTGCTGCTCACACAGACAGCCCAGGACCATGCTGTCCTCCAGGAAATTGTAAAGTGTCTCATCAAGATCACACCAGGAGAAGGGTGCCTGGGAGGGTCTACCCCAGAGGGTTACCAGACTGTAAGGGCTTTCCACTGTCTGCAGAAAATGACGATGGCTGACGACATTGAAGCATATTTGCTCGCTTTTGAAAGGATGGCACTCGTGAATCATGGCCTCAGGAACAGTGGGCCGGCATTTTAGCTCTGTTTTTGTGCAGTGAGGCTCAGAAGGCGTATTATGATCTGGATGAGGGAGTCGCCACTGACTATCCAAGGCTGAAGGAAGAGATCTTGGCCCGTGCTGTCGTGACTCCAGCCCTTCGTGCCCAGAGGTACCACAGTTGGAGATTCCGGGAGTCGGCAAAGCCATGGTCGCAGATGTATGACCTCCTCCACTTGGCCAAGAAGTGGTTGTGACCCAAGCTCCATAGCGCTGCCAAAATTGTGGAGTTCCTGGTGATGGACCGGTTCTTAAGAGGACTACCGCCCAGCCTACGGCAGTGGGTTGGACAGGCCGACCCTGCTTCCTGTGATGAACTGGTCACCTTGGTGGAGCGGCATTATGCCATGAAGGAACTTTCCCCGGACATCGGGATCGGCTACCCCCGGGACTTGGGGCAGACTACAAACTGGAGATACTGACCCCCCGAGAGGTCAGACCGGACAAGGCCTGGGAGAAGGACTACCGAAGAGCAGTCTGAGGCCACAAAGGGACTTTTGGGTTTGAAAATAGAGGGGGATCTGACCTCCCCTAGAAGCCCAAAGGGTCCAGGGTCACCCTGAGAATGCTACCACTGTTATGGGTGCAGGAAGTGGGGACATGTAATTGCCAACTGCCCAAATGGGGTTGAACCAATGCAATGCAACTGGGGTTGGTCCCCACAGAGTGGTTGCCATTTGATTAATGTGGTAGGGGTGATCACCACTTCACACCGATTTACCCAGATGGTTAAGGTAAATGGACAGGCTGTTATGGCCCTTGTTGACTCGAGGAGTGAGGTCACTCTTATAGTTCACAGTTTGGTGCAACCCTCCCAAATTAATTTCCAGAAACATACCGGGATCACCTGTGTCCATGGCACAGAGTTTTATTACCCTACAGCACTAGTTACCATGGAAGCACAGGGGGAGGAGAGGCAGGTCACGGTGGGGGCCCTCCCTTGATTGGTGCATCCTGTCCTGGTGGGTCGAGATTTCCCTTGGTTTGAGACATTATTCCATGAGGGGGGAACCCGGGAGGTGAGGGCCCCAGTAACCGAGGCTATGGTGCTCAGAATCCCCGAGGGATTGGAGGAGTCACCCGATTATTTCCCTTATGGGCATTGGGACCCTGAGTTGTATGGGGAGACAGGAAAGTCCTGGAAATCATGAAAGGAACACAGGGATTGTAAAAAGTTAGGAACCAAGATACTGGCTGCCAATGGCAGGTCCGTGCTGGTGAGAGGTAGAACCCCGCTCCCAGAGGGACAACAGGGTGAGCGGTCTGGTGCCCAAGGGGAGAGTTGTAGGGAGGAAGAGGAGGACCCAGAAGCAGAGACAGAGTTGAAACCCCCTGAATTGAGTATCCTCAGGATAGCCTCCAGGAACTTTGGTCGGGACCAAATAGAAGAACTTCTCTTTCAGAATATCCAGTCAGAGGTTGTGGAGATTAATGGGGTGCTGGTAGAAGTCAAAGCCAAGGGACCCGGACTGTATTTCATGTTAAATAATGACCTCCTATACCGAGTGATACCGGGTGAAGAACATGATGTGGAACAGTTGCTGGTCCCCTGCCAGCACAGAAAGGCGGTACTGGATTTGGCACATGCTCACCTTCTCGGAGGACATCTTGGGGTCAAAAAAACACTGCGCCGCATACTCTGAAGAGTCTACTGGCCTGGAATTTACACTGAGGTAAGGAGGTACTGTGCTTCATGCCCCGAATGCCAGTTGGCGCCCTCGCAGCCAAAGTTAAGAGCCCCATTGGTGCCCTTGCCAATCATTGATGAACCCTTCGTGAGGATTGCAATGGACCTGGTAGACTCCCTAGACAGGTCAGCCCAGGGCCACAACACATCCTGGTCATTGTAGACTACACTTCAAGATATCTGGAAGCGATCCTGCTCCATAACATAGCCTCAAAGTCAATTGCCCGAGAGCTCATTCAAGTTTTCACGAGGGTCAGATTCCCAAAGGAGATACTGATGTACCAGGGTACTCCCTTTGTCTCACATTTGATGAAGGAGCTTTGCAGACTCCTCCAGATCCAAGCCCTGAGGACCTCAGTGTACCACCCCCAGACAGATGGTCTGGTTGAATGATTTAATCAGACTTTGAAGGGGATGTTGCAGAAAGTCATGAGCCGAGACGGAAAGGACTGGGACTTACTCCTTCCCTACTTAATGTTCGCTATCCGAGAGGTCCCACAGGCATCCACCGGATTCTCCCCCTTTGAGTTGTTATATGTCCGCTGCTGCCAGCCCGGGGTATCCTCGATATACTAAAGGAGGACTGGGAAGAGATACCACCACAAGGAGCCAGTGTGATTGGGTATATCTCCCAAATGCAGGAAAGGTTGGCCCGGGTCATTCCTATTGTCCGGGAACACTTAGAAAAGTCCCAAGAGACCCAACGGACTTATTATGATTGTCAGGTGAGGATCTGGAAGTTCCAGCCAGGGGATCGGGTGATGGTCCTGGTTCCCACAGTAGAAAGCAAACTGCTCACCAGGTGGCAGGGTCCATATGAGGTCATGGAAGCTGTTGGTGATGTGAACTATAAAGTAAGCCAACCCAATCGCAGGAAGAAGTTCCAAATATTAACCTCCTGAAGGCATGGCAAGACCGGGAGGCCTGCTGTGTCTGGTTGGCCGTAGCCCCGGCAGAAGGTAAAACAGAGGGGCAAGTCCATATCTCACCCGAGCTGCCTCCTACACAGTATAAAGAAGCAGTGGAAATGGTTCAGTGAAACTGAGATGTGTTCTCTGAACGACCTGGTCAGATGGTCGCAGCCTACCATGATATTGTGACAGCTCCGGGCGTAAGGATAAGGGAAAGATCCTACCGTATCCCAGAGGTCAAGAGGAAAGAAATCCTAGCTGAAGTTGAGAGGATGTTGAAGCTCAACATCATAGAAGAGACCCATAGTGAATGGTCAAGCCCCATCGTCCTTGTGCCAAAACCGAATAATACTTGGAGGTTCTGTAATGATTTCAGGAAACTAAACGAGGTATCACAGTTTGATGCATACTCCCTACCTAGGGTCAATGAACTGATCGACCAGTTGGGGAAGGCCAGATACCTCTCCACCTTGGACCTTAAGAAGGGACACTGGCAGATCCCACTCACAAGGGCAGCCCAGGAGAAGACCGTCTTCGTCACCCCGGGGGGTTTATACCACTACAAAGTCCTCCCATTCGGTCTACATGGAGCACCTGCGACCTTTCAACGCATGATGGACTGACTGTTGCGCCCACACTCTCACTATGCTGCCGCCTATATTGATGATGTGGTCATCCATAGTACGGACTGGGAAACTCACCTTCAGAAGGTCGAGGCCATACTAGATACATTACGAGAAGCCAGGTTGACAGCAAACCCCACCAAATGTAAGATCAGCTTGTCAGAAGCAAAATACTTGGGCTATGTGGTTGGACGGGGATTGGTGAAACCCCAGGTGAAGAAGGTAGAGGCAATCCAAGACTGGCCCCAACCAAACAAGAAAAAGCAAGTGAGGCCTTTCCTAGGGTTGGTCGGTTACTACTGGAGGTTCATCCCTTACTTTGCCTCTCGGGCCGCTCCATTAATGGAGTTAACCAGGGCGAGAGTACCGGACATCATGAGGTGGTCGGAGACAGCAGATGGGGCATTCACTGACCTCAAGACAGCCCTATGTTCTGATCCAGTACTGGTCTCCCAGATTTCAATAATGAATTAATTCTACAAACAGATGCCTCGGATGTTGGATTGGGGGCAGTACTCTCCCAGATGGTAGCAGGTGAAGAGCACCCCATCCTATACCTAAGCAGAAAGTTGTTACCCTGGGAACAGCGGTATGCCGTAGAGGAAAAGGAGTGCCTTGCAGTAAAGTGGGCGATGGAAACCCTCAGATATTACTTACTAGGTCGCAAGTTCACTCGTGACAGACCATGCTCCACTCAAGTGGATGCAAACAAACAAGGAAAAAAATGCCAAAGTGATGAAATGGTTCCTTGCACTACAACCGTACCACTTCATGGTCCACCACAAAGTGGGGACACTGAATGGAAATGTGGATGGACTTTCCTGAAGACCCTACCTCTCGGCATAGGCCGCCCAACCCTATAGTGTTGGGCTGGGGAGGGGGATGTGTGATAAACTCAGGTACTGGAGGAGAGGGGGTTTCCCTGAGTAAGATAGTCAGTGTACAGCTGCAGCTGATTTGGCTGATTGGCTGCAGCTACACAGACAGGAGAGCTTTAAAAACAGGAAGGAAAAGCCAGCAGGCAGTTGCTGCAGGGGGAGAAGGCTGACAAGCTGCTTGGATGTGTTCCAGAACAGGAGTCCCTTAAGCAACCCTCAGGAGATTGGTCTCCTGAATTAGGCCAAAAAGAAAAAAGTTATTTCCATTGTGAGTTTTCCATTTTACTGTTTGTGTTCTTCCAGAAGGTCTAGCCTTCTGGAAAAGGGGGGTTTCTAGTTAGGGTCAGGGACTGTTTAGTCAGCACTCCTCTTTATTTCTGTTTTTGTTTCATTTTCCCCGGTGAGGCTTAAAAAGGAAAAGAGCAGAAGCCCAAAGTTCTGTGTCACCAACCATATTAAGAAAATAAAAATATACCTGGTTGGTTTGATGTTAACAAACTGGTCTTCCTAAGACTCCTTAACCACCGCAAAGCTGATCCTGAATCCCGTGGCGAGGTTGGCCTTGTCACAATATATATACATATATGTGTGTGTGTGTGTGTGTGTGTGTATAGGGGATACATGATGATGATGAGTGTGATATGGCAAATATTGTCACCCCTGCAGAGTGAGATATCCAGAGCTCACAATATAGGAGTGACAATATTTACCATAGCACATGATCTACACATCATGTAGTCGATTTATACAATAGGGCTAGGAGTTTCAGAAGTATTATTATGTTGTTTTGTGTTCTGTTCCTGTTTATGTGTTTGCTTATTCTGTGTATGAGTTTTTCTTAATGGGCCTGCAGTGTTATAAACTCTGGGAAATAGATGAGTGTGTTTTGCAATGCTAAATGAGTTAGTTTTAGGTAGGAGTTAGAAATAGGATATTTTGTGAAGCTGTATTCTTTAGAAGTCTGGCTACAGTCAAGCTGAGAGTATCACAGTAATGGTAATGGGCTGAGAGTCAGACTGTCAGAACAGCTGATCCTGTTTTTAGTGGTAATTGAGTTAGCTGCAGGCAGCAGTGAGGAACAGAGTGTTCTGTGAAGCTGTGCTCTTTAGAATTCTGGCTGCAGTCAAGCTGAGAGTATCATAATAATTGTAATGGGCTAAGAGTCAGTCAGAGTTTGAGGAACAAGTGAGAATGTTTTCAGTGGTAATTGAGTTAGCTGCAGGCAGCAGTGAGGAACAGACTGTTCAGTAAAGCTGTGCTCTTTAGAATTCTGGCTGCAGTCAAGCTGACAGTATCACAGTAATGAGCTGGAAGTTAGAGTGGGGAATATGTGTGTTTTGTAATGCTAACTGAGTTAGCTGCAGGCAGTAGTGAGACCTCTCATGTAGTTCTGCATTTGTGTCTATGGTAACAGCACAGGTGTTTCTTGCATGCTGAGGGAAAAGCTGTCTAGAGTGATGATATCAGTGACCTTTGTGTGTAAATGGCTGATATCATCACAGTAGAACTGAGGTTAAAAATATCACACTGCAGTGGATGATACACTGTTTTATCTCACTCATTTATCATGCACCCCTATTGTATAAATATATATATCTACAGTATATAAAATAACTGTCCATCATTTTTTTTGCAATGGAGATGACCATTTATTAGTTGCTGCAATAACCAGTCGGTTATTATGGCAAACATGCGCTCACTCAGTGAACAGCAGTTGTGGTCTTGAGACAGTCTCAAGTGCTGCATTCAGTGAGTTGGTGGTTTTTCAGTGTAAAAAAAAGCATCACTCTAAACAATACAAAGAGCTTACGGGGTGGGGGGGCATAACCAGCATGACTAACATGGAGGGAATTGATGTCTAGTAATTATATAAGATAAAACATTGGGTGGTGTGACTACTCAAATTTAATTCACACCCTTGGTGTGTGCTGCTTGAATAAACTCCTCGAGCTTCACTCTTGGGGTTTAAGTAGCATCACACATCTTGGATGTGAATTCAATTCTTTGTAACACACACCACCCTATATATTATTCAATATATACAGTATATATATATATATATATATATATATATATACAGTATATATATATAAATTATACTTGAGTAATAGTGCAACTGTAGTTAGTTAGGGCTGAGCAGGCTGTTAAAAGCAGCAGTACTACCGAATCAGGAATTGATCTATCAAAATTCTGCTTTTTGGCTGTAAGTATGCAGCCAAAGTTCCAGTTTCCATACCTGTAAATGTTTTTTTCCAGTCATCTTTAGTTTTTTAGATATTTGCAATTTATTTAAATTGTTGTGACACTACAACAAATATGGTGGATGACTAATTTTCAGCTGCACTTTTTCTACAGGTCACATCATGACTTTTGACAACAGCAGAGGGACCATCTACTGACCATTCCCGATGTCCCTGCAAGTCATTCACATGTGCATTTGGTAGCAGAGGGGGTTCTAGTGCAACATGCTTAGTGGCAGAAATGTAAACAAAAGCAGAGAATAAATGAGCAAATTACTCAGCGATAGTACATTGCCGATGAGAACGAGTACCAGGTATATCATTAGCAAGGCACAGGGAATAAACTGTCAAAAAAAGTGCAATTTTTTTTTTCATAGTACTGCTGCTTTAATGTTAATTCAAAAATTTTACACATAAGTTACTTTGACTCTATTTAACAAAATTGCTTGACATTTTAAATGTGTGGTCTAGGCAGCAAGCTCTTTAGATCTGACAAGTTTAGTGAAGGTTGCTTCTCAGGATTCAAAATCCTGAGTTTTAAAGTATTTAAAAATGCACTTTTTGGCCATTTTCTGGTCACCTGTGGAGAAAAATGGTTTGGAATAATGTTCTTGAACTTTCAGGGTATAAGAGAATTGAACCAAGGGAGTGCCTTTTAATTGCTTCATGAAAAAATATCAATTGGTTCATAAGCTATAAGGTTTTGAAATTTGTCTTCTGAGCATGTTCAGTAGGGTTTTTGTTATAATCCTCTGACACGAAAGAAAACTTTTACTTTTGTGAGGCATTTTACTTTCAAAAAAGTAAAATGACTTGTGAAGAATTTTACTTTCATAAGCCATTTTACTTTTGTAAGAAAATGTTTTTTACTTTTGCAATAATAAGTTTTAATGTTAGTGAAAACTAGTTACGGCACACCTACACACTTAAAAAAACAGCAGCTAGGTACTAAACCAGAGTCCATAAGTTTATTTTCTGGCCACCACAACAGTGCAAAACGTCTATTCAGGCCCTCGCTTGGAGACTAACAGCAACGTTTTTGGCAGCAAAGTTACAGTTATTTTGTTGTGTGTGTAGGTGTGCCCTGACTAGTATTCACTTGCTTTACATTTTTGTCACTGAGCATCTGGTGCCTAGTGCGGCTCTCATTCATTTCTAATTCTAAGTGTTACTGTTGTGAGTTTGAACCTTAATAATAGTATCACCATTTGACAAAATTGCATGAAATTTGCAAGCACAGTCAGGATGCCAAGGTCTATTACCTAGACAAGTTTAGTAATGGTTTCTTGCTTGGATTGAGAGACACAGGGAATGCAAAAATAAGGAAAAAAAGCCCTTTTTTTTTGCCTTTTTTTTTGCTCATGTCTAGAACAAAAATTATTAGGAAGTTTGGGGTTTCAACATTTTCATGGTAGAAGGGGTTCGGCCCAATGAGGCGCCTTTGAAGATTTTTCTGAAAAAAAAATATTAATTTGTTCTCAAGTTATAAAGTTTGAAAAATTTGGCTTCGGAGCATAGGTTGAGTACACACTTTAATGTTAAATCCATTTTTGCACCTTAATAACTTTGGTCCATTCAATAAAATTGCATTAAATTTTGCATCTGTGGTCTGGGTGCCATGTTCTTATGATCAGCAAATTTTGTGATGGCCACTTGTTTGGATTCTGAGATCCAGAAACATTAAAAAAAAACACTTTGTGGCAATTGTGTTCTCACATTTAGACCAAAACTGGTTTGGAATTGTGTTTCAAAATTGTCAGTGTAGAAGTGCCTCAGCCCAAGGAGATGCCTTTTGCAGGTTTTGTGAAAAAAATATGAATCGGTTCCTATGTTATAAGGTTTTTTCTTTTGCTAATTTCTTTATCTCCCCCACCGACCAGCCCCTTTCCACTACCTCCCCACAGCCCCATCACCCTGACATCCACTGATGCTTACCTCTTGGCTTAGAGGTGCCAGTTGGCCAGGTGTGGTGCCTGTGGGGGACCGGCATCATCCCGCCAGTCAGTGGAATTTTTCGGCCTCCATGTTTCTCCCTTCCCTGATTGCAGAGGTACAGCATGCAATGATGCCAAAGGCTGAGCCATGCACACTTCCACACACAGCACGCCGAGCATCTGCTCCTCCCCTTATTCTGTAGAGCCAGTGTGTCAGCCTCCAGCCACCACTAGGAGCCAGGTAAGCACCAGTTTCTGGTCCCACCACTCCCTGGGAGAGGAGAGCTGTCCTTGGGATGCTCAGTCCTCTGTCTCCCCAGCCGACCCCCAGCAACCCACTTGCACCACAAACAAGGGTCACTGGTGTGGCAGAAGGTAAGGCAGTGATGCCTTAACATTCCATGCCACTGGTCCGGCAAGTTGTAAAGTTTAAAAAATTTTGCATCTGAGCATGCACATTAAGGTTTTCAGAATAGCTGTTTTGTATTATACAGGCATGAGCACTACCACCTTGTTTTTTTGGGGGGCAAAAAATGTCTCTAGAAACACATAAAAATGATGCTTTTTCCAAAAACAAACACTGGAACTTGGGTTGCTAGGAACTGTTCAGCTAGACTCTGGGTTTGTTTGATGAAGCATGATCCCAAAATATGTTTTCTGGGTACCACAAAAATCTTAGCTCACCACCTTAGTGAAGGCTGGGATTCTTGTGTTGTGATGGGATCATTCTTTTTCCATGAGAAAGTGCAAACAAAAGAATTCTTTGTTTCAACACACAAAAAAAGTGTGAACATTCTTTGTTTGAACATAAAAAAGTGCAAACAAAGAATTCTTTGTTCACAGCATAACATTTTGGACTTTGTACCCCAAATCAGCTGTTACCCATAACTCAGGCATTTTTAACATGTCTTCACCAAATTTTCAACAATTATTTTTAAGGCCCTTCGATGAACACAGTTGGTGAGAATTGTCACTTCCACCTCAAAATGTGTTTTTATGTTGTAATGACATAAAAAACATTTTAAAGGGCAGAATGCAAGTCTCTCACTCCTGTAGATGTCATCAAGGCTTAAAATATTAGTTCTCAGAATTTGGGGCATACTGTAAGTATTGAAAAATGGAATGGGTGCTGCGGTAAAGTTCTGCTGGTATGCACGTAATTCTGACCTACAGGAACTGTGTAGGGCCCTCCAGGTCCTTTACAGATTCTGAAGATCCATATAATGCTGTGATAAGAGATTTGTATGGTGACCAAAGTGCACGATGCCAATTGTGTATGCACAGAACAGCCCATGCATACAATGAGCTAACATACATAAGACTGTTGCATAGCATTTGCATAGGGAGCCCTATGCAAATTGCACACCCACATAAGACATGACCAGGGCTGCACTTGTGCACCAAAAAGTTAGTTGTACTTTGGGTGTCATGAATTTTTACCTGCATCTACAGAAGTGCAGATCCCACAGGGGCCTGAGCTTCTGCAGGCAGATATGGCTGTGCGTGTGTTGCAGTGTGCATGTATATCTGTAGCTGCAGAGGCACTGGCCCCACAGGGGCCAGCACTTCTGTTGCCAGAGGTACTGTTGTAATTTGAGTTGTTATTAACTTTCTTAAAAAGAAAGGAAAGTATTTACAAAACAAACTGTGTTAATGCACCAGTTAGAGTTTAAAGGAACACTGTCAACCCCCGTAGGCCTCATAGTGTCCTTAGTTTAAAAAACACATTTTATGACTGCTAACATTCTGTGAAGATTGCTGAATGTAGCTGGTAGTTTGATTCTGATTCTTTTTTCTTTCAAAAAGTGAAAAACAGACTACCGATGTTACCACACAAAAATAGGTTTGTTTACATTCCTTGATCAACTCCCACTGCATCTTTCCTGGACTTGGGAACATCCCCAAACAGTCTAGTCACTCATGATGCAGTGGGAGTTTAGGAGGCTATGGCACCATAAGTAAGTGCACTGTTTAGAGGTGTTTCTAATGTTCAAAAGTCTTCAATAAGCATAGTTACAGGATTTGAAACAAAATAAAGTTGTTTATAAATACACATTAGCATGCATTTCAGTTCTACTAAACAAGCAGACAGACAAAACAAACTGCAACATTAATGAATCTTGGAGAAGGTAAGCAATCATAAAATGTGAGGTTTTAACTAGAAATAATATGATGCGAAACAGGTTGACAGTGTCCCTTTAATATTTTTTAGCTGTAAAAAAAAGATGGTGGCTGTCATTGATGATATTTTTTCTCAGGAAGGATAAATCACTAATTTTGTGAAAAGACAATGTGTGCAAACACTAAATTTATCATTCATATCAGAGGATTATCCAAAAAACCTACTGTGCACGATCAGAAAAAAATCTAAATCCTTATAACTCTGGAACTGATTAATATTTTGTCACAAAAGCTTCGAAAATCACGGCCTTGGTACAGGCCACTTCTAACCTGAAAGTTTCAGAAAATAATTCAGTTCTGTCTATGGTCTAGGTGACAGCAAAAACAAGCATTTGTCAATGCCAAATGTTTCCTTGCATGGTGTATGTGGCATTGTGTTAGTAGAATCATCACTTAAGATTTTGTTATATCAGCAACATCAGTGATTTAGTGCTTAGTGCAGTGATGCACATAAAGCCACTCAGCTGTAATGTAATGCTTATTTACAGGGAGGATTTTATTATCATAAAAAAAATATGCTCGTATGAGGCTTAGAGTGAGGAGTGACACTGGGGGCTGAAGGTTGTATAGGGTGGGGAAGTTCTTATTTAAATTCAATAGATGGGATTCAGTAACGGAATGGAGGAACATGGCTGGCTTGTGATATAACGGAGGGTGAGCGAAAGAGAATAATGAATAATAAAAACATATACTCACAGAGGTCTATGAGGTAGTATGGGTGTTAGAAAAAGGAAAGGTTCCTAACTGCCCATTTGGGTGGTAAATACAGTATATTGCACTATATTTCAAACTACCCTGCTGTTATAACCATGATCAAACCACAATCAAATAAGGATAAACCATGGGGTGTGTGTAAACATTTTGTCACCCTGATTCACAACAGTGGACAGCAGATTGCCAAAAGATTTATGCAGCTTCAGGTCAATGCAAGTTTTTTGATCGTGGTAAGGATAATCCTTTTAGGTTTTGTTTTATATAACTGCGAGCCATTGCTTGATTCATTTGGAAGCATGTTATCGTATCTATTATGGGCAATGCTATTAAAATTAATTTTTGGTGAAACCAATTTAAAATTGAATTAAGGAACTGCACAGTGTGACTTTAAGCTGATATAAAGTCACATCCTAATTACAATGGTGACAAGCAGTACACATAAAATGTTCAGTGACATGAGTAGCTACCAAAAAACTGGCACATTTCATGTAAATTATTTACTGTATAGAAACTTGCTATTTTATGCAGTAATGAAAATCAGAGTCACCACATGCAGTATATATAGAATAAAGTATGGGGTGATGTGTGTAAACTCGAAGTATACACACTCTGGAGGTGTTAGATGCTGCATAAACCCTGAGAGTGAAGCTTGAGGGGTTTATTAAAGCATCTAACACTGGAGCGGGGGTGTAAATTTCGAGTTTACACACATCACCCCATGTTTTATTTTATATGATTGCTGGGTTTTCCTTTTTTGCCACAGCAATTATGTAAAATAAGAAGACAGGTCTCTGTACAGGTGTGCCATGGTCCAACTGGGTTTAGGCAAGTTTGGCGGTTGGACGTGGATGTTGAAGAAAACATTTTTTAATTTTTTAATATAACAACAAATTTGTGCTGCGTTTGTGTGTATTTTTTTGTTAAAATTGACTTACCGCCAATTCTGAGTGGCACTGTAAGCTCAGGCAGTAAGCCTGTATGTCCAGCAGTCAGGAAAGGAAGAGCAGGTGCTGGGACATGCGCAGAGTGAAGGAAACTGGGCCTGTTTGCCATAATAAACACTCTTTTACTACGGCAAATTACGCCACAGTTTTCCTATGGAAAACAGGAAGACTCAGTTATTATATTCTGATAACACATGGGTTGAGTGAAAATAATAGAAAGTAGTGCACCCTCATTACCCAAAATCATTTTCTAAAGATCCCTGCTCTTCCTTCATAGGGCATCTTTGAACTGCTGTCTTCTTATGTACTAAATGCTTGCATACCATATACAAACTAGCTTTTCAAAATTGTATTTAAATTTTATCTGACCAGGTGCACACCTATAAGCCATGAGCTTGGCTCAGCAACTATGGTCAATGTTTGTCTCAGTGGACTGTATGATACAGTTCAACAGTTAGTGGAACTGCCAACAGCTCTGGATTGATTGAAACAGTAGGCAGCAAAATCACAAATTAACTTCAATATCACAAACTGTGTGGTATTAGATGTTAAGAGTACAAATGCAATTTATAAACTTAAGGGTAACATTATAAGATCTTCTAGCCAAGAAAATTCCATTGTGTTAATGTATCATCACTCAGATGTGCAAATTATTGCAACAGTGTCAGTGGCTCAGCAGGTTGCACACTTGTTTCTGAGGCCAGAAGATCAAAAGGCTGTGGGTTTTATCCCCACACCAGGCACTTGGGTTGCATACTGACACTGTACTGCAGCATGAAGGGGGTGCTGCACTCCTGAGGTGCTGTCTTTCAGATGAGATGTTAAACCGAGATCTCATGTGGTTGTTCAGGTGTACATTAAAGATCCCATGGCACTTCCTGAAAAGAGATGGGGAATTTTTTATTTAAACTGGTCTAAGAATATTCACAGTATATACAAGTACAGTTTAAGATAACTTACAGGTCACATCAGAGTCTGATAACATAAACATAATAGTAATCACTTAAGTAACAGGAACATCAGAGTCCATAATCCATGGTAAGTTTTTCCATCATTCCCTTAAGATTTGTGTTTGTATAACTTTGCATTCGGCATGGTAAATCTTTCTTATTTCATGGTCAATTTTTCCCCAAAAGTTCTTGATGTGAAATGTGAATTTGCTGAAGAGTGAATAAACACTGTGCTGTCCAAATACTGTATGCCGTTTAAAAACTGTAAAAATTATATTCAGAGTGTCCTTATTTCATTTTTTTTCCAAATAGCATCAAATTTCCCATGCATTATATTGATATAAGATACTGTAGAAAAAAATTAGTTCTTCCCAAGTCATGGCTACCAGATCCTGAAACCCCTGTATAAAGGAGCAAAGAAAGAAGAGATGTTCAATTGTTTCTGGTTTTTGAATACATTTTATTCTGCTACACTGTCTTTCTGATATTTGCTTATGTTTCTGGTTGTTTTTCGCATTTATCCTTTCATGGCAACTGAGCCAATGCAAGTCCCACATATGTGCAGGAATTCTAGGGTTATGTATTAGTAGATGTAATAATGCTGGTCTATGTTCTACTGGGCATTTATGAAACACTATAGGTACGTTACAAATGTGCTGTACTGAATGTTTATATAATGTTCTCCTATGGAGCGTCAAAATCATGGTACTACTAATCTGCCATTGCTTCGATCTACTGAAAGTGTCCCTTACATATCTATGGCTAAGTGGGACATTTTTGACCTTCTTTAGGGTGTTTAACTCCCATTGTCTGAGCCAAGGCCTACAGGTGTCATAAAACCAAGGTCCCCAACCTTTGCACATATTTGCTAGTAATGGCTTTATGTTTGTCATAAGGAAAATGCAATTAAAAAAGAATAAAGGATGAACCATAGCCAACCCTCCCTTTGATATTGGAAGATATGTAATATCTCATTTAATGGGGTTAAGGCGACTTCCCCACAGGGCTTGAAAAAATATACTAAATAGTCTGGACTCCATAAATTTGGGGGGGGGGGTGTAACTGATATAAAGGAAAAGGGGGATCAAATAAGCTTTTATTAGATATACTCTTTTATTTTTCTCCATTTTCCACCTCTTCCAATTTGATACTGTATACAGTATTGTCCTTGTGTAATCTTAGGATTCCAGCTCAAAGTGTCTAATTGGCCCACTCCTAACTGTATACCTAGGACTGTAATGGGTTCTGTACTAATATGTATGCCACTAACATTCCTTATTGAACCCTGAGGAGTGTTCCTCTAGTTGTTTACCAATACATCTTGATAGGTTAAAAGCAGCACATGAAATTTCACCAAATATTTGACATAATCCAACAACTTCTATTACAGAGGCCCAATTTGCTACTAGTAAATGCATGTCATCTGCAAATGCCAAAGTTTTAGGTTGTATACTACCATTATTGTCAGTTATTGGGAGTAAGGTATTTAATGTATTTATTTGTCTTAGCAGAGGATCAAGGAAGAAGACATATAGTATGTGGCTCAGGAGGCACCACTGCCTTACCCTTCTCTTTATACTGATCATTGGGCCCTTCCACCCATGTGTAATCGGAACCACCATGGTTGTATTGTACATGTCTTTAATCCAGTTTATTACTTTATTAGGAATATGATATTTAGCTAAGGATAACCATAGAAATTCATGGTTCACTGAATCAAAAGCTTGCTTCTGATCCAGTGATATAAGAAACCCTGTTAACAGCCTATTATTTCCTCTTTCCACTATTTCTCTTATAATAATTAAATGGTTTGTTATACTACCTCCTGGTACTGAACAAGATTGTGCCTCTGAAATGACTAATTTTGCTATCTGTGTTAACCTTTTTGAAATGATTTTAGCTAAAATCTAGAAATCTGTGTTTAAAAGACTTATTGGTCTCCAATTTTGTAGCAATTTTTTATCACCTTTTTGTGAATGTAAGTCAGACCTCCTATATTCATTTCTAGCGGGATGGAAGAATGGTCTACCATATAATTGTGTACTTGTGTTAGTTCTGGGCCTAAATCTGGTTCTAAGGGTTTAAATATCTCATTGGGTAGACCATCTAATCCAGGGGCTGTTCCATTTTTATGGCTGTGGGCAGAGCCTACAGCCATTTTGCTATCTGTAACTTGAAAATGGAGTTTCGTAGAACTCATTTTTGCAGACATTTCGATGTATTCTTCCACATCTACAAATCACTATGACAACTAAAAACAAATAATCCCTTCTTTCTGTTTAGAATGTTGGAAACATAACTCCAAGCTGCTTTTCTGGGGGCCATTAGGAAAGTGAAACAGCTTGTTAAATATCGGTTGCCTATTAAAGTGGAGATTTGTTTACCCCCTTCGAAATACAACAGCTTGCACATTTAAATGCTTAGCATTTAAACATTTTTTGCTACTAATTCAGTTGGGGATGAATATATTTCAAGAAATATTCATACCTTATAAATGTTACTGTTTCCCAGCAAATTTTGAAAAGATTTACACTGTTTTTAATCTCTCCAGACCTATCTGATAAAATGCCAGGTCTTCAGTGAACTACCTGTACTAAATACATACATTTATTTTTGACAGAAAAGGGCTACGGCCTGCTTCCCAAACATAACAGATAAGAGCTACTGAGATCTCTTATAGTAAGTGTAAGTGTGTGTGTGTGTGTGTGTGTGTGTGTGTGTGTGTGTTGTGTGTATGTGTGTGTGGGGGGGGTTAGAGAAACAGCCAAAGGGAGACCTCATCTAATGAATGAACTGCTGACAAACCATAAGTGATACAGAAGCAAATGATCTGATGCCTTTTATTGGACCAACATACAGTAGATGTGACATAAAGAACTTACGCCATTTATAAAATTCCTGATCAAACAACTGCAAACAGAAGACTGTTTTTTGTCATTTTATAATATGATATACCGAGTGTGTATTTACTGAGTTGCTGTATCAGGGCCTTGACAACATAATAACATTTACTTAACTCATTCAAGATTCCATCAGGTGGACAGAAGAAAGTCTGTAAGAATTTGTCTGCAAACTAACAACTGTAAGATGCAAAATAGTATTAGGTATATATATATATATATATATATATATATATATATATATATATATATATATATATATATATATATCAGTATATATATATATATATATATATATATATATATATACACACACACAGCTATATATGTCTCTATTTGCAATAAATTTTATAGACATTACTAGTATCTTTTGAAGGACTGTCTGACTTGTGAGTATTAATTTTGAGTATAGTTCATGAAATAATGAGCTTGATATTTGTTGTTTCATACAGTCCCCCATTTTGCCTTATGCATAGCATATAAATCCAAATCATTCCAAGGCCATCGTGACATATAATATTAATACTGGGCAGCAAATCAGAGGACTTTTCCCAATAAAAGGCTGCTGATATAATAAATAAAGAACAAAGTCATAAATAAAAGAACCAGTGGCATACGAAAAAAATTACAGGGATTAATACAGGGATTTGATTCTGCCTTTGTGGGGAAAACACAGGGAAAATGAGGGCTTCTTACAGAGTAATGGTTATTTGGATCTGGGAGTGCTGAATATTTCTTATCCTATGTTTTGTATCCTGGCTAGGGCAGGGGAAATACTACATCTCATTGTCACAGGGATGTTCATTTACACATTTTTGCACTGTATTTACTCAGGCTGTCCCAGATTAGATGCAATATCTTGTTTTTAGTGGGGTCATGATTTTGCCATTTTTATAATGTATTCAGGCTACCTAGTCCAGGGCCCCTGTATTCAAAGGAGATATGCAGTGCATCCTGGTGGAATAGGGAGATGTGCCGCACAGCTCCAATAATGCACAACAGCATGATAGTCAAACGTGTGGGATGCTCTGGCTGCAAGGGAATGGGCCAGGGCACACACAAATGGTATGCCATTCAAGTCGAGGGGGCAATCCCATGCATATGCCATGCTGCATCATATTCAGTGGGCATGTGCCCCTCACAGTCCAGAGCACCGTGGCCCACAGTTAGGCCATGAATAGCTGGCCTAACCCAGCCAGCCACCCACAGGCAGGCTGTAGATGTGCACCCAGGTGCACAGCAGCCTGGCAGTCCTGGTAGACTAGAGGTGCCCCTTTCCATCCCCAATCTAGCCAACTCCATCCCTGAAGAGCTCCATAGTGTAGGGCCTCCCCCCCAGACCTGATTGCAACAGAGGAAACCATGGTCCATATCCATAGTCTAGAGGACTCCCATCCACCACCCCCATACACAGACACCCTCACTCCCCACATACCCAACCTGTTGCAAAGACTGGCACCGCCCTCCACACCCTGACATGGCCAGCCATTGACTGCACTGAACCCAGGCTGGGGACCTGCACTCTGGAATGACCCAACTGTCTGTACCATGCATTGAGGCACCATGCTACCTGCAGATCCACCAGTGTATGCAGCTGTGTGTACATCCCTGGCAAATTAAAGAGGGAATTTACATACCTCCAATGCATGCCTTGTCTATGCTGTATCTTTCTGCTGTCATACACCACTGCAAGTCCACACTCTCCCCTGTTCCCCTGTGTAACATGCCACCCTCCAGACTTCTGAAGTATCCCGGGTGCCATAGGGTGCGTTATCCTGTAATGCCATTTGCAGTGTACTCTTCAGGCTATAGATAGTTCATCTGCAGTTCCCCAGTTGTAGAAATGAATGGGAGCTCAGCTATAACATGCCTGTTTTTGGACCTGAGTGAGTGGGTACAGCATTGGCCATCACCCACACTGAGCAGTGCAATGGCACCAGGATGATGCATTTGCATGTGAGTGCCTGAGGAGTATGGCCACTGGGTGTTATCACCCACACACAGCTCGTGCCTATGTATAACACATTCCAGCATCATACTGCAAGTGCTCTGCCACCTGCTAATAGAGTGGTACAATCTCATTACAGAGCCAGTCATCACAATGGGATGGGCTGGGGGGGAGGGAGGGGGCTGTCTGTGCACCATTGAGAGGGAGCAGGGGCCACTATGGACACAGACTGTGGGTGTATTCAGGTGCAATTAGGGATGGCATTGGAGTCCCTACAATATGAAACTGATAGTACCTGGACTCAAGTATGATTGGGGCTGGTGGAACGGGTGGGGGGTTGCCACAACACCACCAGAGACTTCAGGGCCTGTCCCACATGGCAGCAATCAGGGTCAGGGCTTGGGGCGAGAGCTGCTCTGGTGCATTCATCCCCATGCCAACATGCAAATGGTTTGGTAATGAGCATGTATTAGGCCTTTTTGCACCCTGCATGCTCAATTAGTTCATTTGCATTCCTGGGCTGAATATTGCCCATGGGGACTGCGGTGCATGCTGGTATGTGCCATGCATTCTCCCTGGAAGGTATTCAGTCAGGGTCACCCTGGATGCACCTGACTTGGCAGCCCCCTGCACTGCAACTCTTGTCTCAGGGTCACATTTTCAACAGGAACAATGAAGCCCACCAGGATGAAGCAGTGTCACAGGTTTACTGCATTGTTTGCTGCAGTAACTCTACTGCAGAATTCTGCAGTGCTGTGCTTCATCCTGGTAGGCTTCACTGTATGCACATCCTGTACCGGTGGTGCATTCTCTTTCAAAGTTGTATCAGTATCGACCGGCCCACCCTGCTTGTGCAATGCATCTTTTTGCTCATACATCTATCCGGCACTTAATATATCCCCTCAGATGTAAAATATTGGTTTTAGTGCCTTCTGATTTTACACAATGCAGCATAATATTGTGTAGATGTAGAGCCCCACTGAAAATAAGATACCATTTCTTCTGTGAACTATCCAGACTAAATATATAGCAATCAGCAGGCATAGTCTAGGAAAACACAATGTAAAAATGTGTAAAAGGAAGACCACATTGAAATTGCCTCTCTAGTCTCCACAGATCTGCATTGTGCAAATTCATTAGAAATAATGGCTAAAAGCACCCCAAAAGCTCTCCACAGCCATATCGGCTCTGACCAGAGTTTGTTTAAGGATGCTATTACTTCACTTACTTCGTGATGCTGTATATTTTGTTGTACTGTATCTTTTATGTCTTCAGGGATGTCTGACATATCCACTTGGGATAAATACCGTGGTGTTAAAGCTGTAATGGATTGTAATGGACCATACATTTTATTTGTGTAGTCTACTACACATTTTTGAATACCTCTGTTAGTAGTTAGTAGATTTTGTTGGTCATCATATAGTTCTTCCATTTCCCTTTTTTATGTTTGCTTGTGCGCATGTGCAAGAAACATTATGTGACCGCTTAGGAGAGAAGCGGGGTTTTGGAGGTGCAGCACTGTCTCAGCCAATGCCCGCACTGCCTTTAGAGGCTTGGCCCCCTTTCCCCAATGAGGTGGCATGCTGCTGATGACACTAGTTCAGCAAGCATGCCACCAACTTGAAATGAATACCGCTGCAATGAGGGAGTGACCCTCATTGCAGGGGCGGTACCTGCCTGGTGTAACATTTCTTGTAACATGGTGGCGGCTGCCACCGTCCACCTCAGAGTCCCTATGAAAGCTGATAGGGGTGCCCAATCCCCCTGTCGGCATGCCCCCCCAAAGTTCATTTGCTGATGGGGAAGCCCACTACCCGACAGCATAATGTTCCCATAGATCTTGTTTGCCAAAGGGGTGTCCAATCCCGCTCGGCATCATGTCCCCCCCAACACAGATCCTTTTTTTTTTTCAGATGGGGGACCCAATTGGGGCACTCTGGCGGACATCCCGCTATGACACCGGATTGGTTGTCGTGGCCTTCGGCCCATGTACATGAAACGGAAAGCTGTGCCACCACTGTGGGTGCTTGAGATGTGTAGAGCAGGAGGAGAAAGTCAGACAGGTGGTGGACATGACCCAAAATATTAGTGACCGGCAGTAACCATGTATGAGGCAGCCCCACCGCACCCGCTTTTGATGGATGTTTGTTGAGATGTGTAGCGGGAGCCAGGCGAGCCGTGGAATGGTGTGTGTGATAGGCAGGGGCCAGTGTTATGAGGATTGGTGCCTGAGACACATAGTTTGGCTGGTTGGTCAGTCTGTGGGGTGAGACATTGACAGGCTGAGAGGCAAGGGACATTGATCACACACAAATAAAAAACGGAAATAGCTGCAGCTCCCAGTGATTTCAGGCAAATGCCAGAGAATGAATAGGGTAACAGTTTCCAGAGGTAAGTTCCTTCTAGTTCCAGCCTAGTGCTGAGATGGGGTGCTCAAAGTGGCATTAATTTGTGGAGTTGCGAGACCGATAAACTGTGGTCGCAGCCATGCAGATACCTCTCGGGTTGTTCCCAACAAGTCAATGGACATCCCTGATTTTGACGGAAAAATGTCCTCGGTACCTCCTAAATTTGGCATTTGTGTGACAAAAATGTAAGGATTTGAAGTTTATGGTTTTGCAGACATCAAAGCTGCAGTCCGGTTCTCCTTCATAAAATGCTTCTCACACCAAGCCTCGCATTACAACAGGCTTCTTGAGCAGATATTTCCTTTTTGTATGATGTGTCCCTGATTAGTAATGTATCCCTGATTATTTTCAGCCATGTCCCTGATTTGTAAGATGGGAAGTTGAGAGGGTATGGCTATGCATTCTGCTGTCACCCTGTCAGAAATCCCCCATTTGTGGGTATGGGAGGTATGTGGTTCAACCGGGATAAACTGAGAGGGGAGCTGTCATGAGGATGTGTGTTTCCAAGCACCACAAAGTTGTTACCAAAAACATTGTTAGTGTATGGCTTGTCTAATTATGTCTTTCTGTAATTAAAGAACTGCCCGTTTATTTTTGTAACAGGTAAAAAAGTAGGTTTCTGAAAAAGGTATTGTCTGCATTTGACAGTACAAAAGCATACCAAATGCACATTGCTACTAGGGGTAATAAATAATTGGGGGAAGGTAGATAGCTTGCAGTTCTCTTTGGGAATGAATAATAAATGAAAAAAAGGCCCTTTGGTGCAGTAGTAAGATTGCTACACTGGTGATCTGGGTTCAAGATAGGATCTGTGTCATTGAAGGATGGCCAGGGAGGAGGACGGAATGTCCCAGAGGATGGTCTTCTCCAGCAGTGGAGGGCCGCTGCCTCCGTTGATCTGCTGCTACCTGGGTGACCTTAGGTGGTAGTGCAGTGGATGTACTGCAGGGATAGTGGGATGTTCAGCCGGGTTCCGTGTAGCACACATTGCATGCACGTGCTTGGAACTGCATGTCTTCTGCCATCCCACGGGGTGGGCAGAAAAACCCTGGAGTGTGCAAGATGATCTCTGCATACTCAGGTCCCATTGTCTGCTACTGGTTGCCCCTCCCACCACCAGCAGAGGTGTCCCTTGCCCCCACACTCAGCATGTTGCTCAGGAGGCAATCGATTTTGGCCAGGTCTTGCCATGGGGGGGGGTAAGCATTGGTGGCTTGGAAGGGGTGAGTACCAGAGACGTAAAGGATGGTCCAGTCCCAAATGGTGAATGGGAGAAGTGCCAGTGAGAGGGGGCAGAAGTAATCAAAAACAAGACAAAAAGATGAGGAATCACCGGCTTGGGTTCCTCCAAATGTTCTCATCTGTTTACTCAGACCTGCAGAACTCAGGATGGAGTTCCTCTGGAGGGAGGCATCTCACTCTTCTTTTTTCAAGAGATTTCAGCAATAAAATACTGTAGTTGATTCAGACTTCTTTGTATCCTCCTTGCCAACCTTATATTCTTACTAAGATCAAATGGCACCAAGTACGATAACTTTCTGGAGTATGGGAGGGCAAGTCTGCCATCCTGTGTTGTGAGGGGTGAGTCAGTTACCCTGGGGTATGGGAGCAAGACTGTCATCGCAGGGTACGAGGAGGTGTAGCTACTATATGCCAGAATAACATAGTAACTAAAGTTTGGAAGGTCTGTAGTTAGTTTGGAGCTGAGGGGGCAAGAGCAAAATGTGTTTTTTATCCAGTTTAGATTTTAATTCTGCTGGTGCCTTGCTGATAATAAGGTCTAGTGGTAAGGCGTTCCACTTGTTTACAGTTTTATTAGTAAAGTAATATTTTCTTTGAAGTGTGTTAAAATGCTTTCCTAGAATCTGGAAGGGATGATCCCAAGTTTCAGCTGAATTAGGCTTGAACTCATTGTTTAATTCATACACAAGGACATGGTCATGTATAATGTTATAAGTCATCGGAAAATCTCCCCATAACCTTCTAAGTGTCAGTGGCATAAGTTGTAGGGAATTGAAATGCTGTTTATACAGAATGTCTCCTCTCAAAGGTTGTAGATCAATTTTATAGCCTTTTGAACTCGCATAAGGCAATTCTAGTGGGGGAGTAGGCTGTTGGTTAACTAGGATCTGCAGCAGACTCAGTGGGCCAAGCAGTCCTTATCTGCCGTCAAATTCTATGTTTCTATGTTTCTGTAAGCAGCTTGATTTGACCAACCCTGGAAGGGAACCAAAAGGGGGTTGCAAAGTTAAGATGTGGCCTTCTGTAGGCTCCCTATAGGAGGCAAATGATGTCTTTATGTCTTGAAGAAATGTTATGATTAATAGACCGAAGTACCCTCTTTGCTGTTGTGATCACTTACTGCATTGTTTCTGGTGTAACTACCACTGACTCTCAAATCCTTCTCACTAGTACCATCTGATAATATCTGTGGTCCTGAATTATAGGCAGATTTGGTGTTCTGAGTCATCAGGTTTGCCCCCCACTTCATCGGCAGGGACCAACAAGTGTGCTATGCAAACATGTACTATAGAGATTTCCCACCTGGATCTACTAGGATATCCTAACAGTCAGTTCCCTGACATCCTGAATCCCAACACCACTTGCCCAAAACCAGTTTGCCCAACATTTATATTTTGCCCATGGTGGGGGTTCTGTCATGTTTTGGGGGGCATTTCCCCCACACCCCCAGTAACTAACTCTGCCACACGCAAAATCTAAATGTCGGGCAAATGGGTTTTGGGCAGGTGGTTTCGTAATTCAGTGTATTGGGGAAACTGACTGTCGGGATATCATAATGCTCCCCTCCGTCTCCTCATAGCTTTTATACTCTATACTCCAGGTCATTTTGCTGGCACTGCATTGTGCCCTCTCTACTGACTCCCTGAGGAGGCTCTGCTGAGCGAAACTGGTCGGATTGTTTGGCATTTGGTGGTGTGAGTATTGTGCTGCTGTACCACTAATTGTCCATTTTTCTATTAAAATTACATTACTATATTCAGACGAGTGGTGCCGTCCTTTTTTGCTCTTCTCTGGACGTTTATTTGGAGTGAGCATATGCACTCTGGAGCTGTTTTCTTTTTGACTTCCTTTTCGTAATGGGGAGCCAAAAATGTGATGGACAGGCAGTGTAGCCTAGCAGTAAAGCTTTAGGCAATGAACCTGGAGACCCAGAAAATGTTTTGAATCCCACAACTGCCACTTAAATACTGTGTGACCCTGAGCAGGTCACATAACCTTTCTGTAATCCCAGGCCACTATCTGTCAAAATTTATAAAATACAATTAGAAACAGATAAATAAGAATTGCACTCAGTACTTCAGGTAGGACATGATTGAAACTTGTAAAGTCATAGAATTACTTCTCCTGCTCCTCACCCTCCTTTTAGTGGACACCCAGCATTCAACCAGGTTTCTTGACAACAGCCATGCACTGCATGTCATACTGCTTTGGTATGAGTCTGTAATTCTGGGGTACAAGGGGGTGAGTCATCTGGGGTTATAAGGGAGCAAGGCAGTCATACCTGGCAGTAGTTGACTTTAGGGGAGAAAAACTGCTGGCCATTGGGCCAGTGACTGCCACTAATTTGGTGGCCCATAATCATTTATAGTGGCCCATAACTGTTTTTGAATAATTCCTCGAAACAAGATGTTGACGTGGGTTTTAAATGGCTTGTTACTGTGCCAACTCACTCATGTATTCCCTGCTCATTTCCTACTGTAGCTACAGAAACATTATCAAAATTGTGACTTAACAAGTGAAGCATATTTTGTCATTTACTTTTGCCAAATAAAAGCAGAAATCCTTGTCTGGAAATGGCTGTCTCAGCCAAACAAACTACAAGTTTCATATATAGCTGGTGGTCTAATGGCTGATGCTAACGCCTCCAGTCCCAATGAACTGCTTTTTGGACATCCACTTAATACACAGTTTGCAATACTCAGAGTGTTATTTCCAATGTTTTGTAGAACCCCCCCTGCACAGTTGCCAGCCAGCTAGTACACCTGCTCGCTGTCTCTCACTCCTTGCTGACTACCTACTGTCGCCTGTTATCCGAGACTGTTTTATGCCGCTTCCCTGCATGAAATGATAGTGCTGGTCCAAATTTCAAAAAAGGTGCAGAACGGAAGCCTCCTTTGATTGTGCACATGTCACTTGTAACTCACTAAAGAATGAGGAAGAAATAGGCCTGTTCCCTATTTGTAAGTTCAAATTATAGCACAGCGGTTGTCCCAAATCCTGACTATTATCCAGTTTAAACAATGTGCATAATTGAGTGTGAGCACTCACTGACCATGCTATAGGGCTATCATGCCAGGATTTAGGCAATTTTTTATATGGGGTTTATAGTAGAGCCTTTGTTGATGAAAGATACTCCTGTCCCTTAACCCTTTCTATTTTAAGCCAATCTACCTGTGACTCTGCACAATCTTGTGGTGTCAACCACTGTAGGTATTTGCAGCTCTGGAAAGCTAGATAGTACAGAAATAAATGTGGGATGCCCAACCCACCTTTTCTTTTCACCCCTGTCAGTTTACTTAAAGCACATCTAGGTCTTTTCTCTTTCCACAGAAAAGTTGTCCAAATAGAATCAACCTTTTTAAACCATGCTCTAGTAAGGGGGATATTTAGCATAGAGAGAGGATACATTAATCTAGGAAAAATCACCATCTTAATTATGTTGGCTCTTCCCCATAAGGACAGAGGTAAATTTTGCCACTTCTTTAGATCCAGTTGCATCTGTTTAACAACTGGATCAATGTTTAGTGCTTTCAATGTATTACTATCCGAGACAATTTCTATTCCTAGGAATGTAGTTGATTTGGATGTCCATTTCAGGTCTATCTCTTCTACCTCTCTCCTGGTACAAGCTGAATTCAAGGGGTGAACCGTAGTTTTATAATAATTCAATTTATACCCTGACAGTAAACTAATATTCTCCATTATTTTCAGCACCTCTTTAAGGGAAGCTTGCCAACCAGATAGATGTAGGAGGATGTCATCCGCAAACATGGACATTTTATAATCCTCTGTCCCTATCCTAATACCTTTTATTCCCTTTGCCCCATTAATTTTCCTAACTAAGGGTTCAATATATAGATTAAATAGCATTGGGGACAAGGGGCAACCTTGTCTAGTTCCTCTTGTTAGTCTAAAATTACTAGAAGTAGCCCCATTGCATAAAATTCTTGCTGAAGGGGATGTATATAGAATTTTTATCCATTGTATAAATTCTATAGGTAATCCATATCTAGGTAGGATGTCAAACATGTATCTTCAACTCACCCTGTCAAATGCTTTTTCCGTGTCTAGGGATACCAATATTTTGTCGATGTTGGCATCCCCAGAAGCAGAAAGCAAGTGACAGATCTTTCTAAAATGATCACTTGAATGTCTCCCAGTGACAAAACCTACCTGATCTTGTCATCTATGATGTTAGTCCATACCTTCTTAAGACGGTAAGCTAGTATACTTGCCAATAACTTTATATCCACATTTAACAGTGATATCGGTCTAAAATTCTCGGGCTTAGTTGCATCTTTTCCTGGTTTGGGTAATACCACAAATCTAGCTTCTAATAATGGTAACTCCTTGATAGTAAACTTATATAAATGATTAAACAAGGTTGTCAAATAAGAAGCAAGCTCCTCTATAAAAGTTTTATAAAATAATGCTGAAAAACCATCAGGCTCAGGTGCTTTGTCTAAGGGTAGTCTTTCTATGGCCTCTTTAATTTCCTGACTAGTGACCTCCTTTTTAAGCTCTGATTGCTGAGCTACTGTAAGTTTAGGTAATTCTACGTCAAATAGGAAGCTCTCTAAATGTTTATTAAATTCAGGGTCTAGATCTGGGGCTGTATATAATTCTGTATAATATTTTCGGAACTCATTAACAATACCTTCAGGGTACAAAATTATTCTCCCTGTGGCGTCATCTTGCAGACAGGATATCCAGGTAGCTTCCTTTTGTTTTTTTACTCTTTGAGCCAGTAATTTCCCTGATTTTTCTCCTTGCCCTATATAGGTAGCTTTCCATTTTGCTGCTGATTTCAAGGTAAGATTTGAGGAATAAGCTGTATATTTGGCTCTTAACGCATGAAGTTCTTCCCACTTTAGTTCGTCTGTTGATTGGTTTAACTGAGTTTCAATCACCCTCATTCTAGTTAACCATTCGTCTACCTGCTTATCTTGTTTATGTTTTCTTATAGTAGTTAATCTAATAAGCTTGCCTCTCCATACTAACTTCATAGCCCCCCACAATACGTCTTTCGCCTCTATCGAATCCGGATTCCTATTCCATGAATATGTAATGAATGCTCTCATGTGATTTACTATTTCTTTCTCTACTAATAGTTGATTATTTGTGGACCATGACTTCGAGGCTTTTTGATAATTTTGAAACTTCAATTTAATCCAAATTGGAGAATGGTCCGACAAGACTCTGGGATGTATACCCACTTCCTCAACCCCTTGCAAAGCTCCTGTACTAAGGAGAAAATAGTCTATGCGAGAATATACTTTGTGAGAGGGGGAATAATAGGTATAATCTATCACCTGAGGATTATGAATTCTCCATGGATTAGTTAATCCGGAGCTCTTCAGCATTTCTCTCAATGCTCTCTGCACAGGTGATAATGTGGCTCTCTTACTGTAGGACCTATCAGTATCATTTGAATGAACCAAGTTCCAATCTCCCCCCAGTAAACAAGGAATGCTGGGGACAGAAGCAATGATGGATGCTAGGGGCAAGAAAAAAGAAGGAGAATCCACATTAGGTCCGTAAATTGATCCCAATAGTATCTCCACCCCTGCAAGTTTCCCTTGTACCAGGAAGTATCTTCCGTCAGGGTCACACCAGGATTTTGATTCTTGAAATGGTATATTTTTCCTAATAAGAATGGCCACCACCTCCCCCCCCACCCCCGTCTGGGACTTATGCCTGTTCCAAAAACCTGGCCCACCCAAAGCTTCCATAGATTTGATAGCTGATCAGTAGTAATGTGGGTCTCTTGCAGCACAACTATACGTGGTTGATATTTATTAAGATGTCTTAGGATAGTAAACTTCTAGAATTATCCTTGCCACCTTTAATATTCCAAGACATTATATTCCAACTTCCCATTGTGCTTGCACATCTTTGACCTTCATTTCCAGTGTCCTACCTATCTTAATCCTTCCTTCTAGCATCCTTTTAATTAGAAAGACCTGTCTAAGTTCCCCCTTCCCCTCTTTCTAAGTCTATAGTGTTCTCCCTCTCCCCTTTCCCCTGACTTAATCCCCCCTGTCCCCAGGCCAAAAGCCTACTCCTAAATGTTTTTGTCAAGAAAGCCCTCATGGTGCAGCTCATTGAGCAGCACTCCCACCCCCTCGCTCCTGCTTCCTCTTCTTACCGACCATCTCAATCCTCCCCTCTCTAAAGCTCTAGAGAAAATTGTTGCCACCAAGTCTCCGACTACCTTTCAAAGTACAGTGTTCTTTTGCCTTGAACAACATGGGTTCAGAGCCAGTCATAGTACCAACACGGCTCTCCTGGAGTTTACCAACTTCCTCCACACCTCCTTGGACACTGGTGCCCTGGCTGGAGGGTATTCATTGACCTGTCTAAAGCTTTTGATACCCGTATCGCACCCACTCATTAACTACCCTGGACCACTTAGGCTTTGCCACTGGACCAGTCTCCTGGTGCGCCAGCTATCTCTCAGCTCCCAATGTGTGAAAGTTAGTGGAAACCTCCAGTGCCTGCCCTATTCGCTCTGGAGTCCCTCAGGGTCTATTCTTGACCTTTACTTTCTCCCTTTCCTCAACTCGCTACCCAGTGCCTGCAAGGGCAAGATCCTGCTTTATGCTGATGATGCTGTACTCCTTGCCACTGATAGGCCCCACGTGGCTTCAAAGCTCTCCAACTTGCTTTTGATTCCGCTGAAACCTGGTTCTCTGAGCATCGACTCATAATCAACATAAAGAAAACAAAAATGATGCTCTTCTCCCACCCCCAAAACAAGCACAGCAGATTTCCCCTCACTGTTCTTTCCACACTCAAAATGCCCATTGAACCTGTGCAGTCCTATAAATACCTGGGAATTGTCTTTGACCCTGCCCTCTCCTTCCATGACCATATCTCCGCCTTGAACACTGCCGCAAACCGGCGGCTGGGCATTCTCTTCCGGCACAAAAAATGTCTCCCTGTGGATGCCCTCCACCTGGCTGTCACCTCTTCTGTCTTATCCCTCATCGACTATGGCCTCCTGGTCTATGGATCAGCTGATCAGACAGTGCTCAGCAAGGTCCGCCTTACACTTAACAAAGCCTGCAGACTTATCACTGGTGCACCTAGACAAACGCATACATGTCAGCTGTATGCCTTGTCTACCCTACTCAACCTGGATGAGCGGCTCATGTATCAAACCTGCCTGCTCACATTTAAAGCACTGCATGGCCTATCTCCACCTGGCTTAACTAGCTCTATTCGACATACTGCACCAGCGGTGAACACCCGCAGCTCGTCCAAAACATCCCTGTTCATACCAAGGGCTAGGACCTCACAAGGCCAAAGGGCATTCCCCTACAGAGCCCCTACCCAGTATAATTCACTCCCTACCAGTATCTCTGACTCTCCCACACTAGCAAGCTTTAAACTCAGCCTCAGAAACCACCTGCTCAATTCACACAGGTGTTGCTGCTGAGAAGTTGAAGTGGGGGGAGAAGACATAAAAAATAGTCTTGACAATGCTCGCTGAGCAGCACTCCCACCCCCCTCGCTCCTGCTTCCCTTCTCCCCTGAACTTCCTCCCTACCTCTCTTCTTTCCTCCCCATCCCTCTCCATTCTAACCGTCCCCTCCAGTCCTCACCTTATACTTATGTATTTTGAACTTGCCTTAATCTGTATTAACTGTTGTTTATTGTTCTAATGTCTGTTTGTCCTCTATGTGACGGGGTACCTTTGTAAATGAGCCTCTGGCTCAAAGGTTGTTAAACTGATGTTTAAATAAATAAATAAAATAAATAAATAAATAACATTCTGTGTTTAATATTCACCACCCACAGCTTGGATTGAATGGTTCTGTAGGCAGCTCTCTCGGTGTACCTTGTATGTGAGGTCAGGGACTAGTCGCAAATGTTTGCCTTCCCAGATTATCTTTTCTGCACCTCTTGCTGCTCTCAAAATATGATCTCTATCCAAGTAATTGTGCACTTTAAAAATGATTGGATGAGGGGCTTGGTCCACTGCAGGTTTCAGTCTAGTAGACCTGTGGGCCCTTTCCACCACGTATATAGGGCCATTAGGCAATGGGCTTGCAATACGGGTGCACAGCTTCTGAATAAAACTGACTGTGTTAGTCCCTTCTTCTCCTTCGGGAAGCCCTAACAACACAAGGTTGTTACACCTAGATCTGCCTTCTAGGTCATCTACTTTGTCTTCCATTTTTTTTAGGGATTTTTTTTAAATTACATTTTCTTTCTCTACTTTCTCCATTCTATCTTCTGTAGAAGAGATACGGGTTTCCGCATCAGATACTCTAATTATCAGCCCTGATAAAGAGGATTTCCACTCTCTAAATTCTGTAATAAGTGAGAATAAGGCCATCTTAATCGTGGAAACATCTTCTTGCATTTGATCTGGGATAAGAGGCTCCACACTCTCTCCATCGGTGAGGAACTCCTATGAGGCCTTTTTGCCTCTAGACCCCCAATGTCCTTTTTGCATTCTTCTTCACTGCTACTGCAAATCGGATCATTCGGTGATTCCATTGCTGTGAATCTCTTGACTTTATACGGTATGATCTTCCTTTGAGTTGAGTTTAAAGAACTGGTTTTTGGTGGAAATAAGTAGAATTTTGTGCACAAAGACGCAGAGCTGCTCTAGCGTGCTGCTTACTCCTTCGAGGGCATCACATGACTCCCTGACTGAATCTCTTTAAGGAACAAGAATGCCAGGACAGAGCACTGGATGGGTGGGATGAGACAGCTCTACAACTGAGGAACAAGACCTTGGAATTATCATTAGTGACTACCTGGCACACTCAAGTCAGTGCAACAAGGTATATAGTAAGGCAAGTATGATGCTAGGATGTATCAGGAGGGGTACTGATAACAAAAGAGAAGAGGTAATACTACTTCCCCTATGTAGTTCCGTAGTGAGGCCTCACCTGGAGTACTGTGTACCATTCTGGAGTCCTCACCTCAGGGAGGATAGGGAGAGGCTGGAGACAGTGCAGCACAGGGTGACCAAAATGATTCAGGGCAAGTGGGCAGGTCCTATGAGGAGTGCTTCAAGGCACTGAACATGTAATTGCTTTAAACCAGAAAGGGGGAAGGGTGATATAATAGAAACCTTAAAGTTTCAAAGAGGAATTAACAAGGAGAACTGCAGTTTGTTTTTTTTTAACTTGAATACTAACTCTCGGTCACATGGACATGAGTGGAAACTAAGAGGAGGGAGGTAAAACAGGGACACGGGGAAATACTATTTTGCAGAAAGGATGGGGGAGCCATGGAACAGGCTGCCAGGTGAAGTGGTGGGTGCAGAAACTATTGGTGGTTTCAGACTCGGGACAGAATGAAGGGAATATTGGTTGCTTGGGGTGCGGAATTAGGGAGGAAAATGAGGGGGAAGGGATAGGGAGGATAGGATCCTGGAGGGATCAGTAGGTTCCAGGGCTAAGTAGGGAACTTTGGCAGACTGGATGGAATATTGGTCTTTTTCTGTCATCATTGTCTATGTTTCTGTGTAGTGTCTAACCAAGTCCTGCGCAGTCATGCTGGAGTATGGGACATATCAGTCATCTAGGGGTACTGGGAGAAGGGGTTAGTCATCCAAGGGTACAAGTGAAGTCATTCAAACTGGGGTGTGTGATTATTCTGGGGTATCTTGGTAGGGCAAGTAAGTTGCTCATGGGGGGGTTAGTCATGCTGGGTACGTGGTAGGGGAGGATCAGTGATTCAAGTTACTATGTGAGGGAGGCAAGTCAGTCATCCTGGAGAGTTAACTGCCCCCCTTTGTGGAGTGGGATCCCAAATTTTGATGCTAGGACCATAGGATTTTACAACTGCAGGAGCAACCCTTTCTCAGCAACATAGTCCTTTAATGCTTAATCAGCAGCTTAATCTGGTTCAAGGTCAGTTGGCATTCATCTGTATCCCCCATGCCTGAAAATAGGCAGGATTTGTCTAGTGCACTTACCTGGTCAACAATAAATAATTTATTGCATGTCACACAGGACTTCCATGGCAGTGCTACCGGGACTTCATAGGTTGGGACTACCTTCTCTTGTTTTTACTGGGATGTTGGAATCAACGAATTCGTATGCCCAGATTAAATCATTTTTGTTGCACCGTTGGCCAGTATCTTTACTTTGACTGCCCTCCAGGTTTGGGATGTGACTCAGTGTCCATTTGTGACTGTTAAAAAGCAATGTAAATTAAAAAACCCAATTAGTTGTGGAGAAGCAGGTACTAAGAAAGACAAATGCCCTTGTTCTGACTTGTTAGTGCTCACAGCCAGCCTGCTCATATTATGAGTGATGTCAGCTGCTTTCTGACTGGTTTAGAATGCATTGTGGCATACCCAACTTTGTAAGATAACGTTATCTTATGTTGGGTCAAGATAACATGTTATATCTTTGTACACCCCTGTTTTATATAAATATGTTTCATTTTCAGAAATGAAGTATATACTACAAAAATTTGGTGCGTGACTATTTCAGTGTGTTAGTACCAAAAAACAGTCACACTCCAGAGTACTGAGTATGCTAATAGTGCTAGTTGCACATTTTGCACAAATGATGCATTTTTAATTCTAGTGTAATGGTTGTATTTAATAGCTCATTCATTCATTCGGTTTTTTTATGTATTTATTTTTTGTTCCCAAAGCTTCCTTTGCCTCATTCCTTCCGTTATTCCAGTGCTCTGCAGTCCACTAGGCAGACTGTGCTGACCCGTTCCGATATCCACCACATGGTTCACTTCAGATATTTATCTATGTGGGACATTGACCCACTGGGTAGAAAAAGTTAAGGGCCAAATAAAAAAAAATGATGGGTCATATTGTTAAACCGAGCCCAGATTCATAAAACAGCAGTTTAGAATCTCTATAACAGTGAGCAGGTTGTCCTCAAGGTAGAAGAAAAGGTGGGTAAAAATTAAAAACTATGTGCCAGTTGTCCCAGCCCCCCACCCAAAAATGAACTCTTCACCATCCAGACACCACAGGAGCCTCTGTTACCAGTGATCTGATCTGTCTTGTTGGGCAGGTGCTGTTGTATTCAGGGGAGAAAACCATGTTCTACAGAGGAGAATGCAGGGTCCAATTTTCTGGCAGCATGGACCTGGAATATCAAAGGCTCTGTGGTGGCTAGGGCTGGTGTTTACTTGTTTTTCAGCTAAATTCCTTCCCCTTCTTCTCCCCTGATTATCCTGTGGACAGGGGGCTGGCTGACTCATGGCATCTATACAATTGCACTCAGGTCAACTACCTGGGAGGTTTGAAACTAACTAGTTGGTCTTTGCCCCACCCCAGCATTTGATTGCACTGACTTTTCAGCACCCCCCACCCAGAAATCCACAACCTCAGTGAGGGGGTCCAGCTTGAGCCTTGAACCCAGGTCTTCTACATGGTAGTGCAAGAAGCAACCACCTGTGTCATAGGGTTAGGCACTGCCATTTCAAAGTAAAGAAAATATCAGCTTTTCCTACTTTTCTTTGTTTTATCTTCTTCCCGAAGTGTATCGAAAAGTGGCGACAGAGTGGCTAGCTGAGCCTTCTTAATGAATTGGGAAAAGTCAGTGTGGGCCGGCACTAGAGCCCATTATAAAAGTGTTAGGTTTGCAGTGTTTACTTTCAATTTTTATGTTGGCTCGCGCGTGCATGCCAGCCAACATATTGCAGTAGTAGCAGATTTGGAGGTGTGGTCACTGTGGGCGAATGCAGGGCACGCATCAGTAGGTGCTTCCCTCATTCCCCAATAAGCCAGCTGCAGGTGCTGACACCCGCAATACGTAAAGTAGCCACCAGATCTAAGAAAAGTGCTGCTGCAATGATAGCCAAGCTCATCACACAGCAGCACAATAACATACCTCCCGACATGCCTTTCCTGGTAAAGCACTTCACTAAACATGGCAGCACTGACTGCCACCACCACTTCATTTGCCAACGGGGAAGCCCATTCCCCATAGGCATGATGCCCCCCCTCCCGTTCCAAGTGTGTGCTAAGGGGGTGCCAAATCCCCCTCGGCATCATGTGCCCCCCCAACAGTCTTTCCTTGCTGACGGGGGGCCCAATCCCCATCAGTTTCAGTCCCCCCTTCCTAGTTTAGTTTGCCAATGGGGTAGCCCACTCCCTGTCGGAATAATGTCCCCAGCTGCCGATGTGTGCTTTGTGCCGAGGGGGTGCCTAATCCCCCTCAGCATCATGCACACCACCCACCCATTTATGTGCTGACGGGGGCCCAACCCCCATCAGCTGTTGTCCCCCTCCCTGTTATGCAGGTGGTACACTGGGAGCCCGCCCCAGTGTACCAAACAAACACCTGCAAAAAAAGAAAGCCGACCCTCGTTGTCATTTTTTTTTTTACCAGTAAAAGAAGAAAACAGTCCCTGGTGGTCTCTCCTGCCCCCTTCCCCAACCCGCACCTGCCTTCTGCGTACCCTGCCTCCTTACACCTCCCTCACCCCATACTTACCTCCAAAGTCCAGTGTGATGATCTTCGGTGGACCGGGAACACGTCTGCACTCTTCAAAACTGACCATGAACTGAAGAAATGCTGGCAAGTTGTATAATGGCATAAATAGGGTTTTTTCAACTTTGGTGCATATCTCGGACATTTTGAGTTATTTTTGCACCAAATTTTCGACATGGGGGTTATTGGGATCCCTCCTCATGAATTCAGTCACTGTCATGGCGTTATTCGGTCCCACAAGGTGATTTTGCAGTCACTGCACGGAATCACCTTTCAGGACTGATTAATGAAATGACAGTGCCACTGTTCATGAGGTGGGCTCTCAAAAACCCTATGTTGCAAATTTGGTGAAAAAACTCCAGATTTTCAACATTGGCATTTTGCCACACTCCTTATGTACAGTACAGCTGTCATTTTACATATCCTGGCCAAAATGTGTTTTCGCACTTCTGGCACAGAATAGCATGGTCGCTGTTGGAGATCACTTTTAGGGACAGATTAAGAAAAAAACAGTGGCACTGTTCATGAGCAGAGATCCTAAAATGCCTATGTTGAAAATTTGGTGATGGAAGTCCATAAAATGACTGTGTTACAAGCATGCGTTGCAGTTTCCACGCACCCTTGTAACTTTGCAAATTTGCAATACTTTCATACCAGATTTTCAACACTGCCCGAAATGTGTTTTCTCACCTGTGGCGCACAATGGCGTGGTCACTATGGGAAATCAACTTTTGGGACACATTAACAAAATCACAGTGCCAATGTTCATGACAGGAGGTCCCAAAATGCCTACAGTATGTTGAAAATGTGGTTAAAAAAATCCCAAAAATAATTGGATTACGAACATGTGTTGCATAGTTTCTATGCCTGCTCATGACTTCACCGATTTTGCATATTTTCACTCCAGATTTTCAACATTGCCATTTTTTTACACCTCCTCATGAACAATACAGTTGTCATTTTTCACACCCTGCCCAAAATGTGTTTGTGTGCCTGTGTCACCAAATGGTATAGTCGTTGTGCAAAACCACCTTTCCGCTAACAAACTGATAGTGTCACTCTTCATGAGGTGGGGTCACAAAAATCCCATGTTGAAGATTTAGAGTGATAATACCAACAAATGCCTATGTCGTTAGGGTTTCCAACTGTAACACCCCACCCTGTAGAGACTGACAGGCATCATGAGTGTGACTTGGGATCATTGGCAGTAATGCTCACGTCATTCCATCCCCACCCCCACCCTGCAGGCAGTCACAGGCATTGAGGTGTGCCTTGGAGTCTTCAGCCTTAAAGTACACCCCATTCTCCTATACTGCACCCATCTCAGCATATTTTCTTATGGAATGGGGTAAGTATAAGGCCCAAAGACCCCAAAGCACACCACAAAACTTGTAAGTGTCTACGGGGTAGGGTGAGATTAAATGGCATGAGTGTTATAGCTGATGACCCAAAGGCACACCCCAATGCCTTTGAGTCTCTGCAGGGTAGCGGTGGTGTTGGTGTCAGTTCAATACTTCACTGCCATTCCTATTATCCATCTCTAACTCCTGCACTACCAATGCCAGTGAGACAACATTCGGCATTGACAAAAGCTTGTTTTTTAAACATAACTAGCATGATAAAACTCTGTGTATGTTTTATACTGATCAATTTTTTTATTCTGATCGGTACTGTTTAGCAATGACTATCATCCTGAAGAACAAAGCTAGTACACCTGGGGCCCAGTTTTCAGTCAAAACAATCATTCATTGACACTGGTGTGTTTGCAACTCTGTTATGCGTAATAGCAACCTTTCCCTACACGGATGCAAAATACATTGGGCTCAATTCAGAAAGCTATACAGTTAGTGCAAGGTGCCTGTGACAAACAAAATTGACACAAGTGGCACCTTGCACCACAACTTGTGGAGTTCCCAATTCAGTAACGCCCCACATGCCAAACTGGGGACCCTGTGCATCAGACTGGCTTGCACAAGGTCTGTGCCAGGCATACGGTTGCAAAAGGGTGATAGTGGGCTTGTGGCAGATGCAAGCTGCCATATCCCCAACAGGAGAATTCAGGAAACTATCCCAGAGGGCACACAGTCCTAAACAGTTGGACCAGCCAGGTCCTGGTCTAACGCTCCATGCACCGACCCCAGAGCCTTCCCTTGGCAGGAGAAAACATGTGCTGCTGTCCGCCCACAGTCCGTGGCAATGTAGTCACCTAGTGCACCAACCCTGTAACTGCACACTACAGACAGACATCAGTACGGAGCCCTTTATGGTGCTGTGCCCGCAGTGGCCCCCCCATGGTGCCCAGCATGCTGGCACCCTCCCACACTGGTACTGCAGTGGCCCCTCTGATGCCACATTAGGGTGCTGGTGCCACCCCACCCGTCCCCATCTGTGTGCCACCATCTGTCCCATTGCAATGTCCATCCCCCATGACCCCAGTAGCCTCCTGGATGGTCTCTTGTCCTGGGCACAGATGCTGCCTGACCACCCTGCAGCTTATGGCAAACCTCTCGGGTGTGCTGTCTTTTCAACGCATGACCACATTTGCTGCAAGTTGTGGGACTTTGGCACCAGGATCCTACCTGATAGTGAATTGGGCACAGGGTCCCTAGCGTACCGGCGATCAGTGCAAACTACCATTTGCCGCAACTTGTGCCAAGCTTTCTGAATTGAGCCCCTTGAAACTGAAAGGGTAAGTGGCAGGGGAAGGGGATTATCATGCAGATGATGCACAGAGCTATGTCTTAAGCATGGGTGACCCTTACTAAAGCTGGCTGCAGAACTTTGACTGCCTCCATGTTTAAGAACTATAAAAAGCAAATGATATGGCTTCTGCAGCCAATGTGTGAGGTGGGGAAGAGAGTGTGCCATGAGGTTGACACATAAGATGACTGCTACAGGGAACTAGGGCTATGTAGAGGGTTTGTACTAGATGCCAGGGAGTACTGTGGGTATGTGGACTAGGTAACTGGGAGTGCCCTACTGGGTCACCCAAAAAAAAATATCACCAGCTGGACAGAATTTTAACTTTGGCACCAGTATAGAGAGGACCAGAAGATGAGGGGAGTGTGGTGGGGATGTCCAGCAACACCTTCAGGTCACACAGCCTTGCATCATGGCATAGGGTCTTGCAGCTGGTGCATCTGCTTTTCCAATTTTCCTACTTTCTCAAGGTCACCTTGATGTATTAGGGAGACATGATGGGTTACATTAAAGTTGAGTATTTGTGAGTTTTCTATCCACTGCTATAAGTAGCTTGCTGTGAGACTAAGTACTGGTGATTTAAAATAAAGTTTCACTTTGATTTTAGAGATGTTTGTTGGTGAGAGGGGGGGCTTCATTGATTGGCTTTATTGTCATCAGTCGCTTCTGTGTGCTGGTGGAATCGATCCATTGGATCATCTCTGTGGCACTAGGCCATGTTGCACTACTGTAGGAATCTCACACCAGCATTCTTAAAGGACCCAACCAGCTTACATCTGGTCTGCACATTTGCACTGGGACTAAAGTTATTTTGTGTACATATCCCCAAAGTGTGTGGTGGTGAAACAGGGCAGCAGTTTGTACCCCGTTTTGCATGGCACCACTTTGCATCTGACAAATGCAGCCTTAGCCTTGTTACAGTTTGAGAACAATCAAGTTTTTATTTTTAAAAATTAAGCACTGATATTTATTCTTTATTGAAATACTGGTCCTGCCATTATAATTTATGTGACGTTTTTGTATTTGTATATATGTGTGTGCACGCGCGCGTGGTGGGGGGCTTTCAAACAAGATAAGTAACTGGAATGTTCTAAGCTGGACAAGAGTCATCCAACATGGGAAAAACATTGAGTTTCTTAGTATTAAAATAAACAGCATGCATTTTGAAAGGTGGCTCTGGAGAGCAATTTCAGTAATTTAGTGGCCAGCCCTAATAGTTGCTAGTATTTGCTTGGGCGTTATTCTGACATTCAATTATTGTAGAAAAGCTTGATATTACAACATGCTGTGCTCACTTCCACTATCATCTACCCTTTGCAGCTGGATCAGGTAGACGGCAACAATTAATTATTGCCAGTGGGAATTATCATAATATACAGTATTGTGTTATCATGACATCCCTAGTCTGTGTAACCCCTTGCGGCCTGGCCAACACTTTAATTCATGTTTTTTAAAGTTTTATCTGCTGAGGATGCCTGGAGATGAAGCAGCTTGATTATAGTAGCCAATGCTTCTACCCACCTTCACTACTGACAAGGCTGGTGCAGACAAAGGTTAAATGATTTGCTCAGAGTTCAACACCAAGACAGACAGTTGTCAGATTCAAACCTGCAATCTCCTAGTTCACAATTTCATGTCCTAACCACCAGACCACAGTCTGTTCCTTAATTTGGGATGCTTGTATCTAGAAGGCTAATATACTCACTCACACTGATTACAACACAGAGTTTATGTTGTGCGAGAAGCACGTCCATATTAGGTGACTGTATTTTTAAACCTTGATACTCGATGGCTTCAGCATGTTTTGTACTCAAAGAGAAGTTCCTTTGTTTCTTCAAGCTCTGTTAAATGCAGTAACGTGAATGGTGAATGGTGAAAATGTCTGACCTAAGCCAAAACAAGTTGTTATTGTTTTCATTGTTTCTAAATCCCTACTCTGAGGTTTCTGGAACCATCCGCTGACTGCAGGTTCACTGCAGTCCTGGTTAACTGCTTCACCATCCATGGCCTCCTCACCACTGACCCTCTGCGGAGGAATCCACAGGGTTACCCTTACCCACCTGTAGGGCCAATGATTTTCCATTTTCAGTGGTAAACACTGGTAAAAAACATAATTTGTCATTTTCAAACCAGCACTTGGGAATCAATTTTCCATGAAAAATACACTTTCCACCAGCTTTCTGGTCAAACGCCTAAATTTTATTTATTTACTATTTTTGGCCTGGAAAGACACAGTAAGCCAAGGCTTGTTTTCAGGAGCGTCCTGGGAACAGGAGGAAGTTAAGTGACTTATTCTTGGTCACAGGGTGTGCAAGTAGTGGCTGTGGGATTCAGACTTAGTTTTTCAGGTTTGCAGCTCAGTGCTCTTGGCCACTATAGTATACTGTTTCCCAAATAAGCCAGATTATTGTACAAAACATGTTGATTTGCCCTTACTTTTTTGGGGGGGTGGATGGAAAAAAATGGATTTTAAGATTTTCCCAAATGGAATTCCCCAAATATGAAAACAGGAAGTCCTTGCTTCTAAACCTATGCTTGGGGGTGGGGGCTCCACTGGTCTCAGGTTTTACTAAGACAAGGATCTTACCACAGGGATCAGTACTAGGCCTGGTCCTCTTCAATGTCTTTATCAGTGACATTGCAGAGGGTCTAGAAGGGAAGATCTGCCTGTTCACTGATGACACTAAGCTTTGCAACAGGGTGGACATACGAGAGTGAGTAGATAGAATTAAGGGGGATCTAAAGAAGCTGAGGATGAGTCAAAGGATTGGCAGCTGAAGTTCAGTGCAAATAAAGTTCAAGATAATGCACATGGGGCACAAAAAACCCTGGAGCATCATATCATCTGGTGGGGGAGGAAATAGAATGCTCCAAGCAGTAGAGACTTGGAGGTGATCATCTCTGATGACCTCAAGGTTGGGAGGCAGTGCGACAAGGCGATGGGGAAGGCTAGCAGAATTCTGGGTTGTATAGGCAGGGAAATCAATAGCAGAAAAAGAGAGTCAATAATTCCTCTGTACAGGACTTTAGTAAGGCCACATCTTGAGTACTCTGTCCAGTTTTGGAGGCCCCACCTGCATAAGGATGTTGATAAGGTGGAGGCAGTTCAGATGATGGTGCCCAGAATGGTACAGGGACTATATCATAAGCCCTGTAAAGCTAGCCTGAAGGAATGTAATATGTACTCCCTAGGGGAGAAGAGGGAGAGGGGGATATGATTAAAACATTTAAGTACCTCATATGGAGAAATAAGGTACAGGAGAATTCAATTTTGCAGCGAAAAAGTTGCTCAAGCATGAGGGGCCACAAGTTGAAACTGGCAGGAGGGAGATTCAGGGGAAACATGAGAAAGTTGTTCTTCATGAAGAGGGTGATGGAGAAGTGGAACAGCCTGCCAGAGGAGGTGTTGGGTGTAGGAACAATAAATGGATTTAAAAATGCTTGGGATAGGCATAGAGGATTGCTGGTAATAGGAGGAGGGGGGGACAATCTAATACTGGTAGAGCATAAAAGAGCACAATTATTGGAGGTATTGGGGCAGACTAGGTGAGCTGAAGGTCCTTATCTACTGACAGATTTCTGTGTTTCTATGATCTGGTGTGTGAAGGGGTAGGGTGGTCTTTGCTGGTGAGGGCAGAATTAACCTGCCAGACACAGGAGAAGGGGAAGAATGGCTCAATATCCTGAGTCCACAATTTGGCAAATGCCATTTTATTGGCTGCCTCAAGCACCACTCTCTCCAGTGTGCCTGAGCTCAGTGCTACAGCAGAAGTTCCCACCTACTCCATCAAGGGGTGAAGGATTTCCTGTGGGACGCTCAACCCTCCACCTGCAAGCCCACTGTGTTGTTCCCAGCTAGAGGTGTGAACCCAGAATGTCGGCATGTAAGGCGGCTACCCCAGCTGCTGTGCTGTCAGATCAGCTTTAGTTTGGCACTTCAGTTTTACAGTAAATGTAATGCAAGGAAGCCGTCAGCTGATAACTGAGCCCACAGCACTTTATTTACAGTAAAGCATTCCTTGCTTTGTCAAATACAGTAACCTTTTATTTTCAGTACTATTGTTCTGCATGATTTAAGATCGCCATGGTCACCTTAATATGAACTCTAACTTGAACAATAAAGAGAACTTGTCATTCGTCAAGATTACACAGCATTTGGTGTAATGTTGGCCAGTTTTCACTGGTTGGGTTGTAAGGTTTTTTTTTTTTTCCTTTTCTATTTTTTCTACTTCTATCAGGGACTGCTGCTGTACTTCAGCTGTCTACAAGTCCCCAAGACTGTCCTGCTGGAGGGTTAGTCTCTAGATCAGACATTCCAGGGTGTCTCTACTCCCATCAGCAAAATCCTTAGTCTCTTCACCCCTCAGGTAGGAGCTCTTGTATTGGGAGGGCATCACTAATATGGCAAGTGGTAGTAGGAGATGTGGGGGCCCTGGACACTAAGCCATCTGACTGGGAGAGGTGGGGCCAATCAGTGGTCCAGTCAAGGGGCATACCAGTATATTTTACACCCAATTTTGCACTTTTTATGCCCTGTGTAGAGTCTTGGGTAGTATCATCAAGAACAGGTGTTTCCAGACTTCCACGCATTCCCACTCAGTCCACTAGAACAGTGTGACCGTGTCACAAAATACTACCTGACAAACCAAAATACTACCAGCTTGGAAAACTAGGAAGTTTTTACTTCCTGGCCTAAAAAGTGATCTGGAGCACTGTGGCTAATGGTTGTCAGCATGGCAGTGCCTCCCTATGCCACTGCAGTCTCGGACTAACCTTAGGTTTTGAACTGTAAGGAAAGAGGTTATCTTTTGCAAGTTGTGATTATTGCACATTTTATTAATCTTGTATCCTAACTGATAGGGTTGCATCATTTATACAGAAGTCATAATACCTAAACAGGGCCTAAGTATCTGTAAGGTACAGTACTATTGAGGTTGCTGCATTACTTTCTGTTTAATGTATGGAACAGTCATGTTTATATTATTAGCATATTCTGTGATGATGTTTGTACTGTATTGTTTTGTGATGGTTAGTATTGTCTAGGGCCCTGTCCACACTACATCACTAAAATCTGTAGGATATGCTATGTTCGGCAGAAATGCATCTGCAAGAGTTTCACAATCCTGACCCAGGGCGACTGAAACACGGTTGCCTGCTTACTGGAGAGAATGACAGGGTCTTCACTATGAATGTGCCAGTAGGTTTGCACAACACCACCAATCCTTCCTTGCACTGCAGCCAGGTCCCACTTCCATGTCATGCACTAATAACTGTACTATTGCTAACCCTAAGGCAAGGAGCATCTTCTTGCACACTTAGGCTGCCTGCTGATGACACACCATGATGACCAAGGCTGAGGACACAAAACCACACACATGGCATGTGGCATCTGTACCACTAAATGTCACATTGCCATGCTGTTCTTTTTATGTTTGCTTGCGCGCATGCACAAGAAACATTATGTGACAGCTTAGGAGAGAAGCAGAGTTTTGGAGGTGAGGCACTGTGGTGACCAATGCCCCCACTGCATTTAGAGGCTTGGCCCCATTTCCCCAATGCAGTGGCATGCCACTGCTGACACTAGCTCAGCAAGCATGCCAGCAACTTGAAATGAAATCGCTGCTGCAATAAGGGAGCGACCCGTCATTGCAGGGCGGTACCTTGCCTGGTGTAACATGTACAGTAACATGGCGGCAGCTGTCACTGTCTGCCTCAGAGTCCCCATGAAAGCCAATGGGAGTGCCCAATCCCCCTGTCTGCATGCCTTCCCAGTTCATTTGCCAATGGGGGAGCCCACTCCCCATCAGCATAATGTCCCTGTAGATCTTGTTTGCTGAGGGGGTGCCCAATCCCCTTCAGCATCATGCCCCCCAACACAGATTCTTTTCTTTTTTTTGCCGATGAGGGGCCCAATCCCCATCGACTCCATTCCCCCCAAAAGAAACATGCAGGTGGCACACTGGGAGCCCACCCCAGTGTACCAAATCTACCTGCAAAAAAAGAAAACCTTCCCATGATGGGTTTTTTTTCCCTGAAAAGTAAAAAAAGGGTCCCTTGTTGTGTCCTATGCCCCCTTCCCCAACCCACACCCACCCTCTGCATACCACATCCCTGCATCCCCCCTCACCCCATACTTGCCTCCAGAGCATGGCGCGATGATCGTCGGTGGACCGGGAACACGTCTACGCTCTTCAAAGCCAACCACGAACTGAAGAAATGCTGGTAAGCTGTATAATGGCATAAAAGTTTTTTTTCAACTTAGGTGGATATCTTGGCCATTCTTGCAAATTTTGGCACCAATTTTTCAACATGGGGTTCTTGGAACCCCGTCTCATGAATTCAGTCACTGTCATGTGTCCTGAAAGGTGATTTCGTGGTCACTTTGTGGAATCACCTTTCAGGACCAAGTAATGAAATGACAGTACTACTGTTCATGAGGTGGGCTCCCAAAAGGCCTATGTGGCAAGTTTGGTGAAAAAATTCCCAAAAATGACTATGTTACGAGCGTGCATTGCGCAGTTTCTATGCACGCTCGTAACTCTGAGAATCTTCAATATTTTCACTCCAGATTTTCAGCATTGCCATTTTTCCTCACCTCCTTATGAACAGTACAGCTGTCATTTAACACATCCTGCCCAAAATGTGGTTTCACACATTCGGCCCACAATGGCGCAGCCACTGTGGGAAATCAGCGTTTGGGGCAGATTACCAAAATTACAGTGACACTGTTCATGTGAGGAGGTCCCAAAATGCCTATGCTGAAGTTTGGTGAGAACATTTCAAAAAATGACTGTATTACAAGCGTGCATTGCACAATTTCCACGCACGCTCGTAACTTCGAGAATGTTTAATATTTTCACTCCAGATTTTCAACATTGGCATTTTTCCACACCTCCTTATGAACAGGATAGCTGTTTTTCACATCCTGCCTGAACTGTGTTTTCACACATCTAGCACGGAATGGCACGGCTTTTGTAACAAATCAACATTCAAGACAGATTAACAAAATTACAGTGCTACAGTTCATGAGCAGAGGTATCAAATGCTTTCATGAGGTGTGGGTCACAAAAAGGCCATGCTGAAAATTTGTGGTGCAAATACCAACAAACACCCAGTGCATTACAGTTCCTAACCATAACATCCTACCCTGTATAGCCTAACAGGCGTCAGGGGTGTGCCTTTGGATTGCTGGCTGCAATGCTCATGCCATTCCACCCCCATCCTGCAGCCAGTGACAGGCATCAAGGTGTGCCGTGGACATCTCTGCCCCAGACTTCACCCCATTCTCCTATACTGCACCCATTTTAGTGTATGTCCTTATGGAATGGTGTGACTGTGAAACCGAACACCCCAAGGCACACCTCAATATTTGTTGGTGTCTGCAGGATAGGGTAAGGTGAAATGGTGTGAACATTATGCGTGATGACCCAAAGGCATACCCCAATGCCTGTCCATCTCTGCAGGGTGGAGGTGGGGTTTGCGTGAAGTTCAATACTTCACTGCCATTCCTATTCTGCATCTGTCTAACTCCTGCACTTCCAATTCTAATACCAGCAAGCAAACATTCAGCACTGACAAATGCTTGTTTACTATGTTTCTGACAGCTGTCATATGGACATATTGTGTCAAAGGAATCTACAGTTCCAAATCTTTGCTGTTGGTGACTCAGAGTTGCTTTCTGTGAATGATATTCTATCATTTCCTTCTTTTTTAAAGGTATTTGTTTGGAATAATCCTGTCCTGCAGTGTGTGTTAATGTTATTTATTTCTGTAATTGCTGACATTTTTCTAAGTAATGTATATATTGTGTATTACTCTGAGTTTTACTAAGATATTTTAATAATTTCTGCAATTCCAGTTTTGTGTCAGTCCACATATCTGTGGGTTGTCATATAGAATAAACACTGATTTTCTTGCAGCTATAATTGTTTAATATCAGATACTATAAGTTCTTTTTGTAATAATAATGTATCAAATCTCCAAAACCCTGGTCCTTTCATTAAAGGGTTATCCTGTCTGGTAGTGCTAGAGAAGATAATATGGTCTGAAAATTCAGCAACTGTTACTTTAACTGCAATAACTGGTAAATGTTGAAAAGTGAAAAACAAATCTATTTGAGTTGTTAGGGAGCCTTTCTGAAATGTGTGTGTGGGGGGGTAGCTATTTCTAAGTATGTGTTTCTTAGTCTAGCTGTTTTTATTAAAGATATCAAGAAGTTGGATCACAAAACATTTTTATGTTTGCTTGCACGCATGTGCAAGAAACATAGTGCCATCATCCGAGTTTTCCAGAGGTGTGTCAGCCTCTTCCAATTCAGTCAGTGTGTTTGTAGGCGCGGTCGCAGTGCACCAACCCTGCTCCAGCTGTCTATGACAGCTGAAAATGCAGTGGCATACAGTTGAAAGGGAGAGCTCCACTTCAGTGAGCAGAGCTCCCCCCCTCAACATGCATGCACGCATATTGCGTGCTGACGCACCCCCCCACACACACATACTGTGTAGCCGACAGGGGTGCCCAATCCCCCATCGGCTGCATGCCCCCCCAAAGCATCCAGGTGCTATGCTGAGAGCCCACCCCAGCATGGTAAAATGTTTTATGGTCGACGAGGGTGCCCAATTCCCCGTTGGCTGCACGCCCCCCCAAAGCATCCAGGTGCCACGCTGGGAGCCCACCCCAGCGTGGCAAATTGATGTTATGGCTGACCGGGATGCCCAATCCCCCGTCGGCTCCAGCCCCCCCAACAGCCTTCCAACTGCCACGCTGGGAGCTCACACCAGTGTGGCAAACGTCCCTCATAGTCCTCGTCCCTCATAGTCTTAGAAAAAAAAAACCTGTAAATACAAAAACTGTCCCTCTGCGCTTCTCCCTGCCCCCCTCCCACAACCCACTCCCACCCACTGCGCACCCTGCCTCCCCACACCCCCTCACACCCCATACTACTCCCGGAGCTCGGAGCGACGATCTTCGTGGACGGGAACACATCTGCACTCTTCAAAGCCGACCATGAACTGAGGAAATGCCGGTAAGCTGTATAATGGGATAGATAGGGTTTTTTCAACTTTGTTGCATATCTCAGGCATTTTTGGGCATTTTGAGCCCAGATTTTCAACATGGGGTTTTTGGGACCCCTTCTCATGAATGCTGTCACTGTCATGGCATTACTCGGGCCCGAAGGGTGATTTCACAGCCGCTGCATAAAATCACCTTTCCAGAATGATTAACAAAATGACACTGCCGGTGTTCATAAGGTGGGCTCTCAAAAAGCCTATTTTGAAAATTTGGTGGAAAAATTCCTAAAAATGACTGTTTTACGCACACTCGTAAGTTCACAAATTTTCAATATTTTCACTCCAGATTTTCAACATTGCCATTCTACCACATCTCCTTATGAGCAGTACAGCTGCCATTTTTCACATCTCACCCAAAACGTGTTTCCGCCCATGTAGTGCACAATGGCGCAGTCCTTGTGCGAAATCAATGTACGGGACACATTAAGAAAATCACAGTGACACTGTTCATGAGCAGAGGTCTTAAAATGGCTATGTTGAAAATTTGGTGAAAAAATTCCCAAAAATGACTGTTTAGGAGCACACATTCGCAGTTCCTACACACGCTGGCAAGTTTGCGAATTTGTAATATTTGCACACCAGATTTTCAACAGTGCCATTTTACCACACTTCCTTATGAACAGTACAGCTACCATTTTTCACATCTCACCCAAAATGTGTTTCCGCACATGTAGTGCACAATGGTGCAGTCGGTGTGTGAAAACAATGTTTGGGACAGATTAAGAAAATCACAGTGACACTGGTCATGAGAGGTCTTAAAATGGCTATGTTGAAAATTTGGTGACAAAACTCCATAAAATGACTGTGTTATAAGTGAGCATTGCGCAGTTTCCACGCACCCTCGTAAGTTCATGAATTTGTAATATTTTCAATCCAGATTTTCACCAGTGGCATTTTTCCACACCTCCTTATGAACAGTACAGCTGTCATTTTCCACAACATGGCAAATGTGTTTTCACACTTTCAGCACAGAAATGTGGTCGCTGTGGGAAATCATTGTTTGGGACAGATAAAGAAAATCACACTGACACTGTTCATGATCGGAGGTCCCAAAATGCCTGTGTTAACAATCTGCTGTAAAAAATCCCCCAAACTAGTTACATTACGGGTGTGCGTTGCACAGTTTCTACGCACGCTCATGACTTCACCAGTTTTTTTAAGATTTTCACAGCAGATTTTCAACAATGCCATTTTTTACATCTCCCCATGAACAGTACCGCTGTCATTTTTCACATCCTGTTCGGAATGTGTTTTTGCACCCGTGGTGCCAAATGCCATAGTCGCTGTGCAAAAGCAGTTTTCAGCTAACAAATTGATATTGCCACTGTTCAGGAGGTGGGGGTCACAAAAAAGCCATGTTGAAAATTTGGAGTGAAAATACCAATGAATGCCAGAGGCGTTAGGGTTTCCAACCATAACACCCCACCTTGTAGAGAATGACAGGCAACAGGGGTGTGACTTGGGATTCTTGCCTGTCATGCTCATACCATTCCACCCCCACCCACACCCTGCAGCCAGTGAGAGGCATCAAGGTGTGCCTCGGACTCTTCGGGCCCAAACTTCACCCCATTCTCCTATACCATACCCATCTCACCATATTTTCTGATGGAATGGGGTATGCATAAGGGCCAAAGACCCCAAGGCACACCATGACACTTGTCAGTGTCTGCAGGGTAGGGTGTAGTGAAATGGCATGGTCGTTATGCCTGACGGCCCAAAGGCACACCCCAATGCCTGTCACTCTCTGCAGGGTGGTGGTGGGGTTGGTTTCAGTTCAATACTTCACTGCCATTCCTATTATGCAGCTCTGTAACTTCTACACTACCAATGCCAATGCCAGCAAGCAAACACTTGGCATTGACAAATGCTTGTTGTAGTTTTGGTGTGTTTTGATCTGTCTTTAACTGACAGACCACAGATGAAGTCTTCACCAAATACTACATACTGAGAGGTGTGTAAGTAAGGTTGGATTGTTTTTTAATAATTTGACTCCGAGTGCTTTAGTCTGTGGGGAATAGATATTAACCAGTCTATAAGCAATATTGTATATTTTAACATCCAGCCTCTGGAGGTCACACCTATTTCACAGCTGGTGGCTGTTAGAGGCTTCTCAACCAATCAGTCATTCATTTCAGGGTTTGTAGAGACCACAGGGCATCTTCTGCCAGGTGTATCAGCATCAGTGAAAATTGCTTGCGTTTTCTCATGCAGCTTTTCAAACTGACAGATTTGTTCACTGGCAGTGATGGCTGTAATGATAAAAGGCTCCGCTTCACTGACAATCAGCTGAGATGAGTCACTATGCAATATCTGTTGCGGCTTATGCAACAGGGTAGTAAGTTCATTTCTTCTTTTAAAGTATCGTTGTTCTTCAAGTACTAACATTGTTTTTACATCGGTATTTTCTGTATCAAGAAAGTTTTGTACCTCAGAAATAGGAGCTTCTTTTTGCTGGACGGCCTTCTCTTGGCACTTCTTAGTAACCATAACTCCACCTGTTTTTTCCTTCGGTGGTTCTGGTCTATATTGTTCACACTCCATGTCTTTGCCATCACTTTCTTTCCGAATGCCAACACCTTCCACTGAGGCCTCTAGCATCACTGACGCAGGGGTGGAGACCATCTCCCCTACCTCCACAACCTCCATTCTCTCTCCAGCCATCCCAGAAGCAGCCATCTTGGCAGAATGCCAGGATGTCAGAGGTTCCCTACTGGAGAGTAGGGGTATTTTTTATTGAAACTTAAGAAAAATAAGCAAAATCACAATACATTATACAAAATTATACTGTAATAGAAGAAATCAACAATAGAAATAAGTATTACAGCATACATGAACAAAAAAATGGTACAAGCAAGCCAGAAAAATACAGAAACCAAACAGTATTGCTTTCATACAGATGAGATGAAAAAGGAACATGAATAAGGAAATATCATAAAGCAGCAGTACATCCAACATGCAAACTTATATATAAAAGGAACAATAGAAAATAAGCCCCTTTGTAGTCTCCTACTAAAAGAGTAGGGAAATCATTAGGAAAAACTATAAAACAAAACAAAACAACCCACAAAAATAATCCCCCCAACACTCTCATCCAGTATCCAGCCAATGTAGTAGTTTCCAACGCTTATTATACAGTTCGGTAGAGAGACGGACCTTGTCCTTCTTTTTCAAATCAACAATAGCCAATTTAATGGATAAATATAATTGTTCATGAGAAATAAAATGTTGTTGCAAAGACCAGCGACATCGAACCTGACAAATATAATATTTAATATGACCCAGAATACCATGTACAGTATGCATATCATAAACACTCCAATTGGCCGGTAAAATACCAAGTAAAAGGATCTCAGAAGTAATACCTATCAGCTGGGATTTATGCCAGCAGGCATCCCATAATTTCCAAACTGTTGTATATAGGGACAAAGAAAAAATAAATGGCCCATGGACTCAATTTCATGTAAACAGGAATGAGTTCTAGGACATACCCTCTCTTCCACCTTCTTGTGTGTTAGATTCTCATTAACATTCAGTCTACCATGAACCCCTAACCACATAGTATCCCACATAGCCGGAGGCATATGAGAACCAATTAACATAGCTTTGATAAAATGTAAATCAGAAACAGATCTATGTATATAATATGAAGTTTGGAAAAAAAACATAACTGAATAAAATTATAGAACTCCTTACGTGAAGAATATAATAGTGTAGGTTTCGTAAGCTTCCACAATTTCAGTTTGGCAAAACATTCAAAAAAATAATTAGGAAGCCCCTGAATATGTTTTTGTTTTCCAATTGGAACATCCATTTTCCAATCCTGTAGCCAGGGAGAGAGTACATCAAGTACCCAAGGAGACCAGAGACATGGAAGATTAATCAGCAATGGTTTAATATTAACATAAGCAAAAACAGAAAAAAAGAAAGCAACTGGATTAATCATATTCAAACCCCCTTGAGCACGGGTGAAATACAAAATGCCTCTTTTTATGGGATTTAAATGACTACCCCAAATTGCTCCAAAGAAAACATTAAATATTGTTGTTTCCAAGCTTCTAGGAAGCGGATAAATGGCCTCCAGATGTAAAAAATACCCAATCAAAAATGTCTTAACCATATAAATACATTTCAATTTTGACATTTTTCCACTTGTTCCATTGCATGACTCTAAGTTTGGCCTCCAGCAATAATTTGTTCCAGTTAAACAGTGCTATATCCGGGATACCAAAATATACCCCTAAAATGCGTACTGCTTCATGTACAATAGGGACACCCATAATCACAGTATATGGACAATCACCATTGCCAAGAAAAATGCACTTACTTTTAGTCTGATTAATTTGTGCACCAGCACAGTCCATGAAAGTTATCATCTGTAACTTTGCTAGATTGAACATCTGATAAAAAAATACAAAGATCATCAGCATGCGCCACAGTTTTCAAATCAACCATATCACTATGAAAAGAAAGACCTCTAATATTAACAGAATTATTAAGTTTCCATAACAAAGGTTCTAGGGTCAAGACATATAAAAGAGAACTAAGGGGACAACCTTGTTTAACACCTCGAGTGTGCCTATGAAATTTTCCCACCCAGCCATTCACAAAGGGGGCAACTTCAGTAGTATTATAATAACCAAGCAACAAACAAAGGTGTAAATCCAAATTTCAATAAACATTTCCAAAGATATTTATGCGAAACTCTGTCAAAAGCTTTCAGTTGATCTAGACTAAGTAAAAATCCTGTAAGTTCACCAGATCGACCTTTTTCCATCACCTCCCAAAACAAAATCAAGGCTTCAGTAATTTTTTTTCCTGGAACAGAACAAAACTGAAAGGGACCCACAACAGCACTTAAAACTACTGCCAATCAATTACTCAATAATTTGAATAAAATGTTGCTGTCAGAATTGAGCAATGTAATGGGCCTCCAATTTCTAAGATCTTCCTTAGACCCAGACTTATGTAAAAAAATAACTAAGCCTTGATTAAAGTGGGCTGGAATTAAACCAGTTGCCAAAATATCATTAAATAAGCCCAACAATTCATGATGAAACATCTGATAAACCATACAATATAGTTCATTTGTGATACCATCAATACCTGGGGATTTGTTTCTTGGGAGTGTAGAAATAAACATAGCTAGTTCTCACTCAGTGATTGGGCTACAAATAGGAAGTTTTAAAAAGTCAGGAAGTTGTAGAAGCTCACAAGATCCTAACCAGTCATCTAATTTTGCATCAGAAATAGTAGAATCCTCTTTAAAGAGCTGCAGCAAATATTTATCCTATTCCAACAAAATTTCCTTTTGAGTAACTACAAACTCACCAGATGTCGTTTCTAGCTGCAACATTTCTCTTTTTTTATGTGATGCACAATACTCAAAAGGGTTACAAGAACCCTGTGAACCAGAAATTCCAAATTGTTGTTCCATTTCAAGAGACTTACATCTATTATATTGTAAAGTAATCAAATCCTCCTTTAAAGCACATAAAATGTCAGGAGAGACAAATTTTCCCTTATCTAATTTAGAATAAGCCTGTTGCAATTGTTGTTGAAAGGAAGTATAAAAAGAACATTTATTATGACCCAAAATTCTTCCTACTGTCTGAAAATAAACAGCCATATCTTTCTTTGTATCCCCCCACCACAATTGTGGAGAATCATACAAAAAATAAACCAAACTCCTAGCTGTAAGTAATGCCATAAATCCCTCCTTAACTTCAGGAATATCGAGAAGGGAAAAATTCAATTTCCAATAACCTGGTCCTTTAGACATAGCAGGGTCGTTTGATAGGGTAAGTTGCAACATCATATGGTCAGAGGTAGCCATAATAATAAGTTGAGGATCAAAAAACCATAAACAGGGGGAAATAAACCAATAATCAATTCTGGACTTACGGATGCCAGAAAAGTAAGTATATGCAGGATGAATTCCTGATGCCTCCCATACATCACGTAATCCAGAAGTGCTCAATAGATTATTTAAAAAGTGGGTATCACAATATAACTTAGTGCCCTTAGGTCCTCTATCAGTTAGGGATCTAGTAATATTAAAATCACCTCCAAATAAAATATTTTTCCTTGTAAATAAAAATGGTAAAATCTATTCCAATAAAGTAATACGGTCAGTCTTAATTTGTGGGCCATAAACATTAATCAAACGAAAATAAGAGTTTTGAACTGCAATATCAAGTAAAAGTATCTTTCCAGGTACTAGATCAATGACAATGGTCACAGCTATATCATACCGTAAAAAGCAAATACTCACCCAGAGTAGGTGACTTCCCCCCCATCCCCTGACCAATAACAAGCGCCTCTGAGCCAAGCACTGGAAGCAGCCTCAAAATCTTCTGATAAATACAATTGGGTGTCTTGAAAAAAGACAATATCCAGTGCAGAATTAGTGAAGAAATCAAAAGTAGCCAATCTCTTTTTATCAGACCAAATACTATTAGTATTCAAAGAGGCAATCCGGAGGTCATACCCCATAGAGGAAAAAAAGAGTGCTACAGACTAATCATTTTTTTCTAGTACCCTTCCTGGTACCCAGTCTGCAACCAACCAATTTCTTTTTAATCTTCGCAATACAGGCAGGCTTCAGGCTTTGTTCTAGGTTAGAGGCAGGATCTCGTTGAGAAGAAGTTCGGGAAGCAGTGTCTGAATCCATCTCTTCCACAACTTTTTCTACAGGAAGAGCATCAAATTTATTAGAGAGTGGGATATCAGGTATATGATGAACAGGGAGCCCTGCAGCCCCATCAGAGTTACTGGAAATCCCTGCACTTGTGCGAGAGGCTCAACAGATGGGGGAAGGGGAGGGGAGAAGCCATGACTCCTGGAGAGGGTAGTGTAACAGGATGAGAAACAGGCACCAAAGGTGGTGCAGGTAACACTGTAGTAGTACTACCCCCTGGTACAACTCTCTGAGGGTCAGAGATAAGAGATGGACCTGCTGGACCTTCAGTAGGAGGAGCAGATCGAGGGTGTCGGAACAGTCTAGGGGAAACCGAGCCTCTGCCCGATCTAGCAGTATTTACATAAAAGTCCTGCATAGCAAAATTAGCATCTTCAGTGTTATGTGAAGCCAGTGGACATTCAGCAAAATTGTACCCTGGTTTTTCACAAAAATTACAGTTAGGCGTATTAACACAATCAAGGCCAGCATGACACAGTTCCCCACATCTAAAACATTGAATCTTGTCACAAGTGGAGCTAATATGTCATAAAGACCCACACTTATGACACCTCCTGTGTTGGCCAAAATAGAAAAATAAAAACCTTTGTCCTGTCCTAAAAAAACAATTGGGAAGATGTTGAAAATCGCCATCCACTTGAAACAATTTAACTTTAATCCACCATCCCCCATTCCAAAACTCTTCCGCATCCAAAATGGGGTCAGGGGCACCTTGTATATCACGTCGCTTCTCAAGCCCTTGCAAAATGTCAGTAATATTAACCCCTTCATTTCTAAATAAAACTGTAACAATTCTAAAGGATTATTTAGTCAAAGAAAAGGTACCCATAAGGGGTTGGTCTTTAACGTAGAATATTTGGTCAAAAATCGTTCAAGAATAGTCGATGTCCTGAAACTAACATCAAAAACATGTTCCCCAGGGGCATGGATGAGGGCATAAACCTCAGTAGGGGTAAAGCCCAAGGATTGTTTTAATAATACACAGCCGACAAAGAATTGATCCGGTACTTCCTCCCTGCCCCCCAAATAACGTAAACGAATAGCATTCCTGCGCTTAGCCATTTCAAACAGTTTATGGAAGAGCTCTGCATAACTTCGCTTCCCAGCCCCATCAACAGGAGGATCCACAGGTAAAGCATCCAAAACAGTCCCATCCTCCCTTACCAAAGTCTGAGAATTAGACCCAGAATCTGAAATGGAATGAAGGGGTAAATAGGAAGGAGTACCTGAATCGAGAGGGATGTCCGGAGAAACAGTAGGATCAGTGCATAGAGTAAGCGGGTCTTGTTCCATATGGACTGCATTCAACACCACATGAGGAAAATCAACCTTCTGCCCAGAAGTAGTGTGCACAACAGCTGGGACCTCCAGTTCCACCGTCCAAGTACCATCAGCCCAAGGCATCCAACCGGCTCATAGCAAGGCCTCCTCAGCCGACCGACCGGCATCTCCCAACTGATGTTCTACCTGCAGGGATCATACTGTCTCAAAATCCAAATCCTTTGCTAGCGGGACAGGACCCACTAAATCTCTTGAAGCAGCTTGAAAAAGCTTTGGCGTTGAAGTCTCCGGGAAATGGGCAGGCCCTTGCATCCTCTTCCATTTTTTTCTCCTCCCGTAGCAATGTGGCAGCCGTATCACAATCTTGTGTAGCAAACTCAATACTCGCAGCCTGCTGTTGCTGCAAAGTTACCTCCAAATTAGCTCACTCTGCATCTGAAACCTTTAGTGCATACATAACTACAGAACTAGGTGGCTGTTCCCTGCTATCAGCGTTCACCACGCCCACCAGGGAATCCTTGCCGTAGCCATCTGTACTCGTTACAAGCTCCAGCACGAATTACCACACACACCGCTGAGACAGTGCCCCCTACCAAAGAGTAGGGGAATTTCCCCAGTGTCCTGGCCAAATTTCCCCCATTCACTAAAAATACCACCAACAGCTTAATCTGGTTCAATTTCAGTTGGTTACCATCTGTATCGCCCCCCCCCCAGTCACCGCTGAAAAAGGGACTTCTAGTCTCAGTGGGACAACCGGGTCAACAAAATTCAATAAATAAATAGTTAAAAAAAAATGCAACAAGATTTTTAGGCAGTATTAAAAAGAAACATCACTAGTGGGTACAGCAGGGCAGTATTGACTCTTCATAAATCACTGGTGAAGCCCCACGTTGAGTGTTGCATATCATTTTGGGCAGTGCATTTTAGGGTACAAATTGCATAAAGATGAAATGGATTGACTAAGGGTGCTTAATTTATTGTCTCCTGAGAAAAGGAAGATAGTAGGTAATGTGAGTCTGACATATAAAGCCGCCAGGGACCTGCAATTAATACAGAGTTTCAACCTAAACTAAAAAAATAACTTCGGGGGGCGTGGCCTGGCACGGTGCAAGATGGAAGGTTGATCTCTGAGCTCCGACCAACAAACACCATCTAACATCAGATTTAGTCATCTAAGTCATTCGGGAACAGCCTATTAAGGCAAACAATATTGATGTAAACCTGCAGTAAGCTTTTAAAAATTTGTATTTTTTTTTTTTCTTTGATCCCTTTGGTCGGATTGTTTTACCGGAACAACTCAGAATCTGGAAGGCCTACTACCGATCGTAAGAATGGCAAATTCTGAACTGCAGATATCTTCTTTGCAAAAAATAGAAGAAATGTTCACTAAAATATCAGCGGACATGCAGGATTTAAAAATCGCTACTCGACGCAACTCGCAAACCATGAAGGTTATTGATTCCAGACTTGCCGCTACAGAAAATAAAACTAGTGCCAATGAGGTCTCTATACAGGATCTTAAAAACATCATCAGATCTCAAGATAGAAAAATTAAAGAATTTCAAGCAAAACTAGACGACATGGAAAATAGAAACCGGAGAAATAACCTCCAAATCTTTGGTTTTCCAGAAGGAGTGGAGGATGGTGGCATGGTGTCCTTCCTGTCTCTAGTGCTGCCACAATTGCTCAAGCTACAAGCCGGTGCTGATCTTACTATACAGCGTGCGCACAGGTCACTAGGCCCTAAACCAGCTGTACATCAGAGACCAAGACCGATAATTGTTAAATTTCTCAATTATGCCAGTGTTGAACTTATTTTACAAAATTCACGGGACTTGGGACAACTTATATGGCAAGGCAACAGAATATTCATTTACCGTGATTTCTCTAAGGAACTCTCTATCAAGCGAAGGGCCTACACTCCAGCGAGAAGAATCATGCACCAAGTAGGCCTCCATTTCTCACTTAGATACCCTGCAATAATGAGGGTCTATGATGGCAACTCATATAAGGACTTTCATACGCCGGAATCTTTATTAACCTTTCTGAAGCCTTATTTGACAACTCACCAGGAGGATGCGAGTACTGGGAGGCCGCCTGCTCTGCCTCCGTTCTCGAGTTGGGATGATTCTGGTGCTGCCCCTGCTGGGACAGCCGTGCAGAGTGTGTCGAGACTGGCTGACCCCCTGGAGATGTCTAAAAGAAGACAGTCTGATCGAGTGAAGGAAAGGGCGTCCTTGAGTCTTGACCACCCGAGATCGCGATGTTGCAGCCCAGAGAAAACATGCACCAATGAAGCTGACCCTACTTCCGACTCTCTAGCTATCCCTAATATTCCTGTGCAAAATAAATACGCTCTGTTACAGAATTTAGACAATGTGGATGGAAATTTATCTGAAGAAAGAAACAGGTTATTGGAAGCTGATACAAGTAATAATCTTATGGATATTTCTTGGGGTAACAACATAGATAGCTCTCCACAAAATTAAATGAACCTCCTAAAAAGAAACATCGAGGTAAGAGTAAATATAAAGGAGCTACTACACCAGTGAAATACAAAAGATGACTGCAAAGTGTTCCTAATGATCCTGGTATCTTTGGCTGATCATGTATGATTAATATGTGAATAAATAAATAACATCAGATTTAAGGTCACACTGACTTGTGACCTGATAATTTAAACTTTTGGCAATGACATAGACATAGCATTGCTATATGTCAACAGCACTAATGTAATGTAATGGGATCTTCTGTTACTCCTTTTTTTTTTTTTTTTTCTTTTCTTCTTTTCTTATATTTACATATACTATTTATAACCAGGATTGAGTCTATTTACTAAGGTGAATCGTTAAAACTAACACAGACTAGAGACTAACTGCTATATGTATGGCTCACTGTATATGGTAATTTAACCTGATATATACCAGAATTACATGACCGCTGGAAAATCCCTATAGTCTGTAAATAAGGTTGCGATTTATACACGTGGGATTTATCAAGTATACAATTATTAATTATAAGCACAGATGTCAGGACTCACCTATGACAGGACTTATGTCCTCATTTATTAATGTGTAATAAAAATATATATATATATATTTTTTTTACTAAAGTTGGCTGTTCTAGCGAACCTTGAACCTACTATGATGTTGGAGGTGTTTATTTTGATAAAACCTAATCAGATTTACATTTATAGTGCGAGAAATCAATATAGAGGTTTATTGGTAGTCTAAGATTTCATTTCATTGTAATTTCATCCTAGAAGACTACGATTTAAATTTGTTCTTTTTGAAGTAGTTCAATCTATTACTTGAGTGAATTGGATAGTATTTCAGTTTGTTCTAACTATTTGACTTACTATTACAGTTCTTATTAGATAAGCTGTGTCCTAGAGAGCAAAGGAGTGGTATTGGTCCCCTTTTATTTAGTAGTTTTCTTTATTGATTGGACTGACCCTCTCTCCTCTGCTTATCCTAAACGATATTAGTGTACTGTTGTTATCAAGTTAGGTTATCTCTAGATAATATAGTTAGTCTAGTTGTAAGGAGCTGCATGGAAGGTAGTTAGGAAGATTATATATATATTTCTTTAAGCGATTGTTTTTACAATATCTTGCCAATTATATCTCTATGTTGGATATATACATAGAGATAGTCGGTAGATTAATACCAAGATTACTTGGGTACACAACTCCCCTGAAACCTTACGTAACTTATTACGAATATTATATACATATAGATGATGGCTAATCTATCAATATGTACTTGGAATGTCAGGGGACTCAATACTCCAAGTAAACGTAAGCAAATTCTTAATAACCTCAGAAAACATAAAATACAAATTGCTCTACTGCAAGAAACTAAACTCTTAGATGCAGATAACTCTAGATTAAAGCGGAATGGGTTGGCCAGGTTTTGCAGCCTCCGCTCCTACAAAAAAAAGAGGGGTAGCGATACTAATTCATAAAAACCTAAACTGGAAACCCTCTAATGTCTTAAAAGATATGGATGGCAGGTGGCTTATTATAACCCTAGACACCCCTTCAGGCCCATTATCAATAGTCAACATCTATGTGCCTAATGTGGATAATCCTCAATTTTTTCAAGAATTGATTAAACACCTAGTTGCATTAAACTTAACTAAATCACCCTTACTGATTGGAGGAGATTTTAATCTTACTCTTGATCCATTTATGGATAAAAGTAATAATTCAAATGAAAGTCACCCTAAAAGCTCAAATTTGGTAATACAACTTATGAAAGATCTGGGCTTATCTGATATATGGAGGATTCTTCATCCCAGAGACAAAGACTTCACCTTTTTACTCCCCCTGTCACCAATCCTATAGCAGAACCGACTACTGTTTAACATCTCCCAAAGTTACAGCGAATATATTAGAAGTTAATATTCTCCCCTTAATCATATCCGATCATGTCCCGGTTAAACTTTCACTTATATGGGGCCCTACTCCTAGAAAATCCCTGTCTTGGAGACTGGACCCCTTATTACTGAAAGATCCAGAATTTTTTACCCTGGATCAAAACACAAATTGAAGAATTCATTCTTCATAACAATCCAAATGATACATCCGTGGAAACTTTTTGGGAAGCTCTTAAAGTTACTTTAAGGGGCAAAATAATTAGCTTTGCAGTGCATAGAAGGAAAGCCAGAGAGAAAAATATTAAAAACCTTGAGAATTTACTTCAAGCAAAACAAAAACTTTATATGGCTAAGTCTCACCCTGATACTTCATCTCCTTTGCACTATGAAATTTTACAACTGCATATGAAAATCAATGAAATAATTGCTCGTAAGACTGAAAATGCGCTATTAAGAATAAAACATAAATATTGGGAAGGAGGGAAAAAGGAAGCAAAATACTTGCTTATAGACTCAGGATGCAACAAATGGAACGAAATATTGCTGCTCTAAAAGATCAGGCGGGTGGAATTCAAACTAATGAATCCTTAATTAATAAGATTATGACTTCCTTTTACAAGAATTTATATAAGACCTTTCCCTCAGCATCAGACTCGGAAATATCATCCTTTCTTGATAGAATAATGCTCCCCAGACTTCCCCCTGATGCAATATGTTCTTTAGACACACCTTTTACTGAACAAGAAGTAAAGAAGGCACTTTTTTCCCTTAAGTCTGATAAATGTCCTGGTGGAGATGGTTACCCAGTGGACTTTTATAAGCTCTTATCAGATCAACTAGTTCCCATATTATGTAAGGTATTTATAGAGTCCTCTAAGAACGGTGCATTACCTCATACAATGACTGAAGCAATTATCACTGTTCTTCCTAAAAAAGACAAGGATAACACCCTACCAGAGAACTATCGCCCCTTATCTTTACTTAATACAGATGGCAAAATATTCGCTAAAATCTTAGTTAGTCGTATTGAACCACATATTCCCAAATTAATTCACAGGTCGCAAGTGGGTTTTGTGAAAGGTAGGGCAGGATCTGATCATCTTCGTTCTTTGATTAATCTAATGCATAAAGCCCAATCCCTTAATTCACTTGCTGCAGCCATCGCTGTTGACTTCGAAAAGCTTTTGATTCTTTAGATTGGAAATTTCTTTTATGGTGTTGTCGCTTCGGTTTTAGTAATAATTTTGTTCTTGGATTAAACTTCATATACAAACCCTCAAGCCAAGGTTCTACCAACTCTACGCTATCTGAATCCTTTAAACTTGAAAGAGGATCTAGACAAGGATGCCCCCTTTCACCATCGTTGTTCATCTTAGCTCTAGAAACTTTTGTTGCATTCTTAAGACAACGTAAGGACACTATAGGAATACCTATAGGTAGAGTATATTATACATCTTTATCATACGCAGATGATATGCTTATTTTGCTTGAAAATTTAGAACTATCCGCACAACCACTTATTCAAAAATTTAATATATTCTCTAAACTCTCTGGTCTGAAAGTTAATTATCAAAAAACAGAGATATTACCATTAAATAAATGCTGTAAACCCTCCTTAAATAACTCACTAAGTTTTCGATGGGCTCCTCAGGGCATCACCTATTTAGGAGTAAAAATTAGCCCGGATCTCAATAAAATTTGGGAACTAAATCTACACCCTTTGCTGATAGATATCCAAACGGATATAAACAAATGGAAAAATCTAAATCTTTCACTTCCTGGTAAAATTGCTGCTATAAAAATGAATATTACTCCTAAAATGTTTTACTTATTTTCTTGTATTCCTCTAAAAATTTCCCCCCACCTACTTCAAAAAATTGACAAAATAGTAGGAAATTTCTTATGGGAGGGCCATGCTCCGAGGTTTAATCGAATTAAACTACATGCACATTGGTCTAAAGGAGGTTTTGGTTTACCTTGGTTCATGGCATACTTATGGGCTTTCAGAGCAGTGCAAACTATTAAATGGTTTTCTAAACCTAACCATAATTCACCATTGTGGCTTGACATGGAAGCCTCCATGTCTAAAGGACGAATACCTAATAACTTCTTATATTCCTTAGCAAACTCTAGAACAAATAATCATCCCACAATTAAGTCGTCTATGTATTATTGTTCAAGTTACATAAATGGCTCAAATGGACCCTACCCTATAACCTTTACACCTCTATGGGGAAATTTGAAAATTACCTTAGAGAACAAACCTATATATTGTAATTCATGGAAACTAAAGAATATATTTTTCCTGAAAGATATTCTGGATAATAAAAGTAAGACATTAGATACTTTTGGCAACCTACAAGCAAAGTGGCATATTTCCAAAAACGAATTCTGGAAGTATTTGCAAATTCGATCGGCTACACTTCACATTACTCAACAAATCAAGGAACCACTTACAAACTCTTTACACATTAACTCATGGATCAATACTTCCTCTGGGTTGGTCAGTAAGATCTATAAATCAATTAGGGATATGTTACCAAATCAGTCTCTTAAGGCCAAAGACAGATGGAATATTGTTTTAAAAGATAACATATCTAATTCCCAATGGGTTGATTGCTGGAAATCCTGTCATTACACCTTTAGAGATGTTCACAGTATGCTGATACAGTACAAGATATTGCACTTATGGTATAGAACCCCTTTTCACCTGCATAAATTAGGTCTAATAGCTAATAATAATTGCTGGAGATGTAATTTGCCTAACGGAGATCTCCTACATATACTACGGTCATGTAAACCAATATATAAATTATGGCAGTCTGTTTTCAATCTGATATATAAAATTATTGGCCATCACATCTTACTTGATCCCAAATTCTGTCTACTCGGTGTTATCGATAAAAATACAAAACTAACAAAATACCAGCATAAATGGCTAAATATATTATTTATGCAGGTTAAAAGGATGATACTAGTAAGATGGAAAACTCAGTTAATACCCTCTATGATAGATATTTTGGATAGCTTAACTTACTACGCCTCTTTGGAAAGGATATCATATTTGATACAAGGTCGACTCAATGAGTTTTATTTATGTTGGCAAGATTACATAAACTTTCTTCAGAAATAAAGTTTTGTTTTTTTTTTCTGTCAATTTATCTCTTCCTTATGATAATACTTTATAATTATTGTATGGTATATCTATCCTTCCGTGCAGCTCCTTTAAATAGTTATACCAATATATGGTTAATTATATATGTACTTTAAATTACCCAGTACATATTCTCTCTTTCTTCTATATAAACAGTACAATGTATTTTGTCCTATTAGTGTATTACTTTATACACAGATGTATCTATGCAACTTTCAGCTATTTAGCACTTGATATCAACTATTGTATAAAGTGCCAGTATACATTTATGTGTATATAATTACAGTATGTCATCATTGTACTGTAACTGATTAATGGGAAATAACTCAATAAATAAATTAACTGCAAAAAAAAAAAAAAACTGCTACACAAAATGCAAGGTGTGTCACCTCTATGGTACATGTGGTGCTCTGCTGGACTGGTTTTCTTGTTCCTCTGTCCTCCTCAGCAGCTTGCTGCTTCCCCTAGCCTGAGTGAGGCCCAGACTGATACTTAGCACACACGACGACCCATCTGGCTGCTCACAGCCTAAACCTCAGGACTCGGGGGGGTCATGATCATCCCTCCCTGGGTGCATTACACACTGCTCTGCATGCCACACATAACTTCCTCTGCACTTGGCTCCCTCGAGTCACACTGCTGCACCACTGGGCCTGGTCACTCCCTCGCTGTATGCTCTGCCCACCAGCGCCTGATGTATGTCCTCCTCTTGGAGTCTGGTGAGATGCTTTGCCAATGTTCTTGCTTGATGGTGCTGCCTCATTGGTCACGGCTCACTTCTCACTCACTGTTTCTCACCTGCAGCAGGTTTAAGAGAGACTCGGCCCAAACAGGGCCAATTTTAAAATCTAAGCATGGCCTACAAATGATTATGAGCAGGTCAGGGATTTGGGGGTGCACAGCAGTCACAGAGGGCATGAGCGCACAGGTCACATGTGACAGACAGAGAACAAAAAAAAAGGAAATACAAAAAAGGAACAAAACACAAATTGGGGCTGAGCCCACTTCAGAATTGATGGAGCATAGTACTTGATCAAGATGGGCTTAAGATCTGCAGGTTTGGTACAGAGATCCCAAATTCCTGCTCGATTTTCAGCACCAGAATCTTCCCTGTTGAATGGGACTGTGAAAATGTATTTTTATTACTGCAAAATCTCCTAAATTCATTGACATGAAGCAGGAAGCCTGCAGACATTGGGGCATGCGTCAGTCCAATTATGTCAGTTCGGTCACTGAGTCATCCTTCCCACTGGCTGTCAGCAGGCATACGTACAGTGCTCTAGGAAGTACAGTAGAAAGGGGGTGGCAACAAACATACTGTTTCTGAACATATGTCTGCAAACGGGAGTATATGTTTTCTGCCTGAATTCCTAGCACCTTTATGGGATGCTGAGTAACCCCCCCGCTCACACATCCATGTCATGCCAAATACTACTGAAAAGTAAGGCTAAAATGAGATCCACTTTACTAAAAATGAAAATGCACAGTGCTTTGCTGGATAGTTTTTGGCGTGACATCGTCTGGCTTTATGGAAATGAATTTTATGCAAATGAAAGTAATGAAGAGCTCTGATTGGAGCACTTCATTTCTTTCAACTAGAGAATGGCTTCCAGCTGTAAAGCCGACTAGTGTCACAGTTTGACTGTGTGCTCACTGGTCTGTCAGGGACAAGCCGACTGTAGAGGGCTCTTCATTGGACTTGTCCCTTACACAACTCCGAAACGTTGTTAAACCACAATGTTTCTTGCGCATGTGCACGCAAGGAAGCATACAAATCCGTGTACTAAGTATAGGAAAACACATCACTCTTCATTAAAAATCAACATTTCATATCTCAGGAATGGCACAAGATGCCATCACAAAACGTTTCAGACCTTGAAACCCTGCGTGCCAAATTATGGGCTATTTTGTTGAAGGTCACCAAAGTTATTAAGATGCAAAAATCAGGGTTTCATATCAAATGCCTTACTCAACCCTTACTATACTGGCCCTACTGCACCAGTGTAATAAATACATATCAGTGATACACGATGGGGACCTGTGGGATAAATGATTTATTTTCACAGGAGCAGTTTGACTTTAAATAACCTTACACGTGGAGCAAGCCATGAAGGATGTGCCCGCGGTAAAAGTGCTGTAGTGAAGTTAAATCATTTATCCCACAAGGTACCCATCACATATTTCATTTATGCAGTTCATAGGGCATTGTGGGGTTTTTAATTCAATTTGTGTTATAATATTATTTAGGATCTTTTTTTTTTAAGTTCTGTGGGTTTCCTTTGTGATCTGCCATATTAGTGTGTGTTTGAGAGGCTTGTTGCTATGTACTTGTTACCCCGAGCTGTGCTGGGGACAGATCCAATGAAATCGATCTGGAGTTTGAACCAGGGTCCTTCCCTCATCTGTGGTCTTAAGAAGGCTTGCTGAGTATGTTGTGCTGGATTCATTTCTGCACAGATAATGCAATTATTACAAAACTGTTTGACATGGTTTAACCTCCCCGGCCACCAAGCCAGCCTTCTCAAGATTTGTCGGGTCTCTAAGGCTCCTTGATAGCTGTGGGCATCATGAGCTGGCCTTAAAAGTTCACCCCTCACCTTCTTTGTTGCAAAGTACACCTTATCTCCAGTTTGTGGTGATTGGAGCACAATGTAACCCACAATCTGCATCAAGTTTAATATTCCCGTCATCTGTACCTCTTTCTAATTTTTTCCTCAAACCTTTTATTCCTTCATCCTGATCATGCATTTCATGTAAATTGAGTACCTCCAATTCCTGTTCTGGTTTCAACAGGGTGACCTCTTGTAACTCACTATCCTGTGTCACTATCGCAGGAATCTGCCATGCCCCCCCCTTGGACAACCTGTTGTGCCAATGCATCAGCCCTGTGGTTTTCAAATGCAGAAGTTTTTTTTCGAGTGTACATTAACTTAAAGAGCACAGGGCACTGACAATGGCTTGATGAGCTGCAAATATTTCTATAATACCAAATATTTGATGAGTTTGCTATCCGAGGTGGAGAAGCCATTCTCTACCCATGAGGGCAATAATTCTGTCAATGCAGTGCACATCCAAGAGGAGTCTGAACAGATGCAAACAGTTGGCTTAATGTTGAGATCTTGAATCAGTTCCAGTGCTTGGAAGATAGCCAAAAGTTCTGCTGCCTGGGATGAGTGCAGGATGCAAGACCTTGCCTCCTCTACTTCTTTGCTGGGAATGTATACCCCAATTCCAGTGTGAGGACTACCATTCAAGTAGAAGGCAAACCAATCTGTAAAAATGCATGTCCACATGCTGTCAATATCTGCACTAGGGCACTCTTTAAAAATGTACCTTTCTAGTCTCTCTTTCCGGTCTGCTGCATCCACCCCATAGCTGTGGGGGTCTCGGACTGGGTTTTCCAATAAAAGGGACATGGCTGTTGGATGCGTTCTGTCCACCCACTCTATGTCCCGATCCTCTAACAATAATGCCCAATGGACTAACCTTGCATTTGACACATTGCCTTTTTTTTAACTTATCAGACAGAAGGAAAGCTGTTGACTTATGTGGTGTGTGTAATATGATCTTGCTAAATTCTGTAATGTAGCTAAAATATTTCACTGCCCAGAAAGTTCCTAACAGGTATCTCTCACACTGATTATATTTAATCTCAGATGGTGTCAGCAAACGTGATGCATGTCCCACAGGTCTGAGCTGGTCATGCACCAGCTGTGTCAGCATGGCTGCAATAGCTGTTTCTGAGACTGTTGTTTCTAAATGGTACAGTTAAGTTGGATCTGAGTTAGCTAAACAAGGTGCTTCAGTAAGTGCTTTTTTCAATGTCTGCACTGCATCTGAATGAACATGTGTCAACTCCCAAGTGGTACCCTTTTTCAGTAAATCATACAAGGGTCTGGCTGTGTCTGCAAAGTGAGGTATAAACATCTTGCTGAAATTACATAACCCAAGGAAAGAGCACAAAGAATGCAAGTCCATGGAAATGGGCATGTCTGAAATTGCCTGCATTTTTTTCTGTTCTGGGACTTCTCTTTACGAGAAAGCTCATGTCCCAGAAAGCTCACTCCCTGGCTAATGAATTGTTCTTTCCTTGGATTTATTTTCAGCCCTACTGTCAGTAACAGGCGTAATAACTCATTTAGCAGGTCAAAATGTTCTACTGTTTTTGTACACAATAGAAGTCATCTACATACTGCTATAAGCACTCAGGGCATGAAAAGGTTTTCATAGCTTTTGGTAATGCATCATGAAACAAGGTGGGAGAGCTATGAAATCCCTGCCATAACACTGTCCAAGTGTACTGCACACCATCCACTGTGAAGCCAAATTTGTAGTGACATTCCTCCAATAGGGGTATGGACCAAATTCCATTAGCTATGTCAATAGCTGAATACCACTGAGTTTCTGATGGGATTTTTGATAGCACAGATCTGGCAAACTGGCTACTGTTGTGGTAACCAATAGAGTCACCAAGTTAAGCCAGCAGTAATCAATAATAAGTCACCAACTTCCATTTGGTTTTCTCAGGGGCCAAATTGGTGAATAGCAGGGACTAATAAGTTATTGGTTAATCAGGGATTTTAACATTTTCCTGACTTCTATCCTAACCTCTTCTGGGAAAGGAAATTGTTTCTGGGGTGGTGCTTAGCCTGGACCCACAATATCCATAGATACCTCCATCCTGTCACAATCATTTTTATGCTTTGCCAAATCCTGTTCACATTCTTTAAAAACTGGCATTGATTCCTGACTCATTTGGTGATTTTCAAGCAGTCTCATGGGATCATCCAGGTTGGATCTTCCCTATATTGATCCAATCATATCAAAGGTGGGGGTATTGTACTCAAATCATGGGGTGCTGTGGCTACCCACAAAATGTTGCTAGTCTACAACTGCTTGTAGGTCACTTAGTATGTCTGATTCTAATACTCCCTCAACTGTTATGGTCCTCCTCACTGTGCTCCTCCAATGGTCCATTGTGCAGGTTGTCATGCATTTGTGAGACAGAAGCTCCAGTGTTTATGATAAATACTTATGGGCAGCCCTCGACCAACATGTTGAGACTGGGTTGACCATACCGTCAAGAACCAAATTGGTTAGGTGGCAGCTGGGGGGCCTCTTCTTTTTTTTTTTTCAAATCAAATTTTATTAATTTCATACAAATAAGAACTGATCCAAGAGGGATAAACATTATTATACAAATGAACATAAGTGAGCTTTTGCTACATACCTTGGAACTGTTCTCCCCCACCCCCAATCCCCCCTCCCTACCAGCACACCCTCCCCAATCAGCACAGCTTTAACCAGACAAATGGTAACCTGTCTAGAACAACTAAACAATCTAATATCCGCTAGGTGACAAGCAGCGTATATAAAGGATCCCAGATTCTTTTATATCTATTCATCTTATTACATAGGCTAGCCATCATTTTCTCCATCCTGAGATTGGTCAATATTTCTTTAAAACATTCTGAAAAAGGAATATCTAAGTCATCTTTCCAATGCCGGAGAATGACCTTCTTAACCGACAAGGAAATTAGAGCCATGTGGTATCTTCTTGGAACCACTGAGATAGAGGAATAATCTCCTAAGAGACATACTTCTGGGATAAAGAGGTCAGAGAGGCCCAATAAAGGGTCCATCCTCCATTGAATATTTCCCCAGAGAGTGGAGGCCTTAAGGCATGACCAAAATATGTGATAAAGCGTACCCTCCACCTGCCTACATCTGGGGCAAGATGGGGAATCAATAAGACCATACTTATACAACTTTTGAGGCGTATAATATATGTTGTGTAAAATATGAAACTGCATAAGTTGCAACCTGTCCTGGGTAATGTATTTGTGACAATTTGCCCACAATGCTGCCCAGTTAATCTCCAAGTCTGGAAAGTTCGATGCCCAAAATCTCTCTGGTATAAACACCTCCGGATATTTACAGTTATATAATGTTTTATAAATATCAGATACTGAATGAGGGCTACCGACCATCGCGATTAAGATATCCCTAAAGTTATTCCTACTTCTTTGAGGTGGAACCAGTCCAAATATCTTTGTTAGCAAGTGCTTTAGCTGGAATACCTTGAAAACAAGCTTAGTAAGGATATTAAGACTACTTAATATTTCAGCAACAGAGAACCAGGAATCATTCGGAGCCACAAGTTGAGAAAGCTTGACATTTTCTAACTGGGGTAGCCACTTTAACGAGATTAGCATATTACTTATTTTGAAATTAGGATTTCCCTCAATAGGTTGAGATAAATCTAAAGTATGGTTAAATTTCATGAATGAACAGAGCTGAGAATGTACTCTGACCGAGATCGCAATGGGAGTAGCTTTCAATAGTGAGGGGAGGGCGCTCGGCCTAATATGGAATAACGAGGCTGGTGATAGGCTGCATTGTTTAATCAGGGATATCTCTATTTTGAGCCAAATAGGAAACCAACCTGTGGAGTCCGGTTCTCCGATGCGCTCCATCCATCTGATATATTTTACCATGTGACTCGCCCAGTAGTAAAAGATCAGATATGGCAGCCGGAGACCTCCTTTGTCTTTAGGTGCCGCCAGCTATGAAATGCGATCCTGGGTTGTCTACTGGCCCAAATAAATTTAGTTATGAAAGCATTAACTTTATGGAACCATGACATGGGGATCCAATTGTTGAGTAAGTGCAACGGGTAGAAAATCCTCGGGAAAAAATTCATCTTGATTAAGTTCACTCGCCCCCAGAGTTAAATAGATAATTTGGCCCACCGATCTAGGTCCGCTTCTAAGATTTTGAGTAAATCATCCAGATTTAACTTATGGAACAAAGCGGGGTTTCTGACTACTTGTATCTCTAAATATTTTAACGAGCTCGGTGCCCAGGACATATCAGACTCTACAACATTTGATTTAATCACTTTATGATTAAGTGGGAAAACGAAGGATTTATCAATATTCAGTTTGTAATTGGAGAAACTAGCGAACTCTTGTATAGTAGCCAGCACAGCCAGTATTGATGGGAGGCCTCTTCTAATCAGTATTGCCCCTACCATGGCTATCCCCCCCAGTTTCCTGGGCCATCTGTTCTTCAGCTTGCTCTTCCTTCTGTTCAAGTTCTTCTACTTGTCTTTTTATGTCCCCAAAGATATCTCTAATTTTACTTCTGTTAGGATGGGGTGGCCTTGACTGGTTAAATTGACTTCTCCCCTTCCCCATACCTGTTCCATCCTTCTGGTAATTGCCTCCATCTCTTTGGTAGTTGCCCACCCTGTGGGTTTCAAGGTGCTGGCAGGGGAGGGTGTCCCTCCACCTACCTAAATGTGGAATTTTCCATTTATACCCCATCACTTCTCTGTTGGTTGTTACCTCTGCCACAGCACCCAAATGTGGCAATTCCTGCCACTGGTGCAGGGTTCCTATCTACCATCTTTGATGGCTATAGGTACTGTTTTTGGGCCTTACCCAGTTGGTAGCTTCCACTAAGGTGAAAAATCTGGGTGTCATCCTTGACAACAGATTGACACTTGAGACTCAGGTGTCATCCATCACCTAGAGTGATTTTTACCACTTAAGGAACGTCACTGAGATTAAGCCTTAATTCTGCCTGGTGACCTGGCCTAACTGGTGCATGCATATGTTACGTCGAGGCTAGACTACTGTAATGCTTTATGTTTTGGGGTCAGTGGAGGAATTCTCTATCGCCTGCAGCTGGTGCAGAATGCAGTGGCCAGGTTGCTGACAGGCCTCCCAAGATCCTACCGTCTTTTGGATGAGACGTTAAACTGAGGTCCCATCTGCCTGGATTGGTGGTAGTTCAGGTGAATGTTAAAGATCCCATGGCACTTATCGAAAAGAGAAGGGAAATTTCCCCGGTGTCCTGGCCAAATTTCCCTCATTCACTAAAAATACCACCAACAGCTTAATCTGGTTCAAGGTCAGTTGGCATTCATCTGTATCTCTCTCCCCCGGGTCGTTGCCTGAAAATAGGCAGGATTTGTCTAGTGCACTTACCTGGTCAACAATAAATAAATAAATAAATAAATAAATACCAAGTGACCCCGGTCCTGTGTGACCTTCACTGGCTGCTGATGAGATGGAGGATTACCTTCAAGGTGGGCTTGCTCACCTATAAGTCCCTATATGGTTCAGGCCCTCATTACCTGAGTTAGTGCCTGTCCCCTGTCTGCCCTGTGCGCTCACTCCACTGCTCCACAGAGGGCCTTCTGGTGCTTCCCATGGCCCAACTGAAAAACTTGGAAGATTGTGCATTTGTGGTGGTTGGTCTGACCCTGTGGAACTCACTGCCAAGATCCTGAATGGAGGCCGCATTGATGGAGGTTTTCAAGTGGGGTCTGAAGTCCCATCTATTTAGATAGGCTTTCGAAAGCCAGCTATAGGTCTTCTATTACTGATATACTGCTGTTTTATTGACATTTATTTATTGATTTTATTGACTTCTTGTGACTTGGTTAATATTATTGCTGATGCTGTGTCTGTCTCCTGCATCTTTTCTCTTGTAAAGTATCCAGAGCCTCCGGGAATGGGCACTCAAGGAAAAACATTTACTTACTTAGTTACTTACCAATCCTAGTTTCTCACTGCCCTACCTGCCAATGTCCCTGAGTTCCTTTTCTCTCTTCAATGACTGAATCAAGTTGTATACCTTAGTCATTTTACTCAGAATAACATCTATCATGTGATTTGCATCTACCTCCATGCCTATCTTACTTTTACTCTCAGGGTGAGCATTCCATATTAGCATCCCCTTCAGTCCTAAATTCTCCTTATCTACAGATCCAGCTGGCTTGCCCATCCAAAAGGTTGCCTGAAGCCTAACATAGTAACTTTCAGGGTGCTTATCTGGTCCTTGTTTTGTATCTACTGCCAAAGCTGCCTTATTAACCCCAGGGTCAATCAGTTGAATCAGGGCTTGTAGAGTGTTATCACAGGTGTTCAACCCATTCTTAGCAACTGAGGCCCTTTAGGTCCAGCACATTGTATAGGGCAAATTGGCCCCTTAGGTTATTCCCATGCACCAAGATGTTATCCCTTATCTGGTATTTCCCCCTCATAACAGCAATATGCTGCAGGGTTCTCATGTCCGGAGAGGCTGGTGGTAAGCTGACCACGGGTATCAAAGATGATGGTGCCGGGGTGGCAACCAGGATCTGAGACATGGTGGCTTCTGTGGGAAGCTGCTATAAAGTCAGGTTTGTGGGGACATTAAGGGGCTGAGGGGGCCAATTCTGCTCCACCCCTGCAGTCATATGGGGGAGCCTGTGGTGCCAACAGTGACTGCCACACCACTAACTGTGCCGGGATGGAGGTTGCAGTGTTGCTGGTGTAAATGCGGTGGATCTGCAGAGGGTGAGGGGATCAGGTTCTAAATCTTGAAAGTAGGCACAGGGTAGTTCTGCTGTATGGGTCTTTGTCTCCATCAACTGTATCTGTGCCAGTCTTGTGCTGCCTACCCTAACATGGGGGGAGGTCAATGTCTGCGGACTGCTAACCCCTTCGAGGGGCAGGTATCAGCTTGGAACTCCTTGGCAGCTGCTTTGGTTGTGATATATGGCATTCATCTTTTTCCTCACAGGGATTGAGGTTAAAACCATCTCCCCCAGAGTAGCTACACCAGTCTACCTCATCTTCTTCTGCTGGACCCCCTAGTTTGCTTGCTTACCCTACACTCAAGTTGTTCGGATCTAGTAACAATTGTATCCTGTCTCCAATTTCCTCTAAGTCTTCCCTCAATACTCTCTCTGTCCCCAAACTCTTTTTCATCTGAATGTGTAGGTCAGAGGACCAGTCCCCCCATGTCTCTGAGCACAGCTAAACCAGAATCCTTTATCACTGTATGTGCCTCAATTAACTGTGATTGCAATGCCATAGTTACCACAATCACTTTCTTATAAGTTCAGTTTATCTCCTTTATTTGTCCCTTACATGTTCTGTACCCTTCAGCCATTTTATACATCTTATCAATGGCCTCTCTTTTTTTCTGTTTTTACAACATTCATCTGATTAACCAAATCCAAGACTTGTTGTCTTGCATTTTCAAATAAGTCCTCATACTCTGAAGCTTTATTCAAATCCTGTTCATGCAGCCCTTGGCATACTTATATTTTTTCTGCAGCTGCCTGGTACAAACTGCTAGCTTTCTGATATTTCATAGCCCATTCTCTCATTGTTTGCAAGTTCCTCTTTTCTTTGCTGCTGTTCTAAGCAGACTAAATATAGTCCCGTCATAACTGCTCCCTTCAAGAGTTTATCTTTATGTGGTCTTCTCTGTACCAAAATCCATTTCCTACAAAGTTTCTGTAGTTCTGCAAGTGGCTCTGGCTGTTTATTTTTGAATGATTTAAGATCCTCTTTAGTTTTTCATGTTCCTTTCCTATCACAGTATGCCTCTATAAAAGTATCAAAAGTTGACCCCGGGAGATGTGAGGAAGTACTTCTTCACGGAGACAGTGGTGGATGCCTGAAACAGCCTCCCAGCAGAGGTGTTGGGGGCAAAAACAGTAACAGGGTTTATGAAAGAATGGGATAAGTATAAGGTAACCTCACTGATAAAACAAGGGGACGGGGGGGGCGGAATAAGCCGGAGATCAAGTAAGGTCTGTGGTGATACAGAAGGTAGAGAAAAATGTGCAGACTAGGTGGGCCAAGAAGTCCTTATCTGCCATCAAATTCTATGTTTCTACTGTATGTTTTACTATGTTCAGATCTCTGTTTAAATTTAATAGTACTAGTACATTCCCTTACATCTTTACTGGCCATTTCCTAATACCCGAGTTTTAACCTAACACATTTTTCTCAGCTCAGTTCGTCCACTCAGGCCAAAGTGCGTAGGGCACAAATCAGCTGTGATATGATAAAAATTGTGGGTTAGCTTTCCCAGAGTGACTGCAACAGAACTGAGGCAGACACAATTTCTCCTCCTAGCAAACCTTTTTATTACCAGTATGTTTGTTGCAAACAAACAAAGTGCAGAACACTTACAGTAGTCGTCACTGACACCACGTGGTTTGATGCTGTTGGGGCCATATAGATTGGTCTGTAGCCTTCTGCCCCCCAGGAGGTGTGTGTGTGTGTGTGTGTGTGTGTGTGTGTGTTGACCACCTTATCTGACTATCCTTATACTTTTTTGCAGTATGACCTCATTACTTGCAAAGTTTCTAGAACTAGTGCATGCTCAGAGGAAAAGAGGAAGGTGCCTAGTTGGACTAGCCAAACCAGTTTTGTTTACTGTACAAACCACATACTCTCTGATAGTAATAATCTCTTGATCCTTTTGTTACCCTCAAGCTGCCTAATATAGGCAAGACAGAAATGATACCTTTTTGCAAATCTGTTCTGCACAATGTTGGAATTAAACCTTATGAGCTTTGGGAGCTAGGGGAGGCAATTAAGATCACACCTTTAAATTGAGGCCCCCTTCCCATTATAAGTCAATGGCAGTGATTCGTGAGCTGCTGGGGCTGTCTTCAGTGCTGGGGGGGCCAAGCCCTGGCAAGCCCCCCTGTAATTCCAACACTGGTTCTGCAGAAGCCAAATTGTATAAGCCCATGCTGTATGCATCTAGCTCATAAGCTCATATCACATCATTACCAGATCCATAACAGATAGGGAGCCATACATTGTTTTTTATGGCTCCCTATCTTTTAAACTGTAAGTATCCCCCTCTCTTGCAAATCAGTTTATCTCCATCCGACATGCATACTGTGTGACCCTGAGCAAGTCACTTAACTTCCCTGTGCTCCCAGGTCACACCTGTAAAAAAGCTTTCAGCTTAGAGTGCTAATCTTGGTTAAATAACTAACAAAAAAAAAAAAACTTACATTCCCAGTAGGCAGCCCAACTGCAGACAGATGAGTTGATGCTGTCAGTTTCACACACTGCCGTACTCCCTGACTGTCACAGACACAACCCCTTCCCACCACTACCTCTACCTCACTTTAAAATTCAGAAATCTGTTGATGTGTTTTCATCCAACACATTGGCCCTCCTCCCCAACTGTCACCCACTTGTGATTACTGCAATCATCACTCTTGCTATGTTTTACCACATGATTTGTGATTTGAATCTTTAGTGCGAGCAAAAGATACAACAGGATTCAAAGTCATAATACCATCGAAGTTACATCAGACCAATGGTATTATGACTATCAGATTATTGGTATTAATGCTTTTGACAGCTGCTTTGTGTCTATGAAAAAAGTCAAACCATGTATTACACACACGCATGTGTGTATATATATATATGTATGTGTATATGTGTGTGTGTATATATATATATATATATATATATATAGCTATATATTTTTATATATAGATATAGATATAGATATATTCTTGGCAAAAAAAACTCATTAATGCCCTGATTAGGGACCAAGTTAACATCACAACAGTAGGAAAATGAGAGGCTCTACCATGCTGGTTCGACATCTCTAATGTCGACCGCGTTACAGCGACAGGGATCATGTTGACCACAAATCATGGTCAGCATGATTCCTTGCAGACTTCCAGTCCTGTTTTTCTATTGGGGCCCCCAACCCCCCATGCAGGGGGCTCCACCCCCGTACTACCCCCCCAACTAAAGGATTGTAAACTAAAGTTGGAGTTAACTTGGGGTGGGGCTGCAGGACCGGGAGACAGCATGCTCCTGTCTTGGGCACACCAACACAGTGATCTGTCGGCAAAGTGTAGATTTTGCCGACATGAGCGTAGTTCGCTGTGTTGGTGTCACCATATGGGGGGGGGGCATACCAAAATGAGGCACTAGGGTTGCCAACCCTAACTCACCATCCCACCAATCAAGCAGCAAAAGGAAAAAACATTAAGGTTTGGGGTCTATGAAGTCTTGATGAATCAGTGGTGGGGTCTTCCTTGGGGTCATCCACCCTATTGCTTGCCGTTCCCCCCAGTCAATAGCCTCTTGTCTGAAGCAAAAAGGTACAGCTCTAAGTCAGTGTCTTATAGTGATACACTCTTCAAAGATAGAGAACTACGTCTCACCAGATGTTGGCAACATAATCTATAGTACCTTTCTTGAAAGGAAATTACATCTGATGTTGTTTGTTTAGGAACTGGGGTTGGCATTAGGGTTGACAAACCAATAAAGGAAGACCATACTATTGATTCATCAAGACTCTGTAGACACAAAACCCTAATGTTTTTTCCTTTTGCTACTTGGGTAGTGGGAGGGGTTAGGGTTAAAAACACTAATGCCTCATTTGCTTACTTTTGTGAAATTAACTTGAACCCTAACTGGTGAATTAATGATGTTTTTATTTTTGCAAAGAATTTCCTTTCTTTCTGAGACAATGGAATTGTATCCTCATTCATGCAGATGAGCAGGGCCCAAAGGGAAGATTTTGTCTGCCTACAGAACTGCAGGGCCCTTGCAGACCCTGCACATCCATGCAACAATGGATATCAAGAATTCATAGGGCTGTCTGGTGGGCTGCAGAAGTACAGGGCCCTCTGGTCCCTGTTTGTCCATTTGGTCACAGATACAGATGCACATGGTAGAGTCCATTTGTCAGCAATGCACAGGGCCCTCTGGTACCCCTTGGTGCAGAGGAGCAGGGCCCTATGCCAAGAGGAAAGTGGTCTTCATTATATGGTACCTGGACCCGTGTGAACAATCCTGCAGCTTTCAATTCCTGGCTGGGGGGGGAGACATAACAGTGTCATCCCTCCACCCTCACCTCATACAGGTGGGTCACTGAGCTTGCCCCCGAACTCAGTACACCAGCACGGGATCACAAAGCATACCCACTGGGTTCAAGACTAGCACTACAAGCAAAGTTCCTTAACAAATATATATGTACAGTATATAGATATATATATTTTTTATTTTAACCCAAATTTTTAAGCTAGCCATTTTAGGAGTCCTCTTATAAACATGACATACAGTATAGCACTTATAGTTTATTGGCCAAAATGTAATTTCGCACCAGAAGTGTGAAAATAAGTCTCAGCCATAATTTTAACCAAGCATTTGTCAATGCCAAATGTTGGTTTGCTGGCACTGGCATTGGTAGTGCAGGAGTTAGAGAGATGCATAATAGGAATGACAGTGACGTATTGAACTAATGTCAACGCCACCCCCACCCTGCAGAGAATGACAGGCATTGGGGATGTGGCTTTGGTTCATCGGCCATAACGCTCATGCCATTTCACCTCACCCTACCCTGCAGATACTGACAGGTGTCGCAGTGTGCCTTGGGGTCTTTGGGCCTTATACTCACTCCATTCCTTAAGGAAATATGCTGAGATGGGTGCAGTATAGGAGAATGGGGTGAATGTTGGGGCCGACGATCCCAAGGCACACCACGACACCTGTCAGTCTCTACAGAGTAGGGTGCTATGTTTGGAAACCCTAAAATCCCAGCTGTTCATTGGTATTTTCACTCCAGATTTTCAAAATGGGCTTTTTGTGACCCCACCTCATGAACAGTGCACTATCATTTTGTTACTCAATCCCAAAAGGTGGTTTTGCGCAGTAACTGCACCATTTAGTGCCACATGTGTGAAAACACATTTCTGGCAGGATGTGAATAATTAAAGCTGTACTGTTCATGAGGTATTGTGAAAAAATGGCAATGTTGAAAATCTGGAGTGAAAATATGAAAAACTGGTGAAGTTACGAACGTGTGTAGAAACTGCATAACGCACACCCGTAACGCAAGCATTTTTTGGAATTTTTTCACCAAATTTTCAACATGGGTAGTTTTGAACCTCTTCTCATGAACAATGGCACTATGATTTTGTTAATCTGTCCCAAAAGTTGATTTCCCACTGCAGCAGTGCCATTCTGCGCCACAGGTGTGAAAACACATTTCAGGAAGGATATGAAAAATGACAGCTAAGCTATTCATAAGGAGGTGTGAAAAAATTGCAATGGTGAGAATCTGGAGAGAAAATATTAAAAATTGGCAAAGTTACAAGCGTGCATAGAAACTGCGCAATGCATGCTGGTAAAGCAGTCATTTTTTTGAATTTTTTCACCAAATTTGCAACATGGGCTTTTTGGGACCTCCCCTAATAAACAGTGGCACTGTCGTTTTGTTAATCAGTCCCAAAAGATGATTCCATGCAGCGACCACAAAATCACCTTTCGGGACTGAGAAACGAAATGACAGTGACATGTTCACGAGGTGGAGTCCCAAGAACCCCATGTTGAAAATTTGGGGCCAAATTTCCTAAGAATGACTGAGGTATCAACCTAAGTTGAAACCCTCCATTATGAAACTTACCGTCATTTCTTCAGTTCGCAGTTTGGCTTTAAAGAGAGCAGACATGTCCCGGTTCAGAGAAGATCATGGCTCTTGACCTCCAGAGGGTAAGTATGGGTGACGGGGGTGCGGGGAGGTGGGCACAGAGGGAGGGTGGGGATGGAGGAGGGGGAAGAGGGAGAAAACAGTGGACTGTTTTCTTGTTTGTAGGGGGAAAAAAGACCAGGAGGGAAGGTTTTCTTTATTCACACAGGTTACACACATTAAAAAAAAGAAATAGGCACACTGGGGGGGAGGGTTGCCAGTGTGCCACAATACAGGGGGGATGCTGACACAGGTCTTGGGCACCCCAATATCGGCAAGCCATATAGATGGGTTGGAGGTGTGTCCGACACTGGGAGTGGGCATCCCAGTGTCGGAAAGGAAAGGAAAGGAAAGGAAAGGAAAGGAAAGGAAAGGAAAGGAAAGGAAAGGGGAAACTGTTTAACCAGGAAAAACACACTAAGGGGGGGATGCTGACACAGGGATTGGGCACCCCGATGTCAGCTTTTTGAGAGTGTGTGGCAGGCACCAGAAGCCGCCATGTTATGGTGTGTCACATAATGGGTGGGGACATACCGACATGGGGACTGGGCATCCCCGATGTTGACTTTGTGGGGATTGTGTGATGGATGGCAGGAGCCGCCATATTTATTGAAATGTTTCACCAGGAAAGGCATGTAATGGAGGCATGTCATCTGCCGCTGCAATGACGAGCCTGTCTCTGATTGCAGTGGCAGATTTCTTTCAGCTCCGTGGCTGTTTCTGAGACTTCTGTCATTGGCAGCATGCTCACTGGTTGGTGGCTGAGGAAAGCACTGACTAAAGCATACCCTGCATTCATCACAACACTGACACACCTCTGAAAGTGTTACTATGGCAAGATGTTGCTTGTCCCTGAGCGCAAGCCAACATAAAAATGATACCTGTCACGTTTATGAGGTAGTGTGGAAAAATGGCTATGTTGAAAGTTTGGTGTCAAAATGTTGAAAATTAGCAAAATTGGTGGTGAACATTGAAATACTGCAATGTTCACTCATAACCTAGACCTTTTACTGTATTTGTATACCGAATTTTCAGCACAGCCTTCTTTTTACCCCATCTCATGAACCTGTAGGTGAAAATGTTCAAATCCCAGCTCAAAAGTCATTCTACGCCACCAAAATGTCATGATGTGTTGCAGGTGCGAAAACACATTTTGGTCAGGATTTGAAAAATGATATCTACCACATTCATGAGGTGATGCGGAAAATAGCTATGTTGAAAATTTGGGGTCAAAATATTTAAAATTAACAAAATTACGAATGAGTGTAGAAAATTTTCAATGTACACTCATAACTTTGCAATTTTTACATATTTTGACCCCAAATTTTCAATATAGCCTTCTTATGACTCCACCTCATGAACAAGGGCAGTGCAAATTTTCAAATCCCAGCTGAAAAATTATTTCACAAAGGGATCATAAAATCGCCATTTGGGCTAGATTTGCATAATTCCACCATCATTTGTAATGAGGCAGGGTCCCAAAAAGTCCATGTTGAAAATGTGGCATCAAGATATGCAAAAAATGAAAAAGTTATGAATCAAAGTTCAAATACCCATTGAAATACCTTGCATCACACTTACCTTATTTTCTCATATTGCAGTCGGTGGTTCCAGCAGCAAGACACGTCTTTGACTGGGATATGTTCAGGCGAGTGAGGATGTGGGTGTGTAGGGTGGTGGGTGCTAAGCTGGAGGTCAAGTTGAGGTGAGTTGGGGTGTGTGGACAGGGCAGATTGGCAAGGGACCACTTTCATTTTTATAGGTTAAAAAAAATAGAGGGATGGTCTTCTTTATTGTAGTTCACATTCCAACACTAGGGATTGGACACCCCAGTGCTGGGCTGTACTGATCAGTGAACGGGAGCGGATGAGTCAGATGACCTGAAGAGGAGGGGCAACAATAAAAGTGGTACAGAGGGGTGTGCACCTCAGTCTGCTTATATTAAATAAATAAAAAATACATAAACACTGGGAAAAGTGGGTGAGCAACCTGAGGAGGGGAGGGAGGGGGAAAAGAAGTGTTACTAGGGGAGCACCACGGTTTGCTTAAGATAAATTTTAAAGAAGTTTAGGGGAAAAAAATCCATTCCATGTAGGCTGTACCGGAGAGCAAACCCAAATTCCATGTTAAGTATAGGAAAAAAATTAAATGTCTACAGGTAAATTACATATGTGGATCTCAGAAAATGCACAAGTTGCTATCCTGAAACCCTCCACGCATTTAGACTTTGCCTCCTAGACAATACATGCAAAATGTCAGCTAATTTTGTCAAATGCATCCAAAGCTATTAAAGTGCAAAGTTAGGGGGTTTAACATAGACCCTCTTCCTCAGCCCTAATATAGGGTAACTACCATGCCCCAATAATACTATGGCATAATAGTATGGTGCAGTGTATCTTGGAGCATTACAGATGATGAGCTGTCTACCTCTCAGACTTGAAGACATGTGCAGATGAATAAGTAAGAGGTAATGCAGAAACAGACATTTTATATCTTCACACTTCAGCAGCATATACATACTGTAATATGTAAGCAACAGGACAAGGCATGGGTTTCTGGAGAATTAATGCATGTCTGATGTGTCTTGGATGACAAGAGGCCAATGGCAAAGTGCCTTTCAATGCACCAAGGAATTGCAATAATTCTTAAGAAACCCATGTGAGGCAGGGGGCAGTAGGGATTAGAGCACAGGTTTGAGACACAGGGTCAATGCTCACCATAACCACATACACGTAATATGTGGACAATGCTGAGTAACACTTCTAACCTCAGTAGTTCACATCTCACATCTCTAAAAATGGACAGAAGTAAGGTCCCCCTGGGAACAAAATATTGCATCTCAGTTGGACTATTCTGTGTATATATATGTAAAAAATAAAATGCAAAAAAACGAGAGTTAACACTTATAAATCTGCACAAAGTAGCAAGATCAAGTTCATGTTCTTTATTTTGTTTTAACACTGCACATACATTTATTTATATTTCATAAAAATCTGAACTGCATTAGAAATTTTTTAAAGGATATCGTCACTTTAGAAAGTAGCTGTGAGCTTTGCAATGAACTGCAATCAATACAGCATCCTGGGGGTGGAGTCCAGCCCTCACATTCTCCCCACAAATACCCCTTCCCTTCCACCACCCCTTTCAACTGTCTCTGATTATTAAGGTACATCCATGATTTTGCCTCTAATATCTCCTTAGTCCCTCCTAAATTGAGCATCTCTTCACTGAAGAGTAGTGATTTGAAGTATTAAATATTGCCAGACATTAATATACTCCACCAGTAGTTTTCATTCAGAAAATATGTTTCACACTAAGCCACTCACTTCTTGTACTATACCATGTTGTTAAGAAGTGTCCCTGATTTTACTCATTTATACCTCAGTTCTCCAACACTTGTCCCTGATTTGCAAGGCAGAAGGTTCACAGGTATGCCTTCCATAGACATATTTGTTCGCTTCTTATGTTATTCTTTTTATTTATTTACTGAACTTTTGGGGTGTCAGACTCCCATAGGGCTCAGCCCCTGACTCCCTCTACCTCCAACGAGCCCCTGGACTTACTTGGAGTAGCAATTCACCCAGGCTTATCCTCTGTCGATGGGGCCATCAGTTTGGCATGGCCCCATGGATAACTCTTAAAGGATCACAGCAGGAGAACCACCAGAAAGCCTCCCTGGCTTACCCTCAGGGTGGGGCCATGGGACTGGGACGAACTGACGGGTACTCTTGCGCAGTCACTGGCAAGGAATCTAAAAGGGTGATGTGGGGACAGAGTGATGGGACATCATGATAGGAACTGACAGCCATTTTATTTCCACTTGTAACCCCCCTGCAAATGGGGGTTCCCAAAAGACTTCCAGGAGCTTGCTTGAGTGCTCCAAGCCTGAATGGTGTTTGGCATTTAAGCCATTTATCAGTGAGTGTTTTTAGAACCTCTGGTACTGTCTCTTTAAGAGCTGTCTGCTTGCAGACATAATTAGTTTGTATGGGGACTGTGTGTCTTTGATTGAGTACCACCTCAAGCTGCTGCCAATTCACTTATTTTTGCAGTCACTAGGAGTGCAAAGGGAACCTATCTGAAAGATGTAACTGTTTGCCAGAAATTATTTAGAGTAATAATGAAATTACAGTTTGTCTAACCTGCTTTCTTTGCAGTCAGAACTGTGTCTGCTAGTTCCCCATTCTAGTTTTGAACTGCTGAACTGGACCAATCAGTGTGGGGTAAGCTAGCTCTAAAATGGTGCCTTGGACGAATCAGAACTTGGACTCATAATCTGAGCCAGCCACAAGAGGATTGTATGGGCAGTGACTCTGGGAGATGAAGTTTAGACTTCAGTGCCTTTTGGACCAACAGCAGCAGTCTATTGTGAGTGACAGCCAATCCAGTCAGAACTGGGAGGAACTCAAAGGAAGTGCCCGGTTTTGTCGGTTGGAGTTTCAGTTGAGCTTTGGCAGTGAAGAAGGAAGGAGCCCTGTGCTTTTCAGTGTGCAGTTTAGTCAAAAAACGTGTAAGGCCCAGAGTTCGGTCTGCAGCTTGTTAGGACTGAATCCGTCCTGTGAAAAGAATCAAAGGATCTCTGAAGAGTAGAAACCAGGCTCACCCTGTAGAAGACTGGAAGAATTGCTGAAAATTACTTTCGGTCTGTCAGGAACTGAATCTGCTGTGTTCTCGGGTATTGTGCAGTAATTGCGTCGGGATACAGATGCAGCCTGCCTGGTTAGTGCTTTCTTTTATATGGATGTGTGAAGAGGTTTGTGTACCTCAAGTGAGCCCTGCTGACATTGAAGGACCCTATCTTATTTGGAGGTCGTGAGTACTAATTCAGGGTCGCTCCTGTTGAATTGCCACATTAAATCCAAATGGAATTACTGTACTGCTGACTGTTTAATTCTCCTTTTCTATGTGAAAGGGCCCTACCAGCTGCCACGGTTTGGACTAGCCACTAGGGCTTGGGTACCCAGGGACAGTAACTGATAGGGATAGGCCTGTGCACAGAGCCATAGGTAGATTATTAGAGTGATAAGCTAATTAACCTGATTTCCCCTGTCCTTGTTATATCCCCTAAATAAATCAGAGCTGCTTGTTTCAGCAAAGTTATACTGCCTGAGGTATTTGTCTATGTTAAAGCACTGTACTGTGATTGTTGCACTGTATCTCATTTCACAGGAGGTCCCAGTGCTGGAACCAGACCTGGGGTAAGTGTATACTGTGAAGGTAATTCTGATATATTGTGTGGGCCACTAGTGGGAAGAAAGGGGGTTGCAGTGTCCCAGAGGCTGTGACCAAGTTAGTTTAACTATTGCAAACCCTGACCTCTGGGTGAGGCACCGCCATTGGATCCAGGCCCCTCAACCTGTTAGTGGCAAATCAGGCAGGGGTAGTAGCCCCTGGATAGTGCCATTTAGGGTTACATCTTGAGGCTCACCGCTGGGATTGTGTGTCCTCTAGTGGCCATATTTACGAACCACTGTTAAGAAAAAATGGGTACCCGACAGAAGTGGCTGTGCACCGCTGGTGGAGTGGTGTACTGGGAGGAGATCGACCCCAAAATGCTATGCTTATCCTGGACATCCCCTGGGTATCAATACGACACTGTGCAGGAGTACTTTCCATGGGTGGAAGGTTTACAAAACCCTGTGGTGGTGGGTCGGCATGCTAATCTGCTCACCCACACTTTCCTGGCCCTAGTAGAGTTTAAGGATCCATAGATAGCTCCAAAGTGCCACAGACCATTACCCCAGAGGGAGCCCTCACTGCTTGGAGAGTGATAACTAAGGACAGTAAAGACCTGGGGAATCAGCCCCACCACTATCTGAAACTTTGAAGAGAAATTTGCTGAATGGTTGCTGGGAGAGGGAAACTGTGGAGGACTTGAAAGAAACTATTCTTGCCACCTGGGGTGTTCCTCCCCAACACCCTCTCCTGCTCCAGTGCCTGAATGGTGGCTGGAACCAATGCAGACTCCTATTTCTACACCTGCTATTAGTCACTTACTTCACCAAGGTTGAGGATCTTCTCTGGCACCTCCCCACCCCAAGGGGAGGATGACTGGGAGACCTGGATAGACTATGTTGCCCCCAAGTGCTAGAATGGCAATGCTCGGAAGGCAAGCGAAGAGGGTTAGTGAGCCTCGAGGGTCCTGCCCTAGCTACCATCCTGCGCTCAGCGGGCCAGTAACCCTGAAGCGACTGCACAGGCCTATCTTGAGGCCTTGGAGAATGTGTATGGAGCCCAGATTCTGATGAGGACCTATGGTGGAGAGTAAGAATGCACAACAGTACCAAGGGGAGTTGTTGTCTGTGTATGTCTCTGCTGGAAAAATTGTTGCAAGAATGCCTCAGAAAGGGTAGTTTGCCAGCGATTGAACTGGACCAACCAGACTGGACAGAATCCTTAAGTCTGCCCCTTCTCAGAACTGCTGTTGCTTCAGTTACGCCTGGCAAATCGACTGGAATCCCACCTCCTATGATGAGTTAATGAGAGAAATTCGAGGAGTTGAGAAAAGGCGACCGGGAGGTACCTGCACCAACAGCTGTGGCTACTAACTCGAGTGACTGAGGGTGACCCATCAAGTGAAGTTCAGGGCAGAGGTTGACAGTCAATGAGTGCTCTGACAAGGAAAAGATATGCCACAATGGGGCGAACTGTTGAGAGAGAGATCCGGAATTCAAAAACAGTCCCTTTATGAAGGCCACGCTGCAAGTACGGGCCCTGACCTATATCCGACTGCATCTGCTATGGGGTGGGGGGTACCCACCCATGTATCTCCTATGCTGATAACAGCTCCAAACTCAATTCCTTGACCATGGAAGTGGAGAAACTGACGAGATGTCTCCAAATGCTTATCACGCCGCAGACAGAGATGGCACCCAGGTTTCCAGTTAGTACTACCCCGCCTGGCTCCCAGTGTGGCTACCGGCCAGCTCAAACTCCAGAAAGTATGTTTGCTATAATTGTGGGAAAGATGGGCACATGAAAGGGAATGCCAGTCCCCAAAGACACTGACAAAGTTGCATATAGGCTACAAGGAGAGCTTGGAGAAGAAATCAGTGGTTAAGAGGTGTACATGATCCCAGTGAGGGCACCAAAAAATGCTAATTCACGCCCTTGTGGTAAGGCAGCTGCCCAGGCCCACCACTCACCGCCTCTCCAGACTGGTCCAGAATAGTGGGTCCTCCATGGAGACCACTGTAAAGGTGAATGGAGTGTCTACAAGAGCTGTATTAGACAGTGGCTCCCAAGTGACAATTATGTTCCAGGATTGGTATCAGAAGCATTTGTCAGACATACCCTTACAACCATTAGAAGGACTGCATGTATGGGGTTAAGTGAGAAGGCCTACCCTATTCCGGTATATCCGATTTGGCTGTCTTTCCCACCTCCGTGGCTGGAGTGGCCGAACAAGTAGAGACCCTAGCCTTAGTGTGTCCCCCACTGGACTGTATGATGGTGTCCCTTTGTTGATTGGAACAAATGCTCATATGTTCGGAAGGCTGGCACAGTTGTGTTATGAAAAACAGGGTCAAAGACTAGTAGAGCTTTAAGAGTTCCGGCTTTAATTAAGAAGGCCTATGAGGCACAGAGATGCTGAAAAACAGAACCAGAGGAACCGGTCGAATTGTATGGAAGAAGGATCCTGAGTCTCTGATCCTGGCGCCAATGCCCAGTGTACCTTACAGGAGAGGTCCGTATCAGAAAGGATGTTAAGAATAAAATATTAATGTTGGATGCACCAGGCGATGGAAAATTGCCAGAGGGACTGCTGGTCAAGCCTAGTATTTTGCCCGCTAGAGCCCATGCTTATGCCAGAAGTAATGGTCCAAGTTCATAATGTGTCTGAAAGAGACATTCAGTAAACAGAGGTTGCATCCTGGCTAATGTGCATTGTGAGACACTGCAGTGCTACCCAGCAGCAAGAGTTCAGGAAGAATGACAGAGTAACGCCTGACTTGTTTGATTTCGGCGACTCCCCGCTGCCAGCTGAATGGAAAGTGAGGATCAGTGAGAAGCTTGCCCAGAGAGACCAGGTGTTTTCTTTAAGGAATGGGATGTGGATGCGTAAGGAGCTGAGCACAATATCCGGCTGCATGACGAAGACCATTTCGTGAGAGGTCTCGACGCCTGGCACCTGCTGACATAGATGATGTGAGACGGCATCTGCAAGAGATGTTAGCTGCTGGTGTAATACAAGAATCCAGAAGCCCTTATGCTTCCCCCATTGTGGTAGTGAGGAAAAAGAATGGAACAGTAAGGATGTGTGGATTATCGCACCTAAACCGCGGACTATCCTGATCAGTACACAATGCCCGCATTCAGGATGCTTTGGACTGCCTAAAGCGGGAGCAAGTGGTTCTCTGTGCTGGATCTCCGCAGTGGGTACTACCAGATCCCGGTGGCCCCAGAGGACCGTGGAGAAGACGGCCTTTATCTGTCCGCTTGGCTTCTATGATTCATGAGGATGCCTCAAGGATTTCAGGTGCCCCAGCCACTTTTCAACGATTGATGGAGCGGCAGTGGGGACATGAACTTACTAGAGTGCCTGGTATACCTAGATGATGTTATTGTGTTTGGCAGCTCACTGGAGGAACATGAGAGCAGATTATTTAAGGTATTGGACCGCCTGGAGGACTTTGGCCTTAAACTGTCCATTGATAAGTGTCAATTCTTTCAAACATCAGTAAAGTATGTGGGACACATAGTATCCACCGAGGAATAGAGACCGACCCAAGTAAAGTTGAGGCCTTGACCACCTGGCCCTGACCCAAAAATCTAAAAGAACTGCAAAGATTCCTGGATTCTGTGGTTATTATCGTGCGCCATCAAGGACTATTCAAGAGTGATCCGCCCTTTACTTAACTCCACTCAAGGGTATCCCCAACCCACAAAAAATACCAAAAGTCAGTGTCCCTCAAGACTGAAAGAGTGTATTTTCATCCGAGTGAAGTATTTGGGGCCGCTGGACTCCTGATTGTGAGACTGCTTTTCATGAGATCATATATCAACTTACCCATGCTCCAGTGCTGGCTTATGCCGATCCAAGAAAACCTTACGTCCTGCACACACTGATGCTAGCTTGCAAGGGTTGGGGCTGTGTTGTACCAAGAGCACGAGAATGGCCTGAGACCAGTGGCCTTTGCCAGTAGAAGCCTGACCCTATCCGAAAAGAACTATCCTGTACATAAGTTAGAGTTCCTAGCTTTGAAGTGGGCATTGTTGACCAATTCCATGAGTACTTGTATGGGCTAACAATAGTAAAAAACTGACAATAATCCTTTGACCTATGTGCAGACCTCAGCTAAGTTGGATGCCACTGGCCATAGGTGGCTTTCTGCATTATCTACATATGACTATGCTCGAATACCGAGCAGGTCTGAACCACATAGATGCTGATGCTCTCTCCGGAGGCCTGTTCCCAGAATGATTGGGTCCGATTGGCAGAACCTGACATTCGGGCACTCTGTCGGAAGTTTGACAGGAGGAACAATGTCCACGGACGCAGTGGACTGCATGGTGGATTGCTTGGGCCTCTGAGAACTGCATACCTGCTGCTTATTGCCACTTTTCTGCAATAGACATTGGTGCACTGCCTCAGCTGGACAATGACAGTATTCAGCGGGCTCAATCCACGCGATCCCATGATCAAAGCAGCTTTAGAAGCCTCTATGCAGGAAAAGATGTGTCCAAATTACGCTCCACTGATTTGAGAACTGCACTGTTATACAAAGAAGGTCCTAAGTTGAAACTGATCAATAAACTGTTATACAGAGAAACAGTAGACAGAGGGGACAAGTAGACAAACAACAACTAGTGCTGCCCACTGCCTTTCGAGACTCAGTACTGAGGTCCTTGCACAACCACATGGGGCACCTTGGTATAGACAGAACACTTGACTTGGTGAGATCCAGATTCTATTGGCCTAAGATGGGGCTGATGTGGAGCAACACGCTCAAACTTGTAGTCGCTGTTACAGAGGAAAGCTTTGCCCCAGAGGGCTGCCCCTTGTTAACATCACCACCAGTGCACCCATGGAGCTGGTCTGTATTGATTTTCTGAGTTTGAGTCAGATCAAAGAAATATCAGTAATGTGCTGGTGGTCACTGACCATTTCACGAGATATGCCCAAGCTTTCCCACCAAAGACCAGAAAGCATCCACTGTGGCCAAAGTACTTGTAGAAAACTTTTTGTTCACTATGGGGTTCACAAAGAATCCATTCTGATCAAGGGAGACTTTGAGAGTCGTCTGATCAAAGAGATGCTTTCTCTGGGGGAGTGCGAAAGTCCAGAACCACTCCCTGCCCCTAGGGGACCCACAGCCTGAACGTTTCAACCGCACTTTGCTAGATATGCTAGGCAATGCACCCAAAGGACAAGCCTAGATGGAGCCAACAAATTAGCACCCTGGTACATGCTTATAACTGCACCAAAAGTGATGCCACTGGATTCTCCCCTACCGCCTGATGTTTGGAAGAGAAGCTCGACTACCAGTAGATGTGTTTTGGGGTCTCTCCTGATGGGGTTCAAGCTTGACAACTATTTACAGTATGTGCAAGTTAAAGGCCCAGCTAACTCATGCGTACTAACTGGCTCAAACCATGGCTACCAAAAGAAATCTGGCCAACAAAGAAAGGTATGATAAAAAGGTGAAAGCACAGGAACTCCAGGAGGGAGATCTGGTATTGCTAAGAAATCTGGGACTGCAGGCAAGCACAAGATTGCTTGACAGATGGCACCATCTCCTCTACATTGTAGTGGGCAAACTAGATGATATGCCAGTGTACAAAGTAAGGCCTGAGAATAATTCAAAAGATGTAAAAACAATGCATAGAAATCATTTACTGCCCATTGGACAAATCTTAATTGAGTCTGAGCCCCTAGAAGATGCCCCTCTGGACCAGTGACTAGAGCTGCTGCTAAGAAAGATCAAGAAAGTCTGCACCTACAGAAGCAAAGTTAAAGTGTTCCCTCCACAAGTCCCAGTTGAGCATGACTGTCAGTCCATATCGAAGAAAGTGAGTGACTTTGAATACTATCCTTCTTACTAACTGAGTCAATTGTTTCGGGCAATCCCTAGTCAATACTGGAGACAAAGCTGGGCCTTCTGGACTGTCTAAGCCTCAGCTTCATCCCTGGACCAATGCTCCCAGAAAGTGAAGTGCAAAGCATCAGATCAGATGAAATGGAATCATTGTGCATGGTTGAACTGTTTGAGCTTTCAGGAGGAAAATGATAGATTGGGGCAGACTGGTGATACACGAACAAGAAGAGTATTTTGAGTGCCCTGACAGTCCACTGCCAGTGTCCGAAAGCTCTCCATGCGAGCCAAATGTTGTGGACTCAGAAACTGTAACTCCTGGAGCTGAAAGTGCCCTCAAGTTCTAGCCTCTCTACCCCCATGGAGACTCTCTGACAAGTGAGGACAATGCTGAAAATGAGGCTCAGAGTGCAGAGACTATAACAGTTCCCCTAGAAAGACTGGTCGAGCTGTAAAGCCTGTGGTGCACCTCAGTTATGATTCCCTTTGGAGGCCTGTGGATTTTCTCTCAATGTTGTCCATAAAGGAGTGTATGTGTCCTCGAGCTCATTGCCCAAACTGAGCATCAGTGCTAACTCCAAGTTACTTGTGTGTTCCTCTAGTATGGTGCCCTTGCCCATCCAGCCCCAAGGTAACTGATAGGAGGGCCCCTCTCTTCAGGTTTCATGTACAAGAGGTAATAACTTGAGTTATGGTACAATGTGTATGTAATACTGTGTAAAGACTGACGTACTGCAATGTTTCAGAAATGTGTTCTTGGTAAAATGATATATTGACTGATGATTACATGAGACGCTAATGCAAATGTATATGGTTGCAGTTGAAACTTATGGGGTACTTGCTTGACGGACGCCAAGCTTTCCCAGGCCAGGAAGGTGTAACTTCTGCAAATGGGGGTTCCAAAGACTTCCAGGAGCTTGCTTGAGTGCTCCAAGCCTGAATGGTGTTTGGCATTTAAGCCATTTATCAGTGAGTGTTTTAGAACCTCTGGTACTGTCTTTAAGAGCTGTCTGCTTGCAGACATAATTAGTTTGTATGGGGGACTGTGTGTTTCTTTGATTGAGTACCACTCAAGCTGCTGCCAATTCACTTCGTTTTGCAGTCACTAGGAGTGCAAAGGAACCTATCTGAAAGATGTAACTATTTGCCAGAAATTATTTAGAGTAATAATGAAATTACAGTTTGTCTAACCTGCTTTTTTGCAGTCAGAACTGTGTCTGCTAGTTCCTCATTCTAGTTTTGAACTGCTGAACTGGACCAATCAGTGTGGGGTAAGCTAGCTCTAAAATGGTGCTTGGACGAATCAGAACTTGGACTCATAATCTGAGCCAGCCACAAGAGGATTGTATGGGCAGTGACTCTGGGAGATGTAGTTTAGACTTCAGTGCCTTTTGGACCAACAGCAGCAGTCTATTGTGAGTGACAGCCAATCCAGTCAAGAACTGGAGGAACTCAAAGGAAGTGCCCGGTTTTGTCGGTTGGAGTTTCAGTTGAGCTTTGGCAGTGAAGAAGGAAGGAGCCCTGTGCTTTTCAGTGTGCAGTTTTAGTCAAAAACGTGTGTAAGGCCCAGAGTTCCGGTCTGCAGCTTGTTAGGACTGAATCGTCCTGTGAAAGAATCAAAGGATCTCTGAAGAGTAGAAACCAGGCTCACCCTGTAGAAGACTGGAAGAATTGCTGAAAATTGCACCGGTCTGTCAGGAACTGAATCTGCTGTGTGTTCTCCCGGTATTGTGCAGTAATTGGTGATGGATACAGATGCAGCCTGCCTGGTTAGTGCTTTCTTTTATATGGATGTGAAGAGGTTTTGTACCTCAAGTGAGCCCTGCTGACATTGAAGGACCTATCTTATTTGGAGGTCGTGAGTACTAATTCAGGTCGCCTCCTGTTGAATTGCCACATTAAATCCAAATGGAATTACTGTACTGCTGACTGTTTAATTCTCCTTTTCTATGTGAAAGGGCCCTACCAGCTGCCACGGTTTGGACTAGCCACTAGGGCTTGGGTACCAGGGACAGTAACTGATAGGGATAGGCCTGTGCACAGAGCCATAGGTAGATTATTAGAGTGATAGTTAATTAACCTGATTTCCCCTGTCCTTGTTATATCTCCTAAATAAATCAGAGCTGCTTGTTTCAGCAAAGTTATACTGCCTGAGGTATTTGTCTATGTTAAAGTACTGTACTGTGATTGTTGCACTGTATCTCATTTCACAGGAGGTCCCAGTGCTGGAACCAGACCTGGGGGTAAGTGTATACTGTGAAGGTAATTCTGATATATTGTGTGGGCCACTAGTGGGAAGAAAGGGGGGTTGCAGTGTCCCAGAGGGCTGTGACCAAGTTAGTTTAACTATTGCAAACCCTGACCTCTGGGTGGAGGCACCCGCCATTGGATCCAGGCCCCTCAACCTGTTAGTGGCAAATCAGGCAGGGGTAGTAGCCCCTGGGATAGCGCCATTTAGGGGTTACATACTAATGAGAGCTCCCCGGGAGGCGTGGTGTGTAATGACATAATGCTTTATGCTTGGCATACAGCACACCTCCCTGACAACTCAGTGCCCGCAGCTTTATTCCCCAGCCTCCATAAGGGGTCACTCATGAGCTGGTCACCCCCACCAAAGGAGAAGAGTGGTCCCTAGGACACTCAATTCTCCTGACCCTGGCTGGCCCTCCAATGCCCCAAGTCCATATATGAACCCATGGCATCAGCGTCACAGACAGAAGTCCAACCTCTGTGCCAGCGGGCTAGCTTATATTTTTTTTAATATAGCAACAGGTGTACCCTGTAATATAAGATCAATGCATGCTCTGAGAGACAGACCATCTCATCCACCACTTCACATATCAGTAACAAGCTGGGAGGAAAAAAAGAGACCAGCACAAATGACCAAAACACAGTCTTCAGCAAATGGTGCAGTAGTTATATCTGAAAGCTAGTGTAAACAGTGCCATTGCAGATAACATTTTCAGCATTAATGCAGTTTGTGTGTTTCATTTCTCCTGTTCTTTGATAAAAATGCCAATTTCTGGTATTGGGAGAAACAAGCAAGTTAAACATGGAAGCTCTAGTCTAGTTCATCTTCAGATTTTTTCATTAACAGATTTCAGAGGCCATGTTATCATTTGTAATATGTTGTATTGCCATTTGTTTCTAATGTTTAAATCTAGTCTCTGGTTTGTGTCAATGACATTCAGAAGTGATACCCAAGTATGTATTTACCCACACCACCCCAGCCCCAGTCCTAGAGCTACTTACCAGTGCAAATCATGATATCTGCCACTGCCAGGTTGGCTATGAAGAGGCTGGTGTTTGAGTGCATTCTCTTGCTCTTCATCACCACATGGCACACCAGAATATTTCCACAGAGCAAGAAGATGATGATGATTATGATGAATGAGTAGGTGGTGCTGTGTGGCGACTGCACAGTGGGGCTCTATGACTCATCTTTGTACTTGGTGTCCTTGTCAAAGACATCCAGGTCCCCCCGGTCCCATCAGCCTGAGCAGTTGAGGAACCTAGAGATAGTGTGAATAGATCACTAGCATGCAGTTCAGAACTCTGCTGAAATAACTTGCAGACATAAGGCAGGGAGAGCCACAAGTAACTTTTCACCTTATAGTTACTTGTATTTTTATTGATTTAGGAAGATGAGGATTCAAACTTAGTGTTGCTTAGCTGTGGGGGTTACCACCATCTTTCACTATAAACAGTCCATGATTATTTGCATCAAGCAGCTCAGCTGGACAGCAGCCTGTGCATTATATCTTTAAACTGACTTTCCATTTTTAGTTTAGTTAAAAAAAACACTTCCCAACACTGCAGTTTTCCTGTCTCCATGGGTCTTGGTCTCTTAGCGTCACATTCTACTATACTGTATTTCCCCACTGATTCATCTGCTGTGTAGCAACATCCCACTGAAATACCATTTTGGCTTCCCATAATAAGACCAATGGAAATACGGAAATACACCCAGTAGTGTTATGGGAGCCAGTACCATAGTGTGGTTCTGTAAGAGACATGCACAGACAAATGGGCAGTAATGCATGTAGTGTAGAGGCAGCAGTTTCTGTTCAGTCCCATTCTTTGATGCATGGTTTGACACTAATAGTGTTGGGTATGAATTATAGGATTTAGATTTCATTTTATACAACAGCACTCATTCATTGAATTTGAATTTTGAAAGAGGTTAACAAACTGGGAAAGAGAAGATAATCCAAGTCACAGAGCCCCACCATGCAGTCATTATTCATGCTGGCATTAAGCACAATGGTATGCTCAAGCAAACCAGAGATACATTACAGACAGCTTATGGAGTGGTTAAGCAAAGAAAGGTATAGTGATGTGCCCAGGGTTAAGCCACGAACAGGGAGATGTTGGGACTTAAAACAGTGTGATCACCCCATGTGTGCAGCTACAATGGGGGTGGATGAAATGGATGACCTGGAGGGGAGGGGAGACATTAGAAGAATTACTGGGATGAGAACCCGAATTCTCTTAAATTAAATTATGAAAAAATACATAAATACTGAGAAGGGTGGGCAGGTTAACTGGAAGGGAGGTGGAAGAAATAAGTGGTACTAATGGTGGGCTCCCTGGTCCGCAAAAGATATGTTTTAAAGATAGAGTTTAATAGATAGGATAGATAGACAGATAGATGAGATAGATAGACAGACAGACAGAAAGACAGACGGACAGACGGACAGACAGACAGACAGACAGACAGACAGACAGACAGACAGACAGATAGATAGATAGATAGATAGATAGATAGATAGATAGATAGATAGATAGATAGAGATGGATAGATAGATATAGACAGAGAAAGAGACATAGACATAGGGAACAGGGGATCACCGCCTCACTGCTACAGCTGAAGTCGGCAGTATGATTTCTGGCTATTTATTTATTTTATTTATTCATTCTCGGATTACAAGTACCTTTGAGCACAGGATTGCTCATTTATAAAGGTTCCACACCAAAGAGTGGGATGGGTAGACACAGACAGTGGATAACAACAACTATATACAATATATATATATAAGCATTCTCAGTTACAAATTTTAAAATACAATTCAGGTGGTATAAACTAAGTGGAAGAAGAGGGTGGATAGAAATTGGTGAGGGTCAGAGAATGTGAGGGAAGGGTAGCAGCCGGGAGGCAATGTCAAGAAAGAGTAGAAGCAGATGGAGATAAGAATGAGTTAGAAGTTGGGGGGGTAGAATAAGGGTAGGGTTAGAAACAGGGCATAAGGAAATAAAGGGAGAAAAGGGGGGGGGGTCTAAAGCTACAAGGACAGAGAGAGAGTACCAGGGGGGTCAAAAAGGCCCTGGATCCAGACAAGTACTTTTAGGTGAATTATGGGTAATGGAGGCAATAAACTGGAGATGGAGCAAATGACTTAATGCATTGTAGGCCATAGTGAGGAGGGCTAGCTTCCCAGGAGGGCAGAGCTATAATTAAGTAAGGCAATCACAGGTGCTCCCATTCAAGATGTGCTGGTGCAGGAGGCATTTAAACATGGTCAAATAAGGTAGGCTAGTGAGTTCAGAGCCTAGGCCATTAAGCCAGTTAGGGGCTCTGTAGAGGAAAGACCGCTGGCACTGTGAGGTCCGGAACCAGCGTATGAGTAGGAGCTCAGTATCTGATGCCCGGGTATGGTGGACCTTGAGGGATCTGGGCAGAAGGCAGGAGATTCCAGTCAGTAGAGCTCTATCAAGTGCTTTTTTAGCTAGTAAACATGATTGATACTTGATCCTTCCTTGGAGATTTAACAAGTCAGCTTCTGCATAAAGATCACATGTGTGAGTGAAGCAGTCTGAGTCTGTGATGAACCTATAGGCTTTATTCAGTGTTAAGTTTAACCTTTTTAAAGATGTAGTAGAGGCAGCTCCATAGATTACCAGGCCGTAGTCAATTGTGGATAGTACCGAACTGAGGATGGCAAGTTTAAGTGCCTCTACTGTCAGGTACCTTCTATGCCTAAATGGCAAGCCTAATTTAGCATTTGCAGACTTGGCAATGTTCTCAATGTTAGGTACCTAGGTGAGATAGCTATCCAGGGTTACACCGAGGTTTCTGAATTGTTGAACTTGTTCAAGGGGGGCTCCAAGGTTGTTTTTATTGTCATGACATGAGACTTATAATACTTGTGGGGAGGGTAGAGAACAATAGGAGCTTAGTTTTTTTGTAGTGCAGGACAAGTTTGTGCATTTGAAACCACTTTTCCACTTCAAGGAATCTGAGCTGGAGATTGTCTTCGAGCACAGCGGGATCAGAGCTGTTTGTATAGATGACAGCACATCCGCGTATAGGAGCATTCTTATTGACAGGAATGAGGTAGGTTGTTTAGAAAGATACTAAACCGGAGGGGACCAAGGATGGACCCTTGTGGGACACCAGATCAGATGATTTGATGTTCAGAGATGATGTTAGATATCTTCACCCACTGTGATCTGTCAGCAAGGTAGCTCCTAAACCATTTCAGTGTATCTGGTGGGATACCGACTGAGGTAAGTTGATTGAGGAGAAGATTGTGATTCATGGTGTCAAACACTTTCATAAGGTCAATAAATGCAGCACCAACAAGTTTGTTATTGTCGAGGGACTGATGAATGAAGCTGGTAAGTTCCAGCAAGGCAGTGGTTGTGCTGTGCTTTTTCCTGAAGCCATGTTTCTGAGGACATTGTAAGGCATATTTTTCAAGGTAGTCTACCAACTGGTTGGAAACAATCCATTCAAGGACTTTCGATAAATGGGGGAGTATTAATATTGGTTTGTAGTTACAGGGCTGTGTACGATCACTGAATTTATGCTCTGGCTTCAGCATTCAAGAAAATCACACTGTTCTAATACAGAGAATGAGAGTGAATGGCTTCTCTCGCTAAGATGGGCACCTTGGATATTGGGGTGCCCAGAAAAGGATCTTCTGGTCATTATTTTAAAACAGAAACATTAGAATCTTGCTAAATGTGTCTAATTTAGGTAGGTTCAAGTTTTGTTTCTTTAATTAAACCATTTTATGTATTTTCCAGGTATTTCATTTCAAAGGGGAAAAAACAAGATAGTGACTCACACAGCACAAAAAACATTTCTGTGCTGTGAGAAGCAAGAGGTGAGAAACCAAAAATAGCTTTGTGACACAAATATTTTGGTGTTGTATCAGATCATTATCCCAAAAACTCTACTAAGCATGCTTAGAACAGAAAAAAACAAAACTTTAAATCTTTATAACTCAGGAACCATTTAATATTTTTGTCAGGAGGAAGAGTAACAAGATCAGATGGGGTGACGTTGGAGTTTCAACTGGTGACTGAGGCAGTCAGGGAAGAGGAGAGGTGGAAGGAGAAGGGGAGTTTGTTCCAGAGTGAGGAACATCGATTGGAGAAGGCAGATTGCTGAGCAGAAGAGCAGGAGCATGGAGTGGAGAAAATACGATGATCTCTTGAATGGAGGGAAATGGAGGCAGGAAGGAGTTAGGAGAAGAGAGGTAGGAGGGAACGGTACCAAACCAGTATTTGGCTATGAAGGAGGTACCATAAACCTGGTGATGTGAGGGCAGAGGGAGAATGGAAACAGAAGAACAGAGGAAGCAGTGGTGAGTACAAGGAGGGGAGTTTGTAGCTAAGTGGCAAAATGAGTTACAGATGGTGCCCAGTCTGGTAAGGGAAGTGGATGAGGCAGTGTCATAGACTACATCCATGTAGTCAAAGACAGGGAGTGGCATTTTGGTAACAAGCTCCCTGCAGACCTGAAAAGATAAAAGTATTTGTTGTGGGACAGAGTTTAACATGGATGGCATCAATGTGGGCTGAGAAGTCAAACTTACTGTCAAGCCACACACCATGGTACTTGAAGGATGGCACTGCTTCAAGGGGATTGTAATCCAGTGTAGTGAAAACTGTGTGGGGGGGTATCTGGGCAGCTTCTGACTGGTTCCAAAGGTCATGGACACTATTTTTTAGTGTTGACCAGGAGTTTGTTTCGATTGGAACCAGTGCAGAACATGGCTCGGTTCCTGCTGAAGAAAATCTTCAGCAGTTGCTGTAAAGATACTGGAGGTGAAGATGACTGTGTCATCAGCATACATGTGAATATTTAATTATTTATTTAAAATTGGTGACTGGGAAAGGCACGCTGACAGGTGCGACCCGGGTACAAGTAGTACAAGGTGGGATACAGAGAAATACAAATACAGCAAATATCGAGTAACAGACGAGTAATACAGTATAGTACATTACATGGAGTTTGGTGGTGATGGTTACACTTTTGTATGAACAGCAGAGTTGAAAAAAATTTATTCATTTCATTTCTAGACCATTTATTACCTTAAATTTCAAGTGCATGTCTTTACATGTTTACAATAGTGGATTTATCGAAAAATTGAGTTTTCGGGAGAGGGTGCCGTGGGGGGGAATTTAGCAGTAAGAGCTGGCATGAGGAGTTAATTTTTTACCTGGCGAGGCTATTGAGTGTAGTACTAGGACCTAGTAAGGAGGGATTGGGTGCACAGCTGCGGCAGGGAGTGGGAGGGAGAAGCCTGAGGAGCTGTTTGAAGGCTGATAGGGAGGGGGCTAGGTGGAGGTTGGGAGGGAGGTTGTTCCATAGGAGTGGGAGCCGGTAGAAAAAGGCAGCTTGCTCAGAGGCTGAGAGGGGGCGTGAGAGGTTATGAGGAATATGTGAGTTGGCATAGGCAGAGGGGAGGTCACTCAGGAAGATGAGGAAATGAACGGGACCCAGGATGGAGCCCTATGGGACCCCAGGATGGATGGATAGTGGAGGTGTCAGGCCACCTCCTACCTGTACCGATTCTTGATGGTCTATGAGGTAGGAATGGAACCAATCAACAGCAGAAGCTGAGAGTCCAGCAGAGCTCAGCTTGTCCAGGAGGACTGGATGGGATACTCAATCAAAGGCTTTAGCCATCAATGAAAATAGTAGCTATAATGTGCCCCTGATCCATATCAGAGAAAATGGAACTAGTGAGATGTAGCAGGGAAGAAACAGTGGAATGGTGCTTCTGGAAGCCAGACTGAAAAGGGAAGAGGAATTTGGAGGGTGAGAGGTAGCTGAGGAGTCTGGAATGGACCATGTTATGTATGTACCATATACAATAATATTAAATTATGCAGCAAATGAGATTTTTCTATAGGTCTTTCAATAAGGAAACAGCTCATAGTAGCCCAGGTTAGAAATTATTAAGGTGAGAAAGGGGGCCTCAGGCCACAAGCAGTGGGCAGGCTTGGTATCCCCAACAAGCAGATGATGCCCATGAGGAGGTGGAGCTGAGCAAGAATGAAGAACCTGATGAGTAAGAGCAGACTCAGCAGCAACATCAGCAGAATAGACAGGGAGAAGTTACATTTGGTCGTGCAGCAGGTCTTCAGCTGGAAATGCTGAGGATGCAGTTGGAGCTGGAAAATATACATAAAGAGGTAGACATCCAGCTGGAAAAAATGCAGATGGAAAAAGCTGAAATAGAAGCCAGCACAAACATGAACTTGAAATGGAGCAATTGTATTGGTAGCCATCTGGAGTGGTAAGTGGTGATGGGAATACTGAGGCAGCACATAGTCACAAACCATATTCAAAAATGATTCTTTACGCTAAAGAAAAAAAAGATGAGCTAGATGAATTTCTTTGAATATTTGAAAATAACCTGCACACAGCCCAAATTGGAGAAGGAATGTGGACCTTCATTCTCACTCCTTTGTCTAGAAAGGTTCTTGATTCTTTCTGCAGTATGAATAAACAGGACAGGTTGGCTATGATAAAGTTAAAGATATTAAAACATTATGAACTGGGGGCGTGGCTAGGCAGCTGAGAATGACGGCAGCTTAATCCTGTTTCCCATCATACCACAGACTGATATGCAGCTGATATCTGTATCTTTTGTGTCCGAACTGAAGTTTCTCTTTGAGGGGAAAAGATGAGAGCACCCAAGACACTTTTTATCTATAAATCTTTGCATGTGGGATCTGCATTTGAGCATAATGGATGGGGAAATGTTCTGCCATTACAGAGGCCTTCCTGGAGCATTCACTCTGTAGAGCCCCGACCTGCCGTATCTCTTCACTTGCAAACTGGTGCAGACCATTAGAGCTATTGGACTCCTGGAGGAACTGAATTCTTTCTCCCTTTCAACCTATCACCTCTCCTAATTCTGATTGCAACTTTGCTGCCCCACATACTGATCGGGGAGAGGAGAAAAGTTTTGCTGCATACTGTTTGTTTTCCTACCTTGCTGTATTGCCTTCTGATGGCTTCTCCATTTGCCTCTTAGGCCCACAGCATGGATCTGACTACAGTTGCCAAAGCAGGGGTCCCCGTGATGGACTCTTTCAACTATATCATGCATGTGCTTGAAGTGTTGCTTTCCAGGGTGGATGTCAGCAGTGCTGCACTCACTGGGAATGTAGAAGACATGAGGAAGCTGGAAGATCATATGAACATCTCAGAACACTGCTCTGATGAGCTGGAGAGACAACAGCATAAGATATTTCAAAAAATGTATGATCATGAACTTAAATTGCAGAAACTCTGGGAGCATGCCGAAGACCAAGAGAACAGGGGATGCCGTAATAATATACGTATTCTGGGCATCCCTGATGGGCTGGAGGGAGTTAACATGCCCTAAGAACCAGAGAATGCAGCGCCGCTCTAGGAGCCACATGAACAGGGACCGCCAAGATCAGCACTTCCCAACTTCTCCCCCCATGAAGCTGCTACGGGACTATTCATCTAGTGAGGAGGACACATATACTTCCTTTTCTAAACTCCAGGATGCTCAACTACCTGCTTCTTCTCCATCTAATTGGGCAGATGCATCTGAGGAGCTTGCAGCAGATATGGAAGCCATGGACAGTTCTGAGCCTCTGTCTGGCCCTGTGCGCCCAGGTCTGCAGTCGTTTGCTGAAGTGGTCGCTGCTGCTGCCAAAGATCATGCTCTCAATGAAATGGATTCCAACCCTGTGGGTGACAATGGCTGAATTGTTTTTGGATGGACATTTCCAGATATGCCTTTGACCAGCTTTATCAGGATTTGTATCCTATTTTATGTCTTAATTTTGTGTTCAGTTTAAGCCTAGAGGTTACAGGGTAGCTGGTCCTTGGCCCGCTAATTGACACCCCCTTTCCTCACCTTTTGGTGAAAAAGTAAGTTGAGGTGCCTGAATGTTTAAGGTTTCCTTGCATGTTCTGTGTAGGGTTTTAAGGGGGATGGGCAATGGTTTGCTGTTGCACTCTGCATTGAGGCTGTCACCTTGCCTTACTCTTCCCCATACTACTGTATGGCCTTCTTATGGGGGATCTGGCAGCGGTATTATGGTGGCAAGTGTTGGTTGTACATGTCTGGATTGTGGACACTTGCCCCTTCCCCAAATACCAAGTAGGTGGTGCCCCATACCTTCTACTGAGACGTTTTCGCCTCATGGCCTTTTATGCTGTATACTAATAGGGGGCTGCTCATAGAGGTTGCCTCTGGAGTCTGCTAGTATGCTGACAAGGCTGAGGGGTACCCACCCTACCCCTCCCATAATCCTTTGGTTTTAGAAGGGTATGCCGGGCGATTACTTTACTGGTTGCACATTTAGGGCCCTTACCCTTGTCTCCTAAGTTACATTATTCCCCCCCCCATTCTTGGGTACCTGGTTCCCCCCAGTCGATGGGGTACTGGATTGAGTCGGGTTTAATTCAGTCTGGGTGTCCCCCCCCAACAACTATACTTAACTATGTTTGCAGTTCCCATTCCACATCCATGTTTAGATAGTTTTCACTGGGGGCATCTGCTCTCACCCTGCCCCCTGCTGTAAAGTTATTTCTTGATGCCTCAGACCCTTACACTGGGGTCCGTGGTGGGACAGACACTGAATCTTACAGGTACTTAGTCCCCTCCACAGGTGTTAGGGTAGCACAGCTGAAACAAGTAGGTTTCTTACAGCACTTAACCCTTTAGCTCCTTAGGTGTTCTCACCGCAGACCTGTGCTGTACTGCTCGGCCTTAGGGATTTATTAGGTTGGGTGGTGTTTTCCTGGTGTCCTTTCGGCCAGCATACATCACCCTAACATTTTCTCTGGTAAGTTTATACCTCATGTTTATAGGTGTTGGTTACCTAGTTCTATTGTTAGTTGTTAATATATACTCTGAGTGTACTTTTTTCCTAATTTGTTTACTACTAGTGGTGTGTTTATATTGTTACTGTGGGGATTAACAGTTGGTTCTTTATTTTTCTCCTTTTATTGTAGCTCTCTTGCCTGGGCAATCACTTCCAGACTCTGGCGTTGACCCCATTTGCTCAGCAACTGGTATCACCTCAGATTACACCTGGTGACTCCTGCTCCTTGCCTGGCTTTTTTGGCCAGTCCTACAGTAGAATTCTTTGAGCGATAAGTGGTCTTGGGGTGTTAATAGTTGGATAACAGGACCAACAACAATGCAGCAGGGGTGGAGGTGTGTCTCCTGGAATGTAAATGAGCTTAGAAAATGGGCAAAGAAAATCCCCTCATCCAATTGGCTGACACACATCTTTGGGTGGGCATCTATCAGATAATAGATGCCCACCTAAAAATGAGAGCCAGGCCACAGTGCCCCTTCACCCACTGAACTATCACTACACCCACCCTGCTTCCCTATTGGCCAAATCGTGAATGAAAATGTTCAAACCTGCCGCCATTTGCACAACACGCTTAGCGAGGCCGTGAATCAGCATACCCTCCCGGGAAACTTGCCAGCCGTCTGGCAATGAAAAAAAAACCCACAGTAGAAGTGTCTCTCACCAGAAAACTGCCAAAGTCGTCTCACAAAGTCCCCAAAGATGAAGTAAACCGTAGCTTCAGTCTCACCCCGTGTCAAAAATCAACACAGCATCTGCCCTTCATCAGCCGTCCCTAGCCCTTCACCCCACCGCAACACAGTGCCAACGATAGCTCAAACCAGCATACTGTGTACCAGCTTATCATAAAACTAATAACCGACATGATTGCAAGCTGCTAATACATCCCCTACACCGGCAGCCCTACAACTGTGTCGTCCCTAGCTGTCGCTCCTCTTCCTGTAGATAAAAGGGGTGACATCTGAGAATACCAGTGCTGCGGTCTTGCCTGACACAAAAGCTAGCCACAAATCATTGTCTTCGGGCCCTTAGTTGCCCCCCCAACCCCAAACCTAGCTGCCCCCTCCCTTATGCCTGCCATTCCTGATAAGGTAGTCTTGCAATAGGCACAGACAACAAGCCGTAGTCTTAAAACTCCCAATGAAGCTGCATACCGGGTTCTTTAAACACAAGTAGAGCAACATTCCTTGGAAAGTGAATGGCATAATAAACTAAGATGCAATCAGGGCATTGTTTCAACTGGCAATCAAAAGCATGTGGAACTACACAACCTGACAGAAGTTCAGTAAAACTTACAAAGCTTGTTGCAGGCTAGAGTTGCACCCCTCCATCGTGTCGCAGATCTGCAGGGCCTTCACTGCTGCCTCCCCCTCCTTGTACCCCTCCTCTTCATGCCGGTTAAAAAAAAGGAGGACATTCCCATCGCATAAAACTGCGATTGCATTGGAGCGTCCCCTCAGGAATCCAAACAGCACTATTATAAATGAACCAGGGTCTCACACTCCTATGTCCGAGTTCAGGAAAAAACGCGCTGCTGCACATAGCAGTTCCCCAGTTCCTCCTCTGCTCCCCCGCCCGCTCTTACCCCGCCTGCAGCTGCATATAGAGCCCGCCCCTACATTGTTCACGTTCGCGCAGGACCACAAAAAATGTCATAAGCAACAGTAGCAGTACAGTTTTCAGCGGTCCTAGTGAACTTGACTGCTGAAACAGTAGGCATGCTGCCGTTTCTTTGCCCATTTTCTAATAAACAAGAAAGTGTAAAAAAAAAACAAATATATAGAAGCAGCCAAAAATAAATCAGTGCATGTCAGAACAGGCCAGAAAGCACCGCTATTTTCCTGAGTTACTGTACCGCAGATGAGAGTCCACTCTCACAATAGTAGCATTCCTTTAGGTCTCGTTTACTGTAACCCTTAGCAACCCACTGTAACCAATCAAAGCCCTCACTGTCAGCCAGAAACATACATTCCAAAACAGAATCACACATTTTTAAATAGAAACTGGCACTAAAAGGCAGTGAAAAGTAAAGAGAAAAAAATGTCAGACAATTTAGCAGTTCAGTTTAATATGACAGCAATGAGAATAGATGCAATGTTCTCCAGCAGCACAGAGGAACCATGTACAAAACGCAAACAGTAAGAAAGAAATGTAAGTGAGTATTTTGTCTCCATAAGTGACATCCAGCTAGACAAAACTGAAAGTGACAGGTTAGAAATCAACACAAAAAAGAATACCAAGTGGTCAGTCGCAGTATTTGAAGAACGGGCATCACAGAGTAGAATAAACATAGACTGGCATAATGATACATTTGAACAGCTTAATAGCCATCTGCACAAGTTTTATGCAGAAGCCAGGACTAGCCAGGGTCAGCCATACTCTGTCGCTGGTTATTGTGCATTAAGAGCTGGCATAAACCGTCACCTTAATAGCACTGAAGTAGCAAGAAATATTAACATCATAAGTGACCCCCAGTTTAAGTCTTCAAACAATGTGCTGCAATCTGTGTTAAAAAAAAACTGAGGAAGGCACAGAAAGACACATCCAGTCACTACCCTGCCATCTCATCATCAGACCTTCAGAAACTAAGAGCATGTGCTGCGCTATCACCCAACACTGCACCTGGGCTTGTAAGAAGGGTATGGTTTGATGTCCAACTACATATGGCAAGATGTGGCCGAGAGGGACTACGGGACTTAAAGTTGGATTCCTTTGAGATAAAAACAGATGACAGTGGTACTAAGTACATAACTTTAACTCACAATGCAGACACAAAAAAACACAAAAACCCTACTGAGATAAATAAAGAGAACACTAGAGGTTTTATTTTTGAAGACCCAGAGAGCGAATGTTGTCCAGTGAAATGTTTCCTAAAATATTTATCTAAAGTCCCACCAAATGCAAAAGCATTCTATGTACACCCCCGCGTAGGTGTACCCAGGATATCTTAGACACACAGCCTTATTGGTATACAACTGAGCCCATGGGCAAAAACTACCTTGGTTCCCCTGATGAGCAAAATTAGCAATGAAGCCCAGCTGTCTCAGAAATATACGAACCATGGCATCAGAGCTACAGCAGTCCAGCTCCTCTCTGATGCTGGTCTATCAAATCGAGAAATCACATCAGTGACTGGTCACAGATGTGAGACAAGTCTGTCCACTTATTGGAGACCCTCTACAACTGATTGTAAACAGTGGAGCTCCATACTAGGCAGTAGTAACAGCATGACATTGGGTAAGGTACTATATCTTAACATGTAACTCCCTTAGTAAATAGCATTGTAAATATTTAAATGTTTTCTTTCTTTTAATGTTTAGCGATTCAGCAAACGACCAGCACACCTTCTCAGCAGCAAAAATAAGAAAGAAGACCAGCAAGAAAAGAAGACAGAAAACCAAGAAAACACAGCTGTACAGAAGGAAAACCAGATTGAAGATAATAGACACCTTGCAACTAAAAGCCTGTCAGGACAGAGTGGCTTAGGGACACATCATTTCTTTTGTCCTACATCCTGCACTTTCAATTGTCCTATCAACTTTATAACCTATAACAAATAATGCACTGAATAAAAACAAAAGTAAATTGTATTATCTGATTGATCCCATAAAGGGACTATTTTTTTCTCTTGTGCAGTATTCCTGGACCTGAGCAAAGCATTCGACACTGTGGACCACGAACTGCTACTCTCATCCCTACACTCCATTGGCCTAGATCCATTCTCCCTTAACTGGTTCAGATGCTACCTCTCCAGTAGATCACAGCAGGTAAAAGCTGAAGGTGACCTATCCCCATTAAGACCACTGTCAAGAGGAGTCCCCCAAGGCTCTATTCTGGGTCCTATCATTTTTGCCATTTATATAAATAAAATTGATTCAACCCTTACCAAGTTCTCAGTACACCTCTTTGCTGATGACACTGTACTGTATGTCAGCAACCCTTCACCTAAAGTTGCTCATGAAATCCTACAAGCAGAATTCTCCCTGTTACAACATCAGCTACTCGAGAAAAAGCTTCTGCTCAATGCAAAGAAAACCAAAGCAATGATGTTCACTACTCAAAACTCCACCAACACATCCTCTTCAACCAATCTCCCCCAGCTATGCACTATACTTGGAGAAAATCTGGAGTATGTTGAAAATTTCAAATACCTAGGTGTGTGGATTGACAACAGACTTGACTTCACTCAGCATCTAGAACAACTGTTAAAAAAGCTTCGCCTAAGGCTTGGCCTCCTCTATAGATTAAAACCCTTCCTTAATAGAGATTCAAAGATGAGATTAGTCCAGGCCATCTTTCTATCAGTCATTGACTATGCAGACTTCCTCTATAGTCACTGCCCCACTCCCTACATTCAAAAGTTGGATACCTTATATCATAGAGTAATAAGGTTCATTACAGACCTGCCATATAATACCCACCATTGTTTTCTCTATGACGCAATTGGATGGATTTCCCTTCATGTCAGGAGGAGCAGAAATGCAGCTCTATGGATCTACAGAGCTTTATCAAAAAAACTCCCAAGCTATATCCTGGACTGCTTCAACCTGACCACTCCTAGCTCCTATGCCCTAAGAAGCAACAATATCATCCTGCTCAAATTGCCCAAAGTCAACACCAAAATAGGGAGGGCAGCAATCAGCTATTCTCTAGCCATAGCATGGATCACCCTACAAAAATTCCTAAAACTGTCCATGATCATTCCATTTACATCCTTCAAGCAGCACTGTACAGCCTTCTTCACAGAGAAATGCAGTTGCTACCGCTAGAGATAGAATAGTCATTCCACAAAACCATATTCCAATCACATATGGCATACTCCTCCCAGTCAGACACCACCAGTATATGGCACCCAATATTCCCTTCACCATCCTTGTACTCATTATGTGTGTGACTGTCATGACCCTCATTGGGATATATATGTACTGTACATATTGTAAATATTAGTTTAACCTTCTCTTAGCCAAGTTTCAACATGTGAATTCTCTGTATATTATTGTGTTATAAATAAAAAAAATTTCTGTATGTATAACTGTCTCATAAGTATGTGATGTAATTGCTGTGTATCAACTCGAACCTTGACCTTATCAGGTCCATCTTGTAAATGAGCCTTGCTCAATGATGATCGCCTGAATAAATAAAGATTTGATTGATTTATTGATTGATTGATTGTTGTAATATTTTTATCTAATAAAATTGTTTTAAATGCTTAAAATTTAACACATGGCTCGGAGAATTTATTTATAAATGTAGTACATTTTATAAGTGCAATAATACCCTCTAGGGTGGGCAGTATTGGGCAATACCGAACCTCCCAGCAGCTATAAGGCCCTCCGCCTGCGGCGTCGGGCCTCATTACACCCCTGGGCGGTCCGGTATTGCCCAATACCACCCACCCTGTTGGGTATTATTGCTTGCTTAACCACCAGGTGAAGTGTACTAAGGTGCTTCAAAACCTGAAGTCCCTTCATGTGGATGTGGCACTGCTCCAGGAGATACATGTCAATGCCAGGACGGTTTTCTGGCTCAAAAAGCACTGGGCTGTTCAGATCATCCATAGCTCCACCTCTTCCAAAGCCGGGGGGTAGAGATCCTTATCCATAAAACTTATCCTTGGGTCGAAGAGTGTATCAGGGCTGATAAGCAGGGATTCTAGGTGGTGGCCCACTTTTCCTTTCCCAAGGGAAAAGTGGTGTTAGGGAACATTTATGGTCCCAACCAGGATAGTCAAAACTTCCTCCCTCAAGTCAGCCAGGCCTTAGCAGATATCCAAACAGTAGAGGAACGCATTCCCATGTTGGTAGGGGGAGACTTTAACATGGTGATGGACATCTTTCTAGACAAGTCTCGCCCCACCCCCGACACACATCCCAAGATGAAAGCGGCTCTAATTGATATACAGGAGGAATGGGGCTTGAGTGACCCCTAGCGATGGGATAATTCCTCAGGTTGGGATTATGCATTTCTCTCCCCTATCCATGGCATGTTTAGCCGAATTGATTTTTGGTTAGTGGATGGGGAAGCAGTGCAGGGCACCCATAGTCCCTCTATTAAAAATATTATCATCTCTGATCATGCTCCCACCACACTGTGCTATCTCCCCCCAGGCAGTCAGCCCTCTTTCCCATCATGGAGATGTAACCCACTCCTCCTTAAGGACAAGGCCTTTTGTACTCAAATGAAGGTGAAAACAACAGCCTTTTTTCAGACTAATGCCACTGGGGAGGTTGGAGTGAATACGGTGTGGGAGGCATTTAAAGCTTTCCTTCAAAGATGCATTACTTCCTACAATGCTTTCCAGAACAGGAAGAAGTGGTAGGAGTTAAATAGGCTCCAGCAAGAGCTTTCTACATTGGAGGAATGGTTTAAACAATCTATTAACCCCTCCAACACTCTTATTTCCTCCATAGTAGGGCTGAAATATCAGATCAATACTCTCTTGCAGCGTAAAGTGGAGTGCCAGCTTCTTCGGGCCAAACATAAATTCTGGGAGGCGGGGGATAAGGGAGGGAAACTCCTAGCACACCATTTGAGGAACCAGAAAGTCTCCTCCCAGAGCCACATCCTGAGAGATAAGAATGGGGCAACGGTCTGTGACCCTCAGCATATCAACAACACGATGCAGCTGTTCTACCAAAAGGTTTATAGTTCTAAGATACCCTTAGGGGATCCTAAGTTAATAGCCATAATGCAAGATATTCTGGGCCCCACTCCCCTTCCCCATTTAACCCCAGAAGACAATCAGATGCTGGAGGCTCCCATTACTCTCCCTGAGCTCAAAACGGCCCTCTAACAACTGACGAAGGGTAAAGCCCTGGGGCGGACGGCATGATAGTGGATTTATGCCAGCTGCTGTTGGATGAGATATCTCCCTATCTGCTGTCTGCTCTACAGGAAGCCCACTTAAAAAGGAAGCTCCCCCTACTATGAATGAGGCTATTATTACTCTGCTCCCCAAAAAGTCCTTGGACCCATTGGATTGTGCCAACTTTTGACTCATCTCTCTAATCTCTGTAGGTACCAAAATGTTGGCCAAAGTTCTGGCCAATAGATTAGACAAGGTCTTGCTCTTATTGATACACCCTTCACAAGTAAGGTTCAGTAAGGGGAAGAGTGGAGTAGATAATCTTCGGTTAGTGCGGGATCTTAAATGGCATGCCCTGCACTTCTGCACCCCGATGGCTGCCCTGGCAGTTGACTTTTCCAAAGCATTTGATTCGGTGGAATGGAGCTACCTCCACTATGCACTTGAAGTGTATAGCTTTGGGTCTAATTCCATGCCTGGATAACCACTCTTTTCAATGCTCCTTCCGCAAAGATACTTACAAATAGAAACCTCTCCACCCCATTTACACTGCAGAGAGGCACCCACCAGAGATACCCTCTCTCCCGACTGCTTTTTCTTATTGCATTAGACCCCTTGGTGAGAAAGCTTATACAATCCCCAGAGATTCAGGGCATAGAGGTGGGTAGCAAGCAATTCCTGGTTAATTCATATACGGATGACTTGCTTCTCACACTTTGTAATCCAGCACACTCACTCCCCCCAATGCTTGCCAACCTTCGGGAATTTGCTTCATTTCAGGGTTGCAAATGAATCACAAGAAAACTGCTTTCTCCCCCCTGAAACTTTCCTGTTCAAAGGCCAGTCTTCAGGGCATTGCTTTAGGCTGGGCACCGCAGGGGGTTTCCTATTTGAGTGTCATCATCCCAACTTTGTGGAAAAATCTGGTGGACGCTAATTACACCATTATTGGCCTCTCTCACCGCTGAGGTACAATGGTGGCTGAAGCTTAAACTATTGGTAAAAGGTAAGGTGGAGGCAATGAGGATGTTTCTCCTCCCTAAGATTTCATATTTATTCCACAACATCCCAATAAGAGTTCCCCCTAGTGTTTTCAAGAGCTTGGATAAGCTGATTTCAAGCCTGTTGTGGGAAGGTAGGGCTTTGGTAGAACTAGGTTGAGGGCCCATTTGTCCAGAGGTGCTTTAGGCCTCCCCTGGTTTTACAGATACTACCTGGCCTATAGGATGGCCCAAGCCACCAAATGGTTGCTTCCTATGACCTTCAACACTCCTGTCTGGGTGTCTTTGGAAACCGACATAGTTGATGGCAAATGGCTCGGCTCTATTTTACAAGCAAGTCAATCCTCTGCAGTACCTAACACACCAGTCCTGAGGGAAACCTGGAGTTCCTGGTGATCAGGTCTGTCCTTAGTGCATACCCTTAGAAATATGTGGACTCAACCCTTACATTATATCTCCCTATGGGGGAATACTCATATACAGGTGGGTGGGGAGCCTCTAAATTGGTCCTCTTGGCAACACCAGGATATTAATCTCTTATTTGCATCTGCAGGAGAAGTATCATCTCCCAAAAAATAATTTTGGAGATATCTACAATTGTGCTAAGCTATTCGAGAGTCCCTAGGTACTCATGAGGGCGTGCAGGTATGGGAGTGGCTTGGTTCTCTACATAAACTGGTGAATCAAAAGGGAATTGCAGAGAAAATCTACCTGTAACCCCTAGGTGGCGCTATCCCAAGGGCTACTACCCCTGCCTGCTTGGCTAGTAGCAGGTTAAGGGGCCTGAGTTCTGAAACAGGTGCCTCCACGCGGAGGTCAGGGTTGGTAGTGGTCAAGCTTACCTGGACACAGACCTCTGGGACACTGTAACCCCCCTCTTTCCTGTCTAGTTGCCTGAACACTGTACAATAATCACTTTCACAATACTCCTGGTACACCACACAAGTACCCACACTGTTTGCACTTACCACCAGGGCTGGTTCCTTTGGCTTGACCCTGGGGACCCCCTGTAAAACAAGGTTAAGCACAGCAAATAGCAACAGTACAGTACGTTGAACACAAACTAGAACCACAGTCAGATTACATGCAGAAAAAGTTAGATCTGATTTATTCAGGGAACTTGAACGAGGGAGGGGCAAAATCAGGTTAATTAGCTTAAAGGTTATATCAATCAAGCAGTTATGCATGCGCTTTGAGTCCCCCCACACAGTCCACCTCTGGATACCCAGGTAGAGTAGAGATGGGCTAGCCAGGACAGTTGCCCAGGGTTGCAGCTGGTTGGGGCCCTGTGATGGAAAACACAACATGCACAGTACACAATATTTGTAATCCGGAACCAGAGGGCTCAGTTCATAAAGGAAACGAAACAACAAGACAATCAGATGACACACTCAGATTAAGCTGTTGTTGTAGGGAGCTACCCTGGTATTTAATCACAATACCCAAGACTGGACACAGGCTGGGCAAAAATTGAGACTGCAGGTGGTTGATCTGGAATGCCAGGAGAAGCAGGGCCCACACAAGTTGCAAAGGCGTCGTTCTTGTTCAAGCATGGAGCAGGGGGCTGATCCTCAGGCAGGTCTCTCGTCGATGGCTTCTCTGTGCAATGGGTAGTCTGGCTTGGCCAGTCTGGCAAAGCCCAGACTGCATGGAGACAAGTTCGGAAGCAGTCCGTTTTGGGCTGGATACAGCTTCCAGCAAGCAGAACACAGTTCACACAGTGGGGAACTAACTCACAACCATCTAGCAGCTCATAGCACATTTACATGCACGGGAATTCTACTGTACCAGGCAAAGCACTCCCCGGGCACAATCGCAAAGTCTCTGCACACACCAGGAGCTTAGGGGTAGCTGGAACTCCTGACAGGCCAATCGCATTCAGCAAAAATATTCAGTCTTCTTCAGGTTGAGCCTGGCCCACTTCAGTAGCTTACTTTAGTCACAAAAACTTGGATTTAGTCCAAAATAATTCTCTTCTCTCCCTCTCAGGAGCAGCAGGCAGACATGGAGGCCAAACTCTCAACCTTTTCATAGTTCTCCCATGCGAATCTACTCAGGATTGCTCTCAGAATCACTGCAGCTCCTTCTTGCTCAGCTTCCAGCTTAGTTCTAACTGAAAACTGCAAGCAGCCCGGGATTTCCCTAAGATCCAAAAGAACTGGTTGGCTGATTTGGCTGTCAGTCAAAGCAAGAGCTCCCCCTTCAGTTGCAAAAAAGGTGCAAAAACTCAAACCACAGTTCCTATAGATTTTGAATTCAAACAGCTCCTGTAGTCTGACTACATTTTAGGTCCCACCAGAATTGATTGGTCCAATTTGCAGTCCAGGACCAAGATAGTGGAGACAAATAAAACAGTCCTTGCTACAAAGAAAGCAGGTTAGACAAACTAAATTATCATTATCATTCTAAATGGTTTTCAGCAAATAGTTACATCTTTCAACAGAGCTCCATCTCAGATTACTCATGCTGCAATTAGGCAGCTCTTAAAGAGACAGCACACAGAGGCTATACAAGCTCTGGTAATCACATTTAAACTGCTAAAACGCAGGACACCAGCCTGGCAGTGAGCATTTAGGCAAGCTCAAGGAAGACTTTTTGGGAACTCCCATTTGCAGGGGGTTATATACCATATGTTGAGGGATGCACAGTCTGATTGTATGAATGATTGTAGATTTAAATGGGCTCAGGATGTCCAGACCATCATCTCTCCGGAGACATGGTCCCAGTGTCTTAAGAATGCATGTCTTGGGTGCCGAGACTCTAGAAGTCAGCTTTTGCAGCTCAATATTCCCCTGCATTGGTACCACACACCAGCCAGACTGTAAACCATGGGTCTCCTTCCTCATGCCAGGTGCTGGCATTGTCCACATAGCCCAGCCAATTTGCTTTATGTGCTATGGCATTGTCCTTCCCTCTCTCACTTCTGGTCAGTAGTTCTAAAGGACTGGTCCAAGACAGTAGGCTGCAGAATCTCACTTTCATCCTCCCATTTCCTGCTAGGGAACTTGTCCCCTCTGGATCCGCTCCCTGGCCCCTTGAAAGCCTGAGTTATGTCAGTCCTAATGGAAGCCAAGAGAGCACTCCTTATGAAATGGAGACAACTGCAGCCCCCCTCTGTACTGACTTGGCATGCAGCTATTGCCAGGCTGACCATTTTTGAGCGTCTCTCCTGTTCCACGCTGGATCAGACATCTAGGTACAAGAAAAAATGTGATGCACACCTACACTCTCACCTCTGCTCAGGTCCCCCTCCTCCACCTGGCAATCCCCCTATTTCAATGTTTTAACACCTGCCTGGTTCCTCAGAGTTCTCATCCCGTTCCTTTTGGAATAGAATGATGTCCACCATCACTTGTTTGGGAAACTTACCTCCATTACCTATGTTGGGCTAGCTTACCTTAATGTTATGTTTGTACAGTAAGTTGGGACATTACAGAGCTAGGTTATTGGTCGTTCTTCATAAGCAGTTCCGTTTAGTTACTATATTTAGAAATCTGTTCACTCATTGTAGTATGTGTTTACTATTGTCATTTACATGTTGCATCAGTTTGTCCAAGTTATAGTACAGCACAAGTGCAACTGTGTCATTGTATTGTATTTTTCTGTACAGATTTTTCCTTTGCTGAATACCAATTGTAAAATGTTGGAAAATCAATAAAATCTTTCATGTTAAAAAAAACCCAAAACATTATGAATTTACTGCTGATAAACATATACTGAAATTTCATTGATTTAAAAAAAGGTAATTAAGAGTTTCATGAAAATGTTGGTACAGCAAGCCAGCTTGTTCAGGAGGTGGTTAGAGGGTGCACAACTATCCTCAACTGAGCAAATTATACAGGTTGTGTTGCTGCAACAGTTCATCAAGCACTGTCCAGATTATTTAAGGCTGTGGTTAGCAGACAGAGCCTCATTTTAGCCAGACAAGCAGTCAAAATGATTGATAGTTACATAGAAACATAGACTTAGAAGGCAGATACGGACCGCTTGGCCAACCTAGTCTGCCAATTTCACTACCTATTGGATAAGCTGCAGATTCTAGTTAACCAACAGCCTACTTCCTCTACCCACCACTATAATTGCCTTATGTCTGTCCCATGCATTTTTGAATTCCCCCACAGTTTTTGACCCCACAACCTTCTCAGGAAGGCAATTTCATGCATCTACCACCCTCTCCATGAAAAAATATTTCCTCACGTTGCCCCTGAGCCATCCCCCCTCTGTCTTCAAATTGTACCTCCTTGTTCTTGCACGTCTTTTTCTGAAAGATGCTTCCCTCTGAACTTTGTTGATTTCCTTGAGGTACTTGACAATTTCTATCATGTCCCCCCTCTCCCTATTTTCCTCAAGGGTATACATATTAAACACTTTTAGTTTCTCTTCGTATGGCTTCTGTTGCAGACCCTGTACCATTTTAGTTGCCTGGATTGCCTCCATCCCTCTATGTCCTTGTGGAGATGGGGTCTCCAGAACTGCACGCAGTACTCCAGATGTGGTCTCACCAGCTGTCTGTACAGAAGGATTCAACTTCCTGTTTTCTACTGGTGATGCCTGTCCCTATGCATCCCAGTATCCCCCCAGCCCTCCTTACTGCCTTCTCACATTGCTTGCCAACCTTAAGATCGTCTGATATGACTACTCTCAGGTCCCTTTCCATTTTTGTTGTTGTTAGTACCCCCACCCCGTTGTGTACTCTTCCCCTGGGTTTTTGTTTCCCAGGTGTTTACTTTGCACTTCTTTGCATTGAATTTAAGCTACTATACTTTTGACCATTCCTCCAACCTTGCCAAGTCCCTTCTCATCTTTTCCACTCCCCCATTGTGCATCAACCCTGTTGCAGATCTCTGAGTTGTCTACTGCAAAGAGGCACACATTTCCTTCCAGCCCCTCTGCAATGTCTCCTATAAAGACATTAAAGAGAACCGGTCCCAGTACTGAACCCTGCGGTACACCACTAGTAACCACCCTTTTTTTCAGAGTGTACTCCATTTACTATTACCCTCTGCGTCCTGTTGTCCAGCCAGTTTGTTACCCAGGCTACCATCCTGGGACCCACTCCCAGACTGGCTAACTTAATTATTAATCTTTTGTGTGACACTGTATCAAATGTCTTGCTAAAGTCTAGGTAGGCCATATCCACAGCCCCTCCCTGGTCTACTACTTTGGTCACCCATTCAAAAAAATCTACTAGATTTGTCTGACATGACCTTCCCACTGTGAATCCATGCTGCCTTGGGTCCTGTGCCCCTCTGGCCTCTACGTACTCTACAATTCTTTCTGCCAAAATGCCTTTTGCCAACCATAAAAATGTTGAAGGAGGGACAGTCAGGTTCAAAGGTACAGGTAAGCTAGTGGGACAGTCAAAAGATAGTCCTGAGTCTAGGGTAGTGCACTCACCCCATCAAACCTAAAAAGGAACAACAGGAATAGAAGTGATGTGTGCCAGCAAATGGACATCTCTCAGCACAGAAGGCACAGGGATCATGGGCAATGGGATGTAAACCTCAGTATGTCATGGGGTAATAGATCCTAATCCAGCTAAATACATGCTCCTTGTTATAATAATGGAAAGCTTACACAAGCCTAGAGAGATACAGAAGCTGTTCTATACTGTATTAGGATTTAGTTAAGGCTGAACAAGTATATCCTGATCATGTTGCCCTGGTTACGTGTGCAGTAGGAAGAAAGGAGACAGTTTTACTGGCTCAAGTATTCCTGAGTTAGGAGAGGGGAAAAAGATCAGATGTTTTTTGTGTCTGCTTTTCTCTAGGAGCTAAGTACAGACCTCAGTGACTGTGCTTAGTTCAGGGAGGACAGCGGGACCAGCAAACAAAACATTAGAGCTTATATAAATTCTCAACATGCACAGCAGTCTTTTGAATCTGCAGCTGCTGCCTACAGCGCTGATGTCACCTGCAGGGGATTCTGGGATTTGTAGTAACAGAAGATGTCAGCCTAGAACTAAGCAAAATTTGTGTGATACAATCTACTATACTACAGTAAACAGAAAGTAAACCAAATGTTTTTGCACACAAAGTGCACATTTGGACCAACCCCACACTTGAGTGAGGGCCCTTTGTTCTGACTGATCCCCTTTAATTTTATTAATATACGATAACCTCCATTTAACATTTATCTTCTTTACAATATATTCAATATGTTTGTCATAGGACAGTGTGCTATACATCTACATATTTAAAGCACTCCACCTGCTCCAGCACATCCCCTGCTAAGGTATTTATGTACAAATTATATCCTAAACCAATTTTCTTAAAGGAGCAAAAAATCATAGATTTTGTTTTCTTTTACATTCATTTCTATTTTTTTTCCAAAAAAAACAACATTTTTGAGCTCTGTTAAAATCATCCTGCTAAGAGTCTGCTAGAGCAGGTACAGGACTTCTTCATTTTACTAGGACTGCATCATCAGCATTAAGAACTACTTTGCAGTTCTAGCAAACCAAGGGAGGTCTATTCATAAACAAACTGAACAGTAACAGCCCCAGCATGGAGCCTTGTGGAACTTCTGTGTTAACTGGCCTTAAAGTTGAAGTAGCATTCCTGAACTTGACTTTCTGCTCTTAACCCACAGGTAGTGCTCAAACTATCCATGGGCAGTTGATGACAAACACAGCCCCAATAATCTCTGTACCAATAGCTTGTGGTCTATAAAATCAAAAGCCTTTCACAGATCTATATAGACTGCCACAGCCATGTTCCCACTGTCCAAGGCATCATTAAACTCCCGTATACTCCAATAAGGCAGTTATACTACATTTGTTTTCTGCAACCATACTGAGTATCAGTCCAGATGTTAAATGTGTCAATGTATTCCACCAGCTGGACATAAACTATCTGTTCCAATACCCTGGACAGTGAGGACAGGACTGAGATCAGTCTATAACTGGTCACTGTGACAGGCCGAAAGGTTCCCTAAAAATCTTAGGACAGGCCAGACAAATCTGGGAGGAGAGGCAGGAAGCTTACTTAGTGGCCAAGATGCAAAATGTTTATTTACCAGGGACAATAAAAACCAAGATAACTGCATTTTACAATGTTACAGGAGAATAAAAAATAAACAACAAGACAACGCGATTGGGACCAACAATTGGTCAAACTAAGAACAGGGGGTTAACCCCTTTTAGTCCAAGTCCTGCGGGCACTAGGCCGAGATGATGCAAATACAGCTGAACCAAGCTTGGGCTTTCCTACACATCGGCTGATCAGCAGGTGGGCATTGACCCCACAAAGTGCTCATTACAAACAGACCATAATGGGTCATCCTCCGGATGAGCAACACACAAAGAAGAACCTGGTCAGCTGGACAAGGAGGAAGGTGGCAATCCTCTGTGGCTCCAGGCAAGAAGCTGAAAACTTCTAGTCATCCAAAGGTTCTCTGGACGATCGGCTGCAATGACTACTGGCAGGTCCCCAGCCCCAGATGACCTCTCAATAAGATGACTGCTGATGGAACACTCTTCGGGCTGCCTCTGCAGAGAGACATGGGCACATGCACACTTACGGCCGGCTGGCAAAATAATGAAAGGGTATGCACGATGTTAACTGTGGTCCCTCAAGCTTGAATCTCACTAGCATCTCTCTACCACTTACCTTTGCATGGCTGGTGCTGGAGCACCTGTGGTGGAACTTCAGCACAGGCTGGTGTCACTGGAGGTGATTCTGCTGCAGATAGTGGATGGGCCAGGGACCTTCCTGGGTCAGCGTCAGGCTCTGGCAAAGCTGGTCTGCGCAACAAAGGCAAAGCTGGACATCGGGTACCCCAAGGCACAATTCAATAACAGTTTAGTAACAAGCAAACAGTTCAGATTTTTGAACAGAGAGTTCAGTTTTTTGCGGGGAATACAGTCTCTAGGAGGTGCTAGGCAGGCAACAGCACAGTTCGGTCTGAGTGGTGCTTGAACAACCTTTACCTTGGGTAACCTAGGGCCATTAGCCCGCTTCCCCCTTTTCACACCTGGATGCTGCACCTCTAATGGGGGCCATCCCTGTGGAACTGATCCCTGTGGCCGGGTCTATGGGTCTCCCTGTCTGGATCCCATCTCCCTCATTAATACTAATGGTGCTGCTGCCCTTGGATAGGGCCTTGTCCAGCCCTGCCCCTTACTGGCCTTGGTATAAGCCTGGGCTTCTTTTCAGGAGCTGGCTGGCTGTAGGCCTCTGCCTCTAGCCCTGCCCCTAGTGCAGAATGGCCCAACATTGAAACAAAGGCTGGCAATCCACCTTTTTGCCCCTTTCTTCCCCTAGGGCTTCTAAAATCGCAGTGTCCTGCTCCCAACAAGCAGAATAAAATAAAATAACCCTGTGGGCTATGGCCACATCCAGAGCCTTCTCATTCCCCCGTCCCTCTGGGCCTTTAGCCCACTGTTTGAGTTTTTCTGATTCCCTTAGGCTGTCCACTTCCTGTGAGCCTACTATGCCCTCCTCATAGATTTTGGCCCACTACCCCCATTGGAGTCCTATTGTTGGGCACTCTGCCCACCTTGTCCTTCACTATACTTTTAGGCTCCAGCCCTTTAATTTGTCCTTTCCCCTCCTTGCTGCTAGGAATGCTACTTTTTGCACCCACCCTAACCCCTGTGGCTCATGCCACGTGATGCCCCTGATCCACTAGTAGTGGGTGTCTTCCCCACTTGTTTCTCATTCCTCCTGCCCTCCGGTGCCTTTGTCTTTCCCCTTCTCCCTCCCTTGGCACCTATGGCACAAGTTAAAATAAAAGGCTGGGCACTTGGCCCACTCACCACCACGGCCCGGGATTTTAGCACTGCTGGGGGGCTCAAGGAACCTGGCCAGGGAGCCATGCTCCCACCTGGCTTCTCTCTGGCCTGCATGGCTGCTGGGCAGAGGAACTAAAGGTCCGGGGCATGTTTTCTCACCCAGACCTATTTTCTAGTGCACCCTTTCAGTCCAGCTGCCATTTTCTTCCCCCCCTCACCAATCGGGGCTCTGCCCGAGGGGAACAGGTCATGTCAGGGAGCTGCACTCCAGCCAACTGACCCTGCTGCGACCACCACATGGACCGAAGCTGGAGGGGAGCAATGCCAAGGGAGCCACAGACACCATACAGGTACCTTTTTCTTCTGGTCCATGCTCCCTGTGTCCTCCACCCTCCTCACAATGCTGCTGACTCCACCCTTTAGCCACTCCCCTGCCCTTTTGTAGGGCAGGGGAGGTCCTGGCATCTGGTCAGGAGATTGGGCCACACAAGCCCCGAAGGAAGGGTCTTTTGCCCATGACTCCCCCTTTCCAGTGCCGAATGGCACGAAAAGAAACAAAGGGACTGGGATGGGTCTGCAGGGCTACAGGCAAGGGGCTAGAAGGGAGGGGGATGAGAAGAAAGAAAAATCCCCTAACTTCTGGGTACTACATCACCACAGTAGCATCATTCCTCTTGTGAACTGGAAGTACCACTGCCTGTTTCTATAACTTTGGGATTTTAAAGGAGATAGGAAATTATTTTTACATATTAACTGTCCTTCCATCTTCCTTTTCATGCCAGTTATGTATTCTGATATGTATGATATGCTTTGATGATATTTTGATACATACACAATTTAATTTTGGGGTGCCCTCAGATCTACATAGAGTTCTACTCTCCTCACCAGCTACTGCTCTTTCTTTTCATATTTCTAAGACATTCTATGACATCAATAACTCCAGTTCCATGCTGTTCATCTGAATGGCCTGGAATGGTGTTACTGATGTCATAAAATGTTCAGGCAGTATGAAAAGGAAAAGAAGCAACTGCTAAGGAAAGAGGGATGCAGGGTAGTTAAAAAGGCAACAAAATTAGAATATTAATTTAACAAAAAAAGCCAGAAAAATATCAGAATACTGGGTATATAATAAAATAACAACTAGAGCACATCTAGAGGTGTAAACACTGTTTCTTATCATCCTTAAGTTATTTTCAGAATTATTGTTGCAAATTCGTTCAGTGCTAATATTTAGAAGTTTACATCTACAGTATACCATCACTCCCTAATCTTGCCTTGAGGCTCATTTTGTTCCCCACAGGAGGCTGATAAAGAAATTTAGTAACTTGGGGTGGGGGAGAAGATGATGTGCTGGGTATCAAACTGGTTGAAACATAGGAGGCAGAGGGTGGTGGTAAATAACAGTCAGTCAGAGAACCAGAGAGTAACTAATGGAGTACCACTGGGATTGGTACTGGACCCTGTCCACTTCAACATCTTTATAAGTGATAGTATAGAGGAACTGGATGGGAAGGTGTGCATCACTATGGATAACACAAAAATCCGCAACTGGATGGACACCCTGGAGGGGATTGAAAGAATGCAAAAAGATCTGGTGAAACTAGAGGAGTGGTCTAGGGAGAGGCGGCTGGGTTTCAATGCCAAAATGTGCAAAGCCATGCACCTAGGGTGGGGAAACTTGGGGGGGGCTGTATATAAGCAGGAGGATATACTTAGTTACTAGGTAAGAAAGGGACCTTAGAGTGATCATATCTGATGATCTCAAGGGGGCAGGGATGTGTGACAGAGCAGCAGGCAAGACAAGCAGGATACTGGGGAGCATAGGGAAGGGGAACTCTGGTAGGAGGAGGGAGGTGGTGTTAGCTCTGTATCTCTCACTTGTGAGACTCCACCTGGAGTACTGTGTCCAGTTCTGGAGGCCGCACCTTTGCAAGAACATCAAAAGGTTGGAAGCAGTACAGAAGAGGGCTACTAAAATGGTGTGGGAGTTGCATGAGAAACCATACGAGGAGAGGCTATGGGAGCTCAACATGTACGCCTTAGAGGAGAGGAGAGGAGAATAAGAGGGGGACATGATTGAGACTTATAAGTACTCCATGAGGGTGAATACAATGCAGGAAGGGAGGCTGTGGTGGAACATATTGTAGTATACATTTATTTCAGTATAACCTTTTATAATAGTTAGACCGAGTGTTAAAGTATACCCTTTTACAGAATGCTTCAGTATAATTTCTTATACTATATAACCAAATGTGCTTACTCAAATAGTTAGCTATGACAGTTTATCACAAGACCTAGTTAAAAGTCTTGTGATGCCTATCTTGTGATGATTACACAACACTTTACCTTATGATTTTATAATGGTCAGCATTTAAATGACTTATAGTCAACTTGAACAGGATAGTATGCCCTTATTAGGATGGCATTACCTTGTTTATGAATGGTGTGCACACAAAGAACCTTCTATAAATGAAGTCAATACTTATGAGATTGTGCAAGAAAATCTGATCAAATGCCTTGTGATGTTATGCGTAATATAGTTATCTCTATGCTTTGATTGTTATTCACCACACCCTAAGATTAATAGGTTATCATGTTATATGATTGGCCTATATTAGGGAGTTAGTAGTTTTTGAGATAAGAAAACGTTATATAAACCTTGTATGAAACTTGAATAGCTAGCACCAAACAAAAAACAGAAATACCTGTATTTGAGAAGTTGACCAGAATACTTGTATTAATGTTGAAGACTCGCAAACCGAAAATAAACCAAAAGGAAACATTCATTTGGTGTGGCTTGATTTATTTGGAGATAGAAAAACACAACACAGCTATCTTTTTACTCCTTACAATTTTGTGCCGTGACTCGGATGTCTGAAGACAGTCTATATGGTTGCTGATGACATCAAAAGAACCAAGAAGAGAAGGAAGCCACTGCAAGGAATGCCTACCATACCTGAACTAATTACTCATGTACAGAGGGAGGTTGGAAAACACATTAGGAAGACTGAGGTGAAGTCAGACATGATTTCCCAGTGAACCTACTGACGTAAGTATGGATGCCATATTATGTAAATTTTTAGAGGCGAACCTTATAGAAGGTCCGTACAGCTCTCCTGAAAAGTAGAAAGATGCATACTTATGTTTAATTGATGCTCAGCAGTCCGGCGGTCATGAGAGCTAAGGAGAAGCCCCCAACACCAGGAGCCCAAAGAAAACTGCAGCAGTCCAGGGGTCGTGAGAGCTATGGAAAAGCTCTCCTCCCCCACCGAACACCAGGAGCCCAAAGAAAACTGCAGCAGTCCAGCGGTTGTGAGAGCTACGGAGAAGCTCCCCCCCCCGAACACCAGGAGCCCAAAGAAAAACTGCATATACTACGGAGACTGAATCGCGACCGTTGGTGGAGCGGAACACTGGCTTTGTTTTAAACTTGAACTCTTGGCGCCTTTTTTAAAGAACTCAAACAGTAATCAGCCCAGCAGTGGAGATAGTTTTAGTTTATTAGCCTCAGCTCAGCTGTCTGTAAGGCAACCTTCCCAGCTACTGGTTTAATTACCTTTAAGGCTTATTTTCTTTTTACTGTAAAGTTTTTGGTAGCTCATAATGTACTTTATTTACTTACAATAGCCTACCTGGTGTACTGTTTGCATGCCTCTCTCAGAGGAAAAGGATCTCCGATTTAGTCTCTGCTCCCCCATCCCCCCGTGACCCCCGAGATGTACCTATATTAACTGCTGTGTTTTCTTCTCCCATTCCACAGCAGTCCGGCGGTCGTGAGAGCTACAGAGAAGCTCCCCCCCACCGAACACCAGGAGCCCAAAGAAAAACTGCAGGTACTACGGAGACTGAATCGCGACCATTGGTGGAGTGGAATGCTGGCTGTGCCCCACTGAATGCTACGTGTTCAGCTCCCCACCACCCCCACCACCACCCTTGGTTGGCACTCGAATATATAGGTTGATTTCTGATCAGGTGATCACGAAATAACCTATCAGTCCACTTTTCCATCTGCAGCTTATCTTTTCCTACCTCTAGAGGTCCCCTTACTTTTCTCTCTGTTTTATCTCCAGTGCTGTCACTTACCTCCATATTCTTTTCCTTCCACTAGAGGTCCCCTTACTCTTTCTCGCTTTCTTTCTCTCCAATACTGACACTTCATCCAAACTCTCACCTACCATGCTCCCTCTTACCCTCATCACTCTCCTTCTGCAACTCCATCAGGCACTCTCACCTACCACTCTGTATGACATTTTGGGGTGCAAGAACAAAGCCCTCTGTCAACAAGCAGCCAGGCACCCACAGCCTTGCCCCCTCACAATATACATTGACACCCCCACCCCGGGATACCATCTTCCAAGGCGAGGCACACACTGGTGCCCCACCCTCCCTGGCCAACCTACTCACTCCACAACCACCACCCAGCAAATCCTCTGTCCTCTCAACTTACTCCCCCTGTCAGCCCCCATTACTCTGAAACTCCCAATACCCACCATCGGTCACAAGAAACATAAATGCCAAAGACCTATTACCCGAACCAACAGCAACCGCCTCAGACTACTCATCCTTCTCCTTCTTCTGACTGGCAATGTTCACCCCAACCCAGGCCCACAAAAAAACACAACATCCCACCCATCTCCAGGTAATGGCCTGCGCATCGCCTCTCTAAACATTTGCAGCATTCAAAAAAAATGGGACTCCTTTCAATGTTGGGTATCCCAGAATCACCCAGACATCATCTCCCTGACTGAAACCTGGCTCTCTCCCTCTGTCCCCGACTCGGCAATATACCTCTCTGGATACCACCTCTACCACTCCGACCGACAGGGAAAGCGAGGGGGTGGCTGTGCTGTCTATCTCAAGGACTCCCTCTCTGGCCACCTCCTCCCCCTGCCCACATTAGCATCCAGGGCTCAAGCCCTTACCCTCAATATTACTCTAGGTAGGTCTACTTTCCCTATCCTCCTCACTACGGCTTATGTCCCCCCCAGGGACCAGAAGATAGCCTTCCAGTCCATCATGTCCTACCTCACAACAATACCCACAAAGCAAGAAAAATTGCTACTGGGGGATTTCAACATAAACTGGCTGGCCAAAGCAGCCACCCCTTACATCAATGAGGCTGCTGCCCTCGATCTTACACAGGTCGTCAGAACCACCACCTGACTACATGCCCGCACGGGGTCATCCTCCCTCCTAGACCTTGTCTTCACAAACCGCCCACATAAAATAACCAGCACCCTAGTCCTCCCCAACACCCTAAGTGACCACTCTCCAGTACTCTGCATCTGGTCTGGTACCCCCCTCAAATCTGCTCCCAAACATACTGCTCAACGTAGACTAGGGCCTGGTAAACTAACCCTTCTTAAGGCCCACCTTAGGGATTGGGACTGGACACCCCTAACTAACACCCTCAACCCAGACCACACCCTTGAACTATTTAACAGCACCTTTACCACTGTCTGCAACAAATACGCCCCCCTCACCAAAACCATGACCAAAGGAAAACAAGCCCCTTGGTTCTCGGACCACCTCCAAGGCCTATTACATCATCATGACGCCCTGTGGCACCTTGCTAATGAGTCCCAAAAGCCTCTGGACAGGCAATGGTATTGGGAGGCCTGTAACAAGTGCACCTGGGCCACATGCACCGCCAAAGCAAACTATTATAAAGCCTCCTTAACCTCCACCTGGGTCACTGGACGCAAGTTCTGGGAGAACATTAAGGAACTCTGTGGCAAGGTCCCAAATATGCCTCCAGACCAAATTCTAATAAATGGTAAACTCTCCTCCAACCCTGTCAGTATAGCCACTGCCCTAAATACCGCTTTCACTTATCTCTCCCATGTGCTGCCCCCAATTTCTTCTGATCCCCACCCGCTCTGCATTCACCCCACTCCTCCCTTGCCCCACCTTTCTGCCTGCTAGTCCTCACCCCTGAGTCTGCCAAACCCTACCTCACCAAAAGCTATTGGCCAAAATCACTGTAGTCACGATTCCCTGGACCTCAGACTTCTCCATCTCACCCTCCAGGAAGTCCTAGCACCACTCACCCACATTCTAAACTGCTCCCTCTGCCAAGGGAAGTTCTCCTCCCTCTGGAAATTGGCTTACATCTCTCCCATACATAAAAGTGGTGACCGGTCTTCCACTAACAACTACCGCCCAATCTCTATATTACTCCCCCGTCTAAGGCCCTAGAATGCATAGTCACCGACCAACTCACTGACCACCTTAACAAATACCACCTTCTATCCAGCCAGCAACACAGTTTCTGTAAGGGCCACAGCACCACCACCGCCCTCCTCGAATTTACCTCCCATGTCCACACAGCCCTGGACCACGGCCATCTCACTGGTGCCATCTTCATGGACCTATCTAAGGCCTTCGATACCGTTAACCATGCCCTCCTACTGAACACCCTAGCCTACACGGGGCTCTCCAATGATGCCCTAAACTGGTTCACCAGCTATCTCTCTGGTAGGATGCAGTTAGTCAAGGTAGGACCTGTCCTGTCCCCCCACCTTCCTATCCGCTCTGGTGTCCCCCAGGGCTCCATACTCGCCCCCCTTCTCTTCAGCCTATACCTCAACTCCCTCCCATCGTCATGCACCGGAAATATGCTCCTATACGCGGATGATGCGGCCCTGTTTGTCTCTGACCTGACCCCCCTCAAACTTCACCAAACCCTCCAACACTCTTTCCGTGAGATTGAAGACTGGCTCACCGCCCAGCGTCTTACTATTAACTACAGTAAGACAAAAGTCATGATATTTGCCCACCCCCAGAACCCACTCAAGAATCTCTGCCCCCAATTTCTCACTGCCAACCAGACCCCACTAGAACTAGTTAACCAGTTTAAATACCTAGGGATCACATTAGACCCTGCCCTAAGTTTTCACCAACATATCCTTCACCTCTCTATAGCCCTTAGCTCAAGGCTGGGTGTACTATACCGTTTCAAACACTGTCTCACCCCTGAAGCTTTAAAACTTACCATAAATGCCTCAGTCCTCTCCCTACTAGACTATGGCATCCCAATCTATAGTGCTGCACCATCCACAACCCTAAACAGACTTCGACTCGTGCTTAACAAAGCCTGTCGCCTCCTCCTTGGATGTGATCGTCTTACTCACTCCTGCTCCCTATACCGCAGCACAGACTGGCTAAACCTTGATAACCGAATTAGGTACCACACCTGCCTTATGACCAAAAAGGCCTTACTTGGTCTCACCCCTCCTACTCTTAACCAAATTATCCACCCAATACCTCCAGGCAAAATAGCTCATAGCTCGAACAAGCGGCTGCTATGGGTCCCCCATGCCCGGACCTCCCAATTCCAGTGTACTTTCAGCTACAGAGCCCCCACCTGGTCTAATGCCCTTCCTAGTCATATATCTAATGAATTAAGGCTTGGCCCCTATAAATCCAAGCTGAGGACACACCTTCAGGCCACTAACCAATGTGACTGCCCTTAACACCAGAATGTCCAATCCCTGCATCACTAAAAAAAACAAAAAAAAAAAAACTCCTACTTGCCCCCCTTACCAACTAACCCTCATGAATCTATATGACTATCAGCCTCTACAGAGCCCTCTGTATCCTCTGGCTGTGCTGTAGGAATGCAAAGCGAAACCACTGTTAGCCAATCTGTCTAACTACCAGTAACTGTTTAATATGTTGTAATATTTTCTGTAACCTGTATCATCAAGTTCACTCCATGTGCCTGTATGTATGACATGGAACCTTTGCAAATGAGTCCCTGACTCAAAGGTCTTTCTGAATATTACAATAAATACATAAAAAAATAATTAAACAATGTACGGACCGTAATGAGAAAAGTAAATCAGATCAAACCAAGTTAGCTAACATATGTCAAATGTACATACAGTTTCAGTTAGAAATAACTGCTAGGACGTATCAGTTGAAGAAAGAATTGTTAGAGGAAAATGTTGCTCATTACTTAAATATAGCTAAATGTGTCCCAGAGGCTAAAAATAGTAAATATGAATTAAGTGTGGCACAAAGGGGAGTTTGTGGGTTAAATATCAAGACTTTATAATGAATCTACAAACATTTATGTCTGTACAGTTGTTCCCTGCTGCCCAAGGTCATGCTGTTCACTGTATTTGGAGAACTGCAAAAACATTACAGTATTCGGTAATGAATGTTATCAGCTTCATTAACTATAATGATGCCGGAGTAAAGTATGTCTTTTCTTGGCTCTGTTCACTTGAAGCTCATTATGTTTTTTATTTAGTTGAGACTCTTGGTTTCTTTATGCCAGGTTAACTTTTGTCAGTGGCATAGTGCTGTAGGAAATATTTGAAGTTGAGAAATACTGTGCTTAATTCAGTATATGCTATGTCTATTTGTCACTGTTATACTTTAACAGAGTCTTTAACTGTGTTTTCTAAAGCTACTCTGGTTTATTTATATGTTTCATCCCATGACATGTTCCGGTTTTAAAATGTTGGCTCATTGTCTGAAAACTGCAGTTGCAGATGTGATGAAGCATTGAAAGGGGCATGTGGAGGGGGTGGTTCCCTTGGGCAATTACATTATAAGCAGAGGCACAGTTGTAGTGCCAAATCTCCTTAGAGTAAAGGCAGAATAACTACCTCCTTTTATCTGATTGAGTGTTCAGCTAAGCAAAAAGCTGCCAAAACTAAAAATATGGTTATTTTCACCTTATTGCAATTGATGACCTTTTGCAACACAATTTGACTTTCCATATTTAATCTAAGTTAAGCACATTATTTTGTCAGGATGTTTCAGGTCCTGTGGTATTTTAAGCTATACGAGTGAACTTTTTCACTCTGACATGGAAAATGTGATTTACTGTCTGAAAACAGAAAAAAGTAACCAAGATTTATTTAAATCTCCCATGTCAACTAGCTTAAAAAGAAGTTTTTTTCTATGATTTTTTTCTTGTAACATCTTTTATGTTCTTAAGCAAGCACTAATCACAGCTTTAGCTCTCATTAGTCCTTCTGAGTTCTCTGGTTTTGTAATACAGGTACACGCAACAGATCAGGTAATCAATGCGATCCTGTTACAAAAGAGAGCAGGGAATTTATGTCCTGTGGGATATAGAAACATAGAATGTGACAGCAGATAAGGACCGCTTGGCCCACCTAGTCTGCCCATTTCTCTACCTAATAGATAAGCTGCAGATCCTAGTTAATCAACAGCTTACTTCAATCTACCCCCCACTAGGACTGCCTTATGTCTGTCCCATGCATTCTTGAATTCCCCCACTGTTCTTGACTCTACGACCTCCTCAGGGAGGCTGTTCCATGCATCCACAACCCTCTCCATGAAAAAATACTTCCTCACATTACCTCTGAGCCGTCCCCCCTCTATCTTCAAATTGTGCCCCCTTGTTCTTGCACATCTCTTTTTCTGAAAGATGCTACCCTCTTGGACTTTGTTGATTCCCTTGAGGTACTTGAAAGTTTCTATCATGTCCCCTCTCTCCCTTCTTTCCTAAAGGATATACATTATAAGCTCCTTTAGTCTTTCTTCGTATATCTTCTGGTGCAGACCCTGCACCATTTTGGTTGCCCTCCTCTGGATAGCCTCCACTCTGTCTATGTCTTTGCGGAGATGGGGTCTCCAGAACTGCACACAGTACTTCAAATGGGGTCTCACCAACTGTCTGTAAAGAGGGATAACAACTTCTGTTTTCTACTATTGATGCCTCTCCCTATGCATCCCAGTATCCCCAGCCTTCCTTACTGCCTTCTCACATTGCTTACCCACCTTTAGGTCATCTGATATAATTACTCCCAGGTCCCTTTCCATTTTTACTGTTGTCAATATCTCACCCCCCATTGTGTACTCTTCCCCTGGGCTTTTGTTTCCCAGGTGCATTACCTTGCACTTCTTTGCATTGAATCTGAGCTGCCATACAGCTGACCATTCCCCCAAACTTGCCAAGTCCCTTCTCATCCTTTCCACTCCATCTTGTGAACCAACCCAGTTGCAGATCTTTGTGTCGTCTGCAAAGAGACATACTTTTCCTTCCAGTTCCTCTGCAATGTCACTTATAAAGACATTAAAAAGGACCGGTCCTAGTACTGAACCCTGCGGTACCCCACTAGTAACCCTCCTTTCTTCACTGTGGACTCCATTTACTACTACCCTTTGTGTCCTCTCGTCTAGCTAATTTTTTATCCAGGCTGCCACCTTGGGACCCACTCCAAGGCTGGCTAACTTGTGTATTAATCTTTTGTGTGGGACTGTATCAAATGCCTTGCTAAAATCTAGGTAGGCCAAGTCCACAGCCCCTCCCTGATCTACTACTTTGGTCACCCAGTCAAAGAAATCTATTAGATTCATCTTACATGACCTTCCCATCGTGAATCCATGCTGCCTTGGGTCCTGTGCCCCACTGGCCTCTAGGCACTCAACAGTTCTTTCCTTCAGAAGTGTTTCCATCATTTTCCCTACCACTGAGGTCAAACTGACTGGTCTGTAGTTTCCTGCCTCTGTCCTGCTCCCACTTTTGTGAAGAGGAATCACATCCGCCCTCCTCCAGTCCTCAGGAACCACCCCATCCTCCCATGATTTGTTAAAGAGAGTAGTCAGCGGTGTCACTAGTTCTACCCTTACTTCCTTTAGAATTCATGGGTGAATCCCATCATGCCCCATTGCTTTGTCCACCTTCAATTTTATTAGTTCTTTCAGAACCCTTTCTTCTGTAAATAGACTGGTATCGACCGCCGTCTTCAGAGTGTTTCTCTTGTTTGGTTTAGGTACCTCCCCCTCCTCTTCCTTTGTGAATACTGAGCAGAAATATTCGTTCAGTATCCCTGCTTTTTCACTGTCACCCTCTACCCACATTCCTCCCTTTATTAAGCCTCAGTATCCCTCCTTTGGTCTTTCTTCGCTCCTAATGTACCTATAAAGGTCTCCAGCCCCTTCTTAACAGAGTTGGCTATCCTTTCCTCAGTTTGGGCCTTTGCTATTCTGACTGCCTTCCCAGTCTCTTTCTGCTTTAACTGATACAGTTCTCTGTCCTGCCCCTTCTGTGTTTCCTTATATTTCCTGAATGCTATCCTTTTCTCCTTGACCTTCCCTGCCACCTCTCTTGAGAACCATAGCATTTTTTTCCTTCATTGTGTTTTGTTGATGTGTTTTTCTTGTGTACTAACACCTGTGGAAGAGACACATGAAAAATATGTAAAACATTTGTTAGCTGTGTATTGGGCTATACAGGCTACAAAACATATTGTGGGGTGTAACAGAATTATCCTGCAAATGTTTCACACTCCAGTATTTAAAAGGGACGTGAGAGGTGTGTCTTCACAGTGCTTGTTTTAATGGGCTTTAGCTCTACAAGGAAAAAATATCACAGTAGAAAAATGTACCTCACCTATATTAGTTGAATTAATGACATGGGAGGGAGAGGCACATGACTGTGGAACTGTAACAGGAATTGATTTTAAACCCATATTTGCTGCAGAACCAAATACTGAAGCAAGAGATGTTTATGTAGATGGCTCTCACTTTTGGGAGGATGGACATTTCCACACAGGATATGCCATATGGACACCGAGCATTAATCAAGAAATATTAGTACGGTGCCCATCATCATTTTCTGCCCCTAGAGCAGAATTAGAGGCAGCCCGTGGAGCTATTATGGCTTACCCTCAGGAGGCTATTAATATCTTCTCAAACTGTGCTTTTATGGTAAAATTCCTTATTAGACTTTTTGCCAATTTGGACTAAATGAGAAATGCGGACAGCATGTGGCGAACCTGTCGCATTTGCTCCCATATTACAACATATATGGAACATAGGAGCTCAAACACCTTTAAAAATAGCAATTTGTAAAGTAAGAGCTCACCAAAAAAATCCCCAATAAAGATATCCATAAGTTAAACAATAACTTAGTGGATAATCTTGCTCAAGTTGCAACCAACAAACAAACTTATGGGTAGACCCTCTAGGAGGTGATTCTACACAATTGTGGGAGATGGACAAATTTGACAAACACCATATTAAATGGATATCTGCCATCTCACAAGTCCCAAGTTTGAGGCGTATCCAAGATACAGATGCTTGGATAGTGGGTTGTTGGAACCAATGGAAAGACACTAGACAGTGTGCAACCAAACATGTTACTATTTGGAAAGATAGGGTAGTATGGGAATGACAACCTGGGTTTATGAAGTGGATACCACCCACTTCATTGAGAAAAATATATTATCATGGATAATTATCCAATTGGGGGTCATTGTGGACTCCAAAAACTTGTAAAATGTTGCCACAAAAATATTGGTGGCCAAAAATGGAAAAAGATGTCAAACAATGCCTGGAGGCTTGTCTCATCTGTACATGGATGAATCCTCCAGTGCCTGGAAAAAGGGTTCCGTTAGGGCACATACCCCTGGTGGACAGTCCTTGCTCCAGCTTACAAACTGATTATGTGGGGCCCTTGGGGGTTCTGATATTTACTAGTCATTGTTGACATATTTTCCAAGTGGGTAAAAGCATTGCCCATGTGAAATGATAGTGCTACAGTGACTACAAAAGCACTATGGGAACAGGTGATCTCATGATGGAGGTTTCCCAAAATACTTGAAAGTGGCAGAGGAACTCACTTTACAGCAAAGATAATGACAGCTTTGTGTGATATTTTAGGTATCACTCAACATTTGCATTTACCCTACCATCCAAAATCATCCGGAATGGTAGAAAGGTTAAATTGCACTCTGAAAAATGCACTGAAAAAAGCAGTGTTGGATAGTGGTAAAGGGTGAGTGACACACTTACCAGGAATCCTAATGGGTATTAGAGGTACTAAAAACAAGAGTACTGGCTATAGCCCATATCAATTAATGGATGGATGGGATATGTGGTTGAATTATCCATCAGATCCAGATTTATCATCACCAGTGTTAGATTGCATCAAAACTGATATATTTTTTGCAACAACTGCAAAAACAGTTAGCTGTTTATTTACCCCACGCTGCCAAAAATATGGCACAGACTCACTGAAAAAACAAACAGAAACATGACAAAAAAGTGATACTGCCCATTAAAAGGGGTCATCACATCATTGTGAAAAATTTTGGTCAAAAGGGACCATGGGATGCTAATTGGATGGGACCCTATGACGTCATTGATGTTTTGGAGCCATGGGTCATTCAGGTCCGACAATTCGATAAGGGTCTACAGAGACCAAATGGGTCCATGTGGACCAATGTAAATTGTAACAGCCTTTAAATGATGACAACTGATACTGCTCTGTTTCTCCCAATAGGTAAAGTACAATGATGTATCCTGTACTTATGCTGAACAGTACCTTACTGATCCTGACCACTTCCAAATGAATTAATGGATGCCCAGGGCACATATAAAACAGTTTATACAACAAGAACTATGCCAATCATTCTGCCTGGGGTATTCCAGCACTGTTAGAAGAATGACATGAACACATTGGATATCTCCTTGTCAAATGGTACTTTATGGACAATGTCAAAATGTGACATGAGGATACTCGCCAGATGCCTGGCCTGGCACAGCAATGTGTGTCGAAAACACAACAGCCCAGAAAAGGAATCTATATCCGCTCTACTTTGGGGGATGCTACGAATTTAACGAAAGAAGAACAAAATGTATTTCAAATAAAACTGAAGGACATGTTACATTATCCATCTAATCTTACATTGTTAAATACATCTTATTGGGGTGTAAATGCATCACAACATAATATGCTGCATTTTTTATGTAATGCATCTAATGTGAAAAAAACTATACAGTAGGGTTAAATGTAAATTAAAGTATAATATTTTGCTACATTTGCCTTTTCCACGATTACCGCTTCAATGTAAGAATCGAGCTTTGATAATAGTATGGCAACAGTATTATAACAATGCTTTAAATCAGTACCATGATAGACACAAGATGTGGTCATTTCAATTTCCTGCAGAAGCACCACCAGGCTTATTCCATCGTAACAGAGACGTGTGGGGCTGGTTGGGCTCAGGATTAGGAACTGCTAATGGTATTGATTCTATGGTTTTGCGAGGTTATATTCATTCTTTAGAAACAACTTTAAAAGATATGGCTACTGGACCATTATCAGCTACTGTAAAATTAGCAGCTGATAATGAAGAAATTGAATGGTTTGCATTTAGAGAAACCTTACAAAATTTTAAAATTATTGCACAAATATCAGTTTGTTTCTATAACTCACATTCTAATATGTGTAGGGAAAGTTATATAGAACTAGCTTGTTCTCAATTAGCTGCTGAAGCACATGCTTATCTAGTCAATGAACTGAATAAAATTGAGACCAATAGGTTACCCTTAGGAATAGGTGAGACCAATGTAACTAGATTATTGGATCATCCCACTGTATTCCTACCGTTCTTAGCTATGATAAAAGTATGGAACTCACCAAATCAATATGCACATGTGCTGCGACATGTGAGTCCCATACTAGTGATAATACCTGTATGTTTTGAACCACTGAAAATATAGTGGCAAATCAGTAATTTGGGAGTATTAATACATGACCAGATAATGAGACTCCAAATATCAGGTGGCACTATTATTATGGTACACAATTAATATGTTGTCTTACCTAAGCAACAGTGTGTACAAGAACATGAAACCTTGATATGTGGGAAAGAGACATCACCCGACCCATGGTTTCCTAAACAATGTAAATTTACCCTGACATCTGCAAATCAATACCGCCAAGCTATAAGATAGAACCAATCATGGTGTGTAATTGCAGGTCAACCTTGGAATGTATGGGGGTGTAGTGACAAGATCTGATGGGTTGCAAATTGGACCCTTCGGAAATGTCCTGCCTATAGCCAAACAAATGTTACCCATGTTGATGGTTCCAGTATGGCCTTAGATTTACTCACTGGATCAAAAGTGATTTTTTAAAGCTTTATCGATGGTTTGATGCTCAGAGCTCTGAGAGCAAACTCCAGCTTTCCACTACACACACTACACAGAACTGAGGCTGTGCAAGACAATATGGAGCCCATGTGACCTGCCCATGAATCAATGCAAAATTCACCTCAAATAGCAATAAACAGGTGGAGTAAAGCAAAGTCCATTAAAATCAATGGCACTTCACATTACAATTAAGGGGAAGGCAGTAAAACAAGACTAAGTAGTGCAAAGTCCATTGGAAGCAATACACTTTGCATTAGAATTTGAAGGTGGAGTAATTTGCTTTGTGTTGTGGAGCACTACACGGATTGGGGCCCAATACACGAAGTGCTCCATGTAGCGAAGCGGGAGCACTTCACCTGCCTCTAGTCTGGGGTGTAGTGTTAGGTAAGGAAAATAAAGAAGACTAAATGGGCTTGCTGGTCCTTTTCTGCTGACACAGTCTATGATTCTTTGTTTAGGTAACTAATATTTTCTTTTCTTGTACTTTGCATATCAATATCTCGATTTAATCCACTATCACCAAAATGACAGATGTCCCAGCAGTAAGTGAACTTAAAAACTCATTAAATTTCTTTGCTACTATATATTTAAAGGATCAGTCACCAACTTAGCATTTATCTGCAAAGCATGTGGTATAGTTTTACTATCCCTACTGAGAACGGGGCGGGGTGATGCCTTCCCAAACTGTATATGGATTTTTTGCTTCCTTTCTCTTTGTTGCAAAAAAGTCTGCTTTTGACTTTCTAATAAGCATCTTATGTTTATTCCTCAACTGTCTGTAAGCTGAGTTGTCAGAGTGTTGTCTGCTTAATCTAAACTGACACCATGCTTTATCCCTTTGCTTTAGTCTGTCCATAAGTTCATTAGTTATCCAGGCCCTAGTCCCTCCCCATTTCCTTATCTTTCTAATGAATGCAAACTTATCATATATGACATTAAATTTTCCCACAAAATAATCTAATGCCAAGTCCAATGACAGTATACAGTCCAAATACAGTATGTCCCATCTGTATTAACAACCATTTATTTGAAGGCCTCTATTTTGGAACCAAGGAGTTTCCTGGTACTCATGATGATTGGTGATGGCTTAGTCACTTTGGTTGACAGTATGCAAATGACTCATGAATGATTTCTTATTACATCAGGAAACACCTCAACCTTTTTATCTCTTTCACTTTTTGTCACCAAAATCCAAGCCGGAAGTATACTGGAATGCTTCTGGTACGCTTCTGGATTTGATTTTACCTGGATGATCTCAGATAGTGGTGGTGAATGATCAATTTTCTGGATCTTACCTCTCAAAAGAGGGGTACTCCAAGGGCTAATCCTTGGCTTCTTTTGTTTTTGGTATTTATAAATTCATTTTCATATAATATTTTCAAATTATGTCCTGGCAGTATAACCTAGGGGTTATAATAATAAGCTGTGAATGAGCTTGGCACATCCAGCAGACTTGAGTTTGAGTCCCACAACCTCCAGCTACATACCCTGTGACCCCGTCAAGTCACTTAATCTTCCCATTGTTCCCAGCTCACCCCTGTAAGCAGGCCTTGTGCCTAGTGGGCCTTCAAGGCCTAAGGACATTGCGCATCATCCAGCAAAGCCATGACATTTTCTCTATATGTTTCCCTCCCCTGAGAATGAATGTCTGTACCACACACGCAATGGGTATGTGCAGAAGCAGGACACTCCACCTTCCTCTTGCTGTGTTGCATCACACAGGGCTTTCATGGGCTGCTAGGAGGTGCTTGTGCAGTGAATCACAGACATTCACCTACCCTAGATGCACCCATTGGGGTGCTCAAATCTGTTCTGTCTCCTGGTTCTCTGGCAACCTCAGCTCATTTCTGAACCCAGGTCACCAGCACTGTAAGCAGCCTGTCTGTTAATTTAGCTCATTTTCCCCATATGTGTTGTATTTATCTTCCCTTCATTGGTTATTCAAACTAAAATAAAAATAATCTCCAAGCAGTTTCCAACTAGTTACTTTGTGTCAGTAACTCTAGTTGCCGTCATCTGATATCTGTGAAAAGTGGTTTCTAAGTAATTATTTTGGATTATGGTCTCAGATCAAATCCATTTATTCAAAGACTACTGTAACTAGAAGTCTATGTTTGGCTGGTGTGGTGTCATATTGCACTCAGTGATTCCTTTCAGTTTAAATCCTGCTGCCACAGGTTGCATCAGGTTCCAGAATTAGAGTAATGCTGTAAATTTCTGGCTCTTGACATGCAAGGTGGAGTAGAGCCTCCTCATAGTATTTCTATGGGAGGGGAAAGATAAGAGAATGCATATGTAACCCCTCACCCCTGCCTTTTTACCAAAATGACAGGTGGCATGCTGTTGGCGCTGGCAGCAATACCTAGTGGGGACCTGGGTTCAGGGAGGATGAGGTTACCTGGCACAAGGGGACCTAGGTTTGGCTACTCTGCACAGGGGCACCCAAGTAAATCCAAACACAGGAAGCAATAACTGTAATGTCCAGCACCAGGATTGGGATTTTTCAGTGTGGCTTTTATTCATAACTAGCTGAACACAACAAAGCATGAATGGACCCCAAGGGGCTACGTTTACCTGATAATGCAGATAAGAGACTACAAGCGGTCCATTAAAGAATGAACCCATTTCTACTAATTTCAGGCTCTGGACCCACCAGGCACACAGCCAGGACTTGCATGCGCTTTGGATACACTAGTTACTGGGTCTCCTCTGCTGCCACTTGACTGACGTCCATTTAAAGAATGAACCCATTTTACTTGTTGTGGCTCCCCACACCACTTAGAGTCTGCGACTCCTAGAGAGATTTTCTTCTTACTTTCTTCTGACTCCCATCTCACAAGGAGAATTCTTTTCCCAAGTTGTGGCTCCCCACACCACTTAGAGTCTGCGACTCTAGAGAGATTTCTTCTTACTTTCTTCTGACTCCCCATCTCACAAGGAGAATTCTTTTCCAAGTTGTGGCTCCTCACACCACTTAGAGTCTGCGACTCCAGAGAGATTTTCTCCTGTCAGCACTCCACGCCTGGTACCTACCTCATCACTGGCCAGGTGCATGAGGCAAGTAGCAAATCACAGAAGAAACTGTGAGAGTGGACCTGGTTACTAAAGATGGGGTGTTCCCACCTCCAGCTCCCACAGCCCATACCCGGCCATTTCTCTGGACAAACTGAAAACTTCAAAATGTAGATTAAACGGTGGATGGACTGTAGCACCCCCTTTACAACATTACTTGAATCCACACAGTACTTAAGCTTTTGAACCTACTACATTTGCTTGTCCTAGTACTATAGGCCTCCCAAATAGTAGTTTAAATCACAGACTTCTTCACATTTCCCAAACTGAAGAAGCACATTTTTTGCCCTCTCAAAATAGAGCAAACTCAGCCTTTCATTGCTGGTGCCCCACAGGCGAAGTACAACTCTTTCTACTTTTAAGTCCAAAAAGAAACTGTAATAGGCAGCTTTCTTCCTTTAGCAGAAATTTAGGGGGTTGCCCCTGGAATCTACATAGGGATACTTTACTTCCTCCCCCCCCGAGGGAGGGGGCACTGAGACCTGGACAGCAGTCTCCACCACTTGAAACTGGACACAGACCTTCTCACTCAGAAGGTAAACAGAAGAAGAATGACTTTGAAAACTCCCAACATTCTATCTCACTCCCTCTGCTGCAGATTCCAATGTGGCTTATGCAGCTGCGACAGTTCTATGGTGATGTCATCTCTCAGTCTCAGATGAGACTGAGAACAGAGTGAGACAGTGTGAAACCCATTTAACTTGAGTTTCACAAGCTGCCTTCCCTGCCTACCACTAGGTCTTACTGGGATTCTAGTAACCCCGGCTAACATGGGGTTACACATATCAGTGCTGGTGAGCTCCCACATGTTGTTGAATGGGCATAGCAACATCGGGGTCCCACAAATACCAGTGAATGTCATCCTAGGCACTACAACAAAAGCAGATAAGGGACTAGCGAGCAAGAACAAACACAAAACAATACCATATTTTCATAACAAAGCAGCTCATTTTAGTGTATTTGGTAAGTCCTGACTGAACCAACTTGGAGATTTTTAAAATGACAAAATCCATTCAAGAGAGCAGTCCTGACAGAAAATAATAATAATAATAAAAAAAAGGGAAACAAGACTAGAAGGGAATGAAGAAAGCAAGGTCTTACAGAAATTAAGGGGACTGTAAGAAGGAGAGGGGAAGAGAGTGAAGGGCTGACTACAGAACGGGAAGTGAGGGAAATAATTTGAGTAATAATAAAAGAATGGGAGAAAATGGAAGTGAAAGAATGGGTGGGTGGCAAAAAATGTTACCTCTAGGGGAGGAGGAGGAGGAACAGAGGGAATAAACTGGTAAAAAAGAGAAGTGAATAGAAAAAGAAAAAACAGTAACATCCCCTAGAAGGGGAAAGGGAATGCAGTAAAGTAGCAGAAAAAAATATATACTGTAATATCAGTATTAGGGATAGGCAAAGCCAGGATGAATTTAGATTTGTTTTTTGTGTGACAGGTTTGGGTAAGGCCCTGTCCCATTTGTTATACAGAGAAAGAGAAAGAGAGAGAGAATTAAAAGCAAGGACCTATTTTGTCCTCTCCTATTCTGTCACTTGTCTATCTCTTACCTGTCTGATTGCACAATCAGATTTTTCTTGTGGCACTTAGGAATTGGTCACTATGGTGGTCCCACTGTTCCCCCCTGTTATCTCCTTTCCTTCACTTGCTGATTCTATTCTTTCTCTCTCCTTGCTTCTCTTTGGTTAAAAAAAGTGAAACTGGAATCCCTTGGTTTGCAAATGTATTATAATTATATTGTTGACATTTTTGCAGAAAGCTATTTGGCTTTATTAGAAAAGATAATCTGGAACAGAGAGAGTTGACCTTAAGATGCATTTTGACCTCCACAAACTTGTTTACAGAATTATCAACAGGAAACCAGCTCTAGGCCAAAATATACTGTTTTATTGCACCTGTTAAGTCTAGATGTGCTTTGCAGGCTGCCCTCAGGAAGGACAATGACAATGTTTTGATACATTTTGTGGAAAACAGGAGATGTAACTTACAACAATAAGCTGAAGAGTTTGAACTGCCAGTCAAAAGCATCTTATACAATCACAGCATTTTTTTCCCAGGGGGAGACGCAGAATGAGGATTTTTTTTTGTACTACCTTTATGACGTACTATCGTGTACAGGTTTATTTTTCTATTTATTTGTTATTGGTAATAATTAAATGCTACTTGTGAATTTTATAACTTCTCCTGGTCTGCCTATGTTTCCTGACCTATGCCACTACAACACCTGGTATGGATATATAGATGTGTGTGTGTGTGTGTGTGTCTGTGTGTGTGTGTGTGATAAAGGGAAAGTGGCATAACAGTACAGAGTATACTGTGTGAGATACACTCCATCCTGCTATTTATTTTTTTTTATTTTGACAAACCTGAAAAGATAAAAGCCAAAGAGTACTATATGGAATTAAACATAATTTACAGGCCCCCAACCCCCACCAACCCTTATGCAGTCAGTTTAAATTTATGGCTAATCAAAAAATGTAGCAAAGCAAGCACTCATTTTATTCAGTTTCTAACATCATAGATAATCCAATCTTTGTTTCCGTTGCTCGGAACATATAACAAGTGTGGCAATGCATACTGGTTAGATTATAAGTCGTACTGGTATTGTTTGCATTTCTTTCACTCTACTTAAGTGGATGATTGATTAAGGATATGATAAAACCTACTTTATAAAGAAAGAAACTAAGTCATTTGCTAGCCACATTTGGAACCAGCTAATGTGTTCATGAAAGCAGCTAGTCAGGGTTCACTAACTGGTTGTTTTTTCCTTCCTGAAAACCAATTGAAGACATTCACACGTGTTCACTATAAGCAGTTACATAAGTATATGATTCCTTAGGGGTGAACTAAGGGGACACTAATTTTTTTCTTTCACCACTGGATGATTCCTCATGCACTACATACTGGTGGATTGCTTAAAATTTCTCAAGAAGCCTTTGCAGTGAAAAGTTACCATATATAAAACAAAAAGAAACTAGTGAGCACTGCATTGCTTTGCCTTCTACATTGTCATGTTTGCTTGCAAAATACAATAAAACATAGAACTTGCCAGCAGAAAAGGCTGTTTGGCCCATCCAGTCCGTCCAGTTTTCCTGCCTATTCTATCTCCGCAGACCTTATCTGGTCTCCCCACCCTGAGTCTCCCTGCCTTCTATCTAAAATACCCTTTTGTCTGTCCCATGCATGTTTGAAGCCCCCCACTGTTTGAGCCTCTACCACTTCTGCTGGCAGTCTATTCTAGACGTCAACTACCCTTTCAGTGAGAAATATTTCCTCACATCTCTCTTGCATTTTCCTCCATCCGGCTTCATTGCATGTCCCTTGATCCTGGTGCTTGTTCTAATTTGAAAGAGAGTCTCCACATGGAATCTCTTCATTCCTTTTAGATACTTGTAGGTCTCTATCCTGTCACCCCTTTCTCTTCTCTGTTCCATGGCTTCAATGTAAACAATGTAAACACCTCCACCCTGTCTATGTCCTTTCTAAGATGAGGTCTCCAAAACTGAACACAGTACTACAGGTGAGGTTGCTGCAGGGAGTGCTATAACAGCATCACCACCTCCCTCCTCCTGCTGGAGATACCCCTCCCTATGTACCCCAGCATAACACAGTCCTACCTGCTGCCTGTTGTACTGTCCTGCCACCTTGAAGTCCTCAGATATAATAACCCCAAGGTACCTTTCCTTCCTAGTGACTGTAAGTACCCCCCTCATCCTATACTTAACAACAGGGTTCTTATGCCCCAGGTGCATGATTTTGTACTTTTTGGCATAGAACTACAACTGCCATGCTTTTGACAACTCCTAAAGTTTCCCCAAGTTTCCTGTGCATTTCATTCACCCCCTCCTGATTGCTCACCCTGTTGCATTTCAGTCATCTGCAAAAAGGTATACCTTCCCTTCCAGTTCTTCTGCAATGTCACCTTTGAGGACATTGAAGAGGCCTAGTCCCAGAACCAAGGCCTGTAGTGCCCCAGTGGTCACTCTCCCCTCCTTAGGAAGAGTGCCATTAACCAGCACTCTTTGCCTCCAATCTGTTATCCAGTTTCAAGCTCAGTTTATCACTTTGGATCTCGCTTCCTGGCTGGTCAGCTTCCTAGTCAGCCTCCTGTGTCGCACCGTGTTAAAGGCCTTGTAAAACTCCAGACCGGCCATGTCCACTGTTCCCTCTTGATCAAATTCTCTGATCACCCAGTGAAAGAAATCTATTAGATTAGTTTGGTGTAACCTGTCCCTGTGAATCCATGTTGTCTGTGGTGTTGCAGACAACTGGATTCAAGATACTCTACCAGTCTTTTTATAAGTAGAGTTTCCATTAATTTCCCTACTACTGACATGAGACTGACTGATGTTTAGTTTTTAGCCTCCTTCCTGCTGCCACTCTTATACAGTATATAAGGACCATGTCAACCCTTCTTCAGTCATCTGGAACCACACCTGTTTCAATCAAACTGTTGCACAAGGCTGTTAGTGGAGCACCTCCCTTAATTCTTTTTGGATGAATCTTGTTCAGTCCCACAGCCTTGTCCACCTTCAGGCCTGCAAGTCCTTTTAGGACTCTCTCCTCTGAAAATGGACTTGTGCTCCCCCCCTAATTTCTGCTTCTTCCTTGTGGTCTGTCCCTTCCTCCCTTCACTGTGAAGACTATCTACAAGTATCTGTTTAAGTTGTCAGCTTTTTCTTGGTCCTCTTCTACACAGTCTTCCCCCTTCTGCCCTTTTTATCCTTACTATCCCCACTTGCTTTCATCTTCTAACTTATGAACCTGAAAAAAGTCTTATTCCTTTTAGCGATCCCTTTTGCAATCTGTTCCTCTGCTTGCACATTTGCTCTCCTATCTGCCATTCCAGCTTTCTCTTGCTTGACTAGACAAACCTCCTTCTTCTGCTACATTTCCTCATACCTCTTGAATGCGACTCATTTTTCTTCGCCACACTTGCCATCTCCTAGGAGAACCGTAACAGTCTCCTTTTCTTTCTACGGTTGTTCACTTCATTCATAGGCTGGATACTTTAGTTATGCCCTCCCCTATTTTTCCCCACTGTGCTTCACCCCTCTTGGCTATCCCTTCACCCTTTTAGACAATTTCTGAGGCAGTTTCTCATTTTTGTAAAAATGCTCCCTCCTACAGTCTAGGGCCCTCATCCTTGTGTGGTTTGCTTGTATTCCTATCTTTTTGTTGAACCACACTGTATGGTGATCACTGACAACCAGGGGACTGCCCACGGTGACATTTTCCAACACTGTCTCTGTTTCTATGCACCAGGTCCAATACTGCCCCATCTCTAGTGGGTTCTTTGACTACCTGCCTGAGAAAAGCCCCTTGTAAGGCATCAAGGATGGCCCTTCTCATTGCTAAAGCTGCAGCTGGTAGGCTCCATTCAGCATCCTGCATATCGAATTTCCCACCCAGCATCACCTCCCCTTTACTTGCTATTTCTGAGGATGGCTTCCCCAAGTGTCTTATCCAGCTCTTCACCCTGTGCCGGAGGTCTGTACACTACCCCGGTATGGACAGTGGCCCCAGAGTCTGACTGCAGGGTGTTCCACAGCACTTCTAGCCCCTGCCTTTTTTCTTGGTGCCCCTGTACCGCTGTGGCCTTGATACAATCTTTCACATGTAATACAACCACTCCTCTCCTCCTCCTAATCCTGTCCCATCTGAACAGAGAGAAGATAAGTATGGCCATGTTGCAGTTGTGGTTCTCCACACACCATGACTCAATTATGGCCACTAAATGCAGGTTAGCCAGAGCAATAATAGTTTCCAAGTCTGGAAATTTGTTTCCAATGCTCCTACCATTATCACACATGGCTCTCTACATCTTTTCCCCCCATGTGTGCTACCTGCTTCCCTCTCCTATTTCTACCTGTGTTGTTCTCTTAATCCCCCACTGTCTCATGTTTTCTCTTTTTAATTTCACAACTCCTGTTCTCTATGAATCCTCTGTTCTCTCCTACCTGATGTATTTTCCCTTTATCTTTTTTTCTGTTCCTGTCCCTTCCCTTCTGAACCTCTGCCCTACAAGAGTTTTTCCCCTTTGCCCCTCCCTGCATCATACCTCTCAACTGTCCCTGATTATGTGGGGTGGGTCCCCCATTTTACCCATCAAAATTGCTCTGTTCCTCATCCATCCTTCATAAAATGGGTACTGGCCACATAGAGAATGTGCTGTAAATTCAGACTTGAAAGAAAAATGTATAATATTATAAGACGCTAAATGATAATAAACTTTATACAAATAAACACAGTGGTTTCCATAGTACTCTGAGCTTATATCTTCATGTTTGAGGATGTGTTCCTTATTATGAGGGTCAGTGTGTCCTGCATTGTCCCTAATTTTGGGTGTCTGTATTCCTCATTTCAGTAAGAAAATGTTAAGAGGTAAGCTCTGCATAACACTTTACTGTCCGGGGTAATTTTTCCCACCCTTGGGTTTATTGCCTCCCTGACTAGTTTAAAAGCTCATCTAAGTAGCATTTAAAATTGACATCAAGTACTGCAGTCCCCTTCCTAGAAGGATGCAGGCCATTTCCCCTATGGAGGCCTGCATCTTCCTAGGTTCATCCCTAGTACCTGATGTACCCAGATCCTACCTGTATGCACCATGCCATCAACCATTCATTAAAATCCCTGGCATGGAGTTTCCTTGCCTCTCCCCAGCCATACACAGGTAACACCTTGGAAAAATTCACCATTAGAGGTGGTGAAGTGGCAAAATTAAATCTAAACAATTTGTGTAGATGTCAGGAGATCTGCAAAGTAATCCCACAAGTGGAGTACTTTCTAATGAGGAAATGTAAGTCCATTGATAACAATTGCTTTGTATTATCTCTTGCTTTCCCCAACCACTTCTGCACCAATTTTAATGCGAAGTACATAGAAATCAATATAATTCGCATCACTTCGCCTTGTTATTGAGCTCCAAGGCGAATTTTGCAGTGGTCATGGGATTGCAGGTCACATGGGTTCTAGATTGTTCTGCACAGCCTCAGTTCTGTGTCGTGTGTGTGTAGAGGTAGCTGTAGACAGTTTGCTCTCAGAACTCTGTGATTCAAAACCTCTAAAAGCTGTTAAAATGTCTTTTTGAGCCTTTTTTTATTTGCTCAAAATTTAGTACATCAATTGTAGGAAACCGTCCTGTGCTCATATCATCGAGTGTTTATTGTTTGTGTGTGGATTCTGAATGTTAATTTAGAACATTCGGTCTGTGTACTGACAGACACTTGAAGTGTGCTTTGGGGGAGGGGCGTATCTGTTGTGGAGATAGATTAACTGGGAGAAAAAGGCAGTCTTTCTGTTTTAGTTATATTTTTCTTGTATAACTGTATTAATGTACACATGGTAATATTTTCAGTAATTCTTGAAATTTTTTTGCTGATTGTTCTGGTGCAGCAGTGCCTAATTTCAGTTTTTTTTTAAAGATTTGGTTATATTACTGAAGTTTTCAATTTGCTATGCATTACTTGTAGTGAGTATGTGTGAGTGTGTGTGCGATGCATACCATCAAATCAGACACCTTTTATTGTGCCACAGAGTAATTGCAGCAGTGTGAGCCTGCTATCCACTGCAACTGTGTGATGTTGTACTTCTTTGTGGTATCTTTTTTTTTTCTTTCAATTATTTAACCAGATGAGACACACTAAGCTGAAAGCTTGTTTGCAGGTGCAACCTGGGAGCACAAGAAAGTTAAGTGACTTGCTCAGGGTCACACAGTATGCAAGTGGGGGCTGCAGGATTCAAACCCAGGTCTCCAGATTTGCAGCTCAGAGCCTTAAACCACTGCGCCATACTGCCTGTTTTGGGTAGTTACTGCAGTGCAATGCCCCCCCAACTGGCAAAAGGTATTCTTTTCCAGATTGAATTATGACTTATGAGCACTAGTTAAGGTGTTGTTGTGGATTTGCATCCACATCTCTTCTTGATTGCACAGTGCAATCTTAATCTGTCTGTGCTTTTGCATCTGTTTAGTGCCCAATCTCCATCTACAAGCCACAGTTGTTGTTTTTTTTTGGCTTCACATCCACTGGCCCAGACTGAAAGTTCAAAAACCTAAAGTTGTTTAGAATTTTCTTGGTGATCCCCCAAAATGCCTGCAAAGAGACATGCAAGCAAAGCTGTTTCTGGCCATGGCACTGCTGCCAATGGGAAGATAGTCTGTGGGTGTGGTAGTATGCAGAAGTGCATAGCTGATATCAGTAAAGGGATTTCTCCATCCATGTTTTTTACAGCGCGATCTGTAGCTTCCATCATAGTTGGAGGAGATGATGTTGTCCCAGCTGGTGGTGTTAGCGCAGTTTCTGCTGGCATGAGTATTGCTGCCTCAAGTTCGACTTCTGACTACTTAACCATTTCAGAAAACATAGTTGAGACTAAAGCTGTGACTGACAGTGTAGATGATGTCATACTCCCCATTAACATCCCCATGGAAGCTGAACATGATTCTGATCCTGGCGATGATAACTCACAATGTCACATTTCTTCCAACACTGTTGAGGTCATGCCTTTGCCATCCAATGAATCTAAGTGTGGTGCAAAAATATCGGGGGATGATGATGATGATGATGTTGCTGCTGTGGTTGGAACATGTTCTCCACGTGACAGCATCCAAGCTGAAAATGTGGATGCGGATGATGTTGATGAATATGATGATGATGTCAGTGACCCTGCTGGGAACCGACTAAGAGAAAGTCAAGGTGGCTGTGTCTGTCTGCCATGTTAAATCCCCCCCCTCCTCAAAAAAGGTGTGATTTAGCAGTTCCTGTTGATGATAATGATGATGACCCAGTAATAATCATAGGTAATTGTGGTGGTCTGCTGGAGTCCAAGTGTGTCCAGCCTGAAAAATCGTATAGCACACCCCCCATTCTAGGGGTTAAAAAAACAGAGTCCAATAAGCAACATCAGGGACATGTTAAAAGTAGGTGATCACAATCCCTTGTTTGGGATATTTCTGTCCAAGATGCAAATGATGAGTCAGTTGCAATCTGCCAGCTTTGCCATGCACGTGTGAGTCAAGGTAAAAAGGGGAGTCATCTAGGCACAGGGGGCCAGCATACGCATCTTAAGAACAGGCACATGGCACTGTGGATCCGGCACCTGATGGCAACTAATGCCAAAGTGGGAAGTTCATCCTTGTCATCAACCTTACTGAGCATGTTATCCCCTTCCATGAGTGTAAGATTAAGTAGGAATGTCTGCAGTAGCAATGAAATAACACAAGAGGATTACTACAGGCATGATGAGGGGGAGGATTATGATTTAGAAATCTTGTCAAGTGGTGGTCAGAGTAGCAGTGATGGTGGTGGTGGTCAATGCAGTATGTCTACTGCAAGTGGTACATCAACCCCTGTACATAAAACAGGGAAAATAACTTCATTTGTGGACTTGTCACCCGTGCACCCCTCTTCATCACACGTCCACACCCCAGCCCTGGCCATTCACGGAACAGAGCCATTTGTCACACCCCATGCAAAACGTGTAAGTCAGCCCACATTTGAGATTGTTTTTGCCCGTAACCTCCTGCCTGAAGCATGTGACCTACACTGTGTAAGCCATGTGATGTGTGTGGGCTGCCTGTGAATTCTCACTCTGCCTTAAAGCAGAATAAGGCGGAGTGCACAACGCAAAGTCATAATTACAATGTGAAGCTGTGAAGTGAGGGTTTAAAATGGGCACTTCGTGTAGTGGAAAAAAAATGTGAAGTGGCCACTTCGCATCCACTTCACGGGCGGAATTTTACTTCACTGCATCTCTAGCCACCATGCTTGCTACCTGTTTGAGACCACTCCCCAGCTTGCTAAAGTTTCCTCTCACTATTCCTACCTTTTGCCATGCTATGTCATTTGTCCCAATATGGATAATGATGTCCAGCTCCCTTCCAGCACCAGCTGCCCTAGCAACTCTCAGAATCCACTCAACATCCCTCCCAGTCAATGCACCCCATAAGCATCTCACCTCCTATCTTCCCATTCACTCCCAATTCCATCCCCCTCACAAATGAGTACACCACTAGCGTTGTTTCCTCATTGATTGGGGGAATCTCCCTCACTTCTTGGGGCTTCCAGTACTGAGGACTCCATGTTCTGTAGTGATAGATGTGGAGGAGAGTTTGCCCTTCTTCCCTCACCCAACCACCCGGAGTCCACCAAGGTCCATCCATTATGCTTTTGTCTACGTATCCTCTAGGGGAGCGGTGTTAGACTTGGTGGCCCCTGGGTTGGGCAAAAGATACAGTATGCTGTGCCCTTGCCAGTTTGGCTTGGGGTTCCACAACCTGTTCCCGCAACCCAGAAAGGTGAGTACATATGGGGAAACACCTCAGCCTCCAAAAGATCTCCCAAAAGACTGCGCCACCACAATCATTGCACTGTACCACTTTCATGATTTATACTTTCCATTGCTTAGTGACTATACAAGTTTAGTTTGTCCTTTTATCTTCTTCCTACTCCCATTTAGTGGTGGGCAAAGTGGCTAAAATTCACTCCATGAAGTGATTCACAAGAAATGCGGAATCCGCAAAGTATTCCGCAACATGAAGTAGAGTACTTCGGGTCATAATGAGGAACGCAAAGTCCATTGAAACCAATGATTTCACATTATTCCACCTTCCCCAAATCACTTCTCTACCAATTGTAAGGTGAAGTACATTGAAAGCAATGTACTTTGCATCACTTCGCCTTGTTGTTGAGCTCCAAGGCACATTTTGCAGTGCTTCATGGGATTGCAAGTCACATGGGCTCTAGATTGTTCTGCACAGCCTCAGTTCTACGTAGTGTGTATGTAGTGGAAGATGGAGACAGTTTAGTCTCAGAGCTGTGCAAGTCAAATCCTCTAAAAGCTGTTAAAAAAGCCTTTTTGAGCCATTTTTTGCTCAAAATTTAGTACATCGATTGTAAGAAACTCTCCTGTGCTCAAATCATCGAGTGTTTATTGTTTGTGTGTGGATTTTGAGTGTTAATTTAGTACATTCAGTCTGTGTACTGACAGACACTTGAAGTGCGCTTTGGGGGAGGGGCGTATCTATGGTGGAGGTTGGTTAAAACTGGGATGAAAAGGCAGTCTTTCTGTTTTGGTTATATTTTTCTTGTATAACTGTGTTAATGTACAGACAGTTATATTTTCAGTAATTGTTGACTTTTTTTTGCTGATTGTTGTGATGCATCAGTGCATAATTTCAGTTTGATTAAAAGATTTGGTTATATTACTGAAGTTTTCAATTTGCTATGAATTACTTGTAGTGCATGTGTGTGTGAGTGTGTGTGTGACACGTGCCATCAAATCAGACACATTTTATTGTGCCACAGAGTAATTGCAGCAGTGTGAACCTGCTATCTACTGCACCTGCATGAATTTTTTACACTGCTTTGTGGTATCTTTACTGATAGTAGACAGTTACTGCTGTGCACTGCCCCCTAACCGGCAAAAGGTATTCTTTTCCAGATTTGGATTTGTTACTTGTGAGCACTGGTTGGGTGTTGTTGTACCTTTGTGTCTGCATCTCTTGAGTGCGCAGAGCAATCTTAATCTGTCTGTGTGTTTGCATCTCCTTAGGGCCCAATCTCCATCTGTAACTTAAGTCACAGTTGTTTGTTTGGCTTACCTTCAGAGTACTGGTGTGGTGCGATCTCTGCATGAACACTATACTCATTAATGTGCTTTTTTAAGTCAGGGCGATCATCACGAGTCACTCACGATACAAATCACATTCTTCATCTTCATGGTTATGATTCAAGAATCACAAAACTGTAAGTTTTTTTGTAGTTAGTTCCATGTAAGTCTATTTCGTAGTATCTAGGGTCTCGGCTTCAATCACCATTGTACTCATTGATATGAGTTTTTAGATCAGATAGTTTTGTCTGGTACAGGTCAGGGAAGCACAGCCGTAGGTATTCATGTTCCCGTACAGTTTATTATCATTGGTCATGTCACACCAGACACTCATCACAAGACAAATCACGTTCTTCACTAATCACAGCAGTTAATTTTTTTTTCAGTTCTGATGATACGCTGAAGACCTGTGAAGATGACCAAAACATTGATGAATCTTTTTTAACTTTTTTTAAATAATGGCCCCCCCCAAAAAAAAAATACTTACCTTCACTGGCTTGACAGTATTCCAATGCCAAAATTCCTCATCAAGTCAAGAAATGCATATCCCAAGTTCAACTACCTGACCTATGATACAAAATAAAAAGCAATGATTACATGATATATATATATATATATATATATATATATATATATATATATATATATATATATATATGAACATTTAAGGTCAGCTCAGGTTCAGTGGAAAACCATGATGGTACCAGGTACATTAACTTACCAAGGGTGGTATTAGTGTACACACAGAGGGCATCCTTCCTGTTGGGGCTCAGTGCAGCGGACATTGGGCAACCAACAGCATTATTACATCATCATGGATGGTTAACTCAATGGTCGGGTCATCCTTCTAGCACATCATTTGGCAAGATACTTTGCAACAGCCCAGTCAGGTCAAGAAGCATTACATAAAATTCCAAAAGCAGCATCAGGGGACATACTGTAGTTCTTATTGGAGTGTATGCACACATGACTGAGTGTGGCATGAATTACTTTCCTTTCCATTTTATGCTCTCATTTCTCTTCATCTGGAATGGGGAATTTTCTGGACAAAATACAGTAGCATTTTGGGGATACACATTAATTCTGGTGACAGTGTGTGACCACTGCATGCATGACTAAGTGCACCATTAATTCTGGGAGACTTTGCATTTCTTGTTATGCTCTCATTTCACTTTGTCAGCACTGGGGAATTTTCTGGACAAAAGACAGTGGCATTTTGGGATGCACATTAATTCCGGTTACTGTGCGTGACCAGTGTGCACATGACTGAGTGCACCATTAATTCTGGGAGACTTTGCATTTCTTGTTACACTCTCATTTCACTTCATCAGGACTGGGGAATGTTCTGGACAAAAAACGGTAGCATTTTGGGGATGCACATTAATTCTGGTGACTGTGTGTGATGACTGTGCGCATGACTGAGTGCACCATTAATTCTGGGAGACTTTGCATTTCTTGTTATGCTCTCATTTCACTTCATCAGAACTGGAGAATTTTCTGGACATAAGACAGTAGCATTTTGGGGTTGTACATTAATTCTGGTGACTGTGTGTGACCACTGTGTGCATGACTAAGTGCACCATTAATTCTGGGAGACTTTGCATTTCTTGTTAAGCTCTCATTTCACTTAGTCAGCACTGGGGAATTTTCTGGACACAAGACAGCAGCATTTTGGGGATGTACATTAATTCTGGTGACTGTGTGTGACCACTGCATGCATGACTGAGTGCACTATTAATTCTGGGAGACTTTTCATTTCTTGTTGTGCTCTCATTTCACTTTGTCAGCACTGGAGAATTTTCTGGACACAAGACAGTAGCATTTTAGGGCTGCACATTAATTCTGGTGACTATGTGTGGGGGGGCTGCCAATATTGTTGTCACTTCACCTTACTTCGCATTAAGGTGGAATGACAATGCACAGTAATAATTACAAGGCAAAGTGAGCCTTTCATATTGGCCACTCCACATAGCGGAATGACAAGGTGAAGTGCCCACTTTGAGGGCACTTCGCCAGCAAAATTTAAATTTGATGCATCTCTACTCCCATTGCAGTTCTACCTCTTCCTTTTCATTTTGTTTCATTTTATATGGAAAGGCTTGTGAGCAAAAATGGCCATTTTCACAAGCGTCCAGTTACAAAAACATACTGACAAAATATTACAAAATGTTTACAAAAATATAATGGCAATAGAATCAGTTAAAACACTTGCAAGTTGAGCTATCCACTAAGAAACCTTTAAGAGACCTTTTAAAGGCCATAATCATGGTGCAAGTTGCCATAGAGCTGGGCAACCTATTATACAGTTTTGTAGCCATAAAAGCAAGGAGGTTTTGACCAAAAACACTATGGAGAAAAAAGGGACTTGGAAGGAAAATCTATAGTGAAGCCTGGTCGGGAAAGCATTAGACAATTTAGGAAATAACTTAATAATAAAATCAGGCTGTAGATCCATATGTATTTTGTGCAAAAATAACTGTGATCCAAAATTTTATCTGTCAGCCAAAGAAAGGCAGCCAAAGAATCTATACAGGTCACAATTATGTGTCCTTCTTGGGAGGCCAGCAGCAAAGCAAATGATATTATGATAAATAGATTTAAGTTTTGAAAACGTCCTATCCGTAGCATATAAGTAGATTATAGAACCATAATCAATAAGGGAAAAAAGGAAACTATGTGTCAATAAATACCAGGGGCCTGATTCCAAAAGGAATGAGATGGATGTAAGACAGCTGCGCACTGAACAAATGACACAAATCGCAAGTTACGCCAGTGACTTGTGATATTCCAAAAGGAGGCTTACATCCATGGCTGGAATGGCTGTGCCAAACTGAGTTATGACCTACTTGTATCCAAGGAACATTGCACAAATGTGTAATGCAACTTGCAACATGTGTAAATACCAGTTGAAGCTATTCCAGAAGCTGTGGAACAGACAGTTCATTAAACCAAGCAGACATAGGTTAGACCAGGGTGGAGGTGGTCTAAGCAGACAGCAGCCTATAAAAGGCCCCCCCACACACAATCAGGTGAGCCACTGTTAAGGCAGCAGTGTGTAGAGAGACACACAACAACAGAGGCACTGTCAGCACCACTAGCCCTACTGGACATCATGCTGGCGGAACAACGCAACTTGAGGCATTCCAGGTGGCGTGGCAAGATCCAGGGGAATGGTGGCTCACAGGAGCAGGGGACAGTGGCAAGGAGAATGGTGCCATGTCCAATCTGCACATGAAAATCATTTGAGGAGCTCACTGATGAGCAATACATTGCCCGTTATCGCCTGAACAAGACCATCATATGGGAGCTGTGCCAGGAATTGTAGGAGGACCTACATAGTGTGACAAACAGGGGACATCCACTACCAGTGGAGGTGAGAGTAAGTGCACTGCTATGTTTTCTAGCCACAGGGACCTTCCAAACCCCCACAGGTGACACAGTGGGTATAGCCCAGCCTGCTGTGTCCAAGTGCCTGAGAAGATTCCTCACAACACTGATACGCCACACCTCTAAGTACATATACTTTCCACATGAGGCAACGCAACAGCTGCATGCAAAGCAGGCATACTATGCCATGACACAGTTCCCCCATGTGCTAGGGGTGATTGACCAAACACATGGCCATTAGGGCACCAATATCAGATGGTGATGCATATGTCAACTGCAAGAGGTACCACTTCATGAACAAACAGCTGGTATGTGACAGTGACTGTAGCATACTGGACAAGGTTGCCAAAAACCCAGGATCCTGCCACAACTCCTACATATTCCACCACTGTGGCCTATTTGAGGCCTTCAAGAGAGGGGAGATCACAGGTTTAATGAACTGTCTTGTTCCACAGCTGTCCAGCACTGTCAGCAATACCGTCTACACTGGAAATGTGATGACATCTGTGGGACATGCAGACACAGTGTAGGCATGGGTGCATGCACAGCACAGCACAGCACAACCACAAGATGCCCAGGAAAAGTGATGCAGTGAAAGCACAGCAGGACAGACAAGTGGAAGAGATAGGAAGGGACACAAACCAGTCCACCATAAAGGGGCAAAGACTGTAGCCTGTGCACCGCCCATGAACATGTGTACACCCCACATGGCCGCATGACCACCATGTTGCGGAGGCACATGGGTCACACTGTGTGTGTGTGTGTGTGTGTGTGTGTGTGTGTGTGTGTGTGTGTGTGAACAGACAACCCAGAGCACAACTGACTGGGCAAGTAACCTATGATATTTACCACCCCAACAGGTGACAGTGGATACCCGCAACTGCAGTGGTTGATGACACCTGTGCGACATCCACAGACTGCAGCAGAGGAGTGATACAGTGAGGCCCTGACCAGCACGAAATCTGTGATCAAGAGGATGTTTGGACTCCTAAAGGCCCGATTCAGATGCCTTGGATGCTCTGATTAGGCCTTACAGTACAGGCCAGAGATGGCCTGCAGGATCATGCTTGCGTGCTGCATACTACACAACATTGCACTGTCGCAGCATGTTCCACTGCCTGACAAAGACCAGGTGGAAGGCATTGCACAGAAAGGGGACATTGAGCCTGACAGCACAGCAAATGAAGCTATACATGGAGGTGTGCCTGCTGGACACCGTGCAAGACGTGAACTCATCCAGCAGCACTTCTGAGGTGAAACATCAACATCCCAAGGGTGGCACCAGTAGCAGTATGGAACAACAATGCGGAGGGAAAAACAGCAACACCGTGGTACCTCAGACACTACCCACATGACACCACAAGACAGGATACTGTCTGCCAGGTGCTAAGCAACACACATGGCAGCATTGATGCAGGACCTGTGCCCACATCTTTTGTACAGCACCTGGCTGACACAGCAGCAGGCACTGGGCAGCACCTGATCCATGTACTGACACCCACAGTAGCAATGAGAGCTGCAGTGGCCACATGGTCCACAGCGTGCAATGGAACACTGAAACTCAAGATAGTGTGTTTGTGCATATGACCAACGGTAGCGGGGGGGGGTCAAGGCACATGCTGGGATGCATAAGCACAGGTATGAGTTACAACAGTGCTGTGATGGTGCTGCCAGTGAACGATGCACACATGAGACCTCAAAGTTGTACTTTGTCCAGTGCTGCAGGCTGTATCTCCGTGTGGACATTGGTATTGTGTAGGTTGGCCAGAGCAGGGCATATAGACTGGTACAATCCGTATTCAAACCACTACACTTATTGAGGGACCAGAGGGCAACAGGATGTAGTCACTGGTGGTTGGGGGGATTGTTGGTCCTGCTAGGTACAGTCAAGCACCCCCATAGCATAGGCAGGTATACAGTGTGGTGTGGGTACATCCATTCTAATGGATGCACATGAACAAGTGGCAGGACACGACAGTGGATGGTGGCAGTCCCATGGTCTGTGAGGTAATGACCCTCCACACAGAGTCTGTAGTGTTGCCATGGCACACCCTGCCACAGCAGTACACGTCAGCCTGCACAGGTGATGTGCCGTACACCTGCAGTGGACAGGCATACAGTATGTGTACGATGATGTGAGGAATGATTGTGGAACATGTCCTCACATGCTGGGGTGTGGAGCAATGTACCTGTGCTGGACAACACACACGGTGTATGTGTGCTGCAGTGCACAGCTGCATAGCATTCCTGTGACTGAATCCCCATGCCAGTACAGCATTGTTGATATCCATGCATCAGGAAGATCCAATGTTATGGGTGTGTGTGCTGTACCGCCAGTAGCACACATGGTCCATATGTCCATGTACATGGCCGTGGCCTGTTGAGTGTCACAGTACTGCTGTTACTCACTGTGCATCAGTGCACATTGGCATGGATACAGCAGCAGGTGGTGCCACTATCCACCCAGTATAACAGGTCCTGGCTGCCAAGACAAGCGTGTTGTGTCGGGGGGGGGAGCAGTTGAACAGCGGCAATACACACTGTCCGCTGCAGAAACATACCACTGCAGTGGATGTGACTAGGGCACTATGCTGCACCACTGTTGTACATCTGGACATGCAGACATGGTCAAAAGCCACTGTGAATGAACCGCACTGACCATGTGGTATGCACTGCAACACCCAATTCCATCCCAGTTAACCTGGCACTGACCTACAGTTGCGCTTGTGTCTATCCAAAGCCCACATGATAACTTCCACTGTACTACACCACACCACCCCTTTCAGCTTTCCCATATCAGCCTAAAGCACAATGCCTGTGACATGCCACATCACATTGAGTCCACTAAATCAACATCAAGGGCCAACAGTGGCCGACAATGCACAGGTCATGCACCATGACAGACATTGTTGGTGCAGCAACCTGTCACATGACGGCACCTAGGACAGTAGCACCACAACATATCTCTGTTGCCACCAGGCACTACGCACCGGCCACGGCCACTGGATCATGTTAACAGTGTCACCATGACATGTATGCAACACCAGGCAGTACATCTCCATTGCAGTATGGTGGCCAGACCCACCATGCCTAGAAGCCACCTGCAGGGCCCTGTATGCCCTCAGGTGGAGTGGTGCGATACAGTCCCATGGACACCCCACTGATATGACCGCCTTACTGAGGTGGTATGTGTACATTGCACACCACAGAGCCCTACCATCATAGAAGTGCACCAATATGTCATCATCACTGTTGTGACTGCAGCTGTGGAGTGAACAGCTGTCACACATGGTCCATGTGTTGGTTGCAGATACACATACAACAGTGTGCTATAGTGTGCTACACATATGTGACCGCATGTGCACAATGGCAGGCACACATGCACGGCACACAGGAAACAACATGCAGACAGTACTCAGGGATACGGATAATGTGTGCAGAAAGAAACATTTATTTAACAAACAGGAACAACAACCCTCCCCCATAGTCAGGCAATAACATGAATAACAATGACTATTTACAACTTAACACTCCACCCCCACAGCATAACAGCATATATATACAAACCATAAGCATAAAACAAACAATGTAATGGACACAGAAACCAGGAAGAAACAGCATAGGAGCACAGTAACACAAATAAGCACTCCCCCAAGCGGGTTCCACAGCACAACACAGTCACAGTCCACACAACCCCCCAGCAGGCAATTACACAGAACTATTTATGGTATATACACGGGTCCTTATCGGTCCCTCAGAGCAGACAGCAGGGCCATGAGGGAACCATGGAGGTGGGCAATATTGCCCATTATAGCCACAACAAGCTCAGCAAGGACACGGTCCCTAGGATGGGCCTGTTGTATGGAGTTCTGCTGAATGTCCTTTGCCATAGCCTGCTGTGCCTGTTCATCAACTGGTGCTACATTGGCTACCTCTGGGGCTTCCTGGTGTTGGTCAGCCATGGCACTGTCTCCACCATGCCCTGCTGCTACATCCACCACCGGCTAATTTGGGCTGGCAATATAGCCTAAAGTGTAGAGTAACGAGCTGTGAACAAGCTGGGTACATCCAGCAGACCAGACCTTGGTTTAATTCTCACAGCTTCCACTTGCATACCGTGTGACTCTGAGCAAGTCACTTAACCGCCCAGTGCTCCCAGGTCACCCCTGAAAACAGGCACTTATGCCTAGTGGGTCTTATCCGGTTACCAAAAAGACTAAAAAAATAATCCTCTGCACCTGCTCTTGACTTGGGGCAGGCAACACCACCCCTCCTGTGTGTCTGACTCCAGAGGCTCATCGGCAGCTGTGCCTCCCTGCTGGCTGTCCTCCTGTTGACAGACACTGTCCAAGACCCCCCCAGTGGTGTCTTGCACATCTGCCTCAGTGTCCTGTGCTGACCCCGCCATGTTGGTGTCCTCATTGTGTGCCTGACAGTCCTCCTCCTCATCCACTGGCTCCTCCACCTGGACATGCATGCTGCCCTGGTCCTGTTGCACCTCATGCACTACTTGCACCACATCCTCCACACCATGCTGTTCCTTCCCCTGTAGGTCTGTGTTGTCCTCCTCCTCATCCTGGGTTACCAGTGGCAGTGGATGGCCCCTGCGGTGTGGGCGCTGTGTGCGTATCGCATGTGCCCTGGCATCCCTCTGCTTTTGCTCAGTCATAGCATGTAACAGTACCCTGTGGAGATGGGTAACATGGGGGCGTTCACCTGCAAAAGTGGAATGACACATGTCAGTGGCATTCCCGGCACTACTATCATTGCCCAGACCACAGTGCATCTGTGTGACTGGGTGGTGCCCATGTGTGACACATAACACCCCACAGTCATCACACAGTAACACAGAGCCCCACCCCACACTGTGCCCTGGACACCCACATGCAAACTGTACAGTGCACAGTGTCGCACTATAGTCTCCCCATGCACACCTGGGACACATGTTATCCCAACATAGCCACATGATATGTTGACCCAGCAGTGTACCTGCATGCCAGAGGATGCCCTGCATGCAATCTGTACCCCATAGGCTATGTGTGCCATACCTTGTCATCCCAACTAGAACCAATGATGCATCATGTATGCACCATACCTTGCCTTCAGTGTCCCTGCACAGCAGCCTGTCGTCCACTTTGCTGTCCTTCTGCAGCTTGTCGCACATGTGGTCCCGGAGTGGTGCTGCTCTGACCTATGTAGACAGGGAACACATATTTAACTTTATAGTACCCTTGGACATGCTGTTGGTTACAATGATGTGTGTTTGTGAGCCTACCTGGTGGCATACCCACCTTCCACAGGTCACTGGCCAGTCCTGATCTCTGCGTCCCTTCCGTCCAGCCATGGAAAGCAGGTGGGATAGAATGACAGGGTCCCGCCTGGTCAGGTCCTACCAATTATGCTTAAGCTGCCATGGGGTATGCCTCACACTACTGATTTCAGTAAGACATGCCCCAATGGCCCTCCACACACTGTCCCTGGCTGTAGGTGGGTGGTTCCTGTACCTAGGTGGCAGCAGTGTGGTGTGCCACTGCTGCACAAGGTTGATCAGCTGTGATGTCTCAGCTGCTGTAAAATTAGGGGCTTTGCCACTCAATGTGCTCATTGTGGCACTTGTTTGCCCTCCTTTTTGCATTTTAGCCCAGTTCCAGCAGTGTAGACCCTGCCTCTGCTGTCTCTGTTGACTATGCCATAGTTCAGTTGCGAGTGCACATGTTCACACAAGAGACACATGCAGGCCGCATGTATGGTCTACCTCACTGCAAGCAGCACATGAGATATAATTTGACGCATATGCGTAGAAGTTTTAACTCATTGCCTCCTAGAATATGCCTGTAGGTGGCAGCAAATGTACTGCAGTGTGAACCAGAACGACTACAGAAGTCAGCTACAGACTTCTTGTGTGCCCTAGTAATGTCTGGAGACATCACTCACATGCAAGCAATAATACCCAACAGGGTGGATGGTATTGGGCAATACCGGACTGCCCAGGGGCATAATGAGGCCCGACGCTGCAGGCGGAGGGCCTTATAGTCCCTGGCAGGTCCGGTATTGCCCATACCGCCCACCCTGGAGGGTATTATTGCGCTTAGAAAATGGGCATCATATCTCTTCAGTAAAAAAATAAATAAATAAAATCAATAAATAAAGTAAATTAGTGAAAAAAAAACATTTTATTTGTGTTTTGGGGGTTAAGTAGTCCCTCTACTAATTTATCTACTAGTAGAGAGCACTGCACTGTTTAATAGGTATTTTGCTGGTAACATACAACCATGCCTTAGAACTGCCTGCCAGTGCCACATCGATTGTCATCGCTGTTGATTCACCTAGTTTGACAGGAGATAGAGCAACGATTAGGTCAGGCTGTTTGGGAGAACCTGTGAGGTTTCACACAATGCGGCCATTAGGGTGAAGTGAAGTTGCCTTCAGTTTAGAATGGAAGAGAAGTGACTGGAGTGTGCACGGAGGCAAACAAGTGAGGTACAGTGAAGAGAAAGAGCCGCGATTTGTGGTTTAGTGTCAGGTAAGCTTTTGTCCTCGGAGTACATGCGGCAGGCAGTAGCTTTGAGAGTGAAGGAACGGTTGGAAGTTGGATCACGAGGTAGTGAAAGTGAGACTGGGAGGACGGAGACTGGGAGCTGAAACACAGTACATAGCAGACTTTTTTTTTTTAAAAACACGAACAGATGTACTTGTTCGTTTCTCATTGTGCATTTTATTAATGTTTGTTTTCTTCATCGGTATTGCTAGGCATGTCAGTGTGGTTGGTACAGGGACAGGAGTGGGATTTTTCAGTCCTGGACACTGAGTTGCATTACCAGTTGGCGTCACTTGTGAGAGCGGGCAATGGATTGCAGGACTTGAATAATGGCAGCGAGTGTCAGGTCTGGCTCAGCAAAACAAGTGAAAAACAAACTTTCTTACTACCTGAATACTTTGCAGTACTAGGACTGTTCTGAGGACTTGTCGGGGGGGGCAGGCTTTGCCTCACTGTCTCGCTGAACAAGGTGAATCGGCTTGCATGGCAACAGCAAGTATGGGACATTGCAGTGCTTAAAAAAATATAGAAAAAGTAAGTGTGGCAATAAATGAGCCCATTGGAGGGTGAAGTGATGACTGTTTTCGTATGTGGCTGGCATTGAACTACTGAGCACAGGGTAGGTGGTGTCTCTCACTATACATAGATACATAGATACATAGACAGTGTCGGCAGATAAGGGCCTATGGCCCACCCAGTCTGCCCATTTCAACTTGTAAGTTCAGTTTATGTTTTCCTAGAAGTCTGTTGCCCCTTACCCCTGACCTCCAGAATTCCTTTATGTCTATCCCATGCATTCTTAAATCCTGTGATTGTTTCCAGCCCCCACCACTTCCTCTGGCAGGTGTTCCACTTGTCCACCACCCGTTCTGTGAAGAAATTCTTCCTCATGTTTCCTCTGAATCGTCCTCCCTCCAACTTCATCCCATGCCCTCTAGTCCTGGAACATCTTTTTCACTTAAAAATAGTGTATTCCTGCACCCTGTTCCTCCCTGTAAGATACTTGTATGTCTCTATCATATCCCCTCTCTCCCTCCTCTCCTCCAGGGAGTACATGTTCAGTTCCTTCAACCTGTCTTCATAGGACTTGTGATGCAATCCATGCACCATCTTTGTTGCCCTCCCCTGAACCTTCTCTACCCTGTCTATGTCCTTATGTAGGTATGGTCTCCAGAACTGTACACTGTACTCCAGGTGGGGCCTCACTAGTGTCTTGTATAGTGGAATTATGACCTCCCTTTTCCTGCTGGTGATGCCCCTGCCTATACATCCCAGCGTCCTATTTGCTTTACCTGCTGCCTTGTCACACTGTTTCCCTACCTTGAGGTCATCAGAGATGATAACCCCAAGATCCCTTTCCTGCTTGGTGCATGCTATATCCTCACCCCCCAACTGATATATTGTGCCAGGGTTTTTGTGCCCCATATGCATTATCTTGCACTTCTTTGCATTGAATTTCAACTGCCAAACCCCTGACTATTCTTCAAGTTTCTGCAGGTTCCTTCTCATTCTGTCTACACCCTCTGGTGTGTCTACTCTGTTACTCTAAGTGAGAGGAAAACAATGGCTGCGATTTTGAATTCACTGTGGTGCTTTGGGCCAATGAGGAAGCAAGGTGAGCCCTAGAGTATCTGTGTGAGTGATGTGGCCCCTTGTGCTGGTTCTTTTTATTTCCTGGTCATCTATTGTAAGTTAATGTACCCCCTTGGTAAGGGTACTGGCCAATCAGATGCAAGGAAATAAAAAGACCATTTTCTAAGTTTTAATATTACTTGCCAGCCAGAATTGATTAGAATTGACTGCATAGCACCATTCAAAAGGTAATGTTGTGTTGAACAACTTTGCCACTGACACTTTGTGTGTATCATGTTCACTTTAGGAGTTATTCACATTTGTTTATGACATGGCGTATATGGCAGACATTTTTTTCCATCAAGAACAACCTAAGCACTTTGAATAAAACACACATTCTGGATATCTCAGCCAGCATAAAACAAAAACTGAATTTAGCACAATTGATTGCATAGTACTGTTGGAAAGGCAATTTTGTGTGGTACAACTTTGCCACTGATACGTTGTGTGTATCATGTATACTTTAGGAGTTATATGCATTTGTTTATGGTATGGTGTGCATGGTTCAGATTCGTCCCTCAAACCTCACCAATGCACCGTGACTGAAATGGGGAAAAATTATGTTTAATACTACAGAAATAGCTGGGTTTTTTTTTTACAAACAAATTAAAACTACATCTAATGTCTGGATGCTTAATTTAGTGTCGATATGTTACATATTTCCCAACAAAAAAAGCCTTATGGTGCATTTTGTAGTGGAATAAATATTTTTTTTTGCTGTTTTGACCAGCGTAGAAAAAAAAGTAAATTACCTATTATCATTTGCATACCACTGTTGGAAAGGAAATTTTATGCTGAATATGTTTGCCACTCATAGTTTGTGTCTAGCAGTTACATTTTTTGTGCTATTAGCATTTGTTTGCGGCATGCTGATTATGGTTTGATTTTGCTTAGAAAGACCCAGGATTCACTGTTAACAGTATACAGGAGTCAAGTGCTGCAACTTCAGAGAGCTCCTGTGGAGGCAATGAGTTAACGCAAATTGCAGATGTGTGTTGTACCACATCCTGGACATTGCAAATTGCCTGGGATGGCATGTGATGCTATTGCTTCGTTATAACACACATAAGCAGCATGCGGCAAATGCTATCACAGTCCTGTCCTGTGTAGCACACGTGTCTGCATGCAACCCTGTCCACCACCCATCACAGACAGCAGTACCACAGCCCCCCACATCAAAGATTCTAGTAACACAGGCCACATCCCATCACTGACACTAGTGACACAGGCCCCCCCCAGGACACCACTAACACAGCCCCCCCACAAACAACTGCAACAGTGCACCACCCCCAACCACAGACACCAGTGACACAGCCCTCCCCCTTCCCTGTTGGAGTTATACAGCAGCCCAGCCCACAACTCCACACCCACACATACTGCACTGCTCATGTAGTTGCACATACTTTGGGAGGACACCAAGCGTCACCACAGGGTGATGTATATTGGGCAACCCATTCCCTCCATCCCTCATCCAACTACACAACCATCATGCTGTATCCCCTCCCCACTCATGGACTCCCCTACTTGTGCCCAGTCATCTGCCATGCACCATGTTGCAGACCTTCACATTGACGATGTGAGCCACAGCCATGATCATACCATGTTCATACACCCTAGTCATCACATGGGTGATGTCAGTCATTTCTAGTGGACATAACTGTTGTCGGGTGCAGTCATATGACTGTGTGTATTGCAGCCCACACTCCACTTCCACAGGAGTGCCCCTGTGCCCTGTGTCCTGTGTCACGCATAACAGTGTGGAAGTCATGTTGTCCTCATGGTCATTGCACTGTTGGGGGCACTGGTGTGTGGCAGGCGGTACTGCAATAACATGCATTGTTGCCATGTCTGTACTGTCACAACATGTGTCTGTTCGTCTAGTGGTGCATGCAGTCTGCCATCAGTGGTGTCATGTGATGTTCACTGCACACTGTTGTGGTTCACTGACTGTCACATGTGATCAGTCATAGCAAGTTGTGCTGCTGCCATGCACATTTTGCACAGCTCACTCTGGAGACACATTCCCAACCATGACCCTCACAACAAACAGTGTAAGCCTCTGTCAGAAGATTGCACAACACACGTGCACATTACAACAATTTTATCATAAACATGTGCCAGTTATGATCCACAATTTTATTTAACAGCAGTGAGTACACACACCATACACATTCAAACACCCTGTGGTAACACACCACACACATACACCCTGTGACGGCACACATCCCACACAGTCATACACCCTGTGACATCACACACCACACATTCATACATCCAGCACCCAGTGACAAACACGCACACTATTTTCATTGTTCAGTGCCCACCCCTGGGAATGTTCCGTCCAACATAATTGTCATTGTCCATCTCATCCAGGTTTCTTGGCAGTCCTCTTTCACTTTTGTGGTTCAGACTCCTGTGTCTCAGCAGCTTGCTGCTGTGTCCATTTAACACCACTGGTGCTTGTTTCCCCACACCCTTCAACACTGTTGGTGTGCTCACAATGGGCACTGTTGTGTCCTGCACGGCTGTTGCCTTGGGCTTTTGGCAAAGCTTCTTTGGTCCAGTTGGTGGTGCGCACCCATCAGGTGCCTGCATTGTGTCCCGTGTGTCCAGTAGTTGTTCTCCTATGGCATGCATGGCAGTGTGAACACCTTGCTGGATTCCAGTTCCCCTTGCAACAGAATGCTTCTGTGTGTTTCCTTGCTGTCCCACACTGCTGCTGTCGGTGGCAATGGCATGTGTGCCTACTTCAGGTCTCCGGCCTCTATGACCCCTCCCACTGCTGCTGAGGATGTCATGTTGTGCTTCCTGGCCCTGTACCCATGTTGTTTGCACCACTGACAAAGATGTCTGCATCTGTGGACCAGCTGTGCTGGACTGTTGTGCTGCTGTTCTGTTTGGTCGTGCTCGTGGCATGGTATGCATCTCTGCTGCATTGGCCTGTACTGCTGCATCACTGTGTCTCATGTGTGGCACTGTTGTTTGCAGCTGCATGGTGTCCTGTTCCTGTGTTGTGTCCTCCTACACCTGCTGCACACATGGGGGCCTCACATGGTGTGTTGACAGTACTGTCTACAGCGCCATTGCAATGACTTCAGTCTGTCTGTGCTGCTGTTCCACAGAGTTCTCCATGGCCATTGCTAGCCTATTCAGTGCCTGCGTGTGGAACTGTACACGTGCCTGCGTGGCTTGCAGGCCCTCCACCAGGGTGTTAAGGCATGACTGTGTCTTGCTCATGCCCACCTCTATTGCTGTCACTAGGCCTGCCCTGCGGTCATCCATGTTCTTATGATGTTCTTCAAGGCACAGCCTTATGCAGTCAGGTGTCTCAGTCTGCTCCTCCTGCCTGCCCACCACTGACTGGCAGTAGGTGTTAGTGTGGGTGACTGGTCCACCTGATCCTACAGTGCACATGCAGCTTTGTCCACTCATGCCTTCAGCTCCCCGATGGTGTCTGGGCTGTGGTCTTAGGCAATGTTAGCTGCTGTGCTGTCCACCCTATGGGCACCATAGAAAGCTAAAAACTAAGAAAGCTAAAAATGCACCTAGCCCAGCTTGACTGGTCCCCAATCCTACTCGCAACGGATATTGACTCTGCTTTAGCTTTTTTCTCCAGTGCCTTCAGCAAAGCCTGCAACCTTTTTGCCCCCTGACCAGAATCTGTACCAAGAAACATAACGCCCCATGGATCTCCCCATCCCTCATCCAAACACTGAAACAAAGAGATCATCTCAGGCATATTGCTGTCGAGACAGATAAACTGGCTGACAGACAAGCCTATAATGCAGCACGTAACAAGTGCACCTGGGCTATATGGCAGGCTAAGGCCAGATATTATCAAGCCACCCTTGAATCCACTTGGGGCTCATTCCATGCCTTCTGGGACAATATGAAAGAGCTCAATGGAAAGACCCGCTCCCCCCCCCACTATCACTACTCTCCATAGATGGTACCGTCAGTACTGATCCTCCCCACATAGCTGAGTGCCTCAATATGGCTTTCTCAGATCTAAGCTCTGTACTCCAACTACTTTTTGACCCTATCCCTGCTGGGTCTGTGATAATGGTGAGCCTAAAGGCAATGCGTTATCACTCAAATGCCGAACACATTTTTGGCACTCTGACAACTCTAACTTACCAGCACAATGGCACCAGGACATATTTTTCTTTCTCTGGGGGTCTGTGCCCCCCACACCCCACTGCAGAGGTTTCACCCCACCGCACCCCCCACTTAAGGATTCTCAACTCCAGGGGGGTGCATGTCGGGGGGGGGGTGAAAGTAGTAAAAATAAATAGGTTCAGGCCAGGCGGAATAAAAATCACACCAGCGCCCGGACCCAGTACCTCAGCCACCCCAGCCATTGCCCAATCCCAGATGCCACGACGCAGCTCAACCGACAACCGCAGTGCCACCCCCATAGCCTCTCCACCCCCTCCCAGCCCAAGCTCGCCATGCTCGCTCCCACCCCTCTCGTGTGCATATGTATAGCGACATCCATTCACCTAGTTCGCCCACCTTCTCATCCAGTTGCCCTACCTATCGGTAGCCGTGAGTGGATTGCTCGAGGAAGGTGTCGCCATAACGGACGGTGCCCTTCCTCATGCGCCCACTTCACGGGTTACCATCCCTGCCTCCACCCCCACCTCGGATCACCCCCCCTTTCTACCTGCGTCCCATATCACCCCTTGAAGCCAGGCCTCATCTGCAAAAAGCCTTAGCTAGCAACAACCCCAGCTGTGATCCCCTTGAATCCAGGATTCTCCGATTAGTCCTAGATACTGTACTAGCCCCTCTCACCAACCTTTTAAACCGGTCACTATGTCTTGGTCAATTTCCAAGTGCCTGGAAAATTGCAGAAATCATCCCTATCCATAAGAGAGGAGATAGAACCTCCCCTAACAATTTCAGACCCATCTCCATTCTCCCCACTCTCTCCAAAGCACTAGAAAAAATAGTAGCCATTCAGCTCTCCCAGTATCTGGCCAAATACAATCTGCTGTGTCCAGAACAACATGGATTCCACCCTAAACACAGCACCACTACAGCCCTACTGGAGTTCTCCCAGCACCTCCATTCTTCTCTCGACTCTGGTCATGTTGCGGGTGCAGTGTTCATTCACATCTCCAAGGCCTTTGACACTGTTTGTCACCCCCTCCTACTTGACTCCCTCCACCAACTTGGCTTCTCCCCTGGCCCACTGGCTTGGTGCACCAGTTACCTCTCCGCCAGATCATAGCACGTGAAGGTAAACGGCACCCTGTCCAATACCCTTCCCGTTTGCTTGGGGGTCCCCCAGGGTTCCATCCTGGGCCCCGTTCTGTTCAGCCTATTTCTCAATACCCTCCCCAGCTCCTGCTCAGGCAATATGGTACTCTATGCCAATGATGCGGTTCTCCTTGCCTCCCACCCTGACCCCACATCTCTACAGGAATCCCTGCAGCACACATCCAACCAAGCCGAAAAGTGGTTCCTTGACCACCGGCTGGTCATTAGCCTCAAAAAAAAAAAACCAAATCTATGCTTTTTTCACATCACCAGAATAAGGCCAAGAATGCCCCCCTCTGCATTCTCCCCAGTAATGCTCACCCTCTTGAGCAGGTGTCATCCTACAAGTACCTGGGCATCACCTTCGACTCTGCTCTTACATTTCACACCCACATCAGTACCCTGTCCTCAGCCATAAACTCTCGGATTGGCCTTCTCTATCGCCACAGAGATTGCCTCCCCCAAACCGCTCTCCGACTGGCCATCAACTCCTCCATCCTGTTCCTAGTGGACTACAGCCTACCTATCTATGCTGCAGCCAACAATACCACCCTCACCAGAATCCAGACCTCAATAAACAAGGCCTGCAGGCTCCTGACTGGTGCATCCCTCTGCACCCATAACTTGCCTGTTCTATTCCACGGCTAACCTGCTCACCTTGGAGGAGCGACTGCGCTACCAAACCTGCTTGCTTGCCAAAAAATCCCTGCTAGGACTCCCCGGGTCACCGCGTCTCTGTGGCTTGCATCCCCATCTGTTGCCACCCGTAGCTCAGTTAAGGCTACCTTTCTGGTGCCCCATACCAAGACCTCTCTAGCCCAAAGGCCCTTCCACTACCATGCCCCCACATGGTTTAACTCCCTCCCACTCTCTATCACTAAGTCTACCAAAATTGGTCCCTTTAAAGTCGCTCTCTGTAACAACCTCTTTGGCGCCCAAAGCTGTAGTTACCCTTAATCAACCTAATGTTGGGGTCCCTCCCTGTTTCTCACCCATAGCCTTGACAATGTCCATTGGACTGCTTCCCCGCTATTCTTTTTTTTTTTTTTAATACGATTGCTATTTACTGCATGTAACTTTATCCCGTAAACCACTGTTATATTGTGTTCTTTTTGTTATCTGTATTGCACCTGTATGTTACCACTGTTGTATCTCACACTGTAACCATGTCTACCCTCCCTGCGACGAGGTGCCTTTGTAAATGAGTCCCTGACTCAAAGGTTGTAAATCCAACTTTCAAAATAAATAAAATAAAGAAAATCATACTCCTCCAGTGTGACATCTGGTTGGGTCCCTGCTGTCCCTGTCTGGCTGTTGTCCACAGCTGTAGCTTCAGTGACCAACATTTCCATGTCCTGTGTACTCAGTGCCTGGGATGGGCCTATTGGTTGGGTGTCTGTTGCCATGGTGCTGGCCTCCTTCTCTATTTCACTGCCATCAGCACTACTGTCTTCCTCCTCTCCATCTTCCCCTGCTGTGCCTGTGGGGTTATAACACTGTCAGACTCTACCATAACAACTGTATTACCATTACATGCTGCCATGGCAGCATTGGTTTCATGGTGTGTCTCGTCCTCTGGACTACTGCACTGTGTTGTACAGTTTACATCATGTCCCTGTGTCTGCCACATGTGTCACATTCGGAACAGCTATGCCTGCAAATGCGTGACCCTTGGTCATATTGCCTTGTGCGTGTTGGACACCACTGCATGGAATGCACACGTGTTGCTACTGTGTTGTACCAGTGTGCACCCCCACAGGCCACCACAGACCCACAATATACACCACCTCGACCAACCCATCCCACATACCCCAACCAGCCCCCCCCCGTCCAACACTACTGGCACACAGCACATTACTGTTACTGTATTTGTTTGGGGCCTACCTGTATCTATCTGCATCCTCATCATGTCAAGGTCAGTGTCCCTATGCACACTGTGCCTGCTGAGGAATGCCAGCACTCGTTGTTCATGGGCAGTGAGGGGGGATTCCTCACTTGGACCGCCACCTGTTACTGTGGCGCACCGCTTATTATGGGCCTCCTTCTCCTTGCTGTGCCACTTCAAGTTACTGAGACATTTCTACGGGTCTCTCATGTTATGCCTGGCATTGGCCTCCACATTCACCTTCCTGGCCACTGTATTCCAGGCTTCTTTGCGTTGTTTGCACAATTCCCTCTCCCCACCCCTGCCCAGCAGAAGTTTTGCATGGGCCTCAACTTTGTCTAGGAGGACATCTGTCTCTTCTCTAGTGAAGTTTCTGTTATGTTTTCCTTTTTTGTGCGGCCTGTGATGCCACTCTGGTGTTATTTTGTGCTATTGCCACCCGACTCCATTTGCATTCTGCGTGTATGACATCTTTGCGTGTTGCGGTCTTTTTTGGGTCGTATTTTGCAACATGCATAACTGTTTATGTCTGCTTTGCATTTTGTGCCATTACCCTTGGCTGTAATTTGTGACATGCATAATTCCAGTGCTTTCCGGCGTAAAGTCTCCCCCTTCTGGAATATGGCGCAAGTCACATGTCGTGGTGTTTTGGACACAATTTTCCACCCAGGTGTACTTTGCTCCTTGGTCAAGGGGATCTTTTGGAACTAGGACCCTAGTCTCTACTGTTAGAAACTGATTCAGGTGATATATCATGCAGAGCCTCTGGTGAAATTTAGCAATCAAATTGGAAATATACTGATCAAAGGACAGATAACAGTCAAGGATTATGACAAGGTATTTAAAATCAGACACCTTTTCAATCAAATTCCCATCATTATGAACAAGAGTAAAATTTGTGGCAATAGCTTTTCTGGGACTTGAAAAAATCATAAATTTTGTTTTTGAAGAATTAAGTACTAATTTATGGATATTAAACCAGGCATGGAATTTACCAAAATCTTTCTGCAGATCTCTTTCCAGAGTTGGGATGTCCTTATCAGAACAAAATAGGACAGCATCATTAGCATACAAAATGAATTCTGTACTATGACAGATGTCAGAAAGAGAATTAATATAAAACGAAAATAAAAGAGAACAAGAACTGAGCCCTAAGGGACTCCATAATTCATTGGACACTCATGTGAAATGAACCATTAATATTAATTTTTTGTATCTTTTCTGTGAGTAAGAATCAATCCAGGTAATTACATCGACAAAGAAGTTGACTTTTGAAAACCTTTTAAGCAAAATTGTATGGTCTATCAAATCAAAAGCCTTGTCGAGGTCCACCAAGGCTGAGGCAACATATTTTTCCTCATTTATAGCTTTATAAATTTGGCTTGTGAACCTCACCAGTGCAGTATTAGCATTATCATTAGGTCTAAAACCATGTTGAGATGGAGACCAGAGATTATAATTCTCAAGGTATTCAGAGATCTGGGGCCAGATATTCAAAACTTTGCCCTGGGGCTAAATTAGCACTGCCCAGTGTGCTAAATTAGCCCAGACCCAATAGTCCGCTATATTCAAAAGGGATAGCCCCGGTGCTAAACCTGCTGAATATAGCATGCTAAGGAAGCCAGGCAAACTGAGCTAGGAGTGCAGTGCAAATATAACCTGGGAATAAGACAGCTCTGAATATAGCAACCAGGAAGTGCACACCACAACAGCAGCCAAGTGCACAGTGACATGAAGGAAGGTAGAGGTGAACTATGTGGCCAATGTGTGTGCAGGCAAAGGTGTGGACTGAGTAAAACTGCATGTAAACTTACATTGTGCAAAAATGTACAACATTTCTGAAAACGTTTGCACAGTGCTAAAACATTTGCACAGGTTTATCGTAGAGCTAAGCCATTTGCCCATCGCAATCATGTTTGCCCGGGGGTAAACTTTCGTATATTCAACAGTGACATGCAAATGAGCCTACTTAGGAAGTCTCTGGGAAAACATCCATATTAGCATCTCATTATGACCTGATTTGCATGCAGTTTGCCCAGCGTTACTGCTGGGTTCCACATCTCCACCTGTAGGTGTGTCTGGAAGTACAGTGGCTGGCTGGGTCTTCCACAGCTCCACCTGTAGGTCTGTCTGGAAGTACAGGGGCTGGCTGGGTCTTCCACAGCTCCACCTGTAGGTCTGTCTGGAAGTGCATGGTAGTAGCTGTTGGCTACATTTGTACAGTACAGCATAGCAGATTGTGCCCCAGGGGACTACGCAGTACAGGCACAGGTGGTGGTGCTGCATGCAACTGTCAAACTGTAGGTCATGCTATAGTGCCCAGCAGACACTACAGTAGCAAGTGGACCAGTAGTGTGAGGGACACAGCAATGCCTATGGTGTGCAGAGCAGTGATGACCACTGCACTGTACACAGTGGCAGGCCCAACATGCAGGTGTTTACTGACAGTGGACATTACTGTTCTGCTGTTGTGTGACCCACAGATGCTGCACCAATGGCATGGGATGATCACAGCAACATATAAATGGCTGGCTGTGTGTGCTGTGGTGTCTGTACAGATGTGCGGTATGGGACTGGGGGCCACATATGATCAGACAGGCACACTGGTGTTGGGGTATTCCCAACACTGGCCCATGTGCACTGCATGATTTGTCCCAGCCTTGTGGGTGCACCCAGTCTGTGGTGCAGCCTGGATACAGTACTTGTACACCCTCCCTGCAACACCCTCCATGTTCACAGTGCTACATGTGTGTGCTGACATTTGTTGCTGTCCATGGAAGGGTGGTCTGCAGGTGTGTGCTGTATGGCCGCACTGCCATGGTGTCCACTGGGAGCCGAGTAACCACATACTGCCAGCATGGCTGGGACTGGTGGCAGATGATGGCATCACAATGATGCCATCAGTAAGCAGCATGTTTCCTCTATGTCTGGCTTATTTCTATGTGTCATACTTATTGGTTAGGGTCAAGCAAAGCCGTGCAAACTTCGTGCAAATGCAGCGCAATACCACAAAGTCATGCAAAGCTGATTTGCCCAAGGTTAAGACTACCTTTTCCTGGGTGGTAATCTGCACCGCACAATGTGTTCCACTAACCATGCAAAACCACCTTGAGCGGCCCTATGTGCTGAATTTAGAATTGCGCTGACATGCCCCCTCAGTTTGCCCCTTGCATACATTATGATTTTGCCTGATGCTAATGTGGTTTGCGGGCACTATTTGACCTTTTGAATGTCGCAGACTCATGCTAACTCATTGCTAAACCTGTGCAAAAGGTTTGCGCCCAGCGTAAAGTTTTGAATATCTGGCCCCAGGTGAGAACATTTTTTTTTTTAAATATTTTAGAAAGGGTTTGGGTCTTACCCAAGATAGGGTGGTTTCTGCTTTCCCTTTCTCAACCTTCTTACTTAATTCCTACTTTTGTTTGTTCCTACTTTTTGCAATTGAATCCTTCCCTCCTGTACTGCACACTTCACCTCTTTACCTAGGGAAGTTCTGGCCCTATCTCATTTGTTGTTACCCACACTCTTACTAAGTAGAACTCCCTGTTAAGCCTTAGTACATAACATTACATATCTATATGCAATGTTAATCAGTTTTCCACATGTAAAACACAACGAACTGAAAACACTCTCATTTCCTATTATATGTAATGCACCACAGCATCAATGCATATATAAGTTCACAATTTAGAACTTATAGCAGTATGTATTAGTTTGAAAGATAAGATACAATAACAGTATTTACCTTTTAGTTCCTTTTTAGGTGCAAACGGTATAACTGTAAACACCTATTGTGGTCATGTATCTTTTCTTTGCATTTAGTTAAGTTCAAAGGTACATTCAGTGTGAGTGATTTGGCTGCATGATGTCATTAAAGATGTTAGTGATAGGGTTTTTAGGTCTTGGTGTAGGGTTTAATATCTACTCAAGCCTGGGCTCGATCCCCAGTGTGGAACATGTTTTTTTCCTTTCTCACTACAGTTTATGTAGTATAAGAGAAATTGCTAGATGCTATTGCTGATGTTAGTGAGAGACTGTCATCAAAGGTTTGAAGTTCTATATTGTTGATAACTTGAAAAGTTCCAGGTCAGCAACATCAACTGGGTAACTACCTACATCTTGCAGGGGGAGAAAGGCAAAGTTACCCATTTGATGTGGCTGATGTTAAATGTATGCATCTCCTTTTTAGGGCTGCAGTGGGCATAGCCCTGTAGTCCTTTAATAATCACAGAGTTAAAAAAACTGGATTCTCTCCACCCATCACCACCCCACCCCCTTCCCAGTGCCCCTGCTCAACTGCTATCCAAACAGCTCCTCCCTGCCCCTGCTCTGCCCATCACCAGTGCATCCTCTCCTTGGTGCCCCTGATCAATTACTATGTTTTTATAAAGAGACTCCGCATTCCTTCCTAAAGAAACCTTCCTGCAACCACCCACTGTGTGCTGTATTGCCCCAACCCTGTCTTCCCAATTCATGCAGGCAAGTAGATTTAGAATGTAAGTAAACCCTCCTGCAACCACCCACTGTGTGCTGTACTTCCCCCACTCATCCAATCCCTTAGCACAAATCACCCGGTTCCCTCCCCCCAAAACATAACAGTGGCACTGGGGGTGCACAATCCCCCAGTGTCACATTTGGCATCGGCATCCTTTTTTTATTTATTTTTAAACTGTAACAAGAAAACCGTCCATCAATGTCATTTGTGCCACCAAACCCCCCTCTAAGCACCTCCACAGCCCCTACTTACCCATCAGGGGTCGGACCGCTGACACGTCTTCACTCTTTAAAGCCCAACCGCAAACTGAAGAAATGGGTATACCTCATTGCCATTCAGTGTATAGCTGGTAAGGACCTTGTTAAGTTTTTCCAGACCTCTTTAAGAGCAAAACAGGCTGATTCCCTCGGGAGCAACAAGATGCCAGATGTGTTTAAAATCTATCTAACTCGATGTGCTGCAGCGAGTTTTGAATACTATTGCTACCAATTTTAAGACTCTTTGGTTAATATGCTGGCTATCTTAACTTTATGGTTTGTCTCCAGCTGATGGTAAATGCTGCTTAATTTTTCAGTATTACTGGCAAGACTTTTGCTTTTTTGGACTGCCATAAGGCCACAATTTACAATCTTATTGTATGGGGCCTCTCAGGGATATTTGTGATTATTTACAAATGTGCTGCCCAGAAAACTTTTAATTAATGTGGTTCAGTTCTGTGTAGCAGCACTTTCAACTTCAACTTTATTGGATATCAAATTGAGATAAAATAATATATTTTTCAATTGAATCTGACACTTAACATACAGACCACAAATTTACAACATGTACACAATATTACATATAAAGATATAAAACACCATAATTAGTCAATATAGTGTAGATAAGATACAAATTTCATCCAAAACAATTGCAATGTGCATCATAAAGGGTGATCAAACAAATCTAAAATGATTGAAAGATAATACAGTAACATTCAATTTCTTTGATAATCTTTCCCATGTTATAGGAACCAAGCTTGACAACGTTTTTCTCCCAAAGCTAGTTTTACATTGTGGCACATAAAAACATATTCAATCCAATGATCTTAAACTATGCATTTGTTTTGGATTGATTGCAACTGTCTTCAAGAGAAAATCTGGTAAAGACTGGGTCACAAACTTATAAACTAACAAATTCCAATGCATATATCGCCTTTCAGTTAATGAACATATACCTGCTTTCTGGTACAAAATACAATATTGAGTTTTATATGGCAAATTTGTTATGAATCTTAAAGCACTATTAAACAGCACATCCAAAGAACCTAGTAATGTTTTATTAGCATTTTTGTAAACTACATCTCCATAATCTAATATTGTCAAAAACATAGATGTAACCAATAACTTCCTAACTTTTAAGTGAAAGAAGGACTTATTTCTATAAAAAAAAGCTCAATAATCCCTTTAATTTATTTGACATTGATGTTATATGTAATTCAAATGTTAAGTTATTGTCTAATAGCACCCTTAAATATTTATAGGACTCCACTTGTTCAAGAATAACCCCAGTTAATGACTTTATTTCCTTTACAGTTGATTGTTTTATATTTTGTTTCCTTAAAATCATCCATTGTGTTTTGTGTTCATTCAAAAGAAGTCTCAGTTTTATTAGTTCTTTCTGTACATTAAAAAAAAATGTTGCAAAACTGATAATGCTATACCAATATCTTCATTTTTTGTATATAAGATTGTGTCGTCTGCATAGAGTAGGATAGATGTGTCAGGTGAACAAACATTTGGTAAATCATTTATATATGATAAAAAGAATAGAGGGCCCAGCACTGATCCCTGAGGTACCCCATTACACATAGTGATAGGTGCTGAGCAGGATACCTCCCACTTTGACACATTGTAATCTCCTTATTAAATGAGCATAAATCCAGCTCAATGCTGATACACCCAGACCTACTTTCTTCAATTATTCAATAACACAATATGATGGACAGTGTCCAATGCCTTCAACAGATCCAGCAATATCACTGGCATTTCCTGGTTTCTGTTGAAGACACCCAACCCATCATCAACCACCTTCAAAATTGTGTGAGTTGTATTATGTCCTTTTCTAAAGACCGATTGACAGTGTGTCAACACATATTTAATAAAATACTGCATTAGTTGCTGATGAATAAGTTTCTTAAAAATTTTAGCACATACCGGAAGAATTGAAATTGGTCTATAAAAACCCAGGTTTGAGGAATCCCCCCCCCCATACTGTATATTGGAATAACAAATGCTGTTTTAAATCAAATGGTAGCTCTGAACTTTCTAATGAAAAGTTAAAAATATAGGCTAAATGAGGTGCCAACATTTCAGAAGCCAACTTAAAAAAAATGGAGAGATTTCATCACATCCTGGTCCCTTTTTTATGTCTAACTGTTGCAGCTGTTTTACAACATCCTCGGTTACTATTGGAAAAAATGAAAACAATGGCCTTTTCAACTTGCAGTCAAAATCAGTATCCAGAGTTGGAGGAGACAGCCTAGGATGTAAATCATCAAATGTGTTTCCAACAGAAGCAAAAAAGGAATTAAACATTTCAACTTTATCGCTGTCGGATGTCAAGACCTTCCCTTCAGCAATTAGACACATAGGAAAGGAGGGTAAACCCTGCTTCCCCTTTAATGAATCAATTCCCTTCCATAATGTTCTAGGATTACTCTCAGCTGCCAAAAAATATTTTTCATAATAATTCTTCTTTGCTTTTCTAATTTCAGTAGTACATTTATTCCGAATAACCCTAAAAGCCAATTTATCCATTTCAGATTTTGATTTCCTAGCTGTGTGCCATTGTCCATTTGTTATCTAGGGTACATTTCCCTTTCTTACAATTTTTCACTTTATTGGGGCATGTTTATCAAAAACACTTAAAAGATTTTGATGGAAAAGATTTAGAAGATTCCCATTAGATATTAAGTTTATGTGCCATCTAATGCCTTTTGTTGGAATGCTGTAACAAGTTATAGTACTCCTCAAGCATGAGCGGTTAGTGTCCGTTCAGAGGCATTTGGAGCTTCCACAGTGGACACTCAACAATCCCCACTTTTTATTTAAATACTCCTGTTGGTAATGGACAAGAATGTCGCTTTTGACACTACTGTTGAGGATATTGCTGCATTGCTGTCAATACCATTTGTACTGCTAGTTTTCTTTTGACTATAAGCCCCTATCTGGTAAATATAATTTCGGTACAAGGATAGTAATGAACAACTCCCTCTATTTTGTTATGTTTGTAATTATTATTTTAGTGGCACTGCTACTACCACATGTGATCTATGTTCTCCTTCGTTTGTGGCTAAGATAAATATTATTGGAACAAATATCATTTTTTTTCGTCAATATAGCAAGGGACTGCTGGGCCCTATGGACTCCCTGTATTGTTTCATCTTTGATAATAAGGCTCACGCTTGACCCAGTACATTAATTTGTTTCTCTCTTTTCTTTTTTTTTCCTTTTCAAGGGGAAGTACTATGTATTTTGATTGCCTCCCATGAGTTTTGAATTTACTGTATTATACCAATGTTATTACTAAGGTGGATATAAACCCAGCTTTTTAGGGCTGCAGTGGGTGTAGCCCTGCAGTCCTTTAATGATCACAGAGTGAGGACTTTGCGTTTTTTCCTAATTAAAAAAACCCAGAGTCTCTCCACCCATCACTACCCTGACCCCTCCCCGGTGCCCCTGCTCAACTGTTATCCAAACAGCTGCTCCCTGCTCCTGCTCTGCCCATCACCAGTCTGCCCCCTCCCTGGTGCCCCTGATCAACTACTATGTTTTTATAAAGGGACACCACATTCCCTCCTAATGAAACCCTCCCACAACCTCCCACTGTGCGCTGTACCACCCCAGCCCTGTCTTCCCAATTCATGCAAGCAAGCAGAATTAGAGTGTAAGTAAACCCTCCTGCAACCACCCACTGTGCACTGTACCACCCCCACCCCTCCTATCCCTTAGCACAATCACCCATTTCCCTTCCCCCAAAACATAGCAGTGGTACTGGGGGTGCCCAATCCCCCAGTGTCACAATTGGCGTCAGCATCCTTTTTTAATTTATTTTTAAACTGTAACAAGAAAACCATCCATAGATGTCTTTTGTGCCACCAGACCTTCCCTCTGAGCACCCCTGCAGCCCTTACGTACCCACCGGGGGTTGGACCGCTAACATGTCTTCACTCTTCAAAGCCTGACTGCAAACTGAAGAAACGGGTATGCTGCATTGCCATTCAGTGTATTTCAATGGGGTTTTGGACTGCATCTTCTGATTTTAATTTGGCACAATTTGATAACATTAGCAGTGGCAGTGTGTGGTGGCAATCGATGGGTCTGGAGCGCAATGGTGTCAAATTTTGGGAATGAGATTTGAAGCATAGCCAGCAAAGTAGTCCACAACACTGTCCATTTCAAGGAAAGGGTGGCTGTATTGTTAAATTAGGACTGCTTTATTTTTTCATAATTGCATTTTTCAGTACCCCGTCCCCCCATTTGTTGAAACAGTGTTGATCTTCAGAAGGCTCGGTACTGACATATCAGTTTTGTTTGGAGGTTGTTAATATAGGGTCGGATCAGCATTTTCTTTATGTTTTATACATTTATTTATTTTTCAGTTATTAAAGAAATAAATAACTCATTCCCTAGCCCCAGTCCTCCCATGGATATCCGCAGTGTGAAGAAGCTCCGTCTGTGTTGGTGCGCTGTATATATCAGTAGATAGCTAGCTGAATGCACTGTGGCTTTAACTGGCAGCACCCACTGCCTCCCAATGCTACAGGGAAAGGGGCACAGAGCCACACTCCACCTGTCCCCTTTATAGTTTCACATGCTTACCTTTTAGGAACACAGCTCTGGTGATGTTCCCATCCACAACGGTATTCCTGATGGCCATACTGTTTCCTCTCCACCATGGCACTTGAGACATAAACCATAGGTGAACCAGAGGATTGCCAATGCTCAGCTAATCTAGCTCTGAAATGAGCACTGGTAGCGTATGCATTACTGTAGCTGACGTATAATGAGAAGGCAGAGGGGTTACATTTAGAGATAGCACCCTTACAGGCCCCCCCCCAGCTCCCAAAGCTCTCATGAAATGTAATTCCAGCACTGATGGTGTTTTTGTTGAGTGCCACCTCCCAAAAGCACCAAGTTTTTTCTTTCTTTTCTTAACTGTTCATTTTTTATTTTCATTCTCTGTATTTCTGTCTTCCTACTTTGTCCTGTCTGTAATTTATCTAAAGCTGCCTTTATCTTTACTCCTGTGCCACCATATATGCATTTCATATCACTCCAGTCTCTGTTTCTGCTCACCTCTCAGTACTGCATTTCCTCCATATTGTCCTGTTTTTCTTATTAATTTTAATAGGTCTGAAAGGACGCTGATTTCTTCCCCATCAGATAAGTATTACTTTACATCTAACTAGTTTTATCCTTCCTGTTTACTCACTAAGAATTAAGTATCCTTAGTGACCCCTTTGCCATATTTTTTTACAGGTCTGATGGATGCTGGCCATACAAGACTCCTAACTCCCCCCCCCGAGTACACAGGTGAAAGATCATCAACATATTACTTATACTTGTAGCCACAGATGGTGCAGTGTGCGTGTATGTATGCAGGATGCACAGTCTGCAATTATCTGTAACTAGCCAATAGTATTCTAACTGTGATGGTGAGAGGGGGTACTGTTGTCAGTACCAGCCATGGAAGGCAGTGTGTGTGTGTGTGTGTGTGTGTGTATGTGTGTGCGTGTTCACAGTAGTACAGGTGTGTTAATAGCTTATTTGGAATATTTGGCTGAATATTTGCATTTAGGTTCCAAAATGTTCAACATTCAATATTCGTTGTTCATGTTCCTGTGGGGGAAAACAGATAAAAACAGGCCCCCACCCTCCTTCCCAGCAAAACTGTCTAAAGATTACAACCTCAGTCCCCTAACCCTCTCTTCCTATCACCAGAGCCTACAGTTTATTCAACCGCCCCATAATGGGTGACTGGCACAACCTGCCCACCTCCATGGCTGACCGCTGTCTCTTGTAGCGAGCTAAATAATACCCCACCCTTCCACCCCAGAAGCAGCATCCAATTCCTAACCTCACCAGAGCCAGAATTTTCTTACTGTAAAGAAACCTCCAGGAGTGGAAAGGTATCTGACTCAACCTGCCTACCTCTATAACTGGTCACCTTCTTGCGAATGAAAGCACTCCCATGCTTGTTGGCATAGTAAAACAGCTGGTCATGCATGGTAGCACTTTCATTCACAAGAAAGTGACCAGCTGTGGAGGAGAGCAGGTTGAGGCAATTGACTTTCTGTGCCTGTGGGTATCTTTCTCACAGTAAGAAAATATGAGTGCTACAAGAGAAGTTGGCCAGCTATGGAGGCGGGCAGGTTGTGCCAGTCATCCAGAATGGGATCATTGCTAAAAGAATATATTTTGGGAACTTCCAGGGTGAGAGGGTGGGTGGGAATGGGGTTGCAGATTTTAAACAGTTTGCAGTGGGTGCTACTTTAACTTTATTTCAAAGTATTTCATGGATACTGAATAGTAGTGCCACAGTTCTTTATTCATATCTCAATAATGAATAGTACATTTTCCATTATTTGTAGTGTTTCGAAATACTATTAATCCTTCACACACTCCTACACTGCAGTTTGTTGATAGCTGAGAGTTTAAGGATGGAGAATGACTGAGTGGTGATGGTGTATGTGAGAGTGTGTGTGTGTGCGCGCACGTGTGCACGCCGCGTGTGTGTGTGCATGTGTGTGGCAGACCTGGATTTGGTAACCATAACAGATCTCACGGTACACCGATAACCATAGCTTGGATTTAGCCATTTCAGGATACACCATGTTATGGCAGGACAGGGTGGGGGTGTTTTATATGTTACAGAAGGCATAAAAGACATAGAGATACACAAAGATCATTTTCTCCTTTTCCCATTCTGGTTCCTCCAGGCTCTTGCTCACTCTTGTGGCTCGTCATAGCTGCATACCCCTCCCTTGTCTCCTCCTAGTAACAACCCCCCTCTCTCCTGACCATGCAGCTCTCTAGTATACTTCCCATTGCCCTTTCTTTCCTACCGTTTCTGTTTCCCACAACCTCTCTCCCTCCTGCAAGCTTCCCTGCTTCTCCCCTCCTCTTATGCCTCCTCTCCTAGCCCCCATCCCCTCCTCCTCCCCTCCTCCTCCTGCCTCCTCCCCCTTCCCACTCCCCCTGGCTTCCAGACTGTTCTCTCCTCCTATCCATCTCTTCATGGCTTCAGCTGGTGTGCATCAGAACCACTATCCCCCTCCACCATCCAGATCCCCACTTCATCTCCACTGCATCACCATTGCCCCCCAGTCCCCATTAAGCTCATCTTACCTCTACTACTCCTCATAGCCAGTGATGTTGTGCCTAAGCCCAGTTCTGCCCATTCCCTTCCCTCTAGTCTACCCAAAGGACTCCGGGTGACCCACATCAACATCCATAATTTCCTGCCCAAAATTGATCAGCTACAACCCCCATGGTTTCCCCTCCTCCTTGATGTCCTGATAGTTTTGGAATCTTGGCTTTCCCCCAATATTCCCAACTCCGCTATTTTCATCCCTGGTTATTTATTTATTTATTTGTAAATTGGATTACAACCTTTGAGCCAGAGGCTCATTTCCAAAGGTACCTCATCACATTGAGGACAGACATAACAAATTTAGGTTACAGAATACAAGTCACTGAATTAGAGTTACACAGATTGATTTAATACATTATACAATTTAGTAGCAATTACATTGATACAGCTGAGCACAAGCTGGTTATAACGGAGGCAGGATGCACAGGGGGAGAAAGTAGGTCGGGTGGGGTGGAGTGCCGCACAGTGGGCATTGTCAAGTGTGGAGAGATCGAGGACACATTACACCCTCACCTGCCAAGACCACACCATGAATGATGATGTTATCGCCATCTACCTCTCTTACTAAGGTATTTAGGAGCTAAGGAGGCTAAGAGCCCTTTAGGTAATCCTGTCCATTTACCCATAATACTGAACAGTATTGCCATTTAGTATGTGTCCATCCAATCGTTATTTGAAACTTTGTTTACTATTATTTATTATAATTTCCAAGGGTAACCCATTCCAGGGGGCCACTGCCCTCTGTGTGTAGAAGGTCTTCCTTTTGTTTGTGTTAAAGTTTTTAGGTTGCAGTTGTAACAGGTGCCCCCTGGTGTAGTCCAAGTTATTTTTAAATTCCAGATTTAATTCACTTATCAGATAATTGTCCTGCATGATATCATAACACATCAAAAGGTTCCCCCTCCCTCCCCCCATTATTCTTCTTGTCTCCAGGGACATGAGGTTCAGTTCTAGAAGTCTTTCCTCAAATGATTTAAACCTTAAGTCATAAATCATCTTCGTGGCTCACCTCTGCCCCCCCAACATGTCCACACCACCCCTCAATATTGGCCCCCACACTTATATATTTTATTTTTTATTTATTTATTCAATCTAGGATTACAAATACCTTTGAGCACCAAGCAGCTCATTTACAAAGGTGCCACATCAATGGGGGGGGGGGTACAGATCCATAATGGAAAACAGACTGGTTTCACAAACAATTAAGCAATTTGTATTACAAAATACAGAATAAGAGAACAGCAAATAAATACACATTAGTTTAGCACATGACTCAAGGCAGGGAGTGAGAAGAGGAGGGAATTAGGAGGGGAGCCAGATCAAGGAAGGGGAGAGCAACCAGGCGGCATTGTCAAGTAGCAGCAGCTAGGATAGTAAGGGACGAAAAGCAAGGAAGACAGTGGGGGAGGGAGCAGGAGAGGAGAGTGAGAGGGCAAGACAAGTAGAGAGAACATTGGAAGAATGGTGTGGGGGGGTGAGGTCCAGGGAAGAGGGACAAGGATGTTAAGTGGTGCAATCACAGGAGTTTTCAGTTAGGATGTGCTGACGAAGTTTGAGTTTGAATTCACCAAGACTAGTAAGGTTAGCCAAACCATTGTGGAGGCCATTTAACCAGTATGGCGCTTTGATACAAAAGGAGCGTTGGTATTGGGCGGTCCGGCACATCGGGACTAGTAGGAGTGCGGAAGATGAGGTGTGCGTATGTTGGGTCTTGGGGGATTTGTGAAGTAAGCATCCTAATCCCGAAGGCATGAGTCCAAGGAGAATCGTTCTGGCAAGTAAGCAGGTGTGGTATTTAATTATCCCATGCAAGTTGAGCCACCCAGCCTGCATATAGACATCGCAGGTGTGAGTGAGTTGTGGTGCTCCAATTAGGAGTCTACAGGCCTTGTTTAGTGCCACAATTAGCCTTTTGAGTGCAGTGGTGGAAGCAGTTCCATAAATGACAAGGCCATAGTCGATTAAGGAGAGCACCGAGCTATGGACAGCAATATTTAGGGCTTCAGGTGTTAGAGACTTTCTCAGTCATTAGAGGAGCTCAATCCTGGTATTGACGGCTCTGGCAACATTTTCAATGTGCAGTGAATACGTGAGGTGTCTATCAAGGGTAATCCCTAGGTACTTGAAGTGCTGTATTTATTAAAGGGGGTCACCTTGGGAATTTTGGATGGTAAGAGCATGCTCTTTATGTCGACTGCAGGCTGAGGAGAATAACAGGACTTTTGCCTTCTTGTAGTTTAGTACTAGTTTATGGTTGCGGAACCAGTGCTCAACTTCCGCGAAGCCCTTTTGAAGGTCACTTTCAAGGAGGTAAGGGTCAGGGTGGCTTGCAAAAATGACAGCATCGTCTGCGTAGAGCAGTGTTCGCTGGTGGCAGGCAGTCGGTAGATTGTTAAGGAAGATGCTGAAAAGAAGTGGACCCAGGATTGAGCCCTGGGCTGCCATAGTCCAGCAGTTGCCTCACATAGGCCCTGTACAGCGGAATGATGACCTCTCTACTTCTACTTCTAAAGTTCCTTTTTATTACCCATAATCATTTATTTGCTTTGTTGACCTGGTTTGTATGTTGCATTTTGTATGTTAGTTTATTGTCAATTATTATATCCAAATCCCTCTCTTCTTCTGAATGTCTTAGGGTTTGTCCATTTAAGGAGTAGTTTACCATTTTATTGTATTTACCTAAGTGAATGACACAACATTTGTCTGTGTTAAAGCTCATCCCTCTTTGTGTGGCCCAGTTATTTATTTTGTCAAGATCCCTTTGCATAGAGTCGATATCCCCTCATCTAAGGTAATTCCTGCTATTTTAGTATTGTCTAAATATTTACTCAGCTAGTTGATTGTCTCTTTCCCCATGCTAGTCATAAACACCCTACTAAACAGCACCGGTCCCAAGACCGAACCCTGCGGCACCCCGCTAGTCACAGGTACTGAAGAGGAGGAGTATCCATTCATTCACACCCTCTGGGTCCTTCCCGTCAGTCATGCCTGCACCCATTTAATTATTCCTATGTCATGCCCTATGTCTATTAGGATATTTATGATTTCAGAGTGGGGGACTTTATCAAGTGCTTTTGCAAAATCTAAATAAATACAATCCACCAGTTTCCCATTATCCAGGACAGCAGATACCATCTCATAAAGGCAGAGCAAATTCATAACACATGACCTCCGTGCTTGAAAGCCATGCTGCTCCAAGTTTATCTGTCCGCTACTTAGGAGATGAGAGTTTATTTCATCTTTTAGTACTGCTTCCAGCAGTTTTCCCGGTACCGATGTCAGACTAATTGGGTGGTTGTTTATGCAATCTGCCTTGTCTCCCTTCTCATGGATGAGCACCACATTCACCGTCAGCCAGTCCAGTGGGACTACATTTGTTTCTAAGGATTTAGTAAATACCAGTTTTAGGGGAGTGGCTATTTCTGGAGATAACAACTTCAGTGTGGTGTCTGATATATTGTCTGGTCCAGCAGAAAAGGTAATTTTTAGGTTATTTATTTTGACAATAATATTACTTTCTGTTACTTGTATACTGGTAGAGGCCTTTAGACTTACTAGGTTACTTATTGTAGTCCTTTGGGAGAAGACAGTTCCAAAATATGTATTAAATATATCAGCCATTTGCTTAGGATCATTTACGGTTTTACCTTCTGCTGCTAGTGTACATAGACCTTTATTAGTTTTCCTAAGTGTGTTTACATAACCATAAAAAATGTTGCATGTTTTTCTTTCCTGCCCCCCTAGCCAGCTTTTTTTCCATATTTAGTTTACTTCTTTTAATTAACCTTTTGCACTGCCCTTGTACTCATTTAAAAATGTTCCCATATTCCGGGTGTTTTACTTTTTTTGTGTGCTTCATACTGCTTATGTTTTTTCTTTAGTAATTTTTTAATTTTGTTGTTAGGCCACTTGGGTTTTGCTCCCATGTTGCTGTATTTATTTTTCTTTTTGATGTGTTTGTCACATAGCACAATTATGTGCTGTTTAAGACTGTCCCTCATATAATTTACTGATTTATCTTTAAAAATAAAATCCCATTTTGTTTCTTTCAGTTCCGCTATCATCTGCTCCCTATTTGATGTGTCAAAGAGGTAGATTTCTTTGCAGCCCTTAGTAAGTGGTGTGTGTGTATATATATATATATATATATATATATATATATATATTTCCAATTGTTTAACCAGGTAAGACACACTAAGCTGAAAGCTTGTTTACAGCTGCAATCTGGGAGCACAGGAAAGTTAAGTGACTTGTTCAGGGTCACACAGTATACAAGTGGGGACTGTGGGATTCAAACCCAGTCCTCCAGATATGCAGCTCAGAGCCTTAAACCACTGCGCTATACTACCTCCCTAATTTGTATATTTGTTAATGTTAAACAGAATGCAGTTACGGTCACTATTTCTTATATGAGAGGCAACTCTACAATCTGTGACCATTATTTCCTCGATTGCCATGACCAGAGTCAGGATATTTGCCCCTCTGGTGGGGGTTGTTACATATTGGGTAATGCTTATTTGATTCACTGTATCCAACAGCATTTTACTAGTTAATTTGTTCCCTTCCATTCTTTCCCAGTCTATGTCCACAAGGTTGAAATCCCCCATCAGTACCACTTCTCCCATGGTACAGGCTCTTTCACTCTCATTTAAAATAGTAGCGGTCTCCTCATGGTTTGACCCTGGGAGTCTGTAGCAAACCCAGAGAATTCCTCTATTCAGTTTACTACAGTGTTGTTTGTCACCTCCCTTGATGCTTATGGAGGCTAGAAATTACATGCCAGTCACTCTCATATTACTGGTGAGGAAATTAGTGGTGACTGTACTGAAGGAGAGGCTGATGGGGTACATGGAGGCAAATAGGCTGCATGACCACCAGCATCACAATTTAATGGATGGGAGGTTATGTGAACTAGATCTCACAGATTTCTTTGACTGGGTGACTAGGGAGGTGGATTAGGAGAAGGTACTGGATGTTGCCTATTTGGACTTCAGTAATGCCTATCTCAACTTCAGTAATGCCTTTGACACTGTGCCACACAGGAGGTTAAAAAAGAAACTCAGCAACCTGGGTTTGAGGATGAGGCAGTATGGTGGGTATCAAACAGGTTGCAGAATAGGAGACAGAGAAGAAGAATCAGAATTTATATAGCACTTTTCATACACATTGTATCCCAAAGCACTTTACAAGCACTGCTTGACAGGTGGTGAAGTGACTGAATGTATAGTGACAGCCATTTTGTACATCAACACCCGCACACAACCTTGGACAATTGGATGAACCAGTTTGAAGGGAAGGGGAATGTTGGTCAGGACACCAGAGAAAGTTCCCTACTCTCTGCGTAAAGTACCTTGGGTTCTCTTACTTTCACCATGACACCCATCAGGACAGCACCAGAGATGGGTAGAAGGGACCTCTGTTTAACTTCTGATCCAATGAATGGCACAACCTGACAGTACCGCACCCCCTAATACTGCACTCAGGTGCCAGCATGTATGGTATGAACCCAGTCCTAGTGTGGGACTAGAACCAATGACCTTCTGTCCCAGAGGTGTATGTGCTACTAACTGCCAAGGTGACATCTGGTGGTAAATGTAATTCCCTCTGGGGAATGGGAATGTGACCAATAGAGTCTCAAGGATCGGTACTGGGTCCTGTCCTCTTCAGTGTATTCATAAGTGTCATTGTTGAGGAACTAGAGGGGAAGGTGTGTCTCTTTGCAGCGACACAATAATCTGCAACAGGGTGAGCACTCAGGAGGTGTTTTAGAGAATGCAAAGGGATATGGGGAAACTGGAGGAATGGTCTACGGGTGGCAGCTGTGTTCCAATGCCAAAAGAGCAAAGTTAGGCACTTGGTGCAGGGAAACATAGGTACTGAGTGTAAGATGGGGGTACTTACAATCATCAAGTAAGAGAGGGACATTGGGCAAATCATACCTGATGATCTCAAGGTGGCAGGGCAGTGCAACAGGGCAGCTGGTAAAGTTATTGTGTTGCTAGGGTGCATATATAGGGGTTTTTCAAACAGGAGAAGGTAGATGGTGTTGCACCTGTATCACTCAGTAGTGGGACCACACCTAGAGTACTGTGTACACTGCCAGTTCTGAAGGCCACAACTCCTCAAGGACATTGACAGGGTGGATGTGATCCAGAGGAAGGCTGCCAAATGGTTCATGGAATTGCATGAGAAAATATATAAGGAGGGGCTGTAGGAACTCAGCATTTACCCCCCTGGAGGAGAGCTTGAACGGACATGATTGAGACCTATAAGTACCTCACAGGAGCAAACAAGGAGCAGGAGGGGAGTCTCTTCCAGAGAAGGAGGAACACCACAATAGGGGCACATACAAAGAAGCATGAACAGGGGAAGTTTAGAAGTGATGTGAGGAGATCATACTTCTCATAAAGGCATGATGGATGCCTATAACAGCATGCCACAGGAGGTAGTGGGGGCAAAGACAGTGGGGTCTTCAAACATGCAGGGGATAAACGCATGGACATGATACATAGAGGAAAGGAGGAGATAGTGACACCTGAGGCTGAACAGTGTCAGGGGAGTAGCAGCCAGAGGGAAATAGGGCAAACTTGATGGGCTTGGGCCTACTGGTTCTTTTACCTCCCATTAGGTTCCCTGGTTCTGTGTTTCAGTGTTTCTAGAGTACACAGATGACTTGCACTGTTGTATAAGAGCAGTGCACATTCTACTCCTCCTTATGAGGACACACATACAACATATGACTCTTTCAGAAGCAGCCAGCTTTTGTAGTGTGGCACAGCCAGGTTTTGAATATGTCACACAAAAGAAAGACCTGCATATGAGATAAAGGGATAGGCCAAAATATCTGAAATATATATATATATAGAGTATATATATATACAGTATATATATATATATATATAATATTCCTTGCCTCCCAGGAGGCCATGCAGATACTGTATGTATGATGTGCTGAAAGAGCTATATTGGTGCTAAATAAAGAAATACACCAGACACACCAAGACAAAATGAAATAATTTTTATTATGCAGGCATGACAGAGTGATGAATGATATCGTTTGCTTGTAAGTTTCCTGCTGAACTATGTCTTCTAATGTCAAAACACTGAAGTTTAATAAGCATTATAAAATTCATAGGTTCATAGAGTTTTACAGGCTCAGGAGGCAGTGCCTTTTGAGAGCTCGCCACCAGTTGGTGGTTTATAAGTAAAATACCTTTTTACAACCCATGAAATTGTCTAGATGTTTTTTTAAACTGATTCATTGTGTTACTTTCTACAACCATTGCAGGTAGTGTGTTCCACTGGGCCACAACGCCTTATGTAAACCACTGACTTCTTTTATTAGTTTTGCAGTTGTCACCCTTTAGTTTGATTTTGTGTGTTCTGGTAAGAACAGTTGAACCACTCTTTATTTACCCTATAGTTTCCATAAGGTGGGGGTCATTCATTGCTTTATATGTTAAGCAAAGTTCACCTCGATGTTGTCTATAGTCCATTGAATAAAAGTTGAGTTTCTGGAGCCTGTGCCCATATTCTAGAAGATTCACGTCTTTAATTATTTTAGTAAGTTTCCTTTGTGCCCTTTCTATTTGTTTCTTCCCTTTAATTGTAACTGGTGTGCAAAATTGGGAACAGTAATCCAGATGGGGTCTAACCAAGCTAGTGTATAATGGGATTATAACCCTGGAGTCTCTGCTTTTTACGTGTTTGAAAATACATTCTGTAATCCTTTGGCATTTCTTAACCTTAGCTGTTGTGTTGGTATCAAAATTAAGCCTATAATTTACTACCACACCTAAGTCTTTTTCATTGCTGGTGGTTGGTAATTGTATATCATTGAGACTGTAAGAGAACTTCTGGTTATTATGCCCCAGGTGCATATTGCTACACTTCTTTTCATTAAAGTACATCTTATTATTAGTAGCCCAGCTTCGTAATTGATTTAATTCATCCTGAAATGCCTGTGCAAACTGTTTTACTCTCCAGATGTATGTTGACAGTCTTGCTTCCCCATCTCAGCATTTGACTTCCACCTGGTGGGTGCCCATTGATAGTGCAGGCTCTGAGAGGCTTCAAAGGATGTGGACTGCAATTTTGAAGTGTGTGCAGCACATCTCATCACTCACACACTGTTGCGCCATAGTGGCTAGGGGGACTAAAGAGAAAAATTGAAAAATGGGATTCAGGCAGGCTTAATGAAGTCCTGTCTGCTTATCTTGGCCCAAACTGCCACATGGTTCCCATATTTGGATTGTGCTCCAGAAGGGACCCTTCCACCTCTGGTCAACCCAGTGGGAAGAATCTATGGGAGATTCAAGCCCCTGTAACTGGGAGAGGAGTTAGCCAGTCAAGAGGAGTTGGGGATGGGGCTGAGTAAAGGTCTCAGTCATGTCCCCCCTGTCCCTTCTGTCTTCCAGGGAATACATATTCAGATTGCTCAGCCTGTCCTCATATGTTTTTCCCTCCAATCCCTGGATCACCTCTGTGGCTCTGCACTGCACCCCCTCTAGTAGCCTGACATCCTTCTTCAGGAACGAGCGCCAGTACTGCACACAGTACTCTAGATGCGGCCTGACCAGTGACCTGTATGGGGAAGGATCACCTCCCTTCTTCTGGAGGAGATACCCATTGCTATACACCACAGCATCTTGTTGGCTTTTGCTGCTGCCCTCCTGCACTGAGCAAAGTTGTTCATTCTCCCCGTTATGATCACCCCTAGGTCCTTTCCCTCCATGGTGCTTTCTAGCTGTACTCCTCTTAAGTGGTAATCCCACCCCAGGTTCCTAGCTCCAAAGTGCAGCACCTTGCACTTCTTGGCATTGAAACCCAACTGCCATGTTTCTGACCACTCCTTTAGCCTAGTTAGGTCCTCCTGCAGTCCCTTCCACCATTCAATGTCATCCACCACAGCTCCCATTTTGGTATCATCTGCAAAAAGACTGATTTTACTCTTGATTCCATGTGAGATGTCTGCTGTGAACAGCCCGAAAAGCACTGGTCCCATCACCGAACCCTGTGGAACCCCACTTGTCACTGCCCTCAGTGCCGAGAGTTTTCCCCTGTGCCACCACCCTCTGCTACTTTCCCATCAGCCAGTTTCTGATCCATTTCACCATCTTTGGTCCCGTTCCCACATCCTCCAACTTCCCCCACAACCCCCCATGTGGCACTGAGTCAAAGGCCTTGATGAAATCCAAATACAGGACATCAACTGCATGGCCTTTGTCTAGTTCCCTCATCACCCAGTTGTAGTACTCGATAAGGTTGGTCAGGCAGGATCTGCCTGAGACAAACCCATGCTACTGACTATTCTGTAGCCCATTGTCTTCCAGGAAGCCCACCAGCCTCTCTTTCGTACAACCTATATAAAACCTCCTCTAGGCAGCCTGCCTTCTCCCACCTTTTCCTCTGTAACAATCTCCATTCTGCTCTCTGCTCCTCATCTTTCCTATCCTCTTTCAAAATCTTACTCCAGGACCTCATTACACAGGGCTGCTCAAATAAATAGACAACCTTCCCCCAACCCACTTCTGCTTTGGCCTCTTCTCTTACCACTCTCATTTTCACTCCTGCACTCTTTGGTTGTTACTGTTTATGTTACTTGTCCTTTTGTTTTGTGTCTGCCTTCTATTTTCCTCTGCTCCCACTCCCACCTAACATGTCTGGAGTTAGTTTGAATTCACGTCACCATACTAATCCCCTCCCTATTTGCTGTATTCACCTTAGACTTCATATAAAGTATTCACCTTTATAACTCACATTTTTTGGTATTTTTCTTTATTACCCATTTTTTAAGCTAATCTGGTTTATAGCAGTTTATAATTTATACTGAAACTGGTGAGCAGCAGGTTGGCGCTGAGTGGGAACTCGTCACACAAACAAGCCATGGTGCACTGGTCCAAGAGCAACAGTAGTGTAAGTGATCAGCTCAGCCTACTGACTACTGCCAGCAGCTCTGTCTCACATTACTAGGATGAAGGCTGTACTGTCCACTTGCTGTGCAGCATACAAACTGAGGGCTCCCAGATTAACATTACAATGTTCCAGTCAACACTCCTTGATTTTAGGGCATATCCTTGATTTTGCCACCAAAACTTCCCAGATCCCGCTTAACTGAGGCATCTCTGTCACTGAAGAGTGGGGATTTGAAACACGAAAACCATAGATAGTTGTAATTGTTAATCTTTAGAAACCCCTTTTCATTGTGTTTTATTGCATCTGTTTTTTAAAAGTGGATATTTTCAGGGCTTTCAAAGATGGTGATGCGGGGTGCTGTGGAGCAGCATCATGGTGACAGCTTTTTGAGCAAGCTATGCTAACGAGACTGACATGTTGTTTAAAATCTGGTCAATTTGAATATTTCTTGGGAGATACTTAATCTAACGTTGATCAGAAGAGTGTGGCATCAAGATGAGCCCAAAAAGGACTCTAAATGCCCTCCACAAAGCTTGGATGTGTATATGTCAGCATCGGGCGCTACTATAGTTCTGGGCCTCTGGCCATGAAAAATCTGATCTCTCTGGAGCCCACAACGGCACAGATTTTAGCCATGCTTAGCAAAATTCAGGCTACTGTGGAGGAGACAAATAAGCGCCTTGAGGCAGTTGAAGCTAAACTCTCTGATAATGACCACCTGATTCAAGATAATGTAGCCGCTATTCAAGATCTTAAAGAGAGCAGGGAGCATCAGATGGAGTGCAAATTGGCCTATATCAAAGACCTAAACTTCCTGAAACTTAAGATGGAGTCCTTGGAAAATATGCAAAGACAATCAAATATCCTCACGTTAGGCTTTTCTCCAAAGTTTGCTGGTCCAGTGGAATTATTGCCTGCTGTTCAAAGATTCATTTTTCAAGATCTAAAGTCGCTGCCTACAGATTTGAGGATAAAAATCTTGCAGGTCTTCAGTATTCCACAATGGCAGTGAGCCAGAGAATCAGTGCAGCATTCATGCCTTATATAGCTGCTCTCTCAACATGGACTCAGATAAACTCACACAGGCGCATGCTCCCTAAGAAATCATTTGGGAAGGTAACCAGCTTTCCTTCTTTCCTGATCTTGCAGCACCAACTCAAACACACAAGAAGGAGTTGCAAGTCATAAAAAAAAGAGTTCCTACAGAACGGTATTGAGGCTAGGTTAAATTTTCCCGCACAGCTACTAATCAAGCATGCATCTAAAACCCATGTATTTGTGGATCCCTCAGTGGCATCGGTATTTGCAGAAAAGCTAATTGAAGGGCTTAAGCCGACCGTTGAGACCTTGGATGAAGAAGGTTGATGCTAATACGAAGATACAGGTCATGCCAGCTATAACTTCGATCTGTGATCGAGACTGTTTAAAAATGTTGGCTTTATTCCAGTTGAAATAATCGGGCTCACCATAAGATCTCTTGGCCTAAACACTATAGTTTCTTTTGTTAATTGAATTTTCACCTATAAGATTGAAAGTTTAACTGTAATTAAAGTTCTTCATACCTTTTGGGTTTTGCATTCTTATTTTGAATGTCGCTCCATATATATAGTACAATGCTGTATCCTGAAGGACTCTACTGTAATTTGTCACATGCAAGCACAGGGAGCACTTCTCAGTTTGTGAACTGATTGAAAATTTCTGTTTAAATTTTGTTGCCTCTTAGGGCAGGTTGCCATGCCATGCAAATACCTAATGGGTTGTTATTCAACTTAATTGAGACCAGACAATCTAGTTTAACTTCTGTTTTACAGTGTTATTGTCTACTTTTTTCCCTCCAAATATTAGTCCTGCAAGGGAACTGGCTCCTTGGCTTTATAGACGGTTTTCCACTGCAGTTTGAGGTGAGAGGATTATTGATCTACAAGCAGTACAGTTCGGACTTTACTCCTATACTCATTTATGCGGATCTCTACAGTACACGGACATACTATCTGTTATTGATAATTGATCTTATTATTTTTTATTGTACATGTGGTGTGGGGCTCTGCAAACCTCAATTCTTTTTATTGTCTGTAAGATACGGTTTTGCTGTAACATTGTAAACTCTATAAATAAAAAGTCAAAAACAAAATGCTAATGCCCTGGTACAAGTCAAGTATTTGCCCCCAGTTTTGTGTGCATTGTCTTTTCATTATTGTAACAGGATGTATTGAGGGGTATGATCTGTGTTGATTCTTTTAACTTAGGGAAATGGAGCAGTTTACTTGGAAATGGCTAGTACAGATTATTAATATTCCTTTTTGCAGGGAAATAGACTACTGTAGGGCTCCTTAGGAGTAAGTTACAGAAGCATTACTCTGTATTAAAGGAACACTGCCTAGGGATCTGTGAGCCACTGTTGACATCCCCCTAGACTGAGTACCTGGGAACCAGGCGTCAGGTAAACAGACCAGACCTAATCTGACCCTTTTGGTGTATTTGTGAGTGCACCTTTTCTGAGACTGAATGCAGCTTGGAATTTAATATGTGAAACTCTGTACTCTCACCTGCTCATAGTAGGCTTTCCCTTAACAAACAACAAAACAAAATAAAAAATTATGCACTGCCTGTCTGGGACCTGATGTCGGTATCCAGCAGGCAGCATTACAGTAGTTAGGGTTTGGGATGCTGGGGTTGATTCACTGATGCTCGATGCAGCTGCATGGATAGCAACCAGGGTCACCTCTTTTCAGTCAATGAAATACTATTTTCTATAGTAGGTCTGAGGAAGTCCTGGAGACAAGACGGATCACACTGTGGCTGCTGCCCCTCTTTCATACTTTGGAGCTTCTCTGTCACTCTGTTCGCTTGGCTGAGGCAGGGCATTAATCAGGTCTGTTGATCCCTCTCAGAACAAGATGCTGCAGACTGCAGTAATACTGTAAATGATAGACCCAGAAAGAAAAGATACACATCAAATTAATTAGAAATGATGGTGTCAGCTCCCATTCTGCCAGAGAGGTATATGTCCGGGACCTTTATGGGAACCAACCAACACAAATTTTACCTGCTAAGTAAGGTTTTAAACAGGAATTGGAGGTTAAATGGCAGCACCTGGTCCAGAGAAATTCAACATCCCAATTGGAACTGAATATGGCTGCCTTGCACAGTGCCAGACTATATTTGTCTGAAATCGAAAGGTGGCACCCTGTAGAAAAACCTTTCAGACAGTACAAGTCCAGCTCTGTTTACAGTATCTAGCTCTCTATCTGTTTATCTGTCTGTCTATCTATCTATCTATCTATCTATCTATCTATCTATCTATCTATCTATCGCGCTTGCTAAAGGCACCTTCGTGACTGGAGGTATTTTAGGATTTTAGGTGCACTATGAAGTAACTTGCACCCCCTCCCCCAACAACACACACACACACACACACACACCTTTGTATGTTTCAATTGTTTTCCCCTTCCTCACATTTCTCCTTTGACTGCTCCTTTCTTCTCTGCATTCTCCTTTTCTAACCTGCTACTTCCTTGAATAACTTGCATCCTGGTAGGACTCTCTCCCCTTGGGATCTCCCTACTCTATCTCTGCCTGTGATAGGCTACTTTCCACCCCCCATGTTTCTTCCGTCACCCCCCCTCAACTGATTTAAATGTCAAAGTTACATTTAAATCTTTCACTGAAGACTATAGTTCACTCCTGGCTGGAATCAGCCCATTACCTTGGTATAGTTTGTTATCCTTCCTGGTTGGTCCCTAGTCCTCAGTGTAGCCACACTTCTCCTTTCCGCACCATTTTGTCTTCCATTACTTGAAAGCCTTGGTGCGGAGCTCCCTCTCATTCTCCATAGTACAAGATGCACTTGCTACTCACATTGTAAACACACTGGAAACACAGGATTAACTCCATAAGTTATCTAAATTTACCAAAAACAACATTTACACATGCTCCTGACTATGGCACTTCGATTTTATGTTTAGGCCCATGACACACACTTATCAAGTTAATGCATTAGCAGCCCTAATGGCTCTTCCTGAGCGTGTTATGTTTGCTTGTGCATGCAAGTGCAGCAAACATTTTGTTACAATGAACCACATTTCAGAGGTGTGTTACTGATGTGTCCAATGCTGGTCAAGCTGAATTCGGATTGTCAGTGACAGACCAATGACCAGGCAAGCTGATTATGACATTTGTCAGTGTTTAAATGGGCAGAAACTTCATGAAGTTCAATGGACCAAAGAACTTCTATAAGACAGCGCTTTGGTCCTTTCATTTGCATGAAACTGGCTGGCAATCAGCTGAGGAGCCCATGTTCTTTACAAGATGCTCACAAGGGTATTGGAACCGATAAGCCAGGAATGCCATATGGTACAGTTCATTGCAGCTGGAGCTAAGAAGCTGCCTGCCAGAAAAATGTACATGCCATCGTTGGCCCACTGCAGTTCAGTAATTCCCAGCCACAAATTTAGTTTAAAACCTCTACCAGATCCAGTCTCACATATGACCAACTTTTAAAATGGCCCAGTTTGCCAGTGAATGGCACCTTCTGATTTCCAAGTTGGTCCGTCCCCATTTTCAAGTCGGTATGTCCTCCGTATCTAAATTGGCTACTGATGACAAAGTGCCATATTTGCTTTTTGTTGTTTACTTTTTCTGACCGTTGACAATGCCTGCACATTTATATGAGGGGTTGCTGTTAGTGTGTGGTTTGAGTGGGTGGAGTCAGGGACAGTAGTGCAATAAAGAGCATGGCAGCAAACAATGCTGAACTACATTTCGAACTGCTGCGTACCAGCAGAGAGAGAAAGAGAGGGGGGAGGGAGCCAAGTACCAGAGAATGGAGGCTAGATCCTATAATGAAGCCGAGGGTTGGTTCAAGGAACATAGACTGGTGATAAATCTCAAAAAAACCAAAACCATGATCTTCGCCCACCCACAAAACAAGTCCAGCAACTTCAAACTTCACATACTGTCTAGCTCCAAGTTCCCACTCGAGCAAGTGTACTCCTATAAGTACCTTGGGATCTATTTTGTCCCCAATCTCTCCTTCCATGATCACATCTCAGCTCTTGCCACAGCTGCAAATATTCGGCTAGGCATCTTACACTGGTATAAAAACTGTCTCCTCCCTGAGGCCCGCCGACTCACGGTCACATCATCCATACTGTCCCTAGCGGATTATGGGCTGCCAGTGTACAGTGCTGCTGATCAGACCGCTCTCAACAAAATTCGCATTACACTAAACAAGGCCTGTAGGCTAATTTCAGAGGTCCCTAGGCTAACGCACACTTGTCAGCTATACGCAAAAGTCATGCTGCTTGACCTAGATGAAGGTCTTAGATATCAGACCTGTATCATAACAAAAAAAACTCTCCTTGGGCTATCCCCACCGGGTCTGACAGCATCCATTCACCATGCAAAATCACAAGTACATACTCGATCCTCTGGCAAAACCACCCTATCTATTCCCAGGGCCAGGACCTCACACGGTCAAAGAGCCTACTGCTACAGAGCCCCATCCTGGTTCAACACGCTACCCCCTTCTATCTCTGATGCTCCATCGATATCCTGTTTCAAAACCTCCCTCTGAAATCACCTATTTAATACTCGAAGCTGTAATTGTTACTAGTTTGGCCTTGCTCAAACGCTATGACAAAGCCACCTGTTTGGCTGCATATAACAATAGAAGACAGACTGCCTTTAACAATTTATTGTATGTCTCATCCTGTTTGAACCAACTTGTTGTATTTCTCATTGCTGTAACATACTGTTGTATTGTGTCTGTCCTTTTTGTGACAAGGTACCTTTGTAAACGAGGCTTTGGCTCAAAGGTTTTCAAACTGCTGTTCAAATAAATAAATAAATAGAGCAGTGAAGGGAGGTGAGCAGGCTGTGATGGTAATCAGTAGGTAACACAGCAGTCATTCGTCCCGGTTCTGGACACCCAACCTGACTCGTGTCTTCTCAGCCAGGGCCCCCAGACTCCCTGGACATAAAGCAAGTAAGGAGCGATTACGGTGCACCATGTGGAGTCAGATGGAGGAGAAAGGCAAAGACTGTTGCCGGTCCAGCCCAGGCAACCCTTAGCCCAGCCACCACTGAGCATGCCAGACAATTGCACACTGGTTGCCAGTAAGTTGACTCAAGGCAAGGGAGACTCAAAGTGGACAGGGGGTGGGTAAAGACTGGTGGTGTCAGATGGGTTAAACAGGTAGTAAACTGCCTGTCTGAATGAAGACTGAAGGCTGCCGTACTCTTATAGCCACAAGCTCTCTTTTCCTGCACAGTGGCCTTGGTGCATTAATCGGACCATGTGAAGGTGTGGGATAAAACACACACAGCAAACCAGAAGTCAGGTGCATAAAAATGCAAATGTGTGTTGTTATTTTATTCAAATTAGAAAATAAAAAGAATAAACATACAGAAAGCAAAAGGTTATTCAATGTCCAATATCCAGCAAACTTTCTAACTTCAAAAATTCCTGAGGTTTAGCGTCAGCCTTTGCTAATAGAACAGTGTGGAAACAAGTACACATTCTTAGGTCCTCCTCACTTGGTAGTCAGTATTCAACTGATTCCCCTGCCTATCTTCGTTACTGCAAGTGGTGTGTTTTCTTATACCTTCCATGGATGACATCACAGTCAGGTGATCCCCTTTTTTCTAAAACCAGTCTAAACCTCTTATTCTAAAGAGTTCCCAATCAAACAGTAAAGACATACATGTTCATACATGTTATCTTTTCTAGCCTAGACTCAACTCTTCTTGGTTAAGGGGGTTTCATGTTTCCATTTTGTTTAATCTCAAAAGATAGTTTTAATAAGATACTAAGTCCATGAAGGTTTCACTGGGTTTACAAGGGGAACAGGAGAACGAGGGACTAGCAGGACCAGACACAGACGACATACCTAGTAAGCCCCACTCATGGGGGAAGGGGTGTTACAATTGAATTGCATTTAGTATTCAAGAGTGAATCCAGATTCTAACTAACAGGAGGTGACTAATCTTCCCTGGGCAACTATTTACCTTTGTCCCTCTTCCCAGCCCTTGCTGATGCCATCCTCACAACAATGGATAAAGAAAGGTACTATGCCACCATAATCTTTTTCACCCTGGGCAAAGTGGCCACAGCAGTCATTCATCACATCCTCCTGAGCAAACTAAAGGGTGCAAGCTTCTCTGACCTGGCAGTAATATCCTAGACTAACCTGAGGTGTACACCTTGTCTGAGGTGTACACACTGCGTACACCTCAACTGCACCTTATATAGTGCACACCTTGCAAATGATGTGCACCTCAACTGCACCTGACAAACTTGTACTTTTACTTACGTACACCTATTCTGCACCTTACAAACTTTCATTAATGCAAAAAAGTTTTGGGAACTCACCATCAGCTTCAATAAACAATGGGACTTCAGTAGTCAATTAATGTTGCTTGTGCAAATGTTTTAGTTGGGGCATCACAAGTAAAAATGTGCGCCGCCTGACGCATTTTGGAAAGACTCCTTTTTAAAAGGCCACATGTCATTAGAGCTATCCACTGATGTATAATATGACATAAAATCTAAGGCAGTACTAGCTCAACAATGTAACATGCAAAATCTATGTCAAAGTGACAAGTGCATAAATAATGGGTAAGTGACTAAAAACTGAGTTATAATTCTACCTATATACAATACTAGCAACAAAAGTAAATGTAACCCCCCTGCAAACGGGGGTTCCCAAAAGTCTTCCAGGAGCTTCCTTGAATGCTCCAAGCCTGGATGGTGTTCGGCATCTAAGCTGCTTATCTGTGAGTGCTTTTAGAGCCTCTGGTACTGTCTCTTTAAGAGCTGTCTGCCTGCAGACATAATTAATTTGGATGGGGGTCTGTGTGTTTCCCTGCTTGAGTCCCACTCGAGCTGCTGCCAAATCGCTCCGTTTCTGCCGTCACTAAGTGGGCAGAGTGAGCACTTTTCAAAGATGTAACTGTTTGCCAGACATCATTTAGAGTAATAACGAAAATACAGTTTGTCTAACCTGCTTTTCTTTGCAGTCAGAACTGTGTTTGCCTAGTCCTCCATTCTAGTTTTGAACTGCTGAACTGGACCAATCAGTGTGGGGGGACCTTTGAAATGGAGCCTGCTGCTGGCAAATCAGAACTTGGACTCTCATTGTGGAGCCAGCCATCAATGTACTGTATGGCCAATGCTTCTAGGAATTGTAGTTTGGACTTCGGCACCTTTTTTCCACCAACAGGGGGAGTTTACTGTGAGTGACAGCCAAACCAGCCAACTGAACTGGGAGGAACTCAAAGGAAATGCCCGGCTCTGTCTACTGGAAAGATGAGATGAGTTGTGACTGTGAAGAGGGAAGGAGCTCCGGACTCCTGCACTGTTGAGTTTTTGCGCGGGAAGCTCGTGTGGGGCCTTGAAGTTTGGCCTACAACTGTTTGTGAGCGCCAGTGTGGACTGAATCAGAGTTGTAAGGAGAAAGGAGCACCAGAAGTGAGGAAACCAGGCTCACCCTGTAGAAGACTGGAGAAATTGCTGAATCGCGCTCGGTCTGTCAGGAACTGAATCTGCTGTGTTTTCTCCCGGGTATTGTACAGTAATTGAGATCAGGATGGAGAAGCAGCCTGCCTGGTATAGTACTTTCCTTTTACATATAAATGTGTGTAGTGCTTGTGGGGAATCACGTTTCAAATCCCCTGTACAGTGAATTGAGTGCCTGAAGCTGGAAGTAAACCCCAGCTTAATCCAGACTACATCCACTTGCTCTGAACTGCCGTGGGGTCCAATCACAAGGACCTTGTCCACACGGTCTGCTCCTCCTGGCAATCAAGGACAATCAATCAATCTGCCTTCCATCCAGTTCCCAGCATTGAGTTTGTGAGTACAAAGCAGGATAGCTCTCTGCCATCTGTTTATCGAATTGCAAGTGTGTCATCTAATTGTTGTTTTTTCATTTCTTCATGAACTGAGCCAACCGGCTCCGGATTACAATTTGGGTATTGTGCAAGTGTTTTTTCCATCACAGGGCCCCGAACAGCTGCACTGATCCTGGCTAGCCCCCACCCCCCACATCCTGGGTACCCAGTGAAAGTGACAATTTGGGACTCTGAAAATGCGCACATAACTGTGATTATTAATGTGTTTAACCTAGTTAACTTGACTTCCCCCTGTCCTTGTTACAGCTCCTTAAATAAATCAGATCTGTTTGTTTCAGCAAAGTTACACTGACTGAGGTATTTGTTTATGTTAAAGTATTGTACTGTAGCTTTTGCACTGTATCATCTTGTTTTACAGGGGGTCCCCAGAGTCCAGTCGACAGAGCCAGTCCTGGGGGTAAGTGCATATTGGGAAGATTTTTCTGATGCATTGTGTGGGCCACTAGTGGGAAGAAAGGGGGGATTACAGTGTCCCAGAGGGCTGCGACCAAGTTAGTTTAGCTACTACAAACCCTGACCTCTGGGTGGAGGCACCCGCCATTGGACCTAGGCCCTCAACCTGTTAGTAGTTAAGCAGACAGGGGTAGTAGCCCTTGGGATAGCGCCACCTAGGGGTTACATCTTGGAGGCTCACCGCTGGGATTAGCGTCCTGTAGTGGCCACATTTACGAATTACTGTTAAAAAATGAATGGGTACCCCAACAGAAGTGGCTGTACACTAGCTGGTGAAGTGGTGTACTGGGGAGGAGATTGACATCCAACATGCTATACTTATCTTGGATATCCCGCTGGTACCAGTACGGACACTGTAGAGGGAGTACTTTCCAAGGTTGAATGTTTACGAGACCCTGTGGTAGAGGGACGACAGGCTGATCTGCTCACCCAAACTTTCATGGCCATAATAGAGTGTAAGGACCCTGTAGACAGTTCTAAAGTGCCACAGACTGTTACCCCTGGGGAAACTCTCACTGTCTGGAGAGTGATAACCAAAGACAGTAAAGACCCCAAGGAGAACAAGCCTCCCCCCATTATCTGAAACTTTTGAGGAGAAATTTGCTAAATTGTTGTTGGGGGAAGGGAAAACTGTGGAGGATTTAAAGAAACTATTATTGCCACCTGAGAACGTTCCTCCACCAACACCCTCTTCCCCTCCAGCACCCGTTATTGCCTCTCCTTCTGTGCCAGTGCAAGCCCCCATGTCTGTACCTGCCAATAGTCATGACTCTTAACGCAGGTTGAGAATTTTCTCTGGCACCCTCCCCACCCCACAAGGGGAGGATGATTGGGAGACCTGCATAGACTGTGTTGCCCCTTTGGTATCTGAGTGGCAGTGTGCAGAGGCTGAGAAACGGAAAAGAATCCTATAGCGCTTGAGAGGTCCTGCTCTGGAAGCTATTAAGTCTTTGAGGTCCACAAACCCTGAGGCATCTGCCCAAAAGTACCTAACTGCACTTGAATGCAATTTTGGGAGTATTGAGTCAGGGGAGAGCTTGATGTGTGGAAGTTTCAAGGTACAAAACAATGGCCAGGGGAAAGTTTATCTGCATATGTTACTTGTCTGGAAGGAGCACTACAGAGGGCCTACCAGAAAGGGGGGGTGTCCGCCAGTGACTTAAACCGTGTGAGGTTGGGGCACATATTGCAACATGCAAAGCACTCAGAATTGCAGCTCCTTCAGTTGAGGCTTCATGACAGGAGAGGTAACCCACTGGATCATTGTGATTTGATGAAAGAAATCCAGGAAGTTGAGGAGGAGGAGGATTTCTCAGAGCCCCCCGTAGTTGTAGCTGCTACAACCTCTGCTCCAAGGGCAGGTTCGGCTGCTGATGGCCAGGGATCACCGAAAACCCATGATGAAAGTCAAGGATTAAGTGCCTGCCAAACAGGGATGACTGTAAACACCCCGCATTGGGAGGAGTTGCTGAGGGAGATTAGGAAAGTAACAGACAGTCTCATCATGAAGGATACTCCTATGAGCACAGGCACTGACACTTGCTCAACTGCTTCTGCTATGGGGGTGGGGGTGCCCACCCAGGCACCTCATGTTGACAACAGTACGAAACTTGATGCATTGACTATGGAAGTGAGGGAACTGAAAAGATGTCTCCAAATGTCCAACCCACTGCTGGCTGAGGTGGCACCAAGGTTTTCTATCGATAGTACCAATGCCGCAGCCCCCACAGTGATGCCTCAGTCACCCCAAACTTCAGCAGACATATTTTGCCATAATTGTGGGAAGGATGGGCACATGAAGAGAATGCCAGTCTCAGAAAGACTTAGAGAGAGTGGTGAGCCGGCTACAAGGAGAGCTTCGGAGAACAAGTCAGTGGTTAAGAGGTGCACGAAATGGTCCCAGTGAGGGTCCCAAAAATGCTAACTCACGTCCCTCTGTGGCAAGGTCAGTTGCCCAGGCCCCTGCTACCACCTCCCCAGACTGGTCCAGAATAGTGGGTCCCTCCATGGGGACCACTGTAAAGGTGAATGGAGTGTCTACAAGAGCTGTATTAGACAGTGGCTCCCAAGTGACAATTATGTTCCAGGATTGGTATCAGAACCATTTGTCAGATGTACCCTTACAACCATTAGAAGGACTGCATGTATGGGGGTTAAGTGAGAAGGCTGACCCCTACGCCAGGTATATCTGAATTTGGCTGTCTTTCCCCACCTCTGTGGTTGGAATGGCAGAGCAAGTAGAGACCCTGGCCTTAGTGTGTCCCCCTACTGGACTGTATGATGGGGTTCCTTTACTAATTGGGACTAATGTACATATGTTTGGATGGCTGACACAGTTGTGTTATGAAAAACAGGGGTCAAGGACTAGTAGAGCTTTAAGAATTCTGGCCTTGATCAAGAAGGCCTATGAGGCACAGAGAGATGCTGACAAAGTGGAACCAGAGGAACCGGTTGGAGTTGTCTGGAAAAAGGATCCTGAGTCTCTGATCCTGGCACCAAATGCCCAGTGTACCCTCCAGGGGGAAGTCCATATCAGAAAGGATGTCAAGAATAAAATCCTCATGTTGGATGCACCAGGCGATGAAAAACTGCCGGAGGGACTGCTGGTCAAGCCTAGTATTTTGCCTGCTAGAGCCCATGCTTATGCCAGAAGGGTAATGGTTCAAGTTCATAATGTGTCTGACAGAGAGATTCGAGTAAATAGAGGTTGCACCCTGGCTAATGTGCATTGTGTAGACACTGCAGTGCTACCCAGTAGCAAGACTTTGGGAAAGAATGACAGAGTAACACCTGACTTGTTTGATTTCGTTGACTCCCTGTTGCCAGCTGAATGGAAAGTGATGATCAGTGAGAAGCTTGCCCAGAGAGACCAGGTGTTTTCCTTAAAAGAATGGGACGTAGGATGAGTGCAAGGAGCTGAGCACCACATCCGGCTGTATGCTGAAAGGCCATTTCATGAGAGGTCCCGACGCCTGGCCCCTGCTGACATAGATGATGTGAGATGGCATCTGTAAGAGATGCTAGCCGCTGGTGTAATACAAGAATCCAGAAGCCCCTATGCTTCCCCCATTGTGGTAGTGAGAAAAAAGAATGGGACAGTAAGGATGTGCGTGGATTATCGCACTTTAAACCGGCGGACTATCCCTGATCAGTATACAATGCCCCACATTCAGGATGCTTTGGACTGCCTGAACGGTAGCAAGTGGTTCTCTGTGCTGGATCTTCGCAGTGGGTACTTCCAGATCCTGATGGCCTAGAAGACCGTGAAAAGATGGCCTTTATCTGTCTGCTTGGCTTCTATGAATTCATGAGGATGCCTCAAGGGATTTCAGGCGCCCCAGCCACCTTTCAGCGACTGATGGAGCGTGCAGTGGGGGACATTAACTTATTAGAGTGCCTGGTATACCTAGATGATATTAATGTGTTTGGCAGCTCACTGGAGGAACATGAGAGCAGATTATTCAAGGTGTTGGACCGACTGGAAGACTTTGGCTTTAAACTGTCCATTGATAAGTGTCAATTCTTTCAAACATCAGTAAAGTATGTGGGACACATAGTATCCACCGAGGGAATAGAGACCGACCCAAGTAAAGTCGAGGCCTTGACCACCTGGCCACAGCCCAAAAATCTAAAAGAACTGCAAAGATTCCTGGGATTCTGTGGTTATTATCGGCGTTTCATCAAGGGCTATTCAAGAGTGAGCCACCCTTTACTTAACCTTACTCAAGGGTATCCCCCAACCCCCAAAAAATACAAAAAGTCAGCGTCCCTCGAGACTGAAAGAGTGTATTTTCATCCAAGTGAAGTATTTGGGGCCCACTGGACTCCTGATTGTGAGACTGCTTTTCATGAGATCATATATCAACTTACCCACGTTCCAGTGTTGGCCTATACTGATCCAACAAAACCTTATGTCCTGCACACTGATGCTAGCTTGCAAGGGTTGGGGGCTGTGTTGTACCAAGAGCATGAGAATGGCCTGAGACCAGTGGCCTTTGCCAGCAGAAGCCTGACCCCTTCCGAAAAGAACTATCCTGTACACAAGTTAGAGTTCCTAGCTTTGAAGTGGGCCATTGTTGATCAATTCCATGAGTACTTGTATGGGGCTAAGATACTAGTAAAGACTGACAATAATCCTTTGACCTATGTGCAGACTTCAGCTAAGTTGGATGCCACTGGCCATAGGTGGCTCTCTGCATTATCTACCTACGACTATGCAGTTGAATACAGATCAGGCCTGAACCACATAGATGCTGATGCTCTCTTCCAGAGGCCTGTTCCCCAGAATGACTGGGTCAGACTGTCAGAACCTGATATTAGAGCACTCTGCCAGAAGTTTGACAGGGAGGAACAAATGTCCATGGACACAGTGGACTGTATGGTGGATTGTTTGGGACCCTCTGAGAATTGCATACCTGCTGCTTATTGCCATTTTTCTGCAATAGACATTGGTGCACTGACTCAGCTGGACAATGACAGTATTCGGCTGGCTAAATCCCGAGATCCCATGATCAAATCAGCTTTAGAAGCCCTATATGCAGGGAAAGATGTGTCCAAATTACGTTCCACTGATCTGAGAACTGCACTGTTATACAAAGAAGGTCCTAAGCTGAAACTGACCAATAGACTGTTATACAGAGAAACAGTAGACAGAAGGGGGCAAGTAGACAAACAACAACTAGTGCTGCCCACTGCCTTTCGAGATTCAGTACTGAGGTCCTTACATAACCACATGGGGCACCTTGGTATAGACCGAACACTTGACTTGGTGAGATCCAGATTCTACTGGCCTAAGATGGGGGCTGATGTGGAGCAACACATTGTGCCCCCCTTGTTAACATCACCACCAGTGCACCCAAGGAGCTGGTCTGTATTGATTTTCTGAGTTTGGAATCAGATCAAAGAAATATTAGTAATGTGCTGGTGGTCACTGACCATTTTACGAGATATGCCCAAGCTTTCCTCACCAAGGACCAGAAGGCGTCCACTGTAGCAAAAGTACTTGTAGAAAACTTCTTTGTTCACTATGGGGCTCCACAAAGAATCCATTTTGATCAAGGGAGAGACTTTGAGAGTCATCTGATCAAAGAGACGCTTTCTCTGTGGGGAGTGCGAAAGTCCAGAACCACCCCTTTCCAACCCCAGGGGGACCCACAGCCTGAACGTTTCGACCGCACTTTGCTAGATATGCTAGGCACACTCCACCCAAAGGACAAGCCTAGATGGAGCCAACAAATTAGCACCCTGGTACATGCCTACAACTGCACCAAAAGTGATGCCACTGTGTTCTCCCCCTACCGCCTGATGTTTGCAAGAGAAGCTCAACTGCTGGTAGATGTGTGCTTTGAGGTCTCTCCTTATGGGATTCGAGCAGACAACTATTTAAAGTATGTGCAAAAGTTAAAGGCCCAGCTAAATCATGCATACCAACTGGCTCAAACCATGGCTGCCAAAAGAAATCTGGCCAACAAAGAAAGGTATGATAAAAAGGTGAAAGCACAGGAACTCCAGGAGGGAGATCGGGTATTGCTAAGAAATCTGGGACTGCATTGCAAACACAAGATTGCTGACAGATGGCACCATCTCCCTCACATTGTAGTGGGCAAACTAGATGATCTGCCTGTGTACAAAGTAAGGCCTGAGAATAATTCAAAAGATGTTAAAACGATGTATAGAAATAATTTACTGCCCATTGGACAAATCTTGATTGAGTCTGAGCCCCCAGAAAATGCCCCCTCTGGACCAGTGACTAGAGCTGCTGCTAAACAAAATCAAGTAAGTCTGCACCTACAGAAGCTGAGTTAAAGTGTTCCCTCCACAAATCCCAGTTGAGCATGACTGTCAGTCCATATCAGAGGAAAGTGAGTGTGACTTTGAATACTACCCTTCTTACAAACTGAGTCAGTTGTTTCGGGGCAATCCCCTAGTCAATACTGGAGATAAAGCTGGGCCGTCTGGACTGTCTAAGCCCCCAGTTTTGTCCCTGGAGCCAATGCTCCCAGAAAGTGAAGTGCAAAGCATCAAGTCAGATGATATGGAAAAATTGTGTATGGCTGAACTGTTTCAGCTTTCAGGGGAAGAAAATGATGGACTGGAACAGACTGGTGATACACCAGAACAAGAAGAGTATTTTGAGAGCCCTGACAGTTCACTGCCAGTGTCCGAAAGCTCTCCATGTGAGCTAAGTGTTGTGGACTCAGAGATTGTAACTTCTGGAGCTGAAAGTGCCCCAAGTTCTAGCCTCTCTACCCCAATGGAGACTCCCCTGACAAGTGAGGACAATGCTGAAAATGAGGCTCAGAGTGTAGAGACTGTAACAGTTCCCCCTAGAAAGACTGGTCATGCTGTAAAGACTGTGGTGCACCTCAGTTATGATTCCCCGGGCGGCTGGTGAACTTGCCTCTCAATGTTGTCCATAAAGGAGTGTATGTGTCCCCGAGCTCATTGCCCAAACTGAACATTAGTGCTAACTCCAAGTTACTTGTGTTGCCCTCTAGGTATGGTGCCCCTGCCCCATCCAGCCCCAAGGTAGCTGATAGGGAAGGGCCCCCTCTCTTCAGGTTTCATGTACAAGAGGTAATAACCTGAGTTATGGTACAATGTGTGTGTAATACTGTGTAAAGAGTGACGTACTGCAAAGTTTCAGAAATGTGTTCCTGGTAAAGTGATATATTGACTGATGATTACATGTATGAGCATAATGTGATCTTGATGCAAATGTATATGGTTGCAATTGAAACTTATGGGGGTACTTGCTTGACGCGGACGCCAAGCTTTTTCCAGGCTGGGAAGGGTGTAACCCTCCTGTAAACGGGGTTTCCAAAAGTCTTCCAGGAGCTTGCGTGAATGCTCCAAGCCTGGATTGTGTTCAGTGTCTAAGCCATTTATCTGTGAGTGTTTTAGAGCCTCTGGTACTTTCTCTTTAAGAGCTGTCTGCCTACAGACATAATTAATTTGGATGGGGGTCTGTGTGTTTCCCTGCTTGAGTCCCATTCAAGCTGCTGCCAAATTGCTCTGTTTCTGCCGTCACTAAGTGGGCAGAGTGAGCACTTTTCAAAGATGTAACTGTTTGCCAGACATCATTTAGAGTAATAACGAAAATACAGTTTGTCTAACCTGCTTTTCTTTGCAGTCAGAACTGTGTTTGCCTAGTCCCCATTCTAGTTTTGAACTGCTGAACTGGACCAATCAGTGTGGGGGGACCTTTGAAATGGAGCCTGCTGCTGGCAAATCAGAACTTGGACTCTCATTGTGGAGCCAGCCACCTATGTACTGTATGGCCAGTGCTTCTAGGAATTGTAGTTTGGACTTTGGCGCCTTTTTTCCACCAACAGGGGGAGTTTACTGTGAGTGACAGCCCAACCAGCCAACTGAACTGGGAGGAACTCAAAGGAAATGCCTGGCTCTGTCTACTGGAAAGATGAGATTAGTTGTGACTGTGAAGAGGGAAGGAGCTTCGGGCTCCTGCTCTGTTGAATTTTCACGCAGGAAGCTCGTGTGGGGCCCTGAAGTTCAGCCTACAGCTGTTTGTGAGTGCCAGTGTGGACTGAATCAGAGTTGTAAGAAGAAAGAAGCACCAGAAGTGAGGAAACCAGGCTCACCATGTAGAAGACTGGAGAAATTGCTGAATCGCGCTCGGTCTGTCAGGAACTGAATCTGCTGTGTGTTCTCCCGGGTATTGTACAGTAATTGAGATCGGGATGGAGAAGCAGCCTGCCTGGTATAGTACTTTCCTTTTACATATAAATGTGTGTAGTGCTTGTGGGGAATCGCGTTTCAAATCCCCTGTACAGTGAATTGAGTGCCTGAAGCTGGAAGTAAACCCCAGCTTAATCCAGACTACATCCACTTGCTCTGAACTGCCGTGGGGTCCAATCACAAGGACCTTGTCCACATGGTCTGCTCCTCCTGGCAATCCAGGACAATCTGCCTTCCATTCAGTTCCCAGCATTGAGTTTGTGAGTACAACGCAGGGTAGCTCCCTGCCATCTGTTTATCGAATTGCTAGTGTGTCATCTAATTGTTGTTTTTTCATTTCTTCACGAACTGAGCCAACCGGCTCCGGATTACAATTTGGGTATTGTGCGAGAGTTTTTTCCATCACAGGGCCCTGACCAGCTGCACCGATCCTGGCTAGCCCCCATCCTGGGTACCCAGTGAAAGTGACAATTTGGGACTCTGAATATGTGCACAGTACTGTGATTATTAATGTGTTTAACCTAATTAACTTGATTTCCCCCTGTCCTTGTTACAGTTCCTTAAATAAATCAGATCTGTTTGTTTCAGCAAAGTTACACTGACTGAGGTATTAGTTTATGTTAAAGTATTGTACTGTGGCTTTTGCACTGTATCATCTTGTTTTACAGGGGTCCCCAGAGTCCAGTCGACAGAGCCAGTCCTGGGGATAAGTGCATATTGTGAAGATATTTCTGATGCATTGTGTGGGCCACTAATGGGAAGAAAGGGGTTACAGTGTCCCAGAGGGCTGTGACCAAGTTAGTTTAGCTACTGCAAACCCTGACCTCTGGGTGGAGGCACCCGCCATTGGACCTAGGCCCTTCAACCTGTTAGTAGTTAAGCAGGCAGGGGTAGTAGCCCTTGGGATAGTGCCACCTAGGGGTTACATAAAAAAAGCTAAAGACAATAACCTTAAGGTCTTCATAGTAAAATCAGCAATCTGACACAGAATAATTTATGATTTAAATAGCTATATGGAGGACATAGCAGACAAAGGTTCAGATGTAAATACTTGTGAACATAATATTTTTTTAGTTAATGTTTATTAGAGATTAAAGTTTACATAGCAAACTATCAGCAGGCTTGTTGGTACAGACATGGGCCAGCTTTGTGAGTATACTGTACAAGTAACAGATGATACAGTGAATTATCCCTTACTCAGGCTCTATTATCTGGTGTATGTTTGCCATAACATACAAGAACATCAATTTAGGAACCAGTAAAGCCAACAAGTAAGCAAACTGGCTAGCATGCTATAGAGATGAACTGCAATTTTTGTTGTGTTATAAGGTACAGAAAGAATCGGGGTAATTGTGGTACAGGACACCTTGTTCCAGGAAGAGCTTTGCTAAGTTTTGGGGGGGTGCAAAAGTGGGTTCATCAGACATGGGCACTTCTAGCTGCCTGCAGGTGGGGTTCTTGTTGGAGGAGCCACCTGCTTCAGGCATCTTAGAGAGAGCCCAGGTCCTGTCATTTTTGGGCATAATACCCTTAGCAAAATATGACATCCTCTCAACATTGGCAAGTTTTTCCATGGAGAATGTCAATTATTCCACAGATTGAACTTGTGGAGCGTGACACCACTGCAAGATCACTCGCTTTGCCTCAACTGATGCTGCCATGATCCAGCTATAGATATGCTTGGGAGGGGTGCATCAGCTAAAAGAAAACAAAGCAACCAGAATGTAGATGTATGGGGGAGATGCTGGTGTAGAATTCTCACACACTCTCCATTGATCTTTTAACAGAAGAAGGTCTCTTCGGAGCAGGTCCACAGAATATGTGCCAGGCTCCCCCGGGACTTCCACCCATTCAGCACAGATAGTTGGGGATAAGCTGCATGGACTTAAGTTGGGCGTATGTCCTATACCAGAAGTGCATTATTTTATTTTGATTTAGAAGGTTTCTGTCCACCATGCATGCCTCATATGTGAGCTTCTAGAAATCCAACCACTGACCTTCTGGAATCTGACAAGCCAGCTGGTTTTCCCACTTCTCCTTGACACCTGCAACTGTTCTGGGAGGGAGTCCTGGAAGCATCTACTCTGGTGTAACCAGTTTTGTACATCTGTCAAAGCTGATGTGGTGTGGGGATGGTCCCTTGGTTCTTATTGTGGAAGTGGATAGCATTCATTAGTTGTAGGTACCTCCAGAAGTCTCATTTCAGTGGAAGAAATATTTCTTGGAGGTTCTTGAACAAGTCCACATGAGAGAAGCCCCACATTAGGACATCCTGTACTGTCCAGATACATCTGTCCCTCAAGAAAGAGCAGTTCATGGTTTTGTAATTAATTTGAATTAGCAGACTGACCCACACCAGGCATATTGTGGGGTCCTGCAGGGAGGATTTCAGTAATTTAGCTGTAGCTTGCCACACCCAGATGGAGGGCTGCACTGAGGGAGGGTAGTTCTTGATAGATCCAGTTTTCATGTTTTAGAAGATCCTGAGGGATGTTCTTCTGGTGACAGTCATTTCCAATTGTATCTGTAACCCCCCTGCAAATGGGGGTTCCCAGAAGTCTTCCAGGAGCTTGCTTGAATGCTCCAAGTCTGGAGGTGTTCAACGTTTAAGCTGCTTGAGTGTGAGTGCTTTTAGAGCCTCTGGTACTGTTTCTTTAAGAGCTGCCTGCTTGTGACCATAATTAATTGAGGAGGGAGGACTATGTGTTCTAATGCCCAAATCCCACCCGGGCTGCTGCCAATTCGTTCCATTTTTGCAGTCACTAAGAGTGCAAAGGGAGCCCATCTAAAAGCTGTAACTGTTTGCCTGTAATCATTTAGCATCATCATTTGTGAAATTGCAGTTTATCTAACCTGTTTTATTGCAGTTGGGACTCTGTGTGTGTTTCCCCTCTATGTTGGAAATGAACTGCTGAACTGGACCAATCAGCGTGGGGGACCTTTAAAATGGAGCCTGCTGCTGGCAAATCAGAACTTGGACTCTTAAGTTGAGCCAGCCACAATGGGACTGTATGGCAGATGCCTCTGGGAATTGTAGTTTGGACTTCGGCGCCTTTTTGCACCAACAGGGGGAGTTTATTGTGAGTGACAGCCAGACCAGCCAACTGAATTGGGAGGAACTCAAAGGAAATGCCTGGCTCTGTCTACTGGAAAGATCAGATGAGTTTTGGCAGTGAAGAGACAAGGAGCTCTGTGCTTCTGCGGTGCATAGTTTCGTGAGAGAAGCACGTGTGTAAGGCTCTGAGTTTTAGTCTGCAGCCTGTGCAAGTGCCCATTCGGACTGAATCTGACCTGTGAAGAGAATCAAGGAGATCTGAAGAGTAGAAACCAGGCTCACCCTGTAGAAGACGGGAGAAATTGCTGAATCGCGCTCGGTCTATCAGGAACTGAATCTGCTGTGTGTTCTCCCGGGTATTGTGCAGTAATTGTGATCGGGATAGAGAAGCAGCCTGCCTGGTATAGTACTTTCCTTTACATATAAATGTGTAGTGCTTGTGGGAATCGCTTTCAAATCCCCTGTACAGTGAATTGAGTGCATGAAGCTGGAAGTAAACCCCAGCTTAATCTAGACTACATCCATTTGCTCTAAACTGCAGTGGAGTCCAGTCACAAGGACCTTGTCCACATGGTCTGCTCCTCCTGGCAATCCAGGACAATCTGCCTTCCATCCAGTTCCCAGCATTGAGTTTGTGAGTACAAAGCAGGATAGCTCCCTGACATCTGTTTATCGAATTGCAAGTGTGTCATATAATTGTTGTTTTTTTTTTCATTTCTTCACGAACTGAGCCAACCAGCTCCGGATTACAATTTGGGTATTGTGCCACTGTTTTCCATCACAGGGTCCCAACCAGCTGCACCGATCCTGGCTAGCCCCCATCCTGGGTACCCAGTGAAAGTCACAATTTGGGACTCTGAATATGCGCACAGTACTGTGATTATTAATGTGTTTAACCTAATTAACCTGATTTCCCCCTGTCCTTGTTACAGCTCCTTAAATAAATCAGATCTTTTTGTTTCAGCAAAGTTACACTGACTGAGGTATTCATTTATGTTAAAGTATTGTACTGTGGTTTTTGCACTGTGTCATCTTGTTTTACAGGGGGGGTCCCCAGAGTCCAGTCAACAGAGCCAGTCCTGGGAGTAAGTGTACATTGTGAAGATATTCCTGATACATTGTGTGGGCCACTAGTGGGAAGAAAGGGGGGTTACAGTGTCCCAGAGGGCTGTGACCAAGCTAGTTTAACTACTGCAAACTCTGACCTAAGGGTGGAGGCACTCGCCATTGGGCCTAGGCCCCTCACCCTGTTAGTAGTTAAGCAGGCAGGGGTAGTAGTCCTTGGGATAGCGCCACCTAGGGGTTACATCTTGGAGGCACTGCTGGGATTAGTGTCCTCTAGTGGCCACATTTACGAATTACTGTTAAAAATAAATGGATACCCCAACAGAATCGGCTGTACGCCAGTTGGTGAAGTGGTGTACTGGGCAGGAGATCGACCCCCAGAATGCTATACTTGTCTTGGATATCCTGCTGGGTACCAGTACGGACACTGTAGAGGGAATACTTTCCAAGGTTGAATGTTTACGAAACCCTGTGGTGGCGGGGCGGCTGGCTGATCTGCTCGCCCAAACTTTCATGGCTCTAATAGAGTGTAAGGACCCTATAGACAGTTCTAAAGTGCCACAGACCATTACCCCAGAAGAAGCCCTCACTGCCTGGAAAGTGATAACTAAAGACAGTAAAGACCCCGGGGAGAACGAGCCCGCCCCCCACTATCTGAAACTTTTGAGGAGAAATTTGCTAAACTGTTGCTGGAGGAAGGGAAAACTGTGGAGGATTTAAAGAAACTATTATTGTCACCTGAGAACGTTCTTCCACCAACACCCTCTCCCCCTCCAGCACCCGTTATTGCCCCTCTTTCTGTGCCAGTGCAAGCCCCTATGTCTGCACCTGCCAATAGTCACGACTCTTACCGCAGGTTGAAAATTTTGTCCAGCACCCTCCCCAACCCACAAGGGGAGGATGACTGGGAGACCTGTATAGACTGTGTTGCCCCTCAAGTGCTAGAATGGCAATGCTCGGAAGCAGAAAAGCAAAAGAGGGTAAGTGAGAGCCTCCGAGGTCCTGCCCTGGCTACCATCCATGCCAAACGGGCCAGTAACCCTGAAGCGACTGCACAGGACTATCTTGAGGCCTGGGAGAATGTGTATGGGAGCCCAGATTCCGATGAGGACCTGTGGTGGAGAGTAAGAAATGCACAACAGTAAAGGTGAGTTGTTGTCTGTGTATGTATCTCGGCTGGAAAAATTGTTGCAAGAATGCCTCAGAAAGGGTAGTTTGCCAGCAAATGAATTGGACTGAACCAGGCTTGACAGGATCCTTAAGTCTGCCCCCTTCTCAGAACTGCTGTTGCTTCAGTTATGCCTGGCCAACCAACTGGAAACCCCACCCTCCTATGTTGAGCTAATGAGAGAAATTCGAGGAGTTGAGAAAAGGCGACCCCGGGAGGGACTTGCACCAATAGCTGCTGCTACAACTCAAATGACTGAGGGTGACCCATCAAGTGAAGTTCAGGGGCAAGGGTTGGCAGTTAATGAGTGCTCTAAGAAGGAAAAGGGTGTGCCACCATGGGGTGAACTGTTGCGGGAGATTAGGAAAGCAACAGACAGTCTCATCATGAAGGCCACTCCTACAAGTATGGGCACTGACACTTGCCCAACTGCTTCTGCTATGGGGGTGGCGGTGCCCACCCAGGCACCTCATGTTGACAACGGTTCGAAACTTGATGCCTTGACCATGCAAGTGAGGGAACTGAAGAGAAGTCTCCAAATGTCCACCCCACCACCGGCTGAGGTGGGCACCAAGGTTTTCTATTGATAGTACTAATGCCTCAGCCCCCAATGTGATGCTTCGGTCACCCCAAACTTCAGCTGACATATTTTGCCATAATTGTGGTAAGGATGGGCACATGAAGAGGGAATGCCGGTCTCAGAAAAACTTAGAGAGAGTGGTGAGCCGGCTACAGGGAGAGCTTTGGAGCACAAAACAGTGGTTAAGAGGTGCATGAAATGACCAAAGTGAAGGTCCCAAAAATGTTAACTCACATCCCTTTGTGGCAAGGTCAGTTACCCAGGCCACCTACCACCTCTCCAGACTGGTCCAGGATTGTGGATCCCCTCCATGGAGACCACTGCAAATGTGAATGGAGTGTCTACAAGAGCTGTATTAGACAGTGGCTCCCAAGTGACAATTATGTTCCAAGACTGGTATCAGAAGTATTTGTCTGATGTACCCTTACAACCGTTGGAGGGGCTGCATGTCTGGGGGTTAAGTGAGAAGGCCTACCCCTACTCAGGATATATCCGAATTTGGCTGTCTTTTCCCACCTCCATGGCTGGAGTGGCAGAGCAAGTAGAGACCCTGGCCTTAGTGTTTCCCCCTACTGGACTATATGATGGGGTTCCTTTACTAATTGGGGCTAATGCACATATGTTTGGACGGCTGGCACAGTTGTGTTATGAAAAACAGGGGTCAAGGACTAGTAGAGTTTTAAGAATTCTGGCCTTGATCAAGAAGGCCTATGAGGCACAGAGAGATGCTGACAAAGTGGAACTAGAGGAACCGGTTGGAGTTGTCTGGAAAAAGGATCCTGAGTCTCTGATCCTGGCGCCAAATGCCCAGTGGACCCTCCAGAAAGGATGTCAAGAATACCCATCCTGCGTACCCAGTGAAAGTGACAATTTGGGACTCTGAATATGTGCACAGTACTGTGATTATTAATGTGTTTAACCTAATTAACCTGATTTCTCCCTGTTCTTGTTACAGCTCCTTAAATAAATCAGATCTGTTTGTTTCAGCAAAGTTATACTGACTGAGGTATTTGTTTATGTTAAAGTATTGTACTGTGGTTTTTACACTGTGTCATCTTGTTTTACAGGGGGTCCCCAGAGTCCTGTCAACAGAGCCAGTCCTGGGGGTAAGTGTACATTGTGAAGATGTTCCTGATGCATTGTGTGGGCCACTAGAAGGAAGAAAGGGGGGTAGCAGTGGCCCAGAGTGCTGTGACCAAGCTAGTTTAACTACTGCAAACCCTGATCACAGGGTGGAGGCACTCGCCATTGGACCTTGGCCCCTCACCCTGTTAGTAGTTAAGCAGGCAGGGGTAGTAGCCCTTGGGATAGTGCCACCTAGGGGTTACATATCCACTTGGGGGGGGCTTAGGGGAGGGTGGTAAAAGCCACTGTAGTGTTTGCACCCCAAATGAATGCATGATGGTATCCTTACATCCAGGGGAGATCCACCCCCTTCCCCACCTTCCAATCTGTGCATAGTTTATTTCTGCTATGCCTATGAGATTTCCCCTCTCAGAAAAGGTGACTGAGCAAGCTATTTATTTTGACAAACCATGGCTTGGGGATGAGCAGTGTGAGATTTAAGAGACAGTGTAAAATCTTTGGGGCAGACATCATTTTAAAGGAGATAGGAAATGATTTTATATAGTTAACAGTCCTTCCATGCCAGTTATGTATTCTAATATGTTTTGATGAATTTTTCATTAAATAAATAATCTAGCTTTGGGGTGCCCTCTGATCTACATAGAGTTCTAATCTCCTCACCAGCTACTGCTCTTGATTTTCATATTTTCAAGACGTTCTATGTCATCAATAACACCATTCCATGCTATTCATCTGAATGGCCTGGAAAGGAGTTTATGATGTCATAGAATGTTCAGGCAGTATGAGAAGAGAGAGCAGCAACTACCGAGGAGAGAGGGATTGAGGGGGTGTTACAAAGACAACAAAATTGGATTATTAGTGCAACAGAAAAGGTCAAAAACATATCAGAATACTGGCTAGCCAATAAAAGGACAACTGCAGGGCTTCTAGAGGTATAAAAAATGTTTCCTATCACCTTTAAGGGTAGCTATTTTGCTTACCATTGATAGCTTTAGTAGTTTCCATCTGTCTTTCTCTGGTATGAGTTTAGCTAGTAGGGGTGTTAGATTCACCTGGGATTACTGTGCAGGGTCTGATAAAATCTTAATGCCAAAATAAATGATACCCTTTGGGGACCACTTCATACCGAGGGTTTGAAAAGGTCTCTTGGTGTAACTCTGACTGAGCAACATGACGTTGGTCCTTGATGACTTAACCTTGAGATCTGACACCTTAGTTAAGCTTGACAGGGTCTCTAGAAGGGGGATGTGTGCCTTGGGGGCATCTCTAGTTAGCACTAACAGGTCATCTGCATAGAGCATAATAGTAATCTCATGTGTACCTACTGGGAGGTCCAGGATTTAAATGTGTTGCTGAAGAGCTATCGCAAGAGGCTCTATAGTCAGAATGAAGAGGAGGGGGATAGGGGACAGCCCTGGATGGGTACCTTTTTGAAGGGGGGAAAAGGTCTGTGAGAGTAGAGTTGGTTAGTAGTCTTGTCACTTCGGTATTATAGAGGGTGTGAACACAAATGAGAAATGGTTCCCCAAATCACATTTGACATGACACTTGGAGGAGTTAGTTCCATTCCACTGAGTCAAATGCCTTTTTGAAGTTTATTGCTATTGCTGTGGCTGGAGTGAGACCATCTCCCTGTTTAGAAAAGAGAGTGGCCAAAGCACGAAGGTTGTCACTATCCACACGACCTTTAATGAAACCTACTTGGGAGTTATGCACTAGGGAGAAGAGGAATCTTTAGATTCTGTTGGTTAGGGTTTTTGTGAAGACTTTGGTGTCCATATTGATTAATGGTATGGGTCTGTAATATTCTGGACTGGATGGATATGTGTCTTTTTTTGAAGGACAGTTATGGTGGCTTCCTTTATAGTTGCAGTAGGGATGTTTTCTGCCTAGCCTCCTCAAACACACTCTGAAGGATAGGGCATACCAGTTGAGGGACTAGTTTGAAGAGGTCTGCTTTGAATCTGTACTGCCCCACCCCCACTGCCTTGTTGCAATTTGTTGTGCTAGAACAGTGTCCAGCTTCTTGACTGAGAGAGGTGCATCCAGTTCAGAGACTGCCTCTACCAGCAGGTTGGGCAGGGGGAGGTTGCCCAGGAATGACTGACTATCCTGTCTTGGGGGGGGTTAGATGAGGTGGACAAGGATTCATGGAAGGATCTCATGACTTTGTTGAGCTCTTCTGGGTTTGTCGAGTTTAACCCACTGTGGTTCCGCAAAGCAGTTAAGTGTCTTTCTGCCTGGTGTTGGTGCAGGTGGTAGGCCAGGACCCTGCTAGTGCACTCGCTGCCTCCTAACATATATGTTGCAGCTACACGATGACCAGCTCTGCTTTCCTGGTATACATCACATTCAGTTTCATTCTGACACCCAGGAGCTCTGCCTTCAATTCATGGATCCTGGATCTGGGGAGGTTTTTTTTTTTTATCTGGGCTTCCAGGTGTTTTAGCTTGCCTGACAGTGTGCATATACTGCCTCCCTCTTTCTCTGCCATGTTGCTACAAACCTCACAGTCAAACTCTTAATGTCTATCTTTGACCTCGTGTTTGAAAACTGGGATCACAGAGCAATAAATGGTCCAGTTTTCAGGCCTGAGATTTGGTGGTGGGGGGGGTTCCCATTTTAGGGCAAGTAAGTGGGGAGAGTGGTCCAAGATATGCCAGCTACCAGTGTCGGTGGCCATCATTTTGTGCACCATCATTGTAGACCCCAGCCAAAGGTTAATATGAATGAAAGGGTTGTGTACTGCTGAATGGCAGGTGTAGTCTCTGGTGGTGGGGTGTTGAGTCCGCAATTGGTCCAATAGTGAATGGTCATGTGTCAGTCCCTTCAGTGCCTCAGCTGACCTAGAATGAGCTTCCACCTTTCCTGAACTGTGGTCTAGATCCGGGACCAAGGTCAGATTGAAGTCACCTGCCAGTAATATGGGCTCATTATCAGGTTTCAGTTGGGTGAGGGTCTCATTAAGGCTGTGAAAGAAACTGGGACTATTCACGTTAGGGGTGTATATGGAACCCAGGACTAGGATGCCTTCTGAGGTGGTCATGTGCACCAGGACCCATCTACTGTCTGTGTCTGTAGCTGTAGCTACCGGGTGCCAGTTTGAAGGTTTGTGCAGCAAGATGGAGACCCCTGATTTCTTTGATGAGTCTGAGTTGTGTACCTCAGATTCCAACAAATTCCAGACTAGTTTCTTTGCCTGCTCAGAGTCAGGATTAGTTTCTTAGAGCAAGGCCTTGCTCTACGTAGAAGAGAGACTGGGGGCAAAAATGAAATGTAGAGAGGCTATATTGTAGCGACAATCCATTTGCAGATTCCTGGTCCCTCTATCCACCCGGAGTGCTATCATGCCACCTGAACCTGTGTCCCTCTCACCAACTGAGAAGGGTTGCTAGATAACTGGTTGCCAATTCCTTTGCAATGTGCAGTGGCATAAGTGACATGGGTGGGGAGGGGTAGAAGTGGTAAAGGGAGGGTGGATAGTAAGGTGGCCTAAGCTGTTGTCGACAGGTGGAGGTGCCTTCCTCTCTCACTGCTCCACAGACAATTGCGCTCATTCTGCCCTCCAACTGTAGCTTGAGGATGCAAGTAAACATAAAATCATAGAATGTGACAGCAAATAAAGGCTGCTGGGACCACCCAGTCTGCCCATTTTTTTAACCTTCATTTTTTTGCTGCAGACCCTACTTGATCCACAGTGCAATCTTTCCCCCCTTCCTTACCCCTACAATTGCCTTGTGCCTGTCTGAGGCATATTTAAAGCCCACCACAGTTTTTGTCTCAACTACCTCTGCTGAAAGGCTGTTCCAGGAATCCACCACCCTTTCTGTGAAGAAATACTTCCTCACATCCCTCCTGAATTTATCCCACTCCAGCTTCATAAGATGCCTGCTTGTTCTAGAGCACCTTTTTCTCTGAAAAATACTCCCTCTTGTACCTTATTAACCCCCATGATTTATTCAAAGGTTCCTCTTCCTCTTCTTCTCCTGGGTGTACATATGTAGCTTCTTTAGCCTGTCCTTGTAAGGTTTCTGATGCAGACCCTGCACCATTTTGGTAGCCTTCCTCTGAGCCACCTCCACCCTGTCTGTGTCCTTTCTTAGATGAGGCCTCCAGAATTGGACACAATACTCAAGGTGGGGTTCTTACCAGCAAACTATATAGTGGCAGCACCACCTCCTTCTTCTTACTAGTAGTACCGCTTCCTATGCACCCAGCATCCCACTAGCCCTTCTGACTGCCTTGTCACACTGCCTGGCCAACTTTAGGCTGGCTGCCAGACACCTTCCCCCATCCTGGTGCTGAAAAACCACTGATATTCCCCATGGGACCCTGTGTAAATTATGACACAAGTCATTGTAAAACACACTTGCATTGCAATCCATGCAGCAGGATGGAGGCGGCATGGGGGGTGGGTGGATCATGACGGTCATATGGCTGTGTGGAGCTCAACATCATCTGGACCAGGCAGGGGATGGTATTGTGCAGTCAGCTCATCTATACAATCCTTATAACTTGTCATAAAATGCCAGATGACAACTGTTACGGTCGGTGCTTTTGCAGTCCAATGCAGGTTGTCCACCTGTGGCTCCATGTCTGCTGGAAGAGGGGGCACTAATTCCATGGTCAAGGCCATACCACTTTAAGAAGTGACATAATGTCGCCTCCCCTAATCACTTTCTTGGAATGTTAGTGAATCATTACTTGTGATGATAATGACCATGTCCATGTCACTAAACTGCGGCATTGCAGTAGGCACTGGCAGTGTAATTTATTTATCATTACCCCTTTAGCGGAGTGCATGTGTTGTCATCTGCAGAATACTGAACAGTGAATGGCTAGTGGGTTTGGGGGTTAATCATGGCCTGCAGAGTTACTGCACAGTGGTCAAAGTGTGACAATGAAATGGAAGGGCCATCATCACAGTCCGTCAGGTGGATATGTAAGCAATAAGACATGATGGGGTGTACAATAAACAGATATTACCACAAGCCCAGGAGTGTAGTGAGGCATGAGGCTGCAGGCTGAGTGGCTTCAGCCCTTGGAAGTGCGGTAATATATGAACATATGTACATAGATATAATTCTGTGAATCCTGAGTGCTCTAACTGTTCCCCCATTGACAGGACTGATCTCATAGTAACCCCTAATAGTGTAAATATACATAATCATTTAAACATTGATGGACCTATATCTTGTGTAATTAGCTATTCATCACACAAAAAAGGCCCAGAGAAGGAGAAAACAAAAATAGTGACAATACTAATGATCTTTAGTACGAAGTCCAGAGCAACAGAGCTTACAAAAAGGGGTGCAAAGCTACAGCTTTCTCATTGGATACCACAAATAGGTTTCTCCCCCTTACCCTAGATGCAGCTTCCTCTGAGGCACCCTCTGAGGGCCTGAATAGGGATAATTTAATGAATACTACTTATCCACCAGACACAATGGGGGAAGTCTCCACCTCATATAAGTTAGTTGGTTCATGTCCACCTCCTTCCTCCATTCCTTTAATTCCATTGTCTACTGCAACCAATTTTACTCAGTCAAGTTGTAATACTTCATTAGAAAGTCAGGAATTCCTCAGGGATACAACCCCGAACATGACAGATCTGAAAAGACAAATTTATGTACTAGGTGATTCGCTTTTAAAACATTTAGATAGAGATGTTTGTGCAGAAGACAAGGCTAATCGTACTTGTTCTACTTTTCCTGGAGCTGGAATTTCCGATATCACTAGTATGGTGAATAATATTCTTAAAGATTGTGATCCAGATCCTCTAGTTGTGCTCCATGTAGTCACTAATAACATCATGCATGATGACTTTATGGATATAAAAAAAGACACCGTGGCACTATTCAATCGTTTGCAAAATTTCTCTTGCAATATTGCATTCTCGGAAATTTTACCAGTCCCAAGAGCATCATATCGCATCAACTGTAAAATTAAAAGTTACAATAAGTGGCTGTATAAATGGTGCATTAGACAGTCTCAGACCTGTGTCACCCACTGGGAGGAGTTTTCTTGCAGACCTGATCTCTTTGCTAGAGACGGTCTTCACTTGGGCTACTGTGGTAAACTTCTCCTTTGTAAACACATTCTTGACTATGTGACTAAGAATTTAAACTAATTGGGTTGGGGGTGAAACCATTGATCACCCCCCCCCCCCAGTTTTAGTTAATGATAAACACAATGGGTACCAATTAAAAGAATTAAAATGTTTATATTTCAATGCAAGGAGTCTCTCCAACAAATTAGATGAATTAAAAGCTATTCTTGCTCTTGATAACATCGATATGTATCGGCCACTGAAACCTGGGGAAATGACAAGTTTGACTGGGATTGTCATATACCTGGCTTCACATCTCATTTTCTTAATAAAAAAGACAGAAAAGGTGGAGGTGTTGCCATATTCTTGAGGGATACATTATTTTCAATTGATATTTCTAATGAAGTTAAAAATCCCTCTGTAATAGCTGAATCTATTTGGGTTAAAATCATGATTAATAAAATACAATCTGTCATTTTGGGAATCTGTTATCGCCCTCCAAACACTAGCCCTGAGTACGTAGACAATATTTTCCATGAAACTGATTCAGCTTGTACTTTAGGTGGCATTGTCTTGATGGGAGATTTCAACACCAGCGATATTGACTGGGTGAATCTAACTGCTGGTTCAAGTTTGGGGAAATCCCTACTGAATATTATTGAACAATGTAATCTCACACAGTGTGTTAAAATACCTACCAGAGGGAATAATATTCTAGATCTGGTATTCCATAACAATAACCTAACTGTAAAAAATGTCAGGATCCTCCCACCAATAGGCAGTAGTGATCATAGAGCAGTCAGTTTTATATTAGAACATTCTTTACTTTTTGCTCATAATTCAACTAACATTTATTTATATGAAAAGGCAGAATTCTCCAGAATGAAGGATTATTTAAATAATATCAATTGGCAGGATACACTCTCTTCATCTAACATTGAGGAACATTTCTCTAAATTAAATGATACTATCTGCAAACTACGTGATGATCACATTCCATTCAAATTAAAAAAAAAATTAGTGCTCGCCAATGTCCTAAGTGGATGAACACATCTATTAAAAAGCTTATTAAACAAAAAAATATAAGACACTCCAAGTATCTAAAATCTCCTACCCAATCAAATTGGAACTCTTATTTGCAGCTTCAAAAGAAAAGTAAACATCTTATTCAGAAAGCAAAATAAAAAGGTGGGAATTTAAATTAGCATCAGAAGCCAATAAAGGCCTACTTGTCAGGTGGGCCCTCCACAATCTGAAGATAATTTTATTCATGTTCCTAGTGACATGGCTAACCTCTTCAACACTAAATTTTGTGAAATTTTCTAAACAAAATCAGAAAAGTGTGACATTGCATCACTCCCAGGGTAATCCTATTACAATATCTGAACCAGAAGTCCATAAGAGACTTTTACAGCTTAAGGGAAAAACTAGTGCATCTCCAGACAATATTTCTGGTCACCTTCCTTTTCTTTTGGCTGATAGTTTGTCTTTTCCTTTAAAACTGCTATTTGAGCGATGTATAAATTCATCCTATGTTCCCAATCTCTGGAAAACAGCCTTTGTGATCCCTATCCATAAGAAAGGTTCTTGTAATAACTGGGAGAACTACAGAACACTCAGCCTTACATCTCCATTATGTAAACTTCTGGAAGGGTTCGTTAAGGAGATAATTTCCGGTACTCTGGACAAATTAGATCCTGATCAACATGGCTTTAAGAAAGGTCACAGTTGCTTGTCTAATCAGTTGTGCTTTTATGAGGATGTCAGCTTTCAGCTAGATAGTAGATTACCCTATCATATCGTGTATATAGACTTTAGTAAAACTTTCGATTTTATACCCCATTGGGCTATTGTTCAGAAGCTAAGTTCCCCACAGATTAACTTTAATATTATAAATTGGACTGCACAATGGCTGACTGGTCACACTCAGCGTTTATGGGCACCTCTCTAATATTGGCCATGTCCACAGTGCGGGTTCCACAGGGTTCCGTGCTGGCCCTTGTTTGTTTCAAGCTTTTATTGCTGATTTAACTCATAATTGTCAAGCTAAATCCATTAAATATGCAGATGATATTAAAATTGGTAGTCCACGTTCTGATCATGACAGTGTTGAGATTATCCAAAAATACTTAGACCTTATAACTAACTGGGTCAAAACATGGGACATGAAATTAAATTATGACAAATGTAAAGTCATGCATTTAGGTCCCCATATAATGCAAGATTTCTCACCTAGTGTGCAGATAAATAAAACTATTCAAAAAGCAAATAGGGCTGTGTGGTACATATGTAGGAACATTAAGTCTCGGGAAGAAAGAGTGCTACTACCTTTATACAGAGCTTATGTTCATCCTCATTTAGATTATGCATCTCAGTTATGGTGTTCTTTTAAGAAACAGGACATGTTGCATATTGCGAAAATCCAGAGAAAATTCGCAAAATACATCAAGGGGTACTCTGATATTCCATATGAATCCAGACGTACATCTTTGAATTTGATGTCATTATCTACTAGACGTCTGAGGGGGGAACTTTTATTCATGTTTGATATCAGTCAAGACCTGTTTCTCATGACTAACATGGGCATTGACTTTAAAAATAATATCTATATTATTAGGGGTCACTCCCTCCAACTACAAGGTAGGGGCTTTAACCGCATGCCCCGTAAATACTTTTTTACAGTTAGAACTATCAATCCCTGGAACTCACTCCCACTGGATATTATTCTTAGCGACTCAAAACTTATGATTAAGAATAGATTGGATAAGTACATTTTGTCCAATGTTGATATTAAATATTATTAACTATAGGAGCAATTATGGGCCTCTAAGCCTCCTAATTCCTTACTGTCCTAGTATATGAAAATTGTCAGCAGAAAAAGGCCTTAATGGTCTATCAAGTCTGCTCGATTGTTCAGCTCAGTCTATTTTACTGGAGCTGCCCCACCCTCCTCTTGCCTCCAAGAGCAATCCTTCTCCCCTCTTCCTCCATCGCCTTCCTCCCTCCCATTGCCACTCTCATTTTTACCTTGTCCCACCTGCCCCTTAAAACTTCCACTGTTTCCAAAGATACCACCTTCTCAGGCAGTTTGTTCCACTTTGACACCACCCTTTCCGTGAAAAAGAGCCTCCTCATTTCTTTTTTAAATCCACCCCAAGTTTCAGACTGTGGCCCCTAGTGATCCCCTCCCTTTTTAAATTGAAAATGCCCTTCACTCCAACCCTATATATAACCTTTAGATACTTTAAGATTTCTTTTTTTTATTTTCCTTTCTTTTTGCCCCCAGAGCCGGCCACTGTACATCAGCCTGGTCACAGCACCCCCATGCTTCCACCTCCAGGCTCCTTATACTCATCTCCCAGTACTCCTGGCCTACCCCCCAGAGGGCGTGGATGCAGCACTTGGGTGCTGCATGACTAACAACTGCCTGGGGAGAGCAGGTCCTGGAGGCTAATTGAAGCCAGGGGCAGGCTTCACAAGCACAGCCAGCAAGGATTTTTTCTTGCTTGTCAGGGGCAGGGATGTGCAATAACATCCAGCATCTGCCCCGCCCCTCAGACATTGGTGCCGGTAGCATCGTGAACCCCCGGCTTCCACCAGGGGCTGTTGAGCACCGACCGTGACTCGCACCCTCCCCCCAGAGAAGGACAGCAGTCCATAGGACACTCGATCCTGCTGCCTCCGACCAGCCCTCCAGCGACCCGGTCTGTTCCCCAACCTGGGTCGCTGACGTCACAAGTGGAAATCCAACCGCTGCGCCTGCAGGCCAACAGATACTTTAAGGTTTCTATTGTTAACTTTGTAGTTGATTGTAATTTTACATAGTTACTGATTTTTGGTTTTGTTATATATTGGATAGTATATTTTATTTACTTAATTTTGTTAATTATATTAGTTAATTTGGGAGGGATTAAGTTATACCGCGTGGGATTGTTATTGTTTTAAAATGTGCTGGAGTGGCCAAATGAGGGTCAGGCAGTATTCCCCCACCAGGCTCAGAGAACTGCGCCCTTTTGATTGCCTCTGTCGCCCAGTGGAACTTTATAAGCATTGTCAATTCCTTGGGTTTGCTAGGAGGAATGGGAAGGGGTGGGGAACTAGGCCTAGTGGGGGAATGGAAAGGGGGGGGCACGAATTGGGGTGGTGGGGACTAGGAGACACCCTGGGGTGAAATGGTGCCAGGACAGGGGTAATCCCTGTCTTGTTCCCATACCCAAGGGCCCAGTAATTAATGCTGGTCAGGAGCCGAGGTCTTCCTCAGCATCTCTTCCAACCCGGGCAGTGTTATGTAATGCCAGGTCCATCAAAAACAAAACAGCTATTATAGCTGATCTTGTTGAAACAGTGGATCTGGCTTGCATCACTGAGACCTGGCTGGATGAAAATGCAGGCCCAGTTTTGGCTTCTGCAGTTCCAGCTGGGTTTTTGGTGATTCACCGTCCAAGGTTGGATTGTAGTGGTGGGGGTGTAGCCATCTTTTTTAAGACCAGACTGAGCCTTGTGGAGGTTCCAGTAGGAATCACCAGATCCTTTGAGTGTATCATGGGAGAGGGTGTAGGTTGCAGGATACTCATTTACCATCCACCAGGTGATGGGGGCTTATTCCTGCAGAAGACTCGAACTTCGTCATTGATATGGTATTGGAGTCTCCCAGATGGATTAATCTGGGGGACTTTAATGCCTGGGTTGACTATGAACTCTCGCAGTTTGGTCAAAATCTACTCCAGCTAATGACAATGCTGGGCCTTACACAGGTTGTTACCTCCTCTACCCATATAGGAGGTCACTCATTGGATCTGCTGTTCCTCCTGGGGATGGAGATCTCTGACTTGGGGGTGGAACCAGTCAGTTGGTCTGACCATCATACCATAGGGTTCAGTTTTGGAGCCCCCCCAAATAGACCTACCCCTTCGGAGATGGTCCAGTACCGCCCTTTAAGGGGAGTTACCCCAGATGGTCTGTCAGCAGTTCTTGACCTATCAGGATTGCTGAGTGAAAGCACAAGTCTGGGGGATCTAGTACTAGCCTATAATAAGGCAGTGGGAGATGCCTTGAACTTGATTGCTCCTGTTCATGTTTGACCACTTACTCTTCGCCCAAGGTCTCCTTGGTATGACGGGTCCTTGAAGGAGTTGAGGCGGGTTGGTCGAAGGCTGGAGAGAGCATGGCGGAAGTCCGGCCTTGATGCTGACAGGCTTAGATTGATGGAACATTATGAGGGCTATCAATCAGAAATCACCTGTAAGAAAGCAGAGTTCCTGTCCAGGGAGATTTCTGCTGTGCAAAATCAACCGGCTCAGCTCTTTCGAACTGTCGACAGATTGTGCAATCTGGTCTGTCTTCGGTTCGGAAGAGCATTTTCACAAAATAAGTGTGATGAGCTAGCTCGGTTCTTCGCAGATAAGGTTGCCAGCATCAGGGCTGGAATTGGCCTGGCTCCCTCCATGAGGGGTTGCGGAGGTTGATGGGAGGTAGTGAGCACTCGGTCTGTCTGGACTGATTTCAGCCAACCAGAATTCATGAACATTGTGAAGATTGTCCAGACTTTGCACCCAACCAGTTGTAGTTTGGATCCGGGCCCTACTCACGTATTAGTGGGTTGTGTAGATGTTATCTGCCCGATCCTAGCTGAAATGGTACAGAGATACTTGGAGAGGGGAGTCTTCCCAGACTCCCTAAAGGAGGCAGTCATTTGACCACTCTTTAAAAAACCCTCTTTGGATCCTGACGATCCAACTACCTATCGACCTGTCTCTAACCTTCCTTTTGTGGGGAAGGTTATTGAGAAGGTGGTTGCGTTGCAGCTGAATGATCATCTTGTAACTCACAATGTCTAAGAAGTTCTCCAGTCTAGTTTTAGGAAGAGGCATTGCATTGAGACTGCCCTTGTTCGGGCACTTAATGAGCTCCTAATGGTGAGAGATAGAAAGGTTCATACCATCATGGTCCTTCTTGATCTCTCAGCAGCCTTTGACACTGTGGACCATGGGGTTCTTTTGGAGACCCTGCAGTTCCTTTGTGGACTGTCGGGTACAGTCCTCAAATGGTTTCAATCTTTCCTTGCAGGCAGGTCTCAGAGGGTGGTCACTGGAATTTATTCCTCTGACGCCCTCTCCCTGTCCTGCGGGGTGCCGCAGGGTTCCATATTGGCACCCATGTTGTTCGCAGTGTATATGATGCCACTGGGAGATATCATCAGATGATACGGCTTGAGTTTTCACTGCTATACAGATGATACTCAGCTGTATATGTCCTTTGTGCCTGGACAGGTTGATGCGGTCTCTGTGCTAAATAGCTGCCTCTCCGAGATCAAAAACTGGATGAATCTGAGCTGGCTGAGACTGAATCCGAATAAGCCTGAAGTGTTCGTTGTAGACCCAGGTCACCCTGGGGGTGGGTTTTGGGGCTGGGCAAATGTCAGGCCTATGGCTTGATGGTGGGCAGCTCACTATCTCCGCTGGGGTGTGTAACCTGGGCATTATTGTTGATGATGGTCTGACCCTGAAATCTCAGGTGTCGGCTGTGGTTAAATCCTCATTTTACCATCTGAGGAATATCGCCCGGGTGAAACACCTGGTTCCTCCAGGTGACCTTCCAGCATTGGTCCATGCCTTCATTACTACCCGTCTTGACTACTACAATACCCTCTATCTAGGGCTATCTGGGGTTGATATCCGCCACTTGCAGCTGGTGCAGAACACTGCAACCAGGCTGCTGACTGGCACTTCTAGGACCAGTCGTATTATGCCTGTGCTTTGCGAGCTGCACTGGCTGCCAGTTCAGTGGCGGATCACCTATAAGGTAGGCTTGCTTACCTTTAAGGCCCTACATGAACAGGGACCTGACTACCTGAAAGATCTCTTGACTCCCTACTCTCCCAATCATACTCTCCAATCCGACGATAAGTGATTGCTAGAGGTTCCCAGGGTCTGTTTGAAAACTTCTGGGGCTCGCACTTTTTCATTTGCAGCACCAACCCTGTGAACTCTCTACCTCGTTGGTTAAGAGAATGCCTGACCATCAGTAGTTTTAAAACTATGCTAAAAACTTATTTATTTTCTCAGGCTTACCCAAACTGATTTTAAATAATTTTATACTGTTGTTGTTTATATGTTGTTGTTTATTGTTGTACAGCACCTTGATTTTGAAAGGCGCTTTGTAAATAAAATATTGATTGATTGATCATATCCTCCTTTCCCTTCTGTCCTCCAAGTAATACATATAAAGCTCCCTTAACCTCTCATCATATGGTTCAACACACACCCATCATGTCTGTGACCCATCTGCTTCCTGTAACTGAATGAGCATCATTGGTGAGTGAGTGAAAAACTGGAAGTGCTCGTTTCTCAATGGTGCCTTGCCTTGCACAACTGACCTTTGCAGTGGAGACATAAAAGAAAAAAACACATACTGAAACTGAATTTTTTTTTTTTTTGGTGGGATGGTTAAAAGTTTGGGGGTGGGAGTGCTACTGCTAAAGAATAGAGCAGGAGCCGGCATGCTACTGGACCACTACTGCAGTGATGTACTGCGAGAGGGAAAAAAGTTAGCCTTAGGTGAGAAAAGATCATTTTTAATACTTTCTTTGTATTTAACTTTACAGTGTTTCACTATGGGACCTGCTTTGTAAAACATAATACTTATGGCTGCCAGTTATGTGAATGTTTCAGTCGCTAATGAGCAAAAGAAAATGGCGGCATTTTAAACCTAAGTGTGCTAATGGCACATTGATTTGATTTTGTTTTACTGTTATGGCTGTTGTTTTAGAACTTATTTTTACCTGAGCATCGAACGGATTTGATGCACAGGTAAGAACCAGTTGTCACAGATTCACTCAGCAGGTCAGGCCCTCTACTCCCAAAGTGCCAACCTCCGAGCGCAGTCTTGTGAACAGTGTAACAGACAAGGTAACCCTCTTGTCTGTTTTTGTGAGTTTGGATCAACCTTTGGTCTCAGTTCTGGAGGGATTCAAACTGTTAACCTCTTGCTAGCATACCCAATGCACAGGCTCAGATATATCTGTCTTCGGGGGGGGCCAGATATCTTTGCCTATGGGCACCAAACCAGGTATTCAGAGATGAACCCTTTAAAACTTTAATAAAGACCTCAGATTTAAAATGCTTCTCTTTCCAGTTTGGTGCCACCCTACAAGCTTATGTCTGCTGTCTGCTATAAAAATAAATACTTCATAGCAAAAGAAAGCAATTCAAAGACAGACCAGGTTTGCTCTAAAATTAGAGTGTTTACTAAAATATATAATAATATGTCAAACATACAATACAGAACTTTTATATCCCAAGACATACATATCTTTAAACAAAACAAGGTTTAAAACAGTGCAAATTCCTACTTCAGTACTTAGTCTCTAAATACTTGCTTAAGTGCTCCCCAAGATGTTTTGTGGTCAGAGTCCAGGTGTCTGTAGAACAGAATTATTCCTTAAACAACTGGAGTGGCCAACCCCTTTTTAGCGAGGTCAGCTAGCTCCTCCTCTGTCAGATTATATTTAAAAAAATATATATCTTATACAGCCACAGGATGTATTTTCAAAGTATTACAATCTGCAATCCTCAGGATAACTCATGTGTGTCAAATGACATCTCTTTAATCCATGCTGCATCCTCTTCACACAGGCTTCATATGAGCACTTTCAACCTCACACCCCTGTGTAATAACCTGGGGTATTGTTTTCTTCAACATCATAAACCTTTTTTATGATTTCCCTCTTAACAAAGTTAACTTAACAACTCTGTAATTAGCTCCTGGTCTGCCATGTAACACATTGTCTCTAAAATCTGTTTGTGTATAATCTCACATGCTGTCTCTCATGGCATCCATCCTTCAGCTGAAATCGGGGTGACGATATTCCAAGGGCACTTGATTTTCAGCAGAAGACATTCAGTAATACATTTTATTAAAAAGAAATGATACAGCACTCAGAACATGGCTGTCTACGTCACACCAATCACAACGCAGGGTTTTTTCTCCCCATACTAACATACGAAAAGAGCCAGCAGAAAAAGACCACCCAGTCTATCATGTCTGCTCAGTAAGTGTTGCAGGGTCTGGCCTTACAATTTAAGCCAATGACCCTGCCCCCCCCCCACCAACTGTCCCTCCCTCTCCTCCCCTTCTCCCCTTCCTTGGGCCCAAGGGTTCCCTTTGTGCTTGCCCCAGGTTCTCTTGAATGCTCCCACCATCCTTGATGATACCATCTCCTCTTGCAGCTCATTCCAGGTGGACACCACTCTCTCCATATAGAAATGTTTCCTTACATCCCTTCTGAATACCCCCCATCAATTTAAGGCTGTGCCCCCTAGTGGTGCTGTTGTCACTCATTTTAAATTGACCCTCCCTTTTCGCTTTGTTAATTCCCTTCACGTACTTGAAGATCTCTATCATATCACCCATCTGCCTCCATTCTTCCAGGGAGTACATCCCCAGGGCTCCCAGCCTCTACTCATAGGACCTATCCTGTAAGCCTCGATCATCTTGGTTGCTCTCCTCTGGACCCCAACCAGCATGTTGATGTCCTTCTTATGGTAAGGATGCCAGTACCTCACCCCATATTCTAAATGTGGTCTCACCAATGACCTGTACAATGGTAAAATAGCCTCACTCCACCTGCTACTGAATCCCCTTGCAATACACCCCAGCATCCCGTTAGCCTTTGCCACTGCCTTCTTATAACAGGAAGTAGTCAGAAGAAGCTGCTGTCTGGGTGGGGAGGGGGTAGCCACCTCTGGGTGAGGTCAAACAAGGCTTTGACAGTGATAGTAAGTCATGTTTATACCATTAGTTCATTAAGTATTTCTATGTTAGGCAACCAGGTAAATAAGAGGGCCATTGTGCACTAGGGTAATTTACAACTGTGACCTGGGAGCTTAGAGAGATTGAGTATGTTGCTGACAGCAGGGCACACAGTTTTCAAGTGTATGCTTTGAGAATCAGACCCTGGTCTGCTTGATGTACATGCACATGCAACACGCTGAATCACTGTAACCAAGTAAACCTTCTACCATTTCCTTGTCGCTTAATGTCAGTCTTGTATTTTGATAGAATGTTTGACCTGACAATTTGTTGATAAAAAATTAATTATAGTGTATGGTGGAATGCTGTTATGCATTGAATTCCATGCCTGTAATATGCTTGTTTTGCTGCAGTAGTGACATCATTATCATGTTCTGCTGCAGTAGTGATGTCACTACTGCAGCAGAACAACTTGGAATGCTGCTGCATAGTTACTTTCCTCTATCCAGTTAAGCTGGAAGTTTTTTTTTTAAACTTGAACTTGCAGAAACATCTGCAGCATACTGTGTAAGCTAAAACAAAAAGAAAATGTTAAAATTTCTATTCTCTGTTGTCTTCACTAGCTGGTTTTGTGTGATTTTCTATGCTGACTGCCTATACACTATAAAAGATTGTGTATGAGCAGTCATACACAAACCAGGATATTCTTGTATCTCGAGGTTCCCTTGGTAACAGAGCACCTCTTGAGCTGCACTCTCGAGGTCATCTGTTACCAAGGAAACCTCTTGATACAAGAATATCCTTGTTGTATATGATGGCCCATCCACAATCCTCAATGTCATCATCAATGTTTGTTGTACTATCTCAGTACTGCATTGTTTCCCCTTGAAGCTGCCTGTGCCTAGTGCCTACTGGTGTTTCTTTGCCTGTGTCAAACACATGCCACAAGTCACAACCTGACAGACACCACCACATGTCATCCTGTGAACAACACTGTGCCCAATGTTCAGTTATGGGATCCTGTAGAGGCTAGATATACACATGCTGTACATGTTGCAGTGTACAATGTTCAGTGTCCTAAATGAGTAGTGGATCGACTCAATCACACATATTCACATATTGTATGAGGCTCTGGTTGTTCCACTAGACAAACATGTAGTCACCTCAGGCTGGAAAGGAGGTTTCATGCTCTGTGTGGGCAACGTGCACTTGACAGACAAATTCCCATTACAGACAGGTATAAACATGTTGGTAAAATGTTAGGCACTGCATAGGTGGAAGGGGTGACAAAACACAAGGTAGAAGATTGTAAGTGGGGGTCCTGTCAATGGATGATACACCCTAGAGAGACAGTGGTTGAGGTGCTGATGAGGAGATATCCTAGTGGAACATGTGGGTGCTGAAACATTGGTTAAACCTCAGTTTTGACATACTCATGGGCTTCATACTTCATACTTCCCATCCTCTGCGGGATGTGGTGAGGGGTGGCACACATACAGCAGGAACCAATGAGACTAAGTGAGGGCAGAGGCTATAAACCATCAACAGTTGGTCATGGTACAGTAAGGTTACAAAGGACAGAGTACTGTACTACAATTACTGATGATGTCATTAATTTGACACTTGCAGAGTTCATTCTTTTCAAACTGCATATTTCTTTCTGTACAACAGACAACACTAACACACTGCCACGCCACTGCCAGTGCCAGGCCCACAGAACCTGAAGAGAACCAGCGCACAGTCAACGAACCATTTAAAAAAAATTAAAAGAGAACTGGAGAGGCTGTCAGTGAGGGAAAAGGACCAGCCCAGCCCCTCAGACAAGGAGACAATGCCGGGGCCAGTGCCACCTGTGGCAGCCCATCAAGCCACCCCACCACCATAGGCAGTGGAACCCATTGTGCAGGTGGACATTTGTGTCATACTCACTGACATTAGAAAACTTGAAAAGGTGTCGGCAATGCAGACTGCCACAACCAGAATGGAGTCCAACCAGCATCACATTTTGTGTCTGTTTAAGAAACATACCGCCAGGAAGAGGCCAAAGCATAGGTCAGCTGCTGGCCATGAGTGAGTGGGTGGTGCTCCTGTGCACGTACTGTGACCTAAAAATTGTAAATATTTGTAAATAAATTGTCAATTTATGTTTGTTCTGTAAGTAGTTTTCTGTTTTGTTTGCAGTTCTTTGTGTTTTGTTCTTAATCTTTTCTTAATATAAACATTTTCCTGTTGACACAAGACTTTCTTCTCATGGGCCTCTTTACAAGGTGTGAAGGTTGACAAAAGTTCAATGGGCATATTGCCTGACTGTTGATATTCTTTGATTCACCTTCAGTTTCCTTTTACAATCACTCCTTAAAACTTTACAGTACTGGTGGTTCAGGCACAGAACATGACCTGCTGAAGGGATGCTGATTTTGACAGCAGGGATAATGTGATGGCAAGTATGGCTGAAGTGACTGAGTGAGAGGTACTCTTGTGGGGTGAGGGAAATGGAGGTATCTTGGTGGCGCAGTACCAAGATAGATGCAGACAGGATGTGACTGCTGGGGACCCACGAGATGTGTTTTGGAAGTAAACTGAAAGTGCATTGCACAGTGTTGCACAACAACTTGCATGGTGCAGAAGTACATAAGAGAGGAAGGGATCTGCAGCAACATATGCAGCATTTCCTATTGGTGCCCTGGGGGGGATTAGTTGAAAGGGGAAGTGATGTTCCACTGTCACAAAATTGTTATTTTATTTATTGGCATTTATGACTGTTTAGATTATCAGGTATTAGTAATAATGTGGGCCTGACTGCCTGTCAGTCATGACTCATCCATCACAACCCAAGCAGCAGAATGAGATGTTCTTATTTGCATATGATCTGTATGCAACAGATCACCGTAAAGCAATAATCTAAACAGTCATAAATGCCAATAAATAAAATAATTTTGTGACAGTGGAACATCACTTCCCCTTTCAAATAATCCCCCCAAGGACAATTTTAAGTATACTTAGAATGGCAGAAAAAGGGGAGATATTGCTGATGGGGGATCTGAATATGCCAAATGTTAACTGGAGTGCAGTTGCAGCAGCCACTTCTAAGAGTGGGGTTATTCTAGGTGCCCTACAGGGGGCATGTCTTAGACAACTAGTAATGGAACCCATTCAAGAGGGAGCAATCTTAGACCTGGTACTCTCAAATGGAGATGGAGAAAGGATCACAGATGTAGAAGTGGGTAGCCATCTGGGAACTAGCGACCATCGAACAGTATGGAATGTGCATTTGTTATTTTTGGCCATGGTTTACTCTGTCTTCCATAATTTGGATTTGTTTTGGAGCCCTGCTGCACTTGTCTTTGCTGTTCAGCAGCTGGGCTGTTGGCTCCTGATGACATTATTATAGGGCAGATGAGTGACTCACACTGTGCAGTTGCAACACTGCTGCAAGGGAACACTATTAGTACTTAGTGTACATACTGTGTTCCCCCTTCTCCAAGACACCCTGTTAGCAATGCATTATGTCAAAATCCAAATGCCTTGTCATTTTGTTTTGTTTTGTTTTGTTAAATTGACTCTGCCCTATAGTGATGTCAGCAGTACAACCCTAGGCCCACAGCAACACTAGGCTTGCTATAGAAGCTCTTGTACACCCTACAGTTTTTAGCAGCTCAGAATGCAAAAACTAACTGCAGTGGACAGTAATGAAATACAGTTCCAGAATCAATGCAAGAAGGGATAATTTATGCATGAAAGTCAAAAGGACCATGAAAGGTGCTTTTTAAAAGTAACAGTAACCATCTAAATGTATTATATAAAATAAATGTGATGGGTAAGTATGTCATACAAGTACATAAACCCATCAAGGGGGCTGTCCAGACCATAAGATCACCTGCCCATCAGGCTTGTGGCTTTATGATCTGGTTAACTCCATCAGTGGGTTTATTTCCTTCTTTACCACACTTATCCATCATTTATCGTATATGTAATGTATGTCAGCAGAAGTATGGATGAAGCTCTGCTCCCTTTATGCAGATCCTGAAAGGGTTAAACACAGATGGCTGTTGAAGCATCAAGGTATGAAGGTAATCCAACACCTTAAGTTCTGGAAGCATTCAGGTAGTGAATTAATGAAACACAACTGCACTCAATGCTGATTAGAGGCAGTGTATAAAACCCATCTAGACAGAGGCCTGGCAAAAACTGAAAGCAGTGCTTCAAATGGCAAGCTGAAGCTGAAGATGTTTTGAAAGGCCTGGAGTTTGTAAGAGGAGTCAAATGGTATGATACAATACTACCTGAAGGCTGGGAACCAAAGGAGCTGGTAACCAGTGGCAGTGAGCATTTATTTTGTTTAGTTTGAACTCCAGATAGGAGTTGGAATTTTTTTTCAGTTTGCTACAGGGTCTGCAACACCAGTCAGTAGGACACAAAGCTGCTATAAAGAAACTGCACTGTCACTGTGCCTCACTGACCTCAGACTGTATATATTGTCCCTTTGGACACACCTACAAACTCACCCAAGAGAGGAGGTCAGGTCAGGTCACTGTATTGTACCACATACTGTGCCATAACTGAGCTAAAGAAAAGCCAGTGCTTGCAGAAGGTTAATAATAGTAGTAGTAATTGTTTATTCTTAGCCATCAAGAAAAGGATAGCCCAGTTGAGCCGAGGCTCATTTGCAATGGTGTCCTTCATACATACATCATACATAACAAGTTACAACAGTCATTTAGATACAAATTTAAATACAGAAATTAATATGCATTTAACAGTTTCAATATTTACTAAAGTGTAAGATTACAATACAGGGTACATATCCAAACAGGACTCAAGTTAGCCCTTTTCATAGACTATGGTTGAACAGATAAGATGACTTATCTTGGCACTTGCTGCAAAGGACACACCATAAAGCCACAGGCCTGGCAGACTACATCAGGACAGCAGGAGCAGCAGCAGCATCCATCAAGCCTTACACAGACAGACTTGAAAACAAGAAAATCATACATAGAGTTGCACAAATACAATGGAAACATGGCACTGGTTAGCAGAGGTGGACCGCCTGGGAGGCTGGCCCACCAAGTCTGAACATCCTCCTTCCTAATATGCCATCAGCTACTACCTAATCTGACACCACAGCTGGTTTGCCCCTGTGGCAGCCACCACACCACCACCACCCTCCCACCCGCTTTGATTTCACTGTGAATGTTCACCTATCCCATTCCCATATAATGACCTGACTGGGAGAAAAAAAAAAAAGTGCAAAGTATGAGAAACATTGGTGCTTACCTGGGCACTTCTGATGGACACATCATGAAACCACAGGGCTGGTGGACTACATGGGGATCTCCGCTGCTCCAGGCAGCAACATCCTTATAGCCTTACACAATCAGACCTGAACAGAAAATCATACAGAGAGTTGCAGCAACACAAGGGAAACATGGCATTGGTTAGTCAAGGTGGACCACCTCACCTGTGAGGCTGGCCCACCAAGTCTGAACATCCCCTCACTTCACCTAATCTAGTACCACCACAAGTGGTCTGTGCCTGTGGCAGACACCCCCCCCAACCCCTCACCTGCCTTGATGTCAGTCTGAATGTACACCTACAGTATCCCATTCACATATAACGACCTGTCTGAGAAAAAACAAAATTGCGAAGTGTAACAAACATTGATACTTACCTGGGCACTTGTGATGGACACACCACGAAGCCACAGGGCTGGCAAACTACATGGGAATCTCAGCAACTGCAGGCAGCAGTAGCATCCATACAGCCTTACACTGGCAGTACTGAAAATGCAGAAACAAAAGCAAAACATGGTGCTGGTTAGCGGAGGCAGGCCCACCCAGTCTGAACATCCTCTCATTACCTTATCTGCCTCCCCACCACTACTGGTCTACACCTGCAGCAGCCATCACCCACTCTACCCACCTTGATGTCATTGCCACTCTGAATGTACACCTATCCTATTCACATATGATGATCAGTCAGAAAAAAAAACTGCAAAATGGGCCCTATGCACTATGCCTACATGCCGCGTAAACTGGGCGCGTAAGCATAATTACACGGGATTGCTGTGCAGTGGGTTCCTGTGGACCCCCCACAGCATTCATGTCCAGTGCAGAGGACAGTTATGTGTCTGATTCCCCTGCCATGCAGAGAGCAATGCACTGGGGGCAGGTGGGGATGTGCCAGCACTACGCACCATTCACTAAGGTGCGTAGTGCTGCCCACAGCAGTGCATAGGAGGGTGCAGGTTACAGCAGCCCGGATCCTGCCATAACCCACTGCACACACCCATGGACTACACCTTCCAGGTGCGGCGGGACCGGGATACAGCCCTCTGTGCTGCCTTGTCCCACTAGGCAGATAGGGGAAGGGTTGGGGCAGCTGATCAGGTAAGTGCCCATACTGGGATCCAATGTGTCCTGTAGTGCCAGGCACCCCCCTCCCAAACACATGTCTGTCCCAGCCCCGTTAGTGGTGCTCAGACCCCCATCAAACCAAGGTGTGTCCCAACCCCGTTGGTGCCATGCATCCCCCAGACATGTGTGCCCTGTCCCTGTATGTGACAGTGCTGAGTGCTGCCCCCCCAGCCGTGCCCTGTCCCTGCCTGCTGCCAGACCATCCCCCACCACACAACTGAGCCCCATTCCCATACGGCAGGAGCACCCTCCCCAACATGTCCATCTTTCTCTGGTATGGTGCAAGTCAACCATGCCCCCTGCCACCAGCCCACACATGTAGCCAGGATCCTGGCAGTGTGCAGGATATCCCCATTGCCACAGGTGCCCATGTCCACAAACCCATGATCCCAGCCCCACCAGGCGATCCTAGGTGTCCAGCAGACTCCCCAGCCCCACAGCACAGACCCCCACCCGCCCCTTTACCTCATACCATCTGTGCCACAGCTCGGGACAGCCAGTGGCAATGCCCTCCTCACATCTCCACAGCTGCTGAGCGTCCAACATCCACAGGGGCATGCAGCCAATGCACACCCTGCCATGTAAGGGATCCACTGAGGGACCCGGGATGGGCATCCGATTGGATGCACACCCAGGTCCACAGCTCTGCCCCACGTGAACCTGAGCACCAGGGAGGAGTGGGGCCATGGACAGGTGGCTGGCGGTCATGAATGCTGCCAGGTGTGCACCTGTCTGCAGGTGTGGAGCTCCATAAGTGGGGTACATGCCTGTGGCATGTACCTTATGCCCCTTCGTGCATAGGGGCCCTTGTGAAAACAATTGGTAATTACCTGGACACTTGTGATGGACACATCATGATGCTACTGGGCTAGCAGACTACATAGGAATATCAACAGCAGCATAGATACATAGATACATAGACAGTGTCGGCAGATAAGGGCCTATGGCCCACCTAGTCTGCCCATTTGAGCTTGTAAGTTCAGTTTGTTTTCCTAGAAGTCTGTTTCCTCTTACCCCTGCCCTCTAGAATTCCTTTATGTCTATCCCATGCATTCTTAAATCCCGTGATTGTTTCAGCCCCCACCACTTCCTCTGGCAGGGTGTTCCACTTGTCCACCACCCGTTCTGTGAAGAAATGCAGGAGCAGCAGTTATGGCAGATGCACAGATGGTCGAACTGGCAGCAACAGCACCCTGGCTAGTAGTTCTTTACTGTGTTGTTCTTTGGTGTAGCATCAACAGCAGTTTTGGTGAATGATCAGGTGGTTGGACCTGCAGCAGCAGCACACTGGCTATTAGTTTCTCCTTGTGTTGTTCTTTGATGTAACAGCAACAACAGCTTTGGTGGATGATCAGGTGGTCGGACCAGCAGGGAAGCACAGTGGTTAGTAGTTCATCCTTGTGTTGTTCTGTGGTACAACAGCAGTTGTGGCAGACACACAGGTTGGTGAATCAGCAGCAGTAGCAAAGTGTCTAGTAGTTCTTCCTTGTGTAGTTCTTTGGTGCAGCAACAGTTTTGGCAGATGATCAGGTGGTCAGACAGGCAGCATTAGCAGCAGAGTGGCTAATAGTTCTTCCTTGTAGCAGCAGCAACAGTTTTGGTGGATGATCAAATGGTCAGACTGGCAGCAGCAGCACAGTGGCTAGTAGGTCTTCATTGTGTTGTTCTTTGCGGCAGCAGCAACAGCAGTTGTGGCAGACGCACAGGTTGGCAGACCAGCAGCAGAGTGGCTAGTAGTTCTTTCTTGTGTTGTTCTTTGGGGCAGCGGCAGCAGCAGCAACAGCAGTTGTGGTGGACTCACAGGCTGACGGACCAGCAGCAGCAGCACATTCGCTAGTAGTTCTTCCTTGTGTTGTTCTTTGTTGCAGGTGCAGCAACAGTTTTAGCTGATGATCAGATAGTCAGCAGCAGCAGATTAGCTAGTAAATATTTCTTGTGCTGTTCTTTGGGGCAGCAGCAAAAGCAGTTGTGGCAGACACACAGGTTGGTGGACTAGCAGCAGCAGATTAGCTAGTAAATATTCCTTGTGCTGTTCTTTGGGGCAGCAGCAAAAGCAGTTGTGGCAGACACACAGGTTGGTGGACTAGCAGCAGCAGATTGGCTAGTAAATATTCCTTGTGCTGTTCTTTGGGGCAGCAGCAACAGTTCTGGTGGATGATCAGACGATAGGACAAGCAGCAGAATAGGTATTAACCATTCAAAGTTGTTTTTTTTGAGAAATCCGGCTGGGGGGAGGTGGATAGAGCATCCTAAGGACAGCTCTCCTTCTCCGGGGGAGGGTGTGGGATGCATCTGGCACACTGCGAGCTCCTAGCAGAGGCTAGGGGAACCCCAGGCCACCGACGGAGCCAGGTCTGGTAGGCGGGGCAGACGTCACGTGACATTGCACGTCCCCGCCTCTGTAAAAAAAAGGAGGAAAAACTCGAGGCGAGGGCAACGTACATATGACGCCCTCCCCGGAGGACCTCGGAACACCACCGCTGCTGCGGATCCCCAACTAGATACAAGGCCCGTGAGTGTAGGTGAAGGTGGCCACGGCCCCGCCCTCCGGGGAGTAAGCCGCGGGTGACTGGGGATCTTGGCAGCCATAGGCGATGGTGGAGGTCCCCGAGGCGCCGTGACAAGGGCAGAAGCAACACGGAGCCCAGCCTGGAAAAAATAGTAAAAATAAAAAAAATAAAAAAAAAGTTGTTAGGGGACTGTATTATAAAAATTAAGTTACCGGAGTAGAGATATCGGAAAACCCCATTGTGTTATTTAAATGCATGTAAATTGCAGATTGTTTGAGAGGCCCTTTGGTACCATGCATTCCTGCTTTAAGCTGAACCAGCCTAAAATGTCATGGTGATTTGCATATACATCCCATGATGCTTTGCATTATGGGGGTATGTGTGTTGTTGTGTTTCTTTGAAACTTGGCTTTATTGCCAATGCAATTTAGGGTAACCCTTGCTTCAGTGTTTCTGCACTGAGGATCTTTGTCTTTAGCTTGTTTTTTTTTTTTTGTTTGTTTGTTTTCCTTTTTGAGCTCCCCATCACCCAAACATACAAGAAAAACATAGGGGGATAGTTGGTCTTTACTAAAGAGACAGATCAGTGGGTCAGTAGGTGCTGACAAAGTGCAGAGGAAGTACATGCATAGTCTGTTTCTGCAAACTGATGTATTGAAGAAGGAATATGCCATTGCTTAATGTTATTCCCTGTGTTTTAAATAAACATCACACAGAGATTGTGTGTTGACCCTGAAGTTCTGTGCCCAGTCCATCTGTTATCCTACAACCCTTTCACAGACTGTAAAGAGAGAGAACACATAAAAACAATTGTTTAACAAAGATAAACAACAGTAAATGCATTCCCCCAGACTCGCTCTGACCCACTCATCAACCTGACTCTTAAACACAATACGAGATGCAGACATGGCTAGTACACCACTACCTTGAGAAGAAGTTGAATAAAACCTGATACTTACTTCATCACTTCTGATGGACATACCATAAACAATGCTCCCAGTGCATTATCATGGCAGCATCAGCACGCAGCAGAATGTGATATGCCTGTAAAGAAAGAGAACACAGAAAAGACATTGTTTAACAAAGATAAACAACAGTGTGTTCACCCACACCTGCTCTGAACCACCCATCAACCTGACTATACTATATAATCCAAGATGCAGACCTGGATAGAACACCTCTACCTTTAAAAGAAATTGTATGAAACTGGATAATTACCTCAATGCTTCTAACAGACATGGTATAATCAGGTCTCACACTAGTAGTATAGTATGTTACAGATCTTATAATTGGTTACAAGCAGTTCTGCTTTTCACCAGGGGCTCAGTACATACAAATCTTTCTGTCTGTTATGCTTAGCCCAGTGGGGACATTGGGAGTAGGTAACCAAAAATCACAGGTGAGCTGGTAAATATTCTGACATGCACTTCAGGCTCATGATTGCTCCACTGCTGCCTACTTCTCAGACATTATCCGTGGATGATTCTGTGATTTCTGTTGGTTATTACTAGAACTAACAAAATATGTCATATCAGCCTCATATTAAACAAATGTAGCCTGTACCCTGCCAAGTCAGTTTTATTCAGTAAGTAAACATACATGTTTCTGCATACAAAGGGTAAATTGTGAGAACCAACCACGCACTTTAGTATGGGTCCTTGGTGCTGGCTATTTACATAGAAACATAGACTTTGACGGCAGATAAGGACCACTTGGCCCATCCAGTCTGCCCATTTCCCTACCTATTGGATAAGCTGCAGATTCTAGTTAACCAACAGCCTACTTCCTGCAACCCCCCACCATAATTTCCTTACGTCTGTCCCATGCATGTTTGAATTCCCCCACTGTTTTAGATCCCACAACCTCTCCAGGAAGGCGGTTCCATGCATCCACCACTCTCTCCGTGAAAAAGAATTTCCTCACATTACCCCTGAGCTGTCCCTTCTAACTTTAAATTGTGCCCCCTTGTTCTTACACATCTCTTTTTCTGAAAGATGCTACCCTCCTGGACTTTGTTGATTCCCTTGAGGTACTTAAAAGTTTCTATCATGTCCCCCCTGTCCCTCCTTTCATAAAGGGTATACATATTAAGCTCTCTCAATCTCTCTTCATATGGTTTCTGATGTAGACCCTGCACCATTTTAGTTGCCCTCCTCTGGACTGCTTCCATCCTGTCTATGTCCTTGCGTAGATGAGGTCTCCAAAACTGCACGCAGTACTCCAGATGGAGTCTCACCAACTGTCTGTATAGAGGGATAACCACTTCCCTTTTTCTACTTGTGATGCCCCACCCTATGCATCCCAGTATCTCCATGACTCTCCTTACTGACTTCTCACATTGCTTACCCACCTTTAGGTCATCTGATATGACTACACTCAGATTCTTTTCCATTATTGTTGTCGTTAGTACCTCCCCTGCTATTGAATACTCTTCTCCTGGATTTTTATTTCCTAGGTGCATTACTTTGCACTTCTTTGCATTGAATCTAAGTTGCCATATGTCTGACCATTCCTCCAACCTTGCCAAGTCCCTTCTCATTCTTTCTACCCCCCCCCCTTGTGTATCAACTCTGTTACAGATCTTTGTATCATCTGCAAAGAGGCATACCTTTCCTTCCAGACCCTCTGCAATGTCACCTATAAAGACGTTAAAGAGGACTGGACCCAGTACTGAGCCCTGAGGTACTCCACTAGTAACCCCTCTTTCTTCAGAATGTGTTCCATTTACTATTACCTTCTGTGTCCTGTTGTGCAGCCAGTTTGCTACCCAGGCTACCACCCTGGGACCCACTCCCAGGCTGGCTAACTTGATTATTAATCTTTTGTGCGGGACTGTGTCAAATGCCTTGCTAAAGTCTAGGTAGGCCATATCCACAGCCCCTCCCTGGTCTATTACTTTGGTCACCCAGTCAAAGAAATCGATTAGATTCGTCTGACATGACCTTCCTGCTGTGAATCCATGCTGCTTTGGATTCCTGTGCCCCGCTTGGCCTCTAGGTACTCAACAATTTTTCTTTCAGAAGTGATTCCATCATTTTCCCCACCACTAAGGACAAACTAACAGGTCTGTAGTTTCCTGCTTCTGCCTTGCTCCCACTTTTGTGAAGGGGAATCACATCTGCCCTCCTCCAGTCCTCAGGTACCACCCCATCTTCCCATGATTTGTTAAAAAGGTGTGGTTAGTGGTGTCACTAGGTCCTCCCTTAACTCTTTTAGGATTCTAGGGTGAATCCCATCAGGCCTTATTGCTTTGTCCACATTGAGATTTAGGAGTTCTTTCAGTACTCTTTCTTCTGTAAATGGACTGGCGTCAACCCCACTATCCAGAGTGCTTCTACTGCTTTTTTTAGGTAACTCCTCCTCTTCTTCTTTTGTGAATACTGAGCAAAAGTATTCATTCAGTATCTCTGCCTTTTCACTGTCTCCCTCTGCCCACCTCCCCTCTCCTTTATTAATCTTCACTATCCCTCCCTTAACCTTTCTATGCTCCCTGATGTGCCTATAAAAGGTTTTATCCCCCTTTTTAACTGAGTAGGCTATCTTTTCCTCGGTTTGGGCCTTTGCTTTTCTGACTGCCTTCCCCACTTCTTTCTGCTTTAATTGATTTGTTTCCACTTGTGTCATAGTGCCAGGAGAGTGGGGACCTTGGTGCTGACTGTTCCAGTTTAAGTAAAACACCAAATAAACCACCAACCATGGCATGATTTCCTTTTGATTTCCCTGTGTTAATTGCCTAACGTTGTCTATAAAAAAATAAAGCTCACATGTCACAGTTTGAGCAGCGGACCTAGTATATACCAAGTACAGTATCTATAGGTCATTCTGTGGTTCAGTAGACCTAAGCAATATGACTGACCTGATAGATGGAGATTTGAAGTCTGACTCTGTCCTGCATATGATCATCATTCTTCAATCATCATTATCGTCATTAGTAGTATGAATCATCAACACGAGATTCAAAGATTTGAAACCATGTTTAAGTGCATTCCTTCCAGTGATAGTTCTGGTGATGTGCAACATGTGTGATAACAACAAAAATATTGCAGAGTACATGCTTTCTCAGTGTTTGTGCTGCTGTCATGAAGCTTTGAGCATTGACAGTGGCAGATGGTTTTGTTGAGACAGAAGAAAGAAAGAACTAAGGATAGAACTAGTGACACCACTGACTACTTTCTTTAACAAATCATGGGAGGATGGGGTGGTACCGGAGGACTGGAGGAGGGTGGATGTAATTCCTCTTCACAAAAGTGGAAGCAGGGCAGAGGCAGGAAACTACAGACCAGTTTGACCTCAGTGGTAGGGAAAATTATGGAATCACTTTAGTTAGTTAGTTAGTTGCTTACTTTACTTATGTATTACTAGGATTACAAATACCTTTGAACCAAGGGTTCTTTTACAAAGGTTCAGCATCAGCAATGGGTGCAAACAAAACAGTGGAAGATGTACTACAAGGTCAGGAGGTTAACACAGAAGCAAGCAGAGGTAAGATACAATACAGGTAAGGAGGTTAACTTAGTAGCAAAAGACAGTACCTGTGTATAGACTAGCACAGTAGCAAACAGTCAGTGGCAAATAACAATGCACAATTAACAATACGGGTGTATATATAGCAAGACACAGATACAAATGAAAACCATCCTGGGGTGACATAAGTGGAGCAAGGGGTGGGGAAAAGGGGGTAGGCAGTCAAGGATTTGACATTGTCGTAAATGCAAGAACAGAAAGATAAGTGCTAGGTAGTCTGGGGTGGAGCAACAAGAGACAGGGTGATAGGGTTGGGGAGACAGGAGGAGGGGAGTGGGAAAGGGGGTAGAATGGTAGGTGGGGAGGTGGGAGAGAGAGATGGGGAGTAGCAGGGGGATGGAGGGGTTGAGAGAAGTGGGGAGGGTAGCAAGGGAGGAGAGAAGAGGAGGGAGAGGTGAAACAAAGCTGCAAGCCTAGGCAGAGCAGTCATAACTGCTGAGGTCAGTGAGGTGCTGGCGGAGTTTATGTTTGAATGGGCCAAGCTTGTTTTCAGCTGCAATTTCAGAGGAAAGGTTGTTTAGCAGTAGGGGGGCCCTGGTGTGGAAAGCACATTGAGCCTGGTTGGTACAGCAGAAGGGAACGATAAACGTTGGTTTGAGGGAACTGTGTGTAAAATGTGCAGCGACTGCGGGCAACATTAAGGCATGAGTTGCAGGGGGTGTGAGGTAAGACAAATTTTCTTAGCCAGTAGGCAGGTCTGGTAGGTAAGTCTACTATTTAGATTGAGCCAGTTGGATTATTTGTAGAGATCACAGGTATGCGTATGCTTCCCTGCGCCAGTGAGAAGTCTACAGCTTTTGTAAAGGGCTGTCTTGATCCATTTTAGGGTGGTATCAATGGCAGCCCCGTAGAAGACAAGCCCGTAATGAATGATGGGTAGGACTGAGGCAGTTATGGCTGCGCTTATAGCTTCTTTGGTAAGACAGTGATGGTGGCAGTAGAGGGCCCTTAATTCTTGAGTTGACTGATTTTGAGATGTGTTGAACATGCGAGCTGAAAGACATTGTGCAATCAAGGGTAATATCAAGGTATTTAAACTCCTGCACTTGCTGAAGGAAAGAATTGTTGAGTACCTAGAGGCCAGTGGGGAACAGGACCCAAGGCAGCATGGATTTACAGCAGGAAGGTCGTGTCATATGAATCTAATATATTTATTTGACTGGGTGACCAAAGTAGTAGACCAGGGAGGTGCTGTGGACATGGCCTACCTAGATTTTAGCAAGGCATTTGACACCATCCCAGACAAAAGATTAATATACAAGTTAGCCAGCCTTGGAGTGGGTCCCAAGGGGGTAGCCTGGATAAAAACTTGGCTGGACAACAGGACGCAAAGGGTAATAGTAAACTGAGCCCACAGTGAAAAAAAGAGGGTTACTAGTGGGGTACCGCAGGGTTCAATACTGGGACCAGTCCTCTTTAATGTCTTTATAATTGACATTGCAGAGGGATTGGAAGGAAAAGTATGTCTTTTTGCAGACGACACAAAGATCTGCAACAGGGTTGATACACAAGGTGGGGTGGAAAGAATGAGAAGGGACTTGGCAAGGTTGGAGGAATGGTCAAATGTATGGCAGCTCAGATTCAACGCAAAGAAGTGCAAGGTAGTGCGTCTTGGAAACAAAAACCCAGAGGAGGAGTACACAATGGGGGTGAGATACTAACAACAAAAATGTAATGGGACCTGGGGGTAATTATATCAGATGACCTAAAGGTGGGCAAGCAATGTGAGAAGGCAGTAAGGAGGTCTGGGGGGATACTGGAATGCATAGGGAGAGGCATCAACAGTAGAAAACAGGAAGTTGTTATCACTCTGTACAGATAGTTGGTGAGACCCCAACTGGAGTACTGCATGCAGTTCTGGAGACCCCATCTCCTCAAAGACATAGACAGAATGGAGGCTGTCCAGAGGAGAGCAACCAAAATGGTGCAGGGTCTGCACCAGAAGACATACGAAGAGAGACTAAAGGAGCTTAATATGTACACCCTCGAGAAAAGGAGGGAAACGGGGGACATGATAGAAACTTTCAAGTACCTCAAAGGAATCAACAAAGTCCAAGAGGGTAGCATCTTTCAGAAAAAGAGATGTGCAAGAACAAGGAGGCACAATTTGAAGAAAGAGGGGGGGTCGGCTCAGAGTTGATGTGAGAAGTATTTTTTCACAGAGAGGGTTGTGGATACGTGGAACAGCCTTCCTGAGGAGGTTGTGGAGTCATGAACAGTGGGGGAATTCAAGAATGCATGGGACAGAAATAAGGCAATTCTAGTGGGGGGAGTAGGAGGAAGTAGGCTGTTTGGTTAACTAGGATCTGCAGCTTATCCATCAGGTAGGGAAATGGGCAGACTAGGTGGGCCAAGCGGTCCTTATCTGCCATCAGATTCTATGTTTCTAGAGTCATCTTCTACAGGGTGTTCTTGTACAACGCTCACAGCATATGGGCACATTACAATCCTCCCTTTTGTCACACTTCATACACCAGTACTTTGTCATTGTATGTGGTGATTTTATAAGTCTCTATGTAGTGACAGTGGCACAGAGTGTTCAGAAATTTCAGACAAACCCTTCTTCTACAGGGTGTTTGAACTATTTGTACAACGCTCACAGCATATGGGCACATTACAATCCTCCCTTTTGTCACACTTCGTACACCAGTACTTTGTCATTGTATGTGGTGATTTTATAAGTCTTTATGTAGTGACAGTGGCACAGAGTGTTCAGAAATTTCAGACAAACCCTTCTTCTACAGGGTGTTTGAACTATTTGTACAACGCTCACAGCATATGGGCACATTACAATCCTCCCTTTTGTCACACTTCGTACACCAGTACTTTGTCATTGTATGTGGTGATTTTATGTCTTTATGTAGTGACAGTGGCACAGAGTGTTCAGAAATTTCAGACAAACCCTTCTTCTACAGGGTGTTTGAACTATTTGTACAACGCTCACAGCATATGGGCCCATTACAGTTCTCCCTTTTGTCATACTCCATACACATATTTTATCAATGCATGTGCTGCTTTTTTGACACTTTGAGTGGTGACAGTGGCACAGGGTGTTGTTCACACTGATCTGTCTTCTACAGGCGAATGTGAATGTGAATATGAATGTAATGTGCTTATTATGATTTGTCTTTGTTAACAAAAAGTAGTAGTCATAGATACACACATGCTGGCACTGGGAGTTCCCAATAATGTGAGTCAATGAATAACTGACAGTAGAATTTAAAGGGAAATGTCATCTTCCAGATTTCTTAATGTCTGCAACAATTGCTATATTTATACTAATTGTTTTTAATGAGAATTGGAACTACTGAGTGATCACCTTTGCATTTCAGTCTGTTGTTTACAATAATCCAAAAGAATTATTGTATTGTTATGTTTGAAAATCCCATGTAGTCCAAAGTATTTCATTAAGAAACTGTTAGACTTTGAACTTTATCCAAAGAAGTAATTTACACTTTTAATAACACTCTTCAAGTTATGCATGTTTTAACACTGCTGTCCATCTATGTGCTGTTGCACTTAGTAAACAAGCATTTGTCAATACTGAACGTTCACTTGCAGGTATTTGCAGTGGTGTTTGGCACTTATAGCACTAAGTTCAAACCCCATTGAAATACAATGTGTGAAATACCTGTTTCTTCAGTTCACGATCCAGCTTTAAAGAGTGAAGACATGTCTGCGGTCAGAGAGGATTACGGTGCTGGACTTCCCGGTGGGTAAGCAAGGGCTTGTGGGGAGGGTGTGTGCTGCTGAGTGGATAGATGGGTTGGGAGGATAACAGCGCAACAGACATTGATGGATGGTTTTCTTATTTTTAGGTGAAAAAAAAAAAAAGACAGAGGATTCCCGGTCGCGACACTGGGGGATTGGGCATCGCCAGTGACATTGAAAAAAGAAGCTGCACTGCAGCTAATGTAGAAGGTGGGGGGGGGGGTCTGAGGAGCGAGAGAGCTGCAGGAGCCAGGGGAGGATCTGATTAAATGCCAGTAATGCCGGCCAGGGGCATAGCTAGCCTTTTTGAAGGGGGGGCAAAGACTGATAAAAATCCTGGCTGGGCCCCCAGATGCTATCAGGTTTTATATGGATTTTGGTGCATTTTGAGGGTCGTTTTGAAACTTTTGGGCTGCTTTTAAAGCTTTTTCTGACTTGCTGCATGCAACAGATATTACTACCAAAACGCCTAACTTCACTGCAGCTAGGGTCGTCCCTTGTTTTGCCCCCTTTGAGCAGGGGAGGGGCAAGCAACACTTCTTATTCTTTTTTCATATGCTTAAATTTGTTAAGTTATAACAGGGAAGAACTAGTTATATCTTTTGTTCAGGAGAAAAACATCAGGGTCAAAACTCCATGCTGAACTGTAACATGAAAATCTAGCATTTATTAAATAAAGCAGAAGGAAAAATCCTGGAAAACAAGAAAAGGCAAATCCAAGGATCAGCTTAATTTCAGTCATGGCCTAACAATAAAGTTTTAAACCACAAAAGAACACTACTTAACAACTTAAACAATAACAAAAAAGAGCTAGGGCATTCCCTGAGGAATTACTTGACCCAGCTGGAACGATCGAGTGCCTGAGGCACTGTCAGGGTCAGGCACTAATCAATAGCTGAATACATCGGCACCTCAGCTGGCATGCTCTGGGCAGTACTGTACTGAAAGAATTCAGCATCAAAGCATCTGGCTGGTAAGTTTGGTTTCCTGTCTTTGACTCAGGCTGCCTCACAAAAATGTTTCCCCCATCGGGCTCACCAGCTGAGACATGATTGGAAAATCTCAGATGAAAAAAAGTACACACTTTATCAGGAACAGACACTCTTGTCATGAATAGGAGTGTTCCTGATAAATTATGTCTTTTTTTTCTAAAATTCAGATCCTGTCCTCCACCATTGGTAATTAGTGCCTGGGACTCTGAGCATGTTTGGAACAGTGTTGTCCCCCCTCCTCAGTGCACACAGATAGTGGGTGTTGCACATGCTGAGATGGCAGAAACAGCACAAGAATGCAGCTTTTTACCACCTCAACCATGTTACCCCTACTAATGTTTAGCCCTCTTTACATTAGAATAATATGAATGAACTGGCCTGGTCTGCTCTGTACTGGTGACTGGTTGAGTGATCGGTGCTGTTCGGCACAGTACACTTCTCCTAACCCATGGCACAGACAAGTGTGGAGATCCGCTCCTCCCAACCCATGGCTCAGTACACTCCAAATGACCCATGGCTCAGAGTGCAGAGAAGCAAACAAAATGGAGCCAACGTGTTTTCAGATGGCACGCTCCAAGAATGCTCATCGTGGCTCGCGGGCGCAAGTTTGTGTAACCCACCACCACTCTCCTCTGCCAGTATTGGCTGATAAGTTGCTCAGCTGCACTGCAGCCAATGATGAGAAAACATTTAAAATGGAACTCGTTTTACTCATGCCTATCCATCCCGTGCTCCTGGCCATGACCATTATGGGAACACAAAAAAAACAACCTTGGGACTTCCATGTTCCTGCAAGCATTATTGGAACAAAAAAAAACTTGGGTTTTCAGAAGTCCCACTCCGATTGCTCGGCGGGGGGGCAACCTGCCCCTCCATAATGTACGTCACTGATGCTGGCACCACTGTCACTGTTTGTGGGGTGAGTGCGGGCCCCCTTGAGTGCTAGGGATCCAGTTACGGTGGCCAGCAGGAGGCCAAGCTGCCAATAAGGAGAGCCACACTTACAACTATTGTGGAAGACTGTGGGGAGAGGTCAGAGGAGCAAGGACTGGGGATCCACTTGCAGTGGCCAGTAGGAAAAAGCTGTAGCCATAACTCCGGCCATGCCTATTAGTGTGAACTGTAATGAGCATTGCCAGAGTTACATCTACAGAAAGAAATGAAGCTCTCCCATTGGAGCAGTTCATTTCTTTTAACTAGAGAGTGCGCCATGACAGCAACGCTAAACTTGTGTCATGACCAGATTACCTGGTCATTGGTGTACACTGCTAAGCCCACTGCAGTTTCAGCTGTAATTGACTCTGGCAGTGACACACCTCTCAAATGCTGTGTTGTCCCAATATGTTCCTTGTGCAAGTGAACACAAAAAAAGGAATTGTGTTCTATTTCTTTTCTCTTTTCAAGTCATATATGGATAGAAGGACAATAATATTTGAAGAATCATAACAAATGCTCAGATTGTTTCACTGTCTTTGTCCAGGGAAGGCAAACTTGTTCTCCGTGTGTTTTGGGAACACAAGAAGGTTAAGTAACTTGATATGGATCATACAATATGCAAGTAGAGCATGTTGGTATCCAAATTAGTGTGCTATACCTGGTTAAACAACTAAATAAAAAAAAAAAATCTGTTCTGTTGGATGAATCAAGTTTGTTCACAGCTCTTTGATTTAGCCTCTAGGCTATACTACCACTAGCTGGTCGTCAAAAACTACACATTTCAAGGCTAGCCCCATGGTGCCAGGCCCGGTGCCAGGCCAGTAGGTACAGGGCCACATCTGCATTTTGCAGACCTGAGTTCACAACCGAAACACATGACTGCAGAAGAAAAGGCTGTAAGTGAAGGCATGGAAAAAGAAATTTAGAAGGTAGTGCTGCGGCAGCCCCAGAAATTTGTACTGACTTGAACACAGTCATGGTCTAGACATCCTGATATGGCGCCCCATACCTATACCTATTAGCACCATAGAGCCAACCTTGAAATCTGTAGCTTTTCATGATCAGCTGGCAGTATAGCGTACAGATTACAGCAATAAGCAAGGTTGGTCCATACAGCAGAACTGGTTTTGATTGCAACATGCTCTGCTTTCACATCGATGTGACCATGATCAAATCACTAAACCTCCTTTTGATCCCAAAACACACCCAGAAACCAGTATTAGCTTAGTGTTCTATTCACAAATATTGTTAAAAATAAATATCTGTAAACATTTGTTATGATTCTGCAAATACTACTTTATGTATATATAGATTTTACTTGAAAAGAAAAAGAAAGGTCACAAGTAGTTGTTCAATAACTGCAAAAATACATGGATGGACACAGTTGTCAAACATGCATAACATGAAATGTGTTATTAAAAGAGTTTATTTCTTATGATAAAGATGACTAGGACAGACTCCTACTGAAAGATTCTGGAATGAATAGTCATGGTATTTTCTAACATAACAATACCAGAATTGTACTGGACTAATTTCTTTAGCATGTTGAAATGTAAACATGATAACTCACTAGTTTCATTGCACATACAAAAATATTATTATACATGTAGAAAGTCTTTAAGTAACACCATGCTGCAGTAGTCACAGATGTGGTGGCAGTGGTAGTGGTGGTGAAAGCACTACACTCTCATGTAAACATATGCCCTTCTGATGATGCATCCTCACAATCAGAACACATACCCTAACCCTGACTTGGAGTCACTTTCTCATCTGCATCTTCATCATTGTCATTTGGGAAGCCAGTGCCACACACAGACCACTGAGGTGGAATGAAATGGTTAATTTTTATGTATGTCAGCCTCTCATCATTGGAGTCAGACAGGGATGTGCGATGGTCAGACACAATGGCACCATCAGCACTAAACACCCTTTTGAATGTTACACTGAAACAAGGGCATATTAATAATTCCAGTGCAGTGGAAGCCAGTGTGGGCCACATTGCCACCTTGTCATGCCAGTATGCCACCAAAGGGTCTTTGTCCACACCAACATACTCATATAATCCATATCGGCAGTGACCATAATAGCAGCTGACATCTGTAGTTGGGTGCTGTATTCAGGTTGTTGACAGGCAGAAACTCCCACCTGTTGAAGAATACACAACAATGGACTGGAGGATGTTGAAGATGAAAAGGAGGACTTAGATGCCATGGATGGTGTTGCACATAACTGTGATTGACTATTTTTCTCATTTTTAGTCTCATCTGTCTTCAACACGTTGTTGTAGACTTTTCCAAGCAGTTTCAATGCACAATGATCCATATCAGCACTGCTCCCGGACAAAAGTGGCGCAATACCATTCTTACAGTGTGGATCAAATAAGGTAGCCATCATGTATGAATCACTCCAATTGTTATAACTTACATATTCATCATTGTCTAAAAGGTCAATCTTGTAGTTAATAAGGTCAACACCAACCTTATCTGCAACTGCATCAAACTGATCATGAACATTCAACAACAATTGCTTTAATACATGGAGCAAAGGTATTACTTGACTAAGACAAGCATTTTCAGCACTGGCAGCCTGAGTGGCATGTTCACATGGATGCACTATCTGAGTTATGCTTTCCATTACCATTCATGGAGATGGTGTAAGGGACATGGCCTTTTGAGTCAGTGGGTCACGGAGCTGCATCACAAAATCGTTGATGGGCTTATACTGTTCAAACAGCGGCTCTAGCATGTAGAGTGTTGAGATCCACCTGGTGGGAGCATCCTGGTTAAATGGTGCTGAGGAACATCATAAGACTGCTGGAGAACACTGAGGTCAGATTGAGCCTTTGATCTGCTGAACTGGCCATAGATTGTATGACTGATGGACAACATGCTATCCTCTGTATCATGTTTCAGAAACTCACACACAATTAGTACAGAATATGTGCAGAACAAGGTATGTGGTTAAACCCACTGCCAGTGATGGCTTTGACAAAATTAGCACCATTGTCACTGGCAATGAAAGATGTTACCGAATCATATTGTTTTAGCCACTGATCAATGGTCTCATTTAACCATTCTAAAATTTTGGCTGCACTGTTGGAACCGTACTTAGTCTGCATGCTTAATGTAGCATGCTGATAAACACCACCACTACCAGCATGTGCTGTTCTTAAATGGCAGTCATTTGCTGGACATGGTGACATTGCATACACAATGGGGATATGTTCCCAATGTGCAGTAACACACATAAAGCTCACTGTGGTTCAAGAACCATACAGTAGGTCAATATGTTTGTAGTTAGATGTACAGTACTGACAGCAGAGTGTGATAAGGCATGGGAAACAGTGCAGCAAAGGGTGTTGTACAGCTTAGACACTCCTTTCATTGAAAAATATGTTTGGCTAGAAACTTGGTATTTAGGTATAGCTTTACTCATTAGCTGTAAGAACCCTAATTTTTCCACAAAAGAATAAGGCAGCAGATTGGTCACAAGCATTTGTGACTGCTGCATTTAACTTTCTGCTGACAGGGTGAATACAGTGGTACTTTGAATTGTTGGACAGTGACTCTTTAATGTCAGGTTGTCTCAAAGTTACAACCTGCTTAGCGACTGTAACTTTGCTGTGTTTAACATGACAGGAGTTGGGGATATGTTACTCTGTTGTTAGCATTCGGAAAAGGCTGAGGAAGATGAGGCACAGGATGATGAGTGACTAAAGATTTCAGCTCACTTGGAAGCGGAAGTCAGTTTTGGGGGGGAAGCATTTCATTGTGTTCTGAGTACTTGCCTACGGGAACAGAGTGACCTGGAACATTTGAGGCCTGATATTTATGCTGCTGCCAGTGGATAGTATGCTTGGTTTGCAGATGGGTATGCACATCTTTTGTTCCTAAATGTGAACCTGCTTTACCCCTACTAACTTACACTTACATATCTGGCAAATCACACTGATTTCATCAGCCTCTTCCACTGCAAAGAAATCCCACACTAGATATTTGCCCATTCAGTGGGGTTTCTTGGATGGGGGAGCAGACACTGGATTGGAGCGTACTGTCTCCTGCTGCTGTTGCACCTGCTGCTGCTACCACTTTGGCTAAATACTACCATCAATGCTATGTAGTACTGGTTGATACAGTCACTTCTTTTATGATGGGCGCTGGAAAGGTTTTAACATTCAGAGCAGTGGTTTGAATAACCTTAACTGGAACATGAGGAGGCTGGTAATCTTGGGTCCTTAACAGGGTCATCATCCCCACCACTCAGCTCCTCAACACTAACAATGTCACTTTCACTGACTGGCATGTGCTCTATGTCCCTGTCCTAAAAATCCATCAACCCTACTCCTTCTTTAACAGTAACACACGATTCATTAACACCATCGTCATCACTGCCAACACTTTTAGCAACCACCTTGTTTTCAGGCACTTCATCCTGAGTATTAGAATAAATAGTACTGCTGAAACACTGAGATTCTATATCAAACCCAATCACCTCTGAGTCCTGACACTGCAAATCATCCTGAGACTCAAGCAGTAATGCTGCCACTTCAAGAACAGATTTTTGTCGTCCCTCCCTGGTACATAACTGTGCTGCTGCTGCTGCATCATTACAGTTCCCTTTTTTATATCTTCCACTGCTGCAGATATAACCTGCTGATCCAAAAAAAAGGAACTAATGCTGATGCCAGCCTTAGATACACCACCAGAAGAAGTCTGGCCCTGCACTGACAGTTTTGAAACTGAACTGCTGCTTCCAGAACTCACTACATTGCTGCGCACAGGACCTACAGTGTTGCTGCTGGCAGATCCACCTACACCACAATAGAAACATAGAAACATAGAATTTGACTGTAGATAAGGACCACTTGGCCCACCCAGTCTGCCCATTTCCCTACCTATTGTTTAAATTCCATATCCTATATGATCTGTAGCTTACCTTCTCCTTCTTACCACTAGGGTTGCCTTCTGTCTGTTCCATGCATCCTTGAATTCACCTATTATTTTTGCCTCTACGATCTCCTCAGGGAGGCTGTTCCATGCATCTACCACATTTTCAGTGTAAAAATACTTCCTCATGTTGTCACTGAGTCTTCCCCTTCTAGTCTCATGCTGTGCCCCCTTGTTCTCGCACATCTCCTTTTCTGAAAGATGCTGCCTTCCTGAACTTTGTTAATCCCATTGAAGTACTCGAAAGTCTCTATTATATCCCCCCTCTCCCTCCTTTCCTCCAGTGTATACATATTCATTGCTCTCAGTCTCTCCTCGTATGGTTTCAGGTGTAGTGCCTGCACCATTTTTGTTGCCCTCCTCTGGACTGCCTCTACCCTTTCTATGTCCTTATAGAGATGAGGTCTCCAGAACTGCATGCAGTACTCCAGATGTGGTCTCACCAACTGTTTGTACAGTGGCATCACCACTTCCTATTTTCTACTGGTGATACCTCTTCCTGTGTACCCCAGCATCCCTCCAACTTTCCTAACTGCCTTCTCACATTGTTTGGCTACATTTAGGTCATCTGCTATGATCACCCCAAGGTCCCTTTACAGTTTGGTTGTTGCTAGTACCCCCTCCCCCCATTGTGTATTATTCCTCCCCTGGGTTTTTGTTCCCCAAGTGCATGATTTTGCACTTTAGTGTTGAATCGGAGCTGCCACCCCTTTGACCACTCCTCCAACTTGCCTAAGTCTCTTCTCATTTTCTCCACCCCCTCTGGAGTGTCAAGTCTATTGCAGATCTTAGTGTCATCTGCAAAGATGTATACCTTTCCTTCTAGTCCCTCTGCAGTGCCACTTATAAAGACATTAAAGAGGACTGGCCCAAGCACTGAACCCTGTGGCACCCCACTGGTCACCCCTCTCTTCAGATTGAACTCCGTTTACCACCACCCTCTGTATCCTATTGCTTAGCCAGTTTCTGATCCAGTTTACCACCTTGGGAACCACTCTCAGAGTGCCCAACTTGTATACTAACCTCTTGTGTGGGATTGTGTCAAATGCCTTGCAAAAATCTAGGTAGGCCATGTCCACCGCCCCTTCCTGATCCACTACCCTTGTCGCCCAGTCATAAAAATCTATCAGATTTGTTTGGCAAGACCTTCCTACTGTGAATACATGTTGCCTTGGGTCTTGTGCCCCACTGGCCTCTAGATATTCTACAGTCATTTCCTTCAAGACCAATTCCATCATCTTCCCTACCAATGATTTCAACCTGACTAGTCTGTAGTTTCCCAGCTCTACCTTGCCTCTTTTTGTGAAGGGGTATCATGTTTGTCCTCCTCCAGTCCTCTGGTACCACTCCCTCCTCCAGTGATTTGTTGAATAGGGCTGTCAGTGGTGTCACTAACACCTCTCTCAGTTCTTTTAGTATTCTGGGATGTATCACATCTGGCCCCATTGCCTTATCCACTGTAAGTTTCAAGAGTTCTTTTTATACTCTCTCATCTGTAAATGGGCTTGTTTCCACCCCTCTTCCCTGTGTGTTTCTACTGCCTAATTTAGATCCCTCCCCTTCCCTTTATTTGTGAATACCGAGCAGAAGTATTCATTCAGGATCTTGGTGTTTTCTAAGTCCACCTCTGCCGACTCCCCCCCAGCCCCTTACTGAGCCTCACTATCCCTCCCTTGATCTTTTTTATGTTTCCTTGTGCCTGAGCAAGAAACATCTTGCTGTAGAGCAACATTTCAGAGATGTGTCAGGGATGAGTTCAATACAGAGCAATCTACAGTGGGCTCATCCCAGACAGACCAATGGGCATGCTACCAGGCTGTGACACTAGTCACAGCTTCACAGCTGGAAGCCATTCTCTAGTTGAAAGAAATGAAGTGCTCCAATGAGAGCACTTCATTTCTTTCATTTCCATAGCCCTGTCAGCCCAAGCTTGCATTCCCCGTCCGGCATCACAATGAAGTCCTCCCGCTCCCTTTCTGTGCTATGCTGTGCTGTGGGTTGGCCGCACCCATCATTCCCTGTCCTGGTATCATAATTAACCCGCATACTCCCTCCTTCTGTGTGCTGTCTGCCCCACACCTGTTAAAAAAGAAAACATTACGCTGATGTCTTTTTTTTACCTGAAAAAAGAAAACAGTCCCTCGTTGACTCCCCATCCCCCTTCCCCCATCCCAACCATCCCTCTGTGCACCACCTCCTCTTACCCCCCTTACCCCATACTTACTCTACAAGATCAGTGGCTGCAATCTTCTGTGGACCGGACACGTCTGCACTCTTCAAAGCCAAACCGCAGAACTGAAGAACCAAGGTAAGTGCCGTACAATGACTGTCAATGGCATTTTCAACTTGTTGATATCTCAGGCATTTTTTTTATACTTTTACACCAAATTTTCAACATGGGGTTTTTGGGACCCCACCTCATGAACAATACCACTGTCATTTCGTTACTCAGTCCCAAAGGTGATTTTGCAGTTGCTGCATGGAATCACCTTTCAGGACTGAGTGGTGAAACGACCGTGCCAGCTTTCATGAGGTGGGGTCCCAAAAAGCCCATGTTGAAAATGTGGTGCAAAAACACAAAAAAAGGCCCGAGTTACACATGGTCATTGAAATTTTTCTATACATGCTCATAACTTCAGCAATTTTTAATATTTTTACTCTAAATTCACAACATTGTTATTTTTCACACCCCCTCACGAACAGTACAGCTGTCACTATTCACATCCTGCCCGAAATGTGTTTTTGCACCTATGTCACAGAATGGCACGGTTTCTTTGTGAAATCACCTTTCAGGACCAATGAATGAAATGAGAGTGGCACTCTTCATGAGGTGGTGTTCCAAAAAGGCTATGTTGAAAATTTGGTGGAAAAACTCCTTAAAATGGCTGAGTTACATACGGTCGTTCAAATTTTTCTGTGCACGTGTGTAACCTTGGCCATTTTCAATATTTTCACTCCAAATTTTCAATATAGCCATTTTATCACACCACTTCATGAACAGTACAGCTGTCATTTTTCACATCATGACCAAGACTCGTTTTCGCACTTGTGGTGCAGAATGCCGTCTTCCCACGGATTTGAAAATTTTCACCTATGGGGTTCATGAGGTGAGGTGATAAGAAAACTATGTTCAACATTTGGGATGAAAATATGAAACAAATTACAAAGTTATGCCTATTCATTGCAACTTCAGTACACAATACACCCCGCCATATAAACCATGCAAGGAAACATTAGGCATTGACAAATGCTTGTTCTTTCCCTAATGTACCTAAAAAAAAGTTTTGTCCTCCTTCTTCACAGTCTGGGCTATCCTTTCCTCTGTTTGCACCTTTGTGCTTCTATCTGCTTTCCCTGTTTCCCCTCTGCTATGTCTGATACAGTTCCCTGTCTTCCTCCTTTTGTGTTTCTTTGTATTTTTTGAATGCCTGTTTTTTTTCTCTCTAATCTCCCCTGCCACTTCTTTAGAAAACCATAAATTATTTATTGAATTTTGTTGACCCGGTAGGCCCACTAGACTAGAAGTCCCTTTTTCAGGGGTGATCAGGGGGATACAGATGGTAACCAACTAAAATTGAACCAGATTAAGCTGGTGGTGGTATATTTAGAGAATGGGGGGAAATTTGGCCAGGACACCAGGGAAATTCCCCTACTCACCTCTAGAGAAACCTTTGACATCCTGGTCTTTGGCCAGGATGGCTGCCCCTGTGGATCCAGGAGGAGGAGGAGGACTGCTAACAGATGAGACAGAGATGAAGGAATTCCTTTCTTTTCCTCTTGCTGATAATGACCTGAATGTGAAAGAAGAATCTGATGTGCCTGTATTGTTTCCTGGAATCTGATATGGACTGGTGGCAAATTGTAGAGAATGCCACAAATGAAGCTGAGGTACTGTCTTCTTTAAATAATGATAATGAAACAGTCACAGAAAAAGAGAAAATGGTGCAGAATTTACTGAAGGCAGAAGAATGTTGTAAATTAAAGAAAGATGCTTTAATAGCTGAACTATCAAAGCAGCAAGATAGCCCTGGGTCTGTTGTCAAAAATGACTCACCAAAACAGCTGAAAGGTGATGTGGCAGGAGTTCAGCCAACGGCAAGTTCAAGCGCTAGTCCAGAACAGAACAGTACTCTCCCAGCTGGCAGTAGTGAAGAGCATTCAGCCGTGTACCCAAAGCCAAGGGAGTGAAAAATCACTGTCACAGCAACTTGTCCTGCTAAGCACCAACTGGGAACAGCATGAACAGCAGGACATAGTTTTAAAAATACAACACGGACTCCAGCTGAGCCACAGAGTAATACAGAGAGTGCATTCAGCACAAAAAACAAAGCCTATTGCTCTAAAGCTATACTTTCGGATGAGCAGCAGGATTTGCAAGTTTTGCAAAAAAATTGGTCCCCTTCATGTGCACTGGAAGGGGCAAGCTGGCTGCAAAATGAAAAGGGAGACTGGCTACCTGATGCAAGCAAGGAAACAGTGCAGCAGTATAATAAAGTACCATTGACAGAGGCAGCTTCTGATTCTGACATCCTTACAGTTAAAACACAGCCTGAGAAGGAGAACTTTTCACCACTGGAATTGATATTGAACAGAATACCAGAATGGGGCCTGCTGAACGCATTTTACGAACATATGAACATACGAAATTTGCCAGCAGATAAAGGCCTAGAGGTCTATCAAGTCTACTCAAATGTGCAGCTAGCACCCCTTATTCTGCAGCTGCCCCTCCTTCCACCCTTCCCCTCATTAACCCTCCCTTGTCCTGTCCCATCCTCGCTTGAAGCAGTCCACTGTTCCACTGCATACTACTGCAGGTAACGATTCCACCCAGTCACCACCCTCTCTGTAAAAAAGTGTCTCCTCATCTCCCTCCTGAACCTTCCTCACTCCAGTCTCATATCATGGCCCCTGGTGTCCTCTCCTCCTTACTTTGAACAGCCCTTTGTACCTGTCTTGTTTATTCCTTTCATGTATTTAAAGGTTTCAATCATGTCACCCTGTCTCTCCTCTCCTTCAGTGAGTACATGTTCAACTCCTTCAACCTCCTCTCGTATGATAAGTCCCCAGCCCCTTGATCATCTTTGTCGCTCTGCGCTGCACCCCCTCCAGTAACTTAATGTCCCTCTTCAGACATGGATGCCAGTACTGCACGCAGTACTCCAGGTGTGGTCTAACTAATGACCTATACAGTGGCAGAATCACCTCCTCCCTCCTCGAGGATATACCCCTTGCAATACAACCCAGTATTTTGTTGGCCTTTGCAGCTGCCTTCCTACATTGTGCCGAGTTGTTCATTGACCCTGTAATGAGCACACCCAGATCCTTCTCCTCCTCTGTCTGGGCTAGCTGCACTCCCCCCAGCTGGTAACTCCTCCTTGGGTTCTTCATCCCAAAATGCAGCACCTTGCACTTTTGGCAGTAAGCCCAGTTGCCAGGTGTCTGACCAGGTTTCAAGCTTTGCCAGATCATCCTGCAACCCCTGCCACCCCCTAGGTCATCCACCACCGTGCCTACCTTGGTATCAGCAGCAAACAGACTGATCTTGCTCTTGATGTCCCATGATATGTCTGCAATGAATATCCCAAACAACACTGGTCCCAACACCGAGCCCTGTAGAACACCGCTGTCACTGCCCTTGTGTGTGAGAGCTCCCACCCACCACCACCCTCTGTTGCCTTCCTTGCAGCCAGTTTCCTACCCATCTCACCAGCTTTGCACCCGCCCTGTGCCTACTAACTTCCTTCCCAGCCTTCCATGTGGCACTGAGTCAAATGCCTACTGAAGTCCAGATACAGGACATCCACTGCATGGCCCCTGTCCAGTTGCCTAGTTACCCAGTCATAGAACTCCACCAGGTTGGTTTGGCAGGATCTGCCACGTATGAAGCCATGCTGTCTGCTGTCATGTAATCCTTTGGCCTCTAGAAGGGCCACCAGCCTCTCCTTCAGGATAGTCTCCATTAGCTTACCCATGATGGATGTGAGGCTCACTGGTCTGTAGTTTTCGGTTCATCCTTGGGGCCACTCTTGTGGAGGGGCACCAATGAGCCATCCTCCAGTCCTGAAGTACACACCCCAAATGTAGTGAGGCATTAAATAGGTCTGCCAAAGATCCTGCAAGGACTCTGCCAGCTCCTTCAGTACCCTGGGTGGATGCCATCTGGGCCTGGCGCCTTGTCCACCCTCAGTGCCTTCAAACCCTCTCGAACTCTGTTCTCCATGATTTCCCCATCTGTCACCACTTCCCACCCTGCTTCTGCCATTTCTCCCACCTTGGGTGTCACCCCCCTCTTCTCTTTAGTAAATACTGAGCAAGACCCTACAAAAAAGCATGGCTAAACCCAATGTTTAAATTATCAGATTTGTTCCAGAATAAAGGTAAACCTGCCCCTAGAAAGAATGCGGTCAGTTTAATTTTTAAAGGAGGCCTAGAGGAACCTCCAGTTATATATTGCTAAACAGCTTCTAAAAGGCACCATGACATTTTTTTCTTTGGAAATATTTGCTCTAATACATATGGAAAATGACAATTATGATGTGAGCTTTAAAACTGTTTCCAGCTTAGATAGATTTTGGTCACAATACCATACCCTCAAAAATAACCCATTGTGGATCCCTTACATGGCCATCCCTCTTACAAAACCAGCCATAAAGTATATTGACATCATGTTTTGTAATGAGGGGGTCCATGTAGAGGACATACTGTTTTGGTTGAGGCAGCACTGTGAAATCATGGATAAACCAGCTCCTAAACTAGATAGCGAGCAAATATGGAATGGGGGCTGGAAAATCAAGGTGAAGCTATATTCTACTAACAATGGCCCAGTGCATTTGCCAAGTACCTTCTTTTTAGGCAAGGATAGAGGAATGTTGTTTTACATGGGGCAATCCAAATCATGTTTTAAATGTGGCTCACATACTCACTTAAGCTCAGTGTGAGATACACCTCATTGCAGCCACTGCTTAGAATATGCTCATGTTTCTGCATCATGTGTTAACTTATTTAAATGCAACCTGTGCGAAAATACAGGTCACGGTTATGGTAAATGCCCCTGAGCTTCCCATAATTGTGAAGACTGCCCATCTAAAGAAGACCTCATTAACAAGGCCCAGCAAATACAGGCCCAGCGAGTAGCTATGGCTGCTAATGCCAGTTCTGACCCCCTGGCTTCTGCTATACCAAATTAAGAGGTTATTTCAGAAGCAAGAATAATCCCCTTCATAGCAATTAATCAAGAGGAAATTAATGCCCCTAAGGAACAAGGAGAAAACAATCAGGCATTAGAAGAATCTAGACATGCAGGCATAGAAAACCCCGAAGGCAAGGAGATGCCTCGCCCTCCTCCACCTAGTCAGGAAGATAAATTTACTAAAGTAATGGTAAGAAAAGTGAAACAGATCAGGAAGGCACTTTCAGATAAACACACAGGAGGTAGGAAAGGCAAGAAGCTGCTAAGGACTTTGGAAGAAGGGAAACAAATATTCAGCACTACTATCAGAAAAATCTGAGGAATAGTCAGGAGGAGAGTTGTCAGATTCCACATCAGTTACCTTGGCCACTACAGAGGCAGCTTCAGACACAGAAGGGGAGGATGCACATATTTCCCAGAGGACAAGGAGGAGAAGATGTAGCAAAAACCCTCGCGCTAGGCCCTAGAGGTACTCCTCATCTCTGTATGCTGATAAATGTATTCCTATTGATATCCTCTGCTAATGTTAATGGCATGAAAAGACCAGCTAAAATAATTACGGTGATTAGTGTTTTAGCTCAAAAAAAAAGTTACATCATTTGTGTTCACGATACCAGGCAAAATCAAATACTGAATTGCAATCTGCCACTAAATCCTGGATCAAAGAGCCTTCCTTTTGATCAGTATGCCAAGAAATGTGTGATGGGGTGGGGATTCTTCTAAGCAACCCCAACATTAGAGTCACTAAACTTGTTGGTATTGAACCAGGCAGAGCCCTTATGATAGACATCTCTTTTTTGACAGAACGGTTTAGGATAATAAATGTCTATGCCCCACAGACAAAGGCACTTAGGGTCACTCTCATAAAAAAAAATCCAGCCATACTTATGTATGTCTAGATTACTGCTTTGGGCTGGAGATTTTAACTGTGTATTAGGGAGAGAGGAGAGAGGATAGAGATGCTAAAACTGATAAAATATGTTGCGACTCCGCAGCTTTAAAATAAATCATCTCAGATTCCAAATTGATAGATTCATATAGAATCAGGTTTCCCACTGGGGATAATATGTTTTTTAAGGGGCATCTGTCAACGAGGGTAGACTTTATATTTATTTCAGAAGTTTTGATACTTGTAAACGCTAATCTTTAAGTTAGAGAATTTTCTGTCCACAAAACCATTACAGTAAAAGGTCACGTGGGAAGGCTCTCCAAGATGTAGGGAAAATGCTTGGAGGTTAAACAGTTCAGTATTAATGGATGAACAAATAAAAAAAATTTTGAAGAAAAGAATGGAAGGCCAGATTATCAGTAGCTATTCTATATGAGAACACTGCCCTCTGGTGGGAAGACACAAAAACTTCATGAATTGTGTTTTTCCAAAAACTGACTAGAGAAATCATGAACAAGAAATATTTACAGTATCTCAACTTAGGCCCAGCTGCAAAGCTAATATCTCAAACAGAAACATGCAGATTAAATTTAGAACCCCGAATCACAGAAATCAATACACAAATGTGCATGATACAATCGAGAGGTAACATCTCTATGTGACCAAGAAATGAGATTTGGCATGAATTTAAGAATGGGCTCTATTGACCCTTTAAAGAATGCAAAAAAGAGTAGAGCATAGAATTTTAAAAAGTTTGAGGGTAGATACAGACTCATCACTGCTTCACCTAGAGAAATAGTGAAAAGATTCATTTACACTTTTCTGAGGTTTTAGGGACATCCCAGTGATCTGCAAAACTGACGGTATGTTGGATACAATACCAAAGCTGGGAGTAGATGACAGTGGCCAATTGATTAGCCCTATACAAAAAGCGGAAATAGAAGTGGCTATAACAGGACTGAAAAGTGATTCCGCCCCAGACCCAGGTGGAATAGGAGCAGGCTTTTATAAAACATTCTGTGTAGATTTATTACCAGCCCTGAAGATAATTTTTAATTAAATGTTGCAGCAGAGGGACCCATGTACAAAGCAACGCTAATATTAGTGTTTAAGAAAGGGGAAGGAGAAGAGCTAAAAAAAACTAGAGGCCTGTTAGTTTTTTGAATACAGATCTCAAAATATTAAGTAAAATCTTATTGAATTGGCTAGTTAAAGTTGCAGAAAAATTAATTAGCCCCACGCAGACTTGTGCCATTCCAAGTAGAAAACAGGCAGATAATTTGATACTACTTAGAGATATTTCATAGAGCAGAAGAAGAGGGTTTAAAAGGGTATACTTGGCCTTGATCAGGAGAAGGTATTCAACAAAATATCACATCAGCACATGTATAATATTTTAAAAGAATATGGTATACCTATAGAATTCATAAGATAGATAAAGACATTATATAGTAGGGCATCATTTACCCCAATAGAACTGGGTGAATAGGAAAGGAGATTAAAATTAAGAGGTGTTCTTAGCCTTTATTGTATGTGTTTTGTATAGATATTTTTAAGAAAATTGGAACAGGACAAAGAATAATAGGGTTAAAGCTAAGCCCAAGTTTGACTACCATTAAGAATTTGGCCTATGCAGATGACTTGGTTTTGTCTTTAGATCCCCTAAAGAAGAGTCCTTATATGAACTTTGTCAATCTTTCTCATGGTGTTCAGGGTCCAAAATTAACTTTGATAAAAGTTCAGGAATGACATTAAGAAATACCCCGATCCCTACTGACAATATGTTTGCAGGAATAAAGATAGCAGCAGGTTCAATCCAGGTATTAGGAATTACTTTTGGAAGAGCAGATATGGGCAAACAGAACTGGGAATATCAAGAGCTACTACTTTGGTTAATTCTTGGAAAGAGCAACAAATTGCTAAGAAAGAAAGGGTGCTTTTAATCAAACCTTACTATTACCCATATTTTTGTATATAAGTTATGTGTTTCCCCCTCCACAAACATTGGTAGTAACCTTATACAGTTTATTCTTTTCAAGCCTTATGGGGAAATAGGTTGAACCCCATAAAAGAATAATAACCTACAGGAAAATAGAAGAGGAGGGTTATGCATGGTGAACCTGGTTTGTTTTTTTTTTTGCAGCTTGTTCATAGCATATAATTTGGGGGCACTTTGAGACTAGGTAACGCAATATGGAAAGAGCAATTAATGTATTGGATACATCCATGCTTTGTGGCATGGACAAATAAGAAACCTGGCTATTTGCACAGAGTCCCAATACTTCCAATATATGGATTGGAACAAGTAAAAAACTTGATAAATGGAATATCACTGAAGAAGAGGTTAAGATTAAAATAGGAAAGAAATATATTCCCACACTTTATAGGAGGAGGAGGAGGAGGAGGAGGAGGATAAAGAAGACATTTGCTTAGGGGATTGTCCAGCAACTAGAGTGCAAACTAATTTAAGAATGCTGAAATTGAAGAGGATGCCAAATTTTATATGGGACACTGTATGGCTTAGTTTGCATGGAAAATTGGGGGTGAGAAATAGTCACAAACATAACCAAGTACAGGAGGTATATTGTATTAGACAAGCAAGTGTGCAAACCCTGGAAACATAGGAACATTTATTTTTAAAATGTGAATATACAAAAGGCTTCTGGTTGTATCTGGCACAAAGAATGGAGGGATCCCATGTTTTGCAACTTATATGATGCTTTGATATATGGTAAAATGGAACATGGATTGGGAAAATATAACTCAGAAACTATGTGTATCATTTTGGCCATAATTAGATACTATATTTGGCAGTCCTGGTGTTTATGGCTTACTCAGCAAAGAATAATTTCATACATTGAAATGGATAGGATTATTAGCATTTCCTTTACAGAAAGTATATGGACTTGATGCTAAAAGATGTACAGAAGAGAGACTGGAAGTTATTTGGATTAATTCTGAGCACTGGGCAAAAACCTCCTTGAATGCTGACAAGAACAATATTGTTAAGTCACAGTGTATGCCTGTCTTGTATTTGTAACATTAATGTGCTTTCTTTTTGTTTTATAATTTATGTATATTAAGGTATATGTTTTGTATAATAGTATAATTTTGTGTCTGCAGTCCTTTCAATAAAAATTCCCCTACTCTTTTCGAGAAGTGCCATGGAATCTTTAATGTCCACCTGAACAACCACCAGAACAGGCAGACAGAACCTCAGTTTTAATGTCTCATCCAAAAGACAGCACTTCAGGAGTGCAGCACCCTGCTCATGCTGCACTAGTGTGTCAGTACTGGAATTTTATCCCAAGTGCCTGGTGTGGGGCTAGAACCCACAGCATGCTGATTTTCTGGCCTCAGAGGTGAGTGTGCAACCTGCTGAGCCACTGACACTGCTAATGGTTGTTAATTATTAATGCTAATAATGTTTTTTTCTGTCTTTTATGTTGTTAAAGCGTTTTACCAAGTTTTGATAAGTGAACCCATTTACAGCTCAGTGTGTGTAGATCTCAATTGCAATGTATTTTAAAGGAATAAATTATTTCAGTAAATTAAAATGGGGTTTTCCTTCTAAACCAGTAAGTGTCATTTTGTGTATTGGAGCCAGTTCTGATGACCTTTGGCACTCATTAGCCTTGCAATGTCACCTCAGGGAAATATGTGCAATTAATTGCAGTAATTCCTACCTTGTCACAACAATTCTTTCTCACTCACGGAGCTCTTGGTCTCTGTGTTCCCGAATGACAATGGCAATGGCAAACAGTTTCTTATCGGGGTCTGATGATGACAGTATCATGTTTTCTGACACAGACAGTGATTTTTCAGACAGTGATATGGTGCCAGAATTTGACTATCGCTGCATAATGGATCCCTATCAGGACGACCCCTTTGCCAGCAGTGACAGCAATGTGGGTAGCACTGCATGCAGCAGCAGCAGCAGCACCAAGTCAGCAACATGGACTGATACTTATGTTATATTTTGCCTTCTGGTGGGGCTACGCTTTTGTTCCCATAGTTGGCATATGTCTTGCAAGGGTGGGCATTCTGTTACTCTCTGCATCAATATGCAAAAACAAGTAGTGCCTCGGGAGAGTATTTAATTTCATGCTGAGTCAAATCATTCTTGGTGCTTGTCCTATACGAATGAGTCTTTGGCTGTTCCAGGTTGAACTGTAAGCACTGCTCAGTATGGTCTGTTCCTGGCATGGCAAAAGCTGCATCCAACTCACTCACAATGGCATATCTAAATATCTAAATGCTGCCCTGTCCCTAAGTGCCACTCAGACATATCGACTGTTATATATGCTCACTTTAAATAGGCACTTACAAGGATACTCATGATCTTTGACTATGGTGAAGTGGTTCACATCATAAGTTCCAAGTCCACCCAATCCAGACAGAACCCACTTTCTAATGCTTTCTGTTATTTATGCTCTCCTACCCTCTATGCACCCACCACTGCTCTTACCCTCTTCTGGCCGTGCCTTCCCTGGAGGATAGGTGTCTCTCACATATTGCCTCTTTCCTCTTCAAATTATAAACTGGCAAACTTTGAATGATAACCTGTGATAGCCTATCATTCATCTTAATAAATAAACTTGAACCTGAATTAGACTTGCAGATTTAATGACTACCCCAGCTTCCTCCTCACCTCTTTCCCTCCCACCCTGTCTCCTCCTACTCCTTGAGACCCACATCCCCGCACTCCTTCCTTGTTCCCCACCACAAAAATGACTTCAGGTAGGCAGCTTTCACCTTTGGTCTACCTACAGTACTAACGCTTTGGTAAATACAAATGGCCTGATATCTTGACTCCCTTCCTTGTACTGCTGCTGGCAAAAAGAACATGTGTTATGTAACCCCTGCTTTATACAGAATAGCAGCTATATTGCCAAACATTTAGAACAGTCATACTGTGCTTTCTCTGTCCTCACACTTTAAACAAGGCGTTACAGATGTCTTAGAGATAAAACCAATACCACACTGAAGATGTAGTCAAAACCAGGCAGATCCAGATAATGCTAACCTTTTGTACAAGTACAGTAGTATTAGCAACAGGACAATCTGTGCAGGTTTGTCAAAACTCTCAATTAAAATGTGCTGAAGGCAGTGAAGAACATGAAGGTGTCTGTAGTATTATGGAGGGATATATCTCATTGGAACCTTGTATAAAATAAATTTATGCACTGTATATTATGGTTTATTATTTTGTACACCCTTTTTCTTGCTGGATATTTGCATCAGTATTTCATAATACCTGAACAGTAATTATACAGTTACCATACATCTTCTAATAGAAGCCACAGTCTAATACAAACCCCCCTCCAATGAAGCTGCACCAGAAAATTTTACTTCTGATACAACTTACCCTCCAGTAGGAGCCACTCCTTGTATTACAGGGTGGCTGGAGGATTTCCAGGTGGTTTTGGTGTCTGTTTGGCATCTGAATTCAGTGTTCACATAGTATGCTAATACAGGTACTGTTGTGAGTGAGACATCTTCTATTCACAAACTTTGCTTAAATTTGAGCTACTTTATTCATCGACCAACTTTATATATATATATTTTTTTTAATTAAAATAAAACTTAGTGGGCTCTTGCTCAGCTCAATGCTCAGCCTTTTCTTAAATTTATTTCACCACTGTCATTCATTTCTGAGAGATTGCCATTGCTGTCACTGTCAGACCTTCTGGAGTCTTTTGTTTGAGAGGCAGGTTATGATGCTGTTGCCCCCTTCATGTTTTGAGTGAGCCCCTTTTCCACCAGTGGGTGTGCCTAATTGCCAGACAGGACATGACTTCAGGGTGAGTAGAAGTGATGCCACAGACCTGAAAGAAAACATCGGTTTGTTCAGCATCCTGACAGCTGAATATGCACTGGTATTATGGGTAGTAAAACAAGCATTTGTCAATGCCAAATGTTGCTTGCTTATATGTGCTGTTTAGGTATTTGGAAGTGAAAGTACCATGCCTAAGAACTGCTATATGCCCCCAGACATCCACTGTGTCTTTCTGCTTAGTATTCACAGAAGACTGGGAACGGCAAGGGCCACAGCAGTACAACAGTTGCAGCAGTGTGAAGAGGTGGACAATAGTCCATTCACAGGCAGAAGAATCCTGCAGAAGGTGACTAAAATGAAAGTGGACAAGATGGGACCAGATGGCATACACCAAGGATATTAAAAGAACTGTGAAGGGAGATAGTGAACATGGCTGCCAGAGGTACTGCTGAGTCATTCAACACAGGGGTGGTACCAGAGAATTGGAGGAGGGCAGATATGATCCCTCTAAACATATCCAGCAGTAGGGAGGAGGCGGGGAACTATAGGCCGGTCAGCCTCACCTCAGTAGTAGGGAAGATCATTGAGACATTGCTTTAAGAAGGGATAGTGGGGTATCTAGAAGCCATCGGAGCCCAGGACCATAAGCAACATGGATTCACAGTGCGGAAGTCATGTCAGACAAATTTGGTTGATCTCTTTGACTGGGTGACAAAGAAAGTAAATCAGGGTGGGGCAGTGGACAACGCTTACCTTGATGTCTAAAGTCTACCTCCTTGAACTAAGCCACTGCTGCTGCAACCGCTAGATAAAGCTCCTTACCTCCTTACTGTAATTTGGCTACCGCAAACCCTTTGCTCCCGTGTACTAGCTAACCCTATTGACTGTTACCTCTGTACAAATTGAGTATGTTTTTGAAGACTCATGGACTTGATGTACCCCACTGACAATGCAATTTCTCTGAATCTGTTACTTGCTGCATGCTCTCTGTCTCTGCCTTACTGTTACCTAACCTCCTGTACAAACTGTATATGTATTTTGAAGCTGTATACTGTACCCAATGTAAAGTAGGTGGTGTACTCACCCCGGGTCGCCCCTGAAAAAGGGACCTCTGGTCTCAGTGGGTTTACCTGGTTAACAAAATCTAAATAAATAAATAAATGTAAGCAAAGCCTTTGACACCGTCCCACATAGGAGGCTGATAAAGTAGCTGAGTAGGCTGGGAAAGGGTGGTAAAGTGGCTTAGAAACTGGCTAACAGACAGGAGACAGAGAGTGGTGGTAAATGGGGTGCAGTCTGGGGAGAGGGGGCAATCAGTGGAGTGCCACAGGGATTGATCCTGGGGCCAGTCCTGTTCAATATCTTCATTAATGACATTGCAGAAGGGCTGAAGGGAAAGGTCTGCCTATTTACAGATGACACCAAAATCTGTAACACAGTGGATACCCCAGAGAGGGTGGAGAAAATGAGGAGGGACCTGGGGAAGCTTGAAAAATGGTCTGAGGACTGGCAACTGAAGTTTAATTCAAAAAAATGTGCAAAATTACGCACCTGGGACACAGACACCCTGGGGAAAGGTGTGGGATGGGGGGAGTTGCTGACAGTCACAAAGAAGGAAGGGGACCTAGGGGTTCTTATTTCAGATGACCTGAAAATGTCAAAGTGGTAAGGCAGCTGGAGGGCCAGTGACACTCTGGGGTGCATAGGCAGGGTATCACCAGCATAAGGAGGAGGTAGTGATGCCATTATATAAAACCATAGTCAGGCCTCACATGGAGTACTGTGCAGTTCTGGAGGTCGCACCTTCGTAAGGATATTAACAGGCTGGAGATGGTCCAGAGAAGGTGAATGAGATGGTACAGAGCTTGCAACACAAGACTTATGAGGAGAAATTAAGGGACCTCAATATGTACTCACTGGATGAGAAGAGGGAAGAGGGATATGAAAGAAACATTCAAGTACCTCAAGGTGTAAGTAGAACTACTGAGAAGTGGAGACAGCTGCTATAGACACATGTGCCAGCTTCTGTGTGATATTTTTTTTGTTCTTATAAATCTGTAATTACCAGTATTTCAGTAACCACATGATCACACTGCCTTCTTTAGGCAATTTGATGCTGGTTGATGCCTGCTGTCAGACGGCAGACAGATGGCTCACCAGATTGTGTTGCCATTTGAAAAACTTCATAGAGTGTTGTTTTACTGGTAAGAGTTTTGGAAAGCTGGTGAACGTCTCAAATTTTATTATGATTTTATCTCCTTATGTATGTCACCTTTGGTCCCCACACCCCAACAGTCTTCAGTGACCATGGCTGCAGCTTTCTTTTTGCCAAGATGGTGGGTGAGCAGCTGCCTTCACAGTCTGTGAAGTCTGATGTCTTTCAGTGCCACTTATTGGTCATCTTCCAACACAGGTGAGGTGCTGCCAGCCCCAAATTAACTCAGGACAAGCAGTTTCAAAGTGGGGAAGAAATGGAGTGAGCAAGAATCAAATACTCATTCAGATGCAGCATCAATTTTAAGATCAGCATACTGGTGTGGACACTGCAAATAGAACCCCAGCTCTTTAAGCAGCCTTATAAAGAGTACAGGCTACTTGAAGCACTGGGGTTCTGTTTATTGTATTGTAAGTAGGCTGCATCTAATTCGGTAATTTACTGTACCTTTCAACTGGATGTATGGTAAGCCCAACTTTAAATAAACACTGCACCTGAATGAACACATGATGCCATAGAAACATAGAATTTGTCGGCAGAAAAGGACCGCTTAGCCCACCCAGTCTGCCCAAGTGTTCTCTACCTACTTGTAACTCCTGCCTGTATATGTTACTGCATGTCTTATTCTGCCTATGTCCATCAGGACCGCCTCGTGAATAAGCTTGCCTAATGGATTTTTCCTGCAATGAACTTGAACGTACTTCACTTCCATAGCCCTATTGATCTCCGTTAACCCCCTCCTTCCCCTTTTTCTAAAATACCCCTATGTTTATCCCATGCATGCTTCATGCCCCCCTACCATTTTAGCTTCCACCACTTCTCCTGGCAGTCTGTTCAAGGCGTCTACCACCCTTTCAGTAAAGAAATATTTATTCACATCTATCCTGAATGTCGCCCCCCCCCCTCCAGCTTCATTGTATGTCCCTTGGTTTGGGTGCTCATCTTCATTTTAAGGAAACTCCCCAATTGTACCCTCTTTATCCCTGCGAGGAACTTTGTAGGTCTTGATCATGTCACCTCTCGCCCTCCTCTCTTCCAGAGTGTACATGTTAAGATTCTTCAACCTTTCCTTGTCGGAATTCCTGTGAAAATTGTGAACCATTTTAGTTGTCTTTCTCTGGAAAACCTCCACCTTATGTCCTTTCTGAAGTATGGACTCTAAAACTGGACACAGTACTCCACCTGGGGGTATACCAGGGAGTGATACAATGGCAGCACAACATCCCTCCTCCTACTGGAGATGCCACTCCTTATGCACCCCAGAATCCAATTTGCCCTGCCCATAGCCATGTCACTCTGTACTGCCACCTTGAGGTCCTCTGATATAATAACCTCAAGGACCCTTTCATGTCTAGTGAGTATCAGTACCTCCCCCCATCCTATACTCAACATCAGGGTTCCTATGCCCTAGGTACATGATTTTACACTTGTTGGCATTGAACCCCAAGTAAGTAAGAAAATGGAATTGATTTGAATGAATTGCAGGCTTTTAAGCAGCTTTTCGGGGAGTGTGTGTGTGTGGGGGGCTCTGCTACTATAACTATTTGCTATTGATTTTGTATAATGTGCAAACAGACTAACCCTACTCCCCACTCCATGTACTATATCAGAGAAAAAGAGCCCAAATAGCACTGGGCCAAGCAGTGAGCCCTGCGGCACCCCTCTTGTCACTGCTCTGGATGCCGAGAGCTACTCCACCACCACCACCCTCTGCACCCTCCCCTGTAACCAGTTCTCCATCTATGTAGTCAGACCACCTTCCACCTGTACCCCTCCTTCTCCTCACTCTTCTCCTCCTTGGCCTGTGTCCCTCCTCCCGGTAGTACGCACCCTTTCTCCTCCTTATTCTTACCGGGTGGTGGTGCATTCTGTATTACACTCAGATCACTCTGCCCGTCCCCTTCTAGGGTTACTATGCCTCCGCCTTTACCTATATCTAGGGTAGTAAGCTCATTAAGCTCCCCTGTCCTAACCTTTCTACCAATCTCAGTCTTTTGGCCACCCCCCACTAGTTTAAATCCACCTTAGTAGGGATATACCCCTCTAATCCTGCCTTTTTTTTGTATATACTTTCTCCCATTCTGGTCGGCTTGGTCATCCTGACCAACCCCCCAGCCCTGCCCCCCGACATCAGGCCGACCTGCTCACCTCCACGGATTACCTGCTGTGGCAGGGTGGAGAGGAGCTTCCCAGCTCAACCTAACAGAACAGGATCCAGTTAAGGAGGCGCCATTCAGGGCAGGCAGCAGGGGTCATAAGCTCATGCTGCCCGACCGTAGACCATTTTCCACTTTTCTCCCCTTTGCAGAGTGCAGGCATGCAATGACACTTAGGCACAGCACGCCAACATCCGCCACACTCCTTCCCCTTTACTACACTGCTCTAGTAGCGTCCCCAATCATCACCAGGGGCCGCTACAGAGTGGTGGATCCCTGGATCCCGCCCCGGGATAGGAGAGCAGTCCTCTGGATGCTCAATCCTATCCCGCCCCTGCCAACCCCTGGCTTGCATCCAAACCCAACAGAGCGCTGCTGAGCCTGCTCACCCCTCTCTCACTTGCTCGTCTTTTCTCCCAGCACTGCAGGCTGCCCTTTTGTATTGGGCTCCTGCCTGCATTGGTGCCTTTTTCTGTCCACAAAGAAATCTGCAGCAGTCCCGATAGAGCTCTGTTGAGCTCGCTCACTTCCCCTCTCTCACTCGTTCTGTTTCTCCTGCCATTGCAGGCAGCCCTTTTGTGCTGGGCCCCTGCCTGCATTGACTCCTTTTTCTGCTCGCAAAGAAATCTGCAGCAGTCCCGACAGAGCTCCGTTGAGCTCGCTCACTCCCCCTCTCTCACTCGCTCATTCTGTTTCTCCTGGCGCTGCAGGCTGCCCCTGTGTACTGGACTCCTCCCTGTGTTTGCACCTTTTTATGCCCACAAAGAAATCCAGAGCAGTCCCAACAGAGCTCAGTTGAACTCGCCACTCCTCTCACTCGCTGATCTAAATCTGTCCCAAACACTGATTTCCAAAGTGATCGCGCTATTCTGCACGGGAAGCATGAAAACACATTTTGGCCAGGATGTGAAAATGACAGCTGTACTGTTCATAAGGAGGTGTGAAAAAATGCCAGTGTTGAAAATCTGATGAGAAAATATTACAAATGTGCTAAGCTACAAGGGTGTGTGGAAACTGCGCAATGCACACTCGTAACACAGTCATTTTATGGACTTTCATCACAAAATTTTCAACATAGGCATTTTAGGACCTCTGCTCATAAACAGTGTCACTGTGATTTTCTTGATGTGTCCCAAACACTGATTTCCCACAGCGACTGCGCTATTCTGCGCCAGAAGTGCGAAGACACATTTCGGCCAGGATGTGAAAAATGACAGCTGTACTGTTCTTAATGAGGTGCGTAAAAATTGCAATCTTGAAAATCTGGAGTGAAAATATTGCAAATTCACTAAGTTACGAGCGTGCGTAGCAACTGCACAACACACGCTTGTAAAACAGTCATTTTTTTTCATTTTTCCACCAAATTTGCAACACAGGCTTTTTGAGAACCCACCTCATGAACACTGGCACTGTCATTTCATTAATTGGTCCCAAAAGGTGATTCCACACAGTGACCAAGCAATCACCTTCGGCAATGAATAATGCCATGGCAGTGTCTGAATTCAAGAGGAGGGGTCCCAATAACCCCATGTTGAAAATTTGGTGCCAAAATCAGAAATGCCTGAGATATGCACCAAAGTTGAAAAAACCTTATTTATGTCATTATACAGCTTACCGGCATTTCTTCAGTTCACGGTCAGCTTTGAAGAGTGCAGATGTATTCCTGGTCCACCAAAGATCATCCTGCTGGGCTCCGGAGGTAAGTATGGGGTGAGGGGATGTGGGGAGGCAGGGTGCACAGATGGTGGTTGCGGTTCGGCCAGGGGCCACGGACTCAACGAGGGACCGCTTTCTGGTTTATAGGTAAAAAAAAAAACATTGCAGGACTCGTTTTTTTTTTTCAGAGACATTTAACAATTGGGTGGTGGGCTGGCTGCGGGCATGCAAGGTACTGCCCTGTAATGACGGGTCATCCCTCATTGCAGCAAAATGGCTAACGCTTGCACGACGATGTGGCCCCTGATTGCAGCGGCAGCTAAAAACGCTTCAAGGTGGTGGCATGCTGGCTGAACTAGTGTCAGCAGCAGCGTGCACCCCATTGGGAAAGCGTGCCAAGCCTCAAAGGCAGTGGGGCACTGGCCACAACAGTGCCGCACCTCCACAACCTGCTTCTGAAGCAGCTGCACGAACATGTTTCTTGCTCATGCGCGCAATCAACATAAAAATGAACGTTACCGGGAGTGATTTTATTATCCTGACCCTAGTGACAGCTTGCCAGGAGATTTTAACCCAGTTCAACACTTTGTGTCTGGACAGCGCTCTCAGTTCCCTGCAGCAGTCCCCCCTCTCCCATGTTTCTAGTTATGCATAATAGCACTCTTGGTACTTTTCCTTGCATGCCACATTCCAAGGCACATCAACTGGCTGAAACAGTTTGCCCAACCATGGTTCTCCGCCTCAGTATGAACCCCCAGTGCTGCAGAAGTGTATCCACTCAGCTGTTGAATGGCTTAGAAAGCAGGGTCCTGAATGAGATACTGTTATGATCCTCTGGGGAAGTAGCCAAGGTGGTGAAGGGAAAGGGTGGCATTCAGGAGATATAAGAAACACAGAGGAAGGAGGGCAGGGAAGCTACCAAGTAAAATAGAGGAAGCAGGCAAGATGCTGAGGGGAGCAAAGACACAGACAGAGCAAAAGATAGCCAAAGAAGTCACTAGGGGATAAGACTTTCTTTAGATACACAAGTGAGAAGAAGAAAGCAAGGGAGGGATAATGAGGACTAGAAGGCCAGAAGGAGGAGGCTGCTCAGGAGAGGACCAAGAATTAGCTGAAATCCCAAACAGGTAGTTCTGCTCAGTCTTCACAGTGGAGGGAGGGGAGGATGAGCCACCAGTGAGTGCAGGAACAGGTGGAGGGAGGTGGACGCAAGTCCATTTTCAGAGGAAAGAGGCAGAAGGACCCTGCAACTCTGAAGGTAGACACACCTATGGAATGGGCAGGATACACCCAAGGGTGCTAAAGGCACTGGGGTACTAGCTGCCCCACTAACAGTCTTATTCAACAGTTCACTGGAAAGAGGCATGATTTTGAAGGACTGAGAAGAGCTGATGTGATCCTCTACATATGAACAACAGCAGAGAGGAGGCTAGCAACTATAGGCCAGTCAGTTTTACTTCACTGGTAGGAAATCATTCAAAACCCTGCTAAAGAAAAGACTAGTAGAGTATCTTGAATCCAATGGGCTGCAAGACCACAGGCAGCATGGATTTATGGGGTGTCATGCCAGATTAATCTGATTGATTTCCTTGACTGGGTGATGAGGAATAGATCAGAGAAGGGCAGTGGACATGCCCTTCTGGATTTTAACAAGGGCTTTGACACTGTGTTCAACCACAATTTTGGATTCAGTGTGTCTAACCTGTTTATCTATTATGCTTCTCTTCACAGAATCTCTCTTTCCCAATTTCCTCCTCTTCTTGGTCTCTATATTTTATCCAAAGTCCCAAATCTTAATTGGGGAATGGTGTGATTTTTATGTTGATTGCACACATGCGCAAGAAATGTATTGCGACAGCTTGCAACAGAAGCAGATTGTGGAGGCGTGGCACTGTTGTAGCCAATGCCCCCACAGCCTTTGGAAGCTTGGCCTGCCTTTCTCAATGGGGTGGCATGCTGCTGCTGACACTAGTTCAGCCAGCATGCCACAACCTTGAAACGTTTCAGCCGCTGCAATCAGGGGCTGCCTCATCATTGCAGCTTAAGCCATTCTCTGCAATGAGGGAGCGACCCGTCATTGCTGGGTGGAACCTTGCTACTGCGCTATTGTTTGGGAACATGGCGGCAGCTTGCCGCCATGTTCACAAACAATATTAGTGAGCCACTAGTGCGAGGGGGTGCCCAATCCCCCTCGGCAGCATGTGCCCCCCCACAACAGTGGTGGGTTTCTTGCTCAAGGGGGCCCCAATCCCGTTGACTTCAGTCCCCTGCTCATGTTCAGGTTGCTGATGGGGAGCCCACTCCTGTTGGCATAATCTCCCCCTCCCAGTTTGATTTGCCAACAGGAGCCCTCCCCATTGGCATCATGTCCTCTTGCAATGAAACAATAGATGTGTGCGAGGTGCCCAATCCCCTGCTATTGCTCCCCCAGTATATGCCGATGGGGAGCCCAATCCCCGTCGCTCATGCAGTCGCCCCACACAACAGTAGGTTGGCATGCTGGGAGCTCACCCCAGCTTGCCAAATGTCCATAAATGTCCCTGTTAAAAAAAAAAAAAGAAGTCCCACAAATTTTTTTTTTTTACATGTAAAGCAAAAAAACAGTCCCTTGTCTAGTCCGGCGGCCCCTCCCCAACCTGCCCACCCTCTGTGCACCCCACCTCCCCACACACCCCCTCACCCCATACTTACCTCCGGAGCCCAGCGCAATGATCTTAGGTAGACCGTGAACATGTCTGCACTCTTCAAAGCCGACCGTGAACTGAGGAAACGCCAGTAAGCTGTATAATGGCATAAATAGGATTTTTTCAACTTTGATGCATATCTCAGGCATTTCTTGGAATTTTGGCGCCAGATTTTCAACTTGGGGTTTTTGGGACCCCTCCTCATGAATTCAGCCACTGTCATAGCATTATTCAGCCCTGAAAGGTGATTTCTTGGTCACTGTGCGGAATCACCTTTCGGGACTCTTTAATGAAATGACAGTGCCAGTGTTCATGAGGTGGGCTCTCAAAAAGTCTATGTTGCACATTTGGTGGAAAAAATCCAAGAAATGACTGTTTTACTAGTGTGCGTTGCGCAGTTGCTATACACGCTCGTAACTTCACAAATTTGCAATATTTTCACTCCAGATTTTCAGCATTACCATTTTCCTACACCTCCTTATGAACAGTTCAGCTGTCATTTTCCACATCCTGGCGAAATGTATTTTCAAACTTCCGGCGCAGAATAGCGTGGTAGCTGTGGGAAATCAGTGTTTGGGGCACGTTATGAAAATCACAGTGACACTATTCATCAGCAGAGGTCCTAAAATGCCTATGTTGAAAATTTAGTGATGAAAGTCCATAAAATGACTGTGCTACAAACGTGCATTGCGCAATTTCCACGCATGCTAGTAACTTTGCCAATTTGCAATATTTTCACTCCAGATTTTCAACATTGCCATTTTTCTGCACCTCCTTATGAACAGTGCAGCTGTCATTTTTCATATCCTGGCCGAAAAGTGTTTTCGCACTTCTGGCGCAGAATAGTGCAGGCGCTGTGGGAAATCAGTGTTTGGGACACATTATGAAAATCACAGTGACACTGTTCAGGAGCAGAGGTCCTAAAATGCCTATGTTGAGCATTTTGTGATGAAACTCCATAAAATGACTGTGTTACGAGCGTGCATTTTGCAGTTTCCACGCACCCTTGTAACTTCTCAAATTAGTAATATTTTCATGTCAGATTTTCAACACTGGCATTTTTTCACACTTCCTTATGAACAGTACAGCTGTCATTTTTCACATCCTGGCTGAAATGTGTTTTTGCGTTTCTGGCGCAGAATACCGCAGTTGCTTTCGGAAATCAGTGTTTGGGACAGATTAGGATCGGGGGAGTGACCGAACTCAACTGAGCTCTGTCAGGACTGCTGTGATCAGAGAAAGGGGCCAATGCAGGCAGGAGCCCAGTACAAAAGGGCAGCCTGCAGCGCCGGGAGAAACAGAATGAACGGGTGAGGGAAGGAGAGTGAGTGAGCTCAACAGAGCTCTGTTGAGACTGCTGTGGATTTCTTTGTGGGCAGACAAAGGTGCCAATGGAGCCAGGAGCCCAGTACAAAATGGCAGCCTGCAGCACCAGAAGAAACAGAATGAGTGAGTGAGAGAGGGGGAGTGAATGAGCTCAACGGAGCAAAGCAATCAACATTCGGCATTGACAAATGCTTGTTCTTTTTGAAATGATGGGCTATAGAACTTAAATCTTCACATCTGATAGTAATCTTGTTTCAAATATTCTCTTTGTTAGGACTCTGGCTGTCATCCTTACATATACAAGGTCACAAGGACACTTGATTATGTAGACAAAATGTATGAACTTTATTAAGGCCTTTGACACTGTGCCACCCAGGAGACTGATAAAGAAATTGAGCAGCCTATGTGTGGGATCCAAAGTGGTGAATTCAGTTTGAAAATGGTTACTGGATAGGCAACAGAAACATAGAAACAGAATTTACCAACAGATAAGGACTGCTTAGCCCACCTAGTCAGCCCATTTTTCCTGCTTATAGTTTTCTCGCAGATCCTGCTTGATCTCCAGCCCACTCCCCCCCCTTCCCTTTCCCCAAGATTCCCTTACGCGATTCCCTTATGCCTATTCCATTCATTCTTCAACCCCACTACTGTTTTTGCCTTCAGCACCTCTGCTGGAATCCACCACTCTTTCTGTGAAGAAGTGCTTCCTAACATATCTCCTGAATCTACCCTCTCCAGCTTCATTTTATGTACCCTCGTGCTTGAGTACCTTTTTTTCCTGAAAAATACTTACCTCTTGTACTTTCCCAGTGACGTATTTGAAGGTCTCTATCATATCCCCCCTTCCCCTTCCAGGGTGTACATCTTAGGTCATTCTTTAATCTCTCCTAATACGGCTTCTGATGCAGATTCTAAACCATTTTAGTTGCCCTCCTCTGGATGGCTCCCACTGTCTATGTCCTTTCTGAGATGTGGTCTCCAGAACCGGACACAGTACACTTGGGGGGGGAGGGTCTTGCAACTGACCTATACAAAGGCAATACCACCTTCCTCTTTCTGCTGGTGACACTCCTCAGTATGCACCCCAGAATCACACTTGCCCTCCCAACTGCCATGTCACACTGCTTGGCCACCTTTAGGTCACCTGATATGATCACTCCCAGGTCTCTATCCTGGTTGGTAGTCATCAGTAACACTAGCCCACCCCACCCCCATTTTGTACTCTGTCACTGAATTTCTGTGCGTCAAGTGCATTATTTTGCATTTTTTCACACTGAAACTCAGCTGACATGCCCTTGACCGCTCCTCTAGTTTTCTCAGATCATTACTCATTCTCCCCACCCCCACCCCACTCCCACTCTGGAGTGTCTACCCTATTGCAGAGTTTGGTGTCATCTACAAAGAGGTAGCCCTTCTCTTCCAGCTCCTTTGCAATATCACTTTTAAAGAGATTAAAGAGGACAGGTTGCAGCGCTGGATCCTGAGGCACCCACTGGGCACCCTCCCTTTCCTTGAGTGAACCTTGTTTACCACCCCCCATCCCTAACCAGTTTCTGACCCAGTTTACCACCTTTGGACCCATGTCTGAGCTTCCCAGCTTGCATACTAGTCTCATATTTGGAACAGTGCTGAACGCCTTACTGGAATCTAGGTAGGCTATGTCCTCTGCTCCACCGTGATTCAGTTCCTTGGTCGCCACCAGTCAAAGAACTCTATCAAATTTGTTTGGCATGAAAGCCCCCAATGAATCCATGCTGCCTTGGGTATTGTAATCACAATTTTCTTTTAGCAATGATTCCATTAATTTTCCCACCACTAAAGTCAGGCTGATTGCCCTGAAATTACCAGCCTCTTCCTGCTACCACTTTTGTGAAGTGGGACTACATCTGTCTTCCTCCAGTCCTCAAGGACCACTCCTGTTTCGAAACAGCTGTTAAATATGGCTGTCAGATGTACAGCTAGCACTTCCCTGAGTGCCTTCAATACCCTTGTGTAGACCCCATCTGGTCCCATTGCTTCATCCAATTTCAGATTTGAGAGTCCCTTCAGGATGCTCCTCCTTCAAAAATGGACTAGTGTTCACCTCCTTCCCTCCAATAATCTTGTTACATTTTTGTGGTCCCTCCACATCCCTTTCCATTGAGAACATGGAGCAAAAGTATTTGTTGAGGATGTCTGCCTTTTCCTGTTCTCTATCTGTACAGTCCCCCTTCCTTTCCCTTCTTAACCATACAATCCCACCCCTGGTCTTCCTTTCTTCACTTATATACCTAAAATGTCTTATCCCTTTTGTTACTGCCTTGGCTAGTCTATCTTCAGTTTGCACCTTGCACTCCTTACTGCTCTCCTGCTTCCCTCCGTTTCCCTGATACACCTCCCTATCTTCCTCCCTCTGCATCTCATTGTAACTTCTGAATGCTACCCCCTTAGCTTTTACCTTTTCTGCCACCTGTTTCAAGAGCCATAGAGGTGTCTTTTTCCTCTTTCTTTTGATCCCTTGCTTGATGCAGAAGTTTGTTTCCCTCACTATGGCCCTTTTTAGTTTCCACTACTGTTCCTTCACCCCACCCAGTTCATCCCCCCACCAGTTAACCTCTGAGGCATTCATCCATCTTTTTAAAATATGCCCTCCTATGCTGATCCATTGGCACAGTGGTTGGATTTCCACTTGCAATGCCAGTGTCCTGGGTTCAGAAACGGACCTGGGTCATCCGAGGGCCGGCCGGTGGGAAGGATTGAGCATCCCATGGGCTGCTCTTCTTCTCCGGGGGGAAGGTGCAGTGCACAACAGGTGCTAGAGGGACCCCTGCTGGAGGCTAGGGGTGCCACAGCAGCCAGTGTCAGAAAGATCCTGAGGGGCAGGATGGATGCTGGCATCATTGCATGCTCCCACCTCTGGCTTACAGGGGGAAAACTGCCGCATTTAGCACCTTAATGGTGCCCACCTCACAGCTCCCAAATTGCTCCCAGGCTGACTCCCCCTCGACCTATCCTGACATCTGCGGCACTTAGGGCCAGTGACACAGCCCCGCCCTTGGGGGTAAGCCGTGGGTATCGAGGGGGAGTAGCGGCTCATGTGGGTAGTGAGGGACGGTGAGGCCCATGACCCGGGCTGAAGGTAACGGCACTAGACAGCAGGCCAAAAAGTATATATATATATTAAAAAAAAAAAAATCTACCCTCCTGAAATCCAAGACCTTTGCCTCTGTGTGGTTCAGTTTCACACCCATCCTCATACTGAACCACACTGTATGTTGATCACTGGTCCCCAGTTGGCCCCCCACCTTGACGTCTGCAACACTGTCCATGTTTGTGAGTACCAGGTCCAGTATTGCCCATCATGAGTGGGGTTCACTGACAAGCGTTTAAGGAATGCCCCCTGTAGGAGTCCAAGATTTCCTGCTTCTAGCTAAAGCCACAGCTGGGGGCTCCAATCTACTACCATCAGACTGAAATCCACCACCAGCAGCATCCCCTTTTCTGCTATCTTGCCAATGGCTTCCATCCATACCTTTTCTAACTCCTCCTCTGTGCTGAGGTCTGTAGATCACACCAGTGTGAACAGAGGCTCCATTTCCAGTCTCTGTGAACCACAGTATTTCTGCCCCCATATTCACTGTATCTCTGTTGCTTAAATGCCCTCCCTCACATAAAATACCAAACCCCCTCCTTTCCTTCCTGCCCTATCCTTCCTAAACAAAGTGCAGCCTTCTATGGCCATGTCCCAGTCATGGTTTTCAGTGCACAATAACTCAGTAGTGGCTGCAATATCCAGGTCAGCCTCTGCCATTGTGGCCTCTAGGTCTGGAATTTTATTTCCTATATTTTTAACATTCACACACATTGCTTTCCATGTTTTGTTACTTCATTTGTTACCTCACTTTTTCCTTTCTGCTTTCCATCCTTCCACCTCTCTTTTTAATGCATCTCCTCCCATCCCCCAGAGGGTGGTGGTAAAAAGCAGTCCCCCTAATGATTGGAGAATGGCCGGTGGGTGCTGCAGGATTCTGTACTGGTACCAGTCCTCTTCAATGTCCTCATAAGTGACACTGCAGAAGAACAGGAAGTGAACAGGGAAGGTATACCTTTTTGCAGATGAGACCAAAATCTGCAATAGGGTGGACACTCAGGAGGGGGTGGAGGGAATATGCAGGGGATCTTGGGAAACTCGAGAAGTGGTCAAGAGCATGGCAGTTGGAGTTCAGTGCCAAAAGTGCAAAATCATGCACCTAAGGCATAAGAACCCAGGAGCTGAGTATAAGGTGGGGGAGTACTGACAGTCACGAAGCAGGAATGGCACTTGGGGTTATCATAACTAATGACTTCAAAGTGGCAGGGCAGTGTGACAAAGCAGTAGGTAGGGTTACTGGAATACTGGGGTCCACAGGGAGGGATATCTCTAGCAATAGAAGGCAGGTGGTGTTGCCACTGTATTGTTCACTGGTGAGACCCCACCTTGAGTACTGTGTCCAGTTATTGAGGCAGCACTTCAGAAAGGACATAGATAGGGTATAGGCAGTCTAGAGAAGGGAAACTAAAATGGGACAAGGGTTGCACAGCAAGCCTTACAAGGAGAGACTAAGGGATCTCAACATGTACATCTTGGAGAGAGGATACTGAGAGGTGACATGATAGAGACCTGCAAGTACCTTACAGGTAGCAGGTTGCAGGAGGGTGTTTCTTTCAAATAAGAATAAGCATCAGGAACAGGAGGCATGCAATGAAGCTGGAGGAGTGGTTAAAGAGTGGTGTGAGGAAATACTATTTCACTGAAAGGGTTGTTGATGCCTGGAGCAAACTACCAGGAGAACAGGTACAGGCAAAACAGTGGGAGCTTCAAGTGTGCATGGATAGACATTGGGGTATATTAGTAAATAGACAGGGAGGAGGGAGAGTCAATGGAGACTAGTTACGGTCTGCAGAGACAGATTACGCAGGAATTGGGCAGACTGGATGGGTCAAATGGTCTTTTCCTGCAGAAAAATTGATGTTTCTATGAAATCCAACACTTCTAGGGCTACAGCTTTCCTGGTCACTCTGTATTGTTGTTCCCTTAGCAGGACAATCCAAATGGCAAGCTTACACTCAGTCTTGGGGTATCGGCAGCATACACCTGCATCATCTAGATGGCATCTCTTTTTATTATTTCCACCAATCACAGCCACAGCAAGCATTTCTGTGATTTTATTTTTTTGCACCACTTAAGAATTTGCTTTTTGTCTATTTTAAGAGTGCTTACAAATGACTTTTTACCCTCTGCCTCAGCCCTCAAAATGACCATTTGTTTGAAATCCAAATCATACACTTTGCACTTTGATATCTTCAGCAACTAAATACCACAGATGCTACTTTAAACAGGTAAAACAGCTGATTGGTGACAGGTGGAAGGACAGCTGATTTACTAATAGCCAAACTATAAAAAGCTGCCCTGTAACTAAGACTGCACAGCATGACAGTCATTCTCTAATAGGAGCTATGGCTTCCATCAGAGGATGTGACATAATATTTATATTAGTTTTTTAATTTTACCAGAAAACAGCTCCATTGAGAAGTGCTCATTTACAAGGAGGTCCTGATTAGGACAGGCAAATAGTACAGTGAAATCAAAACATAACGAAATACATGGATTCGAACAGTGACGATTATAGTTTACATTTGACGAAAGATCATACAAAAGTTAATACTAACGTGTAGACAAAAATATATGGCAACATTGTGGTGGAAGACTATGGAGTAAACAGTGACAAGTGCCATCATGAGACAATCAGACTTTCTCAAAACAGAAAATTTGAATCTATATTTTGTATGGGGTATTTAGACTATGTTTTTTTATTTTCTACATGATTTGTTTAGCAGGATTGTAAACTGAAGATGCAGTGCCATATGTATTAAATCTTTTGGGGTGTTTGCTGACCCAGATGTGTAGGCATTTCAAGTTTTCAGTGAGCTTCTGTGCATGTGTCTGCACACTGCTTTATGTAAGTGGAAGTTCTGTGGCAGAGGCCGAGGGTAAACTGCAGGCAGAGTTTGAAAAGCTCCAACACTTCTTTATTATGAGTGAGCTGTTACTAAACGAGCAGGTATCCATTTTAGTATATATGTTCCATAACCTAGTGTTTCAGCTATTAATGGGACACTGTCAACCCTTTTTGCATGATATTATATCTAGTTGAAGCCCCATATTTAATGATTGCTTGACTGCTCTAGTATTCATTTCTGTTGCTGCTTGTTTTTTTTTTTTTTTTTATATTTTTCTTGTCTCCTATGCGGCTGGGGGGTGTTACCGATGGTCCCCCCCCCAGTCCAGCCTGACCAACATCCCCCAGTCTGCCCCCTGTCCCAAGCTCAACCCCTTACCTTCCAACCTGCACAATGATCTGTTTGCCGTGGTGGGCACACGACCACCGCCATGGGATCCAAGGGGGTTTTCTCAGTGCAGGGGGAGCATCCAGGCAGGAGCCGGCGGGAGGGCTGCTCATCCAGCCATCATGTAGCCCGCAAGGATTTTTCCTGTTTTACCCTCCCGTACATTTGTGGCATGCAATGACACCAAGAGACCGGAGCACGTGCGCTACCGCATGTGCCCCCTCCCAGCGTCTGCCACAGCACGTCCCACAAGCTCAGCCCCTGACCTGCCATAGCCCCCAGCCACCGCTAGCAGCCAGCAGGACAACGAGACTTTCCCCTTCCCACCCCTGGAGAAGGAGAGCAGTCTAACGGATGCTCGATCTTCTTCACCCCCGCCGACCCCCGACGGCCCAGGCTCGTTCCCGAACCCGGGTTGCCAGCGTAGCACGAGGTGTGGCGTCCAGCGCCTCAACCCTCAGCGCCACCGGGCCAGCTGTTGCTGCTTGTTTAATCTGCTTCTTTTTTATGTTTGCTTGCACGTATGTGCAAGAAACATAGTGCCATCATCCGAGTTTTCCAGAGGTGTCAGCCTCTTCCAATTCAGTCAGTGTGTTTGCAGGCGCGGTCGCAGTGCGCCAATCACTGCTCCAGCTGTCTGTGACAGCAGTTGAAAATGCAGTGGCATACAGTTGAAAGGGAGAGCTCCGCTTCAGTGAGCAGAGCTCTCCCCCTCAACACACACACACGCACGCATGCATATTGGCGAATGATGCACCCTCCATGCACATACTGTATTAGCAACGGGTGCCTAATGCCCTGTCGGCTCGCCAGCCACCCCCCAAAAGCTTCCTGGTGCCATGCTGGGATCCCACCTCAGCGTGGCACACGTCCGCATGGCCGACGGGGTGCCCAACTCCCCGCCTGCTCCAGCTCCCCCAAACAGCCTTACAGCCAGCTAGCGCTGTGAGCCCACCTCAGCATGGCACAAGCCCTTATGGCTGACGGGGTGCCTAACTCTGGCCGGCTTCAGCCCCCCAAACTGCCTTTCTAGCTGCCACGCTGGGAGCCCACCCCAGCATGGCAAACATCCCGCTGCCTTAATAGTAAAAAAACCAAAAAAAATGGTAAATTAAAAAGATGGTCCCTCGCAGTATCCCTGCACCCACCCACTGCGCACCCTGCCTTCCCACACCCCCCTCACCCCATACTTACCTCCAGAGTCTGACACGATGATCTTCGGTGGACCGGGAACACGTCTGTACTCTTCAAAGTCGACCACGAACTGAGGAAATGCCAGTAAGCTGTATAATGTAATAGATAGGGTTTTTTCAACTTTGCTGCATACCTCGGGCATTTTTTGGAATTTTTGCACCAAATTTTCAACATGGGGTTTTGAGAACCCCTTCTCATGAGTGCTCTCACTGTCATGGCGTTAATCGGGCCCGAAGGATGATTTCGCAGTCACTGCGTGAAATCACCTTTTGGGACTGATTAATGAAATGACACTGCCAGTGTTCATAAGGTGGGCTCTCAAAAAGCCTATTTTGAAAATTTGGTGGAAAAATTCTTAAAAATTACTGTTTTATAAGCATGCGTTGCGCAGTTCCTACGCAGGCTCGTAAGTTCGCGAATTTTCAATATTTTCACTCCAGATTTTCAACATTGCCATTTTACCACACCTTCTTATGAGCAGTACAGCTGTCATTTTTCACATCTCGCCCACAACGTGTTTCCGCCCATGTAGCGCGCAATGGTGCAGTTGGTGTGCGAAATCAATGTACGGGACACATTAAGAAAATCACAGTGACACTGGTCCTGAGCAGAGGTGTTAAAATGGCTAGGTTGAAAATTTGGCGTAAAACTTCCCAAAAATGACTGTTTTAGGAGTGCACGTTGCACAGTTCCTATGCACGCTGGCAAGTTTGCGAATTTGTAATATTTGCACACCAGATTTTCAATAATGTCATTTTACCGCACTTCCTTATGAGCAGTACAGCTACCATTTTCATATCTCACCCAAAATGTGTTTCGCACATGTAGCGCACAATGGTACAGTCGTGTGCAAAACAATGTTTGGGACAGATTAAGAAAATGACAGTTACACTGTTCATGAGCAGAGGTCTTAAAATGGCTATGTTGAAAATTTGGTGACAAACTCCATAAAATGACTGTAGTTATGAGTGAGCATTAGCATTATTTCCACGCACTGTAAGTTCGTGAATTTGTAATATTTTCAGTCCAGATTTTCACCAGTGGCATTTTGTCCACACCTCCTTATGAACAGTACAGCCTGGCATTTTCCACAACTTGGCCAAAATGTGTTTTCACACTTTCAGCGCAGAAATGCATGGTCGCTGTGGGAACTCATTGTTCGGGACAGATAAAGAAAATCACACTGACACTGTTCATGATCGGAGGTCCCAAAATGCCTGTGTTAACAATCTGCTGTAAAAAATCCCCAAACTAGTTACATTACGGGTGTGCGTTGTAGTTTCTATGGCTGGCCAGGACTTCACCATTTTTTAAGATTATTAGCAGATTTTCAACATTGCCATTTTTTACACCTCCCCATGAACAGTACTGCTGTCATTTTCACATCCTGTTTGAATGTGTTTTTGCACCTGTGGTGCCAAATGCTGTAGTCGCTGTGCAAAAGCAGTTTTCGCCAACAAACTGATATTGCCACTGTTCATGAGGTGAGGGTCACAAAAAACATGTTGAAAATTTGGAGAGAAAATACAACGAATGCCTGAGGCGTTAGGGTTTCCAAACATAACGCCTCACCCTGTAGAGAATGACAGGCATCAGGGATGTGACTTGGGATTCTTGCCTGTAATGCTCATTCCATTCCACCCCCACCCACACCCTGCAGCCAGTGAGAGGCATCAAGGTGTGCCTCAGACTCTTGGGCCCAAACTTCACCCCATTCCCCATACCACACCCATCTCACTGTATTTCCTGATGGAATGGGTACTGATATGGCCAAAGACCCCAAGGCACACTGTGATACTTGTCAGTGTCTGCAGGGTAGGGTGTGGTGAAATGGCGTGGTCGTTATGCCTGATGACCCAAAGGCACACCCCAATGCCTGTCACTCTCTGCAGGGTGGTGGTGGGGTTGGCTTCAGTTCAATACTTCACTGCCATTCCTATTACGCAGCTCTGTAACTTCTACACTACCACTGCCAATGCCAGCAAGCAAACATTCGGCATTGACAAATGCTTGTTTTAGTAGAACCAAAATGCATGCTGATGGAGTAATTATATCCAACCTTGCTTTGTTTCAAATCCTTGCTTACTTGCTTTTTTTCTGTCTGTCTGTCTTGTCTGTCTGTCTGTCTGTCTGTCTGTCTGTCTGCCTGCTCTATCTATCTATCTATCTATCTATCTACTATCTATCTATCTATCTATCTATCTATCTATTCATTCATCTATCTATCTATCTATCTATCATCTATCTATCTATCTATCTATCTATCTATCTATCTATTCATCTATCTATCTATTTCAAAAGATTTACCAGGAAAGACATACTGAGCTAAAACAGTTAATTTCTGAATGCATCCTGGGGAATTAAAGAGTACAGCAATAAGTTAAAACAGCCAGTTGCACAAATCAAAAATATTAGTTAAACAAATAAGTAGCAACAAAATGAACAAGATGAGCTAGGAGAGCATCTGAAGAGTAACAAGTAATGTAAGTGCAAACTGGAACACAACTGAGATGAACAAGGCACTGCCAGATATGGTATTAAAGTGAGACTATCAACTTGTTGTTCAGTGTGCTTCCTGGTGAAACTTTTCAATAAATAAATCGATGGCAGCAATTGAAGGTGAATGAAGCCCTGTTGGTGCTTTGTTCAGCAGAGAAAGGATGGAGTAAACTGGGGAGGGGGGTACTTTAATGGTGTACCACCAAGACAGCAAAATGCGCCAGCGAAGACCATCATAGTGATAGAATTTGACAGAAAGCATTAGGTCACTGTGATGGTCCCCACTGGCACTGGTACTGCATCTCCCGTGTTTCACCCCTCCTGAGACAACCCAACCAGAGTTGTATATTTAGAGACTGAGGGGTCCCCCCACTTGGGGTTTTTTGGGGGTGTAGCTCCTAAAGAAAACACACTGACATCCCTGACAGTACAATGCTGACATTTGCATTGTGTCTGTTGCTGTCGGAGATGTTGGCTATGTATCTGTTGTCCGCGGATAATAAAACCAACATTAATTAGGGTAGGAGCAGAGGGAATTGTAGAGTGGCAAAATATAGCACAGGATCAGAGGCAACTGTAGGAGTGAATACTGAATTCATGGAGGAAAGATTTGAGTGAGTGGGAGGCAGGAGTAGTACAAATGGTAATGGGACGAGAGTTCCATAGCTTGGGGAAGCGGAAGGAGAAGGCAGTTTGAAGGCAGAGGAGTTTACAGAGGAGAGTGTAAGAGAGTGAGAGACAGAGCTGCAAACGGAGTAGAAGACAGAAGGAGTGAAACTGTGGAGGGAGGAAAGGTAAGGGAAGGGACTTAAGCTAGAATCTGAGATGAAAGTAGTTCAATGAGTGAGGCACCTAAGGCCAAGGAAGAGGGAGGAGTAAATGGAGCAGTGGGGAGATCTTGGGGACTATCAAGGAAAAGCAGCAGAAGGAGGAAATTGTGGGTCCAATCTGGCTAGGGTGCATTTGGGAACATCATTCTACATAATGTACCATTGTCAAAGATACAGTGAGTCATCGTCGAGGAGATCTCTCTGTGGGCAAGAAGTGGGATATTCACTTTATTCTTGTAAAACGCACCCAGCGTGGGGTGAACCTTCTAGTAGATGACATCCACACGAACAGAGAAATTGAGGTGATGATTCAGTCAGACCCCAAGGTATTTAAAGGAGGAAACATCCTCAATTGCAATGCCATCAAGGGTATAGAAAAAGAACAGAGGGGCTGGGCAACAGACACTTTTCTTAAACCGAACTTGTCTCTGAGGCAGACCTGTCTTGTCCTGCCTTGGATGCAGGGCTGCATCTGAGATTAGTTTGTATCTGAAGCAGACATTGTAGATAAGGCTGCCTCCCAGGAAGGCCTTTACATCTTAGCTAAAGAGTTGAGCTGCATTGCTGTGCTGGTTTCATGGTGTAGTGGAAAGGTCTATAGCCTGCTAAACAAGAGTTTGAATCCAGATATGGTTCTTTACGTCCTTTTGTCAGAATTTCACCTGAGCGGTGATCCATGGCGGCATGGTGTTAGAAAAGTAAATATAGAAGAGAAGGGACTGATGATGAGAAAGAGGAAGTGCAAAACTAAGTTTTTCATTGCAGCGAGTCTGCCTCTGAAGGAAGCAACTTTGGTTTAAGAAAAGTGTCTCTTGAGGGGTTAGCATACCTAGTCTCTGCCTTGTGCCAAAAGTCATGGAGACCATTTTCTTAGCATTGAGGGATAGTTTATTCACCCGAAACCAGTGCTGGATGTTGGCAAAGTCCAATTGGTACTGGGTCATAAGGTCAAAGACAAATGATCCAGTGGCATAGAGGACTGTGTCATTTGCATAAATGTGAATGGATGCAAAGGAACAAACAGAAGGAAAGTTTCTCAGACATATGGATAATAGAATAGGGCCATGGATGGATCTTAGGAGTACACCAGAGCAGATAGGGAGAGGAAGAGATAAAGCATCATCAATACAAACACCTTGAGACCCGCCATCAAGGTAGGAGCAGAACCACTCACTTGAGTGAGGAGAGAGCCCTGCTGCCTTTGGTTTGTCTAGATGGATAGTATGGGCAGTAGTGGCAAAGGTTTTGGCCAGGTTGACAAAAATGGCTGAAGTGATCAAGCCCTGATCCATACTGGATAGGATGGAGTCAGTGAGACACAAGAGGGAAGTGTTGGTGGAGTGGAACTTCCTAAAATCAGACTGGAAGGTGGTGAAGAAAGAGGAGGAATCAAGGAAAGGGGAGAGCTGGGAGAGAATAAGGTACTCCTGGATTTTAGTCAGAGTTGGAGGAGAAAGTTAGGGTAGTATATACCAGGGGAATCTATTCTTATTGCATTCTTCCTGAACATTAGGAATCCCCCCCCACAAAAAAAAAGTGCAGCCACTCATGATGCAATTGTCTCTTCTTCTTCCACTGTTTCATGCATGCTAGGATCCAGGAAAGATGCAGTGGGACCTGGCCAAGGAATGTTAACAAACACATTCTTGTGTGTAACACCAGTAAGGCAGACAGTCTGTTTTTCACATTTTAAAAGAAAATGGGATTCAGAATCGAACAACCAACTACGTCAGTGATCTCTGCAGAATGTGACCAATCATAAATTTTTTTTAATCTAGAGACACTTTGAAGCCTAAGGGGATTAAGTGTTCCTTTAAGATTTACTAAGGAATACGTTCTCTTAATTTTTAGTTTTCCTTTCCAAGGTTTATAATTTTTTATTATTATAGTCTTTGGTAACCGGGTAAGGCCCACTAGGCACAAGTGCCTGTTTTCTGGGGCAACCTGGGAGCACTGGGTGGTTAAGTGACTTGCTCAGAGTCACACAGTATGCAAGTGGAGGTTATGAGAATCAAACTCAGGTTTGGTCTGCTGGATGTACCAAGCTCATTCACACCTCATTCCTCTAACCTCTAGGCTATACTGCCAGTAACCTAGAAGTATGCATATAAAGCATTTCACTATCCCCAGCTGACACCCTTCTGTTTATCTCATCGTTGTGTGTTCCAGTGTGATAGACTAAGGCCCCATCCACACACTACACCGCTCATACCCCATAACGGACAGAAACCTTTACAGCCGGGGAGCGGTACAGTGTGTCTACACTGTAGCAGTGACCGGTACGAGACCGGTACCGCCAGTCCACACCTCAGGAACTGGGTGACCATTACTGTGGTGCCCAATCCCACAATGTAGCTTGCGCTGCACTACGGGCACTGCAGGGGACCGTTACCGCCCATCCACACTACCGCCGGTAACGTTACCAAGGCGGAACTGGTTTCATAACCGTTGTTGAAACCACTTCATATGTGGTTTCAACAATGGTTACGAAAACACCTTTTGTAATGTTACAGGTGTAAATGCAAACCATTGCAGTAATGGTTTGGGCACTCTGTAATGTTACAGAGGTGTAGTGTGGACAGGGCCTATGGTAGCACAAACACATCGCATTGTAAAGTCAGTTGGAGACCATCAGCTACTGTTTGAAAGTCGGAGAAATACGAGCTCTGTTAGTGTATTTAGATGACCTGTAACAGGATAAAGTTGAAACTGGTTAAAGGCCCATCAGTGCAGTGGTAGAGCTAATATTCATGATGCCAGCAACCTTGATTCAGAAACGAGCCTGAGACATAAGGGACTGGCAGTGTAGAGAAGGAGTGAGCATCACAGGAGATGCTCTCCTCCTCTGGGGAGGGAGTGGCGCCAACTTTATTGCAATACTACCACCTTGGTGACCACAAGTGGCAGTGCAGAAAGGCACCACGAGGGAGGGGAAGGACACAACTAGCACCAGCACTGGCAATACTATCTGTCCTACAGCTTTTTGACTATGCAGATGTGATATACAGACTAGTACCAACAACCTAATTGAGAGGATTTGGTTCTCTGTATTATGCAACTGCCCATTTCATTTTTAGATAGGTCAGACAATGTCCTGCCATTCTGATGTGCTAGTTGCCCAAATCTCATCTTTTTTGGGCTAAACACATGAACCACTGGTTGAACTTTTTACATTCCACAGTCAATGGAAAACTTCCTAAATACTTAACTGGGCTTTTACAGCAGACTAAAACAAGTGGCTTCAGTGCACATTCTGAAAATCATTTGCCCGTCACTGTATCAGGACCAGGGTATGCCAGTCAGTCTTTTGTCACGTAATCCCTTTTACAGTGAGATGATTTTGGAAAGACAAAGTGAGATATCATATCTACTTGATTGGAAGCCATCCTCATAGAAACACAGAAAAAGAAAATGTAATCACAAAAATGCTATTGGTCAATCTAGTCTCCTCTATTATACCCTATCCTACCCCAGGAACTATTGTTTAGCTGGGGATTTTGCTCTCACCTCCTCCATTGCCCCATGTCCTACTGCCATCCCCTTGAGTAACTATTAAGCCTGTAGGCTGTTTCCCAGCTCAAGAATGCTCTCTCTGTAGAATAACACTTGCTCATGTCCCTCCTGTATCTCCCCCCAACCCTCCCCAGTCAGCTGCCACTCATGTCCCTGTGTTTTTGATTCGCTATTCCTGCTGAATATTTCCTTGCAGTCTACCTTATTCATTCCTTTCAGTAACTTGAAGGTCTCTATCATATCACCCCTCTCCGTTCTGGTCTTCAGTGAGTATATTTTCAGAGCCTTAAGCCGATTCATTTCGGATCTGTCCTGTTGGCCCTGAATAATTTTGGTTACCCTATGCTGCACTGTCTCTAGCTTGTGTTCGTCTTTCCTTTGGTGGGGATTCCAGAACTGGACACAGTACATCAGAAGTGGCCTCACCAGTGATCTGTAGAGAGGTAGTATTACCTCTTACCTGTGTTAACAGAAAAATTGAATCTATTGGCAGATAAGGACCATACAGCCCACCTAATCTGCCCATTTCCCTACTCGCTGCTGCAGCCCCAAATCCTATTTGATCTGTGGTTCTCCTGCTCTGCACATCTCCAAGGTACCCTTATGTCTATCCCATACACTCTCGAACCCCTGTATTCTTTTCACCCCCACCACTTCTTCTAGAAGGCTGCACCACCCTTTCAGTGAAAATGTACTTTCTAACATTACCCCTGAGCTTTCCACCCTTCAGCCTCAAAGGATGCCACCTTGTGCAGAGTTTTCTCTGAAATATGCTTTCCACCTGTACCCTGTTTATTCCCCTAAGGTACTTGAAAGTCTCTATCATATCTCCCCTCTTTCCTCCGGTGAACAGATATTAAGGTCCTTAAGTCTTTCCTCATAGGGCTTCTGGTGCAGTCCATGTACCATCTTCATTACCCTTCTCTGCACTGCCAATATTTTGTTAATGTGCTTCCAGAGATGTGGTCTCCAGAACTGGACACAATACTCCAGCTGAAGCCTCACCGGTGATCTGTACAGTGGCATCACCACCTCTTTCCTTCTGCCTGTTATACCCCTCCCTATACACTCCAACATTCTGTTTGTTCTCCCTACCGCCTTTTCACACTGTTTGGTCACCTTCAGATTGACAGATATGATAACCCCCAGGTTTCTCCCCGACTTATGGTGGCAAGAATTTACCCACCAGTTCTGTACTCCTCCCTTGGATTCTTGTGGCCCAGGTGCATGATCTGGCACTTTTTAGCATTGAAACTCAACTGCCAGACACCTGACCACTTCTCTAATAGGCTTAGATCCTTTCTCATTTCTTCCACCCCCTCTGGTGTGTCCACTCTGTTGTAGATCTTGGTAACATCTGTGAAGAAACACACCTTTCCCTCCAGACTCTCTGCAATGTCACTAATGAAGACACTGAATAGGACTAGCCCCAGCACCGACCCCTGTGGCACCCCACTGGTCACTTCCCTCTCCTCAGATTTCATGCCATTTACTATCACCCTCTGAGCCCTGTTTCTTACCCAGTTCCCAACCCACTTTACGACCATAGGACCCACTCCCAGGCTTTCCAATTTATTTAGCAATCTCCTGTGTGGGACGGTGTTGAAGGCCTTGCTGAAATCCAGGTAGGCCATATCTACTGCCCATCCCTGATCTACCACCCAGGTTACCCAGTCAATGAAATCTATAAGATTCATCTGATAGGACCTTTCCACTAAGAATCCATGCTGCCTTGGATCCTGTGCCCCGTTATTCTCCAGAAACTTCACAATCCTCTAAGTATGGACTCCATTAGTTTCCTCACTACTGAGGTCAGGCTTACAAACCTGTGATTGCCTGCCTCCTCTCTGCTTCCACTCTTGTGCAGAAGGACCACATCTGTCCCTCCTCCAGTCCTCAGGTACCTCCCTGTCTCTAGTGATGTGTTGGAAAGGGCAGCCAGTGGTTCCCCTAGCACTTCCCCGAGTTCCTTTAGTAATCTGGGGTGGGTCCCATCTGGCCCCATTGCCTTATCTGCTTTTATTTTCCCTGAGTTCTTTAGAACTCTTTCCACCATGAATGGGCTGATGCCTACCTCCCTCCACTGAATACCCCTGTTAGAGAGTCTTAGTCCCTCACCCCCCCTTTCCCTAGTGAATACTGAGAAAAAGTACTTGTTCAGTATCTGCACCCTTTCTCCTCCTTCCTTCTTAAGCCTAACAATCCATTTTTTTGTTTTTTTTCCTCTCATTAATGTATCTGAAGAAGGTCTTGTCGCCTTTCTTAATAGCCTAGGCTATACCTTCCTCTGTCTGTGCTTTAGCCCTTTTAATTATTTTCCCAGATTCCCTCTGCTTCTCCAGATATTGTTCTTTGTCCTCATTCTTTTGTGTTTCCTTGCTTCTTCTGAAGGCTCTTTTCTTTTCCCTTACTTTCCTGGCCACTACCTTCGAGAACCACAATGGTCTTTTCTTTCCTTTACTCTTGCTATACATTTTGACACAGTGACTTGTTACTTCTGTTATGACTCTCTTGAGTCTAGACCACTGTTTTTTCACCTCTCCCCGTCCCATGTAGGATAGACTTGACCATAAGCTGTAAGACTGCCCTGAGAGGTAGTGTGACTGACCTGGCAAGTAGCAGAATTATAGTTCACCTATTTGTATAATACAGGCCTGGGTAGTCTCGCTACAATGAGTGTGGTGGGACATGAAGTATACTGGGAGCTGTAGTCATTGAGCTCTGCTGAACTACAGACTTCCTGTGGTTATTTGGGGGACAGTGTAACCTAAGATAGAAACAAACCAGCATTTATGTTGCTTACCTTACAGCTAGCTTTCTGTATTTAGCGCCCAAATAAGGGGAGGGCTATTTTAAATTTTTTGTGAAGCACTGTTTGTGGAGTGAGGGAAAGGAGGCAGGACATCACATGACCCAGTTCCCTCTTTCGGGTCACAAGGGCTATAAGAGCAATGCCCTGAGCAGGCACTTGATAGACTTGACTATAAGCTGTAAGACTGCCCTGAAAAGTGGTGTGACAGACCTGGCAAGTGGCAGAATTATAGTTCACCTATTTGTGTAATACAGGCATGGGGAGTCTTACTACAAAGAGTGTAGTGGGACAGAAAGTATACTGGGAGCTGTAGTTTGTTGAGCTCTGCTGAACTACAGACTTTCTGAGGTTATTTGGGGGATGTTGTAACCTGAGATAGAAATAAACCCACATTTGTGTGGCTTATCTTACAGCTAACTTTCTGTTTTTAGTGCCCGAATGAGGGTATGACTATTTTAAATTTTTAGTGAAGCACTGTTTGTGTAGCAAGGGAAAGAAGACAGGACATCACGTGACCCGGTTCCCACTTCTGGGTCACAAGGGCTATATAATCAATGCCCTGAGTGAGCATAGATACATACATAGATACATAGACAGTGTCGGCAGATAAGGGCCTATGGCCCACCCAGTCTGCCCATTTGAGCTTGTAAGTTCAGTTTGTTTTCCTAGAAGTCTGTTTCCCCTTACCCCTGACACAAGCAGACACTTGATAGACTTGACCATAAGCTGTAAGACTGCCCTGAGAGGTGGTGTGACAGCCCTGACAAGTGGTAGAATTAAAGTTCACCTATTTGTGTAATACAGGCCTGGGAAGTCTCTCTACAAGAAGTGTGGTGAGACGGGAAGTATACTGGGAGCTGTAGTTCATTGAGCTCTGCTGAACTTTAGACTTCTTGTGGTTATTTGGGGGGTGTTGTAACCTATGATAGAAACAAATCTACATTTGTGTGGCTTACCTTACAGCTAGCTTTCTGTTTTTAGTGCCCGAATGAGGGTATGATTGTTTAAAATTTTTAGTGAAGAACTGTTTGTGGAGTGAGGGAAAGGAGGCAGAGAGTCACGTGACCAATTTTCCACTTCTGGGTTGTGAGGACTATAAAAGCAGTGTCCAAGTGAGCAGGGCAAGCACAAGTGGGGCGTGTACACAGCAACGTGCACGGAGACACATGCAAAGACATGTGCAGGCCTTGCGTTAGAGTTGGAAATCAGGGGGTAAGTCTGACCTCAAGCTTCAAAGTAGGGGGGGTCAGAAGCCAAAAGTTGAGGGTCAATGCACCGAAATTATAAATTTTCGTGAACACCAAAATAAATGTCATTTATTAATTTGGCTTGATTCTTACAACCTCCACTTGCATACTCTGCGACTCTAAGCAAGTCACTTAACCACCCAGTGCTCCCAGATCGCCCCTGAAAACAGGCACTTGTGCTTAGTGGGCCTTACCCAGTTACCAAAGACAAAAAAAAAAAAAAAAATCTAGAAAGAATATTAAAGTCAGTACAGAGAGGCAGTGTACCACTTTAGCCAGATTGTGCTGACTAATCAATCAGAGAAATGCAAAGGTTACTCAGAAATTTAACATCCAGCCCCCAAGACTAAAGTCTGAGTTATACAGACTGTCTTCTTCAAATCTTGAGTGCTTTGCCAACTAGCAAGCTCTTCAGTAATTACTCAAAGCAAGCTGTTTTTATGTTTGCTTGCACGCAAGTGCGAGAAACATAGTGCCATCATCGGAGATTTCGGAGATGTGTCACCTCCTCCTCCAATTCAGTCAGTGTGTTGGCAGGCGCGGCCCCTGTGAGCCAATGCATGCTGGAGCTGTCTATGACAAGCTCCAAAATGCAGTGGCACACAGTTCAAAGGGGAGTTATGTTTGAGTGAGCAGCGATAAGATATCGCCTGCCCGCGCGCAGCTCCCCCACACCACACACACACACACACACACGCCACGCAGGCGCAGCGCGCCGTCAAGATACTACTGAATAGCCGACGGGGTGTCCAACTCTGGCCGGCTGTGCTGCATCACCCCCGCCTCCGCCGCCCCAAAGCTCGAAAATGCCATGCTGGGTGCCCACCCCAGCGCAGTACGATTATAGCCACGGTGGTGCCCAACTCGCCGGCTCTACCGTCCCAACCCCCCGAGTACTAAAGTGCCATGCTGGGAGCCCACCCCAGCGTGGCAATCCATACTTTACCGACAGGTTGCCCAATCCCCGCCGGCTGAACGGCCCCCACCGCCTCTGTGCCACGCTGGGAGCTCACCCTGCATGTCAAATGTCCTCGCCTTTTTTTTTTTTTTAACCCTGTAAAGAAAAAACGATCCCACGGCGTGTCTCCCAGCCCCCCACAACCCGCACCCACCCACTGTGCACCCAGCTTCACCACACACCCCTTACCCCATACTCACCCGACTCCTGCGCGATGATCATCGGTGGACCGGGAACATCGCTCTGCACTCTTCAAAGCCGAATTCTAACTGAGGAAATGCCGTAAGCTGTATGATGGGCTAGATAGGGGGTTCAACTTTGTTGCATATCTCAGGCATTTTGGATTTTGCATCTTCAAACATGGTTTTGGGACCCTTCTCATGAATGATGTCACTGTCATGGCGTTATGCGGGATCGAAGGGTGATTTCGCAGTCACTGCACATTCACTGCATGAAATCACCCTTTGGGCCTGAATAATTCTATGACAGTGACATCATTCATGAGAAGGGGTCCCATAAAACCCATGTTGAAAATTTGGTGCCAAAATTCCAAAAAATGACTGTTTAACAAGCATGAGTTGCGCAGTTCCTACGCAGGTTCGTAAGTTTGCGAATTTTCAATATTTTCACTCCAAATTTTCAACATTGCTATTTTATCACACCTTCTTATGAGTAGTACAGCTGTCATTTTTCACATCTCACCCAAAACGTGTTTCCGACCATGTAGCGCACAATGGCACAGTCGGTGTGCCAGATCAACGTACGGGGCAAATTAAGAAAATCACAGTGACACTGTTCATGAGCAAAGGTCATAAAATGGCTATGTTGAAAATTTGGTGAAAAAATTCCAAAACATGACTGTTTTACGAGCGTGCGTTGTACAGTTCCTACGCACGCCCGTAAGTTCGCGAATTTTCAATATTTTCACTCCAGATTTTCAACATTGCCATTTTACCACACCTTCTTATGAGTAGTACAGCTGTCATTTTTCACATCTCACCCAAAACGTGTTTCCGCCCATGTAGCGCACAGTGGCGCAGTCGGTGTAAAAGCGAAATCAATGTATGGGACAATTAAGAAAATCACAGTGACACTGTTCATGAGCAGAGGTCTAAAATGGCTATGTTGAAATTTGTGAAAAATTCTATAATGATCAGTGTTACGAAAGGCGCTGTACAGTTCCTATGCATGCTCGTAAGTTTGCAAATTTAATATTTTTACTCCAGATTTTCAACATTGTCATTTTATTACACTTCATTATGAACAGTACAGCTGCAATTTTTCATATGTCGCCCAAAATGTGTTTTCGCACATGTAGCACAATGGTGCTGTTGGTGTGCAAAAGCAATGTTTAGGACAGATTAAGAAAATCACAGTTACACTGTTCATGAACAGAGGTCTTAAAATGGCTATGTTGAAAATTTGGAGGCAAAAGTCCATAAAATGACTGTGTTACAAGTGAGCATTGCCCAGTTTCCACGCACCCTTGCTAGTTCATGACTTTGTAATATTTTCAGTCCAGATTTTCACCAGTGCCATTTTTCCACACTTCCTTATGAACAGTACAGCTGTCATTTTTCACAACATGGCTGAAGTGTGTGTCCACACTTTCAGCGCAGAGATGCCTGGTCACTTTGGGAAATCATTGTTCAGCACAGATAAAGAAAATTACAGTGACACTGTTGATGATCGGAGGCACCAAAATGCCTGAGTTGACAATCTGCTGTAAAAATCCCCAACCTAATTATATTACGGGTGTGCGTTGCACAGTTTCTATTTACGGTGACTTCACCATTTTTTTAAATATTTTTACTACAGATTTGCAACATTGCCATTTTTTACACCTCCCCATGAACAACAGTACAGCTGTCATTTTTTACATCCTGTTCGGAATGTTTTTGCACCTGTGGTGCTAAATGTCATAGTCACTGTGCATAAGCAGCTTTCGGCTAACAAACTGATATTCCCCCTGTTCATGAGGTGGGGTCACAAAAAAACAGGTTGAAAATTTGGAGAGAAAATACCAATGAATGCCTGAGGTATTAGGGTTTCCAACCATAACACCCAGCCCTGTAGAGAATGACAGGCATCAGGGGTGTGACTTGGGATTCTTGCCTGTGATGCTCATACCATTCCACACCCTGCAGTCAGTGAGAGGCATCAAGGTACGCCTTTGACTCTTTGGCCCCAAACTCATCCCATTCTTCCTATATCGACCCATCTCACCATATTTCTAATGAAATGGGTGCGCATGAGGCCAAAGACCCCAAGGAACACCGTGACACTTGTCAGTGTCTGCAGGGTGGGGTGTGGTGAAATGGCTTGGCCGTTATGCCTGGCAACCCAAACGCACACCCCAATGCCTGTCACTCTCTGCAGGGTGGTGGTGGAGTTGGCTTCAGTTCAATACTTCACTGCCATTCCTATTACGCAGCTCTGTAACTTCTACACTACCACTGCCAATGCCAGCAAGCAAACATTCTGCATTGACAAATGCTTGTTTTAACAGTCACTTTTCTCTACCTCCTTTGTTTTTTTTTTTGTCAGCAAGTTACATCCAAAGTCAGAAATAATGTGTATAAAAAAAATGAAAATAAAAATCTAGTTTCTGATCTGTTTCACTGAGGCCCCTATTCCCTCAGACTCTCCTACACTACAGTCATGCTGTTAGCCTTCGATCTATCTCAAAAAGCTGTTGTCCAGAGTAATTCTTTTTATCAAAAAAACTCAGACAGAAGAAAGAATATTTAGAATGAGTGCTCCTCAGGAGAAGAAAGTTTTAATATTTTTAACACGCCAAATAGTTCAACTGCACTGCACTGCTAAAGGAGATCCTTCTCCAATGGCTAAGTAGCTTAAAGTAACTGCATGTTAATGCATAGTCGTAGTTAGCACAATCTGTGTACCACGTGTGCGTATGGAAGACTGAAAGAGGCACCACATGATACAGACTTTCTGTTCATGAGCATGCATGTTGGGCGGACACTTACTGGAACCCCTGCCTCTCATATCCGAGTCACAGCACTTCACTGAATATGGCTAAATGATTACATGCTGCTGTGTAATTAATGCCTCGACTAGAGCCTGCATAGTGCATCACTCATTTTTTCCCCCCCAACTCCAGCATTGCCACCCCTCCAGGTAGGTTTCATTACACTCACTGCCTCCCAGTAAGAGAAAACGTTTTAGCCCAAGTCCCGTCAATCTGTTACGGCAAGTTCAACTTAAATCCTCCTAGTTGGATCAGCACAGTAAGCAGCGTGAAGATCAGAGGACGCAGGCAGCTGATGTGCGAGTCAGACACATGAGTAAAAGCTGCTCTGCTGGCTGTGACAAGAAAAAAATCTGGGCTGGTTGATTTAAATGGCAAGTCATCAACAGCGCTGTTAATGCCATCCTTCAGTGAACTGTCAGAGAAATCAAAACACTAGCCCTCGATGCAGTACAAAACACAGAAGGGTTAATAATGAACCCATCTATGTTGTGTAACATAAGGCGCTGGTGTTTTTTTGCTGTTCTCTGACATTACACTGAAGGTGCGGATTAGCAGCACCATTGACGACTTGCCATTTAAATAAGCTAGCCTGGAATTTTTTCTGTAGTTACGGATTGGGCAAGCAGAACACCTTCTATGTCTGACTCAGCACAGCTTGAGGAACCCTCCTTCACGCTGCTCAACCCCTGCTCTCTGCATCGGCCATCCGATCCATCATGAGCCTTGCCGCGATCCTGAGTAAATGAGGACCCCCCCCAAACACACACCAGCAGAACCCAACCCAAAGAAGCACCCATTTAGTCTGTCCGTCTCTCTCTCTCTCTCTCTCTTTACCCCTGTGCACTCAGAAAATTGGTGGGCTGACAGTCGCTCTCTTCTTCGGTACTCCTCCTGCCAGACTCCCAAAACAGACCTAGCAAGTGCAACATCACTGGACACCACCGCGTACACCAAAGCATTTACCATCCAACAGAAGGCACATTGGGGAGAGAAGGTATTGCAGGGGTCGAAATAAGGATTTAATGGCCAGGAGCCTGGAATAGCTCCTGGGTATCAGCACTTTCTAGCCAACCAGGAGCTACTTTGGCAAAACCAGGAGCTGACTTTTAAATACGAACATACATACGAAATTGCCAGCATAAAAAGGCCATTTGGTCTGTCGAGTCTGCTAGATTTTGCAGCTAGCACCCCTACTCTGCAGCTGCCTCTCCCATGACCCTCCCTTTTCCCCTATCCCAGCCCCTCTTGAAGCATCCCACTGTTTTATAGGCCACCACCTCTGCTGGTAGTGTGTTCCATTCTGTTACCACCCTTTCTATAAAGAAATGCCTCCTGATTTCCCTCCTAAACCTTCCACTGTCCAATCTCAAATCATGACCCCTGACTGTCTCTCCCATTCTCCCCTTGAACAGTCCCTCTGTGCCTGTCCTGTTTATTCCTCTCATGTACTTAAAGGTCTCAGTCATATCCCCCTGTCCCTTCTCTCCTCCAGAGAATACATGTTCAACTTCCTCAGTCTAACCTCATATGGTAACTCCCGCAGACCCAGGATCATATTTGTTGTTTGGCACTGCACCCTTCTAGAAATCTAATGTTCCTTCTTAGCTAAGGATGCCAAACTGAATGCAGTACTCAGGTGGGGTCTGACCAGTGATCTGTGTGATGGCAGAATCACCTTCTTCCCTTACAAAGTGTATGCACTGAGGCAGTGAGGTCTGTTAGGAGACTTGTGGTTATCTTAAGGGTAAGTCTGTGGGTTATAATGGTAACACTGGTCTGGGAATTGGGAGACCACAGGCTCAAAGCCCACTGAAGCCAAATACAGACTGTGTGACTTTGGGCAAACAATTTCCAATTGTTTAACCAGGAGAGACACTAAGCTGAAAGCTTGTTTACAGGTGTGATCTGGGAGCACAGTGAAGTGACTTGTTCAGGATCACTCAATATGCAAGTGGGGGCTATGGGATTCAAACCCAGGTCTCCAGATTTGTAGCTCAGAGCCTTAAACCACTGTGTTATACTGCCTCAAACCTGCCTCCATTTAACTTCTCAGTGCTCCCGTCCACCAAGCTGCAGCAATTGGAAGAAGCAGGACCACACAAGAAACAAGATGTTGAATCCAGGCTTGGCTTTCCAGGATAAAAAGAAAAAATAGAACTTTTTTTTTTTAAGCTCTGACACAGTTGTGCTATTTATCATAATTTTATTTTCACAATAACCTGGCTGCCATGGGGAGGGGTGTCTACCAGCTTATCTGTTTCTCTGCTGTACCAACGCTTCTGTGCTGTTTATAGGGTTAGGGGTGTGTGTGTGCAGGAGTTCAATATATCCTTCCCTGCTGTAGTATTCAAGGATATTTGGCAGTGGTAAACACTTACACAATACCTGTAACCTGCCACATTATGATTTCTTTCTCAGACTGTAAAAGTACATTACATTCTCAGGCTATCACACAAAGTGTACACACAGCACACTCTGTACCTATACCAGCAAAACTGAAACTGTGGTAAGGGCACAAGAGTCTGGTAGGATACAGGTCCGTTGAAGCCAGTGCTAGCTTCCCCCCTCCTCTTGTATGCTACTTAGCTTAGACTGTTCATATTTGAACTGGCTTCCTCCCATGACATTTCCAAATTGCAGCTCATCACTATTTGAATACTTCCCCATTCTCTATCCCCCGTCTTGTGCTCCATCTGTTTACATACTTCCCCAGTCCCTACCTCTCTTCACATGTACTCGCTCTAATCATTTCTTTCTTCTGGCTTTGCAAAGGAATTTCAGTTCTCCAGCACGTTTTGCATACTTCACTCCCCTTCCGTTTTCAGCCGGCTGACTCGTCCGTATCCAATTTCAGCTATCCAGCAACATTGTTTGCATATATCACGCCCTTCCATTTTGTGCTCACTGACTCTGCTGCATGCAGTTTCAGCCCTGGGAATTTCAGCTTGGAAGCATATTTAAATGTGTCGCGCTCTCTTCCTTTTCTGCTTACAGACTCTCCTCGATCCGATTTCAGCACAATGTGCTGCTTTTACTTAAGACGGAGCTCGGACATGCCCTCCTGACACTGCATAATAAAAGGAACTTTTGAAGCGCCCTTAACATGCTGCCTCTTAAAGCAGCAGGTGCTAATTATCAAAACAGAAGCGCAAATTAGCGCTCAGCGCCCCCTTATTTTGACCCCTGTATTGTAATGATGAGAGCTGACTCGCGATCCCAAGCTTAGGCAGTGTAATTAAATGGGCTAAGTGCTAGCTGTGCACTTCGTGTGGTGGCTTTTTGTATTGCAGCTCACAGGCAAGCAAAATAAATTGTTTTTTTCCCCTTCCAGCTGCGATTAAAAGCTAGGGAGTGCTGCGTCAATCAAGACGCACTGAATCCGAATCAGTGCGTCAAAAAGATGAAATTTCTCCGATGAGCACGTCACTAGTGCGTTAACGCGACCCCTGCATGTGTGAGCATGTCTGTTTGTGCCTGCTGGGTCTGCCAGGTCTACAGGGATATGGACATATATTTTTGACCAAACAGAATCATAGGAGCTGACACTTAAGCAGCCTTCTATAAGGCAAGACTATCATTGAAACAAGCAGACTGAAGGTAATTAAATACCACAGTGTAGAAAAACGTTATTGAAATGGCAGCTAATAATTATACGTGTGAACCAAATGAACATTTACTGGATATCCTTTGTGATACAGGATCAGTAGTAAAGTGTGATATCTGTAACATGTATGCCTCAGAGGAAGTGGAAAATTTATCTCCAAAATTTAAATGCAGGAAATTTATAGAACTTGAACAACTAAGGTCAGAACTGATAGCCTTAAAATCACTTTTAACTATTAAACAGCGACCAAATACAGCTCACAGGGATAAAGGGAAATTTCCTGTCGAGGAGGTCAACACTATAGCACCTAATACAAGTATACACATGAAGGGGAAGGGATCCATTGGTCCAAAACAAAAGAATATAGAAGGGCCCTAGGAAATACTCAACTAGATATTACAAATACATTTTCTGCCCTAACTACTGAACATGCTGATATAACTATTAATGGAAACAATAGTGGAAATGATACACATATGGACACAAATGAAGTTAGTGAGCCAAGAACACAGGAGCTACTTATAAAAGACTCTATTATAAGAGGTTGTGATTCATTAATATATAACAATGATAAAACCAACAAAGAGGTGAACTGCCTCCCAGGGGCCAGAAAAAAAGATACAAAAGAAATACTGGGTGCACTGTTAAACTAGGCTGTTAACTACAAAACAGTAGTACTCCATGGTGGAGTACATCATGTGGGTAACGAGTGGGTAAAGAGCAAGAGAAAGAACATAGCAGAAGAAATCCTTTCAATGGGGAAAATGATCAGTGATCCTGGTGCTAAAGCTGTGATTTCAGGAATACTGACCCTTATTAAATGCCAGCCAGAAAAGAACTCTACCATAGAAAGAATAAATGCTAGGTTGCAATATAAATGCACACAGTATGATATAACATAGAGGATAATGTATGGGAAGCAGTTAACAGCAAAAGTGTATTTGCACCAAGAGGTCACCATGGTCTGTAAACCTCAAGAGCACAGCTCGAGAGGTTTACAGTTACCATGGTAATCTTGAGATGCAAATTCACCTTGGTTGGTAACTGCTTCCCATACATTGTCTTATATAGTGTATGGAAACCAGTACACTATGTGCTTTTTACCTTAAAAGAAAAAAATTGCCACAATTCTCTAAACAGCTGCACCATTTAGTCAGCTATAAATATACGCAAATTAGGCTTACCTCTGAGTTAAGACGTGGACGTGATGGTAGCGGGGATGATTAATAAATGTTATTTTACCCACTGTAAGCTAACAGCATACATACTGGTACACAAGCAACATTAGGAAAAAAAAAGTTCTGATTGTTTCAGAAGTGAAACTGAATGCAGAGGTCAAGGATGGATCAACGTGAACTTTGCATTTTCCAGAAGTGCCGCAGGGAAAGTTCACATCCTTGAGCTCTGCATTCAGGCATTCAATTTTACTTCCAAATCAGATGGGATTTTTATTAATGTTGCCAACATTAATGCTCATCTATTTTTGTTTTAAAAATTACCGCGATTGCAGAACCGCCATTTCCGTTTGAATGCTGCTGAGTGCTAAGCGCTGGTGTGGTGGAATATTGAATCTCAGTAGCATTCTTTCTTGTTATGTTATCGTTCTAAGGTGGTTGACAGCAATGTAATGTTAGAACGATACCATAACAAGCCTGAATTTACACTGAATTCTGGTGGTAATAACGCTCCATGATACATTATATTCCTGTACACATGGGATCATTTTTTTGGTAAATCACAAAACTATGCAAAAGATGGACTTCACTTCAACAAATCAGGTAAATATATTCTGTGAAGGAGTACTGCAAGGGTTTTATCTCAAAACACTCAAGTAAAAAACTGATAAATGGGGGGGGGGGGGTTGAATAACAAACACCAAAAGTTAAAAATACTTCTACTTAATGCAAGAAGCTTAAAGGACAAAAAATAATGAGTAACAAAATATATTAAAGACTGGAAATATCAGTTGTGCAGGGTGAGTGAGACTTGGTGGAGCATCGATGACTGGAGCATGAATATACCAGGTTACAAAGCTTACCATGTTCATAGTCACAATAGACATGGTGGGGGTGTCATTATATGTCTCAAATTACCTAGATTTGGGTGAAGTCATGAATGCAATGGCAAAACAGAAACAAGAAGAGCAACTCTGGGTGTCCACATTTTCCAAAAATAGGAAGAAATTGCTGGTGGGCATGGTATATAGGGCACCAAACTTAAATGCTGAGGAAAACACTAATTTTTTTGAGATATTAGACAATAGCAATTCAGGATTAGACACAATAGTTATGGATGATTTCAACTTCCCTGATATGGATCGGAAAAACAACACAGCTACATCCTCAAGTGGTAAGAGACTCTTGGACTACATACAGCTGAATAACATGAAGCAACTAGTCATTGAGGCAACAAGAGGTAAGAACATTTTGGACCTAATACTTAGTAATGTTGACAACCGACTGCCAAGTTAGAGAACCACTTTACAATAGTGACCATAACATGGTACAACTAGTAATTGATCTAAACTGGGAACCACTGCTTGGTACCACTAAAACAAGATGTTACAGAAAAGTTGATTATGACCAGATATGTGATTATTGTGAGAACTGGAATTGGAACATACGAACATATGAAATTTGCCAGCAGATAAAGGCCTAGAGGTCTATCAAGTCTGCTTGAATGTGCAGCTAGCACCCCTTATTCTGCAGCTGCCCCTCCCTTCCACCCTTCCCCTTCATTAACCCTCCCCCTTGTCCTGTCCCATCCCTTTGAAGCAGTCCACTGTTCTACTGGATACCACTTGCAGGTAACGATTCCACCCAGCCACCACTCTTCTGTAAAAAGTGTCTCCTCATCTCCCTCCTGAACCTTCCTCCCTCCAGTCTCATATCATGGCCCCTGGTGGCCCTCCCCTCCCTTACTTTGAACAGCCCCTCTGTACCCATCTTGTTTATTTCTTTCATGTATTTAAAGGTTTCAATCATGTCACCCTGTCCCTCCTCTCCTCCAGTGAGTACATGTTCAACTCCTTCAACCTCCTCTCGTATGATAAGTCCCCCAGCACCTTGATCATCTTTGTCGCCCTGCACTGCACCCCCTCCAGTAACTTAATGTGTCTCTTCAGATACGGGCGCCAGTACTGCATGCAGTACTCCAGGTGTGGTCTAACTAATGACCTATACAGTGGCAGAATCACCTCCTCCCTCCTCGAGGATATACCCCTTGCAATACAACCCAGCATTTTGTTGGCCTTTGCAGCTGCCTTCCTACATTGTGCCGAGTTGTTCATTGACCCTGTAATGAGCACACCCAGATCCTTCTCCTCCTCTGTCTGGACTAGCTGCACTCCCCCCAGCTGGTAACTCCTCCTTGGGTTCTTCATCCCAAAATGCAGCACCTTGCACTTTTTGGCATTAAACCCCAGTTGCCAGGTGTCTGACCAGGTTTCAAGCTTTGCCAGATCATCCTGCAACCCCTGCCATCCCCCTAGGTCATCCACCACTGCGCCTACCTTGGTATCATCAGCAAACAGACTGATCTTGCTCTTGTTGTCCCATGATATGTCTGCAATGAATATCCCAAACAACACTGGTCCCAACACTGAGCCCTGTGGAACACCGCTCATCACCGCCCTTGGTGTGAGAGCTCCCCACCCACCACCACCCTCTGTTGCCTTCCTGAAGCCAGTTTCCTCACCCATCTCACCAGCTTTGCATCTGCCCTGTGCCTACTAACTTCCTTCCCAGCCTTCCATGTGGCACAGAGTCGATGCCTTACTGAAGTCCAGACAGGACATCCACTGCATGGCCCTGTCCAGTTGCCTAGTTACCCAGTCATAGAACTCCACCAGGTTGGTTTGGCAGGATCTGCCATGTATGAAGCCATGCTGTCTGCTGTCATGTAGTCCTTTGGCCTCTAGAAGGGCCACCAGCCTCTCCTTCAGGATAGTCTCCATTAGCTTATCCACGATGGATGTGAGGCTCACTGGTCTGTAGTTTCCCGGTTTATCTTTGGGGCCACTCTTGTGGAGGGGCACCCCATGAGCCATCCTCCAGTCCTGAGGTACACACCCCGAATGTAGTGAAGCATTAATAGGTCTGCCAAAGGTCCTGCAAGGACCTCTGCCAGCTCCTTCAGTACCCTGGGTGGATGCCATCTGGGTCTGGTGCCTTGTCCACCCTCAGTGCCTTCAAGCCCTCTTGAACTCTGCCCTCCATGATTTCCCCATCTGTCACCCCTCCCCCCATTTCTGCCATTTCTCCCACCTTGAGTGTCACCCCCCTCTTCTCTTTAGTAAATACTGAGCAGAAGTACTCATTTAGTGCTTCTGCCTTATCACACCCTGCTTCCACCCAACCTCCCTCCTTCCTAATCCTTACTATGTGGTCCTTACAGCTCCTTTTCTCCCTGATGTACTTAAAGAAGTCCTTCTCCCCTCTCTAATGCCTTGTGCCAGCCTGAGTTCCGTAGATGCTTTGCTCCCTACTGCCCTTGTCACCTCCTTCGATTCTGTCAAGTGCTCCTCCCTGTCCTCCCCCTCCCTGTTTTCTTGTACTTCCTAAAGGCAGCTCTTTTCTTCCTTACCTTTTCCATGACCTCCTTGCTCAACCAGCTCAGTTTCTTAGCCCTAGCCTTCTTGCTCTGGGCTTTGCAGCAGGTTTTGGTTGCCTCCACTATCCCCAGCTTTATGAGCTCCCACCTCTGGTCAGTGTCCATACTAGATTGAATTCTGGCCAGGTACCCTTTTACCACTTCTCCCATCCTCCCAAAGTCGGCCCTCCTGAAGTCCAGCACTTTTGTGCCAGATTCCACTCCTTCCTTGCCCATATCCAATGTGAGCCATACTGAGTGGTGGTCACTCCCTGACAGCGGTTCCTCCACTGTAAGTTCTCTCACAAAGTCCCCATTTGCCAGCACAAGGTCAAGGGTATTCCCTAACCTGGTTGGTTCACAGACCATTTGCAGCAGGAAGCTGTCCTGGAAGGCATCCAGCAGTACCTGCTCCCTTCTGTTCCTGGTTGTTGAGGTACTGCAGTCCACTCCTGGCATGTTGAAGTCCCCCACAATCACCACACTACCCTTCTCGCAGGTCCTCCTGATCTGTCCTGCTAGTTCCCTGTCTAACTCCTCCATCTGAGATGGTGACCTGTACAAGAAGGTGACAAGACTTTCTATAGATACATTAGTGAAAGGAGAAAGTCCAGAGGGGGTATTGCTAAGCTTAATGGAGAAAAGGTAGCATGTGAGGAGGAGGATCCTGTAAAGGCATCTATCCTAAATAGATACTTTTGCTCAGTAGTTACTGAAGAGAAGGTAGGGCAGGGCCCACAGCTCAGCATCATGGACACAGGGGGGAGGAAGGTGAGAACTACTCCCTTCACAAAAGAAAGGGTCCTACAAGAGCTTGCTAAGCTCAGGGTGGATAAGACAATGGGACCTGATGGCATACATCCCAGGGTACTTAAGGAGCTAAAGGTGGAACTAGCAGAGCCATTAGCAGAACTGTTTAGTGAGTCTCTGAGCACAGGAGAGGTCCCAGAAGACTGGAGAAGGGCTCATGTGATCCCGCTTCACAAGAGTGGTAGCAGGGAGGAGGCAGGGAACTACAAACCAGTCAGTCTTACCTCAGTAGTGGACAAGATTATGGAGGCACTCATTAAGGAAAGGATAGTGCAACACCTGGAATCCATAGGGGCACAGGAATCAAGACAGCATGGGTTTACAAAAGGAAGGTCCTGTCAATCTAATCTCATAGATTTCTTTGACTGGGTAACCAGAGTGGTGGACCAAGGGGGAGCAGTTGATGTCGCCTGCCTTGACTTCAGTAAAGCTTTTGACACTGTTCCACATAGAAGATTGATAAATGAGCTGGGTAGGCTCGGGATGGGTCAGAAGTTGGTCAACTGGGTGGCAAACTGGTTGACAGGCAGAAAACAGAGAGTGGTGGTAAATGGTATACAGTCAGAAGAGATGCAAGTCACAAGTGGGGTACCTCAGGGATCAGTTCTGGGGCCAGTCCTCTTCAACATCTTCATTAGTGACCTTGCAGATAGACTAGAGGGTATGGCTTGTCTGTCTGTAGATGACACCAAGATCTGCAACAGAGTAGATGATCCAGATGGGGTGGGAAGAATGAGAAGAGATCTGGATAAACTAGCAAAATAGTCAGAAGAGTGGCAACTGGGATTTAATGCAAAGAAGTGCAAGATCATGCACATAGGGAAGAGAAACCCTGAAGCCACCTATAGGCTGGGAGGGGAGTTGCTACCAGTCACAAAGGAAGAAAGAGACTTGGGCGGCATCATCATCACCGATGACCTGAAATCATCCAAGCAGACCTCTAAAGCAGTAGGTAAGGCTAAGGGGATGTTAGGGTGTATTAGTAGGGGTATCACAAGTCGTAAGAGGGAGGTATTAATCCCTCTTTACAAGACACTGGTTAGGCCCCATCTGGAGTACTGCGTGCAGTATTTGAGGCCACACCTTCACAAGGACATTAACCAAATTGAGGCAGTCCAGAGAAGGGCAACCAAAATGGTGCAGGCACTGCATCAGAAGACATATGAAGACAGATTAACAGAGCTCAGTATGTATACCCTTGAGCAAAGGAGGGAGAGAGGTGATATGATCGAGGCATTCAAACACCTTAAGGGCATTAGCAAGGTGAAAGAGTCTAACATGTTTAAATATAAGAAAATAGCAGGACAAGAGGACACAGCATGAGATTAGAGGGGGCCGATTAGTGGAATGTGAGGAAATTCTTTTTCACAGAAAGGGTAGTGGATGCATGGAATGGCTTACCTCAAGAAGTGGTGGCTATGAATACAGTGCAGGGCTTCAAACAGGCATGGGATAGGCATAAGGAGCAATACAAATGAGTATGAATAGATAGGCCACTGACAGAGCAAAGCTGATGGCACATTTATAAGGTAGAAAAGAATGAGCAGACTGGATGGGCCTTGCAGTCCTTATCTGCCATCAACTTCTATGTTCTATGTTTCTATGTTTCATACATCACTCCCATTCTAAGAATCCTATTCTTGGACTCCTGGATTTGCATCCAAAGTGACTCCGTACTACCCTCCTCCCCTTCCTCCCTTACACACTTCAGTCCTTCCTTCACATATAGTGCCACCCCCCCCCTTTCCCAATTACCCTGTCCCTACGAAATAACCTGTACCCTGGTACAGACATGTCCCAGTCATTGTATTGGGTGGCCCATGTTTCTGTGATGGCTGCAATGTCCACCTCTCCCTCTGCCATGAGAACCTGTAACTCTGCAGTTTTCCTCCCAAGGCTCCTAGCATTAAGGGTAACCACCTTCCACCCTTTTCCCCTCCTCCCATCCTGCCCCCTTTCCTAGCATCACCAATAGAAGGAGTTCAAAGGTCAAACCCTAGAAGTCAAGTGGCAGAAATTTAAAGATAAATTAGATGACTGCTTGGATAAATTTATTCCACTTAGGACAAAATATAATAAAAACGGTAAAATATCTAACTGGTTTAATGGCAACATCACTAAACTTATTAAAAACTAAAGGAAAGTTTATGTAAAGTCAATAACAATCCATCCACCAAAAATGCAGAGGATTACAAAAAGGAATGCAAAGTATGCAAGATAACCATAAAAAAATCAAAAAGGGACTTTGAGCTGAGGTTGGCTACTACGGCAAAAGACAACAAAAATGTACTTCTACAGCTACAGTACATAAATAGTATGAGAAAAGACCAGTCAGTAGTTGAACCACTGATTGTTCATAATCGAGAAATAAGAGAAGAAACAAACAAAGCAACAGTATTCAGCAAATATTTTGCTAGTGTAATAGAGTCTGTACAGTTGACAAAAACTATGTGGCAAGCAAACTACAAAATTTAAATATAAATAAATCACCTGGACTGGATAATTTACATCCAGTACTTTTAAATAGGTTATCAAAAGTCTTAGTGGGGCCCTTGGCCGATATTATAAGCACATCATTCGCAGAGGGCCTGGTAGTTCAGAACTGGAAAAATGCCATCATAACTCCAATACATAAACAAAATCTGGCCAGAGCTGATAGGGCTGCAGCTAAGGAATGTGGGGTATAAATACTGAAAACGTTTTTTTTTTTTATATTTTTACACCAAGGCCCAGATATTCAAAAGGGTTGCGCCATGCGCAACAAGGTTCTTCGCATACGCCGCAATGACGCCATTCTGCGATATTGAGAAGGGCCAGTTACACTAATCAAAACACGCTGAGCCACAGCGCAATGGAAATTAAGGCATGCGCAACCGAAGGGGGCGGGTCCATGCATAAAGTGCGCAATGCGATATTTGAACACTTGCGCAATGCGCAAGAGTGGCTCAGCCGGAAGTTGCGCAGTACCGGATTTGAGCCAAAATAAAACGGCTCAAGGGAGCGGCGCAAGAACTCGAGCAGGCCGCAAACCGGGGGAGAGAGACAGAGAGAGAGAGAGAGAGACAGAGACAGAGACAGGAGCAGGAAGGACAGAGAGGGACAGTGGGTCCTGGAGGACAGAGAGGCAGTGGGGTGCCCGTGCAGTGGAAGCAGCAGTGGGGGCAGTGGGGTAACACAGGAACAGCAGCTGGGGGCGAAGCCAGGGAGATGCACAGTGTCAGCTTCCACATGGAAGCTGTAATAGGAGGTGAGACAGCATGCTGCAGGGGACGTGGCGTGGAGGGCCCGTCGGTATACCCCGACAGAGCGGTGTCGTGCCCGCATCAGCTAAGCTGTACAGTGATGTTGAGATCGTGGCCCGGTACCGCCTGAACAGGGCAATACTGAGGACGGCCCAGTGAGCTGTGCAGTGATGATGAGGCACCCTCACGACGGAGTCACGCCTGTCCGTGGAGACCAAGGTGACAGCCTGCATAGCCTGCCTCGCCACGGGCACCTTCCAGAGGCCGACAGGGACACCACAGGCATCGCAGTCGGCCACGTCACGCATCCTCACCCAATTCCTCAGCGCACTGCTGCATCATGCTGCGGAGTACATCCATTTCCCCAGCACCGTGCAGAGCGTACAGCAAACATGCAGGAGTTCCACAGGGTAGCACAAATGCCTGGCGTGCTAGGGTGCCATAGACTGCACCCATGTGGCCATTCGCGCGCCACCTGGCCCCGACGGGCAAGCATATCGGAACCGAAAGGGCTACCGAGTGTCAACTGCCAGGTGGTGTGTGATGCCACTGGACGATCATCAATGTCTGTGCCACACACCCTGGCGGAGCACATGATGCCTTCATATGGCACCAATCTGCACTGTGCCATCGATTTGAGAGTGGGAACATCCCCACGGGTCATCTAGTGGGTGAGTACATGTATGGAATGCAAACTCTGTGCAAAGGTGGGAATGACACAGGTGCCATGGTAGTAGCACACAAGGATATGGGCAATATTTACCTGACTTAACACTGATCTCCACTATCTCCACACAGGTGACTGTGGATACCCACTCCGTCCCTGGCTGCTCACACCATACCGTGCCCTACGACCCCAGCGCAGCACGGTTTCAATGAGGCTGCAGCTGCAACACGGAACATCATAGAGCGGGTGACCGAGATACTCAAGGCACGCCTCGGTGCCTGGACACCTCCGCGGAGCCCTCATACAGCCCCCAAAAGGCCTGTGGGATATTCCTGGCCTGTTGCATCCTGCACAACATGGCCAAAGACCATGGGATAGCCGTATAGGTCCAAGAGGGGATGAATGGGGACGCCAGTGGCGCGGTGATATGGGTGATGAGCCGCCCCTAGGGACGGAGGGACCCCGACTGACCGGCAGGCCCAGCTGCACCGGGACACCATTGCAGAAGAGCACTCACGCACAACACAGGTAAGTCAAGGGACATGTGCAGGCAACACTGTCTATGTGCAAACCACAGGCACACAGGGGAACACACCGTGCATGAAGGTCAGGGAGTTGAAGGGTCTACGATCCCAACACATTAGCAGAGAGGGTGAGCACTCAAATAAACACACACACACACACCAGGCAGCATACAGGGCAGCAGCACAGCAATGCGGAAATTACACGCTATCACACAGCACCACCAACCACCCTCACCACCTGGACTGTCCACGACGCGTGTCAGGACCTGGGCAACCTTGCACCTTGGTGTACAGTGCAATGCAGGCATCATCATCCACACGCACCTGTGGACAGCAGTTGGGAGAGTGTGCAGGTGGTCCGTGTGTCAGTTTGGTGAGCAGAGCACCCAGCAGTGCACTGCCCACCATGACACACATTGCACACAGGGCAGCACCAGACAGGGCCTGCATTGGGAGACAGCTCAGTCAGGGAGCACTGTCCCACGGCCACCACGGATGCGTGGGCGGCCCCGCCGTGGCCTAGCAGCACTGGCAGGCTGCGCAGGGGCCACATCGGGTGGCACTACTGCACCACCAGGGGTCCCAGTGCGTGACCGCGACCTTGCCTGCAGAGGGGTCTGCATCCGCTGAAGAAACTTGCACCAGGGTGCTCGGGATGCCCACAGCAGAACCCGGCGTCGACAGGCCTGGTGTCGCCTGACCTGGAGGCAGGAGGTGGAGGCGCACCGTGTGGGTGCATGGTACAGGGTCACCAGACAGTGTGGTCAATGCAGTCGCCACAGAGACCACTGCCTGGTCCAGCCTGTCGATGGCAGCGGTCACATCCGTCCGCATATGGACCATCTCGGCCGGTCCCGGCACACTCCCTGCTATGCCGCTCCACGTACACAGTCAGTGCCTCACGGACCTTGCAACCCGCCCCTGCAGCTGTACCGACTCCTGCAGCAGGCGGTGTGCACGTCAGCGGTACTAGCCCCAATGGCATCGTGACCCCCAGGGTGTGGATGGTCCTGGTGCACAGCACCCCTGAGGTGGCCGCTGTTCACCAGGACCAGGTATGGCTGATCCAAGGCGGTGGACAAGTGCCACTGCCTGACGCTGTCCCCCAGGCCTGGTGTGCAACTGCTGCTGCTTCCCTCCAACTGCTGAGCCCCCAGGTCCACCTGTTCCACCCTGTGCTGTCAACAGTGCCAGACACCTGCTCAGCCACGGTGCTGCCCCACGGTGCTGACAGGCCCAAGCCTGTGACTGTGCCAGCATGCTGGTACACAGGTGTGGAGCTGGACGGCCCGGGGCGTGCCTGGCCTGCCGTGTGTCCTTCGTGGGACACACCCTCTCACTGGCCATTGCAGGCCTGCCATCATCAATAGTGCCAGTCGCGTGCCACTGCCATAGGCACAGCTGCTGGCACACCTGCATACCAGACTGCTGGACACGGCCGTGCACCCCTGCACCCGTATCACTGCCGGGCGGAGTTGTCAGCCCAGCCGCCTGCTGCTGCAGTGCGTGCAGGCTGCTGGCGGAGGTGGAAGGTCCCTCCTCCTGGTCCAGCAGGTCTGCCTCACTGTCAGCACCCACCACCACCGTCTCCTGCAGGCCGAACAGGATCCTGAAACAGAAAGAAAGTACATGTGAGTGCATGTGAACAGCCGCCCCACAACATCACCATGACATGACCGTGCAGTGATGGGCTACACCTGTCTGGAATCCTCCGCAGGAACACCCAATGGCACTCGGCTGCATGGCCGCGACCAGTGTCTCCTCGGTCGGGGTCAGCTGCAACACCACTGGTGGTCCCCACCAGTGGCACGCATGCCACCCTGAGGCTGCCACCTTCTCCTTCAGCCTCCTGCGGTCAGTCCCCATCTTCTTGTGGCACTCCTGCACGGAGTGCTGGTGGCTTCCGTGCAGGTTGACGGGCCAGAGCTACCCCTCCCATGCAGCTGCACGCTGCTGAGGGTGCCCTCCGCCCACTCAGCGGCTCATCCTCCAGGTAGGCCTGGAAGAGACTCCCGGTCCCTGCTGTGGTGAGTTCGCCTCCCACGCCCGCCCACACCTCGGCCTGGTTCTCGTCAGTCATGCTGATCTGTATGGGTGGAAGTGGACACCTGTCACTCTGCAGTCCACAGCATTTCCCCATGAGCATAGCTTGCAGGCCGGGGGGCAGAACCCCTTCCTCGCTGCCTGGGAGATACTGATGGAAAGGGTGCCCTCTGCCCCTCTAAGTGCCCTCATCATGCTCAGCCCCTCATCCCGTGACACCCTCCAGCACCCTGCCCATGTGCATTGTCCTGAGCATCACACAGCATGTAACTCACCTCTCAGCTGCAACAACCAAATCTCAGCGCCACAACCCAGTGTCGATTTTATAGCGCAACACATGCAAATGAGGTGTGGCGAACTTAATGACATGCTAATCGCGCTTACCGCGCCTTTGAATGGCTGATCGCCTGCTTTGCATATGTCGGCTGAATATCGCGTAACGCGCTTTAGCGCAATAGGGAAGGTCCGCCGAGCTGATGGCGATGTTTGTGGTTGTGTGCTACACCTGCATTGCGCATGCCCAGACGGGTCTACGATAAGCGCCGATCAAGCGCTGCAGAACTGCTGAGCGAGCAGTTATTCTGGACATGGCTACCATTGTGCCAGTGGCCTGCAGCACTGGGCACTATATGGTGCCGCGGCACCCCCGCGATAGTCCCTGTGGCACTGGTGCTGTGTCAGTCGCCGCAGAGATACCTATGCATCCTATGGCGCTTGTGCGTAGCTTGCGCCATTGCCGCGACCTTGTATGCCCTCTGACCCCTGGCGCTGAGTGCATGCCATGTGCACGTCCTTATTGCGCTGTCTGGCTACAGCGCCATGTAAAGTGACGAGCGCCAAAGTAACAGCGATAGGTGCCTGTGCTGGTCTATTGCGCAACAACTCCACGCAGTCACAGCACAGCGCGCCATTGCCTGCTGTAAAGTTGGTGCCAAGGATAGGAGGAGGGCGGTGCCGTGGAGCCAAGTTGAGGTGGCTAACCTGGTGGCCCTAGTGGAGCCCACCTATGACCAACTGTATGGTGAGGCCCCTCACCGGACCGAGACCCATGTGTGGCAGCAAGTGGCCACTGACTGGTGGGGGTCACTGGCGGGGCCGGTTCGCGGAGCAGTGCTGGCACCGGGTTCAGTGATCTCACCGGAGGGACCTGAGCTGTTAGCAGCTGCGTTCCCTTGCCAGGCGGGGCCTGGTGCCTAGGCCACGTGAGTGTACCATCTATTCACCTACAGTGGTGTGAAAAAGTATTTGCCCCCTTCCTGATTTTCTCTATTATTGCATATTTGTCACACTGGATGTTTTCAGGTCTTTAGATAAAATATAATATTAGATAAAGGGAACCTGAGTGAACAACAACACTTTTTTTTTTTACTTATTTCATTTATTTAATGAAAAGTTAACCAACACCAACTGGCACTGTGTGAAAAGTAATTGCCCCTAGTTAAATCAACCCAATTAAAGGGATAATTAGAGTCAGATGATTGAACACAGCCAGGCTTGATTAAGGCCAGCTCTGCTCAATATAAACCTCACTTATTTTGCCCTTACCATCAGAGTCACGCTGCCAGCACAAAGATTCAACAAGCACATTATGCCATGATCAAAGGAAGTTCCTGAAAAGATCAGAAAAAATTTGTTGCCCTCTATCAGTCTGGAAAGGGTTACAAGCTATTTCTAAGGCTCTGGGACTCCATCGAACCACAGTGAGAGCCATAATCTCCAAATGGAGAACACTTGGAACAGTAGTGAACCTTCCCAGGAGTGGGCGGCCTGCCAAAATTACTCCAAGGGCGCAGTGTAAAATCATCCAAGAAGTCTCAAAGGATCTTAAAACAACATCCAAAGAACTGCAGGCTTCTCTTGCCTCAGCTAAGGTCAGTGTGCATGACTCCACAATCAGAAAGAGACTGGGCAAAAATGGGCTTCATGTGAGAGTAGCAAGGCGGAAACCACTGCTAACCTAAGAAGAACATAAATGCTCGTCTCTCATTTGCCAAGGAGCACCTGGATGATCCACAAGCCTTTTGGGAAAATGTTCTATGGACAGATGAGTCCAAATTGAAATTTTTGGACAACATGGATCCCATAATGTCTCAGTGAAAGCAACACAGCATTCCACAGTAAGAACACCATACCAACAGTTAAACATGGTGGTGGTAGTGTGATGGTGTGGGGATGCTTTGCTGCCTAAGGACCTGGATGACTTGCTATAATTAAAGAACCATGAATTCTGCTCTGTACCAGAAAATTCTGAAGGAGAATGTCCAGTCATCCTTCCGTCAGCTGAAGCTGAAGCGTAGTTGGGTCATGCAGCAAGACAATGATCCAAAACACAAAAGCAAGTCCACATCAGAATGGCTAAAAAGAAGTAAAATTAAAGTTTTGGAGTGGCTTAGTCAAAGTCCAGACTTAAACCCAATAGAGATGCTGTGTTAGGATTCCGAAACGAGCAGTTCATGCTCAAAACCTACCAAATGTTACTGAATTAAAGCAGTTCTGCAAGGAAAGTGGGTTAAAATTCCTCCACAGCGATGTGAAAGACTGATATTGAATTATAGGAAGTGTTTGGTTGCAGTCATTGCAGCTAAATGTGGCATAACCAGTTATTAAGTGTAAGGGGCAATTACTTTTTCACACAGTGCCAGTTGGTGTTGGTTAACTTTTTCATTAAATAAGTGAAATTAAAAAAAACAAGTGTTATTTGTTCACTCAGGTTCCCTTTATCTAATATTACATTTTCTCTAAAGACCTGCAAACATCCAGTGTGACAAATATGCAATAATAGAGAAAATCAGGAAGGGGGCAAATACTTTTTCACGCCACTGTATATTCTCTGTAGGGGTGTGTGTGTGCCTGGGTGGCTGTGCATCGGTGTGTCAGTGTGTGCAGCTGTGCGATGGATGGTTATGGCTGTGTGGGCAGGCAGTCTTACTGGGGCAGGGGGCACTCTGCTTTTGAGTCACACTGATGTTTGTCTCACACATGTCTCCCACAGGCCGGATGGTGATGGCGCCGGACGCTGATGATGGGCCATGCCAGGGCCCCAGTCCCACAGGCCGCCGCCCGCAGCGGCAGCAGCAGCAACAACAGCAGCAGCAGCAGCGGCAGACTGAGCTGCTGGAGGAGTGTGAGATCATTCGCCATGGATGCTATTGCATGCTGGGGGGCAGGACCACCAACCATGATGGACACAACCAGATGGGTGGTAGTACTTCCACCATACGTAACACTAGTGAGTCCCCACACTGGAGTACAGTGTACAGTCTCCGGAACACATAGCTGCGTATGGACAGGGACTGGGTGGAGAGTGTTCACAGGAGGGCATGGATGGTGCATGGATTGCATCACATGTCCTATGCAGACAGGTTGACGAGAACTGAACATGTACTCCTGGAGGAGGAGGGTGTGGGATATGATGGGTCATACGAGTATTGTACAGGGGAAACAGTGTGCAGGAACCAATATTTGTCAGCGAGAGGATGTTCCAGGTGTAGAGGGCATGGGATGCAGTTGAGGGGCTCGCTTAAGGGAAACATGCGAATGTGTTTCCTCACATTATGGGTGGTGGATCGAGTGGAACATCCTGCCAGAGGATGTGGTGGGGGCTGACTTGGTCACGGAGATCTGTATGTGGGCTCACCATGAGGGACTTCTGGAGGTCAGGGTGAGGGGAATGGACTTATAGGACAGAGAGTGATCGTACAAGGCCAAATGGCCAGACTAGGTGTCCCATAGGCCCCTATCTGCCGACACTGTCTATGTATCCATGTATGTAGGTGTGACACAGGTGACCTGCATCACAGTGCAGCATCACGACACGCCTGTGTATGCATCACAGGTGGTCCAGGCATGCACTGGGCACATAGCTGTGTGACTGGCATCGCACCACGCTGCAACATCACATGACAGCCTAGTTTGTACCTGTGATTGACGTGGGCGTGTGTGTGGGCGGTGGTGCGATGGCTGGTGCCGCCTGTTTGTGATGGCCATGTGCATGTTCACTGTGGGTGGTGCATGCCATCACATGTGCAACACATTGGGTTAGCTGGGTTGCAGGTTGGGTGGTGTTCAGGGTTGTGGTCAGTCTCAGCCATTGACTGTGTTCCCATTTTCCTAGGCCTCAGTGTGCTTGAGCATGGTATGCGATGTCCGGCCTGACACAGCTGGCCCGGCGACAACAGAGAGCTCCTGCAAGCCCTACAAGCAACAGAGGCAGCGGCACGAGACACAGGAGGGAAGACGGCAGGGGAGGAGCAGGAGCCTGCTAGGCATAGCACACCTTTTATTTTGCCCTTCCCCATCCCTTTCACCCTGACTTCCTCTCCAAGTTGTTTTCCTCCTGCACACCCCTGCCTTTTACCCGTCCCCCAACTTGTACATAGTTTTAGCTGTTTTGTTACCTTTTTTGTTTGAATATAAAATTCTATTTTGGTACAACTGCTGTGTTGGTGTCTGCTTTGCAACTGGCTCTGGGTGCTCCGTTGCAGGGTGTACATGCCATCTGGGCTACTATGGTCCTGGATATATTGTGTGTGTGTGTGTGTGTCCATGGGGAGGTATCACCAGCATAGCATTGCCTTTCTGTTGCTCTCGCCATCTGCTGCCACCCACTGCTGGGTGCACAGGGTGGGTCTGGGTGGTCTGCTTCTCTGCAGCATGGGGTTGACGTGTGGCACGGGGTGCATGGTGTTTCCTGCAGTGCCTGTCACTGCACATGAGCGGTGTCTTGGGGCACGGTGCACGCCTGTGCTGTGCGACAGGGGACTGATGTGCACTGTGGTTGTCAACCCCTGGGTGTGGCACTCTCTGCCTGCCAGTGGTTGTGCTGGGGCATCATGGCTCTGCTATGCTTTAGTTGGTTTGTCCCCATGGGCATGGATCAGCCGTCCCACCTAGTGATGCTGTGCTTGGGTGTGCCAGTGTGGTGTGGGTTCTGCAGTGAGTTCCTGTGTCCATGTGTGGCATGGCTGGCGGTGGGCCCCAGCCTGCCTCCCTGGATGTGCAGTTCCATTGCTCTGGGGGGCTGTGCTTGGCTATGGCAGTCTGCACTGCTCAGCTGAGCTTCCATGGTTGCGCCATAGCGCAGCATTTTGGCTCAGCTTCTCCTTCCTGGTTGCGCGATGGCGCAGTATGTGCGATATTCAGACGTTGGTTGCTTGCGCAATTTGCTCTGCTCCATGTTTGAATATCGCACCTGTTGCGCATTTGCGCAACTGGTTTGTGCTTGCTCCTGCTGTTGCGCCAGTTTTGAGCGCAGTTTGAATATCTGGGCCCAAATGTTTACATAGCCTTGTTATGACCTTGCCTCATGAAGCAGTATGTGCAAAGTCATGTATGAAAAAGGGCACACAAAGTAGAAAGGCACGAAGTGTTATATAGTATGAACATGCATCTGATACAGCGCAGGTATATGTAAATGTTTATGGGCAATCTGTTCAGGTTGTCTGCATGGACCCAAACATAGTAATACAGGCATAAGCAACATTAATGAAGAAAGTATTGACAATTCTCTCCAATGTGGTGGTGTTTTTTCTTATTTTTGTTTTTATAATCTGTCTACCCTTGGTAGAGTATCTTGTCTTAGTGGTCCCTACTTCTTCATTTTTCAACTGGATGGAACCCATAAAGTACAAGATTTTGCAGAGCAACACTTATTATTACATAGCAAAGGTGTATTGCTATTTTTCATTTGCAAGAAGAATCGTACATAGTGACCCTGAAGCAACTACTGGACCTTTGCAATATATCAGTACAGCAACTACTGGTTCAAACGATATAAATAAACATTGTGAGAACATGTTGGCAAAAATGAACATTGCAAGAGCTGATGGCTGTGTTTCAGATGTCATGTGCACAATACACTAACAAAATCTGTATTTTTTATTTATCTTTGCATCTTACGTTTTGGCATGATGTACCCTGGCCCGTGATAATCTAACCACAGCATCCAGACTGTCTCATTTGCAAGAGGTGATGCACATTTCATGCCATTCACATTTGGTAAATAAACAGAAGCTCACATCAAGCTTCCTGTACTGTAAAATAGCCTGTGCTGTGCTTCCCGTTAAGGCTAAAAATTAAAAAGCTGCCACCAACAGAGTAAAAGCATTGTATTACCTACAGTCTCAAAATCTTAATATGCGTAGAATTAGTATTTGCTACCAGATGCATATTGAATTAACTGCTCTGTGTCGCTATCTTGGAATATTTAATTGAGTCCTGATTTTGTAGAACAAGAGTCTTATTACATACAGAAGTATTGCTAATTAATAACAAATTCTGGTCAGAGCCTATACAGCTGCTCAGAGAGATGGAAGTGTGGCAAGAGTGAGTAAAAGAGTACTCGGAACTCTTGCCTTGCTGTTTACCACACCAGAGTCTGTCGGAAGTAAATGCAGAAGTACCGCATTAAAGTAGTATAGTGCATGCTGACCGCATAAGGGAGCTCACCAATGGTCACAAATATATTGTTATTAGAATGTATCAAAAACTAAAAAGTAGCCATTCAGTTAATTATGGAACTAAGAAAGAATATTCAAATATGACACTGAATTATTAATAAGAAAATAATCTAAAAAGTATTATTAGAAATAAACATTAGAAACTTTTTAAAACAAATGATTATGTAAAGTCAAGCTCAAAAATGATAAACATACTGGCATGGTTTTTTACTCCCTATGAAGTGTCATGGAAAAAAGAGTGTTGGAGCACAACCCTGTAATATTGAGATCACAGGAGTGGGCTTCAGCTACCTCTGATGCCACAATTAGGGTGGCTTCCTGCCTGCAACAAATGTGTATTTGCTTTGTTAGACAAAAAGGGTCCATATTGATCTTTTCGCCTACTGTAGGCCTGTAAATGGGTGTTGCAGGTTCCTCAAAATGAACAACAGCTACCAGTTCTTTCCTCCATCCCCACCAGCAATTTGAAGTGGGATCCCCAGCCTTAGCACCTGACAGGCAACAAAACAAGCAGTTCTCTGGATAATGCCTGAATGTATTCCAGTCTGCAAATCTAAAAATTAATTCCCATACCACCAGAACTTGATGCTAGCCCGCATTAGACTCAGGCATCTCAGTGTGAAAGCCATGTCTCTTGGTGCGTGACTGCCTAGTTGCCAGATTTCTTCCCCTGCCTGTCATTGCCAGGCTCTGCCAAAGGTGGGGTGGGTGAAAGAAAGAGAAAAAAAAAGAAACAGGGTATGAAAGGCAGGTAGAGTCTAAACGTTTTTAAAAAAGCTTATGTAGTTCTTAAAAGCACATGTATTGGAATCAGGTAGACATGAGCCTGTGTAGGAGAAATCAACTTCTGTGACACAAGCAATCTACTTTCAGTTGCGTAAAACAATTGAATTAAGGACTGTTTTATTAACTAGAGGATGCATCACATCATTATGTATTGATTAATAAAAACATTTATTAATTTAGTGTTTTAGTGTTTTTCACAACTGGGTCCATTTTATTATCATAGTAATTCACTCCATGGCAAGGGTTGTTGTGGGGTTTACCCATTTCCTATGTAGTTCAAGTCAAATGGCTGTGCCTCATGCCACAGCACAACAGGAGACACAGGTACCTTTCCCACTGATTAACACTCAATGAAATCTTATTGCTTAAACATCTACTATTAGTCCCACTCCTATATCTCCTGGTGGCAAGTCTATCTGAACTTTTCCCACTGGCACTGGCCCCCTAGTCTGGCATACCACCCCAGCAGTAGTGAGGCAACTCCTTCCTCTGATGAAACGCTAATGACTTTCACATTGTCATCACCAGCAATCTCCACATGATCTGATGTGCCACTGAGAACACAGAGCACACAGAGTTGGTATCAGTTAATGAAGACCCCTCACATGCAGTGTAATGCCGTACATTTAGTATCTTTTGATTGTTAGGATTTTTAATGCATAACTTTTTTTCTTTTGGGGAGGGTTATGTGTAAGTAATTTGGAAATCAATGTAACCAGACACAGAAAAAATATAGAAAGTGGCACGGATGTAAAGCAGGGACAACATGAGGATGTACAGTACGTCTTGAGGTCAGCAACGAATAGTAACTATTACTGTAGCTCACGCTTGAATATGGTTGTCTTGGTGGAATTTTCAGGCTCTGTCACAACACCACAAACAGCAATCCGCAGCAGATGCATGCCAACTGCACCTGCAATTAGTAAGCAATAATAAATCATTTTCATTGCTGACCTTAAGACTTTCTTACCCCCTATTTGTGGTCAGCTTGCGCCATGACAATTACTGTATTTGTAGATGAAAGAGTTTTGTTGAATTCTGGAAGCCAAACTAAATGTATGGGTTTAAAGCCAAACGGAAATTGCCAATGGCCTATTTCTCTAACCCTTAATGAGAAGACTGTTTATAATACAATATGACCATACTTGTGTACCACCAATTAAATGTACTGACTGGCTGCAGCTAATTATTTGATTGACTAAATACTACTAAAATTATTTTTCTATCAGGTCCTGTAGCTGATGATTCAGTCTTAAACATTGTCCAGTGGCAGCATGTAGAGTAGAAGACCATAATTCTCAATTACCTGGAGGAATTGGGATTTTGGTAGAAAGGCCTTTGAATTTTCAGCATCATATACAACATGTACTTTGCATACTTGCCTTTGTGGTGCGAAGTGCATATGTCTCTGTGTGTGTCTCACAGGAACTCCCTCTGTCTACTGTATGTGGCCCTCATACCTTGAGGTAGATGACAAAGCCACAGACACTTCTTGCAACACTTTATTGATATTGACTTTCCTGAGCGGTGCTGCTATAGGGGAAAGAGAGAGAGAGAGAGAGACACACACACACACACACATGCACATACACACTTCATTTCTTCAAAGCACGGAACAGCCGAGTCTGTCTCTGTCTGTCTGTATCTCTCACTTGCTCCCTCAGCCAGTGGAAGCTGTTGTTCTGCTGGGTCCCCATGCAAAGCTCAATGGCGAGGCTCCCAACAGTGTTGCTAGGAGGGGGAGTGGGTGCAGCAGGACCATTGCCTCCCAGTTGTAAGGGTAAATCATCCCCACTATCCTTTTTTCTTCTCCTCTCCCTTATCCCAAAGAGCTCCCTTATATTCGTCTGGGTACCACAGTTGTTGAATCATCATAGGCCTACAAGCCTCTCATGTGACTATATCTGCTGTGACACAGCAAAGAGCCACAACATTCAACCTGCAGCTACTGCACACCAGAGAGACTAGCATTATACATCTAAAACCTTTCAGGGTCTGATTTGATCTGCATACCATGAGTACTGAATCAGACCTTTGTCCCTATAATCCTTTATTTAGATATTTAACAGGACTGCCTCTTTTGGGAGTGCCCAGGAAGATGACCTCCATTTGGGCCATTTGGCCTTGTTTTGATAGCGATCCCTTTAATTTTAAACTTAATAACTGTGCAGGTTAAATAGCCGCATCTACATCAAACATTGGGTCTATGATGATTCAACAACTGTGCTACCCACTAGAATACAGGGGTCTCTTAGGGACTCTGTGGTTAATATAACTGCTGTGCCTATTAACTGGGACTGACAGGGATGAGGGGTGAGGTGGAAAGGGGATTGCAGGGATTGCCAGTTGTTTGTTTATTTTATAAAGCCTTCCCTTTCTTTCCCCCGAGCCTTTTTCCTGCCTTCCCTAATAAACCTTATCCCATATCCCTTGCTTGTGTTTTACTCCTGTGAGCTGTTTTCTATTGCTTGGTCATTGTGTTGTTGCACTGTGTAGAGGGACTGTGTGGGGCTGTTAAATCACAGCAGAGGGCTGGCAGAACAGCCTAGACATTAGAGAAATGAGCTGTGAATGAGCTTGATACATCCAGCAGGACAGAGTTTGACACGGACAACCTCCTCTCGTATACTGTGTGATCCTGAGTAAATCATTTAACCATCCTTGGGTTGCCCCTAAAAACAGGCCCTGGGCTTAGTGGGACTTACCTTGTTACCAAAAGAATAATAAAAACAAAGAATAAATATATTATTTCCTGGGGGGGGGGGGGAGATAACATTATGAGTACCTGCAGGTATTTTATGGACATATGAATATGTTACAGGATAATAAAGCACTAATAATCTAACACATTAAATTAATGTAATTAAGACTTTCCAGATGCTGCCTATGCCCTTAGACCTTCAAGTTTTCATTTCTGAGGGAAACATATAAAAGGAAAACAGGATCTTTTTAATTATGTTTTGCCTAATTCATACAGTCAGATATCTAAAAACTGTTGCTTAACACTAAATGATTTCTTTGTAGCAGAGGGAAGTTTCAGCAGAACACTTTTCTGCCACTAAAGGGTTCACTATAGTGTAAGGCTTGAAGGGCTGGTTGGGTAAGATTTCAGGTTTCAGAGGCTCAAGTAAGTTTTTTGCCTTGAGTGTGGCCCCTGGGGCAGTACCCTGTAGCTCCTCCTTCTGCTTATGCCTAATGGTGCATTTCATCCCCTGCCCCTGGGACAGCACAATGTAGCTCTTCCTTTCCACAAATCCTATTGGTGCAAGTCCACGCAATGCAACACACTGACCCAGGGGCAGCCAAAAGGAATCAACTACACAGACAATGCCCCAGGGGCAGCCCATTGGAATCACATACACAGGCACTGCCCCAGTGGCAGTGCAAGTAACCAACCATCACAGCACTACCACAGGGGCAGCCCACAGGAATAAACCATCCAGACACTGCCCCAGGGGCTGCCAACAGGAACCAGCTACCCAAGCACTATCCCAGGGGCAGCCCAGGGGACAATCCAGGCACTGCCCCAGGGAAAGCCCCAGGAACCAAACACCCAGACACTGCCAAGGGGGCACAATTTGAAGATAGAGGGGAGGCAGCTCAGAGGTAATGTAAGGAAGTATTTTTTCACAGAGAGGGTTGTGGATGCATGGAATGGCCTTCCGGAGGAGGTTGTGGAGTCAAAAACAGTGGTAGAATTCAAGCATGCATGGGAGAGTCATAAGGCAATTCTAGGGGGTGGGGATGGGGGTAGGAAGAAGTAGGCTGTTGGTTAACTAGAATCTGCAGCTTATCCATTAGGTAGGGAAATGGGCAGACTGAATAGGCCAAGCGGTCCTTATCTGCCGTCAAATTCTATGTTTCTATGTTTCAACAGGAACCAACTACTCAAGCACTGCCCCAGGGGCAGCTCAAGGGCACAAACTATCCAGGCACTGCCCCAGGGACAGCCCCAGGAACCAACTACCCAGGCACTGCTCCAGGGGTAGCCAACAGGAAGAACTACCCAAGCAGTACCCAAGGAGAAGCCCACAGGAACCAACTACACAGGTACCACCCTGGGACAGACAACAAGAACCAACCATCATGGCACTGCCCCAAGGGCAGCCAAAAGGAACCAACTTCACAGGGACTGTCCCAAGGGCAGCCTATGGGAACCAGTTACACAGGCACTGCCCTGGGGCAGCGCCATTAACCAAAAATCAAGGCACTGCCCCAGGGGCAGGCCAGGGGAACAAACTATCCAGGCACTGCCCTAGCAGTAGCCCACAGGAATAAACAATCCAGCCACTGGCCCAGGGGCAGTGCTAGTAACCAGGCATCATGGCAATGCCCCAGGGGGAGCACACGGAAACCAACTACACAGGCATTGACCCAGGGGCAGACAACGGGAACCAACCATCATGGCTCTGCTCCAGGGGCAGCAAACAGAAACCAGCTATCTTGGCACTGCCTCAGGGGCAGCCAAAAGGAACCAAATTCACAGGTGCTGCCCCAGTGGTAGCACCTATAACCATAAATCAAGGCACTGCCCCAGGAGCAGGCCAGGGGAACAAACTATCCAGGCACTGCCCTAGCAGTAGCCCACAGGAATAAACAATCCAGCCACTGGCCCAGGGGCAGTGCTAGTAACCAGACATCATGGCAATGCCCCAGGGGGAGCACACGGAAACCAACTACACAGGCATTGCCCCAGGGGCAGACAACAGGAACCAACCATCATGGCTCTGCTCCAGGGGCAGCAAACAGAAACCAGCTATCTTGGCACTGCCCCAGGGGCTGCCAAAAGGAACCAAATTCACAGGTGCTGCCCCAGTGGTAGCACCTATAACCATAAATCAAGGCACTGCCCCAGGAGCAGGCATGGGGAACTAACTACTCAGGCACTGCTTTAGGAGCAGCCCACAGGAATAAACCATCCAGCCACTGCCCCAGGGGCCATACCAGTAACCAGCCATCATGGCACTGCCCCAGAGGGAAGGACACAGGAACCATCACCCAGGCACTGCTTCTGGGGCAGCCAACAGGAACCAAGCATCACAGCATTGCCCCAGGGGCAGCCAAAAGGAACCAACTACACAGGGGCTGCTCCAGAGGCAGACCATGGAAACCAATTACACAGGCACTGCCCCAGCAGCAGCCCACAGAAATAAGTCATCCTGGTACTGCCCTGGGGCAGCCCACAGGAAACAACTACCCAGACACTGCCCAAGGTGCAGCGCACAAGAACAACCCATCCAGACACTGCCCCAGGGGCAGCACCACTAACCAAAAATTAAGGCACTGCCCCAAGGGCAGCCTATGGGAACCAACTACCCAGGCACTGCCGCAGGGCAAAGCTTTTCAACTGCACAGTCATGTAATAGATAGGTGTCCTATGCAGGCATCATCCATGCTCCCCTGAAAGCGTGAAAGAACTGGTATACTGCAGCTCCTGTATAAGGTTTTGTTTATAGCAGCGTTGCGGTATGATATAGCCTCCTTCATATTTTCAAGGGGCATGTTGCCTTGTACCACACACCAGCCTCAAGATGTGGTTGATCAGTTGAAAAGATATGCAAGAGTGAGCCAAGAAAGATTTGTAGGAGTTTGACAACATTTTATATAGGAGTTGCAGCGTAGCACACATTTTGTTCCATTCTCACCCATCTGATTCTCCTCCTCTCAACCCTCACCTTCCCAACACACACACACACACACACACACATCCCAGCCAGAAGACTATAAAAACAAACAAAAACAAAGAGACTTCAAAGAAATAATGATCCCAGTTCAAAATGAAACCGGAGCATGCTGCTTTGTACCACACACTAGCCTCAAGATGTGGTTATACTGTTCAAAATATATGGTAGAGTTAGCCAAGAAAGATTTTGGAAGTCATACAGAACTTTATAAGCAAAGGTGTGGTAGTTTTCATTCACTCTCAGCTATCTGGTTGTCCTCCTCCTCTCAAACAACCCCCCCCCCAGCTCTCCCAGCTGGAAGACTGCAAAAATAAATAGAAAGCAACTTTAAGGAAATAATGGCTCCAAGTCTGATAATGAAACTGCAAGATATAGACAGTCATTGTCTCCCCCAATAAACTTCAAGCTAGTGACTTCTCAGCCAGTGCTGCAAAAGCACAGTTTTTCTGGTTCCATCTATTGCTGTGTTTTGAGTCTTCAGGAACCGCTTTTCTGTCCTGCTGATCCTCTGTGTGTATTCAGTTTGTTTACACATTGTGCTTTCCTTTGATGACACTCTCTAAGTCCAAACACTGCTGTCTATGAAGCCCTCACTGTGCCTCTTTATACTCTGCTCACCTCCCCATTCCCAGTAACAAAGTAATTCCATGGTTAATCTGACACAAAATGGCCAAGGAGATAATGAGTTAACTCCTAAACTGCTGAAAGAACTAGAATGAAGCTATTTAATTGAGCTGGAGAGATGCTCAGTCTGCACCCTGCAAGGGTTAAATTGAGCAGCTACAAAGACAGCAGCTTTCAAAAAGGTTTTTTTTTGTTTATATCCTGAGAAGTTGTGAGGCACAGTAGCATCCCCCCTTCCTTCAGATGCCTTTAAGACAGAGAAGCAAATGGCAAAAAATAAGAAGGGAAGTACATTATTTTGCAGTTGTGGATGAATACTTCCAAAAGTCCGAAAATGAAGTTCCACAATCGGCCGTTTTTAGAGCTATTGCAAGAGGGCTGCAGGCTCCACCTACCTGCAGCCCTAGAAAGGGTCAAAACATGAGTGTAGTAATTTTTGTCCAATTAGTCTGACTTCGATTATCAGTAAACTACTAGAAGGTATAATAAAAGATGAGATATATGAACACATAACTAGCACAGGTATCACGGATAAGTCAGCACAGTTTCCAAACTGGATGATCTTGTCAGACCAATTTTGTTGCATTTCTTTAACCTAGTGAGTAGTGTTCTTGATGTGGAATTACCTGTTGATGTCTTATATTTAGACTTCTCCAAGGCATTTGACATCCTACCACATAAACAACTTATTGTGAGACAGCTAGATATAGGACTTGATATCAATATAGTGAAATGAGTTAAATCCTGGCTAGAGAGAAGAAAGCAGAGAGTTAGTCTAGGCAACTATTTATTTCCATGAGTTGACATTTCTAGTAGGGTTCCGCAGGGATTGGTACCGGGACCCACCTTGTTCAACATTTATGTGGTACTCCTTCAGATGACATCTAGTTGCTGGACCACAGAATTTGCAGACAATGGCAACATTGGCTGCATAGTCAATTATACCTAGTCTATTAACCAGTTCCAATCTGAAATTAAGCAGATAGGTGATTAGGCAGTACAAAATCGACTAACTCTAAACTTAGAGAAATGCATGGCCAAACATATGGGCCATAATAACACAAAGGCTAGGTATATCATCTACGGTAGCCCAATTCCTGAATCCAGTATGGAAAGGGACCGGGGAGTACTGATTACAGATAATTTGTCATTGTCTGAGCAATGTAAAGCAGCAGCTAGTAAGGTGAATAGAATAATGGGATGTATTTGCAGGAATGTAAAAAGCAAAGACAGTAGTGCTGTGGTCCCCTTGTACACGTCCCGTGTGCGACCACACCTGGAGTATTGTGTTATACTGTAGGCTCCACACAAAATCAAGGCTATTAAGATGATAGAGGGTGTACAAAGAAGTGCAACCACAAAAATAAGGCACCTAAAAGATGTGGACTATGGGGATAGGTTGAGATATCTTGAGCTGTATAGCATGGAATACAGGAGATTAACGGGAGACTTGCATCTGATTTATAGAGCTCTAACAGATAAAGATCTCTGAGAGGCTATTGGCCTAACAAGAAACACACAGAGAGGTAGAAGTTTCCACCATTACCAGCTCAAGGGAGAATTTAATAAAACAAGCCTAAGGGGTTAATGGATTAATCAAAGAGTTATTAACTCATGCAATAAACTACCTAGTAACATGGTAACTAGTACTACTTTAGACGGCTTTAAAAAATCATTAGATCACTTCATGGACAAAAAAAATATTCTACCCTAAGGTAGAAATTGGTCAAGTCCATATGGCCCCTGACTGCTTACTCGTATTTTCTGTGATTCTGTGTGATACCTTCCACTGCTAGGGCTCTTTTGAGATGTCTACCCATCTCCATAAAGTTAGCATTCCTGAAATCTAGGATCTTTATCCTTGTATGGCTTGCCTCCTGCACTGTGGTTACCTTAAACCATACTGTCCTGTAGTCACTGGTTCCAATAGGACTGCCCACTTCCACATATGTGATCCTGTCCCCATTAGTCAGGACCAAATCCAGCATAGCCTCCTCGTGGGTTAGTTCTGCTACAAATGGTCTTATGTTTGCTCCATTCAGGGCAGTCATAAAGTCCCTGCCCCTTGTTCTACTTACAGTCTGAGTGCTCCAATCTACCTCAGGCAGGTTGAAGCCATTCATTAGTAGCAATTCCCCTTGGGCAGACATTTTGTGGATGGTTTCCACAAGAGCTTCATCTGATTCCTCCCCAGTGCCGAAGGCCTGTAAATCACTCCAGTGCAAATGAATGTCTTCTTTCCCACCTCCAGGGAGACCCACAGTGCCTCTACGCCTTCTTGTAACCCTTGAACCTCTGTTGCTTTAATCCCTTCCTTCACATACATAGCTACCCTCCCCCCCACACACTTCTCCCTTCCCTATCCTTCCTACAAAGTGTGTATCCTGGTATGGCTACATCCCAGTTATGGTTACCTATGTACCATGTTCTGTAATAGTTACTATGTCCAGGTTGGCATTTTCCATTAATGTCATTAGGTCTGGGATTTTGTTCCCCTGACTGCGGGCATTTGTGCACATTATTTTCCAGCTTGTGTGCCCATCCTTCTTTTCCCTTTTTTTGGCCCTGTGACATTTTTGGGTTCCTTCTTCTGTCCTCCCCACAATTGTATTTAATTTATTTATCAGGTTTGATAGTGCCCTTGCAATAATTGGATTCTCCCTTATTTCAGATATGTTATGTGGAGGGGGGGCTACCTTTATCCCCCTGACTGCTTTTGCCTTCCCCTTGGCTAGTTTAAATGTTCATAGAGGAAGCATTTGAACTTTTCAGCAAGGATACCTTTGCCCCTCCCGGATAGATGTAGGCTGTCTAGCGAATACAGTCCTTCATCCCTCCAGGTGAGATCCCAGTCTCCAATGAAGCCATAGCCTTCCTCTCTGCACCGTTTCTTCAGCCATGTGTTGAATTCCATGGTGCAGATGACTTGATCCTCTCCTTTGCTGTGAACAGGTAGAACCTCTGAGAAGGTAACAGAGTGCACTACTTGCCCAAGATACCACCCCAGTTCCCTAAAATTCCTCCTGCACTTTTTCTACATCTGATTCTGGTTAAAAATGGTAAGAGTTTCTCAGAACACTGCTCTAACATAGTAGGGAGAGAAAATGGCATTTTGTCATCCATTAAGAGAAATGTCAAAAGTAGGGCAAGAGAGGTGGTGATTCTGCTGTATGTGTCTCTGGTGCACCCGCACTTGAAGTATTCTTTACAGTTCTGGATGCCCCTTAAAAAGGAAGATATAAGGATGGAGGGGTACAGCGGAGGGCAACAAAGCTGGTAGTTCATATCAACATGTTAACATACTGTATAAGGAGAAATTACAAAAACTGGGGTAGTGATCCCTACAGTATAGGAGATTGAGAGCAGACATATGTCTAGTTTACAAAGCAGTGCAGAGTCAGGACATAAGAAAGTGTACTGGATTGACTATGAGACCAAACACTGTACAAATTAGGGGTCATAACATAATGTTAAACGGGGACAACTATAAGAATGATCAGAGGGGTGGGTGGTTTTCCCGGAGGATGGTAAACTGATGGAATTCACTACCAGCATGAGCAGCAACTAGTAAAACCATGAATCAATTTAAAGTAGCATTGTTTGATCATTATTCATCCTTGTGTCATTCTGTGGATTTCTAGGAGGTGTAGCTCTCATAAGGCTAATGCTAATGACCTGTTTAAAATCTTATGAATCTTACGAAAAGTCTGTCCCCTCACCTGCCAGGTCATTTGTCCCCCTGTGGACAATGACGTCCAGTTCTGCCCTCCTTGCTACAGCCCTAGTGATCACTAGGATTCACCTGCCCTCTCTCTGAACTGTGCCACCAAGCAGGCACACCACCTCCCTCTCCCCATTGCTGCCCACTCCCAGGTCTATCCCTCTAACAATGAAGTCTCTGAACAGGATTTGCTTCTACTCCTGTGCTTTCTCCTTTCCATTGCCCTCGGGGCTACATTATGAATGACCCGCTCATCCCCCTTAGTGTCCACTTCTGGAGTTACAGTGTGACTGTTCTGCTCTGCCAAGATGGTGTATGAGCTTTGAAGTGACACTGGCTGGGGGATGTGCCTCCGTCCTACCTTCCTCACCCTTCCTGATCCCACCATAGTCCATCCATCCCTCCTTACTGGCATCATGTGAGGGAGTGGTGGCAGACGTGATGGTCCCTGTGGGAGGGGGGTTACCCGGATCTTCACTAACTCTGCTCAGAGTCCTGCAACCTCTACCCTCAACACAGAGAGGTGCCTGCAAATAGGGCAGCACAACTGTGCCTAGGAGGTCCTCCTGAACACCACTGCCCCACAACCACTGCATTGCATGACACCCATCACTTTCCCTTAGCCTATCCTTTCCCTTATTTGTCTTCCCCTTGTTTCTTCCTTCTTATTCCCTGTTTACTTTACAGCTATGTACTGTCAATAATCGTTAGTGGTGTAATGTATCAAGGTATTTAGATTTATGTCAAGGTGTGGTGTGTGACTATGTTGTGTACTGAAATATGATGGCTAACAGTATGTGTATGCAGTCAGCTGGTACTGTATGATGTCACAGGCTATGGGTATAAAGGAAGTGATGCTCTAGGGGTTGGTGAGTATGGGAAGGGTGGGTTGGGCACCTCCAAACCACCAGAAACAATCAGATACAGCAGCAAAAAAAACAGAAACAGTCAGCTGCACCAGCAAAAAAACCCAGAAACACTCAGCTGCACCAGCAATACACCCCAGAAACAATCAGCTGCACCAAAAACCCAAGCAGGTGCCTTTCCAAAAGAAGCCAAAAAGTAACCTGCTACCAAGTAAAATCAACAATAAGCAGCAAAAGAAGCAATAAAATCAGCAATGAGCAGTTACTTCCCTGAAATGTAGGCCTTGTTGCACTGGATAGATTGTCTTAGGGAGTCACTTATTTAGAAGCCGCCCTCTTCTAAAACTGGCAGTCTAACAATTAATATTTCCTAGAAGCTGCCCTCAATTATTAGCCATAGTTTCAAATAACAGTGTTTACCTAATCGATGAAATTCTGTTTATTTGTGTTGTCTGCTCATTCTATGCCGGCTCCTACAAGCGAGGAACTTTAATCGATGTACCTTTCTCCATTCTGCAACTAGGAAAGGAGAAAGCAACTCCAGAATAGAGTGGTCCCCTGGTATTGCATCCTCTGAAGAAGGAAGTGGTCCCGTGTGGCTTAACCCCAACTGGGTTTTTTACTGGCAAATTAACAACGCAGATATAACGCCACCCTATTTCAGTGCAGTTCTGTTTGGAAAGGCTCAGAAAACTGAAGCATTACGTATTTCTATTTGGTATGGGTTGGGTCAGGAAACTAAAGCATTACATATTTTTATTTTGTATGGGTTATTTCGGGAAACTGCAGCTTACCATACTTTTATTTGATATCGGTTAGGTTCGGGTTAGGAAGCTGCAGCATACCAGTATTTCTATTCGGTATGGGTTACGTCAGGTCAGAAAACTGCAGCATACCAATATTGTTATTTGTTTTGGGTCTGTTTGGGAAATAGAGAGTCAGCATACTTCGGTGATGTTCAGGTAAGGTATGGAAACTAGGAGTCGGTATTGTGAATACATTTTTCTCTTCCACAAATGATCTGGCCCATTGAAATTAAGTATGGGAGAAACAGCAGGGGAAAATAACAATCAGCTGGGTGAACAGATTTAATGCATGCTACCCAATTTACTAGCCACTCTCGATTATTAGCAATGTCTCACATTGCTAAATGCAGTTAGAAGCCATGGCTTCAAACCGATAAAATACTATAAATACTGAATTGGTTGAAATATTTAGAAGAACAATAAGAAGAGAAAGTGAAAAACAGCTAGAACACAGTAATGGAAAACATAATTGTTTTAAATATCATAAAGTCTTTTCTTGTAATAGAGAGACACTCTTTAAAAGGGAACTACTGAACACAAGCTTTAATTTATTATAACCTGCTTGTCCCATCTCGTGCGACTGTTTAATAAGCAAGTGTCTTTCTTAAACGTTCTTTTAAGGACAACAAAAAAGGGTACTTATGACTGCTGAACACAAAGGAATTAATGATGTCCCGATACCTTGCTAAAAACTTTTATTAGTTTGTGTAAAGTGTAGCACAGAAAAATGCATAAAAGTTGCTAGTGCTCCCGGGGTCCTTCTGCGTATCATGGGGGACATTTTCAAAGGTGATGCACCACAGCATGATATTCAAAGGGTGGAGATGCATTACATATCTCTGGCTGCACCCAAGCGCAGCCATAATGTATGCGATGCATCTCCAGGGAGCATGCCCATGAATATGCAGCACATCCCCATATTCAGCCAATATATGTGGCGCATCTGCCCACACATCTCGGAGATGTGCCGCACAAAGTAAGTCATGTTAGAAACACACCCAACCCGTAGCTACCCACAGGCAGGCTGCCATACTGTACACAGCAGCACAGCAGCTGCCAACCCCTGCAGCTCAGTGTGAGCACCCCCCAAACCTCGTTCAAATAAAAAAATAATAATTTCCCCAACCTTTTCCATAGTGTAGTAAATCTCCCGCCCTGTACCAGTCCCCGTTCCATGTTAAATAAATTGTCCCCAGTCTGATTTTCCATTGTGTAGAGGATCCCCTCCCCGTACTGATCCCCGTTCCACATTAAATAAATTGTCACCCAGCCTGATTTTCATAGTGTGGACCCCCCTTCCCATACCAATCCCCATTCCATGTTAAATAAATTGTCCCCAGCCCAATTTTCCATAGTGTTGTGGACCCCCATACACTGAGGCACCCACATCCCACCCCGCTCCCCCCATCCCAGCATGTCTAGGAAGCCAGCGAGCAGCACAGCCCATGGCACACCTCCACGGCTGCCTGCCAACTGAACTGTCAAAGAATGATAGCTTACTGTATGCACAAGCCCATTGGCTGACACTGTCAACTAATGGGCTTGCATTGGGCACTGTAAGCTGTCATTCACAACTTTGTACAAATCCCCATTCCAGGTATTCAGGCCATCCAGGGGGATGCAGTGGCGCATTGTCAGTGGACACCATTTGCCCCACTGGCTGGAACTGCAGTATTCAGACGAGATGTGCGATCACACATCTCATTTGAATATAGCATTTATTTGCGCCAGTCCATTTATTTGGGGGGCGCATCTAGATGTGCCAGCCATCCCCCGGCTTTGAATACGGGAGCCCATGAGTTCCTTAGTGTCTGTCAGTCATAACTGCATGTTTTTTTTTTGGTTTTTGTGTTACTTCAGTACGTTACCAGTGGCACTGCAAACTTGGTGTGGCTTTTGTCAGTTTCACTTCTTTTAAAATACAATGTATAGTTGTTTCTTAATCTGGCAAGAAAATCAACAAGTATGCCTCTAGTTGTATACAGTACATAAACATACTTTATAAAATGGTCTTCAGAAATACCACTTAACCCGATAAGCTCATTGGTAGAGGCGTGTCAGGTGGGCATTGATTAATGCCCTAGGAAACCCATAGTTGTCATGCCGATCTAGTTAGGGAACTGCACAGAAATCAGTCCGAGTGATGTTTCTGACGCTTACATTCCCGAGGCAAATAAACAGATTAGGTGCCATATTTAAAAGAGCAAATAAGCAAGGGAGAGATTACCAAGAAAAAAAAAAGAAGATAAATCATGAAATGTCCTCTAATGCAATAGAATCCATAAGTAAGTACACTAAGTACATTGTAAGTGTTAGCATGACACCAAAGCTTAAATCAATTGATGTACAACATCAGACAGCAACCAAAATATACCCCCATGGCAGCTACAGCAAACTCATTTAAATACAATAAAAGTTTAAAACCCTGTGTAATGGTTTTTATGGATTCAACTGCATTAGAGGACATTTACATGGGGTTTTTAATGTTTACATCATGTATGTCATACATTGATTGATTTAAGCTCCGGTGTCATGCTAAAACAAAATTGTGAAAACAGATTCAATACTGTAGGGTCAGCATCTGGGCCTCGTTAAGAATCTGTGCTCGAGTTGACAAGGGGAAATACGTCTGCTAACACGGGAGATCTAATTTGGTAACTGCAGACTATGGGAGTGTCCCTATCCACTTAATGAATTTGTGGTTTATAAGATGTTGAAAAGAAAAAAAAGTTGAGTGTCACACTTTGTGTGATGGCTAACATCAGTATACAATTAGTTTAGCGTGGTGTTATTTGAAAAGTATTCAGTGAATCTGAAAACTAAGTGCACATTTGTAAACAGCACGATGAGAGGAAAAAACGAGTAATAAAATTAATTGTATTTGAAAAGATTTGGTAGTCGAACTGTTTTCTTGCAGATGAATAAAATATGTTTTTGATGTATTTTAGAATGTTTCGGTATTTGTTTTAGTTCTGAAAAGGAGTTCATTCTATAAGTGCAATAACCCCCTTCCAGGCCCATGGGTATACTGGGCATTAATGTACTTCCCAGTTGGTTGGAGATCACTCGGGCTGCGCCCTCATGCCTCACAATGCACCTGGGGCTTGCATTAATGCCTAGTATACCCATGGCCTGTTGTGTGTTATAGCTTATGTAACTGTTCATCATCTTAGCAGGGCCACACTGGAAAGAAAACATTAAGTATGTATGTTTGCATTTTTTTTGATAATTTTGGCCATGAAAGGTACACCAAGCCAAATTGTGTTTTCAGGTTAAAATGTGGATCACAGAGCGGTTAAGTGACATGCGCAGTGTCACACAGTGTGCAAGTGGTGGTCACAGGTTTCAAACCATATTCTGTTGAGTCCCAAGTGCCCAGCTCTGTGCTTTAAGCTCTAGGTTATACTGCCTCAATAAATAAGGCATCAACAACTGAAAAAAACAGATCTAAAAATAAAAAATGCAACAGAGAGCTAATTAACCTCTATATATATATATATATAAAAAAATTTCAGTCATTCATTTAGCAGATTGTAGTCTGTGACTGTATGACTAGAGTCACGCCCCGAGAAGCCCCTATGCAACAATCAGGAAAAACACAAAGAGTTATTGTAACACAGTGCCATGTATTTTGCTGGTTAGGGCTGGATTATTCAACCAGGCTGATCAGTTATTTCAGTGTGGTCTGGAGACAGCTATCCGAAGGTAAGAGCCCAATGAAGAAGAAGGTACTGTTCCACCAGTGTAAGATGTGCTACCACTACTCCACTGGGGTAACACGGTGCCAACACCTAGTACCAAGATTGTCTACTGTACAAAATACTAGTCTTTCATGAATATTACCTCCAGTGGCAACACTACTTTACTTTTCCTAAACTATCCTGATTCAACAATCTCCCAGATAGTTCAATGGCACATTGCTGAATTGGTTAGTTATACATAGAAACAGAATTTGATACATATGAACATATGATGATGCCAGCAGATACAGGCCTTGCGATCTATCAAGTCTGCTCGAGTCTGCAGCTCTAAGTGTTGAGTCCTGATGTTACCCCAACCCCCTCCTCACCTTCCTCACTGATAGAACCGACTGAGTTACCCTCATCCTCCTGCCCTTCCCCATCCTGCCCCTGCCCCTAACCCTGTCCTACCCCCTCTTAAATCCCCCAACTTATGTTTGCAAAACCAGCTCCTCAGGCAAAGCATTCCATGTCGTTACCACCCTTTCTGTGAGAAAGTGCCTCCTCATATCTTTTCTGAACCCCTCCTCCAATTTCAGACTATGCCCTCTTGTGATCCTTTCTTTTCTATGTTTAAACAGGCCCTCATGATTAATCCTATTTATACCCCTCAAGTATTTGAAGGTCTCGATCATATCACCACTGTCCCTTCTGTCCTCCAGGGAGTACATACTGAGCTTCCTTAACCTTTTTTCATAGGGCTTTTCCCTCATCCCGATTAGCATCTTGCTCACCCTTCTCTGTACTCCCTCTGACAGACTGATGTCTTTTTTAAGAAGGGGCACCAGAACTGTACACAGTACTCCAAGTGAGGCCTCACCAGTGCCCTGTACACTAGCAGACTCACCTCCTCAGTCCTTGAGGTAATTCCCCTTGCTATGCAACCCAGCCTCCTCCTGACTTTCACCGCCACCTTCCTACACTGTGCAGAGGGATTCATGTGGCCAGTGACCAGCACCCCCAGATCTTTTTCCTTGACAGATATCAATAATTGCAGACCTCCCAATTGGTAACTCAGTCCAGGATTCTTGATTCCGATGTGCATAATCCTGTACCTCCTTGCACTGAAACCCAACTGCCAGGTGCAAGACCATCTCTCCAGAGCTTCTAGGTCTTTGTGCAGTACCCCCTTCCACCCCATCTACCACTGATGCCAGTTTAGTGCCATTGGCAAAGAGGCTTATTCTACTCTGAATTCCTACTGCCATATCTGTTTGTTGGCAGATAAGGATCAATTGGCCCATCCGGTCTATCCATTCCTCTCTACCTACATTATTACCCCAGACCAAACACAGCCGATCTACAGATCTTTCTCCCTCCCTTTCCACTATGATTCCCTTTTGTTTATCCCATGCATTCTTGAACCTCACCACTGTTTTCACCCCCACCACCTCTGCTGGAAGTCTGTTCCAGGGATCCACCACTCTTTCTGTGAAGAAGCACTTCCTCATATCTCTCCTGAATCTTATCTCCTCCAGCATCATAGCTTGTCCCTTTGTTCCTGAGCACCCTTTCTTCTGAAAAATATTACCCTTCTGTACCTTATTTACCCCTGTGAGGTATTTAAAGGTCTCTATCATATCATCCCCCCTTCCTCTGGTCCTCTGTTCTATTTACCTCTAGGCACTCCATGAATCAGGATGCCTTAAAACTCACTACATGCTATTCAGTCCTGGCGACCATCGATTACAGCCTAGTGATCTATGGGGCTGGCTCTGAAACCGCCTTAAAAAGGATCAAAACAATACTCATTAAGGCCTGCCGATTGGTCCTGGGGAATGACCATCTGACCCATACATGCACCCCCTACAATGGGACCAGATGGCTCCCCTCCACCTCAGGACACAATACCAGACTTGCCTGCTGGGAAAAAAATCAATGTTAGGACTCACGCCAAACTCAACCTCTAGGCTCTTTAAAAATGCACAACCTGCCATCAACACAAGAAGTGTGACTAAGGGGTATCTGCAGGTGCCGTTCAAGTGCAAAACACTAGCTCAGAGATGCCTATTCCTTCCAGGGACCCAAATGAATCAGTGAACTACCTACCACCCTAATTGAGTGCAACAAGCTCCGCCAGTTCAAATCTGGGCTCCGCTCCCACCTTGACCATGAAAATGTCTGTGCCTGCTTTACCTAATGCTGACCCACACACCTCTACTTTGCTCCTCTCTCCTACCACTCTTGCCAGCCCCTCCACCCACACCCTCTTATACTCCTTCCCCCCTTCCCAGTCCCTACTCCTCTCCCCCACCTCCCTTGACATCTCTGACAAAGCCTACACTGGCAACTCCCACACCACTTCTCAGTAGCCCAAGTCCGCTCACCAGTCCCTGTCTTTATGCTCCTCCCCCTGCTTGCCTCTCCTCCTGTCTGCTACCCCACCCCTGACAAAGCCTACTATGGCTGCTTATCTCACTACCACTCAGCAATGAACCTACATAGCACTCTGCACTTCTTGAAGCACTGTACCACACTTAAGGAGTGATGTCATTGTTAGCACTTCCATGCTGTAAATATTTTCCCTATTTGTTGTTTCAACATTACCTGTATTTATTGTGTAACTCTTATAAAGCAATGTCATGTTATGCCATGTCTTGTATTGTTTTGACTGACTTGGAACCTTTGTAAACAAGCCCTCAGCTCAAAGGTATTAAATCCTAAACTGAAATAAATACAATAAATAAATAATTTATGGCAAAATAAAGTGGTGTTAAAGCTGGAGGGAATGTTAGTGAGTAATGATCAGTGTCTCTACAAAAAAAGAAAGGGCTGCAGGGAACTTAGACACAGATGACACTTTCCTGGGAGCCCCAGTAAATAAACAATTGCCAGTGCTATAAAATTAGCCAAGCAGAATAATACTATACCGCACTCCTACGTACTGTAACTCTAAATTTAGTACCTGTCTCCTTAATAAAGGACAGCATTCTTCAGAGCCATGGCTACAAATCCTGAAAAACAGGAATCTGAGGCAAGTTTTAACAAACATTGAAGGTCAAATGTGCTAAAGGCAAGATATAGTAGGAATACTACAGATGTGTGCGGCTGTGGACTAGGACATCAGGAGCTATAATCCATGTCCAGTAGTGTTACAGTGCCCTTGGGACTCTAAAATTATGGACACATTCTCGGGTGTTTTTTTGGCTGAGATAAGTCTTTCCAAGAGAAATCATTAACAGTATTCTTAAAGTGACATATGAGAATACCTTATTATTATTATTGGCTAGATACTTACTGGCAGTTGTGGGAAAAAAAAAATTGGGGGGCATTGAAATAAAAGAGAAAATTACGTTTTAAAGAGAAACTTTATTTTATCTAAATAGCTAACTATGAGAAAGGAATCTCTGGATAGCTGCATTATTGCTAAATGTCTTCTGGAACTGCAAATCAAGCAATCAATCAATCTTTATTTTACCAGGTGAAGCACCATTGAGCAAGCTCATTTCCAAGGTGGGCCTGGGCATACAGAAATGACAACCAATACATAAGACATATATATGCATACACAGGTACAGCAGTACTATTCCTAGTAAGGAGCAACACAAATGTAACAACAAATAACAAGCATTTGTCAATGCCGAATGTTGCTTGCTTGTATGTGCTATTTAGGCATTTGGATGTGATAGTTCCATGCCTTCCTCCCAAGACATCCACTGTGTCTTTCCATTCAGTATTCAGAGAAGAGTGGGAGGGGCAAGGGCCACTGCAGTACAACAGTTGCCAAGGGGGTGAAGAGGTGGACAATAGTCCATTCAAAGGCAAGAGTCCTGCAGGAGCTCACTAAATTGAAGGTGAACAAAGCGATGGAACCCCTCTGGCAGCCATGTTCACTGAGTCATTCAACATGAGTGAACTGGAGGAGGGCACATGTAGTCCCTCTACACAAGTCTGGCAGCAGGGAGGAGGCAGGGACAATAGGCCGTTCAGCCTCACCTCAGTAGTGGGGAAGATCATGGAACATTGCTTAAAGAAAGGATAGTGGGGCATCTAGATGCCATGAAGCCCAGGACCATAGACAACATGGATTCACAGTGGGGACATCATGTCAGATAAATCTGGTTGATTTCTTTGACTGGGTGACAAAGGAAGTGAATCAGGGTGGGGCAGTGGACAATACTTGCCTTGATTTCAGCAAAGCCTTTGACACCATCCCATATAGGAGGCTGATAAACTAGCTGAGTAGGCTGGGCATAGGGGAAAGTGTGGTAAACTGGGTTAGAAACTGGCTAACAGAAAGGAGGCAGAGAGTGGTGGTAAATGGTGTGCAGTCTAAGGAGAGGGGGCGACCAGTGGGGTGCTGCAGGAATCGGTCTTGGGGCCAGTTCTGTTCAATATCTTCATTAGTGATATTGTAGAACGTCTGAAGGGAATTTTTTCACCAAATTTTCAACATAGCTATTTTAAAACCTCTGCTCATGAACAGTGTCACTGTGATTTTCTTAAAGTGTCCCATACATTGATTTTGCACACTGACTGTGCCATTGTGCGCTACATGGGTGGAAACACATTTTGGGTGAGATGTGAAAAATGACATCTGTACTGTTCAAAAGATGGTGTGATAAAATGGTAATGTTGAAAATCTGGAGTGAAAATATTGAAAATTCGCGAACTTACGAACGTGCGTAGGAACTGCACAACGCACGCTCGTAAAACAGTCATTTTTAGGAATGTTTTCACCAAATTTTCAACATAGACTTTTGAGAGCCCATCTTATGAACACTGGCAGTGCTGTTTGTTAATCAGTCCTGAAAGGTGATTTCACGCAGTGACCATTGAAATTATAGGGCCGATTAACGCCATGACAGTGCAAGAATTCTGAAGAGGGGTCCCAAACCCATGTTGAAAATTTGGGCCCAAAATGCCTGAGATATGCAACAAAGTTGAAAACCCTATCTATCCCATTATATAGCTTACCCGGCATTTCCTCAGTTCGCGGTCGGCTTTGAAGAGTGCAGACATGTTCCCGGTCCACCGAAGATCGTCACGACGAGCTCCAGAGGTAAGTATGGGGTGGGGGGTGTGGGGAGGCAGGGTGCGCAGTGGGTGGGTGTAGGTTGTGTGAGGGGCAGGGAGAAGCGCCGAGGGACAGTTTTTGTATTTACAGGGTTTTTTTTTTTTTAATAAGACTAGGAGAGATGAAGACTATGAGGGACGTTTGCCACGCTGGGGTGGGCTCCCAGTGTGGCAGCTGGAAGGCTGTTGGGGGGGCTGGAGCTGATGGGGATTGGGCACCCCTGTCGGCCATAACATCAATTTGTCACGCTGGGGTGGGCTCCCAGCATGGCACCTGGATGCTTTGGAGGGGGCGTGCAGCCAACGGGGGATTGGGCACCTCCCTGTCAGCCGTACAGTGTGGGGGGGGAGGCGGAAGGTGCATGAGCATGCAGTGTGCGTGCGTGCGCACTTGTATGTGTGGAGGAGGGAGCTCTGCTCACTCAAGCAGAGCTCTCCCTTTCAACTGTATGCCACTGCATTTTCAGCTTGTCATAGACAGCTGCAGCAGTGATTGGGGAACTGGGGCCGTGCCTGCAAACACACTGACGGCATTGGAAGATGGGTGCCACACCTCCGAAAACTCTGATGATGGCACTATGTTTCTTGCACTTGAGTGCAAGCAACATAAAATACAGGCTCTACATAAGATAGAAAATCAAACAGGATATGAGTGAAGCAGCATATAAAATATACAAAGCTATACATAAGCTAGATAAACAGGCAAGATGTAGTAGATTCACAGATGAATGTTTGTATTGAACAATACGTTTATATACCCTGTAATGTTAGTATTGAACAATACATTTATATACCCTGTAATGTTAGTATTGAACAATACGTTTGTATATCGTTATGTTAGTATTGAACAATACGTTATATACTCTGTAATGTTAGTATTGAACAATACGTTTGTATACCCTGTAATGTTAGTATTGAACAATACGTTTATATACCCTGTAATGTTAGTATTGAACAATACGTTATATACCCTGTAATGTTAGTATGGAACAATACGTTTATATACCCTGTAATGTTAGTATTGAACAATACGTTATATACCCTGGGAGAGTGAGGAGCAGCCAAGGCAAAGTAGAACCTAATACAAAACAGGAGGTAGAAATCTGGAGTGGAATGCTTTAGGTAGTGCATATAGGAGGTAAAGGTTGATCTCAAGGTGTCGGAACCTGACAGAGCACATCAGGAGTAGCACTTACAGCATTCAGAGAAAAGTCTCGCATAAAGGAGTTTGAATTCGGGGACTTTTATGGCAATTGCTAATTTTAGAGTTATTTGAAGCTTGTTCCATAGTTGGGGTAAGGCGAAGCTAAAGGATGATCTGCCAAAGCGGGTTTTTACCTTCGGTATCATTAGGGAGATATAAGAGTGGCCTCTCAGGGCATAGTTACCAGCTCAGGGATGTCTTGTCTGGGCCAATAGTGTAAAGGGTATTCAGAAGCAGGTCGTGATCTAGGGTGTCGAAGGCCTTGCTTAGGTCAAGGAAGACTGCGCACACTGATAGTTTATCATCAAGGGCTTTCTGCCAGTTGTTCATTACCTTTACGAGAGCAGTAATTGTACTATGGCGTGGCCTAAAGCCTGACTGAGCCAGATTGAGTAGGTTAGAGGAGTCTAGATAATCTCTAAGTTGCAAGTTTTTTTTCAAGCAATTTGGAGAGAATAGGTAGTGAGACGGGCCTATAATTATTGGGGTCTGCTAGGTCACCAGATTTGAACAGGGGGATCACTTGGGCTGTCTTTCACATTGTAGAAATGCACCCAGTGAAAGAGATAAGTTAAAGAGGTGCGTGATTGGAACAGCCAATACACGATAACTGACCTTTAGGAAGTAGGGTTCAATATGGTCAGCAGCAGTGCTTTTCCTGACCTCCAGATGCAGTAGCAACTCCTCTACCTCCTTGAGGGAGACGGGGCAGAAAGAGAAGGCGGAGGCAGATGGAGAGTGGTGGGGATTTGATGCTACCTGTGCTAGGGATTGGGTGCGAAGGTGGCTGGCTGGCGAGGAGTCAAAGGCCAGTCCTGCAGTGGCAAAATGGTCATTCAAAAGATCAAGAATCCCTGCTTTGTCAGTGATGACTGTGTCACCTTTTGAGATTTTTGATGGAAGAGACCCAGTGGGAACATGACCTTCAATATCTTTGAGTGTTCTTCAAAATTTTTTGGGACAGTTAGCGGAGGAAGCCAGTGATGCTTGGTAGAAGGATGCCTTTTTAGTTCTGGTTAGCTTCGTGCAAAAGTTACTAGCAGCCCTAAAAGCAGCCCAATCTTCAGGGAGCTTTGTTTTCCAAGCCTTTTTCCATAATTTGTCCCTACTATGTAGAGCTGTTCTCAGCCCTACTGTAAACCACGGAAAGGATCTTTTCTTGATCTGGGTTTTGACTAGTGGGGTATATGTGTCAAGCACATTTAACACAATGGCTTGAAATGGCTGACAGGCATCTTCGACTGTTTTGTCTAGGTAAAATTCCTGCCAGTGCAGGGACTCCTGGAGATAATCAAGAAGGGCATAAGTGTCGAGATTACGCACACATCTTTTAAAGGTGTACCTAGAGGAAGAAGGGGGTTTAGATGCAGTCCTTACACAAGCAATGGGACAATGGTCACTGACATCCAAGAAGAACACACCTGAGTGAGAGAATAGGTGTGGTTTCATGAGTTCACGAGTATGATGTCTACCAAGTAGCTTTTACTCGAGTTAGATCTATTCGGTCGTATAGCATCAGAAATAAGCTGAACCAACCCAAAGGTGTCACACAGGTAAGTGGTGTGGAGATATCGGAAAACCAGTCCAGTTTGAAGTCTCCCAGGACAATTACTTCAGCCTGTGTATTGCTTAAGAAGTTGGTCAGGTGGCTCACCAGATGGAGGCCTGCAGAAGGGGACCTATAGCAGCCCATGATATAAGACGAGGAGGACACAAGTTGGACCTTAATGGTTAAACTTACAAATTCCTTAGCAACAGTAGTGGAGTTGGTAATAGAAGTGGTATACTTATCCAGCACACAGATGCTGACACCACCCCCTCATGTTGGTCTGTCCATGTGAAAGATGTTATAGGAGGGAATATTCACCTCAGCGTCTAGGGTTGACGGTTTGAGCCAGGATTTTGTAATTACCAGATCATCTGGTTTAGTATGCCAGATCCAGGTTTGGATGGCATCCAGTTTTTTCAATAGACTAAACACATTCAGATGAAGTATGCGCAGACCTTTAAGGTGAGCTAAATAAATCACAGGGGGCTTGGATTGGTAGATGAGGGCCTGGATTTAGCTCAACTGATCCTGAGCAAAGCACCAGCAACACAAGGATCTTAATAAGTGCATTTAGCAGCAATCTAAAGGACCTGGTACATTCTCGTTTACGGATGGATACCTTCCGCGTTTCAATGTGTCTATAATGTGCCCCAAGAGAGCACAGACTTGCATAAATCATGACCCTGGCAAGGTAGGGTTGAGGAGAACAGAGGAGATGTGGGAGAAATAGTTGGCATTAAGCCTGCAGGGTAGGGAGGCTGCAGTCCCTGTATGCCAATGAGATATTGAATAGAAGGATGGTGGTATCGGGGTATGAAAATCAGCAGGTGGCTTGCATGTTGGTGTAACAGTACTCAGCTTGTGTGGTCCAAGGCAAGGAGTGAGTGGACAGAACATGAAGCCAATGAAAAGATGTAACAACAGTGCAGCCCTCATTTCATAATGAGGTGAGGGGATCTTAGAAATTATATGAGCAATGTGGAATAAATTAGATGAGGTAAACTTTCCTATACCTGAGACCTAATTCTAGAGATTTAAGCAAAATTGGAAGGGCCATAGAGGAGAGAGTCCAAGGGGTTGGGGGAACAGGAATAACCTGCCTGAATCTGGAGCCATAGTCTAAATATTTAAGCAGTAAAGAAAGAGCCAATGAGAAGGAGTTTTCCAGAGTAGGAGGGACAGAAGAGTATTTAAAAGGTGGCCTGGGCGGGGGGCTAAAATAGGCATCAGATACACAGCTTGGTTTCAGGAGGCAGTGATGCAAGCCAGATAAGCCTGGCTGCAAGATTACCTGGTGTGGTAGAGGGGTTCCTCATGGCTGGTCCAATCGGATGCCTTGGCGAAAAGCCGCGATCAATGGGAGAGCCGCCTGGCTCTAAAATCAAATGGCAGCTGTACCTTGTGTGCAAGTCTGGGGGTCAGGATCAGGAGGCCAGTCTAAGGATGAAGCAGGGTCCGGTGGAAGCAGCAGCCGGAGAGAGAGATGGCCGTAGGTGCCGCCTCACTGCTGTGACCGCTGCTTAGGGCACAGATGTCTTGTGTGTGAGTCCAGGGGTCAGGACCAGGAGGCCGGTCTGAGGATGAAGCAGGGTCTGGTGGAAGCGGCAGCCAGAGAGAGATGGCCGTAGGCGCCGCCTTGCTGCTGTGAGTGCTGCTCGGGGCGCAGATGTCTGTGGAGAACACAATAGAAGCAAATAATTTATTGGCGTAGTTATTTTTTTGTTTTGATATTATATATCTAAAGAACACACAACTGTAATTATTGTATAGCCACAATAATGTGACATAATCATTATTTTCTTGAGCATCATTCATTATGTGTTTAAGATACTTTTAATTGCATGAAATGTAAGAGCTTCCAAGTGCTCCTCCAAAATGGTTGATCAGGCATTCTCCTATTTCACATGTAAAGTATGGAACTCTCTCTTCCCTCTAACCTACGTGTGAGCCGGTCCCAGCACTCCTCCAAAGGAGAACTGCTCAGCTGTTTGAGATCCACTGACACATGCTCTTGTACCCGATTCTTCAAATGGTTACTGTTCTGCACTAATTTATGTTGACTCGATTTTTTTTCTCTTAGGTTTGGACCCTTGTTTCCACTGTCTTTTCCTGTATCGTCTTGCTGTTTGATGATTGCCGATTCCTGCCTGATATAATCTAATGACCTACAGTTTTTATAAATTCTTTGGACTTGTTGTAACATTGTGTTTTTTTTTTGTATTTTGCATTGTTTTTCTTTGTAATCTCCTGGGTTGTACCTTAAAACAGGCATCCCATTGCCTAGTCTACCTACCTGCTCAGCAAAAACCAAATTAGTAAATAATACAGTCGAACAACACAATAATGCCTACATACCTACCTGTTCCAGTGCATCAGACTTGTGGTTTTGATGCAAGGCAATAAATGGCAAATAAATCAAGTGAATTCACTACCAGGAATAAAATTATGTAATAAGGCATGATAGCGTGCCTGATACTGTGGGATAACTGCACACCTTAGGAAGTGAGGTATGCAGCAACTCCAGGTTCCTTATGTACCCTAGAAAAGGCCATTAAAGGAATAATGCCTGACAGGGTGGGAGTTATGCTGGGATAACATCCCACCTCGGGTGGTTGGGCCCGAGGCCACCGGCCGAGGGCATCCAACACCCGAGAAGGGATGTTATCCCAGCATAACTCCCACCCTGGAGGGCATTATTCCTATTATACAATGACTTGTTGTTTTATAATAAAAAAATAATTTTAAAGAATGTTTTTGTTAGTGTGTAAACATATTTTTGTTTTTTAAGAGAAAAAGAAGATCATCATGGTGCTCATCCATATCATCCAAATAATCAGCAGGGAGGTTATGCCAGGATAACATCCTTGCTGTGACAGCCAACTGACCAATCAGAAGCCAAGATTCTTTCTTGCCATTGTATAATATCCTATAATTAGGCCTTAACAGTACTATTATGTAATATTATTATAGAGCAGTCAGCTTGACATCGATAGTTGGCAAGCTGATGGAAACCATCCTCAAAGAACAGTTGGCGGAGTTTCTTGAGACAAGCAACCTGCAGGATGACAGGCAGCATGGATTTATGTCAAGGAGGTCATGCCAACCAAATCTGATCAGCTTCTTTGACTTGTCTATAAAGGTGGTGGACAGAAATTATGCAGTAGACATGCTGTACCTGGACCTCAGTAAGACCTTTGACTTGGTCCCCCATAAGAGTTTGATCAAAAAGTGGGAGAACCTGGATGCAAAAAAAAAAATTAACTGGGAGGGTGGCAATCTGGTTGGTTGGGGGGACTCATGGGGAGGGGTGATAGTGGGCCAGTTGCTGGGTTGAGGGAGGTCATTAGCAGGGTTCCACAGGGTTCAGTGCTCAGACCAGTGCTGTTCAATGTGTTCATACATAATACTGGGGACAGCATCAAGGGCAAAACCTGTCTCTTCATGGACAACGCTAAGCTCCGTGGGGGGTGATCCTTGATGCTCTCCATGGAAGGCCTCAAGGATCTGAAAGAGGATGGGCAAAGTTATAGAGAAGGTCTAGGGTGTGGCAGCTGGTGTCCAATGCAAAAACAAATACAAAGTTATGTATATAGCATGCAACAATCTGAGGGTTGAATACAGTCTAGTGGGCATGAAGGTCATGGTGTTTGAAGAAGAGAAGGATCTGGTAATAACTATCACAAGTAATTTAAAAGCATCTATGCAATGCAAAAAGACAGTGGCTATGGTGAGCAGGATGCTGTGTTGCATAACTAGTGACTTTATCAGCAGAATGAAGGAGGTCATACTGCCTTTGTACAGCCCTATGGTACACTTGCACCTGGAGTACTGTGTATAGTACCAGATTGCCTACCTAAACGAGGACATATACTAACTGGAGGTAATGCAGAGAAGGGCTACAAAGATTATCCAGTGTCAACATGGACTCTTGTATGAGGAAATACTGGAGAAGCTAAACATGTACTCGCTAGAGGAGAGAAAGGAATGAAGGGACATGAGTGAGACCTTCAAGTATCTCAAAGGTATAAACAAGGTGGAGCTTGGGGATCTCTTTAGAACCAGTGAGAATAAGAACACTGGAGGACACTGCTGCAAACTGCAGGGTGAGAGGTTCAAGAAGGAGGTTAGGAGGCACTCTTTCATGAAGAAGGTGGTAGGAGGGTGAAAATGAGCATCTGGAGAAGATAGTCAATCAGAAAATGGTTGGGAGATTTAAAACAGGGGACAGGAGTCAAGGGGAGGGTAAGAGTAGTAGGGGAGGGAGGCGTGGAGGGTCATGGAAGTGTAAGTTCATCAGCTCTGCAACAAATGGATTGGATAGACTGTATAGCCATTTTCTGCTGGCTGCTTCATATGGTCATCATGTAAATACTGGTAGCAATGTTTATCAGCCATGTGTCCATTACTTTGAAAACCTGTAATAACCTGCTCAATTGATAACAAGGGGTTCTCAGTTATTATGCAGCCCCATAATAACCGAGTATCTGCTGGGCCGATGGTGCTGAGGGTTGAGGCACCAGACACCACGCCTCACACCACGTCGGGGACTCAGGTTAGGGAATGAGCCTGGGTTGTCGAGGGTCGGCAGGGGGAGGAGGGTGAGGAGCAGGACTGAGCTGCTGTGAGGTGGCTCTCCTCTCCCAGGGAGGGATGAGGAGTTTCCCTGGCCCTTGGCTGCCACCCGGTGGAGGATAAATGGCAATTCAGGCCATGGGGAGCTCGGCAACTGCCAGGGGAGGGGCAGAAGGGGTTGCAACAGCTTCACAGGGTACATGTGCACCTCTACACACATACACAGTGTGTGCTGGGGCTCCAGGTGCAACAGGAGAAAACGGGGATAAAAACCAACAAATATAAATTAAAAATAAATAAATAAATAACCAGGTAATTGATTGTTATCACTACACACCAAAGCTGTTTTCTTTTTGCACAAAAGCCTGACAGAATATAAATTGCTGTTTTTTCTTAAAAATCATTCAATTTAATTCTTAAATCATTACAGCTGTCCGTTACATACAGTAGCATTCTCCCGCTGCGCTGCTCCCTCCCCCTCGTGCTTGAGTCAGCAAGCCACTGCAGCTCACTGCCTTGAATCTGTGGTCCAGCTTTACCTTCTTGGATTTTACAACAATGAGCCTTCTGTCAAAAGTTGAAACTTCTGTTGTTTTAACAAATTGCATCTGTGACTAACTTTTAAACAAACTTGATTTTGCATGTTCTCTGTTTATAGAACCTTAGAAACATAGAAACATAGAATTTGATGGCAGATAAGGACCGCTTGGCCCACCTAGTCTACCCATTTTCCTACCTAACAGATAAGCTGCAGATCCTAGTTAACCAACAGCTTACTTCCTCCTACCCCCCAACCCCGGACTCCCTTATGTCTGTCCCATGCATTCTTGAATTCCCCCACTGTTCTTGACTCCACGACCTCCTCAGGAGGCTATTCATCATATCACAACCCTCTGTGAAAAAATACTTCCTCACATTACCTCTGAGCTGTCCCCCCTCTATCTTCAAATTGTGCCCCTTGTCCTTGCACATCTCTTTTCTGAAAGATGCCACCGCTTGGACTTTGTCGATTCCTTGAGGTACTTAAAAGTTTCTATCATGTCCTCTCTCCTCCTTTCCTCAAGGGTATACATATTAAGCTCCTTTAGTCTTTCTTCGTGATGTCTTCTGTGCAGACTCTGCACCATTTGTTGCCCTCCTCTGGACAGCCTCCACTCTGTCTATGTCTTTTCAGAGATGGGGTCTCCAGAACTGCACACAGTACTCCAGATAGGGTCTCACCAACTGTCTGTACAGAGGGATAACAACTTCCTGTTTTCTACTATTGATGCCTCTCCCAATGCATCCCAGTATCCCCCCAGCCCTCCTTACTGCCTTCTCACATTGCTTGCCCGCCTTGCTGTTGCTGTTGCCATTTGGGAGAAGGAAGTATACACGGGCTGATAATGCTGCTTTCAGTAATTAAAAAAAATAAATGATGTGCAGATATCTTGTTACTTTTTTTTTCTGCACAAAGTTGGTGTGTGATACTTAGTTAAATCTACTGAGCTAAGCTCTCGGGGTTTAAGTGGCATAACATGCCTCAGGTGTGTGAAAAAAAAACTCATAATACGCATTTGCACATACACTATTCTATATATAAACATGCATATATTAAGACTTTCACCTAAAAGTTCAAGATTGCCATAAAAAAGACCTCTGGTAAGATGTGGAATAACCTTACCAGCGCATTAGATGCACGCTATGGTTGGTAGACTGGTCCTGTTCGGTATCCAATATCTCCACAAGAATCATTAACACAAATTATACGAATGGGAAATAAGGACCAGATAGTCTCCAGAATATGTAAGCTGATATCAGTTCATTAAGGGGAATGCAACAAAGGAAGCAATACGATTACAAACAATATATGGGATATGTCATGCACTGTCCTCAAAATAAATAATTCATTTTTAGTTATAGTTTGTTACCTCTATTGACCTTGCAAGTGGCAGGCAGTTTTCAAAGGGCTACTATGGCCAGCTGACTGCAAACCTTATCTACCTCAGTTATCGCAACACTAAAATGAAAATACTTTATAAATGCTGTTGAACCTCCCTAAAAATGGAGAAGGAAATAAAACAAAAAAAACTGCTCCGACTTGTTTTGGCCTGGCAAGTCCACAGCAGTCGTGAGTAGTACAACATGGGAAACAAGAGTTTTCTGAAGCCAACCAGCTTGCACTGGATTGAGTAGCTCTGATTGTAATGTGTTCTTAAGCAATAAGGCACAATCAGGTGTTATGTTAGTGGTGTGTTAATCAAGGTAACCGGGTGGCCGTGGATGTTACGGTTACTGCCCCTGCCTTGTGGGCTCACACAAGGTTAAGGAGCCTGCGCTCTGCTTTTCCTGAACAGGGGGTTTGTTCCTAATAGAATGACCTCAGTGCCTCCACCCAGAGTTAATTTTAAGAGGGCCTGATAACAAAGTGGTACAACCCCCCGGGATGCCATACCTCCCCACCTCCCCTCACAGTCACCCCACACGTGGAATGCCAAACACTGTTGCAATATTTCATTGCACATGCAGCTGTTGACTATCTCTAATAATATGATCACAAGACAATTTTAAAATGAATAAACTAGTTATTTACAAGGGTAGGTACAGGGGAAAGGGGAATGCCAAAATAACTGCTTTTACTGGTTTCAGATTAACTGTTAATGACTAACAATAACAGTGCCCACCCCACCAGCAATGCGTTTGGTACAGTCCAACACCTGTATTGGGCCACTACACACTCCTGACGTGTACCAGTTTCCTCCGTTAGATAAATGGGAGCTCGCACTATCTTCACTGGGCACCCAGTCATTGGTGAACAGTGTGGGCCCCATGATGGTGCAGTTAGTTGGCTGGCATTGATGTACTTTAAACAAATATTTTAAACCCAAAACCCCACAAGCAAGCCATGCAATTACAAAAGAGGCTTTTTGAATAAAACACTTGAAACACTTTGCCTGATGGTCAAAGCAGTAACCTTGGAGAAACTATTTACAACACTCCAGGTTGCAGGACAAGCCTTGAAGTTTATTTATTTATGATTTTGTTTACCAGGTAAGTGCACTGATCTGAGGGTTCATTTTCAGGCACGACCTGGGCCGTAAGGCAAGAATGAAGAAAATAACAATGAGTAAGTGGTATATACATTAACAGGCAGTGGTATCAACAAATTACAAATAGTACATGGTAGATACATTAAGCAGGCAGTGATACAAATAAATACATTTGCAAGTAACAAGTAGAGAGGAATTACACAGCCCATTGAAGAAGGAGCAACACCAAAGAACCCCAATCAACCGCCCACCCTCCATACTCATAATTGATAGCATACCTAACCAGTCAAGTAAGGAAGAGGAGCAGGTACAAGGAGAAGGGTCAGGTCATTGCAAGGGGGACAAGCAAGAGGGGGAGTTGTGCTACCTAGACAGACAGTTGCAACTGTCATGGGAAAGGAGCCTGGATATGAGGTTGTTTAAAGGAAAACAAAATGGTTATATTAAATGCACGCTGAAAATAGAGTTAAAAATCTACATTTCAACCTTAGGTCTTCTTCAGGAAATATCTAAAAGAGAAAAAAAACAAAGTTTAAAGGAGAGGTGCATATTAGAGGATCGGAGTGTTGCTGGAAGCCCGTTCCAGAGCAAGGGGACAGCTACTGATGGGGCATTCCCGCCCATCTTAGTTGAGGTTTTGGGAGTGTTAAAGGGAGGGACAGCCATGATTCTGGAGATACCAGTCCTTGGGTCTCTGCAATCTGTAGGTCTTTCAAGTTGCAGTTCTGGGGTGCTCTGAACAAGGATGTAGGTCTTGAATGGTTAAATTGATGGCAGTCTCTCTTTGCAGGCTTGACTGTCTTCTGCTTCTTTTGCAGGCAAACTGGAAGGCACAGTCTCAGGGACCAGGGTCACTTGCCTCATTCACCCATCCTAGCATCCAGCCCTCAGGGTAAAGTGACAGCCAGCACCTAGCAGTGGCATTGACTGGCCAGTTTCCCAGATAGTCTGCAGGTGCAGAATTCCCTCCTGGATCTCAGTAACGCAGTCTTCATTCACGCTGCAGACTAGCAGCTGCAGCACTGTTAGAACACAGTACTGGATTACCTTCCATAGCTGTAGGTGGGGATTTGTCTCTCAGCACTTTGTAGGTGCTCTGGCTCTGTTCAGCAAAACCATCACTCCACACTGTAAACTGCTAGTATGCAGGTTGTGGAAACCCCCTGGAACACTTCCTGACTAGTAGCTGTGAAAACCTCAGGCAGGCTTCTAACCTTCAGCAGACATGCAGTCCATGCCCTCCTCTCTCTCTGAGAGCTCCAGGCAGACTGCCCCAAGCTGGATCTGCCCTCTGGGTCTGAAGAGGTCAGAGCAGCATCCAATTCATCCAGCAGGTTGTTAATCCACAGAACTAGAGTGTGAAATGTTCACTCAGCACCTGATTGGCTAGAAGAACAGGCACCAAGAGCAGAGTCCTCTCCCTTTGCCCAGGAGCTATTGCTGTAGTCCTTTGGGCTCCTCAACCTCCTATTTGACTGCTTATGGGATCGGGGTGACAAAGGTGGCTGCTACAGGGCAGACAGTTCACAGTCCCAATTTTAGTTTATTTAAATAAACCATTGTTCAACTTTTTACAATACCTGTCCCTCCAGGGCTTGATAGCTGTGCCTCTTCCCCACTTTCCAGTGGCAGAGTGGGTGCTGAAAGAGGATCCCTGTCACAAGCACCATAGCACTCTCCCCCAAGTGGCAGGCAGGGAATACACAGGATAGATGCCTCAGCTGCATTTAAAGGTATAGTGCTTATAAGCGCTTAAACACAATGTCTTTCTTGCACCCCCCCAGCATATCTCTGAGACCCCTGATGCCCACTGGTGTCCCTGAGGCCAGAGCACATGAAGGGGAGCTGAACCTAAGGCACCAGAGTGGCTTTTACACTGAGCACCGCAACACTTCCACAGTCTGTGAGCTAACCAACTAGTTCATACATCCAAACAGGAGCCAACTCGAACGTGTGCACACAGAGCTGCGCAGTGGTTGCAGGGGCTCTGTTGCCAAGCTGGCTATTTAACTTTATGCTTCACTTCTCTGGTCCCCCCATCCAGATTTAAGCTCAGAGGACCAGCAGGAGTAATATAGGGGGCACCAATGGACCATGACTGGTGTGACTAGGCAGCTGGGAGGCAGACCAGGTAAACCCCATGGGGGGGTACATCAACTTCCAGGGGCGTAATGTGGCATGAGGCATAGCCAAGTACCACATGATCCTAGAGGGTGATTAATTGACCATGAACATAACCCTTGGGAATACTTTATTGCTAGTATAATAAAAGCTTTTTTTAAATAGTGTTAACTTGTGCAGCATGTGAAAAGGTTATATGTGTCTGCTAAACAGAGAGTAAGATTTATTTATTAATTTATTTACATATTTGTTTACCTGGTAGGCACACTGATCCCATGGACCATTTTCAGGCATGACCCGGGCCATACAGATGGCACATATGAAAGGGTATACATTACAATTGCACACACAAAGGGATATACATTACAATTTGAAAATAATACAATTCCAGTATCCAAGGACAGGTACAATGGGGTACAGATAAAGTACAGTTACATTTACAATAGCAATATGCATATATACAAGGTTGACTGTTTCCATTAGGCAATGATTGAGCAGTAATACAAGAGGCAACAGACTCACGAATAGAGTCACCCCAGGGGGCAAGTGCATTTTGATGCTGTGACTAAGGAGGCTTTATAGTGTGCCTGGAACGACGTGTGTGAGTCAAGTGAGTAGAGGGAGATGGGGAGGTTATTCCATAGTTTGGATTCTACAAGGCTCTACCTCCGTGAGTTGTTGAGATTCTGAGGACTTCCAGTGGGGGACACTAGTGGTTCTAAGGAGGGAGGGGCTGTTTTTCCAGTTGAGGAGGGTAGAATAGGGGAAAAAGGTCACAGTCTCAGATGGCGTTATCCACTATGCATCCTAGGGAGAAGTTCCAGCTTGCCAGGAGGGGGGAGCCATCCCAGAGACTGGTAAAGGGATCAGTGGTGAGTTGAATAGGGAACCATTAGTGTGAATCTGCAGATGCTACTGTAGGGGGTGGTGAGTCTGGTAAGTAGTTTAAAGGAGGTTTGGGTGTACATGGGGGCACAGTAGTCCAGGAGTGGGATGAGGTTTCCCTGAACTATGGCTAGCCTGGCTTCTGGAGTCAGGTGACGATGAAGGCAGTAGCCCATTGCCAGTTTCTGGTTTACTCATTGTAACGTGGAGTTAATTTGGACCAAGTACATCAGGGATGGGTCCAGTGTGATTCCCAGGTATTTGAACTAAAGGACATTCTCAAGTGGTGTGCCATTTGGGACTAGGATAAATAGGGGAGATGAGTTGTTAGCCAGGTTTGTTGCAGATGGTGTCATCTACAAACAAGCAGCCCTTTCCCTCCAGTCCTTCTGCTGTGTCACCTGCACAGTACCTCAGGGATCAGTCCTTGGTCCAGTCCAGTATATAAAGCTAATAGAATGCTTACAGGCATTAAGAAGGCTCTATTTCTGGACTTGTCTGATAATGGTTAGTAGACGAAGACAGTTCCTGAGTAGTTGTTATAGGACACCGGAAAACTGCTTTTGCCCCATGATCAGAAGTGTGGTGCTCTGTTCCAGACCATAGCCAAACTGAAGGAAACTGCATCGGAGTGCAAACCTCTCCGAGGGCAGGGGAAAATATGGGCATATAAATCTCTCTATTGTTAATTCATTTGTAGTACAAAGGTGCAATTGTGCAAAATGATATTCATGTGTAACCCCCTACAAATGGGGGTTCCTGAAAGTCTTCCTTGAGTGAGAATAAATGCCCACTGCCAGAGCGGTGTTCTGTGCATCTTAGCAGGTTTAAAAGTGTTTGCATGTGAGTGCCTAGCTGGCCTTTGCATCTGTCTGTTTTAGAGCTGCCCATTTTTGCGGTTTATAATTAATCTGGGTGGGGACCGACTGATTCTAAGCTCGAGTCCTACCTGGGCTGTAGTTCAGCCACTCCCTTCTGCCATCAACAAATGTCCAGCGGGAGCCCCATGGGACTCTGTGATTGTTTGCTAATCATCGGTGCTAAATGGAAATGGTATTGTGGTTTGTCTAATCTGCTTTTCTTTGCTGCATGGACATTTTTGTTATGTGCCACCATCTTGGTTCTGAACTGCCTATCTGCACCAGTCAGCACCGTTGGGGGCTTAAAATGCAGCCTGCCTCCAGAGGAGCTTATGGGAGTAAAATTCTGTAGGAATTGTAGTTTTTACAGTTTGGCGCCTAAATGGATCGAGAGGGGGAACTCTAGCTGTGACAGACAGGTGGATCGGCGAATCAAACCTTTTGGATCAGAGGAAAAGTCCTGTGCTGCCAGCCACAGGGGGAGAAGAGAGTTGGAGTTGAAAGAGTGAACATCTTGAGAGATTTGGGCAGCTGCTCCTGCATAGTGCACAGGGGAAATCGGCGGGAAGGTTGTGTCTGGCCTACCTGCTACCATCTTCCCCAGTGAGGGAACTTTAACCTTCAATAGCTCGGACTGCTCCGAAAAGTGTTGCGATGAAATCGCTGAATTGTGACTACATTTTGCCTGAAGAGGACCGAAGACTTGCATTTACATGATCGGCCTGTCAGAACTTCCGAAATGACTGCAGAGCATACAGTTTGTGCAGAGATACTGTAAATTGCAACCGTACTGCCATCTGAATCTGTGGCAAATCCCTACATTTACCATAAGTGTGCTGATTGTGGAGGTGGGTTGCAGTTTGGTTCCCCACCTTGCCTAATGCATCATGCTTGCTGGAAGTTGTATCCAGCATGTAAATGGACTGTATCTGAATTGTTCACTCAGTCTGGGCCTTGCCAACCTGGCCCAGACAATTGCTCATGCTACAGAGAAACAACTGACGAGAGACTCACCAGGGATTCGGCTCCCTGATCAACAACAACAGACAGGAACTACACCACGGGGCTTTGTGTGGGCCCTGCTTCTCCTGGCCATCCAGCTCTTCATCCAGAGGGGTCTCCTTCTTGTCCATCCTGCATTCTGTACTGCATAGCATGAGTAAACACCAGTGTAGCTCCATGCAACAAAGCTCAAATCAAAGTGTGTCAACTGATTTAATAATTGTTGCTAATCTTTTTGGACTGAGCTATCAGGCTCCAAATTACAAATTAAGGGTTAAAGTGCATGTTGTGTTTTCTTCATTCCAAAGGGCCCTGACTAGCTACAACACTGGCCTACCCCGGACAACACTTCAGGCTAGCCTATAGTTCCAACTGGGTACCCAGAGTGTGTGTGTGACTGTATCACAGGGACCTTTGAGTGCATGCCTTATAGCCTGAATCAATCAGATCTACAATCAGCCTCTAGATTCCCACCCATCCCTTGTTCATATCCCCTTAATAAATCAGATCTAAATCTTTTTGCATTTAAATTGGTGGTGGTGTACCTCTGAACTGAAGGTTCTGTGATATTGCTGTTTACTGTTATAGACCTTGTTTTACAGGGGGTCTCCAGGGTGTTCCATCCAATCCAGACCTAGTGGTAAGTGATTATAAGGGGAAATGCACTGTATATTGCAAAGTGTGTTGGTGTGTGGTAGCTGCAAGCATAGTCAGACCACTAGGGGAGCCAGAGGGGGGTATCAGTGTCCCAGAGGGCTGTACCCAAGGCAGTCACGTGGTCAGTAAACCTGTCCTCCGGGTGTAGGCACCTATTCAGAGAGTCCAGGCCCCTCATCCTGCAGGCCACAGTGCAGGCAGGGGTAGTATCCCTTGGGACAGTGCCACCTAGGGTTTATTTATTTATTTAGCTTTTGTTGACCGGGTAAGTGCACTAGACAAATCCTGCCTATTTTCAGGCACGACCCAGGGGAGGGGGATACAGATGAATGCCAACTGACCTTGAACCAGATTAAGCTGTTGGTGGTGGTATTTTTTTCAGTGAATGAGGAAATTTAGCCAGGACACCGGGAAATTCCCTACTCTTTTCGATAAAGTGCCATGGGATCTTTAACATCCACCTGAACTACCACCAATCCAGGCAGATGGTACCTCGGTTTAACGTCTCATCGAAGGCACCTCAGAAGTGCAGCACCCCTCTCATGCTGCACTGCAGTGTCAGTACTGGGATATTAACCCAAGTGCCAGATGTGGGAACTGAACCCACAGCCCTCCGATCTCCTGGCCTCAGAGGCGAGTGTGCTACCTACTGAGCCACTGACACTGACAACACTGGGTTACACATGTACAAAAAAAATCTGCAAATACCCAGTCACTTGTCAGAGGTAGCCCATTTCAGCAGCCTTTTAACCTTTTAGAAGCAATTTTCTAAACAATTGTAATGTTTGCGCGTTTGCAAGTCCATAACATGATGTTTGTTATGTTAGACTGGCCTGATATTCAGATGGCTGTAGGTTCCTAACGTGCTGGTGCCTGTGGGTGGGAGTTATGGGCAAAAACTATAATTAAATCAACATATGTTTATATTACATTACTAATACATGACTTCATTAATATTTATTATAGAGCAGGTATCTAGAAAAATTAAAATGTTATAAGCATTATGGTTGCAGTTATTTGGCTATATCCACGGAGGCTTTCAGGCAGCCTGCACATGCTGACTGGGTGAAGAAAATAGTAAATCAGGGAGGAGTAGTGGATGTTGCCTACCTCAATCTCAGCAAGGCCTTCAACACCATCCCACACAAAAGGCTGATTAACAAGATCGGTAGTCTGTGCATGGGACACAAGGCGGTAAACTGGGTTAGGAACTGGTTAACAGACAGGAGGCAGAGGATGGTGGTAAATGGGATCTAATCCGGGAAGAGGGGGTGACCAGTGGGGTATCTCAGGGATCACCAAGATCTGCAATGTGGTGGATTCTCCAGATGGGGTGGAGAAAATGAGGAGGGACCTGAGGAAGCTTGAAAGGTGATCTGAGGTGTGCCAACTGAGGTATAATTTAAAGAAGTGAAAAATGCTGCACCTAGGAGGAAGGAACTTGCTAGAGGGATACAGGATGGTGGGAGATGTTGACTATCACCAAGGAAGAAAGGGGTCTGGGGGTTATCATTTCAGATGACGTAAGGGTGTCTAAACAAAGTACAAGGACTGCAGGGTAGGCCAGCGGCATACTGGGGTGCATAGGCAGAAGTATCACTAACAGAAGCAGGGAGGTGGTGATGCCATTGTATAAAACACTAGTAAGGCCTCACCTAGACTACTGTTTACAGTTCTGGAGGCTGCATCTTCATAAGGACATTCAAAGTGTGGTGGTAGTCCAGAGAAGGGCAACAAAGATGGCACAGGGCTTGCATTAGAAAACATATGAGGAGAGATTAAGGGACCTCAATACGGAAGAAAAGGAGGGATTGGGGTGACATGATAGAAACATTCAAGTACCTTAAAGACAAAAAAGGTGCAGGAGGGTGACATCTTCTAACATGGATGGAGTGCAGGAATGAGGGGGCATATGAAATTAGAGGGGAGAAGGTTGAGGGGAAATGTGTGAAGGTTTTTCTTCACAGAGAGGGTAGTGTACACGTGGAATAGTCTGCCATGGGAGATGGTGGGAGCAAACATGGTGGAGGGATTTAAACATGCACAGGAGTATCATAAGGGAACCCTAGAAGTGGGAAGGAGAAGAGTGAGCCATTGAACTAGTAGGGTCAGAGGCCATAAACAAGAGGAGGGCTTATGAGCAGACTAGATGGGCCTAGCAATCCTTATCTGCCAACAATTTCTATGTTTCTATGCTGTGAAAGCATACCATGTCTGAGGGCATACTGTATCCCCACACATTGAAACATAGAATCATAAACTTAGACGGCAGATAAGGACCACTTGGCCCACCTAGTTTGCCCACATTATGAAGCATCTCCCCAGGCACGTAGGCCCCATGCAAGCCCTCTCTACCCATGAAGCTATAAGGGAAGATAGGAGCGGGGGTGCTGGAGGGAGGGGGAACAGACTCCATGGCTTGCCCAGTGCATACTATGACAGGCTGCACACATCCTGAAGTCAAACAACTATGGCAGGAGGTGGACAACCATAACTGCAGTGGCTTCCTGCCACATTCTTCAGGCTGTTAAAGAGCTCCCTGCTGCCCCTGACCACTGGTCTCTAGTACTCCTCCTCCACAGCACTGAGGACAGGGAGCAGTAGGCACCTCTGCATGTTGTCTTTATTTGTAAAAGCTTGCTTTGTATGGAGAGATATGACATTCCTAATCATAAACTACTGCATCTCCCTGTCCCCGAATCCGATCCTTCTGTCTAAAAGCTCAGTGTGTGGTACCTCTCAAACACCCTGCCACACTCTGACAAATGACAAGTATGCCAGCTGCTTGGTGAACAGAACTCTATGTAAAAAATGTAGTAACTTTAGAATAGTTAGGGTTTTGGGGGCTTAGTTCAGTTATTGGTATTTTAAACATGTATTGCCAGAGAGCTGCCTGGATTGCAGTCATAATTAATCTGAGAGGGATCTCTGCTAGAAGATGTACTTGTTTGCTGATCATTTGTTAGAGTAGTAATAATATTGCAGTTTGTTCTAACCTGCCTTCTTTGCAGCATGGACAGTTCTGTTTGTTTCCATCATCTTGGTCCTGGACTGCAGAATGGGTTAATCAGTGCATTTGGGACTCTAAAATGGAGCCTGCCTACAGGGGCTTGGTGGGGCCAAAACTTGTAGGAATTGTAGTTTTGGGCTATTGGTGCCTAAAATAACCTGGAGGTGGATCCCTTGTTGTGAATGACAGACAGATCAGCCAACTGAACATTTTGGATCTTGGGGAAAGTCCCACATTGCTTGCAGTTTCAGTTAGATCTGAGATGGGAAGTGAAGAAGTAACAGCTCGAGATAGTTCAAGCAGCAATCCATAGTGGATTCACATGGGAGAACTGTGGAAAGGCCTGGGTTTGGCCTGCATGCCTGCCTGCTGTTCCTGAGAGGGAACTTGTGCTTTTTTTGCAGACTGAATCCGAATTTGTAGAGCGAATTAAGCCACTGAATTGTGACCAGGCTTTAACCTGAAGAAGACCAAAGATTTGCTGAATGAGATCAGCCTGTCAGGACTTTCAGCTACCTCTGAACTCCTGGATCGTGCAGAGACTCTGTAATTGTGACTGGAGAGCCATTTTCCTGGTACAGTGTAATTTTCTTACATGTGAATGTGCTGTGTGCTTATAGTGGGTCGTGATTTTGTTCCCCACTGTGTGTCTGAACTGTGTTTTGCTTACTGGAGGCTGTATCCAGCTCCACGGACTGAATCTGTACCCATTTCCATTTGCCTGGGCACAGCTACACTGGCCCAGCCAGAATACCTGCTACGCAGAGAAAGTCATCGATGAGAGACCAGGCTGGGGATCAGCCCCCTGCTCAATGCCTTGAACAGGAACGACACCTCAGTGATTTGTGTGGGCCCTGCTTCTCCGAGCACTCCAGCCCAACAGCCTGCAGTCTCGATTTCGTCCTGCCCATGTGCAGTATTGGGTATCATGGGTAAACATCAGGGTAGCTCCCTGCAACAACAGCTAAATCTAAAAGTGTTGTCATCTGATTGTCTTGTTGCCTTTTCTTTCACAAACTCAGCCCTCCAGCTCCAGATTACAAATGGTATATGTAGTGCATGTTGCTTTCTTCCATCACAGGGCCCCAACCAGCTGCAACATTCCTGGCTAGCCCACCATTTTCCTACCTGAGTACCCAGAGTGTGTGATTGTGTAGGGACTCTGAACTGCATGCATAACTGATTAATATAGCTTTTAAGCAAATCAACCTGATTACGCCCCTCCCTTGTTCAAGTCTCCTGAATAAATCAGATTTAACTTTGTTTGCATTTAACCTGCCCCTGGTTCCAGTTTGTGCCAGAAGTATTGTACTGTTGTTATTTGTTGTGCTTAACCTTGTTTTACAGGGGATCCCCAGGGTCAAGCTAGAGGAACCAGCCCTGGTGGAAAACAGTGTGGGTAATTGCCTGGTGAATAAGGATCATTGTGAAAGTAATTATTGTATATTGTTCAGGCCACTAGAAGGGAAAGAGGGGGGTTACAGTGTCCCGGAGGGCTGTGCCCAGGTTTGCTTGACCACTAACAACCCTGACCTCCGGGTGGAGGCACTTGTTTCATTACCCAGGCCCCTTAACCTGCTACTAGCCAAGCAGGCAAGGGTAGTAGCCCTTGGGATAGCGCCACCTAGGGGTTACGCAGTTATAAAATGGGGTCTGGCAAGTCTTGCTCCTGGAGTGGTTGAAACCTGTTCACACGGGGTGGGATATAATGTATACCACCCTACACTCTGTCACAAGGACAACAAATCATAAAGCTTTTTAAGGAAATATCCATAGATATGTTTACAAAAAATATTTTGTAAACTCTAGGAAAAATGAATGAAATGTAAAAACAAATGCAATTTAGCAATTATATATTTTTTAAAGTTTTCACTAGTAAAGCTCTAGATAGCTCATTTCCAGATGTATCCTAGGACTCTCGGAAAAAATGTACAGGGGAACACAAAAAATGTTATTGACAATAAAGTAAGCAAATATTAGATGACCAAACAGTGACTAAAAAGGAGACATTATTTGTAAAATGAGACATAATGCAAAAATCAACAGGTAGATAGATGTCCAGCAACAAGTGATCTGCATGCTTTATACAACCACATATAACCATGTAGGCAATAGTGGAGTGACGTATAGGCAGTTTCTCTAGAAACAAGATTTGCCAGACCCCATTGTATAACCATATTTATACAATAGGCATGGACATAAATCCTATGTGATAAATCTGAGATACTATGTGATACTTTTAAAATGTTACATTTATGCACATAGTAGACACATCATCACAGATTTATACACATAGGTCCAGATATTCAAAAGGGTTGCACATGGCGCAACAGTGTTGTGGCATGTGCAATCCACTGATGCACCCCGGCACGATATTCAAAACAAAAAAGTGCGTGGCACAAATCCCAATGCGCCTGAGAGCATCAGTAATGTATGCAGGAACAGGTGGGGCAGTGTGCCCATGCATAACCTGCACAGCCCGATATTCAGCACGGGATGTGCAGAGCCATGCATGTGCAACCCCTACCTGTGTCAGCACAAAGTTAAGCCAAAAAATAAAGGAACAACTGATGGCAACCCACAGGTGAGCTGCCGCATTGCAGGGTGCAGCATGGCAGCTGCCACCTGTGGGTGGCCACCCGAGTTCCGGTTGCACCTGGCGGCACCCCCATGCCCAGTCATGGGCATTTGTAAAATAAGACATTGTCCAATATCCCTGGTGGTCCAGTGGACCACACTCTGCCCAATCGTGGGCATCTGTAGTAATATAACCCCCCGATCCAATATCCCTGGTGGTACAGTGGACCGCAGTCTACCTGATCGCGGGCATCTATAGTAATATAAAACCCCTCCCATCCAATATCCCTGGTGGTTCAGTGGACCGCTTTCTGCCTGATCGCGGGCATCTGTACACAAAGAAACGAACAATATCCCTGGTGGTCTAGTGGTACCCCCCTCCCACCACCACTGAAGCCACCATCCCACCCCAGTCCAGCCGCGGGTGGCAGCACCCACCTGCCTGCCGCCCGCTGACTGACAGCTTGGGTGGCGGGCAGCAGGCGGGTGGGGTACTGCTGCCCACCGCTGACCGAGGGAGGGATGGTGGGGCTCAGTGGGCGGGTGGGGAGGGGGTACCACTAGACCACCAGGGATATTGGTCCTTCTTTGTATACAGATGCCTGCAATCAGGAAGAAAGCGGTCCATTGGATCACCAGGGATAGAGGACGGTTTTCTATTTTAACACAGATGGCCGCGATCGGGCAGCAGGGGGCGTTGGTCCCCAATGGCTGCTGCCTGACAGGGCGCCAGGCACGAGTTGTCAGGGATCGGTGCACCTGCATGCAAATGTGGCCATAATGACATGCAAATGGACCCATGTGAACCTTGCATAAATTATGGCCCCATTTGCATGTCGACTTTTGAATATCACGGGTGCTGTGCATGGCGCAATGGAACTTGCGCTAGTGCATCTCCATGCTCCACTCTGTCCATGAGCGCTGGCACAGTGCCATTGCACCATGCACAGTGGGGGTGGCCAGGGTGCAATATTCAAAGCTGCTGAGCCATGGCGCAGCTCCTTTGAATATCGCTTAGTCCACGCCCCTGCACAGCCAAGTTGAGCTGCGCCCAAGCTTGCACCACAGCCTGGCACAGTTTGAATATCTGGGCCATAGTAGATATGTCACAATCATTCCAGAACTTCTTTAGAAGGTTCAGCCTCAGTACCAGTACTAACTATATTCAAATGCAAATAACTTTAAAATGAAAAAAGATAGCATAGTGCTGTGCGCATGAAAGTTGTTCAGCACAAAATTATCTACAAAATGAGTGGTGTTTCATTTATAGATATTTGATTTTTTTTTAAATGAGCAAAAAAGAGCAGAGAATGCTATTTTTGTTCACTTTTTTGACACACATGAACAAGAAAAGATAAACAATCAAAAGCAAATGTCTCTGCTGTGACAGAAAGCATCCCTATTGCATAAATGAAATATACAATGGTGAACTGTCAGATAAATGATTTATCTACACTTGTGGTGTTTGACCTCAGACATCTCACTCGTGGCTTATGCCACTTGTGCGGTTACCTGAGGTCAAATAGCACTTGTGTAGATACATCATTTATCTGACAGCTCACCATTGTATATCCCATATTTACGATCTCACAGTGCTTACATGACAATAAACAACAGGGTGGATGAGGTGGCAACTACTGTAGTAACATGGCATTGTGATGATGTAAAGGATGTAGGAGTCTACTTATCAGCCACTCATGGCACATGGCAGTGGCTATTCCACATTTAATTATGGGCACACCTTCATGCTTAACAGCTAGAAAGTTATCCCTATTTGTAGAAACATAGAATTTAATGGCAGATAAAGATCACTCGGCCAATCCAGTTTGCCCATTCCTCCATGCCTACACTATTACCACAGACCATACCCTATCTACAGCTCTTTCTCCCTCAGCATTCTTGAAACCCCACCACTGTTTTTGCTGCCGCCACCTCTGTTGGAAGGCTGTCCCAAGCATCCACCTTTTGTTCTTCTGGAATGAAAAGACTTCCATAAATAATTTCAGCTTTTTTTTTGTTGTTGTTTATTTTCACTAGGATTGACCTGTTTCATTTTTGTGCATTTTCTTGGGGACTTATTAACCACCAGTGCTAAAGCATAGTACAGTATGTTGCTGCCCTCCTGTGGCAGTGTTCTGTACTGCACCTATGTCAAGAAGCTTGTTTAGTCACTGGGCAGGCACTAGGGATTGCCCACAGCTTTCGCTCATGGCACCCCACTCTTGCGGTGGTGGCAGGGTACTTCTTAGTCCACAATCTGTTGTTCCAGCTTAGAAACACCAGGTTATCTCCATTTTAGTAGAATTATATTCAGGCAGACCTGCTGGACACTGAGCTGCTGCCCTGTCTGCATGCATCTATCTAAACTGCGGGATGAGGTAGCCAGACTCAGAGTGGAAGTAAACTGGGTCAGGAGTACCATCATCCCTATCCAGAGACCACCCAGTCCAATGCAACTGCCTCAAAGGATGCCAAGAACAATGAGCACTTGGATGACAGTGGGCTCAGGGAGGGTTAGAGCGGTCAGGCAGAGGCACATCCCAGATAATATTCCACTCAAGAACTCATATGCCACACTGGCAAATGGGGACAACCAAATAGAGGTACCCAGAGAAGTGGAAGGAAAGGATGTGGAGGTTAGCCAAGGAGGTGACCTCAGCGGGGAAAGCAGTGGACCCCAGAGGAGAAGGAAGCAAATCCTGGTGGGGGATTTCATCATAAGAGGGATCCAGCTAGGAACACAGGAGGGGGAGGACAGGGAGGTGAGGTGCCTACCAGGTGCCATGGCATGGAGGGATGGAAGAAAGATCCTGGGGATCACTGGGAAGGCAAGACGGGAGGGTGAGCTGGATATCATTATCCACCTAGGTACTAATGACCTGGCAAATGGGGAGCCAAAGGAAGTTCAGGAAGAGTTTAGGAAATTGGGGAGGGGTCTCAAGCAAGTAACTACTTCTGTCACTTCTCAGAAGTACTACCTGTGAGAGGCAAGGGAGAGCATAGGGGTGCATGCACCAAGAACTTTAACTCATGGTTGAAGAACTGGTGCTGTGAGGAAGGGTTTGGATTCATTGGTGACTGGGGACCCACCTGGAAGGATGGAGGTTTGTTCAAGCCTGACGGCCTGCATCCATCCTGGAGGGGAATCCAAGCACTCAATGATGAGTTTAAATGCTACATTGACAAGCATTTAAACTAGCAAAGGGGGGTGGCAGACCAGCAAGGAGGGTACCTACTTGCCTCCCCCCCACAGCTAGCAGTGGAACTAGTGAACCAGAGGAGTGACTATCTCTACAAGGCAGTGTGCAAAAGATGGAGATTAGCGCCCAGGAGGTGGATAAGCAGAAAAGGGCAAAATTCAGCAAAAGGGCAGACAGCAAAGAGAACCAGGGATAAAGGACAACCAAGGAAGGGGCTGGAATAGAACAGCAAAACAGTCTAAGGAGGTCAAATCTTGGAAAGCCATGTGGCAAATGCCAGGAGCCTTAGCAACAAGATGGAAGATCTGGAGGCTGCCATGGTGCAGTCAGACCTGGACATTGTGGCCATCACTGAAACCTGGTGATAACCACGACTGGGAGATGGCCATACCTGGCTACAACATATTCAGAAGAGACAGGGCAGGAAGGAGGAGGAGTGGCACTGTATGTGAAAAATTACATAAGGGCCACAGAGATCCAGGAGGAACAAAATGGGGGAGAGATACTGTGGGTTAAGCTGGAAAGGAAAATGGGTCCAGCCATCCACACAGGTGTGGTCTATAGACCACCAGCCCAGGAGGAAGAAACAGATAGGGAGCTGATGCTAGCCATCCAAAGGATGGCAGACAAGGGTGAGGTAGTACTTGTTGGAAACTTCAATATGCCAGACGTGGACTGGAGCATCCCAGCAACAGCATCAACTAGGAGCAGATTTATCCTGGACTCCCTTCAGGGTGCCTTCTTCAAGCAACTGGTCATGGAACCAATTCGGCAGAAGGCAATACTGGACCTTGTGCTCACAAACAGGGACAGTGATGGGGGTAACAGTGGGGGAGCACCTGGGGAACAGTGACCACCAGTCATTGTGGTTTGAAATCACAGAAAGAGCAGAACCAAACCACACAAAAACACGTATCCTGGATTTTAGGGGGGCAGACTTTGGGAAAATGGGGAGATACTTGAAAGAGGCATTAAGAGGAATGGGGCAGGAATCAGGGGTTGAGGAACAGTGGGCAGTATTTAAAATGGGGATTACAAGAGCAACAGAACTATGCATTAAGCAGGTTAGCAAGAAGAAAAGGAAGAGGAGACCATTATGGTTTTCCAAAGAGGTTGCAAAGAAAGTGAAAGCCAAAAAGATTGCATTCAGGCAATACAAAAAGACACAGGCAGAAGGGGATAGGGAGAAGTACCAGGAGAAGCAAAGGGAGGCAGGGAGGTCAGTAAGGGAAGCCAAAGCTCAGATAGAAGAAGACATTGTAAAATCAGTGGGTAGAGGGGACAAACCCTTTTGCAGGTACATAAGTAAAAAAAGAAAGGCAAAGGGAGGGATAGTGAGGCTGAAGAGGGAGGATGGGGGCCGCATGGAGGATGACAACAGTAAAGCTGACATATCGAACAGGTATTTCTGCTCAGTCTTTACTGAGGAAGAGGAGGGTAATGGGTCTGAGGGGAGTACAAGGGGTGAGAATGGTGCAGAAATGGACACGAGTCCTTTACACGAGAAAGGGTCCTGAAGGAACTGGAAGTAATAAGAGTTGATAAAGCAATGGGGCCAGATGGGGTGCACCCCAGGGTCCTTAAAGAACTAAGAGAGGTGTCTGAACCTCTGACTATCCTGTTTAGCTGATCACTGGAAACAGGGAGGTACTCCAAAGACTGGAGGACAGCAGATGTAGTCCTCTTATACAAAAGTGGGAACAAAGAGGAAGCAGGAACTACAGACCAGTCAGCCTCACCTCAGTAGTCGGAAGATCATGGAAGCACTACTGAAGGAGAGATTGCGGAACATCTGGTTGTCACTGGACTACAGGACCCAAGGCAGCATGGTTTCAACAGGGGAGGTCATGTCAGACCAACCTCATTGAATTTTTGACTGGGTGACTAGGAGGGTGGATCAGGGAGGGCAGTGGACATGGCCTATCTGGACTTCAGCAAAGCCTTTGACACTGTGCCACATAGAAGACTATTACACAAACTGGGGAATATGGGTGTGGGCAGGACAGTAGTGTGGAGGGTAGGTAACTGGCTGGGTGGCAGGACACAGAGGGTGGTGGTAAATGGCTGTCACTCCACAGAGGGAAGAGTGACCAGTGGGGTACCACCGAGATCAGTGCTGGGACCGGTCCTATTAAACATCTTCATCAGTGACATTGTGTAGGACCTAGAAGGCAGAATTTCACTGTTCGCTGATGACACAAAGCTCTGTAACAGAGTAGACACACCAGAGGGTGTAGACAGAATGAGAAGGGACCTGCAGAAACTTGAAGAATGGTCAGGGGTTTGGCAGTTGAAATTCAATGCAAAGAAGTGCAAGATAATGCATATGGGGCACAAAACCCTGGCACAATATATCAGTTGGGGGTGAGGATATAGCATGCACCAAGCAGGAAAGGGATCTTGGGGTTATCATCTCTGATGACTTCAAGGTAGGGAAACAGTGTGACAAGGCAGCAGGTAAAGCAAATAGGATACTGGGATGTATAGGCAGGGGCATCACCAGCAGGAAAAGGGAGGTCATAATTCCACTATACAAGACACTAGTGAGGCCCCACCTGGAGTACAGTGTACAGTTCTGGAGACCTTACATAAGTAAGGACATAGACAGGGTAGAGAAGGTTCAGAGGAGGGCAACAAAAATGGTGCATGGATTGCATCACAAGTCCTATGAGGACAGGTTGAAGGAAATGAACATGTACTCCCTGGAGGAGAGGAGGGAGAGAAGGGATATGATAGAGACATACAAGTATCTTACAGGGAGGAACAGGGTGCAGGAATACACTATTTTTAAGTGAAAAAGATGTTCCAGAACTAGAGGGCATGGGATGAAGTTGGAGGGAGGACAATTCAGAGGAAATGTGAGGAAGAATTTCTTCACAGAATGGGTGGTGGACAAGTGGAACACCCTGCCAGAGGAAGTGGTGGAGGTTGAAACAATCAAGGGATTTAAGAATGCATGCGACAGACATAAAGGAATTCTGGAGGTCAGGGGTAAGCTGCAACAGACTTCTAGGAAAACATAAACTGAACTTACAAGCTCAAATGGGCAGACTGGGTAGGCCATAGGCCCTTATCTGTCGACACTGTCTATGTATCTATGTATCCATGTTACTGAGAAGGACAGGCAATGTGAATAGTAAAAGCTAAAAAGCAAAATGATACATTGTTGAAAAACAGATCTGAGATGCATGGAAGGATGAAAATTGTGGGATTTTTTTCCGTGTATTTTTCTGTCCAGTTCTTTTAACCTCTCTGAAATAGCACAACAAATTACCTGGGACTGCATGCTTGAGGACTTCAGTTCACTGGCCTAGCCATAGCCCCAAACTATTTTAAATGATGTCGACCCCTCCCTGCCTGGTGATGATGGTACTGCTTCACACTGCAGAGTGATGGCATATCACTGGACTCTCTCTCTCTCTCTCTCTCTCATTTGAGGGTGGGTAATGTCCCCCTTTCCATTCCTCCCAGAGTTCCTCTCACCCTATACAGGGATCTTTTTGCTGCTATACTGTTCTAACAACAGTGACCTATCAAAGATACCTGTTCATGTTTTATAACCCCCAAGGTATATACACCTCCTGCCTGAATCCTATCCACTTCCACCCCATCCTTTCACCTCCACACTACCCTCTCCTGTACTTCCAACTCTCCACTGCCATTGTGCAGTTTCCCCTCCTCTCATTTGTTCTATCTCAGTGTCTCTTTACTATGGCCTTTAAGGTGCTCTGCACTGGTGTTATATACTGTGGACTGTTACTATTATTTGATATGTTAAGCCATTTAGCTGCCCCACACTAGAAGGGAAAGAGGGGGGTTACAGTGTCTCAGAGGGCTGTGCCCGTGTTAGCTTGACCACTAACAACCCTGACCTCCAGGTGGAGGCACCCGTTTCATTACCCAGGCCCCTTAACCTGCTACTAACCAAGAATACAAGGATAGTAGCCCTTGGGATAGTGCCACCTAGGGGTTACATCTTGGAGGCTCACCGCTGGGATTTTGTGCCTTCTAGTGGCCAAAAATTATGAATTATTGTTAAAGATTAATGGCTACCCCAGCAGAAATGTCTGTACACCAGTTGGTGGGGTGGTGTACTAGGCAGGAGATTGACCCCCAAAATGCTCTGCTTATACTGGATATTCCCCTGGGTACCAGTAAGGACACTGTAGAGGGAGCACTTTCCAAAGTTGAACGTTTAAAAAACCCTGTGGTGGTGGGTCGACAGGCTGATTTGATCGCCCAAACTTTCATAGCCTTGGTAGAGTGTAGTGACCTCGTGGACAGCTCTAAAGTGCCACAAACTATTGCCTCAGGAGGGGTCCTAGCTGCCTGGAGAGTGATAACAAAAGACAGTAAAGACCCTGAGGAGGATGAGCTCCCATCATTATCTAAGACTTTTGAGGAGAAATTCGCTAAGTTGTTGCTGGAGGAAGGGAAAACCGTAGAGGATTTTAAGAAACTATTCATGCCACCTGGGGGTGTTCCTTTCCCAATACCCCCTCCCACTCCAGGATCTGTTACTGCCCCATCTTCTGTGCCCATGCCAATGATGGCCCCATATCTGTACCCACCATTAGTCACGACTCCTACCGAAGGCTGAGAATTTTCTCAGGCACCCTCCCCCAGGGGGAGGATGACTGAAAGACCTGGATCGACTATGTTGCCCCCTTGATACCCGAGTGGCAGTGTGCGGAGGTTGAGAAGTGGAAAAGAATCATAGAAAGTTTGAGGGGCCCCACCCTTGAAGCCATTAAATGTCTGAAGTCCACGAACCCTGATACATCTGCTCAGAAGTACCTATCTGTACTTGAAGGCAATTTTGGAAGCATTAAATCAGGAGAGACTTTGGTGTGTAAATTCCAAGGTACCAAACAATGGAAGGGGGAAAGTTTTTCTGTGTATGTTACTCGCCTAGAAAGAGCTCTGCAGAAAGCTTACCGAAAAGGTCGGGTAGCCGCCAGTGATTTGAACCATGTGAGATTGGGGCACATACTGCAACATGCCAAGCATTCTAAACTGCAGATCATCCAGATAAGGCTCCAGGACGTAACCCACCTGACTACTGTGACTTGATAAAAGAACTCTGGGAGGTAGAAGGTGAAGAGGGAGATTGTAATTATGGGGTGAGTACAGCCCGAGTGATCATGGCACTGGAATGCCCTTCTGAAATGGAGACCACTACAAGTGTCCTGCTGTGGGCTAAACGGTGGAGGGAGGAGTTGCTGAAGGAAGTCAGAAAAGTAAAACCGGGTGCATTTACTGAGGTATCCCCTGCTGACAGAGACCCCGGGCCCTGTCAGGACGTGACTGTTATGGGGGTTGGGGTGCACCCTCAGGTATCCTCTACTAAGGGTGGCTTCTTGGCTAAGTTCAAGGAATTGGCTACCACTCTAAAGAACTTTTGAGACAGGGTACACTACCAGCAGAAGTCAGATCACAATCTCCCATCGATGCTCCAGCATCCTCTGCTATGTTTCCCCAAGGATGCCCCGAGAGCCTGTCATTTTTCACAGTTGCGGCAAGGATGGCCATATGAAGAGGCCAGTCTCAGAAGGACTTAGAGAAAGTGGTGAACTGGCTTCAAGGAGAGCTTCGGAAAATGAGTCAGTGGTCAAGGGGTGCATGAAATGACCACAGTAAAGGCTTCGGCCATCCTAACTCAAACCCCCTCTGTGGCTAAATCATCTGTCCAGGCCCCTGCTGTTGTCCCTCCAAACTGGTCCAAAATAATGGGCCCTTCAATGAAGACTACTGTGGCTGTGAATTGTATTCCTACTCAGGCTGTGCTTGACAGTGGGTCACAAGTGACCACTGTATTTCAGAACTGGTATGACAAACACTTTTCTGATGTGTCATTACAATCCCTGGAAGAGCTACATGTGAGGGGGCTGAGCGACAAGTCTTATCCCTACCTAGGATATGTCTGCCTCTGGTTGTCTTTTCCTGCAACTGTAACTGGTGTAGAGGAGCAAGTAGAGACACTGGCCCTAATGTGTCCCCCCACTGGACTGTATGATGGGGTTCCCTTGTTAGTGTTAACACTTGTCCTGATTTTCACAGGCCAGTCCTGATTTGGGCAGCTGTGTCCTGCAAAAAAACACAGAAAATACTACATGTCCTGATTTTATGATACAGAAAATACTTTCTGACTTTCCACTAAATGTTGCAGAAAACCTCAATACCTTAACTAAAATACCTTAAAATGACAAGAAACAATATAAGCAACTAAGAAACTACAATACTCAGCCTTAATTCTGATTATATAGAGAAAACAAGTCTGTTGGATTGGTCAAGGTTACGCACTGTCCTGCAAAAAAATCATGTTTCAGTAAGAGATGTCCCACTTTGGGCTTCTTAAAAGGTGGTAACCCTATCCCCTGTTAATTGGAACAAACGGCCACATGTTTGGGAGACTAGCACAACTCTGCCATGAGAAACAAGAGCAACTGACTGGATGAGCCCTAAGAATTCCAGCCTTAGTAAAAAGGGCATATGACTTACAACAGAAACCCAGTGAAAAGGACCCAGATGAGCCAGTGGGGATAGTATGGAAAAAGGAACCTGACTCCTTGGTATTGGCCCCCCAACGCCCAGTGCACAATCCATGAAGAAGTCCACCTAAAGAGAAACGTAAAGAACAAAATATTAATGTTGGATGCACCAGGTGATAAAAAGTTGCCAGAAGGATTATTGGTTAAACCCAGCATCTTGCCTGCCTGTGCCCATGCCTATATATGATGAGTGATGGTCCAGATTCGAAATGTGTCAGATCGGGAGGTCTGGGTGAACAGAAGGTGCACTCTAGCTACAGTACACTGTGCAAACACTGCAGTATTACCCAATAACAAGTACTCTGGCCAAAAGGGGAGAGTGACCCCGGACTTATTTGACTTTGGTGATTCCCCACTGCTAGCTGAATGGAAGGCTAGAATTAGCAAGAAACTCGCCCAGCAAGACCAAGTGTTTCGTTAAACCAATGGGAAGTGGGTGTGTCCAGGGTGCAGAGCATCATATATGCCTGCATGATGACCGGCCATTTCAAGAGAGATCTCGATGCCTAGCCCCAGAGGACACAGATGATGTGAGGAGACACCTGAAGGAAATGCTCACTGCTGGCGTGATACAGGAATCAAGGAGCCCATATGCTTCTCCCATTGTGGTTGTGCATAAGAAGAATGGGTCAGTGAGGATGTGTGCTGATTATCGAACCCTGAACTGGCAGGCCATCCCAGATCAATACACCATGCCCCGTATACAAGATGCCCTGGATTGCTTGAATGGGAGCAAATGGTTCTCAGTATTGGATCTTCGCAGCAGATATTACCAGATTCCTGGGTTTCTGGCTCATCTGGGTCCTTTTCACTGGGTTTCACATGGAGGACTGTGAGAAAACCACCTTCATCTGTCCTTTGGGGTTCTACAAATTCCTAAGAATGGCACAGGGGATTTCAGGTGCCCCAGCCACCTTTCAGTAACTAAAGGAACATGCAGTGGGAGATAGGAACTTGCTGAAATGCCTAGTGTACCTAGATGATATCATTGTGTTCGGACACACATTAGAGGAGCATGAGACCCGACTGTTTAAAGTCCTAGACCATTTGGAAGACTTCGGCCTCAAGCTGTCCATTGACAAGTGCCAGTTTTTTCAAACCTCTGTGAAGTATGTGGGGCACACAGTATCTGCAGAAGGGATAGAGACCGATCCCAGTAAGGTCGAGTCACTGACTACTTGGCCCCAGCTCCATAACTTGAAAGAACTACAATGTTTCCTGGGTTTCTGTCGCTACTACCGCAGGTTCATAAAAGACTATTCCAAGGTGATTCTCCCTCTCCTGAATCTCACTCAGGGTTACCCCCCTACCAACCGTAAATACAAGAAAGGGGCTATCAAAAAACCTGAGAATGTATACTTACAAACAGGTGAACTTTTTGGGCCTCACTGGACACCCAAATGTGAAGCGGCCTTCCACAGTCATATACCAGCTCACCCACGCCCCCATCCTCGCCTATGCTGACCCTACCAAGCCCTGTGTGCTGCATACGGATGCTAGTCTGCAGGGCCTAGGAGCTGTGCTGTATCAAGACCATGAGGATGGTTTGAGACCAGTGGCTTTTGCCAGCAGGAGCTTGACCCCATCAGAATGAAACTATCCTGTGCACAAGCTGGAGTTCCTTGTCCTAAAATGGGCTATTATTGGCCAGTTTCATGAGTACCTCTTTGGGGTAAAGATATTGGTGAAGACCGACAATAACCCATTAACCTATGTACAGACTTCAGCTAAGTTGGACGCCACTGGGCAACGGTGGCTCTCTGCTTCATCAACCTATGATTATGTTGCCGAATACAGGCCAGGACAGAACCATATTGATGCTGACGCCCTGTCATGAAGGCCAGTCTCCAAGAGTGATTGGGTCAGGTTGTCTGAACCTGACATCTGAGCATTGTGCCAAAGATTTGATAGAGATGAACAGATGTCTGCAAACACAGTGGACTGTCTAGTAGATTGCTTGGGCCCTTCTGATACCCGCATACCAGCTGCCTATTGCCATTTCTCTGTTCTGGATATTAGAGCACTACCTTAGCTTGACAATAACAGTATTCAGTGGGCTCAATCCCAAGATCCTATGATTCAACCCGCACTTGATGACCTGCATGCGGGGAAAGATGTGTCTAAGTTGAGTTCTTCTGACTTGCGAACTGCCCTATTGTTTAAAGAAGGCCCCAGGTTGAAGTTACTCAATCAGTTGTTATACAGAGAGAGACAGTGAATCATAATGGTCAGATAGACAAGCAACAACTGGTCTTACCCACGGCCTTTAAACACTTGGTACTGAGGTCCCTCCACAATCACATGGGGCACCTCGATATCGATAGGACTCTCGACCTAGTACAATCTCGATTCTACTGGTCCAAGATGGGGGCCGATGTTGAGCACCATGTAGATGTTGCCTTCAAAGAAAAGCCCTGTCTCAGAGGGCTGCCCCCTTTGTCAATATCACTACCAGTGCCCCCTTGGAACTGGTCTGCATAGATTTTTTGTGTGTTGGAACCTGACCTACAGAGTATTGGCAATGTGTTAGTGGTTACGGATTATTTCACACAGTATGCACAAGCTTTTCCAACTAAAGATCAAAAAGCCTCTACTGTGGCCAAGGTGCTAGTGGAAAAATTCTTTGTCCACTATGGTGCTTCCCAGCAGATCCACTCTGACCAAGGCAGAGACTTTGAAAGTAAGCTAATCAAAGAAATGCTCTCTCTCTGTGGGGGGTGCAGAAGTCAAAAACCACCCCTTATCACCCGCAGAGGGACCCTCAACCAGAACATTTTAACTGCACACTTCTAGACGTGCTGGGCACCCTCCATCCAAAAGACAAGCATAAGTGGAGCCAGCAGATTAGCACCTTGGTACACACATACAATTGCACCAAAAATGATGCTACTGGGTTCTCCCCCTACCGCTTCGTGTTTGGGAGGGAGGCCCGCCTGCCAATTGATGTCTGTTTTGGGGTCTCTCCAGATGGGGTCTGAGCTGAAAACTACCTGCAGTATGTACAGAAACTGAAAGTTCAATTGAACCATGCATATCAACTGGCCCAGACAATGGGCACTAAAAGAAATCTTGCCAACAAAGAGAGGCACGACAAGAAAGTAAAGGCTCAAGAGCTACGGCCCAGAGACCTTGTGTTGTTACATAATTTGGGACTACATGGCATGCACAAAATTGCTGATAGGTGGTGCCATCTTCCTCATGTAGTAGTTGGAAAGTTGGATGATCTACCAGTATACAAGGTACACCCAGAGAATAACTCCAAAGCTGTCAAGACTGCACCATAACCACTTGCTGCCTATCGGCCAAGTTATTATTGAAGCTGAGCCAACAGACATTGCCTTCCCTGGGCTGGTGACTCATGCTGCTAAAAAATGAGACAGAGTCTACCTACCCCAGTAGTTACAAGTAGTTACAGAGTTAAGGTTTCCCCCACAGCAGGCCCAGCATGATAGTAACTGTCAGTCCACCTCTGATGATAGTGAGTGTGACGATGCCTATTACCTCTCCTATGAATTGAGTCAGCTGTTTAGAGGTAACCCTATGACTAATTGTGGGGATGAAGCTGGGCCTTCTGGACTGCCTCACCCCCCAGCTTCATCCTTGGAGCCAGTGCTCCCTGAAAGTGAGGTACAAAGCATCACATCTGAGGTTGCAGACTGTCTGTGTTTTATGGAACTGTGTGAATTACCCAAAGAAGGGGCTAATGGTCTGAGTCTTCCTTGTGACACCAGAACCTGAAGCACAATGTGAGAGCGTTGACAGCCCCACTTCAGTGCCGCAAAGCTTAATTGTGCTAGAGTCTCCTAAAAATGAGCAACCTGGGCCTTTGTCAGAGGATAAGAATGAGCAAAGTGTTGTAGAAACAGAGCCTACAGAGCAAGAAGCTGACGGTACTCCTGGTTTGGACATTCCCTTCCATGCAGACGCACCCCTCACAAGTGATGAAGGCTCCAAAGTTAGTGCTGAAAGTACAGAGACTGTGGCTGCTCCCCCCAGAAAGACTAGCCAAGCTGTCAAACCAGTACTACGCTTTAGTTATGATTCCCCTGGGAGGCAAGTGGATTTGCCTTTCAATGTGGTTCACAAAGGGGTTTACGTCTCTCCAAGCTCACTGCCCAAATTAAGCTTGATGGCCAATTCCAGGTTACTTGTTTTTCCCCTTTCATCATGGTACCCTGGCCCCATCCGGCCCCAAGTTAGCTGATAGGGAAGGGCCCCCTCTTACATTGTTTAATGTGAAAGAAGTTATTTAGCAGTATTGTGATGCTACTAATGTGTTAATCATAGTGGAATCAGCATTACCTGTATGAAACATGCATAAGTATTGTCAATATGGATGTAGAACTGCAAAGTATATTGAAAGGTATAGTGATGTAACAAGCTAATGATATATATGTCTCATTTATATTGCACTTTTGATATTGTGGTGGTACAGACTTGATGCGGATGTCAAGTTTTCTCCATGTAGGGAAGAGTGTAACCCCCTGCAAATGGGGGCTCCCAAAAAGTCTTCCTTAAGCTTGCCTAAATGTTCACTCCAGGCTGGTGTTCTGCGTTTTAGCAGTTTAAATGTATTGTCAGATGTATAGCCTCTGTGTACTGTCTCTTTAAGAGCTGCCTGGATTGCAGTCATAATTAATCTGAGAGGGAGCTCTGTTAGAAGATATACTTATTTGCTGATCATTTGTTAGAGTAGTAATAATATTGTAGTTTGTTCTAACCTACCTTCTTTGCAGCAAGTACAGTTCTGTTTGTTTCCATCATCTTGGTCCTGGACTGTAGAATGGGTCAATCAGTACATTTGGGACTCTAAAATGGAGCCTGCCTACAGGGGCTTGGTGGGACCAAGTCTTGTAGGAATTGTAGTTTTGGGCTTTTGGTGTCTAAAATAACCTGGAGGGGGAGCCCTTGTTGTGACTGATAGACAGATCAGCCAACCGAACCTTTTGGTTCTTGGGGAAAGTCTGACACTGCTTGCAGTTTCAGTAAGATCTGAGTTGGGAAGTGAAGAAGTAACAGCTTGAGATAGTTCGAGCAGCAATCCATAGTGGATTCGTGTGGGAGAACTATGGAAAGGCCTGAGTTTGGCCTGCTGTTCCTGAGAGGGAACGTGTGCTTTTATTTCGGACTGAATCCAAATTTGGAAAGCGAATTGAGCCACTGAATTGTGACCAGGCTTTGACCTGAAGAAGACTGAAGATTTGCTGAATGCGATCAGCCTGTCAGGACTTCTCGCTACCTCTGAACTCCCGGATTGTGAAGAGACTATGTAATTGCGGCCAGAGAGCCATTTGTCTGGTACAGTGGAATTTCCTTACATGTGAATGTGCTGTGTGCTTATGGTGGGTTGTGATTTGGTTCCTCACTGTGTCTAAACTGTGTTTTGCTTGCTGGAGGCTGTATCCAGCTCCATGGACTGAATCCATATCCATTTCCATTTGCCTGGGCCCTGCTACACTGGCCCAGTCAGAATACCTGCTACGCAGAGAAAGTCATCGACAAGAGACCAGTCTGGGGATCAGCCCCCTGCTAAACGCCTTGAACAGGAACGACGCCTCTGTGATTCAAGTGGGCCCTGCTTCTCTGGGCACTCCAGCTCAACAGCCTGCAGCCTCGATTTCATCCTGCCCGTGTCCAGTATTGGGCATCATGAGTAAACATCAGGGTAGCTCCCTGCAACAACAGCTAAATCTAAAAGTGTTGTCATCTGATTGTCTTGTTACCTTTTCTTTCACGAACTGAGCCCTCCGGCTCTGGATTACAAATAATGTGTGTTATGCATGTTGCTTTCTTCCATCATAGGGCCCCAACCAGCTGCAACGTTCTGGCTAGCTTGACCACTAACAACCCTGACCTCCGGGTGGAGGCACTTGTTTCATTACCCAGGCCCCTTAACCTGCTACTAGCCAAGCAGGCAGTGGTAGTAGCCCTTGGGATAGCGCCACCTAGGGGTTACGCAGTTATAAAATGGGGTCTGGCAAGTCTTGCTCCTGGAGTGGTTGAAACCTGTTCACACGGGGTGGGATATAATGTATACCACCCTACACTCTGTCACAAGGACAACAAATCATAAAGCTTTTTAAGGAAATATCCATAGATATGTTTACAAAAAAGATTTTGTAAACTCTAGGAAAAATGAATGAAAAGTAAAACAAAAATGCAATTTAGCAATTATATTTTTTTCAAGTTTTCACTAGTAAAGCATGTAGAGTTGAGAATAGCTCATTTCCAGATGTATCCTAGGACTCTTGGAAAAAATGTACAGGAGAACACAAAAAATGTTATTGAAAATGAAGTAAGCAAATATTAGATGACCAAACAGTGACAAAAAGGGGAACATTATTTGTAAAATGAGACATAATGCAAAAATCAACAGGTGGATAGATGTCCAGCAGCAAGTGATCTACATGCCTTATACAACCTTATAAAATGTACACAAAATTTAAGCTTCTGTGATTGGCTAAGCACCACTTTTACCCATGTCCTTAAAGAGCCATATCGTGGCAACCTGCACTACATCTAAAGAAAATGACGCTGCACAGCTCTATATCAAGGTTCCCATGCTGCCACAATTCAGAATTCAGTTCTCAGCTGAGCTGTCTCAAGCAGTCGCACACTTGCAGAGCGCGGAATGTGACCACAGCGACAAAGTGCGACTCACCTCACTACACACAAACTCACTTAGAATGATGATACAAATAAAGAAATGAAACTCTGACCTGTACACTGCATGCCAGATAGAATACTGCACACCAGAAAGCTATTCCATTCCAATGAATGAACTGAATTGGATCTTAACCGGTGCCATGATGAAATGTTTAAAAGCATAGTACCTCTTCTCCCCTATTCAAAACATCGGCCAAGCAGAGTGCTGCTCCACCATTATCATCTTATTTTTTTTTTTAACGGCAATCAACCAGAAAATGTGAACCGCACACTATGGTGGCTCCCGAGGGACATGTTCGCACCTGCCGAAGCCAACACCAAGCAAACAATAATGTCAGAAACAGTCGTTCTCAGTTAAATCAACAGCAACTTAAAAAAAAAAACACAAATTAGTTCTACAAAGTATAGCCTGTGTCTGTCTTGGTGCTGGGACGACACGGGATGAGAGCGGAGGATGAAATACCTATGCAACGAGGCGAGTGCTTTAAATAGGGGCCAAGCTGACAATCATGTATGGGGCTGCCACTGTTTGTTAAAGCACAAAATACAATATAAATAATAAAAATAACTAATAGTACATGCAATTCCCTGTTGGTGGTGATAGGGGAGAGCTCTGAAACACTCATAAAAACAAGGAAATTATGTTATATGGGGACTATTTTTTCACTATTTCAGCGTTAAAAGCTTTTGTTTGTTTGTTTTGACATTTTCTTTTTCTTATAATGACTTGGAGGGCCCATTTTATAAGCGCAATAAGAAACTCCGAGGTGTGGGTTATGGTCTCATAAGAGCACTTCCCAGGTGCTAAAGGCACACGGCGCAAGTGCCTCGTGCCTCATAATGCACCTGGGGCGTGCTCTAATCAGGCCATAACCTACACCTCATCATGTCTTATTGCAGGCATATATAACCATGTAGGCAATAGTGGAGTGATGTATAGGCAGTCTCTCCAGAAACAAGATTTGCCAGACCCCATTGTATAACCATATTTATGATCTCACAGTGCTTACATGACAATAAACAGCAGGGTGGATGAGGTGGCAGCTACTGTAGTCACATGGCATTGTGATGATGTAAAGGATGTAGGAGTCTACTTGTCAGTCACTCATGGCACATGGCAGTGGCTAGTCCATATTTGATTATGGGCACACATTCATGCTTAACAGCTAGAATGTTATCCCTAGTTGTAGAAACATTGAATTTAATGGCAGATAAAGATCACTCGGCTGATCCAGTCTGCCCATTCCTCTATGCCTACACTATTGCCACAGACCATACCCTATCTACAGCTCTTTCTCCCTCAGCATTCTTGAAACCCCACCACTGTTTCTGCTGCCACCACCTCCGTTGGAAGGCTTACCCAAGCATCCACCTTTTGTTCTTCTGGAAATGAAAAGACTTCAAGAAATCATTTCAGCTTGTTTTTTGTTGTTTATTTTCACTAGGATTCTCCTGTTTCATTTTTCTGCATTTTCCTGGGGACATGTAAACCACCAGAGCTAAAGCATAGTACAGTATGTTGCTGGCCTCCTGTGGCAACTTTCTGTACTGCACCTATGTCAAGTAGCTTGTTTTGTCACTGGGGCAGGCACTAGAGATTATCCACAGCTTTCGTTTTCGGCCCACACTGTCGCGGTGGGGGGGGGCACTTCTTACTCCACAATCTGTTGTTCTAGCTTAGAAACACCAGGTTGTCTCCATTTTAATAGAGTTACTGAGAAGGACAGGCACTGAATAGTAAAAGCTAAAAAGCAAAATGATACATTGTTGAAAAACATATATGAGATACATGGAAGGATGAAAATTGTGGGATTTTTTTCTAAGTATTTTTCTGTCTGGTTCTTTTAACCTCTCTGAAATAGCATAACAAATTACCTGGGGCTGCATGCTTGAGGACTTCAGTTCACTGGCCTAGCCATAGCCCCAAACTATTTTAAATGATGTCGACCCCTCCCTGCCTGGTGATGATGGTACTGCTTCACACTGCAGAGTGTTGGCATATCACTGGACTCTCTCTCTCTCTCTCTCTCTCTCATTTGAGGGTGGGTAATGTCCCCCTTTCCATGCCTCCCAGAGTTCCTCTCAACCTATACAGAGATCTTTTTCCTGCTATACTGTTCTAACAACAGGAATCTATCAAAGATATCTATTCATGTTTTATAACCCCAAGGTATATACCTCCTGCCTGAATCCTATCCACTTCCACCCCATTCTTTCACCTCCACATTACCCTCTCCTGTACTTCCACCTCTCCACTGGCATTGTGCAATTTCCCCTCCTCTCATTTGTTTCTATCTCAGCATCTCTTCTCTATGGCCTTTAAGGTGCTCTGCATTGGTGTTATATACTGCAGACTGTGACTAGTATTTGATAATGTGTTAAGCCATTTAGCTGCCCCCCCCTCAAGTCTACCTACATAAACACCATGACATACCATCTTTCTCCTCAGCCACATAATATTTATGTCCTAGGGCTCCTCCATAGGAAGCACACCAATGCCCTGTGGTACCACATCATGATGCTACAATCCTCACGCCTCCCCAAGGTAGCCTCATTGATAGCACACTTCTTAAATGTCCTACTACTACTATTATCAAGGGAAGTAGAGACAAACCTTGGCCCTGCTGGAACTACTCCCAACCCCAACCCCCAATCTGGATTGGTCCCAAAGACATTCACATCTTTAATCTAAATGCCAGAAGCATGGTCTCTAAAATTTCTGACCCTGAGGCCTTCTCTGCCCTGCAGAAACCCCATGTACTAGCAATCTTGGAAAGCTAGATCACACCTCTCATAAAAGATTCAGAAATCACCTTTCTGAACTAACATCTTCCTCAAGGACAGGTGCCCCAAAAAAGGGGTGGCATCCTGATTTACACTGACGTCAACCTAGCAGTTGAAATCTGTGACCCTCCCTATACCCCCAGCACCCAGTGTGAATGGCTCTCCATCAGCATCTCACTTGACCCAAAAACACTCTGTATCATCTGCATTTATAACACACCCAAAGTAGGACTCAGTGGCCTCTACGACCTCACACACATGCACAGCAAACTCCCACCCTCCGAACTAATAGTGCTTGGGGACCTGGACTTAGAGGGGACTGACAACATATCCACATATAAGGATGCACTCAACTCAGAAAAGTTGCAGCAAATTATTCATACCCCAACTAGACGGAGCCACAGAACTGGTAACCACATTTTGCTAGACTGGATCCGGTAAATACAACTGAAAGAATCCTGGCCTCTGGAGTCCTAAATGACTCAGTCAATGACCACCTAGCCACTTACTGCCAATGTCATAATAGTGCTCCCAACTCCACCCCCCCAGCTTATCTTCTTTAGAAACTGCTCAAACCTCAACACTAACTCCTTTTCTAACTGACCTGTCCTCCATTGACTGATCTTAACTCAACAGAGCCCCTAACCTCAACATAGCCCTCAAGTTTTTTATTAAAGCCTTCTCGTCAGTACTTGATAAGTTTGCTCCTCTGCACACTTACAGAGTTAAATCCCAGAAACCTCCATGGCTCATGAATGACATCTTTGTCCTCATAAACAAAGAAGAATCCTGGGCTAAGTATAAAGAAACAAACTGCGCCTCAGACTAGAACATGTACAGGTATCTAGGGAACAAGTGTAAGCAATTAATCCATTGAGCCAAAAGCCAGTACATAAAATTCCAACAGTCACGGAACCTGAACAACACTAAGAAGCTTTGTCAGTCAGTCAACTCCCTGCTAAATGACCACCCTCATCCCCCAGCAATGTCCATTGACCCGAACAGCACCAGCTACACCAGCCTTTCAAAAACTGGCACACTCTTCAATGACTTTTTCTGTGACCTGTCCAAATAGAGACCACTGGTTGCATTGATCCTGCCCCCAATAAGACCCAAAATGATCCCAAACAGCAACTTTTTTACATTAAAAGGGTCACATACCACGAAGTCCATAAGTTATTCCATACCCTTAAAACTGACAAATCTGCCAGACCGGATGGTCTTATCCCTAGATTCCTTAAACTCTCTGCCTCCCAAATTGTACTTCCTATTTCCAAAATTGTCAACTTATCCTTCTCATCCAGCACCATGCTCAGCCTTTGGAAAATGTCCACGATTATCCCTCTGCATAAGAAGAGCAAAAAGACCTCCCTTGAAAACTACTGCCCAGTCTTGATTCTTTCTGCTCTGGACAATCTGCAAGAAAAAATTGCCCACCACCAGCTAGTTGAATACTTCCAGCAGCACAACCTCACCTGCCCAGGGGCACCACGGTTTTTGAAAAGGTCACAGCACGGATACCGCCCTGATTACTTTCATTGTCACCATCTACCAAGCAATGGATGAAGGACACATCACTGTTGCTGTGTGCATGGATCTGACAAAGCCTTTGACCTTGTCTACCACAAATTACTAATTTCCAAATTACTGGCACTCATCCTCAGGGCTCCCCACTCTTGCCTAGTTTGAAAACTACTTGCGTCATCAAAGACAGGCAGTCAAATTCGGTGCTACTAACTGGGGTGAATTTTATCACAAGTTGAGTCTCCCAAGGCTCTATTCTAGAGCCCCTCTTGTTTTAAGTTTCCACAAATAACCTCCCTATAGTCTGAAAAATGGTGCATACACTACTTTATGCCAATGCCAACGTCTTCTTCTCCCACAGCAATATCACCTCCATTAACCAATTACTCAGTAACTCCTTTGCTAGGCTCCAAGCCTGGTTCACGCAAGAAAACAAGCATTTGTCAATGCCAGATGTTGCTTGCTTATATATGCTGTTTAGGTATTTGGAAGGGAAAGTACCATACCTATGAACTGTCATGTTCCCCCCCCGAAAGACATCCACTGTGTCTTTCTGTTCAGTATTCATAGAAGAGGGGGAAGGGCAAGGGCCACAGCAGTACAGCAGTTGCAAAGGCGTGAAGAGGTGGACAATAGTCCATTAACAGGCAGAAGAACCTGCAGAAGGTGACTAAATTGAAGGTGGACAAAGTGATGGGACCAGATGGCATACACCCAAGGATATTAAAAGAACTGTGAAGCATGATAGCAGTACCTCTGGCAGCCATGTTCACTGAGTCTTTCAACACAGGTGTGGTACCAGAGAATTGGAGGAGGGCACATGGGGTCCCTCTATACAAATCTAGCAGTAGGGAGGAGGCGGGGAACTATAGGCCGGTCAGCCTCACCTCAGTAGTAGGGAAGATCATGGAGACATTGCTTAAAGAAAGGATAGTGGGGCATCTAGAAGCCATTGGAGCCCAGAACCAAAGGCAACATGGATTCACAGTGGGAGGTCATGTCAGACAAATCTGGTTGATCTCTTTGACTGGTGACAAAGGAAGTAAATCAGGGTGGGGCAGTGGACAACACTTACCTTGATGGTAAGCAAAGCCTTTGACACCATCCCACATAGGAGGCTGATAAACTAGCTGATTAGGCTGAGCATGGGGGAAAGGGTGGTAAACTAGATTAGAAACTGGCTAACAGACAGGAGGCAGAAAGTGGTGGTAAATGGGGTACAGTCTGGGGAGAGGAGGTGACCAGTGGGGTGCCACAGGGATTGGTCCTGGGGACAGTCCTGTTCAATGTCTTCATTAGTGATATTGCAGAAGGGCCGAAGGGAAAGCTTTGCCTGTTTGCAGATGACACAAAGATCTGTAAGACAGTGGATACCCCAGAGGGGATGGAGAAAATGAGGAGGGACCTGGGGAAGCTTGAAAAATGGTCTGAGGACTGTCAACTGAAGTTTAATTCAAAAAAGTGCAAAATTATGCACCTGGGGCACAGAAACCTTGGGGAAAAGTACAGGATGGGGGGGAGGGAGTTGCTGACAGTCACAAAGAAGGAAATGGACCTGGGGGTTCTTATTTCAGATGACCTGAAAATGTCAAAGTGGTAAGGCAGCTGGGAGGGCCAGTGACACACTGGAATGCATAGGCAGGGGTATCACCAGCATAAGGAGGGAGGTAGTGATGCCATTATATAAAACCATGGTCAGGCTTCACATGGAGTACTGTGTGCAGTTCTGGAGGTCGCATCTTCACAAGGATATTAACAGGCTGGAGATGGTCCAGAGAAGGGTAAATGAGATGGTACAAAGCTTGCAAAACAAGACTTATGAGGAGAAATTAAGGGACCTCAATATGTACTCATTGGAAGAGAAGAGGGAAAGAGGGGATATAATAGAAACATTCAAGTACCTCAAGGGTGTAAGTATAACTACTGAGAAGCAGGAAACAGCTGCTATAGACACATGTGCTAGCTTCTATGTGATATTCTTTTGTTCTTATAAATCTGTAATCTCCTGTATTTCAGTAACCACATGACCACACTGCCTTCTTCAGGCAATTTTATGCTGGTTGTTGCCTGGTGTCAGACAGCAGACAGAGGGCTCACCAGATTGTGTTGCCATTTGAAAAACTTCAGAGTGTTCTTTTACTGGTAAGTGTTTTGGAAAGCTGGTGAAGGTCTCACAATTTGTATTATGATTTTATCTCCTTATGCCTGTCCCCTTTGGTTCCCCTTCATCCCCACACCCCAACAGTCATCAGTGGCCACAGCTGCAGCCTTCTTCTTGCCAAGATGGTGGGTGAACAGCTGCCTTCACAGTCTGTGAAGTCTGATGTCTTTCAGTTCGCTTATTGGTCATCTTCCCACATAGGTGAGGCGTTGCCAGCCAAAACTAACTCAGGACAAGCAGGTTTCAAAGTGGGGAAGAAATAGAGTGAGCAAGAATCAAGTACTCATTCGGATGTCGCATCAATTTTAAGTGTAACCCCCCTACAAATGGGGGTTCCCAAAAAGTCTTCCTTGAGCTTGTATAAATACTCACTGCCAGGCTGGTGTCCTGTGTTTTTGCAGTATAAATGTGATTGCTAGAGAGTGCCTGTATAGCCTCTGTGTACTGTCTCTTTAAGAGCTGCCTGGATTGCAGTCATAATTAATCTGAGAGGGAGCTCTGTTAGAAAATATACTCGTTTGCTGATCATTTGTTAGAGTAGTAATAATATTGCAGTTTGTTCTAACCTGCCTTCTTTTCAGCACGGACAGTTCTGTTTGACCCTTCATCTTGGTCCTCGACTGCTGAAATGGGCCAATCAGCACATTTGGAGCCTTCGTACAGGGGCTTGGTGGGGTTAAAACTTGTAGGAATTGTAGTTTTTGCATTTTGGTGCCTAAAATAACCTGGAGGAGGAGCCCTTGTTGTGACTGACAGACAGATCAGCCAACCGAACCTTTTGGATTTTGGGGAAGTCCCAAACTGCTTGCAATTTCAGTTAGATCTAAGTTGGGAAGTGAAGAAGTAACAGCTCAAGGTAGTTCGGGCAGCAATCCATAGTGGATTCACACGGGAGAACTGTGGAAAGGCCTGAGTTTTGGCGTGCATACCTGCCTGCTGTCCCTGAGAGGGAACTTATGCCTTTTTCAGACTGAATCTGAACTAGGAGAGTGAAGTAAGCCACTGAATTGTGACCAGGCTCCTACCTGAAGAAAACCGAAGATTTGCTGAATGCGATCGGCCTGTCTGGACCTCCAGCCACCTCTGAACTTTTGGATTGTGCAGAGACTCTGTAATTGCAACCAGAGAGCCTTTTGCCTGGTACAGTGGAATTTCCTTACATGTGAATGTGTTGTGTGTTTATAGTGGGTCGTGATTTGGTTCCCCACTGTGGTTTGAACTGTATTCTGCTTGCTGGAAGCTGCATCCAGCCCCACGGACTGAATCCAAAATCATCTACATTGGGCCTGGGCCATGCCACACTTGCCCAGCCTGACTACCTGCTGCACAGAGAAAGCCATTGATGAGAGTCCTGCCTGGGGATCAGCCCCCCACTCAACACTTGAACAGGAATGACGCCTCGTGATTCACGTGGGCCCCGCTTCTCCGGGCACTCCAGCTCAACAACCTGCAGTCTCGATTTCATCCTGCCTGTTTCCAGTATTGAGTATCGTGAGTAAACATCAGGGTAGCTCCCTGCAACAACAGCTAAATCTAAAGTGTTGTCATCTGATTGTCTGGTTGCTTTTTTTCTTTCACGAACTGAGCCCTCCGGCTCCGGATTGCAAATAGTGTGTGTTGTGCATATTGCTTTCTTCCATCATAGGGCTCCAACAAGCTGCAACGTTCCTAGCTAGCCCATCGTCTCCCTACCTGGGTACCCAGAGGTGTGACTGTGTGGGGACTTAAAGCACATGCATAACTATTTGATTAATATAGCCTTTAAGCCAATCAACCTGATTATGCCCCTTCCTTGTTCAAATCCCCTGAATAAATCAGATCTGAATTTTTCTGCATTTAACTTGACTGTGGTTCCATTTTGTGCCAAGAGTACTGTATTGTTGCTATTTGCTGTGCATAACCTTGTTTTACAGTGTGTTCCCAGGGTGGAGTCGGAGGACCAGCCCTGGTGGTAAGTGCAAGCAGTGTGGGTACTTGTATGGTGTACAAGGGGTACTGTGAAAGTGATTATCGTATATTGCTCAGGCCACTAGAAGGGAAAGGGGGGGGTTACAGTGTCCTGGAGGGCTGTGCCCAGGTTAGTTTGACCACTACCAACCCTGACCTCTGGGTGGAGGCACCCGTTGCAGAACCTAGGCCCCTTAACCTGCTACTAGCCAAGCTGGCAGGGTAGTAGCCCATGGGATAGCACCACCTAGGGGTTACATAAGATCAGCATACTGGTGTGGACACTGCAAATAGAACCCCAGCTCTTAAGCAGCCTTATGAAGAGTAAAGACTTCTCAAAGCACTGGGGTTCTGTTTATTGTACTGTAAGAGGGCTGCAACTAATTCAGTAATTTACTGTACCTTACATCTGGATGTATAGTAGGCACAACTTTAAATAAACACTGCACCTGAATGAACACATGATGCCATAGAAACATAGAATTTGTCAGCAGAAAAGGAGCACTCAGCCCACCCAGTCTGCCCAAGTGTTCTCTACCTACTTGTAACTCCTGCCTGTATGTTACTGCATGTCTTATTCTGCCTGAGTCCATCAGGATCTCCTTTTAATGAGCTTGCTTAATGGATTTTTCCTTCAATGAAATTGAACTTACTCCACTTCCATAGCCATATTGATCTCCATTGACCCCCTCCTTCCCTTTTTTATAATATAACCCTGTAACCCCTAGGTGGCGCTATCTCAAGGGCTACTACCCCTGCCTGCTTGGCTAATAGTAGGTTAAGGGGCCTGAGTTCTAAAACGGGTGCCTCCACTCAGAGGTCAGATTTGGCAGTGGTCAAGCTAACTTGGGCACAGCCCTCTGGGACACTGTAACCCCCCTCTTTCCTTACTAGTGGCCAGAAGAATACACAATAAACACTTTCACAATACCCCAGATACACCACACAAGTACCCACACTGATTGCACATACCACCAGGGATTTCCTCTGGCCCGGCCCTGGGGACCCCCTGTAAAACAAGGTTACACAGCAAATGACAGAAGTACAGTACTCTTGCACAAACTGGAACCACAGTCAGGGTAAATACAAAAAAGAGTTAGATCTGATCTATTTAAGGAGCTCGATCAAGGGAGGGGTGTAATCAGGTTAATGTGCTTAAAGGCTCTATCAATCAAACAGTTATGCATGCACTTCAGGGTCCATAAACAGTCGCACACTTTGGGTACCCAGATGGAGAATGGTGGGCTAGCCAGGAACATTGCAGCTGGTTGGGGCCCTGTGATGGAAGAAAACAGCATGCACAACAAACACTAGTTGTAATCCAGAGCCGGAGGGCTCAGTTCGTAAAAAGAAAACAACAAGACAAGCAGATAACACACTTTTAGATTAGGCTGTTGTTGCAGGGAGCTATCCTGATGATTACTCATGATACCCAAGACTGGACACAGGCTGGACAAAAATCAAGACAGCAGGTGGTTCATCTGGAGTGCCAGGAGAAGCAGAGCCCAAACAAAATGCCGAGGCGTTTTTCCTGTTCAAGCGTGGAGCAGGGGGCTGATCCCCAGGCAGGTCTCTCATCGGTGGCTTTCTCTGTGCAGTGGGGTAGTCTGGCAAGGACAGCGTGGCATAGCCCAGGCCAAATGGAGATGAACACAGATTCAGTCCAATTAGGCTGGATAAAGCTTCCAGCAAGCAGAACACAGTTCACACAGTGGGGAACCAAATCACGACCCACTTTCAATAGACAGCACATTTACATATAAAGGATTCTACAGTACCAGCAAGCAGAACACAGTTCACACAGTGGGGAACCAAATCACAACCTACTTTCAATATACAGCACATTTACATGTAAGGAAATTCTACTGTACCAGGCAAACCGCTCTCTGGTCATGATCGCATAGTCTCTGCACAAACCGGGGATCAAAAGCAGCAAGGAATCCTGACATGCCGATCGCATTCAACAATCTTCGGTCTTCTTCAGGTTAAAGCCTGGTCACAGTCCAGTGGCTTAAATAGTCCTCACAACTCGGATTCAGTCTGAATAAACTCTATTTTCCCTCTCAGTGACAGCAGCAGACAGGCAGGCCAAACTCAACCCTTTCACAGTTCTCCCATGCAAAACTACACAGAACTGTTGCTCAAAATCACTTGAGCTGTTACTTCTTCACTTCTCAACTCAAAACTGAAACTAGCTGCAGCAGCCTGGGAAATTCCCCCAAGATCCAAAAGGTTTGGTTGGCTGATCCTCCTGTCAGCCACAACAAAGGCTCCCCCTTCCGGTGCAAAAAGGCACAAAACTCCCAAAACTACAATTCCTTCAGATTTTGACTCCAGACAGCTCCTGTAGTCTGGCTCCATTTTAGGTCCCACCAGTACTGATTGGTCCAATTTGCAGTCTAGGACCAAGATAGAGGAGATAAACAAAACAGCCCTTGCTGCAAAGAAGGCAGGTTAGACAAACTACATTATCATTATCACTCTAAATGATTTGCAACAAATAGTTGCATCTTTCAACAGAGCTCCCTCTCAGATTACTTATGACTGCAATCCAGGCATCTTTTAAAGAGACAGTACACAGAGGCTATACAGGCACTCTCTGGCAATCACATTGAAACTCCTAAAATGCAGGACACCAGCCTGGCAGTCAGCATTTAGGCAAGCACGAGGAAGACTTTGAGAACCCCCATTTGTAGGGGGTTGGGTTGCACCCTTCCCTGTCTGGAGAAAACTTGGTGTCCATGTCAAGTCTGTACCACCATGCATCAGTTAATATAAACTTATTACTTTACCATACATATTCTCTACACTTCACAATACTATATCCATTCTGACTACACATTTTGCATATTTCACACAGGTAAATTGAACATTACTATACTGAATCAGGTAATAACTTCTTGTACCTTAAACAATGCAAGAGAGGGCACTTTCCTATCAGTTAACTTGGGGCTAGAGGGGGCAGGGGCACCTTGGTGAGAGGGAAAGACAAGTAACCTGGAATTGGTGATCAAGTTCAATTTGGGTAGTGAGCTTGGTGAGAGATAAACACCTCTGTGTGCCACATTGAGAGGCAACTCCACTGGCCTCCTGGGAGAACCATAACTGAGGCATACTACTGGCTTGGCAGCTTGGCCAGTCTTTCTGAGGGGGACTACTACAGTCTCTGTACTCTCAGCACTGGTCTGGGGACTCTCGGCACTTGTGAGGGGTGCCTCTGCCTGGATAGGAATGTCCAAACTTAGAGCACTGTCAGCTCCTTGTTCTGTAGGCTCTGTTTTTACAACACTTGACTCATTTTGCGAAGGCTCAGGCACAAGCAAGCTTTGAGGCACTGAAGGGGTGGTCAGAACTCTCACAGCGTTCTTTAAGTTCTGGTATGTCACCAAAACGACTCATTTCATCAGCCCCAACCTCAGGCAAACCATGCAGTTCCACAATACACAGAGACTCAGCATCTTAAGATGTGATACTTTGCACTTCACTTTCAGGGAGCATTGGCTCCAAGGACAAAGCTGGTGTGTTAGGCAGTCCAGAAGGTCCAGCTTCATCCCCACAATTAATTGTGGGGTTACCTCGAAACAGCTGACTCAGTTCTTAAGAGGGGTAATAGGCATAGTCGCACTCACTTTCATCAGAAGTGGACTGACAGTCACTGTCATTCTGGGCCTGCTGCAGAGGAAACCTTAAATCTGTGACCACTGAGGTAGGTTGACTCTGTCTCTTTCTTGCAGCAGTACCAGTCACCAGCCCAAGGGGCTCAATTTCTGGGGGCTCAGCCTCAATCATGACTTGGCCGATAGGTAGCAAGTGGTTATGGTGCATGGTCTTGACAGCTTTGGAGTTGTTCTCTGGGAGCACCTTGTACACAGATAAATCAACCAACTTTCCAACTACTACATGGGGAAGATGGTGCCATTGATCATCAAGTTTGTATTTGCCATGCGGTCCCAAATTGCGTAACAACATACGGTCTCTAGGTCGAAGTTCTTGAGCGTTTACTTTTTTATCATGCCTCTCTTTGTTAGCTAGATTTCTCTTTGAGGCCATTGTCTGGGCCAGTTGATAGGCATGGTTCAATTGAGCTTTCAGTTTTTGTACATATTGCAAGTAGATTTCTGCTCGGACGCTTATCTGGAGAGACCCCAAAACAGACATCATCTGGCAGCCGAGCCTCTCTCCCAAACATGAGGCAGTAGGGTGATAACCCAGTAGCATCATTTTTCATGCAATTGCATGTGTGTACCAAGGTACTAATCTGCTGGCTCCATTTATGCTTGTCTTTTGGGTGGAGGGTGCCCAGCATGTCTAGAAGGGTGTGGTTAAAATGTTCTGGTTGAGGGTCTCCCTGCATGTGATAGGGGGTGTTTTTTGACTTTCGCGCACCCCCCCATAGAGAGTGCATTTCTTTGATTAGTCCATTAAACTATACCTATGTAAGGATGTAGACAGGGTAGAGAAGGTTCAGAGGAGGGCAACAAAGATGGTGCATGGATTGCATCACAAGTCCTATGAAGACAGGTTGAAGGAACTGAACATGTACTCCCTGGAGGAGAGGAGGGAGAGAGGGGATATGATAGAGACATACAAATATCTTACAGGGAGGAACAGGGTGCAGGAATACACTATTTTTAAGAGAAAAAGATGTTCCAGGACTAGAGGGCATGGGATGAAGTTGGAGGGAGGATGATTCAGAGGAAACGTGAGGAAGAATTTCTTTACAGAACGGGTGGTGGACAAGTGGAACACCCTGCCAGAGGAAGTGGTGGGGGCTGAAACAATCACGGGATTTAAGAATGCATGGGATAGACATAAAGGAATTCTGGAGGTCAGGGGTAAGGGACAACAGACTTCTAGAAAAACATAAACTAAACTTACAAGCTCAAATGGGCAGACTGGGGGGCCATAGGCCCTTATCTGCCAACACTGTCTATGTATCTATGTAGTCGACTCTCAAAGTCTCTGCCCTGGTCAGAGTGGATCCGCTGGGGGGGAGGGACGAATAAATTTTCCGCTAGCACCTTGGCCATGGTAGATTCCTTTTGATCTTTGGTGGGAAAAGCTTGTGCATACCGTGTGAAATGATCTGTAACCACTAACACATTGCCAATGTTCCGCTGATGAGGTTCTAAACACAAGAAGTCTATGCAGACTAGTTCCATGGGGGTGCTGGTAGTAATATTAACAAGGGGGGCAGCCCTGTGAGGCAGGGCTTTTCTTTGCAGGCAACGACTGCAAGTCTTTACATGGTGCTCAACATCGGCCCCCATTTTGGGCCAGTAGAAGTGAGATCATACCAGGTCAAGGGTTCTGTCAATACCGTGTCCCATGTGATTGTGGAGGGACCTCAGTACCAAATCTTTAAAGGCCGTGCGCAGAATCAGTTGTTGCTTGTCTACTTTGCCACTACAATCTACTGTTTCTCTATACAACAACTAATTGAGCAACTTCAATCTGGGGCCTTCTTTAAACAATACAGTAGTTCGCAAGTCAGTGGAGCGCAACTTAGACACATCTTTCCTCGCACGCAGGGCATCAAGTGCTGGCTGAATCACAGGATCTTGGGATTGAGCCCACTAAATGCTGTCATTGTCAAATTGAGGTAGTGCACTAATATCTAGAGCAGAGAAGTGGCAATGAGCAGCTGGTATGCAGGTGTCAGAATGGCCCAAGTAATCTACTAAACAGTCCCCTGTGTCCGCAGACATCTGTTCATCTCTATCAAACTTTTGGCACAATGTTCGAATGTCAGGTTCAGACAGCCTGACCCAATCACTCTTGGAAGTGAGCCTTCATGATAGGGTGTCAGCATCAATATGGTTCAGGCCCATTCTGTATTCGACAGCATAATCATAGGTTGATAATGCAGAAAGCCACAGGTGCCCAGTGGCATCTAACTTAGCTGAAGTCTGTACATAGGTCAATGGGTTATTGTCAATCTTCACCAATATCTTTGCCCCATAGAGGTATTCATGAAACTGGTCAACGATGGCCCATTTTAGTGCAAGGAACTCCAACTTATGCACAGGGTAGTTTGGTTTGGATGTGGTCAAGCTCCTACTGGCAAAAGCTACTGGTCTCAGGCCATCCTCATGGTCTTGATACAGCAGCGCTCCTAGACCCTGCAGACTAGCGTCTGTATGCAGCACATAGGGTTTGGTGGGGTCAGCATAGGTGAGGATGTGAGCATGGGAGAGCTGGTATATGATCTCATGGAAGGCTGCTTCACAGCCGGGAGTCCAGTGGGGCCCGAAGAGTTCACCTGGGTGGAAGTATACTTTTTCTGGTTCTTTAATGGACCCTTTTTTGTATTTACAATTGGAAGGAGGGTAACCCTGGGTAAGGTTCAAGAGTGAGCAAATCACCTTGGAATAGTCTTTTATGAACCTGCAGCAGTAGCCACAGGACCCCAGTAAACGTAGTTTTTTCAGATTATGGGGCTGAGGCCAAGTAGTCAGTGCTTCAACCTTACTGGGATCAGTCTCTATCCCTTTTGTTGATACTGTGTGCCCCACATACTTCACAGAGGTTTGGAAAAACTGACATTTGTCAATGGACAGCTTGAGGCTGAAGTCTTCCAGTTGGTCTAGGACTTTAAACAGTTGGTTCTCATGCTCCTCTAAGGTGCTCCCAAACACCATAACATCGGCCAAGTACACCAGGCATTCCAGCAAATTCATATCTCCCACCGCACCTTCCACCAGTTGCTGAAAGGTTGCTGGGGTGCTCAATATTCCCTGTGATATCCTCAGAAACTCGTAGAACCCCAATGGACAGATGAAGGTTGTTTTCTCATGGTCTCCCGGGGCCATCGGGATCTGGTAGTATCCGCTGCGAAGATCCAACACTGAGAACCATTTGTTCCCGTTCAAGCAGTCCAGGTCATCTTGTATACGAGGCATAGTGTATTGGTCTGGGATGGTCCGCCAGTTCAGGGTTTGATAATCAACACACATCCTCACAGACCCATTCTTCTTATGCACAACCACAATAGGAGAGGCATATGGGATCCAGGATTCTTGTGTCATGCCAGCAGCGAGCATTTCCTGCAGGTGTCTTCTCACATCATCTATGTCTGCTGGAGCTAGGCATTGGGACCTCTCTCGAAATGGTCATTCATCATGCAGACGTATGTGATGCTCCACACCCTGGACACATCCCACATCCCATTCCTTCAATGAAAACACTTGGTCTCTCAGGGCAAGTCTCTTGCTAATTCTAGCCTTCCATTCAGCTGGCAATGGGGAGTCACCAAAGTCAAACAAGTCTGGGGTCACTCTCTCCTTCTCACCAGGGTACTTGTTGCTGGGCAATACTGCAGTGTCTGCACAGTGTTCCATAGCTAGGGTGCACCCTCTGTTCACCCAGATCTCCTGATCTGACACATTGTGAATCTCGACATCGCTCATCGTACATAGGCATGGGCACGAGCAGGCAAAATGCTGGGCTTGACCAATGATCCTTTTGCAATTTTCCATTGCCTGGTGCATCCAACGTTAGTATTTTGTTCTTGACATCTTTCCCGGAGGCGGACCTCCCCTTGAATGGTACACTGGGCGTTAGGGGCCAGTACCATTGAATTGGGATTCTTCTTCCACAGGATCCCCACCAGTTTATCCTGGTCTACTTCCTCGGATTCCTATCGCAAATCATAGGCCCTCTTGATCAGAGATGGAATTCTCAGGGCCCTCCCAGTCCATCGCCCTTGTTTCTTGTGACAGAATTGCACCAGTCTCCCAAACATATGGGCGTTTGTCCCAATTAACAGGGGGACCCCATCATACAGTCTAGTGGGGGGACATACTAGGGCCAATGTCTCTACTTGCTCCTCTACACCCGTTACAGTTAAAAGAAAAGACAACCAGAGGCAAACATACCCTAGATTGGGATAAGACTTGTCGCTCAGGCCCCACACATGTAGGTCTTTCCGGGATTGCAAAGGCACATCAGATAAGTGTTTGTCATACCCAGTCCTGGAATACTATGGTCACTTGCAACCCACTGTCAAGCACAGCCCAAGTATGAATACCATTCACAGTCACCATAGTCTCCATTGAAGGGCCACTATTTTGGACCAGTCTGGGGAGGCAGTAGCAGAGGCCTAGACATACAATTTAGCCACAAAGAAATTTGAGTTAGGGTTTCTCAAACCCTCACTGTGGTCATTTCAGGCATCCCTTGGCCATTGATTTGCTTTTTGGAGCTCTCCTTGGAGTCTGTTTACTACTCTTTCTAAGTCCTTCTGAGACCCGTACTCTCTTTTCACATGGCCATCCATTCCACAGTTGTGACAAATGATAGACTCCTGGGTCATTCTAGGAGAGAACATCATACAAGGAACTGAAGCAGTAGTAAGAGATCTAGGTCTAGTATCTGCTTCCAGCGGTGAGAGTGGTGCAACTTGTCTTAACAGTTCCTTTAGAGTGGCAGTCAATCCAGTGATCTCAACCTTGGAGCCACTTTTGGCAGCGGATGCCTGAGGGTGCACCCCCAACCCCGTGGCAGTCACATCCTGAAAGGGACCAGAATCTTGTTCCATGGGGGAAACCCTTGCATAGGCACCCATCTTCAACTCTCAGACTTCCTTTAGTAGCTCATCTTTCCATAGCTGGGCCCAGGGTGGGAAGTCATTTGCATTCTCAGAGTGCTTGTTAAGTGATGACTTTTGCCCCTGAGCCTCACTTGGCTGATCACTCTCGGTCACTTGCGCAGCAGCAGCAGATATGGGTGCAATTCCCCCATGGGGTCACCTTTGCTCAACCCCCTGAATTTCTTTCATTAGCTCATCATAGGAGGGGGTGATTCCAGCTGGGTGGCAAGGTGCAACTGAAGCAGTAACGATTCTGAAAATGGAGCAGACTTAAGGATCCAGTTCAGCCTAGTTCGATCCAATTAATTTGACGGCAAACTACCTTTTCTGAGGCACTCTTTTAGCAGCTTTTCAAGCCGAGGTCCGTACACAGACAATGGCTACCCTGGGTACTGCTGAGCGTTTCTTACTCTCCACCAAAGATCCTCATCTGAATCCAGGCTCCCATACACATTTTCCAATGCATCAAGATAGTCCTGTGCAGTTGCTTCGGGGTTATTGGATGCTTGGCATGGATGGTAGCCAGGGCAGGACCTCGGAGGCTCTCATTCAACCTCTTTTATTTCTCTGCTTCTGAGCATTGCTATTCAAGTACTAGAGGGGCAACATAGTCTATCCAGGTCTTCCAGTCATCCCCTCTGGAGGGGGTGGGAAGGGTGTCTGAGAAGATTCCCAGCCTTCTGTAGGAGTCCTGACTAATGGCAGGTACAGATATAGGGCCCAGCATTGGCATTGACACAGAAGGCAGGGCAGTATCAGGTGCTGGAGGGGATGTTGGGGAAGGAACACCCCAGGTGGCAGGAATAGTTTATTAAAGTCCTCTACGGTTTTCCCTTCCTCCAGTAACAATTTAGCAAATTTCTCCTCAAAAGTCTCAGATAATGGTGGGAGCTCATCCTCCCCGGGGTCTTTACTGTCTTTTGTTATCACTCTCCAGGCATCTGGAACCCCTTCTGGGGCAATAGTCTGTGGCACTTTAGAGCTGTCCACGAGGTCACTACACTCTACCAAGGCTATGAAAGTTTGGGCAATCAAAACAGCCTGTCGACCCACCACCACAGGGTTTTTTAAACATTCAACTTTGGAGAGTGCTCCCTCTACAGTGTCTTTACTGGTACCCAAGGGATATCCAGTATAAGTAGAGTATTTTGGGGGTCCTGCCCAGTACACCACCCCACCAACTGGTGTACAGCCATTTCTACTGGGGTAGCCATTAATCTTTAACAATAATTCATAAATTTTGGCCACTAGAAGGCACAAAATCCCAGCGGTGAGCCTCCAAAATGTAATCCCTAGGTGGTGCTCTCCCAAGGGCTACTACCCCTGCCTGCTTGGCTAGTAGTAGGTTGAGGGGCCAGAGTTCTGAAACGGGTGCCTCCACTCGGAGGTCAGGGTTGGTAGTGGTTAAGCTAACCTGGGCACAGCCCTCTGGAACACTGTAACCTCCCCTCTTTCCTTACTAGTGGCCGGAACAATACACAAATAACCACTTTCACAATACCCCGATACACCACACAAGTACCCACACTGTTTGCACTTACCACCAGGGCTATCCTCTGGCCCGGCCCTGGGACCCCCTGTAAAACAAGGTTATACACAGCAAATAACAGCAGTACAGTACTCTTGCATAAACTGGAACCACAGTCAGGGTAAATGCAAAAAAGAGTTAGATCTGATTTGTTTAAGGGGCTTGAACAAGGGAGGGGCGTAATCGAGTTAATTTGCTTAAAGGCACTATCAATCAAACGGTTATGCATGCACTTCAGGGTCCAAAAACAGTCACACACTCTGGGCACCCAGATGGAGAATGGTGGGCTAGCCAGGAACGTTGCAGCTGGTTGGGGCCCTGTTATGGAAGAAAACAACATGCACAACACACACTATTTGTAATCCGGAGCTGGAGGACTCAGTCTGTGAAAAGAAAACAACAAGACAATCAGACGACACACTTTCAGATTCAGCTGTTGTTGCAGGGAGCTACCCTGATGAATACTCACGATACCCAAGACTGGACTCAGGCTGGACAAAAATCAAGACAGCAGGTGGTTAATCTGGAGTGCCAGGAGAAGCAGGGCCCGCACGATTCGCCGAGGTGTCGTTCCTGTTCAAATGTGGAGCAGGTGGCTGATCCCCAGGCAGGTCTCTCGTTGGTGGCTTTCTCTGTGCAGTGGGGTAGTCTGGCAGGGCTAGCATGGCATGGCCCAGGCTGAATGGAGATGAACACAGATTCAGTTCTGATCAGGCTTAATAAAGCTTCAAGCAAGCAGAACACAGTTCACACAGTGGGGAACCAAATCACAACCCACTTTGAATACACAGCAAATTTACATGTAAAGGATTACACGGTACCAGCAAGTAAAACACAGTTCACACAGTGGGGAACCAAATCACAACCCACTTTCAATATACAGCACATTTACACGAAAGGAAATTCTACTGTACCAGGCAAACCACTCTCCAGTCATGATCATAAAGTCTCTGCACAAACCGGGGATTCAAAAGTAGCTAGAAATCCTGACAGGCTGATCGCATTCAGCAAATTTTCATTCTTCTTCAGGTTAAAGCCTGGTCATAGTCCAGTGGCTTAAATAATCCTCACTACTCGGATTCAGTCTGAATAAACTCTGTTTTCCCTTTCAGGGACAACAGGCAGACAGGCAGGCCAAACTCAGCCCTTTTACAGTTCTCCCATGCAAAACTACACAGAACTGCCACTCAAAATCACTTGAGCTGCTACTTCTTCACTTCTAAACTCAAAACTGAAACTAGCTGCAGCAGCCTGGGAAGTTAGGCTGCACCTTGTCACTGCCCTCAAGAGTAATAGTACGGGCAGTGACACCCTGGATCCGTGTATCCTACGGCTGGTCTTAGACACAGTCCTTACCCCGATCATGTGCCTCATCAACCACTCTCTTTGCCTGGGGAAGGTTCCAACTGCCTGGAAAGTCGCCACTGTCACCCCTATCTTTAAAGGTGGTGATAGGACTGTGGCTGGAAACTATCGGCCAATCTCCATTCTCTCTCCTCTCCAAGGCCTTGGAAAAGTGGTGGCCTCTAAAATCTCTGACTACCTCTCCACCTACAATGTCCTATGTCCTGAGCAGCATGGCTTCTGGAGCGGGCTACAGTACCAACACAGCTCTCCTAGAGTTCTCCAACTTTCTCCACTCCTCCTTAGACACTGGTTCTCTGGCTGGTGCGGTCTTCATTAACCTCTCTAAAGCTTTCGACACTGTCTCCCACCCCCTCCTTCTTGATGCCCTTAGTCTCTCTGGTTTTGCTGCTGGGCCTATCTCCTGGTGCACCAGTTATCTGTCTGACCGCTCACAGCGTGTAAAAATTAATGGGACCTACTCAAACATCTGTCCCATCTTTTCTAGGGTTCCCCAGGGCTCCATTCTGGGCCCCTTACTATTCTCCCTTTACCTTAACACCCTTCCACGCTCTTGCTCGGGGAACATTCTATTGTACGCTGATGATGCAGTCATCTTTGCCTCGAGTCGTAACCCTATTGCCCTCCAGGACTCGCTGCAAAAGTCCTTCGCCGAAGCCAAGGGCTGGTTCAAGCAACATAGATTGGTGATAAATCTTAAAAAAACCAAAACCATGTTCTTCACTCATCCTCAAAACAAGTCCTGCAACTTCAAACTCCTCATTCACTCTGGGTCCTCTTTCCCACTCAGAACAAGTTTGCTCCTATAAATACCTAGGATCCATTTTGACCCCTCCTCTCCTTCCATGGACACATCGCTGCCTAGCCACTGCCACTAATATCCGATTGGGCATCTTACATCGGTATAAACACTGCCTCCCACCGGAGGATCTTTGACTCACAGTCACCTCCTCTATCCTGTCCCTAGTGGACTATGGACTGCTGGTGTATGGTGCTGCTGATCAGACCGCACTCCATAAAATTCGCACTACTCTGACTAAGGCCTGCAGATTAATTACTGGGGCACCTAGGCTGACACACACCTGTCTACTGTACGCTAAAGCGCTGGTACTTGATCTTGATGAGCGCCTCAAATATCTGACCTGTACCCTTACAAAAAAGACCCTCCTTGGGCTATCCCCACCAGGATTGACCACCACCATCCGCCGCTCTGTCCCACTAGTTCATACTCGGACCTCTGGGAAGACCTCTCTTGTTATCTCTAGAGCTAGGACCTCTCACGGCCAAAGAGCCTTCAGCTTTAGGGCCCCCTCCTGGTTCAACACACTGCCCCCCTCCATCTCCGAAGCTCCAACTATATCGTGCTTCAAAATGTCCTTACGGAACCACCTTGTTAACACCCGAAGCTGTAATTGCCACTAGTCAAAGCCGTACTCAATACTTATGACAAAGCTTACTACTAAGCTGCTAAGGACAACATAACTCTGGTATTGTTTGCATCAATCCTACCTGTACCAGCTTGTTTGTATCTATGTCTTAAGTTACGTTAGTTAAGTTAAGTTAGTTAAGTTAGTTAGTTAAGTTAGTTACTTAAGTTACGTTAAGTTAAGTTAGGTCATAATTCCACTATGCAAGACACTAGTGAGGCCGCACCTGGAGTACACTATGCAGTTCTGGAGACCTTACCTACGTAAGGACATAGACAGGGTAGAGAAGGTTCAGAGGAGGGCAACAAAGATGGTGCATGGATTGCATCACAAGTCCTATGAGGACAGGTTGAAGGCACTGAACATGTACTCCCTGGAGGAGAGGAGGGAGAGAGGGGATATGATAGAGACATACAAGTATCTTACAGGGAGGAACAAGGTGCAGGAATGCACTATTTTTAAGCGAGAAAGATGTTCCAGGACTAGAGGGCATGGGATGAAGTTGGAGGGAGGACGATTCAGAGGAAACGTGAGGAAGAATTTCTTCACAGAACGGTGGTGGACAAGTGGAACACCCTGCCAGAGGAAGTGGTGGGGGCTGAAACAATCACGGGATTTAAGAATGCATGGGATAGACATAAATGAATTCTGGAGGTCAGGGGTAAGGGGCAACAGACTTCCTGGAAAACATAAACTGAACTTATAAACTTAAATGGGCAGACTGGGTGGGCCATAGGCCCTTATCTGCCGACACTGTCTATGTATCTATGTATCTATGTATCTATGTACTGTTATACTGCTATACTGTGTATTTTCATTTGTCTTACTGTGACAAGGTACCTTTGTAAATGAGCCTATGGCTCAAAGGTTTTCCAAACTGCTGTTTAAATAAATAAATAAATAAATAAGTTCCCCAAGATCCAAAAGATTCAGTTGACTGATCCTCCTGTCAGTCACAACAAAGGCTCTCCCATTCAGGTGCAAAAAGGCACAAAATGCCCAAAACTACAATTCCTACAGATTTTGACTCCAGACAGCTCCTATAATCTGGCTCCATTTTAGGTTCCACCAGTACTGATCGGTCCAATTCGTAGTCCAGGACCAAGATAGTGGAAATAAACAAAACAGTCCTTGCTGCAAAGAAGGCAGGTTAGACAAACTACATTGTCATTATCACTCTAAATGATTTGCATCGAATTGTTACATCTTTCAACAGAGCTCCCTCTCAGATTACTTATGACTACAATCCAGGCAGCTCTTAAAGAGATAGTACACAGAGGCTATACAGGCACTCTCTGGCAATCACATTTAAACTGCTAAAACGCAGGACACCAGTCTGGCAGTGAGCATTTAGGCAAGCTCGAGGAAGACTTTTCAGGAACCCCCATTTGTAGGGAGGTTACACCCCTATGTTTATCCCATGCACGTTTCATGCCTCCTACCATTTTAGCTTCCACCACTTCTCCTGGCAGTCTGTTCAAGGCATCTACCACTCTTTCAGTAAAGAAATGTTTCTTCACATCTATCTTGAATGCACCCCCAGCTTCATTGCATGTCCCTTGGTTTGGGTGTTCATCCTCATTTGAAGGAAACTCCTGAACTGTACCCTTTTTACCCATGTGAGGTACTTTGTAGGTCTTAAACATGTCACTTCTCACCCTCCTCCCTTCCAGAGTGTACATGTTGAGATTCTTCAGCCTTTCCTTGTAGGGATTCCTGTGAAAATTATGAACCATTTTAGTTGCCCTCCTCTGGAAAACCTCCACCTTATGTCCTTTCTGAAGTGTGGACTCTAAAACTGGACACAGTACTCCACCTGGGGGTATACCAGGGAGTGATACAATGACAGCACAACATCCCTCCTCCTCCTTCTACTGGAGATGCCACTCCTTATGCACCCCAGAATCTAATTTGCCCTGCCCATAGCCTTGTCACACTGTACTGCCACCTTGAGGCCCTCTGATATAATAACCTTAGGGACCCTTTCATGTCTAGTGAGTATCAGTACCTTCCCCCACCCTATACTCAGCATCGGGGTTCCTATGCCCTAGGTACATGATTTTACACTGGCATAATTGGCATTGAACCCCAAGTAAGTAAGAAAATGGAATTGATTTGAATGAATTGCAGGCTTTTAAGCAGCTTTTCGGGGAATGTGTATGTGTGTGTGTGTGGGGGGGGGGCTCTGCTACCATAACTATTTGCTTTTGATTTGGTGTAATGTGCAAACAGACTAACCCTGTTCCCCACTCCGTGTGCTATATCGGAGATAAAGAGCCGAAATAGCACTGGGCTCAGCACTGAGCTCTGCAGTACCCCGCTTGTCATTGCACTGGGTGCCGACAGCTACTCCACCACCACCCCCCCTGCACCCTCCCCTGTAACCAGTTCATTATCCATTTAGTCAGACCACCTTCCACCCATACCCCTCCTTCTCCTCACTCTCCTCCTCCTTGGCCTGTGTCTCTCCTCCCGGTAGTCCACACCCTTTCTCCTCCTTATTCTTACCGGGTGGTGGTGCCTTCTGTATTACACTCAGACCACTCTGCCCGCCTCCTTCCAGGGTTACTACACCTCCGCCTTTACCTATATCTAGGGTGGTGAGCTCATTAGGCTCCCCTGTCTGCACCTTTCTACCAACCTCAGTCTTTTGGCCACCCCCCCACTAGTTTAAATCCACCTTAGTAGAGATGTACCCCTCTAATCCTGACTTTTTTTTTTGTACATATTTTTTCCCCGAGCTACGATCAGCTTGGTCATCCCGACTGACCCCACCAAGCTCTGCCCCCAACATCAGGCCAACCTGTTCACCTCCACGGATTTCCTCCCTTGGCAGGGTGGTGAGGAGCTTCACAGCTACACCCACCGGGGCAGGATCTGGTTGAGGAGGCGCCATTTGGGGTGGGCACTGGGGGTCAGACCCTTATGCTGCCCAACCGTAGCCCATTTTCCATTTTTATCCCCTTTGCGGAGGTGGGCGTGCAATGACACTTAGGCACAGCGTGCCAATGTCCACCACACTCTGCCCCTTTTACTACACCACTCTAGCAGCGCCCCCAGTCATCAACAGGGCAACTACAGAGCGGTGGGTCCCTGGATCCCGCCCCAGAATAGGAGAGCAGTCTTCCGGATGCTCAATCATATCCCTTCCCTGGCGGCCCAGGCTCGCGTCTGAACCCGGGTTGTCAGCGTGGCGTGCAGTGTGGCATCCAGCGCCTCAACTCTCAACGCCAGTGGGCCGGCAGCAATGCTGCCTTTAATACTCCCCTCCTCTTCCTGCTGCAGTGTACCCTGTCCCCCGTGTACAAGTCACTATCCCCCCCAGACCCTACCCAAGTTAGTCACTAACCCATAATCTTTGGTGTGGCACCAATCCCTCAGCCACTTATTGAACTCCTCAAGCCTACCCTTCCTTCCCAGGCTTGCACATGGTACCAACAGTACCTCCAAGAATGCCACTGACTGCCCCACCCCCACACACTGCCTGCCCAACTACTCGAACCTCCCCCTCACTTCTTTCACAGTGTCCCCCGCCAAGTCACATGCAACAGTAAATGAGGTTTCTTCCTCCCCCTTGCTGCACGCTTGAGCAGTGCCTGCTCTGCTCTTCCTGCAGTCAACCTGGGGACAGCTTCAACCCAAATACGGCTGTGCCTTTCCCTCTTTCTGCCCCATCTCACCTATTTCAGAATAGAATGCCCCAGGATGAGTACCCTCATGTCCCTTACCCCCTTTCACTTCTAATGCCCCTTCCACTACCCCAGTATTCGTTCTTCACTGCCCCTTACCCCCGCCAGCTGCACCCTTTGTGACTTTTGTATCTGTACCCCCTACTTCCACCTCATCCCTTTTCTCTGCCTTATTCCTCCCATCCCCCTTGAACCCCTTCCCAGCCTGACTACTTCTTACTGGGCTTCCCATGTCGACCTCCCTTCCTCACCTGCTGATTTCCAACCCCTCTCCTATCCTTGCTGTTTTTGATTTAGAGCCCCCATTGGCTTCTACACAGATAGTGATGCCCCTCCCATCCTTTCCCCTTCCCGTAGTCTTCGCTCCTCCAGTCACTACCCCTCCTTCCTTACTAGCCCCCTTCTACCCTTTCGTCCGCGCTATCTCTTCCTCTACCTATTGTAATCCCTCTAATACCCCGTTTGTTCTCCCCCCTTCAGTATGGTCCTGATCCCCCTCTGTCCCCCATAGCAGAGGTTCAAATTTATTCAAAGTCAATACCCCTCCTACATCTCTTCCTCCTATCATTTCCACCTTCCTACTTGTTCCCCTCTGTGCCATCCCTGGTTCCTCCCTACCCACAGCCATCTGCTCTCTCCCCTGGTACTCCTCATGGTCTCTTCCTCCCCATCAGGGGGCCCTCCCTCACCTCGGGCACCCCTTCCTTCTCTTGTCTTTTCTGTTAGTGCCTCTCATACTAGGGTCAGTTTCACTCCCTAGTTGTTCTTCCTCCATCCCCCTTTTCCATCTGCTATCCCCCCCCCCAGGATGCCTACCATACTCATCTGCCCAGCCAGTCCACTTAGACTCATCCCTAACCTCCACAGTTCCTCCCTCAAACTAGCCAGTCATCTACAGATCATACCCCCAATCCTCCAAGCCCAGTCCAGGATCATGGCAGTCCCACACCCTGTACACCCCACCACCCTTCCAAAGATGCCTGCCCTATTGACATGTGGCGCCTGCCCCATTTTGACCCTCATCTTATGTTACGGGCTCTTACTCCCAGGTTCTGTACCCTACTGCAACAGTTAGGCCCCTATTTACTCAAATTCCTGTCCCTCCCCCACACTAGTCCCCCTACTGCCCCCTTGCTGACTGGGTTAATTCAGTCTCAAATCTCATCCATTTGATACTGTACTACTGTAGCAATCCTAACACCTCCTTGTCCATTTTTCACCCCTCAGCTACAAAACTTTTTGTTCTCAGCTCTTATGGTTTCACTTAGCCCACTTAGAAATCCTATTGCACTCCAAGTATTACTCAGCTCAGTTAGAGAAATGAACAGAACGAATACATATGTATTATTACAGCAATCCTAGCAGTATAGCTCAGTACTTAGCTCAGTTAGAGAAATAAACAGAACAACTAAATCTGTATTATTACAGCAATCCTAAAAGTATCCAATCATTGCTTTGTCTCCACTTCAGAGACCCTGCTGTAGGACTACAGAGGATCATGGGTGGGAGGGTGGTCACCTCTAAAGTCCTGGCAGAGCTAAATTGAGCTCGCTCACTCTCTTCTCTCGCTCACTCATTCCATTTGTCCTGACGCTGCAGGCTGCCCTTTTGTACTGGGCTCCTGCTTGCGTTGGCACCTTTTTTCCTGCCCACAAAGAAATCCACAGCAGTCCCGACAGAGCTCCATTGAGCTCGCTCACTCGCACACTCTCACTCACTCATTCTGTTTCTCCCAGAGCTGCAGGATGCCCTTTTGTACTGGGCTCCTGCCTGTGTTGGCACCTTTTTCTACCCACAAAAAAATCTGCAGCAGTCCTGACACAGCTCCGTTGAGCGCGCTCACTCCCTCCCTCCTCTCACTCGCTCTTTCTGTTTCTCCTGGCACTGCAGGCTGCCCTTTTGTACTGGACTCCTGCCTGAATTGGTGCCTTTTTCTGCCCACAGAGAAGTTCACAGCTGTCCCAACAGAGCTCCATTGAGCTCACTCACTCCCCCCTCTCACTTCCTCATTCTGTTTCTCCCAGCGCTGCAGGCTGCCCTTTTTGTACTGGGCTTCTGCTTGCATTGGCACCTTTTTCTGTCTACAAAGAAATCTGCAGCAGTCCTGACAGAGCTCTGTTGAGCTCATTCACTCCCCCACTCTCACTTGCTTGTTCCATTTCTCCCGGCACTGCAGGCTGACCTTTTCTACTGGGCTCCAGCTTGTGTTGGCGCCTTTTTCTGCCCACTAAGAAATCCGCAGTAGTCCCGACCGAGCTCTGCTGAGTTCGATCACTCCCCTTCTCTCACTTGCTCATTCTGTTTCTCCCAGCACTACAGGTTGCCATTTGTACTGGGCTCCTGCCTGCATTGGCACCTTTTTCTGCCCACAAAGAAATCCGAAGCAGTCCCCGATAGAGCTCTGTTGAGCTCACTCACTGCCCCTCTCTCACTCACTCATTCTGTTTCTCCCAGTGCTGCAGGCTGCCCTTTTGTATTGGGCTCCTCCCTGCGATGGTGCCTTTTTTTGTCCACAAAGTAATCCACAGCAGTCCCCAATAGAGCTCCATTGAACTCGCTCACTCCCCCTCTCTCACTTACTTGTTCTTTTTCTCCTGCCACTGCAGGCTGCTGTTTTGTACTGGGTCCCTGCCTGCACTGACGCCTTGTTCTGCCCACAAAGAAATCTGTAGCAGTCCCGACAGAGCTCCATTGAGCTTGCTCACTCCCCCTTCCTCACTTGCTCATTCTGTTTCTCCCAGTGCTGCAGGCTGCCCTTTTGTACTGGGCTCTTGCCTGCATTGGTGCCTTTTTCTGCCCACAAAGAAATCTGCATCAGTCCTGACAGAGCTCAGGTGAGCTTGCTCACTCACCCTCTCTCACTCGCTCGATCTTAATCTGTCCCGAACACTGATTTCCCAAAGCAACCACGCTATTCTGTGCCGGAAGCGTGAAAACACATTTCAGCCAGGATGTACAACTGTACTGTTCATAAGGAGGCATAAAAAAATGCCAGTATTGAAAATTTGGTGTGCAAAAATTACAAATTTGCGAAGTTACAAGGGTGCGTAGAAACTGCGCAATGCAAGCTCATAACACAGTCATTTTATGGACTTTCATCACAAAAGTTTCAACATAAGCATTTTAGGACCTCTGCTCATGAACAGTGTCACTGTGATTTTTTTAATGTGTCCCAAACACTGATTTCCCACAGTGACCCTGCTATTCTGCGCCGGAAGTGTGAAAACACATTTCAGTCAGGATGTGAAAAATGACAGCCGTACTGTTCATACGAAGGTGCAGAAAAATGCCAATGTTGAAAATCTGGAGTGAAAATATTGCAAATTCATGAACGCTTGTAAAACAGTCAGTTTTGGGATTTTTTCCACCAACTTTGCAACATAGGCTTTTTGAGAGCCCACCTCATGAACACTTGCACTGTTGTTTCATTAATCGGTCCCAAAAGGTGATTCTGTGCAGTGACTTCAAAATCATCTTTCGGGACTGAATAACACCATGACAGTGACTGAATTCATGAGGAGGGGTCCCAATAACCCCATGTTGAAAATTTGGTGCCAAAATTCCCGAGATATGCACCAAAGTTTAAAGAATCCTATTTATGCCATTATACAGCTTACCAGCATTTCTTCAGTTTGCGGTCAGCTTTTAAGAGTGCAGACGTGTTCTATGTATGGAGTGGGGGGTTGGGAGGCAGGGTGTGCAGAGGGTGGGTGCAGGGCCATGGACTCAATGAGGGACTGTTTTCTGGTTGACAGGGTTAAACAAAAAACATTGCGGGACTTTTTTTTTTTTGTTTGTTTTTTCAGGGACATTTGGCATGCTGGGGTGGGTTCCCAGCATGCCACCTGAGTGGTTTTGGGGGGGGCTGTATCCAGCAGGGATTGGGCTTCCCCATCGCTCACCAAGGGAGGGAGAGCTGAGGGGTTGAGTACCCCCTCGGCAGACAACAAATTGGGAGATTATGCTGATGGGGGTGGGCTCCTCCATCAGCAAATTTCAACTGGGAAAGGGGGGACTGAAGTCGACGGGGATTGGGTGCCCCGGGTGGGGCATGATGCCGAGAGGGATTAGGCATCCCCTCACCATACAGCAGAAACTTGAGCATGGGGGCATTATGCCAACGGGTACTGGGCTCCCTATCAGCAAACTGGGTTGGGGGCATGCAAGATACCGCCCTGTAATGACAGGTCACTCCCTCATTGTAGCGGAATAGCTGACACTGCAATGATGAGGCAGCCCCTGATTGCAGCAGCTAAAACATTTCAAGGTGGTGGCACACTGGCTGAACTAGAGTCAGCAGAAGCATGCCACCCCAGTGGAGAAAGTGGACCAAGCCTCAAAATGGCAGTGGGGCATTAGCGACAACAGTGCCGCACCTCCAAAACCTGCTTCTGCAGCAAGCTGCAGCAACATGTTTCTTGCGCATGCTCACAAGCAACATAAAAAGGTACTAAACCTCCCAAAAATACAATCCATGACATTTGGGACTTGGCATAACCTTAATAAGCTATCTCCATTGTTTGGCATCAATGCTGGAAACAGCTCTTGCCTTGAAAAGACCTTCTCCTTTAAGATATACCTCAGTCTCTCTCTCTCTCTCTCTCTCTCTCTTTCGAAACATCTCTAGCACACAACCACCCTTATTCACCAGACGTTGGGTTCACTAGGCAGAGTTCACCATTTCCTGACACCTGAGACCAAGGTCAGCATTGCCGAGGCAAATCTCCCCTTACTCGACTATGGTTCAATCATCAGCGCTACTGGTAAATCTATTCTACAAAAAAAGCACATCTTATACTATAATATCACTAAATGTGCTTCCAGCTGCAACCATAGTACCCATGACTGTGCAGTGCTGGATTCTCTTAATTGACTATGCCAGGAAATCAGAGATACTCTAGCCTTTGCCTTCCTTATTAACAAAACTCTTGATACAGGCACCCTCCCTCCCTAGCTAGGCAGACTGCTCTTGTCAACGTCCCCAACTCCAGCTCTGCCTCCAACAACAACATTGTTGTCCCACTGTTTCGCACCAACATGGGTCAACAATCCATTTATTTCCATGCTGCCTCCATGTGGAACGAAATACCCCCTCCAATCAGGAATACCTTCACTCTCCCTACTTCCACAAAACTGCTGAAATGCCATTACTCCTCTTCTATCATATTAGGGTTGCTACCTTTGGATGAGATGAAAACTGAATACTAAACCACACCCCCAAACTCCACCCCTAACTCCGCCCCTTTTATGACTAATGAGGGCATCACTTGGACTCTGATTTGCTTGATTTATTCAGAATTGCTGCTGATATTGCATTATGTACAACTTCTTTAAAGTACATCATGATTATTAGTTTTGGTTTGTTTGATTTAGATTTAAATATTTTAAATTTCAGTGTGTGCTAACATTTGCTAGGGTTAGAGATGGGGTTATGGGGACTTTCCATCCTGTATGCACAGCTTAGCTGACAAATCGAGTGACTACAAGGACACCTCTGACAACCGGCTATTTTGGAACAGGTGGCCTTTTCTTGAAGAACTCTTTCAATAAATAAATAAACTACACCAGTAATGGTGGACGAGCAGTAATTACAAATATCATCTGCCATTTTAAGATGTGCTACTGTCCTTCCCATTGCTCCTACTCTAAAGCTATTTGTAATGTCACAGAAGTTTTTAAAAGTGGTAGGAACTATTCATAGAAACATAGAATTTGACAGCAGATAAGGACCGCTTGGCCCACCCAGTCTGCCCATTTCCCTACCTAATGGATAAGCTGCAGATCCTAGTTAACCAGCAGCCTACTTCTTCCTACCCCACCCCCTAGAATTGCCTTATGACTGTCCCATGCATGCTTGAATTCCACCACTGTTTTTGACTCCACAACCGCCTCGGAAGACCGTTCCTTGCATCCACAACCCTCTCTGTGAAAAAATACTTTAATTACCTCTGGAGCCCACCTATCTTTTCAACTTGTGCCCTCTTGTTCTTGCACACCTCTTTTTTTGAAAGATGCTACCCTCTTGGACTTTGTTGATTCCCTTGAGGTACTTGAAAGTTTCTATCATGTCCCCCCTCTCCCTCCTTTCCTCGAGTCTATACATATTAAGCTCCTTAAGTCTCTCTTTATATGTCTTCCGGTGCAGACCCTGCACCATTTTAGTTGCCCTCCTCTGGACAGCTTCCATCCTGTCTATGTCTTTGCGGAGATTGAGTCTCCAGAACTGCATGCAGTACTCCAGATGGGGTCTGACCAGCTGTCTGTACAGAGGTATAATAACTTCCTGTTTTCTACTGATGATGCCTCTCCCTATGCATCCCAGTATCCCCCCAGCCCTCCTTGCTGCCCTCTCACATTGCTTGCCCACCTTTAGGTCATCTGATATGACTACCCCCAGGTCCCTTTCCATTTTTATTGTTGTTAGTATCTCACCCAGAAAAGCACTAGCAAACAGGCAAGAAGGAGGGGTGGAGGAACAATGGGGAGTGATCAAAACAGCCATCACAGAGGCAACAAGCCTTTGTGTAAAGCAAATCAATAAAACTCAACGAAGGAAAAAAACGCTATGGTTCTCAAAAGAGGTGGCAGGGAAGGTTAAGGAGAAAAGGACAGCATTCAGAAAATATAAGGAAACACAGAAGGAACAGGACAGAGAACTTTATCATTTAAAGCAGAAAGAGGCTGGGAAGGCAGTCAGAATAGCAAAGGCCCAAACCGAGGAAATGATAGCCAATTCTGTTAAGAAGGGGGACAAGACCTTTTATAGGTACATTAGGGAGCGAAGAAAGACCAAAGGAGGGATACTGAAGCTTAATAAAGGGAGAGAATGTGGGTAGAGGGTGACAGTGAAAAAGCAGGGATACTGAACAAATATTTCTGCTCAGTATTCACAAAGGAAGAGAAGGGGGAGTTACCTAAACCAAACAAGAGAAACACTCTGAAGACGTGGGTCGGTACCAGTCCATTTACAGAAGAAAGGGTTCTGAAAGGACTAATAAAATTGAAGGTGAACAAAGCAATGGGGCCTGATGGGATTCACCCAAGAATTCTAAAAGAACTAAGGGTAGAACTAGTGACACTGTTGACTACTCTCTTTAACAAATCATGGGAGGATGGGGTGGTACCCGAGGACTGGAGGAAGGCAGATGTGATTCCTCTTCACAAAAGTGGGAGCAGGACAGAGGCAGGAAACTACAGACCTGTTAGTTTGACCCCAGTGGTAGGGAAAATGATGGAATCACTTCTGAAGGAAAGAATTGGTGAGTACCTAAAGGCCAGTGGGGCACAGGACCCAAGGCAGCATGGATGCAAGTGGAGGAAGAATGTAAATAAAAAAAAGCCTGAATGTTGTCAGCTTCCACAACCTCAGGGGTAGGCTTTTCCACATATTAACTGCCATCTGTGTGAAGTAAAGCTTTCTGATGTTTTCCAATCTAGTTCTGCTTGCACTTGCCAGCTCAAACATCTGTTTATACTCCACCCTGCCTATCCCCTTTTAGTATTCAGAAAGCCACAATCATCTCCTCTCTCAGCATTCTCTTTTTCAGGCTAAATAAATCTCTCCTCAAATCATAGTTCTTGCTTCCTAAGTCACTAATCGATTTGGCGGCCCTGTGCTGAACCTTCTGGATCTCTTCTATGTCCTTTCTGCACTGCGATGACCAGAACTGGGTACAGTAATCCAGGTGTGGCTGAATAATGTCTTTGTAGGGAAAAAAAGCAGGAGGGCTTACTTAGGATTCAAAAGTGGGTCATTAACAGAGCAGAAGAGGAAAATGCAGGGGGTGGTGCAGTGCAGTGGATGCAGGGCTGCAGTCTTCAGGAGGACATTCTGGGTACTGCGGTGCTGCCCCATGTGCAGGCACTTCTCTGGGTTGAGAGCAGAGGATGCCAGTCTCTGGGTGAGCTGTCAGGTGTGCTGGCAGCCTTTGCCCCCACCCAGAGACCACCGTGTCTGCAGACACTGCCACAGCGGATGCCCAGGCATAGGGCTGGCTGAACTACAGTGGGTTCAGGGAGGATGGGAGGGTTCAGAGGCACATCCTCCATCTGGTCCATCTTAGTAACTCCTTTGCTGTCTTGGAAGAGCGGGCAAACCCCACACAGGAACCCGATGTGAGACCAGAGAGGATGAGTGGGTCCTCCAGGAGGAAGACCCAGGGGCGGGAGGTAGTGGACCCTGGAGAAAGAGGAAGTTACTCCTGGTGGGGACTCAATTGTCAGGGGAATGGATCTGTGTACAGATAGAGAGGAGGAGAGGGAAGTCAAGTGCCTCCCAGGAGGCACAGCTTGGAGGGAGAGGGGGTGAATCCAGAAGATTACTACAGCAGTAGCTGGGGGGGGGGACTGGATGTCATGGTCCACTTTGGGACAAATGACCTAGTCAAAGAGAAGGTGAGCACAGAGCAAGTCTCTTTGACTAATGAACATGGGGGCAATGAAACACTAACAAAACTTACAATGCAGACCACACTAAAGCTACCAACAGTCCCTATTTTCCCAGGACAGTTCCTATTTTAGGCAGCATGTCCCAGTGTCCCCACAAGTTTTGGAAAATGTCACTTTTGCCCTGGTTTTTGCTTACTTGTCCCAGTTTTGTCCATTTTTTTTGCTGACTGCTAATCCATGAGTGACAGTTATTTCAGTACCACTGTGGTGCTGCTAAGGTTGGACAGCAGTTTGCAACTTCAACCCCTGTGCATATGTTGCACTGCAAGCATGTCAGTGGGATCACAGTAAACCTTCCTGTTAGAGTAGACTGGGTAGTAGTGCAAACAAGTGCATATGGATGTCTACCTCCCAGCAGCTGAGAGGGACTCCAGAGAGAAAAGAGACCGGCAGCAGTGAACTAAGGTACCTGAAACTGATCAGCTGTAGGGAAGTGTGTGAAAACAATCTGGTGTGGGCTTAGGAGTCACTGAAGTGAAGTTTGCTCAGCAAATGAGGTGAGTGTAAGCAGGATGGATGGCACTGTCAGGAGGAGCAATACATGCAGCTTGAATGTGTGATCACAATTTAATGCAGGATTACTTCCAATGAACTTCCTGTACATCATGATTTGGAACTTGCTGGAGCAGAATGATGTATTGTTTTAATCTGGATGTTTGCTACTGGTGTTACTGTGGGGCAGCACGGCCAGAGCAAGCAGCAAAATTGGATTGATTGAGTGCAGCGTTGTCTGCGGTGGTGCCCATGGGAGTGACACAGTGGGGGTCATGGTCAGGATGGACAGTCCCAGCTTTAGGCTTCAGAAAGTTGGTAGCTTTACAAATATCTATACAGGATAAGAACATAGCATTCAGGCACAAATGATTCAGCTTCCAAATCTCTTGTAAAGGTCCATGATGAAATTGCCAGACCACTATTATCAGTGATGAGACAGTCATTTATAACTGGTGTGGTGCCAGGTGGCTGCAGGCTGAAACCCGAGGAGCACATAGCAGGGGTCTGAAAAGCTTTCTTGTTTCCTATGGCAGCTAAACCACCATTACCTGCCCATTGATCTGTGCTAAATACTGAAAATATTGAAATATTGATTTCTGTGTGATTAAATGGTATTTTACCATATATTTTGCAGTAGATTTTTAGCACGACTAAAGTATTTGGACCCTTTCCAGACTATTCTGTGGCACAGTTCAGTTACTGCCTTGCTCTGCCCTAGTGTTATCTCTTTTCAAAGCTACATGGAGTCCCTGGTGGAGGAGCCCGTGACTGGGAAAGGAGGATATCAACAGCCCGTGGGGGCTCTCCCAGGAACAGAGCAGGCTGATATCCTCACAGAGCGAGTTGCTGAATGCAGCATATCAGTAGAGTTTATTTCTGCTGAAACACGCGTTTTGCTAGGAGAGATTATATTTACATCAGACTACAACTGCAGGGGAGTATTACTGATTTCTAAAACTCCCTTACTCTCCTTACCTCTCTGTTTTGTTCCTTCATCTTTCCCCCTTTTTATTGTTTTTTTTTTTCTAAAGCTGCTTTCTCAGTCTTGCATGAACTATAAAACTACTGTATGAACATATTGTGAGACCTGTGCTTTTGTGCTGATTTAAGACACAGTGGCCCAGATATTCAAAAGGGTTGCACCATGCACAACAGAGATGCGCCAGCGCAAGTCCAAAAATGCACCATTCTGCAATATTCAGCGGGAGGCAGCTGCGCCACTCAAATTGCTATGCGCAAGAGTGCAATGGTAATGAATGCATGTGCAACCGTAGGGGGATGAACCATGAATAAATGGTGCAGTGCGATATTCAACAACATGCGCCATACGCAATAGGGGAGGTAGCGGAAGCTGCGCCAAAGCAGAAGTGAGCCAAAATAAAAAGGAGCAAGAGAGAGGTGCAAGAATGCTACAGGAAGGCCTGCAGTGGGGGTGAGCTGGCAGCCATACCAGTGAGAGCAACAGAGAGAGGGACAGTGGTGGAGCAGGACAGGGCACACTTGTGTCACGCAGGACAGGTCTGGGGAGCCAGACAAACAGAGCAGGTACAACAGGGCAGAGCTGCAGAGTGGTCAGGGCAGTGGCAGGACAGCAGAAGGCTGGAGGTGTACCCGGTGCAGGGGTAGCAGTATAGAGGACAGTGTGGGGACCGGGACAACGTGTGCCAGGGGCTGAACAACCAGGAACATGGCCAGTGCCATCATACAGATGGAAGCAGTAATGAGGAGTGTGAGAAGGCAGGCAGCAGGGGGGCACGGCTGTGGAAGGGCCCGTCAGCAGTATGCCCCCAACAAGCGGTACAGAGTCTGCATCACCTTCGAGCAGTCAAGTGATACAGAGATTGTGGGCTGGTACCGCCTGAACCGGGTGATCCTGAGGCAGCTCTGTGAGCTGTGCAGTGATGAGATGCAGGCACCCACATGACACAGCCATGCTCTGTCAGTGGAGACCAAGGTGACAGCTGTCATGTGCCTGCTCGCCACGGGCACCTTCCAAAGACCAATAGGGGACATGACAGGCATAACCCAGTTGGCCGTGTCACACCTACTCACACAATTCCTCAGTGCACTGCTGCCACATGCTGCAAAGTACATACATTTCCCCAGCACACAGGTGGAGCACACAGCACACATACAACAGTTTCACAGGGTAGCACGTATGCCTGACGTGCTCGGGGCCATTGACTGCACCCATTTGGCCTTCCACATACCACCTGGCCCGGAAGGCATTGCCTACCGCAACTGCAAGGGATACTCCAGCATCAACTGCCAGGTGGTGTGCGATGCCAGGGGGCACATAACCAATGTCTGTGCCATGCACCCTGGGGGAGCACATGACATCTTCATCTGGCACCAGTCAGCACTGTGCCACAGGTTCTAGAGTGGGGATATCCCCACTGGCCACCTAGTGGGTGAGTATGCACAACATGCAGGATGATATGGGCCGCTGTGGGGAGGAGGCATAGTCAGAGATGCCATGGGTACCAGCCTTGATGGCCCATGGCAGAGCGATGCAAACCACCATACTAATGTACATGGTCTATCCCTCTATACACAGGTGACAGTGGATACCCACTTCATCCCTGGCTGCTCACACAGTACCGGTGCCCAGGCACCCCATTGCACCAATGATACAATGAGGCACATGCCACCACACGTAATATCATCAAGCGTGTGTTTAGGATGCTGAAGTCACGGTTCCGGTGCCTGGACATGTCTGGCAGTGCCCTACAACACTGCCCCTCGAAGGCCTGTGGGCTATTCCTGGCCTGTTGCATCCTGCACAACATGGCCAACGACTGTGGGATAGTTGTAGAGGTCGAAGAGGGGGACAGTGATGGGGATGATGACACTGGTTCCGATGGTGATGAGCAGCCACCCCCTGGGCGAAGGGACCCCCGCCTGTTCAGGATTGTGCAGCTGCACTGGGACACCATCACAGAGGAGCACTTCAGCCAACACAGGTAGGTCACGGGGTCTTGTGCAACCACCACTGGCAAGGGCACAACCTACACACATGCATGGATGAATCCCAGGAGTGGATGGTGGCAAGTGAATGGGACTGAGCATGGATCCGCACACACCGTCAGGGATGGGCATGGCCAAACACGACACGTGCACACACGCACACACACACATGCACACACCCCCACCCCCACACCACAAGACATGCACAAGGGGTAGAAGGCATGCTGACCACGATTGCAACACCTAGCCACACAGAGGCGCACACACGGAAATGCCCAGTGGCCGTCACTGTGCATGTGTCTGATGCTGGGCACCATTGCACACTGGCGGACAGTGCAACACAGGCATCATTATGCACACGCCACAGTGGACAGCAGCCGAGGAGGGTGTGCATATGGACAATATTATTGGCTGCAGGGGATAGTACCCCAACCGGGTGCCTCACGGTGTGCAACACACTGCACACAGGGCAGCGGCAGACAGTGACCATGGAAGGGAATAGGTTAGTCACATGGCACAGTGCCATGGCCACCAGGGATGCATGGGTGGCCCTGCTGAGACATGCCAGCCATGACAGACTGACCATTGGCACCATGGGGTGGCACAGATGTACCACCAGGGGTGATGCTGCGGGAATGTGACCGTGTTCATGCAGGGGTCTGCAGCTCACCAAACATGCCTGCACCTGGCGTGCTCGGTATGCCCACAGCCAAACCTGGTGTCAACATGGGAGGTGTCACACAATGCCGGGAACAGGGGGTGGTCATGGCACTGCATGGTGTTTGCGGTGCATGGGCAAATAACTGGGTGCTCATTGTGGCCATGGCAGCTGTGAATGCCTGTGTCTGCCTCTCAATGGCCATGCTCTCATCCTCCCGCAGCCGGTCCATCCCTGCCAGGAGCAGAACGGTGTCCCTGCTGCGCCGCTCTTCTGCCTGGCACAGGACCACACTGAGTGTATCCACTGCCATCACAAGCCACAACTGCTGATCTACTGAATCCTGAAGTATGCGGGTGTGCTCATCTAAGAGGTCATCCACCTAATCGGCATGCTGTCCCTCACGGTGTTCGCCGCCGGGCTGGGTAGCACCCCTTGAAGTTGGGCGCTGCACACCAGGGCCATGCCTGGGCATGTCCACAGGTGGTGCACTGATGCCGCCCCCTGACACTGTCCCCCCCTATCTCCATAGTCCAACTGCTGGCACTGCCCCTCCAGACACCAATTACAAGGGCTCGCCAGTGCCGATGCATCGTCCGCAACAGCCTCACTGGCCCGAATGCACACCAGTGCTGCCCCACTGGGGCATACAGGCATGGGCTGGGACTGTGATGTCACACAGGCCTCCATGGTGACACCACCCAAGGCTACGCCCATGCCGTTCCCCGCTGTGGGACCATCTTGTCCTGCGTCCCACATGTGCCACTGTCTGGGATGTGTGATCCATCATCATCATTGGTGCCTGATCCGGCACCAGTCCATGTCCCAGCATGCTGGATTCCATGGCCGCTGTCACGCTGGGACACAGGCAGAGCCTCATTCACACCATCACCACCATCTTCAGTCTGAACAGACAGGAAGGTATGCGGTGGTACTGACCCACAGACACCTGTGGCGGTGGATGGGCACTCCTCCGTGTCCAGGGCCTCGCCCACTTGTGCACACACCCACCACCACCACTGATCCATGTAGATGCTAAGGAGCTGCAAGGGAACACTGTAGCATTAATGTCACCGTCCTACCCTGTGGCACTCCCCTGCCACCCACACAGTGACAGCACAGGACCTACCATGCAGTGACAGGCTGTCACCCGTCTGGAAGCCACCACCTGGAATGCCCTCTGTGGCACAATGCCGCATGCTGCCAGCCATCCGCTCCTCCTGTCCTCCTGTGGCATCAGGCTAGGCACATCCAGCTGCCCACCACCGGTTGCAGCATGTGCAGCCCTGATGGCAGCCACCTTGTCTTTAATCCTCCTCCTGTCTGTGCCGACCTTCTTCTTACATTCCTTCATGGATCACTGGTGGCTGCCATGCTGGTTCATGGCATGTGCAACCTCACCCCATGCAGCAGCATGGGCCTGTGGTGTTCCCCGCTGTCTGCTAAGCAGCAGTTCCCTGTCAAGGTATGCCTCGAACAGGGCATCTATTTCTGCCCGTGTGAAGTTGGGCCACCTCTTCCTCCAACATTCCTGTTCTACCTCTTCCTCACGTTCAGTCATTGTAGAGCCTGTGGGAATGACAGGTGTTATCTTTCACTGTGCAGTCCCATGCATCTCTCACACACCACAGTCCACACTGGCAAACAGCATGCAACCTACCACAATAGACTGCAATACCAGACTATGGGGTCTGCAGCCCCATGTCATATTTACATAGTGCAATGCATGCAAATGAGGTGAGGCTAAACTTTAAGTGGATGCTAATGCAATAGCTGCACCATGGAATTGCTGATGAGCTGATATGCATATACTGGCTGAATATTACGCTGTTGCACCTTGCGCAATTGTGCTGAATGTGCTCAGGCACAGGTGCAGCTCTGTGACGTGCACAGTAGGCACCACATGGCACATACCTGGGGTGCTGACACTGATGCCTGCTGCGCTGCTGACGTGCTGAGCATGAGAGGCAGTGCAGGGCATGACCACCACTGTGCTAGTGGCGCTAGTGCGCTGTTCAAATGTATGGCGCCCTTGCCCTGGAACGCCGTAGGTGCCGTGGTGCCACAGCATGGTAGGCCACTACAGGAAGTCCCACACAGGCACCCTACTGTGCTACATGCGGGGAGTACCAATCACACTATGGTGGTCCGTGCACGAGAGACCCTTGACCCTGTGCCTGACCATTGCTCCCTAGGTGCCATGCGTCCACATGGGTGCACCCCTATCACGCTGTTTGGTGACAACGTGATGGGGAATGGTATCACTGTACTGTGCAGCATCTGCACGTGATGGACGTGCACTAGGGAGTGCCATTGAATCCGAGCAGATCCAGAGATGGCACATAGGAGGGCTGCAGTATGGAGCCAGATTGAACTGGCTAATTTGGTGGCACTAGTGGAGCCCCATGCTGGTGCTCTATTTGGAGATGCACCCCTGGACAGGGCCAGGAGTGCCATGTGGGAGGAAGTGGCAGTGATGCTGCAGGAGGCTACAGAGATGGACAGATTGGCAGAGCAGTGTCGACACCAGTATGGGGACCTCCAGCGGAGGGACCCGGACAGGCTTGCCTACCTGTGGGCATGCGCCAGGAGAGGCGCTGTTCCATGGCCAGGTAGGTGCCCCATCCTTACACTGGTTGCGTCCGTACGGGTATCACAGTGGGCATGTGTTAACCAGCGGGGGGTGGGCCATCCAGTGTGGGCAGTGGTGGTGGTGGTGTGGGGGGGCAGAATGGTTGGGCTGTGTGGGATCGCACACACCCGTGGGTGGGGGGCCTTTGCTACTGGATTGTACTGATGTTCCTCTCTCCATGTTTGCACACTAGGCCCTGAGGAGCATCGCCGTGCTCAGGAGGACAGGCAGAGATGCGAGCTGAGGGGAGGGGAGTTACATCCTCATGCCAGAGGTCCCATCGTGGGTCAGCGCCAGGACCAGGCCGATGATGGTGAATGCCTTTCATCCAGGATATTCTGTGCATGCTGTGTAGCAGGGCAGGTGGTGGGACATTGCCACCATCCATTGACACCACTGCCATGCACGCCACATGGTACAGTCAACACTGTCCTGTGGCACTGCATGTCTGGGTGTGCAGCGCTGGTGGTCCATGCGTGCACTGCGTACATGGCTGTGCCACTGCCTTCTCACTGCATAGCCATGTCACTGTACAGCCACGGTGGTGCTGTGTGGGACTTAGGCGGTGGCTGTGTGCAGCGGTCTGCATGGCTGTGTGTGCCTGGGCGGGCAGGTCATGTGGACATGATCACTGTTGGTGGTCGCACACCATCACAGGGGCGTGTCCCACAGCTGTATGCAATGCACAATGGGTGGGCTGCAGAGGACTGTGCATTCATGCCTATTGATTTAGCTCCCTTGTCCTAGGTGGATAGTGGATGATGAGGATTGAGAGGGTGGTGCAGGAGCTTCTGCAGGTGGCCCGAGCCTCTTTAGAGATTCTTCAGTGGGTGGAGCAACACGGAGTCCACAGGAGGCATGGCAGAAGGTGCCACCAGAGTGGGGAGAGGGGCTCCCACTGAATTGCATGTGCCCCAGGATGAATCCTACCCCCCTGGACCCACCCTCACACCCCTCCTTCCCTTTCCCATATGATCACCCCTGCCCCTTACCCACCCCCACCTGATTTATGGCCCTCACCCCATAATGATTGTATATAGCTGTATATAGTTTTGTTATTACTTTTAAAATACATTTGTTTTGTTCTGCCTACTGTGGTGGTCTCTGATTTGCAGTGGGCAAAAGATGCTCAGCTGCAGTGGTGTGCATGGCGTCAGTGGTGGTGCTATCATGGGCATGTATGTCCATAGGGGAGGTGACTTTGGTGTGGGCGTAGTTCTCAGTCACTGTCTGTGGTTTGTGTGTTGTTTCCTGCACACTGGATGACTGTGTGCAGTGGTACACAGTGCATGCACTGTGTCCATGTCGCCCCGTCAGACCGTCCATGGCCTGTGTAGCTGACACCCTTGCATGTCTGAGACCTGCACAGTCTGCTGGCATGTCAGTGGTGGCTACCCATGCTGGACAGCCACTGTACCCAGCACGATGCCAGGTTGCCTTCTGTCACTGGTGTGATGCATGTCTGCCTCGGGTGGCACTGTTGCCTCCACTGTTGTTGTCCCACCTCAATGCTGTCACTTGTGTCTGTTGCAGGGGATGTGCTCCACTGTCTGTCACTTGTGCTCCGGCTTCATGCTGGTGGCGTATGGCATCGTGGTGCCTGCACAGGGTTGCTGGCACACCTGTGCCATGGAGGGGTTCTGGCCATGTGTACGTGGCTGCCATGGCCACATGCCGGGGGCTTGGTTGACCCGCTACTGTGTCCCTGTGTTGGTGTGCCCTTGGGTATGGGTGGGTGTTTGTCCATGCACTGTGTTGCATCCTGTGTGACGTATGCATCCATGCACCACTGTGGGTGTCTGCACTGGCTGTTGTGGCCAGTGTTGGGATGGGGTGTGTCTTTGGAAGGGTGTGCAGGGTGCTGTACCACTGGTGATGGGGTCCGGGGCATGCCCTGTCACGTGTGGGGTACCTTGTGTGCCGACGCATGGTCGGTCTCTCAGCTGTACCTCAGGGGGCGCATGCGGGGCGGCATTATGTGTGCAGTCATTGCATCACTGTCTGCTGCCACCCACTGCAAGGTGCTCATGGTGGGGCTGCCTTGCATGGTTCTGTGGTGCAAAGGGTTGCATTGTCACAGTGGGGGTGGTGGCATGTATGGGGTGTCCTGCAGTGTTGGGCACTACTCCTGGGCAGGGTGTATGGGGGATCGTGGTGCAGGGTGCGCTCTGCATTGGTGGGATGGTGTGGCACAGGGTGGCCGGGCATCCATGTGTGATGGTCACAGCTTGCCAGGGGGTGTGCTGGGGCACCATGCCCCAGCGGTGGGTTTGTTGCTGGTGTCCCTGGGCTGGTGGTTCTTCCAGCTCTGCTCCGATTGTGCAGTGCATGGGGTGTGGGGGGGGCGATGTCTGTTCTGCTGTGTGCTCCTCTGCCCATCCCTACCATGGGTGGTGGGCCCCTGCATCCTGTCCCTGTGCATCCCTGGTTGTGCTGTTGCACTGCTGCCCTGCTTCACTGAGCATCACTGGTTGTGCTATATTGCGCATCTGACCTGCACCACTGCATATCCCTGGTTACGCAATGACGCAGTTGGTGCGATATTCAGTCGTGTGCTGCAGGGCACATCTTGACCTACGCAGTGTTTGAATATCACGCATGTTGCACATGGGTGCAGTGGACTTGCACCTGCTCCTGCTATTGCACTACTTTGTGGCCCAGTTTGAATATCTGGGCCAGTGTGTTTATCTAGAGGCCTTTTCCTTTGTGTATTTTATCCACGTATAATCACAAGAGCACGTGTTCAGCATGTGCAGTGTGACATTCCCTATAAAGCACATGCATGGTGCTCTGAATGTGAGCTTCGCCATTTTGAAGGAACACTGGAACACTGAGGCCATGTGTTGGTTTTTTGAAAATGATGCTCTTCAAGTTGTAGTAATTGCAAGTTTAAATTTTATATTTTATGTGTACCATTGCTCGCTTTTCCTTTTCTACCCTCATATTCCGGTACTATATGACTTGTTACTGTGAATGGTGGAAGGGTGGAATTTGCACTAGTAGCACTTAAGTTTTTAAAGGCACTTTTTCTTGATTTGATTAGGAATGTTGTCACTTACTGAGTGCGTGCATAAGGAGACTGAATTCAAGCTATTTTTCTCTCTTACTGTGAAGTGGAAGCCACACCAGGATTGCAACCACAGTTGTTACAATGTCAAGGTAAGAATCTGATACTTATAATATTGGATGTTTATAACAGCAGAAACTTGATTTTGGAAAGCCAAGTAGGTCTGTCATTGAGGCACAGGTGAGGAAGCATAGAAAAACCAGGGGCAGTTGCAAAATTCACAGCAAGAGTTTTATTATTAATAACAGTAAAATAAAAAAAATAAAATTGTTAAAAATAACTATTTACAAAGGCCTTAGAAACAGAAAAACAGAGTCCTTCTGAGGTTTTCTTCTCAATTTCCAATCTCAGTCTCTCCGTCTCTATCTCTCTCTTTTGCAGAACATTGCAGCTCCTTTATATAAGTCTGTGCAGGAGCTCATTAAGGAAATTGCAAGCTTCTCACACAGTGTTCTTGTAAGTTTCCAATGTTCTTGTCAGTTTCAGAAGTTGCAGCAAAAAGAACATTGTGACCCAGAACTGACCTCTTGTTTACATTTTCTGCAAAAGGCTTAAAAATTGCATCTCATGTTAACCCCTTGAGTTCCAAATAACTTTGCAATCATTTCAACAGTATAACTATATACAGTTCTAGCTTTGCAATCATTTCAACAGTATAACTATATACAGTTTTAAACAAAGGGATCACAGTATCAATTACATTTCCACAAAAAAGATTTGCATGCATTTTTATGTCTGCAGATATGCAAGGGGAAAAAAAATTACAGAACAGCAAGTGAGGGTAGAGAGATATTGAGAGGCAGAGAATTGCAAGACTGTCAAGGTGACCAAGTCCTAGGTCTCATGAGAAAATTTAGTTGCGCAACCAGACAGAGAAGATAGAAAAGTAGAGGATAAAACAGACCCTTGTGTTTAAACTCTTTCTCCATTACAACTGGGACAGGGCCATATTCAACCCTGTTGCATACCCCCCCCCAAGAGGGAACCGGTTTTGCAAAAACAGGTTTCCAAAACTTTCTAGTAATTCTCCACTAACGTATTAGGAGGAGCAAATCAGGTGCCCCATCACTCTCTGCTCTCCAACACATTACCTCCAAAAACCATATACACACTACAAACAGGTATCTGCCTCTATCTCTGAAATCAAATAAAGAGGCAGAAGACACTGCAGAGCAGGACACTGTGGCACAGGAGCTAGCACAACAAAACTCACCCAAATCAGGAACCAAAACAAAACAAGCACAAAGGAAATCCAAAAACTTATGATCATAGGAGACTCCATGATTCGGGGAGTTGATACCCATCTCCAGCTAGGGTGATGGTCAGATGTCTCCAGGTACATCAGCATGGAGAGACACTGACCACATTGCTAAATTGTTCACAAAGCAGGAGAAAACATTGATGTCCTAGTACACATAGGGACTATGATCTCGCCAGCCGGTCAGTTGTGGAGACCAAGGAACACCTGACTAGGCTGGGTGACAAACTATCATCTATTTCGTCTGCATCTCCTTCTCTGAGATCCTGCCAGTCTGGGAGAGGGAGCAGATGGACAGAAGGTCAGAGAAGGGAGATAGGGAGCTAAACATGTGGCTCAAGGGCTGGTGCCAGGAAAAGGACACAGATTTGTAGGAACTGGCAACAGTTCTGGGAGCAAAGTTCTTTAAATTTGATGGACTGCATCTGACTAAAGAGGAAGTCAGTGCATTGGGGCAGAAGTTTGATGTCTTTGCAGAATATTTAAACTAGCAATGGGGAGAGGGGTGCAGCACCCATACGTCGAACGGAAGAACACCCTCCCGGCTGAGCTAGTGGTCAAACAGGAATTCAGCATGTTTGCCGCTCATTTGCATCACCAGGTAAGAAAAGATTTGTCTCCCATACTACGACAGGGGTAATGCCAAACTTCAACCAACAACTAACACACCAAAATCTCGACAATGGAAAATCATGTACACAAATGCTCACAGCCTGGGAAATAAGATCCCAGACCTGCAGGCAATAATGTCAGAGGCTAAACTGGACATAGTAGCAATTAGTGAGACGTGGTTTACCAGTAACCACACTTGGGAGACTTCAGTACCTGGCTATGTATTGTTCAGAAGAGACCAGGTGTGTAAGGGGGAGGAGGGTCCTGTATGTTAATGAAAATATCAAAGCTACAGAAATTCAGAATACACATAAGGAGCCAGAAGAACTGTGGGTCACCCTGGAAACAGGAAATGGGACAGTCATAAGAACTGGGGTTGTCTACAGGCCCCCAGACCAGAGGGAGGACATAGACACATTACTGTTAGAAGATATACAAAACATGACAGCTAAAGGGGAGGTTCTGATAATGGGAGACTTCAACATGCCAGATACAGATTGGTCAATACCAGCAGGAACATCTGCCAGAACTAGACTCATAGTGGATTCCCTGGAAGGAGAGGGCCTCAAACAACTGGTACAGCAACCCACAAGAGACAGGGCTATCCTAGATCTAGTACTGACTAACAAAGAAGGGATCACAGATCTCCAGGTAGAAGGTCACCTGGGGGCCAGTGACCATCACATGGTATGGTTCAATTTGGCTACTACATCTAAATCATCCCATTCCAAGGCAAAAATATGGGACTTCAGAGGAGCTGACTTTGATAAGATGGCCAACAGAGTTAAGCTAGACCTGGCAAAAAGAAACACAGGTGAGGGGGTACAGGCAAAGTGGGCAAGCATTAAGGATGCAATACTTGAAGCAACATCCCATTGTGTTAGACAGAAAAGAAAGTGCAAAAGAAGAAGGAAACCACTTTGGTTATCAAATACAGTAGCAGAAAAGGTCAGAGCCAAAAGGCTGGCCTTCAGGAAATATAAGGGAACACAGCGGGATGAAGATAGGGAGGCATACCAAACTGCCCTAAGGGAAGCAGGTAAGGCAGTAAGGCAGGCAAAGTCCCAAACTGAGGAAACACTAGCACGAACAGTAAAAGAAGGTGATAAGACTTTCTATAGATATATTAGTGAAAGGAGAAAGTCCAGAGGGGGTATGCTAAGCTTAATGGAGAAAATGGAGCATGGGAGGAGGAGGACCCTGTAAAGGCATCTATCCTAAATAGATACTTTTGCTCAGTATTTACTGAAGAGAAGGTAGGCAGGGCCCACAGCTCAGCATCATGGACACAGGGGAGGGAGGTGAGCACTACTCCCTTCACAAAGAAAGGGTCCTACAAGAGCTTGCTAAGCTCAGGGTGGATAAGGCAATGGGACCTGATGGCATCATCCCAGGGTACTTAAGGAGCTAAAGGAGGAACTAGCAGAGCCATTAGCAGAATTGTTTAGTGAGTCTCTGAGCACAGGAGAGGTCCCAGAAGACTGGAGAAGGGTTTATGTGATCCCGCTCCACAAGAGTGGTAGCAGGGAGGAGGCGGCAACTACAGACCGCCAGTCTTACTCAGTAGTGGGCAAGATTATGGAGGCACCCTTAAGGAAAAGATAGTGCAACACCTGGAATCCATAGGGCACAGGATCCAAGACAGCATGGGTTTACAAAAGGAAGGTCCTGTCAAACTAATCTCATAGATTTCTTTGACTGGGTAACCAGAGTGGTGGACCAAGGGGGAGCAGTTGATGTCACCTACCTTGACTTCAGCAAAGCTTTTGACACTGTTCCACATAGAAGATTGATAAATAAGCTGGGTAGGCTCGGGGTGGGTCAGAAGTTGGTCAACTGGGTGGCAAACTGGTTGACGGGCAGAAAACAGAGAGTGGTGGTAAATGGTATACAGTCAGAAGAGATTCAAGTCACAAGTGGGGTACCTCAGGGATCAGTCCTGGGGCCAGTCCTCTTCAACATCTTCATTAGTGACCTTGCAGATGGACTAGAGGGTAAGGCTTGTCTGTTTGCAGATGACACCAAGATCTGCAACAGAGTAGATGAGCCAGATGGGGTGGGCAGAATGAGAAGAGATCTGATAAACTAGCGGAATGGTCAGAAGAGTGGCAACTGGGATTTAATGCAAAGAAGTGCAAAATCATGCACATAGGGAAGAGAAACCCTGAAGCCACTTATAGGCTGGGAGGGAGTTGCTAGCAGTCACAAAGGAAGAAAGAGACTTGGGCATCATCATCACTGATGACCTAAAATCATCCAAGCAGACCTCTAAAGCAGTAGGTAAGGCTAGGGGGTGTTAGGGTATTAGTAGGGGTATCACAAGTCGTAAGAAGGAGGTAATAATCCCTCTGTAAAAGACACTGGTTAGGCTCCATCTGGAGTACTGCGTGCAGTACTGGAGGCCACACCTTCACAAGGACATTAACCAAATTGAGGCAGTCCAGAGAAGGCAACCAAAATGGTGCAGGACTGCATCAGAAGACATATGAGGACAGATTAACGGAGCTCAATATGTATACCCTTGAGCAAAGGAGGGAGAGGTGATATGATCGAGGCATTCAAACACCTTAAGGGCATAAACAAGGTGAAAGAGCCTAACATGTTTAAATATAAGAAAAATAGCAGGACAAAGGACACAGCATGAGATTAGAGGGGCGATTAATGGGGAATGTGAGGAAATTTTTCACAGAAAGGGTGGTGATGCATGGAATGGCTTACTACAAGAAGTGGTGGCTATGAATACAGTGCAGGCTTCAAACAGGCATGGGATAGGCATAAGGGAGCAATACAAATGACTATGAATAGATAGGCCACTGACAGAGCAAAGGCTGATGGCACATTTATAAGGTAGAAAAAGAAATGGGCAGACTGGATGGGCCTTGCGGTCCTTATCTGCCGTCAACTTCTATTTTTCTATGTTTCTATAAACATTGCAGTTCTGTGCATATGCAGTATCATTTTTTCCATAACAGTACAGCAAATAGTGAAGCTTAAACTCACACATTTATTTTTTCAGCTTTCAGAATTCTCAATTCCAGATCCATATCTAGACAAAAAAATCAGCATTGACATTCTCTTTCCCAGATTTGTGCATCACTTTAAATTTAAATGGCTGTAATGCCAGGTACCACCATGTGATTCTAGAATTTTTAGCCTTCATTTGGTTCAGCCAACAGAGAGAACTGTGATCTGTTACAAGTACAAAGTCAGCTCCTAATAAGTAAAGCTTAAGGGACTCCATGACCCACTTTGCTGCAAGGCATTTCTTTTCAGTAGTGGAATACCTTTTCTCTCTGTCATACAACTTCCCACTTATGAACAGAAGAGAATGTTTTTTCCCATCTATATGCTGACTCAAGACTGCTCCTAGGCCTACCTCTGATGCATCAGTCTATAACAAAAATTGTTTCTCAAAGAGTGGGCTTCTTAAAATAAGGGCTGAACATAATGCAGTTTTAATGGCTTGAAAAGCCTTGTCGTACTCTGAGGTCCATTTCACATTATTTGGGAACTGTTTCTTTGTGAGTTCAGTGAGGGAGGTAGCTAACTCAGCAAAGCTGGGAACAAATCTCTGATAATAACCAGCAAGCCCTAAAAATGACCTGACATGTTTCTGAGGACAGGGCTGTTAGCTACAGCTTCTATCCTGGAAACCTCTAGCTTGACTTCTCCATTTCCCAAAACATAGCCCAAATATCTGGTTTCCTGCATGCCCGATGCACACTTGGAAGGATTCATTGTCAGACCTGCCTTTTTGATCAATTGGATAACTGCTCATAGGTGTTCAAGGTGGCTTTTCCAGTCTAGACTGTATACCACAACATCATCCAGGTATGCAGCACAATAACCAGTGTGAGGGGATAAAATTACATCTGTGTACCACTGGAATGTAGCAGGAGCACCATGTAAACTAAACGGCATGGTGGTGAACTGATAGAATCCTACAGGAGTGGCAAATGCAGCTTTGTCTCTGGATTCTTTAGCTAGGGGGATTTGCCAGTAACCCTTAGAGAGATTGAGGGTATTGATATATTTGGCACCCCCAAGTCTGTCCTCCAAATTGTGTATTCTGAGCACAACTGTCAAATTCTGACACTTAAGTTTCCTAAAATCAAGGCAGATTCTTACACCTCCGTTTTTGTTTGCAATCACCATTGGTGATGACCGAGCACTTCTCGACTCTTCTATGATACTCAATTCTTTCATTTTTTGTATTTCCTTAACCACATCAGCTGTTAAGCACTCTGGAAATCTGTTTGTTTTTTGTCTAATAGCACGAGTATTCCTTGTCACTATTACATGCTCAACCCCTTTTGCTCAGCCTGGTACTGTGGTAAAAGTACTGTTTAATGTCTTTAGCAAGTTACAAATTTCTACAGTTTGTTCAGAGGTTAAGGAAATGTTTACCTTTACAGCATCAGCAGTTAGTTTTTTCCAGTGTGTCATAAGCTACAGCAATATCACCTTTATCATTTTCTGGTAAAACTAGCAAACAGCTTTTGGTGTTTTTTCAACCTATTTCTTGAGGTTAGCATGGTATATCTTAGTAGGATTTTTCCTATCAGGCATCTCAATCTCATAGTTAACTGTGCCAGTACATCTAAGCACTTTATAAGGCCCTTGCCACTTCATTAACAATTTATTTTCTGTAGTGCAGGAGAAAACATTGATGTCCTAGTACACATAGGGACTAATGATCTCGCCAGCCGGTCAGTTGTGGAGACCAAGGAACACCTGACTAGGCTGGGTGACAAACTATCATCTATTTCGTCCGGCATCTCCTTCTCTGAGATCCTGCCAGTCTGGGAGAGGGGAGCAGATAGACGGAAGGTCAGAGAAGGGGAGATAGGGGAGCTAAACACGTGGCTCAAGGACTGGTGCCAGGAAAAAGGACACAGATTTGTAGGGAACTGGCAACAGTTCTGGGAGCAAAAGTTCTTTAAATTTGATGGACTGCATCTGACTAAAGCGGGAGTCAGTGCATTGGGGCAGAAGTTTGACGTCTTTGCAGAATATTTAAACTAGCAAATGGGGAGAGGGGTGCAGCACCCCATACGTCGAATGGGAAGAACACCCCTCCCCCCTCAGCTAGTGGCCACAACAGGAATTCAGTGTGTTTGCCGCTCATTTGCATCACCAGGTAAGAAAAAAGGTTTGTCTCCATACGATGCACAGGGTAATGCCAAACTTCACCCAACAACCAACACACCAAAATCTGGCCAATGAAAAATCTATGTACATAATGCTCACAGCCTGGGAAATAAGATCCCAGACCTGCAGGCAATAATGTAAGAGGCTAATCTGGACATAGTAGTAATTGGTGAGACGTGGTTTACCAGTAGCGACACTTGGGAGACTTGAGTACCTGGCCGTGTATTGTTCAGAAGAGATCGTGCAAAAGGGGGGAGGAGTGGTCCTGTATGTAATGAAAATATCAAAGCTACAGAAATTCAGAATACACATAAGGAGCCAGAAGAACTGTGTTCCACCCTGGAAACAGGAAATGGGACAGCCATAAGAACTGGGGTTGTCTACAGGCCCCCAGACCAGAGGGAGGACATAGACACATTACTGTTAGAAGACATACAAAACATGACAGCTAAGGGGAGGTTCTGATAATGGGAGACTTCAACATGCCAGATACAGATTGGTCAATACCAGCAGGAACATCTGCCAGAACTAGACTCATAGTGGATTCCCTGCAGGGGAGGGCCTCAAACAACTGGTACAGCAACCCACAAGAGACAGGCTATCCTAGATCTAGTACTGACTAACAAAGAAGGGATCACAGATCTCCAGGTAGAAGGTCACCTGGGGCCAGTGACCATCACATGGTATGGTTCAATTTGGCTACTACATCTAAATCATCCCATTCCAAGGCAAAAATATGGGACTTCAGAGGAGCTGACTTTGATAAGATGGCCAACAGAGTTAAGCTAGCCCTGGCAAAAATAAACACAGGTGAGGGGGTACAGGCAAAGTGGGCAAGCATTAAGGATGCAATACTTGAAGCAACATCCCATTGTGTTAGACAGAAAAGGAAGTGCAAAAGAAGAAGGAAACCACTTTGGTTATCAAATACAGTAGCAGAAAAGGTCAGAGCCAAAAGGCTGGCCTTCAGGAAATATAAGGAACACAGCGGGATGAAGATAGGGAGGCATACCAACTGCCCTAAGGGAAGCAGGTAAGGCAGTAAGGCAGGCAAGTCCCAAACTGAGGAAACACTAGCATGAACAGTAAAGAAGGTGACAAGACTTTCTATAGATACATTAGTGAAAGGAGAAAGTCCAGAGGGTATTGCTAAGATTAATGGAGAAAGGGAGCATGTGAGGAGGAGGGACCTGTAAAGGCATCTATCCTAAATAGATACTTTTGCTCAGTATTTACTGAAGAGAAGGTGGGCAGGGCCCACAGCTCAGCATCATGGACACAGGGGAGGGAGGTGAGCACTACTCCTTCACAAAAGAAAGGGTCCTACAAGAGCTGCTAAGCTCAGAGTGGATAAGGCAATGGGACCTGATGGCATACATCCCAGGGTACTTAAGGAGCTAAAGGAGGAACTAGCAGAGCCATTAGCAGAATTGTTTAGTGAGTCTCTGAGCACAGGAGAGGTCCCAGAAGACTGGAGAAGGGCTCATGTGATCCCGCCCACAAGAGTGGTAGCAGGAGGAGGCGGGAACTACAGACCGGTCAGTCTTACCTCAGTAGTGGGCAAGATTATGGAGGCACCTCAAGGAAAGGATAGTGCAACACCTGGAATCCATAGGCAGTGATCCAAGACAGCATGGGTTTACAAGGAAGGTCCTGTCAAACTAATCTCATAGATTTCTTTGACTGGGTAACCAGAGTGGTGGACCAAGGGGAGCAGTTGATGTCGCCTACCTGACTTCAGCAAAGCTTTTGACACTGTTCCACATAGAAGATTGATAAATAAGCTGGGTAGGCTCGGTGGGTCAGAAGTTGGTCAACTGGGTGGCAAACTGGTTGACGGCAGAAAACAGAGAGTGGTGGTAAATGGTATACAGTCAGAAGAGATGCAAGTCACAAGTGGGATATCTCAGGGATCAGTCCTGGGGCCAGTCCTATTCAACATCTTCATTAGTGACCTTGCAGATGGACTAGAGGGTAGGCTTGTCTGTTTGCAGATGACACCAAGATCTGCAACAGAGTAGATGAGCCAGATGGGGTGGGCAGAATGAGAAGAGATCTGGATAAACTAGCAGAATGGCAGAAGAGTGGCAACTGGGATTTAATGCAAAGAAGTGCAAAATCATGCACATAGGGAAGAGAAACCCTGAAGCCACTTATAGGCTGGGAGGGGAGTTGCTAGCAGTCACAAAGGAAGAAAGAGACTTGGGCATCATTATCACTGATGACCTAAAATCATCCAAGCAGACCTCTAAAGCAGTAGGTAAGGCTAGGGGTGTTAGGGTGTATTAGTAGGGGTATCACATGTCGTAAGAGGGAGGTAATAATCCTCTGTACAAGACATTGGTTAGGCCCCATCTGGAGTACTGCGCAGTATTGGAGGCTACACCTTCACAAGGACATTAACCAAATTGAGGCAGTCCAGAGAAGGGCAACAAAATGGTGCAGGGACTGCATCAGAAGACATATGAGGACAGATTAACGGAGCTCAATATGTATACCCTTGAGCAAAGGAGGGAGAGAGGTGATATGATCGAGGCATTCAAACACCTTAAGGGCATAAACAAGGTGAAAGAGTCTAACATGTTTAAATATAAGAAAAATAGCAGGACAAGAGGACACAGCATGAGATTAGAGGGAGGCCGATTAAGGGGGAATGTGAGGAAATTCTTTTTCACAGAAAGGGTGGTGGATGCATGGAATGGCTTACCACAAAAAGTGGTGGCTATGAATACAGTGCAGGGCTTCAAACAGGCATGGGATAGGCATAAGGGAGCAATACAAATGACTATGAATAGATAGGTCACTGACAGAGCACAGGCCGATGGCACATTTATAAGGTAGAAAAAGAAATGGGCAGACTGGATGAGCCTTGCGGTCCTTATCTGCCATCAACTTCTATGTTTCTATGTTTCTATGTTTCTAGTGGGTAACAGTAGCAAGACCTCTTCACCTGGCTCAAAAACTTTTTCTTTTACCCCATTGTCATAATACACCTTATGCTGGTTTTAGGCCTCTTCCTGATTACTATGGATGATTTCAACATACAGTATTTTGCCAGCTTCTTTCTCAGGGCACACATATACGATATAATAGATTGTTTCTGATGGAGGTTATTTTCCCATGTTTCTTTTATTACGTATATTGGCCCTCTACATTGTCTACCATACAGCATTTCAAATGATGAAAAACCTGTAGATGCCGGCGGCACTTCTAGTAAACAAAAACAGGTAAGGTAAGTATTGGTCCCAGTCTTTCCCTTCTCCTTTTACAAACCTTTTTAACATGTGTTTCAGGGTTTGATTAAAACACTCAACAAGGCCATCTGTCTGAGGGTGATAAGGGGAGGTTCTTACTGCAGTGATTCCTAGCACTTCAGTATGCACCAGGGTCTGTCTGCTTCCCGAATCTATAAGTCCCTTCACAGTCTTATCTCCCACCTTCACATCTGTTAAGTACTTACCCCAGTTTACTAAGGACAAATCTGCTCCAGTGTCACTCTTCTTACTATGGCAATTTCTTACAGTGTGACCTGGCTTATTACAGTTATAGCAAATAAAGTCTTTGTGCACAGATTTGTTACCCCCACCAGAGTTCTTATCAGACTGAGTTTAAATTGGAAAAATAATTTGTTACTGGTGCTTGCCTGTTATCTCACTGCTGTGACATCTGTTCGGCCAAAGAAACAGCCTCTTCCCATTTTCTGGCATTGTTCTTTTACCCAAAGCTGCATGTCTGTGGATAGGATGTTGATGAACTGCTGCACTGCAAGTGTGTTGGTGATCTGTGGGAGTGTTTTGCCCTCTGGTTGGAGCCATGTCATAAGGAGTTCTCTGAGTTGGGTGAAGGCTTCTCGAGGATTGTCAACTGAGTTGTACTTCAGAGACCAAAATCTCTGTCTGTAGGTCTTTCTCCTGAGATGTCATACCTTTTCAGGATTTCACTTTTCACCAGGTCATAATTTTCTGACTGTGCAGTGTCCATATTGCTGTCGGCAAGTTGTGCTTTCCCTGTCAGGTAAGGTACAAATCTTATTGCCTATTGCTGTTTGGCCACTGGCAGGCTGCGGCAACCCTTTCAAAAGCTGTCACGTATGCTTCGATATCATTGGAGGGACACAGCTTTGTAAGTTTAATGTATTTCAAGTTGCCTGTGTCCTGTTGCTCATCTGGAACTGTGCCAGATCCTCTGCCTTTGATCGCCTGCAAGGCATCCAGCCACCACTGCTCCTGTCACTGCATCTCTTCTCTCCTCTGGTGCTCCTGTTGCTGCATCTCTTCTCTCCTCTGCTTCTCGAGCTGTTGCATTTCTTCTTTTCTCCATGCCTCTAAATGCTGAAACTCTTTTTCTCTCTGCTGCATCTCTTCTCCCCTTTTCTCTGTCTCTGTTTGTTGTATAGCCCAGCATTTGAAAAGGCAGTCAGGCTTTCAGGTTCTGTCACTGCCTACTCTTTTTCCATAACTGGTGCTAGCTGTACAGTCTCAGCCTGGACCTCTGTCTCTGCTAGTTTGGCTGCCATTCTCCTAGTAACCACTCCTGGACTTGCTGCTGCAGAATCCATACATTTCTTCTCTGCTTCCCTGGTACCAGGTCTAGTACCCATGCACAAAACTCCCAGCTTAGAGTATGCATGGCGTAAATCCTACTTCTCACACCATCTGTCATCATGGCACAGATCAGGAAGCATAGGAAAACCAGGAGCAGTTGTAAAATTTGTAATAAGAGTTTTATTATTAATAATAGCAAAAATAAAAAAAATTGTTCAGAATAACTATTTACAGTGGCAGTAGAAACATTATAGTCCTTCTGAGTTTTTCTTCTCAGTTTCCAGGCTCAGTCTCAGTCTCTGACGCTCTCTTTTACAAAACATTGCAGCTCCTTTTTATAAGTCTGTGCAGGAGCTCATTAAGAAAATGGCATGCTTCTCACACAGTGTTCTTGTATGTTTTCAATGTTCTTGTCAGTTTCAGTAGGTGCAAGAAAAAGAGTATCGTGACCCAGAACTGACCTCTTATTTACATTTTCTGCAAAAGGCTTACAAATTGCACCTCTGGTTAAACTCTTGAGTTCCAAATAGTTTTGCAATCATTTCAACAGTATAACTATATACAGTTTTAAATAAAGGGATCACAGAATGAATTACATTCCCAGGAAAAAGATTCACATATATTTTTATACCTGCAGATATGCAAGGGGAAGAAAATGCAGAATAGCAAGTGAGAGTAGAAAGATAGCGAGAGGCAGAGAATTGCAAGACTGTCAGGGTGACCAAGTCCTAGGTCTCTCGAGAAAATTTGGTTGTGCAACCAGACAGAGAAGGCAGAAAAGGAGAGGATAGAACCAGGGGTTCAGTTAATTTATTTTCAATAGAAGTCTAAAACTTCCAGGAGTTACAATCTGGAAGTCATTCCAATTGTTTTGAAGTCAAAATACAGGATTCCACTTATGGAAGTCAGTATTCTAGGATAGACAAATTTATGGATGTTACCATAATAAATTAGTGGTAAAATACAATTTCTTTCAGAGTACTCCATCATTTCTGACTTCCATGACTGCAATTTTGGAAGTCATCTAATTTTTGGTTTTATACCTGGAAGTTAATGACTTCCTCCCTCTTTATTTTGGAAGTTTTTGCCTTATTTTTGGAAGTCAGATACTCCCAAAATGGAGTTAACTGAAGCACTGGATGGAACAGACCATTGTGTTTAAACTATTCCTCCATAACAACTGGGCAAGGCCATATTCAACCCTGTCATGAGGCCTTGTAGGCTGCACTTTGTAGCCAGTTAGACCACATGACTTTTGGTGAATTTAGTCTATATATATGTACATTTTTTTATTTATTATTTATTTATATCTACAAGAATTAAGAGGATTTAAGGATGACAGAGGAAACTGAGCAAAAGTTGTTTCTTTTAAATGAAACATTATAAGAAATTGAGATACTTATCTGTGCGTTTTTGTTTTTTAGAAAATAAGCCTGGGACCCTGGGAGGGTGAGACACCCTGTACAAAGAACTCTAAGGCCATGGCAGCCTTCTTTGCTTTTTGTCCACATCCTACAATCTTATAGTCCTTCACCTTTACAGCTTTGAGCAAAGTCTTAATTCAGGAGGGACTAAAAGGGATTAGCAAGGAAACAAAGGAAAGGGAAGCATATTGAAGTGAATCAAACTGAATTAAACTGTCACTTGGGAACTGGTTTTGTGAACTGGCTTTTGGCTGAACCAATTATCCACCTGAACCATTTGAACCATTGGGACTGTGTACTTTGAACATATTTGAATTTTATTTGAAACATGAACAAGCCATTTGACTGTGGTATATTGAACCATTTTTGGCCTCAATTATTATATGCTATTAACTTATTAAGGGGTCAATTATCCTGTGTATATCTTTCTGTGCTTTTGTATTTTGTGCATTGTGTATTTCCTGCTTATACTGTATGCTCATCCTGCTTTGTGATATTTTCACCCATTTTTCCCCATTTTCTTAGAAAATGGTTAGCACAAGAAACCAAAGAATATTAAATCCTGAGTTATCCCCTCTTATTGAGATCACAAACAACAGGAAAAGGAGGAAAAGCCCACTCAGGCAAACTAAGATCATAGAACACCTAACTGAAGAGGTGTGGGGAATACTATAACCTCTACACCTAGAATTACATCTATGGGAAAAGAGACTAGGGAAGTTGGTAGGGCTATTTTTTCTAGTTCTGCTTCTAGTTCTATGGTTCCTGAAGTAACAACTAATATTCAAGAAAAATCAAAGACCAGTCTGATAACCAATCCTAGATTACTAAAAGAGGACACTGAAAGTGGCCCCATTCATCAGAGTTTAGATAGTTTCTTTCCAACAGAATTAGTCTTGTCACCAAACCTATGGTCCTCTTATGAGGAAGAAGTGGAAGAAGAACAAATTGAAAATAACACTAGATCAGGGGGTGACCTAAAAGAAATTACATCAGCCATGTAATATACAATAGATGGGTTGAAAGATTGTGAAAAGAAGCTGAGCAAGTCATGTGACTGCACAGCCAAGCATGGGAAATGAACAATGAAGGATCAAAATAGACTGGAATATGTTCCAGATTGTTTGGGAGATGATGTTATTCATTTAATGAACAATCAATACTGTGAGTCTGTCATATTGCTGAAACAATTAGTTACACAAAAAAAGACCCTTCTTGAAGCACTGAAAGAAGATGTAGCAAGAAATAGATTTAAAATAGATGGTCTCATTAGACAGCTAACACAACAGAACATCTCAGATGTATCTGACTCAAATGATGAAGTAACCCAGGGAGGCAGTATGGTGCAGTGGTTTAAGGCTCTGAGCTGCAAATCTGGAGACCTGGGTTTGAATCCCACAGCCCCCACTTGCATATTGTGTGACCCTGAGCAAGACACTTAACTTCCCTGTGCTCCCAGGTCGCACCTGTAAACAAGCTGTCAGCTTAGTGTGCCACTCATGATTAAGCAATTGGAAAAAAAAAGAATGAATGATAGTGTAACTGAACCAAGACCAGATTTCAGTACTGTTATAATTCCTGACAGTCCGAGTACTAATAACCATAAGAATTTAGTAAAGAAAAAAGAGAGGAAGCGTAGAATAAAAAAGAGAAAGGAGGTAGAAAAATGGAATGTAAGCAATCATTCCTGCCCCAGAGACTAGTGGTAATAAAGATTCTGAAGTGATTGAAATCAAGTGAAAAGATAACATTGTTGACCATTGTTCTTGTCAGACTGTCTCAAACATTCCTAGTATGGTGAAAAATGGCTGCCTAGACAAAGGAAACATCATTAACGCCCATGCTGCTATATTTGCTGATCTGGGAAAATTAAAACAGGAAATCAAGAGTTTGAATGATATGATTGGTGTCTCTGTACCTAGAGAATTTGGTAGAATAGAAAATAAAACTGATGTAAGACAAAAGCAATGTAGTAGCAAAGAAAAAAGTCCCAAGTGCAAAATTTAGAAACGCCCACAAGAATGTAAGGCAATCAGTTACACTATCCATTTGTAAGATTCCTCAGCCCCAAGAATAGGATTACACTGGACCAGGAGGATCGAGTACAACAACTAATAGATACATTACACTTCCTACCAGACATAGAAATAAGTAGACAAGATATACTGGATATCAAGGTTATAAAAATAGAACTGGCACTCCTAATTGATGTTATATTTATATCACCCAGAGTCGCAAATTGTATATGGCTAAAAGGTTTAATAGTTCAAGGTAAAGATTTCAGTGTGACCTACCCCAATAGGTTGATGTTTGATAAAGAAGGATTGATGGAAAAGGAACAGTTGAGGAAATAAGTTAGATTGTGCATGTTTGGTCTTCAGCCTATAAAGGGAGAAACTGGATCTAAACTGATGGGAACCATCTGTAACTTGTTTGAAAATATTTTACAACTATCACTAGGAGCAAAAGTGAACATGAGTAGATAGAGTTGGAACAGATACACAGGTGAATCTGACTATTAGTAATGAAGATTTGGCCAATATAATTTTACAAAAGGTGACATTATTAGATGCTCTGGGCATATACCTAGTAGAAATTGATGTATTTGGGAATGGAGAAATAGGAAATAGTAGAGAGGAATTGGAATTATATACAACTGCAAGCAAATATCATACATTGGTTGGTTACTATGACTGATTCAAAACCTGAATACCTCTCTTGGGAAGACCAAAGAAACAGAACCAATGGGGAAACAGCAAGTATCACTTTGATTTCATGGAACTTGTCAGGGTGGCATAATAAATTAGTGGATAATGATTGGAATAGTTTTATCACAAAATATGATTTGATTGTACTACAAGAAACTTGGCATAATGTTGATGATAAAATAGCATTCCACAGTTATGAACCTTTTCACACTCCAGGAACTAAGGTATCTACCCTGAGGAGATGTTCAGGGGGACTTATTTTACTGTTTAAAGTTGGCTTGTTTCATAAGTCTATTTGTGTCTCAAAAGGAACCAATCATATAGCGTTCTATTTCAAATTATTTGAGAGAGAAATAATAGTGGTCAGTGTTTATATACCACCTGAGAACTCCAATTTCTATGACCAAGGTATCTGGGGCAATCTGAGTGACTCCCTTTGGGGACTAATAGATTCTTTCCGGGTGTGGGTATCCTGGCTATTGGAGACTATAATGTTAGGGTTGGTAATTATGATGGATATATGGGGAATCCATACTACCAATATAATGACATTAAAATATCTATGGGACTAAGACAATCAAAAGACAAAAAGATTAACTCAGCAGGAAATAATCTTGTTCTCCCAATGGAAGAATTTAATTTTTTCCCCCCTCAATGAGAGATTAGATGAAGATAGGGAAGGAGAATGGACCTATTCATCACCAAGAGTGTCGTCTGTAGTAGACAATGCCCTCTGGATAGGAATGAAACCCTTATGGGAAACATCGATAATAGAGGGCCATTCTGAGAGTGATCAGCTTCCAATGGTTTTACCATTAGGCATGGATAGCAGGACAATTGAGAGCACACAATTACTGAATTTGGAAATTCAATTTTCCAAAAAGGTAGTATGACAAAAGATGTCTGATATAAACATACTCAAAATAGTGAACAATTCCTTTATTAATAGAGGTCCCTAATATCTTAAGACTTTAACTAGGACCCAATTTATTTATTTATTTGCTTTCGTTAACCGGGTTAGCACACTAGACAGCCATGTGCCTATTTTCAGGTGTGACCCAGGAGAGTTACAGGTGTCATACATAGTACATTAACAGTTACAGAATGGGTGCGACCCGGGAGAGTTACCGGTGTCAGACATCATACAATTAATAGTTACAGAATAGGAAAAGTCCATAGGAGAGCCAGGCATTACAAGGGTGGCTCTGTGATTGCGAAAATAAACGGGAATTAGACAATATGTAGGCACAATTATTAAAAAAAAAAAAAGTAAAAGATGAGTTGGAGGTTAGCATAACACATACAGTACACAAAATAATATGCCACACACAGACTGGTATGACAAGGAATGTAAAAATATGAAGAAAAATATAAGAACAATTTATAGAATGTACAAGATCAAAAGATTAGGCAGCACCCTTAAAGAACTTAATGTAGCCAAAAAAGAATACAGAGAGTTAACTAGGAGAAAGAAATCAGATTATCACAAAAACAGTGGGAAGAAATGTTAGATGCAATAACCTCAAATAATATAAAACAATTCTGGAGATTAGTAGCTACTGGAACAAATTATAAAATTAATTTACATACATCTCAGAAGACAAATGAGTGGAGCACTACAAGAGTATATTTTGGGACCCCAATGTAACAGAAGAAAGTCTTAATTATCACACAGATGGGCATCTTGCTCTACATATAGATGGAATCTTATTGGCAATAAATTCTCTGAAAAAAGGAAAATCTCCGTGTCCAGATGGAGTCCCAGCTGAAGTATATTTATGTGATAATATGTGGTGGGCCAAAACTTTAGTAATCTTTTTTAACAAGTGTATAGTAAAGGGAAAATATCCAAAATTCTGGCAGGGTTCAAGTATTGTTCCTATTCACAAAAAAACATAATATCACAGATCCTTCTATGTATACATGTTCTCTAGAGCTTTACTGGAAAAAAAATCTTATGTGAAATTGAAGTAACTGGGGGATTATCACCTTTCCAAGCAGGTTTTAGGAAAAATTACTTAACATCTGATAATCTGTATTTGTCTTAAAACGCATGATAGAAAAATATATCTACATACAAAAACAAAAGTTATACACAGTTTTTATAGAATATTCTGCAACATGTGATACTGTTGCCAGGAACATACTCTGGCAAATTTTGGATAAGAGAGGAATTGATAAGAACTTGATTAATATTATTTCCTCTCTTTATTCTCAAACCTGGGTCAGAATTTGTATGGGTATTTCAGGAGAATTATCAGCCCTGGTAAAGGTAAATCACAGTGTAAGGCAGGGCTGCATGCTTGCCTCCATATTGTTTTCCTTATATGTTGATAGAATTCTAATGGAACTGGATGTAACACACACATGTTCTCCAAAAACAGATCAACTTAGTTGTCCAACATTGGCATATGCAGATGACTTTCTGTTATTCTCATTAACTCAATCAAGACTACAAAATAAGTTAAATATTCTTAACAAAAAAATCTCAAGAACTACAGTTGAAAGTAAACATACAGAAGACAAAGACGGTTGTATTTGGTGATAGCAAACGATCTAAAGGGTATTGGAAATCAGGGACACAAAGAAATGAAATAGTTGAGAGCTATATATACTTAGGTGTTGTTGTAAGTGCAGATTGTACTTGGTTGGAACAAACTAAAGCAGCTGTTAAGAAACCTAATAAAACAATGTTAGGCTTGGGATGCTTTAACATAAAATATGAGGGGCAGACATTAAGACCTCTGATACAAGCTGTTAAAGCTAAATATTATCCACAAATGCCTATGGAACAGAAATCTGGGGAATAAAGACAAGGGATAAATCAGAAGTCCCATTATACTTCCAAGAGTTTGGGGATTAAGTTTAATGTGTCCTTCTGCATACATCCAATCTGAAGTAGGCCTAACCAGTGTTGATGCATTTTTTCATATTAGGAAAAATTACTACTGATTGAGAATTATTATTCTTCCTATTAGCACTTTAACCTCTTGCAGTTTGAAGGAAAAAGACAACTGGATCCTTATTGGATATATAGGAGTTAAGTTTTTACTGTTATAATGTGATGCAATTGTTAAAAGAATATGATTTATATCTATTAAATGTTTGGACCAAAAAGGTATAACTGTCCATAGTAAATACAACAAATATGCTGGTAAAGACTAACTAATGTCTGGATTACAAAAGACTTAAAGCAAATACAGGATTCTCATTGTGCTACATGGTTAGCAGAAAATACTTTTAGCTTTGGCTCCAGGCCATATCTGGACATTTTAACAAATTTAACTTTAAGGAAAACCTTTACGAACTATAAATTTGAACATTTTCCAAATAATGTGTTAGCAACAAGGTATAAAAAAACTCCTGAAGGAATGTGAACATTGTCTACATTCAGATGGTGGTGCTGAAAACTTGGATAATGTATTATGGAAGTGTACATGGTATATAAAAGAAAGGAAAACCTGCTAAACTGCTTTCATGGACCGAAAATATCCCATAAAAGATGAATTACTAACAGTTATATTGCTACATACTGCAGATGAATGGGCCATCAATAGATTGGCTAATTATATTTGTGCAATGGTAAAAAACAGAGGAGACTTTTAGCAAATCAACTTGATTTTTAATAATCATTAATGAGATGTTTGATTCTGTTTTTACAGTATCCCAAGTGGTTATGTTATATTGTAATTTATTGTACTTTTAAAAAAAAATGTTTGTATGTACTGCAGTACTGTATTTGTGAATGACTTTTTAAGCTCAACAATAAAAGATTACTTAACTTGAACTGGTGTGGTGCCATAGGACTAGAGGGTGACAAATGTAATGCCTATTTACAAGGAAGGCAGCAAGTAAATACATCCAGCAGCAGACCTATCTGTCTAACTTCTGTAATAAGCAAACTATTGGGATCTGTACTAAAGAACCTCATAATTGTCATCTGACTGAAACTGGCAAAAATGACATTAGGCAGCATGGTGTTACAGCTTGTACTGTGAGTCCTGTTCAACCAATCATCCATAGTTCAATAAAAAGGTGAGCAATGAACTAAATGTGGTCACCCAGCAGATGTCATGTTACTCAGTTTAAGCATGGTGTGTGATCGGGTGCCATATTACTCAATCAGTTAGAAGATGGAAAAGTTAAGATTTAACAAATGTACTTTTAAAGTGGTAAGCTCTTGATTGGCAAACAGAGTACGAAAGGTAAACATGTGGCTCAAACAGTATGCAGATGACACCAGATTGTGTGGTCCAGTCAATGACAAGGATAATACTGTGTCACTCCATTACAAAATGATATGGACAAATTTGACAAATGGGCTAAAACATGAGGAATGCAAATCAATATTTATAAATGAACTGTTACATATGAGATGCAATAATTCAAGAGGAATCCACTATCTTGATGGAACACCTATTAAAATAAAAGAAATTGAAACAGACCTGGGAATTCTAGTGGATTGTAAACTGAAATAAAGTAGACAATGTGAGGCAGCAGTTGGAATGGCTTGTAAGGCCATACGCAATATTATGAGGACTATTAGTAGAAGCAAAATAATTATTGGAGGGATTATATAAAACTTACGTACAGTAAGACCACATCAGGATTTTACTTCCCAGTTCTGGACTCCATTTATAAGAAGGGATATTATTAATTGGGTGGAAAGGAACAGAGAAGGGCTAATAAGGTAATTTGGGTCCTCTGGAATGTGATTCAATGGAAATTTAAAAAAGTAAATATATGAATAATGGTTACATCTTTAAATACTACCACTTAGCAGACAGTTGTGGTCCAATGGGTCTCAAGACCATCTTCTACCCCACAGACTATAGTACTGACTACCTGCACCAATTTCTGTAGCCAACTTTCCATTACTTGCTATTGGTTTGGGCCATATGATTAGAGTTTTCATGAGCAAAGCTAGTAATTCTGCCCAAAAAGAGAATAGTGCACAAACAGCATACAAACACGTAATGGTTTTCAGCATGCTTCATTCCTCCACCCTGCTATCTACTGTACTTATTGTTCTTAGTTTGATTTTCCTTGTGACAGTATGTTTGTTTGCATATGCAGTGCAAAGCGAATGTGGTGTGGCTACTAAGGAGAGTAGGGACTGCAAAGGTGTGTCAGTAGAACCCAAAGCAGCTCAGGCTGCATGAAGCTCTCCAGTGACAGCCAGTGAGGAGCAGGTTAATAGTGATGGTGTTCAGCCTGGCTGATGGGCAGAAACTTTGTGTAGTTAAATGGAGGAAGCCACACCATTGCAGTAGTTCTTTTTGTACCTGTTCTCTGTCTCACGTATCTCTTTTTACTCATCTTCCCTTCCTCTATCTAGTCCCTGGTGTCATCCAGATGATCCCCTACTTCACTTCTCACAACTATGTCCCTAAATCTCTGACAACCCCTATGGCTCCTATCTCACTTCCCCACCTTGCCTGTTTTTCCTCATCGAGCACATGTGGTACTCTCCCCCCCCAGTCCTCCTTCTCCTTCTTCCCTCTGTCCCCTCTTCTTCCTCTGTCCCAACTTTTGCCTCCTCTCCCCTTACCCTCTACCCTCCCTGCAACCTATCATCCCCCACTGTTACCTTCCATCTTCCCCCTCCTCCCTCCCCCATTCCTTAATCCATCCAGCACTCCTCAGCTGCTCCCACCTACATTTAGTGGCCACCCATTAGTTATGCCCCCCCCAAACCTTCCTTGCATGCCCCATCCCAAGTGTATCGAACCAAGCATAATAGTCATGCCCCTTGCTCACATCTTTTAGTCCTTCTACTCCTTCTAGCAGGAGACATAGAGTCAAATCCTGGCCCAGCTAGCCCTATCGCCACCACCCCTTCAGCCCTCCTTAAAGGCTTGTGGATCTTCCACATAAACACACACAGCCTACTCTCCAAACTGGATGAGCTAAAAGTGTGGGTCACTCAGCAATCTCCCGACATTCTTTGCATATCCAAAACCTGGCTGTCTTCCCATGTTCCTGACTCCCATCTGGCCCTCTTGGATTTTAACCTCTATTGGCAAGACCATGGAAACAATGGAGATTGGGTGACTGTCTACACCAGCAGTTCCGTAAAGTGCACTGTCTCCCACCATGAAGCCATCTCCAGCTCCCACAAACTCCTATTAGCAAATCTAGTGTTCCCGGCTTCCTCACCCCTTTTTGTATGGGTTCTATATGTCTCCCTGAAACTGTCCCCTTCTTCCCTTTTATCTGCAGCCTCCACCCTAGCATCAGTAGGCAAACTTAATCTTCTCGGCGACCTTACTTTTGATTGGCTCTCCCCTTCATTTATTAGTTCATGCCATCAGATCAAAGCCCTAAACCTCACCAAGCTGATCAAGGAGCCCACTCATCCCATCCCCTGATCTTCTACTCATACCCTAATGGACTGGGTGCTCTCAACTCACCCCCACTGCATCTGTTCTTCCTGTATCTTACCCAATGCCCTCAGTGACCACTGTCCAACATTTTGTGTCAGGAAGTCCCACCATCTCCCTACCCCCTCCAAAATTTATCTAGTACCGCCCCCTCAGACTTCTTGATGTGCATAAACTACTCCTTGACCTGGCTATTTCAAACTGGTCCCCTGTCTTCTCCTCCCTCACAGTTGACAGTGCCCTGGCCCACTTCACCTCTATCTTCTTAAGAGTCTGCCACAGCCTGGTTCCATGCCAACTGCCTTAAACTGAACATAAAAAAAACAGTTGCCATGACCTTCGGGTCCAAGCAAAAACTTGCCAGACTCCCCACCTCCAGTCTTTTTCTGCTGCTGCGATACTCCCAGACAATGTCCTAATTACAAATACCCTGGGTCTCCGGCAGTCCATCCTCAATTTCTCTTCCACTTTGGCCTTTGCTCCAGCTGTGTCCTAAGCTTGGGCTACTACACTGCCATAAAGCCAGTCTCTTCTTCCCAGCTTTTGACTATGGGGACATAGTCTACAGTGTTGCCCCTGCTACCTCCCTTGCCAGACTAGATATTCTGTTTCATGTTTTCTGAAGATTTTCCTCCAACTCCCCTTTGTTAACCCATCACTGCGACCTATACTTCTCCCTTTCCTTCCAATATCTCACTTAGAGATGCTCCTCACACTGTTCCACTTTCATTTCTAAATTCTGGTTTGGAACCCTCCCACCTTACCTCTTCTCCCTCTTTAACCTTGCTAACCCCTCACCCTACAACTCGCAGTCAAACTGTGCCCGCACCTTTTCCCTCCTACATGTATGCACATCAGCTGGCAAATTTTGCTTCTCCTATAGACTTCTCTCCCTCTGGAATTGCATTCCCCTCCAAACCAATCTTTCTCCTTCATTCCCCATCCTCAAACATCTGCTCAAACCATCCCCTACTACCTCCTGTTCCTGCTCCTGCTCTCTATCCTAGTACTCTCTCTCCACTGATTTGATATTCCCCTCTATTCTCTATATACAACTATGTAAATATTGTTCAGTATTTATTTGACCTACTCATTGTATATTTTGTTATTTTCTACCGTGTACAAATTGTTATATTTTTGCTACAATAACTGATATTACTATATTCTTTATCCCCTGTACCCCCCACCATCCCACCCCACCCCTGGATCATACATGGAAACTAGCTTTTCCTCATAGTACTTTTCCCAGTTACAAACTTTTAAATAAATAAATAAAACACCTATCAGAGTGGAGTTGCAGCCTTTCATCTACAAGATGCTGTTCAGAAGCCAGCTGAGCACTGTCATGCTCAGCCTGCTCCTTGTCCTCCTCCCATGGCCGCTCCTCCATTTCTGACCTGCTACCTGCCCTAGGGTCAGAAGCTACAGTACCTTGATGTTTTTAGGATGCCTTTGAAAATGGCAGCTGAAGAAATAAAAGTCAGGATTAAAGATGTAGCTAAGTAAATTGATATGCAATACTGAACTGCAGACAAAATAAAAAAATATGCAGATGATGTCAAAAAAAAAGTTCATAAACTAGAAACATATCTGACCCTTATTAAAGAACCCAATAAAAGAAGTAGTATCTCCAGATTTAGGTTTGAAGCATATGAAAGTAATTGGTTGAATGCACATTGTAATAAAGAGGATAAAAGCCGAGAATATGGTAAATGTACATTAAGAAAAGATGATTTAATACATATTTTAATATTGTGCCCTCTGTATGTATATGTGTGTGTGTGTGTGTGTGTGTATATATATATATATATATATATATATATATATATATATATATATATATATATAGAGAGAGAGAGAGAGAGATGTATAAATACACACATGCACATATACACATACACATATATACAGTGTATATACAGACCAGAGTGAGGGTTGCCCTCCTCTGGACCCTCTCCAGGAGTTTAATGTCCCTCTTTAAGTGTGGCCTCCAAAACTGCATGCAGTACTCAAGGTGCAGCCTCACCAAGCAGTTATACAGAGGGAGTATCACTTCCCTCCTTCTGGAGGTGATCCCCCTAGCGATGCATCCCAGCATCCTGTTGGCCTTGGATGCTGCCCTCCTACAAGTCTCCGAGTTTTTCATCTTGACATCCACCACCACCACCACCACCACCCCCAAGATACCTTATAGATTTTTTACAATTAGCAAAAAGAACACTTTATTTTTTGTGCACTTTTGTGACAAACAAATGTGAATAACTTTACAATGAAAAATGATAGCATAGTAATATGTGAGCATGAAAAATGTTCAGCTCAAAAATATCTACAATATGAGTGGTGTTTCATTTATATATACTTTTTAGTTTTTTCAGAATTAGCAAAAAACAGCAAAATATTCAATTTTTGTCCACTTTTTCAGCAAACAAATGCAAACAACTTAAAAACAAAAAAATGATAGTATGGTACTTTGAGCACAAAGGTTGTTCAGCATAAAAATAACTACAAAATGAGAGGTGTTTAATTTCTAGATTCCGTTTAGATTTTCTATAATCAGCAAAATATGACAGAAAATTACATTTATATTTACTTTTTTAACTAACAAATGCTCCCTACAAAAGCAAAAGAATTGCGTAAATGGAATATTCAATGGAAAACTCATGTAATACTGTAAATTATTTATCTGCACTCAAACAGTTTGACCTTGGACACCTCACTCATGGCTTACGCCACTCGTGAGGTTACCCAAGGTCAAACTGCTTGTCAGCAGATAAATCATTTATTACACTTGCTTCCATTGCATATCCTATATACATATATATATATATATATATCAGTATATATATGAATATGTATGTGTGTGTGTGTGTGTATATATATATATATATATATATACATATATACACACACACACACATATACATATATATATATATTAGATAGATAGATAGGACACATTAGGAAAGCTAGACTATGAACCAAAAGACATGGTTACATATCTGTTACAAACAAAAATTGAAACAGAACTTGGCTCTGTGGCTGCCCTCCTCTGCTCTGCTGAAAAAAAGAAGTTTCATGTACAAAAGGGAAATAGACAAAAAGAAAAAGGGAAAAGGTTTACGATTGCTCCATTCATAGTACCCTTGGATAAAGGAAGTAGGGGTAAATTCAGTAAGACTAATTAAAAGGACAATAAAATCATGATGTAAATTAAATTAATAGCACAAAGCTGGTTACTTAAAGTGCAATAAGAGATACACTGCATTAGTGAATTAAATGATGTTATAAAAATAATCATTGGGTAATGTACTGCAGTACTGTAAGCTTTTTTAAAATATTTATTATGGAATTTGTATAAATAGGTACAATATTGTTAAATTAGGCTTTATTTCTTTCTTTCTTTTGTTGCTGTCGTACTGTGGAGGTATGTGTTTGTAAATTGTTTTTAATACTGAAATGGCATTAAGTTAGCAAACAATAAAAACTAACTACTACTACACTACCTTGCTATGTCCTGCCATTGGCACCCCCTTACTGATTAGTTCTCTTCCTTCCCTCATTCTGCTGAACTCCTGTCCTGCTGCCTGAACTGAGGTCAGGAGCTATTGTGACCTACTTCTGTCTTCCCCAACCAGTGCTACTACTGAGGCTCAGCTACTTCTTCCCCCCTCGCAGCTCTCTCTTGCACCCTCCCACCCAACGAGAAATGCCACTCCTGCATCTCAGCTACTTCTAAACTCTCCCGTCTCTCTCTTTCTCTCCCACTGGCCAGCTCAACAAGAAAAGACACTCCAGTAGCTCAGATACATCTCACCCCCAGCTCTCTCTCATGCTCAGCAGCCCAACAAGAAATGCCACTCCTGCAGCTTAGCTACTTCTTGCCTCTTCCTCTCTCCCTCCACCTGCCCAACAAGAAATGTCACTCCCATGTCTCAGGTACTTCTTGACCCCTCAGCTCTCTCATGGCCACCAACCCAAAGAGAAATGCCACTCCAGCAGCTCAGCTACTTCTTGCCCCTTCCTCTCTCCCTCCACCTACCCAACAAGAAATGCCACTCCCATATCTCAGGTACTTCTTACCCCCTCATCCCTCTCTCCCACCCACTGGCCCAACAAGAAATGTGACTCCAGCAGCTCAGCTACTTCTTGCTCCTTCCTTTCTTCCTCCACCTGCCCAACAAGAAACACCACTCCCATATCTCAGGTACTTCTTGTCCCCTTGACTGTCTCTCCCCAGTCACTGGCCCAACAAGAAATGCTGCTCCTGCTGCTCAGTTACTTCTCACTACCCCACCACTCTCTCTCTCCTGCTGGCCTAACAAGAAATGCCACTCCTGTGGCTTTGCTACTTCTTCCCCTGACTCTCTCTCCTGCCCACTGGCCCAACAAGAAATGTCACTCCATGGCTCAGCTACTTCTCACCACCCCCTGGTTCTCTCTCTGGTCCACTGGCACAACAAGAAATGCTGTTCCTGTAGCTCAACTTCTTCTTGCCTCCACCCCTAGCTTTCTTTCTCCTGCCTGCCTTCCCTACAAGAAATACTGATCCCACGGCTCAGCTACTTCCCAATACATCGCGACTCTTTCTGTTTTCTCATCCACAAGCACAACAAGAAATGCTATTGCCATGGTTCAAATACTTTTTGCTCCCCATCTCTCTTCTGCCTGCCCACCAAGAAATTGCAAGGCAAGGCACATTTTATTTTTCCAGGCACCCAATCCCGGAGGCTCTGGGTGCCATACACTTCAAAACAAACGATCCATAAAAATAAAACAATAAAACATTTCAGCAAGAAATTTAAACAGGCCCTATAAAAAGACAAGGCGTAAGCTAAAACAGTAGCTAGAAGGGGCTATCCCAAGGATAAGATCTAATAAACAGTATCTGGGAAGGCCTGACTGAACAAGTGGGTCTTCAGGTGGGCCTTGAATACCTCAGCTGAAGGGGCCTCCCGTATAGATGGTGGAAGTGAGTTCCACAGGATGGGGCTGGTGACACTAAATGCTCTGTGCCGGCAGTTTTTAGCCTAAACCTGGGAATTGCAAGGAGGCCCCTAGAGGAGGAGTTAAGGGAGCAGACTGAGGCAACAGGTGTAAGAAGGTCAGACAAGTATCCAGTGCCCAGCCCATGTAGAGCCTTAAAGGTGAGAGAGCCCACCTTGAAGAGGATCTTCCACCTAACCGGCAGCCAGTGCAGTTTACGCAGCAGTAGGGTAACGTAGCAGTATTTCAGCTGCCCTGTCAGAAACCTGGCAGCCGTGTTCAGCACTAGCTGCAGCCTGTGGAGGGTACCTCCTGAGACTTCGAGGTATAGTGCATTACAATAGTCAAGCCTTGATGTCACAAAGGTGTGCACCAAAGTGGGGAGGTTCAGGGGCAAAACTAAGGGCTTTATTCTGGTGATATTCCTAAAATGATAAAAGCCGGTCCGGACAATGGATGACACCTGCGCTTCAAATGTCGATCCGCTGTCAAAGGTCACACTAAGACCACACACCCTAGGTGAGGCCTTCAGTGGCACAGACCCCAGGAACCAACCTATTTCTGCACCAAAGGCCATCCTATCATGTCCTCTGTTCAACTCCACAACCAATACCTCCATCTTAATGGGATTCAGCCACAACCAGCTGGAGGAAAGACATTCATTTAGCACTTCCATCGCATTAGATGTCCTGTGGCAAAGGAAAAATACAGCTGGGTATCATCCACATAAAAATAAAAACCCAAACTGTACTTCCTAATGAGCTCTCCCAGGGGCAGTATAGATATGGCAAACAACATTGGTGACAAGACCAAACCCTGAGGTACTCCAAACAACAGGAGGCTGGGGGGGAGGAGGAGGAGGAGGCGGAGGAGGAGGAATTCCCCATCACAACCCATTGCTGCCTATTCATAAGATAGCACTTGAATCAGCAGATGACAGTGCCAGTGAGTCCACAAAATCCCCTCAGGTGGTCCACTAACACACAATGGTCTACCATGTCGAAATCTGAGGAGAGGTAGAGGAGAATGAGAATTTTCCCCTCTCCTTGATCTCTAGCCCTGAGGAGGTCATTGTGCACCCGAACTAATGCAGTTTCTGTGCTATGCCTAGCATGAAACTCCGACTGAAGAGGGTCATACAAATCAAAGGCCACAAAGTGCTCTTCAAGCTGAAGTGCCACAACCTTCTCAACAACCTTCCCTAAAAATGGGAGGCTGGAGATTGGATGGTAATTCAACTCGATGTCAGGGTCTAAAGATGATTTCTAAGTAGTCTGATCAGTGCCTCCTTCAAGGCATCCGGGAAGACGCTCTCTGAGAGAGAGAGCACCAGAGAATCAAGGCGAACACCGGGCCAACAGTGTCAACACACTTCATTAAGAAACATGTCAGCACTGGGTCCAGTTACAATATGTGTGCTTCAGCCCAAGAGCAACCCGAGTGACCTCAGCTACCTCCACCGGTTTAAACTCCCACAAACCAGGTGGAGTGCTCTCCGGACACTGAAGGCAGCTACTGTCTGCCATACTATGGCTCACTGGCAGTACCCCCTGCTGGATGGTGGACACCCTGTCTGAGAAGAAGTGAGCAAACTCTTCACATAAAGCATTGGAAAATGCTTTTTTTGGCTATAGACAGGGTGGATTTAATAGCCTATCTACAGTTCAAAAGAGCACAGTTGGTCAATTCTTCCCAGCAGCAATCTCCTTGGACAGGAACTCTACTTTCTTATGGGTGATTGCCCCCTGCTACTCACCATAAGGGGAGCACAGGGCCAGTCTGTCCATCTCCAACCCTGACCTCCTCCAGCATTACTCTAATCTCTGACCTAAAATCTTCTTCGTCTTGAGCTCCCTGTCAAACTATAGGGACTGCAAGTGAGAGGATTTGGGTTGTACACAGACTGGTGCAAGAGAGTTGAGTGCTGCCAACATCACCCTATTATAGGTGACGACAGCCTCACCCGTACCCCCCCCCAAGCATGCACTACCCACACTAGAGAGATCGGCTACCGCCAGAAATCCCTCCTGGGTCAAATCCCTCAAAGGGCTGTAGCTTACTATATCTGCAGGGGGAGGGCTCTCGGGGGGGCCCTAATGAGAATTCCACTGTGCAATGATCGGGCCAAGTGACCTGATCAGTCTTGAGGTTACTAACCTCAAGCCCCAGCGAAAAAAACAGGTCCAACACGTGACCGCCCAGTTGGGTCATGTAAGAAACTTCCTGCGACAGGCCCAGACATTACATCATCTGGTGGAGGCTAGAACTTAGCCTGAAGGATTTGTTGTCAGCCAAAACATTGAAGTCCCCAGGAATTAGACATCTGGGAGACTCCAATGTTTCACCAACAATGAAGTCAGCTACCTCCTGCAAGAATTCACCTATCACCCCAGGGCGGTAAACTGGGAGAGTCCTGCAGCATGATCCCAGACCCCCACGCACAGCCACACATTCAAAGGATCCTGGTTTTCCCACTGGGTGCACAGTGAGGCCAAGTTCAGATCTAAAATAGATGGCCACTTCGCTACCCCTGTGCTCCACTCTGGGGCAGTGCACTACCAATAATAATAATGCTTTATTTATTGAGCGCAATTCTTGGAATCAAAGCCCCACCATACCTGGCCAGTGTTGGATCTCTTAATCCCAGGCTCCTGACAGCAACGTGCTGTAGTGGTGGAATCTGGATGGTCAAAAAAGGGCTGCAGATTGAGAAGTCAGGATGCCCCATACACTATTCTAACCCGTCCCTAACCCACAGATCTCCCCAGACACATGCTGTTCCATCGAATAGCCCCCATATACCACTAGCTAAATAATAGTCATGCAAATAGCCACACAACTAATACAAAACTTAACCTAACCAGTCTCACCACACAAGCACTCAGTTACATATAAACCCCACCCCCCAAAAAAAAACCCACACAACACCACAAAAGAAAGCAAGATATAATAGAATGCAGCTATTTCAGTTCAGGAATGCAATACCCATAGATCTCTTTATAATGGAGCCCAATCAAGATGAGGCAGAGTTATTGTAAATGTTGAACACAGATGAAAGAGAAAACAATTCTTCACTGCCCAATTAAGAGTTGGAGGGCCCTGTCACTGACCTCCACCTCAGGGCAAGATATTATGAATATATTAAATAATAAATAATTAAATGGCACTTCACAAATCAAATAATTCTTAGCCTCCTTCCTGCTCTCTTGCTCCCTCCTGCCCAACAAGAAATACTGCTCCCATAGCTCAGCTACTTCTCGCACTCCCTCCCAGCTCTCTCTCCTGCCCATTCACTGAAAAAGAAATGTTGCCCTGTATGGCTCAGCTACTTGTTGCCCCCTTCCCAGCTTTCTTTCCCATTCACCAAAAAAGAAATGCCACTCACACAGTTGAGCAACTTCTTCCCCCTTCCAAACCGCCATGACAACATGAAATGCCACTCCCATGGCTCAGGTAGTTCTTGGCCACCTCTTGGCATTTTCTCTCTGGCCTGCCCAACAAGAAACCCCATTTCTGCAGCTCAGCTGCTTCTCATGCCCCCCCCCAATGTTTTCTAGCTCCTGTCTGCCAGTTCAAGAAAAAATGCCACTCCAGTGACTTCGGTACTTCTCCCCAACCCTCGGCTCTCTCTTCCACCCTCTGGCACAACTGGAAATACCACTCCCACAGCTCAGCTATTTCTTGCCCCCTCCCCACCAGCTGGCCAAACAAGAAACACAACTCCCATCGCTCAGGTACTTTCCCCCTTTTCTCTCTCTCCCTTTCACTGGCCCTGCAAGAAATGCCACTGCTGTATTAAGAGGAGTGGCGTCCTCAGTGTATTATTTTACTGTATTTATAATGTCCTTGCTTGGAATTTTTAACTGTACTGTACATATTGTTGATTAAAACAATAAACATAAAGTTTTTAAAAAACAGTAATATGGTGAAAGGGCCTCAGTCAGAGGGACAGCAGCAAGGACTCTGTAAACATAAGGAGAGACTGGAGTGGGTATATGGCCGAGGTGAGGCATGGCAAAATGGGAGTCTCTAGTCTGCCTGAATGAGCAGCAGTGGTTGTTATGGTGGACAGTCATGGATCAGACCCACAGCAAAGGGCACTGACAGCACTAGAGAGGAATCCTATACTAAAATAAAAAACAAAACAAAGGGAACCTGCCGGTCCCTCTCCTTGGACATGCTGGCATTGCCAGTTGTTCCCCTCACCTGATCTATCTCCTCCAGCCTGCCACCCCCCAAACATGGTGGTATTGCCTGTCCTTCAGTCACCTCTCAAATCTGATGAGTACAGTAATTTGGATTGCTGCTGTTTAGTGGAGAGTGCCGATTCCTAACTACAACCATCATCTTGTAAATTCACTGGGGGCATCAATTTATCACTGACGTCTAGTACTGTCAATATCATGGGATTGGTTAATCAGTGTGGTGCAAACCTTAGGGTTGATTATTTCCTCTGCCCCCAGGTCAGACTCACAGCAAGGGGCACAGACAGCACAAGAGAAAAATCCTACACTATTAAAAAAAAAAACAGAGAAGCAACAGGTCCCTCTCTCCTGGCCTCAAACATGCAGCTATTGCTGGTTGTTCCTTCTCATCCAATCAGTCTCTGCCCACTGAACATGCCGCCCCACACTGGTTAAGGTTCCCTGATGTACTATGCAGTACTGTGGATTCTTCAGTCTCCCCCAACCCACAACCTGTCTCAGGAATATTCTGGCATTGTGGGTTATTCAGTCCCCCCCACCCGCCTCTGATCTGACAAGTGATTAGGATTGCCACTGTTCTGTAGCAAGTGTAGGTTCCCGACCACAGCCGGCATCTTGGAAATTCATGGGGGAATCCAATTATTCTGCATATCTAGTGCTGACGATATCATAGGATTGATAGCATGAGTGCACTGCACACCCTGGGGTTTCTTACTTCCATTACTCCCATAATGGGTTGAAAATCATTTAGCCAATTGGGGGGCTGACGTACATTGATTTTTACTGTACATATTTTACTTGTTCAGTTGGGTCTGTGCATTGCCAGTCCCTTTCAAAGTTCCTCTTTGGGGTGTAGGAACACATTTCCCAGTCCTATCAGTAGGTAGATAATACTCAGGTTCTAGCAGATTGATAGGAGCCATCTGCAGGACAGAAACTGCAGCACACACAGAGTAAGTCAATGGCAGATCTGTTGTCACATTTTTCATTGTAGGTTTGAACTCTAATGTTTGGTGTTTGAATCTTGTGTTTCTCAGTCAGTTTCTCCACCTTTTCACTTGGCATTTTGCCTTTTGCTGAGCATTGTAGGACATGTCGAAGTCAGATTACCATAAGGTTGGCCTTCAGGAAATAGAAGGGAACACAGTGGGACGAAGATAGGGAGACATACCAAACTTCCCTAAGGGAAGCAGGAAAGGCAGTAAAGCAGGCAGAGGCCCAAGCCAAGGAAACACTAGCACAAACAGTAAAAGAAAGGGACAAGACTTTCTGTAGATACATTAGTGAAAGGAGAAAGTTCAGAGAGGGTATTGCTAAGGTCAAAAGTGATAAAAGGAAGTGTGTGGAGGAGGACCAAGGAAAAGCATCTATCCTAAATAGATACTTCTGCTCAGTATTTATTGTGGAGAAGTTAGAGAAGGGCCCACAACTCAGCACCATGGACACAGGGGGGAGTGAGGTGTGCACAAGTCCCTTCACAAAAGAAAGGGCTCAGGGTAGACATGACAATGGGACCTGATGGCATACATCCCAGAGTACTAAAGGAGCTAAGGGTGGAGCTAGCAGAGCCATTAGCAGAACTGTTTAGTGAGTCTCTGAGCACAGGAGAGGTCCCAGAATACTGGAGAAGGGCACATGTGATTCCGCTCCACAAGAGTGGTAGCAGGCAGGAGGCAGGGAACTACAGACCAGTCGGTCTTAACTCAGTAGTGGGTAAGATTATGGAGACACTCCTTAAGGAAAGGATAGTGCAGCACCTGGAATCCATAGCAGCACAGGATCCAAGACAGCATGAGTTTAGAACAGGAAGGTCCTGTCAAACTGATCTCAGATTTCTTTGACTGAGCAACCAGAATGGTGGACCAAGGGGGTGCAATTGACGTCACCTAGCTTGACTTCAGCAAAGCTTTCAGTATTGTTCCACATAGAAGATTGATTAATAAGCTGGGTAGGCTTGGAGTGGGTCAGAGATTGGTTAATTGAGTGGCAAACTGGTTGGCAGGCAGAAAACAGAGTGTGGTGGTAAGCGGTATACAGTCAGAAGACAGCATATTTGTATTACATCTTGACTGTAACATAGATTGTGGTCCCAGGTCACATTTGAAAAGTGGCCTTGGCTCATATTGTTTACTCAGAAAACAAAAGTTTAAATAAATATAAATAAAATAAGAAGAGATGCAAGTTACAAGTGGGGTATCTCAGGGATCCGTCCTGGGGCCAGAACTCTTCAATATTTTCATCAGTGACATTGCAGATGGACTGGAGGGTAAGGTTTGCCTGTTTGCAGATGACACCAAGATTTGCAACAGAGTAGATAATCCAGATGGGGTGGGCAGAAATGAGAAGAGATCTGGAAAAACTGGCAAAATGGTCAAAAAAGTGGCAACTGGGGTTTAACGCAAAGAAGAGCAAGATCATGTACATAGGGAAGAGAAACCCTGAAGCTACCTATAGGTTAGGAGGGAGTTGCTGGCAATCTCAAGGGAAGGAAGAGACTTGAACATTATCATCACAGATGACCTGAAATCATCTAAGCAGACCACTAAAGCAGTAAGTAAGGCTAGAGGGATGTTGGGGTTTGTTAGTAGGAATATCACAAGTTGTAAAAGAGAGGTAATAATCCCTCTTTACAAGACATTGGTTAGGCCCCATCTGGAGTACTGCATGCAGTACTGGAGGCTGCACCTGCACAAGAACATTAACAAAATGGAGGCAGTCCAGAGAAGGGCAACCAAAATGGTGCAGGAACTGTATCAGAAAACATATGAGAACAGATTAACAGAGCTTAATATGCATACCCTAGAGCAAAGGGAAGGAGATACTGTAGGTGATATGATAGAAACATTCAAACATCTTAAGGACATTAACAAGGTGAAAGAGTCTAACATGTTTCAATATAAGAAAAATAGCAGGACGGGGGTTACGTGATGGTAGCCTGAAGAACAGCAGCACTTACCCGCGGCACCGCTCTCCCACTGTTAACTTCCAATATTTAATCAGTTTTGTGAGTGAACAGATACCTACAAGTGGTTTTGGAGGATGTGGAAAATACAGCTTATGCTAGCAACTGAAGAAATAAACCCGCAATAAAGGATGGTTTCATGAAAAGAGCACCTCCACAGCACTCCTCCCCCCCCCCCGCCGACGCCAGAAAAAAGGCAAGGCCGCAAAGCGCCCTAAACAACAAGCGGCAGGAACATCCAAACCTTTGATCGTGGCTACAGCCCTCTTGGAAGAGAGGTTCTTAGAAATAATGCAGCCTCTGCAAGGAACATGGCAGAAGATCTTCGCCAAATTAAAACGTCGGTGCAATCACTATCCATACGTGTTGGGGACTCTGAAGCTAAGATCATCTCGCTGGAGAAAAAGCAGGGTAAACTGGAACAGGAGGCCATTCAAATAGGTCGTAGGGTGAAGAAACTCAAAGATAAACTGGAAGATCTAGAGGAGAAGAGTAGGAGGAATAACCTCCTGATAATAGGAGTGCCAGAGAAAGAAGAAGGCAATAACTCAATTCTTTTTTATACAGAAACTGTGCGAGAGGATAGCTGGTCCATCCCCGAATGGCACAACATATATTATCGAATGAGCACATCGGGCTCTCCGTCCTCCTCCACCACCCGATGCCCCCCTCGACCCATCATTTTCAAGTTGCTAAACTTCCTTGACAAGCAGTTTATACTTAACAAAATCAAAAATCTGCAGGAAGTTCTCTGGGAGGGCCGCACAATTCATATCACGCAGGATCTCCCACAGTCTGTCCGATTGAAATGGTAGGAATTGCATCTGACCCTGTCAAACTTTATAGCTGCTGGGAAGCCCTTTCATATGAGATACCCGGCAACATTTCAAGTTAAGTCTGGAGAGCAATGGCTCACATTTGAATCACAGGAGCAAGCTATGAAATAGCTCAAGACCCTGTTCCCAGACTTGTTTAAATGAAGTGATCTCCATGGTGAGTGTGCAATTTCTATTTTTGAGCAAGTGAACGAATAAATTTGATCTTCCGACTTGGATGCTGCGAGATTGTAAGCACCGAGGAATGGGTTTCAGATTGGATGAGAGGGGGATCCCTTCTGCGGTTTTGAGAAGAGATGAGCACTTATGTTTCAACAAAACGGTGTGGTGTTTCTCACTGTGCGACTAATAAAGTAGCGGAATACTCACACATTTGATCATGCTAGTTGTGCTTTCTTTTCCTTTTACGACCCTGAGAAGGACCATACCAAATGAATGTTTTGAGGAGGATCCTGGGATATTGAACTTATTTGGTTAATTTTTGTTAGATCCCAGGACTGAGCTACCGACCCACTTCATGTATATTGCCTATCGTGGGTGGAAATGTGCTTTAAAATGGCCAAGATGGCACCCGCCCTTTTCTTTTTAGGAGTTCCTCTCTGACATTTTAAGAGGACAGCACCAGTGTTAAGACATGTGGGAGCGGTTGTCTTTTCTCTTTTTTCTTATTTAGAGGGTGCTGCAGGTATGCTCCGGTGGCCACTGGTATATAATTTCTCCTACTACATTTCCTATATTCTGCAATATAAAGCAATATCTGAGACTATTTACGGGAGAAGGTGAATGATCCAAGAGAGCACCCTCTAGATGTTGAAAGGGGTTTCTGTATTTGACAGTGGCGTTGATACATATATATATATCCTGCTGGGATTCTCTCTCTTTTTCCTTTTCCTTAATAGCGGGGGAAGGGTGGGAGTGAGATGGATGCTATGAGGGATGCAGGCTTGCATTAACATCACGCACCGAGTGATGTAAAGTAGTGCGGTTGATTGAACGGGGGTTTAGCATAGTAGAGTAAGTAGAGTTAGCATTACCCAGTTATAGGGATTGTTTATGTTTTCTGGGAATAATGTGTTATTTGTATTGGGTGTTAAAGTTAGGGGGATGGGTGGGGCCAAGTGTTTTCGAGCAAAGGTACCTAAAGACAGCAGCAGGGTTAGTGCTACAGTCGAAACCCTATTATGAGTGGCCCATATAACTTTATAAGTTGGAATGTGAATGGCGCCCAAGATCATTGTAAGAAACACATTATAATTAGACATTTGCAGTATTTGAATGCAGGGATTGCCTATCTTCAAGAAATGCATCTTGTGTGAAACACATCGTGAGGATATTACTTTTTTCCACAGAGCGTGGGTTGGACAACTTTATGGGGCAGGAAAATGCACTAATAGTGGAGGAGTGGTAATTTTAGTAAACAAAAAGGTTCCCTTCACTCTTGAAAAAGAGCTTTGGGTCCCTGTTGGTCGACATGTCATAGTACATGGCCTGTTTGAATCACAAGTTATATTGGGAGCGGTATATGGCCCAAACATCGATTCCCCCCACTTCTTTACACACATGATAGAGTTGGTTGCCACTAATCCCCCAAAACTGACCATTCTCGGGGGCGACTGGAATATCACCCCCCACCCACATATAGATAGACCTGACTTCCGGAGATGGGGGTTTTCCCCTGCTCAAAGGGCCTTACATGAGTTCATGGAGGGGGCCAATCTCATTGATGTCTGGCGTGTTTTGAACTCAGAGGATCACCAATATACTTGTTTCTTCCTACCACACAAAACACTCACTAGAATTGACTTCCTCCTTATGAGCTGTTTTGCCCTCCCAGGTGTCATTAGCTCCAATATACATGCCAGGGTTATTTCTAACCATTCACCAGTATCTCTCCTTCTTCTAATGGGACCTGGAGTTAAGAAGGATACTCTCTGGTGGTTAAATACTCAGCTGCTACAGAAAACTAGTTTGTTACAACAGATCAAAGATTTTGTCACCAATTTCATAGGGATTAATAGGGATTCAGTGAGCAGAATAAACATGGTTTGGGCGGCTCTAAAATGATCCTTAAGGGGGGAGTGTATCCGATTGGCTTCAACAAAATTCCGGCAGTCCAAACAATATTTGAACTCCCTCCTCTCCTCAATCCGTCATTTGGAGAACACAATTTCTCGGCTTTCCCCGGATGAGGGTCAAACTACGTGGACTACAGGCCCGATACTTTAATCTCATATCTCAGAAAGCTGAGCTTTCACTGAAACATGTAAAGTTTCTTTACCTAGACTCGGGGGAAAGAGCTAATAAATTACTGGCCATGAGGCTCAGGCAAGACGAGGCATCCCGATTTATCCTGGGTATTAAACCAGATAAAGATAAGCCGGTTGTTACTGAACCCTGAGCAATAGCAGAGATTGTAAGACAATACTACCGCAGTTTGTATGCTGAAGATCTGGTTAAATGCTCTTCTACAGCAGATATCACGAACTACCTTAGTTTGATAGACCTTCCTAGCTTATCTTGTTCCCACACTTCTTCTTTGGAGGGGCCCATTAGGGTTAAGGAAGTGGTGAGTGCTATGGAGCAACTCCCAATGGACAAATTCCCAGGACCTGACAACCTTCCCAATGATTTCTATAAGGCCTGTATATCAGAATTAGCCCCATTACTGACAGAAGTTTACAACTTCTGATTTGACAAGGGTCTCTCCGAGTCCACTTTTCTGAGGGTTATAATTACTCTCATTCCTAAAAAGGGTAAAGACCCACAGTACCCGGAGAGCTATTGGCCCATTTTGTTGATCAACACTGATGTGACACTCCTGGCCAAGATATTGGCTAACAGGTTAGGACCTATTATGCCCACCATAATAGGCAAGGACCAAATTGGTTTCATAACAGGAAGGTCCTCGGGAGACCACATGCGGAAACTACTGCATCTTCTCTCGGTGTTCAGGGACTTCGAACTCCCGATGGCCTTGGTGTCTCTGGACGTCGAGAAGGCTTTTGACAGGGTGTCATGGGATTTTCTTTTCACCACCATGTCACATTTTGGTCTCCCTGAGGGCTTCCTTAAGTGGGTCAGGGTGTTATACTCCACTTCTTCAGCCCAAATCCGGTGCAACGGTATTTTCTCTGATTCCTTTTTGCTCTACCAGGGTACTAGACAAGGTTATCCCCTCTCCCTCCCTTTTTTTTAACTCAGTGCCTCCACAGGCTCACTCTGAGATTACACCACTTGCCTCCTGAATCTCCTGTATACTTTTAACAGTGAATCCTGGGACTTTCTAAGCAAAATCAAGCCATAGTCAGTATGCCGCAAACAAAAGCTAATAGCTCAATAACTGTACATGCTAGGCACAAAGTATGAGTGGCAGAGTTATTCAGCACAAAATTGCCTTTCCAATGGTGGCATGCATGTAATAAAAAGTAATTTTGTATTTTTTCTATGCTGGTCGAAAGAGCAAACTAAATATTTTTTTTCACTAAAAAAGGGCAACATAAGCCTTTTTTTATTGGAAAATATGTAAAATATCAACACCAAATTAAGCACACAGACATTAGATGGTGTTTTGATATTATGTTTGCTAAAAAAAAGATATGTTTTTACTATAAAATGTAATTTCTCCCTATTTTAGTCAAGGTGCTTTGATGTGATTTGAGGGCTAAATCTCAACCACACACACCATATCATAAACAAATGCATATAACTCCAGAAGTATACATGATACACACAAAGTATCAGCATGAAAGTTGATGAGCACAAAAATGCCTTTCCAATGGTGCTACGCAACCAGTTGTAATCAATACAGTTTTTATTTTATACCTGCTGAAGTGTCAAAAAAGTGAATTTTATTCAAGCTGCTTAGGTAAATCTTGATGGAAAACATGTCAGCCATACACACCATACCATAAACAAATGTAAATAACTCCTCAAGTATACATGATATACACAAAATATCAGTGACAAAGTTGTGCAGCATAAAATTATCTTTCCAACGGTACTATGCAGTCAAATATATATTATATTCTGTTACAATATATATTAGAATATACAAGTTACTTCTCCAGAAGTTGCAAGGGCACACTGGGAGTCAGTAGCCGACTTCTGCAGACGTCCTCAGGGCACACCAGTGTTTTTTTACTGACGACTACAGGCGTCTGCTAAGACACAATGAGTTAACATCTATCTGGAGCCCCTTATTAGGAATCTGGTAGCCTCCCCAAATATCCGGGGGATCCAGGTGGGGGATAAATGATACACTCTTTCAACGTATGCGGACAGTTTATTATTGCATCTAGAGGACCTACGGGAATGCATGCCAGCCCTTTTGGAGCAAATCGAGGCCTTCTCCAGGATCTCCCATTATAAGCTCAATCTCTCCAAAACCAAGTTGTTTCCCCTGAATAACCGAGTTTCCCGGGGAGAGGTGGCTGAGTTTGCACTCTCATGGGAACTGAAATCTCTCTTTTATTTGGGAATCCAAGTGACAAGAGATATCACCTCTATGATAAAAGACAACCTCTCAGATCTATTGACTATAATTAAAACTGATCTTGACAGATGGGGAGCGCTCCCTCTGTCACTTTGGAGGAGGATCAACACAGTAAAGATGAATGTGTTACCCCGTATTCTATACCCAATGGGTATGCTGGGCTGCTTCCTACCTAAAAAATGGTTTACCAAGTTGCAATCCATGTTGAACACATTCATATGGCAAGGTAAAGGAGTCAGAAGGTCCTACTTTAAACTAACTGCTCCAAAGGGGCAGGGTGGTCTTGCTGTTCCCTCCTTTTATTCATACTAGTGTGCCCATCACCTCAGTAAGCTAGCCCATTGGGTGCAGGCGACGCATGTCATCAACTCGCAAGAATATACACCAGCGTGGTTGGAAATAGAGAAATATCTGGCAGCCAAATGCAAATGTACTCTCTCCTCTTTACTATATACCACCCCATGTGCAATTCCCAAACCCTTAAGGTGTACTCCCTAGGATGGTCTATTAATGCATTACACCAATTGCAAGTGAGTATCTCCCTTAATTGGCATACCTCTCTAGATCAACCAGTGCTGGGCAACCCTCACTTTAAAATCGGTCTCAAGCCTATCCCAGTGTCCTACTGGCCCATTCTGGTTGGGAAGAAAGCCGCAGATCTGTATGCTGGTAGGGAAATCATTTCCTTCCCCCACATTTCAAAACAGATTCAATGTGCATGACAGAAATATTTTCCAATATAGACAGCTCAAGAAGGCCATAGTTTCCTATATTGGAAAACCCAGATTCTTTTACCAGATACTGCGGAATTATCTATCATTTTGAAACTGGCTAGGCAGCCCTATGCAATTTCCTCAGTTTACAAAAAGCTACAATCCCTACAACCTAACCTGCCTCAGGGTGTCTATTATTGGGCACAGGAAATACCCTTGGGAACAGATGCAGACTTTTGGAAGACACTATGGCTCAATTCTTATAAATTTATTAAACAAGATAGATTGCATCTCATTCAAGTAACATCATGCATAACCTATATTTTACCCCAGTGAAACTTCACAAATTGGGGTGACTGTCCTCCCCAGCTTGAACAAGATATGGAAGCGAGCTGGACACTCTGCTCCATATGCTGCGGACATGAGCAAAAGGTGAAAGTGCAAAGTTTTTGGCTAGCAATTAGACACTCTTTGGACCCAGTCTTGGGGCTTGACCCCTTATTTACCCCAGAAGTCTGTTTATTGAATTCTTTTCCCCAGGGCACACTCAAGGTTAGGAAAGCCCACATGACCCTGATTGAGGCAACAGCAAAACTAATCATAATGAGGCACTGGAAGGATAATACATCCCCATCTGTCCTGGAATGGCATAGGGAGGCATTGCTGGCACTACAATTGGAGAAACATATCTGCGTAATGCATAACAAATACGTATCATACCAGAACAACTGGGGATCATTAGATGCCCTGCTCACCATATGGAAGCCCTAAATAAGTAATATTCAGGCCCATTGCTTCGAATGTACTACCTGAATGATATGTGAATAACATGTGGCTCTGGGGGGCTAAGAAAGGAATTGAAGTAAGGGGGGAGAATTGGGAGGGGGGTATGGAGGATGGGGGTGTTTTGACTGATTTATGTTGCTACGTTGAGTAGCCACCTTGGTTGCCTAATTGTTATCCCTTCTATGGGGATATTTTATTTTGTTGTTAAACCAGAAATCAATAAAGCCTATTGAATTAAAAAAAAAAGGAAAATAGCAAGGACAGGAGGATACAGCATGAGATTAGAGGGAGGCCAATTAAGGGGTAATGGGAGGAAGTTTTTTCACGAAAAGGGTGGTGGATGCATGGAATGGCGAACCTCAAGAAGTGGTGGACATGAATACAGTGCAGGACTTCAAACGGGCATGGGATAGGCATAAGGGAGCAATACAGATGAGTATGAATAGATAGACCATTGACAGAGTATAGGCCTATGGCACATTCATATGGTAGAAAAAATGGGTAGACTGGATGGGCCTTGAAGTCCTTATCTGCCATCAACTTCTGTTTCTAAACTTAGCAAATATTTTCTAATCATCATATTGCACCTTCTCTTCCTCCTTCAGGCATAAATCAGCAGAAACAGTGGGCGGCCATGACAGATTTCATAGTGAGAGGGGACAGTGCTGCCCCCTTCTCCAGCAGTCGGTTGGCTATTTCAGCATGGTCCACAGTGTGTAGTAAAGCCTCACAAATGGTGATACATCCTTTAATAGATACCACTAGACAGGATCAAATTGTGGTCATAATTACTTTTGTGAGCATGCACTTCCACTAATCTGTAATTTCTAATCATTTTTACTTTTGCATTTTTTTATGCATTTTTTCTTAAATGTATGAAAGCATAAATCAATATTATAGCAAATAAAAAAAGCAATGTGTTCTTTTATTCAAACATTCACAGGCCCCATGCAATAGGCTTAGCTCCCCAAACAGAGTTAAAATTCCATCCAGCCAGTTTTGACTGTAAAGTTTTCCTCAGGGGATAAAGAGCAGCCATTTTAGTTTATAAAGAGAAATAGTGACCTTTCAATTCTCGCTCCAATACCTGGAACACTACAATTAATTTATGGGCTATACCATAATGCCCTGATGCATTCAGGACTCACTGCTAAATGAACAGCTCTATCACCAGTAAACACATTGTGCCCTTGTGTCCTAGCAATGCGCACTGGAAGCTTAAACCATTAGCTTTGCCACTGTGTCTCAGCGCATCCTGGACCCTGGTGCCATTTTGTGTCTGCTGTGCCATTTGTTTGTGGTAGGCTATGCTGTACATTTGAACATACAAACATACGAAACTGCCAGCAGATACAGGCCAGACAGTCTATCGAGTCTGCTTGAATGTGCAGCAAACAGTCATTACACTGCAACTGCCTCTTCCACCCCTCCTCGCATATCCAGTTTCATGCTCATGCTTGGTGACACCCTTCCCCCCAGTGCCCCCTTGGTGACCTTCCCCCTAACTTTATCCCACCCACTTTTAAACTGCCCACTGACTTTAAGGCTACCACCTCCTCGGGTAGTGCGTTTCACCATGTCACTGCCCTTTCAGTAAAATAGTGCCTTCTCATCTCCCTCCTGAATCTCCCACCCTCCAATCTCAGACTGCCCCCTACTGTACCTCCCTCCTTTTAATTTAAAAAGTCCCTCTGTATCAGTCTTGTTTATGCCATATATAAACATAAACATAACATATTTAAAGGTTTCTATCATATCCCCTCTATCCCTCCTCTCCTCCATGAAGTACATGTTGAGCTCCCTCAGTCTTTCCTCGTAGGGTCTGTCTTCAATCTGGAGATCATTTTGGTTGCTTTGCGTTGGACCCCCCTTTAACAATTTAACATCTTTTTTCAAGTGAGGGCAGCAGAACTGTATGCGGTACTCCAGGTCCAGCCTCACCAATGACCTGTACAGTGCAGGATTACCTCCGCTATCCTGAAGGTGATTCCTCTGGCAATACACCCCAGCATCTTATTAGCTTTAACTGCCACTTTCTTGCACTATGCTGAGTGGTTCATATGTCCTGTTATTATCACCCCAAGATCTTTCTCCTCTCCTGTAGTGGCTAACTGTAACTCCCCCCAGCTGTTATTCATTTCTTGTGTACCTTGCTCTCAAGTGCATGACTTTGCACTTCTTTGCATTGAACACCATCTGCCATGTGTCTGCCAGTGCTCAAGTTTAGCCAGATCATTCTGTAGCCCCTGCCACCCTTCTGTGTCACCCACCATGCACCAATTTTCATGTCGCCAGCAAAAAGGCTGATCTTGTTCATAATCTCATGCAAGATGGTGGCAATAGAAATGTCATACAACACTAGGCCCAGTACCAAGCCCTGTGGTACTCTACTATTTACAGTTCTTGGAGTGAAGAGTTCCCCCAACAACTACCCTCTGCAGCCAGTTACTGACCTAACCCACCATTTTCTCCCCTGCTCTATGGGATTTTAACTTGCTAATCAGCCTCCCATGTGGCACTGAATCAAAGGCCTTGCTGAAGTCCAGATACAGGACATCCACCGCTTGGCCCCTGTTGAGTGCCCTAGTCAGCAAGTCATAACAGTCAGCCAGGTTGGTCTTATAGGATCTGCCAGAGACAAACCCATGTTGCCAGCTGGAGACCATTCTCATCCAAAAAGGTTACCAACTTTTCCTTAAGGATCATCTCCGTTAGCTTCTCAACAATGGATAATAATAAGGCTGACTGGTCTGTAGTTGCTGGGTTCATCCCTTGGTCCACTTTTGTGCATATCCTAGTACATCCTAGTGCACTCTGCTCCCACAGTTGCAGACCAGAGATTATGCAATTATTTTAATCTTTATCTGACTCCCCCTTAAAGCAACAGTATCCCTTCAAATAAATGCTCGGTATTATGTTGAAACGATAATGAATGACTTGTAACAACATTCAGGTCTTTTTTCCATAATTAGCAACAGTTACAACTGCAGATTGTGATGGATTAAATCTCCATTCTACACATATCCTCCCCTGATTCACCATCATTATTGTTCACAATTTATATAAATAAAATTGATACCAGGGTCAGTTTGGGCAATATACATCTCTTTGCCACTGACACGGTCCTGTACATAGTAAGGCCCACCCCCAGAGTCAGCATGTGTAGACCTGCAAGATGAATTCAACACCCTGCAGAAAAATCTTCTGCACTTGAAGTTGTTACTCAATGCCAAAAAAACCCAAGGCAATGTTGTTTTTACCTTTTGTTCTTGCACCAAAGGTGCGTAACTCTGCCATGGCCCTGCAGATCACCACCCTACTATGTGAGCCCCTTGAATCTGTGATTAAATTCAAGTACCTGGGCCTGTGGATTGACCACAAACTTTAATTTGTGGAACATGTGGAGGAGGAGCTTGCAAAGAAACTGAAACAGAGGCTTGGTCTTTTCTTCAGGATTAAGAACCTGCTTACACAAGAAGCAAGGGTTAGTCTAGTCCAAACTACATTCCTGCCACTTGTGGATTATGCAGATTTTATCTACGGCCAAGGCCCAAGTTCTGTCTTGTCTAAATCAGACACACCATATCATCGGGCAATCAGATTTATCACGGATGCACCATATTGTACCCATCACTGCACTCTTTATGCCATGGTTGGTTGGTCTTCACTTAGTTTCAGACACCATAGGAATGCAGTCTTTTAGATCTATATAATCAACAAACTTCCACAATACTTTTCCAACTGTCTTCCCATCTCTCCTGCTGGCTGCTATGCACTGAGAAGCCTTTCCCCGATTTCCCTGGTTGTTCCTAAGATCAGGACATGCTTTGAAGCAGCAGCTATAAGCTATGCCCTTCCAGCGATATGGAGCAACAAGCAAAAAGTTCTAAAGCTTGCAATCCCAGTAAACTGGGCCTTCTTTAAGGCTCTGTTCCTTAATAAGTTCAGTGAATCCTGTGGCAGCTTTATCTAGCCAAGCCCTGTATCTTGAACCATGTATACTACTTGTATATTACCCATCCCTTGTACATCTTCAATATGTTGTGCCCAGCTAGTCTTCCTTTGTCTACCTCGTTGCCAACCCAGTGCCCTCCTCTTCTTAAACACCCTATACTATACTCCCTTTACTACCCCCCTTGACTTCCCATTATCTCTGACATCTAAGCCCTCACCTTGTTCTATCCTTCACACCTCCCCCCTTGACTTCCCCTTACCTGACACCCAGCCCCCCTCCGTCTAGCCCATATATCATGTTGCAACTGGGCAGGGATTCTTTATGTTGTAAATACTGATATGTATTGTTCTGTAAATATTTTTGTTCTTTCCTTATCAGTGTTGCATTTGAGTTATTAAGGTCTACTGTACTGTTAGCATTGTATGCACTTTTATTTATGCCTAGCTCACATTTGCTCTACACAGACTATTGTCTCATTGTGTTATAGCAACATTTACCTTATGTGTTTTTGTTATGACCTACCCAGGTCCACCTTGCAAATGAGTCTGTCTCAGTGGTGTTTAACCAGGTAAAATAAAGATGATTGATTGATCATTTTCTGACATGGCAAGGGGCATTCTTGCTTTCTATTGGTATTTGCTGATTAGTTTTAAATAAGTTCCCAGTCAAGAGCACGCATGTTCCTGTTTGATATATTATGCAGAGTGTGGAAGCCATGGAGGCAACTAGCAGCTCATCAGTCTCAGACAGTTCTGACAGTATTAGATCAGTATAAAGAGCTTTTACAGCTACTGGTCTTTTAAGTTCAATAATTTTTTTTTTAATCAGGAGAGAAACATTAAGCTTAAACTTGTTTATAGGTGCAACCTGGAAGCACAAGGAAGTTAAGTGACTTGCTCAGGGTCAGGCAGTATGCAGGAGGGGGCTGTGGGATTTACTTTATTTTATTTTTTTTATTTTTTATTTATTTGTGACAATCAGTTTACAATCTTTAAGCCAGGGGCTCGTTTCCAAAGGTACCTTGTCACAATGAGGACATATATAGCATTTTAGATTACATAGTATAGGTTTTCTACAAATAGGTGTTTGTTAGAGGTGCCACGTCACACTGTGGTCAAACAACATACATTTGAGTTACAGGGTATGGTAATTGAAATAGGTCTTACAGAATTGGTTTCATATGTTGAGCAATCAACTGGCCTTACCATAAGACAGCAGGCTGTGGCCAGGTTATACTTAGGTATGGTGTGCTGGGAAAGGATGGAGGGGTGGGCTAGGTGGGGAGCAGCCTGGCGGGCATTGTCACGAGTGGAGAGGTCGAGGTAGGGCCTCATTCAGAGACAGGAGCAACTACGAGTGTTAAGGAATTGGCTTCGAAGGGTGGTTATTAATTTGGAGATAGTGGTGGCATTGGAGATGGTGGCAGGGAGAGAGTTAAACCAGAATGGGGCTCTGTAGCAGAAGGACCTCTGACCATGAGTGGTTCTCGATCTGGGGACCAGTAGGGCGGTCTTGTTAGAGGACCATGTATCAATTGTGGGTAGGATCCAGTGGATGGATGCAGTCACCCCTGGTGGGGAGAGCCTGAGTAGGGTTTTTTTGCGTGGAGGCAGGTATGATAGCGAAGCCGTTCATCTAGAGTCAGGAGTTTAGCATCGTTATACTGTTGACAGGTGTGTGTTAGCCTGGGGGCACCAGTAATCAGTCTGCAAACCTTATTTAGGGTTATGTGATTTTTTTTGAGGGCAGTCGTGTCAGCAGCACCATAGACTGGTAAGCCATAGTCTACAAGGGACAGTACTGAGGATGTAACAGCGAGCCAGAGAGCATTTGGGAGGAGGCAGTTTCGATGGCGGAAGAGGATGCCAAGCCATATGTTGGTGGTGGATGCAAGGGCATCAATGTGGTTGTGGAATGTGAGGGCTGAGTCGAAGGTAATCCCGAGGTATTTGTAGGAGCAGACTTGTTCCAGCGGTTGTGTGGTACTAAGAAAAATATGGAGTGGGTGGTTGCTAGCTTTGTTTTGGGGGTGGGTAAAAAGCATAGCTTTGTTTTTTTTAAGATTAATGATAAGTCTGTGCTCCTTAAACCAGGCATCTGCCTCTTTGAAGGACTGTTGTAGGGAATCCTGAAGGGAGATGGGATTGCGGTGGGTAGCCAAAATGACAGCATCATCAGCACACAGAAGCATTTTGCCAGAGCAAGCACTGGGCAGGGTGCTCAGATAGAGTGAGAAGAGGAGGGGGCCCAGGATGGAGCCTTGGGGAATCCCTGCATGTATGGGATGGGTATCGTACAGTGTCCCATTGATTTTAACACACTGTGACCGAGCGTATAGGTAGCTAGAGCACCATGCTAGAGGGCCAGCTGTAAGACCAGTGTGGCAAAAGGCATTCAGCAGAAGAGGATGGGAGACAGTGTCGAAAGCCTTTGATAGGTCGATGAACACTGCACCAGCTAGGGAGCTGGTGTCCAGAGAGGAGTGAAGAAAATTGGAGAATTCAATTAGCGCAGTGCTGGTACTGTGGTCAGCACGGAAGCCATGCTGCTCTGGGCATAAGATGTTATGCTTGGATAGAAATTCAGTGATTTGAATTGCCACCACTTTTTCCAGGGCTTTTGGGGGGGGGAGGATGGAGATTGGTCGATAGTTGTTGGTTGAAGACCTGTCACCACCTTTATGAATGGGTGTGACTATAGCTGTTTTCCAGGCTGTCTTTCAGGAAATTGTCCCAGGCAGAGTGATTGGTTTAGTAGGTTGGTGAGCGGGGCAAGGACTTCATCTAGCACCAACCTGAGGATACTGGGATCCAGTGAGTTGCTGCTGGGACTGTTGCCATTTAAAGCTTTGATAAGGATGGGTCTGGCCTCCTGGGCAGATACCTTAAGCAGGTGGAAGCTGGGGTGGTGGCGGATGGGGGGGGTTGGTTTGGGGGAGGTTCAAAGAAGTTACTGGGGAAGACTGAGCTAAGGTCGGTGAAAGCGATGTTGAGGCAGTTAGCTATGAAGGCAGGATCGGTGGAGGTAGTACCATCACCAAGGCCACTGTTTTTCGGTGCTTGGAAAAAGCAAATTCCGTTTTGACTATCCTGGATTCCGCGATTTTACCGGTGTTTGGGAATCCAATTTCGAGGATTTTTCCAGTAATCTAAAACTTTCTATGATTCACTCATTTTAAGTAATAAATTTGTCTGTGAGTGTTTTATCATGTTTTTATGCAGATTAAAGTCACATCAGCAGAAAACAAGAACATTTAATCTCATATTGTATGTTATATTAGCTATCCAAGTTGTGCATCTACCAGCTATCAAGGCTAATGACTGTGGAAGGAAGGAGCTGGGGAAGCAGCAACAAAGTGCACACTCTCTCCCTGAAGGTAGGAGGGGAAGGAGAGACTCCTCCTCCCAAGCCAGGAGGATAACCCAGAGGGCTAAATAATTGAGAAGAGAGGGGCCCTCATCTCGGTATGCAATCCTGACCCTTCCATTGCCAGGGCACATTTGAGGTCCTAAAGAAAGGGGGCAGCTAAGGATAGAAAAAAAAAAAAAAAAGGGAAAGTTCCTCTCTGCCCCCTCCCAGGCTCACTGCCACACACACACACTGCCCCATTTGCTTTTTAACCCTTTTATCTTTGTAACCGTGCTGCACACCCCTTTTTTTGTCAACTCCCATTTCTCCTCATCGCTCGGCCTATCCTTCGGACCATCTATGGTCTCTCCCAACTGCTCTCTTGTGTCCTTGCCCTCTACGACTGTTCGCCACCCCAGATGGCAGATACCTTCTGGGTAATCTAGTGTAACCCTTCACCAGATGAGTTCTCCACCAAGGAGAAAGGTTCCAGCGGGGGCCATCCAGTGCAATGTCTTAGCCCCTCGGGTGCTGCTGAGGTGGTCTCCGGGGCCAGACCAGAGCAGAGAAGAGGTTTTTCCTCTTTTGTCCCTGGGGTGTGGCATGCCATGACACCAAATGCCAATCTCTACCATGCTCCCCCAGTCGGTCAGCACACTGCAATACCCCCAGGAGTCAGCAGGCACTAGACCGCATCCTCCTGGGGAAGGCAAGCAGTCAGACACCTTCCCATGACATTAACAAAATTAAGAAGTGGTGGCCAGAGGTTACCCTGGTTTGGTCAGATATAGTGCCCAGCAGAGTCTGGAACAGTACTACCCCTCACAAAGCTTGCTCTGGGGCACACATAAACCAACACAGCAAGCTCAAGGACCCTTGCCCCCCCAACACTGCTCTGGTGTTACACACAAGACCAAAAAGCTGTTTGGAACATGTTAAACTTGCCTCAGCACCTGCAAAGTCTGATGTGCTGTGTGGATTTCTGTTTGCCTCAAAGCAATTTTGCAGGCAAGAGCTACAGCTTAAAACATGTGTATCAGTCAGTAACAGCAACACCCCCTCACCAAACTTGCTCTGGGACCCATATAAACCAACACAGTCCCTCCAGACTTTTTCAGAAGCAGCACTGCCAACTCTAACCCTCTAAGGAGGTTACGCACATTAGAGAGATTAAACATTTAACAGATCAGCACTTTAACAATACAATATGTTGGAGGGCAATTGGGAAAACAGCAGTGACTGGCTGTCATTTTACTCCACAATAAACATCTGGGCAAAAGTAAAGAGGAGAGGTACTCACAGGCTACTGTAAAATTGTGCACTTTTTCAGTGCTTAACTATAACAGCAGTGTTGGAGGGCAGCCTCAAAACAAACATGGACTGCAACGAGGAGAGAACTAGAGCAAAAGTAAGGAGGAGAGGACTGGAGCAAAAGCAGAGAGTTCTCACAGAACACAGAAACAGGACTTCTTCCTTAACACTGAAAAAAAAAAAACACAGAGAGAGGAGGGTCCGTGTTCTGCGAGTACCTCTCTCATTCAGAGCTCTGAATTATGCTCTGCCTGCTTTTGAGCACTGGCAGCAACCTCACAGCAGATATGAAGCTCCATTTTGTGACCTGTTTTACTTTTTCCATTCAGTGTATTTACCTGAAGTGCAACAAGAAAGAAAAGTACGAGCACACCAGTGGTTTTTAAGCTAAATTGTCATATTTATTAGTGCAGAATATCCATGGCTAGGATCCCTGCGCTCCGGCTAACTAGCCTTGAAGGCTAGTTAGCCAGCCATGAGCTCTGGCCGTGGATATTCTGCATGAATCAATATGATAATTTAGCCTAAAAACTCACTGGTATATATTCCTATTTCTTGTAACTTTGAGGCTTACCTCCATAGGAGCGCCTCCCGCCACCCGCTGTAGTGCGCTGCTTCTCTACCTTTCGACTATTTACCTGAAGTGTCCGTGAAGTCCGCCAGACAAGTTAGGGTAGGTGGATTCTGGTTTTGCTTTCTTGCCCAATGCTCGGTGGATTCTAGTTTTGTTTCTGACGCTCATTTTTTTAACAAAAAATACTTTAATTAAAGAATTGAGTGCCCCATTTGCACTACAGGACAAAGTAACCCGCAGAGAGGGTCGAGCAGATCTCTCAAGAACTCCAGTGGCGTCCTCAGTGTCCTCGTGGTCTTGTGGTCTCTCCTGTGGTGCTTTGTTCCAGGGGACTGTCGAATAGAAGACTGCGGCTGGCTAAACAGAGCTTTTTAAACTATCCCGGTTCATGAATGCTCAAGCAAGCAGTGTGAGTTCCGTGACTTGCCACGGGAGATTTAAAAATCCGCGGGCCAATCAGGATTCCGTGATTCTGGTCGCATTTACGGAATCACAGAGAAACAGTGGCCTTGATCATCACTAGTGAGCTGAGATGGGGGAAGGGAGCGTGACTTACCATTTAACTGTTTAATATTATCCCAGAACTTCCAGGCCAAGCCCCAGGAAGAGGTGAGGGTGGCCTGGTAATGGTCTGCCTTGGCTTTACGGACCGCCCAAGAGCACTTATTCTGGGCTGCATTATAGGCTTGTCTATCAGACAGCCAGCCTGTTTCAGTGACATGGAGCCAGAGGTTATCCCGATTTCTAAGCAATTGTAGTAGGGCAGGGCTGACCCAGGGTGCATTCTGTTTTTTGGATTGGATTTTTGTGAAGGGGGCAAAGAGATCACAGGCATTGCTGAAAGTTTGTGAGAAGAAAACGAGGGCAGTGTCAATGTCGGGTGCATGCTGAATGGGGGACCAGTTTGTCTGTGTGAGAAACTGTCTCAGTTTTTTCAGCCCACCGGGGCGGAGGTGCCTGTGGAGGGTGGTCTGTGCTTTGGGTTTGGGCTTGGGGGCTGCCCAAAGAAATAGGATAGGGGAGTGGTTTAGGGAGTCCAGTAGGACCTGAATGTTTTGGATTTTTTTGGGTCGGTTGGTGATGAGTACATCCAGTAGGGTGCTGGTTTCTGTTTTGGGGTTTATTCTAGTGGGTTGGGTGACGAGTTGCATCAGGTCTTGGGCAGCAAAAGTGTCTCAGATTGAGGAAGAGGAGGTGCTGAGCCAGTTTATGTTAAGGTCACCAACTAGGATTTGCTCCACCGTATGGTGAAGGGTAGCCAGGTAGTCAGTTAGTGATACCAGAGCTGGGTTCTGTTTTTTGGGGGGAATGTAGGCAGTGGTGAGATAGAGAGGCCTCTAGAGGGGTCAGGGGTGAGTTTGAGGATGAGGGCCTGGGCCCCATTTACAAGGGCAGGAGTTGGGAGTGCTTGTCCAGTAATTGCATCCCTAGTGTAGATTGCACAACCTCTCCCTCATTTGCCTACTCGGTCCTCCCGGTACAGGGTATAGCCAGGGAGGGAGACAAATGAGTCAGGGGTGGATTTGGACAGCCAGGTTTCTACAAGGGCTATGATGTCCGGTTGGTGTGCTGTGGCCCAGCACTGGAGGGCGTCAAATTTTTTCAGCAGGCTGCATATGTTCATAGAGGCTATTTTAAAGCTAGTGGGCCAAGTTGGTGGGTAGGAAGGGGCAGGGCCTGGGTTAGGATGTGTGTTGCCAGAGAGTAGTAGCAGGAGGGCCAAGGCTCTGGTCTGGATGTGGCAGCAAGTCAACTTCCTTGGTGTACACTGGGATGGGGAGGTGGCCATGGTGGTGCAAGGAATGGGCAGGGTACGAAGGTTTGGGAGGGCATGGCTGAATTCCAACCATGAAGAGTCAGGGTAGACAGTGGGGGGGTGGACAGGGGGTGGGTGCCATGGGCCAGGGTACATGGTCAGTGTAGGGTGTGATCAGACTAGGTCAGGGAGAGTTGGGGGTGCTGGGATAAGTGGGCCTGTGAATATGCTTGGCTGATGGGATGTGTGTACTAGCAGGAGAATGAGGGGGAGACATTTGAGGAGAAGGGGTGCAAACATAATGCCTATGTAAGCAGCAGGGCAGGAAGGGTTCAAGTATCTTGTCTGCCCCCAGGAAAGTGTGGATACCACTTTGGATTAGTGATAGGGTCACGGACTCTGGTGGATAGGGTACAAGGTTCTAACCCTGGTAGGGCAAGAAGAAAAAGGACCTGGGCAGGTGTAGGTTCTACTATCCAGGTGGCTCAAAACTGGCTGGTACTGGGCCAAATCCAGGGTGAAAATAGTGACTCCTAGTGGTCACTGAAGGTTAGCGTCAAGTTAGGGTAGGGTCTGACGGTTGTGTCAGACCAGTGTGCCAGGCTAGCTTGAAGTCTGGGTATAGGTATGTGGAGTGTTCAGAGACAGGATTGGGAGTAAGGGGAGAGAGGTACTGCGTGTGGGTAGAGGGGTTTCAGGAAGTAGGAGGAGGGAAGTTCAGATAGTGAAAGTGATGTGAGTAGTCTGGGGTCCCTCTGGTGGCAGGCTGGTATAAGCTGCTAATGGGAAAGTGGGGACTTAATAATGAACAGGATGTGATGTCATAGGTAAGAGACTATAAAAGTAGAGCCGACCTTGGGTGGGCGGGGCAGTCGATGTGTGCAGCACGTTGATGGGCTAACACCCCTCACAAGGGTGCACTGCAGGAGGTAGTTTAATTACCTCTGCACCCATTGGAGCTTGTATAGCTCAGCTGCTGCTCCTCAGTGTGTTTGTCTGGGCCAGGGGCAGGATCGGCCCTAAATGGGAGAGAGAACAAAGGGTTCAATTAGTATGCAGGAGGACAGGGTTGTTGTTGCACCTGCGCTGGAGAATGTCCCGACACTAGCTCTTGGGGAAGATGGCGATATTACACAAACACGGAGGACCAGGTAAGTTTACAGATTCACAAAGTATATGCAGAAACACGCTTATCCAAACTTCAGTACCCCCAGGCAAGCTGTCGCTAGAGACTCACTTGCTAAAGGCACTGAAATACAGTTGCAAACCCCAAGAAAGCAGTCGCTTGCAATTCCCTCCCCCCCTCCAACTCACAGACCCTTCAGGCTAGTAGAAAAGGCAGGTCGAGGCTATGTCCACATTTAGTGAGTGCATTTAAGTGAGTTTGTTGCTGGAAAAATGTCTCTGTGGCTAACACCCCTCCCAAGGGTGCACTGCAGGAGGTAGTTTAATTACCTCCACGCCCATTGGAGCTTGTATAGCTCAGCTGCTGCTGCTCCTCCTCGGTATGTTTGTCTGGGCCAGGGGCAGGATCGGGACTCCGCGCCCGTCGGAGCTTGTATAGCTCAGCTGCTGCTGCTGTTGCTGCTCCTTAGTGGATTCAAACCCAGGTCTCCAGGTTTGCAGCTCAAAGCCTTAAACCACTGTGCTATACTGCCTCCTATCGTCTGACATGACTGAAAAATCATTTCTAATATTTTTGCTCATAATTCATGCAGCTTGAGTGATACACTCACATGTTTAATCTCTACCTACACATGGGTGAACTCATGCCAGTCCAGAACAGGGAACAAATCTGCACATTGTATCCCTGCATATTTGACATCTTTATGGTGCATTTGTAAATGTATATTTAATTTCTAATGCATCTTGTATCTTGTATTTGTAAATGTAGCTTTAATCAATATTTATTGTGTGTATAGTGGGAAGGTCTGGCCGCTAATCAGGTGCTTGACAGGCAGGCTCAAGCATTTTTAAATTGATCTAGCATTTCTTGCATGTGTGCAGATTCTGAGTGTCACTATACTGTCACATTTTCCCATCATATTTTGTATTTCTGTGGCATTTATTTTAAATCAAAAAGTAACAAAAACTATAATAAACAAATATGTCACATCTATTTCTTTTCATAGATGTTTGCAAAGCACTGTGCTTTTTTGGAGAGAGGGGGATGGAGGATTGAAAATCGGGAGCTTGAAATGCTTCCAGTCATCTGAAATGGCTCAGTCCTTTGTTACGTTTATATGGTACATTTGTTATAAATATCTATGTTAAAGCACTAATGTCATATTTTTTTTTACCATTTATTATCAGCCAATGTAAAATTAGAAAACTGTATTTGGGCGTCTGGGCACTATGCTCTGGCTACTATTCTATCAGTGAGAAACATTCATGTCACAGAGGGTAGCATCATTATTGTTCAGTATGTCCTTTCTACTGCTGTCTCTGTTATATGTTTTATGCAATAACTGGTGTATATCATATGGCTGACAATTTGTGTGTGTCTATATTTATTTTTCTTTGTTCTGCATGAGGAGGGGACATCCGGTGCTTGAAGTGCAGCATATCAGTAACCAGTAACAAGTATATTGTGCTGTCAGTGTGCATATCTTTTCTACTTCTGCTTAAAAAAATGGGTAGGGAGAATTTTAGTTTCTGACTGCTAACTTCCCTGAGTAGCTAGAAATACTGTAGAGACAAGGAAATAATGAGTCCCAGGGCTCGATTTTCAAAATGCCAAATTTAGATTGGCACGTTATGCAGCTAACCATTGCCTGTGGCAAAGCGGGGGGCACCAGGGATCCTGCACCAGATTTTACAAGCACAGTGGTCATGCTGCCAAGGTCCTCAAGTTTGCCACAAGCCAGCCCATATGCTGACCAAACAACACATGGAAGGGGACTGCCACAAGCTGTGGCACACACTTGTGGCATCAGTAACCAGTGATGGCAACCCACTGGCCAGCTGCCCTTGTAGCTCGTGGGTCATTCTGAGACTGCTGTGGCTCATGGGGGGGGTGCTGGTCTGGCAGGGAGGTGGGGGGTGACAACTTCCCCTGACAGGGGCACAGTAGGGACAGTGTGGATCCATGGAGGGGCAGGTGTACTAGTGCCACCACAGGGTTGTGGGCCGTCACCTATCACAGATCACCGGCCTCTCCAACAGTGGTCTGGCAGGTGTTGGGGTCTGCCTGGGCACTTTCCCCAAGTGGGCACAGGGTCACTCCCCCCACTAAGTGAGGGCTGCAGCAGTGGTGCATGGCAGCTTAGACCAGCTCTGGGCAGGTCTTATTGCAGGGTCTGAGCATCCTTTGGGGGCTTGCAAATCCCAATGTAGGGGATACTGCAGTTCTGCCCTGGCAAAAGTCCCCATCTACCATGCTGCACCAGAGAGACCATTGCAAGGATAGCATAAGCCCAGTTGGCACAAGTGGTCCTTGCAATGGGGCACTGTCCCTTACAAAACTGGGACTGCACAAGATGAGGCACAAGGAGCCCTTTGCATCATTTCTCTTTGCTGCAAGCACCTTGCGCCAATCCTGACCTTTTGAAATTCAGACCACCAGTATCTGACTGCTGATTATGTTGTAATGTCACTGTTCCCATAGAATTTTTAATTTCACAGTACCGCTATTTTGTCTGTCTTGTTTAACGAGAGATACAGTCCCCTCCTCAACACTCATTTTTGAATTCATCTCCATTTTACACTGAAGGTGGCTCACCACCTTCCCCCCCAAACTGCCAGTCTGTGTAGTTTTAAAGTAAAAGTGTGAGATTTGGTAGCAGACTTCATAGCCCACTACTCTGGGGTGGCAATAGCCCCTCTGGGCTAAAATTATAAATTTTATTTCACTCTTGTATGGGAGAAAAGGGATCGTAACACTGTCCACACTGCTAGCCAGTCAGTCCCTTCCAGCTCCACCCCCGGGTTCCCACATATTGTGACATTTAACCAGGGAGAGTGTGGTGATGTGCCTCATACAAGTCTATGGGGCTCATTTTCAGAATGTTTTTACAGAACTTTAAGCAACCTTTTGAGAAAAATGAAAAGCCACCGCTCAGCTAATAGAGACCCTACTAGTTGGGTGGTGGCTTAGATTTTTCTCAAAAGGTTGTTTAAAGTTCTGTAAAAATCTTCCTGTTATGTATCCTTATTCACCTGATTTATATGCCATTTCTATTTGAGTTGTCTACTGAACCTGCTGTCTATTTCACTATTGTATTGTGCATTCTGTACCATTCTTGACCTATGTAACCCCAGGTCGCATCTGGAAACAAGTGGCCCCTGCTCAGTATGCTTATCTGGTAAATCTCTTAAATAAATAAATAAATAAATAAAAACACTCTGAAAACAAGCCCGATGGACTTGTATGAGGCGCGCCCCGTGCTCTCCCTGGTTAAACTTCACAATATGTGGGAGCGAGGGGCGGAGCAGGCGGACCTGGAAATTGAAAGTTGAAAGGAACTGGCTGACTTGCAGTTCAGCCAGCATTATAGTCCCTTCCCTTCCTTACAAGAGTCAGTAAAATTTATTTAATTTTAACACACAGGGCTGTCACCGCCCCTGGGTAGCAGGCTATGAAGCCCAAAACTTTATCAGCAAAGTCATACTTTTATTTTAAGTAAAAACACAGTTTATGCATTAGTTGATCACCAGTGCTCTTCTGACAGCCTGCTTTTTCTTGACCTGCGATATACTCACATCCCTCCTGACTGCTATACAAATCTAGCAGGGACAAGCATGTCAGAAAAACAAAACAAAAAAAAAATTCCCATTCTGTTAAAACAAGCTGCGTTAAGTAAAAATGGAAGTAAAGTTGCCACGCTGCAGCCTTTCACTATTTAGTGACTTCTGGGTATCACATCACTGCTAACTACTCATGTTGAATCAGGACTGAGTGGCAGGACTCAGCAGCTTAACAGCAGGCTAAAAACAGGGGCTGAAGAGAGACTGGGAAGTTTGCATTTTGGCATCGGTACCAGAATAGGACAGCAGAAATGTCTTGACAGGGAAGAACTTCACCAAGCACTGCCCCCGCTTCTCTAATTACTACTTAGCCATCAGTCCTGAACACACTCTTAGTAATACTAACTCACAACAGCCCTGGCTACAGACAACAAAATAATATAAATAATGTATAATATATGATAAATAAGAGTCCTTGTTCTTGCCTTTAGCCAGTGTGTGTGTGTTTTTTTTTTGTTGTTGAGGGGGGCACTTTGAAAAACCTTCATTAAGAAAACTCAGAAAAAAAAAATTGTTGAACACAGCAGTGCCCGCTACTGGCAAATATACCAGTAGAGGGACTACTTTAATAGAAAAGTGAGTTTTTTTTATCTTTACTCATGTTTTAATTTTTTATTCTTGAATATTACATACCAGTGTCACATATGTCCCATTTTTTAAGCACAATAATACCCTCCAAAGTAGGCAGTATGGCCTACACTGGACCTTCCGGGGCTATAAGGCCCTCTGCCTGCAGTGTCAGGCATATGCAAACTAAAATAATTGGATGGGGGGCTCCAAACGTGCTGCAGCTGTACCAGCCCCAAAGCCTCCACCAAAACAAAACCATGACAATGATGTCCAAATAGCACAGCCATGGTCAGCGCCACTTCTTCCATGATGGAGTTAACATGCCACAGATATATGGGTCCTAGAGGTAGTGAACATGGGGTTGTCCATGCATTTTAAAAGAATCCCAATAACTGCAGAGACTGGAAACTTTTCCAGCCCATTCCCACACTGAAAGAATTCTGTTGATGCTGGAAATAAACAAATTGCTACAAGTAAAAGCAGTGGAAAATGTAATTGCCTCACAGTGGGCCAAGGGTCTGTTTTCAAGTCATTTCCTGACACACAAGAAAAATGTGGAGTGGCACATAAAACAGTACCCAAAAAGCTTCGGTCACATTACTAGTTAAGGTATTTTGGTTTATCTGTATGTATTCATAATCTAAACAATAGTGATGTGGTGTTGCTTGTTTTGTAGGGTTTGAAATGAGGAATCTTCTATTGCTAGCTCTGATATTCATTTACACACGTGAGTCATATTAGCTACAAACACTGCAGATGCTAATTACTCTATAAGGGCAAAATGTAGAGACAGATAGAGGCAGAAGTGAAGAAGAATCAGCATTTATATAGCACTTTCTATACACAGTGTATCCCAAAGCACTTTACAAGCAATGCTAGACTGGTAGTGAAGTGACTGAATGTGTAGTATTGGCCATATCACACATCAGCACCCACAAACAGCCTGGACAATTACATGATCCGGTTTATGGGAAAGGGAATGTTGGCCAGGACACTGGGAATATCCCCTATTCTTAGCAAAGATTGCCCTGGATTCTTTTACTTCCACCTGGGCACCCACCAGGATGGGTAGAGGGAACCTCAGTTTAACGTCTCATCCAAAGGACAGCACACCCCAGCAGTACAGTACCCCCTAATACTGAACTCGGATGCCAGCATTTTAGGTATGAGTCTCATCCCAGTATGGGACAAGAACCCACAACCTTCTGGTCAAGAGGTGGATGTGCTGCCAACTGAGCCACACTGACAGACATCATTTGTCATGTACTGTGTGATCAGGATGCAGGCAAATGAGAGAGAGGGTGATCAGAGTTAGTTGATCTCATGGTTGGCAGTCAGTGGCGGCTCTACAGCAGGGCCCACCAGGGCACGTGCCCTGTTAAAAAAATGCTGTGCCCCAGTTGGTGCCCCATATGGTGCACAGCATCCCCCATTGTACAAATATATCAGTGCCCTGGCTGCCATCTGTTGTGCCCCAGCTGTGCCCTGGTAACCATTTGTAGCTAGAGCCGCTACTGTAGGCAATATCTTATCAAATTTAACTCTGCTGGTCACTCAGTTGTTGATCCGTCAGAACAGGCAATGGAAGTCAATTTAAGTGCGGTTATTATGTTTTCTGATGCATTTGTCAGATCATGAAAATAAAATGTTTAAATGCTGGCCCATTGGAGCTGCATTAGCATTACCAACCATGACGCTAGTGACCTAAGTTTGGGAAGCAGCTGAGGTCATTGGAAGCTGGAAGGGGAGGACTGAACATCTCAGATAGTCTCTTCATCCGGTGATGGAGGGCTCCATTATCTGCTTAGATTCTGCCACCTGGGTGAATTCAGGTAGTAATGTGGTGGGATCACCGAGGGGATGGAGGGGACATTGCCAACACTGGCAGGTGGACATGCACTTGATGCCCTTGGAAGGCATGTCCCCAAGGGCTGGGGATAAAACTAGAAAAAAAAACAGCCATAAAGTGATGAATGCACCGTATATCTAGGTCCCCACCTCCCCAGAATACTGGCACCACCTAATGAAATTTGTACTAGCTTGGGGGTATGTCCCCTACCCCCGCTAAGTTGTATATCTAATGCTCAATGGAGATAAGTGGCAATGTCTGGGGAATGCTGAGTGATCAGGAAGTGTCTGGTGGTCCTGAGATAAGGAGGGTCTGGAGTGAAGGGGCATAAACAGAAATGGAAAGAAAAAATGTTTAAAAGGATTCTATTAAGTCCCAAGATCCCTCAAATTATCTGTATTTTACGAATCACGTTATGATTGGTCACAATATGTATAGATTGCTGATGCATATGAATGTTTTCTTCCAATTCCTTTTTCTATTTAAAGCAGCAGTACTAGTTAGTCAGCAAAAAAATTCATCCTACCTTTTCTTAGCAGTAGTTTATTCTTGATAATCTTATATTCTTCACTGGCTTACTTGCCTGGATCAATAAAAAAGTTTGCATCCCCCAGCATCTTTTAAAAATCTGCTCCCTGGAGATCATACTTTAACTGTACCCATTGTATTTGTAATGCATATATAGTGTGGAACGTTGTTATGGATAAAAATCCATAACTGGAATGGAGTTGTTATGCTGTAGTGGTTACATCATTGCAGCTGTTATGCTGCACTAGCTACATGTCTACTACATCATAACAACACCAAACGTGCTAGAGCACGCGCATTGTACTACCAGGAAGCGGCTGCGGCAGTGAAGAATATGGACATTATTTATTTAATTACACTGCCACAAGTTGTTGTTTCTACTTATCATTTAGTAGTGGTTTTGGTAGTAATCCATTATTCAAAATCCATGACTCCTCATGTACTGCTTGCTGTTCATTGGTGGTACCGTAAGTAAAATAAACTTTTTGCTGCTACTTTCTTTTGTCTCTGTGTGATTCCTAATGTATGTTTTACTGCTGGTGGGGCACCATACACTATAAAAGACAATGAATACTGGCCTCTCCGTAACAAGTGTGTTTGAACATCTCGAGGTTGCCAGTGGCGACTGAACATCTCGAGCTGCACTCTCAAGGTTCACAAAGTCACCATGGCAACCTCTTGACGATCAAACATGTTTGTTACTGATAGGCAGATATTCATTATCCTCTATATGTCATCAGTGTGTTGAAAGCAGATGTTCCTGATGATCAACAGCACAGCACCACATGGGCCTGCTTACATCCATGATAGTGGAGCTGGCAAAGGAGCAAGATATTTTCAGAACTTCAAAATCTTCTCTCTTGCCTCAGGAATGAAATACAGCAAAACAAAATTGGATATATTAATATTTTTTATCCCAACTGCCAACTAAATTATAGCACTTTTTGTTAACTAGTACTGCTGCATTAAAAGTGAAAAAGAAACTATCACTCATAATGGTGTTACCATACAAAACTATGTTTGTTAATGATGATGGTCTGGTTTGAGTGGGGGTTAGGATGCTGTAGGCTATAAAGGAGGTCAGGAGTGGGGTGATGTCAGGTGGGTGGTTTGTAGGAGTAGTGTGGAGCACAGTGATGAATAAACTTGTACCTAAGGTCTGGCAGTGAAGGGGTGATTCTAGTGAGGATGGGAGTATGTTCAAAATGGAGAGGAGATAGTAACAGACGTCAGACTGCCTATTGAGAGTGAGGGTAGGAAAGGGAGAATGTGTACTGACCCTGGTACGGAGGGAGTAGCATGGAGAGGTGACGAGATAGAGAATTAATGATAGGTAAGATGCAAGGGCCCTAAAAACAGCATTTAGAGCTAAAAAAAAAGCTAATTTGGACTTGGGGCATGAGTGGAGCAGGATAATGGAAAGAGAGAAGTATAGCAAATAGTGACAAGCAATGGAGGGTGAGTAGGCAGCAAAGTGGCAGAAAGGCTTGCATAGGTTATCCATTCTGATAAGAGAAGAAGAGGGGGTGGTGCCATGGATCTCATCCACATGGTCAACAACTTGTATAATCATTGTGGTGACAAGTTCCCAACAGAACAGGGCAGGAAGACATTCCGTTTCTGGGTACAGGGCACTGAGTTTGAGAGAGAGAGTTTGACATGGGTTGCATAAATGTGGCCTGAGAAGTCATGCCTTCTATCTAACTACACAGGTAGATATTTGAAGGGACTACTTCAAAAGAGTGCCATCCAGCTTGTAGACAACTAGGAGGGTTGGAGCAAGGGTTAAATTGGGCAGGAACTGGACTTCTGGTGACATATTCAGCAAGTATGGCAGGGTAGACACAGAGCTCCAATCACATCCCAATATAAAGCTTCCCTCTCTATATTTTACTTACCACAGATTCAGTGGATTCTTGTTTGGGAAGCTAGGCTGTAGAACGGGAAGATGCAGGAAGACTAAAAATATTGACACCCTAACAGTATTTTCTGCTTCACCATTACCTGAGCTTCTGTGGGTGACCAACACCAGCGATATGGTGGCTAGCAGTTCAGCGGCCCAAACACAGCCAACTAATGCTGCAATCCTAGGAGCTCCGGGAGTTTTGTACAGAAATCAGGGCTATGTACACTGAAATTAAAACTTCTGTTTCAGCCCTGGAAACGAAGGTCAGAAATTTGGAGACACAGACTTCAGCTACCAATACTAGGGTGAACCGTGTGAAGTGAATGCTACTGAAACTATTACAAGATCACAAGTCAGTGGCGAACTGCTGTGATGATTTGGAAAACTGCTTCCAACAAAATAATATTCAGATTTATGGAGTGTCAGAGGGTGAAGAAGGAGATGACATGATTGCTTTTCTGCAGAGATTTTTATTGTCACTTCTGGACGTAGCTGATCTTTATCCCCTCCCAACAGAACGAGCACATAGGGCTCTTTTGCCCAAACCCCTCTGCTCCACCTCGCTCCCTTGATCCATTGTTCTATTCTTCCGCCAATATGCTGTTAAGCAAGTGCTGCTTTCCTGAGCTTGGTGCACGGGAGTTATTAATTACAATGGGCTGTACCTTCATTTTGTTAATGCTTACTCCAGTGCTCTATTATCTAAATGAAAGGCGTATACTTCTGTCTTGTGCTTTCTTAAATGGGAGCCCTACATTAGCCTGATAAACACTTGCCTGAGAGGTGGCTGCCCGACATCGTTAGGCCGACATGCTACTGCCTGACAGGTATACAATCCTGACTTGGGATTGACCGACACTGGGAATGTCAGCGACCTGGAGTTTGTTATATTTAGTCTGCAGGGTGCTGGGGGCGAAGCACTCTGAAATAATGTAGTGTGTATCGTAATATGTTTCCATAGGGCTGTTAAAAGGAGGAGTTGATGCCTGAGTGGCCATGTGTCATCATAGCTCAGTTATTGTGCATTCATCTCTCATGTCTGTGGTCAGCGGTTTGAGTCTAAGTATGTCATGTTCTAGGTGGTAACTTGCTATTTCTTTTTGTCTTTTCCTCATCAGCATGGTAGTACTTGGCATGTCTCAGTTATTTGTGGATTTAATTGCAGTTTTGCAGTGTGGTTTTCATTTGTCGTTCAGTTCTTCGTTTCTTATCTGGCTGGTGCCTGTTTCTGTCTTCCGTGTTGTTGGTTTGGGTTACAGGAGTGTTGGTGTTCACTTAAGTAGGGCAGAAGGTGTCTTGTGGTTTTTGTAGAGGTCTCTAAAGATTTCTAGTGTTTGCATTTTGTCTGGCACTTTTTTGTCAGGATTTGTGGTTGTCAGTTTAGTGAATGTCAGGACTGTGAAGTTGGGCAGGTGTTTGTCGGTGAAGATTTTTTCAGGATTTTGAACTAGATCCTTCTAAAAAAAGTTTACAATATTAAATGTTTATCCCCTTATCCAGCTCACCTACAAATTAATTTCCCTGATGGTTACAGAATCGTTAGAGACCCAAAGGCAGCGATACAAGAGATCCGAGTAAGGAAGTTCAACATCTCAGAAGAGCCTATGGATTCTATTAACTCCTATGAAAAAAGGGCTCTGCAATGGAACTGGTGAGTAAGGTGATAGAGGTACTAATAAAGGAAAGGGTGGTAAACTACCTGATGGACAGCGGCCTGTAGGATGACAGGCAGCATGGCTACACAAATGGGAGGTCATGTCAGATGAAACTAATAGAGTTTTTTGATTGGGTGACAAAGGTGCTCAATCAGGGAGGGGCAGTGGACATGGCCTATTTGGACTTCAGTAAGGCCTTTGACACCATCCCTCACAGGAGGCTGGTAAATAAGCTGGAAAGCTTAGGGGTGGGACAAAAAATAACTTGGTAGGTGGAAATTAGTATTGGTTATTTTGTAGTTTAATTTTATGTATTTGATTTGGTTATTAATTCAGTCACCAGAATGTGTTGGAGACCTGCCCCCATGGTCGTGCGCTATTCATCCTCCACCCTTCATTCTCTTTACCCCTTTGTCTCCCTCCCATTACACTTGTCAACTTACCAGCACTGTAGAGCATTGGGTATTGTTCATCAAGAGAGGAGGGGGCTTGGGGGTGCGAATGGTGGAGGTTGAATGAGTGGGGCCATCTCATTGGGGTTGTGAGGACCAAAAAGTGCCCTGGGGTGAAATGGAATCCAGACTGTGGTCCATCTTACCTGGTTTCCATACCCAAGGGAACCACCAACTTTGGTGGGCATGAGGCCAGGGTGGCCCTGGAAGCTCATTCAACTGAGCAATGCCAGATCCATTAAAAACAAGACTGCAATTATTGCTGATCTTGTAAATTCAGTGGCTGTGGCCTGCATCACTGAGACCTGGCTGGATGAGAACTCTGGCCCTATATTAGAGGCCACAATTCCAGCCAGTTACTCGTTATTCCAGCTGATTCACCGCTCAAGATTGAATCACGGAGGGGGGGGGGGTGTCACGGTCTGTTTTAAGACCAAACAGGGCCTCACGAGTGTACCAGTTGAGGAGACTGAGTCATTTGAGTTTACTGTGGTAGCAGGCATAGGTTGTAGGATTGTTCTCATCTACTGTCCACCCGGGGGATGGGAAACAGTTCCTTCAGGAAGTAGAGGATTTTATCATCGACATGGCATTTGAGTCCCCCAGGCTAATGGTCCTGGGTGACTAACGCATGGGTCGATGATGAACTCTCGCAATTTGGACAACACTTCCTCCAGCTAATGTCATCTCTGTGCCTTACACAGATAGTTACCACTACAACCCATAAACATGTTCATTCTCTTAACTTAGTTTTCCTCCTGGGGATCAAAGCCTCAAATCTGAGGGTGGAATCAGTCAGATGGTCCGATCATTACACCGTAGGGTTCAATTTTGGTGCCCCCCCCATAGGCCGACCCCTGTGAAGATGGTCAAGTATCGCCCTTTATGAAATGTTAGCTCTGAAGGTCTAATGGCGGCACTTAACCTATCGATGATTCTGGAGGCAAACAGCGACCCAGAGGATCTTGTAGTGGCCTATAACATGGCCATCTCGATAGCCCTGGATGTCATTGCTCTTGTCTGAGTTCATACTCTCTCTCTTCACCCTCAGTCCCCATGGTTTGCTGGGACTTTGAGGGAGGTACGGCGATTAGGATGATGGTTACAGCATTGCTGGCAGAGATTTGCCCTCGATGCCAACCACCTTAGATTGATGGATCATTATCAATCCTATTAATCTGCAATCACCCATAAGAAGGCAGAGTTCCTGTCTGGGGAGATTGTGGCCACTCAGAATTGACCTACACAGCTTTTCCGGACTGTGGACAGACTGTGCAACCCAGCCTGTCTGCAAGTCCAGAAAGTGTTTTCTTAAATAGAGTGTGATTAACTTATTCGATTCTTTGCGACTAAGGTGGTTGACATCAGGGCAGCTATCTGACCAGCACACTCTATGAGCATTGCTTCTGATCAGTGATTGGTCACTGGCCTTCAGCTTTCCTGGAATGCCTTCGACCGCCTGGAGTTCATGGATGTCATGAGGATTGTCCAGAGCGTGTGTCCCACATACTGTAGTCTGGACCCAGGACCAACTTCCCTTATTTCGGGTTCTATTGACTCCATCAGTCCGGTCCTTGCATGGATAGTTTGGTGGTCCTTGGAAACTGGTAAGTTTCTTAGCTCCCTGAAGGAGGCAGTGTAACACCTCTCCTGAAGAAAGCTTCTTTGGACCCGAACTGCCACGCAAACTATAGACCAAACTCTAACCTTCCCTTTTTAGGGAAAGTGGTTAAGAAGGTGGTAGCTGCTCAGTTGGAGAACCATTTAACCATCCGTGACATCTATGTACCTCTCCAGTCCAGTTTTTGAAAGAGGCATGATACTGATACAGCTCTGGCTCGGGTGCTCAATGATCTCTTGATGGCGAGAGATCGGAAAAAACATTCTATCTTCTGGATCTCTCTTCAGCGTTTGACACTGTGGACCATGGGATTCTTCTCGGTCATCTGAGATTCATCTGTGGCCTGTCGGGTACAGTCCTCAGGTGGTTTACATCTTACCTCACTGGAAGAACTCAGAGGGTGGTGTCCGGGTTTTATTCCTTGGACGCAATCCCTCTATCATGTGGGGTTCCTCAGGGATCAGTGTTGTCTCCCATGTTGTTCACAGTGTACATGCTGCCCCTTGGAGACATTCTAAGGAGGTATGGGCTGAGGTTTCACTGCTATGCTGATGATACCCAACTCTACTTTTCTTTTGCACCCAACCAGGATGGAGCTCTCTCAGTCTTTAATAACTGCCTAGTAGAAATCCAGAAGTGGGTGGATTCGAGCTGGCTGAAGTTGAATTCAGGAAACAGTGAAGTGTTGGTTGTGGATCCAGGTTGCAGGATAGGGGGTCGAGGGTTGGTTCACCTTCGGGGTTTTTTCTCAGGGGTTTATTGCTTCCGGCCTCTGAACAGGTGCAAAACCTGTGGGTAATTTTTGATTAAGGGCTGAAGCTGCATGTGCAGGTGTCAGCCATTGTCAAAACTTTCCTTTACCATTTTAAGAATATCTCCAGGATTAAGCACCTTGTTCCGTCCAGTGACCTTCTCATGTTGGTCCACTCCTTTGTGTCCTCGCACTTGTATTATTTCTGGGATAGAAATCTGCCATTTGCAGCTAGTGCAGAATGCAGCAGCACAGATTTTGACAGGAAACTCTCGGTCCTGCCATATTTCTCTGGTGCGCGGTCTGCACTGGCTGCCGGTACAATGGCAGATCATATTTACAGTCAGTCTTCTGACTTATAAAGCCTTACATGGACTGGGCCCTGACTACCTGAAAGAGCTTCTGGTTCCCTACCACCCCGGGCGATCGCTTCACTCAGCTGGCAAGGGGTTGCTAGAGATTCCTAGAGTATGTTTAAAATCATCTGGGGCCCGGACTTTTATGCATGTGGCCCCTTCTCTTTGGAATTCTCTAACCCAGCAGTTACAAGAGTGTACAACTGTGGAGGGATTTAAAAGAGGTCTGAAAATTTTTCTTTGGTATCGTGCTTTTGGTGACTGATTTATTTGTTTTATTTTAATTGTCTATTGTTGCATCTAACTTAAGTATGTTGATTTGCAATGTTTTAAAACTGTGAGGTGCCTTGGTTATGGAAAGGCGCCATAAAAATAAAGTTTTATTATTTATATTATTAAAACTGGTTGAAGGACAGAATCCAGAGGGAGGTGGTTAATGGGGTACATTCCAGGGAGATGGGGGTGATGTGTGGAGTACCCCAGGGGTTGGTACAGGGACCCCTGCTTTTTAATATCTGTATCAGTGATATAGCAGATGGGCTGGAGGGGAGGGTGTGCCTATTTGCAGATGATACAAAGATCTGCAATAGGATGGACATCCGGGGGGGGGGGGTCATGAGGGAGGACCTGAAGATTCTGGGAGGGTAATTGGAAACTTGTCAGCTGAAATTCAGTGCCAAAAAGTGTACAGTGATGCACATGGAGCATAAAAACCCACAAGCCGCTTACACTCTGGGGGGAAGGTGATTAAGCCAACTGAGCAGGAGAGAGATCTGGGGATTATAATATCAAGCAACCTTAAGGTACAGTAGGTAACCAATGCAGCAAAGCAGTGGGAAAGGGAAATAGAATGTTGGCAAGCATTGGGAAGGACATAACTAGTAGAAGGAGGGAGGTACTGATGATTCTTTATAAAAGCATGGTGAGGCTTCACCTATAGTATGGCATCCAGTTCTGGAGACCACACCTATGCAAGAACATAGATGGGAGTGAGAGGGTTCAGAGAAGAGCAACCAAGATGGTGCATGGTATGCAGAGGAAGCCATATGAGGAGAGACAGAGGGAATTGGATCTGTACCCATTGGAGACTAGAAGAGAGAGGGGGACATGAGAGAAACATTTAAGTATGTGAAGGGGATTAATAAGGTGAGGGAGTGGAGCTTATGTACAAGGAATGTGGAGGTTAAAACTAGAGGGCATAGTCTAAGATTAGGAGGAGGAAGATTTAGAGGCAAAGTGAGGGGGTGTTACTTCACAGAGAGGGTGGTGGAGGCCTGGAATGAACTACTGGAGGAAGTGGTGAGGACTGAAATGGTGGAAGGGTTCATGAGGGCATGGGACAGACATAAGGGGTTGGCAAGTGAGGGTAAAAGGAGGTCCCTTGACATAGGGGACAATTGGGGGGGAAGGGGCAGACTCGATGGGCTATGAGGGTCTTTTTCTGCCATCAGATTTCTATGATTCTATCTCTGTAAGGAATGTCTCATCTGAGGTGGCTATAAATATGTTTCCACCAGAAATCTGAGGGCTCGATGAGGAGTGGTGGAGGACAAGGTGCCCCAAACAGTAAGTCCCCAGCCCCAAACATCCACCATTGGTCTGGGATACAAGTGTGCTATGTGCTTTTTGTGAGGCCGAAGGGGAAGCCCCACCCTCAAACTCCCACCCCACCACAATAATGTACCCTTGGCACAAGTATATTTCTGGTGAATGAGACAGTATCTCATCTTCTTTTGAATACAACAGTGCTGCTTCACATGGTGATCAATACCTGAACGCGCATTTCAAAAAGAATAGCAAGTCAACAGCTATATTGTACTAATCACAGCACACAGAGGAATCAGATTTATACATTCCCCCTTTATAAACCAGGGTTACCTTCCCCCCCCCCACCAACTCACAAATCCAGATATTCATCTGCTTAAACCAATAATATCAAATATTGTTTAGTCTATCGCAGATGTCTAGCAAAATATCTTTGTTGGGGCTGCTAAACTCTAGCCGTCTCTACTATATGATGCAACTTCATCATGGTGTTCCAGCAGCTGCTTAGGCGTTGGTCCTGTCTCTCATGAGGACGTACAGAGCAGTCTAAACCTCTGCTGAAATGGATGCCACTTGAATCCTTTTCCCCTCTGGAGAATGGAATATACCAACTTGCTTAGGGCTTCATGTATTGAATGCCTAAGTTGATCATTTAGACTCAGCAGAACCATCAAGGCAAAAACATTACCATCATCATTTCAAACTGTTTTTCATACTGGGTTGTAGGGTGTGATAGACATCTGAGGCTCTAACCTTCTTTTTGATATTGAAATCACCCCCAAACAAAGAAAATAGACTGGAATTGCAAGTACTTATAATTGTTGATGCTTCATGCCCGGGGGCAAGGAGGTGGTTATGAGGCACAGCATCCAAGGCACACCTGTAACCTGTCATTTGTCCAAGGATTGTGTTCAGTCATTAAAAGAATACACACTAAATGCTCCAGTGGTTGATCTATTGCAACTTAGGAACCAAAATCATCCTCATTTATTCTGCCTGCTGTTTTCTTGCAATCTCTGCAACTCCCCCCCCCCTAAATATCCTGCATCGTGGATGAGGCTGCAAGATGACCAGCGGTTTTGAACTGTTGTCTCCAGATGGTGTTCTGTCTATTTACTGCTTGCCACTGCTCCTTTGGGAGATGGGACGATTATCCCCCAGAGGTATGCCATGCTCCTGAATTGCTGTTCTGGCTTCAGTTGGGGTATCGTATAGTTGATCTTCTTCCCAGAACATCTTCATTTTTGCAGGGTAGGGGGTCTGAAATCTTATTTGCTTAGCACTTAGTGCTTTAATTAAAAGCAGATATTGCATATGACACCTTGCTATGTCCACTGGGAAGTCTTGATCTAGGAATAGCCTGGCTCCATTATATTTAATGTCCTTCTTTTGCAAGGTTATTCTGAGCACCTCTTCTTTAATGCAATAGCTCACAAATGTCATAAGTATAGGTCAGGAACGTGCTTGAGGCCCAGTCAACTTTGGTTGAAGTGCTCTGTGGGCCCGCTCACTTTGTAGATTCATGAAACATAGAAACATAGATTTTGATGGCAGATAAGGACCGCTTGGCCCACCCAGTCTGCCCATTTCCCTACCTATTGGATAAGCTGCAGATCCTAGTTAACCAGCAGCCTACTTCCTCCTACCCCCACCCCCTAGAATTGCCTTATGACTCTCCCATGCATGCTTGAATTCCACCACTGTTTTTGACTCCACAACCTCCTCCAGAAGGCCATGCCATGCATATTGAAACATAAGTAGGGCATGAAATCACACATGTGACCTGTTTCCAGTCCCTCCGGGAGGCCCGATACTTAAGTGTAAATTGTCTCTCCTGGAATGAGCCTCTAGATTGGTGCATTTATCTTGTAGTACCTCAGCACAATGTAGTGATGACTCCAGGGCTGTGCCAAGCTGTACTGTGCCATCTTCAACAACCACCACAGTCTTTCATTTCTTGTAATCTACCTTCCACTCAAACCAGCCTTTCATTTAGTTCAATGAATTCTTGTTTATTCTCTCGTCTAAACACCTGAAATTCTTTTAATAAGAGTTCAGATCTATTTCTTGTAGTCTGTCCCCCTCACAATCAATATCATAACTCACACCTTTCGAGCTGGCAGGGGAATGCTGTAACTTCAGTCTAGGCTGTCGTCTAAGGATCTGGAGCCATCCTTCTGCATTTTAGCTGGCCGAGTTGTGGATCTAGTTTGCCTGTCATCCACCTCACTTTCATTAGGCGTTTTTACCTTTTGAAGTTATCTTAGCTGCGGGGAGGGGATTTTATACCTTACTGGGAGCAGAGATAATCACCTAGGCTACTGAATGATGTATGACATCTGTTGTACTGAGGTTTAATCCATGTACTGAAATCTGGGCTGAAGTTCAGATGTTCCAGGAAAGCATGCAGATATCCCCACTCCACCAAATCAAAAGCCTTCTCAAAGTCTATCGTAATTGCTGCAGCTGAAGTGAGGAGTTCTGTAGCAGCTCGCATTAAATAGATGAGGGCCTTTAGGTGGTCAGAGCTTATTCTGCCTTTTATAAACCCTACTTGAGACAGATGTATGATAGATGGGAGAATATGTTCAAGTTGAAATGCAAGTACCTTGACTATAATTTTTGTGTCTGTTTTAAATAATGAAATGGGTCTATATGTAGACAGAATTAATGGGTCTTTACCTTCCTTGGATAAAACTCTAATGATGGCTTCCTTAGTGTCCCAGATAGTGTTCTGGGAGTGTGATTTCAAAATCATGTAGAGCATAGAATGTAATACAACATCACGTATCAGGTGATAAAAGTCCACTGAGAAGTCATCACTACCAGTAGATTTGTGCAGTGCCATAGCCTTAATGGCTTGAGAAACTTCTTTCACCATAAACAGGGCCTCTAGAGAGACTTTTTGGTCCTCAGTTAATTTAGGAAAGTTGAGATTAGAGATGAAAGACGTGAATTTATTTGGGTCAGCAGTGTTGTGGGATTGTGTAGGGTGTCGTAAAGGTCTGTCAATATGCCATTGATGGATATTTGGTTCTTATATTTCTGTCCACTGGTATCCTTCAGCTTGGATATGCACCTCTCAACTTGTTGTTTTCGTAGGGGAAAGAAAGGAGTTTACTTGCTTTTTCTCCATTGGCCAAGTATTTGTTTTGTTTTATGTATCTGCAGTTCTGCCTTCCTAGTGGCTGGTATTTTGAATTGTATTCTCAGGGCTGTTATCTTTGCAACTAAATTTTTATTATGTAGATTTTGGGGGCCTTTTTTTGTACAGGTCTTATTTTTTCTTGAGTTTTGTCTCTAGCTTTGTATATTTTTTTCACATTGATGACGTCCTTGCCATGCATCATGGTCATGAATGCTTCCCATATCATTGCTACGGGGGCAGTGCCTGGGAGGTGGTTATGAGAAAAGTATCCTGTGGCTTCCTGTTTGAGCCAGGGGGATGCATAAGGCACCATAGTTGTGCTGGAGTGTGACAGGCTCTGAGAAACATTATGGCCAGTAAGTGCATTAAGTACCTCTCGTAATATACTGCTGCAACTGCATTTGAATGTGCCCTTTGAGACTCTGTGGGGAGACTGTCTGTGCTGCTTGTTTGTACTTTAGATAACACTTTGTATATCAATACTGTGTTGTACTGTGAAGCTAGCTGCCCTGCTGTACCCCTCAATCAAAGGGGCTGTTATCATTGTCTGCATTGTGAACACCTGAGTTGTCCTGTTCAGGAGCCAATCACAGTGGTGGCAACACTGTTCAAGTTGGGAGCCTGCAGTTTAAAATCACATCCGGGGGGCGCTGTGGAGCCTGAGCTTGGTGGTAACAAGTATGAAATAGCTCTGTCATTTGTCTCCCTAAATACAGCTAAAAAGGTGTTTTAGACATGGTTCTGGCATTTGGACCATTGGAACAGATTTCTGAGTGGCAAATTGGATAATATGAATAAAATGGGAAATCCTAGATGAAGTAAAGGGACTGGAGGTGGAGAACAAGGAAAAGGTGCAGGTGGGGCCCAGACCTCGCAGTCGGGCCTTGAAGATCCACTTATGACTTCCTCAGGCACAGATGAATCCCTGATGATGCTAGGACTGAAAATGCAGACACTGATCACCTTGGTGGCTAATCTCTCCCAAAAAATGGACACCTTCAATAGCCAAGTAGTTCTACTGGAGTCTTCGGTGGTGGGTCTAAAAATGGAGTTTGCTGAGGTGACTAAACGGATTCAGCTATGGAAGCTACTGCATTGATGGTGAAAGAAATGCAATTTTTTTGTACAAGGCTTGAAACTATGGAAAATCAGATTAGGAGTGCAAACATTAGATTGTTGGGCTTACCCGAAGGCTTTGAAGGGGATCACCCAATTATGGCCATAGAGGAACTTTTGAATGCAAAACTCATTCCATCAGGTCAAGATATAATCAGGGGTTTACAGAACGTTTATAGTATCACACCACATGGTCATCAGCAGTCAGAAGAGCCTCGCACAGTAATGTTGGTTATGTCAGGAATTGATGAGAGAGACAGAATTATGCTTCTGGCTCATCGGGCAGCCCCATTAATGGTTGAAGATTATCAAATCTATCTTTTCCCAGACCTTAGTTTTTCTACATGACAACATCATAAGAGGTTTGATGGGACTAGGCATTCTTTAAGAGAAGCTGGCATAGCACACTCCATCATATTCCCTGCTCACCATCGCATCATGCATGAGGGGAAAGTTTATCCTTTTGGCGATCCGATGGAAGCTGGAAAGTGGGCGACCAGGTTTGCTGTGAAGTCTGTGAGTACAGCCGATGAAAAGGACTTGGACACTTGAACTGACTGAATGCTACTCTGTGTCTTTTCACTTATATGTATGACTCTTCAAAACTACTTAAGTTAACAGCCTAATGTTTTGGCCACGAGGTGGTTTAAGCCACCATGTTGTAGATTTCACAACTTATTCACAATCGTTGTGAAGCTTGTCCATATTCAGCCAAAATGTTTTGATCTGTATTTTGAGGGGTGAAGATGGATATATAATTTGGGAGATTTACCTGTTTAGATTGTTTACTAACCCTGTATAGGGTTTCTTGCTCCAAACAAATATTTTGAGGTATTTTTAAGTAAATTAAGGCTTAATGCATGGTGCCATATGCTCTCTTTAGAGCGAGGCCTACTCTGGGACTGAATGCTGGACATTTTCTAATTTTAGTCGATGCCATGCTGCTCTTGGAGTTACCCACACAGCTATATTTAGAAAATGTAACACTGTAGTTTTAATAAATATAGTAATACCCCTAATGAGGTATCTCAGTATAGCAAATGCTACTGTTTTCTTGTATTAAGGGATATGTTCCCAGATGGTAATAATATTGTGGTCTGTCTGCTATATGTGTATTCAATGATTTGACATTGGAAAATAAATAAAAATAGAGTGTAAAAAAAAAATCACATCCAGACTTGGAGCGGCAATATGAAAGCAGCAACGGGGAAGTGCTGAGGGTAAGTACAAATGCTGGAGTCATACCGGAGTCATATCGGGTAATACCAAAGGAAAGACTGTGTGTAACAGAACTGTTATAGTTGGGGTGTTAAGGGTTTGTGCGTTGGGCCATGGCTAATAAGGGAATTATACTGGGGGCAATGTATGTGCTGTGTATCCTGGGGATGGACGTTTTTATTGCTGAAGGAATCCATCATTAGTATGCAAATCCATACTATCAGAATGTGCTGGGTCATGTGTATATGTTAAGTAATTATAGTATGTCACAAAGCCATTTAATGGGAATGTGTTACAGATATGTGGGCTCTAACATTGGGTTTGCAATGAGATCATCTAAGGGGCTGTTGAGTATGTTATTCCTTGTAGTGGATACTACAAAGGTTAATCTGCTAATAAGGGCTGGGGATATTGAATGTAACCCTGGTCCAATTAATAAGGATTTAGCAGACTTAGATTATTTTGCTAATGTTGGTAAAGGTATGCAAATTATGCATTTTAATGTTTGCAGCTTCGTTTCTAAATTTCATGAGGTTGAGGCATGGGTTACAAATTATCAGCCTGATGTTCTGGCAATCAGTGAAACATGGTTACATGCCTCAATAACGAACATCCAAATTAACATCTACAGGTATACAGTTCATAGAAAGGACAGATGGACAGGAAGGGCAGGTGGTGTTTTATTTTATGTTAGGAATAGTTACACTGCACATGAGATTGATATTGTAACTAGTTCTCTTAAATACTGTGAACTGTTGTCTATCCAGATTACCATTGGTATGGTTAAGAAATTGACTATATGTTGTGTGTATATATACCCCCAAAGGTAAGTACAGACGGCTTACAAGAGTTTTGGGAGTTGTTAGCCCTTATCACTGTAGGAAAAACCATTGTGTTGGGAGATTTTAATTCAGATTGGTCTGGGAATGGAGTGCCTGGGCTAGCTGATGCTACATAGATACATAGATACGTAGACAGTGTCAGCAGATAGGGGCCTATGGCCCACCCAGACTGCCCATTTGAGCTTGTAAGTTCAGTTTATGTTTTCCTAGAAGTCTGTTGCCCCTTACCCCTGACCTCCAGAATTCCTTTATGTCTATCCCATGCATTCTTAAATCCTGTGACATTGCTTTGTCACACATTGGTCTTCAGCAATTAATTAACACTCCTACAAGACTGAATTTAAAAACAAATAAGCACACTGTGCTTGATTGGCTTCTTACAAACAAAGTAAACCATATTTCAAGGTGTGGTCTAATTTCAAACTCAGTGATCATCAACCCATATTTTGCCTCTGGAAACACTCAGATAGACCTACAGTTAAATCTATGGTTTCTGAGTTCAGAAACTTCTCAGGTTTTGATGCTTTTGGATTCAGAAATAGCCTATGAAACATAGATTGGTCTTTTCTTGAAATAATACCTAATGTTAATTGTGCACTGCATTATTTTATAACAGAGTTTAATAGGGTACTAGACCTGAATGGTCCATTCATTAGAAGACATGTAAGAGGAAAAGAATCCAAATGTTTAACTCCATCTTTATTTAAACTAATGAGGGAACGGGACAAATTGTGGAAACTTTACAGGAAAAATCAAACCGCTTTAAACTCACAGAATTATAGGTGCTTAAGGAATGGATTTAAGGTTGAGATCAAAAAAGCAAAGGCTCAATATCTGAGGAAACAGCAGACAGCAGGATTGACAAACAGTGCTAAATTTTGGAAAACCATTAATAACATGATAGATCCTCGGTATGAATCAAAGTTTCACATGAATAAGGGCAGTGAAAAGTTAACAGATCCTTTGACAGTGGCAAATTAATTTAACACACTATTTACAGACCTGGATCATTACAGAGCAGAATATGAACCTGGTTTAGTTGGTGATAACACGGGGGGATGTATGGATAATCCAAAATTTTACATAAAGGCAGTTACACACTCAGAGATGTATAAACTTTTGAAACAACTTAAGACAGACAAATCCTGTGGTTTTGATGGTCTGTTTCCTAAATTGTTACACTTAGCTTCAGCAGAGCTAGCATATCCTGTCAGTTTGATGTTTAACCTGTCCTTCTGTTTGGGAGAAGTACCTAACTTGTGAAAATATTCATATGTAATACGAATCCATAAGACAGATTCGACTGGTGAATTTATAAATTACAAACCAATCTCTGTTCTGTCAGCTCTATCTAAATTGCAGGAAAGGATTGTTTTTAGGCAATTAACTGACTACATAGAAACACATGGTCTATTATCACAATGTCAGCAGGGTTTTAGGAAGAGGAGGGGTGTTGAGAGTTCCTTGGTCGAGTTCACAATCGCGGTCCACGAAGGTATGGAGAGGGGGTGCCTGACTGTGGCCGTGTTCATGAACTTGACCAAGGCATGCGATTTGGTGGATCATTCCCTCCTAGTTGAGAGACTTAAGTACATTGGGATGGGGACACCAGTACTGCTCTGGGTATCAAATTATCTCTCAATGAGGTTTCAGATGGTAAAGATTGGAAGTCGTTTATCTGATAAGGCTTTGGTCAAGTGTGGAGTCCCACAGAGCTCCATAATGGGATCAATCTTATTTTCCATTTTCTTTGATTCTGTTATTTCATCTGCTAAGGACGCACATGTGGTTATGTACACAGATGATGCTGTTGTCTTTTGTCATGGGTGAGTTCTATCAGGGCCTAATATAACTCTGACCGAGGAACTTAAAGCTATGCAAAATTGGCTGATAAATTAGTATTAAATAAGCAAAAACCAAAATTTATGGTATTTGGTACTCCTGTCAAGTTAAAAGCTATTGGTTCTAATTTACAAGTTGAGTCGTTAGATGGGGTTTTGTATGAAAATTTAAATAGCTTTAAGTACTTTGGGGTAGTCTTAAACCCAACATTAACATATGAGTCACATATACTTGCTATTACATCTAAAATTCATTCCAAAATTGCTTTACTACACAGGTTGTGCAGCTTCTTGACAAATGATGCATTTTGGCAATTGCTAATCAATGTTTGTTGCCCATTTTGAATTATGCTTCTATAGTGGTAGACAATGCTCCTTACAGTACTATAAGGTGGAAATCAGTACCTTTGCACAAAATTGGAAGATTTGCTTTATTAACATCTAACAATGCACATCGCAACACTACACTGGAAAGTCTTGGATGGCTATCAGTTAAATATTACCATAAGTATGTAAAGTCTAAATTTGTTTATAAAATACAACAGACGGGGTACCTCTAAAATTAAATAAACAACTTGAGATTTCAAGTTTTAAATTACATACTAGATTATCAGGGGACCCAACTATGTTAAGAATCCCATTTATGCATACTTCAAGAGGTCAGCGATTGTTTGCATACTATGCACCAACAATATTCCAGTACACATTAGAAGTATGGGTAGTTATGGGTTGTTTACTGCAGCCTTGAAAACACACTCCGGGAATTTGTCTAAGTGCAGTTGTTTTCTAGACTAATATTTATTGAATGTACATATTAGCTATGGAGTCACGGTCCTTGTGACTCAGATCTTATAACAGCTTAAACTGTATTAGTTTTTTTTTATTTACATTTAATTGTAATTTTATTTAGACATGGAATATGTATTCCTATTAATATGTTTTGTATTAAGTATAACCTTGTTTTATGTAGTCTATGAATTTATTTGATTGACCACAGGTCTTACCTGTAAAAGGGATTGTATCCCAGTGTGCTTTCCCGTATACAAATAAAAATCATATCAAATATATCAGACGATTGATGCAGGGACATTCATCCGTGCAGTGTATGAAAGACTTTACTATGTGGTTCTGGTTTTACATTGGCTCTATCCATATAATGTTGTAACACTAAGTTAAAATTCACCACCTAAGATTATGTCGGGATTGTCAAAGGACATATGCAATAGTGCTTGTGAGACAGTATTAAAAAAGTCAGCCTTGTTCTCATTTGGAGCATACAAGCTGTCAAGAATTACAGAGCCTGTAGAGGCTGAAAATGTGTCTGTGGTCCATTTGCCATACTTATCACTTTTTTGAGTAACAGGGGTCTATTTTATGCTTTTGTGGATTAAGATAGGGACCCCATGCTTAGATTTCTCTGACGAGCTGTGGGTTTCCCATCCCACCCATTCCCTGACTAGTTTTTGAGCCTCACCTAGCTAAGTTTGGTCTCCTGGAGAAATGCGATGTGTGTATTTAATTTATTCAGGTGAGCAAGGATTTTTCACCTCTTTATAGGAGAGTTCAACCTCCTATTGTTCCGTATAGTGAGTCTCATTGGGGTAGCTGCAGCCATAGTAAGTGTTCAGAGGAGTTATTCTTTAAAATGAGACACAGAGGGCCTAGCAATGATTGGAACAAAGGGGGTTGTACAGTTCCACCTGTAAATTGTTTTACTTCTTTTGTACTTAAAACATCAACTGCCATAGACAGGACATTGTTACTTACTACATAAATATTGCATTTTGAAACAATTAACCACATAGAACTATATTTTTTTTCTAACAAACACGTCATGATGTCAATCGCTTGAAACAAGAGTGCATAATGCCTTAATATAAAATTAAACATGACAGATAAAAAGAGAAGACAATAAATGCAATGGACGAAACAGATTTCTTTTTGTGTATCCACGTGAAAGACATATATTGGGTACTATGTCTTAAGAGTTGGGTTATTCTGGAGTGGGATTTCCTCAGTAGTCCAGGAAGGAGACTAGAGTGAGTCTTCCAAGGGCCTGGGAATTCCTCTCAGGGGGAGAATTAATCAGAAGTTTCCCAGAGCAGAGTGTAAGTATAGGACCTCTGGGCATTACTGTGTTCCTATGTTGGAACCAGCAAGGGAGAGGGTAGTGGATTTCTCCAACAGGGTGAGTGCATCTCATTTGAGTGCATAAATGGTATTTATTTGTGGAACTCAAAAGGAGTGATGTCAAGGAACAATAACTAAATGGACCCAGTCTGTAGTTGTATTGCAATTGTGCTCTCCTAATAAAAGGAGGAAGAATAGGTCTGGGTTATGGGGTTGATACTTGGGGGGGGGGGGGGTGAAAGCAGATGATGACCTGGGATTAATACTATCCCATTACAATTTTCAGTGTGACTGAAAGTCTCATTAAATATATTTATCCTACTATTCCTATTGTGGGCACTTACCACTGTTAACACCTAGAGGGGATATAAATAAATATTGATAGGGCATATTTATACTTTCATTGACATAACACTCAAATTGACAAACTAGGTTTACTACCATGGATTTACTGACATTATCAGTGAGAAAAAACATATAAGCATACATGCTTCTTATGATTAAAAAGTGTTTTTTATATAATACAGTAACTTGTTTGACAAGCTCCTGTAACAGCAGAGCTAACTTTTTTATCTTTAACTACAACAGTTTCTAACATCAGTATTGCTCCCAAAAGCAGTTTCTACTGAAGGACTGGTTGCTGCTATAGGACCATACAATTTCAATGTGTTAGAGCAGAGTTTAAAATGAAGAACTCTAACAACCTTATCACAGCTAAGACTAAATAACTACATCCTCCACAGGTTTATACATTAAACATCCCAAATTAACAGGAAATTCCCTACAATTAAAGAAACATCTGAAAAATAGAAACACTGCTAAGTATGCAGGGCTTAGTGCTTTAACTTGAGGATAACAGTCTCAGCCCTGTAGAAAAATAAGCTCCAACTAAGAGCTACAGAGCCATAAAATATACATCTTTCTGCAGCACATAAAAGACTCCTTTCCATGTGTGAAGAAGCCAACCATCTTCATTAGTCAGGAGGTTATATGAAGTCTTTTCCCCTCTTACTGTTAAGTTAAATGAGTTTTGCCAAAAGAAATGGGCCCAGATATTCAAAAGGGTTGAGCCATGTGCAACAGGGATGCACCAGCATAAATATGGAAATGCGCCATTGTGTGATATTCAGAGGGAGGCGGCTGCGCAGTGCAATAAGCAATGCGCCAGAGCGTAATAGAAATGAATGCATAGGCAAACATAGGGGGTGGAACCATAAATAACATGTGCAGTGTTTTATTCAACAGCATGCGCTGTGCGCAATAGGGGAGCTAGTGGAAGTTATGTGACAGCAGAAATTATCCAAAATAAAAGGGAGCAAGAGAGGGGTGCAGGAATGCTAAAGGGAAGCCACAGGTGGGATCACGGTGACAGACACAAGGGCAGTACAGAGGGAAGCAGTGAGCAGGACTGGGCAGGAGCAGGACAGGGCCCACCATAACTGAGCCAGAAACAGGGTAGGAGTGGGGAGCCTGTGCCGCTGTGCAGTAAAGTCAGTTGAGTGCCACATTGGACTGAGGGCGGTGGCAGGAGGCAGGACAGTCACAGCCAAAGGCTGGAGGTGTACCCGGTGCAGGGGGAGCATCAGAAATGGACAGGGGGGAATGGGAGAACAGCCGCCCAAGGGGGTGGACACCAGCCAGAGACATGGCCAGTGCCACCTTCCAGATGGAGGTGGTAATGAGGGGTGTGAGAAGGCAGGCAGCAGGGAGGCACAGCCATGGAAGTGCCCATTGGTGGTATGCCCGGAACAGGAGGTACTGAGTCCACACCACCTTCGAACACTACTCTGACACAGAGATTGTGAGCCAGTACCACCTGAACTGGGTGATCCTGAGGCAGCTCTGTGAGCTGTGCAGTGATGAGATGCAGACACCCACACAATAGAGCCATGCTCTGTCAGAGGAGATGAAGGTGACAGCCGTCATGTGCCTGCTCACCACGGGCACCTTCTAGAGACCAACAGGGGACATGACAGGCATAACCCAGTCAGACGCGTCACGCCTACTCACACAATTCCTCAGTGCACTGTTGCCACATGCTGCAGAGTACATCCATTTCCCCAACACACAGGCAGAGTGCACAGCACACATGCAAGAGTTTCACTGGGTAGCACGGTTGCCTGGCATGCTCAGGGCCATTGACTGCGCCCATGTGGCCATCCACATGCCACCTGACCTGGATGGAGTGTCATACATCTATCGGAAGGGGTATGCAAGCATCAACTGCCAGGTGGTGTGCGATGCCAGGGGGTGCAGTACCAATGTCTGTGCCATGCACCCTGGGGGTGCACACAATGCCTTTATCTGGCACCAGTCCGCACTTTGCCACAGGTTTGAGAGTGGGGACATTCCCACTGGCCATCTAGTGGGTGAGTATGCATATCATGAAGGACAACATGAGCAGATGTGGGGGGGTGCATAGTCAGAGGTGCCATCGGTACCATCCTTGTTGGCCCATGACAAAGCAACGCAGACTACCATACTAATGTCCACCCTCTACAAACAGGTGACAGTGGCTACCCACTACGTCCCTGGCTGCTCACACCATATCGGCGCCCCATGACCCCATCACAGCTATGGTACAATGAGGCACATGCCACAACACAGAATGTCATTGAATGGGTGTTCGGGATGCTGAAGGCACATTTCCAGTGCCTGGACATGTATGGCGGTGCCCTACAGTACAGCCCCTTGAAGGCCAGCTGGCTATATCCTGCACAACATGGCCAATGACTGTGGGATAGCCATAGAGGTTGAAGAGGGGACAGTGGTGGAAATGATGAGGACGCCGGTCCAGCCGGTGATGGGCAGCCACCCCCTTGGCGAAGGGACCCCCGCCTGATCCAGATGTCACAGCTGCACCAGGACACCATTACAGAAGAGCACTTTGGTCAACACAGGTAGGTCACGGGGCCATGCGCAACCACCAATGGCAAGGGCACAGCCCACAGACAGGCAGGGAAGAACACCAGTGGCGGATGGCAGTAAGGAAATGGGTCTGAGTGTGGCACTTCACACGGCATCAGGGATGGGCAGGGCTGAACACGACACTTGCATACACACACACACACACACCACAAGACATGCACAAGGGGTAGACGACACATCAACCCCAATTGCCACCCCTACCCCCACACAGGTCCACACAGAACCACTCCCAGTGGCCGTCACTGTGCATGCCTCAGACGCTGGGCACCATTGCACACTGGTGGATAATGCAACACAGGCATCATCATGCACAAGCCACAGTGGCCAGCAGCTGGGAGAGTGTGCACAGGGACTGTGTGTGTGCAGGGCCAGGTACCCCACCCATGCATCGCACGATGCACACCACACTGCACTTAGGCAGCGGCAGACAGTGGCCATGGTGGGAGACAGGTCAGTCACGCGGAACAGTGCCACAGCCACCACGGATGCATGGGTGACCCTGCCGAGACCTGTCAGCCATGCCAGGCTGATCATTGGCCTCATGGGGTGGCACCGATGCTTCCCTAGGGGTGGAAAACATAGAAACATAGACTTTGACAGCAGATAAGGACCGCTAGGCCCATCTAGTCTGCCCATTTCCCTACCTACAGGATAGGCCGTAGATCCTAGTTAACCAACAGCCTATTTCTTCCTACCCCCCCCACAAGAATTGCCTTATGTCAGTCCCATGCATTCTTGAATTCTTCCACAGTTTTAGACCCCACAACCTCCTCAGGAAGGCTGTTCCATGCACCCACTACCCTCTCTGTGAAATAATACTTCCTCACATTGCCCCTGAACAGCCCTCCTTCTATCTTTAAATTGTGTCCCCTTGTTCTTGCAAGTCTCTTTTTCTGAAAGATGCTACCCTCTTGGACTTTGTTGATTCCACTGAGGTACTTAAAAGTTTCTATCATGTCCCCCCTCTCCCTTCTTTCCTCAAGGGTATACATATTAAGCTCCTTTAGTCTCTCCTCATATGGCTTCTCTTGCAGACCCCGCACCATTTTAGTTGCCCTCCTCTGGACTGCCTCTATCCTGTCTATGTCCTTGCGGATGGAGTCTCAGAACTGGACACAGTACTCCAGATGGGGTTTCACCAACTGTCTGTACAGAGGATAACAACTTCCTGTTTTCTGCTGATGATGCCTCTCCTATACATCCCAGTATACCCCCAGCCTCCCTGCTGCCTTCTCACATTGCTTGCTAACCTTAAGGTCATCTGATATGATTACCCCAGGTTCCTTTCCTTTTTGTTGTTGTTACTACCTCCCCACCCATTGTGTATTCTTCCCCTGGGTTCTTGTTTCCCAGGTGCATTATTGCACTTCTTTGCATTGAATCCTAGCTGCCATACTTCTGACCATTCCTCCAACCTTGCCAAGTCCCTTTTCATCCTTTCCATGCCTCCTTGTGTATCAACCCTGTTGCAGATCTTTGTGTCATCTGCAAAAAGGCATACTTTTCCTTCCAGTTTCTCTGCAATGTCACTGATGAAGACATTAAAAAGGACTGGACCCAATACTGAACCCTGCGGTACCCCACTAGTAACCCCCCTTTCTTCAGAGTGGACTCCATTTACAATTACCTTCTGTGTCCTGTTGTCCAGCCAATGTTTTACCCAGGCTACCACCCTGGGTCCCACTCCCAGGCTGGTTAATTTGACTACTAATCTTTTGTGCGGGACTGTGTCAAATGCCTTGCTAAAGTCTAAGTAGGCCATGTCCACAGCCCCTCTCTGGTCTACTACTTTGGTCACCCAGTCAAAGAAATCTATTAGATTCATATGACATGACCTTCCCGCTGTGAACACATGCTGCCTTGGGTCCTGTGCTCCACTGGCCTCTAGGTACTCAACTATTCTTTCCTTCAGAAGTGACTCAATCACTTTCCCTACCACAGAGGTCAGACTGACAGGCCTGTAGTTTCCTGCCTCTGTCTTGGTCCCACTTTTGTGAAGGGGAATCACATCCGCCTTCCTCCAGTCCTCGGGTACCACACCATCCTCCCATGATTTATTAAAAAGAGTAGCCAGTGGTTTCACTAGTTCCTCCCTAATTCTTTTAGAATTCTGGGGTGAATTCCATCAGGACCCATTGCTTTGTCCACCTTCAGTTTTAGGAGTTCTTGCAGAACCCTTTCTTCTGTGAAAGGATTGGGATCGACCCCCTATCAAGAGTGCTTCTGTTAATTGATTAGGCACTTCCTCTCCTCTTTTGTGAATACTGAGCAGAAATATTCATTCAGTATTCCTGCTTTTCACTGTCCCCTCTGCCCACCCAACGTTCATTCTATTCAGCCTCACTATCCCTCCCTTTGTCTTTCTATGCTCGCTGATGTACCCATAAAGGTTTATCCTCTTAACTGGTTGGCTATCTTTTCCTCAGTTTGGGCCTTTGCTATTCTGACTTCCCTCCTCCTGCTTCCTTCTGCCTTTACTAGTACAGCTCTCTGTCCTACTCCTTCTGTGTTTCTTTATACTTCCGAATGCTATCTTTTCTTCCTGACTTTCACAGCCACCTCTTTTGAGAACCATAGTGGTTTTTCTTTCATTTTGATTTGTTTATTTGCTTCCACAAGGCTTGTTGCCTCTGTGAAGGCAGTTTTGATAATTCCCCATTGTTTGCTCCACACCTCCTTCTAGCCTGTTTGCTAGTGCTTTTCTGAGGCATTCTCCCATCTTGCCAAAGTCAGCCCTCCTAAAGTCCAGTACCCTCACTTTTGTATGGCTTGACTCTGTAGCTGAGTTTAACATGAACCACACTGTTTGATGGTCACTTGTCCCCAGATGGCAACCCCACTTCTAGATCTGAGATCCTGTCACTGCCCCCGTTTGAGAGTACGAGGTCTAAGATTGCTCCCTCATGAGTGGGTTCCGAAACTAGCTGTCTAATGCCTGCCACCTGTAGGGCATCAAGAATGGCCCTGCTCTTGGATGTGGCTGCAGCAAATTGGCTCCAGTTAACATCTGACATATTCAGGTCTCCCATCAACAGTATCTCCCCTTTCTCTGCCATTCTAAGAATGCCTTCTATCATATCCTTGTCCATTCCTTCCCCCTGACATGGGGGTCTGTACACAACCCCTGTGTGGATTGTGGTACCCTTTCCAGTCTCCAAGGTGACCCACAGTGCCTCCTCTCCTCCCTGTTTACTCTTTTGTTCAGTTGCTTTTATCCCTTCCTTTACATAGAGAGCTACTCCTCCCCCTCTTCTCCCCTGCCTGTCTCTCCTGTAGGTTATGTACCCTGGTATGTTAACATCCTAGTTATGGTTCTCTGTGTACCATGTTTCTGTGACTGCTACAATATCCAGGCATTCCTCTTCCATTAAGGCCATCAGCTCAGGGAGCTTGTTGCCCAGACTACAGGCATTGGTACTCATTACCCTCCATTTCCTGATGGCCTTACTCCCTTTTGCCCCATCCCTGTCCTTCTTGCCTTTGTCACTTTCTCCATTTACCCCTACCCTTCTCCCTATCGACACCTCTATGTTGGTGTTTGCTGCACTTACTACCATGATTATTTGGGGAGAGCTAGGATTTTCCTGCTCCTTTCCAGTGCCTCCCCCCTTGGCTAGTTTAAAAGCTTGCCAATAAAGCATTTAAACCTATCACCTAGGATCCTGGTTCCCCTCCCGGACAGATGCAGCCCATCATGCCAGTATAGGCTTGCATCACTCCAGGTGGACCCCCAGTCCCCAATGAAGCCAAATCCCTGTGCTCCACACCAGTTTTTCAACCACTGATTGAATCCCATGGTGCGGAACACCCTAGCCTCTCCTATGCCATAGATGGGTAGCACCTCCGAGAAGGTTACCGTGTGTGCTACTTGACTAAGGCCCCTCCCCAATTCCACAAACTCTTCCTGCACTTCTCTAATCCCTTTCTTAGCCAGGTCATTTGTCCCTAGGTGGACAATGACATCCAGCTCCTCCCTGTGTAGCTGCTCTGGCAATCCTGAGGATTCGCTCCCTGTCCCTCCAAGCCATGGCGCCAGGCAGGCACCTCACCTCCCTCTCCCCTTCCTCCCCCAGTTCTACCTTCCTAACAATGGAGTCCCCCACCAGGAGTTGCTTCCTACCCCTGCAGGATCCCCTGCCACCCTCCTGTGGGTCTCCTTTGTGGAGGTTCCCAGCATCCTCCTTGGTCTCCATTGTGGGTGCCTCCGTAGAGGAACCACACTTTGCCAGAATGGCATAGGAATGTGGAGAGGTACAACTGGAGGGATGCGCCTCTGTTCCACCACCCTCACCCTCCCTGAGCCCACTGTGGTCCAACCGCTTCTCTTTCTTGGCAACCTCTGAGGCAACGGCAGTGGCACTGGTGGTCCCTGGATGGAAGAGGAGGTCCCATAAATCCTGGCCAACTCAGCCTGGAGATGAGCAACCTCCTCCCTCAGCCCAGAGAGGTGCCTGCAGATGGGACAACACCGCATCCTCCAGAACATCTCCTGGAAGACTGCTGCTCCACAGCCACTGCGCTGCACCACTCCAATCATGTTTTATTTCTGGCCCCTTAACTGTTGGCAATCCTTACTCTTTCCTCTGTTTTTTTTCTCTATCTCCTTACTTTCTGCCTGTGTGCCCTTTAAGCTCCTGATTGTCCTGTTCTGAGACAAGAATATCCTATATTTCTCAGTAGACCACTTACTTGCTCAGAGGCAGACCTCCAGCAGCTAGAGGGGTCTGGAGGGCTACTCTTGCCCTTCTAGGATGGTGGGTCCTTGGTGGTTCTGTGATCACTCACTTCCTGCCCCTAAACAGGAAGTTCCTGTTGTCAGTCAAATCCTGTGCCTATAAAAATAGAACTAGCTTTGGGTGGGGGAGGAGAGGGAAGGAGGGCAATATAGTCCCAGCAGAGAAGTTCAGTCACACAGCAGTCCTTTCTCCTGGTGTCTTCTGCCAAGCTATTAGCAGAAACTTTCTAAGGCAGTCTTTAAATGTAGCTTCCTTCTAGCTAAGCCACTCCCCCTACTTACCAGATCTTTCTACAAGTAATTTAAACCTCACAGCAGTTAAGTCCTTTCAGTCACCTGAGATTTACACCTAGATAACTCTTCAGATACCCATTCAGTTCAGTTAACCCAAACACACATTTTTTTTTTTTGTATGTTAGTTTTTTTACCTTAAATTAAAGGTCCAAGTACAAAAGTTCTTCTACTTTAGTCCCAGCAGAGAAGTTCAGTCACACAGCAGTCCTTTCTCCTGGTGTCTTCTGCCAAGCTATTACAGTGGCACTGCATGAACGTGACCTTGTTCATGCAGGGGTCTGCAGCCCCCCGAACATGTCCATGCCAGGCCTGCTCAGTATGCCCACAGCTGAACCCGGTGTCAACATAGCAAGTGTCGCACGGTGCCAGGAATAGGGGGGTGTACATGACACTGTGTGGTGTCTGCAGCAGATGGGCACTGAACTGGGTGCCCAATGTGGCCATGACAGCTGTGAATGCATTGGTCTGCCTGTCAATGGCAGCGGTCACAACCACCCGCTGTTGGGCTATCTCTGCCAGGAGCAGACCGTGGTCTCTGCTGCACCGGTCCTCTGCCGGGCACAGAACTGCACTGAGTGCATCCACCGCAGTCACAAACCGCATCTGCTGATCTACTGAAGCCTGGAGTAGATGGCTGTGCTCATCAATGAGGTCATCATCCGGTCCGATGTCCCTCATGGTGATCCTGGCCCTGCTGGCCAGCATCCCCTTGATGATGGGCACTGCACACCAGAGCCATGCCGGTGCACATCCACACGTGGCACACTGCCACCACCCCTGACACTTTCCCCTCCTCGCCATTAGCCAACTGCTGGCACTGCCCCTCCGGATGCTGATTGCCAGGGCTCACTGGCCCACCACAGCGGCCGCAACAACACCACTACCCTGGACGCACACCAGTGCTGCCCCACTGGGGTATACAGGCACAGGCTGGGACTGTGTTGGTACGCAGACCACCACGGTGGCACCACCCATGGCAACACCCATGCCGTTACCTGCTGTGGGACCATCCTGCATCCCATATGTATCACTGTCCAGGACGTGTGGTCCATCCATCATTATCGGTGCTGGATCTGGCACCAATCAGTGTCCTAGCATGCTGGAGACCAAGAGCGCTGTCATGCTGGGACACAGGCTGGGCCTCGTCCGCTCCCTCACCATCCTCTTCAGTCCAGACTTGCAGGTATGCACTGGTCTGGTCCCTCGGACACCTGTGGAGGTGGATAGGTGATCCTCCGTGTCCAGGGCATCACCCTCAGTGAACACACCCACCACCACTGACCCATGTAAATGCTCAGGAGCTGTAAGGGAACACATTAGCGTTAGTGGCTCTGCCCTGCCCTGTGGCATTCCCCCAACCACCCACACAGTGACAGTACAGGACCTACCATGCAGTGATGGGCTGCCACCCATCTGGAAGCCACCACTAGGAATGCCCTTGATGGCACAACACTGCATGATGCCGGCCACCCGCTCCTCCTGTGGCATCAGGTGTGGCACATCCGGCTGGCCCCCACTGGTGGCAGCATGTGCAGCTCTGATGGCAGCCACCTTATCCTTGATTCTTTTCCTGTCCATGCCAGCCTTCTTCTTACACTCCTGCAAGGACCGCTGGTGGCTGCCATACTGGTTCATGGCATGCGTCACCTCACCCCACACCTCAGCACAGGCTGTCTGCTAAGCAGTAGTTCCCTGTCGAGATATGCCTTGAACAGGGCATCTTATTCAGCCCAGGTGAAGTTGGGCCTCCTCCTTCTCCCCCGTCCCTGTTCCTCCTCATCCTCACATTCTGTTATGATCAAGCCTGTGGGAATGATAGGTTTTACCTTTGACTGTGCAGTCCCATTCAGCCCTCGCAAACCACAGTACCCACATCCCAACAGCATGCAACCCACCACAATAGACTGCAATACCAAACTATGTCCTCTGCAGCCCCATGTCACATTTATACAGTGCAACGCATGCACATGCACATGAGGCGAGGCGCAACTGTAAGTGGATGCTAATGCAGTGGTTGCACCGTGGAATGGCTAATGAGCTGATTTGTATATGCTGGCTGAATATTGCATTGTTGCGCCTTGTGCAATGTTGTTCAGTGTGCTCAGGCTGTGGCGCAGCTCTGTGACATGCGCAATTGGCACCGCACGGTGCATGCCCGGGGTGCTGACGCCAACGCGTGCGGTGCTGCTGATGTGCTGTGCATTGGAGGCAGTGCAGGGCACAGCCACCACTGTGCCTGTGGTGCTAGTGTGCTGTTTGCCCATGTGGCACTCATGCACTGGTGCACTGTAGGTGCCATGGAGCCACAGCGCTGTAGGCCACTGAAGGACATCATACACAGGCACCCTACCGTGCTACACACAGGGCGTCCCAATAGCGCTGTGGAGCTCCATGCGCAGACAGACCTGTGACACTGTGGTTGACCTTTGCCCCCCTAGGTGCCATGCATCTGCATGGGTGCACCCCTATCATGCAGTTCGGTGACAGCACAATGGGGATTGGCAGCGCAGTGAGGCACATGCACTACAGAGCACCATTTTGATAGCAATACACATTGCAGGATGGCATGGAGGAGAGCACAGCAGTGGAGCACTATAGAGCTGGCCAACCTGGTGGCCATTGTTGAGCCCCATGCTGGGGCCCTGTTTGGCCAGGATCCACTGGACAGGCCATGCAGTGCTGTGTTGGAAGAGGTGACTGATGGCCTGGAGGAGGCCACCAGGATTGCCAGGTCTGCTGAGCAGTGTCATCACAGGTATGGTGACCTACGGTGGAGGGACCTGACAGACTTGGGCATCTGCAGGCACGCGCCCTGCGAGGAGCTGTGCCATGGCCAGGTTGGTGCTCCATCCATACACTGATTGCGTTGGTCTGTTCGGGTATCGCCGTGTGCATGTGTTCACCCTGCAGAGGAGTGAGGTCTGTCTAGTGGGGGTGGTGGTGGTAGTGGTGGGGGTGCATCATGGCTGGGCTGTGCGGGCATGCACACACAGTGGGGGGGGGGCTTTGCTACTGGTTTGTACTGATGTCTTCCTCTCCATGTTTGCGCCCTTAATATGGTGGTGTGGTTTGCATGGACGATTCCTGATCTCCTCTCCAGATTTCTTAAGAGTCGAGTCATTGTTTCCAATTCAAGTGGTTTGCCTATGGGATAACCCCTGAAGTGAAGGTGGCCCCTGCCCTGAAGTTCAGAGTCATGCATCAGCTATCTCAGGTGAATGACTAATCCTTGCCTGTCCTTGGTCCCCATTTTGCCATGACTTGGATTTTGTAAAACCCTTCTGACCGACTGGGGCCTCGGCCAACATCTGTCCAGGCAATGCACACCTAGGTTCTACAAGGGGTAGGGCCCGCTCTTCACTATTGGTCACAGTTAATTATTCCATGCCATTGCTATAAACACCAGCAATCTTGCTTGTTCCCTCTTCTGGGAGATGCTGACCTCCATCAGTACTTACAAGCACAGTCATTTTATCAGAACTCTCAGTTTGGCATATCAAAGAGGTAGTGCTTCCTTCCCCTGATCCTACCGATTCAGCCCCCAATTTTAAAGCATCAGTAATATCCACAGACACCCTACCAGCTTAACACACTCTGCCAACTGCTATTGAATTGCAGCTGCAGTAGCACCCACTGTCCATTCAGGTGCTATAGCATTCCTTTCTAGTGATGCACACATACCTGCCATTTTCTTCAGAGCACCACTGACTTGCCAACAAAGAGAAGAATCCCATGAAGACTTCAGCACCAACTTTCCTTCACTGCCCCTCATCCAGCCAGCATTCTGCAATGCCTTCTTCAGGGCTATGAATCCTCTGGATACTGCAACCACAGTACTCCAAAAGCCATAGCCATTCTTCTAGCAGACATCAGGCAACTTTGATCTCCATTTCCCAGCTGACCATCAGCATCAGCTGGGCTGCTGTCAGAGAGGATCTATAATGATGTGGCAGTCCCTTCCCCACATCGCATCGTGACCCGCTTCACAGTGGTGCCTGGCTTCTCTCACTGTGTTTGCTCACTATGGGGCAACTGAATCTGACTCGGTGTTTTATTGCAGCCTTCCTCTTTGAATATTATTCTTCATCCTTGGCCAACATTGAAATTAACAGCCTTCTTCTTTTGGCCATTTCCAACTCAGGCTGCTCCTTGGCTGCTTTTATGTCACAGGCTACTGTTACAAGTAAGCCACCAGCATTTCATCATCATCAGTCTCCTCAACAATCTCAGCGCCATCATCAGCTGGAGTCATGCTTGAAATGCCATGTTCCTTCTGGTTAATACTGGCTAAGAGTGAGAATGGCTCTACAGCCTGCTGCAGTACACCTTTCTCCTCTGCAGCGTCAGAATCCTCCATCCTGGATGGTAGCATGAAAACTTAGTGACTGCAGTATGCGCATATCAGTTACCACACGTGGAAAAGCATAAAAGGGATGTGCACATGAAAGGAATGACAGCGCAGGTCGGGACTGCGAATGTGGGTTACAAGAACTGCACAGGGTGAACTTGTCAACAAGTGAGTATTGCATCTGTGGAGTATTGCTCCTATGGTGGAGTCAGCTTGGATCTTGGAGTTGATTATAATAAGTTATCGGGATTCGGGAGGTGAAGCCCCCCCAATGGGAGGGTTTGGGGGAGAAGCCCTCTGGAAAAAAAAAGCAAGCAGTAAGAATATTGAAAACGTAGATAAAATGTACTATTCTTCTGTGTTTGTTTTCCAGTGTGCTGATGTGTTACAAGAGCCTCCTCCTTCTCATAAGAAATATAGAGACACTACCAGACGTCTTACTGCTTTGGCGGAGAGGTATGACAAGCACTCAGAATATGACTTTTTGCACGGGGTGACATATAATTTTCAGCTACAAGTGTAACCCCTAGGTGGCACTACCCCAAGGGCTACCACACCTGCCTGCTTGGCTAGTAGCAGGTTAAGGGGCCTAGGTTCTGTGACGGATGCCTTCACCCAAAGGTCAGGGTTGGTTTCTGTCAAGCTAACCAGGTCACAGTCCTCTGGGACACTGTGACCCCCATCTTTTCCCACTAGTGGCCCACACAATACACAATATTCACCTTCCCAACACCCCAGATATGCTGTGTACATACACTCGTATTTGGCACTTACCCCAGGTCTGCTTCCTTCCGTTGGCTCTGGGGACCCCCTGTAAAATAAGGTTAAGTAAGGCACACAACTACAGTGCAATACCTTTAGCATATACTGACACACAGCCAATGTAACTTTCAAAGAAAAGACAATCTGATTTATTCAGGGGGTTTTAACAAGAATAGGGGCAATCAGGTTAATTAGAAAATACAAAATCACACATGCCCACAAAATAGCTTACTCTCTGTAATAATCATACAGTTATGCAAGCAATCAGACTTCCTAGCACTGTCACCTTTCTGGGTACCCAGGTGAATAGAGGGTGGGCTAGCCAGGACCGTTGCCCAGGGTAGGCCGGCATCGCAGCTGGTAGTGACCCTGTGATGGAATAAGAAAACACTTGCACAACACAGTATTTGTAATCCGGAGCCGGAGGGCTCAGTTTGTGAAGAAAAGAAACAACAAACAATTAGATGACAGATTTTTGATTTAAAGGATGGTTGCAGGGGAGCTACCCTGATAGTTACTCACTGTACCCAAAGCTGACCACGGGTTGGAAGAAGATTGTGGCGGTGGATGGGTGTTCTGGATAGCTAGAAGAAGCAGGCCCTTATCAACGAATCTTCTCTATACATCAGGGCAGAAGGATAAGACCCTTGTGGCAGGGTCTAACTGCATTAGCCAGAAATGGATTCAGTCAAAAGGGAGCTGGGTATGACTTCCAGCCCTCAACATACAACTCTGTCTGGGGAGAAACCAGATCTCAACCCCCCCCTCAAACAGAATGTGCAATCAGAGCAGACTGAGCAATCTGTTTGAATATTGGACCCTGGATGCACAGCACACAGCAAGTGGCTTGTATGTGTGATGCAGCACATCCGGAGAGTGAGGCTGAAGACTGCCCATAGGGGAATGTGTGGCGCCTGTATACACCACAGCCCCCATGGGTGATATTCAACCTAAATATGCAGATGAGCCCATTGGGCATGCATGGTGTAATGGAGCCATTTGCTTGGCCATTATGGACTCATTTGCATGTCTGTGCCACTGTGTTGTTCACTGGGCCATTTCTCCCCAGCTCTGATCACTGTTCAAGCAACACAAAACCCAAGAGCCCTGTTTCCATAGTGTAGTGTCCCCTAGCCCTGATCACTGTTAAGATAATGAAACTCCCCCAGCCCCAATCACAGTTAAAATAATTAATTTCCCCTTCCTGAGCCTCAAAACATATAACATTACACCTGTCTGGGCTTCCAGTGCAGCAAGTGGCTTGATGGTGGCTTAAGATTTCAGCTCCAGTCCGACGCACCCTCAATTCCCTAACAAACATTGTTAAAAGTGCACAGTTTTGAATCTTGTTCGGCAGGTGAAGGATGGCAACCCAGAAACAATTGGGAATTACAAACAAATTCTTAGTATTGAAGCAAGAAGGTGCAAAATCAGCATCAGATTTTTCTGACTCGGAGGCCTCTAACTTCACAACACTCTCACCAGCTGCCTAAGCCAAGGACCCTTCGTGGGAAGAAATCTAAAAATCTAAAAAGAAAGCCAGCATGAATACCAAACTAGACCTAATTTTATTGGAAAGCAAGGAAGATAAAATGGAACTAACACAATATAAATTAACCCAGGAGGCAATACGAACTGACAAAACACATTAGATGCAAAGGTCTCCGGCTTGGAGACCACTTCAGCGGATCAATCGTAGCAGATGAAACAAATGCAGACAACTATCACCCAAATTATTCAACTCTGCCAACTCACCATAGAAAGACAGGGGGATGCAGAGAATCAGAACCACCACCAAAACCTCAAAATTTACAGAATTCCTGAAAATTCAGAATGCTCTGATATCCTGGGCTTCACAGAAACTCTACTGCACACATCCATGTATTTGGAGGACTCTTTTGCCCTGGATGTGAAGCACGTGAATTGGGCCTTAGTCCCTAAACCTTCTGACCCATCTGTCAGGTCCAGATCTATTGTTAGATTTGCTAGATATGCGGTGAAAGAGCAACTTGTGAGAAAAGCTTTGTCCCTTGGAAAGATATTCTACGTATCATCGAAGATATTTATGGACAACGACTACACCACTGTTACTGTGCACCGATGCAGGGCCCATATTCCATTATTTCCAATCCTTGGACAGAATAAGTTAAAGTTCTGCACCCCATATACTGCCAAACTCATGGATCAGTACCCTATAGGCCAGAAACAGTACAATTCTGCAGTGCAGGCTCAAGATCATCTTAGGAACTGCCGTGGCTATGCAGTTCCTGCTGAAGCCCCACTCCCAAGAAGAGATCCAATTAAAAGACTTAGCCTGCATACTTATGAGAGGAACTCCAGAGCCCAGCAATCAGCCTTACTCAAACAGAAATGCTGGATGTCTGTGACTCCCTTTGCAGATCCCTGAATAATGGACCTGAAGGTGCTGTAATCATTTTTTTGCCTGACTCAGTTTGATGGTGGGAGATCTGATGGTACTCTGGTCTATTGTGTCCCTGCCTTAGGGGGGGCCCTGTGGAGGGGTTTGGGGACAGACGCCTGTTGACTGGCCTCAGTCTTGCTCTCCTGCGGGGCTTCCATCTAGCAGTGGAGTTGGGGGTTCTCTGTGCCTGTGACACCCTAATTGTGCCAGTGACACCCTAATTGTGCCACTCAGCTTAATGGGCAGGGTGCTCGGGTGGGGATGGGTCTGGGGGAGAGATCCTCAGTTGAATTAGTGTACCACTGTATCTCTTGTTCCTGTGATTGGTGGCGGCGGCTTTCGACCATAGAATAAGAAGGGGCTAATTGTGCTCAGCTCCCCATAATCAGCTACGTCCATTAAATAGAACATGAAAGCTGGGGGGGGGGCTGGTGGAGTGAGAAGTATTTATTTATTTAGCTTTTGTTGATCAGTTAGGTGCGTTAGACAAAAACCCCCTGCCTATTTTCAAGCACGACCTGAGAGGGTACAGTACACAGTTGACAATTAAGTACGGTGAAATTAAAAAATAAAATGCAGTATAATACAGTATGTGGTACAGACAATGGATATTGCATTCATGGGGGATGTTGTTGGTTGGGGTTCCTGTGCTACCGGGGCTTACTCCTTGGTTTCCCAGTGTTTGCTGCCTGCTAAATAGGGCTTTTTGTAACTGCACTCATCCACTTGGCCCACTGCCCATCTCAGTAAGGCAGGTCGAAGAGAGTTTCACAACTGGACCTTATTGCCTCACAATCAACAACAGTTCATAGTGTACAGGGTGAGCCGTGTGCCACCAGGTGACTAATTATATATGTGCTGGTTAGACTCAGAGGTCGATAATTAATAACAGTTTGTTCATTTTTCTAGGGGTTCTCTCCTAAGCCTGGGCTGTGTATGATGCACTTCTCCCCTTGGGAATTGTCCTAAACTTATGGTCTGGGGCTGGGTGGTGTGGAGGATCTGGGCATCTGGGGATCCCTGGGGATAATGTAAGAGGGCCTCCCTATTCAATCAGTCATCATTTGATATCAATGAAGACAACTGGTGGACCGGGGTGGGGGTCGGACCACCGTTGGAGTCCCATATATAGGTTGATTAGGCTCGCTCCCATTCCTCCTTCTTTTTATGATTGGGGATAGAACCAGGAGAGGAGATCACTTGGAGGAGCAGTCTGTGATTTTGTGAGGGATCCTGCCGGGGGTCGGGTGGGTTGGTGGTGTCCTCTTGGATTCTTCCCTCCACACTGAGGGTTCCCTTTACCCAGGGAGGGGACCAGGGATGGAGGTGTTGGATTTTCTCAATGGCAGGATTGGACTGCATTTCACAAGAAAAAGATTTCTAAGATCCCGTTCTCCTACAGAAGAAAAGTGAAAAATTGGATTCGAGTTTTGTTTAGCTTGATGATCTACATTCAGGACATGACTTAAGGCTTTGAACTACCCTGAAACTGGCACTGGTTGCCTCACTACCAGGTTTCAGACATTTGAGACTTCTTATTGCTCTGAACATTTTTTGAACTGACAATATAAGATTAAGTTTACCAATTTTAATCTGACATTTTAAGGGCACTAGGGGTTTATGAATGGCCTTTCTCTCCAGATATAAAGGAGTCCCCCATTTTCTTATCTTTGTCATTCATAGAGGTGTAAGATCTTCTTTGATATTTCACTTGTTTTAAAGATTGTTCTGGAAATGTTACCTTATTCACACTGTTTATGCTTCCCTGATCATAATAATGAGGGATGTATTGTATGGATGCTGTGGGACTGGGAACCATGGAGCCAATGCATCCTTTTCCCTGTCCTCATTAGCCCTGGACCCTTCTTATTTTGAGCCCCTTTCAGTTTTCCTTTTCCCATACCTATTCCACTACCTGATTTGTTTGTGTTTTTTCCTCCCAAAGATGTGGCCACCCATGTGGCGATAGCATCTACCGACGGGCTTAGCCAGAGTTGGTGGCCCCTTGGACGGCTGAGGGCCCATCCCTGGTTGAAAGTCACCTTATGTACTATAGTTAATAGTTTGGAAGGGAGTGCAATGCATCTCTCCTTCCCCCAATGTTTTCATTCTTTGCCCAGTTGGTAACTGTTTTGGAATACTTTTTTTCTTTTTAAGAAGGTACTGGCCACAAACTAGGAGTAAGGGCAGTGGGTTCTATTGGCATGGGACTGGCTACATCTAGATCAATATTTTGGAGAAAAACTCAGGAGGCTTTATTAAAAAAAACAGTATTGCTCTAATGATTTTGCCACTGGAGGAGGGTCTGACTGGCATTATTACCATCTTTCAGGATCTATATTGACTATGAAGATACCATTTTATCTAATTTCACATAATGTGAATGGGTTGGTGGGCCCAATAAAATTATATAGAACATTGGCAGCCCTGAAGAAGTCCAGACTGGACTTGCTACTCCTACAGGAGACCCACCTATCTCAGGCTAAATATCAGAAACTATTAAAATTTGGCTTTTCGCAAGAGATTGAATCTTCTTACAGACGAGGGCGGAGACAAGGGGCAGTAATTATAATTCCTAAATGTTCTCAGTTTCAGATTTTAAGTCAGTACTCAGACCCTGAGGGGAGACTAGCTTTGGTAATGGGAACCTACCAGGAACATGACTTAACAGTGTGCAATATCAATTTTCCCCCGGGGATGGATGCTTCCACTTTTCAACAGTTGTTTGATGTCATAGTGGTCCATAAAAAGGGGGTTTTGGTCATGTGAGGTGATGTGAATTGTTTAACAAACCCCTCACTTGATTCCTCATTGACTAGGCCCACCCCCATGTCCTCAGGCCAAAAGCACCTTCGTCGTCTTCTCCATGACCTGGGTTTAGTGGATACCTGGTGTTATTTGCATATGAGGCAACACGCTTTACTTTCTATTCTTTTCCACATCGTCACTACTCTAGGTTGGACTATTTTTGGATTAATAGTGAACATCAGGATTTGATACATCAGGCAGATAGTGATAATATAGTCCTTTCAGACCACACTCTGATCTCCCTAGAACTATCACTTATTAGTCATCCAAAGAACACTCTTTGGTGTCTTAATAACATTATTTTGAGACCCAGCTCTCCTAGAATTCCTGAAAGAAAAAGTTAGGCAATGCTACAGAATAATGACACCCAGGTGTCACACCTCAGATATTGTGGGATACCTACAAATCGATATTAAGGGGTCATATCATAGCATATGCTTACATAAGATGCGACAGGCAGAGTCCCATCTCTGCAAGTTACAAGAAAAAATGACAATTCCTTCAGCATGTCCATATGCAGGGAGACCATTTGTTTCAAACTTTCCTGTTACAAACTCAAAATGAAATTCAAAAACTATTGACAGCTAGCGCTGAACAGGCTCTGCTTTGGCTCCATCAACGATACTATGAAGGGGGGCATGGTCCTCCCAGCTGTTGACCTATTGCCTCTGTAGACAGACACAGTCGATAACTGTGTCCAAGATTCAGGACTCTACCACTACAGGATATGTTTATTCTACGCTCCCAGATGTCAGTGTCTGTGGCTCAGTAGGTAGCACACTCGCCTCTGAGGCCAGGAGATCAGAGGGCTGTGGGTTCAGTTCCCACATCTGGCACTTGGGTTAATATCCCAGTACTGACACTATAGTGCAGCATGACAGGGGTGCTGCACTTCTGAGGTGCTGTCTTTCGGATGTGACATTAAACCAAGGTCCCATCTGTCTGGATTGGTAGTAGTTCAGTTGGATGTTAAAGATCCTATGGCACTTATCGAAAAGAGTAGGTGAGTTTTTATTGATAAATAAACATATATTACAACACAATATTCAAAAGGTAAGTAATAGAAAAGCAAATTATAAAACAGTCATGTACGCCTCTTCAATCTAGTGATTCCTCAGGAAAATTAACAGATTTATTTGTGTTTAATAATGTGAGAAAGTCCTTTCCACCATTCCATTACCTCAGAAGAATGATGTAATTGGGCATGTTTAAAATATACTTTCAGTAATTCATTAGCAACTTGCAAGCAATAACCCTCGTTAGACACTCTTTTTGATAGATAACCCATTGACACCTAACCTGCCATAAGTAAAAATGCAAACAACCAAAAAAAAAACAAAAACAACTAGAGTACTTTTCCTAAATGCTCCTAAACTAGGAGGAGATTTACATAGGACCAATATTCCATAATCTATATTTTTTAACCAAAGAAACTTTCATTTCTTAGCAGCATAACCCCACATTTGTTTTACAAATGAATGTAAGAAAAAATGTTCCATTGTTTCTTCTTGGTTGACACAATCAGGGTAAGGACAGTTCCTTTCATTTTTTACTTTATATTTGACATTTCCCCTCACATTAAGTTTACCGTATATTATCAACCATTGTGTTTCCCACATAAAAGGTGGGATTCTAGTATTATTTAACTGCTCCAATATATAGAAATTCTGTGCATCAGGGCAATTCTTAAAACTGGGATCTATGGGGTGAATATGATTCATAATTTATTTATATAAGACTCTGACCATGGTAGATACTATAGTTTGTTTAGTTACCACCCATTTAAATAACTTCTGCACTGCAGGTCTAAAATAAACAGGGACATAAGTGGATTTAGTTTAGGGGCTAAGTTATGCCAGGCTTGGAAATATCTATATAACACTGTTCTTATCCAAGTACCTTCTCTACTGTCAGGAAATAAAAGCATTTTTTTATTTGATTGTGAAAAAAAGGGAGTGGAATAAAACAAGAGGTTTGATTATACCCAGGCCACCATTCTTAGTGTCTAGTTAGGTAAAACACCTCCTGACTGGATTTACCCTATTACCCCATGACATCCGGAAAAAAACAACTATGCAATCTAGTCTCAAACTGGGATGATGGGGGAAAAGAGTGGCTATATATTGTAGACCAGGAATTACGAATTGTTTGAGAACTTGAATTTATTTCACTTTTGAAAATGTATAATGTCTCCAACGGGCCACTTTAAGTTCTGCTTTTTTAATACCAGATCCCAATTAACCTCAGGAATATTCTGTGAACCAAAAGATACACATAGTATACTTATTGGGTCTGAGGATATATAAATATTTTTGTAATGCAAGGCTGAATGATAACCTGCACCTATGATTAAGCCCTTTGTTTTATCCATACTAAGTTTAGTATTCAAAATCATAGAAAATAAATTAAATTCCTCAAGAAAGTGTTGCAGATGTTCATACTTATTAAAAAAAAATAGGCATACATCATCTGCATAAGCTTGGATATGTATTTGGGAATGCATTTGGGCACACCTCCAATCCCTTTCCATCTAGGATACAATGACAAGGTATGAATTAGGGGTTCCAATGTAAAAATGTATAAGAGTGGACTTAATGGGCATCTCTGACATACCCTTGTTTTTAAGCAAAAACCCTGTTGCAAGCCTTTGATAAATGGGAACACCCTGGCTGAAGTATAAAGCATTCTGATTATGTTGATAAATAACTGTGGAATTCCAAAATATTTTAAAACCAGAAATAAGTAAGTATGGTCTACTCTATCGAATGCCTGTTGAAAGTCAGCAGAAATCAAGTATCCAGTTGTACCTTCTAATGATAAATGCTCTATGACGTCTCTAATGATCATAAGGGCTGATTGAATATGCTTACTTGGTAACCCACAGTATTGAAAAGGCGCAATTACTCTTTTAGTGTAAATTTTCAATCTATTATTCAAAAGCATCGAAAAAATTTAATAATCAGAATTTAGTATTGTGATGGGCCTCCAATTTTTAATATCACCTTTATCTCTGGATTTAAAAATATGAATATTTAGCCCATCCAAGAAGGAAGGTGGCATAACATGGCCCCTCATTATAAATTGAAAGACTAAGAGTAAGCAAGCCATTATAGTAGTAATGAATGTTTTATAAAATAAATTTGGCAGCCCGTCCAATCCTGGGTAAATTCCATCCTTTAAATGTTTATTATACAATGTGGTAAATCCAAAGTCCCAAATCCTGCATCCTGATTGGTCGGCTGGCACAATTACCACCGTGATAAATCCTCCAGTGTACCCACTGGAAGAAGTGCCAGCCAACCTTATACCTGCTAATCCGGTCACTTTCACTTCAAACCAAACTGCTGCAATTTGTCCTGTCGCCCGTTAGCTAAAAACAGCGCGGTAAATTGTTTACAAAATTATCTCCTTTTGAAGTGTAGGCACCTCAGTCAGTAAGAACATAGTTAAAAAAAAGGTTAAAGAAACAACATTTACCGTTGTATAATAAAAATTTATCCCTCCAGGGTGTGGGTACACTGGAGTATTTAACACGACTGGTGTGATTTGGTCACTCGTCTGTGCCTCGAGACCGAATCACACCAGCCGTGGTAAATCCTCCAGTGTACCCACACCCTGGAGGGATAAATTGCTTAAATAATTAACTCAATTTCTGTTAAAGTAATGGGGTCTACTAACCATAATGAATTATTTGACAATACTGGAGATGTGGAAGAGTCTAAATAGGAACTAATATTTACTTCCAATATTGGAGATTTTGGATACAGGGATTCATAATGAGACTTGATGATGGAGCACATATCCATCTCCTCGACAACCCGTCTTTCTTCAGATACTAAGTAATCCATTGTTGTGGATTCTTTCAAGTTTTACAGGTTCCATAAGGATCCCCTATTTTTGATTTTTGAGTTTGGTTTGTAAGTACTGCCTGCAAAGTTTTAGCTCAATCATATTGCACCTTTTTCATTTAATTTTTAACAATTTCAATCTGATCTGTATAGTCTCCTTTTGAAGTGTTTGCATTTGAAATCAGTAGTTGTAAATGTCTTCTTAATTTTAGATAAGGAAAAAACTTTGGGCTGGGTATTCAAACTCGCCATTCAAAGCGCCAGATCCTTCTTGTCATAAAATAAATGCAGGGGGTGTGTCCCATGCGATATTCAAAGGGTTAGCTGATTGAGAAACTCCTTTGAATATCGCTCTAACTCCTTAGCCACTGTGCATGAAGCGCGGTGGAACGCGCGCAGCGAGAGTTGACAGAGTGGAGCAGTCAGCTTGCGGTGGCGCCAAATGCCAATGCACCATCGCCAAAATCACGATATTCAAAGGTGACATGCAAATGGGGCCATAATACATGCAAGGTGCAGGGGGCCATTTGCATGTCATTATACCCCATTTGCATGCCATTAGCATGTAGGTGCACCGATCCCTGAGGGACTTGCGCTGGCCCTGCCAGGCAACGGCCGTCGAGGACGGCGCACCCTGCAGCCCGATCTCGGGCAGCAATGTGGTTCCCCCACCTCCTCCCGTACATCTCCCTGGTGGTCCAGTGGACCGAAATGCCCGATCGCGGGCAGAAAGAATACAGGACCCCCCTCACATCCCATGTGCTCGATCGTGGGCAGAAAGTATACAGAACCCCACATCCCATGTGCCTGATTGCGGGCAGAAAGTATACAGAACCCCCCACATCCCCTGTGCCCAATCGCGGGCAGAAAGTATGAGAATCACCCCATCCCATATGACTGATCGCGGGCAGAAAGTATACAGAACCCCCACATCCCATGTGCCCGATCGTGGGCAGTAAGTAAATTTCCCCAAAACATCTCTCTGGTGTCTAGTGTGGCCCCACCCACCCACCCCTGAGCCCCCACCCGCTCCCCTCCGGCAGCCAGCGGGTGGCAGCATCCACCACCTGCAGCCCGCCGCCCACCGACTGACTGGCGGTGGGCTGCACCCATTGGTGCAGAGCTAGAGCCAATGGGTGCGGCATACTAGATATTGAATGAATGTCATTCACAATCTGAACTATCATGTATGGTATGGGCTGCGCCGATGGCTCTAGCTCTGCGCAATGCGTGCAGCCCTGACGATCGATGCGGTGGGTGGTGGGGCGGCTGGCGGGTGGGATGCCTGCCGACTGCGAGAAAGCAGCGGTGAGTAATTGAGGTAATCCCCTGCAAGAGAACAATACTGCCAGCGATCGAGCACATGAGATAATGAAATTCTACTCTGCCGCGATGTTTATGGAGATGTGGTCTGTATTCTTTCTGCCGGCGATCAACTTTGTGCAGGATCAGAGAGTCTGTATTCTTTTTCTGCCGGCGATCAGCCATTTCGATCCACTGGACCACCAGGGATGTGAATGGGAGGAGGGGTCACATTGATGCCCGCAATCGGGCTGGGAGGCACAGGGACTGGGTTGGGGGCCAGCCACAGGTGGCAGCTGCTGTGTTGCGCCCTGCAATGCAGCAGCTCACCTGTGGGTGGCCCTCAACTTAAGCCTTTTTTTTTGGCTCAAAGTTGTGCAGGCGCAGGTTGGGGGTTGCGCCTGCGCAACTCTGCACAGCCCGACTAAATATCGGGCTGTGCAGTTTATGCATGGTTCCTCCCTCCTGTTGAGCATGCATTCATTTGCATTGTGCTGTTGCTCAGCCTGTTTTCAGTTGCGCGAACTGCCTCCCGCTGAATATCGCAGAATGGCTTAATGTGTGGACTTGGAGTATGAACCCGCTGGCGCATGGCTAACCCTTTTGAATATCCCACCCTTTGAGTTCTTCTGGTAAGTCCCATATTTTTTAAACCAATTACTTAAAAAATATGTTTTAGTCTTCATCCGCCAAACTCCTAAGTCAGGATATAGAAAAGCAACTGATAATCGGGCTTTTAAAATGGTAAGAATTGAATGTTTAACATAAGAATTCTGGAGAATAGAGGTGTTCAATTTCCATCTTAGTGCTTTTTGTGGCACCGGAGTTAATTCTCCAAAAGAATATATTAAAAGCATATGGTCAGAATATTCCACTGAAATAGTCTGAAAAATCCTGGTAGGAACTAGTGGTGATAGAAATAAATAATTGTAGGATACAATCTACCCTACGTAAAGGTATATTTAGGCCCAGTTTTCAGCTATTGAAAACAATTAACCAGGCCCACCACTTTAACTATTGATTCTAAAGAGCGCGAGTCACAATAATTTTTTTTTCTTTGATTCTCCTTTTGCCAACAGGCTACAATTAAAATCACCTCCCCAAAAGATTTTATTAGAAGTAACTAAATATTTCTGGATAGCCTCCATACATTTAATTCGATCGGCTTTAGTTTGAGGGTTATAGATACTGATAAATCTACATTCCATTGAGTTCCATTTCCCATCCAGAATTAAGACCCTTCCCGGAATTAAATCAATCAATTTATAAAGCAAAAAGTGAAAATCATTAAACAGGATGCCCACACCATCTGCACAATCTCTTCCAAAAGACCAATAAGAGGGTCCCCATGGCCAGTCTCTTTTAAAAAAAGAGATTTGTTCTAAGGAGAACATCTAGGTTTCTTGTAAAAAACAAACCATAATGTTAAATTCATGAAGTGTCTAAAACAAGGCTTGCCTTTTAATATTATTTAATAAACTATGAGTGTTCAAAGAACCCCATTAATGTACCCCCATTCTGTAATTGGAAGTAAAGAACCATCCTTATTTCTTCCTTTTTATGTTTGCTTGCACGCATGTGCAAGAAACATAGTGCCTTCATCGGAGATTTCGGAGGTGTGTCACCTCCTCCTCCAATTCAGGCACTGTGCTGGCAGGCGTGCCCCTGTAAGCCAATGCATTTTGGAGCTGTCTATGACCACGCTCCAAAAATGCAGTGGCACCTGATTGAAAGGGGAGCTACGGCTTGAGTGAGCAGCGATAAGAAGCTGCTCACGCCGCAGTTCCCCCAGCCACAGGCGCAGGTTCCCCGTGATGCAGCGTGACAGCCGACGGGTGCCCAACTCGCCGGCTCAGCTGCATCACTGCCTCGGGTCCCCCCAGTAGTTGATGCCACGCTGGGAGCCCACCCCAGCATGGCAAACGGTCCCGCTGGTTTTTAATTTTTTTTGGCCGACGGGTGCCTAATCCCCGCCGGCTGGAATCGGCCCCCTCCAAGTCCTGGTGCTGCTGGGAGCCCACCCCAGCGTGGCAAGTGGTCCCGCGACGCCTTTTTTTTCCTGTAAACAAAACTGTCCCACGGGCGCATCTCCCGAGCCCCTCCCACATCCCGCACCCACCCACTACGCACCCAGCCTCCCCACACCCCCCTCACCCCATACTTACCTCCGGACTCTGGCGCGACGATCTTCGGTGGACCAGGAACACGTCTGCACTCTTCAAAGCCGACCGCGAACTGAGGAAATGCCGGTAAGCTGTATAATGGGCTAGATAGGAGGGGTTCAACTTTATTGCATATCTCAGGCATTTTTGAGAATTTTTGCGCCAAATTTTCAACATGGGGCTTTGGGACCCCTTCTCATGAATGATGTTACTGTCATGGCGCTATTCAAGTTGTATAAGATTTCTGCCATGAAAGACTGCACAGTATCGCGAAATCACCCTTTGGGACTGAATACTGCAATGACAGTGACATCATTCATGAGAAGGGGCCCAAACCCCCATGTTGAAAAATTTGATGCCAAAATTCCAAAATGACTGTTTAATCTAGCATGCTATGCAGTTTCTACGCAGCTCGTAAGTTCGCAAAATTTTAATATTTTCACTCCAGATTTTCAACATTGTCATTTCACCACACTGTCTTATGAGTAGTACAGCTGTCATTTTTTACATCTTACCCAAAATGTGTTTCCACCCTTGTAGCGCAGAATGGCGCAGTCGGTGTGCGAAATCAATATACGAGACAAATTAAGAAAATCACAGTGACACTGTTCATGAGCAGAGGTCCTGAAATGGCTATGTTGAAAATTTAGTGAAAAAATTCCTATAAATGACTGTTTTACGAGCGTGCATTGCGCAGTTCCTACACACGCGCAAAGGTTTGCGAATTTTCAATATTTCCACTCCAGATTTTCAACATTGCCATTTTTCCACTCCTTCTTATGAGTAGTACAGCTGTCATTTTTCACATCTCACCCAAAATGTGCTTCCGCCCATGTAGCGCACAATGGCGCAGTCGTTGTGCGAACTCAGTGTATGGGACATATTAAGAAAATCACAGTGTCACTGTTCATGAGCAGAGATCTTAAAATGGCAATGTGGAAAATTTGGTGACAGAATTCCTAAAATGACTGTTTTACGAGTGTGCGTTGCACAGTTCCCACGCACGCTCGTAGGTTTGCGAATTTTCAATCTTCCACTCCAGATTTCCAACATTGCCATTTTTCCACACCTCCTTATGAGCAGTACAGCTGTCATTTTTCACATCCTGCCCAAAACGTGTTTCCGCCCATGTAGCGCACAATGGCGCAGTCGGTGTGCAAACTCAATGTATGGGACACATTAACAAAACCACAGTGACACTGGTCACGAGCAGAGGTCTTAAAATGGCTATGTTGAAAACTTGGTGAAAAAATGCCTAAAAATGACTTTTACGAGCGTGCGTTGCACAGTTCCTATGCATGCTCGTAAGTTTGCAAATTTAATATTTTCACTCTAGATTTTCAACATGTCCATTTTATTAAGCTTCCTTATGAACAGTCCAGCTGCAATTTTTCATATGTCTCCCAAAATGTGTTATTGCACATGTAGCGCACAATGGTGCTGTTGGTGTGCGAAAGCAATGTTTAGGACAGATTAAGAAAATCACAGTTACACTGTTCATGAGCAGAGGTCTTAAAATGGCTATGTTGAAAATTTGGTGACAAAAGTCCATAAAATGACTGTGTTACAGTGAGCATTGTGCAGTTTCACGCATCCTCGTTAGTTAAGTGACTTTGTAATATTTTCAGTCAGATTTCACTAGTGGCATTTTTCACACTTCCTTATAAACAGTACAGCTGCCATTTTTCACAACATGGCGAAGTGTGTTTTCACACTTTCAGTGCAGAGATGCTTGGTCGCTGTGGGAAATCATTGTTCGGCACAGATAAAGAAAATCACAGTGACACTGTTCATTATTGGAGGCACCAAAATGCCTGAGTTGACAATCTGATATAAAATATCCCCAACCTACTTATATAATGGGTGTGCGTTGCACAGTTTCTATGTACGCTCGTGACTTCACCTTTTTTAATATTTTTACTACACATTTGCAACATAGCCATTTTTACACCTCCCCATGAAAGAGTACAGCTGTCATTTTTTACAGCCTGTTGGGAATATTTTTGCACCTGTGGTGCTAAATCCTGTAGTCACTGTGCATAAGCAGCTTTAGCTGACCAAACTGATATTCCCCTGTTCATGAGGTGGGGTCACAAACCAAACATGTTGAAAATTTGGAGTTAAAATACCAACGAATGCCTGAGGTATTAGGCTTTTCAAGTAAATTGCCCAACCCTATAGAGAATGACAGGAATCAGGGTGTGACTTGGGATTCTTGCCTGTGATGCTCGTACCATTCCACACCCTGCAGTCACTGAGAGGCATCGAGGTATGCCTTGGACTCTTCGGCCCCAAACTTCACCCCATTCTCCTATATCGCACCCATCTCACCGTATTTCCTAATGAAATGGGGTGCGCATAAGGGCCAAAGACCCCAAGGAACACGTCACACTTGTCAGTCTCTGCAGAGTGGGGTGTGGTGAAATGGCATAGCCGTTATGCCTGATGACCCAAATGCACACCCCGATGCCTGTCACTCTCTGCAGGGTGGTGGTGGGGTTGGCTTCAGTTCAATACTTCACTGCCATTCCTATTACGCAGCTCTGTAACTTCTACACTACCACTGCCAATGCCAGTAAGCAAACATTCGGCATTGTCAAATGCTTGTTTTCTTTTTTTCCCTTTAAATTTATCTGCAGACACTCCTATGGTCTCCTGAACAGATTTTTGGGAATCAAAGTCCCCAATATCCATTTCAGAGTCTCCCTGGTTAGTTAATAAGGCTGCATAATAATTTGGGGGTTCTATGCTGGCAGTGGAAGGAGAAGATTTAGCTCTAGTATTCCTAGATGATCTCCTTAGAGGTAAAGGAGACAGGGCCGAGTTATCATCAGGCTTTTTGTCTAAAGTCTCTGGATCTCAATAACATACTGGCTGAAAGGCTTCAGGATTAACCTGACAGTCATGTAATTCACCTTTAACTATTAACCTAACTTCATTCGTTATGGAGATCTCAACCTCAGGATCCTGTTTCGTGGGGTTGGGGGGGTACTCAAAGGAAGCTGCTCAGTCTTAACCACCTGCTGCTGGGAGAGGGCGGTATTGTCAGATGACTTTTCTAACTTCTCTAAAGAAGAATCCTGAGCTTTCTGGATCAGCAAGTCAGGTCTGATGCAAGATGTCTTGTTTTTTGCTGCTCAGGGGCATTCCCAAAACACATGGTCATACCTCTCACATAGATCACACCTAGAGTGGTTTGCACACTGCATGGTTACATGCCCAATTTCCCCACAATTATTGCACCTGGGTCAGTCACATACACTGGACAGGTGGGTTTTTGTCCCACATTTGTAACAAGCCCTAGGCTGACCTCTGTAAAAACATACTCCTCTGTCTCTCCCTAACAGAAAAGAATTAGGAATATGTTCCACTCCAGAATCAGATTGTCATAATTTAACTTTATATTTCCAACCCCCTGTCCAGAATTGTTCAGAGCCTAGGATGGGTTCTGGTTCACGCAATACCTCACATTTTTGTGCAAGCCAGTAAGTTATGTCCTCCACATGAACTCCCTCATTCCTAAACATCACTGTTACATACCTAATCAAAGGTTTTGTCAGAGGAATTACCAAAAAGGGCGTCCATGTGGGGGAAAACTCAACTTGCCCATAATGCTCCCAAAATAAATACAAAGAGCTGGATATTCAAACTGCGCCATTCTGAGGCGCAAGCCCTTAACGCTGCACAAATAGTTGCGCGGGGGTGTGGCCCAAGCGATATTCAAAGTTGCGTATTGGGCAACTCTTTAGATATCACCCAACCACAGCCACTGTGCATGGCGCAGTGAAACTTGCGTCACCGCAAGTTGTCAGGTGGAGCATTCAACTGCGGTGGCCAAGTACCATTGCGCCATGCGCCAAAATCATGATATTCAAAGATGACATGCAAATGGGGCCATAATTCATGCAAGGTGCAGGGGGCCATTTGCATCTGATTATGGCCCCATTTGCATGCCATTAGCATGTGAGTGCGCCCGATCCCGAGGACTGCGCCTGGCCGCCCCTGTCAAGCAGCAAGCCGTCGGGGACCGATGCACCCTGCAGCCCATCGCGGGCAGCAATGGCTCCCACCTCCTCCCGTACATCTCCCTGGTGGTCCAGTGGACTGTAATGCCCGATCACGGGCAGAATGTAAATGAACCCCCAAACATCTCTAATGCCCGATCGCGGGCAGAGATGTGAAATGAACCCCCGAACCGTTCCTAGTGCCCGATCGCGGGCAGAATGTAAAAGAACCCCCAACATCTCCCTGGTGGTCCAGTGGACCGTGATGCCGATCGCGGGCAGAATGTGAAATGAACCCCGAACACGTTCCTAGTGCCTGATCGCGGGCAGAATGTAAAGAACCCCCAACATCTCCCTGGTGGTCCAGTGGACCGTAATGCCGATCGCGGGCAGAATGTAAATACCCGCCCAAACATCTCCCTGGTGGCTAGTGTCCCCCACCCACCCACCCACGGCCCCACCACCCCGATCCTCCCGGCAGCTGGCGGGCGGCAGCATCCACCGCCTGCCGCACCGTCGCCCTCCGACTGACTGCCGGTGAGACTGCGGCCGATGGTGCAGGCAGAACCAGTAGGCGTGCAGCTGTCGCCATGACAGTCCAGATTTGTGAATGATTCTGGACTGTCATGTATGCAGCATGGACTGCATGCCCATTGGTTCTTGCTCTGCACCAATAGGCGTGCAGCCCTACCGGTAGTCAGTCGTGACGGCTGGCGGAGGCGGCAGGCAGATGGATGCTGCAGCCTACTGAACTGCCGGGAGGAGGTGGTGGGGCTTCGATGAGTGAAAGGACCTGCTCCAGAAGCTGTTTGGAGTGAGAGGCATATCATTCTGCCAGCGTTCGAGCTTACTAAAACTGTTTGGGGTTCATTCTGATTCTGCCAGCGGTCAGCGTCTGATCCACTGGACCACCAGGGAGATGTTGGGGGTTTCTTCATTCTGCCCGCGATCCTACCTCTCAAACTTTTGTCATTGAAATGAGGGACATGAACATTTTTGGACACTCAAAATGAGGGACAATGAGGGACACAGACCCTCAAAATGAGGGACATATCCTCAAACATGGAGAAACAAGCTCAGAACACTGTGAAAACCATAGCGTTTACTTGTACAACATTTATTTTGGAATTAGTATTTTAGAATGTTAAGTGTTTCTGCTTTAAAGTATGAATTTACAGCACATTCGTTGTGCGGGCAGCTACTTTTCCATGAGGGGCGGATGAGGGACAGAGCAATTTTAAGGGGCAAAATGAGGGATGTCCCTCGTAATGAGGGACACTTGAGAGGTATGCCCGCGATCGGGCATTACGGTCCACTGGACCACCAGGAAACTGTTCGGGGGTTCTGCCTGCCGCGATCGGGCATTTCGACTCACTGGACCACCAGGGATGTGAACAGGGGCCACATTGATGCCGCGATCGGCCTGGTGGGGGTACACTATGCCCGCGATCGGGCTGGGGGGCACAGGGACTGAGTTGGGGCCAGCCACAGGTGGCAGCTGCTGTGTGCACCCTGCAATACAGCAGCTCACCTTGGTGGCCTCATAAACCTTTTTTTTTAGCTCAAGGTCCTGCAGGCTCAGGTTGGGGTTGCGCCTGCACAACTCTGCACAGCCCAGCTGAATATCGGGCTGTGCAGTTTATGCATGGTTCCTCCCCCTCCTGTTGAGCATGCATTCATTTGCATTGCACTGTTGCTCAGCCTGTTTTCAGTGGCACAACTGCCTCCTGCTGAATATCGCAGAATGGCGCAATGTAGGACTTGAGCATGCGCAACCCTGCTGAGCATGGTGCAGCCCTTTTGAATATCTGGCCCAAAGTATACAATGTTCTAAAACTAATATCAAAATTATCCTACCCTGAAATATTAATAAAAGCAAATACATCTCTTGGGGAAAAATACAGTGAGTGTTTTATCAAACATTTGCCTATGTAGTGCCTGTCTGGACGATCAGCTAAACCCCCTTTGTAGAGTATGCGTACTGCATTTCATCTTGGAGCAGCTTCTCTTTTAGCATGGGAAAATAACTCAGATATAAGGGTTTTTTATTCTCTAATAATGACCCGATACCTCCTTCATTAACTTCCCCAAGTTAGGTGTTGCAGGTTGCACAGAATCAACTGTTATCACATTAGTGAAATCAACACTTGCATTAAAGCCTACAGTCTTTTCTATATTTTTGTCCGGTAATGACTGGGAAGCATTCACAGGCTCTGACTGAGCTATCACAGTAATTTTTGGCTCCCAATTTGGAGAAGCTGACTGAAAATCAAACAAGGGATCCCACAGAGGAGCGGGTGTCCAGGACCCTAAAACAGTCTTCTCCCAACCCGCCTCTAGGAGTGCTTTATGTGGAGACCATTTCTCATCATGTTGATCTTGTGGCATCAAGACTTTTTCTTTAGAATGTTTCCCTGCTTCTTTTTTAAAGTTAAAAGGGGGATTTTCACAACTCTTTGCCAAATGAGCCCCTACTGGAACTGTAGCTGCTTTTCTAGTGAAAGTAAACTCCATTACCCCTGTTTGCAGCATTCCGTCTTTTTGAAAAGTCACTACATTGGGTTTGTCTGCTGGTTTTTCGTGGGAAATCGGCAACTTAAAAACAAACCCAGCATCTTTATCCAGACAGAGTTTAGTTTCGAATGGGTGCGCTACTCCCACTCTGTGTACAGTAAACAAGTTTTTAACTTCATTTACCACCAATTCTTTGCTAGAAGAGGATGGCTTTTGGCACTCGCTTTCACTCGCGCTTTTCCTACCAGCTGATCCTGAATTTAGAAATGACTTACCCTCACAATTCTCATTAGCCCGATGTGCTGTAACATCCTCCCTGCTGTCCGGCTTCTCTTCTGGCCTATCAAATGTAACAGCTGAAGACTCAGTGGGCTGAGGGATCAAATCTTGCAAGAGGATTTTTGACTTTGAAATTGCGATTTCCTCTTGGGATTCAGAGCATAAAGCATCCGATGTATTTATGACCATTTTTGTACCTTGAATCTAGTGCTTGCTGTTTAATCCCAACTCCTCTGAAGACACAAAAGTTTCATGAAATATTTTTTCCAAATCGGTATCCATTTCCAGGCCTTCAGCCTGAACAGCCTCTGACAACAAAACAGTGGAAGGAGAGGCCTGTCCTCCCACCAAACACATATCCTCCTCCTCTGACTTCTCTCCCAAAGTGGCCATCATGCAGTCTGACGGTCTATCCATCGACAAGAGAGTAGGCGAATTTCCACGGTGTCCTGGTCAAATTTCCCTCATTCGCTAAAAATACCACCAACAGCTTAATCTGGTTCAAGTCAGTTGGCATTCATCTGTATCCCCCTTCCCAGGTCGTGCCTGAAAATAGGCAAGATTTGTCTAGTGCACTTACCCAGTCAACAAAAACTAAATAAATAAATAAATGCTGAAGGTATTTTATTTATTTATTTGGATTTTGGTAACCGGGTAAACCTACTGAGACCAGAGATCCCTTTTTCAGGGGTGACCTGGAATTAGTTACAGAAAAAGACACATAATAGCATTATTTACAGTAGTTATAATAGTTACACAAATATACATTAGCAACAGTATACAGGGGTAGAATTAGGTTCACATTCAGGCTCTTATTAGCAATACATGACGTCAAGTTACACACCAATTAGTAGGGAATTAAGACAACAACAGAAAATTGGCATCATAGTTTTGGAGATACATCCAGGATGAAGGGAGGTTCAAGGCAGTGTGACGGAAATGAGACCTGGACTAGGGAGCTAACAGTTGCAGCCACAGAGGCTGAGATTGAGAAGATATAGTTTGAGTCCAGACTTGAACTGGTTAAGGGTGGGTGAGTCAATCAAGCTAGCTGGTAAGGAGTTCCATAGGTGGGAGGCAGCAAATTTGAAGGAGCGTTTACCTTGGTTGGAGCATATCCGAGGGATGTCCAAGGGGTGATTTGATGAGGATTGCAGGGTTCGGCATTGTACTTTGGGAGAGAGTAATCCACTAAGATGGGGAGGGTGACCAAGGATAGAGAACTTGAAGGCAAGGCAGGCAACGGGGTAGGCTAGTTTGTGCCGAAGAGTGGGCCAGTTTAGTTCCTTAAGTGCCTTACAGTTATGCCTCCTAAGAGAGAAGTTTGTGGTGAAGTGAGCCACTCAGTTATAGAGTACGGTAAGTTTATTGAATTCCATCTCACGGAGGAACTGCAATAGAGGAGCCCCATATAGAATGGAGGGGAGAAGATTGCAGCAGACAATTGCTCGACATGCAACACAGGATAGGGAGTTCCCCAGATGGTAGAGGAGACCAAACTTTTGGTGGATGAATCGGGTTATAGAGTCGATATGGGGTCTCTAGGTCATCTCTTGGTCAAGATGGATCCCAAGGTATTTGAAACTGGTCATGACCTCAACTCTTTTTCCTTGGTTAGTGCTGATCTAGAGCAGCTGACTTCTGTCAGAGCCCAAGCATCTAGAACCAAACAGTACGGCTTTGTTTTTTTCTTTGTTGAGCTTCAGGGAGTTTGTGGAGAACCAGGCCTCAAGAGTTGAGAGACTGTCGTGCAGTTTTGTGGAGATGACACTAGGTTGGGGGTCACTGCAGTATATGACAGTGTCATCCGCATACAGAATGAGTTTGCTGAGGGAGCAGTTTCCCTCAATATTATTGAGGAAGAGTGAAAAGAGCAGGGGCCCAGGATTGAGCCCTGGGGCACCCCAGCGGTAATGGATCTGGGTCCAGACTGTGTACCCTTCCAGTGGACATTTTGGGTACGGTGGTTTAGATAGCTCTCGAACCATGAGAGCGAGTGGTCATCCAGTCCTAGGAGCAGGAGTCTGGAGAGAAGGAGATTATGGTTGACAAGGTCAAAGCCCTTGGATACGTCAATGAAGAGGGCGCCTGTTGGGGAGCCTTGGCCCTTAGAGAAAAGGATGTCCGCTGTGAGCCAGATGAGAGCAGTATCAGTACCATGGCCTTTCCTAAAAACCATGCTGCACATCAGCCATGAGAAGGTGCTGCTCTAGGTAGACCTGTAGCTGGTTAGAGACTAGTCTTTCCTGTATTTTCCCAAGGGGACTGAGAAGGGAGATTGGTCTGTAGTTTCCCAATTCGTCTCAGGGCCCACTTTTGTAGAAGGGGACGATGGTCGCTACTTTCCACATTGTTGGGAATATCCCTTCCCGAGGCGACCTATTTATAAGGAGGGTGACAGGGAGGGCAATAGCTGGGGCAGCAGTCCTCAGTAGGTGAGGTTCAAGCTGGTCATGGCACAGGGAGGAAGTAGGGTTAATTTTGCATAGGAGAGGTAGTACCGCAGACTGATTGACCAGCTTAGGTGGAATTGAGGCTGTGGGTGCACCCATGCCTTTCCAGAGTAAAGGGCAGGCCTGGGGAGGGGAGGCACATTAGGGATAGAGAAGGAGGCACAGAAGGCCTCAGCAACTACGGATGGAACATTGGTCAGTGAGTCCCCCACTAGGATGGAGTCCATTTGACTACTTGTAGAACCCTTGAGGAGTACGTTTATGTGGCCCCAGAATTTTTTGGGGTCACATAGGTGCCTAGTTTGTAGATCATTTAAGTACTGAGATTTGGCCTGTTTCAAAGATTTTTTACACTGATTACTCAGCTCTCTGTACTTCTCCCAGTCTGCTGAGTTGCCAGAGGATTTGTAGGTGCCCCATGCGCTGTCCTGGAGGAGCATGGTATGCTTGAGGCTCGGGCTGGCCAAGTGGTCACTTAAGGAGTCAGACATAATCCCTGCCAACAGAATACGGCCCGGGCAGGAGACGAGGATCCAGTCAGTGAGAGAGTGGTTACCAGTCTTGGGGTTATGTCTTGTGGGAAGGTCAATGACCTGTGTAAATGGAGAGCCAAGTAGAGGGTTTTTAGTAGAGGAGGTGAGTAGGGATGGCCAGTGGAGACTGAAATCCCCAAGGAGTATGGTCTCCCCCATGGAGTAGTCCTCAAGGTGATTTGTTAGGGATTCCAAGGAGGAGGCGGCAGTTTGAGGTGGGAGGTAGACACCCCCCATGGTAAGGGGTTTGGTGTTACCAAGTAGTATTTTTACAAATAGCGTTTCAGCTAGGGATCCACTATGAGAGGGGAAATCCAGCTCCAAAGCTTGCAGGGCAGTGCTGTCGTAAATAATAACCCCTCCTCCCTTTTTCCTTACCCTGTCTTTTATGAAAGTAAGGTAGCCCACTAGGTCCACTTTGTGGGGGAGAATCTGTGGTTTGTGCCAGGTTTCTGTCACGGCTAGTACGTCGGGCTTATAGAGTGCCGCTCATGCCTCGAGGTCATGGAATTTGTGCCTTAGACTGCCAATGTTCATATGAGCAAGTTTGAGCCCATTGTAGTCAGCCCACAAGGGGTATGAAGGGTTGTTGAGGGTGAGATTTGGGGAGAAGGGACCTGGATTAGGTTCTATATCCCACCCAAGGGCTAGAAGGGTCCTGCCCAGGTGACCGGGAGGTAAGTAAGGAGGGGGTAGGGTCAACCGCCCATCACTCCCCTAGGATGAGAAGCCTGGGTACCGCACCGTGCATCTGGCATGGATCTTGGCATGATTAGGTTTAAATGAGACCCATATGGAGGGATCATGTTGACCTTAATAGCTGACAGCAGTCTCCTTAGAGAAAAAGGAGAACTACAAACTGATATCAGCAAATAGCTTGGTACAGGCTGGTGTCCCCAGTTGGGAGTCAAAGGATTAGATATTCATTAGTTAAGATGGGGAAAGAGGGAAGGTGTTAGGCAGCAACAGTATATATTTGAGAGGAGAGGCTTCTCTAGGATAGTTATGTATCCCAAAAATGACAGGGGAGCCCCTAGTGGAGAAGCTATATAACTTACTGATGGCAAAGTGAGCTGATCAGTATATATTTGTGAGTAGAGGCTTCTCTAGGAATAGTTAGTTATCCCAGAAATGACAGGGGAGCCCCTTGTGGAGAAACTGTATAACTTGCAGATGGCAAAGTCAGCTTACGTGACCATCCCAGCACGTATAAATTGGAGTGCTGACCAAGGGTGGTGGTGGGGGTGGCGGGGTCGAGCCACCAGTGGCAGCTGCACAGCAGCCAGCAGGACTTGTTTGGAGCGAGCGATGAGGAACAGCTTTGCCAGGCCTCAGGACTCCTGGTAAGCCCCTGTCAACGATTCCAGTCCGGTTTCAGATTAAATCAGCATTTCAGTTTCGATATCAAGTTAACTCACCAGCCCCTCCTTGGATTTTGATAAATTACCTTACTTGTTTCTGCACCGCAGCAGGGGCAGGGGAGGGCAGGAGCAGAGGCCCTCATGACCTCTCAGGCGGTTCCTGGTATCTGCAGGTGAAAAAGTGAAGGTGAGCTCAGGGTTTAAGTAGCAGGGAAGGAGGGGGAGGGTGCAGGGGCCTACTGCAGTAGCGATACTTAGAAACGATCAGCAGCTCACAAATTAGCAGAAGTAGTAACGAGGCCCTACATTTAAACATTTTCCATCATTTTAGGCACACTGCAGATTTTCTAATAAAGGCACTTTGCTTCCTTACAGTCGATCAACTAGAGCAGCCCACAAGTTGAGCAAATAAGCAAACTAGGCAACGGGGCCCTATATTTAAACAGTTTTACCACTTTTAGGGCACTCTGTAGATAATCTAATAAGCCACATTGCTTGCTTTAGAATCGATCGCCCAGATTTCACTCTGCAGATATTCAATGGCACATTGCTTGCTTTAGTATCTATCGTCTAAGGATTGTCAGCATCCCACAATATTTAAACAGTGTTACAACATTTAAGGCACTATGCAGATCTTATAATAAAGGCACTTTGCTTGTTTTAGCAATAATCCCCAGTATTAGCAGGATTTTGATTTAAAGGTGCACATCTGGCTTTAAGCAAGATTAATTAAGGCACACAGCAAGTTCGATTAAAAAGGGGCCCAGTGCTGTAAATTCCTAGGTGAAAAAAAACAGTTTGCACATCTGCGCTGACCCAAAATGGTGCCGAGCCTCCAGTAGCAGCTGCACAGCAGCCAGCAGGACTTGTTTGAAGTGAGCAACGAGGGACAGCTTTGCCAGGCCTCAGGACTCCTGGTAAGCCCCTTTCAACGATTCCAGTCCGGTTTCAGATTAAATCAGCATTTCAATTTCGATATCAAGTTAACTCAGCAGCCCCTCCTTGGATTTTGATAAATTACCTTGCTTGTTTCTGTGCCACAGTGGGGGCGGGGAGGGCAGGAGCAGAGGCCCTCATGACCTCTCAGGCAGTCCCCAGTACCTTGTTTGTTTCTGCGCCCGTAACGGGGGTGGGGGAAGGCAGGAGCAGAGGCCTTCATGACCTCTCAGGCGGTCCCCTGTACCTGCATAGATTCTATCAAGAGATATATACTTCACTCTCCCCTCTAGACTCGACCCTCCTACAAAAGATCTTGACCTGGCTCTCCCGCCCCACTTTAAGTGAGACTCACATCCAGCGGTTAATAGGCCCTATTACCCTTTTGGAAATCATGCAAACTATCCAGAATATTAAGAATGGGAAGAGTCCAGGCCCTAGTAGCTATGGAGTTGAATTTTATAAAAAGGCTTTTGAATTAATTAAGGACCCTCTCTTTGCCGCTCTCTCAGAGGGACACACAAAAGGGATTTTCCAGGATTCATGGCGCTATTCGACTATATCTGCGATTCTGAAGCCTGGTCAACCAGCGTCAACATGCGATTCCTACCGTCCAATATCCATTTTAAATCAGGATTATAAAATACATATGAGTATTATAGCTCACAGAGAGAATGATATACTCCCCATGCTAATTCATCCTGATCAGTCTGGATTTATTAAAATGAGGCAGACCACAGACATATCAAATAAACTCTATATAATAAATCATGCCCATTCCACCCACATCCCTTTATAGTTTTAAGTTTAGATGCCCAGAAGGCCTTTGACAGGGTCTCCTGGACATTTCTCCTGGAGGCCCTATTAAAGTTTGGTTTCCCTACTGCCTTCTTAGATGCCCTGATGGGATTATATGATTGACTGGAGGCTGCTGTAAAGATAAATGGGTCCCATTCCACCTGATTTCCTCTCCAGCAGGGCACCCAACAGGGTTTTCCCCTTTCCCCATACTTGTTTGCGATATATGTGGAGCCCCTTGCCCAATATTTACACCAGCTACCTTCTATTCAGGGATATACCATTGGTGGTACCCTTCATAAAATTGCATATTATGCAGATGAGCCTACTTCTATACCTCACTGAATCAGAGACTTCTCTGCTGGCTCTGTCCAAAGATCTATGGTTGATGGAGGATTTTTTAGTTTATAAGATTTATCCAACAAAATCAGAGGTTCTTTTGCTTCATTTTACTCCATCATCAGTTCTCCGGCAAGCCTTCCTTTATAGATGGCAATGCATGAAATTAGGATACCTAAGAATCTTATTGCATCCAATCCATATGGTACCTATTCCCTAAATTATGACACCCTGTATAGATAGATCACAGAGGATCTAACTCGATGGACCCCCCTCCCTATATCATTAACACAGAAGATACAAACCACACAAATGGTCATTCTTCCAAAGATATTGTATTTTTTAAACAATATTCCATATTTTCCACTGGACAGGGAGTTTTCTCATTGGAATCAAGCTATCTCCCACTTCTTATGGCATGGTAGACCACCTCATGTGGCATTTGCAAAACTACAGCTCTCGAAAGATGGGGAGGGGGGCTGGCCTTACCAAATCTCTATAAATAAGCCTTGGCAGCTCTGACTGCTCATACTGTCACTTGGCCCTCTCCAGGGGCGGCTTGGGTCATGGTAGAGAGAGCTCTTTCAACTTCTCCTTTAAATGACAATTGGCTCTTTCAATCTGACAGATCTGACCGACTTTCCTCTCGATCCTTCTATGCTGTTAGACTGTATTCTGTGTGACTGCGCTTCCTCCGACACCCAGAGAATAGGATAGAGAAGAGCTGGATAGATATCCTTCTATTAGACAGGTCCTTCAAACCCATAAAGTTGGATGCCACTTTCTCAGGATGGCTGGATAAAGGGCTGAAGCATGGATACCAATTTTATCAGAATGGTTTATTAAAATCCTTTGCACAGCTTCAGGTAGAATTTGATCTCCCAAATAATGACTTGTTTAAATATTTTCAACTTTTACATTTCCTGTCCCAAGCCCTGGGGTTGGACATCTTGGGATTGTCAATTCCTCCCTTTTTCTCTCTACTATTTCAACTGCAATTCGAAGCCTCCCGGAGACACCTGCAATCATGCCTTTACAAGGCCCTTCTACAGTTCCCTCATCCTTGATGGATGTAGTTCAGGACAAGTGGGAGGCAGATTTAATGTGTACCTTTTCCCCTCCTGACTTGACTAATATTTGGTGGAGACAACATAACATAACTTGCTCACCGACTTGGAGAGATTATGGCTGGAAGGTAGTGACACTTTTTTTCCCGAACACCTCAAATTACAGCTAAGTATAGTCACTCCCAGGATTCATGGTGTCGGAGGGGTTGCAGCTGTGAGGTCTCAACCCTTGCACATGTGCTTTGGTTCTGCCTTGTTCTGACTGTGATTCATTGAGAGGTGGGCCGTGTCTTTCGGGACCATTTTCCCAAAATGGGGGATTTGACACCTGAAATTGCCCTATTGCCTACATCTACCTAGGCATTTTAAGCAGAAACATAAGATTTCACTGGTAGGTTCCTTGCTAATTGTTGCCAAGAAAGTTGTAATGAGATTATGACTTCAATCCATACCTCCTGAAATAAGACTTTGGGAAAATACCATCTATGATATTTACAAAATGGAATATCTTAAAGCAAAACTTCAAAACACCACCCTGACTCTAATTAATATATGGGCCATTTGTTTTTTGTATATAGTGCCTGGCAGACCAGAGGTGATCCCTTAATGTAGACATGAATTGAGCACGGAGTCCTCTTTCCAGATATCTGCCCACCACCTCTAAAATTTAAAATTAGAATGGAATCCCCACTCTGGGATTTTTACTTTTATTGTGCCCTGATACCCCGCCTTCGGAATTGATTCTGGAATGTGGAACTAGCTATTTTTGATGCTCAGATTCCAATCTCTTCATTTTCAATGCATAAAGTACCTTATAATAAACCTCCTACATGCAGTATTAATTTATGTTACCAAAAAGTAATTGCTTGCCTTTATGTTACCACCTGGAGAAACTGTATTTTATGGCATTGTACCTTATTACTATTTTTATAAAAAGAAAATAATATAAAGTTAAAAAAAAGCCTAGTTAGGCATGACCAACCACCCTACTTCCACCCCATCCCACCCGTGCAGTGACTGGCGCAGCTCTGCTCACTCTGCCGTGGCCAGCTAGCAACTCATCTGTATCAGAGTGAGTACAGTAAATAGTACGCGCTCACTGGTTGAGACAACCAGTGAGTGCATACTATTTACTGTATGTGCTCATATACTAATCAGTCAGCATCTGTCCATGGCAGGGTCAAGAGAGCTGTGCAAGTCACTGGCACAGGTTGGGATGAAGGGAGTGGGGTGGTGGGTCATGCCTTTCTGAGTGGGGAGGCCTTTTGACTACCAGGGAAGGGGATAGTTGTAATGTTATATGGTTTGGAGCTCGGGGAAGGCAGAATTAATTATTCTAATTGTGATTGGGGCTGGGGGTTTCATTATCATAACAGTAATCAGGGCTGGGAGGAGACACTACACAATGGAAATGGGGCTCTTGAGTTTTATGTTGTATGAACAGTGTTCAGGGCAGGGGGGACACTATACTATGGTAATGGAGTTCAGGGTTTTATGTTGCTTGAACAGTGATCAGGGCTGGGGGTGGAGATATGAGAAATTGGAAAATTTCATTACGTGAAATATTTCACAAAAATGTACCTGTTTTGCAAAATGTTTCCTTAAGTGACATTTGGAATTTCGCCTATGAAGGCAACATTTTGCCCACAAAACAGCAAAACAGCAAAATTCACCTTTTGCCAGTGAAATATCACCACTTTTGTAACAAAATTTCAGATTTCACAGGTGAAATTCCGCATTTTGCATGCCACAAAATATTTTGCCTTAGAGGTGAATTTCACAAACTATTTTGCATGACAAAATTGCTGATTTCACAGGAGTTTTGCTGCTAAAATATAATTTTGCAACTTCTCTAGCTGGGGGGACACTACACTATGGAAATAGGGCTCAGGGTTTTATGTTGCTTGAACAGTGATTGGGGTGAGTGACACTACACTATGGAAACAGGGATTGGGGAGTTATTTTTTACAGTGATCATGGCTGGGTGAGGGGGGGGATTTTGTACCCTGCTCTAAACTGTGCATGGGGCACCAGCTTACCCCATGCATAGTTAAAGTAGGATTTAAAAAGTGTAACTATGCGATGGCGCAGATGGCCATTTTTCTGTTTCGGTGGGGTTTTCAATATTGTGCTGTGCAGCTTATGCATGGGGGCCCCTCATTTTCACTGGTGCATCACACTACTGTGCACAGTAGCACAGTCAGGAGTGCATGGCACATCAGTGGCCTTTGAATATGGCTGCACCCCTGATGGTCCACGCAAGTCCAGAGATGCGCAGTGCATCCAGGGATGCGCCGCACATCTTGTCTGAATATGTAGGCCACAGTACTTAGAGGTCCTAAAGAAAACCAAACCATTAAGCAAATTATAGTTTTGTGTTAGAATAAGATAAAAAATATCATTATGATACATCATGTTCCATAATACCATCTTCTTACCATAAGTAAATTAATACTAAAGTGCTTTTGCACTTAAAGACAGAACTTGCAAACTCTGGTTAGGAAAGCACAAGGCTCTACTGTTTTTCTGTTCTGGTTACAGAAAATTGCAGTTCTGCCATTGTTTCCTAACTTTGAGTTCAGGGGAGACCTTTACATCCTACTCCCTAAACTGTCTAATAGAGATGACAATATTTTGCACTAGTTCCAAATCACTGGTGTCATTTTGCTATATGACCCGTACACAATGAGCCTACTATATATAATATTTTAAAACTACATATATAACCTGAAGAGTTTCTGGATTGTATTTTTCCCATGAGGCAGAAAATAGTACAAAGACTAAATGGTTGCAAGTGAGTGTCATAGAGATTGGTTCCTTTCAAGCCCCAGCTATCTATTCTCAAAAGGGTGCATTGGTATCCAGTGAACCATGCAACCAAAATTGAGTGCCTACAAAAACAGCAACTCAGTTAGAGCACCTGTGTTCACGGCTACCTAGCCGGGAGGGCGACCGGATACTGGGTGGGTAAAATACCACAACGAGAAGTAGTGGGTATATGTGCATGGAGTGAGGCAGGAGAGAGATGGTATGTGGGAGGGGGTGTGGCAGGCAGCTGCCAAGCTGGTTCGCTAGCATGGTGGGGGAAAGTGGTCGGCTGGGTGGACGCATGGCGCAGGTTTTTTTTTTTTGTCACCAGGCATCCTCTGGAGTTGAAAATCCTTAAGTGGGGGGGGGGGTGCGGACAGCAAAGCCACCCGCATTAAAAATAAGACCCCTAGGTCTCAAGCGCTGTTTTTGTCTGCACTGCGAGAGAAATTGCAAAAATAAATTTTCGGCGATGTACACTCATCGTAAAGATGATCGCAATTCTGCAATCGACGTTATGATATGGAACTGGGTGCAATATATGCATACTGAAAAAAAAATGTTTTTCCACTCCAAGCCTCCCATGACAACTAAGCCAAAGTACATCCCAAGTTAATTTGGGGATCCTTTCATTTGTTAGCTATGTTAACACAATTGCTGTCTTTCCAACCGGACACTGGGGAAAACGTAACTCCCCTGAAGATCCATTGTCTAAAATCAGGACTTGATTATACAGAATCCCCCATTGTATAATCTTTTGCAAAACTGTTTTGACATATACTGGCAAATTCTGTACTTTAAGTAGTTTTCTAGAGTTATCTGAGCCCCAAACATCTTCACTAGGTTTCAACCATTCATTCAAAACTGTTTCCCAAACTTTTTCCACAGATCTTAGTGTGAAACAAATATTATTATAGTACAAAGCTAAGGGGTTTATCATATGTACCCCAACCCCTTTTACTGGTCTGTACATAACCTCTTTAAACTCAAAACTGCACCCCCCCCACCCACATGCGGAAATAGAGAGTAAGAAGAACTTGAGCACATAGAAATATTCCAGGGTGAAAATTAATAAAGGGAGCAAAGTGGTAGAGATAAAGGGGAAAGGAATAGGAGCATTTAAAAAAGAGGAGGTAAGGAAGAAGGCAAGAAGGAAAAAAGGAAGGCAACAAGCAGAGTGGAAAATAAATCTGGAAGGCCATGTGTATAAGTGCTAGAAGTCTAGGAAATAATGATTCTGGATCTAGAAGCCATTATTGCAGAGTCTGATCTGGATATTGTGGCCATTACTGAGTCATGGCGCACTGAAAACTATGACTGAGACATGGCCATACCAGTCTATAGTCTGTTCAGGAAAGAGTAGGTGGGAAGGAAAGGAGCTAGTGTGGTGCTTTATGTGAGGGAAAGCATAAAAGCAATGAAGATTCAGAGAATACAGGAGGAGGTCGAAGTACTACAGATCATCGTGGAGACAGGGAATGGAGATACTATTTGCACTGGGGTGATCTATAGACCTCTAGCACAGGAGGAGGAATTAGATAAGGTACTGGTGGAAGCCATTGGCAAGTTGGCAGAAAAGGAGAAGGTGTTGCTGGCAGGGGACGTCAACCTGCCAGGTGTAGACTGGAGCTTCCCAGCAGTGATTTCAGCTAGAAGTAGGGGCATCCTGGACTGTCTGCAGGGGGCATTCCTCAGGCAACTAGTAAGTGAACCCACTCATGATGAGGCAACACTGGACCTGGTACTTGCTAACAGGGACAGTGTTGCAGACATCAAGGTGGGAAGACACTTAGGAACCAGTGATCACTGTACGGTGTGATTCAATATAAGGGCAAGGGTCCTGGGCTTCAGCAGAGCAAAGTTCATAAAGATGGCTGAATGCCTCAGGGATGACTTGGCGGGAGGGATGGCCTGGGTGGGGTGGAGAAACAGTGGGTGAAGTTAAAAGGAAGTATAGTAAAGGCAATGAACTTCTGCATCAAACAAGTGAGGAAAGCAAGATGAAAAAGAGACTGCTATGGTCCTCAAAAGAGATGGCTGAAGTGTTAAAAGCCAAAAGGGTAGCACTCAGAATGTATAAGGAAACGCAGAGGGAGGAAGATAGGGAGGTGAACTTGGGGGCACAGAGAGAAGCAGGGAAAGCAGTAAGTAGCACAAAGGTGCAAACTGAAGAAAGCACAGCCCAAGAGGTAATGAAAAGGGACAAAACATTTTTTAGGAACGTAAGTGTAAACAGGATGACCAGGATGGACTGTAAGGTTCAAAAGGGAAGGGGAGACTGTGCAGAGGGGAACCAGGAAAAGGAAGACATCCTGAACAATTACTTTTGTTCAGTGTTAACAGAGGAAGGAGAAGGGGAGAGGCCACAAAAAAGTAGCAAAAGCAGTGGAAGGAGGGTAATGAACACTAGTCTTTTTTTGGAGACAACAGTACTAAAGGGTCTTGCTAATCTGAAAGTGGACAAAGCAATGAGGCCAGATATAGTGTGTCCAAGGATATTGAGGGAGCTCAGCGAAATACTGGCTTCACCTCTGACAGCTCTATTTAACTGCTCACTGGAAACAGGAGTAGTTCTGGAGGACTGGAGGAGGGCGGATGTTTTCCCACTACACAAAAGTGGTAGCAGGGAGGAAGCTGGCAAGTATAGGCCCATCAGCCTAACATCAATGGTGGGGAAGCTAATGGAATCACTGCTGAAGGAAAGGATTTTAGAATATCCTGAATCCAGTGGGTAACAAGAATCAAGGCAGCATGTTTTCACAAGTGGGGGGGGGTGAGATCACATCGAACTAATCTGATAAATTTCTTTAACTGGGAGACAAAGGGTTTAGTTCAGGATGGAGAGGTGGGCACCCAGTCAAATAAATCTATGTAATGTTTCTTTGACTGGGTGTCCACCACTCCACCTGATCTAATTCCTTTGTCACCCAGTTAAAGAAATCTAGCAGATTAGTTTGACCCCCCCCCCCACCGAAACCATTCTGCCTTGAGTCTTGTTACTCACTGGGTTCAGGATGTTATGCGGAGGATCTAGAAGGGAAAGTTTGCCTCTTTGTGAATGACACCAAAATCTGCAATAGGTTGGACACTCCAGGGAGGGTGGAAATGATTTGCAGAGATCTCAGAAAACTGCAAGAGTGGTCAAGGTTATGGCAGCTGGGGTTTAATGTGAAAAAGTATAAAATAATGCACTTCGGGTGCAGAAACTCAGTGGTGCAGTATCACATATAGGTGGAGTGGTACTGTTAACCACCAAGCAGGAAAGAGACCTGGGCAGTAATTGTATCAGATGACCAAAAGGTGGCCAGGTAGTATGACAAGGCAGTAGGGAGAACAAGTGGGATGCTGTAGTGCAATAGGGAGGGGTTTTACTCACAGAAAGATGGAGGTGGTAATGCCTCTGTATGGATTGTTAGTAAGACCCCACCTAGAGTCCTGTGTCCAGTTCTGGAGAACCCATCTCCAGAAGGACAGACTGAATGGAGGCGGTCCAGAGGAGGGCAACTAAAATGGTGCAGGGTCTGTATCAAAGGCCCTGTGAGGAGAGACTAAAGGACCTCACTATGTACGCCCTGGAACAGAGGAGGGAGAAGGGGGATATGATAGAGATGTTTAAATGCCTCACTGAAGTACCTAATGTACAGGAGGGAAGCATTTTACAGATGAAAAGGTTCTTAACAACATGGGGACATGCTTTGAAGCTGGAGGTGGGTTCAGGAGAGATGCAAGAAAGGACTTCTTCACAGAAAGAGTGGTGGATTCTTGGAACAGTCTTCCAGCAGAGGTGGTGGGAGTGAAGACAGTGGTGGGTTCAAGAATGCACGTGATACGCACAAGGGAATCATAGTGGAAAAGAAGGGGAAGGGAGAAAGAGCTGTAGACCTGGCATGGCTTGCTGTATGCTGTAATAGTGTAGGTAGGGAGTAATGGGTAGACTGGATGGGCCAAACAGTCCTTCTCTGCCATCAAATTTTATGTTTCTTTCTTTTTATTGTGGTTAACTTGTTTGCCCAAAATGCTTTAAAATATACACTACAAATTGTAGCTTCCAGTTTCTGTGGTGGAGGAAAAATACAACTGAAAAACAAACTGGAAAAAGTGAAGTTTTTATCAGTAGGAATCTTTTGTTTTTGTTTGCTTTGAAATTCATTTTCCCCTTCAGTTTCCTGAAATCCTATTTGCTTTCTTAAACAAACATTCCAGTTATGTGTTTCCATGTCTTACTTCTCAAATTCAATTTCCAAAATGTTTAGGTTTCCCTCCGTAATGTCTACCAGTGTCAAATTTAATCTTTCTGGAATGGGTGCAGATCCTAGTGTGATATCCTGGCATTTATCATAGATAATTTCAGAGCCTGATGCCCTAGAGAAATTCCTCAACTGTTCTGATATTGCCCTTTCTGAAGTTGTCTGAGCCAGGTTCAAAACTACATCATCCGCCTAAGCCAAAATTTTAAGGGTTAGCTGTCCTAACATTAGTGAGATACTGTCTATCCTTTGATCTATAGCTAGATGTCTGAGAAAGGGATCCATGTGGAATACATTCAGTAAAGGGCTCATTAAGTAGCCCTGCTGTACCCTTCTACATACAGGAATATCCATTCCTATCCAGCTACTCACACTAGGTATTACTGTTGTCTTTTTGTAAAAGGTTTGCATGCATCTAATAAAGTGTTCAGGAACCCCAAAAGTCTTGAGAGAGCAAAACAAATACTTATGTGATAAATGGTCAGATGCTTTTTCTTGACCCAGACTTAGAACATATCCACTTAGCATTCCCTCCTCCCTTTTTTTTTCTCTTTTTGGCCCCGACATCCAGTCTCTACTCCATACACTGCCTCTCCCCCAGCCCCATCACCCCACCATCTCTGCGACGCACCCCATCTGACCCTTACAGTGCCCCAGGGCTTGGCCCTACTCCCCCGTAGCAGGGTCTTCCGGGACCTCATCTTGCTAACCCCAGGAGACTTTTAGCTCAGTTGTGAGTTAAGGAGCTCAGTGGGTGAGTGCAGGGTCTGCGAAGAGAGGCAGGCATTTTTCTGCTGACTGGGGTGTTTTCCATTTTTCTTGTCCCTGAAAGCCCTTAGACATTCCATGAGGGAAGCGACATGTCAGATGCATGGTTGTGCAGTTGTCTTCCGCAGGGAGTGTCATCCCACCTGGAAATGCTGTTCCTGCCTACACTGCCACCCGTGGTCACTTCGGTGGCAGTGTTGCAGTGAAACTAGCAACCTTCCCTCCTTGAAGGAGGAGAGTGTCTGTTGGGACACTCAATTCTTCCCTCCCCCGGCTGCCCTGTCTGGTTCCCAGTGTGGCAGCAGGTAAGGTATTGGTGCTTTTGCCCTCCTTGCCACTGGGCTGGCCTTCTCCTCCTCCTCCTCCCCTTTTAAAAACCTCTCTCAAATGAATCAAATTGTCCTAAATCCTTTGGTTAATAACCAAACATGACTGAAATGGACTAATCAAATGGTCTGCAATCTTAAGTAATCTAGTAGCCAAAATGTTCCCTAATGGTTTAAAATACGTGTTTAGGAAGTTTACCGGTTTCCAATTTCTAAGATCTGACTTCTTCTTGTATATCATCAAGATCCATTTTGACATGGATACAGGCAAATTAGTCTCTAGAATAAAAATAAACAATACTACCAAAGCTGGCACAAGCTCAGTACTAAAAACATATAAAATTAAGTTCCAAGCTCATCAGTGGGTGGTGCTGTACCATTATGCAGTGATGAAGCAGCAGCCTCAACCTCCTCCTGAGTAATGGGGCTGGTTAAGTCTACCATTTCCTGTGCTGTAGGTTGAGGCTGGCTTAACATGGAGAAAAAACTTGTATCTAGAATTGTGTCTGCTGCTGGTGTACCAGATGTGTCTGTAACAAAATGTTGAACTGTTCTCAGCATACCAGCAAATGTAGACTCAACGCACAGATCCTCTGTCTCAATATTCTGAAAAAATTCTATGATCTCACTTCGAGATAGAGCTCTTGCAGCAGGTAACACCATTAGGACTATGCTGCCAGGCACTAGGACCCCACAGAAAAATTCTAGCTAGCAGTCCAAGGTGGGGGACTGCCCCACTGACGTCGACCCTGCCCCAACATCACAAATGGTATAAAAGGGGAGTCCTCTGGCACCACCTCAGTTTTTTCCCCACAGTCGACCCACGCATATTAAGCTGCATGGAAATATCCTGCTTGCAGTCAACCACCATTTTTTCACTTTGCACATTTCACATTTTTTTCATTGAAATACAAATTTGTCATGTATGTCTAACCAGCCATCCTCCTCTACAGAGTGGCGGAAATCGAAGTGCACAGGCGACAAGCAGATCCTGGCAAAAGATGGCCATTCAGCCTGCTTGCTTTGCCTAGGCCCTGACCACAAGCTGGGTAACTGCTTGCAATGTCTCAACTTTAACAAGAGGACTCGAGTCCGCCACCTGAATAGCTTGAAAACATACCTTCTTGAACTATAAGTGGCTGCCATGCAGAAGACCCACTAAGAGCACAGCTCGCCTTCCTCCTCCACCAAGGCTTCCTCCCTCAGAGTGAAGAAATTGAGCAGGAAGCACCATCATCGGGACAAGCACAGGTCCAGGTCAGAATCCCATCCTAGGTCTCCACACAAGACTTTCTGAACTTCTGCCTCCTGCATGAGGTCAGACTCAGTTCCTCTGGTCTTCCTGGCTCTCCTGGGGTTACTGCCAAAGAAGCCCCCCCCCCCCGTCTCCTCTCAGGTATATGGTGGAGAGTCTTCTGGGCTAGGGCTTTCACAAGCCCCCAAGTCCCTGGCTATATGGCCTCACAAGCTTGTGCTATGGTCTCTGCCAGCAGGACTGACTCATTCTTCATCAAGCGGCAGGTCAGAGCCTGCCATCTGCAAGGCCATGGCCTTTGGGTCATCAGACAGGAAGACAGAGTCAGACGACAACAAGAGATATCAGGAACACAAGCACCATAACAAACTAAGCTTGACTTACAAACCATCATCGGCCAGGGTTCTGGACTGACGTCAGGCCTCAATGCCCTCTGACTCCACTATGGAGCCAGACCAGATGCCACCCTCTAAGAAACCATCTGATCCACAGGGCCCTAACAAAGGTCTAACCACAGACCAGACATGGAGAGATCTGGCACTTGCCTCCGAGGATACCATGGATCAGACATCACTCCCTCCACCTCTTCCTCCCCTTGGGAGCCCAACAACCAGATGCCTGCCTTTTTTTTTTTTTTGGCTACTATTTTTCTCCTCTTGGCTGCTGGTCGGCTATATATCCTGATCATCCTCCTGGCCCACACCATGATATCAGGCCGACTTCTCTGGTATCCCCCATGGCTTGCCCTCCATGGCAGGATGGTGAAAAGCCCCCAAGCTCAACTCACCTAGAATGGATCCAGATTGAAGGAAGCGCCATTCAGGGTCAGGCTGTGGAGGGTGGAAGCTCATGCTGCCCAACCAGGAGCCCTTTTCCTTGTTCTTTTGTAGTCCCCAGAGGTGGAACATGCAATGATGCTAGCGAAGGTGCCACACACACTCCCGTACATGCACCCCATCAGATGTCTGCCCCATCTCTAGCCCTGTAGATGCAATGGTGTGCCAGTCACAGCCACCACTAAGGGCCAAGCATGCACTGACATCTGGTGACCCCCCTTCCTGGAGAAGGAGAGCTGTCCTTAGGACGCTCGATCCTTCTCCTCCCCTGCTGACACCTGGTGGCCAACGCTCACTCCCGAACTTGGGTTGCCAGCGTGGCTCGAGGTGGGGCATCCAGCACCTCAGCCCTGAGTGCCAACAGGCTGGCAATATTCAGTCTCAGCTTTTGAAATTCATTTCTGCAGCTATGCCCTAAGTTTGAGATATATATATATATATTTTTCAATTCTATGTTTTTCCCCTGCTTCCCGTGCCAGGACCATCTGCCCAGTCACGGACTCTGACTGCGGCTGCTCACATTTTAGCCACCTTCCCAGAACCCCCTGGCTTGCCCCCCAGGGCAGGGTACCAGCGCCTTGACCAAGGGCACCGGTAATGTGGGAAAGGTGGGAGTCAGCCCTGAGCACCTATGCAGCTGGGGCGGGCGTCATACAGGCAGTGGGAGGAGGATTTTGTTTTCCCCTTATGTGTGTGGGGGGCGGGGACATGCAATGATGTCCTGCATCCTCCATGCCTCGAAAGTCCTGGCAAGCGCCAGTAGCTGTGGTAGGTTCGAAAAGTGCCAGACGGTGTCCCCACCCTCCGCCCAGAGAAGGAGAGCAGTCCCTGGGATGCTCCATCCTTCTCCCCCGGCCAGCCCTCCAGTGACCCGAACCCATTCCTGAAACCTGGTTGCCGGTGCCCCAAGCGGAAATCTAACCGATGTGCTGGCGAGCTGGCTAAGTTTTAGATATTTTAAATATTCTTTTATACCATTATTTCCTGATGAGTTGAAAGAATTTTATACAGGTTTGCTTCATGTTTTCCCTCCACTGAAAAATGTTATTATATCGACACAGGACTGAATCTCTGGCTGCCCATACTGTTTTCCATTTGTTTTTGAGTGTTTCCTTTGTTAATAAAGAACTATTCAGTCACCAGCCACTTTTTTCACATATTGCCCCAGTTAATAACATCCTGAACTGACTTGTAATCTGAGAACTCAAAACCCATTGTTTTTTTTTCGACTGAATTGTTACTTGGTGGGATACAAAAAAAAAATATATATATATATATACATACAAGCACAGTATATACTCCTGAAATATGTGTTTCCTCCAATAGCATTTTTATATATGTAAATGTCCATTAGATTTGCTATATTTATTATATTTCTTAGTGTATTTGTATCACAAACTATTTTGCCAGTTTTCAGACCTCTATCAGTTCATGTCATCCCACGATTAAAATCCCTCCCCCCCCCCAATATAACTACCTGAGAGGTATGCAGATATGGTTGTACCTCTTTAAATAATGTAACCCTTTGTACCTTTGTTTGAGGTGCATAAACTGTTATTAGCTATAATCTGACTGAAAAAATGTTACATCAAGCAGCAGAGCCCTTTCTGGGTGGATATCTACCAATCTAGTTACCTTAAATGCTGAATTATTGAAAAAGATTCCAACTCCATCACAGGCGTTTACTTCCATAGACCAGAATGTTGCGCATTTTGACCACAATTAAGCAACCTGAGACAGCTAATGAGAAGTTTTCAGTCTGGTGTCCTGCAAACAAATAATGTCACTTTTACAAGAATTTATTGTGGAGATCTCTAAAGTTGACATTATATAAAGGGGTGGGGGGAATAGGCAACAAGACTATGTACTCTGAGATCTAGTTTTCTGTTTTATCCATTTAGCTGCACATGACTCCATCCACGCTTGTTCTGAGGAGAAATCCGTTGCAGATGACACAAAGGAGGATGCCTCTGAGTCGTCATCTTCCCCCTCTGTATCTCTCCATTGCTTGCCTGGTGCAATAACAACAAATTATTTTCTCATAATGATAGTAGTCTTAGCATTTGTACTCTTACCCTTTGGCCCAGATATTCAAAAGGACAGCGCATGGTGCAACTGTGTTGTGCCATGCGCAACCCACTGATGCGCCCTGGCTTAATATTCAAAGTGAAAAATAAAGGCACAAATCCCGATGCACCGGAGCTCATCAGTCATGTATGCAGGCACAGATGGGGGGGGGGGTGCCCTTGCATACCCTGCACAGCCTGATATTCAGCCCGGGATGTGCAGAGCCATGCATGCACAACCCCTACCCGCACCAGCACAAAGTTGATCCAAAAAAAAAAGGAACAACTGATGGCCACCCACAGGTGAGCTGCCACATTGCAGGGCACAACACAGCAGCTGCCACCCGTGGGTGGCTATCTGAGCTCCGGCTGCACCTGGCGGTGCCCTCCCCATGCCCAATCATGGGCATTTGTAAAAAAAAATAAGGAATTCGTCCAATATCCCTGGTGGCCCAGTGGACCGCTGTCTGCCCAATTGTGGGCATTTGTAAAAGAAATTAAAAAAAGACATCTGTCCAATATTCCTGGTGATCCAGTGGACTGCTGCCTGCCCGATCGTGGGCTCAGTAATAAAATTATGTCCCCAAAATCCCTGGTGGTCCAGTGGACCTGCCCGCCCGATCACGGGCTAAGTAATAAATTATATCCCAATATTCCTGGTGGTCCAGTGTCCCCACCCCACCCTCCCACTGAATCTACCGCCCTGCTCCCCCGGTCAGTGGTGGGCGGCAGCACCCACCCGCCTGAAGCCCCCCGCCGCCGACCAGCACTGCCAGTAGGGCTGTATGCCCATTGGTCTGCAGCATGAGCCAATGGGCTTGCAGCCATACCTGCATTACACATTCCAAATATGTGAATGGGATCCCATTCGTTAGCAGTATCTGGAATGTGTAGGCGGTATGGTTGCACGCCCATTGGCTCACGCTGTGGACCAATGAGCGACAACCCTACTGACGGTGTCAGTCGGCGGGTGGCAGGCGTGGTGGTGCTGTCACCCGCCGCTGATGGGGAGGGAGCGGGTGGGAATTAATGGCGGTGGGGGTCCACTGGACCACCAGGAATATTGGGGATATCATTTTATTACTTAGCCCACGATCGGGCAGGCAGATCCACTGGACCACCAGGGATTTCGGCAATATAATTATTTTAACTGAGCCCACGATCGGGCAGACAGCAGTCCACTGGACCAACAGGGATTTATGCGTTTCCTCTTTTTTTACTGCAGCCCGTGATCGGGCTGTGGAGCACATTGCCGGCTGCAGGGGCGTCGGTCCCCGAGGGCTGCTGCCTGGCAGGGCACCAGGCGCAAGTCATCAGGGGTCAGCACAGCTGCATACAAATGGGGCCATAATGACATGCAAATAGCCCCATTTGTGCCTTGCATACATTATGGCCTATTTGCATGTCAAGTTTTGAATACCGCTGTTGCTGTTCATAGCGCAATGGAACTTGCGCTAGCGCATCCCCATGCTCCACTCTGGCCACTGGCGCTGGCACAGTGCCACTGTGCCATGCACACTACGGGTGGCCAGGGTGCGATATTCAATGATGCTGTGCTCAATTGAATATCACCCAGTCCATACCCCTAAGCAGCCAAGTTGCGCTGCACCCAAGCTTGCACCACAGCCTGGCGCAGTTTGAATATCTGGGCCTTTGTGTTTTTGCTATCTTCACTTTTAGGTTCTGTCCCCTTATTTTGCAAGTTCCTAGGTCTCAGTTTTTTTTTTGCTTATTGTATGGTAAGGTGTCTCTTCAGGTGGAGGGGAGCATATCTGGGGTTGCTTGAATGAACTCTGCTTCAGATAGCATGATATCAGATGAGGCAACATTTTCTGTAGTAATAGACACTGCCACTGTGTCAGGACTGGCCTGAGACACCACATCTGAGACTGTTATCCTGTGTTTTGGGCACCAAGGGTGCAGGTTCCACTTCTCTCTCCCCAGTAGATGTAGAAGGCTCTGGGGGAACCTGATTATTGTTCAATGTTGTCTCCTTTTGCAAGGCCACTGTGTGGCTCTCCAATGCTTGAGCTGAACCCTACTGGTATGCTCTGGTAATCAGAACATTTTGTGAGGGGCAGTCATCTCTACTGTGCGAAATCCAAGGGCAGCCCTCACATAAGTTACACTGAAATACATTAGTGCATGTGGGGACCACTTTCCACATTCCAGGCAATAGTTATACCTGGAGGTGTTGCAGGCATTACTTAGATGTGTTCTTGAACTACACTTATGACTGGACTATGGCTGTCCCTGGTAAAATAGGGTGTCCCAGTCTCTATCTAGGACAAAGCTGCTTGCAAGATGTATCACCCTAACACTAGACAAAAACAATTTCACTTTTTTTTTAAACCATCTTTATTCAATTTTCAATGAAAAAATAGACAAACATACACATACCTGGCAAACCCAGGGTACACAGCCTCAAACTGACCATGCAAACTATGTACAACCCACCTATATACATACACAGCAGGTAAACCAGCCCAAGGACAGTCCGAATTTCCCATATCTTCCATACCCTGCCGCAATGGGTCTGTATATAAATGTACTCTACCCATAGGTATCCTAAATCCCATTACTGCTGTAACTCCATTATCAGCATCAAAGCACCATTTGCTATCTGAGGCCTTCCTCTCAAAGGGTGGCTTCCTGCTGTGTCCCCTGGAAAGAGAGGGAGTCCCCCATTACCTCTCCTAAGCCAACAGACCCTTACCATCATAAAGCTACCCATGAATAGAGATAATAATCATCTCCACGTAACTCACAATAAGACCAGAAATAGCAATTTCACATTCCAAGATAATTACCATCCATTAATCACCATCCGACAGACAGGCCTGTATTTGAACATTTGTGACCTGCAGCGAATAAATCGCATCTAACGCCACCCATCTTTTAGCATATAACCCTTTTCTCCCCCCCAGGTATAAATATCTCTTTATTTTATCCAAAATCCCCATTAAGTCTTTTACCCATTGATCATAAGCATATACATGATCATCGTTCCAATGTTTTAATAGGAAAGCTATAACTACCGCCGCCATCAAGGAGAGGTGATATCTAGGTGTGACACCCGAGATTTGGGAAAAATCACCCAGAACACATATCTCTGGTGTTATAAATTTGGAATAATCCAGCATTGGGTCCATATGCCTTTTAATTTCACCCCAGAAAGGCAATATTTTGCTACATCCCCAGATCACATTAGGTCACCTGCTCCCCTCTCGCATCTAAAACACAGGTCTGTCTGTCTAAGGTTTCTATCACATAGTTTCACAGGGGTAAAACACAAATTAGAGACAAAAAAAAATTGCATACTCTTATATTTGGGTATAATATTATACTTGCTGCTTTCCCAAATATTATCCCAAGCTAAATTCCGAGGGACCATCACTTTATCCCAATATGAAACTCTCCTAGGAGAGCTTGGGCTAAGAAAATCCAAGAGTACTTTGTATATTTGTGATAGGGAGTTAGCTCTCAGATCAACTTCCTTGAGCTTACCCCAGGAAAAAAAAAGGCCATAACACCCCCAACTTCCTCCACACCCCCTCTATCATACGCTTAATTTGTAACCTTTGAAGAAAGGGCATTCCGTCACATTGTGTCGGAAGGACCACTCTGCTACCCTGAATGATTTCCCTCAGTTTCAGACCCAGCATTTGGTTAGCCCACAGTGAGCTAATTACCCAATTCCCAATTACCAAATTAGTGTTACCCAACACAGGCTGATCTCCAGTCCTCATTTGGCCCTTTCTCTGCACAGGAGTAAGAAATAACCACCAAGCATCTGCCGTTTTCGCAATTGGGTTCCCATACCCTTTTTTAAAAGTTTTCCCAACATTGGCATACAGCATTGCTTCTGGGGTAGGGCCCAAGTCTCTTAGCATTTGTTTCTCCATCTAGAGCCAAGTTGGATTATATCTCTTCCCATCGAACTCTTTAACCCACCAACTCATCAGGCCCAACTGGCCTGCCACGTAATATATGCGAAGGTCAGGTAGTTTGATCCCTCCCATTTTACATGATAAGCGTAAAATACTATGCTTTAACCTAGGGGGCTTATCGTTCCATAGAAATTCCAAAATTAATTTCCTAATTATACTAAACAATTTTTGGGTAATACTATATGGGGCTAAATACACCAGGTATAACAAACGGGGTAATAAGTTCATCTTTTTAAGTCCCAATTGAGCCATAAAGTGTAAAGGTAATTTATTCCATCTTACTATATCCCCTTTAATTGGTGATATAATTCCCCCCATATTTATTTCCGCCCCCTCCTCCATATTCGCAGTGATCCAGATACCTAAATACTTAATTTTATCTGTCCTCCATTGTATTCACAGTGGCGCAAAGACTGCCCTGCTAACATGCGGTGTCAGAGGGAGAATTTGAGTCTTATTCAAGTTTAGTTTGTAGTTGGAAACCTTAAAAAATTGCCCTGTTAATTCTGTTACTCTCTTAAAGCTGGATGCTGGATCCTGCAAGTGCAGCAGTATGTTATGTGCAAAAACTGAAAGTTTCAACTCCCTCTCCCCTATCTTGACCCCTTTGATATGTACATCCCTATTAATAGCTCTCAGGAGGGGCTCCAGATAAACATTAAATAGTATCAGTGAGAGAGGGCATCCTTGATGGGTCCCATTCTCCAACTGAATTTCGCGCGAGAGATAGCCATTGCATAATACCCTCGCCGTTGGTGCAGCATATAAGTTCTTAATGCCCCAAAGAAGACCCTCTGGGAATCCCATCTTCTCCATTGTAGCAAAAAGAAAAGGATGGGAGACCCTGCCAAAAGCCTTTTCCGCATCTAACAAAATCAAGGCTAAAGGTAACTGAGAATCTAGCGCATGGCTTAATATATGATGTAACTTCCTAAGAGCATCATGTGCACCCCTTCCCGGCATAAATGCCACTTGTTCCTGACTAATTAGACTAGGAGCAATAAGCAAAATTCTATTTGCTATGATTCTCATGAGAATCTTAATGTCTTGATTCATTAGGGCTATGGGTCTATAATTTCCGGGGATATCCCTGGGCTTATCTGGCATAGGAATTAGTGTGATATACGCCTGGTACAGTGGGGGATGAGGCACCCCTTCCTGCATTATATTACTAAATAATTCCTGGAGCATAGGAAGTATAGATTGTATATATACCTGATAAAATTTGGCAGTAAGACCATCTGGCCCCGGGGTTTTACCAGCGGGTAGTGACTGCACCACCCCAGTAATCTCTGATGCTCTTATTGGAGCCACCAACTCCCTGGCCTGCATTGGATCCAGGGCTGGTAAGGGGATCCACTCTAAGAAACTCTCAATTTCTTTCTCCCCAGCTAAATCTCTAGCCTGGTAAATTTCTTTAAAATATGACGCAAAGGCCTCCGTCATCTCTTGAGAATTGGATAAGAGTTTTCCCCCGTACCGAATAGAAGTAACCGTTCTACTTGCTTTCCATTCCCTAACTCTAGCTGCCAGTAACTGCCCAGGGACATCTCCTTGCATTAGGTATCTAGCACTAATCTTTTCTAACCAAAATTCTATTTTACTATTAACAATATCCGCCAATTCCTCCTTCAGATTTTTAAGTTCAGCGACAATCTCCCCAGAGGACCCTTCCAGTGGTGTCAGTGGGTCAATGGCCCCCAAAATAATCTCCTCTTTCAGTCTTCTCTCTTTACTTCTTTGTGCTTTAATACCCTGGGCCACCCTTGCATATAACACCTTGCAGGTGGGCCATGCCAACTTCCTATTTTGCAGTGTGGGTATTTGCTGCTGTATGATCTCCAGTAATGCATCCTCCAACCTATCCCGCACTGAGGGCTCTACCAATAGGGAATCGTTCAGCTTCCACCTGTACAGCCTAGGAAGGATGGGTCTAGGTTCCCACAACAATTGGATGGGAGAGTGATCTGAATAGGTTCTAACCCCCTGTTGTCACCTCCCTAATCTCCCCAATCGCCTCTCTGTTTACCAGGAAAAAATCAATTCGGGATTGGTTCTTATGGGCCGCTGAATAAAATGTCATAGTCCTACCCCCTTTTGAATACATCCTAACCGGATCTACCAATGCCGTTGCCTCCAGCTACCTGTTCAGGGCAATATGAGCCTTGGTCAAAGGCCCCTTAGATGGTGGTATTCTATCCTCCTGGTTACTGAGGCAAGTATTCCAATCACCCTTCAGAATCAGAGAATGATGAGAGAACCGCTATATCGCTTTCTACTGAGGCAAAGAACCCAGGATCCGAGGGCGTTGGCCCATATATAAAGGCAACCGAAATTGCCTTACCCAAGACTGTGCCCGATATATATATCCCTGTATTATTCTCCCTTGTGATCACTTGCACCACCTCATATGGGCATGATTTCTTAATTAATATCACCACCCCTCCTGAGGCTCTTTCCCTGCCTACCCCATATACTTGTCCCACCCATCGTCTCTTAAGACCACTCAGTTCCTCCATCAGCAAGTGTGTCTCCTGCAAAACAGCAACATGAGCCCCAATTTGCTCAATATGCCTCAAAATCAGCATTCTCTTACATCTACCCCGAGTCCCTTAACATTCCAAGAAATTATTTTAACACTTGACATTAATAAACATCAGAATTATTTTAGTTAAACCCACTCTCTCCGTCTGCTCCAGGTCTGTTTTCACTTTGCTCTCTATATTGGACTCTCTCTCTTTCCAGCCCCCAGTAACCCCCCGGCCCACCAATCCCTGATCCATAGATCGTCCACCTACCAGATATCGAATCATGGATGAACCCGTTCCTGTGCTACCCCCCCACCCTCACCTTTATGTTACTAACTCCAAGACCTTGCCCAAAGCCCACGGAATGATTAATGCTTAGGGGCTTTCCTTTCCTTTCCCCTATATCTTTGTTCCCTCTTTTCCTATGCTGCCCTTCCCGTACTGTACACATTGCCCACAACAGTTAGGGACTGCCCCTAGTTTCTGTGTAAAGTAGATCACCACCTTCCAAACTCCCACCTCCTAATAACCTAACGAAACTAGGCGACTCTCCCTTCCCCATCTCCCAATCTCCATAGGTAGTCCTTCTTGCACATTAGGGGGGGCCACCAGAGGACTCCTAGGCCCAGGTCTCCCTCATTATACTTCCCAAATGGATCTGCCCCAGTGACTTTACAGCAAAGTACTGTCTACTTTACTTTACATAAAGATGCAGTATTACTTCACACACCTCGGAGATGATACCCTCTAGAGGTGATAATATTAACTGTTTGCCCCATATATAATGAGATATATTCTGTGGATACCTTATTGCAGCTCCTGTGGGGCACCCCCATCTCTGAGAGACAGCAATCATTTAAGAAACGGTGCAGGCATAGTAACTCTTATGCTCGTTTCTGCCGGTTTCCATGCTGCAAAAATTGGAACCGCCATTGTCCACATTTCCCTCACAGGCTCTCCAACCCCCTTCTACCCAGCACCAATACATTCCCCCCACCTTATTGCTCCACACCTCATGGTCTTCACTTATCTGTCTTCCCTTGGAAGCGTTGCCTCCCCCCCCATATCTGTAATAATAACCATCACTCCCTTCTATTAGCATACCTGTCCTAAACCTCCACAGGGTGGGTCTCCTTCAAATGCCTGCCTATGTTTATTCCCTTTGAGTTCTTCTATCTCCACTCTCCTGGCACCCTACCCCTTTCCTCTGAGCAGCTATTAAAAATCCACTTTATCCAGCCCTAGAAACGCGAAGTCAAATCATCTACTTCCCCCTTCCCAAAATAGATCCTCTACATCCCCACGAACCTCGATAGACCCTTTAGATCCAACATTTATAACCTTAATCCAATAAACCAAAGTAACAAGAGAAGCATTATAAACTTTTAGCTCCTTTCTGCTTCCCCAGTCCAGTCTTTTATGTTAGCTCAATCCCCTTCTCTTTAGGAGCATTCCAGTTGTCAACTTAAATAGTTCGGGGAGCTCCAACCGTAACCCTTCTAGAGCGTCTTTTGCAGTTAGGAACCTCTTCTCCCCTTATTGCAACCATACAACCAGGGTTGCTGGGAATTGCAGGTGGAACTTAATTCCAGCCAACTACAACTTCTTCTTAATTTCCGAATATTCTTTCTGTTTTTCTCTGACCGCAGGCGTTTGATCCTGGAATAACCATAACGAAGCACCATTCCACTGCAACATCTTCTTTTGTCTAGCAGCGAGCAGCACATGGGATTTCTCCTTGTAGTTGAGAAATTGCATGATTATCATCCGGGGTCTGGCTCCAGGAGGTGGCATCTCCCTTAATGCCCTATGGGCTCTCTCTAGGTTATACCCCTTGCCAAATGGAGTAGGGCCCAGCAACTTAAGCAACAAATCCTGCATAAATACTACACAATCTGGCCCTTCATCCCTCTCTGGTAGCCCTGCCATGATCAAATTATTCCACCTGTTTCTTGACTCTTGATCCTCTATTCTTTCTTCCAGCCTCTTAACCAGCTTTCTGACCATCACCAATTCCTGCTCCATCACAGATGCCTTCCTTTACTGCGAGGAAATCTGAGCCTCCGCACCCCCCATTCTTTGCGCAAGTGAGTGTAGCACTGGTTTTATTGTTGCAAAATCTGTCGCAAGTCCCTGCAGCATTGACTTAATATCAGGGATGTCTGCAGTGGTCGAACACGAACCCCCTTCCTTTCCCAGCTCATCCTCCTGGTCTTTTGGAGTAGGGGGGGTGGGGCTTTGGTCTTTTGGCAGCTGGGGTTCTCGCCGCTAGAGGCTCAATGGCTTCAGCTTCCATCTCGGTGCTTTGAATCAGCCTAGTGTTGCAGCCAAACACTTGCAATCTGCGGGATTGCCTTGCTTCCTTGTCTCACAAACTTTCCGTGTAATCCTCAAAAATTAAGCCTACGGCACCTCTCAGACCAGTTGCAGGTATTTCCATTCAAACTGAGCCAGTCCAGGAGCTTTTAATGCCTTTTATTTATTCTAGGGCCTCAGAGCAGCACAGGAGACATCTGAATGGATTCAGCTCATCACATGATCTCTCAAAAACAATTTCACTTTAATTCTCCACCCTCCAGTCCATATCTGCTCAATGTCTATGATAGACATAGGTTTATCAAGAACTCCACATCTCTGCTATGACCAAAATAAGATATCAGAGATATTTAGACCTTCATTTTTAAAAAGAATGGTAATAATCCTTATTACTGGTTTAGTCAATGCTATTGCCAGCAAAGGCATCCATAAAGACATGTTATTTAATGTGTTGTATTTGGCCACAAAGCAGTTCAGATCTGTCAGTTTTAAAGCTTACATCATAATTCCCCAGTATGTATTAGAGCAAAAATTTCTGAAGTAAAGAATTTCAGATTCTTTCAGCGGTGTTCTTGCAATATACACTCTGTCTGTGGCAGTTTCCAAACCAAGTAAGTGTTCTGGCTGGAACTCATTAACAGGTAAAAGTAGTTCCGGGTATGGAGCTGGTTCTTATGGAGTAACTGTACTGCAAGCTCAGGGAGGTGGACTGCTCTTGTGCAAGAAGAAATGCCACAACACAAACATTCTCTTTGTATGTCTTCTACTTAAAGGAGATGGCAAATGATTTTTACATCATTAACTACCCTTCCCTCTTCCTTTACATGTTAGTTATGTATTCTGATATGTTTTGATCAATTTTTGATAATTATGCAACTGAGCTTCAGAGTACGCTCAGATATACATAGAGTTCCACATTTTTCATCAGCTACTGCTCTTTCTTTTCATATTTCTAAGACATTTTATGACATCAGTAACACCACTGCATGCTATTCATCTGAATGGCTTGGAATGGTGTTACTGATGCCTTAGAATGTTCAGGCAGTATGAAACGAGAGCTGCAACTGCTGAGGAGAGAGGGATTCAGAGTAGTTACAAAAGCAACAAAATTAGATTATTAATTTAACAAAAAATATCAAAAACATATTAGAATATTGAATGGACACAAGAAGGACAACAGGAGGGCACCTAAATGTGTAAAAAATGGTTTTCTATCACCTTTACTTACCCCAACATTTTGCCATCACTCTAACGGCTTCCTCCGGTGAAATCTATGTATACTCTCAGAACTCCTGAAAAAACATATATATATATATATATATGAAAAACTTTTCAAATATTCAGCTTATCAGCTTTACGTGCCTGAAATCCTGTGAGCACCATCATTTAATGCCTTTTTCTATTAAGTTGCACAAGTGCTTACCATGCAAGTACTTACATAATAAGGCTTGGAAATTAGCAACGTGTACCAATTTTTCTTCTGACTGGCAATCATACAGAACCTTGAAAATCTTTATGTTAAAGAAATTAATTAGTATATGCAAAGGTCTCTTTTTCTTAGTAAATTAAATGATAGTAAGAACTCTGCCCCAGTGCCTTTTGAAGAACCACTAAGAGTCTAAATTCTTCAACTCTTAACTTTCCAAAATACTTTAAAGTTAATTAGTTCAAGACTAATTGCCAATGAATTTAAGGCAGTATTTTGAAAGACTAAAACTCAATATCCTGAGTTTCAGTAGCCCTAAACCGATTGCCCAAAACTTGATATCCTGACAGTCGATAGTTGCCTGTGACAAAGTTTGTTATATAAAGTAAGGGGAGTGCGAAACATGACAAAACCTCTGCCACAGGTAGTTACCAACTGTCAGGATATTGAGTTTTAAGCACTCAGTTTTGGGCTATTGAAACTTGGGATATCGACTTTCAGTTCTCATGATATTTAAAAATGTAATACATATTTTGTTTCCTTTGAACATCCATTGACTTCAGATCTGGGTGATTCTTCCTTAGGACACAATTCATTGACTTCTAATTTTGATTACTCTTCTTTAAATGTCTCATTGTCTGAAATAAATGCCCCTCTCTTGTACCGATCCCATTCACAGCTGATGAAGTACATACTTCACTGTTAAAACTGGATACAAGCAAGTCCAAAAGTCCTGATGGTATAAGCCCGTAGTCTTTGAAGTACACTGCACCTGTAGTTTGATATCGTCTTGCTTATCTTTTTAATATGTCTGTCCTTCCAAGTGTTTTTCCAGACTTGAGAAAGTTGACAAAAATCACAACAGTCTACAAGTCTGGCAATAATACTTTATTTTCAAAATACAGACTCCTTCTTCCCTATTGTGTCAGAGGTCTTGGAGAGACTCATAGAAAACAACTGTCCAAATTTCTAAATCTAAATAATTATCTTAACCAATTCCAGTCTGGTTTTAGACCCTCCACAGTACCCAGTTGGGTTTGGTTCAAGTAACCAAAGACTTACAGGTAGCAATCAACAGTGTTTCTGTGGTAGTGGCAATTTTTATCGATTTCTCCAAGGCCTTTGACACAATAATCAATAAACCTTTGTTATACAAGCTGCATTTCTTAGGTCAAAATTCAAACTTTTACTGGTAATTGGAAAGCTATTTTTTCAATAGATATCAGATGGTTTCCTCAAAGAACATTTCCTGGACCTGGAAGGACACTACTTCTTTATTCAACTGCGAGCTGTGTGAGAAATTCTATATTGCACTTGATATCTGCAACAAACATGCACTTTTGCTTAATTCTGTGGGAGGTGAAACTAACTACCCTTGGTAATTGCTTTTTATTCACATATTTATTTAATGTTTAACCAAGAAGGGGCTTGCAGACTCTGTTTATCTTATTAGTAACTTCAGAAGGATTTAAATACTGCATTTGGGTAGATCCTTGGAGGTAGCTAGATTGTCTACTAGGATTTTCTGACAATTAAACTATTTTTAAATAAATTACAGGTGGCCGAGGAGTTGAAAAAAAAGCTTGCAAACTCTGCTTATCTTGGAAGTAACTTCATAAGTGTTTGAATATTGCATTTTGGTTGTCCCTTGGGGGTAGCTGGATTGACTACTAGGATTTTGGGACAGAAACTATTTTTAAACAATTTACTGGTGCGTAGGAGTTTGTGATAGTTAAACTATTTTTAAATAAGTTACTGTGGTTAAGGAGTTGTCATACCAAAACCTGCAGTGAAACAGGTAAAGACAGTCTTTCAAGCAACAGAGGGAGGTGGATCTAGGTTTACGTTTGTTTGTTACAATTCTTAACATTTTCAGTGCAGGAAGAGTTTAAAGCACAGCTGATTTATTTTGGGGCTGACAGCTTTCAGAGCACAAACCACCAGGCCTGTTTGGGGCTGGGGAGGTTTACCTGTGTCTGACTTGGATGTGTGGATTTTTCTCTGTTTGATTAGCAGGATATTTTCTCTGTCAAATTGTTGTGTAGGGCATCTTGCTGACAGGAAGGTACTCATCGCAGTGGTGGGTCAGAGGTTTTAGCTGATTGTTTTGTGAGGGCACAGTTTAGGCCCAACCCCTTCCCACCCCTCACCTCACCCACCCCTGGAAATAGTTCCTTTATACCTGTGGTTCTGACATCATTTCCTCAAGAGTGCAAGGTGCATATCACTGTCATATCCTCTCTAGCACACTGCACTGATAATATAAGCATATACATGGTATTTTATATATATATATATATATATATATATATATATATATTTCTATATTACAAACCAATCACACACAACACATAAAAAACAAAAGAAAAATGTGGGGAGTAGTGCAATGTAATGGCTGTGGGGCAGCAGTCTTCCAGGAGTCCTCTGGTGGCTGAGATGCTGCCCTGTTTGCAGACAGCCTCTGCCCTGAGGGAGGGTGCTGCCTGCTCCCAGGCCACACTGGACAGTAGTAAGGGACCTTCCCCCAGGCCACACTGGACAGTAGGAAGGGAACCTCCCCCATCCAGGGAGCACCACAGCCACCACCACTACCTCAGAGGTTGTGAAGAAAGCACAGCAGTTGGACCACAGTGGGCTCAGGGAGGGTGAGGATGGTGGAACAGAGGCACACCCAGTCAGTTGTTCCACACCACAATCCATACACCATTCTGGGGGAGCATAGCTCCCCTAAGGATGCACCCACAGAGGAGACTAAGGAGGTGGAGGACAACTGTCACAAGGGAGGCCCACAGGAAGGAGGCAGAGGACACCACAAGGAAAGGAAGCAGCTCCTGGTGGGGGACTCAATTATTAGGGGGATAGAACTTGGGGGAGCAGGGGAAAACTAAAGTAAGGTGCCTGCCTGGTGCCATGGCTTGGAGAGACAGGAAGTGCAACCTCAGGATCATGAGAACAGTTGCACGGGAGTCTGAGCTGGATGTCATTATCCACCTAGGGACAAATGACTTGGCTAATCATGAGATTAGAGCAGTGCAGAAGGACTTTGTAGAATTGGGGAGAGGCCTAAGACAAGTAGCACACACAATATCCTTCTCTGAGGTGCTGCCTGTCAATGGGCATGAGTGATTCGAGGGTACTTTGCACCATGCAGTTTAATGAATGGTTGAAAAAATGGTGTGGAGCACAGGGGTTTGGCTTCATTGGGGACTGGGGTTCTACCTGGAGGGACACCAGCCTATACTGGCAGGATGGTCTGCATCTGTCCAGGAAGGGAACAAGTCTTTTGAGCAATCGGTTTGAATGCTTCATTGGCAAGCTTTTAAACTAGTCAAGGGGGGAGGCACTGAAAAGCAGCAGAAAAATCCCAGCCTCTCCCTACAAAACAGGGTACTAATTGAGAAAAAGACTGCAGTAGACAGATCAGTGGGGGATGCTGCAAAAGAAGGTAAAGCCATCAAAAAATGGAGAGCAATGAGTATCAATGCCCATAGTCTGAGTAACAAGCTTCCTGAATTAGTGGCCTTGATGGAGGAGGAACATCTGGATATCGTGGCAGTCACAGAAACATGGTACACAAAACCATGACTGGGACATAAACATACCAGGATACACTATCTACAGGAGGGACAGGAAGGGTAAAAGAGGAGGAGGAGGAGTAGCTCTTTACATAAGGGAAGGAATCAAAGCAAGAGAACAAAATGGAAAACAGGGAGGAGAAGAAGCACTGTGGGTAAATTTGGAGACCGGCAATGGCACCACAATCCACACAGGGGTTGCATACAGACCCCCTTCTCAGGGGGAGGAAATGGACAAGGAAATGATAGAAAGAATACTTAGAATGGCAGAAAAAGGGGAGATATTGCTGATGGGTGATCTGAATATGCCAGATGTTAACTGGAGTGCAGTTGCAGCAGCCACTCAAGAGTGGGTTATTCTAGATGCCCTACAAAGGGCATGCCTTAGACAACTAGTATTGGAGCCCACTCGAGAGGAGAAATCTTAGACCTGGTTCTCTCCAAATGGAGATGAAGAGAGGATCACAGATGTAGAAGTGGGTAGCCATCTGGGAACTAGCGACCATCGAACAGTATGGTTCACAATAAACACAGCAATAGAGCCAAGCCATACAAAGACAAAAGTACTGACTTTAGGAGGGCTGACTTTGTCAAAATGGGTGAGTGCCTAAGGAATGCACTAGCAAATGGGCAGGAAGGAGGGTGGAAGAACAATGGGAAATAATAAAACTGCCATCACAGAGGAACAAGCCTTTGTGTGAAGCAAATTAACAAAACGAACGATGTAAGAAACCACTATGGTTCTCAAAGGAAGTGGCAGTGAAGGTTCAAGAGAAAAGAAAGCATTCAGGAAGTACAAGGAATCACAGAAGGAGCAGGACAGGGAACTGTATCAGTTAAAGCAAAAGGAAGCTGGGAAGGCAGTCAAAACAGCAAAGGCCCAAACTGAGGAAAAGATAGCCAACTCAGTTAAGAAGGGTGATAAAACCTTTTATAGGTACATCAGGGAGCGAAGGAAGACCAAGAGAGGGCTAGTGAGACTTAATAAAGAGGAAGGAGGGTGGGCAGAGGGTGACTGTGAAAAGGCAAAGATACTAAACAAATATTTTTGCTCAGTATTTACAAAGGAAGTGGGGGAGGTACCTAAAACAAACAGTAGAAACACTCTAGATACAGAAGTTGATACCAGCCCATTTACAGAAGAAAGGGTTCTGAAAGAGCTCTTAAAACTGAAGGTGGACAAAACAATGGGGCCTGATGGGATTCATCCCAGAATTTAAAAGAATTAAGGGTAGAACTAGTGACACCACTGACTACCCTCTTAACAAATCATGGGAGGATGGGTGGTACCGAGGACTGGAGAAGGGCAGATGTGATTCTCCTTCACAAAAGTGGGAGCAAGGCAGAAGCAGAAAACTACAGACCTGTTAGTTTAACCTCAGTGGTAGGAAAATGATGGAATCACTTCTGAAGAAAAGAATTGCTGAGTATCTAGAGGAGGGCTCAGGGCCTAAGGCAGCATGGATTCATAGGCGGAAGGTCATGCCAGACAAATCTGATAGATTTCTTTGACTGGGTGACCAAAGTAGTAGATCAGGAGGGGCTGTGGACATGGTCTACCTAGACTTTAGCAAGGCATTTGACACGGTCCCACACAAAAGATTAATATACAAGTTAGCCAGCCTGGGAGTGGGTCCCTAAGATGAAGCCTGGGTAAAGAATTGGCTGGAGAATAGGACACAGAGAGTAATAGTAAATGGAGTCCACTTAAAGAAAGGGAGTTACTAGTGGGTACCGCTGAGGTTCAGTATTAGGACCGTCCTTCAATGTCTTTATAAGTGATATTGCAGAGAGGACTGAAGGAAAAGTATGTCTCTTTGCAGATGACACAAAGATCTGCAACAGAGTTGATGCACAAGGTGGGGTGGAAAGGATGAGAAGGGACTTGGCAAGGTTAGAGGAATGGACAAATGTATGGCAGCTTAGATTCAATGCTAAGAAGTGCAAGGTAATGCACCTGGGAAACAAAAACCCAGGGGAAGAGTACACAATGTGGGGTGAGATACTAACAACAAAAATGGAAAGGGACCTGGGGGTAGTCATATCAGATGACCTACAGGTGGGCAAGCAATGTGAGAGGGCAGCAAGGAGGGCTGGGGGATACTGGGATGCATAGGAGAGGCATCACCAGTAAAAACAGGAAGTTATTATCCCTCTGTACAGACAGTTGGTGAGACCTCATCTGGAGTACTCATGGCAGTCTGGAGACCCAATCTCCCAAGGACATAGACAGGATCGAGGGCTGTCCAGAGGAGGGCAACTAAAATGGTGCAGGGTCTGCACCAGAAGACATATGAAGAGAGACTTAAGGAGCTGAATATGTATAGCCTCGAGGAAAGGAGGGAGAGGGGGGACATGATAGAAACTTTCAAGTATCTCAAGGGAATCAACAAAGTCCAAGAGGGTAGCATCTTTCAAAAAAAGAGGGTGTGCAAGAACAAGGGGGCACAATTTGAAGATAGAAGGGGGGCGGCTCAGAGGTAATTTAAGGAAGTATTTTTTCACAGAGAGGGTTGTGGATGCATGGAATGGCCTTCTGGAGGAGGTTGTGGAGTCAAAAACAGTGGTGGAATTCAAGCATGCATGGGACAGTCATAAGGCAATTCTAGGGGGGTTGGGGTAGGAAGAAGAAGTAGGCTACTGGTTAACTAGGATCTGCAGCTTATCCATTAGGTAGGGAAATGGGCAGACTGGGTGGGCCAAGCGGTCCTTATCTGCCGTCAAAATCTATGTTTCTATGTTTCCTCTAATTGTATTCATTCCGATGTTGTCTCTGTGAGTAGTGATGTCCCCAAGGACTCTTACCTAGGCCCATAGCCCTTTAACTTATTTGTTAACAACTTAAAAGTAACACAGAAAAATTTACTTTACATGTTGACACTGATGACACTATCATTTATAGTTGGAAGCCACCTTTTTTAGGCTTGCAAGTCAACCTGCAACTGGTATTTAATGAAATGCATTCTTTTTATGTCACAATCTCCTTATGCTGAATGCAACAAAAAAACAGGCAACGCAGGTTGATACCCCCTTATAACATAAAATCCTGTCCTAACTTAAATATAACTACCCACAATAACTCTGTTCTTTAGAGAGTGTTGTAGGCCTATGGTTTGATGTGTACCTTAAAAGGAATCATCAGATAACAAACACTGATAAAGAGGTAAATGCTCAAATAGGATTTTTGTATCAGTATAAAGGCTGTTTTTCCCTATGATGTTAAAATGATGTTAGTTCAATCAATACTCCTTCTTTTATTAGATTATGAGTCTGTGGTTATTTCAGGGCCCCCATTAATTCATCTTTCTAGACCTGACATGGCTTATTACAAACTCCAGATTTGTTCTTCAACTTGCCAGGAGTACTCACCGTTGTGGTCTACATACTGTAGATACCTTGGTTGGTACAATTTGGACCAGAAGTGCATCTTGCACACTTTCACTTTGATTTGGAAGTGTGTGCAACAGAAAATCACCCTTTATCTCCAGGAATTATTTACCTTTTGCTCATTTAAAAATAATCTTAGGTCAGCACTAGGTGTTGAACATGTTGTTCTGACTATTAAACACTCTCTAGGGTGTTAGACCTTAGCATACAAAGGTTCAAAGTATTGGAACTCTCTTTCTGTGCACCTATGCCCTGTCGCTGGGTTATTGCTCTCATTGCAGAGCATAGAAAATTGGTTTAACAAGAGTTATTTGGTTTGCTGTGATTCTTGTCCATAATTTTTTTTTTTACAAATCCCTAGATCACAGCCACTCAGGGGTACCTTCACCATCCCTTCAGTGTTCTTTAGCTGGGTCTTAGCATACTGGGATCCTGGCATCATGTTGCACAATGCCAGGGAGTTTATTTATGTTTCTTCCCATTTTTCTAGTACGGTCCCAAACCCCTGAGGGTGCAGGCACAAAGGGCATACATCCAGACTGATGACATGCTGATGCATGTCATAGTCAAGTGCTTGACAGTGCCCTCCCTGCCCCAACCCACCTTGTGAGCTGTGTTCACCCTGCTGCCCTGACAGAAGGGCTACGGACACTCAACGCTGCCCAGAGTGTCCTTCCACCCCACCAGAGGAGGAGAGAGCATCCATTGGGATGCTCAATTCCCCAGCCCACCCCCAACAGCCTGAGCAAATTCCCAAACCTGGGTCTCCAGTGTGACGCAAGGTGTGGCATCCAACGTCTCAATCCTCAGCACCACCAGGTCAGCCGCTCATAGGTAGTTTGAAGTTGGGATGTAATTTTATTATTTTGCCATTTTAAATCTCCACAGTTTGCTTTTTGCATGTTTGTGTTTACTTATGTTCTTATTTGGTATTAGAAATTTTAGATCTCTTATTCCACCCCTTGTCAGGAAGCCATTATAAATGAAAGTAAGCTTAACTGGCTTGTGACACCTTTTCCATTTTTAAATAAAGATCTTAAAGTTTTGAATCTTGAATATGAAGTCCAAAAATGTTTAGCACTTGTTGGGGGAGGGCAAAAACAGTGAGTTATAGCCTTCCGGTTAAATTCCCTCCAAGAGGGACAGGAAGTACCTGCCCACCCCATCTTCAGCCTTGTCTCCCAGTGTTTGTTTGGAACGGTTCCCCACTTTCCTCCACTCTTTTATGGTAAATACTGTATTGTTTAAAAATGGTGTGCCTGATTGATTCAGGAGACTACTGTATACAGATCTGCAGTATAATGGACCTGTACCTTAAATCTTTTGATCCAATATAATAATTTTTCTAACTCATACTGGGGTCCTGTTATCTTATTTAAATTACCTGGTTCCTGTATAAAATAACAAATTAAAAAAAATCTGTAAAAATTCCCCTTTCCTGAGATGGAACAAATACTAATACTTTGAAATGAAAAACAATAGTGATTAGAAATAGAGTGGGAAAGTCTTATCAATCCTCTGTGCTTCCAGAATCAAAATCCCTGATCCATCTGAGGTGGGAAAAAAAGTTTCATGATGGCAGATCAGTGATAAGGGGCCAAAATCATTAGGGTGTCATGTAGGTTTTTGGATCCAGACTGAAATGTTTAAAGAACATTTGGTCTAGGAATTCACCAAGGAGAGCTAGATGGTGGAGGGGAGAAGTGCAGTCTAGAGAGTCCACAATGGAAATAATGGGAACATAGCTTCTTCAATCTGAAACCATATACCATCAGTACGGCATTGCCTTGACAGCGTCACATTATTAGAGTGCCAGATTTCTGTGAATGTCATTTACGGTGACCTCTCTGTGCCCCCTCCTAAGATCCGTCCCTCCAGAGGATGTGTACCACAGGATTGGAGGATGGCTCATGTGATTCCCCTTCACAAAAGTGGCCCAAAGGATGAACCAGACAATTACAGACCAGTAAGCCTCACATCCATTGTAGGGAATCTAATGGAGATAATCCTGAAAGAGAGGCTGGTGACCTTTTTGGAAGACAGTGGACTCCAGGACAGTCCTCAACATGGGTATGTCTCAAGAAGATCCTGCCAGACCTACCAAATTGAGTATTATGACTGGCAGATGAGGGAACTGGACATGGGCCATGCAGTGGATGTCCTGTATTTGGACTTCAATAAGGCCTTTGACTTGGTGCCTCATTGGTGGTTGGGGGGAAAGTTGGAGTTTGTGGTAGCAGGGACAAAGATGGTGAACTGGCTGAAGGGAAGGCAGCAAAGGGTGGTGGTGGAGGAGGGAACTCTCATCCTCAAGGGCTGTGATGAGCGGGGTTCCACAGGGCTCGGTACTGGGCCCAGTGCTGTTTGGGATTCTCATATTGAATATCTCATATGGTAGCAGGAGTAAGATCAGTCTTTTTGCTGATGATACTAAGATGGAGCAGTGGTGGACGACATGGAAGAGTGACAAAGGCTACAGGATGACCTAACTAAACTGGAGGAGTGGTTGGAAATGTGGCAGTTTGAGTTCAATGCTAAGAAGTTGAAAGGTACTGCATTTTGGAGCAAGGAGCCCTGGAAGGAGATACCAATTTGAAGGGGTTCAGTTAGGTAGGCCCGAGGAAGAAAAGGATCTAGGGGTGGTTATAATGGGGAGTATGAACAACTCATCTCAGTGCAGGAAGGTGGCAGCTACAGCCAACAGGATGCTGGGGTGTACTGCATGAGGAATCTCATCCAGAAGGAGGGAGGTGATCCTGCCTTTGTACAGGTCACTGGTCAGACCACACCTGGAGTATTGTGTGCAGTTCTGGTGCCCATTTCTGAAGAAGGATGTCAGATAACTGGAGGGGGTACAGCACAGGGAAACAAAGATGATCCAGGGTTTTGAGGACAGACCCTTCGAGGACAGGCTGAGTGAGCTGAATATGTACTCATTGGAAGAGAGAAGGGATAGAGGGGAATATGAACAAGACCTTTAAATACATGATGGTGATAAACAAGATAGGTATGGAAGGGGTATTTAAGTTGAGAATGGAATGGACACAAGAGGGCATGGTCTTAGTTTGGAAGGGAAAGATATTTTTTATTTTATTTATTCAAAATTTCGGAATTACAATCCTTTGAGTCAATGACTCCTTTGCAAAGGCTCCATGTCAGTACATACATACATAGCTTACAGACAATTAGTACATTCCGTACGAGACAGATATTACATTAGGACATCATTAAAGACGGATTGTACATTGCTTACTTTGCAAATATTGCATAATGTCAAATTAATGCTGTTACTCTATACAGGTTTTTTACATTACTTTCTTAGTTCTCTAGGGTTGTTTATGGACCCAGGGTCTTTGCAGTGGAGAGGGACAGTGTCCCCAGTTGGAGGCTAAGTCCAGTACGGGATTATGGGATGTTTGGTGACATTAGGATAGTTGTTGGCCTTGGTTTAAGGGAAACACTAGCTTACCATCCCCTACCGTGTTTGTGAGGAATGATTGCTACAGCCACAGGTCTCCGAGTCAAAGATAAATCTCCTGATTCCATTTTTGAATAGACCAAGGCTAGTGGCCTGGGAGATGGTAGAGGGAAGTTTATTTAGCCAGAGTGGTGCATGATACCAGAAGGATCTTCATCATATGGAAGTCCTGCAGTGGGGAACTAAGAGCAGGGTGTTGGTCTGGTGCCTAGGGGTGCTCCTGTGTGGGTTAGGCTGGATGAGGGGGTGGAGTCCCTTAGGAACAAGATTAATTTGGATCTTTTTTGCTAGGAGGCAAGTGTGGTACATTAGTCTGCCTTCAAAGGTCAGCCAGTCAGCTCGTTTATAGAGCTCACAAATATGGGTTAGTCTATCGCTGCCCATAACCAGTCTACAGGCTGTATTTAGAGCTCATTTTGATGCTGTTTAGGGCTGTGTTGTCAGCCGTGCCACATATTATTATGCCATAATCTATTACAGAGAGGACTGAGCTGGTGACCGCCAGTCTTAGTGCCTGGGGTGGGAGGCAGTGTTTGTGTCTATATAATATCCCAAACCAGATGTTTGCAGAGGTGGAAAGGTGCTTAATGTGTATGCAGTAATTTAGTGATGTATCCAAAGTGATGCCCAGATATTCGAAGTTAGAGACTTGTTCTATGTATGTGCCCTGAGAAGTTGAGATTGATAGTGGAGCATTACTGTTAGGGTTTTGACAGTGTGCAAAGATCATAGTTTTAGTCTCGTCAAAGTTAAGTATTAATCTATGATCAGAGAACCAGGTTTCTAGTTCTTTAAAACTGCCTTGCAGAAAATTTTGTAGGGAGTTGGAATTGGGGTGTTTCCAGTATACTGCTGCATCGTCTGTATAGAGCAATAGTTTACCACTGCAGGCCAGCAGGAGCGAGTTTAGATAGAGACTGAAAAGAAGAGGGCCTAATATCGACCCTTGTGGGACTCCTACACGAATGGGTTGTATAGTTGAGAGGGTGGTGTTGATTTTGATTTGCTGTGTCTGGTCAGTGAGGTGGTTTTTGAACCAGAAGATAGTTTCTCGGGCAAGATTGAGGGATTGGAGAGAGTGTATAAGGACTGAGTGGCTGACAGTATCGAAAGCTTTGGTCAAATCCACAAAGATTGCACCTGCTACTGACCCTTCCTCCAGCGCTGCAAGAATGTATGAGGTGAGCTGGAGCAGGGCAGTGGTAGTGCTGTGTCCCACCCAGAAACCGTGCTGTTCTTGACATAGCAGGTTGTGTTTGTTCAGGTATAGTAGGTTGCATTTGTTCAGGTATTTGGTGGTCAGCTACAATTTTTTCGAGTGCTTTAGAGAGGTGGGGGGAACGATTGTTATGGGCTTACAGTTGCCAGGGTCTGTTTGATCACCCTTGTTTAGGATAGGTGTGAAGAGTCCTCTTTTCCAGAGAGTTGGGAATTGTCCTAGGCACAGGGAGCAGTTTAGGATATTGGTGAGGTGAGGCAGGGTCACGTCAAGAGTGAGTCGAAGTATTTTAAGGTCAAGGGAGTCACTACTGAAACGAGAGTTTCGGAGGGCTATGGACAGATAGTGTTTGGCCTCGTTGCAGGAGATGGATCTTAGCCAGAATGGAAGGAGAGTACTAATGGTGGAGGTGATTGGATGGTCATTATGGATGGGGTCAAAGAAGTTTTGCGGTAGGATGTGGCTAAGATTGGAGAAGGAGTTGTTTAGGACATTAGCTATGGTGGCTGGGTCCTGTGAGAGAGAGTCATGGTAAAGAATTTGCAAAGGGGTAGGGGAAACCGGATTCCTACAGAGTTCCTTTGTATTGCTCCAGAATGTATTCCCAGATCCCCAAGAGAAGGTGAGTGCTTGGTTATAGTAGGTTGACTTTGCTAGCCAAATGGCCCAGGTGCACTTGTTTCTTGCCTCTCTGTAGAGTTGCCTGTCGTGGGGACATTAGGAGTTTAGTGCTCTATGCCAGAGGTTATCTCTGTTGCGCATCTGTTTGAGGATGGCCCGCAAGATACAAGGAGTATCTCTATTTTAGTAACTTGTTTTTTGTGGGGGGCCAATATGTCACAGGCAGTGTTAAAGATTTTGATAAAGGAGGTGAGGGCAGCGTCAACATACTTGGCCGTGTGAATAGGTGACCAGTCGCAGGAGGAGAGAAAGTGTTTAAGGTGCAAGAGGACCCCTTTTTTGAGGTGCCTCCTGATGGAGAGTCTAGGTTGGTTGGTAGAGATTTTATTTGACCAGCAGCAGGAGACAGGCGAGTGGTCAGTTAGTACATCAGGGAGCACTGTTACTTTGGAGAGATGGGTGGGTAGATTAGTGAAAATTAGATCAATAAGGGAGGAAGTTCCTGACCTTGGATCCTGTCTGGAAGGAGACTGAACAACCTGGGAAAGGTCGTAGGCCAGAACTGCATCTTTGAACATGGCAGCTGCTGAGGATAGCCAATTTATACTGAAGTCCCCCATTATAATCAGTTCACTCCTGGGAGGGAGGTGGTTGATACTGGCCAAGATAGAGTCAAAAGCTAACTTCTGATTAGAGGGGGGATGTAGACTGACATTATGTACAGTGGTTTCCCTTGGATGCTAGGGTGGTTTTGATTGTAATGGCTCGGGCACCATGCGTCGGCGAGGGCAGCGGTATAGAGAGGGCTGAAACGTGGTTTTAGCGTAAATGGCACACCCTCCACCTCTCTTATCTGTTCTGTCTGCCCTGAAAATGGAGAAGGCATCAAGAGAAATTGAGGCATCTGGGATTTTGTTGGAGAGCCAGGTCTCCGACAAGACTAGGATGTCAGGGGAGTGTTGGGTGACCCACGCTTGCAGCTGTGTGAATTTCCTAGGCAGGCTACAGATGTTGAGGGATGCAAGTAGTAAACCCATCCGCCTGTGTTCTCTAGGAGAACTAGGCACTGTTGGTCCAGGATTTGGGTGTACGTTGGCGGAGATTAGCAGGAGGAGGAGCAGAGCATGCCAGAGGGCAGTTCTCTGGATTTTTGGGGAGTGAGAGGTACACGAGCATGGAAATGTGGAGCAAGCACTAATTCCAACTGGTATGGGGATGGAGTGGACTAGTTGGCCCAGTTGGGCTTGAGATATGGAATGTTTAGGGCTGTGCAGTGTGAGCATGTGTGAGGGGGGCTGTGCTTGCACCTTTAAGGACTTGTTGAAGGTGCAGCTTACACTGGAGGTGAAGTTAGTGTATAGTAGAGCAGTGAAGATTGGGTTTGGGTGATAAGAAGGGATTACTTGCCTGAGAGAAAATGCGGTTGGGCAGCTGTAATTGTTCATGGAATGGGTTTTACCTATGAGAGAGTGGGGTTGAAGTTAGCGAAGAGTGTTAGGATTATTGTGGTTTTGAATAGGGTGCAGAGGTTGCAATCCATGCTGTTAATGCAGGGAGATTCATATAGGAGAGATATGAGGAGACATTTTTTCACAGAGAGGGTGGTGGCTAAGTGGAACACTCTGCCAGAGGAGATGGTATTCTGTAGGATGGTGGACAGTTTTAAAAGGGGATGGGACAGAGTGAGAGGGGGTAAACACAAGTGGGGAGGGGAGGGGGCAGCTGCAATTTAGGGGGCTAGCTGCACATTCAAGCAGACTTGATAGACCATGAGGTCTGTTTCTGCTGGCAGAAGCGTATGTTTGTATGGTTACTGGTGTGTAACCTTGAGGGTTAGTTTCAAGAAAATCTTTAACATTCTGTTTCACCAGGCCTTAAACTGCTCTGCATTCAGCAAACTTACATTCATTTTTTATTTTTTATTTTATTGAAATCTAGGATTACAAGTATCTTTGAGCAGGAACTGCTTGTTTACAAAGGTTCCACGTCGAAGGAATGGGGGGGGGGCATACATACATACAAAGGTCAACATAATATATAGTTACACAATAAAATAAGTAAGAGACTGAGGCATAGGAAATTCCAGTAATTCAACATGTGCCAAATGTTAGGTAGCATGACATACCAGCCAAGGGCAATCTTAGAAATAAGCACTGCAGGGGAGAGGGAAGGGGGTATGCAAGCAGGAAGGCCATTGTCGGAGGGAGAGGGTGAGGGTAAGAGCTCTAAAGGGAGGGAGGGAGGATAAAAGTCAGAAAATGCCCAGGGGAGGAGAGGGGCAAGGGTAGGCAGGTAGAAAGGAGCAAGGCGAGGAGAGGTAGCTCTCAAGACTGAAGTGGAGGGCAGTGAGCGGCTGGCTCCTGGTTAGGCGAGGCAGTCACAGCGACTAGTTGGAATGAGATGAAGTCAGAGTCTCTTAAAAGGGCCAAGAACGGCAGCAGTAAGAGTTACTTTGTTGAAAGTATTGTGTCACTGTGGTGCTCTGTGGGCAAAGGCCCTCTGGCCCATGGTAGTCCGGCATCTGGGGACAAGGAAGGTTAGTTGTTGTGAACTTCTAGTTTGCTGGGTGCTCTGGTGGTCAATGAGGAGCTTTTGAATGCCCGGGGGTATGACCCGAGGAGGACTTTTTTGGCTAAGAGGCAGATTTGATACTGTATCCAGCTGATGAGAGGTAGCCATCCTGCCTGAGTGTACAGGTCACAAGTGTGTGTAAGTCGGTCAGCCCCAGTTAGCAGCCTACATGCTTTGTTGAGTGCAACTGTAATTCTGCAGAGGGCAGAGGTGGAGGCAGAGCCATAAATTGCTAGCCCGTAATCAATGATGGAGGTGACAAAGCTGTAGATAGCCAACCAGAGAGTGTCAGGAGTCATGCAGTGTTTGTGCCTGTAGAGCAGGCCTATACGGATGTTGGTGGCTTTGGCAACAGAATCTGTGTGCCGATGGTAGGAGAGTGAGCTGTCCAACGTGACACCTAGGTATTTAAAATCAGGAACGTGTTCAAGTAAGGTCCCTGTTTGGTTTAGGATGGTGAGGTCACAGTATTTGTACTTGCTCCTGGCATTGTAGAAGGTCATAACCTTTGTTTTGCTGTAGTTCATGATCAGTTTGTGTGACTTGAACCATTCTTCGATGCGCATGAACTCAAGCAGTAATTGTTTGTCAAGAAAATCTGCGTTTTGATGGTTGGTGAACATGACTGCATCGTCTGCGTGGAGCAGTCATTTCTGGTGGCAGACACTGAAAGGTTGTTGAGGAAGAGGCTGAAGAGTAGTGGCCACAGGATGGATCCCTGTGGGACCCTGAAAGGACTGGCTTTTCTTCCGAGGTGACACCAGCAATCCTAACCCGCTGGACCCTCTCCTCAAGGTAGCTTGAAAACCAAAGCAGTGCTTCATTGGAGAGCCCAATGTTTGATAATTGCTTGAGTAGGAGTGGGAGATTTACAGTATCAAAGGCTTTTGTAAGGTCAATGAATACTGCCTCTACACAGTTTCCTTGACCGAGCGTGGTATGGATGAAGCCCGTGAATTCTAATAGTGCAGTGGTGGTACTGTGCCCTTTTGGGAAACCATGTTGCTCAGGACACTGGATGTCGTATTTTTCCAGGCACTTGACTAGCTGGTCTGAGGTGATGCACTCCAGGGCCTTAGACAATGGAGGGAGGATGGAGATAGGTATGTAGTTGGAGTGTAGTGATTTGTCTCCACTTTTGTGTACCGGTGTGATGGTCACTTGTTTCCAGTGAGATGGGAACTGGGACATCCTTAGTGATAGGTTGAGGACCTTTGTCAGGGGTTCAGGGACTTCTTCAAGGACAAGTGCTAACTACTTCAGGTCAAGGGAGTCACCGCTGTAGCCTGTGTTGTGAATGGCCTTCCGAATATAGGTTCTGGCTTCATGCTCTGGGATCTCCTTGAAGTAGAATTGTGGGGCAGGGTGTGGGAGAGTAGTTGCAGGAGGGTTACTACCAGCAGGGGCATCAAAGAAATTAGAGAGGAGGACACTATCCAAGTTGGAGAACGCATTGTTAAAGGTGTTGGTGATTGTGTACAGGTCAGATGTTGGTGTTCCATTTATGTTGAGTGGTAGTGTAGTGACTTAGGGTCCTTGCCTGTAAGGTCTTCCAAGTTACTCCAAAATTATTTCCATCACCCCAGGAGTTGGAGAGAGCTTCCTTGAAGTATTTGCTTTTGGTGCTCCTAACTGCCCACGTGCACTAATTTCTGGCAACTTTATACTTATGAATATCCCCAGGTTTGGATGTTGCACGGGCACAGTGCCAGAGATGATCCCTCTGTTTGAGTAAAGTGATTAGATCAGGGGTTATCCAAGGGTTAGCTCTGCTCCTGACCTTCAGCTTTTTGAGAGGTGCAAATATATTCAAGGTACCCCTGCTTTAACACCCTGGTGTGGATTATTTTAGGAGGGGGCTTAATGAATTTGTTTGTCCAGGTAGATATGACCAGTGAGTGGTCACTGATCCCATCAGGAAGCACTGAGACAGTTGAGATTCATTCAGGGTGATTAGTAAGGATCTAGTCCAGAAGTGTGAGTGACCCTGTCCTATAGTTGTATCTGGTGGGGGTGGTAACAAGCTGGGTGAGGTTCTGTGACGTGACAGCATCCTCGTAGTTTCTGGCCTCCAGCGATAGCCAATTTATGTTGAAGTTGCCTAGTACTATGAGTTCAGAGTTATGGTGCAATCCCTGTAGAATTTCTAATATGCTCATAAATCCATTGGGCTGATTTTTAAGGGGTAGGTACACAGAGGCAATAGTGAGCTCCTTGCTGTGCGCCCCAAGTAGAACTTTAATAGCGAGAACCTGCGAGGGTGGTTTAGGGTTTGAGAATGGGAAGACTTGACCCAGATAGAAATTCCTCAGGTAGATGGCACAGCCCCCACCTCATTTGGAAACCCTGTCCTGCCTGAATATAGAGTATCCAGGGATGGTGACTGCAGCGTCTGGTATCTTGGAGATAAGCCATGTTTTGACAACAGAGAGTACATCAGGGCTATGTTGCTAGACCCAGGTTTGCAAGATGTCAAGTTTGTTAAGGAGGCTGCAGACATTGATAGAGGCTAATGTGAGGGACCCCTCCTGCCTTTTTGTGGCATGGGGTGCTAGGCCGTAGGCCCTTCAAGTTAGATGAGAGATTTCCAGATATCAGAAGTAGCATAAGTAGTATCCTAAGAAGGTACGTTTTAATCATTTTGCAGACTAGTTTTGTTGTAGGGCCTCCAAGTTGTTTGTCTTGGGATTGGGGTGGTCGACATCTGAAGCACCACCAGAACATGGCCTGAGGCAGTAATAGATCTTATTGCACATGCCAATACCGTGTATACTCATTGGGCTGGTATTAAAAAGAAGTCCAGTAGAGAATATTGACTGTGTCATGGGGAAAAATAAGAATATTTATTTATTTATTTATTAAATTTTGGTGACCGGGTAGGCTCACTGGGCCCCAAAGGTCCCTTTTTCAGAGGCAACCCGGGATAACAATACGTTTATAATACAGTGGTTAATCATTAGGTTACAGGATTATACAGGCCTACTATGCTGTTGCATATATGGTTATCATCATGACACAGTTTTAACTAGAATGCTGCTTGGCCTAGTATTAAGCATGGCAAATTGATGTGAAGTTTTTGGTAGGAGAGCAATCTCCCATTCAAGAGACAGCATATTGGGTTTGGGGAACCAGGGGGTCCTGGATAATGGGAGAGGTTCCTCAGTTGGCTCGTTTTTTGAGAAGGTTGGTGTGGGAGCGGGAGGCAAGCTATGAGCAGTGACAGAGGCACATGATTATGGCAATCATATGTGCTTTAAGTCTGGTGCAGAAGTTCACAAGTGAGGAGGCCTCCTGCACCAGAGGAAGGATGGAGGTTGTTCCACAGATTGGGGGCTAAGGAGGAGAAAGATCTGCCACCTGCATTTGTTCTTACTCTGGGGACTTCCAGTAGCATTCATCCTGACGTTCATAGACTCCTAGGGTTTTGTTTCATTACTATAGTTCCTGATATGCTGGGAGGGACAGGCAGTTTTAGTAGCTTGTAGGCCTGGACGAGCAAAGTATATTGCAGGCGAGCAGTCAAAGAGGGCCAATGTAGCTGGGCCAGTGTATCACAGTGGTGGCATCGCGGATGGTCCTGGGTAGCGAACCGAGCCAACTTGTTGTTCAGGATTTACATCCTGGAGACCTCTTGTTTAGCCATGCTCTGTATAATAGGTGTGGTATAGGTCAAGGTTGGGAGCAGGACACTTGTGGCAATAGCTAGTCTAGCCTCAGGGATTAGCTGATCGGTACAAAGTTCCAAGTTTATAGTGTGAGGTCTTGGTGATCTGGTCCACATGGGCCTTGAAAGTGATAGTTTGGTCAAGAGTCAGGCCTCAGTATTTAAGGGAGGGCACTACATTGATGCTTTTTCCAGCAAGTGTGGTAAGGTGCAAGGATGAAGTCCTGTCATGACCTAGTGATCTGGGCCCAAATAGCATCACCTTGGTTTTGTCTGCATTTAGCACCATTCTGTTCTCTCTCAGCCATGCCTCGATGGATGAGAGGTCCTTTTGGAGGGGAGGACCCAGAGCAACTACATCCCCCAGGGATCAGTAGATGACTGTGCCATCAGCGTATTGGATGACCAAGCTTTCCCCACAGTAGGTGCTCAGGTCATTGGTGAATAAGGAGACTAGGAGGGGGCCATGGATTGAGCCCTGCGGTACTCCATGTTTTAGGGGTAGTGATCCTGACATAGCTCCTTTCCAGGAAACTCTTTGTGTCCAGCCTGTTAAATAGCTCTCAAACCACTTTAGAAAGTGGGGGTCTAGGCCCACGTTGTTCAGTTTCTGAAGCAGGAGATTGTGGTCGACAAGGTCAAATGGTCAAATGCCTTGGACAGGTCTATGAAGACTGCACCTGTAGGTATCCCTTTGTCCATTGCTCTGAGTACTTCATCCGAGAAGTTAATGAGGGCAGTATCAGTCCCATAGTTGGCTCTGTAACTGTGCTGAGAGGGAGCTAGAAGCTGATGAGCCTCCAGGTAATCCCAGAGCTAGTTGTAGACAAGCCTTTCTTGTAGCTTCGTAAGTGAGCAGGGCAGGGAGATAGGGTGGTAATTAGTTAGGTTTTCCATTGGGACAGCTTTGTGGATTGGGACCACATTGGCCTGTTTCCACTGGTTAGAAACGATTCCATCCCATAGTGATCTATTTAACAGCCAAGTCAGGGGCCTGGATAAGGAGGTGGCCCCTGCCTTGAGTAGCCGAGGGTTTATTCCATTGGGACCCCTGAGCCTTTGACTTTCAGTGCCTTTAGGAGGGCTAGGACCTCTTTTCACTTTACTAGTCTCAGGTGGAAGGAGGGTAATTCGTAGTGAGTTAGTTCACCTACGTTCGGTGCAGACATCTGGGAGGTCTGCCCAGCCTTGTAGGCCTCGAGGTCTGTGAAGTGGTTGTTAAGGGCTGCTGCTATTTGTGAAGGGTCACTTACAAGCTGACCGTTGACCACAATGGGGCAAGGTTCTGTCTTATTGTTACCCCTGATTAGGTCATTGACATGATTCCAGAATTGCTTAGGGTTACCCAAGTTTGTTTTCTGGAGATTTGTGAGAACCCCTTTTAGCAAGTTTAATGGCACTCTTGACTTTGTTTCTTAATGCTTTGTAAGCCACAAGGTCTGCCAGAAGGGAAGAGAACTTGTACTTCTTCCAGGCCTTGTCCCAGCTGATCATGAGGGATTTGAGGGATGGAGTTATCCATTTGTAGCAGCTGCCCTTTGCTGTCTGTCTGTTTAGGGGAGCAAAGAGGTTGGCAGTTGTACATAGTAGGTCCTGTAAGTATTCGAGGGCCTTGGTCAGCGTAGGGAGGAGTGTTATTGGGGTCCAGTCCCGACTGCTTAGGTAATCATTAAATTGCCCCTCTAAGATGTTGGTGTAGTCCCGGGTGGTGAGGATTCTGGGCTGGATCCTAGATGCCCTGTTCTTTCAGACACAAAAGATCAGGGAATGGCCACTCAAGAAGTCTGCCATAGTACCAACAAGCTGGGTGTTGGCAGGGTTGGACACCAGGGCACAGTCGAGGGTGGTGTGATTCCCAGTTTTGTAGTTCGGTCTGGTCGGTTCAGAGATGACTTGCATCAGACCTGCTTCTTGGGGCAGTGACATCAGGGCATGGCCAGGGTCCTGGACCCAATTGAGGTTGAAGTCTCCTAAAATAAGAAGCTCAGTTGAGACTTCTGAGACCAGGGCATTTGTGATGGCCTCGAGGGATTGGAGGGCCATCTTTGGAGGATTGTAAACACACCCAATAGTAATTTACTTGGTTCGTCCAAGGGTAATGTGGATGAATATAGATTCTCTGTCAGAGAGGAGGCATTGCTGCAGGCTTAGAGGTGATACAGTAAGGTCTTGTTTGGTATAGATTAGTACACTTCCCCCTTTTCTGGACTCCCTGTCCTTTCAGAAGGAACTATAGCCCTGTGCCTGGATCTCATGGTCAAGGATGTGGGCTTTTAACCAGGTTTCTAAGATCGCTAGGACATTGGGCTTGTATAGGTCAAGCCAGGCTTGGACTTTGTGTATTTTAGGTCTGATGCTACATACATTCATATGTGCTATCTTAAGACCTTTTGCAGACATCCAGCGAGGGTCCTGAGGGCATGACACTGAGATATTGGTGGTGTTAGGGGCAGGGTTGGGCTGAATTTCTCCTGCCAGGAGAAGCAGCGCAGCTATCAGGCAGAGAAGCTTTGGGCTAGGTAAGGTGAGTGGGTTATAGCCCCAGACCTGAGGATGTATGAAAAATCAAATGTCAATCAGGCCCAACTCCAGTTCTGAGGAAGGTGCCAGTAACAGCACTGAAATGTAAATTGTTATTTGTTTTGTTTTGCTCAGCTCATGGCGTTTGTATGTCCGTGAGTAAAAAGAAAAATAAATCTTTTCTGTGACTGAGACCACACATTGGACATTTTGGATTATTGCTGTACCATGCTGCTGCTTCGATAAGGTTTGATAAAATAAATGTGAATTGAATTTTGTCTTTTAATGGGAGTGCTTGCCTTTCTTTATTTTGTTGGAGAGTGTGTTCTATAGTTGAGTCCTGGGCAATGTGCACCCTGATACATACTGGTATTATTTCTGTGAAAAAGTGAAATACAGAGCAGTGCCTTTGTGTGTATTTACATATCCTAGTAATTTCCTTGCCCTACCAGAGGACTGGTTCTCCATACCCGATTTATCCAGGGAAGCATTTTGAACACTGTTGAAGTCCCACCCAAATGAAAATCCAACTAGATGCATCAATAACTGTGCCCCCTATCACCATATGGATGAATGTATTCCTAGCTGCCTCCCATTTTAAGGCATAAAGGTTGAGTAAAATATGATCCAGATCCCAGTATTGTCCCTGAATGTGAAAGAAATGGCCCTCTGGATCCATGTCTACTCTAGTAATTTGGAGAGGGAGATTTTTTCTAACCAAAATTGCTATCCTGTGAAGCAAAAATGTCCCCTACCCGCATTCTTTTAAATTTGGCATGTTCTTGTTGCGTGAGGAGTCTCCTGCAGGAATGCAACTGCTGCCCCCTGTCTGTGCAATTTCTCCAAGATACTTGTCCTCTTTACAGAGTTGTTTCTGCCTTTATTATTGTATGATACCAGAGTTAAGTTTGCCATAGCCATTTGTGAAATAAATTATTAATCCCGCTACAGTATGAGGGAACCTAGTGCTGCAAAATAACCATTAAAGTATTTAGGCCCCCGTATTCAAAGCAGATGTGCAGCTCAAAGGGAACATGCCCCATGCACCAATGAAACTGCATGACAGAGCAATATTCAGTAGACCACAGTGCACCATACAGAAAGGCATGCACCGTACCGCACCAAGAAGTGAAACTGTGCAGGTACTGGGGGTCTGTACATCAATACACTGCGCAACCACATATTGAAGTGGACTCAGCCAGAGGGTCATTGCACAACATGTGTGCGCGACTGAACAAACATAAGAATATAAAAGGCAGACCTAAATCAGCAAGTCACCCAGTGACAGGTGCAAGTACTGTACTGGGAGAGGGGGAGACTGTGTGTCAGACCGAGAAAGAGAAAAGAGAGAGAGGCAGAGAAAGACAGGGAGACACACAAACACACACTGCAAACAACTGAGCAATGGCAGGCCTGGTATTTGGAATGGCCGCTGTATGGCTGATGTGAGGAGACTGAGGGAACAACAGGCTGGCCAATGGAGGGCCCATAGGTGGTATGCCCAGCACAGATGGTACCGTCCACTGATAACCTTTGAACACCTGTCAGATACAGAGATCCTGGGGTGGTTATGATTCAAAAGGGCACTTTTGAGACAGCTCTGTGAGCGGGTCCATGACAAGCTGCAGGCACCCACACACAGAAGCCATGCCATGGCACTGGACATGAATGTCACTGTGGCCATGTGCCTTTTCACCATGGGTACCTTCCAGACACCGGTAGGGTACACCACCGATATAACCCAGTCGGTCATGTCCTGGCTCCTTACACAGTTCCTTAATGCCCTGCTGCCACTTGCTGGTGAGTACATAAGATTCCCTAGCATGGCAGCGGAGTGGACAGAAGCAAAGCAGGACTTCTACAGGCACACCTACCTGGTGTACTTGGCACAATAGATTGCACCCATGTGGCCCTCAGAGCACTACCTGGTGGTGACAGCGAGGTCTATCAGAACAGAAAGGGCTATCACTCCATAAACTGCCAGGTGTTGTGCAATGCATAGTTACATAGATACTGTCAGCAGATAAGGGCCTATGGACCACCCAGTCTGCCCATTTACGCTTGTAAGTTCACTTTATGTTTTTCTAGAAATCTGTTGCCCCTTACCCCTGACCTCCAGATCCCTTGTGTCTATGCCATGCATTCTTAAATCATGTGACTGTTTCAGCCCCCACCACTTCCTCTGGCAGGGTGTTCCACTTGTCCACCACCCTTTCTGTGAAGAAATTATTCCTCACATTTCCTCTGAATCGCCCTCCCTTCAACTTCTATCCATGCCCTCTAGTCCTGGAACATCTTTTTAGCTTGAAAATAGTGTATTCCTGCACTCTGTTCCTCCCTGCAAGGTACTTATATGTCTCTCGCATATCTCCTCTCTCCCTCCTCTCCTCCAAGAAGTACATATTCAAGTCCTTCAGCCTGTCATCATAGGACTTGTGATGCAATCCCTGTACCACCTTTGTTGTCCTTCTCTGAACCTTCTCTATCCTGTCTATGTCCTTACATAGGTAAGGGCTCCAGAACTGTACACTGTACTCCAGGTGGGGTCTCACTAGTGTCTTGTATAGTAGAATTGTGACCTCCCTTTTCCTGCTGGTTATGCCCCTGCCTATGCATCCCAGTATCCTATTTGATTTACCTGTTGCCTTTTTGCACTGTTTCCCTACCTTGTGGTCATCAAAGATAATAACCCCAAGGTCCCTTTCCTGCTTGCTGCATGCTATATCCTCATCCACCCCAACTGATATGTTGTTCCAGGGTTTTTGTGCCCCATATGCATTATCTTGCACTTCTTTGCATTGAATTTCAACTGCAAAACCCTTGACCATTCTTCAAGCTTCTGCATGTCCCTCCTCATTCTGTCTACACCCTTTGGCATGTCCATTCTGTTACAGAGCTTTGTGTTATCAGTGAACAGGGAAATTCTACCTTCTAGGTCCTGTGCAATGTTGCTGATGAAGACATTGAATAGGACTAATTCCAGCACTGATCCCTGCGGTACTGCACTGGTCACTCTTCCCTCTGTGGAGTGACAGCCATTTACCACCACCCTCTGTGTCCTGCAGCCCAGCCAATTACCACCCACCGCACTACTGTCCTGCCCACTCCCATATTCCCCAGTTTGTTTAATAGCCTTCTATGTGGCATGCAATGCGATCTATGTTGTCCACTCAAATGCTTAACTATCAAATTTCAAGTGCCACTACCTTCTCTACATATTCTGCCTACTATTACGCTGTTCAATCTCTGTTCTTGCATCCTATACATATTTTCAAGATTACTTTTCACTGAAATTATACAACTTTGTACATATTGTATGAAACCTATGTAAATTTTTGCTGTTCTATAATTTCTGTATGTTGACTTGTATGTACTATCCCGTTCCCTCTACCCCCAGGACGCAGTTGGAATCGAGCGGTAGTCTGCTCAGTATGTCTTTCCTGGTAAAACTTTTAAATAAATAAATAAAATGGTGCCAAAGACCTTGCTGAAGTCCAGATTGGCCACGTCCACTGCTCTCTCCTGATCCACCTCCCTTGTCACCCAGTCAAGAAATTCAATGAGATTGGTCTGGTATGACCTCCCCCTGGTGAAACCATGCTGCTGTGGAGTCTGTAGTCTGCTGGCATCCAGATGTTCCACCAATCTCTGCTTCAGTAGTGCTTCCATGATCTTCCCCACTACCGAGGTCAGGCTGATTGGTCTGTAGTTCCCTGCTTCCTCTTTGTTCCCACTTTTGCGTATGGGGACTACATCTGCTGTCCTTCAGTCTTTGGGTACCTGCCCTATTTCCAGTGATCAGCTAAACAGGATTATAAGAGGTTCAGCGACCACCTCTCTTAGTTCCTTTAGTACCCTGGGGTGCACCCCATCTGGCCCCATTGCTTATTGACTCTTATTCCTTCCGGTTCCTTTAGGACCCTTTCCTGTGTAAAGGGATGTGTCCATTTCTGCACGTTCCCACCCCTTGTATTCCCTTCAGGCCCATTACCCTCCTCTTCCACAGTAAAGATTGAGCGAAAATATCTGTTCAGTTTGTCAGCTTTACTGTTGTCATCCTCCATGTGGCCCCCATCCTCCCCCTTCAGTCTGACAAACCCTCCTTTTGCCCTACTTTTTTCACTTATGTACCTGTAAAAGGTTTTGTCCCCTCTACCCACTGATTTTGCAATGCACTCTTCTGTCTGAGCTTTGGCTTCCCTTACTGACCTCCCTGCCTCCCTTTGCTTCTCCTGGTACTTCTCCCTATCCCCTTCTGCCTGTGTCTTTTTGTATTGCTTGAATGTGATCTTTTTGGCTTTCACTTTCTCCGCTACCTCCTTGGAAAACCATAATGTACACAGTGCTGTATATGACTCACACCAGCGGCACTGTCTACAGTAGTCCATGCATGGACATGGGCCAGACGACATGGCCACCAGCATGGTGGTGGCCCTCTGAGGATCTGCTATGCAGTGGCATGCTGCTGACGGTGATGGGTACTGTGTGCACAATGTGCCCCTCATGTGCAGCTGGTGATGGTTTGTGCTGCCATTCCTGGTGCCATGCAGTACACGGCCATGTGTTCCTGACATGTGGTTTGGGGGTGGTTGTTCATGCTTCATGTGCACATCATGGTGCTGCTTGCCTGATAGTGGTTTCTTCTTCCAGGTTCACAGAGAATGACAGCTGCACAGCCGCAGATGTTGGGGTTCAGTCTCCAGAGGCGTACATCATCAGGGAGGTCTACACGGCTCCTTTGGACAATTGTGCTGCAGCTCACAGCACTCCTTTAGGCCATGCAGACAGGTATCCATGCCATACAGTCAGGGTCACAGGCCACCATGTCCAAAATTTTTGGATGGCATGCAGAAGGCCACCTCATAGTGGGCCATCACACACGGACCTAGTTGTGGACATTAACCATCTCCTGTTTCCTGCCACCTGTCCCTCCAGCCCTGTTCCGCTTTGTATATAGATGCCATTGTTCCTTTCCTGGTCTCACATCCCCCACTCACGTTCCCCCATTTATTGGCTCATTGTTGTTGTTGTTGTTTATATTTTATGTTTTCTGTTTATTGTGGTAACATTCATTGTTGTGTTTTTCCTGTTTATTTTGTATCCTTTTATCAACAGTTTCATGAATGATTTTCCTACACATGTTGCTGTCTGCTGCGTTTTATTTCCATGGTGTGCTGTTCTGTGCCTGTGTGGTGTCCCTGTGCCAAGCATGCCCTTGTCCACAGGTGGTGGGGTGTGCAAGTTCCTGTCCATGTGTGCCCACCATACATGGATGGTCCCCACCAGTGTGCCTGTGTGGCCTGCTCAGTCTACCCCTGCATGTGGTTGGGCTCTGTTCCCCTGGGTAGGTGTGCTGTGGCTGTGCAAGCACAGCTGCAGTTCCACATGCTTATACGTGTTGCTCTGCTCACCCTGTTTGTAGCAGTCCTGTATGCACCTCCGTTCCTTGTGTGCCATATTCAGTCTTGAGCTGTTGCTCTGCACAGCTTTGTTTGCATGATTGCACCACATGCAATATTGAGCTGGTTTTGCACAATTGCATTTCCATGTACCCCTGCAGAATATGGCATTGTTTTTCAGCCACACATTGGCTTGCGCCACACATTACTTTGCATGGCGCATGTGTCTGGCTTTGAATATGACCCCCTTAATTTGTAATTAAATAAATAAACCAGAACGTGAGAGAACATGAAAAGTTGTGCATGAACACTTCAAGGTGTTCCACCCATGTCATCCACACAATCAAACTTGGTTTTATAGAGAGTGACTGGAGCCTGTATCAGATGAGGCCTGCTTCTAAATACCACTCCCACAATGAGAGGAAACTATTCAGGTGCCGTTAATAATTACCATATTAAAAATTGTGTACTAGCTAGAAAGAGAAATGTTTAAGCCTGTCAGACCACACGATCAAGCAACAACTGCCTAGAAAAAGCATTTAACTTACAAGAACTGTCATATGGCACATGCAGTGCAGATCTGGGTTCTCCAGATATGGTATGGATCAGCACTGGAAGATATAACAAAATAAGGGAAGGGGAGCTCCCTAACTATTCATTTTTCTCTCCAGGAGTGGGAAATAACCAGCCACCAAGGTAGCACCATAGTGTGTTTTAATAAGAAAAAACAAGGAAAACAACATTTGCCTTAAAAAGTAAGCCACCCTCCCACCACCCCCGGAATGACCAATTTACTGGAAGCATGCATAAAAAGAAAATCAATTATGGCAAGTTGCTGCAAGGCCATGCAAACTGTCAGTACCAGAACAAAACAGAAAGACTCACTGTCTGCAATAAACGCTGAGCAGTGGAGGATTCATCACAGGGTAGGGCAGGGGTGGACTAAAGCAGGAAAATAGGATCTGGTTATAATAGAACTCTTAAGCTCAGAATCACCCAACTGTAGGTCACAGATAGGGATATTAACAGATATATCAGTCCTTCTTCGACATCGATGCATTTATTCAAACCCCTCCCGTGATCACAGTGGATATGTTCATCAATACCAAAAACACTATATCAACAAAAAGGGCTAAAGAATTAGCAACCACCTTCCATGTCTAGGAGAGCTCTTTATGGCCCCCCCCCCCGTCCACCGCCTAGGTGTACAATTTGGCGGGCTCATTCAGAACAGTGCAGTAAATTCAACCTTGTGATCAGCAGCACACCTTTGGGGGTACACCTATTGTAAAACTTGTTACTCACTACACACTACATGATATGAGTCAAGGGCCTGATCCCACCCCTGCCAGCCTCCATGATATAGGCTAGTCTACGCGATTGGGAGACCATGCAAACAAATGCCCCAAGTTCTAAATAAACACATGAAACAGAATTTGTCAGTAGGACCATCTAGTCTGCCCATTTTTCCCTACCTATTACTATACCCTGGGACTTATTTGATCAATGGTGTCCCTCCCTCCTCCCTTTCCTCTGTCTACTATGCCCATGTGCCTAGCCTACAAATGCTCAAAGCTCCCACTGTCTTTGCCCCCACCACCTCTTCTTGTAGGCTGTTCTAGGTGTCCACCACCCTTTGTGTGAAGAAATATTTCCTTACATCCCTCTTAAACTCCCTCCTTCAAGCTTCCTTGCATGCCGCTTTCTTCTGGTGCTCCTCCTCCTCTGAAATAGACTCCACTCTTGCACCTTATTTACCACTGTGAGGTCCTTACAGGCTTCTGCTTTCTCTCCTCTCCTCCAGAAAATATATTTTAAGCACCTGGGGGCTCTCTTAATCTTGTTTCTTGTTCAACTCCCACAGTATTTTGCTAGACCTCTTCTTGACCACTTCCACCCTGTCAATGTCAGGAGGAGGTCTACCAAAATGGTGTGGCAGTTGAACGAGAAACCAAATTAGGAGAGCCCCCAGGTGCTTAATATATTTTCTGAAGGAGTGGAGAGTAAGAGGAGACCTGCAACTGGCATAGTACAACCACTCCCTTACTCAAATTCACAGCTGACACTAGTTCCGCTATGGATACAGGCTACTAACTGTGGCTGTTTTCACAGATATGAAAAATGCTTTTGACCTGGTGCACCTCTCCCTTCTCCACCACACCTTAAAAACCATGGAATTTGCATCAAATGTAGTCAGCTGGCTCTGTAGTTACCTATCCAACAGAATCCAAGTCATGAAGTTCAACTCTGCCTACTCAGATCAAGCTACAGTGAATATTGCAGTACCCCAACCCCAAGGCTCCATTCTGGGGCCACTACTATTCTTGTTATTTATTAATATCTCCTCCAGCCTCTCCTCCACTTTGGTCCTGCTCTGTGCTGATGATATTGTCTTATATACCAGTGCTAAAGATGTTGGTGACATCAATCAATGACTATCCACAGATTTCCAGCATACTCAAACCTGTCTAACACACAACTAACTCATTCTAAATGAGGCAAAGACCTGATCAATGCTATTTGGAATACCTGCTATGCTCAAAACAAGCTGAAATGACTTCTGAGCCTCCTGTCTTGATGTCTCACTCACCAGTGATGTGACCTTGTTTAAGTACCCAGGGATAACCTTAGACCAATCCCTAAACTTTGACCAGCACATACAGATCAATTGCAAATCTGTAAACTCCAAACTTGGCATTGCATACCGGACCAGTTATGCTGTAACACCATTGGCTAGACTGGCTATTGCCCAGGGTATCCTCATGCCTACTCTGACTTATGGGGTTGCTAAATATGCTGCTTCCTCTAAAGTGAACCTCCATAGATGGGACGTAACCTACAACAATATATGTAGGTATGCCTCATCTTCTCATATGCTAAAACATCATTGCCTCCCATACTCTGAGTTGAATTGGCTATCTCCCAGTACCACCAGACTTCACTCCCTCTGCACTACAGTTGACAGCATTGTGAGGACTCAGACTCTCCCTAACACTGGCAGAGCTGCTCACCCCTCACTATGCCAACTATGGACTGTGCTCAACTGACAAATCTCTCCTTAGTGTTCCAAAAATTCAAATCGACCTAGGGTGCCAGTGCTTTTGCCCTCCATGCCCCACTGCAGTGGAACTACATCCCGCTTGATGTCTGCCTAGCATACTTACACTGTGCTTTTAAAAAAGTGCTCCACCGCTACCTCATCTTATACGAACATACGAATATACAAAATTTGCCAGCAGATAAAGACCTAGAGGTCTATCAAGTCTGCTCGAATGTGCAGCTTGCACCCCTTATTCTGCAGCTGCCCCTCCCTCCCACCTTTATCTAGTCAGTGCTCCTGTTTCAAGCCCCCACAGTATATAACTCACCTCCTTTCACTCCCTTTACTCTTACCTGCCGACTTTCTGCTGCTTTCCTCCCTGCAACTTATCTATTACTTGTCTCTGTCTCCTTGACCTGTTTTTTGGCCGCACCCTCTTTGGGTTGCACTTGCTACTTGTCTCTGTCTCCTTGACCTACTTTTAGCCATACCACTATGGGTCTTACTTGCTTGACTGTTCTATCACCCACTGCCTTCTGCTAGATATCGATGATCTCCTCTCAATATATGAGTTGGCTATTTTGTCCTACCTGTATTCAAGCCCAGTACCTAAACTGGTAACTAAAACTGTAGCATTGTACTGTACCCTGCACTAAAACTCTGCACTTTATTCATATCATTTGCACATAATGTATAATACCCTGTTTTTTATATTGCTTTGTTTCATGTTGTTTAACATCATGTATAATACCTTATTTGTATACTACTGCATTTCACCTTCTGTATATCTTCCTCTGTAATTGCTCTGTAACCTCCTGGGTCATGCCTGAAATAATCATTTCTATGGCTAGCACACCCACCTGGTTAACAAAAACTAAATAAATAAAAATTTCCTTGTAGACGTGCAGCCTCCAGAACTGGACAGTATACTCTAGGTGGGGTGTCACTAATGGCAATACAGTGGCAACACCAACTGTTTTCTTCTGTTGGAAATCCCCCTCCCTATGCATCTCAGCATTCCAAGAGGAGTTCTACTACTTTGTCACACTGCCCTACCACATTCTGATCTTTAGATATGATTTTTAGATATGATTAACCCAAGGTCCCTCACTTGCTTGGTGACTGTATCTCCCCCCATCTTATACACATCCCCTGGGTTTCTCCATCCTGGAGCATGACTTTGCACATTTTGGCATTGGGACCCAGCTGCTACACCCCAGACCACTCCTCTAGTTTCCCCAGTCCTTCTGCATTCTCTCCAACCATTCCTGGGTGTCCTCCCTGTGGCAGAATGTTATATCATCCCCAAAGAGGCCACAAAATATCCCTGTGAGAGAAAAAAAAAATAACCAACCTAAAATCCAGCAAAGAACAGAGCCCTTGCCCCCCCCCACTCCACTCTGCACCTTCCTCACCCCCCCCCCATCAAAGACAAGGAGGGGAATAAAAGAACATTCAACTCTCTTAGAAAGTCAAAAATTCCAAAGCAGGACCTTGCCTAAAGTGCATCATCATGGTAAAAGTGGAATTAAATTGTGTTCAATGGGCCGCACAAAGGCAGCCATTGCTGAATCAGTAGGAGACATGTCCCCTTGTGGCAGAGTGGTTTCAGAAGCTCTAATAGGAGAACAAACAATTGAAGTGCTTGTAGCAGTAGTGTGTCAGAGTTTATTTCTATGTTGTTGATGCCTAGCTTACTTCTGATGTTGTTGTCTCCACAATTGACTGCACCTCTTTTCATTAAAATATTTTTAAAGTTTCCACCAGATTAGTACAATGGGAGCTCAGAAGCCAGCTGCCTGTTGTAGGTCAGGGAATTGTTGGAACCCCACTGGAGTGACAACATATGCCTCACTGGCAATTCAAGGGAAGGTTGTATCCCTTTTTGTTTTAAAAGGCACTGGATAGTCAGGACTTGTTGGCACCATTGGACTGTGACAGGTACAAGGTCATGGTCTAAAAAAATCCTGTGGTCCCAAAAAAACCTCTTTCTTGGCCCATGCTACCCATAGTACTTCCTCCTTTGTCACAAATTCAAACCAAGTCATGAAAAGGGAATGTGGGTGGTTATTATGGTCATTGGAGGAGGCCATAAGTGCTCAGTGTACTTCTATAATGTTCAGTGGCTTATCTAGAGGCAAACTCAAGGTTTCCCAGTATAGTCATGTGAATACAAGCATTTTGCCAGATTCTACTCTGAAAGGCCATATAAATGAATACTGTTGTTCCTGTGTTGGATTTACAGTTCTTCCAGGCATTGCTCTAAGTCCTGTATGTTTTTTGTTGTTTTTTTTTTTTTTTATGAAGTGAAGCATGCTTAGTTATGTATGCATGAATGTTGACTGTGCAGGTGCATTGGGGTAAGCATGACTCAATTGCCCAGGTTTGCTGTTCCGCAATCAGGAGGTCATGGCAATTATCCACAACCACTGTTTCGAGCCATGACAAAGAGTGTCACCAATTATCTTTAATTGTGTGTAGAGTTTCTCAGAAGTGATTGTAAATCCCCCCCTTCCCCTTGTTCACCATCACTAATGGAGGGTGAGGACTCAATATGGCAGGAGACAGAGCTACTTCTGCTACTTGCCTGATCTAGTAAGATAGCTTCTTGTGATTTTGACTCTGCACCACAGTAAACTCTTTAAGCCGCTGCATTGTAGACATGATGAGTGTCTCAGTGAAGCATTTGAGGCACAGGAGGGTGCTGTTGTCTGCAAGAATTGAAATAGATGTTATATGCCTTCTCTGAGCTACACGCTCGGGCAGCCATTCAGGTAGTGGTGTGGCATGACTATAAGTTGATCACGGTGGATAGAATCATGCAGGCAGTTTAGTTATGAAAAAAATGGCATGCTGCCACCCAAAGTTCTGAGTGCATTTACTACAAATGTTCAAATTAGTAAAGGTACTGGAACATGACAAATGAGCCAGTACAGTATATCAGAGGATTTGTTGTAAAGAGATTAGTCTTAAGACATAACCCTTTGTAATAACAATCATGTTTGGGGAAAAACAAACCAAACAATGTGCAAACAAAGGGAACAATGTTAAACTAGCTTAAAATAAAATAAGAAAATGGGAACCGTCAGATAAATCTGTTTTATTTATCTTATCAATGTTACATATAAAAAGGGTTTTTAGTCACTATTTCTGTAGTTCTGCTTATAGGTACCATACTACACACAAAGCTCCTTCCCTTGTTTGTACCAACAACACACAAGCAGATGGAATAACAGATCTTTCGAAAACGCAGTGGGTGCTTACGTAATTACTGTATGTTGAAACTACCCAGACTGTAAAGGACCCACACAAAGAGTCAATCTGTAACCTCTGGAATTTTTCAAAACTGTATGTAATTTATCTGTCTGAAATGTTTTGAGCTTGATTTGACTTAATTTCCTTTGGGAACTGCTTATTGTACTTGTAATGTTTTTTGTGACTATGTATCTGATGTGGAACCTTTGCAAATGAGAACTTGTGCTCAAAGGTAATCTATGAAGCTTTCAGTAAATAAATAAATAAAATAAACCTTTCAGTCCCTGAGTGCAAAAAACAACAATTCATTTTAAAGTCTGAAAACTTAATAATTGTGAATTGCACCAGGGAAACAAATGGTTTACAAAACAGTTAGTGTTTGTATGACTCTTTTTTTTTTAAGGGCCTGTTGCACTTACAACATTGTTCTAGCTGCCATAATTGAAAGGAGTCAATCCCCTGCCCAATGAGACATTGAAACTGACGTCAGAAAAACACCAGTGGCCACCCCATAGCGGCCCAGTCCTGCCTATCTAATGCGGAATGCGCTTACCTCTGTACAGGTTATTAGTGAGGCTGCATCAGGAGTATATTGTAAAATACTGGTGCCTAGATCTTAAAAAGCACATTAACCTGCTGCAGACAGTCCAAAGAGGGGAACAAAGATGATTGTAGGCCATCTAAATGACACAAGAAGAGGCTGGAGGCCCTGATTATCAACTCCCTGGAGGAGAGGCGGGAGAGAGGAGACATGATCGTGGCCTTCAAGTATTTGAAAGGAATAAATAGTGTGGATAAGGGGGCTCTTCAAGCGTAGCAGGAACTGAAACACAAGGGAGCACAATCTCAGGTTGGAGGGGGAGGTTTAGGATAGAGGCTAGGAGGCACTTTTTACAGAGAGGGTGGAGGTGGTTAGAATGTGCTTCTGCAGGAGGTGGTTTAGCTGAAAATAATAAACAGCTTCAAAAGAGGATGGGATAGAGGTAAGGGGAAAAAGGATAAATGGAGGGGCAAACAGAGGGGAACGACAGATTGGAAAGGAGGTTAGGATCAGTAGCTTATGCTGAAGACCATACAATATGAGTAGGTTAGATAGACCTGATGGCCTTATTCTGCTGGCTCCATCGTATGTTCATCTACATGAGACTCAGAAATGCTCAGACTCTTAACACTATGGTCCATATTTTTTCCTTTGTTTTCTTAATTTTCTACTTATAAAAATATCCCTACCAATTCCCTAGCGTGTTGACCCACTCCATACAGGGGCCAATTTGTATTGTATACAGTAAACAACAGTGATGAGGACCACCACCACTTCCTTCCAAGCTCGGTGCAGAAGATGAATAAGAGTGACTGCTAGTGTTACTGTTCAGTGACTGTATTCAGCAGCTCAACAACGTTATGCTACTATGGCCTTGGAATTTAAACTGGTGATGCTGACATTTTTAATTTATGTGGTGCTCACTGGTGTGGTGGTGACAAAAATAACAAGCATTTGTCAATGCCAAATGTTGTCTTGCTGGTGTTGACATTGGTAGCGCAGGAGTTAGAGAGATGGATGAAATGAATAGTAGTGAAGTACAAAATCGACGACAACCCCACAGCACCCTGCAGAGCCTAACAGGCATTGGGGTGTGCTTTCAGGCTGTTGTCCACAACAGTCATGCCATTTCACCTTACTCTACCCTGCAGACACCAGCAAGTGTTGAGGTGTGCCTTGGGGTGTTTGGGCTTTACACTCACCCCATTCCATAAGGAAATACACTGAAATGGGTGCAGTATAGGACAATGGGGTGAACTTTGGAGCCGAAGAGTCCAAGGCACACCTCTATGCCTGTCACTGGCTGCAGGGTGGGCATGGAATATTATAAACATTACTGTTGACAATCCCAGATCACACCCCTGACAACTGTCAGTCCCTACAGGGTAGGGTATTACAGTGGGAAAGCCTAACACCCCAGGGCATTTCTTGGTATTTTCACTCCAAGTTTTCAACATGGGCTTTCTGTGACCCCACTGCATGAATAGTGACACTTTCAGTTTGTTAGTCGAAAGGTGATTTTGCACAACGACTATGCTATTTGGCACCACAGGTATGAAAACACATTTCAAACAGGATGTGAAAAATGGCAGCTGTACTGTTCATGAGGAGGTATAAAAAAATGGTAATGATGAAAATGTGGAGTGGAAATAAAACAAAATTGGTGAAGTCACAAGCATGCGTAGAAACTGCACAACATACACCCGTAATGCAATTATTTTGGGATTTTTTTACACCAGATTTCCAACACAGGCATTTTGGGACCTCTGCTCATGAACAGTGGCACTGTGATTTTCTTAATCTGTCCCAAATATTGATTTCACACAGCAACTGCACCCATTGTGTGACACAGGTGAAAAATATGTTTTGGGAAGGATGTGAAAAATGACAGCTGTACTGTTCATCAGGCAGTATGCAAAAATGACAATTTTGAACATTTGGAGTAAAAATACAAAACATTGGTGAGGTTGTGAGCGTGCGTAGAAACTACGTAATACATGCTGGTAACGCAGTCATTTCTGGGAATTATTTCACCAGATTTGCAATGTGGGCTTTTTGGGACCTCTCCTTATAAACTGTGATTTTTCTAATCTGTCCCAAACATTGATTTTGCACATCGACCACGCCATTGTGCGCCACATGTGCGAAAACACATTTCAGGTCAGATGTAAAAAACAACAGTTATACTGTTCATAAAGTGTGGAAAAATGGCAATGTTGAAAATCTGGAATGGAAATATTAAAAATTCTAGAAGTCACAAGTGTGTGTTGGAACTGTGCAACACACACTCATACCACAGTTATTTTGGGGAATTTTTTAGTCAGATTTGCAACATGGACTTTTTGGGAGCCTACCTCATGAATTGTGATGTTGTCATTTCGTTAATCAGTCCTGAAAGGTGATTCTATGCAGTGACCATGAAATCACCTTTTGGGACACAATAACAAAATAACGGTGACTGAGTTCATGAGATGGGGTCCCAAGAACCACATGCTGAAAATGTGGTGCCACAATTCCAAAAAATGGCCGAGATATCCACCTGTTGGAAAAACCGATTTATGCCATTATGCAGCTTACCGGCATTTCTTCAGTTCGCGGTCGGCGTTGAACAGTGCAAATGTGTTCCCGGTCCACCAAAGATCATCACGTCAGGCTCTGCAGGTAAGTATGGGATGAGGGGGAGGTGGTGTGTGCAGAGGGTGGGCGCAGGTTGGGGGAAGGGTCCATCAACAGCAAGGGACCATTTTCTACTTGACAGGTACAAAAAAAAATTTAAAACATTGTGGGAAGGTTTTCTTTTTTTACAGGTACATTTGGCATGCTGGGGTGGGCTTCTAGTGTGCCACCTGCGTGTTTTTGGGGGGACTGGAGCCAAAGGGGATTGGGCACCCCATCGGCAAACAAAAAAGGGGCTATGTTGGGAGAGGGACATGATGCCAAGGGGGATTGGGCAACCCCCCTCGGCAAACAACTTGTACAGGAGACATTATGCTGACAGGGACTGGGGTCCCCATTGGCAAATGAACTGGGGAGGGGGCATGCCGACAGAGGGATTAGGCACCCCCGACTTTGACTTTTATGGGGACTGTGAGAGGCGGACAGTGACAGCCACCACAATGTTTATTGAAATGTTACACCAGGCAAGGCACACCCTGCAACGAGCAATCACTCCCTCATTGCAGCAATGAAATTGTTTCAGGTTGGTGGCATGCTTTTCAACTGCTGTCATAGGCAGCATGTGCATTTACTGGTGCCACACAGACAAACCCCAAAAAAGCAGTGGGGGCATTGGCCACAGCAGGACCGCACCTCCGAAACATGCTATTCCAAGCTACCACAATATAAGGAGAGGGAACTGGGAGGATAAATGATGATGACATTTCCATTATACTTAAGCATACCGGCATTAGTGTCGTCTACAGCTGCAGTAGTCCACTCTCAAAAAATTTATGAATGCCAAAACCATCCAATATTGCTTGTAGAGCTGTGCGAAAAAAGTCTTCTGCTGGCAGAATTTCCATGAAAGTCAGACTTTCCCTTCTGTGAAAATTTGGAAATCAAATTAGCAACTTTCATGAAAATTATGATTTTTTTTGCCAGCACTCTATTTAATATTTCCCCTGGTGTCTATTGGCACCTCACACCAGTTTCCAATTGCTGTCTGATATCAAACATATTAGATTTTCCCAGTGTCTCCTCTCCCCCCCCACACCTGAAGCCCTAACTGAAAGAGAAATAAAATTACCTGGTGGCTAGCAGTCTCTCCCTCCATCTGATCACTCACCCTACATATAAAAAATACTTCCCTGGTGGCTAGTAGTTCCCCTTCCCCCGATCACCTTCCCAATGTGGTTTTCATGTGCCCTGGTGTCCAGTGTAGCCCCCCATCCCAAACCTCTGAATAGTTATAAACATTTCCCCAGTGGTCTAGTGACCCCTTCCCTATCCCTAAACCCCAGTACCTGAATTCACACAGCTATTCCCTGTTGGTCTAGTGCACCCCTGCCCCCACAACACATAGTCTCCCACCACCCTGCTCCTCCCATCCCAAACCTGAGGGGGCAACTGGCACCGCCCTCTGCTCTCCACCATGGTTGGCCACCTACTGAGCTGTCAGTAAATGAGCATGTAGTTGTGCAAACACATGCTCATTCATTGACATCTCACACTCATTCATTCAGCTCTTTCAGTGGCGCAGATAAGAGTGGAGGGCTATTCCAGTCACTGGTGGGGATTGGGTTGGAAGGGGAATGGCATGGTAGACCAAAGGGGTCCACCACATAATTCTCCTTCCATCCCAATCCCCCACCAGTGACTGGAGCAGCCCTCCATTCTTGTCTGCTCTGCTGACAGAGCTGTCACTGAATGAGCACAAGCTGGCCTGTCAATGAATGAGCACATGCTTGCACAAGTACGCACTCATTCATTGACAGCTCAGTGGGTGGCTAGCCATGGTGAAGAGTGGATGGCTGTGCCAGTTGGCTCAGAAGTTCAGGGTGGGGGAGCGGGTGATGGGACACTACTTGCCAAGGTGGGGGGGGGTGCACTAGAACACCAGGGAATAGCTGTGTAAATTCACATACTGGAGATCGAGGATCACTAGGGGTCACTAGACCACCTCAGAAATGTTTATAACTATAAAGGGTATCGGGATGGGTGGTTACACTGGGTACCAAGCATATGAAACAAAAATCATGTTGGGTAGGTGATTGAGTGGAGGGAGGGAATGCAAGACACCAGGGAATTATATTTCTGTTTTGGGTAGGGCTTCGGGGAAGGGGCACTGGACACCAGGTAAAACCTTTTTTTTCTCAGTTCAGCAATGGGGAGCAGGCACTGGGATGGTGATGCTTAAACACAATTTAAGTATTTCAATGTTTGAGAGGCATAACACTCACCCTTGCAATTAGGAAACATGAACAAAGTTTTAGTCCAAAAGAACAAGTATTTTATTCAACCATTCCAGTGATAATACAGCAGTGAAAGGACGCTCTTATATTGCACCCTTGCCTTTGGGGTAGCGCTCTCTCTCTCTCTCTGTCTCTCTCTCCCCCCTATTCCCTCAGCCTCTCTTTAGTTCCCTTTTTTATGTTGTCTTACGCATGTACAAGCAACATCTTGTGGTAGTAACAGAAATGCAGAGGTGTGTCAGTGTTGGCAAATGCAGGGCATGCTTTAGTAGGTGAATCCCTCATTCTCCAATTAGCCAGCATGCTAATGCTGACACAAGAATTATGTAAAGTGTCACCAACTTGAAAGAAATGTGCCACTGCAAACAGAGATAATCTCGTCATGCAGCAACACAGATGACACACCTCCCATACGTGCCTTTCCTGGTGAAACATTTCAATAAACATGGCGGCGGAAGGACTGCAAACAGCTGTTTGCATCGTGACACCTCTACCTCACCACCCCACCAGTCCTTGCCTGAAAGGTGGGAGAAGATGCTTTCCTCGACTGCCTCCTCCACGTCCCACTGTCTCTGGCTCAACATTGTCTCCCACCCATGCGGAGCAGGCCACAGCCTAAGCTCCGTATGGGCCGGGAGTATTCAGTGCCCAAAGGCACTTTAACTCTCAGCACGATTGATAACGCTGGTGTACCCCCTTCCCCCAGCTGCTCACATCAGGGTGCTTTATCCCTATGTCAGTCTGTATCCCCCCCTCATCCTTTAATGTGGCACGCTGGGTGCCCACCCCAGTGTGCCAAAATCTACTCTGGTTTTTCTAACACCACGATGCCCACTCCCAGTGTCGAATACCCTCCTCAACATATCCTCCAACGTCAGGGAGCTCAATCCTCGGGTTGGCATAGGTCCCCCCCCAATCCACCCCCCAGTACTCTGGCACACAGGAAGCCCACCCCAGAGAGCTGAAATCCATAGTTTCTGTAAAAAGAAAATAGACCTGATAATGCCTTTTTTTTTTTAACTTGGAAAAATAAAAGGTCCCTAGCTGTTGCCACCAACCCCCCCACTTCAACCTGCACCCTCTTTCTGTGCACTCCACCTCCCCGCACCCATAGTTATCTCTGGAGGTCAGGTGCAGTGATCTTCAGTGGACTGTAAACACATCTGCACTCTTCAAAAGTCGACTGCAAACTGAAGAAATGACTGTAAGTCCTATAATGGCACTGAATTTTTTTTTAATTATACATGGACATAAGTGAACAGCCAATGAAATGGTCAGACTGGCAGTTTACCACTGGTGTAAATCCTCTAATAATCACTGGCTGATGAGCAAAGGATGATGGTGTTCATCTGTAGCACTGGAATAAATACAATAAAAATAAAAACGCAAAGCCACCTCTTTAAAAGTTGTTCTTTATTATAGTAAATAAATTAATCTTGGTATAATTGCAATAAGCTACTCGGAGGATGTGGGTTATCGGGGGACTTCCCATGGCTGGCGAGGATTTACTCACTCCAGCCGTACTAAATCTCCCGATAACCAACACCCCCTCGTGGCTTATTTAAGCAATAATGCATGACAGGGTCATCCAACCACCCGAGAAGTGATGATATCCCAAGATATACCACACCCTGGAGTGCATTATTGCTATTATGAACTGGATCATAAAATCAGAGTAAATAAAAAACTGCTAAAAATATCAAACATTTAAAAAAATGTATGTATTTCTAAGGTAGTGTAGGAGTACTGTTTCTGAAAATAGTTTCATTCTGGTTGTGGGCAGCTGGTGGCTCTGTTGGTGTTGGTACCTCTCCCTATTTATTCTGCCCCTCATCACACACAGCATGAAAAAGAAAAGTATGTTTCTGTCATCTGTTTAAAATAGCATGTGTGCCACTTTTTTTTGTTTTACTTGGAAACTAAGTAGGAACATGTAGCACATTTGTTTTTCTGGGAAACCACCTACTGACCTGCCCCGTGGCTCCTCGAAGTGACAAAAGGTTTTTTTCCTCTTAGGAAGTCTTTGTATGTTGGTGTTGGGAAGATGGCTTGTGCCATACTACTGAGGGAAGGTACACTGCTGTTAACATCCTAAGAGGTGAGGCATTGCGATTTATGTTTACAACCGTGTTCTGGATGGTACGGATGATTTGGAGTGGGTTGCAGGCTTGTGGTAACTCCCGTTTTGTGTCAGGTAGCATATTGTGATGGGGAAATGTAAATAAACATAAAATATTGCTTGTTGAAAGCAGTGAGAGCATTTTTCCTTACTATTTGGAGCTGCTTTTCTTCATCAAGGGAATTTTGCTCTCGGATGGATTCCTGGTGGACAGTGAGAAGTCTGGTGGCCGAAACCTTTTTGAAGCCGTGATGATGTAGCCGATATCATCATGGCTTCAAAGAGCTCTCGGCCAATCAGATTCCTCTATTTGCGATCCTCAGTTATAATGTTTAATTTAGGCTGATACCTCAGACAATTTCAGGAGTTTTGGTCCCAAATTTTCAACATGGGGTTCTTGGGACCCCACCTCATGAACACAGTCACTGTCATTTTGTTATTTGGGTCCCGAAAGGTCATTTCACGGTCACTGTGTGGAATCGCCTTTTGGGACTGAGTAACAAAATGACAGTGCCACTGTTTATGAGGTGGGGAACCAAAAAGCCTATGTTGCAAATTTGGTGAATATTCTAAACATGATTGTGTCACGAGTTGCATTGCATGTTTCCACGCATGCTCTTAACTTCGACAATTTTAATATTTTCACTCCAGATTTTCAACATTGCCATTTTTCCCCTCCTCCTCCTCCTTATGAACAGTATAGCTGTCATTTTTCATATCTTGCCTGAAATGTGTTTTCACACATCTGGCGTACAATGGCATGGTCGCTGTGCAAAATCAATATTTGGGAAAAATTAATAAAATCACAGTGCCACTGTTGATGAGTGGATGTCCCAAAATGCCTGTGTTGAAAATGTCATTAAAAAATCTCCAAAATAATTGCATTATGGGCGTGTGTTGGCAGTTTCTACGCATGCTTCTGACTTCAACAATTTTTCATATTTTCATTCCAGATTTTCAACATTACCATTTTTTATCTCCAAGATTAAGCACCTTGTTCCGTCCAGTGATTTACCTACACTGGTCCATGCCTTCGTGACCTCACACTTGGACTATTGCAACTCCCTTTACCTAGGGCTACCTAGGGTGGAAATCTGCTGCTTGCAGATAGTGCAGAAAGCTGTGGCCCGGCTTTTGACTGGGACTTCCCAGTCCTGTCCTATTTCGATGGTTCTGCGCTGACTGCACTAGCTGCCTGTACAGTGGCAGATCACCTTTAAAGTCAGTTTACTAACTTTTAAAGCCCTACATGGACAGGGCCCAGACTATTTGCAAGAGCTCCTGGTTCCCTACTGCCCTGGGCAATTACTCCGCTCAGCTGAAGAGGGGTTGCTAGAGATTCCTAGGGTGTTTCTGAAATCTTCGGGGGCCCAAGCTTTTCTGCATGCAGCCCCAACCATTTGGAATTTTCTACCCTATCAGTTATGGGAGTGCACGACCGTGGAGAGATTTAAACGGGCATTAAAGACATATTTGTGGTACCAGGCATTTGGTGACTGATTGTACTTTTAAATTGTATTAGTTGTTTTATATTTTTAAGATGTTGGCATGTTTGATGTGTTATTTTTATTCTGTTAGGCACCTTGGTTTTTGAAAGGCACCATAAAAATAAAGAATATTATTATTATTATTATTTTACATCTCCTCATGAACAGTACAGCTATCATTTTTCACATCCTGCCCGAAACGTGTTTTCACACCTGTGGCACCAAATGGCAGAATTACTGTGTAAAATCACCTTTCGGCTAGCAAACTGATAGTGCCACTGTTCATGAGCTAGGGTCACAAAAAGCCCATGTTGAAAATTTGGAATGAAAATACTAACAAACACCCAGGGCATTAGGGTTTCCAACCATAACGCCCCACCCTGTAGAGACTGACAGGCATCAGCGGTGTGACTTAGGATTGTCGGTTGTAATGCTCACACCATTCCATCCCCACCCCCACCCTGCAGCCAGTGACAGGCATTGAGGTGTGCCTTGGACCGTTTGGCCCCAAAGTTCACCCCATTCTCCTATACCATACTCATCTCAGCGTATTTCCCCATGGAATGGGGTGAGCGTAAGGCCCGAAGACCCCAAGGCACACCGCGACACTTGTCAGTGTCTGCAGAGTAGGATGAAGTGAAATGGTGTGAGCATTATGGTCGACAATTCAAAGGCACACCTGAATGCCTGTCAGTCTCTGCAGGGTTGGATTGGCATCAGTTCAATACTTCACTGCTATTCCTATTATGCATCTTTCTAACTCCTGCACTACCAATGGCAGCATGACAACATTCAGCATTGACAAATGCTTGTTTAAAATCACTTTTGCTGGCAAGTCTGTATTGTTTTTGTAGCCTGCTATCAGACACAGTCTGGCATCTCTGTGCTTCTCTATTTTTGGGATGGCAGGCAGCCAGCAAACCAGTGCTGTTTCCTTTTTACATGCAGTCACTCTCTCTGGTTTTACTTCTTCAATCCCTTTTGTTGTGCTTTATCTGTTCCGTAGAGAACAATCTCTCTCTCTCTCTCTCTCTCTCTATCTATATATATATATACGTATATATATACAGTGTAGACATATATATATATATATCCTCAGCAGCCAGAAGCCACTGTTAAGGGTTCTTTTTATATCTGCAAAATTGTAACTTCTCTTTTCTTAAGGGGTATTGAGGGGTTTTTTTTGTTGTTTTTTAATTTTGTAAAATAGTAACTTTTCTTCTGTTAAGGGGTACTTTCTTGGTAAAATAAATAGTAGCTTGTCTTTAGTAGTTTGCTTGTGTTTTGGCCCCCTTGGCCCTCTCCCCCAGCAAAATTATTATTTCCTCTGTTGGTCTCTCTCTCTCTCTCTCTCTCTCTAACTATCCTTAGCTGCAGGTTGATTCCCCTTTTTAAAGTGCAACTTATTAGTCTTTCTTGGTTGTTTTTGGTTTATTTTTGCAACTCTGGGCCCTCCCACACACAATGTTCTGTATCCTCTCTCTCCCAGCCAACCAGAATCCCCCAGTTTTATTTATTATTTATTTATTTTGTTTGGTAGTTGCTTTCCCATTTCTTTTAGTAGGCCAGCCCTCCCTCCCACTCACTCCCTGCCCTCTCTTTGTCCCCCATGTCTCTCCTCTGACTGTGCCCACCCCGTCACTCACACTCTCTGCCCCATTTGTTGCATTGTACAGCAGTTCTTATACTGCTGAGCAGTCTCACATGACCCTTTCTGCCTGCCAGCTCCTGCTGTTAGCTGGTTATGGTTACCGTTGGTATACTGACAGTCCATTGCGTCGGTCAGTGCGCTCCTGTCAGTGACACCCAGTCCCCTCCTCCCAGCCAACCAAAGACACCACTTCTACTCACTGTTCATCCTTTCTCTTCTCCTCATATCATCAGGTCCCCTCCTCCCCATCCACCAGAAGGCATCAGGCACTCACTGCATCCCTCTCTTCTCCCCAGTGTCCCCACATCACCCAGTCCCCTCCTCCCCACCCACCAAGGCACCAGATGCTCACTGCATCACTCCCTTCTCACCATTCCCATGTTGCTAAATTCCCTCCTCCCTACCCACCAAGGAACCACATCCCTTTTCCTCCAAATGTCACCCTGACTTGCCTAGTCCCCTTTTCCTACTCACCAAGGCTCTACACATTCTCACCGCATCTCCTTTTTACTTCTTTCCATGTCACACTGTCACACTGACTGCCATCAGCTTTACCCATGGACTCAGAATTGGACTGAACTGACTGAGCCCATATTTATCCAAGTCTATGGGTAAATGCTAGATCCAGGGGAGGGGGGTTCTGTTTCAAAAAAGAACAGTCCATCCAACCTTAGTTACAAAGCATGAGAAAAAGAAGCATTTCAGCTGTTGGAAGTGTGTCCATACTCAGGTTGGGTATAGTCACTGCTATGCAGCAGAAGGGTCAGAAAAGATGGGCCCAAAGTTGCATCCACTCTAACATATCTATTATCTATTTTATTCATTTAGGTAAAGTTAGGGTAAAATCATTCTTATTTACGCAGGGTAAGAACATTAGCTCTACAAAACTACTTTCAAGACTATCCTGATAAAAAAATAGGTTACATCATTTTAGAATAATACAAGAAAACAATTATTAGAGAAAGGAGTATGCAAATATGACATTTTTTATGTACAATTTACATCTTTGTGGGTAGATGTTTGTTAATATAGTATACAGAATGTAAACTGTATTTGTATATGAATTTGCATAACTGTAAAGCCCTACTGTACCCCACATGGGTTACTCCCCATAAGCCCTGTAACTAGATGTATATGTAATCCCCCCAAAGGTGAGGCTTACCTTTTGGACTGCCGGAGGCTCAGGGTGGATCCATCTGTGTGCCTGCGACCTCTGATTTGAACTGGTGTTGGAGGCTAGGTGAAGCAAACTAGAGCTTACTATAATTCAAGTTCCTCTGAGCTCTGAGCTGCAAACCTGGTGACATTCAGCAGACCAGACCTGGGTTTGAATCCCACAGCTTCCACTTACATACTGTGTGACCCTGAGCAAGTCACTTAACTTCCCTGTGCTCCCAGGTCGCGCCTGTAAAATAACTTTCAGCTTAGTGTACTAATCCTGGTTAAACACAACTAAAAAAAAATGTTTCCATGCTGCTGATGAAAGAGGTGTCCTCACACCTGAAGAGAAGTGAACAGATCGCTGCTGACCTCACTTACGCAAACTGGATTACAAATAAAGTTGGCTAATCCTTTGTAAACAAGTAAAGTAATACAACATACATCTAAAGAAATTATGTGAAATTAGCAGCAGGCACTGCAGAGATGTAAACAGCTGAACGTCACTATCTTGACATCCTTTGACCCCCCCACAATCAGATGAACATGGTTCCTTGCAGTTCTGTGGGAACTGCAAGGAACCAAATGTACTCTGGGAGCAGAGTGGCAGAGTGCTTGGTTCCCTTTTTGCACTAATCTTGGAGCCAGATGAATGACTGACAGGCAAGTCAGCCACTAAAGAAAATGTGTGCTGTGCTAGAAACTTGCCATCTGCAAGGAGGGGTTTCAGTCAGTTCTGCTCAGGCATTCAGAGGAAGAAGTCATTCTGAGGAGGAGAACTGAGAGCCAAGCTCGCCTCTGAGTTAGAAGTGACTGATTCATCTTTCTAAAAGCTGCTAGAGTTCAATCCAAATTCTTCGATGTTGATGGAGAATCCTGCTAAAGCTGCAAGAGAGCTGCTGTGTCATCTGAGAAAAAGAGCTGTTGCTATCACAGGTGAGAGTGTCCTTTTCTACCAAGTCTGGTGTAATGTGATGGATGGGAGATTATACAATGACAAGAAAAAATCCTGGCTTCTGACTGGTCAGTCGGTCATCACAGCAGGGATGTTATCCTGGCATAACATCCCTGCTGATTATTTGCATGGCTGCCATCTTTTCTTAAGAAACAAAAATATTTTTACACACTAACAAAAAAATTCTTTAAAATTATGGTTTTTGTTATAAAACAACAAGCCATTATATAATAGGAATAATGCCCTCCAGGGTGGGTGTTATGCTGGGATAACATCCTTCTCGGGTTGGCTGACTGCCAGGCTCTCGCCCAACCACCCAAGGTGGATGTTATCCCAGCATAACACCCACCCTGGAGGGCATTATTCCTTTAGTACGGTCAGAAGTCTAGTCTCCAAGTACCTGGTACCCTGAACCATGAGAGTGCCCAATGATTGAGGTCTAGGCTTCACTCAGAACTTGACACACTGCTAGTGAGTTATGAGAAGGATGCCACGCAGGAACAACCAAACCCAAACTGAGGCCTGCATCTAATCCAGCTGTTGCTGCCTGTGTAGTCATCAGTTCCAGCTTCCAACAGAGGTCTGCTTGAACAGCTGCTCTGAGATCCTGTTATAGCTACTGTCTGCACTACCAGGGATGCATGAGTACTGGCCTAGCCTGCAAGAGTTCAGCACCATCATGTACATTGTTGGATTACAAATATGTTCTCAAGAGTCCATTTCCCATCTGGAATTACAAGTTGTGTTTAAATGCTAGCCAAAATGTCAGTCAAGTGGAGGGGGTTATATTGCAATCTTGTGTCTTTAAATAAGTGCACAAACACAAGATCCCAGCAGTTTATTCTCATGCCATACCAATTAGACACCTGGGCATCTAGTAACTGGATAACCTGCAGTTTGAAAAAGTAAAGTGTTTGAGAGCATTTGTAGTGCTGTGGAGGTACAGCTATGGAGAATAGATGGGGGCCTACTAGTACAGTAAGATCCAAAGGTTATTGTATGTGGGTGATGGTAGGGCTGTGATATCTCTACAGAGAGGCTTGACTCAGTGAAGAGATCATTTGTGGGGGATCTATACTGGTGACTGATAGTCTTTGGTTACATGCTAAACTGCTAAATAATTGTCTAGACACCTGATTACATAACCCCCTTACTTTTCAGGACCTGATCCTGCTGTTATAATAAAGTCCTGCTGTTGGTTTCTTAACTTTTGTGTGTGAGCATAGTGGGCGCTATGCACGAATGGCCCCACAATACGCACTGAGCGGTAGTAAATCCTGTGCACCCCTATGTGGTGTACAGGGCAAGGCAGACATACAGCATGCACAACTGCAAGTGCATGGCATGCAAACAGAGGGGGTATGAGCCGGTGCCATGTGGAGGGAAGAACGGACAGGAAGGGGGCATGGCCAGGAGAAACAGAACCTCCATGTGACCCCACCATATAAGGTGCCACGGATTGCACCACGCAGCAGCATGGCTGAGAATACAGTGAAACAGCAGTGTGTATGAGAAATGCAGGATGATGGGAGGATGCGAAAGCACCAGCGGAGACAAACAGAGAAGGCAGCAGGGGAGGATGAAGTAGATGTTGTGGGGTGGGAGGAACACGTACACGCTCCACAAACTTCAGCAGCGGGCAGGTTGTGGTGATAGTAATGGACATGAGGCAGAACTATGACAGACTGTACAGGGCCCTGGCACTCACCACCATCCTGGATGTGAAGTCCCATATGTGGCTGGACATCCAGGCCAGCATCAAAGCCGCAGGGGCAGAGGCACAGACACTGACCACGATAAAACATAAGTGGCGTGACCTCCGTGAGGCCATCAAAAAGAAGCTGGCAGCTGGTGCACGGGAGTGGCAAGGCATGGGTGGTGGCTCCCCTGCACAGGACACACAGCTGACACCCATTGAGAGATTGGTGGCAGAGACCCTCTCACAGGTGGCAGTCCATGGTGTGGACAGTGGGGCGGACACATTGGCAGCTGGGGCAGAGCATGTCGTGGTGACAGGGTGGAGGGCAGCAGAGTATGCAACAGCTGTACAACAGAAATGCCTCTCTCCCCCAACCCCAGACAGGGGCAATTTGTCACAGGACACAGCAACCAGCAGGATGCAGGCATCGCATGTCACTGCACCAGAGGCAGCACCATGCAGCACCATGCAATGGGAGGAACCATCAATTAGGTATCAATGACCAGTGTTGTGCAATGCCCCAGCAGGAATGTGGGTAAGAATGGTTCACTAACGCACACTGATGTTGTCTCCAAAGAGACAGAGATGGACACCGAAACCCAGCTGGACAGCGACAGCACTGCTGAGCCAACCGACGCTCAAATTGAAGAGGCAGACAGCAGCACCAGGAGTGAGGGCCAACAGGATGTGGAGCCAACTGACAGGCATGGCAGCAGTCTACACCAGGCCTGCAGTGCACCGCCACCACCCCCAGGCAAGGGGACCGGGGCATCCCCTGGCACCATGCTACAAACAGCACCATCAACACCCAACAGATCCATGGACCCAGCCGACAGTGGTGATGAGGGCCCATCCACAGGCACTCGCAGACATGGCCATACATCCCTACATGACCTATACCAGAGGAAACAGTACCACATGCTCCAACAGTTGGAGAGAGACCACCTTGCCAAACAGTGGAACACCATGGCCGCCATTGCCACACTGACCGAGGTAGCACGTGCCATCCATGATGGCATCACATGAACTGCCTTGGCACAGGAACAGATCCTGCACCAGCTATGATCCATGCCCGCCACACCCCCAGTGGATCCACCCTCAGGGTAACAGCTGCACACATGTACGGTATCCACCCAGAACACTGACACAGACTCCAGACTGGACAGGGCATGTGCAGAGACATTCAACCCTTGCCAGGCACAGGTGCTGATGCACACGCCATGCCATGCCACCATGTACTGAAAGTGGCACTGGAGAGGGCAGTGATGTACATGCTACTGTGGAGGATAGCCAGGTCATACCAAACACCTGCACACCACTGTGTAGTGCCAACACCCAGGTATGAGGGGACAAAGGGGTCACAGGGTTGCGTGGGTGCATGCAACACCCAGGCACCTGGGCACACAGGTATCAGCACAGATACAGTTCCAGCCTGAAGTGTCAGGCCCCTAATGATACCAGCACAGCACACACATGAACACCGATGCACAACACAGGCCCCACCCCAATGCACAACACAGGCCCCACCCCAGCAAGCCCCCTATGCTCCCCACTGGCCCCCCACCCATGAATGGCCACTCAGCAGGAGTCATCATCAGCAAGGCCACGGTCCCACTGATGGCAATGGGTGCAACACGCTGCATGTGCCACCCTGTTAGAGGCTACGCCACATCCATGTGTTGCCTGACTGGTTTGTGCAGACCGGCACATGCTGTGATGCACCATCAACATGTGAATGTACCAGCCCTGAGCGCACGTCCTGCCGTTCACCCACTGGCTGTGCTCTTCCCCCATGGTGCACAGCCCCACCACCATTGCCAGCATCATCATTGTCATCAGCCATGGGGTCCAAGGGTGGCCCCATCGGCAGCAGCATGGCCTCACACTTGGCCAGGTTGTGCAACATGCAGCACACGGCGAACACCACACATGCCCTAGTGGGTGACAGCATGACCATGCCCCCCCCGAGTGGTCAAGGCACTAGAAGCGCATCTTCAGCAGTCCAATGACCCTCTCCATGATGCCACGTGTCCTCTGATGTGTGGTGTTGTAGGACTCCTCAGCCTGTGTCCCTGGGGCCAGGATAGGAGTCTTGAGGTAGGCCCCCAGGGGGTATCCATTGTCACCTGCAGAGAGGAACGCGACAGTGTGAGTGAGGAGGAGCAAGACACCATGCCATATGGTGCGTGGGGCATGCGTGTATACTTATCCAGTAGCCATTCATTTATGTGCCCATTATGCAGCAGGGCACCAAGACATCAAGTATATACGAGTTATGCATCAACCCTGGAAATCTGGCACACGCATCCATGAATGGGCCGGCAGCATCGCACACCGCATGACATTTCACACTGTGGAACCCCTTCCTGTTATGGTATGCCTCCTCATTCATCGTGGGGGTCAGAATTGCAATGTGCATGCCATCAATAGCTCCACACACATTGGGCATCCTGTGCATGGCACAGAATGCCTGCTTTGTGTCATGCAGCTTCTGTGCAGTTCTGGGCAGCTAGACATGCTCCCCCATGTGTGTCAGCAGTGCACTGGGGATTTGCACCACAGCAAGGGAGACCTAGGACTGGCTCATGCCGAATGCATCCCTGGTCACATGCTGGAATGACCCAATCACATAGTAGGACAGGGCACACATGACCTTCATCTGCACCGTCATCACCCTGGAGCGCTGGGTCCTGGGTGCCATGGCCATGTGGATCATGTTGCACAACTGTGCAATAATTGGCCATGGGAATCAGAACCATTCCAGGTAGTGCATGTCCTCCCATCCTGTGGTGTTGACCCTGTCACAGAACACCCTGGGATATGGCAGCCTGTGCTGTCATCCCCTGTCATTCGCCTCTATCAGTAGAAGATGCAGTTTCATGCCTGGCACATCCTGTAGCACTGTGACGCTTTCCCCTCAGATGATGCAGCCCACAGACTGCTCCTCTTATAGTCCTATGCTGATGTGGGCCTGGTACACTCAGTCATTGGCACACCCTTGCACCCTCCCCCTCCCCCGTGTATCATGCCACATGCCCATGACCATTCATGCTTGGAGTTGTGTCCGGGACAGCGTTGAACATGGCGTACATGGTGGTGGACAGGATGTCTATGTTCCCATGCCACCTCTTTAGGGTGTTTGAGGAAACGTACAAGCCTAACTGGGGTGTGGAAGACCTGTGGCAGGCCCGTGAATTCGGACAGGTGAGTGTGGCATGTCCCACGTGTGCTGCTCTGTGTCACTGCCTATGTGGGCCTTGTGTTTCACTGCCTCCCCTCATGTCTCCAATGCAGGACCCATGTGGATGGCCAGAAAGGATGGAGCTGAGCCTGCAGATCCAACTGGACGGTGCCCTCTGCTTTGTTTGTGCCCCTGGACAGCAGCCCCAGCCATACTGGCACTGGTACCCCAACTACAAGATCCTGAAGGAGGAGGGCAGCCTGCTGTTTTATGGGGAAGCGGCCGACAGGCGGTGGGAGGTATACGTCCCATCAACGGTAGGTACTAGTGGCGTGGGGCAGCGTGCCAGTGCATGTGTCTCTGCCAAAACTGACATGTTCCCTTTGTCTTGCAGTGCTACAGGGGTCTGGTGAGGTGCACCATCTTGTGGAACATCGGTCACTCACTGCAAGAGTCAGAGGAGGAGGATGACAGCACATCAAGCAGCAATGGGGACCTGCAGGAGGGGCAGCCGGTGTGGGTGTGAGGGATCCTGCCACCACCATGGATGGGCTGTATGTACCACCCTAACGTTTTGATGGACACCGTCTGGAGTGGGGTGCTGTGTGGCTTTGCTGCCAGGGAGTCATGTGTATGGCCGGCGAATGCTGCAGTCTGGGTGGGGGGGTCTCTGCTGGACATTAGGGTTTGCTGTCCATAATGTTCTGCTGGGGGGTGTTTTGCACTCTGTGCTGTGCTGCCATCTGTGTCAGTCAATAAATTGTTTACATACCACTTGTGTGCTTATTGCCTCCAGGGAAGGCTGTTTGTCCAGTGCTGCTGTTGGCTGTCCCCTGCAGGTACACCAGGGATGGTGGGCCTGCCTGTCCAGGGCACCACTGCATGGTGCCTATGCCTGCGCATGCCATGTGGCATGCTCATGTGCAGCACACAGGTGTAAGCTATGGTGCCTGTACCACAACTGGTCCATGCCACGTGCACTGTGTGCCATGCCCTGCGGCCATCTGTGGCAAGCACGTGGGCCACATGTGTGTCAGTCACTCATGTGGGTGGGCTGAGCCATACAGCATGCCCTATGTACGGCGATGTGCCATACAGTGTGCCCTGCGTACAGTGCTGTGCCATATGGCTTGCCCTGTGCATGGTGACATGTCCTTTGGTGGGTTGTCTGCCGTGAAGCACATTTGCCTGCCATGCATGCCATGCCCATGGTAGTTACTCTGTCAGGCTTGTCAGCACTATGGTGGTGGTGGGACTGGTGTGGCGGCATGGCCCAGAGGTGCTGCCCACCTCCAGTCTGCCATGCCCTGGTTTGGAGGGGCTAGGGGTGTTGGCCTGCCATCTGCAGCTCTGTCACGGTCCATGCAGTCCTGTGTGTGTGTCCTTATGGCAGCCTCTGTCCTCATGTATGTGTGCACCCCTGGGCCTGCGAGCCTATCCATCATACCTGTGTTGGCACTTGCGGGTGGGTCCCTCTGCACACCTGTTTATGTGGGCACGCCTTCGTGGTTGCCCTATGCATGGGTGCACATGTGTGTGCTGTGCTCTTGTCATGCATGCTACACTACATATGCCTGCATGGCCAGGTGTCATATCTCACACTGCTCAGTTTAATGAATGGTTGAAAAAATGGTGTGGAGCACAGGGGTTTGGCTTCATTGAGGACTGGGGTTCCACCTGGAGGGACACCAGCCTATATTGGCAGGATGGTCTGCATCTGTCCAGGAAGGTAACAAGTCTTTTGAGAAATCGGTTTAAATGCTTCATTGACAAGCTTTTAAATTAGTCAAGGGGGAGGCACTGATGAGCAGCAGGAAAATCCCAGCCTCTCCCTACAAAACAGGGTACTAAATGAGAAAAAGACCAAGGCAGACAGGTCAGTGGGGGATGCTGCAAAAGAAGGTAAAGCCATCAAAAAATGAAGAGCAATGAGTACCAATGCCCGTAGTCTGAGTAACAAGCTTCCTGAATTAGTGGCCTTGATGGAGGAGGAACATCTGGATATCGTGGTAGTCACAGAAACATGGTACACACAAAACCATGACTGGGACAGAAACATACCAGGACACACTATCTACAGGAGGGACAGGGAGGGTAAAAGAGGAGGAGGAGTAGCTCTTTACATAAGGGAAGGAATCAAAGCAACAGAACAAAAGGGAAAGCAGGGAGGAGAAGAAGCACTATGGGTAAATTTGGAGACCGGCAATGGCACCACAATCTGCACAGGGGTTATATACAGACCTCCTTCTCAGGGAGGGGAAATGGACAAGGAAATGAGAGAAAGATTACTTAGAATGGCAGAAAAAGGGGAGATATTGCTGATGGGTGATCTGAATATGCCAGATGTTAACTGGAGTGTAGTTGCAGCAGCCACTTCTAAGAGTGGGGTTATTCTAGATGCCCTACAGAGGGCATGCCTTAGACAACTAGTATTGGAGCCCACTCGAGAGGGAGTAATCTTAGACCTGGTTCTCTCAAATGGAGAAGAAGAGAGGATCACAGATGTAGAAGTGGGTAGCCATCTGGGAACTAGCGACCATCGAACAGTATGGTTCACAATAAACACAGCAATAGAGTCAAGCCATACAAAGGCAAAAGTACTGGACTTTAGGAGAGCTGACTTTGCCAAAATGGGTGAGTGTCTAAGGAATGCATTAGCAAATGGGCAGGAAGGAGGGATGGAAGAACAATGGGGAATAATAAAAACTGCCATCACAGAGGTAACAAGCCTTTGTGTGAAGCAAATAAAACAAAACAATGTAAGAAACCACTATGGTTCTCAAAGGAAGTGGCAGTGAAGGTTCAAGAGAAAAAGAAAGCATTCAGGAAGTACAAGGAATCACAGAAGGAGCAGGACAGAGAACTGTATCAGTTAAAAGCAAAGGAAGCTGGGAAGGCAGTCAGAACAGCAAAGGCCCAAACTGAGGAAAAGATTGCCAACTCAGTTAAGAAGGGGGATAAAACCTTTTATAGGTACATCAGGGAGCGAAGGAAGACCAAGGGAGGGTTAGTGAGGCTTAATAAAGAGGAGGGAGGGTGGGTAGAGGGTGACTATGAAAAGGCAGAGATACTAAACAAATATTTTTGCTCAGTATTTACAAACGAAGTGGGGGAGATACCTAAAACAAACAGTAGAAACACTCTGTGTACAGAAGTTAATACCAGCCCATTTACAGAAGAAAGGGTTCTGAAAGAACTCTTAAAACTGAAGGTGGACAAAGCAATGGGGCTTGATGGGATTTATCCCAGAATTCTAAACGAACTAAGGGTAGAACTAGTGACACCACTGACTACCCTCTTTAACAAATCATGGGAGGATGGGGTAGTACCAGAGGACTGGAGAAGGACAGATGTGATTCCCCTTCACAAAAGTGGGAGGAAGGCAGAAGCAGAAAACTACAGACCTGTTAGTTTAACCTTAGTGGTAGGGAAAATGATGAAATCACTTCTGAAGGAAAGAATTGTTGAGTATCTAGAGGCCAGAGGGGCTCAGGACCCAAGGCAGCATGGATTCACAGAGGGAAGGTCATGCCGGACAAATCTGATAGATTTCTTTGACTGGGTGACCAAAGTAGTAGATCAGGAAGGGGCTGTGGACATGACCTACCTAGACTTTAGCAAGGCATTTGACACAGTCCCACACAAAAAGATTAATATACAAGTTAGCCAGCCTGAGAGTGGGTCCCAAGATGACAGCCTGGGTAAAGAATTGGCTGGAGAATAGGACACAAGAGTAATAGTAAATGGAGTCCACTCTGAAGAAAGGGGGGTTACTAGTGGGGCACCGCAGGGTTCAGTATTAGGACCGGTCCTTTTCAATGTGTTTATAAGCGACATTGCAGAGGGACTGGAAGGAAAAGTATGTCTCTTTGCAGATGACACAAAGATCTGCAACAGAGTTGATGCACAAGTTGGGGTGGAAAGGATGAGAAGGGACTTGGCAAGGTTAGAGGAATGGGCAAATGTATGGCAGCTTAGATTCAGTGCTAAGAAGTGCAAGGTAATGCACCTGGGAAACAAAAACCCAGGGGGAAGGGTACACAATGGGGAGGTGAGATACTAACAACAATAAAAATGGAAATGGACCTGGGGGTAGTCATATCAGATGACCTAAAAGTGGGCAAGCAATCTGAGAGGGCTGCAAGGAGGGCTGGGGGGATACTGGGATGCATAGGGAGAGGCATCACCAGTAGAAAACAGGAAGTTATTATCCCTCTGTACAGACAGTTGGTGAGACCCCATCTGGAGTACTGCGTGCAGTTCTGGAGACCCAATGTCCACAAAGACATAGACAGGATGGAGGCTGTCCAGAGGAGGGCAACTAAAATGGTGCAGGGTCTGAACCAGAAGACATATGAAGACAGACTTAAGGAGCTGAATATGTATAGCCTCGAGGAAAGGAGGGAGAGGGGGACATGATAAAAACTTTCAAGTACCTCAAGGGAATCAACAAAGTCCAAGAGGGTAGCATCTTTCAAAAAAAGAGGTGCGCAAGAACAAGGGAGCACAATTTGAAGATAGAAGGGGGGTGGCTCAGAGGTAATTTAAGGAAGTATTTTTTTCACAGAGAGGATTGTGGATGCATGGAACGGCCTTCCGGAGGAGGTTGTGGATTCAAAAATAGTGGTGGAATTCAAGCATGCATGGGACAGTCATAAGGCAATTCTAGGGGCTGGGGGTAGGAAGAAGTAGGCTGCTGGTTAACTAGGATCTGCAGCTTATCCATTAGGTAGGGAAATGGGCAGACTGGGTGGACCAAGCGGTCCTTATCTGCCATCAAAATCTATGTTTCTATGTTTCAAGCTTGCATGCAGTGCACTGGGTTCATGCATAGCACCCAGTATTAGTGATCTCCTCTAGTTGTGCGAAGTATATTTCTGGAAAAGGTAAAGTGTTTGTATTCACTGGCCTCAGGGAGGTGTCCTGTATCGACTGGGGAGGTGAATTGGTACTGCTTCCCAGGAAGCAGTATCTTACTTTTAACCAGACCGACTATTTATTTCTCTAGGTGGAGGCACTATGCTATTCCCTCATTCCACTTCTGAACCAAAGCCCCCACTTGAGGAGTTTAATAAACCCTGGCCCCACAGGCATAAGATGGGGTAGTAACTGTGAACAACACTTTTAACGTCTGCATGGTGACATGGTTACATATACCACTGTAAAAAAAAAAAAAAAGACCATTCTAATATAAATTCCTGGGTAAAACCAGTGGTAACCTCTGGACGCATCTGAAAATGAGTTGTAGTCACTAGAGGATCCAGCTACAGTATGTAATGAAGTAACAACCACTACCTCCTTGCCCAAGCAAACAGTAGCTATTTAGGCCTAGTCTGAGTTTTAAAATGGAGCATTTTACATTTTTTCTAGGAAAGAGCTACCCCCTATGGCAAAACTGCCACCTTCTTCCAAAAATTCTGCATCCTCCCCTGGTTGTAACTCTTCTCAGTGTTCTGTCCTGGCAAAACACTGTCAATTCAATAACCAAATAAATGAATTGCATATGCTATTCTGCATACAGTAAGGGTGATGTGTCACTGCCATCAACGTGGGAGCACCAGCTTATGTAGAAACAGAAAACTGATGGCAAAAGTAGGCCTTACAGTCTATCCAGTCTGAACTGTGAGGAGGTACATGTATCCTAGGGGTTCATAACCATCTCCCGAACCCCACTCCTTGCTCCCTTAACCAGGTTTTTATGTGTGGCCTATCTTATCTTGAATCCCTCCAATGTTTCTGCACCTAAAAATATAGAAACATAGAATTTGTCAACAGAAAAGGACCACTTGGATCACCCAGCCTGCCCAGACGGTCCTTGCCTAACCTGTCTTTGTGTACCCTTACTGGTCTCTGGTAACCCTCTCTCCCCATTGCATATTTCCTAATGTTCCTGTATGTCTAGTCCATGCATGCTTAAAGCCCCCTACTGTTTTTGCCTCCACCACTTCTGCTGACAGTCTATTTCAGGTGCCCACCACTTTTTCATTGAAGGAGTATTTCCTCACATCCCTCCTAAACTTCCCCCTCACATGCCCTCTGGTTCTGGTGCTCTTCCTCATTTGAAAGAGACTCCCCTCCTGCACCCAGTTCACATCTGTGAGGTACTTGTAGGTCTCCATCATATCACCCCTTGCTCTCCTATCTTCCAGGGTGCACATGTTGAGATGCCTCAGTCTCTCCTCACAGGGCTTTTGGTGCCTCCCCTGCACCATTTTAGTTGTCCTGCTCTGGACTGCCGCCACCCTGTCAATGTCTTTCCTGATGTGCAGACTCCACAACTGGACAGTACTCCAGGTGTAGTTTCACCAGTGGGTGATATAGCACTGATCATCTCTATGGGTATTCTATTCCACTTTCCCACCAATTGCTCTATGGAGAAGTAATTTCTAATGTTCTTTTTAAACCTACACCCACAACATTTCTCTTGTGCAGCCAGCATTAATGCTGACACTCTGTGAACAGTTTACCTGTGCTCATTTTTTTGTATGTACTTCAGTATTTCAATCATGCTGCCCCCCTTCTCCCTCCTGACCTCCAGAGAGTCCAGAGGTGTTTGTATGGCTACGTAGCTCACACCACTGTCTTTGATTTGAATTCAGCAACTGAATAAAAGTTTGAGAAAACTGGAAAACTGGAGTTGCTCTCCTTTTAATTTTGGGATGTTGCTGAATTACAACTGGAGAGTGCTCTGTAGTTTTGGTCTGTTTGTCTGCATTTGGGGGCTAGCAGCCCCAGCAGAGCACCAGGTCTCACTGCTGCTATGCACACCACCTATCTGGAAATACAGTGTGGTTTGTGGGCAGGAGCCTTGTGGTACAAAATTTAATTTCAGGTTGGGGTCACAGTCTTATTTACCTGACATTGTTCACGTGTGTGGCAGAAACACAGGCATGCAGAGGCATGACAACACACATTCATCAAATGTGCATGAGTCTGTTACACACTTCCTGTACACAGCACACTTGATGGCACCACTGTGTAACATGTACCTATATGCTACACACATCTCAGTTTTATAATGTGGAGACATCACTGGCCATGCACCACTGTTAAGCACTTTGTAAAGGTAGCCATCCATTTACATGACTAGAGTCCAGTTTTCCATGAGTCTCAATGCTTTTTTAAGTGCTGAGGTACATGTTGATATTTATACTTATTTTGGGGCACATAAACTCCTTTTATAATATGGTCCTTAAACATGCAATGTGAATTTTAGCAGAATCAGATATGAATACAACTGCATGCTGCACTTGTGTCTGTGTCTGATCGATTTGCTATTTTCAAAAGATCTGTCCATTTACAACACAAAAGTATTGATTCACAGCAACAAACTGTCACAAAAAAAATGCAATTTGCATTAGTTTTTTTGATACAATCGCACCTCATTTAGGTGTGAAACTGAGATGCAGTTTAACCATCTAATAAACCATTGGAGACATATCTAAAGTGAATGCATTTGACACCCCCCCCACACACACACACTTTAAACAGAGAGAAGGAGTAAAAAGATTATTTTTCTTAATGTTTTGCCATTTTGAAAAATGCCACAAGTAGGAATATTTGGTAGTATTTTTAAAGGTTAATGATCTTCTGATTTTTCTTTATCTAAAGGCAGAAGGTGTGTCCTAATATGGGACATTAAAAATAATTATAATGTACCTTAATGTCCTGAATATTATAATGTGATTAAAATAAATAAACTGATGAGATCTTTGTAATACTGTCCAAATCCAAAACATCCTAGAGAGCCCCCCCACTACCACACACACACACACACACACACACACACACACACACATTTTGCTAGACAGACCGGACAATATTCTAACAGCTGAACTTTTCTGAGGTTTTCCTTTATGATGTTACCCATAAATAATGGAACTTTCTAGTTTCAATAGTTAGAAGGGAGGGGTGTTCTTTCAGACCATGAATAGAAGTGTAGAGCTATGCTACAGTAAACACAAAGGAGAAATCTTACTTTATCCCTAAACAATTTGCAACTAATAGTCTTCAACACACACTGACAAACTTGATAAAGGAGTATAGCATATAATACATTTATGAACAAGGAAGAAAATGCCAAATATTTTAAAAACATATTTTAAATATTTTCATAGTATCCTCTATTTAGACTACACAGTTTTTCGTGCTAGTTTCCTGCCCAGGACCAGTTTACAGATACATAACATTACCAAGAAAATGCAGTACAGACTAGACACACTTTGAAATGCAGCCTCAATGTGACATCACCCATAAAAGGGCGGAGCTTTCAGGTTTAATTTATAGAAAGCAAGAAGCAGCAAAGGATCACCAGCATAGCTTGAGGGGTACGTGGCTGGAGGAGGGGGAAAGGCAAAATCCACATTTTCTAATTTGATTTGTTTTATTTAAATTAATAGAATCTATAAACCTTACCTGAAATGGCAAGATATCAACACAAAGGCACTATGAACAAAGGAGTAAGTATTTTGTTTTAGAAGTTTGTGATGTTGATAGCAAATGTTGACCTCTGTCTGTCTCTATATCATGCGTTTTAAGAAATTACAATTACCTTGATAGCTTATTTACAGTGGGTTCTTACCAGAGGGCAAGTCTGAGATATTGTTGCATAGAAAACCATGGTGTAGTTTGTTTTTCTGGTTATGCACCTCTGAAGGGGACCTGTGATTGTTAGCTATATGTCAAGGTAGATATGCTTAGCTGGGCTACTACTATAGAGACTTCACGTTCTCGCTGTTTTTTTTTGTTTTTTTTTAGTTCATACTTAGAGTGTCTTCAGGAAGTGTAAATTACAAATCTATTTGAAAAAGTGTTTAATTTTTTTGATTAAAAAAACAGTCTTGAGTTTGGGGAATTGTAAGGTCTTGCAGATCAGAACGTGTACAGGAGTTTAAATAACATTGTTCAAGGAGAAAGCTCTTTCATAATTATTTTCAGAAGTCCTACAATGCCAAAGTATGTTAGGTTTGGCTCATTCAGTCAGAGGACAGTAGCACACCTCATTACCACTGGGAAAGACAAAGGGTGGTGTCAGACTCCAGTGACTAACCCTGAGATTGGCGGGGGAGGGGGGAGGCTGATTCTTTGTGGAGGTGAGATACTCAGTTCCCAGGGATGGAGAGTGCGGATCACACATGCATTAGCCCACCCCTGGCCAGCTGACCACTGACTGGGACTGATGTTCACTGTGAAGACAACCACTCATTCATCCTACCTGCCAGAGAGTCATTGTCTGACTGTAGTGATCCAAATATCAAGATGAGGTGCCAGGAGAAAAATGGGTGTTTTTCTCACAAAATAAATGTTAGGGCCTGGAATTTCAAAGGTCCTGTCACAAGCCTAGGACATGACTTTGAGTGGACCAACTGCAAACTGGGCCTACTGCAAGGCAGATGCAGTAAAACATTTGAATGCTATTTTCAAACATTTTGCCACATTTATGGCACTTGCTACCACTTTATGGCTAAGTAATGAGACCTGCATCATATATTGATATGTGCATCATTACAAGGCTCCTAATGTGCTGCAGGTCATGGCAAATGGGCACATAAGTTAGTCCACCTTTTAGGTGTTTTAAACATAGGACTGCAAGCATTGTAGATGCAGCCTATTGATGCTGCAAGTCTCCGATGCACAGCCTAAAACCCAGACTTAACAGTCTGAAAGGTATTCTTTTCTGATAATTCTTGAAACATATATTAAATGTAGAGCTTTTTCCTTTTAAAATGGCACTGCCCATACAGCATTTGGACTGGTGTATTGATTCAGGGATATTACCTTCATTTGACAGTGAATGTATAAGTCAGGGGGATCCCTAACCTGGTTTGCAGGCAAACATTTTTGAAACATGCAAAATAAACTCCTTTTCCACTAGTATAAGAAGAAATCAAAGTGTTACTGCTTTAGCAGTACTGTACAAGAAAACCCATTACTGAAAACAAAACAATACACTGTATGTTATACAGAAAAAAAGAATAAAAAACAGCACCTTGTAGCACACTAGCCTTCGCTAATTTAAAATGTTACAGAGCATTCTTAAATAGACTGTATGTAATTCTTTACTGTTTAGCTTTTAGAAAATGCATGAAAGCCTAAATGAGTACCACTTCATAGTTCCAAATCTCTTCATCAATAGTGTAAGGTGTTGTCATTGTTTTTCAGTACAGGAGTTATACAATGTTTTTCGTAGTCTCAATCAGAGGGCCTTTTAACTTTTTTTTTTTTTATAAAATGGCAAGAGAAAAATATAGAAATTTTATTGGCTGAGAGACATCACCTGATCATTAAGTAAAGATCTATAAACACATGGTCAAGTGCTGAATCTAATTTTCTCTGCAATAAATCTACTTAGAGCTCTTTTATGTGTACTAAGTCCCCCCAGTGTGCACTTTAGAATTTAATGTACTTCTCAACTGCATAAGGACAAGCCTTTGGTCTCGTGCCTTTCTACGCCCCCTGAGTGTACATTAAAATTATATAATGTACACCCTATTGTGACTTATTACTTACTTCTGTGGTGTTCAAAAGCTTCCATAGCTCCAGCTTTGGAAGTCATTTCAGTTTTTGGAAGTCAAAATATAGTACTTCCAGGTTCCCACATTTTGGAAGTCAATTTGTCAAAAGATAAAGTTTTTGAAGTTTATTTAAAATATGACTGGTAACATTTAATTATTTTGTTGACTATACAATGTTTACTTGGATATAGGGTCATGCATGTGAGACACCTTTATGCAGGCAAAGAGGTCTTGTCATTCTGAGGTCTGATTGACTGATACTGTGCAGGAGAATTATAATGTATATTACTAAGTCAATTACTATAGACTTGAGCTGTTAACCTCAATTGCAGTGCGAAGGTTTTATGTCCAAGCAGACTACAGACGGCTTTTTCATTTAGGTTTTTATAAAGTTATCGCTGACTTACTGGTGGTTTGTATGATTTTAGAAGGGTGGATGAACACAACTACCTGGAAATGGGAGTAGCTCCAGAGGACTGGAGCAGGGCACATGCAGTCCAGCTTCATAAAACTGGCAGCAGTGGGGAAGCTGGGAACTATAGGCTGATCTGTCTGATGTCAGTGGTGGGAAAGTTAGTGGAGACACTTTTAAAAGAAAGGGTAGCAGAGTATTTTGAACCCAGTGGATTACAAGACCTGAGGCAGCACAGATTCACAAGGGGGTGGTCGTGTCAGAAGAACCTGATTAATTTCTTCTTCTGGGTGACCCGGGAAACAGATCAGGGTAGGGTGGTGGATGTGGCCTACCTTCAGCAAGTCCTTTGACACTGTACCACATGAGAGGCGTATGAGGAAACTGAGCAGTCTGGGGGGGTACCCGAGGTTGTAGACTTGTTATAAAATCAGTTGCTGGATAGGCAACAGAGGGTTGTGTTGAATGGCACTCACACTGGGGAGGGGAGAGTGACCAGCAGGATACTCCGTGCCTCAGTACTGGGACCAGTTCTCTTTACTGCCTTCGTAAGTGACATTGCAGAGCAGCTGAAAGGGAAGGTCTGCCTCTTTGCAGATTACACCAAAATGTTTAATAGGGTAGACATTCGACAGGGATGGAGAGAATGAATAGAGACCTGAGAAAACTTGAGGAGAGGTCAAGGATTTGGTAGCTGAGTTTCAATGCAAAAATGTGCAAAATCATGCACCTAGGGCACAAAACCCAGTGGTGGTGTGCGAAATGAGGGAAGAGGTATTGACAGTTACAAAACAGGAAAGGGACCTCGTGGTAACCATATCTGATGACCTCAAGGTAGCAAGGCAGTGCAACAAGGCAGAAAAAGGGCCTGCAGGATGCAGGGGTGCATAGGGAGTGGTATCACCAGTAGAAGATGAGAATACCACTGCATATACTGTTAGTGAGACCCCACCTAGTGTACTGTGCCCAGTTCTAGAGACCACATCTCAGTAAGGACATAGACAGAGTAAAGGCTATCCAAATGAGGGCAACTAAAATGGTGCAGGGGCTGCATCATAAGCCCTATGAGGAGAGACTAAGAAGGGATCTCAATATGTACAGCCTGGAAGAGAGGAGGGGGAGAAGATTGAGACCTATAAATGTCTCACGTGGGGTGAATAAGGTACAAGAGGGGAGTATTTTTCTGAAATGAAGGTGCACAAGAATAAGGATGCATGCAATAAATAATTAGTCAGTGTCAGTGGCTCAGTAGGTAGCACACTCACCAGGAGATCAGAGGGCTGTAGGTTCAGTTCCCATATCTGGCACTTGGGTTAATATCCCAGTACTGACACTGTATTGCAGTATGAAGGAGGTGCTGCACTTCTGAGGTACCGTCTTTCGGATGAGACGTTAAACCGAGGTCCCATCTGCCTGGATTGGTGGTAGTTCAGGTGGATGCTAAAGATCCCATGGCACTTATCAAAAAAGAGTAAGGGAATTTCCCCGGTGTCCTGGCCAAATTTCCCCCATTCACTAAAAAATACCACCAAAAGCTTTAATCTGGTTCAATTTCAGTTGTTTACCATCTGTATCCCCAATCGCCCTGAAAAAGGGACTTCTAAGCCCATTGGGCTTACCAGGTCAACAAAAATGCAATAAATAAATAAATAAAAAATAAAGATGGAAGGGGGGAACTTAAGAGGAATTTGAGAAAGTACTTCTTCACTGAAAGAGTGGTAGATGCCTTGAACATTTTTCCAGTGGAGATGGTGGGGTGAAAACAGTTGTGGGCTTCAGGCATGCATGGGATAGGCACAAAGGAATCCAGATAGGAAAACAGGGTGGGAGGCAGTAGCCAGAGATGAGGTAGGGTCTGTGGTGATGGTATAGACAGGGGAAAAAATAAGCAGACTGAGTGGACCAAGAAATCTTTATCTGCCAACAAATTCTTTTTCTGTGTTTCCATAAAAATCGTTTCTGGCCAGAACTTAAGAGTCTTGAGTGTGCAGTGGTGCCCCACCCCCAGTATTGGTTTGCCTGTTGCCGTCTATCTACAAGTCTGAGAACAAGCTGCCTAAGTTGAATTAATTACAGACTGGTGCAGCATTGAGAGTTCCAAATTCCAAATGATAGGATCTATGTTTTTCTGGAATCAGTGTCATTCATATTCATTTCTGGTTTAGATGATGGCTATGATCCTCCTAGGGACATTCTGCTTAAGAAAATGAGATCCCAAAGTTTGCATACACAACCAATCTGTCTATAATGGGAGAGAATAGAGTTTAAATCTTGAGGAAAGAGATTTCTTGATAGAGTTAAATAATTTGTTAGCTGGCCTGGTGGCACTGAGGGTTGAGGCACTGGATGCCACACCTCATGCCACACTGGCGACCTGGGTTCGGAAGTGAGACAGGGTTGTCAAGGGTCAGCAGGGAAGGGAAGAGATTGAGCATCCAGAGGACTGCTCTCTCTTCCCAGGGAAGGCTGGGGACAACATTTGCTCAGGGAGCAACCTCTGGCAGCGGCTAGAGGTAGCCAACTGAAGCGATGTGGCGTATGCCTGTGGGTAGAGCCATGGCAGTACGTTACCTTGCTAGCTGGGCACCACAGGGGTACATGAAAAAATACAAATACCCCCCTCCTCCCATTGATAGGCGATGGTGCCTCCCACCCATGGTCCACACTCCCATTGTCGGACTTGGCTCTCTGTTGCCCCTCTCCTCCCTGGCCTGGAGCTCAATACTATAGAAAGAGCAACCTCGGTGGGGACAAATCCTTCCCTGGAGGGCAGACCTGGGATAGATACCGGTGTCAGGGTGGAGTAGCATGGAGAAACAGTCGAATCATGCAGGGAGGTAGACATCGAGGACCAGAAAGGACACCGGAGAGAGATCGGTAGGGTGAGGAGGGAGAAAAAAATACAGTTAAAAAAAATGTTAAATAATTTGTTGAAAAGGCTATTAATCTATTGTTGGGGGATGGTCCTGATCTTTCCTGGTCATCTAGGTTAAAAACAACTGGCCATTAGTTTGTTTGCTACCAATTCTCCCATAGCTTTACCACCTTGATGGGGCTCTGTCAACAGTTTGACCCTCCCCCCTGATGATGGTATCTAGCATGGCCAGAAGACCAGGGCCCATGTGAGGGTGGGGGAGCCAAGGGTAATTCCAAGGGCCTGGTGCCAAAGAGGGGCCCAGGTTCCCTGGCATGCTACTGTACATAGCTACATAGGGGCCCCAGAGTCTGAACCTTTCCCAGTGCCCAGAATTCCTCTTAAGGGGCTTGCAGCAGACTCTGTGGCATGGATCCCAAGTGTACCACAGCACCATGTAGAAGGTGGCCAGTGTTTGTTCTCCCCTGCTTTCTACCACTTCTTCCACCACCATCCTCCCACATGGTGGCTTCACACATCTTACTAGTGACCTCATGTGCATGCAGATTCCCCTTGGGGAACAAATACCCTAGCTTAGAATCGCCACATGGGTCATTGCAGCAGAAGAATGCAATACCCTACCTTCCGGGGTTAAGAGGCAAGGTGATCAGTAGTACCTTCTCAGTCTGACATCTCATACCGTTCAAGAGCCTGCTCTTGAACCCAGGTTCCTCACTGCTGGGCCAGTGGGTGACCCTTCTGCAAACTCTTTTTTGCTGGGGCATATTTGAATTGAAGCTATGCTTTACCAACTCACATGTGCCCTTCTGTATACCTGCCTGCCCACTTTTGCTGCAAGTTCAGTAAAAGAGACTATAGATTACAGATTTCAGATGGCTAAGCAAATGGTATTGTATATGGATTGCTTACAGGTTAGAAGCTGAAAACTACAAGATACAGAAGCAAAACTGATCACTCACTGTTAACTGAGACAGCTCTTCCGTTGTCTCAAAAGTTCTTAACTCTAAGATGAAATTGTAGTTTCTAGCAAGGCCAATATCTGAACAAAATCTGAAAGCCCAGAACTAGTGGTAACTAGCCACTAGGCTTAAAGGGGAGCAATCAGCACTAAGAACCTTACACTCAAGTGTGGGGCTGGTCCCAGTTTGCACTTTTTCTGCAAAAGCATTTTTTTATTTACTTTTACTGCAGTACAACAGACTGCATCGGGCTGATTTTGGTGACTTCCAAGCTGACACTTACCCTCCCCAGAAATCCCAGAATCCCCTGCAGCTCACATTAGAGTGGGGTTGAACCACCAACAGATTCAATAGTCAATAGTCTGCAGTGCATGTCAGAGATTTTATAAGCACAAACCAGATGTTTGTTCATCCCGCTGTTCTCCCAGTGCTAAGTACAGTCCTCTGTTATCATACTAAGTTCCGGGAGGATAGCGGGACTAGCAAACAATGGATGAGAGCTTATAAAAACTCTAACACGCACTGCAGATTATTGAATCTTAACTGCTGCAGCCCTCCTCTGATGTCAGCTGCTTGCAATTCTGGGATTTCTGGTGAAAGCAAATGTCAGCTTGAAAGTTAGTGAAATTAGTCTGATACAGTCTACTACACTGCAATAAACAGTAAGTAGAAAACAAATGTTTTTGCACATGAAGTGCAAATTGGTACCAGCCCCTCGCCTGGCTGTGGGACATTTAGTGCTGCCTGTTCCCCTTCAGGTATATCGTTGTGCCTGAAAATAGGCATTGCTATGCCTAGTACACTTACCAGTTACCAAAAACAAACAAATAAATAAATAAATTACACTGCACTGTATGACATCATTGCATCCCAGGAATTCATTTGCAATATTAGATAGTGCTCATAAGAGGAATTTTTTCATGGGGGTAGCAATTTTCCCAAGCTGGCAGCACTTTCCCCAGAAAGTGAAATGGTGCCTTTTATAGCTCAGATTTTAAAACAGTTACATTTTACTGGCCTAATGGGGTAGCAGGTGTTATATCGCTACATACAGAAGCTGGAGCCGCTTGTGGTGATACTGTTTAAGCATAGCATGTTAAAGTCCTTTTGGAGACGGCTTTGTATTTTCAAGGACTGTGTTCACCTAGATCATCTTTTCTACTTGCTGATGAAGAAATTTGGCAACGTATATTGTCTGCTGTCATTACACATTCATTTAAAATGCTACTTATTCAGATGCATGCAAAAGAGCTACAACAGCGTACAACTAATGATATCAATAGGCGCTAGAAAATGTTAGACAACTGAATGTTGCCTTCAAGCCTATTACTCAAATGTGGTGCTACATTTCTACTTTTTTCAAGCAGTCTAAACTTGGAGACTGCTTTAAAAATTGAGTCTGCTTGAACACTCTGTGCGAGCTAATTAAGGGACTGTGAACAAAAGGAAAACAAAAATGTAAGAGACCAGATTATTACAAAAACAACACTGTTTATTTGTATAGTTACTTACAAGGCAAGCAGTGTTTACAGACAAGCAGAAACAGCTACAATGGTATGAAATTCCAGGTAAAACCAAAACAAACAATATTTACCCTTGCAGCTAAAGGTCAGCGAGACTGAAAAAATGCACAAATTTCAAGACTGTGTTCCAACAAACATGAAGATTCTGGCCTCAGTTTGTCAGAATGTTCTGTCTTTGATCCTCTGTGTGTTTTTTTTTTTGTTGGGCGGGGGCTTTCAAGATTTTTCTTATTCTTACTGGGGAAGACATAAGATGTCAGAGTTACAGGGCTCTTCCTTTTAGAATCAAAGTGGAATGTGCCTTAGGACCTGGTCCTAAGTGCGTATCCATCCTCTTATGCATCATACAGGCCCTCACCTAGTGATAGACATGACTGCATTGGCTTCCAAAGTAGTCACAGGTGCTCTGTCCCTTGTGAGTAGTACCCCCACGGTGCAGGTTCATGATGAATATGTGCTACACCCTAGACAACTAGTACATCCAACTGGTTAGCATTTGTAAATGTTGCAGTTCTGGCATGTGACAATGTACACTTTTTTTGTTATTAATATTAATTTACATCCTTGCTCCTGCTGTCTATCCAATGATATACCCTATTAACAGAGATATACACTGTTCAGGCTGACTATGTTATCATGCAGACGGCAGTGGATTTATGTTCCCGATTTTCCCCCTTGACGTACCTTAACATACTGCAGTAGAAATCAACATTTTCATTATTATCACTATGCACTCTCTCCTGTGAAAGAAGGCACTTCTCTGACCCACAGATGGGGGTCACTACAATGCCAGAACATGCTGCTAACCTCTTTCAGCCAAGGTGCACTGTCTTTTGACACTTGCCTGCAGCCTGTCCTGGCATCTGACATGGTGAATAAAGTCCACTCCTGAACTCCGGTCACCAACGGCCAGCCACAATGTGCAAGTTTTTTTTTTTTTAATAAAACTTTTACCTGAATTCACATAGCTATTATAGTGGGGATGCCTTGTTAGTCACATATGAGATTTAGAGACTATCTCTTAATATTGTAGGTCTTTGGCTATGCTAGTCACAGAATCAGGAACTCACCACCATAGTGGAAGGACACCAGACAAATCCAGAAAATTTAAAAGGACATCATTTTATTCATAGACAAAGATAGAAGGGTGTGGGCAAACACCCCTGTGAGTGCCCACCTAATGGGTTTTTGGACAATCCATCCTTTATCAAAGGCCTTTCATTTTCATTTAAATTTTCAGGAACTGTGTGGTGTCCTTCCATTAGGGTGGTTAGTGCCTGATTCTGTGCCTAACTTGTCTTGATTTATCGTGAGCACTACAAGCCTTGTGCACACTTTTTGGACTGGGTAGATCTCTGGATATGTACAGTATATAACCCCTCTCCTCAGAGTGATCCCCTGCTTTCTGGCAGAGGTATTAAGGGGAGGATTGAAAAACATCTGACTCAGGGTCAGAGGCATGGTGCACTAGGAGGCATTCAGTTAAACATGGTATCTATCACACTGCAGGTGACCCAGGTTCAAGAATGAGTCTGGGCCGTAGATGGATGGCCAGGGGGAAAGGATACAGCATCACAGGGGATGTTGTCCTTCCCAGGGGAGGAAGGGTCTCATATCACAGTACCATGCTGCCCCTGGATGCAGGGGACAGTAGGGAGAGGCATAAGCAGGGGTGGGAAGAGCCGTGCTGGCTGTGGAGGACATCATGTTTGCATGTCCGCATCCTTGAAATCCATGCACACATGACTGCTGTGGGGCAGAGATGAGAAAACATGGAAAACCAATCTCCTGTGCCTGACAGCGATGGGCCTCTGGTGCCAATGTATCCCCTTGCTTTACTGGAACAAGGCTGCCTCATCCTGACAAGGCAAGAGGTTTGGGAGTTAATTCCCTGTACCTTGACTCCACCTATGGGGCAAGTCACAGTGACGTGGAGAATGGCACGTCAAAGAACTCAGTTAAGAAAAGATTGGTGGTTGGCCTTGGGGGACCAGAAGGAGTTCTTGGACAGCATCAGAAAGGGGCAAAAAAAAAAAAAGAAAACAGGAAAAAGAAATCCCCAACCATGAAGCAATATGTTTATTGTCCACATTGAAATCAAGAGCATAGCAGAGCAGCAAGTTCATTTACATCATCCTTTACACTTTGCATCATCCATAACTGGCAGTCTCACTTATATCTGTGCCATACATAAAGCTAGTTGACATGCTGTAAAAGTGCTTGTCTGTGACACACTCCACAACTGCAGACGTTACCTTGACAGAGGAAACTCTTCAGTATTTCAGATAACTCAAGATTTACTTGAAGCTGTACCAAGTACCTTTGCAGGTACAGGCACCTATATGGAAAAACAAAGCAGACAAAAAAAAAAAAAAAGAACAAAATGCTGAAAAGATCAAGGATTGCAAGTGCAGAATGTGGAATTTTACTAAAACCACACCTGCTAGGAGAAGGGGTGAAGCCTAGTATGAAAGCATCTGTATTTATGTCCCTTATTGGAAACTGATATACTCTGCATCATTCAAATATGAAAGGTATTGTCAATTAAATATAAAGAAATATTTCTTATTACATTCTTTCCAAAACAGAACAAAAATCTAATATAGACATGTGACTTTTAAAGTGCTAAAGTGTATAGTGAATGGGGGGTAGAAGATCAATTAATTTTAAAACTAAAAAATCTGAGAGCCTTGTCTGATAGTTCTACTATCATTTGATTTCAAAATTACTATTGTAGCCATAGAAACATAGAAAGATAGAAATTGTCAGCAGATAAGTACTGCCAGGCCCATCCAGTCTGCCCATATGCCCTATACATTGTACGTGGCCACTGACCCTATGTGATCAATAGAGAATACTGGATAGGCAACTATGCACAACCTGTGTGTTCTGCCACAGAGGGATTCTGATTCCCTTTGACTTCTAGAGCAAAGCTTAAGAGGTCCATGAGAATCAGAACCCCAAGGTGACAGAGCACACTGGTTATGCATAAAGTTGCTCATCCTGTATTTTTTATAGTGTACAATATTATGTGAAATGTGTGCATTGTTTTTTCTTTCACAATAAAACTGACTTGTGAAGTCTCTAGAGGTTCTAGAATGCTGTTCTACCACAGAATTGGATAGAGGAAAGCTACTACGTGGCAGCATTCAAAGTTGTTCTGCTGCAGTAATGACATCACTACTGCAGCAGAACAAGCACATTCCAGGCATGGAATTCCATGCATAACAGCATTCCACTATACACTATATAGAGGATTGTCTATGAGGAGTCATTCACAACAAGGATATTCTCGATTGGGAGGTCTCCTTGGCAACGTTAGACCTCAAGAGCGAAGCTCGAGAGGTCGTCCATTGCCAAGGAGACCTCAAGGTCAAAGACGATCCTTGTTTGAGAATGACTCTCCATAGACAATCTTTTATCGTGTATGGGGAATCTATTCATTACAAAACAGCAAATGGACACAGAAATAAATGTTAAAAGAGGTGTCAGGGAAGGTTAAGGAGAAAAAGGCTTCATTCAAAAAGTATAAGGAATCACAGACAGAGCACGACAGGGAACTGTGTCAATTAAAGCAGAAAGAAGTGGGGAAGGCAGTCAGAAAAGCAAAGGCTCAAACCGAGGAAAAGATAGCCAACTCAGTTAAGAAGGGGGATAAAACCTTTTATAGGTACATTAGGGAGCATAGAAAGATTAAGGGAAGGATAGTGAAGATTAATAAAGGAGAGGGGAGGTGGGCAGAGGGAGACAGTGAAAAGGCAGAGATACTGAATGAATACTTTTGCTCAGTATTCACAAAAGAAGAAGAGGAGGAGTTACCTAAACCAAACAGTAGAAGCACTCTGGATAGTGGGGTTGACACCAGTCCATTTAAGAAGAAAGAGTACTGAAAGAACTCCTAAAACTCAAGGTGGACAAAGCAATGGGGCCTAACTAGATTCACCCTAGAATCCTAAAAGAGCTAAGGGAGGACCTAGTGACACCACTAACCACACTTTTTAACAAATCATGGAAAGATAGGGTGGTACCTGAGGACTGGAGGAGGGCAGATGTGATTCCCCTTCACAAAAATGGGAGCAAGGCAGAAGCAGGAAACTACAGACCTGTTAGTTTGACCTCAATGGTGGGGGAAATGATGAAATCACTTCTGAAAGAAAGAATTGTTGAGTACCTAGAGGCCAGCGGGGCACAGGACCCAAAGCAGCATGGATTCACTGCAGGAAGGTCATGTCAGACGAATCTAATCGATTTCTTTGACTGGTGACCAAAGTAATAGACCAGAGAGGGCTGTGGATATGGCCTACCTAGACTTTAGCAAGGCATTTGACACAGTCCCACACAAAAGATTAATAATCAAGTTAGCCAGCCTGGGAGTGGGTCCCAGGGTGGTAGCCTGGGTAGCAAATTGGCTACACAACAGGACACAGAAGGTAATAGTGAATGGAACACATTCTGAAGAAAGAAGGGTTACTAGTGGAGTACCTCAGGGCTCAGTACTGGGTCCAGTCCTCTTTAACGTCTTTATAGGTGACATTGCGGAGGTCTGGAAGGAAAGGTATGCCTCTTTGTGGATGACACAAAGATTTGTAACAAATTGATACACAAGGGGTAGAAAGGATGAGAAGGGACTTGGCAAGGTTGGAGGAATGGTCAGACATATGGCAACTTAGATTCAATGCAAAGAAGTGCAAAGTAATGCAACTGGAAATAAAAATCCAGGAGAAAGTACACAATAGCAGGGAGGTACTGCGACAACAATAACGGAAGGGATCTGGGTGTAGTCATATCAGATGACCTAAAGGTGGGTAAGCAATGTGAGAAGTCAGTAAGGAGAGCCAGGAAACTGGGATGCATAGGAGGGGCATCACAAGTAGAAAAAGGAAATGGTTATCCCTTTGTACAGACAGTTGGTGAGTCCCCATCTGGAGTACTGCATGCAATTTTGGAGACCTCAACTACGCAAGGACATAGACAGAATGGAAGCAGTCCAGAGGAGGGCAACTAAAATGGTGCAGGGTCTACATCAGAAACCATATGAAGAGAGACTGAGAGAGCTTAATATGTATACCCTTGATGAAAGGAGGGACATGATAGAATGATAGAAACTTTTAAATACCTCAAGGGAATCAACAAAGTCCAGGAGGGTAGCATCTTTCAGAAAAAGAGATGTGTAAGAACAAGGGGGCACAATTTAAAGTTAGAGGGGGGACGGTTCCGGGGTAATGTGAGGAAATTCTTTTTCACGGAGAGAGTGGTGGACACATGGAACCACCTTCCTGGAGAGGTTGTGGGGTCTAAAACAGTGGGGGAATTCAAACATGTATGGGATAGATATAAGGCAATTATAGTGGAGGGTTGCAGGAAGTAGGCTGTTGGTTAACTAGAATCTGCAGCTTATCCAATAGGTAGGGAAATGGGCAGACTGGGTGAGCTAAGTGGTCCTTATCTGCCGTCAAAGTCTATGTTTCTATGTTAACATTTTTTAAATCAAGCCTTACTTGGCTTCAATGCTATGGCTCGCTCTAGCGCTACTTGCTTCCTTGCCGACACGACTGCTAAATGGTGCATGCGCGAATGCGTTCGATCTTGTTGTGCTGCACTGGTGACATACTCAGTGCAGCACAACAAGATCATGATGCACTGAGGCAAGCACAACAACGCTGTTGTGAGCATGGATTTCCATGCTCAACAGCATTCTACCATACACTATATAGCTTTTCATCAGTCCATCCCCCCTCAAGGTTCCCTTGTGCCTGTCCCAGGCATGCTTAAACCCCTCCACTGTGACTGCCCCCACTACCTCCTGCGGTAGACTATTCCAAACATCAACTACCCTTTCTGTGTAGAAAAACTTCCTCACATTGCCTCTTAATCTACCCCCTCCATTTTCTTATTGTGCTCCCTTGTTCCAGTACTTTTCCTGCATTGGAAAAGGTCCCCCACCTGCACCATGTTTTTGCCCTTGAGGTACTTGAAAGTTTCAATTATGTCCCCCCACTCTCTCTCTCTTCTCCTCCAGTGAGTACATAGTGAGGTCCTTTAGTCTCTCCTCATATGTTTTGTGGTGCAGGCCCTGCACCATCCCTGTTAACCTTCTCTGGATAGTCTCCACCTTGTTTATGTCCTTGCACAGGTGTGGCCTCCAGAACTGCAGGCAGTACTCCAGTTGAGGCCTTACCAATGTTTTATACAATGGCATCACCAGCTCCCATCTTCTGCTAGTAGTACCCCTGCCTATGCTCCCCAACATACCACTGGCCCGCCCCACTGCCTTCGCACACTGCTTTGATACCTAAGGATATAAGGACATCAGAAATGATAACCCCTAGGTTGTTTTCCTGACCTCCTTGGTGACAGTTAGCTCACCCCAACCTGTACCTCTTCCTAGGGTTCCCTCTACCCAGGTGCATTATTTTTCACTTTATCGCATTGAACCTCAGTTACCACATCTCCGACCATCTTTCAAGCTTCTCCAGGTCCCTCTTCATTTTCTGCACCCCTTCTGCAGCATCCACCCTGTTTGCAGATCTTGGAGTCATCTGCAAATAAGCAGATCTTTCCTTCCAGCCCCTCTGTAATATCACTAATGAAGACATTGAACATGACTGGTCCCAGTACTGATACGAGTACTGACCTCTGCAGTACCCCGCTGATCACCCCCTCTCCCCAGATTGCACCCCATTTACCACCACCCTCTGTCTCTTGTCTGTTAACAAGTTCCTAACCCAGTTCACCACCTTGTCTCCCATGCCCAGACTACCTATCTTGTTAACCAGCCTTCTATGGGGACGGTGTTGAAGGCTTTGCTGAACTCTAGGTAGGTAACTTCTACTGTTCCTCCCTGATTTACTTCCCCAGTCACACATTAAAAAAAATCTATCACATTCATTTGACATACCCTTCCTGCTGTGAATCTGTGTTGCCTCAGATCCTGGGCACCCCTGGATTTTAGGCGTACTGCTATCCTTTCTTTCAGCAGTGTTTCCATGATCTTTCCCACCACTGAGGTGAGGCTGACTGACCTATAGTTACCACCTCCTCCCTACTGCCACTTCTGTGCAGTGGGACCACATGTGCCTGTAATGAAACAAGCTATAGAGCTAGTAAGCTTTAGAATTAATTACATCATATATAACAGGTTGAATAATCATGAGAACATTGCAGGCTCCTGCAATACTACTTTGAGATGACCATTTTCAAAGTCTTCTGTAACATAAGAAAAACTGAACAAATTCCCTTTCTGTGAATCTTTTCTACTGGCCTTTCTTTTATTTTTGGTTTCAAGATTCAGTTTGTTCATCAATAACTGACAGTCTCACTTCTATCACTTATCTCACATATAACGAGGAAAGAGGGGGTCACTGGGAACTTTGGGGAAAAGCACAGGCAGGATAGGGAGGGGAACGCGGGAAAGCACTCAGGGAGGAAGTAAGGTATGGAGAGCAATGCGTTGAGTCTAGGAAATAAAATTCTGGACCTGGAGGCCACCATGGTGAAGGCTAGCCTGAATTTCATGGCCATAATGGAGTTGTGGTGCACCGACAGCCACTGCTGGGACATGGCCATACCAGGCTACTTTCTGTTCAGTAGAAACGGGGAAGGGGGAAAGGGGAGTGTTCATACTATATGAGAGGGAGGGAATCAAGGCCACAGAAGGACAATGGCACCTGGAGGTAAAAGAAAGGCTGGAGGTTCTGTGGGTCATCCTGGGGACAAGAACTGGGGTTACTTTCTGTAGAAGGGTAGTGTAAAGACCTCCAGCACAGAGAGAGGAGTTGGATAAGGTAATTGGGAAAGCTATTATCAGCTTCACAAGCAAGGGGAAAGTGCTGCTAGTTGGGAACTTTAATCTGCCAGATGTGGAATGGAACCTTCCAACTGCAGCTTCAGCAAGGAGCAGAGCTATCCTTGACTCACTCTAAGGGGCTTTTCTTAAGTGGCTAGTCAAGGAACCCACTATATATGGTGCAGTGCTGGACTTGGTGTTTACAATCAAGGGTAGCAATGCGGATGTCAGAGTGGGCTGTCCCTAGGTACCAGTGATCACCGTATAGTGTGATTTAAGATTAGGATGGGACTTTAGGAAGGTAGATTTTAAAGAAATGGGAGATTAACTCAGAAACTGCCTCATGGGCAATTGCCAGGATAGGGTAGAGGCATAGTGAGGAAAAATAAGGGAAGGTATAATTCAGGCAACCAAACCCTGTGTGAAGGAAGTAAGTAACAGTAAAAATAAAAGAGACTGTTGGGGTTCTCTAGGGAAGTGGCCATGGTGGTAAGGGAAAAAGGGTGGCGTTCAGGAAGTATAAGGAAATGCAGATGGAGTGAGGCAGGCAGGTGTACCAAGTAAAACAGAGAAAAGCAGGAAAGGCAGTGACAAGAGCTAAAGCACAGACAAGGCAAGTTATAGCCAAAGGGGATGAGACCTACATAAGTATGTAAGTGAGAAGAGGAAAGAAAGGGAATGGATAGTGAAGAAAAGATGGGCAGCAGGGTAAGACTGTGCAGAGCAGAATCAAGAAAAAGCAGATGTCCTAAGCAGGCATTTTTGTTCAGTCTTCACAGTTTGGGTGGGAGGGGTGGTATGGATCACCTGGGAGCAGCAGGAGCAATGCTGGAGGGGAGGTGGAAACAAGTCCATTTTCAGAGAAAAGAGTCCTGAAGGGACTTACAGGTCTGAAAGTTGGCAAGCCTATGGGACTGAACAGGATACACCCAAGGGTACTAAAGGATTACAGGGAGGTGACAGCTGCCCCACTGACAGCCTTGTTCAACAGCTCATTAGAAAGAGGCATGGTTCCTGAAGACTGGAGGAGAGCAGACATGGACACTTTCTATAGCAGCAGCAGCAGGAAGGAGGCTAGAAACTATAGGCTGGTCAGTCTTACATCAGTGGTGGGGAACTTAATGAGGCCGTTATGGTTCTTGAGAGAGGTGGCTGAAAAGGTAAAAGCTAAGAGGGTAGCATTCAGAAGATAAAAGGAGAGGCATAGAGAGGATGATAAGGTAAGAATATTGGGGGAAACAAAGGGAAGCAGGGAGAGCATTAAGGAGTGCAAATGTACAAACTGAAGAGAGAAAAGCCAAGACAGTAACAAAAAGGGACAAGACATATTTTGGGCATGTAAGTGAAAAAAGGAAGACTGGGGTGGGATTGTAAGGTTAAGAAGGGAAGGTGAAGAGTGTGCAGAGTGGGAACAGGTAAAGTCAAACATTCTGAGCAGATATATTTTAGTGCTCACAGAGGAAAGACATGGGGAGGTGCAACAAAATGTAACAAGAGCATTGGGAGGGAGGTAGACACTAGTCCATTTTCGGAGGAGAGAGTCATGAAGGGACTCGCAAATCTGAAAGTAGACAATGCAACAGGGGCAGACAGGGTCCACCCAAGGGTACTGGGAGTGCTCAGGGAGGTACTGACTGCACCTCTGACAACACTATTTAGCAGCTCATTGGAAACAGGGGTGGCCCCGGAGGATAGGAAGAGAGCAGAAGTAGTCTCACTTCATGAAAGTGGTAGCAGGGAAGAGGTAGCCAATTATAGGCCAGTCAGCTTGACTTCAGTGGTGGGAAAGTTAATGGAAGCACTGCTGAAAGAAAGAATTGTGGAATATTTTGAATCCAGTAGGTTACAAGACCCAAGGCAGCATGAATTCATGAGAGGGTGATTATGTCAAATGAATCTGATAGAATTACTTGACTGGGTGACCAAGGAACTAGATTAGGGTGGAGAGCTGGATGTATCCTACCTGGATGTCAGTAATGCATTCTACACTGCTCCACGTAGAAGACTAGTAAGTAGTTGAATAGCCTAGGAGTGGGTCTAAAGATGGTAAACTGGGTAAGAAATTGATTAAGGGATAAGTGGCAGAGGGTGGTGGTAAACAAAGTTCACTCAGAGGAAGGGAGGTTGACAAGTGGGGTCTCTCAGGGATCAGTGCTGGGACCAGTCCTCCTTAATGTTTTTGTAAGAGACATTTCAGAAGATCTGAAAGGGAAGGTCTGCCTCTTTGTGGGTGACACCAAACTCTGCAATGCAGTGGACGCACCTGGGGGGCAGAAAGGATGAGCAGCGAACTGAGAAAACTCGAGAAGTGGTCAAGGGTATGGCAGCTGGATTTTGATGCAATAAAGTGCAAAATGATGCACTTGGTAGACAGAAACCCAGGGGTGGAGTACAAAATGGGGGGAAGGGTGGTACTGACAACCACTGAGCAGGGAAGAGACATGGGGTGATCATATGAGATGTCTTAAAGATGGCCAGGCAGTGCTACAAGTCAGCTGGGAGGGTGAATGGGATGCTGGGATACATAGGGAGGGCTATTACCAGCAGAAAGAAGAAGACAGTGTTGCTTCTGTATAGATTGCTGGTAAGACCCCACCTAAAGTACTGTACTGTTTCCAGTTCTTGAGATCACATCTCAGAATGGACTTAGACAGTGTGGAAGTGATCCAGAGGAGGGCAACTAAAATGGTGTAGGGTCTGTATCAAAAGCCTTAAAATAAGAGATTAAAGGACCTAAATGCTGGGGGCCCTATTCTCAAAGTGGCCTGTGTCCGGTGCAAGCTGCAATGAACAGCAGCTTGTGCTGATGCCTCCTGCACCAGGGACCCTGCACTGTATTCTGGTACAGGATGGGTCCTGGTGCCTAAGTGCCCACACATGTGGCAACCTCACTCATGTGACAAATGCCCCACGCATGGCAGAGATTCGGTGGAGGCTTGCGTGCACCCAGTTCAGTCGGCGCCGGCAGCGGTGGTGTATGGAGGGGTGTGCTAGCACTGGCTCAGAGTACTAGTTGGGGTGGAGCAGGGTGGCGGTTACCACCTGCTAGATGTGTGGGGTGGGTGGCCACTAGACCACCAGGTAGGGGACACAGTAGGACTGTACCAGGCATTACCGGGAGTTCAGAAAGGGGGGGTCCACTAGACCACCAGTAGTGGGTGATATGGGGGGACAGAGGGCACTAGTGCACAGCAGGGGAGATAGGGGCAGGGGCCCATCTGCTGCACAGGTACACAGTGCTCAGCACACCCAGAGGGCGAGTGTCACAATACCCTTATGCCAGCCCTGGCTGGTCTAAGGTTACTTAGTAATCTGCCCTCTAGGTTTTCTTTGTGAATCCCACTTGTGGCACACCGGCAGCCTGCCCCTGACACAAGCCGCATGCACCATGTCGCAGACCATGTCTGGGCGCAGGGTGAGGCAAGTTCCATTTGGGGCAGGCAACCTGTGGTTGACGCAGGCTGCCTTTTGAGAATCGCTTCTGGCATTGTCTGTCAGCACAAGGTGCATTTTGCACCAGTCTTTTTGGTGCAAGCACCTTGAGGCATGCCAGAGGCTTTGTGAATCAGGCTCTGTATGTACATCTTGGAACAGATGGGGGGGGGGACATGATAGCGACCTTTAAATACCTCATGGGGGTGGTAAACAAGGTACAAGAGGGAAATATTTTTCAGAAAAAAAGGTGCTCAAGGGGGCATGATAAGAAGCTGAGGAGGTAGATTTAGGAGAGATGTGAGGAAGTGCTTCTTCGGAGAAAGACCGGTGGATTCTGGGAACAGTCTTCCAGCAGAGGTGGTGGGGGTGTAAACAGTGGTGAGGTTCAAGAATGCATGGGACAGGCATAGGGGAAATCTTAGGGAAAGGGAAGGGGTGGGTGAATGGATTGGATCAAGTAGGATCTGCGGTGATACTACTGTATAAGCAGAAATGGACAGACTACTTCGCCCTTGGCATTTCACCAATGGTACTTCTAACCACAATTTGGCTGGTCTTATAACAGGCGATCACACTATTCAATTTCAATTCAATTCAGTTTTTATTTTACCAGGATAACACCATTGAGACAGGTCCTGGGGGGGGACACAATTTCATAAAAGGTACAAGGAACTCATAGTAAATACGTAGGCAAATTCAAGCAAAATAATCACAATATAAGGAGTACAAAATATATAATTCACAGATACACCTTGCCTAAGTTCTGGACATGGACTATAAAAATGAATACAAATGGAATAGTTAAAAGAAACCTAACAATCCGTGAGCATAAGGAGATCAAGGAGAGTTGGGATCAAGTTAAGTGCAATAGTTGCAAAGGAGGCAGCATATGACCCATGAGCTAGGGGTAGGTAAGGGAGGAGGCAAGGTAGGAATAGATGAAGAAGTTAGAAGGATGATGGTGCAGAGTGTAGATAGTGGGCAAGTAATTATTATGATGATGCTTAAGGGAAGGGGTACCATAATGCGACTGTAGAGGTTATGTAAAACAATTGCACTTGTGCTTTGTCCACATGGCAAGTATAAGTAGACACTTAAAGGTAGACATCCCAATAGTATGCATTCAGGGGCGTAGCCAGGATTGTTTTTTTGGGGGTGTTTAGATAGGATATTTTGTAAATAGGATAAACAAAAGGCGGGGTTCTGGGGGCCACCAGGCCCCCAGAAGCTCTAAGGGGTGTATGTGCGCTGTGGTGAGTTTTTTGGGGTTTTCTTTTGAAGAAAACACACTTTTGTTACATGTCTCCACCCCTAATTTATTTGGGATCCCCCCCCGGAATCAGGGGTTGTGGAAGTCCGACTCTGGCTGGCTTTACAGTCTGCAGAACCTCCAATGGTTGTAGACAACTGGCTGTCCAACAGTGTGATCAGCCACCCACCCCATATGCAGCTTTTGTAATATTACTGATGTCTCTGAAAGATTTCTATATAAAGGCTGTGGTCTGGTAGCAGCCCCAGAAGCTCTGTGGGGTTTACATGCTCTGTGGTGAGTTTGATGGCTTTTTTTGAATAAAACACACACTTTTGTTACATGTTCCCCACCCCTAATTTTATAGGACATTTTTTTTGTTCACATGGAATCAGGGCTGTGGGAGTCAGACTTTGACTGATATTACAGTCTGCAGAACCTCCAATGGTTGTGAACAACTGGCTATCCAACAGTGCGATCAACCACCCACCCCATATGCAGTTTTTGTACTGTGATGTCTGAAAAATTTCTACATTAAGGATGTGGCCAGGGGCTACTAGGCCCCCAGCTGCTCTGGGGGGATTTACATGTTGATGAGTTTTGGGGCTTTTTCGAAGGAAACACACACTTTTGTTGCATGTACCCCACCCTTAAATTCAAGGGAATTGTTTTTCCCCTTGGAATCAGGGGTGTGGGTCTGGGAGTATAGACTCTTGTTGGCATTACAGTCTGCAGAACCTCCTATGGTTGTGGACAACTGGCTGTTCAACAGTGCCATCAGCCACCCACCCCATGTGCAATACGATATGCAGCTGTGCCACAAGTAACTGTGGTGAGCAACTGACTGACCAACAATGCCATGATCAACCACACCACCAATACAAACCCTTATAGCTTGTGAGGCATTTGAGTAAGTGAATGTCGGGAAAAAATGTTAAACATGTTGATGTGAGTGTTAAATAAACATTTTACTTACCATTTTGTGTCTTATTGTCTTCTTTTTCATCCTGGGCAATTGCTTCAATGACAGTTACTGCAGTCACAGAGGTCAGGCCCTCCCCAACAGACCACAGTCCAGAAGTTCCCCAAGGACCATTGGCAGTGCAGCCAAGGGAAATAGACTGGGGCCTCATTAAGTGCACCCTCCTTCCATTTTCCATTGTTCTCCCACGTACCTCCCTGGCTGCAGTGGCACAGAAGTGTATGTACATAGGCATGCGCACACTGCATAACTGCAGCTTACTCCTGCTCCCTTCTAAACCCTTTGGGAGCCTCCACTACCCACGGGCCTCCACCCAGTGGCAGTCATTGGACAAGACCGCTTTGGCAACCCTCCCTGGGAGAGGAAAGCAGAGCAGCCCTTGGGACCCTCAATCATATCCCCCACCTGCCCACTAACAACCTGGAGTCATTACCAAATCTGGGTCACCCTAATAGAACAGCAGGTGAGACTTTAATGCCACAGTCTTCTTCCGCACCACAATGCCAGACATGAATTTTACCATTTAATAGATAAATTTAATAGGAACAGTGTCATAGGAACAGCATTCATCTGATGTTGTTTTAATACATTAAAGAGATTCATGGAGTGACGAAGATGAGCCCTTGCACCTGAATTATTAATTTGTGATTTGCTGCCACAGGAATCCAAAATTGTAAAACTTTCCAAATGATAATGCAGAATTAAAAAAGGCAAAAGCTATATCCTCTGTAAAATTAGTGAAACCGGGTCCCAATATAATTAATGGCTGACTGCTTTACAATAAATTTTTAACAATATCACAGCCACTGGGTAATAAAATGTGGGCACTGGTGGACTATCAAGGGCCTTGCTGCATTATCTTCGGAAACTTTACAATTTTTGACTCCTGTGGCAATGAGTCACAGATTACTCAGGTGCTGCAAGGGCTGATCACTCGGGATATATTGGTGGATCTCTTTAACCTCTAAAAACCACAAGAAATGTTCCATTAAGTTGCAGGAACCCCAATCTTCCACACGACATACACACGTACAGTGGTCAACCTTACTGTTTTTGCACTAGCGAAAACACAAGTTGATTACAAATTGTTCTAGCCCACAGGTGATTGTAATACTAGGCCACAATTTTAATGGTGAATTTTTATCATCACCACAACCCAAGGGGTCTGGGAAACAGAAAACTTAATGACATTTTCATCTGTAAAATTATTGATTGAAACATGTTCTGCCACAACAATAACATTTAAAACAACACACTTTCCTTTCATCAGTACCAAGAGAAAAAGTACACAGGTCTAATCCTGCACAACCTCTTTTTCCATATAGAATGAAAGATGCACACCAGAAAAGGCAGGAATGCCTATTTTTATCCCTTAGATTGCATATGGATGGTGTTGGCTGGCATGGTCCATTAAAAAGAGTTGGGGATCCCATACACTTGCTGGTGATGGCAGGCTGGCAGCTATGGATCGATGGATGATCATGTCAGAGTTTGGTCTGAAGTGGTGCCTAGGGAAAGTACAAAGCTGAGAGGTTTGGAGGAGAGAGGGAGCATCTATGGTCATACTGGGAACTGGGATAAAACCCACCACCTGCAGGGCAGACCCTGTACCTCTTAGCATTTTGTCACTGAAATGTTAGATACAAGCATTCAAAATGTAGGGAAATATTGTCATACACAGAGACACATTCAGAAAAATGGGAGCTGGTGTCTTAGCAGCACTCTACCCTTCTACCCTTGATCACACTGTGGACACTAGCTGAATGTCTGAACAGTAGAGTGGTGTTTTGATTTTTAATTTAGTATACTTTTTGGCCGAAGGTCACTCTTCTCCTCAGCCCCTTCACCAGCGACCTGCCTCGCTCTCCTATAGCAGCCACCTCAGACACTACCTGGCATGGCACCACGTCATGCCCATCTCCGATAGGGAAAGGTGTCAGCAGTAGCTGATATTGCCTCCCTGGCTTCCCCCAGGGCAGGGTTCGGGGAATCGGTGGTGCAGTGAAATTGGGACTTCATTTGTGGTGCTGCTGCGGAGAGCCATAGAGGCTAGGTTATAGTGTATGGTACTGTTTATGTTTTTAAAAAAAGAAAGCAGTTCCTTACTGAATTTTTTTTTTTTTTTATGTTATCGCCGCTCAGCTCCAGAACATGCTTTCATGGCTGCAGCCGTTTCAAGGCCACACCATCAAGTTCCACCCATGTGCAGACTGCTCCAGGTTGTTAACCCATTGATGTGATGTACAATCGATGAGTTAACAACATCACAACCTCGCATCAATGATATATTGGGAGGCAGTATAGTGCAGTGGTTTAAGGCTCTGAGCTGCAAATCTGGAGACGTGGATTTGAATTCCACAGCCCCCACTTGCAAACTGTGTGACTCTGAGCAAGTCATTTAACTTCCCTGTGCTCCCAGGCCGCACCTGTAAACAAGCTTTCAACTTAAAATGCTACTCCTGGTTAAATAATTGGAAACAAAAAAAATAACATTGTCATAAAAAGGTAGATTTCTACCTATAACAACGTTCTACCATACATTATAAGCCATTTAGTCACAATTAGTATTATTAATACTAATTGTGACTAAATGTCTTCTTTCCTTTTGCAAATACATATAATATGGATATTATTCTGGAAGCAATCCTGTCACAGTGACAGGACTGCTTCCAGAATAATGTCCATATTATATGTTTGCAAATGTCACACTCAATGGTGATAAGACTACACTGCCCAGTACCTCACTCACTCAGTATCTTAATGTGAAGAAAGCAAAATGCTATACTAATTGTGATTCTGGTCTCTACTCTCTCCCAAGGAGGTTATTTGCGGCCTAAGAAGACATATACATTTCAAATACATTATGCAATTGGTACCCACTTGGTCTGCCCAGACCCCCACTCGCCCCCTGTGTGTCAAATTTAATTTAATTCCTTACTTCCACCTCCAGTCTTCTGTCTGAGATGACAGGAGAGATCTGGATTAATTTCCTTCCCCTTCTTCAGATGATTCTGAAGACGAATCAGAAGGCAACAGGTATTCATGTAGTGCTTGCTAACAAGTCTGTGTGGGGGGGACCCTACCCAACAATGAGCGAGGGGGGGCTGACAGTAACAGGCTGGCCAGGCATCTGGCCTCTACATGGCTAGTCTAAGTAATCCCTCTTTCTTCTCCGAGTGTTGTGATCTCTCTTCCCCCTCTTCTCCTGCAGCTGGCTCCGACTCACGAGCAACTCTCAGACAGTACTAATACTACTGATGGTTAAAATTAATTTCTCTCCCGACTCCTGTTTCTCTCGACTCGAAGCATTAAGTTAGACCCCCACTCCTCCTCGTATCCTCGCTCTCTCTTTTAACAACATGAATGAGGCGCAGTGCATGTGGTGGTGCGCCAAGCTGCCAATTCCACGTCAGGCGGCTTAATTGGCTGCTGCTGTGCTGAGAGGAGAAGCCGAGCGGAAAAGGAGCAAATGGCAGTAGAGCATGGAGCTTCAGCAAACTAGCTGTGCAGAGAGACACCAATGGATTTGATTAATGCTGGTGAGTGTGAGTGAGCCCATATATTACCCAGCCCCCCTCTCCCATAGCAGCCTAAGCAGGCTAGCAGACACATCAGCCCCAACACACTGTGACTGCACAGACAGCACTGCCATGGAACGCGGAAATGTGCATTTAAAGTATCAGCGTGCTCAGCCCTGCTCTGTCAAATTCTTCAGATTTCATTTTTTTTAAATTTCGGTTTTTGTAGAGTGTTTCAGAGTGTGGGTATGGATGAGGAACCATAATGGTTTCTTACCCTTGGGATGTCAAATGTAATATATGAGAATTTTCTGAGGAATATCCACAGGGGGAACATTTGAATAAGCTGCAGATATAAGGTATAAGTTTAACAGTGATGGCTCTATATACCCAAAGGGACACATTGTGCCACCTCCTGGTACTCAGTGAGGGCCAACCAATCTGCAGATAAAGGGAACAGTGATGGGTGTTAAATGGGGTGTTTAAGATAAATTTTAATGCTCTGTGATAAAGTGTGTCTAATGTACAAAGAGCTATTTTAGGACAGTGGCTGTAAAGGAAATCCGCATAGTCAATTAGAGGGAGAATGGTCGTCTGGGCCAGTCTTACTTTAGCTTCACAGGTAAGCAGATGCTGAATGCAGTAGAAGAGTCCCAGCCTTTGATGTAGCTTTTTAGCTACTTCCTTGATGCGAGTGACCAAAGAAAATAGTATGTCAGTAGTAGTAGTAGTAGTAGTCGATTTTATTTATTTTGGGCACCCTTCTTGGAAGGCTCAGGGCACCCTTACAATAGGATATCACATACAGAAACATATACATAAATAGCAGAACAGGAACAGTAATAATATATATTCATGGCAAAAGCTGTGTTTAATGCACCATTAGGTCTGATTGGTTAAAACTAGGGGAATGGAAACATAGGGTTCCCAAGCATAAGGCCCCACTCCCAATTGCGAATGCAGGAACAGGCATGAGGGGAACTTACAAGTCCAGTACCTCCAATGCCGTGTGCTCAACCACAAACCAGATGCAAGAACAAGGGGTAGCCAGCTTCTACCACTATAACAAAATCCAAAAGTAGTTCTGCACTCCGAGTGCAAATAAGGACCAGAAGGCAGTCAAAATAATTTATTCCATGAATTCCTTCAGGTTCAACTTTTTTATCGTACAGCTCTTAACAAAATCAGGTGCACCCACTATTCACTTTCCCAGAACTTCGACCAGGGGTGTGGTCTTCCTCAGGTGGGTGCACCTGATTTTGTTAAGAGCTGCACGATGAAAAAGTTTCAACCTGAAGAAATTCATGGAATAAATTACAGTTGATTGAATTGATTGCCTTCTGGTCCTTATTTGCACTTGGATTGCAGAACTATTTTGGGATTTTATGAGGGGAACTTAGGCTTCCCAACACCCCACCCACACCCTCAGCTCCAATTGTAAGACCCCACCCCCAACATGCACGCAGGAACAGGTGTGACAGGTGTATCTTGGCATTTTGAACCCTAATGTTTACCCCATTCCAAGACTAAGTAAGGTAACACGGGTACAGAATATGAGAATGCAACAGCATGCGTGCATTGTTGCAAGCTCCATAGGCAGCTATGGCACCACCAGCAGTACCTTCCTCTCTTGTGTCGCATGTTCCAAACAGTTCTGGTGTTCACCTGTTCCCACTTCACAGTGTTTTTTCCTTGCTTTCTCTCTCTGTTGTTGTAATGCACATGCAGGGACTAGCCCTCATTCAATCACTCACACACATACACATGTGCACACACACACACACACACAATGATGCACTGCCAGTTTGAAGCAAAGCATGGAAATAATATAAGGGAGAGAATAATGGGCCCCTGACAGGTAGGTGACTCTGACAACATGTTTAGGTGACCTTCTATTAAGTGGTATGGAGCCCCTCCCACAACACATACATACATAGCAGACTGCAGAAATTAAAATTGTTGTCATGAGCACACATCATGAATGATTCAGTCAGACTGGGTTGCTTGTTTCTCTCTTCTTATTGTAGTGCCACACCAAAAACATATTAACATAATTGCTCCACTCCATGCTTGGGGGTTTATGGAATACTGCTGATTTGTAATTGCTGTCTTTTGTTTCTGTCCAGAAAGTATCTTCCTTCACTTTTTTCCTTAATAGCAGTGCTAACAGTCTAATTTGCTGTCATGATGTACCAGTCAAGTACTGACTAAGGTAGGGGTATAACTTAAGATGGCCTCAGGGTGAGTAAGCTTATTCCTTTTTGAAAGTGTTTTACATCCCTTAATGTACCCAGCTTGCTTGCCACAGGCTGGAGTGGCGTACCACCACTTAAGTAACCTGTACTCTTTCTTTGCTAGCCTACCTGCGCTGCTGCCCATGCCACCGTTGTTCCCAAAAAGAAAGAAGCAAGCTTGTCCCTTTGCTTTGCACCCACAAGTGCCTACAGATGGTTCAGATTGTTTGTTTCTCCCCCCTTCCTGCTCCAGTCCCATATACCTGCTTAGTTAGAGTGCTGCTGTGCTGCCCCAGAGTATCACTCCCTTGCCTCTGTCTTCAAGGTACTGTAGTGCTGCTGCAGAGAGTGATCCTTCGATGCCCCAACCAACCCATTACTAGCCCAGTCCTCCCATCTGACTCCACTGCTGGTGCTGTCCTCCTCAACTCCTTGCCTTCCATGTCTCCCCCCTTCTGTCCCCCTCACGTCGCATACAATGATGTGGCTGATGGGGTTGGTAGAAGGAGGCACTACTACTACTGCATTGGCCTCCTCCTCCTCCTAATAATCTTTTCCTCCCTCCTCTCCCACCCACATAGAGAAATGTTTTCTTGCTTCTCCATGGCTCTTTTTTTTAATATAGCTAGACAAACAAGTTATGCCTCTAAGTTCAAAACCCCGTTGAAAAAAAGTACATTAAACAGTGTACAGTACTTATTTCTTCAGTTTGTGGTCAGGCTAAAATCATTTCTGCTGTAGTACAACCCAGCATCTTGTGATCTTATTTCCCATTGGGCAGGATTCACAGTCAGGGAAGGTCCCGCAGCTGTGGGAAAACCTCGGCACTAGTTGGTTGTCACTTGCGAATCCACAGGTCGCCTCAGCTGCAGGTATTCTCTAAGGTGGAGCTGGAGTACGACCACGTCCATAGGCTGCGGGAGGCTGCTACGGCCAGTGGGACCCGCCGTAACACCCTCCGCAACTGCTGCGGCTGTGGATTGGCCGCTCCGCATCTGTGGCAATTTCAAAGTGCAACTGGGGTTACGGAGTGGGATTTAGTCCCAAAATGCTTTGCAAATCCTGCCCTTGAAACTGAAGCTTTTTTTGCCACAGTGTGCTTCACTTTGTATTTAGCAGGCAAAATGGCCAGAACCGACATCTTTGCATCTGTTTTCTATTTTATTGGAATGTATGATGTTTGAATGGAAGCAAAACACAATTAGGAGACCGCAGTGGAAGCAGAAATAATTATCCTGCCCCTTGCGTGTCCCTTTCATAGTGTTCATTTCCCTTCCTAAAGCATACAGCAGTCTGCAATAATGTTTTTCTAAGGTACTCACCACAACCATCAATACAAAATCTAAGTAGACAAAAGAAAATTCGAGATACCCAGGTAAGCATCTCTATGAGAACATGTAACTAATAAAAACAATTGCTTTGCTGGGTGCTTCTGGACCCCTTCTAACACACACCCTCTCAGGGGGAGAAAATGGACAAGGAAATGATAGAAAGTATACTTAGAATGGCAGAAAAGGGGAGATATTGCTGATGGGTGATCTGAATATGCCAGATGTTAACTGGAGTGCAGTTGCAGCAGCCACTTCTAAGAGTGGGGTTATTCTAGATGCCCTACAGAGGGCATGCCTTAGACGATTAGTACTGGAACCCACTCAAGAGGGAGCAATCTTAGACCTGGTTCTGTCATATGGAGATGGAGAGAGGATCACAGATGTAGAAGTGGGTAGCCATCTGGGAACTAGCGACCATCGAACAGTATGGTTCACAATAAACACAGCAATAGAGTCAAGCCATACAAAGGCAAAGGTACTGGACTTTAGGAGGACTGACTTTGCCAAAATGGGTGAGTGCCTAAGGAATGCACTAGCAAATGGGCAGGAAGGAGGGGTGGAAGAACAATGGGGAATAATAAAAACTGCCATCACAGAGGTAACAAGCCTTTGTGTGAAGCAAATAAAACAAAACAATGTAAGAAACCACTATGGTTCTCAAAGGAGGTGGCAGTGAAGGTTCAAGAGAAAAAGAAAGCATTCAGGAAGTACAAGGAATCACAGAAGGAGCAGGACAGAGAATTGTATCAGTTAAAGCAAAAGGAAGCTGGGAAGGTAGTCAGAACAGCAAAGGCCCAAACCGAGGTAAAGATAGCCAACTCAGTTAAGAAGGGGGATAAAACCTTTTATAGGATATCAGAGAGCATAGGAAGACCAAGGGAGGGATAGTGAGGCTTAATAAAGGGGAGGCTGGGTGGGCAGAGGGTAACGGTGAAAAGGCAGAGATACTAAACAAATATTTTTGCTCAGTATTTACAAATGAAGAGGGGGAGGTACCTAAAACAAACAGTAGAAACACTCTGGATACAGAAGTTGATACCAGCCCATTTACAGAAGAAAGGGTTCTGAATGAACTCTTAAAACTGAAGTTGGACAAAGCAATGAGGCCTTATGGGATTCATCCCAGAATTCTAAAAGAACTACGGGTAGAACTAGTGACACCACTGACTACCCTCTTTAACAAATCATGGGAGGATGGGGAGGTACCTGTGGACCGGAGGAGGGCAGATATGATTCCACTTCACAAAAGTGGGAGCAGGGCAGAAGCCAGAAACTACAGACCTGTTAGTTTAACCTCAGTGATAGAGAAAATGATGGAATCACTTCTGAAGGAAAGAATTGTTGAGTACCTAGAGGCCAGAGGGGCATAGGACCCAAGGCAGCATGAATTCACAGTGGGAAGGTCATGCCAGACGAATCTAATAGAGTTCTTTGACTGGGTGACCAAAGTAGTAGATCAGGGAGGGGCTGTGGACATGGCCTACCTAGACTTTAGCAAGGCATTTGACACAGTCCCACACAAAAGATTAATATACAAGTTAGCCAGCCTGGGAGTGGGTCCCAAGATGATAGCCTGGGTAAAGAATTGGCTGGAGAATGGGACACAGAGTGTAATAGTAAATGGAGTCCACTCTGAAGAAAGGGGTGTTACTAATGGGGTACTGCAGGGTTCAGTATTGGGACCAGTCCTCTTCAATGTCTTTATAAGCAACATTGCAGAGGGACTGGAAGGAAAAGCATGTCTCTTTGCAGATGGCACAAAGATCTGCAACAGAGTTGATGCACAAGGTGGGGTGGAAAGGATGAGAAGGACTTTGTAAGGTTAGAGGAATGGTCAAATTTATGGCAGCTTAGATTCAACGCAGAAGCACAAGGTAATGCACCTGGGAAACAAAACCCAGGGAAGAGTACACAATGGGGGGTGAGACACTAACAACAACAAAATGGAAAGGGACCTGGGGGTAGTCATCAGATGACCTAAAGATGGGCAAGCAATGTGAGAGGGCAGTATGAGGGCTGGGGGATACTGGGATGCATAGGGAGAGGCATCAACAGTAGAAAACAGGAAGTTGTTATCCCTCTGTACAGACAGCTGGTGAGACCCCATCTGAGTATCAGTGGCAGTTCTGGGAGACCCAGTCTCCACAAAGACATAGACAGGATGGAAGCTGTCCAGAAGAGGGCACTAAAATGGTGCAGGGTCTGCACCGAAGACATATGAAGGGAGACTTAAGGAGCTTAATATGTATAGCCTCAGAAAAGGAGGAGAGGGGAGCCATGATAGAAATGTTCAAGTACCTCAAGGGAATCAATAAAGTCCAGGACAGCAGCATCTTTCAGAAAAAAAGATGTGCAAGAACAAGGGGGCACAATTTGAAGTTGGGGGGGCAGCTCAGAGGTAATGTAAGGAAGTATTTTTTTTACAGAGGGTTGTGGATGCATGGAAACAGCCTTCCTCGGAGGAGGCTGTGGAGTCAAAAACAGTGGTGGAATTCAAGCATGCATGGGACAATCATAAGGCAATTCTAGGGGGTGGGGTAGGAAAAAGTAGGCTGCTGGTTAACTAGGATCTGCAGCTTATCCATTAGGTAGGGAAATGGGCAGACTGGGTGGGCCAAATGGTCCTTATCTGCCATCAAATTCTATATTTCTATATTTCTACATGGACACACACCTCAGGCTGAATGGATTGTACCTCTTGTGTTTGCTACAGCTGCTAGCAATCAGCAATAATGCTTTCTTTGTTTATCCCCTACCCCTCCACACACACACACTCCTCAGGGTGAATGGACTATATGTGTTGTGTTAAATAAAGCAAATATTGAAAAAACCCTTGCTTTGCTGCCTGCTCCCCGACCCCCTCAACACACACACACACACACACACACATACACACACACCTACCTCAGGCTGAATGGACTCCAGACAAATATTTTACATACATGGGTAGAATGTTACTGAAGACAGCTTAGCTTACAGAAAACATCTAATTCTTGGTGAGTCCTGTCCTTTACCTGTTCTTACATTTAGAAATGCCAGGCTAACCACCATAAGTTAAATAAGCTGCAGAGCGCCAAGCCATTACATGGCTCTGCTGGGGTTTTAACCTGTGTCCCTGTTTCCCTCTCTTGTCATTCAACAACTTACTTAACCAATTAGTGGCTCAGCTTGGCATTTCCAGGTGTAAGAATGGTATAAGCAATGACCCAATTTTTAAAGGATAGGCTTTCTCTCAGTTATGCTGTTTCAGGTGAAGAAAATGTAAAAAGACAATGATGCCACTGTGGTGGTGGCACCAGTATGTCGGTGGTAATTTGTTTTACATGTATTTTTATTTTTTGTTTGGGTTAGCTTAAGTTCACATTACTGCCTTATATATGAGTAGGACAGGACAGAAAATAGGGTTTGAGTTTGTACTGACAATAATTACCCTATGATTCAAATAGCTCTCAGCTGCCCCCGATTTGTTCACTTTTGGACAAGAGTTCTGTGTATTTCCTATAATTTGAAAGCATGACAACCTTCATTTTCACAGTGTTCTGAGCTTGACTTTTTATGGTCTGCTCCCGCATGTCAATGTCCCAAAATTTGAGTGCCCTAATACAATAGTCTGTAGCACTGGCATCGGCAATCATAGGCATCACACACAGTTGGCATGGTTTTTACTCTGTGCTTTGCTTATTATTGGAAGTGGTGCCAGCATGTACTAGAACCCCCCCCCCCGCACCAAATGTATATTTTTAGATTTCAGTGCTGCCACCTTGATTATTTGTACCTCCAAGCAAGGGATGTAGATTTCAGTGCTGACACATAGATGATTTGTACCCATCAGAAAGGAACCAGAAATAGTGGGCACGGGATGGGGGAGGCTCCAGTGTCACAGGCACATATTATGGTAACCTATTTGGCCATTAGCTGTGGGGATTCAGGAAAGGAGCTAGTGCCCTACATTTTCTTGCTCAGGAGAGGGGAGGGGAGGAGGAGAAGGGGATGGGGGGACACATCACAGCCTGAAATTCCTGGATTAACTCCTAATAGTTCTTCCTTCTCATCTTCCTCTGCTATTCTTAATAAATATGTTTTCAAACTACTACATACCTACCTATTTCTGTATCCATTCACATACACATCAATATGTTTCTGCCATTCCTATGATGCCTCTATCTACCTCCGTCACTACCGATGCCAATACAAGCAATCAAACATTCAACACTGACAAATGCTTGTTACAAATTACCCTGGTAGCTTTGCTCTAGGGGTGTTTTGCTGGACTCCTTCTCTGACCACCAGGTAACTTACTACTTGCAAGCTAAGGATCGAATGGTTGGTACCTGGAAATCTATCAGGCTGAGGTCATTCAAAAAGTTTTATTACACTGCATTTATGATAGATTGGGAAAGTAAAGGTTGCTAGAGGATAAACTTAATACCCATTGCTAATGATGCATGGTCTTTGTTTATCAGGAATTCATGGAAGTCTGTAATAGCTATGCTCCAGTGAAGCAAATATTGTTACAATCTACAAATACTCTTTGGCTTAGTCCATAACTACTTACATTTAAAAGAACCTATGATAATTTATTGAAAAATGAAAAAGAAACTAATCAACAAATGGATTGGACAAAATATAGACAAGCCAGCAATGAGTATACTTCAGAAATAGAAAAAGCAAAACAGGATTATCTAAAAAATGGATGGTAGCATTAAACATGCTCATACAGATTTTTAGAAGTTAGTAAGTAAACTGCAAAGACAAAACAAGCATTTATCAATGCCGAACGTTTGATGCGCTGGAAGATGTCCGCCCCTGCACCGTGTGTATGGCCCTGAAGTTCTTGAATGTAGGTATTATGTTCCCCCGCTCCCTCTTGTTCTCCAATGAGCACATATTGAGGTCCTTTAATCTGTCCTGCAATGTTCTGTTTTGCAAGCCATGTACCATCTTGGTTGCCTTTCTGTGGATCAACTCCACCCTGTCAATGTCAGTGTACAGTTGTGGCCTCCAGAACTGCACACAGTACTGCAGGATAGGCCTCACTAGTGCATTATGCAATGGCATTAACACCTCACACACACCTTTTGCTAGTGATACCTTTGCCTATAGAAACATAGAAACATAGAAATTGTCAGCAGATAAGGACTGCAAGGCCCATCCAGTCTGCAAATTTTTTCTACCTAATGAATGTGCAATAGGCCTTTACTCTGTCAATGGCCTATCTATTCATACCCATCTGCATTGCTCCCTTATGCCTATCCCATGCCTGTTTGAAGCTCTGCACTGTATTCATATACACCACTTCCTGAGGTAGGCCATTCCATGCATCCACCACTCTTTCTGTGAAAAAAAACTTCCTCACATTATCGCTTAATCGGCCTCCCTCTAATCTCATGCTGTGTCTTCTTGTCTTGCTATTTTTCTTATATTGAAAGATGTTAGACTCTTTCACCTTGTTAATGCCCTCAAGATGTTTGACTATTTTGATCATATCACCTCTCTCCTTACTTTGTTCTAGGGTATACATATTGTGCTCCATTAATCTGTCCTCATACAGTATGTTTTCTGATGCTGTGCCTGCAAAATTTTGGTTTCCCTTCTCTGGACTGCCTCCATTTTGTTAATGTCCTTGTGCAGGTGCGGCCTCCAGTACTACATGCAGTACTCCAGATGGGGCCTAACCAGTGTGTTGTAAAGAGGGATTATTACTTTTCTCTTACGACTTGTGATACCCTAATACACTCCAACATCCCTCTGGCCTTACCTACTTCTTTAGTGGTCTGCTTGGATGATTTCAGGTTATCTGTGATGATGATGCCCAAGTCTCTTTCTTCCCTTGTGATTGCCAGCAACTCCCCTCCCAACCTATAGGTAGCTTCATGGTTTCTTTTTCCTATGCGCATGATCTTGCACGTCTTTGCGTTAAACTCCAGTTGCCACTCTTCCAACCGTTTTGCTTGTTTTTCAGATCTCCTCTCATTCTGTCCACCCCTTCTGGATAATCTACTCTGTTGCAGATCTTGGTATCATCTGCAAACCTTACCCTCCAGTCCATCTGCAATGTCACTGATGAAAATATTGAAGAGGACCTGTTCCAGGACTGATCCCTGAGGTACCCCACTTGTGACTTGCATCTCTTCTGACTGTATACCATTTACCACCACTCTCTGTTTTCTGCCCACCAACCAGTTTGCCACCCAGTTGACCAACCTCTGACCCACCCTGAACCTATCCAGCTTATTAATCAATCTTCTGTGTGGAACAGTATTGACAGCTTTGCTGAAGTCAAGGTAGATGACATCAACTGCACCCCCTAGGTCTACCACTCTGATTACCCCATCAAAAAAATCTATGAGATTAGTTTGACATGATCTTCCTTTTGTCAACACATGCTGTCTTGGATCCTGTGTTCCTATGGAGTCCAGGTGTTGCACTATCCTTTCCTTAAGGAGTGCCTCCATAATCCTGCCCACTACTGAGTGCATTGAAACTCAGTTGTCACTCCTCAGACCATTTTTCAAGCCTCTCCATGTGTCTGCTCATTTACTCCACCCCTTCTGGAGTATTCACTCTGTTACAGATGTTGGTGTCATCTGCAAACAGTCAGACAGACCTTTCCTTCTAGCCCTGATGCAATGTCTCTAATGAAGACATTGAATAGGACTGATCCCAGGACTGATCCCTGAGGTACCTCGCTGGTTATCGCCCTGTCCCCAGATTGGATCCCATAACTGCCACCTTTTGCCTCCTGTCCATTAGACAGCTTCTAACCCAGTGTATCAGCTTGTGCCCAGTGGCCAGGCTACCCATCTTGTCATATCAGCCTTTTATGTTGGTCATCATCAAAGACCTTCCTAAAAATCAAGGTAGGTGACTTCCTCTGCACCTCCCTGATTTACTTCCTTACTGAGGCATTAGTGTTTCCATTCCTAATGCCAACCCTCACCTCCACCCTGCAGAGACTGACAGGTGTTGAGAGTGTGCCTTTGGGAGATCAACCATAATACTCATGCCATTCCACCTCACCACACCCTGAAGACACCAACAGGCATCATGGTGTGTCTTGGGGTCTTTGGCCCTTACTCTCACCCCATTTCATATGGAAATAAGTGGAGATGGGTGCACTATAGGAAAATGGGGTGAATGTTAGGGCTGAAGACCTCAAGGTATACCTTGATGCCTATCACTGATGGTAGGGTGGGGGTGGAATGGCATGAGAATTATGGCCAATGACCCAAAGTCACACCCCTAATGCCTGTCAGTCTTTACAGGGTGGAGGTTGAGTGTCACAGTTGGAAACCCTAACACCCTGGATGTTTATTGGTATTTTCACTCCAAATTTTCAACATAGGTTTTTTTTTGGAACCCATATCATGAACAGTGGCACTATTATTTTGTTACTCAATCCCAAAAGGTGATTTTGTGCTGTGACTGAGCCATTCAGTGCCACAAGTACAAAAACACACTTTGGGCAGGATACGAAAAATGACAGCTGTACTGTTCTTGAGGAGATGTGAAAAAAATGCCAATGCTAAAAATCGGGGTGAAAATATAAAAAATTGGCGAAGTAATGAGTATGTGTAGAAACTGCGTAACACAATCATTTTTTGGAATTTTTTCACTAAATTTTCAACATGGGCTTTTTGGGACCCCACCTCATAAACAATGTCACTGTCAGGTCAGTGTTCCATCCCAAAAGTTTATTTCATACAGTGACCACACCATTCTGCACAACAGGTGCAAAAACCTGTTTCTGGCAGGATGTGAAAAATAACATCTATACTGTTCATATGGGGGGAGGGGGTTGAGAAAATGGCAATGTTGAAAATCTGGAGTAAAAATATTAAAAATTAGTGAAGTTATGAGTGTGCATAGAAACTGCACAATGCATGCTCATAATGCTGTCATTTATTGGAATCTTTTCACCAAATTTGCAACATGGGCTTTTTGAGACCCCACCTCATGAACAGTCACACTGTTGTTTCATTAATCGGTCCCAAATGATGTTTCTGAGCAGTAAATGTGAAATCTCCTTTTGGGACTGAGATACAGAATGGCAGTGCCAGTATTCATGAGATGGGGTCCCAAGAACCCCATGTTGAAAGTTTGGGGCCAAAATTCCTAAAATTGGCCGAGATATCAACCTAAGTTGAACCCCCCCCATTGAGTCCCATTATACGGCTTACCTTGATATTTCAGTTTGCTGGTCACCTTTGAAGTGTGCAGACATGTTCCCAGTTCAGAGAAAATGACAGTGCTGGACCTCCGAGTAAGTATGAGGTGAGAGGGTGTGGGGAGGTGGGTATGCAGAGGGTGGAGTGGGGATATGGGAGGGGCCTGTGGAGATGACAATGGACTTTTTACAAGGCAAAAAAATTAATATAGGCACACTGGGGTGGGTCGCAGTGTGCCATAATAGTGAGGATGGGGGGCGGCATGCTAGCATGGGTATTGGGCATTCTGATGTTGGCACTGAATGGATTTGTGGGGGGAAGGGTGCATCCAACACTGGGAGTGGGCATCCCCATGTTGAAAACATATTTCAATAGTTTGGCACACTGGGGTGGTCTTCCTGTGTACCTCATTATTTGGAGGGTGTGGCAAACAAGCCGACACAGGCATTGGGCTCCCTGATGTTGGCAAAATATCTATTCAAGATTGGGGAAACATTGAACACCAGGATTGGGCATCCTGGTGTCAGAAACATAAAAAAAATGAATTATTTTGGCACACTGGGGTGAGCTCCCAGTGTGCCACATTAATATGGGGGGGGGGATGTGCCAACACAGTGATTGGGCACCGCAATGTCAACTTTAAGAAGAAGCCACAGGGCAGCTAAAGTTGAGAGGAGCAGAAGCCAGCACCAGGAGAGGCTGTACCATGGCCACAGTTGAAGCCGGGGGAGATTCTGAGGAGTGGGGACAGAGGTATAGAATACAGGAACAGCTGCTGCCATGCACATTGGTGTGCACTCAATGTGCATAGCAGGAGTTCAGGCTACAAATGAAGCACTCCCATTGGAGCTGTTCATTTGTTTTAAGTCCATGGTATGGCACATCAGCAGAGCTGAACTGCTCTCAAAACAGAATGCCTGGTGATTGAGGTACACTGCCACACTTCTTGCAGATGCAGCTGTAATTGGCATGGCAGTGACACCCCTCTCATTTCCCATTACTGTTCCAAAGCATTTGGTGTGCATGCACATCAAACGCAAAAAACTCAGAATTGACTAGCACATTTGTGATCAGTAGGCAAGGTGTTCCTCTGGATGTGAGCGTGGTGGAAGAGTTTAATGGTTACTTTATCAAAATGGGTATGGAGGTCTTGGGATCAGTGCCCCTGTAGGCTCATTTAGATGATGCTGATGAACATATGTCATCACATGAGCAATTCCACTTTTGAAATCTATCAGCTGAGGATGTAAAGGGGCAACACCTCAAAATAAATCCTTTAAAGGCAGGGAGATTAGATGAAATACCACCTGTACTTCTAAAATATGTTTCTCCTGTAACACCTTTCCTTCTTGCAGAGATTTTTTAAGATCTCACTATTAACTGGGGATTATCCCATGACATGGATACGTGCACAAGTTATCTCAATACATAAAGCTGTATCAAAGTCAGAAACAGAAAACTACTGACCAATATCTTTACTTTCTACAATATCCAAAGTCTTTGAAAAGTTAGTATGATCGCAACTGAAATCATAACTGGTTAAAAACAATTCACTAGATCATTATCAGTCAGTATTTAGGTCAAACCAAGGTATCATGTCTGCCCTGACCAAGGTTTTTGGAGACATTGGGTATGCCTTGGACAGGAAGATGTCTGTTGGTGCCATTTTCATTGATCTGTCAAAATCTTTTTTTTTTCATATTTATCAAACTTTATTGAAAGAATGCTCAGAAATAACAATTCCAGCAGCCAAAGAACCAGAAAAATTGTATAAGTGATCAGCATGTCAAAAGCGTTTGACACCTTGGATCATGACATCCTCCTCTCCAGGCTGAAATTGTTAGGACTGTCAGCTGGCCCTATCAAGTGGTTTGAATCTTGTCTAAAATGATGCCAACAGTTGCTAACTTTAATGGAGAGTAAATCAAACTTGGCTGCCACTGTATCCATCCAGAGTGCTTAAGGGCTCAATATTGGGTCAGCTCCTATTCAACAATATAAACAATTTGTCACTTAGAAATCATTCAGTCAGCTATCATCTTTATTCAAATACAGTAATACAATCATCTGCACTTAAGGTGATTAGTAGCTCAGATTAAAAACAAAACTATACAAGGTGAATTTAATTGCCTACAGGATTTTTCTCTTAAAACAGAGAATGGTACTAAATGCAGACATAAGTATTGCTTTCCAGTAGAGGTAGAGATAGAAAGCACGAAACAAAGTACTGTATGAGAATTTGAAAATTAATATATATGTCTATATATACATATATGCATATATACATATATATATATATATATATATATATACACACACACACACACATATATATATATATAAATAAATAAATATATATATATATATATATATATATATATATATATATATAAACAACACTGAGTTACAGCAGGTCCAGTCTTACAGGTATATTGGGGTATGATAGGATGATAGATGTACATGGAACACCTGGTTTAATAAACTGACAAACATCTTGGGGAAAGGACTGGGGATGCTGTATTCCTTTAAATCTTGCATGCCAAAAAAGTTTGGAAATATATTGTTAACTCCATGACTTTTCTAGTTTTAGACTATGAAAATATATTTTTGTGCTGGGACATCAGGGACAGAGCTGTGTAAGCTGGATATAATGTACAACAGATCTGTCTGCTTCATCCTCATGCCCCCTGCAAAACATACCATTGTACATTGTATGGGGAGTTGAAGTAGCTGTGCCAGAATGAGCACAGACATCACCGTATGGGCAGACTAGGTGGGCCAAGTGGTCCTTATCTGCCGTCAAAGTCTATGTTTCTATGTTATGTTTCATACCCCAATTTATATGTTCAACTGCTTTAAGGAGCAAGTGCCTGAATATATCCTGGAAAACTTTAATAGAAGAAATACAAAAAAATTCCTGAAATCAGCTAAAGGAATGGAGTTCCTGATGCTGCCTTACAAACTAGATGAGGGTATGGTCCCCTTTTATGTACGAGGGTCCTGAGTTATGGAAGTCTGTTCCATACACATTAAGACCAACAAGTGGCTGTGTGAACCTGGACAAATGTAAAAGTTGGGTTTTAACTCAAAATATAACCCCTTACCATCCTTCTTTAATCTCGACTCTTTGATGGTCACGTGCTCAAGTTGTGGGTTGACTGCAATTTTATCTGTGAATATCAACAAATTTATATTTGGAGATCTGATTATTTCATTGGTACTACTGTATCCTCTGAATGTGTTTATATGTTAATTATATGTATATGCTGTGAGAGCCTTATATGTATTTATGTAATGAATTAAGGATTTTGGGGACCTCACTGGAAATGAGCTATGGCACAGTGTAGTAATCCCATTAATATATTTTCTATAAATAAAACATCTTCTATTACTACTACTGACATTCGAAGTGTGGTCAATTATGTGTTACAAATCATTGGTTACACAGCTCAGATATTTAAAAAAAATTCAAAGGACACTGCAAAAGAGGTGGAGAGGAGCAGTCAGAGTCAAATCTCACTGTGGTCATGCCAAATGGTTGATTGTGCACAAGCAGAGACACTGAACAGAAAATATGTATATGGGTAATCTTGCAACTTATTCTTTGACTTCTAATTTTTGTTGACCCCAATATATTAATGTAATAAACAGGTTTCTTATAAACTATGAAATTGTCTCTTGGTATGTGTCATGACATTAAAACTGTCCTTGGTATAAGACATTCCTGCTTAAAACTGGAAATATTCCATATTTTTGTAGAATGCAGCTGTGCTTACTCACCTGCTGTAATGTGTCTGAAGGCAAGTATTTAGTTTGAATACAATTATGTTAGCACAAGAAAAATATTTTTTTTTAGTCAGCTCTATCCTCTGGGTAATCATTACATAGGGCAGGAATGTGGTTACACTTTTTGGTAGCCTTCTGTTGTAGACAAGCCAGTTAGAACCCTTTCACTTAGTTTAAAGGAACAGTCATGCAGTGGAAAAGATAGGCTCATTCTACAGTACTGATACTATGACCCAGCATGAAGGATGCAAAAGGAAGCACTTGGTGAAGTTTTAAACATCAAAACCTATTTAGCAAACAGCAGCACAGACTGAACAGTGTACCCAATTTTTTTTTTAACTTTTAAAATTTTAAATTTTTATTAACATTCTAATGGTCAGCACAAGACAATTCATTGCATTACTTTGTAAAAGGAAAATACACAGCTCAGTACTTCCTAGGCATACAGTATCACATATAATTGCAACAAACTGCATTAACGCACCCGTTAGGGTTCAGCTTAATGCCATAAAAGTAGGGAAATGTGGTGTTAGGATTTCAAACCCTAACTCCCTATCCCCCAATTAACAAAAGGGCAAGAATACACAACCATCCACAGACAGCCATCAACAGGTAAGACAAACAACATACAACTGTTTCCAGATGACACAAATGCAGTAGCACTGATGTGCCACCTTCATGTATTTGTATCTGCGGCTTGCACATTACAGCACACATATACACTCATCCTTGCTGCAGATATAAATCTTCTATATTTAATGTGGTAGTGGTTGTGTGTGTGGTCTTGTCTTTTAGCTGCTTGGGGAAGTAGAGTTGAAAAACCTCATTTCCCTACCTTTGTGGTATTAAGTTAAACCCTAACTGGAGCATTAATGTAGTTTACTGCAATTAATTTCCTTTCTTTTTGAGAAATTCAGTAAACTAAAATTACAACAGTACTTCCAAATGTAGAAGCAGTGGCCCCTGTGGGGTCAGTTCTTCTGCAGCCAGAGACAGCCAGTTACAGTACAAGAACTGCAGATCTGCAGGGCACTGTGGTAAGGTTGATCATCACTAGACCACCCATTTAGTCCATTCTGATTAACAGCTGAGTGAAGCTGTCATTGTCACAGCCTCATTGAAAGTGGGTAGAGAATCTCTTTAAGGTTTGCCTCAGGTGGGGCCAGATCTGACCAGCTCCAAGGTAGAGGGGATGGAGAGCACCTTCAACCTGTATGGATTGGTGCTTCTCTTATGGGTGACTACAGTGGGTGGTGAGGTTTGTGCCTAGTATGGACAGGCTTGAGCTCACCAGGGTCATGCCATTCTACAGGGCTGGCCATGGAGCAGGGTATCCTGAGGGAGATCTGTGATCTCCACTTCAAGTTTGGATGAGGCCTGTTTGGTGCTGCACCCAGGCAGGACCACAGAAGGTGCTCCCTTATTGCATTAAACCAACATTACCACAAGAAAGATCCATGCTGGGTGGGGGGCAAAATGTGTCTGTCTGCCTCTCAGTTGAAGATGGGAGGGTGGTGTCCTAATGAAAAATGCCCTACATTGCACATCATATTTGTAATGCACTAAGTCTGTAAATTAACATATCAATCCCAACAGTGATGTGGTTACTGTCTCCTGGGAAAAGGGAAAACGAGGGAAGGGGGTGAGACTTAAACAACCAATGTGTCACTCTTTTTCTCCTTTACAATCAGGATGACTGTCATTGAACAAACAACATAACATAAAAATAATAATGGTTTACTTGTCCTGTGGAGAAGTTGTGAAACATAACACAGGAGAGAGACAGAAACCAGGGGGTTTGCTGTTATTGTTAAAATACTAGGCTCCTCTGGAAACAGGCAAACAACCACTACAAATAAATATTTTACAGTTACAGTCTTCCTCCAGGGTAACAGGAGCTACGGAGCAAAGATGCTTATTGTTCGGGTACAGCATCCTCATTAAAACACATATCTCGTTCCAAAACACTGTTTACTTTTCTGTATTATTTTGAGAATATACTTCTGCTAAAGCATCAGACTATGCAATAACTGGTGCTACAACAGTCATACTGACCCACAATAGGCCAGCAAGGGCAGCAATATTAGGGTGCTTGAATTCCCATAAGGCAGTAGAATACCAACATAGACCAGTGTACTAGTCTGCTCTGACTAAAGAGAAACTTAGGCTAACATTCCAGTAGCCCATTTAAAGTACTCTTCTGCCATTTTATATGCTAACAAGGTGAAAGTGAATACCTGTATCTTTACAACCCCCTAGACTCTGTGCTTTACTCCAGAACTTATATTGTAAGCAATACCATTCCATTGTAAGCAATACCTAGTTGGAAACAACTAGTATTCAACAAAAGGTACCTCTCTTTACTTATCGGCCCTCTCACACCAAGGTCCTAGCCCAAAGAGCTGCTCCTGAAAATGGAAGAATAAATTAAGCAATGAGTTCATTACCAATAAACAGTGAACAAAACTGGGTTTGACCCAACATACAAATCTGCCAGCAGAAACTTACCACCCGGTCTATTAATGTCTGCTCGAGTGTGCAGCTACCCCCCTAGATCGCTGCTGCCCCAACCACCTCCCCATCTGTCATTCTCATGACGGCCTCAGCCCCCTCCACCCAGACCCTCCCTTGTCCTCTCTCCCACGCCCTCTTAAAACCTCCTGCTTTCTTATATGATACCATCCCTTCTGGTAGAACATTCCATTTAGACACCACCCTCTCCATGAAGTAGTGTCTCCTCATCTCCCTCCTAAATCTTCCACCCTCCAATCTTAGTCTGTGCCCCCCGTTTCCCTAGCCTTCCTCAATTTAAACACCCCTTAAGTGCTAGCTTTGTTTATCCCCCTCAAATACTTAAACGTTTCAATCATAGCCCTCCATCCCTCCCCTCCTCCAGGGTGTACATATTAGGCTCTTCAGCCTGTCCTCGTAGGCCTTGCTCCTCTATATCTTCTGTAACATTTCTGTTGCCCTCCGTTGCACACCTTTCAGTAAATGAATATCCCTCTTCAGATACGGCTGCCAGTACTGCACACAGTACTCCAAGTGCGGACTGACCAAAGATCTGTAGAGGGGCAGGATCATCTCCCTATGCCTGGATGAGAAACCCCTTGTGATACAGCCCAGCATCCTGTTCACTTTAGCTGCTGCTTTCCTGCATTAGACAGAGTTATTCATGCTCCCTGTTACCAACACCTCTAGGTCTTTCTCTTCCTCAGTGATCCCCAGCCTCACCCCTCCCAACCAATAGTCCCTCCTGGGTTCTTTGCCCCAAAGTGCATAACTTTTCACTTTTTTGCCCTGGATCCCAGCTGTCTCTACTCCGACCATGCCTCCAGTTTGGTTAGGTCCCCTTGTAATTGTTTCCATCCATCCTCTTCGTCCACTACTGCCCCCATTTTTGGTATCATCTGTGAGCAGACTAACCCTGCTCCCAACTCCGTGTGCAATATCCGTGATAAAGAGTCCAAATAGCACCGGGCCCAGCACTGAGCCCTGCAGCACACCACTCATCAGTGTCAAGAGCTTCCCTCCCACTACCACCATTTGCAGCCTTCCCTGCAGCCATTTCCTTATCCAGTTTGTCAGCCCACCCCTGCAGCAGTCAGCTTCCCCTCAGCCTTCCATGAGGCACTGAATCGAAGGCCTTGCTGAAGTCCAAGTACAGGACATCTACAGCATGACACATATCTAGCTCTCTCTTGTTATCCAGTCATAATATTCTATTAGACTGGTCTGACAAGACCTCCCCAAGATGAACCCATGTTGCCGCTCATCCTGGAGGTCATTGCCCTCGAGGAACGACCAGCCTCACCTTCAGTATTGTCTCCATAAGTTTACCTACTGTGAAAGTGAGACTGACAGGCCGATAATTCCTGGCTTGTCCCTAGGGCCACTCTTGTGTATGGGCACTGCATGGGCCACCCTCCAGTCTTGAGGGACCTATTCCATGTCCAAGGAGGTGCTGAACAGGTCCGCCAGCGGCTCGGCCAATACCTCCACCATCTCCCTTAGCACCCTGGGGTGGATGCCATCAGGACCTGGTGCCTTGTCCATCCTTAATACCCTCAGACCCTCTAGTACTCTATTCCCCTCAATCATTCCATCCGTCATCTCATCCCTTCCCACCCTCCCAGTCCATGGTGGTAGTGGATCATCCTTCTCCTTTGTGAAAATGGAGCAAAAGTATTCATTTAGTACTTCTGCTTGTTCCTCTCTTTTTCCATCCACTACCTTCCCCACTTTATCTTCACTATATGGTCTCTGCACTTCCTCTTTTCCCTGACATAGCAAAAAAAGTCATTCTCCCCTCCCTTGGTGCCCTGCACTAACCTTAGCTACCTGGAGGCCTTGGCTATTCTCACTTGTTTGGTCACATCCTTGGACCAACTCACATAAGCCTCCATGTCCTCATACTTCCTCATTCTCCTGATTTTCTGGTACACAGCTCTCTTCGCCCTCACCCCCTCCAACACTTCTCTGTTCAGCCAGCATGGTTTCCTGGCTCTGCACTTCTTGCTCCTAGTCCTGGTCCAAGATTCTGTAGCCTCTGTTAGCCCAGTTTTAATAATTTCCCACTTTCACTGTGCATCGATCTCTGGCCTAATATCCTGAACTCTCCCTTGCAGTATCTCTCACATCCTCACAAAGTCCACCCTCCTAAAATCCACCACCTTTGTTACTGTGGCTCCAGACTCCCTGCCCAAATTGAGAGTGAATCACACTGTTTGGTGGTCACTACCAGCTAGTGTGTCTTCCACCTTTATTTCCCTCACTGCCTCCCCATTTGACAATATCAAGTCCAGCGTGTTACCTAGTCATGTTTTCCCACTGATCAGCTGTGTCAGGAGACCATCCTGGATCACATCCAGGAGCACCTGCTCCCTGGCACTGGAGGTGGCAGGGGTGCTCCAATCTAGCCCCGGCAGATTGAAATCCCCTTCAATCACCACATTCCCCTTTCTACACACCCTCCTTATTTGATCTGCTAACTCCCTGTCCAGTTTCACTGATTGGACCGGTGGTTTGTACGACACCACTAGCCTCAGCTTTCTACCCTTGGTGTCTAGAAGCTGCATCCACAGTGTCTCTCTCTCCTCCATTCCTCCCCCCCATCCCTCATATATCTGATCCTTTTCCTCACAGAGAGTGCTACCTAACTCCCTCTTCCAACACCCTCCCCCCAGTCTTTCCTGTAAATTTTATGCCCTGGGATTGTCAGATCCCAATCATGGTACTGGGTGGCCCAAGTCTCAGTAACTGCAGTAACATCCACATTCCCCTCTGCAAGGAACACCTGAAGCTCCGCTGTTTCACCACCCAGGCTCCTTGCATTTAAGGAGACCACCTTCCACCTGTTCCCATCCATCCTCCCGCCCCCCTCGGCTCCTTAGTCTGCCCCCTCCTCTCAGTGGTCCCCTCCTCTTACCCTCAATGCTATCAAGGGGGACAGCATGTTTTGCACTCCAAACTGGTGACCCTGCATGCTAGCTTTGCACTTGCACAAATTGTCAGCATTAATACTAGTTGTAAGGTTAACGACCTAAACAGACCTATTGACATTAGACATTCCATCATGTGCTAGATAACTGCTAAAGAGATCTCTAATCTTATAAAATGACATAAAAACATCACAACATGTGCATGTAAAAGTAAAATAAAATAATATAAAAACTCCTTTAATAAAAAAAAAACAATAAGCTGTGATTTATTAAGAATTCCAGCCCACAGTGACCCCAAGTCTCAATGGCCACTGAGGGAGATTACAGAGCAAAGGAATCCGAGGCAGTTCAATGGTTCAAACCAATAATTAGCACAAAAGGAATATATAGAAAGTGTATGGGATGCTTTAAGGCAGAAGAAAATAGGGTATTTTTGTCCACTCTGCTATACTCTCTTTAGACTGCATATTACAGTAGGTACCAAGATAGCTCATCATTCTCTTACTTATTCCCCTCAAGAACCAAAAGGGGTATCCATGTTTTGTATCTCCTTTCCAGGCCATCAAGACAAATCTTTGGAGTTCTTGGAGGCCTACCCAATTTAAAATGACAAGACAGTAAACAAGCACATTTTTTGTTTTGTTTTTTTGTTTTACTATCAGTCAACTTCTCCTCTGAATCGAGTGCAGAAAACTGTGGGTACATGCAGATTGCTTACACTGGAACATAGTTACCTGGGCATGAATGAAGAGACAAGAGAAATGCCCACTTAGCGTAATAACTTTTGTATCAGCAGTTCAGTGGTTCATATCCATGTTAAAGAGTTACATTCAGGACTTTTATTAAAAACAAGACACTTCGGGCTCTGAAGTAATATAAATCCTTACAGACTTAATATAACCTCAGCAAAAGAATGCTTGTAATGGGAGTTCAGCTACACATTAATAATCATTGAAAAAGGGCTGAAGCATTCAGAGACAATCACTTTACTTCATTAGTTTGTCTGGGCATTGAATCACCATCCAGGAATACAAACCCATCCAGGACCCTGCATGGAATCATAAGATCCCACTTATAATATTGTTGAAAAAAAAAACAGACAACATTATCTGTTGGGGGAGATTAACCCATGGCCAATCTCCACAAATAGTTGAAACTGGGTTTTTATAAAATTAGCAAAGGGGGATCACAACTGTTGGGAACACAAACAAACTTAGCTCCCTTCTCTTGGTCTGAGAGTCCAAAGCATCTGCAAAATTCTAGGGGGTAATCCGTAAACATTCTGGAAATTGTCCAACACTTCCAACCCCTTCTTCCCAAAGATCTTCAGAAACTGCTTCCATCAGATTTCTTATGTCTAGTTACCTCTTAAACAGCCTCATGGGCTCCATATTTGGCCTCCCAAACTTCCTCATTTCATCCTCCATGTTGAACAGTTTCATCTGGGGAGTCAAAAAGACAAAAAAGGACACTCCTCTTACCATAGCATTATTTCATAAGATTAATATATGGCGTCAGGTAATGTAGGCATACCTTATATGCAGTATGAAGTACTTTTAAGCACTAAGAGTGCTACCAAATTCCCCTGGGAATGTAAACAAATGCACCCGTGCTCATGGCTTGGTTGTTCAATCAGTACCCTCTCTGTTGAGTCATGGAGGGGACTTGAACAAAATTATGCCTATCCCCACCATACGCATACCAGCTGCAATCCTTACTGTACTGTAATACCACCCCCACCCACTGTCAGGATTACCCACACAAAGGAAAACTGATCACTTTGCACACTACACAGCAGCTAGCGTATTTTTTTTTTCTCTGTAACCTCTACAGGAGTTTACTAGTGCTTTTTTCATAATTGTTCTTCTGCCTGCCAGCCTACCCACACAATGTGCAGTCTGTTATTGGTCACTTACCCTGACTATCTGGACCAGGCTCTCACACATTCTCTTCTGAAAAGATTATCGTACCAAGCGCTTACTTTTATTTCCTCCACAAAAATAAACATTAAGTAAAACTTGCTGTGTACTACCCTTTTTTGTTGCGATCATGATCGGTCTGATCCAGCTCCATCCAACTAGAGCAGTACTGTTCCCTTTTATGCCACATGATTGCACATAACTGGATGTTAATTCAGAGCTGACAGATAGACATAAATACATAGCTAGGTAGCTAGCTAAATAGATAGCTAGATGGATAGACAGACAGAGAAAGAGATAGATACATAGCTAGATAGATAGATAGACAGACAGAGATAGATAGACAGACAGAGAGACAGATAGATAGACAGAGAGAGAGATAGAAAGATAGACAGATAGATAGATAGATAGATAGATAGATAGATAGATAGATAGATAGTAAGATAGATAGATAGATAGATAGATAGATAGATAGATAGATAGATAGATAGATAGATAGAGACAGACATAGCAGAGGGAGAGATGGACATTGCAGCCATCACAGAAACATGGGCCACCCAATATAATGACCGGGACCTGTCTGTACCAGGGTACAGGTTATTTCATAGGGACAGGGTGATTGGGAAAGGAGGGGGAGTGGCACTATATGTGAAGGAAGGACTGAAGTGTGTAAGGGAGGAAGGGGAAGAGGGTAGTACGGAGTCACTTTGGGTGCAAATCCAGGATTCCAAGAATAGGATTCTTAGAATGGGAGTGGTGTACAGGCCACCATCTCAGACGGAGGAATTAGACAGGGGACTAGCAGGACAGATCAGGAGGACCTGTGAGAAGGATAGTGTGGTGATTGTAGGGGACTTCAACATGCCAGGAGTGGACTGGGCACCCAACAACCAGGAACAGAGGAGCAGGTACTTCTGGATGCCTTCCAGGACAGCTTCCTGCTGCAAATGGTCAGTGAACCAACCAGGTTAGGGAATACCCTTGACCTTGTGCTGGCAAATGGGGACTTTGTGAGAGAACTTACAGTGGAGGAACCGCTGTCAGGGAGTGACCATCACTCAGTATGGCTCACATTGGATATGGGCAAGGAAGGAGTGGAATCTGGCACAAGAGTGCTGGACTTCAGGATGGCCAAATTTGGGAGGATGGTGGAAGTAGTAAAAGGGTACCTGGCAAGAATTCAGTCTACTATGGACACTAACCAGAGGTGGGAGCTCATAAAGCTGGGGATAGTGGAGGCAACCAAAATCTGCTGCAAAGCCCAGAGCAAGAAGGCTAGGGGTAAGAAACCGAGCTGATTGAGCAAGAAGGTCATGAAAAAGGTAAGGAGGAAAAGAGTTGCCTTTAGGAAGTACAAGAAAACAGGGAGGAGGGAAGACAGAGAGGAGTACTTGACAGAATCGAAGGAGGTGACAAGGGCAGTAAGGGGAGCCAAAGCATCTACGGAACTCAGGCTGGCACAAGGCATTAAGAAAGGGGAGAAGGACTTCTTTAAGTCGTCAGGGAGAAAAGGATCTGTAGGGACCACATAGTAAGGATTAGGAAGGAGGGGGTTGGGTGGAAGCAGAGAATATAAGGCGGAAGCACTAAATGAGTACTTCTGCTCAGTATTTACTAAGGAGAAGAGGGGGTGACACCCATGGTGGGAAGAAATGGCAGAAGCAGGGGTGAAGTGGTGACAGATGCGGAAATCATGGAGGGCAGAGTTCGAGAGGGTTTGAAGGCACTGAGGGTGGACAAGGCACCAGGCCCAGATGGCATCCACCCCAGGGTACTGAAGGAGCTGGCAGGGGTACTTGTAGGACCTTTGGCAGACCTATTTAATGCCTCACTACATTCAGGGTGCGTACCTCAGGACTGGAGGATGGCTCATGTGATGTCCCTCCACAAGAGTGGCCCCAAGGATGAACCTGGAAACTACAGACCAGTGAGCCTCACATCCATCATGGGTAAGCTAATGGAGACTATCCTGAAGGAGAGGCTGGTGGCCCTCCTAGAGGCCAAAGGACTACAGGACAGAAGACAGCATGGCTTCATACATGGCAGATCCTGCCAAACCAACCTGGTTGAGTTCTATGACTGGGTAACTAGGCAACTGGACAGGGGCCATGCAGTGGATGTCCTGTATCTGGACTTCAGTAAGGCATTCGACTCGGTGCCACATGGAAGGCTGGGAAGGAAGTTAGTAGGCACAGGGGTGGGTGAAAACCTGGTGAGATGGGTAGGAAACTGGCTGCAAGGAAGGCAACAGAGGGTGATGGTTGGTTGGGAGCTCTCACACCCAAGGGCAGTGACGTGCGGTGTCCCACAGGGCTCGGTGTTGGGACTAGTGTTGTTTGGGATATTCATTGCAGACATATCATGGGACTTCAAGAGCAAGATCAGTCTGTTTGCTGATGATACCAAGGTTGGCACGGTGGTGGATGACCTAGGGGGATGGCAGGGGTTGCAGGATGATCTGGCAAAGCTTGAAACCTGGTCAGACACCTGGCAACTGGGGTTTAATGCCAAAAAGTGCAAGGTGCTGCATTTTGGGATGAAGAACCCAATGACGAGTTACCAGCTAGGGGGAGTGCAGCTAGCCCAGACAGAGGAGGAGAAGGATCTGGGTGTGCTCATTACAGGGTCAATGAACAACTCAGCACAATGTAGGAAGGTAGCTGCAAAGGCCAACAAAATGCTGGGTTGTATTGCAAGGGGTATATCCTTGAGGAGGGAGGAGGTGATTCTGCCACTGTATAGGTCATTAGTTAGACCACACCTGGAGTACTGTGTGCAGTACTGGCATCCATATCTGAAGAGGGACATTAAGTTACTGGAGGGGGTGCAGTGCAGGCGACAAAGATGATCAAGGGGCTGGGGGACTTATCATCAGAGAGGAGATTGAAGGAGTTGAACATGTACTCAGGGAGAGGAGAGACAGGGTGACGTGATTGAAACCTTTAAATACATGAAAGGAATAAACAAGATGGGTACAGAGGGCTGTTCAAAGTAAGGAGGGAGGGCCACCAGGGGCCATGATATGAGACTGGAGCGAGGAAGGTTCAGGAGGAGATGAGGAGACACTTTTTACAGAGAGGTGGTGGCTGGGTGGAATGCGTTACCTGCAGAAGTGGTATGCAATAGAACAGTGGACTGCTTCAAACAAAGATGGGACAGGACAAGGGGAGGGTTAATGAAGGGGAAGGGTGGAAGGGAAGGGCAGCTGCAGAATAAGGGGTGCTAGCTGCACATTCGAGCAGACTTGATAGACCTCTATGCCTTTATCTGCTGGCAAATTTCGTATGTTCGTATGTTCGACAGATAGATAGCTAGATAGGTAGATAGACAGACAGATAGACAGAGAAACAAAGACAGACATAGAGAACAAGGAATTAGTGGCTCACCGAACAAAACAAATCATGAGAGTAAAAACAAACAAAAGAATGAACTTTTTTACTATAAGAGCGCCCAGAATCTGGAACAAACTACCTCAGGAAATAGTTGACTCCCCTAGCACATTGTCTTTCAAAAACAAACTGGACAAATGGTTGACAAATTAGGGACCCATTAAATGATCCACAAATGTGGAGGACAATCATGATGGGCTAACCACCTTCTTTTGTCCCATATCACCAAAGTACCAAAGTACCGCTGTGACTGCAACCCACAGCACAACTTCCCGCTGCAGAACTCAAGAAAATCCCGCTGTTTTCATACAGAGAACATGGATGACAGCTACGCTTGCTAAGCTGGGCACCTTAGATTTTGGGGTGCCCAGAAGAGGTATTTCTGGCAAGTTTTTTAAAAAACAAACAGCAGAGTCTGACTTAATGGTTCCCATTTAGCTATGTCCATGTGTTTGTTTTGTTTTTAAAAATAGGCTATATTTATGCATTTTTAATGATTGTGAGTTCAAAATGAGAATAAAATGGTGGCCAACATGATTGGTACTTTTGTCAGCAGTACATGTAAATCATGAAAATAAGTAGTTGCTATAGTTTTTTTTACAGTTCGCAAGGTAAAGCATGAAAATAAGCAACAGTGATCTTTTTTTTTTAATGTCTGTGTCATGTTGTTAACTCTAAAATCGTTATAACTCTGGAACTATGAAATATTTTTTCATAAAACCTTCTAAAGGCAGACCATTGGTGTGAGCTACTTCAGCCCTGAAAATTTAATGAAATAAGTCCACACTGTTGAGGGTGTAGGTGACAGCAAAAAATACCCAATATTAAGCATAAGGAAACCAAACATGATTCCCCCATTTTTTTGGTGCTCCATAGCTCGATAACCAAACAAGTTGCAGTCATGAAACTTTTCAAATCTTGAGATTTTGGCAGCCTGACCATTCATGCCAAGTGTTAGGCTATTTTGTAAAACAACACCAAAGTTATTATGGTGCAAAAACTGAGGACTAACATTAAACAGCCTGTTCAATCCATGTCTCCTGGGGAGGGTGGTTTCAGGCCAGGAGTAGAGGCCACAGCTGAGTGGTACTCCCAAGAGATTCCCTGATCCACTGGAGAAGAAATAGAAGTTACAAAAAAAAAAAAACTATAAGGGTGCTATTGCTCCCCTATAATTAAGGAAAGTTTAATAAATTACATAGTCCATTCACTTACATAAAGCCCATGTGATGTAACTGGTTTGAGGGTCCATATCTTTTTCTTCCTGTTTTGAAGTTTCCCCCCCAAGTTCAGCTAATAGCAAAGGATAAGACTCCAAATGCGTCAAGTAACATGCCCCCTTACGTTGTCAGTCATAGTCTACATATTACCTCTCTCAGGCACCCAAAGCATGAATTAGGCTTCTATTTCATACATTAAACCACTTTCTCACCTAGTACCCAGGTGAAAAGTTACCATGCATCCAATTCAGACTTTCTTATTCAGTGCAGGAAATTACAGCAGTGGCATGAACCTGAACTTTACCCCGTGCCATGACAAAATCCCAGCTAGCTCTGGATGGGTAAGTACCACTGCCATGCCTTCTCCATCAAATGAAACCAGGTCCTGACTGATGTGGGGGATAACCACATTGCAAGTGAGATAAGATGACATGCTAGGGTTGGCATAGCTTTGTTTCAGTGTCTAGGAACTAGGCTGCCTTTCATACATGGATTTCTCTTTCTCTCTGGTGACTACTTTCTGTGTGTCAAGAATGTCCTTCTAGTCGCCTAATATAACAGCCCTCCCTCCTCGAGACCTAAGACTGTACCTTTAGTAAAGGTTTTTTGGAACTTGTAGCTTCTTCTGCCCCTGCCCCTCCCTCCAAGACAAAGAAGTGAAACCACAACTAAAAAGAAAAATCGTAATAGTGTGTAAGCTACAAATGTTCACTCTTTTTACACTTAAATGACTATCAGTTAGCGAACAACATAGATCATTTCTGTTCTCTTGATATTTAAAGAAGGGCTTTCATGTATACTTCAGTTTCTCTGTCTGGAGTCTAATCTTTGCTGTAACCAATTCCATTTGGAAAATATTTTTACAATTTTTCAACCAGGCTTGTATGGAGCTTCATCTGTCAACCATTTTTAAGTTACTGTCTTTCCAGCTGCAGCTGTGAACATGTAGTATAAATACTGTGGCGCTGATCACTTTTGTCTATGCCTATTGGACATTTCTTATTATAAGAAAGCACTTCAGATCACAATTTATTTACAGATTTTTTTGCCATCTACTTCATATTAAAAATTCCCAGAAGGGTGCCACCTTTGTCCAGGGCCATATCATGTTGCGTTTGTATCCCCTCTGATTACATCCTCTGCAATGCCTGTCTGTGTTAGAGTCCCCATAATGTCTGATGATAAGGTATGCCGTGTCCTGAAATACCTACCTATGATCTTCCCACCTGTGCTTAGTCATTTGAAACAGTTACTTAAAAAAAAAACTCTTATATCCTACCCTGGTCCTCCTGGCTTAGAGCCTCACACGTTACCTCCCATACCACCTGTAATTCTGGTGTCTCTGTGGACAGCTGTTGCATTATTATTCTATATGCCACTGAGATGAACCCTCTGTTTCCTTCTCTCATGAGTGTTTTAAAGAAGAAGCTTATTAAACTCCTAGTTGCTTCCACAAAATTGTCTTGGTTGGTAGCAGTGGATAGCCAATATCATAACTAGAGGTATTTATAAAACTCAGCTTTGCCAGTAAAAGACCAAAACGGCAGACACTGTATGGCAATAGTGTTTGTTTGTGTTTGTTTGGGGGGGGGGGTGCTGGAGTATGGGACTTCTTATGTAAGACTTCCTCTTTTACTTGTCTTTTCCACTTCCCTCCCAATCCCAGGCACTACCTGAACTTAACCTTACCCTAATATAATGCCTACAGTTGTTCCACACAGGCCTGCCCTAGTCCGGCTGACACACACACACACACACACACGCATGCATACACATTACACACATACAGATACACACACACGTTACAAACACATACACACAACATGCACATACATAAACATTACACACACATACACATTACAGACATGCATACACATACACATTTGCATTACACACACACACACACACACACACACACACACTACAAACACTATCTACAGTGTTCCTGCAAATCTCCATTTTATGAAAGCCCAGGATGGAGAATTCAGCACTGCACTACTACACCAGTGTGGCAGATCTAGGCTAAACTCCATAGAAATGGACTGTTGAACCCTGTCCTATCTTTTTTTTCTTCCACTTTAAAGCTTCTTTTGCAACAGTACCCTCTTATCTCTTCTACTTTTAAATACTTTTTTTCTATTATCCTAGGTAGGCCACCTAGGATGAAACTGTACTATCTGCTTCTGTACTTCATTTCTATTCTCTAGCTCTGTCTAAAACTTTTACTTTTGGTTCATACAGCCCCCCAAACTCCTAGGTGCAAGGAGTTAGTAAAACAGATGCTGTACAGTAAGAAAAGAGGATTATGTCCTCGGAAATAATAAAGTAATGAAGACTACCAAATAAAAGTCTTCTAGTTTCTGACTTAAAGAAAACTAATGCATAAACGTCTTCTGGTTAAATAAGGCAGGATCCTGGAGGCACATTAGAGGCGCCCCTGTCTTAAAGCAGCATGCACATATTAAACAGAAGGAAAAGCAAAGCATGCAAAATGAACACTAGAAGCATGAGGACTTGCAGAAAAAAGGAGTAACACTATAACATGGAATTAAGTTAACCTCTCTGTAATACTGTACACCCAGAATTAAAGCATCTTGCATTTGTTTAAAGGAAAACTATTTTGTTTTAACAAGTGACTCAGGTTTAACCAGGTAGAAATCCATACCTGGTTGCTAAGGAAATAAACAGCGCTACTTTCTCTTGTTTGTCTCTAAACATGAACTCTAATACAGATACTGTAAGACAGAAGGCCCCCCTTGCATGTGTACACTTCCATGCAGTATATAAAGAAAGCAAGTTGAATTTAGTTATTTAAAAATTACAAGGACTTGCAGAAAGCAGGGGGAATAATAATACTCCACAGAGGGAAGAGTGACCAGTGGAGTACCCCAAGGATCAGTGCTGGGACCAGTCCTATTCAACATCTTCATCAGTGACATTGCGCAGGACCTAGAAGGCAGAATTTCACTGTTCGTTGATGGCACAAAGCTCTGTAACAAAGTAGACACACAAGAGGGTGTAGACAGAATGAGAAGGGACCTGCAGAAACTTGAAGAATGGTCAGGGATTTGGCAGTTGAAATTCAATGCAAAGAAGTGCAAGATAATGCACATGGGGCACAAAAACCCAGGCACAATATATCAGTTGGGGGGTGAGGATATAGCATGCACCAAACAGGAAAGGGATCTTGGAGTTATCATCTCTGATGACCTCAAGGTAGGGAAACAGTGTGACAAGGCAGCAGGTAAAGCAAATAGGATGCTGGGATGTATAGGTAGGGGCATCACCAGCAGGAAAAGGGAGGTCATAATTCCGCTGTACAAGACACTAGTGAGGCCCCACCTGGAGTACAGTGTACAGTTCTGGAGACCATACCTATGTAATGACATAGACAGGGTAGAAAAGGTTCAGAGGAGGGCAACAAAGATGGTGCATGGATTGCATCACAAGTCCTATGAAAACAGGTTGAAGGAACTGAACATGTACTCCCTGGAGGAGAGGAGGGAGAGAGGGGATATGATAGAGACATACAAGTATCTCACAGGGAGGAACAGGGTGCAGGAATACACTATTTTTAAGTGAAAAACATGTACCAGGACTAGAGGGCATGGGATGAAGTTGGAGGGGAGGATGATTCAGAGGAAACATGAGGAAGAATTTCTTCACAGAATGGGTGGTTGACAAGTGGAACACCCTGCCAGAGGAAGTAGTGGGGGCTGAAACAATCACGGGATTTAAGAATGCATGGGATAGACATAAAGGAATTCTGGAGGTCAGTGGTAAGGGGCAACAGACTTCTAGGAAAACATAAACTGAACTTACAAGCTCAAATGGGCAGACTGGGTGGGCCATAGGTCCTTATCTGCTGACACTGTCTAAATATCTATGTAGCTATGTAATAAAACTAGATTATTTAGACCCCTGTATTTCTGTGTACCCTGTAGTGAAGCAGCAATCATTTCTGAGCAAAATAATGCTTTGAAAACTAAGGTTTGACCAGGTAGAAATGCTTACCTGGTCACTCAGGAAAATAGAAGGCCTCCTCCTTTTCTGAGCTGCTGATCTTTGAATGGGTATTCCTAAGGGATCAGCGCCCTCTACTGTCCCCTTTTTATATGTTCACCTAATAAGCCCCTGTCACTCAGATGGTTACTAAGCATATTACCTTTGGGTTGCTAGGTAATTAACAGTCTAACTAACCCTGAAATAGGAATACAAGTTTTGTATATTAACCTGTTGTATAAATGGGAACACTAAGAGAATGGTATCTATCTAAGTAATGGTTTTAGGTCACGTTTAGATACCTAACCTATTCTAAAGCATTGTATTTGTGTTAAGTATGTTAAGGATCTAGTCAGGTGACCTTGTCCAGGGAGCATAAATACCTCCCAAATCTGTTCTTTAGGCAGATGAGCCTTGGAAGTGAGACAGGGAGGGCTTCAGTGAGAGTAATGTAAATACAGAAGTAAGCAGACCATAGCTAATCGGTGGTCTTTGACTGTGTATTGGAAATTGCAAGAAACCACTGAGGGAAAAAGTGGTAATTGACATTGCAAATTACTTTTCTTTATTTTTAATAGTTTTTGGTTTTCTGACTTTTTGTAAATAAATGTTACATTCCTGTGTTTTTTTAATCTTGAAATATTGCCTTGTCTGAATTATTTCCCATACCCTGTGACATACTGTGAACACCAGTTCATTCAAGATAGTGGACAGAACACTTAAAGTCCATTTTACAGGCACGCAAACTCATGAAGGCCTTGGATTGACCCCAATGCTGTGTGACTGTGGATAAGTGCTAGTACAAGCACTGTATTAACTTAAAAGCCTCGCCCCCCAAAAAAGAGCACTAGAAATTCCATACATTTTCTAGAATGGGTCAATTTCACCAGGCCAAAATGTTTAGAATTCACCTTTTATGTCTCCTCTATATACATTTCTATGTTTGCTTGCACGCATGTGCAAGAAACATAGTGCCATCATCCGAGATTTTGGAGGTGTGTCACCCCCTCTTCCAATTCAGTCAGTGTGTTGGCAGGCATGACCCCTGTAAGCCAATTTATGCTGGAGCTGTTTATGACAAGCTCCAAAATGCAGTGCCATACAGTTGAAAGGGGGAGCTATGCTTCAGTGAGCAGCGACAAGATATTGCCTGCTCATGTGAAGCTCACCCTACACACACACACACACACACACACACATATATGCATGCATACTGCATGCTGCCCCCACTTTACACTCTATAGCCGACAGGGTGCCCAATCCCTCGTCAGGCTGTGCTGCGTCCACTAAAAGCCTTTCAAATGCCACACTGGGTACCCACCCCAACATGGCAACTCAATGGTATAGCCGACGGGGTACCCAATCCCCTGCCAGCTTCACTCGTCTCCCCACGCTATCGCCGACAGGGTACCCAATCCCCATTGGCTTCACCTCCCCAGTACAAGATGCCACGCTAGAGCCCACCCCAGTGTGGCAACAAATGCCATGGCCGACAGGGATGCCCAATCTCTGTTGGCCCACGCCTCCCCAGCCATCCTTTTCCACGCTGGGGCCCACCCCAGCATGGCAAGCATCCCTGCTGTCCTTTTTTTTAACCTGTAAAGCAAAACAGTCCACGCAGGTCTTCCTGCCCCACAACCTGCACCCACCACTGCACCTACCTCCCCACCCCACTCACCCCATACTTACCTCCGGACCTCGGCGCGATGATCTTCGGTGGACCGGGAACATATCTGCACTCTTCAAAGCCGACCGTGAACTGAAGAAATGCCAGTAAGCTGTATAATGGGTTAGATAGGGTTTTTACAACTTTGTTGCATATCTCAGGCATTTTTTGGAATTTTTACACCAAATTTTCAACATGGGGTTTTTGGGACCCCTTCTCATGAATGCTGTCACTGTCATTGCGTTATTTGGGCCTGAAGGGTAATTTTGCAGTCACTGTGCAAAATCACCTTTCGGGACCAATTAATGATGACACTGCCAGTGTTCATAAGGTGGGCTCTCAAGAAGCCTATTTAAAATTTGGTGGAAAATTCAAAATGACTGTTTTAGTGTAGCGCATTGCAGTTCCTACGACGCCTATAAGTTCGTGAATTTTCAATATTTTCACTCCAGATTTTCAACATTGCCATTTTACTACACCTTCTTATGAGCAGTACAGATGTCATTTTTCACATCTCACCCAAAATGTGTTTCCGCCCATGTAGGATACAATGACGCAGTTGGTGTGCGAAACCAATGTAAGGGACAAATTAAGAAAACCACAGTGACACTATTCATGAGCAGAGGTCTTAAAATGGCTATGTTGAAAATCTGGTGAAAAATTCCTAAAAATGACTGTTTTACGAGCGTGTGTTGTGCAGTTCCTACGTACGCTCGTAAGTTCACGAATTTTCAATATTTTCACTAAAGATTTTCAACATCACCATTTTACCACACCTTCTTATGAGCAGTATAGCTGTCATTTTTCACATCTCACTCAAAATGTGTTTCCGCCTATGTAACGCACAATGGCGCAGTCGGTGTGTGAAATCAATGTATGGGACAAATTAAGAAAATCACAGTGAAGCTGTTCATTAGCACAGGTCTTAAAATGGCTATGTTGAAAATTTGGTGAAAAAATTCCCAAAAATGACTGTTTTATGAGCGTGCGTTATACAGTTCCTTCGCACACTCGTAAGTTCGCAAATTTTCAATATTTTCGCTCCAGATTTTCAACATTACCATTTTATCACACCTTTTTATGAGTACTATAGCTGTCATTTTTCACATCTTGCTCAAAGCGCATTTCTCTTTTGAAGTAATGGCATGAACATGTGCAAAATCAATGTATGGGATACATTAAGAAAATCACAGTGACACTGTTCATGAGCAGAGGTCTTAAATGGCTATGTTGAAAATTTGGTGAAAAAATTCTCAAAATGACTGTTTTAACGAGTCATGCTATGCAGTTCCTATGCATGCTCATAAGTCTGCTAATTTAATATTTTCACTCAGATTCTCAACATTACCATTTTATTACACTTCCATATAACAGCACAGTTGCCATTTTTCATTATGCCACCTAAAATGTGTTTTCGCACATGTAGTGCACTATGGTGCTGTTGGTGTGCGAAAGCGATGTTTGAGACAGATTAAGAAAATCACAGTTACACTGTTCATGAGCAGAGGTCTTAAAATGGCTATGTTGAAAATTTGGTGATAAAAGTCCATAAAATGACTGTGTTACCAGTGAGCATTGCGCAGTGTCCACGCACCCTCGTAAGTTCATGACTTTGTAATATTTTAAGTCCAGATTTTCACCAGTGGCATTTTTCCACACTTCCTTATTTACAGTACAGCTGTCATTTTTCACAACATGGCTGAAATGTGTTTTCACACTTCCAGCGCAGAGATGCATGGTCGGTGTAGGAAATCATTGTTCAAGACAGATAAAGAAAACCACAGTGACACTGTTCATGATCGGAGGCACCAAAATGCCTGAGTTGACAATCTGCTGTAAAAAAAATCCCCAACCTAATTATATTACGGGTGTGCGTTGCACAATTTCTATGCACGCTCGTGACGTCACCATTTTTTTAAATATTTTTACTGCAGATTTGCAACATTGCCGCTTTTTACACCCCCCCTTCCCCATGAACAGTATAGCTGTCATTTTTTACATCCTGTTCGGAATGTTTTTGCACCTGTGGTGCTAAATGCCGTAGTCACTGTGCATAAGCAGCTTTTGGCTAACAAACTGATATTCCCCCTGTTCATGAAGTGGGGTCACAAAAAAACCATGTTGAACATTTGGAATGAAAATACCAACACGAATGCCTAAGGTATTAGGGTTTCCAACCATAACACCCAACCCTGTAGAGAATGACAGGCATCAGGGGTGTGACTTGGGATTCTTGCCTGTAATGCTCATACCATTCCACACCCTGCAGCCAGTGAGAGGCATTGACATATGCCTTGGACTCTTCGGCCCCAATGTTCACCCCATTCTCCTATATCGTACCCATCTCACCGTATTTCCTAATAGAATGGGGTGGGCATAAGGGCCAAAGACCCCAAGGAACACTGTGACACTTGTCAGTGTCTGCAGGGTAGGGTGTGGCGAAATGGCGTGGCCGTTATGCCTGATGACCCAAAGGCACACCCCAATCCTGTCACTCTCTGCAGGGTGGTGGTGGGGTTGGCTTCAGTTCAATACTTCACTGTCATTCCTATTACGCAGTTCTGTAACTTCTACACTACCACTACCACTGCCAATGCCAGCAAGCAAACATTCGGCATTGACAAATGCTTGTTTTCCCAGCTTCAATAGGAAGTGGGAAAAAAACATGCAGTGATAATACTGGCTGAGACAGATCATATGTGCCTGTTTCAATCCTTCAATGCTTGCAACATCATATAACCTTTTTGATTGGTTTTGTTTGATTTGATACCTGGTAAGTCCATGAGCTGCATAGCACATATTCAAAGATGACCAAGACTAAAGGATAACAGTTATCACTAAGAACCACAGAATGAAGTGTGGGGCCGGTCCCAATTTGCACTTTCTGGGGGAAAACATTGTTTACTTACCATTTACTGCCATATAGAAGATTGTATCAGACTGATTCTGCTAACTTGCAAACAGAAATTTTCTGTAGCTACAAATCCCCAGAATTTCATGCAGCTGACATCAGAGGAGGATTGTAGCAATGGAAGATTAAGTAGTCTGCAAGTGCCTGTTAGAGCTTTTATAAGCTCTCATCAGATGTTTACTGGACATGCTGGTCTCCTGGGGCTCAGTACAGTCCTCTGGTACTGTACTTAGCCAATGGAGGACAGTGGGATCAGCAAACAAAAGACCTGAGCTTATAAAAACTCTAACATGCACTACAGGTTAATGAATCTCCCACTGCTGCAGCCCTCCTCTGATGTCAGCTGCAGTGAATTCTTGGAAATTATTACAAACATTAAATTTTTTGGCAAGCAAGTCCAAGTACTCAGTGTATAACATTTATTCTTGGTCTACTCTTCAGTTTTATCCACGCTTGGCGGTGTTTCAATGGAAACACCTTTTGTAACCAGTGCCTTACATTTACTGTGGGCAACTACCCATTGCCCTCTTCATTTTATTTTTGTGTTATACAGTAAAAGACAGTTAAAGCGGACACAGATAATATGGACAGTTGGATACAATGGACGTTATCCATTTTTCCAATTTCTGTACATTCTAATTCAATGCAATTTCCATTCTTTATAGTGGACGTAGTAGCTGTTTAATGTGGACAGTTCATAACATTCGACTGCTATAGCTGTCAAACTTCAGCCAGCTGATCTTTTATTCTCTGGGAGCCCTGCCTGTCAGAGTCAGTCAGGGTGTATAAAGACAGGACAATTTCTCACCTGAATCTTTGCCTATCTGATCCTATGTTTCCAGCGTTTCAGTCATGCTGCCCAAATGTACTGGACTGTCTTTATCTCACAAAGTTGGGATCAGAAAATAAGTTGATGCTGTCCCTGAATGAGTGTCAGAGACCTTGCAGCATGCTTTGGTCTCCCTATGCCAACAGGTTCTAACATCTTAATGGCAAAAGAGGAGCCTTTGAGTGAGTGGCAGGTGAATCAGAATCTTGATTGCAGATGAAAATGAGTGAGCAAGGATGGAGACACTGATGAAGCCCTCTTCAGCTGGTTCAGAAATACCTGAGGATGTGAAGCCACGATTAGCAGTTCCCTACTTCAGCAAAAAGCAAAATAAATTGCTGAAGCGATGGCAAGGAATTTTACACCAACTGATGGGTGTTATAGTGCTGGAAGGCCCACAACAACACTGGCTTTAAGGAGGCCCATGGAGAGAAGGTAAACATGGACCTTCCAGCAGTTGACCAGTGGCTCCAAGAAGTACTCCCCATGTTGCTAGAAGGCTACTTCCCTTCTAACACATTCAGTGCAGATGAGACTGGCCTTTTCCTTCACTGCATTGAATACAGCATTCTGTCATTTAAAAGGGAGTCACTTTGGGGGCAAAAGAAGGCTAAAGAAAGAGTCTCTGTCATGTGTCACAGCAACATAACAGGGATTGAAAAACTTGACCTCTGGTTGTGGGGAAATCTGCAAAGCCACAATGTTTCATTGGAGTTTTCCATACATACAGCCTGTGCTGTATAGGGTAAATAAAACAGCATGGATGACAAGCCTTAGGAAAAAAGTTGGATGGGGACAAAACTGGATGAATGTCTTCTCTGTGTGTCCAGCGCTTTGATGTGCATGTCAGGTACAGTACATCAGTGATGAACAGACATTATTTTTGAAACTAGTAGTCTTTGCTGTGGGCTGAAGAACCATTTTGCTGTTCTGAGTGCTTCATCTGCCCTAGCAGAAAGGAAATACTTAACTCTCACAACTGTTGTCTACAATTGAACCATGATTAACTACAGTAGTATGAAACTAAGCTGCCTTTGGCACACTTTATCTGGTTCCATGGACCATATTGGGCTATGCATTAATGTGGGGTTGGGTACAAATGATTCATGAGTACATGCCCCACGTGGCCCTGCACCTGTGGACAGGTTGAAGGTGGCTGGCATTCCCAGCCATCAGCCACTGTATGGTGCCTGTTTGTGGCCCCCCAGCATGCTGTTGCATGGGGGGGTAGATCAAGTTGCACAGGTGGGCATCCAATCAGATACCCATCATGGGTCCCTAAGTGAATCCCCTGCTCTGCATGAGGAAGAAATTCTGGGAAGGCACAAGACTAGAATATTTTTAATTAAGTGAGTGCCCAAATGGCTGCCCCCAGACCTCTCTGACTACCCAGTGGGCTGGGGCAGCACAGTGAAGGGATTCCCTCTCCCGCCACAGGTGGCTGATGTCATGGGAGGAGGGCATGCAAAAGATATGGCAGAGTCCCCACTGCTGTATCCTGTGCACTCCTTGCCCAGCACTCTACAACTTCATGAATGACGCAGAGTGCTGGCATGCCTCCACACATACTGCTGGACAGGCTGTGCATGTTGCTGTATGATTGGCTGGAGGAAATGTGTGTGCAAAGGACACACACCCCTTTTATGAATGCTGGTAAGGATCCACTGTACCCCCAGTTCAAGACAATACTACTTAGGGTTGCCTATGTACTATAGATATGCAATGCACAGGCAATCCACAGGGTACTGCATAGATTCCAATGTTTACAAGATCAGGCTTTGGAAGGTCTGAACAGCTTTTTGTGAGAGAGAAGCTCCTGTGGTTTATGATGTCACATCAATCCCAAGGTGGAATGACGAGTCTAATTACTGATTGTTTCCTATCTGTTATGTTTTGGAATACATGGAACTCTGAACATTCCATCTCACCGATACCATTGATGTAATGTCATAATAATGGCATTATGGGTTTTCGATGTCACTGATTCCCTGTTGAAAAACATGACTACCAATGTATTACATACACTAACTGTGCACAGACAGAAGTAGCAAGTAACAGTTCATTGTATGGAACAATGCAAAGCCACTCAAACCTTCTTAAGTTCAGCTTTAGGTCATTTGAAACTGAGCAGGTCCTCTTAGGAGTAATAACTACATTACCTAATGAGTGCAACTGTATTTCTTAAAATATACCCTATATGGTCCACTGAAATGAAACATTTAATTTTCAGTAGTGAGGTTATGCATCTATACCATTTTGTAGTTGGGATGACAGAAGCATATGACTGTCATGTGGCTTGCTCAAGGTTCTACACAAAGCTGATAGTATAATGGGAATGAAACCTTAAATATTCTGCTTGTGCTGTGAGTCATTTTATAAAATGGCAAGAAAACATCTAGTAATTTCATTGAGAGACAACAGCTGACAGTACACTAAATCTCTATAAATGCATGGTCAGCTGCTGAATCTCATTTGCCTCCCCCCAAAAAACAGAAAAATAAAATATCTGTTTCCCCGATGTCCTGGCCAAATTCCCCCCACTCACTAAAAATGCCACCAACAGCTTAATCTGGGTCTGTAAGTCACTTTACATCTGTGCACATGTTCCCCTTCCCTTGCCCCCGGGTCACACCTGGAAAAGAGACACAGCTCAATGTGTCTCTCCTGGTCACAAACTTTCAAATGAAAAAAATTAAAACAAAAACTACTTACAGAACAATATCACTAAACCTCCCTCAAAAGGGAAAGTTAAAAATACAGTAGCCACCATATTGAAAATACTAGCCTTTTCTACCACAACATTTCAAAATAATTTCTTGTAAACTAAAAACGATTTTAACAAAAAGACTACATTACCAGCATTATAAGATGTTAACTAAGATTATTACTAGTTAATTAAAGTATTTTAACTCTCCAGACCTAAATGGAGCTCTGTGGCCTCTGACGAAAAAACAAACAAACAAGCAAAAAAAAAAAAAACAGTTTTACATCATTCACCCACTAATCACCAACTAAGCACAGCATGTAACAAACAGTTTTGGGTAATGTTTACACACTCCTGTTTTTCATTCTACAGATTACTTTATGCCAACTGCTGTCTGAACCAATGAGCTTTAAAAAAATATCAATCTTTTTTTTTTTTTTATGTTTGCTTGCGTGCATGCACAAGAAACATTATGTGGCAGCTTAGGAGAGAAGCAGGTTGTGGAGGTGCGGCACTGTGGAGGCCAATGCTGGCATTGCATTGTTGGGCTTAGCAGTACTAAACCAATGCAAGCCCAGTGTCCTCATGACACTGGTTCTGCAGAGTGCCACCAATGTGTAACGATTTTACCGCTGCAATCAGAGGCCTCCTCGTCACTGCAGCATTAGCCATTCTGCTGCAGTGAGGGAGCGATCTGTCATTGCAGGGCAGTACCTACCTTGCCTGGTGTGATATTTCATCAATGAGATTGCAGCTATGCTGCCTCAGAGCCCCATGAAAGCTGACAGGGGTACCCAGTCCCCCTGTTGGCATGCCCCAACCCAGTTCATTTGTCAATGGGGGAGTCCACTCCCCATCAGCATAATGCCTCCCCCATTTGTTGTGTGTTGAGGGGAATGTCAAATCCCCCTAGGCATCATGCCCCCCAAAACAGTCTTTCTTTGCTGACAGGGGGCACAATAACCATTAGCTTCAGTCCCCCCTCTCCCAAAATGCAGGTAGCACACTGGGAGCCCACCCCAGTGTGCAAAAAACAAACCTGCAAAACAAAAAGCTTCCTGTGACATCTTTTTTTTCTCCCTGAAACTAAGAAAACAGTTCTTTACAGTGCCTCGTGCCCCCTCACCCAACCCGCAGCCACCCTCTGTACACCCTGTCTCACCAGACCCCCTCACCCCATACTTACCTCCGGAGCCCAGAGCAATGATCTTCGGTGGACTGGGAACACGTCTGCACTCTTCAAAGCCAACCACGAACTGAAGAAATGCTGGTAATCTGTATAATGGTATAAATGGAGTTTTTTCAACTTTGGTGCATATCTCCGGTATTTTTAGGAATTTTGGCACCAAATTTTCAACATGGGGTTATAGGGACCCCTCCTCATGAATTCGGTCACTGTTATGGCGTTATTCAGTCCCAGAATGTGATTTTGTGGTCACTGCATGAAATCACCTTTCCAGACTGATTAACAAAACAACAGTGCCACTGTTCATGAGGTGGGCTCTCAAAAAGCTTATGTTGCAAATTTGTTAAAAAAAATCTAAAATATGACTGTTTTACAAGCATATATTGTGCAGTTTCCACACACACTTGTAAATTTGCAAATTTGTAATATTGTCACTCCAGATTTTCAACATTGGCATTTTTCCCACACCTTCTTATGACCAGTACAGCTGTCATTTTACACATCCTGGCCAAAATGTGTTTTCACACTTCTGGCGCAGAATAGCGCGGTCATTGTAGGAAATCAGTTTTTGGTACAGATTAAGAAAATCACAGTGACATTGTTCATGAGCAGATGTCCTAAAATGCCTATCCTGAAAATCTGGTGATGAAAGTCCATAAAATGACTGTGTTACAAGCATGCATTTCGCAGTTTCCACGCGCCCTTATAACTTTGCAAATTTGTAATATTTTCACGCCAGATGTTGAACACTGGCATTTTTTCACACCTCTTTATGAACAGTACCACTGTCATTTTTCACATACTGGCTGAAATGTGTTTTCGCACTTCCAGCACAGAATATTGCAGTCGTTGAGGGAAATCAGTGTTTGGGACAGCTTAAGAATGAATGCGTGAGAGAGAGGCAGTGCATGAGCTCAACGGAGCAATGTCAGGACTGCTGCAGATTTGTTTGTGGACAGAAAAAGGTGCTAATGCAGGCAGGAGCCCAGTAGAAATGGGGAAGCCTGCAGCGCCAGGAGAAACAGAACGAGTGAGTGAGAGAGAGGGTGTGAGCGAGCTCAACGCAGCTCTGTCGGGACTGCTGTGGATTTCTTTGTCAGCAGAAAAAGGTGCCAACATAGGCAGAAGCTCAGTACAAAAGGGCAGCCTGCAGCAGTGGGAGAAGCAGAATGAGCAAGTGAGAGGGGGGAATGAGGAAGTTCAATGGAGCTCTGTCGGGACTGCTGCAAATTTCTCTGTGTGCAGTAAAAGGCACCAATGAATGCAGGAGCCCAGTACAAAAGGGCAGGCTGCAGTGCTGGGAGAAACAGAATGAGAGAGGGGGAGTGAGAGAGCTTGATGGAGCTCTGTTGGGATGGCTACAGATTTCTTTGTGGGCAGAAAAAGACGCCAACACAGGCAGGAGCCCAGTATAAAAGGACAGCCTGCAGGACCGGGAGAAACAGAATGAGCAAGTGAGAGAGGAGGCATGAGCAAGCTGAAAGGAGCTCTGTCAGGACTGCTGCAGATTTCTTTGTTGGCAGAAAAAGGCACCAATGCAGGCAACAGCCCAGTAGAAAAGGGCAGCCTGCAGCTCCGGGAGAAACAGAATGAGCGAGTAAGAGAGGGGGAGTGGGGAAGCTCAACAGAGCTCTGTTGGGACTGCTGCGGATTTCTCTGTGAGCAGAAAAAGGTGCCAATGCAGGCAGGAGCCCAGTATGAAAGGGCAGCTCCAGTGCAGAGAGAAACTAAATGAGTGAGTGGGGAGTGAGCGAGCTCAATGGAGCTCAGTTTGGACTGCTACCAATTTCTTTTTTGGCAGAAAAAGGCGCCAACACAGGCAGGAGTCCTGTACGTAAGGGCAGCCTGCAGCGCTGGAAGAAACGGAATGAGCATATGAGAGAGGGGGAGTGAGGAAGCTCAATGGAGCTTTGTTGGGACTGCTGTGGATTTCTTTGCAGACAGAAAAAGGCACCAACGCAGGCAGAAGCCCAGTACAAAAGGTCAACGTGCAGCACCGAGAGAAACAGAATGAATGAGTGAGAGAGGAGGAGTGGGTGAGCTCAATGGAGTTCTGTCGGGACTGCTGCAGATTTCTTTGTGGGCAGAAAAAGGTGTCAACATAGGCAGGAGCCCAGTACAAAAGGGCAGCCTGCAACGCCAGTAGAAACAGAGCAAGTAAGAGAAAGAAGGGGAGTGAGCGAGCTCAATGGAGCTCTGTTGGGACTTTAGAGTTGCTCACCTCCTGCCCAGGGTCCCGTGAGGTCCTATATTACAGCAGGGTCTCTGAGGTGGAGACAAAGCAATGATTGGATACTTTTAGGATTGCTGTAACAATACAGATTTAGTTGTTCTGTTTATTTCTCTAATTGAGCTGAGTAATCCTTGGAGTGCAATAAGATTTCTAACTGGGCTAAGTGAAACTACATGAGGGCTAAGGACAAAAAGTATGGTAGCTGAGAGGTGAAAAATGGACAAGGAGGCTTTAGGATTGCTACAGTAATACGGTATCTAACGTATCAGATTTGAGACTGAATTAACCCAGTCGGGCAAGTAAGGCTAGGGACTAGTGGGGAACAGGAACTTGAGTAAATAGGGTCTAACAGTTGTAGTAGGGTACAGAAACTGGGAGTAAGATCCTGTAACATAAGATGGGGGCCAAAACTGGGCAGGTGCCGCATGTCAATAAGGCAGGCATCTTTGGAAGGGAGGTAGGGTGTAAAGGGTGTGGGTCCGCCATAATCCTGGACTGGGTTTAGAGGATGGGGGTGTGTAGGATCTGTAGACAACCAGCTAGTTTGAGGGAGGAACTGTGGAGGTTAGGGAGGAGTCTAAGTGGCAGGGCAGATGAGAATGGTAGGCATCCTGTCTGGGGGGGGAATAGGGGATGGCAAGGGGTGACAGGGGAAGAAAAACTGAGGACTGCAACCAACCCCAGTATCAGAGGCACTAGCAGAAAAGTGAGGAAAAGGAGGTGGTTCATGAGGTGGGGGGCCCTCCTGATGGGGAGGAAGAGACTGGGAGGAGTACCAGCGGAGAGGGCAGATGACTCATGGGTAGGAGGGACCAGGGGTGGGATGGGGGCAGCATGGAGGAGAACAAGAAGGAGGGGGGGAACAGGTAGGGGGACTAGATATAGGAGAGGTATCGACTAGGAATAGATTCTGCTATGGGAGAGAGAGGAGGAGGAGCAGGGACTTACTGAAGGGGAGGACAAGCAGGGCATGACAAGGATGGCAACAGCTAGGGGAAGAGATAGTGAGGGCAAAAGGATACAAGGGGGGGCTAGTAAGGGAGGAGAGGGTGACGGGGGAGAGGAGGCTATGGGAAGGAGAAAGGATGGGAGGGGCATCACTATTGGGATCAAAAGGAATGGGGGCTATAAATTGACAACAGGGATAGGAGAGGGGTTGGAAGTCAGCAGGGGAGGAGGGGAGGTCAACATGGGAAGCCCAGTAGGAAGTAGTCAGGTTGGGAAGAGGTTCAAGGAGGATGGGAGGAGTAAGGCAGAGAAAAGGGGTGAGGCGGAATTAGGAAGTGCAGATACAGAAGTCACAGAGGGTGCAGCTGGCAGGGGTAAGGGACAGAGAAGAACAAATACTGGGGTGGTTGAAGGGGCATTAGAAGGGAAAGGGGATAAGGGACGGGGGAATACTCATCCCTGGGGATTCTATACAGAAAGGGGTGAGATAGGGCAGAAGGGGGGAAGACACAGCCGTATTTGGGTTGAAGCTATCCCCAGGTTGACTGAAGAAGGGGCAGGGCAGGTACTGCTCAAGTGTGCAGCGAGGGGGAGGAAGAAACTTTGTTTAGGGTTGCATGTGGGTACAAATGACTTGGCAGGGGAGACTGTGGAAATAGTGAGGGGGAGGTTCAAGGAGTTGGGCGAGCAGTGTGAGGGGGGTGGGCGAGTCTGTGGAATTCTCAGAGGTATTCCTGGTACCATGAGCAAGCACAGAGAGGAAAGGTTAGGAGTGAGGAGTTTAACGAGTGGCTGAAGGATTGGTGCCACACCAAAAATTATGGGTTAATGACTAACTGGGGTACGGTCTGGGGGAATAGTGACTTCTAAGTGGGGGACAGGCTACACTTGAGCAGGGAAGGGAGTATTAAAGGTGGGATTAGAGGGGAATATCTCTACTAAGGTGGATTTAGGCCCGGTTGCACTGAGGGTTGAGAAGCTGGATGCCACACCTTGCGCCATGCTTGCGACTCTGGTTCGGAAATGGACTCAGGTAGCCAGGGGCTGACTGGGGAGAAGAAGGATTGAGTGTCCCACAATTGCTCTACTTCCTCTGGGGTGAGTGGGTGTATGGCATCATGCTGCAGCAGTGGCTGGTGGAGGCCGGCTGCACTGCAGTTGCATGCTCGAGAAGGGGGAGTGCAGCAGGCATCAGCACTACGTACAGTACCTTTGATGTCATTACACATCCGGCTCCCAGGAAGAAAATGGAGGTGGAAAACAGTGAAGTGATCTCACCAGCTGATGGCCATGCCCTGTACCTCTGGACACGAGAGAGGTGCACCCCCAGGGGTATGGCCAACCCTGGGCAAAAGGCGAGTTTGTCTGATGCGCACAACCTGGTCTGGAGGTGCAGAAGCTGGCAGCCAGAAGTCACTAGACCCCACTCCGCTACAGGAGAAATAGTGACATAAAAAAAAAAAACTAAGGTGGATTTAAACTAGTGGGGGAGGGGTGCCAAAATACTGAGGTTGGTAGAAAGGTCCAGACAGGGAGCCTAATGAGCTCACCCCCCTTGATATAGATTAAGGCAGAGGTGTAGTAACTCTGGGAGGGGGCAGGCAGAGTTGTCTGAGTGTAATACAGAAAGCACCACCACCTGGTAAGAATAAAGAGGAGAAAGGGTGAGGATTACTGGGAGGAGAGACACGAGCCTAGCAGATGCGTGAGGAGAAGGAGGGGTATGGGTGGAAGGTGGTCTCTCTCAATGCAAGAAGCCTGGGGAACAAAACTGCAGTGCTTCAGGTGCTCCTTTCAGAGGAGAAGGTGGACATTACTACAGTGACAGAGACTTGGGCCACAGAGTACCATAATTGGGACTTGGCAAACCCGGGATACAGGATATACAGCAGGGACTAGGGGGTTTGAAGGGGGGGTTGCATTCTATGTGAAGGAAGGGATCAAATGCATAAGGGTCAAGGGAGAAGAGGAGAGGACTGAGGCACTTTGGGTGCAGCTCCTGGACGCCAAGGGCAGAAAGTTGAGTCTGGGAGTGATGTACAGACCACCAGCCCAATCCGGCAAACTGGATGGGGAGTTGACAGAGCAGATAAGGAGGGTGTGTAGAAAGGGGGAGTGTGGTGATAATGGGGGATTTTAACCCACCAGGGATTGACTGGAGCACCTTGTCCACTAGCAGTACCAGGGAGCAGGTGCTTCTTGATGCATTCTAGGACAGCCTTCTGACGCTATTGGTAAGTGAGCCTACAAGGCTCTGGACCTAGTACTGGCAAATGGGGAGGTGGTGAGAGAGGTAAGGGTGGATGACCCACTAGCCAGTAGCGACCACCAAACAGTGTGACTCATTCTCACTCTGGGCAGGGAGACAGGAGGCATGGGCACTAAGGTGGTGGACTTTAGTAGGGTTAACTTTGGAAGGATGTGAGCAATACTGCAAGGGAGGCTCCAGGATATAAGGCCAGGGATGGATGCAGAACAAAAGTGGGAGTCATAAAGACTGGGCTAACAGAGGCCACAGTAGCCTGCACCAGGGCCAGGAGGAAGAAGAGCAAAGCCAAGAAATCATTCTGGCTGAACAAGGAATTGCTGCAAGGGGTGAGGGCAAAGAGGGCTGCATACCAGAAGTACAGGAGAACAGGGAAGGGAGAGGATAAGGAAGCTTACAGGAGTAGGTCAAGGGAGGTGGCCAGGAGGGTGAAAAATTGCTAAGGCCTCCAGGGAATCAAGGTAAGCACAGGGCATAAAGGGAAGGGAAAAGGACTTTTTTAGGTATGTCAGGAAAAAGAGGAAATGCAAGGAACATATTGTAGGATAAAGCAGGGAGGGGATTGTTGGAAAAGGGGGAGGAGCAAGCCGAAATTCAAAATGAGTACTTCTGCTCAGTTTTCACTAAGGAGAAGGATGATCCACTACCAGCATGGGCTGGGGTGGTGGGGAGGGGGAAATGACTGGCAAGTGATCACAGGGAGTAGGATGCTAGAGGGGCTGAGGGCAATAAGAGTGGACAAGGCACCAGGTCCTGATGGCATCCACCCCAGGATGCTGAGGTAGATGGGGGAGCTGTTGGCTGAGCCACTGGCAGATCTGTTCAACACCTCTCTGGAAATGGGGTGTGTGCCTCAGGACTGGAGGGTGGCCCATGTGGTGCCCATACACAAGAATAGGCCTAGGGAGGAGAAGGAAATTATTGGCCGGTCAGTCTCACGTCCATATTGGGTAAGCTTATGAAGGAGATACTGAAGGAGAGGTTGGTGGCATTCCTAGAGTGTAATGGCCACCAAGATGGTTGGCAACACGGATTCATCTCAGGGAGGTCTCGTCAAACCAACCTAATTGAGTATTATGACTGGATGACAACGGAGTTTGACAGGGACCATGTGGTACATGTCCTGTACTTGGACTTCAGTAAGGCCTTTGATACAGTGCCTCATGGGAGACTGGGGGGGGGGAGCTGATGGCAGTGAGGGTGGGGAAAATAGCTTACTAAATGGATAGGGAACTGGTTACAGGGAAGAGTGCAGAAGGTGCAGAACGTGCAGAGGTTGGGGGTGAGGGAACTGTTGGCACATACAGCAGTGACAAGCGGGGTGCCACAGGGGTCACTCCTCGGCCCGGTGCTATTTGGGCTCTTTATCTCTGATATAGCACACAGACTATGGAGCAGGGTTAGTCTGTTCGCAGATCATACCAAATCGGGGGAGGTAGTGGACAAAGAGGACCGATGGCTAAAACTGCAGGGGGACCTAACCAAACTAGAGACATGGTCGGTGGAGTGGCAGCTAGGATTCAATGCAAAGAAGTGTAAGGTGATGCACTACGGGGCTAAAACCAGAAGAGTGACTATTGGTTGGGTGGGGGTGAGGTTGGAGATCACAGATGAGGAGAAGGACCTTGGCGGTTTTGTAACTGGGAGCATGAACAACTCAGCCCAGTGCAGGAGAGCAGCAATGAAGGCACACAGGATGCTGGGCTGCACCACAAGGGGGTTCTCATCCAGACACAGGGATATGATCCTAGCTCTCTACAGATCATTGGTCACATCACACCTAAAGTACTGTGTGCAATACTGGAGGCCATACCTGAGGAGAGATATAAAGTTACTGGAAGGGGGTGCAAAGGAGGGCAACAAAAATGTTAAAGAGGATGGAAGGAAAGGTATATGAAGTCAGGCTGAAGGAACTGAACATGTACACACTGGAGGAGAGGAGGGATGGGGGGATATGATTGAAGCATTTAAATATCTGAGGGGGTAAATAAACCTAGCACCAAGAGGTTGTTTAAACTGAGGCGTGGAAGAGAGACGAGGGGGTGTGGACTAAGGCTGGAAGGGGGACATTTCAAAAGGGAAATGAAGAGGCACTACTTCACTGAGAGGGTGGTGTCTACTTGGAATGCACTGCCAGAGGGGGTGGTAGGCTGTAGGACAGTCAATAGTTTTAAGAAGGAGTGGGACAAAGCAAGAGTCAGGGGGGCATGGACTGGGACAGGTGTTGAAGAACTGAGGAGGAGGAGGCTGGGGCAGCTGCAATCTAGGGTGCTAGCTGCACACTTGGGCAGACTTAGACCGATTGGTCTGTTCTGCTGCCATATTTGTATGTTCATATATGTAAAATCACAGTGAGACTGTTCATGAGCAGAGGCCCTAAAATGCCTGTTTTGAAAATTTGGTGACAAACGTTCATAAAATTACTGTGTTACAAGCATGCGTTGTGCAGTTTCCATGCATCCTCGTAACTTCACAAATTTATAGTATTTCCACTCCAGATTTTCAACGTTGGCATTTTTTCACACCTCCTTATGAACAGTACAGCTGTCATTTTTTACATGCTGCCCAAAATATGCGTGTAAACATCTGGCGCAGAATAGAGCAGTTGCTGTGGGAAATCAATGTTAGGAACAGATTAAGAAAATCATAGTGATAGTGTTCATGAGCAGAGGTCACAAAATGCCTATGTTGAAAATTTGGTGAAATAATTCCACTAAATGACTGTGTTATGTGCATGCGTTGAGCAGTTTCCATGTACACTCGAAAGTTCGTGCATTTTTAATATGTTCACTACATATTTTCAACATTGCCATCTCTTCACACCTCCCTATGAATGCTACAGTTGTCATTCTTCGCATCCTGCCAGATCTGTGTTTTCGTACATTTGACGTACAATGGCATGGTCGCTGTGGGAACTCAAAGTTTGGGACACATTGACAAACTCACAGTGCCACTGTTCATGAGACGAGGTCCCAAATGCTTTCATGAGGTGGGGGTCACAAAAAGGCCATGTTGAAATCTGTAGTGCAAATACCAACAAACGCCCAGAGCGTTAGGGTTTCTAACCATAATGTCCCACCCTGTACAGTCTGACAGGCATCAAGGGTGTGCCTTTGGATTACCAGCTGTAATGCTCATGCCATTCCACCCCCCCCACCCTGCAGCCAGTGACAGGCATCGAGGTGTGCCTTTGACCCTTCGGCCCAGAGTTCATCCTATTCTCCTATATTGCACCCATTTTAATGTATGATCTTATGGAGTGGGGTGACTGTAAAGCCAAACACCCGAAGGCACACCTCAACACTTGTCAGTGTCTGCAGGATAGTGTAAGGTGAAATGACATGAACGTTATGGGTGACAACCCACACACATACCCCAATGCCTGTCTGTCTCTGCAGGGTGGAGGTAGGGTTGGTGTGAAGTTCAATACTTCACTGTCATTCCTACTCTGCATCTGTCTAACTCCTGCATTTCTAATTCTAATACCAGCAAGCAAACATTCGGCATTGACAAATGCTTATTTTAACTTACGACCTTACTTGACTGTCTGTATTTGGTCCGGACGTTGGGGGAGATAGTAATCATGTGACTTGGGCTGCGAAGAAGCCCTGCTGCTGTTACTCCTGTGGGGATGGGAGAGAAAGACTGTTATGTGGAGAATGCACCAGGAGAGAGAGTCAACATGCGGCATACAAGAAACACTGAGCCAGGAAAGCCTCTCCTAGTGCGGCTCATTCATGTAAGATCCTGTAGCCTCAGACTAGTGGAGAAGTAATGGCTATTTTCCAAAAACATAAGCAGAAAGAATCATGGGAGTCCCATTTTATTTGAATACAGAAAACAACAAGTGGGCAGCTGGCTGAACAAACAGGCAGGTGGATGGAGGTGGGGTGTTAGTCTGATTATCACATTTTACAAAACACAGTGCTAGTCCTCAGCTCCCAGGCCCTATTTCTACATTTACCGGGACCAGGAAAGCAACTCCCACAATCCTCGTTCTCACTGGGTGGGGCAAATGTACATGCAGCTCATTTATTTATTTATTTACATGTTTCACCAGGAAGACACAATGAGCAACAAGTTGCTCATCTCCCGGTGCAACCTGAGGGTAGGGGAACATGAGGATAGTAGACAAAGGTTTGGTGCACAGTATATAAACAACTTGAATTCATTCAATCGTAGACAGATATTTGGTAAACACTATAGGAATAGGAATAGGAATAAAGTTTGATTACATACAACACAGCGAGTGGTCAGTTCAAAAGCATTGAAAAGAGGATGCTAACGTATGAACTAGATGGTTTCAGAGCAACAGTGATGCTAGATAGGTATGGTAATACAACTTGTATTTAGCAACTTATGGTGAGGCATAGTTTTGTCATTAGAAAAATGGCTGAGTGGGATCAGAAGGATTGAAGTAGGACAAGGTGAGGGGAGATGCAGACAACAAGAACTACAGGTGAACAGGAGTGCAGGTTTGAGTTTGAGTATACCTCTCAACTGTCCCTAATTATGAGGTACGTCCCTCATTTTACCCCTTAAAACAGCCCTGTCTCTCATCTGTCCCTCATAGAAAAGGTGCTGTCCACACAGATGCAGTAAATTCAGAATGTAAAGCTGACATTCATAATATTCTAAGATGCTAAATCAAAAATAAACTTTGTACAGGTAAACACAATGGTTTCTACAGTGTTTTGAGCTTGTATCTCCATGTTTGAGGATATGTCCCTCATTCGGGGGATCTGTGTCACTCATTGTCCCTCATTTTGAGTGTCCAAAAATGTCCACGTTCCTTTTTTCTGTGACAAAAGGTTGAGAGTTATGATTCATTGTAAGTGCTTTAAGATTAAGGGTAGCCCAAAACTAGGATTAATTAAGGGGAGGGGATGGAGGATTGAAAAGTAGAGGCAGGGCAGTGGGGGTGGAAAGGAAATAGAGGGAGAGGAGAGGGGGAGAGGGATGGGCTATCCCCTGCAGCATACTAGGGGTCCTGTGTGCATAAGGCAGTGGTCAAGCATGACAAGAGGGAAGCAAGTTGAGGACAGTGAGAGTTTAGAGTAAAAAAAGGAGGCATGAAGAGGGGAAGGGAATTGTCATCTGATGCTGGCCACACCTGTACACAGAAGAAACCTGCCTGCATGGGACAGAGGTAGTGCATGGAGAGTGGGGTTTCGGGTATCAGGTGGGAAAGGAAGAGAGTGGAGGGGGGAGGCTGGTAGATTAGGAGGTAAGGAGGCAGGGGATAGATCACAGTCCAATATGCATATGTAGGGGGGTGGAGGGTGAGGGACTTGTGGGCTGGTAGATTAGGAGGAAAACCGGCAAGGAATAGATCCAGATCAAATTGCATGGGTATGGGGGAGGAGGCTGAGGGGCTTGTAGGGGCTAAGGATGGAGAGGTAAGGAGGGTCAAAGCAGGAACAGCTAGGCGCAGTGAAGTTTTTGAGGGCTGAGCTGATGGAGTAGCAGGAAGATGAGTGATGAATTTGAGGAGGAAGGGAATTCCACATTTTTGGGAGGTGATAGGAGTAACTTGATTGACTAATAAGGGTGGTGTGGCAGTGAATCACCACGGTTCGGGAGTCGGTTGATCTGAGAGAGTGTGATGGAGGGGCAGGGGTTAAAAAAGAGGAGAAGAGGTAGGAAGGGAGAACACCCAGCCAGTGCTTGGAGGTGAATTTTATGGTGCAGTGGGAATGTCATCTATTTGAGAGGGAGGGGAAGGATAGGGCATGACAGAGAGCAGTGGTGAGTGTGGAAGGGAGCATCGAGGGCAAAGCGGCAGAAGGAGTTGGAGAGGGTATCCAATCTGGTCAGAGAGGACTTGGGAGCAGCACTGTAGACTACATCACAGTAGTCAAAAATGGGTAAGATCATCTTCTGGGTAAAGAACTGGCTGGAGAATAGGACACAGAGAGTAATAGTAAATGGAGTCCACTCTGAAGAAAGGGGGGTTACTAGTGGGATACCACAGGGTTCAGTATTAGGACCGGTCCTCTTCAATGTCTTTATAAGTGACATTGCAGAGGGACTGGAAGGAAAAGTATGTCTCTTTGCAGATGACACAAAGACCTGCAACAGAGTTGATGCACAAGGTGGGGTGGAAAGGATGAGAAGGGACTTGGCAAGGTTAGAGGAATGGCCAAATGTATGGCAGCTTAGATTCAATGCTAAGAAGTGCAAGGTAATGCACCTGGGAAACAAAAACCCAGGGGAAGAGTACACAATGGGGGGTGAGATACTAACAACAACAAAAATAGAAAGGGACCTGGGGGTAGTCATATCAGATGACCTAAAGGTGGGCAAGCAATGTGAGAGGGCAGCAAGGAGGGCTGGGGATACTGGGATGCATAGGGAGAGGCATCACCAGTAGAAAACAGGAAGTTATTATCCTCTGTACAGGCAGTTGGTGAGACCCCATCTGAGTACTGCTTGCAGTTCTGGAGACCCAATCTCCACAAAGACATAGATAGGATGGAAGCTGTCCAGAGGAGGGCACTAAATGGTGCAGGGTCTGCACCGGAAGACATATGAAGAGAGACTTAGGAGCTAAATATGTATAGTCTCGAGGAGAAAGGAGGGAGAGGGGGGACATGATGAAAGTGTTCAAGTACCTCAAGGAATCAACAAAGTCCAAAAGGTGGCATCTTTCAAAGAGGTGTGCAAGAACAAGGGACACAATTTGAAGATAGAAGGGCAGCTCAGAGTTAATTTAAGAAGTATTTTTTCACAGAGAGGGTTGTGGATGCATGGACCATGCCTTCCAGAGGAGGTTGTGGAGTCAAAAACAGTGGTGGAATTCAAGCATGCATGGGACAGTCATAAGGCAATTCTAGGGGGTGGGGGTAGAAAGAAGTAGGCTGCTAGTTAACTAGGATCTGTAGCTTATCCAGTAGGTAGGGAAATGGGCAGACTGGGTATGCCACGCGGTCCTTATCTGCCATCAAATTCTATGTTTCTATGTTTCTGAATAGGCTCATGCCTGGTAGTAAGAGGGATGCAGTTAAAGTTCCTGAACAGTGCACCAAGTTTGGGACACAGTTTTTTCTGAATGGTGTCAATATGAACAGAGAAGTTTAGGTGTTGGTCCAGCCAAACACCTAAGTACCCGAAGGAGGATGTGTCCTCGAGCAGAGTTCCATCAAGGGTGTGGAAGATGGGCAAGGAAGGAAGCCTAGAGAGTCTCTGCCTTGTGTCAAAGGTAATGGAGACAGTCTTTTTGGCATTAAGAAAAAGTTGGTGGTTGGCAAACCAAAGCTGAACTTTGTCTAAGTTGTGCTGCAAGTTGGTTGTTACTTCGGCAGGGCTGGAGCTAGATGCATACAGGACCGTATCATCAGTGAGCATATGAATGGCAGAGGAGGGTGAACAAGTAGATGGCAGGTGATTTAGGAAGATGGAGAATAACATAAGCCCTAGCACTGAGCCCTGTGGAACACCAGTTCTAATCTGGGGGTTGGGGATGACGTCAGAGATCTTGACAGATAATGTTTTACCAGTGAGGTAGGACTTGAGCCAGTTTGTGGCTGAGGGGGCTAGGCCAGCTGTTGAGAGGGAATCTAGGAGAAGGGAATGGGAGACAGTGTTGAAGGCTTTGGACAGGTCAAAAAAAGAGATTGCTGAGGTGAACTGGCCTTTGTCCATCCCTGTAAGGATGGAGTCAGTGAGCCAAAGTAGAAAGGTGGCAGTGGAGTGATTATTCCTGAAACCAGACTGGAAAGGGGTAAAGAAGGAGGTGTCAGTTAAGTAAGAGGTAAGTTGAGAAAGAGAACTAGGTGCTCTTGAAGTTTATCTAGGGTAGGAAGGAGAGAAATAGGACAGTGGTTCCCAGGGGAGGAGGGGTCACCACCTTTGGGAAGGGGGAGGACCACCGCATGTTTCCATGGGGAAGGGATTGAGGCTGTTGAGGATGAGAGGTTGAGAATGAGAGGTTTAGAATAAGAAAGTAGATAGGCAATGACCAAGGCAGAGACAGATTGAAGTTCAGGATCTAAGCCATCTGGGGAGGAGTTTTTAGCATGGTTGTTTACTAGGCGGGCCTGAAGGGTGTCATGGGGGGAGACAGCAGTGGAGGAGAAAGTGGGATGGGAGTGAAGGGGAGAAGAGGGACCATTTGTGGGTGGGGCAATGGAAGAGCAGTTAGAGAGGGATTTCAGCAGCTCAACAGTGCATGAGATATAGTTGGAGTTAAAAGCGGCAGCTACAGCACCTGGGTTATCCACAAAGGAGCCATTTATTTTCAAGTAGAGGTGAGGGTGGGTGGGATCATAGAGTAAAGAGGTCATGGGCCAAATTACAGAACTTGGAAGGGGAGTTTAGGTTTGTATGGAAGGCAGTTTTGAATTATTCTAATTTAGGTAGCCTAATAGCCCAAGCGCAGGCATTTCAGTGTATACGATAGGAAGTGTGATCATTAGGAAGCTGGGTAAATATTTGGCATTTCCAGGTCTGATCTCTTGCTCAGAGATAGGTCAGAAGTTCTGGTGTGATTCATGGAAGGTAATTACCCCTCCCTGGTTCATCTGAGAGGGGTAAACACATTCCAATTTGCTAGGAATATGACTTTAAAATATTCAAAGGCCTTATCAACCAAAAGAATAGAGGTTAGTGGGGGTCTAATTCTAAGGATTTGTAAGAATGTAATTGCAAGGTTTTATGTGGAGATTTAGGCCTGTGAATTTTCCTGACTAAAAATATTGGATTGTGGTCACTGAGTATTTCAGGAAGGATTCCAGAGGCAATGATCCTGTGTGGGAGGGAAGTAAGGGCCCAGTCAAATAGGGAGTGATTTTGGGTCTTATGGTTGGGGCGGGTGGGTTTCAATATCAGCTGTGTGAGGTTAAAGGCACTGACTGCATTCATGGTATTAGCTGTTGTTGGTGACATTCAATTTAGGTTGAATTCACCTAGGATATATAGCTCACCTGCTTTAGAGAGGGCAGAGATGGAGACAAGGAGGTCTAGTCTGGTTGAGTGCTGAATGTTTGGGTGGCAGTAGATGCCACCCACAAAGATAGGTACAGTAGAATAAATGGGAGGGACACATGAATTGCTAAAGCGTCGTGTGTCACGGGGTTAGAGGAGGAGAATAGTGGAGTATTGAAGGGAGGTATGGATATACATGGCCACACCGCCACTCCTACTGACTCTATCTTGCCTTAGAAAGGAGTAGTCTGGACTGGAGACCAGCTGGTCAGGAACTGTGTTCTTTAACCATATTTCTGTGATAATTAGGCTATTAAGTTTTAGGGGGGCAACCATGGCTTGTAGGAGATCAAGTTTTTGTAGCAAGCTACGGATATTTTGATGTAGTACCTTGAATCCCTTTAGGAGGGCTGTGGGGGTATAGGTGTGGGCAGAAGCAGAAGCAGAAGAGAAGTCACGAATGCAGGAAGTAGTGGGACCAGGGTTGAGGTGGATGTCCCTCAAAGAAAGCAATAGTAGTGCTAGAAGGAGGAAGTGGAGCTTTGGGGATTTGGATTGAGATGTCGGGAAGGCCCGATGGCTGGAGAAGGAGGTGGTGGGAGTGTATGGAAGCAGAAGATGGAGAACAGCAAGGGAATGCAATACTGTTAGAAGGGATGCAGAAGGGATGAAAGGGAAGTGGGACCATAATTCAAAGGGAGGGATAGGAGTGACAGCTAGAATGTAAGAAGGGGGAATGGAGATGAATTGGGTAGAGAGAACTGGAGTTGTATAGCACAGGCTTGATATGAGCAAGTGGGGAGGAGGAAATAATTAAGAATAGGGAGAGGGAGGATAGAAGAGTCATAGTTGAGGGGGATAAGTCACAAGTGGTGGAGCTGGGGCAAGGGAAAAATATTTTGAGCCTGAGGAGTGAAGACTATACTAAGGATGGAGATGTGCAAGGAAGAAATGCTAAGTAGGAGCGAAAGAAAACTGCTTATGTAACCCCTTGATGGCGATATCCCAAGGGCTACTACCCCTGCCTGCTTGGCTAGTAGTAGGTTAAGGGGCCTAAGTTCTGAAACGGGTGCCTACACCTGGAGGTCAGGGTTGGTAGTGGTCAAGCTAAGCTGGGCACAACCCTCCAGGACACTGTAACCCCTCTCTTTGCTTACTAATGGCCAGGACAGTACACAATAATCACTTTCACAATACCTCCGATACACCACACAAGTACCCACACTGTTTGCACTTACTACATGGGCTTTCTGCTGGCTTGGCCCTGGGGACCTCCTGTAAAACAAGGTTATACACAGCAATTAACAGCAGTACAGTAGCCTTACACAAACTGGAACCAGAGTCAGGGTAAATACAAAAAGAGTTAGATATGATTTATTTAAGGGACTTGAACAAGGAAGTGGAGTAATCAGGTTAACTTGCTTAAAGGTTCTATCAATCAAACAATAATGCATGCACTTCAGGGTCCATAAGCAGTCACACACTCTGGGTACCCAGGTGGAGAATGGTGGGCTAGCCAGGAACGTTACAGCTGGTTAGGGCCCTTTGATGGAAGAAAACAACATGCACAACACACACTATTCGTAATCTGGAGCCAGAGGGCTTAGTTCGTAAAAATAAAACAAGAAGACAATCAGATGACACACTTTTAAAGATTAGGCTGTTTTTGCAGGGAGCTACCCTGATGATCACTCACAATACCCAAGACTGGACACAGCCTGGACGAAAATCACGACAGCAGGTAGTTAATCTGGAGTGCCAGGAGAAGCATGGCCCTCACGATTCACTGAGGTGCCATTTCTGTTCAAGTGCGGAGCAGGGGGCTGATCCCAAGGCAGGTCTCTCGTCGGTGGCTTTCTCTGTGCAGTGGGGTAGTCTGGCAGGGCCAGAGTGGCATGGCCCAGGCCGGATGGAGTTGAAGCGAATTCAGTTCGATTAGGCTGGATAAAGCTTCCAGGAAGCAGAACACAGTTCACACAGTGGGCAACCAAATCAGGACCCACTTTCAATACACAGCACATTTACATGTAAGGAAATTCTACTGTACCAGGCAAACCGCTCTCCGGTGACTATCGTAAAGTCTTTGTACAAACCAGGGATTCAAAAGCAGCTGGAAATCCTGACAGGTAGATCGCATTCAGCAAAATGTTCAGTCTTCTTCAGGTATGAGCCTGGTAAAAAATCAGTGGCTTACTTTGTTCTCACAAACTTGAATTTAGTCTGAAATAATTCTCTTCTCTCCCTCTCAGGGGCAACAGTCAGACATGCAGGGCACAACTCAGGCCTTTCCATAGTTCTCCCGGGTGAAACTACTGTGATGGCTGCTTGACTATCTCAAGCATGTTGCTTTTTCAGCTCCCAACTTAGGTCTGACTCAACTGCCAGCAAGCCAGGGACTTTCCTCTGAATCCAAAAGGTTTGGTTGACTGATCTGTCTGTCAGTCACAACAAAGGCTCCCCGTTTCAGGTGCAAAGAGGTGCCAAAAGCCCAAAATTACAATTCCTACAGATTTTGACTCCAGACAGCTACTGTAGTCTGGCTCCATTTTAGGTCCCACCAGTACTGACTGGTCCAATTCGCAGTCCAGGACCAAGATAGTGGAGATAAAAAAAACAGTCCTTGCTGCAAGGAAGGCAGGTTAGACAAACTACATTATCATTATCACTCTAAATGATTTTTAGCAAATAGTTACATCTTTCAACAGAGCTCCCTCTCAGATTACTTATGACTGCAATCCTGGCAGCTCTTAAAGATACAATACACAGAGGCTATACAGGCACTCTCTGGCAATCACATTTAAACTACTAAAATGCAGGACACCAGCCTGGCAGTGAGCATTTAGGTAAGCTCGAGGAAAACTTTTCAGATCCCCCCATTTGTAGGTGGGTTACACTTATGTAACCCCCTCTAAAGGAGAAACAATATGATCTGCTAAGGCGAAAACAGGTACTTAGTAGTTTTGTGCTGGCAGTCACCTGACCGCCATACCATAAGGAAGAAAAGTTGAAGCAATGGCATCTTACTAAAATATACAGTGTTGGGAGGCTTGAAAATGCAATAAATAAGTGGCATGTTTTCCACTAACTGAGTCAATGTGGGGCATTTTTGGACCAAGACAACAAACATCCACAAATACACAGACCTTCCACTGCATAGTATTCTTGTCTGAATCAATCCTTCTAAACAGTGTCACCTGCTGGTTAAACATATTTATTTATTGAAAAGTTTCACCAGGAAAGGCACACTGACAGTAACATCATGGAACAAAATAAAGTGGACAATGATAAAGCGGCAAAAACAGTGCTACCATCAATATTGGCAGCACAAAATGTGGTGTGCCAGAACAATGTAGGCCACAAGACACGCAGGTAACAAACAATGTCCACCGGATGGAGGCACTGCAATGGAACCAGCAGCAGGCACCCATGAAGGAACAAAACAGGGGTACAGGGAGATGGAACAGGGCAGGGTGCAACCACCACTGGGGGAAGCAGGCCACTGGACACCTACCATGGTAATCTAATGGCACAGGCACCCACATGGTGGGGAACCCCACCCAGAATGCTGAGTGATGGAGAACGTGCACCAGGGTAACCACTGGAGGACAGGTGGACCATGGCCACCATGTGGATGGCTGTGTATAATGCAAGGGGCCAGAATCACAAGCCAGCATGTCCCAGCAACACATACAATACACAGGACAGGGGAGATGGCATGTTGGCTTGTGCTTCTGGTCCCTGTGATTCCAGTGCAGTGATAGAACCAGATGTTCTTGGAGCTTCTTGGAGCTTATCAAGGGTTGGCAGGAGAGAAATGGGGCAATAATTAGCAAGAATGGAGGGGTTGCCACCCTTAGGCAGGTGGAGTACGGTGGTCTGCTTCCACACAGATAGAATGGTAGCTGTAGCAAAGGAAAGGTTGAACAGTATGATAGTGGAGTCGAGAAAGCTGGAGCTGATAGGTACAGTGACTTAGGATCCAAACCATCAGGCAAGCTACCTTTAGAGGGACTAAGAGCATAAAGGACATCCAAAGGGTCAGAGGGTGAGATTTTAGAGAAGGAGTCCAACAAAAAGGCTTGTCTGCAAGCGGGGCGGGGGGTTTGCAGGTAGGGGAGATGGTAATAAGGAAAGGAAAGCCGAAGCACAGGAGATGAAATATGAAATACATTCAGTAGTGACACTAAGGTGATCAGCAGGAGACAGGTAGGAAGGGGGAAGGGAGGGGAAGGGAGGAAGTGGATCACTTTCCACAATTTGGATGGTCTGTTAATGTTGTTCTGGAAGGTACAGCAGCAGTATTCAGATTTAGCTAACCGAGTGGCTTTAGTGCACTTATTACACAGTAGAGCAGTAAATGTCATAGTCACTAGGACACTTGTGGCTTTATGCGTTTTCCAGGCTTGATCCCAGGCTTTTTGACACACCAGGAGTTCAGGGGTGAGCCAAGGGTGGTGGCACCCCTGACCCTGGTACACTGCAGTGGGGCAAGTTTGTTCCAATACTTGAAATATTTAGCCTGAAAATAGCCATAAGCATCATCAATGGAATTTGGTGAGGCTATAGGTTCCCAATTTGTTTGAGCCAGGTCATGCAGGAAAGGAGTGCAGTTCAGTGACTTATACAAGTGGAATTGTACTTTTTTGGGGGGGGGCCTTAGTCCTATGAATTTTGCATTCGGTAAAGGTCATGTGGTGATCACTCAGGGCCTCTGATAGCAGTCCAGATTTAATAACCCTTTGGGGTGGGAGATGAGGACCCAGTCATTTAGGGAGTGATTACCAGTTTTTGGGTTAATTTGGGTAGGTACTAGAATGAGTTGGGACAAGTTGTGGACATTGATCTCATTGCGTACTTTACTGAGGAAGGGGGATAGCCAGTTTTGGTTGAAATCACCCATTATATATGCTTCATCTGAGGGAGTGTGAAAGACTATGCTACTAATGAGTTCAGAGACAGCGGAGGGTGGGAGACCAGGGTGAAAATGGACACCAGCATTTATTTATTTATTGAAATGTTCACCAGGAAGGCACACTGAGTAGCAGCTTTCTCATCTCCCGGTGCGACCTGGGGGGAAGGGGTACAAGAGATTTGAGACATTTTACATTCCAGTTACAAAGATCAACATAGCATGCAATTAATTAGGGCAATAGTTACAAATAATGCTGCATACATATGTAATTTGTGAGAACAATTAATAAGTGCAATGGTAATAAGTGAACAAGTGCTATCATGAAATAAGGGGTGAAGGAGAGAGAGGATGAGATGATAGATAGTGCAGAGTCGTGTCTTGGAAAGATCCCTTCAGGACACAGGGAACCCTGCAAGGAGACAGGGGACTGGAGTAGGGATTAGAGAGGGAGAGAGAGAGAGGGTGTAAGTGTGAGTAACACCTAGGAGGGGAAATAAGGCCTGACCCAAAAAGAGAACCCTTCAGGATGCGATGAACCCTGCAAGAGAGCAAGGAAGTTCAGGCGATTGTAAACCCTCATGCTGTTAGGCATTGTAATTATAGAGTAATAGCGAGAGGGAGGAAATGAGGAATAACACCTTGGAGGGGATGAGGCTGGATCCAAGGAACCCACCAGGCTGCTGGGGACCCTGCAAGGGGACCTGGAAGGCCAAGAATAGGTAGACGGGGGAAGAAAAGTTGGCAAGCCTAGGCACTATAGGAACCCTTCAGAATGCTGAGAACCCTGCATGGGGAGTGTGAAGGCTAGGGAAAAAAAGGGAGAAAGTAGGGGAAAGGTATGAGAACTAGCACCTAGGAGGCATTAGGGTCAGTAGAGGCAGTAGAGGCAATACAGACATTGGGTAAATTCTGAAGGCAGATGAACTGTAAAGAGCAAGAAAAAGAAAATTAAGGCTGATCATAATAGAAACAGTTAGGTGCAAGATAGTTTGAGAGGGCAGTGTTGATGGAATAGAGGGAGGAGGAGGAGTGTTGGATTTAGAGAGGTAGGGAGCTCTATATTTTAGGGAAACAATGAGAGTATCCAGACTGGCTGGAGATGGTGGAGCAACGGGGGAAAGTTAGTGTGTGAGTGTTGGTAGATCTGAGGGAGTGGGAAGGAGGAAGGGGTGTTATAAATGAGGGGGAGAGGTAAGAAGGGAGTTCACGCTGCCAGTGTTTAGCAGTGAATTTAGCTCAGTGTCAGGGGTGTCTATTTGTAAGGGAGGAAAAGGAAAGGTCTTGAAAGAGGACACAGTGGTGAGTATGAAAGGGAGCATCAAGGAAAAAGTGGCAGATGGAGTTGAAGAGAGTGTCCAATCTGGTCAGGGAGGATCTAGGAGTGGCATCATAGACTATGTCACAGTAGTCAAAAATTGGGAGGATCATCTTCTGGACAGGCTCATGCCTAGCCACAGGAGGGATGCAACTGTGGTTCCTAAACAAGCACCGAGCTTGGGGCACAATTTTTTCTGGATGGCGTCAATGTGTCCCGAGAAGCTGAGGTGTTGGTCTAACCAAACCCCAAGGTATCTGAAGGATGAGGAGTGCTCAAGTAAAGTCCCATCAGGAGTGCAGAAAGTGGGCAGGGAGGGAAGCCTAGAGAGTCTCTGCCTTGTGCCAAAGGTCATGGAGACTGTCTTCTTGGCATTGAGGAATAATTGATGGTTTTCATACCAGAGCTGGACCTTGTTGAAGTCATGCTGCAAGCTGGATGTAACCTCAGCTGTGCATAAGCCAGATGCATACAGGACAGTATCATCAGCACACATGTGAATGGCAGATAAGGGGGAGCAGACAGATGGCAGGTCATTAAGGAAGATGAAGAATAGAGGGGGACCAAGCACAGAGCCCTAAGGGATGCCAGTGCAGATTGGGAAGAGTGGTGAGATGGCATCTGTGATCTTAACTGATTGGGTTCTACCAGTAAGGTAGGCCTTAAACCAGTTAGTGGCAGAAGGGGTTAAACCAGCAGATGAGATGGAAACAAAGAGAAGAGAGTGGGAAACAGAGTCAAAAGCCTTGGAAAGGTCAACAAATATGGCTGAGGTGATTTGGCCATTGTTCATCTCTGAGATGATTGAGTCAATGAGCCGAAGTAGGGAGGTGGTGGTAGAGTAGTGTTTCCTGAAACCAGACTGGAACGAGGTGAAGAAGGATGTATCAGATAGAAAGGAGGTGAGTTGAGTTGAGAAGACTAGATGTTCTTGTAGTTTGGCTAGGGAAGGGAATAGCAACATGGGGCTATAGTTGCCAGGGGATGAGGGGTCTCCACCTTTAGGTAGGGGGAGGACCACTGCATGCTTCCATATGGAAGAGACATCAGAGGTTGAGAAGGAGAGATTTAAGATTAAGGAGAGGGGGTAGGCAAAGGCTGGGGCTAAGAGAGAGATGGGTTTAGGGTCAGGGTCATCTGGGGAAGAGCTTTTTGAGGGGTTGATGGCGAGAAGGGCATTTAGAGTATCTGTGGGGGAGATAGAAGAGAATGAGATGCAGTAGTGGTGGGAAAGAGGAAATGGAGTGTTTTCTGGGGGAAGGATAGAAGGGCAGTTGTGACATTTTAGGGAGGAGGGGTAATTAGGGAGGGAATTCAGCAGTTTGGTTGCACAGAAGATATAATAGGAGTTAAAGTCTGCAGCTACAACATAGGAATTGGCTACAAGATTGCCATTTACCTTTAGCACTGGGGAAGAGGGAGATACTGAGGAGTAAAGAGGGCATGAACCACTTTCCAGAACTCGGAAGAGGAATTTATGTTAGTGAGGAAAGCATTTTTGAAGTAATCGTACTTGGCTAGCCTTGTTGCCCTGGTACAGGCATTTTGGAGCTTAGGGTAGTCCGTGAGATCACTAGGAAGCTGGCTGGATTTGTGGTGCTTCCAGGCATGATTTCTGGCCCTAAGACAGGCTAGGAGTTCTAGAGTAATCCATGATAGGTGGTTACCCCAAACCCTGGTTTGTTTGAGAGGGGCAAAGGCATCCCAATTTGCAAGGAATATGTCTTTGAAGTAGGCAAGAGCCTTATCTGTGTACTACCGCTGCTTTGACTGCTGCTAGCTGCTGTTTATTTTATTTTGTTTCCTTTTGGGTTTGGGGTTTTGGTTTGGGATTAGAGGTTAATTTGTATCTGTGGGATATTTGCTGTATGCTGAGAAAATGTGCTGGGAAGGTGCAGAGCCGGTCAGGAATTATTCCCCCTCCAGACTCAGGAACCTCCATCCTTTTATTTGTCCCCCACTGTCCCCAAAAGTGTTTCAGTGGTGTTAAGCTCTGGGGATAGTTAGGAGGAGGAGGGCGGGGTCTGGGTCTGGAAGGGAAGTGGAAAGGAGTGGGAGGATTGAGGTAGTGGGAACAAGGGGACGCCCTTGGGTGAAATGGTTCCAGAAAAGGGGACCTCCCTACCTGGTTCCAACACCCAAGGGTTCTGCTGTCAGCAGGCAAGAAACACAGTCTCCTTTGGTCACTCATCCCACTCAGGCTGTGTTATGCAATACCAGGTCTATTAAAAACAAGATTGCTTTAATAGCAGATCTTGTTGGATCATCAGACCTGGCTTGCATCACTGAGACCTCTCTGGATGAAAATGCTGGTCCAGTGTTGTCTTCAGCAATTCCAGCTCGGTACTCAGTGATACACAGCCCTAGGATGGGTCATAGGTGCGGGGGGGGTGTAGCCATCTGTTTTAGATCAGAATTTAACCTATTGGAGATTCCAGTTGGGATCACCAACTCCTTTGAATGTATCTTGGGTGAGGGTGTATGGTGCAGGATGTTTCTCATCTACCATCCACCAGAAGTTGGGAAAGTTTTCCCGCAGGAAGTCGCAGACTTCATTGTCAACCTGGCATTGGTTGTTCGAGGTGTATATGCTGCCATTGGGAAACGTTATAAGGTGTTATGGGCTGGGTTTTCACTTCTATGCAGATGATACTCAGCTCTATATGTCCTTTGTACCCGAACAAAATGATGCAATATCGGTCTTTAACAACTGCCTCGTTGAGATTCAGGACTGGATGAGTGCTAACTGGTTGAGACTGAATCCAGACAAGAGTGAGGTGCTCGAGGTGGACCCTGGTCACCATGTAGAGAAGTTGACTCCTGGGTCTCATTCTGGCCTTATGTTAGGGGGTAGCAAGTTGAGACCTTCTGAACAGGTGCAGAATCTGGGTGTGGTGCTTGACAGTGAGCTGACACTTAAGACAGGTGTCAGCCATTGTCAAGTCCTCTTTTCACCATCTCAGGAACACAGCCCGGATAAAACACCTTGTTCTGCATGATGACCTCCCTGTGTTGGTTCATGCCTTTGTATCTTTATGTCTTGATTACTGTAATGCTCTATATCTAGGGTTACCGTGGGTGGATCTCCATTGTCTGCATCCTGCAACCAGGTTGTTGACTGGGTTACTGAGAACTTGCCATATCACACCTGTGCTGTGTGAATTTCACTGGCTGCTGGTGCGATGAAGGATTACCTTTAAGGTTGTGTTACTGACCTATAAGACCCTACATGAACAGGGACCAGGCTACTTGCAAGATTTCCTTCAGCCCTACTGCCCTCTCTGCCCACTTCGTTCCACCAAAGAGGGATTGCTAGAGATTCCCAGGGTTCCTCTTCAGTCATCTGGGGCCAGAGCTTTTTCTTTTGTGGCCCCAACCCTGTGGAATTCTCTACCTCATCGGATTAGAGAGTGCCTGTCCACTGAGTCATTTAAAACTGCATTGAAGAGTTATTTATTTAAATTAGCTTTTTGAAGATGACACTTGTCTATTCTGCTGCCTCTTAAATATTTTTTATTTGTATTTATTATTGAAAGTTTGTTGTTTATATTTGTCATGTATCTGTGCTTTGGTATTTTGAAAAATGCATTATAAATAAATATTGATTTGATTTGATTGGGATCCCTCAGATGGCTGATCCTGGGGGATTTCAATGCCTAGGTTGACAATGAATTTGGTCAAGACTTCCTCCAGCTAATGAGTTTGCTGGGCCTTACACATGTTATTACCTCCTCGACCCATATTGGAGGTCATTCATTGGACTTGGTGTTCCCCCCGGGATGGAGATATCAGATTTGGTGGTAGAGCCAGTTAGGTGGTCTGACCATCATACCATTGAATTCAGTTTTGTGGCTCCCTCCAGTAAGCCTGCCCCTATGGAGATGGTCTGGTACCACCTTCTGAGAGGTGTTATCTCAGATGGCCTACTGGCAGTACTGGATCTATCTGGTGTAGCGAGTGGATGTATGGATCCAGGGGATCTAGTACTTGCTTATAGTAAGGTGGTGGCGGTGGCCCTAGATTCCATAGTGCCTGTTCGTGTTCACCCCCTCACCCTCCATTCAAGGTCTCCTTGGTTTGATGAGACCTTGATAGAGTTGAGGAGAGTGGGATGAAGGCTAGAGTGGAGCTGACGGAAATCGAGTCTGAAATGTGACATACTTAGACTGATGGACCATTATGTGGTCTATCAATCAGCAATCACCCACAAGAAGGCAGAATTCTTGTACAGGGAGATTGCTGCTGTGCAGAACCAACCATCTCAGCTCTTCTGGACTGTGGACAGATTGTGTAATCTAATCTGTCTCCAGCCTGGGGGAGCTTTGTCACAAAAATGGTGTGACGAGTTTGCTCGGTTCTTCACAGATAAGGTTGCCACAATCAGGCCCAGCATCTGTCTGGCTCCCTCTAATGGGAGTTGTGGTGGTCGGCATGAGATGCTAAGTGCCCAGTTTACCTGGTCTGGCTTTAGCCATCCCGCAATCACTGACATTGTGAAGATCATCCAGACACTGCGACCAACCAGCTGCAGTTTGGGATCCAGGCCCTACATGCCTACTGGTAGGATGCATAGATGAGATCGGCCTGGTCCTAGCTGAGATAGTCTGGAGGTCACTGGAGAGGGGGATCTTCTCAGATCCCCTAAAGGAGGCAGTTATTCGGCCCCTCCTTAAAAAGCCCTCCCTTGCCTGACAAACTACAGACCTATCTCTAACCTACCCTTTGTGGGTAAGGTTATTGAGAAGGAGGTTGCGTCACAATTGGATGATCATTTGATCAGCCACAAGGTTTATGATTCTCTCCAGTTAGGGTTTAGGAAGAGACATAGTACCAACATATTGTCCGAGTACTAAATAACCTCCTAATAGCAATAGATCGGAAGACCCGTTCCATCTTGGTCCTCCTTGATCTCCCTGCAGTATTTGACACTGTAGACCATGGTGTGCTGTTGGGAGCACCTGCAGTTCATCTGTGGACTGTCTGGTATGGTCTTCAGATGGTTTAGATCTTTCCTCAAGGGTAGAACTCAGAGAGTGGTATCTGAAATTTATTCCTCTGCCCGTCTCGCCCTATCCTGCGGGGTGCTGCAGGGTTCCATCTTGTTGCCCATGTTGTTTGCAGTGTATATTATGCGGTATGGTCTGAGTTTTTACTGTTACGCAGATGATACTCAGCTGTACATGTCCTTTGTACCCGGTCAGGATGCGTTTCTCTCGGTATTTAACAACTGTCTAGCTGAGATCCAGGACTGAATGAGTGCAAGCTGGCTGTGGTTGAACCCGGTTAAAACTGAGGTGCTGGTTGTGTACCCAGATAGTTGGGAGGTGGGTTTGTTGGCAGGACTAACCTCTGGACTATGGCTTGGGGGTGTTCAACTGACTATCTCAGACCAGGTGCGGAACCTGGGTGTTATTGTTGAGATGGCTTGACCCTGAAATCACAGGTGTCGGCAATTGTCAAGACCTCTTTTTACCATCTGAAGAATATCGCCTGGGTGGAACACCCGGTTCCTCCTGAAGATCTTCCAGCGTTGGTCCACGCCTTCATTACTTCTCACCTTGACTATTGCAATGTCCTTTACCTAGGGCTACTGGGGGTTAATATCTGCTGCCTTCAGCTAGTGCAGAATGCAGCAGCCAGGCTAGTGACTGGTACCTCTAGGACCAGTCATATAACACCTGTGCTCCGCTGACTGCACTGGCTGCCAGTTCAGTGGTGGATCACCCTCAAGGTCGATTTGCTGACCTATAAAGCCCTACATGATCAGGGACCTAGTTATTTGCAAGATTTCCTTTGCCCTTACTGCCCCCTCCACCCTCTCTGATCCACTGATGAGGGATTGCTTGATATTCCCTGGGTTCATTGAAAGACATCTGGGGCCCAGTCCTTTGGTTTTGTAGCCCTGACCCTGTGGAATACTCTACCTAATCAGATGCAAAATTGCTCGACCATCCAGGGTTTTAAAATTGCTCTTAAAGCCTATTTATTTGATCTGGCATATCCAGACTTTTAGGTGTTACTGTAATCTACAGAGTTTTAAATTGGAGGATTTTACTGATGTATTGTTTGTTGTGACTGTTTACTGTATTTGCTTTTAGTATGTACAAGTGCCTTGGCTGCAAGAAAGGTTCTTTTTGTAAATAAAGTTTGAATTAAATTGAATTATCAACTGAGAGGGAGGAGACTAAGGAAGGCCAGTTAGAGAAAGATAGGTTGTGCAGGAGAGGTTCAAGGTCTAGGGATTTGAAGGAGTGAAGTTGCAAGATTTTATGTGCAGATTTTGGTCTGTGGATTTTCCTGTCAGTGAACACTGGGTTGTAGTCACTGACAGTGTCTGAGAGGATGCCAGATCTAATTACTCAGTGGGGTGGGTGTTAAGAGCTAAGTCAATCATGGAGTGATTTTGTGTCTCATGCTTAGGATGGATGGGTTCCAAGATCAATTGCAAGAGGTTCAGGGCTCCAAAATCATTACATATTTTGGATGTCTTGGGAGACAGCCAGTTTAAGTTAAGGTCTCCTAAGATGTATAGTTCACCAGAGCGAGAAAGGGCTGCAATGAAGGTTAGGAGGTCAAGAATAATAGAGGGCTGGACATTTGGGTGACAGTAAATGCCGGCTATATAGCTGGGGAGGGTGAAGAGTAGAGTTAAATGAATAGCCAATGCATTGTGGGATGCTGGGCTAGTACAGTAATAAATAATAGGATATTAGAGGGAGATAAGAACACACATGGCGACATCACCACCTCAACCTGCTCAGTCTTGCCTCAGGAGGGAGTAGCCAGGAATAGAGACAGAGAGATCCAGAATTGTGTTTTTTAGCCAAGTTTCCATGATGATCAGTATGTCAGGTTTTAGAGTGGCCATCGTGATTTGTGGAAGGTGAATTTTGTGCAACAAACCATGTATATTTAGATGAAGGATCTTGAAACCCTTTAGGAGGACAGCAGGAGCAACAGAAGGGTCAGCAGTAGATAATGGGGCATTCAGGGCATGAGACACAGATGGACCAGAGTTGGGGTGGATATCTCTGCAGGAAAGCAAGAGTAGAGCTAAGATGAGGAAGTGAAGCTTGAGGCATTAAGAGTTAGATGTCAAGGAACCAGTGAAACTGGGAGGGTAGTGCGCATGAGAGTAGGAGAGCAGGAGATGAAGAGCAGCATAGAATGATAGGACAGTTAGTAATAGAGCATGAGGGACAGAGGGAGAATACAATCATAGTTCAAAGGGTGAAGAGGGAGTGATAGTAAGGATGTAAGTAGGGGATTGGAAATAGGAAGTTGTAGAAGGTGATTTTTTGACATTTGTGAGTGGAGACCAATTGGAAGGGTTAGGGAAAGTACTAGGGGTAGATAGATAGAGAGAGAGAGAGAGAGAGAGAGAGAGAGAGAAAGAAGAGAGAAGGAATTTCATGTTGTAGGGCATTATATGTGTGAGCAAAGCGAGGGGTGCTAGGTCTAATTGTCTTTATTTAACAGATGCTTAACTAGAGCAAAGGAGAGGTATCTATATGAACAACAGGAAGGGATCACTTTAGATAAAGATTGTGTCCTTCTAGTGGCAGTACAGTATAACTTGCTAATGGGAAAATGGACACAAAATAGAGGCAGTAGTTACAGCTGAAAGCAGAGCTAGATAGAAGGAGAGAAGTCAGTCCAATCAGTCAGCAGAGACAATGTTTTAATGTCCAATGAAGGGCCATCTTCTGCCAGAGAGCAATATAGATAGGTACCAAGAAAGGAAGGGTTAATTTTAGGAAGAGACCCTTGTATGCTTTTGTAACTGATGTGGCAAGGATGCTGGTAAATTATCTGTTTGAGGAGACATAAATAGCCACATCACCTCCCTAGTGGCTCTGTCTTTGCTGGCATATAGTGTACCCAAAATTGGAGAGAGTGTGATCACCCACTTTGCTGTTAAGCCACATTTCAAAATGAATGATAATATCAAGGGCAAATGAAACAACTAGTGGCTAAAGAAGGTCTATTTTAGGTAGAGGACTGAGAATATTTAGGTGTAGGATTTTTAAATCATGGGGCAGGGTGATGTGGTTTGATAGGGATGGGCCAGCAGTAGCAGAAATGGATGTGAGGATGACTGGTGAACATGGCCCATGACCCAGAGTTAGAGCTGATATCTCCTGAGGATAACAGCAGGAGTGCAATGAATAAGAAGTGAATTTTAGCACTTATACCAGGGTGGAGATCTAGTTAGGGTTGAAGTAAGGGGGGGGTGGGAGGAAGGAGGTTGGAATTTTAGCAAATGTATCAAGGTGAGACAGGATGGCATAGGTAGGAGGGTGGCGCAGGATCAGAAAGGGTAGTGCACCCATGTAGTGAGGACTGGTGAAGGGGTCACTGTGAGGTAATAAACAGGGTTGTGGAGCAAGGAGGGGGAGATTGGGACAGGCATAGGAGGAAACGGAGCATGAGTGTGTGTGAGGAGGGTGAACAGTGTCACTATTTAACCAAACATATTTTTTGACATTTAAAACCAGTACAATCACGGTTTAAAATAAAAAAAAAAACTGTTTACCTATTTATTATTATAGTTCAACTGAACAAACGAGCAATTTTGCAAATGTGATAAGCCACTCCAGGGTACACACTAAAGGATTTGAATGCACTTCCTAGGGCATAAGGACACTCTGCCTTCAGCCCAGTACCTTAGCACAATCTGTCCTGGCTTATTACTTATGAGTTACATTGTTTTCCTGGCTTCAAACAACACGTTTAAGCAGCGTTTCTCAAATGAGACCACCAGCACATTTTTCTCTAGCCACAGAGCTCTTTAGATTCCTTATTACAAAGGCAATGGAAAAATAACAGTTTTTTACCTTTCAAACAACCAGGAGATATAGTTCAAGAGAAAATACATCAGGGGCCTGGTATAATATATACTGTGTGAAAATAAGTTTGTTATATCAGAGGGTACGTTCTGGTGGCCATACTTTAAGACCCTCAGAGGCCACAAGGATTTGGGGTTTGAGAACCCCTGCGCAGAAGGATTACCAGTATGCATAAATTGGTCTTGTCTTTGAGGTGTACAACTGGTGGTCATGCACAACAAATGCAGATGTCATGGGGAGAATGTGTCTCAGAATACTAAGATGGGTAAATGTATCCACTGAAGAAGACATATGATGTCAAGATGTCTGCATTCTCATGTTTAATTTGAAAAAATATGTTTAGTGTCTGGACATAGAGTTCCAACATTGCTAATTATCTTCTACTTATTATTTGAGATCCACAGGTTGCAGACACCAGCTATCAACTTGCTGCAACATCAGAATACGAAGCAAAAAATGGCAAAAAGAAGAAAAAAGATATGGAGGGGTTGAAAAAGGAAGTGGCAATTGTAAGAAAGCTCTTCTTGTTTTAAAGAGTAAAACATCACGTTTAAAGACTTTTAGAATTCTCTTGAGGTTCACAGACTTGTTTTAGTCATAGCAAACCATGGTGTTTAATGAGCTAGAAAACCATACATGTACTGTAAGCAGAACTAGTGCTCTGTGAGTGAAATCAAAACACAAGTGGATACTTCAGCTCACTAGAAGTGTTTCTCAGAACGCAGGGACAGTCTGTGAAAAGCTTTACACAATTACTCTTTCACAAATGATAAGGCCACATTTACTGTAAGCAATGTACTTTTTGTTATTGTCCCTGTTGTCTGCTTCTGGCCTGAGACATGTTGTCTCATGTGTTTCCCAGTAACCAAAGTCAGGCTTAACACTACAGGTCCATAGTTTTCCAGCACTCCTCTTAATCGTTCTAGTTCCCCTGAAGTTCAGGTTTTAAAAATGTGCTGCTGTCTCCAGATATACAGTATGAAGGTCAGCTGAGCCTCAAAAAGAGGTTAGTTTGATTTTTTATCAATATTATTCACTCACTTATAAAACTACAGCTGGTAATGGGATATTTTTATTAGCTGACAGCATTCTAAAAGGTTTATGATAATGGCTAGAAACTCATGCATAACAGGGCTACTGGAATTACAGCTGTAAAATTATTTATTTTAAAACTATAAAAGCAGTTTAGTTTAATAGTAACTTTAACGTACACCAGCGGTATGGTTACCTTTCTTAATTTAACCCTGGCATATAGAGTACTCAACTTTTCCTCATGTCTCCTGATTCCCTTTGATTTAGATTAATGGATAGTAATTCAATAACAGGTTGTGCTTAGATATTTGAAGTGGTTTTCCAGTTCACTGCAAAACTAAGACTGTTGGAATCAGAAGGGCTAAAATCACATAATATTCCCAAAATTATGATTACAATTGTATATTTTTTGTTACAAAACTAAAAACATTTTCTTAAAAACAAGCACTTTGTATTTCAGGCTTTATCTGTTCCTGCAACTTTTCCCGCTCTTATGTCATTCTCCTCTGCTTGTAACATCTGTCATTTTTGTGGCAACAGGTTGGGATGTCATTTGTGATTTCACAGCAGGAATAAGTAGAGATGAGCAAAGTGGCCCCAATTTGCTCCATGAAGTGATTTGCGGAGTGAAGGCGAATTCGCGGAGTGCTCCGCAATGCGAAGCAGAGTACTTTGCATTATAATAGGTAACATGAAGTCCATTGAAAACAATGACTTTGCATTACTCCACCTTCCTAAACCACTACTCCACCAATTCTTAAGGCGAAGTACATTGAAAACAATGTACTTCGCCTCACTTCACCTTGTTTTTAAGCTCCAATGGGGAATTTTGCAGTGATTCATGGGATTTCAGGTCACATGGGCTCTAGATTGTTCTGCACAGCCTCAGTTCAGGGTAGTGTGTGTAGGAAGCTGTAGGAGACAGTCTGCTCTGAGAGCTCTCTGCAATTCAAATCTTCTAAAAACTGTTAAAAAAGCCTTTTTGATTCTTTTTCTTTTGCTGAAACTTTAGTTCATTGATTGTAGGAAACTCTCCTGTGCTCATATTATTGAGTGTTTATTGTTCGTGTGTGGCTTTTGAATGTTAATGTACAACATTCAGTCTGTGTACTGAGAGACAGTGGAAGTGTGCTTTGGAGGAGGGGCGTATCTGTGGTGTAGGTAGATTAACTTGGAGGAAAAAGTTCATTCTGTTTTGGTGAAATTTTTCTTATAACTGTGTTAATGTACACACAGTAATATTTTCAATAATTCTTGCTGTTTTTTTGCTGATTGTTATGGTGCATCAGTGCATAATTTTAGTTTGTTTAAAATATGTGGTTATGTTATTGAAGTTTTGAATTTGTTATGCATTACTTGGTGTGTGTGTGCGTGTGTGTGAGTATGTTTGGGACACGTGTCATCAAATCAGACACCTTTTATTGTGCCACATAGTAATTTCAGCAATGTGAACCTGCTATCCACTGCAACTGTGTGATTTTTGTACTTCTTTGTGGCATCTTTGCTGGTACTAGAACTAGTGACTGTTACAGCAGAAGGTGCCCCCCGTAGCCCGACCCAACCGGCAAAGGTATTCTTTTCCAGATTTGAATTTCTGATGGTGAGCACTGGTTAGGTGTTGTGCCTTTGTGTCTGCATCTCTTCAGTGCGCAGAACACTCTTAATCTGTCTGTGCATTTGCATCTCTTTAGGACCCAATCTCCATCTGTAACTTAAGTCACAGTTGTCTCTTTGGCTTCCCTTCAGAGTACTGGGCAGGTGTGGTGCATAATTCTGCAAGGACATTGTATTCATTAATAAGCGTTCTTAAGTCAGGACTATCATCATGAGGCATTCGCGTTCCCAATACAGTTTCATATTTGTAATCTCACACCATCGACACCGAATCACGTTCTTCATTATCATGGTCACAAATGCAGTCACAAATCACGATTCATGATCACATCACAATTCACAACATTCATTTTTTTTTCTAGTTACTTGGATGTATGGTAAGCCTCTTTTGCAGTATCTCACCAGGCTTCACCACCCCACCATTGTTCTCGTTAATACGTGTTTTTAAGTCAGGGTCCCAGGGAGTTTTGTGCTGCAGCTCATTGGGGAAGTACAACCATAGACATTCACATTCCTTCCTGTACAGCATGTGAGTTACAGTACTATAAGTAGTGGTGGGTAAAGTGGCCCCAATTCACTCCACGAAGTGATTCACAGAATAATGGGGAACCCATGGAGTACTCCACAATGTGAAGCAGAGTACTTTGCTTCATAATGAGGAACGCGAAGTCCATTCAAACCAATGACTTTGAGTTATTCCTCCTTCCCCAAACCACTTCTCCACCAATTTTAAGGCAAAGTACATTGAAATCAATGTAATTCACCTTGTAATTGAGCTCCAAATGAAATTCTGCAGTGATTCATGGGATTGTAGGTCACATGGAATCTAGATTTTTCTGCACAGCCTCAGCTCTGGCCTGGATATGTGTGTGTGTGTGTGTGTGTGTGTGTGTGTGTGTGTGTGTGTAGTGGTAGCTGGAGACAGTTTGCTCTCAGAGCTCTGCAATTCAAAGCCTCTAAAAGCTGTTTAAAATGTCTTTTTGAATCATTTTTTTTTCAAAATTTACTACATCAATTGTAGGAAACCCTTCTGTGCTCATATCATCGAGTGATTATTGTTGTGTGTGGATTTTGAATGTTAATTTAGAACAGTCAGTCTGTGTAATGTGAAGTGTGCTTTGGGGAAGGGGAGTATTTGTGATGTAGGTACATTAACCGGGAGAAAAAGGCAGTCTTTCTGTTTTGGTTATATTTTACTTGTATAACTGTGTTCATGTACACACAGTAATTTTTTCTGTAATTCTTGACATTTTTTTTGCTGATTGTTGTGGTGCAGCAGTGTATAATTTGTCTGTTTAAAACATTTGGTTATATTACTAAAGGTTTTCAATTTGCTACACATTACTTGTAGTGTGTGTGTGTGTGAGTGTGAGTGTTTGTGCGATGCGTGACATTAAATCAGATACCTTTTATTGTGCCATAGAGTAATTGCAGCTGTGTGAACCTGCTATCCACCGCACCTGCATGAATTTTTTATACTGCTTTGTGATATCTTTACTGGTAGTGGATTGTTACCGCCGTGCATTAATCCCCCAACTGGCAAAATGTATTACTTTCCAGATTTGGATTTGTGACTTGTGTGCACTAGTTAGGTGTTGTTGTGCCTTTTTGTATGCATCCCTTGAGTGCACAGTGCAATCTTAATCTGTCTGTGCATTTGCAGTGCACCATTAATTCAATGAGTCTGCATTTCTTATTATGCTCTCATTTCACTTCGTCAGCACTGGGAAATTTTCTGGACACAAGACAGTAGCATTTCATCAGCACTGGGGAATTTTCTGGACACAAGACAGTAGCATTTTGGGGATGCAGTTTAATTCTGGTGACTCTGTGTGTGACCACTGCATGCATGACTGAGTGTGCCAATAATTCTGGGAGACTTTGCATTTCTTGTTCTGCTCTCATTTCACTTCGTCAGCACTGGGAAGTTTTCTAAACACAAGACAGTAGAACTTTGGGGATACACATTAATTCTGGTGACTGTGAGGGTGGGGTGCTGCCAATATTGTTGTCACTCCACCTTATTTCACATTTAAAGTGGAATAACAACACGAAGTAATAATAACAAGGTGATGTGAGCCTTTCCTATGGGGCACTCCGCGTAGCGAAGTGCCAATGTGAAGTGGCCACTTCGCGTTCACTTCGCAGGCGAATTTTAAATTCACTGCATTTCTAGGAATAAGTATTGTGAACAGCTGAAGTCTAAAAGGGCAAGATCCTGTTTCAGTTATAAAAGTCTTCAGTTACAAAACAGAACTTCCAGCCATTCAAAATTTGGTGGAATTTTTTTCCATTCAGGTTCTACTGATGCCAGCTGGGAAATGTATGTAGAAAACAGGCAAATCTCTCTCCCAAGAGGGAACAAACATGATATTTATTTGAAGTAGTCCCTGTAGGATTATATCCAGTTTCCCGGAACACTAAAGTGCCCCCTCATCCCTTGTGCAGAGCTGTACAGAAGGACTTTACCCTTCTGCCTGCCAAGGGTATTCTACCCTTCTGTTCCAGGCTTTTTTAGTTAATTTGCATGATTATATTTAACTATGAATGTTACAACTGGAAGGCTCTGGACTTTCAATAAGTACAGTAGCACAAAAAAGGATCATATGCCTGATCCTGATTCTGCAGAACTCTGCAGGCAACTGTACATTTCAAAGGCAGTTGTCACTGCAGGAAACAGTGACACATGGTGACATTGCATCTGATCCCGGCAGGCACCACTGTAGTAGTGTTTTGTCAATATCTGGCCACATGACAATGAAAAACAGCCTGAAATGCAAACAAAATACTACTTCTGCTCAAACATGTTGCAGAAAAGACCACAGAAATCTTATTATTTTCATTTACCATACTGATTTGATACCTTAAACAGTAAAATCCACCATACAAGTTTTGCCGTGAGGCAGCAATGCATCTTTTTATGTTTGGTTGTATGAAGCCAACATCTTGTGAGAGTGGAGTAGTGAGCTTCAGAAGCATGTCAGTCATATCAAGTGCAGGTCAGGCTGCAGGAGGCTCGACAGTGACGGGCCAATGGTCAAGGATGCTGATCATGATGCTGCTCTGCTGACTGGTTGATGACTTAAAACTTTGTGTAGTTAAAAGGAGGCAGGCATGCCTGTCAGACAGCAGATGCCTTCCTTCATCTATGACACCATCCAGCAACCAGCTGAATGGTGTCATACTCAGGCTGCTCCTTATATCACATTATGAGGACCAGGCTACCCATCCCAGGTATCACTTTGTACCATCCCCTGCCCTCCAGATCATTTATGCCCCCCAAAAAACAAAAACACATATGTGGTAACATTGGGGTGCCCACTCCTGGTACTGTCAAACACTCTGACAACACTGGCGTACCAGATCCCTAGTGCTGGGTCAGGTCCCCCTGCAAAATAATAAAACTGTCCCTCATTGATATTTTTTTAACCCTGCAAAGAAAAATATGGTCCCTTGCTTATCTCAGACCCTCACGCCCACACCCAACACCCTACTCAGCACCCACAACACCACACCCTCCTAGACATCCTCCCTCACCTAAAGATGGTCCCATGTCATAAATCCACCCTTTGATTGGAAAGACATCCTCCTCTTGAATCACAACTTCAATATGAGAAAATAAGGTACGTCCAGCTAACTTATTTCAATGCATTTTGAACTTTCACTCACAACTTTGTCATTTTTACACTGCATTTTCTTTTTTTTTCTTTTCCACTGAATAAACTTTATTAAAGTTTTGCAGGTCCGAGTCATAACAGATATTAACTGTTGCATCTTACGATGAATTGAAAGTACCAATGGATAAACCTGCAAGAAAACAAAAGTATGCTATAGGCATTATACCAGTACAACAAAATCATATACAGGGTAGACAGTTTGTAATACAGAACCATGCCCTGCCTGCCCCCCAACCTATGAAACCCCCCACCCCATCACCTTCCCTTTTCTCCAGAGGCAAAACCACACCCAAGCTATACCAGATCTACAGTTAGCCAGGCCTACGGATGGGCATGGCATCCATGTTCCCAATAAGGTGGACTAGATAGTTAGCTAACAGGGCGCAGAAAAGGGGAAAGCAGATCCCAGGCAGGATTGCACTCACCCCTTCCAGGAAAGAGAAACATGGGCATTCCAAATGACCACTTATCATCCAGTGTTAACAGTTACTATGGTATAGAGGGGTTCCTAGACCCATGTATATTTCCCTTTTATATCTGTCAGGTTTGCAATGATATGTTCAGCATGCAAAGCAAAAAGAATTTCCTGAAGCCATTCCCAGTGGCTGGGGTAAGCTGGTCACACCAATGCCTAAGAATAATTTTTTGGCATATGCTAAGACCAGGGCAATATATGGCTTTTGATTACCAATTGGTCCCTCAGTATAATCCCCTAGGATACAGACTTTGAGTGTGAAAACTTGGTTGAGTCCCAATAAGGGGTCCAGGTGCCTTCAGATTTCCTCCCAGAAGGCAGCCACCTTTCCACATGACCAGAGAATATAAAGTAATGTATCTGTGACATTTTGGCATCTAGTTCATGCATTTGAGGTCAACCTACCCATTTGGTATAATGTAATTAGGGTGTAAAACATGTTGTGCAGGAGTTGAAACTGCATGAAACAGTAGCAGTCCCATTTAATATATTTGTAAATAGCCCTCCAAATGTGTGACCATTCACAAGGACCCTTCAGGGGGGAGGGCTTGGTCCCAATAATAGAAGAAGCCCGATTCCCTCTCAACAAGGGCCTCCCACAGCCATACATGGTAGAAGGCAATGGCATGAGAGATAGGGGTAGCCAACCACAGTTGAGACAACTGGCCCACATATGACCTAGACCATGTACCAGAACTGAAATGTTGAAACATCATATGCCTGATTTGAAAATACTTAAAAGACATGGATGGGAGTAGACCAAATTTCTGTTGAGCTTCCATGAAAGTCAAAAATGTGCCAGATTGTACTAGGTGATCCTCTGAGAAGGATTCCAGAAAGGGCCAAGCCATCTGAGTTATTACCTTCCCGGCAATTTTAAAGTTAAGGTTACCGAGAATGGGCTGAGTTGTATCTAAATAGGGACTCAGATTTAAAAGTAGACATAGCTGGTTGCGGGTGTGGAGAGAATTACTGATGGGGTTATCTTTCAAAAGTATGGGAAGTGTTTTAAGGGGAACATATAGCATGGCCTGGGGGTCTAATCCTAGTTGGGAGCATAGAAAATGCTCAATGTCCAACCAGTGTGGAATGTATGTTGAGTCTTGCTCTGTGTGATCCAGACAAAACCAGGAGAAGTACTGAGAACAGTGTATTGCCAGATAGCACAAATATTCATTAGGAGCATTCAGACCACCAGCATGATGCAATCTCATCAATTTGGCCAGGGCTCTCTGAGGGGGCTTCCCCTGCCAAAGGAATTTAGAGAATAACCTGTTAACATGGAGAAACCATTTCTTGGGCAGGGCTGGTATGAGCATTTTAACGGGATATAAAAGCCTTGGGAAAACATTAATTTTGAGGATATTTAAATGACCCCACAAAGACCAATGAGCAAGGTCATTCTGAATTTGACCCAAAACCTGGTCCCGATTAAGTTGCCTCAATTTAGGTGGATCTGTACTAAGAAATATCCCCAAGTATTCAAGTTTGTCCTGAATCCAGAGAAGTCCCAGGTGCTCCATACTTGCACAGGTAGCTGCCATATTTAAGGGCATTGCCTCTGTTTTGGAATGATTTAGCTTGTTATTATAGATGGAATCAGATTGAGAAATGATGTCCAGTGCAGCAGGAAGGGAGAGGGCAGGAGATGTTACATGCAGAAGAATATCATCTGCGTATACAAACAGTTTATAATATTGGGTGCCCATGGGAATATCCTGAATTTGTGAGGACATGTTCATTTTTTAAGCAGGGGCTCAAGGTAGATTAAATAGAAATGGGGATAAGGGATTGCCCTGACATGTACCCTGCTGCAAGGGGAATGAATCAGATAGTACCTAGTTGCAGAGGACACAGGCCGTAGGGTGAGTGTAGAGCACCTTGAGCCAACGTAAGAACTCGAGAGAAATACCATAATGGGGAAGCAGGCAAAAGAGGTGGTCCTAGGAGACCCTGTCAGAAGCCTTCTCTGCATCCAGAAAAGTCAAAACCGCTGGGTTAGGAAAATCTCTGGATGTGGAGATAAGGTACAGAGGCTTCCTAAGGTGGTCAGCAGACAATCTCCTGGATACAAATCCTACCTGTTCTCGACTGAAAAAACATTCCCAAACAGGGTTTAACCTAGAAGCTAGAATTTTAGCTAGAATTTTGAGGTCCACATTCATTAATGATATAGGTCTGTAATTGGACACCAGGGAAGGATCACGGCATGGCTTGGGAAGAACCATGATAGTGGCTGCAGTGATTGAAGGATCCAACAGACACTGTGAGAAAACATACTGGAACATATCCAGAAGGTGCAGGGCTAGCAATTCCTTGAATCTTTTATAAAAAATTTGAGGAAAAGCCATCTGACCCCAGTGATTTGTCAGAGGCTAAGGAGTCTATCACTCTGTGAACCTCTGCTAATGATAGAGGGACTTTGAGCAACTCAGCCTGATCATCCCTCAGGGAAGGTAGATAGATAGATAGATAGATAGATAGATAGATAGATAGATAGATAGATAATTTATTTATCGAGTGTCCAATTCCAGGGACTCTAGGTGCTGTACAATACAATTCACAGAACAGAATACACATAGCAGCAATTCAACATAGACATTAAAATTATATCCATCCCATTTAAAATTAATTAATAGTTCCAGATCCTGAAGGAAGGCTTCCAACCAGGAGGAATCAAACAGTTCCTGAGGGGCAGCATATAAAGATCAGTAAAAGGCTTGGAATTCAGAGACAATGTCTCTAGAGGAGGTAATAAGATGACCAGAAGCAGACTGGAGAGATGGAACAATACTGTCCACTGTTTGATTACGGAGCCGAAGGGTAAGAAGCTTTCTAGCTTTCTCTCCCTGATTGAAATATTTGGCCTTAGTCCTCAAGAGCAGGTGCTCTACTTTTTCTCCCAGAAGCACATTATATTGAGCCCGAAGGGCTTCATAGTGTTCCTATTCTGACTGCAAAGAAGCCGTAGGCAACCTCTGTTCAGTAACTATAATTTGTTGCAGAAGAGTGGAGGTGGCCTGAGAAATGTGTCTTTTCCGCCTAGTGGCTAACCAAATAAGTTCACCTCTTATGGTGAACTTAAACTCACCCTAGAGCATGGCTTGCTGAAACATCATTGGAGAATTGAGGGAGAAAAATAAGGGGATAAACTGCTGCACTCTCTTGACCACTTCGGTACACCATACTAGTTGGTTATTAAGGTGACAGGTCTTGTCACGAGTTACAAATGAGGTAAGATTGACCTGTAACAATACTGGATTATGGTCAGACACCAGTTTGGCTCCATAATGGCATAGAATGACACTAGGTAATGCCTCAAGGCTCAGTAAAAAAAAAAATCAATACAAGGAAAAAGAGTTATGTGGGATGGAATAGAAGGAGTATTTCTTCTCAGCAGAGTGTAAAATCCTCCAGGGATCCACCAACCCTAAAGTATCAATTAATTCTCAAATAGGCAGTTGGCTCAGGGAGAGAGAGACTGGCCATGTTCTGTGGTTCTGTCCAGATCATTATCTAATACCAAGTTCCAGTCCCCAGCAATAAATGTAGGGAGGGAGGTCCATTGGGACAGAATGGATATGAGGTGAGGGAAAAAGGAGGGATCTTCCACATTGGGCCCATAAACAGAACCCAGAATAACCTCCAGGTGACCCAATAGGACTCTCACAAAAATATATCGACCTTGAGGGTCTGTCACCCCCTGAAGGAGATGGCATAGAATAGATATAGACATCAGAATGGCTACACTTCTCTTACAAGAGTCTGTCCCCGAACCAATAGCCTGCCCAACCCAGGAACAACTTAATAACATCACCTGGGTTGGGGGGAGGTGGGTCTGTTGGAGAAAAGCTATGTCAACCTATAGTTTGTAGAGATGTAATAGTACCTTGGAGTGTTTTATAGGGAATTAAGCCCCTTTAACATTCCACAAACAATATCAAAAGTTATGTGCCATGGTATACCAATTCAAGGGAGTATATAGAAAATAAACAGGTCCCACCACCTGAGTCAGCACATCTGGGTAAGATGTTGGTCAGCCTCTGAAGAAAGGATCCCGCCCCCCACCCACAATCCAAACTCTAGCATATCTCAACATACCCAAGAAAAACTTTCCATCCCTCCCCACATCCTGAAAAAAGAACAACAATAACATGAACAATAACATGAACCAACCAGAACCCACCCTGTGCACCCACTACCTCTCTCAAAAGGTACCCAACCTCAAGTCTCCTGAATAACAGAAACAATACTAGTGTATACATAGACAAGGCCCAGCCCACCCACCCATTACCATCCCCAACCCAGCATTGCTCAACCCACCATCCCACTATGAAACAAAGTAGTGTAAGACAGCTGGGAACATAGCAATGATCCTTTGGTTCCCCTGCTACAAACCGGGCACCCCCAGTGAACTGTGCAAGTACCAGACAGGAAACTGTTAGTCCAAAGACCCCAGCCCAGCCCCCAAACCATAATGCACATGACCCATGAAGAGGCCAGCCCAGCCACAATAACCCCTGTCCCTCCCACCTGCCCCCATACAAAATCCCCACAATTATTACTGATAGAAGTATTAAACACACTATAGACACATTCTAATGGGGCCCACCACCTACCCACCCTCATGATTCATTAGCAAGCCCCAAAAGGAAATCATAACTCACAGCCCCAAAATGGGTTCCCTGTGCCACAAAAGGAAGAAACATGACTAATCATACCGTTTCTCAAAACAGACAATGTCATATTGTTAAGGCAATCTGATAGAAATCGAATCCAAAACATAGTTTTTGTCCAAAACCAGGTCTTGAGGGTAGAACAAAGGATGTTACTCAGATGGGACAGAGTCATATGTCAAAGCTGCCTCCATATACGAGGTAGACTGGGATATCACAGTAATGAATATGATGAAGGGACCTTCACCAATTTCACATGCCCTATGAAAAAGTTCACAGCTTGACTCTTCTACTTTTGTACAAAGAACAAGGTTCAGTATACCTTGTGAGGGTCACAATCCAGACTAAGGGGGATCATTATGTCTAGGAGAGGTGTGTAATTTTGCAGCATACAAAAGAGTTTAGGGTCCATCTAATCCTGTTCTGCAGATGTTATATTTTAGTTTCATATTCACTGCATCTCTGTTGCTACATAAAAGTACGGAAGGAACACCCCAATATACAGTCCCCAGGATAACAATAGGTGGCATACCTGAAATCATCCCAAATGCAAGTTCAGGGGGGTGTCCAAGCCGATAACAAGTACAGCCAATGGTGGAGAAAAGCATTAAGTGAGGAAAGGCACAGCTTAGGATAGTGGAGATGAAATTCAGTCCTATAAAGTCCAAAAGATAGAAACTTAAGTGAGAAACAATGCCTAGCCCGGGCAATCCATCATGCTCTGAATAGATACTATGTGGGTGATAGTCAGAGTTCCAGAAAAGAGGCCACAGCAACATACCTTTTATTTTTAACAATTAACCCCCCTTAACTCTTAATCAGGGAGCCCTACTCTGCTCCAAGGATCAATGGTCCTGAAACAAATCAAGCAGAGCCCGCTTCAGGTCAGTGTGGGCCAGATCCAGTGATTCATAAGACTTCCATTAATATTTTATTTGAATCTGCTGTTGAGCCAGATAGCCTAGCCTGAATTTGAGGCCATCCACTATAATTTTGGTAACCATGGAGTGGAATGCCATACGCCAATGCCAGACTGAAGCTAACAGGTCCTAGGTGATTCTATAGTGTGATCATTCCCACCGCACTTCCTGAAGTTCCCATATTTTACTTAAAAAGTGTTGCCGCTCCAAATAGCTTAGAAATTGAAAAATAAATGGTCTGGGTGGCAATCCAGTTGGTGGCATGGGGCGCAATGCCCAGTGTGCTTTCTGTATAGTGTAGTGAGGACCAAAACAAGAAGAGCCACTCAGCTTTTTGATACATTTTTGAGTGAATAGGACTGGTCAGAACCTTCCTCCTTTTCCAGCAGACCGATTATTACTGTGTTGTTGCAGCAGCTCTGACCCTCCAAGTCCTCAAGTTTGGTCTCCAGTCAGGCAGATTTTTGTTTCAGGGCCACGAGCTCTGGATTCAAGTGGTCTGCCTGTTTTTCTACAGAGATCAGCTGCACTCCGTTATCACCAGTCTGTTTATGCAGCTCCTCCATCGATATGGTCAAAGCCTTGAGATCCTTAGTTAAGGACTGAAGTTCTTTACGTAAAGGAAAGAATTTGCTTAAAAAGCACTCCAGTTAAAAGTGTTGTTCCAGGAGGTTTAGATGTTGTGCTGATGGTTCCCAAAGCTTGGGCCTGTTTTTTTTTGTGGCCTTGTTGGGTGTTGGTGGTGGGGTGTGCTGCGGAAGGAGATCACGCAGTTCTGCCTCCATGCTGAAGTGAAGCACCAGAAGGAGCACCAAAGCAGGTCTACAACTTCTCCAGAAAGACAGGTAGGTGATTAAATGAGTTAAAATGGGGAAAAAAGTGGATATTAATTGAGGGAGAGCAGGAGCAAGCAGGAAGAGCTGCTAGCAGGTCAACACCATCATGTGACATTTTCCACCACATTTTCAATATGGCCTTTTCTGGACCCCACCTCATGAACAAGGTAGGTGGCATTTCTAAAATCCATGCCAAAAGGTGATTTCACAGTTGCTCCATGAAATCAACTTTCAGGTTGAATTTGAACATTTTCAATTACTGGGCTCAAGAAGTGGGGTCATAAGATAATCATGTTGAGAATTTGGTGGAAAAATATTGCAAAATTAAATATTTCAACATTCCCTCATAACATTGCTATTTTCAGTATTTTTCCCCCAGGCTTTCAACATGGCCTTTTTGGTGCCCAACCTCATGAACAAGGCAGGTGAAACTGTTCAAATCTGTGCTAAATGTGATTTTGCAGTCTCTCTCTCTCTCCCTCTCTCTCTGTGAAATCACCTTTCAGGAGGGATTTGAAAATTTTCATCTACCGGGTTCATAACATAAGAGTTTAAGAAGTCCATGTTCAAACTTTGGGGTGGTGGTGTACTGAAAGAAGGACTCAACCCACATGGAAATTATATAGATTTAATTAGTCTCATTTTCATGCATCATAAGGTCCATCAAATGCAGAAAATGTTTCTTGTTACTCCCTTAATTGATTGCACGATTAACATTTCAGGATCAACTTGTCCCTTCTTCAGAACGAATTTAAGCTGTATAATAATACATAATAATATAACAATAACAATAATGTATAATAATAATAATAGGAAATACCTAGTAAAAGTACTCTGTAAGTCAAGGCATTGTGGTGATTCCTTTGGCCTCAAATTAGTTGCCCTTAACATTGAAAAAATACTGGTGCCCATTGCAATGATTCTAAACCTCTCACTGAGACTGGCACAATTCCCCCAAATCTGGGAGTCAGCCCTTGTTACCCCTGTTCACAAAAGTGGAAATTGCACTATACACACAAACTATAGACCTATCTCTTCCACCTCTGTCTAAGGCACTTGAGTGCATAGTTGTGGATCAGTTGGTGGAGTATATGGAAAAATACTCGATCCATGCCCCCAGCAGTATGGATTCAGAAAGTGACACAGCACTACCACAGCACTGCTAGAATTCACTGGTTTCATTTACCAGTCTCTGGATCAAGGTAGATTGGTGAGTGCTGCCTTCATAGACCTCACAAAGGCCTTTGATACAGTGAATCACACTTTACTTCTCAAGCAATTGCCTTCAATTAGCCTCTCGATAGATACTGTGTTCTGGTTCAAAAGCTATCATGTAGGCTGCTCCCAATGGGTCAAGACAGCTAATGTCACCTCTGACTATCAACACATCTTCTCTGGAGTACCACAGGGCTCTGTACTGGGTCCACTTCTCTTTAGCATCTTTTTTTAACTATCTTCCTCACTCCTGTCATCAACTGATCTTCATCTATGTGGATGATGCAGTCATATACACTGGCAACACTGACCCTGAACCACTGGAACACCAATTTCAACTCAGCTTTGTGGAAGTAGAGGACTGGTTCAGGAAATCCAAGCTGACTCTGAACTACAAAAACACAAACGTCAAGTTGTTCAGTGATGCTTGCAGCAAACACAGATCCAGTGCCCTAACCATCAGGAACTCCTCTGGTGTCCCGCTTGAACAAATTCAAGATTTCAAGTATCTAAGGGTAACCATGGATAGTTTACTATCATATGCCCAGCATGTTGAGACTGTTGCCAGGTCTGCCAGTATCAAGATTGGGTTACTCCATAGACATAAACACAATCTAATGCCTGAAGCCCTTAGACTAGCTATCTATAGCTCCACAATATCCATTGTTGACAGCGGTCTGGTTATCTACTGCTCAGCTTCCACCACTACCCTCCACAGAATATCTGTGGCACTCAATAAAGCATGCTGACTTCTTACTGGAGCAGCATGCCTTACCCACACATGTGAACTGTATGTGCAAACAGATTGGCTTCAGCTAAATGGGAGGATTCACTATCAAACCAGCTTGCTAACTAAAAAGACACTTCTCGAGCGCCTGCCTTCTGGTGTTACAAACTTACTCGACCCCTCTTGCAGCTTCCAGCACATGGGTAGCTCAGTCAATCCACTCTTCTCTGTCCCAAGATGCCGGACTACACAAGGGCAACAATCGTTTGCATATAGAGCACCACTATAGTTTAATGAGCTGCCCAGAGATATCTCTTCCTTACCAAAATTGGGACCATTTAAAGGCACTCTTCATTAGCATCTTACAGCTAACAGTTCCTGTGACTGTTTCAACAGACGTAGTATTACCTCAGCAGTATTGACACATCCTTGTGTACCTACTTCCCCCTTTCTCTGTGAATGACCACTTTCACCCTAAATGCTCTTCCCTATTTCCTGCCTGCTTCCCTGATCCTTCTTTCACCTCACCCCTCTAGCTCTCTATCTACTTTCCACTATTTATCTTCACTTACCTGAACTTCTGTTATCTCAAATCTACCTAAACCATTTTGACAAAGCACCTTGGGCTGCCTCCTTTTATTAGGCTATTTTTGATTCCCTACCGATTCATAGTTTTAAATTTTGTTGCAATGTCAATGTCATTTTAAATACTTTCTTGTCAAAATGTTATATAGTATCATCCATTGTATGTCTGTCACCCTTTCCACTGTCATGGAACCTTTGTTAAAGAGCTGTTATATGCTCAAAGGTATTGTAATCTAAGAATGAATACATAAATAAATGAATAAATAAATAAATAAATAAATAAAATACTTTAAATAAACTGGACACCTATTCATCACACATCATATTCATTAGATCAAATTAAACAGTGATTTACACTGTATTATTATCCTGCATGGGAACATACCTGCTTTTAGAGAATTAGAACCTTTTCATTTTTAACTTCAGGTGTTCCTTTCTTCTTGGTGATTAAATCACTGAGCGTTGTTTTGGGGATTCTAGAGCACAGTAACTAAAATGTTTTATACAATCAGTTTCATTTTTCTGATTCTTACTTAAATGATAAGATCAGTCTCAAGATTATTTAAAATACCTTGCCCTCAAACTTTGTTATGTCATATCTGACACTGTAGTGTAGCATGGGTAGGGGTGCTGCACTCCTGAGGTGCCATCTTTTGGATGAGTCGTTAAAACTGAGGTTCCGTCTGCCTGTTCTGGTGGTTGTTCAGGTGGACGTTAATGATCCCATGGCACTTCTCGTAAAGAGTAGTTTTTTTTATTATAAATCACATCTATACACCTTGTGATAAATAGATACATTCTATGCATGAAGTGCAAAAATCAACATCATACAAAGAGTAGTGAATTAACAAAATGGGGGGGGGGGTACAGTACAAAAAATAACTTCATTTAGTGACATACCTCCCTTGCAGGTATTGTTCCTTTCGCTGGATATTATTCCATTTTCCTTCCACAGACCCTCCTCAATAAGTTTATTACTGCCAGGATATGTACATGTAACATATTATCACTGATCCAGCCGAAACTCTTAAAAATTAGGTATTTATATTACCTCTGCTTCTACTCTTCATTTTTATTTAATAAATCCAGTTAAACCTTTCCACCATTTCCTTAATCACACTCTCAGAGTGTTTAGACACATCTATTCTATAAACCATGTACATTGCTTGATCCACTAACATATTATATGTATGATATGGCATCCATTTTTGCTGAAGGGTCCATTGGCATCTCCCTTGCCAAAGATAATACTTTAAAAAACAAAATAACACCATCAGTGTTCCGTAATGGAACTTACTCAAAAGTTGGGGGCAAATACCTAGCACCAGTGAATCATATGTCAGGTGGGTTATCCATGCCAATTTCCACTTGGTGGCTAAAAAAAGCCATAGTGGTTTTACATAGGAACAGGAAAATAGAAAATAGTCCATGGTCTCTTCAATATTTTGGCATTCATCGTAGAGGTAATTCCTTTCCTCCAAAGCTTTATGTTTAGCCTTTCCCCTGAGATTCAGATGACCATACATAGACAGCCAAAGTACCTCCCACATTTGCAGGTGGATCCTATTGTTGTTCAATTGTTGTAAGACCCTTCCCTTTAAGTTAGGTGGACAATTTTTGAATTCTGCCTCCACTGGGTGAATCTTTCCCATAATATCATTATTGAGCTGTGGGCCTGATAACTGACAAATCTATGTTTTTGTAATCCCCCATTTTTAGATTTTCATTATGGCTGATTTAACAAAACCTGGGTCCCGCATTCTAGGGGTTAATTTAGGGGGAACATCACTTACCCATGATGATAAATAACATGTTAAATTTTTGTTAAACCATTGCTGCTGGTCACTCTGAGTGTTACTTAAAGCTATTTTAAGATTCTGGGATATAAAGAGAGTCACGACAAAAGTAATGGGGTCCACCATTCCTAACCCCCCCCCCCGGGTTTTGGGTAAATATAAAAACAAAATCTCTTTATTAGATTTAACCCATTTCCCCATACCATCTGGAAAAACATGAGTACAATCTAGGTCCCAGTGCGGTAGGGAGAGGGTAAATCATTGCTACATATAGCAATAGGGGAATAATGAATCATTTAAGAGCCATAACTCTTTTGATTTTTGACAATCTCTGTGCCTTTCATCTATTTATTTTAGTCTCCACACCTTTTAAGTCTATTTCCCAATTTTCTAAGGGTACATTTCCTGTTGAAAAATAGATACCTAAAATTTTCCTTCATTCTTTAGAAATGATGATGTGGTTTATGGTCACAGATTCTACTGGGCTATCCCCGAAGAATGATCCAGTACATTTGTCCAGATGTAATTCTGAATTTGATATCTGTGAGTATTCCTGGAATTGTCCAACTTCTATAGGAATCTGATCTGGACTTGACACAAAAACATACATATCATCTTATATGCCTGCACTATAATATGATATTGACTAGTGGATCCTTCCATACCATTCCAAGCCTCAGAGGCATACAGTTTCCTAATCAAAGGATCTAGTGAAAAGATATACAAGAGGGGGCTCAGGGGACATCCTTGTCTAACTCCTGTCATTATAGTAATGCCTTGTGAAATTTCTCCTTTTATGATTGGGTGAACCTTTGCCTGGGCATATAACATCTTTATTTTATTTATAAATCCTATAGGAATTCCATATCACTGTAGCACATGGAATAAAAATGGGTGATATACTCTGTCAAAGGCTTTGCTTTGATCTAGGGACAGGAGACAACTTCTTCCTTTCTTCCCTTCATGAAAAACTATGATATCCCATATAATCATTAATGCATGTTGGATTTTTTAATCTGGTAGACCACAGAACTGAGCTGGATGGATCAGTTCTGCTGCTACCCATCGCAATCTGTTGTGAAGAACCTGAGATAGAATTTTAAAGTCAGAATTAAAGATTGAAATAGGTCTCCAGTTTCCAATATTGAGTCTGTCCCTGGTTTTAAATAGAAAAATGAGTAGTCCAGAAGTAAAACCAGATGGAATAATTCATATCTAGAAAATTTCTGTGAAGACTTCCCTAAAACATTTTGCTAAAGTGCTGGAAAAAGTTTTATACATTCCATAGGATAAACCACCAGAGCCTGGTGAGGTCCCAAGTTTTAGATTGGAAATGACATATTCTATCTCTTCTACTGTAAAAGGAGAGTTTAACTCCTACAGATCTTCCCCAAGGGGTTGTAAGTGTAAGGTGTGCAAAAATTTGGATATTTCAGTATCTGAAGAAGTTGCACTCATGTTATATGAAAGTATTTGCTGCTAGAATATGTAGAGGATCTCTTCAACTTTTTCAATCAATTTCACCTCCTCATCTTTCATTATTTTGAAGTCCATCTTCTGCTTTCTATTTCTGAAAGACTCGAAAGGGTCTCTTAGTGTTGTTTTTTGGGTTCCATATTCTAATTCTGCCCTTATTTATTTACTGAAATTGTTTCACCAGGAAAGGCACACTGAGCAACAAGCTGCTCGTTTCCCCAGTGCAACCTGGGGGAAGGGGGATCAGGGGATGGATAACACACAGGTTATCAACTAAGTAACATTTAACAGCAGAAAACATATAGGTTACAATCTGTGTGATTGACAGAATGGATCAAAGTACAACCAGGTTACAGATAGTCACATAAAACACTTAGTCCACATATAAGAATATACAGTAGTACTGATAACTCGGATAGAACAATTGCAGATGTAAACTCTCAAGAAGCAGCTCCTGACATATTCTGTCTCTTCCACTGTAAAGTTTTAGCTCTATGATAATGAAATTTCCTCATTTCTGCTTTCACCTGTTCTATTTGGTGGACATATTTTAGTCTAGTAGTTGAATTTATACTATATCAATATTGGAGCTGTGACCCAAGTTTTATATATTGAAGAAATATACTCCTTTCCTTTGTTTTCCCATGTTTCTGAAGCCACTGGGCTATCTCCTGTTTAGTGTCCAACCACCATTTGCACAAGTTATCATAAAGGTCACTGACTGAGGTCCTGGCCCATAAAATGGAGTCCAGTCTGTCCTTTAATCTTGACTCTGACAAAGTAGAGGTGTTCAATCTCCATCTTGTCTTTGGATTATTTTTTTGTGGGGGGATTGAAAGGATATTTGTAAAAGTAGGTGATCTGAGAGTTCTATTAGCAAAGCCTTAAAATTCAGAACTGGAAAATGTTTAGAGATGGTCAATGGTGGAGGTTAATCTTCCTTTCCTAAATGTGTAATTTAACCCTGGGATAAATATCATACACGAACTGTTAACTCTACTTGCAAGATGCATTTCTGCAGTGCATTTGAATCACAATAAATTGTTCTATTTCTTAAAATGTTATTTTGCTGAGGCAAACCACAATTAAAATCCCCACCCAGGACTACATACGATGATGTATAAAGAAAGGGCAAGAGTTGTGTGATCAAAGTTACTCCATCCACTTTAGTTTGTGGCTCATGCAAATTAATAAATTTATATGGTACCTGATCCCAAAACCCATCTAAAATAAACAGTCTACCCGGATTAGATCTATCAGTTTTGTTAATTTAAAGGAGTAAGAACTGAATACTAACCCTAGACCATCAGCCCAATCAGCCCTAAAAGACCAAGAAGATGGACCACACCACCATTCTGCCTTGTACAGTATGTTCTAAGTTGATCAGAGGTAAACATCCATGTCTCTTGTAAGGGACAGATATCTAATCCATTTTTATTACATAGTGAAAAAAGGCATGTCTTTTCATATTATTTAACACACTATGGCAATTACAAGCTCCAATTGTAAACATCATATAAGGTTTTTGCATTCTTTAGGGACCTTTTTTTTCCTTCTTTTTTTTTCTTTTTCCCTTTATACTCAACAAATTCTGGACTCACCTTTTCACTGGGCTTGGATGGAAGATGAGTTTCAGATACTTCCATGTCTGATTCCTCCCCTCTGGGGACTAAGGCATTGAATGGGTTGGACATTTCCAGAATAGGAAGATCTGACTGTGTGGGGGGAGGTTGAGGTTTTGAATTCCTGGTTACCCTTCTGGGCAGAAGAGGGGGTAGCCTCCTGCTGTTTGGGATCAGGATTCGGTTTAGCAATCACACTCCCCATCTGACTGTCTGAATAAAAGACTGGTGGAAAATCAGCCCACAGTAGGTTTTGGGAATGGGGGGGGTAAGTTTAATTTGATCTTGGCCTCTTAGTCCAAATCTGTCTGTTCCACTGCACCCTGATTCTGAAGGTCTTGTTGGAGAACAGGATCTTCTTTTACAGCTTCAGCTGATTGGGGAGGGGTGGGGGCGCCGCGGCAGATTCTTGTACCATTTGAATCAGGAGCTCTCGGCTTATTATGGTAGCTTTGATTTTTGCTGCCCATGGACACTCGGGGGAAGTGTGTCCTGTTTCCTCACATTGGTCACATTTAGTCAAGTTTGCACATTGTATCCTACTGTGCCCCATCTCTCTACAATTGTCACATCTGAGCCAGCCACAAGTACTGGAAAGGTGTGTTCGAACACCACATTTGTAACAGGCTCAGGGCTGCCCTGAATAAAAACACACCCTTCTATCTCTTCCTAATAGAAATGAATTTGGAATATGCTCTATGTCATTTTCAGCCTGTCTCAGTTTAACTTTGTACTTCCACTCTCCCATACAGAATTGTTCTGAGTCTAGTAAAGCTTCAGGTGCACTTATAGCATTACATTTTTGTGAAAGCCAAGAGGTAATGTCTTCCACATGAACACCTTCATTGAGAAACATTACTGTTACATATTTGATGATTGGTTTTGTGAAGGGGATTACCAAAAAAGGGGACCACAGGGGAGAGAATTTAAGCTGATTGTATTGTTGCCAAAACATTTCCAACAAATAGAAAGATCTAAAACTAATGTCTCAATTGTCTTTTCCAGAAATGTTTATAAATGCCAAGACCTCCTTTGGGAAGAATTGCAGGGAATCTTTCAACAACGTTTTCCCCACATACTGTCTGTCAGGCCTTATTTCCAGTCCCCCTTTATATTGAATTTGAACCACATTTCTTCTTGGAGTGGCTTCCTTTTTTGATTTTTGAAAATAAATCTTATAGTAGAGGTCATTGGGGTGTGGGGGGCCTGTACATGATCCTCTTCCAAAAAAGGCCCTGTCTGCTCTTCAGTTTCCAATTTATTTTCTTCTATAATCTCAGGGGGTACTTTTTCAGGAGGCCTAGTTTTAACCTTTTGAGCTGATTCCTCCAGTCCTGAACCTTCCCTAGATTCCAGGAGAGTTTGTACATTCTAAAATTTTAAATTGCTGTCATTTGTTGCAGGTACCTGATCTTGGTTTGGTGGATGTCATTCAGGACTTGCAGGAAATGAGGAATCTTGCCACTCAGGGTCTGGTAGCCATCAGCCACTGAGAGATTTTTTCCAACCTGCTTCTTTTAAAGCTTTCTTCAGTGACCATGCTGAAAAGGGATCCATTGTGATGGGCTGTATAGAAAAGGCATGTGTGATAGCTGCAGAAACTGATATGGCTTGGGGAAACATTTTTCTACAAGGTTCCCCCATCTCAGTGCTTTATTTAGGGGTGGGTAGTGGCCCTAAGTCCAAGTTCCTATTCACTAGTGTCAAAGCAGCCCTCTTATTCTTTTTGTCATCCTTTGGCAATTTTTTATGGTTTTAATTCCTTTTCAAAAATGAAACAGTAGTAGCAGCTTCTTGAGGAATATTTATTGATTGATAAATTACTTCACTCTCTTTAATATCCAACTGCTCACTACTTCACTACTGTCTTGACCCATTGATTGTGTAATTTGACCATTTGAGACAAGTCCTTTTTAATACTATGATGTTTAATGTCAAGTGGGGTATCCAGAACCCCTACCTGAATATCAGTCTGAGCCTCACCATTTGTTGTTGGCACACATATCACAACTTGGATTTCCCCAGCATTTTTCCCATCAAGAACAACAACACTGTTCGATCCTCTTGGCTTTAGACACATGCTATCTGCATTTGAACTGCCAGCTGAAATATTTAAATCATTTTTCAAAAGGTTGTAAGGGGAAAAAATTAACTTATGGGTTTCAGGCTTCTGCAACGTTGTCGGCTCCTTCAAAGCTGCTGTGTCACACACCACTCTGTCAACTGAACCATGCCCAATGTCAGAACAGGTTGTCTCTCTCATTTTAGCCAGCTCACATTGTAACTGGGCTTTACACTCTGCATGTCTGCAATCTTCCTTCTCGAGTTCAAGTAGTATTTTCCTTTCAGTCTCCTCATTTACCCCTAGGATTTCAGCCATGCTGGGTTCTTTCCCTTTCTCGGTCATGCTGAAATCTTTTATGGAGAGAAAAATATCTTCCCCATTTTCTCCTTCTCTTTTTGCCAGATCATTGGGAAACTGAATTACAGCCTCTTGATTAGTAACGCTAGGGAATGAAGCTGATTCCCTTGCCTCCAAGACATCCATTCCCTCCACCAAAGTGCAGCAACTGGCCATCAGGATGACGGTCAAAGGTTCCCCCTACAGACAAGTTGGGGAATTTGCCTGGTGTCTTGGCCAAATTTCTTGCATTCACTAGAAATACCACCAACAGCTTAATCTGGTTCAGTTTCAGTTGGTTACTATCTGTATCCCCACCCCTGGGTCACCCCTGAAAAGGGGACTTCTAGTCTCAGTAGGCCTACCGGGTCAACAAAATTCAATAAATAAATAAATAAAATATCCTAGTCTGTAGATGTGGCATTTTTTGTACTCTAAAAGGTAAGGTTAGAAATACATTTTAATCTTCACTTCACAGATGGATAGCTGAGTTATGTTAAATGCGGTTTTAAATACAAAATAAAGTCAGCACTTTCTCAGCTGACCCTCTCACTTAGTAAATTGATGTGGAATCGCAGTCCATGCATTAATTTCATTTTCTGAAGCTCTATAAATCCTTAAACTTTTGTTTAAATTGCATTCCCATCCAACATTATGACAAATGCCAACTTGGTGTGTTTCTTGCTTTTCGGTGCAAAGATAAGATGGGACCAAGCAGGGGATCATCATGCTAATGAAAGACAGCATGGTTGCATAACTCTGTGGCATGGTTTCATGGCTCAGTCACCATGGAAACCACTCCAACTTCCAATGGGTGCTCATACTGAAGAAGTGCTTGTGTGGTCTCCCTTCTGTAGTGGTTAAGTTCAATGACAGACAAATTCAGCAAGGGTGTTTTTTGTAGGCACATCTATTGTTAAGCCCATCATATTGCTGAATACATTTTTACAAATAGAAAGTAGAACTCCTGTTCACTTACAAGGGATGAGAAAAAGCATATTTTCAGCCAGATATAATCATAAACATAAAAATAAAAAGTTGGAGGGGATTTTCTTAGAAATCTTTTAACCATTTCTCTGTTTTATTGGAGTCTGTGTATCAACAACAAGTTTCATCTTTAAAATGTATGGGTTTAGAAAAGGTTAATAGACTCCGGGGAAGCGGAGCTGGTAAAAACAACTCCTCAAACAGGAAGCCTGGTGGATATTCATACTAAAGACAATTAATCTCAGACATAGTTTAAATGAAAATCTGATATAGACAACTTTCCAGTGAAAAGATTATTACAATATAGTATTATAGCTGTATTGAGAAATAAATGATGTACTAGTTAGCATTTAATTTAATGGCTTGCACTAATGATTTTGAATATGTTTTCTTCACTGCTAGGGTAGTTCACAAAAGAAATGAAAACCATTAATACTTAAAATATATTTGCATAAATTGGAATTATATATTTCTAGTATCAATGTATCAAAGCAATTTAGATAAATAAAGTCTGGTAAGCAAGATCTTTCGGAGGAAATTGCCTCTTTTCCAGGGTTGTAGTATGAACATGAAGATATATTACAGTTCCTAGTAATGTGACATTTCTTAAGTAGGTCAGAAATCACTATGAAAAATAGAACAAAAAATAACATTTTCCATAGTAACTGCTATAAATGCCACCTATTCGCACATCAAATTAGAAAGTAATACTACTATTTTACACATTCATGACACAATGCAACACCCCCCATCTAGATTATGGTTTTAGTAGTCAGAGACCCCAGTAGCTGGGCTATAATATTAAGTGCACAGATTCCGCTAAGATAGAGAAGTGTTTAAACAATTTTAAAGAAAATCCCCTCAACCTTTTAATCTTTTATATTTTTAGGATTATATGTGGTGAAAATATGCTTTTCCTCTTTCCTTGTAAGTGGACAGTAGTTCCACTCAATGTCTGTAATAAGGTTTCTAGCACTCTAATGTGTTTCAGATTAGATGCACCTACAAAAATGCCCTTGCTGAATTTGTCTGTCTCTTTAATTTAGCCGCTATGGAAGGGGGACCACACAAGCACCTCTTTAGTGCAACTCCACATTGGGAGTCGGTGTGGTTTGTATGGTGACCAAGCTGCAGAACCGTGTCATGAAGTGATGCAGTCATGTTGCCTCTTGTCAGCATGATGATCCACAACTTGGCCCCTTTTGATCTTTGCATTGAAAAGCAAGAAACATGCTAAACTGGCATTTGTGATAATGGCGGACGTGATCGCAATGTAATGGGGTCACAATTTAAACAAATGTTCAAGGGTGTATTGAGCCTCGGAAAATGAAAATAATGCACAGACTGGGATCCCTTATAAATTTACCGAGTAAGAGAGTGAGCTGAGAAAGTGATAACTTTATTTTGTATTTAAAATGGCATTTAACATAATTCAGCTGTCCATCTATGAAGGGAAGATTAAAAAAGTATTTCTAACCTTGCTTTTTTAAAGACAAAAAGTGGCAGATCAGTAGACTAGCAGACATATAGAGATAACAGAGTTTGAGGGTAAGATATGTTAGATGATAACCACAAGACAGATACTATAATTTAAGTAAGAATCAGAAAAATAAAACTGATTCTAAAAAAACCTTTATAATGCTCTGGAATCCCATAAATGAGGTTCAGAAAATGTAATCACCAACTAAACTGGAAAATCTGAAGTTAAAACACATAAAAAGGTCCAGCCTAGTGGCACTGAAGGTTGAAGCATTGGATGCTCGACCAATGAGCACATGTTCTGCAAAGTGCCATTCCTGACCTATTCAGTCAGCAGCTGGCTGTGGTAGTGAGTAGAGGGCTGTGCCAATCACTGGCATGGGTGGTGTGGGGAGTGTGGGGAGGGTGTTCCACCTACTGGGATGGGGGGCTGCTACACTATGGAAATTTGTACGGGGCAGGATTATGGTATGAATGAGGATCCTAGGTTGGGTTTGGGGTGGGGGTGCATGTAAAGGAGATGTGCTACTTGATACGGGGCAGACTTCTGCGTGGAACGAGGATCAGGGTACAGGCATGTCTTTGTACCAGAGCAACTTTTTGGGCAGCACATCTGGCTGCACTACGCATTCCCCAGTTTTGAATATGGGGGCCCTAACGATATGATGTGTGATGAAGAGGTATGCAGTTTAAAGTATTTTTTATTTTATTATACGGCTCAAATTCATCCTGAAGAAGGGATAAGTTGATCATGAAGTGTTAACCATGAAACTGATTAAGTGAGCTATAAAAAACTATTTTCTGCATTTGCCGGAACTTATGATGTATGAAAATTGGACTAATTAAGTCTATAAAATTGTCATGTGGGTTAAGTTCTTCCTTCAACACACAACTATTCCCAGTACTTCCTACTGGTTTCAGGAAGCACTCCCCTAATATAGAATTTTTCATATTCAGCTTTTGAAAAGAAAGAAAAAGGGAATCCAGGGAATGAGACTAATACTAGACCAAAATTTGGGGTCAACATATTTAAAAATAACAGTTATGAATGTACATTGAAAATGCTCGCTCATAATTTTGGTAATTTTTCAATATTTTCACTCCAGACTTTCAGTATAGCCATTTTTTCACAACACCTCTTGAACATGACAGGTGTTGTTTTTCAAAACCTGGCCAAAATGTGTTTTTGCACTTGAGGCATGAAATGACATTTCAACCAGTATCCTAAAGATGCCACACATAATGCTTATAAGGGGAAGACATAAAATGACTGTGTTGAAAATGTGGGTCAAAATTAAAAAAAAATATTAATAAACTTTGAGTATTGTGCCAGCCTATGGCCCAGTGGGTTGTGCTTTTATGATCTTGAGTCAGTTAGCTGAGTTGGGTGTGAGATCAGTGAGTTAGCTAGATAGACTGGGGCTGGCAGATGGCACTGCCATGCAACACCAACCACCAGCCTGGGAAGGGAAGTTGCAGGTTTGCCTGCACATGCCCAAATACCATATAGTGAAGAGAACCCTACCCTTGTCATAGGGCCCTGCACCACTGCACCTGTGACTGCCAGAGGGCCCTGTGCTTTGGCTGAGAGATGAACTCTGCAGTTCCTAGCCTCCATTTTCCTGACCCTGGTGTAAAAGAAAACCTCTCCAGCTCCCTGACTCTGCATGATATCAAACCCCGGGGGGTCACGTGATGGCATCCAGCTAAGCAGCAGCTGGGATACTGAGCTCCCCCCTCTGGCTGCCTGAATTGTGAATTTTACAGTGCTTTCTACTGTTTTTCTTCAGAAATTCGATTAAAAACCAAGGGTACTAATAGCCTGGCATCGACTGAAGATCTTATTTTGGGAAACCGAACCTTTATTGGGGCAAGATGGAGGTGGATGGAAAGCAGGCCCTCACAAAGCATACCCCTCCTGCATCTCCTGAGAAGGCCGCAAAAAAGCAAAGGAACCAGGCCCCTGCTAGGCCAGACTGTGGAGGTGATAAGGCTCCACAACCTATGCCACTGTCTGAGGACAAATTCCTCCAAGAAATCAATCCTCTGAGGGAGCTCTTGGTAGAGTTGAGCAGTGAACTTAAATCTTTACGTGTGACCTCTCCACAGTATCTAAAAAGGTCTCTAGATGTGGAGGTCAGGGTCGCTTCCTCGGAGAGGTGGAGAGCCAAGGCTGAAACAGAAATAACGGAGCTTAAGCAGCAAATTAAGAAGCTGCAGTTAAAAACTGAGGATCTGAGGGCTAAACCACCAAATAATTTACTAATAATTGGTCTTCCTGAATTAGAAGAAGGCCCAGACCTCATGGCCTTTTTACAGAAATTCCTCGTCAAAATAGTGGGCCCGTCTCCCATAAATACCTCCTACCACCTTGAAAGGGCACATCGCTCATTGCGCCCCCGACCTGCAGCTGGATCCCCCCCACGTCCGATCATCATAAAATTCCTTAGTTACTTAGAAAGGCAACATGTCTACCTGAAGGCCCAGGAACTAAAGGAGATTCTGTGGGGTGTTTCAAGGATCCGTATAACCCAGGACCTTCCCAAAGAAATTCGAGAGAAGAGGGCTGCATACCATCAGATCGTGCAAAATTAATAGCGGCAGCGATTCCATTTAGGATGGTGTACCCTGCTACTCTAAAAGTGACTGTCGGTGGGTCTGCTATAAGTTTTGGCACCCCCGATGTGGCCTACAAGGACCTTACAACCCGACTGCCTGATTTGTTTAAGGGACCTGGATGAGGACTCTGCTCTGGACTCTGGCGATCTGCTTTAATGCTCATTTGAGCTAAAGTCCCTGTTTGTGGTCTTGTCTGTCTTTTCTTTTCGTCTCTGGCTGTCCGTTTTTTTTTGTTTTTTTCCGGCCCTTTGTCTGGTGTTCGTCTACCCCCCCTGCCACCTACCTCTGTTGTTGGTCTGTTTGAGCTGTCCTCCTCATTTCGGTTTGGCTGTCCTGGTTCCTTGTCTTCTGGGTCCTCTTTGTGGGTCAGTCGTTGGGGTGGGAGGCGGGGAGCGCTGGGTCTGGGCTCTGGCTCGAGGTCCGGTTCCGCGATTGCAGGGGGCATCCCGATGGTGGAACCTTTATTCAAAGGCTGCGGTTTCCGGGTGGGAACTTCCTGGGGGATGGACCGCTGGGTGCTTTGCAGTTTAAACACTCCCCCCAGAAACGGCAACCACAGTTTTGACCCTCTGGCGTTTTTCTCCCTATCTCAACCTGAATGGCATGCGAGGTCCGATCTACATCACCCACAATCGGCGCGGACCTGGGTAGGTGTTTTTTTTGGGGCACTACAGAGATGGGGAGGTAATTGGAGTTTGGTTGGTGCGCTTGGGATGATAAGCCTTAAATAGTGCCCATAACTTGTGATGTAAGCCTTTCTATGTTGGGGTTTTTCTTTCTTTCCCTTATGCCTGTCTTCTACCCATACTGTTTTGTTCTGGCCTTTATATGTTGTGGGCTGGGGGCTATGGGAGGGCTTAGTGGGCTTGCTCGTTGGATGCTGGATTGTGAGCCGTGTGTTGGGGGGGTAGCTAACCCCTGCCTGGGGCTGGCTCAGGGTAAGAATGGTCTCACTGTTTTTGCATTTGTATTGGGGATGTATCTATTTTTTCTAGTGTATGGCTATCTGGTTCCGGCTCTGGGGGGTTGGGGGTTCGCGTGGGGATTAGGGAGGTTCGTGACTCGGGTAACAAATTGCATCTAGGACTACTTCATGAACCCCCACTTGTACATAGTTTTAGTGGGTCTGTGGCTGGGGACGTCCTTTTGGGGGATGGAATATGGCAGCTTATGGTGTTGACTTCTTTAGCCTTATTAGTGGGGTTAGGGGTCCTTTCTGGTTTTCTGGTGTTCTGTAAAGTTTAGAGTTTTGATAAAGGGGGATGGATTGGGGTTACGAGGGATAGTCCACTCAACTATTGGATACTTTGGATAACTTTATGTATAGATGCTTCTTGGGTGGATACGTTTTTGGGGTAATGGGGAGGGAGGGTTTTCTACGACCTGGTTTGTTTCAATTTCTGAAGGGTTTTTTTTGGAGGAGGGGGGTGGGATGTTATGAAAGGGTCCCTGATTGCTATATATGAGGTGCACCTTGCTTCTGTAGGTAATATGTACTTTGTCTGGATATCTAACTGTATTGATACACTCACAAGATGGCTGGAAATAGTTAAAATAGCATTCTGGAATGTTAGAGGGCTGAGGATCAGGCCAAGCATCTACAGGTCTTCAATCACTGCTCATTACTCCACATTGACATCCTTTTCTTGCAAGAAACACACCTGTGTCATGATGAAGTTAGGCTGCTTCTCGTCTGGGTTTTCTCAATTTTATTTAGCCGGAATTCCTGTTTTAGCAAAGGGGTGTAGATTCTTTTAAGAGACATGTTTTGTTTATTAAGGAATTGGCCCTCTCAGATCCAGAAGGGAGATTTGTTTTAGTTAAGTGTAACTTAAATGGAGAAAATGTGGTTCTTGGCTCAGTCTATGGACCGGTGGAGGGAACCCTGAGTTCTTTATGACACTGGTGGATAAGCTGGCCAGCTTTTTGCCCACTCAATTTGTGTTGGGTGGGGATTGGAATGTGCCCTTTTCCCTGAGGCTAGACAGGGAACCCCAAGACAGGCGTATGCCTACTTCGGCCCAGAAAGCCTTCTGTGAAATGGTTTCATTGCTAGGTTTGGGCGATCCGTGGCGTCTGGCTAACCCTTCCCACCTTGCTTTTACTTTCCAGTCCCAGTCACATGGTACCAAGTCAAGATTAGACATGATATTAGTTAGTCTCTCTCTTCTCCCGAAGATCCCTTTGTCTGGTCTGGAACCGATCATTGTGTCGGATCATGCTATGGTTTGGATACAACTGTCCCTTGACCCTGACTATTCCCATGACTCCATGTGGCGTTTAAATACTCAGTTATTAAAGGACCCCCAGTGTGTCTCGGAAATTAGTTCTAGAATATCTCTTTTTCTGGCTGATAATATAAGTTCCACCCCTAGGGTAGATATGATATGGGGAGCCCTAAAGTGCTATCTCAGAGGTGACCTTATCAAAATGGCCTCCCTTAGGAGGAAGACACGGTTAGCTAGATCGCTGGAGTTGGTTGGTAGGATTAGGGAACTAGACTATAGGTATTCATCGTCTTCCTCGGTGTCAGATCTTAAGGAACTTCTCTTGGCTAAGAGTGAATACTCGGATCTTTTGAAAGAAAAAACAGAGTATTGTCTGGTGAAAACCCGGGCTAAATATCTGGATTTTGGTGAAAATCCGGAAATTATTAACTGGCCTCGTGCACTTGAGAGCTCAAGGATTATTCCCTCTTTGGTTTCCCCATCTGGTAATACTGTCTCCTCGCCCAGAGATATTGCTCAGGTTTTTAAAGAATATTATTCGAATCTTTATAGCCGTTCCCCATCATCCTATCCGATAGTGGATATCAGAGAATATGTAAGAAGAACTGGTGTTCCGTGCATATCGGAATCTCAGAGTGCGAGCTTATTAGCCCCTATCTCAGTTGAAGAAATAAAGATTGTTATAGCCTCACTGGTTCCAGACAAGGCACCGGGCCCAGATGGATTCCCAGCAAACTTCTACAAAGTGTTTGTTAAGGAGCTCGCTCCTATCCTTCTTGAGTTATATAATTATTTCCTGTTCTCATCCGAGCTTGATCCTGCTTTATTCGAGGCCACCATAGTTCTAATTCCCAAGGCAGATAAAGAACCCTCTGATCCGGCTAGTTACCGTCCAATTTCTCTCCAGAATTATGATGTTAAAATACTGGCTAAAATACTCGACGAAAGGATCAAGACGATTTGGTCGGGTCTTCTGAGCCCTGAGCAGGCCGGTTTTGTCCCTGGAAGGTCAGCGGCCGACCATCTGAGGACCTTGTCTCATATCTCGCAGTATGCCCGGACTACCTCAGGCCCAGTCGCCCTAATTTCTCTTGATGCTGAGAAAGCATTTGATCGGATTGACTGGTCCTTCTTATGGACAGTAATGGAGGAAATGGGTTTCCCAACTTCCTTTTTGAATTTGATACAGGTATTCTATAAGTGCCCCTCTGCCAAAATTTATTGTAATGGGGTCTTGTCCCCCCCTTTCCGTCTCCTTGCCGGCACTAGGCAAGGATGTCCCCTGTCTCCTTTGTTGTTTAATTTATATCTGGAACCCTTGTTGATTAACCTTAGTCTTCCCCCAGGTGAGGGTATCAGGCTCCAAAATCGGGATCTAGTCTTATCGGTGTATGCAGATGATGTCTTGCTGCACTTAGTGGAACCAGTAGCATCCCTAGAGGCAGCTCTGGGTATCATTAAGCAGTTCAGTTCCTTTCTGGTTACAAGTTAAATATCTCTAAATGTGAGATCTTTCCTTTAAATAATTATACTTTTAAGCGGGATTTTCATTCCTTTGGGATGAGGTGGACCTCAGCTCAATTAAATATCTGGGATTTATTTCTCTACTGATCGCTCTCTTCTCAAAAATTAAACCTAACTAAGTTAGAGACTCGATTAGCCAAGACCTGCAATGTTGGACAGTGCTCCTATTTCCTTGTGGGCAGAATCAATATTATTAAAATGAGCGTCCTTCCCGAATCTTCTATCCATTGAACCTTACTAACCTTTGGGTCCCCCTTTCCTTTTTCAGCAGCTGCATGACTTGGTTTCTACTTTTATCTGGCGGGGAGGGGGTTCGTTGCTCTTATGGTACCCTATCGCTTCCTAAAGAGAGAGGTGGCCTGAGACTCCCTAATTTCCTATTATACTACTGGACTGCCCACCTGTCCAAGTTAGGAAAATGGTTCTCTGTGAACACTGAATGCTCTTACCCAATCTGGCTTCATCTGGAAAAGGCCTTTCTCTCCGAACTTAAAGTGGATATGTTGACCTTATTTTACCAAACTCCGAAATCACTTTCTCAGCTGATCCCAGATGATGCGGTGGCAGTTTCCCTTAGAGTGTGGGCCCAATGTCTCAAGTCTTTTGGTTTCTAATCACATGGATTTAGGGCAGCCGATAACTCTTAACCCCAATATTAAGTTAGGAGACTCTTGGATGAGGCCAAACTGGCTCTCACAACTAAAGATCTCATGGTTGAGCACTTGTTTGGCCAAACGTGCTCCTTGATTCTGGTGATATCCTGGCAAGGTTTGGTATATCAAGCAGAGATGTTTTTAAGGTGTACCAACTCCGGCACCTGGTGGGTAGTAAGTTCGGGGTGACGTCTAAGCAATCGGTGGTCCACCCCTTTCTCTCCAATATTATTACGATGGCCTCTCAGCCCCATTCAATCTCGCAGATTTATTCTTACCTCCTGACTTTTAACTTGCGAGAGGAGGTTGGGGGTCCTCAGGTCTGGACACATCTCCTTCCGGAGGACGTCCCGCTTTGGAGAAATTTCTGGCCTAACTTACACAGATATCATACACAAGATAGGTTTCGGTTAGTGCAATACTATATTGTCAATAATCTCTATTATACTCCTGTTAAACTTTTCCAGCGTAAATTAATTTCCGCCCCAGATTGTTTCAGATGTTTGCAAGGGGAGGGCAATTTAATTCACATTTTCTGGACATGCTCTAAAGTTGCCCCTCTGTGGTCCTTAATTCGGGACAATTTGGATCCCCTTCTGGGTCTGAGTAGGTTCTTTTGTCCTGAAATTTGTGTTTTGGGGGATTTTTCTCATGTAGACAGTGTGGAGCGCAGATATTATATGGCCCTGGTATCCATGGCAGTCAAGAAGCTGGTTTTAAGACACTGGCGGGACCGGTTGGTCTTATCATATGCTGACTGGTTAAAGGAGTTGATGTCATATCTTCAATCTGAGAACCTGATTGCCAGCTATAAGAATTGCCTGGACCTATTTCACAAAAGATGGGGTAAACTCCAATCCCTTTGCTTACCCTAAGGGATAAGGCCTGGCGACCCGATCCCTTGACCCTCATGCCATATAGTATAATGTTTGTTAACTTTATGGTTTTTTGTATCATAATGGATGTTGGACATGTTAACTTCTCATTACAATTAATTGTGCTGTTGGTTAGGATACCAATCTCTATGTGATGAGAAGATGATATCCAGACTCTTATGGTTCTGTGTTGTAGATTATCTGTGGGTGCACCCTGGGAGGGAGGGGAAGGGTTATGTCTCTTTGATACTTTGGCTGGGAATTTATTCTTCATGCTTGGTTTTTCTTGCCTTCAAGGTCCCCTGATATCCTATACATTTCGTTTATGGGGGGCTTGGGGTGGTTATGGCTTACTGGTTTATATCTTATCTGCTTTGCTTTGATTGTATTGTTTTTGAAACCAATAAACTTAAATTTCAAAAAAATGATATCAAACCCCAACCACTGTTCCCAGCAGACATTTATTCATAGTTGGAGAAGGAATGCCAGCAACCAGGAAAGGGATGCTCTTAGCCTTTGAAGTACGGTACATGGAAGTGAAGGAGGCAATGACATGAAGTGGTTAGGGCACAAATCCTGAAGCATGTGATCATAATGTTCAGTGCTGGTGACAGTGATGAGTCATGCAGCTAATACAAGCAAGTAAACATTTGGCATTGGCAATGCTTGTTAAAGCTAGTATGTGATAGTGTGTATGTGGTTAGGAGACCGACACACAAAACAGACTAACTTTGATTTCTTTACCTTTTTCTATATGTGAAAGTCATGTCATATACAATGCATTATATCGGCTATGGCTGCAGTTTTCAAAAGTCAAAAAATGGACAAAACTCCTAGTTATATCAGGTGGGATTTTCAAAAGTAATAAAATGGATGCAACTTCCAGGGTGGGATTTCAAAGTCATAAAATGAATGTAACTCCTAGTTACATTAGCATCAGAGACTGCACTGATACTGTATGTCTAGACCATGTTCTGTCTTGTTGGAACTATTTTTAAAAGTTACACTTATCTGCATCATTTCTAGATTTTTTGTAGTACTGTACATTATGTCCAGTAATTGTTTTTATTTTTACTTGCATTTTTTTCCTTCCCCAGCTCTCTAAGCCCTGCACCATCAGGATTCGCTTATGGTGTTTGCCCCTGCTACTTACACCTACCTGGAGCCCTTCAGTTCCCCATGGAGCCATGGTGCTTCCTCCCAGGTGGGGACAAGGTGGGACCTGTGCACCCAAAATTTCTGGTTTTGTTGGGTCTGGCTGGGACAGGCAGGTGCAAGCTGTGGAGTCTGCATCAAGTGCTCCATCTTCCCAGTGCCTGAAGGGCTATTTTCCCTTTTTTTTCTGCAGATGTGATGTGTACCACGATGTCAAGGCATAACAACCAATGTCCCTCACGTCCCTCCCCTATGCAATGTGACTAGATGTTTGCCATATGCCAGGTCTCCGCCTATTGGGGACAGTCAAGTGCCATGCCTTTGCCCCCTTCCCCTTCCTGGAGAAGGTGAGCAGTCCCTGGGACACTTGGCTTCCTCACCCAGGCTTGCCCTCTGACTCCTCAGGCTCATTCCCATATGACTGTTGGGTGGACCTCTCTTACACTCAAGACACCACAAAAATGCTGCTTTCTGGACCTACCATGCCCTTACAAGCAAACTACCCCCATTTATCTCTGACTGCCTTCCTCTTAGCATTACAGGAAAGTACGTGCTTCGAAGCTACTCCTGTATCTCTCTCATAATACCCAGAATTAACTCCCATTTTGGTAAGGCAGCAATTAGCTTCACATTGCCCACCCTGTGGAAGAATCTGCAAAGGACACTTAAACCGTGAGTCCTTATCTCTTTACCTAATTTTAAGGTGGTATACACGCGAGCGGTGACTGAAGTATGCAATTGTTTTGCCTGACCCCTACCAGCTCCTAACACGTTCCCAGCCTGCCCCATGCCTGAATCCTGTTCGCAGCCACCTCCAAGGTATGAGTGCAGTTTCACCTAATAACTAGAGTGAAGCAGATTGACCATCTAATGTGTTAGTGTTGCACTTATTACTCCAAACCCCTCATACCGCTCCTTACTCCTACATGCTACTGCATTCTTCTCCTATCATACATTTATGACTCTACATTCCCTTGGGGTCTGTAATCAATGCTTTTATGTCAGACCTTGTTTGGGGTCAACTGTGCTTGTTATTTGATTTATTGTACCTGTATAGTCCTCTAAGAGGGCAGCTCCCTATCTGCACAATGTGTTATCCTTGCTCTGAGTATGAAATCAATGTATGTATGTACGTGTAACAACAGGTCCTCCTTGTAAATGCGTTCTGCTCAATGGTGACTGCCTGTATAAATAAAGACTTTGATTGATTGATTGATTGATTCCCAAATCTGTGTCATGAATGTTGCAAGCAGTAGCGCTAACACTGTTCTGGAAGGCCTGCCCTATGTCCAGTTTTGAATAAAAGAAATGCTAGACATAGATGTAAATGATAGACCTGGTTACATTCAGTTAGAAAAAATGTGTCCAATTGCATGTATATCTGAACTTTGCAACTAACATGACTAAATCGGAGTTTTGAAATGAGGACTTATTTATCTCCTGGCTTTGAAAATTTGATATAGGTGTAATAAGGCTTTTGCCCAAAGCTGAACAGAAAATTGAGTGTTGACAAAAGCTTTGAAAATCCCATCTATATATTTTTAAATTTTCCTGGCATATAGCTAATTATGCAGAAGTATGTTTGTAAATTATTCACACTGTCATAGATATGTGAAGTAGATATTATTTTGTGTTAACTTTAAAATCATTATTTTAGATGTAAACAAACTGAAGTTTTGAGGAAGGGGGCTGATAAAACACTGTCACACAGCCATACAAAAGCTTACATGTTTGAAATCTACAGCATCAGATATGTCTATTGAGATCAACACCATGGGCTCAGTTCTTGAAGGTTGACGCAGGGCTTTCATAAGCCCTGCATCGAACCCTGCACTCCCCAAACCCATTGCTGCACCGTTCACCCTATTCAATAGGTCACATGCTTTTTCAATACTTTACCCTCTTTAAGGTGGCTTACACCACATATGTGGCGCAAACCCCATAAAACAGTCTCCTGAAGTTAGACCAGCAAAAGTTGGTCTAACTCAGGAATTGCAGTGCATGGGATTGAGAACAATTGCCAGGCAAGGAATACCACAAGCCCCATGACCCTAGATGGTGGCCACGCTGGACTGACCATCAGTTTGTCTGTCAGATCGTTTTGTAGTTAGATTTCTTTTTCATTTTCTCCCCATTTTATAGTTTTTGTCGCTTGTTTTAGTGCTTAGATTTATTGTTAGAGACAGTTAGGGACTAAAACTGAGTTAGCTAGCCAGGATTATTCATTGTCGGGTGGTGAGAGAATGCTAGTGGACACCTGTGAACACCGGCTTTCAGGAGAGCACTGAGATTTTGCTCCCTGAAGGGGATTTTGCTGCCTATTGTTAAAAATACTGGCTCACATAAGACATTTGAATACTTGTATTCACCCATTTGGAGTGTTACCGGAGTCGCTTGACTGACCACGAAGTGTTCACTGGGCTGCCTGATTGGCCTGCTGCCACCCCAAAGAGGTGAAGTGTGTATATGTGTGTGTGTGTAGATTTTGGTGACCGGGTAAACCCACTGAGACCAAAAGTCCCTTTTTCAGGGGTGACCCTGTTAGTTACAGCAATTACATACATTGGAATTAATATATAATAGTTACAGTTGATACATACAGTGGAACAGGTATTAAGCACTAACAGGGGAACATCAGGCTCACAAGGTATTTGACAGGTGCACAGTACATTTAATAAATTTTGTTTAAGGGTTACATGGGAGAAAAGAAACGGCAGTAGTAGTGAGGCAAGTCAAGCATGTCAGTAAGTCCAGGCAGGGGGCTAGCGATTACAACCACAGAGACCAAGTTCCAGAAGGTATACTTTGAGGCCTGACTTAAGCCCTTAGAGAGTAGGTTTATCAACCAAATAAAGTGTTATTGCACTGAGAGTGTTGAGAGATTTGTTGAAGACTCTCCAGGATAGTGTGCTTTTTTGACAGTGTGGTTCTCTGCTTTGGAATTGAACTGCTGATTGATTTTGGCATGGGAACGCTCAGACAAGAGCGTAGTATGTGTCGTGAGGCTAGTGAACTTTGTTCTGGGCCTGAACTCAAAGGACTAAACTGTATCACTCACCGAGGAGAAAAACCAGGAGAAATTCATTGTAGATTTGTGGAGTTTCCAGACTGGGACAACATAACCCCACTTTTTACAGGTGATTAGCCACCAGAATCTGCTTCTGCCTGGGAGAAGCTGACCTGAATTGACCGGAGAGATGGCTGGTGGGCCTGAGATTTTCCAAGGCCCCTTGCTGACCAGCCAGTGGGTTGGTGCGGTCAGGGTGCCGAGGTGGTGGGCCAGATATTTCTGGTGGCGACCCTAGGAGATAAGGTGTTGTGGTGTCAGACATGGACTCTAGTAATCCCTGGATTGATATTGGACATTTTAACTCCAAAGAAGATCTGGATTGTACCTGGAGGTTATTGCTATAAGGACAGCTTGTGGAATTAATGGCCAAAACTTTTACTTACAATCAGAACTTGAATTCATTGTCAGAACTCACACTTTTTTCTTATTAAACTCTGTTTTGGGCAGTGAGAGTGCCCAGTTTATTTTAGACCTCCAGGTAGTGAGAGGGCCTGGGGGTCAAAATTACATTTCATATTGTTTATTCTCTGGCATTAATGGTTAAAATTTTCTTTTATGATCAGGTTTGCAATTTATGATCAGGATTCAAACTTTTTTCTTTTAATTTTGTTCTAGGCAGTTTATTTTAGATCCCAGGTAGTGAGAGCGCCTGGGGGGTCAAAACTGAATTTCATAGTGTTTATTTTATTTTGTTAATTTAATACTTCATTGGGAGAAGGTTTATTTAAGTTTAATTTTGTTATTTTTGGTTCTAAGTTTTGGCCATATTGTTTTATTTTGTTATTTGGACTTCTCGAAGTGGACGCCTTGTGGTGATATATCATCCTTTTCCCTGGACTATCTTTTACATTATTTATCTAGTGGCTTTGGAGTTTGGATTTGTGTTTTATATCTTATTTTATTGTAGTATAAATTTGTTTGGGTGGGGAGGGTAGTCAGTTTGATTTAATTTGTCTGAATCTCTCCTCTTGGTGAGAGCGAGTGAGGAGCTTCAGGAAATTATTGGGGTGGTTGTTTTAATCTGGGAGCCTTAATTGGGAATTTATTCAGGGATGTTTCAGTGTTATTGGGTCTTAATATGTGTAGTAGGCCTGTCCCCACAGTCGTGCGCTATTCATCCTATGCCCTTTGTGCCCACCGCCCCTTCTCCCCCCCTCCATTATAGCCATTGACATATCAGCACTGTAGAACTCTGCGTATTGTTTATAGAGGGAGGAGAGAGGTGCGAACAGTGGAGGACGAATGAGTGGGGCCATCATATTGGGGTAGTAGGATCCAGAAGACGCCCTGTAGCGAAATGGAATCTGGAATGTGATCCTTCCTGTTTCATTCACATACCCATGGGCACCACCAATTTTAGTGGGCAAGTAGCCCAAGCAGCTCCAGAAGCCTGTCCTACCCAAGCGGTGTTTTATAATGCCAGATCCTTCAAGAATAAGACCTCAGTTATTGCAGACCTTGTTGGGTCAGTGGATCTGGCATGCATTACTGAGACCTGGCTGGATGAAAATGCAGCCCCATATTAGAGGCCGCTTGTCCGGACGGGTACTCGGTATTACACCACCCGAGGTTGGACCATGGGGGGGGGGTTTTGCGGTCTGTTCCAAGACTGAACTGGGCCTCATGAGTGTACCAGTTGAGGAGGCTGAGTCATTCGGGTGTGCTGTAGGATCACCCTCATTTACTATTCACCAGGTGATGAGAAGCGGTTCCTGCAGGAAATAGCGGACTTCATCATCAACATGGCAGTCGAGTCACCCAGGCTGATGGTACTGGGTGACTTCAACGCCTGGGTCGATGATGAACTCTCGGAATTTGGACAATACTTCCTCCAATTGATGACATCTTTGGGCCTTACACAAGTTGTTACTTCCGCCACTCATAAAGGTGGTTACTCCCTTGACTTAGTTTTCCTCCTGGGGTCCAAAACCTTTGATTTGGGGTGGAACCTGTCAGATGATCCGAGCATTACTCTGTGTGGTTCAGTTTTTTGTGCCCCCCTTCATAGGCCTACTCCTGTGGAGAAGGTCAGGCACCGCCCTTTGCGAGATGTAAGTTCTGAGGGCCTGGCAGTGGTGCTTGACCTATCGGAGCTTTCAGGAGCGAGCAATGACCTAGATGCCTTGGTCTATAATAAAGCCATCTCCTCGGCTCTGGATTTCATTGCTCCTGCCCATGTTTGTCCTCTCCCTCTTTGCCCTCGGTCCCCATGGTTTGATGGGACTTTTGAAGGAGACGCGATGACAAGGACGAAGATTAGAGCATTGCTGGTGGAGATCCACCCTTGATGCTGACCATCTTAGACTGGTGGAACATTATTAAGTCTATCAATCCACAATCTCCCATAAGAAGTCAGAGTTCCTGTCCAGGGAGATTGCGGCTGCTCAGAACTGACCAGCTCAGCTGTTTCGAAGTTTAGACAGACTGTGCAACCCAGCCTGCCTGCAATCAAAGAGCCTTTTCACAGGTAGAGTGTGAAAAGCTTACTCGCTTCTTTGTGGCTAAGGTGGCTGACATCAGGGCAGCACTCCAACCTGCATCCTCTATGGAAGAAACTGTAGATCGGTGCCCGGTCAATATTATTTACCCAGATGATGTTGATGGAGATGTTAACAGCTGGTACCATATGATGATCAGGTGTGCCATTGAGCACACAGGATTAGTTTCAGTTAATAAGTCCTGTCACCCCACCCACTGTGAAAAGAGACAGCAATGGAATGAGTGACTTGACCAGCCACACACAGAATGGCATAGTTCTCCAGTCTAACCTTTAATCAGTAACATTGCTACAAATGTTATTGCCAGTGGGCAGTGTCCGTGTTTAAACTAAGTTCATTAAATGTAAAAAAAAAAAAAAAAGAAATGTAAAAAATAAAAGCAAAAAAGTAAAGAAACAGAAAATATTCATCCATGGATAGAAAATATTGTGAAGGGCAATGTAACACCAACCATTGAATGTATTTTAATTTATTTCTACTTTTTTTATGTTTGTTGATGCACAGTACAACTTGTCTTTTAGGCAAGCAATAACACACAATGAGGTGTGGGCTATTGCCTAATAAAAGCACGCCCAGGGGTGTACTAAGACATGAGGCACTTGTGCCGAGTGCCTTATGCCCCTGGATGTGCTCTTATCAGGTGATAACCTACACCTCAGAGTGTGTTATTGCACTTGTAAAATGGGCACCCCCGGTAAAGAAGTTGATAAAAAAAGTATATAAGTATACATAAAAAACAAAATGAAATATGACTGTATCATTTGAAAAAAAGAAAATGTAGTCTCTTTAGTGCTTTGTAATGGATTTTCATTAAAAGTTAGTAGAGGAGACTGGTGTTCCTTTGTGTGTGTAAGCCCCCCTCCAAGACACACACACAGAGAAATCATGAAAAGGATGTAGTCTTTTTTATTTAACATTTATTACTATGATCATGAGTTTTAGTTCAAAGCAGCCAGACGGAGTTTTAGTTATGGCAAGCCAGAAGGAGCGAGAGTGTCCATTATTGGGTGACGTACTAAGGTATTTTTCTTGCCTTCCCCTCCCCTTCCCTGGCCCCCTACACAGAGACTCATGTGTTGTTCTATTTGTGTTACTTTATGTTTTTTTGTTTTGTTTTGGCATTGTTTCAGTGGGACCAAACATGTCCCACAGCAGCCACCTTAGACCGGTGTTTCCTGTTTCGAGGAATCGCAGGTTTTGAACTGTGATTCTCTGTGTCTTTAACTGAGACAGAAAGTTGCATTTTAAGAGATGAACAGGGTTGTGTTTTGTAATTTAATGTGGTTTTTGTTTAAATGGGAAAGGAGTGGTACGGGTCAAATGACTTCTGAAGAGCAGGTATCGGATTTGTATTTGAAAGAGCGTCATGCCCACACGTGTTGTGCTGATGACTTTGGGGACAGTTTTCTGGAGGAGAGGTGAGAGTGTCCATGAGAAATGTGGGAAAACAGTTCTTAAAAATGTTTTGCCCTTGTTGTTCTTTTTAATGTAGAAGTTGTGCTGCATGCTGTGAAGGAGGAGGGGGTAGGCAGACCAGAGCTCCATCACAAGCATGTTGTGCCGTCAGCTGTGCCAGCCAGTGTTTCTGTTTTTGGCAGGCACAGCTCACTGATTATGTGGTGTTGTAGGGCTCGGGATCAGAGGGTAGTGCCAGTTGTCTACTGTATCATCTGATAAGGACACAGCTCAGATGATGTAGTAGCCAGTCAGGATGATGGATTTGTTAACCTATTTTATAAGGGGTGTTATCATATCATTTAACAATAAGTGGAGCCAGAGAGAATAACAGTAACTGGCATACAAGTAAAGCAGAGACTACAGGGTAGTATGCACATTGATGTCAGTAATCAATAGTAACTATTCCTGTAACTCACATTGGATGTATGTGTCTTAGTGAGTTTTGCAGACTCTATCACACTACAAATAGCAATCCACAACAGATGCATGCCAACAACACTTGTTACAAGTCAGCTACAGTAAATAATGTTCACTGACGACTTCAAAGCTTTTTCTGCCTACTATTTGTAGTCTACTTTTACCTATGCAAATTACGGCACTGGGAGCCAATGTGGTTTGGCTGAATTCATAAAGTCAAATTGAATTTATGGGCCCCAATTCAAAGCCAGACCAAAGCTGCGAGTGATCTATTTCACTCAAAGTTATGCTAGGGGCACCAGGCTAACTATACAGTAGCCCTCACATATCAGCTCTAACATAGTGGACATACTGCAGAATCAAATTATTCATCATAGAAACAGATTTGGAATTAAAAGGTAACATCAGCAAACCAACACTGGGAGTTGCAAAAGAGTTGCATTATGAAGTACTGTATATAACATTGTGTTACCTTGAACTATTACGTTAAGGATTTTCTGACAAATTTGCATCAGTATTTCATAAGTGAGCTGACGTGAACAGTTCAGAGTTCAGGAAGTAGCATAGTCTAGCGATTAAAACACCAAGCAGTGAACATGAAGACCCAGCAAACCTTGATTTGACTACCAGCACTTGCATATGGGTGACCCTGATCAAGTTAGTTGTCCTTTCTGTGCTCCCAGGCTGTACCAAGAAAGCTTTGGCTCAGTGTACCTTTCCAGGCTGACATATAGAAATAGATTAGTTGCCGTATTGGGTCCTTGTAAGAACAGAACCAGAAGCAAATGGTTTAATACCTTTTATTGGTCCAACATACTGTAGATGTTACAAAAAGAAAACAATGTCTAAGCTTTCGGACCAACCAAGTCCTTCCTCAGAGATTTATTTTGATCATAAGTCTCTGAGGAAGGACTTGGTCAGTCCAAAAGCTTAGACATTGTTTTCTTTTTGTAACATCTATGTTGGTCCAATAAAATGTATCAAACCATTTGCTTCTGGTCCTTTCCTGGTTGAACATTCTAAAATAAATTAAAAAAAAAAAGACGTTGGCTATGGTCACATTTTCCTGAACTAAGTTAATAATTGTTGCTCATGATGCTTTTATCATTCAGTAGGAAGCAAAACTGCATTTCTAGAATAGGGCACTGTACTATGAAAGACTACTACATGTATTAATTAATGTAACACAGATGTGTATACAATGTATAATACAATGCGTGATCTGAGCAGATATGATTCTCAATGTTTCTTGCTAAAGTTGCAAGATCAGATTCTCAGTTAAAGTGTGATCTGCCGTCTTTAGTAACATTTCCTTTTCTCTTTTTAAGGATGATCACAAATTGTCTTTTGAAGAACTTCAGTGCAAATATGGAACAGATCTAACTCGGGTAAGGTGACTTATTTAACAATGCACAAAATGAAATCTTTATTCAGCATATTCCATTAGATGGAAACTCTTTCAATTGCAATTCATAATTCAGGGTTATTTTTGTACTTGTTTCTAGATACCCTATTATACCTAGATATATAGATACATTGACATTAATGATAGATAAAGGTCTGCTGCCTATCCAGTCTGCCCATTCTACCTGACTACTCTTCTTTGGCCCAAGTGCAATTCCACCCCTTAGTTTCTCCCCTTTCCTCTGACTGAGCCCATATGCGTGTGTCACCCCCACATCCCTTGAAAATGCTTACAAATGTGGCCCTTCTCACTTCTTCCAGAAGCATATTCCACTTGTCTACCACCCTTTTAGTGAAAACGTGCTTACAGACATGCTTACAGACCTCATTTCTGAATCTACCACCTGACAGTTTGTATGAGTTGCCCCTCATCCCTGTATTTCTGCTCAAGTTAATAATGGCATTGAAGTCTACCCTGCTTTTCACATACAGGTACTTGTTCATTCTATCATGTCACCTCTTCCCCTTTTTTTCTCAAGCGTGTATATGTTCATGTCCTAAAGCCTGTCCTCATACACCATGCTTCCAAGACCCTGAATCATGTTGGCTGCCTTGCTCTGTCCTGCTTCCACCTTATCACAGTCTTTCCTCAGGTGTGGACTCCAATATCTTGCACAGTGCCTCAGATGTGGTTTCACCATCAACTTCTTCGTCAGACAGATTTCTTGGTTTACTTGGTATTTGTGGGACAAAAGAAGGCCAAAGCCCATCGAGATTGTCCCCCACAATAAATGTGGCACATTAATCTATGACTAGGTTAACTTGAAGCCATTTATCCAGTCTTGTTTTAAAAGTAGTAAAGGAAGGTGAGTCAACTAGTTATTGAGTCAGGGAATTCCAAAGTCTAGGAGCTCTGATTGTGAAAAAGTTTAATCTTTTATTCATATTTGCTTTAGCCACATTGATTTGCTTATTATGTAGTCTATGAAAAATACAACTGTTACTAAAGTGTAAACCAAATTGCTGCATTAATTCTTGGGATCGGTGGACTTTATAAAGGAGAAGAAGATCCCCTCTAATTCTTCTTTTCTGCAATGAGTGTAAACCTGTGATCTATAATCTTACAGCACAATTTTTAGAGGCCAAATAAGGGACCATTTTAGTTGCTCTACTTTGAATTCTCTACAAACCCTGTATATCTCTTACTAGATATGGACTCCATAGCGGGGAGCCATTATCCACATGCGGCCTTATATATGTTCTGTATAAGGGAATAATACATTCCTCGGATTTTGTGGCAAAGGTGCCCTTTATGCGCATGAGTAGTTGATTAGAAGTTTTACCTGCCATAATACATTGATCTCTATAAGAACGTTTATTATTAATTAGTATTCCCAGATCTCTTTCACAAACTGACACTTTCAATGGAATATTATTAAGAATGTATGTCTATAAGGGATTAGCTCTGCCAAAATGTAATACAGTGCACTTATCTATCATAAATTGCATATCATTTATTTGGGTCCAAGTTTCAATCCATTTTAAATCATTTTTAATGAAAAGTCTATTTAATAATGAATCAACGCTCTCTTCCAGCTTAGTATCATCTGCAAATTTTGAAAGAAAATTTGTAGATTTAATTTGCATATCTGAGATGAAAATATAGAACAATGAAGGCCCAAGTAAAGATCCCTGAGGGACCCCACTTGTCACTTGTCCTCCTTCCGATAAGGTACCTTGTATTTTAACTTGCTGACTTCTGTTAGACAGCCAGTTGTCAACCCATTTAACCAAAACAGGAGAGAAGCCTACTAACTGTAATTTAGTAATAATTTTACTATGAGAGATCTTATCAAAAGCCTTACTATAATCCAAGAGGATCACATTTTGGGGGATGTTAAGATCAAGACTCTGACTTACCTTTTCATAAAAGACAATTAAATTTGTAGTACATGACTGTTTTTTTTTAAAGTCGTGTTGAGTAGAATCATTAAGTTTGAATAAATTAATTTATTTTTCCAGAAGTGTTTTAATGTTTTTTTTCCATTACTTTGGATAGAACAGATGTTAGACTAATAGGTCTGTAATTTTCAGGTTTGGATTGATTCACTTTTTTGAAAATAGGTATCACAACTGCCTTGTGCCAGTCATTGGGAACTACGCCCTCTTGAAGTGATTTGTTAAATATAAGAGATGGAGGGAGTGCTAGGGCTGTAGATGCTGCATGTAGAAATCTGGAATTAATATTATCTGGTCCAAGACTGGAAGTTTTATTTATGGATTTAAGTGTTGCCAGTGTGTCTGTTGAAGAAATGGTATAATTATAATTATCAGGTACAGTGGAAGAGACTAATGTTGATGTAACCTTTGTAGTAAATACTGAACAAAAATAATTTTAAATGAGTTGGCATGTTCTTATTGCTGATCCCTCTCCTTTGTACACCAACATCCTTTTTGCCTTACCCACAGCTGTGTTACGTTGTGCTGTGTATTTTAGGTTATCTTATATTATGACCGCTAGGTCTTTTTCCTCCATCGTGCATTCTAGTACCACCACCACCCCCTTCCCATTTTGTATGCCACCCTTTGGTTCTTTTCCCCTAATGTGCATTACTTTGCATTGAAGCACAGCTGCCAGATCCTTGACCAATTCTCCAGTCTGCTCAGATCCTCACTAAATTCCCCTTATCCCCTCTTCCGTGTTGACCCTTGTGCAGATCTTTGTATCATATGGGAACATGATTGCCATTGAAAACACAAGGTATAGTGAGGACTCACTGGATTTAAACTTCTGTCCCTAATGCTTGACGAAGTTATCACTTCTCTCACCAAGATCCTTAACCTATCCCTATGTCTTGGCCAGTTCCCTGACTCATGGAAATCCGCTATCATCACTCCAGTTCACAAGAACGGCTACAAAACTCACTGTGGAAACTACATACTTCCTTCCCTCTCTAAAGCATTAGAACTTGTCATTGCCAACCAACTTACTGTATACCTAGACAACCACAATATCCTATGTCATCAACAACATGGCTTCAGAAAAGGGCATAGCACCACATCTGCCCTCTTGAAATTTACCTCAGCCTTCCCGCAACTCCCTTGACAATGGCCAACTTACCAGTGCAGTTTTTATTGATTTAACAAAGGCTTTTGATACAGTCTACCACAACTTTCTGCTTAACCAGCTCTTAACTATGGGATTATCCCCTGGCTCTACAGCATGGTTCCAAAGCTACTTGGTAAACAGATCACAACCTGAAAAGATTGCAGGTACTGTCTCCAACGCTTTGCCCATCCATTCTGGTGTTCCCCAGGGATCCATTCTGGAGCCACTTCTTTTTTCTCTTTTCCTGAATAACCTCCCTAATCCCTGCACTGAATAAATCATTCTCTATGCAGATAATGCCGTAATTATCATTTCCCACAAAGACCAGCACTACCTTCAGAATAAGCTCCAACTTGGATTCTCATCTGTGGAAAAATGGTTCACAGCACAAAGACTTATCCTTACCTACAAAAAAAAAATATGATTTTCTGCAGCTCCCACAAGAAACGAAGACTGCCCCCTCTGTTATCTCAAATGCACATGGGACTACCCTTGAACAGGTTCCAATGTTCAGATACTTAGGGATTACCCTTAACTGTAACCTATTTTATGCAGCGCACTTCGACAGTGTTGCCAAGGCCACCAATATTCGGCTTGGCCTTCTCTACAGGCACAGGTTCAGCCTAACTCCCACTGCCTTGAGCATTGCAGTTCATAGCTCTATCCTCTCCAACATAGACTATGGCCTTATAGTTTACAGCTCGGCCATTCCTACAGCTCTCAAATGTATCTCCACCTTACTCAACAAAGCCTGTCATCTGATCACTGGTTCTCACCACCTAACCTACACTTGTGACCTCTACACTCAAATGGGTTGGCTACCACTACCAGATCACATAAAACATTTAACCTGTACCATGGCTAAGAAGATCACCATGTACCTAGTTCCCCTGGGGTTCTATCTCTACTCCGTCCTAGCAGGAACCCCCACCGCACAAGAGGTCAGGAGTTTCATCGCCTGCAAGTTCTGCATTGCAAAACATCCTTGGGCCAATGCTTATTCACTTAAAGTGGCCCATACTGGTGAAATAGCCTTTGTCCTGAGATCTCCATGACCACCAAGCTAGGTCTATTTAAAACTAAGCTCTGATCCCACCTCTCTGCCTCTAGCATCTGTGACTGTCATTTCTAGCCTGGTCCCTGCTACACATTCATACAGTCCTGTGATGTATCCTCTCCTTTACCACTCTCCTCTGTCCACTCCCTCCCCCTTCCCTTTCCCACTCACCTTCTCTCCACCACACCCCTCTCCCCTATTCTTCTTCTCCTGTGGACAACTGCTACTGGCATGCTCTATGTAATAGAAATTTTACTATGCAATTGTACATTAATCTAACTTTCTGCACCACCTGTCTTTGCTTTATTGTACATTGCCTGTGCTCCACTATTTGTACTAATGTATTGTCCTGGCTCTGATGTGGAACCTTTGTAAAAGAGCCTTTGGCTCAAAGGTAATTGTAATCCTAGAATAAATAAATAAATGAACAGACAGGCTCTACCCTTAAAAACATCCCCAATGTCACTTATCAATGCATTGACAAGGACAGGGCCAAGCAGTGATCCCTGTGGCACTCCCGTAATAAACTCCCTCACCTCCAAGATTTCTTCATTTTCTACTACCCTTTGCAGCCTTCCTCTCAGACAGTTTTCTACCCAAGTCGACAACCTTTCTCCACACCCTAGTCTCTTAGCTTCTTAACCAGTCTCCAGAGGGGTACATAGTCAAAGACCTTAGTAACCTAAGACCTAATAGACCTAAATAAACAAATGGTCAAATTTGCTACTAAACCTGCAAATACTGCACTCCTTAAAACCTTGATGTACAGAGTATAGTCTTATTATGTAATAAAGTTTACCCTGGATGCTACAATAGTGGTGCTGTATCTTGACAGAGGGAGCTGCCCATCTATCCATGATATCATACTGGGCTAGCAGTATAGCCTAGAGGTTAGAGTAACAAGCTGTAAATGAGCTTGGTACATGCAGAAGACCCAACCTTGGTATGATTCTCACAACCTCCACTTGCATACTATGTGACTCTGAGCAAGTCACTTTACTGCCCAGTGCTCTCAGGTCACCCATGAAAACAGGCACTTGTGCCTAGTGGGCCTTACCCAGTTACCAAAGGCTAAAATAAATAAATAAAAAATAGATTCCAGGAGCATCCCTGACCAACACAGTCCTTCTTTCAGATGCCCATAAGGTACTCTTACTAACACAAGAGTTTGTCATGCACTGAGCCACTGTAATGGGTTTCTCACTGTCTGCTCACACCATCAGCATTTTAAATAAAAAAATATGTTTTTTATTTTAAAACGTTAACTATCTATAATAATTTTATGGGTCCATTTGGAGGTTCTCCTATGCATCTAAGAATGTTGCCTCTTGTGTCCGTAGGATAACAGAATTGCTCACCTTTGGTTCACAGTCCTCTGTTCCTAAGAACATGTGAGGTGACACTCTTATATCCATAAGAAGCCCTCCAGCTGGATCCATAAACTTATATCACAGTCTCCTGCATGTGATATAATGAGAATTTCCATAGCACTCAACTGTGATTCATAAACAGAGGATTATGACATCACATGTAGATAGGCAGCTGAAGTAGACAAGTCTGAGGGTCAGAGTTTTCTTTTTCAAGCAACTTCATTAGAAATAAAGAAAGAGAAAACACAGAGAATAAGTGTTCTATAAGCAGAACTATGTGTAAATCTTAAATTGTTTGAGAGTTTTCTCAGTAGTGTCACAGGCTCTGTAAAGAGTCCTCACTGCCCCAGGGGTAACTCTTAAAACACATAGAAACATATATAGACAATCGGTAGACACATTTAAGCTTCTATTTCATATAGCATATTGTTTGTATTTAGTTCTTCAAACTAAAACCATAAAAATATAAATCCCAAGGTAAACCGGTTATTGTAGTCATGTTTGAGCTTCAGCACATAATCCAGAATCTTATACAGATGGCAAATACTGTAGATCTCAACTTGTTAACTAGAACATCTGCAGTTTGTACTATGCAAAATGACAAATGAGATTTCAACATTTACTTGAATCAAAATATTGTTGAGTAAAAATGTTTTTGATATATTAAATCAGGATTTGGGCTAGGGCTTTACCCCTGCAAGCCTCTGTTTTTATAAAGAGAATTATTACTGAAATTGTATAAAGTCAAGAAAAATTATACAATGCAGGTGAGAGTCAAACCTTACAGACAAATGCTTTCTGTTATTCGTTGAAGCATTCTAAATGAATATAAATCATTTATTTTTTATTTTAGCCATTTATAATTGCTTTAGAGTGTCACAAAGGAACCCTGTATCAGTGAAAGAGCAGCTAGCATTATGCCTCATGACACCACAATGGTCTGTACTGCCCTCAAAACACAGCAGTGAAATAAAAACAAAGCTATTTAATGCTTATGAAAATTAGTAATTTAAAAGCTTTACAAGTAACATACATTGTATAAATTGAAATACAAAATCACACATATCCCCATAATGCAAAGCATCATGGGCTGTATATACACATCACCACAGAATATTATGCTGGTTCAACTTTAAGCATAAATGCATGGTGCTGAAAGGCATCTCACACAGTCTGAAAAGGGTGCCAACAGAAAGACACAGACATGTGATTCATCCTACCAGGACTCATCAGTGTGCCTTGTCTATATGACATCCCAGTGGAATGAACCAGCTACCCTAAGATGGTCTATCTGGGTTATGTTGTGGTGAACCCAATAAAAACAAAAAATGAGATAAAAGACAAAGAACCTCAGTACACAAGCACTGAGGCAATGGTTATTCCAAAGGGCATTGGCCGGGAAGCCAAGTTTCAAAGAAATACAAAATCACACTTACCCCCATAATGCAAAGCATCATAGGTTGTATATGCTAATCACCACTGAATATTATCCTGGTTCAACTTTAAGCAGAAATGCATTGTGCCAAAAGGCATCTCACACAGTCTGCAAAGGGTGCCAACAGAAAGACACAGACACAGGTTTCATCCTACCAGGATTCATCAGTGTGCCTCATCTGTATGACACCCTGGTGGAATGTACCAGCTGCCCTAAGATGGTCTATCTGGGTTATGGTGTGGTGAACCCAATAAAAACCAAAAACAAGATACAAACAACCTCAGTACACAAACACTGAGGCAATGAATACCTTAAAGGGCATTGGCCAGGGAAGCCAAGTTTCAAAGAAATACAAAATCAAACTTACCTCCATAATGCAATGCATCATGGGCTGTATATGCAAATCACCAGAGAATATTAAGCTGGTTCAACTTTAAGCAGAAATGCATGTTGCCCTAAGATGGTCTATCTGTGTTATGTTGTTGTGAACCCAATAAAAAAAGGAAATAAACTGGGCACACAATGGCCTGAGTCAAAATATACCACTTATCAACACTTGTGAGGGGGAAGGAATTGCACAACTCCCTTGCAGCTCTGCCACTCATGAGTTGCTGTCCTGGCCCCCTCTCTTGTGAAGATAAATAGCATATTCTAGATCAGGCTGTTGTGTCTCCCCTATAAAATAGTGGTGTGAAGTGTTGGCCCAGTGACTCTGAGGGTTGAGGCGCTGTACGCAACACCTCACTCCAGGCCGCCGAACTATGTTAGGGAGCAAGCATAGGTTGTCAGAGGTCAGCCAAGAAGGGAAAGGATTGAGCATTTGGAGGACTCATCTCCTCTCCCAGGGTGGGTGAATTGCCACTCCCAGTGAATGACTGCCCCCAGGTGGAGGCTTGAAGGGTAGTGAGGGACAGGATAGTGACACAAAGAGAGGGCATTGTGAGCAGAAGCATGCGCACACCTCCACATGCATGCACGCATGCCAGCAGCAAGGAGAGAAGAAAACTGAAAAATGGATGTGGCAGGCTCCATTCTGGCCTGTTCCCAGCGTCCCCGGCTTCTGGATTAAACTCTCGGGGGGCCAACACTCCTCCTTCTGGCCCCACCATGGGGGGGAAGGGATCCATGGGGGGAATCACTGGGGATGAGCTAGCTCTTGGGCAGCTGAGCTCGAAAGACAAGGCCTCTGACAAGGGGGCCAAAGCCACCTGCCAGTTCCACGGAGAGGAAAAATAGAATAACAAAAAATAAATAAATAAATAACATAGTGGTGTGAAAAGGCATAACAAAATCCTGAGCACCATTTTATGTACAGTATAAACTGTAGGCAAGCTGTTGATACTAATGGTCAAAAAACAAGGTACTGTAATAGGTACAGTAAAAATTTGATTCCTAGGTTTTTTCTCAGCTTAGCAGCTGTCTCTGCTTTGAGAAAGGCTTCTCAATGGAGAGTATTTGCTGTCACTTATTGTAACTTCTCATCTTTGTACTTTGGCAGGTTAATAATGTTTGAAAATACTTCAAGTTTTCAACAGTAGTCTGGTTATCACTGAACATTTGATGTGAATTTTCTTCATTTTGTTGTGCTTGCCTATGGAATACTAGGGTTGATTGTAGCATATCAACAGCTCTTCACTTGGTCTTCATTGGTTGTGTTCTCAATACTCAGCATCAGTATTAGTTTCTCAAAGCAGCAATATCCCTCCAGTTTTTATTTATTTATTTGAAAATATCAGAATTATGAACCTTTGAGTCAGATATTCATTTCAAAAGGCTCCACGTCATTCATCGGACATATACTGTAATTAGACAACATATAATCGGTACATAAGTTGACATTACTCATTGTTGTATACATTGCACTTGGAACAGTGTGCTAAAAAAAACTATAGCTAAGACACAGTAGCGAAACAGTACAGAAAAGCATGATAAAGAGCACATTGATTACATTGGAGATGGTCTATACAGAGTTGCAGCTAATAGAGAATCATTATGCTACAAAGCTGTACTTGATGCAGTATGAGGTCAGACTTTGTTGGGGCCTTGTCACAGATACTGCATTTAAGCTGAGGGATTTACTTCATTGGGGGCAGGTGCAGGAGTGGGAGGAGAGGAGGTGGCTCTTGAGGGCCCTTTTGAAAGCACTGATTTTGGGGTGGGAAGTGATTGTTGTGGGAAGAGCATTGTACCAGGTTGGGGCTCTGATGGGGAAGGATCTCTGGGCTAGTGTAGTTCTGACCCTGAGAATTACTAGTGATGGTTTATCCACACTACGGGTGCAGGCAGTGGGGTTTGCCTTGACTAGTGATGCCATGACACCTGGGGGTGTCAGCCCTAGGACAGACTTCTTGGTCAGGAGGCAGGTCTAGTAATGGAACCTGTCCTCAAAAGTGAGAATTTGTGCAAAGTAGTAAAGGATGCCGGTGTGTGTCGTACTGTCGGCTCCTGACAGGAGCCTGCAGGCCTTGCTGAGAACAACTTTTATTTTGTTGATGGTTGTGGCACCTGAGGCTGCATAGACAGTTAGCCCATAGTCAATTAGGGACATGATGGATGAGGTGATGGCTAGGCACAGGGTGTCTGGCAGTAGGTAGTCTTTGTGGCGATATAGGAGGCTAATCAGCACATTAGTAGCTGATGTGAGAGTGCTTATGTGTGAGTGCAAGGTGAGGGCAGCATTAAAGGTAATCCCTAGATATTTGTATGAGTGAATCTGCTCCAGGGGTTGCTGGAAACTGCAGAGGATGAGCAGGGGGGTGTTTTTCAGCTTACTCTGGTGGTGCGAGAATAACATAGCTTTGTTTTTTTTCAGGTTTAGGACTAATCTACGTTCTGAGAACCAGCATTCGGCTTGGCAGAGAGATTGCTGGAGTAGGACCTGAAGGCTGGTGAGGTTTGCATGGGAGGCACAGAGGATGGCATCATCTGCATAAAGGATGATTTTTCCAGGGCAGGAGGAGGGAAGGGAGTTAAGGAATATGCTAAAAAGTAAGGAACCAAGATGGAGCCTTGCAGTACTCCAGAGTGAATCGGATACATGCTGGATAGCATCTTATTGATCCTCACACTTTGTGTTCTGGAGGACAGAAAGCTCGAAAACCAGTCCAGGGGGCTTTGAGAGAAACCCATTTGCTTGAAGGTGTCGAGAAAGAGGGGATGGCTGACCATGTCAAATGCCTTGGAGAGGTCCAAGAACACAGCTCCAGTCTGTTGTCCCTTGTATAGTGCAGTGTGGATATGATTAGAGAATTCTAGGAGGGCAGCTGCTTCTTCTTTGCGGTACAAGAGCACACATTACTGATTATGATGGATATTCCTTCTCCCTTGAGAGAATCACAGGGTTTACAAGACGAAGCTACAGTGCTACAGTTCAGAAGATTGTGATAATGTTGTAACAGTGACTCCCATGTTGCAGAAGAAAAAATAGCACTCTATGTTTTTGTTAGGCAGGGCCTACTATCAGTGCTAATTTTTTATATCTTAGGTGCAGATTCTAAAACCTAGTGTGCAATATTTTTAGCATTTCTAAAGTCATTCTTTTTCTAAATGTTTATTTTGTTAGGGACTGACAGCTGTTCGTGCTGCAGAGATCTTGGCTAGAGATGGCCGAAATACCTTGACCCCTCCTCCCACCACTCCAGAATGGGTGAAGTTCTGTAAGACCCTGTTTGGAGGTTTTGCTCTCCTACTATGGATTGGGTTTGTACTCTGTTTGATAGCATATGGAATCCAGATGGCAACAGGAGATGAATCTGCCAGTGACAATGTAAGTTATTAGCCAAGCACATGTTACCAATAAACATACAATGATATATATCTTAAGTTGCCAATAAAATGAAAATACAGTTGTTAAATTCGACAGTAACTCAAATGAACTAACTTTACAGGGTATCATAAATGAAGAGTAGGACCTCAACCATGATGGACCAATATGGTCAGTTGGACACCAGACCTATTGGCTGATTTTGGAGGCTGTCCAAGATGGTGGGTAGCCACCTCACAGTACTTGTGTTTCTCCAAGAACACATGACAGAACATCGCTAATGTACTGGTACAGTGACCTCCCAGCCAACTCGTACAGCACTACGTGAGACACTGGTACAGTAACTTCCCATCTAGCACACATTTCTAACCCCCACTCCCTCGCTCCTAAGCACAACACCACTGCCATCCATCCCCAACCCCACAACTCATCATCTCTGCTCATCTGATCTGGCTTCTCTGTGAAGCAGAGAGATCTAAAGCATGCTCCCTGCACTTCAGATGGCTGATGGTACTGCAACATTGTCACTGGGAGTACGTGTACCACACTGTACGAATATGTGCATTCACCATATGCAAATGATTACTCACTCCCACAGCACAATGATGGTTGCAAATTCACAAACATCTTTGCAAGAGCACCTGGCCCCCCTGCACATTTTTTAGCACAGCCTACCACTGTTGCATAACACCTGTGAAGAGTTTATGCCTACTAAAAAGAACTTTTTGACCCATTTAGTGCGGGAAAATCATTTGAATATGGGATGCTAAGTGCTAACTGTGTGGCACCAGAGTATCCTGCTAGCTATGGTTTTGTTTGTGTGCCCTGCTCTTAAAAAGCTAATATACTGCCTAAAACTAACATTAGTTTTTAAAAAGCAGTAAGCAGTACCTTATATATCTCAGGTACTTCATTCTTTTCCTTTTGGTTAATTGGTAGATTATTTTACCTAATGTTAGAAGGTCTGATTTGTGGGACAGCACTCCACTTGGCAGCTGACATATCCAGCTGCCAGGATTCCAGGGACACCTAGTAGGGGAGAGAGAGATCAAGTGTCTCCCAGGAAGTGCTGCATGGAGGGATTGGAAGTGGACCCACAGGATTGCTAGGGCAATAGCTAGGAGAGAGCAGCTGGATGTGATTGTCCACCAGGGGATTAATGACCTGACCAGGAGAAGGGTGGAGTTAACCAGAGTCCAGGAGGATTTCAGGAAGGTGGAGGGAGACCTGAAACAGATAGCATGCTCATTCTCAGAGATGCTGCCTATCCAGGGCACAGGGGAAGCTAGGGCACTCCATATCCATATCTTCAATTCCTGGTTGAAGGATTGGTGTGGAAGGGAGGGTTTCGGCTTCATAGGAGACTGGGGCCTGACCTGGGCAGATGGATCTTATATAAGGAGGATGGCCTGTATCTTTCTGAGAAGGGAACCTTGGTCCTTAGGGAGAAGTTCAAATGCCTCAGCTGTGAGCATTTAAACTGGGCAAGGGGGGAAGAGTCTGGAGGATCTGGAGGCTTAGGAACACTCCCCATGGGAACATGCAGGAGCATAAGTTGACTACAGGAATAGCTAAAGCAGGCAGGGAGGGGCAGGCAGGTGGAGAATGTATAACAAGTGATACAGTGGAGGGGGAGAGTACATAGGAAAGGAAACTGGGGTGGGGAAGACTCTGGAGAAGGAAAACAAGAGCAGAGGGAAGACAGACTGTAAAACATTCCCCCATCTCAGGGGGAGGGAATGGACAAGGAAATGATAGAAGGTATCCTTAGAATGGCAGAAAAAGGGGAGATATTATTGATGGGGGACCCAAATATGCCAAATGTCAACTGGAGTACCTTTGATGCAGGCACATCCAAGAGCAGGGTCATTCTTGATGCCCTACAAGTGGCATGCCTCAGACAGAGTCAGAAGGTTGCATTCACCACTACAGCAAATAATGGCACAAGCAAAGATTTGCAAATAAAAAAAAGTATACATTTTATCGTGCCAAAAATAAATACCCAGATACTGCACTTAGGTCACCACAGAAACCCCTGCTCTTCAACCAATAGGTCTTCCTAAGGGGGCATGCCTCAGCCAGCTAGTATTGGAACCCAATCAGGAGGGAGCAGTCTTAGACCTGGTACTCTCAAATGGGGATGGAGAAAGGATCTCGGATTTAGGAGTGGGTAGCCATCTGGGAACAAGCGACCACCAAACAGTGTGGTTCAAAATAAACACAGCCATATAGTCAAGCCATACAAAAGCAAGAGTATTGCACTTTAGGAGGGCTGACTTTGGGAAAATGGGAGAATGCCTCAGTAAAACACTAGCAAATGAGCAAGAAGGAGGAATGGAGGAACAATGGTGAATAATCAAAACAGCCATCACATAGGCAACAAGCCTTTGTGTAAAGCAAATCAACAAAACAAAACAAAGGAAAAAAACACAATGGTTCTTAAAAGAGATGGTGGGGAGGGTTAGGGAGAAAAACTAGCATTCAGGAAGTATAAGGAAACACAGAAGCAACAGAACAGAGAACTGTACCAGTTAAAGCAGAAGAAAGCGGGGAAGGCAGTCAGAATAGCAAAGGCCCAAATTGAGGAAAAGAATGCCAACTCAGTTAAGAAGTGGGATAAAATCTTTTATAGATACATTAGGGATCGAAGAAAGACCAGGAGAGGGACAGTGAAGCTTAACTAAGGGAAGGGAGGGTGGGCAGAGGTTGACAGTGAAAAAGCAGGATTACTGAATGAATACTTCTGCTCAGCATTCACAAAAGAAGAGGAGGGTGAGGTACCTAAACCAAAGAATAGAAGCATTCTAGATAGGGAAGTCGATACCAGTCCATTGACAGAAGAAAGCATCCTGAAAGAACTCCCAAAACTGAAGGTGGACAAAGCAATCGGGCCTGATGGGATTCTCCCTAGAATTCTAAAAGAAGTAAAGGGAGAACTACTGACTCCATTGACTACCCTTTCTAACAAATCATGGGAGGATAGTGTGGTACTTGAGGACTGGAGGAGGGCAAATGTGATTCCTCTTCAACAAAAGTGGGTGCAAGACAGAGACAGGACACTACAGACCTGTTAATTTGACCTCAGTGGTAGGGAAAATTATAGAATCACTTCTGAAGGAAATAATTGTTGAGTTCCTAGAGGCCAGTGGGGCACAGGACCCAAGGCAGCATGGATTCACAGTGGGAAGGTCATGTCAGACAAATCAAATTTCTTTGACTGGGTGACCAAAGTAGTAGACCAGAGAGAGGCTGTAGACATGGCCTACCTAGACTTTAGCAAGGCATTTGATACAGTCCCACACAAAAGATTAATAAACAAGCTATTCAGTCTTGGAGTGGGTCCCAGGGTTGTATCTTGGGTAAAACATGGGCTGGACAACAGGACACAGAGAGTAATAGTAAATGGAGTCCACTCCGAAGAATGGGGTGTTACTAGCGGGGTAACGCAGTGTTCAGTACTGGACCAGTCCTCTTTAATGTCTTTATAGGTGACATTGCAGTAGAACTGGAAGGGAACTTATGCCTCTTTGTAGAGGACACAAAGATCTGCAATGGGTTTTTTAATTTTTAGTTAGTACTTTTTACCTGTGTGGCCCTTCGATCTGCATTTTTCATGTCCCGGCATCCGTTCATCTCCAGCTGCTGGCCAGTCCTGCCCCGGCCCCCAGTGAAGCCCCTACCTCCATCTACCCCTGTAGCTTGCCCCCCGCAGTGGGGCGGCAGGGAGTCCCCCTCACTCCTCACCAACACAGGATCCAGTATTGGGCAGTGGTGCCCCAGAGGCCAGGAATTCTCTCAGATGGCCATCAAGCCACCATGACCGAGTGCCATGCTTTTCCCTTTTCTAGCTTGACGTGGGTTGGGGCATGCAATAACGCCAATGGAGGGAGCGCGCACACGTCCGCATGTGCTTCCTCCCAGCACCAGACCCCAAGCTCACCCCTTCCCTGCAGTGCCAGCGCACTGCCCCCAGCCTCCACCAGAGGTCATTAGTGAGCCGAAAGGTAGGAGCCCCCCTCTCCCAGAGAGGGGGAGCACTCCATGGATGCTCAATCCCTCTCCACCCATGCCAACCCCTGGTGACTCGAGTCCATTCCCCAACCTGGATCGCCAGCATGGGGCGAGGTGTGATGTTCAGCGCCTCAACCCTCAGCACCACCGGGCCGCCGAAGTTCTGCAACAGGGTTGATACACAAGAGGGGGTGGAAAGGATGAGAAGGGACTTGGCAATGTTGGAGGAATGGTCAAAAGTATGGCAGCTTAGATTCAATGCAAAGAAGTGCAAAGTAATGCACCTGAGAAACAAAAACCCAGGGGAAGAGTACACGATGTGGGGGGAGTTACTACCAACAACAAAAATGGAAAGGGACCTGGGAGTAGTCATATCAGATGACTTAAAGGTAGGCAAGCTATGTGAGAAGGCAGTAAGGAGGGGTGGGGGTATACTGGGATGCACAGGGAGAGGCATCACCAGCAGAAAACAGGAAGTTGTTATCGATCTTTACAGACAGTTGGTGAGACCCAATCTGGAATAGTACATACAGTTCTGGAGACCTCATCTCTGCAAGGACATAGACAGGATGGAGACAGCCCAGAGGAAGGCAACTAAAATGGTGCAGGGTCTGCACCCGAAGCCATACAAAGAGACTAAAGGAGCTTAATATGTATACCCTTGAGGAAAGGAGGGAGAGGGGGAACATGATAGAAATATTTATATACCTCAAGAGAATCAACAAAGTCCAAAAGGGTAGCATCTTTCAAAGACTAGATGTGTAAGAACAAGGGGGCACAATTTGAAGATAAGGGGGGATGGCTTAGGGGCAATATAAGGAAGTATTTTTTCACAGAGAGGGTAGTGGATGCATGGAACAGACTTTCTGAAGAGGTTGTGGGGTCAAAAACAGTGGGGGAATTCAAGAATGCATGGTACAGACATAAAGCAATTCTTATGGGGGGGTAGGAGGAAGTAGGCTGTTGGTTAACAAGGATCTGCAACTTATCTGCTTAGCATATTTGAGGCAGTATAGCGCAGTGGGTTAAGGCTCTGAGCTGCAGATCTGGAGACCTGGGTTTGAATCCCACAGCCACCTAGGTGCATACTATATGATCCTGAGCAAGTCACTTAACTTCCTTGTGCTCCCAGGTCACATCTGGAAACAAGCTTCAGCTTAGTGTGCTACTCCTGGTTAAACAATGTTCCATTTCCCCTTAATCCCTATCTAGTAGGTTGGGAAATGGGCAGACTGGGTATGCCACGCAGTCCTTATCTGCCAACAAAGTCTATGTTTCTATGTAAAATATGGAAGGTCATGCTAACGAATGCCCATAGCCTAGGAAATAAGGTTTCAGACCTTGAGGCCTTGTTGGCAGATGCAAACCTTGATATAGTAGCAATAACAGAGATGTGGTACTCTGCTAATCATGGCTGGGAAGTCAGTGTACCAGGCCATACACTGTTCAGGAGGGACAGGGAGGGTAAAAACGGTGGGGGAGTAGCCTGTACATCAGAGATGGTATAAAGGCTACAGAAGTTCAGGGAAGACAAGGAGAGGCCGAGGTAGTGTGGGTCATCCTGGAGCCAGGGAATGGAACAGCAATATGCACATGGGGTGATCTACAGACCTCTGACACAGAGGGAGGAAGTAGATAGGGAACTAGTGGAGAACATACACAACATGGCAGCTAAAGACAAAATCCTGCTACTAGTGGATTTCAATATGCCGGACATGAATTGGGCCACCCAGGTGACATCTTCAGCCAGAAGCACAGCCTTCCTAGAATCCCTGCAGGGGGTTGAACTCAAGCAGCTGGTGCATGAGCCAACCAGGGACAAGTCGATTCTGGACATGGTATGGACTAATGGGAAAAGAGTTGAAGAAATACAGGTAGAAAGGTAGCTGGGGTCCATTGATCACCACATGGTGTGGTTCAGCATGGAGACATGGACTCAATTAAGCCACACAAGGACAAGAGTATTAGATTTCAAGAGGGTGGATTTCAAAGAAATGGGTAGATGTATACAAGCAGTCCTGGGGAGGGGTAATATAGAGGGTGTAGGAACAATGGGAGAAACTGAAAGGTGTCATAGTGGAGGTAACAAACCAATGCATTAGGATAAAGGCCAAATGGAAAAAAAAGAAGGAAACCACTATGGTTCTCTAAAGAGGTGGGGGACAAAGTCAGGTCTAAAAAGTTGAGTTTCAGGAAATATAAAGGGAGCCATAAGGAGGAGGACAGAGAGGTATACCTTGAATGTCTAAGGGAAGCAGGGAAGGCTGTTAGGAGGGTGAAGGCAAAGGCAAAAGAGGGTTTAGCATGGTCTGTAAACAAAGGGGGTAAGGCATTTTATAGGTACATCAGTGAAAGAAGAAAAACCTGGAGGGGAATTGTGAGGCTCAAAGAGGAGAAGGGAGTTTGTAAGGAAGGGATCTGGACAAGGAAGAAATACTGAACAAATACTTCTGCTCAGTATTCACTAAGGAGAGGGAAGAGTCAAGGACCACAGTTGGATTGCAGAGGCAGTTGGGGGGGGGGAGAGAAGTGGATACCAGTCCAGTCACAGCAGAGAGAGTTCTGGAAGAACTCACAAAGCTGAAGGTCAATAATGCCATGGGGCCAGACGGCATCCACCCAAGAATATTAAAATATTAAGGGAACTGCGAAGGGAACTAGCAGCACCTCTAGCTGCCATGTTCACAGAGTCACTAAACACAGGTGTAGTTCAAGGGAACTAGAGGAGGGCACATGTAGTCCCACTGCACAAGAGTGGCAGTAGGGAGGCGGCGGTGAACTACAGGCCAATCAGCCTCATTTTAGTTGTGGAAAAGATCATTGAAACACTGCTGAAAGAAAGGATAGTGGCACATCTGGAACCCAGCGGTACTCAGGATCTGAGGCAACATGTATTCACAGTAGGAAGGTCATGTCAAATTAACCTAATAGATTTTTTTTGATCGGGTGACTAGGGAAGTAAATCAGGGAGGTGTGGTAGATGTTGACTACCTAGATTTCAGCAAATCCTTTGACACCATCCCACATAGAAGGCTAATCAACAAGATGGGTAGTCTGGGCATGGAAGACAAAGGTGGTGAACTGGGTTAGGAACTGGTTAATAGACAGGAGACAGAGGGTGGTGGTAAATGGGGTACAATTTGGGGAGAGGGAGGTGACCAGCAGGGAACCACAGTAATCAGCACTAGGACCAGTCCTGTTCAATGTCTTCATTAGTGATATTTCAGATGGGCTAGAAGGAAAGGCCTGCCTGTTTGCCAATGACACCAAGATCTGCAACAGGGTGGATACCCCAGAAGAGGTGCAGAAAATGAAGAGGGACCTGGAGAAGCTTGAAAGATGGTCAGAGAAGTGGCAACTGAGGTTCAATGCAAAGAAGTGCAAAACAATGCACCTGGATAGAGGGAACCTTAGGGAGAGCTACAGGTTGGGCAGGGAGGAGCTGACTGTCACCAAAGAGGAAAGAGACATAGGGGTTATCATCTCTGATGACCTTAAGGTATCAAAGCAGTGTGCAAAGGTGGCAGGGAGGGCCAGTAGCATGCTGGAGTGCATAGGCAGTGGTATCACTAGCAGGAGGCAGGAGGTGGTGATGCCATTGTATAAAACATTGGTAAGGCCTTACCTAGAGTACTGCAGTTCTGGAGGCCACACCTCCACATGGACGTAGGTAAGGTGGATACTATCCAGAGAAGGAAAACCAAAATGATGCAGGGCTTGCACCACAAAACATGAGGAAAGACTAAGAGAGCTCAATATGCACTTGCAGGAGGAGATGAGGGAGCAGGGGGACATGATTAAAACTTTCAAGTACCTCAAGGGCATAAACAAGGTGCAGGTGGGGGACCCTTTCCAATGTAAAAAAAAAGTACTAAAACAAGGGGACACAATGTGAAATTGGAAGGGGGTAGATCAGGATGTAATGTGAGGATGTTTTTCTACACAGAAAGGGTGGTTGATGCTTGGAATAGTTTGCCACAGGAGGTAGTGGGGAGCAACCACAGTGGAGAGGTTTAAGCATGCATGGCTTGAGAGGGAAAGGAGTGATGAAAAGCCATTGATCTCATAGGGTCAGTGGCCACATGCAATGTATAGGGCCTACAGGCAGACTGGATGGGCCTAGCAGTCCTTATCTGCCAACAGTTTCAATGTTTCTATGTTTCTCCCATTATTGTACATCATCAGAATTTTGACCTCAGTGATTGTGTCATCACAGCTGCTCAGGTAGGACCACTTAATAGCTGGCAGGTCAGTGATCTGAGATATCACAGTCAGTGAGGTCACTCTGCTGGTGATGTAGTGGGAGGAACAGAACTACTGTAGATATGTCAGCTGCCAGGCAGAGTGCTATTCCACACATCCTGCATAATACTGTCAGACAGAAAACTGTCAAATGAGCAAAAGGAAAAAGAAACATACTTCAGAAATAACAAGTTACACCTGGCTACTTATTAAAACTTGCAGCATTTTCCTGTTTGCTAGTTTAGATTTGACATGCTCTTTGAGGCTTTCAGGGGAAGAAGGAGATGCATGTAAAATTCAGACAATAATTTAGACAGAAACAAGGGGTTGATTTTGAGAGCTACCTGTATCTTTGGAAATAAGGTAATGGGTCTTCATATATAATTTTACTCTAATTGACTCTCCTAGCAGGGTGGGGCAGTATGTTTATCCTATCAGAGCACCTACTCCATACCTAGCATTAGCTCTCACCTGGAGCATAGAGTTAGATGACACCTGCATAGCCCAGTCTAAGTGTTTGATTGAAAGATCCTGCAGGTTTGCTCCACTCTGACCCAGGTCAATGACCAAACCAGCAGGTAGCTACAGAATGAGCCAAGACTAGTCCTGAAATGAGTAAGAGTATGTGTTAGAATGGCTAATTTGGTGAGAGGTTGGGACTGGCAGGATGGCCAGATATATTTTTATTTAAAACACACATATCATCTCTGTGGGTGCACTTTGCATGGAGGTACCATAGTGTTGATACTGTATGTCCCTCAGAGTGAGACTAGCTCCCTCAGAGTCCACCTCTGGCTTTAGGTTGTTTTAGGCACAGGGTGGTTGTATATGAGGGGTCGGGTACACTCACTACTGATTGGGAACAGCAAAGGCACTGTTCGATCAGAATGCAGAAAGGAGAAAATTATGATTATGGTCTTATTGCTGACTAGTGCTACTATCAAAGTATCCCAAACTCTGTGGATACTGTACACAAATCCCTTTTAAATACAGTATACAGTGCATACCAAAGTGGAGAAGGATTAGGGTGAATGCTTTATAAAAGCCTTTAGAGAATACCTAAACATATATTTTTGCCCTGGTACATTTTGACAGATCCTCTCCTACAGTTTTAGTGGAGGAAGAACTGTTTTGGAAGCAATAAATGTTTGCTGTGAATGTCAGTGTTCATGGTTTTGTAGCTTTTAAAACTGAAGTCCAAAAGCAAGCAAACGCCTCATAAATGCAATAAGAATCTCATCCTAAAATGTCATAGACATCAAACGTAATGAAATAATCAGAGCAAAACTGCTTGGGTGTCTAATACATCAACAATGGGGCCATGTTTATAATCTATGTAACTGGCCCTGTATGTTAATTCTATCATATTTATCAATAATTAACTTGTGCCTAAGATGCCTATAAACAGGTGACATGACCATAAATCTGAGTCATACTGCATGTGAACGTGTGGTATAATGACTGACACAGCCAAGCAGGGATCAAGTGCATAAAAAAAAATGCACAAATGCATTTTTCAATTTATTTTTGTAGAAAATCATGAAATACATACAGAAATTATAGAAGAAAATCATCAGTCTTGCACAACAAAATAACTTTAGGACTCTGCTTTCCCTAGCAGAGACTATGGCTCTGTTTCTGCTGAGTTAGTCTTGTGTAATTCCTCTTACACTCTTAAGTCTCCAAGTACCTCTTTGGAAATCAGCACACACATACAAACAAAGGTCCTTCTCCTGTCACTGTCAGCACTTAACTGACTCGACTATGTCTGGTCCCCTAGTGCTGAGCTCTTTTTATAGCTCCTTGGGCTGACATCATAGTTTGTTTTTTCATTACCTATGACATCACTGGCTCTCAAACATATAAATAGGGGCAGTTTCAAGCCAGTCAGCCCTATTGCTAGAGCCTAATTGCAGCAGGACCCACAGATACTTATATTTTTATTACCAGCTTATTACCATTTTGTTACTAGTATGCAGGCATCCCTGACCTGGCATGGGGAAGGGAAGATTGAGGGCGTGCTCCTAGTCTCCCTTCTCCTGCCAATTCATGAGATCTGCAATGAATACAGTTTCTCAAACACAACTGGTCGTTTTGTTCTCTTCTTGGAGTTGGAACCCCTTTCTGGGTTCCTTTCCTTTATTTCTCCAGAGCTACACTAGTTTGAATACTAGCAGGGGCTCTAACAGCTTCCTGAGCCCCTACCTAAATTGGATATTTGTTTTCACCCAATGGCTGAAAGGTCAGCCCACTGGGAAACATTTCATTTATATTTTACATGCAGCCCCAGTCACAACATCTCTGGGCTGCTTTTGTACAGGGCACACTTTATTCTGCAATATGGGACACTCTGGGCTTAGTTCTACTATTGCCCATAGTGTCCCTTAAGCCAGCAATTCTTTTTTAATCATGCCACAAGCACGGCAGTTGGTTTTGCTTTAGCATGGCCTTGCTCCAAAGCACACTTGCAACTCACGGTCTGAACAAGGAGTACCTTTTTAGCTGCATGGTGCAGCAAGACCCACACCGGGGCATTCTTCTCCACATCAGCTCCTGCTCCTGTGTCACACTTCATGACCGGAAGCATTGTCAGGCACCAGAGCTGCACTGTCAAACACTGCTGCATCATGCAGCCATGACTCTGGTGCTCGGCACCTCAGGAACTGGGCATCTTGTTACAAATTTCTTTCTAGGGGCATCAGTACAATTTTAACTACCCCTGGACACTCCGTTAAATATAGGGGCACCAGGGCTTCATACCATAAAGCTCGCTATGCGCTAATGTATTATTGTGAAAGCACTCTCAGCAATCCGGGGCGCAACATGCAAGATCCATATATATAAATAAAATAAATACAGGGGGCAGTAAAGAGAAGGATATATTGTCAGGTTGACCACCCTGACAAGGAGAAAAGAATAGGAAAGAAGGACAAACAGAAAGAGGACAGTAAAAAGTGAAAAGAAATGGGGGTCTACAGATGTTTTCCTTTTATACTTGTTTTATTTCCTTTCAGAACAGAGTCCACTCTGTTACACTTCATATAGGGCCAATAACAGACATTATAAACAGGGCTAAACAGGGATTTAGTGTTCGTCATGGAGTGGTCTTACTCCAATGATATTATTATGTTTGACATCCCTGCCATTTTAGAGTTGCATCAGTGTAGTGCTTTTGAGATTCAATATGCTTTCTGAGTATATTACCCCCAGGTCACACCGGGAGATGAGCAACTTGTTGCTCAGTGTGCCTTCCTGGTGAAACATTTCAATAAATAAATAAATTAATAAGAGTTTTATTGGCCATTCCAAGATCATGCCTTAAACAAGCAAGCAATAATACCCAACAGGGTGGGTGGTATTGGGCAATACCAGACTGTGGTGTAATGAGGCCTGATGCAACAGGCAGAGGGCCTTATAGTCCCTAGAAGTTCTGGTATTGCCCACCCCCCCACCCTGGAGGAAATTACTGCATGTAGAAAATGGGCTATGTGTGTCCTTTTTTATACAATTACAAAAATCTAAAGTAATGATATAAAAATTGGCAACAATTGTATTTTTAATTCTTTGTTTGATAAAGTAGTCCCACTACTGTTGGCAGTAGTTACTCCACCAGTCATCATGGGGCGGGGGCTGTTATGTCTTGTCATCAGTGACCTGCTTCGTTTCTCTCTTTTTTTTTCTTTCACTCAGTTTCCATGGTCCTTGCTGCCTACCTTGAGGACTGAGACACATACAGTGCCACTCTTATTACAGGCTTCAGCCAACAGGAAAAAATAAGAACATTTTATTTTATTTTATTTAAACATTTTGTTTTTTATTTACTGGTCATCTATTGAAAGTTAATGTATCCCCCTGGCAAGGGTACCAGCCAATCAGAGATGAGAAAATAAAAAAGCCCATTTTCTAAGCTGGCAACAGGGTGCTATCAGTGGTGACCGACCTCCACTACTTGAAACTCTCTACCACTATTTCTTAGGAGTTCCTTCTCAGAGGAGGTGTTTAAGGAGAGACTGAAATGTTTTCTGTTGATGCAAACTTTGCACAGAATTTTAATCTTGTCAATGGTATAGACTTGTGGCAGCTACTTTTGGTATTCATTGTTTTTATTTACCCTAAACTGGGAAAATGTTATTTGTAGTATTTATACAGTTTGAATTGTTGTTGGAGTGGAACATCTTGAACCGCTGTGACAGAGTGTGGTAGAAACAAAACTGCCTTGCCTTATCTATATGCATAATTTCCTGCAAACAAAGACCAACACCACTCCAAAAAATAACACAGTCATGAGTGTAGGATGCCTGCCATTTGCCGTGTAACGAAAATTAACCCTGTAAAATCCTAGCTACCAGATTAGTCCAAGGACTGTAGTAGGCATTAGCCTACTGTACTCCAGAGCAATGCTTAGAATTTTCTAACAGTATTCATGGGCTTCTCAGATTTGGTTACTTAGTTAGTTACTTAATTAGTTTTAGTTAGTTAATTAGTTACTTAGTTACTTAGGTGTATATGTATGTTTTTTTTTTATTAAAAGGACACTGTCAACCTGTTTGTCATCATATTATTTCTAGTTAAAAACCCAGATTTTATGATTGCTTACCTTCTCTAACATTCGTTGATGTTGCTGATTGCTTTGTCTATCTCTTTGTTTAGTACAACTGAAATGCATGGTAATGTATAATAATTATACAATGATAAGAAAAATATCAAGGACTCTGATTGGCTGTTAAGTCCCTGACATCACTGTATTGAGGGCAGCCTGTAAAAGGACCGCATAACCAAACCGGAATCATTGTCCACTTCATGCCCATACAATCAAACATTCACTGCTTTACCTCCCCCGCTCCCCTCAACATCAATTCAAAACAGAATGGTACACTTGCACAATTGTTTATTTTCAGAAGTACTGCCTGTAACTTTAAAAAATTGAAGCTTGTACCTGAAACTGCTGTTCCATACGGCATGGGCATTCTCACAATGGACTTTTACTTCTCGGAACCACGCAGGCCATAACTACTGGTCACATGTTTCACTCAAGCCATTCAGGTCAGGGAGAATATGTTTGAAGAAAATTAACTCATTAACCCTGCAAGAAAGCTTGACTCTCTCTATTGTGCTCCCCAGCAAAAGCAGAAGCTGTAACACCTCAAATTAAGCCGCAAATCCACTACTTCTTGGTTCCCCCTGTTGGCAGCAGAATCGTGTGAGCATGTGCATACTTCAAATACCGCACTCGCTCCTCACTGTACCAAAGTCTTGAAAAGAATGACTGCATTTTGCTGAAGTTTAAACTATTTATAAAAGTCATACCTCTAATCACTCTTGTCACACAGAACACGGCTGAGGTAGCTACTCTTGCCAACTGAGTCACCACCGTGGTTCTTGGGATCAGCTCAGTTGCTACACTCCTCATATCACAAAAGAAAAATGGCTTAATTTCTTACACCAATTTAAAAAAAAGGCAATAAAGGGACAAACAAGGGCCACCTTGTATAACAGCACTGAGAGACACAGAAAAACAGTGAAAGGGCCAACAGTGTGGGGGGGGCAGATAAAAATACAGAGCTACAGACCACCTACAGAAAACTGTACCTTGAAGAGACTATTTTTTGGTTAAATTTACAAGTTATCAGTTTAAAACAAGTAACATTCATGTAAAACAAAAGAACATCTGTCTGTATCTTAATTAGAACACCATCTAATAAAATAATACACAATGAGCCATTGTATAATAGCAATAAGGCACAACAGGATGTGTGTTATTTAAGCAATAATCCCTGACAGGGTGTGTGTCATGCTGGGATAACATCACACCTCAGGTGGCTGGGCACTAGACCGCAGGCCGAGTGTGTCCAACAACTGAGGTGTGACGTTATCTCAAATGACACACACCCTGGAGGGCATTATTGCTATTATACAATGGCTTGTTGTTATACAGAATAACAAATATGATTTTAAAGATGTTTTTGTGTGGAAAAACGTTGTTTTTTAAGAGAAGAGGAAACAATCCATGGCATGCTCAAGCTCATCTGCTGGTTCACAGTGAGGCTGAAATGAGACCCGTTATGTTGTGCTGGGATAACATCACAGGTCTAGCCCAAGATTGACCAGAGTCCAGAACTTTTTCTTGATATTGTATAATGTGTAATAACATCACTTCAGGGGTGCTGCAAGCACTCGGCTTCACCTTGTGCTTCAACCCACACCAGGAGTGATGTTATTACACAATAACACACACCTTGTCATGCCTTATTGCTTAAACAGCTTTGTTTTATTCACAGTCCTGGATCTGTCCTTACTGCATACTTCCTAAGCATTACAAACACACCCAAACAGTGCATTCACTCATGAGGCAGTACCATCCTAAACTCTTACTGCATCATGAGAGGCTAGACTGTGTTGAGGGAGTTCCCAAGTCCAGGAAAGATGTAGTTGGAGCTGATCAAGGAATGTAAACAAACCTGTGTTTGTGTGGAAACATATATAGTAGGATGGTTTCAGTCCAAGAGTAAGGGGTAGGGGACGCTGAATTAATATATCTGCAGACAGTCTTATCCATTTCCAAATGTTCTTTTTATTTTAAATATGGCAAGCCTCAATGTTTCATCTAATATATAGTCTTTTTTAAGAGATGCCTTTCTATATAAATACATAACTATACATGATTAAAACACTGTCCACACCAGAACACAAATTCCAACATAAAAATGCTAAACAAACACTCACTGGTGCTACTTACTTGATCTAATTAATAAACATCTAAAATTCCTTTATTCAGTATATGGATTAACAATTCTGAAAAATATGAAATATATTACAACAATTACTGCTGACTCACATTATATCATGAAAACATCATACCATGAATAGGGAAACCCAACACCAAACACCAAGCAAAGTGAGCCAAACACAAAATATTTATAAAGATTGGTATTTTGTTATGCTTGTATCTCCTGATTTTGTTATTTGTCCACACAGGTTCATAGCTGGAATCAAACAGGGAGAACCATTTTAAAATCAGCAACACCAAGTGCAATGATATAGTTTTTAGCTCTTATTTTTACCAATTCTATCTTAACATCAGGCTATCTGATTCTCTCAAAATACCAGCTGAAAGACAAACTAAGTGAGCCATACAAACCCAATATTTCTTTCATTTCTTTACCAATATTTCTTTCATTTCTTTCTACTTTATAAATGACTTTCAAATTATTAAACAAAGCAAATATCTTAAATACCACACTAATAATAAGAGCAGTAAATTCTCATATTTGTCCTCATCTTGAGTTTTTGTTTCCCCCATGTGTCAAAAAAGGGGGCATTGGAAGAATTGTTTACAGAGACAACTATGAAAATTTATATTTACCTTATGTTCCTTTAAGTCTCTCTGAGGATTCTTTTACATCTGGTTCTAATCCCACTAATTCTTTTATGTTTAAAGGTCATGATGTCAAAAACTTCAACACATTACTTGTTATAACCTTCTTTATTTACGTTGTAACTTTTCAGTTCTATTATCAATTTATGACTTGTTTTAAATTATCATATTATCATATTTAGCTACAACTATCGCATTATCATTTCCACCAAACAAAACAATTGGAAAATGCTTCCGCATATTTAAGCTGTAAGGTTTTAATCTTGTCATTGTTCACTATTAGTTTTTGAATTTAAATCTCATTGTTTAACTCAAAGATGCAACAGAAGTGAAACATTAGAAAATGAAGCCTCCACCAAACAAATGCTGCTACATGCTAGCATAAGCTTTAGAAACATCATTATTCTCTGTCAATCTCTTTACTTAACTCAAGGAAGAAAAAACAAGTAATTCCCATATTTAATCTTAGTAAGAGACATCTAAATGAGACAGAAACTGGAATACTAGCAAGGGGTCTTTAATTTGCACTCACCACAGCACTGAACATGTTTGAACTGGAATGTGATTTACAATTATTTTTTAGATCTTTACGTCTTAAGGCACAATTTAGCAGTCAACAAGAAGTAGATGGTTATAGACAAAACTTAAGGGGTGTTCTTTAGGTAAATTCTACGTATAATCCTCCAGCTGGGCTTTTTTGTGCTATAGAAACCGATGCAGAGATAGTGAAAAAAGAAATATATGAGCTATTCAAAACAGAAGCAGATAGAAAACCAGCATATGATAATCTAACACAAATGGAAAGACATGCCTTGAATGTCTTAAAAAAATATTAAAACATCATAATAACACCTGCAGACAAATGGGGAGGCATAGTTATTTTAGACTATAAACATTATAAAAATATTTGTGTTAAATTGCTTGGAAATGAAATAAATTATCTGGAATTAAATTTTGATCCTTTGGATAGTCTAAAAAGGGAACGCTCAGCATTGATAGAGGAATTAGTGCTTTCTAACCTCATAAGAGATAGGGAAGGAGAACTGCTGGTACAGAAATTTCCCATAACCCCTGTCTTCTACACATTGCCTAAGATACATAAGAACTTAAGGGATCCACCGGGACATCCCATAGTATCAGGGATTTCAAGTTTATTTGAGACTCTTTCTGATTATGTCAATTACCATCTATAACCTTTAGCTGAAAAAATACCCACTTATATTAAGGACACTTCTCATTTTATTAACATTTTGAAAGAGGTAAATTTAACTCAGTAAGAAAGGGAATCTGCAGTTTTAGTTACATTGGATATGTCATATCTATACACTTCAATACCCCATCAGGAAGGGATCACAGCTATGGGTAAACCCTTAGATTTTAGAGAGTCAGGGGCACATCCTAAAATAGGAATACTACAGATGCTCACTTAATTTATTCTCACAAATAACTACTTTAGGTTTAAAAAAAAACCTTTTTCAAATAAATAAAAGGGACAGCCATGAGAGCCACCATGGATCCTGGGTATGCAAATACCTATAGGTCAGATTTTGAAAATACTTTTATTTTAAATGAACAAAGTGAACATAAATCAGATATTCAAAATAAAAAATCAACACCAGTAGTAGATCATTTCTTAGAAGCAGGACATAAAGGGGCACCACTAAGGTTCTAGAGATTAGAAGCAATTAGTCCCCCTAATGGGGGGGCTTTAATAAAATAGTAGAAAGAAGGGAGGGGGGGCTTGCGGAGGCTGTATGTACTTGCATTTTCAGATTGTACTGAATGACCTTGGTGTGACCTCACTTGTGCTGTATTTACAATTGCTTTTCTGTCCCCGTAAGCGATTGTATTAAAATGTTCAATAAAATATTAATTGCAAAAAATAAAATAGTAGAAAGAACAGAGACCAGATGGATCTTTGAAACGAGAGCTTAAGAACCGAGGATAGGTTTAAATAAAGATATAAATTGGAATTGTTGCCATAGATAGACTATAAAAACCCTGGAATGAGAATTTCATGTATGAATATGAGAAATATCTGTAAATAGAATGTAGATAATTAGGGACATCATTGTAACTGAGATGCAACAATTAAAGATACCTGAATTCCATTTGCTAACAATTTGGGGTGTAGATAAATAGACTAATAAAAACCCTGGAATAAGAATTTCATGTCTGAAAATGAGAAATATCTGTAACAGGATATTGATAACTGGGGACATCATTGTGACAGCGGTGCCACAGTCAAAGATACCTGAATTCCATATGCTAACAACCTGATGCTACTCCTGAGATCTCCACTTAGTATTTAGGGACCCAAATTAAGTAGAGTTAAACTGCAGGAAGCAGAATTGTAGCTAATAGTTGAAAATATTTTTGATAATCGGGAACATCGTAGTGACTGAGATGTTAATCACAGTCAGAGATGTTTGATAAGCACAAGTCTTATAAGAATTATGGAATTAATAGAAACATAGACTTTGACGGCAGATAAAGACCGCTTGGCCCATCTAGTCTTCCCATTTCCCTACCTACAGGATAGGCCGCAGATCCTAGTTAACCAACAGCCTATTTCTTCCTACCCACCCACAAGAATTGCCTTATGTCTGTCCCATGCATTCTTGAATTCTCCCACAGTTTTAGACCCTACAACCTCCTCAGGAAGGCTGTTCCATGCATCCACTACCCTCTCTTTGAAATAATACTTCCACGCATTAATTTTATGGTCTTTGTCTCAGCAGCATGGTACGTCTACCTTACAAAAAGAATTACAATTGAGGATTTTTGAGAAGTTGTATTTATTTCTTACTTTAAAGAAATGAGGCACCAATACCTTCTTTAGGTAACTTAGATTTAGATTTTTGCCCTTATAGCTGAATGTAGTAGCTGGGTAAAAGGAGGTATTTAATTATTCATTTCAGTAAGAGGGTTATGAAATTTGTACACTTCAAATGGATCACAACCACAGTTCACTGAAATTAACAACAAGAAGTGGGAGACTATGATCTGTACAAGCAGTACTTATGGAAGATGCATTATACTGACTCCTGTAATAAGGTTTATGTTTATATCTGATTTCCTACTAACACAAGGAGAAGGCATAGATATAAACTCAAACATATTAGAAGTATATGGATCTGTAGCTTTAAGTATAAAGAAATGACGTCGTGAATAGAGCACCTTTAAGGCCAACAAAGTGACTGCCTATACAGATCCACGAGGAAACCAAGTTGGTATCTTATGTAGAATGAAGGACTGCATCAACATGGTTAGAACTTTACAATTTCTTCCCTTTTATCATATTTTATCACAAATAAGAATGATTAAATAGAAGTACTGGCAGCAGATGTTGACGCAGTGAGAATTTTAATGCTTATGATAACATCTAACAGCATTCGATTGGTGGAGATTCTATTACCGAATGTACCATTTGTGTTTTCTTCCTTGAGTTAAGTAAGGAGATTGACAGAGAATAATGATGTTTCTAAAGTTTATGCTAGCATCTAGCAGCATTTGTTTGGTGGAGGGTTCATTTTTGAATGCTTCACTTCTGTTCCATCTTTGAGTTAAACAATGAGATTTAAATTCAGAAACTACTAGTGAACAATGATGAGATTAAAACCTTACAGCTTAAATATGTGGAAGCATTTTCCAATTGTTTTATTTGATGGAAATGATAATGCGATCACTGTAGCTAAATACAATGATATGAGATTTTAAAACCAAGTCATAAATTGATAATAGAACTGAAAAGTTGCAACATAAACAAAGAACATTATAACAAGTAATATGTTGACGTTTTTGACATCATGCCCTTTAAACATAAAAGCATTAGCGGGATTAGAACCTGATGTAAAACAATCCTCAGAAAGACTTAAAGAAAAATGAGGTAAATATAATTTTTCATTGTTCTCTCTGTAAAAAATTCTTCCCATGCCCCCTTTTTTAACACATAGGGGAAACAAAAACTCAAAATGAGGACAAATATGAGAATTTACTGCTCTTTTTATTAGTGTGGTATTTAAGATATTTGCTTTGTTTAATAATTTGAGTCATTTATGAAGCAGAAAGAAATGGAAGAAATATTGGTTTTGTATGTCTCACTTAGTTTGTCTTTCAGCTGGTATTTTGAGAGAATCAGATAGCCAGATGATCAGATAGAATTGGTAAAAATAAGAGCTAAAAACTATATCATTGTACATGGTGTTGCTGATTTTAAAATGGTTCTCCCTGTTTGATTCCAGCTATGAACCTGTGTGGACAAATAACAAAATGAACTAATGAATGAGAAAGATTATTAGAAATATATGATACAATTTAGATGTGTTTCACATCAGGAGATACAAGTATAACAAAATACCAACCTTTATAAATATTTTGTGTTTGGTTCACTTTGCTTGCTGTTTGGTGTTGGGTTTCCCTATTCATGATATGATCTTTTCATGATATAATGTGAGTCAGCAGTAACTGTTGTATTATATTTCATATTTTTCAGAATTGTTAATCCATACTGTATACCGAATAAAGGATTTTAAATTTTTGTTAATTAGATCAAGTAAGTAGCACTAGTAAGTGTTTAACATTTTTATGTTGGAATTTGCGTTCGAGTGAGGACAGTGTTTTAATCATGTACAGTTATGTATTTATTTAGAAAGGCACCTCTTGAAAAAGCCTACATATTAGGTGAAACATTGAGGCTTGCCATATTTCAAATAAAAAGAACATTTGGAAATGGATAAGACTGTCTGCAGATATATTTATTCAGCGCCCCCCACCCCTTGCTCTGGAAAGGAGATCATCCTATATCAGTAACACATCGGGAGTGGCAGCTTAGAAACGAGAGGAAAGTGTTCATTTCCTGTGGAACCTCACTTCCTTTTCCACCCAACACAGTCATGTTGTGTGGAAACACCAGTATAATGGACAGAATGTTTTTTTTTTTTTACTTTTTTAAAGAAAAAAAAGGGCCAGGATCAAACTACCAGCTACGTCAGCAATCTTTACAGAATGTTGGCAATCATAAAATGTGTTTTTTTTTAAACTAGGGACACTTTGAGACCTTTTAAAGCTTCATATCCCTGACCCAGGAATACTTTATCCTTTGACTCTGCAGTAGATTGGTCTTCCCACTCCGATACTACCTCCCAGTGCTATCACCAGTTTATGGTGTAGGGCCAAGAGTGCTGGAGGAAACCTTTGTGGATGTACTGTAGCTCTGTGGTGTGTTTCCGAATTGTTTCACCATGCTCCCCTCTTCCCAAGTGCTGTTTCACTGCCATTGGTCTCAACAATAAGCCGAGACTCCTTTGGACAGAGAGGCTCTTTTCATAACCAGCCATAGTAGTCGCTGTTGCAGCAGGTCACAGTGTCAGTCCTCTCTGGTCAGGGATGTTCACTGATGGCAACCCTCCCAGACTGCAGCCGCCTGATCACAGGTGTCTAGCCTCACTTCTGAACCCATATAGCACAGTACTGCTGAGTGATCAGGCTTCTGAGTTATAAGGCTGGTTTTACTGATGGTTGCTTTTACTAGGATTGACAGTTGGTGCTCATTACCTGTTTTTATGCCACATATGAGAAGTTCTCATTAGAAAGGTGTTAACGCTCAAGCAAAGAGCTGCACTACAAGTGCAAAATGCCAGCTTGTTGTTTCCAAAAAGACAGTTTTTAAAGAATGCTTAATGAACTGCAGATCACTTGTTACTGATAAATTCATATTTTGTAATGTCCCTTGATGCTTTGAAACTTACCTCCCACTGTGCTAGGCTCATTATTGCATCCACTTTTGACAGCAGAGAGTGAACATTTGTGCAAGAAAATGTTTTATTCTTCTTGTAGTTTAGTTTCAATCTTTCCAGTATCATAATAAGATACTTAAAAAAAAGAATAATACATGTTTTGTGCTATATTTTTGTTTTTGAGGAATCCACTGATATCCTTCATTGACTGGTAGGATATCATGGATCTTTTTTTTCTCTGAGGCAAAATTTAAGTGCTGAATTGCAGTACCATCCATTATTTGATATGAATTATTAAATTAAAGTTTAGGTTTCTACCACCATTTTCCCTCCATTTATGTGGCAAATGCTTTAAGAAGAAATTTGTCAAAGTGTTTTTCTCCAGTTTTAAACAACAGTTTCTAGTTTTTTGTTGTGTTTCTTCCATTATACAATGGCAAGAAAGATTTCTGAGCTCTGATTGGTTAGTGTGGGACTAGACTCATAATGTTATCCCAGTACAACATCACGGATCTAGTCCCAGCACACACATGACCCAATCACATCAAAAAAGATATCAGTGCATGTCTGTGATTACCACTGGCTTTACAGCAGTCTGCTAGTCCATGCTGCTAACAGACTCAACTGAAAGCCTCACAGATTTCTGTTCTCCCACAAAAACAACTCTCCTAACATGTCAGAGGCTGCCTTCCTCCAAACAAGAAAAAAAAACTTTATGGTTAACTGCTAGCCATATTGCACATCAGTGCTGTAGCAGTCTTCCCCAGCTTGTTAGTAAACCGCACTCCACTTCAGCGTCACCACTGACATTCTGTCACACCCTCTCCACTTTTCGTTCCTCTATTTAATGTAAAAAAAATCACAGTCAGCTCACCCTGTTCAGCCTCAAAATCACTTTCAACACTTTACCTTTTCCCCACTGACTTTTGCTTGCAGTATCTGGTAAGGCAAGCATATGGTCAGAGTGACATGACAGGCTGTGAGGAGACGAGGAGGGACTTCTGTGAAGCCTCTTACATTTCTGACCAGAGGGACTGCTAGGCTGCAAAGCTGATTGCACATCTTTTAGTTAGGTGATTTCTTTATTTTTAAAAAGCATGCTGTGCTTGCTGGCAGTCACAGTGTCCAGGGAGTGTCTGACAGACACAGATGTGTCTGAGAGTACCGCTGGGGACTGATGTGAAGATGATTCCAAACAGGCTTTTACTTTGCTAATTTTTGTTGTGAAAAGTAAGAAAGAGAAATTGTCATGAGTGATTTTGGGGCTGAATGGGGTGAGCTGACAGTGATATTTTAATTGTTTGTTTTTAAATTAAACACAAAGAAGTGGAGAAAGTGTGATTGTCTCAGTGCTGACGCTGAAGTTGAGTGCAGTTTACTGATGAGCTGGAGAAGAGCAGTGCAGCGCTTACATGCAGGATGGCTTTTAAACAGCAGTTAACAGTAATTTTTTTTATCTTATTTGGGGGAAGGCAACCTCTGACATGTTAGGAGAAATTTTTACTCCACCGATCACGTGATGCAGAGTGCTGAGTAGAAGCTCCTCCGCTAAGCTACTGCCTCCCGAATATAAATTCACCTTTTTGCATAGTTAAAACCTATCTGATTCCTCTGCTATGATTTTTTCTTGTGTTTAAACATCCTGTGCTCGAATTTTGGGTATTGGAGTGGTAAATGGAGGCTTATATGAAGAAAGCCCCGCAGAAACATACCCCCCACCACTCCTGAGAAGGCCTCAAAGAAATCCTGAGCCTCGAGAGGCCCAGGCAAGTCTGATCCTTCGTGTCAAGCTGGAGATCAAGAGTCTTTAACTCTTAACAGGTTCTTGGAAGAATTTAAGCCATTTCAAGAAGAGATGAAAGATATGGCGACTGATTTGAAATCCCTCTTCAGAAAATTGGATGAAGTCTCTATCATGGTCTTGGATAATACTGCCCAAATAGTCTCGATCGAGAGAAAACTGGAAAGCCTGGATCCTGAATTTCTATCAACGAAACAAAAGTTATCTCACTTAGAAGCTAAACTCGAAGATTTGGAAGGCCGTAGCTGAAGAAATAATGTTGTAATACTCAGGCTTCCAGAAGGGGAAGAGGGCCAGAATGCAATAGTCTTTGTGCAGAAGCTGGTAGACCGGGTTGCTGGTCCCTCTCCCTTTGGCCCAATGTACATGGTAGAGAGGACTCATCGGTCCCTGAGACCAAAACCCCCACCTGATGTTCCCCCTCATCCCATTATCTGCCACTTTCTGAATTATCTGGAAAAGCAGCATTTCTTGCAGAAAGTCAAGGCCTTACAAGAAGTCAGATGGGAGAAGGCGAAATTGAGAATTGCTCAAGACATCCCTGGCTCGCTTCGTCTGAAGTGGAAAGCCTTCTACCCTATTGTATCTAAGATTATAGCGGCAGGGTTAAAATTCAGAATGGGGTACCCAGCAAAGTTATAAGTCTCAGTAAACAGCTCTTGGTTTAATTTTGAAGATCCTGAAGCTGCGCTACTACGCCTTAAATCAATGCTGCTAGATTTGTTCCAGATGACCTGAGAGTGCCTCTGGAGTATCAGGATTCACTAAGAGCTGCTGAGTGCTGTTACGCATTTCTTTCATTGAGAAAGCTTTTTCCAATGACCGAGTTCTGCTGTGTTTATTTTCTCAATTGGAACTGGGCCAGTAGTATACAGCCTGACTCTTACCATTTTCACGCACTGGCTTTTTGGTGTTAATATTGTTTCAGGGCGATTCCTTTTGGGGATTCTGGTGATGGCTTATTTGGGACTGCATTCCAGAGAATACTACATACTCAGTTTCTCGGGGTAGCATACAGGGGGAAGGCTTTTGGTTAATGGCTCCTGACTATATGTAATATGTTAGTTTTTCAGGTTTTCGAGCAGTTTCGGGCTTTCATTGCACTTTTGGCAGGCCAGTTGGACTAGGATATGACCACAAGGGGGCGCGGTTTGCCCAATTAACATAGGTCTGGGTGATTTTGACTCGAGAGGGATCTCTTTCATTCTCTATGCCATTCTGGCTTTGCAGTGGGTATTTTGGAACTAAGGATTGGTAACCCCTGGGTAATCACTCCTAATTGTTTTCTCATTTCAGGATCTCGTTTTGGTTGTGATCCTGTTTCTCATTTTTTCATGTTCTCAGTTCAAGATTGGGGTTACCCCTTCATACTAGCTTCTTCCCTTGCTCTGGTTCTTGGTGAGGTTTTCTACAGGGGACAGTATGGCGCAGTGGTTTAAGACTCTGAGCTGCAAATCTGGAGACTTGGGTTTGAATCCCACAGCCCCTACCTTCCATACTGTGTGACCATGAGCAAGTCATTTAACTTCCTCGTGCTCCCAGGTTGCACCTGCAAACTTTCAGCTTAGTGTGTCTCACCTGCTAAAATAAATGGTAAAAAAAAAAATTTTTCAATTCTCATTTTGGAGTCTCGTGGATACCTGCCATATTCACATCTCTGATATCTGGTTTCATTTTTTTTTCTAGCTCTATTGGATTCACTATCATATATCCACAGGCTCTGGAAACCCGAGATCGCTCCTTAGGCATTAAAGGCTTGTCAATACAATTCATAAACTACTTTATACCTAGAGATACATGGGTGACCACTAGCAGAGGATATTCTCGGGGGGCAGGAGGGGGAGGATAGGACCCAGTGCTGTGCTAAGCATTGCTTGTGACAGATTGGGGGTTGGGAGGGTGGGTGCTACGGGTTTTGATGGGGGATTGGGGTGTACTGGGGGCTTAAGGTTGGGCTTTTGATGGGAGGTTTAGGGTGGTGGGAGGGCCTTACAGCAGCAACAGGTAGGGTTAGATTACTCATGCTATATACCCTGAGCACGGGGTTGAATCTATTACACCTAGTAGTCTTTAGCAAGTGGCCAAGGAGGTGACTTTTGCAACGTGGAACGTTAAGGAGATCAGGAAAAAAATCTAAGCAATATCAGGTTCTTAAACATTTACGCCTATTACGCTCTCAGATAACTTTCCTACAGGAATCGCATTTATTAGAAACAGAAGCCTCACAAGTGAGGAGACAACAGGTGGGGATAGTGTAAGAGGCTCAGGGCTCCTCCAATAGTTGTGGGGTCATGCTTATTATTAACAGGGGTATTCCCTTTGTTTCTACACAAGTCATCAAGGATACTGAGGGTAGGTTTGTTTTAGTTATAGGTACTTTCTGGTCAGTCCCATTGTTACTAGGCAGCATATACGGCCCTAATGCAGATGACCCTGGGTACTTCATGAGACTTATAAATATAATCCTGCCTTTCCTTCCTATAAGGATTATTCTGGGGGGTGACTTTAATCAAGTCATAGACTCAAACCTCGACAGGTCAGGTGGCGGATCGGTGGGGGGTCTCTCCAGGTCAGAGGGCTTTTAGAGACCTACTGGATCAATGCAGGCTCTGTGATATCTGGCATGTCCTACATCTGTATTCCAAGGAGTTCACCTACAGGTCATTGGCACACAGCTCGCAGTCCCGCATTGATTACATTTTCATTTCTCAGACTCTCTTGCCTGGGGTCAGGACCTCGTCGATCCAACCTGGTCCTGTCTCCGACCATTCTTTGGTGTTGTGTAAACTGGCATTTCAGGATGTTTCAAAGAGAGAAACAAGATGGAAACTTAATGATCAATTGATTAAAGATTCTAAATATTGTAAAATCATAAGGGAACATATTGAGGCCTTTTTTTTGTCCTACCTTTTAAACAGTGCAAAACTGGAAATTATATGGGGGGCTTTTAGGGCTTACATGAGAGGCATTCTTATTAGTATGGCAGTGACTAGGAAAAGAGCTAGGGAGAGGGAATTATTATCTTTATTATCCCAAATTCGGGTACTTGAAATTAATGTTTCGGCCAATACTCCAGAAGAGGATAGGATGAAGCTCCTATTGTTGAGAGACAGATATTTAGAATTATGCCGGGAAAAGGCAGAGTTAGCTATCATATGTACCAAAGCTAGTTACACTGATCAGGGAGAGAAGGCGGGGCGCCTACTGGCACTCCATATCAAGCAACAAGAATCTGTGAGATTCGTCCCTTCTATCAGGGTGTCAGCTGATGGGTCTCTGAAAACATCTCCTACCGATATAGTTCAAGAAGTTGCAGTATACTACAAAAAGCTGTACGGGGACATGGAGCACCCCCCAGCCCTGTAAGCGTGGAGAAGTATCTGATGGACTCCCACCTGCCATCCCTGCCAACACATCACAAAGACTCTTTTGTTTCCTTTATATCACAAGAAGAAATTGCTGAGGTTATCAATGGTTTACCTTCAGATAAAACTCCTGGTCCTGACAGATTTTCTTCCCTTTTCTACAAGACGTTTCGAGATCTCTTACTACCAATATTTAATAGATTATTTCAACATATTCTTTCCGGGATAGAGGTTGATCGTCACCTCTTTGAAGCCTTGATAGTGCTTCTCCCCAAGCCACACATAGACTCAGAGCTTGTCCAAAGTTATAGGCCTATATCTCTCTTAAATCAAGACATTAAAAATGTTCTCAAAGATTTTAGCTAATAGACTATCCATGGTACTCCCTGAGTTAATAAGCATGAATCAGGTAGGATTTATGAAGGCACACTCATCGGCAGACCACTTGCTTACATTATCTCATGTCTTCTCGGCTACCAGAGACGCCAAGTTCCCTGCAGGCCTGGTCTCCCTGGATGCCAAGAAGGTGTTCAATCGGGAAAATTGGAGATTTTTGTTCAAGGTATTGAGTGCCTTAAAATTCCCTCCGGTATTCATATCCTGGGTTGCTGCACTCTAAAAATTCCCTACAGCAAGAATCTCAGCTAATGGGGCTTTCTCTAACTCCTTCCCACTTCATTCAGGTACTAGGCAGAGTTGCCCCCTATCGCCTCTGTTATTTAATTTTTACTTGGAACCCCTCATTCAAGACATTCTCAAAAATATTTCTATACAAGGTATTTGAGTCGGGTGCCATGAAACTAAAATCACCGCGTATGCAGATGATTTGTTGATACACCTCTCCCATCCGGTTTCATCAATACCACGCTTACTGAATGAAATAGCCAGATTTAGCGAGCTATCTAATTACAAGCTGAATGCCAGTAATTCCTTATTTTTCCCATTAAACCACAAGGTATTTAATAACGATATTAGTCCCCTAGGCTTATGCTGGACTCCAAGAGCATTTAGGTATTTGGGCATTAAGTTATCCCGTAATCCCTCAACATGGTTTAAGGATAACCTGGATTCTCTCTCACAGGTTATTATTCATGACCTTGACAGATGGTCTAAACTTCCCATATCATTATGAGGCAGGATTAACATAATTAAGATGAATGTCTTTCCTAGAATTTTCTACCCCCTAGCCCTTCTCAATTCTTTTATCCCTATACGCTGGTTTAAAAAATTGCATGGTATAGTTACAAGATTTATTTGGGCTGATAAATACCCCCGTTTGGCTTATTATAAACTAGCTGCCCCAAAATTTGAGGGAGGGCTGTGGATTCCCCATATGGTATTATACTACCGGGCTAGTCACCTAGTAAAATGTGTGAGATGGATATCCCCGCGGGCCTTGAAATGGAACAACCAGCATGGCTTAAGATTGAATTAGATGCAATTAAAGCTAAATGCCTGGACCCCTTAACCCTATTTTACCTTAAACTGTCACATGTAAAGACAGCTGACTGTCCTACAGTAGGTATCTCTTTAAGAGCTTATGCACAGTTATGTTTATTTCTTCATTACTCCCCTCAGACTGACTTAGACAGTATAGCGCAGTGGTCTAAGGCTCTGAGCTGCAAATCTGGTGACATCCAGCAGACCAGACCTGGGTTTGAATCCCACAGCTTCCACTTGCATACTGTGTGACCCTGAGCAAGTCACTTAACCTCCTTGTGCTCCCAGGTCGCTCCTGTAAAAAAGCTTTCAGCTTAGTGTGTTATACCTGGTTAAACAACCAAATTTAAAAAAATTAAAATTAAAAATCTGGAACTCCCAAACTTTTACTATTAACAGGAGGCAGATTCCCAGTAAGTGGTTGCCCCAATTAGGTGATGGAAAACTGCTTTCCTTGGTGGATGGGGAGGGACACTGGTTGTGCCCAGGTGGAATTATTGAAAAATTTCTCATTCTGGTTTCATCTCACTTTAAGGTCATGCAGTTAAAACACCTAATCACAATAGTCCTGGGGAATACTCCCCTTTCCCAGAAGGTGTCAGCCTTGATACCTGAAATCTCCCTGCTGTCTGGATCTTCAGGCACTGTATCTAAATTATACAGAGTGTTGTATTATAAATAATACGGGGACTCCTTTGGACCTACTAGATTCTGGAACTCACTCCTCCCTCAATACCAGTTGGATTAGCAATCCCTATGGAGAGCCTGTCATAAATATGTTTCTCAGGACAGATTGCGTCTCATGCAATACCATATATTACACAATATGTATTGTACCCCTGTTAAACTAAAGAAATGGGGTTTCTAGAATTCTAGTACATGTACTAAGTGCATGCAGGAAGAAGGAATGCTCCTTCATATGTTTTAGTCCTGTCCCAAAGTTTTCCCTCTATGGAATTTAATCAAGATATCTCTGGATCCCCTTTTGGGCCTTCAGGAGTACTTTATTCCTGAGATATGTCTCCTAGGGGACATGTCCTTTGTCAGGGTCAGAATCAGGAAATTTCATATTTCCATGATTGCTCTGTCTGTTAAGAAACTTATTTTACGCCATTGGAAAGACAAATCCACCCCATCTTTCCAAGAGTGATTGCAGGAAATCATTGCTAATCTCCAAACAGAAAAGGCGATTGCAAGCCTTCTTAATAGACTTGGAGCTCATAGTAAAATATGGGATCCCCTCCACTCCTTACTCTCATTGTCTCATTTATGATTATGCCACACTTCAGTCTTTCTCATATGTCCAATGGAAATAATCACTGCACTTTAGGGTTATTCGGTCTTGTTGCTGCTGTAAGGAGGGGATGAGGCGGGAGGGTTGGGCTGGGCAGTTCTTTCTGTACATGTGGTATGTCACACCTTGTTCTGCTGTAACTGCCCTTTACAAAGGGAAATGTACTAATAAAGTTTAAATTATATATAAAAAATAGTTTATTCCAACCTACTGGCCAAAACAAACAGAACTACTTTTTTTCATAAGTATTCCTACACATTGAAAAAAAATATCAACAAAATAAAAATAATTTGAAATGTACTTTTTTTCTTTTTACACAGGAGCCATTGTACAATCACAATTATGCACTTCAGGGTGTGTGTTGCACTGGGATACCATCACTTTTCAGGTGTTGGACACACTCGTCCTGCGGCCTCATGCCCAACCACCTGAGGTATGGCATTATCCTAGCACAACACACACATTGTCATGCATTATTGCTTAATCAGCAATATTCTAGCAAAATTCCAATTTTGTTTCCTTGAAATTTTGTGAAATGTTTGCAAATATTTTGTGAAATTTTGCCAAAATAATGAATTCAGTTATATGATCTATTTTACAAAGTATTTGTTTTAATTTCACTCAGTTTGGTATGCTGCCTTTAGAAAACCTTGTACAAAAGTGTGCCATGTTCAGAATTTTAGCATTAAATGTGACTGTCATAAGCCTCCACTCTTTTAACATTTTTAAAATTGCAGTGTGCAATTATGTAAACTGCAGAATTTTAAACCCCTAGAGAGAATATAATATAACCAGTTATGTTACGTTCATTGCCCCATTAGGCTTTGAGGTCACCCCCATGGCCCATCAGCAGGGCATTGCAATGCCATGCTGATGAGCTGGGTTTGGAAGCGAAAATGGGAAGTCAAGTTGGGAGGCAGGCAATGGTCGAGACAGCTGCCACTCAGCAGTGCATCTCAGTTGGGGGGGGGGGTTGGCGGTGGGTTCCACCTGCACAGCTACTCTTGCGGCTGGACCAGGAAACTTGCTCCTGCCACGGGGGAAGCAGTGGTTGTGTGAGGCTGACAGCACCATTGCCCTCACCCAGAGAGAAGTATTCTTTCAATATGCCATATAACCACAAGAACTCAGTGACTTAATTTGTGAAAGCACATGCATATGCAGCATTGTTTCTATACAATACCACCTGCTGACTCTTTAACAACCCTGTAGATAACAATACATATTTTTACTATTTGAAAACAGTGCCAACACATGACTCCAAGCCTTACAACTAGTTACATCTTAGGCCATTGTGATAGCAGTATCTGGATATCTTTGGTTATGATGGAGCCTGACAGTGGGCATCACTGTCACAGGGGCGTTGGAGAGGCTTTGCAGGTACATGATGCCAGTGCAGGTAAGGTGATTCAGTGGCGATAAGTACTTTGCGAATGTTAAATTCCACAAGTGGAATTCTAGTGGCATCACCTGTTATGCATCCATGACATTTTGAGCAAATTTTGCCAATTAGTAATTTCAAAAATATCCACAATAAATTCCAACCTACTAAACCACATTTATTCAGCGTAAGTTGATTCCAGGACATATTTACTTTGGTATGAATGCCAAATCTTGAGTGTGTACTTGCAATAACAGAGGAGCTATAAACATCCTAATATTTTGAAAATGTTCACACAAGTTAGCAAATAAATTGTGAAATTTTGAACTCCTGTAACTTAAAATTTACACAGCCATTTATAGCAGTTTCTGTTATTCTTCCAAGAAAGTATGCAGGTACATTTTCAGTTATCTAGCTCAAAGGGTCGTTAATTTGTAAGCACAGAAATATTTTGAGAAATGTTTAGATGAATAATAAATTGCCAGATGTTGAGTCTCTATAAAGTCCCTGCCCCATTCACATTTGAACTTGGCATACTTTTAGGTAGTCATCCTGACAATATGCATACCAAATGTTTGATTTCTAGTCTTACAGCTAATTAAGCTATGACCAATTAAAGAATTTCAGAAATTTCCAAACAATTTTGACATTTTGCAGAATTTCATGGAATTTTGTTGACTATCTGGATAAATACAATATCCAGTTCCCACAGCAGCATGGCTTTTGTAAATCCCATAGCACCACCACTGCCCTCTTGGAATTTACAGAATACATTCATGAGACACTGGATGAAGGGAACCCTTGTGGGGTCAATATATATTGGCCTCACAGAGGCATTTGATATGGTTGACCATAGTGTGTTCCTGAAAACATTACTGTCCCTTGGTTTATCCACTGAGACAGCCTTGTGGTTCCAGAGCTACCTAACTCAGAGAACCCAGCAGGTAAAAATACAAAACATACTCTCTGATGACAGGAAGGTATCATTAGAGATACCCCAGGGATCCATCCTTGAACCGCTACTGTTTAGTCTCTTTCTTAATGCCCTCCCTGAGCCCTGCTTGGCCAAGCTTCTCCTCTATGTGGATAATGCTGCTATCTTTGCAAGTAGTCCCCATCTAAATGTTTTAACAAACAAATTACAAGAGAGTTTTATTAGGGTTGAGGAGTGATTAACACAAAATAAACTCCTAAACTATAAAAAAACAAAAACAGTGCTGTTCTACACCCACCACAGCAAGACAAAAATCTATCAGTCTCACTATCTAAAACAGCAAACTTGAACCACTGGAACAAGTAAACACCTTTGAATATCTGAGTGTAAACCACAAAAGCTCCCTCTCCTACACTCAACACATTGGCCAAATTGTAAAAACAATCAATACCAGACTAGGCCTGCTCTATAGGCACAGCTCCTATCTGACCAATGAGGCTCTCACCCTAGCAGTAAATAGCTCTAGTCTCTCAATTGTCAACTACAGCCATGTCATGTGTAATACAGCCATGAACACCGCACTTAAACAAGTAAAAACAGTGCTAAACAAGGCCTGCAGGGTAGTGTCAAGTGCAGCTGCATTCACTCACACCTGTGATCTCTACACCCAAACTAAGTGGCTAAACCTACAAGGGAGAATTCAATACTAGGTCTGTCTCCTTGGGAAAAAAGCCCTACTATGACTGACCCCAAAATCCTTCCAGAGGATACTCAAACCAGCACACAATTGTCATTGGACCAGAGGCAAGGCAAGGAGCACATTGCACATCCCATTTTGGCAGACTACTTTGGCCCAAATAACTTTCTCCTACAAGGCCCCACTTTGGCACAAAGAGCTCCCGGTCAGAATCTTAAATAACTTCAAGCTTGGGCCATTCAAAAGAGAACTCAAATGTCACCTATATGACTGGGTGAGTTGTGACTACTTTAAGTAACCCTCCCCCTCATTTGTTTCCCTTCTTCTTCCCCTCACCCTCTTCCCTAGATGGAGCATTGCATGGGGATATCCGTTAGCCCTTACCTTGTTCCACTCCCTGCCCCTCGCACAGCCCTTCCCATTCCCCCTGACTAATCACATTCCACCTCCCTTCCTCTACCTTCCTAAACTTAGACAGCCCACTGATCAACATTTGCACTTATTTTTGATTTTACTCACCTCCTCTCACCCCCCACCTATTTTTTTACCTACATCTTTACCTTCCCTTTCTCCCCTTACCTTCCTCCCTTCCCTATCCTTTATCCTATTAAGAGATACTAAAGGAGCTTAATATGAATACCCCCAAGGTAAGGAGGGAGGGGGGGCATGATAGAAACTTTCAAGTACCTCAAGGGAATCAACAAAATCTGAGATGGTAGCATCTTTCAGAAAAGAGATGTGAAAGAATAAGGGGGCACAATTTGAAAATAGAGGGGGATGGCTCAGAGATAACGTGAGGAAGTATTTTTTCATGGAGAGGGTTGTGGATGCATGGCACAGCCTTCCTGAGGAAGTTGTGGAGTCAAAAACAGTAGGGGAATTCAAGAATGCATGGGACAGACATAAGGCAATTCTATTGGGGTGTAGGAGGAAGTAGGCTGTTGGTTAACTAGGATCTGAGAGCTTATCTATAAGGTAGGGAAACAGGCAGACTAGGTGAGCCAAACAGTCCTTATCTGCCATCAAATTCTATGTTTTTGTGTTTCTATGTTTCTTCCCCTGCCATACTCGCTATCCTCCAGCTATATCTCTTCCACTTATCTTGATCTACATCCTCCCACCAATAACCTTTACCTACCGTTTCCTGCACCTTATCAACTCTCTGATCAACTTAGGCACATACCATGTATCCCTACCTCCCCCCATGACTATTACTGCCACCCTCAGTCCTCCCTCACTTGTTCCCATTCCTGTCTTCCCCAGTTCCCCCTCTTGTTCACTCCTAGTGCTTCCCCATCCACCGTCTAAATCCCCTTGTCATAAACCAACCTCCTGTAGTACCCACCCTCCCACAAGCTCATACATACTCCCTTCCCATACTTATCCATGCCTCCATTCCTGCTTTATCCCTCTTGCCACTCTCTGGCATCTCTCTTCCCCCTCCCTATCACCTCTTCTCTTCTGCCTCCTCCCCTCCCCTCCCTCATGTATATTAATCCCTTGTCACCTTTTGTTGCCTTAATTGCCTGTATTGTAGCACTTTATTGTTATTGCCAAAATGACTGTGATTAATATAGAGAATAATGGAGAGGTAAGTTTGTGTTATGGATTTTTTTCACACACCCAAGATGTGTGATGACCCATAAATTTCAAGAGCAAAACTCGAGAGATTTATGTGGTCATCACACACCAAGAGTGAGTGAAAAAATCCATCACCTTAAACTTACCTATCCTTCATTTTTAGGGCTGTGGGTGGAGCCTACAACCATTATGCAAGAGCTCTATAGCTCTGAAAATGGCCATTCGCAGAACCCCTTCCGCTGGACTTTTGGAAGTATCCTTCTGAAAGCCCAACAGAGCTTAAACCCATCTGCCATGATTGGCCTAGGGAATAACAACCACATTATTTTGGCTCTTACTTCTGCATTCCGATGCATGAACTACATAGGCATACGACTCATGCAAAATGCTGTTCAATATTTTCTGTGCCCCCCTCCCCAAGTCATGCCCGACATATTGTGGCACACTGGGAGCTCACCCCAGTATGTGGATTCTTTTTTCTGTAAATTAGAAAATGGTCCATCATCACATTTCTTTTTTCCCTGGTGCCCTCCTGTCCAAGTTATGCCCGACATCACGGTGCCCAATCCCCATGTTGGCATTCATGTGGCACACTGTGAGCCCACCCCAGTGTACCAAAATGTTTTTTTTTTGTTGATTTGCTGAAAATTATAAAATGGTCCCTCGTTGTTGATTTTGTTTCCTGTGAAACTGAAAATGGTCCCTTGTCATTGCTACAGTCCCCTCCCCCACCCTCCCACTGAGCACCCCTCTCATACCCCTTTCCCATACTTACCTCTGGAGGTCAGCGCTGTCATCTTCTCTGGACTGGAACACATCTGCACTCTTCAAAGCCCAACCACGAACTGAAGAATTAACAGTAAGCATGCTATACAGCCATTCAATGGGATTTTCAACTTATGCCGATATCTGTCTTTTTTTGGAATTTTTGCCCCAAATTTTCAACATGGAGTTCTTGGGACACCTCTTCAAGGAAACTGTCACCGTCATTTTGTTACTCAGTCCTGAAGGTGATTTCGCAGTCACCGTACAAAATCACCTTTCGGGACTGATTCACGAAATGACAGTGCCATTGTTCATGAGATGGGGTCCCAAAATGTCCACGTTGCAAATTTGGGGAAACAATTCCAAAAAATGACTGTGTTAAGAGTGTGCATTGCACAGTTTCTCCATGCGCTCCTAACGTTGCCAATTTTTAATATTTTCATGCTACATTTTTAACATTGCCATTTTTGCACACCCCCCTTCAAACCAATACAGCTCTCATTTTCCACAACCTGCCCAAAACTTGTTTTTGCACCTGTGGTGCAGAATAGCATGTTTGCTCTGCGCAATCACCTTTTGGGACAATTGAACAAAATGACACTGGCACTGCTCATGAGGAGGGGTACAAAAAAGGCCATGTTGAAAATTTGGTGCAACACCTCAAAAAATGGCAAGTTACACCTGAGCATTGAAAAATTTCTATGCACATGTGTAACTCTTGTCACTTCGCAGCACTTCACAGTCCTATTGGGTCTGGCTAGACCTTATTTATAATTACTGGTGTGGAGGTTAGACTATATTTCTAGCAGCTTGAAAGAACAACACTTTTTTTAGCTAGAGTGCAGTTTTATTTTTGAAGAAATTGAACTGTACATGAACAAAACACAGTTGAAAACACTGCAGTTGAAATACTTTTTGTGAAACAATGGAATGCAACGGTTTCTTTGGGGAATGTCATTTCAACTGGATTTTGGGTTATTATGAAGTGTCATTTCAACTCAATTTCAGGTTATTATTGCCTTTGGTGCATAATAAGTTAACCTGAAATCTGGTTAATATGCATTTTTAACAAAACAGTAATCCCGTTGATATTTTGGGTCACCAGTAATTATATAGAGAATAATGGATAGACAAGTGTGTGTTATGGAATTTTTTTACACACCCAAGGTGTGTGATGACCCATAAACCTCGAGAGCGAAGCTCGAGAGGTTTATGAAGTCATCACACACCGAGGGTGTGTAAAAAAATCCACAACACATAGTTGTCTATCTTTTATTTTTATAATCACTGGTGCAGGGAGTTTTTCAAGCAGTGCTGTCAGAGAGTGAGAGAGGAGGAGAGAGAGAGAGAGAGAGAGAGAGGGTAAGACACACACACACACACACACACAAGCTAGCTGTGTCTATCAGCCTGTCTCTCTCTCTCTCTATTCCCTTCTCATCTCTTCGCTCCAATTCAGATATATTGTTTGAAACTGCCAATACGTTTTAAGCACAGTGGGACTGCAATTAGAGTGGTCAGTCACTGCGGTCCATTCACGATCAGAGAGGCTGTCTCCTGCGTCTTTGATGGACTCCTGATAAGTGCAGGATCGACCATATACATTTTTTTTGTAAGGGCACGATCAACCACATAAAACTGAAATAAGAAACTGGTGTCTTTCCTGTGAGGAGAGTGAGAGGGAAGTCCTGGCAATGACTGCGGGTCCTTGGGAAACGGGAAACGTAACTTTTTTTTTCACGCTCGCATGCTTGGCCCGCCCACACACAAAGTGACAGCCAGTTAGATGGTGCGCTGTACATGAGTGACAAAGACTGCAACTAAGTTTTAAGAAACACTGTAATAACCCAATTTCGGGTTATTATGGCATTTGAAAGTACTCAGAATCCGGTTGTTAAGTAGGGTCACCAGTAATTATAAAAGCTTATTGCCACCTGAAATGACTATGTTATTGATATCTCACTTGCCTGTTGTTCCTTTCTAAATAATTCCCACAGGTTACTGTATCATTTACTAAAAATACTACCAACAGTTTAAAATCTGGTTCAATTTCAGTTGGCATCCATCTGTATCCCCCTTCCCCGTGGACAAGGCTGAAAATAGACAAAAAATTATCTAGTCCTTCTTCCCGGTCAACAAAAACTAAATAAATAAATTCTCTGTATATACTGTACCTTTTGTTTGTTCTCACTCTGATGTGAAACCTTTGTAGATGAGCTTGTAGTTCAAAGGTTGTATTCCAAGATGATAATAGCATAAAATAAAAAATTAATTTCACAAATATTCCACAAAATGGGAATTTGCTAAATTCACCCAGCCTTAAATAATTAAAATTTCAACAATTGTCTCAGTAGCATAGTCATGTTTTCATAATTCTTAATACATTTTTGAACCACACTTTAGTTTTGAATATGTTTCAGATGGTACAGTACTCTAGTGTAGTGTTTCATATTGTTACTATATCATATTAACTGCTTCTCTATCCTTTGCAGCTGTATCTTGGTATTGCACTGGCAGCTGTTGTTTTCATCACTGGCTGCTTTTCATACTACCAGGAAGCCAAAAGTTCAAAGATAATGGATTCCTTCAAAACTATGATTCCCCAGGTACAGTATAAGGGTTGTTTGCATGTGTAGGAGAGTGGTAAATGTATCAATCAAGAGCATGTTCACGTTAACATTAAAAACATGAAAAAAAACCAGTAATTTAAAGTTTTTGCAGTCCCAAAGGTTGCAACACATTTGCCTTGATCTTTCCTGCTGGATCTTTTCAGCTCTCCTAATTGGGTTGAATGGCCTAATCTAACAAAGCATATTTATGACATACAGTTTTCCTATTACTAAGATTTTCCTGCATTAGCTGGTCAGAGTCACACAGTAGTTTGTGATATTTTTGCCACGTGCAGTGGAGGGTTTGCAAAAACTTCTGATCCCTTAGGATTAGTTTTCAAAATGTTCCAGTTGTTCTAATTGTTCAAAATTATATTTTTAACTCAGCCATAAATACTTGTAATGGGGGTGAGAAATGCATTTTCAGTATTGTCACCCTCCTACAGCCAGTAGTAATCCTGTCTAAGTTTCTTTGGAATTGAAAGGGTTGACATGCTTAGGAGAAGAGGAGACCAAACAGAAAAATGGCCATACACAGTTGGGGACAGTACCTCAAAGATGTAAAAATCAACAAATGATCTTGAGCAAAAATACTTGCTCATTCACTAACTATTATACCACTTGAAATACTGCTATTCTGTTCATCATCAGCAATACCATTAACAGGGAAACAGACTGACCACAAAATGTTTTGTTCCCTGTGGTTATATTTTCCTGGTTCTCTTTCTTTTCATGTTTTGTTACTGAGGTGTTGCCACGTGGTGAATCTTTCACCCACCATGTTAGTCAAGGCTTGCACAGCCAGCCCATAGCACCTTGTAAAGTTATGAACAGAGGTCCAGGTTGAAGCTCAGCAGGTATCTAGAGGATGCACACACATGCTCTTTCTACTGAAAAATGCTGCCAATGCTTTGACGGAATGCCCTTTTTCTGTATTGGGGAGACTACCAAGTGTTATATAGGCTACATTGACACTTTCCTTTACTCACGTGAAAATCATTGAGGAGAAAGTTTTCTTGCCCTTGGCCTTCAAGTTGAAAAGAGTAAGCACTGCTAATGACTTATAAAATTCTGTACCCTTTTCAAGTACTATTTTTAGGGCATCCTATCAAAAGTACAGTACCACACACCAGGGTGAAGCACTTTGCAATTAGATTATGCAGTTTCATGCATGTCAAATTGGAAGTAACTGCCATTAGATTACACTCATTCCTGCAGTGACTTGCAAGATATCACTGGCTGAAACTGTTATATTGCACTTTATCCTAGGGGTGGGACTAGCTTTCATTCTTTATCAATACTCGATACCAAGCAAAGTATGTAGGTACTTAAATGGTTTATTGCAATAATTTGTTCAGACTAAATTAATACTTAGCCAGTAGGACACAAAATGCAGGCTCATAAACAATGATGCTGCTTACTCCATCTTGATACAAGTAAAGACCTCTTTTTGAAAACCCAAATGTTCAGATTACTGGCAAGATACTACGTCCTCATTCCTGGACAGGATTATCCATGATTATGGTCTTGGATTCTACATCTGAAGATACCTTTCTTTTCTTCCAACAGATTCAATAATCCTATCATATATCAGTCTCAGCCAATTTTAAGCTAATGCAATTATGGCACTGCATCTCTAGTTATTTGTGCTCTCCCCCCAGTTGAAAAAGGCAAGTGAAACTTTTTCTCAATTAACTACTATGGCAAATTCACCTCATCCCATTTCACATTTATATTCTGCCCATTAGACGTGAGACTCCCGAATAGGCTATATTGTTTGTTCATACTGGGATGCCATTTTAGAACTTTCACTAGATGAGGCTGGGTGGTGCAGGATTTAGAAAGGCCTTTGTGTTTATGTGAAACAGGATAGATTATGGCTACAGCAATGTCATATTATGCATGATTTATACTTTACCCCCAGTAAAATGTGTTGTATGGGTAGGAAACATTCAAATTTATACTTAAAGTGTGGAGAGTCTGAGGGTACTCTTTGTCATAACCTATGGCTTGTGGTAAGATTCAACATTTTTGGAAAGTGATTCAGCATTCTCTTGATCCCTTCCTGGGTCTTCAAAATGCATTTGCTCCAGAAATGTGCCTATTGGGTCTTTACCATGGTAGAATAAGTGGACCCTGGAAAGGGTATCTAGCCTCAGTTTCTGCAGCAGCTAAGTTAGTCATTCTGTAACATTGGTTGGATGCCTCAAGTCCAACTAAAGAGGAATGTCACTGCAAAATTCTTAACATCCTAAACATGGAAAAGATGAATTGATAATTTGTATGGACACCATTCACTATTTCAGAAGAGATGGAAGTCCTTATATGCTTTATTAACTACCTAGTTACTTATACCTTTTTATCATAAACTAGAAAATTCTTTGTTTGGCATCTATGTAAGGAGCACAAAGTTAGTGTTGTTTTATTTTTATACTTTCAGTTTTTGTAAAGGTTGCCAACAGATATGTAGGGTTCTGCTGTAATGCATGGCTTATGTGATATTGGATCTTTAAGTGTATTATTTGTGACCTCTGTTCGATGCCATCTAGTCATATTGTCTGGTTTGGGGGGATATAATTGTTATTGTTGTAGAGTTTGACTAGTCTGGTAGGCTATGTCTGGAGTTGTTTCTTTTTATGTTTCTTTTTTCTGTATAGTTCCTGTTGCTAGTTTTATCCTTATTGTATCTTTTTAAATGTCATCTATTGTTTCATTTTGTTACTAGTCAGTGAATTTTCAATAAAACACATTCAATAAAAAAAAATACAAAATGCATAGCATACATGCATAGCAGGCTATATAAAACAAATGATATATGATATCTGATAATGACTATATAGACACAAAATGTGAAAAAGCGCTGCATATTAATCAAAAGAATACGTATTCATAATACCAGCAACAGCAGTGTGTGAAAGATTTATTTAACACACAATAGGTCCATGAATTTTCATGACTTTTACTATGATTTCCATTACCATGACAGTAACATGATTTTTGTGCAAAATTTTCCATCACTAAAGTATATCCCTATGCATGACCCTACCATCCCCCATGTCTGGACTGCATCTTGCTGGGCCACAATAAAAGCCCCATTAAAAAAAATGTATGATTCCTGGCAAGAAGGATAAAAGCAGAAGGGATGGATCATTTACCCTTTGACTCCAGCTTCTACCCAGTTCTCTTTATCAACCCCTCAGTAGGCTTGCTTACCTCATCTGCAATATCCTGCTCTAGATCTTAAGAATCCTGCTACATGCATGCTTCTTCCACTCTGCAGACTGTACAGTGAGAACTAATACTGAAGGCTTGCATGATCTTTATGCAGAGCATTCATCTGCACATGATTGAGACCTTATTGTTGCTAACATTTGAATGGAAATGAGGAATAAGGCTGATACAGCTGTTGCCCCTGATCTGGACACACCAGCATCTAACACAGATGAACAGTTATCAAACTGAAGAACTTTCTGCAATAACTACAGCTCATGCAGGGCATTTAGTTAACAACCCCAAAACTCTGATCAGAGTATGTCTGCTGCTTCTACAGAGGTGAGGCAACTGACTATTTTTTTTTTTGCTTTCCATTTTCTGGATATCTTTTCAGTTATTTCTCCCACCCTTTCTGGTGTGCATCTGGGGTGCTGACATATGCATGTGGAGGCATGCACATTTCAGGCACTGTGGAGCACCCCACCCTACAAGCTGCCCCCTTCCCCACCTATGCCACAACTGGATGTCCCCCCATGATGACAGGACTATGGGAGGGACAGCATCCACCCCAAGAGAGGAGAATTGCTGAGGCAGCACAATCCTTCTCCTATCCTCCCCCCCCAGCTGCCACCTCAATGACCCGAGGTTGTTCCTGAACCCAGGTCACTGGCATGACGCGAGGTAAGGCACCAGTGCTTCAACCCTTGGTGCCACTGGGCTGGCCCAAGACAACTGACTATTTGAAGTAGGCAGCAGGCATTTAAAGGGAGATCAGCCTACAGATTAAAAGTTGGTTAGGAAGTGTGCCTCCTTTTCTGATGGATAGTAGTTGTAGCCCAAGTGTCACAGCCTGCCATGGAAAGGCATTGAAATTATAGGTAATCCTTAAATTTAACTGCTAGACAGATTCAACAGGATTGATTTTTTAAAATCAGGAAACAAAAGTGCAGATACTACAGCTACAGTATACCAAAGAAAATTGCATCTACATATTATTAGTTGATATCCAACCATAAAATCTTGCTAATGTTTTAACACAGCAAGCCCTTGTGATTAGAAATGCAGAGAAGATGAGTATTAATGCAGAAGAGGTCGTGGTTGGGGATTTGGTTGAGGTGAAAGGAGGAGACCGAATCCCAGCAGATCTTAGGATCATCTCTGCACATGGCTGTAAGGTGAGTACTTTGGTCATGCAGAAAGGGGTATAATAATGCTATCTTATTGGTCCAGTCTCTGAGGAGAGGAAAAACCTCTGGAAATCTGAGTCTTGGGTCATTTTAGTGCTGTGTATAGTAAGGAGTACAGCCAGTGCATAGCATTAATAAATAACATGATAAATTGCCCCTGCAATGAGCTATACTGTATATTATCAGGAAAGTAGCACACATCACAAGAACAGTATAATTCTTCCATACATTTTAATTAATTGGGCATTTCTTTTAACTGTATTTTCTGTTCCTCTGACCAGCTAGGTGGATTGATGGAATTTGCCCCATGGTTTCTCCATGCTGCTAGTCTCCACTCCATGAGAATATTGGTACAAAGACAACTGTCACAGCAGAGGTACACATGTATGTACCCTGCCATATACTCTACAATATCCCTCACCCTCTTTGTCTCTTCTACTGAACACCACCTGTACTCCTAAGGTCAGCATTGGCAGTGTGAGGCAATGCTGCCTCCCCCCCATGGAGGAAAAATGTGTCCATTGGGACACTTTATCCTTCTTCTTTCAGGCCAGTCCCTGTCATCCTTCTCTCATTCCTGAACCTGGCTCATTGACATTGTGAGTGGCAGCCCTGCCACTGTATTGACCAGTTGGGTGCTTTTCTGATATATCTTTGGGCATTGTAGACTTCTGAACTTTCTGTGATGCATATAGTAAATCATGTACTTTCACCAAGATTGGCAATACAGTGTACAGAACTTGATGATCATCACCAAGCCCAAACTATCTAGCTGTAACCTGTGGAGATGCCGTAACATTTTTTACATGGCACAACTGATGCAATTTTGCTTGGTTACGAGTTTTGAAAAACGTATTTGTTTGGGACTGAAAAGTTTTTCTATGGTTCACAACTGAAAATTGTTTTCGTATAGTGTGGATCCTGGAATTCCCGCTACACAAATAGTAAAATTTGATGGAATTTACTGAATTCAGGAATTTCTCCCTATCACAAATGTATAATTTTATGTCTGCAAGTTGCATACCTCCAGTCATTCAAGATTTGGTTAAAATTGACTCAAATGTCCAGTAATACTTGCTGTTGTAAACAAACAAAAACCTTTCTGAGTAAGCAAAGTATGCAGAGGGAAATATACTACTAATCTATAAATCTAAACACCTGTAAAATGGAGGATTTGGGGTTCATCACACAGAATCTTTCAGAAAAGTCAAAAACAAAACTTGAAATTAATTGTAAAATTTGCATCTGACATTCTTCTGTCAAGCTTTTTATTGATAACCATAGTGAATAACAAGATAGAATGTGTTGCCTTGAAAGTGTCATTAAAAGTGCTAGTTTATTTCTGTAGGTGGATAACTCCTCACTCACTGGTGAATCAGAGCCTCAAACAAGATCACCTGACTACTCCCATGAAAATCCATTGGAAACTAAGAACATTGCTTTCTTCTCTACCAACTGTGTAGAAGGTATTATATTAGTCTACCTGATGCTTTATTTTATACATTTATGTTTGACAGTCTGTATTCAGGAACATACTGTACTCTAGACCACTCTTGTGTAGTGATTGTTCTGCTCTGTACTATCCATTTTATTGATTACCAGTTTTATTTATTTATTAATTATCAGATTAACAAATACCTTTGAGCACCGAACAGCTCATCAATAGTAGAAAACAGGAAGTTGTTATCCCTCTGTTCAGACAGTTGGTGAGACCCCATCTCCGCAAAGACATAGACAGCGTGGAGGCTGTTCACAAGAGGGCAACCAAAATAGTGCAGGGTCTGCACCAGAAGACATATGAGCAGAGACTAAAGCAGCTTAATATGTATACCCTTACGGAAAGGAGGGAGGGAGGGACATGATTGAAACTTTCAAGTATCTCAAGGGAATTAACAAAGTACAAGAGGTAGTATCTTTCAGAAGAAGAGATGTGCAACAGCAAGGAGGGCACAATTTGAAGATAGAGGGGGATGATTCAGAGGTAATGTGAGGAAGTATTTTTCCACAAAGATGGTTGTGGATGCATGGAACAGCCTTCCCGAGGAGGTTGTGGAGTCAAGAACAGTGGGTAAATTCAAGAATGCATGGGACAGACATAAGGCAATTCTAGTGGGGGGTAGGAGGAAGTAAGCTGTTGGTTAACTAGGATATGCTGCTTATACAATAGGTAGGGAAATAGGCAGAGTAGGTGGGCGAAGCAGTCCTTATCTGCCTTCAAAGTCTATGTTTCTATGCTGTAGAAGGATTGTGCAGGGTGAAGGCTAATGTTCACAGTATTTAAAAAGTAAACCGCACCTGTGCTAAAGAGTGAGAGGCACAAAGTGACCTGGATATTTGGATGCTCTTGAGGGTTCAGGCTACAGGGGCCCTAGCAGCTGTATGCAGTCCTGGTTTAGCTGCTAATAAGAGATCAAATGTGTGCCCACTTGTCACTATTAATTGTAAAGCTACTGCGTACCTGTGTGCCCAACTATGTTGTTAGCACAACCCTTGCAATTCATAGGAATGGAAATTACAAATGGAACAATGCCTTAACCATCACCCCTTGGTGACTGGGGTTCAAAGACTGCTTATAGACACTGAGTGTGAAGAGTCAGTGAGAGATTGCAGCCTGCCCCTGGAGAAAAATAGTACTAATGAGCGCTCAGTTAAGAAAAAGAATACTGCTGGTGACCAGAGCAATCCATCCCTCATTGAGCCATGGTTATACCCCCCAGGTGGGGCATGGGGTGGGGGCCCATGCACCCTGAGATGTCTGTATTTCATCAGGATGCTGTCTCTGGGCAGGTAGGGGCATTGAGGGTCAGAGCCTGGTGCTCCATTTACCAGGAAGCTGCGAGGTGTTTTTCTGGTGTTCTCGCGATGTGCCATGTCCCCTGATGTCAAGGCGCTTTGAGTGCCGATGTCTGGCACATCGCCCCCTTTCAGGGCATCGAACTTGGTTATACCTCGGGTCCCACCCAGGGTCAGACAAGAGCCGGGCTCTGGTTCCCCCCTCCTCCAGAGAGGATGAGCAGTCCCTGGGACGCTCAAGTCCTCTCCTCCCAGCCGGCCCTCCAGCTTCTCGGGCTCATTCCAGAACCCTGGTCGCTGGCGTTGCAAGCAAAAATCCAACCACTGCACCAGGAGGCCGGCCCAGAAACATAGACTTTGATGGCAGATAAGGGACCACTTGGCCCACCTAGTCTGCCCATTTCCCTGTCTTCAGGATAAGCTGAAGATCTTAGTTAACCAACAACCTATTTCTTCCTACCCTCACTAGAATTGCCTCATGTCTGTCCTATGCATCCTTGAATTCTCCCACTGTTTTAGACCCCCACAACCTCCTCAGGAAGGCTGTTCCATGCATCCACCACCCTCTGTGTGAAAACAATACTTCCTCACATTGCCCCTGAGCTGTCCCTGTCCCCCCCCCCCATCTTCAAATCGTGTTCCCTTGTTCTTGAACATTGCACACTGAGGTCAAGCTAACAGGTCTGTAGTTTCCTGCCTCTACTTTGCTCCCACTTTGTGAAAGGGAATCACATCCGCCCTCCTTCATTTCTTAGGTACCACACCATCCTCCAATGATTTGTTAAAAAGGGTAGTCAGTGGTATCACTAGTTCTCCCCTTAGTTCTTAAGAATTCTGGGATGAATCCCATCAGTCCCTAATGCTTTTTCCACCTTCATTTTTAGGAGATCTTTCAGAACCCTTTCTTCTGTGAAAGAACTGGTATCGACTCTCCTTTTCTGTGTGCTTCTCTTGATTGGATTAAGGTACCTCACCCTCCTCTTCTTTTGCTAATACTGAGCAGAAGTATTCATTCAGTATCCCTGATTTTTCACTGTTCCTCTCTGCCCACCCACCTGCCCTTTATTAAGCCTCACTATCCCCTCAGTGATCTTTCTTCACTCACAAATGTACCTATAAAAGGTTTTATCCCCCTACTTAACCAAGTTGGCTATCTTTTCCTTGGTTTGGGTCTTTGCTATTCTGACTGACTTCCCAACTTCCTTCTGCTTTAACTGGTGCAGTTCTCTGTCCTGCTTCTTCTGCATTTCCTTATACTACCTGAATGCTGTCTTTTTCTCCCTAGCCTTCCCTGCCATCTCTTTTGAGAACCATAGTATTTTTTTCTTTCATTTTGATTTGTTCATTTGCATTACACAAAGGTTTATTGCCTCTGTGATGGAGTTCTGATGTTTCCCCATTGTTATTCCACCCCTCCTTCTTGCCTGTTTACTAGTGCTTTTCTGAGGCACTCTCCCATTTTGCCAAAGTCAGCCCTCCTAAAGTCCAGTACCCTCATTTTTGTATGGCTTGACTCTGCGGCTGTGTTTATCGTGAACCACACTGTTTGGTGGTCACTTGTTCCCAGATGGCTACCCACTTCTAGATCTAAGATCCTCTCTCAGTCCCCATTTAAGAGTACCAGGTCTAAGATTGCTCCCTCCCAAGTGGGTTCTAACACTAGATGTCTGAGGCATGCCCCCTGTAGGGCATCGAGAATGGACCTGCTCTTGGATATGGCTGCAGCAAAGATGCTCCAGTTAACATCTGGCATATTTAGGTCCCCATCAACAATGTCTCTTTTTCTGCCATCCTAAGGATGCCTTCTATCATTTCCTTGTCCATTGCCTCCCCCTGAGATGGGGTCTATATTCAACCCCTGTATGGATTGTGGTGCCATTTCCAGTCTCCAGGGTGACACACAGTGCCTCCTATGCTCCCTGTTTACCCTTTAGTTCCATTGCTTTGATCCCTTCCCTTAGATAAAGAGCTACTCCTCCTCCTCTTCTACTCTCCCTGTCCCTCCTGTAGATTGTATACCCTGGTATGTTGACATCCCAGTCATGGTTCTCTGTGTACTATGTTTCTGTGACTGCCATGATACCCAGGCATCGCTCTTCCATCAAGACCACCAGTTCAGGGAGCTTGTTACCTATACTATGGGCATTGGTACTCATTACCCTCCATTTTTTGATGGCCTTACCCCTCTTTGACTCATCCCTGTGCTTACTGCCTTTGTCTTTTTCTCCATTTACCCCAGTCTTTCTCCCTACTGACTTCTCTGTCTTGGTATTTACTTCACTAACTACACTGATTTTTGGGGGGAACTAGGATTTCCCTGCTCCTTTCAATGCCTCCCCCCTTGGCTAGTTTAAATGCTTACCAACGAAGCATTTAAACCTATCACTAGGATCCTGGTTCCCCTCCTGCACAGATGCAGACCATCATGCCAGTATAGGCCTGCATCTCTCTAGGTGGAACCCCAGTCCCCGATGAAGCCAAAACCCTGAGCTCTGCACCATTTTTACAACCATTGATGGAATCCCATGGTGTGGAGCACCCATGCCATAGACAGGCAGCACCTCTGAGAAGGTTACTGTGCATGCTACTTGTATAAGGCCCCTTCCCAACTCCACAAACTCTTCCTGCACTGCTCTGATCCCTTTCCCAGCAGGGTCATTTGTTCCTAGGTGGACAGTAACATCCAGCTTCCTCCCCCATGCAGCTGCTCTCTCAATCCTGAGGATTCACTCCCTGTCCCTCCAGCCATGGTGCCAGGCAGGCATCTTACCTCGCTCCCTTTCCCATTCCTCCCCCAGTTCTACCTTCTTAACAATGGAGTCCCGCACCAGGAGTTGTTTCCTTCCCCTGTGGGTTCCAATGCCACCCACCTGTGGATCTTCTTTGTGGAGGTTCCCGGCATCCTCCTTGATCTCCACTGCAGGTGCCTCCATAGAGGAACCACACTCTGCCAGAATTGTGTCTGAATTGTGGACAAGTACAACTGAAGGGATGCACCTCTGTTCCACCACCCTCACCCTCCCTGAGCCTACTGTGGTCCAACCGCTCCTCTTTCTTGGCAGCCTCTGAGGCTGCAGCTTCAACCCTGGTGGTCCCTGGGTAGGAGCGGAGGTCCCCCAAATCCTGGCAGCTTAGCCTGGAGATAAGCAACCTCCTCTCTCAGCCCAGAGAGGTGCATGCAGATGGGATGACTCCACAGCAATTGCACTGCACCACTCCTATCATGTCTTATTTGAGGCCCCTCAACTGTTGTTTTATACATTCACTCTTTCCTCTCTCTGTTTATTTTTTCTTTTCTCTTCCTACTTTTCTACTGCCTCTGTGCCCTTAAAGTTCCTGCACATCCTATTCTGGGACAATAAGTTCCTGTATTTCTCAGTAGTCTCCTTCTTAGCTGCTCAGAGTCAGACCCCCAGCAACTAGGAAGTGAAGGAGAGCTACTGTTTTCCTCCTAGGATGGTGAGTCTTTTGTGCCTCTGTGATCACTCCCTTCCTGCTCCTAAACAGGAAGTTCCTGTTGTCAGTCAAATCCTGTGTCTATACAAGTGGAACTGGCTAAGGGTGGAGGGAGGAGGGAGGAGGAGGCTATATAGTCCCAGTAGAGTAGAAAAGTTCTAACAGCACCTCCTTTTTCTTACTGTTACAGTATCTAGAGCAGTTTTAAAACTGAACACCTGGCTTCCTACTGCCTAACCCACTCCCCCTAATTCACAGTTCCATTCTTCACCTAGCTAACTGCACAGATAACAGTGCTCTTCACCCAACTCAGACAAACACACTAATTCTTGTTTTTTGTTTGTTTGTTTTTACCCTAAATTGAAGATCCAAGTAGTAGAGTTCTAGTTCTTAAGTCCCAGTAGAATAGTAAAGTTCTAACAGCACCTCCTTCCTCTTGCTGTTCACTGCCAAAAGCTATCTAGGGCAGTTTTAAATCCAAACACCTGACTTCCTGCTGTCTAAGCCACTCCCCTTAATTCACAGTTCCCTTCTTCACCTAGCTACCTGCATAGGGTATTTCACTCTTTATAGCTACCTGAGGAACAAACTGATAAGACTTCCCCTGAACCTGCTACTAGGTTCCCTTTACCAGCTCCCTGCTGTAAGGCATTCATGCTAGGGGACCCAGGACCTTAGATTCACTTTGCTCCACAAGTTGTCAATGCAGATTAAGTACTGATACTCATGGAGACTATTACCCCACACAATTTACTCTGCTAAGAGAGGTACACACTCTCTGGGGGTCCGAGGGTGTGACCAATGATGACCCACTCTCCCCTGAGCAAGTATCCCATGGGTGGAGAGTCCAGGTCTAAACTGATTCTTATAAAGGCATTGTCCCCACATGAGGTGATCACAGTTTAGGGGCTAGGAGAGCTGGGGTTTTGAGGCTGCCACAGGTGCCCTCTCTCATACTCTCCAAAGATTTGACCCCCATAGGAAGAGGATCTCAGACTGATTTGATGCTAAAGGGGCAGACTTTCAAACCCTCCTGCCTAGTGCAGGGAGGAAGAGAACTGCTGGGTGCCCTGCACAGTCCTGATTAACAGTTCTATATCATCTCCATTTCTTTTTGCTCAGTTTAGTCAATACTTCTGAATTCTCCTTATCTCCTCTCAGCCTCTGACTTGATTAAATACATAGGAGATTCATCCCTCTGTTGATGCTTGCCAGTGTGGCAGTTGCCACAATAACTGCAAGATGTTTCTGGGCATTTCACACAGGAACAGTAGGTTCAACACAGGGAGCAGGCATACATGTCTGTCATACAGCTCCCCAGACTGAGACAACTTCCTGCAGCTCTCTCAACTACAGTCAGCTGGCTCCTCCCCTCAGGAGGCTGAAACAGGCCATCTGACCCAGCCAACTGAGACTCCAGGCAAGTAACCCTTTAGGGGATTCTAAACAGGTCTCATAGCCTTACATAGTTAGCATTTTATTACCATCAGTTGTGTTATTTGAATGTATTTACAACTTTCCTCTTGACAACTTATTATTATTGCATCCTTCTGTATGCTCTATATTATGTTTTTGCTGTGTTCCCCATCTACCAATAAATCCCCTACCCCGGGTCACGTCTGGAAATGAGCTTTAATTTAATGTGCTTTTCCCAGTCAACAAATTGTAAGTAAATAAAAAAGAGATGGGGCAATCAATATTAAGAAGGTCAGCAAGCACAGGTTGAAAGACCTTAATGACTAAAGCCAGATGACCTTGGGGGTGAGGGCTTTGGGATGATAGATGCATTCAAACACATGGAGAAGCCAGCAGAAGAAGGCCATTTGGTCTATCAAGTCTGCTCATATTGCAGGGTCTACAGCTTGAGCTACTGTCCCTGCCCTCCCTCTCCAGTCCTCCCATCCTCCCTACCCATGATCCTTACTTTTCCCCATGCCTATCCCATCCTCTCTTAAAGCTGCCCACTGTCTTCAATGAGAATAACCTCTTCTGGCAGTGAATTTCAAGTGTCCACCATCCAGTCTGTGAAGAAGTGTTTCCTGACCTCCCTCCTAAACCTCCCACCCTCCAACTTCAGACTGCGCCCTCTAGTGTTATGGTTGCCACTTAGCTTAAAGAGACCCTCCTTATCAACCTTATTTATTTATTTATTTATTTATCCCTTTCAAGCACTTGATCTTCCACACATTAAACCATGTGGTAGCCCTTGAATATGTCAGGGAAAGTAACCACTTCCACAAAGCAGTGTGGATGGGAGGCTACGATTCCACTCAAAAAGGAAGTGGTTAGATAATGTTGGGGTTATGTTTGCCGTAATGCTTGTTTGAAGTAGGGACATGTCAAGTCAGTGTTTAAATCATCAAGACTATGAATTCACCAGTAGAGGCTGGGGACATGAAGGAGGAGAAAAGAATATCAAGGAAGAAGTCAGGCTTAGTGACAATGCAACAGTACTGTTGGTGACCTTAATAAAGATGAGGAGGGAGAAAGGGAAAGAGTGCTTATGCACAGTAAGCTTATAGAGGAAGAGGATGAAAGCTCTATGCACAACCTGAAAAATGCACGCTGAGATCAACAAACAAACGTGCAGTAACTCTGACACACCTTACCCCTGTTCTGCCTGTGGTTTGTATATCCAAGCAGGGAGAGGCTCGCCTCACTGATCTTGGGTGACAGCAAAGACTCAGTTATGAGAACAAGGTCTAGCCTGAGTTGAAAATGCTACAGCCTAAACTGGTCAGTCCTGGGGAAGAGGATATGGGAATTTAGGTGGGCAACTCAAAGGCCCTTGAGAAGAAGGGTTAGGATGAGGGAAAGAGTGAGGGAGCCACAGGTGAGGTCAACGTTTACTGACTACAAAAGCAGACGGGTGCTGTCATTATGGAAAGAGCTCTGCTTTTTGAAGAATAGTGCAGAGAAAGAAGCAGAGACAAGGAGAGAGGAATCTCCTTAATGCACTTCAAGCTAAAGTGAGGAGGCAGGCAGCAGGTTACAACTGACAGGCCAGGAATTTAAAGTGGGAAGGAAGGGAAGAGAGGAGAAAAGAAGTGATGAGGAGGAAGAGGAAGACCCTGGATGGAGGAGAGTTGAGAGAGGAGTGGCATAGAAATGATAGGGGGAAGAGGGTGTGCTGAGACAAGGTCAACACCACCACTGTGAACAGCAGCACATCAACAGAAATTGCCTGTCTGCAGCGAGTCACTGTGCTGGTGTGAGCAAGACACTGGTGGTGCATTTCCCGTTATTACACCCCCCCCCCGGTCCAACTTTGATTTGGAAATAGATACTTAGAGAGTGTGGGTGTGGGGGTGTGGCCCCATACATGGGGGATTTGGGGGCATAGCCCCCAGATAGACACACACTGGCATCCCTGATGGCACAATGCCAACACTTGGCATTGTGTCTGTTGCTGTGAGGGATGTCAGTAAAAGTGCTGTTGGAGTGCTATAGTAAAACTGGGGAAGAGTATTGTAGCCGAACATAGCAAATGTTGAAGGAAATAGTGGACTCCTGAGAGGAATAGGACAAGTGCAGGGTGGAGAAACAGTGCAAAGGGGAAGGTAGAAAGGATAATGGGTCCAAAGGAAAAGGAGTGAGGGGTACAAAGAGAAAGGTATTTGGAATGCTGGGCAATCTGGGAGAGAAAATGATCTGGAGGTAGAAAAAAAGGTGAAGTTAGAGGCTAGAAGCAGCTACAAAGGCAGGCTAGGGGGTACATGGAAATACATCATTATGGGAATGCTTATGTGTTGGGGCAGGAAAGAAAGACCAGGATGGGGAAAAGGGTGGCAGAGAATTAACAAGACAGAGAGCAACACACAGGATACTACAAAATAATTAGGAGTGATTACAATTGCAATCAGAATACAGAACAATTAAGCAAAACAACAGAATGTATGCATTTAAAGTAGAGAAAACATGTTCCATAATGTCCCACAGCCCTACATCCTTCCCCTGATGATACTCCTGCAGACTCCAAACCTGCTGTACTCCATACATTCAGAGAATGGCAAGTAAGGCAGGTTTATTTATCAATGCTTATGCACACCTTCCATACTCCAGTTCAGTCAGTCGACTTACTGGAACCCTTTGAATGGCAACAGCTTTTGTGCTGCTATAAAGCAGCACAAAGAAAGCTCTGACCCCTTGGGTGGGGGAGGTGGAGTCAACAGTTCATGATTTTTAAAGGCTCCAGTGGTGGCTTCTGTCACAAGCCTGACAAGTCTGGTCCTGGGGACAATGCAAAAGAGGAAGAAGAGAATAAGCAGGGCCTTAAAAGGCTTAGACCAACCTTCCAGTTCAATCCAGCAAGGCATTTGGCTGAAACCCTTTAAGTGGCAGCAGCAGCTGTCTAACTGTTTAAAAATAGTGGTGTCACAGGACTGAGCAAGACACCAGCTGCAAATCTGTTGACTCGGTTCCCAAGGATGGTGCACAGTGCACTACACTGGCAATTATAGTCCGCAGACAAACCTATTCTAACTGGATACAGCTGAACTTTGCCTCCAATGGAAGCCTCAGAACTCTGCCTATCAGAAATATATATATTTATTAGCTGAAGTGCACTTGTGCTTGGTTGTAGTTGTTGTAGTTGTTTGTACTAAGCTGATCTGGTATTGTTCCAGGTACTGCCCATGGTATTGTCATTAATACTGGTGATCGAACAGTAATGGGCCAAATTGCCACATTGGTTTCTGGTCTGGAAGTTGGAGACACACCAATTTCAATTGAAATCAGATACTTCATCCATATTATCACTGCAATGGCTGTAGTCCTTGGAGTCACATTCTTCTCTCTTTCAATGATCATTGGCTACACCTGGCTGGAGGCGGCCATCTTCCTTATTGGAATTATTGTTGCTACTGTTCCAGAAGGCCTTCTTGCTACTGTCACGGTAAGAAGAGAGTTACGTTTCCTATCACACATTCTATAATACTGATAGAAAAATACTTTTAAAACATTATGGCCAAAAAGTATCATTTATATTTTATTTTTTATTTAGTTTTAGTTGACTGGGAGAGGAAGACTAATTAGCACTTCTGGTTTTCAGCCTTTTCCAAGGATGAGGGGGATACAGATGCAAACTGGCTAACAATGGACAAGGTTAATACGTTATTTTTTAATTAATGAATGGGAGAAATTTGGACAGGACACTGTGTGAATTCCTCTACTCATTTTGAGAAGTGCCATGGGATCCATAATGTCTATCTGAATAACCACTATATTAGGCAGATGGGACATTGACATCTCATCCAGAAGATGGCACCTCACAACAGCACAGTGTCACCCAACACCTTTCTGGGGCATCAGCCTGGTTGCTTTAAACCAAGGAAAGAGCACCCCACGCAGACTGCCAAAACCACTTCTTTCATCACTTGGTGTTGATTGGATGTCTCCCATCCTGCTATTGAGCAGGCCCATATCTGCTTAGCTTTTAAGATCTGATGACATCAGGCTCAAATGTGTTAGGGCTTCAGGCCAGCAAACCAAGGAAACTAGCAATTAAAGGGTATTTACAACCTTTCCTCCCTGAGTGAACCACAGCTTTTTAAGGAAAAATTTAGTTTCCCTCGTTCTGCATATATACAGAATAGTATGAGGTTGAGTATGAATGGTTAGGGTTGAGCATGGTGTTTAATGTTAAACCCCAATTTTTTTCACCTTAATAACTTTGGCGGCATTCAGCATGCACTGTCTTAGGGGCAAGTTCTCAAGTCATGAGACGTTTTAGCACAGCAGCTTGTGCAGTTTCCAAAATACAGAATGACAATTTTCAATGAAAAGGAATGCTTTTGTTATACTTACAGTATTACATGTTTTATTTGCTCTCACCAATAGTCTAGATGACACAGAATTTTTTTACCCTGAAATATTTAGGGAAGAAGTGGCCTGCGCTAAGGTAGTGTCTTTCGAAGGTTTCATAAAAAAATATTGATCAGTTCCAAAATTATAGAGGGGTTTAACATTTTTACTGAGCATATTCAGTAGGGGTTTTCACATTTACTGTTCACAAAATTAGTGGTTTATCTTTCATGAGAAGAAAATACAGGTCATGATGGCTACCATCGTGTTTATTACTTGCTTAAAAACAATAAAAATATATAAAAATGAAGAATTTTAGGTGGGGGCCTTCAGTTTGCTAGATGCAGATTGGTGCCTCCTAACTGCAGCATCAGCTAGAAGCAAAGACTTCCTAGACTCCATGCAGGGGGCATTCCTCAAGCAACTAGTTAGTGAACCTATTCATGGTGGGACAATACTGGACCTGGTTCTCACAAAAAGACAAAGTATAAGGTGAGAAGCCACCTGGGTAACAGTGATCACCATACAGTGTGGCTCAACATAAAGATGACTGTGGAATCAAACCACACAAGGGTGAAGGTCATGAGCTTCAGAAGGACGGATTTTGTAAAGATATGTGAATGCCTCAGGGATGACCTGGCAGGAGGGGATGACCAGGGGGTGGAGGAACAGTGAGCCAAATGAAAAGAGGGAACAGTGAAGGCAACACATCTCTGTCAAGCAAGTGAGCAAGAGGAAAAGGAAACCACTATGGTTCTTGAAAGAAGTGATGGAAAAGGTAAAGGCTAAAAGTGTGGTATTCAGAAAGTACAAGGAGATGCAGAGGGAGGTGTATCAGGGAAAAGAGTGGAAAGCAGGGATGGTGGCAAGGGACACAAAGGTGAACTGAAGACAGAATAGCCCAGGCAGTATCAAAAGGGGACAAGACTTTTTTTTAGATATGTCAGCAAAAAAAGGAAGACACAAGAAGGGATTGTAAGGTCAAAGGGAAGGGGAGACTGTACAAAGGGGGACCAGGAAAATGCAGACATCTTAAACAAATTCTTCTGCTTGGTGTTCATAGTGGAAAGGGAGAAACTGCAAAAAAAAGCAACAGGAGTTGCCATGCACAGGAAGTGGGCACTAGTCTTTTCTCTGAAGAGAGAGTCCTGAAGGCTCTCACTAACTTGAAGGTGGACAAAGCTATGGGGCCAGACAGGGAGCATCCAAGAGTGTTGAGGGAGTTCAGGGAGGTACTGGATGCACCTCTGACAGTCCTGTTTAACAAATCACTGCAGACTGGAGTGGTCCTGGAGGACTGGAGCAGAACAGATGTAGTCGCACTTCACAATAGTGGCAGATGAAAGAGGCTGGCAATTATAGGCCTGTCATCCTGACATAGATGGATGGATAGATAGATAGATAGATAGATAGATAGATAGATAGATAGATAGATAGGTAGATTGATAGATAGATAGAAACTTTATTTATATAGCACCCCTTCACTGAGGCTCGTGGCGCTTAACAATATTTAAAAACAATCCATACGCTACTCTTAACAAACAACACATAATGCAGAGATCCAAATAATTTCTATCTATTATTGTTTAAAACAATCAATCATAAAACAACCATCTGTTCAATTATCAGTCTTAAACCTAGGGCAAACACCTGATTAAATAAAAGCATTTTTAATTCTTTTTTAAAAGTATCCACTGAGGGCGCCCTTAGATGTCTTGGCAAAGCATTCCATTAGTCGTGTGTGGCATCCAAGGAACACACAGTCCTGTGAATGCCACAACCTGTCCCTGGGAACTACAAGGAGGAAACCCTCAGTGGAACAGAGAGCCTGAGATGGGTAACAGGGAACCAGGAGGTCTTTCAGGTCAGCTGGTCCCCCCCCAATCCAGGGTTTTATAAGTCAGTAATATTGGTAGTGGGAAAAGTAATGGAAACACTCTAAAGGAAAGGATAGTGGAATATCTTGAATCAAATTCATTAAAAGATCTAAAGAAGCATACATTTACAGGGGAGAGGTCATGCCAAACAGATCTGGTAAATTTATTAGACTAGGTGACCAAGGAATTGGATTGGGGGGAGCAGTGGATGTGGCCTACCTAGATTCCAGTAAGGCTTTCAACAGAGTTCCTTATACAAGACCAGTAAGCAAGCTGGGTAACTTAGGGGTGGGTAATAAGGTGGTAAACTGGGTAAGGAATTGGCTAGGGGATTGGAGGAAGAGGGTAGTGGTAAATGGAGTTCACTCTGGGGAAGGAAGGGTGACCAGTGGGGTATCTCGGGGTTTAGTGCTGGGACCGGTCCTTTTCAGTGTCTTCATACAGTAAGTGACATTTCAGAGTAACTGAAAGGAATGGTTTGCTTCTTTGCAGATGACACCAAGATCTGCAGCAGTGTGGACACTCCTAGGAGGGGGGAGGAGGGTGGACAGAATGAGCAGAGATCTGAGAAAACTGGTAGAGTGGTCAAGGTTATGGCAGTTGGGTTTTAGCCCCCCAAATAATGCATAATTATGCACTTGGGGCACAGAAATATGTGATGAGTTCAAAATGGGTGGAATGCTATTGATGATGACCAAGCAGGTAACAGATCAAATAGTGCATTAATGAAGTTTTTTGCGTAGAATTTCATTACTTTTTATGATAGCATAATTATATCCTAATTTGCCTGTGGGAGCACAGCACCCAGAGGTCCCTGCACTCCCATCCTTCCATAGATGCATACATGAATGTCACTGTGGAAATGCAGAGCCTAGAGGCCCCTGCACTTGCAATTGTGGTAAAACAGCAACACAATTGTCAGCATAGCCCTCTTATTATCCCACCTCCTGAACCCGGCACTGAGAATTTTCAAATCCCCACTGAAATGTTTTTTTTTTCTGTACCACCACAACACCATACTGCACCACAGGTACAAAAACACAGTTTGGCAGGATTTGAAAAATGACAGCTGTCACATTCATGAGGTGGTTAAAAAAATGGCTATATTCAAAATTTGAGTTTTAAATATTTAAATTACTGAAGGTACACATGAGGATCACAAAATTCCAACACATGTACATAACTTTGACATTTTTACGTATTTTGACTCAAATTTTCAACATAGCCTTCTTATGACCCCCACCTTATGGACATGGGTGGTGAAAATTTTCAAATCTCACCCGAAGGGTGATGTCACCAATAGACCATGAAATTGCCTGTCAAGCTGGATATGCATAATTTCACCACCACTGATTATGAGATAGGGTCCCAAAAAGGACATGTTTAAAATGTGGGGTCAAAATATGCTAAAATGGCAAAGTTACACTTTGAAGTTAAAACCCCATTGAAATATATTGAACCTCATTTACCTTAGTTTCTCATATTGCAATTGAAGTTTCCAGCAGCAAGACATGTCTTAAATAAGAGAGTGGATGTTTGTCCTGGAACTTATTCATGTGAGTGAGGATGTGTGGAGGGTTAGAGGGTGCAGGGTGCTGGGTGCTCAATGGGAGGTCGAGGTTGGTGTTGTCAGATCAGCAAGGGACCATTTTCTTTTTACAGGGGAAATAAATACACTGAGGGATGGTTTTCTTTATTACAGGGCAAAAGAAGAAGTGGGGAGGTACCTAAACCAAACAAAAGAAGCACTCTTGATGGGGGGGAGGGGGTTACACCAGTCCATTCACAGCAAAAAGGGTCCCGAAAGAGCTCCTAAAACTCAAGGTGGACAAAGCAATGTGGCCTGACAGGATTTACCCCAGAATTTAAAAAGAACTAAGGGGAGACCTAGTGACACCACTGACTACCCATTATAACAAATCATGGAAGGCTGATGTGATGCCTGAGGACTGGAGGAGGGCAGACACAATTCCCCTTCTTAAAATTGGGAGGAAGGCAGAGGCAGAAAACTACAGAACTGTTAGTTTGACCTCAATGGTGTGGAAAATGATGGATACACTTCTGAAAGAAAGAATTGTTGAGTACCTATAGGCCAGCAGGGTACAGGACCCAAGCCAAAATGGATTCATATCGGGAAGATCATGTCAGATTAATCTAATAGATTTCTTCGACAGGGTGACCAAAGTAGTAGACTAGGGAGGCGCTGTGGATATGGCCTACCTAGACTTTAGCAAGGCATTTGACACAGTCCTACACAATTTTATTTATTGGATTTTGTTGACCTGGTAGGCCCACTGAGACTGGAAGTCCCTTTTTCAGGGGCAACTGTGTGTGGGGGGGATACAGATGGTAACAAATTGAAATTTAACTAGATTAAGCTGTTGATGGTATTTTTAGTCAGTTGGGGTAATTTGGCCAGGACACCAGGAAAATTCCCCTACTCTTTGAGAAAGCATTGTATAGGCTTGTTAATATCTATGCCCCTCAAAAAAAATCAGAGAGTCTTATTATTCCAGAAAGTACAATATTATCTCTTCACCCCACATATGTGTTATATGGGGGGGGGATTTTAATTGTGGAACATCTATAACAGATAGAGGGAAATATGCTAAAACCAAAAATGTTTTGTGACATGATAAGCATAAAGAAAATAATACAGGAATCAAATCTGAAAGATTCATATCTATCACAGACATCCCAGATGGTCCCAACCTTCCATCGTGGAAACTTAGCAACCAGAATAGATTTTCTTTTTATCATAAAAAGCTTTACTGATAATAAATGTTAAAGTAAAACCTTTTGAATATTTGGACCACGCAGAACTACACCTGTAAATGGGACAACATAACAACTGTTTGCATGGCCCTAGTAATTGGAGGTGCACTCCAGATTTAATAGAGATCCCTGAAACCATACAGGAAATCAAATATCTTCTGGAAGCCAGGAAATCTGTGTTAATAATGTATGATGACCCTGTCCAATGGTGGAAGGATACCAAACAGGACATAACATCCTTATTAAAAGAACTAAATAAAGAAATTAAAAATAGGGAGTATATGCAGTACATTAAAAATAGGCAACAGTTGCAAAAATTGATTACTTTATCATACACTATAAAACATGATTTTACAGAACAATTTTCCTTATTAAAATATAAAATGCAGCAATACCATGAATTACAAGTGAATAAATTAAAACAACAACAACATATGGCACACAAGGGAAACTTGGTATAATGTGTCAGTTTGACAGTTGTAATCAAAGGATTAAAAAAAAGACAATAGACTCATTGCTACATGCAAACCAGATACTGCATTCAGATAAAAATTTTGTATTGCAGATAGTAACACAGCATGTACAAAATTTGTACAAAGAATGGGTAATTGATACATCAAGCTTTCCAAACATTTTTTTCTAAAATTCAGATCCTGGAATATCCAGGAGAAATTAAACAATCTATAACATAGAACATTACAGAAGAAGAAGTTAAGACAGCTATACCAGCTTTAAACAAAGGGAAAGCTACAGGAAAGGATGAGCTCACATCTGATTTATATAGATTAATAAACAATGACATAGCAGTAGAATTAGCCATGACTTTTAATCATATCCATACACCTTCCATTACATATGATGGAAGGGGTATTCATTTTTTTACATAAATGTGGTGAGAAGAATGACTTTCATAATTAGAGGCCTATAAGCCTATTAAATATAGATTTCAAAATGTTAAAAATTTTGCAAAATATATTTAAAGGTAGCTGTATATGTTATATCACAGGAACAGGCGTGTTCACTTCCAGGAATGTCTATGGTGGATCAACTAATTTTTTTATGTGAAATAATAGAGAGAGACAATATATCAGGACTCGAAGGTTTGTTGCTTTCATTAGACCAGCATAAATCATTTGACACTTTCAATCACAAATTTTTATGGTTCTTTCCTCTGCAATATAGTATTCCACCTCAATTCATTTCATGGTTACAGAAATTATACTTGACTGCTACGGTAATTCCTTAGGTTAATGGTTGGTATGGACCCATGATTGCAGTTAAAACTGGGGTTAGAAAGGGGTGCCCACTGAGACCATTGTTATATACATTTTGCATTGACCCATTTTTAAGAGCAATAAACTCAACACCAAGCATACATCCCATTCAATGTGAAGGCGAGGAGTTGACATCAACAGCATTTGGTTATGCAGATGACATCTGCTTCTTGGTCCAGGATGAACACTCTGCAGATCAAGCTATAAAATTTTGCACAAAATACAGAGAACTTTCAGGGACAAGATTAAATACATAAAAAGTATTGGAAGGAGTTTTAAGAACACATACATAGGGAAAACACAAATAGTGAGTATTAGATTCACCAAGGATTCTATCAAGATTTTAGGCATCCAGTTTGGTCAGGCAGAATTAGATATGCTTAACTAGGAAGGGAAACTGAACCAAGGGAAAGCATTGGCTTATCACTGGAATAAGTGGCCTTTAAGCAAATTTAAAAGAGTGCACCTCATCACTAATTACTTATATTTTTCTTTGTAGCAGCTATATTTCCCCCCACCCACAAAAATGGAAGCGTCAATACTTAGTTTATTCTTTCAGGCAATTTTGGCAGTCGCCTAAATCTGATAAAGAGGAAAATTTTGTATTTGCTGGTAAAAAGGGAGGTTTGAATATTATGAACCCTATTTTATTTTTTTATTGTCTTTTTTTCTACTAACATACATCCTTTAGTTTGTTACAAAAATAAAAGCTGGGTGAATTTTTTGCTGCTTCTTCTATACTTTGGGTGACTCAGTGACAAATGGATCAACAAAAGTGATAAAAAAATCCACACAGACACCTGGATATCTAAGGGAGGTGTTTATAAAACTTAAAGCTTGGGGTATCACTAGTCAAATGATAAGATTAAATAGAAGAAAATATATTTATGCAATATTACTAGAGACACATTTCTCTGAAATAAGGGTATTCCCCCTCATGTCCGCTTTCTAGAGTAACTACATTAGGAAAATTAATTATAAAAAGATGGGTTCCAGATACAACAAAGGATGTGCACTGGCTATGCTGCTACAACAATTAAATATAAAAGCAACTCAAAAACATAAGCAGCAGGAAGAAAGGTTATGTTCCAGAATCACGGGTATAAAGCAGCTTGAAACTATGATGCATTTATTCTTTACCTGTACATTGATAGTTGGATTTTGGGAAATACTAGCAAAGAAATGGAAGGAGAATCTTTTTGCTAAACTTTCATTTGATGAACTGATATATGGGTACTATGTAGACCCATGGAGTAAATGGGATAAAAGTACTTTGAATGTAATCTTTGCAGTATGCAGTGGCATATATGGAATGCTAGGTGTTTATATACATTACAACCGAAACAGCGTACTAAAAAACAAATTAGCAAACAAATTACACAGACAGGGAATAAGATAAATTTATCATAAAGAAAAGTTGCATACAAATCAAAGATATTTAGACAGTACTTGGAGGAATTTACCATGGGTTACAGATTCAGATTTCCCTGTTACTTAGAAAGGATTATATATAGTTAATGTATATAATATTAGTTCATGAGACATTTGGAACTGCTTGTGTGATTTATATGGAATGTGTATTTTTTGTAATTTTTGTTTGGTTTTCAATAAAAACAAATTCCTCTACTCTTTTCGAGAAGTGCCATGGGATCTTTAACATCCACCTGGTCAACCACCAAAACAGGCAGATGGGACCTCAGTTTAACGTCTCATCCAAAAGATGGCAGCTCAGGAGTGCAGCAACCCCCTCATGCTGCACTACAGTGTCAGTATTGGAATATAACCCAAGTGCCAGGTGTGAGGATAGAACCCACAGCCTTCTGATCTTCAGGCCTCATAGGCAAGAGTGCAACCTGCTGAGCCACTGACACAAAAGACTAATAAACAAGTTAGCCAACCTGGAGTGGGTCCCAGGGTGGTAGCCTGGGTAACAAACTGGCTGGACAACAGGATGCAGAGGGTAATAGTAAACAGAATACACTCTGAAGAAAGGGGGGTTACTAGTGGGGTACCGCAGGGTTCAGTACTAGGATCGGTCCTCTTTAATGTCTTTGTAGGAGACATTGTGAAAGGGCTGGAAGGAAATGTATGCCTCTTTGCAGACAACACAAAGATCTGCTACAGGGTTGATACATAAAGGTGGGGTGGAAAGGATGAGAAGGGACTTGGCAAGGTTGGAGGAATGATCAAACGTATGGCAGCTAGATTAAATTCAAAGAAGTAAAAAGTAATGCACCTGGGAAACAAAAACTCAGGGGAAGAGTCACAATGGGGGGGAGGTACTAACGACAACAAAAATGGAAAGGGATCGGGGGGGTAGTCATATCAGGTGACCTTAAGTCAGGCAAGCAATGTGAGAAGGCAGTAATGAGGGTTGGGGGATACTGGGATGAATAGGAAGAGGCATCACCAGTAGAAAACAAAAAGCTGTTGTCCCTCTGTACAGACAGTTGGTGAGAACCCATCTGGAGTGCTGCATGCAGTTCTGGAGACCCCCACCTCCATAAGAACATAGATAGGATGGATGCAGTCCAGAGGAGGGCAACTAAAATGGTATAGGGTCTGCACCAGAAGCCATACGAAAAGAGACTAAAGGAGATTAATATGTTTACCCTTGAGGAAAGGAAGGAGAGGTGGGACATGATAGATACTTTCAAGCACCTCAAGGGAATCAACAGAGTCCAGGAAGGGAGCATCTTTTAGAAACAGAGATGTGCAAGAACAAGGGGGCACGATTTGAAGATAAAGGGGAGGATGGCTCAGGGGCAATGTATTTTTTCATGCAGAAGGTGATGGATGCATGGAATGGCCTTCCTAAGGAGGTCATAATGTCAAAAAGAGTGGGGGAATTTAAGAATGCAGTGGGCAGACATAATGCAATTACGGAGGGTAGGAGGAAGAAGGCTGTTGGTTAACTAGGATCTGCAGCTTATCCAATAGATAGGGAAATAGCAGACTAGGTAGGCCATGTGATCCTTATTTTCTGTCATAGTCTATGGTTCTATATCGCTCTGTTTGTATGTAATACAGGGATAGTGATTGGAGGGTGGAGGGGGGGTGCCACTGGACACCAGAGAAACAATGAAAAACATAGGGATGACAATTAGAGGGGTGTGGTGTGCCATTGGACACCAGGGAAACAATGAAAAATACAGAGACTCAGACTGGAGTATCGAGGGTGCCACTAGACACCAGGGAGACAAACAGAAATATGGAGACAGTGATCAGAAGGTGGAGGTGATGCTAGGCACCAGGGAAATAATAAAACATATGGTCATGGTAACTGGAGGGTGGGGGTGCCACTAAAACCAGGGAAACATTAAGGAATACGGGGATGGCAATTGGAGGTTGGGGGGTGCTACTAGACACCAAGAAAACATTGGAAATTATTGGGATAGTGATCTGAGGGGTACCACTCGACACCAGGGAAAAAAAGAGGGACATGTTATTTTGATCCTTTTTCATATGGCCAGATTTTTTTTGGCCATGCAAAAAGAAGTGGAAGCAAGTCAAGACTCAGGATGTAAACAAAAAAAAAAAAAAACATTTCGGGTCATTTTTAAACTAGGCAGAATCCATCTAACAGGGTTCCGATGAGCAAGACACATTTATTGTTCACTGCGCAGCATATCATTTTTGTATTCTTTAAATTTTTTTTTTTTTGTAAATAAAACAGAAAACAAGATGGCGACATATGAAAAAGGATTTTCCCTGAAAGGATTCACCCATACAAAAAAAAGGATCCTTTTTCTTATGACCCAATTATTTTTTCATGTGTAACATCTATCTTGAAAAACTCTACTGACCATGCTCAAAATTAAACATTTAGAAATTAATAACATTTAAACGGATTAACATTTTTTCACCAGACCAGCAAAAGGCACATCTGCAGTCTTAATACTTTCTACCCTGAAAATTGCAGACCAAGATTCTCAACTGTCATGGTGCTAGGAGTGGACAAAGAAACAGCAAACAAAATCCTGAAAACATGACTTTTTTCACTATCTGCATCTCAGAATCTGCATATCCAATTGAAACAAAAGTGGGCATGTGAAAAGGCCTGCCCCTCAAGACTGCACATGCAAACTTCCATGCAAATCCATTGAACAGTTATGAAGCTATATAACTGCAAAATTTTGGGTTTAATATTAAACACCCTACTCAACTCGCTCTATAGTAGTGCGATTGTGCTACTATGATATAGAAAATGGGTAGGAAATATCAGTGAAAATTGGGGTCCCTGATTGGATAAAGTACATCACATGACCATGGATTATCCCAAAATGACCTCATGCCTTCCACTACTTTACATCCTTCAGAATCTTCTCACTAACAGTCTAGACAAGGAGATCCCTCCACTCCATGCACACACAGGCTGCCACCTGGCACACACAGGCTGCCACACACACAGGCTAACATTAACAACCTGGTCCATAACCAAATAAATCTATGTAGCAGTTCCACACTGCAAACAGTTACCTATTTGATCCTGCCATGATTTTGCTACATTCAAAGTGATTAAAAAAACTTGCCTAGTTGATCCTGCCATTTTTACATACTGTTTCAGGTATAATGACTTTCACTTCCATCTTCCAGTGTAGTATGACTGAGCAGTGTTCACTGCAGTAAAAAAAGTGCTGGTAAAGGTTTATAACGAGGAAGGTTTTGCACAAGAAGTTGCAGGCTGTGTCGTTTTAAACTCACTGTAGTTACTTTATCTTAAAAAAGAAGCAGCCAAGTATATAGCAAGGAGAGAGTGATTCTGAGGCTTCGGAAGTACAGATGCAAGCATGAGCGACTGTTGCTATAGCAACACTCACTCACACTTGTGTCTACACTTCTGCAGCCACCAACTCATTCACCCTCCTCACTGTACCCTCAGCATTTTTTTTTTACAAAAGTAACTGAAGTGAATTTAAAACTACACAGCTTACATCTTTTTGTACAAAACCTTCCTCATTATAAATCTTTGCCAGCATTGTGTTTGCTGTCATGAGCAGTGCTTGGTCATGCTTCACCGGAAGATGAAAGTGAATGTCATTAAACCAAAGACAGTGTAAAGATGGCAGAATCAACCAGGTGAAGCATTTCCTATCATCTTTAAGCTATCAAATCCATACGAAGATCAACCAGATCACCTAAATTAAACTAATTGTTTATAGATAAGCACTACATTACGTTCCACACCCCCCAAAAAAAAATCATAACCATTTAATAAGATAGATAATCCCTTACAGGGTGTGCAGTCATAATCTGATGTATGCATGCCTTAGGTGGTTGAATGCACTTGGCCGTCATAACACACACCAAGGAGAGTGTTTAGGAGAGCATGATCACACACCCTGTAGTGGATTATCTATCACACATACAGTACAATTGTGGATTTGCATTAGCCAAGATAAAGCTACCATCTTATGACCAACTTGCAAGATAGTATAACTGTCTCACATGTCAGTAAGACGGTATCGAGCAAAGCTGGGTATGTCACAATAGAAAACTGAACCAATCAGAGAGCATTTTATCAATAATGATGATGACAACATGATAGCTATATGCAGCATTGAAGCAGGCAGATGTAAGGTGCTTTGTAGACTTGGGGCCAGATTTTCAAAGCTTGGTTGGAAGGTGCAACAATGGCAGCTTGTCTGAGTGCCACTGTGTCATGGATCCTGTGCCCCATTCTCTATTGAACAGGGTCCTGGCACCTAAGTCCCACAGCTTGAGGCAACAATAGCAGTGTGCTGGACAGACAGCGCACCCACAAGATGTGCCATGGCAGCTGTGTGGTTGTGGGTCAGCAGCTTTTTCCTTGGAAAGGAGCACAGTAGTGGCTAGCCCCCACCACCACCACCACCACCACCACTGCTCTGCCGGTAACCTAAACATTTACAAAACCTATTACCCTGGTGATCTAGTGGTCCTCCATCCTGATATGCCGTAATGTAAATTATTATAAAAATGCAGTCATTCTCTGGTGATCTAGTGGCTCCCTTCAATACCAGATATGTCCCTAATAAAAGTTACTATTGAAAACAAGTCATTCCTTGGTGGTCTCATTCCACCCCAGCCCTGGCATGCCGTTAATGTAAATATTGTAGCATAAAAGTCATTTACTGGGGGCTGGAGGAGCTAGATCACCATGGAATGACTTGTTTTCAATAATAATTTACATATGGGGCATATTGGGGGTTGGGGTAGCCACTGGATCACAAGGGAATGACTCTTTTTTTTTATCATAATTTACATTATGGGTATATCGGAGATTGGAGGAAGGAGCTGCTAGATCACCAGAGAGATACTCTTTTTTCTCATAATGTACATTACAGGCATATTGAGGTGGGGGACCACTAGATCACCAGGGAATTATGTTTTGTACAGTTACAGTTATAGGTTACTGGCTTATTGGGGCTCGGGGGGGGGGTCAGGACACTCTGGCATATGGTCAACAACCCTCCCAGAGGATGTCTAACTGTACTTAGGGCTTTGTTCTCGGGATGGTTTTGTGAATGCAACATTAGGGGATATGGCAACCTGTGTCTGCTACAAGCCCCCTAGCACCATGTTGTAGCCCATTTTGTGGTGCAAGGTTGGTGCAAACCCACTTTGGTGCATGAAGGCTGCATTTGATATAGGCTGCTTTGCAAAATATTTCTGGTCACATCATTTGATGCAAGGTACTAGTTTCATCAGACATGGTTGAAGCAAGCACCTTGCATCCTTCTCAAGGCTTTGAAAATCTGGCCTTTAGTTTCTTTCTAGTTTGGATCTGTATTGATTGTATTGATTTGTATTATTCTGACTGTATTCATTTGCACTGTATTGATTGTAATGATTTGTACAATACTGATTTACTTCTCTTATGCTGAGGCATTGATCAGAGGGGCACAATTTACATTTTGTATGTTTTCCTTCTTTAGCTTTTGTATTACTTATCACTTCTGTCACAAACCAACCTAACCACTTTTTGCTAAAATGAAATATGACATGTAGTAGTAATAATAAAATGTTTCTTTATAAATCACTTTATAAATCAGGATAATCTCGACTGAGTAAAACTCATTTACAATGAGGTCCATAAATTACAAGCAACAATGTTATACAAACACTCATATATGAATTCATAATGCAGCATCATTAATAAATATCATATAACATATAATAAAAAAAGTATGAAAACATGATATAGCTTGTGACTTGTACTAAGTTACAATCAATTCCTAAACTTGATGAACTGTACAAAAATGTCTAAGGTTCCCCAAGGTGTCTTTTAATCGGTGTTTTATTCCCCACCAGGATTTATATTTTTCCATAACTCGTAAGGTGGAAAGCAGACTGTTCCACAACAATGGACCCCTATAAAATACTGATCGTCTCCCAATTTCCATATTGCATCTGGGCATGACTAAATCTAAGGTACCCACAGATCTAAAAGAATCTATTTTGTCCTGGGGAACCAAATTATCCATAACATAATTGGGCAATTTACTAATTAGTCCCCTGCGGATAAAGGTTAAAAGATGTTCTTTACAACTTTCTTGTAAGTGCAGCCACCCCAGCTGATTATATAAAAGTCACTTGTGAGTCAGGCGAGGAGCCCCCAGTATAAAACAGGCCAGTCTACCATAACACACATCCAGTGTGGCAAGATCTTTCTTCAATTCTCCTGAGTACAAAATATCTCCGTAGTTAAACAGGGGTAAAATCATATAGTCTATGACCTGTTTTCTTGCTTCTGGGCTTATACACACTTTTACACTATATAATGCACCCAGTTTTTCCCTATATTTGAAATCAGGGTATTAATATGGATGCCCTGGCATGGGGAATCATCCAGTCATAGATCCGGATATTTATAGGATTAAACCTGCTGGATTGGGGATCCCCCCAAAGGCAACCAGGTCCTACATCATGTCCCCAGGTACCCAACCCAACCTATGAAATAAAATGGACTGCATTTTCTTCACATTCAGCACCAGTTTACTACTGTCCACAAAGGCCTGCAGCTCATCAAGTGCTCCCTGCAACCTAGTTTGAACAGCAGTTATGGCACTATCAGCAGTGTATATTACAATATCATCTGTGTACAAATGATAGGAAATGGAAGGATTGGGAAAACGCACTCCATTAACACAGATGTTAAATAGTAAGGGGCCCAGAATGGATCCCTGGGGGTCCCCTGATCCAACAGGAAGAAATCCTGAGACCCAAGGTCCCAAAGAATCTGGGATCTACTCCTTAAATAAGAGGCCCGCCACTCACATGCCAATCCATCCAGGCCAAAGGATGCTGCCCTGGACAGGAGGATGCCATGGCCCAAGGAGTCAAAAGCTTTGGACAAATCAACAAATAATGTATCTACTGGCATCCTCCTGTCCAGGGCCACCTGAACATCCTGCACCACTTTCACTAAGGCTAATTGCATATTCTTAAGGAGATTTTTAGAATCAAGATATTCTTTTACTTGTGCTGCAACCAGTTTTTCAAATATTTTTGACTACTGGGGCAGCCACAAAATTGGGAGATAGTTGCCCAAATCCAATTTCTTTCCCCCTTAAAAATAGGTATAACCTTTGCTCTTTTCCAATCAATGGGTAGTCTCCTGAACTTAAAGATAAGTTATAAATATATGTCAGGGGATAGGAAATGACAGGGGTAGCATACCTTAATAGTCTAAATGGGACATTGTCCAAGCCATCTGACTTGGCAATATTCATGCTCAGCAGTTCCCTAACTACAGACTGAACCTTTATTTCTGCAAATGAAAACTGTTTGATGAAACCTAAAACTCCTACCTGACAACTTGGCTCTCCCTCCAAGTTATCTGGGAGGTTTCCTAAACCTGAGCTAGCAAAATATGTGTTAAACTCTTCTGCTACCCTTTGAGATGCAGAAATTAACTTATTCTTTATATTAAATACATTCAGCATGTCATTTCCCCTGTCCCTACAGCAAGTTGTTTACTGTTTTCCAAACGTCCTTAGGATGTTGCGTATGGTTACTGTCCAATATCTAAGTATAATGTTTCTGTTTTGTAATCCTAACCTGCTTAACATAACAGTTATGAAGCTTCCTATATGGAGCCCAATCCTGTATCTCCCCACTCTTTTTAGCCTGTCGTCATGCTTCATCCCGGTGTAACTTCCTAAGATCAGTTGAGTACCTTAAGGCATTATTTTGCTTCAGTACTCTAGATTTAAGAGGAGCATGTCTATTATATGCCACCATAAATTCACTTAGGAAATATTCCCATGTGTCATCTACCATAGGAATTAATTGTATTCGGTCCCACTTTATATCCCTCACATCTAACGTGAAATTAATATAATCAAAATACTTGTAACTACGCCAATTAATTCATGTACTATCTTCCTTCCCCAGAGGTTTAATCCTGGAACAGAATATAAATTGGTGATCAGAAATAGTCGGGCATTACACCACTCTCTGATATATTGTCTATTACATTCATAAACATTAAAGCCAGTATTGTAGAGGAGGCCAAGTTAACCATGTTGATGCTTGTTGGTTCTTGAATTAACTTGACTGAGCCCCAGATTTCTGGAGCTTGACCAATGGGTGTACCTCATTAATATTTTTCCAATCAGAGTTAAAATTGGTGCTCATGAGATAGAAATATCTTCAGTAGGTGTACTTGATCTCTTCTGATGTCGCTCATGGCTTTGTCACTTATGAGATCAGAAAGTCAAGTATAGTTCTGCAAAATATTTCTACTGTCTCACCCTCACCATGTCATATAGCATTTATACAGTAGACAGACAGACAGACAGATAGACAGATAGATAGATAGACAGATAACGTAAATAATGATTAAAGGTGGTATACAAGAACATACACCCATCAAGGAGGCTAATTAGGGCTATAAGGCCATGAGCCCAAAGAGTGAGTGGCTTTATTTGCTAATTAGCCCCAAGGTGGGTATACTTCTGAGTGTTCTACCCTTACCCATTGTTTGTTGAACATAAAGGATGGTTATTGTTATGGATTTTACATTTGCAATCATGTTATGGCACCTAAAATTCTCTTTCAGCAAAGAGGGAATGGAATGTAGTGAGTAGAGGTAGGAGTTTGGAAGATTTCTGGGTTTGGGAGGGTTTTGTTTGCCTTTTTCCCAGGTTCTTTTATAGCTTCTTAATTGGTTTGGCTAGCTTCCTAATGATGTGCTAATTATGCTATCAGTATTGCTTGATTAGTGTAGGTATGTAGCTTTAATCACTGTAGGTGTATAGCTGTAATTGTTTGATTTGAGGAGGTATATTATTTAGGTATATATATATATATATATACATATATATATATATATATACAGTATATATACTGTATATATATATATATATATATATACATATATATATGCACATTATATGTATATATATAAAATACAAAATCACACATGCCCACATAATGCAAAGCGTCATGGGCTGCATATGCAAATCACCAGAGGATGTTATGCTGGTTCAACTTTAAGCAGAATTGCATGGTGCCAAAAGGCCTCTCACACAGTTTGCCAAGGGTGCCAATAGATGACATAGACACGTGTTTCGTCCTACTTGGACTCATCAGTATGCCTCATCTGTTTGACACCCCAGTGGAATGAACCAGCTACCCTAAGACGGTGTGTCTTGATTATGTTGTGGTGAACCCATTAAAATATAAAACTATTTAAAGACAAGACCTCAGAACATTGCAGGGTTACTAAGAGTTTGTTAGAGTTTCAAGAAAATACAAAATCACACACATCACACATTTGTATTTTCTTGAAACTTGGCTTCCCAGCCAAATGCCCCTTTGGGTAACTCCTTGCCTCAGTGTTTGCACACAGAGATTCTTTTCTTTATATATATATATATATATATATATATATATATATATATATATATATATATATATATCCATACATCTATACATATATTATATATGTATATATATTCTTTGCAAAACTCCATTAATGCATCAGTTAGGTTCTTTCCACACTGACAAAAGTGTGGAACTTCCAAGTAGGGTTTCCACCGCACCACCCCACCCCCCACACCCCTCCTCAAAACCCTAACTCTGCATTCCTCCCACCCCAGTCCCCACACACACAGACACATGCAAGGAAGGGAAGGGCCAAAGCAAGACAACCAACCAGAGACAAGAAGGAACAGGTAATAGAAGTAACATACGACTCTGTAAATGTTCCACAAGACAGAGGCATCATCACAGTCCACCAACTGTATGAGTTCTGCAGCCATCAGAGTGGCTTTGGGGTACACACATATGCTGGCAATAATGGGTGATGGCTCACAGTAAGCACTTTTGCATTACAAACATCAATAAGAAGATTTAAGCAGATGTCCATATTTCAATAGTTAACAGCTAATGAAACACACAGTATGTTATCCACACATAGCGTATTAGAAATGACAGTGTCTGTGAGCCTAGCAACAGTCATTGGAGGTTTGCCTTTTTTTTCTGATATAGTGAGTCAGTCCTAACAACAAATAATGGTAATAATAAAAGTAATTTTTAGCAGCGATACTTGCATCAACCCAATTGTTGAATTATGACACATATAAGTCAATATTTTGAAAATGTGTACAGAGTAAGTGTCATTGTATTAAGAAGATATGGCAGCAGTAGTGTGTCATCATACCACACTGCCAGTATAGAGTTGATCATACTGTAGTTGTTTTTTCATTACATAGTGTTATGTGAAATCAGTACGGTGTTGTGAGTATTGTGCTTACAGATGTGCCGGAGTGGTATAGTGTCTTACAATGCTGCATGTGTCTTGCATGTGTGTGTGGAGAAGGGCTGTGGGGAGGGAAATGTGGAGTTAGGGTTTTGAGGAAGGGGCATGGGGTAGTGGTATGGAAACCCTAACATGGAATTTCCACACTTTTGTTGGTGTGGAAAGAACCCCAACCGATGCATTAATGGAGTTTTTGCAAATAATTTCCTTTCTTTTTTTAAAAGTGTAATATAAATAGCTAATGGTATGCGTTGGTGGAGGGCCCTGCACTCCCACCAAGCTGCCTATTTCTGCATAATCATATGTGTCTGTGGGAGCATGGGCCTTCTGGGCTCTGTGCTCCCACTTACACATAATTATGGAGCCATACAGAAGCCCTATAAGGCAAGGAACCCTTGTAACACTAAATTGCCAATTTCTCGGGAACTGTAGCAGCTAGAAAAAAAACTCAAGTGTGGTTGTAATCAACAGAGTGAGTAGTTCTCAAAACAAATATCAATCAAATACGTATCTCACATTGTTTTTGAGATATGGGCACCGAGACACACTGTGAGTGCTAACTCTGAGGGCATAATAGTGGCCTACACACATGAAAACGAGCAATGGGAATACTAATTCCCAAATATATCAGGAACTGTACAAGGTAGAAAAAATTTCAAATTTCATGGTTTTCATGGCATTTCAACCTACTTCTGCACTTAGTCCTGCCATAGAGGGAATACGAAAAGCCCGTGTCTCAAACCGTTTTTGCAATACAGACCCCGAAAGACGTCACGGGCACTGCAGTGTTATCCTATGGCAACATTTCTAAACTTTGGAATGCTGTAACTCTGAGCCTGTTCAGTTTTTAAGTACCAAATGACCAAAAGGCACATTTGTGAGACTAGGGCTTGCCACCCTGAAAATTCCAGGCCAATAGTGCAATCCACATTGCAACAATGAAGTGACAAAGAAAACTACTGCCACAATGTTGTCCTATTGGAAAATTGCTGAATTTTGTAATGCTGTAAGTATGGGCCTGTGGAATATTTTCATACCAAACTACTGAAAGGCACATCTTTGGCACTAGGATTTGCCACACTGAAAATTTCAGGCCAATTGCGCAATCTACCTTGCCACAGTCAAGTGACAAAAAAAAACAGAACATAGCAGAATGTGGTCATGCAATGTTGCCGTGATCACTTTAATGTTTTTATGATTCTCCTATCTCTATAATGGGAATGTTAGTGTGCACAAAATTTTTTTACCGCAGTTACTTTTTGGAATGAGTGCGATTGTTTGCATGGCAACATAAATGTTTGCATGATCAAAAAATTGAAAAAAATTAAAAAACAAATATCCAGAATAGCTAGTGAAAAAATATTTTGAGAATTATGGTGTTTCTTCTCTCTCACTAACTGAAAACAAGATGGCTGCAGCACAACAACATTTTTGGGCAAGCTCAACAACAAAATGTGATCGCTAATGTTTTTCCAGTGCACATATACATTTTTCCATAGGCTATAATGAGACATGGAAAAATGGAATAACTTTTGAACAGAGCAATATTTTTTCACCAAATCTTCAAAAGGCACCAGTGTAATCCAGGACACGTGTAGACAATACAATTTGAACCCACTCAAATGCATTCTTCAGTCCATTGTGCCTGGACAAAGAATTCACAACATTGTGGAAAAATCACTTTTTCAGCACACTGTCATTCTGCAACCATACATCTGACCACAAAATGTCCAGATCCAAAGATTTATGGTGTATCTTTCTACATGCCAAATGTCAGGCAAATCGGACAAAAGGTTCAAAAGTTATTAAAGTGCAAAATTTGAGGTTTAACATAGAAATGGCTTCACAACCCTCCAGGCCCTGTCCTGCCATCCATACCTATTGTGATTGTCCCTCATGTGTATGTGGGACTCCCATCAGTGCATAGTGTGTTGTAGTACCACTGTGCCCTGCAAAGCAGTATTGCTACCACGTTGGTAATGCATGCCACAGCATAGGTCATATGTTCTTTAATCATTAAAATTCACCAACAGTTTGAAACAAGGTCTGGTAACATGTAAAACAAATTAGTACACCTAAACGTGTACTAAGCTACCCATCAAAGCTGTATCTCAAAGCGTTTTTGAGCTATAGTATCTGAAAAGTACCCCAACCATCACAATGTTACCCTAAGAAAAATTCTGAAACATCAGTGTGTTACAACTCTGCTATGCAGTAATATTTTTTCATTAAGCAAGCTAAAAGCACCACTTTTGGGCAAGTCCTTTGTACCTTGAAAATTTCAGCCCAAAAACCCAAACTGGTTTTTAGTTATGAACTGGCAAAGAAATAGACATATCTGGAAAAGTAGTGCCGCAAACTGTGGCAATACCCTAGTTCTTTTGGTAAACAATGTTGCCATTAATCAGTTCCAACATAGTTAGCCAAATCAACAGAACTACCTATGAGATTATACATGCGTCCATGCGTCCATGCGTATCCATTGAATGGTTGAAAAGTTATTGAAGTGCAAAGTATGCAAAACTGGATGGCTTTGCAAAAATAAGAAAAACATGCAAATTGAAGGATATTTGAGGCACAGTATATTTGAAACCACAAAAGTAGTTCAAATGGAATTAAAGACATCAACAGACCAACCCAACAAAATTATGCATGCAAAATGTTATGCACATATGTTGTAAAGCTCCAGAGTTTTTAAAGTACAAGTTTTGCAAAACAGGGAAGGCTATTACTAAAAATAGGGAAAAAAATATGTAAGCTTATTGATGTTTGAGACACAGGGCCAGATATTCAAAACTGTGCCCTGGGTGCAAACCATTTGCGCAAGGTTTTTGCGCTGGGTTAGTGCGGGTCCGCTATATTCAAAAGGTCAAATAGCATGCACACTGCATTAGCGACAGGCAAAATCATAATGTATGCAAGGGGCAAACTGAGGGGGAGTGTCAGCACAATGCTATATTCAGTGCATCGCACCACATAAAGTAGTTTTGCACGACGTTAGCACAACACATTGTGCAGTGCAGATTGGCACCCAGGAAAAGGCAGTCAGCTTCCTTAGCATACTATATTCAGCAGGTTTAGCACCGGGGCTCTACCTTTTGAATATAGCCAGCTATTGGTTTTGGGCTAATTTAGCATGCTGGGCAGTGTTAATTTAGCCCCAGGGCAAAGGTTTGAATATTTGGCACACAATATCTCATAAATCACACAAGAAGCTCAAATGAAATTTATTACATTTACAGACATAACCCTTGAAGTTTATGAATGCAAATGTTCATGCACATCTGTTTAAGGATTCTAAAGGTATTGAGGTACAAATATGCCAAACTGGAAGACTGTCTGTGAAATGGGAATAAAACAGGTATTAAGGTACAAATATGCCAAACTGGAAGACTGTCTGTGAAATGGGAATAAAACATGTATGTTTAAGGATCTTTGAGATGCAGTATCTCAGAAAATCCACAATGGATTCTCATGAACTTTAGCACATCAAGAGATCTACCTTCAGGGCTTATGCATGCCATATTAGTACTTTCACTTTCAGAACATATATTTTTCCCATAGAAAATAATAGGAAATTAAAACTTTAATAACTTTAGAACTGATTAATATGTTTTCAACAAACCTTCAAAAGGCACATCTATAATCCAAATGCTTTCTATTCTAAAAATTGCAGTCCACAACATAAAGGCATTTCTGAGATACAGGTAGACAAAGAAATGTGAAAAAATGGTACATTTTGGATTTTTGACACTTCCTGTCTCAAAAACCACACAATAGATTTGCATGAAAGTTTGCAAATCAGGGGACATACTCCTGCAAATTATGCATGCCACATATTGTGCACATCCGTTGAATGATTCCAAAGTTATTATGATCCAAGGTTTTGGGTTTAACATAGAAGTATAATACTATATATGTATTTTATAAATATATATGCACACACACACACATATATATGTATACATATATATATAGATATATATATATATATGTATATGAAATGTGGCTTCCCAGCCAGTGCCCTTTGGGGTAACCATTACCTCAGTGCTTGCACGCTAAGGTTCTTTATCTTTTAGCTTGTTTTTTGTATTTATTGGATTCCCCACAACATAACCCAGATAGACCATCTTAGGGTAGCTGGTTCATTCCACTAGGGTGTCAGACAAATGAGGCACACTGATGAGGCCTGGTAGGATGAAACACGTGTCTGTATCTTCTGTTAGCACCCTTTGCAGACTGTGTGAGAGACCTTTTGGTACCATGCATTTCTGCTTAAAGTTGAACCAACATAATATACTGTGATGATTTGCATATAGAGCCCATGGTGCTTTGCATTATGGGGGTATGTGTGATTTTGGACTATATATCTGAATATATTTACACACTGAGGCCCAGACATTCAAAGGTGTTGCACATGAAGCAACCCCCCATGCGCCCCGGCAAATCCCGATGTCACGGGGTGCATTGTTATTGTATGCAGTGCATCTGAAGGGGGTGTGCCCATGCATATGTGGCACATCCCAATATTCATCCCAGGATGTGTGGCACATCTGCTGGCACAACTCCCAGACGTGCTACATACCTGGGTGAAGAGCTGAGCCAGGAAAACCCTGGAGCAAATGCTGGCCACCCACAGGTGGGCTGCTGTAGTGCAAGGCACAACACACCAGCCACCAGCTGTGGGTGGCCACACGTCCGGCAGGAACACCAGCCACAGGCATCAAAACACACCCTGGTCGGCTAGTGTACCCCCCTCCTGTATGCCCGAGCGTGGGCTTCTGACATGCACATTGAAAGACCTGGTGGTCTAGTGGTTCCCCTCCCACCCACCCACAGAGGACTCCCCAGCCACCCAGCTCCTCCCACCATCATCAGTGGGTGGCAGCACTCTGCCCACATACCGCCCATCCATCCTTCAACAGCAGCATACAGTATGATCTGTATGCCCATTGGTCCACACTGTAGACAAATGGGCTTGCAGACCATACTGTACACTGTCATTCAGTGTTTGGCCAGGTGGTATGCTGATGGAGTGCTGATAACAGGTAGGAGCTGTGTGGCCAGGGGTCCTCTGTGGGAGGGTGGGGAGGGGGGAACCGCTGACCACCAGGTCATTCAATTTACATGTCAGAAGCCTGCGATTGGGCATATAGGAGGGGGGGATCCACTGAGCCACCAGGGTAGTTGTTGCTATAACAAAAGCCCGTGATCAGGCATACAGAAGGGAGGGGGTACGCTAGCTTGCCAGGGTGTCACTGCATGGTGACAGCGGCAGCGCAGGGCACCAGGTGCATTTTGCCAGGCTGCCCTGCACAATGCATAAAAATGGAGCCATAATGGCATGCAAATGGCCCCATTTGCACCATGCTTATATTATGGCCCCATTTGCATGACCACATCTGAATATCATGGGTGATGCATATAGTGAAACCACACTTGCACTGAAGCATTCCCAGTCCTCCCATCTGGGGGATGCGCTAGTGCATTCTTCTTGTGCTATGCACATATTCTGCCATATTCTATGGTGATGCACCATGGCGCATCTCATTTGAATATCACCCTGTCCTGGCCCCAGGGCAGCTCAGTTGCACTGAGCTCCCACTTGCACCATTGCCCGGTGCAGTCTGAATATCTGGGCCGGTATGTTTTGGGATATTGACAGAGATAAAAAGTACTATATGAGGCAGAAGGAAAATATATCAGATTTATCTCCATGTTCCTATATGCTATAGTGATATTTTGTATGTTCCAGTAGGTCATCACATTTCACAACAAATTGCAGCTGTCATTTTGCCTGCTTGATCCTGCCATAATTGTGATACATTTAAGCAGTAGTTATCTGGTTGATCCTGCCATAACACTTAAATAAATAGTCATTTAAAAAACTTATATGGTTGATCCTGCCATTTTTAGACTGTCTTACCGTACAAGCATTGTCACTTTCCTTGCTCTAATGTAACGTAACCGAGCGCTGTCAATAGCAATAAATTACGTGCTGGCAGAGATTTAAAAAAATGCACCCTATGTTAAAAAAAGTAACAAAACTGTTTTTTATCTTAAGTTTACCTGGCTTTGTCTAAAAGCACCTGCTGACTGTAGAGAGAGGAGAGCAAGTAAGTCAGCAGCTTCAGAAAAGTAGACACAAGCCCAAGCGACCATTGCTATAGCTACATGCACTCACGCTTGCATCTACTTTTCTAAATCAATCCACTCACCCACTTGCTGTGTGCTCCCTTTCCTTTCGCTACTGTTGGCAGTTTTTTTTACACAAAGCTAAGTAAGCACAACATAAAAAACTTGTTTTATTTCTTTTTGAAGAGAGAGTGTCTTCTTTATTTTTTTATTAGTAGTTTGTGCACTGTATTTCCCTCGGCAGCCCCCATCTAATCAACCTCCAGCCACATCAACCAGCTCTCTGAGATCTTACCTTCTCCCCACTTTGGCTACAGGGCCTGGCTTCCCTGGCCACCGGTGCTGAGCCTGCTGGGGGTTGATCGTCATTTCACCACCATGGGTGTTTTACCACCATTTTATATCCTGACCCTCCCTGTTGCTGAGGCATGACATGTCAGTGCACATACGTGGAGGAGCACGCACACTATGGAGTCCAACAGCACCCACCCTTCATTGGCATCCCCATCCCATTCTACCCTCAGGCCTCCATCTGGGGGCAGTCATTCAGTGAGACTGCCAAGCCACCCTCCCTGGTAGAGGTGAGCTGTCCTCTGAACAGTTGATCCACTCCCTTCCCACCAAGCCCCGTGACCTGCTCGCACTGCACACATGGGTCACTGGCATGGCAGAAGATAAGGCATGGATGCCTCAGCCCTCCACACTACTGGGCTGGCTGAGAGTGCCTGATTTTAAATTTCTACCAGTGCATCATTTACCACTATTGACAGTGCTCAGTCATGCTACGTTAGAGCAAGAAAAGTTAAAAGTGCTTATTCGTTATGACAGTCTGAAAATGGCACGATTAACCAAATACATTTTTTAAATGACATATGTTGCATAAGCAGAATATGGTGTGGTCTAACAGAAGACATCTTATTTATCTTCACTAGAGGTCAATGACATCAAGATATCTAATTTGTGGTTTCAGTACTCATGAAATATCAGGATATCATTGGCCTCTTGTGAAGACAAATATGATATCTTCAGTCAGGCCATGTCATACCCCAGATATATATATATATATATATAATGGCACAGCTACTATGTTAGGGCCTCTACTGTGTAAATACTGTATACTGGAATACATTCACATGCACTGGACAGATTAGGTATCTATTGGTTTGACTTAAAATCTACTGGTTTAAGTTAATGTGTGTTGTTTACAGTAGATATATACTATTTTAAACAAAAATGTACTGTTTTTTCAAAATATATTGTTTCCTGTAAGCACATATTATTTACAGGAAATATAGAATGTTACGTATGAAGTTAAAAATGTATTGGTTTTAAACTGGTTTTGGTGAAAATGTGTCAATTTCAGCATGATTGCACAGTATTGGTATTGGTGTATATATGTTGATTACACCTTAATAGTTCAGTCATCATTAGTCCAGTTCATTTCATATTTGGAAGGTATGGAGTCAGTATCAGCATCTCTGGATCCTGTAAATTCTATGATGCTGGATTCAGAAGGTGCAAAGTTCTAGAAATTTAAAATTGCATATACAGTATTCACCAAAATAATGATTTTTTGTTCAATAGCTCAAAAAAAATTGTGATCTGAAAATCAAAATTTTCAAGTTTGATCAGTGTTGATCCAAGGGTGTTTCTTTGCTAATTTATTTTTTGTCTAACTTTCACTCTTTCTACGATATTGGTAAAAACGTGTTCAGTTTTTGTGCATGCATTGTAGCAAAAATCAATATTCAATGGATGAGTGAATTTTTGCAAAGCACTTTTTATGCTTTGTAAAGTTGAATGTTTTGCGGGTGTGTTGTGTCATGGGTGGGTTGATCCTATGGTGAGGTTGGGAGGGACTGCATACCTGGGGCTGGCACTGTACTTACCCAAGGCCCGTTTAAACCTTTCTCTGGGTAGAGGCGTCATGCTGTTTAAAACTAACTTTGGATATTAGCCCCAACCAGGAGTTTAATGACCAAGGTCTCTCAACGTTATTTAAGCCCACAAGGCAGGGGTAGTGACTGCAGCATCACCAGTGACCCAGTCACATGCAGTACATGTTTATTAAAACCAATACAGTTTTATATACCAGTGCATTTCCATTTAAACCTGTACATGTCTACAGGATCCAATACACGTTTTCCAAAACCATTACATTTTAACTTAAACCAGTGTTACTCTATCTGGTACAATGCATTCATATTTATATCAATATACAGTATATCTAGCTGAATACAAATTGATACATGTTTACTCAAACTAATAATAGTGAATTATATTTCGGTCCAAACCAATACATATTCAAGCAACCAATAAAGCTGTGTGGCATAATGTTTTTGTTCCTGTTTAGAACCTCATATATCTTTCTTCAAAAGGTTCCATATCATAATGGCGAAAATACTTAGGCAACTCACAAAACAATGAGTACACATCATCAAATGTCAAACGAGCACTAACCCTCCTCGGCAAATACCAATACAATGACGCAAATACATTTTCAAACAAGACCTTACATCATATCTTCAATGTGGGGGGGCTATGCGCCACACACCCCTTTTGCGAGGGGGGCAAGCCCTGCCGGCATCCCCCAAACTAAAATAACCCTCTCGGGGGGGGGACACTGGAGGACAGGAGACTACATTGGAAGGGGGCCACAGTAAGCAGGGGGATACCATGATTGGTGCATCAGAACCATAGGACAGCAACACACAAAAAAAAAACACCAAGCACACTACAAAAAATCTGCCCTCATGCAGTCTCGAACACGGGATCATCAGCACCGCAGACAGCGTCCATGCCAGCCATGCCACTCAGCAAGCTCAGCAGCAGCAGGCTACACTTCCCCATTTAGCCCATAGCACCAGCAAATCCCTCATTTATATCTCCCCATAACTAACTGTAACTAGCCTAATGTGGTGTCCTTCTGAAATCCCAAGGCCTTAAGCTGGATTAGACTGAATCTGGATAGAGGTGCTACTAATGTGACTTGGTTGCCATTTGAAGGAGATTTGCACTATCTTGGAGTTCCAGATTTTTGACTGACTCAAGTAATGGCTACAGGAATACACAACCTGCTGGTTGCCCATCCACTTACAGTAGACATCAATGCTATCAAATTGGTGCTTTGGAAGTTGCACTGATTGGCAATCAGACCAAGAGCTCAGTTCAAGGCATTTCTTTTCATATAAAAAAAAGCCCACATGAACTGGATCTCCTGCAATGCCCTGTGCTCACATGATCAATTTTTCCTACTGTGATTGTCTGGGAAGGTATTACTGATGCAAACCCACTCCAGGCTGAGATCAGCAGGGGCCAGTGTTTTTTTAAGTGGTAGTTCTGGTCTTGTGGAATGTCCTCCTGGGGATGTTTGCATGGCTTATAATCATTAAAAGATCTTTCAGGCTCCGGCCCAGTGGTGTAGAGGGTTGAGGTGCTGGTGCCTTACCTTGACCCATGCCGGTGACCCAGGTTCAGGAACTGACTCAGGTCACTGGAGGTTGGCAGGGAGAAGATAGGATTGAGCATCTGATGGACTGCCCTCCTATCCTGGGGTGGGATTGGGGATGACTTCACTTGGTAGTGGCCCCCAGTGGAGACTGGAGGCACTACATGAACAGTGAGGTGGGGGAACTAGAAAACCAGAACACCACTCCAAAGACTAGCTGAATGACAGCAGTCAGCCCCAGGCACCTCTGAAGACTCCCTGGAAGCTGCAAAATGCCTCAGCAGCACCCAGGACTGAAAAATGAATAGTGTGCTGGTCTCCACCCACTGGTGCCTTCCCCATTGGAAGAGGGGGACCCACCCAGTGAAGGGTTTTACTGGGCTACCCCATGGAAGGCTGCAGATCTGAAGTAGGTAGCCACGGGGGAGATAGTAGAGGAATTGTCTGTGGGTCATGGCGGCCCGAAGGAGAGGCAGCTCTGGAGCACATAGGGGAGCATAAATAGATAATTCAGGGAAAAAAAAAGATCTTTCTGTACAAAAAAGCCTTTTAACTGCACTAATTGCCTGGTTAATGTGATGAACTTCTGCTCTACAGCATTTGTGGCTTTAGAAAGATACATCATTAATAAAGTTTCTTTGTTTCTTCTCTTGTGACTTTTTGTCTTTCTTCCTACTTTTATGCACTGAATGTCAATATCCCTTCTGAACATATTCAGGTTTGTCTGACATTGACTGCCAAGCGTATGGCCCGTAAGAATTGTCTGGTTAAGAACCTGGAAGCTGTTGAGACCCTTGGCTCTACCTCTACCATCTGTTCTGACAAAACTGGAACCCTGACCCAAAACTGTATGACAGTGGCCCACATGTGGTTTGATAATGAGATTCATGAGGCTGATACCACTGAAGATCAGAGTGGTATGTGTTGTGATTATGGAATTTGGGGTTTTAATGTTACTGTTACAATATAAAAGGGAAGTACTGTATAAACACATATGATATTTTGTTTATAATCATTCTATGTTCATTAAAATCATGATGCTGTGGAATGCAATACAGTGTTTGCAAGAGCCCGTGAGAGTACAGACTGACAAGCAATAGTCACCCTATATAGTATGTTTGCATATCTTTCATTTATTCAACAATCCATCTTTATAAAAGGATAAAGCACACATTGCAACATTCACTGTCTATATATATATATATATATATATATATATATTTGTTCAACAACACATCTTTACAAAAAGCTAAAGTACGCACTGCAATATTCACTCTCTCTCTCTCTCTCTCTATATATATATATATATATAATATATTTGTTCAATAATCCATCTTTACAAAAGGCTAAAGTATGCATTGCAATATTCAATGTCTTTATATATATATTATATATATATTTATTCAACAATACATCTTTACAAAAGGCTGAAGTATGGATTGCAATATTCACTGTCTCTCTCTCTCTCTCTCTATATATATATATAGAGAGAGAGAGATATGTATATATAGATATGTATTTGTTCAACAATACATCTTTACAAAAGGCTAATGTATGCATTGCAATATTCACTGTCTATATATATATTTGTTCAACAATACATCTTTACAAAAGGCTAAGTACACATTGCAATATTCACTGTCTATATATATATTTGTTCAACAATACATCTTTACAAAAGGTTTAAATACACACTTAAAACTAGACATTTCTGATTACAAACATCTATGGCTAAAAAACTCAGATGCTAAATATTCATCAGCAATTAGTTACTAATAATAGAATTTTCAAGTTTATTCATAATCTGTTGGAGGATGGATGGGAAAAAAACTATGGCACATTCTGGCATCAAATGCCTGACTATAAACAGGACATATATCCATATCTGGGGGTTCAGGTATGGTAATCTGCCTACCTCACCAGTATTGGAAATACCTGTATTCTCATAAAGCACATTAAGAGAAAAGACATAGTAGAAACATACAGTAAGAAAACTGCTAAGTTTATAGAAATGAAAATCCTAGTCATGTCCAAACAAGCAACACACGCAAGAAGCGGCACATTGATGTTTTTATATTTAGCAGATTTCTGAACCATTCAACACACTGGAGACCCGAGAAGGGCAAACATTACAGTATAATACTCAGAAAACTCAACTATGTAATAGTATTAGGGTAAATCAGAATGCTTGTTCATAAAAAGTGCATGCAATCGTTTAATCATGGAGTTTCTATCAAATTTTGAAACAAATCTAGGGCAGCAACACTTCACCTTTTTATGATCTCTATCTTCCCATTTGGAGTGATATTTCAGTATTTCATTTTATTCATCTCACAAAATTCAAAACTGACAATCACTGCCTTGCTTTGTACAGGTACCTGCTTTGACAAGAGCTCACTTACTTGGGCTGCCCTGGCTCGAATCGCTGGTCTCTGTAACCGTGCTGTCTTTCAGGCTGGACAAGAAACTATACTTGTTCACAGGGTAAGCTTTAATCTGGTTGGTCAGTTAAGATCGCTAAGTAATTAGAGCTAATTTTTATTTGCATATACACTAGGCTACAAGTAATCTGTTTGGAGTTTGCTAGACTAGACTCTCTTGGGATACATGTAAATGCAAAATAGTTTAAAATTAAAAGTAAAATATTTCTCTCATTCTGGCCACAAGTACAATCTATCCTCACTATTTTATTTTCTTATTTTTTTGGTAATCAGGTAAGGTGAACTGAGTGAGACAAGATCCCTTTTTCAGACATGTCCCAGAGAAAACAAGGTAGAATACAGTACATAGGTCTGACAGATATAAAATATAAGATAAAAGACAGCAGCGAAATCATCCAGATGTAAACAAGTACTGGAATGAAGCCTTTCCTTGTTACCAAAGGGATGAAAAACAATAAATGTTACAAAGCACAGATCAAGAGGAAGCACCTCAGGCTTGCTTCTTGTTCTCTCATCTGACCCGGAACAACTGGCTGGGAACTGCCCAGTGGAATGTTTTATATATTTTATTGTATTTATAAATGACCTCCGACTCAAAACTGGTACACTTTATCTCACAGTTATAGAAAATGAATTATACAATGGGCAAGAAAATACAGTAAGCACAAAATCCTGCATTCTGATTGGCTGGCTGGCACTTTTTCTCCATTGTAAATCCTCCAATATGTCAATGGGAATAGGTGCCAGCTCCCTGTCAGCTGCATCAGCAACTGTCTCTCAAATCACTCTGAGCATCACAAAGCCAGAACTCACAAAGATGGTAAGGGATGGTGAGATGCAGAACTCCACAGTACCAGCCGTTGCCACTCTGAAAACACTCGTTCCCTCTTGCCATAACCCTGTAAACATACAACAACCAAAAAGCACGTTTTTCTAATGTATGCTGTCTCACAACTCCCATGGAGTAGCCGCCTCACCCCAATCTGTCTGAACATTTCTCGCTCAAGTCCATTTCTAGTTCTCTAAGACACTGACAGACACTACTGGTTGCTCCCAAACAGTAAAGCTGGAACTGGCAAACCCGTAGAAAACCCAGAAGCGCATGTCAACAATATCACGTCTCACACTGCACTGCACAAAGATGTAGTGACAATTACAAGTGCCATGTTCTGTGTGGGGGGAAAACAAAAAATAAATGCCCCACAAGCTCTCATCAAAAAAAAAAAAAAACTACTGTGTGTCTGTGACTCAGAATAGTAGCTGTGAGAGAATGACAAAGTAGACCTGCACATTCACAGTACCACCCAGCTCTAGCAACCAAGGTTTATTTTTTGCAATGAATACAATAAAAAATAAATAAAAATGGAAAAAAATATATTTTTTTCTTTTGTAAAAAATATGGGGTCCATTGTATAATAGCAATATACTACGGCAGGGTGTGGGTATATGATGAGATTTACCAACTACTGCTGTGGATTTGGTTACTTGGCTGTGTCTCATGACCAAAACACACCAGGTGTGGTAAATTCCACCATATACCCACACAATCTTGTGGTATATTGCTTAAATAATCACTACCAGTCCTGCTAAGATACCCATGAACAACCTTTAGCCCCTGCCTACCAACCAGCAGAAAACTGAAAGCTAAAGTAAACAGTATTACATACCTTCCTCAGATTTGTTGGCCTGGTACTAGGAGACCTAAGAGAATTAAAAGAAACAATAAAGTAAAACATGCACAAAATACCACATTTTAAAGACAAATATGGCAAACGTGACCTAGCAGTACAAGTCATAGTGAAGTATAAATCAAGGTTTTACTAATTGTAGTCAGAATGTTGCTATTCCATTCTCTTACAGTAAGTGACCATGTAAACATCCTCCCTATTTTGAGAGATAGGCAGACACAGTAGAGGATCAACCCATGGCTGAATATAATCCCCAGTTCTCCATGTACTATAATTAGTAAGCCAAGTTGCCATGAATCACATTAACATATACACAAGCCCTAGACACTTGTAAATGTGGAACGCCTCTCTATATTATCAACTGGTGCAATGTTTGGAAACTTAATGCTTCTGATATATCTTTGTAGATTCAACAATGTGTTAGAGTTTAAGCTGTGAGTCATACATCTGCTGCAATGCATGCATTTAATACTTGAATTGTTATACTATGCCAGCTAGAACTATCATCTTCATATTTTCACTTACTAATTTGTAAAGTGGACAAATACAGCTTAGTGAGAAAATATGAACATTAAGTTGTCTTTGAAACAATATTTGTATAAAAAAACAGAGACAGAAGCAAACATAATTTCTGATATCCAATGTCTACAGTTACACAAATCCCTTTTTGTTTAACAGCGAGAGGTTGCTGGTGATGCCTCTGAATCTGCCCTTTTAAAATTTACTGAGGCATGCTTTGGATCCGTCAGAGAGATGAGAGAGAAGAATCCTAAAGTTCTAGAGATTCCATTCAACTCAACCAATAAATATCAGGTAAAAAAAAGAGTGTGGGCTTCCTCTTTTGGTAAAGGTTCACTAAGTATATAGTCTGCTGAGCTGTTCAAGTACAGAACAGTTTTTGCCCTCTTCTTTGCCCTTTTTGCCTTCTGCTCTCCAACACATTACCTCCAAAAACCATATAAACACTACAAACAGGTATCTGCCTCTATCTCTGAAATCAAATAAAGAGGCAGAAGACACTGCAGAGCAGGACACTGCAGCACAGGAGCTAGCACAACAAAACTCACCCAAATCAGGAACCAAAACAAAACAAGCACAAAGGAAATCCAAAACTTCTGATCATAGGAGACTCCATGATTCGGGAGTTGATACACATCTCCAGCTAGGGTGATGGTCAGATGTCTCCCAGGTACATCAGCATGGAGAGACACTGACCGCATTGCTAAAATTGTTCACAAAGCAGGAGAAAACATTGATGTCCTAGTACACATAGGGACTAATGATCTCGCCAGCCGGTCAGTTGTGGAGACCAAGGAACACCTGACTAGGCTGGGTGACAAACTATCATCTATTTTGTCCGGCATCTCCTTCTCTGAGATCCTGCCAGTCTGGGAGAGGGGTGCAGATGGACAGAAGGTCAGAGAAGGAGAGATAGGGGAGCTAAACACGTGGCTCAAGGGCTGGTGCCAGGAAAAAGGACACAGATTTGTAGGGAACTGGCAACAGTTCTGGGAGCGAAAGTTCTTTAAATCTGATGGACTGCATCTGACTAAAGAGGGAGTCAGTGCATTGGGGCAGAAGTTTGACGTCTTTGCAGAATATTTAAACTAGCAAATGGGGAGAGGGGTGCAGCACCCCACACATCAAATGGGAAGAACACCCCTCCCCCCTCAGCTAGTGGTCAAACAGGAATTCAGCATGTTTGCCATTCATTTGCATCACCAGGTAAGAAAAAGGTTTGTCTCCCATACGACGACAGGGTAATGCCAAACTTCACCCAACAACTAACACACCAAAATCTGGGCCAATGGAAAATCATGTACACAAATGCTCACAGCCTGGGAAATAAGATCCCAGACCTGCAGGCAATAATGTCAGAGGCTAAACTGGACATAGTAGCAATAGTGAGACGTGGTTTACCAGTAACCACACTTGGGAGACTTCAGTACCTGGCTATGTATTGTTCAGAAGAGACCGAGGTGCAAAAGGGGAGGAGTGGCCCTGTATGTTAATGAAAATATCAAAGCTACAGAAATTCAGAATACACATAAGGAGCCAGAAGAACTGTGGGTCACCCTGGAAACAGGAAATGGGATAGCCATAAGAACTGGGGTTGTCTACAGGCCCCCAGACCAGAGGGAGGACATAGACACATTACTGTTAGAAGATATACAAAACATGACAGCTAAAGGAGAGGTTCTGATAATGGGAGACTTCAACATGCTGGATACAGATAGCTCAATACCAGCAGGAACATCTGCCAGAACTAGACTCATAGTGGATTCCCTGCAGGGGGAGGGCCTCAAACAACTGGTACAGCAACCCACAAGAGACAGGGCTATCCTAGATCTAGTACTGACTAACAAAGAAGGGATCACAGATCTCCAGGTAGAAGGTCACCTGGGGGCCAGTGACCATCACATGGTATGGTTCAATTTGGCTACTACATCTAAATCATCCCATTCCAAGGCAAAAATATGGGACTTCAGAGGAGCTGACTTTGATAAGATGGCCAACAGAGTTAAGCTAGCCCAGGCAAAAAGAAACACAGGTGAGGGGGTACAGGCAAAGTGGGCAAGCATTAAGGATGCAATACTTGAAGCAACATCCCATTGTGTCAGACAGAAAAGGAAGTGCAAAAGAAGAAGGAAACCACTTTGGTTCTCAAATACAGTAGCAGAAAAGGTCAGAGCCAAAAGGCTGGCCTTCAGGAAATATAAGGGAACACAGCGGGATGAAGATAGGGAGGCATACCAAACTGCCCTAAGGGAAGCAGGTAAGGCAGTAAGGCAGGCAAAGTCCCAAACTGAGGAAACACTAGCACAAACAGTAAAGAAGGTGACAAGACTTTCTATAGATACATTAGTGAAAGGAGAAAGTCCAGAGGGGTATTGCTAAGCTTAATGGAGAAAAGGGAGCATGTGGAGAGGAGGACCCTGTAAAGGCATCTATTCTAAATAGATACTTTTGCTCAGTATTTACTGAAGAGAAGGTAGGGCAGGGCCCACAGCTCAGTATCATGGACACAGGGTGGAGGAGGTGAGCACTACCCCGTCACAAAAGAAAGGGTCCTACAAGAGCTCATAGCTCAGGGTGGATAAGGCAATGGGACCTGATGGCATACATCCCAGGGTACTTAAGGAGCTAAAGGAGGAACTAGCAGAGCCATTAGCAGAATTGTTTAGTGAGTCTCTGAGCACAGGAGAGGTCCCAGAAGACTGGAGAAGGGTTTATGTGATCCCGCTCCACAAGAGTGGTAGCAGGGAGGAGGTGGGGAACTACAGACCGTCAGTCTTACCTCAGTAGTGGGCAAGATTATGGAGGCACTCTTAAGGGAAGGATAGGTGCAACACCTGGAATCCATAGGGACACAGGATCCAAGACAGCATGGGTTTACAAAAGGAAGGTCCTGTCAAACTAATCTCGATTTCTTTGACTGGGTAACCAGAGTGGTGGACCAAGGGGGAGCAGTTGATGTCACCTACCTTGACTTCAGCAAAGCTTTTGACACTGTTCCACATAGAAGATTGATAAATAAGCTGGGTAGGCTCGGGGTGGGTCAGAAGTTGGTCAACTGGGTGGCAAACTGGTTGACGGACAGAAAACAGAGAGTGGTGGTAAATGGTATACAGTCAGAAGAGATGCAAGTCACAAGGGGGTACCTCAGGATCAGTCCTGGGCCAGTCCTCTCCAACATCTTCATTAGTGACCTTGCAGATGGACTAGAGGGTAAGGCTTGTCTGTTTGCAGATGACACCAAGATCTGCAACAGAGTAGATGATCCAGATGGGGTGGGCAGAATGAGAAGAGATCTGGATAAACTAGCAGAATGGTCAGAAGAGTGGCAACTGGATTTAATGCAAAGAAGTGCAAAATCATGCACATAGGAAGAGAAACCCTGAAGCCCCTATAGGCTGGGAGGAGTTGCTAGCAGTCACAAAGGAAGAAAGAGACTTGGGCACCATCATCACTGATGACCTAAAATCATCCAAGCAGACCTCTACAGCAGTAGGTAAGGCTAGGGGGTGTTAGGTGTATCCTGTAGGGGTATCAAAGTCGTAAGAGGGAGGTAATAATCCCTCTGTACAAGACACTGGTTAGGCCCCATCTGGAGTACTGCGTGCAGTATTGGAGGCCACACTTCACAAGGACATTAACCAAATTGAGGCAGTCCAGAGAAGGGCAACTAAAATGGTGCAGGGACTGCATCAGAAGACATATGAGGACAGATTAACGGAGCTCAATATGTATACCTTGAGCAAAGGAGGGAGAGAGGTGATATGATCAAGGCATTCAAACACCTTAAGGGCATAAACAAGGTGAAAGAGTCTAACATGTTTAAATATAAGAAAAATAGCAGGACAAGAGGACACAGCATGAGATTAGAGGAGGCCGATTAAGGGGAACGTGAGGAAATTTTTTCACAGAAAGGGTGGTGGATGCATGGAATGGCTTACCACAAGAAGTGGTGGCTTATGTATACAGTGCAGGGCTTCAAACAGGCATGGGATAGGCATAAGGGAGCAATACAAATGACTATGAATAGATAGGCCACTGACAGAGCAAAGGCCGATGGCACATTTATAAGGTAGAAAAAGAAATGGGCAGACTGGATGGGCCTTGCGGTCCTTATCTGCTGTCAACTTCTATGTTTCTATGTTTCTATGTTTCTTTGCGATAACAGCTATAGTTGTGCCACTGTCTCTCTTGCAGACCTTATATATCACTAATTTGCACTACAGAGTATATGTATTTAACTCAAATCTACTGCATGCACAAAAAATGAGGAAAAACTAATTGCTCATCCTCCATGTTTAATCCTAGCTGTCGATCCACAAAAATGCTAACCCAAATGAATCTAATTTCCTGCTGGTAATGAAGGGTGCTCCTGAGAGGATTCTTGATCGCTGCTCTACTATCCTGATCCATGGCAAAGAGAAGATTCTTGATGATGAAATGAAAGAGGCTTTCCAGAATGCCTATCTTGACCTAGGAGGACTGGGAGAGAGAGTACTGGGTAAGGCAAAAGGATACATTTAAAGCCCAGAGAAGACAAACTAATAAGCATGCTGGATAAATTGTAATGAAAATATGCTTAGTTTACAAATCATTCATTTTGTCTGTCTGTCCCTTTAAAAAAACAACCAAGTCTTCCAGGAAAATGTTGAGAAACATAATATATGGACACAAATTAGCTTTGCGTTTATAACATATGAGCTCTGTATTGCTTCTAGGTGCCACTTATTGCTGAGATCATATGCATAAAATAGGGTATTTGTTCCTTGAGAGTTTATCAGGTCATATTATAGTACTTTTGCCCACTAGATATAATATATGTTGCTTGTGACGTCACAGTTATGATTTCAGCTAGGAAATACACTTTAGGGGCAGATGGAGATTTAGGGCTATAGATCCTATTTTCTGTAAATGTCCTCAGTGATTAATAAAAGGGATGAGAAATCAATACTGTATAAGCTGGATTGTGTCAATCTATTGTGTTTACCAAAATGCTTCCTGAGGTGTCAGTAGCTCTTAACAAGCATTTGTCAATGCCAGATATTGTCTCACTGGCATTGGCACTCGTAGTGCAGGAGTTGTAGAAGCATAATAGGAATGGCAGTGAAGTATTGAACTGATGCCAACCCCACCCCCACCCTGCAGAGACTGGCAGGCATTGGGGTGTGCCTTTGGGTCATCAGCTATAACGCTCATGCCATTTTGCTTCACCCTACCCTGTAGACACTGATAAGTGTCGTGGTGTGCTTTGGTGTCTTTGGGCCTTATACTCACCCCATTCCATAAGGAAATATGCTGAGGTGGGTGCAGTATAGGAGAATGGGTGAACTTTGGGGCTGAACACTCCAAGGCACACCTCGATGCCTGTCACTGACTGCAGGGTGGGGGTGGAATGGCGGGATCATTACAGCTGATTATCTCAAGTCACATCCCTGATGCTTGTCAGTCTCTACAGGGTGGGGTGTTACAGCTGGAAACCCTAATGCCATAGGTGTGTGTTGGTATTTTCACTCCTAATTATCAACATGGGCTTTTTGTGACCCCACCTTATGAAGAGCGGCACTATCAGTTTGTTAGCCGGAAGGTGATTTTGCACAGTGACTGCGCCATTTGGTGCCACAGGTACGGAAACACATTTTGGGCAGGATGTGAAAAATGACAATTGTGTTGTTCATGAGGAGGTGTAAAAAAATGGCAACGTTGAAAATCTGGAGTGGAAATATGAAACATTGGTGAAGTCATTAGCATGTATAAAAACTGCACAATGCACGTCCATAACCCAGTTATTTTTTGGATTTTTTAAACCACATTTTCAACATAGGCATTTTGGAACCTCCCTTCATGAACAGTGGTACTGTAATTTTGTTAATCTGTCCCAAAAGTTGATTTTCCACAGTGACCATGCCATTGTACGCCACAGGTGTGGAAACATATTTTGGGCAGGGTATGAAAAGTGACAGCTGTACTATTCATAAAGAGGTGTGAAAAAAATGCCTGTGTTGAAAATCTGGCATGAAAATATTGCAAATTTGCGAAGTTACAAGGGTGCATGGAAACTGCGCAACACATGCTTGTAACATAGTAATTTTATGGACTTTTGTCACCAAATTTTCAACATAGGCATTTTAGGACCTCAGCTCATGAACAGTGCCACTGTAATTTTGTTAATCTGTCCCTAAAACTGATTTACCACAGCGACTGTGCTATTCTGCCCCAGAAGTGCGAAAATACATTTCGTCCAGGATATGTAAAATGACAGCTGGACTGTTCATAAGGAGTAGTGGAAAAATGGCAATGTTGAAAATTTGGAGTGAAATTATTACAAATTCCCCGAGTTATGAGCTTGCTTAGAAACTGCACAACATACGCTTGTAAAACAGCAATTTTTTTGATTTTTTTCACCAAATTTGCAACATAGGCTTTTTGAGAGCCCACCTCATGAACAGTGACACTGTTGTTTCATTAATCAGTCCCGAAAGGTGATTTCATGCAGTGACCATGACATCAACTTTCGGGACCTAATAATGCCATGACAATGATTGAATTCGTGAGGAGGAGTCCCAATAACCCCGTGTTGAAAGTTTGGTGCCAATATTCCTGAAAATGGCTGAGATATGCACCAAAGTTTAGAAAACCCTATCTATGCCATTATACAGATTACCAGCATTTCTTCAGTTCACAGTTGGCTTTCAAGAGTGCAGACGTGTTCCCAGTCCCCTGAAGATCATTGCGCCAGGCTCCCAAGGTATGCATGGGGTGGAGGGTGGGTAGGCAGGGTATGCAGAGGGTGGGCACGGTTGGGAGGAGCAGGACAGACCGCGAGGGGCCATTTTCTGTTTTACAGGTTAAACAAAAAGAAAAACATTGCAGGACTTTTTTTTTTTTCAGGGACATTTGGCATGCTGGGGTGGGCTCCCAGCGTGCCACCTGAGTGTTTTTTTTGAGGGGGCTGTAGCCGATGGGGGATTGTGTACCCCCATCACCACAAAGCAAATGGGTGGTACGAGCTGAGGGGGATTGGGCACTAGGGCTGTGCGAATACCTTTTTTCGAATATTCGGGCGAATATTCTGTATTCGGGCCTGAACAGACTAATATTCAGCCAAATATTCGTATTCAGCAACTATTTAACTTCCCCAACCCCCCACCCTCAGATAGCACCTCAAACCCCTCCCCCCAAGCTCTCCAACCATATTTACAATTAACGAAAAGGTCAGCAATTCCTTTTGGGGCAACTGGCACAACTCCACCCACCTCCACGGCCAGCCTACGAGGTTTCATACTTCATTACAGTAATTTAAAAGTTCAAGATAGTTCTGTGATCTGTCTCATCCCCCCCACGGTAGCCAGCAGCAGCCCCCACACACCCTCCAGAACCCTGTGACTGCCCAAAGAAAATGAAAGAAACTGTAAGTAAAAGGCAGCCGGAACAGCCCACCCTCCTCCATGGCTGGCTGCCTTCTTGTGAATGAAACCACCCATGCTTGCTCTTATATAGAGAACGAGCTGATCACATCATGTGATCAGCTCTTCTCTTTTCTATATAAGAGAAAGCATGTTTCATTCACACGAAGGCAACCAGCATTGGAGGAGGGTGGGCTGTGCCGACTGCCTTTTGCTTACAGTTTCTTACTTTTCCTTGGGTACAGGCAGAGTTCGGGGGAGGCAGGGGCTGCTACTGGCTACTGGGCTACTGGGGGAGGGATAAGGACAGATCACAGAACCATTTTGAACTTTCAAATTACTGTAATGAATGTATGAAACCTGGTGGGCAGCTGGCTGTGGAGGTTGGTGGAGCTGTGCTTGTCGCCCCGAAAGAAATTGCTGACTTTTCTTTTAACTGTCAAACTGGTTGGGGAGCTTGTGGGGGGAGGAGAGGGTTTTGAGTGCTATCGCAGGTTGGGGGAAGGTGGTTATATTATTCCCTGAATACCGCACAAATAGTAAGCTATTCGTTATTCATATTCCGAATAACGAATAGCTCATTATTCGTGGTATTTGAGAAATAATATTCGATATTTGCACAGCACTATTGGGCACCCCCCTCGGCATCCAACAAATGGGGGGGACATTATGCTGGTGGAGAATGGGCTCCCCCATCTGCAAATGAGGTGGGCCAGGGCAGGACAGGAGAACTGGGCACCCCTGAAGTCGGGCGGCGGCAGCAGTCAGCGCCACCATGTTTGGTGAAAAACGTAACCACCAAAGGCACGTCAGAGGCGTGTTATTGTGCTGCTGTATGAGGAGCTTGCCTCTCATTGTAGTGGCACTTTTGTTAGATGTGGTAGCAATGTTACACATAGCCGGTGTCAGTGCCTGCAAGCTGACTTATTGGGAAATGAGGGACACACCTACTAATGCATGCCCTGCATACTCCCACAATGACTGCACCTCTGTATCTGCTTCTACTGCAATATATTGGCTGGGGTGGAAGCACGGACTGACATAAAAAGGGCCAGTTATTGCTTCAATTAGATTTTAATTGCAGTGGCAATAAATGCCTTCTTAGTGAAAAGAGGAGAAGGTAATTCCACTGAACCTCTTAATATACTTTCTGTAGATCATTTCTATACTCTCACAACACCCAGAATTGTAAACACTTTTTTGTGCAAACATAACACAAAATTGAAAAAATATGTCCTGCCTTCTATGCATGTAAACGAAAAACACAGTGGGAGAAGTATGTTAAAACTAGAGGACCCTAGAATACAGAACAATATCTTGGATAATGACTTATTCCCCACTTTTTAGATACGGGTTCATTTATTTTATTTATTTGTACTTTTTCACCAGAAAAGGCACACCAAGCTGTGACAGCTTGTTTCCAGGTGTGTCTTGGGGGGGGGGGGGTAGATGGACCTGTTTTATTGTTAGGGAAATGTTGGCCTTTGCGTGGGTAAACTCTCCAACTCCTCTTGCAGGGGCCATCTACGTTTTCTGTGGGAGGATGGCAGATGGTGAGGAGAAAGAAGGAATAGTGACTGGGTGCAGGAGACTGCTTCCCTCCCCACCCAGAGTATTGAGGAAGCTACTATGGAAGGGATTGAAACCCCTGCAGCACTAGTAGGTGAACTGCCTATGGAACCTGCCATTAGTGGTGGGCAAAGTGGCCAAAATGTGCTCAGTGAAGTGATTCACGGAGTAATGCGGAATCTGCGAACTAATCCATAACGTGAAGCGGAGTACTTCACGTCATAATGAGAAATGTGAATTCCATTGAAACCAATTACTTTGCATTACTCCTTCTTAGCCAAACCACTTCTCCACCAATTTTAAGGTCAAGTGCATTGAAATAAATGTATTTCGCATCACTTACATACGAACATATGAAGTTAAAAGCAGATACAGGCCATATGGTCTATCTAGTCTGCTTGAGTGTGCAGCACTTCAGCCCATTAGACTGCAGCTACCCCTACTCCCATTAAGTCTTCCCTCCCTGCTGTCCTCCCAGTATGTACTTTCCCCTTGAATTTGTCCCACCCCTCTTGAAGCACCCCACAGTTTGCACTGATACAAGTTGCTCAGGCAGTGCACTCCACCCTGTTACCACCCTTTCAGTGAAGTAGTGCCTCCTCCTTTCCCTCCTGAATCAGCCCCCCTTTTAAATTCAGGGAGTGCCCTCTAGTATCTCTTCCACTCTGGAGAGTGAACCCACCATGGAATTATACTCTGTTCATCCTCTTCGGGTACTTGAAGGTCTCAATCATGTCCCCCCTCTCTCTCTCTCTCTTTCTTCTATCCTCCAGGGTAAACATGTTTAGCTCTTTTAGCCTTTCCTCATAAGTTCTATCCCCAACCCCTGGATAATCTTTGCTGCTCTTCGTTGCACTGCCTCCAGTAGTTTGATATCCCTTTTCAAGTATGGGCACCAGAGCCGCATGCAGTACTTCAAGCGCGGCCTCACCAGGGACCTGTACAGGGGCAATATGACTTCTACACTTCACCTTGTAATTGCGCTCCAAGGTGAATTTTGCAGTGATTCATGGGATTGCAGGTTACATTGCCCCTAGATTGCTCTGCACAGCCTCAGTTCTGGGTAGTGTGTGTGTAGTGGTAGCTGAAGACAGTTAGCTCTCAGAGCTCTGCTATTCAAAACCTCTAAAAGCTGTTAAAAAAACCTTTTTGAGTAATTTTTTTTTGTTCAGAATTTAGAACATCGATTTTAGGAAACCCTCCTGTGCTCATATCATCAAGCGTTTATTGTTTGTGTGAGAATTTTGAATGTTAATTTAGAACATTCAATCTGTGTACTGTGAAGTGTGCTTTGGGGGAGGGGTGTATCTGTGGGGTAGGTAGATTAACTGGGAGAAAAAGGCAGTCTTTCTGTTTTGGTTATATTTTTCTTGTATAACTGTTAATGTATACACAGCAATGTTTTCAGTAATTCTTGACATTTTTTTGCTGATTGCTGTGGTGCAGCAGTGTACAATTTCGCTTTGTTTAAGAGATTTGGTTATATTACTGAAGTTTTCTATTTGCTACACATTACTTGCAGTGTGTGTGTGTGTGTGTGTGCGATGCGTGCCATCAAATCAGACTCCTTTTATTGTGCCACAGAGTAATTGCAGCAGTGTGAACCTGCTATCCACCGCACCTGCTTGATTTTGTACTGCTTTGTAGTATCTTGGTTTTGGACTGTTACTGTGGTGCACTCCCCCAAACCAGAAAAAAGTATTATTTTCCAGATTGGATTGTGATTTGTGAGCATGTGAGCACTGGCTAAGGTGTTGTTGTGACTTTGCATCTGCATCTCTTCTTGATTGCACAGTGCAGTCTTAATCTGTCTGTGCATTTGCATCTGTTTAGTGCCCAGTCTCCATCTGCAAACCACAGTTGTTTTTTTACCTTCGCATCCACCGGCCCAGACTGAAAGTTCAGACATCTAAATTTGTTTATAATTTTCTTAGTGATCCCCCAAAATGCCTGCAAAAAGATGTGCAAGCAAAGCTGTTTCAGGCCATGGCACTGCTGCCAGTAGCAAGATTTTCTATGGGTGTGGTAGTACGCGGAAATACATAGAAACATAGAAACATAGATTTTGATGGCAGATAAGGACCGCCTGGCCCACCCAGTCTGCCCATTTCCCTACCTAATGGATAAGCTGCAGATCCTAGTTAACCAGCAGCCTACTTCTTCCTACCCCCCCAACCCCTAGAATTGCCTTATGACTGTCCCATGCATGCTTGAATTCCACCACTGTTTTGACTCCACAACCTCCTCTGGAAGGCTGCTCCATGCATCCACAACCCTCTCTGTGAAAAAATACTTCCTTAAATTACCTCTGAGCCGCCCCATCTTCTAATTGTGCCCCTTGTTCTTGCACACCTCTTTTTGAAAGATGCTACCCTCTTGGACTTTGTTGATTCCTTGAGGTACTTGAAAGTTTCTATCATGTCCCCCTCTCCTCCTTTCCTCGAGGCTATACATATTAAGCTCCTTAAGTCTCTCTTCATATGTCTTCCGGTGCAGACCCTGCACCATTTTAGTTGCCCTCCTCTGGACAGCTTCCATCCTGTCTATGTCTTTGTGGAGATTGGGTCTCCAGAACTGCACGCAGTACTCCAGATGGGGTCTCACCAGCAGTATGTACAGAGGCATAATAACTTCCTGTTTTCTACTGGTGATGCCTCTCCCTATGCATCCCAGTATCCCCCCAGCCCTCCTTGCTGCCCTCTCACATTGCTTACCCACCTTTAGGTCATCTGATATGACTACCCCCAGGTCCCTTTCCATTTTTGTTGTTGTTAGTATCTCACCCCCCATTGTGTACTCTTCCCCTGGGTTTTTGTTTCCCAGGTGCATTACCTTGCACTTCTTAGCATTGAATCTAAGCTGCCATACATTGGAATGGAACAGCCGAAAGGTGCCTACTAGGGTCTGCAACAACAGAGTCCTGGAGGGGTCTGTGAGCAGACAGTCATCCAGATATGGGAATGCATAAAAGCCTTGTCTCCTGAGAGCCGCAGCCACCACTCCCAGGCACTTGGGGAACACCTGAGGAAAGGTCAAAAGGGAAGGCCCGGAACTGAAAATGGTCCCCCTGAAAACAGAAATGGAGGAAGAGACAGAGGGCAGGGAAAATTAGGATATGGAGGTAGGCATCCTCCATAGCCAGAGAACAGAGCCAGTCCCCCTGGTGAAGGAGGGGCAACAGACGCTGAAGAGTCACCATCCTGAACCGCTTGTACTCTATGCAGAGATTCAGGTGACTGAGGTCCAAAATTGGTCTCAGGTCCATCGTCTTCTTGGGGACCAGAAAAACATGGGAGTAGAACCCTTTCCCTCTATGGCTCAGGAGGACGGGCTCTATGGCCCTTTTGCGCAAGAGAGCATGGATCTCTTCTCGGATAGCAACAATGTGGTCCCGAGGGTAATGGGAAGGCGAAGGAGGTTTTTTTGGAGGGGGTTCTAGAAACTTGAGGGTATGACCCGGTTAGATGAGCTGAGGTTACTGCATGCCATCCCTCCTGGTATAGGGAGAACCGACCCCACCACCTCTCCCAAGGTCTCTGCTGGGGGGGGGGGGGCGCAAGGAGTCAGGCAGAGCAGCTGGGCACTCTTGGGCCCAAGGCAGATGCCTCAACTGGTGGGGTATTGGCTTTGCACTTGAAGGGCCTTTCGATTGCTAATCCTTTGGGGGTTGTCGAGAGGACCGGTGAAAGGACTGGCACTGGGGAGGCCGCGACTGTGAATGGTACATGGAATGTACTGACCTTAGGGCCTTGCCAGATTCCTTAAGGCAGGAGAGGAGATCCTGAGCATCTCCATTGTACAAAACGGAACCCCGGAAAGGGGCATTAATGATTTTGGCCTGAACATTAGGTGCAAAACCAGACACCCTGAGCCATGAATGGCGGCAAATGCAGATCCCTGCTGCCACCCCATGCCTGGAAGAATCAACAGTGTTGCATGCTGCTCTCAGCACATGGTTGCCCACATCTGAACCAGATTTTAAGAGTTGGGTTAATTGTGTTTTAGTGGCATCTTCAGGAAGGGATTGAACCAGATCCCTCGCCTGGTCCCAAATGGCATTCTGATACTGCACCATATGGGTCAAATAGTTCTGCACCCAGATGGCCAGAGTGGTAGAGGAATACACCCGCTTGCCCAACTGGTCTAGCTGACAGGATTACCTGTCTGGAGGGTGGGTGCTTGGGTTTCTTAGTGCGGTCATGGGCTGTATTTATGACTACCAAATCTGCCATGGGGTGTTCATCAAAGAAGTCTTTGTCCACTGGCGCATGGTAAAGGTGATCTGCCTTTTTGGCTAAGGTCGGTGTGGTCAAGAGGTGACAGTCCACACCGCCTTGGTCACATCATGTTAGCATGCCTTCAAGTTACTGTCTGTATATCATTTCTTTGTTATATTGTTCTGTACATGTTTCATTTGTAACCTCCTGGGTCATATCTAAAAATAGGCAGTTTTTGTCTAGTGTGCTTACCTGGTCAACAAAAGCTAAATAAAATAATCACCAAAGGGAGGGTCTCCTTTTTCCAGAGGTAAATAGCCAGGCAAAAGCGCTCTGGGTCGAGTTCCTCTGTCTCTCATCCTATAAGGGATTGTACGTGGCACATCACGTTGAGGAAAGAGGGATCGTCAGGGGGAGACTTGGGGGGTCTCCTTGATAGGTTTATGACCACCAGAGGAGCCCCGGGAGTCCTCTGACGAATTGGAGGAGGAAGAGGAGGACTCGTTCCCGATGGATCACTGTCAGGTACCGGCGTCGGGGGCAGGCGACAGTCTTCCTTGTGTTGATGAGAAGCCCCTTGTGACCCCCAGAAGACCCAGTAGTACAGGTGTCACTGGGACCTGCCCTGTCCGGATCTCAGGGAGGAGGGTCCCTGGAAGGAGGAGGGGAAGCAGGGCATCTAGAAATCATAGGATTTGTACAGCGCTAATGGACTTATGTCCTAGTTGCTCACCTGGCATTTCCTAAGTCGCTCTCATATAAGCATCCCACCTATGTTTGAATATTTATGTTGTGGAACTTGCCACAACTTCTAGGGGCAGTCTGTTCCAATCATGGACCACTCACTGGTTAAACCACCAACTGCTTCATACTAATCTCGTTTTGTGATGTTAACTGCAGTGGATGGGATCTAGTATTATGTATATTGGTATTCACTTCCAGTCCAGTTAGTTCCCAGAGATCGTCATTGTTCCATGCTCTACGCACTAAGTACATATCCCCTCCCTCTTCCTTCTCGCCTCCAATGAGTATAAGTTCAACTCAGATATACGTGTTTCATAATCTTTTCCAGCCATATTTTGTATTGCCCTTGTAGCCCATCTCTGGACTCTTTCCAGGAGTGCCACGTCTCCTTTTTTTCATACGGTGTCCATACCTGGGCACCATATTCCATTACTGGCCTTACAGTGAAGTATACATAGGCAAGATGAGTTCCTTATTCCTAGCTGATATGTGTCTTAGTATGCAATTCAAGGTTCTATTTCTTTCTGAGCTATGCTCCTACAATGAGAGGAAAATGACATCACTGGACACCATGATCCTCAGATCTTTTTTGTCTGTCGCTTTTAAAGGCACGCTCCCAGGCTGTAAGATATCCTAGGATTATTTTTCTCCAAATGCATAACAGAACATTTATCTAAGTTTAAGATCAATTTAGATTTCTTTGTCCACTTGTCTATGTTGTTTATGGTTCTTGCAATGGTGATGTTCCTTTTCTGGTATCGATTTCAGCTCCCAAAAATCTGCAGTCATCTGCAAATTTATGCATCCAAACACTCTGGTGGTTTATCTGAAGTGTGGACACATACAGGTTGAAGAGGCAGGGGCCCATCACTGATCCCTATCAGTAAAGGGATTTCTCCATCAATGATTTTTACAGTGCAGTCTGTAGCTTAACATAGAAACATAGAATTTGACGGAAGATAAGGACCACTTGGCCCAGCCAGTCTGCCTATTTCCCTACCTAATGGATAAACTGCAGATTCTAGTTAACCAGCAGCCTACTTCTTCCTACCCCCAACCCCTAGAATTGCCTTATGACTGTCTCATGCATGCATGAATTCCACCACTGTTTTTGACTCCACAACCTCCTCCGGGAAGGCCGTTCCATGCATTCACAACCCTCTTTGTGAAAAAAGACTTCCTTAAATTACCTCTGAGCTGACCCCCTCTATCTTCAAATTTTGCCCCCCTGGTTCTTGCACACCTCTTTTATGAAAGATGCTACCCTCTTGGACTTTGTTGATTCCCTTGAGGTACTTGAAAGTTTCTATCATGTACCCCCACTCCCTCCTTTCCTTGAGGCTATACATATTAAGCTCCTTAAGTCTCTCTTCATATGTCTTCCGGTGCAGACCCTGCACCATTTTAGTTGCCTTCCTCTCAACAGCTTCCATCCTATCTATGTCTTTGCGGAGACTGGGTCTCCAGAACTGCATGCAGTACTCCAGATGGGGTCTTACCAGCTGGCTGTAACTGGAAGGAAAAGTATGTCTCTTTGCAGATGACACAAAGATCTGCAACAGGGTTGATATACAAGATGGAATGGAAAGGATGAGAAGGGACTTGGCAAGGTTGGAGGAATGATCAAATGTATGGCAGCTCAGATTCAATGCAAAGAAGTGCAAGGTAATGCACATGGGAAACAAAAACCCAGGGGAAGCGTACAAAATGGGTGGTGAGATACTGACAACAGTTACAATAGAAAGGGACCTGGGGGTAATTATATCAGATGACCTAAAGGTGGGCAAGCAATGTGAGAAGGCAGTAAGGAAGGCTGGGGGATACTGGGATGCACAGGAAGAGGCATCACTAGTAGAAAACAAGAAGTTGTTATCCCTCTGTACAGACAGTTGGTGAGACCCCATCTGGAGTACTGTGTGCAGTTCTGGAGACCCCATCTCCGCAAAGACATAGACAGTGTGGAGGCTGTCCAGAGGAGGGCAACCAAAATGGTGCAGGGTCTGCACCAGAAGACATATGAAGAAAGGCTAAAGGAGCTTAATATGTATACTCTTGAGGAAAGAAGGGAGAGAGGGGACATGATAGAAACTTTCAAGTACCTCAAGGAATTAACAAAGTCCAAGAGGGTAGCATCTTCCAGAAAAGAGATGTGCAAGAACAAAGGGGCACAATTCAAGACAGAGGGGGGACGGCTCAGGGGTACTGTGAGGAAGTATTTTTTCACTGAGAGGGTTGTGGATGCATGGAACAGCCTCCCTGAGGAGGTCGTGGAGTCAAGAACAGTGGGGGACTTCAAGAATGCATGGGACAGGCATAAGGCAGTCCTAAGGGTGGGTAAGAGGAAGTAAGCTGTTGGTTAACTAGGATCTGCAGCGTATATGTTAGGTAGGAAAATGGGCAGACCAGGTGGGCCAAACGGTCCTTATCTGCCGTCAAATTCTATGTTTCTATGTTTCTTTACAGAGGGATAATAACTTCCTGTTTTCTACTGGTGATGCCTCTTCCTAGCATCCCAGTATCCCCCCAGCCCTCATTGCTGCCCTCTCACATTGCTTGCCCACCTTTAGGTCATCTGATATGACTACCTCCAGGTCCCTTTCCGTTTTTGTTATTGTTAGTATCTCACCCCCACTGTGTACTCTTCCCCTGGGTTTTTGTTTCCCAGGTGCATTACCTTGCACTTCTTAGCATTGAATCTAAGCTGCCATACATTTGACCATTCCTCTAACCTTGCCAAGTCCCTTCTCATCCTTTCCACCCCACCTTGTGCATCAACTCTGTTGCAGGTCGTTGTGTCATCTGCAAAGAGGCATACTTTTCCTTCCAGTCCCTCTGCAATGTCGCTTATAAAGACATTGAAGAGGACCAGTCCTAATGCTGAACCCTGCGGTACCCCACTAGTAACCCTCCTTTCTTCTGAGTGGACTCCATTTACTATTACTCTTTGTGTCCTATTCTCCAGCCAATTCTTTACCCAGGCTGTCATCTTGGGACCCAATCCCAGGCTAGCTAACTTGTATATTAATCTTTTGTGTGGGACTTTGTCAAATGCCTAGCTAAAGTCTAGGCAGGCCATGTCCACAGCCCCTCCCTGATCTACTACTTTGGTCACCCAGTCAAAGAAATCTATCAGATTTGTCTGGCATGACCTTCCCACTGTGAATCCATGCTGCCTAGGGTTCTGTGCCCCTCTGGCCTCTAGATACTCGACAATTCTTTCCTTCAGAAGTGATTCCATCATTTTCCCTATCACTGACGTTAAACTAACAGGTCTGTAGTTTTCTTCTGCCTTGCTCCCACTTTTGTGAAGGGGAATCACATCTGCCCTCCTCCAGTCCTCGGGTACCACCCCATCCTCCCATGATTTGTTAAAAAGGGTAGTCAGTGGTGTCACTATTTCTACCCTTAGTTCTTTTAGAATTCTGGGATGAATCCCATCAGGCCCCATTGCTTTGTCCACCTACAGTTTTAAGAGTTCTTTCAGAACCCTTTCTTCTGTAAATGGGCTGGTATCAACTTCTGTATCCAGAATGTTTCTACTGTTTGTTTTTTGTACCACCCCTCATTTGTAAATACTGAGCAAAAATATTTGTTTATCTCTGCCTTTCACAGTCTCCTCTGCCCACCCTCCCTCCCTTTATTAAGCCTCACTATCCTTCCCTTGGTCTTCCTTCGCTCCCTGATGTATCCCCCTTCTTAACTGAGTTGGCCATCTTTTCCTCGGTTTGGGTCTTTGCTGCTCTGACTGCCTTCCCAGCCTCCTTTTGCTTTAACTGATACAGTTCTCTGTCCTGCTCCTTCTGCGATTCCTTGTACTTGCTGAATGCTTTCTTTTTCTCTTGGACCTTCACTGCCACTTCCTTTGAGAATCATAGTGGTTTCTTACATCGTTTTGTTTTGTTTATTTGCTTCACACAAAGGCTCATTACCTCTGTGATGGCAGGTTTTATTATTCACAAACGAGTAACATCAAGAGAAAGCGGCTCCAAATTGTAGTTGTGTCAGTGTAAAAAATCGACTAAGCAGCAAGAAAAACATGGCACCAACCACTTCCACAAAAAATTCTGTATTGTGTTAAACGAAACAAATGCACCACAATGCAGTAACGCCACAAGACCATAGCCAACTCCAAACAAAGCGTCCGACGGTTTCTCGCGAAAGCAACACCTCCTCCAGGGTCCCTGAGGCGCTGTTGTGGCAGCTCGGACGTTATTTAAGGCTATGGATCATATCTTGTAATAGTGCATTATTTTGATTTTACAATGTCTAACTGAAATAATTAGTGCTTGCATTCTTGCTGCTTAGATTTTATTATTCCCATTGTTCTTCCACCCTCCTTCCTGCCCATTTGCTAGTGCTTTCCTTGGCACTCACCCATTTTGGCAAAGTCAGCCCTCCTAAAGTCCAGTACTTTTGTCTTTGTATGGCTTGACTCTATTGCTGTGTTTATTGTGAACCATAATGTTCGATGGTCGTTAGTTCCCAGATGGCTACCCACCTCTACATCTGTGATCCTCTCTCCATCTCCATTTGAGAGAATCAAGTCTAATATTGCTCCCTCTTGAGTGGGCGCCAGTACTAGTTGTCTAAGGCATGCCACCTGTAGGGCATCTAGAATAACTCCACTCTTCAAAGTGACAGCTGCAACTGCACTCCAGTTAACATCTGGCATATTCAGATCACCCATCAGCATTGTCTTCCTTTTCTCTGACATTCTAAGTATACTTTCGATCATTTCCTTGTCCATTTCCTCCCCCTGAGAGGAATGTGCTTCCTGTCCCCAGGATGTGCTTCCTGTCCCTCCAAGCCATGGCACCAGGCAGGCACCTTACTTCAGTTTTCCTAGCTCCCCCCAGTTCTATCCCCCTAATAATTGAGTCCCTCACCAGGAGCTGCTTCCTTTCCCTGTGGTGTCCTCTGCCTCCTTCCTGTGGGCCTCCCTTGTGACAGTTGTCATCAGTCTTCTCTGCGGGTGCATTCATAAGGGAGCTATGCTCCCCCAGAATGGTGTATGGATTCTGGAGTGGAACAATTGACTGAGTGTGCCTTTGTTCCACCATCCTCACCCTCCCTGAGCCCACTGTGGTCCAGCTGCTGTGCTTTCTTCGCAACCTCTGAAGTAGTGGTGGTGGCGTTAGTGCTCCCTGGATGGGGGAGATTCCCTTCCTACTGTCCAGTGTGGCCTGGGGGAAGGTTTCCTTACTACTGTCCAGTGCGGCCTGAAGACGGGAAACTTCCTCCCTCAGGGCAGATAGTTGTCTGCAAATAGGGCAGCATCTCAGCCTCCAGAAAGACTCCTGGAAGACTGCTGCCCCACAGCCATTACATTGCACTACTCCCCACATGTTTATCTACTTTCTTTTTTGTGTGTGTGATTGGTTTGTTATATAGAAATATATATATTATACACTGTGTATGCTTATATTGTCAGTGCAGTGTGCTAGAGAGGATATGACAGTGATATGCAACTTGCACTCTTGAGGAAATGATGTCAGAGCCTCAGGTATAAAGTAACTATTTCAGGATGGGTGGGGTGAGGGTGGGAAGGGGTTGGGCCTAAACTGTGCCCTCACAAAACAATCAGCTAAAAGCTCTCACCCACCGCTACGATAAGTGCCTTCCTGTCAGCAAGACACCCTACACAACAATTTGACAGAGAAAGTACCCTGCTAATCAAACAGAAAAATCCAGACATCCAAGTCAGACACAGGTAAACCTTTCCAGCCCCAAAACAGCCTGGTGGTTTGCTAGCCACAAAGGAAAATCAAATATGCAGTTATTTCAGCCCTTCTGAAGATGCTGACAAGATAAGCAGTTTTGAAAACCCCCTTCCTGAATTAAAAACTAAAATAAATAAACACAAAGCAATACCACTGTAAAAGTGAGGAAAACTTCTCTCAGATGTAAGCAAGAGAGAGAGATTAGTTACAGATATCTAGTCCAATATAGTATATCCCACGTAGCTTCTCAGTTGTTTCACAGCACACCCAGTACACAACTTGGAAGAAGATGGACCTCAAGTTCCACTTCTGACCAGTTAACCATTTCAAAAACATAGTTGAGTCTAATGCTGTGACTGACAGTGTAGATGATGTCATACTCCCCATTAACATCCCCATAGTAGCTGAACATGACTCTGATCCAAGTGACGATAACTCACAATGTCATATTTCTTCCAGCGCTGTTGAAGTCATGCCTTTGCCATCCAATGATTCTACATGTGGCGCAAAAATATTGAGTGATGATGATGATGATGATGCTATGGTTGGAACATGTTCTCCACGTGACAGCATCCAAGCTGAAAATGTGGATGCGGATGATATTGATGAATGTAATGATGATGTCAGTGACCCCTGTTTAGAACTGGAGAAAAAGAAAGTCAAGGTGGCTGTGTCTGGGTCTGTTGGTGTTAACCCCCCTCAAAAAAAAGTTTTGATTTAGCGGTTCCTGTTGATGGTAATGATGATGATTCGGTAATAATCATAGGTAGTCATGGTGGTCAGTGGGAGTCCAAGTGTGTCCAGCCTGAAAATCATGTAGCACACCCCAATTTCAATAAGCAGCATCGGGGACATGTTAAAAGTAGGAGATCACAATCCTGTGTTTGGGATATTTTTGTCCAAGATGCAAATTATGTGTCAGTTGCAATCTGCCAGCTTTGCCATGCATGAGTGAGTTGAGGTAAAAAGGGGCATCATCTGGGAACGGAGGCCAGCATACATATCTTAAGAATAGGCACATGGCACTGTGGACCTGGCACCAGCTGGCAGCTAATGCCATAGTGGGGCATTCACCCTCGTTATCAACCTGAGCATGTTATCCCCTTCCATGAGTGTAAGACCAAGTAGAAATGTCTGCAGTTGCAATGAAATAATACCAGCGGATTACTACAGGCATGATGAGGGGGAGGATTATGATTTAGAAATCTTGTCAAGTGGTGCTCAGAGTAGCAGTGATGGTGGTGGTGGTCTATGCAGTATGTCTAGTGCAAATGGTACAACAACCCCTGTACATAAAACAGGGAAAATAACTTAATTTGTGGATTTATCACCTATGCACCTCTCTTCATCACATGTCCACACTTCACCCGCAGCCATTCGCTAAGCAGAGCCATTTGTCACACCCCATGCAAAACGTTTAAGTCAGCCCATGTTGGAGGGTGTGTTTGTTTGTAAGTCCAGTGGTGGAGCTAGAGGGGGCTGGGGAGGTGATTGCCTCTCCTGTCTGCCCCAGTGTGAGTAGTGGTGCCCCACCATGGTCTTTATTCACTGTTTATTTCCCATTGTGGAGCCCCCAACTAACTGAATCCTCCCCAGCTCTCAACTGCTCCCAAACCTGTTTCCACCACTGCCCATAACCTCCTGCTTGCCTGAAGTATGTGACCTACACTGTGTAAGCCATGTGATGTGAGTGGGCTGCCTGTGAATTTTCACTCCGCCTTAAAGTGGAACAAGGTGGAGTGCACAACACAAAGTCATAAAACAATGGAAAGTAGTGAAGTGAGGGTTTAAAATGGGCACTTTGCATAGCAGAAACACTAATGTGAAGTGATCACTTCATGTCCACGTCACGGGTGAAATTTTACTTTGCTGCATCTCTACCTGCCATAGACAATGGAGTTCCCTTACTTGTCCAAGGTGAGCCACAGAACATGGAGACTTCAGGGTCTGGATCCATGGATGATGAAACAGTGAGACATGCTGAGAAATGTTTGGAGACCAATTTGCAAAAGAAAAAAAAATGCAGCTTCTGAGGTGCATAGCTGATGAAGAACAGAAATACCAAGAACAGGAAAGGCTGTTAAGATCTGCCTCTGCATGACAGTTCAGGTGATGGGCAGTTCCTTTCAGTCTCAGGGTAGCCTTGTGAGGGACATTGATACTGACAGCCCTAGAACCAACTGTGAGGTGGAACAGGAGACTTCAAAGCAGCAATAGCAGATGCTGCAGAACTGTAAGAAAATGAGCACTTGTTTCAACTTCCAGGGATGATCGCCTGTTTCCCAAACTCTCTGTTGCAGTGTATTTAAGCAGAGCTGGGTGGGAGAAAGGATTGAAAGCCATGATTTGGATGGTCACTCCAGGTTTCACCACTGAGTATGAGGTGCTGGTATGGTACCATAGCTAGGATCTCAGCAATGATAGTCTCAAGCCTGATGCACTTGAACTGACAAATTCACTGGCTCTACCAGTTTTCAAGGCACACAGCATACTGTAACCCACCCAGCAGAACAAAATCTGAGGCAGGAGGAGAATGCCAGTGATAAGGTATTACTGACTGCACCACAGATTGTTGCTGTCACTTGTGTAAATCCATAGCCTGTATCAGTCCTTTCCTCACCCAATATGGGACATATTGATATTTTGAAGATAGTAGGATCCCTTTGTACCCAGTACTCTCCAACTCCAGTATTTGAACCTGATCCCTATCCTGCAAGATTGGTGACCTAGGCTGTATGTAAAAAAACTGTTATTCAGGCAACTGCAGCAGTGCTGGGAGTGACAGAGGTAAGATGCTTAAGTATGACTCTAGTACCTTATAGTTCATAATTCACCTGGATAGAGACCAGAGCTGGGCAGAAGGGATATCAGTTTAATGTCTCATCCAAAGGACATCACCTCAACAGTGCAATACCCCATCATACTGCACTACCGCATCAGTTATGAGTATTATCCCCTAGTATTGTGCCTGTTGTGGGGCAATAACCAAGCACCTTCCGATCTTCCAGCCCCAGGGACAGTTCTTACCTACTGAGCCACCGATACTGAATTTTTAAATATTTATTATATATATTTACATTATATGGTTTTTATATAGAGAATATTCAACATATTACATAATTGCCCTCACAGCCAACTTTTTGAGAAAAACTTTTCTGCTTCATGGCTTTCACTTACTTTGTGACACAATTTCTTTTGCCTTTAGTTTTAATTTATTTTCTTTTGCTGTTACTCCAATGATTAAAATGGGGTTGGCAGTTCCTTTTTCATGGTTGACCTTCTAGGTGAGTCTCCACGTGGGAGTTTTTTTGTAGCACCCATGTCTTGCAGGGTGAATTTATCCATTTACATTATAATGTTGTATAATATATGGTTATCCCTTATTGTGCACCTAAATCAGATGATTTCAAAATGTTTTTGTAGGACAGTTCAAAGGTCAAAAAAGTTGTTGTACTATCGTGCTGACATCACATTGATACTACAACAACTTTTTAGTCTTGTCCTGCAACCTGATTGGTTCACACGATGTTGCTCTTTGAAGAAAATGAGTAGAAACATGGCATGTGGCTTAGTGTGTACTGAGCTGCAAATCCATGTACTGTCAAGTCAGGATATGAATTGCCACACATGGTTTTCTGTTGGAAAAGTTAACAAATTACTTTTTTTTTCTTTCCTAATTAAAAAAAAATGATGCAGCCACAGACAGGAGTGAGTAGGACTGAGAACAGCACCACAGCAAGTGGGAGTGGCACCTACACTGAGTAATGATCAAAGAATGTTAGGTTATTTAAAACAAAAGAAAAACTCAATAATGGGTAACCATATACTATATAAAACAGTGGATGGATGACCATCCACAACTAAGGCTGTGTTGCTACTGTGGGAATTAATTACATCATAGAGACCTCTTGAACTTTTCTTTCAGGGTCTGTATGATGTCATCAACTCCTTCAATGGAAACACAGCCTTGTTATGGATGGTCACCCATCCACTATTCTATATATCTGTTTCTTCATTTTTTTAGTACCCTTGGTTTATCTTTGTCTTTTAGGTTTCTGCCACCTTCTTCTGCCTGATGACAAGTACCCCGCAGGGTTCCAGTTTGACTCAGATGATTTAAACTTCCCTACGGAAAACCTTTGTTTTGTTGGACTGATCTCTATGATTGACCCACCTCGTGCCAGTGTACCTGATGCTGTTGCTAAATGTAGAAGCGCTGGAATTAAGGTATCAAACCATACCAAATGCCTTCATTGAAATGTCAATGAGTAAACTATCAGTGGGGATAGAGCATGCATTGTGGAGAATTAATTCATGCCCTGGGTGTGTTGTGTGATATACAATAGATTATCTTCGGATACCCTGAAGATGCATCGGTTTGCCACAATTTATTTTGCAGTTGGGTGATATCTGAACTCCAGCCATAAATGATGCTGAAGTCCATATGCAGTATAAGTGAATGGCACTGTCATCCCAGCCATTCTTGAGGTCATTTACAAAGAGGCCGAAGAGGAGCAGACCCAGGACAGAGCACTGGGGCATGCCACTTTTCACATTTGCAATGCTAGAATCAGTACCATTTAGTGATACCAATGGATACCTGTCTGTCAAATAACTTTATAGTCAGTCAATTTTATGTCAAAGCCAAAAATTCCCAGGTTTGTGAATAGAAAACTATGGTCTAATGTGTCAAAGGATTTGGAGAGGTTGATGAAGAAGTCCCTAGTCACCTGGCCCATCAACTGCCCTGTTAGGGTCATTAGTCACCCTAATCAGGTGGAGACAGTTCCATGGTTAGGTCAAAAACCAAACTGGTTCTTGTTAAGAACATTATTTACTTTAAATGTGCACATTTTGAAGCACCAGTGCATGATAGCAGGTGAAGTTCTGAACTATACTTTTTTTCTATTTTAGATTGACCCTGTATCTCCTAACTTATGATACCATTTTCTCCATTTCATTCTGATTTTTTTTTTTATAACTAGGAGTTTGTTAAGTTTTTCCAGATTTTAACAGTACACTGGTAAACATCATGCAGTTTCACCTAGGCAACAATACACTAAGCAGTGTCCATCATGCATTTAGTTATAGCAGAGGAATACAGCCTGTATTACGACCTATTTTGTGGGCAAGCACATTTAGGCTATTGTCCATAACCATGTTTCCTGTTTGAGGTAGGAGAAGGTAGTACAGTGGAGCAGGGAAAAGCATAACAGAATGAACCAAGAACAGATGATATACAGTAGAAACCATTTAATTGGGACACGGATAATCAGGACATCCACTTTTTGGGATGTCCCACCGGGCACCAATTAAGTGGCTAAGTTAGCCTATGCGGGCTTCGTCTGTTTTAATGGGACACCCTTACCACCTAAATGGGACAATTTCTGGCCAGACTTCCACAGACTTGTCCACCTGCTAAACCGCTAATCTCTTTTCACACTTAATTAAGTGTGAATGTCAGTTTGCAGCTCTCTACTTGTCTCCTGTTCTTTGCTCCAGACTTGTTTGCCCCACAGCATTGCTTAATTTAACCCCCCCCCAGCAAACTACCCCCGGAAAAAAGCATGCTGACCTCAAAACTCTGTTTAAAAAAAAAAAGCTTGCTCTCTACTCAGCAACGCTGTTTTCTTGTAAATGTTCTGGGACACTGACAATTACCAGACAGAGAAGAGAGAGAGAGAGAGAGAGAGAGAGAGAGAGAGTGAGCAAGTGGCCCAGACGTATCCCCCAACAGCACTGCCAAACTAAAACCACCACCTTATCAGCAAACTACCCCCCTACTTCCAGCTTTTCAGCTTGATCCAGTTTTTCTGCTGCCGCTGTTTCCCAATCCAGTAATACAGCCAGTCATCCCAAAATAAGCTGCAAGTTAATCGGCTTCTGCTGTGGCACAAAGTAAGTGCAATTACTGTTCTATGCTCAGTACCATTTCTGACAAAGCACATGCATTGCATTCATTTTGACACACTGCTGCATGTCTGGCACTTACAGTCTCTCAACTGTGGCCAGCATCGGGGGAATGTAAAAAAAGAGAAAGACTAAGGGTCAAATATATTGTCTCCTAATAAACAGGACAGCCGCTTAATCAGGATAAAAAGCCCGCCACGGAGGTGTCCCTATTAAGTGGCTTCATCTGTAATAGAAAAACTGCAGGACATTTGTCAAGTGACAACATGGGAGAAGATACAGGACATCCCATAGTGCGTGTGTGTGTGTGCGCGGGGACGGCTAGAGGGGATAGACCTGAAAGACTGAAAAATCTATGTAGCAGCATGAATAATCCAGGGAGGGCATCATACAAAAAAAAAAAAAAAAAACTCAGTGCACCCCTTCATCGGTTGCCATGCATCTCCATTCTCTTAAATTGGACTCAAGTAAGGAGCCCTGCCTCAGGCCACCAAGAAGTTGTCAAGGGTTGTGGTACCCTTTTATATAATTAAATAAGGGGAGCCACCTAGCATTAATTATGTCTGCTTGGAACCGTGAGTCATGAGTGAGTGTTTCCATTTTGAGAATTCTTTTGCCATGCTCAAACCATTGAGTGGGAGTGAGGAGGGGGAGGGCTCCAACCACATACACGTAATGGCTTTGACAAAGGCCACTGAGAAAATTCTAAACAAGTATCTGCTGCATGGATTACATACCCCATGTGTGCAATAACTGAGTAGAAGCTGGGGAGCAACTACAGGGTCATTGCCTTCAAGTGTTTTTTGGATGGTACCTAATACCTCTCTTATGTAAGTTAACAGCCTGGGACGGGTCCTGAAAACATGTAAACAGGTGCCTGAATCACCACACCCCCTTCAGAAGCAATCTGTGTTGGCAGGATTATAATGCTTAGCTCTAACAAGGGTACAAAAACAGTGGGTTAGTCTTATATTTGAATTCTTGCCATTGGTTGCTGGCAGTAGTTCTATGCACTTCACTCCAGATTCTGCCCCACTGCTGCTCAGTAAGGGGAGTCTTCAATTCTGCTTGTCACCTGTAGCAGATATGCTCCAATGGGTCCCCCTGTTTCAGCGTAGCAAGTTTGGACACAACCTGCAATACTAGCTGCTTAGGCTATTCTTTTCTATGTTTCTATGTTCTTGACCAGCTATACCTCATAGAAACAGGTACAGGGGTACAGGGGGTCCTGTACTGCAGTAATTTGGTACTGCTGAGGAGAACCTAGAATCCTGCTCTGAACCTGCAAATACTGATAGAAATCTGCTAGTCTGAGAGGGGAAGTCCTTCCTGTATGGACCGTAAATTCCTCACTACCTCTTCATGGAACAGTTGTTTTAGTATGATTAGACCCTTTGATTGCCAATTTCAGAAGGAAATATCATCCCTAGCTGGAGAAACATGGGCAAAAATCTATGGGGATGGAGGCTGCACAGGTTGTCCCTGGAGTCTGGTACCCTAAATAACTCCTCAAAACTTGCATGCTCAGTTGTGCTAAGGGCTGAGGTGCTGGATGCCTTTCCACATGCTATGCCGGTGACCCAGGTTTGGGAATGACCCCTGCTAATCGGGGTGCCAGCATGGGGGAGGGGGTAGCAGGATCGAGCACTGGCTCGCCTCTCCCTTGTAGGAAGATTGCTCCTATAGAAACATAGAAACATAGAATTTGATGGCAGATAAGGACCACTTGGCCCACCCAGTCTGCCCATTTCCCTGCCTACTGGATAAGCTGCAGATCCTAGTTAACCAGCAGCCTACTTCTTCCTACCCCCATCCCCTAGAAATGCCTTATGACTATCCCATGCATGCTTGAATTCCACCACTGTTTTTGACTCCACAACCTCCTCCGGAAGGCCGTTCCATGCATCCACAACCCTCTCTGTGAAAAAATACTTCCTTAAATTACCTCTGAGCCGCTCCCCATCTTCAAATTGTGCCCCCTTGTTCTTGCACACCTCTTTTTTTGAAAGATGCTACCCTCTTGGACTTTGTTGATTCCCTTGAGGTACTTGAAAGTTTCTATCATGTCCCACCTCTCCCTCCTTTCCTCGAGGCTATACATATTAAGCTCCTTTAGTCTGTCTTCATATGTCTTCGGTGCAGACCCTGCACCATTTTAGTGCCCTGCTCTGGACAGCTTCCATCCTGTCTATGTCTTTGTGAAGACTGGGTCTCCAGAACTGCACGTAGTACTCAGATGGGGTCTGACCAGCTGTCTGTACAGAGGATAATAACTTCCTGTTTTCTACTGGTGATGCCTCTCCCTATGCATCCCAATATCCCCCAGCCCTCATTGCTGCCCTCTCACATTGCTTGCCCACCTTTGGGTCATCTGATATGACTACCCCCAGGTCCCTTTCCATTTTTGTTGTTGTTAGTATCTCACCCCAATGTATACTCTTCCCTGGGTTTTGTTTCCCAGGTGCATTACCTGCACTTCTTAGCATTGAATCTAAGCTGCCATACATTTGACCATTCCTCTAACCTTGCCAAGTCCCTTTTCATCCTTTCCACCCCACTTTGTGCATCAACTCTGTTGCAGATCTTTGTGTCATCTGCAAAGAGACATACTTTTCTTCAGTCCTCTGCAATGTCATTATAAAGACATTGAAGAGGACTGGTCTAATACTGAACCCCTGCGGTACCCCACTAGTAACCCCCTTTCATCAGAGTGGACTCCATTTACTATTACTCTCTGTCCTATTTTCCAGCCAATTTTTACCCAGGCTGTCATCTTGGGACCCACTCCCAGGCTAGCTAACTTGTATATTAATCTTTGTGTGGGACTGTGTCAAATGCCTTGCTAAAGTCTAGGCAGGCCATGTCCACAGCCACTCCCTGATCTACTACTTTGGTCACCCAGTCAAAGAAATCTATCAGATTTGTCTGACATGACCTTCCTGCTGTGAATCCATGCTGCCTTGAGTCCTGTGCCCCTCTGGCCTCTAGATACTCAACAATTCTTTCCTTCAGAAGTGATTCCATCATTTTCCCTGCCACTGAGGTTAAACTAACAGGTCTGTAGTTTCCTGTTTCTGCCTTGCTCCCACTTTTGTGAAGGGGAATCACATCTGCCCTCCTCCAGTCCTCGGGTACCACCCCATCCTCCCATGATTTGTTAAACAGGGTAGTCAGTGGTGTCACTAATTCTACCCTTAGTTCTTTTAGAATTCTGGGATGAATCCCATCAGGCCCCATTGCTTTGTCCAGTTTTAAGAGTTCTTTCAGAACCCTTTCTTCTGTAAATGGGCTGGTATCAACTTCTGTATCCAGTGTGTTTCTACTGTTTGTTCTAGGTATTCCCCCCCCCCATTCCTTTGTAAATACTGAGCAAAAATATTTGTTTAGTATCTCTGCCTTTTCACAGTCTCCCTCTGCCCACCCTCCCCTTTATTAAGCCTCACTATCCCTCCCTTGGTCTTCCTTCACTCCCTGATACCTATACAAGGTTTTATCCCCCTTCTTAACTGAGTTGGCTTATCTTTTCCTCGGTTTGGACCTTTGCTATTCTGACTGCCTTCCCAGCTTCCTTTTGCTTTAACTGATACAGTTCTCTGTCCTGCTCCTTCTGTGATGCCTTGTACTTCCTGAAAGCTTTCTTTTTCTCTTGAACCTTCACTGCCACTTCCTTTGAGAACCATAGTGGTTTCTTACATCGTTTAGTTTTGTTTATTTGCTTCACACAAAGGCTTGTTGCCTCTGTGATGGCAGTTTTATTATTCCCCATTGTTCTTCCACCCTCCTTCCTGCCCATTTGCTAGTGCATTCCTTTAGGCACTTACCCATTTGTAAGTCAGCCCTCCTAAAGTCCAGTACCTTTGCCTTTGTATGGCTTGACTCTATTGCTGTGTTTATTAGAACTATACTGTTCGATGGTCGCTAGTTCCCAGATGGCTACCCACTTCTACATCTGTGATCCTCTCTTCATCTCCATTTGAGAGAACCAGGTCTAAGATTGCGCCCTCTCGAGTGGGCTCCAATACTAGTTGTCTAAGGCATGCCCCCTGTAGGGCATCTAGAATAACCCCACACTTTGAAGTGGCTGCGGCAACTGCACTCCAGTTAACATCTGGCATATTCAGATCACCCATCAGCAATATCTCCCCTTTTTTTGCCATACTAAGTATACTTTCTATCATTTCCTTGTCCATTTCCTTCCCCTGAGAAGGGGGTCTGTATACAACAGCTGTGCAGATTGTGGTGCCATTGCCAGTCTCCAAATTTACCCACAGTGCTTCTTCTCCTCCCTGTTTTCTCTTTTGTTCTGTTATTTTGATTCCTTCTCTTATGTAAAGAGCTACGCCTCCTTGTCTTTTACCCTCTCTGTCTCTCCTGTAGATAGTGTATCCTGGTATGTTTACGTCCCAGTCATGGTTTTGTGCGAACCATGTTTCTGTGACTGCCATAATATCCAGATGTTCCTCCTCCATCAAGGCCACTAATTCAGGAAGCTTGTTACTCAGACTATGGGCATTGGTACTCATTGCTTTCCATTTTTTGATGGCTTTACTTTCTGTTGCAGCATCCCCCACTGATCTTTCTACCTCGGTCTTTTTCTCATTTAGTACCCTGTTTTGTAGAGAGAGGCTGGGATTTTTCTGCTGCTTATCAGTGCCTCCCCCCTTGACTAGTTTAAAAGCTTGCCAATGAAGCATTTAAACCAATTGCTCAAAAGACTTGTTCCCTTCCTGGACAGATGCAGACCATCCTGCCAGTATAGGCTGGTGTCCCTCCAGGTGGAACCCCAGTCCCCAATGAAGCCAAACCCCTGTGCTCCACACCATTTTTTCAACCACTCATTAAACTGCATGGTGCAAAGTACCCTTGCCTCACTCATGCCATTTACAGGCAGCACCTCTGAGAAGGATACTGTGTGTGCTACTTGTCTTAGGCCCCTCCCCAGTTCTAAAAGTCCTTCTCGCTGCTCTAATCTCATGTTGAGCCAAGTCATTTGTCCCTAGGTGGACAATGACATCCAGCTCAGACTCCCGTGCAGCTGTTCTCGTGATCCTGAGGATGCGCTTCCTGTCCCTCCAAGCCATGGCACCAGGCAGGCACCTTACTTCAGTTTTCCCTGCTCCCCCCAGTTCTATCCCCCTAATAACTGAGTCTCCCACCAGGAGCTGCTTCCTTTCCTTGTGGCATCCTCTGCCTCCTTCCTGTGGGCCTCCCTTGTGACAGGTGTCCTCAGCCTCCTTAATCTCCTCCGTGGGTGCATCCATAGGGGAGTTGTGCTCCCCCAGAATGGTGTATGGATTGTGGAGTGGAACAACTGACTGGGTGTGCCTCTGTTCCACCCTCCTCACCCTCCCTGAGCCCACTGTGGTCCAACTGCTGTGCTTTCTTTGCAACCTCTGAGGTAGTGGTGGTGGCTTTGGTGCTCCCTGGATGGGTGGGGGGTTCTATTCCTACCATCCAGTCTGGCCTGGGGGAAGGTTCTCTTACTGCTGTCCAGTGTGGCCTGAAGATGGGCAACATCCTCCCTCAGGGCAGAGAGTTGTCTGCAAATAGGGCAGCATCTCAGCCTCCAGAAAGACTCCTGGAAGACTGCTGTCCCACAGCCATTACATTGCACTACTCCCCACATGACTATGTACTTTTTTTTTTGTGTGTGTGTGTGATTGGTTTGTTATATAGAAATATATATATTATACAATGTGTATGCGTATATTTTCAGTGCTGTGTACTAGAGAGGATATGACAGTGATATGCACTCTTGAGGAAATGATGTCACAACCCCAGGTATAAAGGAACTATTTCCAGGGGGGGTGGGGTGAGGTGTGGGAAAGGGTTGGGCCTAAACTGTGCCCTCACAAAATAATCAGCTAAGAGCTCTGACCCACCGCTGCGATGAGTGCCTTCCTGTCTGCAAGATACTATACACAACAATTTGACAGAGAAAATCCCCTGCTAATCAAACAGAGAAAAATCCAGACATCCAAGTCAGACACAGGTAAACCTCCCCAGCCCCAAAACAGCCTGGTGGTTTGTGCTCTAAAGCAGTCAGCCCCAAAATAAGTCAGCTGTGCTTTGAACTCTTCCTGCACTGAAAATCTTAAGAATTGTAACAAGACTGTCTTTTCCTGATAATCGTAAATTCCTTATTTCACCTTTCGGTTAGAAGCAGCCTCCACCTGCAGTATATCTGCTACAAACCAAAGACAATTGAAAGGTTCCCCTCCCTCTGTTGTGAGCACAACTTGCTTTCTTGCAAATCCTATGTTCAGTATTGCAGCTCCCAACAAGAGATAGTTTGACTAGGAAAAATATTAGCTGTTCTGATGAGTTTGCTATAAACACTTGCTTATAATACTATTGTTCACAGGTCTGTTACCCAAGCTCATCTGTAATCCTGCCGCCACCTGATGGAGGCTCAGTGGCAGGCGTAGGCAGTACTGGTGAAGTGGGGCATTTCACAGGGCATGACGTGCACATACCTCCACATGTGTGCATCATGTTGGTGACTCGCAGAATTGAGATAGAGAGAAAAATGGAAAACAACTGTAAAACTACCTACAAAAAAAAGAAAAAAAATGCCTCAAAACTTCTAGAGTGGTCTCCACCCATGGGTTCTTCACTGTCCAAATGTCTCTTAGCCAGAGTACCAAGCTGGTAAGATCTCAAGCAGGTACTACAGTGAAGCCAAACTTTCAATTGCCTTCCAGCCAGACTAATCTTCCCCTATAAATTGGTAGGAGACTAAGGTAGTGAGCTGTGCTGCCACATAGTACTTGAATAAGCCTGTGATACAATTCCTTATGCATTTTTGCCATGGTCATCAATGCCCAGGTGTGTCTTGGTCCCCTACTTCCCCAGAGAAAACTGGACATCATCCTCCAAACCTTCTGATAGAAGGATTTTCTAATTGTCTTAAGGAGCACAAGAAAAAGAAACAGAAAGCATGGTAGACTATTCATCCTAAGTGTATCACCTTTGGCCCATGAAGAGAGGAGATACCACTGAGCCATATATCATGGCACTTGGAAGTGCATGTACTCTAAATTGTTCTTAAGTAGATATTGAGGATTTGTAGAAATCTGCACTCCTAGACAGCGGGTTGGTCTTGTCAGCCAGTTTAGGGGAATTAGTGCCTTAATTTCTGGGGTTAACTACCCATTCAGCTATAACATTTCTGATTTTCTGTTATTGATAGGGAACCCAGAGATGAGGTCTGTCTATATTCAAGCAACAAAACAAAAAGAATTTTGAAAAAAAACTTGTGGGTTTATTCAAAAAGAGTAGGGTTTCATTGGCATAAAGTGAATTTTAAGCTCCGGTACACCAGCTTTCACCCCTTCCGCCTCTGGATGACTATGGATGGCTTCTGTTAGGTCTCTATAATAATAGCTAAGAGGGAGAGAGTGGGCAGCCCTGTCTGGTGCCTCTATGAATTTTAAAAGTGTCTGACAGGATTCTGTTTATTTATACTGACATGACAGCCCTGAAAATAGGCCTAATACAAACCCCTTGAACTGGTCCCCAAATTTTATTTGACTCAGAGTGAATTGTAAGAAGGTCCAGTTCAGCTTTACAGTGGCCTTCTCAGTATCCACAACTATCACTAGTCGCTGTCCTGGAGCCTCCCTCATAGCAATGACAATGTTCAGGAGTCTGTGGACACTATCATTCATATTACAATTGGGAAAAAAAACAGTTTGATCATGATCTATTCATTTCTGCATTATGCTTTGCAACCTGATTGCTAGAATTTTCACAAAAAGATTAATGGCTTGATTTAAGAGTGCAATTGGCCTATAACTGCAGCAGTTCGTGGTGTCCTTCTACTCTTTATGGATCATACAGAACTGGGCTCCCTTCCAAGAACTGGGCATACAAGGATCTTGGAGCATGTTATTAATACCTCTAAGAGGAATGGGGAGAGTTCAGGTACAAACTTCCTAAAAAAATCACTTCCATAACCATCAGGGCTTGGAGCCTTTCCTTGATTTTAGCTCCTGAATGATTTGGCCTAATACTACTATTGTAAATGGGACATACAGACAGCATTGTACTCTTTTTCAGAGAGCGTTGGCAAATAATATTTCTGCAAACTTTTCTGAATAAAATTGAAAGCGCCATTCCCGTCTTCATTTTTATTTTTGCAATTAAATTTATTTTTATTTTATACAAACACAAAAGTACATAAGAACCCAGGAAAGGTTAAAATGGTTGCATATTAAACATAGCTCTAAGTATAGGAAAATAGAAAAAAACAATCCCACCCCCTACCCAGATGAACACCCTCCCTCCTGTCATACCCACATTCCAAGTACACTCAATCTGATGAAACAACTAATAAAGCCGGTAAAACTAAAGCTCAGGCACTCGGCATCCTCCTTAATGTTATACTGTCTTTGCTAGTACTACTGGAAGATTGAGTGGGGGCAGAAAAGAAGGAAGTCAATAACCAAATTTGCCCTTGAGAATTGAAAAAAAGGGCTCCAACATTTCTGGAATTTCTTCCAGGAGTGGGTGGCCCTGGCTACACACTGCTCTGCATTTAGGGCAGTTAGAAATTCAGTAAAAGGTGGTTTCCAATCATCCTGCCAATGCCTGAGAATTAGTAGTTCAGCGATCAGGAAAATCGTGGTGAATTGCATTTTTTTGGTGAAATGTGGGAACGGAAGAGTATAGACCCAAAAGACTAGTATCTTCAGAGAAGTAAAGGGAGAAGTTTAGGTAGTCTGAAGTCTGCATCCTAATCATATCCCTGAAGTTACGGATCTTGGCACAAGTCAAAAGCTTATGATACAGCGTAGCATTTTCAAGTCCACAGTCCTGACAAATGGGGGAGGGGAGCCTGCCCATTCTGTGTAATTTACTAGGAGTATAACTGATGTTGTGGAGTATGTTAAACAGAATATTTCTAAGATGATCCTGTTTAGTAAGGGTACAAATGTGAGCCCAGATTGCTCTCCATAAATTATCTGAGAGGAATTTAGGAAGAGAATGCTTCCAGTAAAAGGCCACTGGAGAGGGGTTGTTCCAAGGGTGATAATTTATTTCATAGTAGAGCTTAGAAACTGGTTTCTGCTTTTCAGCCTTATCTAAAAGTGAAGCAAAAAGGGAACCAGCTCTACTAGACCAAGGGGGCATGCTGAGGAAAGCCTTAACACAGTAACGTAAGTGGGTAAGTTTTAATGAATATTTAGGGGAAATGCCACATTCATTTGCAGCTCACACAGTGAGAGGAGTGAGTCTCCTCCTATTAGGTCCTTTACCTTCATTTCAGTTAGTGTCCACCAGTTTTTTGGACTAATGGTAGTTGTGGCTATGTTCAAGTTGGAGTTGTTGAAAAGTGGTTGTATAATATCTTTCCTTGCGGGGAACCTGGTAAGGGCACAGAGTTGCTAGGAAGCTTTAGTGTCCCAACCAATTGGAGAGTCTCGTAATTCAGCTGGAACCTCTGATCAATGATTATATAATGCTGCAGACTAGGAGAAATTGTGTTTTTTTGCTGTCCCTAAGTCGTGTTGCAGCCAGTGAGAGTACAGTGATAAATCTTTACTTGGGGGACACCCAGTGCAAAAATCTATTGGCATGGATGGCCAAATAATAAAGATAGAAACCTGGGAGCTGTAAGCCACCCAAGGATCTAGGGCAGGTGAGTTTCCAATAGGCTCTGCATGAGGTTTTCCCATTCCAGATGGAATCAGAGCAGAGTCTCTGAAGAGGCAAAAAGAAGGATTTGGGGAGATAAATGTTGAGGTTATTTAGAGGGTAAAAAAAAATGAGATAAAATAGACATTTTTAGAACATTAGCTCTAACCCAAAGGGATAATGGCAGTATCTTCCACCTCAATAGGTCATCTTTAGTTAACCTAAGGAGGGGGTCAAAATGTAATTCTTTTAGCTTCCCTATATCGTAGGACACTTTATTGCCCAAGTAAGTTATAGCTGTATGCTTACCCATTGTAAACGTACAGCAGCTACTTGGTCTTTTCTCACCTTAACTGAAATGGGGTAAATGATGGTTTTGCTTCTATTGAACTTGTAGCCTGAACATTCTCATTATCATATTTAGAGAGGGTGAGAAATAGATAAGGCCAGGCTGCTCTATCAAATGCCTTTTCTGCATCCAGGGAGACCAAGACTGCCTCTAGTGTAGGGTCCCTGGATGCAGAAATAAGATGTCAAAGTTTGTGAAAATGGTCAGCTAAGGAACTGCCAGCCACAAAGCCAGCCTGCTCATTTTCCAAGAGACTGGACCAAACTTTTGCTAATCTAGTAGCCAAACATTTAGCATATATTTTCACATCCATATTAGGGACAGAAATGGGACAATAGTTTCCAATTACAGTGGGATCTTTCCCTGGTTTGAGGAGAAGGATTATTCTTGCTTCAAAAAAGGAGGGAAGTCAGGGGAAGTCTCCCAACAGTCTAAAACTTGGGTCAACAAGAGGAGTTGCTGGTTTCTGAAAGTCTTGCAGAAAAGTCCTGTAAAGCCATCAGGGCCAGGTGCCTTATCAGGCTTCAAAGAGTCGATGGTCTGCAAAATCTCTCTGGCTATTATCGATCCAGCTAATAGAGATTGGTGTTCTGTAGAAAGGTGGGGGAGATTCGCCCATTGTAAAAAAATTTGCACCGCTTGAGACTGGGCGGATGACAAAGGGGGGAAGAGTAGAGGGATAGGTAACAATCCCCGAAAGATGCTGCCATTCCTTTTGGGTCTGAGAGTGATGCCCTGGTTTGAGGATGTTTGATTGCCAGGATCCATTCAGCTGCTGAGCGTTGCTTTAAATGCCTGGCAAGTAGTTTGCCTGCTTTGTTACCTTGGCCTATGTATGTGGCTTTGAGAAGGGATACGGTCTTTTCCACTTTATGTAAAAGTAAGCTTGAGTACTGTGATCGTGGATGAGTGAGTTCTTGTTTTTTTGTTATAAAGAGTTTTTCAAAGCCCTTGGTTTCAAGAACCCATATTCTTTCTAAGCACCAGTTGATATGGTAAAGCTTTTTATTTTTCCTGACTGTAGCAAAATGGATAAATTCCCCACTCCAGGTTGATTGAAGGGCAGCCCAAACTATGTCTACTGAGGGAGTAGAGCCTAGGTAACTTTGGATAGAGTCCTGAAGGAACAGCTTAAATCGGGAAATAATCTGGTAATCTTTCAATAAGGCATTGTTAAGAGACCAGGTGTGGGATCTAAAGGGGATAGCTGGAAAATCTATAGTTGCAGATACTGGAGAGTGATCCGAGATTACTCTGGCATAGATTTGGGAGTCTTTTATGGAGGGAATTAAGTGTTGATTTATTTTAAAAAATCTAAGCGAGAATACCTTTTGTGTACTGGCAAAAAGAAGGTAAATCCGTAATCAGAGGGTACAAAAGTCTCTAGGGGTCCAACAACCCTAAAGAGGAAGTAAATTCCTGCAATGCTCTTTGGGCTGGAGAAGACCTATTACTTTTGCAGTGAGTACAGCCAAGGTCATTGGTTTACACAAGGTTCCAATCACTGCCCAGTAGAATTGGATGCTGAGAGAAGGGAGCAAGGACCGAAGCTAAGTGGGTAAAAAAGAAGGGGGTTTTGGTGTTGGGGCCATAAATAGAACCCAACACAAAATCAAACTTAGCCAGTTTGCCAAGGACCAGTACATAACAGCTCTCGTGATCACTGACTATTCCTAAGGAAGTGAAAGGAAAGCCCTTCACTCTTAGAATGGCAACCCCACGCTGGCGGGGGCTAAATCCTGCTCCATATACTTGTTCCACCCCTCGCTTCTGGAGGTGATCAAAATGATCAGGGATTAGGTGGGTTTCTTGACTGAAAACAATCTTAGGATCATACTTAGCTAGGTGATTTAAAATGATGTATTTTTTAGTGTTATCCCTCCCACCTTTTATAGTCCAAGAGAGGCTAGTAATTATGCTAGCCATATAAATAAAGTTGAGTAAAGTTGGCCATATGATCACAGATTGAGATTGTGCTGAAACAGACAACCCTTCCACCCCCAATCCCTGAAAAAAACAATAACCAAAAAACAACCCTCAAAAAAAGAAAAAGAACTATTATCCCCTAAATAACTATGTACAGACCAGAAACACCAGGCCCCAAGCCCGCTCCCCTTGCGATGGTACATAATACTCACACAGGGGGAGCTGACATCTACCTACTAAACCTTTAAAAGATTGTTAATTCTAAACATCCGCGACAGCGTCTTGGTTCATAACGTAAAAAGGGGTCCTAAATAGTCACCCTGTGCCCCCATAAATCAGATTGGGGAAAGAGAGAAAAGGAAACTATGAAAATAAAAAAAATTAAAGGGGGTGATCAGGGGGAGCCTGGGAAGTCTCGGGCCATAAAGTAAAAGAGGTATAGGGGAAAGCCTGGTCAAAGAAAGCGCATCTTAGGAGTAGCACACAGAAATATCATAAACTTAAAATGGGCTTAATATCCATGTTTAATATGGCCGCTTAACCATTTCAAGAGGGGAACCCGAATTTACTAGCATATGAAGAACTATAACTTAAACCTAAACCTCAGGAAAGGTGCAGTTACCCCAGGGAGGTAAAATACGTTTAATACAAAAGGAAATACTTTATCAGGAAACTAGTTACAATCCCCCATAATTAGCTGCACCCAATGGGCAACCCCTGTTTCAGGAATGCAACAAAATATACTTAAACAGTGGTCTCCAATCAGATCCTGAACTGGCTTATCTAAACATTGAAGTTAAAGAGAAAACAAAAGGCTCTGTTAGGTTATTGTATTTTACAGTCGACTGCTTTCCCCGAGAGACATTTTTGAAAGAAAAGTCCAACATTATTGTAGCTTAAGTGTTCCTAAACATCATAAAGCCAAGAGAAACAGTCTATACAAATTTAACAAGTACTGCTATAATTGCTTAGAAGCTAAAAAACAGATAAAAGAAAAAACAAGCATTTGTCGATGCCGAACCTTCGCTTGCAGGTATTTGCAGTGGTGGTTGACACGTATGGTGCTTTGCCGTAATGCCCTGTGCGATTGCTGGTATTTGCACAATAAATTGTCAACATGACCTCTTTATTTCCCCCATTGTGCGCTACAGAGGCGGAAACACGTTTTGGGCAGGATGTGAAAAATGATAGCTGTACTGCTCATGAGGAGGTGTGGTAAAATGCCAATGTTAAAAATCTGGAATGGAAATATTGAAAATTCGCAAACCTACGAGCGTGCGTGAGAACTGTGCAATGCATGCTCGTAAAACAGTAATTTTAGGAATTTTTTCACCAAATTTCAACACTGCCATTTTAAAACCTCTGCTAAGGAACAGTGTCACTATGATTTTCTTACTGTGTCCCATACATTTATTTCGCACACCGACTGCGCCATTGTGCACTACATGGGTGGAAACATGTTTTGGGCAGGATGTGAAAAATGACAGCTGTACTGCTCATGAGGAGGTGTGGTAAAATGGCAATGTTTAAAATGTGGAGTGAAAATATTGAAAATTCGCAAACTTACGAGCGTGCATAGGAACTGCATAGCGCGAGACTCAGTAAAACAGTCATTTTAGAATTTGTTCACCAAATTTTCAACACAAGCCATTTAAGACCTCTGCTCATGATCAGTGTCACTGTGATTTTCTTAATGTGTCCCATACATTGAGTTTGCACACCGACTGCGCCATTGTGTGCTACACGGGCGGAAACACGTTTTGGGCAGGATGTGAAAAATGACAGATGTACCACTCATGAGAAGGTGTGGTGAAATGGCAATGTTGAAAATCTGGACTGCAAATATTGAAAATCTGCAAACTTATGAGCGTGTGTAGGAACTGCGCAACGCACGCTCGTAAAACAGTCATTTTTAGGAATTTTTTTACCAAATTTTCAACATAGCCATTTTAAGACCTCTGCTCATGAACAGTGTCACTATGATTTTCTTAATGTGTCCCATACATTGATTTCGCACACCAATCGCGCCATTGTGCGCTACATGGGTGGAAACACGTTTTGGGTGAGGTGAAAAATGACAGCTGTACTACTCATAAGAAGGTGTGGTAAAATGGCAATGTTGAAAATATGGAGTAGAAATACTGAAAATTTGCAAACCTACAAGCGTGCGTAGGAACTGTACAATGCACGCTCATAAAACTGTCATTTTTTGGAATTTTTGCACCAAATTTTCAACATGGGTTTTTTGGGACCCTTTCTCATGAATGATGTCACTGTCATGGCGCTATGCAGGCCTGAAGGGTGATTTCATGCAGTGACTGTGCAGTGACGGTGAAATCACCCTTTGGGCCTGAATAACGCCATGACAGTGACATCACTCTGAAGGGGTCCCAAAAAATCTCATGTTGAAAATTGGTGCAAAATCAAAAATGCCTGAGATATGCAATAAAGTTGAAAACCCCCATCTAGCCCATTATACAGCTACCGGCATTTCCTCAGTTCATGGTCAGCTTTGAAGAGTGCAGACATGTTCCCAGTCCACCGAAGATCGTGGCACGAGCTCTGGAGGTAAGTATGGGGTGGGGGTGTTGGGGCTGGGTGTGCAGTGGGTGGGTGCGGGTTGTGGCAGGGGGACTGGGAGATGCACCGTGGGACCGTTTACATTTACAGGTAAAAAAAAACTATGGCGTGAGGATGTTTGCCACACTGGGGTGGGCTCCCAGCATGGCAGAAGATGGCTGGGGGCAGTGGAGCCAGCGGAGTTGGGCACCCCGTCGATAAACTACCTTCAAGTTTGCCATGCTGGGGTGGGCTCCCAGGCGTGGCAGCAGGACAACAGGGGAGGGGCTGTGGAGCCGTGAGGTTAGAGCACCCTCATCGGCAAACAACATTGCCATGTTAGGGGTGGCTCCCAGCGTGGCACAAAGCTTTGGGGGGGCAGCATGACGCGGGGGGGAGCGCGTGACGCGAGGGGGGGCAGTATGACGCGGTGCTTGGTATGACAGCAGTGGTTTTCTTTGAAGCGAAGACCACCGCTGTTATACACAGCTCCCGCACCCATTGGTGCAGGATCGCCACGCCTGCTCAACGGAGCACTGGATTGCAAGGGAGAGGCACACCTCCAAAGTGTGCTACTCTCCCAAAACGTTCCTTGCGCATGCGTGCAAGAGAACGTAAAAACTAACCAAGTAGCTTAAACAGTCCAATTATGGGGTATACTGTCTTAAGTCTCAGAGCTGCAGCAGCATGCTCATATACAATGATTTGGCACCATCTAGTGGACATATACAAAAACATCAATATACTAAAAAGGAGACGGTCCTTTACCATCAGGATCGCTGGCTTATCTGACCATGGTAAACTGATAAAAGTCTGTGTACTGGCCTTCTACTTACTAGCTGCTGGCCAAGGAGTTCCTTATTGTCTTTAATTGTCCAAGACAGGATGACCGGCATTATATGTTAGAACTGCAAATTCATAAGAAACTCAAGGGAGGGGGCACAGCTGAGTCACTTATTCCACCTTCTGACATCCAAACTGGCCGAATATTATGACCGCAAAGGGAATTTAAAGCTGAAGACCAGAAAAGTCAGACGAAAAGAAAAATCCCACTGTTGCCCCACATTTTATATATGATCCTTACATGGCTGGAGCAAAGGGCAGAATAGTGAGACGGATCAGCTGGAGGGATCGGGGTACTTATTTTCAATTTCACAGATACCTGGGGAAGATGGAGTTAGATTAGTCCATAGGCATCCGAAATGGCAGCAGGGCAACCAGATAGGAGAAACTGGCCCCCACAAAAGTAAAGATAGACTGCATCCAGATCCACTCTTTGGCACAAGGCCTCCAGCTCATTTAGAAAATTGGTCAGGGAAGAGATTTAGGATGCATTTAAGGGCTTCTTCAGCTTAGTCAAATCTCTTGGCACCATCTGAAGTAGTAATTTCCAGCTTGGCTGGGTAGAGGATACAGTGGTGAATTCCAGCTGCCCATAGCTTTGAAGTGGTTGGACAAAAAGTTGCCCGGAGCTGCCTGGTCTTTAGCGAGAGATCAGGTACAATTCTTAGCTTCTTGTCTTCCCGCAGAACGACTGAGAGTTTCCTGGCTTCTTTTAAAATGAATTCCCTGTGCAGGAAGTTCAGCAGTTTAAATATGATCGGCCGGGGGTTGCTGGAGGCTTGGCTTTTAAGGAGCAATGAGAATGCTCTATGATATACGATGGGCCGTTAGGGGAAGGCCCAACAATTTTACTAAGCAACTTCTGTAGGAACTGTGGGGAATTAGGGCCCTCCTCACCCTCTGGAAGCCCCAGCAAGACCAAATTATTGCTTTGGTTTCTTCCCTTTAGGTCGTCGATGTGCTCTTCAAACTTTACTATATTCTATTTGAGAGCAATGACCTCGGGCTCCATTTTCTCTTGTTTGCATTCCACTGAACCTACCCAGACTTCGATGTCAGCAACCCTCCGAGTGAGTTGGGTGACGGCTGGTTTAATATCAGAGACCTCGATGATCAATTTCCAAAGAGATTCCTTTATCGATGACACCTCCGAATAGATGTGGGAGGAGGACAGCTCAGAAGCATCAAGGTGAGGGGTCGAGCTATGTTGTGGGCACTTGGCCTCCAACTCCTGCAGCGCTTCATCTTCAGGCTGCATATTGGAGCTTTTAGGAGGAAAGGCAACATTCATTTTTCCACTCAAATGTGCCCAAGCTAGCTATAATGTCCCTTCTGGTAAATTAGAAGCAATTTTTGAAGCTTAGGATAGCGTTTTAGTAAGTTTTATAGTTGGATAGATGGAGCTCTGCATGGAACGTCTTACCCCTTCCAGAGCATCACGTGACTCCCATTCCCTTCTTTATTGTCATAAAACGTCATAGAATTTTTGAAAGCCAATGCAGTCTGAGACAGGGTAATGCATTGTTTACTGTGCAGCAGAGTTTACATAATTTCCTGCACTGTCCTAACCATCTCTTGTTTGCAGAGCTAGATTGTCAGTATGCAATCAGCCCAGCTCCATGCTCATAGAATTTTTGCTCAGGTAATGGAGTTGGTCTTCTACTTGGTATGCAAGCAGGTCTTTATACTCTGATCTGGCCAGTTCAAGATATCTAAGGGTATGTCTTCCTTCTCTTTTCTTCTGCAAGGCTTCCAGATCTTTTTTGGTTTTAATTTGCAGTTTATTCCCCCTTCTCCTCCTCCATGGCCTTACCTTTCATCAGGTCCTCCAAGGCATTAGGCTGGCTGCTCTCCGACCTCTTCCCCCAGGGCCACCTCCATGCTACCTAGGTTTTCCCTTGGTGGTGAGGGAGCAGTGGTCTCCCCTTATTTCCCCCCCACCACCTGCTTTATGTCTTTGGCAGGCACCCAAGGGGATCGTCAGAGTAAGAGGGCTACATACTGGAGGCTGTCTCCAGGTTCGGCCGTGGGGTCTTTTGGTTTTTCTCCCATCCCTGAGACCATTGACATACTGGTAACTCCAAGGGATGTATGCGCATCACAACATGATGGCTGTCCAGGAGCTCACTGACATCCTCCCCACCCATGGCAACCAAGCTGCATTAAAACTGTGGTCACCCAGGTGGTGGTACTGCAACAGGGATGCCTGCCCTCCCTCCCTAGATGAGGACAGTGATGTGAGGTATGCTCTATCCTCCTCCCCAGACCGGCCCCCCAATGGTCCCAATCTGCACCCTAACCCGGGTCACCAGCATCATGAACGGAAGTGCTACCACTGTGCTGACGGGACAGCAAGGCTTCCAGATCTGTAATTTTATCCTTAAGCGTAATAAGCTGAGCTGCTCAGTGTTTCTTTTTGGAAATGGCATACATGATATTTTCTCCTCCAGTGACAACCTTAAGGCTGTCCCATGCATATTTGATGGCTGTCTCCTTGACAGAGTTTAATGTGAGGCAGTTTGGAAACAAAACTCTCATCATTTGGTAAAGACATATTAAAACTCCAAGTTTACCATGGAGATTTATCACTGGTCTGCAATATCATGGAAACTGGAGCATGGTCTGATAGGGATATCATCTCTGTAATACATAACTGAACTCTGTGTCTGGCAGTAAAGGAAATGTAAAATCGGTCCAGTTTACAGTAGTCTGGTTTGTATGCAAGAAAAAAGGACAGTCTTTTTCTCCTTTCTGTAATTGATGCTGGATATTTATTAAGCCTAATTCTGATGTAATCCGGTTTAGAGCTCTGACAGATATGTTGGTTGTAGACATGCTCCCGGAGGAGCAGTCCCAAACGGGGAAGGATACACAGAAAATAACCTCCTATTACAGTGGACCCTGGTTCTATGAGTGACAGGTGCCACCATATACAAGATTTGGCAAAGGCAGAGGAATTTTGTTTGGGGCATAAACATTAATCAGGTTGATCTGGATACCTTGATGGTTATTATGACAAAATTATTTGTCCACACTCATCATGTGCAGTATCACAAATTTGTACAGGAAGGCCTTGTTCCACCAATATTGCCATGGCAGCTCACTTTGCCATGGAGTGAGAAGAGGAAAAGACCTTATCCTCCCAATCCCATCGTAATTTAAAGTGCTGTATGTCAGAAAGGTGCATCTCATGAAGTAAGCCAATATTGGCTCCAAGTTATTTAAGTTCAGACAGAATCTTACCTCCCTTAATGGGTGTATCAAGTTAACCAGCCAGCCAGCAGCTGGAAGGGCCAAGAAGGCCCTGACTCACCTTATCTGGTGGATTTTATCAGGAGAAAACATCACATTCTCAGGGATATCACAGAATTGAGAAACACAGCCACACTGCAGTTGTCAGATAGTTGCCCTTCACTGAAAAAGAGAAAGAAACTAGGAAAAAACATGAGCCAACAGGGCTAACCATACAATAAAAATTATCATCAACAGGGCAACAGTGGACTTGACTGTCTGTGGACATGCCAGTAGTCAAAGGTAGGTCACAGAGTACTTCAAGGTAATAGACAAACAGAACCCTACATGGAGTGGGTAGGCCACTCCATCTCCCTTGGGCAGAAGTAAGGAGTATCTGCCTCAGGCTTTGATGGGAGGGGAGCCTGAATTGGTGGTCTTGTGAGGCTACAAGTCATCCTGTCCAAGAACAAACAGATCAAGATGACAGAAAGGCAGATAGAAGGTGTCCAGCTCACTTTGTCTCCAACCATAACAGTTTAACTAAGGAGGACAAGCCTCTCCCCAGGGAAGAGCCAGTCCCTTGCACATAACAGCCACCTATATTGTAAGAATACAATGAATACACAAAACAAAAGTGGTCTGTGCTCCAATAGCCAGTCAGCCCCCAAGGATTCAGGGACCCAGATCACCGAAAAGGTGATCTCCCATCTCTTCCATGAGCCAAGAATCCAGTGGCAGACTTTGGAACCTCTGAATTGTGTCATGAGGAAAGCAGAGAGAGGGAGCCCCAGTCCCAGCTCCCCCACCCCCGGCATCACCTTCCTAGCTCTCTATTGGAAATGACTGCCACATTTTCATTTAGGCGAGTAATGTCATTGAAGTGAGCTGTGTATATCTTCCCAGATATGAAAGGGGCCTGGTGGATGAGGGAGAGGTCACAGATGGGGTAGACAGTACAACTGGACACCATGTCTAAAAAAACAGCATTCCTTGCCATTATATCCTCTGTCAAAGGGGTGCATCTGACTTAGTAGGCAGGGATCCAGTTGAGTCACCCAGTAATCAGTATGCCAATTAAACAATAGGCATGTACCCTGTGAACTGGCGGACAGCCTCCACTGCTGCTTCAAGCTGAGGGATATAGAATCCTACGCATGGGGAAGGGAGACATTACCCCATAGGAAATAGGACCCAAGGTTGGAGAGCAGGCAATCTTTATCCCCTGTCCCTCATACTCTGGCCCTCTCCACTTCTCTTCCCCATACACTTCAAGCCCTCATTTGTACTATGTACCATGTCTGTACATTCCCTCCATTTAGACAGCAACCAATCTGAGTGTTATGCAGGTCAAATTCAGGACAAAGTGAGTGCTGGACCCTCCTGTCCTAGTGCCCCCTCTCTCCAGCACCAAAATAACCAGTTGGAGCCAGTTGGATTTCACTGGAAGACCAGACCTAAGGCACCCCTACCCCCACCTCCAGGCAATGAGTTTCCCTTCTAGGCCTGCCCCATGTCAGGGATACCTCAGTTAATGGGGTCCCCCCAGAGAACCAGGACCCAGTAATGGGGCTGAGGATGGGCACAGTACAGCAGAGACCAAGATAACCAGTGTTGCTTCTTTATAACCTACTTAGCATAGGGTAAGTTAGCAACAGTAAAAAATATATAAACACCATGCAACATTATCATGTACATGTCAATGGAGAAAGAGTAAATCAGGTTCATGTGCAGAGTGATGAGAAAAGGAAAGGTTCAGGTACATACAACTTGTGCAAAAATAAATGGGAGAGAAGGTGGCTCAAGCTTAGAAACTAGGCCCAGGCTGCTAACTGATTGTCCTCAGACAGGTCTGGACGTGGCGGTTCAGTTGTAGCTACTCAGACGGGTGAGGGAGAAGAGTGGCGGGCTTTAATCACCTGCAGTAGCCTGCTCATGTTCTACATCCACCAGTCCTAATGGAAACGAGGTTTACCTGACTGACTGCATTTCCCTAGTACAGTCTACCGTGCATTATGAAGGAGTTCTTTCTCTAAGGCCACGGCAGGTTGGCCCAGTTCTCTGATCATTGGAGCCGAGGCAGCCAAGTCAGGGAATTCTTTTTTCCCTTCTTCAGTTGCCAACACTATATGAGCCAGTTGAAGTATGTGGGCAGTAATTCTTTTTTCTTTTAGGGACAGGTCTCCCTCTCTTGCTGTTGAGTGTGAGTGGTGTATTCCTAGTCCAAAAAATCCTATGCTTACCAAATGTCAGTTCTTTCTTGCTCCTGGCCACTTTAAGCACTGTCTTCTTGCTGTGGAACAGGGCAATCTGGGGCAGCAGTGGAGCAGGGGCGAGAGTTCCTGTCATTCAGCAGCCACTCCAGTCCCCAATGTGCCTTGTACATTGAGAGATCTGGGCGTGGAAGGAGGTCCAAAGAGTTCTTCAATCCTTTGCAGAAAGAGAGCCATAGATCTATGCTTGTCTTCTGCCCCCTTCGGAACACCATGCACTCTGAAATATGTTTGGCCTCTCCTCGGCCTGTAGGTCCTCTAGTTTTAGTGCAACTTCTTTGTCATGCTTGATAAAATAAAGACAGAGTCTGTCTTTGGTGATAATTTTGTTAGAAATGGTGCTGACCTGGGTGTCTACTGCAGTGGTGTGCTCCTCCACCTGGGTTATGCCTTCTTGCATTTTAAAGAGTCACCCATCGACGTTCATTACTGTTGTGGCTATTTTCTTTAATTCAGCAAGTAGGTCCAGATGATGGGTGCTGGTGTAGCTTCAGTCAGTTCTAATGTGTCTTATTCCCAGTCTGCTGTGATAGTAGGAAACAGGTCCCAATGCCATGTGGACTGAGGTCACCTTCTGAATCTGGTCCATTACATAGAGTTGCTTCTTTTTCTTTGCTGGATTTTACATGTCCCTTGCCTTTGGAAATCATTTTGAGTCTTTCTACACTAATATCACTCAGCTTTTACATGGGTGACTGCAAATTCTTTACATGGCAGGAGCAGAACTCAGGCTTCATGCTACCATGCCCTCAGTGATGTCACCAGAAGGCATTTGGAGTTTGATTTACCATTATTTTTTAGGTGAAATACTGTAACTATTTATTTTCATGCAAAATAATTTTAGTAAATTTAATTTAGCGCTACGTCATTGGTGCCACATTGATAATAATGGTTAAAGTGCTAATTAGTGCAAATTTATTTTAGTGCTAATTAGTACTTCAGCAAAAAGAGTAAAAATGATTTGACAGTGAAAATATAAAGTTTTGCAGGAGCACGCCTTTTAATATGGATCAAACCAGTTTTTCATCTCTATTCTCTGTTGTTTTTGAACACCAGTGTTTTGTGATCACCTTTCTTGTGACTCTAATGAACTAGCTTACATTAGACCCTGCTCCCTGACCTTATGGGGCAACACGTGTACAAAAACAGCTGAGAAAACTAATGAAAACCTGGTTCAAAGCATATTAAAAGGAGTGCTCCTTTTATTACTGTATTTCAAATGTGAAAATGTGCTAAATCAGACTCAAAATGGGGACAGAGGGACATTATACAAGTCAGGGGAGTGAATCAAGAGGATCCTTAGGGCAGGAGGAGATGGAAGGGAGCTAAATGTCATTGTCCACCTGAGGACAAACGATCTGGCAAATGATGGGAGTAGGGGTAAATGCAGGGTAATTTCAGGGAGCTGGAGAGGGACCTTAAGCAGACAGCATGCACAGTGGTGTTTACCTAGGTGTTACCTGTGTACAGACAGACCTAGAAGCAAATGGTTTGATGCCATGGTATCAAATCATTTGCTTCTGGATCTGTTCTCACTAGGACCAGTACAACAACTAAACTAAATCTGTGTACAGACAGGAAGAGAAAAGGACACTCCACACTAAGGCTTTTAACAGTTGATTGAAGGCATGGTGCAAGGAGGAGGGCTTTGTCTGCACTGGGGACTAGGGCCAGCCAGAGAGGATATGCACCTCTATAAGGTACACAGCCTGCATCATTCCAGGAAGGGGAATGAAGTCCTTAGTGGGAGAGTGAAATGTTACTTGGATGAGCATTTAAACTAGCCATAGGGGAAGCTGTAATACCAAGGAAGGTAAAAGTTGACCCCCCCCCCACATGATGAAGCATCAAGGAGGGAGGGCCCAAGAAGAAGTGCCCCAGGACAGAAGCGCAAGAAGAAAGGTGTAGGGACAAGACAGAGGCCAAGGGTGGTATAAATCAAGAATGCAAGAAGAGAGGAGTAAAAGAGACTGGAAATGGAGAGGGTAACAGTGGGAAGGGAGTCAGGGGAGCTTCAGTGAGCAGCACAGGCATGAGGGGGAAGAAAGCAGGGAGCCAGACTGGAGGGAGTAAGGTATGGAAAGCCATGTGTGCCAATGAAAGGAGTCTGAGAAATAAAATTGTGGACCTGGACGAGAACATGGAGGAAGCTATCCTGGATTTGGTGGCTATAACAGAGTCATGGCACATTGTTAGTTATGACTGGGATATGGCCATACTAGCCTGCTCTCTGTTCAGAAGAGATAGGGAAGGGAGGAGGAGAGGTTGGGTTGAACTATATGTAAGGGAGACAATCAATGCTAAGGGAATACAGCGGCACCCAGAGGTGCTGTGGGTTGTACTGGAAACAGGAGCTGGGGCTGCTCTCCATACAGGGGGTTGTGTACAGACCTCCAGCACTGGGAAAGGAGTTGGATATGGCACTTGGGAAGACATTATCAGGATGGCAAATAAAGGGGAGGTGCTGCTGGTTGGGGACTTCAATTTGCCAAACATGGATTGGAGCCTTCCAGCTGCAGCTTCAGAAAGGAGCAGGGACATCCTTGACTACCTACAAGGGGCTTTTGTCAGGCAGCTAGTGAATCAATCCACTAGCAGTAGGCCAGCACTGGTACTGGTGCTTACAAGCAGAGACAGCATTGCAGATGTCGCAGTGGGCAGTCCACTGGGTACCAGCGATGACTGTATAGTGTGGTTTAACATGAAGTTGGGAACAGAGGCAAACCACTTAAGAAGGAGGGTCCTGGATCTTAGGAGGGTTAATTTTAAAAAAATGGAACACTGCCTCAGAAACTGCCTAGTGGACGGAGGATTGCTGAGGAAGCGGAACAGTGAGGAATAATATGGAAGGGCATAATTAAAGCAACCAGCTTCTGTGTGAAGAAAGTAAGGAAAAGCAAAATGAAAAAGAGATTCTTATGGTACTCTAGAGAAGTGTTTATGATGGTGAGGAAAATGGTGACATTCAAGAGGTATAAGGAAACACAGAGGGAGGAAGAGAGGGAGATGTACCAGGTGAAATAGCAGAAAGTGGGTAAGACTGGTAGAAGAAGCAAAGGCATAGACAGAGGAAAGGATAGTCAAAGGGGTAGCAAATGAGGATAAGACTTTCTGCAGGAACATAAGCGAGAAGAGGGAAGTAAGGGAAGGGATAGTGCATATAAGGAGGACAGCAGAGGGAGGCTACACAGAAGGGGACCAAGAAAAATCATAAATCCTAAACCAGTACTTCTGCTCAGTCTTCACAGTGTGTGGGAGGGGAGCGGACAGACAACCAGGGAGCAGGAGGAACAAGGGGTTGGGAAGCAGTCACTAGTCCATTTTCAAAGAAAAGAGTCCTGAAGGCACTTGCAGCTCTGAAAGTGAACAAGGCTACAGGACAAGACAGGATACATCCAAAGGGTACTAAAAGAACTGAGGGAGGTGCTGTCTGGCCACTAATGGCCTTTTTTATGAGTTCATTGGAATTGGCCATGTTTCCAGAGGACTGGAGGAGGAGAGTGGACCTGGTCTCTTAACGTAAGATCGGTAGCAGGAAAGAGGCTAGCAGCTATAAACGAGTGAACTCACCTCAGCGGTGGGGAAATTAATAGGAACACTGTTAAAAGAAAGATTGGTAGATTACCTTGAGTCAAATGGGTTGCAATACCAAAGGCAGCATGGATTCATGGGAGGTCATGCCAGATGAACCTGATTGATTTCTTTAACTGGGTGACCAGGGAACTAGATCAAGAGAGGGCAGTGGACATGGTCAATCTGGACATTAGCAATGCCTTCAACACTGTGCTGCACAGGAGACTGATAAAGAAGTTGAGCAGCCTAAGAGTGGGATCCAAAGAGGTGAATTGGGTTAGAAATTGGTTAATGGATAGGTGACAGAGGGTGGTGGTTGATGTCACTCACTCTAAGGATGGAAGAATGACCAATGGGGTGTTGCTGCACTCAGTACAGATGAACTGAAAGGGAAGGTATACCTTTTTACAGATGATACCTAAATCTGTAATAGAGTGGAAAATTGGGGGGGTGAAAGAATGCATAGGGACCTTGGAAACTTGAGGAGTGGTCAAAAGCATGGCAGTTGGGGTATGATACCAAAAGTGAATAATTATGCATCTAGGGCATAGAAATCCAGAAACTGAATACAGGATGCGGGGGGTAGTGTCAGTCACTAAGCAGGAAAGGACCTTGGGGTTATCATATCTGATGACATCAAAGTGGCAGATCAGTGTGACAAAGCAGCAGGTAGGGCCAGTGCAATGCTGGGAGCATTAGGAGAGGTATCTCCAGCAGGAGAAGGAGGAGGGAGGTGGTTTTGCCACTGTATTGCTCACTGGTGAGACCCCGACTGGAGTATTGTGTCCAGTTCTGAAGGTCCACCCCAGAAAGGTTATAGAAAGGGTGGAGGCAGTCCAGAGGAGGAGAACTAAACTGTTGCAGGAGTTGCACCCAAAGTTCTACAAGGAGAGACTGAGGGATCTCTACATATACACCCACCATGGAAGAGATGAGAGTGAAAGGAGACACAGTGGAGACCTACATGCACCTCACAGGGGTGAAGAGGTTGCAGGGTGGGAATCTCTTTCAAAGAAGGAGGAGCACCAGGGCCAGAGGGCATGCAATGAACCTGGAATGGGGGAAGTTAAATGGGGATGTAAGGAAGTACTATGTCGCGGAAAAAGTGGTAGAAACTGATAGGAATAAGGGCACTGTATTGGTAAGGAAAGGGGAGGTAAAGCTGGAGATTAAGTAGGGTCTGCAGTGTTACAGGAGGTAGGGAAAATGGGCAGACTACAGTAGTTGGGCCAAGTGGTCCTTTACTGTCATCAAACTCTATGTAAAGCTATGTAAACCTGGCATAGACTGCCAGCGGAAGTGGCAGAGGTGAAAACAGTAGGGGGCTTCAAGAATGCATAGGTTGGACATAACAAATTACAAGTGACTAGGCAGGGAGGAGGTAGCAACCACCTCAATAACAATTTCACAGCGAACACCACCACAGTGACAAATCTCACAAGGTTGCTGTGGTGGTCTGCTGTACAGCAATGCTGCAATTCCCGGTGTCTCACCCCCATCCCGAACCAACTCTGACTCTGAGTTGGTTATTTAGAGATGGGGGGTGCAGGGAGCACAGCCCCCCTCATGGGGGGTGCGGGGGCAAAGCCACCCACAAAAAACACTTTGTCTTGACGGGAACAATGCCAACGGTTGGCATTGTTCCCATCGTTGTTGGGGATGTCAACAATAATATTGTCGATATCTTGACATGGAACCCAGGGAGGAGGGAGGGTCACCAGAGACCAGTTAGTGTCTTCTGAGGCAGACTAGGCAGGGACCATTGGGGCAGAGCGGGTGAGTCAAGTGGTGCTTTTCTGCTGACGTATTCTATGTTTCAGGAGATAAGGGGCAATCTAAAATGGAATTAAAAAAAGTAAAGGTCAAAGGTTTCACTGTTATCATGTACTGCTGCTTTAATTTATTACCCCTATGTAAGTGTGAAGCTACCCAACTGATTATACCAACATTGCAGGGAATATAGACCCAGGCCTGAACCAAAGATGTTATAACCTATATTATAACTGTTAGAATAACCAAGATAAGTGCTGTCAAAGATCATAGTTTTATTTATTTTTTTGGTACATTTTTCCCTACGGTCGGCGCACATCCAGCCATTGTTCTGGTGCACCCCGGCTCCTATTAAGGCCCTCACCTCCAGTCATAGCCCCACAGCTTGCCCCTCATAGAAGGGTGGTGGTGCGCTCCCCTTACTAACCGCCAAATCCAGATCCAGTCTTTCTGGGGGTGACACCCTCGGAGCCAAGCATGTCCTGGGATGGCCATCAAGCTGCACAACTGCATTTTTTCCTCTTTCCTGTTCCCCTCAGGGGTAGGATGTGTGATGACACCAGCAAAGACAATGCATATGCTCCCATGCATGCTACTCCAGGCATCTGCCCCATGCCTGCCCACCTTGTCAGCATTGGCATTCTGTCTCCCAACCTCCGCTAGGGGACTGGTGTTCACTGACTACTGGTGCCCCCCCCCCCCGGGAGAAAGAGAGCAGTCCCTGGGATGCTCAATCCTTCTCCTTCCCTGCTGACCCCTGGCAGCCGGTGCTCATTCCTGAACACAGGTTGCCAGTGTGGCAGAAGGTGTGGTGTCCAGTGCCTCAACCCTCAGTGCCACTGGGCTGGATTAAAGATCATAGTTTTATAATAAAAACTCTGTCATGGTACATGCTGCAGATTATCCAGTGCCTAATATGTTCAACTACAACAATTTGACAGCCTGTAGCAATTTGCTTACCTTTGTCAATTCAGCCTATTGTCTCTGGGTTGTAATATGCAGTGGTGCTGCACTAGGAAAGTTCTCATGGTTCGGAAAAGAATTGTTACATAAGACGAATATCAAAATCTCCTTTTCATGCTAGTCCGTTTGAAATACATTTTTATGAATTTGCAACATTAAATGACCAAGTTCAGCATCTGCTGTGGAATATAAGTAAGCTATGACTGATGGTAGGTTCATGAATTAATAAAGTGTTTCTTGTTCAGGTTATCATGGTCACAGGCGACCACCCAATTACAGCCAAGGCAATTGCCCAAGGAGTTGGAATTATTTCAGAGGGTACAGAGACAGTGGAGGACATAGCAGCCCGTCTGAATGTTCCTGTTGAAGAAATTGACCCCCGGTATAAAAATAAAGCTTTACTAAATTATTCAACTTTAAAACATTAACACACCTGCTTTAGAAAGAATATAGCCTTCATAACCAGGTATCATAGGTTTTACTGATCATTTTATAGATTTACGTACTTGGTGCTCGCCTATTAATTTATAGACTGAACTAGTCATTTCCCAAAATGTCTGGCCAGCTTTAACTTAAACTGATGCATTGTCTTGCTTCCCACTACTTCAAGGGGGAGTGGACTCCATATAGAGATTACTCTTTGATTGAACAATCTAGTACTGCTTTTTAATCTACACAGACCAGCTTCCAACTGTAGAGGGTGTGATCTGGTCTCATAAAATTTGTCCTTACTCTGTAGACTCAGGATGTCCCATAGATCATTTTCTTCCCAAGTCGTGTATGTTAAACACATGAGTACCCTCAACCTTCTGTACTCCAAAGTGTAAATATCCAGCTCTCGTAATCTATCCTGATAAGTCAAGTTCTTTAAGCTTTCGATGGTTTTGGTGGCCCTTTTTTTTGTTCCTTTTCAATTGTCTGTATTTCTTTCTTATAGGGGGACCAGACCTGTGCACCATATTCAGGTATGGCCCACACTAAGGAGGAGTATAAAGGAACTATTACCTCTCACTTTCTGCACTCAATATGCCTTAGTATGCAATTTAGAATTTTATTTCCTTTCCGTGCAATATTGCTACAGTGAGTTTTAAAAGAGTGATCCTGTGTAATCATGATTCCCACATCTCTTTCCTCTGCAGCTGTAGAATGGACTGTTCCATTTAGGGAATAATTGTAATATTGATTTCCTTTTCCCATATGCATAATCATGCATTTCTTCTGGTTCAATAATAGCTTATGGTTTCGCGTCCAATCTTGTATGTAATTTAATGCTTTTTGGAATGCTACTGCATCATTTTGATTTTCTACTATTGCCCCTAGTCTGCAGTTATCTGTAAATGTTTTGACAACCAGATTTTATCATGAGTATATCGAATGGAGGAGATGTATACATTAAAAAGGCATGGGCCCAGTACAGAGTCCTGGGGAACCCCACTTGTCACATTTTTCCATTAGGAGAATGCTCCCTTTATGCTCGCTCTCTGTTTCCTGTCTGAAAGCCAGAAAGCTACCCATAATACCAAGTTTTTATGTAATCCTAGTTTTTAAAGTGTAGCTATAAGCTCTGTGTGAGGCAGCTTACCAAAGGTCTTTGAGCAGTCCAGGAAGACCACATCTACCGATATCTCTTGATCCAAGGCCCTATTTACCCTATCGTAAAACTATAATATATTTGTTTGACAAGATCTCCCCTGGTGAAACCATGCTGAGTTTCATCCAAGAGGTTATTCTGTGTTAAATGATTTATGATGTAATCTTTAAAGATGCCTTCCAGCATTTTGGATAATATAGATGTTAGTCTGAGAGGATGGTAGTTGGCCAACTCTGCCCTTGATCCCTTTTTGTAAAGTGGGATAACTGTAGCTGTCCTCCAGGCCTCTGCCACAACTCCCCTGTCCACTGATTCCTGAAATATGTGGGTTATGGTAGGTGCCAATTCAATATATAGCATCTTGATAATAATGTTAGGATGAATACTATCTGGCCCTTGGGATTTACTTGTTGTAGCCTTTCTTGTACGTCCTATAATTGTATCAATATTGGAGAGGCCAAGTTGTTTGTTTCATCTTTTAAACAGAAGGGTTCTTTGGAGCTGAATATTGAGGTAAAGTATTAATTTTGCATATAAGCCATCTGATTATTTTCCCTTGCTTCCTGAGAGAGTCGGCAAGATGGTGGTCACGCTGGACTAGCCTTCACTTCGTTTTTACTGTGCTCTCGTTTTAATTTGTTTTTATCTGCTTTAATATGTTTTTTACGTTTTATTGTATTTTTGAGTTTCTCATTTGCTTTAGTAGTGTTGTGTTGCCGAGTCTATGTGTGCTACTCGCCATCTTTAGCGTGAGTGTGTAGAAGGATGTAAGAAGGGGAATCAATTTCCTTTACTAGCTGACTGCTGTTCTGCTTCTTTTGCAGCATCATCATTAAATATTCATTTGAATATCTTTTGCTCTGCTTTGGAGAATCTGCAAGCAACTTTTTATTGGGGATTTGATTTGTCTGCCATATTAGCATTTTTTGTTGACTGCTATCACGGTGTAACTGTGTGTGGGAGTCGGGGATACTAGCAAGTCAACTCCAGCCGGGATCCAGTTTCTGTGGTCTTCTCATCCCCTTCACAGCTGCTCCCTTGGCATTCGTTATGTGCGGGAGTTTCGGGGGAATGAGAGAGTGAATTTTTGCCTGGAAATTAAATTTTGTGATTAGTCTACTGCTTTGCAGCTGTTCTTTTTGCGTTCTCTGTGTATGGGAGTTTTTACCGGCCCCTGTCCCTGGGATTACTGGTTCTAGTTGATACAGGTCGTATACACTGGATATATTGTGAACATCTTTGCAGAGTCGTATTTGGCGAAAGACTTGAACTAGTTGGTGTCGCCTGCTTTGACTGCCCTATGTCTTTTGGACATGGAAAAATAACTTGCATATTCCAGATGTATCGTGAGTACTAGAACCTGAGTTTCCATCATTGTCCTCTGTTTTTCTGGGACCTTAAAGCTGACTTTAAGCTGTGTTAAGGCTTCTTGGGGGAATATTGCCACAGTGTTGGTTTTGGTTCTGAGAGATTACCCCCCCCCCCCCTTTTTTTCTTTCTTCGCCTGGGCGTTTGGTGTTGTGCTGCCTGGGACCAAGCAGGAGCTTCTCCTGTTCCATTCAAGGAGTTGGGGGTTACCTGGGAGGTTTCTAAGTTACTCTAGAGCTGGCCTTATTTGGCTGGTCTACGGGCATCTGAAGCGGTGGCTCTCAGTGGCATAACTGGGCCTTATTAGGCAGTTTTGGGGGTGTGGTGGGGAGGGAAGCCTCCTGATGCCTCACAGCTAAATCGATCACTATCTCCAAAGAGTCATCTTTTCCTTCCATTCATAAGTTTGCACTGCGTTTGCATATTGTTATTTTTAGAATGTTTATTTAGAATAATTTGGATTTTGTTTTCATTTATTACTGATTTTATTGCACGGACAGTGTGTGCAGTGAGAGGGCCTCACTGTCCTTACATGTTTGGACTTTTCAACATTATACTCATTGGCAGTGAGAGTGCCTAAAAACAACTGCAATTTCTCTTTTGGATCCTGCTTCATCATATAAAGGACAGTGGGTGCAGTGAAAGGGCCTCTCTGTCCTTATATATTTGGACTCTTTAATAATCTGTTCATCGTTTATTTTTGGTTGTGTAGTCAGTAGGTTTGGTTTATGTTTTTGGGTGGGTTTTTAGTTTAAATGTAATTGTGGGTATTTTATTTTAGAGACACTAGGATTTTTTATTTATTTGCTTGTAGCTAGTTTGTCTCCCGCTTTTATTATGTGTTACTTAGCTAATCCGGTCGTGCATTATTCGTCCTCTGACCTCCACGCCCTCAGCCCTTTTTGCCCTCCCCCCTCCCATTTTCCACCTACCAGCTCTGTTGGGCACTTGGTATTGCCTGTGGGAGGGGGGTGGGCATGGCGGGGGTTGTGGACGCGGTAGGGTGAATGAACGGACCTCTCGCATAGGGGTGGTTAAGCCCAGAAGACACCCTGGGGTGAAATGGAGCCTGGAACGTGGTTTTCCATGCCTAGTCTCCATATCCAAGGGCTCCTCCTATTTGGATGGGCAAGTAGTCAGGACAGCTTCAGATCCCTGTCCAGCTCGGGCGGTGTTGTGCAATGCCAGATCTGTTAAAAACAAATCAGCTATTATTTCTGATTTTGTTGAGACAGCAGATCTGGCTTGCATCACCGAGACCTGGCTGGATGGAAATGCTGGCCCTATTTTAGAGGCGACTGTTCCAGCTGGGTACTCAGTGATTCACGCTTTGAAATTGGATCGCGGGGGAGAAAGCGCGCTTATCACCAGTTTGGGGCTCACGGTGTACCAGTTGAAGAAGCTGAATCCTTTGAGTGTACCATCATGGCTGGTGTGGGTTGCAGGATAGTCCTTGTCTACCGTCCACCAGGAGACAAGAGACAATTCCTGCAGGAAGTGGCAGACTTCATCCCCGATGTGGCGTTGGAGTCGCCCAGACTGATGGTTCTGGGCAACTTCAATGCCTGGGTCGGCGACAAACTTTCTGCCTTTGGTCAGCACTTCCTCCAGTTGATGACATCACTGGGTCTTACACAGATTGTTTCCTCGGCTACGCATAATCATGGTCACTACTTGGATTTATTTTTTCTCCTGGGGACTGAGGCCTCTGATTTGGTGGTGGAACCTGTCAGTTGGTCCGATCACTACACCGTGAGCTTCAATTTTTGTGCTCCCCTTCGTAGGTCTGCCCCTGCCTGTGGAGATGGTTCGATACCTTTTTACGTGATGTGTGCCCTGAAGACCTGATGGTGGTGTTGAACCTCTCAGAGTTTCCGACTGCCAGCTTGGGTCCAGAGGCTATGGTCTTGGCTTATAACCAGGCCATTTCCTTGGCCCTAGACTCAATTGCTCCTGTCCGTGTTCATCCCCTCTCTCTTCGCCCTCGGGCCCCATGGTTCGATGGGTCCTTGAGGGAGTTGCGACGTGTGGGACGATGGTTAGAGCGTCGTTGGAGGAAATCTGCTCTGGATGCTGACCGCCTTAGTTTGGAGGAGCATTATCGGCTCTACCAATCAGAAATCTCCCATAAGAAGGCAGAATTCATGTCCAGGGAGATCTCTGTCACTCAGAATCGACTGGCTCAGCTCTTCAGAACTGTGGACAGGCTGTGCAACCCAGCCTGTCTCCAGCTCCGTCGAGCTTTTTCACAAAAGGGAGTGTGATGAGATTGCTTGATTCTTTGTGAATAAGGTTGCCGACATCAGATCCGAGATCTGTCCAACACACTCTAAGGGGGAAGCTTTTGGTCGGCATTTGGTCACGGAATCCTCTGTCTCCTGGTGTTCCTTTGCGCCCTTCATGCTGTAGTTTAGATCTGGGCCCTACGTCCCTAATCTTGGGTTGTGTTGAGATCGTTGGCCCGTTTCTGGTTCAAATAATCTGGTGCTCCCTAGAATTGAGTGAGTTTCATAGCTCCCTAAAGGAAGCTATGGTGACTCCGTTTTTGAAGAAGGCTTCTTTGGACTCAGATATTTTTTCCAACTACAGACTGATCTCTAGCCTTCCCTTTATTGGGAAGGTTATTGAGAAGGTAGTGGCAAACCAGCTGGAGGACTATTTGACCATCCATAATATCTATGAACCTCTCCAGTCTGGTTTTCGTAAGAGGCATAGTACCGAGACTGCTCTGGTTCGGGTGCTCAATGATCTCTTGATGGCGAGAGATCAGAGGAACCACCCTATCTTGGTCCTCCCTGATACCTCTTCAGCCTTTGACACTGTAGACCATGAGATTTTGCTCAAACATCTGGAGTCCATCTGTGGACTGTCCTGTACAGTGCTCAGATGGTTTTCATCTTTTCTGTCTGGGAGAACACAGGAACTTGTGTCGGGGATTTTTTCCTCTGACCCTTTCCCTCTGCAATGTGGTGTCCCCCAGGGTTCGATGCTCTCCCCCATGTTGTTTGCAGTGTATATGCTGCCCCTCAGAGACATTGTAAGAAGGCATGGGCTGAGGTTTCACTGCTATTCTGATGATACCCAGCCCTACCTGTCTTTTGGCCCCGACCAGGTTAGTGCTCTCTCGGTATTTAATAGCTGCCTCGCTGAAATCCAGGACTGGATGAATGTGAGCTGGTTAATGATAAATGCTGGTAAAACTGAGGTTTTGGTTGTGGATCCAGGTCGTGGGACAGGTGGGTTGGGGTCTAGTCAGCCCTCTGGGGTATTGCTGGGGGGAGTCTGATCCTTTCCTCTGAACAGGTGCATTACCTGGGAGTGGTGCTTGACGACGGGCTGACCCTTTGTCATCAGGTGTCAGCAGTCATTAAGTCAGCATTTTACCATCTTAGGAACATCGCCAGAGTGAAACACCTTGTTCCATCCAGCGACTTACCCGTGTTGGTCCACGCTTTCGTGACATCTCGCCTTGACTATTGCAACTCCTTTTACTTGGGGCTTCCTGGGGTTGATATCTGCTGCTTGTAGCTAGTGCAGAACGCTGCTACAAGGTTAATGATAGGGGTGACTAGAAGGACACATATTACCCCTGTGCTGTGCGATCACCTTTAAAGTAGGTCTTTTGACCTTCAAAGCCCTGCACGGACTCAGCCCTGATTACTTGAAAGAGCTTCTGGTTCCTTACAGCCCCGTGCGACAGCTCTGTTCAGCTGATGAGGGGTTGCTAAAGGTTCCGAGGGTCATATTGAAGTCTTCTGGGGCTAGGGCCTTTGGGTCCGTGGCCCCTACCCTCTGAAACTCTCTGCCTCACCGGCTTAGAGAATGCATGACCGTGGAAGTCTTTAAGCAGGATTTTAAGACTTTTTTGTGGAACAGGGCTTTTGTGGACTGATGCTGTTATGAATTGTTGATTTTATATGTATATTCTGATTTTATGATCCATTTGTACAGAGCCTTGGTATTTGAAAGGCACTAAATAAATAAAGTTATTATTATTTTTATTATTATTATGATGCAGGTTGCTTATTGTTCCACCATCTTTATTTTTAAGGGGACCTACCAAGTTGTTTGTATTTTTTGTTTTATTTATGTGTGCATAAAATGCTTTATAATTGTCCCTAGTTTTTGTGGCTAATTTCAGTTCAAAGGTAGATATGGCATAATAAGAGAAATCTACACCAGGATGCATAAGAGTGTAATGATTCCATGTTTCAGGTAAGGACCACTTTTGTACTTAAAGAACCGGAGGGCTCACTGAATTGTTAATGGGTTAAGGAGCCTTTCACCTCTTGGTCGCTGGTTCAGATCTTGCCATGGTCAGTAGTAGCCAAAAAGCCATTATAGCTTGTGGGCTGTTCAGTGGCCTATGTAAAATGAGTTGTAGGGTCTCCATCTAGTTCCCAGTGGGCAGATGTCTACATCACAAAACCATCTATACAGTTGGAACTAATTGACATCTGTGTTGGCAGTCACACGAGAGGACGAGGATTGAATGGATATAGAGTCTGAATTACCTTCTCTGCGTGGTTCCTCCATTACAGGGTTGTGGTACATTGATGGGACAGTGTGTTGAAGCTTGCACTGTGATTGCCGTGCTGCAGCTATCATGTGGATCTATAGAGGACTTCAGTTTCCAGTGCTGTCAAGCCGGCACCTTTCACGAGGATGAAATTCACACTCCCCCAAAATCTAAAATTATATAAATTGCTTTAACAAATTATTCACCTTTGAAACATAAAAATCCCTGATTTACAAAGACCATAGCCTTCATGGGTAAATGCTACAGTATATACTGTAACCAGAAAAAATGTGCAGGAGGATACATAACAGTGCAATGATTCCAAGTTTCAGTTATGATCACTTCAATATTTTGGAGGCAATATTGATTTGAGTTTTCCTTGGGTTGACTTGATATTGCAGCACTGACTTTCTCATATGTGAGAGTCTGAATTATTATATACTGTCACTTTGTATCCCTTCCTGCTTAGCTGTGCTCTTTAGCCCAGGTGGCTCCTTATCTCTAACCATCACTAGTCCCCACCGACCTGATGTTTCCAATGCTTGGTCTCTGGCAGTGCAGTCATGGAAAGCAAGTGTGCTTACATCTCACAATGGATCTGACTCCCAAGTCCATCACGAGGGGATGTTGTAGTGCCGAGTGATGAAGCCAGCCCTCCCCAAATGTGATGCATTGCCAAACAGCAACATTATTCCCAGTCTGGCTGTCTAACTACAGGGACTCAAGTTCCTTCCTAAACCTGGCTCTCCTCTCACCTGCATGGAAGCATAACATTCTTCCTCTGGGCTGCTGAGTGGCCTGTGCCAAAGCCTATTTAAAGCAGCAGTGCATGATAACGATGACATTTTTGACCTATACTTTTTTATTTTAAATTAACCCTTATCTGCAGACTTGTATCGTAACCTTTTTTCACCATTTGAGTCTGAATTACCACTTTTTTATGTTTGTTGTGCGTGCAAGCACAGACGAACATGTTGATATGAGAGTTGCTATAGTGGGGTATGGGGGGGGCGTCCAATGCAGAGTTCTGCTCAAGGGGCGGGTCTGTGGCAGATGAATCAGTAGGGAGGTTGCTGATGACACACTTTCTGTTTTTGGGGTGGAGTGGGCAAGGATTTCAAAGGACAGAGCTGAACTAATAGTGGCACGGCTTGGTCTTTAATGTGTAGATAATCCCTGATCCATATCATCAGCTGAGAGCTCCTCGTCAACCCAAGCCCCCAGCAGCAAATACAATCCTCCTGCTCCCTTCCACTGTGTGCTGTCCTCCCTGCTCCAGTCCCAGCCCCAAGGCAACAAATAAATATAAAACTACCTGGCAAATTGCAGAAACTGGAAGTTACATTTAATATTCCTGCATACATGGCCATTCCACCCACTACTTCCATGAACAAGCAGTGTGATGTGGACTTCATTTGTTTGTGTTGCACACCTATAAAGTTGTGTTTTAGGACTAACTTACTGTGTCTGCAATTGTTTGCTTAGCTATAAAGCATTGCATATGCCAGTGTCACTATACAGACATAGTCGGAAACACCGTACTGGCGGTGGTAGCAGCGCATGCCATCTTTCTGGCTGTAATCCACCAGCATTAATACCATAAAACTCTCCCTCTCCCTCCCACTGTGTACTGTCCACCCCACACCCTCTGATCCAGTCTTCACATTCAATCAAGACCTCCCTCTCCCTCCCACTGCATGCTGCCCACCCTGCATCGTCTGTTTCCTGTTCCCATGCTGACATCAGGGTGCCCAAGCACCATGTTGGCATGTTCCCCCTACCATCATTATTATGACAAACGGTGAGCTCACCCCACTGTGCCTAAATTAATTTGTTTCCCTGTAAAATAAAGAGAACTGTCCCCAAAGTCCTTTTTTTTACCTGTAAAAAAGAAAATAGTCCCTCATGGTCTCCCCACTCCCCCATTCCCACCCTCCCACCAAGTACCCCCCTTCCCACACACACCCCCATCCCATACTTACCTCTGGAGGTCAGGCGCTGTCATCTTCTCGGGACCATGGACACATCTGCACTCCTCAAAGCTGAACTCCGAACTGAGGAATCAAGGTAAATGCTGTATAATGGGAGTCAATTGGGGGTTTCAGCTTATGTTGATATCTTAGTCATTTTGGGGAATGTTTGGCCCAAAGTTTCAACATGGGGTTCTTGGGATGCCACCTCATGAACACTGTCACTGTCATTTCATTACTCAGTCCTAAAAAGTGATTTCACACTCACTGCATGGAATCCTCTTAAGGGACAGATTAATGAAGTAACATTGCCACTGTTCATGAGGCAGGGTCCCAAAAAGCCCATGTTGCAAATCTGGTAACAAAATTCCCAAAAATGACCTCATTATGAGCATGCATTGTGCAGTTTCTAGGCACGCTAGTAACTTCTCCAATTTTTAATATTTTCTCTCCAGAATTTCAACATTGTCATTTTTTCACACCTCCCAACGAATGGTACAGCTGTCATTTTTCACATCCTACCTGAAACATTTTTGCACCTGTGGCACAGAATGGCACAGTCGCTCTGTGAAATCACCTTTCAGGATGAGTGAAAAAAATTACAGTGGCACTTATCATGAGGTGGGGTCCCAAAAAGGTCATTTTGACAATTTAGTTAAGTTACGTTTACTGGCAGGAAAACTCCACTGAGCACACTCATTTTCAAAGAGGTCCTCTAAGGACAATGTTAAACAGTGTACAATAAAAGTGATGACACAGCATACAGGAACAATAACCGGTAGAAAAAAAAGTGCATATGTGGTCAGTAAAAACAATAATAAAACAGATCGGAATCGGTGCCCGGGTAAGTAGCGGTGACGTACCATAAGGTAACAATAATTGGTAGGAAATACATACGGGGTCAATGAAAAGAAAATCAATAGTGAAGCACACAGGAACCAATTCATATTAAGAGGGAGAACAAAAAATAGTATCAGTGAGAACATATACGATTGCTGTCAGCTTCCCAAGATGGCTGAAAGTGCAGGAAGAGGGTGAGGAGAAATACATAACTACTTCTGATAAGAAAGGAGTCCAACTGAGGGGGCAAGGGATAAGTGTAAGACGTTGTGAGAGGACACAAGAGCAAGACAGAGAGAGTTGGGCAGGGATCAGGGATGGAGGATATAGAAGGAATCCTGGGCATAAGGGTGGGGATGGACTAGGGAGGACAGAGGCCAGGGTGGATAGGGAGACTAGGGAGAAGGATACAAGAAGTCAGAGGGTACTCACTTGATAGCAGTGGCAAGAGACTGGCATGATATCCTAGGATCTATGGCAGTGACAAACTACTGGGAAGAACTTGTAAGTCAGGGCTCTGAAGAAATTTAATGAGATAATGCTAGTGAGCTTGAGTGAGATCTGAATGAGAGTCCACACCAATGGATTGGTGTAGCTAATGGCACCCTTGCCGAGGGAGGTATGCATCTGGGGTATGTCGAGGAGAATGTAGGTGGATTTTCTAAGGGAGTAGGAGCAACGGAAAATATCAACAAGTGAGGAGATATAGATCGGTAATTTATTTAATAGACTTTAGAGGGTCCAGGTAACTAAATGTAGTAGCCACTGGGTGGTGAGGGGCTGCCAGCCGACTTCTTTATATAAGTCTCAGTGGTGCATTCTGAAAGGTGCTTTAGTAATGAAGCACAGAACATGATGGAACAGTATATCAAGCTTGTGAAGGTTGGAAGCAGTGGCAGAGTTGTAGATGATGTCACCATAGTCTAGGAGTGGCTGGAATGTGGCCTGTACTAATCAACGTCTAACATCAAGGGGAAAGAGTGCTCTGTTCCTGAAGAAAAAGCTGAATCTTGCTTTCAACTTACTAGAAACGTTGTCAGTGTGTGCACTGAAGGAAAGTTTGCTGTCTATCCAAATACCCAGATATTTGAATTGATCTACCACATCTAGTGATTCATCTAGGATAGTCATGATGGGTACAGGTGACGTGCTGTGCCATGGGAAGGGCCTATTGCTACTAAGTGTGAAATAAAGGACCTTGTTTTTTTTTGCATTGAGTAGTAGCTTGGAGTTGATTAGGTTGCGCTTCTAGCTGTGTGAAGTCATCTTGGAATACATCACGTGCTTCGAATAAGGTTGGCTTAGAAGTAAATATAACAGTATTGTCTACAAAGAGATGTACTTTGGAGTCGCTGATATTGATATCTAGCAAGATAATGTGAACAGAAAATAGTATAGGGCCTAAAATGGAGCCTTGCGGGACATCTCGTTTTATGGGGAGGGAGTCGGAGACCTGACCGTTTGCTTTGATTTTCTGAACCCTACTTGTAAGGTAGCTCGATAACCATTGAAGTGCGTTGTCAGCTGTGCCTAGTTTACTGAGACCACTGAGGATGAGGTCATGGTCAACAGTATCGAATGCCTTGCTAAGATCAAGGAATATGGCACCTGTGACTTGCTTGAAATCGTGCGCTGTCAGCAAGTCAATTTAGTGAAACAATTCCAAAACCTGTCCAATTTACACCTGGTCATTCAAATATTTCTACATATGCATGTAACTTTGGTCATTTTCAATATTTTTGCTCTAAATTTTCAATATAGCATTTTTATCACACCACTTCATGAACAGTACAGCTGTCATTTTTCACATCCTGCCCATAATGTGTTTTCGCACCTGTGGCATGGAATGCCATTTTCCCACAGATCTGAAAATTTTCACCCAAAAGGTTCATGAGGTGGGGTGATAAGATGACTATATTCAACATCTGGGGTCAAAATATGAAAAAATGACAAAGTTATGGCCAGTACCTCATGAACATGACAGCTGTCATTTTTCAGATGCTGGTAAACATGTGTTTTTGCATCCCGAAAAGTGATTTCACAGTTGTTGCACAAAGTGACCTTTTGGGACAGGAGTTGAAACTTCTATCCACCTTTATTCATGGCGTGGGGTCATATGAATACTACATTGAAAATTTGGTGTGAAAATATTAACAAACAATAAAGTAACTAGCCTGCGCTTAAATTAGCAAACGTAGGCTCATACCTTTGATACTTTTTAGTATTTTGACCCCAAATTTTTAACTTAGCCATTTCTTCACAGCATCTCCTGAATGTGACAGCTGCCATTTTTCAGAGCCTGGCCAAATTTTTTTTTTGCATCCGAAAGGTAATTTCGCAGCCACTGCTTGAAAGGTAACTTTGCAACCACTGTGTGAAATCACCTTTCATACAGGAGTTGAAATTGTACTCTGTCTTTTTTCATGAGGTGGAGTAATAAGATGGCTATGTTGAAAATGTGGTGTAAAAATATTAAAAACAATGAAGTTATGAACCCGTGTTGAGCAGGCTCGTAATCCCCCCCCCCAAAAAAAAATTACACCAGTGCACACGATGAACATTCAGCATTGGCAAATGCCTGTTTAAAGCTGAAATTATAAAAGGAATGTTCCTTTTAACATGGTTCACACTAGGTTTTCATCAGCATTCTATGTTGTGTTTAAACCCCCCGTTTAAGATCATGTTTTCATGTGATTATAAAGAATTAGTTTGCAGTAAACACTGCTCACTGACTTTATGTGGCAAGAGGTATACAAACACAGCTGAGAATACTTACTAAATCTTTGTTCAAGTCATATTAAAAGGAGTTCTCCTTTTATTATTTCAAATTTGAAAAAAAATGCTAACACAGACTCAAAATTAGGAAAAAGTGGTATCATACATGTCGAGAGATATGAGGCAATATTAAATAGAATCAAAAGGCACAGGACAAAATGTTCACCACTTTCATGCACTGCAGTTTTAACCTGCAGATATAATAAGTAATGTGATACTTGTGTGTATGTTCATGTGACTGAACTTTTATTTATTATTCAATTCAGAGAAGCCAAGGCTTGTGTTATCCATGGATCAGATCTGAAACACATGAACAGTGAGCAGCTGGATGACATACTGCACCATCACACGGAGATTGTCTTTGCCAGGACCTCTCCTCAGCAGAAACTGATCATTGTGGAGGGTTGTCAGAGACAGGTATTAGATGTAACCTCTTGATCAATTATAAGCATTCTCTTCAGAGTTAGCACCATTATGGAACTGTAATAACTGGCTTGTCTTTTTTGTCATAGAAGGAGCAGGTTGTAATTTCCCATTATAACCCATGGGTAATAACAGCGAGCATGCACCACCTACTCCTTCTCCTACTTCACGCTACACTTTATGTACACTCGATACCCAAAACTCTCCTCAGAAAAACTTGTCACCGCTCAGTCGTGGCAGTTAAATGAGCAGGAACAAAATGGCATTTCTTTTTAACCAAAAAGCCACTTCTCAGTACCATAGAAACATAGAATTTGACGAGAGATAAGGACCGCTTGGCCCACCCAGTCTGCCCATTTCCCTGCCTACTGGATAAGCTGCAGATCCTAGTTAACCTGCAGCCTACTTCTTCCTACCCCAACGTCAGTCCTTCAAATGTACTTACCATAATGTCAAATAATGCACTGAAAAAATGCATACTAATGAGCCTAATCTGCATATCAGAGGAAGCAGACTCCAATATTGTATTCTGTTAGGACATTACTGAAATGTTTTAGCAGAATGAGATCGCCATCAAGATTAGTGTAGCCTTACTTTATATGTGTCATTCCTCATTTTAGTTAATATATATTCTACCCACTGTACTACCACAATATATATTTGATTGCAACTCCCATTAGCTGTACACCAGCACTGGGTGGTGTTAAATACAGCATCAGCTTTATGTATTCAGAGGCTCTACCCACCTGAATTGCTGTCCTTGACTTGATGAATGTTACAAGACACCCTTGACATTTCTTGAATCGAATGAGTTCATGAATTTTGTTCATAAAAAAACAACAATATACAACAGGATGTGGTATGCCCATGGATATCATCATGTATCCAGTGTGTTGTTTGAAAGGCGCAAGGCCACAGGCTTGGGATTGAAGTAGTGGATGCTGGCTGGGAGGAATCTAGAAGTCAAAGATATCTTTAAGACCAAAGGGACCAAACTCAGAAGCCTGGTGAGGACTGTGACCTTCTCCAAAGTGCTGACAATGCACTGGAAATAGGAGGGTAGGAAATTTAAAATCTCTGTATTCAATGGCTGGCTAAAAGGGCAGTGTGCAGCAGAGGGGTTTCACTTCCCAGATGATTGGTGGAACATCTGGAGCGATAGAAGGCTATTCAATCCAGACAACATTCTCCACCAACAGGGAGGAATCAAGGGTGCTCAGACAGAAGTTCAAAGCCTGTGTAACAAAACATTTAAACTAGTTTAGTGGGAAGCATGGGCCAGGGAAATTATAGGGGATAGACCCCTAATAGGTGAACTGATAATTACTCCCCAGAGCAAAGAGGGAAAGGAGAGTACAGTGAAGGGGACTGTTGCAAATAAGGGTATTCCAAATAACAGGAAGGGGTAGACTTGGTGGGGCTTAGTTGATAAAGGGGACAAAGCAGAAGGGCAAGATGCAAAAATATAATACTAGAACTAGCACAGGAAACTAGCAAGAGAGAGGTGGGTGGGGAGAGACCTGGAGAGTAGCAAGCTTGAATGTCATAAGTCTAGACAACAAGATAGGTGACCTCTAGGCTTTAGTGAAGAGAGGTAAGCCAGACATCAAGGCATTTACTAGGCATGTGCCATACCTAATAATAACTGGAACCTCATAATCCCAAGTTTTGTCTTATTCACAAGGGACAGGGTACAGGGCAAGGAGGAGGGGTGACCTATATGTTCAGGAAGGTAACAAGGCTATAAAGGACAGTGAAACTATGGGGGGGACAGAAAAACTGTGGCAAAACTAGCCCATAATAAGAGAGGGTTGATCCTTCTGGTGATGGTCTACAAACCACCCACCCAAACTGAGATTATAGATGAAGAACAGGGATTGAAGTTAATAAAACTGCTGTTGAGGACTGGTTCTGGTGGGTGACTTCAACTTACCTGATGTCAACTGGAGCACCCCAGTAGCACAGAGCACCAGCAGTCATGTGATGGAGGCCATCCTCCTCCATGGCCACTTTCTGATCCAACACATAGATGAACACGCTGCAGTTCAAAGTCCCTTGGATCTGGTCCTAAACAATAGCAATGGTGTTAGGAGACTATCAGTATACAAGCTTCTCAGTAAAGGATCATTTCACAGTGTGGTTTAACATAACACTGAGGTCACGTGGGCAGGCAACTAAAACAATGGTGCTGGACTTCTGTAAGAAAGGCTTCAGGTAGACAGAAGGAGAACTAAGGACTTGAGTCATAGCCAAGGCCCCAATTTTTCTGCAGCAACTTGGGTCTAAATTCTGCAGTGAGTCCCCCTTTTGCCACAGAACTTCTACAATATTAGTTTCCCATTTCTGAAGAAATTCTGTGGCAGCAGCTAGAGGCTCAGTAGCAGTCAGCAACCTCTCTCCCCACCCCAAAGCACCTAGGTGAAGGAAAAGGTTAAGTTTTGGGGCTGGGGCCTTCAAACCAGAGAAAATTGTCAATTAACTCATGAGTTCTTTGTATTAGAAAGTAAAAAATCCACCCCATCCATCTCAGCCCCTCCACCCTCCCACTCCAGCCTGAGAGTCCCCAGGGCCGCTAAATTTGAATGAGTAATATTTAGCAGTTAACACACTGCACAGTGATCCTCATCCTTCTAGTTTAACACTAGGTTGCTAGCCTTGCTTGTAGAGCAGAAAACAGCTAACTAAAAGAAGCTACATTTTCTTATTAATTTAACACTTATATCTCAGCAGAAGTCAGTGTCTGTTGAGATTAAGCAAACAGATACTTTATTAGAAGTAGAAGGAGTCTTATTTAGGGTTAAAAAAGAAAGAAAAGAAAGAAAGGCAGTGTGTGTTCAGTGCATGGAAGGGTACTGTATCAGTTTACTTTGCTAAACCAGTAGGAGGAGAGAGATCTTAATTGGGGGTGTGGCTCAGACATTATAAAAGCATGTGACTCAAATTACAACTTCCTGTTGCTAGCCTTTTTTCTTACTAATTGCCCTCCATCTCACCCACCCTAAGCCAGTTCTACTTTTATAGCCACTGAATTTGACTGTCAACAGGAACTTCCTGTTTGGCAGTAGGAAGGGAAGGATCATAGAGAAACATTGGTTTTGTCAACCCTAATGGAAAAAAACAGCTCACTCCCCCCCCCCCAGCTGCTGGTGGTCTGACACTGAGTAAGGAAGAAGGAGGCTACTGAAGAATATAGGAAGTTGCTGTTCCAGAACAGGAAGGGCGAGAGCTGTAAGGAGAGGAAAGAGTAAGCATAGAGAGAAACAGCAAAGGGGACACAAAATAAGACATGATAGAAGTGGTGCAGTGCAATGGCTGTGGGGTGGCAGTGTTCTGGGATACATTCTGGAGGCTGCGATGCTGCCCTATTTGCAGACACCTCTATGGTCTGAGGGAGGAGGTTGCCCATCTCCAGGCTGACCTGGCTAGGATTCGTGAAACCTCCTCTCCCACCCAAGGACCACCAGGGCCAATGCCACTACCTCAGAGGTTGCCAAGAAAGAGGAGAGGAGAGGCTGGACCAGGGTGGGCTCAGGGAGGGAGAGGGAGGTGGAACAGAGTTGCATCCAGCTGTACCTCTCCACAATTCATTCGCTCTTCTGGTGGATAGTGGTTCCTCTACAGAGCCATCTGCAGTAGAGACCAAGGAGGATGCTGGAAACCTTCACAAAGGAGACCCACAGGAGGGTGGCATGAGACCCTGCAGGGGAAGGAAACAACTCCTGGTGGGGAACTCAGTCATTAGGGGGTAGAAATGGGTGAGGAAGGGGAGAAGGAGGTAAGGTGCCTGCCTGGCACCATGGCTTGGAGGGTCAGGAAGCGAATCCTCAGGATTGTGGGAGAAGCTGCATGAGGGAGGGAGCTGGATGTCATTGTCCACCTAGGCACAAATGACCTGGCTAGGAATGGGATCAGAGCAGTGCAAGAGGAGTTTGTAGAGTTGGGGAGGGGCCTTAGGCAAGTAGTGCATACGGTAACTTTCTCGGAGGTGCTGCCTGTCAATGGCAAGGGTGATGCTAGGGTACTCCTCACCAGGGAAATCAATGAATGGTTGAAAAACTGGTGTGGAGCTCAGGGTTTTGGCTTCATTGTGGACTGGGGAGCTACCTGGAGGGATGCAGACCTATACTGGTGCGATGGTCTGCATCTGTCAAGGGGGGGACCAGGATCCTAGGTGAGCGGTTTAAATGCTTCATTGGCAAGCATTTAAACTAGCCAAGGAGGAGGCACTGAAAAGGACCAGGGAAATCCCAGCTTCCCCCTACAAAACGCAGCAATTAGTGAGGTAAACACCAAGGTAGAGAAGTCATTAGGGAGCAGGGCAGAGGTAATTGTAAAACAAGGCAAAGGCAGTAAGGAAAGGAATGGGGCTAAAAGGGCTAAGGTCATCAAAAAATGGAAGGTGATGAGTACCAATGCCCGTAGTCTGTGTAACAAGCTTCCTGAACTAGTGGCCTTGATGGAAGAGGCTTGCCTGGATATTCTGGCGGTCACAGAAACATGGTACACAGAGAACCATGACTGGGATGTCAACATACCAGGATACACAATCTACAGGAGGGACATGGAGGGTAAAAGAGGAAGAGGAGTAGCTCTCTATGTAAAGGAAGGGATCAAAGCAACAGAACTAAAGAGTAAACAGGGAGCAGATGAAACACTCTGGGTCACCCTGGAGACAGGAAATGGCACCACAATCCGCATGGGGGTTGTATACAGACCCCCATCTCAGGGGGAGGGAATGGACAAGGAAATCTTAGAGAGCTTCCTTAGAATAGCAGAAAAATGGGAAATATTGTTGATGGGGGACCTGAATATGCCATATGTTAACTGGAGCATGTTTGCTGCAGGCACATCCAAGAGCAGGGTCATTCTTGATGCTCTACAGTGGGCATGCCTCAGACAGCTAGTATTGCACCCACTCGGGAGGGAGCAATCTTAGACCTGGTACTCTCAAAAGGGGATGGAGAAAGAATCTCAGATTTAGAAGTGGGTAGCCATCTGGGAACAAGTGACCACCAAACAGTGTGGTTCACGATAAACACAGCCATACAATCAAGCCATACAAAAGCAAGAGTATTGGACTTTAGGAGGGCTGACTTTGGAGAAAATGAGAGAGTGTCTCAGTAAAGCACTAGCAAACAGGCAAGAAGGAGGGGTGGAGGAACAGTGGGGAGTAATCAAATCAGCCATCACAGAGACAACAAGCTTTTGTGTAAAGCAAATCAACAAAACACAATTAAGGAAAGAACCCGCTATGGTTCTTAATAGAGGTGGCAGGGAAGATTAAGGAGAAAAGGACAGCATTCAGTAAATATAAGGAAACACAGAAGGAGCAGGACAGAGAAGTGTATCAGTTAAAGTAGAAAGAGGCTGGGAAGGCAGTCAGAATAGCAAAGGCCCAAACCGAGGAAAGGATAGCCAACTCTGTTAAGAAGGGGATAAGACTTTTTATAGGTACATTAGAGAATGAAGAAAGACTAAAGGAGGGATGCTGGGGCTTAATCAGGGGAGGGAATGTGGGTAGAGGGTGACAGTGAAAAAGCAGGGATACTGAACGAATATTTCTGCTCAGTATTCACAAAGGAAGAGTAGGGGGAGGTACCTAAACCAAACAATAGAGACACTCTGAAGATGGGGGTCGATACCAGTCCATTTACAGAAGAAAGGGTTCTGAAAGAGCTAATAAAATTGAAGGTGGACAAAGCAATGGGGCCAGATGGGATTCACCCAAGAATTCTAAAAGAGCTAAGGGTAGAACTAGTGACACTGCTGACTACTCTCTTTAACAAATCATGAGAGGATGGGGTGGTACCTGAGGACTGGAGGAGGATGGATGTGATTCCTCTTCACAAAATGGGAGCAGGAAAGAGGCAGGAAACTACAGACTAGTTAGTTTGACCTCAGTGGTAGGAAAAATGATGGAATCACTTCTGAAGGAAAGAATTGTTGAGTACCTAGAGGCCAGTGGGACACAGGACCCAAGGCAGCATGGATTCACGATGGGAAGATCATGTCAGATGAATCTAATAGACTTCTTTGACTGGATGACCAAAGTAGTAGACCAGGGAGGGGCTCTGGACATGGCTTACCTAGATTTTAGCAAGGCATTTGATACAGTCCCACACAAAAGATTAATGCACAAGTTAGCCAGCCTTGGAGTGGATCCCAAGGTGGTATCCTGGATAAAAAATTGGCTAGACAACAGGACGGAAAGAGTAGTAGTAAATGGAGTCCACAGTGAGGAAAGGAGGGTTACTAGTGGGGTACCGCAGTGTTCAGTACTGGGACCGGTCCTTTTTAATGTCTTTATAAGTGACATTGCAGAGGAACTGGAAGGAAAAGTATGTCTCTTTGCAGATGACACAAAGATCTGCAACAGAGTTCGTACACCAGATGGAGTGAAAAGGATGAGAAGGGACTTGGCAAGGTTGGAGGAATGGTCAAATGTATGGCAGCTCAGATTCAATGCAAAGAAGTACAAGGTAATTCACCTTGGAAACAAAAACCCAGGGGAAGAGTACACAATGGGGGGTGAGATACTGACAACAGTAAGAATGGAAAGGGACCTGAGGGTAATTATATCAGATGACCTAAAGGTGGGCAAGCAATGTGAGAAGGCAGTAAGGAAGGCTGGGAGGATACTGGGATGCACAGGGAGAGGCATCAATAGTAGAAAACAGGAAGTTGTTATCCCTCTGTACAGACAGTTGGTGAGATCCCATCTGGAGTACTATGTGCAATTCTGGAGACCCCATCTCTGCAAAGACATAGACAGAGTGAAGGCTGTCCAGAGGAGGGCAACCAAAATGGTGCAGGGTCTGCACCAGAAGACATACGAAAAAAGACTAAAGGAGCTTAATATGTATACCCTTGAGGAAAGGAGGGAGAGAGGGGACATGATAGAAACATTCAAGTACCTCAAGGGAATCAACGAAGTCCAAGAGGGTGGTATCTTTCAGAAAAAGAGATGTGCAAGAACAAGGGGGCACAATTTGAAGATAGAGGGGGGATGGCTCTGAGGTAATGTGAGGAAGTATTTTTTCACAGAGAGGGTTGTGAATGCATGGAACAGCCTCCCTGAGGAGGTCATGGAGTCAAGAGCAGTGGGGGAATTCAAGAATGCATGGGACAGACATAAGGCAGTCCTAGTGGGAGGTAGGAGGAAGTAAGCTGTTGGTTAACTAGAATCTGCAGCTTATCTGTTAGGTAGGAAAATGGGCAGACTAGATGGGCCAAGCAATCCTTATCTGCCATCAAATTCTATGTTTCTATGTTTCTACTAGGCCAGAATGCCAGTTTCTAATTCCAGTAGCGCTTAGTGCAGCTGTGCTCAAAGCACTTCTGGGACTTGAAACCAGAATTCAGGCCCAGCGATGAAATTAGAAGGATGAGGACTGCAGCACAGTATGGGACCAGATAAAAATATTTCAACTTCAAATAAAAGGACTCAAGGGGGGTTCTCAGGGTGGGGTAGGGAGGGTGGTGGGGCTGAGATGGATGGGAGGGTTTATATGTTCTTATTTTTGAGGTAAAGCTCTAGCACACAAACTAATGGTCAAGGGCTGTTCCATGTAAACTGCAGATTTGTTTAACTCACAGTTTAAATTGACTCTTCATTTTTTTTTAAATTTATTATGCTTTATCGACTCATCCACCAGCCCCCATTAGTCCAATCTACACATGCTTAGCCCACCACACACCCCGGAACTTACCCCCCCCGGAGACTACACAGTATAATGGGAGTAAGAGACTGATCAGCCACAAAAGGTCTGCAATGTGGGGGCGGACGTCATCATGGAGCAGTGGAATCTCCATTTTCCATTTTTTTCACCGGGAGGCATGAGTTGCAATGATGTTGGGGTGGTATGCCAAAAGTCTGACACGCTTCCCAAACAGTCAGTCCCAGCTGTCATGCCCCAGCCTAGCACAAGGAGTTACCTGAACACCAGTGACTTCTCCCCCCCCCCGAAGTAGGAGAGCAGTCCATAGGATGCTCGATCCTCTTCCCCCCGGCTGGCCCTCCAACATCCCAGGCTCATTCCCAAACCTGGGTCATCAGCATTGCAAGATATACTGCTGTGCCGGTGGGCCAGTTAAATAGTGACTCTTCAGTATAAACTGCAGAATAACATTCTGCATTTCATGTAAACAGATGAATAATATTCTGCAGTTCATGTAAACCATGGAATATTCTGCAGTTCATTTAATATTCTATGGATTTTCCATGGTTTACAATAAATTGCACGACAATCTCCATGGCTGTGGAATCACGGAAAAATTGGGGTCTTCGTTTTAGCATATCACCAGACAGAGGCAATGAAAGAGACATGGGAGTTTATCAAATATAAAGTCATGAAATTAACAAAAGGTTGCCTCAGGCATTTAGGGAAGAACCGAAAGCAGAGAAGGATGACTTGGTTCTGAAAGGAGGTTAGAGAAGCAGTGACAGCAAAGAAGGCTGCTTTTTGGGAGTACAAGTCTTCTTAGTTGGAGGCCAGTAGGGAGATGTACAATACCTCAGCAGTACTAATGAGATGAGCAAGACAGTGACAAAGATGAAGGCGAATTCAGACCTTTGGTTAACTGAGGAGATTAAAGATAATACAAAATGCATTTTCATTTGCATATGGGAAAGAAAAAATAGGCAAAAAAGGAATACATACACTGAAAAAGGGCAAATTTGACGGTGGATAATGATGAACAAATGGCTAAGATCTTTAAAGAATATTTCTGCTTAATTGTTACAATGAAGAAAGGAGTCCTGCTCCTAGAGTGTGACATCTAGGCAGGAAAGAAACCATCTTAGATCAGCGGAACTGTCTGGGAGGAGAGGAAGCTCAAGGGATTAATGGGGTTAAAGGTAATCCCCTGGACCAGATGGACTATAACCTTGTATGCTAAAGTCATGGTGACACCACTGGCAGCTCCAGTCAATTGTTCCTTGAACACAGGAATTATCACAAGTGAAAGGTGGGTAGCAGATGTCATCCCCTGCATAAGAGTGGGGATAAGGGGGACCCAGGGAATTACAGGTTAGTAAGCCTGACATCCATACTGGCAATCTCTTGGAAGCAATAATAAAGGAAAATCTTTGTGGACTTCCTAGAGACCTAGGGGCTTCATGACAGCAAACAGCATGGATATGTAAAGGGTAGTGTTGTCAGACAAACCTTATTGACATGGGCAACACTCCAAATGTCCTTTATTTGAACCTTGGCAAGGCTTTTGAGTCATACTGCCATTACAGGCTGGTGAAGAAACTAGCAGATATAGGGGTTGGAGATGATCTGAAGTGATGGGTGAGGTATTGCTTTTAAAATAGGAGCCAGAAAGTAGTCAGAAATGGGGGCAAAGTTAGAGATAAGGTGGGTGATGACAAGTGTACCTCAGGGAGGACAGAGAGGATTACCTGACAAAATTGAAGGAGATTACAAAGGCAGTAAGTGCAGCCAAGCAAGCCATTAGGAAGAAGAAGAAGGAATTCTTCAGGTACATCAGGCAGAATAGGAGTTGTAGGGACAAAATAGTAAGGATTAAGAAGAATGGGGGATGGGTGGAAACGGGGGCAGAGCAGGTAGAAGCACTTAATGAATACTTCTGCTCAGTGATTACTAAGGAGAAAGAAGGGGTCCTACCAAGGAGGGTAGGAGGTCAGGCTCAAGGAAGAGGAGGTGACAGATGGGGGAATCACAGAGGAGAGCCTGAGGGCACTGAGGAGAGACAAGGTGCCAGGGCCAGATGGCATTCACCCCAGGGTACTGAGAGAGCTGGCATAAATTCTGGTAGAGCCCTCGGCAGACCTGTTCAGTGCCTCCCTGGTCTCAGGAAGTGTATTTCAGGACAGGAGGATGGCTCACATAGTACCCCTCCATAAGAGTGATCCCAAAGACAAACCAGGAAACTACAGGCCGGTAAGCCTCACATCCATCATGGGAAAACTGATGGAGACAATCCTAAAGGAGAGGCTGGTGTCCCTTATGGAGACCAGTGGGCTGCAGGATGTTAGGCAGCATGGGTTTGTCATGGGCAGATCCTGTCAGACCAACCGGGTGGATTATTATGACTGGGTAACTAGACAGTTGGACAAGGGCCATGCAGTGGATGTTCTGTTTCTGAACTTCAGTAAGAAATTCGACTCTGTGCTGCATGGGAGACTGGGTAGCAAGCTGGCAGGTACAGGTGCAGGGGCGAAAATGGTGGGATGGGTAGTAAACTGGTTACAGGGAAGGAAGCAGAGGGTGGTCATGGGAAGGTAGCTCTCATCTCCGAGGGCAGAGACAAGCGGAGTACCATAGGGCTGAGTACTGGAACCAGTGTTATTTGGGTTGTTCATATCAGACATCTTAATTGGCATCAACAGCATGATCAGTTTGTTTGCAGACAACACCAAGATGGGAGCAGTAGTGAATGACCTAGGAGAGTGGCATGGGTTGCAGAATGATCTGTCAAAATTGAAGACATGGTTGGACACCTGGCGGTTGGGTTTCAGTGTCAAAAAGTGCAAGGTGCTACATTTTTGGGCAAAAAGCCCAAGAAAGAGCTACCAGCTGGGGAGGTTCAGCTAACCATGACAGAGCAGGAAAAGGATCTGGGGATGATTATAACGGGCTCAATGAACAAGTAAGCACAATGCAGGAAGGCAGCTACAAAGGTCAACAAAATGCTGGATTGAATTGTCAGGGGTATATCTTCAAGGAGAGGGGGGGTGATCCTGCCATTGTATAGGTCACTGGTTAGGCCACACCTGGAGCACTGCATGCAGTACTGGTGCGCATACCTGAAGAGGGACATTAAGTTACTCGAGGGGGTGCAACACAGGGCAACAAAGATGATCCAGGGACTAGGGGACATACCCTATGTGAGCAGGCTGAGGGAGTTAAACATGTACTCACTGGAAGAGAGGAGAGACAGGGGGATAGGATTGAAACCTTCAAGTACTTGAAAGGAATAAGCAAGACAGGCATGGAGGGACTAGTCAAGTGAAGGGGCAGGGACACTCAAGGTCATGATCTCAGATTGGAGGGGGAAGGTTCAGGAGGAAAATGAGAAGACACTTTTTTACAGAGAGAGTGGTATCTGAATGGAACATGTTGCCTACAGAAGTGGTATCCTGTAGAACAGTGGACTGCTTCAAAAGGGGATGGGGTAGGGTAAGAGGTAGGATCAGGGGAGTAGGGGGGCAGCTGCAGTATATGGGTTCCTAGCTGCACACTCAAGCAGACTCGATAGACCATAAGACCTTTATCTGCTGGCAAATTTGTATGTTTGTATGAGTTCAGTGCTTTTCAGTGTGTTCATTTGCAGTATCAGTAAGGGCATACAGGCAGGATGTGTCTGTTTGCAGCTAATAGCAAACTCTGTTACAGGGTAGGCAGTGAAGAAGGCACAAGGGAATTAAGAGGGGACCTTACAAAACTGGAGAAGTGGTTTAGAATTTAATAACTGAAATTCAGCAACAAAAATTGTAAGGTTATGCACTTGGGAAAAGGAAACCTAATGTCTGAATGCTGACTGGGGGGAGTTCATTTGACACAAACTATGGGAGAGAGAGAGGGAGTTCTGAGTCATAGCCAGCAACAGTCTTAACCTCAGCACACTGCAATAAGGCTTACAGCAAAGCCAACAGGATTCTGGGATGCATAGAGAGGGCTTTATTAAGTAGGAGGAAGAAGACTGGGTCCAGTGGCACCAGCTGGTGGAGCACAGTTCCACTACATGGGAAACCCATCATCAATCCTTGGTTCTGACTTCCTTGCCTGGGATGATGGGTTCTGGAGCACAATGCAGAGGTATTGTGCACCAAGCCCTAGGAAAGGGTGCTGAGAATCTAAGTACCACCTGCAGGTGGTACATGAAACTACCTTTAGATCTGAGGGTGACCACATAACTGTAGTAGTTCTGCACATTCAGGTTGGTGCCAGAGGCACTCACTGGCTGAGTGCTGGGGAGGTGGAAGGGTCTAAAAAAGAAAGTCATTGGAGCAAGCAACATCATACCCAGGGTATCTGAGCCCCACTCTCTGCTACCAGCCATTCCAACCTGACAGGGGGTGTCTCCCACTATGTTAGTTGGTGTGGTGGTGGATGATGCCTAGCTGTGACCAGACCCCACCATCAGGGATAAGCTGTGGGGGCAGGAGTGTGGATGTAAGTGCTAGAAACAGGAAGGGACAGAGCTGGAACCAGCTGGAGGTATGGGGAAGCCATGCTAATGTAGAACAAAATGTAAATAAGAAGGAGGTGTCACTGTACAGGTCACTTGCCAGGCCACACATAGAGTATTGAGCAAAGTTTTTGAACTCAAACCTGAAAAAGGACAGGGACCACCTGGAATCAGTTCAAAGAAGAGTGACCAAGATTATCCATTGCCAGTAGGGAAGGTGCAATGTGAAGAGATGGGAGGCTGTAGGAATGTACTCATTGGGGACTAGAAGGAGGGTACGTGATAGAAACCTTTAAGTATCTGGAGGATATCAACAGAGTAGACATCCAGTGGCTGTTTAGTCTTAATGATGGCAACATTATAAGGTAGCACAACCTGAAGCTAGTGGGAAGTGAGTTCAAAAATAACAAAAGGAAGTACTTCTTTACAGAAAGGGTGGGTGTCAGCTTCAGACTGGCAGTGGCACCTTGTTCAGCACTTTAGCAATCTGTTGCACTTTGTGTAATTATGAAAAGGTAATAAACTGTTTCATCTTTCTCTTGCCTGTGCAGAGCTGTAGGGGGTGAATCTGTGAGGCTTCTTTGATTTCCTTGGTTAACAAATGGAATTACCTGCTATGGGGAATTGTTAGGATTCAGATACTAGATGCTTTTAAATATGGATAGGACAGATTCATGGGATGTGGGAGGGTAACTGCAAAGGAGGAAGGAGGGGTAAAAAGCATAGCACAACAGAAAGTGGGTTGGGCATTACCTAGGTAGATGTGTTCTGGCCAGTGCTAAACTGGAACTTTGACAAAGCAGGAGCCAGACAAACCAGATGGGCCAATGGCATTTTGGCACCCTTAAAGTTCCATGTTCCTATTATGCTAGGGCAGCCATGTCCTGTGTGGGCAAAGTGTGGGCAGAGGAGCCAAGTAGCATGTAGAATGGTAAGCAAATGTGTTGCCAGGAACTTTTTATTTAGTATAATGATGTGCCAGGATTTTATCATACCAGACGGAGTGTCAGCCAATCAGGTTTGTGGATACTTTCTATCCATTTCATAATATCAATTATCTGAGTGAACATGAGTATTTCACAGATATGATGGTCCTCAGTGGTGTGGATTAGAGATGCTTGGGTATTCTGTTGGGCTTTCTGGTACCACCCAACATGGATTTCATGAGTTTGCATAGTGCAGGCAATATAGATAATGGAAACTTCACATCAGGTTTGCTGACAGATACATTACATTTATGGATGTGGAGTCTCACTGTCTGGAATATTTATCCATCCTAGCCAGACTGTGGAAACCCAGGAAACAAATACTCTGGCCAGATAATCCAGATGATTCATCAGGATAATGGCCAAGACATCTCATGATACACACCAGAGAAAAATCCAGGCCAAAAATTACATAATCTGAAGTACCCATTGTGATAGGGTAGAATAGGACCCTGTCCCATTTGTTATGGAGAAAGTGTTTAAATGCAAGGATCATTCCTTTCCTGCCTTTTCTCTGTCTGGTTGCACAACCAGATTTTCCTGTGAGACTTTGGACTTGATCACCCTGAACAATCTCACAATTATTTGCTCTTACTGTCTCAGTTTTCTCTTGCTGCCTGTTTTTCTCCCTTGCATATCTATATCTGCTGATATAAAAGTATGTGCAAATCATTGTATGAAAATGTAACTGATATTGGGATCCCTTTTATTTAGAAAATACATAGTGTTACTGTTGAAATGTATATAATTATATTTTGAGATGATTGCAGAAAGCTATTGTAAACTTTAGAGGTTACCTGAGTGCAAATGTTGAACCTTTTGCAAAAGCTGTAGGAGCCTCAAGAAGCACACTGTATTCTAGCAGCTCCTGAAACTACAAGAACAGAATGCTTACAAGAACAGAATGTTTGCTAAGAATGGGGGTTGAAAAGACTTATAAAAGAGCTAAGCTGCAACTGCAAAGCGATATAATTAGAAGAAAAAGGGACACAGAGACTGAAAGAAAAAACTATTTAATTTCTCTTCTGTACGTAGTTATGAACAAGTTCATTTTTTTTTGTTTCTGCTACTGTAAATAAATATTTTTGGTGAATACTACAACTGCTCCTGGTTTTTCCTATGCTTCTTGACCTATGCCTTGGTGACAGATGGTGTCAGCCTAAGTGGGACTTACATCATGCATACCCTAAGACAGGAGTTTTGTGCATGGGTACTGGACCTAGTACCAGGGAAGAAGAGAGAAAGGCATGGATTCTGCAGCAGCAAGTCCAGGAGTGGTTACCAGGAGAATGGCAGCCAAACTAGCAGAGACAGAAGTCTAGTCTGAGATCGTACAGCCAGCACAAGTTATGGAAAAAGAACAGGCAGTGACAGAACCTGAAAGTCTGATGGACTTTTTCAAATGGTGAGCTATACAACAAAAAGAGACTGAGAAGCAGAAAAAGAGATGCAACATTTAGAAGCACAGAGGAGAGAAGAGATGCAGTGACAGGAGCAGCGGATGTGAGAAGAGATGCAACAGGACCAGCAATGGCTGGATGCCTTGCAAGCTATCAAAGGCAGAGGATCCAGCACAGATCCAGACAAACATCAAAATGTAAGCAACTTAAAAGCCATTAAACTTACAAAGTTGTGTCCCTCAGATGATATTGAGGCATACCTAACAACTTTTGAAAGGGTTGCCACAGCCTGCCAATGGCCAAAGCAGCAGTGGACAGTCAGACTGGTACCCTACCTGACAGGGAAAGCCCAACTTGCCTACAGCAGTATGGACACTGCACAGTCAGAAAACTATGACACGGTGAAAAATGAAATCCTAAAAAGGTATGATATCTCTAAAAAGACATACAGGCAGAGATTTTGATCCGAGAGGTACAACTCGGTCGACAATCCTTGAGAAGCCTTCATCCGACTCCAAGAACTCCTGTTTAAATGGATTCAACCAGAGAGCAAAACAGTCCCACAGATCAACACATTTGCCATGGAGCAATCATCAACATCTTGCCTACAGATGTGCAGCTATTGGTAAAGGAACACTGACCAGAGAGTGGGGAAAAGGCTGTTTCTTTGGCTGAGGATTACCAAATGGTCAGAAAGATGCCACAGCAGTGAGGTAATAGCCAAGCACCGGAAAGACACTCTTTTTCCCATTTAAACTCCAAGCCTGATAAGAACTCTGGTGGGGTAACAAATCTAGGCCCAAAGATGTTATCTGCTATAACTGTAATAAGCCAGATAATTTTGAAAGAAACTGCTGTAGTAAGGAGAGTGGCACTGGAGCAGATTTGTCCTTGGCAGATTGGGGCAAGTATTTAACAGATGTGAAGGTGGGGGATAAGACTGTGAAGGGACTCATTGATTCGGGAAGCAGACAGATCCTAGTGCATGGTAAAATGCTGGGAAAACACTGTGCAAAGGAACCAGGTACTGGTGTCATCTGCATCCACGGGGACACTCAATACTATTCCACCACCAAAAGTGATTCTGACCATTAAGGGTGTGCCGCACCAAGTGAAAGTGGGGGTAGTACCTAAGTCACCTGTGCCTGTGATTATTGGAAATGACTTTCTAGGATTTACCGAGTTGATCAAAGAGGGAGTAAATCATGATGTTTCAGCAGCTGTGGTGACAAGAACTCAGGCAAAGAAAATTTCAGATGGTGGGGGCACTTTTCCTTTCAGTGATTTTGATTCAGACTTGTTTGAGCACAGCTCCAAGATCCAGAAATCCAAGAAAGAAAGACTATGCCCAAAGAAACTGTGGCAGCAAATGACTGATGGACATAAAGGGTTAAAATACAAAAATGCTAAAACTAAATTGTTAACAGATTGTGATTTTCTTTCAGAGCAAGCTAACAATTATTCTCTCAAGGGTTATTACAAGCAGCTGGGGATGAAATCAAAACAGGGTGGACCAATGTTTAAAAAATGCAATGGGTTACTGTACAGAGTTTGAGTTAAACCTCAGACACAGGAACAGACAGAGCAATTGGTTATACCACAGAAGTATAGAACACAGTTATTACAGACAGCACATAATAGTCCTATGGCTGGTAACTCAGGTAGGGATCGCACCCTTGCCAGATTGCTGTATAGATTTTACTGGCCTGGAATTCACAAAGATGTTGCTACCTACTGTAATTCCTGTGCTGAGTGTCAGAGAGTAGCCCCAGTGACTAGAAAAGACAAGGTACCCCTGGTGCCCCTACCCTTGATAGATGTGCCTTTTGAGAGAATTGCAATGGATGCAGTTGGTCCTTTAGACAAAAGTAAAAAGAGCAATAGATTTATGCTGGTAGTATGTGACTATACTACTTGATACCCAGAAGCAATTCCAATGCTTACTGTTACAGCCCCAAAAGTTGCAGCAGAGCTTGCCAAAATTTTCAGCAGAGAGGGCATACCTAAAGAAATTATTGCTGATTAGGGTAGTAATGTTGGTGCTGCATTGCTTAAGGAGCTGTGCAGACTACTAGGTATCACTGCCATAAGAACCTCCCCCTATCACCCTTAGACAGATGGTCTAGTTGAGCATTTTAACCAAACCTTAAAACACATGTTAAAAAGGATTGTAAAAGGGGAAGGGAAAAATTGGAACCAATATTTGCCTTACCTACTTTTTACTTACAGAGAAGTGCCAAAGGCATCAGCAGGGTTTTCACCATTTGAAATGTTGTATGGTAGGCAGCCAAGAGGGCCACTGGATATGATAAAAGAAACATGAGACGATAACCCCATTCAGAAACAATCTATAAGTTCTTATATGTGTGCCCTAAGAAAGAAGCTGGTTAAATATATTGAAATTGCCCATAGTAATCAGGAAGAGGCCCAAAATCAGCAGAAGGTATATTATGACCATGGGGTAAAAAAAAATGCTTTTGAGCCAGGTGAAAAGGTTTTGCTAGTGTTACCCACAACAGAAAATAAACTATTAATGAAGTGGCAAGGGCCTTATGAGTTTCTTAGATGTACTGGCACTGATAACTATGAGATTGAGACCCCTAGAAACATAGACTTTGATGGCAGATAAGGACCGCTAGGTCCATCTAGTCTGCCCATTTCCCTACCTACAGGATAGGCCGCAGATCCTAGTTAACCAACAGACTATTTCTTCCTACCCCCCACAAGAATTGCCTTATGTCTGTCCCATGCATTCTTGAATTCTCCCACAGTTTTAGACCCCACAACCTCCTCAGGAAGGCTGTCCTGACGGGAAAAATCCTATTAAGATAAACCATGCTAACCTCCTTAAGAAATGGTTGAAAAAATGGCAGAGCTGCTTTGCTAGTTTTACCAGAAACTGATAAAGAAGATATGGATGTAGCTTATGAAAGACTGGAACAAACCGTTAATGCTGATGCTGTAAAGGCGAATGTTTCCTAAACCTCAGAACAAACTGCAGACATTCATAATGTGCTAAATACATTTAGCAGTACTTTTATCGTGGTACCAGGCTGAGCAAAAGGGGTTGAGATTGTAATAGTGACAAGGAATGCTTGTCCTATTAAGCAAAAGTCATACAGGTTGCCAGAGCGATTAAGAGCTAATGTGGTTAAGGAAATTCAAAAAATGAAAGAACTGGGTATCATAGAGAAATCAAAGAGTGCTTGTTCATCTCCCATGGTAATTGTAAACAAAAAAGAAGGGGGTGTTAGAATCTGCCTTGATTTTAGGAAATTTAAATGTCAGAATTTGACAAGTTATCCTATGCCCAGAATAGATGATTTGGTAGACAGACTGGGGAGTACAAAGTATATCAGTACCCTCGGTCTCACAAAGGGCTACTGGCAAATACCTTTAGCTAAAGAATCCAGACATAAAACTGCATTTGCCACCCCTATAGAATTCTATCAGTTCACCACCATGCCATCTGGCTTACTTGGTGCACCAGCTACATTCCAGTGGTACATGGATGTAATTTTATCCCCTCACGCTGGTTATTGTGCTGTGTACCTGGATGATGTCGTGATGTACAGTCCAGACTGGAAAAGCCACCTGGAACACCTACAAGCAGTTATCCAAGCTATCAGAAATGCAGGTCTTACTATTAACCCTACCAAATGTGCATCATGCATGCAGGAAACCAGATATTTGGGCTATGTGTTGGGAAATGGAGAAGTCAAGCCAGAGGTGTATAAGATAGAAGCTGTAGCTAACAGCCCTGTATCTAAAACAAAGAAACATATCAGGTCATTTTTAGGGCTGGCTGGTTATTATCGGAAATTTGTTCCCAACTTTGCTGAATTAGCTACTCCCCTCACTGAACTCATGAAAAAACAATACTCAAATAATGTGAAATGGACCTCAAAGTGTGATGAAGCTTTTCAAACCATTATGGCTGCATTATGTTCAGCCCTTGTTTTAAGAAGCCCAGACTTTGAGAAACAATTTTTGCTACAAACAGATGCATCAGAGGTAGGCCTAGGTGCAGTACTGAGGCAAAATGTAGATGGGACAGAACATCCTATTCTGTACATAAGTAGGAAATTGCATGACAGAGAGAAAGGTACTCCTCCATCGAAAAGGAATGTTTAGCAACAAAGTGGGCCATGAAGTCCCTTAAATTTTATTTACTAGGAACTGACTTTGTTCTTCTAACATACCACAGTCCTCTCTGTTGGCTTAATCAGATGAAAGATAAAAATTCCAGAATCACAAGTTGGTACCTGGCACTACAGCTTTTTAAATTCACTGTGATACACAAATCTGGTAAAGAGAATAGCAATGCAGATTTTCTGTCAAGATATGGATCAGGAAATGGTTCTGTGGCACTGAGGGGCACTGGTCGCTGCACCTCATGCCATGCCAACGACCTGGGTTCAGGAGTGAGCACGGGTTACCGGGGGCTGGCAGGGGAGGAGAGGGATTGAGCACCGGATGGACTGCTCTCCCTCTCTGGGGAGGGGGGGTTCAAGACGGTTGGTGCCCGACTGCTCCCTGGCAGAGGCTGGAGGTCAGGGATGCACACCGTACACTGGGAAGGAGTTGGGGCAGATGCCAGTACGGGGGCACGTACGGATGCATGCGCACTCCTGGCTGCCAATGTAATTACATGCCCACTGACTTGGGCAACAGTAAAGAGGAAAATTGGGCTTCCTGGCCAGGTAGTTTGATGGCTGTCCTTGGTGTGCTGGCTCAGTACTACTGATCTCGAACTGGAATAGGTGGGTGAGATAGGGGGCACCCCACCACCCCACTGTGGGGGGCAAGCCACAGGAGATAATAGGAAAGGTTCCTGGAGTGAGCTGCATGCAAATAGAGAATAGAGTACCCAGAGGTTGCCTGGAAGGGAGCAGGCCAGGTAAGTCAGGAGAGAAATCAATAATAAAAAAAAAAAGATATGGATCAGGAATTGGGGGTTCTGAAGGTTGAAAAACACATGTATGGGTTTGAACTTTACTGTTTGCTGTACTGTTATATAAAAAATGATAATGTACATGTGCTTAATTGCTGAAAGCAGCAAATGTTATTAGAGAATAAAAGGTTTTGGAAACCTGTTAAATAAAACAGGTTCCCTCTTAAGGAGGGGGTGTATGTGACAGGGTAGAATAGGATCCTATCCCATTTGGTATGTAGAAAGTGTTTAAATGCAAGGATCATTCCTTTCCTGTCTTTTCTCTGGTTGCACAATCAAATTTTCCTGTGAGACTTTGGACTTGATCACCCTGAACAATCTCACAAGTTTTTGCTCTTACTGTCTCAGTTTTCTCTTGCTGTTTTTCTCCCTTGCATATCTATATCTGCTGATATAAAAGTATGTGCAAATCATTGCATAAAAATTTAACTGATATTGGGATCCTTTTCTTTTGAAAAATTATAGTGTTACTGTTGAAATGTGTATAATTATATTTTGAGATGATTACAGAAAGCTATTGTAAACTCTAGAGGTTACTCGAGTACAAATGTTGGGCCTTTTGCAAAAGCTGCAGGGGCCACAAGAAGCACACTGTGTGCTAGCAGCTCCTGAAACTTACAAAAACAGAACACTTACAAGGACAGGATGTTTGTTAAGAATGGGGGTGAAAAGACACAAAAGGGCTAAGCTGCAACTGCAAAGCGATATGATTAGAAGAAAAAGGGCCATGGACTCAAAAAAAAAACTATTTCATTTCTCCTCTGTACATAGTTATTATGAACAAGTTTATTTTTTTATGTTTCTGCTACTTTAAATAAATATTGTTGGTGAATTCTACAACTGTTCCTGGTTTTCCCTATGCTTCTTGACCTGTGATCCAGAACATTACTATAACAGATAATGAACCCAGATAAAGAAACATTGGGCACAATTTTCAGTGGACAATGCAAGGCTTGTGTCAGTCCCAGTATCAAACCCTTTTGTTAGCATAACTGCACTAATCCGCTTTGCCGCAACTGTGCCCAATGTCGGTAAGGTCAGGTGCAGTGATGATGCTTTATCTGACTTATAGCAGCTTGCATAATCTCTTTGAAGCAAGCCTCATAGAAAGGGTTCCTGGAACTGCCACAAGCTCGACCAGAAAAAGTTGGTCTAACTTGCTGCAATTGCCTCATGGGATGGAAATCCTGATCGCTGGCCAGGTGATTGTCACAAGCCCTGTGTGCCATGTCCTTGGCACACCCGGGACTTGCAGCAGTCTAAGCTGTTTGAAAATCCAACCCCTTATCCTGAATATTATACCCCAAGTTGGAATACCTCACAACTGAATAACAAGGATAACCCTTGGATATCCGCGGTACTCACCAGAGTAGGCATAGAGCAGTTAAGGCACTGTCTGAGCAACTTTTCAATGGGTAGAGCAGGCACACAACAAAAGGCCCAGGCTTAATTTTGTCTAGGTCTACTATGAGAAATCTGTCACAAAATCTTTTCTAAATTTTTAAAAGATCTCTTACAGATATTGGTTTGCTTCAAAGGATCAACTGTCCCTTGTATCACATACATGAACAAACTTTGCTTTCACCAGCTTACACTGCTGTGGTCATTCAGAATATTTAATGGCAGTGACTGGCATGTTTGCCCAGATTGCAGTCACATCTTTCTAGCATAATGTCCATTCACACTTTTTGCAATCGTATAGAAAAAGTAGGTAAGTTGATATTTTTTATTGGACCAAGAAGTACACAGCATTCAGACCTGCACAATATTAACAGAGAACAGAGTCTCGTCGCATATTAGTTCAATCCAATAATAAGTATGAGAACATTCCATTCCATGTAGCTGAACTACAGCATGAAAAAGTATTATTAACATGTTATATTGAATGGAGAGAATCCTTTTTAACTTAATGGATAGTATGCAGGATTCAAAGGGAAACTTTTCGAAACAAGGATTCTGTAAAAGTTAGATACAGAGAGCACGCATACAAATACAAAATTACCCATACTTCTTACAAGCAAAGCATCTTGGGCAGTATAAACAAATCACTAGAAACAAAGGTAGGCTGGTTCAACTTTAAGCTATACTGTAGTGTGACAAAAGGCCATATAAACAATCTAAAAACAGCCAAACAGTAAACCAGAGAGACGTGTTTCATTCCTGATAGTACACGTCAGTGTGCAAAACTATATCTGTTACTTGAGCCTAGAAGGAGTGCAAATCAACCATATTATCTCAGTGGTTTGGGTCATGGTAAGCCCAAAATATGGAAGTAATTTAAGTTATGCATGGCCATCAAAGGTTTATTTGTCAGTAACACTATACTGGGTATATTATACATTATATAGACTGAGAATAATGCATATGCACCCATACACTACCAGCCAGTATTTCCATGGAGTGTTAGGAATGACAGCACATGATCCTCAAGAGCGCAGTTCAGGAGGTTCATGCTGTTATTTCAACCCCAAGATGGAAACACAAGACAAGTTGTGTATTGTTGCCCATATTTTATTTTTTATTGGTATATGGTTTTGTAGAGGAAAATAGTGAGTGGGAGCTGTGAGTGGCACTGAGCACCAGTACAGAGAAAGGGAGAGTGTTCAGTGAAAATAAAAGTGGGCCACCAAGCAAGAGCCGGCATGAGTAGGGATCGCTCAGTGAAAATGAAAGTGCTCTGGCAAGTGTGAGTCAGTGCAATCAGGAAAACAGGTGCGCTTGATAAATAATGCACATCTTTGGAGTGTGCACAACTTTTCAACTGTGCACAGCAACTTTATGACAGCCACTGAATTCCATACACAATAAGCCCTAACCATATACTGTTAAGCAGTATCATTACAGTAGAGAATTGTAGAATTTATTTAGTCTCACAAGTTGTGTGGTCTGTGTACCCAAGCATCACCACTTCTGAAATGCATTGTTAGTGTCAGGGTTGTAACAGTCAGACTGGGTTGAATAATTGCAATTAAGGCAGCAGTGTTTGTTACTCCACACAAAAAAAGTCACCATATAGTTTATTTCACAGTAATGCATTTTTTACAGCCTTAGATTCATTAGTGGATTTTTAATTCATGCAGATATTTTTAAACACAGTTTAGTAATAGTCTTGTAACTAATAACTCAGAACTGTAAATTTGGCTGCCACTAGCAATTTAAAAAATTCTCTTCCATTGAGGCTTTTTTTAACTCTACAAGCTAGGGCCATCCAGTGGACATATAAGAATGGTACAGTCACGTGTTTTTGATGGCAAAAAGTACAGCACCACATTCGAATATGTATATTTTTTTCATGGTGAACATTGCAAGACAGCAGCAACTTAAAAAAGTTAAAAACCTCATATTTCAGTTCAGGGATTAAATAGAAATTAAAAAACAAATAGGTATATTATGCCTTTGGCAGAAGTACATTATTGCTAAAAAACGATTTGATGAAATGTTTACTGGCTATCAAATCCTGTACTGCTGCTTTAAGTTTTATCTTGGCCTCATCTGATATCTTTTGACAGTACAGTGTATGCCACATGAAGAAGTTGCAGATTCAACTTATTATTATAATTATTATTATTAATACTATTGTTTTATGCCCTTATAAAATTGTTCCAGGTTCCTTTGCTGTAGATCATGTTATTTTAATTATTTCAAATTTGCTTGTACTTTTTGTTATAGGGTGCTATCGTAGCTGTAACCGGTGATGGTGTAAATGACTCTCCTGCCTTGAAAAAAGCAGATATCGGTGTAGCTATGGGCATCGCCGGCTCTGATGTGTCCAAGCAGGCAGCTGATATGATCTTGTTGGATGACAACTTTGCCTCCATCGTAACTGGTGTGGAGGAAGGTGGGTTTTATGAGGTGCTCTTTTTTTATTCAGAGATGCCATTCCAGTTACCATAGCTCTTAAATATGCAAATCGGATCATTTAGAAATTATGAAACAGATGCTTTTTAGAGAATTAGAAATGAATCATTAGGATTTCTGTTTTCCTGATTTGCTAATAAGGTTTCCAGTTCATGTTATTATCCCAACAAATAACATAGGTTAGAACACTATCATCTCAAACTTACCAGACTACTTCTTAATTGAATAACAATTCACTAACCAACAGGTCTGGTTTGGACAATCCCTTGATACAGTGATAGTGTTCTGCCATTTGGGAGACACAATTGGGATTCCTCCTTAGGCTGGCAGACTCCAAGCACCATTGTAACGATGGCACATTGAGACTCCACAGGGCTTTAACTAATCGCACTAGAGCACCTCCTAGCAACCAGATTAGAGTAACACTGATGGAAGGGAAGGTGCCTGTGATACATTAGCTTTCCTAATAGAAGAGAAGGTGGACTGGTAGCCATATAAGGTGTGGAATAATGTCAGTGGAGAAACACTGTGACTCTCTGACCCTCCCCGTCCATAACCCCCGTGCCTGCATCACTGTTTCAGACTGCTGCACCCATCTGGAAAGGATAGTCACCATAGTATCTGCCTTTCTTCTAAATAATTAGAACAGCTAGTACAACTCTTGCATCATCTCCACCTGTGGAAAGGTGTCCTGGACCTTGGAGTTTTTTCTTTGTTGTTGTTAAAAAAAACACTATCTCTCTCTCTATCTCTCTCTCTTTGCTGTACTCTTGCTGGCAGCCTGTCCCTAACAGAACTTTTGCTGAAGAGTCCAGCAGTAGCCGAGACCTACTGCAATTTAAACAAGCATTTGTCAATGCCGAATGTTGTCTCACTGGCATTTGCATTGGTAGTACCAGAGTTAGAGACACATAATAGGAATGGCAGTGAAGTATTAAAATGACGCCAACCCCACCCCCACCCTGTAGAGACTGACAGGCATTGGGTTGTGCCTTGGGGTCATCAGCTATAACGATCATGCCATTTCACCTCACCCTACCCTCTAGACACTGACAAGTGTCGTGGTGTGCTTTGGGGTCTTTGTGTGTTATACTTACCCCATTCCATAAGGAAATACACTGAGGTGGGTGCAGTATAGGAGAATGGGGTGAATGTTGTGGCTGAACAGTGCAAGGCACACCACGATGCCTGTCACTGGCTGCAGGGTGGGGGTGGGGTGGAATGGCGTAAGCATTACAGCCAATGATCCCAAGTCACACCCCTGATGCAAGTCAGTCTCTACAGGGTGGGGTGCTACAGTTGTAAACCCTAACACTGTAGGCGTGTGTTGGTATTTTCACTCCAATTTTTCAACACGGGCCTTTTGTGAGTCCACCTCATGAAAAGCGGCACTATCAGTTTGTTAGCTGAAAAGTGGTTTTGCACAGCAACTATGCCCTTTGGCAACACAGGGATGAAAACATATGTTGGGCAGTATGTGGAAAATGACAACTGTATTGTTCATGAGGTTGTGTAAAAAAATGGCAATGTTGAAAATCTGGAGTGAAAATATGAAATATTGGTGAAGTTATGAGCATGCATAGAAACTGTGCAACACACGTCCATAACCCAATTATTTTGGGGATTTTCTTAACCATGTCTTTAACATAGGCATTTTGGGACCTCCCCTCATGAACAGTGGCAGTGTGATTCTGTTAATGTGTCCGAAACATTGATTTCGCAAAGTGACAACGCCATCGTACACCACAGGTGCAAAAACACATTTAGGGTAGGATGTGAAAAATGGCAGCTGTACTGTTCATGAGGAGGCGTAAAAAAATTACAGTGTTGAAAATCTGGCATGAAAATATTAAAAATTTGTGAAGTTACAAGGGTGCATGGAAACTGCGCAACACACGTGTGTAACACAGTCATTTTATGGAATTTTGTCACAAAATTTTCAACATAAGCATTTTGGGACGTCTGCTCATGAACAGTGTCACTGTCTTTTCCTGAAACTGTCCTGAAAATTGATTTTGCGCAGCGACCATGCTATTTTGCGTCGGACGTGCAAAAACACATTCAGCCAGGATATGTAAAGTGACAGCTGTACTGTTCATAAGGAAGTGTGGAAAAATGCCAGTTTTGAAAATCTGGAGTGAAAATATTCCAGATTCATGAAGTTATGAGCGTGCAAGGAAACTGCGCAATGCACGCATGTAAAACAGCCATTTGGGGGATTTTTTCGACCAAATTTGCAACATATGCTTTTTGAGAGCCCCCTCATGAACAGTGCATTGTTGTTTCATTAATTGGTCTTGAAAGGTTATTCCATGCAGTGCCCACGAAATCACCTTTCAGGACTGAATAATGCCATGACAGTGACAGAATTCATGAGGAGGGGTCCCAATAACCCCATGTTGAACGCTTGGTGGCAAAATTCCCAAGATATGCACCAAAGTTGAAAGAACCCTATTTATGCCATTATACAGCTTACCAGCATTTCTTCAGTTCACAGTCAGCTTTGAAGTGTGCAGAGGTGTTCCCAGTGTACCGAAGATCATTGCGCCAGACTCCGGAGGTAAGTATATGGTGGGCACACAGAGGGCGGATGCGGGTTTCGGGAGGGGTCAGGGAGACAGTGAGGGACCATTTTCTTTGTTACAGGTTTTAAAAAAAAATTGCGGTACATTATTTTTTTTACAGGGTATTTGGCATGCTGGGGTGGGCTCCCAGTGTGCCACCTGTTTTTTTTTTTGGGGGGGGTGTTGTAGCTGACTGGGGATTGGGCACCCCCCTCAGCACTCAACAAAAGCGGGTGGGGAGAGACATTATGTCAATGGGGATTGGGCCCCCTGTCGGCAAAGAAAAACTGTTAGGGGGGCACATGATGCCAAGGGGGATTGGGCACCCCCTCAGCATACACAGTAAATGGGAGAGGGGTTATTATGCCGATGGGGAGTGGGCTCCCCCATCGGCATTCTGACAGGAGGCTGCGGCAGTGTTGCATGCATGTCAGGAGGCATGTTGAGGTCACACTGCAAGAGAGCTCCACTCTCATTGCAGTGGACCTTTCATTAAATCTGGTTGCCACATTCCAATTTGCTGATGTGGTGGCTGCATGCTGCCTGATTGGGGAATGAGGGACGCACCTACTGATGCATGCCTGCATTTGCCCAACAGTGACCCCACTTCCAAATCTGCTACAACCGCAATGTGTTGGCTGCGCATGAGTGAGTCAACATAAAAAGCAATGTCAGCCGGCTCGGTGGCACAGAGGGTTGAGGTGCTAGACGCCACACCTCGAACCACGCTGGCGACCCCGGGTTCAGGAACAGACTCAGGACACCGGGGATCAGCAGGGGAGGATAGGATTGATTGTCCAATGGACTTCTCTCCTATCCTGGGGTGGGTTTGGGGAAGGCCCCACTCAGTAGTGGCCCCCAGTGGAGACTGGAGGCACTACACAAGCGTTGCGAAAAGGGGAACCAGAAAAATGGAAATACCACTCAGGTGGCCGCCGGATGACAGCTCTCTGTCCCCCAGACACCTCTGGTGCCTTTAATGAGACCTCCATCCCCTCAGCAGCATCCCTGGGCCCTATCGTGAGCGCGCTGGGCCGCCCCATCCCGGTGCCTTCCCCCTCAGAGAAGGGGGACCCGCCCATTGAAGGGTTATGTCTGGGATATCCCGGGCACTGGCTGCAATGTGAGGGTCGGGGAGGTTCTGATAAGACCGGTAGGTGTTACGGGAGGACTTGCAGAGCCTGAAGGAGTGGGAGTCACCAGAGCATGGCAGGAGAGAAAATAGATAATGTAAAAAAAAAAGCAATGGCAATTGCAAACAATTTACTAATTAGAATTTAATGAAATTGTAATATATTACATGTTCAAACAACTTTAAGTAAAAAATTAAAGCACATAACTTGAAACAGGCAAATGTTCACTGTAAGGTTCAAGCTGGAGTGACCACGTAACGCTTACCCCTAACCTCTTTAGAATAATCCTATTAAGCATTTGTCAATGCTGAATGTTTCCTGTTTGCACCGCTGTTACACCAGGTCCTGCTTGTAGACAGGGAGATGTGAGAGGAGGCAAAAGAGAAAGCCTAAAATGGGGAGTGGCCCTTCAAAAACTAAGAGACTTGAAAGCAGTTGCAGGCTGATAATGACACTGCCCGGCTGGTTGGTGAGCAGCATCATACAGATGAAGGAAGGCAGATGCTGTCTGATAGATGTGGCTACCTCGTTTCAACTACGTGAAGTTTCTGCCCATCAATCAGCACAGCAGCATTATGGTCAGCCTTGCTCTGCTTGAGCTGTGCTGGAACCAACAGTGACACACTTATAAAATTTAGTTATCACAACAGTATGTTCAGTCTGCACAAGCAAGAGCATAAAAAGTTGAAAAACGTAGCTGGGTTAAATTACATTAGTGGGGATAATTGCTAATGCAAGACAATGTACATTCAAAAGATTGTGTAAATTTACAAGAATCCTACCATATCTAGGGATTTACCCATAAACCTGTAAACACATTTGACAAACAATAAAAAAAAAAATTGTTACACTAGAAGGCATTGTCGAAATGTATAATAATTGCTAAAGGATAAAGACTAGCATGTCAAATTAGCTTATACCTTAATAACAACTGTCCACACCTACAGCTTCGCTGTCCCACAACATCTAAATCAGCTCCTATATAAAAGTGAAGTAAGCATGTACAGTAACTATTTGATGCTTTGAAATAATTGGCAAAAACATTCAAGTTAATAAATAGCTCCTAATGTCTTCATAGCTATTAATTTCCAACAATATATACAGAGGTAACATAAACTTAAGTACACTGTAAAGGAAATTGCTAGTATCTTTATATACACTGTGGGCAGGATTCTCAAAAGGGATGCACCCAGCGCATCCGAGATGTGCCAGCGCATCCCCAACTAGCACACTGGTGCGATTTTGCAAGGGTACCGATGCACCAGTGCACACCCTATGTGCCAGTGCATCGCAGATGCACTGCATACCACCCACAATAATATGTAGTGCATTGGGAAGGGCTGTAAAGGGGGCATGCCCATGCATATGGTGCTCAGCCCCATTCACACCTCCGCCCAGGAGGCACATCTCTGCGGCAAGTCTGGAGATTCGCCTCCCATAGATAAGTCTACAACAAGTAGACATAAGTCCCTTGTCACCCACAGGCAGGCTGCTTTATTGCAGACAACAGCACAGTAGCCTGCCCACCCTGGCAGTCCAGAGTGCCCCCTCACCCTGCCTGATACTACATATCCATGCCACACACAGAAGTGGTAGTATAGTGTCCAAAGAAATCCCCCACCCTGCCCAAGACTACGTATCCATGCCACATACAGCGGCGGTAGTATAGTGTCCTAAGAATCCTCCCACTCTGCCCACTTCTCCAATTCCATGCCGCACACTGCAGCGGTAGACAGTCGTACAATGAATCCCCCCAACCCACAAGCACTGCCGATGGTGCTCCAGTAGACACCCCGTCAGGCAAGCAGACCCCCCCACTCAGGCACCCTCTCCCCACCTCACTCCTTCCATCCCTGCAGACACCGATGATCAGCAGCATCACAACCCACCTGCATTCTGCCATGGCTGCCCACCGACAGAGCTGTCTGAGAATGACAGCTACTGTACCACTGAAAGACCATTGCTGGACCTTTTTGAACAATGGGCTTGCAGTGAGCACTGTACTCTGTCATTCACAACTTTGTTGTCGAGACAGTCCACCAATAGGCTTTCAGTGGTACAGTAGCTGTCATTCCCAAACAGCTCTGTCGGTGGGCAGCCATGGCAGAATGCTGGTAGGTTGTGCTGCCCGCCAATCGTTGGGGCCTGCAGGGACTGGGGGAGCTGGGTGGGGAGAGGGTGCCTGGGGGTTTGCTTGCCTGATGGGGTGTCTTCCGAGCACCATCGGCAATGTGTGTGGGTTGGGGTGGGGGATTCATTGTATGACTGTCTACCATTGCAGTGTGCAGCATGGAACTGGAGAAGTGGGCAGGGTGGGGGGATTCTTAGGACACTATGCTACCGCCACTGTATGTGGCATGGGTACGTAGTCTCAGGTCGGGGTGGGGAGGATGGGGTTTCATTGTACGACCGTCTATTGCTGCTGTGTGTGGCATGGAATCAGGGAAGTGGACAGAGTGGGGGATTCTTAGGACACTATACTACCACCTCTGTGTGTGACATGGGTACATAGTCTTGGGTGGGGTGGGGGGTTTCCTTTGCACTATACTACCACCGCAGTGTGTGGCATGGGAACAATGACCCGGGCAGGGAGGATGGTGATAATACCCTGACAGAGGTGCTTGGTTTGTGGCTGTCCAGCCAAACATGCAGGGCACCCAGCATACTCCACCAGGCTCATCCCTGCATGGCGCAAGCAAATGGGGCCATAATGACATTACAATGGCCCCATTGCACCTTGCATGCATAATGGCCCCATTTGCAAGTCCATGGCTGTGAATGGCATTTCTTGGCACAGCACATCAGAAGCAGTGCTGCCCCATTGGAGTCCCAGCCCAACCAGGGGGTTGCGCTGACACATCCAGGCCTGGGCACAACTGTGGTATTCACAGAGGGGATGCGCCAGGAGCATCCCCCAGCGCAACTTCTGTGAATACCGCAATTTGTGTTTGGCACATCTCATTTGCTCCGGGGCACCCGAGATGTGCAAAGCACAAGTCCTTTGTGAATCCTGCGCTGTAAATACAAGTGTTTCTCAGGTTCCAATGCCTATGCCATTTTAATGTATGAAAGCAGCAGTCTCCCTCTAGCGGCATAATCAAAATATTTTAAATTACTGTTAGACATGCTAGTCTGCTTAACACCATTCAGGAATATAACTCAGACAACAGGAACACAGTATATTGAATGATACTGGTGTAATAGTTATGGTTTACTAATCCCATACAATGTGACTATTTTAAACCTGAAACACCTTTGTATAGTGCAAAACCAGCCTCAGCCCAAAATTACAGCCTCTGATGCAAACTAGGTTTTATTTATGCTGAACTGTTTTTACTAGCTTGATCAAGTGTCTCACCAAACATACACAGAGTATTAAATAGGATGTTAGCATGTACAACAGAACAGTGCAATAGTGCAGGACACATCAATGTACTGTAACATTAGTGACTTTTTAATTTAAGAACATCACTCACCCAGTGCTGCTGATACATTCAATCATGTTGGCTGTGGCTGCCATGCCCTCTGATAGCAGCCAGTGTCTCCCAACTCTAATCTACTTATACCTAGTTTTTTTCCAGTGGGCTCTCCACGTCTGAGAGAAAGTAAGTGTATGAATACTAAATGGGCTACGTCATGCCCACACAATATGGCAGTTTTAAGCCTAAGACCTGAAAGGCCATTGCAAAGTGCAAGTCCTGCCTCATCCCAAAATTACAGCCTCAGATGCAAACTAGGTTTTATGTATGGTGGAACATTTTTTCCTAGTTTGATCAAGTGTCTCACCAGACTTATGCAGAGCCCTAAACTGGCTGTCAACACATACAATAGAATAATGCTATAGTGCAGGACACATCAATGCGGTGTAAACATTAATAACTATTTAGTTTAAGAACACCATCACTCACACAATGCTGCTAACAAATTCAGTCATGCCTGCTATTGTGCCCTTTGAAAATAGCTAACACTGCTCAGCTGGTTGGTGGGCGGTGTCATGTAGATGAAGGAAGGCAGCTGCTGTCTGATATGTGCAGCTACCTCTTTTTAACTACACAAACTTTCTGCCCATCAACCAGTAAAATAGCATCATGATCTGTCTCACTTATCATCAGACTTTCACGGTCGAGCCCATTGCAGATTGAGCTGCATTTGACCTGACAGTGACACGCCTCTGAAATCCAGTTATCACAACAATATGTTCGCTTTGTGCAAGCGCAAAGGTGAACAAAGAAGGGGAGGTAGGGAAGGGGGAGTTGTGCTAGCTGATCTAATTATTTAGAAGACATATAGATACTACGGTGACTATCCCTTCCTTTTACAATAATAACTTAGAACTGCTACAGTACGGTAGTCCAACACTTGTAGACTTCAAGCAGTACCTTGGGTTGGAGGGTTTAAGGATTACTTGGGAATTAAATTCTGCAACACTGAGTTGCCAAACCTGGCATCCTCTCTGGCCTGGATATCCAGTCTGTAGTGAGTAATAAATATATGGGCAGAAGCTCAGATTGCAGCCCTACAGATTTCATCCAGGGGCAGGTTCCTGTTGGCAGCAGTAAAGACTGCTGTTCTCCTTGTGGGAATGTGCCCTTATTCCCTCAGCTGGCACTTTTTCCCAGCAGCCACGTAACAGTATTGAATAGTGGACAATCATACTACCCTTCTTGACAATGTCTGCTAGAAGGGCGACCCTGTGACACTTCTCCATAAGTGGCAAACAATTGCTTGCCGTCACCTTTTATTGTCTCAGTCCTACTCTTTTTAGAAATTGATGGCCCTTTTAACATCCAGAGAATTCCTTTTCACCTCCACTTGTGTGTGGCTTTTTGAAATAAACAGGCAAAGTGATAGCCTGGTTTAAAGGAAATTCTGACACCACTTGGGAAGACAAGTATTGTTTGCCCTTAGTGTTACATTTTCTTTATGGACCACTAACAATTCAGGCTGTGTGCTTAGAGCCTGCAGTTCACTGATCCTTACTGCAGGGGTTATGACAGCTAAGAATATTGTTTTCCAAAAGACTGTCTTTAAATCTGCTGTGGCCATGGTTTCAAAGGGTGGAAACATCATCCTTGTGGTTAGATCCCATGCAAGGACTTGGGTCCTGACTGGTCGGTCTTTGCGGTTTAACCCTTTAAAGAAGCTTTTGAAGACTGTAAGTGACAATAAGGGTTTTTTGTTTTGTTTTGTTTTGGACTGGTCTGCAGCATTTATAGTTATGATCATGTTTAGGGATGCTCACTTTAAGCGAGGTGATTTTAAGTGCATTAAATAATCCAGTATTAGTGGGATGTCCAGCTATAAGGATGTTTCCTGCTAATTAAAGCACCAAATTGAAAATCTATTCCATTTTGCTGTGTATGTCTTCCTTGTGAAAAGCTTTCTGACTACCTTAAGGACTTCTAGTACCTGTGTTGACAGGTTTAGCTCTAAGAATTCTATGGTTTCAGGTACCAGGCTCCCAAGAGGAAAGTTGCCAGATTCAGATGTGTCACTTGACGTATGGATTGTGTTAGCAGATCCCTGCACAGTGGTGGAGGGTAAATTTTCCTGAACATTTGCAGACAGTTGGAGTACCATGGCTGACGTGGTCAGTCTGGGGCTATCAGAATCATTTTTGCTGGTTTTCCTTGCTTTCAGGAGTATTCTCTGTAGCAAGGGGAAAGGAAGAAAAGCATACAGAAATTTGCTTCCCAAGTGAAAGCTCGGGGCATTTTGAGGGTATGCACCATAAGATGGGGGTGTGCGGCAAAACAGAGGCAACTTTTTGTTCTGCCATGGGATAAACAGTTCCAAATCAGGAGTTCCCAGTATCTGAGTACTGTCTGGGCCATTGAGTGCTTCAGTTACCATTCATGAGGCACAGTCCCCATTCTGCTGAGTGAATCTGCAAGGGCATTGTCCTTCCATGCAACATGGATGGATTATCCGCATTAATGAAAAAATACAAATCTTCCGAACGACAACATATCAGGAGAAATACATTGGAGGCTTACATACTGCACAGTAATGTTTCTGCAAATTCCACATCCCGCGAACAGGTCGGAAAACCACCAGAATGTGCTGCTGACTACCTGAACATACCTTAATGAAGGCAGAACACCAAATTGAAGCATTGCGGGGGGCTCTGCCCCCGCATCACCCATCATGAGGGGCTGTGCCCCCCAACTATATATTACCAACTCCACATTGGAGAATGAGTGGAAGTTGACAGCCCTAAGAAACAGAGCAAGTAAAAGTGGAGCAGACAACTGTGTAGTGAGCTGTGACATACTGGTCACCTCAATTAAAGGTGCATCAGCTCCAAAGTCAGATTCAGTAATATACACTTAACCAACTGTCATGTGCTCTACTTTACTCTCTCTATATACTTTGCTTCTTTGTTGGGATACCAACATGGACTGCATATATCTGTGTTTGCAGATTATAAGCCAGATCCCAAAGTTTCGATGATCTCGCTCCTCCTTGTTTGTTTATGTGGGACATTGTCATTGTGTTATCTGTCCTGATCTGCAAGGACCTGACAATTCAGAATTTCCAGAAAATGCTCTATAGAAAATGACATTTGGATGAAAGGTGGGGAAGTTATAGGGTCTCAAAGTCTAGCAATTTAATATTCATGTGAAAATTTCTGAAAATATTTCTGTGCCTACAACTTAGCCACCTTTGGAGTTAGATAATTGAAAACTTAGAGGCATGCTTTCTTGGAAGATTCATAGAAACTGCTAAATAACAATTGTAAGGTTTAGTTATGACCTGCCCCCAACACAGATTCCAGGGCTCGCTTCTGAACCTGGGTCATCAGCACGGCAGCATGACATTCTGATGCTGGACCATGATGGTTGCCTTAAAGCCTTTTAGGGTCAATGAACCTAACAACATTGGTGATTTTGTATTCTCCAGCTTTAAACTTATAGGGGCTTAAAATATAGCCGTTTATGTAACTGCAAAATGTAATTTTAAAATTTCTGGAAGTTTGGAGGTTTATATCTCAGTCACCTTTAAAGCTAGAGAGCTTGGCACACATATGTATGGGCATGGGTCATGTCACCACACAAAATTTGTTGCAATTTGCACAAAAGCTTTTAGTTTATGTAATAAACTACAATTTTAAAATTTATGAAGGTTTGGAGGTTTATATCTCCGTAATTTTTAATGACTGAAATCTAAAACTTGGTACACTTCTGTATGGGTATGCAGGCAGCCAACCTACCAAATTGGGTGCAAGTGGCTGGCAGTATAGCCTGAAGGTTAGAGTAACAAGCTGTGAGTGAGCTTAGTATACCCAGCAGACCTAGGTTTGATTCCCACAACCTCCACTTCCATACAGTGTGACTCTGAACAAGTCACTTAACCTCCCCAGTGCTCCCTGGTTGACTCTGAAAACAGGCACTTGTGCCTAGTGGGCCATACCCAGTTACCAAAGACTAAAATAAATATATGGAAATAACCAAAATTACAATTGCGTGCACTTTGCTGACAGGAGCACTTTGCTATAATTAGCATGTAGCTGGCTCGGCTCTGATGAGAGCAGCTAACTGTCTTAATATGGGGCTGTGTAAGATCAGAGCATAGTAACTATGCACTGCTCTGACACAGCTCCAGACTGAATATAGACCACAAGAGCCCAATGGAGACAGCACAGCACAAAAGGGATAGTGTCAGTGCTCCTGTGGGCCAGTTTCAGCCCTAGTATGCTTATTAATCAGTTGGACAAGCAAGTCACTATGGCCTATTTGCATATCCATCATGGGCTCATTGGTATGCTTGTGCCACCCACTTAGCACTCACTTCAATATTTCTGGAGGTCTAGAGGTTCCCCACCCCTCAACTGGCTATCCTGTAGCTGTTCTGAATATTTCTGGTAGTATAGTGGTCCCTCAACACCCCCCCCCCATCACCCATCCTGTAGCTGTTTAAAATATTCTTGGTGATCTACTGATCATCCTCATCCAACCCCATCCTGACCCATCTACTAAGAAACCTCCTCACCACACTTACCCCTCATCCCGTTAACTAAGCCGAAATACAGCAATAGTGACAGGGACCAGCACAGCTCTCTGCACACCAACTCGGCTGGCCACCATCTAACTGCCAGTGTGCGATTGTGGGTACTGTATGACAGCTGCTGACTGTCTGAGCAATCATGAGCACTGCTGAAACAGCTGTTTCTACAATACTTGCAACTGCTCACTGACAGCCAGATGATGGCTGGCCAAAGTGGTGTGTTGAGGATTGTGCCAGTCACTGTCACTATTGCCGAAGTTCAGCTTAGGTAACCAGGGTGAGGGGGATGCAAGAAGCAGGGTCCAGAGTGGGTGGGTTGCATGAGGGTTGGATGCCCTTATGGGAGGTAGGATCAGTAGACCATTAGAAATATTCCACACAGTTGCAGAAAAGGTAATAGAGGGGTTGTGTAACTACTAGACCACCGAGAATATTCAAGAAAATTACATGACGGGGAACCATGCAGTGGGGTGACCACCAGATCACCAGATCACCAGGAACATGCAAGACAGCTACAGGATGGATAATTGGGGGGGGCAACCATCCATGGGCATATGAGCAGGGTTTTGACAGTGTTAAACAGTGCTGCAATGTAGGCTATTTAGTGCTGTTGAAACCAATGAATATACTGCTACACCGAGTATGCATGGAGGATCCACCATTTGCATGGGTGTAGCAGTATATTCTGGCGTTCACACTGTTGGATTAGTGTAGCGCACCAAGGGCCTTTTAAATATGGCCCCCACCCTGTCAGCCAGAGTGATTCATGGTTAGCGTGGCAGCAACCCAGCAAATGCAGTGCTAACTGTTTGCATACAGGAGCCCTAGAGATGAAAAAATGGTGAACAGAAATCTTTATAACTTCCTTGTCTTTTGACAGTTTGACCCCAAATTTTCAACATGCAGTAGTCTTTTTATGACCCCACACTATGAACAAGACAAGTGGAATGTTTTAAATCTCGTCCAAAAGGTGATTTAGCAAAGGGACTGCAAAAGCATGTTTTGGAGGGGATTTGAAAAATGACACCTCAGAACATGTCAAGGGGCTGTTTTCTTCTTTATAGGGATTACAAAAACAAGCCTGCAAGGGTGGGTTTCTTTATTTCAGGTACTGACACAGAGGATTGTACATGCTAATGCTGGTTTGTTGTTTGGTAGCACCAGGAGTGGGTACTCTGGCGTCACATCCTGTTTGGGGAGGTTAACTCTAGGGGAGGGCACCCCAGTTTCCAGACTGTCTAGGGGAGATTCATAAAGCTGGGTAGGACAGAAAGGAGGATAACAGTGACAGGGTTGAACGCACACCCACTGCTGGTCACATGATCAAGTTGGGTTGAGTGATGGGGGGATATCAGCAGTGCCAGTCACATAAAGCTGGGTCAGTAGGAGAGAGATACCAGTGACCACCGATGTTACTGAGAAGCTGGGGAGGGGGATGCTGGATGCTGGTAGATGGGTGGAAACAATGAAGGGATGCCCCCGCACTATGATAGATACAGCTACATCCTGTCATATGTGAGAAGTTTCCATACAACGACCAGCAAGCTGGCATCAGCAGCTGTCTAGACAGGATTGGATATGCACATGTATACCTCCTGTAGGCTCAGCTTCATTGGCTGCTTGCAGTACACACCTCCCCAGACCTATTCAGCCAGGAGTCATCACAAGATGCTTTCTTTGTGCATGCATGCAACCAAACATAAAAAGGGTGACAGTATTCTTGCCGAGTTATTGGGGGGAAAAAATTTGATGGGCCGGTGGTCTTCTTTCCCAGGTTCATATGTTGAAAGGATCTAAGTTCTGTGACTAGTTCTGCAGCCACAGAAACACAAAATTCAAGGGGCCCTTGATGTAAGACATTGGAAGGGTAATTAGAATTTAAGAAAATCATTATCTAGTAAGTGGTAATAGCCAAGGTAAAAGAACACACAGAAGTGGCTACCTGTTCCTTAATTAACATAGACTGAAAATTGAATGATTTGGTATTTTTCTTGACCTTAAATATTCTCATAAAACATTGTTTTGCTTTGTTTTTGCCTCTTGTACCTTAGGGCGTCTGATCTTTGATAACCTGAAGAAATCCATTGCTTACACTCTAACCAGTAAAATCCCTGTGGTCACACCATTCCTGCTTTTCGTCATTATTGATATCCCCCTGGCACTGGGTGTCGTTACTATTCTATGCATTGACCTGGGTACTGACCTGGTAAGCACTGATGCAGAATACCCTTCTTCATGTAGCACTGTCTGATCGCAACCTTCTGTTAAATGTTTATTTACTGTAATTTTCACATGACATTCCAACAAATGTTGTCAATTATTTGCAATGGGCCATGTCTAAGGAGAGTTTCCAGTCACACAGAATTGAGCTGGTGGGGGGGCTAAAATTGGCCATCATCAGGAACAGCCTTCAAGATAATACTTGTTCCTACTTAGACAGGTGGGAAACAGAAAGGGGTACAGGAAGACAATAAGGTTCACAAGGGAGGAAAGTGCAGTGAAGGAGAAAAGTGAGGTCTTCAGGAAATTCAAGTGGAGTCAGAAAGAGGTGTACAGATATGCCTACATAGTTAAACTAAATGAGGCCAACAGGGGTGGTGAGAAGGGACAAAGTGGACATGGAGCTAAGGATAGCCAAAGGGATTAATGCCCTTGTGTGCCATATTAGAGAGAGAAGATGTCAAACTGAAACAAGGTGAGGGGTGGGCTGAGAATAACATGGATAAGGCAGAAATACCTAATGAATACTTTTGTTCAGTATTCACAAAAAAGAAATCAGGACCACATTGGAGGGTTGGCATAGGTCTAGAAGGGTGGAAAAAACTGTTCTCAGAACTCATTGCTATGAACAGTGAACTCAAAGGATTCCTAGCCCTGAAAGTACTGTTGATAAATCTCCAGGACCAGATGAGCTTCACCCTAGGGTGTGGAAGCAATAATGCAGGTACTAACAGCACTTTTGATGGACCATTTCAACTGCTCCTTAGAGTTCAGAATAGTGCCTACAGACTGGAGAACAATAGATGTGGCACCCCTATACAAGAGTGGGGTGAGGGATGAGCCAGGGAACTACAGGCCAGTTGTTCATTTTTTATTCTTTGGTTACTGGGTAAGACTCACTAGGCACACGAACCTGTTTTTAGGGACAACCCAGGAGCACTATGGAGGTTAAGTGACTTGCTCAGAATCACACAGTATGGAAGTGGAGATCACTGGAATCAAACCCAGATCTGCTAGATGTCCAATCTCATCCACAGCTCATTACTCTAACCTCTATGTTATACTGCCAGATCAATTTGGCATCAATAGTTGGCAAACTAATAGAAATCAAATATTTAAAAAAGGCTACAATTAGATGCTTTTTGGTGCAGTACTAGCCACTGCTAAGCAATTTTAAATAACAAATTATAGTGAAAAATAAATGTGAGCTACTGGGATTTGAACATAGGACCCCAGAATACTGTCCCAGTGCTCTAGCCACTGAGCTGGTGGAGCTCCTAACAGCAAGTGGGCTGCAACATAGCAGACAGCATGGGTTTGTGGCAGATGGTCAAGTCAAACAAATCTGATTGACTTTTTTGACTGAATAACGAGGGCTGTTGATAAAGGCCAGGCAGTGGACATGCTGTACTGTATCAGGACTTAAGCAAAGCCTTCAACTCTGTTCCACACAAAAGGTTAATCAAGGAACTGGGGGACCATGCAGTGGGAGACAAACTGACAAGGTGGGTGGGCAACTGGCTGGGAGGGAGGACACAGAGGATGGTGACAGTTGAGTATGACATAGGTCACTAGTAGGATCCCACAGGGATGAGTGCTTGGTGTAGTACATTTTAAACAGCTTCATTAGTGATATTGGAGTTGACATAAAGAGAAAACTCTGCATTATGTGAGGAAGGGATTCAAACATGAGAGAGGATGTGGAGAGGCTTGAGAGGTGGTCTAGGATCTGGTAGCTGGGCTTCAATGCCAAAATGTCATGCACATGGAAGCAAAGCTTCAGGGGTTAAGTACAGGTTGAGGGTGTGGCAATGATTGTGACCGAGCAGGAGAGGAATTTAGGGTGGTGCTTTCAAACAACCTATCTACACAATGCAGTAAAGCAGAGGGGAAGGCAAACAAAATGCTGGGATGTATAGGTAGGGGGTTCAACAACAGAAGGAAAGAGGACACCTTGCCCCTGTGCAGAACCCTGGTGAGGCCACACCTAGAATACTGTATGCAGTTTTGGAACCCTGATCTAAAGAAAAACATTAATAGGTTGGAGTCAGTGCAGAGGAGGCCAACCAGGGTCATACCAGGCCAACAGGTGAAGGCATACAAGTAGAGACTGGAGAGTCTTAAGCTTGTATTCACTGGAGGCCAGGAGGAAAATCGAGGACATGATAGAAGCATTTAAGTACATGAAAGGTATTAATAACTAGTTGGACTCAAGTGAACTGTTTAAGATTAGTAGTAACAAGGCCACTAGAAGAACAGCAGCAAACTAATTGGAATAAATTCAGGAGGGTTGCTAGGAAGTATTATTTTAGGGAAAGGGTGTTTGAGGTGTGGAGCAACCTTCTAGAACTGTAGATCAGTACAAAAACAGAGGAGGGCTTTCAGATAAGGTGGAATTAGTATATGGGGCCAGTGAGGGGGGCAGGGGATGGCGGGTAGATGGACATGGACCACTAGAGGTCAAGCACCTCCACTGCACAGGTCAGACTATATAGATCATAAGGTCATCTTCTGTTGACACATTTATATATTTCTGTCATATTACTCTGCAAACAGTAAAATGATGCAGACCAGAGATGTATTTGCTATTCAATATAACATTTTGTTTTTGCTTTTATATTAATACACTTTTTAGATGTGTTTTTGTATGTTGCTTAATATGATGCACTTGCTTTTAGATTTAATGCCTACAATTACTGCACTAAGCAAATCACAGAGTAGAGGGAAAATGAGCAGAACTGCTTCAATAAATAATCATTGCAAACCATGGTAAGGCATGTCTTAAAGATGGCTGGACCATGGCCAAGAGTGTTAAGAGAACAACGACTGGGATCTGACGGTCCCTAGCTACAACATGTACAGGCATGATAGGGGGAAAGGTAAAGGAGGAGGGGTAGCTCTCTCTGTCAGGGAATGAACTGTGGCAATAGAGGACGGGTCCCTCAGTGGAGGAAATAGGGTAACAGAATTGCTGTGGGTTCAGCTCATGGAGGCATCAGGTAAGAAACTGTTCATTGGGTTGATCTACAGACCACCTGTGTAGGAGGACGAGGTCAATAAGAAACTAGAAACAGAAGTAGAGAAGGGGGAAGCAAAGAGGGAAAGGCAGAGGTTATAGCTGATTTGTCATCAAACTTGGATAGTTGGGTCATCAAATATGCGATGCGATGATTGCAAAATTGGTGGCCCCTGTAGCAATCCTGAAGAAATAAACCAACTACAAAGGGACCTGGACACTTTGTAACATAAATAAATGCAGCCTTATGTATTTCAGCTCTCATAATCCTGAACATGTTTACATCCTAAACGGCCACCTGCTAAACAAATCTCAGCATGAGAAAGATTTAGAGATGTAATATCCAATGACTTCTCTTTTGACAAACAAAAAATAGAAAATCTTAATAAAGCAAATAAAGTCTGGTGGTCAATCAGGAATAAAATTAAATCAAGAGACAAATGTTTCCTTCTTCCACTATATAGGGCCTATATTCACCCTCTCCTAGACTTCTCCTCATAACTGTGGTGCCCTTACAAAAAAAATATATGTTGCACGTATAGAAAAATTCAGAAAAAAAGTAACCAAATGTAAGCCCTAGGTGGTGCTATCCCAAGGGCTACTACCCTTGCATGCTTGGCTAGTAGCAGGTTAAGGGGCCTGGGTAATGAAACGGGTGCCTCTACCCGGAGGTCAGGGTTGTTAGTGGTCAAGCTAACCTGGGCACAGCCCTCCAGGACACTGTAACTCCCCTCTTTCACGTTCTAGTGGTCCGAACAATATAGAATAATTACTTTCACAGTAATCCTTATTCACCAGGCAATGACCTCATTCACAATGACCTTATTCACCCACACTGTTTGCACTTACCACCAGAGCTGGTTCCTCTAGCTTGACCCTGGGGACCCCCTGTAAAACAAGGTTAAGCACAGCAAATAACAACAGTACAATACTCCTGGCACAAACTGGAACTACAGTCAGGTTAAATGCAAACAAAGTTAAATCTGATTTATTCAGGGGACTTGAAGAAGGGAAGGGTGTAATCAGGTAGATTTGCTTAGAAGCTATATTAATCAGACAGTTATGCATGCAGTTCAGAGTCCCTACACAGTCACACACTATGGATACCCAGGTAGGAAAACGGTGGACTAGCCAGGAATATTGCAGCTGTCTGGGGCCCTGTGATGGAAGAAAGCAACATGTAAAACACACACTATTTGTAATCCAGAGCCGGAGGGCTCAGTTCGTGAAAGAAAAGGCAACAAGACAATCAGATGACAACACTTTTAGATTTAGCTGTTGTTGTAGGGAGCTACCCAGATGTTTACTCACGATACCCAATACTGGACACAGGCAGGACGAAATCGAGACTGCAGGCTGTTGAGCTGGAGTGCCCAGAGAAGCAGAGCTCACACGAATCACTGAGGCGTCGTTCCTGTTCAAGGCATTGAGCAGGGGGCTGTTCCCCAGGCCAGTCTCATGTCGATGACTTTCTCTGTGTAGCAGGTTCTAGCTGGGCCAGTGTAGCAGGGCCCAGGCAAATGGAAATGGATACGGATTCAGTCTATGGAGCTGTATACAGCCTCCAGCAAGCAAAACACAGTTCAGACACACAGTGGGGAACCAAATCACAACCCACTATAAGCACACAGCACATTCACATGTAAGGAAATTCCACTGTACCAGGCAAATGGCTCTCCAGTCGCAATTACAGAGTCTCTGCACAATCTGAGAGTTCAGGGGTAGATGGAAGTCCTGACAGGCCGATCGCATTCAACAAATCTTCAGTCATCTTCACATTAAAGCCTGGTCACAATTCAGTGGCTTAATTCACTCTCAAAATTCGGATTCAGTCCAAAAAAAAAGGCACACGTTCCCTCTCAGGAACAGCAGGCAGGCATGCAGGATAAACTCAGGCCTTTCCACAGTTCTCCCATGTGAATCCACTATGGATTACTGCTTGAACTATCTTGAGCTGTTACTTCACTTCCCAACTCAGATGAAACTGAAACTGCAAGCAGTGTGGGACTTTCCCCAAGATCCAAAAGGTTCGGTTGGCTGATCTGTCTGTCTGTCAGTCACAACAAGGGCTCCCCCTCCAGGTTATTTTAGGCACCAAAAGCCCAAAACTACAATTCCTACAAGTTTTGGCCCCACCAAGCCCCTGTAGGCAGGCTCCATTTAAGAGTCCCAAATGCACTGATTAACCCATTCTGCAGTCCAGGACCAAGATGATGGAAACAAACAGAACTGTCCATGCTGCAAAGAAGGCAGGTTAGAACAAACTGCAATATTATTACTACTCTAACAAATGATCAGCAAACAAGTACATCTTCTAACAGAGCTCCCTCTCAGATTAATTATGACTGCAATCCAGGCAGCTCTTAAAGAGACAGTACACAGACGCTATACAGGCACTCTGTAGCAATACATTTAAACTGCTAAAACGTAGAACATCAGCCTGGCAGTGAGCATTTAGGCAAGCTCAAGGAAGACTTTTTGGGAACCCCCATTTGTAGGGGGGTTACACAAATATGTGCAAGGGACCAGAAGCTTTAGTTACGAAGATAGGCTAAAAAAATTCGGTCTCATGTCATTAGAAGATAGAAGGATGAGAGGTGACCTCATGTTAACATGGGAAGTAATAGACCATACCTTATGTTTGAGATAGGTCTAGATTTCAAACAAATAAATGTCTATACTAGGAGACATCCTTTACAATTGGGATGAAGTAGCTTCTTTTCAACAAAGCAGGCAAACTTTTTTTCACTAAGAATTATCAAACCATGGAATTCATTGCCAATAAAAGTGGTTATCAGTGACTCAAAGCATACTTTTAAAAATAGACTAAACAATTTCAGGCTTTCAGATTGCACTCTATGCTACTACTGGTATATAACAGGAGCTTTAAAGGGGCATTAGACTTTTGCTCCTTCTCCTTCCCTTAGTGATCCTTAATAAAAAAAAGAAGTAGAGAAGGGGGCAGCAAAAGGGGAGGTGGTAGTAGTGGTCTAAAATCAACCTGCCAAACACTGACAGGAATATTCCAGCAGCTAGGAGTGCCAGATTCTTGACCCTGCTACTTTGTAGAACTGAATACTGGTGCAGCTGGTGAAGGAACCTACAAGGCTGGATGCCATTCCTGACGTGGTACTCACCAACTTGGAAAGGGTAGGCAGAGTGTGAATTGGGGAACCACTGGTGTTCATTGACCCTAAGACTGTATGGTTCTAGCTGGCCTTTGACACCAGAAAGCTTTCGTCAAAGACTGCCCTTTTGGATTTTAGAAGGGCAGACTTCTACCATATATGGGAATTACTCTAGGACAGATTACTTAAAGTGGACACTATCAGGGAGTGAAGGAAAGATGGGGAGAAATAAAAGGGGTCATTCTTGAATTGACAAAGACATGCATGAGAACGGCTACCAAGAGAAGCAGAAACAAGAGACCAGTATGGTACTCTGAACAGGTCAGGGAAGCAGTGAGGGTAAAAAGAAGGCCTTCACCAGGTATAAGGAGAAGTTGGGGAATGAGGAATGGGGAATACCAAGTAAGAACTAAAGAGGTCAAGAGGGCAGTCAGGGATACACAAGCAGGCACAGAACTGCGTATTGCAGAGGGGGTCAAGGGTGGGGAAGGTATATAATAGAAAAAAGAAACACATGTAGGGGAATTGTTAGGCTAACAAATAGAGGCACGGTAATAGAGGAGGAGAATGACCAGAAAGCAAACATTCTGAACAACTTCTGCTCAGTGTTCATTTGGGAAGATTGCAGACCTTTGTCAGACAGAGGTATAAAGGGTGCTGAAAGGGAGATCCTTGAAGAACTGAGAGGTGCTTCAACTTGGAGGAAAGGAGAGCATATCCAGCAGGAGATAGGAGGCAGCTAGATGTCATTGTGCACCTAGGGACAAATGACCTGGCAAGGGACAGGGTAGGGGTAGTGCAGAGTAACTTCAGGGAGCTGGGGAAGGGCCACAAGCAGATGGCACACATGGCAGATTTTGTCAAAGTGTTGCCTGTGTATGGGCAAGGAGAAGCAAGAGTATTCTGCATCAGGATATTTAGCAAATGGCTTGAATGCATGGTGCATGGAGGAGGGCTTCAGCTACATCAGAGACTGGGGGCCAACCTGGGAGGATATGGGCCTCTGTAAGGGAGATGGTCTGTATTCTTCAATAAAGCGGTCCGCAGTCTTGCTGGGAGGTTTAAATGCTCCTTGAATGAGCATTTAAACTAACTAAGGTGGAGGGTGTAAATCCAATGGAGCAATCAATCTCCCCCCTCCCCAGATGATGGAGCATCAGGGAGGAGAGCCCAAGGTGGGGGGTAAACTCAATTAGGACAGGGGCGCAAGAAGACAGAGGTGGGGACAAGACAGAGGAAAAGGAGTGTACAAATCATTTAAACAAGAGTAAAGGATGAAAGGAAACAGGGAATGGAGAAGGTAAAAAAGGAAGAGGCAGGTCATGGGGAGCTTCAGGGAACAGTACAGGCAAGAGGTGGGGGAACAGGGAAGCAGTCAGAGAAGGAAAACATTATGGAGAGCCATGTGTGCCAATACATGGAGTCTTGGAAACAAAATTCAAGACCTGGAAGTCATCATGGGACAGCCTGGATTTGGTGGCCAAAATGGAGTCATGGTGCACTGAGCACCATGACTGGGACATGGCCGTACCTAGCTACTCTCTGTTCATGACAGAACGATCAGGGAGGAGGGGAAGGGTTGTACTATATGTGAGGGAGAGGGAGAGGATCAAGGCAACAGAGATACAGGGGCACTCAGAGGAAAAGGATGGTCTGGAGGTGCTCTGGGTCATCATGGAGACAGACTCTGGGGCCACTATCCATACCAGGTAGTATACAATCCTTCAACACAGGTAGAGGAGTTGGATAAGGCTTTTGGGGAAGCCATTGTCAAAATATCAAGTAAGGGGGAGGTGCTGCCAGTTGGTGACTTCAGTCTACCATACATGAAATTGAGCCTTCCAACTGCTGCTTTAGCAAGGAGCAGGGTCATCTTTGACTCCTACAGGTGACTTTTCTCAGCTAGCTAGTCAAAGAACCCACTTGGAATGGGGCAATGCTGGACCTGGTGCTTACAAACAGGGACAGCATTGCAGACGTCACAGTGGGCAGTCCGCTAGTAACAATAATAACTGTACAGTGTGGTTTAAGGAGCACCTTTTCTAGCGCTCGATGTAAAATCACTAAGTGAGCCTTACCTGCCCCAAAGGCAAATGGTGCGAAAATTACAGTTTTTCTGTGACCATATTTTGAGAGGGAAAAGATCACAATTTAGCTCCATGAAGCTGAGAACCCAATCCCTTCCTGTTCCCGATTTGGAGACATGCCCCCGTGCTTTCACATTTTGTAATGTAATAGTATGGAGAGCGGGGGGGGGGGCATGCTCAATAGAGTTGTATAGGGACCCATTTTAAGTCCTTTTTTGACATTTTAGAGTGCTGATTTCAACAAATCAAGGCCACCACTCAACTAACAAGGGCCTTGTTAGTTGAGTGGTGGCCTCAGTAACCAAATATTCTAAAAGAAGAACTTAAAAATGTGCCCCTATAGAACTCTATGGAGCACGTCTTCGCACGTTCACCCTAGAAGAGAGAAGAGATAGAGGTGACATGATAGAGACCTACAAATACTTCACAGGGGTGAGCAGGGTGCTGAAAGTGAGTCTCTTTAAAATGAGAAAGAGCACCAGGACCAGGAGGCATGCGATGAAGCTGGGGGGGGGGGGTTTAAGAGGGATGTAAGGAAATATTTTTTCACTGAAATGGTAGAAGATGCCTAGAACAGACTGCCAGAAGAAGTTTTGGAGGCAAAAGCAGTGGAGGGCTTCAGGCTTGTGTGCGATAGTCATAGGGTATATTAGTAAATAAGCAAGGAGTTGGGAGGGTCACCTGAGACCAATTAGGTTCTGAGGAGCCTAAGTAGAGAACATCTGGACAGGCTGGGTGGACCGAGTGGTCCTTTTCTGCTGACAGATTCTATATTTCTATGTTTTTAAAGGAAGCAACAGGTATTACTAGTAAAAAGGTCAGAAAAGGGATAGCAGCTTGGAAGATGGATAAGGCTTGTGGCTGGGTGGGATGCATCTGAGGGTGCTCTGGGAATTGACATCGGAATAAGTTAAATCCCTGGAAGGGCTTATCACTAGTTCTATTCAAGCAGTGGTAGTCCAAAAAGACTTGAGGATGGTGTACATAGTTCCACTCCACAAGGATGGGACAAAAAACAATCTAGTAACTACAGACTTGTCGGTCTTACCTCAGTGGTTGGTAAACTCAGAAGAAGCCAGAAGGGGAAGGAAGGAAACATATTCAATTCAGTGCTTTAGAGTAACTGGTAATTGCTATTTTTCTTTTAAACTTAGATTGTGGGCTTTTAGTGACACTATACTTTCTTTGTTGTCTTTACTTATAATTGTTTTTGGGCTGTTGAAAATTTAAAACATAGTGGTGGTGTAATTCTGTGCTGTCTTTAATTGCTGCAAATTTTCGCCCCCCCCCTTCCCCCAACTCTTAATTATATGCCCCTGCTAAATCTGATTGACAGGAGCTAAACACAGGGTATAGTAAGGGTGTGAAGTAGGAGGGGATAAGGGGAAGAAGCCCACCCTCAGCACGACAAGTGTTTTGACTCATTTATTTATTTATTGGTTTCTTTTTCTTTTAAAAAAAAAAAAAAAATTATCTGAGGATCAGTGGCAGGATTTTTAGTACAGTAAATTAATAAACTGGAACTAGGAGAGCTTCAGTAGCAGACAAGTAGTGGAATTGCAGTATAATGTGGGGAGTGGTGCAATGCAGTGGCTGTGGGGCAGCCATATTCAGGCAGACCTTCTGGACACTGAGGTGCTGCCCTATCTGCATGCATCTCTCTGGACTGCAGGATGAGGTAGCCAGACTCAGAGTGGAAGTAAACTGGGTCAGGAGTACCATCACCCCTATCCAGGGACCACCCAGTCCAATGCAACTGCCTCAAAGGATGCTGAGAACGAGGAGCACTTGGATGACAGTGGGCTCAGGGAGGGTTAGAGTAGTCAGGCAGAGGCACATCCCAGATCCTTCCACTCAGAACTCATATGCCACACTGGCAAATGAGGACAACCAAATAGAGGTACCCAGAGAAGTGGAAGGAAAGGATGTGGAAGTTAGCCAAGGAGGTGACCTCAACGGGGAAAGCAGTGGACCCCAGAGGAGGAGGAAGCGAATCCTGGTGGGGGACTCCATCTTAAGAGGGATCCAGCTAGGAACACAGGAGGGGGAGGACAGGGAGGTGAGGTGCCTACCAGGTTCCATGGCATGGAGGGATGGAAGGAAGATACTGGGGATCACTGGGAAGGCAAGACAGAAGGGTGAGCTGGATGTCATTATCCACCTAGGTACTAATGACCTGGCAAATGGGGAGCCAAAGGAAGTTCAGGAAGAGTTTAGGAAACTGGGGAAGGGTCTCAAGCAAGTAGCTACTTCTGTCGCTTTCTCAGAAATACTACCTGTGAGAGGCAAGGGAGAGCATAGGAGTGCATGCACCAGGAACTTTAACTCATGGTTGAAGAACTGGTGCTGTGAGGAAGGGTTTGGATTCATTGGTGACTGGGGACCCACCTGGAGGGATGGAGGTTTGTTCAAGCCTGACGGCCTGCATCCATCCTGGAGGGGAATCCGAGCACTCAATGACAAGTTTAAATGCTACATTGACAAGCATTTAAACTAGCAAAGGGGGTGGCAGGCCAGCAAGGAGGGTACCTACTTGCTCACCCCCCCCCCACAGCTAGCAGTGGAACCAGTGAACCAGAGGAGTGGCTATCTCTGCAAACAGTGTGCAAAAGATGGAGATTAGTGCCCAAGAGGTGGATAAGCAGAAAAGGGGCAAAATTCAGCAGGAGGGCAGACAGCAAGGAGAACCAGGGATAAATGACAACCAAGGAAGGGACTGGAGTAGAACAGTGAAACAGTCTAGGGAGATCAAATCATGGAAAGCCATGTGTGCAAATGCCAGGAGCCTTAGCAACAAGATGGAAGATCTGGAGGCTGTCATGGTACAGTCAGACCTGGACATTGTGGCCATCACTGAAACCTGGTGTAATGATAACCACGACTGGGAGATGGCCATACCTGGCTACAACATATTCAGAAGAGACAGAGCAGGCAGGAAGGGAGGAGGTGGCACTGTATGTGAAAAATGACATAGGCCACAGAGTTCCAGGAGGAACAAAATGGGGAGAGATACTGTGGGTTAAGCTGGAAAGGAAAATGGGGACAGCCATCCACACAGGTGTGGTCTATAGACCACCAGCCCAGGAGGAAGAAACAGATAGGGAGCTGATGCTAGCCATCCAAAGGATGGCAGACAACGGTGAGGTAGTACTGGTTGGAGACTTCAATATTCCAGATGTGGACTGGAGCATCCCAGCAGCAGCATCAACTAGGAGCAGATTTATCCTGGACTCCCTTCAGGGTGCCTTCCTCAAGCAACTGGTCATGGAACCAACTCGGCAGAAGGCAATACTGGACCTTGTGCTCACAAACAGGGACAGTGTGATGGGGGGTAACAGTGGGGGAGCACCTGGGAAACAGTGACCACCAGTCATTGTGGTTTGAAATCACAGAAAGAGCAGAACCAAATCACACAAAAACACGTATCCTGGATTTTAGGGGGGCAGACTTTGGGAAAATGGGGAGATACTTGAAAGAGGCATTAAGGGGAATGGGACAGGAATCAGGGGTTGAGGAACAGTGGGCTGTATTTAAAATGGGGATTACAAGAACAACAGAATTATGCATTAAGCAGGTTAGCAAGAGGAAAAGGAAGAGACCATTATGGTTTTCCAAAGGGTAGCAAAGAAAGCGAGAAAGCCAAAAGATTGCATTCAGGCAATACAAAAAGACACAGGCAGAAGGGGATAGGGAGAAGTACCAGGAGAAGCAAAGGGAGGCAGGGAGGTCAGTAAGGAAGCCAAAGCTCAGACAGAAGAACACATTGCAAAATCAGTGGGTAGAGGGACAAAACCTTTACAGGTACATAAGTGAAAAAGAAAGACAAAGGTAGGGATAGTGAGACTGAAGGGGAGGATGGGGACTGCGTGGAGGATGACAACAGTAAAGCTGACATATTGAACAGGTATTTCTGCTCAGTCTTTACTGAGGAAGAGGAGGGTAATGGGTCTGAAGGGGTACAAGGGTGAGAATGGTGCGAAATGGACACAAGTCCCTTTACACGAGAAGAAAAGGATCCTGAAGGAACTGGAAGTAATAAGAGTTGATAAAGCAATGGGGCCAGATGGGGTGCACCCAGGGTCCTTAAAGAACTAAGAGAGGTGGTGGCTGAACCTCTGCTATCCTGTTTAGCCAATCACTGGAAACAGGGGAGGTACCCAAAGACTGGAGGACAGCAGATGTAGTCCCCTTATACAAAAGTGGGAACAAAGAGGAAGCAGGGAACTACAGACCAGTCAGCCTCACCTCGGTAGTGGGGAAGATCATGGAAGCACTACTGAAGGAGAGATTGGTGGAACATCTGGTTGGCAATGGACTACAGGACCCAAGGCAGCATGGTTTCACCAGAGGAGGTCATGTCAGACCAACCTCATTGAATTTTTTGACTGGGTGACTGGGGAGGTGGATCAGGGGAGGGCAGTGGACATGGCCTATCTGGACTTCAGCAAGGCCTTTGACACTGTGCCACATAGAAGACTATTACACAAACTGGGGAATATGGGTGTGGGCAGGACAGTAGTGTGGTGGGTAGGTAACTGGCTGGGTGGCAGGACACAGAGGGTGGTGGTAAATGGCTGTCACTCCACAGAGGAAGAGTGACCAGTGGGGTACCACAGGAATCAGTGCTGGGACGGTCCTATTCAACATCATCATCAGTGACATTGCGAGGACCTAGAAGGCAGAATTTCACTGTTTGCTGATGACACAAAGCTCTGTAACAGAGTAGACACACCAGAGGGTGTAGACAGAATGAGAAGTGACCTGCAGAAACTTGAAGAATGGTCAGGGGTTTGGCAGTTGAAATTCAATGCAAAGAAGTGCAAGATAATGCATATGGGGCACAAAAACCCTGGCACAATATATCAGTTGGGGAGTGAGGATATAGCATGCACCAAGCAGGAAAGGGATCTTGGGGTTATCATCTCTGATGACCTCAAGGTAGGAAACAGTGTGACAAGGCAGCAGGTAAAGCAAATAGGATGCTGGGATGTATGGCAGGGGCATCACCAGCAGGAAAAGGAGGTCATAATTCCACTATACAAGACACTAGTGAGGCCCCACCTGGAGTACAGTGTACAGTTCTGGAGACCATACCTACGTAAGGACATAGACAGGGTAGAGGGTCTAGAGGATGGCAACAAAGATGGTGCATGGATTGCATCATAGTCCTATGAAGACAGGTTGAAGGAACTGAACATGTACTCCCTGGAGGAGAGGAGGGAGAGAGGGGATATGATAGAGACATACAAGTATCTTACAGGGAGGAACAGGGTGCAGGAAAACACTATTTTTAAGCGAAAAAGATGTTCCAGGACTAGAGGGCATGGGATGAAGTTGGAGGGAGGACGATTCAGAGGAAACATGAGAAAGAATTTCTTCACAGAACGGGTGGTGGACAAGTGGAACACCCTGCCAGAGGAAGTGGTGGGGGCTGAAACAATCGCGGGATTTAAGAATGCATGGGATAGACATAAAGGAATTCTGGAGGTCAGGGGTAAGGGACAACAGACTTCTAGGAAAACAAACTGAACTTACAAGCTCAAATGGGCAGACTGGGTGGGCCATAGGCCCTTATCTGCCGACATTGTCTATGTATCTATGTAAACTGATGTAGACACTAGTCAAAGAGGATCTAATGGACTACCTGGAGGAAAATTGTCACCAGGATAGTAAACAATATGGATTCATGGCAGGAAGGTCTTGTCAGGCCACCTGATAATATTCTTTCACTGGGTAAGTAAGACGGTGGTTAAGGGTCATATAGTGGATTTACTCTACTTCTTTTTTTTTGTTTTTGTTTTTTTTTACCAGGAGAGACACACTAAGCTGAAAGCTTGTTTACAGGTGCGACCTGGGAGCACAGGGAAGTTAAGTGACTTGCTCAGGGTCACACAGTATGCAAATGGAGGCTGTTGAATTCAAACCCAGGTTCTCTGGGTTTGCAGCTCAGAGCCTTAAACCACTGTGCTATACTGCCTCCTCAACTTCGACTTCAGCAAGGCATTTAACTCAGTACCACACAGAAGGCTGATAAAAAAGCTAGAGGATCTGGCTGCAGTAAAGGACATAATTGGATGGGTCAGATGTTGGTTGGAATAGAAGCAGCAGAGGGCAATGGTAAACTGAGTCAGATCTGAGGAGAGGGAGGTCAGCAGTGGAGTGCCACAAGAATCAGTCCTGGGCCCATTTCTTTCAGTAGGTTCATCAGCGACATGGGGAGAAGGAATACAGGGCAAGAATGTCTTTTTCTGGAGATGACACTAAGCTCTTTGGTAGGATAGACAGTGAGGAGGGAGTAAGAAAGATGCAGCGGGACTTGCAAAGGCTAGAGAGGTGGTCCAGGGTTTGGAAGCTGGAATTCAACACCAAAAATTGCAAAGTGATTCACATAGGAAACAAGAACCCCAAACCAGAGTGTTGGATGGGAAGGGTTAAGCTGGACACCACTTTTGAGGAAAGGAAACTAGAAGTCATCATAAGTGAGTCCCTTAAACAATCTTTCCAGTGTAAGAACATAAGAATGGTGTCAGCAGATGGGGACCATTTGATCCGTCTAGTCTACCCAAGGTGGCTACCCTCTCCCCTTTAATTGTTCAAGCCAAGCTGTCCACAATGGTTGTCCCACGCTAGTTTAAATTCTTTTACTGTTCCAGTTGCCACCACCTATGCTGGCAGGCTGTTCCATGGGTCTATCACCCTCTCTGTGAAGAAGTACTTTCTATAGTTGCTCCTGAACTTGCCTTCCACCAGACACAAGTTGTACCCCTACGTCCGAGTTCCTTTGTTTACTTGGAAGAGATTCTCCATCTTGTTTATTCCCTTGATGTATTTGAACATTTCTATCATGTCTCCTCTATTTCTTCTCTGTTCTAGTGAGTACAATTTTAGTACCTTGAGCCTAGTTTCATATGTCTCATGGTGCAGCCCTTGTACCATTTTAATAGCCTTTCTCTACACTGTCTCTAATTTGTCTATGTCCTTTTCAGGTGTGGCCTCCAGAACTGGACAAAGTACTCCCAGGTGTGGCCTTACCAAGGATCTGTACAGTGGCATGATTACCTCTTCCTTTCTGCTTGTAATACCCCTACCTATACATCCGAGGATGCCACTTGTATAACCAGACCTACAGTGAGGAAAGCAGGATAGTGTGTGTATTAAGAGGGGCTTTGATAGCAGGAGGAAAGAGGTACTACTATCTTTCTGTAGATCACTGATGAGACCACACCTAGAGTACTGTACCCAGTTATGAAGTCTGCACCTAAGGGAGGACCAAGACAGGCTGGAGGCAGTGCAATGTAGAGTAACCAAAATGATTCAAGGCCAGAAGGAAAGATCCCATGAGGGTCGGCTTAGGGCACTGAACATGTACTCTCTCAAGGCCAGATGAGAGAGGGGGGTGGTGTGATAGAGATCTTCAAGTTCCTGAAAGGAATAACAAGGTGAACTATGAGGAGCTCTTCAACAAGAATAGCAAATCTAGAACACTGTTATGATCTGAGGTTTTAGGTTTATGGCTTTGCCCCATGCGGTGACTGCAACAGGACTGAGGTAAACACCAGATTCTTCCTGCAAGGCTCTCTCATTACAAAGAAAACAGTAAGCTCATATGTCATCTCAGCCGATTATAAAGACTTAACTTTCTCACAAATTATCTTGGCTGATTAAAAAAAAAAGAAAGTATACTAACAGACATACAACATGCCTACAGAATTGCCCTCACTGACACCTCTGAGCTGAATAGCAAGAGAGGCCTGTCATAGCAGCAGGGTCTTGTGGTTTGCTTATACCTCCATCGGCAATGGTGTTCTGACCACAGGAAAGAAAGCACTCTGCTCACCTGCCTGATTCTATCATTCTTATAGAATGTATTTGACTAACAGGTCTACTTGACGTAATTATCCTACAGACTGTTCTTGTACAAAAACAGGCTTATTTTCATAAAAAAAGTCATAGACCTTCCTGTCATAAAAACATGTTTTTGTCTTTTCTTTGGAAAAAAATCAGCTTGTGGAACAAAGTTTTGCGTATGCTTAGAGCTCCCAGTTTCCAGGTAAATGTCAGGGTAGGTAGGTAGGGGGAAAACCAGCAAGAACCAGCCTTAGTTGCTCTCTTAGACCTCAGGGTGTCCTGTCCCTGACCCTTGTGTCATCCTTATGGTTGTCTGTTACAGCACAGTTAGCTTATGCCTTGCAATGCCCAGGTACATACAAACTTACAGCTGAGACATGCACTTACATATCACTGCAAACACAAGCTCACAAGTGGAAGCTGGTGTGGAAGGAGGGTGTTCAGGAGAGATGTGAGAAATTTTACAGAGAGAGTGGATGCACCACTGATCTTTTTCTGCCATGATTGTCTATGTTTTTTATGTTATCATGCTGTTCTAGCTATGTTTATGGCTCATACCTTTACTTACGATTGCCACCACTGTCAAACCGAGTTCAGTCATGGATAATTTATTTATTTAGTTTTTGTTTACCGGGTAAGTGCACTAGACAAATCCTGCCTATTTTCAGGCATGACCCGGGGGAAGGGGATACATATGAATGCCAACTGACCTTGAACCAGATTAAGCTGTTGGTGGTATTTTTAGTGAATGAGGGAAATTTTGGCCAGGACACCGGGGAAATTCCCCTACTCTCTGTAGGTGGAGCCTTTGCTGCTGGCTGCATGATGGCCAGTGTGCATGAACCCTCGGAGGAGATGGACGTCGGGAGTACAGGGGAGTGGGCCTCCTCTCCTGTGCTTGCAACACTTGAGGCTATTGAAGAGGAACTTGATGTGGCTACAGTCTGCGCTGACACTATAATTGAGTCCACTACTGTGAACGATTCCGTTGGTAAAGAGAAGAAAGAAGTTACCGATTTTATTATTGAAGATTTCTCCCATTCTGCTCTGGTAGAGCAACGCTCAGCTTTATTTCTTCAAATGCAACAGCTGGACTCCAGAATAGTGGCATTAGCGCAGACACCTACAGAGTTTGATTCCCCAAGAGACGCCGCGAGAGTAAAGCCCCCTACTGACGCTGTACGGTCGACGGATTCCACAGTTACTTCCGCATTGGTGGCTGTTTCGGACGAGGCTGGCAGTTTATCAGGGTCTGTCTCGGTGTGCCTACAGCCTGCGCCGATCCTCCTGCATGACAAGCATCTGGACACAGCATCAACGGAACACGTTTTGAACTCAGTAAGTGGTGCACCTCTTCAAAGTCAGACTGCGACTGCTGCATATCAGAATTCTGACTCTGAGGTATTTTTCTTTTTGGCTAATAAATTCCCTTGGTGGAGTAAACACGGTGGGGTTTCGACTGCGGGGAAAAAACCTTCTCCTACGAGTTTAGCCACATTTAGTGGCCCAAAGACGTCTTGGTCACTGGAAAAAGTATTAGAGAGTGCTGGTTGGGAAAAAGGGGAAGGGGGTGTTTGGACTCCGGACTCTCAGGACCCCACCTATTTAAAAATGCTACAGAAAGCAGCTACCATTCAGACTTCTGCTACAGCTAAGAGCTCCAACGAACCCCGGGGTGTTGATTTAACTTGTGGCTTTTCTGAACCTGGTATTGCACCTCTTAACTCTACTGCCACTAATATTGACATTAATGTAAGGGAAGTTTCTCTTAACCCAATGTTGCCTATTGCTAATAGTGTTGATAATTTGTCTAAAAATATTGTTTCTCCTGTTATTCCTTCTGGAACCTCGATTCCCTTAGGCTCTAAACCTACCCCAGTTTTGCAAAACCCTGTGGAGAATTGCTCAGGTCGCCCAGTTGGTTTTAAACTGGCTGACTTGTTTAACTCCAAAGGAGAACCAGCACCCAGGCGTAACGCTGTTCGGTTACTCTATAAGGGTGGGTTGGAGGAACCACCGGACCGGGTGTATATTGCTAAAAAACTGCTAAAAGGGTCTATGAAATTTTTTTCTTCGGAGATTTTTGCTCTGATTAGTTTAGGAAACTCCAATTTTGATATTAGTTTCAAACAAGTTTCTGGTTTAGATAGATTTTGGGCTCAGTATGAGACATACCAGGCCTCCCCTATTTGGTCTCCTTTTCAGGCTATTCCATTAACCAAACCAGCTGTACGGAATATTACGATTATCTTTAAAAATGAAGGGGTGAATGTAGAAGACATTCTTTTTTGGTTAAATAAAAAGATGTGAGGTGCTAAATAGGCCCACACCCACGTTGGACAGTGAACAAATCTGGGATGGAAGCTTGAGGGTCCGAGTTAAATTGTATTCTACTAATACTGGACCCAAACATTTACCCAGTTTTATTTATTTAGGCAAAGACAAAGGGCTTATCTTTTATGCTGGACAACCCAAATCTTGTTTTAAGTGTGGTTCACGTACTCACCTTAGCTCTGCTTGTGACACACTGAAGTGTAGTCATTGCTTTGATTTTGGCCATACTTCTACGCCTGTAAAATCCTTTTAAATGCAACCTTTGCGAAGGTATAGAGCCAGCTTATGGGCGTTGTCCTGGGCATCCCATAATAGGGATGATTGTCCTTCCCATGATGGTTTAATTACCATGGCACAGCATTTGCAAGCACAAAAGGCTGCTGCTCGAGATTTGAAGACTGATTTTCCTTCTTCTACTCCAGTAATAGTTCTTAAAGGGCCTTCTGGGGTTGCTGTTCAAGATCCTCTTGATCTGCCTCCTACAATAGTACCCCCTGCAGAAGGAGTTCCTCCTTCTGTTTCTGATGTATTACCTAAAATTGCTGACATAAATGTTTCAGATGTTAAAATGCCCCCTCCTCCCCCTACAATCTGCTTCTGATGTGGATTCCTCTGTTTTTATTCCAGTCACTCATAAGAGAACTAGGAAAGGTCTGGCAGTAGTCAGTCGGGGCAAGGAAGCTAAAGCTCGTACTTGGCAATCTAATAACAAATTTGCTGTATTAGCTACAGACTTATCTGATAGGGATTCTGGAGGGGATGATACGGACACTTCCTCAGTTCGGTCTTGTCCGGATATGGAAGGAGGTAAAGATTTGGATCCTATAGCCAAACGAACCCGTCAAAGTCAAAGGAGTAAATCACCGATTGGTACCTAAATGGCTTCCTTCTCGATTTGTTCTTTAAATGTGAATAGTATTAAAGGTCAGAAGAAATTAGGGGGTGTTTTTCTGTCAGTTAAAGACTTCAAGTGTGATATTGTTTGTTTGGTGGATACAAGATTAAAAACCCATAGGGAATTACAACAAGCCTCTAGGGCATGGACCAGTGGTCCTTCTTTTTTGGTCATCTGGCCCCGATACTTGTGATGGTATTGGTATTTTGTTTTCCAATACAGATTTACATGTTTCTAGATTAGTTGATATTTTACCAGGAAGAGCTATGTTATTAGATTTTACTTATTATTTGGAGAGATTTTGACTAATTGTAGTTTATGCCCCACAGACTAAAGCTCAACGAGTCTCTCTTTTTCATTCAGTTAGACCTTTTTTGTATACCTCTAGGTTACTCCTCTGGGTTGGGGATTTCAACTGTGGTTTGCAACAAACTGATAGAGGGTTAAAAACTTCCAAACTTTTTTGTGATTCTGTTGCTTTAAAAGAGATTGTATCCACGGCTCAGCTTATTGATGCCTATAGGTATTGTCATGATACTGGTGGCTTTACTTTTTTTAAGGGACCTTTACGAACTAGAATTGACTTTATATTTCTGTCTAAAGTCCTAATAATTCATTCTTGTCAAACTGTGGGGGTGGAGTTTTCTGATCATGTTGCTCTTTGTGCATTATTTTCTTGGGATAATGCCCCCTCGTTGTAAGAAGAATTGTTGGCGTTTTAATGATTCCCTTTTAGAGGATCCCTCAATTTTGAAGTTGTGGCAGAGAGAAAGTGCGGCACGGCTATCAGTCGTGGATTTTTATGATAATGTTATGGACTGGTGGGAAGATTCAAAATTAAGATGGAAACATGTTTTCCAGAAGAAGGCGGCAGATACCCAGAATACTAAATATTTGAAATATCTTACCCTGAGACAACAGTTACAACATTTGATTTCTTTAGCTGACACTACTCGTAATGATTATAGTCAGCAAATTGATGTACTTTGTACCCAGATGAGAAAATTGCAGTATGATCGGGCTAGCTCTTTAGGACAAGAAGCTCGATTTGGGACAAGAATATATAAAGGAGGTCTGGATCCCTTTCGAGCATGTAAAAATCGAGTAGATTCCAAATTAAATTCGGTCCTTAAGATCTTCCTCTGGGGACTTGGCCACGTCACCTGAGGCATTGATCGAAATTGTTGAACAGCATGTTTTTAGAATGTTGGGTAGTGTGTCTGAATGTGAAACTGCTGAGGATTTTTTGAATTCTTTACATCTCCCCCAACTCTCCCTATTGGAGCAGGATGTGTTAACTGCTGATATCGTGGAGCAGGAAGTTGGGCAGGCCATTGATACTCTGTGTTCACATTCTGCCCCAGGTTCTGGCGGTCTCACTGCAAAATTTTATAAAACTTTTCACCTGATTTGGTTCCAGTTTTGACTTTACTATATAATGAAATGTTGGCCTCATTCTCTGACCAAAACTATGAAGGAAGCCATTTTAATTTTGATTTTTTAAAAAAAGGGTGATGCCACTGACTTGAACAATTGGAGACCACTTAGCTTATTAAATGTAGATTATAAAATTTTGGCTAAAATCCTGTTATCTAGATTGCTGAAAGTAGCTGTTTATATAAGTCCAGTCCAAACGTGTGGTATTCCTGGCAGATACCAACACGACAATTTAGTTTTACTGTGTGAATTATTTGCCTTAGGTGATAGACAGGTTGTTTCTGGATGGGTTCTAGGTTTAGATCAGGAGAAGGCCTTTGACAGGGTTTCTCATAATTTTTTGTTTATGGTTTTACAGGCCTTTGGTTTTCCAGTTAAGTTTCTTTCGTGGATTCAGACTTTATATAAAGGTGCCTTGATTATACCTAATGTAAATGGTTGGTTAGAGAATCCAGTTTCTCTTGTCCGTGGGGTCAGGCAGGGATGCCCCCTAAGTCCGATCCTTTATGATTTTTATATTGACACTTTGGTACTAGCAATATTGCTTTGTCCTCAAATCATAGGACTGAAGGGAATTCCCTCTTTACCACCAATTAAACTGTTAGCTTATGCTGATGATTTGGTTCTGGTGGTGGATAAATGTACTAAGCAAGAGGCCCTGGTTCAGGTTCTTCGGGACTTTTCCTCAGTTTCAGGATCTAGAATTAATTTTGATAAAAGTGTTGGAGTTCCTATAGGTCATACTTCTCTCCCGATAAATGGCACCTATGCTGGGATTCCTATTAAAGTTGATTTATTTAAATATTTAGGGATTTTTTTCAGATCTGGTGATATGTTGTCTCATAACTGGCTTATTACCTTAAATAAGGCAGAAGATTTAATTGCAGGATGGAAACAGACTTTGATTGGGGAAAAAAGAGTTGTTTTACTTAAAACATTGGTTATCCCTATTTTCTTGTATCTTAGTTATGTATTTCTGCCACCTTTGGTGGTTTTTACCAAATTATATGGGGTATTGTTTCAGGGGTTTTGGGGGTCCAGGCTTAACCCTATAAAACGAAATTTGACTTACAGACCCATACGGGAGGGTGGGGTAAATATGATTCACCCTGTTGCTTTTTTCTATAGTTTATTTTTTAGTTATAATTTTGGGAAGGCTCTCAAGCCAGGGGAAGTAGTTTGGAAATCTTATCTTATGTTATGGTTATCGTCTTGTTTAGCTAAATGGGATTCAGGGAAAAAAAATACTATTTCTCGGTCATTAGATATACCATTATATGGAAAGGAAGGCTATAAGATGGCCTTATCTTGGGGCTTTTCCCCTCAGGATTTTTGTATTTTGTCCAGACGTATGATATACGATAAGATCTGGAGACGAGAGGCCCATGAAGCTGTTGTATTTCCTTTCTGTCCTTTGAATCGTTTTTCCTGGATTCTTCAACAACTTGAAATCCTCGTTTACCTTCTTATGTTTGGGACATGGTATGGTTAAGTAATTATGACAGATTGGGGGTTAAAAGTAATCATAAGCATAAAGCTTTGAATGCCCGCTTTTGTCCCAGAGAACATTGTCAAGAAATCCTAGAAACTCAGCAACATTTGTTTCTTGATTGCCTGTTTTCTTTAGACCTCTGGTCTAGTCTGGCTACTTTATGGTCAGAACCCTTATTTCTCCATTTATCGTATGAACAAATTATGTTTTGTACTAATGTCGTTTTAAACACCAAATTTCATGTTGATACTTTGTATGTGGTTTTTGTTCTTATTAGATATTACATATGGCAAGCTAGATGCATGTTAGTTTTACATCAGAAATTAATCCCTAAACAAGAGATTATTTGTAATATTTGTAAAGCTCTCTGTTCAGTTAAAATGCATGATTTTCAAGCATATACAAGTCATCAATTTCATCTTCTGTGGCGTAATTGTGATCCTTTGACTAAAGATTGTTAATATTTTTTCTGTTTATTTTTTTTGTGTTACTTCTGTTTATGAACTTAGTTTTTTATGTATAGGATGCTGTTATTTCTCTGTAATGAAGTCCAACCTTCTAATAAAATACCCCTACTCTGCTTCCTGTAAGCAGAGGGGTCCCATTTTCATGTGGGACCAAGATGGCTGCGCCGCTGGACATGCTGTGGAGGACATGGAGGAGTTGGAGGCAGTGGAGCTGGTCTCTTCCCCTGTCTCTGTTCTGAGAGAGACCCCATCTTCTATGCCTATTGTGCTGCAATCTACTGAATATGGTTCTTCTGTGCCTTTGGATACTTCCCCTGCTGCTGTTGTAGATACTTGTGTGCAGTGTTTGCCTGTGGATCCTTCATTTATTCCTCAAACTGTGCTTACAACATCTTCTAGCCCTGCTACTATGGATATATGTGAGTCTTCTCCTGTTTCTATGGATGTAGATATGTTACTTAAAATCGAGGAACAGCGTTATTTCCCTGCTAGACAGCGTTTGTTAGCCCTTAAGCCTCAGTCTGGTTTTGTACCTGCTGCTACTGACTCACCGTCTGGGAAAGATTGTTAAACTGTCTCTTCACCGATTCTGACACTTCCGCATTCTTTGCCTGTTGCTACGGACCCTCCTCACTCCCTACCGCCTGTACTGACTGCACCTCTTGTTTAGCTTTCTCCAGAAATTTCTTCTGTACAGGTGCCTGCTTCTGCTCTCCCTGATGCCTTGCACACGATGGACTGGTCTGTTGAGTCGGCCCTGGAAGCGGCTGGGTGGGAGAAGGATCCTACCATTGGGACTTGGCGTTCTGGTTCTTCCCTGATCTGTACTAGGCCACCTGACAAACTGCTGGCCTCTCCTGTTTTTAAAGACTCTGATGCTTCTCTTGATCTTTCTTTGCCAACTGAACTTCTTCTGACTCAGAACTCGACTTTGCAATTTTGTCCTGCTTCCTCGACGCCTCAAGAACAATGGACTCTTCGGGACCCTGTGTCTCGTCTAGTTCCTGCTACTTCCACTGCTTCGTCCCCTAAAACTTATGCTGCATGCTTTCAACCCCCTGTACATCAAGCTAAAAGACACAACGCTGTTTGGCTGCATTATTTGGGGGGCTTACCTGACTTTCCTGACCGGTTTTTTGTAGGTCGCACTCTTTTGAAAGATTCTATGCAATTTGCTGCTTTTGAGATTTATGCCTTAATTCATGTTTCTTCAGAGTCTCATTTTGATATTAGTTTTAAAACTATCACTGGTTTAGAAAAGTTTTGGAGAAAATATCAGGAGCTTAAAACTTCTCCTTTATGGTCACTGTTTAATGCCATTCCCTTAACTAAACCTAGTCAGAAAACTGTTACTATATTGTTTCGTAACGAAGGTGTCGGTCTTGATAATACTGTCTGGTTAAAGCAAAGATGTACTGTCCTTTCTGACCCAGAGGCTATCTTTGATTCTGAGAATATCTGGACCGGTGAGTGGAGGCGAGGTTATGCTTGCACTTTAGGCTGGAATACAGCATCTCCCGAACAGCTTATGCTTGGGAAAGACAGGGAAGTTCTTTTTTAACCCGGCCAGCCTAAAGCTTGCTACAGATGTGGCTCTCAGAATCATATCAGTAGTGTCTGTGACAAGATTAAATGCTCTGTTTGTGGTAACATTGGCCATGCAGGTTCCCAATGTGTGGATGAACCTCTTTGCGTCCTTTGTGACGAATTGGGGCACACTTTCCAGACTTGTATTTGGGCAGCTCACGACTCCCTGACTCTTGCTGATGGGGAAGAACAACGTTTGATTATTACTGTCGCACAACGTTCTCGTTTATCTGACACTCTTTCTAGACCGCAACACGTAACCCTCCCTCACCCTGTTGTACCTGCTGTTGACCCCTCTTCTACTTTACACGAACGGTCTGCTCCTGTTTTGGAATTTCAGACCTTTACTACAGCTCTCCCTCCCCCTTCCTCTGATCTTGCTATTTCTACCTCGGAAGAGGTCCCTAGTCCTGTCTTGCCTAGTATTTCTGGGTCTTCCATGGACCCCCCCCCGAACCTTTTGTTAGGGTTACACGAGGATCTAAGAAGGGGACTTCTCCCTCTTCTAAGGCCCTGAAATCCTCTACTGTGACTCATGTGAATAAATTTGAGGTTTTACGCCACCCTCAGGACAACACGGACTCTGATACGTCCTCTGTTCTTTCCTCCCACCCTGATGTGACTACAGACACTGAAGTACCCATTGATAATATTGGTTCTCAAAAAAGGAAAGCTAAGGCAAAACTGAAACATAGGGAAGGTACCCCTAGGAATGGTAGGTTAAGGTGACTTTTGTGTTTTTGTTTTCATTGTCCCGTTTCTTGTCTTCTGCTTTCTCAGTGCATACTGTTAATGTTAACAGTATAAAGAAGCATGCTAAGAAAGATGCAGTTTTTTCCTTTTTATCTGGCTTGACAGCTGGTCTCATCTTTTTGCAAGATGTACGTTTCCATGCTCTTCCAGAAATTTCCAGGGCCACTCGTGCCTGGACCTCTGGGCTCTCTTTTTGGTCCTTTGGACAGGACTCTTGTTCTGGTTTGGGTATTTTATTTAGTATACCTGATGTTACTGTTGTTAAACTGTTGGATGTCTACCCGGGTCGGCTTCTGTTGTTGGATATTTTGATTTCTTCTGTCCCTTTCCGGATTATTAATATTTACGCCCCTCAATTGAAATCCCACAGAATTGAACTACTGAAACTGATTCAACCCTATTTGTACACATCAATGCATGTGATTTTTGGGGGTGATTTCAATTGTGGGTTATCCACTAAAGATAAGTCTTCTACTTCAAAGACTACTAAGTTGTTTTGTGACACGAATTTTCTGAAACAATTGCTCCATTCCACAGGTTTACAGGATGCATATTTATCTTTTACGGGTCGGCATACTCCTACTTTTCACAAAGGCCCCCTTGCAACCCGTATTGATTTTTTTTTTATTTCTTCCCACCTCCAACTTTCTGATGCTGTAATTCAAGTTGCGGAATTTTCAGATCATAATTTATTATCTATTTCTTTAGGCCCTTCCTTGACATCTCATTTTGGCCCTGGCATTTGGAAACTGAATGCTTCCATGTTATCTGATTCACATTTGTTAAGTCACTTAACTGAGTATATTCATAATCGAAAGACTGTATTTTTTTTATATGGTGCCCCCTGGGATTGGTGGCGGGATACGAAATCTGGACTCCGAATTTTATTTAAAAATTTTAGTAAACATCATCATGATTCATTGTACTTCCTTTATCACACTAACAGACGACGACTTCAAAAATTACTTACTTTATCTCATGAAACTGGCCATGATTTTTCCACCCAAATAAGTACTCTTAAGGAGCGCATGATGGATTATCACCTTCTGAAGGCTACTTCTGTTCAGCATCAACAGCGTTTTGGGACCTCTGGTACCCGTGATGCAGTATGTCCATATGCTTCTATTCGGTGAACAGTAGAGAGTAAAACCTTTACTATGCTGTTTGACTGACGGTTTCACCGAGCTCACTGATATTTTGGATATCAGGCACCGTGTTACCTGTTATACACAAAAACTGTTTGTTCCCATGCCCCCCCCCCCATCTGCATCCATAATGGACTACTTTTCCTTTTTACAACTTCCTGATGTACCTTCTTCTGTTGTAGACATGTTAGATACTGAGATACAAGCACATGAAATTGAAACAGTAATCAAGTCTTTACGTCCAAGAGTGACACCGGGCCTGGATGGCCTCTCCAGTGAGCTATATAAATTGTTTTCTGCTGACCTGAGTTCTGAATTGGCTACAGTTTATAATTCTATTTTACAGTGTGAACATCTTCCTTTAGACTTTAACATGGGTTGTTTATTTTACTTACATAAAAAAGGGGACAGAAGATTGCTCTCCAATTGGAGACCTTTATGCCTCTTAAATACTGATTTTAAAATATTGACCAACATTTTGGCCCTCAGACTTTCTAAATTGGCCATATATGTGATTTCTACCACACAATCTTGCAGTGTCCCTGGGAGATGTATTCAGGACCATCTAATTTTACTTAGAGAAATGATTGAACATGGAAATTCTAATGTTTTACATGGTTTCATATTCTCACTGGACCAACGGCAGGCTTTTGATTCTGTACATCATGATTTTTTATGGTCTACTCTTTGATATTATAAAGTACCTGATTATACCCTGACTAGACTCCGGTTGCTATACCGGTCTGCAACTGTTGTCCCACTGGTCAATGGATGGAAGGGCCCTATGCTTCCTCTACACAGAGGGGTTAGACAGGGCTGTCCTTAGTCACTTTTATATGTTTTTTTGATCCCTTACTTGTTCTATTAATTCGGCCCCAACAATTATGCCACTTCCTCAGCCCCATATTCCGTGTTGGCCTATGCAGGCGATATGAGTCTCGTGTGGCTAATGTTGCCTCCGTGCATTCTGCATTATGGCATTGTTCCAAGTTTGGGGCTGTTTCTGGCGCGGCCCTTAATCTTGATAAATGTGTAGGCCGTAGATTAGGTTCCCCTTTTGAAGATGAGTCTTCTGTTGACATTAGACTTTGTGATGACCCTATTAGGATTTTGGGCATTTTATACAGTACTGGTCCTTTAGATGTCCTTAACTGGACTCCCAAATTAGATTTTGCTCAGACTATGGTTGCACGTTGGAATTCATGGCAGATGAGTAAGAAAAAAAGGATTTACTTGATTAAAACCTTTCTGCTTCCCCTTTTTCTCTTTCTGGCTTATATTTCCCCCCGTCCCCGGCAATTTGAAACCAGATTGCTTAGTCTCTTTTTTCAAGCCCTATGAGGTAGCTGCCTGAACCCCATTAAATGCCAGATCACCTATCTCCCTATTCGGGATGGAGGCCTAGCTATGGTCCAACCTGTTTTTTTTTTATACTAGTTTTTTCTTGTTTTATAATATTAGACCCCTGCTGGTTAACCAAAATCGAGGTTGGGAACCTTGGTTTCTTGAATCCTGTGGTCCTTGGTTTCATAAATGGGAACTTAACAAATTGACGGTTTTAACACATTCCCCCCAGATTTCTTCTTATGTTAGGGATAGTTTTTTTCGTTTGAAACACTGGCAGATTACTAGCTGTATGCTAATAACTGTCTCCAGAAAATCATTGTATAAGTATTTAGTGGACTGTGTATGTTTGGAGATTGTTGTTTTTCCCAAATGTCCTACCCAACATCTCCCTGCTTTGCTCACTTTACTTCGTAATTCTAGGGTTCCCTAAAAGATGTGGGACTTGCATTGGCTTAGCTGCCATGAACGTATCAACGTCAAATGTAACCATAAACACAAATCACTACAGGACAGATTTTGTTCCAGACCTGAATGTCAGCAACAAGAAAAACTATTTCACACCTTTTTTTTCATGTACATTTATTGTTTCTTTTTGGACTCTATTAGCTGCCAGATGGCGTGAACCTTGTTTGCTCTCATTACTTATGACAATTTGATGTATGGTTTTTCCTCACTTGGTCTCATTGGAATATTAATAAGTTAAATTTGATTTTTGTAATAATCAAATGGCATGTGTGGAATGCTCGTTGTCTGTTTAATTTACAGAATCAGGATGTGCCTCTTCTTATCATTATTCAAAGAATCAAACATGATTTGAAGGCCATATATTTTTCAGAGGCAGAGCATTTGCCGTCTGACTCTTTGTTGGAATTATGGACACTATTACCTTGGATAACTGATTCTGATTTTCCTGTTACTTAATTATTTTGTTTTATATTTTTCTCTGTATCATTTTCATTTTTCTTTTTCTGTTCAGTTGATGTTCAATAAAAACTTCCCCTACTCTTTTCGAGAAGTGCCATGGGATCTTTAACATCCACCTGAACTACCACCAATCCAGGCAGATGGGACCTCGGTTTAACATCTCATCTGAAAGACGGCACCTCAGAAGTGTAGCACCCCTCTCATGCTGCACTACAGTGTCAGTACTGGGATAGTAACCCAAGTGCCAGATGTGGGAACTGAACCCACAGCCCTCAGATCTCTCGGCCTCAGAGGCGAGTGTGCTACCTACTGAGCCACTGACACTGCTAATTAAAATGCCTCTGGGAAAACTTTGAAAATGTAATACTTAAACACAGTTCAACTTACATTAAAGCAGCAGTGCAATGACACTGGGCAAAAATGTGACCCAATGTTTTTATCACTATAACGGATTTCAGGCATTAGTTTTATTTGTTGGCAAAATGTTCTAGCTTCTCCAGAATGCAAGTATTTTATAAATGTCTTAGTTGAGCTGGCTGTCACATTTGGCTTAGAAATAGCATTGTAGATCCGGCAAGGGTTAGAAGTGAAAAAATAAAACAAGCATTTGTCAATGCCTGATGTTTGCCACTGGTATAGAAGCCCTGGGGTACTAGATGTGTTGTGGTGCACTTTGTGGGCTATGTATTACCAAAGTTAGGAATCTGCATTTGTAAATTTCAATGCAGCCTCATAACTTTGTTGTGTTTTAATATTTTTGCTCCAAATTGTCAGCATTGCCTTTTTATGACCCCACCTCATGAACAAGTACAGAAAACATTTTCAACTCCTGCCTATGAAATCACCATTCAGAAAGAAAAAACACATTTTGGGCAGGATTTGAAAAGTGACAGCTGTCACATTCCTGAGGTGCTGTAAAGAACTGGCTATGCTGAAAAGTTTGGGTAAAAATATTGAAAATTACCAAAGTTACGAGCCTGAGTTCACAAAATTCAACATAGGCTCATAACTTTATTTTTTTGTTATATATTTTTATGCCAGATTTTCAACATAGCCTTCTTATTGCCCCGCCTTATGAACAAGGGCAGAGAAAATTTTAAATTCCTGCCCAATATGTGATTTCATGCAGTGACTGTGAAATCACCTTTTGGGACTGATTTACCTAATTTCATTACAATTGTTCACGAGGTGGGGTCTCAAAAAAGGCATGTTGAAAATTTGGGGCCAAAATATGTAAAAACCGCCAAGTTAGGCCACTAAGTTCAAAACCCCATTGAAGTGCATTGAATCACATATGTGATTTCCCCAGTTCACTGTCCAGCTTTGAAGAGTGAAGACATGTCTGTGGTCCACTGAGGATTACGGCATTGGACCCCCAGTGGGTAAGCAAGGGTTTGGGGTTGGAGGGTAGATGCTGAGTGGGAGGTTCGGGTTGGGGGACTAATGGTGCAACAGACATTGATGGATGGTTTTCTATTTTACAGAATATAAAAAAAAACAAGGGACACGTTTCATTATTTCACAGTGGCCAGTGAGTGCAGGGACCACACAGACAGCTCTCCTGACAGGGCAGACTGTGTGCAAGATGTCATCAGCTCTGAAAACTGAAAACTGAAGCAACAGCTTAGGAGGTCATGACACTGGTGGATTGGGCACTCCCATTGTCAGTGTTATGTTTCTGGGAGAGTGCTGAGAGGGAGGGAGGAAGGGTTGGATGGGGGGACAGTTAGGGGGCACCAGTAACAGACATCGATGTATGGTTTTCTCTGTTACAGCTGGTATGAGCCCCTGGATGTTTGAAATTCCAGGCTGATCATGATAGATCAGCTGCACTTGCTGTGCTGTGTAGATCAAAGGAAGGAGCCGACTCATGATTGGGTCAGCATTTTCTATTCAAGTACAGGACGTCCCTGCCCAGCAAGCCAAAACTGTGTCGTGATCAGCCTGGCTGATAATTGGTGTGGCACTGACATGCCCCTTGAAGACTGCTCTGCATTGGGCAGACAGTGTCACACAACTCAAAATCCAATTCTCATAACAAAATGTTTGCTGCGAGCATACACGCATGGTGAATATAAAAAGGAGGTACCTAGTAAAGTAAATTTGACATCAATGTTATTCATTAATCTCAGATGAAACTAGCTTTTTGTTAAACATGTTTACTGTAATGTGTTTCTTCTTTTCATACCACAAAAGACATTTGCATTTAACTGGATTTTTGTCCTTAGAATGTATCTGCCTATGCAAAATGTCTATGGGCAAAGTCATAATCATTTATGTATGACATCATAAACTGTTGTTGAGAAACAGAACATGATGTCATAAGCACTGGATTATTGCCAAATTTGTATGAATATTCAATCTGCCACATTACAAATGTATAATGCATTACATTTTTATTGTGATAGTAAAACTAGAGGTTAAGTCTATCTGCCGTTTAAAGTAAATACGGTTGTTATTGTGTAAAAAAAATCTATGAATTCATAAGTAATATATGTGTGGGGTAAAAGGCTAGAAAATAAATTAATAATTTGCAAAATAATAAAGCCTGTCCAAACCTTAGAGGAGGAGGAGATCTTTGTCAGAGAGAAGCTTTACAATCTTAGAATCAAAAATCAGTGCTCCAACTCTAAAACTTCATTACATGTTCAAACAGCCCTGACCCCAATCAGCAACTTTATTGGGGGCAGGGGGCACCAACACCTGCAGGCCGAAGGGCTTATGGAGGCACAAACATGTGCAACACTGTTTCTGTGCAAAGCCATCTGCTGGCTGTTCAACAATTCTGCAAATAACAATACATATTTATAGCATTTACCAGCGACATCAAGCATTGTTACTAGCTGTGACTGAGGACATTGACACGTTATCAGGATATTAGGCATTACTGAACTTGGTGTAGGGCACCAGTTTACTAATCATGTCTTGCAAAGTCCTTTGAAACATGACTTATTAAATCTTTCCCTGTTGTTCACTCACTAATGTGCTGTATTTGTGCAGAAGTTTCTGGGTGATTTTAAAATAGTTTTTCTTCAGCAAAGCCAGACCTTATAGTATACAGTATTAGCCATTCAGGCATACAGTTTAAAGGCCGAAGTGAGCCCTACACCTACCGTACATTAGCCATTTAGCATTTTCTTGCCTCTCAAGTGCAGTAGCCCAATAAACATTCTTTCTTTCTTTCAATATATTATTTAGACAGTAATTATGAAATGGGTACAAAGAATTCTGTCTGCTAATTGGCTGACATGGGTTCGCACCTACACTTTTACCTCTAACTCACACTTAAAAAAGTACTGATCCCAGTCAACCTGCCTATTCATTTACCAGGAATTAGTGGGCACATTTGTGCATTTTGAAATTTACAGTTTCAAGTTTTGGAACTGTTTCTACCCTTAAAAAATAATATTGTGATAAAAACGTTTAATTATCTGTTATTCTGTAGTTAGTGTATCTTTTTTATTATCATGAAACCCATATTATAAGTGCAATAAGACATACCAAGGTGTGAGAAAGGCTGAGATAACTGTTCTTTCAGGGGCAGTAAGGTCTGAGAACAGAAGGAGATAGGACAGGTCCTAACTACACAAAGGACTAAGCTCTTTAACTGCTTACAGAAGGTTGGGGATGTAACTAGGTACTGGCAATGTAGTACCCCTGCACAAGAGCAGTGGTTGGGATGAACCGAGGCACTATAGACCTGCCGGTCTAATGTCCACTGTGGGAAAGCTGCTAGAAACTTTAATATAGGCGAGGTAAGTGGGTTTCCTAGAGGCAAACACACTTGAGGATAACAGACAGCATGGGTTCACAAAAGGAAGATCATGTTGGACAAACCTAATCAACTTTTTTCTTTGGGTTATGAAGATGTGGGGCAAGGGACAGGTGGCTGACATACTGTACCTTGATTCAGTAAAGCCTTCAACTGTGTAAAATGCAAATGGTTAAGAAGCTGGGAGACCTGAAGGTGGGAGATAAAATGGTTCCATGTAATATGGGTAGTGATGCAGTGAAAATTAATTTCACCGGCGAAATTCTAATGAAATTGGCAATTTCGTCCCATGAAATATTTTATGAAATTAATGCATTTCGCTGAATATTTCGAGGGTGCAAAATGCAGATGAATTATACTTTGAAAAGTGTTTTCCCCCATCCTGACCATAGCGGCCAACATTAAAGTAAATATTTAAATCCCCAGGATCCCTAGTGTCTAGTGGTTCCACCCCCTGGCCGATTCCCGGCCTAATATGAAGAATTCCCTCTCACCACTATCACTAAGATTCACCCCCATTCCTCTTCCAGAATGTTAATTAGAAATAAATATCCCTGGTGTCTAGCATCCCCTCTGGCCGATCATTGGCCCAATCTGAAAATTGACACCCCAGATTCACATCCCTTCCCCCATTGTCCATGATTGAGGCATCCAGATTCCTCCACATGATGTTATCATTGTTTAATTAAAAAAAAAAACTTTCCCTGCTGTCTAGTGGATCCCCCAACCTGTCTAGTAGTGACCCCTACCCCACTCCCTCATCCAGGACCAGGACCCCAGCGGGCCACCAGCACAGCCCTCTACTCACCTCCATGGCCAGCAGCCCAACTGAGTGCTTTCACTTTTCAAGAATGAGCCCACTCCAATTAAGTGCTTTCAATGAATTCCACTTTTTGTGGGCAAAATATTGCATTTCACCCGCAGAATTTCGCACCTGCAAAATATTTCATAAAATATGTGAATTAAGCTAAATATTTACTGGAATAAAATTGTTGTATTTTGCCCATCCCTACACATGGGCGAAGATTAAACTGTGACTGCCAAAACAACAAGAGCCAATTGCCAAAAACAAAATTGGCTATCAGCACTTCACCAATGGGAAGAATCAGTGGCAGCACAACAGTACCAACAGGATCAGAAATGTAAACTTACTGTGCCCCTCAGAGGAGTCACGTGATGAGGTGGACTGAGTAGCAGCCTTCTTACTGAGCTCCTGCCTTTTTCGATTAAAACTACCTATTTGAACATTTTAAAGCACTTTCTCAGTTTCTCAGCAGACAACAGTTTAATCGTGTGCTATTGGATAGCTGAATTTGCTACATCTAGGAGCGGGAATGGAAGCTGAGATGCACTCAGCACTTCCCAAACATACACCTCCTCCCACCCCAGAAAAACAAAGCAAGAAATCTAGGCTGCAAGCCTCGGCTTTGGGCAAAACATCCAGCGCCACTACTGACCTGAACCTCCTTACTTTAGAGTGCTTCTTGGAGGAATTTTGCCCCTTCCGAGAAGAAATTAAATCTCTCACCTCTAAAATGAGAACCATGGTGACAGCACTTGAGGATCTTTCCAGGCGCACCGGAGACAGTGAGGTGCATATCAAATCGCTAGAGAACAAGGCAGACCACGTGGATCCTGAATTCGCCATTACCAGGCAGCAGATTGCACGTCTGGAAGCCAAAGTGAAAGATCTGGAGGGCAGGAGTAGATGCAATAATGCCATTTTTATAGGGTTGCCCGAGGAGAAGGAAGGAGGAAATGCAGTGGCATTTGTGCAGAAACTAGTGCTGAAGCTGGTAGGTAGTTCTCCATTTGGCACTGCCTACTGCATCGAAAGGGCCCACACAGCACTCAGGCCAATGCTCCCACCTGAAGCATCACCACAAAACCGTATTTTCAAATTTCTGAATTTCCAGGAGCAGCAGCATTTCCTGCTGAAACTAAAGGAGCTGCAAGAAGTGAAATGGGGGGAATAACAAAATCCAGATAGCCTAGGACCTCCCTGCCACAGTCTGTCAGCAGCCTACAGCATTTCATCCGATCATATCCAAGTAAATTCCAGTTGGAGTGAAGTTCAGGATGATGTACCCTGCCAAACTGCAAATTCATCTGCAAGGCCAATGGAAGAGTTTTGAAGACCCTACTGCGGCAGGGTCTGACCTCAACCTAGCCCTCCCCAACCTCTTCAAACCCCGATGAGCACTTTGAGGATAGTACCTGGGAAGCTGCTGGTCTTTGTGTAAAGGTACTGTGTTCGGTTTTCTGTCCTACTATTACGCCCCTGAGCTCATTAACAGCATGGAGCCTCTGGACTGTCCAAGGCTGCAGAACCCATTCTAACTTTGTCCCCATGTGCGTTTTCTGTAACATGCTATAGCACTGAATGGGGGGCTTTTATTTTCCTTTTTCTGTGGGCAGCTGAATCCCTAAACAGGTTAAGTCATGTATCTCCTGCTGCTATACCAAGTGGGCGCGTACTGTTTAAACTGCATGTAGGCATCGTTATGTCGGACTGTCTATGGATCCCCCTAGCTGATCTCCTCGGATTTGTCTCCCTGCTTTTGGCTTCTAGGTTCATGAAGCTACTTCAGCCAGAGAACATTTTAATTGGCCTGTATAGACTTTATTTTGTTGTGCTGTGCAAGGACAGCGCCTTGCATTTGCTTTGGCCAAATTGGGGCATGTTTAATTTCATTTGAAGCGGAGCCTGCGACTGCTGATTCCAATGGCCTCTTCAAGCTGGAAGGGGAGATGTTTATAACAATTTATCCACCCTCTTAACAGTCAAGGAGGATTTTATTATTATTATTATTTCACCTAAATATTTACAATCGAGGAGCAGAGCTTCAATTTACAAACTGTCCAGCAGGGGGGAGCAGTACTTTTTAAGCCTACTGCAAGAGTGTTATTTTTATGTTTGCTTGCATGCATGTGCAAGAAACATAGTGCCATCATCCGAGTTTTCAGAGGTGTGGCAGCCCTCTTCCAATTCAGGCAGTGTGTTTGCAGGCGTGGTCGCAGTTCTCCAATGCCTGCTCGAGCTGTCTATGACCAGTCCAAAATGCAGTGGCGTACAGTTGAAAGGGGGAGCTATGTTTCAGTGAGCAGCGTTCAGATATTGCCTGCTCATGCGCGCTCCCCCTACACACGCACACACACACACACACGCACGATACTGCATGCTCACCCCCACACACACACTGTAGCTGATGGGCGTGCCAATCCCCGCCGGCTGTGCTGCACCCCAAAAACAGAGTTCTATATGCCATGCTGGGTGCCCACCCCAGCGTGGCTACACATCAGTATAGCCGACGGGGGTGCCCAATCCCCCATCGGCTCCACTGGTTCCTGCCCCCCAGAGTACAGGGTGCCACGCTGGGAGCCCACCCCAGCATGGCAACACATGCTATCGCTGATGGGGGTACCCAATCCTCCGTCAGCTCCACGCCCCACCCCACAAGTTATCTTTCAGCCACGCCTGGGAGCCCACCCCAGCGTGGCAAACGCTCGCGTTGTCGCCATTAAAAAACACCTGAAACTCAAAACAGTCCTCGGTGTCTCTGTCCCCACCTGCCTTCCACCCACTGCGCACCCTGCCCTCCCCACACCCCTCACCCATACTTACCTCCGGACTCCAGCGCAATGATCTTCGGTTGACCGGGAATACGTCTGCACTCTTCAAAGCCGACCGCTAACTGAGGAAATGCCATTAGGCTGTATAATGGGATAGATAGGGGTTTTTCAACTTTGCTGCATATCTCAGGCATTTTTTGGAATTTTTGCATCAAATTTTCAACATGGGGTTTATGGGACCCCTTCTCATGAATGATCTCACTGTCATGGCATTAATCCGCCCTGAAGGGTGATTTTGCAGTCACTGCATGAAATCACCTTTCGGGACTGAGTAATGAAACGACACTGCCCCTGTTCATAAAGTGGGCTCTCAAAAAGCCTACGTTGAAAATTTGGTGGAAAATTCCTAAAAATGACTGTTTTACGAGCGTGCGTTGCACAGTTCCTACGCTCACTCATAAGTTCACGAATTTTCAATATTTTCACTCCAGATTTTCAAAATTGCCATTTTACCACACCTCCTTATGAGCAGTGCAGCTGTCATTTTTCACATCTTGCCCAAAATGTGTTTCCGCCCATGTAGTGCACAATGGCGCAGTCGGTGTGTGAAATCAATGTGTGGGACACATTAAGAAAATCACAGTGACACTGTTCATGAGCAGAGGTCTTAAAATGGTTATGTTGAAAATTTGGTGAAAAAATTCCTAAAAATGACTGTTTTACAAGCGCGCATTATGTGGAAAGTCTGGTGAAAAAATTCCTAGAAATGACTGTTTTACGAGTGTGCGCTGCACAGTTCCTATGCACGCTCGTAAGTTTGCGAATTTTCTATATTTTCACTCCAGATTTTCCACGTTGCCATTTTATTACACTTCCTTATGAACAGTACAGCTGCTATTTTTCACATGTTGCCTAAAATGTGTTTCCGCACATGTAGCTCACAATGGTGCAGTCGGTGTGCGAAAGCAATGTTTGGGACAGATTAAGAAAATCACAGTTACACTGTTCATGAGCAGAGGTCTTAAAATGGCTATGTTGAAAATTTGGTGACAAAAGTCCATAAAAGGACTGTGTTACGAGTGAGCATTGTGCAGTTTCCACGCACCATCGTAAGTTCATGACTTTGTAATATTTTCAGTCCAGATTTTCACCAGTGGCATTTTTCCACACTTCCTTATGAACAGTACAGCTGTCATTTTTCACAACATGGCCGAAATGTGTTTTTCACACTTTCAGCACAGAGATGCATGGTCGCTGTGGGAAATCATTGTTCAGGACAGATAAAGAAAATCACAGTGACACTGTTCATGATCGGAGGTCCCAAAATGCCTGTGTTGACAAGCTGCTGTAAAAAATCCCCAAACTAATTACATCATGGGTGTGCATTGCACAGTTTCTATGCATGCTCGTGACTTCACCAGTTTTTTTTAATATTTTTACTGCAGATTTGCAACATTGCCATTTTTTACACCTCCCCATGAACAGTATAGCTGTCATTTTTCACATCCTGTTCGGAATGTGTTTTTGCACCTGTGGTGCTAAGTGCCATAGTCGCTGTGCATAAGCAACTTTCCGCTAACAAACTGATATTGCCACTATTCATGAGGTGGGGGTCACAAAAAAAACATGTTCAAAATTTGGAGTGAAAATACCAATGAATGCCTGAGGTGTTAGGGTTTCCAACCATAACACTCCACCTTGTAGAGAATGACAGGCATCAGGGGTGTGACTTAGGATTCTTGCCTGTAATCCTCATACCATTCCACACTCTGCAGCCAGTGAGAGGTATTGAGGTATGCCTTGGACTCTTCGGCCCCAAAGTTCACCCCATTCTCCTATACCGCACCATCTCACTGTATTTCCTGATGGAATGGGGTGCACATAAGGGCCAAAGACCCCAAGGCACACCGTGACTCTTGTCAGTGTCTGCAGGGTAGGGTGTGGTGAAATGGCATGGCCGTTATGCCTGATGACCCAAAGGCACACCCCAATGCCTATCACTCTGCAGGGTGGTGGTGGGGTTGGCTTCAGTTCAATACTTCACTGCCATTTCTGTTATGCAGCTCTGTAACTTCTACACTACCAATGCCAATGCCAGCAAGCAAACATTCAGCATTGACAAATGCTTGTTAACTACAGTTCTGAGTTTACTAAATGTTTTAGGTAGTTTGATGAATTTCTTCAGCTAGTCATGGAAAATAACAGGGTGGGAGCGGGGGACAGCAACTCATGCTCTATTCAGCATGGTTGGAGTATTTATTGTGGGATATGGGGGTGGGGGACGCCATCCCATCTCTGTGAAGCAATTTTTGCTGGATTGTCACATGGGGTCATGGGGATGGAGGGGTCTGTTTCACGAAGCATATGGCCTTATACTGGGTTACATCCAGAAGGGGGGAGCTGGGGTGGGGGTAGAAGTGGGGGTTTGTTGAGGGGGCGGGGGACCAATGGCATCACTTGTGTTGAGATATACCAGTTATCACCAAGGTTTACCATTGGTTGTTTACATGGGTACTAAAAATTATATGACTATGTGGCAGGTCAGGTACAATTTTTCTAGTGGAATGTGAGGGGCGCCAGAAACAAGACAAAACGTTACCAAGTCCTGAAGCATTTAGGCCATCTTAAGGCTGATATCACCTGTTTGCAAGAAACACACCTGTTGGACTCCGAGTCAGGACTCCTTCTGAGACAGAATATAGGCCAATCATTTACGTCAGGGTCAAGCACGCAGAGTCAGGGCATTGCTATTCTTATAGCTCACCAGCTGGCTTTTACCTGCCTGCAGATACTTTGGGATCCCAATGGCCGATATCTGGTACTCAGAGGAACTCTAGACTACAGTGAATTGATTATTGGGTGTATGTATGAGCCTAACATGGACTCACCACAGTTTTTCTCTGAGATTTTTAAGCTCCCTAAGAGTACACATGGGGGGTGAGATACTAACAACAACAAAAACAAAAATGGAAAGGGACCGAGGGGTAGTCATATCAGATGACTTAAAGGTGGGCAAGCAATGTGAGAGGGCAGTAAGGAGGGCTGGGGGGATACTGGGATGCATAGGGAGAGGCATCACCAGTAGAAAACAGGAAGTTGTTATCCCTCTGTACAGACAGCTGGTGAGACCCCATCTGGAGTACTGTGTGCAGTTTCTGGAGACCCAGTCTCTGCAAGGACATAGACAAGATGGAAGCTGTCCAGAGGAGGGCAACTAAATGGTGTAGGGTCTGCACCGAAGACATATGAAGAGAAACTAAAGGAGCTTAATATGTATAGCCTTGAGGAAAGGAGGAGAGGGGACATGATAGAAACTTTCAAGTACCTCAAGGGAATCAATAAAGTCCAAGAGGGTAGCATCTTTCAAAAAAGAGGTGTGCAAGAACAAGGGGCACAATCTGAAGATGGGGGTGGCTCAGAGGTAATGTAAGGAAGTATTTTTTCACAGAGGGTTGTGGATGCATGGAAAGGCCTTCCAGAGGAGGTTGTGGAGTCAAAACAGTGGTTGAATTCAAGCATGCATGGGACAGCCATAAGGCAATTCTAGGGGGTTGGGGTAGAAAGAAGTAGGCTGCTGGTTAACTAGGATCTGCAGCTTATCCATTAGGTAGGGAAATGGGCACACTTGGTGGGCCAAGTGGTCCTTATCTGCCGTCAAATTCTATGTTTCTATGTTTCTTTCTCCAATCTTAAAATTTTCTTGGGTGGAGACTGGAACCTCCCTTTTAACCCCGACCTGGACAAAACATACCGCAGATCCCAAGGGCTGTCACTGGCCCAGCGGGCCTTAAGGGACCTGGTGGACCACTTCGGATTGTGTGACCTCTGGAGGTCTCTCTATCCGTCTTCCAGGGAATACACTTTCCACCCCCCACTACACAACTCTTCCTCCAGAATAAACTATTTTTTTTGAGCCAGATTTCCCTAGCAGGAGTCAGAGGATACAAAATAGAGGCTAAGGTCATTTCAGACCACTCTCCGGTTTGGTGCATGATGTCTCTCGCCCCTCACCAGAAGAAAGACACCATGTGGAAGCTGAACAGTCAGCTACTAAAACATCCAGCCACAGTTAATCAGATAACCCAATCCATTGAACACTACACGGCTGATAACTTGCATTCCACAGGAAGGCCTGACATAGAATGGGGGGCACTAAAGTGTTACCTCAGAGGGGAACTCATCAAGATAGCCTCCCACAGAAAGAAGCAGAGAGAAGCTCAACTTTCCAACATATTGATCCAAATTCGACAGCTGGAAAGCAGCCTCCTTCTAGCAAGAGATGAACGCACTAAAACTATTCTCTTAAAATTACGAGAGTCTTATAATGAGCTGCTACGAGAAAAGGCGGAATACGCCATTCTCAAGTCCGGCTCAATTTATATAAACCAAAGAGAGAAGGCTGGGCACTTACTGGCTCTGAGGATTAAACAACAGGACTCTGCCAGATTAGTACATGCCATCAAGTCATCTGTAGATGACTCCATTAAAGTTACCCTGAGGCACATAGCTTCTGAATTTGAACAATATTACAGGGACTTATAAAGTGCTAGGCCTAATCCCCCTGCCCCTCAGGAGATAGAGACCTGCCTGGACTCTCTCCCCCTACCCTCTCTGGGAGTAGCAGAGAAGAGTATGCTGCTAGTCCCTGTCACAGAAGCAGAAGTTACAGCAACGATCTGTGAGCTCCCATTGGACAATAACCCAGGCCCGGATGGATTGTCCCCAAACTTCTATAAGAAGTTCCAAGACCAGTTAGTCCCATGGTTATATAGGTTTTATTCATCTATACTGTCTGAATGCCCCTCATATCCCCATATATTGGGAGGCCCTTATAACTGTACTTCACAAATCAGGTAAGCCAGAGGACAAAGTCACGAGTTACAGACCCTATCTCTCTCATTAACAATGATATTAAGATCTTAGCTAAATTATTAGGGAATAGGCTAAGCAAGGTGCTTCTTACTTTAATAGGACCCGAACAAGTAGGTTTTATGGTAGGTAGGACCTCCCAAGATCACCTGCAAAAACTGGTGCACATTTTCTCCGTATCCAGGGACTCCGAACATCCTGCAGTTCTAGTGTCCCTGGATCCAGAGAAAGCATTTGATAGGGTGAACTGGGAGTTTATGTTTCAGGTCCTAGTGAAGTTTAGCTTCCAGGACCTGTTTATTTGCTGGATCAGAACTATGTATACTGATCCTACTGCCAAGATATACTGCAACAGGATGCTCTCTCCTTCCTTTCCCTTAAAATCAGGTACCCGGCAAGGATGCCCCCTGTCACCTCTTCTCTTCAGTTTGTACCTTGTGCCCATGTTGTGAAAACTTAGGAGCAATTCCAGTATCCACGGAATTCAGGTAGTAATAACACCAATATTGAAATGTGGCGACAGCTCCGTCCCAAACAACTACCAGGCCATCTCGATTCTCCCCCCACTCTCTAAAGCCCTTGAAAAGATCATGGCCAATCAGCTCACTGACTACCTCCTTGCACACAACCTCTTATGTAGGAAGCAGCATGGTTTCAGAGCTGGTCATAGCACTATGACTGCCCTCACAGAATTCGCTAACTCCCTGCACTCCACGCTTGACAAGGGGCACCTCGCAGGGGCCGTGTTTATAGACCTCTCAAGGGGCTTCGACATGGTTTCTCATCCCCTCCTTTTTAACACATTAAAACAAATTGGGGTCTCTCATTGTCCACTCTCATGGTTCTCCAGCTATCTTTCATCTAGAACACAATGTGTTAAAATTAATACTACCATATCTACTATGCTGCCTGTGTGCTCAGGAGTTCCCCAGGGATCTATCCTTGGTCCCCTGCCATTCAGCATCTACCTTAACGCCCTGCCTAAATCCTGCCCCAGCAACCTTCTCCTCTTCGCAGATGATGCTGTTCTTTATGCCGCACATCCTGATCCTCTCTCTCTCTCTCTCTCTCTCTCTCAGCATACCTTACAAAACTCCTTCTCTCAGACTGAACACTGGTTTGCTGAACACAGATTGGTGGTCAACATTAAAAAAACTAAGACAATGCTCTATGCCCACCGTCAAAACAGATCAAAGGATTTCCCCCTGGAAATACTCTCTGTCTCTCTCATCCCACTGGAACAGGTCCAAAAGTACAAGTATATTGGTATTACATTTGACTCTTCCCTTTCATTCCATGAACATATAAAAATCCTCACCTCCGCCACCAACACCCACATTGGTCTCCTTTACAGACATAAAGACTGCCTGCTACATGAAGCACTTCACCTAGCCATTACCTCCTCATTGTTATTGCTGGTGGACTATGGCCTCACAATCTATGCTGCTGCCAACCCTACAGCGCTTCATCAAATACCAGTAGTCATCAATAAGGCCTGGCAGCTCCTCTCCGGTGCCGACAAAAATACTCATACCTGCACCCCATACTCGCTCACCAATATCCTCTCCCCTAACTCATTGTCTCCTAGCAGATGCCTGTAGTCATCAGTAAAATACACTGGTGTGTCCTGAGGACGTCTGCAGAAGTCAGCTACTGACTCCCAGTGTGCCCTTGCAACGTCTGGAGAAGTCACTTATATATTTTAATATATAGCGTAACAGAATATAATATATATTTGATGGCATAGCACCGTTGGAAAGTAATTTTATGCTGAACAGCTTTGTCACTGATATTTTGTGCATATCATGTATACTTTAGGAGTTATTTGCATTTGTTTATGGTATGGTGTGTATGGCTTATGTTGCCTGTTTTAGTGAAAGAAATATATTTTTTGCTGTTTCAACCAGCTTAAAAAAAATACATATTATTATTTGCATACCACCATTGGGAAGGTAATTTTGTGCTGAACAACTTTGCCACTGATATTTTGTGTATATCATGTATACTTTAGGAGTTATTCACATCTGTTTATGGTATGGTGTGTATGGCTGACATGTTTTCCATCAAGATTCACCTAAGCAGCTTGAATAAAATTCACTTTTTTAGCACTTCCGCAGGTATAAAATTAAAACCGCATTGATTACAATTGGTTGCATAGCACCATTGGAAAGACAAGTTTGTGCTCATCAACTTTCATGCTGATACTTTGTGTGTATCATGTATACTTTTGGAGTTATACGCATTTGTTTATGATATGGTGTGTGTGGTTGAGATTCATCCCTCAAATCTCACCAAAGCATCTTGACTAAAATGGGGAAAAATAACGTTTTATAGTAAAAAGATATCTTTTTTAACAAACATAATATTAAAACACCATCTAATGTCTGTATGCTTAATTTGGTGTTGATATTTTACATATTTTCCAACAAAAATGGCTTATGTTGCCCTTTTTAGTGAAAAAATATTTAGTTTTCTTTCGACCAGCATAGAAAAAAACAAAATTACTTATTATTACATGCATGCCACCATTGAAAGGCAATTTTGTGCTGAATAACTCTGCCACTCATACTTTGTGTCTAGCATGTACAGTTATTGAGCTATTAGCATTTGTTTGTGATATGCTGACTATGGCTTGATTTTGCTTAGAAAGGCCCAGGATTCACTGTTAAAAGTATACAGGAGATTCAGGAGGCAAGTGGTGTAATCTCAGAGTGAGCCTGTGGAGGTAATGAGTTAAGGAAAGACTATTACACCAGACCAGTCTCTTCACCAAAAACATCCACCTGGGTTTAACCCCAATAGTTGTCATGGCTTCTCTTCAGGCAGTCACCAACTCAGCATCCACACAGGCTGCCCCAAAAACTATCTGGAAGGTGCCTAGGGTCAGGACCACCCTGGCCCAGCGATCCTTGCCCCTTAGAGCTCCATTCTGGTACAATGCCCTCCCTCTGGCTGTCACATCAATCACCAGTCTAGGTCTTTTTAAAGCTGCCTTAAGGGCTTATATCATCTCCTCACGTCAATGCCAATGTAACCAGTAACCTGTGGATTCTGCACCACGCCACTAGACCACCCACCCGCCCTTGGCCAGGCAGTGGAGAACCCTCACTATTTCTAGCCTACAGGTTCCTCACCTCCCTCAGTTAACTTACAGTTGCACTGGACTATGAATGCATTGTATTATGTATAAGACAAGGCCTCCCTGAGACAGCTTACTACCAACTCATATCATGCATTGCTTTAGCTACCAATTGTATAGATCTTAACCACTCATTAGGTGAATATGTCGATAGCTCTGCCCTGTTTTAGCTACCAAATGTAACAGGCATTAACCCGTGATCATTGTACTTATACTCTGCATGATTGCTCACCCACATTTATTCTACGTATGTACTGTATGAATGTCTATGTTTTACTCTGACGTGGAGCCTTTGGAAATGAGTCAATGACTCAAAGGGTTGTAATTCTGATTTCCTAAATAAATAAAATAAATAAGTAGGCGTGCATGTTCTGAAAGTATCTGCATATGCAGATAACATCTTGCCCAGCCCTCCTCTTCTATCGAGGCTGTCATGGAGACTATTATGGCCTTCAGTGTAGTTTCCAATTACAAAGTCAACCCAGATAAGATGGTGGTCTTCCCTCTGAATGATAAAACTCATAATGCACTTACATCCCATACTGGTCTGCAATGGTCCCAAAACACCCTCAAATACTTGGGCAAAACCCTGGGGTGAAGTGACGCCAAGCTGAAATCACTCAACCTAGATTCCCTGATGACCAAACTACAGCAGGATTTAGCCTGTTGGAAAGAAATGTCTCTGTCTCTCTGGGGAAGGATTAGTCTGATTAAAATGAACCTCCTGCCCCATCTGTTTTATCCCCTGAGTATGCTGAACCTGTGACTGCCTCTCACATGGTTTAAGAAGCTGCATGGGATGGTGTCGAATTTCCTTTGGTGCAGCAAACCCTCTCGGCAGGCCTATCATAAGCTGGCCACCCTGAAGGAGAAGGGGAGCTGTGCCTTCCTCATTTTGGCTTATATTATTGCTCTGGCCATTTAAGCAAATACCTTAGGTGGCTGCGTCCGGTGGAGGCCATATACTCATTCCCATATGTTCCATCTTGCCTCTCCATTGGGCAAGAGCTAATCAACTCCAGTGGCATCTCTTGAGGGGTCATTTTACATACACAAGCGAGAGACCTTCCCACCTTTTTGCTTGGCTCCCCCATTGCTACCTCATTGAAGGTACATTTTCAGTTATGCGCTGCCCTAAGATATAACCCCCTGAGAGACTCGGGTCAACCTTTATTGCAGAATGTTAATCTCCGCATAGGGGGTGCCCCTGTCTCAGAAGCCTGGCTCCCCTCACTAGCTGGACAGAGTATTCAGGACTTAGCTTCCAGTGACTCCTATCTTTCAGTAAATCATAAGCCCCTTGGGTGGGAACAGATATGGAGATCCTGTCACTCACACATTACACAAGATAGGCTGCGACTTATGTAGTTCTTGATCTTGCAGAACATGCACCTGACTCCGGTGAAGTTACACAGGATGGGAAATCTCCCCTTCCCACTTTGTAATCGTTGTAACCAGGCAGAGGGTAACCTCTATCATATATTTTGGGTTTGTCCACCGATTGCAGCACTTTAGGAGACCATTAAACAAAAGGTAGACCCCTCCTGGGACTGGACAATCTATTAATTCTGGAAATTTATCTTCTGGGGGCTTCACTGGCATCAGGTTCAAACAGTGCAGATTTCATATATCAATGATTTCCCTCTTCCTTAAGGCCTTGGTTCTCCGGCACTGGAGGGATGCCAGGGTCATCTCCTATACAGAATGGTATCAAGAGTTGTTAGCCAACCTGCGGGTGGAAAAATGGTAGCGAGTCTAGGTAACTGCCCAAAATGGTACAAAGATGGGTGGGAGTTTATGTACACCTTGTACAGTCTATGACACTCCACTGTATTTATGGCCTTGAGTAGATTGATGCCTGGTGGGGGGGATGGGGGGTTTGTGTATGTTTAGTTTTATGTCCTGTTTTTTGCTGTATTGTGCTACATTACTGTCCTGTGTCTTTTGTTATTGAGTATGTAACTTTTGGAAAAAGCTTAATAAAGTTAGATAAAGAAAAAAAACGTATTATGCCCCCCACACCTCCCATATCTAAATAACCAACTCTTGGGGGGGGCATACACTGGGGAGACAGGACAACATGGGAGAGGCCTACTCCATGGGAGCTGTAGTCTTTAGGGGGAGAACGCTGGGGGGGCAACCTGCGGGCAGGGAGGGAAACAAAATCAGGGAAAAGAGACAACTACAAAAAAAAAATCTAACCATGACAGTAAAAAGCAACAACCACATGCCAGTCATGAATCCGATCCACCACCTTACCAGGTCATAACCCTAACCACCACACCAGACAGCCAGCTGGAATCAGCCCTTCCAAACAAAGCCCTATAACCTTCGCTTGCTGGCTCTTCCTCGCTATTGACTCCCTCGATGTCTTTTCCATTTACTGTCATTCCCCCTCACTCTTTACTGACACTCGCTATTTGCACATGTGCTCAAATTGAGTCACTCAGTTTGAGGCACCCATATCATGGATTACCAATAAAATCATGAAAGGATAATAAAATTAGCTGAGTGATGGAACCAAGAGTGTTGTACTTAATGGGGATTACTCCAAGATCAGGGAATCATGAGTCGGGTGCCACAGGGACTTGTCCTTTTCAATATTTTTATCTGCAATATTGGAGTGGGGATTAGGGATCCAGGGGAAGATTTGGCTTTTCATGGATGATCAAAAGATATATGGAAGAGTGGATAGTGAGGAAGAGGTATGAACTGAGACTGATAAGGGGTATGGCAGTTAGAATTCAACACCAAGAAGTCTAGCCTCATAATGGGGGGGGGGTGGCACAGACACAGACCAGCTCAAATTGAATCAGATTAAGCTGTTGGTGGTATTTTTGGTACATGGAAGAAATTTGGCCAGGACACCAGAAAAATGCCCCTACCCTTTTTGGGAAGTGCCATGGGATCTTTAACACCCACCTGAACAACCACCAGAGCAGGTATAGTAGATGGGACCTCAGTTTAATGTCTCATCCAAAGAATGGTTCATACCCAAGTTCTGTATCTCCTACTACTTCACTCAGCTGCCAGCATTTATGGTATGGTTTACAGTATACACAGAGGTAAAAAAATCAAAAAATATACTGTAATACAGATGGGGACAGAAGTGGAAAGTATGGCCGAGAAGAGGGGACCTGGGGAAAATAATATCAGACACTGTGAAGCCCACAGAGCAATGAAATAGAGCACTGGAGAAGGTGAGTAAAATGTTGGGTTTGATAGGAAGTAGAATTGGCAGTAGGAGAGGTGAGGGGATTCTATCACTGTACATGTCCCTGGTGCATCCCCACCTGGAGTACTGAGTGTAATTGTGGAGACCGCATTCAAAGAAAGACAGGGACATGGGGGGGGGGGTGCAGTGGAAAGAAGAGTTACCAAACTGATGTAAGGTTGGCAAGAAAGGACTTACAAGGAGAGGTTGGACGACCACAATATGTACACACTGAAGGCAAGGAGGGAGAGGGGGACATGACTGATACATACAAATAATTCCATGAAATTATTGAAGTAGAAAGCAAAGAGATGCTCATGCTGAGGGGGGACACAAGCACCAGAGGAAACTCAAGGAAACTGGTGAGGAAGGGGATTTGAGAGTGACATTAGAAGACATTTTTTCATGAAGAGAATGGTGAAGGGATGGGAGAGACTGCCAATGGAGGTAGTCTGTGCAAAATCAGTTAAGGGATTCAGATATGGGTGGGGCAGACACTTGAGGCTCATTAAGCCAGTGGCTAAAGGGAAGGTGGGAAGAGATGTGTGAAGGGCCTTTAAGACGCTCACAATCAAAACAGATAGATATGGCTGGGCAGACTGGATGGGCCAAAGGGCCTTTTTCTGCTAACAAATCCATGTCGGTGCTGGGACTGCATTTGGGAATTATTGCTTTGAGGTGGCTGGATTCTAGCCTATGTTTGCATATTATTTGGTTACCTGCCCTGCCCCATTTTTCCCTGTTTGCATCCTTGTTCCCATGTTCCTGTTTCCCCCAACAAACCTTTTACTTTTGACATCATTCGTTTGTGTCAGATTGTATCATTGTGTTACAGTTAGGTGATATTGTATACTGTTACTGTTTACCTGCCAAGAGTTGGTGGTGTTTGTTTATTATTGTTATTTTCCCCATATGCAACACCTCGGCACCTTGTTATCAGAAGTATCCCATCAGGTGGAGGCACCACGATATTTGGATAAAAATATATAAAACCCCAGAAACCATACATGACATCAGCACTATCTGCCCTAATGCATAAATAGACCAGCAATACCTTACTATCTACCAGACTGTGCTAGTCTTCAGGACAATGGATACATGTCAAGTGAGCTGTAAGAGGTTCATTGGTGACAGGATTGACTGGCTTTAACACTTGCAGGATAGCAGACTTCCTAAGTTGGAGATAAAGATTATTCCAAGAGTCTGGTGCGGGGATTGCAAAGGTTTGTTTATCATACTTCATCCTGGGAGCTGACAAGTTGAGCACAGCTGATTAGCGGAGTGAATAGGTATTGTTCAGATGCATGAAGTGTGTCAAGAGGTAAACAGGCAACCAGTTTGGTACATCCAGTCTAATTCCCCCAAACCTTCATTTGCATGTTGTGTGACCCTGAGCAAGTCATGTAGCCTGCCTGAGCTTCCAGGATACACCAGGAAATTAGCTTTGACTCAGTGTGCCTTTCTAGGCCAAAACTTGAAAAATGAAAAGTTGTACATCAAAGACAGTCAGTGGTAACTATGCCTTCCTGATGAACTGAGGCAGTGGAGCTGATCAAAGAACAAAGCGTGATGGGTGAAGAAGTCACGAGAGTGTAAACCTGCAGACCACATTATATATCCAGTCTATGGGCAGATAAGTCATTTTGTTCATTGCTAAATCAATCATGCCCCTATAATCAAGGGTCAGAAACAAGAAGTGGGAAGCCACCTGCATCCTCATGTATACAACTGGACCTGAACTGGAATTGAAAGTACCACCAACACCTTGAGAAGAACTTTGAAAAACATATTTGCCACACAGTACCTTATATTTCTCATCTGATCTGTATTTCTTATTCACATTACTTATTACTGTAGTCATATGCATGAAAACAGGAGAGTTGTTCCTTGAGGATTCATCAGCTCCTACTGCTTCTTCCCAACCTGATTTCATAATACTCTGCCTAAGACATCATCATTGTACCCATGGCAATAGACTGTGATGTCACAAGAGCATTATAATTTCAAGTTGGGAATACACTATAGAGGCACATGAATGCTAAGAGATAAATATCCTTTTTTGAGGTAATTTCTTCTGTAATGAATAATAGAGAGGAGAAATTTATAGAAGTTATATGAAATACGAGTTGACTTGTATCTAAGTATTATGTTTTCCAAATGTTTCCCAGAGGCATCAGCTGCTCTTTATGTTTGTGACCTGTTGTGGTGAGAATGTGGCCAATGTGTTCAATGTATGTGAATAAGGCATCATGCCATACCTCCAGTTATTTAAAGACATCAGTTTGCTCAGTAGAGTTGCCATCTGGTATTGTAATAATTTGAGGGTTAGTTTAATTCTTCAGTGTAGAGAAAAAAAAACAACAAATATGTTGCAGGTGATACCTTTTATTGGACTAACATAATGCTTTCGAGAGATAAAACCCTCTTCCTCAGGTCAAAGGGGAAACAGCTAAACAGCATGACAGATATAGAGGCTGGATATGGGGACTGTAAAAAGAAAATAATGCAGGTTTTTGAAAATTATATACAAAGCAACATACATTAGGTTAAAACAGTAAAAACGTTTGTCAGCTACATCAGGGGGAATCGAAAGAGGATCAGGATAGGGCCACTGGCACGTACACTTGTTAAAAACAATTGATAAAAGAAAACAAGGTAGAAATGAATTTAATGATTAAATGTATTTATGTTCTCAGAAGAGCTTGCTTAGGAGTGTCCTGTGGGTGTGGGGGGACTTATGTAAGCAAGTGAAAATCACAACTACACCAGCAGTGAGATTAACTTTGGTGGTCTACAAGATATTGAAATCCACAATTAAGGATTTATTTATTACATTCCTAGAAGAAAATGAAGTTTCTGATGACAGACAACATGACTTTGGAAAGGGAAGGTCATACAAACCCAACCTGAGGCAGTTCTTTGATGATATGATCAGGACAGTGGACAGGGAGAGAGTACTGGATATCATATATCTGGACATTGGAAAGGCATTTGATATGGTGCCACACAAACAACTAGGGCTAAGTGTTAACTTACTTGGGTGGATAACTGTGGCAAAGCAATGGAAGCGCAAGAGCCCAATAGTAATGGTGCACAATACAAGTCTCAGACAGCAGTGACCAGTGGAATGCCATAGGGCTCAGTTCTGGGACCAGTACTTTTTAACCATTGTAGAAATTTTCAGGGGGGGGGTCAACAGTCTACTGGTAAAGTTTTCAAATGACACAAAGCTGGCCTTGGAAGTCAGGTTGCACTGTATAGGCAGGGTAAAACTTAGTTATTACTATGCTTCTAAAACAATGATCAGAAGGCAGATAGTACTGTATAGTGAAGTAATAGAAATAGTAATTCAGGATAAGTGAAGCAGTGTAACCCAGTAGTTATAGCACAGCACATGTCAACAGTGATCCCATAATCCTAGCTTTAAATCCTCTGCAAACCACCTATTGACTGTTGAACCCTGAGCAAGTCAATCAACTGCATCAAGCTTCACTCCTTCCTGCTATAAAATGTGGTCACACAGAGCCCCATTGGAAATGAGATGTTGCATCTCAGCTAGGAAATCCTGGTTCAATAAATTGTTTCAAAACCGGAAGGAGACACGTCTTTAGTGAATACTCTTGAAAAAGAGTCTACTAGGTAATGTTGCATTTGCAAAGACTTTGGGGTCATTCAGACTACTATTAAATCTTCTCAGTGCAAAACAAGCATTTGTCAATGCCGAATGTTTGCTTGCTGGCATTGGCATTGGTAGTGTAGGAGTTAGAGAGCTGCATAATAGGAATGGCAGTGAAGTATTGAACTGAAGCCAACCCCACCTCCACCCTGCAGAGACTGACAGGCATTGGGGTGTGCCTTTGGGTCATCAGGTATAACGGCCATGCCATTTCACCACACCCTACCCTGCAGACACTGACAAGTGTCACGGTGTGTCTTGGGGTCTTTGGCCATTATGCTCACCCCATTCCATCAGAAAATACGGTGAGATGGGTCCTGTATAGGAGAGTGGGTGAACTTTGGGGCCAAGAGTCCAAGGCACACCTCAATGCCTCTCACTGGCTGCAGGTGTGGAATGGTATGAGCATTACAGGTGAGAATCCCAAGTCACACCCCTGATGCCTCTCAATCTCTACAGACTGGGGCGTTATGGTCGGAAACCCTAATGCCTCAGGCATTCGCTGGCATTTTCACTCCAAATTTTCAACATAGTTTTTTTGTGACCCCCACCTTATGAACAGTGGTAATATCAGTTTGTTAGCCGAAAGCTGATTTCGCACAGCGACTACGCCATTTAGCACCACAGGTGTGAAAACACATTTTAACAGGATGTGAAAATGACAGCTGTACTGTTCATGGGAGGTGCAAAATGGCAATGTTGAAATTCTGCAGTGAAAATATTTAAAAAACTGGTGAAGTCACGAGCGTGCATAGAAAATGCGCAACGCACACCCGTAATGCAATTAGTTTGGGGATTTTTTACAGCAGATTGTCAACACAGTGATAGCGTAACCTCCACTCATGAACAGTGTCACTGTGATTTTCTTAATCTGTCCAGAACAGTGATTTCCCACAACTACCACGCATTTCAGTGCTGGAAGTGCAAAAACACATTTTGGCCATGGTGCGTAAAATGACAGCTGTACTGTTCATAAGGAAGTGTGGAAAAATGCCAGTGGTGAAAATCTGGACTGAAAATATTAGAAATCCACGAAGTTATGAGGGTGCGTGGAAACTGCGCACTGGTCGCTCATAACACAGTCATTTTATGGACTTATTTCACCAAATTTTTAACATAGCCATTTTAACACCTCTGCTCATGAACAGTGTCACTGTGATTTTCTTAATCTGTCCTGAACATTGATTTCGACCACCGACTACGCCATTGTATGCTACATAGGTGGAAACACGTTTTGGCCCAGATGTGAAAAATGACAGCTGTACTGCTCATAAGGAGGTGTGGTAAAATGACAATGTTGAAAATCTGGAGTGAAAATATTGAAAATTCACAAACTTACGAGCATGCGTAGGAACAGCGCAATTGCATGATCGAAAAACAGTAATTTTTGGGAATTTTTTCACCAAATTTTTAACATAGCCATTTTAACACCTCTGCTCATGAACAGCGTCACTGCAATTTTCTTAATCTGTCCTGAACATTGATTTCGCACACCAACTGTGCCATTGTGCACTATGTGCACAGAAACACACTTTGGGTGAGATGTGAGAAATGACAGCTGTACTGCACATAAGGAGGTATGGTAAAATGGCAATGTTGAAAATCTGGAGTGAACATATTGAAAATTTGCTAACTTATGAGCGTGTGTAGCAACAGTGCAATGCATGCTCGAAAAACAGTCATTTTTGGGAATTTTTTCACCAAATTTTCAACATAGGGTTTTTGGGGGTCTACCTTATGAACTGTGACACTGTCATTTCATAAATCGGTCCTGAAAGGTGGTTCCGCACAGTTACCGCAAAATCACCTTTTGGGGCTGATTAATGCAATGACAGTGACAGAATTCATGAGGTGGGGTCCCAAAAACCTCATGTTGAAAATTTGGTGAAAAAAATTTCCCAAAATGCCAGAGATATGCACTAAAATTGAAAAAACCCTATTTATTACATTCTACAACTTACTGGCATTTCCACAGTTCACGGTCGGCTTTAAAGAGTGCAGACGTGTTCCCAGTCCACCGAAGATCATCGCGCCAAGCTCCGGAGGTAAATATGGGGTGAGGAGGGGTGGGAGGCAGGAAGCGAGAGGTGGGCGGGTGGGGAGAGATTGGGTCAGGACAGTCAGCTAAGGAAGGTTTTTTTCTTTCAGGTTATTTTTTTTAACTTAGATGATGCGGGACTTGTGCCATGCTGGGGTTGGCTCCCAGCGTGGCAGCTGGAAGGCTGTTTGTGGGGTGCATGGAGCTGACGGGGGATTGGGCACCCCCATCGGCCATATGATCTGTTGCCACTCTGGGGTGGGCTCCCAGCGTGGCACCCTGTAGTTTCTTGGGGGGGGGACAATGGAGCCGACAGGGATTGGGCACCCCATCGGCCATATGATCTGTTGCCACTCTGGGTGGGCTCCCAGCGTGGCACCTGGAACTCTGTTGGGGGAGCGCAGCACTGTGATGGAGATTGGGCACCCCGTCGGCTATACAGTGTGTGCGTGGGGGGAGCCACGGGCATGGGTTGCGTGCGTGTGTGTGTGAGGGGAGGCGCGCATGAGCACACGATATCTTATTGTTGCTCACTAAAGCGTAGCTCTCCCTTTCAACTGTATGGCCACTGCTTTTTCAACTGCTGTCATAGACAGTTGCAGCATTCATTGGAGAACTGTGGCTGCGCGTGCAAACACACTGACTGAATTGGAAGACGGGTGACACACCTCCAAAAACTTGGATGATGGCACTGTGTTTCTTGCACATGCATGCAAGCAAACATAATTCTTGCACATGCATGCAAGCAAACATAAAAAGGCATACAGGATGGTTAACAAGATGGTGGGTTGCATTGGGAGATGGATTACCAGAAGAAGGACATAAGTGATACTGCCTATATATAGATCACTGGTCATGTCGCACTTGGAGTTCTGTGTGCAGTTTGGGTTCCATAGTGAAGCAAATTTAAGGATAGATTAGAGACAGTGCAGAGAAAGGCAACAAAGATAGTTGATGGACAGCAAGGCAAAATGTGTGAGGAAAGACTGATGAGTTTAAATATGCTGGAGAATACAAGGGAGTTGTAACATTCAAGAAAGCTTTCAACAGAATAGACACATCAAATGTATATCATCCAAGAACCAGAATATCTACTGGGGGTCATGTGCTTAAGCTGGGAGGGGGAAGTTCATAAAACATGTCACAAAACACTATATCACCGCAGGGGGTTGGATGGGAGGAACAGACTTCCAAACAAAGCTGTAGAGGTACAGACAATATCAGTGTTCAAGAGAAACTAGGTGCATTTAAGGGAGCTATCAGATGGGATAGCACAGAAAAGAAAAGGGGTATGAGAGAAATAATTAACATTAGAAAGATTCCGAGTTAGGGAATCTTGGGACAGGCTAGATGGACTATTCAGGTATTTTCCTGTCTTCTCTTTTTATATATTTCTATGTTATCACTGGAAACTCGGCATCCGAAACTAGGAATAAGTCTCAGTGAACTGTTCTGTGAATGTGGAAAGTAGTGAGAAAATGTCTATGAACAGCCTTCTAGTAGTCATATGATCTAAACATAGAATTTGATGGCAGATAAGGACCGCTTGGCCCACCTAGTCTGCCCATTTCCCTACGTAATGGATAAGCTGCAGATGCTAGTTAACTGACAGCCTACTTCCTCCTACCCTCCACTAGAATTGCCTTATGTCTGTCCCATGCATTCTTGAATTCCCCCCCACTGTTTTTGACTCCATGACCTCCTTAGGAAGGCTGTTCCTAACAATAACAAAGGAGTACAATGCTGAGGAAATGTAACACATCAGCAGCAATTACTGTGAGAGACGGATAGCCTTAAAATGTTAAAAGAGCAGTCTCCTCTCACAGTTGAGGGGGATTTCCCTTCAGCTGAATGGCTAGAGCTGCTACCTACAGGACCCAGGGTCCCACATTTGATGCTCAGTAAAGGCCCCTAGGAAATCTGCACAGTGGAAGGGACAGGCATACAGCAAGCTGGATGGCATTTTTTTTCACTCTCAGTGGTCTGTGTGTGCAATAGTATGTGGTGTAAAAAATGCAATCTTAAACATTTACAGATTATCATAGTTGTTTTTGCCTGTCTCCTTGCAATAGATTCCTGCAATCTCCCTGGCTTATGAACAGGCTGAGAGCGACATCATGAAGAGACAGCCAAGAAATTCCCAAACAGACAGATTGGTGAATGAAAGGTTGATCAGTATGGCCTATGGACAAATTGGCAAGTATTATGCTCTGAATATTTTTATATTTTCAATGAATTATAGACTTTCAGAACTTTTTTCTAAATACTGCATTCATTTTCTCATTGCACATCATAAAGGGCCCTGTGTAGGCCTGAAAGCTTGTGAGATTTACTTTTTGGTGTCCCATTGCATCAGGCTTGAATTTCCTGAAAGCCTCTGAAGAATGAAACAACTGACATGGGGGCGCTTGCCCACCCCCCAGCATATGAGATGCCCAGCAGGGACCATAGGAGATACGGTCAGGACAATGAGGAAAGTTGGGACAGGGGAAGGCATAAGGGTGGCTGGAGATTGGAGGGCAATGTGCACAAATGCTAGGAGTCTGGGCAATAAGGTCCCAGATCTAGCAGCACTCATGGAAGAAGAAAAATTGGACCTTGTGGGAATCATGGAATCATGGCGCCATGGAGGGCAGAATTAGAATATAGCCATACCAGGGTACAAGCTGTTTAGGAGAGACAGGGTCAAAGGGGGGGGGGTAATGCTTTACATGAGGGAAGGATTTGGGCCATGGAGTTATAGGGCAGGTGGGGGGACACAGAGGCATTTTGGGTTTCGTTGTCCACAGAGAGGGGTGAGATGGTCCGCACAGGGGTTGTTTACAGGTCACCAGGGCAGGAAGAAGGGATGGACAACCAGATAGTGGTGGAAATTCTGAGAATGTCAGCTAAGGTAGAGGTGCTGCTGATGGGGGATCTCAATCTGCCAGACATGGCATGGGACACATTGTCGGCAGCAACCCCTAGAAGCAGGGCGATACTGGACTCCCTTCAAATTGCCTTACTTAGGCAGATGGTCTGGGAACTGACTAGGGATGAGGTAGTGCTAATGTGGTACTAACAAATGGGGACAGAGTAGAGATTATCGGTGGGGGATAACCTTGGTACCAGTGACCATAGCACTGTGTGGTTTACGGTAAGCATGTTGGCTTCCCTACTTTGGATCAAGGCGAAGGTTCTAGACTTCAGACAAGTGGACTTTAGGAAAATGGGGGAATATGTTAAGCAAGCTTTTGAAGGAGTGGAACAACATGGGGGGGTGCATGACATGTGAGACTCAATAAAGGGGGCCATAGTAGGAGCCACAGACCTCTGTGAAAGGAGGGTGTGCAAAAATAGGAGAAAGAGGAAGCCACTGTGGTTCAGCAAGGAAGCGGAGGGCAACAACAGGGCTAAGAGGAGAGCCTTTCACAAGTTTAAAACAACACGGGGAAGGAGGACTGGGAGGAATACCAGGTTAAGCGGAAGGAAGCGGGCAGAGTGGTCAAGCAAGCAAAGGCTAGGACAGAAGAGAACATTGTCAAAGCAGTCAAGAAGGGGGACAAGACCTGTTTTCAGTATATAGGTGAAAGGAGGAAAACTGAGAAAGGGATTCCCAGCCTGAAAAATGGGACAAGGGAGAGGGCGGTGGGGAACCGGGAAAAGGCTGCACTGCTGAACAGCTATTTCTGCTCAGCATTCACGAAGGAAGCAGAATGGAAAAGGGGCAACTTGAGAGAATCACAAACCATAGGGGAGGGAGTGGATGTGAGCCCGTTTTGGGAAGAAGAGATACTGAGGGAGATTAGGGACTTAAAAATTGCTGACTGCTCTTTTCAACAAATCCTTCAGCTCAGGGGTAGTACCGAGAGACTGGAAGTGTGCAGATGTGATACCAATACACAACGGAGGGGAAGGAAGAAGTGGGTAACTACAGGCCAGTGAGCTTGACATCCGTGGCTGGAACGCTCATGGAGAAATTGCTCAAGAACAGAATTAACAGTTACCTGGAGGCAAATGGACTTTGGGACCTGGGGCAGCATAGGTTCACGGAGGGCAGTTCCTGTCAAACAAACTCAATGGAGTTCTTTGATTGAGTCACCAGGGAGGTGGATTGGGGGGCTTGGGGGATATGGTCTACCTTGATTTCTGAAGCTTTTGACTCAGTGCCACACAAGAGACTCTTACACAAATTGGCCTGCTTGGGGCTAGGGGAAGGGGACATAAAGTGGGTCAGTAACCAGTTGGAGGGAAGAATGCAGAGGGTACTGGTCAATGGGGCACCCTCAGAGGAGTCCGAGGTCACCAGTGGGGTTCCCCAGGGGTCAGTGCTGGGACCTTTTCTGTTTAATATCTTTACAGGGGATATAGCAGTGGGTCTTGAGGGGAGGATGAGTCTCTTTGCAAATGACACAAAGGTCTGCAATAGAGTGGACATGCAAGAGGAGGTGGAGAGGATGAGAAGGGATTTGGTGAGGCTAGATAGAGGAATGATCCAAAGAGTGACAATTGAAATTCAGTACGACTAAGTGTAAGATCATGCATTTAGGGAAAAATAATGGGAGGGTAGAGTATTCATTGGGAGGTAGTCCCCTGCAGGTAACTGAGGAAGAGAGACGTAGGTGTCATCATTTCACATGATTTGAAGGCAGAAAAGTAGTGTGGGGGGGCAGTGGCAAGAGCAAGCAGAATGTTGGGTTGCAATGAAAGAGCAATCTCAAGCAGGAAGAGAGAGAGGTCATAGTACCACTTTACACACAGCTGGTCAGGCCTCACCTGGAGTGTGAGGTCCAGTTCTGGAGGCCCTACCTCAGAAAAAACATGGATAGGGTGGAGAGAGTTTGGGGGGGGGCGGCAAGGATGGTGAGCGGGTTAAAGCACTTACCATATGAGAGGAGGCTAAATGAACTGGGCATATACTCTTTGGAGCAAAGAAGGGATGGGGGAGACATGAGTGAGACTTTTAAATACTTCGAGGGTATCAATAAGGTGCAAGTGGAGAACCTTTTCCTCTTGCAAGAGAGACCTAAGGTAAGGAGGCATGAATAGCAGATTGGGGGAAGGGGGTTAGGAGTAACTTCAGGAAGTATTTCTTCACTGAGAGGGTGGTGGACAACTGGAATGGGTTACCATGGATGTGGAGGGGGAGAAGACAGTGGGGGTTCAAGACAGCCTGGGATAAACATTGGATTATTGAGACGGGGGATTACAGCAAAGACTAGTGGAAACTAGGCACTCTGGGCAGACTGGGTGGGCCTGGCGGCCCTTTTGTGCCATCACATTCCTATGTTCCAATGTTTCTATATTTTGATGTCCCTGTGCATCAGTCTTCTAGATATCAAATTGTGTAGGACCAGGATCAAGCTGAAAAACAATATTCCATCTCAGTTGGTACCTATGCTATGAAAAAAAGTAGTAAAAGAAATTATGGGTTTCAGTCCCACACCAGAACTGCCTTGCACGCTATGCTAATACTGCAGTGCAGTACTAAAGGAATGCTGTTGGCAGATGTACTGTTTGGATGATGCAGTGAAGCAAGTTGCATTACATCCATACCTGATAATTGTTCACATGGAAATGAAACATCCCATGCTGAAGTTTAAAAGAAGCTGAACAGAAACCCAACAGCCAGGCTAATAGTCCTTCCAACATGTCAGGTACTAATGCAGTTGCCCATGTCTGTCTCTGGGATGTCTTTAGGGACACAATGACTGTTTCATTTGCCTCCATATATTCACACTACCTGGGCTCGATTTTAAAAAGTCCCATTAGATCGACGTACAGTGCACTGAACTGCCACCAGTGGCAAACCCTGGTGCACCAGGGACCTTGAGCCTGATTTTATAAAAAGTGGGTTCCTGGTGCCAAAGTCTGGGGGGGTTGCCACAAGTCAATAGCTGTGCTAAAGAAATAGCACATGGGGGGAATGCCACAAGCCACAGAATGGGCCTGTGGCAGCAGCGGCCAGCGATTGTGAACCACTGGCGAGTCATCCTGGTGGCTGGCAGGTTGTCCTGGGTATGCCCTGGCTCCCGGAGGGGGGGTCAAGCTGGGGGAAGGGGTGTCAATTGCCAAACACTGGACAAGTGCATGGGCAGTGCAGGTCCATGTCTGGGTGGCAGACACACCAGCAACACCACTGGGGAGTGGGTGGAGGGTTTCAGGTTTGTACCTGCCATAAACCACTAGCCACTCCAGCCATGGTCTGTCAGACATCAGATACTGTGAGTGCACCTTCCCCAGGGATCACAAGGTCACCTCCCACCCAGTGATGGCTGCATGAGTGGCACACAGCAGGTTAGACCAGCTCCAGGCTGGTCTGACGGCAGGGTCCATGTGCCCATTGGGGGGCTTGCAAAATCCAACTTTAGGGGATATTGCAGCACTGCCCTGGCACAAGCCCCTTTCCACCATGGTACACCGGTGCAGCCATCACAAGGATGGCACAAGCCCAGATGGTGCAGGTGGTCACCCCACTGGCACAGGGTGCCTTACAAAATCGGGACTGGCACAAAGTGTGGCACAAGGAGATCTTTGCACCATTTCTCCTTGTCACAAGTCCCCTGCACCAGTGCAGAGTGATTGAAAAAAGGGCCCCTTGTGTCTAAGTCATTGATTTGTAAAAAAAACTTTGAGATGCTTTATATACAATGCCTATGAATAGTGCTACACACATCAGTACAGGGTTTTATTTGATTTAAGGTAGCTGCACTGCATTTTAAAAATATACACGTGGCTGTACTTTCAACAATTTACAGCAAGACTTGAAATGTTTCTTAAAATACATTTCACTTATAAGGTATAACCCAAATTTTTATGTTAGCTCGCGTTTGTGCGCCACCCAACATATTGCATTAGTAGCAGATTTGGAGGCACGGTTACCGTTGGGAGAATATGGGACATGCATCAGTAGGTGCGTCCCTCATTCCCCAATAAGCCTGCATGCCAGTGCCACACCAGGAATACATAATGTGGCAAGCACATCTAAGGAAAGGTCCGCTGCAATGCGAGCAAAGCTCGTCATACACAGCGGCACCTCCCGAAGTGCTTTTCCTGGTGAAAAATTACATTAAACATGGCGGCACACTGCCTGCTACAATACCGACTTCGGGGTTGCCCAATCCCCCTGTCGGCATGCCCTGACCCAATGTATGTGCTGATGGGGGCCTCCCCCATCGGCATAATGCCTCTCGCCCTGATTTGTTGTGCCGAGGGGGTGCCTAACTTCGGTTTTGCCCCTTCGTATGTGCCGAATGGGGTGCCCAATCTCTGTCGCCTACAGCATCCCCCCAAAATACTTAGGTGGCACACTGGGAGCCCACCCCAGTGTGCCAAATCCCCTGAAAAAGAAAAAACCATCCCGTGATATTTTTTGTTTTTGTTTTGACCCTGTGAAAGAAGAAAATGGTCCCTCGTGGTCTCCCTGCCCCCTCCTACAACCCGCGCCCACCCTTTGTGCACCCTGCCTCCCCACACCCCCCCTCACCACATACTTACCTCCAGAGTCTGGTGCGACGATCTTCGGTGGACCAGGAACATGTCTGCACTCTTCAAGACCGACCGCGAAATGAAGAAATCCCAGTAAGCTGTATAATGGCATAAATAGGGGTTTTTCAACTTTGGTGCATATCTCAGGCATTTTATGGAATTTTTGCACCAAATTTTCAACATGGGGTTATTGGGACCCCTCCTCATGAATTTAGTCACTGTCATGGCATTATTCGGTCCCAAAAGGGGATTTCGCAGTCACTCCGCAGAATCACCTTTCCGGACCAAGTAACAAAACAACAGTGCAACTGTTCATGAGGGACCTCTCAAAAAGCCTATGTTGCAAATTTGGTGAAATAAATCCAAAAAATGGCTGTTTTACGAGCATGCATTGCGCTGTTTCCATGCACGCTCGTAACTTTGTGAATTTGTAATATTTTAACTCCAGAATTTCAAAATTGGCATTTTTCCATACCTCCTTGTGAACAGTATAGCTGTCATTTTACATATCCTGGCTGAAATGTGTTTTCGCATGTCCGGCGCAGAATTGAGCGGTCGCTATGTGAAATCAGTTTTCGAGAACGGTTGAGAAAATGACAGTGACACTGTTCATGAGCAGCGGTCCTAAAATGCCTATGTTGAAAATTTGATGCCGAAAGTCCATAATGACTGTGTTACAAGCGTGCGTTGCGCACCCTTGTAACTTCGCAAATTTGCAATATTTTCATGCCAGGTTTTCAACACTGGAATTTTTTCACACCTCCTTAGCAACAGTACAGCTGTCATTTTTCACAGCCTGCCCAAAATGTGTTTCTGTACCTGTGGCGCACAATGGTGTGGTCACTGTGGAAAATCACTTTTGGGACAGATTAACAAAATCACAGCACCACTGTTCATGAGGGGAGGTCCCAAAATGCCTATGTTGAAAATGTGGCTAAAAAACTCCCCAAAATGATTGGGTTACGGACGTGTGTTGCGCAGTTTCTATGCATTCTCATGACTTCACCAATTTTTCATATTTTCACTCCAGATTTTCGACGTTGCAATTTTTTTACACCTCCTCATGAACAATACAGTTGTCATTTTCCACATCCTGCCCAAAATGTGTTTTCATCCCTGTGTCGCCAAATGGCATAGCTGCTGTGCAAAACCACCTTTCAGCTAACAAACTGATTGTGCCACTCTTCATGAGGTGGGGTCACAAAAAGCCTATGTTGAAAATTTGGAGTGAAAATACCAAAAACGCCTACAACATTAGGGTTTCCAACTGTAACACCCCACCCTGTAGAGACTGCCGGGCATCAGGGGTGTGACTTGGGATCATTGGCTGTAATGCTCACGCCATTCCACCCCCACCCCCTCCCTGCAGCCAGTGACAGGCATCAAGGTGTGCCTTGGAGTGTTCAGCCCTAACGTTCACCTTATTCTCCTATACTGCACCCGTCTCAGCGTATTTCCTTATGGAATGGGGTAAGTATAAGGCCCAAAGACCCCAAAGCACACCACGACACTTGTCAGTGTTTACAGGGTAGGGTGAGGCTCATTCTCCTATACTGCACCTGTCTCAGTGTATTTCCTTATGGAATGGGGTAAGTATAAGGCCCAAAGACCCCAAAGCACACCACAACACTTGTCATTGTCTACAGGGTAGGGTGAGGCTCATTCTCCTATACTGCACCTGTCTCAGTGTATTTCCTTATGGAATGGGGTAAGTATAAGGCCCAAAGACCCCAAAGCACACCACGACACTTGTCAGTGTCTACACGGTAGGGTGAGGTAAAATGGCATGAGCGTTACAGCTGACAACCCAAAGGCACACCCCAATGACTGTCAGTCGCTGCAGGGTGGGGTTGGCTTCAGTTCCATACTTCACTGCCATTCCTATTATGCATCTCTAACTCCTGCACTACCAATGCCAATGCCAGCGAGACAACACTTGGCATTAACAAATGCTTGTTCATTATAATCATCATATGTTTTATGTATACAGCAGCATTAATGTAAAAGCCTTGCAAACCACTACACAAACAATAACACAGCCATGACTGATAATTGCACACCTAGGTTAGTTAATCCACACAAGTTTTTATGTTTGATCTAAAGATAGTCAGTGTGTTTCAGAAACCCTTAATTTTAAGGCTGGTACATTCCAATTTTTCATCTTGTCAACTCAAAGCATTGTCACTAGGGCTGAGACTGTAAAAAACAAATAGTTATTCTGGCTAGCCATTTTTTTTCTCAGACCATTTTTTCTCAACAATAGTGGCCAAGTCCGAGCCAAAGTACAGTACATCCTTATGAAAATGCCAGCCATCAAATCGGTCTTTATTTATAAAAAGCGCCTTTCTCATAACCACAGCCTTGTACATATATAAAACAACATAATAATTAAGCAAGGCAAATCAATTAAATTAATAAAATCCAACAATTTAAAACTCTATAAATTACAATGGCAGCCATGGTAGAATTATTATCTTTCTCTTTCTTTGAGAGGGGGTAAGCTGTTGCTTGAGTAAGCATGCTATAAATACAGCAGAGCCAGCCACAATGCAATACAATAGCTTGCAGCAGGTGGCATTTCACAAAATAGTACATGACAAAAGGACTTAATTGCCATTGAATTACACTGTTACCTGCAGTATACTGCAGCATTTTGTGATACACTGCATTGCATCCTTGCTGGCACCACCATACTCATCACTCAGAGTTGTCAGTCTGTCATTTCACCACTGGGAGTAGGCAAGAGGGGTATTTGCTTTGGTCCATTTATTAGTTATCTTTGCTGCTGAAAATTAGCTGATTTTAACAGTGCTGGCTAATGTGTACAGCTGTTGACCTCTTACCTGTGATAAAGAGGAAACAGAGAAACATAGAAACATAGAATTTGATGGCAGACAAGGACCGCTTGGCCCACCCAGCCTGCCCATTTCCCTAACTGATGGATAAGCTGCAGATTCTAGTTAATCAACAGCTTACTTCCTCCTACCCCCCCACTAGAATTGTCTTATGTCTGTCCCATGCATTCTTGAATTCTCCCACTGTTCCTGACTCCACAACCTCCGCAGGAAGGCTGTTTCATGCATCCACAACCCTCTTTGTGAAAAAATACTTTCTAACATTACCTCTGAGCCGTCCCCCCTCTATCTTCAAATTGTGTCCCCTTGTTCTTGCACATCTCTTTTTCTGAAAGATACTACCATCTTGTACTTTGTTAATTCCCTTGAGATACTTGAAAGTTTCTGTCATGTCCCCCCCTCTTCCTCCTTTCCTCAAAGATATACATATTAAGCTGCTTTAGTCTCTCCTCATATGTCTTCTGGTGCAGACCCTGCATCATTTTGGTTGCTCTCCTCTGAACAGCCTCCACTCTGTCTATGTCTTTGTGGAGATGGGGTCTCCAGAATTGCACGTAGTACTCTAGAAGGGGTCTCACCAACTATCTGTACAGAGGGATAACAACTTCCTGCTTTCTACTGTTGATGCCTCTCCCTATGCATCCCAGTATCCCCCCAGCCCTCCTTACTGCCTTCTCACATTGCTTGCCCGACGTTAGGTCATCTGATATAATTACTCCTAGGTCTTTTTCGATTTTTGTTGTTGTTATTATCTCACCCCCCATTGTGTACTCTTCCCCTGGGTTTTTGTTTCCCAGATGCATTATCTTGCACTTCTTTGCATTGAGTCTGAGTTGCCATATATTTGACCATTCCTCCAACCTTGCCAAGTCCCTTTTCATCCTTTCCATCCCACCTTGTGTATCAACCCTGTAGCGAATCTTTGTGTCATCTGCAAAGAGACATACTTTTCCTTCCAGGTGCTCTCCAATGTCACCTATAAAGACATTAAAGGGGACCGGTCCCAGTACCAAACCCTGCGGTACCCCACTAGTTACCCTCCTTTCTTCACTGTGGACTCTGTTTACTATTACCCTTTGCATCCTGTTGTCCAGCCAGTTTTTTATCCAGGCTACCACCGTGGGACCCACTCCAAGGCTGGCTATCTTGTATATTAATCTTTTGTGTGAGACTGTCAAATGCCTTGCTAAAATCTAGGTAGGCCATATCCACAGCCCCTCCCTGGTCTACTACTTTGGTTACCCAGTCAAAGAAATCTATTAGGTTCATCTGACATGACCTTCCTGCTGTGAAACCATGCTGCCTTGGGTCCTGTGCCCCACTTGCCTCTAGGTACTCAACAATTCTTTCCTTCAGAAGTGATTCCATCATTGTCCCTACTACTGAGGTCAAACTAACGGGTCTGTAGTTTTCTGCCTCTGCCCTGCTCCCACTTTTGTGAAGTGAAATCACATTTGCCCTCCTCCAGTCCTCAGGTACTACCCCATCCTCCCATGATTTGTTAAAGAGAGTAGTCAGTGGTGTTACTAGTTCTACCCTTAGTTCTTTTAGAATTCTGGGGTGAATCCCATCAGGCCCCATTGCTTTGTCCACCCTCAGTTTCAAGAGTTCTCTCAAAACCCTTTCTTCTGTGAATGGACTGGTATTGACCCCCCCCTATTCAGAGTGTTTTTCTTGTTTGGTTTAGGTACCTCCCCCTCCTCTTCCATTGTGAATACTGAGCAGAAATATTCGTTCAGTATCCTTGCTTTTTCACTGTCATCCTCTGCCCACATTCCTTCCCTTTTATTAAGTCTCTGTATCCCTCCCTTAGTCTTTCTTCACTCCCTAATGTACCTATAAAAGGTTTTATCCCCCTTCTTAACAGAGTTGGCTATCTTTTCCTCAGTTTGTGCCTTTGGTATTCTGACTGCCTTCCCTGCCTCCTTCTGCTTTAACTGATAACGTTCTCTGTCCAGCTCCTTCTGTGTTTCCTTATATTTCCTGAATGCTATCATTTTCTCCTTAACCTTCCCTTCCACCTCTTTTTAGTACCATAGTTTTTTTCCTTCATTTTGTTTTGCTGATTTGCTTCACACAAAGGCTTGTTGCCTTTGTGATGGCTGTTTTGATTATTCCCCATTGTTCCTCCACCCCTCCTTCTTGCCCGTCTGCTTGTGCTTTTCTGAGGCACTCTCTCATTTTCCCAAAGTCAGCCCTCCTAAGGTCCAATACTCTTGTTTTTGTATGGCTTGACTCTAATGCTGTGTTTATTGTGAACCACACTGTTTGGTGGCCACTTGTTCCCATATGGCTACCCACTTCTAAATCTGAGATCCTTTCTCCTTCCCCATTTGAGAGTAAAAGGTCCAAGATTGCTCCCTCCCAAGTGGGTTCCAACACTAGCTGTCTGAGGTATGCCCCCTGCAGGGCATCAAGAATGACCCTGCTCGTGTATGTGCCTGCAGCAAAGGTACTCCAGTTAACATCTGGCATATTCAGGTCCCCCATCCACAATATTTCTCCTTTTTCTGCCATTTTAAGGATGCCTTCTATCATTTCCATGTCCATTTCCTCCCCCTGAGATGGGGGTCTGTACACAACCCCCATGCGGATTGTGGTGCCATTTCCTGTCTCCAGGGTGACCCATAGTGACTCATCAACTTCCTGTTTACTCTTTAGTTCTGTTGCTTTAATCCTTCCCCTATATAGAGAGCTACCTCCTCCTCTTGACCCACCCTGTCCTTCCTGTAGATTGTGTATCCTGGTATGTTGACATCCCAGTCATGGTTCTCTGTGTACAATGTTTCAGCGACTGCCACAATATCCAGGCATCTCTCTTCCATTAAGGCCACTAGTTCAGGGAGCTTGTTACACAGACTGCAGCACTGGTACTCATCGTGTTCCATTTTTCGATGGCCTTACCCCTTTTAGCACCATCCCTGTCCTTACTGCCTTTTTCTGCATTTATCCCTGTCCTGCTCCCTACTGACTTCTCTACCTTGGTGTTTACCTCTCTAGCTACTGTGTTTTGTGGGGGGAGGCTGGGATTTCCCTGCTCCCTTTCAGTGCCTCCCTTGCTAGGTTTAAATGCTTGCCAATGAAGTTTAAACCTATCACCTAGGATCCTGGTTCCCCCCTTGACAGATGCAGACCATCGTGCCAGTATAGGCCTGCATCCCTCCAGGTGGCTCCCCAGTCCCCAATGAAGCCAGAACCCTGAGCTCCACACCAGTTTTTCAACCATTCATTGAACCCCATGGTGCGGGATATCCTAGCATTATCCTTGCCATAGACAGACAGCACCTCCGAGAAAGTTACCGTACATGCTACTTGTCTAAGGCCACTCCACAACTCTACAAACTCCTCTTGCACTGCTCTGATCCCATTCACAGCCAGGTCATTTGTCCCTAGGTGGACAATGACATCCAACTCCCTCCTTCATGCAGCTGCTCCCGCGATCCTGAGGATTCGCTTCCTGACCCTCCATGCTGTGGCACCTTACCTCCCTATCCCCTTCCTCCCATTTCTACCCCCTAATGATTGAGTCCCCACCAGGAGTTGTTTCTTCCCTGTGGGGTCTCGTGCACACCTCCTGTGGGTCTCCTTTGTGGAGGTTCCCAGCATCCTCCTTGGTCTCCACTGCAGGTGCCTCCATAGAGGAACCACTCTTTGCCAGAACAGCATATGAACTGTGGAAAGGTACAACTGGAGGGATGCACCTCTGTTCCACCACCCTCTCCCTCCCTGAACCCACCTTGGTCCAACCGCTCCTCTTTCTTGGCAACCTCTGAGGTAGCGATGGTGGCCCTGGTGGTCCCTGGGTGGGGGAAAAGGTTTCACGAATCCTAGCCAGGTCAGCCTGGAGACGGGCAACTTCCTCCCTCAGACCAGAGAGGTGTCTGCAAACAGGGCAGCATTGCAGCCTCTAGAATGTCTCCCGGAACACTGCTGCCCCACAGCCATTGCACTGCACCACTCCCATCTTGACTTATTTTGTGTCCCTTCTCCTACTGCTTTGTATGCTTACTGTCTCCTCCCTCTATGTATTTTTACATCTACTTTCCAACTGCCTATGTGCCCTTTCAACTCTCACCCTTCCTGTTCTGGGACAAGAACTTCCTATAGTCTTTAGTAGTCTCCTTCTTCCGTGCTTCCATTCAGACCTCCAGCAACCGGGAGGGAAGAAAGAGCTATTCTTTTTAGGTTCCTTCAAGGTTGATGAAACTAATGTGTCTCAGTTATCCTTCCCTTCCTACTGCCCAACAGGAAGTTACTGTTGTCAGTCAAATCCAGGAGCATTGCAAGTAAGCAAAACACAGAACATAACATTGGTAATCACTGAATTTTGTTATAATTGGGATCCAGTGGTCTGGACACAGGACTGCAGCCAGTGGCTTCTGTGTAACCTTGAACAAATCACTTGATCTCATGAACAATTTGCACTTCTCAGATGATCAACTATACAGTATGGCTTGTGCTGTGATATATTGGTGAGATGAAAAATCTAACAGGAAGCTCCACCCTTGCCAGAGGTGAAGGGTGCTCTCAAGGGAGAAAAACAAGGCAGTATTCCCATCTTCCACTGAAAAAGATGGCTACCACACACTCAGGCCCCACACCACACAGTCCACCCTCACTACCTGATCTGGTGTTGGGTCAGGAGGGAAAGGCTCTGCAGACCCCATGGTCATGGAGCAAAGCTGCTGAGGACTGCAGCAGTGGTGTATCAGTGGAGGATGATGCTCAGTGGTTATGGTCACTGCCTGATGGTATGATAAGGCTGATGGGGAGAAACATATCTATGGACACAAAATTGTATATACAAGTGCTACGACTAACCATCTTTATAGCTATGCCATGTTCTAGGGTGCAGAAGAAAATTCAGATTTGCATGGAAATGTATTTACTGGTATCAAAATGTGGAACAATTCATTAATTTCGTGGTTATGAAATCCTGTGATGAAAATAGAGTGACTATAAACAAACAAACAAAAGATAAATGCAGATATATGCAACCGCAGCCTGCAAATCAGGACTCCTTAACTCCAACCCTTGGTGTTGTCGTTGACTGCTGACCCTGGCAACTCTGACATGAATTCATTTTTTTGGGGAGTGTTTACCCATCACTGAGGAGGCAGTGTGGTCTAGTTGTTACTGCACCGGCTTGGGAAGTTGGAGATCATAGGTGCACACCTCAGCAGACCTAACTACTCAGTTTATGATCTTGGCAAGTCATATAACCTCCCAGGACTTCACCGAACTGTGGAAACAGGTAGCAACGGGGCCCCACTGAAAAAGAAACACTGCAGCTGAGCAATGCTGGCTGAACAAACTGTACAAAATTGAAACTCACAAAAAGAAATCTATGCTTATTGGGGGCTATTCACTAACAGGCAGAAAGTACGTGCCAAGGGCGCTTACCCCACCCATGTAGCTCTGCACCCGTGGACAGATGCGCACAGGCCATTATTTAAAAATTGCCGCCACCTGTCCACAGCTCTGCCCCCGGTGCACAGGACCATGCAGGGTGGCCAGGGGCAGAGTTTCGGACCCATGTCGGCATCCAATGGGATGCCCAGCCTTGGTCCCTTAGTGGACCCCTTGCACGCCAAGGTGCAGGTCTGGGTGCATGAATAGCACCAGCTAGCACTCAGACCAACTTGGCCATGCCTCTGTGGCCGACAGTCTTGTGAAGTTCCCCCTCCCGCCACACAGCAGTCCCCAGTCTGCTTCAGGGTAAAGTAACCCTCCTCTCCACACACACACACCTCCGAGCCCCGACCACATTTACAGACAAACAACCCCACCAACACACATCTGAGCCCCATCCCTGGCATAGAATAAGCACACATCCCACCCCAATACATGTCTGCCACCTCCCGGGTATAGTGAAGGCATACTGCCCAGCCCACACAGGTACCAAGGTCCCCGGTGTTGAGCAAGAACCACCCCCTCACATGCACACAGGTACCCATGTCCCCACTTCCCCAACCCTTATCCCGGCCCCTCCAGGTGATCAGTGGTGTTCAGTGGTCCCCCCATTCCCCACAGCACTGACATCACCAACCCCCCCTCTCCCATACCCACCCGTTGGTGCCGCTGATCTGAACAGCCAGTGGCACAGCCCTACTCACACTTCCACAGCTGCTGGCCATCCTGGTGCTACTGGGAGCATGCCTCTGTATAAAGGCAGCATACTCCCAGCATCACTTGGACAGCCGGCAACCGAGGAGGTGTGAGGAGGGATGTGTCATTGGCCATGTACCGCAGCACTAATGGACAAATACAGGGGATGGGGGATTGGTGATGTCAGTGCCGCAGCGGGTGGGGGAACCACTGAACACCAATGATCGCCCAAGGGGCCAGGATCAGGGGTCAGGGGGTTGGGGACATGGGCATCTGTGTGCGGGAGGGGGGTTGTTTCCTGACCAACACCAGGGACCGGGGCACTCTGTGGGCTGAGGGATACGCCTTTGCTATACCGGGGAGGAGGTGGACATGTGTTGGGGCAGGGTGTGTGCTTATGCTATACTGGGGACGGGTCTCTTTTGTGTGGTGGGGGGGTTATCTGTCTGCAAATGGGGTTGGGGCTTGGAGGTGTGTGTAGGGGATGGGGAATTCTGCACAGTGGGTCAGGGCTCTGCTGTGTATGTGTGGGGGCTGGCATGCAGGACAGGGCAAGTGTTCTTTGTGGGGGGGGTTGTTCACTGCTGCCCAGACTGGGGGGGTTCTGCGTGCATGCAGTGTGCACAGCAGTTACAGCAGGGTCCCCCTGCCATAACCTGCTCTCCACTATGCCCCCCTGTGAGCTGCACTACGCACTTTTGTGAATGGGACATAGTGCTGGCATGCCTCTCACCCACCCCGGCGCATTGCTGTCCATGAAGCCAAGGGATCAGGTGTGTAACTGTCTTGCACCCCATTTGTGAATGCCGCAGAGTGCTCATAGGGCCCAACTCCACAGCATTCACACATATCGATGCCTACGTGCTCGGTTTCCGCTGTGTGTAGGCATCGTGCATAGTGCCCATTGATAATTGTCCCAGCTTGCATCCAATAAACCTTTACCTACATGAATGAAAGATATCAGTGGGGTCATTCTTCTTTAAATTTAACTACATGAATACCCAAACAGTCTTGTACATGTAGTACAGTGAAAATGACGATACCTATACTATAATTTTAAGCTGTTTAACATATGTAAAATCTACATTGATTATCTGCATGTTACTTAAGTTTTGATTTCTGTTGTAAGTCCATGTAAAATATTCACACTAAATATGCAACACTCACAACTCCACAGATTTCAAACAGAACCATGTATCTCAGTTCATTCTTTATTTGTGCAATAAAACAGCAACAAAAAAACAGACCTCTCCCGGCTTCATGCGTCATTACGCTGGGAGAGGTCTGTTTTTTGCTGCTATTTTATTGCACGAATAAAGAATGAACTGAGATACATGGTTCTGTTTGAAATCTATGGAGTCGAGAGTGTTACAGTATTTAGTGTGAATTGGATTTGGTTTCTGGACTGCACCACATTCTTGGGAGTCGCCAGTTGTTTTTTTTTTTGTTGTTCTGTGTGAAACATTATTAAAAAAACATGTTTGTAAGTACTCTTTCTTCTTTCTCATAGGTATGATCCAGGCTGTTGCAGGATTCTTCACGTATTTTGTAGTCATGGTTCAAAATGGTTTTGCCCCCTTGGACTTACTAGGAATTAGAATTCATTGGGATGACAGGTGGACCAATGATCTTGAGGACAGTTATGGACAGCAGTGGGTCAGTATATGTTTTCCTGTTTGTCCTGCACTGCTACTTAATCGTGGGATGAACATTATTTCTGTCTTTCACAGAAGCCATATTATGGTTGTATTATTTATTGGAACAAAACATTCTGCTTTGGGGCCTCATTAAGTCTCTAAAAAGGGGAATGTATAGTAATAGAGACACAGGCTACTTGGAAATTGACCACACCTTTTCTCATTTTCTATTAGACCTTCGAACAGAGAAAGATTCTGGAGTTTACCTGTCACACTTCTTTTTTCATCAGTATTGTGGTTGTACAGTGGGCTGACTTGATAATCTGCAAAACAAGAAGAAACTCTATTTTCAAGCAGGGAATGAGGTAAGTATTTAGTGCAGGAATTAAAAAACAATTGTGTTAATGGAGTCAAAAATATTTCTGAATGTAATTAAGGAATGTGTCCTATACTTCTTCTGGTGGGGTCATGTTTAAAGGATTGGCCTTCTGTGGATCATGTTATCTAGTAAAAGGAAGATGGTAAGATTGTTTGGGGGGGCTAGATAATGTCAAGGCTAGGGGTCAGCACAGGACAACATCTAAGCCCAAATTGGTATACCGTAGATACAGACAGTGGTCTCAGAAAACCAAAGAATGGGACAACAAAAGCAAATAATGGGCATTCATAAGTACTGTATATAAATGCAAGGGGCATTTTGAAAAGCCAAATGAAATGGGGAACTTAACTAGAATACAGGGTTTGGTTTTCATGGGATTACAGTACATTAAACTGTAGGTTTAAATAATCACTTTGAACCTAACACAGAAGGGGATGCTAGGAAGGATTGCATAGGATAAAGGGAAAAGGATATGATGGATACAGACTTGTACTCTGCATGCTGTTTTCAAAGTGTCTGCCTTAGTTTAAATGTACCGATAAGCACACTCTTACAGTTTACAAGGGCAGCCACCAAATTTACAGTGTAGCTTCCATACATTGCTGTGTATTCCATGTACTGTAACCTGTTGGTTTGCATTTATTTTTAAGAAACAACACTAATATTTATTTACACTGGCAGTTTAGCCTTGGCAAGATATTACATAACAGTTGAAACATCAGCAATTGAACACTTTAAAGAGACCAGGGATTATGGGGCACACATGTAAATCTGGTCTCGCAATGGGCCTGAGGGTGGGATTCTTGGGCAGACATGTGAACCTGGTCTCCCAGTGTATCTCAGAGTGGGATTCTGTGGCACCATGTGAATCTGGTCTCCCAGCGTATGTCAGAGTGAGATTCTGGGGCACGCATGAGAATCTGGTCTCCCAGTGGGTGTCAGGATTCTGGGGCATGCATATAAACCCTTTTCTCCCAGCAGATCTCAGGGTGGGATTCTGTGGCACACATGTGATCCTGGTCTCCAAGTGGATCTCAGGGTAGGGTTCTGGGGAACACAAGTGAATATGGTCTCCTTGTGGATCTCTTGGTGGGATTCTGGGGAACACATGCGAACCCTGGCCGCCCATTGGATCACTTGTTTCTCAGGTGTTATAACACAAGTATTGATTCTGATTTTAGATAATTTGTCTGAAAGTTTTCTATGTGTGAATGATTATAATGAGTATGAAGGAAGCCTATAACTATTTTTATATCTGATTTTTGAAATTGTTTTTTGTCTCTTTAAATTTGAAATTTACATAACTTAAGTTTATTCATGTCCTGTGACTATTTATTGGTTGAGTATTTCTCCCATTACCATGCCCCCTGATGAAGGGTTATTCCTGAAGTGCCAGGGCAGTTTGTTAGTGCGGTTCTATGTCCATGGTTACACTTCACTTGAATAGCAGTAAAGCACATATTAGAAATTAATGTGAAGTGTGATGTGCTTGTGTGTTCAGGGGCGTAGGCTTTCTCTGGCACTTGGTTCCCCAGTGGATCTTAGGGTGGGATTCAGGAGCATATAACTGAACCTGGTTTCCCAGCAGATCTCAGTGTGGGATTCTGGGGCACTCAAGTGAACCCTGGTCTTCCAACAGAACTCAGCATGGTATTCTGTGGCACACACGTAAATCTGGTCTCCTAGCAGATCTCAAGGTGAGGTTCTGGGGCCCACATGTGAACCCTGGTCTCACAGTGGACTTCAGGATGGGATTCTTGGGCACACATGTGAATCTGGTCTCCCTGTGGCTCTTAGGGTGTGATTCTGGGGTACACATGAGAAGCTGGACTCTAGGCTCCAGGGTGGGATTCAAGGACATACATGTGAACCTTGGTCTCCCAAAGGGCCTTAGGGTGAGATTCTGGGGCTTTAATGTGAACCTGGTCTCACAGTGGCCATTAGGGTGGAATTTTGAGGCATACATGTGTACCTGATCTGCCGGAGGGCCTCAGGTTGGGATTCCAGGGCACACATGTGAACCCTAGTCTCCCAGTGGACCTCTGGGTGGGATTCTGGGGCACATATATGAATCTGGTGTCCCAGTGAGCCTCAAGGTAGGATTCTGGGGAAGAGATGTGAACTTGGTCTTCAAGTGGGCCTTAGGGGGATTCTGGGGCAAACATATAAAACCGGTCCTCCCACTGGGCATCAGGTGGGATCCTGGGACACACTTGTAAACCCTGCTCTCCCAGCGGTTCTTAGGGTGGGATTCTGGGGCACACATGTGAACCTGGTCTCCCAGTGGATCTCAGGGTGAGATTCTGGGGCACACTTGTGAACCTGGTCTCTCAGCAGATCTCAGGGAAGGATTCCAAGGCATACATGCAAACCTGCTCTCCAAGTGGCTCTCAGGGTGGGATTCTAGGATAAAAATATGCACCCTGATCTCCCAGCGGACCTCAGGGTAGTATTCTGGGGCACACATGTGAACCACTTATCTCCTAGTGGGCCTCAAGGTGGGATTGTGGGGCATGCATGTGAACCTGGTCACCCAGCTGATTTGGGGGGATTCTGGGGAACAGATGTGAACCCTGGTCACTCAGTGAGCCTCAGTGAGGGATTCTGGGGCCCACATGTGAAGCGTAATCTCCCAGTGGGATTTATGGTGGGATTTTGGGAAACACATGTGAAATGTGGTCTCCCAATAGGTCTCAGGGTGGGATTCTGGGGCACACACATGAACTCTGGTCTCCAAGTAGATCTCCAGGTGGGTTGCTGGGACACACATCTGACACTGGTTTCCCAGCAGATCTCATCATGGGATTTTGTGGCCCCTATGGGAACCCTAATCTCCCTGTAGAACTCAGGGTGGGATTCTGAGGTACCCATGTAAACTTGGTCTGCCAGTGGCTCTCAAGGTGAGATTCTAGGACATACATGTGAATCTTAGTCTCTGGGTGGGGCTCAGGGTGAGATTCTGGGGCACACATGTGAATCTCTTCTCCCAGGCATATATGTGCATCTGATTTTTCCAGTGGGCCTCATGTTGGGATCCTGTGGAACACATGTGAACTCTAGTCTCCCAGTGGGCCTCAGGTTGGGATTCTGGAGCACACATGTGAACTTGGTGTTCCGGTGGGCTGCAAGATGGGATTCTGGGTCAGAGATGTTAACCTGGTCGCCCACCGGGCCCCGGGCAACTTGGGGGGCCAACATTTGAAACCTGATCTCCCAGTGAGCCTCAGGGTGGGATTCTGGGGCAGGCATGTAAACCCTGGTCTCCCAGAGGATCTCTGGGTAGGATTTTGAGGTACACATGTGAACCTGGTCTCCCAGTGGATATCAGGGTGGGATTCTGGTACACAAAAATGCATTCTGGTCTCCTAGCAGATCTCAAAGTGTGATTCTGGGGCACACATGTGAACCTGCTTTCCTAGCAGATCTCCGAGTGGGATTCTGGGGCAGACATATGAACCCTGGCTCCAGGCGGATCCCAGGGTGGGATTCTGGGGTGCACATATGACCCCCAGTCTCCCAGTGGGCCTCAAGATGGGATTCTGGGACACACGAGTGAAACCAGGTCTCTCAGTGGGCCTCAGGGTGCGATTCAGAAGCACACATATGAACCCTGTTTTCCCAGCAGCTTTCAGAGTGTGATTCTGGGACACACGTGTGAGCCATGGTCTCCCAGTGGGACTCAGGGTGGGATTCTGGGGTGCACATGTGAACCTGGTCACCCAACTGATCTTGGGGGCATTCTGGGGCACATATGTGAACTTTGGTCTCCCAGTGAGCCTCAGGGTGAGATTCTGGGGCACACATGTGAATCTCTTCTCCCAGGCATATATGTGCATCTGATTTTTCCAGTGGGCCTTGTGGTGGGATCCTGTGGAACACATGTGAACTCTAGTCTCCCAGTGGGCCTCAGGTTGGGATTCTGGAGCACACATGTGAACTTGGTGTCCCAGTGGGCTGCAAGATGGGATTCTGGGTCAGAGATGTTAACCTGGTCACCCACCGGGCCTCGGGCAGCTTATGGGGCAAACATATGAAACCTGATCTCCCAGTGAGCCTCAGGGTGAGATTCTAGGGCAGGCAGGTAAACCCTGGTCTCCCTGAGAATCTCAGGGTAGGATTTTGGGGTACACATGTGAACCTGGTCTCCCAGTGGATATCAGGGTGGGATTCTGGTACACAAAAATGCATTCTGGCCTCCTAGCAGATCTCAAAGTGTGATTCTGGGGCACACATGTGAACCTGCTTTCCTAGCAGATCTCTGAATGGGATTCTGGGGCAGACATATGAACCCTGGCTCCAGGCGGATCCCAGGGTGGGATTCTGGGCCACACATATGAACCCCAGTCTCCCAGTGGGCCTCAGGATGGGATTCTGGGACACACAAGTAAACCCAGGTCTCTCAGTGGGCCTAAGGGTGCGATTCAGAAGCACACATATGAACCCTGGTTTCCCAGCAGCTTTCAGAGTGTGATTCTGGGACACACGTGTGAGCCATGGTCTCCCAGTGGGACTCAGGGTGGGATTCTGGGATGCACATGTGAACCTGGTCACCCAACTGATCTTGGGGGCATTCTGGGGCGCATATGTGAACCTTGGTCTCCCAGTGAGCCTCAGGGTGGGGTTCTGGGGCACACATGTGAGCCATGGTCTCCCAATGGGACTCAGGGCGGGATTCTGGGGCAGATATGTTTACCTGGTCTCCCTGCAGGCCTCAGGGAGGATTCTGGGGCACACATGTAAACCCTGGTCTCCCAGCAGATCTCAGGGAGGGATTCTGGGGCACACATGTGGATCTGTCTCCCAGCAAATCTCATGGTGGGATTCTGGGTCACACATGTGAATCTGATCTCCCAGTGGGCTCAGGATGGGATTCTGGAACACATACATGTGAACCCTGGTCTACCAGTGGACCTCAGGGTGGGATTCTTGAGCTCACATGTGAACCTGGTCTCCCAGCTGATCCTGGGAGGGATTCTGGGGCACACATGTGAACTCTGGTCTCCCAGTGGGACTTAAGAGTGGGATTCTGAGACACACATGTGAATCCTGGTCTTCCAGTAGGCATCAGGGTGGGATTCTGGGACACAAATGTGAACCTGGTCTCCCAGTGAATCTTAAGGGGAATTCTGGGGAACACATCTGAACCCTGGTCTCCCAGATGGTAATGCAGTGTTCTGCCTCCAAGCAACTGGACAAGCTGAAGTTCATTGTTAATTTTTTTTAAATATTATTTTCTGTAACATTTCAAAAGCATTTGTTCATTCTAGAGCCTGGTATTGTTGAGGATGTGTTCCAGATGTTGAAAACAATCTTAAGATCAATATTGCTGTAGGTATTAGTTGGAGTTATAAAAGTTTAACAGTTTATATTGAACTTATTAAGCAATAACATAAATTAAAAATTACGTACCTACCGTAATTCCTGATCTTCTCTTGCATCTTCACCATTCATTACTGCTGGGTGTAAGCCGGAGGCGCGCACCCGCTACATGTGTTTGTTTTCTTTGTTTTGTTTTTTTGAGGGAGGAGTCAGCATCTATGGCGCCGTCCATGACAGCGATGCACTATGTGGTGTGCGAGAGGGGGCCGTTAGGCATCTTTGACTCCTCCTGCATCCCAGTTCTGTAAGCCAGAGAGGCGAATAAAAGAATAGAAGAATAAGAGCGAGGCAAGAGAACTGAGGGATAGTAAAAGGAAAGGAAACAAACTGAAAAAGGAATAAGCTGATAGAGAATAGGAAAGAGGAGAACCCTACCCTAAGGGACCATAAGGCCTCACTCCTGGGGCAGCTCCGAGGGAGGAACAGATAAGGGAGAGGAAGGAAGAAAGAATGAAGAAGAAGAAGAAGTGGGGAGGATGCTGGGAGGAGGGAGAAATTCTGCCAAGTTGTGAGTTAAATTGGCTTAAGGGTTATCAGCTCAGAACCAAAGGGCAAGGAAGCAAGGGTCCCTTCAAATAAAACTGGCCTAAATGTTTGACCGAACCATTTATACAGCTAGATACACAAAAGACAAATTTCCTACACCTCCTGCTATCCCGAAGCCCATCACTCAAGCTGAGAGCTCACAGATTGCCAAGGCGCACAATCTGATCCGGAGGAAGAGCGCCCAATTTAGGAAGGGGAAAAAGGACCCCACTAGCACATTGCCATGTGTTAAGACAGGTGATGGGGAGGGGGGAAAGGGGGATTGAAGCCTTAAAGGGGACACCCCCTTGAGAGAGTGGACAGAGATAGGAAAGGAAACTCATTCTGACTCCCTGGGAGGCAGAGGCCAAAAATCAGACCACCAGTTCCTGAAGGCAATTTTGAAAATGGGCTAGAAAGACTTCGACTAGCACCAGATTGGCATACACAGGACAAGATCCAGAGATACCAGCAAAGTCCAAGAACTAAGGAACAGGACCGTTCAAGAACTATTCCTGTTAACTGGTGATTAAACTAACTTGGCCTAAGAAAATAGGTGCCATTAGGGACACCTTCAAGGGTAATTAGAAAGAGTTCCTTCAGGAGAAAGATGAAGGTTTACTCACTCTCCTCCCTCTCCAGACTTATGTTACCTCTTCTGAGAGAAGAACGGAAGACCCAAAAGCTAGGGGATTTAGGCTCTAAAGGCCATGAAAGAAGGAGGGGGAGGGAGAGTGAGCAGGGTGGAGGGGATGCCCCAGAATGAGGCCCATGAGGGGAAGGTGGGCGGGATTCAGTAATGAGTGGTGAAGATACAAGAGAAGATCAGGAATTATGGTAGGTACGTCATTTTCATATCTTGTCTTGTCAATCTTCACCATTCATTACTGCTGGGTGAGTACCAAGCCCCCCCCAGAGGGGGACTAACATAACCCTGAGGGAACAAGACCCTCAGCCTTCTGTTGGTGAGAAACAGGAAGAAGAGACCCTGGCCATACTAGACTGGAAGCCTAAGGCTGAGGAGAGCTAGAAGGTGTCCCCTGAAGATGAGGGGATGGAGGAAGCCCCTGCAGAAGCCTCCCAACCCTGGTAGAAAAGAGGCGGGTCCCTCGGCAGGTGGAGCGAATCACCCTACGCCGGGCCAGGGGTGACAACCTTGACTGATGAAGCCATGCTGTCCGCCTAATGCAGATCGCTGTCCCTGCAAGCCTGGAAGCCACCTCATTGGTGTCATAAGATGCTCTTGCTTGGTGTCTTGCCAATTCCAGGCCTATAGTGGAGAGGGCAATGGCCTGTCTAGATTGCTCCGTATCAGGCATAGTTGCTAGCACCTGAGCCAGCATCAACCACAAGTGCCTGTTATAGGCAGCATGGTGTGCCTGATGTGACACAATGCACAACATCACACGAGAAGAAGAGAACACTCTTCGCCCCCACCGGTCGAATTGTAGGGAATCTGAGTCCAGTGGTGGGTCGTGCGCCAGGCACCGGCACCCAGAAGGGGTATCTAGGAACACCAAGCCCAAGGGTGGGTTAGGGAGAGAACCTAGAGACTCAGATGGAGCACAATACTTCCTCCTGCAGTCTGTCGGGGCTGGGAGAGGGTCGGCTGGAGACTGCCAGGTGCAGATAGATGCCTTCTGGAAGGGAATAGGCCAAGATGGCACCTCCATGTGCTGGGCACTGAATTCACTGAGGAATTTGCACATCTCCCACTTGATATTGTCCCATCTAACATAGGAAATATGGAGATCCCCAACCATCCTCGAAAGGAAGTACTGATATTCAGTGAAATCAGCGTCGGAAGAAAGGTGAGCAGTAGGTTCCTCTATCTCCGAGGAGCGAGCCGAGGAGGATGGGGAACTCGAATGTTCAGAAGACTCCTGTGGTGGTGGGGACAGGAGAAAGACCCATTTGTGCATATACCTAACTTATGACAGGAAGGCTGCCGCAGTGCCTCTGAATGTCTCCCAGGATAATGGGGCCCCTAGGAACCACGTAACCTGGAAGAGAGGGGGGTGGCTGCAGAGGAATGGGAGAGGGACAACTACAAGGAGGTGACTGTCCTCTGCTAGGGCTCTGGAATCCAGGGAATGGAGCCCAAGCTGGAGGGATCCCTGAAATCAAACCAGGTCGCATGATGAAACCTTGGGAATGCAAACTCCGGAAAAGCCCAAACGGGGGATCTCCCCTGTGACGCACCCAGGGTTGCATGAGTCCAGAAGGGCAATCCATGATGGTGCCACTGGAAGGGATCGCAGAACCCGAGAAGGAGAGGCAGAACTCAGCACTACGGCTCCTTTCTGCACCCCGAGAGGTGGCAGAAGAGTGCCGACTCCCTTCACCCTGACCCCTCAACCCCTCAGATTCTGAGGACGTCCTCTTCCTCGATCCCAGCGAAGGGGGTCCCTTGATCCAGGGGTCTTCCGAGGGAGGACCCCAAAGACTGGACTCTCAATCCCCTCTGAGAGGGTGCAGCAGCACCAAGGCTGGTGGCTGCCGTGGCCCCCCTGTGGGGACAGTCCCCTCCCCAATCCCCAGGCCATCCTCCCCCAGGGACCCCAGGCCACCCCCAGCCTGGGAATCCTCAGAGGAAGACCACCATGGAGATTCTGGGATGAGGGTGCTGGGTCACCTGACACTACATACCACAGGGGATTCTGATTCTGAAGAATCAGGGAGCCAGTCCGAGTTCACGTCCGAGTCGGCCCCCTACGATGAGGAGTCAACCAGGAGGATCTCGATACTGGCCACCCCAAGAACCCCCTGAGAAACGGTGCTGTGAACAGTGCTTGCATCGCCCATGCCACTGGCCATTCCCAGCACACCGCCCATGGCTCCGGAACCCGGTCCCGAACCATCTATGGCCCCATTCGAATCAGTGGTGCCTCACACAGCACCAGCACCTGACACAGCACCATCAACAGAGTCGACCAGGTCAACGACCCTGTGAGCGGTGCCGAGAACCAAACTGGCACCGCATGCGGTGCCGTCCCAATCACCGGCTCTGTGAACAGCACCAGGATCTGAAATGGCACCAGAAGACAACGTAGAGGGTCCGTCAGTGCCTAACCCAGCAACTGAGGGCTGCAACACTGGGGGAGCCTGTACCTCAGGAGAGGTGACTGCCAAGGCAATGTCAACAACGCGACCCCGGGAAGGGTCACGCTGTTCCTCCAACACTGCAAAAGAGGCCTCCTCCTCAGCAAGGCTTGAAGATGAGGAGGCCTTCTCCTCACCAGACCATATAGGCCTGGGAAGGGACCTGGAGGAAGGGCCTAAAGACCTGGCCCGGGAAGCCTGAGAATGACAGTGTCCTCCAAAATCAGTGAGGCCCTGATGACTTTGAATGCGCATATTTCAAGAACACGGTGATCCATGGAGAAGCAGGTGTAGCATCTGTACATATTATGGTTAGTTCCCAGGCACCGAAGGCAGACATCATGTCGGTCCGTCACAGAGAAATGCCGGCCACACAAGCACGGACGCATGGGGGCACGGCCCGCTTTTGACTTTTGCTTGGCTTCTGAACTGGACATGATGCGAAAAAATTTTAATAAACAGTAAAGATCCCGGCGCCACCGAAGTATAAACTAAAACGGTCTTACCGGCTTCAACGGCGTCCGGAAAATCAAACCGGGATGAAGGAGATCGAAACAGACGTCGGAAAATGACAAAAGGCCTAATGGCGCAATAGCTAAGTTTCACTTGTGCATAGCAAGTGCAGCCTTGACAGCAGGAGAAACAGAACTGGGATGGAAGAGGAGTCTGCGATGCCTAATGGCCGTCCCTCACACACCACATAGTGCATCGCTCTGGTGTGTGGCACCATAGGCGCCGACTCCGCCCCCTAAAAAAAAAAAAACTCCCGTAGCGGGTGCGCGCCTCCGGCTTACACCCAGCAGTAATGAATGATGAAGATTGACAAGGGAAGATCTAAAATATGCTTAAATATTATCATCCCAAGGAGTAAGCAGCAACCTGCAATGTAAGTACAGTATATGGCCACAAGTGGGCAGTCACAAATAACTGTGGGCCCATTTCTGAATCACAGTTGGGTGTCACAAAACGAGAGATTATATATATTTTTTGAAGACTTTTCTTTATGCTCCCCTCTATTGCCACTTAGACTCTCTCCAGAGGGACACCTGGCTCGACCTTATCCCACCCGCCTGAAGTCCTCAGCCTTACCTTGCCAGTGGGGGGGAATGCCATTCCGCTCACACTAATCTCCCAAATCCCCAGATCTAAGCCACCCGGGGTAGGACCACTGACTCCTCCTGGTTGACCTTTCTGAAATCTAGTTAGTTGAGTAGGTAGCACAGGGAGTACCGGAGGCAGGCCGAAGTGCTACTCAACCCACCTTTGCCTACCGAGGGCCAAGGCATTTTCCTCTTTCCCCATTGGTTCAGACAGGAAATGTGTCCAGTGCATACATGCGCATTCCCACACATGTATGCAGGATCATCGCCGCAGCCAAGCCCCTGACAGAGGATCCACAGGTTGCTGTACCCCCAGTCACCACCAGGAGTGACCAAAGCCCAGGATCTGGAATCCCCCTCCATCCCAGGACAGGAGAGCAGTCCTCCAGACACTCAATCCTGTCCTCCCCCGCCAGCCCCTGATGACCCAAGCTCATTCCTGAACCTGGGTCACTGACTTGGCATGCAGTGTGATGTCCAGTGCCTCAACCCTTAGCGCCACCAAGCCTCAACGAGAGATTATTAAGTGCAAACTGGCTCTATCCAAAACTGCAATCTCAGTGCCAAGCAAACTCAACAATGGGCACAATCAGAAACTGCTTCCTCTCACATTTTAGAAACACAGACAATGATGTCAGGAAAAGCCCAGAGGTCTATCCAGTGTGCCCAAGTTCCCTATAATCCCTGGAACTTACTGTTCCTTCAGGGTATTAACCCTTCCCATCATTTCTCTATTCCCCTCCCTGGTTCTGTCACCCCCAGTAACCACTATTCCCTTTATTATGTCCCAACCCTGCTTGAATCTCATGATTGTTTTTGCACTCACCATCTCAGCCAACATACTGTTCCAAGGTTCCACCACCCTTTCCATAAAGTAGTACTTCCTCACATCCTCCTGAACCTACCTCTTGTTAATTTCCATTCGTGTTCATGTGACTGCCAATTGGTATTCAGGCTAAATAGGTCACCGCAGTTCACACTGTTAATTCCTTTAAGGAACTTGAAGGTCTCTATCATATCTCCCCTCTCCCTTCTGGTCTCCAGTGAGTACATATTTACTGCCTTGAAGTGCTCCTCATAAGATCTGTCCTGCTGGCCCAGAATCATTTTTGTTACTCTGCGCTGCACTGTCTCCAGTCTATCCGTATCCTTTTTGGAGATGAGGACTCCAGAACTGGGCACAGTACTATAGGCGAGGCCTCACCAGGGATTTGTAGAGGGGCAGTATTACCTCTTTTCTTCTGTTATCAGTACACCTCCCAATACATCCATGCATCCTGTTAGCCTTGCTGCTGTATATGCCTTGTTGCACTGACTCCATTGCTTAAATGAGTTGCTAATGATAACTCCCAGATTCCTTTCCTCATCTTGCTAAGTCTGTCTCCTCCCATCCAGTACTCTGTCTTGGGGTTATTTTTCCCTAGGTGCATTACCTAGCACTTTTGAGCATTGAATTTTAACTGCCAGACTTTAGATGACCCCTCTAGCTTTTGTAGGTCTCTCTGCATTTCCCTCATTCCCTCGTCACTCTCCTCCCTCCCACATAGTTTTGTGTCCTCTGCGAAGAAACACAACCTGCCCTGGATTCTTTCTCCTGTGTCACTAATGAATGTGTTGAAGAGGACTAGACCCAGGACCAATCTCTGTGGAACCCCTCTCAAAACTTCCCTGTCTTCCCCCATTGACCACCACCCTCTGCTGCCTCCCCTCTAGTCCATTACCCACCCAGTACACTATGAGTTTAGCTGCACCCAAGTCTTCCATCTTCTTGAGCAATCGTTTATGAGGCACTGAATCAAAAGCCTTGCTGAAGTCAAAGTAAAGCAGATCCACAGCATGGCCGTTTTCTAATTTCTTTGTCACCCAGTCAAAGAAAACTATCGGGTTAGTCTGACAAGATTTTCCTGCCATGAAACCATGCTGTTTTCTATTCTGGAACTTGGAGCCTGTTGCTCTCCAGGTAGTCTATGAGGTCCTCTTTGTTCAGTAACTCCATCAGCTTCCCTACGATAGAGTTATACTGACAGGCCTGTAGTTCCTTGGTTGCTCCTTATCCCCACTCCATGAAGCAGTATGACATCTGCCACCTTCCAATCCCTTGGAACGTCCCCATACCTAAGTGAGCTGTTGAACAGACATACCAGTGATTCAGCCAGCTCCATGGCTAATTCCCAGAGTATCCTCAGATGCAACCCCTCTGGTCCCAGGGCCTTGTCTAGCTTAAGGGCAGCCAGACCTTTCAGAACCCTTTCACTTGTGAATAATGACTGTCTCATTTCCAGGATTTCCTTAGTTGGCGCTTTGATGCCAGTCTCTTGCATGGACCTGCTGTCCTCCTTAGTAAGAACTGACCAAAAGTAATCATTTAGAATGGTGGTCTTTTGCCCATCTTCTTCTGTCACCCTACCCCCCCCCCAACTAACCTTACGATTCCCCCACCTTTTTTCCTTTTTTTATTAACGTATCTGAAAAACTGTTTTTCTCTTCTCCTGGCCCTCTCTGCAATACGCAGCACTGTGTCTGCTTTGGTCTCCCTAACATCTCTCTTTGCCTCCCTATTTGTCTGTAGGTAAACCTCCCATTCTGCTTCCCCCTGCATTTCCTTGTATTTATAGAAGGCCTTTGTTTTGACCCTTACTGCTTCCCTGACCCTTGCTGAGAACCATAGTGGCCTCCTAAAACTGCTTTTTTTGTTACTGTTCTTATGCATACTTTAGATGCCTTGAGGATGGCCCCCTTAATTATCCCCCATCTCTCCTCCACCCCACAATGTAACTTTTTTTTTTTAGTTGTTTAACCAGGTATAGCACACTAAGCTGAAAGCTTTTTTACAGGAGCGACCTGGGAGCACAAGGAGGTTAAGTGACTTGCTCAGGGTGACACAGTATGCAAGTGGAAGCTGTGGGATTCAAACCCAGGTCTGGTCTGCTGGATGTCACCAGATTTGCAGCTCAGAGCCTTAGACCACTGCGCTATACTGCCTCATACTCAACTTTATGCCTCAACATGCCTCAACTTTAGCAGAACATACTGTAGTGTTTCTTAATACCACCAGTGTAGGTCCAGGTACTCAGTCATTGCAACACTATTCCATAATTGGGCACTCAACTGTCCAGCTGAGTATTGCCCCCCCCCCTTCCTCACTCCTCCAGTCAAATTGTCACTGGTGATGAGGTGGTTCTTCCATCCTCCTTCCTCATTTCCCCCCAAACAATAGATTCCTAGAGATCCTGTGGTCTCCTGCCCCAACATGGAATGTCCCTGTTACATTCTGCATTTAAGAGACGGTGAATGAGATTGGACACAACAGCATGGAAGTGGGCTTGTGTGGCTGATTTGCACTGTGAATGTCCCTGCTGACTAGATGCAGAGCATCTCCTTTCCTGTGTGCCTACATGTGTCTTTGTGGGTACAAGAGAAAGATTTGCAACCTTGTTCAGCATGGTTCAAAGGGCTTGAACATAAAGTGTCGGGCACTAAAATGGTTTGTTTACCCATATTGTACCACTGCTTGTAACTCTGTGCAGGTGTCCCTGGCCCATTTTGTTCCAGTTTGTCATTTAGGTTTGCTTTTCCAGTGAGATTTTACATAGCAAACCAAGTCTTTAGTGAGATACTTTACTTAAAGGATGTACTGTATTGCTACACATACTTATATAGTTATACAAAATTTGTTTGTGTGTCTCAGTTGACAGCCTGCCATGGAGGTGAGCAAAGGGTAAGTGCTTGTTGCTGTCACTGTTTGGGGGTTGCAGGGTATGTGGTAGACCGACTGGTTTGGGAGGGGGTTCCAGTGGGACACCAGAGATTACTGACATTGCATGTACAGGGACTGGAGGGGTTTCAGGATTTGACAGCAGGTCATTTCCTACATGCAGAGTAAATTTATAAGCATAATAATGATGGGAGGCAAGGCAAGACAAATTTTATTTAAAAAGACGTCCATCCCAGAGGCTCTGGGTGCCAAACATGTCAAAATTACATACAAAACACAATCAGTAAATTATATATACCAAATAACAATACAATATAAAACATAAATATGTGATGCTATAACCCATTATTATAAAATTTATAAATATTATGATCAGTAATAACTACTGACTAAAAAATAGCCAGGGACCAGTTTAAGCGCGAAAGTCAGGGCTCAGAAAGAACTATAAAACAAAGTCCAGGAAGACCTAATTATACAGGAAGACCTCGAGGCAGGCTTTGAACACCTCAACAGAAGGGGCCTCTCTTACAGCTGGACATAAAGAATTCCACAGGATGGGGCAGCGATACTAAATACTCTGTCACCTGCTATTTTTAGCCTTGTCCTGGGAATCGCAAGGAGGTCCCTAGCAGAAGAGCGGAGGGAGCGGACTGAGTCAGCAGGTGTGAGAGTGAGGGGCTGGGAACCATGAGAGCCAGGGACTACATTTGCATGCATCCCAATGCTGGGATCAGGGGTAGGAGTGGTATCTTATAGCTTGGGAATATATCTACCTTCATGGCAGTGCTGGGATCACAGTACGGGGGCCACTCAAGTGAGGGAATAGCTGATTGGAGGGAAGATACAGGAGGAGTTTAATTGCACCTCCATGCACATTTGCAAAAATAGGGCTTTGGAAGCATTAATAAGCACAGCCTGGTAGCCTCTTAGTGCTTTGAAAATCCTACCAATGCAACAACATGCCCTGTATTCGGGGAGGCCCTAAATTGCTTTCACTCTGAAGATTCCTTAACGCTGACATGATAACAGGGATTTTGAGTGCATACTCATGCCTTGGAGAATGGCGCTTGCCTTGCTGTCTGGGTTTGGGAAGCACAAAGCCCAGCTTGTGCCTATTAAACCCTGTTAGCCATGTGCAGACTGTGCCAATATGAGCACTGTATGAACTACAGGATTCGTTACTTTCTGCAAATTCCTGAACAAACCATTTTTCATTTAGGAACAAGGTCCTCATCTTTGGTTTCTTTGAAGAGACAGCTCTTGCTGCCTCTCTCTTATTGCCCTGGAATGGATGTTGCTCTTAGGATGTACCCAGTTAAGTAAGTACTGTCTTTTTTAATTATTATGTTTGAAATACACCACAAATGTATATTTTCCAGCATTCAAAAATGAAGACATTAACTTTTCAGTATAGGTAGGATCAAGTGGAAGTAGAAGGTTCTTGGTAAGAAGTGGGAAGAACATGGGTGGTTTGAGGCAGATAGGCCTTACAGAACATGATTATACTGCAACAAAAGTAATTAGAGAGCCTCACTTATATAGAAAAACTCCAAATCAAAGTTTGGATATTTGTAATGCTCAGTAGAATGTGGGATGTTAGGAAAAAAATCAGAGCTGTGGGTTGGCAGGTATGTAAGCTCTTTTATCATTCATGTTATAACAGGATTCAAGCATGCATGGGTAAGTATAAGGGAACCTTGGTGGTTAGGAAAGGGCAGTTAAAACCAGAGATCAAGTAGGATCTACAGTAGTACAGTAGATAGGGAAAATAGTCAGACTAGGGGGGCCAAGCGGTCATTATCTGCCATCAAATTCTGTGTTTCTATGTGCTTTACCACTTGTGAGTTATGGTCTTGCTCCCCTCACACTTGCAGGCACTGAATCAGGCCATAATGGATGGATGGATGGGTGATAGATTGATAGACGGATAGATAGATAGATAGATAGATAGATAGATAGATAGATAGATAGATAGATAGATAGATGGATGGATGGATGGATGGATAGATAGATAGATAGACAGACAGAGACAGATGGATAGTAGATTACAAACCTTGTTACAGATTGCTTCCTACATTGCAGTATCTCTTATGTTTTGTAATACTGTACATACAGGGCTAGATATTTAAAAGTGAGCCTGGCAATGGCACATGTGGTTGCTCCCCGCAACTGAGTTGCACTGGAGCAACAGAGGGGTATATTCAAAAGAAATGTGCCATGGCGCAACTCGTCTGACTATATCATATAATGCCTGTGGCACAAATACAATGCACTGGCACATCCTCCAGACAGGTCTGAAAACCAGGAATGGGACATGCGCCAGTGCATCAGAGATATGCCATGCGCAGATTCCTGATATTCAAACCCAAATTTGCAGATTGGGTCATAATGCACGCAAGGTGCAAATGGCGCCATTTGCATGTCATTATGGCCTCATTTGCATGAGTTGTGCAGGGCTGGCCAGTGAAATGCTCCTGGTGCCATGCACAGTTTGCAGTGCTGTCAGTGGAAGTCCAGTGGTTCCCTCCTCCCCGTCCTGTACTGCAGTGGCTGTCATATAGAAATATTTAATTCCCTGGTAGTCCAGTGGTGCCCCCTTCCCCACCCATAATCACAATCGCCGTCATATAGACTTATTTAATTCCCTGGTGGTCCAGTGGTAACCCCCTCCCACTTGTAACATCGATTGCCCAAAACAGCAGCCCCACATCCTTGGTAGTCTAGTGGTCCCCCCATCAACTCCACCCACACAGGACCCCATCCCACCCCGCTCCCTTCCCTAGGTCATCAGCGGGCAGAAGATCTGCCCGCACACTTCTACAGCTGCCTGCTGAATGACAGCTTACAGTACATGCTGCAAGCTCATTGGTCCATACTGAAGACTAATGGGCTTGCAGTGTGTACTGTACTAGTCATTAACAACTTTGTGAATGAATGAATGTCTTCATCTCTGGACACCTCAACTGGGAAGAGACCTTCCAGGTGGGCAGGTTCTAGCCACAGCAGATTTTCGTCCTGCATGTTGCACTTGGTGAGGATCTGGTCCTCAGGCAATGCTTTCCTGCTGCTGCACAGCAAGTACTACAGTACTCGGTGTCCTTAGCTGGAACTCCCCACTACTCCAGCAGTTGGCACTTCACCTCCTCCACCAGATGAGAGCCTATGATGTGGAGCAGTGCATACCACCAGCCATCCCAGCATAGACCGCAAACTTCTCATCCCATGCCTAGTACCACCAAATCAACTGAAATGCTGTGGTGGCTTCTGGGGTGCAGGACAAAACTGCTTGCCAAATACTCATCCCATCCTAATGCCTGAACCGGGACCATCCTTTCATCAGGCCCAGGTTATGGACTGTCAGGATGGACCAGCACATTCCCTGAGTACGGCCTTCTAAGCAGCTCCCATCATGGCAGTTTAGACTCACCTCAGTGTGATTCATCACTGGGTGATTTAGAATCAGAACACAGAGACCGTGTTGCAGTTAAAGTTTACCAGCTGTAGAACATTCATTTTTATAAAGCTGCCGGTTCTTTTACTTAGCAAGGAAAAGTACAGAAGTGTTCATCCCACCTAAAATCAATAAGAACATTAACAGTGAAACAGAATTCCTCTTACTATCTTTACTAGTTTAGTATATTGGATTTGTCCCTGTAGTCTATTTCCTTGTGGAACCTTACCCCCGTCCCTACCTGCTCGCTTTGACTCCTGTAAGCTGCTCCATTTCTTTACATTAACCTGACTGTCTGACAAAGCCATACATGCATGAGTTTTACTTTTTCAAGCCCCCGCCCACCCCCATATGTTTACAGGGCTGGAAAGAGGGAGACATGCTAATTCAAGTAAAGGCACTGCCTACTTTGTTGCCAGGCTTTTAATATGACAAGTTGTTACAGAACCCTTCTGAAATGGCCTTGCCTGCATGTCCCATACCTATCAAGAATAGTGGTTGTACTGCAGTCCATTCTATCTAAGGTTCAGCCATACTGTTTTCTGCTGAGACAGTCTGGTCTGCATGACCTAATGCCCACTGGGAATAGTGAAAGTACAGCAGTCTGTTCCATCACACTGAATGTGAGATCTCAACAGCAGTAATGAACAGGTGACAGGAAATCAAGCTGTGTAATGTATAAAGGATTTAAATGCATTCCCACAAATACTGGTAAAGACCACATATAATGCTCCATCAACAGATCCTTCAAGTGTGTGGCAAACAGTGCGATTCCCCTCTTCAGCCATCATCACTTCACCCAACTGATGGCAAAGGTCAATCAATACTGTTCAGTAATGGCTATTGTAGGCTTCAGATGTGAGAAACACAAGCTTGCTTTGCAATAAAATGAGGAAAAAGTTTAACAGTGCCCCTACTGTGAAACTGGAGGAGCCTAATAGACTAGCCATCTGAAATATATTTGCCATTTAACTTGTTTAATCACCATAACCTCTGCCATATTCTGAAAGAGCACTCATAAAGCAGCAGTGTCTATTAGGTGAATTACAATCTCTGATCATGTGTACTGTACTAGTAGAGGTTATGGTGAACATTTTCTTTATGCTTCTTTATTACGTTTTGCATTTCCCCTTATTTCTTCTCTTGCATAAAACTGTACCATATTATTGCATTGTTTAACATTAGTTTTATTTTAATGTTGAACTACAAAGCAGAAGACTAAACAAGGATTTGTCAATGCCAAATGTTGTCTTGCTGGCATTGGCATTGGTAGTGCAGGAGTTAGAGAGATGCATAATAGGAATGGCAGTGAAGTATTGAACTGACGCCAATCCCACCCCCCACCCTGCAGAGACTGACAGGCATTGGGGTGTGCCTTTGGGTCATCGGCCATAACGCTCATGCCATTTTATCTCACCCTACCCTGCAGGCATCAGCAAGTGTCACGTTGTGCCTTGGGGTCTTCGGGCCTTACGCTCATCTCATTCAATTACATTTTCAATTCACTTTATTTATAAAACAGGCGCTGTTCCAAAAGATCATAGCGCCTTATAATTAAAACAATAAAACAATAAAAACAATCAATATCAAATGACAATACTATACAGAGCAATCAAAAATAAGTTCAAATAAATGTGACTTCAAAGCAGCTTTAAAGCTCTCCACAGTCAGGCACTCTCATATCCGATGAGGTAGAGAGTTCCACAGGGTGGGAGCCATGAACATAAAAGCACAAGCCTCTGAAGTCTTTAACCGAACCCTAGGAACCTCTAGCAATCCCTCATCAGCAGAGCGGAGTGGTCGGAGGGGGCAGTAAGGAGACAAAAGCTCGTGCAGGTAGCCCGGTCCCTGTCCGTGTAGGGCTTTATAGGTCAGCAAGCTGACCTTGAAGGTGATCCACCACTGAACTGGCAGCCAGTGCAGTTTGCGCAGCACAGGAGTAATATGACTGGATTGAGATGACCAAGTCACCAACCTGGGCGCAGCATTCTGTACCAGCTGCAGGCGGCAGATATCAACCCCTGGAAGCCCTATGTAGAAGTAGTTACAGTAGTCAAGGCGGGAGGTCACAAAGGTGTGGATCAATGTTGGAAGGTCATCAGATGGAACAAGGTGCTTAATCTGGGTAATGTTCCTCAGATGGTAAAAAGAAGATTTGACAATGGCTGACACCTATGAACGAAGCATCAGCTCGTTGTCAAATATTACACCCAGATTTGCACCCGTTCGGAGGTCAGAAGCTGGTTACCCCCAAGCTAAAGCCCAGAGACAGTACCAGCCACCAATCCCCCAGTCTGAAGACCTGGATCCATGACCAATACCTCAGCCTTGTCAGGATTCAACTTCATCCAGCTGTCATTCATCCAGTCATGAATCTCAGTGAGGCATCTGTTAAATACTAGGACCGCACTATCCTGCTCGGGAACAGTGAAAACCCATCCTGTACCTCCTTACAATGTCTCGCAACAGCAGCATGTACACCATGAACAACATGTGGGACAACACAGAGTCCTGCGGTACCCCATATGGCAGCGAGAATGAGTCAGAAGAAAAAATCCCTGACACCACCCTGACACCACCCTCTGAGATCTGCCAGAGAGGAAAGATTGAAACCATCTGAGAACCATCCGTGACAGGCCACAGATGAACCGCAGGCACTCTAGAAGCACCCCATGGTCCACCGTGTCAAACACTACAGAAAGATCAAGAAGAACCAAGATGGAATGGCTCTTCTGATTTCTCGCTATTAGGACATCATTGAGAACCTGAGCAAGGGCAGTCTCAGTGCTAAGCCTCTTCTGAAATCCAGATTGAAAAGGAACGTAGATTTCATGGATGGTATGATGATTCGCCAGTTGCAGCTTGACCATCTTCTCAATAACCTTCCCCACTAAAGGGAGGTTAGAGACTGGTCTGTAGTTAGCAGGACAGTTAGGCTAGAGAGAGGATTTTTGAAGGAGAGGCATCACCACCGCCTTCTTCAGGGAGTCTGGAAACTCACCTGATACTAACGAAGACCAGACTATCTCTGCAAGGACTGGGGCAATGACATCAAGACACCCCATTAAGAAGTGAGTCGGGCCTGGGTCCAAACTACAGCAGGTCGTCCGCATAATCTGGACAAGTCGCATGATCTCCATGATCTTCTGTTGGTTGAAGCCATCCCAGCAAAACCAAGGAGGAGCAACCTCAGATCGACCACTGCCACCCCTTGTAGAGCATGCCAATCAAATCTTGGACCTTGTATCGGCCACCTTATCAGCACAGAAGCGAGCAAACCCATCACACTTTTCCTGGGAAAATGCTTTTTGAACCTGTAGACAGGCTGGGTTGCACAGTCTGTCCACCGTTTGAAAGAACTGAGCTGATCGATTCTGGGCTGCAGTGATCTCCCCGGACAGGAACTCTGCCTTCTTATGAGAGATAGCCAATTGATAGTCTCTATAATGCTCTATCAATATAAGTTTGTCAGCATCAAGGCCCGATTTCTGCCAGCAATGCTCTATCCTTTGCCCCTCTTGCTGCAATTCCCTCAAGGTCCCATCAAACCACGGGGTCCGGGGGCAAAGGGTGACAGGGCAAACACAGACAGGAGCAATAGCAGCCAGAGCCCCCCGTCACAGCCCTATTATAGGTCATTAACAGGTTATCTGGGCCCATGCTTGCACTCAGTAGTCCCAATAGATGCAGTACTGCCAGTAGACCATCTGGGGTCACACCCCTCAAAGGGCGGTATCAGACCATCTCCACAGGGGCAGGCCTATAAGGGGGAGCATGGAAACTGAACCCTATAGTGTGATGATCTAACCACTCAACAGGTTCCACCACTAAGTTGGAGGCTTCCATCCCCAACAGGAAGATCAGGTCCAATGAGTGACCAGACTCATGAGTTGCAGAGGCAACCGCCTGTGTGAAGCCCAATGACAACATCAGCTGGAGGAAGTTCTGACCAAATTGCAAGAGTTCATTCCACGACCCAGGAATTGAAGTCACCCAGAACCATCAACTTGGAAGACTCCAACACAATGTCAACAACGAAGTCCGCGACCTCCTGCAGGAACTGCTTCTCACCTCCGGGTGGATGGTAGACAAAAAGAATCCTGCACCGCACACCTGCAACCACAATACAATCAAAGGATTTGGTCTCTCCAACTGGCACAGCTACAAGGCCCAACCCAGATCTAAAACAAAATGCTACACCCCCGCCCCTGCAATCCAACCTCAGACGGTGTATCACCAAGAACCCCACTGGAATCGCTGACTCCTAAATGGGACCAGCATTATCATCCAGCCAGGTCTGATGACCCAACAAGATCAGCTATTATAGCCAATCCATAAGGAAGTACGCTGAGATGGGTGCAGTATAGGAGAATGGGGTGAACTTTGGGGCAGAAGAGTCCAAGGCACACCTCAATGCCTGTCACTGGCAGCAGGGTGGGAGTGGGGGTGGAATGGCATGAGCATTACAGCCAACAATCCCAAATCATACCACTGACACCTGTCAGTCATTTTTTGGAATTTTTTCACCAAATTTGTAACATAGGCTTTTGGGACCCCACCTCATGAAAAGTTTCACTGTCGTTTCATTACTCAATTCCGAAAGGTGATTCCATGCAGTGACCATAAAATCACCTTTTGGGACTGAATAACGAGATGATGGTGCATGAGATGGGGTCCCCAGAAACTCACACTGAAAATCTGGAGACAAAATTCAAAACAAATGGCTGAGATATCCACCTAAGTTGATGCCCCACCCCACCCCCATTTATGCCATTATACAGCTTATTGGCATTTCTTAATTTTGCAGTTCGGCTTTTAAGAGCCCAGACGTGCTCCCGCTCCACCAAAGATTGCAGCACCAAACCTCCAGAGGTAAGTATATGGTGAGGGTGTGTGTGTGTGTGGGGAGGTGGGGTACACAGAAGGTGGGTGTGGGTTGGGGGAAGGGAGCCACGGACAACGGACATTTTCTTTTTTTCAGGTACAAAAAAAAAACAAAAAACACTGCACCGTGGGACATTTTTCTTTCTTTACAGGTGAAAGAAAAACAAATGTTGGGCACACTGGGGTGGGCTCCCATTGTGCCCCATGACTTTTGGGGGTTGATGTTGGCCACACTGGGGTGGGCTCCCAGTGTGCCACGCAATGAGGGTGGGGCGGTGGTAGGAACATGCTGACTCGGTTGGCTTTCTGTGAGCAGAAGCACACTGGGGTGGGCTGCTAGTGTACCACACAAATGTGGGGGGGTTGCAGACATGCCTACATGGAGATTGGACTCCTGATGTCGGCCTCCTGTGGGGCCACCGCCATACTTATTGAAATGTTTCACCAGGAATCGCACGCACAAGAGGCGTGTCATCTGTGCCGCTGCATGACGAGCTTGTCTCTGATTGCAGTGGCACATTTCTTATGAGTTGTGTCCACTTTACATAATTCTTGTGTCAGCGCTAGCATGCTGACTAATTGGGGAATGAAGGACGCACCTACTAAAGCGTGCCCTGCATTCGCCAACACTGACACACTTCTGCATTTCTCCTACTACCACAACATGTTGCTCGTGCAAGCAAAAGATAACATAAAAAGGAGAGACAAGAGTATCTTGCAAGACAGGATAATGCACTGCTGCTTTCAGCTCAGAGCAAGCAATGCAATCTAGCTAATCAATGTGACTGACATGACTGAAACTATTTCAAATAATTTTGAAAATGAATATACTACATAGACATGTAGCCCAAAACACACCAGTTAGCTTTGAACATTAACTAGAATGTAAATGAGGAGTGAAGAAGGGCAAATTATATTCTGGGTTCTGAAAACCATATTTCATTGTGCCAATCCACTCTGGACCAGTGACACCAACATATTGTTGCTGCCCACCATAATATTGTCTCACAGGAGCCCCATATGGATGGGGTGCTCACCATAAAGATGATTATACAGTCAGCAGATAAATTGGGCACTCACCCCTTCATATGCCTTAAGACCTGCACCCTATATACTGCAGAAAGGCAGTTTATTCGGTGCTTAATAGTGCCAAAAAACACACACTTGTTTCACGTGACATATTTTCAGAATGACAATTCCTTTATTAAAGGTATTCAAATCAGACTAGCACACCCCTTTATATATCAGCTATTAAATCATAGAAAACACCATACTCAACCAATAATTAACATAAGGTGCCGCATGATAAAGTTAACTACTAAGTTAAAAAGCTGAATAGTAGCTGAAACATTAACAATGTATTTCCAAATTGAACCATTTCCCTACATTTCACACACAGAAAGAGCAATACTAAAAAAATTGGACATACAGATCAGCTTTGAACAAAAGACTGTCACTTCTCCTACGTTAGGCTAAATATCTATACAAGAGAGGTACATTTTGATAAAACCCTCCCATTTATTTTAATAACTACAGGTTAAAAGAAGAAAGTGAAAAAGAGGGTGGGGGGAAGGTAAGGGAAATGCACAGGGTAGAAGTAGCAATGGAAGATGCATACTGTGCAGTCATACGGTATGCAGTTGCCACCACAGTGGCACATTTCTACTTGCTGGGAATGACCCTGAAAGAAAAAAGATCAGAGCACAAAATAAAGCATACATTTACATATAGTTAATAATTCTTTAAGATAGATATACTGTGTGTATACATATATATATATATATATATATATATATATATATAGCCAGGAAGTTCTTAAATAAACTATTAGAAAACATGAAATCATAACTTAGCTGTGATAATTATAAGGGACTAACAGCACAAAGTTGGCATCTCAGAAAAAGAGCAGAATCAAAGCCATCATTCAAACCGAGTATTTTGTCTGTACCCGGGTTCAATGTCCAAAAGGCTTTGCGTGTCAACAGCAAATTATCAAAGTCCCCATCTCATGGGTTGGGGCCAACTTTATCTATGGCTCTAAACTTGACATCATGTTGATCCCTACCCTTGGTCATGTTTATGTGCTTGGCTGCAGAATATGTGTCGTTGCCATTATGGACAGCTCTACAATGCTCAACTGCTCTCAATTGAAATTGTCTTTTTGTTTCCACTGTCTGTAGAGCCACATAAGTGCACTATACTGTATACAGTATATTATGCCAGTAGTATCACATGTAATTAAATGTCTGATGGTATGCTCTCTTCTTGTATGATTTGAAAAGTATTGTGAAACAAAAAATGCATTGTATGTGGTTTTTGAAAAGTATTGCCCTAGGAGACAGCAGCACAATCTGTACACCATTTGCAAGGGAAGCATCCCTAAGGACAATTAGAAATCCATGTCTGATTACTTTTAATTGGTTGCCTACTGTGTATCAAATTGTCAGACAAAGTAGGTTCACTTTTGTGTACTTAAACAGGGGCACCTTCAGCTGCTATAATCCCATCTAAGCAGATTGGACTAGGCAGTTATTGATACAATCAATGACACTAACAAAGCCTTGGACTTGTTCATCAACAGCTTTACCACGGCCTGAGACATCTGTGCGCCACTGAAAAAGATGAAGGTCAAAGGAAGGTCCAACCCTTGGATAACCGCTGGGCTTGTAACACGGCTCAAACACAGGGACCACCTCTGGCACTGTGCTCGAGCTATACCGACGCAAGGAAACATACAGTACAAAAGTACAAAGCAGGCAGAAATGACTGCATTCGTGAGATACGGAATGCTAAAAGCAAATATTACAAGGAGGCACTGACCAACTCTTGGGGAGACAGAAAAAACTTCTGGAATAACCTGAAAGACCTCACAGGCAAGGATCCTAAGGCACCACCCATTATGCTCAACATTGATAGAACTCCAACACTTGACCTTGGTACTATCACCAATAACTTCAACAATGCATTCTCTAACCTGGGCAGTGTCCTTCCACCTAATTTCTTTGATGCCTCTACCTCCAGTACATTCCACGCCCCCCCCCCCACATAAGCACACAGCTCCACAGTTCTTCTTCAAAGAGATTCCAACACATGTGGCCAGTACCTATATCTGCAAGGTCATCTGCAAATCTGGGTACAGTGGTGACTCTCTTGACCCGAAACTGATTGCGCTAGTTCTTGAAGAAATCCTTGAACCCCTGTCAAAGATCTTCAACCTTTCTCTAAGACTGGGTCAATTTCCTTCACTCTGGAAACAGGCGACTGTGACACCAGTTTACAAAAGCGGGGATAGGTCTCTATACAACAACTACAGGCCTATCTCACTCCTCCCCCCTTATCCAAAGCATTGGAATGAATAGTATCAGACCAATTAGTCAAATTCCTGGAGAAGTATGAAGTCCAATGCCCGGAACAGCATGGCTTCAGAAAAGGGCACAGCACCACCACGGCTCTGCTGGAATTTATGGGTTTCATCCACGCCACGCTTGAACAAGAAAACTGGGGGGGAGAGGGGCAGTATTTATTGACCTAACAAAGGCCTTTGACACTGTAAATCATCCTCTACTACTCAGGCAACTGTCCTCTATCGGGCTCTCCGATGATGCTCTTCTTTGGTTTGCTAGCTACCTCGGGAGTTAGGTCCAACGTGTTAGGATTGCCAGTGTCACGTCTGATGAAAAGCCAGTCCTCTCCGGAGTCCCCTGGGTGTCTATACTGGGACCATTACTCTTCTACCTCTTTCTAAACAGCCTCCCTAGCATCTACCACCAAAAAATACTACTCTACGCGGATGACGCAGTCCTGTTCACTAGCCGCCATGACATTAAACTCCTAGAACATCAGTTGCAGCTTGACTTTCAGAAAAAGAGATGTGCAAGAACAAGGGGGCACAATTTGAAGATAGAGGGGGGATGGCTCAGAGGTAATGTGAGGAAGTATTTTTTTCATGGAGAGTGTTGTGGATGCATGGAACAGCCTCCCTGAGGAGGTTGTGGAGTCAAGAACAGTGGGGGAATTCAAGAATGCATGGGACAGACATAATGCAGTCCTAGTGGGGGGTAGGAGGAAGTAAGCTGTTAGTTAACTAGGATCTGCAATTTATCTGTTAGGTAGGAAAATGGGCAGACTAGGTGGGCCAAGCGGTCCTTATCTGCTGTCAAATTTTATGTTTCTATGTTTCAAGCATGTTGAAGAATGGTTCAGCACACATAAACTCATCCTGAACTACAGTAAGACTAAAGTCATGACATTCTGTAATGCACAGAGCAGGCTCAAATCTCTGCCTTCACCATCAAGAAGCACACTGGGACTTCACTTGAACATGTCCCTGAGTTCAAGTATCTTGGTATCATGCTGGACATATGGATTGGACTGCTCAACAAGCACAAGAACTGCATGACTGTGCATGTCCTTAGATTGGCTATCTAAAACTCTGTCACCTCTGTCATTGACTACGGTCTTGCCATCTATGGCTCTGCTTCTACAACTGCCCTCTGCAGGATCTCAGTGACTCTCAACAAAGCCTGCAGGCTATTAACAGGTGCTGCCAGTGTAACACACACTTGTGATCTATACGGCCAGGCTAGTTGGCTTCCACTGCTCAGTAGAACACAATATCAGATCTGCCTGTTAACCAAAAAGGTTCTCCTCGGTCTCATGCCTCAAGGTGCTGGAATGCTCCTTACTGCCCACAGTAGTACCCAGCATACACATAGTGCTCATCATCAAACCCTCGAGGATCCCAGATGTTGGACCTCTATGGGTCAGCGGTCATTCACCCACAGGGCTCCTCAGTGGTTCAATACCCTCAACAAAGAAGCACTTTCCTCTGCTACGCTTGGACCCTTTAAAAGGAATCTCTGACTTTACCTCACCTCAACCATTCAATGTGACTGCTTCTCCTAAAGGGACTGCCCCAACCTCCATCCAGTTGCTCCTGACAAGTGATCCGTATCTACCAGAGCATTCTACTCTTTTGGATCCTGATTTTTCTACTTCACCCCGACCTTCTCCCCCCCCAACCCCTCCCACCATTACAGCACTTCTCAGTCATCAGACCCTCACTGCCAAATTTATTTGCATTATTTCTAGCCACCCCTTCCTCCCACTGACAGTGGCCCCTCAGCCTGCCTACTTCTTCCTGATCCCCCTCCTACCCTGCTCACGCTATCTGTTCTTTATTTTATAATCTCTTACTCCATAACTTCATCTAAGCTCATTTATTAAGTTGCTCTCCAGTTATGCCTGTAATTCTAAAGTGTGTTTTCACTGTAAATCATTGTCAACCTTTGTATGTATGTTACCCTCCATCCTTTGACGTGGAACCTTTGTAAATGAGCAGTTCTTGCTCAAAGGTATTTGTAATCCTAGAGTTTAATAAATAAATAAATCCTCAGCAAGGTTTGGTTGACTTCTCTCTAGTCTGGATCTCTCTGCAAGATATGCCAATGCCTTTTAACAATGTTCTCAAAGTAAACAGTGACGAATTTATAGCTGTCACTGGACTGGAGTGCTATCAACTGACTGTGAATGGATTCAGTTCTAGTATTAGTTGAACCCAAACATGCTGCTGCTGCTTGCACAGTATCTCATTTATAACCCTTCACTACAAAATGATCTGTAAGTTCCACAACCGGTCTCAAAACTATCCTCAGAGCTGCAATTATGCCTCATTTGTAGATACTGCCCTTTTTATGTTTGCTTGCGTGCATTCGCAAGAAACATTATGTGACAGCTTAAGGGAGAAGCGGGTTGTGGAGTCATGGCACTGTTACAGCCAACGGAGGCACTGCATTTGGGGGCTTGGCAGTGGTGGACCAATAGAGGCAAAGTGTGCCAATGACACTGGTCTCCAAAAGTGCACCAAGTACAAACATTTTCGCCGCAGCAATCAGGGGCCGCCTCGTCATTGCAGCGTCAGTCATTCTGCTGCAATGAGGGAGCGACCCATCATTGCAGGGTGGAACGTTAGCTAGCCTAATAATGTTTGTGAACAGGGCGGGCAGCTTGCCGCCACGTTCACAAACAGTATTATGCAGCCCTTGCCGAGGGGTGCCCAGCCTCAGCAGCATGTGCCCCCGCAAACAGTCTCTTGTTTGCTGACAGGGCCCTACTCCCATCAGCATAACCTGCTCAGCCACATCACGCACTGACGGGCGGGAACCCACTCTGCTGGCATAATTCCCCCCACAAAAGCTAATGTTTGTGCCGAGGGGGTGCCCAATCACCCTCGGCAACTGCAGCCCCCTATATGCCGACGGGGGTGCCCAATCCCCAGTCGGCTACAGTTGCACCCAACAAAAAAGTAGGTTGGCATGCTGGGAGCCCACCCCAGCATACTAAATGTCCACTGAAATGTCCCTGTAAAACAAAAAACGTCCTGCGATATATGTATTTTTTTCCTGTAAAGCAGGACACGATCCCTCGGCGGACTCCCTGTCTCCCTCCCCCCACAACCTGCACCCACCTACTGCAGACCCTGCCTCCCCACACCCCCCTCACCCCATACTTACCTCCAGAGTCCGGCACGACAATCTTCGGTGGACCAGTAACACGTCTGCGCTCTTCGAAGCCGATCGCGAACTGAGGAAATGCCGGTAAGCTGTATAATGGAATAAATAGGTGTTTTTCAACTTTGATGCACATCTCATGCATTTTTTGGAATTTTGGCACCAAATTTTCAACATGGGGTTTTTGGGTTCCCTCCTCATGAATTCTTTCACTGTCATGGCGTTAATCGGCCCCGATAGGTGATTTCGTGGTCACTGCGTGGAATCACCTTCCAGGACTGATTAACAAAATGACAGTGCCAGGGTTCATGAGGTGGGCTCTCAAAAAGTCTATGTTGCAAATTTCTGGGAAAATCAAAAATGACTGTTTTACGAGCTGCATTAGTGAGTTACTATGCACGCTCATAACTTCGCGAATTTGCAATATTTTCACTCCAGATTTTCAACATTGGTATTTTAATGCATGTCCTTATGAACAGTGTAGCTGTCACTTTTCACAACCCGGCCAAAATGTGTTTTCACAGTTCCGGTGCAGAACAGCACAGTCGCTGTGGGAAATCCAAGTTCGGGACAAAGTACAAAAATAACAGTGACACTGTTCATTAGCAGAGGTCCTAAAATGCCTATGTTGAAAATTTGGTGAGAAAAGTCCATAAAATTACTGTGTTATGAGTGTGCATTGCGCAGTTTTCACGCACGCTCGTACCTTCACACATTTGCAATATTTGCACTCCATTTGTCAACACTGCCATTTTCCACAGCTACTTATGAACAGTATAGCTGTCATTTTTCACATCCCTGCCGAAATGTGTTTTTGCACTTCCGGCACAGAACAGCGTGCTCGCTGTGGGAAATCCATGTTCGGGACACATTAGGAAAATCACAGTGACACTGTTCATTAGCACAGGTCCTAAAATGCCTATGTTGAAAATCTGGTGATGAAACTCCATAAAATGATTGTGTTTCAAGCGTGAGTTGCGCAGTTTCCACACATGCTCATAACTTTGCACATTTGTAATGTTTTAAGTCCAGATTTTCAACATTGCCATTTCTCCACACCTCCTCATGAACAAGACAGCTGTCATTTTTCACATCCTGGTCGAAATGTGTTTTGGCAGTTCCGGCGCAGAATACCGTGGTTGCTGTGGGACATCAGTGTTCGAGACACATTAAGAAAATTACAGTGACACAGCTCATGAGCACAGGTCGTAAAATGCCTATGTTGAAAATCTGGTGACAAAACTCCATAAAGTGACTGTGTTACACACATGCATTGCGCAGTTTCCACGTATGCTCGGAAGTGCAAGCATTTTTAATATTCCCACTACAGACTTTCAACATTGCCATCTCTTCATACCTCCCTAGGGATGGTACAGCTGTCATTCTTCACATTCTGCCTGGTCTGTGTTTTCGTACATGTGGCGCAGAATGGCATTGTCGCTGTTGGAAATCAGTTTTCCGGACACATTGACAAAATCATACTGCCACTCTTCATGAGAAGAGGTCCCAAATGCTTTCCTGAGGTGGGGTCACAAAAAGGCCATGTTGAATATTTGTACTGTAAATACCAAAAAATGCCTGAGGCATTATGGTTTCTAACCATAACGTCCTACCTGTACAGACAGACAGGCACTGGGGTGTGCATTTGGATTGCCGACTGTACTGCTCATGCCATCCCACCCCCACCCCCCAGCCACTGACAGCCATTGAGGTGTACCTTGTACTCTTCGGCCCAAGACTTCACCCCACTCTCCTATGCTGCACCCATTTCACCATATATCCTTATGGAATGGGGTGACTGTAAAGCCAAACACCCTAAGGCATACCTCAGCACGTCAATGTCTGCAGAATAGGGTGAGGTGACATAGCTTGACCGTCATGGGCGATGACCCAAACACTTACCTCAAATCCTGTCTGTTTCTACAGGATGGAGGTGGGGTTCACGTGAAGTTCAATACTTCACTGACACTCCTATTCTGCATCTGTCTAACTCCTGCATTTCCAATGCTAATACGAGCAAGCAAACATTCGGCATTGACAAATGCTTGTTGTATATTCTGTCACATGGCATGAATGGCAGCTTGAGGACAGTAGTGACATCACCAGATTGGCACAAACTAAAACTAGAACCAAACTCATTAGCAGTCAACCCAGAGCACCCCAGTCTATTGACAGATATACTTTCGTCACTTCTTTTTTCTGAACCATGATAAACATATTGAAAGCATTGTAAAAGACACTGGCATGTCATTCAGGGAGATCCGGACTTGGAAAAAGTGGACCAGACCCTCTTGAGGATGACAGACGTGCATGTACTTTGTCTGATGATTTGGTACACAGTGGGCAACCAGTTGAAAGTAATCAGACATGGATTTCTAATGGTCCTAGAGGAGCTTTTCACTTACAAACAGTGTGTAGGCTGTGCTGCTTTTTACCAAGGCAATATGTTTCAAAAATCACATCGAGGAAAAGAGCATAGAATCAGACAGTTAATTACATGCAATACTACTGGTGTAATATACGCAGCATGGTGCTCTTTTGGGAGGATCTATACACAGGGAAAAGAAAAAGACAAGTAAATCAGCACCCCTCTGTAAATGAGAGGCTGTATCTCAGCTCGGTCTTGGTTAAACAAATGGAAAAAAATACAAATGGCACATTAAGCATTTCGTGTGTGTGTGTGTGTGTGTATATTTACACACAGTTGCTCCTAACCATATTGCTCCCTGCCTACTAAGCTCCAAAATACAAAGTGAAGGTCAGTCACTGAACTGAGTGCAGACATGCAGTGCTGACCCCCTTCCCCACCCAGCCAGGATCCATTCAAAGTAGCTTGCATTCAAGTGCAGACAGATGGAGTGCATAGAGGTTAGCGCTGCCAGACCTCTTACTGACCTTTCTGTGGAGAATTAAATTAGTCTGACCTGTCCTTAGGCCTAAATTATAGTACTCCACCAGCAAAAAGAATGCGGACATGTATTGTTTAGGGACTCTCTTCAGAACTATGAGGGTTGACTCCTGTGCCCCCCCCCCCATAAATCTAACACTGGTAAGGGGAGAGTGGTCCTGTTTTTAAATTTGTGGAACTCCTTACCTTTCAGTGCCACACATGTAACCACATATTTTGATCAGGCTACCACAGCATTTATTGTAGGGATTACAGCACACAAGAGAGATTTATCAGAACATTAAGAAGTCAAACAAAATAAAAAAAATGGAAACGAATAGGTTGTGAAATGCCCACAGTCACTTACAGAAAAAATGTTTCTTTTAACTTTCTAGACTGCTTCGAGTACCAAATGTGGAAATAATTAGAACTCTTGTGATGTGGCAAGTTACATACACGCTGCTTGCCTCTGCTTTGCAGTTTTTAGGGCTACAGTGGGACAAGCTCTGCAGATTGCTTGTGAGCAAAAAAGGACTCACACTTTCACAGTTGCCTCCACAGTCTGTGAAGCATGAGAAAATGGATGTGCACCAATGCACATGCATAAACCGCCAGCTCACACATTCTCCATGCAGCTGCAAGTAGTTCTGCGTCTGTGCTCCTCCGGCCCCAATTCTGCAACCTCAGCTGCAGCCCTATTGGCTCTGGCCAGAGTTTGTTTTAAATGTACTTTAGTATCAGTTAATGTTTGTATGCTTATTTTAATATGGAGTAGCCCAACAACAATAAACTTGACAAATACAGGATGTGTAATATTTTATTATTAACACTTAAAAATGTGATTTTGCTGTACAGGCTGCTCTCAAATACAAATCGGCCTTGAATGCAAGCTGCAGATAGCAATGCAAAATTTAAATAGAAGCTGTGTGAGGTAATATTTAGGTACAGTGGGCTCGATTTTCAAAGGATCAGGACTGGTGCAAGAGGCTTGCATCACACAGAAATGGTACAAGGGGCTCCTTGTGCTACACCTTGCACCAGTCCTGATTTTCAGACACCCAGTGAGGCAACTGGGGGTTTGCCTGTGCCGACCGGGCCTGCGCCTTCCTTGAGACAGATGCACCAGTGTGACAAGACAGAGTGGGGCTTGCACCAGGGCAGTGCTGCAGTGTCCCCTTAAATGGGATTCTGCAAACCCCAGCAATGGGCACACAGGCTGTCAGAGTTACATCAGCCAGGAGCTGGTCTAACAGCCCATGCTTAACTTCAGGTGCCTTGTCATGGTGGGAGGTGGTCCATGCCCCCCTTACCACTGCTGCCAGGGGACATCTTCTTCCATTCTGCACCAAGCCAAGTGTTCCCTCAGTGGTGGGACCATGACTTGTTAATTCTAGGGCCATTCCCTCCACCACAAATCACAGTACTGCCCCCCCACCCACTGCCTGCCATGGAAGGAGCCATGACAGTGCCACATCAAGGTCTGCTAGGGGGAAAGGGGAAATTGTTTAACCAGGAAAGTCACAGTAAGCTGAATCTTGTTTTCAGGTATGACCTTGGAGCACAAGGAAGTTAAGTGACTTTCTCAGGGTCACACAGTATGCAAGTGGGGGCTGTAAGATTCAAACCCAGGTCTCCAGGTTTGCAGTTCAGAGTCATAAACCACTGTGCTATACTGCCTCCAGTGTCCTGTTGCTGTCCCCCACCCCATGCCATGGTCTGCCCTCCACAGACCCTGCCAGCAGCTGGTGGATCCCCTCCAGGCCCCAAACTCTGCCTGAAAGTGAGGAATACTTTAGAGTCAACTGCAACAGGGGTATGTCTATAGACACTATATGGGAGGCTTTTAAATGCTACATAAGGGGTGAAATTATTAACTTGACTGCATATAAAAAGGAAAAAAGAACAAGGCAATATTACAAATAGAGGAAGAGATTAGAAGTCTCGCGGTCATTCATAGTTCAACAATAGATCCGGAAATATATAAGAAACTGTTACAAAAAAAAGGAACAACATAACCAACTGTAATAATGTTAAGGAACTCTGTGGTAAAGTCCCAAACCCACCCCGGACCAAATGGAAATAGACGGTAACGTCTCCATGAATCCCTTCAGTATAGCCTCAGCCCTTAACTCCGCTTTCACTAATCTCAACCATGTCCTCCCCCCAAATTTCTTCAACACCTGCCCATCTGGGCCCACCCCCCTCCTCCCCCCCATGCTCCTCCCTTACATCTATGTGTCCTCACCCCTGAGACTGCCAAACCCTACCTAGCCAAAGCCCTAAGCCACTCACACTTTTGTAGCGATTCCTTAGACCTGAGACTTCTTTGCCTCACTCTCCTGGAAGTCCTATACCCTCTCACTCATATTCTCAATCACTCCCTCTGTCAAGGGAAATTCCCCTTCTGCCGGAAACTGGCCTCCATCACCCCCATCTGTAAGAGTGGGGACCACACCACCACTAACAACTACCACCCTATCTCCATTCTCCCCCCCCATCTAAAGCCTTAGAGTGTATTGTCACCGACCAAATCACTGACCACCTCACGAAATATAACCTTCTCTGCAACCAACAACATGGCTTCTGTAAGGGGCATAGCACCACCACCACCGCCCACCTCGAATTCACCTCGCATGTCCACTCTGCCTTGGATCATGGCCACATCACAGGAGCTATCTTTGAAGACCTCTCTAAAGCTTTTGATACAATTAATCGTGCCCTCTTACTGAACACACCGAAGAGTTTGCTAAATCTATGTGCTGCGCCACAGTTTTCACAAAACATTCGCACAGTAATCCTTCACGTACTGTATGTTTTAAAAACCTAGCTACTGTGAGATGGATTTTAAAATCTACATGCTGCTTGATGCTTTTTTTTAAATTAACATGCTGTGCAAAGATTTGTAGTTAGTGTTTAAGTTCCACATGAACAAAAACTGTAAGGTAAGATAGCTTATTAAATGCTTATAGCAACAGCAAGAACACCAAGAGGAAGGAGCTGCTGTTAGAACGTTGCTACTCTACTGAACTAAAGAACTAGAACTCTACTACTGGGAACTTTAGTTTAGGGTAAAAACAAACAAAAAACAACAAAAAAACAACAAGAACAGCAAGAGGAAGGAGCTGCTGTTAGAAGTATGTTTGCCAGGTAGCTCTAAAGATTGAAATACCCCATGCAGGTAGCTAGGTGAAGAAGAGAACTGTGAATTAGGGGGAGTGGCTTAGGCAGCAGGAAGCCAGGTGTTTGGATCTAAAACTGCCCTAGATAGCTTTTGGCAGCAAACGGCAAGAAGAAGGAAGTGCTGTTAGAACTTTACTACTCTACTGGACTAAAGAACTAGAACTCTGCTACTGGGAACTTCAATTTAGGGTAAAAACAAACAAAAAACAAACAACAAAAGAGAGTGTTTGTCTGACTTAGGTGAAGGAATTGTTATTTGTGCAGTTAGCTAGGTGAAAAAGAAACTGTGAATTAGGGGGAGTGGCTTAGAGATAAAGAAGTGAGGTGTTTGCATTTAAAAAATGACCTAGATAGCTTGTGGCAGAGAACAGCAAGAGGAAGGAGCTGCTGTTAGAACTTTACTGGGACTATATTGCCCTCCATCCCTCCCCTCCACCCTTAGGCGGTTCTACTTTTATAGGCACAGAATTTGACTGACAATAGGAACTTCCTGTTTGGGAGGATGGGAGTGATCACAGAGGCACAAAAGACTCACCATCCTAGAAGGAAAAGGGTAGCTCTCCATTCCCCCAGCTGCTGGAGGTCTGACGCTGAGCAAGGAGACTACTGAGAAATATAGGAACTTACTGTCCCAGAACAGGAAGATCAAGAGCTTTAAGGGCACAGAGACAGTAGGACAATAGGGAGAAAAAAAATTACATAAAAAAAATAAATAAAATGAAGAGAGAGAGAGAGAGAGAGAGAGAGAGAGAGAGAGAGTGAGAGAGAGAGGAAAGAATAAGTATACAAAACAACAGTTAAGGAGCCACAAATAAGACATGATAGGAGTGGTGCAGTGCAGTGGCTGTGGAGCAGCAGTCTTCCAGGAGATGTTCTGGAGGATGCAGTGTTCTCCTATCTGCAGGCTCCTCTCTAGGCTGAGGGAGGTGCTCATCTCCAGGCTCAGTGGGCCAGTATTCGGGGGACCTCCTTTCCCACCCAGGGACCACCAAGGCCACCACTGCTGCCTCAGAGGTTGTCAAGAAAGAGGAGCGGTTGGACCACAGTGGGCTCAGGAAGGGTGAGGGTGGTAGAACAGAGGCACATCCCTCCAGTTGTACCTCTCCACAATTCATATGCTGTTCTGGCAGAGTGTGGTTCCTCTATGGAGGCACCTGTAGTGGAGATCAAGGAGGATGCTGGGAACCTCCACAAAGGAGACCCACAGGAGCATGGCATGGGACCCCCCCAGGAGAAGGAAACAACTCCTGGTGGGGAACTCCATTGTTAGAAGGGTAGAACTGGAGAGGGAGGGGAGAGGGAGGTAAGGTGCCTGCCTGGCACCATGGCTTGGAGGGACAGGGAGCAAATCCTCAGGATCATGGAAGCAGCTGCACGGAGGAGGAAGCTGGCTGTCATTGTCCACCTAGGGACAAATGATCTGGCTGGGAAAGGGATCAGAGCAGTGCAAGAGGAGTTTGTGGAGTTAGGGAGGGGCCTTAGACAAGTAGCACACACAGTAACCTTCTCAGAGGTGCTGCCTGTCTATGGTATGGGTGAGGCTAGGGAGCTCCACACCATGGGATTCAATCAGTGGTTGCAAAATTGGTGCAAAGCTCAGGGTTTTGGCTTCATTGGGGACTGGGGGGTCCACCTGGAGGGATGCAGGCCTATACTGGTGCGATGGTCTGCATCTCTCAAGGAGGGGAACCAGGATCCTAGGTGATAGGTTAAAATGCTTCATTGGCAAGCATTTAAACTACCCAAGGGGGAAGGCACTGAAAAGGAGAAGGGAAATTCTAGCTCCTCCCCCCAAAAAACCAGGGTAGTTAGTGAGGTAAACACCAAGATAGACAAGTCGATAGGGAGAAGGGCAGGGGTAAATGGAGAAAAAGACATAGAAAAGTGAAGGTACTGGACTTCAGGAGGGCTGATTTTGTCAAAATGGGAGAGTTCCTCAGAAAAGCACTAGCAAACAGGCAAGAAGGGAGTGGAGCAACAATGGAGAAACATCAAAACTGCCATCACAGAGGCAAAAAGCCTTTGTGTGAAGCAAATAAACAAATCAAAATGAAAGAAAAAAGCACTATGGTTCTCAAAAGAGGTGGTGGGGAATGTTACGGAGAAAAAGATAGCATTCAGAAAGTATAACGAAACATAGAAGGAGCAGGACAGAGAACTTTACCAGTTAAAGCAGAAGGAAGCGGGGAAGGCAGTCAGAATAGCAAAGGCCCAAACTGAGGAAAAGATAGCCAACTCAGTTCAGAAGGGGGATAAAACCCTTTATAGGTACATTAGGGAGCGAAGAAAGACAAAGGGAGGGATACTGAGGCTGAATAAAGAGGATGGTGGGTGGGCAGAGAGGGACAGTGAAAAAGCAGGGATACTAAAAGAATACTTCTGCTCAGTATTCACAAAGGAAGAGGAGGGGGAGGTACCTAATACAGTCATTAGAAGCACTCTGGATGGGGGGGTTGATATCAGTCCTTTCACAGAAGAAAGGATTCTGAAAGAACCCCTAAAACTGAAGGTGGACATTGCAATGGGGCCTGATGGGATTCACCCCAGAATTCTAAAAGAACTAAGGGGAGAACTAGTAGCACCATTGACTACCCTTTTTAACAAATCATGGGAGGATGGTGTGGTACCTGAGGACTGGAGGAGGGGGATGTGATTCCACTTCACAAAAGTGGGAGCAAGACAGAGGCAGAAAACTACAGACCTGTCAGTTTGACCTCAATGGTAGAGAAAATGATGGAATCACTTCTGAAGGAAAGAATTGTTGAGTACCTAGAGGCCAGTGGGGCACAGGACCCAAGGCAGCATGGATTCACAGTGGGAAGGTTATGTCAGACGAATCTAATTAATTTCTTTGACTGGGTGACCAAAGTAGTAGACCAGGGAAGGACTGTGGACATGGCCTACCTAGACTTTAGCAAGGCATTTGATACAGTCCCGCACAAAAGATTAATAAATAAATTAGCCAGCCTGGGAGTGGATTCCAGGGTCTTAGCCTGGGTAAAACATTGGCTGGACAACAGGGCATAAAGGGTAATAGTAAACGGAGTCCACAGTGAAGAAAGGGGGGTTACTAGTGGGGTACAGCAGGGTTCAGTACTGGGTCCGGTCCTTTTTAATGTCTTTATAAGTGACATTGCAGAGGGACTGGAAGGAAAAGTATGTCTCTTTGCAGACGACATAAAGGTCTGCAACAGGGTTGATACACATAGTGGGGTGGAAAGGATAAGAAGGGACTTGGCAAGGCTGAAGGAATGGTCAAATGTATGGCAGCTTAGATTCAATGCAAAGAAGTGCAAAGTAATACACCTGGGAAACAAAAACCCAGGGGAAGAGTACACAATGGGGGGGTGGGATACTGACAACAACAAAAATGGAAAGGGACCTGGGGGTAGTTATATCTAGGCTTGGCAGTTTGCGATATAAATCGGTTTCCATCAATTTACATCGAGATGGACAAGTTAGACTATTTCAACAGATATTTTTAATCGTTGATTTACACAGAAATGAGTTTACCTCTTGCAGTACTCATATCACTATAATGTATTGATCAGCAGGTGATTTCATTCGCAAACTGCCATGCCTCTCTGTACTTCAGCTTGTGATCACCTAGTCCATTAACACCTAATTTGTAATCGCAGCATACCTGTGTGGTTTCCAGTGTCAGCTTCTGAGCTGTTAATTGAATTTGTAATCCTTAAATTAGACCGCAGATCTAGCTACACAACCACACAGCATGGGTTGAAAAAGGAAATGTGCAGACGAGTATTGCTCGGAATTCCCAGAACTAGAATTAAAAACCATAAAAAAGACTGGTAATGGGGAAAGCATTGACATTTTACGATGCAAGATTTGTAAAACCGAAGTATCAGGTCAAGCAAACTGCATTTCTGAGCATCTTAACAGCAAGACGCACCTGAGACTAAAGCAAAGTCAGGACATTATCTCGCAGCCCTCGATGGAATCCTTTATGGAGCGCATGAGGCAGAAAAAAAAAAGAAGCTGCCGACTTCCCACATGATCTTGTTCGGGCTTTATGTTTTGAAGCAATTCCGATGAACGCTGCCAGGGGTTCCAGCTATCTAATGTATGTTCTAAGAAAATATGCACCCGCTGCAAGAACATGTCCGAAAAGAGGTCAGCTGGAAGAGAAATATATTCCAGAGGTCTTCACGCACCACAAATCAAAAATAAATGAGCTGCTGCCTGGTGAGCAATTCTCTATTGTTGTTGGTGAAACACCCGAGTTGGCAGGTCTACCTGCGATTAATGTTCTAGGAATTTTTTACTCGTCTAAAAATAGAGCCATAAACTGTCTGCTACTGAAGTCTACAGTTGTTATGCAGTGCAATGTGGGTGTAATCTCTAACTTACTCCATGACATGATGAGAGACTATTCCTTGTCTTGGTCAGACTGTATCTCAGTAAACACTGATTCAGCAATGCACATGCAGAGAATGATTAAAGACCTTAGAGACATTTACTCCCCATTTGTTGCCACATACCGTGCATCGTGACATTTATTTACACGCTACACGACCATGCTATTAAAAACCGAAGAATTTTGTGATGTTAATGAAATTGTGGTTCACTTTCCAGCTCTATTTAAAAGTGCAAATAAACAGAGGACAGCATTTTTTAAAGTGTGTGCAAACAATGGTGTTCCACTATCCAGCACGAAACTCCCCCCCAGAGTTGTCCCTTGCTGGTGGTTTCTTTGGTTAGAAGCAACACAGTACATTCATGTGCATTGGGATAGTGTGTGTGACTTTTTGGTTAATGAGGAGGTAGAGCATCAGTCTAAAAAAGCCTCCAAATTACGGAGACTTGTAACGGATGATTCTAGTCAAAGAAAACTTTACTGTAAGCTTACATTTCTGTGCAGTTTTCATGGTAAAATCCATGTGATACATGTCCAAATGGAAACAAAAGCACCTCTAATTCACAAAATTGACAGACTACTGCACTTTAATCTGAGCGTGGCAAGTGATGTAAAAACTTCATTAAAAGCTGTTGATTTAAAGTCGATGGAATCTAAAAGACAGTCCCTGTCTGCAGCAATGCATTTTTTCTCCAGAAATTTTCATTCAAAGCTAAGCGCAACACTGACATGAAATGTCCCTGAAGGCCTTTATGGTGCTGGTTCTTTGTTTGACAATTGCCAGATTTTTGACCCGTTTGTTAAAAAACAGCTCTCTACTGATGTATCAAAGTATGGTGCCATAATTGACACTTTTCATTGCAAAAAAGAAGACTTTGAGTGGGACTTTTATTTATATATGAAACTGGATGTTCCCTCTGACCGCATGATCGCTCCGATGGAGTACTGGAAGAGTGAGATGCTAAACCTTCCTGTACTGTCCAGTGTTGCATTGAGGGCACTGGCTATGCCAGTTACATCTACTGCCGTAGAGCGCTCATTTAGTCTCTACAGAAAAGTGGAAGATAAACTTAGAATGCGCTTTTCAGAGGACAGACTAGGGCTACTAAATATATTGTAACACAACAAGGACATAACAGGAAGTTTTGATGCATTTAACGACACAGACATTAAAAAATTGCACAGCTGAATCCAGCATTGATTGCACTTGGGGAGGGGGGAGCGCATGTTGTATTTGTCTCTGTATAACTCTGTGTCTACTTGTCTGTATCACTGTATTGATTAATTTGATTGCATGTTGTCTATTTACAAGCTGTTTTTAACAATAAAGGTTGATATTTATAAAAAAAAATCAGAAAATAAACATCGATTTTAGCAGTCGATTTTTGTTAAAAATAAAAATCGAAAACTGCCAAGCCTAGTTGTAACAGATGACCTAAAGGTGGGCAAGCAATGTGAGAAGGCAGTAAGGAGGGTTGGGGGAATACTGGAATGCATAGGGAGAGTCATCAACAGTAGAAAACAGGAAGTTGTTATCCCTCTGTACAGACAGTTGGTGAGACCCCATCTGGAGTACTGCATGTAGTTCTGGAGACCCCCATCTCTGCAAAGACATAGACAGGGTGGAGGCTGTCCAGAGGAGGGCAACCAAAATGGTGCAGGGTTTGCACTGGAAGACATATGAAGAGAGAGACTAAAGGAGTTTAATATGTATACCCTCAAGGAAAGGAGGGAGAGGGGGACATAATAAAAACTTTCAAGTACCTCAAGGGAATCAACAAAGTCCAAGAGGGTAGCATCTTTCAGAAACAGAAATATGCAAGAACAAGGGGAACAATTGAAGATAGAGGGGGGACGACTCAGAGGTAATGTGAGGAAGCATTTTTTTCACAGAGAGGGTTGTGGATGCATGGAACAGCCTTCCTGAGGAGGTCATGGAGTCAAAAACAGTGGGGGAATTCAAGAATGCACGGGACAGACATAAGGCAATTCTGGGGGGAAGGGGTAGGAAGAAGTAAGCTGTTGGTTAACTAGGATCTGTTGCTTATCCATTAGGTAGGGAAATGGGCAGACTAGGTGGGCCAAGCAGTCCTTATTTGCCATCAAATTCTGTTTCTATGTATGTTATGTTTCTTACATGTTAAGGGCATTCTCAATCACAAAAGTGCAGTGTACGCATTTATGAAACACACACACAAACATAGGAGCAAAAGAAATAAGTGCCTCAGCTGGGGCTTGAACCCAGGCCACCCTGAATATCGTTCCAGATGCAGTTCCAGCTGTGCCATCAGGGCAACTGGAACCTAAGCCATCCAGTAGCACCTTACTCTTTCTCCAATGCTCAGATTGGTGCTGCACAAACAATTACATTTTCAATCACAGTAGTGCAAGTACAAGGACACTTCCCCATAAAATTCCCACTCGCACCTAAAAAGAGGTAAGTCTACTGAAAACAAATGGGTCACCAACTCTGGCCATGGGACCTTCCATCACCCCCAACTATCTCTCAGATACCAAGGTCATGGTCTGACACCAGTTTGTCTTCCCGACTGAGGGATTGGTAGCCAATACCGCCATTGGGCACAGTCACATCAACGGTTCATCCATTGTCAACACCTTCAGGGCCAGTCAACACACAGCTCTTGTACCAGACAATGTGCGAGTAGTAGCTGTTTCAGCATCTATTGCTGCTGCTCCTGTCAGAACCAGGTCCGTCAGCACCCTTGACTAGACAGTCATAAACCTTACTGTTGATGTTCCAGTTCTCAGTCCCAGTTATAGTGCAGCGGCCTGAATGGCTTCCAGCGATGGGACCTCCATTGATGGCTTCTGCTCACTTGTCTCCTCATCCCATCAACCCTCAGCTAATGATAGTTGATGATGAACTGGAGTATAATCCAGAGTATATGGAAGAAGAGAAGGAGACCATGGATAATGAAGAAGAGGCAATAGGTGTTGTAGGCTCAACTCTGTCCTCTTGCTCAGATGAGAGTGTGAAAAACACTTCAAGGTCTCCACCTGAGGATGTCTCATTTCAAGCCTTTTTGAAACAGGTACAGGCTAAACTGGGGTTTCAAGCAGAGAATTAGGATCCCTGCAGCAAAAATACCTATGAGTTCTTGAAGGTTTCTGCCTCCCCTATGGTCATTATTCCTCCTGTGCATTCTGCTCTTGAGGATGCCACTTTGGTTGCTTGACATAGGCCAGCTCAATCATCAGCAGTTCCCAGAAAGGTGGAAAAACAATATCCAGCCCTCACTGCTAATCCCTATTATTCATCACAGCCTAAAACAGACTCAGTGGTAATTATGACTGCTTATGGCAGATCAAAGGCTCCAAAAAACACATGAGTTTTCTTTTTCCTGATAAGGAGATGAAGAAGTTGGATTTTATGGGGAAGAGAACTTTGCTTCTGTTTCCCTGGGCCTAAGGATTGTCAACTATCAAGGTTATGGGATAATTTGTAAAGATAGTAGTTGCTGGTGAGAGGAGTAGTGATTTCTGAAACCGATGCCTGTTATAGCTTGACTCATCTGTAAAATTATGTCAATATGTTATGTACATTCTTTTAACTATTTCATTTTTGATTCTCTGCTATTTTCCTCCTTATTTATTCAGTAAAGAGGCAAACTTAAAAAAAAAGGTAGGTGATAAAATATAAAAAATTGCGTTTGGAAGACTATGGCCACCCTAGCTAAAAAATTGCCAGATGGCCAGGACAAAATATTGGCACAGCAGGCTATTGCTGATGGACAGTAGGCTGGTAAGTACCTGCTGATCTCTGCCTATGATGCCTCTGATGCTGCTGCTAGGGCCGCTGCCTCTGGCATCTGCATTTACTGCCACTCTTAGCTAAGGGTGGCTGGTTTTGCCTCAGATGTGAAGCAGTCTGTATTAAATGCTCCATTCGGAGGTAAGCAATTGTTTGGAAACAAGATAAAAAATGCATTGAGGCATTTACAGTCCTGCGATCACTGCATACTTTGAACCCTAAATCCTAGGGAAAGGGTTGAGGTTCTTTTTACAGGCCCTATGCTCATCCTGGATGGGGTTATTCAAAAGGCCCAGGACATGGTTCTCAGAGACCTCAGCCTTCCACTTCCCAGGCTACAAATATGCCTCCTAGAGCCCATGCTAGACTTACAAAAAGTCAGACCGTACCAGCACCTCACTGCCCCTAGTGCTTTCTGACTCCCTTCCCCTTCCCTGCCTCCAGCCTCACTGCCTGAGGAAGTCTTGATGAGAAGCTGAATCTCCTTCTTCCACAAAAATGGAGTGAGATCACTACAGATGCCTTGGTCTTGGCGGAGGTTAAGGAAGGACATGCCCAAGAGCTCCTTACTGCTCCTCCAGTTTCACCTGCCATTGCCCAACAGCTATGCTCTGGGACACCTTGCCCTGCTGCTGGAGGAGGTTCAAACCCTCTAAGGCTCTGGAACTGTTTCAGTTTCAAAACAGAAACAGGGCTATTACTCTCGGTACTTTCTGGTCCCAAAATGGACTGGGGATCTAAGGCCCATACTAGACCTTCGAGGACTGAATCTATTTGTCTAATACAAACAGTTTCAAATCTTCTCTCTGCAGTCACTCATTTCACTTTTGCTAAAAGAGGATCAGCTGGCTGCTCTGGACAAGAATGTATCATACCTTCGTGTAAAGTTACCAAGTTACCAAGTCACACAGAAAATACCTGTGTTTCATGCTCAAGGATTCACACTACCAGTTTTGTGTCTTGCCCTTTGGTTTATGCTCTACAATGTATGTCTTTACCAAAACTTTTTGCAGCTGTGGCAGCTGCCCTTTGCAGGAAGGGTCTCAATGTCTTCCCCTATACAGGTGACTGGCTGTTGAAAGCCCTGTCTTGGGAAGTCATTGTTTATACATTGTTTCAGACCCAACTGCTGTTCGACCAATTAGTGTTTGACTGACTAATGCAACCTGAATAATAAAGTTATAGTTTATATTAAACATATATATTCCCCACCCCGAGTTGCTCTGCTGAGATCTGTGTATACTGTGTAGTGTAACATGAAATCTACCTTTAGATCAACCAAAGGTGACTCCAATTACCCCAGCAGCCAAGTAAGGAGGAATGTGATGGAGACCTGAGCAAAGGGGACGAAGCAAGTACTCAAAAACCACCAGAAGAAGGGATGCACAGTCAGTGTGTCTAAGAAGTAAATGGTGCCAGCCCATCTTCCAGCATGGGTCACAATGTAGCATGGCCAGAGAATGTCCACTGGGGGTGGTGCAGAGTTCTGTAGAAGGTACCCTGGTGGACATGTCCACAGGGTGTGAAGAAGCCAGATACGGGCAGATGGACAGGGTGTGACTCTTGATGAGAAGTTCCATCCAAATACCCGTGGACACAGGAGTTGCCCTTAAGTTATTGTCTGCCCCCTCCTCTTTCCAGTGCAGATGGCAAAGGGAGTTAATGGGAAGGGGGTTGTTACATTAATGCTAATGCCTGCTGCCACATAAGGCCCTTACCAGTTCTAATCCTCACTGCTCTTAAGTCTTAAGTTCTTCTAACATCCTCTACCTCTCAATGCTATCAGTGATTCCATCACGCATAGCTGTGCCAGTTATTTAGAGGTTTTAATTCCTGTAGCAACACAAGGCATTCAGTGGTACTAACGTCTGCTGCCTCTAATGTCCTAAATGGTTTCAACACTTACTGTACCAATCAATATCATTAGCGGTTCCAATGCCCACTGCTGTGCAAGTCATTAAGCAATTCTAATACCTGTTCCCAGATAAGGCCATCAGTAATTCTGTTGCCCACTAACACTAAAGTCCTGTAGAAGTTCTAATGCCTACCAGGCCATCAACAGTTTTAAAGCCCACTGGCACATAAGGGTATCAGCAGTTCTAACACTGTTTTGCACATCGCTGCTTGCCCAATAAGGCATATGTTGCTTTGTAAAGATCTGAAGAATTCATGTCATCATCATTCACGTCCAATCCTAAGAAGCATTTCCCATTATTCAAGTTACAGAAAACAGCCACAGATGCATACGTACTCCTCTCGAATTCATCAAAACAGAATGAGACTGCAAAGGAACCTGTACTAAAATTTTCCCTCTGGAAACTACACTTGTTCTATTGAATATATCATACATACTTGAATTCTAAGGATTAAGCCAGTTATTCATCTCTTTACCAACAATCATTTTTTTTCCATTGTCAAGCTTGTCTATCCTATTCAAATATTGATACTTACCTTGATTCCCAAGAATGGTCCTGCATACCTCAGCATTTATTCCTCACAGAAAATGATGCTATCATACTCTCCACAAACCTTTACACAGCTCTGTCTATAATTAAAGCCAGGAGGGAGGCTACCATAGGCCTCTTATCCTCAGAGGGTTCCTCCACAAGGAGGGGTTTCCTTTCCTCCAAGCAAAGGTTACTTCATATGAGAGGTCTGCCTTATTTACTAGCCATTTTTAGGTGGTCCAGTTTCCTTTGGCCCATGTCCCAATAACCTGGGCAGTGGCCCCAGTTTTCAGAAAGAAACTCATATGTCAGACCCATCCACTAATCCAGTTGCACAAGCACTCTTCAGTGCATACCCACTTGGGCTGGTCCAGTGAAAGGTAAGACTGAGGCCTGCAGTATAGTGCGGCAGCCCATGTGAGTCCTTCCACTATATCCACTATAAAATAATTTGTCTTGCCCTCCCCCGGAGTCTGGTTGAATTTTTTCTCCCACCTCCACTCCCCCCTCTTTTTCCTCCCTTCAGCCTACATTGAGTGGAGGGGATGAGCCAGTTTTCATTCACCCTAGCCCCAGTACACCAGACACCTTTTAATGGGTGGAAATTCCTACGTCAAACCTGTCAGCCAATCCAGTTGCACAATCACCCTGTACACCCACATGGGCTGCTCTGATTTACTCACAGATTACCAACAATCAAACATGCATCAAACTTCCAAAAGGAGATGACTGATTTTCACCCTGTGTTAATGTACTGCAGAGAGTGGCAGATAGTGTGACAGTAGCTTGCTCCACTTCCATGAATGAGTGTGCCAGGGTTTTAAAAAGAAACAGTCATATGAACCACTTTTAAAATCAGCTCAGAATAAGAAAGCAAGCATACAGAAAAAATAATAGAAAAGTGGTGTGTATGATGAAATCATACCATTGGTGAGGCTGAAGAATTTGAAAACAATGAGCCTGAGGGATAGAAACATAGAATTTTACGGCAGATAAAGACCACTTGGCCCACCCAGTCTGCCCATTTCTCTACCTAATGGATAAGCTTGAGATCCTAGTTAACCAGCAGCCTACTTCGTTCTACCCCCACCCTCTAGAATTGCCTTATGACTGTCCCATGCATGCTTGAATTCAACCAGTTTTTGACTCCACAACCTCCTCTGGAAGACTGTTCCATGCATCCAGAACCCTCTCTGTGAAAAAATACTTCCTTACATTACCTCTGAGCCACCCCCCGTATCTTCAAATTGTGCCCCCTTGTTCTTGCACGCCTCTTTTTTTGAAAGATGCTACCCTCTTGGACTTTGTTGATTCCCTTGAGGTACTTGAAAGTTTCTATTATGTCCCCCCTCTCCCTCCTTTCTTCAAGGCTATACATATTAAGCTCCTTTAGTCTCTCTTCATATGTCTTCTGGTGCAGACCCTGCACCATTTTAGTTGCCCTCCTCTGGACAGCTTCCATCTTGTCTATGTCCTTGCGGAGACTGGGTCTCCAGAACTGCACACAGTACTCCAGATGGGGTCTCACCAGCTGTCTGTACAGAGGATAACAACTTCCTGTTTTCTACTGGTGATGCTCTCCCTATGCATCCCAGTATCCCCCAACCCTCCTTACTGCCTCTCACATTGCTTTCCTACCTTTAAGTCATCTGATATGACTACCCCAGGTCCCTTTCCATTTTTGTTGTTAGTATCTCACCCCCATTGTGTACTCTTCCCTGGGTTTTATTTCCCAGGTGCATTACCTTGCACTTCTTAGCATTGAATCTAAGCTGCCATACATTTGACTATTCCTCTAACCTTACAAGTCCCTTCTTATCCTTTCCACCCACCTTGTACATCAACTCTGTTGCAGATCTTTGTGTCATCTGCAAAGAGACATACTTCTCCTTCCAGTCCCTCTGCAATGTAAACATAAAGACATTGAAGAGGACCGGTCCTAATACTGAACCCTGCGTTACCCGACTAGTAACCCCCCGTTTCTTCAGAGTAGACTCCATTTACTATTACCCTCTGTGTCCTATTCTCCAGTCAATTCTTTACCCAGGCTATCATCTTTGGACCCACTCAAGGCTGGCTAACTTGTATATTAACCTTTTGTGTGGGACTGTGTCAAATGCCTTGCTAAAGTCTAGGTTGGCCATGTCCACAGCCCCTCCCTGATCTACTACTTTGGTCACCCAGTCAAAGAAATCTATTAGATTCATCTGGCATGACCTTCCGGCTGTGAATCCATGCTGCCTTGCGTACTCGACAGTTCTTTCCTTCAGAGTGATTCCATCATTTTCCCTATCACTGAGGTTAAACTAACAGGTCTGTAGTTTCCTGCTTCTGCTCTGCTCCCACTTTTGTGAAGGGGAATCACATCTGCCCTCCTCCAGTCCTCAGGTACCACCCCATCCTCCCATGATTTGTTAAAGAGGGTAGTCAGTGGTGTCACTAGTTCTACCCTGAGTTCTTTTAGAATTCTGGGATGAATCCCATCAGGCCCCATTGCTTTGTCCACCTTCAGTTTTAAGAGTTCTTTCAGAACACTTTCTTCTGTAAACGGGCTGGTATCAACCTCTGTATCCAGAGTTTCTATTGTTTGTTTTAGGTACCTCCCCCTCTTCATTTGTAAATACTGAGCAAAAATATTTGTTTAGTATCTCTGCCTTTTCACAGTCACCCTCTTCCAACCCCCCCTTCCCTTTATTAAGCCTCACTATCCCTCCCTTAGTCTTCCTTCGCTCCCTGATATACCTAAAAAAGGTTTTATCCATGATGATGGGTTTAGAAGCTCTTTGGTCCCTAAGATGGAATTATTTCCCGAGTACACAAGAATATTGGGCCCTATGCATGATGCTAATGTGCCCGCATAAACTGGGCGCATTGGTATCGTGTGCATGAATGCCGTGGAGTGGTGGCAGTAAGGCATTCATGACATGGTCACGCAGGTGTTATGCACCCTATTCCCCAGCCATGCGGACAGCAATGTGTCGGGGCTGGGCAGGGGGCATTCCAGTACTATGCGTTATGCACAAATATGTGTAGTGCTGGCTGCATGGGTGCAAAGTTTGGTGCTGGTTACGGCAGGGGGGAACCTGCTGTAACTCACTGTTCACCCCCACGGACACCAGCTGCCGGTCGCCGAGGGACCAGGACAGGGCTCTCCATGCTGCACCTGACTGCAGGAGCAGCTGGAAGGGTGAGTGCCTGGCAATGGATGGGAGCAGCGGCACTGGGATGGAATAGTGCCACGCAGGTCTGGGTGCCTGCAGTAGGCATGCACAGCCACAGACCCATGCCTCCCTATGCAATGGATCCACTAGGGGTCCCAGCGGGCATCCCACTGGCTGCCTGCCTGGGACAACTCCTCCACCAGCCACCCTGCAGAGTCCTGCACACTGGGGGGGGTTGAGCCACGGACAGGTGGCTGACTTTTGTGCATGCTGGTATGGGTGCCCCTGACTGCTGGGCAGCTGGAGATAGCAGGGGCAGTTGGAAGGGCGAGTACCTGGCAATAGACAGGAGTAGTGGCACTGGGATGGGATGGTGCCATGTTGGACTGGGTGCCTGCAGTTGGCATGCACAGCCCCGGACCCACCCCCCCCATGCAAGGGATCCACTAGGTGTCCCAGGGGGCATCCCAATTGGATGCCCACCCGGGATGACAACTCCTCCCCCAGTCACCCTGTGCAGTCCTGTGCACCAGGGTGGGTAGAGCCATGGACAGGTGGATGGCTTTTGTGCATGCTGGTATGGGTGCACCTGTCCACGGGTGCACTGCTGTGAAGGTGGGGTATATGAATTTTTTGTGTATCTGTGCCTGAATAGTGCATAGTGCCCGATGTTTGTTTTATATAACACATTAGGTTAGCCAAATTACTGCTTGATTTAAATTTTTTTTTAAGTGAAGTATGCGTTATGGGACCTATAGAGTGATCTATGGACGTCTGGAATGTGTTTTCAAATGGTGGGTGGTACAAGTGTTGTCTTATTGGTATAACTGCAGTGCTTCAAGTAAATTATAATTTCTAATAAGTTGCATTTTACTCTCTCATTTTACTCTTAGACCAAGTTGGTGGTTTTGTGCCTTCCCTTATGCACTGCTTATCTTTGTTTATGACGAAGTTAGAAGATACATTCTACGGCACAACCCTGGAGGTAGGAACACAAACTGTTGTACCCTTTTAAAGATTCATGATTATCAGCAAGCAGTATTTACATGCCAGGGTTTGGAAAATCATGTGATAGCAGGGGGTGGGTGTGTGTGTGTGTGTGTGTGTGTGTGTGTGTGTGTAGGGGGTGTGGTGTGGTGTATGTACACACATATGTGTGGGGGAGCGTGGCATGGGGCAATTGTTATGTGGCTAGGACACGTAGTTTTCACATATAGAGTACATTTACTTCCTTCTACTAGTTGTCAGTGGTTGGATTACACAATGTCACATTTTTAAATCTGCTCATATTAAGATACATATCTCATTTACTTGGGGGTTCATAAAAGGTGTAATTTCTTTGGGTTTTCATTTAGATTCCTTAGACTGATTCTGTGCATTTTTGTTATACACGGACTCTGTGTTGAAATCTGCACTCATCAGGCTCATGGTCTCATTTTCTTGGGGGTCCTTGACAAGTATTTTTTTTATTTGGCACTTACACTTACAAGTGATACTATCATGCACCATGTTTATATGTGTATGTTAATTTGAGGCTTGTTTTCAACTTGCAGTTATACCTAATTTCAGGATTTTGTCTCTCATTATCTGTTCTTTAATATACCAGGACAATTGGAATGTAAGTTGTAAGCTAATCTTACATGTATTAGAGAGAATGCCACACCAACGTTTTTTTTTTATCACTAGAATGCTTTCTTGGCATACTGAGACATTTTAAAATTTATGTGACAAGAACTTTCTGGCTGTAGAGAATTTTTGATAACCTTTGCCCTTCTGAGGCTCCTCAGTTAAAGGCATACTGGTGTTAATTAGCTTCTCTGATGTAATCTTCTGTTATATTTTAAAAGTATATGTTAAACCAATGAGAATTATTTCTGTTTTTTCAATATAATCTGGTGTTAATAGTATGGGATGTTTGAAATAACTGCCACAAAGCTTCTGAAGAAGGACCTGGTTGGTTCGAAAGCTAGTGCACTTTGTTCTTTTCTGTAACATCCATGTTGGTCCAATAAAAGGTATCAAATCATTTGTTTCTGGATCTGTTCTTAAAAGGACCAATACGGCACCTACAACATTTTTTTTCCCATGAAGTGTGGAATTTTGCCAGCAAACAGCAGAATTACACCCGCGGATAGTAAAATTCCGCTATTAGTGGGTGAAATTACACACTTTGTGGGCAGAATTTCACCATTTGTGGCAAAATTTCACACTTTATAGATTGATCCACACCTCATGAATTGCGCTAAATTCTTGGATTAATTTGCTGAGCGAATTTATCCAACTTTGACCATCTCTAATTCCAAACCTCAAACCTACAGCATGTGTATAGACTACCTACCCTATATATCTTCAGTAGTCTCTTGACCCACTTCTCATCTGTCCCTAATCCAATCCAATCCATTAATGGAGAAACACTTTGCCGTACCACATCAATTCATATATCAGCTCCCCAAATCATGCAGCTGTGTTCTTTGCCCAGACAGCAGCTTAGACTGTAGGGGTGTATGAATACCTTCTCCTGCATATTTGCTGAGTATTCATATTCAGGGACCAGACAATCTGAGTATTCATTATTCATTGACTGATCAGACAAAATAAGTTTACAAATACCATGAAGCTTTAGAAAGCCCTTTTCCCTTCCTTTGGTAGCCATATCTAGTTCTATGACCACCACCTTGGTGATCTCATAACCCGCCCCACCCACCCAACCCCCATTAGTCATACAATAAAAACTACTATCCTGTGAACATTGATGCATACCTAATATTGTCTTTGATAATTTCACCTCCCAAACCAACCCCATTCACATAATTATCTTGGTCAACTGGCCCAGTAATTGCATAATCACTGTGATCACAAAATATTTATTAGGGGGGACAAAAAAGTGGTTTTTGAACATACTGTATATCTGGATGATCTGCCAGGCCATTCCAGCATGTGATGTATACCTTTAGCGTACTCTCCCTCCTAACTCAACCCCCTCTGATCCCAGTATATCTTTAGGTTAAAGGCCCACAACATAAAGTCTTGAACCCCCCCATCCCCAAATATATAATGGGTGGGGCAATAGCAACAGTCCGGTATGGTTCAGTGAACATCCCCTCTCAGCAGTGTGCACTGACTCATAGCTAAGAATGGCAGGTGACTACCTCCTCGATATGCCGGGGTGGGTGAGCAAGGTCTGTCTGGCACAATTTAGCTATGCTAGCAGACTGTGAAAAGAGACTGCATTAGAGCTCATTGATGTGTTTACAATAACCATTCACTGCTTTATTGACCTGTTTCTGCTCCCCATGTCCTCCCTATTTCCCCATTTTACTAACCTGCTGCTTTTTCTTTCCATCCCCTCTCCTCTGCTGCATACTCCATGTCTCCCTAGCTCTCTTATTCTATTTATCGCTAGAATACTGCAATTGTATTTACCACCTCCTGTATGTAGATATGTGTAAAGTATCAAAAATGTAATTCCCAGAAAAGTTGTGATGTGTTTTGCCCTTCAGGAAGGGATTTGCATATTTTTTTGTGAAGCGAAGTGTGCACTTAACAAGTAGAAAACTATGCAAAGTAGCCCTATGTGCAAAATGAGGCACCCCTTCCTCACTCTTGCATCACCCCTCCAGCACAACCCCACCTGGCATGAAATATATATTATTTACCCTTCCCCCAATGTTTGTGACACCCCATTCCACCCTCCTCTCCCCCTCCCCTTGGGTGCACTAACTGTCCCAATGTAGTAGTGAGAAAAACTTCAATCAGCGACAAGAGTGACCAGAATGGCCGTCCAACCACCTTGGACAGCCACCATCTACCCTAAGGATGACCCAGTTCCAAAGAGGGGTTCAGTGAATGGGCTGAAATTCAGTACTTTTGACAAAGGACAAAACAGTCTGAAGTTCCCTGTCACCCCTATGGCCACTTAGCACTTCAGTGACATTATTTAAATGAACACAATATTCTTTTCTAGTTGCCAATGGCTATGTGCTCCTCTCCTGAACCCATATCCATGATTAAATGGGGGGGCTAGTAAAACAGAAAATCAGGCTAGCTCAGTCAAGCCCTCTCCTGAAACATATCTACTCCATCAGAATGCTGTGCTCTATGTGCACAGGAGACTTCGATAAATATTGGGGGAACGTTGCCTCTAGTCTGAATAATGACTTGGTTTGTAATCTCTATCTCACACAAATAGTCAATTAGAACACTAGAACCAGCTACCACATGGGCACAAGCACCCTGATAGACTGGATCCTCGCTACCCACCACAGAGTATCACCAGAATCAGTGTGCTACCAGACACAATTAGTGACCACTCACCTATCCTCTATGAATGGTCAGCTAAACATACCAGATCACCACCTAAGCTAGTCACAAGTAGGATCCTCCATGATTCCTCTGTAGAGCAATTCAGGATACACCTGGCATCCACTGAATGGAGTTACCGGGACTCAATCCTGGATATTGACCTGGCACGCGACTTCATTCAGGAATTTATCCTAGCTGCCAACAAATATGCCCCACTTAAAAAATGGATGGTAAGAGGGGGGTTCTGGCAGGTGGCTAACCTCTTCCTGAAGACAACGAATGCAGGATAGGGACATCCTATGGAGCAAGACCAGGGTGACTGGGGCACAACAGGACATCCAGAATTATAAAACTGCCCGTAACGGTTGTATGCTTGAAATCAGATGGGCTAAGGCTAATTTCTACAAAGACAAGCAGGTCAGCCTATGGGGTGATGGAAGAAAATTCTGGAACTCCATTAAGAGTCTCCTTGGCAAGGAGGACAAGACCGCACCTACCATGATGACTCATAATGACACGACAATCATCGACCTTACCCAAATAGCAAATGCCTTCAACACATCCTTCACCGACCTAAGCCACTTACTATCCTTGCTGGACTCCACCACTCAACCTCCTAACTGGCACACTGCCAATGACTTGGCATACCCAAGTTCTACTTTAAGTACGTAACAGTTACTGAATCCCTCAAATACCTTGAATGGGAGTTGGGCAAAACTAATATGGGAAGTAACTCCACTGACTTGCAATTACTTGCCTCTGCCCTTGACATCCTGGCCCACCCTTTTCAACCACTCCCTAAGGTATGCCCAGTTTCCTTCCCAGTGGAAAATAACAACTCTCACCCCGGTTTATAAAGGTGGGGACAAGAACTCTCTTTCTAATTAATGATCCATCTCAATACTTTCCCCACTCTCCAAGGCACTGGAGCGAAATTGTCTCAGACCAATTAGTTGACTTTATAGAACAATACAACCTGCAATGCCATCAACAGCATGGTTTTAAAAGAAACCACAGTACCATAACTGCTCTCCTAGAATACACTAGCGCATTACACAGCGAACTTGATGGGGACACTTGGTTGGATCAGTTTTCATTGACCTAACTAAAGTGTTCGACCTTGTTGATCACCGGCTATCACTCAATAAACTCTCCCAATTAGGCCTCTCACAGGAGACTACCAAATGGTTTGCCAACTACCTCTCAGGGCACTCTGAGAGAGTAAAAATCAGTGATGCACTATCTGAATTAAAGCCCATGACAGTGGGGATCAATACTAGGGTCACTACTGTTCAGTCTATTTATTAATGTCCTACCGATAGCCTGCACAGGATCCCTGATCCTACTGTATGCAGACAATGCAGTCATCTTCTCGAGCAACAATAACCCTGCTGAGCTTATCCATGAACTACAACAAGTCTTTGCCTCCCTTGAATTGTGGTTCCTCTGCAATCGACTTATACTAAAGACCAAATCAATACTTACCACCTGCACCCCCAAAAAAGAAAAAAGCTCCCCCCTCTCGAAATCCAGAGCAAAAGAGGTATAGTCCTTGATCAGGTTGATACCTTCAAATACCTTGGGATCTACTTGGATGATACACTAATGTTTTCCCACCACATTGGCCAAGTCATGAAAGTGGTCAGAAGAAAACTAGGAACCCTATACAGGCATAAAGCATACATGACTCCCAATGCTAGGAACCTAGCAGTTTCTGCATCCATCATTCCGGTCATAGACTATGGCTTAATGGTCTATGGAGCAACATCTGATATGGTCCTGAAGGGAATCAAGGGACTGCTTAACAAGGCCTGCTGACTTGCCTTGGATGCTGATAGATATACCCACACCTGCAGTCTGTACTAGAATGCTAACTGGCTACTTCTAGAGCAAAGAATTAAATTCCAGTCTTGCCTAATGGGGAAGAAAGTCCTCCTGGGACTCATTCCAACAACACTGCAGTCTTTCTTCCAACAAACGGCCAATGCACACTAGACAAGAAGTGTGTATAGAAATGCCCTCCATGTTCCATTTTTTAGGACCAACCAGGCTATGAGATCATACTGCTGACGTGCACCTCTTTAGCGAAACAAACTTCCTCTTGCACAATTAAAGCAACCCAAAACTGGGCAGTTTAAAGAGAACTAAGAAAATATCTTGTCTCCCTCCCCCCTGCTTGCCCATGCATAAGATCGACCTCCCCTTCCATCACTCTCTTGGATGCCCCTACTCTTCCTCCACTCTGTTTTCATTCCCACTCTCAACAACCCCCACCTCCCCTCTTCACTCTCCCTTCTACCATCCCCATCAACTCTCACTCATTACCTCCCCTCCCCTCCATGATACCCTCCCTCTATTCTTAACGTTCCCTCTTCCACCCTCCCCAACCGTCACCTCTCCCTAAATCACCGGTAGGCATAATCGCCCTTCCCACCACTCACTGTTCCATTACCACCCACTGCACCTCTGCTCCCCAATGCCCCTGGCTACTCCACTGTACCCTGCACACCTCCTCTCACTGTACACCACTTTGTGTACACCATGACAGTGCCATGTGCTGCTGCTTTGTTTACCTCAATGTTATTGCTACTTAGTTTGTATTATTATTGTCATATTATCTTTTATTAATGTTATTCTGTCTGTAATGTTTTTCTGATCTGGCTTTGCAAATGAGTAATGCTCAAAGGTGTAATCCGAAACTTGAAATAAATAAATGAATATGTTAAAGAGCTAGTAGCACCAAAATAACATGCATCAAATGTTAATAATTTATTAAAGTAGTCCCTTATTATTCTTTATGTCTGAAGGTTGATTTTTTTTTTTGTCAGTGTGCTTATTAGAGGATTTTCTACTTAATAGCACTGGGTGTGATGTGAAAAGCAGTGCTTTACCTGTGTACTACTGTTGAACTATGTAATATTTCACTATCTGTATACCTCCTTTGTTATTTTATACAGGACAACTTTGTAAACAGTGACATGTCCTAATAGTTTTATCCTGTTGAAAAAATAAATATCTATTTTATCTATCTTTACCTGGAAGCAAACACATGTAGCTCCATGTTCCCACTACATCATCAGCATGTGACCTCAATCATTGTTACATTACAAACCATGCTGCCTGACTGGTACACATGTCACACATTACCAGTCAAGCAGCAGGAGAGTGTCTCTTCCTGGTTACTACTGATGCCATATTCAGTGAGATCACAATGCTGATGATGTATAGGGAGGACTGGAACTGACTATGGCAGCCTCCAGTAGAGTGGTGGTCAACACATCACAGCTAGTATTGTGAAGAACAAAATCTTCTCATTAGCAAAGCAGAAAACGAAAGCATATTTCAGATATAAGAAGTGATAACTGACAACTTCTGAAAGTTGTTATTTATTCCAGGCAGTACACTAGCTCTTTAAATTGAGCAATCAGGCACGCAGCCTTGAGGAAGGGGGAAGAACTGTTGGATCAGTAATAATGCTAATCAGACTGATTGGGCCAGTCTGGCTACCTTTGCTACTGATACAATTGCTCTGCCCCTTCCTTCCTAATCACATGACCACTCGCTGCATTCACAAACTGCATTTAGATGGTGTGGGCATGCTGTGAGACAGGGCAGCTAAGCTAGCCTGGTTTTCTGTTTTACTAGCCCCCTCCCCCCTATAATCAAGATTCAGTTCGAGGGCACCTACAAAAGAAAATGGGAACTGGGGGTTAGGTTGGGGAGGGTGGCCTCTTTAAAAACAAGTGGCTGGCTCTTGGCACAAAACCAAGAGCCAGTATTTTTTCTTCAAACCAGAAAAAAAAGTCTGGGGGAACCGAAATGGGTAAGGAGGAAGTGACTGGAGGGGAAAGAGTGATAGAGGGAGACCTTTCTGCTGACTTTGTAAGCCTGCTAGAACCCCCCCCCATCCCCATACCCTGGACCTGCAATGTCTTTGACTCACATGCCAGAGTCAAACCAAAGACAGAGGGTTCTGATCAAAGCAGAACTGAATCTGCTGCTAGCCCAGTGGCTATGTGGGTTGGGGAAAGGTGTGAGTAAGATTTTCATTGACGTTGTGCTGATATTGGTGGGTGGGGGAGAAGAGGAGAGGATGGGTGTCATGAGGGTGGGGGAAAAAGGTAAACAACCAACATATATTTAATTTATAGTGTGGCTGAATGGGAAGTAGTGGGGCAGACAGGTTCTACATGGGTTGGAAGAAGGGGTGATTATAATAAAGATTTTCATTGACTTGGTACTGGTTTGACTTGTCAGGAGAGAAGAAGATGGGGTGGATGCTATATGGATAGAGGAGAAGGATAAATAAAATATATTTAATTCCTGGTGTTGTTGAGTGGGACGGAGGAAGGAGAGAGATGGGTTCTACTTGGGTGGGGGTAGGCATGATTATGATTTTCATTAACTTTGTAATAGTATGGCTTGGCAGAGAGAGGATGGGTGCTATGAGAGTGAGGAAGAAGTGTAAATTTAAGAAAGCACTTCACAAACCTACATCCATGGCAGATGCAACATATTACCAATAAGTAGTGGAAAGGTAGTCCAGATAGGCTCTTAGGCCTTCTTCTGCCCTTATACCACAGTAGTATGAACCATGGTAGTAAATTATATTTAATTCCTGGTGTGATTGGGTGGGACAGGGAGGGGGATGGGTACTTAAGGGTGGGAGAAGGAGGTTCTTTTTCTTTCTTTACAGGTTTTACTTTAATTTACTGATGGTCACTAAGCACAAAAATTGGCACAATGCCAAAAAAAATTGCAAAGCATGAATGTAGTCTCTTTGCTGCTCCTTCATAATTGAATTTTAAAATTGCATCATCACTGCTCTTTGGAATGATGTTTATTTTCTCCTCATATTTACGTTTGTTTGTATCTGGAATTAGTTTTCTCTTTCACAGTGTTTTAATTATTTTTGCTGTTTGTTTATCTTTACACTGATTGTTATTTGAATTACTTTATATATTGTATACCATGTCAGCAGATTTCCCCCATAATCCTGTTTTCCAGGCGACAGCAGGAAATGATCCTCATCTTAGTGTGCCTTTCTTGCATATCCAGAAACAAATGGTTTGATACCTTTTATTGGACCACCATAGATGTAACAAAAGAAAACAGTGCTTAAGCTTTTGGACCTGTGAAGTTGGATATTAAATTTAAATAAATAAGCAAAATGACAAAGGCATTTAGGAAACATCAGCGCTGGCACCCCAACACATAATGCATCGGGATCAGGAGGAGATAATACAAATATGGTGCTTGTAGCCCAGGTTAATTTGGGAACTGGGAGTTGGGAGAGGGAGGGATTACATTTTAAAGATGGTGTCAGGTGGGGGCTGATGCTGGTATGATGCCAGTTTTTTTAAAGGTATGAGGGACCAGGGTGGGGATGTGGTGGCCTTTGGCCTAACATAGTCACCTGGAGGAAGGGAAATGGATTTTTGCAATATTTGATTTTTTAAACAATTCCTGAATACAAATATATCTGAATAGTATATAATATTTAATATTTGTTTCTAAATAATGAATACACCATTATTTATGGTATTCAGTAATTAATATCCATTACATGTTCATTCCTTCCAGTGTGCAGGACTTGCTGGGGTGTGAAGAGTCTTTTTAAATGTGCCTTTTTTAGTTACCCACAGATATCCTGTAGTTCTTTCTTCTTTAGATATACAATATAGACATGCAATGCACAGGTGGAACTGATTTAGCCATCTTGATTTGTTCTTCCCCACTGTGTAATAATTAAACATAAAACATGACTAGATATGGTAGATGCTTAACTAAATGTATCATGTCATTTACAGGTTGGGTTGAAAAGGAGACCTACTACTGAAGAAAAGTCACCAACTGATCATTTCGCTCTTATCACGCTCTTCAGACTTGAGTTGGTGTTCTTAGAAGAAATAAAGGGAATATGTTATGGAAGGCAGATGTTACTGTCCAACAGAGCTTAAACCATAAAAGTATAAGAAAAACTCTGCTTCTGTGTGGCATAAATCCTTGAGTCAGAGCACTTTGGACTCTTACGTAAAAGGAGATCTTCAAGTTATGTGCCCTTTCAAACATCTGTGCTCGCATTACCTAAATAATGTGCAACTGCGCTCAGTAGACAAGGAAAGAGACTTAGGAGCTATAATAAATAACAGGTTATCATCATCACATGACAACTGTATACAAGTATCAAACACCACATAGACTAATAAGATCTGTTCAGTGCTCCTTTGTATGGAGAAGTAAACAGTGTCTCTTACCACTGTACAGAACGTACATAATCCCTCACATAGATTTTGCATCTCCCTTTTGGAATCCATATCTCGGGCATGACATTGATATGATAGAGAGGGTTCAGAGGCATGCAGCAAAAATGATTCATGGGATGGAAGATCTGAGTTATGAGGAAAAACTGTCTAAATTGGGACTATTTAGTCTTGAAGAAAGAAGAAGTAGAGATGACCTTCTTCTAGTGTTCAAAATTCTCAAGAGTCTGATCTTATAACCCAATGAGGTATTGATTAAAACATCAGAACAACCACCCTGAGGTCCCACAGAATAGAACTGGTGCTCCCTAAAGTCAATACTAATGAAAGAAACAACTACTTCTCGTGGCACTGCCCGACTGTGGAATAGACTCCCTTACTATCTAGCAAACATGTCATCATTTACCAGCTTCAAACATGAACTTGATAATTATTTACTTTTAAAAGGCAATAAAAACTAATTCACCCACTGGGAGTGGGAGGCAATCCTAATGAGCCCATGGCCTTTTGTCTTAGAAAACCAAGTAACGCCACTTTTTTCTGTACACTAACACTCTGACACAGGTGTTAAAACTAGTGTCTCATTGGTACACTTTTATTAGCACAGCAGTCTCAGTTTTTTTCCTTGTTCAAGAAAATTTGGCTGGGCAGTACACCATGCAATTTAGCAGAAAAGGACCACTTTTATAATAAAAGTCGTGCCAGGAAACACATATAGTCTGAGAGAAAAAAGTTGAAATGCAGAATAAATCTATCCTGTTTGTTACTTGTAACCAACAGTAACTCATTTTTTTAATTCATTAAAAAAATTACCTATTTTCATTTAAACCACAAACTATTGCTTTAGGATCTTCTCACTACAGCCTCGAAAATATGAAAGAAAATTTCATCTCCCCAACAAAGAAACATGAAATGGAGCAATAATTTCCTCTTAGCATTGGAGGAACCACTAGGAGGGAAAGCCAGGCTTAGTAATGAAAGCCTGGTGCCTGGCCAAGCTCCTCTTCCTCCATAGCAATCCCACCCAGTTTGCTGAGCTCTGCATCAGCATTGGGGAGGGGGGGCAGGCTTTGCACATACCACTGGCTTGCTAGGCATATGTTATGGCATCCAAGTTCAGACTTTCCCAGGGCAGTAACGCATGGTCTGAGTGTATGTCAGTCCCCATAGTGCATAAGGCCCTTTACCATGGCATCAGTTTGAATTCCATCATATCCACTAACTGTCTGTATGACCCTGAGCAAGTCTCTTGACCTCCCTGGTCTTCAGATCACCCAAGCTATAAACTGAGTGTTAAGTGGACCTCACCCATTTTAAAACTGGTTGTTGCACCACAGTGAAGCTATGCTGGGTAAACAAATGAATTATCAAATAAAACTTGGATGCTGCCCACACCTGATGTCATCGCTCATTGTTTCTCTAAATAAAACCAAGAACTACCAGGCAGTCTGATGAATGAGTAGCTCTGGCTTTGTAATACTAAACTAACTTTATGATAAATTGTAGCTTCAGGCAATTCTCTGTTTTAACTTTGCCATTTGGGAGAAGACAAAACAGTGTTAATCCTTTCATTCTAGTTCTGCACTTTAAATCGCCTTTCTGATACAGGAAAATGGCAGGTTAAAATATAAATTAAAAACTTCTACCATTATTATTGCACTCAGAACTGCAGTGCTTCTCTGCCTTTGGTTCAGTGAAAAAGAATGAAAAAATTAACTGGTTTGGTTATTTCATACCTCGATTTTTACTAATAAAATCAATGTTATCGATTTAAATATGCTTTTTGTCTATTTTATTTTCCCCTTGGTAAGAATTAGCTATATAGATTGAGCTTCTAAAAGCTCTATACAGATGAACAACCGATGCATCATTTTGAAAATAATAAAGTGGTTTACCCTGTTTCCTGCCAGTTTGTGAACTCAATGAAGTGCTGCAAATGTACCTGCTCAGTGGACAATCTAATGATGTTTGCCGATGGGTTTAAAGAAAACAAAACAACTGTCAAGTAGATAATTTCAGGGCAATATGTGTCTCTTCGTAAACGATATCAAATGGGGATGGTGGAGAGGGAGAATGGGGCAAAGCAGAAGTACTGAACAAGTACTTCTGTTCCGTCTTCACTAGGGAGAGAGATGAACCAGTGCCACTAGGGGGATGGAGAGGAGAACAGGGAACATGGATGTTTTAATAGAGGTGGATAGGGTGAGGAAAGAGTTGTTAGCATTGAGGGTAGATAAATCCCCAAGCCCAGACAGCATACACCCAACAGTGTAGAGGGAACTGGCGGAGACACTTGTAGATCCCTTGGCTGACCTGTTCAATAGTTTACTGGAGCTGGCCATAGTATTGCAGGACTAGAGAATGGCATATGTAGTGCCTTTCTATAAGAGCAGTCCAAGGGACAACCCAGTGAACTACCGATCATTCAGTCTGACCTCAATCACGCGCAAGCTCATGAAGACCATAATTAAGGAAAGGTTAGTAGAGCATCTGGATGAAAATGGTTTCCAGGATGACAGGCAGCATGAGTTTATAGGAGGGAGCTAATTTCAAACAAATCTGACTTCTTTGACTGGCTCACTAAGACAGGGGACAGGGGCCAAATGGTGGACATCCTTTACCTGGACTTCAGCAAGGCCTTTGACTCTGTACCCCACAAGAGGTCGATCAGGAAGTTGGCAGATTTAGGGGCTGGAGAGAAGTTTGACCAAGTGGATGACAATCTGTTTGAGAGGGCAGAACCCAGTGCATGGTGGAGGGAGATTAGCTCTCCAACACCAAGGCAATCACAAGTGGGGTTCCACAGGGCTTGGTGATTGGATCAATTCTGTTCAATGTCTTCATCAATGATATTGGGATTCATAAGGGCAACATTTGCCTATTTGTGAATAACACCAAGCTCTGTGGGTGGGTGAGTGAGTGGGTGGACACAGCAGAAGAGATACAAGACCTAAAGGAAGATCTGGAAAAGCTAGAGAGGTCTGGGACTTGGCAACTTGGCTTCAATTCAAAGAAATGCATAGTTATGCACACAGGAGCCAAGAACCTAAGGACTGAATACAGCCTGGGAGCGGTCTGGGTATCTGCATTAGAGGAGGAGGAGAAAGACCTGGGAGTGATGATCATTAGTGACCTGAAACACTCCACACAACATAGAAAAGCAGCAGTAAAGGTAAATACGATGTTAGGCTGCATTGCCAAGGGATCAGCAGCAGGTGGGAGGAGATAATATTGCCTTTGTACAGGCCATTAGTGAGGCCACATCTGGAGTACAGTGTAGAATACTGGTGCTCTTTCCTTATAAAGGACATAAACCTGCTGAAGCTGGTCCAAAGGAGGACAACTAAGATGATCATGCATCAACAGGCTAAGATGTACAAGGAGAGGTTGGAGGCCCTAAATACATACTCCCGAGGGACATGATTGAGACCTTCAAGTGTTTGAAAGGAATAAATAGGGTGGACAGGGACGGTGTCCAAGCTTAGTGAGAACTGAGAGACGAGGGGACATAGACTCAAGTTATAGTGGGGGAGGTGTAGGAGAGAGGCTGGGAGGCACTTCTTCATGGACAGGGTGGTGGCAGGTTGGAAAGGAGGAGGTTTCATTGAAGACAGTAGGCAGCTTCAAGAGAGGTTGGGACAGAGTTACAGTAAGGGGAAAATAAGAGTCAGGAGAGGAGCGGATGGAAGAGAAAGGTGGTTTGGGGTGGAGGGCAGGGTCAGTAGCTGATGCTGAGAAGGACCCTGTAATATGAGCAAACTCCATAGATTTAATGGCCTTATTCTGCTAGATTCATTGTACATTCATAGGTTCCCATTTATGACTGTGGCAGGGCAGACAGCAAGGAAGGAGTGAGGGAATTAAAGAGGGAACTGGAGAGACTGGAGAGGTGGACCAAAACATGGCAGTTGAGATTTAATGCCAAAAGGTACAAAGTGATGCACATAGGTATAAGGAACCCAGGTACAGCGTACTGGATGTGAGTGGGGATTAGATTGGCCACAGCATCTGAGGAAAGGGACCTAGGAGTCATCATAAGTGACTCCCTCAGTCAATCCAGCCAGTACAGTAAAGCAGACAGCAAGGAAACAAAGACACTGTGATGCAGTGGAAGGTGATAGGAAGGAAGGAAGGAAGGAAGGAAGGAAGGAAGGAAGGAAGGAAGGAAGGAAGGAAAATATTACTCCTGTAGAGGTCACTGATTAGGCCTCACCTGGAGTATTGTACCCAGTTCTGGAGTTGGCACCTGAGAAAGGACAGGAATAGGCTAGAGTCTGTGCAATGAAGGATCACCAAGATGTTCCAGGGCCAACAAGACAGATCCTATGAAGAGCTGCTAGAGGCCCAGAACACATGCTCACTGGAGGCCAGAAGGAGAGATGTGACATGATACACATGTACAAGTTCCTGACTGGAATTAGTACAGTAATCTGTGAAGACCTATTTAACAAGAGCAGTAGTGCAGTCAAGACAGGGCACAAATGGATGCTAGTTTAATGTTAATTTCAGGTGAGATGTGAGGAAGTTCTACTTTTCTGAGAGGGTGGTGGATCTGTGGAACAGATTACTGGGAGAAGGGGTGAGGCAGGGTCCATAAATGGATTCAGACACGGGCAGAAAACAAAAACAACAAATTAGCAGCACGCACAGAGTATAGTATTTTACAAAAAACTTTCCATATTTTATTTGTGCAAATTGCAATAAATAACACTATGTCAAGTGACTCAACAATGAAAAAGCACCTCCTGCATGCCAGAGCTCACTGCTCCTTGTTCAGATGGTGAAAAACCCTTTGAGACATTCGATCAGAGGACTAGGTAAGAAACTTTTTATGGGCACACTGGTAGGACCCTTTGTCTTTATGTGCAGCTAACATCTATGTTTCTGTGTTTCTATAATGTAGATAATAATCTTTGTTTATCCAGGTAAAAAAATAGAAAACTCTTATATGTGTTTTTAGGCCATAAAAAATAAGAAGAACCAGCATTTATATAGTGCTTTTCATACACATTGTTTCCCAAAGCACTGCACACATAATGCTAAACTGGTAATGAAGTGACTAAATGTGTAGTGGCAGCCATTTTGCAGTTCAACACCCACACACAGCCTTGGACAATTGCATGAACTGATTTTATGGGACAGGAAATATTAGCCAAGACACCAGGGTAATTCCCTTACTCTTGCAGTAGGGGGACCTCTTATCCGTCGTTTGGGCAAGATGGCTGACTCTGGTGGAGGAGCTGATGGTACTGCTGCCAGAGCTCTGCCTTCTGTTATGCCATTTCAAGCTACGGATTCTACTTCTATTTTACCTAATGGACCTGAGTTTACCGCTAAAGTTTCTACCTCTGCTTCTATGGATTTGCCATCTTCTGTGGTTGTTTCTCAAGCTACTGGATTACTACATCCAGAGGTTGTTGCTTTTCAGCAGCAGACTGCTGCAGCTCTAGAATTTCTTTCTCCTAAGCCTGCACTGTTATGAGTGACTCATTGACAACAAGATTTGGTTCCTGACTCTCGTCTCTTGGCGGTCCGCCAGCATCGAGACGCTTTACTACATTTGCTACACAAAGAAGATGAAGCCTTACTTTTTTTGGAATCTGATAAGGGATATTTTCCTGGGAAATCTTGGGAAGCCCTCTCTTGTGGTGATTGCTCTTCTTCATCTTCTCAAGGCATGCTGGGTTCTAGATCGGCTTGGTCCCCAGATCGAGCTCTCCATGCAGCAAGCTGGGAACGAACAGCTGATGGCTCTACCTGGTTCTCCCCTTCAAATCTGACTGCCGTGGAGATTCAAGGCTTGTCTCCTGTACCAGTATCTGCTGCTCCCGTGGCCGTTTCTCCGCAACCTGCTAGCTCTACTTTGGGTACTGCCTATAAGGTAGGTGCTTCCAATCTCTCTGTGCCTCCTGATACTGCACCTTCTGTACTGCCTAAAAAGGACTCAAGAACTGGCTCTGAATTGGCTGTTGCTATGGACCTCGCTCTCCCTCAAGTAAGTGTTTTACAATCCTCTAACGTGCATGCCCCTTCTGTTATGCCTCATGAAACCTTCCACTTCTTGGGCTGATCTCATGAACACGACTGTTCCCCTTACCACTTTAGTTGAGCCTGGGCTGCCTGACTTTTCTCTTTTGCTTCCTAATAGTACTGATGCACATCATCCGGCTACAGAGCCTGCCATTCCTACTAGATCTTTTAAGCTATCAGATTTGTTTGCTAATTTGGGGGAACCGGCTAAATGCAAGAATGCAGTGTGCTTTAAGTATGCTGGTGGCCTTGAAACTCCTCCTGATAGGGCTTATGTTGCCAGGACTTTGTTAAAAGACACAATGCATTTTACTGCTGCTGAGATTTTAGCTCTCATACATACTTCGGGGCACACCCAGTTTGATGTTAGTTTTCATTCCCCAGTGCTACTCGACAGATTGTGGCTTAAATATTCCTCTCTAAAGCATACTCCCGCCTGGATTCCCCTCATTATTATACCTTTGACAAAGCCAGTGTGGAAAACGATTAACATTCTGTTTAAAAATGAGGGGGTGGATATCTCTAATATCCTGCACTGGGTTAAACAGAGTGTGGAAGCCATAGACAGACCATCTCCCATTTTGGATTCTGAAAATATATAGACTGGGGGTTGGCGGCTTAAAGTTAAGCTTAAAACGACTGATTCTGGCATTCAACATTTGCCTAGTAGTTTCTTCATTAGCAGGGATAGAGGCTTTTGGTTTTATCCCGGACAGCCTAAAACTTGTCATAGATGCAGATCCCTCTCCCATTTGAGTAATGCCTGTGAAGTATGTGTTTGTGCTTTAAATCTGGAAACTGGACATTCTAACCATTATTGCCCTAATCCTATTTGTTGCAATCTTTGTGATGAGACTGGACACTCTTATAGGCAATGTCCTTGGGCAGCTCATAACAAGGGTTCCATTTATGACCAAGAGGAAATGATTTTGGAGGCACAGGAAAAATCTCAGCTTGCACATCAATCTCTTATTCCTGTGTCTTTGCCCACTTCTCAACCTACTGTCCCTGTCGTATTGGAACCTCCTGTTTCTTCTGAGCCTCTGGTGACTACACCCATATTAGACTCTCAGTTGCCCAAGGATTCGGCTTCCTTTGAGGAACCTGCACCTATGCTCCCCCCCCCCCGCCTCCAGCTGATGATTTTGTGGTCATGGGTAACAAACGTAAACAAGACAAGTTGCCCCCAGACCAAAAATTTCCAGGAGAGATTCTATCCAGACGGGGAATAGTTATGCGGCTTTGCAGTCTTGTGCAGCTGATGAGAGTGAAGATTCAGACCTATCCTCAGTGACCTCATCTCACAAGGAACCCTCTGAGGGTGAAGAAGATTGTATACAAGGCAAAACCTACAGAAGGACTAGAAAGAAAAATGTTTAATTTTTTTATTTTCTAATTTTGTCTGGCGCTAAGCTACACTTACTAACTTTGAATGTTAACAGTCTCCTAAATATCAAACTCCGGACTGTTTTGTTTTCAGCTCTACATCTTTCTAATATATTATATATTAGGGTTATTACTTCCTTCAAAAACTTACACAAATTATTTTCTTATCCTTTGATTGCTGTCGGGGGACTATACATGGTTAGAATAACAATAACAAGAATGGTATTTGTCGAACTACTTAAACATGGGTCTAAGAATAAAATCAGAGCCAATATCAAGACATTTTAGGGACAGTTCAATGCTGTAGAAATAAGACTCATTAAACCCCCCCTGATGGTTTACCAAAATTACTTTTCTTAATGGCAGGATGTTAAATGGTGCACATAGGACTTGTTACTTAACTCCTGCTGTTAAGTATACACTTCTGTATGACTTTTTTCCCTGCTGTGAAGCACCTCTGTTTTCCTAGAGACCAATTTTGAGTCTGAATAAGCATTGGCAAGTCTCAAAAAAGACTCACTAAACTCCTGCCAACAATTGATATGCTCCACAGGACCTCTGAGAGCCACTGGTCAAATAAAATGTTTGAACTGCACAGAAGATTAGTATTTCTTTCGGTCCAGCTAGGCAGCAATTGCTTTTAACATAGTCTAAGAGGAAGCATGTTTAAAATAATAATAATAAAAATAATAATAATAAAACTTTATTTATACCACGCCTTTCTCAAATTCAAGGCGCCTTACAATAATTACAAATAAAACATCAGTCTGACAGCAATCTGAGCATAACATCATATTAGTCAACTAAAATAGATCTTAGACCATAACTAGGTCTTCAAGGCCTTTTTAAATTCCTCCACAGACACACACTGATGAAGCAGATGGGGTAGAGAATTCCAGAGGGTAGGAGCAGCATACATAAATGCATGAGCTACTGAAGATTTTAAAGAAACCCTCGGAATCTCTAGCAACCCCTCATCTGCCAAGCGGAGAGATTGCTGAGGGCAGTAGGGAACCAGAAGCTCTTTCAAGTATTCCGGGCCCTGTCGGTGTAGGGCTTTGTAAGTCAAAAGGGCAACTTTAAAGGTGATCCACCACTGTACTGGCAGCCAGTACAGATGATGCAGAACTGGAGAAATATGACAGACATGAGACGTACCCGTCAATAACCGGGCCGCAGCATTCTGCACCAGCTGCAAGCGGCAGATATCAACCCCAGGAAGCCCTAGATAAAGGGAGTTGCAATAATCAAGATGTGAGGTCACAAAAGCATGGATCAGTATAGACAGATCGCTGGGTGGAACAAGGTGCTTAATCTTGGTGATGTTCCTAAGATGATAAAAGGAAAGTTTGACAACTGCCGACACCTGCAAATGCAGTGCCAGCTCATTGTCAAAAATCACCCCCAAGTTCTGCACCTGATCAGAGGTAGGGAGCTGGACACCCCCCAGAAATAAACCTGCAGGTAAACCAGCTCCTGTCCCCTCTACCCTGCGACCCAGGTCCACAACCATTACCTCAGTCTTCTCCGAATTCAACTTCAGCCAGCTTGAATTCATCCAGCATTGGATTTCGGTGAGGCAGCTATTAAAAACCAAGACAGCTCTATCCTGGTCAGGTGCAAAAGATAGGTAGGGCTGGGTATCATCTGCATAGCAATGAAACCTCAGCCCATGCCTTCTTACAATGTCTCCAAGGGGCAGCATATACACTGTAAACAACATGGGGGACAACACCGAGCCCTGGGGAACCCCACATGACAGACAGACTGGGTGGGAAGAATTAATCCTGACACCACTGTCTGAATTCTGTCAGTGAGGAAAGAGCTAAACCAACTGAGGACTGTACCTGACAGGCCACAGATGAACTCCAGGAACTCAAGAAGTACCCCATGGTCCACAGCGTCAAAGGCTGAAGAGAGAGATCAAAAAGAACCAAGATGGAATGGCTCTTCTGATTTCTAGCCATCAGGAGATTATCTAGCACCCGAGCCAGCGCTGTCTCAGTACTATGCCTCTTTCAAAAACCAGGCTGGAGTGGTTCATAGATGTCACGGATGGTTAAATGGTTTTCCAATTGTATGGCCACTACTTTCTCAATAATCTTCCCTACAAAGGGAAGATTAGAGATCGGCCTGTAGTTAGCATGGCAGTCAGGGTCCCAGGAAGCTTTCTTCAGGAGGGGCGTCACTACTGCCTTCTTCAGGGAGCTAGGGAACTTGCCCGTATCCAAGGAGCAGCAGACTATCCGTGATAGGCATGGGCCGATAATATCATGACAACCCTTTATCAGGGAAGACGGGCCCGGGTCCAAACTACAGCATGTAGAGTGCATACTCTGGACAATCCTTATGACATCAATGAACTCAGGCCAGTCAAAGGAATTCCAGGAGAGACTAAAGGCTGCAGCCAAATGCCGATCTATAGCTTCTCCCATAGAGGATGCAAGCTGGAGTACTGCCCTGATGTCGGCCACCTTCACCGCAAAGAAGCGAGCAAGCTCGTCACACTCCACTTGTGAAAAAGCTTTCCAAATCTGCAGACAGACTGGGCTGCACAGTCTGTCGACAGTCCAAAAAAGCTGAGCTGGTCAGTTCTGAGCAGCCGCAGTCTCCTTGGACAAGAACTCTGCCTTCTTACAGGAGATTGCGGAATGATAGAGTTGATAATGTTCCATCAATCTAAGATGGTCGGCATCAAGGGCAGTTCTCCGCCAACAACGCTCTAATCTTCATCCTTGTCGCTGCATCTCCCTCAAGGTCCCATCAAACCATGGAGACCAAGGTCAAAGGGGGAGAGGATGAACACGGACAGGAGCAATTAGATCCAGATCTGAGGAGATGGCCCTGTTATGGGCCAGCACCAAGGCACTGGAATCATTGCTCACTCCAGAGAACTCCAATAGGTCAAGCACCGCTGCCAGGCCTGTAGAGCTAACATCTCGCAAAGAGCAGTACCTGATCATCTCCACAGGGGTAGACCTACAAGAGGGGGTGCAAAAACTGAACCCCACAGTGTAGTGATCAGACCAACCAACAGGTTCCACCCCCAAGGGATGTTTTTGTGTATAAGGGTTTTAAACTGTGTTTGTTAGATTATTTAGGTAGGAGTGCTTTAATTAATTTGAGTTTATATTATTTAATGTTTGTATGTTAGTTTGAAAATGTATTTAAATTAGAAATGTGTAGGGAGTATGTAGGGCGACCTGTGGGGGCTAGAATCAGCTATGGGAACTCACTGCTGCATGCTCTGCGTCCCTTTACCCCTCCCCCTGTATCTGATTTTATTATCAGGCGTTGCAGGGAGGTGGGGATTGAAAGGGATTGCTCTGCTTGTGGGCTATGGGTTGACCAGGAGCAGGTTGCTGGAAGGATAGAGGTAGTTAGGTCCAGGAGATGCCCTGGATTTTTTAGGGTATCTAGGCGAAGCCAGACATGGCTGGTGCCCATTTCCAGGGAGACCACCAGACCGAGCGGTCAGGTAACCAGAGGGGCTACACCACCCTCTACATCTCTGACGGCAGTGCTGTGCAATGCCAGGTCAATCAGAAACAAGAAGGCAATTATTGCTGCCTTGGTTTCTTCGGTTGACCTGGCTTGCATTACGGAGACCTGGGTGGGAGATGATGCTGGCCCTGCTTTTGAGGCTGCAGTCCCCCCAGGATATACCGTTGTGCACTGCCCCAGAGAAAAGTGCAGGGGTGGCGGTGTAGCCATTTGTTTTAGATCTAGCCTGACCTTCACCGTGCATCCAGTGGGAACTCCAGGTTCTTTTGAGTGTGTGGCCATTCATGGTAGACTCTGCATTGGCTGCAGGATTCTCCTCATCTATTGCCCTCCTGGCCCGATGGGGGGTTTCCTGCAGGAATTTTCTGAGTTTGTTGCCGGCTAGACGTTGGATTCCCTCAGATGTGTTTTTCTGGGGGATTTCAATGTCTGGGCCGAGGATAAAGCTCAAAGGTGCACCGGTGAATTTTTACAAAGTATGTCCATATTAGGGCTGATGCAGTTTGTTGATGCACCCACTCACCGGGATGGCCACACGTTGGACCTGGTGTTCTCACTTGGAATTGAGATTGTTGATCTTGTGATTGATCAGGTGTTTTGGTCTGATCATTGCATGGTGAAGTTCACATTTGGGGCTCCCGCCATAAGTTCTTCCCCTGCTGAGATGACTCGCTGCCGTCCTTTACGTGATCTTACCCCTGAGGGTTTTATGGCGGCAGTTGACTTATCTATTATGGGTGGTGCATGCATTGGGGCTGTTGATGTCGGGGTGGACACCTATAATAAGGTGTTATCTGACACCATCAACTCCCTCACACCTATCCGTGTATGACCCAAAACTTCGTACCTGAGGTCTCCGTGGTACAACGGAGATCTCAGGGAAATGAAGAAGATGGGTCGGAGATTAGAGCGCTGCTGGAGGAAGTCCTGTCTGGAGACGGACAAACTGGTCCTGCGTGCACATTATTGTGTACATCAGGAGGCAATCAACCGAAAGAAGACAGCATTTTTGTCTCGGGAGATTGCTGCTGGGAGAAACTGACCAGCCTCACTTTTCCGGACTGTTGACAGGCTTCTCCATCCTGTTTGTCTCCAGCCCCAAAGAATTTCCTCAAATGAGGATTGTGAGGATTTTGCTCAGTTTTTCTCAGACAGAGTGTCTTTGATCCAACAGGAGGTTTCTTCAGCCAGCAATACCATTGCTGACAGTGGTCGCCAGTTGTGTGCTGAGTGCACTCTGCCTAGTTGGGGAGAGTTTAGGCCAGTGGAGGTCCATGAGGTTACTGAGGTGGCAGTCAACTTGAAGCATACCTTCTGTGAGCTGGACCCAGTGCCAACGCGTTTCTTAATGAGATGCATTGACTCTGTTGGCCCGGTGTTTGCCCTGATTGTCCGGTGCTCCTTGAGTTAGGGTGTCTTCCTGGATGCCTTGAAGGAGGCTCTGGTGAGATCCCTTTTAAAGAAATTTTCTTTGGACCCGGAGGTCAGGGCAAATTACCATCCTATCTCCAATCTCCCATTTATGGGGAAGATTGTTGAGAAGGTGGTATCGCTTCAGTTGGAGGAACACCTCATAACTCACAAGTTATATGATCCTTTCCAGTCGGCTTTTCGGGCCAGACATAGCACCAAAACTGCGTTAGTTCAAGTGCAAAATGACCTCCTCAGGGCTAGAGACTGAGGGGACAAGACAATTCTTGTTCTCCTTGATCTCTCATCAGCATTTGATACTGTGGACCATTGTGTGTTGCTTCTTCGCCTGAGGGAGTTGTGTGGACTCACCGGTAATGTCATCAAGTGGTTTGAGTCCTTTCTCACCAATAGGAGACAGCTGGTTGTGATGGGAAATTTCTCATCTACATCCTGCCCCCTTTTGTGTGGAGTCCCTCAGGGTTCGATACTGGCCCCAATGTTGTTCGCAGTATACATGCTGCCCCTGGTGGGGATCATTAGGAAGTATGGTCTGAGTTTTCATTGCTATGCTGATGATACTCAGCTATACTTATCCTTTGCCCCAGGAAATTCAAACGCAGTGGACGTGTTAAATATCTGTCTGGCTGAGATTAGCGACTAGATGGCCGCCAGCTGGCTATGACTGAACCCCGACAAGACTGAGGTACTGGTAGTGGAGTCAAACAGAGTTTGTGACGGGATGGCCTCTGACTCGGCAACTGGACTTGTGCTAGGAGCTGCGTCATTGATGGCCTCCCCTTGGGTGCAAAATCTTGGTGTGATTCTTGACAGGAATTTGTCCATGGAGGCCCAAATTTCTTCTGTGGTACGTTCCTGTTTTTTCCATCTTAGAAACATTGCCAGGATTAAGCCCCTTGTTCCGTCTCTGGACCTCCCTACCTTGATACATGCCTTAGTCACTTCTAGGCTTAACTACTGTAATGCTCTCTATCTCGGGGTCTCTGGGGGCTCTCTCCACAGACTGCAGCTAGTGCAAAATGCTGCTGCCGGCTCTTGTCCGGGCAAGGTAAATTTTGTCATATTACCCCTGTGTTGCGTGAATTGCACTGGCTGCCTGTCAGGTGGAGAGTGCTCTTCAAGGTGGGTTTTCTCACCTATAAGGCCCTACATGGACAGGGCCCTGGTCATCTGTCACATCTCCTGATACCTTCTTCCTCTTCCCGAAATCTCCGCTCTTCTAGTGGTGGCCTCCTAAATGTTCCAAGAGCGAGGTTAAAATCTGCAGGCGACCGAGCCTTTAGTGTTGCCGCTCCCACTTTTTGGAACTCTTTGCCAGCAGTAGTTAGGGAGGCCCCCACTATAATTGCCTTCAAGGTTCACCTGAAGACCTTCCTATTTATGCAAGCTTTTGGGGTGTGATTCTGTTTATTTTGCCTATTTATATGTTTTTAAATTTGTTGTAAATTTTATGATTATACGGTATGAAATGCTGTTAAGTTTCTGCACGGCACCCAGAGCCTTCGGGATTGGGCATCTTTTTAAATAAATGTGACTTGGCTTGACTTGACTTGTGCAAGGCCCAAAGATGTCATTAACTGGAGGAAGTGTTGTCCAAACTGTGAGAGTTCGTCATCGACCCAGGCGTTAAAGTCACCCAGGACCATCAGCCTGAGCAACTCAAGTGCCATGTAGATAACGAAGTCTGCTACTTCCTGCAGAAAACGCTTCTCTTCACCTGGTGGACGATAGATGAGAGCAATTCTGCAACCCACACCTGCCACTACAGTACACTCAAAGGACTCAGCTCCCTCTACTGGTACACTTGTGAGGACCAGTTCGGTCTTGAAACAGATTGCAACCCCCATGGTCCAACCTCGGGTGATGTAACACCGAGTACCCAGCTGGAACTGCTGCCTCCAAAATTGAACCAGCATTTTCATCCAGCCAGGTCTTGGTAATGCATGCCACATCCATAGACTCAACAAGATCTGCAATAACTGCAGTCTTGTTTCTTATGGATCTGGCATTGCACAACACCGCCCGGGTTGGACGGGCCTCTGGAGCTGCACAGACTACTTGCCCAACATCATTAGCGGTACCTTTGGGTATGGAAACCAGACAAGAGTGACCTTGTTCTACAGTCCATTTCACCCCAGGGCGTCTTCTGGTTTCCACTACCATAATACAGTGTCCCCGCTCATTCGACCTCCACTGTTCGCAGCCCCCAAAACCCATCCTCCCCCCCCTTTGCACAATACCCAGTGCTCTACAGCGCTGGTATGTTGACAACTGTAATGGTAAGGGGGAGAAAGGGCAGAGGGCATGAAGAGTGGAGGATGAATAGCATACACCCGTGGGGGCAGGCCTTCTACACATGTTAAAATTAATCACTTTAAAACCGTTACAATTTCACTTAGAATCCCCACACACTCACACCAAGGGGGACTCAACAAAACAGAAATATAGACCACCCCAAACTAAATCTATATTAAAATAAAATACAATAAACCACAAAACAGGATTTTAAATCAAAACAAAGGAATAATAACAAAATATCCAAATATATAATGTCCAAAAGTTCAGTAAGTATTTGGGCAAAGAGAGACTCTCATGCTCTCTCAGTTCTAGAAAGCAAAGTCACATATTGCAAGTCCCATGATGGCAACAATAAGTCAACGTCCAAATATAAAGAGTATCCTGGGAGTTCAAATAAGATATTTCTTAAAACGGGAGGGGCTCTCACCCTCTCCCCATCCAGACACCAAATAATTCCTCCAAACGAACGAACCAGTTCTGCCTTCCTTCTTCTCTAATACCTCCTCAACGAAAATTCTCAGAGACACAGGCCAAGACACCAAATTCAGGGCTAAACTAAAAGGATGCGATCAAAGAATACAAGCCCCTGAGGAGCAAGCAATAGCTCCCCCACAGAGAGCCTTAAGAACCTCCTGAAGGGACTCACCATCATCCACTAAAGCCCCTCTAAGTTACTTCTAAGTTGTAAACCAATTCCAGCCACAAATCCCATATTTTGGTGCCAAGGCCCTAAAGGCAGGTAACAACCTTCCCTTTTCTGGAGTGACAGACCTACAATAGTTAAAAGACCATTTTAGGAGGGGAATCTGAGACCTCAGCCGCCCACCAGCCACTTGAGTTCTCCTCACCTACAACCACAGAGGAAAAAACCCTCGGGTCCAAACCCCAGCAGTTCCTCCCTAAACTACCCAGAACCCTGCCAGTCATCCACTCCAGGACGAAAGGAGCACCCACCTAAAAATCTAAAGGGAGAGAGAAGCTTCGATTGATTCTTTTCATCCTCTGCACACTAAAGTGGAATGTGCTCTCACCACATCAGCATTGGCTCCAGGACAAAAATGACTGCTACTCACTGTTCCTCCATATGCTGTACCTGTAACCACTGGTGCTCTCACTGCTCCGATGTTAGTCCTACAAGCAGGCAGCACGGAGAAAACCCACAACCTGCGTAAGGACTTAGTGCACTCCCACTACACTACACCGGTGCTGATTCAGACAGTGCAGACAGAGAAATTTCACTCCACAGTCCGGCTAGATATTCGCATCATTTCAAGAGATGCAAAGGCTTACAAAACTAAAAACTGTCCCTCGAATTTCGAGCCCCAGAGTAACACTCCAAAAACTGCTCTGCAGTTTCTACAGTCTCGTTGGAGGGGAAGCTAATTGCGGTTTTTAATTTACCAATCGCAACCGCAAAAAAAAAAAAAACACACTAAACAAGCACCACAGCTATAGCATTTTCCCAGTTCGTATAATTTATCGAATTTTAAGGTCACTAACAGTACAAGTAAAACTTTAAACTGTAGGACCACGCTAATCTAATTACCGAAAAATACGCATCGAATCTAGATAAATCACTTGGATGCCCTAACTGACAAAACAACTTAGAAAAATCAACAACAATAAATAAAATCTAAAAACGAGCTAAAAATGAAATTTTTGAGCTCAGAAAACTAAAATAGCTCAGGCAGCTCACACACTGCCACCATCTTGCATCAGCTGAATGAGGGCAGAAAAATGCAGAGGGTAAAATAAATTGTGGGAACAAACTTTTTTTTTGTTAACATCCAAGATGAATGTAGAGAGGCACACAGCATGAGAACAATACTGGGAAACAAGCCTTTTTGTTACCAGCCCAAATAATGTAATTAAGAAAACGGACTTGAGTAAAATACTGGAGTGAAAGACACTATTTATTTTTAGCTCTCCATAAATTAATGTAATAAAGCAAATATTATGAACAGACAGTTCATAGAAACATAGAATTTGATGGCAGATAAGGACCGCTTGGCCCACCTAGTCTGCCCATTTCCCTTCCTGATGGATAAGCTGCAGATTCTAGTTAATCAACTGCTTACTTCCTCCTACCTCCCACTAGAATTGCCTTATGTCTGTCCCATGCATTCTTGAATTCTCCCACTGTTCATGACTCCACAACCTCCTCAGGAAGGCTGTTCCATGCATCCATCACCCTCTGTGTGAAAAAATACTTTCTAACATTACCTCTGAGCTGTCCCCTCTCTATCTTAAATTGTGCCCCCTTGTTATTGCACATCTCTTTTTCTGAAAGATGCTACCCTCTTGTACTTTGTTAATTCCCTTGAGATACTTGAAAGTTTCTATCATGTCCCCCCCTCTCCCTCCTTTCCACAAGAGTATAGATAGTAAGCTGCTTTAGTCTTTCCTTGTATGTCTTCTGGTGCAGACCCTGCACCATTTTGGTTGCCCTCCTCTGAACAGCCTCCACTCTGTCTATGTCTTTGCGGAGATGGGGACTCCAGAATTGCACGCAGTATTCCAGATGGGGTCTTGCCAACTGCCTGTACAGAGGGATAACGACTGCCTGTTTTCTACTGTTGATGCCTCTCCCTATGCATCCCAGTATCCCCCCAGCTCTCCTTACTGCCTTCTCACATTGCTTGCCCACCTTTAGGTCATCTGATATAATTACTCCTAGTTCTCTTTCGATTTTTGTTGTTGTTATTAACTCACCCCCCATTGTGTACTCTTCCCCTGGGCTTTTGTTTCCCAGATGCATTACCTTGCACTTCTTTGCATTGAATGTGAGCTGCCATATATTTGATCATTCCTCCAACCTTGCCAAGTCCCTTTTTATCCTTTCCACCCCACCTTGTGTATCAACCCTGTTGCAGATCTTTGTGTCATCTGCAAAGAGACATACTTTTCCTTCCAGTTGCTCTCCAATGTCACTTATAAAGACATTAAAGAAGACCGGTCCCAGTACCGACCCCTGCGGTACCCCGCTAGTTACCCTCCTTTCTTTACTGTGGACTCTTTTTACTATTACCCTTTGCGTCCTGTTGTCCAGCCAGTTTTTTTATCCACGCTACCACCTTGGGATCCACTCCAAGGCTGGCTAACTTATATATTAATCTTTTGTGTGAGACTGTGTCAAATGCCTTGCTAAAATCTAGGTAGGCCATATCCACAGCTCCTCCTTGGTCTACTACTTTGGTCACTCAGTCAAAGAAATCTATTAGGTTCATCTGACATGACCTTCCAGCTGTGAAACCATGCTGCCTTGGGTCCTGTGCCCCACTGACCTCTAGGTACGCAACAATACTTTCCTTCAGGAGTGATTCCATCATTTTCCCTACCACTGAGGTCAAACTAACTGGTCTGTAGTTTCCTGCCTCTGCTCTGCTCCCACGTTTGTGAAGTGGAATCACATCTGCCCTACTCCAGTCCTCAGGTACCACCCCATCCTCCCATGATTTGTTAAAGAGAGTAGTCAGTGGCGTTACTAGTTCTACCCTTAGTTCTTTTAGAATTCTCGGGTGAATCCCATCAAGCCCCATTGCTTTGTCCACCCTCAGATTCAAGAGTTCTTTCAAAACCCTTTCTTCTGTGAATGGACTGGTATCGACCCCCTATTCAGAGTGTTTCTCTTGTTTGGTTTAGGTACCTTCCCCTCCTCTTCCGTTGTGAATACTGAGCAGAAATATTCATTCAGTATTCCTCCTTTTTCACTGTCACCCTCTGCCCACATTCCCTCCCCTTAATTAAGTCTCTGTATCCCTCCCTTGGTCTTTCTTCGCTACCTAATGTACCTATAAAAAGTTTTATCCCCCTTCTTAACAGAGTTGGCTATCTTTTCCTCAGTTTGTGCCTTTGCTATTCTGACTGCCTTCCCTGTCTCCTTCTGCTTTAACTGATAAAGTTATCTGTCCTGCTCCTTCTGTGTTTCCTTGTATTTCCTGAATGCTATCCTTTTCTCCTTAACCTTCCCTTCCACCTCTTTTGAGAACCATAGTGGTTTTCTCCTTCATTTTGTTTTGTTGATTTGCTTCACACAAAGGCTTGTTGCCTCTGCAATGGCTGTTTGGCTGTTTTGATTATTCCCCATTGTTCCTCCACCTCTCCTTCTTGCCCGTTTGCTAGTGCTTTTCTGAGGCAGTCTCTTATTTTCCCAAAGTCAGCCTTCTTAAAGTCCAATACTCTTGTTTTTGTATGGCTTGATTCTATGGCTGTGTTTATTGTGAACCACACTGTTTAGCTGCCACTTGTTCCCAGATGGCTACCCACTTCTAAATCTGAGATCCTTTCTCCTTCCCCATTTGAGAGTATCAGGTCTAAGATTGCTCCCTCCCGAGTGGGTTCCAACACTAGCTGTCTGAGGCATGCCCCCTGTATGGCATCAAAAATGACCCTGCTCTTGGATGTGCCTGCAGCAAAGGTACTCTAGTTAACATCTGGCATATTCAGTTCCCCCATCAGCAATATCTCCCCTTTTTCTGTCATTTTAAGGATGCCTTCTATCATTTCCTTGTCCATTACCTCCCCCTGTTCAGCTCACAGATACACACATGCTAATTCACCTTCTGATTACCAATACATGACAGCAGTTAAAAAAAAACACAGAGTATCTGAAACCTTGTCAATGTGGCAACACCAATAAGTAGGTAGAATTACAGTCACCATGTTACTCACTTTTGTTTTCAAACTAAACTGTACAATGTGAAGGTCTGTACATCTTTTCACTGCATTTCATGTGTAGCCTGCAAATGTACAGAATGCACAAACAGAGACACAACTACACACATCCGTTCAGTCACTCTCGTGCTCTCCTGGAGCTTGTACAGAATTTCAAATACCTGGGGTTCATGCTGGACAGCACAATGACTTTTGACTGCCACATTAACATAGTCACTAAGGCTGTTAATACACGCATTGGTCTGTTACACAGGCACAAGCATAGCCTCACCCCTGAGGCCCTCAAACTAGCAGTGCAAAGTTCTCTTGTGACCCTAATTGACTACGGGCTGGTAATATAAGGGTCGGCCACAGAAACTGCCCTATGCCATATTAAAGTTGCTTTAAACAAAGCCCGCTGACTTACCACAGGAGCCACACACACGACGCACACATGTGACTTGTATGCCCAGGCTAACTGACTTCAGTTCCCTGACAAACTTCTCTACCAGTCCTGCTTACTAGTGAAAAAAGCTAGTCTTGGTCTGATTCCTGCAGGGGTTCAGAATCTTCTCTCCCCCAATACTAACATTCGCAACACTCAAAGCTCAGACTGTCGTGTATTTAAAATGCCCCACTGTCGCACCTCCTTGGGTCAAAGGTCCTTTGCTTTCCGTGCCCTAGGTGGCTAAACTCTCTACAGCCTGACATCTCCTCGCTAAGCTCAATTGGTCCCTTCAAAAGACTACTGAGACAGCAGCTAATAGAGAATGCCAGCTGTACCTGCTTCCAATAATGTCTTACGCATGTTCTCTGGACTTCCCCTGACCTTACACTAACCCACTCCTGCAGTGCCTTCTATTCTTGTGCCCCCCCCAGCATCTCATTATCTCACCTCTACTCTCAGTTCCCTGCACACTCCATCCATCCCACCATCCTCCTACCCACCCTCTTCCACTCCCACCTACCCACATCCATTTCTCTGCTCACCCTCACCCTCCCCTTCCCTCCAGTTGTCCTATAACCTATACTCCACCCAACTTCCTCCCCCTGATTCTGTTTCCTTCTCTCCCTCACTCCTTCCACTGTACTTCAGCTGTTATCTCTCCTCCCAAGGTACTGCCTCTCTCCTCTCCTCTCCTCGCTCCTCTCCTCTCCTCTCCTCTCCTCTTCTCTTCCTATAACCTTGTAACAATAACTAACTTAGTGTACTTGACTCCGGCTACTAACATAGCCTCAGTAAAAATGCTTACCTGCTGTAACTTAACAGACTCTGGCTACTGTGATCAGCCAATGACCTTGTACATGCTGCACTTGCTCTACTTTGTCATTTAAGCACAATTGTGTTGTAATTTACTTATGTTTTACGTTGCTTATAGCTTTTTGTCTAGACACAGAACCTATTTAATGAGCTTGTACTCAAAAGTACTATCCAAGATCTCAATAAATAAAAAATTAAAAAATAAATAAATAAACAGAACAACTTGGTAATCGTAACAGTACCAACATTCAACATTAAAGAAACAAAACCAATAAAATTTACTGGATTTGAGAGAAATATGTTTATTTCAATGTTTCTTGCATAGAACAGCACACTAACTTTAGAAACACTGATTCCTGCCCCATTAATAGTTCTTTTCTGCATCGAAAATTTAATTGGTCACCAGCCTGGTGGTGCTGAGGGTTGGGGCACTGGACACCACAACTCACGCCACGCCAGCAACCCGGGTTCGGGAACGGACTCGGGCCACTGGGGGTCAGAGGGTCGGAGGAGGATTGAGCATCCCAATGGATGCTCTCCTCCTCCTCCTGGAGTGGGTTCCTGGGGTGCTTTGAGCACCGAAGCACAGGCATTGGGGCACAGGCAGCTCTCTGGAGTCAGGGAGGGGAGGATATCACGGGCACTTGACAATGCCGTGCGTCAGCATGCCTTCTGTCTGGACATCAGTCCTGCATGCCAACGCCCTCGGGGGATGGAGGGACTAAGGGAAGAAAAGCAGAAAAAAAACCTCTTGGTCCAAGATGATGACCGATCTCAGCCTACCCACGAGCAGACCCCATTGTGCAGGTGCTCAGAAGAGAGGAGTAAGGTAGAGAGGATGACAGGAGTAAGCCTGGCACTCTAGGGGCAGACATCATGGGAGGGGTCTATGGGGATTGATTAGGTCTGATGGAGTGGACTAAGAGAGTAGTAAGGCAGGGTAAAAAGAAATTGAAAAAAAAATGTAATTGGTGTGAGCTTTGATTCACACCTGCGAGCAGTAGTGGGAGGGTCTCTAGGCAGTCCCAGAGTGATTGTCCAGAAAACATTCTGTGACTTTTCAAGTTCAATTGAAGTAGACTGGAGTCCCCAAATGTATGCCCCATACAGTAATTGAGTAGCTACCTCAGCCTCAAAGGTTCTCCTTAATGCAAGAAATGAATTGTCAGCAAAATTCTTACAAAGTGAAATACATCATTAGAGATAGTAACTGTATTTCTTTTTCAGTTATCTACATGTTTTATCCAGGACATTTTTTTAATCAAGATTTTTTCCCGGATAACAATATTGTTGCACTTCTACAACAGATACATTTCCCAGGGTCCGTCATTAGGTTTCATTTTTTTACCATCAAAAGCCATGATGGAAGTTTTTTTCTGTATTAAGTTCCAACTTAATTTTTTTTGTAAATTATCCATGATTACCACAAAGGATCACTTAAGCCCTAGCAGAATTTGAGATATGTTAGTACTGTACCATCCACATATAATTATTATTTGATGTTCCACCCCTTAATTAATGGAAGGAAGGTATCTGTCGGTTCCAAGGCTTTTACAAGAGTTTCAATATGCAAGTTAAATAATGGGGGGCAATAGTTACTTATGTTTTATACCTTTTGTGATTGTGATAGGCTCTGATAAGTTTCCATTTTTAGATACTCTTATATTTGTTGTAGTTTGAGCACGTAGCACAAAAGTAATGGCAAGGAGTCTCTTTGGTACTGTATGTTCAAATCAATAACAAAGTTCCACAAAATATTTCTATTGACATGGTCAAAAGTCAGCATTATATCCAAAAAGGCTAAATACAGGCTACCAGGTGATCTTTTTCCCGCATACAGTATATGTCATATTTTTTTTTTATTCTGGTAACAAGTTAAGCTCACTGAGACTTGCGTACCATTTTCAGGAGTGACCTAGGATACACTGCATGCAATAAACATCATGTACAGGAGGACAAAAGAGACAGTATAAACAGCTGTAGTTACAGTTTGCGGGACAGTCTTCACTCTGGAGAAGAATAACCATTCATACATCCACTTCAACAGGACGAAGTGCATTCGTGCAGTTCCACAACATACAGCACATTGCATTAGGTTCAGGGATACAGAAGCAGTATGTTCCTGCATAGGCTAATACTGCCTCAGCAGAAGTTACAGCTGTGTTTAGGTGGGGAGGGTGCCCTTTTAGTTGTCCCTTAAAGAACTGATAGGTATAAGATAGGTTAACATAAATATATAATCTACTGTACTGCAGTGTTTTCTAAAACTTGCTTAAAAGGCAGATATAAAAATTATTTATCTTCCATCCATTTTCCAAGAACTCATATAGATCTTTGTTCCAATACACAATAATGTTATTGGGCAGTAACATTTGAGATCTGCTGTATCTCCCTTTTTGAAAATTGGTACAATCATGCCAGTATTCCAATTATTAGGCAAAGTCAAACAATTAGTAATAATAATAAACAAACTCTAGCCAGAGTCGACAGGGCTGTGAAGAGCTACCAAATGACCAAAGTTACACGTGTGTGTAGAAATTATTCAACACCCGGGTGTAACTTGACCATTGTTTGGAGGTGTTGCACCAAATTTTCAACATGGCATTTTTGGGAACCCTCCTCATGTCATTTTGTTCATTTGTCCCAAAAGGTGAATTCGCAGTGTGAACGCACTATTCTGTGACACAGGTGCAAAAACATATTTTGAGCAGGATGTGAAAAAATGACAGCTGTACTGCTTTGAAGAAGGTGTGCAAAAATGGCAATGTTGAAAATGTGGAGTGAAAATATTAAAAATTGGTGATGTTAGGAGCATGTGTAGAAATTGCACAATGCACACTCATAACACAGTCATTTTTTGGGATTTTTCTCTAAATTTGCAACATGGACTTTTTGGGACCCCACCTCATGAACAGTGGCACTGTCATTTTGTGAATCGGTCCCACAAAATCACCTTTTGGGACCAAATAAGAAAATGACAGTGAAAGTTTCACAAGATGGGGTCCCAAGAACCCCATGTGGAAAGTTGGAGGCCAAAATTCCAAAAAATGGCTGATTTATCAGAATAAGTTCAAAATCTCATTGAATGCCATTATAGCATGCTTACCTTTGATTCTTCAGTTTGAGGTTCGGCTTTGAAGAATGCAGACATGTCCCAGTCCAGAGAAGAAGACGGTGTTGACCTCCAGAGGTAAGTATGGGGTAAGAAGGGGGTGCAGAGAGGTGGGTGCTCAGTGGGAGGGTGGAGATAGGGGAGGAGGATGGGAGCGATGATGAGGGACCATTTTCTTTTTTACTGAAAAAAACACTAGACAGTTTTCTTTATTTACAGGAAAAAAAACATTTATGCACCCTCCCAGTTTGCCACATGAGTGGGGGGGTGGGTACATGATGATGACACAGGGACTGGGCACCCCATTGTTGGTGGGGGGGGGTGAGGGAAGAAATGAAATGTAGGCACACTGGGGTGGGCTCCCAGTGAGTGAGTGTGTGTGTGTGTATATGTTTGTGTGTGTGTGTGTGTGTGTGTGTGTGTGTGTGTGTGTGTGTGTGTGTGTGTGTGTCATAATGCCGACATGGGGATTGGGCACCCCAATGTCGGTGAGGAAAATGAAAAATATTTGGGCACACTGGGGTGGGCTCCCGTGTGCCACATGATTGGGGGGCCACATAATGCTGACATGGGGATTGGGGACCCTGATGTTGGCCCAGAGAGGAACAGAGGGAGCAGGGAGGACAGCAACAGTAGGAGGCTACAGGAGGGTTTTGTTTGTTGGTGGCGGCGACACAACTGCACGCGCATGGCACTTGCACATGCACAGTTGCAGTGAATGGCATTTTGCCATTCACAGCATGATGGCGCCAGTGGAACTGCGCATGCAAGCGAGTCACACATACACAGTTCATGCAATGGAATATGGAAGTAACAGCTGAAACAGTGCAGCTGTTATTCTATAGTGGCCGATTGTGGTAGAGGGTTTCAAAGTCCATTGGACATTCAGAAGGACACTTCCAAATGTCCAACAGAAGGTTTCACGATTGGCCTTTTTCAGAGCTATGCTCCAATCACAATAGGGCTGTAGGCTCTGCCCAAACAGCCCTAAAAAGTGGGCCAGGATCTCTTCCCACCAGTCAGGGGTTGACTGGAACACTTCTGCTGTAATTTGATCACTGCCAGGAGCTTTATTTCTTTTTCGTTCTGAGATTAATGACATCACAACATTTGTTTTATAATGGGGCCAAGATTTTAGGTCTTTCAAGTAAACCTTTCTTTTATTCATATAGTCTAATTCACTGGCATCCAAATCTTCTTTGTTGCCATAAAGCTCAGCAAAATAGGCAACCCAGATCTGTGTACTGGTTGGTGAATGAGTATCACACTGTCTGTCTGCAGTACTGTGGACCACCAGCTCCCAAACTTTGTATCTTTTTGGGAGATAGCTTGCTGTAATTCTGCCCAGAGTAAATGTTTGTGTTGTTTCTTTTTTTTTATTTTAATTATCCCCCAATAGTATTTTTAAGCTCTCTAAATTCCCTTCTGATTGCTATATCTGTTGTTTTTAAGGTACATTTTCCAATCCAACAGAGGGCCCTTTGCAGCTCCCTAGTTTCTATGTCAAACCATGGATTTATTGCCACAAGTTTGTTATGCCTTGTTGATCTATTAAAAGAACTCAGATTCAATATCAGTCCCTCTGTAATTTGTTCATATTTTGCAGTCATGCTAACATGCAAACAGGTGAATCATTACGTGATAGAGATGTTTAAATACCTTGAAGGGATAAATAAGATACAGGTGGGTAGCTTCTTTCAGAAAAGAGGCAGGACAAAAACTAGGGGACATGATATGAAATTGAAGGGAGGTAGAATCAGGGGTAATGGGCAGAAGTTCTTCTTTACAGAAAGTGTGGTGGATGCTTGAAATAGACTCCTTGCGGGGTGGTGGGCGCAAAAAATGGTGGAGGAATTCGAACATGAGTGGGACAGAAAAAGGGAATACTAGGTACAGAGAAGGGTGGGAATACTGCAGATCAGCTACAGTCTGCAGCATAAGTAAAAGGTAGGAAAAATGAGCAGACTGAATGGGTCATGCAGTCCTTATCTGCTGAAAAATTCTGTGTATCTATGTATACATTTAATTACCAAATATGGATTTCTTAATTCCATCATGGAGGCATTGTACTGTATGGTATTGTCCTGCTTATACAAGACAGGGGTCTACTTTATATTCGTGGAGTCTAACACTACGGTATCATCATTTTGCTTTAGGTTATTGGAGGCTGATACATTTGTCTGGTAATTTAAGACACAAAATAACAAATGGAAATTATCACTTTCCCAGAGATGCATACTTTTCATTTCCTTAAAGGGACACATTCATGTACAGTGGCAGACATAGTTTGAAAGACCATGAAAAGTTCTTTTGATTGAGGTATTGGACATACCTATAGCCAGAAGCAGTCCAGAGATATAGATGACAGAGTCTGTGCAATATAAATACTGCAGTAGAGCCATTCTTAGAACCTTGTGATGTCAGTGACGATCAAGCAGTGCCTAACGGCACTGAGTTAAGTACTGATTGATCGTCACTGACATCACAAGGTTCTCAGAATGGCTCTAATGTAGTATGTATATTGCACAGACTCAGTCATCTATATCTCTGGACTGCTTCCAGCTACAGGTATGCCCAATACCTCAATCAAAAGAACCTTTCATGGGCTTTTATACTATGTCTGCCCTTTAACTAGATTAAAATTAGATGTGTCTATTATTGCAATATCTTGTGTTGTCCCTCCAAAAGGAGTGGTACATGTCCATTTATTATAGTCTCCTGGGACATGGCCATTTAACAACCTAGGTGTACACTCCTGGAAACGTTCAATGTCAGTTTGCCACTTTCATTCAATTTTAGATTAACAACATTTTTTGTTTGGAATATCACAATCATAGTCAATACACCAGCAACTAGATTTTGGCTCCAGTTCATTTCCTAGTCTGGCATTGACATCCCCCGCTAAAATTTTGGGGACATCCTTGTATATATTATATGTTTAAACAAATTATATTCTTGTCCTTTGATTACTGTTGGGGGACTATACATGGTTAGAATAACAGGAATGGTATTTGTCAAACTACTTAAATATGATTCTAAGAATAAAATCAGAGCCAATATCAAGACATTTTCAGGGACAGTTCAATGCTGTAGAAATAAAACTCATTAAACCCCCTGATGGTTTACCAGAATTACTTTTCTTAATGGCAGGATGTTCAATGGAGCACTTAGGACTTGTTACTTAACTTCTGTTGTTAAGTAAAAACTTCTGTATGACATTTTTTGTCCCTGCTATGGTTTTCCTACAGACCAATTTTGAGCCTGAATGAGCGTTGGCAAGTCTCAAAAAAAGACTTACTAAACCCCCTGATGGTCTACCAAAATTACTTGTCTTAATGGCAGGATGTTCAACTACCTCATGCACTGGTATGTTAATTTTTTGTATTATTAATAGTTCATATCTTTTGAACTAGCAATACACCATATTTCTTATTAAAATCTATTTATGCACTGTTGGTGGCTTTCAGTTTTAAAAAGGCAATGTTCCAGCTTAAGAGAGAGAGATGGAGTTTTTTTCTTTAATATCTTTTTTTCCAAGACTATATGCCATTTTCTGTTACCAAGATCTATAACAGTACGATTAGAAGCCTCACAGGATGCATCCTCATTTTCTTATTCCATACCATTATCCTCCAACTCTGAAACAAATGAATCTAGCTTGGAATTCTCCAGAACCAGAACCAAACTATTATTTATTCTGGGGTATTTCTTAGTTCTGCCTCTGTTATACTTTCTTTTATGTTTTTATGGTTGCTTAGACTCACTTTCTATTTTGTGTATTGTTTCAACAGGTTTTATAAGAGGAAGCAGCTGCTGGTGGAGGGAGGGGGCGGAGCACACTGCTGCTCCACTCCTCACCACGCCAAGAGAGTGCTCTCGGTTTGTAGTTTTTTTTTTTTTTAACTTCCTTGGTTTCATTTTGACAAATTCTGAATGAAACTAATATTATTTTGGCATTGCTCCCATGAGGGTGAATTTGGTAGTGGCTTACTGTTGGTGAGCTTGACGGTCACCTTGCTGAATATGTTGTTTTTTTGGCGAAGCCGAGTGGTAAATGTGAGCCAGGAGGTACACTTTCGACCATCTAAATTGCGAAAAGCAGATTTGTGTTACACCAGTATAGAGCTGGCTGAAACACAGTGTTACATTGTTTAAGAATTTTGGCATGTCATGTGTGGAGCCGATGAGAGAATGTCATTTTGCGGTTCAACATTCAGGGCTGCAAGCCACAATGGCCTGCAGGAATGTTGAATCTTGTAAAGCCTTGAGGAAGCACTACATGTGCTGGAAAGCTTGATTCATCTTTAAAAGAGGTATGCCACCTTTGTCTAAGGGGGTACCTCTTCCATTGTGATGTGTTAAAATTACAACGCTCAGTGGAGAGTTTTCTTTGCTTTCCATAGGTGTTCCTGGCTGCCAAAAGAGGTTAAAAATTGGAGAAGGCATTGGATTAGGGTGATATCATGGGAGACGGCTAATAAAACCCCCCTAGATGATTTTGTTGGACATGCAGGACGAAACCGAAGATAGATACAAAGTGCCAGTATGGAATGTGAAGCCTGAGGATCTCGAGTAGGGAAATTTCAGAAGAAACTATGGCAGACATGGAGGGAGTAAGTGTAAAGTAGTCTGTTTGGAGGTAACAAACAAAATATTCGGAGGTAGACTCTTTGGAAAAAGAGTCCTCCAGAATTATTCTTCATTTCCCTTTCTTGAAATAATTATGAATATTATGACCTCAATGGACTCCCGCTGGGGAGCTACTTTAGAATTCAAGTTTCCCCTCTGCTAACCACATTTTAAAAGTGGCTTTAGTAACTCAAAGTATTTGAGCTTTTATTTTTTGAGTTGTTACTCCTTATTTAAGAAGTGTTTTACACAGTCAAGGAGTAATATAAATTCCTTCAGGCTCCAAATAACAAAAAGATTTTAAAGGACTGTGTATAAGCAATAAATAAAATTTGTAGCCCTGAGCTATATTATTGTGTTATTGTGTTACATAAGTACAAATTCCAAGCTTTTAACAAGTTCTAAATGCTGAACTTCTTGCTTTTTTTGATTTCTGTTATTGCGGAATCTATTGCAGTTTGCCATTAAGTCTTAACGAAGTGTTAACTCAGATCTTAAAATGGAAATGTACATGTGATAGTTAAGTTAAAATACAAATCAAAATGTAAATCTCTGAGACAGTGAAACTGTGATAAAGCAGCTTGTAGAGCTTGTAGAGCCTGGGGCATGTTTTCGATAACTTAATTAGCCAATGAGTTATAACAATTTATGATAAACAGATCAAAGACAGTGGCAGTAAAGCCCCTATGTTTGTCTAATGAGGAACCTCGAGGCTTCTCCCTCTCTATCTGCCCCCACTTTCTCAAAGTTTAAATATGCTATGTTGTGTGGGGGGGGGGTGCACTGGAATTTTTTGATTGTCTGTTGTATGCCACAACCCGGTAGCACCCCGTAGAGAAACAAGCATTTGTCAATGCCGAATGTTGCTTGCTTGTATGTGCTGTTTAGGTATTTGGAAGTGATAGTTCCATGCCTTCCTCCCAAGTCATCCACTGTGTCTTTCCGCTCAGTATTCACAGAAGAGTGGGAGGGGCAAGGGCCACAGCAGTACAGCAGTTGGCAAGGGGGAAGAGGTGGACAATAGTCCATTCAAAGGCAAAAGAGTCCTACAGGAGCTCACTAAATTGAAGGTGGACAAAGCGATGGAACCAGATGGCATACACACAAGGATATTAAGAGAACTGCAAAGGGAGATAGCAGTACCTCTGGCAGCCATGTTCACTGAGTGATTCAACATGAGTGAATTGGAGGAGGGCACATGTGGTCCCTCTACACAAATGCAGCAGCAGGGAGGAGGCAGGGAACAATAGGCTGTTCAGCCCCACCTCAGTAGTGAGGAAGATCATGGAGGCATTGCTTAAAGAAAGGATAGTGGGGCATCTAGAAGCCATCAGAGCCCAGGACCATAGACAACATGGATTCACAGTGGGGACATCATGTCAGACAAATCTGGTTGATTTCTCTGACTGGGTGACAAAGGAAGTGAATCAGGGTGGGGCAGTGGACAACACTCACCTTGATTTCAGCAAAGCCTTTGACACCATCCCACATAGGAGGCTAATAAACTAGCTGGGCAGGCTGGGCATGGGGGAAAGGGTGGTAAACTGGGTTAGAAACTGGCTAACAGACAGGAGGCAGAGAGTGGTGGTAAATGGGGTGCAGTCTAGGGAGAGGGGGTGACCAGTGGGGTGCTGCAGGGTCTTCATTAGTAATATTGCAGAATGGCTGAAGGGAATTTTTTCACCAAATTTTCAACATAGTCATTTTAAGACCTCTGCTCATGAACAGTGTCACTGTCATTTTCTTAATCTGTCCCAAACATTGATTGCGCACACTGACTGCGCCATTGTGCGCTACATGCACAGAAACACATTTTGGGTGACATGTGAAAAATGACAGCTGTACTGCTCATAAGGAGGTGTGGTAAAATGGCAATCTTGAAAATCTGGAGTGCAGATATTAAAAATTTGTGAACTTACGATCGGGGTAGGAACTGTGCAACACACGCTCGTAAAACAGTCATTTTTAGGAATTTTTTCATCAAATTTTCAACATAGCCATTTTAAAACCTCTGCTCATGAACAGTGTCACTGTGATTTTCTTACTGTGTCCCATACAGTGATTTCGCACACCAACTGTGCCATTGTGCGCTACATGGACGGAAACACGTTTTGGGTGAGATGTGAAAAATTAAAGTGTACTGCTCAAAAGGAGGTGTGGTAAAATGCTAATGTTGAAAATCTGGAGTGAAAATATTGAAAATTCATGAACTTATGAGCGTGTGTAGGAACTGCGCAACACACGCTCGTAAAACAGTCATTTTTAGGAATTTTTTCACCAAATTTTCAACATAGACTTTTTGAGAGCCAACCTTATGAACACTGGAGAGTGTCATTTCGTTAATTGGTCCCGAAAGGTGATTTTATGCAGTGACCATGAAATCACCCTTTGGGCCTGATTAACGCCATGATAGTGCAAGAATTCATGAGAAGGGGTTCTAAAAACCCCATGTTGAAAATTTGGGCCCAAAATTCCCCAAAATGCCTGAGATATGCAACAAAGTTGAAAAACCCCCTATTTATTCCATTATACAGCTTACCGGCATTTCTTCAGTTCGCGGTCGGCTTTGAAGAGTGCAGATGTGTTCCCGGTCCACCAAAGATCATCACGCGAGCTCCGGAGAATGAAAATGCAGGGGTGGGCAGGTCGCGGTTGTGTGGGGGCAGGAGACTACGAGGACCTTTTTGTTTACAGGGTGTTTTTTGTTATTAAGATGACACGGGACATTTGCCGTGCTGGGGTGGGCTCCCAGCGTGGCAGCTGGAAAGGTTGTTTGAGGGGGCTGGAGCCGATGGGGGATTGGGCACCCCCATTGGCCATAACAAGCTTTGCCATGCTGGGGTGGACTCCCAGCATGGCACCTGGAAAGCCTTTGGGGAGGGGTGCAGATGTGGAGCTGGCGGAGGATTGGGCAACCACATTGGCTATAACAGTTTTTGCCATGCTGGGGTAGGCTCCCAGCGTGGCACCTAGACAGCTTTTGTGAGGGGATGGAGCGCGGGGGATTGGTCACCCCGTCGGCCATACAGTGTGAGCATGGGGGAGGGAGCGGATCAGCACGCAGTATGCGTGCTTGCATGTGTGTGTGGAGGGGGGGAGAGCTCTGCTCACTGAAGCTGAGCTCTTCCTTTCAACTGTACAACCACTGCATTTTCAACTGCTGTCATAGGCAGCTGCAGCAGTGATTGGGGAACTGGGACCGCGTCTGCAAACACACTGACTGAATTGGAAGACGGGTGCCACACTTCCGAAAACTCGGATGATGGCACTATGTTTCTTGCACATGCGTGCAAGCAACATAAAAATGTGAATTCTAGTGTGTGAAGCAACTTTAAAGGTTTGAGCGTGCTATTTTGGATTTGTTTGTGATATCTAAACCCACACCCTACCACAAAGACCTCTATGAGGATTGGACTGGGAGTCATATTCTGGCCCAATAAAGGGTCAGTGAGCCAGATAGTGGAGTGAAATGTATGGTTGTTTGAGGGCAGGGGGCTGCTCATAGTGACCTGACAGGAACTCCATTTGTTGTTAGTATATCATTCCTGCCTTACCTGATGATAATTAGAGGCAGGGAGCAATATTTGTGGCAGGTTGTTTCTAAATGGTCACTAAAAAAGTTTAGGTATAACCGGCATAAAGGAAATTCTCATTGGGGCATGTAATTAAATGTATGTAATTTATGTGTATGACATGCAGTAGTACCTTTGGAGTAGATACTGTACCTGGCCTAAAAGGAGACCTGAAGTTAAGTGGATGCATCTTTTGATGCCCACAGTAAGGCACATTGGAGGGAAAAGGTATCCGAAATGAAGCAAAAATGTGTGCACACAGGGTAGCATGTCAAGTTTATGTCAACCCAGAGGCGATTTTCAAATGTTGTTAGTTTATAATTCCGGCCACATTGGTGACAACTGAAGGCTCAAAGTCAGCAGGTGTTGCAGGTTGTCTCGGAAATTTGTCAAAGAGTGTGGGTGTTACTGGCAACATTGGTTGTTTAATTCAGATCCAGTGATTTACTCACTGTCATCACTATCTATGCAATAGTATCTCTGCAAACTGGAGACAAGCCTGATTTGGGGCATAAATTGATGACCGAACTTAATACTTATTAGGGAGCTTTTGGTAGGTTCAAATGAATAGAGGGAGACTAATATGGCAACCCTTTAAAGTTTATGCTGCATTGATTAAGGACAAAGAACCTCTGTGCGTAAACACTGAGGCAAGGGTTACCCCAAAGGGCATGTGGCTGGGCAGTTTGCAAAGGGTCCTACCAGGACTCATCAGTATGCCTCATCTGTTTGACACCCCAATGGAATGGACCAGCTACCCCTAAGGCAGTGTGCCTGGGATATATTGTGGTGAACCCATTAAAATAAAAAACTATTTAAAAGACAAAGAACCTCTGTGCGTAAACACTGAAACAAGGGTTACCCCAAAGGGCATTTGCCTGGGAAGCCAAGTTTCAAGAAAATACAAAATCACATATGCCCCCAGAATGCAAAGCATCATGGGCTGCATATGCAAATCACCACAGAATGTTATGCTGGTCCAACTTTAAGCAGAATTGCATGGTGCCGGAAGGTCTCTCACACAGTTTGCAAAGGGTGCTAACAGAAGACATAGACACGTGTTTCATCCTACCAGGACTCATCAGTATGCCTCATCTGTTTGACACCCCAGTAGAATGGACCAGCTACCCCTAAGGCGGTGTGCCTGGGATATATTGTGGTGAACCCATTAAAATAAAAAACTATTTGAAAGACAAAGAACCTCTGTGCATAAACACTGAGGCAAGGGTTACCCCAAAGGGCATTTGGCTGGGAAGCCAAGTTTCAAGAAAATACAAAATCACACATGCCCTCACAATGCAAAGCATCATGGGCTGCATATGCAAATCACCACAGAATGTTATGCTGGTCCAACTTTAAGCAGAATTGCATGGTGCCGAAAGGCCTCTCACACAGTTTGAAAAGGGTGCTAACAGAAGACATAGACACGTGTTTCGTCCTACCAGGACTCATCAGTATGCCTCGTCTGTTTGACACCCCAGTGGAATGGACCAGCTACCCCTAAGGCAGTGTGCCTGGGATATATTGTGGTGAACCCATTAAAATAAAAAACTATTCAAAAGACAAAGAACCTCTGGTGATTATCAACAACTTCCCACCCATCTTTCAGCTCTCTACAGGGTTCCCATGTCCCAGGCGCATACTGTTGTACTGCTTAGAATTAAACCTTAGTTGCCATACCTCAGACCATTTCTCAAGCTTCTCTAGGTCCCTCATCATTGTCTCCACCCTGTCCTGTTCAATGCCCTTTGGGGTAACCCTTGCCTCAGTGTTTACGCACAGAGGTTCTTTGTCTTTTAAATAGTTTTTTATTTTAATGGGTTCACCACAATATATCCCAGGCACACTGCCTTAGGGGTAGCTGGTCCATTCCACTGGGGTGTCAAACAGATGAGGCATACTGATGAGTCCTGGTAGGACAAAACACGTGTCTATGTCTTCTGTTAGCACCCTTTGCAAACTGTGTGAGAGGCCTTTCGGCACCATGCAATTCTGCTTAAAGTTGGACCAGCATAACATTCTGTGGTGATTTGCATATGCAGCCCATGATGCTTTGCATTGTGGGGGCATGTGTGATTTTGTATTGATTAAGGACGATACTTACTAAAAAGTAAAAAGTTATAGTAATAAATGTTTGTAGAAAACCATATATTGTGGTAACCCTGGTTTTACTGTAGGATCTAACTTATCAGGGGAGTGAACATGACATGGATGTGAGACTTCAGCCTTTGTGTAAAAATGTATTGTATATATTTTATGTTCCAGTACTTGGAGTTTGTACCAATTGTACACTTGTGGAGATGCATTTTTATTTTTGTATGTTGATATTCGTAATTTTATAATGATTTTCTTAACTGATCAACAATAAAACAGGTTTGATGTACTGTGTTATTCTTTCTTGTTTTGATTTGTGTTCACTTCACTTTGGACTTGAATTTCACTCTCCACTCTACCATTAACCATTAATTGTGTTGTTTGCTTGTATTTTTGTTCACCGTGTCACTCCTATTTCCTAAAGTGGTGTCTACTTTAACTCCTGTTTCCAGGATCTGAGGCAACATGGATTCACAGTGGGTAGGTCATGTCAGACTAATCTGCTAGATTTCTTTGACTGGGTGACAAAGGAAGTAAATCAGGGGGAACGGTGGACGTCACTTACCTGGATTTTGGCAAGGCCTTCAACACCATCTCACATAAGAGGCTCATAAAAAAGATGTGTAGTCTGGGCATGAGGTACACGGTAATAGACTGGATTAGGAACTGGCTAGTGGACAGGAGGAAAAGGGTGGTCATAAATGGGACATAATCAGGGGAGGGGGGGTGACCAGCAGGGTACCCCAGGGATCAGTCCTTGGGCCAGTCCTGTTCAATGTATTCATTAGTGACATTGCAGAGGGGCTGGAGGGAAAGGTCTGCCTGTTTGCGGATGACACCAAGATCTGCAACAGGATGGATACTCCAGACAGGGTGGAGACAAAGAGGAGGGACCTAGAGAAGCTTGAGAAATGGTCTGAGGTACCGCAACTAAGGTTTAATTCTAAGAAGTACAACATTATGCACCTGGGACATGGGAACCCTGTAGAGAACTGAAAGATGGGTAGAAAGTTGTTGATAATTGCCAAGGAAGAAAGATACCTGGGGGTTATTATATTAGATGACCTAAAGATGACTAAGCAGAGTACCTGGGCTGCAGGGAGGGCTAGTGGCATGCTGGGCTGCATAGGCAGAGGTATCACTAGCAGAAGGTGGGAGGTAGTGATGCCATTGTATAAAACACTAATCAGACCACACTTAGAGTACTGTGTGCAGTTCTGGAGGCCACACCTTCATAAGGACATTGCCAGGGTGGAGGCAGTCCAGAGAAGGGTGACTAAGATGGCACAATGCTTACACCACAAAACTTTTTTTTTTTTTAACTCTTTTTTTCTGCCCTTTCCTCTCTGGACCCTTAGGACTTTTCTCAGGGGTGGTCACTCAGACAGCTTTTCTCCCACTCTGCCTGAGGTCTCCCATGCACAGCCTCTGTCCTGGGATCTTTCCCCACCATGCCTCTGACCACCCCAACCCCCCGGCTCTGAGCCCCCCAAGGTGGTACCACCTTTACTCCACTGGTGCTCTATCTATAATCCAGAAGGGTGGCCAGAGTGTGGGAGGAGATCCGGAGGCTAGCTGGGAAGATCCGGCGCTGAACGTGGGAGCCATCCTGTGGACCACCATCACCTTCCCAGGTGCCAGGGCTTTTTCCTTGTTTTCTTCCCTTCCCCTTAGATGCAGACATGGAATGCTGTCCAGTGGGCAATGTGCATGCTTCCACCCACACCCGCAGGATGACGTCCGGCGTCTTCCCCCTTTCTACTGCTTCTGACTGCTATGCACCCAGGCTCCACTGAGTGCCACTAGCATCATGGAGCAGGCCCCCATTCCCAGAAGAGGAGAGCAGTCCTCTGGATGCTCAATCCTCTCCTCTCCAACTGACCCCCAGCTCCCCGAGTTCACACCGGACCCCTGATCGCCAGCATGATGCAAGTTAAGGCTAGTACCCCAAACCTCAGTGCCACAGGGCCGGCTCTACACCACAAAACTTATGACCGATTACAGGACCTCAATATGTACTTGCTGCAGGAGAGGAGGGAGAGGGGAGACATGATGGAAACATTCAAGTATCTTAAGGGAATTAATAAGGTGTGGGGGGGCACAGTTTCCAATACAGGAGGAGCACAAGTACAAGGGGGCATGATATGAAATTGGAAGGTGGCAGGCTAAGAGGAAATGTGAGAAAGTTTTTCTTCACAGAGAGGGTGGTGGACACATGGAATAGTCTGCCACAGTGGGTGGTGGGAGCAAGCATAGTGGGGTGATTTAAGCATGCCTGGGACAGGCATAAGGGAACATTGGATGTAGGGCAGAGGAAGGTGAAGTCACTGAACAAACAGAGCCAGAGGCCTTAACCCACGTGCAGACTAGATGGGCGTAGCAGTCCTTATCTGCCATCAATTTCTATGTTTCTATGTTCCTGTCTCTTCAAGTTCTAATTTATGTCCACAGGTGCATAAACATGGAACACTTGATTTGATTTATAATTGATCATTTTGTTTCATTTTTAGATTTTGGTAGACCTCTTAAACATAGTGTTGGAAGTATAAACCCCTTCTCAACAAGGGCTTCCTTAATGGCCATATTTTTTCAGTGACAATATTCTTTAGTGTTTGAGTAATATCATATCATTCCAGATCTGAGTAATTTAAATAATCTGTTACTCTTCTACTTCTACTTTTATGTTCAACGAACATGCACAGGGAGCATTTTGCTATGAGAGTGCACTTCTGAGGGGTATGTCACTGTCAAGCCGATTGCAGTTCACAAAAAAATGGCCTAAGCAGTCTGCACTGATGACAATGCGCTGTGGTCCCGACATCTCCTTCTGCCTGGTGGGCAGAAACTTTGTGTATTTCAAAGAACTGAGTCGCTCCAATCAGAGAGGGTTGCAGTCCTTTAATTTGCATGAAGCCACATCAGCAAACAGCTGAACAGCTTTCTGCTGTGTCTCCTCTTACAGTACATACAAGCTCTCTTTCCCCACACTTTATCTACTCTTGCTGTTTAAGACTTTTTCAAAGTCGCAGCATCATCATAATGCAGTTTGCTCCTTGGCTGAGGGTTTTTTACAAATTAAAACACTTCCTTCAGTTTCATTATATTCCACACTCAACCTGTTCAAAAGCCCCACTGATTGCCCATTATCTCCGAAATGGATAGCTTTGTACTAAGGATACATGCTGCACCCTAGGCTCCATTGGCATCACCAGAAATGGGAATGTGATCAAAAGAGAGACAGAGGGAGGTATTACAGGCTGAAATGCTGACAGGACATGGGAAGGGGAGGTAGAATGTCACTGGGGGCAGCAAGTTGTGAGGTGCAGCCTTCCACAAAGCCAGTCAGCAAACAGCTGAATGGCTTTCAATGTCAAAAAACCCTCCTGCTGCCTCCCTCTGTGTATTTTCCCACACCCACCCTCTGTTCCTGTCCAACACATAAAATGAAAACCCTTCCGCTGCCTCCCTCTGTGTGCTGTCCCACCCCCCTGCCCTCTGTTCCCATCTCCCACATAAGCAAAACAAAAACCCTCCTGCTCCCTCCCTCTGTGTGCTGTCCCACCTCTGCCCTCCATTCCCAACCCCTATATAAACATGGAGCTGCTGGTCACTCCAAATAAATGAAATTTACAAGCCCCCTTCTCCCCAGTAGTTTGGGACACTGAGGGCCTACCCCCAGTGTCCTAAAATAATTTATTTAATTCCTGTAGCATGAAAAAAAAAAGTCAGCCAAAGTCTTTTTTTTAACCTGAAAAAAAGAAAATGGTTCCTCGTCATCAGCGCTGCTCCTCCCCATCATGACTCCTCCACTGAGCACCCACCACCCTACACCCCCTTTACCCTATACTTACCACCAGAGGTAGTACAATGTCATCTTCTGAGGACCGAGACACGTCTGCATTCTTCAAAGCCAAACCATGAACTGAGGAATAAATGTTTTTGCTGTATAACGTATTTCAATGGTATTTTGAACTTATGTTGATAACTTTGCCATTTTGGGGAATTTCTTCACCAAATGCTCAACATGGCCTTTTTGGGACCCCACCCCATGAACGATGCAACTGTCATTTTGTTATTCCGGCCTGGAAGGTGATTTTGCAGTTGCTGTCCAAAATCTCCTTTTCAGACTAAATAATAACATTTCACCCCAGTGTTCATGAGGTGGGGTCCCAAAAAGGCCATGTTGAACATTTGGTGAAAAAATTCCTAAAAATGACTGAGTTATGTGCATTCATTGAAACTGTTCTACTCACGTGCATAACACTGGTAATTTTCAATATTTTGACTCCAGAGTTTCAACATGGCCATTTTTCACACCACCTCATGAACAGTACTGCTGCCATTTTTCAAATCCTGCCTGAAACATGTTTTCGTACCTGTGGCACAGAAGAAAAAATATTACTCACCTGTAGTAATCTTGTTTCTTCCAATGGGATCCACTAATATTATTATTTCTTGCAGTGCTCCTTTAAGCCAGCATTGCCCCGGAGCCAAATGGAATGCTATGCTAATGATGGAATTTTTAGCTCATGCATCCAGTTCAAAAACTGCCCAGTGTAACTGCCTACATTCTAACCTCAGATTTCTTAGGAGCCTGCAAAGAGGCCATAGTAACATATAATTAGAATAGAAATAGAAAAAAGGGGGTCCCAACTGGGACAACTAGTAAATATTAAATCACAGGAAAGAAAGAGAGAAACATTTCCCTTTACCTTAATTTCAGATTCACCTATGGAAAAAGATCTACAAGCCATAAAACACTACTAAGAAGTACCAGCAGATGGCATACCACTCCAAGTATACATACAATCAGCACTAGAGAGGATTTTTTACTGATTCTGCCAGGGGAGACAGAGTGGGAAGTAATAATATTAGTGGATCCTATTGGAAGAAACAAGATTACTACACGTGAGTAATTTTTTTCTTCTAACCCCAGGAATCCACTAATATTATTACTTCTTGCTGACTATGCAGCAGTACCTCAAGTAGGTGGCCAAAGAATCTACTTAGGAAAAATACTCTGCAGGACTGCTGTGCCAAACCTGGCATCACTCCTGGACTGGGTGTCCAGGCTATAATGCTTAGTGAAGGTGTGGACTGACCTCCAGGTATTTGCTTTACAGATTTCCACCAAGGGCACCTCTCGGGTAGCTGCAATAGTAGCAGCTGTGCCCCTTGCAGAATGATCACTAAGCCCAACAGGGGGCACCTTACCTGCTGTTGAGTAGCAAAACTGGTTACACTGAACTATCCATCAAGAGATGGTTCTTTTTGAGGCAGGTGTCCCCTTAGCTACCTCTCCATGGGTGAGGAACAACTGTTGTCTGTCCTGCCTATGGTCTTTTATATGAGTCATGTAGTAGTTTAAAGCCCTTTTTATATCAAGGCTGTGAAGTCTATGCTCCCCTGAGCTAGAGTACTCAGTGAAGAAAACTGGCAAGGCAATAGACTGGTTCAAGTGAAAGTCTGAGACCACCTTTGGGAGGAACTTCCTAGTAGTTCTCAACACTACCTCATCCCTATGAAAGGAGACATATTCTATTTCTACACAGAGTGCCTGGAGCTCACTTATCCTCCTGGCAGAAGTGATTGCCTCCAAGAAGTCTACCTTCCAAGTAAGAAATCTGAGATCTGCAGAGGCCATGGGCTCAAAGGGAGGAAGCATAAGCTGAGCAATGCAAATCTTCAAATCCCAAGCTGACACTGGTTCCCTATGAGGGGGAAATAGGTAAGATAGTCCCTTATAAAACCTCCTAAAGATAGGATTTGATGCTAAGGAGGTGTCCCTTCCAGACAAAATGTATGCTGACACTGAAGCCAGGTGCACTCTCAGGGTTGAATGCTGCAGGCATTGGAAATGCAGATGAGTCAGATAGTCCAGCAAGGTTGGTATGCCAGCTTGAGCTGGGGCCACACCCTTATCCTTACACCACCAAGGGCACCTCTCGGGTAGCTGCAATAGTAGCAGCTGTGCCCCTTGCAGAATGATCCCTAAGCCCAACAGGGGGCACCTTACCTGCTTTTGAGTAGCAAAACTGGTTACACTGAACTATCCATCAAGAGATGGTTCTTTTTGAGGCAGGTTTCATTTCGAGGCATAGGTTTTCTTAGTAGAAGATTTCCTATACCCTCTGAGGACCTCCATGACCCCTTCAGAGAATTGCCGACCTGTGTTTTCTAAGTCCTCAAGAGTCCTGCCATGAGCCTGAGAGACCTGAGATTGGGATGCATGACCCTCCCCTGAAAGGAGGTCAATAAGTTGTACCTTTGTGGGAGGTGAATCGGTTTGGTCACTGACATAGAGAGCAGGAGGGAGTACCAAGGCTGTCTGGCCTAGTCTGGGGCTACCAGTATCATTGAAGCTGGCTGTGATCTGAGCTTGATGAGCATCTTGAGTATCAGGGGGAGAAGGGGGAAAGGCATAAAGATGCCTCCCTGTCCAATCCAGAATCAAGACATCCAGGGGAACTGTTCCCTTGGCAGGAACCCTGCAACAATACAGAGGCAGGTGTTGATTTTGGTGGAGATGCAAAAAGATCTATCTCTGAGGTGCCCCACCTCCTGAATAGAACATTCACCACTTGCTTGTTCAGTATCCATTTGTGATGGGCCTGGTTTATCCTGCTCAAGGCATCTGCCAGGATGTTGTCCTTGCCAGGCAGATGGCTCGATTGTAGGGAGGCGTTTAGAGAGTAAGCAAGGCTCCATATCTTCATTGCCTCTGTACAAAGTGGGATAGACCTTGTCCTTCCCTGTTTGTTGATGTAGTACATAATTGTGGTATTATCTGTTCTGACTTGTACCACCTTTCCCTATATTAGATGTGAGAAAGCCTGAAGGGCCAGGTAAACAGCTCTTAGCTCTAGCAGGTTTATATGCTGATGGGAATCTGCGCTCTCACAGGTGCCATGAATGGTGTGCTCCCCCAACTGAGTACCCAATCCTAACAGGGAAGCATCTGTTGTGAAAACCAATGAAGGGTCTCCTGCAGGAATGGAACCCTTTCTCTCAAGTTTTCCAGCTCCATCCACCATTGAAGTACCTGTAGTAACACCCTTGTTACTGGTATTGGTTTTAATAGGGAGCCCCCATCTTTGGCACCAGTGTGCCCTGAGGTGGAACTGGACGTCTCTCATTTGAAACCTGGTCCCTATGACTGTGCTTGTTGCTAAAGCCATGTGCCCAAACAGTTGTTGAAACTGTCTTGTTGGCTTTGGCTTGCCCAAGATAAACGAGCTTGCCAAAAGCCGAATGCTTTCTGCCCTCTCCTGAGGGAGGAAAGCCCTTCCCAGTATGGTGTTTAGTTCTGCACTTATAAACTGCAGTACCTGCACAGGGGTCAGGACTGACTTTTTGATGTTGACAAAGGAATCCCAGAGAGTGCAACAGATCCTGGGTTACCCGGAAGGTGCTCTGTCACCTGCTGGTGAGGTGTTCCCACGATTAGCCAATCATCCAAATAGGGAAGAACTGTAACATCTAGTCTTCTTAGGTGTGCCACCACTACTGTAATGCATGTGATAAAGACCCTTGTTGCAGAGGTGAGCCCAAAGGGAAGTGTTGAGAAAGGATAGTGGCCTGAGGGAAGTCTGAATCTCAGATATTTTCTGTGTGACTCTCTTATGGGAATACAGAACTATGCGTCCTTTAGGTCTAAGGAGGCTAGCCAGTCTCCTTTTTACAGAGTTGGCAGAATCATGGCCAATGTGACCATCTTGAACCTGGGTTTTGCCAGGTACCTGTTTAGCAGTCTGAGGTCTAGTATAAGCCACCACTCCCCATTCTTTTTTGTTGTTAAGAAATATCTTGAATAAAACCCCTGCCCGTTTTGGCTGGGGGGAACATGCTCTACTGCCCTTGCTAGACGTAAGGCCTGCACCTCCTGTTCCAGCAGTTTTCTTTCTGTGAAAGGAGCTGGTGTTAACTGCTTTGATTATGGAGGAGGAATGGATTTCAAACAAAGGGACAGACCCTGACTCACTATTTCCAAAACCCACCTGTCTGTTGTGATTTTCAGCCATTCCTGAAAATAATGAGTCAGTCTGCCCCTACAGGAGATGGAGAGGCAGCCTGGTGGGAAAAGTCAGGGATTTTGTTTTGATAGTTGCTGGGGTTGTGCAGATTGGGATCCTTGCCCAGAACCCCTTCTGCTCCTGGCTCTATAAAAGCCATCCTGTGTGGTTGGTACTGCTGTTGGGGCACAGCCTGCACTGGCATCTTTTCAGAACAGCCAGAAACCATTGTACAAAGCTAATTCGGGAAACCAAGTCCAACTTCTATCACTCTGACCTCGACACTGCCTCCAACTGCCCTACCAAGTTCTGGTCCACAATAAAATAACTTTCTGGTAATACCACAAGAAATACTCTCCCCTCAAAAATTATTTCTGACAATGTAACTATCAACAACAATAAAGAGATACTACAAGCCTTCAACATCACTTTGCTACTGCAGGAATAGCTTTTGATAACTCACCTGCACACAACCTACGCTCGCAGCTTACCATGCAACCTTCAGAATCTAGTTCCTCAGATGCAGCCTTTTCATTCTCTCCTGCCTCACTAAAAGAGGTCAAAGATCTCCCCCTTCAGTTGGACACCAGAAAAAGTGCTGGCGCTGACACCTTCGATCCATACTACCTAAAGATTGCCTATCATGTCTTGCCCGTACCTATTACGCATCTATTTAACTTGTTCCTTTCTCAAGGGACCCTCCCCAAACTGTGGAAGACCACACGTTATTCGGTTGTTTAAATCTGGAGACTCCTGTGATCTAAACAACTACAGGCCCATCTCCCTTCTCCCAGTACTATCAAAACTTCTGGAAAAAAATCGTGAATGCTCTGCTGAAATCTTTCATAGATGATACTAACCTGCTAAACCCAATGCAATCTGGTTTCAGAACTGAACATAGTACAATCACGGCCCTGGCCAAGGTGACAAATGACTGGCAGCGTGAGCTAGAGAACAAAAAATTTGTCTGCGCCGTTTTTCTAGACCTAAGTAAGGCCTTCGACACTGTCGACCACAGCCTCCTTTCTTCATTAAAAGCTATTGGTCTAGAGTCTACCTCCTTGCATTGGTTCCACAACTACCTTTCTGATAGGCACCAACAGGTCAAGGCCGAAGGTGAACTCTCCCCCTCAAATCTGTTAAAAAGAGGCATCCCGCAGGGATCCATCCTGGGGCCACTTCTATTTGCCATCTACATCAACAATATAGACTCAGGCATCAATGAGGCAAAAATTCATCTGTTTGCAGATGATATAGTGATCTACCTAAGCCGTACAACTCCTGAAACTGCCTGTAGCGACCTGCAAGCTGATTTCAACATACTTCAATACCAGCTCCTTAGTAAAAAATTGCTACTTAATGCCAAAAAGACAAAGGCAATGCTATTTTCACCTATTGACCATGCAGCCTACCCTGCTCTACCCCCCATCACCACCCTTCTAGGAGAAACCCTGGAATTTGTGCCGAAATTCAAATACCTGGGGGTCTGGCTAGACTTAAAACTCTCCTTTGCAGACCACCTGGAGGATTTGTTAAAAAAACTGAGGCAGAGACTAGGTCTCTTCTTCAGGTTAAACTGCCTGCTAACTACAGTGGCCAAGAGACAGCTAGTTCAGTCTACGTTCCTTTCCCTAATTGATTACGCCGACTTTATATACAGCCAATGTGCTAGTTCATACCTCGGTAAATTGGACATACTTTACCACAGAGCTCTGCGCTTCATCACTGGTCTCCCCTTCTCCACCCATCACTGCTCTTTATATGCGGCCGTAGGCTGGACCTCCCTACACTACAGACGAAATAAAAATGCAGCTCTCTGGACATACAGAGCTATCACTGGCAAACTTCTGCAGTACATTGTTGATTGTCTGACTCTCAATATGCCTGGAACCTATGCCCTAAGAAGCTGTTCACTGATTTCTCTGAAAGTGCCCAAAGCCCTAACGCATTTTGGGAGAGCTGCCATACGATCCGTTCTACTGTCACTCTGGAATGTGCTACAGAAATCACTGAAACTGAGGACTCCTGTTAGTCTCACTGTGTTTAAGACATTATACTCAAAATACATTACAGAAGCCTGTAACTGCTTCCAATGACCCTAGCTCTGGAATGTGCTACAGAAATCACTGAAACTGAGGACTCCTGTTAGTCTAACTGTGTTTAAGACCTCATTCTCAAAATACATTACAGAAGCCTGCAACTGCTTCCAATGATCCTAGCTTACTTACACCCCCTTTCCACATCCTCCCTGCTTTTCCCATCCTCCTTCCTTCTTGTATCAGTGCATAACTTGTCCCTCAGCCACCTACTTATCTACTGCCCTAAATCTCACCCTCCCTCACCCACCTATTCCTTGAATACCCACAGCATCTCACTCCCATACCTCTCAACCTCCAGATGACCAAATCAGGGACAGAGCCCCAGAAAATCAGGGACAATCACCGAAAATCAGGGACACTTCATTAGCATAAAATTTGCATAGCCGCGCCCCAAAGTGGGTTTCATTCCACACGTTGCCAGCTATTTAGAGTCTCCTCACATGAAGCATTTGGAAAGTATTGTTCTTTATTTCTTTGCCAGGACATGTTTTGTTAACTACATAGAACATTAAAGACCAGTGGCAATAGTATTTATTACTTAAGATGTTATTTTATTAACCAAGAAAAACAAAGGTGTAAAATTTAAAGGGCATTATTGCATCAAAATGTGTTCAACAGAAATTGACTGAACCCCATCACCATTACCACCACAAATGCCCTCAAAGTGTTTCATAAATAGTTAAAAAATGATTACATGAAAATGTGTTAACAGAAAATGACTGCACACCATCACCAAAAGCACCACATTACACAAATGTTATATTCAAGTCTATAGTGTCTCTGTGCCACTTCAATGGCCATTAAGAGTCTGTTGCTGCTGCATGTTTTGCAGGATGTTCTTTATTATATGCTGCTGTGGCCTTTCTTGCTGCCTCAATGACTTCTTTTGGGTGCCGCACAGCAAAACAGTCATTCTCTTCATTCATTTTTATAGCAAGAAGTGCATTTAATGTTTTCACAGTCATAGATTGCCTCAACTCAGTTTTTACTTTCCGTACCATGCTGAAGGCTCACTCTGGTTCACTGTTTGAATGCGGAATGCATAGAACTGTCAGCATTAGTTTGCGAAATGCTGGCAGGTCTCGCACTTCAACACTGGAAAGAATGGTAGACCAGTAGTTCAGGAAAGAGGGCACTGTATTGCCTGTGTTAGAATTCTGCTGCCATTCAGTCAGCTGGTATACTGAAAATTCATCCAGGAGCTGGCTGCGTTCTTGCCTGGAGTTGCAGAGTCCCAGGCGGGTACCAATGTCTGCTATAATTGTGGAAGATAGCTGCAGCTTGCATGTAGGATCTAACAAAGTGCCAACATTCTTAAGTAGAGGGTCATGTGATGGGAAGTTTTTCTTCATTTTAACTAGCACTGCTGCATAAAAAGCTTTTGACTTTTTATGAAATTTCTTTCTGCTGTTGACCAATGATGTCATCTGCATTTTCATCGATGTAATCTCTGCATCTGGGCCCACACGTTCGGTGTCTGGTAGTATATTTTCTTCATCTTCCAGCAAAGAATTACTAGCGAACACAGATTGCAGAAATTCTCTGGCAGCAGGTGGCTTCAATAATCTGCTAGCATATGTCTGCATGGTTTTCATGATGTCATTGTTCAGGTTTATCAGCTGACTGTCCCTGCTCTGAATTTGTACATTGAATTTATGCAGAGGTTCCACTGCATACTGTAAAAAGAATCCAGCTTCACCTCATGACTTTGCAGTCTGTCAGCAATGAGCTTAACTTTAGCTGTTAAGCTGTTCGAAGGTCATAAAATAAGACTTCAGAGCAGGCCACATGTCAACATTCTTTAATGACCTTGCTCAGGCTCAGCCATCGAGTTGGTGCATGCTTTATGATTTTTAATGGCTCTATTTAGACAAAAAGGCAAACTCCTTTAACTTCTGCTGGCGCTGTACTGCTGGAAAATGACAGTAGATGTCTGATATTAAGTCCTCAATGGGCAGTGCCATTGCTTTTACACCAGATTTCATGCAGAGATCTGCCAAATGGCATAAGCAGCCCATATGAATAAGACTGGGATTCAGTTCTTTCAGGCGGGATAAAACAGAATTTCTTTTGCCAATCATGGAAGCAGCATTGTCAGATGAATATGCAACCATATTGCTCTCAGGAATGTTGAATTTCTGCAGTGTTTCATGAACACAGTCAAATATTGCTTGTCCAGTTCCAGCTACACAAAGGAGCATATCCAAGAATGCACAATATTTCTGCCCAAGCTCTGGTCAAAGAAACCAATCAGAATGACGAGTAGTTTGTCATCCCCCATATCAGTGCTCTGATCGAGGTATAAACAGAATGGCAAAGTGCGACACATTCCTGCCACATCCTCTTGGTATTTTGGCCCCGAAACATCACGGGCAATGCAGGCAGCCTTTGTAGCCCCACAGGTCATCTTTTTTACCACCTCTGCATCCGTGCAATATTTCTTCATATACTTCAGCAGATGATCCCCAGCAGTGAATGGCAAGTTGTGTTCAGCCAGTAGTGACACAAAGGCTACTTCAGCCTCAACAACCTTTGTGTTTCCTAGCTGTGAGGCAAACATTTCAGTGACTTTTCTTCCTGCAGCATGCTTGACACTCTGTTTGTGCTTTTCTGAATCCATGTGCCTTTGTAGATCATTGTGACCTCCATGGCCAACACTGAGGTTCGCAGCACAGACTTTGCAGAAGGCAAATCCTGGGCCACGCTTGCTCTCCATCACCCAGTCGAAGGACACTTTCCAACTGCTTTGAAAGGATGCCATTCTTTTTTTCTTCTCTGGTGTTCCATCTGTGGAAAAAAAAGACAAAGTACTTAGTTTGTGTTCAGACACAGAAACACACTTGACATATTCTTAGCTACACTCTAGAATGCTAGTTGTTCCACAGACTACACCCCCAAAGTTTAACTTCATCTCCCTTGGCCTGTCACTGCACCTCAGTAAATCCAGACTCATACCAGCTGAAGCAAACAGCACTTTTCTGGTAGGATTCCATCTTATTTTACAACCCTCACTGTATACTCTACAAGTTTTGTTGCAGGACAAGCACCACGTTAAAATAGGCACTGGTTGATGTACATTTCTTAAGTGCACAGCATGTACCTGAGGGAGGGTGAGCAACATATAAAGGAAATTGGCCAACATCATGTACTGCTTACTAGGTTTTGACCATTTCATTTCTTTCACAGGTTGTGGACCCATAGCAGTGTTCAGGAGTGGAATATATGGTTAAGCATAGAAAACTGTCAACTTACCCTTCTCAGTTACTGCTGGACGTTTGCCTAGAAGAACTGGTGCTGGTGCTGGTGCTGCTACAGTCTTTTCCTGGTTCTGGAACTGGGCCATTGCTATCTTCAGTGATTCTTAGATTCTGCCTGCTTGGTGGAATAAAATGAGATGTATGGAACAGAAAATTAGTAAAGGTGGCAGAAACATTAATATAGTAAATTTCATCTCATTTGCAGTAGAAGCTGACCTCACCTGTCCAATCCAACTCAAGTCAGGAGTCCCAGGATGGAGGAGTACTTCACCACTTAGATACTCTTTCCAGAATCACATAACGTCATCACATATGAGCCATCAGAAGGTTGGATGCTAGTTACCTGTCCAATCCACTCAGCTTCCCCGAGGATGGAGGACGAAGGGTACGCACAGTATCCGCAAACTGGTTAGATCTCAAAATGTATGTGCATGTGTGTGTGTGTGTGTGTGTCACTTGTGTTTTTACAAGATACATCTGTAAATCCATGTATAAATAAAAACAATTTTCAACAACATTTGCATGGCTTGTATTAATTTCTTATCCCATTCAAAATCACCATAGAATAATAAACAAGAACTCACTGCATGAAAGTGAAGCTCCAAGCCAGGCCTTAGAATTCAGTTCAGGTTTGATAATATTCCATGTAGTGATGTAGTAGGCTGCAATTAGCACCTCACATGGCAGGCTGCTGAGTCAGTTGGACACTGTCATTTGCACCAACTGTGCTGTAACTACCCGATAATGTATACGTTATCAGGTAGTTACAGCACAGTTGGTGCAAATAGTAGTGTTCAACTGACCCTGACTGCCATCATGTGAAGTGCTAATTGCAGCCTGTTAAATTATCAGCATCTGCTAATGTATCTTGGCTAGACTTGCTCACCTGAGCCTCAGTGTCTGGAATTACTCATCTTAAAGTCACAGTGATGAAGGAAAATGTATTTCCAGTTTTATACAGGGAGTGCATATACAACAGTGTTTATAGTAACCTGAAACTTTCAAGTACCTCGAGGGAGTCAACAAGTCCAAGAGTGTAGCCTCTTTCAGAAAGATATGTGCAAGACCAAGCTGGCACAATTTGTAGATGGGGGTGTAGCTCAGGGTAATGTGAGGAAGTATATTTGTCACAGAGAGGGTGGTAAATGCATGGAACAGCCTTCCTGAGGAGGTTGTGGGGTCAAACAGTGAGAGAATGCAAGAATGCATGGGACAGACATGAGGCAATTCTAGTGGAGGGTAGGATGTTGATTAACCCTTCGTCATCCCTGAAAGAGGGACCACTAGTCTCACTGGGCCTACCCAGTCAACACAATTCAATAAATGATCCAGACACAAATATCCTTGGTCAGCTGGAAGAGTATTGTAACCATGCAACCAATGTGACAAGCAAGTGCCAGCATCACAGTGACAAGTCAGATGGGTTAGGTATTATGTGGGCATATACTACTCTGTAGAACCCGAACAATAGACACTCAATGCTTTGATGTACTCAGGGAAATGATACTTAATCAAGGCACAGAATCCTAGCACTGACACAACCTACCCGATGCCACATACGCTAGTCACACAAAAATGGTTTGCACAGTACACTATTGGCTTTAATAAGCCCCCCCCAAAAAAAAAAAAAAAAAACTTAACATCTATCCATCATGGTCAATTGCTGTCACAGGTAGTTTCTGGCTTGCTAAGTAATCAAATAAAATTCTATTACTAACATTAAAGCAGTGGTTGGGGCTTGAGGGGGCTGGTGACTGTGGGAGAACTGAATAAGCTACCAGCTCAGTGACCCAAACCCCTTAAGAGCTTTAATGTTAAGTTATTTTTATTTCCCTGTCCCCAGCCATGTAGTACACTGCTAATCAGACTCTGGTAGAGTAGTATGGATAAGGTTAAAGAATTAGACATATTAAAAGAGACAGAAAAGGAAATAGACAATTTAGCCACCAAGAACTAGAAGCCAAACTGTAGTCTGTACGGTCAACATCTTACTTGGTCAGCAGCCTGAAGCCTAGTTTTGCATGCTGTTTTATTCATTTGGTCATTCACTTCTCCGGCACCATATATTAGTCTGCTAGACATGTTTATATGGGGTCAATGATAATGGGCAGCAAAAACAGGCAACTGGAGAAGTGAGTGAATGGCCACAAATGAATAAAACAGCATGTCGGGGGAAAAAAAAACTTATGTACGTAACTACAACAAGCCCTAGCCCCCATTTGTTTACAAATAGATGCAGAGTTTGCAGACCTGTCATCACCTGTGTGCAGTCACACAGTTATCTGATTATGGTGATGCACACAGTTTACTGTAGAGAGGCTTATAATTGTACATTATTAACTACCTACCTTGCATTATGCAGCTTGGTGATCTGCAGCGCTTTTTAAATTGGACGGCAACCACATAACAGATACTGTGCCAGGCTTAACAGGGATTATAGTTGCATATAAAATAACTTTCTTATACTTGTATCAAGGTATTGTTTTCATGGAATTATGTTTTATTCATTTATCTACTCAATTACTTCTCTGGTAGTCTGTTTTCTGCCCATCAACCAGTTTGCCACCCAGTTGACCATCTTCTGACTCACCCTGATCCTACCCAGCTAGTAGTTTGACAGGACCTTCCTGTTGTAAACCTATGCTGTCTTGGATCCTGCACTCCTATGGATACCAGGTGTTGCACTATCCTTTCCTTTAGGGGTGTCTCCATAATTGTGCCCACTACTGAGTTCCCTGCCTCCCCCTATCTGCTACCACTCTTGTGGCATGGGATCACATGAGCCCTTCTCCAGTCTTCTGGGACCGCTGCTGTGCTCAGACACTCAAACAGTTCTGATAATGGCTCTGCTAGTTCCGACCTTTTAGCTCCTTTAGTACCCTGAGATGTATGCCATCAGGTCCCATTGTCTTGTCCACCCTGAGCTTAGTGAGCTCTTGTATGACCGTTCTTTTGTGAAGGCGGGACTAGCCCCCCCGTGTCTATGGTGCTGAGCTGTGGGCCCTGCCCTACCTTCAGTAAATACTGAGCAGAAGTGGGGAACAATGTATAACTCCTACTTTCTGAATTCTCAAATCTGCAGTAACAATCATTATCAAAAGCAACGCATCGTATTGATCGTAGCTGTTGCTTAGAAGGTCACCTCCCCACCCGGCTCGGTGGCAGTCATGACCAGTGGCAGCAGCATTTCACTTGATGAAACTTGGGACACAGGTCAGAGGACTGAACTTGTGGTGAAACTGTTAAAACAATTCTGGGTTATGAAGCTTTACTGTTTGTGTTTCTGTACAGTCAATTCTACCCTCAGATACTAAAAAAACACTCATATGCTGTAGGAGTTCTACTTTCCCAGAATGATACAGCCAATAAGGGGGGACAAATGTACAACTCTTTGAATTTTCAAATCATATACAGTATTTGGGGAAGCAGCATTTTCACAAAAATGTGCATGGTGGTAGAGCTTGACTTAAAGCAAAGGAATGCAGTTACACTATGAACTCTGAAGTCCCAAATAATAATTTTTCAACTTGAAAGCTGAAGTGTGGAACATTTCTAGTATAATGGGGAAATAACTGGGCTTTAAAACAGAACAGTAAGTGTTGAACTAAACGCTAGGATGTAAATGTTAGAGTTCATACAAATCCAAGGCTGAATAAGGTGCTGCTGGGCTTTGCAGTAGAAGACCAATGATTATAATTTTTCATTAAAAATGTATATTATAAGACTATGTTTCTTATTCTTACATCAATTATTGTTGACAACAGCACATGCATTATTAACACCAGCAAGGCAGCAAACTCAGTCCTCCTGTAATTTAGAATCATAATGCATTATGTATATTATTAATATAAGAAAAAGAAACATAGTTATAATATACATTTTGTTGTTGGTAGGGCTTATGTTATAAGTCAATCAAACCCCATCTTTAGATCATGAAACACACACTACTGGTAAAGACACCACTGATTAATTTGAACATACCTGGAGTCTCCGTTGGTGTACTTCACTTCTGTTGGTTCAGGCTTCTGCTTCTAAAGTGTGCAGGATTCAAATCGTCTGCCATGCAGGTTGCTCACTGTCTCACTGGCTGATTCTCTAATCTGCCACCAAAAAACCGAAAGTCTTAAATAAAAAAAAAAAGTAATTTACAGCTGCTTTTACTGAAAAAGCTCTGCTCACTGCTCAGAGTCAGCACTCAGGGTTAGTCAGAGAATCAATGCAGAACAAGACAGGATCAGGCACTGGCTGCAGTCAGTAACACTACGCGGCGCTCTCTCTCTCTCTCTCTCTCTCCGTGGTCCAAACAAATCTGCGGCTTCACTTCAGATTTTCTCTCCGGTGCTCTGGAACTCTTCTCGGCTGAATGGTTCCAAGAGCACGGAGACTTCTTACAGAGGTTGCGGACCTGAGTGGGGAATCAAAAGTTCAGGTCCACAGGGGTGGAGGTGCAAAATCGAACGGACCTAGCAGTATAGCCTGATTGGCTGAAGTCTCCACAGGCAGTGACGTCAGTGCGCTCGCTCGCTCGGTGAAAAACTACAGCTATTAGGCAACTCAGAGAAAGAGAGAGATCAGAGAGAGAACTAGTCGGCTCAGTGACTCGGCGTGACGGTGGACCGCGTGGCATGTACTTTCGGCCAAAAGAACAAGAATTTCGGGGCAAGGCATGCTTAATCTGATGGCGGGCAGAAGCGGAAAACGCTTATAAATACAGGGCGTCCCGACCATCGGGACAGTTGAGAGGTATGCTCACTCCTTCTCTCCTAGTATTATCCCAGTTCCAGACCCCTTCCCCACTGGCTGCCCACTTCTCCTGACACATGTCTCCCCCTTGATACGTCTGGGTCTTTTTAAACTGACTATGTATGTCTCTTCGCTTGTAGCATCCACTTCAACTAATCTCTTCGCTGGACTATAATACCTTTACCTTACAGGAATACTAAACCATGTATGTTGTTGTATCTGGTATACATTTTTACTGACTTGCTACCCTATTGTTATGTATACCCTTACCGACTGTCTTTTACCTGAACCCAAATGTATTTTTACTTATCCTGTCTATTGCAGGCCTACCTGTAAGGTTGTACTCTTGCATCTACTGTCTACTTGTCTGTATATAAATGCATTGTTACTTGACTTGTGTAATGCAGGTCCACCTTGTAAATGAGCTTACTCAATGGTGTTCTCCTGGATAAATAAAGAATTTGATTGATTGATTGATTGACTTGACAGAAGGACCTCCTAAAAGAGGACCTACCCCTGCCTCCCTTCCATATGAAGTGGAGAGAGAAGCTCTTTTTTTGGTAGAATTACTGTGGAACGTAGCATTATACTCATCTACTTTCTTCATGTATGCCTCAGTATGGGCACCAAAAAGTGAGTGGCCCTCGACTGGGAAATCCATAGCCTTAATCTGAGTGCCCTGGGTGAGGTTAGTAGCTCTCAGCCAGGCAAATCTTCTCAAGGCTATAGTACCTACCATCCATCGAGCAGCTGTGTCATTCATATCAGCTGATATTTGGAACTGATACTTGGAAGCCTCCAAGTCCAGTCTTGCAGTGTCCAATAACTCTGAAATTGTTAGAGAGGGGTTAGCCTCTGTATTATCCAAGATGGACCGCCAATGAGCCTCCTGGTAGAGGCTGCATAAACTTGGTAGCTGTCTTGGTAAACTGCCAGGGAAACCAAAAGGTACCTTTTTTTTAGCCATGCTATCTATTTTTCTTGAGTCTTTCTCAGGGGGGGTGAGAGGACAAGGGATTTTTTGCCTTTTCACAGGCAGCCTGCTGTACAATCCCTAGGTGGTCAGGGTGAGTAAATAAAAGCACAGCCCCGACCTCTCAAGCTGGTATTTTTTATCACACTTTTTATCAGTGGGTGTGACAGTGTTTGGACTCTTAAGAATTTCCAGGACATTTTTCTTAAAAAACGTATACATAGGCAGGAGGAGTCTTCTAATGGGTGTCAGCCCCATAAGCTCCATATATTGGGCTTCTTCCGTATCCTGGATCTCTTCTGAAGTTTGCAGATCCAGGGTTTCCACCATCTTCCTGACAAAGGAAAAATGGGAGGAAAAGTCCTCTTTTGGTCTGGGAAGAGAGCCAAAGTCCTGTTCTGTTGAGACCTTGGGTTCAATACCCTCCTCTGCCTGATCATCCTCCTCAAATTCCACTGTGTCAGTAGGTAAAGGAGGTATAAGAATAGGGTTTTTTTCAACCAGAGTAGCCACAGGCAGCATGGGGGTGGTAAGCCCTGCAGCACTTGTAGTAAGGCCAGAGCCTGGGTTAGCTTAGCAGGAGAAGGAGCAGGTACAGGCACCTGAGGAGCCCCTTGAGACGTTTCAGCTGGGGTCTCAGTGTGCTTTGTCTTCTTGAGTGTTTTGGCAGGCACCAGAGAATCAGCCGGTTCGTTGCCTCTCTTGCCAGAGCCCTCACCTGTCTCAGGGGGTGGTTTTTGAGGCTCTGAAAGGAATAGCCAAGGACTTAGAGGGGGAGGACTGGTTAGAGCCCATGGACCCCTCTTCCAATTTTCTTTTTAGCCTTTCCTTATGTTTTTTTACTGTTTTTTCAGGGGAAGACTTGCATATCTCACTGTCAGCAGAAAAATGTTTTTGACCAGGGCAAAGCAAACATAAATCATATTTGTCTGCCTTAGCAAACACTTCAGAGCACTTCAAACAATTTTTAAACCCAAGAGGTCCTGTTTTCTTTTTAGGCTTATCTGACATTTTAAAGAAAACAGGAAGCGGGAACCAACAAAAATAAAGTCAAGTTAAACATTTGAGGTCGGTTCAGCAACCGAGAAAAACCCAAATCTATCGGTTCTGATCAGATCTGGAACCGAGAAACAGCTCAGGAAACTGAGAAAATTGGTTCAAAACAATACATTTTACAGAAAAACACAGAACATACAATCGGAACCCTTTAAAAAAGGTTCTGATTCAGGAGAAAAAATAATTGGTTGCCTCTCGGTTCACAGGAACCGCGAGGAATGGGAAAAATAACGCTAAATTTAAACTATGAGGTAAAAAATTAAAATACAATTACACTAGGCAGTAAATGAAAAAATTAAACAAAAACACTCTTTTTGTTCAATGCACTTCAGGAATCGCTCTTGATAGAGAGAAGATCTCCATGGCGTCTAAACTTTGCAGTGGAGAGAATAAATCTAAGGTTCTAATGTAGGCAATTACACTGGGCAGTTTTTGAATTGGATGCACGAGCTAAAGATTCCATCATTAGCATAGCATTCCATTTGGCTCCGGGGCAGTGCTGGCTTAAAGGAGCACTGCAAGAAGTAATAATATTAGTAGATTCATGGGGTTAGAATGGTGTTTTGGCACAGATTTGAACATTTAAACCTACGGGGTTTATGAGGTGGGTCATAAGAAGACTATGCTGAAAGTTCGGGGATGAAATATTAAAAAAAACAAAGAATTTATTAAGTAATGTTGTTTGTGGGGATGATTGTTGCACCACTGCGGAACCTGCTGCCTTACCGTGCCAGTGATCTGAGTTCAGGTGTGAACTCAGTAAGCCGGTTTACTGGGACAACGCTAATGGGGAAGGTGCTGCAGCATGCAACACCAGCCCTAGCCTGGGTAGGGACAAAGCAGTGTACTGGCACATACTCCACACCCTGTGGTAGATCAGGGAACCTCACCCACAAGGTATCAATATGTGTGCCTGGGCCTGCTGGTGTTTTTGCACCTGTGGCATGGAATGGCAATTATCCAGGAATTTAAACATTGTTACTTACTGCGTTCATTAGTTGGGGGTAATAAGAAAGCTGTGCTGAAAATGTGGTGTGCAAATATAGTAAAATGCCCAGGTTATGACTGTACATTACACTGTTTCAACTTTCACTCATAACTTCACTCATTTTCAATATTTTGACTCCAGCCTTTCAACATAGTCATTTCTCTACACCACCTCAGAAATGTGATATGTCATTTTTTAAATCCTGGACGAGATGTGTTTTTGCACCTCTGGTGCAATATGACATTTTGGCCAACATACTATAAATGGCACATGTCATATCATGTCTATAAGGCGACTCCTAAAACAAGTTTCTTCACAATTTGGGGTCAGAACTGCAAACAACAAATTGTTTAACAAGCAGCCGACATCTGGCATTGACAAATGCTTGGTTACTCTGCTATGCATGGTCTCCTGAGAGATGTCCTCTTGGTTAACAAAAAAAAAAAATCAAAGATAGAAAACTGTATCCATTAAATAGCCTCATCTTACACTATTGAAACAGATGATGTTTATCTTATGGTGATTTTTCCAATATCCAGGAAAACCTTTAAACTATGAAAAACATATGCAACTCTGCTTAAAGCAACAGAGCATGACAGCAGTTACATTTTTATTCTATTTTGCATTGCCCCTCATACCTCTCAACTGTCCCTGATTATGAGGGACACCCCTTATTTGACCCGTAACTTCTCTATCCCTCATTCTTCCCTAATAGAAAAGGTGCTTCCCACACAGAGAATGTGCTATAAATTCAGACTTTATAGTAGAAATTCTAAAATGCTAAATTAAAAATAAACATGGTAGAAGTAAACACAATTGTTTACACAGTGTTCTGAGCTTCTATCCCCACCTTTGAGGAGGGTCAGTGTCCCTCATTTCAGTTGCAAAAGGTTGAGAGGTATGCTGCCCCTTATCTGTAATCACTCTGCTGGTTCCTGAAAATAGGCATTTTCTTGTCTAGTGCATCTACATGGTCAACAATAAATACATACAAAATACCTATATACATACATACAAACATACAAACATAAAAACATAGAAATTGTCGGCAGATAAGGGACCGCTAGGCCCATTCAGTTTGCCCATAGGCCCTATACATTGTATGTGGCCACTGACCCTATGTGATCAATGGCTTTTCGTGCATTTATACATACATACATACATCAAAATAAATTAATACATACATAGATAAATCTCTTGACATGCACAATACCCTCTTTTCCCCATTCTGAGACTGCTTTATCACTTTGTTTTACAGTTTAAATAAAAAAATCTGTGCTGCTTTTAATATGGCTTGCACCAGGTTTTCATCACTATTCTCTGTTGTTTCTGAACATCCATTAATTAAGATCACTGGTCTTGTGATTGTAATGAACTAGCATGCAGCAGACAGTGCTCTATGACCTAATGGGGCGACAGTTTTAGAAAAACAGCTGAGAATGTTGATGAAAACCTGGTCCAAACCATAATAAAATGAGCACATGGAACAAGAGGTATCACACGACTTGTGTCGCTCGTCAGGAGATAAGGGGTGATCTAAAATAGAAACAAAGTATATACTGTTGCTTATAACACTATTGATTTTCTGCCATGTATACCCACTAATTATTTACGTATCACTAGGGATATTTTCATAAAAATAGGACCACTGCTGCATGGTCCTGCATTAAAGGATTTTCAGACCTCCTTCCCATGCCAGTTATGCATTCTGATATGTGTTGACCGTCTGATAAATAAATAATCTAGCTTTGTTCTCCACTCAGCTAGAGTTTCACTCTCATCACCAGCTACTGTTATTTCTTTTCATGTTTCTAAGACATTCTATGACATTGGTAACACCATTCCATGCTATTCATTTGAATGGCCTAGAACACTGATATTGATGTCAAGGAATATGACAAGAGAGAGCAGCAACAGCTGAGGAGGGAAGGATTCCAGCTAGATGCAAATGCATTAACATTAGATTATTAATTTAACAAAACAGGGTCAAAGGCACATCAGACTATCGGATAGACATTAACAGGACAATAGGAGGGCGTTTAGATGTGTAAAAACACTTTTTACTATCACCTTTAATGTCTGCTGAAGTCACAGAATTCTTTATCATCATCATCCTCATTTGGCAACAGTCTGTGATGTCACAGTTAAGATTGTGAGGCTAAAGCAATGGGAACAAATTAGGTCAGGAGGACAAAGATCATGCTGTTATGTAACTGTCCTCGGTTATAATGATCAGGAAGGTAAATACTGTACAAACAAATATTGTAAATATAAACTGAATTGTTTTTCCTGAATACGGAGGAAAAAATTATAGATGTGTAAGCACCATTTAACTCCTTTTGCAACGGAGGTCTGTTTTTATGTGGGGCATTTAAATGGTAAAAGTTTGCGACATGTAACATTGAACAGTGATCAGCATAGGACTCCTTAAAAAAGCCCTTAGTTGGTAAGTCAGAAAGCGTACTGTAAATAGTTGAGATATCACCTTGCACTTTTTTATCCCTCAGTACAGTACATTGTATTTTTATGTTTACCGCCCATGTGCAGGGAATATCTTGCTATGAGAGAACACTTCTGAGGGGTGTGTCACTGCTGAGCCCATTGCAGTTCACAAAAGAATGGGCTCGACTGTCTACACCAATGACCATGCGCTGTGGTCCTGACATCACTCTCTGCCTGGTGGACAGAAATTTTGTGTGTTTCAAAGGACTGAGCCATTCCAATCAGAAAGGGCTTTGGTCCTTTGATTTGCATAAAGTCATGTCAGCAAACAGCTGAGCGGCTTTCCACTGTGCCTCCTCTTCCTTGTTCTCTCTCTCCCCCTTCTCTGTCAGCGCATGTCCCCCTACCCCCGCTGTCCCCAAAGTTTGTTTTTAAAACCCTGCAAGAAACAATACTGTCCATCGATGTCTGTTTCTACCACCTCCACAACTGCCCCCTGTTTTAGTTGTGCAGCACTGGAGAGCCCACCTCCGGTGCTTCCAAATATAACACTGACACTGGAGGTGCCGAATACTCCAGTGTCCACTCAAATAAAGAAGGTCAGGTCCCATATATATAAATATATATATATATATATATAGCCTGTAAAAAAGATAACAGTCCATCGAAGTCTGTTGCAGCTGCCACTGTAACTGCAACTTCCCACACTATTTATGCAGCACCACAGAGCCCCCTCTGATGTTGTCAAATATAACACTGACACTGAGGGTGCCCAGTCCCCCAGTGGCCGCTGAAATAAAGAATGTCCCTCAATGTATTTTATTTTATTTTTATATAATCTGTAAAAATGAAAACAGTCCATCAATGTCTGTTGCTGGCACACTCACTGGCGCCTTGTAACCATCAGCCCACCCCCTCCCAAACATAACACTGACACTGGGGTGCCCAATACCCCAGTGTTCAAACCTGAAATAAAGAAAACCTTCCACCTGCTTTTTTTAATATACCCTGTAAAAAGAAAATGATCCATCGATGTCTGTTGTGCCGTTAGTTTCTCCCCCCCAAGCCCTTACCTACCCAGTGGGAATTTGATGCCATAATCTTCTCGGGACCGGAGACATGTCTTCACTCTTCAAAGCCATGCCGTGTCAGCGGTGAACATTCAGCATTGACAGATGCTTGTTATTTATTTGTTCTTATTTTTTGGTCCCTTCTCCCTTAACTAATTATGTTTCCCTGCCTTTATGACCTTTTTACACCCCTTTTCTGTGCCTCAATGTATCTCATGCTGCTTTTGGTGCACCTGTTGTTGTTTTTCTTACAAACGTTCCATGGTTACAGTTTTGTGGCAGGTCATAGCCATTTTGAATTACTGTAATTTCTCTGTGTGCTTTTAGTGCTATAGTTTCCTACTGTAGATTATTTTGCTTCTCATGTTGTCTTACAGTCTTGTCTATTTATCACACCTCCTTCTCTGCTACGTTTTCTGCTGTCTCTTTAATGATACTTTTATTACTTTTAGCTGTGTTTTGTTCTAGCCTTTAATCTATTTGCTGCATAGTACTGCATGAGGAGAAACTGGAGACTAGTTTTAGTAATAATTCATTACTTTTCTGCAGTTCTCTATTTCAACTAGTGCTGCCAATAACAGGCTCTGTATAAAAAAAAAAGTTTCAACAGCTTGGGGGAGTTCACAATTTATATCATGTTGCATTTGGTTTGAGAATTACTCTGATTTGCCTGAAGAGTTCTAGCCTCTGGGTGCAATGTTTGTCACCACTGTGTCAAAGGGGGTATATTGATACACCCATTAGGATGGATAGGTTCTAGTGACATTTTATTCAAATACGGGGTAATAAAAGCCTCAAAATCATTGAGACAGGATTTAAGCAATTGTCTAGGTTCAGGAGAGACTGAGGTTGTAGATCATTTTTTTTCAGTTTATTCTTTGGTTGGAATTCAGAACTTAATTTTTCGACTCTTCTGTTTTTCAGATTTCAATTCCTTCTGACTCTCTATAACATATATGTTATCTGCTGCTTCATCTTTATCTGTCTGCTTTTGTTGGTTAGGTGGAGCAACTTGGGCATCAATAGAGGCCTCTAAATGCCTAATCTGGTATAAAAGTGGGTTTTCAGGGCTAGTTATACGTGGTGCAATTAGAGAGGATGATAATTGGGGTAGTAGGGGTCCGTGAATTCTTTCTATTTCTTTATCGCTCACAAGATCAACCTGTAACCCTGGAGTTTATTTATTTCATTTTTGTTGACTGGGTAAGTGCACTAGACAAATTCTTGCCTATTTTCAGGCACGGCCTGGTGGAGGGGAATACAGATGAATGTCAGTTGACCTTGAACCAGATTAAGTTGTTGGTGGTATTTTTAGTGAATGGGGGGAAAATTTGGCCAGGGCACCGGGTAAATTCCAACAAACAAAATGCTGAGCTCAAAAGCTGTGAGGGGGTCAATTACATAGGGTGACAAACCCTTAACATAAACACAGCTCCAAAATTGTAAGCACTCTTTAGTAGAAAAATCAATCAAGGCAAAGTTTCCTCAACCAAATAATTGGTTTATTAAAGCAGCACTGTGGAAGCCCTAGCACCTCGGCAAAAATGCCTTCAAAAATACCATATGGACAGTTAGTTAGGATAAGGAGAAACTGCACCTCCAACTTAGAATTTGAAAGGCAGGCAGCAGAACTAGTGGAAAGATTTAAAGAGAGAGGATATCAAGATGTAGTCTTAGAAAAAGCATTGGTTAAAGGAAGGAATCAAACACAGGAGAAACTTATCTAAGAGAAAGATAAGGATATAGTTATGGAAAAGAATAGTGTAACATGTTATTTAGAATATAACTCAGTAGCTGGCCATATAGGCAGTATTTTTTGGAATAATTGGGACATTTTAAAAAGTGATACAGCAATAAGAGCTGCACTACCTGAGACACCCAGAATCACATTCAGATGAACAGCTAATTTACAGGATAAATTACTTAAAAGTCAATTTTATCAGAAACAAGAGGAAAATAGAATGTGGTTACCTCCAAAGCCCAAGGGCAAACATAAATGGGAGGTGCAATATATGCAAATACATGAATAAAGGTTTGGTATATAACCTACAGAATGGCACACAAATTGAAAGAAGAGAATTTATTACCGGTGCAACTTCATTTGTGGTGTACATTTCATGCTGTACTTGTAATTTGCATTACATAAGAAAGACTGTAAGGCCACTAAAAGAAAGAATTCAGGAACATCTGAGGTCCATAATCAATAAAAAAATGGACACTCCAGTAGGAAGACATTTCAATGACACGCACAATGGTGATGTATCACATTTTAAATTCATGGGTATAGAACATGTTAAATGTGAACAAAGGGGTGGTGACAAACCTAATAAACTGTTACAAAAAGAAAGTGCATGGATATTCAAAGCAGATACAGTCAATCCCAGAGGTTTAAATGATAGGTGGGATCTTAAACCTCTCTTGAACAATTAATATCTCAAAGAAGTTTAAGTGAAATGAACTGATGATTTAGGATTGTTTATGTTTGTAGAAATCCTATAATGATTTTCCCTTCCTTCCTTCCTTCCCCCTCCTTTTCCTCCCCCTCCCCCCTCTTTCCGTCTCCCTCTCTCCCCCTCCTCCCTCTTCCTTTCCTCCCCTATTTTTCTCCCCTTTTTAGTCACCATATAATAGAATGTAGGAATTATTCACTGTGTTCAATATTGTGTGAAAATAATGTGTGTTTTCTCTTTCTTTCGTTTGCTGGATTCTGTAGGAGTACCTTTGGACATACTGTTTTCCGGTACAGATGGGTCTTGAAGCAGCAGTTGATTGTGCTTCTCCATTCCTTTCACCGATTCTAAACATATAAGACTAAAAAATACTGGTTAAATGATATAGAATTGATGTTAATTGGATAAAAAAGAAAATGTTTGGTGTATCCCTAAGGAATTAGGTGAACCCTGTATAAAAGTTTCCAAATAGAAACATCAGAGTTGAACAATTACCTCATTAAGAATTTTTGGTCTTAGTTTAAAATAAGTCTAACAACAAATATAGTGTGCACAGTCTTTTGTCTCTAATTTTTGAATTACAGTTTTATACTGAGTTTTATATGTAATTGTTCTTTTGAAAGTGATTTGATTAATGGTTTTTGAGTTTTGACTGGCTAACAGTGACTCTTTTGCTTTAATTGGATGAACTGTTGGATTGGAGAATAAATGTATGATGTCACTTTTAAATTACTATTTAAAAAAACCCTAGAAACATTTATGCCAGATTGTAACAAGCCCCCTTGAAGGCATTTTTGCCAAGGTGCTAGAGTTTCCACAGTGGTGCTTTAATAAACCAACTATTTGTTTGAGGAAACTTTGCCTTGATTGATTTTTCTACTAAAGGGCGTTTACAATTTTGGAGCTGCACCAGGGAAATTCCCCAACTCTCCGGGGGGGGAACCCTTGTCATCTTGGTTCTTGTCCGAGACCGCGGCCGCTGAGGTGGTGGAGGAGCTTCTAGCTGCTTCTGGAACAGGTGGACTGGTCTCTTCCCCTGCTTCTCCTTGCTTAGGGACAGAGATTTCTACTGTTTTACCTTTGGATAAAGCAACTACTTCCACGATTGATGCTGACTTGATTCCTATGGATATTTCTCCTGCTACACCTGTGTTATGCTCTAACCTGGACAGTGGTTCTAAGCTTCCTGTTGATAAGTCTACTGCATCTCCTAAGATACGGTCTCTCACGCTTCAATCACAGGCTGAGGAGGAGCGTTTTGTGCTCCATCGTTTGAAACTACACACAGCTTTAGCCTTAGCTCAGCAGACTGTATTGGCTGCTCCAGACACTTTTAATTTACCAGATAGAAAGGACTCACCCTTTTTGCAGCATTCTCCTGTCGCTGAGAACCTTGTTACAGTTCCCCTGGGTTCCCTTCATTCTGGACCTTCTCCTGAGTTGTTACCTTTGGCTGGTGTATCAGTGTGTGCTTTGCCACAATCTCCGGAAAAAACAGGACTGGATTCGGCATGTGAACTCCCTTGTGCCTCTCGCTCTTTCGCTGCTTCTCCTCCTCGCTTGCCTGCAGATGTCTCAGCTACACTTCAAGCAGCGGGCTGGATACACTCAGATTTGGGGCATTGGATTTCTGGTCCCACTGTGATTGCCACCTCGCCTATTTCCACACGGACTATGCATCAACCTGCTGATCCTCCTGTTCTTACTCCTTCTCCACAGCTTTCCCTGGACCATTCGCCTTCTGACCCTCAATCCCCCTTACATCTCCCTTCAGAGCTCTAGTTTTCTAGTACTCCTGCTCCTGTTATGAGTGCCCCCGAACTTTTACAGCCAGCTTCAACAGTCCCTTCTACTTCAACTGCCTCGACGAAACCCCCTGAAACACCACTGAACTTGCTGAGAAATACAGATAAGAAACTGTATGCTTCTCTTTTTCACCAGCCCATATATCCAGCTAAGCATCACAATGCTGTTAGACTTTTTTATAAAGGGGGTATGCCTGAGTTTCTGGATAGGAGATTTGTTGCAAAATCTTTACGGAAAGGTTCCATGAAATTTTTTGCTAACGAAATATACACCCTTAATCATGTGTCTGGTGAATCCACTTTTAATGTTAGTTTTAAGTTGAATTCAGGGTTGCAAAGATTCTGGGCACAATTTCAAGTCTTAAAAAAAACTCTCCATTGTGGGCCCCATTTGAAGCTAATCCCCTTACCAGACCTGAGTATAAAACTGTTACCATTCTCTTCCGGAACGAGGGGGTTAGGGTCACTGACCTGACTTATTGGTTGAAACAACGGTGTTTGGTTTTAGGTTCCCCAGAGGCCATATTTGATGAGCATATTTGGACCAGAGGGTGGAAAGTGAGGGTTATGCTTCACATTTCAGACACTGGCCTCAGTCATCTGCACAATTGTTTTTTTTTTGGGTCAGGATCGTGGTGCTTTGTTTTATGCTGGTCAACCGAAGGCATGCTACAAGTGTGGTTCCTGTACCCACTTAAGCAACCTGTGTGATCAAGTTAAATGCAACCTTTGTCAGGAATTAGGGCATACTAGTGGTTATTGTCTCAATGAACCAAGAAGTAATCTATGTGACTCCGTGGGTCATACCTACCAGAGTTGCACCTGGGCTGCTCAAAATCAGTCTGCCTCTGCTGATGTTGAGGAACAAAGGTTGCTGATAGCTGTGACTCAAAGAAATACGTCCCCCCAAGACCACCAGATGTTTCTGTTGCCCCCCCTTTTGGATGTCCCTGCTACTGAGGCATTGCAACAGTTACCAAACCCCCCTCCTCAATTACACCCTGATAATGTTGCTCAGACCCTATCTACTGGACAGATTTCAAGGGAATCCTCTTCTACAGGTATGCCCCTCCCAGGTTAGTAAACGGTCCTCTAGGAGATCCCAGAGGGCTGATCAACCTGCATTAAAAGTATCTAAGACCTCAGAGCTTCCTTTAAGTAACAAGTATGAGGCCTTACAACCCTCTGACCTTTCTGATGCTGATTCGGAGAGCTCTAACCTGTGGTCTTCCAAGGTGGATCTTCATTCCGATACAGAAACTCATCCTCCTCCTGTTGTCACACACCGTAGATCTCAAAGGTCGAGGACAAAACCCCTGATTGTTTTATTTTCTACTTTTCTCCCCTCTTTAAATGTCATCTTTACTCTTAGGTTTGCTAAATGTGAACAGTATTAAGGGTCATAGACGGAAGTGTTTGGCATTGTCTTATTTTCAGTCTAGTCCCCTGCAGGTTATCTTTTTACAAGATACTAGATTGCATACTATTGCTGAATTAGGACAGGTTATTAAATTATGGTATGCTGGACCTTCCTACTGGTCCATCGGCCCAGATGTTTGTTCTGGAGTAGGCATTTTGTTTCAATCTAGCTTGCAAGTACACCTTCTTAAGCTCATAGATTTGATTCCTGAGCGAGTCTTGCTCCTTGACACTAAGATAGCTACTTCTTATTATTGGTTTATCAATGTTTATGCACCACAGACCAAAGCTGATAGAGTTTCTCTATTTAAAGCCATTCAACCTTTTTTGCTGTCTTCCCAAGCCATAATTCTGAGAGGGGACTTTAATTGTGGACTTGATAAATGCAACAGAGGTGCTCATTCTACTACTAAAAAAAATTATTGTGCTATATCTACCTTGAAAAATGTTATTTCTCTGTCTCATTTAAAATATGCTTATTTGACTACTCATAATACTGTTCATCCAACATTTCAGAAAGGTCATTTATCTACTAGAACAGATTTCTTTCTTTCCTCCTTTTTACCTGTTTCCTCCATGAATGTTGTAGAAATTGAATTTTTCAGACCACAAACTATTGCACCTCTGTTTTGGGTCTATTGTAACATTTTCTCAGGGTCCTGGTTGTTGGAAATTGAATTCCTCCATTTTATCCCAGACATCCTTGATACAGAATCTCCAGTATTTTGCAGCTCAAAAAAGTTCAGTTTTTGATTTATTTGACTCTCCTGCCCTCTGGTGGACAGACGTCAAACTGGATTTAAAGAAATTGTTGCAATCACATAGTAAACAAATCCATTACACCGTTTACTTCCAGTACCTTCATCAGCGTAAACAGTTACAGAAACTGCAGTCCTTATCCAGGACTACTACCCATGATTTTAAGGAACAAATTAATTTAATACAAAAAGACATGCAAGCCTTTCATCTGAGGCAATCAGAAAGTTTGAAGACACATCAAAGTTTTGGGATAAAAGGGAAGGCTGCTGTTCTCTGCCCTTATTTACATTGCTCTAATACAGTTAAGCGTAAAGTGATGGATTGTCTTAAGGACTCAGATTGGAATACCTATATAGACAAGCAGAACATCTTTCGGATAGTGACCCAGTATGTTTCCTCACTTTTTTCCACTTATTCCTGTTCCACTATTGACTTCGATACTTTGTTGTCATCTATTCATGTCCCTGTTTGTCCCCCTTTTTTATCGACTGAACTGACAGCCGATATTTCTGCTGCAGAGGTGGAACAGGCAATACAGTCCTTAACCACTAATAAAGTTCCTGGATTGGATGGGTTTACCTCTGAGCTGTATAAACTTCTTGGCCCACTGCTGTCCAAGGAATTGGCTATGGTATTCACCTTCCCATTGAACATGGCTTCTGTTTCTTTAGACATTGCTCGTGGTCTTTTGATTTTTTGTTTTATGAAAAGGGTGATAAAACTGATTTAACTAATTGGAGGCCTATTAGACTTTTGAACACTGAAGTCAAAATTATCGCCAAAATTTTACATGTTAGATTTTTTCTTGCTGCAAGCAGCTATACATCTCATTTCCTCCACTCCAACTTGTTCTATACCAGAGAGAAAGATGAGTGATTACCTTCTTCTTCTCCGTGAACTCATTGAAAGGGACAATACAGAAGGTTTATCAGGGTTCTTACTTTCTTTAGATTCAAAACAGGCCTTTGATACCATTGGGCATACTTACCTATGGTCAGTAATAGAGAAGTACAGTATACCGGACTCATTAATTTTTTGACTAAAATCCATTTATAATGTGGCTACGATATCCCCTCTTATTAATGGTTGGGTGGACCCAATGATTCCTGTACATCACAGAGTTTGACAAGGCTGCCCTCTCAGTCCCCTCCTTTATGTTTTTGGTATTGACCTGCTTCTGCGAGCTTTAAACTCTGCCCCTTCCCTGACACATATCTGAGTAGATACTTATACTATTCCTTACATTGCCCTGGCTTACACAGATGATCTTACGGTCTTAGTCGGTGATGCTGCCTCTGCATCTCAGGCTATGACTATATATCAATCTTTCAGTTCCTTATCAGGATCTTCCCTTAATATGTTAAAAAGTGTAGGGAGACAATTCAGCAGGCCCTCATTCCCTCTTCCTTCGATAGCTGGAATTACCTTGTCCCAGGCCCCTATTACTATCTTAGGTGTATAGTTTGGATACCAAGCCTTGGACGTTTTGAATTGGACTTCTAAACTTTCTCAAGCTCAACAGCTAGTTAAGCAATGGAACTCCTGGCACATGGGTAAATTAAAATGTGTCTATCTTATTAAAATGTTCCTTTTGCCACTCTTTCTACATATTTGTTGGGTATCCCCCCCGATCTTTGGAAACTTCATTACTTAGTATTTTTTTTTCAGGCAGTATTGGGTAGCCGGTTCAATCCCCTAAAGAGGAATATTTTGTATTTGCCTAAATCTCAGGGAGGACTGGCTATGGTTAACCCAGTGTTTGTTTTTTTTTTCTGTATTTTATATGGTTGTTAATCTCCGGTCTGTTTTGACTCATGTCAACAGAGCTTAGGCCCCTTTATACATCTCGACTTGTAGTCCTTGTTTCCCACAATGGGAAATGGCTTCTTTCTGGGTACTCCGTTATTCTAATATTTATCCTTCGTTTATGTGGGATATTTTTGTTAAACTTAAAAGTTGGCAGTTGACAGTAGCCATGGTACGTGGTCAACAAAGGGAATCCACCTATAAGCAAATCTTCTCCACTAAGTTTAGAGAACTAATTTCCTTTCCTTCCTGTCCTCCTTCTTTGACACCTGCTCTGCTTATATTTTTGAATAACCCCAGAATCCCTGAGAAAATGTGGGACATCCACTGGCTTAGTTGTCACAATCGATTGAATGTTAAAGAACACCAAAAACATAAACAGCTCTCTGAAATATATTGTTCTTGGCCTTTATGTAATAACCAACTGGAAACTACATATAATTTGTTTTTTTTCCTGCTCTTATATTTTGGATTTTTGGTCCAATATGTCATTAGACGTTTTACTGCACGGCTCCTTTGATTCTTCCTGGCAGGAATGGGACACCTCCACATTGCAGGTTATTCTAACAGTCGTGAAGTGGTACGTCTGGAATTCTCACTGTTGGTTCACCATGCAACAAAAATCTGTACCACTCCCAGAGTTGGCGGAAAAACTGACGTGGGAAATTAAATTGCTTTTTAGCCAAGACACGAAGGTTCACCCTGCTACCTGGATTTTTCAGACATGGCGGAATCTTCAATGGGTTATAGACTCTGATGTCCCCGTTACTTGAAGTTTACGATATGTTATCCAGTTGGTTTCCCTGATTTTTTCTGTTCAATTTTTCTTCCTCTCTGCTGATATACTTATTTATGGGTTTTGTTTCCTTATGTGTTATATGCAGTAAAACTCTTCTGTGATATTTATTTTGTGCTTTGACATGTCTGTATGCTGCAATATTTATTTCTGGGATTTGTTTCCTTTTATTATGTTTTTGTATGCTGTAATACTTTTCTGTATTTTTTTTGTTTGAAAATCTTGAATAAAAAATTCCCCAACTCACCTCTGGGGGAATCTTTGTCATCTTGGTCTTTGGACAAGATGGCTGCCCCTGTGGATCCAGGGGGAGGAACACTTGCTGGAGAGAAGCTGGCCTCCTCCCTTGCCCCTATGACTTCAGAGGCTGAAGAAATGCTACAGTTTGATTTGGATGTAGAAAAAGCTCTGGTGTGCTATTCTGATTCCGATATGGAGTGGTCCCAGCAAGAGAAAGCACAGGAACATGACCAAGTACTGTTAATAGAGACACACGAGGAAACCAGGATGAAAGAAAAAAAAAGACTGTTGAAAGAATAAGCAGAAAAAGAAGGGGAATACAAAATGCAGAGAGAACACCTGCAGGCTGAACTGACAGCTCTGCACACTGTCAAAGAAGCTACAAGCCCCCCTGACTCATCCAGACTCAAACAGCTGATCAGTGACATGGTTAAATTAAAGAATGCCACTGCAAGTGGTGCAATATCAGACATTCATTATTCAGACTATGTTTTTCATAATACAGTGAAAATTCAGACCATCACCAACACAATGTGTACTGGAGCGCAAGCATATAGTGTGTCTCCTGCCTAAGCCTGTACCCTATTCACCAAAAGTGGGCTACGTACCTCAAAATTTCTTGTTCCAAAAAAATGTTTTTTACATTCAAGAATGGTTTTATACCATATGCAGAATATCTGCAAAATAAACAAACCTACTGGTTTCTGAACTCCTTGTTCGGTGTAAAAAGATTTCTATTTCATATATGCAGTTTACCTTATAAGGTAAAATGCATATATGAAATAGAAAACTTTTCTACCTTATAAGGTAAAATGAATATATGAAATAGAAAACTTTTTATGCTGAACAAGGAGTTCAGAAACCAGTAGATTTGTTTATTTTGCAGATATCTGCACATGATATAAAACCATTCTTGAATGTAAAAAACATTTTTTCCGAACAAGAAATTTTGAGGTACGTAGCCCACTTTTGGTGAAATGGGTACAGGCATAGGCAGGAGACACACCATATGCTTGCACTCCAATACACACTGTGTTGGTGATGGTCTGAATTTTCACTGTATTATGAAAAACATAGTCTGAATAATGAATGCACTTAATGCAACTGGGAATAAGTTAAAAATGTTCTATGTATATATTTAGAATAATTTAATACAACAAACAATACAAGATGGTTCTGTACATAATAATCAATATGTGAATGAAATAATGAACTACATAATCAATGTAATACGAACATACAAAATTTGCCAGCAGATAAAGGCCTAGAGGTCTATCAAGTCTGCTCGAATGTGCAACTAGCACCCCTTATTCTGCAGTTGCCCCTCCCTTCCACCCTTCCCCTTCATTGACCCTCCCCCTTGTCCTGTTCCATCCCCTTTTGAAGCAGTTCACTGTTCTACTGGATACCACTTCTGCAGGTAACGCATTCCACCCAGCCACCACCCTCTCTGTAAAAAAGTGTCTCCTCATCTCCCTCCTGAACCTTCCTCCCTCCAGTCTCATATCATGGCCCCTGGTGTCCCTCCCCTCCCTTACTTTGAACAGCCCCTCTGTACCTGTCTTGTTTATTATTTTCATGTACTTAAAGGTTTCAGTCATGTCCCCCCTGTCCCTTCTCTTCTCCAGTGAGTACATGTTCAACTCCCTCAGCCTCCTCTTGTATGATAAGTCCCCCAGCCCCTTGATCATCTTTGTCGCCCTGCGCTGCACCCCCTCCAGTAACTTAATGTCCCTCTTCAGATACGGGCACCAGTACTGCACGCAGTACTCCAGGTGCAGTCTAACTAATGACCTGTACAGTGGCAGAATCACCTCCTCCCTCCTCAAGGATATACCCCTTGCAATACAACCCAGCATTTTGTTGGCCTTTGCAGCTGCCTTTCTACATTGTGCTGAGTTGTTCATTGACCCTGTAATAAGCACCCCCAGATCCTTCTCCTCCTCTGTCTGGGCTAGCTGCACTTCTCCCAGCTGGTAACTCCTTCTTGGGTTCTTCATCCCAAAATGTAACACCTTGCACTTTTTGGCATTAAATCCCAGTTGCCAGGTGTCTGACCAGGTTTCAAGCTTTACCAGATCATCCTGCAACCCCTGCCATCCCCTAGGTCATCCACCACCGCTCCTACCTTGGTATCATCAGCAAACAGACTGATCTTGCTCTTGATGTCCAAAGATACGTCTGCAATGAATATCCCAAACAACACTGGTTCCAACACCGAGCCCTGTGGAACACTGCTCATCACTACCCTTGGGTGTGAGAGCTCCCCACCCACCACCGCCCTCTGTTGCCTTCCCTGAAGCCAGTTCCCTACCCATCTCACCAGCTTTGCACCTGCCCCTGTGCCTACTAACTTACTTCCCAGCCTTCCATGCGGCACCGAGTCAAATGCCTTACTGAAGTCCAGATACAGGACATCCACTGCATGGCCTCTGTCCAGTTGCCTAGTTACACAGTCATAGAACTCCACCAGGTTGGTTTGGCAGGTTCTGCCCCATATGAAGCCATGTTGTCTGCTGTCCTGTAGTCCTTTGGCCTCTAGAAGGGCCACCAGCCTCTCCTTCAGGATAGTCTCCATTAGCTTACCCACGATGGATGTGAGGCTCACTGGTCTGTAGTTTCCCGGTTCATCCTTGGGGCCATTCTTGTGGAGGGGCACCACATGAGCCATCCTCCAGTCCTGAGGTACACACCCCAAATGTAGTGAGGCATTAAATAGGTCTACCAAAGGTCCTGCAAGGACGTCTGCCAGCTCCTTCAGTATCCTGGGGTGGATGCCATCTGGGCCTGGTGCCTTATTCACCCTCAGTGCCTTCAAACCTTCCCGAACTCTGCCCTCCATGATTTCCCCATCTGTCATCCCCTCCCTCCCTGTTTCTGCCATTTCTCCCCCCTTGGGTGTCACCCCCCTCTTCTCTTTAATAAATGTGTTTATGTTTATATGTTTTTATGTTTATGTAGTAATATGTTTATTCTTTTTAGAAAAGTAAAAAAGCCCTTTGAAAAAGATTCATCTGCAGAATCGAAACGTCAGGGCAGAAATAAACCTCAACAATAAAAGAAACGTTTGTGGAACTTTATACAAAAAACTCCTATCCTTCTATGTTTAAGAATCTGAAGGGATCCTTACAAAAGACCTTTTTCTTTCGCATCAATTTTTCACACCTCAAGGATCCTGTTGCAATTAAGCAACATCTCATTTCCCACAGACACATATGTTACAATGACTCTTTCATAAAGGTCCCCAACGCGCCAGAACTTGAACAGCCTACTGTACTGATAAGTGTTAATTCTATAAATGTACAAGAAGAAAGTATAAACAGGATGGGGCCATCAGAAGAAATTCGGCAGGACACATCCAAAAAAGGCTTTCAAAATCCTATGTTTAAACTTTCTGACCTGTTTCAGAACAAAGGGGAACCTGCCCCAAGGAAAAATGCGGTCAGATTGATTTTCAAGGGGGTATGGAAAACTCCCCAGACAGATTGAATGTGGCTAGGCAACTTTTGAAAGGCTGTATGCACTTTTTTCATCTGAAATCTTTGCACTGATTCATCTGGGTAACGGCAACTATGATATCAGTTTTAAAATGATATCTAGCTTAAATAGATTTTGGCTGCAATATCAAAAGGTCAGAAATAATCCACTGTGGATCCCCTATATGGCCATCCCTCTGATGAAGCCTGCCGTTAAACTTATTACGGTAATGTTTTGGAATGAGGGTGTCCATGTAGAGGATATTCTGTTTTGGCTTAAACAATGATGTGAAGTCCTGGACAAATCAGCCCCCATATTAGACAGTGAGCAGATTTGGAATGGGGGCTAGGCTCTCGCATGAAGGATTACTTAACATTGCACAACAGTTACAAGCCCAGAAGGTGGCAAACAAGCCTGAGGTTACCCCCCCCCAAGACCATACTTCCACACATGAAGGGCCTCCAGCGAAGGAGAGAGAAAGCCCCCAGTTAGATAAAGAACAGGCAAACATAGTAGAACAAGTAGAAAAGACTCCTACTACACTAAGCTCTGATGGCCCTCTCCCAGGAGTTTCAGTAGAAAAGGACATGCCTCCCCCCCCCCCCCAGTCAAGAGCCTACATTTCAAAAAGTGCTAGTTAAGAAGAGGAACAGGGCTGGGAAAACCCTAACAAAATCCTCTGGTGACTCTAGGGGAGCTGGAAGTTATTCAGAATCATGGAGAAAGGGGAACACATTTTCTGCTTTAGTCACAGACAAATCGGAGGATGAATCTGGGGGTGAAATCTCGGATTCCTCTTCCTCAGTGACCTCCATCACTATGGAGGACACCTCTGATACTGAAAGGGGGGTAGCGTCTACATTTCCCAATGAACTAGGTGCAGAAGGTGTGGAAACCCCCCTTGATGTTTTAAGTTCTAACACTCTCCCTTGGGCCTTAAAATACCTATGAGGTCACTTACCGCTCTGACCATCAATGTCAGCAGTATAAAAAGTCATGCAAGAATGGTCACAGTGTTAAATTCGTTGACACAAGAGAAATGTGACATCTACTGCTTGCAAGACACTAGGATTAAAACTAGCCTAGAACTTCAGAAAGCATCTAAACTCTGGACACATGGGCCTGCCTTCTGGTCAATAGGCCAAGAACCTTGTGATGGGGTAGGGATTTTATTTAGTAATTCAAACATCAAAGTCTCTAGGTTAGTGGATATAGAACCTGGCAGAGCTCTAATGGTAGACTTCACATATTGCTCAGAAAGGTTTAGAATTATCTCCATTTATGCCCCCAAACAAAAGCCCTTAGAGCTGCTATATTATGGCAAATTCAACTATTTCTATTTATGTACAGGTTATTGATCTGGGCTGGTGATTTCAACTGTGGATTAGACAAATCTGATAGGGGTTTAATAATAATAATCTATATTTATTCTGTGCCTTTCAATTATCAAGGCGCATTACAACACTTAAAACAACAGATAAAAATTAAACTTATAAAACACAGTAAGATCAGAGAATAGCAATACTAATTACAGTAAGCTTTGCTCCATAAATAGGTCTTCAATGCCTGTTTAAACTCCCCCATGGATGCGCACTCCTGAAGCCAGCATGGTAGAGAATTCCAAAAGGCAGGGGCCATGTACATGAATGCATGTGCCCCTGAAGATTTCAAAACTACCCTTGGGATCTCTAGCAACCTCTCATCAGCTGAGCAGAGCAATCGCTCGGGCAGTAAGGAAACAGAAGCTCTTTCAGGTAGTCAGGGCCAAGTCCATGCAGGGCTTTATAAGTCAGTAATCCGACTTAAAAGGTGATCCACCACTGAACTGGCAGCCAGTGCTGTTCGCACAACACCGGTGTAATATGGGAAGTCCGAGAAGTCCCCATTAACTACTGGGCTGCAGCGTTCTGCACCAACTGGAGGTGGTGGATTTCAACTGCCGAAAGCCCAAAGTACAGGGAGATGCAGTAATCAAGGTGTGAGGTCACAAAGGCGTGGATCAATGTAGGAAGGTCACCAGACGGAACAAGGTGCTTGATCCTAGTGATGTTCCTTAGGTGGTAAAAGGATGACTTAACGATGGCCGACACCTTAGATTGAAGTATCAGCCCTTCGTCAATCATCACCCCTAGGTCCAGCACCAGTTCAGAGGTAAGGAGCTTGGAGCCCCCCCAGGAAGAGTCCCGTGGGCTGACCAGCCCTCGACCCCCCTATCTGGTGACCAGGATCCACAACCATCACCTCCGTCTTCCCCGAGTTCAACTTCAGCCAGCTAGAATTCATCCAATCCTAGATTTCTGCGAGGCAATTATTAAATACCGGGAGTGCTCTATCCTGGTCAGGTGCAAAAGGCAGGTAGAGCTGGGTATCATCAGCATAGCAGTAAAACCTCAGCCCATACCATCCTACAATGTCTCCGAGGGGCAGCATATACACCGCAAACAACATGGGGGACAGCACAGAGCCCTGAGGAACCCCACATGACAGACAGAGAGGGTCAGAGGAATAAATCCCTGACACCACCCTCTGAGTTCTGCCAGTGAGGAAAGACCTAAACCATCTAAGGACTGAACCAGTCAGGCCACAGATGAGCCTCAGGCACTCAAGCAGCACCCCATGATCCACAGTGTCAAAAGCTGAAGAGATATCAAGAAGCACTAAGATGGAGCGTCTTTTCCGATCTCTCGCCATCAGGAGATCATTGAGCACCCGAACCAGTGCAGTTTCGGTACTGTGCCTCTTACAAAAACTGGATTGGAAAAGTTTGTAGATGTTAAGGATGGTCAAATAGTTCTCCAGTTGTACAGCCACTACCTTCTCAATTACCTTCCCCAAAAAGGGGCGGTTAGAGAAAGGTCTGTAGTTTGCCAGGCAGTCTGGGTCGAGAGAAACTTTCTTCAAGAGCGGTGTTACCTCCGCCTCCTACAGGGAGCTAGGAAACTCACCTGAACCAAGGGAGCACCAGACTATCTGTGCCAAGACCGGGCCTATGATGTCATAACAACCCAAGATCAGGGAAGTTGGGCCTGGGTCTAAACTACAGCACGTAGGGTGCATACCCTGGACAATCTAAATAACATCCACAATCTCTGGCCGATGGAAGGTACTCCAAGAGAAGTGAGGGACAGTGGCTAAGTACCGATCACCAGCATCTCCCATAGAGTGTGTCGAATGGATCTCGGTCCTGATGTCCGCCACCTTATCAGCAAAAAAATGAACAAGCTCATCACACTCCAATTGTGAAAAAGCTCTTCAAACCTGCAGATAAGCTAGGTTGCACAGTCTGTCCACAGTTCAAAAGAGCTGAGCCAGTTGGTTATGAGCAGCAGCAATCACCCGGACAGGGCGCGCCTTCTTCACGGGAAGTTGCTGACTGAGTAAACTGATAATGCTCTAGCAGTCTAGATAAGTCGACCTAGGGCCAATTTCTGCAAACAATGCTCTAACCTGCGCACTAGTCGCCGCAGCTCCCTCAAGCTCCAGTCAAACCACGGGGACCGAGGGCAGAGAGAGAGAGGACTAACACGGACAGGAGTGATGGAATCCAGGGCTGAAGCAATGGCCTTGCTACAGGCCAGAACCAAAGCCTCTGGATTCCCACTTGCCACAGGAAAATCTGATAGATCAAGCACCGCTGCTAGGCCTTCAGGGCTCAAATCGTGTAAAGGGTGGTACCTGACCATCTCCACAGGGGCAGGCCAACGCGAAGGGGCACAAAAATTGAATCTCACAGTGTAGTGATCGGACCATCCAACAGGTTCCACCCCCACATCAGAGGCTTCAATCCTCAAGAGGAAAACCAAGTCAAGGGAGTGACCATGTTTATGAATAGCAGAGGTAACAATCTGTGTAAGGCCCAGTGATGTCATCAACTGGAGGAAGTGTTGTCCAAATTGCGAGGGTTCGTCATTGATTCAGGCATTGAAGTCACCCAGGACCATCAGCCTAGGCGACTCAAATGCCATATCGATCACAAAATTCGCTACTTCCTGAAGGAATAGCTTCTCATCCCCGGGTGAATGGTAGATGAGGGCTATCCTACAGCCTACACCTGATAAAACAGTACACTCGAAGGACCTGGCATCCTCAACTGATACACTTGTGAGGCCCAATTCGGTCTTGAAACAGACCACCCCCCCACCCCCCTGCGGACCAATCTCGGCCAGTGTATCACCGAATACCCAGCTGGAATCGCAGCCTCAAATATGGGGCCAGCACTTTCATCCAGCCAGGTTTTGGTGATGCATGCCAGATCTACAATGATTGCAGTCTTGTTCTTAACAGATCTGGTGTTGCATAACACTGTTCAAGTTGGATGGGTCTCCTGGGCTGCCCTAACTGCCTGCCCACCCATAATGGTGGTGCCCTTGGGTATGGAGACTAGACATGAAGGACCACGTTCCAGAATCCATTTTGGCCCAGGGTGTCTTCTAGGTTTAACTACCCGGATGTGAGTGTCCCACTTATCCATCCTCCGCTGTCCGCGGCCCCCACCCCTATGAGCAATACCCAGTGCTCTACAGCACTGGTAGGTGGAAAATAATAGAGGTGGGGATAAAAGGGCAGAGGGCGTGGAGGGCAGAGGATGAATGAGGATTAAAAACAGACAAGCTCTTCTGTGACACAATGGCTTTAAATATAGCATTATTAACAATGCTAAATTCCTTGACTTCTACAGACAAATTTTTCCTAAAGGGGATAATACTTACTTTAGAGGGCAACTATCAACAAGGATAGATTTTGTATTCATTTTAGCAGTCTTGACTATTACAAAGATAAAGGTCTTAGCCTGGGAGTTTTCTGACCATAGGTCAATTATCCTTAACATCAGTTGTAAAAACACACCAAGGTACTGGAAAAATACCTGGAGATTAAACAGCTCAGTGTTAAGTGACGAGCTGACGACCTAACATATAAGAACAGCCTGGAAGGGAGATTGGTCCGCTAGGTTGTCTGTAGCTGAAACTTACGAAGATGCTGCCACCTGGTGGGAAGACATAAAAATTTCCTGGAAAGATTTCTTTCAGAAATTTAGTAGAGATACAGCCACAGAAAAGTATCTTTCCTACCTCCAATTTAGGGCGGAGCTGCAGAAACTTATTTCACTAACTGAATCTTCAAGATGAGACTATGGGACTCGAATAGCAGAAATGAAACAAGAAATTTTTTTAAATTGCAGTATGACAGGGCAACATCTTTAGGGAGGTTAGGTCGCGAGGGCAAAGTAAAGGAGCCCTCCCTCGTACCGCTGGGAAAGGTAGGAATGCCATTGCCACAACCACGAGGCAGTAACGAAAGACGCCGGTCCCGAGAGATAGCATGCTGACTCCCATTCTGTAGCTTACTTCATAGTGCTCCCAAGTAGGCCCCGCTGACGCTCTGTGTCAGCTCCGCACCGGCGCCGCCACCACCCTTGGTCGGCTCTGAGCTATATGCTGCACACACCACGTGGGCGCATGAGCCTATCAGCCCACTTTACCATTAGCAGCTTCTTAGCTGCAGCTGCTAGAGGCTGCCAAGTGGGATTCCATAATTCCAATTCTGTCTGTGCAGCTCTCATACTTATAGTCTGGCATTTGTTCCTGCAATTATGTTGTCAGAATAGGGATTTACACAGATCTTCAGTGTTGATCTCTTGCTTTCCTGCAGGTAGTTCCTGCTCTCCCCCACTGTGAAAGTCTGAATAGCTGAAACCTAGGGAATCCTGCTCCCTTAGCACCACTGTCTGGTACTGGAACAGAGGTGCAATAGGATGCTCAGCACAGTAGCCCAACCGCACCCACAGCAGTGTTGGTACTCGAAGATGAATTTGCCACTAGCTAACATTGGAATAATTTCTGTGTTACTCCTATATGTAACTGCTTTAGGATGGGTGGATGCCAAAATAAGTGGCTGTCCTGACCCCAACCTGCCTAGGGGAGTACGGGATCGACACCTTCCGCTCCCCTCACATTGCCACTATCTCTCAATTTCACTCGCACTAGTTAACAAGCATGGACTTGCGCTAAAGGGAGCCTGTTATCTCATTTTCTGTGACACCTCAGGTGACCGACCAAAACGATCCTCCCCGATACAGAAGGGGGTCCTCCACCTCATCCTACTTATACTAATATTAAGGGCTGGTGACATCCACCCTAATCCTGGGCCCCTGCCCCCAAACTCCATACTAGGATCATCCGGGGACCCCACATGGTGTCACACCAGGGGACTAAGGGTGGCCCACATGAACATCTGTAGTCTTCGACCAAAGATGCCGGAGGTACAATCTTGGGTAGACACCTACAAACCAGATGTGCTAGCCGTTTCAGAAACTTGGCTGAAGCCCTACATACTCCCTCATGAAGTGGAACTAGTCCATTACAACTCCTTCCGAAAGGATAGGGAAGGGAAAAAAGGAGGGGGAGTTCTTGTCTATGTGATCTCCTCCCTGACGGCTTCCTTGTCCCCTGTGGAAACATCAAACACAGCAGGACTAGAATCTATATTTGTCCAACTTGTCCTGGGCAATGCTAAACACCTGACCATAGGATGTATCTACAACCCTCCGTTGGGGGGGTACTGCCGCACTCCAAAGCCTCATCAGCCCAATAGCTGGGGCATGACCCACAGAGCTGTTGGTCCTTGGGGACTTCAACCTAAGGTGGGATCCCACCACTGAGCAAAAATATAAGGCAATACTCCTAGATGCTAACCTGACCCAGGTCATCACCGAGGTCACAAGGCATAACCATGAAACAGGGAATCACTCTATCCTGGACTGGATACTCACTTCAAACCCACCAACCTACAAGTGGCTGGTGTGATGTGAACGCCCTAGCGACCACTCACCCACCTTCTGCATATGGAAAACCGGCCTCCCAGGACCCCGCCCAAACTCATAGTAGCCAGGGACTTCTCTGGATACTCTGCAGAAGCACTCCAGAGGTCCTTAAGAAACATAGACTGGTCTCCAGTGAGACACCTAGGGAGCATAGATGATGCAGCGCACTTTTTCCAGAGCACGTTCTCTGCTGTGGCTAACATGCATGCCCCAGTTAGAACCAGATGAGCCAAGGGCCATTGCCACAAGTGGATATCACGTAAACTGAAGGCACTGATGATAGCCTGAGACAAAGCCTGGAAAAGAGCAAGGAGCTCCACCTCCCCTGCTGATCACTCTGCCTATAGATCCCTGAGGAATCAGTGCCAAAGAAAGTCCAAGAATGCCAAAAGGGACTAGTTAAAATCCCTGCAGAGGCAAACTCTAACTGACCCAAAGTCCTTTTGGACAAGTATCAACTCCTGATAAAAGGCACTAAACCGCCCCAGCAGGGTAACATAACACACAATGGAACTTCTCTCAACGATGGAGAGGAGGTCGCTACAGCCTTCAATACGCTTTTACCGACCTGGGGCGCTCAGACCAACACCACTTGCAGCTCTCCAGAGCCCAAGGTCCAATGAAACTAGGACCCCACGATCACCAACTTCCATCTATGGATGGTGCGACTCAAAGACATGCTGACCCTCCTTCAATGCTTAAACCCAATGGATCTCCAGGACCCGGTGGCTGGACCAAGGCTGCTCAGGGCTGCCACCCGGCCATCGCACTGCCCGTGGCGCAGTGTCAAACAGATCCCTGCAGGAAGGTGCAGTCCCTTAATATGGAAAAGGGCACGTTGGTGCCAATACACAAGGGCGGAGCAAGGGAACCTATAGGAAACTACAGGCCCATCTCCATCCTCTGTCACTTGGCCAAAATCCAAGAGCGGCTAGTTTACGGCCAACTCAGAGATTACCTGGAAGCCAATAGATTACTGGCACCCACACAACACGGCTTTAGACCAAAGCATGGGACCGATACCGCCCTCATCAAATTCACCTCTGATGTCCTAACAGCCTGGGACAAGGGTAACCCAACTGGGGCTGTATTCGTAGACCTCTCTAAGGCCTTCGACCTGGTGGATCACTCACCCTTGCTAACAAAGCTTAGCCAACTAGGGATGGACCAACACTCCTCAATTGGATCTGCAATTACCTCATGGACCGCACTCAACAGGTCAAGTGGAAAGGGCCACCTCACAACCCCTACCCTAACTGAGGGAGTCCCTCAGGGTTCAATCTTAGGTCCACTTATGTTCTCCCTATTCACAAATGACCTCCATGAGCGCTGCGGTGGAAGCTCCTTAGTACAGTACGCAGATAATGCGGTACTCTACAGAACTGGGGATCACCCATCTGATCTAGGACCTGGGCTCCAAAATGACTTCACCAAGGCTGAGACTTGGCTAATGGAGAATCGCCTTGTTCTCAACCCCACTAAGACCAAGGCCGTGCTGTTTGGGCCAAAATCCCTGGGCCTCTCCAGGAACCATCTCCTGCCACTCACTACCTTGGCCGGCTCCAACATAGAGGTGGTACAATCAGTCAAATACCTTGGTCTCATATTAGACCAGGGCCTCACCCTCAAGCCCCAAGTGGATGCTGTAACAAAAAACATACATCAAAAACTGGGCCTTCTCTATCGCCTTAGCCACAATATGATACCAGAGACTAGACTGGCCATCTCACAAACTATCCTTCTCCCGACCTTAACCTACGCCGCTCCCATCTTACTTGGCACCACTAAAACGGACCGGAGCAGACTCATGACCCTAATCACAAAATAGCTCTCTTTGCTTCAAAATCCTGCTCGAGGACCCACCATTGTGATGCCCTCACTGCCCTCAACTGGCCATCCCTGGACAATAGGCTCCAGTACCCCCTACTAAACTGGACCTATAAGCTCCAGGAAGCCCTTCCACTGGCAGGCCTGAATGGACTACTTGCCCCAAAGCCGCACAGATGATCGCTTCGCTCCTCGAACAAAAAACTCCTGGAGACTCCCTGGACCTGTACAGTTGCAGGGAGAAAATCCTTTACTCACCTAGCCCCGGAGTCATGGAACAATCTCCCCAGGCATCTTCAGGAGGCACCAACACTAGCCATCTTTCAAAGGGGGCTACGTGCTCACATTACCAAACCAAGTCCCTGCAACTGCCCCAACAAGTAAGACAATCACACCTAATATCAGTCCATACCAACTAGACACCGCTTCCCTATAAGGGCAACAACTAACGTTGGCTAGAGCTGGCTCACTACCCGTACAGAACCTCCTGTAGACACAGAAGCACTTATTCACCTCTCCACCTGACGTCACTGCTGTATTCCATACTATAATGTATTTGTTGCCCGCGTCCACAGAAACCGTATGGCGCATTCATAACCCCATATTATTTGTCTACAGGAACTGTATGGTGTATTCATAACCCCGTATTATTTGTACTACTCTCAGCGCATCAGTGGACCTTACATGTACTGCTCTGAATTGCTATATCTTGTAACAATTACACTGCACTGTATTACGACTGTACCAACTAATACAATGTACCTCATGCCCTCTTGCACAAATTTGGGATATTGTATACTGTCTTAGCAACTCTGTATGATCCGTATGACTCTGTGATACCTGTCTGTATGTTCAATCCTTATGTACCAATTCCCCAGGTCGCCCCTGAAAAAGGGATCATCGGAGCCCAGCGGGCCTACCCGGTTAACAAAATTTAATAAATAAATTTAATAAATAAATAAGAGCGTAGATTCGGAACTAATGTGAAGAAAGGCTCCATGGATCCTTTTAAAGGATGCAGAGACAGACTAGACCATAGAATAATTTCTGGGCTTAAAACTCAAACTGGAAAGGTGGTTACCTCCCCAAAAGACATACTTAAGCAAGTAGCATAGGCAAATTTAGAGGGGGGGCTAAGGGTACTATAGCTCCCTCATCATGGAGCTCCTCTATTAGTGATACACTGTGCAGCATTCTTAATCGGTATGCACTAATGCATCCATGAAAGCCGCCTAAGTCTCATCTGTCCTCCAGCGTCCTGGTACCGCAGTAAACAACCCCCCCCCCCGCATTACATAGTTGATCCCCCCATGGAAAAGTCGGTCTCCAGCATGAATTTCTCGCTAACTTTCATCCTCTGCCATATGGTCAGGTCCCAGCATTGTGGCATCAGCTGGTCTTTCCTTGGTGAGCCTGAGCATTTGTTCTCTACTTTTGCAGGCTTGGTGCAGCTCCTTTGTTCGTGCGCGGGGTGGGGTCGTGCATGGGGGGGTACAACTGCAGCAAAGCGGAGTGGACCTTAACAATACAGATCTCAACCAGGTTGCCCGGTGCTCAATGCTCCTGATTTGTTGTTGCATCCAGTAGTGGATGTGGCTAGCAAGGGGCGCCTTCTTTAAATGTCTGGGTTGCCGAAGCAAGAGTGAGCTGTAGTTCATTCACTTGGATGATTAACGTTGGAGCAAGAGAGGAGCAAGTGTAATACTGAGAAGCTGACGGTGAGAGAGCGGAGCCCACAAGTGAAGAGCAGATCCTGGATTTTCAGGCTGCAGCAGTCCAGTAATGCCAGGTCAGTGCAGCCTTGGTAAATCAGCACAAGGAGTTGGAGTGAGGTTCAAGTCATCTTCCGGTAGCTGAAGCAATCTGTAGCTGAGAGCTCTATTCATTAGGAGTCATGGGGTCAGTATGTGCTGTCTAGAGAGAAAGAGTCTGGCAGCCAGGTGACCAGAGACAGTACTCAATTAGGGGCACATAGACTTCAGCCTGCTGAAAATGGATCAAGTCTTCATTTAATCAGGAACTTCTTGCTTTAAAAAGAAAGACTTTCACAGTCTCAGACTATGGTGGGTGGGAGGTGACTGCTGGAATGGGACAGGAGATTAGTGTTCCATCAGACTGGGTGTGTAATAAATGTAGTACTAGTGTTATACATTTCTAGTATGGGGAGCTTAAATTCATGACATTAAAATAGTTTAAGGTCACTGCTGGTTTTGTCCTACTTGGCAAATTGATTCTGGTGTGTATTCGCAGGAGAGGGAGTTGGAGGGTAGTGCCCTCCAGTAGCATGCTAGAAGTGGTACAAAACTAATGCTGTGATAGGTCTGGTCTCAGCAACAGCATGAACCAGGAGAGGCAGAAACTGGTACATGAGACCTTTGAACTGAGGTAAAAACTTCAGCAATCTGTGTGATCTTTTCAGTCGTGGTTGTACATTGTGAATGAGCACAGAAGGAAGTAATAGATGGATTTTGAAGGTGTTCTGCTGTATACTATGGCATGTGCAGGAGTTTCTGCATGCTTGGAGAGCAAAATTAGCAACAGAAGTCATTAAGACCTTGTTTGGCACATTGACACAGGCAGTTACGAAACCAGAGAAAAAAAGTGATAAAATCAAATATTTAGTTTATGTAGTTCTATGTATTGAATTGGGAGGGGGTGCATGTTGTGATGTACCCAAGCAAGTGCTGTTGCTAATAAAAAAAAATGCATTTTTATATTTGTTTAAAAACTGTGTTCTGCTATCCGCTTACTGACTTTTTGGGCCTATCATAAAACTGAGATGCCTCATACCATGGGGTTATCCCAGCAAGGGAAATTTTAAAACAACTCAAAATATTTTATTTATTTAAAAATGTATTTTCTTTGGAATATGTTGCTCTATAGAATAAAATCTATTTTGCAAAAATAGTAAGCAAATTTGAAATTATGTTTTCAGAAACTAGATAGCAAAGTGTCTTTGTTCCCATATTTCTGTAGTTATTGTATTTTTTTTTTTTTTTACTGAGATAAGGTTGGGGGATACGTTAATCTGTACTGCAGGACAAACTGGGATGGGTTGGCTTTATGGTACTGTTATAACATGCTTGAGTGAGTGACATTTGTGAACTTGTTTACTTGGATTGTCATTTAATTTGTCTGCAATTTGTCTTTATCACCAAGTCTCTTTCAACTTGTCTTATTTTTATGTGTTTCGGATGTGCTGCTGTCCAGCTGCAGTCTTTTGGTATTTTGTTTTATTTTTGGGGTGGGAGGGTATTTTGGGCAACATACTGTCATGTGGACTGTGGGGACTCTGGCGATGGTGCTAGGGTACAACTCACAAAGCATGGGGAAGGAGGAAATGGGTAGGAAATGCATTAGAAATACCCTACAAAATGCACCAGAATGCACCAAAGTGTTAAAAAATTTCTGGGGGCCTAGGTGGCTCACCACACTCCCGGTCTATTATTTTTATTTTTTATCTGACTTGAGCTCCCCCATCTATTGAATTCCTGGATCCACCCCTGAGTAGCTATACATCTAAGAGAGCAATTTGAGCATGCTCCCCCCACTACAGAACAGTGTCACATGCTTGATGGCTTTCCACAAATCTCAGAAGAAGATAAATCATTTTTAGTAACGTCAGTTTCAGTTGAAGAAGTAAAAAAAATGTCATAATTGACTTTAAAAATAACTCTGCCCCAGGGACTGATGGAATTGGAGCAGAATTCTATAAGTCCTTTAGTGAAGAACTTGCCCCAGTCCTGGAAATAGTCCTGAATAGCATGCTACAAGAGGGCAACTTGGCAAAATCCATGAATGTGGCCACTTTGATTTTACTGTATAAAAAAGGAGAGAAGGAAATATTACGTAACTGGAGGCCCTTAAGCCTGTTGAACATAGACTTAAAGATCCTAAGTAAAATTCTGTTAAATGGATTGGTGTCCATAGCAAACAGGGTAATCAGTCCCTACCAAGCTTGTGCTATACCTAACAGAAGCCAGTGCGATAATTTAATAATACTCAGGGAATTATTTTTCAAAGCAAAGAACAAGGACTTGCAAGGCTATATTCTTGGTTTAGACCAAGAAAAAGCTTTTAGCAAATAGAAACATAGAATTTGATGGCAGATATGAACCGCTTGGCCCACCCAGTCTGCCCAGTTTCCTACCTAACAGATAAGCTGCAGATCCTAGTTAACCAACAGCTTACTTCCTCCTACCCCCCACTAGGACTGCCTTATGTCTATCCCATGCATTATTGAATTCACCCACTGTTCTTTTTTTTTTTTTTTTTTTTATAGCCCCTCTTCTCTGCCATGGTGGAACTTCTTCAGGGAATCCCTAGACTGTGCTCCCCTAATCCCTCCCCGGGTATCTACCGTGGTGTCACTCGGACCTACCTCCATGCTGCCTTGGCCTACCCCCCCGGGCGGGGAGGAGAGGGGCAGGCCATTACCCCCTCCAGTCCATCAGTGTGTGTCAGGAGGTCCCTCTCCGGCATCCAACAGTAGCCCGGTTATGGGTTATCTGGGGCAGTCGGGTCCCATCTCCGTCCTCCACGACAGGTTCCTTTTTCTGTTTTTCTGTCCCCTCCCACAGTCCGTGAGCACACTAGGGAAACCTAGGGGTGGCGCACGTCGAGACGTCCAAGTGCTCCGGTCTCCAGCCCACGTCCTCCCTCCCTTCAGTATGCAATCCCGCTGCACCTCCACCCATGGCGGTAGAGCTGTGGGACACACATCCCCTCCCTCCCCAGAGGAGGAGAGTGGCCGCTGGGTGTTCAATCCTCCTCTCCCCGGCTGACCATCCAGCCGCCGAGTCCATTCCCAACCTGTCTGCTGGGCGCCTGCAAGTGGAATTCCTATCACAGTGCCGCGGGCCGCTCACCCACTGTTCTTGACTCCATAACTCTCCTCAGGGAGGCTGTTCCATGCATCCACAACCCTCTCCATGAAAAAATACTTCCTCACATTACCTCTGAGCCATCCCCCCTCTATCTTCAAATTGTGCCCCCTTGTTCTTGCACATCTCTTTTTCTGAAAGATGCTACCCTCTTGGACTTTGTTGATTCCCTTGCAGTACTTAAAAGTTTCTATTATGTCCCCTCGCTCCCTTCTTTCCTCAAGGGTATACACTTTTAATAAGATTTCACACCGGTTTTTGTACAGAGCACTCAAAGCATATGGGTTACCAGATAAATTTGTGGACTGGATCAAGTTAATGTACGATAATGCTTCCTTCATGCCCAATATTAATGGGTGGATAGGGGAAAAAGTCAGTGTTAGACGAGATGTACGTCAAGGTTGTCGACTAAGTCCACTGCTTTATGTATTTTGTGTGGCTGTCCTTTTGAGGAGAATAGAGTGCTGTCAGCAGATTACAGGGCTGAGTCTGACTGCATCATGCCCCACTATCAAAATGCTAGCATATGCATGTGACTTGGTGCTCTGCATAGACTCCAGTGTAAAAGAAGAAAAGTTGGTGGAAATCTTCCATAGCTTCACTAGTATGTCAGGCTCTAGTATTAATTATAATAAAAGTAATTGTGTGGTTCTGGGTTATGCCCCACAACCTGAAAGGGACACAGTTGCTGACATAAATATAACTAAAGTATAAATTATTATACTAGGTGTTATGTTTAGAGAGGAAGAGATGGCACAGCAGAATTGGAAGGTAGGCCTTCAAAGAGCCAATAAGTTGGTTAGCCTATTGAGAGGGCAGCAAATTTCGAAAAAGAAATGGATTTTATTAATAAAAACTCTCTCAGTGCCAATTTTTTTGTATATAAGCTGCATGTTTCCTCCCCCACAATCTTTACTAGTCTCGCTACTTAGCATCTTCTTCCAGGCACTTTGGGGTAACTGTTTAAATCCAGTCAAAAGAGAAATTACCTATAGGAAGATAGAACAAGCTGGTCTAGATATAAATCTGGGGGCCTTTTTCAGCAGTATTTTCTTGTTCTACAATTCCAGCAATGACCTAAAGCCAGAAGATAGTATATGGAAAAGCGTAGTAGGACATTGGCTCAGACCCTGTTTAGCAGCCTGGGAACAGAAAAAAACAAGGCTACTACATAGTATTCCTGGGCTTCCCAAATATGGACTGGAACACCTTAAATATCTCATTAAATTAGGCATCTCACATGGACTTGCAAGTCAAAAGCAGGAAAGAAATATATAGGTATATAAATCAGAAGGAAAGAAAAGAAGACATCTTCCTTTGGGATCTGTCCGCAGGAAAAAACACAGTTGAACCTTAATATGTTAAAATCAAAAAGATTGCCTGACTTTGTATGGGATTCAGTTTGGCTCAGTTTGCATGGCAAACTAAGTGTCAGGAACAATAACAAACACAAGCAGGTTCAAGACAGGTATTGCTTAAGACACACATGCACACAGGTACTAGAAACACAAGAACACTTGTTTCTAGGATGTGAATATGTTAAGCCATTTTGGAGGTTTTTAGCAAAAGAATGGGGTGAGTCTCTGCTCTGCAACTTAACCTATGACGCATTAGTATATGGAGATTTTGGGGGAGATTGAAGGTGGTATTGTCCAGAAACTGTATATATAATATTAACTATTGTTAGGATCTACATCTGGCAGGCTCGCTGTGTGTTAGTAACACAGCAGAGACAAGTTGTTTATGCAGAAATATTCAGGAATATAAGTATCTCACTGCAGAAATTGTGGGTAATGGATGCCAAGATATGGAAGGATGAAAAACTGAAGCTACTATGGATCAACTGCGAAAAATGGGCTAAGCCCCCTTGAATCATTATGGAGATAAAAAGTAATGAAGTTTAAAAAATTGTATATTCAAATGTTAGGGTTGAATCCCTTGAGATTTTTTTTTGTTACCCTCTTCTATTTTTTTAATTTTTTCTCTAACAGCATGTATGGATTGATGTATCGTTCCTTTTTTTGTCTGTAGTCCTTTTTCTAATAAAAATTCCCCTACTCTTTTCGAAAAGTGCCATGGGATCTTTAACATTCACCTGAACAGGCACATGGGACTTCGGTTTAATGTTTCATCTGAAAGACGGCACCTCAGGATTGCAGCACCCCCCTCATGCTGCACTACAGTGTCAGTATCCGGATATTAACCCAAGTGCCTGTTGCGGGGATAGAAACCACAACCTTCTAATCTTCCAGCCTCAGAGGCGAGTGTGCTACCTGTTGTGACACTGACATTGAGTTAGAAAGTAACTAGTGATTGTTGGGAGTGACAATTCTGCTGATTCCCATTTTTTTCCATTTGGGAATTATTTTTGTTTTCAGTGAATTAGCAGAAATCATGTGTAAGCCTCCTCTCATTTGAGAGGAGCGTACTGCTCATCTTAGGGTCCCCCTCCTTCTCCTCCAGGGCATAGATTTTTGTAAGGTGTGCTGGAGGAGTGCAATTTCTGATAACTGCCACTTGGTAGTAGCAGAGGTAAGGGTTTTGGGAAGCATATAAGCAGGGAGACAGGAAGTTTTTCAGGTCTTTGGAGGGGGAGAGAGACTGGCAGGCAACATCTGCTAGGACAGTAGAAGGGGGCAACCTCCCTTCTGTAGGCAGGCTGACTAAATGCAGCATTGAGGTGCTGGGTCCTGAGCTGGAGCATTCCGTGGGTGGTGGTAGGTAGCCACAGTTTGCAGTCGTTTGGGCCCTGGGTCTCCTGGGGGGGCTGGGTGGTGAGAGTACCCAGTTAAAGTAGGTGGTAGGTAAACAGGTTAGACCCTGGGGATGTTGAGGAGACTCATGGAAGCAGGTTAGGAGCCTGGGCTGTTGGGGCTGTGGCAGAGCCTCGGCAGGAGGGGACTGGTGGCAGCAGTCCTTCTCTTTCCTGTGTGGCAGGGCAGCTCGGGCAGGCCAGTGATGGGGATGGTGGAGGCTCTACCCATTTAAGGTTCAACAAAGGAAGAAACTGTGTGCTCAGTCAGATAACATGATGCAGAGTAAGGTAGCAAACCTTATTAATTAATGAAAAAAGTGTAACTCTGCACTCCTCTGCAAAGAACCACAGACAAATTTATAATCACTGTTAGTGTTCTATTTATTCCTTACAAAACTATAAAGACAACAGCATGAAAAAATAGCATAATAGCTCTTCTGTGGTTACAAAGACAAAAAAAACGCTTTCCCGTGTCTGAAGAAACACACCCCTGCGCTTCGACTGACTACTCAGTCTTTATTAGGGGGTAAAGCATGTTTCTCATTATCCTCTTTAAATAGCCACAGTATCAATTATTAATTAATTCAATTTGACTGCTAACCAATAGAGGATAGCTCTTATTGTTACATCATTACCTATAATTAAGATCACAAGTGGCTGTGGAGGAATTTAAACATGCTTGCATCCATTATACAAATTTCAATACAATTCAACTGATTTTCAATCTATGTGGTATTTTTAACATAAATCCATCAAAAATATATCCATATTAACTCTTATCTTTGAATGTATCATGGGCGAGGGTGTGGGGTGCAAGATACTTCTCATTTACCGTCCACCAGGTGACGGGAATGTTTTCCTGTGGGAAGTCGCAGACTACATTGTCGACCTGACATTGGGATCCCCCAGATGGTTGGTTCTGGGGGATCTCAATGCTTGGGTCAACGATGAACTCTCGCAGTTTGGTCAGGACTTCCACCAGTTAATGATTTCACTGGGCTTCACACAGGTTATTTCCTCTTCGACCCATATTGGTGGTCATTCATTGGACTTGGTGATCCTACTGGGGATAGAGATATCCAATTTGGTGGTGGAACCAGTCGGGTGGTCTGACCATCACTCCATTGGGTTCAGTTTTGAGGCCACCCCTAGTAAGCCAGCCCCTATGGAGATGGTCGGGTATTGCCCTTTGAGGGGTGTTTCCCCAGATGGCCTGATAACGGTACTGGACCTATCAGGTCTACCGAGTGATTGCATGGACCAAGGGGACTTGGTACTTGCCTATAATAAGGCAGTAGTAGGGGCCCAGGATACCATTGCTCCTGTTTGTGTTTGTCCCCTCACTCTTTGCCCCAGGTCTCCTTGGTTTGATGAGAGTCTGAGGGAGTTGAGGAGAGTCAGACGAAGGTTAGAGAGGTGCTGGAGAAAATCGGGCCTGGATTGCGACAAACTTGGTTTGATGGACCATTACGTGGTCTATCAATCAGCAATCTCTCGTAAGAAGGCAGAATTCCTGTCCAGAGAAATTGCTGCTGCACAGAATAGACCAGCTCAGCTATTCCAGACTGTGGACAGATTGTGAAATCCAATCTGTCTTCAGCCCAGAAGAGCCTTTTCTCAAGAATGGTGTGAGGAGTTTGCGCAATTCTTTTCAGATAAGGTTGCCACAATCAGGTCTGATATCCACTTGACCCTCCCTAATGGAAGCTGTGACGGTCGGCAGGAGATGTCAGACACCCAGTTTGTGTGGTCTGACTTCAGCCTTCCCACAATCAGTGACATTGTGATGGTCATCCAGTCATTGCGTCCGACCAACTGTGGTTTGGACCCAGGCTCCACACGTCTCCTAGTGGGCTGTGTGGATAAAATCAGTCCAGTCCTTGCTGAGATAGTCTGGAGGTCTTTGGAAAGGGGGAATTTTCCAAATCCTCTGAAGGAGGCTGTGGTTCAGCCCCTTCTTAAGAAGTCCTCCTTGGACCTGGATTGTCTGGCTAACTACAGGCCTGCCTCTAGCCTGCCCTTTGTGGGTAAGGTTATTGAGAAGGTGGTCGTATCGCAGCTGGATGATCATTTGACCAGCCACAATGTCTATGATTCTCTTCAGTCTGGATTTAGGAAGAGACATAGTACCAAGACAGCTCTTGTCCAGGTACTAAATGACCTCCTAATAGCGAGAGATCGAAGGACTCATTCCATCTTGGTCCTTCTTGATCTCTCTGCAGCATTTGACACCATGGACCATGGTGTGCTATTGGAGCGCTTGCGGTTTATCTGTGGGCAGTCTAGTACAGTCCTCAGTTGGTTTCGATCTTTCCTCGAGGGTAGGACTCAGAGGGTGGTGTCTAGGATTTTTTCCTCTGCATCATTTCCCCTATCCTGTGGGGTGCCGCAGGGCTCCATTTTGGCGCCCATGTTGTTTGCAGTGTACATGCTGCCATTGGGAGTGATTATTAGGTACTTTGGTTTGAGTTTTCACTGCTATGCAGATGATACTCAACTGTACATGTCCTTTGTGCCTGGCCAAGATGCTACCTTTTTGGTCTTTAACAACTGTCTAGCGGAAATCCAGGACTGGATGAATGTGAGTTGGCTGCGGTTGAATCCAGAGGAAACTGAGGTGTTGGTTGTGGACTCAGGTAGTTGGGAGGTGGGTTTGTTGGCGGGATCACCCTCGGGTTTATGGCTTGGGGGTGTTCAGCTAACTACCTCAGACCAGGTGCGGAACCTGGGCGCTGTGTTTGATGAATGTTTGACACTTAAATCTCAGGTGTCAGCAGTTGTCAAAGCCTCTTTTTACCATCTGAGGAACATCGCCCGGGTGAAGCACCTGGTTCCTCCTGATGACCTTCCTACTTTGGTCCACGCCTTCGTTACCTCCCGCCTTGACTACTGCAATGCCCTTTATCTTGGGCTACCGGGGGTTGATATTCGCTGCTTGCAACTAGTGCAGAATGTAGTAGCCAGGCTATTGACTGGTTTCTCTAGGGTCAGTCATATAACGCCTGTGCTCCGCGGACTGCACTGGCTGCCAATATGCCGTTGAATCACCTTCAAGGTCAGTTTGCTGACCTATTGGGCCCTATACGATCAGGGACCTGGCTACCTGAAAGATCTCCTTAGTCCCTACTGTCCCTCCCGCTCTCTCTGATCCACTGACGAGGTATTGCTGGAGATTCCCAGGGTTCGTTTAAAGACCTCTGGGGCCAGACCTTTTAGTTTTATGGCCCCAACCCTGTGGAATTCTCCACCTTGTCAGGTGCGAGATTGCCCTACTGTCCAAAGCTTTAAGGGGGCATTAAAAACACATTTTTTAGCCTTGCATATAATGATTTTTAAATTTTGCTGCCTTGGATTAATTTTAAAATTGTTTTAATTATTTATTGATTTTTATTATGTTATGAACAGGTGTCTCGGTTTTGGAAAGGCACCTTTTACAAATAAAGTTTGGTTTGATTTCATTTGATTTGATATCATCAGTAAACCGGATCGTGATGTTCATGAAAATAACTTAATCGGCAAAAACATGCCATATTCAAATAACCAAAGCATCGCTATTGCGTCTAAAGAAATCTTCTCTAACCAATTCAAATATTAATTTACAGATTTTTAATTTAGAATAATATTCCCCTACAGGTCCACTATAGCATACATAACCAAGTGGCTCTGGTGGGGTATTAATCCAATTCACAAAAACTATAACTAAATTGCCATCTTCTTGTCACATCACAATCCATATATATATTTTTACTGAAAGATGCTACCTTCTTGGACTTTGTTGATTCCCTTGAGGTACTTGAAAGTTTCTATCATGTCCCCCCCCTTTCCTCGAGGGTATACATATTAAGCTTCTTTAGTCTCTCTTTGTAGGGTTTCTGGTGCTGACCCTGCACCATTTTAGTTGCCCTCCTCTGGACTACCTCCATCCTGTTTATGTCCTTGTGGAGATGGGGTCTCCAGAACTACACAATGTACTCCAGATGAGGTCTCACCAACTGTCTGTACAAAGGGATAACTACTTCTTGTTTTCTATTGGTGATGCCTCTCCCTATGCAACCCAGTATCTCCCAGCTCTGCTTACTGCCTTCTCACGTTGCTTGTCTACCTTTAGGTCATCTGAAATGACTACCCCTCAGTCCCATTCCATTTTTGTTGTTGTTAGTACCCCCCCCCCCCATAGTGTACTCTTCCCCTAGGTTTTTGTTTCCCAGGTGCATTACTTTGCAATTCTTTGCACTGAATCAAAGCTGCCATACTTTTGACCATTCCTACAACCTTGCCAACTCCCTTCTCATCCTTTCCATCCCTCCCCTTATGTATCAACCCTGTTGCAGATCTTTGTGTCATCTGCAAAGAAGCATCTTTTTCCTTCCAGACCCTCCACAATGTCACCTATAAAGACATTAAAGAGGACTGGTTCCAGTACTGAACCCTGCTGTACCCCGCTAGTAATGCTCTTTTCTTTGGAGTGTACTCCGTTTACTATTACCCTCTGCATCCTCTTGTCAAGCCAATTTTTTAACCCAGGCTACCACTTTGGGACTCACTCCCAGGCTCGCTAACTTGTTTATTAATCTTGTATGTGGAATTGTGTCAAATGCCTTGCTAAAGTCTAGGTATGCCATATCCACAGCCCCTCCCTGGTCTACTACTTTGATCACCCAGCCAAGGACATCTATTAGATTCATCTGACATGACCTTCCTGCTGTGAATCCATGCTGCCTTGGATCCTGTGCCCCAATGGCCTTTAGGTACTCAACAATTCTTTCTTTCAGAAGTGATTCCATCATTTTCCCTACCACTAAGGTGAAACTAGCAGGTCTGTAGTTTCCTGCCTCTGCCTTGCTCCCACCTCTGTGAAGAGGAATCACATCCACCCTCTTCCAGTCCTTGGGTACCACATCATCCTCCCATGATTCATTAAAATGGGTAGTCAGTGGTGTCACTAGTTCTCCCCTGAATCCTTTTAGAATTCAGCGGTGAACCCCATCAGGCCCCATTGCTTTGTCCAGTTTGCATTTTAGGAGTTCTTTCAGCACCCTTTCTTCTGTGAATGGACTGGTACCGACCCCCCCTATCTAGACTGCTTCTATCATTTCATTTAGGAACCTCCCCCTCCTCTTCTTTTGTTAATATTGAGCAAAAGTATTCGTTCAGTATCTCTGCCTTTTCACTGTCACCCTCTGCCCACTCCCCTGCACTTTATTAAGCCTCACTATCCCTCCTTTGGTCTTTCTTCACTCCCTAATGTACCTATAAAAGGTTTTATCCCCCTTCTTAACTGAGTTGGCTATCTTTTCCTCCATTTGGGCTGTTGCTATTCAGACTGCCTCCCCTGCTTCCTTCTGCTTCAGCTGATACAGTTCTCTGTCCTGCTCCTTCTGTGATTCCTTATACTTCTTGAATGCTATCTTTTTCTCCCTAACCTTCCCCGCCACCTCTTTTGAGAACCATAGTGATTTTTTCCTTAGTTTTTTTTTTTTTGCTTCACACAAAGGATTGTTGCCTCTGTGATGGCAGTTTTGATTTTTCCCCATTGTTCCTCCACCCCTCCTTCTTGCCTATTTGCTAGTGCATTCCTTAGGCACTCTCCCATTTTGCCAAAGTCAGCCCTCCTAAAGTCCAGTACCCTCACTTTTGTATGGCTTGACTCTACGGCTGTGTTTATCATGAACCACACAGTTTGGTGGTCACTTGTTCCCAGATGGCTACCCACTTCTAAATCTGAGATCTTCCATCCATCACCATTTGAGAGTACCATGTCTAAGACTGCTCCCTCCCGAGTGGGTTCCAACACTAGCTGTCTGAAGCATGCCCCTTATAGGTCTTCGAGAATGACCCTGTTCTTGGATGTGACTGCAGCAAATGTGCTCCAGTTAACATCTGGCATATTCAGGTCCTCCATCAACCACATCTCCCTTTTTTCTGCCATTCTAAGGATGCCTTCTATCATTTCCTTGTCCATTTCCTCCCCCTGAGATGGAGGTCTGTATACAACCCCTGTGTGGATTGTGGTGCCATTTTCTGTCTCCAAGGTGACCAACAGAGCCTCCTCTCCTCCCTGTGTACTCTTTAGTTCTATTGTTTTGATTCATTCCCTTATGTAGAGAGTTACTCCTCCTCCTCCTCTTTTACCCTCTCCATCCCTCCTGTAGATCGTGTACCCTGGAATGTTGACATTCCAGTCATGGTTCTCTGTGTATCATATTTCTGTGACTGCCATGATATCCAGGCAACCCTCTTCCATCAAGGCCACTACTTCAGGAAGCTTGTTATCCAGACTATGGGCATTGGTACTCATCGCCCCCAATTTTTTTGATTAGCCTTACCCCTTTTAGCCCCATCTCTGTCCTTACTGCATTTGCCTTTTTCTCCTTTTACCTCTGTCCTACTCCCTATCAACCTCTCTACCTTGGTGTTTACCTCACTAACTACCCTGTTTTGTGGGGGGAGGCTGGGAATTCCCTGCTCCTTTTCTGTGCCCCCCCAGTTTAAAAGCTTGCCAATGAAGCATTTAAATGTATCACCTAGGATCCTGGTTCCCCTCCAGGACAGATGCAGACCATTGTGCCAGTATAGGCTTGTATCCCTCCAGGTGTGGACCTCCAGTCCCCAATGAAGCCAAAACCTTGTGCTCTGCACCAGTTTTTCAACCATTCATTGATATCCATGGTGTGGAGTACCCTAGCCTCCCCCATGTCATAGACAGGCAGCACCTCTGAGAAGGATACCCTGCATGCTACTTGTCTAAGTACCTCCCCAACTCCACAAAGTCATCCTACACTGCTCTGCTCTGATCCCATGCCCAGCTAGGTCATTTGTCCCTAGGTGGACAATGATATCCAGCTCCCTCTCCCATGCAGCTGCTCCTGTGATCCTGAGGATTTGCTTCCTGACCCACCAAGCCATGGCACCGAGCAGAAACCTTACCTTCCTCTCCCTTCCCTCCCCCAGTTCTACCCCCCTAACAACTGAATACCTCACCAGGAGCTCTTTCATTCCCTTGTGGGGTCCTGTGCCACCCTCCTGTGGGTCTCCTTTGTGGAGGTTCCCATCCTCCTTCTCCTGGGTCTCCATTGTGGGTGCCTCCATAGAGAATCCACACTCTGCCAGAATGGCGTATGAATAGTGGAGAGGTACAACTGGAGGGACGCACCTCTATTCCACCACCCTCACCCTCCCTAAGCCCAATGTGGTCCAACAGCTCCTCTTTCTTGGCAACCTCTGAGGCAGCAGTGGTGGTTCTGGTGGTCCCTGGGTGGGGGAGGAGGTTTCCTTATGCCTTCCCAGGTCGGCCTGTGGATGGGCAACCTTCTCTATCACAGCAGAGAGGTGCCTGCAAATAGGGAAGCATCACAGTCTCCAGAATGTCTCCTGGAAGACTGCTGCCCCACAGCCAGTGCATTGCCTCACTCCCCACATGTCTCTCTTCTTTCCTGTGTTAAATTTGGTAAGGGTTTTTTTTTTTTAGTGTGTGTGTGTGTTTATCCCCTACACAGTGTCCTGGGCTATTATGGATGGGACAGGTGTATATCCCTTGCCCTTTTGGAGAAGTGATGTCAGAACCCCTGATATAAAAGAAATTATGCCCTTGGGGTGGGCAGGGTCGGAGGCAGGATTGGTGGGAACAAGCCCATGCCCTCCAGTTATAGCTCTGACCCACCACCCCAGTGAGTGTTTTCCTTCCTTTCAGCAAGACAACCTGCACAACAATTTAACAGAAAGTATATCCAGCAAAAAGAAACTATTTCAATCATAGAAAAATAAAGCAGTTGAGCCCAATACCTATGATGTAAGCATCCCCTGACCCAGCCTTATACAACCTGATGGTCTGTGCTCTGAAGATAATCAGAGCAAACCAGTTTCAACCAGCTAAGGCACAGTCTGGGTCAAATACACAAATCCACTAAACTGCAGGACTTACAGTACCAAAAATGGTTTGATGCAAAATGTCACCAAAATACTAGTAAACAACTAGCCAGCTGTCCAAAAGTGAGAAAAAACAATATGCAGAGAAAGAACTGGAAGGGGACAGGATCAGTTGTGTTCCAGGACAGTAGCTGCTGCTTGTTGTTTTCACAGGGTTCTTGTGGATTTTACTTGGTAGAAGGTTAGTTCTTTTCTTTCTTACTTCTAAGGGGCTAGCAGGGTATTGTTTTGGGGACTGCTGGAAGTTTGAAAACTGGTTTGGTGGCTGTAAGTGGGCTCATTTTGTAGATGTTTCACTGTGTAACAGGCTGCGCTGGTGGAGGCCTATTTCTTCTGATTTAAAACCTATTTGGTGGGATTTGCTTGGGCCTGGTTCTTTGGCTGCTGGGCTTGGAAGGGAGACACAGGGCTGATACACTCTTTCTCAAGTCAGGTGTCTGCCCAATACCCACCCTCCTCCCTCCCAGAATTCTGCTAATTTATAGGGAACACCTGCCCTGCAATTGAGGAAAAGGCTGCAGGTGCAGCTCATGTTGTTCTAGTCACTGGGGTTGGATTTAAAGGCTGGGAGAGAGGAGCTTAGGGAGTTGTTCATTTCCCTTATAAGTTTAATGTGTTGTACTGCACCTAGTAACAGGGTTACTGGTGTACAGTGGGACTGTCTCTAAGATTAGTGGGTGACCTGATTAGGCAGTAGGGTGTATCTTGGACTAGGGGGAAACCTGGTGGCTCACCAAAGGAAACCTATTTGGAAGGGGATGGAACCACACGTCATTAGGGCTGGCATCTTTGGGAGGGTGGTGGGGTGCACAGGGTGTGGAGCAGCCATGATACTGGACTGGGCTTGGAAGTTCGGTGATTGCCCAGTGAACTACCAGCTGGCAGAGCTTAGGGAGGAGGTTGCGGGGATTAGGAGACAGCTGGGGGAAGGGGGGCGGTATGGTTGGGGAAGGGGGCTGGGGATCTCCCATGGGGTTGCACCAAGCACTGGGGGTGGGGGCATAGGGAAAGGAGTGCAGGAGAATACTCAGGGGTCACATAGGGACCCTGGCAGAGGGGGTCCAAAAGGACACTACCAAGGAAGCAGGCAGGTAACTGGGGACCCTCACAAAGGAGGGACGGAGGGACAACATTCTCAGGATAGTAGGCAGATGGCCAGGGCTGGACAGAAGGAAGCAAAGCGGGGAGCTGGATCAAACCTTACACTCAGTAACTGCTTCAAATCTCTTCTTCTGCTCGAGGATGAGGGGGGTGATGTAGCCACGACAGGGGTGGTTAGAGATGGAAAGGGAGTGGGGGGCAGGAGGCAGGGGCCAGATAGCAGGAAGAACAGGGGACCTGGAATGCAGGAAAATGGGAGGAGCAGTGAATCAGAGCAGGAGGGGCAGGGGGAAGAGGGAGGAAAGCGCAAGGAGAAGGACCAGTTGGGAGGAAAGGTAAAGGAGAAGGACCAGAAGTACAAGGAGGATTCAGTAAAGGGAGCTGAGGGTTTAGGCCAGGGGAGCACGACAAGCAAGGAGGAACTAAATGGAGACAGGAAGGAAGGGAGGACGAGCCAGGCTAGTTTAGCAGATGGGAGAGAAGGACCAGTCACGAGCAGTGAAGGGGGAATTAGCAAGGTACAGAAGGATACTCAGGAGGAGGAGAGGCATAGGATTAGAGGGGAAGGGGTGGCCATGGTAAATAAGGAGGGGGTGGCATATGGCACCCAGATAGGGGGAGGAACAAGGAGCTGGCTGGGTGGAGGGGCCGGTAGAAAGGATGAGGGACATGGAAGGGGGGGACATGGAGGAAAAGGAGCAGTCAGAGTGCTCCTGTTGGGGGATTCTATGATCAGGGGTATCAAATGGGATAGGGAGAGAGAAGCCTGGCCAGTTAGAACAAGATGCTTCCCTGGACTAATGGTGCACAGAGCTAAGCACGAGGTATATCAGCTGGCAAAGGATTGTGGGGGTTTTCCAGACATACTGGTCCACCTGGGTACAAATGACATTGAGGGAAATAGCGAGCTAGAGATACAGGCAAGATTCAGGGAGCTTGCCAGGGTCTGTCATGACATAGGATGCACTATTTCCTTCTCAGAAATCCTGCCGGTGCCAAAGGCTAGTGGGGAACACAAAAGGAAGATTAGGGAGATAAACCAGTGGCTCAGGGAGTGGTGTGAGGCCAGAGGGTATGGGTTGATGGGGGATTGGGGGGAGACCTGGGAGGATAAGGAGCTGTATGCTAGAGATAGACTCCATCTCAATTTGGAGGGGAAGGGAATCCTTAAGTTGAAAATAGAGGGTTCATTGGTGAAAAGTGGGGTTTAAACTTGTGAAGGGGAGGATGGGAGAAAAGGCTGTCAAGGGGGTGCCGATAAAGGAGGGATTCTGTCTCCACCCCCCTTGGGAGCTGGAGGATTGCGGGAAAAGGCCGACTGGCAAAGTGCAGACCAGGGGAAAACAGAATCCCCATGGGAACACGAGCAGGGGGAAATGGAACTATAGGGAAAGGGTGGAAAGTAGTCCTGCTAAATGCCAGGAGTGTAGACAATAAAATGCCTGAGCTCCAGGCAATGCTAACTGAGGGAGCAGTGGATGTGGCAGTGGTCACTGAGACTTGGGCCACTGCAGGACACGACTGGGACCTGAACCTGGAGGGTTACACTATGTTCAGGAAGGACAGGGGAGGGAAGGAGGGAGGAGGGTTAGCAATGATAGTCAAAAACTGCATTGGCATGGGGGAGTAGAGGAGGTGGAGGGAACTGTGGAGGCAATTTGGGTCACCTTGATAACAAGGGGGGGCAAGAGAATAAAAATAGGAGTGGTGTATAGACCCCCTGCCCTGGCGAAGGAGCTGGAGGACAGTCTGGTGGCAGAGGTTGGGAGACACTGCAGACTGGGCAGAGGAACAGTGGTAGTGTTGGGGGACTTAAACATGCCAGGAACAGACTGGGAGACTATGACATCCTCTGTGACCAGGGAACAGAGGTTGTTGGATGTCTTTCAAGACGTGTTCCTAACTCAGCAGGTGAGGGAACCGACCAGGGAGGCGCAGGTACTGGATGTGGTCCTGGCAGACAGTGACCAGATTGAGGGCCTGAAGGTAAGGGACCCATTGGCGGGGAGTGACCATGCCACGGTCTGGTTCTGCCTGGACCTAGGAGGGGTAGAAGGCTGAACAAAGACAGAAGTAACTGACTTCAGGGGGGCGGATTTTAAGGAAATGGGAAGGATCCTTAAGGAGCATTTGGATGGGATTGGGTCAGACATGGACGCTGATAGTAGGTGGGAAATCATCAGGAGAGGGGTGCAAGATTCTACCAGCACCTGTGCAAGAGTAAGACGTAAATGCGGTAGGGCCCAAAAATCCTGCTGGTGGACCAGGGAGGTCCAGGAGGTGGTGCGGGGAAAGAAGGCAGCCTATAAGCAATTCAAGTGCTCAAGGAGTGAAAGGGATTGAGGGGAGTACGAGCTGATGGCTAGAAGGGCCACTAGGGTGGTGAGGGCGGCTAAGGCAAGTGTAAGAGGTCTAAACCTCACTTTCAGGTTCTTGGCAATATTGGAGATGCAAATGATCACAAACAAGTTGCATTCAAGTAATAAACAAGTTTATTACTACAAACAGGGATGAATCACAGTTGCCCTAAGCAGTTCTTACCAATACGAACCGGGAGCCAGTGCTAAGCGTTCCCTACACCTCAAGGTTTCTTTGTAGTCTCTTAGGATCTCTCGGGTCTCTGAGGTGCAAAGCCTGTGCATAACATTATATACCTATGATAATTACTATGGTTACTGAAAGATAGAAACATTTCTAGTTACAGAGATGAGCCCTATTGGCTAAATTAGAGGTGGCTCCACGGTCCAAGATAACATTATATCATTTTGTAAAGTCATCAGTTTTAGAACAAAGACGTTCTTATACAAGATCTTACATAACAAGGTGAAGTGGTGTCCATCACCGAAAGATGGCAATGTTGCCTTACACATTATAATTACTTCAAGGACAGGTGTCTTGGCATCTGACAAGTAAGAAATAGACAGAAAATACATGGTATAATATGTGTGCTTTAGCAAGCAAAGTGAGTTACAATAACATGTATTCATATCCTGACATCTACTCTTGTACGGTAGATGCCCTTAGCCCTACGTATTAGTATAGCCTATGCCTAAACATTAGCTGTCTACGGTGTACCCCTGAGGGTATCAATTAGGGTGCAGGGACCTTGTATAACACAAGGAAGGAGCAGAACCTGGCTAGGGAAATTAGGGAGAGGAACAAGGGTTCTTTAGATACATTGGGGAAAAACGAAGGGTGAAGGGGCAGATTAGCAGGATTAAATCAGGGAGAGATGGGCACAAGACCTGGGGAGCAGGCTGAGGTACTAAATGAGTACTTCACCTCAGTTTTCACCAAGGAAAATGGGGGTGCTGCATCATACATGGGAGGAGACAGAGATACTGAGGAGGGGGGGACCCTTACCAATCGGCGGGTCTGGGGAGGCATCACTGGCAGGAGGGGGGAGGGCTAAGCAGGGAGAAGAGGTACCAGAAGTGGAAATCACAGCAGAGAGAGTGCGGGAAGCCCTCAGCTACCTTAAGACGGAGAAAGCACCAGGGCCGGATAAATTACATCCCAGAGTGCTGAAGGAACTTGCGGATGTCCTGGCAAAACCTCTGGCAGAGCTTTTCACCATTTCTCTGAGGACAGGGTGGGTGCCCCAGGACTGGAAGGTGGCGCATATAGTGCCTATCCACAAGGGGAGATCAAGGGAGGTGGCAGGGAACTACAGGCCTGTCAGCCTGACATCGGTGGTGGGCAAGGTGATGGAGGGCATTGTCAAGGAGAGGCTGGGGGGACCTGGATAAGTCAGGGTGCCTGGATGATAGACAGCATGGATTCATCCCGGGGAAATCATGTCAGACAAACCTGGTGGAGTTCTGTGACTGGGTGACGAGTGCCTTGGACCTGGGTAGACCAGTGGACGTCCTCTTTCTAGACTTCAGCAAGGCATTTGACTCTGTTCCTCACATGGGCCTGTTGGATAAGCTGGGAGAAATGGGGGTGGGGAACCAGATGATCAGATGGATAGGCAATTGGCTCTGGAACCGGACCCAGAGGGTCATAGTTGGCGGGATAGTCTCATCCCCAAGGAGGGTCATTAGTGGGGTCCCACAGGGATCAGTCCTTGGGCCCCTTCTGTTCAACGCCTATGTCTCTGACATAAGGACAGGAATCAGGAGGAGATGAGTCTCTTTGCAGATGACTCAAAACTGGGGGTGGTGGTGGATGGGAGGAGGGAGGGTGGCCCTACAGGGGACCTGGAGGATCTGGAAAGATGGTCTAGAAAGTGGAAGCTGAGGTTCAATGCAGGAAATGCAAGGTACTCCACCTGGGGCTGGAAACCCAGGCCAAGTGTACTCCTGGGGAAATGCTACAAGTCTCGATGGCTGAGAGGGACCTGGGGGTGGTGGTGGATGTCAAGATAAACAACTCTGAGACTTGTAGGAGGGCAGCAGCCAAGGCCAACAGGATGCTGGGATGCATCGCTAGGGGGATCACCTCCAGAAGGAGGGAAGTGATACTCCCTCTGTATAACTGCTTGGTGAGGCCGCACCTTGAGTACTGCGTGCAGTTTTGGAGGCCACACTTAAAGAGGGACATTAACCTTCTGGAGAGGGTCCAGAGGAGGGCAACCAAAATGATTTGGGGCTTGGGGGACAGGACCTATGAGGAGAGGCTCGAAGAGCTAAATATGTACACATTGGAAGAGAGAAGGGACCGGGGGACATGATAGAGGTCTTCAGGTACATGAAGAGGGTAAATAGGGAAGGAACAGTCAGGGTGCTTCGAAGGAAGGAGGAGGGGGCCACTAGAGGGCATGGGTGGAAGCTGGAGGGGGGAAGATTCAGGGGAGAAAGGAGGAGGTGCTACTTCACTGAGAGGGTGGTGGAGCCATGGAATGCGCTGCCTAGGGGGCTGGTAGAGGCAGAGACAGTGGAGGGGTTCAAGAGGGGGTGGGACAGGTACAAGGGAAGGGTTCTGGAAGCAAAATCCAATGCAGCAAGAATATCCGGAACTGGGAAGGGAGAAGCCAGAGAAGGCAAGGGAGGCAGCAAGGTCAGCACCCAGGGTGGGGGCTGACCAAACAAGCAGACACGAAAGACCGTTGGGCCTATTCTGCTGGCATTTTAGTATGTTAGTATGTTAGTATTTCAATCCCACTGGATTTAAATCCCAATCTACAAGTATATAAGCAGTATTTCAAACCCCTTCTTGATTCAAAAACAAAAGCAATAACAATTGTAAAATTTAAAGTAAGGTATGCCTCCCTCAGATTTGAGCAAGATTGTCCCAGTACTTAAAAAAAAAGTTGTCATGTTTCCTTCTCAACTCTTGTTCATTAAAATGTCCAGTAGCTCTTTCGGTCGAAGACCTTGAGCTGAAAGTTCTGGTTTCTGGGTATTTTGTTGCAATAATCAATGCAAAAAAGTAAATTGGTCTCCTAGAAACAGTGTATTAATAATAATAGTAATATAATGAATTCCTAATATTAAAGAGCTCACAATAAACTAATAACTTCAATTTCCTCACTTTTTAAAGTCTGTGAGTATCTAAACCTAACTTTAATATTCTAAGAATGGTTTGACTTTACCAAAGGAATCACATAAAATCCACATTAAAATTATGTAAATGAGCTACTCAGAGTTGCATAAAGAAAACACTTACTTAAATAGCTTAGAACAGACGGCCCTGTGGGGCAGAGTGTTGAGGTGCTGGATGCCTTACCTCATGCTATGCTGGCGATCCAAGTTCAGGAACAACCTCGGGTCATCAGGGTGCCAGCATGGGGGGGCGGAGCAGGATCGAGCATGCTGAGGGGCAGCTCTCCTCTCCCGAGGGTGGTGAGGATGGATTAGCACACCCCCCCCCACATAGTTCTGCTCCCACCGGGTGAAGGTCTGGTGGGTAGCGCAGGTGGAGAGGGGGGTGGAAAACAGTTCCGGGAGGTGGAAGGGGCTGAGCTAGCACCACAGTGTGCATGCGTGCCTCCACATGCTCACATAGCTGTGTGCTGGGGCCTTGGGGGAGCAAGGAGAGAAAACCTGTAAAAATACCTATATGTCCCTGTCACAAACCCACTCAGCAGGTCAGGCCTTCTGCTCCCACAGTGCCAACCTCTCAGAGCAGTATTGTGAACAGATAACAGAACAGGGTAACCCTCCTGTCTGCTTGTGGGTCCGAATCACCTTTGGTCTCAAGTTCTGGGGGGAATCAAATTGTGAACCTTATATTAGCACACCCAAATGTACAGGCTCAGATAACCTGCACTTCAGGGAATGCCAGATATCTTTCACCTAAGGGCACCTAACCAGGTATCTAAAATGAACCCTAAAAACTCTATGAAAGACTTTAGCTATATTCTTACCTTTTTCCAGTTCAGTAACTCCATTAAGCTTATGAACAGTTGTCAACTTTAACCATCTATACTTCACCTGCAAAAGAAAGAACTTCGGAGGCACACCAGGTATTCTCTTTAAAATAAAAGATTTACTTAAAAATGGATAAAAATATGTAAAATGTAAACACAGAACACTATATCACAAAGCATACAATCACTTAAAAGAAAACAAGGAAAAGTACAAACATAAACTCCTACCACAATACAATTAAACTTTCCTATCTAATGTATTACCTTCTTACAGTGCTTATAGTTAGATGTTGTTTCAAGAGCCCACAAAGAAATGTGTCTCTAAAGATCAGACACAGAATAGCTTAAACTGTCTCTCAAACACACCCCTTCCATGATGTCACCTAGCTCCTCCTTGTTAAATATAAAAAAATAATACACACAGGATGTCCTATCAGGAGATATATTAGATAAGGTGACATCAGCAAAACTAATTTCCCAATATGACTCTTTGATCTTGAGTGTTTTCCTGCTTTCCCAAGGATCAAAGGATATTTCAGTTTCCCCAACTTCAAAGGCAGGAGGCCATAAACATGGCCATAAAATGCAACTCATCTAAAACATCATAAAAGTTTACAATCCCTATATCCTGGCAGCTGGTCAGCTCCAATTAAGTCAGATAAACAGGAGACCCTTAATTATGTCTCTCTAGTCTGCTTAATTACCTCCTAGTTTCAGGTTAATATCCTGTAGCTGAAACCTTGGGGGGGGGGGCATCCCAGGAGCACAGGTTGTCTCATGACAATCACACACTACATTTTTATATTACAAAAATCATAGAGCAATCATAACCAGATGGCCAAGCGTCACAATCCTTCCCACCTAGACTGAATTTGGGGGCTCTATCCCCTGCATGGGATGAGCTTCCCAAATCAGTTCACTCCTCATAAAGATGCAAAAGCCCATCGCTGTTCTGATTGGTCACTCCAGCCCTAAATAAGATTGTCATGTCATACCCTTGTAAGGCAAGACTCCATCTTAACAATCTACCATTAGTTTTTTCCCATTTGCGTCAGCCAAACCAGGGGGTTGTGGTCAGGTTGTACCACAAAATGCTTCCCATATAAGTATGGCTCTAACTTCTTTAGGGCCCACACTATGGCAAGACACTCTTTTTCCACAGTAGAGTATGCCTGCTCCCTGGGAAGTAACTTTTTACTCAGGTACACTACCGGGTGATCTTTCCCTTGGTTGGATGCCTGACTCAGTACTGCCCCAATACCCACATCTGAGGCATCAGTCTGAACTATAAAGGGTTTGCTATAGTCAGGACTTGTCAATACAGGAGCACTGCACAGTGCCTCCTTCAGTCTGGTAAAGGTTTCCTCACAGGCTGGTCCCCAGGTAATTTTCTTTGGAATCCTTTTCTTTACCAGGTCAGATTGGGGAGCAGCCCGGGTACTGTAATTGGGTACAAATTTCCTATAGTACCCTACTGTCCCTAGAAAACGCCTGACTTGCTTCTGCATTTCTGGTCTGGACCACGTCTTGATCACCTCTAATTTTACTTGGTTAGTACGAAGCTGTCCCTGGCCTACAACATGCCCCATGTATGCCACTTCTCCCATGGCCACCTGGCACTTCTCAGCTTTGACAGTGCGCCCGGCCCTCTGTATCCTGCCCAGCACTTCCATAAGGTGGGACAGGTGTTCCTCCCAGCTGGCACTAAAGATGGCAATGTCATCCAGGTATGCCACGGCGTGCTCCTCAGCACCATTTAACAACTGGTTCACCAACCTTTGGAAAGTGGCTGGGGCATTCTTCAATCCGAAAGGCATTACTTTAAATTCAAATAAGCCTATCAGAGTGACGAAGGATGACCTCTCCCTAGCTCTGTCTGTTAACTTTACCTGCCAATACCCCTTGGTCAGGTCAATGGTCATAAGGTAGGTTGTCCCTCCCAACTTGTCCAGGAGTTCATCCGTCCAAGGCATCGGGTGGGTGTCTGACTTCATGACTGAATTCAGTCCATGACAGTCCACACAGAAATGAGTAGAGCCATCTGGCTTGGGAACAAGGACTACAGGTGAGGCTCAGGGGGCGTGGGATTTCTAGATTACCCCTAAATCCAGCATCTCCTCCATTTCCCTCCTAATGTCCTTTTGGACAGCCTCTGACACCCGATATGCTGTCCACCATATGGGCGTCTGTGTCCCTGTCTCCACATCATGCGTCGCTAAGGGGGTTAGTACAGGGTTGGCGCTAAACAGGGGGGCAAAGTCTGCTAAAACCTCCCTTGCTTCCTGGATCCTGTCTGGGGCCAGCTGGGGAGACAATTTAACTGTCTCCACAGAGGACTCCCACTTGCTTTCTTCCAGCATGTCCAGAAGGGGGTCTCCTTCATCCATCCCCTTCCCAGGACTACATACTGTGAACACCATGTCAGCCCTATTAGCATTTGACTTCATCATGTTGACATGGTACATCCTTTCTGTCTGTCTTCTGTCAGGTAACTCTATAATATAGTTCACATTATTTACCTTCCTAACTACTTTGTACGGTTCTGTCCACTCAGCCTGCAGCTTGTCTTTCCAGACCGGAATAAGGACTATGAATTCCTGACCCACAGTGTATGAGCAAGCTCTGGCTCTGCAGTCGTACCACACTTTTTGTTTCTGTTGGGCAGCTGCCAGGTTGCTCTGGGCTGTCCCCATAAACTCCTTCAGCCTTTCCCTAAACCTAAGGACATAATCCACTATGGGAGTTCCCTGGGTGGCATGCTTGCCTTCCCAGTCCTCCCGGATCAAGTCTAGGGGGCCCACGTACCCTGCATCCATATAAGAGTTTGAAGAGGGAAAATCCTGTTGACTCTTGGTGCACCTCCCTGTATGCAAACAACAGGTGAGGAAGGTATTTCTCCCGGTCCTTCCCATGCTGTTCAGCAAACGCTCAGAGCGTTGACTTCAGGGTACCATTAAATCTTTCCACAAGCCCATTGGCTTGTGGGTGATACAGTGTTGTGCATCTCTGCACCACCCTACACTTCTCCCACAAACATTTCATCAGGTCTGACATGAAGGAACCCCCTCGATCAGTGATAACCTCCTGCAGAAACCCAACACGGGAGAAAATCCCAAGTAAGGCATCTTCCACTTTGTCTGTCCTCAGTGAGGATAGGGTGACTGGCTCTGGGTACCGGGTGGCATAATCCAACATGGTCAGAATGAATCTCTTCCCTGAGGAGCTGGGGGATTTAAAGGCCTCACAATATCCATTCCCACCCTCTGGAATGGCTCCTCCACTATGGGCAATGGAATCAGAGCGGCTTGGGTTTCCTTGCCTGCTTTACCTATTTCTTGGCACCAGTGACAAGACCTGCAATACTCCTTCACCTGGGTGAAGTTGGGCCAAAAGAAATTATGGGCCAACCGCTGCATAGTGCGTAAGATTCCCAGATGACCAGACAAGGGAATATAATGTGCAATCTTGAGCAACTGCTCACGATACCCCTGGGGAATGCAAGCTGCCTGCTTATCACCCCTCTCTCTGTCTGCTCAGCCTGCAAATACATCAGTACATTTTCCCAATAAACCTTATGTCTACCATCACCTCCCTGTGCATCGTCAGAGTCTGCCCAAGCCCTCGGCTTCTCTAGACTAGGGTCACTTTTCTAAGCAGATGCAAACTCCTTACACATTCCCAAGGCATGGGACAGGTCCCTTCATTCTCTAAACTAGGGTCCCTAGCACTAGCATCAAGGCACTCAGGATCACTGTCATACCTAACCCTCTGACAATGGGTCACCCCTCCCTCTTTGGAGTAACCCTCCAGAGCTGTGTGGTTAACTGCTGCTGGAGAAATTTCTACCCCCTTTTCATTAGTCTCCATATCAGGAGACACAGGCTGGGGAACCAGCATCCCAGTGGTTTCCACAATGGCTTCCGTGGAGTTCAGGGAACTACAATTTTCCCTTGCCACTTGGCTACAGGTAGCTGCACACACCATCCCATTTTAGATTGTTGCCAAGGATGACATCAACTGCAAACATCTTGGCTACAGCCACCTGTTGCACAGTTCCCCCTGTTTCACCCCAGTCTAGGAGAACACTAGCGAGGGGCAATGTTTTCTCCTCACCAATAAAGTCTTGTACAGTGACATAGTTATTGGGTATAAGCTGACCAGGCTCTACTAGATCCCCTTTTACCAATGTCAGGGATGCCCCTGTGTCACTTAACCCTTGTGTCAGTACACAATTCACTGTGACTGGGTGCATGTGTTCCCTCATGTTCACAGGCATGCTTCCAGGGACACACAAACAACCCATTTCTTTCCTAGCCCCCTGTTGCATATTACTTGCCCTTGTGGGACACTGTCTTGCAATATGCCCAGTTTCTCTACAGACCCAACATTTATTTCTTTTCTCGGAGAAATCTTTTCTCTGAAACCTGGGGCTAACTGGTTTCAGTGGAGGCAGTTTGGATTTTAGCTGCCCTGAAGGTGCGCTTTTCCCTTTCTGCACTGCCACACCTGCCCCATTCACTCTCACAGCAGGTCTGCTCTTGGCATAGCGATCCAAAAGTTCAGCAGCCTCTTGCACTGTTTTGGAATCTTGGTCCTCCAGCCAGATTTTCAGCTCTGCTGGCATGCCCAAAAAAACTGTTCTAATAGAATAGCATTTTCAATTTTATCTACAGAGTTTGCTTCAATTTCTTACCACAAACATTTTAAAAACTGATGTTGTTTCATGGCTAGCTCCTCATAGCTCATGTCAGGGCCTTCTCCTGAGCTTACGAATTTAACTCTGTAGGTTTCAGCAGTTAAATCAAACTTTTTTAAAAAGTGCAGCTTTAAGTTTGCTGTAATCATTACTGTTCTCATTGTCCATGTGACCCAATGCGTCCCAAGCTTTCCCGGTAAGTAGTGGGGATAGCTGGAAGCTCCAAGACCATCTAGGAATTTTAGCCTGAATACAAACTTTTTCAAAGGAATTTAGAAAGACATCCATATCCTCCCCCTCTTTAAATCTGGCTATCAATTTGGAATTCAATTTGTAACCCAGTCCTGTAGTTCCAGTTAAACCCAAGCCACTTACCTGCTCTGGTGCGGGTGGTTGGTGTCATAGCTTCTCCAGTTCATGTCTCCTCTGGTGCTCACTCTCCTCATGATCCACCTCTCGCTGTTCATGGTCCGCCTCTCGCCATTCCCGGCAGCCTCTCGCTGTTCTTGCTGGAACTCTAGCTCCATTCTGTGCAGCTCAATCTGCAGCCTGATTGCTTCTGGCTCCAGAATGCTGGTGACCTTCCCCTGCTGCAATGACCCTTCACTGGCACTGGCCCTGCTGTCATCCACATTGGATCTGGACCCTGCACTGGCCACTAGCCCTTCCATGCTCAAGATCTGGTCCTTTACAGTCACAGTCTGTGATTCAATGCTCTGGGTATCTGCTGTCATCAGGGCATTCACGAGGTTCTGCTTGGTGGCTCTCACCTCATACAGGACTCCTCTGTCCTTGCACAACTGCCTCAAGTAGTCTACAGTGTGCCAGCTGTAGTTGGAAGCCATCTTCCCTAACTACAGCTACTCTAACTTGCACTTCAGAAAAAAATAAAACAGGTACAAACTCAACTGTAAGCAAAATCAATCAATCAATCAATATCTTTATTTATCCAGGTTGTCACCATTGAGCAAGCTCATTTACAAGGTGGACCTGCGTTCCTACAGTAATAATACAGAAAGACAAGTTACAATAGTACAAACAGTAAAAATAGCTGCTATTATAGTAAAAATGCACATTTACAGGTAATATACATTGAACATAGAACTACAAGGAGTCGTGGATAATGAACTTGTGCTGGATCCAAGCCCAAAAACTGTGCATTTTGTAGTGGGAAATATTAGGGAGAGGGTAGGCATACCACATAGAAGATATCAAGTGCATAATGTAGGGAGAGGTGGGGAATAGGGGCGCAAGCGAAGAGGACCTAATTCTTAGAGCAGAGTGAGGGATGGGGAGGGCGGAGGACCATACGAAAGGTGACAAAGTGATTTTTGCCCCAAAACGCGGCAACATATGGAGGAAAAAGGCTGCCATTGTACTAAGTGCAAGAGGAGGAATACAGTAGCAGGGGCATAACTGGGAGGATCCTGGAGGTTGGGGCAGAGGGAGGTGTTGGATGGATGAGGGACCAAATACTTTTTGGGGTGAAAGATGATAATTATCCCCAAGTGCGGTAGCATGTGCTAGAATCAGGCTGCAGCTGTTTAGAGTGTCAAAAAATAAGATATGGGAGTTTGGCAATAAATCCTGTGGATCTGTTGGGCATGCTAGAGGCAGAGGCACACTTTTCAGCTGGGGGGCCGCCGTTTGCGGGTCACTGTTTGAGGGAGGGAGGTTAGTTAGTGTCTAGTAAAACAGTTGCAAATTTCCGTAATGCCATCACGGTAAAGCCTTTTGAACTAAAGGGTACTTACTGGGGTTTTCAGCTTAATTATTTTTGGGGTTTTATTCCATATTGATGGGAGTTCTGTTTCCTTTTTAAAAATAAATCACTGCCTTTTTTTGCAAGTGAGCTGTACAGTATCAAGCTGACACACTGAACAATTTAAAGCATGTGTTATGAAAATTATCAGCACCGCTGCCAACCAATCTGTCATAAATCCATTCAGCAGGTCAGGCCCTCTGCTCCCACAGTGCCAACCTCCAAGCGCAGTATTGTGAACAGGTAACAGAACAGGGTAACCCTCCTATCTGCTTGTGGGTCCGAAACACCTTTGGTCTCATGTTCCGGAGGGATTCAAACTGTGAACCTTATGCTAGCATACACAAATGTACAGGCTCAGATAATCTGCTCTTCGGGGAATGCCAGATATCTTTTGCCTAAGGGCACCTAACCAGGTACCCAATATGAACCCTAAAAACTCTATGAAATACCTTGGGTATATTCTTACCTTTTTCCAGTTCAGGAACAACATTAAGCTTATGAACAGTTGTCAACTTTAACCATCTATACTTCACATGCAAAAGACAGAACTTCAAAGGCGCACCAGGCAGTCTCTTTAAAATAGGAGATTTACTTAAAAATGGATAAAAATATGTAAGCTGTAAACACAGAACACTATATCACAAAGCATACAATCACTTAAAGGAAAACAAGGAAAAGTACAAATGTAAACTCCTACCACAATACAATTAGACTTTCCTATCTAATGTATTACCTTCTTACAGTGCTTATAGTTAGATGTTGTTTCTAAGAACCATAAAGAAATGTGTCACTAAATATCAGACACAGAATAACTTAAACTGTCTCTCAAACACACCCCTTCCATGATGTCATCTAGTTCCTCCTTGTTAAATATAAAAAAATAAAACACACAGGATGCCCTATCAGGAGGTATGTTAAATAAGGTAACATCAGCAAAACTCAATTCCCAATGTGACTCTTTGATCTTGAGTGTTTTCCTGCTTTCCCAAGGATCAAAGGATATTTTAGTTTCCCAGCTTCAAAGGCAGGAGGCCATAAACATGGCCATAAAATGCAACTCCTCTAAAACGTCATAAAAGTTTACAGTCCCTATATCCTGGCAGTTGGTCAGCTCCAATTAAGTCAGATAAGCAGGAGACCCTTAATTATGTCTCTCTAGTCTGTTTAATTACCTCATGGTTTCAGGTTAATATCCTGTAGCTGAAACCTTGGGGGGGGGTCATCCCAGGAGCACAGGATGTCTCATGACAATCACACACTACATTTTTATATTACAAAAATCATAGAGCAATCATAACCAGATGGCCAAGCGTCACAGTCCCCGTTGCCAGTTGGCAGGAGGAGGTGATGGGGACCAAATAGCTATATATATATAAAAAAAAACGCAGAACCCTTTTTAGAACCAAAATCTTCTTGAAACAAAGTCATTCCTTCTTTAAATTTAGAATCTAGGAATTAAAATAACAAACAATCCTTAGGAATGTTATCCTTTATAGTCCTAGATTATACAATGCATCAAATTTAATTGCTGATGCACATAAAATCCTGCCTGCACTTACTTGTAAAGAGAAAATGCTCCCAACTGTGCACTCTAAAGATACTTTCATAAAGTGCTTATTAAAATGCTGGCTTGCTCTGCTTGGACATTTCATGCTGTCCGAGAGGCAGTGGTTGAATAAAAGTTATATCAAAGGGAGAAGTTTTATAGCCCTGTAGCTGATCAGCTGATGAAAAACCCAGCGGATTTTAAAATCCTTCGATCAGATTGGCTAGGAGTCAGAGTTACGTCACTCTCCAAACATGGAACAATCTTTCTCAAAAATATTAAGTTATATTATGTCAGGCCAGCCCAGTGGCATAGAGAGCTGAGGCACCTAGTGCCTTACCTCTTACCACATTGTCAGTGGCTCAGTAGGTAGCACACTCGCCTCTGAGGCCAGGAGATCAGAGGGCTGTGGGTTCAGCTCCCACATCTGGCACTTGGGTTAATATCCCAGTACTGACACTGTAATGCAGCATGAGAGGGGTGCTACATTTCTGAGGTGCCGTCTTTTGGATGAGACGTTAAAAAAAAAAACGAGGTCCCATCTGCCTGGACTGGTGGTAGTTCAGGTGGATGTTAAAGATCCCATGGCACTTATTGAAAAGAGTAGGGAATTTCCCTGGTGTCCTGGCCAAATTTCCCTCATTCACTAAAAATACCACCAACAGCTTAATCTGGTTCAAGGTCAGTTGGCATTCATCTGTATCCCCCCTCCCCCGGGTCGTGCCTGAAAATATGCAGGATTTGTCTAGTGCACTTACCCGGTCAACAAAAGCTAAATAAATAAATTGGGGACCCGGGGTCAGAAGCTAGTGCAGGTTGCTGGGGGTTGGCCAGGGGGAGAGAATTGAGGGTCTGGAGGACAGCTGTCCTCTACCAGGGTTTGTCCTCTACCAGGGTAGGGAGGTTTGTTGGCTTGGCCCTCGGCGTCTCCTGGGTGGAGGCCTGGAGTTAGCGCTGGAAGCTTGAGCAGCAAAGAAGGGAAGGGTCATGGTTATGTGGAGAGTGCATGCCTCCACACATATGCACTTGTGTGATGCCACATCAGGGGAGCTGGGAGAAAAGAGAAAATGGCAGTCACAGACTCTATGAAGTATTGCCTGTCTGCCCTCGTTCTGCACTGCCAGCAGCACGCCAACCCCACTAATCTGGACACTGGGTCTCTGTGTGGAGGGAGGATGGCCCTCCCCTTCCTGGCACTGCCACAGGTGGCACTCCATGGGGGATATGGGGGATTAATGTGTCGGCGAGGCAGTTGCCAAGCAGGAGAGACAGGGACAGGATGAAGAAGCCACCTGCAGTGCGTCCTGGAGAAACACCTTTACAGGAAAAAAAGCTATATTATGTTAACCCAAAAAAGAAAAATCTAAATACAAAAAACAAACCTATAATAGTTTTGTGAGTCTATATATATCATAAAACATGGATGTAGAATTAGTTAATATGCCCACAAATCTGTCAAATGTTTAAAGTAGTAATCATCCCACACACTGGATATTTGCATCATAGGTTTTCAAAAAATCCAACAAATGTAACAAATTGCAAAGTCCAGAGTTTAAGAATTCAGTTAAAAGTTCAGTTACAAGTCTTGGTTTTCCTCTTAATGGCCATTCGTTCAATAGCCCCCACAGTGTTCACTCCCGTGTGCCAACACAGGCAAATAGGTGAAATCAAGTGCATTACAACAGTGCATTTTTTAATTTTAAAGTTCTGTATTTTTGTATCACCAAACTACACATAAATTCATGTGGATCCAAGTGAAATGTTCCTGTACCCTAATGCAAAGAGAAGCTAGGTGCATACAAGGGAAGCCACTCCTTAAAGTTATAGCAAGTCCAGAGAACCATGCACTCAATTAGTGTTAGAGAAAAACGCTGGCCAGACAAATTAGTACAGTTTGAACTGTTTATTTAAATCTTATAAGGCCCAAGCCTGGTCATCGAAAAACAAGCTATACCACAGTGCTTCACCTCCCAAATGAGGCTTCCTTAGGTGGTAAGTTACAACACGGTATACCTTCCCAACAGGGACACCATTACAGCATACAATGTCGATGCTAACATCGACTGTTCGCTGTAATGGTGTGCCAGAGACCTGGGCACACTGTCTCCCAGTACTGCACCGCCTTCCCAAATCAACTCCAACTCGGAGTTGATTATATTTAGTACAGGGGGTGTGGGGGGCAGAACACCCCCACATGTGGGGGTTTAGGGGGCAAAGCCCCCCGATAGAAACAAGGACCAGGTTCCCATACAGATTTATATCAACCACAACTTGCAGTCAACATAAATTCCGTCGCTGTGATGCAGGTTGACAAAACTGTTGTCGAACCGGCATCGTAGAGCCATTACAACACATACATCAGTGCTTAAACAGTTACAGTGTGATGAAATCATAAACGTGCTATGCCTTTCAGTGCATTTACATCAATAATTAAATTATCTAACAATCTTTAATACAAAAGACACCATTTTGTGACACTTAAACATTTGATACATGTATTGCTTTTCCTAAAAGTACACATTCTTTTATTAATCAACATTTACTCTATTCATTAATTAATTATTCTTTGTCATCTTTTTAGCAAGTCAAAGTACATGATTCTTTATTTTAGGTAATTAAGCAAATGAGAGAACACTGTTCAAGTTATACAAGTGCTGCAAACTTTAAAAAAATGTTTTTTTAGTTTAATCTAACTGGTGATCACCCATAAGATGCATTGAACTCCTGGGGATCTACTAGTAGATACAGCAGCTTGCCATGTGCTTGTTTTTCCTTAAAACATCCAGTGAGGCATCATTCATGTTAGAACCTATAGATGGCACAGAACACAAAAAGAGCAATAAGTTTCAGATTTTAACATGAATGTATCATTTCAAATCTTTTAACCCATTCCTATAAAGAAGTGAATATCAGTAGTATGGTGATCACCCATAAGATGCACTGAACTCCTGGGGATCTACTAGTAGATACAGTAGCTTGCCATGTGCTTGTTTTTCCTTAAAACATCCAGTGAGGCATCATTCATGTTAGAACCTATAGATGGCACAGAACACAAAAAGAGCAATAAGTTTCAGATTTTAACATGAATGTATCATTTCAAATCTTTTAACCCATTCCTATAAAGAAGTGAATATCAGTAGTATTTTCACAATCATTTTGCCCCTGATAACTTATTTACTATTTTACAACATATGATACCAGGGGTTCTTAAAGGTTCTTTGTCAGCAATCTTCTACTGTCTATCTTGGGGGGGGGGGGGACACAAAGGAAACAAATAAAGCAAACTCTTAGTTTATTAATAGTATTGCTACTTCAAGACAAACATGCAGTTTCAGATTTTCTTTAGGTATGGTTTTAAATCTAAAAATTCATTTAACCCAAATTGTGTTACAGTGTTCAGCCTATAGGTCCAGTACACCTCTCTTTGCAACATGAGATTCAGTCTATCTCCTCCCCATTGTTACATTTTACTCATTCTATTCCCATACATTTCAATTCAGCTGGATTACTTTTGTGTGTTTGTGAGAAGTGTCTGCCTACTGGTTTGTCTAGTTTTACATTTATGATGGACCTGATGTGTTCCTGTATCCTTTCTTTAAAACTGCGTACTGTTTTCCCTACATATCCCGATTCCCAGGCCACATGAAAACCATAAGAGATAGACAAAAGTGGTACTGCATGTGATCAGTTCTCCGATTTTAATTTTTGAGTGCCTAGATCTTTACCAGTTGCTACATACTAGCAGATATTACATTTGGAGCAGTTGTAGTTTCCTGACGGTCTTGTAGGTAACCCACTTTTATTTATACTCTATTTCTTTTATGCTGGCTATGTGTAATCTTATCCTTTATACTGGGTGCTTTTCTGAAAGTCATATGGGGTGTGGAACCTACTGCATCACCTACTGTGTTATCTCCTAGTATTATATGCCAGTTCCTCCATATAATGTTCCCTACTGAGCCTACTAGACTGTAGAATTCAGTGGAGAAAGTAACTGGGCCATGTTTGTTATCTGTGTGATTTTTATCTGCCGTCTTATTCACGAGTTCATTTTGTGTTTTTGTGTAAACTACAAAAGAAGCATCTTGTGTCAGTGTTTTACTATATCCTCTGTTCAGTAACCTGTTCTCAAGTTCTGTGGCTTGTCTGTCAAATTCCTTTGTGTCTGTGCAATTTCTCCTGATGGGTAAAATTTGTTAATATGGTATAGAGTCCTTGAGACTTTTTTGGGTGTGCACTGTCATATCTTAAAATTGCATTTGTGGAAGTTGCTTTCCTAAAGCCTTTTGTAGTGACTCTATGGTTTGTCGCATCTCCCTATAGTGTGTTGTCCAAGACATCTATGTTGTTTTTGTTAGTCTTACTTGTAAATCTCAAATTTAAATCATTTTGGTTTAGCCAATACACAAACTCTGTGGCTTGTTCTTCCTTGCCTTTAAATATACAAGTGCAATCATCAATATTCTGGACCAGCCCACTGTTTCCATAAAATGAGTTGGTGGCTGCATTCAGTAATGTGGTAGCTTCCCAAATAAATTGGCATATGCAGGGGCCATTACCATCCCATCACTGTTCCACAAGTTTGCATTTAGTACTTTCCTTTAAATTCAAAAGCATTATTCATTAATACAAATTCTAAGGCCTTCAGGACAAATTCCACAGGTATTGCACTGTACAAATCATCATTTTCCAAAAAGTACTGAGTCGCTCTAATGCCATTAGCATGTCTGATGGACGAGTTGAGTGACTCAACATTTACAGTAAGCCAAATATTGTCATTCTGCCATTTAATACTTGCAAGTTTTTTTTTATGGTGTCACTGGTATTGCTCAGAAAAGATGGCAATTTGTTAACAGTTTTGCAGAACAAAAAATCAATGAAATACCCCTTTTTTTCTGTTAACAAACTAATTCCAGACATTATGGGTCTCCCTGGTGGTTCTATCATACTTTTATGCACCTTTGGCAATGCGTAGAACGTGGGCATAACTGGAAAGTCTTTGAGCATGAATTCTAGCTCTTTCTCTGTGATGTCCCCTGCCCTAACGTGTTCTTGTAGCAGGAAGACCATTTCTTTTCTAATATTTACTGTAGGGTTCCCATTTAGTTCCTTATAATTGCCCTCTACATTCAATATTTTATACACCATGGCTTCATAATAATCATTATTCATGATGACAACATTACCACCTGTATAGGCAGGTTTAATCACTATATGTTCCATCTTTTCTAATTCATATAGTGCCTACCTTTCTTCTGTGGTAATGTTATCATTTTTCACTTTTTATATATATATATATTTCTCAACTCTGAAATTTGCTAATGGACTGTTTTCTCATATGCAGTTATACTCACATTTATAACATTTGGATAAAAAGTAGAATTACCTTTGAATTCATTTTTTTCAGATTTTTTTTTAATTCATTGATTTTGGTTTCATCCATGGTATTAACTCCATCTCTAAGTAAATCCTCTAACAAATCCAAATGAATTCTGTCCTGAGTGTCCATTTCAAAGTCCAGGTTTTCTTCAATCATATCTGCCTGTGTTAATTCATATACTGCATTCTCGGCCTGTACCCCTTATGTTGCCTATTCATCTAAAATGTTAGTGTGCCCCATAGTGTGATTGTTATTCTTAAAGGCAAAAAAGTATTTCAGCTTGATTTTCCTGATGAATTTGAACAGGTCAGTCTCAATTTGGAAGGGGTTTACTGATGCAGTAGAAACAAAATAAAGATCGTTTTGTAAAATACACAACTGGGCTACAGTGAGCTCGATGCTGGAGAGATTTACAATTAGTAATTTGGTTGCTGTTTCTTCTCCCTCAGTGCTCTTCTTTGTGCTAGATTTGTTCCTTCCTCTTCCCCTCTGTCCCCTCTTTGTCTTCCATTTTCTCCTTCTGGCACGTCCTGTGATTGTGGGCTCAGCTCTGAACCCCGTTTGTCTAAAAAACGTACTGTGCTTTGTCTTCCTCCCTTGGAGCTTCTTGTGGTCTGTCTTTGCCTGCTTTAAGGCAATTCTAGGGGGTTGGAGTAAATGGGAGTAGGCTATTGGTTAACTAGGATTTGCAGCTTATCCATTAGGTAGGGAAAAGGGCAGAATGGGTGGGCCAAGTGGTCCTTATCTGCCGACAAATTCTATGTTTCTATGTTTTACTTCTTCTTCTCCCTCTACTTATTGAGTGTTGCCTGTAGCCCTCGTTTGGTGGCCAGGTGAAAATACGGCCTGCTTTATAATCGTTCTGATCTCTTATGAGCCTTGATTGCTTTTTATCAGCCAGTTCTTTTTCATATTTATTTATTTTTTGATTAAGGGCTTTGTCTAAGGTATTAAATCCAGTCTTGCTTTGTAGCCCTGAAATCACTTGTTTTGCAGCATTCAATTCCTTAAGGATTCTGTCATGCTTTATCAAATCAGTTGTAATGATTACTTTAAGGAAGCCTATAGCACATTTGTGTGCTAGTTCTGCCCAATCCTCTTGAAATTTAAAATTGTTGAGACCACAGGACGGCGTCTTGAGCACCCTGAGGCCTCTTGGCATTAAGCCCTTAGTCAGTCTATCTGTCAGTGTTGCCATCTGTGAGTTACCAATGACTGCTGTGAATTACAATTTCACAGCCTGCAAGCCTGTGAGTGAAACCTGAATTGCTGTGTTTGACCTGTTTTACCCCCCTCCCCCTTAACTCGTAGACTGATTATAACTTTAATCACATTGAAGCTGCTACAGGACCTGAAGTGTGCTGCATAGACTGCTGTTTGAGTCTGCACATGAGCCATCTGTTGCTGAGAATTGTATATGCTAAAGTTCTGTGGAGCTGTGACTGACTTGGGTTGCTAGGTAATAGCACAGTACCTGACCTGCTTGCAGCATTATTGCCATCACCTGCTTTCATTGAATTCTGTTCTGGTCTCCACATTTTCCAGATGGTGGCAGCTCTGGGAAGTGGAGGGCATTTAATATAAAGGCTGCCTTCTACACAGCGGCAGCATCAAAGCGGCAGCAACTAAGTGGGACAGCAAAGGAAGAGAGGAGTCTGACCGAGTCAGACCGGGACGGACTGGGCTACTAGAGTTTGTAATATCTTGCTTAGAGTTAATCATTTCTTTTGGGTTTGTACCTATATTAGTTATGATTAACAGAGGGATATTGTTGTGTGTAGTCTATACACTTTGTGTTTTGTGTACTGATGGGTTATTTTGTTCTATGTGTGTTAATAATGACTTTAGAACGTATGAAAATAATCAGATTCTGGAGTTCCAGACTCAACTGTTTATTCCTAATTATAGTCATTTATTTGGTGTAAAGGTTAAATACATGTGTTATAACTTGGGTTACAGTGTTAGGAAATATAAGACACGGAAATGTGTTCTGCCTGTTTGCATAAGAACCTGGTTACATTGCTTTCTCTTGCTAATTCGATCTGGCAATGTTGAAAGCAACCCTGGTCCTTTAGCAAACGATATGGCAGATAGTGATTTTTTTTTAGCATTCATATGGCCTCAAAATTATGCATTTTAATGTATTAAGCTTAACATCTAAATTTCATGAGGTGGAGTCATGGATTAGTTTATATAATCCGGATGTTCTGGCACTGACTGAAACCTGGTTAACCTTATCTGTTCTTGATACTGAACTTTGTATACCTGCTTATAAACTTTTAGAAAGGATCGTGCCACTGGTAGAGGGGTGGGGTTTTGTTTTATGTTAAGGAATATTTAATGGTAAATGAGACCACTATATTTAACAGTAATTTGGAATATTGTGAACATATTACTATTCAGTTATTGTTGGGATTTGTCAAAAATTAACTATTTGTTGTGTATATCTTCCACCTAATGGTAGCAAATCAGGCTTACAAGAACTTGTAAATGCTTTGAATACTGGGGTTTCTACAGAGTTAATACTACTGGGGATTTTAATTTAAATTGATGGGTTCAGATATAACAAAAGTTAAATACGGTCTTGTCTCAGTCTGGTTTACAACAGATTATTACTTTGCCCACTCGACACAATAATAGATCAGAAATCACACATTGCTGGACTGATATTAACAAATAGACCTATTAATATGATAAAATGTGGTTTGACCTCTGATTCATTAAGTGATCATCATCCAGTCTTCTGTATTTGGAAGCATGGGGGACTGAAGAAGTCTAAGCCAATTATAAGGATTTCGAGATCTTTTTCTAAATTTGATGTACATTCTTTTTGTACAGAGTTGGGTAAAATAGATTGGTCTTTTTTATATTCTATCCCTGATGTAGATTCTGCATTGCATTTTTTCATTACTGAGTTTACACATGTTTTGGACCAGTTAGCTCCCCTTGTTAAAAGAAGGGTTCGTGGGAAAACTTATGGGTGGTTAACACCTCCTTTGATTAAACTTATGAGACAACGAGACAAGGCCTGGAAAACGTATAAAATGAACCATTCTGCTTCTGGTTATCATGCGTATAGGACTTTAAGGAACCAATGTAAGGCTAAGATAAGGAAGGCTAAAACAGACTATATTCGTCATAAACAATGTGAAGGGTTATCTAACGCTACTACTTTTTGGAAAACAATTAATAATTTCATAAGGCCTAATGTTTGTCAACCAGGTTCAATGAGGTTGAATGGTGACTTGTTGTCTTGTCCACTGAAGATAGCTAACAAGTTTAATTTGAAATTTACTACATTGTCTGATTCCTTTAGTGACCAGTCCAAGGTGAACTACTTGGGATTGACTGAAGATTTTACAGTTAATCCTAAACTGTACTTAAGGACTACTACTCCGAAGGAGGTAGAGAAGTTGTTATGTTGCATTAAGAGGGACAGCTCAGCTGGTTCTGATGGCTTATGTCCTAGTTTATTGGCGGATGCTGCCTCGGTTATAGCACTTCCAGTTAGTATTATTTTCAACTTGTCTTTTGTTACAGGTACTATACCTAATATATGGAAACATACTTTGGTCACTCCTATATTTAAATCTGGTTCACAACATGAGTTTTGTAACTACAGACCTATTTCTATCTTGTCTGCTTTAGCTAAAGTTCAGGAAAGAATAGTTTATAATCAGTTGATTGGGTATGTGGATCGCTTTGGATTATTGTCTCAGAACCAACATGGTTTTAGAAAGGGAAGGAGTACTGAGACTGCCTTGGTCGAGTTCACGAACGCGGTACTTAATGGCATGGATAAAGGGTGTCTGACGGGTGCCGTGTTCGTGGACTTGACTAAGGCATTCGACTCAGTTGATCACCAATTGTTGATTTCTAGACTTGGGTCATTGGGAGTTGGTGAGTCTTTCTTGGACTGGACGAGGATTATTTAACAAATAGGTTTCAAAGGGTTAAATATAGGGGTGCTGTATCAGACTCTGTAATGGTTAAGTGTGGGTTCCACAAGGTTCTACTTTGGGGCCACTTTTGTTTTCTTTGTTTTTTGATCAACTAGTAAGTGTGATTAATAATGCTTCTTTAACACTTTACGCTGACGATGCAGTAATTTATACGCAGGGTTTGTCATTTGGAGATCTAGGTGTTTCTTTAACAGAGGAAATGTGCAATTTTCAGTCTTCACTTATGGCCTGTAAATTACTCTTAAACAAATCTAAGACAAAGGTGATGGTTTTGGTACCCCACCTAGACTGAGATCTGAGGTTGGTACTTTGGAAGTTAAATCTCTTGATGGATTACTGTTTGACTATGTTGATACATTTCAATATCTTGGGGTATTACTAGATTCTCATCTAAGTTATGAATCTCATTTTTGAGGGTTACCTCAAGAATACATTGTAGATTAGGTTCTTGTACAGAATCCGTTCATTTCTTATTCCTGAGTCTAGGCTGGTTATTTCAAATTGCTGCTTACTTCCTATTGTGAACTATGCAGCTATGATTACTGACACTGCTTCTGCGACAGTGATTTCAAAGAAATCCACTTTACTTCACTTGATAGCTAAGTTTGCTTTAAATTGTTCTAAGTCATCTCATCATTGTGTGATTTGAAAGAAATGGGCTGGTTACCGGTTTCATTAAATTTCCAATACTGTGTGGCGAAGTTCATATATAAAGTTATGGACTCTGGAATTCCACATAGTATTTCAAAGTTTTGAGACCATATATTGATGGTCATTATTCTAGACATAGGTCAGACAGTAGGTTTCTCGAGATTCCTTTATGAAATCTAAAAGTGGACAAAGATCCTTTGCTTATATTGCTCCATTCATTTGGAATGAAATTCCTCAAGATATTAGGTGGTTGTGTTCTGTCAAAAGTTTGCCGATGCATTAAGGATGTATTTGAATCTCAATTTAATTGTAACTGTTTTTATAAATTTTTTATGAATTTTATACGTAACAAAGACATTTTGTCTGCAATTTGCTGCATTGTATATGTATGTTTGATTATGTATTGTCTGTATGCAATATATGTGGGTCGCACCTGTAAAAGGAACTTGTTTCCAGTGTGCTTACCCATTAGGCGAATAAACAAACAAACAAACAGTTACATACATTTCAAGTGTGAAAATGTTGTAGGAAATGTTCAGTTCATGTACTGAGAGCTTCTCTGAATCCACAAATGCTCTCTTAATATTAAGCTCTACCACAGTCGCTGATGCCATTGCCTCACTGAGTTAGCTTCACCTGAAAAGAGTTCTCTTGCCCCCTCTCTCCTGTCCTGTAATGAACGTGTCTGACCCAAACTGAAGGTACTGGATTCTGTATTTTTATGCATTGCTCTTTCCTGTCTCCCTGGCATTATCCCCATGATAAGTGCTTCTTTATCTTTTAAAAACTGTGCTATCTGCACTTATTTGGAAAGACAATTCAGAAAGATATAAAAAAACACTGCTTTTTACCTTTCATTGGTTGTTGATTTGATGATGTCCTTTTGATGGCTTGTTTCTCTCTCTTAGTATGGGTGAAAAACACACCCAGCACATTCGTAGGATCAAGGTAGCAAAACAGTGGATCCAAGTGAAATGTTCCTGCACTCTAATGCAAAGAGAAGCTAGGTGCATACAGAGGGAAGCCACTTTATAAAGTTATAACAAGTCGAAGGATGTCAACCAAATTAATCAGAACCTCAATACGGACTTCAGAGCATTGGAAAAATGGTTTGGGTATAGTAAATTTGTCCTCAACCTAAATAAATCCAAGACCATGCACTTCAGCCCCAAATGCCTGAGAGCCGATAGATCTAACCTTCTTCAAATCTCCTCATCCAATGGCACCAAATTGGAGGTCTGTGCATCCATAAAATGTCTTGGCATACACCTGGACCAAGAGTTAACCCTAAACTTGCATATTGAGGCTACCACAAAGATCCTCATTCAAATAATTGGCCTATTATACAGACTAGTTGAGTTCCTCTCCAGTGAAGCTCACTTGGCAATCACCACTGGAACCATCCTTCCAGTTCTTCTTTATGGTGCTCCCCTTATACAACCTCTCTGGGGCACTGAACTTGCCAAACTCAGAGTCCTCTATCATAAAGTTGCCTGCTTTGCAGCTGCTGCTCATCCCTGTGATCACCACTGTAATGTTCTCACATCACTGAACTGGCCAACACTTGAGGCAAGACTTGCCTATCCTACTTTCTGCCTTGCTTTCAAAACAGCCAAATTATCAGCCTCCCCTAGCCTAAATGGACTTCTTCAGTTCAAGTCGGTTAAGTTTGAGCTCAGGTCTGCTACCCACCCTGCCCTGGAAGTCCCTAGGTCCAGATCCCGTGCTGGTGACAGGTCCTTTGTCATCACTGCCCCGGCCCTCTGGACTAGTCTACCTTTAGTGGTGATAAACTACTCTACCCTGAACACATTCAAAGATGCCCTAAAATCCCACTTGCTCAAGGGAAATCAGTGCACTTGTATTTAAAGCTGGGGGTCTTTTTTCCTGTGTATCCACCTGAACTCTTGGTCTACCCGTTAGTCCAAGCCGCCTACTGATTAGCTCCTAACCTAAATACCCCTCCTGCCAAGTTGGTGTCCAACACTAGCAGATAGAATCTCAAAAACATTTTTCCCCCTTGTTACTCCTTGTGAAATGTCATGTTGTATAAACTGATTTGTGGATTCTAGCCTTGTTTACTAACCTTGTATACTGTGTACCGTTACTGTTGCTTGTTCTGCCTTTCTCTTCTGTATGCATCTGATGTCTCTATTCAATGTAATTAATTCCAGGTTGCCCTTAAAATGTGACCCTGTTGTCTCAGTGGGCTTACCTGGTCAACAAAATTCAATAAATAAAATAAATAAATAAGTCCAGAGAAGCATGCACTCAATTAGCATTAAAGAAAAATGCTGGCCAGACAAATTAGTACAGTTTAAAATGTTTATTTAAATCTTGTAAGACCCAAGCCTGGTCATCAAAAAACAAGCTATACCACAGCGCTTCACCTCCCAAATGAGGCTTCTTTAGGGGGTGAGTTACAACACATACATCAGTGCTTAAATAGTCACATGACAGTCACAGGCTCCATGAAGTATTGCTTGTCTGCCCTCATTCTGCACTGCCACTAGCACGCTGACCCCACAAATCTGGACACTTGGTCTCTGGGTGGAGGGAGGATGCCCCCCCTTCCTGGCATTGCTACAGGTAGCAATCCATGGGGGATATGGGGACTTAGTGTGTCAGTGAGGCAGTTACATACTAACATACTATTTGCCAGCAAATTAGGCCTTATGGTCTATTGAGTCTGCTCGAACTTTAGATCCTTAGTTGGGTGCCGAGACCCTCCCATCCCTTGTGCTCCAGAAACCCGTATCATCCATCCCCACCCCCCTGGGACAGGACATCATCTGATACATCCACTTTCTGTGTCTGTCCCATCCTCTCTTGAAGCCCTCCACTGTGGATCTCTGAACTAGCTCACCAGGCAGTGCATTCCAAGGGTCCACCACCCGCTCAGTGAAAAACCTCCTCCTCTTTTCCCCCCTTACCCTTCCACCTTCCAACTTCAAACCATGCCCTCTGGTGATGCCTCCCTGCTTTAGTCTAAAGATCCCCTCCATGTTTACCCTATGTATTCCCTTGAGGTACTTGAAGACCTCAATCATGTCCCCCCTGTGTCTCCTCTCCTCCAGTGAAAACAGGAAGAGCTCCTTAAGTCTGTCCTCATACGTCAAATCCCCTAGCCCTTGTATCATCTTTGTTGCCCTCCTCTGTACCCTCTCTAGGAGCTGTATGTCCCTCTTTAAGTGTGGTCTCCAGTACTGTACACAGTACTCAAGGTGTGGTCTAATCAGTCCATTGTACAGTGGCAGAATCACTTCCTTGCTCCTAGAGGTGATCCCCCTTACGATGCATCCCAACATCCTGTTTGCCTTGTTAGCCACTCTCCTACACTGCTCAGAGTTATTCATACATGCATCCACCATGACCCCTAGGTCTTTTTCCCCTATTGAGGCCTCCAGTGCCTCCCCTCCCAAGGTGTACCCATGTTTAGGGTTTCCCCGACCAAGATGCAACACCTTGCACTTGGTGATATTAAATAATCTTCCATGTGTGAGCCCAGCTTTCCAGGGTGTCCAGGTCCCCTTGCAGGGCCAAACTCCCCTCTTCTCCCTCAACTACTGCTCCCATCTTGGAGTCATCATGAAGAGACTCATTTCACACCCTATACCCTCCCTGATGTCCGATATGTATGCATTAAACAGGATCGGACCCAGGACCGAGCCCTGCGGCACCCGACTACCAACCTCTCTAGGGTTCGAGAGCTCCCCACAGACCACTACTCTCTGAGTGCATCCAGCTAGCCAGTTTTCAATCCATCTGACCATCAAAGGGCTACTCCTAACCCCATCAGTTTCTCCACCAGACCATTGTGGGGACAGAGTCAACGCCTTGCTGAAGTCCAAGAATACATCCACAGGCTTACCCTGTCCAGTTCTGATGTTACCCATTCATAGAGAACTCCACAAGGTTGGTTTGACATGATCTACCTGGCACAAACCCATGTTGCCGACTATCCAGACCTCCCACCTCCTTCAAGTACCCCCAATCGTTCCTTTAGTATACTCTCCATTAATTTTCCCACCACGAGGTCAAACTGATGGGTCTATAGTTACCTGGTACTTCCCTCGACCCCTTTATGGATTGGCAGGACCATGTGCCTCTACCAATCCCTAGTTACCCTCCCTGTCTCAAGTGACCTGCTGAAAAGCTCCGCCAGAGTGCAGCCAGTATGTCCGCCAATTCCCATAGTACTCTCGGATGAATGCCATCCGGCCCAGGAGATTTGTCTTTCTTTAGGGCCTTGAGGGCTAACCACACCTTTGGCAGAGATAGCATCATCCGTCCCTCCACCTTACTGGCCTTTTATCTTTACCCAGATGTGACACCCTGGGGTAGCTCTCTCCCCTTGCTCCATTTTGTTGCTCCCTGATCCCACTTACTGATGTTTCTATCCCTTCATGCCTTGCTTTGTAGATATCCCATCCCCTCCCTAGTGAACACAGAGGCAAAGTACTTGTTAAATACCTCTGCCTGGTCCCTCGCCTCTCCCACCCACCCTCCTTCTGATCTCAATCTGCTGAGATGGCCCTTAGTTTTTCTCCGCTCCCCAATGTACCAGAAGAACCCCTTTTCCCCTCCATGTATCCCCTGTGCCAGCCGCTGCTCTTTACTGGACTTTGCTCCTCTCACCATACGAGTGACTTTTCTAGATGCAAGCTGGTACATTTCCTTATCCCTATCCCCTCTTGTTGTTTTATATTTTTTGTAGGCCGCCTTCTTTTCTCTGACTGCTACCTGTACCTCACTGGACCACCAGCATGGTTTATGTGACCTTGCTCCCTTACGTTTCAACTTAGTGCAGCTCCTGACTGCCTCATGAAGTCCCCGTTTTATGACCTCCCATCTCCTTTCCACACTTGTCATTGAGGTAATCCCCATCAAGTGATCCTTGAGAATATCTCCCATGCCCATGAAGTCTGCCCCCCTGAAGTCCACTGCCAGTGTCCTAGATCTCTCCCCCTCCCCCCATGCTTAGTTGAAACCAGACAGTATTGTGGTCGCCCAGTCAGGGTCTTGTACAACCATGTCCCTTACCAGATCCCCATCTGCCAGAACCACATCCAGGACATGCCCTCCCTTGTGGGCTCCATCACATGCTGTGTTAAGAAACATCCTGGAAGCCATCCAGCAGCCTCTGCTCCTTGGCCACCTTAGAGGACATGGTTCCCCAGTTTGTACCTGGCATATTAAGGTCCCCATCAACACCACTCCTTCCCTTTTGGTCCACATTGGGCAATGATGTTGTCCAGCAAACCATCCTCTAGAACCTCACTCATCCTGGGGGCCTATATCTACACCCAGCTTGACCTTATTTCCTGCTGAGGATCGTAAAGTGACCCATAAGGCCTCCACGTTTCCTCTGCCTCTTCTACCCTAGCAATTTCTATGTCATCTCTAATGAACATAGCCACTCCACCCCTCTGCCCTCCTTTCTATCCTTCCTGAGCATAGTGTACCCCGTGCTTTAGGTCCCAGTCATGGTTTTGTTGGCCCATGTTTCCGTGACCGCCACATCCACCCCCCTCGAACAGCATGGCCTGGAACCTGGCAACTTGTTTCCCAAGCTCCTGGCATTTACTAACACCAACCCCCACCCCTTATCCCTGATTTCTTTGTCAACCCCACCCAGATTCCTTATACTTCCATCCTCCTCTGCTCCTCCTGAAACCTCCATCCCCAATCTGTTTACCCCTTCCCTTGGGCGTGAAGGCTACTCCCTCATCTGGAGGAGAGGGCTTCTGGTCAGCCCTCCCTTATCCCTTCCCCTCACAAGTTTAAACCCCACCTTTCTTGTATGTAGTCAGCCATCCCCTGTTTAAGGACTTCCTTCCCTAATGGGGCAAGATGAAACTGTCCTTGGCATATAGTCCCTTATCCTCCCAAACTCCATTCCAGTTCCCTAACACCCCCAACCCACTCCCTTCACCCCACTTCCTGAGCCAGTCATTAACCTCTGTGAGCTTCATTTTTTTCTCCACTGAGGCCTTTGGTACTGGCAATATCTCCGAAAAGGAAATGTTGCATCCATTATCCGACAGACTCTGGCAAGTTCTTGGAACCTTGCTTGGATTTCCAAAATGCTATTTCCCTCTAGATCATTAGTTCCCAAATGCACCAGGAAATCCGGTTTCCCTCCACAATCCCTAACCATTTCATACACCATGAACTTTGCTCTGTGCAGTGTCAGCCCAGGGATACACACTACCTTCACCTGGCTATGGCATCCACCCCCCTGTCCCTCCCACTGGATACCCCTAATCATCGAGTCTCCCAATAACAGAACCTTAACACCGCCATCATCCTTATGGTAACCTCCACTATGCCCTCTCAGCCCCCTTCCCCTTTATTCATGATCTCAATTTTGTGGAGTCTTCCTGCCTTACTAGAGACCCCTTGTCACCCTCCCTTTCTGCCTCCCTTGCTATTTTGCCCACTTAACTCAAACTCCTCTGAATAGTGTCCCTTTAACCTCTCTTATCAGAACCATTTATCCTGGCCCTGATGATTTCCCTTCCACACCGCCATCCTCCCCCTTGTAATAGTACCCCTGCCCAGAGGCTCTCTGTGGGTCCCCTTTAGCTAGGGCCCATCTTGGTACTGACCCCTGCTGAAAGGGGGCTCCTCTCCCACCTCCTTGTCTCCCAGTTTCTCTCCAATCATGCTCTCCTCTCTCATGTCTGGAATATGTTGCATCTCCCCCATTTGCTTAACATATATGTTTCCCCTTCTCCCTCTGGGACTATTTCTATCCTTTCCATTGCCAGTCTGTGATGCCCTATGGGTATCAGACTCCCTCCCCCCGGCCTCTGTATAAGTTTTCTCATTTCCACCAACCCCTTCCTCCCCCTCTAGGTTGCTTAGTAGCTCAAATTTATTGCGACACTCTATGTCAGCCTCCATCAAGTAACCCGAGATTCCCCTGACTGCACCTCTAAACTGCCCCTCTTCTTCCCACTTGCTCTGTTCACCTTAGGAGCTCCTTTCCACAGTCTGCTGTTTTAGGCTTCCGACATAGCCCTCCTGACTCTTCCCTCCACTATCTTTGTATTCAGAATGTTCACCTCAGACGCTTTCCCTTAGCATCAACTTCCCTATCTAAGGGTCCTCTGTCCCTAATATCCCCCCTCCTGCTTGCTGTAACATAATGTCCTGTAATTTCAGAGCGTTGCCCCAGCCTCCCCTCAGCCCCACCCTTCTGCTGCCCATATCCACACCCCTTATCCTTGGACACCCCCAGCTCCCCAGCTTACTCCTTAACCAATATACCTCACTCCTGATACAAGATAGCTGTCTACAGAGTGGGCAGCCTCCCTCTCTCCAGGCCCAATTTAGAATTATTGCCATCCCACAGCCTGTGCAGCCTACAACCCTTCCAAGATGCCTGCCATGGTGGAATATGGCCACTTGTTTATCCCCTCTGTTTATAATGGCACCCCTTTTCTCAGTCCCTTTCCCTGGAATACAGTTTCTCTCTATACTGACTGTAGTTATTTACAAACCCAATTTCAACCCCACCAATAAAGTTCCAAAGTCTCACAAACACATACAGTCCAGTGTGTGTTTGGTCCCACTAACAGTGTGTAAGCAGACATCAGGCACCGTATGATGTCACAGGCCCATCAGCTGCTGTTGCTTCAAATTTCAGTCCTAAAACAGAAATATTCAGCCTTTCAATCCCAACCTCAGTGGTTTTCAGTATTTAAGAAAGCCTACAAAACAGGGTGGGTGGGAGGGCTCTACCAAACACCAGGCAAACAACACATTTAAATTTCCTCTAATTAACCCTGACAAACAACTGTCCCCAAACCTCAAAAAGTTAAATATCACAGCCCAAGTAACAGTTCTAATTCAGGTAATAATTTTACCACATAGAGCTAATTTCACTTACAAACTATTCCAATATTTCAGTTAAAACAGAATATAAACCCAGAGCTCTGTCCAACCAACCTGCTGCTGTGAGTTCCCAAGGAACAATGGAGGCCAGGGTAATTCCTATTTAAAGACAAGGTAATTGCAGCTAATGTCCCTTTCCCCTAACACCAGGCAAACAACACATTTAAATTTCCCTCTAATTAACCCTGACAAGCAACTGTCCCCAAACCTCAAAAAGTTACAATATCACAGCCCAAGTAACAGTTCTAATTCAAGGTAATAACTTTTACCACATAGAGCTAATTTCACTTACAAACTATTCCAATATTTCAGTTAAAACAGAATATAAACCCAGACCTCTGTCCAACCAACCTGCTGCTTTGAGTTCCCAAGTGAACAATGGAGGCCAGGGTAATTCCTGTTTAAAGACAAGGTAATTGCAGCTAATGTCCCTTCCCCCAAACACCAGGCAAACAACACATTTAAATTTCCCTCTAATTAACCCTGACAAACAACTGTCCCCAAACCTCAAAAAGTTACAATATCACAGCCCAAGTAACAGTTCTAATTCAGGGTAATAATTTTTACCACATAGAGCTAATTTCACTTACAAACTATTCCAATATTTCAGTTAAAACAGAATATAAACCCAGAGCTCTGTCCAACCAACCTGCTGCTGTGAGTTCCCAAGTGAACAATGGAGGCCAGGGTAATTCCTGTTTAAAGACAAGGTAATTGCAGCTAATGTCCCTTCCCCCTAACACCAGGCAAACAACACATTTAAATTTCCTTCTAATTAACCCTGACAAACAACTGTCCCCAAACCTCAAAAAGTTACAATATCACAGCCCAAGTAACAGTTCTAATTCAGGGTAATAATTTTTTACCACATAGAGCTAATTTCACTTACAAACTATTCCAATATTTCAGTTAAAAACAGAATATAAACCCAGAGCTCTGTCCAACCAACCTGCTGCTGTGAGTTCCCAAGTGAACAATGGAGGCCAGGGTAATTCCTGTTTAAAGACAAGGTAATTGCAGCTAATGTCCTTCCCCAAACACCAGGCAAACAACACATTTACATTTCCCTCTAATTAACCCTGACAAACAACTGTCCCCAAACCTCAAAAAGTTACAATATCACAGCCCAAGTAACAGTTCTAATTCAGGGTAATAATTTTTACCACATAGAGCTAATTTCACTTACAAACTATTCCAATATTTCAGTTAAAAACAGAATATAAACCCAGAGCTCTGTCCAACCAACCTGCTGCTGTGAGTTCCCAAGTGAACCAAGCAGGAGAGACAGAAACAGGATGAAGGAGCCATCTGTGACGCATCCTGAAAAAATCACCTTTACTGGGAAAATAAAGTTATATTATGTTAACCCAAAAAAGAAAAATCTAAATATAAAAAACAAACCTTTAATAGTTTTGTGAGTCTATATATATCATAAAACATGGATCTAGAATTAGTTAATATGCCCACAAATCTGTCAAATGTTTAAAGTAGTAATCACCCCCACACACCAGATATTTGCATCATACTGCAGGTTTTCAAAAAATCCAACAAATGTAACAAATTGCAGAGCCCAGAGTTTAATAATTCAGTTCAAAGTACAGTTACAAATCTTGGCTTTCCTCTTAATGGCTATTTGTTCAATAGTCCCCACAGTTTTCACTCCTGTGTGCAAACACAGGCAAACAGGTGAAATCAAGTGCATTACAATAGTGCATTTTTTAATTTTAGTGAAGTTCTTTATTTTTGTATCACCAAACTACATATAAATTCAACGGGAGCTACTTGGAACAATAGAAAAACTCTCTCAGGATAACCCTTCTTTGGTTCTCTTTGGTTCTCCATAAACCACCAGTGGATCACCAACCTTCTCCATTCTTTTTCCATCTCACTCTCTGCAGGAATCCTTATGACTCTCTGGCTGGAATCAGCAATGTATCAGGGGCCAGATCAGCAGCTGCTACAATTCACCTGCAACAAAACACAGGCAACAAGAAAGCACCGCCAAGTATCCACTAAAAAAAGAACACAAAAGCAATACCTCAGAAGGTAGGCAATCAATCAATCAATCAAAATCTTTATTTATCCAGGCGAACATCATAGAGCAGAGCTCTTTTACAAGATGGACTTGGTTAGAACAGGGTCAGGTAACATTCATCATAAAAACATATAAATACATGTAAATAAGTATATAAACAAAAACACAATGGTGCAATAATAGGGGAGTCAAATGATAAAAGGAAGACAAGGCAAGCCATAAGAGAGAAGGATTCAAATACAAGGTGGCAGGTCCACCATTGAACCATGCAACTGTATATAAACCATGTTCTCTGTATAGATGTACCAGTTAGTTCATTTACCAGGGGCAGTCACTAGTACTAGCCATGAAAATGGCTTGGGGAACCACCAATTAATGGCAGATGGGGTACCGGTAGGGGTATGTAATATGTAAGTGAAGGATAAACATTGTGAGAACTGAAGTTCCAAGGATAGGTCAGTGCAACTGATGCAGCGCTGGGGGCCTATGGGGAGAGGGAAAAGGGAGTTAGGACTTTTATAGTATGATTGTGTGTAGATTGTGGATGAGTGCAGTATAGAGTTGCGAAAAGAAGGCTGGAGAAAGCGGGAAGATAGACCAGTATCAAAGGGAGGACAGAGGCATCAAGGTGTTACATGAAAGCATGATGACAGACCAGGGCCAAGGAGGAGACAAGCACTAGAAGTAATTTGTTCATGGTTAAATGGTACAGGTTAGCATGATGACAATTCATGGTCATGGGAAACAATTGCACTGATCATTTCTGAGATGTGAATATAAGAGCTTGAAAGATTAGGTGCCGATGGGTGACCTCAGTTTCAGTTTTTTTGCAATTTATTCACCAAGGAGGACAGTGTAAAGCTTATAGCAGCCCTGCCAAAGTGAGTGTTAACTTTGGGAGCCATCAGTAGGAGAGATTTGCAACTTCTCAGGGCGTAATTGCCTATTGGTTTTATAGGAAGACAGTCTGTAATGTATTGGGGCAGTTTTTTTGGAGATGGCTCTCAGGGTCCATAAGGCTGCATTTTTATCACACCTGAATTGAAGAGAACTCCACCCCACTGATTGATATAGGGAGCAGTGGTGAGTGGAATAAGGCAGTCCTGTGATGAACTTAAAGCTCATGATATAATGTGTCAAGTTTGGTGAGGTAGGAAATGGGACAGTGACTGTAGAGGATGTCAGCATAATCTATCAAGGATAGAAAGGTTGATTGTACCAGCTGTAGTTTGGCATCTCTAGTTAAGAAGCGGGCTATCCTAAAGAACAGGCCAAGTCTCTGTCATAATTTTTTGAGTAATTCTTCAATGTGCTCTATAAAGGAGAGCCTATGGTCCAGTCATACTTCCAGGTATTTGAATTTAGGGACAAATTCCAACTTCTCGCCAAGAATTGTAGTAATCTGTGGCACAGGATCTGATAGGGCTGAATTTACCATTTGGGCAGAGAGAGAAAAGAGCATTGCTTTTGTTTTCTTGGCATTAAGTAATAGTTTTTTGTTTAGGAGTTGGTGTTGCAGCAGATTGAACTCAGATTGAAGGTCATTACATGCAGATTGTAATGACGGGCGGCTTATGTAAAGAACTGTGTCATCTGCAAACAGATGAATGTTGGCCTTAGTTATGCTTTCATCAGTATTGTTGATGTATATTGCAAATAAGATCGGTCCTAAGATAGAACCCTGGGGAACAGTTCTTAGGAGTGGTTTGAGAGCTGAGAGGTCTCCTTCCACTTTCACCTGCTGGAAATGATCAGAGAGGCAGTTGTTGAACCAGTGTAAAGATAATAGGTCAGCAGCTAGTGAGGTCAGGGAAGAGGGTAGCAGAGAATGGTCGACAGTGTCGAAGTCCTTGCTCAGGTCCAAGAATATGGCGCAGGTGTAATTCCTGTTGTCTAGCTCTCTTTGCCAGTCATTAGTCACTTTGGCAAGTGCTGTGATGGTGCTATGTTTAGCTCTAAACCCTGATTGGACTGGATTAAGCAGGTTATTAGCTTCTAGATACTGCCTCAGCTGGTTACTTATGACTTTTTCCAGTAATTTTGACAAGACCAGGAGAATCAAAATTGGTCTGTAATTATTTAGATCACAGGGGATTTCCGGACTTGAACAGGGGTATGATGTACGCTGTTTTCCATATTGAAGGACTGGATCCTTGAGTTAATGATAGGTTAAATAAATGGGTTATGGGCACGACTAACACATGGATAGCCACCTTCAAAAAATATGGGTCGAGGGTATCCTCACCAGCACTTTTTTTTACATCCAGTTTTAGCAATAGGTATTCAACTTTTTTCAGAGTAGTAGGAGGCAAGGAGAAGACTGAATCAGTGATGCTAGGATCTTCACCTTGATTATCCACCTGAGAGTGTATCAAATTCACGGGGGAATTGTCGAAGGCTAAGCCTGCAGTCGCAAAGTGATTATTGAAGGCATGCAGAACTTCCAGTCTGTCACTAATGGTGGTATTGTTTAAGGAGATTTCATCATGTAGTGAGCCACCAGACGTGTGACCAGACAAGTCCTTGATGGTTTTTCAAAATTTTGTAGTATTTTTGGAGGCAGAGAGAAATTCATAATGATAGTTTTCAGCTTTTGTATCTCTAACCATTCTAGTACATGAGTTTCGTGCCCTTTTAAACTTGTACCAGTCCGCAGCAGACTGGGTTTTGCATGCTTTTTTCCATAGGTTATCTCTTTCAGTCAATGCAGATTTTAATAATGGTGTGAACCATCTACATGCATTTTTTGCTATTCGCACCTTAACTATAGGGGCATATTTATTTAGGGCATCTAGGATAATTTTGCTGAATATGTCGAATGCTGATTGCATGTTTTTTTGCCAAATAGAACTCTTGCCAATACAAGGAGTGTTTCAGTTAGTTTATGTAGGCAGTGAGATCGAAGTTCCGTCTAGATCTCTTGGCAGCAAACTGCGGCCAAGTAGTAGGTTTGTTGCTTGATCTTATGCAAGCAATAAATGAGTGATCTCTGATATCACTGAAGAAGGTGCCGGCAAAGGAGAAGAGATGTGGTTTATTCACTAGGATAACATCTAACAGGGAGCAGTTATCGACGTTCTTTTTATTTACTCATGTTGGTTCGATAATGAGTTGCGATAATCCATGGGTGTCCAGAAAGCTATGAGAGGAGCGACAGTTTTAGATAGCCAGTCTAAATTAAGATCTCCAAGAATAATTATTTCTGAGGATTGTTGTTCGATGATATTACTCAGATGAGGTAACAATTGTAGATCGTCAGAAGAAGGTCTATAACACCCTATGATACATAATGTTGAAGTGTGCAAGATGGTGACTTGAAGAGACAGACATTCATAAGCATTTGCAACAGATAAAGCACTCAGACAGGATGCTGTCTACCTATCATTGACATAGATGGCAACCACTCCACCCCTGGAGTGTCTGTCTGCTCTAAATAGTAAATAGTTAGGGATATTGACTTCCCTGTCGGAGGTGGCCGGTCTAAGCCAGGTTTCTGAAACCACTAGGATGTCTGGTCGAGTATGGAGGACCCAGGCCTGGATCATGGAGAACTTTTTTAACAGATTGCATAAATGTTGTCAACCTTTCCAACAGTCCAAAATGCAAGGCAGCAGCAGTGGAGGCACTGGCAGCTTGTGTTAAGGCCAAGTGGTGGCATACCAGTTTTAATTAAGAAATAAGGCATGACAGAGGGTGTGTTATGGTGGGATAATGGCCTGCCTCAGGTGGATTGACACATGAGGCGAAGCCAAGTGCTTCCACCACCTGAGAAGGGTTGTTAGCCACCATAACGCACCCCCGGAGGGCCTTATTGCGATTAAGAAATGAATCCAATAGTTCATCACTTCAGAAATTAGTTTCTATTTTTTTTTTATTTTAGGATTTAAAAAAAAAAAGCTAAAAAAATGTAAAAAAGTAGTCAATACTGCTGATGTAGTGTTAGTGTCTCAGCAGAAGGTAGTGCCAACACTGCATCAACAGTGCTACTTTCAAGCAAATAACAACAGTGGCAGAGAGGCACTGGCTTCATCGGCTAGTTTCCCACCATTGAGGAGCTTGGTCACTAGAACTGTGAGAACAGTAAAGGCCGCTGGGGAGTTTACATATTTGTGCAGCAGGCAGTGAAATTCATCAGCAGAAGTACAAGGTTGGCAGTTACAGTCCGCACTCGTGGCAGTTGTCTGCCAGCAGTACAGCAAGTGTGTCAGCATGAAATCGAGCCTGAGGAGAGAGCCACAGTAAACGATCCTTGTTTAGTGAAACCCACTCATTTGAGAAACAGGTGCTGCTAATGAACAGCCAATTCACAATTCATGAATCAGATGCTGTTCAAGCCATGATTTATATTAACAGCACGATCAGGGCTTCAAGGAAACAGCCACAGAAGATGCCAGTACAGATCAGGTCAAGACTGAGGCGGATGGCTCTGGAGACAAGTGTTGAATCCTGAGTGTCTGGTGCTACTTTCAATTGGGCTGTTGTGCTGGGATAACTACCCAGCTGAAAGCAGCTTTCAGTCAATCAGATTTCAGCATTATTACCTTGCATTTCATAATATGCATTATAAGATGGGTCTAAAGAATGCTGAATCCTAATTGGTCAAGAGCTACTTTCAGCCGGGCCATTATCTCAGAACATTTACCAGGATGCAACAGGTGTCCAAAATGCAGATGCAGGTGCTGCGTCCTGCCCTTTGAAAATTTCCAACCAATGAGCCATCAAGTCTGCCCTTTTGTTCCTACATTGCCCTTAGGAAAAAAAGCTAATACAATATGACATAGCATTTCAGTTTTCACACTGTAAATTGGTTAGCTAAGGAGAATCAAGGAGAAATCTTTTTCAGTTTGTTCATGACAGAATCAGAGAGCATACCAGATGCTGATAGTGGGCTAGAGTTAGGTATCATGTAATGAAGCATTGTTTCACCCATACGCAATAGGGTTGCGCCAGCGCAAGTCCAAGATGCGCCATTCTGGGATATTCAGTGGGAGGCAGTTGCGCCCCCCAAAGCACGCTGAACAAGAGCACAATGATAATGAATGTATGCGCAACTGAAGGGGGAGGAACCATGCATAAATGGCGCAGTGCGATATTCAACAGCATGCGCCATGTTCAATAGGGGAGAAGTTGCGCGATAGCGGGAAATGAGCCAAAATAAAAAGGAACAAGGGAGAGGTGCAAGAACGCTACAGGGAAGGCACATGAGGCTGAACCATAGCAGCACAAAGAGGGCAGGAGGGACACACAGGGCAGGCCAGGGAAAGGGCACCCTAAACAGAGAGGCACAGGGAAGGTGTGGGGAGACACAGCCAGTGCAGAAGGGGGAAGTGCCACACAGTACAGAGGTCACCACATTTAGGTGTTCCCGGTGCAGGGGAAGTAGCAGCCAGGACTGCAGGGGGAACACAGAAACAGCTTCTGGGGGGGTGAACACAAGCCAGGGACATGGCCAGTGTCACCATCCAGATGGAGGCAGTAATGAGGGGGGGTGAGAAGGTGGGCAGCAGGGGGGCACGGCCGTGGAAGGGACCGTCGGCAGTATGCCCCCAACAGGCAGTACCGAACCCACACCAGCTTCGAGCTGTACAGTGATACTGAGATCGTGGGCCAGTACTGCCTGAATCAGGCAATTCTGAGGCGGCTCTGTGAGCTGTGCAGTGATGTGATGCAAGCACCCACACGACTGAGCCATGCTCTGTCAGTGGAGACTAAAGTGACAGCTTGCATGTGCTTGCTCACCACGGGTACCTTCCAGAGACCAACAGGGGACACCACAGGCATAACCCAGTCGGCTGCGTCACGCCACCTCACCCAATTCCTCAGTGCACTGCTGCCACATGCTGTGGAGTACATACATTTCCCCAGCACACCGGCAGAGGGCACAGCAAGCATACAGGAGTTCCACAGGGTAGCACGTATGCCTGGCATGCTAGGGGCAATAGACTGCACCCATGTGGCCATCTGCACACCACCTGGCCTTGAGGGGGCCACACATATTAATCGGAAGGGCTATGCTAGCATCAACTGCCAGGTGGTGTGCGAGGCCAGGGGGCGCATAATCAATGTCTGTGCCACACACCCTGAGGGAGCACACGATGCCTTCATCTGGCACCAGTCGGCACTTTGCTACAGATTCCAGAGTGGGGACATCCCCACTGGCCACTTAGTGGGTGAGTATGCAAACCACATAGACAAACTTAGGGCTTGGGAGGGGTATGGTCAGAGGTAACATAGGTAGTGGCCTACATGGCCCGGGGCAGGGCGATGCTGATCAGCAAACTAACCTCCACCCTCTACACACAGGTGACAGTGGGTACCCACTCTATCCCTGGCTGCTCACACCATACCGGTGGCCTGTGACCCCATCGCAGCAATGCTATAAAGAGGCACATGCCACCACACGTAATGTCATCGAGCGGGTGTTCGGTATGCTGAAGGCACGTTTCCGTTGCCAGGACACCTCAAGCGGTGCCCTACAGTACAGCCCCTCAAAGGCCTGCGGGCTATTCATGGCCTGTTGCATCCTGCACAACATGGCCAATGAATGTGGGATAGCCATACAGATCAAAGAGGGGGACAGCGATGGGGACGATGAGGACGCCGGTGACAATGGTGATGGGCAGCCCGCCCTTGGGCGATGGGACCCCCGACTGCTCCGGCTGGCACAGCTACACCGGGACACCATCACTGAGGAGCACTTCAGCCAACCCAGGTAAGTCATGGAGCCATGTGCAACCACCAGTGGCAAAGGCACAACCCACAAACATGCATGGACACACACCAGGGGTGCATGCCATCAGGGAAGTGGCTGGGCATGGAACCACACACACCGCCAGGGATGGGCGAGGTCTAACATGGCACATGGTCAGACACACACACACACACAACTCACCAGACATGCACAAAGGGTAGGAGGCACACTGACCCAGAATGCCACCCCTAGCCACACACATGTCCACAGACCACCACGCCCACTGCCTGTCACTGTGCATGTGTCAGACACTGGGCACCATTGCACAGTGGTGTACAGTGCAATGCAGGCATCATCATGCACTCGCAACTGTGGACAGCAGCTGGGAGGGTATGCAAATGGACTCTGTATATGCGTGCAGGGCCGGGTACCCACCTGTGCATTGCCCGCTGAATGACACAATGCACACAGGGCAGCATCAGACAGTAGCCACACTGGGAGACAGGTCAGTCACGCGCCACAGTGCCACGGCCACCACGGATGCATGGGCGGCCCCACCGAGACCCGCCAGCAGCGACAGGCTGACCACTGGCCTCATGGGGTGGCACCAACGATCCCCCAGGGGTTCCACTGCGTGAACGGGACCGTGCTTGTGCAGGGGTCTGCAGCACACTGAACATGCCTGTGCCAGGCGTGCTCGGGATGCCCACAGCTGAACCTGGTGTTGACAAGGATGGTGTCACATGACGCCAGGAATGGGGGATGAACATTGCACTGCACGGTGCCTACAACGCGTGGTCAAAAAACTGTGTGCCCACTGTGGCCATGGCAGCTGTGATTGTCTGTGTCAGCCTGTCAATGGCAGCAGTCACATCCTCCCACATCCGGTCAATCCCTGCCAGGAGCAGAGCGGTGTCTCTGCTGCGACGCTCTTCTGCCTGGTGCAGAGCCGCACTCAGTGCTTCCACTGCCATCACAAGCCGCATCTGCTGATTGACTGATGCTTGCAGTATGCGGGTGTGCTCATCCAAGAGGTCATCTGCCTGATCGGCATGCTGTCCCTCAGGGTGTTCATGGCCCTGATGCTCATCACCCCTTGAGGGTGGGCACTGCACACCAGGGCCAGGCCTGGGCATGTCCACAGGTGGTGCACTGACGCCGCCCCCTGACACAGTACCCCCATGCCCATTGGCCGACTGCTGATGCTGCTCCTCCAGCTGCCGCTCCCCAGGGCTCAATGTTGCCACTGCAGTGGCTGCAACAGTCCCACTGTCCTGTCCACACACCAGTGCTGCCCCACCGGTGCTGACAAGCACAGGCTGGGACTGTGATGACATGCAGGCCTCCACGGCATCACCACCCACAGCCATGGCCGCGATGTAACCTGCAGTGTGGCCATCCTGTGGCACACACGTGTCACTGCCCATGACGTTAGCAACATCATCATCGGTGACGGATCTGGCACCAGCCCGAGTCTCAGCATGCTGGCATCCATGGATGCTGGCACGCTGGGACACAGACAGGGCCTCCTCCGCACCTGCTCAACCAACATCAGTCTGGACATCCAGGCGAGGCCACTGTCACCTTGAGCTGCATATTCCTGAGGAGGTGGATTGGCCCTCCATCTCCATGTGACCAGCCTCAGTGAAGAAGCCCACCACCGCTGACCCATGCAGATGCTCAGGAGCTGTAAGGGAAAACAAAGTTGCGTTATTGCGTGTGACCTACCCTGCCCCCCCAATAGACAGATCATGACCTAACATGCAGTGACGGGCTACCACCCGTCTGGAATCCACCACCTGGAACACCCTCAATGGCGCAACGCTGCATGCTTCCAGCAACAGGCTCCTCCTGTGGGGTCAGGCGTTGTACCTCTGGCTGTCCCCCACTTGTTGCAGAACGTGCTGCCCTGATGGCAGCCACCTTCTCCTTAATCCTCCACCTGTCTGTGCCCATCTTTTTCTTGCACTCCTGCACGAAGTGCTGGTGGCTGCCATGCAGGTTTACAGCATGCGCCACCTCCTCCCATGCAGCAGCACTGGCCTTTGGTGTTCCCTGGCATCCGCTGAGAAGCAGCTCCTGGTCTAGGTAGGCCTCGAACAGGGCATCCATCTCAGCCTTAGTGAAATTTGGCCTCCTCTTCCTCCCACGACTCTGTTCCTCTTCCTCCACAACACGATCAGTCATGATTCAGCCTGTGAGAATGACAGGTGTTACCTGTGACTGTGCAGTCCCATGCATGTCCCAAAATCCACAGTCCACACTGCCAAACAGCATGCAACTCACCGCAATAGACTGCAGTAACCGACTATGACCAGTAAAGCCCAATGTCGCACTTTTATAGAGCAACCCATGCAAATGAGGTGAGGCGCATCTTTAAGTGGATGCAAATGCAGTGACTGCGCCATTGAATGGCTGATTAGCTGATTTGTATATGCCGGCTGAATATCGCGCTGTTGCACTTTGCGCAATTGTGTTGAATGTGCTGAGCCAAGGGCACAGTTCTGTGACATGTGCAGTACACACCTAACTGCGCATGCCCGGGTTGATGACACAGGCGCCTGCCGCGCTGCTGATGTGCTATGCGCGGGAGGCAATGCAGGGCATGGCCACCATTGTGCCAGTGGTGCTACAGCGCTGTTCACCTATATGGTGCTATGGCACTGGGGAGTCATAGGCACACTGGGGCAACAGCGTGGTAGACCACTACAGGAGGTGGCACACAGGCACCCAATTGTGCTACACGCATTGGGTTCCAATCGTGCTGTGGCTGTCCATGCGCCAGAGACCCTTGACCTTGTGCCCGACCTTTGCCCCCTAGGTGCCATGCGTCAGGCATGGGTGCACCACTATCGCGCTGTTCAGTGACAGCGCGATAAGGAATGGCAGCACTGTACCATGCAGCATCTGCACGTGGCAGGACCGTGCTGCAGAGCATCATTTTGACTGAACTGAGCAGCAGAGATGGCACGGAGGCATGCTGTGCAGAGGAGCCAGGTGGAATTGGCAAACCTTGTTGCCATTGTAGAGCCACATGTTGGGCCTTTATTTGGGGAGGTAACCCTGGACAGGGCCAGGAGTCAGGTGTGGCAGGAGGTGGCCAACACCCTGGAGGAGGCCACCGGTATGGGGCAGACGGCAGAGCAGTGCCGCCACCGATATGGTGACCTGAGGCGGAGGGACCCGGACCTGCTTGCCCGCCCGTGGGCACATGCCAGGAGGGACATGGTGCCATGGCTAGGTAGGCGTAACATCCATACACTTTTATCATCCATACGGGTATCACGGTTGCATGTGTCCGCACATGGGGGTGTCCGTGTTGGCTGTGGTTGTGTTATCGGGGTGTGGGGTGGGTGGGTCTGGCTGTGTGGGATTGCACAAACATGGGGGTGGGGGGAAATTGCTAGAGGATTGTACTGATGTTCCTCTCTCCATGTTTGCACCTTAGGGCCAGAAGAATGGCGGCACAACAGGGAGAGGAGGCGCCACATGGTGGAGCAGAGGGTGAGGATGGGTGATGGTGGTCCACGGTGCGTGGACCAACCTGCTGATGGTGAGTGCCTTACATCCATGATTACTATTGCATGCTGTATAACTGGGCGGGCAGTGGGGCATGGCCACCAGCCATTGACACCACTGCTATGCACACAACTTGTTACAGTCAGCACTGTCCAGTGGCACTACTTGTCTGGGAGTGCATCAATGGTGGTCCATGCGTGCACCGGGCACATGGCTGAGCCACTGCCTTCACACCGCATAGCCAAGTCACTGTACGGCCACGGTGGTGCTGTGCAGGACATGGGCAGTGGGTGTGTGCAGTGGTCCACATGGCTGTGGCTGCCTGGGTAGGCAGGTCTTGTGGACACGGTCACTGTGGGTGGTCGCACACCATCACAGGGGCGTGGCACATGGCTCTATGCCATGCACAATGGGTTTGCTGCAGGGGGCTGGACAGTCACATGTATTGACTCTGCTCCCTTGTCCTAGGTGGACAACGCTGGATGGCCCTGGAACGGGGCATACAAGAGCTTCTGCAGCTGGCACGGGCATCCCTGGCAGTGTTGGAGCACATGGAGAGGCACGGGGTCCGGAGGAGAAGAACCCGGAGGCGCCACAGGAGTGGAGAGCGGGGCACAGAATAGGCCCTCCATGACCCCCTGACCCCATAGCCCCTGGACCCACCCTCACACCCCTTCTTCCCTCTCCCATTTGTACACCCCTGCCCCATGCCCGCCCCCACCTGGTTTGTGGCCCTTTCCCCCAACCCTTGTATATATTTGTACATATGTTTGAGAGTTGTTATTTTTTAATACATACATTTTGTTATAACAACTGTGGTTGTCTCTGATTTGCAGCGGGCTACAGGTGCTCAGCTGCAGTGGTGTGCATGGCGTCAGGGGTGGTGCACGCATGGGCATGTGTATGTGTGTGTGTGCAGAGGTGAACCACCTATGGTGTGGGCAGAGAGATAGGTCACTGTCTGTGGTTTGTGTGTTGTACTCTGTGCACTGGATGCCTGTGTGCAGTGGTCCGTGGGGCCTGCACTGTGTGCATAGCACCCCTGTCAGACCATCTATGGCCTGTGCAGCTGACACCCTTGCATGTCTGTGATATGCACGGTCTGCTGGCGTGTCAGTGGTGGCTGTTGTGGCCAGTGCTGGGACGGGATGTGTCCTTGGGATGGTGTGCAGGGTACTGTACCACTGCAGGTGGGGTCCGGGGCATGCCCTGTTGCATGTGGGGTACCTCGTGTGCTGACGCATGGTCGGTCTCTCAGCTGTACCTCAGGGGGGACGTGCAGGGTGGCACTGTGTATGCATCTGTTGCATCACTGTCTGCTGCCGCCCACTGCAGGGTGTCCATGCTGGGGCTGCCTTGCATGGCTCCATGGGGCACAGGGTTGCATTGTCACAGTGGGGGTGGTGGCATGCATGGGGTGTTCTGCACTGTTGGATGGTACTCCTGGGCAGGGTGTATGGGGACCATGGTGCAGGGTGTGCTCTGCATTTGTGGGATGGTGTGGTATGGGATGGTCAGCCATCCTTGTGTGCCAGTCACAGCTTGACAGGGGGTGTGATGGGGCACCATGGCCCGGCTGTGGGTGGTTGCTGATCTCTATGGGCCAGTGGTTATTCCAGCCCTTCCCCAGTTGTGCAGTGCATGGGGTGTGGGGGGGTGATGTCTGTTTTGCTGTGTGTTCCTCTGCCCATCAGTGGCATGGGTGGTGGGCCCCTGCATCCCTGGTTGTGCTGTTGCATTGCTGCCCTGCTGCTGGGGGCATCCCTGGTTGCGCTATGGCGCATCTGGACTGCTCAGCTGAACATCCCCTGTTGCGCTATGGTGCATCAGATATGCTCAGCTTCACCTCCCTAGTTGCACTATGGCGCAGGTGGTGCGATATTCAGTCGTCGGCTGTAGGCGCATCTTGGCCTGCGCAGTTTTTGAATATCACGCTTCTTGTGCATGGACGCAGTGGACTTGCACTTACTCCTGCTGTTGCGCACTTTTTGGGCGCAGTTTCAATATCTGGGCCAGTAAGTCTAAGGAAGGAGAATTCAAAGCAAGCAATGCAAGTGGGGAGTGTTAACTCTTTTAAACTCAGGTTGGTTCAATTCCTCATGGAAGATAATGTTACTCAGTACAGCACTGTGGAGGGGAGGGTTCCACAAGGTTTCTACTTGTTTTGCACAATGCTGGGTGCTGCAGCTACCTGCATGGTAAAAGATGAACATGACAGACCTTGCTCTTCTTTCATCTAACATTTTCTATGGTACTAATATTAGTACTCTTGTTAGTAGTAGTAGTGTGAAGTTTATTTGGGCAGTTTAAAATCACTACAAATACTGTATAACAGTCATTTATACATTTAAAAGATTGACAAAAGGTACAGAAGAACTCTATACAATACATTGTCAGAACAAATTCAGAAAGCCATAATTTCATACTTGGCTATTATTTAACACTTTTCAAGAAACATCACAATTTTTTTTATCACATAGGAATAATTAGATTGGAATATCTATGCAATTATTTCATCACTTGTCATATAGTAGTTAGCTGGCTCAATAATTCTCCCAGGGTAAGCTGTCTTGATCTGCTGTAGAAAGGACAAAATAGTATTACCTGAGTTAACATTTTTGTTTAAAATTTCACTTTTGTCTGAGTTAATAGTTTTGTTTAAAATGTCACTTTTGCAATGGAAAGCAGACACCATTTTGTTTTAGTTTAAAAAAGAAACTGTTAGTCTCAAAGAGTTCCAATCTAAACATTAAAATCAATCTACATTCTTCCAGCCTGTTCAAGACATCATGATACTTTTCCTAGGTACAGTTTTGGGCCAGTCAAGTATGTATGTTGGTTTTTTTTCCAGTAATACCATCATGTCATGCTTTTTAACAAGGTTCCTATGCGGTATCTCTCTTTGACTCAATCAGCTTGAGGCAGACATTTTGAATAAACTTAAGCACAGAACATTTTGACTCATACTGTATGTGTTCTCTGGAAAGCAATGAGTTTTAGTGCAGTATTTTAAGTTCCAGTAGGGGTTTCAAAAAACTTCACTCAAGGGATAGTATGGTCAAGGCTGGCAGGAATTATTTACCAAAAAATAATTCTTTCCTTTTCAATTAATCGCAAACGGGGTAAATAAAAACGTTCATATGAATATTTCATTTGCTTCACCATGCACTGGCTGGGCAGTCTGTATGTTCCGAAATGCTCTTTGACCCAAACAACAATATAATGATAAAGAATTATAGTTGCTAATATACTTAAAATCTAGACAATTTATCCAGTTTAGAGAAGGTAAATCCTGGGGTTCTTAAGGAAATCTGCAAGTTTTTTGGCTACCAATTCCAACTCCTGCATGTTTGCATACTTCAGCAGGTTATGCCCCTTCACAAAATAGTGCTTCAGAAAACGTTGGCTCACACATTTGTATAATTTCTTTACCAAGCGCAGGAAGCACTTCTTGAAGTTCCGCCAGTGTTTAGCATGGGGGTTCTTCTCACATGACCACAGCAGCAGTGTCTAAAGAGAAGAAGGAATGCAACTTGTCAGGGATTGAAATTGCAAATGTGGTAGATACAGTATAGTGAGTGCCAGGTTGCTACCACTAAATGTGGTATCAAACTCTGAGGGGGAAAACTGAAATAGACCAGGATCATACAGTATATCTCAACAGTCACACATTGCGATGGACAGCTCCTAATTTTGTTTCTCATAAACTATCAGCCTGTCATGAAGACCTAAACCTGTTCTTTACCTGTATCTGACCTTCTGATTTTCTGTGCCCCTACAATATACAATTTTGTAGTTATTTGGTGTTGCATTTGTGCCCTTTTTGAACATTTATTTATTTAGTTTTTGTTGACCGAGTAAGTGCACTAGACAAATTCTTCCTATTTTCAGGCATGACCTGGGGGAAGGGGACACAGATGAATGCCAACTGACCTTGAACCAGATTAAGCTGTTGGTGGTATTTTTAGTGAATGGTGGGAAATAAGGCCAGGGCACTGGGGAAATTCCCTTACTCTTTTTGAGAAGTGCCATGGGATCTTTAACATCCACCTGAACTACCACCAATCCAGGCAGATGGGACCTCGGTTTAACGTCTCATCCAAAAGATGGCACCTCAGGAGTGCAGCACCCCCCCTCATGCTGCACTACAGTGTCAGTATTGGGATTTAATCCAAGTGCCTGGTGTGGGGATAGAACCCATAGCCTTCTGATCTCTCAGCCTCAGAGGTGAGTGCACTACCTGCTGAGCCACTGACACTTCTTTAATTTTTAGACTCTATTTGTATAATTTTCAATTGCAGTACAATTGGGGAAGAAGCATACAGTGTACAGTCCAAAGACAGTGAAAAAACCACTGGGGAAAAGTCCCCGTAATACAAGATCCAGAAAAAAGGAAATGATCTGATACCTTTTATTGGACCAACATAGATGTTACAAAAGGAAACGGGTGCTTTAGCTTTTGGACTACATCGAGTCCTATATCAGAAACTAACGTTAGTTTCTGATAAAGGACTAGATGTACAGTAGTCCGAAAGCTAAAGCACCTGTTTTCTTTTGTAACATCTATGTTGGTCCAATAAAAGGTATCAAATCATCTCCTTTTTTCTGGAGCTTTTGTCACAAGGACCAATATGGCAACAAAACAAATTTTCTGTAATAAAAGAAAATAGTAAATGTACCCACCATATTTTGATACCTCATGCGGAGCAAGCACAATATATTAAAATAATATAGCTCTAAATTTCAAGATTAGCACTATACCAGTGCCCATGAGCAGCATGGCTGGGTTTGAAAGTGAAAGTCCATCAAAAGCAGGAAAGTGCAGCCCCAACTGGGGTAATGTATAGCCATGCATACAGACTAAATTGTACATTTTTGTACATTTCTACAGTTGTTATTTTTGCCCAACCCTAGCGCTTACATTTAATGGATGTTTTCCCTTAAGCTACATTGATCTATAAGTCTCATATATTAAATCAGCTAAATGACTGACAGTCTATATCCGGCTGGCTCAGGTCCCCTATTAACCCCAGATCCCACTTTATAGCGCCCTTTTTGATTTCTTCCCCAACTCTCCTGTCTCTCTCTCCTCTTTCTGCCCTCGTGGTCTGCAGGCCACCCATCATCTAACCCTCTTACCAACAGCTACTGTATGCATGATATATTACAGAACAAAATTATCATGATTAAACATCGAAACATAGACAACAATGGCAGAAAAAGACCCATGGTCAATCCAGTCTACATGAAAATGTTAGATGGTACCCATGTCCAAAAGTTTTCATATTGGCAAGATTGATGAAATAGATGATGTAGAAAAAAAGACACAGTTACTGCACAAGATACATACAGGCAAGTCCATTTAATTGTTTATCAAAACCAAGGTACACATTTGGTACTTGTTATGAAAGGAGATTGATTGCTGTTTGAAAGAATTTGGGAATGGACTGAAGCAAACATATTAACAAGGTTTATGGAGATCCAAGCCAACTGTTTGTCATGAAGAAAAATGCAGCCATTTTTAGTAATGGTTGGAGTGTAATAAGGAATATCGAAGCTAATCTGGAAGCACACTCACTGGTACATCTCTAGGTTTCATAACCCAAACTGCTGAACATGGAATTCACCCCAATTGTCCCAGTAATGACAGAGGTTCCCCTCCATACTGTCCTTCCCCCTTTACTGTACAATCCCTCTCTTTGCCTTCCTTTCCTCACTAACATATCCCCAAAATATCTTGTCCCCTTCTGATACTGCCTGAGCTATTCTTTCCTCACTTTATGCCTTTGCACTCTTTACTGCTTTCCCTGGCTCTTTCTGTTTCCCCTGATATGCTTCCCTATCCTTCTCCTCCTTGTGGGTCTCATTACACCTTCTGAATGCTGCTCTTTCAGCCTTTACCTTTTTTGCCACCTCTTTCAAAAAACATAGCGGTCTCATCTTCCTTTTGCTTTTGCTTACATGCTTGACACTGAGGTTTGTTGCCTTCACTATGCCCTCTTTTAGTTTGACTCACTTTTACTCCCCCCTCCCCCCCATGTCATCTCCCCTGCCAGGTCATTCCTGAGGCATTCAGCAATCTTTGCACTATCAGAACTTCTGAAGGCCAGGACCCTCACCCTTGCGTGGTTGGAGTCTGTCACTGTTCTTATGTTGAACAACACTATGATGATCACTGGTCCCCAGATGGCTTCCAACCTTGATAACTGCAGTACTGTCCCTGTTAGTAAGAACCAGGTCCAGTATTGCACCATCAGAAGCGTGTTCACTGACTACATGTCTGAAGAACCAACCTTGCAGAGAGTCCATGATGTCCCTGCTCCTAGCTGACGCTGCAACAGAAAGGCTGAAAACTACATCCTGCAGATTGAAGTCCTCCATGAGCAACACCTACTCCTTTTCAGCCATTTTGTCCAGTGCTTCTAACATTTCTTTATTTAAGTCCTCCCCTGTATCAGAGGTATCCCATGTACAAGGCAACCGTGATTGAGCACTTTCAAAAAGGGTGACTCAATCATGACACCTGTGCACAGGGCTACCTGGCAGGGTAGCAACTGGATATGGGGGGTAGGCAAATATAGTGACAGGATGTCACTATGTATACACAGGTGTGGGGGGAACCATGCCAGCAATGGGCAGAAGGGGAGGGAGGGTTTGTGGGGTGTAGTGCAGTGTTGGGCTGACAAGCTGGCCATGTGTTATAGTGGGTTGGTGACAGGCTGGGGTTGGGAGGGTGCTGGATTTGGTTTTGGGCACGATTGTATTTTTGCACTGTTTTTTTTTTTTCAAGTTTTGCACCCCCCCCCCAACATGCACCACCCTGGAGTTGATAATCCTTTAGTAGGGAGGGTGCAGGGGTGCAGTCCCCTGCATAACATAGATATCAGCTCCATCTTGCAGTTCACCCCAAATGTATATCGCCAAAATGTATTTTCGGCGTTGTACACTTGCCAAACGGCGATCGCTATTCCTTGATCGCTGTTATCACATGGAACCATATCAAAGGCCTGTAGATCACAACAGTCTGAATATCGACTCTGTTTCTCGACTCGAGGGTGACCCACATCACCTCAGACCCCCCTGAATTCCCTGTACCTACATTGCTTTTATGTTTTCTTTCACATAAAGCACCACTCCCTCTCCTTTCTTCCCTTCCCTGTCTCTTCTCAACATTGTATAGCCTGGTATGACCATGTCCCAGACATAGTTGTCAGTACACTGTGATTTGGTAATGGCTACAGTATCCAGGTTTCCCTCCATCGTGATGTCCTCTAGCTCTAGGATCTCATTTCGCAGACTCTAGCATTGTCACACATGGCCTTTCATATTTTCTTAACTCTCTTCTTGTTACTTTCCCCTTTTTCCAGTTGGTCCCTCTTCCTCACCTTTCTCCTTTGACTGCTTCTTCCCACCCCTTCATCTTTTGCTAACCCCCTGCCTCCTTCAATAACTTTCATCCTGGTGCGACTCTCTCCCCCTCGGAATCTCCCTACTTGCTATCTCAGCCTGTGGTGAGCCACTTTCTGCCTCCACCGTTTCTTCCATCACCCCCATCAGCTAATTAAAATGTCCACCAAAGTAATATTTCAGTTGTCTACTGAGGACTACAGTTCCCTCCGGGATGGAAGCAGGCCATCACCTCGGTATAGCCTCTTATCCTTCCAAGTTGGCCCACAATCCCCAATGTCTCACCTCTCCTCTCTTTGCTGCACCATTCCTTCCACCATTACCAGAAGGCCTTGATGCAGAGCCCCTTCTCCTTCCCCATATAGTGCAAGACACACTCGCCACTCACATTTTAAACACATGGGAAACACAGGATCAATCACATAAATGATCTAACTTTACCAAAAATTTAATTTACACATAGAGCTGACTTCAGGAATTTATCTTTAAGTTTAAGCCCATGAAATGCCCTTATCAAGTTAGTGTTTTAGCAGCTGTAGTGGCTCTGACCAGAGTTTGTTTTTTAAAGCTTCATTTTTTGCTGCAGATGATGCTTGATCTATGGCACAATCTCTTCTCCCCCCTCCTTACCTCTACAACTCACTAATACCTATCCCAGGCATTTTTGAATCCAACCACTGTTTTTGCCTCCACTACCTCTGCTGGAAGGCTGTTTGTTATGGACAGACTGGATGGGTCTTGAGGTCCTTATTTGCCATCAACTTCTATGTTTCTATGTTGTTCCAGGTATTCACTACCCTTTCTCTGAATAAGTACTGTACTGTACTTCCTCACATCCCTTCTGAATGTACCCCCCAGCTTCATAGCATGCCCTCTTGTTCAAGAGCACTTTTGTCTCCGACAGATACTCCCCTCCTGTACATTACTAACCCACATGAGGTATTTAAAGGTTTCTATCACAGTCCCCTTCTACCTCCTCTCAGCTCCTTTAGCCTTTCCTTGGAGGGTTTGTGATGCAGACCTTGCACCATTTTTGTAGCCCAGCTCTGAACCACCTCCACTCTGTCTATGTCCTTCCTGAGATGTGATCTCCAGAACTGGACACAGTACTCTTGGTGGGGTCTTACCAGAAATGTATATGGGGCAGCACCATCACCCTTTTGCTGCTGGTGATACCCCTTCCTATGCACCTTAACATCACACTAGCCCTTCCAACTGCTTCATCACACTTTCTGGCCACTATTAAGGTCATCCGATATTATCACTCCTTGGCCTCTTTCATGCTTGGTCTTTGTCAGTATCACTCTGCCCATTTTGTACTTTGCTCCCAGGTATTTATGGCCCAGGTGCATTATAATACAGTGTTGGGGTAGGAAGGAAATGAAGGAAGGGAGAAAAGGAAGAAAAGAGGGAGTGATAACAGCAAGACCAGGAGACAGGGAAGCACAGTTAGGGCAGGAGTAGAAAGGGACATAATTCTGACTAATCAGCTGACAACTTATGAGACAGCAAGGCCTACCCAGAAAAAATATATTAAATCTGATACAGAAAATAATACATCACAATCCTAATAAAATATTCTAAGTATTACATACAGATTTGGCATGCATCAGGGAATCCATCAGTGTCATTCTGGACACCTATCATATGAACTTGTGTCAAAAACACAGTTGAGCAAAAATGTTGCAGCATATAACATGCCACAAGTGTACAACCAATATAAATATTCATCTGTTTTGCATCAGATATGTCATCATCAATTAGAGCCATAAAACCCAATAGGACCAATTAGAAAGAAGGCCTAAAAACATACATTAGTTTGAACAGTAGAAAATACCTGTGATGTAATATAGGACTGATTCTAAGACACTTAACACACATAGCGTAAGTCGCACTTTGTGCCATGGGTTCCGCTGGCTGGGATTCCAAGAGGCGGCCTGCGCCATGGTGCAGGCTGCCTGCACCCAGGGGGACATATGCCAACCAAGGCCCCTAGGGCATGGCAGAATGGGGGGGTTACAGAAGCATATGCGCCCTATTCTGAAAGGATAGCTGCCATAACCCAACACCATTCCAGGAGGCCCTACGGCAATGCAGAGTTAGACCTGCTATGTGCTGGCATACCGGGATTCCGCCATGTCCAACTGCCAGATGCCAACCCCTGGCATGGACCCAACCCACACACTGCTATGCCATACCAACCCTTCCACTGCACAGTAGCCCAACCCTATTCCCTGGCAATACTGGGGTGCCACCTGATGGCTCCCGGTACCGCAATGTGGGAATGCCATTCCCGCTGGTGCCAATGTGCTGCTGCCACCACCCTCCATGGCACACCAGGGCTTGTGGGCATGTTCTGGGGCTTGGGGCTGGGGGAGTGGCTGCGCCCTGTCATTGGGCATGTTGGCAGCTTGCGGCACCCAGGTCGGGTGCGCCCTTCCTGTGGCGCAATGCTGGAGGTGCCACAAGTCACAGATCGTAGTCGTCGGGGACTCTACCTGGTCTGGAATCTGGCACAGGGTCCCCAGCATAGTGGCATATGTCGCAACTTGCATTTGCCAGCAGGTTGTACCATACATCTGTTAATCATCACAAGGTCTCCAATGTAAACCCAATAAAACAAAGTAGCAGCCTCACTAAAATAAATGTAAACATGCTTCATAAATAGTACTAATAGCTATTTTATGCAGAAAAATTTATTTTGTGTCTGTATTACAGTCCCGAACAGGGATGCTGCTGTATACAATCAAAGCCTATCATGGAGCTGCTGTACTAAAGCTCTTATTAAAAAGTCACCATACAGTAGTAGCCACAGACATTGCCAGCTATTTCCCCAAATTTCTGTGATATTTCTACAAGGATGGAGCTAGTTTGCATATACAGTATAATGTACTTAATAACAGTTCTTCTACAATCCTGCAAAGTGTTCATGAGGAAATTTATAAGTTCAGGTTGTTGCTGGCTAAATACCTTTACAAAATAAACTTGAAATTACCTAGGAAACTTTCTTGGTTAAAACACATCACATGATCCTTGCATGATTTACGAAAAAAGCACAAACGGTAACCTAAAGAAACTGTTCTGCCTAGTATCAGCTGGAATTTCTTCATTTTACTCAAATTTCAACATGTTTCTGTATTTTATAAGTTAACACAACTGTTGAGACTACTCTTATGGTTGTAGGAGTGGTCCCCTGCACATTTTTAGGGTATGAGAACTGTGAATCAAAGGTAAGCTATTCTAATGCCCTAAAAATGCGAGTGAGGCCAATCTTGCAACCGTAAGTGTAGTCCCAGTTGCAATATTAATAGCTTATGGATTGATAATATATTACAATTGTCAAAAGACTTTTAGTAAATGTGTTTCTTTCCAGGGAAGTTGCATGCGAGACACTTGACAAAATAAGAGTTCTTAACACAAGTTAATGGAGTTTTCTGATTGATCGAGAGTGCTCTCTTAATCTACACTTTAATTAATCATGGTTCACCCACTTTATTGGTACAATAACCATTTCCAGGGCATGTGATTGGTTGGGAATTAGTGCACTTCCTGCTAGGGATATGTGGTGATGTAGCATAATGCACACCCTGTTTATGTTATTGGTTTATTGCTTACTGCAGGCACTAACTACCTGCTCTGACCCACACATGCTTATGTGCCTCCAGGCACCTAGTCTTCCAGATCTGCTTCATGTCCTCCTAGTTGCTCCAGTCCCCCTACCACAACCATGGCAGATCCTTACCATTGACCCGCATGTTGTCAGCCACCAAGAAGCAGCCATAATTCAGGAGGTTGGAGTGGAGAGGTAATGACTGTGGTCCACGACAGTGGGATGGGTAATCATTAAATCCCTCAAATGCTGCATTGCTTTAGTTTTTTTATGTGTTTAGCCCTCCCACCTCACTGGCACACTGCCGACAGGTGCCCTCAACACTAGCCTGTAAGCACTGGATGGCCAATGCTGTCTTGTCACCCACAGTATCAATGCCACCCTGCTTCCCACCTGAAGATGGAGTTCCAAGAGCAGGATGCTCCTCTCCCTTCTAACAGGACAGGCCATGTAGTGTCTACCCATCATGCTCCAGACCCCAGTGGCCCAAAGTGGTGGAGTTGTGCTCAGATGAAAAACACTAGCCTCCCATGTACTGATGCAGTAAATCCCAGACGGTGCCAGCCACCTGGGCGTGTAATTTTTTAGTTGCCAAGGCTGACAGATTAGTACTGTTAGCTGACAACTTCCATCTGCGTGTCATTTGCTCAGTGATATGCTCAGTGATATATGTATTTAGTTATTATGTTTGTGAGATGAACAGCAGCCAGTGGTATTGGACACCCCACTCAGGGGGTGTTACTTTTATTATCATGTTAACATGTGTCAACACAATACACATGTAGAACATCAAACATGCACACCAATACAGAGTGCACATACACATGCAGATATGATATGTCATCATCACAACCAGTGATGTCAAGATGGAGCCATAGAAATACACAGCAATTTTAAACTGTACACAGAAACATTACAGCTTGAACATCTATGTATATAAGGCTTTGGTCACAAACAACAATGCTTTCAACTAATGTCTATGGGGACTGACGTGCTATTGCTACACCATATACTGCACTCAGCTGCACTAGTAGGCCTTGTCGAGGGCCTTCAACCACCCTAGACATGCAGTAATCCCACAATAGTGCACATCCTGGAATGTTGTATTGCAGTTACATAATGATTCCAAATCAGTATTTATTGACAGTAGATAATAACACCAAAACTGATATACTTTAACAATTGTTAGTTGTATTTTTAATACAAGTTCTTACACATCAGATTGCAGTTCCAACATTGGCACGCCATACCCAGTGTCAACTACTATATGTGGTGCGACATACCGTGTCATCCTTATGCATGCAGAGAAGATGTGCAATTAGCCTAGAACAGCCATCAATCAGTTCATATTTTGTGGTTTATCTATGATATTCTAACTCAGATGTAAACATCAGTGATCTGACACATTTGTTGCATGGTTGTACAGTGCTCAGAGCGGATAAAGTACAGTTATGTAAGAACTTACCGTAACAGTAGATATTTGAGAAGCGATCTTACAGCAGGCTACACAATTAGGACTATGCTGCCAGGCACTAGGACCCCACAGAAAAATTCTGGCCAACAGTACCCAGCGGGGACCACCCCCAACCTTGGCCCACTCTGATGTCCACCAATGGTATAAGGGGGTGGTCCCCAGCCCCACCTCAGTTCTCCCACCAGAGACCCAGCAGATGGAAAAAAAGGAGAACCGAGTAGGTTCTGAGAGTTCCCAACAAGGAAAAGACAGGACCGGGGGAAGGAGGGAGGGAAAGTCATGCCCGCTACAAGAACTTTTCTGGAAGATCTATTGTTATGGTAAGTTCTTACGTAAGTATATTATCTTTCCTCGAGTTGGAGCTCTTGCAGCAGGCTATACAATTAGAACTGATTCCCAAGCAGTGCCAAAAGATAATTTGCAGTAGGGAGGAAGGGAAACTATCAGCCTCATGAAAGTAGGCCTTGAAGAATGGCTTGGTGAATCCCGTTCTCCTCCTGGAAGCGATGTCCAAACTGTAGTGTTTCACGAAGGTGTGCACTGAGTTCCAAGTTGCCGTGGTGCAAATGTCAGCTGCCAAGACATTTCGTAATGCTGCAACAGAGGCAGCCACCCTCCCTGGTGGATTGTCCCTTCACCGATCCTGGTAAGAGGTTTCTTGTATTTTTCAGTAACAGAACGTAATGCCATTTGGATAAAATTTGTTTGGTAACTGACACTCCCAGGGATTTGGGAGCAAAGGCAACAAACAACTGATTGGTTTTGTGAACCGAACGGGTGCGGTCTATAATACCTGAACACCCTGAGAACATCTACAGTATGAAAAAGTGCCTTCCCCATTCGAATATTTGGGGTAGTAAACAGGAAGGTTGATGTCCTGGTTCAGGGTAGGTTCTGACACCACCTTTGGAAGAAGCTTAGAATTAGTTCTCAGAGACACCCTGTCCCTGTGAAAAACCAAATAACGCTCCTTACACATGAGGGCTTGGAGCTCGGAAATCCTCTGAGCAGAAGTAACTGCAACTACAAAGAACACTTTCCATGAAAGAAAGCATAGCTCGCAGTCTGCAGCTTGTTCAAAGGGAGGCAGTGTGAGTTTCTCTAGGAGGTAAAAAAAAAAGGTAGGTAGGTAAAAACTTTATTTTTATACAGGAGAAAACATGTCGTTTGGATCAAAGTTCCAGTTTACAAGACAGCCCTGTACAAAAATTATACAAAATTGCAAATGGTTTCAATAAATAACATTAAAGCAATAGATGTAGTTGAGGAGACATTTTAAACTATAAACAATACATTAAGACAATAGACATACCTAAAGAAAAAACATATAGACAACAAACTTGACTTACGATGTTAAACATGCCCAAAATTATAAAATAAAGTTAAAAACTGTTACATGTAAAACAGATCAGTTCATTTATAGCGTATCTAAATAATGAGAGTTCCGGAATTTCGTGGATGGGGGGAAGGAATTTATTCCAGACAATGGCTGCCCTTTGAACTATCATTCAGTCACAAAATTTATTAGTTCTAATCCCAGGAGAGATTTTATTTTGATGTACTAATCAAGTTAAAAATGAACGAAAGATCCCATGAGGAACATGGTCCCGAATGGGAGGTTTGATGTGCAGTATCCCTCGTAAAATGGTATGGGACAAATTAAGTTGGACGATAGCCGTTCCTTCCACTGGTGCATGGTAAGCTGAGATGGTAAAAAGGTGCAACTTGATGGATGAATATCGGAGTCTTGTGTCAGAAACAGATAGCAGATATTCCAGGACAGAGTTCACCAGATAGGAAAATTGGTCCAGGGAATGAGCTGATGCCCATAAGCAAAAACACTTCCACTTCACGGCATACATAGCTCATGTGGAAGGTTTATGAGCCTCTACCAAGACCTCAGAGATGCTCATAGAGACCACATAGCAAGAAACTGCTAGGTCTGTAGGAACAATGCATGAAGATGAAGACATCTGAGGTCTGGGTGGACTAGAGTGCCTTGTTCCTGGGAGAGCAATCGAGAGGACAGGGGGAGAGGGATCAGAGGTTCAACCGCCAGCTGCTGGAGCAGGGGGGAGCCAAATCTGGCACGGCCAGAGTGGGGCAATTAGAATCATTTCTGCTCCCTCCTCCTGAAGCTTGAGCAGTACCTGCTGGAGCAGAGGAAAGGGAGTAAAGGTGTAGAGGAACCTCCCTGTCCAACAAAGAGACAAAGCGTCTTGCCAGAAAACACCAGGCCCAGGATCTAGAAAGCAGAAAATAGGCAGTTTGGCACTGTACAGGGACGCAAAGAGGTCCAGTTCTGGACAGCCCCACCTTTCAAAGAGGTCATCTGCCACTTCCTGAAGCAGTTCCCACTCATGGTTTCTGGACCAGGATCTGCTGAGCCCACAAGCTAAGACATTTTGGACTCCTGGAACATGGATCTCTGTTAAGGCGAGACCATGATCTATGGCCCAGTACCACACCCTCATCGCCTCTCAGCACAGAGGTTAAGAATACATCCCCCCTTACTTGTTTATGTAAAATACTACAGACATGTTGTCCGCCTGTTCAAGCAAGGGCCCCGGGTGAGGTCCATCTGAAAGGCCTGAAGGGCGTAGAGGACCACCCACATTTCTAGGATGTTGATGTGTAATGTCAATTCCAGAGCCGATCAGGTGCTCCAAATTTGGTGATCTGGGAGGTGGGCTCCTCACCCAAGGCCAGAGGCATCTGTGGTCAAAACCTGTTGTGGTGAAGCTGTCTGAAACGGAACCCCTGATGCTAGATTGGAGGACATATGCCATCAGGACAGAGTCTGTGACACAGCTCTCGAGATTCAGATAGTTTGCTCTAGGTCATCCAACCTCTGATCCCATTGAGTCCTGAGGGTCCATTGAGGTACCTGCATATGGAGACATGCCAGGAGAACTGTCACTATGGTGGCCGCCATGTGACCGAGCAGTTGGAGCATGGTTTGAGCCAGAACCTGGGTAGAGAAGGAGACCCAAAGAGCCATGTTCTGAAGCTGAGCACCCCAGTCTGGTGGAAGAAAAGCTCCCCTTTCTCTGTGTCCAAAATGGCCCCTTTATACTGAAGGTACTGTGATGGCCAGGGGCATGATTTGGGGATGTTTAGTGTGATGCCTAGAGAGTGGATAGGAGTGGGGCTCTGGAAGGAGTGGTCAGGAGCCAATCATATAGGTAAGGGTAGATGAAGTGGCGCCAGTGCCACAAGGCTGCTGCCACTACCGAGAGGCATTTTGTGAAGACTCACTGCACTGAAGAGAGGCTGAAGGGAAAGACACTGACTTGATAATGATCTCCCTGTAAGGCAAAGCAAAGAAATCTTCGGTGAGCTGGAAGGATCGGGATGTGCAGGTATGCATCCTGCATGTCCAGGGAACAAAGCCAGTTCCCTTGATGTAGCATGGGGATCAGACCTGGCACATCACCATCCTTAACCTCTTGTATTCTATGAAGTGGTTCAGTAGGCTGGGATCCAAGATGGGGCGTAGGTCCCCCATCTTCTTGGGTACCAAGAAGAAGTGAGAATAGAACCCTGTCCCTCTCTGGGACGGAGGAATGGGTTCTATGACCCTCTTGGACAACAAGGTTTGAATCTCATCTGAGATGAGAGCTGCATGGGATTGGGAGCACCGAGAAGGAACTGGAGGTTTGCCGGGAGAAATCTCGACAAATTCCAGGGCATGTCCCTTCTCGATGATGTCCAATACGCAAACATCAGAAGTAATATTGGTCCGCCCTTTTGGGTAAAGGGAGAACTGACCTCCCACCGCCTCCCCTATGGACTCCACTGGAGGTGGGGGGGTGGGCAGGGAGTCAGGCATGGGTCCCTGGGGTGGGCAGGGAGACCTGTGAGGATTTGGCACCTCGAGGTCCCATGGCTCCAGAGGGCTGGGAGGAAGCCTTTTGTTTGAAAGGACCGCTGGGCTGCTGTCCCTTGGTATCCCATGACATAGGTGATTGTGATTGGGAACCTACAAAAATGGCGACTCAATTGTGGTGCATGTCAACGGAGCTACCTACCAGGGAGGGTGACCAGATTGGGGGTTCATGCACATAGCTACAGGATGTATATGTGTGCAGGGAAAGCAAGCATGCTCAGCAAGGGGCGGGAGGGAGGGAGGGTTTGTGGAAAGGTGATGCCGTGGTGAGCTGCCGAGCTGGCTCCATGGCATGGTGGGTGGGTTCAGGGCTGGGGTTCTGAGGGTGCTGGGTTTGGGTCTGCCTGCAGGTGCGTTTGTTGCACCGGCCCCAATTTTTAGTGTGGTTTACCCCGACTTGCATTCTCTTGGAGTTCAGAATCCTTTAGTAGGGGTGTGTGAGATGCAGGGGCATAAAACAGAAAATCAAGTCCCAAGCGCCCCTAGCACAGCAATAAGCTGGTGGTACATCACCAAAACTGATTTTGTGGGTAATGAGTCATCTCAACGACGATCACCTTCTGTAGTCACCGTTATGACATAGAACCCTGTCCCTTAGACTTTTGGAAGTTTGGATGCCGAAAGGGCCTTTTCTTGGCAGAAAAGGGCTCTGACCTGTATATTTGGTGGACTGACTAGACAGCCTTACCAGAGTCCTGCAGGTCTGTGATAATTTTCTGTGCATCTTCCCAGAAGAGGACAGACCCATTGAAGGGCACATCCAGGACAGCATCCTGGGGGTCCTGTTGGAACTCCGACACCCTCAATCAAGAGTGGCATCTGAGACAGACTCCAATCACCTCAGCACAAGCTGCCATGTCGGCTGAGTCATAGGAAGCCTGTTAAACATGCTTGCCTACATCAAGGGGAAAGGGAAAGGGAACATTGTTTTACCAGGAGTAGCACACTAAGCCAAAGCTTGTTTCCAGATGCGACCTGGGAGAACAAGGAAGTTAAGTGACTTGCTCAGGATCACACAATTTGCACCTAGGTGGCTGTGGGATTCAAACCAAGGTCTCCAGATCTGCAGCTCAGAGCCTTAACCCGCTGCGCTATACTACCTCATCAAGTCCTGACTGTAGAACAACCAGGAGTTCTGTTTTGTGGGGGGAATCCGGCTGTCTTTGGGTGAGCTCCACAGCCTTTTTCCACAGAGATTTCTGGTATTGCACCATATGAGCTACAAAACTGAAAGACCGTATGGTGCTGTTATCCATCATCCAGCACCCCTGATGGTGCCACCACCTCGCAGACAGCAACCTATATGTAGGTATATGTACTAACCGTAGGTCAAAGACACTCATCATATAAGCATAAGTGTCAGGATCTGTGCTCTATTATGCTTCACTATGTTTTATTGATATATGTATAGCCATGAGAAATGCTTTTTGCTATATTTCTTACTGTATTCTTATAAGTAAGGAAACAGTGCCCTCTTTAGTACTTGTGCACTACTACAATTGCAACTGACCTTGTGGATTATAGAGATCCCATTGTTTGCAATCTTCTGCATGCTATGCAACTTTTTATACTAGTTAGGATGGTTACATGGACCTCCTGTTTTTGTCCAATTATATACTTTTATGTATCTTCTTTAGCCATTGCCATAGTTATTATCAGGGTATAAGACCCTTTGTAATGCGTTGCTTCTCTGATAAGAGAGACTGCATCACCCACATAAGGAAAACTGGTATTCTCCCAGTGATCACAGTGATCAGTGATCAGTGATCAGTGCAGTTCTGGAGACCTTACCTACATAAGGACATAGGGTAGAAAAGGTTCAGAGGAGGGCAACAAGGATGGTGCATGGATTGCATCACAAGTCCTATGAGGATAGGTTGAAGGCACTGAACATGTACTCCCTGGAGGAGAGGAGAGGAGGGAGAGAGGGGATATGATAGAGACATACAAGTATCTTACAGGGAGGAACAGGGTGCAGGAATGCACTATTTTTAAGCGAAAAAGATGTTCCAGGACTACAGGGCATGGGATGAAGTTGGAGGGAGGACGATTCAGAGGAAACGTGAGGAAGAATTTCTTCACAGAACGGGTGGTGGACAAGTGGAACACCCTGCCAGAGGAAGTGGTGGGGGCTGAAACAATCATGGGATTTAAGAATTCATGGGATAGACATAAAGGAATTCTGGAGGTCAGGGGTAAGGGGCAACAGACTTCCCGGAAAACATAAACTGAACTTACAAACTTAAATGGGCAGACTGGGTGGGCCATAGGCCCTTATCTGCCGACACTGTCTATGTATCTATGTATCTATGATCACACTGTTATGGTAGAAAGCCTGTATTGCTAATCTGTAATAAATTAAATTTATTACATGAGTACCACTTGTCTGTTGTCTCCTCCTTTTGTGCGGTTCCACTAAGAACCTGAGAAGGTAATTCATTACCTAGTTACAGTGCATGTGGTGGAAGAAAAAACCTTCCTCCCGAAAGTATCCAGTTTCTTAGATTCTTTGTCCAGTGACTGTGAACTCACATGTTTGGGCTGTTTGGTTTGCCCGTGCGCTGCCATGAGGACCAAAGAGTCTGCTTTGGGGTTTTCCCCCAAGAAAGGCTCATTCTTGGGAGATTTGTAGAGCCGATCTGCTTTCTTCAGGACAGCCATGGCCCTGGACAGATGTTTCCATGCTAATTTAGCCACGTCTTGGAAAGGCGGGACTAAAGGAGGAACTACCATAGGTTTTGGGTCGCTCATACCCAAAAATTAGCAAGCCTGCATTTCTCTGGGCCCAACTCTTCAGTATCCCATTGACTTGAGAAACTGAATATGGTGCATAACATACATAAAGGCTGGGTTGTCTGGGGGTGACCTCGGCGAGTCCCTATGATCCTCTAGAGGAGGAGGAGAAAGGAAAGACCCTTTGTCCGAGTCTGAGGATGATGATGAAGATCTTCCCTCTGAGTAATCCAAGGAAGGGGGCCTGGAAACAGTCCTTCTGGGTCTATGCCCGGTCTTCGGATGACTAGGAGGAGATCTCGAAGAGGAAGACCACCTGCGACCACGTCAGTGAGGTACTTCCTCATCTAAACCCTCCTTAGGGGGGTAACAGACTCCTCAAGGGGGTCTGCCTTGGTTTGCCCAGTGAGAGGTGGCACTGATGGAGGTACCGGAACCAGAGCCCAGGATGTCACCACTGGTGCAGGAGGCCTTTCCTTGGTGAGAAGGTCCCCTTTAACTGTGTTTCCCCATGCATTAAACAGTGTCCCTACCTCAGCTAGGGAGACCAAGGAGAGCTGCAGATGCTCTGATTCCTTGGGGACATTTGCCAGGTCCAGCATCAGGTCCAAGGGAGTGCTGGGCCCTGGATTGACTGGCGTTCAGTCCTCTGGAGAACAAGGTGTGGGTGTAGGCAAAGCTGACATATGACCCCCTTGTGCCAGGGTCTTCCCTGACTGCTCAATCAGCAGTTTGGGGGAGGTATCACCTGAGTGGACTCAGAGGGAGAAGTGGATGTCAGAGACTGACATTTGGAGTCCGATGACCGCTTCTTGGAGGAGCGATCTCTGGAATGGCGAGATTGTTCCTGACGCCCATGCCTGTCATCAGGTCCCGAGGATATGCCCGACAACAGCAGCGTCCCAGCTGGACAAACTGAGGACTTCTTGCCAGTGGAAGTCTCAGCTGTGTCCCTGGCCTTGGTCTCTGTGACCTGTTGAAAGGGCCAAAGATTCAGGGAAGGACCCATAGGCCCATGCCCCAAAGGACCCCCACCCAATGTCTGGATAAGTGCGGGGGCCTTAATCAATGGTATCCCAGAGGTATAGAGGCCTGCCATGGGGGCAGAGTCCGCTCTCCCACGGGAGTGCAAACTCGAGGACTTACCCTTCTGGTGAGGAGACCTGGAACGGGATTTAGACCTACACTTCTCCTTCTCTCTATGGTGATGTTTCCCACTGGTCCTCTTGTCCTTGAGGGAAGATGGAGACCTGTGGGTGGAAGAAGAAGAAGATGAGGAGCCACTGGTTTCTGCTGAAGAATGGTGAGTTGTTGCTCTATGAGGTAGGCCTTCAAGTTCTTCAAGCGGCAGATCTGGGTGCGTCAATTGAATTTTCAGCAGTGTGGGCAGGCGTCCCCATTGTGGGTAGGCCCCAGGTAGAAGAGGCACACTGAATGGCCGTCCTTGGCCAGTATCTGTTTACCACTGGTGCATTTAGACTTCTGCAGCTTGGCTGTAGTCAAAGGCGAGGATATAAGATGGTAAAATGCTGAAAAAAGAATGGAATAGGGTATGTAAAGTGTAGAACAAAATGGTGGTCAACAGTAGCAATGAGACATCCATGGAGTCAATGTGCACAGGTCGGTAGTGGGAAAAGAATTGAGGTGGGGCTGGGGACCGCCCCCTTTAAACCACTGGCAGACGTCGGGATGGTCTGACATCGGGGGCGGTCCAGCTGGGTACTGCTGGCTAGAATTTTTCCATTAGGTCCCAGTGCCTGGCGGCATAGTCCTAATTGTGTAGCCTGCTGCAAGAGCTCCAACTCAAAGAAAGATCTGCACAGTGTTATCTCAGAGGCTGTAATGTGTTTTCTGCAGAGCTGCTAAGAAACAAATCTTCACATTTTTACTGGCCAGCTGCAGTACCAGAATACAAACTGGAGCAGCGTATTGACAGCTTTGGAACAGTGCAGACAGGCTTTGCTTTATGTAAACTGAAGTTTGCTTCTTAGTTCTGTAATTAGCAATGTATTTACCATACTGAAAGCCCTCTACTTACCTTGTGCAAAGTACTGTAGTACGTACCTGACAGGTAAGTCATCCCAAGAGCACATGCTTAATGGAAAGCAGAAGCATGCATATGGGTGCAATGTCATATTTGAAGTCTTTCGGAAGTGCAAATGGGTTGTTTGCACCAAGCTAATGGCCACTTCCAAAAACACAATATAATTATCAGTGACCCCCTTTAGCTTCGCTCTCGAGGTTTATGGGTCATCACACACCTTGGGTGTGAAAAAAATATTCATAACACACACTTGCCTATCCATTATTCTCTATATAATTACTGGTGACCCCCTTTAGCAACCTGATTTCAGATACTCTTCAAATGCCATAATAACCCGAAATCGGGTTATTACAGCATTTGACTAGCTCTGAGTCACTTCTCCCTTACACTATCCGATGATCACTTTCACTTTTTTCTTTAAAGAACAGCACAGATCACACAACCCTTGCCATTTCCTGAAATGATGTCCCTGATATTCAGTGCCATGCTCCCCCCACCCACCCTCACCTGACTCTGTAAATGTATTCCTGCTGTCCTGGTAGCACCATTCAATCTCTTGATCCCTATTACTGTATTCCCTGATGTCCTGTGGTCCTTGCATCTAGACCCAGAATCCCTGGTGGCTGGTAGTAACTGTCACCACTCACAGTCTCCAGCAAGTAATGTAGTAATGTATATTGCTACAGTACTTATGGGAAGTCTTTGGAAAATCGTGGTTCCTTGATTTTTCATAGACATCTTGCAAGTGCTACAAAAATATGTCTGGTTTAACATTGCCATAGTACTTGCAGAAGACAGATGGGGGCTGGCCCTGGATGTGAGTAGAGGGAATGCACCAGCTGTCATTACTGTGGATGTAGATAGTATGTAGTGGACATTGAGTATTGTGGCAGTCATAGGGATGCACTATATCTTAAAGCTGTTGCTATGCATTTAAACAGACTGAATAAAGTATGATATGAACCTGAAACACAGAAACATAAAAACATAGAATCTGTCGACCCAGTCTGCCCAGCTGGTCCCTGCCTAGTCTGTCTCTGCAGACCATAACCAGTCTCTGATGACCCTCCCTCTTCCAAGCCAATTTACTAATACCTAATATACCTATCCCACGCAATCTTGAAGCCCCCTACTGTTTTGCCTCCATCACTTCTCCTGGCAGTCTGTGCCAGGCATCCACCACTGTTTCAGTGACGTAGTACTTCCTCGTATCTCTTTTAAACTTCCCCACTTTTCATGTTTATGGCATGCCCTCTGATCATTGTGCTGTTTCTCATTTGAAAAAGACTCCGCTTCTGGTTAACCCCCGTGAGGTACTTGCAGGTCTCTATCATACCTTCTATTATGTCCCCTGTTGCTCTCCTTTTTTCCAGGTTGTGCATGTTCAGATCACTCAGTGTCTCTTTGAAGACCTTTTGATGCAACCCCTGCATCATTTCAGCTGCCCTGCTCTGGACTGCCTCCACCCTGTCAATGTCCATTCTGAGGTGTAACACAGAAATATAGACTTTGATGGCAGATAAGGATCGCTTGGCCCACCTAGTCTGCCCATTTCCCTACCTACAGGATAAGCTGCAGATCCTAGTTAATCAACAGCCTGTTTCTTCCTACCCCCCACAAGAATTGCCTTATGTCTGTCCCATGCATTCTTGAATTCTCCCACAGTTTGAGACCCCACAACCGCCTCAGGCCTCATGACCTGGACACAGTACTCAAGGTGGGGTCTCACAAGCGAGCAATACCCCTCCCAGTGCATCCTAACATCCTAGTAGCCCTACCCTGTGCTTTGTCATACTGCATTGCCATTTTTGAGGTCATCAGATATGATAACCCCAAGGTCCCTTTCCTGCTTAGTGAGTGTCAGTACCTCCCCTATCCTGTACTCAGTTTCTGGGTTCCTATGCCCTAAGTGCATAATTTTGCACTTTTTGGCATTAAACCTCAACTGCCATGCCTTAACCACTCCTAGAGTTTCCCAAGGTCCCTACACATCACCCCCCCTCCCCCCGAGTGTCCAGTCTATTACATATTTTGGTGACATCTGCAAAAAGTCATACTTTCCTTTCCAGTTCTTCCCCAATGTCACTTATTGAGACATTGAAGAGGACCAGTCCCAGTGCTGCGCCCTGCAGCACCCTGCTGGTCACTGTCACTTCATTAGAGTGAATGCTGTTAACTACCATCTTCTGTCTCCTATCCAGTAACCTGTTCCTTGCCCAATTCCCCACTTTGGGTTCCACCCCTAGGCTGCTCAATTTCTTTATCAGTCTCCTGTGCATCACAATGTCAAAGGCCTTGCTAATGTCCAGATAGGCAATATCCACTGCCCTCCACTGTTCTATTTCCCCTGGTCATCCAGTCAAAGAAATCAATCAGATTTGCCTGTCATGACCCCATCCCCAATGAATCCATGTTGCTTTGGTCTTGTAGCCCACTGGATTCTGGGGAGCCTCCCCTCACAAGGGGCTGCCATGTATGTTATGGCCTACTTTTGTAATTAATTACTCATGTCATTAAACATAACCACCATTCGCAATTTCTAAAAATCTCTTCCCTTGATGTTACTCTTACTTGTTCAATGTACATGCTAGATTCATACTCTGGATGTAGTAGGTTAATGTTAAACTTATCACATATTTGTAATGGTACCACAGCACTGTACAAATATATTACATTTTTATATTGCACACATGGCATGATTCTGGGAACTTTCAAACCTTCAAAACCTTTTATCTTGCTGCAGAAATGAACATATATAAGACAAACATCATTACTCACTGACTCCATTGCAAAAGTCTCTTTTACTGCAATAAAGGTTGCATTGAAAATACATCTATTCAATTTAACATTTCCTGAATTTGATCTCCTGCTGTTTTAATGTTTTTTCTGTTTATTAAATTATTTTTATTGATATGTACAGGTGCACCTTTTTTACAAATAAAATTTTATTTGGTTTGATACTACTCTACCTTCATTGTTCCCTACAACACAACCGGCACCTTCCAGGCACAACATGCAAGCAAACATTCGGCATTGACAAATGCTTGTTTATTCTTATGAGAAAGAACATTGAAAAGAAGACGCCTCCCCACTGTGAGGGAGGGACCTTTTCTATGGTCGTTATGTTTAGCAATTTCTTTACCTCCAGCTCTAACAGGATTTTTTTGTAAGGTTGGAGTGGAAGAAAAGCCTTTGGGTGGTGAAGTTTTAGGAAGCCATTAAACTAAAGCCTAAACCCTGACTCACAACTTCCAGCACCCACTTGTCTGTGGTGATGGTTTTCCACTCCTGGAAGTAATGAGACAGGTGGCCTCCCACTGGTAGGGGTTCAATGGCAGCCTGCACAGTAAGGGATTTTGTTTTCCTTGTGGTTTAGGAGCTGGTGCTTGCTTCTGCCTTGTGCCTCTCCTGTATCTGCATCCTGGGACACATCTATGAGGAGGGTAGTCATACAAGGAGTAAGGCCTCCCCCTTCCATATGGCCTCAAGGAAATGGAAGCTCTCTCTTTCTGGGTCGAATTCTTATAGGTTGTTTTTTTGTTCACCAGTCATTTTCATGTAGGCTTCTGTTTTATCCCCAAAGAGGGAGGGTACCTTGAATGGGAAGTCCATAGCCTTTGTTTTTGTGTCCACTGACAGGGTTGCTGCCCTGACCCAGGCAAATCTCCTCAGAGCTACTGCATGTGCCAGTACTCTTCAGGCTGTGTCCTCTGCACCCACTGCCATGAGAAACTGGCTTCCAGTCCCAGGAATCACTTAATGTTTACACTCTATGTATGTATCTCCACAGTTACAGATGCTCTGGGAGATGAAACCTATTCTAATTATGGAATTTAGAATACTGGTTTCAAACTATGCAACTCCACTCTGGCAGATAATCATTCTTCTTTGTCTGCCTGGAGACAGCTGTTTCCACTGAAGCTAGCTCCAATATTGTTGAGTCTTTAGACAGTTTATTTATTTTAAATGTTTATTAATTTGTTAAATTATGGTATAGTTTGTTACTCGATAAACTCCGTATTTTTTAGAGTGTAAAATGTTGCTATCTGGTCTCACCTCTCCACTTCCCATTTTAAATCCCAGGAATAGGAAACCACCCTACAGGTTACCATTTTTCTTTTTTTGGCTACTACTTAAAATTTTCACCATAAACCTGTTTATTTTAAAAGTGGTTTTCATATTTCCTCATTTTATATTGCAGGAAGTGGAGTGCTTTCACTTTCCATTTCTGCCTGTGCCCTTTCACCTTAATTAATGGGTTCCGGTTACAGGAACCCGGGATTTGATCTTTGGCACAGTTTTTGAGGGTAAGAAACTTTTCTTACTGTTGGACTCTTGCACTATTGTATTTTTGGGGAATCATTTTAAATGTTTTACTTATATCTCTAATTTGGTATAAGAGACCTGGGGGACACAAAGGCTCAAATAATTGTTTAAATTGTTTCCAGCTCCTGGCAAAGGCAGACTGCCATGAGTTCAGTTTAAAGTGCCTAGGTCCAGACCATGACTTTGCAAATTATGAGTCCTGTCTTATTGTTTGCCCTGAAACCTTAATTAAAAAGGTAAAACTATTTTAAAAAGTGTGGCTTTTCAAGTCAGCCCAGTGATGCTGAGGCACTGGGCCCCTTCCTCCTGCCACAGCAGCAATCCAGGGTCAGGAATGGAACCAGGTTGCTCTGGGACTGGTAGGAAGAGAAAGGATCGAGCATCCCAAGACAGCTCTCCTTCCTTGGAGGGAGGGTTAGAGTGCTGCGCTGCTTGCCTACCAACCAGCAATGGCTGGGTGGCAGTACATGTACGTCACCACACAGGGAAAGGAACCCACATTCAGGGTACCAGGGCCATATCCACAGAAGCAGAGCTCACACATCATGCCAATTGGAAAATGGAGGAAAAAACACCTCAGGTGGCAGGATGAATGACTGACCCCCGCAGACCCCACTCAGGTGGCTGGGCACAACCACAAGTCCAGTGGCAGCGGACAACAATCAAGGTAAGTTCAAGAGAAGCCAGCTGATGGGGCTGGGAGGTAAGTCAGAAGGGGTCATTGGGAGACAGCCAGGAGATAAATAGAATATGGAAAAAAAATTGTGACTTTTCAGTCTGCTTCCCTTTCACCAAAACATAACAAAAAGGGCTCTAAGAGAGTTCTCAATGATGGTGGAAATCATGGATCTGAAATGTCCATCTCTATAGCCCAGTGGTGAAGACGACTCAGGCACTGTGCCTCACCTGGTGCAACACCAATGACTCGGGGTCGGGAGTGGACTTGGGTTACTGAGGGTTGGCCAGGAAGAGGATGACTGCACATCCAGTGGACTGCTCTCCTCCTCTGCTGAGGGAGAAATGTGGATCCTGGCACACATCTGGCCTCTAGCAGTGGCTAGGGGTGCAGGCAGCCAGGGAGCACAACTTGGGGAACGAAGGATCGGCAGCTGGCAACTTCCTATGCACAGAAACATGCATAGGTACATCTTGATGGCATTACACGTCCATTCCTCCAGGGGAGAAAAATGGAGGAAAATATCCAAGTGCAGTGCAGGATGATACTGACCCCTTAAAGGCTATGCACCAGGCTACTGGGCCCTCTCCCAGGAACCAGATCCATTCATCAGCGGTAGCCAACCCCTGCCATGGGGGCAAGCCATGGGGGAAGCACTGGGATTGAGGTAAGTCCCTGAGATGCCAGGTGATAGGACTGGGCAGTCAGAAAGAGGGATAGCCTACACCAGACAAGGACAAACAGATTAAGGAAAAAAATGTCCATCTCCTTATATACTGCAGCAGCAACTTCAATAAAAGATTATGAGAAAAAAAGATAAAGTTGCTTAGCCATCTGATAGGTATGGCAAAGATGGATCAGGTATGAGGGTGTCCATAGAGGGAACCCTGAATCCAATGATAGCAAAAATAAAAACAAAACAGCTTCAGAGCAGGCACTGGAAATGATACCCACTAAAAAGAAACTTAAAGAAAAACAAATGTCAGTGCTGCTCCACCTGAATGGAAGAAGAAGCAGCCAGATGACACAGAAAAAACGCTGTCATCTGTGGACAAATCAAAGATGTGGCAGTTTTTCCAGGCTATCCAGGCCATGGGAAATGTTAATGTGACTGCCCACTCCCCCAACTTAGGCTCCAACCTATCTGCCCATGGAGGAGGAGGAAGAGGAAGAATACTATGTAGATGAGGAGGAAGGTGACCCCATGGAATCAGAGGATGCACCTGAGTGAGACTTTGGCTCTCTTCTAAGGCATTATGAGGACTAGCCTTCCTTTTCCTCATTTGTCATACAAACCCTTGATACCCCCAGCATTCCACCTCAAGAAACTGAGGAGGATGAGGATGATACTGAATTTATGGCTATGATGGGGATGGCACCTGCAAGGAGGTTGCAGGCCCCCTACATAAATCACTTCAAAAGGCCATATCTAAAATCATTTCTGCATCTACATCGGCTGCAGCCATTGATAGAAAAATTGAAAGAAAATAACAGCTGGATAGATGGGGAATACCTGTATGCTCATCTTGATCATGAAGGTGTAGTCCCGGCTGATGCTTGTGAGACAGCAACTGTCTCCCTGTCCACACAGCCCCCTGAAAAGGACTCTAGGCAGATTGCTTATTCAGCGCATATAGCACAGTACCAAAAAGCACCATGGAATATGATTCATGCACTTGCTGATAAAGCAGATGATGAGCTGGCACAAGACTTAATTGCCACAGAAAGATCAGCCCTGGACACCACTAACTATCATTTCCACACTGCTGAGGATACTAATGACACTATAGCTAGAGTTTTAGCTCATCCAGTGTCCTTAAGAAGATTTTCCTAGTTAAGGACCACCTTCTTTTCCAAGGACACTCAGACCAAAGCCATGGATTTCTCCTTTGAGAAAAACTCACTTTTTGGTGACAAAACAGAGGCATACATGAATCAAACTCTGGTCAGGGTCGACACGGCTACAGTAGAGCTTTATGAGTGCTCGCTGAGCTCATGGCAGAACAGTCCACTGTGCCCATGATAGCTGCCAGAACTCAACATGCATGAGTGACTTCACATCTGCACTTGAGGTTAAGTTGCGCATGTGCACTGACTTCTGGCAGCCATCTTGGGCATGGTGGACTGTTCCACCATGAGCTCAGTGCACATGCGCAAATTCACCACAAGCGCAAAAGTGAAGTCGTGCAAGTTAAAGTAGTTTGCCTGCAGAGGTAAGGGGGCCACCTAAAGAGGTTTTGAGTGAAGTGCTTCACTTGCAGAGGGATTGTGATGCAGCTCCTAAAATGCTCTTTGGTTTCAATCCGGTAAGTCGTTTTTAGAGCTGCTCACAAGACAGCTGCAGGCTCCACCCACTACAGCTGTAAAAAGTGAATGAATGCAAAACCACTTACATTAACAATAAGAAATAAAAGATCTCTACCTCCTACAGGCCTTATAGAAAGGGAGGCAAAGGCAGGGGATATTTCCCAAGAGCCTGTACCCCATATGCCCCTTATGAGTACCAGCCACAAAGTGGCTACTATAGGGGCAGGGACACATGGGACACAAAGTGTATTTCTGCTGCAGTACAAGCACAAAGGCCCCAGCAAATGCAAAACCCCTGACAATTCTGCCCATGTCGCCTAATCATTGCCAGTGGGGAGAAGATTGACTCACTATTTCCAAGAATGGGTAAACATTACCACAGACAAGTGGGTTCTGGAGGTAGTGGGCTAGGGTTTGTCTCTGCACTTCAAGAAATTTCCAAAACTGTAGAAATACCAAAACTTTCCAGCTCACTGTCCCATGGAAAGAATTCTGCTGAAACTGGAAGTAAAGAAATTGTTGTTAGCAAAAACAGTAGAAAAGGTCTCCGCGTCTCGGTGGGGCAAGCGTCTGTTCTCAAGGTAATCCCTGCCCCACACGACAAATGGTGACTGGCAACCCATTTTAGAGCTCTGATATCTGAACAACATATAAGAATGAAAAAATTCAAGATGGTCACACTGAAAACAGGGATTCCATCTTTGCAGTCGAGCTACTGGCTGTGATCTCTGGATGTGAAAGATACTTATATTCATATCTCAGTCAAGCCATCACACAGAAAATACCTCAGGTTCAACCTAAGGAACTGCCAATTCCAACTCACAGCTCTTCCCTTTAGCCTCACCTTAGCACCAAGGATATTCAGAAAGTGCTTGGCTGTGGTGGCAGCACACCTGAGAAGGCAAGGTGTGATGGTTCAAACAACAGGAAGTCTTGCTGTATTCTGACTATTGCAGTGGTATCCAACCTTTGAACTGCCCCGGAGAGGAAAGAGTTAACTTTCCATGCAAGGCATGGAACGCTGAGCTCGAGCTCGGTTGAGACTCTGTCTGTTGTTGTTTGAACCCAAACTGCCAGATTCTTTACTCCGCCTCACTGAACAGTCGCTCCGGAGATTTCTCCTTCGCTTGGTTCAATTTAGTCGGTTAAAGTGTCGTTTTTTCCTCAGTTCAACCGAATTTCTTCTATCTAACCTGTCGGTTCAGTCTCTGTCTGTGGTACCGTGAGTACTAGATAGGTTTATTATTATTAGTTTCTGTGTGGAACTTGTAAACATCGGATCGGTTTGGTTTGAACCGATCAAGTTTGTAAAAAGTTTGTTCTGCTTTTAGAGTGTGGTAACCAGTCCTTATCAGTTCTAAAAAAGCAGTTTCATTACGTTTTTCACGACCAATAACACGGTCAGGAACCGATGAGTGTCTTGCCTGGCGGATTGCCGAGAAAAAGGTAAGTTTGGTTAGGACTGGCCATGTCTGAGAAACCCCAGAGAAAAACCGGGCCCACTGGGTTTCAACACTGTAGTGTGTGTGTGGGGAAGCCTTTGCTAAGGCTGACCCCCACACCACCTGTGTTTATTGTCTGGGGTTTGACCACCTTGATTCAGACTGCCAGATTTGCAAAAGTTTTCCCACAGCTACCCTGGAAAAGAGAGTAGGTAGGCTGAGGGAAAGGAAGGCCAAGAAGTCCACTGACCCGGATGGCCAGCCCAGTTCAGTTCCAACCGAACCAGAAGGAGTGCAATCTGACCAGGGCGAAACTTCTTCGGGCAAAAGGAGAACCGAATCTGAGGAGTCGGATCCGGTTAAAAGAAAAAGAAGGGATAAGTCAGCCGGTTAGGATCCACAAGTTCTTTCTCCAACCGCTGATGAAATAGCCAAAGCGATAAGGATTGTTCAATCACCAACTTCGGTTCCGACCGAACTGGCACCATCGGTTAGGGGCTCAGTTCAATCGATTCATCCCATTCTGGATAATAATTTAGAGCATTTTATGAACTGGAGGAGGAGGAGGGAGAGTATGAGGATAGTGATGGTGATTATGAAAGTCTGGATGTGCCCATTGACCCGGACATCTCCCCAGACAGACCTTCAGGTGTTTCTCCTCCTAGGCTTTCTGAGTCCCCTTCCCACTTTATGTTTTACAAAAAAGTGGCTGAAACTCTCCAGCTTTCTATGGAGGAAGCAGTAGTGGATCAGGAGGAACCTGATTATGTTGAGATGATGGACATCCCAGAGTCCAGGAAACTGTCTATTCACCTCCATAAGTCTTTTGGGAAACAGACATTTAAAATTTTAAAGACTCCTAATTCCATACTTCTTGTGGACAGAAGAATGGACAAGAGGTATACTCTTTCAGGCTCAGATACGGAGTTCCTTTCCCAGCAATGCAGCCATGTTGGGGTAGTGCAGACTGCTGCCTGTGATAAGGAAAATATACCTTTGGCTTCACACCTCCCAGATAAGGACTCCAGGAGGATCGATGCCATGGCAAAGAAACAGTACATGGCAGCATCTTTGAGACTCAGGCAGGCTAATTATATGGCCTACACAGCTAGATACCAGAAGTCTAGATGGGACACTGTGAAGGCTCTAGTTAAACAGATCCCTGACCAGCTTGCCAAGGAGCTGGAGCAGGTGGCTGCAGACGGTATTGAGGCATCCAAAGTGCAATTTCATGCTGCAGTGGACTCCAATGATGTTTCATCTAGAGTCATGGCTACATCTGTGGCCCTTAGTAGGATGGCTTGGCTTAGATGTACTAGCCTGTCACAGGATACCCAGACTAAGGCCATGGATTTTCCTGTTATTGGTAATTCTCTGTTTGGTGAGCAGACAGAGAACTACATGAAGAAAATGGATGAGTACAGGACCACCTATAGGAGTGCTCAGGCCAAGGAAAGGCAAGCCACTCCCCAGAGGCAGCATTCCCAGGGGCAGGGGCAGGCCTTTTCATAGGCCTTTCTATCAAGCCCAGGCCTCCTCTTCTGCCTTTGCTCAGAGGGGGTTCTTCAGACAGAGAGGCAGACGGGGTGTAAGCAGGCCTGCTACCACCCCTCAGCCTAAAGCCCCCTGCCAAACAGGCACCCTGATGGGTTTGCCAGGGCCGATTCTCCACTACCCGTAGGGAGCAGGCTGGCTTACTTTGTCCAGGACTGGATGTCTTTAACATCAGACAAATGGGTCCTGGAAGTAGTAAGCCAGGGACTGGTTCTCAGCTTCAAACAATTTCCCAAGATGAGAACCAGATCCTTTCCACCTGCAAATCCTTCAGAGGCCCTTGCCCTAGAGGAAGAGGTCCCTTCCCTCTTGGCTCTCAGAGCCATAGAAAGGGTTCTACCCCTACACAGGGAAAAAGGATTATACTCCAGGTACTTCCTAACCCCCAAAAAGACAGGAGAATGGCAGCCCATCCTGGATCTCAGATATTTAAACAAGCACCTTTTAAAGCCAAAGTTCAAAATGGCGACTCTGGGAATAATTCTACTCTCTCTAAGGCCAGGGGACTGGCTAGTCTCCCTGGACCTCAAGGATGCCTATTTCCACATTCTCATCAGATGCTCCCACAGAAAGTACCTCAGGTTCGAGTTGCCCTCGGGCCACTATCAATTCAGAGCAATGCTCTTTGGCCTAACATCAGCTCCAAGGGTGTTCACAAAATGCCTGGCAGTAGTGGTTGCTTTCCTAAGGAGAAAAAAGATCTCCATCTTTCCATACCTGGACGACTGGCTCATAGTGGGTCAGTCTCCAGACAAAGTCAAGTCACACCTACAGATAACTCAGCAACTGCTCACTTCTCTAGGATTCCTCCTAAATCTTTCAAAGTCAGTTCTAGAGCCAGTGCAGCTCCTCACCTTCATAGGGGCGGAGCTGGATACAATAAGGGCAAGAGTCTTCCTTCCCCTGGACAGGGCAAGGACCCTTGTGACACTGGCCTCTTCATTCACCCTGCAGGTGTCTCGACCAGCAAGGCATTTTCTGCAGCTCCTGGGCCACATCGCTGCCTCTACGGCAGTGGTCCAAGGAGCAAGATTTCAGATGAGGGACATTCAGTTCCACTTAAGAGCCTTCTGGTCCCAGAGAAAGTATTCTCTGGCCAAGCTAATCCCAGTGACTTGAACCCTGATCCAGGCTTTGCAATGGTGACAGGATCAGGACAACCTAAGGAAAGGAGTTCCCTTTGTCACTCAATCTCATTCTCTAATCCTTACCACAGATGCCTCCCTCTTGGGCTGGGGAGCCCACTTGGGGGATCTGACCACCCAAGGGTTGTGGTCACCTCAAGAATCTCTGCTTCACATCAATCTCTTAGAACTCAGAGCAGTGTTTCTAGCACTTCAAGTTTTTTCCAAGTCTGTTCAGAACAAACTAGTTCAGATCAGGACAGACAATACCACCACAATGTGGTACATCAACAAGCAAGGGGGCACTCGGTCTACAGCCTTGTGCACAGAAGCAATGAAGTTGTGGTCTCTGGCCTATTCCCTGAATACCTCTCTGATAGCAGTGCATCTCCCAGGGAAGGACAATGTCCTGGCAGATGCTCTCAGCAGGATATCTTAGGGCCATCACGAATGGTCCCTGGATCCCCTCATTTTGAAGGTGATCTTCTCCAGATGGGGCACTCCACAGATAGATCTTTTTGCAGCCCCAGACAATCACCAACTTCCTCTTTTTTGCTGCAGACTTCCAGTGTTGGGCTCAGTCCCCCTGGATGCTCTAGTTCTCAATTGGGAAGGGAAATTCCTGTATGCTTTCCCCCTTCCCTCTCCTGTTCAAGGTACTAGTCAAAATCAGGTCTCAACCCTGCAAAGTGATTCTGATTGCTCCAGACTGGGCCAGACAGCCCTGGTACCCTCTCTTGCTGTCCTTAGCAGTCCACCTTCCCCTGTCTCTTCCCAGGAATTACAACCTGTTAACATGTTCTCAGGGGAGGGTTTGGTATCCGAATCTCAAATCTCTCAATCTCAAGGCCTGGTTCTTGAAGAGTTAGAGTTTGCAGATTTGCATCTCTTTCAAGGTGTTCTGGATATTCTAAAGGCTTCTCGAAAGCCTTCCACCAGAAAGACTTACAACTCCAAATGGAAAGGTTTACTATTTGGTTCTCTGGTAAGCATATTTCTCCAGAGTCTGCCGGGTTGCCAACAGTCCTGAACTATATGTTTCATCTCAATAGCTTGGGACTCAGACCAGCTACACTTAGAGTGCATCTGGCAGCTGTCTCTGCCTTCTTGTCAGCAGGCAAGCCCTCTTCCCTTTCAGCTCATCCTGTATTCTGTAAATTCTTCAAGGGAATGCTGCATACCAATCCTCCCTTCAGGGATCCTGCCCCTGCTTGGGACCTTAATGTTTGCATTGCTCAGTTTATGCAACCCCCTTTTGAGCCTTTGTCCTCAGCAGAACTTAAGTACTTGACTTGGAAAACTGTGTTCTTGGTAGCCATTACTTTTACCAGACACATAAGTGAGTTACAGGCCCTGTCAGTGGAGCCTGATTTTATCTCTTTCCTTAGAGATAAGGTGGTCCTCAGGACTAATAGGAAGTTTTTGCCTAAGGCGGTTTCAGATTTCCACCTTAATCAGTCTATGTCTCTTCCTGTTTTCTTCACTGACCATTCCTCCTCTGGGGAGAGGAGGCTACACAGCCTGGATGTGAAAAGGGCCCTTAGCTACTACATAGAGCGCACCAAGGGTCACAGGTTTGACTCCCTCCAATTGTTCCTCACTTATGGTGAGGTTGGTAAGGGAAAACCTGCCACTAAGAGATCTATTGCCAGGTGGATTGTCTCTTGTATACAATTCTGCTATGAAAATTAAGTAGAATCACCCTCAGGCCTGAGGCTCACTCTACTAAAGGTACAGCTGCTTCCTGGCTGCTGCCAGGGATATCCCTATCTTAGAGATTTGTCAAGCAGCCACCTGGAAAACAGTACATACTTTCACAAAGCATTACTCTCTGGATATCCAGGCTAGGAGTGATGCTCGGTTTGGCACAGCAGTGCTTCAGAGTCTGTTCCCAAAGTAGGTTCTGTCCCTCCTCCATGGAGGTACTGCTTGGTAGTCTGCAATAGTCAGAATACAGCAAGACTTCATGTTGTTTGAAGAAAAAATTACTCACCTTAGTAATGTTGTTTCTTCTAATGGAGTCTTGCTGTATTCTGACTTCCTGCCTCCCCTCTCAGAACCTGGGTTTTGGGATGTGGGTGGGCAGGAACAGTGTTGGCACCCTAGAGGTGCCCCCTTTTTCTCACCCTCTTATTTTTGTGTGTGTTGTGTTTTGTTTTTTGGGTTTCCTGACTTGAGTCTTTGCCTTGGAACCAAAAAATCTTTTTATTAAATTTAGTTGCCAGTTGGCTAGTGTGAGTTTACAGTTTCCACACAGGACACCCAGTGAGTATAGCTCGTAAAGATCTGGCGGTTTGGGTTCAAACAACAACAGACAGAGTCTCAACCGAGCTCAAGCTCAGCGTTCCATGCCTTACATGGAAAGTTAACTCTTTCCTCTCCGGGGCAGTTCAAAGGTTGGATATCACTGCAATAGTCAGAATACAGCAAGACTCCATTAGAAGAAACAACATTACTAAGGTGAGTAATTTTTTCTTTTCCCCCCACCTGGATGACTGGCTAATGAAAACAGAACAAGAGACAAGGTGCTCGCTTTATACTGTAAAAAGCATACTGGAGAATCTGGAATTTTCAGTAAATCTACAGAAGTCCCAGGTAGAACCTGTTGAAGTACCAGACTTCATAGGAGCCAAGCTAAACACCCTACAGGGGAAGGCCTTCCTCCTGCAGGCCAGAGTTGCAGCTTCGACAGCAACAGCAGAATCCTTCACAGCAGGTCACCCAAAATCTGTAAGGTTCTTTCTGCATTTACTGGGACACATGGCTGCATCTACAGCTGTGGATCTGTGGACCAGGATCCAAATGAGAGACATCCAGTATCACTTTAGAGACAACTGGTCTCAAAGATGGGACCCACTCTCAAAACTAGTGGCAGTGACAAAAGCACTGGCAAAGTTACCAGAGTGGCGGAAGGAAGAAAGCAACCTCAGAGAGGGCATTCCCTTCCTTCAGTAATCACCAAGTATTCTTACTATGGAAGCTTCACTCCTGGGTAGGGTGCCCACCTGCAGGACCTTACAGTAAGTGGCATATGGAGCCCACATAAGTCCCTGGAGCAAATCAACCTCCTGGAGCTCAGGACAGTGCCGGTAACAATGCAACTGTTTTCCTCCCAGATACAAGAGCAGTCTGTACAAAATAGAACAGACACCACAACAATGTACTACATAAACACGCATGGAGGGACAAGATAATCAAAAATGTGTACAGAAGCAATGAAGATCTGGGACCTGACACACTGCTTAGAAGCCAGGGATCCACAAATCTCAAAATTATGTAGTAGTCCAGGACAACTGGCTTATCCAAAAATGGTAGTACCACTGTTGTGAGTGGTAGTCCAATGGTCGAAAGGCCATATGTTATGGAAAATATAAAAAACACTGTGTAGCAGCAAAGTAAATGACTGTCATTCTGTTATGAATACTACATGATGTAGGCTATAGAAAACAGTAAAAATGAAGATGTAACTATCTTTAAATGTTTCTTTTAATACAGATTGAGTGATCTGAAGTCTGAGTCAAGTGGTGCTCAACTCCATCCAGTCCCTCACAAGCCAGAATGAAGCAGAGAATAATTCGGACAAATATAATCAGAACTCAGATTCAGAACTGTCACCAAAATCAAGTGTGCTGCTGGTAGTGGTGCTAGGACAGGATGATGGTGATGGTGGACTTGGAGCAGGAGTAGCAGCAGTGCTAGCAGCATGAGATACAGTAGCATCAGATTCAGTTGTATCGGCAGCAGCAGCAGCATGCCCATGAACATGTCAAATGCCTGGGCCAGACAGGAGCCAGTGGTTTATTGCTGATCTGGATTGAAGTCACATAGTTCAGGACCCTCTACTGCTATTTGAAGAAGTGACTGTAGTGTGTCATCTGCCAGACATTCTTATTTTTGCCTTTATCAGGTTTTGAATGGAGAACACTCGTTCGCACTTTGCAGTTGACACACTCATTGCCAGGAGTATTTCCACTAACTCTAGAATGCGAGCAATCTGGGGCGTTTTTTCTTTCAGCAGTCTTGCATACACCTGCAGATAGGGTTTGTCAACTGCAGATTTCAGCATGGCCTTAAATGCAGCGTATTCTGATCCAATATTTTCCTGCTGGTCTTCAGTGAAAAAATTAAAATCTACTGCCAAATTAGTCACTTCATTGGTCCCAAACTCCACAAGTTGTTCTCTAGGTAGATCAAACTGTTTAAAATCCAGACAGGTGAGCCATTTCAGAGGCACCTCTGAGAAATGTTTAAATCTTACATCGACGTAATCTATTGCTGCACATATTAATGTCTGCAGTTGTGTATCAGTCCCAAAATTGATTTCAGGACAGTTGCCTTTGAAGGTGAAGGGCGCAGTCTTCTCGACTCTCTTCTGTGAAATTACATAATCCATGCATCTGTTTTGAGGTTTGTAATGAACTATGAAAGCCATCATGTATTCCCCTGGTTTTGATTTCAGTTCCGTCAGCTGGTGAAGGCAGGTCTTAATGAGATGTGGTACTTCAAGAAATATTAAGTCATCTCTTTGAAACTGCAGGGAAAGATTTCTAAGTATGGGCACAAAAATCTTGAAGGATATAAAGTGAATTGACAAACTGCACAGACTATACCTCTTTTAACAGCACCTTTGCTTTTGAACCAGCAGCAGCAGATGCAACTTGCTGCAAGTGCTGAGCAACTGTAGGTAGATTCACCTGAACTGCGTGTACTGAACATGATCTACTGGCCAGCCATCTCACCTGTTTAATTGCACTGAAGTGTGCAAGATCAGTATCTATCACATGTGCAGTTTTTTGTAGCTCTCTCATATTTTTTGAACTATAGTGGTAGAATTTAAATATGCCCTTTAGAGTATTTTCAAGCTTTGATATGAAGGGGTTTGTTTTCATTACATCAAGAACTGCCAACTCCAGCTTATGGGTAGAGATGGGCGAAGTGGCCCCAGTTCGCTCTGCGAAGTGAATTGTGGAGTAAAGGTGAATTTGCAGAGTGCCTAGCAACGCGAATCGGAGTACTTTACATTATAATGGGTAATGCGAAGTCCATTGAAAACAATGACTTTGCGTTACTCCGCCTTCTCAAGCTACTACTCCACCAATTCTTAAGGTGAATTACATTCCTGAAAATAGGCATAATACTTGTCCAGTGTACTTACCCGGTAAACAAAAGCTAAATAAATAACAAGGTACTTCACCTCACTTCACCTTGTTTTTAAGGTCCAAAGGCGAAAGTTTGCAGTGATTCATGGGATTTCAGGTCACATGGCCTCTAGATTTTTCTGCACAGCCTCAGTTCGGTGTAGAGTGTATAGGAAGCTGTAGGAGACAGTCTGCTCTGAGAGCTCTCTGCAATTCAAGCCTTCTAAAAGCTGTTATAAAAAGACTTTTTGAGTCTTTTATTGCTGAAACTTTAGTTCACTGATTGTAGGAAACCCTCCTGTGCTCATATCATCGAGCGTTTATTATTTGTATATGGATTTTGAATGTTATGTACAACATTCAGTCTGTGAACTGAGAGACAGTGGAAGTGTGCTTTGGGGGAAGGGTGTATCTGTGGTGTAGGTAGATTAACTTGGAGAAAAATAGTTATTTCTGTTTTGGTGATATTTTTCTTATAACTATGTTAATGTACACACAGTAATATTTTCAATAATTCTTGCCTTTTTTGCTGATTGTTCTGGTGCATCGGTGCATAATTTTAGTTTGTTTAAAATATGTGGTTATATTACTAAAGTTTTCAATTTGTTACGCATTAGTGTGTGTGTGAGTATGTGTGTGAAGCGTGTCATCAAATCAGACACCTTTAATTGTGACACATAGTAATTACAGCAATGTGAACCTGCTATCCACTGCAGCTGTGTGATTTTTGTACTTCTTTGTGGTATCTTTACTGGTACTAGGAATAATGACTGTTACTGCAGCAGTGCAGTACACTGCCCCTCCCCTCCCCCCGTGGCCCACCCCAACCGGCAAAGGTATTCTTTTCCAGATTTAAATTTCTGATGGTGAGCATTGGTTAGGTGTTGTGCCATTGTATTGTAAGTCTGTTTTGTATTATCTCTCCAGGCTTCACCACCCCACCATTGTACTCATTGATACATGTTTTTAAGTCAGGGAGTTTTAAGTAACAGCTCATCAGGGAAGTACAGCCATAGGCATTCATGTTCCCAATACAGTTTCATATCGGTTATCTCTCACACCATCGACACCGAATCACATTCTTCATTATCATGGTCACAAATGCAGTCACAAATCACAGTTCATGATCCCGTCACGAATCACTACATAATTTTTTTTTTAGTTACTTGGATGTACTGTAAGCCTGTTTTGTAGTTTCTCTCTCCAGGCTTTACCACCCCACCATTGTACTCATGAATACGTGTTTTTAAGTCAGGGAGTTTTGTGCTGCAGCTCATCGAGGAAGTACAGCCATAGGCATTCGCATTCCTTCCTGTACAGTATGAGAGTTACAATACTATAAATAGTGGTGGGCGAAGTGGCCCCAATTTCGCTCTATGAAGTGATTCACTGAGTAACGCGGAACCCGCAGAGTACTCCACAATGTGAAGCGGAGTACTTCGCTTCATAATGAGGAATGCAAAGTCCATTGAAACCAATGACTTTGCGTTATTCTGCCTTCCCCAAACCACTTCTCCACCAATTTTAAAGTGAAGTACATTTGAAATCAATGTAAATCACCTTACTTCACCTTGTCATTGAGCTCCAAATGAAATTCTGCAGTGATTCATGGGATTGCAGGTCACATGGGCTCTAGATTGTTCTGCACAGCCTCAGTTCTGGCCTGGGTAGTGTGTGTAGTGGTAGCTGGAGACAGTTTGCTCTCAGAGCTCTGTGATTCAGAACCTCTAAAAGTTGTTTAAAATGCCTTTTTGAGTCATTTATTTTGCTCAAAATGTACTAGGAAACCCTTCTGTGCTCATATCATCGAGTGATTATTGTTGTGTGTGGATTCTGAATATTAATTTAGAACAGTCAGTCTGTGTACTGTGAAGTATGCTTTGGGGGAGTGGCGTATTTTTTGTGTAGGTACATTAACTGGGAGAAAAAGGCAGTCTTTCTGTTTTGTTTATATTATTCTTGTATAGTTGTGTTAATGTGCACACAGTAATATTTTCAGTAATTCTTGACATTTTTTTTGCTGATTGTTGTGGCGCAGCAGTGTATAATTTGTCTGTTTAAAACATTTGGTTATATTACTAAAGGTTTTCAATTTGCTACCCTGCCACATTACTTGTAGTGTGTGTCTGAGTGTGTGTGTGATGCGTGCCATTAAATCAGACACCTTTTATTGTGCCATAGAGTAATTGCAGTAGTGTGAACCTGCTATCCACCGCACCTGCATGAATTTTTTATACTGCTTTGTGGTATCTTTACTGGTAGTGGATTGTTACTGCCGTGCACTAATCCCCCAACTGGCAAAATGTATTCCTTTCCAGATCTGGATTTGTGACTTGTGTGCACTAGTTAGGTGTTGTTGTGCCTTTTCGTTTGCATCCCTTGAGTGCGAAGTGCAATCTTAATCTGTCTGTGCGTTTGCAGCGCTCCATTAATTCTGGGAGACTGCATTTCTTGTTACTCTCTTATTTCACTTCATCAGCACTAGGGAATTTTCTGGACACAAGACAGTAGTATTTCATCAGCACTGGGGACTTTTCTGGAGTCTGGGCACAAGACAGTAGCATTTTGGGGATGCATATTAATTCTGGTGACTCTGTGTGTGACCACTGCGTGCATGACTGAGTGCGCCATTAATTCTGGGAGACTTTGCATTTCTTGTTATGCTCTCATTTCAGTTTGTCAGCACTGGGGAGTTTTCTGGACACAAGACAGTAGCACTTTGGGGATGCACATGAATTCTAGTGACTGTGTGGGTGGGGTGCTGCCAATATTGTTGTCACTCCACCTTACTTCACATTTAAAGCGGAATGACAACGCGAAGTAATAATAACAAGGCGAAGTGAGCATTTCCTATGGGGCACTCCGCATGGCCACTTCACGTTCACTTCGCTGGCAGATTTTAAATTCACTGCATCTCTACTTATGGGCAACACAATGCATGGCAATAATGTGAGGACAGTGGTCCTGTAACTTTGCAATGGTTCCACCCATTTCACCCATCATTACACTTGCCCCATCAAAATGGGAATAAATCAAAAGTGGCCCCGGATTGCTCACATTTGATAGATCAGTGAGAGGTACATGTAGTGAATCTAATGCACTTTTTATTGTATTGAAGACCACCTTCAGCATGCGCGAATTGCAAGGCTACAGCCTGGATCAGATATGTACATACATCTTTTGTGTTAGGATCTACATAACACAGGAAGACATTTTCCCATTCAATTATAGCCGCATCAGTGCTGCCATCAGCAAGAACTGTCGCATATTTTGCATTTTTAAGAGTCTGTGTCTGGGTTTTGGATAGAACAGCAGATATAACTCTGCAAAAGTCCCTGGCTCGCTTATCATTGGTATAATTCATACCTAGCTTAAAGCAGCAGTGCTACAAAAAAAAAAATTGCGCTTTTTTGACAGTTTATTCCCTGTGCCCTGCTAATCATATACCTGGTACTCTTTCTCGCCAGCATTGTACTATCGTCAAGTAATTTGCTCAGTTATTCTCTGCTTTTGTTTACATTTCTGCCACTAAGCATGTTGCACTGGAACCCTTTCTTCTGCCAGCTGCATATGTGAATGACTCGCAGAGACATCGGGAATGGTCAGCAGAGGGTCCCTCTGCTATTGTCAAAAGATCTGATGTGAACTGAAGAAAAAGCGTAGCTGAAAATTAGTCAGCCTCCATACTTGTTGTAGCACTACAACATTTCAAATAAATTGCAAATATCTAAAAAACTAATGACAACTGGAAAAAAAACATTTACAGGTGTGGAAACCGGAACTTTGGCCGCATGCTTACAGCCGAGAAACAGAATTTTGATAGATCACTTCCTGATTCGGTAGTACTGCTGCTTTAATACCATTTTTCTCTTGCAATTCACATAGTCATTTCATGTTGGAAAAGGGGCATATTTTTTGCAGTGGAGCGCGCTGTGTTGAACAGACATCTGGTCTTCACCTTTGTGGCCTCTTCCAATTGTGCAAAGGCTTGATAACATGGTGACTCTGCAATATCCCACTGAACTGTTCACTGCCCACTTTCCAGAATATGATGGTTCTGGCATAACACATGCGGATTTGACTTTTCATGTGCCCATAGTGACTCATTACGAATGTTGTTAGAGCCTGCTGCTAAGACATTTGGTTTTTTGAAAAGGCTGGAGTTGCAATAGTGGGGTACGTTTCACACACAGTGCAAAACATCAGTCCGTTTTTATCATCGTATCTCAGCCATTTATAAGTTTTCAACCAGTGAGATTGAAACATTCTTGTCCTTTTCTCCTAGTCATATTATTTGTCTTTAGAGATCATGTCTCCTTGCTGAGTCAGCAAAGTTCGATTCTTAGGACAGGAAACAGATGCTTCCACTTCACGGTTTAATTCAGTTGATGAATGCTGCTGCCACTGCTGCACATCAGCATCAGTTGCTGTTATGTCCGTTCCCACAGCAGAAAAAGACTCAATGTCTCTTTTATCTTGAGAAGACTGTCTTTCTGTTTGGCTAGGCCCAGTGGCGGCTGCTGCTGCATCTCCTGACCACATAGGAAAAAGAGTGTTTTTTTTCTTATTCTTTTGCATAACCATATTTTTATTTGTCGTGTTTTTAACTTTTTTTCCACACTTGCTTTGCTCTGCTAATAAAATCCATGTTATAATATCTGTGTGTGAGTGCCCTCCTTTCTTGACCGGGTGTGGGTGGGGGAGCCGGGTAGTGTTAGGGTAGTGCTTGGGTGGGTGAACAACAGTGAACACAGGAAACACACTTCATTCTGTTTTTTAACGTTTATGTTGAAATTCACAATGGTCAAGTGACTTCACTGCAGGCAGCCAGCTATAGTCAGGGATGCAGCAATATAGGAGCGTAGTACTAGTTACACATACACACTTTACACAGGCTAAACTTTTTAACTTCAGTACAGAACACTGTACTTTCTTCAGAATATTTTTTTATTTATTTTATATTTCTCTCTCCACCACTTGTTCCCTTTTTAGTTTTTTTTTAATTTAATTTGTGCCTCTCTCTGTCCTACTGTCCTCCACTACTGTCCTTCACCCTCAGCACACACAGGCTGGATTTAATGTCCAGTCTCACACAGCTGCAGTAGTTTAATAATGTGATTTTTTCTTTTAATTAAATATATTTTTCCTTTCCAATTTCTACCCCGCCTCTCCCTCTCCCTCCTGCCCTGTTCCTCACACAGTCAGACAGGCAGTACTGTGTATTAAGTTTTTATTAAGTTTGCTCAGGGCGCCACAGAAACAAAGCCCCTCACGTCTTTATTCCTGGCCCTTGCTTTTATTAAGTTTTCATAGGGCAGGTGGGCAAAGGGGCAGCACACAGACAAAGCCTCTCATGCTTTTGTTTCTTCTCAGTTTTTAAGTTTTAGGGCAACACACAAAGCCTCTCACTCTTATTTCTTACACTGTGTTAGGGCAGCCTTTTATTATGTTTTGGCAACACAAGCTTTTAGCCTCCACAGTTTTATTTCTTCTCAGACAGCTAGCTAGAGTAGACTGCAAGTTTTCTGTTTCCAGCGTTGCCCCAATTCTGTTCTGTTGTTGTACTTAGTGTACAGTAAATACACGTACACTATTACAGTTTTACACCCTTCTCCTCTGATTTTGTTGTAGCTCAGCAGTCAGCTCACTGTATGTTTTTTTCAGACCTTTCTCTTTGTACTTTATTTCTGGCTGTCCCCTTGATCTCTGTGTGGCAGAAGCCACTAAGCCACTAGCAAAGTAGCCAGACCAATACAGAACCAGATCAGACCCCACTCGTCTCTCATCTGATTCTCTAGGCTCCCCTCCGGTCCTAAAAACCTTCCCCACCCCCTGCTTCTCTCTTTTTTCACAAAACAAATTGATATTCATTCATTCGTTGTATTTTTTCACCAGTCCAACTCCCACTAGCTTGCTAGCAATTAGCAAAAAACTGACTCCACAACACACATACTCCAATCGCACAGTCACTGAGATGCATCCAAGTCTGCTGCTGCAGTGAAAAAGGGCGCTTTGCCTAACTGCCACCGAATGTTCTGTCCAGCCCCCGCCCCCTCTCCCCTCATGCCAGGACTGACAGGCACTGCTACTGCTACAACCCGAACCCATTTGTTGGATCACCTGTCAGTTCTGTGGATAACTCCAGTATAGACGACATGTTAGCTGCGTGAGGGTAGGCTGGTCGGGCGGGAGGCGGTCCAGATTGCTGTGGGGCAGGCATCCAGGTGAGGGTGCAGCACGCTCCTTTTACTCCAGCTTCCTTGTCTTTCTTCACGCAGCATACACCACATAGGTTGCCGATTTGCCAAACTCACAATCATGTGACCAGTGGCAGTGCTCCACTCACTGACATGGAGGGAGGACATCTAGTGGCCAAAACCACACATGGCAGGCAGCCAAAATAAAAAAAAATTTCAAGGCAGTCAGCACTACTTTGGTTGTCCGTGGACAACCAATAGCATTAAAAGTGCTTATCCCTTATTAGTTCATGCTAGCCCGAGACGTCGGGCTCTGGGATTTGTCAACCCCTGTCAGAAGCAAGCATTTCTGTGATACACCTGCCAGGCAAAGACAGTATGCTAGCAGATTCCTTCAGTAGAATCAGCACAGAAATCATGAATGGGCCTTGAACCAACAGGTTCTGGCCGCAGTGTTCAGAAGTTGGGCCACTCCCAAAATAGACCTGTTTGCTTCTTGGGAGAATCATCAACTCCCACAGTTGTGTCGCAGACTACCAGCCAGAGGGAGGGCCCCAGAGGATGCCATGGTCTTGGATTGGACAGGAAGGTTCCTGCATACCTTCCCAGCATTCCCACTCATGCAGAAAGTCTTTCTGAAACTCAGGAGGGAACCTGTAACACCTGTAATAGCTCCAGACTGGGTCAGACAGAGCTGTTACTCAATGCTTCTGGTTCTATCCAGCAATACTCCAATCAGCCTCCCTTTAAGTAAGAATCTGCTGACTTTATTCCAGGGCAAGAAAACATTTCCAAACCCCAGGACACTACACTTGTGGGCATGATTCTTGAAGAGTTGGAATATTCTGGATATTATTTCTCAGAGGATGCCCTATAGCTGCTTAGAGTTTCTAGGAAACCAGCAACATGGAAAACATATTCCTCTAAGTGGAAGAGATTCTCTTACTGGTATGTCCCCAGAAGAATAATACCAATAGAAGCAGAGTTGCCCATGGTCTTGGAATACCTAGTACACCTACAGTCTCTAATACTAAGACCTTCAACATTAAAGGTACACCTATCAGCAGAGTCAGCTGACATATCAGCAGGCAAGGGAAAGTCACTGGCCTCACAACCCATTTTCAAAATTATTATTTTTTTTTAAAGGCCCCAGTCATTTGTGCCCACCGGTCAAGGACCCAGTCCCATCTCAATGACTGCCTTGCCCAGCTTATGAAGGCTCCATTCGAGCTTGAGGACACTCTTGACTTGAAGTATGTCACATGGAAAACCATATTCCTGATTGCCATGTCCTCTGCTAGGAGGGTGAACAAACTGCAAGTCCTCTGCACAGAGTCAACCTACATAATCTTCCATTGGGATAAGGTAGTCCTTAGAACCAACAGGATGTTACGACCTAAGTTCCACCTGAACCAGTCAGTAACTTATCCTGTGCTGTATCCAGAATGCTCCACTCCAGGTGAGCAAAAATTGCACAGCCTTGACCTGAAGTGAGTTCTGAGTATCTACATGGATTGGACAAAAGAAGTCAGGTCCCAAAACACTTAGCTTTGTGTTACCTGTGGTGAGGCTGGAAAAGGTAAGCCAGAAACCAAGATGTCTAACTCTCACTGGATAGTCTTTTGTAATCTGTTTTGCTATGAAAAAGCTGGGACTCTGCCACCCTGATGCTTAAGGAAACACTACACAAAGGGTACCCCTGCCTCTGTGGTATCCACAAGGGGCATCTCATTATTAGACATTTGCAAAGCAAATGGAAAACAGTGCACACCTTCACAAAGCACTACTCTGTGAACATACAGTCCAGGAGGGATGTCAGTATTTGAACTGCTGTCTTGCACAATTTTTTCTTAAATAGGTTCTGGCAAGGCTAGGCAATTTTATTTGTAGGGCTCCCAATCCCGGAGGCTCTGGGCGCTTAACACAAATCATACTGTAACAGAACACAGTGAAAACAGCATAAATAAATAAAACAATAACAATGCATAAATACTAATATAATGAATTATAATAGATTAAAAGGCTTTCAGACTGTCACAGAAAGGGACTAGCACAGAGTGGACACAGAAATCTGGAAAAGCCAGGACAAAAAGTTGGGCCTTCAGCCTCCGCTTGAACACCACAACCGAGAGAGCCTCCCGGATGAAAGGTGGTAACAAATTCCACAGGATCGGCCCAGAGATACTGAATGCATGATCTCCTGAAGTCTTTATCTGAACCCTGGGAATGTCCAGGAGGCCCCTCGAAGAGGAGTGGAGGGAGTGAGCAGAGGTCACTGGTTTCAGGAACTCCGACAGGTAGCCAGGACCCAGTCCATATAAGGCCTTAAAGGTGAGAAGACCCACCTTGAAAAGGACCCTCCACCTGACCTGCAGCCAGTGCAGAGTATGCAAGACCAGGGTCACATGACTGGACCTCGAAAGGCCCGTCAGTAACCGATCCACCACATTCTGCACTAGCTGAAGTCTGCAAAGGGTCCCTCCCGTGACCCTGAACTACAGAGAGTTACAGTAGTCAAGCCTGGATGTCACAAAGGCATGCACTAGCATCAGCAGGTCTTCAGACAGAATGAGGGACTTAATCCGGGCAAAGTTCCGCAGATGGTAAAAACTGCTACTGACAACAGATAACACCTGAGATCTTCAAAAGTCAATCTGTTATCAAGGATCACACCCAGATTTTGCACCCTCGGGGAAGCCATCAATGGAGCAGAACCCATGAAAAGCCCTGAATCAGCCCCAGGTGGTAACCCGTCACATCCATGATCAGGCTTGATCACCAGTACCTCCATCTTGGCCGGGTTAAATCTCAGCCAACTGGAACCATCCAGTCACTGATTTTAGCCAGACAGTTGTTAAGCACATCTTAACGGCATGGCAATATGAAATTGCCTACACGTTACCACCGCTGATTGTACCAGTCATTCTCTTTCAACTGTATGCCACTGCATCTGAACTGCTGTCATAAACAGCTCAGACATTCATTGGTGCGGTGCAGCCGTATCTGCAAAAAGGATCCGGGCATTGGAAGCGGGGTGGCACACCTATGAAAACTTATGGTGGCACTATGTTTCTTGCACATGTGTGCAAGCAAATATAAACATGGCAAGTAACCCTATAGCTGGCAACCTGGCTGGAGCACACAGATAAGGGACAAAAAGGCAAATTTCACTGTATTTTTGCATTATTTACTCACTTTATTTCATTCCAGTTTTGCAAGATTTTTACTCCCTTCTCAGAGTTTGATATTAAAGGTACATGTATATTTTGGGGCAGAGGCTGTGCTGTGCTACTTACCCCTCCTATCCTTAATCCTTGGCTGGGCTGCTGCTGGGCTGTCTGCTGCTGAGGGAGTGATGAGACTGGCTGCCTGGCCACTGGCTCTGCATTCCACCATGAGCTTCCTGGCCGTTTGCAGGCCACAAAGTTGTTTTATTCTAGGCCATCCTGGCCACAGGCTTTGGTCTTCGGTCAAAGAAGAGACAGACAGTTCGGGCTCTCCAGGCTAAGCCACTTTGAGCAAGCAGAGGATGGAGCCATCTCTCAGGCAGCACAGTGGAGCACACAGTCACAGAAGTGAACACGGTCTCGGGCGAGACAGAAAGAAATTTGGTCCAGGAGGCTCAGGGATCCAGATGATGCATTGATGACTGACTCCCTCTCTCTTCAACAAGTGCTGGCTGCACTGCGAGTCACAAATGTACTTCAAGGAGGAGGACGAGGAGTGGAGCCTGGGGAGGAGTCTCTATAGTCTGAAGCTTAAGGAGCCTGTAGGAGTGTGGAAGGAGGGAGGGAGGGAGAGAGGAGGAGGGTTGGGCGTCGGGGTCAGGAAGGTCCAATGACAGTGTTGACATGGATATCAATCACACACTCTGGTCACCAGCCATCCAGGTCACCTCATGATTGAAGCGTAGCCCCCTTCCCTCCTCCCATTGCCTAGAGACAAAATACAACAGTCAGTGAGTGACTGCCAGTGATTCCAAATGCTTCGGAACTACAATGACTACATTTGGAGCATGAATTGCCATTAAAAAAAGGGGAAAATGGGTAAAAAAGTAATTATTTACACAAGATTATATGAAACAATTACTTTTTTACTGGTAAACCAGGACTTTTGCAGTGCTCACATCGGAGTCGCATCTAAAACTGGGACTCTGAATGCCCAGGTCAGATTTTCAAATCTCCGGGGACAGGGCTTTCAAAATTGGGACAATCCTGGCAAAACCTGAATGGGTGACAACCCTCGGTCTATTCTACCCAAGATATCGACACAGCCTTATCTCAGTTCACTACCATCCTCATTCACTTCTAGAAAAACAACCACACACCCCTCAAAAGAATCAGAGTGAAGCACTCCCACCATCTCTGATTTACAACGGACCTCCTTGATCTTTGCAAATCTATAGACCTCATTTGGGCTCATTTTAAGGCCTCCCACTCTGACCGACAGCACTACAAGTCCTTTAGAAACTCCTGCACCAAGGTCATCCGTGCAGCCAATTCCCACTTCCTCAATTCCAACCTACAATCCAACCTAAACTCCCCCTCCAACTTCTGGGAAGTAATTCACTCCCTTTTTGACCTGCCACCCCCCACCCCCCCCAAATGTATGGTTCACTGTTCTCCAACCACCTTGCCATTGTTTTCCTGTTCAGTAATTTCTTCACAACCTACATTTCTCCCTCTCAATCCTCAAACACGCCCCCTGCCCGAACCTGCCTAATCTGCTGGTTTTCACTTACCTCCCATCTTCCCTCAGGAAGTTTTCCTTGCTCTCAAATCTCTCAGCTCCTTAATATACAGCCCTGATGACTTAGACCCCAAACTCCTCCACTTATCAGCCCCTACTATTCTCATCCCACTCACATATCTTTTGAACATTTTCTCTCTCTGTGCCACCCCCTCACCTGGAAAACAGCAAAAGTACTCCCCTTCCACAAAGGGGGTGATCCATCACCTCCTGGAAACTGCAGATCTATCTCTCTCCTTCCTTCCCTTACTAAGCTACAGTAGTTGCTATTCCACTCCAGATTAATCAACTTCCTTGACTCCTTTTCTTTCCTATCCCCTTTCCAGTCTGGTTTTGGGAAAAACCCCTCCACAATTACCTCCCTTCTTCATGATACTGACTCAGTCCTTGAAGTGATAGACCAGGGTCTCATCTCAGCAGCTATTTTTATAGCTCTTGCAAAGGTATTAGATTCAGTATCCCACCCTCTCCTTTCAAACAAACTGGGTGCAGCTGGTCTCTCCACGTCTGCAGTCAGGTGGTTCCACTCTTACCTGACTAACCACCAGCAATCTCTGCAGGTGGGTGGTGCTCTGTCCCCCCTCCCCATTCTTGCATGTATCCCCCAGGTTTCTATCCTGGGCACCATACTATTCTCTATCTTTCTAAATTACCTCCCTTCCGTCTGTGTCTCCTCCCATATTCATATGCTTTATTTTTTTATTCATTTGCAAAATGTTTCACCAGGAAAGACAACATGAGCTGAAAAAGCAGTTTGTTTCCAGAAGCATCCTGGGGGAGGGGGGTTACAGAATTTGGGAGAGTATACAAAATACATATACAAAGTAATAAAAATATGCAGTAACTGTTACATACAATGATGTCTATTACATAGCTAGGTAGTGCACATGGAAGGTAGCTCAGATATCACAAATGAAGTGCTAGAGGATGTGGATGCACACAAGTTGATTAAGTACCAGTACAAGCCCAAGGGGGCTAGTATATGAAAATTAAGGGGTGTAGTGGGTTTAGAAAAGGGGTAAGAAGAGTATGAGACCAACGAGGGTATAGAGGAGAGAGCAGTCACGAATCTGTACCCCTTCTGGATGCTGAAAACCTGGCAAGGGAGACGAGAATCAGGCAGAAAGGGAGAAGGGGGTGGGGGAAGGAACTGATGATATAGTCATCTATGCATCCAGTACCTCCACATCTGCGGTTCCATTCTCACTCCAGTGCGATTTCCATAATGTACTATGCAGGTTACAAGCCAATCAGCTCAAAGCAAATACCAAAAAGATGGTGTCCATGACCTTTGGCACCAGCCAAAAGCTAGCCCTTGATGGTAGTCAATTGGAAGAGGTCCACACTTATAAATACCTTGGGATGTGGCTCAATAGTAACCTAGACTTCTCAGTACACATTGATGCTATACACTCAGAGCTTCACCCAAATTAGGTATCCTTTATTGTAACAAGGAATGTCTCCCCTCTGAGGTCCATAATGACCTGCATATTAAAATAATCTTCCCTATTTCTGACTACGTGGATGTGGTCTACAGTGCAGCCCCTCCTTCCACGCTCACTAGACTGGACACCCTCTGTAATGCCTTCTGTCACTTTTCTACTAACTCTCCTCCCTGCACATTATCACTGCTCCCTTTATTACACTCTTTCTATTGCCCCCTACCCTCACATCACCTTTCCCACTGCTACTCCCTTATTGGAAATTACTGGGTCACCTCCTTTTCTGCCTATCTATCCACTCTCCTCTCCCCTTTGATCTTTCCTCATACCACCTTCGCTATAGAGACTCCCACTCCTTCTCAATTCCTCACCCTCACTCTTGTGCTGGAATGGCTGCCTTCTCTTACGGTCTCCCCTCCTATGCAATTGGGTCCCTCCTCTTGTGTGACATGCCTCATTCCTACTATCCCTAAAGCAGCTGCTAAATTCAACCTCCTCCTCCCCACTTGTTCCTGTCTCTCCCCCCCCAACCTTTTCCCTCCTCTCCTCCCACTTCTCTCCCCCCGCCTCCCTACCTAACAGCATATGTGCCAGCACTCTCCCCTCACCCTCTCTCTCCATCACCTGAGAGCCTTGCCCGAGAGCCTCAAATTTAAACCTGCCTGATCCCCTTTCTGTACCTCTGCAAATCTTTAAATGACCCCTATATACAGAAATGCTGCCATTTTACTTCAGTGTATTTCCTACTGTTATTTTTCCCGCTGTATTGTACTTCAATATTGTTGTTTCTTACACTTTAGTTGTTTGTAACTGCTGCATGTTTTGTTTCTCCTTCCCCTTCCCCCGGGTCACATCTGGAAATGATCCTCAGCTCAGTGTGCCCTTCCCGGTCATCAAACATTTTAAGAAATGAATAAACAATGAACTCGCACCACAGGCCTATGCATGGTCTCCATGAATATCTGTAGCCTCCTAAAAAAGTTTGACTCACTACAATGCCTGGTCACATCAATTAACCCTGATGTCATCACCCTGGTTGAGACTTGGCTGTCAAAATCCTCCCTTGACTCCCTAGTCTCCCTTCCTGGTTTCACCCTTTTCCGGTCCAACCGTGTTGGGAGGCAGGCGGCTTGCATATTATGTCAAGAATCTCTCCCGTACTAGCCCTGCCCATTCCCATCCTTGACTCCAGGGCCCAGGCGCTTACGCTGAAACTAACCTCTGACCCTTTAAAGGGACCCATTTATCTGACTACTGCATCGTGCCCCCAGGGACCAAAGCATGAGCCACTGCCTCTCTTACAGAATACCTTACCTCTCTACCTCCTTCCGCTGATCAAATTCTGGTGGGTGACTTAAATGTCAACTGGCTCAGCCCCTCCTCCTCCTCTACCGAGACTCCTTTTCTGCAATAGACCTAACACAACTAGTTACCCACCCTACCAGGACTAACCCCAAGAGAGGCTCCAGTACCCTGCTTGATGTGGTACTCACCAACCGCCTAATCGGATCCCCAATGCACAAGTCCTCCCAGACTCTCTCAGCGATCACTCCCCATTCTATTCCACTGGTCAACCTCAGTCCCCAAACCCATAGCACAGTCCACATGCCGTGCATCTATTACCTGGTGGACTGATAAAACTAAGGAACTTCTGTCCCAAATTGACTGGTCTCCTATACAGGCAACTCCTGACATTGACACAGCTCTCACCTTCTTTACCCAAACTTTTAATAATGCCTGTGATATCTTTGCCCCAGTGTTGACCCGCCGTTCTAAAAGGAAGAATGCCCCTAGGTTACCCCAGCTTTGATCCACCAGCTCAAACATAGGGACAACCTATGGCACCGTGCCATTGAGACTGGCTGGCCCAATGACGAGCAGTTATATGCCCGCCGAACACAAGTGCACTCGGGCCATCAGAAAGGCCAAGTCTGAGCACTTCTCGGTCCTCACTCACTGCCTCATGGGAAGTCCCAGAACCTTCAGGATAACATTAAACAGTTAAATAGGGATGCACTCCCCCCACCCACAGATCAACATTAATGGGTGAGTCTCCTCAGACCCAGCCCTCATAGCCAACCACCTCAACACCTCATTCACTGACCTTAGCCCTATCCTCCTACAAATTTTTGACCCTCCTCCCCAGCACCTGCCATAAATCTTTCTAGCCTTATTTTCTCCTCCACGTGTTTCTGCCAAGAACTTAGGCCGCACCTTGTCACTGCCCTCAAGGTAATAGTACAGGCAGTGACACCTGATCCCGTGTATCCTACAGCTGGTCTTAGACACAGTCCTTACCCCAATCACATGCCTCATCAACCACTCTCTTTGCCTGGGGAAGGTTCCAACTGCCTGGAAAGTCGCCACTGTCACCCCTATCTTTAAAGGTGGTGATAGGACTGTGGCTGGAAACTATTGACCGATCTCCATTCTCTCTCTCCTCTCCAAGGCCTTGGAAAAAGTGGTGGTCTCTCAAATCTCTGACTATCTCTCCACCTATAATGTCCTTTGTCCTGAGCAGCATGGCTTCTGAGCAGGCCACGTACCAGTACACAGCCTCTAGAGTTCTCCAACTTTCTCACTCCCTCCTTGAGCACTGTGGTTCTCCTGGCTGGTGCTGTCTTCATTGACCTCTCAAAGCTTTCAATACTGTCTCCCACCCCTCCTTCTTGATGCCCTTAGTCTCTCTGGTTTTGCTGCTGGGCCTATCTCCTGGTGCACCAGTTATCTGTCTGACCACTCACGCGTGTAAAATTAATGGGACCTACTCAGACATCTGTCCCATCTTTTCTGGGGTTCCCAGGGCTCCATTCTGGGCTCCTTACTATTCTCCCTTTACCTTAACACCTTCACGCTCTTGCTCGGGAACATTCTATTGTGCGCTGATGATGCAAGTCATCTTTGCCTCAAGTCGTAACCCTACTGCCCTCCAGGACTCGCTGCAGAAGTCCTTCACTGAAGCCGAGGGCTGGTTCAAGGAACATAGATTGGTGATAAATCTTAAAAAAACAAAAACCACGTTCTTCACTCATCCCCAAAACAAGTCCTGCAACTTCAAACTCCTCATTCACTCTGGGTCCTCATTCCCACTCGAACAAGTTTGCTCTTATAAATACCTAGGGATCCATTTTGACCCCTCCCTCTCCTTCCATGGACACATCGCTGCCCTAGCCACTGCCACTAATATCCGATTGGGCATCTTACATCGGTATAAACACTGCCTCCCCGGAGCCTCTTGACTTCATGATCACCTCCTCTATCCTGTCCCTAGTGGACTATGGACTGCCGGTGTATGGTGCTGCTGATCAGACCGCCTCCATAAAAGTCGCACTACTCTGAATAAGCAAGGCCTGCAGGTTAATTACTGGAGCACCTAGGATGACACACACCTGTCTACTGTATGCTAAGGCTGGTACTTGATCTCGACCAGGCCTCAAATATCTTACCTGTACCCTTACAAAAAGACCCTCCTTGGGCTTTCCCCACCAGGATTGACCACCACCATACGCCGCTCTGTCCCACTAGTTCATACTCGGACCTCTGGGAAAACCTCTCTTGTTATCCCTAGAGCTAGGACCTCTCACGGCCAAAGAGCCTTCAGCTTTAGGGCCCCCTCCTGGTTCAACACACTGCCCCCCTCCATCTCCGAAGCTCCAACTATATCGTGCTTCAAAACTTCCTTACGTAACCACCTTATTAACACCTGATGCAATCTGCCAATAGCCCAAGTTTATACTCAATACTTACACAAAGCTTATTATTGTTGCTACGACCACATAACTCTGGTATTGTTTGCATCCATCCTACCTGTACCAGCTTGTTTGTATCTATGTCTTAATTTTACTGTTATACTTATGTGTTGTGCTGCTATACTGTGTATTTTGGTTTGTCTTACTGTGACAAGGTACCTTTGTAAATGAGCCTATGGCTCAAAGGTTTTCCAAACTGCTGTTTAAATAAAATAAAAAAAATTAAAATAAATAGTACTGTAATGGTAAGTCATAACCTGGGCATTTTACTGTACTTTTACGCAAATTTTCACTTGTCGCCTTCTTATTACCCTCCTCACCTGATGGCGAAGAATTTCAAATCCAAGCCTAAACGTCATTCCACACAATCAATGGGAGAACACATTTTTGGCCAGGATTTGAAAAATGACAGCTGTCGTGTCTATGAGGTGGTGTGAAAAAATGGCTATATTGAAAATTTGGAGTCAAAATATTCCAAATTACCAAAGTTACAATTGAGGGTAGAAAATTTTCAACGTATGCGCATAACTTTGCCATTTTTATATTTTTTCACCCCAAATCTTCAATATAGCCTTCTTATGACCCTATCTCATGAACAAGGGCAGTGAAAAGGGAATAGCTGAGCTAGTACTCCCCCACAAAATGGGGCAGGTAGAGTACTAAGGAATGGCAGGGTGGTAGGGGGTATATGGTGGAAAGGATTATCCACAAATGCCGGGAGTTTGGGTAACAAACTGTCGGGCTTGGAGGCCATCATGGTGGATGAAGGTCTGGATATTATGGCTATAACTGAGACCTAGTTGTCTGAGCATCATACTTAGGAGGTAGGGATCCTGGGGTACAGATCTTTTAGAAAGGACAGGGCTGGAAGAAAGGGGGGTAGCATTGTATATCAAGGATGACATTAGGGCAATGAAAGGGCAGGAGGAGCAAGAGGAGACAGAGGTCCTGTGGGTCACACTGGATAAATGGACTGGAGCATCATTAAGACTAGGGGTGACTTACAGACCTCCTATGCAGGGAGAGGAAGGGGATAGGCAGCTGATGCAGACAATTACATGGACGACTCTCAAGGGGGAGTCTGCTTGTGGGGGACCTAAACCTCCCCGATATGAACTGGGAAATCCTGACTGCAGCATCAGCCAGGAGCAGAGAGATTCTCGATGCGCTACAAGGTGCTTTCATGCAACAACTGGTTAGGGAGCGCACTAGGGGGATAACATACTTGACATGCTCCTTACCAAGGGGAAAAGTGTGGAAGAAGTTGTGGAGGGAGGCAGCTACAGTAGGTACAAGCGATCACAATACAGTGAGATTCAGGGCAAGAACAGGGAGGGACACAAATCGGACCAGCACGAAGGTTATGGACTTCAGGCAGACTGACTTTACCAGAATGAGGAAGATATTCAGGGAAGAAATGGAGGGAAAGGGGAAAACAGGAGACATGAGGGAATTATGGGAATCTATTAAAGGAGGGTTACTAAAAGCCACTGAACTCTGCATTAAGAGAGTAAGAAAGAACAAAAAAAGAAGGCGGCCACTCTGGTTTACCAGGGAGGTGTTAGGGCAATTAGGGAATGAAAAATGGCATTCAGAACATATATGGGAAAGGACAGGGGGGCATCATATGTGAGGGAAGGACTGAAGTGTGTACAGAAGGACGGGGAGGAGGGTAGTACAGAGTCACTATGGATACAAATCCAGTATTCCAGGACTAGGACTCTCAGGATGAGAGTGGTGTACAGGTTCCCTCTCAGACAGAAGAGTTAGACAGGGAACTAGCGGAACAGATCTGGAGGACCTGTGAGAAGGGTAGTGTGGTGACTGTGGGGAACTTCAACATGCCAGGAGTGGATTGGAGTGCCCCAACAACCAGGAATAGAAGGGAGCAGGTACTGCTGGTTGCCTTCCAGGACAGCTTCCTGATGCAAATGGTCAGTGAACCAACCATGTTAGGGAATACCCTTGACCTCGTGCTGACAAATGGGAAGTGCGTGAGGGAACTTAGGGTGGAAGAACCACTGGCGGGGAGTGACCACCACTCAGTATGGTTCACATTGGATATGGGTAAGAAAGGAGTGGAATCCAGCACAAGGGTGCTGGACTTCAGGAGGATGAGGGAAGTGGTAAAAGGGTACCTGGCCAGAATTCAACCTAGTATGGGCACTAACCAGAGGTGGGAGCTCTTAAAGCTGGGGATGAGTGGAGCAGCCAGAACCTGCAGCAGGCCCAGGCAAAGGCTTGGGCAAAAAACCTTACAATTCGTGAACAGGAGGTCTTGGACAAAGTAAGAAGGAAAGAGACTGCCTTTAGAAGGTACCAAAAAACAGGGAAGGGAAGAACAGGGAGGAGGACCTGAAGGAATTGAAGGAGGTGACAAGGGCAGTAAGCGCAGCCAAGGCATCTATAGAGCTCAGGCTGGTGCAGGGCATTAAGAAGGAGGAGAAGGACTTCTTCAGGTACATCAGGGAGAAAAGGAACTGTAAGGACCACAAAGAAAGGATTAGGAAGGAGGGGGTTGGGTGGATGCAGGGGTTGATAAGGCAGAAACACTAAACGATTCCTTCTGCTTGGTATTTACTAAGGAGAAGAGGGGGATGATACCCGGGGGGGGGAAGGCAGAAACAGAGGGGGAGGGGTGATGGATAGAGAAATCACAGAGGGCAGGGTTCTGGAGGGTTTGAGTGCACTGAGGGTGGACAAGGCACCAGGCCCAGATAGCATTCACCCCAGGGTACTGAAGGAGCTGGCAGAGGTCCTGGTGGCACCTTTGGCAGACCTATTTAATGTCTCACTACACTCAGGGTGTGTACCTCAGGGTTGGAAGATGGCCCATGTGGTGCCCCTCCACAAGAGCGGCCCCAAGGATGAACCGGGGAACTACAGACTATGAGCCTCACATCCATCGTGGGTAAGCTGATGGGAGACTATCCTGAAGGAGAGGCTGGTGGCACTCCGGGAGGCCAAAGGACTACAGGACAGCAGATAGTATGGCTTTGTAAGTGGCAGATTCTGCAAAACCTACCTAGTGGAGTTCTATAACTGGGTAACTAGACAATTGGATGGGGGCCATGCAGTGGATGTCCTGTACCTGGACTTCAGTAAGGCATTTAACTCGGTGCTGCATGGGAGGCTGGGAAGTAAGTTAGAAGGCATGGGGTGGTTGCAAAGCTGGTGAGATGGGTAGGGAAATGGCTTCAGGGAAGGGAAAAGAGGGTGGTGGTGGGTGGGGAGCTCTCATCCCCAAGGGTAGTGACGAGCAGTGTCCCAGAGGGCTTGGTGTTGGGACCAGTGCTCTTTGGGATATTCACTGCAGACATATCATTGGGCATAAAGAGAAGATCAGTCTGTTTGCTGATGGCACCAAGATGGGAGTGATGGTGGATGACCTAGGGGGATGGCAGGGGTTGCCAGATGATCTGGCAAGCTGGAAACCTGATCGGACACTTGGCAACTGGGGTTCAATGCTACAAAGTGCAAGGCGCTGCATTTTGGGGTGAAAAACCCAAGGAGGAGTCACCAGCTGGGGGGGAGAGCAGCTTGCTGAGACAGAGGAGGAGAAGGATCTGGGACTGCTCATTACGGGGTCAATGAACAACTCGGCACAATGTAGGAAGGCAGCTGCAAAGGCCAACAAAATGCTGGGTTGCATTGCAAGGGGTATATCCTCGAGGAGGGGGGATGTGATTCTGCCACTGTATAGATCATTAGACCGCACCTGGAGTACTGCAAGCAGTACTGGTGCCCGTATCTGAAGAGGGACATTATGTTACTGGAGGGGGTGCAGTGCAGGGCGACAAAGATGATAAAGGGGCTGGGGGACTTACCATACGAGAGAAGGCTGAGGGAGTTGAACATGTACTTACTGGAGGATAGGAGGGATGGGGGGATATGATTGAAAACTTCAAGTACATGAAAGGAATAAACAAGACAGGTATGGAGGGGTTATTCAAAGTAAGGGAGGGGATGGATACCCGGGGCCATGATATAAGACTGCAGGGAGGAAGGTTCAGGAGGGAGATGAGGAGACACTTTTTTACGGAGAGGGTGGTAGCTGGGTGGAATGCGTTACTGGCAGAAGTGGTATCAGTAGAACAGTGGACTGATTCAAAGGGACTGGGACAGGAGCAGGGGAGGGTCAAGGGAAGGGTGGGAGGAAGGCATGCATTTGAGCAGACACAATAGACCACTAGACCTTTAACTGCTGGCAAATTTCATATCTTTGTATGCTCATAAGAAGAACCTGAGGAAGGAGGACAGGAAGCCTTACAGGGAGGACCTGAGGGTGGCAGGGAAAAAGATTAGGAGGGTTAAAGCTGACACAGAAGAGAGAATTTCTAGGTAGGCCAAACAGGGATAAAATGTTTTTTAGGTATGTGATAGAGAAGAGTATGGTGAGGCAGGAGATAGTACGGGGGGGGGAAGCTCTAGTGGAGGGGGACTTTGAGGATGCAAAGGTGCTTAATAGCTACTTCTGCTCAGTATTCACAGTGGAGGGGGAGGGAAGGGAACCAGAGTTAAGACAGAGGGGAAAAGAAGATGAAAGGATGGATCCTAGCCTGTTCAGTAAAGACAAAGTAAGAGAGGAACTAGGAAGGTTGAAGGTGGACAAGGCAATGGGGCCGGATGTCTTGCATCCTAGGGTACTCCAGGAACTTAGGGAAGCACTGGTAGCACCTCTGATGAGGTTGTTTAACTTGTCCCTGGATAAAGGGTGGGTGCCAAGGGACTGGAAGAAGGCTGATGTAGTGCCACTGCATAAGGGGGGCAGCAAGGAGGAGGCGGAGAATTATCGCCCGGTCAGCCTCACCTTGGTGGTGGGTAAGGTGATGGAGGTACTAATAAAGGAAAGGGTGGTAAACTACCTTGTGGACAGTGGACACCAGGATGATGGGCAGTATGGCTTCACACAAGGGAGGTCATGCCAGATGAACCTAACAGAGTTTTTCAACTGGGTGACGAAGGTGATTGATCAGGGAGGGACAGTGGACTTGGCCTATCTGGACTTCAGGAAGGCCTTCGACACCGTCCATCACAGAAGGCTGGTAAATAAACTGAAAAGCTTAGGGGTGGGACAGAAAATAACTAGGTGGGTGGAAAATTGGTTGAAGGACAGAAGCCAGAGGGTTGTGGTTAATGGGGTACATTCCAAGGAGAAGGGGGTGATGAGTGGGGTGCTCCAGGGGTCGGTACTGGGACCCCTCCTTTTTAATATCTATATCAGTGATATAGTGGAGGGGCTGGAGGAAAAGGTATGCCTATCTGTAGATGATATGAAGATCTGCAATAGGGTGAACACCCGAAGGGTGGAGACCATGAGGAGGACCTCAAGATTCTGGAAGGGTGGTGAAACTTGGCAGCTGAAATTCGGTGCCAAAAATGCATAGTAATAAACATGAGGCAAAAAATACAAGCCACTTACACACTGGGGGGTAATTAAACCAACTGAGCAGGAGAGGGATCTGGGGATTATAATATCAAACAATCTTAAGCTGGGTAACCAATGCAGCAAGGCAGTGGGCAAGGCAAATAGAATGCTGGCATGCATAAGGAGGGGCATAACAAGCAGCAGGAGGGAGTTGCTGATGCTTCTTTATAAAACCATTGTGAGACCTCACCTGGAGTACGGAGTCCAGTTCTAAAGACCTCACCTTCATAAGGACATAGAGGGGTTTGAAAGGGTTCAGAGAAGGGCAACCAAGAAGGTGAACAGTATGCATAGGAAGCCATATGAGGAGAGGTGGAAGGAATTGGATCTGTACCCATTAGAGACTAGAAGGGGGGGCATAGATAGATACACAGACAGACAGACACTTTATTTATAAAGCGCCCCATTCCGGGGACTGTACATTAAAAAATTGAAACATACATCAAAATAACAATAGCAATCAAACAATCATATAATATTCAAGAGGGAGTCAGTAGTAGTTCAAAATTATCTATCTATACATTAAAACAAATATAATAATCCGGTTTATAAATCAAATGCCTTCTGGAACAAAAATGCCTTATGGCCCTTTTTAAAGGTTTCCACTGAGGGTGCCTCCCTTAGATGTTTAGGCAATGAGTTCCACAGGGTAGGTGCGGCAACCAAAAACGCACAGTCCCTGAATGCCGCAACCTAGCCCTGGAAACTCCAAGGAGGCAACCCTCGGTGGAATGGAGAGCCTGGGACAGGCGATGGGGCACAAGAAGATCTCGCAGATAGACTGGTCCCCCTTCATGTAGGGCCTTGTAGGTCAAGAGCCCTGCCTTGAAGACAATCCTCCACCTGACTGGCAGCCAGTGCAGTTCGCGGAAGACAGGGGTTAGAAACATCTAAAGGGGAACTGTCATCTACAGGATTTCTTATGTCTGAAAGCACATAAAAAGCTAAGTTGAGTGAGCCATTGTGTTTATTTGTGAATTTTTGCAGTCCAGAGTTTTTCATATGTAAATCGGCCTGGGGGTAGCCATGTGTTTTAGGCTCCTGAGAGGAAATGAATGCATTTCAGGTTATGCATGTTTTAACAATGTTTTCCATCTATGTGTTTTTGCAATTAATAAACAAGTAACTGTGTCCTATTTTTTCTTTTCAAGTCAAATCTGGATAGAAAGAGCATAATATTATCAGAATCATAACACATGCTCAGATTGTTTTTATTGTCTTTGTCCAGGAAAGGCACACTGAGCTACAGCTTGTTCCTGGGTATGGCTTTCAGGAGCACAGGGAGGTTAAGCGACTTGCTCTGGTCACACAGTATACTAAATCTCTACTGAACCTGCAGTTTTTCCACTCCCTTTCTAACTTTGTCTTCTGCCCCCAAGCGCCCTCGCTCAGCTCACGCTACCCAAGCTCTATCCCTTGCTCTGCCTCACCCTGCTTCCTGGCTTCAGAGTGCTCTACCTAGGGCCCTGCATTTTGAGAAATAACTAGTGTGCCCTTACAAGAGATCATTTTTTATTTATTGTTTTCTCCAGGCAGAAATAGGGGTTGCAGCCAGATCGACAAACGCCCACAATTGCTGCTCTCTTTTTACCTGTGAGATAAAGTTTGTTGCAAGGAGCTTTTCTTGCCGACTCCCACCCCGACTTACTAATTATGACCCATACTAAGCTCCCACCCTCTCACCCCTCTCTCCTCTTCAGCTCACCTCCCCCCACACCACGCTTTCTTTTCTCTTTCTCTCCCAAGGCTGCTCAGCCGGCCCGCCCGAAAGGTGCCTGCGCTTACTTGTGGCCATTAATTAGTTCACCTCTCCTAAAAGCTAACTATCACCACCCCCACCGCCTTTTCTGTTCTCGAATACCTTCTATTCTTGTTCAAAGTTTCTCCTCTTCCTATCACACTAACCTCTGTCCTACACACTGTGACTGCCTCACCCTCTTGCCCCGGCCATAAACAAATCATAGTCTAGAGCGTCACTAATCTTTTGTCTGACTTGCTTGAAAAAAATGTTTTAAACTGCTTACTTATCTGTATCTCTCTCCTTGTACCTTAGACTGGTAGCCTGAACAGAACAGCCGTATGCCCGTTGGCATGGCTCGGGGCCCCCCGACGCCACCACCAGCCGTCGCAAACCCTCCTGTGAAGCCGGGTAAGGAGTTCAACTAGGCCGGGAAGCAGGGATCGGCTGCTATTGGACAAAGCACCTGAAGACGCTCGCCCATTGGCCCCCGGTTTCAGCAACTGCCCTCCCATTGGTTACTGCTGAGAGTGTGCTGTGCTGGGCTCGGCGCCCATTCACTTGCACTGCTCTCGGCTGAATTTTTCGCCCGAACACGTTGCCTCCAGCTATTTTTTCCTTTTTCCTTACTTTTCCTCTCCTTACCACTGCCGAGAGCTATTACAATGTTAAGCACTGCCTAGACTGCTTGTTACCAATGTTTACGCATAAGCTTAGTTAATTTCTCTCTACTATTGTTAATGCCTCCATTGTACACTAGCCATTACGGAATCCTCTAGGAGGACTGCTAGTTTTCATTTTATATGGTTGTTCCTAAATGTCTTTGGAAAGTTTCTCCCTGTGTTAAGGTTATAACAGGTCTGCAAAGATAGCGCTGAATCTGTTTATAAGCACTGTCTAAGAATTGTATGTTACTGCAAAGCCTGTCTGCATAGACACCACTGAACTCAGCTTAGATGAACTGTAAATGCTTTATTCTACCAGTCCTAAGCTCATGTTAAATATTTTACCCAGGTCCTTAAAAACTAACTAAATCTCTACTGAACCTGCTGTTTCTCCACTCCCTTTCTAACTTTGTCTTCTGCCCCCAAGCGCCCTCGCTCAGCTCACTCTACCCAAGCTCTATCCCTTGCTCTGCCTCACCCTGCTCCCTGGCTTCAGAGTGCTCTACCTAGGGCCCTGCATTTTGAGAAATAACTAGTGTGCCCTTACAAGAGATCATTTTTTTTTTTTCTCCAGGCAGAAATAGGGGTTGCAGCCAGATCGACAAACGCCCACAATTGCTGCTCTCTTTTTACCTGTGAGATAAAGTTTGTTGCAAGGAGCTTTTCTTGCCGACGACTCCCACCCCCCCCCGACTTACTAGTGTGACCCATACTAAGCTCCACCCTCTCTGCCCCTCTCTCCTCTTCAGCTCACCTCCCCCCACACCACGCTTTCTTTTCTCTTTCTCTCCCAAGGCTGCTCAACCGGCCCCCGAAAGGCGCCTGCCCTTACTTGTGGCCATTAATTAGTTCACCTCTCCTAAAAGCTAACTACCCCCACCCCCACTGCCTTGTCTGTTCTCGAATACCTTCTATTCCTATTCAAAGTTTCTCCTCTTCCTATCACACTAACCTCTGTCCTACACACTGTGACTGCCTCACCCTCGCCCCCCGCCATAAGCAGAATCATAGTCTAGGCGTCACTAATCTTTTGTCTGACTTGCTTGAAAAAACGTTTTAAACCACTTACTTATCTGTATCTCTCCCTTCTACCTTAGACTGGTCGTCTGAACAGAACAGCCATATGCCCGTTGGCAAGGCTCGGGGCCCCCGGCACCACCAGCCGCCGCAAACCCTCCTGTGAAGCCGGGTAAGGAGTTCAACTAGGCCAGGAAGCAGGGATCGGCCGCTATTGGACAAAGCGCCTGAAGACGCTCGCCCATTGGCCCTCGGTTTCAGCAACTGCCCTCCCATTGGTTACTGCTGAGAGTGTGCTGTGCTGGGCTCGGCGCCCAATCACTTGCACTGCTCTCAGAGGAATTTTTACGCCCGCCCCCCCGCACGACCTTTATTAAATAGGCCCTCTCACTCCACCCACATGTAAAGACCCACCCCCAAAGCAGGAGCCTCCCGCGTATTCCCACAAGCATAACTCCTCCCCTCCTCCACTGCTCTGATGCACACTCACTAAACCCCCTAAGCTACTATTTACCTTATTTGTGCTTCCTTGTTTCTCGTTCTTCTTTTGCCTTTTCCTTACACTTTTCTGCCTCTTAAATCTCCATACTGTCTTGTTGTTTCTCTCTTAAACCCCCTGCCACTAAACCCCCCCAGTATTTTTCTATACTCGCTATAGTGATTCTCTTAAACCACCTGGCACCAAACCCTCCCAGTATTTTTTCTGTACTCGCTATAGTGCTTAGATATCCACCTAAGCCCACTAAAATCCTTACCCCTCCACCCTCCTATTGCTCGTCACCCCCCCCCGACTGCCTACCCCACACTATTTCTCTGCTCTCTCCTGCCTCGCTAAAAATAATGCCTTGGCTTAGTCCCCACCACCTGTTTCTGCTCACCCTCACCCTCCTTTTCCCTCTATGCCAACTTCCCCCTCTGCCTACCCAACCCCTCCACCTACTCTCACCTTTCTATACTACTACCCACAACATGGTACCATGGCATTTACTCTGGAAGTCTTAATCAAACATCACCCAATTAATACCTGGGTGCAAAGAGCCATATTTCCTAATTGGAAACTGTCACATCATTATAACTCACTAATGATCACCCTCTACTGGGACTCCAGAAGAAAATCCAATCACCATATAAAGTACAAACAGAAACTCACTCCAACCTACTATGAACTACGAATGGCATCACTGAAACTCCTGCTCCTCCTACTTCTAATGTCTGGTGGGATACACCCAAACCCTGGTCCTGTTGCACTTAAGCCAACAAAAACAGTGAAAGTTGGTAGTGGTCTCTCCATTATCACTCTAAATATCTGCAGCCTCCTTCCCAAACTGGCATCTCTTCAAACTCTCGTTGGGCAAAAAAACCCTGATATACTAGCCATTGTGGAAACTTGGCTAACTCCTAGCACCCCGGATCATGCGGTCTCGCTTGAAGGCTACAATCTTTTCAGACTCGACCGGGCAAGCAAGAAAGGTGGGGGCTGTGCCATCTACATAAAGGACAACCTCACCTGTCAATGTGGTAGTTTCACCCCCACAAATACACAGATGCAACTCCTCCCTATCAAACTGCTCCTTGGTGCACAAAACAAAGTTCTCACAGTGGCCGCAGTCTATATCTCTCCAAAAGACCACCATGCCAGTATTAAGTCTGTACTTGAGTTTGTTAGTCTACAGCCCCCTGAAAATGAGCTCCTCCTCCTCAGGGATTTCAACATAAACTGGCTCGTCTCTGACACTGGCTCCTACAAAGATGACATCCTAGCAGCAAACTTGACGCAGATGGTAACCTCCCCCAACCGGAAAAATTACAAAACTGGTACAAGCACCCTTATTGACTGGGTTCTCACAAATCACCCTGACCGGATAAAAAACATTAAAGTTCTCCCTGACTCCCTCAGTGACCACTCCCCAGTGTCCTGTACCTGGTCTATTAAATTTCTCAAGCCACCCCCAAAGTTATAACAAGCAGAGTATTGCCTCATGGGAATCTTATCAAGTTAAAAACCTATCTCCTGCAACAGGACTGGACGCCAATTTTTGAATCGACTGATATTAATACCGCACTAGAATATTTCATTAAATCTTTCAATACTGCATGCGACTTGTACGCCCCAGTAAAAAAACGTAAAATCAAAGCGCTATCAAATCCATGGATTACTGCCAAACTACTTGCCGAGCTCAAGGCTCGGGACCACCTCTGGGCAATTGCCAGAGACACAGGCTCACCTCATGATACCCTAAAATACAAGCAGGCACGTAATAGATGTACCTCACAAATTAGGCAAATGAAGAGCGCCTATTTCAAAAATGCCCTTGAATCCACCTGGGGTGACGGAAGAGCCTTTTGGGACAACATCCGAAACATTATGGGTAAGCAATCAAAATCGTCACCTACCATTATGAAAGTTGATGGATCCACCACTCTTGACCCAAAGACTATTGCAGATGCGCTTAATAAGACATTCACAGACCTTAGTGGGGTCCTCCTCAGATTTCTTCTCGGACTTACACGTGCCTAGCCTAGTATCACAAAACACCCCTCAGTGACAAACCACAATTTACTTCAAGAAAATCAAAGTACACGAAGCACACAAGTACATAAGAAAGGCCTGCTCAAATCCAGAACAAGTAGTGACACGCTAGATCTAAAAATCCTGTCTCTCACCCTGGATGAAGTAATTCACCCCTTGCAAAATTCTTAATCTGTCACTTTGCCAAAGTCAATTTCCCAACAAATGAAAATCTGCCATAGTTAAGCAATGCACAAAGAGGGGACAAAACCTCAACAGGAAACTATCGACCAATATCAATACTCCTCCCTCTCCAAAGCACTTGAACGAATAGTGGCAGACCAACTCTCTGATTACCTGGACAAATACAATCTACTCTGTAATCAACAGCACGGCTTTAGGAAAGGACATAGTACAACAACAGCCTTACTTGATTTCTCTGGAGAAGTCCACTCAGCCCTGGACAAAGGGTGCCAAACAGGTGCAGTCTTTATTGATCTTACAAAAGCTTTCGACACAGTCCATCATGGCCTACTTACCTCCCTACTTTCTAGCCTAGGCCTGGCGAAGGTCCTTGTGCTTGGGTAAAGATTACCTGTCAATCGGTCACAGGCTGTAAAATCTCTAATGAACTCTCTGACTTCAAACCAGTTCTCTCGGGTGTACCACAGGGATCAATTCTTAGACCGCTCCTCTTTAGCCTGTTCCTTAACTCCCTCCCAGATATCTGCCAGGAGAAAATAATCTTATACGCTGATGATGCTGTAATTCTCTCTTCCCACAAGGATCCAAACTCCCTAAGAAAAAGCCTGCAACTTGCTTTCTCTAGTGTTGAAAGGTGGTTCCTGGATAGTAAACTTGTGCTAAACCACAATAAAACAAAAGCCATGCTCTTCTCCAATCACCAAAATAAAAATAGGCATACTCCACTCACCATACAAACCTCTGCGGGAATTACACTGGACCAAGTAAATACTTTCAAATACCTTGGCATCACTTTTGACCAAGAGCTCACCTTTGCAACCCACATTGACAACACTGCGAAAACAGAGAACCAATGCCTTGGAATACTATTCCGTAACCGTCAATTTCTAAATCAAGCGGCATTGAGAATAGCTATACAGAGTTCCATAATCTCAATCATTGACTATGGCCTTATTATTTATGGCTCAGCTACCTCCACTGCTCTAAGGCGTATCTCAATCACTCTAAATAAGGCCTGCCGACTCCTCACGGGGGCTCAAAGACTGACTCACACGTGTGATCTGTACTATGAATCAGGCTGGTTGAACCTATCAAATCGTCTTATTTATCTCACCTGCACAATGAAAAAAATCTATCTTGGGACTGACTCCATTATGTATTCAAAACCTACTCCGACTGAATCCTGGCTCACGACCCTCCACCAGATCTGAGCGTCAACCTTTCCTGGTTCCGAGATGCGGACTGCACAGGGACAAAGATCTTTTAGCATACAGGGCCCGACATGGTTCAATGCGCTTAGTCCACCTACTCTATCCTCAACCTCGCTTGAAGCTTTCAAAATCCATGCTCTGTATGGCACCTCCCACCACTAGCAACTGTGATTGCGCTAGATAAAGACTACTACTCCTCATGTCCATCCTCACATATGAGGCCTCTTCCTCCCTGACTAATGAACCCTCTGGTACCTCCACTACTTCCTGTCTCCCAACCAAACTCACTCCCCCCCTTTTTTCATGTCCCCTCTCACTTACTCTGCCACTCACCAACTTTCCCTCCTCTCTAGCCTCCTTTTGGCGCCTAATGATCACCCTCTCCCTGGAAGTTTCCTTAACCTCGAAATTGTCTACTCGCTTGAACCTGTTATAGCTTGTTTTTCTATGAAACTTAAAAACCTTACTGCCTTAAAATGTTAATAGCAAATTTATGATGTAACTTTCCTGTCTGGTTTTACCTGTAATGTGTATCGTACTTTGTTAAATGTTCTTTGTGACGTGGAACCTTTGTAAAAGAGCTCTGGCTCAAAGGTATTAATTCCTAGACTAATAAACTAAACTAAACTAAACATATGAACTCTGGACTGCAAAGACTCACAGATAAACACAATGGCTCACTCAAATGAGCTTTATTGGGGGATTTTAGACATTAAGAAATCCTGTAGATAACAGTTCCCCTTTAAGAACGTGAAGGGGATTAATAAGGTGAGGGAGGGGAGCTTGTTTACAAGGAAAGTGGGTGCTAAAACTAGAGGTCACAGTCTAAGATTATAAGGAGGACGATTTAAGGGCAATGTGAGGGGGTGTTACTTCACAGAGAGAATGGTGGAGTCCTGGAAAAAACTACCTGAGGAGGTGGTGGGAGCCAAAATGGTGGAGGGATTCAAGAGGGCATGGGATAGACATAAAGGGTTGACCAGTGGGGGGAAGGGGTGGTCCCTTGCCAAAGGTGATGATTGGGGGGGAGGGGCACACTCGGTGGGCCAGAGAGGACCTTTTCTGCTGTCAGATTTCTATGATTGTAAGAAAATGTTCAAATCCCACCTGGAAAGGTGATTTCACAGTGCAACCATGAAATCACCTTTTGGGCCAGATTTGCACAGTTCCACCATCATTGGTCATGAGGTGGGATCCCAAAAAGGCTATGTTGAAAATATGGGGCCAAAATATGCAAAAATGACACAGTTATGCATCAAAGTTCAGAATTCCATTGACATACACTGGAACTACACTTACCTTAGTTCTCATATTGCTGCTGCCAGTTCCAGCAGCAAGATGTGTCTTCGATCATAGATACACAGAAAGCGATGGCAGATAAGGACCGTGTTGCCAACATAGTCTGCCCCTTTTCCCTACCTAATCCATTACCACAGGCCCTAGTTGATCTGCGGCTCACCTTCTCTTCCCTATTGCGGAGTATTTTTATTTATTTATTTATTGAACATATCAGAATTACAAACCTATGAGTCAAAGACTCCTTTGCAGCGGCTCCACGTCAAGTCTTTCCCTTGCATTCTTGAATTCCCCTACCATGTTTGCCCCCACCACCTCCGCAGGGAGGCTGTTCCAAGCATCCACTACTCTTTCTGTGGAAAAGTACTTCCTCACGTTGCTCCTGAGCCTACCCCCATCTTGCTTCATATCATACCCCCTTGTTTTTGTACACCTTCTTTTCTGAAAGATGCTACCCTCCTGTACCTTGTTTATACCCCTGAGGTACTTGAATGTCTCTATCATATCCCCATCTCTCTCTCTCTCTCTCCCCTCTCCTCCAGGGAATACATACTGAGGTCTTCCTTTTATGACTTTTGGTACAGTATTTGCATCATTTTTGTTGCCCTTCTCATCACTGCCTCTATTTTGTCATGTTCTTCCGGAGATGCAGCCTCCAGAACTGGACACAGTACTCCAGATGAGGTTTCACTAGTGAGCTATACAATGGCATAACCACCTCCTTTTTTCTCCTGGTGATATCTCTCCCTATGCACCCTAGCATCCCACTGGCTCTCCCCACAGCCTTCTCACATTGTTTGGTTACCTTTAGGTCATCAGATATGATTATCCCCAGATCCCTTTCTTGATTGGTGGCCATCAGTACCTCTCCCCATCATGTACTCCTCCCTTGGATTTCTGTGCCCAAAATGCATGGTTTTGTACTTCTTTGAATTGAATCATAGCTGACACACTCTCAACCATTTCTCAAGCATGTTTAGGACCTTTCTTGTTTGCCCCCCCCAAGTGTCGACCCTGATGCAGATCTTAGTGTCATCTGCAAAGAGGCATTCCTTCCCCTCCAGCCCCTCTGTAATGTCATTTATGAAGACATTAAAGAGGATTGGTCCCAGCACAGATCCCTATGGCACCCCGTTGGTCACCCCCCTCCTCAGATTGAACTCCATTAACCACCACCTTCTGTGTCCTGTCACTCAACCAGATTCTCCCCCAGATTACCACCATGGGGCCCATGCCCAGGCTGCCCAGCTTATTTATCAACCTCCTATGTGGGACGGTGTTAACTGCTGAAATCTAGGTAAGCCACATTCACCGCCCCTCCCTGATCTATCTCCCTGGTCACCCAGTCAAAGAAATCTATCAGATTTGCTTGACAAGACCTTCCCGCTATGAATCCATGCTGCCTTGGATCCTGTGCTCCACTGGATTACAGAAATATCACAATCCTTTCCTTTAGCAGTGACTCCATTCATTTCCCCACCACCGAGGTCAGGCTGACTGGCCTGCAGTTGAACCCTCCTCCCTGTTCCTACTTTTGTGGAGAGGTACTACATTCGCCCTCCTCCAATACCCTGGAACCACCCCTGTCTCTTTCAATTTGTTGAATAGGCTGTTAGTGGTGCTGCCAGCACCTCTCTATGTTCTTTTAATATTCTGGGATGTGTCCCATCTGGCTCCGTAGGCTTGTCCCCTTTCAGATTCCCGAGTTCCTTTAGGACTCTTTCCTCCGTAAACAGGCTGGTGTCCACCTCTCTCCCACTGGTGCCCCTACCACCCAATAGTGGTCCTTCTCCTTCCCCTTCTTCTTAGAATACTAAACAAAAATATTTGTTCATGGTTCTTGCTTTTTCTAGGTCCCCCCCACACACACACACACACACAAACACCTCTCTTTTTAACCTCACAATCCCACCCCAGGTCTTCTTTCTTTCATTAATATACCTGAAAAAGGTCTTGTTTCCTTTCTTAATTGCCTGGGCTATTTTTTCCTCAGTTTGTGCCTTTGCATTCCTGACTGCTTCCCCGCCTTCCTCCGCTTTTCCAGAATCAGATACAGTTCCCTGTCTTCTCCCTTCTGTGTTTCCTTGTACCTCCTGAAAGCTAGCCTTTTCTCTTTTACCTTCCCAGCCACTTCTTTTCAGAGCCATAGTATTTTTATCTTTCTCTGTTTTGCTTTGTTGCCTAACACAAAGGCTTGTTATCTCTGCTATGGATCCCTTAAGGTTAGCCCATTGTTTCTCTACATCCCCCCCTTCTTCTCCCCTGCCAGGGCTTCCTTGAAACATTCCCCCATTTTTGCAAAGTCGACCCATCTGAAATCCAGGACCCTTGTTTTCATGTGGTTTGACTCCTCCACCGTTCTCACACTGCACCACACTGTATGAAGATCACTGAACCTCAAGTGGCTACCCACCATTACATTAGTGACTCTGTCCCCATTGGTGAGTACCAGGTCCAATATTGCTCCTTTGGTGGGTTCTGCCACAAGCTGCTTGAGGCATGCCCCCTGTAGAGCATCCAGAATGCCTCTGCTCCTGGCTGTGGCTGCAGCCTGGGTGCTCCAATCCACCATCAGGCAAATTGAAGTCCCCACCAGCAGCACTTCACCTTTGGCTGTCATTTTGTGGATGGCTTCCACTAGTACTCGTCCATATCCTCTCCCTGTGCCGGAGGTCTGTAGATTATGCTAGTGTGAATGGCAGTACCATTTCTTGTCTCCAGAGTGACCCACAGTGCTTCTGCTCCCTCCTGCATTCCCTGAATTTCAGTTGCTTTAATTCCCTCCCTGATGTAGATAGCCACCCCTCTACCCTTTATTTCAACCCTGTCTTTTCTAAATACAGTGTATCCTGGTATGGCTATATCCCATTCATGGTTCTCCCTGTACCATATCTTGGTGACATCTACAATGTCTGGATCTGTCTCTGCCATCAAGGCCACTAGGTCCAGGATTTTATTCCCCAGGCACTGGGCATTCATGCACATGGCTTTCCAAGTTTTGCAACCTCCCCTTCTAGTAACTCCCCCCATCCTCATGTCTTCCCCTCCTGTTTTTACCCCCATTCTTCCTTATCTCTGCCATTCTACCTATCTCGGCTTTAGGTTTTAGTGTCAATTTCCCAACCCTAAGGTCCTCCCTACTGACTGCTTCACCCTATTGAGTGGGGCACTTAGCTTCTTCCTGCCTACTTTTGCCTCCCCCTTGGCTAGTTCAAATACTTGAAAATGAAGCATTTAAACCTCTCACTGAGGATCTTGGTTCCCCCCTGGATAGATGCAGTCCATCTCACTTGTATAGGCCTGCACGCCTCCAGGTGGGACCCCCGTCCCCAATGAAGATGAAGTTCTCTGCTCTGCACCAGTCCTTCAACCATGCATTGAGTCTTATGGTGCAGAGTGCCCTGTCCTCCCCTGTGTCATTGACCGGTAGCAAGAGCAGAAAAGGTTACAGTGTGTGCCACTTGTCTAAGACCCCTCCCCAGCTCCCTGAAGTCCTCCTGCACTGCCCTAACTTCATCAGCAGCCAAATCATTCATACCCAGGTGGACAGTCATGTCTAGCTCTCCCTCCCATCCTGCTGCCCCAGTGATCCTCTGGATGTACTTTCCATCCCTACAAGCCATGACACCGGGTAGGCACTTAACCTCCTTCTCTCTCACTCCATCTGCCCCAAGTCTACCCCTCTAATAACAGAATCCTCCACCAGGAGTTGCTTCTTCTTCCTCTGGGGTCCTCTGCCTCTCCCCCAGGGTCTCCACCATAGAGGACCCCCACATCCTCCCTGATCTCCAGTGCAGGGCCTCCTTGGGACAGTTCCATCCTGCCAGCACAGCATAGGAGTTGTGGAGTGGAACTGTAGGAGGGATGTGCCTCTGCCCCACCACCTAGGCAACCTCAGAGGCAGTGGGGGTGTACTCAGTGGACCCTAGACAAAGAAACAGGTCCTCCAAATCCTGGCCAACTCGGCGTGGAGATGAGCAACCTCCTCCCTCAGCCCAGAGAGATGCCTGCAATTGGGACAGCACCACATCCTCCAGAGAATAGATGTTCACCCTCAGGCATGTTTAGGTGAGTGAGGGTGTGTGTGTGTGGGGGGTTTGGGGGGAGTGGGGTGATGGGTGCTGATTCAGAGGTCGGGGTAGGGTGGGTGATGTGTGTGGGGGGCAGATCAGTAAGGAGCAATTTTCTCTTTTACAAGTAAAAAAAATCGAGGGATGGTTTTCTTTATTTCAGAGATATCCCAACACTGGGATTGGGCACCCGAGTGTCCGGCTTGTGTTCTGTGGCACTGGGGGTGGGCACCATGGTGCCGACACCTGCATAACAGAAACAGAGACAGGCAACCTGGAGAGAAAGGGGTCAAGAGAAGCGGTACTGGGGTGCACTCTGATCCGCTTCTATATTAATTAATAAATTTATAAAAATTGGAAAGGGCGGGTGGGCAACCTGGGGAGAGGGACAGAATGAAGTGGTACTGGGGGTGGGCACCCTGCTCCACTAGATAGATAGACAGATAGATAGATAGATAGATAGATAGATAGCTTGATAACTCGATAGCACAATAGATCGATAGATTTCAGTACAGCGAGCCATTCTGGAACTGAGGGGGAAATTGAAACTCAATACAGTGGCAGCAACAAAGCTGATCAGCTCCTTGCTGACCAACTTATTTATTTATTGAAATGTTTCAAAAGGAAGGCACACTGAGCAACATGTTGCTCATTTCCCGGTGCGACTTGGGGGGAAGGGGTACAATAGAGATGAGACATTTTACATTCAAGTTACAAAGATCAACATAGCATACAATTAATTAAGGCAGTTGTTATAAACAGTGTTGCATACATATGTAAAGTGTGAGAACAATTAAATGCAATGATAATAAGTTAACAAGTGCTATCATGAAATAAGGGGTGAAAGAGAGAGAGGATGAGATGACAGTGCAGAGTCATGTTCCAGAGAGACCCCTTCGGGATGTGGGGAACCCTGCAAGGGGACAGGGGACTGGAGTAGGGATTAGAGAGAGGGAGGGGGAGAGAGAGAGAGAGGGGGAGTAAGTGTGACTAACACCTAGGAGGGGGAAATAAGGCCTGGCCTAAAAAGAGAACCCTTTAGGATGTGATGAACCCTGCAAGGGGGCAAGGAAGTTCAGGCAATTGTAAACCCTCCTGCAGTTAGGTGCTGAAGTTACAGAGGGATAGTGAGAGGGAGGAAATGAGAAATAATACCTGAGAGGGGATGAGGCTTGATCCAAGGAACCCTCCAGGATGCTGGGGACCCTGCAAGGGGGCCTGAAAAGCCAAGGATAGGTAGATAGGGGAAGAAAAGGTGACAAGCCTAGGCACTATAGGACTCCTTCAGGATACTGAGAACCCTGCAAGGGGAGAGTGAAGGCTAGGGGGAAAGGGGGAAAGAGTAGGGGAAGGGATAAAGGTATGAGAACTAGCACCTAGAAGGGGCTAGGGTCAGTAGAGTCAGTAGAGGTGATAGAGGCATTGGGTAAATTCCAAAGGGGGATGAACTGTGAGGAGCAAGATGAAGGAAATTAAGGCAGGTTATAACAGGAACAGTTAAGTGCAAGATAGTTGGAGAGGGCTGTGTTGGTGGAATAGAAGGAGGAGGAGTTTTGGATTTGGGGAGGTAGAGAGGTCCATATTTTAGGGAAATGGTGAGAGTACCCAGACTGGCTAGAGAGGATGGAGCAGCAGGGGACAGTTAGTGTGCGAGTGTCAGTAGATCTGATTGAGTGGGAAGGAGGAGGGGGGGTTATAAATGAGGGGGAAAGGTAGGAAAGGAGTTCACCCAGCGAGTGTTTGGTGGTGAATTTAGCACAGTGTGAGAGGCATCTATTTGTAAGGGAAGGGAAGGAAAGGGCTCGATAGAGGTCACAGTGGTGGGTGTGAGAGGGAGCATCAAGGGCAAAGCAGTAGAAGAAGTTGAAGAGAGTGTACAATCTGGTCAGGAAGGACTTAGAAGCAGCAACATAGACTATGTCACAGTAGTCAAAAATTGGGAGGATCATCTTCTGGACAAGCTCATGCCTAGCCACAGGAGGGATACAACTGCAGTTCCTGAACAAGGCACCGAGCTTGGGGTGCAATTTTTTCTGGATGACGTCAATGTGTCAGGAGAAGTTGAGATGTTGGTCTAACCAAACCCCAAGGTATCTGAAAGATGAGGTGTCCTCAAGCAAAGTCCCATCAAGAGTGCAGAAAGTGAGCAGGGAAGGAAGCCTAAAGAATCTCTGCCTCATGCCAAAGGTCATGGAGACTGCCTTCTTGGCATTGAGGAATAATTGATGGTTTGCAAACCCAAGCTGGACCTTGTTGAAGTCATGCTGCAAGCTGAATGTAACCTCAGCTGGCATGAGACAGATGCATACAGGACAGTATCATCAGCATACATGTGTATGGTGGAGGAGGGGGAGCAGACAGATGGCAGGTCATTAAGGAAGCTGGAGAATAGAATGGGACCAAGCATGGAGCCCTGAGGGATGCCACTGCAGATCGGGAGGGGTGGCAAGATGGCATCTGTGATCTTAACTGATTGGGTTCTACCAGTAAGGTAGGCTTTAAATCAGTTAGTGGCAGAAGGGGTCAGACCAGCAGATGAGAGGAAACCAAGGAGAAGGGAGTGGGAAACAGTGTCAAAAGCCTTGGCAAGGTCGACAAATATGGCTGAGGTGATTTGTCCATTGTCCATCTATGTTTCTATGTGGATGGAGTCAGTGAGCCGAAGTAGGGAGGTGGTGGTAGAGTGTTTTTTCCTGAAACCAGATTGGAACAGGGTAAAGAAGGAGGTATCAGATAGAAAGGAGGTGAGTTGAGAGAGGACTAGATATTCTTGTAGTTTGGCTAGGGTAGGGAGTAGCGAGCTGGGGCAATAGTTGCCTGGAGATGAGGGGTCTCCACCTTTAGGTACAGGGAGAAGCACTGCATGCTTCCATGTGATAGGGACATTGGAGGTTGAGAAGGAGAGATTTAAAGAGGACAGGAAATGATTTCTACTTGGTAGCTGTTTATAATGTTCCCATTTACAGAAATGAAATAGATAAGCTTAATTGAGTAGTACGTAACTGTACCTGAAAAAAAGTGATGTGAAAAACTTTATTTTGCATTGTTTTATTTTCATGGGCAGCATTCTGTTAACAGTTCTCTTCACAGAACCAGTGAGCTGGAGTTTTTGCTATGTCACAGTTTGTGCACAGAAATATAAGCATGGTTCTGATAGGACAATAGCTCATGCTTAACATTCTATACACAAACCATGACATAGTAAAAGCTCCCGATTACTGGTTCCATGAATATAGCTCATTTGGAGGCAACTATTTCATCTCTCTTAGTAGGACCATTACTTCATTTAGCACAGATTTCCTGTCCCCTTTAAGATTAAGGACAGAGGGTAGGCAATGGCTGGGGCTGAGAGAGATGAGTTTAGGGTCAAGGTCATCTGGGGAAGATACTTTTGAGGGGTTGATGACAAGGAGGGCATTTAGAATATCAGTGGGAAAGACGGAAGAGAATGAGAAGGAGGGGTGTGGGGAAATAGGAAGTGGAGCGTTTTTTTTTAGGAGAGGATAGAGGGGCAGCTGTGACATTTAAGGGAGGGAGGGTAATTAGGGAGGGACTTCAGCAGTTCGGTTGCACAGGAGGTATAATAAGAGTTAAATTCCACAGCTACAGCATGGGAGTCGACTACAAGACTGCCATTTACCTTTAGGACTGGGGAAGGGGGGGAAGGATTGAGGGGTTAAGAGAGTATGAACCACCTTCCAAAACTTGGAAGGGGAATTTATGTTAGTGAAGAAAGCATTTTTTAAATTAATCGGACTTGGCTATCCTTGCTGCCCTGGTACAGGCATTTCGGAGCTTACGGTAGCCCATGAGGTAGCTAGAAAGCTGGGTGGATTTGTGGCCCTTCCAGGCACAATCTCTGGCCCTAAGACAAGCTAAGAGTTCTGGAGTAATCCACAGTAGGTGGTTAGCCCTAACCCTGGTTTGTTTGAGAAGGGCAAAGGGGTTTCAATTTGCAAGGAATATTTCTTTGAAGTAGGCTAGAGCCTTATCAACTGAGAGGGAGGAGACCAAGGGAAACCAGTCAGAGAGAGAGTTAGGTTGTGCAGGAGAGTTTCAAGGTCTAGGGATTTGAAGGAGTGAGGTTGCAAGGTTTTATGCGAAGATTTTGCTCTGTAGATTTTCCTGACAATGAATATTGGGTTGTGGTAACCGAGAGCGTCTGGGAGGATGCCAGAGTTAATTATTCTCTGGAGGTGTGTAGTAAGAGGCCAGTCGATCAGGGAGTGATTTTGTGTCTTTATGGTTAGGGCAGGTGAGTTCAGAAATCAATTGCTCAAGGTTCAGGGCTCCAAGATCATTACATATTTTGGATGTCTTCGGAGACAGCCAGTTTAAGTTAAGGTCACCTAAGATGTATAGTTCACCAGAGCGAGAAAGGGCTGCAATGGAGGTTATGAGGTCAAGAGCAATAGAGGGCTGGACATTTGGGTAACAGTAAATGCCGGGTGGATGGGCCTTGCGGTCCTTATCTGCAGTCAACTTCTATGTTTCTATGTTTCTATATAGCTGGGGAAGGTGAAGGGCAGAGTTAAATGAATAGCCAGTGTGTCGTGGGATGCTGGGCCAGTGGATGAATAAATAATAGAATACTGGAGGGAGGTACAAATGTACATTCTTTTAAAAAAGTGCTGCCTTCATTTATTGTTAGACACTTTTGTATAGGAAGCTAATACTTAGGATATTCCTAACATACCACTCTCATACCATATAAACGCAGGGAACTGCATGCATTTTTCTAAGCTAAAGTTGTGATTAGATATATGTGTAATTAATTACAGTGTTGATCAAGCAACTTATCTGAGCTGCATGTTTGGGAAGTGTACTGCAGGAGCTGTGAAATTATAAGTCAAATGCTTTCGTAGTTTGTACTCTACTGAGATAGTTTTAATTTAGTTTTTGTTTTTATTTGAATGATTTTTTTTTAATAAAGGTTCTTGGTTAAGAAAAATCTATATATTGCAGCAATCGCTCAGGGCCCAATTTGCATCATGAGCTCAGCTGGCATATGCATAATTTGCACTTTCTGTTCTGAATAACTTCAGTGTGATTCCTCACTGGTGGCTATCACAGCTCCTAACCTCCCCATTACATATCTGCAGAGCATTGCAAGGTGAACAGAGCTTTGCCAGGCACTTGGTCTCCACTAATAAACCTGCCCTGGTCAAGCCTCATAGTGAATAATTATGCTGTTTATATAGTATGACTGTGTTATTGAGTCTGAGATTCCCAAACTGTGTTTTATTTCTTTTTCAAATGAGATGTTTATCTTCTAGGTTACACACTGACCCCCTTGTGCACTGGCCTGTCCATCCACATCACCCAAAATCACCAGGACTTACCCGCTCTGAGATCTCCCATGGCCTCCCCCCCCATGGTGGAGCCAGGAGGGAGAGGGCCATTCACAAGGAGCCACATATTCAGACAGGAGCAGAGCCTGGTTAGTAGTGCAAAGCCTGTGGCAGATTGGTGGATTATTTTGCCATTGGAGGTTTTCTACCTTTGACTTATCCCCTAAACCGTCAAGCATGCAATGATGCCAATACAATTAAAGGCAAGTACTGCTTTGTGGCTGCCTGAGCCCTGCCAGCATTCCTCACCTAGGTGGCTGTTAAAGAGCGGGGTGGTTAGACTCCCCCTCCCTGAGGGGAGAGCAGTCCCAGAGATGCTCAGTCATCTCTCCTGTAAGCTAACCCCTGTTTGACCCAGGTCCTCCCCTGAAACCGGGCCACTGGCATGGGAGGCAGTACAGTTACCACCAAGCCTAAACTAAACCACTAAACCAGACTGTATTTTTATAAGTAAATAAAACAGCACTCAGATGAAAAAAGAAATTGTATTTTAGTTACAGTCGTTATAAATATTTAAGACACATCACAATGTTTTGAAATTGAATAAAGGTTTTCCAAGAAAAATAACATAAAATAATACATAAAGATGTACAATAAGATAGTCCATTTTTGTTTACTTTCTGCATCTTAAGAGGCATCGGCAGGGGAATTTTAGTCAATTAGGGCCCCGTTTTCAGAAGGTTAGCGGAATGCTAAACATCTAAGCACTGTGCCATGTGGGAGAACAGCATGATTGAACAGGTACCATATATTTTAGCAGCCCCAGATACTAATCTGATCATGTGCTTGTGCATATGTACTTCTAAAACCTTGCAAATGAGGGATTCCCCTCCTGCATACAGAGCACAGTGCTATATAAAAGTTCTGAAAGTGCTTAACAACTGAAACTGCAATACTGTTTACTGCTTCCAAAAATCCTGCCCTCATTTGATCTGCCATGCGCCCGAGCAGCGCTTCCAAATCCGAAAAGGCAGTGCATCTTTGGCTGCCGCTGCCAATGGGACCCTACAGCTCCAGCTGCCCTCCTGGAACTCGCCCCCAGATCAACTCCCCAGATCTGCCGTGCGCCCTGGAAAAGGAGACGCCTCCTCAGCCGCCACTGTCGATGGGATCCTACAGCTCCTGTCGCCCTCCTGGAACTCGCTCCCAGATCAACTCCCCAGGTATTCACCACTGCTTCAAGCGCGCACCAACGGTGCTACGATTGGCTGCAGCTCCTTTTGCTATGGGCATCTGATTGGTCAGCCGACTAGCACGGCTCACCGTTTGGTGCGCCTTTTTGCATTCGGGTTTCCAGTTCAGCCTGCTCATATTCTTCTGCTGTGATTTTTCTCCCTCCCCCACCCCCTCCCAGGCCTCCTTTAAATACAGGTATGCTCTGCCTTCCTCCTACTGTCCCTGCTCTCATTGGCTCTCCCAGAACCCTGCTGCCCCAATGACCTACTGAGCCAGTACAGCTTTTCTTCTGACTCAGCCTCGTCCTCCGTGACCAATACTCCCCAGTTTAACCAAGATGCTGCCCTACACTTCACAGCACTTATTCTCCCCCCTCTGCCACCTAATCCCGCATCCCCTCCTCTAAAATTAGATGATATCCCTCCCCCTATCTACAATCAGGGTAACTCCCCCTCTCCCATTACCATATCCTGGTCTCACTCACCCACTCGCTCCTGCACCTCTCTTGTCCAGCTGCCTATGTACATTACTCTTATATGGCTGCTTAGTTCCTGGCCACCCTTTGCTAATACCCAAAGCCCTAGCTCCCGACTGCTACGCAAGCACTCCTGGTTCAAGAGCACAAAGCTGCATTATATTATTATTGCCCTCCTACTCTTATCAGCTGGTGACATAAACTCCAACCCTGGCCCAGCTCAACCTCCTCCTGCAGCCAGCACTGAGCCACGTCTCTCAGCTCTTCCAAATGGCCTTAAAATACTACATATCAATATACGTAGTCTCCTCCTTAAGTGGACTTGCTACAGCCACTGGTGGCTACACTCAACCCTGATATAACAATAATTTCCGAATCCTGGCTGAATAAAAAAATCAGCAACTCATCTCTTACTCTCCCTGGCTTCACAATATCGAGACAGGACTGACTTGGGAGAGGAGGTGGGGTAGCCATCTATGTCTCCTCTTCCATCCAATTCACTTCCATCTTTTCTAGTGCTCTACCAAAAGCTTACAAGGCTCTGCTGTTGCAAATCTCTCTCTCCTTCTTCAAACCTATCTTTGTAGCAGGCGTCTACTGCCATCCTGGCTCACAACCCAATATTGCTACTGAACTCATAGCCACCTAAGTTAGCTACTCTTCTGCTGGCGAATTATATATTATGGGTGAGTTCAACACAAATTGGACTACCATACCCAGCAAAGTGCTAAATGCTATACATGCGCTCAACCTAACCCAAATTATCCAAGATCTGACTAGGCTAAATCACAAGACAGGAAACCATTCCCTCATCAACTGAGCCCTTACAACTCACACCCATAGGATCATTAATTCCGGTACTCTAGCAGATGCCTTCAGTGACCATTGCATGACTTTCCTGGTGCGCAAAATTCACAAAGTCAAAGTCCCCTATAAAACTCTACAAATCCTATCATACAAATCCCTGAACATTGACCCACTTCTTTATGATTTGACCAACACTAATTGGGCACCTATATCTGTTGCCAGTAACCTAGATGTCGCAGCTAACTACTTCAGAGACCGATTCCTTGAAGTCTGGAATCAACATGCACCACTACGCCCGGTACGTGTCCGTGGAAACCACCTCCCCTGGATCTACTCAGAACTCATTGCTTGTCTAAGGGCACGTGATACAGCCTGGAAGCTCCATAAAAGCACAAAGCTCCTTAAAGACTATGAGGCCTACCGGGTCCTCAGAAACAAATGCACAAAAGCCACTCATTTGGCCAAGGCTGATTACTTGAGCTCTACTTTTAACTCTAATATAAATAACCCATCCAAATTCTGGAAAGTAATCCACTCACTTTTCTCCCCACAGGCTCCCCTCCCTCCCCCCTCCTTCAAATAAATAATACTGTCATTGCCGACCACCCTAGCATTGCTGCTGCTTTCAACTCGCGCTTTACCTCATGTGCTTCTACTCTGCTAGGCTCCCTCCCAACCCTTAACCAGTTAATCTCTGCACCCATTAGAAGTCCTCCAGCCCCACCTCATAGTTTTTCCTTCTCAAAAATTCTGAGAACTGACATGCTGGCAGCCTTGGAAGCCCTAAACCCGAGCAAAGGTAGCTCCCCGATGGACTGGACCCAAAGTTACTAAACTTGTCTGCCTCTGCCATTGCTCCCCCACTCACTGCTTTTTCAATCTCTCGTTTCACTTGGCCGAAATTCCCCGTGAGTGGAAACATGCTATTGTCCTCCCTCTCCCAAAGTGTGGCGACTCCTCCTCCCCTCCTGAGAACTACCGCCCTATATCTCTCCTCCTGACGTTAGTCAAACTACAAGAACATCTAGTCCTTGACCAACTATCCTCGTACCTCTCAGACAGAAATTTCTTCACCCAATATCAATCTGGGTTCTGTAAACATCACTCTACTACTACCTCGCTGCTTTGAATCACTGATACGATCCTGACAGGCATGGACTGCTGTCACATAACCACTACCATTTTTATTGATCTTGCTAAAGCTTTTGACACAGTTTCCCATTCCCTCTCATCAGCTGGGCTGTCTGAACATGCCATTAAATGGTTTAGCACAAACCTATATGACCGATCACAGTCTGTAAAAATATCCGACTACATCTCCCCTCCTCTACCCATATACTCTGGAGTCCCCCAAGGGTCCATACTAGGCCCGATTCTCTTCTCCATCTTTCTGAATGATCTTCCATCCACCTGTACCTCATCTTCTATACATTGTATGCTGATGATATGGTTCTATTCTCCTCTGGGCCCTCACCTTTGGATGTCGCCTCCAGGCTCCAACGTGATTTCAATAATGTCCAGAGCTGGTTTCAATCTCACCAACTCTTCCTAAATGCCAAGAAAACTGTGTCCATGACTTTTGGCACACGTCAGAAGCTGTCAAGGCTCCCTTCTGCCCCTACCTTCACTACCCTTGATGGAGCAACTATAATTGCTACTGAGTCTTTCAGGTATCTGGGCATTTGGCTGGATAAACATCTCACCTTCTCGGCCCATATAGATGCCATAATAAAAAAGGTTTGTCCCAAACTCGGCGCCTTATATAGAAACCACTCCTGCCTCCCGTCACAGGCAAGACGCGAACTGATCCAAAAAATGATCCTCCCGGTTTTCGACTATTCGTCTCATTTATTGCTCTGCTCCTGCCACCTCCTTAGCCAACCTGGATACTCTTTCAGCTCATTCTGCCGGTTTGCTCTAAATGCAACTCACCTTACCCACCACTGCCACTTGTACCAAGCTTTAGCCTTCCCATCCTTAACAAATAGGCGACTGCATCATTGCGCAAATCTCATCTCTAAGTACTGTCTTGGCACACTCCCTCCCTACCTAAATTCCCTAATCCCCCTCACCCACTCTGTCTCGACTTCTAAGATCCCATAACCATAGGACTCTGTCTGTTCCCTGGAGATCCACCGCTAGTGGACAGGCCTCCTACTCCTATCATCTCCCCAAAATGTGGAATGCTCTTCCTACACATATCCGATCCTCTTCCTCGCCTGGCTCATTAAATCAAGCTCTTCATAATTTCCTCTCTGTAAATTGCACCTGCTCCTAGCTCCCCCCTTTCTTGTCCTACATCCTGTTTGATGCCCTGCTGACTCACTTCACTTGCTGCCCTGTGCTATTCTTAGTCTGCATAGTGCAGGCCATTGGTTCACACTTGCTATTGCTATGATTTTAGGGGCAGACTTTGGGAAAATTGGGAGATACTTGAAAGAAGCAATAAGGGGAATGGGACAGGAATCAGGGGTTGAGGAACAGTGGGCAGTATTTAAAATGGGGATTATAAGAACAACAGAATTATGCATTAAGCAGGTTAGCAAAAGGAAAAGGAAGAGGAGACCATTATGATTTTCAAAGAGGTAGCAAAGAAAGTGAGCTAAAGATTGCATTCAGGCAATACAAAAGACACAGGCAGAAGGGATGAGGAGAAGTACCAGGAGAAGCAAAGGGAGGCAGGAGGTCAGTAAGGAAGCCAAAGCTCAGACAGAAGAACACATTGCAAAATCAGTGGGTAGAGGACAAAACCTTTAGAGTACATAAGTGAAAAAGAAGAAGACAAAGGGAGGATAGTGAGACTGAAGGGGGAGGATGGGGCGTGGAGGATGACAACAGAAAGCTGACATATTGAACAGGTATTTCTGCTCAGTCTTTACTGAGGAAGAGGAGGGTAATGGGTCTGAAGGGAGTACAAGGGGTGAGAATGGTGCAGAAATGGACACAAGTCCCTTTACATGAGAAAGGGTCCTGAAGGAACTGGAAGTAATAAAAGTTGATAAAGCAATGGGGCCAGATGGGGTGCACCCTATGGTCCTTAAAGAACTAAGAGAGGTGGTGGCTGAACCTCTGGCTATCCTGTTTAGCCGATCACTGGAAACAGGGAGGTACCCAAAGACTGGAGGACAGCAGATGTAGTCCCCTTATACAAAAGTGGGAACAAAGATGAAGCAGGGAACTACAGACCAGTCAGCCTCACCTCGGTAGTGGGGAAGATCATGGAAGCACTACTGAAGGAGAGATTGGTGGAACATCTGGTTGTCTATGGACTACAGGACCCAAGGCAGCATGGTTTCACCAGGGGGAGGTCATGTCAGACCAACCTCATTGAATTTTTTGACTGGGTGACTAGGGAGGTGGATCAGGGGAGGGCAGTGGACATAGCCTATCTGGACTTCAGCAAGGCCTTTGACACTGTGCCACCTAGAAGACTATTACACAAACTGGGAAATATGGGTGTGGGCAGGACAGTAGTGTGGTGGGTAGGTAACTGGCTGGGTGGCAGGACACAGAGGGTGGTGGTAAATGGATGTCACTCCACAGAGGGAAGAGTGACCAGTGGGGTACCACAGGGATCAGTGCTGGAACCGGTCCTATTCAACATCTTCATCAGTGACATTGCACAGGGCCTAGAAGGCAGAATTTCACTGTTAGCTGATGACACAAAGCTCTGTAACAGAGTAGACACACCAGAGGGTGTAGACAGAAGGAGAAGGGACCTGCAGAAACTTGAAGAATGGTCAGGGTTTGGCAGTTGAAATTCAATGCAAAGAAGTGCAAGATAATGCATATGGGACACAAAAACCCTGGCACAATATATCAGTTGGGGGTGAGGATATAGCATGCACCAAGCAGGAAAGAGATCTTGGGGTTATCATCTCTGATGACCTCAAGGTAGGAAACAGTGTGACAAGGCAGCAGGTAAAGCAAATAGGATGCTGGGATGTATAGGTAGGGCATCACCAGCAGGAAAAGGGAGGTCATAATTCCGCTATACAAGACACTAGTGAGGCCCCACCTGGAGTACAGTGTACAGTTCTGGAGACCATACCTCGTAAGAACATAGACAGGGTAGAGAAGGTTCAGAGGAAGCCATGAAGATGGTGCATGGATTGCATCAGAAGTCCTATGAAGACAGGTTGAAGGAACTGAACATGTACTCCCTGGAGGAGAGGAGGGAGAGAGGGGATATGATAGAGACATACAAGTATCTCACAGGGAAGAATAGGGTGCAGGAATACACTATTTTAAGCAAAAAAGATGTTCCAGGAATAGGGCATGGGATGAAGTTGGAGGGAGGACGATTCAGAGGAAACATGAGGAAGAATTTCTTCACAGAACGGGTGGTAGACAAGTGGAACACCCTGCCAGAGGAAGTGGTGGGGGCTGAAACAATCACAGGATTTAAGAATGCATGGGATAGACATAAAGGAATTCTGGAGGTCAGGGGTAAGGGGCAACAGACTTCTAGGAAAACATAAACTGAACTTACAAGCTCAAATGGGCAGACTGTGTGGGCCATAGGCCCTTATCTGCCGACACTGTCTATGTATCTATGTACTCTCTCTCTCTCTCTGTCTCACCACAAGCTCACTGCGACTGGTTTTCACTTCTCTACCCTTGTAATTATTTGCTTTTCATGCTAATGTGTAATTCAGTTGTAACCTATGTTTTTGTATGATAGTGTGTATTTTGTGTGTACTCATTGTTACTATGTAACTCCCACCACCCTCTCCCCCAGGTCGTACCAGGAGACGAGCAACTTGTTGTTCAGTGTACCTTCCCTGGTGAAACTTTTCAATAAATAAATAAATAAATTTGAGCACACAGTGGTGCATATTGTGACCCTACCTCTGGTCACCATTATGATGCTCTCAAGTAGTATACCAAAATGATCGTTGGCATGTAAAGGTTCTACACCCCTGATTGCAGTTTAAATGGCTCCAGTTATTATAGTAAAATGATCCTTGGTGTCTAGTGCTCCCCACCCAGGAATACTAATCTGGGAGCTCATTTCTAGATGCATCCTGGGGAAGGGGAACTTGTACAAGTGGGTCTTAGGTAGCACAATAGTTCAAAATACATAACATATATGGAGCAGAGTGGTACACAACCACAAATTACATTGGGAAAAATACATGCAAGATGTGAGAACTTGAGTGACAAGCAAACAATCGACAATGCATATACAGCACAGTCAGAAGCCACAAACCTATCCTGGCGATCAAATACAGAGCAGTTTTATTTATTTATTTATTTAGCTTTTGTTAACTGGGTAGGTACACTAGACAAGTTATATGCCTATTTTCAGGAACGACCCGGGGGAGTACAACAGGTAAGACAGATACATCAGAACATAACAGCCAGTAAAGCAAGTACATAGGGTAACAAAATGCATTGAGTCACAAAACGGTAGGGCATAGAGTGAACTGCTATGACAGAAATTGATAAAGTACATATAATCAGCAATATATAGTCTAGGCATACATAGCACAGTCAGATGCCTGGAGAGCAATTGGATAAGGAGAAAGCGACCAAAAGATAATGGGCAGGTCCTCAGAACAGTTGGGCTCCAAGTACAATTAGGCTAGGGAGGCTTGGGACATTTGCCGCTGAGGCCAGCTGGAGTGCCCACAGGGACTTCCAGAAGCACTGATGGGAGGGAGGCGGAATGAACATGGTCAGGAAAAGAGGTTCCAGAGCTTAGGAGCACATGCAGCAAGTCCCTGTCCCCATAAGGGTTCAGGTGAGGTGCTTTTAGCATCCCAGAACCCTGGGACCTGAGTGGGTAAGAGGAGGGTCAGGAGGTGAGAGAAGCTGTGCCAGCCCCGGGGGGGGTGCCGGTTCTGATCACTTTGCCCACGAGGCATCCCAGCCCACAGTTCAGGTGATTGGTTGGGGAAAGCCAACCTAGTTTATCATAAAGCGCACGATGGTGGGTGAGATGGGGGCGGCCAGTGCAAAGCGACAGATATTATTGTACGTCATGTGCCACCGAGTAAGAAGAGCTTTGGAGGTACGGGCAAATTGGTGGAGACCATAGCTAAGGGAGGGAAGTAGTACACCTCTAGCAAGTGCCAGATGAGCAGCAGGTGTCAGGTTATTTTTGGCCCTATAGGCCAGACCCAATTTACAGTTCACAGTTCTACAGACATTTAGGATATGACTCCCTAGGTCCAATTGGGGGTCAAGTGCCACCCCAAGGTATTTGATGGAGTTCACAGTTAGGAGGGGAGCTCCATCCACACAACTGATATGCAAAGGGGCTAGAGAGGCTTTTACTTCAATGTTAGCTATAAACATTTGTGCACAATGCCTAGAGTGGAAGCATAGGTGCCAAATTTTAGCTGTACCTAAACTGGAAACAAGTAAAATAGGAGAGCAAGAGGGAAAACTAGAGCAAGTGCAGGAGGGAGAGCTGAGACCGTTGAAATGGTTTGAAAGAATCCATGGGAGGGAGATTGGTGAATGGCTGGGGTGAGGGAGTTCCAGATTTTAGGGCAGCGGTGACTGAACGTGACTTTGCCGATGGTTGTGGAAACTGAAGGGACTGCTAGGGTGCGAATATTTCAGCTTCTGATGGTATGGCTGTAAGGGGGCCATCGGCAAGATAGGAGGGTAGGGAAACAAACCAGATTTGCCCACAAAGCTGGCACAGTGGGCATGGTGTCTGTCCACAAAAAAAGAAAAGAAAAGGAGAGAGATTTATATATAGAACAATGGTGAGTCCAAGAAGGATAGTCAAGAGTGTAATGGCAGAAATAGTTGAAGAGTGTGTCCAGTCTGGCAAGGGTAGTGATTGGGGCTAAGCTGTAGACCACATCACCATAGTCAGAGATTTGGAGGACCATTCTCTGGATAATAGCACAGTATGCTGGAGGTGGGATACAGTCACAGTTCCTGTAAAGTGCATCAAATTGGGGTGCAGCTTTTTTTGACTATAGCATCCACTTGTTCAGAAATGTTTAGGCGCTGGTCTAGCCAGATATCAAGATAACTAAAGGTGGTAACAGCCTCCACAGGGGAGCCATCCAGGGTATGGAAAGTAGGAAGGGGAGGGAGCCTAAGAGAGTCTGGTGCCTTGTGCCAAAGGACATGGAGACAGCCTTCTTGGCATTGAGGAAAAGCTGATTTGTGTGTGGTCAGGGCTGAACTTGATCAAAGTCCAGCTGGAGTCTGTGGGCCTGCTGTGAAGAGGACCATGTCATCCGTGTACATGTGAATGGATGCAGACAAGCATATGGAGGGGGAGATCATTAAGGAAAATGGAGAAAAGTAGTGGGCTTAACACAGATCCTTGTGGGACCCAAGTGGATACAGGCAGGGAGGAGAGAGGGGGTCACCACTTTTGACTGCTTGGGACCTATCCCTGTGGTAGGAGTGGAACAGCTGATGGCTAAGTCAGAGAGGCCTGTAGCCTGGAGTTTGGCTAATAATTGGGTGGTAGACAGGGTTGAATGCTTTGGCTAGATCGATGAAGATAGCAGAAGTGAATAGGCTGTGATCTATACCATTACGGATGGATTTGGTGAGCCTGAGCAGGTGGTGGAGTGATTTTTGCAGAAGCCAGGCTTGTATTGGGTGAAAAAGGAAGGGGAGTCCAGAAAGGGAGAGAGTTGTGACAAGATAATTTGTTCCTGTATTTTGGAGGGAGGAGAGAAATGAGTCGGTAGCTGTTCGTACCTGATGGGTCACCATCTTTTGGAGGAGGAGGAGGAGTAACAGTGGCAGCCTTCCAGTCAGCAGGGATGGAGGAACACCAGAAAGAGAGGTTAGGGAGGTCATCCTATGGGGAGGAGATTGCAGAAGCAGTCAGATGGAGGAGCTTGCTATCCCAGCCATCTGGGCTCCTACCCTTGGAAGGATTAAGTGCGAGAAGTGTGTCGGTGATAAAGGATGGAGTTACTGGAGAGAAAAAAAACAATAGAGGGAAGGAAGGAGATGACAATCATGCAGGCTGACAGGGGTGAGAGGGAGGTGAGGAAGGGGAGAGGGAGGAGAGGAGAGAGGAGATACAGGTGATGAAAAGGAATTACATCTCTATGGTGATGAAGGAGAGGTTAGAGACAGGGGTATCACTGACTCTGAGGACAGGCAAAGGAGTGGGAGGGGAGAAGAGATTGTGACAGCCTTTCAAAATTTAGACAAGCAACCAATGTTGGTACTGAAGTTAGATGTAAAATTCTCACCTTTGGCAAGCTTATTGCCATGGTACAGGTGCTGCGGAGATGATGATACCTCTGGAAGCCATGGGGGATGGGTTACGTTTATTGTGTGACCAGGCCAAATCATGCACTTGCAAGTAAGCTATGAGGTCAGCCATGATCTAGGGGAGGTGGTGTACCTTTTCTCATGTCCTGCTCTGGGGGCCATGGCAGTCCCATAAAGGGGAGGCAGTATAGCGCAGTGGTTTAAGGCTCTGAGCTGCAAATCTGGTGACATCCAGCAGATCAGACCTGGGTTTGAATCCCACAGCTTCCACTTGCATACTGTGTGATTCTGAGCAAGTCACTTAACTTCCCTGTGCTCCCAGGTCGCTCCTGTAAAAAAGCTTTCAGCTTAGTGTGCTACTCCTGGTTAAACAACTAATAAAAAAAAAAATATTTAGAGGAATTTTGTTTTGAAATATGTTAGCATGGAATCAGTGGAGCGGGCCAATCAGAGTGACTTAGGTCACGGCGCAAGGGGGGTGAGGTCCAGGGATTTGAAGGAAAATATAAGCAGTGTTTTGATGGGGGTGAGGGGGCTTTAGTTGAGGGTTGTGATTATGGTGTCAAATCAGAAAAGAGGGAAGTCAAGAGTGGAATGCCACAGGGATCCATCCTGACTCTTGTTCTCTTCAATGTGCTCATTAACAACGTTTGAGAAAGAATCTGGGGCTGTGTCTCTCTAAAGATGACAATAAGCTCATGGAAGGGTAGATAGTGATGGGGAAGTAGGAAACTGCAGACTGACATGTAAAGATTAGAGAGGTGGCCTAAGGTTTGGCAGTTGAAATTCAGTGCCAAAAAGTGCAAGGTGATTCACTTAGGGGACAAGAACCCCAGGACAGAGTACTGGATAGGAGGGGGTAGAGCTGAGCACTACAGCTGAGGAAAGGGACCTAGTATTCGTCATTAGTGACTCCCTTAAACAATCAAGCTAGTACAGTGAGGCATCTAGTAAGGCAAATAGGATACTAGGATGTGCCAGAAGGGGTTCTGATAGTCGAAGAAAAGAGGTTTACTGCCTCTTTATTGATCGTTGGTGAGGCTGCGCCTGGTGTACTGTGCCCAGTTCTGAACTTCTGAAGACCTCACCTCAGGAAAGATAAGGATAAAGGGTGATCAGGATGATCCTGAAGGTCCTGTCAAACTAATCTCATAGATTTCTTTGACTGGGTAACCAGAGTGGTGGACCAAGGGGGAGCAGTTGATGTCGCCTACCTTGACTTCAGCAAAGCTTTTGACACTGTTCCACATAGAAGATTGATAAATAAGCTAGGTAGGCTCGGGGTGGGTCAGAAGTTGGTCAACTGGGTGGCAAACTGGTTGACTGGCAGAAAACAGAGAGTGGTGGTAAATGGTATACAGTCAGAAGAGATGCAAGTCACAAGTGGGGTACCTCAGGGATCAGTCCTGGGGCCAGTCCTATTCAACATCTTCATTAGTGACCTAGCAGATGGACTAGAGGGTAAGGCTTGTCTGTTTGCAGATGACACCAAGATCTGCAACAGAGTAGATGATCCAGATGGGGTGGGCAGAATGAGAAGAGATCTGGATAAACTAGCAGAATGGTCAGAAGAGTGGCAACTGGGATTTAATGCAAAGAGCAAAATCATGCACATAGGGAAGAGAAACCCTGAAGCCACTTATAGGCTGGGAGGAGTTGCTAGCAGTCACAAAGGAAGAAAGAGACTTGGGCATCATCATCACTGATGACCTGAAATCATTCAAGCAGACCTCTAAAGCAGTAGGTAAGGCTAGGGGGGTGTTAGGGTGTATTAGTAGAGGGTATCACAAGTCGTAGAGGAGGTAATAATCCTCTGTACAAGACATTGGTTAGGCCCCATCTGGAGTACTGCGTGCAGTATTGGAGCCACACCTTCACAAGGACATTAACCAAATTGAGGCAGTCCAGAGAAGGGCAACCAAAATGGTGCAGGGACTGCATCAGAAGACATATGAGGACAGATTAACGGAGCTCAATATGTATACCCTTGAGCAAAGGAGGAGAGAGATGATAGATCGAGACATTTAAACACCTTAAGGGCATAAACAAGGTGAAAGAGTCTAACATGTTTAAATATAAGAAAATAGCAGGACAAGAGGACACAGCATGAGATTAGAGGAGGCCGATTAGGGGAATGTGGAGGAAATTCTTTTCACAGAAAGGGTGGTAGATGCATGGAATGGCTTACCACAAGAAGTAGTGGCTATGAATACAGTGCAGGGCTTCAAACAGGCATGGGATAGGCATAAGGGAGCAATACAAATGACTATGAATAGATAGGTCACTGACATAGCAAAGGCCGATGGCACATTTATAAGGTAGAAAAAGAAATGGGCAGACTGGATGGGCCTTGCGGTCCTTATCTGCCGTCAACTTCTATGTTTCTATGTTTCTATTCAGAGCTGACAGGACAGATCGTATGAGGATCTGCTCAAGGCACTGAACATGTCTTCACTGGAGACCAGACAAGAGAGGAATGATATGATAGATACCTTCAAGTTCCTGTAAGGAATAAACAAGGTGAATGGAGAACTACTTAGCATGAGTAACAATTCAAGGTTATGGGGGCACAAGTAGAGACTGATGGGAGGGAGGTTCAAGACAGATATTGGAAAGTTTTATTTTCCAGAAATGGTGGTGGAAATGTGGAATAGTTTGCCAACTGAGATGGCAGGCACCAAAACCATAAATGGTTTCAAGCATGGCTGTGACAAAGTGAAGGGTATAATGGCTACTCAGGCTGATAGTAGTAGGGAGGGGAACAAGGGAGTGGATAGCGAAGGCTATTACCCTGCATGGACAGTAGGTTCTGAGGTATAATATGGGAAATAGGGGCAGACAGGATGTACCATTTTTATGTTGACTGCACACAGCACAAATAACATATTGCGGCAGCTTTCTCAGTAGCAAGCTGTGGAGGCACGACACTGTTGTGGCCAATGCTCCCACAGCCTGCAAAGGCTTGTCCCGCTTCCCCCAATGCCATTGCAGGCTGTTGGTGACAGTAGTTTGGAACATTTGCACCAACTACTGACAATTTCGCCGCTGCAATCAGGGGCCGCCTCGTCACTACAGCATCAGCCATCCACTGCAATGAGGAGCGACCCATCATTGCAGGTGGGATATAAACCCTGATATTGTGTTGTGACATGGCGGTGAGTTGCCGCCCGTGTTCCTAACTCTCTTCCCACCGTGTTTATGTGCCAGGGTCCCCAAACCCGTCGCCCTCGGTGTCCCATTGTTTCTGGTGCCGACGGGGGAGCCCACTTTTATTCCTGCCGATGGGGTGCCCAATCCCCATCAGCTACTGTTGCCCCCCCAAAAGTAAGCCACTGGTGGCACGCTGGGTGCCCATCCCAGCATGCCACATGCCCCTGTAAAGGGAAAAACGGTCCTGCAAATTCTTTTTTTTTTTTACCTACAAAAAAGGAAACGGTTTCTCGTAGTGTCCCTGGCCTCCACCTGCAACCAGCACCAACCCACTATGCACCCTGCCTCCCCACCCCCCCGTCACCCCATACTTACCTCCAGAGCTTGGCGCGACGATCTTCGGTGGACCGGGAACACGTCTGCACTCTTCAAAGCCGACCATGAACTGAGGAAATGGCGGTAAGCTGTATAACGTAATAAATAGGGTTTTTTCAACTGTAGTACGTATCTTAGGCATTTTTGGGACTTTTTTCACCAAATTTTCAACATAGGGTTTTTGGGACCCTCCTCATGAATTCTTGAACTGTCATTGCATTAATCGGCCCCGAAAGGTGATTTTGCGGTCACTGCGCGGAATCACCTTCGAACCGATCAACAAAATGACAGCAGCTAGTGTTCATGAGGTGGGCCTCAAAAGCCTATGTTGCAAATTTGGTGGAAAAACCCAAAATTAGTTATGTTTTGAGCGCAGCACCGCAGTTGCTACCCACGCCAGAACTTCATGAATTTGCATATTTTCATGCCAGATTTTCAACACGGCATTTTTCACACCTCCTTGTGAGCAGTACAGCTGTCATTGTTCACATCCTGGCAGAAATGTGTTTTTGCACTTCCGGCACAGAATAGCGCGGTCACTGTGGGAAATCAGTGTTCGGGACAGATTAAGAAAATGACAGTGACACTGTTCATGAGTAGAGGTCCTGAAATGGCTGTGTTGAAAATCTACTAACGATACTCCATAAAATGACTGTGTTACGAGTGTGTGTTGCACAGTTTGCACGCACGCTCGTAACTTCATGAATTTATAATATTTTCACTCCAGATTTTCAACATTGCCATTTTCCCACACCTACTTATGAATAGTGCATCCATCATTTTTCCCATCCTGGCCAAAATGTGTTTTCGCACTTCCGGCGCAGAATAGAGCAGTTGCTGTGGGAAATCACTGTCCGGGACAGATTATGAAAATGACAGTGATACTGTTCATGAGCAGAGGTCCTAAAATGCCTATGTTGAAAATCTGGTGATGATAGCCCATCAAATGACTGTATTACAAGTGTGCGTTGCACACTTTCCACACATCCTTGTAACTTTGCAGATTTGTAATATTGTCATGCCAGATTTTCAACAGTGGCATTTTTCACACCTCCTAATGAGCAGTACAGCTGTCATTTTCATCCTGACTGAAATGTGGTTTCCAGCTCGCGGCACACAACAATGCGTTGCAGGGAAATCAGTGTTCGAGACAGATTAAGAAAATGACAGTGACACTGTTCAAGAGCAGAGGTCCTAAAAGCCCTATGCTGAAAATTGGTGACGAAACTCCATAACATGACTGTGTTACAAGCGTGCGTTGAACTGTTTCTACGCACCCTTATAACTTCACACATTTGTAATATTTTCACACCACATTTTCAACAGTGGCACTTTTTTCACACCTCCTTACGAACAGAACAGCTATCATTTTTCACATCCGGGCTAAATATGTTTTTGGACTCCTGCCGGAGAATAGCACGGTTGCTGTGGGAAATCAGTGTTTGGGACAGATTAAGATCGAACAAGTGAGAGGGGGAGTGACCGAGCTCAACTGAGCTCTGTCGGGACTGCTGTGGATTTGTTTGTGGGCAGAAAAAGGCCCCAGTGCAAGAGCCCAGTACAAAACGGCAGCCTGCAGCACTGGGAGAAACAGAACAAGAGAGCAAGTGAGGGAGGGTGAGTGAGTGAACTCAACGGAGTGCTGTCAGGACTGCTGTGGATTTCTTTGTGGGCAGAAAAAGGCATCAAAGCAGGCAGAGGCCCAGTAGAAAAGGCGAGCCTGCAGCGGTGGGACAAACAGTACGAGTGAGTGAGACGGGGGAATGAGTGAACTTAACAGAGCTCTAGCACGACTGCTGCGGATTTCTTTGTGGGTAGAAAAAGGTGCCAATGCAGGCAGGAGCCCCGTACAAAAGGGCCGCTTGCAGCACCAGGACAAACAGAATGAGCGTGTGACAGAGGGAGACTGAGCAACCTCAACGGAGCTCTGTCGGGACAGCTGCGGATTTCTTTGTGGACAGACAAAGGTGCCAACGCAGCCAGGAGCCCCGCACACAAGCGCAGCCTGCAGCACCAAGAGAAACAGAATGAGTGAGTGGCAGAGCGGTAGTGAGCGAGCTCAACAGAGCTGTATTGTGACTGCTGCGGATTTCTTTGTGGGCAGAAAATGCGGCAACGCAGGCAGGAGCCCAGTACAAAAGGCCAGCTTGCAGCACCAACAGAAACGGAATGAGTGAGTGAGAGAAAGGGAGTGAGCGAGCTCAATGGAGCTGTCGGGACTGCTTCAGATTTCTTTCTGGCCAGACCAAGCCGCCAATGCAGGCAGGAGCCCAGTACAAAAGGGCAGCCTGCAGTGGCAGGAGACACAGAATGAGTGAGTGAGGGAGGGGGAGTGAGTGAGCACAATGGAGCTCTGTTGGGACTGCTGCAGATTTGTTTGTGGGCAGAAAAAGACAGCAATGCATGCAGGGGCCCAGTACAAAAGGGCAGCCTGCAGTGGCAGGAAAACCAGAATGAGGGCATGGGAGAGGGGGAGTGAGCGAGCTCAATGGAGCTCTATCATGACTGTTGTTCATTTCTTTGTGGGCATGAAAAGCCGGCAACACAGGCAGGAGCCCAGTACAAAAGGGCAGCCTGAAGTGCTGGCAGAAACGGAATGAGCGCGAGAGAGAGAGGGAATGAGAACAAGCTGAACGGAGCTGTGCCGGGACTGCTGCAGATTTCTTTGTGGGCAGAAAAAGGCAGCAATGCACACAGGGGCCCAGTACAAAAGGGCAGCCTGCAGCAGTGGGAGAAACAGAACGAGTGAGTGAGAGAGGGGGAGTGAGCGACCTCAACAGAGCTCTGTCAGGACAACTGCGGATTTCTTTGTGGGCAAAAAAAGGTGCCAACACAGGCAGAAGCCCAGTACAAAAGGACAGCCTGCAGCAGCGTGAGACACAGAATGAGCAAGTGAGGGATGGGGAGTGAGTGAGCTCAACGGAGCTCTGTTGGGACTGCTGCAGATTTCTTTGTGGGCAGAAAAAGGCAGCATTGCACGTAGGGACCCAGTACAAAAGGGCAGCCTGCAGCAGTGGGAGAAACAGAATGAGTGAGTGAGAGAGGGGGAGTGAGCGAGCTCAATGGAGCTCTATCGTGACTGCTGCACATTTCTTTGTGGGCAGGAAAAAGCGTCAATGCAGGCAGGAGCCCAGTACAAAAGGCCAGACTGCAGCACCGCAGAAATAGAACGAGCGAGTGAGAGAGGGGGAGTGAGCGAGCTCAATGGAGGTCTATCGTGACTGCTGCAGATTTCTTTGTGGGCAGGAAAAGGCAGCAATGCAGGCAGGAGCCCAGTACAAAAGGCCAGTCTGCAGTGCCTGCAGAAAAGGAATGAGTGAGTGACAGAGGGGGAGTGAGCGACCTCAACGGATCTGTGTCAGGACTGCTGCAGATCTCTTTGTGGGCAGAATAAACTGCCAATGCAGGCAGGAACTCAGTACAAAAGTGCAGCCTGCAGCAGCGGGAGACACAGAACGAGCGAGTGAAGGGGGGGGAGTGAGTGAGCTCACCGAAGCTTTGCTGGGACTGCTGCAGATTTCTTTGTGGGCAGATAAAGGCAGCAATACACACAGGGGCCCAGTACAAAAGGGCAGCCTTCAGCGGCGGGAGAAACAGAATGAACACGTGAGAGAGGGGGAGTGAGTGAGCCAGCTCAATGGAGCTCTAATGTGACTGCTGCAGATTTCTTTGTGGACAGAAGAAGGCGGCAATGCAGGCAGGGACCCAGTACAAAAGGGCAGCCTGCAGCGCCGGCAGAAACAGAATGAGCGAGTAAGAGGGGGGAGTGAGCAAGCTCAACGGAGCTCTGTTGGGACTGCTGCAGATTTCTTTGTGGGCAGAAAAAGGCGCCAACAGAGGCAGAAGCCAACTACAAAATAGCAGCCTGCAACGCCAGGAGAAACAGAATGAGCGAATGAGACAGGCGGAGTGAGCGTCCTCAACAGAGCTCTGTTGGGACAGCTGCACATTTCTTTGTGGGCAAAAAAAGGTGCTAACGCAGGCAGAGGTCCAGTATAAAAGGACAGCCTGCAGCAGCGTGAGACACAGAATGAGTGAGTGAGGGATGAGGAGTGAGTGAGCTCAACAGACTCTGTTGCAACTGCCGCGGATTTCTTTGTGGCAAAAGCAGCAGTGCACGAGGGCTCAGTACAAAAAGGCAGCCACTAGCAGAGAAACAGAAGGAGGCCGAGGTGAGAGGAGGGAATGAGCGAGCTCAACGAAGCTCTATCATGACTGCTGCAGATTTCTTTGTGGGCAGAAGAAGGCGGCATTGCAGGCAGGAGCCCAGTACAAAAGGGCAGCCTGCAGCACCGCAGAAACGAACGAGCGAGTGAGGGGGGTGAGCGAGCTCAACGAAGCCCTGTCGGGACTGCTGCAGATTTCTTTGTGGGAGAAAAAGGTGCCAATGGAGGCAGAAGCCAACTACAAAATGGCAGCCTGCAACGCCAGGAGAAACAGAATGAGCAAATGAGACAGACAGAGTGAGCGACCTCAACAGAACTCTGTCAGGACAGTTGCAGATTTCTTTGTGGGCAAAAAAAGGTGCCAACACAGGCAGGAGCCCAGTACAAAAGGATAGCCTGCAGCAGCGAGAGACACAGAATGAGCGAGTGAAGGATGGGGAGCGAGTGAGCTCAACGGAGCTCTGTTGGGACTGCTGCGGATTTCTTTGTGGGTAGAAAAAGGCAGCAATGCATGCAGGGGCACAGTACAAAAGGGCAGCCTGCATTAGCATGAGAAACAGAATGAGCGAGTGAGAGAGGGGGACTGCGAGCTCAATGGAGTTCTAACATGGCTGCTGCAGATTTCTTTGTGGACAGAAGAAGGCGGCAACGCAAGCAGGAGCCCAGTACAAAAGGGCAGCCTGCAGCACTGGCAGAAATGGAACGAGCGAGTGAGGGGGGGTGAGCGAGCTCAACGGAGCCCTGTTGGGACTGCTGCAGATTTCTTTGTGGGCAGAAAAAGGCACCAATGGAGGCGTGAGAAACAGAACCAGCGAGTGAGAGGGGGGACTGAGTGAGCTCAACAGAGCTCTATCGTGACTGCTGCAGATTTCGTTGTGGGCAGAAGAAGGCGGCAATGCCGGCAGGAGCCCAGTACAAAAGGGTAGCCTGCAGCGCTGGCAGAAACGGAACAAGCGAGTGAGAGAGGGGGAGTGAGCGAGCTCAACGGAGCTCTGTTGGGACTGCTGCAGATTGTTTTATGGCCAGAAAAAGGTGCCAACAGAGGCTGGAGCCTAGTACAAAAGGGCAGCCTGCAGCACCAGGAGAAACAGAATGAGCGAGTGAGACAAGGGGAGTGAGCAACCTCAATGGAATTCTGTTGGGACAACTGCGGATTTCTTTGTGGGCAGAAAAAAGCAGCAATGTAGGCAGGAGCCCAGTACAAAAGACCAGCCTGCAGCGCCGGCAGAAATGGAATGAGTGACTGAGAGTGGGGGAGTGGGCAAGCTCAACGGACCTGCATCAGGACTGCGGCAGATTTATTTGTGGGCAGAATAAGCTGCCAATGCAGGCAGGAACCCTATACAAAAGGACAGCCTGCACCCGCAGGAGACACAGAACCAGTGAGAGAGGGAGGGAAGTGGAGTGAGTGAGCTCAATAGAGCTCTGTTGGGACTGCTGCGGATTTCTTTGTGGTCAGAAAAAGGCAGCAATGCACCCAGGGGCCCAGTACAAAAGGACAGCCTGCAGCGGTGGCAGAAACAGAATGAGTGAGTGAGAGAGGGGGGAGTGAGTGAGCTCAACAGAGCTATATCGTGACTGCTGCAGATTCCTTTGTGGGCAGAAAAAGGCGGCAATGCAGGCAGCAGCCCAATACAAGAGGCCAGCCTGCAGCGCCGGCAGACACGAAGCGAGTGAGTGACAGAGGGGGAGTCAGCAACCTCAGCGGATCTGTGTTGGGACTACTGCAGATTTCTTTGTTGGCAGAAAAAGCCGCCAACAGAGACAGGAGCCCAGTACAAAGGGCAGCCTGCAGCACAAGGAGAAACAGAATGAGGGAGTCAGAGGGGTGACCCACTCAACAGAGCTCTGTCAGGCCATCTGCGGTTTCTTTGTGGACAGAAAAGGGTGCCAACGCAGGAAGGAGCTCAGTACAAAACAGCAGCCTGCAGCACTGGGAGAAACAGAATGAGCGAGTGACAGAGGGCCAGTGAGCGAGCTCAACGGACCAACACAATCAACATTCAGCATTGACAAATGCTTGTTTTTTTATTGTGTCCAGAACTGACTGTGTGTGTATGTGTGTGGGGGGTTGCTGGCAGGCTGCGTGTGTGCAGTTAAAACTTGATTCCCAGAATCATTAACTAGCACTAACCACGCAGTGTGTTAACACTTCAAGAAAGCATTTAATATACCTGTACACCTTATATGCATTAGAGTAACCCCCAGTTGTATGAGCACCTGGTTGCAATTAGTAATCCTGTGCAAAAAATAAATAAAAAAAAATAGTGCCACATTAACAGGTTAGCACTGCACAGAAGATTGCTTTTTAAAATAGTACCAGCTATGCTTATCACAATGCAGTGCTAATTCTGTTACAGTGGTATGTGGGCCCCAATTTTCAGATTAGTGTTGTGCACTCCTAAGTGCTGCACCTGAGATAGCGCACCGCCACAGAAGGTGGTGGTAAATGGCACTCCTCCAGTGAGAGAGAGTGACCAGTAGAGATTGCCCGGAGGAGGCTCAGTAATGAGGTACATCCTCTTCAGTGTCTTTATAAGTGGTATAACAGAAGAATTGGAAGGGGAGATATGCCTTTTTGCAGATGACACCACAATCTGTAATAGCGTTGATAGGTGCAGATGGAGAGAATGAGTGGGGACCTTAGAAAACTTAGAAAAGAGTGCTATGGGACATGGCAGTTCGGGTTCAAAGCCAAAATGTGCAAAATCAAGCATCTAGGTACTAGAAGCCTAGCGGCCGAGTATAAAATGTAGAGGGAGGTACTTATGGTCACTAAGGAAACCTTTTATCCAGCACTGTGCTCTGTAGGCAGGAGAGGATTACTCATTTGCATGGCTGTAGCAGTATATATGCACATGATCAGCGTAGCATCAAGTGATGCTGAATACGACACCGATCCAACCATGCTGTTCCCACAGTGTAATGTTTAGCTCTGCATGCTAACCTCTGAAAATGGGGCCCTAATTCACTAAAAATCCTGGCCGATGCCTCTTAAGATGCAGAAGGTAAACATAAAAGGTTTATCTTATCTATCTCTTTATGTATTGTTTTATCGTATTTTGCTTGCAAAACCTTTATCCAATTTCTAAACATTGTGATGTGACTTGAATTGTTTATAACAGAATAGTTAAAATACAGTTTGTTTTCTTCTTTTACCTATATGCTGTCTTTATTTACTTATAAAAACACAGTCTGGTGGGCTGGCCTAGCAGCTTGGTGGTGATTGCACTGCCTCCCATGCCAGTGGCCCAGTTTTGGGGGTGGACCTGGGTTGCACAGGGGTTAGCTGGGGGGGGAGATATGATTGAGCATCTCGGGGAATGCTGTCCTCTCAGTGAGGGGAAGTCTGACCACCCCGCTCTTCAACATCCACCTAGCTGAGGAGGGCTGGCAGGGCAGTGGAGTTGCATAAGGGGGAGGGCTCAGGCAGGCACAAAGCAAGCATGTGTCTTTATATGCAATTGCATCATTGCATGCTTAGCTGCCAGGGGATGAAACCAAGGTAGAAACCCCCTAATGGCAAAATGATCCAACAACCTGCATGGATTTTGCACTGCTAACCAGGCTCTGCTCATATCGGAATATGTGTCTCCTTGTCAATGGCCCTCCCACTCCTGGCCCCAACATGGGGGATGTGAGTGTTGAGGGGGGATCTCAGAGCAAGTATGTCCTGTGGATGGTAAGTGATTGGGCTGGAGATGTCAGTGGGCAAAGGGGTAGCAGGGTGACTAAGGAGATAAAAATCTCTATGGGAAAAAAAAAGAAATAAAACACAGTTTGAGAAGCTCAAACCCCAAAACAAACTGTGCATGCCTCCAGTGAGGATTCACAGTAAAGTTATTTAGTAAAACAATGCAAATTATATGCATATGCCAGCTAAACTCCTGATGAGAATTGGATACTGAGGGATTGCAGCAAAAATATATATTTTTGTTTCTTAACCAAGAAACGTTTATTAAACAAAACATTAAAATCAAAACATAGTCCACAGAGTACCAACTAGCAATGATTTTGGCTTACACTTCCACAGCTCCTGAAGTGCTTCCCAAGCATTCAACTCAGATAAGTTGCTGGACTTACACAGTAATTAATTACACATAAAACAAATCAACAATTTAACTTGGAAAAATGATTGCAGCTCCCTATGTATACAGGTATGTTAGGAATATCCTGTATTAGCTTCCTATACAAATGTGTTGTCTGACAGTAAAGGAAGGCAGCACTTATTTAAGAGAATAAACTACAGCATTTAAATTAGTTTTAAAAGTTTCTTGTCACATCACAATGGTCTGAAATTTGTCTAAAGGTGTGCAAGCAAAACAAAAGGAAAACCCCCATGAAGAAGTAGAATAAGAGATAGCCCTGTTTTGTTTACCTCAGCTCTGCAGTTTTAGATGTCCTCTCATCAAGCTAGCAGCTAACTGAATGCAACAGGCAAGGAATTCAGTTGTAGGACATTCATGGGGGAAGGGCAGGGGGATGGGTAGTTTCAGAACATAGTCCATTTCAGTATATAGTTTATTTGTTTCAGTATATAGTGTATGTGAATTTTTCAGTCTACAGCGTATGTGTTTCAATACATAGTGTTATGTGTTTCACCATGTAGTGTATTTGTTTCAGTATATAGTGTATGCAGATTTTTCAGTGCATAGTGTATTTATTTCAACAGATAGTGTATGTATTTCAATATAAAATGTAGATGTTTCAATATATAGTGTATTTGTTTCAGTATATAGTGTATGTGCTTTTTTCAGTGTGTAGTATATGCATTTCAATAGTGTATGTATTTCAATATAGTGTATTTGTTTCAATATATATATAGTGTATGCAGAGTTTTCAGTGCATAGTGTATTTATTTCAATAGATAGTATATGTATTTCAATATAAAGTGTAGATGTTTCAATATATAGTGTATTTGTTTCAGTATATAGTGTATATGCTTTTTTCAGTGTGTAGTGTATGCATTTCAATATATAATGTATTTGTTTCAGTATATAGTGTATGCAGATTTTTTCAATATATAGTGTATGTGTTACAATCTATAGAGTATATGTTTCAGTAGATAGTTTATGTGGATGTTTCAGTCTGTAGTGTATGTATCTCAATAGGTAGTGTATATGTTTCAGTACATAGTGCATTTGTTTCAGTATGTAGTGTATGTGGATTTTCAGTACTCAGTATGTGGATTTCAGTAGATAGTGTATGTATTTCACTGTGCAATGTAAGCATTTCACTATGTAGTGTATGTGTTTCACTACATAATATATGTATTTCAGTATACAGTATATGTATTTCACTATATGATGTATATATTTCAATAGATACTGTATGTGGTTCACTACATTGTGTATGTATTTCACTATATAATGTATATATTTCACTATATGATGTATGTATTTCACCATATAGAGTGTGTTTTACTATACAGCCAGAGATTATGAATTATGTCCCTAACAGCTTGCTATAGATAGGAGCAGCTTCGGTCCTTTCAACTACACAATGTTTCTGCCCAACAACCAGTGATTAGTGTCACGACCACAGTGCATGGTCATTGGTCTGGACTGCCAGCCCCTTCCATCTTCAGCTGCAATGGGATTGGCAGTGACACACCTCTGAAATGCCATTTAGTGTAACAAAGTATTTCTTGCACAAGCAAACATAAAAAGGAGGTTTTTACAGTTGAAAGACTAAAACTAGTTCCCCTATTTGTGTGGCACACTATATAACGTATTGTAATTGGTTGCCAGTAGAGGCCACACACACACAGCAATGATTAGGTCCCCCAACCCTCACACACTGTATGTGTTTTTGCTTTCCCGAGGTGTTTTAAGGCTGTGTTAGTGACAGAAGCAGTTTTATGGGGAGTGAGCGTATCCCTTTTCAGCCACCATAGTGCAGAGTGGCTTTCCTTTTCAGCACATCTTGCCGGGTGACAGCCTTATTTTAAAGAGAAGTTGCTAAGCTTGTAGCCCTATTGGGAGGAGTTACAGTGTTTGTTGCCAAGCATGTGTTTTTAACAGGAAAACACTAATGTGGAGAGCAGATTGCAGTTTAGGTCATGGTCGGCTGGGGCTGAGAGTCTGAGAAACGCAGCAGGGAACAGAGACGAGCTGCAGGGAAGGGGAGTGAAGGAACGCAGCAGGAAATGGAGCTGCAGCAGTAACAGTCCACGAGAGAGCTGATGATTAGTGGCCAGCATACCTCTCAACCTTTTGTCATTGAAATGAGGGACATGGACATTTTTGTACATTCAAAATGAGGAACAATGAGGGACACAGACCCTCAGAATAAGGGACACATCCTCAAACATGGAGATACGTGCTCAGAACACTGTGAAAACCATAGTGTGTACTTGTACAAAGTTTATTTTGGGTTTAGTATTTTAGAATATTAAGGGTTTCTGCTTTAAAATTTGAATTTACAGCACATTCTCTGTGTGGGCAGGACCTTTTCTGTGAGGGCAGATGAGGGACAGAGCAATTTTAAGAGGCAAAATGAGGGATGTCCCTCATAATGAGGGACACTTGAGAGGTATGGTGGCCAGCCACAAACATTTGTGGCACACTATGTGCTGATAAGGACACAACAAATGGCACTTCCTAGCTAATCAGGACTCAGAAGGTTCTGACCCATTTTATAATACTGTATAAAGTACAACTGTAAAGTTCAGGATGGATATGGTCTTTAACCCTTACAGTTCCACAGACTGATATATCAGTCAATGACTCCAATATATTCTAATTCTGTCAGCAGGCCAAGGGTTAAACAAATAAAATTGTAAAAGTGGCATAATAACTGTTATACTAAGATTGGTATAGGTTGTACAATACTAAAAATAGCAACAAAGATTAACATATGTAACAACATGAAATAAAAAAAGACCTGCCTTGTTGGCACCAGCCAAATCTTGTTTTATATATTTATTTGTAAGTATTTATTCATATGTATTTACTTCCTTATTTATTCATTTCCTTGTTCAGTGCCATGTGCCTCTGAGAAAGAATGCCTAGCAAATAAATTTGGCTTGCCTTGCCTTAATCACCATCAGCAAATACATTTACTTGTAATAAGTGTACCTACTTCCCGCACCAACATGGGGGACTGGAGTTTTGCTGTCCATGGCCCCAGGCTCTGGAACTCCTTTCCTGAAAGAGTCCGTACTGCCTCCTCTCACAAGAGTTTCTGGACCTCCCTGTGGGATCATCTTAAGGTGGCTTCTCGCTGTGAATGTCCTAAGCCTCCTTAGCCTCCCGGTGTCCACTGGTGCGCTTCTTCTCTCCTGCTCTGGCATTACCACTCTTCGCTATGTCCTCGTCAAATCCCCCTCCTTGCTTGACCAATGCTATGATGTTACTATGCTCATAATCCTCACCAGCCCTGTTGGTCATTGAATTTATCTCTAACTTATACCTTGCCCCAGCACTGTATCTGGGTGTACCTTCCACGTAAATGTAAAACTGTAAAATTGTCTTTTCTCCTGTTTTTGTACCTGAATGTATTCGTCTGAACCAATTACTGTATCAATGTACCTGTTGTACCCTTTTGTACTCTCCCGGGTCATTCCTGAAAATAGGCATAAAACTTGTCTAGTGTACTTACCCAGTAAACAAAAACTAAATAAAATAAATAAACTCTAGAAAAGGTTCTATCCAGTTCATCACTTTAGACCTGGCAAATCTAGTCAAGAGGCACCAGGCTGAGAAAGCCTACTGTAACCCCCCTGCAAATGGGGGTTCCCAAAAGTCTCCTAGGAGCTGGCTATGTGCGCCCTGCCTGAATGGTGTTTGGTGTTTAAGCCGTTTATCTGTGAGTGCTTTTAGAGCCTCTGGTACTGTCTCTTTAAGAGCTGCCTGCTTGCAGGCTAAATTAGCTTAAATGGGGGGACTGTGTAGTTACTGCTCGAATCCTGCCCTGAACTGCTATCTGATTGCTCCATTTCTGCAGTCGCTAAGAGTGCAGAGGGAACCCATCTGAAAGATGTAACTGTTTTCCTGAAATCATTCAGAGCATTTATAAAATTGCAGTTTGTCTAACCTGCCTTAATTGCAGCTGGGACTCTGGGTGTGTTGCTCCTCCATTTTGGACCTGAACTGCTAATCTGGGCCAATTGGGTAAGGGGAGCCCTAAAATGGAGACTACCTGAGTCAACCAGAACTTGGACTCTCACCTGGAGCCTGTTTAAAGGGGGAATGTATGACAGGTGCTGCTGGGAGCTGTAATTTGGACCTTGGCACATATTTTGCACCAACAGAGGGAGCCCTGCAGTGACTGACAGTTGAATCCACCAACCGAACCTAGATGAACCCTAAGGGAAATGCTCTGAACTGTTCCTGGAGGCCCAGATGCGAGTTGACTGTGAAGGGAGTAGGAGCTCTGTTCTGCTGCAGTGTGCAGTTTGCGCGGGAAGCGCATATAAGGTCCTGAAGTCAGCCTGTAGCCTTTAGTGAGTGCTCATTTGGACTGAATCTGAATTGTGGAGAGAGAAGGAGGAAGTGTGCGGAACCAGGCTTGCCTATAGAAGACCGAAGATTTGCAGAAGTGCGATCGGCCTATCGGGGACTCTGTTGCTGCGTGTGTTCTGGGGCTTTGCAGTATTTGCGATCGGAATCGAGAAGCAGCTGCTTGATTTAGTAATTTCCTTTACATATAAATGTGCCTAGTGTTTGCAGGGGATCGCAATTCCTTTTCCCCTTGTTTTGTGAGTTGTGAGCTGAAGCTGGAAGCTGGACTCAAAGCCAATCAGACTGAATCCGTCTGCTATCCAAATCAGTTAGGCCCTGTCACAGGGGTCTCATCTCTATGCCCTGCTCCTTCTGGACATTCAGAGCCACCTTCTCAATTTAGCTATCAGTTTGGGGTTTGTGAGTACAAATAGGGGTACCTCCCCTCACCTTAATTTAATCAGTGTGTGTCAACTGATTGTTTTGTGTTCTTCTGTTTGTGGACTGAGACATCTGGCTCCGGATTACAATTTGTTTGTGCATATATTTTCTTCATACAGGGCCCCATCCAGCTGCACCAGCTGGCCAACCCCAGGCAACGGACCTGGCTAGCCACCCCCCATCCTGGGTACCCAGAGAGTGACATTTTGGACCCTAAATATATGTGCACAGTACTGTGATTCGAACTTATCTAAACTAATCAACCTGATTACCCCCCTCCCATGTTACTGTCCCCTGAATAAACCAGATTTGTTGTTGTTATACTATATACCGGCTGTGGTGTTAATGCATCTAGAACAGTATTGAAAATTGCTGTGTATGTTGTTTAACCTTGTTTTACAGGGGGTCCTCTGAGATGGCTGCAGAATAAGTCTCGAGAGTAAGTGGTATCTCTATGTGTAAAAAGTGTACATATGTGGGGTATTGGGAAGGCAACTCCCATGTATTGTGTGGTCCACTAGTGGGAACAAAGGGGGGCCACAGCATCCCAGAGGGCTTTACCCGAGCTAGTTTAACCACTACTAACCCTGACCTCTGGGTGGAGGCACCCGTCATAGAACCTAGGCTCCTCACCCTGTCAGTAGCCAAACAGGCAGGGGTAGTATCCCTTGGGATACCGCCACCTGGGGGTTACATCTTGGAGGCACCGCTGGGATTAGCATCCTCTAGTGGCCCTGTGAGAGAATTACCCCATTATGTCCAAGTTAGGGGAAAAGATGGAAGGGTTTGCTATGCCCAAGCTAAAAATTGCCCGCCAGAAGCTGATGGTACACAAATTGATAGGATGGAGTGAAGCTGAGGAGATAGATCCCCAAAAGGCTATCCTGTTGCTGGATGTCCCCTTGGGGGCTAACAATGCTGACATTGTGTCCACTGTAGACATGGTAAGTGCGTGGGCAAGGGTGGAGGTAAAGGGCCAAGATGCTGACTTATTCGACCAAACTCTGATAGTGCTACTCTCATGTAGTTCCCATATAGACCCTGAGAAGGTACCCCCTTTGATTTTTCCTGAGGGCACCCAGAAGGGATGGAGAGTCATTCACTTACACAGTGGTCAGGCCACCCCGGGTGGGTCCCCTAGTACCGATGGATTTAAAGAAAAGCTGCTTAGGCTGTTAGCATCTGAAGAAAAAACTGCCCAAGAAGTGGTAAAAGTACTAGACCTGTCGGGGGACCATACGCCCTTGCACTCTCTGACCACCTCCCCTGTGTCTCCCAAGAGCTCCCCAATAGCTGCCTCTCCCCTCATCATTCCCCCAATACAGCTTGACTCCTATAGAAGGCTTAGACTTTTTTTCTGGTACCATCCCAGTGCCTTCGCGGGAAGATGATCTGGAGACCTGGCTGGACTATGCCACCCCTTTAGTACAAGAATGGCAATGTTCAGAGGGGGAGAAAAGAAAGTGCTTAATGGAGAGCTTGAGAGGCCCTGCCCTGGAAGCCATTCGGTTCCTATGTGCTACTAGTCCAGAGGTCACTGTAGCAGAATATTTCTCTGCCTTGGAGGGGGGGTTTAGCAGCACAGAATCAGGGGATGATTTGTTGCGGAAATTCAAATCAGCCAAACAGTGGAAAAATGAGAAGCTGTCTGCCTTTGTCACTAGGATAGAGAGGGCTTTGCAGAGGGCCCACAGAAAAGGGGGAGTGTCTGCCGAGGAGCTAAACCAGGTCAGACTAGACCACATCCTAAAGTCAGCTAGATTCTAGGGCGTGATGATATTGAATCTCAAGCTGCAAGACAGGAGGACAAGTCCTCCAGAGTACTGTCATTTGATGAAAGAAATCCGTGAGATTGAAACTGATGAAGAGGGCTGGGAGCCCTGTGCTGGGGCAGTGAATACTGATCAGACCCCCGGACGGAGTGAGTTGGCTGATGCCCAACAATTAAGAGCCTTGATTAAAGAATTGACTGAGGCATATAGAGAACTGGATCTGTATCAGGCTTCCCCTGAGCCCAAGAATGGAGTGGGAGTAAATGTTGTTTCCCCCAAGACCCGGACCGAGAGTAACCTGGTAGCAGAGATAAGAGAGTTGAGAGCCTTGGTGGGAGAGCTGCAAAGAACTGTCCTAACCTCCAACCATAGTTGAGATTCAGCGGTCCAAAGGCCCAAATAATCACGGTAGTAAGTGCGGCAAACACCAACATAGAGGTGTCGATAGGGAGAAGGGCAGGGGTAAATGGAGAAAGTGACAAAGGCAAGAAGGACAGGGATGGGGCAAAAGGGAGTAAGGTCATCAGGAAATGGAGGGTAATGAGTACCAATGACCGTAGTCTGGGCAACAAGCTCCCTGAGCTGATGGCCTTAATGGAAGAGGGATGCCTGGATATCGTAGCAGTCACAGAAACATGGTACCCAGAGAACCATGACTGGGATGTTAACATACCAGGGTACATAACCTACAGGAGGGACAGGCAGGGGAGAAGAGGGGGAGGAGTAGCTCTCTATGTAAAGGAAGGGATAAAAGCAACTGAACAAAAGAGTAAACAGGGAGGAGAGGAGGCACTGTGGGTCACCTTGGAGACTGGAAAGGGCACCACAATCCGCATAGGGGTTGTGTACAGACCCCCATGTCAGGGGGAAGGAATGGACAAGGATATGATAGAAGGCATTCTTAGAGTGGCAGAGAAAGGGGAGATACTGTTGATGGGAGACCTGAATATGCCAGATGTTAACTGGAGCACATTTGCTGCAGCCACATCTAAGAGCAGGGCCATTCTTGATGCCCTACAGGTGGCAGGCATTAGACAGCTAGTTTCGGAACCCACTCGTGAGGGAGCAATCTTAGACCTTGTACTCTCAAACGGGGGCAGTGAGAGGATCTCTGATCTAGAAGTGAGTTGCCATCTGGGGACAAGTGACCATCAATCAATGTGGTTCACGTTAAACTCAGCTACAGAGTCAAGCCATACAAAAGTGAGGGTACTGGACTTTAGGAGGGCTGACTTTGGCAAGATGGGAGAGTGCCTCAGAAGAGCACTAGCAAACAGGCTAGAAGGAGGTGTGGAGCAACAATGGGGAATTATCAAACTGCCATCACAGAGGCAACAAGCCTTTGTGTGAAGCAAATAAACAAATCAAAATGAAAGAAAAGCCACTATGGTTCTCAGAAGAGGTGGCTGTGAAAGTCAGGAAGAAAAGATAGCATTCCGGAAGTATGAGGAAACACAGAAGGAGCAGGACAGAGAGCTGTACCAGTTAAGGCAGAAGGAAGCAGGAGGGAAGTCAGAATAGCAAGGCCCAAACTGAGAAAAGATAGCCAACTCAGTTAAGAGAGGGATAAAACCTTTTATAGGTACATCAGCGGCGTAGAAAGACAAAGGGAGGATAGTGAGGCTGAATAGAATGAGCGGTGGGTGGGCAGAGGGGACAGTGAAAAAGCAGGAATACTGAATGAATATTTCTGCTCAGTATTCTAAAAGAGGAGGGAAGTGCCTAATCCAATTAACAGAAGCACTCTTGATAGGGGGTCGATCCAGTCCTTTCACAGAAGAAAGGGTTCTGCAAGAACTCCTAAAACTGAAGGTGGACAAAGCAATGGGTCCTGATGGAATTCACCCCAGAATTCTAAAAGAATTAAGGGAGGAACTAGTGAAACCACTGGCTACTCTTTTTAATAAATCATGGGAGGATGGTGTGGTACCCGAGGACTGGAGGAAGGCGGATGTGATTCCTCTTCACAAAAGTGGGACCAAGACAGAGGCAGGAAACTACAGACCTGTCAGTCTGACCTCTGTGGTAGGGAAAGTGATGGAGTCACTTCTGAAGGAAAGAATAGTTGAGTACCTAGAGGCCAGTAGAGCACAGGACCCAAGGCAGCATGGGTTCACAGCGGGAAGGTCATGTCAGGCAGATCTAATAGATTTCTTTGACTGGGTGACCAAAGTAGTAGACCAGGGAGGGCTGTGGACATGCCTACCTAGACTTTAGCAAGGCATTTGACACAGTCCCACACAAAAGATTAATAGTCAAATTAACCAGCCTGGGAGTGGGACCCAGGGTGGTAGCCTGGGTAAAACATTGGCTGTACAACAGAACACAGAAGGTAATTGTAAATGGAGTCCACGCTGAAGAAAGGGGGTTACTAGTGGGGTACCGCAGGGTTCAGTATTGGGTCCAGTCCTTTTTAATGTCTTCATCAGTGACATTGCAGAGGGACTGGAAGGAAAAGTATGCCTTTTTGCAGATGACACAAAGATCTGCAACAGGGTTGATACACAAGGAGGCGTGGAAAGGATGAAAAGGGACTTGGCAAGGTTGGAGGAATGGTCAGAAGTATGGCAGCTAAGATTCAATGCAAGAAGTGCAAAATAATGCACCTGGGAAACAAGAATCAGGAAGAATACACAATGGGTGGGAGGTAGTAACAACAACAAAAAGGAAAGGGACCTGGGGTAATCATATCAGATGACCTTAAGGTTAGCAAGCAATGTGAGAAGGCAGTAGGGAGGGCTGGGGTATACTGGGATGTATAGGAGAGGCATCATCAGCAGAAAACAGGAAGTTGTTATCCTCTGCACAGACAGTTGGTGAGACCCCATCTGAGTACTGTGTCCAGTTCTGGAGACCCCATCTCCCAAGGACATAGACAGGATAGAGGCAGTCCAGATGAGGGCAACTAAAATGGTGCAGGGTCTGCAAGAGAAGCCGTGATGAGAGAGACTAAAGGAGCTTAATATGTATACCCTTGAGGAAAGAAGGGAGAGGGGGACATGATAGAAAGTAAGCACCTCAGTGGAATCAACAAAGTCCAAGAGGGTAGCATCTTTCAGAAAAAGAGACTTGCAAGAACAAGGGGACACAATTTAAAGATAGAAGGAGGGCGGTTCAGGGGCAATGTGAGGAAGTATTATTTCACAGAGAGGATGGTGGATGCATGGAACAGCCTTCCTGAGGAGGTTGTGGGGTCTAAAACTGTGGGATAATTCAAGAATGCATGGGACAGACATAAGGAAATTCTTGTGGGGGGTAGGAAGAAATAGGCTGTTGGTTAACTAGGATCTGCGGCCTATCCTGTAGGTAGGAAAATGGGCAGACTAGATGGGCCTAGCGGTCCTTATCTGCCATCAAAGTCTATGTTTCTATGTTTCTATGTAGGCCCCCAGTCCAAGAAGAGCTCTGCAGGGCTCCAGAAATGCCTTAACCAAAAGGAGACTCCCCACTTCCCAAGGACACTAGAGATATTAAGTTCTGCTACCATTGTGGGCAGGATGGGCATTTTCAGTCAGTCTGTCACTTGCCAGAAAACCTAAGAAAAGTTACCAATAGGTTGGTGGCATTACATCACAATGCTAATGCCCGGCCACCAAGGGGAGCTATTCGGAAAAGTTACGCCACCAGGGCAAATGCCCGATCGACATCCAGGTCAGTGCCACTGGAATGGTCTGAAGTGGTGGGTCCCTCCATGGAGACCACTGTAACAGTGAATGGAATGCCTACAAGAGCTGTGTTGGACAGTGGCTCCCAAGTGACAATTATGTTCCAGGATTGGCATCAGAAGCACTTGTCAGATGTGCCCCTGCAACCATTGGAGGGACTGCATGTCTGGGGTTTACATAAGAAGCTCTACCCCTACTCCGGCTATATTCAAATTTGGTTGTCCTTTCCCACCTCTGTGGCTGGAGTGGCAGAGCAAGTGGAGACCTTGGCCTTAGTATGTCCCCCTACTGGACTGTATGATGGGGTCCCTCTACTAATTGGGACTAATGCACATATGTTTGGATGGCTGGTGCAGCTGTGTTATGAAAAACAGGGGTCCCAGACTGGTAGAGCTTTAAGAATTCTGGCCTTGATCAAGAAGGCCTACAATGCCCAGAGAGATGCTGGAAAAGTGGAACCAGAGGAACCGGTTGGAATTGTCTGGAAAAAGAATCCTGAGTCTCTGATCCTGGCAATAGGAATAGGAGCAGGCAGAGGCAAGGGAGACACCAGGCCCAAACAGAGATATTACCAAAGATAATACCTATCTTTAATTTGAGTCATAGAAATTTGACAGATATAGAAATTACAACATTATCTAAAGGGTTATCTTTTGCACCTTCTATATCAGTAAATGATTTTGAACTAGAATGTGATCTACAGATTTTCTTCAGAAAATTAAGATTACAAGCCCGATATGGCAACCAAGTTCATATTGAGAGTTATAAGAAAGAACTAACAAGGGATCTAAAGGTAAAATCAAATTATAATCCACCAATATGAATGTTTCCAGCAGTAGAAGTTTATGTGGACATAGTAAAAAAGGAAATACATGAATTATTTGTAACAGAGCATGATAAGAAACCCATTAGAGACAATTTGAGTATAATGGAGAGAACAGCTTTAAATTCCCTGGAAAGGGACAAATCCATTATAATCAAACCAGCAGATAAAGGAGGGGGGATAGTGGTAATGGATTATAATCACTATAAAAGAATGTGTATGGATTTGTTATCAAATGAAAATAACTATGTAAAGTTAACACTGGACCCAACAGAAAGATTGTGAGAAGAATTGTCAATTATAACAGAAGAACTTGTATTAATGCGTTAGTTAGAAGACTGGGAAGGATCCCTATTGTTACAGAAACATCCACGTATACCAGTTTTGTTACACAATTCCAAAAATACATAAAAACTCCACTGATCCCCCTGGGCATCCTATTATATCAGGCATTGGTAGCCTTTTTGAAACTGTTTCAAATTACATAAATTTTCATTCGCAACCTCTAATAGAATTAATACCTACATACGTGAGAGATACAGCACATTTTATTGAAATGCTAAAGGACATTGAATGTACACAAATAATGAAGGAAGAAACATTATTGGTTACAATGGATGATTTATACACAAGTATACCACATGATGAGGGAATTGTAGCTATGGCATTTTTATTGGATCAAAGACATCATGGACAACATCCTAACACTAGGACATTACAGCTGTTGGGGGAATTTATATTAACAAAAAATTATTTAAGATTTGAAAATGAGTTTTATCAACAAAGAAAGGGGACTGCTATGGGATCTACCATGGCTCCAGCATATGCTAATGCATTCATGCACATGTTTGAAAAACGATTTGTCACTGATCCAAATAAAAATCCCTACTATGAATGGATTATTGTGTATAAAAGATACATAGATGATTTGTTTCTGATTTGGTCTGGCACAAGAGAAAAACCTAGATGAATTTTATATATATATATGAATACTTGTTCACAGTATATAAAATTCACAATGGAGTACAGTAATAGAAATATTTCATACCTGGATGTAAATGTAATCAAGGGACAATATGGCCTATACACTAGTTTGTATAGAAAAGAAACAGCTCGAAATACAATATTGCATGCCAAAAGTTTCCACTCGGAAGATCTAATTAAAAGTATACCATATTCTCAGTTATCAAGGATATGAAGAAATTGTGGATCAGATGCAGATTTTGAGAAAGAAATGCAAGAGGCAAATGTTAGGTTTACACATAGGGGTTATGAGAAAAGAACATTAGTAAAAGCAGAGAAACGGGTTGAAACTATAACACAAGAAGGAGCACTAAAAGGTCAAAAAAATACAGGGAAACAACAAAGGATAGTATTCAGTTTTAAACATAATCATAAAACTAAACAAATTAGACAAATAATAATAAATAATAAATAAACATTGGACAATATTACAGAATTCTTCATTGGGTAATAATACATTCCCACAACTTCCTTTGATTGCTGAAAGAAAGGTAAAAACCATCAAAGATAGATTAGTACAAACGGATCATGTAAGGGAAACAAGACACAAGTGGACAATTATTGTTAGGACCATTAAGTCCAGATATGACACAATGTGGACATTGTTCAGTGTGTGGACACACTAGCAAAAAATCTATTTATAAATATCCATGGACTAATCAAGAATATATGATTAAACAATTTACTACGTGTGAAACCAAAGGCATAATATATTTATTACAATGTCCATGTGACAAAATATATATAGGTACGACTACACGACAACTTAAACAAAGAATTCAGGAACATAAGTCAAATATTAGGAATAAATTAAAGACACCAGTGGTGGAACATTTTGTTGAAGTGGGACATACAGGGGCATCTATTAGATTCTGGGGACTAGAGGCTGTACAAAAACCTGATAGAGGTGGAGATTATAACAAAATTTTATAAAGAGCAGAAACAAAATGGATTTATGAAATGGGATCCTTGAATCCTAGAATAGGGTTGAACAGGGATATCAATTGGAATTGTTGTAGAAGATGAAATAACATATATGAGATGAGATGTAGTAAAGAAGTACTTATGTGCAAGCACAAAAGTAAGAAGTTATTATATTAAGACCTGTGAGAAGGACCATTATAAGTACTACACATTAGATTGAAGCTTATTATGTATTTTAAGGTAAGAAAGTGTTGATTTAGTGAGACTTTTTACGATTTAGTAGTGGTGGGACTCGAAATGAGATGTACAGAAATAGTTACAATACAAAAGGTTTTTTTCTCAAACAGTACAAGAATTGTCATAAAATAACAACACAGATTCAGTGTATATTTCAATAGATAGATGAAGAAGTAGTTGAATCTTTCAACAGCGGTGGGACTCAAAATGAGATACATGAAGTTTGCTAACTTCCAAAAGGGGTTACTATTAGTCTAAGAACAGTTATAACATAATAAAAATATTCACTGTATATTTCAATAGAAAAGGCATTATGCTAGGAGTCAAGTTATTAGAAATAAAAGTTAATGTAACTACAAAAGGGTATTTTCTAATAATGAAGAAAAGATATGAAGCATATCAGATTTTGTCTATATCTTAAAAAACAGAAGAAATATATCAATGGTCTAGTCATTTCTCATTCAGCAGTGGCAGGATTTGAAATGACACATATAAGTTAATGTATCGGCATAGGGTCATTATTTAACAGTGAGGAACAGTCATACACATGGATTGAACTTGCATAGTGTATTCTAAAAGAAAAGAAATGGATTTAAAGTCTATGTCTCTAGATTTAATAGTGATGGGACATGTAATGAAAAGGAAGTAATAATGAAATAACGCAGAGTTATGAAACATAACAAGACAGTGTAAAAAAAGCAAGTCTCATCACATACACTTGTAATAGAAAACACATCAGATGTGCGTAACAGGCACATTTTTATTAGTGTAGCTTTAAGATGAGATGAGCTAATAGAATTGAGAAGAATAACACTAATAGTGTTAAATTAGGGATAAGGACATGAGAATTTATAAATGTAATAGTTATAACATAACAGCGAGTCTCATCACATACACCTGTAACAGAAAAAACATTTGATGTGCTTAATAGGTATAATTTCATTAGTGCAGATCTAAGACAAGATGAGCTAATAGCTAGGAATCAATTGATTTGATGTGCTTAACAGGTATAACTTCATGAGTGCATATTTAATACAAGACGAGCTAATTGTTAGGAATCAACTGATGATGTTAATCAGGTGCATAGGTGTATAAAAGGAAGGCTAGAAACACTTGTTCCCAGTTAATACAAGTTGAGCCACAGCGTGGACGTGCATATGAGAAGTCCAGGTAAGCCACCATGATGTCTAAATTATTTACATCATGTTAAGAATGTAAATGACTTTAGAAAGGTTTGGCAAGATAAGCCTTGTACAAAATGTTTAAAATGATAAACACACATTGAGGGGCTTAACATTAACAAGTTAGGTTTAAAAGAATGAAGACTCAGAGATAAATGGAAACTGTATGTTACAAGTTAAAGGAGTGTTTTACAGACAATATTTTTAGCATAGTTCACATAGGAAGCTAAAAAGTAATGCTTTTGATAAGAAGTGTTAGATTTGTGAAATTAGGGTCAAAGGAATAATAGATTTGGTAATTGAGGGACATAGAAAGTTTAAAATGAAGGCAGTATGCACTTGCAATGAAAATAAAAGATTATAGAGATGTCCTGGATGTCTTTTTATTTTTTTTTATTTTGTGAAGTACTGACATCAATTATAGTAATATTGTTATAAATAATGTTTAGGAATACATGTGGCATACAAATTGTAATCGGTTGTTTTATATTAGAATCATCAGAAGTATAAAGCAATTAAATATAAGGTATTGCTAAAGTTAGAAATCGAGTTAAAAAAATCACAGTATTAATTTGTATATAAGGAAGCAAGTAGGGTAATGAATGTTAAAACATTTTTTATAAAAAATGAAATTTGGTTTAAAAGCTGTCTAGTGTTGGTATATATAAACATACAATATGAAATTGTGAATATATGTAATTGTTATTGCAGAAAGAGTTTTTTAAAGAGGGCTATCTACCTGTTTTCTAAAACTGATGTGCAGTACACACAAAAGGCTGAATAAGGTAAAAACAGTATAGGTTCTGAATTTTAACAATCAGTGGATTTTTGTTATAGAATTGTATAGAATATATTTAAGATACTGTGAACTTTTAAAGAGAAAGTATAATATTTGAGTAGTGAATAGTAATATTAATGTAACATCTGTTTCCATTTTAGAAACATTGACCGCAATATGTCTAAGTGAACAAAATTGGCCTGTATATAGGAATAGAAGTGAGTGACCAATTAACTAGCTTTTCTGTATATATGAGGAGTGATGTAGATAGACACTTAAATATATTTATGTTTTTTTTTAATAAGTAATGTTTAAGAGGCATCTCCTGAGGAAGCCAATGACACTGGTGAAACGTAGAGGATTTGTGCCTATATTCATAATAAAGGAAATATACATAAATGTTCAAGAGGATCTGTCTATGTGTGAATTCTTCTGATTTGCACCCTTCATCTTTCCTTTCCCCTGAAGCTGTGGGGGAACCACTGATAGTTGATCATACAACACATCGGAAGAGGCAGCAACTTTAAGAGCTTAAGGTTTTACATTAATATAATTATATTTCCCATGTTTTTTTTCCAGAATTAGTTTCTGGAAAATGTTCTCAGTCTCTGATCCTGGCGCCAGATTCCCAGTGTACCTTACAGGGAGAGGTCCGTATCAGAAAGGATGTCAAGAATAAAATACTAACGCTGGATGCACCAGGCGATGGAGGATTGCCAGGACGACTGCTGGTCAAGCCAAGTATTTTGCCTACTAGAGCCTATGCTTATGCCAGAAGAGTAATGGTTCAAGTCCATAATGTGTCTGATAGAGAGATTCGAGTGAATAGGGGTTACACTACCATATGTAATGCTGTCAAATTTCAGCTAGCCCTGGTTGAACCATGTTGGTGGACTGGGGCAAAACTGAAAAGGGTGCCCAGGCAAGTATGAGGAAGGACTTTGACAGCTGTGAGTAGTGAAGGGGAAATTAGTCGCCCTACACAGTCTTGTGCTAGTGGAGGAGTGTGGGGTGTTTCAGTGGCTTGGTGGAAATGGTGGTGATGGGTGAGTGGGTGGTGATGGAAATCTTTGAAAAGAAAAAATTATCCAGTTCCCACATTAAACTTTTTTTTTTTTGTAGTGGTGTTACTGGAAACAAAACAGCACAACTCTTCACAGTTCCACAATATACTTTATACAGTATACGGGAGGCAGTATAGCGCAGTGGTCTAAGGCTCTGAGCTGCAAATCTGGTGACATCCAGCAGACCAGACCTGGGTTTGAATCCCACAGCTTCCACTTGCATACTGTGTGACCCTGAGCAAATCACTTAACCTCCTTGTGCTCCCAGGTCGCTCCTGCAAAAAAGCTTTCAGCTTAGTGTGCTATACCTGGTTAAACAACCAAATAAAAAAAAAAAAGGTTTTACTTTTCATGGCTTGCCCAATTGTTTTAGTAATATTTTCCATGGTAAACATTACCTCCAAATCTGTGTGCATACAATAATACTGCCCTCCAGGGTGGGCAGTATGGGCTATGCCTGACGGCACAGGTGTGTAATGAGGCCTAATGCCAGAAGAGGAGGACCTTATAGCACCTGGAAGGCCCAGTATAGCCCATACTGCCCACCCTGCAGGGTATTATTGTGCTTAGAAAATAGGCCATTTGTTATTTTATTAAATCATTAAAAAATAAAGCACCCTTAAAAATGAGTGAAAATCCACTGAAAATAAAATTTTGATAAAGTAATCCCTCTACTGGTATACTTGTTAGTAGAGGTTGCCACTGTGTTTTGGAGACTTTGGTGCTGTGCTTGAATAGTGTCTTCAATACTACCCCCTTCCCAAAACTGTCTTCACCAACCCCTGAGTGCCCTGCTGCCCATCAGTTATAGACAGCCATCGATCAGGAGTAGAGATCACTGAATTTACAATTACAGATCAGGAGAGAAGCGTGAAGTAGGACCCAACAGCTGAGCGCCCAAGGTGAACGATTGAGAGTGTAACCGGTCTTCAACGGTGCTAGCAATACAAACTACAACAATATGGTTAGGACAAGACTTGCCAGTACTGTTAATTTTCATCCTGTTTTCATTTCTTTGCCAGTTGGTCAGCAGCAGGATGTATGCGCAATTCCACGAACAGCATTTGGGAGCTAAGGATTAGAAAGTGTACTGCTGGTTTGATTCTGTTTGGAATGAGTCATGGTGGTGGGGTGGGGTGGAGCCGAAAGAGAGCTGATGAAGCTGTTTACTAGAGCTGAGCACGAAACAATGTACAAGCACTGTTACTTTAAATAGAACAACTATTTTCTATTCAGAAATAGGACAAATCTTAAGTAACGAACAGTGTGTGCTACATGTTTTAAAAAATGTTAATATAAGATATTAGCTGAGCCTTGGTTGCTTGGGAGGGTGTAACTCACTCAGTGAGGAAACAAACATGGTTGCTAGTCAACTTGTAAAAGTCCATGTGGGCAGTTATTTTCTTTGTGATAGGGCAGCTGGCACAGGGATTTGTCATTTCCCAGTCTCTATTGCTACATAAATGCCCACCCTTGCAAAGAGCTTGGTCAATCAGAGACTGGGAAATTGCAAACTCATTTTCTAAAATATGTGGAACAGGACAGGACAGGACATGCACAATCAGTGTGTTCTGTTGCAGAGGGGTTCTGATTTCCCCCTGACCTCGAGAGCGAAGCTTAAAAGATCCATGGGAATCAGAACCCCAGGGTGGAAAAACACACTGGTTGTGCATAGAGTTGCTCATCCTGTATTTTTTATAGTGTATAGTACTGTGTGAAATATGTGTTTGAGTTCTTTTGCTTTCAAAATGAAACAGACTCATGCAGTCTCTAGAGGTTCTAGAATGCTGTTCTACCTTATAAAATGGCAGGGTAAAATCCATCAATCTGATTGGCTCTTATTTATGTGTAAAATATGGTTTACACATGGTTAAAAAAAGGGCTGTTCAGCAGAGAAGAGTCTGGAACCCAGACCAATGGGTATTTGGAACACAGGTATTTCAGTTAGCTCCCTACAGCCAGAATGGATCTTCCACCACAAACGTGGCTTCTACCTTTACACTGTAAAACAACTTCAACTGGGCCCTGAAAATAAAACTACCTTAAAATATAAAACTAATTAAATGTTTTCCTAATTATCACACTCTCCTTACATACCTAAACAAATTAGAAACAATAAGTATTGTTTATAGTTTTGACTACAATTGTTTCTTTGCTGACAGTGGGGAAAAAAAACCCTTCTATTTTTACCTGCTCATCAGGGAACTCTCTTCTTCTTGCCCTGACAGTGAGATAATTGAGTCTCTGGCTGTAACATAGGCCTTTGTTTTCTGTGTGTACAGTGTGTTAGAAGAGAAACATTCTGCCAGTGGAACTGAGCAGAATTTTGGATCCATGTTTTCCATGGTAAACATTCCATGATAAACATTCCATATCTTGAATGTTGGGGAAAAACAGGAAAAAAAAAACAGGAAGAAAGTAGGCAATAATACAATGACATCAATGACATCACTTGCAGTGGGCAGAATGACTATTTTATTACAAATGCACACAAGTAAATATATTTTCTACATATAAACATGCTTTTCCCAACAGTAAAAAATTAAAAAAGCCAATTTTATAGGCGCAATAAAACACTCAGGGATGTGTGTAAAACATTGTTTATGACACGTCCAGTGGCTGAAGTCACTCAGTCTTCAGCCTTGTACCTTACTACACCCCTTGCCATGCTGTAAAATGTTTTTCACACACCCCTTCATGTCTTGTTGCTTACACAGTAGGGTAGAATCGCATTTCATGACCTTTGACCTGTGGTACAACAGCATTTTGAAAGGGATGGAATTCTATACAGAACAACCCTCCACTAAACACAATAGAATACAACAGAACAGAAAAGAAAAGAAACAAAAAATAGTCCCAGTCCCTGCCTTTTTACCTTACAGATCATTGAGTTGAAACAGAGCAGAATTTTAAATAGTTCATTTTTATGCTGATTGCACACATGCGCAAGAAATATATTGCAGCAGCTTTCTCCAAAAGCAGGTTGTGGAGGGACGGCACTGTTGTGGCCAATGCTCCCACAGCCTTTAAAGGCTTGGCCCACTTCCCCAAATGCTGTGGCATGCTGCTGCTGACACTAGTTCAGCCAGTGTGCCACCAACTTGTAAAAATTTAGCTGCTACAATCAGGGGCTGCCTCGTCATTGCAGTGTCAGCCATTCGCTGCAATGAGGGAGCGACCCGTCATTGCAGGGCGGGATCTTGAAACACTGATATTGTTTGAACATGGCGGCAGCTTGCCGCCGTGTTCATAAACAATATTAACCCCCCCCGCAGATGCCGAGGGGGTGCCCAATCCCCACGGCAGCATGTGGCCCCCACCTATTTTATTTGCAGATGGGGGCCCCAATCCCTCTCAGCTTCAGTGCCGCAAGATTTATGTTGCTGACGGGGGAGCTTACTCCCCGTCTGCATTATGTAACTCCCCCTGCTTTTGTCTGCCGTTGGGGTGCCCAATCCCATTGGCATAATGTCACCCCCTTTGTTCTGTCGACGGCGGTGCCCAATCCCCGTCGGCATAATGTTACCCCCCTTTTGTTGTGTGCAGACAGGGGTGCCCGATCCCCCGTCAGCTACAGCTTCCCCCAAAAGAAATTCTCCATTGGCATGCTGGGAGCCCACCCCAGCATGCCACATGCCCCTGTAAAATAAAAAACTGTCCCGCATTGTCTTTTTTTAAACCTGTAAAACAGGAAACAGTCCCTCGGCAGTCTCCTTACTCACCTCCCACAACCCATGCCCACCCACTGCGCACCCTGCCTCTCAACACACACCCCTCACACCATACTTACCTCCGGAGTCCTGCACGATGATCTTCGGTGGACTGGGAACATGTCTGCACTCTTCAAAGCTGACCGTGAACTGAGGAAATGCCGGTAAGCTGTATAATGGAATAAATAGTTTTTTTTCAACTTTTATGCATATCTTAGGCATTTTTTGGAATTTTGGCACTCAGTTTTCAACATGGGGTTTTGGGACCCCTCCTCATGAATTCTGGCACTGTCATGTTGTTGTTCAGCCCCGAAATGTGATTTCGCGGTCACTGCACGGAATCCCCTTTCGGGACTGAGTAATGAAACGACAGTGTCAGTGTTCATGAGGTGGGCTCTCAAAAAGTCTATACTGAAAATTTGGTGGGAAAAATCAAAAAAATGACTGTTACGAGCGTGCATTGCGCAGCTGCTACGCACGCTCATAACTTTGCGAATTTGCAATATTTTAATGCCAGATTTTCAACATTGGCATTTTTTCAGACCTCCTTGTGAACAGTACAGCTGTCATTTTTCACATCCTGGCTGAACTGTGTTTTCACACTTCCGGCGCAGAATGGCGCAGTCGCTGTGGGAAATCAGTGTTCAGGACAGATTAAGAAAACGACAGTGACACTATTCATGAGCAGAGGTCCTAAAATGCCTATGATGAAAATCTGGTGATGTTACTCCATAAAATGACTTATGAGAGTGCATTGCGCAGTTTGCACGCACGCTCATCACTTCACGAATTAATATTTTCACTCCAGATTTTCAACATTGCCATTGTTCTGCACCTCCTTATGAACAATACAGCTGTCATTTTTCACATCCTGGCCGAAATGTGTTTTTGCTCTTCTGACGCACAATAGCGCGGTCGCTGTGGGAAATCGGTGTTCGGGACATATTAAGAAAATCACACAGACACTGTTCATGAGCAGAGGTCCTAAAATGCCTATGTTGAAAATTTTGTGATGAGACTCCATAAAATGACTGTTACGAGCATCTGTTGTGCAGGTTCCACGCACCCTTGTAAGTTTGCAAATTAGTAATATTTTCACGCCAGATTTTCAACACTGGCATTTGTTCACACCTTCTTATGAACAGTACAGCTGTCATTTTTCACATCCTGACCGAAATGTGTTTCCGTGCTTCCGGCACACAATACTGCAGTCTATGTCGGAAATCAGTGTCTGGGACAGATTAGGATTGAGCGACCGGGGGGAGTGACGGAGCTCAACTGAGCTCTGTCAGAACAGCTATGGATTTCTTTGTGGGCAGGAAAAGGTGCCAATGCAGGCAGGAGCCCAGTACAAAGGGCAGCCTGCAGTGCTGGGAGAAACGGAACGAGCGAGTGAGCAAGCTCAATGGAGCTGTCAGGACTGCTGCAGAAGTCTTTGTGGGCAGAAAAAGCCACCAGCGCAGGCAGGGATCCGGTACAAAAGGGCAGCCTGCAGCAGTGGGAGACACAGAATGAGCGAGTGAGGGAGGGGGAGTGAGTGAGGTCAATGAAGCCTGTTGGGACTGCTGCGGATTTCTTTGTGGGCAGAAAAAGGCAGCAATGCATGCAGGGGCCCAGTACAAAAAGGCAGCCTGCAGTGGCGGGAGAAACGGAATGAACGAGTGAGAGAGGGGTAGTGAGTGAGCGAGCTCAATGGAGCTCTATCATGACTGCTGCAGATTTCTTTGTGGGCAGAAAAGGGCAGCAATGCAGGCAGGAGACCAGTACAAAAGGGCTAGCCTGCAGCGCTAGCAGAAATAGAACGAGTGAGTGAGACAGGGGGAATGAGTGAGGCCAGCGGAGCTCTGTCGGGACTGCTGCAGATTTCTTTGTGGGCAGAAAAAAATGCCAACAGAGGCAGATGCCCAGTACAAAAGGGCAGCCTGCAGAGTCAGGAGAAACAGAATGAGCGAGTGAGACAGGGGGAGTGAGTGACCTCGACGGAGCTCTGTCAAGACAGCTGCGGATTTCTTTGTGGGCAGGAAAAGGTGCCAACACAGGCAGGAGCCAAGTATAAAAGGGCAGCCTGCAGCGCTGGGAGAAACGGAATGAGCAAGTGAGAGAGGGGGAGTGAGCGAGCTCAATGGCAGTCTATCATGACTGCTGCGGATTTCTTTGTGGGCAGGAAAAGGCGCCAATGCAGGCAGGAGCCCAGTACAAAAGGCCAGCCTGCAGCACCGGCAGAAACGGAATGAGTGAGTGAGAGAGGGGGAGTGAGCTAGCTCAAAGGACCTGTTAGGACTGCAGCAGATTTCTTTGTGGGCAGAAAAAGCCGCCAACAGAGGCGGAAGCCAAGTACAAAAGGGCAACCTGCAGTGCCAGCAGAAACAGAATGAGCGAGTGGGGGGGGGAATGACCCACCTCAACAGAGCTCTGTCAGGACACCTGCAGATTACTTAGTGGGCAAAAAAATGTGCCAACACAGGCAAGAGCCCAGTACAAAACAGCAGCCTGCAGCACCGGGAGAAACAGAACAAGTGAGTGACACAGGTGCAGTCAGCGAGCTCAACGGACCAATGCAATCAACATTCGGCATTGACAAATGCTTGTTTTTTATTGCTTACCAAGTGAGAAAGTGAGCAACCAAGCTAGGAACTGACCCCCCACACACACACACACCTGAGTTGGTGCGTACTGCTGAAAAATGTTTAAATTCTATTTAGAGATTTACCAGCATACATATATGCATGCCTTACCTCTGTGAAAAGCACATGCTGCATATCTTCTCCAACTAGCTCTTTAGTTTTCTTGTAAATTCACTCATAAAATTGTCCCCACTGGCTCATTACAACTTCTCGTTTTTTATTGCCACCCATGCGCACAGCCACGTTATGATGTAAGGCCAGGGAGTGCGCAGGGACGCGTTCCATTATAGTCTATGGGGAGCTACTTTCCAAGTGTTTTTAGATGTTATGATGGTCACATGGTGATGAATCAAGGGCACCGATCGACTAACATTTGGTTCTGTTATCGGAACAAAGTCTGTTTTAGCCCTGAGACCAGAATAAGGCTCATGCATGCGACCTGTCTTCCACTGTTAGATTTGTAGGACTGCTACCCCTCTGGTCCCCCATACCAAATGTAACAGCATAGTAATATGTTGGGATATGATTATAACAACGTTTACTGACAATATACTGTATAATTGCATATACGTTTGCTTTTGCATTGCAATGCTATACACATAATCATTCCTTTTCCAAGCTTCTGTAACAGTGCTACGGTGTAACGGTGGTCTGAGGTTCTGAGGGGAGACATCTTGTGTTCTTTGCAAGTATAACACCCGTTTACAATAATTGTCACTACAATACAGTGCTCGATGCTTATGAGACTGCTTAGCCTTGCAGAAAAGTGTATATATGTGATAACATTCACCATGCTGGAAATGCCTACAAAACCGACCAATGAGACTTTTATTAGCAATATACGAAGGTTCTGTAACTACAGCAACCAGGACTGTTACCTAACATATATAGAGATGTCATTGCATTCTTTCTCTGAGTTCTTTCTTTGTCTGGACAGACTGTGATCTCTATGGACTCCCAGTGTGGTAAGCTGTAATTTATTGCTGTCTTATGGAAACCAGTAATGCATTATTTCTTTGTCTGGACAGACTGATCTCTATGGACTCAGTGTGGTACACTGTCATTTACTGCTATCTTGTGGAAACCAGTAATAAATGTTATTACTCCATCACTTGTCCCCTGGTCGTGATTCACCATTTGGTAAGAACACTGCAGAGACTGAGGGTCTGGACAGATTATACTGACAACATATACAGGAGCACCTCAGTTTCTCACTTATCCAAACTAGGTGTGCTGTACCGTAGGGCACTCCAGTATGTCTCTGGTTTGCACACCAATGCACATCACTGTCACCTCTGTGCAGTAGTGGGCTGAACCTTTGCTTATGATTAAAATGCTAAGAAACCTATGTACATTGTCCCTCAAAACAATGCAGAACTTGCTGCTGTCTTATCAAATCTTCTGAAATCTGTAGGATCGTATAATCTAAGAAAACTCATCATCCTGCTTAATGTCCCAAGGCATTATTCAAAATTTGGTAAAATGACCTTTAGCTGGGCTGCTCCTACTTTTTGGAATGTCTTACAAGATTCTCTCAAACTGGGTTTGCCTACCAGCCCCTCCTAATTTTAAGGTCCTTCTTGATCATTTCTGTGTCCCTCAATGTGAATGCCATTGAGAAACAAACTATGTAAATCATGTATTGCATTATGTTCAGTACTATACTTAGTTGCACTGTGTATATCATATCTACTGTAAGTCCTATATAATACTCCTGCTATTCTTATCTTTGTATTAGATTATACTAATTAGCCAGCGTTAAAAAAAAAAAAAAAAAGTTGTATAAGTCTCTGTATCTCATTGCATTATCTGTTGAATGTTATCTGTGCTACCCAGGACATCCTTGTAAATGAGCACTGCTTTTTTTCCTGGTTAAAAAAAATAAGAAATACAAATAAGCGCTACCTGAAGATGATAGGAAGTGATGACTGGTTTATTCGCAGGGCACCAGATATCCTCTTTTAGTTGCCTTATGACCCGAAAGCATTTCATCCGGCAACCACCGTCTTCATCGAGTCCATCCAGAAGGACATGTTCAGCTCGTGTGAATGAGAGCTGCCAGTGGTAGTTGGATCGAGCCATGAGGTTAAATCCAAAGGACTAAAATGGCAAGAGGTAAGAAAAAAATTCATATGGCAAGACTCTTCCTGGTGAAAAAAGCACACTTATTAAGAGATTCAACTATTTTAAAATCTGAGACCTTTCAATTTTCCAGGGGTTTTGGAGAGTACTGTTGCATGAGAAAGGAAAGTATGAAAATGCATGTACTTGGGGCCCTCTAGTGGTGAAAGCAGCAATAGACGAGAGGAGGCTTCGTATAAGCAGAGATAATAAAGTCTAGGTAATGGTGATTTCTTCTTTAAATAAACATAAACCTGGTGTTTTCTAAAACAGCAGTGCAATGAAAAATATTTTTTCCAAGAAGATACTTTTAGCTACAATTAATAAAAATATTAGTATACCTGTCAAAATCTACTTTCCTTGGCACCTTCTCTGCTGCACACCATGCTTTTTTTTATTTGCTTGATCCTAATGCTTTCCAGATCTACAGTGCTATTTCTAAGCCAAATGCAGCAGCTATCTTTTTTCTTGAGGAAAAAAATTAAATTAAAACATCTATAAAATATTTAAACTGGGTTACTGTGCATGCCCAGAATCAGGGCTTTATTTGACAAGCATTGACTCAGCATAGTTACAATGCTAATTTTCAAATAAGAGCAAGAACATTCAGTTCAACTCACCTCCTATTATCAAAATTGGACTTCTTTATACACATATCTAATGGAAATACTTTTAAATGGTTGTAGGCACATGTTTGTAATGGGGATTTAAAATTAAAGGCACAAAGATCAAGATATTCGAAGGGGTTGCACCAGCACAACCCCAGAAATGTGCCCCGGGGCAATATTCAAAAGGGGAATTGTGCAGAGCAATTCCTGATGCACCAGGGATAATGTATGTTGCACATCTCCAGAGGGCATGCCCATGCATATGCGGCACATCTGCTGGCACATCCCAGAGATGTGTTGCATACCTGGGCACAAAGCTGAGCCCGTAAAAAATGGCTCAACTGCTAGCCACCCACAGGCGTGCTGCTGTATTGCAATGCACAACACAGCAACCACCAGCTGTTGGTGGCTACCCCCCAGAACACAGTTCCCAAGCACCCACATATTTCCATGGTAGTCCAATGGTACACCCTCCCTTCCTGTACCTCTGATCACCGTATTATGGCAATGTTAATCTCCCTGGTAGTCTAGTGGTACCCCCCTCCCTGCTGGTAACCTGCTCACTGTATTATAATAATGTTAAACTCCCTGGTAGTCTAGTGGTACCCCTCTCCCCACTGGTAACCCCGATCGCCCTATTATAATAATGTTAATCTCCCTGGTTGTCTAGTGGTACCACCCTCCCTGTCAATAACCCTGATCACCGTAGAAACAAGTGTTCAGTCCCTGGTGGTCCAGTGGCACCCCTACCCCCACAGGACCCAAGCCACCCAGCCCCCAGTCTGCGGTAGACAGTATACCCACCCACATACCTCCACAGTTGCCTGCCAAATGATAGCTTACAGTATGTGCTGCAAGCTCATTGGTCCACAGTGTGGACCAATGGGCTTAGCAGTGCCTCTGTAATATCATTCACAACTTTGTGAATGAATGACTTCATTCACAAGTTGTGAATGACTAATACAATATGCAGTGCAAGCCCATTAGTCCACACTGTGGACCAATGAGCTGCAGCACATACTATGGCTGTTTTTGGCAGACAGCCGCGTAGGTATCTTGGTGGGGTATGCTACTCAATGACCGGGGGAAGCTAGTGGGCTGGATCCGTCTTGAGGTGAGGGGACCACTAGACCACCAGTGGCCAATTATGGTCATGCGTTTGGAGATCAGGGTTGTGGGCAGGAGGAGGGGCACCACTAGACTGCCAGGGCTGTTTCATGTATTTAGAACAGGCAATCAGGATTACGGGGGGAATAAATAGACTACCAGGGCCTGTTTCATGTATTCAAAATAGGTGATCGGGGTTGAGAGGGGAGTAGCCTACCAGACTACCAGGGCTGTTTCCATGTATTCAGAACGGGTGATCAGGGTTATGGGATAGGGAGGGGAGGAGGGGTCATACTGCGGTCACTGATACAGGGACTGTATGCTGTGCAGGGCACCAGGTGCATTCGCTGCCCAGCCCTGCACAACTCGTACAAAGGGGTACCACTAGACTACCAGGGAATATATAATCAGTTATTTCAGGTGATCAGTGGTACGGGATAGGGAGGGGGGAACCACTGGACCACCAGGGATCTTGAATACATATTTTTATGGGTGATCGGGGTTATGGGAGGGGAAGGGGGGGTACCACTAGACTGCCAGGACTGTTTCATGTATTTAGAAAGGGCAATCAGGATTACAGGAGGGGAAGGGATACCACTAGACTACCAGGGCTGTTTCATGTATTCAGAACTGGCGATTGGGATTATGAGGGGAGGGGGGTACCACTAGACTACCAGGGCAGTTTCATGTATTTGGAATGGGCGATCGGGGTTACAGGAAGGGAGGGGGGTGTCACAAACCCACTCAGCAGGTCAGGCCCTCTACTCCCAAAGTGCCAACCTCTGAGTGCAGTCTTGTGAATAGTGTAACAGACAAGGTAACCCTCTTGTCTGTTTTTGTGAGTTTGGATCAACCTTTGGTCTCAGTTCTGGAGGGATTCAAACCGTTAACCTCTTGTTAGCATACCCAATGCACAGGCTCAGATATATGTCTTCGGGGGGGGGGCAGATATCTTTGCCTATGGGCACCTAACCAGGTGTACAGAGATGAACCCTTTAAAACTTTAATAAAGACCTCAGATTTAACGCTTCTCTTTCCAGTTTGGTACCACCATTCAAGCTTATGTCTGTCTGCTATAACCATGTGCTTTTCTTACAAAATAAAGTCAGACAGACCAAGTAAGTTCTAAAAAGAATTTTACTAAAATAGTTAAAAATATGTGAAACACTAAATACAGAACTCTTATACCAAGACAGACAAATCTTTTAAAAAGAAACGAGGTTTAAACAGTGCAAATTCCTACTTAAGTGCTCACTGATCTTGCCTGGTCAGAGACTAGGTAAAAATGTGTGTCTCTGTAAAACAGAATTATTCCTTAAACAACTGTATTGGCCAACCCATTTCTGTGTGAGGTCAGCTAGCTCCTCCTCTGTTAGATATGTATAAAAAATATATATCTTATAGAACCACAGGATGTATTTTCAAAATATTACATTCTGCAGTCCTCAACATAACTCATGTGTGTCAAATGACATCTCATAGAAACATAGAAACATAGATTTTGATGGCAGATAAGGACCGCTTGGCCCACCCAGTCTGCCCATTTCCCTACCTATTGGATAAGCTGCAGATCCTAGTTAACCAGCAGCCTACTTCTTCCTACCCCAACCCCTAGAATTGCCTTATGACTGTCCCATGCATGCTTGAATTCCACCAGTTTTTGACTCCACAACCTCCTCCGGAAGGCCATTCCATGCATCCACAACCCTCTCTGTGAAAAAGTACTTCCTTAAATTACCTCTGAGCCGCCCCCTTCTATCTTCACATTGTGCCCCCATGTTCTTGCACACCTCTTTTTTTCAAAGATGCTACCCTCTTGGACTTTGTTGATTCCCTTGAGATACTTGAAAGTTTCTATCATGTCCCCCCTCTCTCTCCTTTCCTCGAGGCTATACATATTCAGATCCTTAAGTCACTCTTCAAATGTCTTCCGGTGCAGGCCCTGCACCATTTTAGTTGCCCTCCTCTGGACAGCCTCCATCCTGTCTATATCCTTGCGGAGATTGGGTCTCCAGAACTGCACGCAGTACTCCAGATGGGGTCTCACCAACTGTCTGTACAGAGGGATAATAACTTCCTGTTTTCTACTGGTGATGCCTCTCCTATGCATCCCAGTATCCCCCAGCCTCCTTGCTGCCCTCTCACATTGCTTTCCCACCTTTGGGTCATCTGATATGACTACCCCAGGTCCCTTTCCATTTTTGTTGTTGTTAGTATCTCACCCCCCATTGTGTACTCTTCCCTGGGTTTTGTTTCCCAGGTGCATTACCTTCACTTCTTAGCACTGAATCTAAGCTGCCATACATTTGACCATTCCTCTAACCTTGCCAAGTCCTTCTCATCCTTTCCACCCACCTTGTGCATCAACTCTGTTGCAGATCTTTGTCATCTGCAAAGAGACATACTTTTCCTTCCAGTCCCTCTGCAATATAAACATATAAAGACATTGAAGAGGACGGTCCTAATACTGAACCTGTGGTGCCCACTAGTAACCCCCTTTCTTCAGAGTGGACTCCATTTACTATTACTCTCTGTGTCCTATTCTCCAGCCAATTCTTTCCAGGTTGTCATCTTGGGACCCACTCCCAGGCTGGCTAACTTGTATATTAATCTTTGTGTGGGACTGTCAAATGCCTTGCTGAAGTCTAGGTAGACCATGTCCACAGCCCTCCCTGATCTACTACTTTGGTCACCCAGGCAAAGAAATCTATCAGATTTGTCTGGCATGACCTTCCGCTGTGAATCCATGCTGCCTTGGGTCCTGAGCCCTCTGGCCTCTAGATACTCAACAATTCTTTCCTTCAGAGTGATTCCATCATTTTCCCTACCACTGAGGTTAAACTAACAGGTCTGTAGTTTTCTGCTTCTGCCCTGCTCCCACTTTTGTGAAGGGGAATCACATCTGCCCTTCTCCAGTCCTCAGGTACCACCCATCCTCCCATGATTTATTAAAGAGGGTAGTCAGTGGTGTCACTAGTTCTACCCTTAGTTCTTTTAGAATTCTGGGATGAATCCCATCAGCCCCATTGCTTTGTCCACCTTCAGTTTTAAGAGTTCTTTCAGAACCCTTTCTTCTGTAAATGGGCTGGTATCAACTTCTGTATCCAGAGTGTTTCTACTGTTTGTTTTAGTGCCTCCCCACTTCCTTTGTAAATACTGAGCAAAAATATTTGTTTAGTATCTCTGCCTTTTCACAGTCACCCTCTGCCCACCCTCCCTCCTCTTTATTAAGCCTCACTAGCCCTCCCTTGGTCTTCCTTCGCTCCCTGATGTACCTATAAAAGGTTTTATCCCCCTTCTTAACAGAGTTGGCTATCTTTTCCTCGGTTTGGGCCTTTGCTGTTCTGACTGCCTTCCCAGCTTCCTTTTGCTTTAACTGATACAGTTCCCAGTCCTGCTCCTTCTGTGGCTCCTTGTACTTCCTGAATGCTTTCTTTTTCTCTTGAACCTTCACTGTCACTTCCTTTGAGAACCATAGTGGTTTCTTACATCATTTCATTTTGTTAATTTGCTTCACACAAAGGCTTGTTACCTCTGTGATGGCAGTTTTTATTATTCCCCATTGTTCTTCCACCCCTCCTTCCTGTCCATTTGCTAGTGCATTCCTTAGGCACTCACCCATTTTAAAAGTCAGCTCTCCTAAAGTCCAGTACTTTTGCCTTTGTGAAGCTTGACTCTGTTGCTGTGTTTTGTGAACCATACTGTTTGATGGTGCTAGTTCCCAGATGGCTACCCACTTCTACATCTGTGATCCTCTCTTCATCTCCATTTGAGAGAACCAGGTTTAAGATTGCTCCCTCTCGGTGGGCTCCAATACTAGTTGTCTAAGGCATGCCCTTGTAGGGCATCTAGAATAACCCCACTCTTTGAAGTGGCTGCTGCAACTGCATTCCAGTTAACATCTGGCATATTCAGATCACCCATCAGCAATATCTCCCCTTTTTCTGACATTCTAAGTATTCTTTCTATCACTTCCTTGTCCATTTCCTCCCCTGAGAAGGAGTCACCTTCTAACCCTGTGCGGATTGTGGTGCCATTGCGGTCTCCAAATTTACCCACAGTGCTTCTTCTCCTCCCTGTTTTCCCTTTTGTTCTGTTGCCTTGATTCCTTCCCTTATGTAAACAGCTACTCCTCCTCCTCTTTTACCCTCCCTGTCCCTCCTGTAGATAGTGTATCCTGGTATGTTTATGTCCCAGTCATGGTTTTGTGTGTACCATGTTTCTGTGACTGCCACTATATCCAGATGTTCCTCCTCCATCAAGGCCACTAATTCAGGAAGCTTGTTACTCAGACTACAGGCATTGGTACTCATTGCTCTCCATTTTTGATGGCTTTACCTTCTTTTGCAGCATCCCCACTGACCTGTCTACTTGGTCTTTCTCATTTAGTACCCTGTTTTGTAAGGAGGCTGGGATTTTCCTGCTGTTTATCAAGTGCCTCCCCTTGACTAGTTTAAAAGCTTGCCAATGAAGCCTTTAAGCCGATTGCTTAAAGACTTGTTCCTTCCTGGACAGATGCAGACCATCCTGCCAGTATAGGCTGGTGTCCCTCAGGTGGAACCCAGTCCCCAATGAAACCAAACCCCTGTGCCCCACACCATTTTTTTCAACCATTCATTAAACTGCATGGTGCAAAGTACCCTCGCTTCACGCATGCCATTGACGGGCAGCACCTCAGAGAAGGATATTGTGTGTGCTACTTGTCTTAGGCCCCTCCCCAATTCTACAAAGTCCTTCTGCACTGCTCTAATCTCATGATTAGCCAAGTCATTTGTCCCTAGGTGGACAATGACGTCCAGCTCAGATTCCCCTGCAGCTGTTCTCGTGATCCTGAGGATGCGCTTCCTGTCTCTCAAGCCATGGCACCAGGCAGGCACCTTACTTCAGTTTTCCCTGCTCCCCCCCAGTTCTATCCCCCTAATAATTGAGTCCCCCACCAGGAGCTGCTTCCTTTCCTTGTGGTGTCCTCTGCCTCCTTCCTGTGGGCCTCCCTTGTGACAGTTGTCCTCAGCATCCTTAATCTCCTCTGCAGGTGCATCCATAAGGGAGCTATGCTCCCCCAGAATGGTGTATGGATTGTGGTGTGGAACAACTGACTGGGTGTGCCTCTGTTCCACCATCCTCACCCTCCCTGAGCCCACTGTGGTCCAACTGCTGTGCTTTCTTCACAACCTCTGAAGTAGTGGTGGTGGCTCTGGTGCTCCCTGGATGGGGGAGGTTCCCTTCCTACCGTCCAGTGTGGCCTGGGGGAAGGTCTCCTTACTACTGTCCAGTGTGGCCTGAAGATGGGCAACTTTCTCCCTCAGGGCAGAGAGTTGTCTGCAAATAGGGCAGCATCTCAGCCTCCAGAAAGACTCCCAGAACACTGCTGCCCCACAGCCAGTACATTGCACTACTCCCCACTATTTTTTTATGTGTGTGTGATTGGTTTGTAATATAGAAATATATATTTATTTATATTATACAATGTGTATGCTTATATTGTCAGTGCTTTGATATTTAAACAGTATCCTCTGTCACACAGACACCAAAGCATTTATGATCTCGCACTAATACATCACAACCTGCTTTACTTCCTCTGGAAGCATCATAAAATGAATATGCTGAACTCAAGCTTCTTAACCCTATAATTAGCTTCAGGCTTTTCAACAACACATTGGGCTGGATATTCAAACTGCGCTAGTTGGTGGCACAAGCCCTTGCACTGCACAAAATAGTTGCGCAGGGGTGTGGCTGGGGGGGATATTCAACGGAGTTGCGCTAGTGAGCAATTCCTTTGAATATCACCCAACTACAACCACTGTGCATAGCGCCAGTGGAACCTGTGCCACCGCAAGTGGTCAGAGTGGAGCATTCAAGATGCGGTGGCGCAAGTACCATTGCACCATGCGCAAATTTCTGATATTCAAAAGGTGACATGCAAATGGGGCCATAATTCATGCAAGGCGTAGGGGGGCATTTACATCTATTTATGGACCCATTTGCATGCCATTAGCATGCAGGTGTGCTGATCCCAGAGGACTTGCACCTGGCGCCCTGCCAGGCAGCAGCCGTCTGGGACCGACGCCCCCTGCAGCCCGATCGTGGGCATAAGTGAAAAAATCCCCCACCCTGACTGGCCCGATCGCCGGCATAAGTTTAGAAACCCCCACTAGCCCGATCGCGGGCGAAAGAGTTCACCCCAAAGAACATATTCCCTGGTGGTCCAGTTAGGGTTGCACCTGCACAACTCTGCACAGCCAGCTGAATAATACGGACTGCGTTTGATTCATGGTTCCTCCCCTCTGGTTCAGCATGCCTTCATTAGCATTCGCTGTTGCTCAGCTTGACTTGGGCGCAACTGCCTCCTGCTGAATATGGCAGAATGGCGCAATTTCGGACTTGTGCCGGCGCAACCCTATTGCGCATGGTGCAACACTATTGCGCATGGCGCAACCCTTTTGAATATCCAGCCCACTGTCTCTAAAATCTATTTGTATAATCTCACATGCTGTCTCAACATTTTTCTCATGGCATCCATCCTTCAGCTGAAGCGGGGGGGCGAGGAGTTATTCCAAGGGCACTGGCATTTTTAACAGGCACTTCAATACCACATTTGCGTTATTTTAAGAAATAAAAATGATACAGCACTCAGAACATGGCTGTCTACATCACACTCCTCCCCACCTAGACTGAATTTGGGGATCTATCCCCTACATGGGATGAGCTTCCCAAATCAGTTCACTCCTCATAGACCCTAGACAGTCCATCTGAGTTTTGATTATTGGCTCCAGTCCTATGTACAATTTTTAGATCATACCCTTGTAAAGCAAGAATCCATCTTAGCAGTCTCCCATTGTTCTTTCCCATCTGAGTCAGCCAAACCAGGTGGTTATGGTCATTCTGCACCACAAAATGCTGCCCATACAGGTATAGCTCTAATTTCTTTAGGGCCCACACTATGGCAAGACATTATTTTTCCACCGTAGAGTATGCTTGCTACCTGGGGAGCAGCTTCTGGCTCAGGTACACTATTGGGTGATCTGTCCCTTGGCTGGATGTCTGACTCTGTACTGCCCCAATACCCACGTCTGAGGTGTCTGTCTGAACTATAAAGGTTTTGCTATAGTCCAGACTTGTCAGAACAGGAGCACTGCACAGTGCCTCCTTCAGTCTGGTAAAGGCTTCCTCACAGGCTGGGCCCCAGGTAATTTTCTTTGGAATTTATTCTTTGTCAGGTCAGATAGGGGAGCAGCCAGGGCACTGTAATTGAGTACAAATTTCCTGTAGTACCCTGTTGTCCCTAGAAAGCTCCGGACTTGCTTCTGGGTTTCTGTTCTGGGCCAAACCTAGATCACCTCTATCTTTATCTGGTTAGGACGGAGCTGTCCCCGGCCTACCACATGCCAAAGGTATGCCACTTCCCCCATGGCCACCTGGCACTTCTCAGCTTTGACAGTGAGCCTGGCCCTCTGTATCCTGCCCAGCACTTCTCTAAGGTGGGATAGGTGTTCCTCCCAGCTGGTACTAAAGATGGCAATGTCATCCAGGTATGCCATGGCGTCGTACTCGGCACCATTCAACACCTGGTTCACCAACCTTTGGAAAGTGGCTTGGGCGTTCTTCATTCCGGAAGGCATTACTTTAAACTCAAATAAGCCTATCGGAGTGATGAAGGCTGACCTCTCCCTAGCTCTGTCTGTCAACTCTGCCTGCCAATACCCCTTTGTCAGGTCAATGGTCGTAAGGTAGGTCGCCCCTCCCAACTTGTCCAGGAGTTCATCCGTCTGGGGCATCAGGTGGGCATAGGACTCTGTGACTGCATTCAGTCCATGATAGTCTACACAGAAACTAGTTGAGCCATCTGGCTTGGGCACAAGGACTACAGGTGAAGCCCAGAGGCTGTGAGATCTCTGGATTACCCCTAAATCCAGAATCTCCTCCACTTCCCTCCTAATGTCCTTTTGGACAGCCTCTGACACCCCATATGCTGTCCGCCGTATGGGCGTCTGTGTCCCTGTCTCCACATCGTGTGTCGCTAAAGGGGTTAGTCCAGGCTTGGCACTAAACAAGGGGGCAAAGTCTGCTAAAACCTCCCTTACTTTCTGGATCTGGCCCAGAGCCAGCTGAGAACAATTTTCCTGCCTCCAGAGGACTCCTGCTTCTCAACAAATCCAGAAGGAGGTCTCCTTTGTCAGTCTCCTCCCATGACTACACACTGCAAACACCATGTCAGCCCTATTATTGCATATAGCTCATCATGTTGACATGGTACATCCTTTCTGTCTGTCTTCTGTCAGGTAACTCCACAATGTAGTTCACGTCATTTACCTTCCTAACCACTTTGTACGGTCCTGCCCACTCAGCTTGCAGCTTGTCTTTCCGGCCCGGAATAAGGACCGTGACTTCTTGACCCACCAAGTACGAGTGAGCTCTGGCTCTGTGGTCATAACACTTTTTGTTTCTGTTGGGCCACTGGTAGGTTGCTCTGGGCTGTCCCCATAAGCTCCTTCAGCCTTTTCCTAAACCTAAGGACATAATCCACAATGGGAGTTCCCTGGGTGGCGTGCTTTCCTTCCCAGTCCTCCCGGATCAAGTGTAGGGGCCCACGTACCCGGCGTCCATATAAGAGTTCAAAGTGGGAAAATCCTGTTGACTCTTGGGGCACCTCCCTGTATGCAAACAGGTGGGGAAGGTATTTCTCCCAGTCCCTCCCATGCTGTTCAGCAAACGCCCGGAGCATTGACTTTAGGGTACTATTGAATCATTCCACAGGCCCATTGGCTTGTGGGTGATACGGTGTCCTGCATCTCTGCACCAACCCACACTTCTCCCATAAACATTTTATCAGGTCCGACATGAAGGAACCCCCTCGATCGGTGATTACGTCCTGCGGAAACCCAACACGGGAGAAAATCCCAAGTATGGCATCTGCCACTTTGTCTGTCCTCAGTGAGGATAGGGTGACTGCCTCTGGGTACCGGGTGGCATAATCCACCACAGTCAGGATGAATCTCTTCCCTGAGGAGCTGGGGGTATTTAAAGGCCCCACAATATCCATTTCCACCCTCTGGAATGGCTCTTCCACTATGGGCAAGGGGATCAGGGCGGCTTGGGTTTTCTTGCCTGCCTTCCCTATTTCTTGGCACTGGTGACAAGACCTGCAATACTCCTTCACCTGCTGGGAGAAGTTAGGCCAGTAGAAATTCTGGGCTAACTGTTGCATAGTTCACGCGATTCCCAGATGACCAGACAAGGGAATATCATGGGCAATCTTGAGCAACTGCTCACGATATCCCTGGGGAACGACAAGTTTACTGCCTAGTATCCCTCCCTCTGTCTGTACTGCCTATGTATACATAAGTCCATTTTCCCAATAAACCTTATGTTTGCCGTCACCTCCCTGGCTGCCCTCCGAGTCGGCCCAAGCCTTCAGCTTCTCTAAACTAGGGTCACTCCTCTGAGCAGCTGCAAACCCCTCACACAGTCCCAAGGCATGGGACAGGTCCCCTTCAGTCGCTAAACTAGGGTCCCTAGCACTAGCGTCAGGGCCCTCAGGATCACTGTCAATCCTAACCCTCTGACAAGGGGTCACCCCTCCCTCTTTGGAGTAACCCTCTGTACCTGCGTGGTGACTTGCTACCGGGGAAATTTCTACCCCCTTTTTATCAGTCTCCCCATCTGGAGACACAGGCTGGGGAACCCTGTTGTGTATTATTGCTCGCCTTTTTGGGACACTGTCTGGCAATATGCCCAGTCTCTTTACACAACCAACAAGCATTTCTTACTTCAGAGAAATCTTTTCTTTGAAACCTGGGGCTAACTGGCATTCAGTGGAGGCAGTGAGGGTTTTAGCTGCCCTGAAGGTGCGCTTTTACCCTTCTGCGCTGCCACGCCCACCCCATTCACTCTCAGAGCAGGTCTGCTCTTGGCATAGCGGTCTGAGAGTTCAGCAGCCTCTTGCACTGTTTTTGGATCTTGGTCCTCTAGCCAGGTTTTTAGCTGTGCTGTGCATGCCCAATAAAACTGTTCTAATAAAATCACATTTTCAATTTTATCGGTTTGCCTCAATTCCTTCCCACCAATGTTTTAAAAACTGACATTGTTTCGTGGCTAGCTCCTCATAGCTCATATCAGGGCTTCTCCTGAGCTTACAGAATTTAGCTCTATGTGTTTCAGCAGTTAATTCAAACTTTTTTAACAGTGCAGCTTTTAGCGTTCTGTAATCATTGCCGTCTTCATTGTCCATTTGACCCAATGCATTCCGAGCTCTCCCGGTAAGTAGTGGGGATAGCTGGAAGCTCCAGGACTCTCTAGGAATTTTAGCCTGAATACAAACTTTTTCCAAAGAATTTAAAAAAGCGTCCATATCTTCCCCTTTCTTAAACTCAGCTATTAATTTGAAGTTCAGTTTGTAACCCAGTCCTGCAGTCCCAGTTAAACCCAAGCCACTTACCTGCTCTGGTGCTGCTGGTCAGAGTCGTATCTTCTCCAGTTTGTTGCCACTGGTGCTCCTCTCTCCTCTCCTCTTCTCTGCCTCTCTGCATTCTTACTCTCTCTTCTCCTCTGCAGCTCGCTGGTGCTCACGCACCTCACGGTCTGCTTCCCTCTGTCACTCTGCCTCCAGTTCCATCCTGCGCAACTCAATTTGCAGTTTGAGTAACTCTGTATTCAGGATACTGGTGACCATCCCCTGCTGCTGTGGTTCTGCTGTCCTTTTCAGTCACGGTCAGTGACTCGCTGCTCTAGGTATCTGCTACCATCATACCATCAAGGCCTCTGAGGTTCTGCTTTTTGGCGGTCACCTCGAATGAGACTCCCCTATCCCTGCACAACTGCTTCAAGTAATCTACAGTGTGCCTGCTGCAGTCGGAAGCCATCTTCTTCTCCCTGACTACGGCTACTCTGACTGCACTTTAGAGAAAAAAATAAAATGGGTAGGAACTGGACTGTAAGCTAAGTGATATATAGTTCTGTTTCCTTTTTTAATATAAACTGTCTTTTTCTTTCTTTGCAAGAGAGCTTATGGTCTCAGCTGACAAAGAACAATAAAGCTTGTGATACAAAATTATGCCACCGCTGCCAATCAATCTGTCAAAAACCCCCTCAGCAGGTCAGGCCCTCTACTCCCAAAGTGCCAACCTCTGAGCACAGTCTTGTGAACAGTGTAACAGGCAAGGTAACCCTCTTGTCTGTTTTTGTGAGTTCAGATCAACCTTTGGTCTCAGTTCTGGAGGGATTCAAACTGTTAACCTCTTGTTAGCATACCCAATGCACAGGCTCAGATATATCTGTCTTCAGCGGGGGCCAGATATCTTTGCCTACAGGCACCTAACCAGGTGTACAGAGATGAACCCTTTAAAATTTTAATAAAGACCTCAGATTAATGCTTCTCTTTCCAGTTTGGTACCACCATTCAAGCTTATGTCTGTCTGATATAACCATGTACTTTTCTTACAAAATAAAAAGTCAAAGACGGACCAAGTAAGTTCTAAAAAGAATTTTACTAAAATAGTTAAAAATATGTAACACAAAATACAGAACTCTTATATCAGAAGACATAAAAATCTTTTAAAAAGAAACACGGTTTAAACAGTGCAAATTCCTACTACAGTACATAGTCTCTAAATACTTGCTTAAGTGCTCACCGATCTTGCTTGGTCAGAGACTAGGTAAAAATGTGTCTCTGTAAAACGGAATTATTCCTTAAACAACTATATTGGCCAACCCATTTCTGTGTGAGGTCAGCTAACTCCCCCTCTGTCAGATATGTATAAAAAATATATACTTTATACAACCACAGGATGTATTTTCAAAGTATTACATTCTGCAATCCTTAGCATAACTCGTGTGTGTCAAATGACATCTCTTTGATATTTAAACAGCATCCTCTGTCACACAGACACCAAAGCATTTATGATTTCGCACTAATACATCACAACCTGCTTTTCTTCCTCTGAAAGCATCATAAAATGGATATGCTGAACTCAAGCTTCTTAACCCTATAGTTAGCTTCAGGCTTTTCCACGTAACACATTGGTCCAGATATTCAAAAGGGTTGCGCATGGCACAACAGTGTTGTGCCATGCACAACAAATGATACCCGATGCGATATTAAAAGGGAAAGTACGCCTGACAAATCGATGCGCGGGCGCATCAGTAATATGTCTGCAGGCACAGGTGGGGTGGGCATGCCCATGCATAAACTACACAGCCCGATATTCAGCCTGGGCATGCAGAGTTATGCAGGCACAACCCCCACCTGCACAATGTTACATAAAAAAAACAGGAACAGTCGGGGCCACCCACAGGTGAGCTGCCGCAGTGCAGACAACACAGCAGCTACCACCTGTGGGTGGCCTGGACTGTTCCGCCGCTACCGGCACCCCATGCCAGTCGGAGGCTGAGTGTCCCCACAGCCCGATCGCGGGCATAGCGTTATCTCCCCATGCCCGATCATGGGCATAACAGTTATGTTCCCCAGCAGCCGATCACGGGCATAACTGAATAACCCCGAGTAGCCGATCGCGGGCATCAGACCTCCCACAAGTCAATATCCTGGTGGTCCAGTGGACTGCGGTAGCCGATCGCCAGCGTCATCCTAACCCCCATGTTGGAAATCCCTGGTGATCTAGTATTTACCCACCCACCCATGGAGCCCACCACCCGTTTCCCCCCCTTCAGCCAGCGGTGGCAGCACCCACCGCCTGCCGCCCCACCGCCAGCTGACTGACGGCTGGTGGGCTGCCGCCCACTGGTTCAGAGCAGACCAAGGGCATGCAGCCCATACCATCTAAGGTAGTCTGGATATGTGAATGAATGATTCATTCACATATCTGAACTATTTTATAGCAGTATGGGCTGCATGCCCATTGAGCTCATGCTGTTTCAATGAACCAGCCTATCGAAGCTGTCGGTCAGCGGCGGCGGCTGACAGGTGGGTGGGGAATGCTGCCGCTGCTGGCGATAAGGGAGGTGAGGTGCGGCTCCATGGGTGGGTAGACTGCAACAGTTTCAACGTGGAAGGTTAGGATAACTCGGCGATCGGGCTGCCGTCCACTGAGACCCTGAATGATGAACTTTGAGGAAGGTCTGATGCCCATGACTGCTTCATCGAGGGGCTATTCATTATGCCTGCTATCACGAGCTGCTTTCGAAGGGTTCTCTTTCGTATACTCCGTGTGATGGGAACTACTAGGGGGACTTTCGATTATGCCCATGATCAGGCTGCTGGGGGACTATTCAGGTATGCCAGCGATCGGGCTAATGGGGGGGAAGGAGTTTACTATTATTCCTGCGATCGGGCTGCAGGGGGTGTTGGACCCAGATGGCTGCTGCCTGGAAGGGCGCCAGGCGCAAGTAGTCGGATCAGCGTACCTGCTTGCTAATGGCATGCAAATGGGTCTGTAATTAGATGCAAATGGCTCCCCGTGCCTTGCATAAATTATGGCCCCATTTGCATGTCACCCTTTGAATATTGCAGGTGCTGCGCATGGTGCAATGGAACTTGTGCCACCGCATCTCAATGCTCCACTCTGACCACTTGCGCTGGCACAGTTCCACTGCGCCATGAACAGTGGGTGTGGCCAGGGGGCGATATTCAAAGAAGTTGCGCCATAGCACAACTCCATTGAATATCGCCCTGGCCACACCCCAGCACAACTATTTTGAGCGGCAGAGGGGCTTGCGCCACAAAATGATGCAGTTTGAATATCTGAGCCATTGTCTCTAAAATCAGTTTGTGGATAATCTCACATGCTGTCTCTGCATTTTTCTCATGGCATCCATCCTTCAGCTGAAACTGGATGGGGAGGGGGGCAAGTGAGGTTATTCCAAGGGCACTGGCATTTTTAACAGGCACTTCAACACCACATTTCCATTATTTTAAGAAGTAAAAATGATACAGCACTTAGAACATGGCTGTCTACATCACAGGTGGTACCACTAGACTACCAGGGCTGTTTCATGTATTCAGAATGGGTACTATTGGTACTTTATCAATATTACCCATAAGTTCCAAATCCCAAAAACAAATCTTGGTCCTATTGTAATTAGCTGTGAATTTTAACCCATAATTATTATTATTTACATAAGACACAAATTCAGGAATGGATTCTTCAGAACCCTACCATACAAAAATCAAATGATCGATAAATCATTTGTATTTCACTATATTATGAAAAAAATTGGCCACTGGTCCAGAATGCTCTCCACCAACCCATGAACAGATTGGTGTAGGGCTCACTAACCCTATGGTCATGCTACACCTTTTATTGGTAAAACTCAACAGTAAACATAAAAAATTAGTGTTAAGGATTAACATCAGTGCTGACTCAATAAAGCTAACTGAATGTTGTAATTCTGAAGATTGTAACATATTTACTACTGCTTGGACTCCCAAAATATGATCTATGCTAGTGTACAAAGCAGAAACATCCAGTGTAATCCACCAATAACTTCCACTCCATATAAGGTCACTAAACTCCTGCAATACAGCATGATGGAGATCTTGTGGAATGTCCTCGTGGTCCTTGTAGGTGCAACCTGGTTTACGAGGGAGCTGGGCCCCGGTGGCAGAAGGCCCAAGGTGACTCTTTTGGCATGGAGACAGGTTTGATATCAGGCCCTGTCATTCAGATTTAGCCAATTGGTTTGCTGGTAGAGGTAGCAGGTATGGGTCAGGCGTGGGACTCCGAGCGCAAGTCTGCAGGCTTTGTTGAGTGTGGTGGCGAGTCTCCTGAGGGTGCTGTCAGGGGCTGCACTGTAGATAGCAAGGCCATAATCAATGGTTGAGATAACCGAGCTGGTTATGGCAAGCTGGAGGGCTTTTTCAGAGAGGCAGCTTCGGTGCTTATATAGCAAGCCGAGCTTCCTGTTAACTGTAGAGGCCACCTGATCAATGTGTGTGGTGTATGAGAAGGAGCTGTCAAGGGTGAGGCCCAGGTATTTGAATTTGGGAACCATTTCAATGGGGATCTTTTGTAAGTTCTGGATGTTCAGAGTTGTAGCCCTGTGGCGGCTGTGCGTTGGGGCAAAGAGCATGGACTTCATCTTTTTGTGATTGACTAGGAGTCTAGCTTTGTTAAACCAGTCTTCCACATTGTAAAAGTCCTGTTGAAGACACTGCTCCAGTGCGATGGGGTCAGAATGACTGGAGTAGATCACAGCATCATCAGCGTAGAGAATAATTTTTTGTTGGCAGGCTAGTGGAAGGTTGTTTAGAAACAGGCTAAAGAGAAGGGGGCCCAGGATGAATCCTTGGGGGACTCCAATGTACACTTGGAGGGGGGGGCAGAGAGGACATTGCAAATCTTTACCTGTTGAATGCATCCAGAGAGGTAGCTCCGGAACCAGCACAGTGAGTCAGCGGAGAGCCCGGTTACCTAATTGGACCAGCAGAAGGTCATGGTTGACCATGTCAAAGGCCTAGGTGAGGTCCATAAAGGTTGCCCCCACCAAGTTCCCCTGGTCAAAGGCACTGTGAATGTAGCCCGTGAACTCTAAGCGCAGTGGTAGTGCTGTGGTGTTGATGGAAGACATGCTGCTGCTGGCATTGTAGCTGGTATTTGTCAAGGTATTCCACCAGCTGATCGTAGACTATATGCTCGAGGGCTTTTGAGATAGGAAGGAGGATTGAAATTGGATGGTAGTTGGCATGGTCAGTCTTACTACCAGCTTTGTGAATTGGAGTTATGATTGCTGCTTTCCAGAGTCCTGAGAAGGTACCTGTGGTGAGGGACAGATTTGATACAGGTCAGTGGGGTTAGCAGTTCGTCGAGGGTAAGAGAGATTAGTTTTAGATTAAGGCCCTCAGAGCTGTGCCTGGACTTCCCAAGGACTTGGGAGATATATTTTACCTCACCTTTAGATAGAACTTTGAGGTAGAGATGAGGGCTTGGAATGGTGAGGGGCAAACTTTCGGGGGTGGGCAGGTTGGTGCCGGCTTGGACTTGGAAGCTGGGGGGGGAGCACTGAACTGAGGCCAGTAAAGGCTGTATTGAAGATGTCTGCGATGGATCTGGGGTCTTGTGTAAGGGATCCATTGTGGCTCAGCATTGTGGGTGCTGAACTATCTCGTTTCCCAATGATAGCATTAATGTTATCCCAGAAGCAGCGGCTGTCTCCCCAGGTGGAGTTAAGCTCGAGTAGGTGGAAATTAGCTTTATCCTGCTGGATTGCGATGGTGCATTTATTCTGTGCAGCCTTGTAGTTTTGCATATCCTGGTCAGAGCGAGTATTTATGTACTTATACCATAGGCGGTCCCTGGAGCTTAACATGGCAAGTAGGTGAAGGGTTATCCATGTCTTATGCGAGCCACTGATTTTCCTTTTAGCTAGGGGGCAAATATGTTGCAGGCTGCATTGAAGATAGCTATAAATTTACTCATAGCTGTCAACATCGTTGGCATTTAGGATAGGTGCCCAGCTCAGTTGCAGGAGGTGTTGCTTAAAGAGCCCTAACATGCCCTTTTTTAGCATGCAGCATGTAATCACCTTGGGGGGGCGGTTTAGGGGCCTTGTTGGACCAGGCGAAGATGACGGGTGAATGGTGACTTTGGGAGTCAGGCAGCACTTTTAGACTGGAGATACATTTTGGGTGGTTAGTTAGTACCCAGTCTAACAAGGTACTGTTTCCTGGTCTGTAGTTTGAGCGGGTAGGTTGGTCCACTATTTGGAGGAAGTTAATTGAGTAGACCGCATCCTTATAAGCGGCAGAGTCATGAGACAACCAACTGATGTTGAAATCACCCAGCACAATGACTTTGCTGTTAGAGCAGATGTTAGCTAGGTGCTCATGCAGTACTCTAAATCCTTCATCTACTTCCCTGGGGGGTAAGTAGGCTGAGACGAGAGTAAGGCCTTTGCCCTGGGTGCCCAGGGTTAAGCTCACAGAGTGTATCTGAATGTTTTTTCCTGTGCTTAAATGTGGGAGAGCTATCCCCTGCAGGTGTTCTCTTATGTAGATTAAGCAGCCACCTCCCCTCTTACCTAGCTGATCATGGTGGAAGGGGCTGTACCCATGGAGCTGGACTTGGCTGTACTTGGTCCTAGGGGTGAGCAATGTTTCAGTAAAGGCCAGGATTTCTGGGTTGTGTTGCACTTCCCAGGCTTGCAGCGGGTCAAGTTTTGGCAGCAGACTGCAGGTATTAAGGGATGCTATGGTGATCAGACGACTTTTCCTGGTTTGCCCTGTGGCATTGTGACTAGGGCCAGGGTTGGGATGAATATTGCCCGAGAGCATTAAGAGTAACCAGACTACTCTGATTGTGAGGAGTTTGAGTTGCTTGACAGAGAGCGAGGTGGAAGGCATTGGAACCGGGGTTGATACCTAGTGTTGTAGGCAAAGTGACTTGTTAGAGTAGTAGGATAAGGTAGCGGTGGTCAGCGGTTAGTGTGCACAGTGACCCTGACATCAGGGAGGGCTTTGAATGTTGGGATACAAGGACATGATGTGGAGTTAGGGATCCCTTCTCTGTATATAGGAAGCGGTCCCAGAGCTATATTACAGCAGGTGAGCGGCAAGGCAGTAGAAAGTAGTAGGAGGGTCATGAGATGTTACTAGCCAGGCTGCATGCAGCAGCTTTGCTGGTTTTATAGTGTCGGGCATTGCTGGTTGGTGTGGTTCGGACAGTGGGAGGTTTTTGTCTTGGTGCACCCTTAGCAGCACACTAGGATGTGTGGGGTACATATGCTTTATGGGTTAGTTTGGGGTTGGATCCTGGGAAATTACCTTTCCCTGGAGATGGTACGTAGGTTTCTGGGACTGTTGGATGCAGGTCCACCCATTTGTGTAAACAATCTGTAGGTGGTGCAACCAGTGAGATAGGGTACTATTTGGCTTTAAGGGGCAGTGCCTGCTGTTGGTGAATTACTCTGTAAAGGGCTGGGACGCAGAGAAGAGGAGTGGTAGAGAACTGAGTGGGAAGAGAAAAAGCAAATTTAAAGGAGGCCTGGGGGGCAGCAAAAACAAACCCTGGTGCTTTACCGGCAGACAGAGCCAGCTGGGGTGCCAAAGTCCAATGTAAAAATCAATTCAAAAGGTGCTCCAATCAGTGATGGCTCTCAGAGGAGGCCGTCCAATCAGGATTCGCCTGAAACCTGCCGGGACCAATCTGAAGTGTTGGCTCCTTGAGGCCAGCTGGCGGTACTACCTGGGGTAGGGATCCGGGGTGGAGAACCGAAGGGGCGGCCATAGAAGTAGGAGAGTGGTCAGTCAGGCGGCAGCCATAGATTCTGCTGGTGAATGCCACCTTTTGGCAGTGTTGCACTGCTTCAGGCGCAGGACCCTGGGGGAAGAGGGAGAAAACACAAGTAATTATAGAAACAGTGACACGGGGGCAGGGGTGTCTGGCTGCAGTTCATCAGATGGGGCGGCGGTGGTTTACTGGTAGATAAAGGCAGAGAAGATGCCAAACAGATGGGAGGAGGTGTTCGGGGGAGAATAAGATAGGTGGAGGGGGGAGCCAAAGGCGATTAGAGTTGCAAGGGGGGGGAGTAGAGTTACAGGGAGCAGAGAATAGTTAAACTGAGAGTAGGGAGATGGTGCAGGGTAGGGAAAACAGCAGATATAGATTAGTGGCAGGTGGGAGCAGAACTGGGGAGGAGATTTAGCAGAAGCGAGAGAAGTAGCTTTTGGGCTGAAAGTAGTGAGAGTGGGGCTAGGAAACAGAAGGGGAACACTAAAATTACTCAAGTAAGCAAGCAGGTTCCAAACTGCAAAAAATAGTGAGGTGCAGCACTTCTGCCTTGAATTTATTGACTGGGTTGATTTTAAGGGGCAAATAAATATCCGTATTCTTAAGTTGTTTCTCAGCTTCCCTTATATAGTACACTTTATCTAAAATGACCACATTGCATCCTTGTCTGAGGGTTTTATAATTATATCATCCATCCCTTGCAATTCCATTAAAGCACCCCTTTGTGGTTCAGTTAAATTGTCCCAGTGTTTTCTCTCTTTCATCACAGTTAAGTCTGCTGTATTTTTTAGTGCAAGTCCTTGAAAAACCTGTATTGCTTCACTGCCAGGGCTAGGAGGTAGAAACGTGGATTTTTTTCTTTGTCGGGTCTGGCTGCATCATTGTCTAAACTCGCATTGATGTCCACTAAAAGAGAGGCAATTGCTCCCTCATCCCTCCCTCCGCCCCCCCCACATTTGCATACTGCAAAAGCAGTGATAAATCAGTTAGAAAGAACATCTAATGCAGGGATATTAACATCAATTATTCGATTATATTCAATATTAACTGGTATATCGTCATTACCCAGTTTCCCCATATTCTGATCTGAGAAACTTTTTTAATTTAATTTCTGAAACAGCCTAAAGAGGTCGCAATGTATATCAAATTCATTTACATGGCTGACCGGTACAAACAATAACCCTAGTCCCAACAGGTTTAACTGTGCATCGGTTAAAGTTCTTTGAGATAAATGAATTACAGTCAGTCTGTGATGCCCCAGGAGCATTAGGTTTTTTACTCACTGATCTTGTTCCTGATTGGCCCATCCTCTGCATGCGTTTCTTTTTTTTTTTGGGGGCTGATTAGGTCCATAGTTATTTCCTTCCATGTTAGTCTCTTTACTGGAGGAGCGCGCATCACGTGATGGTGAGGCTGAGGGGGATGATTGCTTTGAACTTCAGTTACGGCTACCTGATCTGCCCCTTGAATTTCTTCTTCCCTGTGATAAGGAATGGCTTTGACTTTCTCACATATAAATTTGATTGCTAGGGTAATCATGTTCATTGCTGGCCAATTTAGTTATTTTCCATTCTATTAGTTCAGTCTTCCACTTTTTAGTTTTAACCATCAGTTTTGAATCAAGCTCTTTAATTAATGGATGTCCATCAAATTTTGATAATTCCTGATGTAAGCTCTGTCTCTTGTAATACAATTTTTGCGGTTATACGTGTCCTCTTCTATTTGGATTCTCACTAATTCAGTGGAATTGCTCTTAAGGTTTGTCTCCCTTTTATCATGGAACTACATTTGTTCCAAGCCACAAGCAGGCAGTTTAGTTAAATGCATCCCTCTGGGAACTAGCTCCTTCTCTATTTATTTTTTCAGAAATATTATATTGTAATGTAGAGCTATTTCTTTTATTACAGCTTTGCCCAACTTGAAGAAAAATGGTTTTAATTTTACCTTCATCTGACGTTGTGCGTGATCCATTGTTCACCATTTCTGTCTCCAAACTTATGGCAGCCCATCATGTAGCCAAATTAGTGCTCATTAGAGAAAACACCATTGTCCTCCAAGTTTTTTATTCCACAAGATGGTATGTGAGAAACCCTTCAGGATTTTCAAACTGAGTTTATAATTCTCTCAATGTGTGGGGGCAAAATTTCCACTGTAACTTCAGCAGAACTCATGGTATTCTCACTGCACTGAGCTGACTGGCAAAGCTATACATAAGTGCACCAAAAGATGACAGCACTCAGGACAAGAGTGGGTGCTGGAAAATAGTAAATAAAGCGTAATAATAAGAATCCAGCACTCCAAACTGCAGTAGATTCAGTTCAAATTCTTTTTACTGAGAAATTTTTTTAGAACAAGTACTACGTTTTAAAAAAAATTCTCAGTAAAAAAAATTTGAACTGAATCTACTGCTGTTTGGAGTGCTGGTTTCTTATTGATAAACAAATAAAACATTCCCTGGTGCCCAGTGGTATCCCTCTCCTTCTAATGCCTGTCCCTATAACAAATAAAACATTTCCTGGTGTCTAGTGGCAACTCCCTACTTTTCAATTGCTTGCTGCAGTGTATTAAAAGAAGTCTCTGGTGTCTAGCTCTGGTGTGTAGTGGTGCCCCCACATCACAGGGTACACCACCCTGCCACCCCCTTATCGTAGTTGCCAGCACCACAGGGAGCCCATATGGCAACCGGCACAGCCCTATTCTCACCACCTCGGCTGGCCACCATATGCAGTGAAATATAGTACACATAGTGCATCATGTAAATGGAGCAAGCATACTGTCTACAGTAGACAGTACATGCATGCCCTCTGCAGTACACAGGATGTGCGCTCCCTGTCATTAAATATGGCAGACAGCTGAGGCGGTGAGAGGAGGGCTGTGCTGGTTGCCATATGGGCTCCCCACAATGCCAGCAACTGTGGTAAGGGAGAGATGAAAGGGTGGTGTATCCAGTGCAGGTGGTGCAGAGGGAACTGCTAGACACAAGAGACTTCTTTTAATACACTGCAGTGAGAGATCAAAGGGTGGGCATGCCACTAGTCACCACAGAATGTTTTATTTGTTACAGGAATGGGGATTGGAGGGCAGAGGGTACCACTGGACACCAGGAAATGTTTTATTTGTTATGGAGATGGGGATCAGAGAGTGGGGTGCTACTAGACACTAGGGAATGTTTGTGCATCTACGGGGACAGGCTTTGAAAGATGGGGGGGTGTCACAAGACACCAGGGACCAGGTTTTCTCCCCTGACCACTAACTTGGCTGTTGGCTGCAGTGGCTCTGCCAACTGCTAGGGTTGCTCGGAGTAAACTGGGCTTTTTCTCAGTGGTAATTGTGCTGCACAAAGTGGCCTGTGCTAGTGCAGCACTACCATGATGAATATTGCAATGCACCCAAGTTCATGTCCCCCATCAACTCTGGGGACACTCAACTCCCGACTTGGGAAGAACAAGAAAAAATAACCCATCACCCTTGTCCAAGGGGATAGGCAGACCAGCGACCTCGCTGAAGTTGCTAACATCTTCAACTCTTTTTCAGCAACCTCGACAAATATAAACCCTCCCCTCACACCTTTCCCCCTGCTTGTCCCACATCCCCTCTCCCCCCATCCCAACAAATACCAAGTCCAGTCCCAAATTTTATTTCTGAGCCCTAAAGCCTTTGGACACTAAGATAATCTGGAGTAATAACCCCAAACCCAGCAGAGAGGCTGATGGAATAGACTTCAAAATCCTTAAGCTCACCATTAAACTTCTAGCGGCCCCTGTCACCAAGGCAAGGCAAATTTTATATCTTAGGTGCCCATTCCTGGAGGCTCTGGGCGCCTTACATAAAAATCATAAAAATTAGCAAACAAGTTATACATAAACACTAAATACAGTAATGCAGCTAAAAAAACAACTAATGGTTGGAAACAGGATAGCTGCCTTTCCCATGTATTTAAAGGGCTACGTCTGGGTATGCCAAGGCAAACAGATGCGTGTCAAGTTGGCCCTTGAACACCTCGACTGAAGGGGCCTCCCTGATGGCTAGAGGGAGCAAATTCCAAAGGATGGGGCCAGCAATGCTAAAACCCCTGTTGCCAGTGGTTTTAAGCCTTGTCCTAGGAATCACTAGGAGGCCCCTAGAGGAGGATTGGAAGGAGTTGACTGGAGCGCAGGTGTTAGGAGATCTAACAGATAGGCAGGGCCAAGTCCATGTAGGGTCTTAAAAGTGAGTAAACCTACCTTGAAGATAATCCTCCACCTGACCGGCAGCCAGTGCAGTTCACGCAATACCGGAGTTACATGACAACCTCGAAAGGCCTGTCAGCAACCTGACAACTGCATTCTGCACCAGCTGCACTGGCTGGAGGGTACCTCCCATAACCCTGAAGTATAGGGCATTACAGTAATCAATCCGGAAAGTAACCAAGGCATGAACTAGAGAGGGCAGGTCTTCCAGTGAAACTAGGGGCTTGATCCTGGCGATGTTCCTCAAGTGGTAAAAAACACTTTGGACAACAGATGACACCTGAGATTCAAATGTCAAACCATCATCTAGGAACACACCAAGGTTGTGCACCCTAGAGGAAGCCATCAATGGTGTTGGCCCCAGGAAAAGTCCAGTTGCCACACTACAGGCACTCCTATCACACCTTCGGCCCACTCCCACTACCAGGACCTCTGTCTTGTCTGGGGTTTAGTCACAACCAGCTGGAGCATATCCAATTACTGATCTCGGCCAAGCAGGAGTTAAGCACATTCCCAGCATCAGATGTTCCAGGGGCAAAGGATAGATACACTTAGATATCATCTGCATAGCAGTGAAAACCCACATTGTACTTCCTAATGACCTGACCTAGGGGCAGCATGTACACTGCGAACGACATTGGCGACAAGATCGATCCCTGAGGTGTACTCTGCATGACAGGAGCTTCGGGGGGGAGGAGGAGGAGAAATTCCCCATCACTACCCATTGCTTCCTGTCAGCAACGTAGGACTCAAACCAGTGGATAACAGCGTGGGCAAGTCCAAAGTACTCTCTCTGAGACGTTCAAGTAGCACAAAGTGATCAAAAGTGTCAAATGCTGAAGAGAGATTGAGGAGAATGAGAACTGACCTATCTCCTCGGTCCCTAGCCCTAAGGAGGTCACTGTGCACCTGAATTAGTGCTGTTTCCATGCTATGCATAGCTCGGAAACCTGACTGGAATGGCTCATAGATATCAAAGGTCATAAGGTACTCAATCTGAAGCGCCACATATTTAACAACATTCTTACCCAAAAATGGAAGGTTGGAGATAGGTTGATAATTCTCCAGGATGTCTGGAATGAGGGACTGTTTCTTTAGGAGGGGCCTCACCAGAGCCTCTTTCAAGGAATCCGGGAAGAACCCCTCTGACAACGAACACCGGACAATCAAGGTGAACATCGGTCCAATGGAATCAATGCATCCCATCAAGAAACGCTTTGGTACTGGGTCCAGTTCACAAAATGGTTGCTTCAGTTTCGAAGCAACTTCAATTACCTCAGCCACCTCCACCGGTTTAAACTCCTCCCAGACAGGAGGAGTGCCTCTGCTATCCTCACGGTGATCACTGCGAATTGTTGAACAACTCATTGGCAGGATTCCTTGTGGGATTGAGGACACTCTGTCCGAGAAGTACTTAGCAAACTCATCACACAAAGTGACAGAAAAAACCTTTTTGGCTGCAGACAGGCTGGATATAATAGCCTGTCTTCAGTCTGAAAAAGAACTGTTGGTCGGTTCCTCCCTGCAGCAATCTCCCTGGATAGGAACTCTGCCTTCTTACAGTTGATTGCTCCCTGGTACTCACCATAGTGGGTATGCAGGGCCAGCTTGTCCTCTAGCCAGGTTCACTGCCAGAAATGCTCTAACTTCTGACCCCTAATCTTCATTGCCTTGAGCTCCCCATCAAACCAAGGAGACTTCAAGTGAGAAGATTTGGGTCATACACAGACCAGTGCAAGTGCATCAAGTGCCACAGACATCACCTTATTATAGGTGGCAACTGCCGCACCCATGCCACTTGCACATGCAGCATCTACATGGGTTCACTGTCAAAATCACACAACCGCAAAAGCGCAAGACATTTAAGCACTTGCATTTTAGTGCTTGTTAAAAATTGCGATGTAACAAAATATCGGTTCCATAAAAATAGCAGTCACAGCTCAAATCAACTATGCATTATTTACTGTAACTTACAGCATGATGCTCAGGCAGCACAAAATATCGGTCACAGCTAAAATCAGGTGGGATTGAAGGATAGATTGGAAGTGACACCGAAGTAACGATCCAGGTGGTTTTTCAAGCTGTCAGATTTCGACAAAGGTCGAAGCCTTCAGTACTAGGGTGACTACCCTAGAAACTAAAATGTACCTGATGGCTGGGAAAGATAGATGCCCCAAGGATTGCTAGTAAGTAGGGCTATAGGGTGAAAGCAGAGTCCCTCTGCGAGCTCCATGCTGCACACTGAAGTCCTGCGTAAATGAGCATATTTCTTTAAATATAACCTTATATTTTTAAAAAGAGAATGCTTAGCAACAGTTTCAACATATTGCCTCGTGGTTCAAGTCTGCCAGAGGAGTGTAATTGCCTGCAGATCACAACACTCACATTATTTCACAACTATCTGTAGGACAAGTTGCGTTAAATCACTTGCTAAGAGGTTAATGCTTCAGTACCCAAACACCTTTATTGCCTTTTCCAACAGTAAATTGACCCTTTGTTTTCGAGGCAGCAAGAGTCTTTAACCCAACACGGCTCGCTACAGTTGCTATTTCAGAAACATGTTTTTCAAAACATCCCTGTGTTCAAGGACAACATTCATGCTAAAACTGAACTGTAGTGCAATATTGGCAGTGACAATATTGGCAGAACACTCGGGAGCATTTTCCGAATCTCTCTTCAATATCCCTTAGTTGTCTGTATCTCCCTGTTCATAACATCAGTGCTGAGCAGTCATTTTCAAAGTATGGTGCTTTGTTGTCAGATAATAGACACAGTATCAAGTCCAAAAATTTGAGGTAGGGTTGCGGTACCAGCAAGCTGCGCTAATCCAACATGCGCTTTTTTGCGCTAATGCGCGTATCATGAGCACTGTATTGACTCACACTATTGTGGATGCATGATTTTAACTGGATACCATCTACACTAGATAAGCCTGCCACTACCAGATATCCCTCCAGGGACAATCCCCTCAAAGGGTGGTAGCTGACCATCTCAACAGGGAGAGGGCTCTCGGGGGGCGGGGGGGGCGGAACAAGAACCTCACCATGCAGTAATCAGACCAAATGGCCTGATCAATCTTGAGGCTACAAAACCTCAAGCCCCAGTGAAAACACCAGGTCCAGCATGTGAAGCTGTGGTGGGTCACAGAAGTAGCCTCTTGTCAGGTCCAGAGATGTTATCTGGAGGAGGTTGGAACCAAGCCTGGAGGACTCATCGTCAGCCCAGGTGTTGAAATCCCCCAGAACCAAACATATGGAGGACTCCAACACCTCCCCAATTATGAGATCCACCACCTCCTGCAGGAACCCCCCCCCCAAGGAGGGCGATAGACCAGGAGGATCCTGCAGCCTGCACCCAGACCCCCACATACTGCCACACATTCAAAGGACCTGGTAGTTCCCACTTTGTGCACAGTGAAGCCCAGCTCGGATCTAAAACAGTGGGCCACTCCCCCACCCCTGCATCCCACCCTAGGGCAGTGCACTACAGAGTACCCTGGGGGGGACGGCTGCCTCCAAAAGTGGCCCGGCATCATCACCCACCCAGAACTCTGTGATGCAAGCCACATCTACTGCAGAAATCAAGTCCGCCATAATTGCAGTCATGTTTCTGATTGATCTGACATTGCAGAGCACTGCCCTAAGGGGTCTGGTAGGCGCTGCAGCCCCTCTGGCTGTCTGCCCACTCAGTCTGGTGGGACCCCCTGGGGACAGGAGCCAAACATGTCTGGACTCTCTTCAGGTCCCGTCTAACCCAGGATGTCTCCTGCACCCAACTACCCCTATCCTGCTCACCTCCAACGAGCCCATGGCACCCCAGCACCACCAACCAGTCCTGTTTCTCCAGATCCCAACCTTCAACAGAGCCTCGGTGTCCTCGTTAACACTGAGGGGCTGGTGAAGGGCCAGAGATCACGCAGCTGGGATTCTGCATAGGTGATTCACACCTGCCCCAGACCCTTTACGTATCCCAGATGTAGTGATCATGTTCCTCCCAACAAATCCTGGGATATACCAGCAACCTCCCAACAGATTGTAAGATATACTGACACTCACACACCCAGACACACTAATAAACTATACTAACAACACTCACTCCAAACATATTTACATACATTACTTAAAATCCTAAAATAAACTCCAACCCCACAATCAACCTTATACTATAACCTCTCTCCACCCCTTATAATCTTCTCCACCTCCCACAAAAGATCAGATTTGGCAACAGAGATAGAATTCAAATTCCTTACTCAGGAGAGGAAAAGCTCCCAAGTCACAAAAGAAAATATAAGCACCCAAAAGGGTACTGTCCAAAGGTTTTCAGTTAGTTGCAACAGAAAGTCAAACAGCGATATTAAGAAAGTCCAGCCTTCGTAAGTTGTAGAAAAGGTAGCACTCTCTCCGTCCTTTTGAATCAGTCTCAAAGGCAGCTGAGATTCCTACTTGGGCAACTTTTCAACCAGTGAGGCCACCACAAAGAGAGGCTACACTCACCAGTCTAGGGTACTTTCAGCAAAGTTCCCCAGGAGCAACAGATGAAATTAAAGAGCACTCACCCAGCCTCAGGGAGTAGTAGGGAAACTGCACCTCTCCCACTGGCACAGGTCCCGACGGATGTTAATTTATTCCTTGAGGCACCTACAGATGAGTGCACACCAGAACAACCAATTGGGGACACTCACAAACTGCAGTCCAGCTCCGTGGAAAAATCACGCCGCTGCACAGAAGCCACTTGGGTACACCAAGCCAGAGTCAGCTGGGGATACCGCCAGTTCTCCGCATTCCTCAATAGAGACTCCCAGTAATGCAAGAGCGTAACCTAGATTCACCCAGGAAGCAAAAGGATGCAGCAGATCTCCACATCCTTCTCCAAAAATAGCCAGTGATCAAACAGGAGTTCAGCATGTTTGTAGTTCATTTGCATCACTAGGTAAGGAAAAAGATTCGGCTCCCCATACGACGTGCAGGGGAAAAGACGGACCTCACCCCACAACTAACACACCAAAATCTGGTCAGCAGAAAATCATCTACACAAATGGCCACACTCTGGGGGAAAAAGATCCCAAACCTGGAGGCAACAATGACAGAGGCTAAACTGGACATAGTAGCCATTAGTGAGCCTTGGTTCACCAGTAACCACACTTGGGAGACTTCAGTACCCGGCTACGTACTGTTCAGAAGAGACTGAGGCACAAAAGTGGGGGGGAGTGTTATGTCAATGAAAATATCAAAGCTACAGAAATTCATAATACACATAAGGAGCCAGAAGAACTGTGGATCACCCTAGAAACAGGAAATGGGACAGCCATACAAACTGGGGTTGTCTACAGGCCTCCAGACCAGGGGGAGCACATAGACACATTACTGTTAGAAGATATACAAAACATGACAGCTAAAGGGGAGGTTCTGATAATGGGAGACTTTAACATGCCAGATACAATTTGTCAATACCAGCAGGAACACCCACCAGAACTAGATACATGTGGATTCCCTGCAGGGGGAAGGCCTCAAACAATTGGTACAACCCACAAGAGACAGGGCTATCCAGGATCTAGTACAAACTAATGGGGAAAGGATCACAGATTTCCAGATAGATCACCAGGGGGCCAGTGACCATTACATGGTATGGTTCAATTTGGCTACTAGAACTAAATCATCCCATTCCAAGGCAAACATATGGGACTTCAGAGGAGCTGACTTTGATAAGATGGCCAACAGAGTTAAGCTAGCCCTGGCAAGAAGAAATACAGGTGAAGGGGTACAGGCAAAGAGGGCAAGCATTAAGGATGCAATACTTGAAGCAACATCCCATTGTGTTAGAGAGAAAAGGAAGTGCAAAAGGAGGAAACCACACTGGTTCTCATAAACAGTAGCAGAAAAGATCAGAGCCAAAAGGTTGGCCTTCAGGAAATATAAGGCAACTCAGCAGGATGAAGATAGGGAGGCATACCAAACTTCCCTAAGGGAAGCAGAGAAGGCAGTAAGGCAGGCAAAGGCCAAAACCGCAAAAACACTAGCACGAACAGTGAAAGAAGGGGACAAGACTTTCTATGGATAAAAGAAAGTCCAGAGGGGGTATTGCTAAGATCAAAGGGGATAAGGGGAAGTGTGTGGAGCAGGACCAAGAAAAAGCATCTATCCTAAATAGATACTTCTGCTCAGTATTTACTGAGGAGAAGGTAGGGCAGGGCCCACAGCTCAGGACCATGGACACAGGGGGAGGGAAGTGTGCAAAAGGCCCTTCACAAAAGAAAGGGTTGTATAAGAGCAGGTTAAGCTCAGGGCGAACAAAGCAACAGGACTTAATGGCATTCATCCCAAGGTTCTAAAGTAGCTAAGGGTGGAACTAGCAGAGCCATTAGGAGAACTGTTTAGTGAGTCTATGAGCACAGGAGAGGTCCCAGAAGACTGGAGAAGGGCTCATGTGATTCCGCTCCACAAGAGTGGTAGCAGGGAGGAGGCAGAGAATTACAGACCAGTCAGTCTTACCTCAGTAGTGGGCAAGATTATGGAGGCACTCCTTAAGGAAAGGATAGTGCAACACCTGGAATCTATAGGAGCACAGGATCAGAGACAGCGTGGGTTTACAACAGGAAGGTCCTGTCAAACTAATCTCATAGATTTCTTTGACTGGGTAACCAGAGTGGTGGACTAAGAGAGTGCAGGTGATATAATCTACCTTGACTTCAGCAAAGCTTTCAATACTGTTCCACATAGAAGATTGATTAATAAGCTGGGTAGGCTCAGGGTGGGTCAGAAGTTGGTCAGCTGGGTGGCAAACTGGTTGGTTGGGCAGAAAACAGAGTGGTGGTAAACGGTATACAGTCAGAAGAGATGCAAGTCACAAGTGGGGTATCTCAGGGATCTGTCCTGGGGCCAGTCCCCTTCAATATCTTCATCAGTGACATTGCAGATGGACTGGAGGGTAAGGTCTGCCTGTTTGCAGATGACACCAAGAGCTGCAACAGAGTAGATGATCCAGATGGGGTAGGCAGAATGAGAAGGGAATTGGAAAAACTGGCAAAATGGTCAGAAGAGTAGCAACTGGGGTTTAACGCAAATAAGTGCAAGATCATGCACATAGTGAAGAGAAACCCTGAAGCTACCTATAGGTTGCAAGGGGAGTTGCTAGCAATCACAAGGGAAGAAAGAGACTTGGACATTATCATCACAGATCTGAAATCATCCAATCAGACCACTAAAGCAGTAGGTAAGGCTAGAGGTATGTTGGGTGTATTAGTAGGGGTATCACAAGTTGGAAGAGGGAGGTAATAATCCCTCTTTACAAGACACTGATTAGGCCCCATCTGGAGTACTGTGTGCAGTACCGGAGGCCACACCTTTACAAGGACATTAACAAAATGGAGTCAGTTCAGAGAAGGGCAATCAAAATACAGGAAGAGACTTAGGAGCATACAAGCAGCATACAGAAATTGAAATCAGATTTCATTATGTGTAGTACTACCTTTTGATATTTCATCTGGTGCATGTGTGGCTTAGGGTACGTAGGCAAAACAGTTCTCCCTAAGAGAGAATACAAAGCACATTAGATATCTCATCAATGCTTGACTTGACAAAGCTGTTGGAAGGCATTTTAAAGAAAAGCTTAATTCCAACCAAAGGATCTGCATTGTATGGGCTTGGAAATTGCTAAATGTGGTAAGAGGAGGTGATAAACAAAATAAACTGTCGCAAAGGGAACGTTATTGGATCTGTAGGTTAAACACTGTAAGCCCATATGGTATGAATGAGGTACTGGACCTGAAATCTTATTTGTGAGGTACAGTAGTAGCACAGACATTGCCAGATATTTCTGCAAAATTTCTGAAGAGTTTATCTCTGCTGCCCTTACTGTGGAAATGCAGAAAGCAGGAGATATTTCTGGAAATATCACTGAAATTTCAGGAAATGGCTGGCAGTGTCTAGTGCTGCTACTGTATTGCTAAATAATAATACATTTTTCTCCCCCATAGAGGGTGACTTTTAGTTTGCTAACTTGTCATTATCTGTCCTTTCCAGAGTTATTCATCTAGTCTGGGTTTTAAATGTTGTTGAAGTTTGATTGTTAGCACTTTCTAATAAATACATTATTATAAAGTGATATATAACAAAATATAGCTGATGTGTTTATAAACTGGGCATTTGCTCTTGCAAGAGACGTGGGCTCTGTTTACACACAAAGAAATAAGTTCCTTAGTATTTGACTTGCCTGTGGATCCCCGACAAGGTTTTGCAAACTTGGGTAGATCACCACTTTAAATAACTGGAATTTTTTGTAGTGCGTTTTTCTCATTTAATAAAATACTAACAATATTTAGACATATGGTGTTTAATTTAATTAGCATGTCTATTATATCTCTCCTGATTTGGTTTGTAATTGTGAGAGCGTTTTTTTTTTTTTTAATTTTTGTACTTCTTAATTATGGCTTATGTCATTTGTAAAGCCATTGTATGCATTAGGCTATGAAACCCCTCATTGAGTCCCTGCCCATCTATGTTGAAGACACTAACCATGCTCTCCAGTTATTTGACAGGTTCAGATTCAGTGACTCATCAGCTCATCTTCACCATGGACATCAAACCTCTTTACACAGTGATCCCCACGATGATGGTCTGACAGCTTTGCAGCGTTTCCTGAATAAGCAGGAAGTCCAGCAGCCACCCACACACATACTCATCTGGCAGAACTTTCTTACACCCAATGCTTTTTCTCTTTTTTTTTTTTTTCAGCAGGTCAGTGGAGTTGTCATGGGTACCAAGATGGGTCCCAGCTTTGTTAATCTGTTTGTGGATTGGGTAGGGAACATTGTTTTCTCTCATTCACGGGACAGTGCCTGAACTCTACAAATGTTACATAGATAACTATGTGGGGACACCTCCTGCTCCAGGAGACCCTCCAAGTCTTCCATGACAAGTTTACCATCATCTATCCTTCCCTTCAATACACTGTTGAAGTATCCTCCTCTACACTGCTTTATCTGGATATCCAACTGTCAGTACAGAACACTGGTCTGAAGACATTGGTTTATTACAAACCCATTGACTCTGTTTCCTCCTCCACAGCTCCTTCCATTCTAAACATGTCAAGAATGGCCTGTGTTATTCACAGTTTCTTAGATTTCGCAGGTTATGGAGTGAAGAGGATGATTTTGCTGAGCAGACCCAAATAATGCACAGCTTTTTCATCAACAGGGGATACCCTAAATACACAGTGGACAGAGCACTCTCCCGGATCAGTAACATGCCCTGTAACCTTGACCCATGAGGAAGGATACTGTCATGTAAGAACAATTCCACTAGTGCTTACTCCATCAGCGCACACCTTCTCTTCACAAGATCATCACCAGTAACTTTCCCATTTTGCCAACTGACCCTAACATTGGTACTTCTTTACGGAACCACCTATTGCCTCCTACTGCTGGCCACCCAACCTGTGGAATCTCCTGGTTAAAAGCAGCCTACCTACTCCCTAACAGTTCTCACAACCAGGTACCAAACCTTGCAACAGGACTCGCTGCTACACGTGCAAATTTGTTTCCAGTGTGACTGAAATTTGGAGGTCTACAGGTGTTTTTCACATCACCAAGGAGTTTTCATGCACCTCCACTAATGTGGTATATTGTATTCTTTGCAGGAAGTGTACTGCTATTCACATCGGAGAGACTGGTAGGTGCCTTGCTGACCATTTCAGGGAACATTACAGGGCAGTCAGGAATGGTGACACTGCTAAACCCATTGTATCCCACTTTATCTCCAGGGACCACAGTGTAAATGACCTTTCTGTTTGTGTCCTTCAGCAGGGCTTCCGGGATTCTGACCATAGAAAAAAACATGGAAACCAAGCTGATCATCTGCCTTGGCTCCCAGCAGCCCTCTGGTTTAAATGAAAGGCTTATTTTCCACTAACATCTTTCAGCCACCCCTTATTTTCCCTAAAGTCTGTTTGTATCTGTACACATTTAATTTATTTTTCATTTTCACCATAAGTCTCCATCTCTGTCTCCTTCCTCCACATTTGTCACCTTTCAGCCTTCTTACTAGGCCCTGTTAATTAGTCCCACCTGGGACTTCTCTAGCTGTTTCAATCTTAATATGCTTTATCTTTCCCATCATCACCTTTTTTCACAGATTCTCTCTTAATCTTGTTATTTATCACTTATTCTCCCTGAGCCTCCCTTTTTCTTTCCCCACATATATTCCTTATTTTACCCCCACTAACTTTGTTTTTCTCTATTTGATATTTCCTGAAGAAAACCTAAAGTCAAACACAGATTTTTAACTCTATTTTCGCATGCATTTAATATAACCATTTTATTTTGCTATTAGGCTATATAGCTATTAAGATAGCAAATATTGAAGGTACTAGCTTTGTCTGATTTGTTTGTTTCTTTGAATGAACCAATGAATGTGTTCTTAAATGATGTCACAAGCTATGTCACTATAAATGTACTTGTTTATTATTGGTTTAGGTATGTTTCTGTTTTAAGAATGGTCTATATATTGTGTTTTTATGCATGTTTAGGCACTATTAGTGGAATATGCACTAGCACTTTAAATTTGTTCAATAAGGTGCTTGAGAGGCATGAAGGTGCATGCTCTGATGATGACCACAAGGGTCGATACGTGAGCGTCTTCGGTTTGCCTCTAAACCATTAGTAGCATCTTGCCGCGTAGCTATTTGGTACTTGTAACTAAAACGAGTTTCCTTCGTGAATATGCACTAGCACATTAGTGTAAATATTACCCATACAGGGTGTTTTGCACTTTAACTCACAATTCTGGAGCTCCAAGGAAATGTTATTTTTTTCTTTCGTTGTGCACCAGCTCTGCATATAGACGCATACAAAATGAATTATAAGAACTGTTGACAGACATCATGTGGTGAGAGTAGTTTTTCTCCTCAGTGTTTTTTGGTTGCTATATATTTTTCTTAAATGGTTTTATGTTTTTTCCTGTGCCATTGTTTTGAGTGCTGACCTCACATAGTGGTTTTTGCCACTTATTCTGTGTTGATATAAATGTACTATATTTTGTTTCTGTAGTCAGACCCCTGACAAAGCCTCTGCATTTGAAGCAAACTGCTGGGCGAGGTATGACTTATTCATTTGAGGTGACTGGCTAGCAGCCACTTGGCACTAGTCCAATAAAGACATCTGAATTCTGCATTACAGATTGCGTCTATTTTTCATTCTTCAGGAGTACTACCAGTTTGAATGCCTACTAAGGTATTGGGACTGGCTATCCTTTTGGTTGCACCCCTGGGTGGTTTGTGTGTGCAAAGGTAATTTGTGGAACAAGATGGTACAGGGACAGCATCAGAAAACACATGAGGACAGATTAATGGAGCTCAATATGTATACCCTAGAGCAAGAGGGGAGGTGATATGCCAATTAATCGGGCTCCCCCAGGGCTCCATTCTGGGCCCACCCTGTTCTCCTTTTATAAATAAGTTCCCTGACATCTGTCACTCCACCAAAATTGTCCTATATACTGACAATGCAGCCCTTTACTGCAGCAACAATAACTTGGACTCAGTGTTCACAAATCTGCAAGCTGATTTCAGCAAGCTATACGCATGGTTTTCAGCCAACGGGATGGTCCTCAACTCTAAGACCAAGCTTATGATCATCTCAGGCCCAAGAAAAACTCTTAATCTAAGCCAGACCTTTACAGATGACCTGGATAATAGCAAAGAAAGAGTGGATGAATTTAAATACCTGGGACTGCTCCTCAACTCTCACCCGACTTACCACATACATATAGGCAACCTCATCAAGAAGATCCAAATGAGGTTAAGTCTCCATTACAGAATCATGAAGTTTTTAATCCCCGTCTCCAGACTACACTTGGCTAGTTCCCTGCTCCTTCCCCTCCATGAATATAACTCTATTGTCCACTCCTCCTCCCCCCACCACCACCTCCCTACCTCCTCTTCACCAGGCTCAGGACCACATATAATAACACTGCATGTTTTGATACCGAACTTCCTTGGTCTACCCACCACTGTACCCTTTACAATGCCCTTAACTGGTTCACGCTAGAGAGGTAGGTTCCATTTTAAAATCCTCTCATTTTTACGTAAGTCAAACATTAACTTATTGCCAACAAGTGTTACATCTTTATTCCCTAAAGCGGTCACAAGCGATGTACAAGAAGTGCCTTACGCCACATCTATGACAGCCCTTCTATCACACCATGCATGCCCAAAATTCCATTACCTTCAAGGGCCCCAAGCTCTACAACAAACTGCCCCTGAAATCCAACCATGTAACACCATCACAACTTTCAACCACACCCTCAAGGACTACCTCCTAAAAACAACTACCAACTCCTGACCCGGTCAGCCTCCCCCTCTGAATAAATAAAAACAAAATCCTTTTCTCCATGACCAATTCCTCCTTTTCTCCTCTCCCTCATTCACTCCCACTCACCTTCTGCCCCATTTACCCCTCCCCCTTTTTCTCTTACCCCGGGGCCACTAGTAGTTGACCTTACTAGGTGTTTTGGATCTTCAGATTGGTCTGAAGACAGTGAGCCTCTGAATTTATTGTAAGCTGTTGTACATAATTAAATGTTTTACTGTAAATACTTTACCTTTGTAGGTTCCTCCCAGTGCACTTTAGGGTTACCTGACTCTGTATGTTCAATGTTATTTATACCATTTCTTCCTTGTATAATGTGAACCTGTTTCAGTTATGTACTAGTTTTTGATTGCAAAAATATCTGTACAACTAGACATTTCTGAAAAGGGGCATTTTTGCTCACATATTCTTCAGTATAAAATAAAACTGACTGACTATCCTTTTCAGTTCAACTGAGGCAGCATTTAACAAGCTTTGTCAGGGAGTTAGGCACCTGAGCTGAGGAGGGGTGTCTGCAAAAGTAGAGGGTACAAGCAGCTCAACTGAGCATCGTCATAGTGTTAGGCTGGGGGGAGTCAGGGGCAGTGACAAGTGGCATTGGCGGTAATTAAACTCCTGAGTTGCCTCTTGAACTGGCCAATTTTGTTATTTAATATAGATTCAGGGAGCTCATTTAGCCATTGAGGGGCTCTCACAGAAAAGGGACACCCCACTAATGTAGTTTTTAAGGTTGTTCTTAGTCATGGCCATAGAGGAGTAGGGGTTTAGGGGTGGTACTAGAAGGTTTTGTATTACAGGAGTAAGACCGATCAGCTTTTTTTTACCCAGTATGCAGGTTTGAAGTTTGATTTTTATCCTGTAGGGGGAGTACACCAGATAGGGAGTATAGGGAGCAGGTGTATGCAAGCCTGTCCACACCCAGTATTAAGCATCAGGCCTTGGTTAGGACTAGGTTGATCCTATTTAGGATAGTGTCTGAGGCTACTCCATATAGCGTGATCCCGTAATCAATGATAGGCAGGATTGAGCTGGTGACTGTAATTCACCTGACTTCCTGGGTGAAGCTGTGTCTTTGTCTGTATGTACAGTAGCTCCCAGCTTTCTGTTGACTGTTTACTATGTAGTCAACATGAGGCGCAAATGAGAGGGTGTTATCAATGGTGACACCCAGATACTTGAACATACTGACCTGCTCCAACGGCATACCATTTTCATTTACAATAGTCATGGGTAGTGCTTTGTTCCTCATGTGCAGCCCTGCAAACAGCAATGTCTTAGTTTTTTTGTAGTTTAAGACTAACTTCTTACTTTTGAGCCACCCCTCAATCTTCCTAAAGCTATCCTGGAGATCTCCTGTCAGGGAGTCCTGGCATGGGTTACTTGAGAAGAGAACTGTCGTCTACATAGAGCAATATCTTTGACCTAGGACAAGCTTCCAGCAGGTTGTTGATGAAGAACTGAAAAGAAGTGGCCCCAGAATCAATCCCTGTGGTACTACAACTGCCACATTTTCGGTGTCAGATAGCACCCCTCTGAATTTGCTACACTGCTTTCTACCGTGAGTCAGCTTTTGAACCATGTCACTGTGTCCTGTGAGAGACCCAGGGAATAAAGTTTAGTTAGCATGAGGGTGGACTGATAAGGCAAGACAAAGTTTTTTTTTAAAAGACGTCCAATCCTGGAGGCTCTGGTCACCGTACATAAAACCAACCATAAAGTAATCATCAATAAATAACAATCATAAAAGCAATAATACTAATTAAATACAATTCAGTAAATAAAAATAAAAATTAGGGACAGATGATGTAGTAAGTCAGAACAGGACAATATTTACAAAACTGGGTCAGGAAAAGCTTACGTAAACAAGTCCTTGAATACCTCCACCGAGGAGGCCTCCCTTATAGATGGAGGAAGTGAATTCCACAGGACGGGTTGGTGACACAAAAGCTCTGTCACTGGCAGTTTTTAACCTCATCCTCAGAATTGCAAGGAGCCCCCTTGAGGAGGAACGGAGGGAGCGGACTGAAGTAGCAGACATAAGATCTGACGGGTAACCAGGGCCCAGGCTATGTAGGGCCTTAAAGGTGAGCAAGCCCACCTTAAAGAGGATCCTCCACCTGGCTGGCAGCCAGTGCAGTTCATGCAGCACCGGGGTGATGTGGCAGTACTTAGACTGCCCTGTCAACAACCTGGCAGCTGCATTCTGCACCAGCTAAAGTCAGCAAAGGGTACCTCTCTAGACCCCGAGATAGAGTGCATTACAGTAATCAAGCCTCAAAGTCACAAAGGCATGCACTAATATAGGTAGGTCCAGGGGCAGAACCAGGGGCCTAATCCTGGTGATATTCCTCAGATGGTAAAAGCTGGCAAGAACCACAGACAACATCTGAGCCTCAAGTGTCAAACTGCTGGCCAGAATAATGCCCAGGTTATGCACCCTGGAGGAGGCCTTCAAAGGCACTGAACCCAGGGCAAGTTCTGTCTCTGTGCCCCCGAGGCCAACCCATCATGCCCTCCAATTCAACTCCACTACCAGTACCTCCATCTTACTGGGGTTCAGTCACAACCAGCTGGAGGCCATCCAGTCACTGATTTCAGCAAGGCAGCTGTTAAGCATTTTCTGCTGTGTTGGATGTCCCAGGTGCAAAGGATAGATACAGCTGGGTATTCTGCTAATAGCTTGGCAGAAGACACCAGGAGAAAGGACTGCTGTGTGACTGGACTTCTCTGCTGGGACTAAAGAAGAAGAAACTTTTGTACTTGGACCTTTAATTTAGGGTAAAAAAAACCTAACAAACAAAACAAAAAAAAAAGTGTGTGTTTTGTCTGAGTTAACTGAACTGAATGGGTATCTGAACAGTTATCTAGATGTAAATCTCAGGTGATTGAAAGGACTTAATAGCTGTTAGGTTTAAATTACTTGTAGAAAGATCTAGTAAGTAGGGGGAGTGGCTTAGCTAGAAGGAAGCTACATTTAAAGACTGCCTTAGAAAGATTCTGCTAATAGCTTGGCAGAAGACACCAGGAGAAAGGACTGCTGTGTGACTGGACTTCTCTGCTGGGACTATATTGCCCTCCTTCCCTCCCTCCACCCAAAGCTAGTTCTATTTTTATAGGCACAGGATTTGACTGACAACAGGAACTTCCTGTTTGGGAGCAGGAAGTGAGTGATCACAGAACCACCAAAGACCCACCATCCTAGAAGGGCAAGAGTAGCTCTCCAGCCCCCTCTAGCTGCTGGAGGTCTGCCTCTGAGCAAGTAAGTGGTCTACTGAGAAATATAGGATATTCTTGTCTCAGAACAGGAAAATCAGGAGCTTAAAGGGCACACAGGTAGAAAGTAAGGAGAGAAAAAAAAACAGAGGAAAGAGTAAGGATTGCAAACAGTTAAGGGGCCAGAAATAAGACATGATTGGAGTGCTGTGGAGCAGAAGTCTTCCGGGAGACGTTCTGGAGGATGTGGTGTTGTCCCATCTGCAGGCCTCTCTCTGGGCTGAGGGAGGAGGTTGCTCATCTCCAGGCTGAGTTGGCCAGGATTTGTGGGACCTCCTCTTCCATTCAGGGACCACCACTGCCACTGCTGTTGCCTCAGAGGTTGCCAAGAAAGAGGAGCGGTTGGACCACAATGGGCTCAGGGAGGGTGAGGGTGGTGGAACAGAGGCGCATCCCTCCAGTTGTACCTCTCCACAATCCCTATGCCATCCTGGCAAAGTGTGGTTCCTCTATGGAGGCACCCGCAGTGGAGACCAAGAAGGATGCTGGGAACCTCCACAAAGGAGACCCACAGGAGGGTGGCAGGGGACCCTGCAGGGGAAGGAAACAACTCCTGGTGGGGGACTCCATTGTTAGGAAGGTAGAACTAGGAGAGGAAGGGGAGAGGGAGGTAAGGTGCCTGCCTGGCGCCATGGCTTGGAGGGACAGGGAGCGAATCCTCAGGATTGCCAGAGCAGCTGCACAGGGTAGGGAGCTGGATGTCATTGTCCACCTAGGGACAAATGACCTGGCTAAGAAAGGGAGTAGAGAAGTGCAGGAAGAGTTTGTGGAATTTGGGAGGGGCCTTAGTCAAGTAGCATGCACGGTAACCTTCTCGGAGGTGCTGCCCATCTATGGCATAGGAGAGGCTAGGGTGTTCCGCACCATGGGATTCAATCAGTGGTTGAAAACGTGTGGAAACTCAGGGATTTGGCTTTGTTGGGGATTGGGGTCCACCTGAGTGATGTGTTTATACTGGCATGATGGGCTGCATCTGTCCAGGAGGGGAACCAGGATCCTAGGTGATAGGTTTAAATGCTTCATTGGCAAGCATTTAAACTAGCCAAAGGGGAGGCACTGGAAAGGAGCAGTGAAATCCTAGCCCCCCAAATCACGGTAGTAAGTGCAGCAAACACCAACATAGAGGTGTCGATAGGGAGAAGGGCAGGGGTAAATGGAGAAAGTGACAAAGGCAAGAAAGACAGGGATGGGGCAAAAGGGAGTAAGGCCATCAGGAAATGGAGGGTAATGAGTACCAATGCCTGTAGTCTGGGCAACAAGCTCCTGAGCTGGTGGCCTTGATGGAAGAGGGATGCCTGGATATCGTAGCAGTCACAGAAACATGGTACACAGAGAACCATGACTGGGATGTTAACATACCAGGGTCCATAACCTACAGGAGAGACAGGCAGGGGAGAAGAGGGGGAGGAGTAGCTCTATGTAAAGGAAGGGATAAAAGCAACTGAACAAGAGTAAACAGGGAGGAGCGGAGGCACTGTGGGTCACCTTGGAGACTGGAAAGGGCACCACAATCTGCATGGGGGTTGTGTACAGACCCCCATGTCAGGGGGAAGGAATGGACAAGGATATGATAGAAGGCATTCTTAAAATGGCAGAGAAAGGGGAGATGCTGTTGATGGGAGACCTGAATATGCCAGATGTTAACTGGAGCACATTTGCTGCAGCCACATCTAAGAGCAGGGCCATTCTTGATGTCCTACAGGTGGCAGGCCTCAGACGGCTAGTTTCGGAACCCACTCATGAGGGAGCAATATTAGACCTCGTCCACTCAAATGGGGGCAGTGAGAGGATCTCAGATCTAGAAGTTGGTTGCCATCTGAGGACAAGTGACCATCAGTGTGGTTCACGTTAAACTCAGCTACAGAGTCAAGCCATACAAAAGTGATGGTACTGGACTTCAGGAGGGCAGACTTTGGCAAGATGGGAGAGTGCCTCAGAAAAGCACTAGCAAACAGGCTAGAAGGAGGTGTGGAGCAACAATGGGGAATCATCAAAACTGCCATCACAGAGGCAACAAGCCTTTGTGTGAAGCAAATAAACAAATCAAAATGAAAGAAAAAGCCACTATGGTTCTCAAAAGAGGTGGCTGTGAAAGTCAGGAAGAAAGATAGCATTCTGGAAGTATAAGGAAACACAGAAGGAGCAGGACAGAGAGCTGTACCAGTTAAGGCAGAAGGAAGCAGGGAGGGAAGTCAGAATTACAAAGGCCCAAACTGAGGAAAAGAGAGCCAACTCAGTTAAGAAGGGGGATAAAACCTTTTATAGGTACATCAGCGAGCGTAGAAAGACAAAGGGAGGGATAGTGAGGCTGAATAGAATGAACGGTGGGTGGGCAGAGGGGGACAGTGAAAAAGCAGGGATACTGAATGAATATTTCTGCTCAGTATTCACAAAAGAGGAGGGGGAAGTGCCTAATCCAATTAACAGAAGCACTCTTGATCGGGGGGTTGATCTCAGTCCTTTCACAGAAGAAAGGGTTCTGCAAGAACTCCTAAAACTGAAGGTGGACAAAGCAATGGGTCCTGATGGAATTAACCCCAGAATTCTAAAAGAATTAAGGGAGGAACTAGTGAAACCACTGGCTACTCGTTTTAATAAATCATGGGAGGATGGTGTGGTACCCGAGGACTGGAGGAAGACAGATGTGATTCCCCTTCACAAAAGTGGGAGCAAGACAGAGGCAGGAAACTACAGACCTGTCAGTCTGACCTCTGTGATAGGGAAAGTGATGGAGTCACTTCTGAAGGAAAGAACAGTTGAGTACCTAGAGGCCAGTGGAGCACAGGACCTAAGTCAGCATGGGTTCACAGCGGGAAGGTCATATCAGACGAATCTAATAGATTTCTTTGACTTGGTGACCAAAGTAGTAGACCAGGGAGGGGCTGTGGACATGGCCTACCTAGACTTTAGCAAGGCATTTGACACAGTCCCACACAAAAGATTAATAGTCAAATTAACCAGCCTGGGAGTGGGTCCCAGGGTGGTAGCCTGGGTAAAAGATGGCTGCACAACAGGACACAGAAGGTAATTGTAAATGGAGTCCACTCTGAAGAAAGAGGGTTACTAGTGGATACCGTGAGGGTTCAGTATTGGTCAAGTCCTTTTTATGTTTGCTTGCACACATGTGCAAGAAACATAGTGCCATCATCCGAGATTTTGGAGGTGTCACCTCCTCCTCCAGTTCAGTCAGTGTGTTGGCAGGTGTGGCTCTATAAGCCAATGCATGCTGGAGCTGTCTATGACAAGCTCCAAATGCAGTGGCATACAGTTGAAAGGGGAGCTACGCTTCAGTGAGCAGCAACAAAATATCGCCTGCTCATGTGCAGCTCCACACACACACACACACACACACACACACACACACACACACACACACACACACACACTGCGTGCTGCCCTCCCCACCCCCGCACACACGTATAACCGACGGGTGCCCAATCCCGTTGGCTTGTGCGTGCCCCCACTGCTTCCACATGCCACGCTGGGTGCCCACCATAGCATGGCAACTGATAGAATAGCTGACGGGGGTGCCCAATCCCCGTCGGCTCCACTGTCCTCACCCCGCTGAGCACTGGGTGTCATGATGGGAGCCCACCCCAGCGTGGCAACTGATCATATGGCCAGGACTGCCCAATCCCCGTCGGCTCCACGGCCCCAGCCATCCTTGTGCCACGCTGGGAGCCCACCCCAGCGTGGCAAGCGGTCCCACGCCGCTTTTTTTAACCTGCAAAATAAAAACGGTCCCACAGTGCTTCTTCCAACCCCTCCCACAACCCGCACTCCACCCACTGCGCACCTGCCTCCCACCCCCTCACCCCACACTTGCCTCCGGAGCTTGGCGCGGACGATCTTCGTGGTCCGGGAACATGTCTGCACTCTTCAAAGCCAAACCGCGAACTGAGGAAATGCCGTAAGCTGTATAATGGCCTAGATAGGGTTTTTCAACTTTATTGCATATCTCAGGCATTTTTGGAATTTTGCACCAAATTTTCAACATGGGGTTTTTGGGACCCCTTCTCATGAGTGATGTCACTGTCATGGTGTTATTCGGGCCCGAAGGGTGATTTCGCAGTCACAGCTGCCATTTTTCATATGTCGCCCAAAATGTGTTTTCGCATATGTAGTGCACAATGGTGCTGTTGGTGTGCGAAAGCAATGTTTAGGACAGATTAAGAAAATCAGTTACACTGTTCATGAGCAGAGGTCTTAAAATGGTTATGTTGAAAATTTGGTGACAAAAGTCCATAAAATGACTGTTACGAATGAGCATTGTGCAGTTTCCACGCACCCTCGTAAGTTCATGACTTTGTAATATTTTAATCCAGATTTTCACCAGTGGCATTTTTCCACACTTCCTTATGAACAGTACAGCTGTCATTTTTCACAGCATGGCTGAAGTGTGTTTTCACACTTTCAGCGCAGAGATGCGTGGTCGCTGTGGGAAATCATCGTTCGGCACAGGTAAAGAAAATCACAGTGACACTGTTCATGATCGGAGTTGACAATCTGCTGCAAAAAAATCCCCAACCTAATTATATTACGGGTGTGCGTTGCACAGTTTCTATGTACGCTCATGACTTTGCCATTTTTTTTTTATATTTTTACTGCAGATTTGCAACATTGCCATTTTTACACCTCCCCATGAATAGTACAGCTGTCATTTTTGCATCCTGTTCGAATGTTTTGCACCTGTGGTGCTAAATGCTGTAGTCGCGTGCATAAGCAGCGCTAACAAACTGATATTCCCTGCTCATGAGGTGGGGTCACAAAAAACATGTTGAAAATTTGGAGTGACAATACCAACGAATGCCTGAAGTATTAGGGTTTCCAACCATAACGCCCAACCCTGTAGAGAATGACAGGCATCAGGGTGTGACTTGGGATTCTTGCCTGTAATGCTCATACCATTCCACACCCTGCAGCCAGTGAGAGGCATCGAGGTATGCCTTGGACCTTCGGCCCCAAAATTCACCCCATTCTCCTATATCGCACCCATCTCACCGTATTTTCTAATGAAATGGGGTGCGATAAGACCAAAGACCCTATAGCACACCGTGACACTTGTCAGTGTCTGCAGGGTGGGATGTGGTGAAATGGCATGGCTGTTATGCCTGATGACCCAAACGCACACCCCAATGCCTGTCACTTCCAGGGTGGTGGTGGGGTTGCTTCAGTTCAATACTTCACTGCCATTCCTATTACGCAGTTCTGTAACTTCTACACTACCACTGCCAGCAAGCAAACATTCGGCATTGACAAATGCTTGCTAATGTCTTCATCAGTGACATTGCAGAGGGACTGGGAGGAAAAGTATGCCTTTTTGCAGATGACACAAAGATCTGCAACAGGGTTGATGCACAAGGAGGTGTGGAAAGGATGAAAAGGGACTTGGCAAGGTTGGAGGAATGGTCAGAAGTATGGCAGCTAGGATTCAATGCAAAGAAGTGCAAAATAATGCACCTGGGAAACAAGAACCCAGGGGAAGAATACACAATGTGTGGGGAGGTAGTAACAACAGCAAAAAAAGGAAAGGGACCTGGGGTAATCACATCAGATGACCTTAAGGTTAGTAAGCAATGAGAAGGCAGTAGGGAGGGCTGGGGTATACTGGGATGTATAGGGAGAGGCATCAGCAGCAGAAAACAGAAGTTGTTATCCCTCTGTACAGACAGTTGGTGAGACCCCATCTGGAGTACTGTGTCCAGTTCTGGAGACCCCATCTCCACAAGGACATAGACAGGATAGAGGTAGTCCAGAGGAGGGCAACTAAAATGGTACAGGGTCTGCAAGAGAAGCCATATGAGGAGAGACTAAAGGAGCTTAATATGTATACCCTTGAGGAAAGAAGGGAAAGAGGGGACATAATAGAAACTTAAGTACCTCAGTGGAATCAAAGTCCAAGAGGGTAGCATCTTTCAGAAAGAGACGTGCAAGAACAAGGAGACACAATTTAAAGATAGGAGGGCGGTTCGGGGCAATGTGAGGAAGTATTATTTCACAGAGAGGGTAGTGGATGCATGGAACAGCCTTCCTGAGGAGGTTGTGGGGTCTAAAACTGTGGGAGAATTCAAGAATGCATGGGACAGACATAAGGCAATTCTTGTGGGGGGTAGGAAGAAATAGGTTGTTGGTTAACTAGGATCTGCGGCCTATCCTGTAGGTAGGGAAATGGGCAGACTAGATGGGCCAAGCGGTCCTTATCTGCCGTCAGTCTATGTTTCTATGTATTGTTGACATAGCAATGAAAACCCAAGCCATATTTCCTAATGAGCCCTCCCAGGAGATGCACGTACACGGCGAACAACATTGATGACAAGACTGAACCCAGAGGTACTCCACAAGACAGGAGACTATGGGAGGAGGAGAAATTCCCCATCACTACCCTTTGCCTCCTGTTTGTGAGAAAGGACTCAAACCAGCAGATGACAGTGCCGGAGAGTCCACAAAATTCCCTCAGGTGGTCAAGTAACACACAATGGTCCACCTGTGTCAAAGGCTGAGGACAATGAGAATTGCCCCTCCCCGAACTCTCACCCTGAGAAGGCCATTGAACCCAAACTAATGTAGTCTCTGTGCTGTGCCTCACCTGAAACCCAGACTGGTGAGGCTCATATAGCTCAAAGGCCATGAGGTGCTCCTCAAGTTGAAGCACCACAATCTTCTCAACAACCTTGCCCAAAAATGGCAGGTTGGAGACAGATTGGTAATTTGCCTTGACGTAGGGTCCAAAGATGGTTTCTTCAGAAGGGGTCTCACCAATGCCTGTTTCAAGGCATCAGGAAAGACACCCTCAAACAAGAAACACCAGACAATCAAGACAAACACCGGACCAATGGAGTCGACACATCCCATCAAGAAACTCGTCGGCAGGTCACAATATGTGTGCCTCAGCTTAGAAGCAACCCCAATGACATCAGCCACCTCCACTGGTCTAAACTCACCCCAACTAGGCAAACTGCTCTCCGGGCTCCCAAGGCAATCCCTGTCAGCCAAAGATCAGCTCACTGGCGGAATTCTCTGCCTGATGGACACTCTGTCTGAGAAGAACCAAGCAAACTCTTTGCATAAAGTGTTCGAAATTTTTTTGGCTGCAGACAGGCTGGGTTTAGCAGCCTGTCTACAGTCCAAAAGAACACGGTAGGTCAGTTCTTCCCGGCAGCAATCTCCCTGGACAGGAACTCTGCCTTCTTATGGTTGATTGCCCCGTACTCAACATACTGAGCATGCAAGGCCAGCTTGTCCGCTCCAGGCTTGTCCTCCACCAGCAGTGCTCCAACCTCTGACCCAAAGTCTTCCATCACCTTGAGCCCCCATTAAACCACAGAGACCTCAAGTGAGAATATGAGTTGCACACAGACCGTGCGAGGGAGTCAAGTGCCTCAGACATCACTATATTATAGGCAGTGACTGCAGCGCATGTTCTCCCCCCCCACATGTAATGCCTCACTAGATAGGTCAGCTACCGCCAGAAGACCTTCGGGGTCAAACCCTCAAAGGGCAGTAGCCAACCATCTCAGCAGGAGGGCTCTTGGGGTGCCCCAAATGAGAACTCTACCATGCAATGATCGGACCAAGCGACCCAATCAGTCTTGAGATTTTTAATCTCAAGCCCCAACAAGACCAGATCCAACATGTGACCACCCTGATGGGTCATGGAGGAAACTTCCTGTGACGGGCCCAGGGATGACATAGTCTGGAGGAAGTTGTAACCAAGCCTAGATGATTTGTCTTTGGCCCAAACATTGAAGTCCCCCAGAATTAAACTTCTGGGGGACACCAATGTTTTGCTGACAATGAAGTAGCTACCTCCTGCAGAAATTCTCCTGCCACCCAGGGGGTGGTAAATCAGGAGAACTCTGCAGCCTGTGCTTGGACCCCGTGAGTGGCCATACATTCAAAAGAACCCAGTCTTCTCACTGGGTGCATGGTGAATCCCAGCTCAGATCTAAAACATATGGCAATTCCTCCGCCCCTACATTCCACTCTGGGGCAGTGCACCACAGAGTACCCAGGGGGAATGGCGGCCGCAAAAACTGGGCCAGCATCACCCACCCAGGTCTCCGTAATGCAAGCCAGATCGACTGATGAAACAAGATTCACAATAACCGTGTTCTTGTTTCTCGTCAATCTGGCATTGCAAAACACTACCTACAGGGGATTGGTGGACAGCACAGCCCCTCTGGCCACCTGCCCACTCGGTCTGGTGGGAACCCTGGGGATGGGCACCAAACATGTCTGGCCTCTCCCTTGGGCCCAACAAATGCCAGGGCACCTTCTGCACCTAACTACCCCTATCCTACCAGTATGCACAAGGCGCCCTGCTACAATCGGGCAATGCGGTTCCTCAATTCTGACCTTCCATGAAATGCCTTGGCTAAGTCTCATAGACTGACCCAGTCAGGTAACCATTATCTGGAGCCTTGTGGAGGTCACGTGTATCCTGATTAGAGCCATGTTCGTGCTGTGAAGTCTGCAGAAACCATATTGTTGGTGGCATTAAAGATTGTATTTGCCTAGGTAGTCAACCAGTTGGTGTGACATAGACAGGATAGAGGCAGTCCAGAGGAGGTCAACTAGAATGGTATGGTCTGCAAGAGAAGCCATATGAGGAGAGACTAAAATAGCTTAATGTGTATACCCTTGAGGAAAGGGGGAGACATGATAGAAACATTTAAGTACTTCAGTGGAATCAACAAAGACCAAGAGCGGAGCATCTTTCAGAAAGAGACATAGAAGAACAAGGGGACACAATTTAAAGATGGGGTGCAGTCTAGGCAATGGACGTATATTTTCACAGAGAGGGTAGTGGATGCATGGACAGCCTTCCTGAGGAGGTCATAGTCAAAAACTGTGTGAGAATTCAAGAATACATGGGACAGACATGACCCCGCTCTGCAAGGACATAGACAGGATAGAGGCAGTCCAGAGGAGGGCAACTAGAATGGTGCATGGTCTGCAAGAGAAGCCATACATGAGGAGAGACTAAAAGAGCTTAATATGTATATCCTTGAGGAAAGAAGGGAGAGGGGACATGATAGAAACATTTAAAGTACCTCAGTGGAATCAACAAAGACCAAGAGGGTAGCATCTTTCAGAAAAGAGATGTGCAAGAACAAGGGGACACAATTTGAAGATGGGGGCAGTTTAGGGGCAATGTGAGGAAGTATTTTTCACAGAGAGGGTAGTGGACACATGGAACAGCCTTCCTGAGGAGGTCATAGTCAAAAACTGAGAATTTAAGAATACATGGGACAGACATAAGGCAATTCTTGTGGGGGATAGGAAGATATAGGTTGTTGGTTAACTAGGATCTGTGGCTTATCCTGTAGGTAGGGAAATGGGCAGACTAGGTGGGCCAAGCGGTCCTTATCTGTCAGTCTGTTTCTATGTTTCTGTTACTTTCAGGTGCGACCCAGGAGATTACAAGGTAAGTTTACAAACAGTATAATAACATAACAAGGAAGTGATGTACAGGCGGTGAAAACAGTGTGGACAGTAAACATGTGCATAAGGGTAAAGACAATCAAACAGTAATAGGTAATATGCATTTCATGGAGGAATACAAGAGCAGTAAGGTAGGACATGGTACAACGACTCCTGTATTAAGAATGGTAAGTGCTAAGGTGCAAGGGAGAGGAAGGAGTTAATGGTCACCTTTCATAGCTCAGAGGGGTAGGGGGTCTGGCAACCATGATATTGGGTAGAGCACACCAAGACTAGGTAAGAGATACCAGGCAGTCTAGGGATAGTTGCAGGCTTAGGCAGGCTTCAGGTGTGTCCATAGGGATCTCTTAAACAAGCGATGGGTGGGAGCACATCTCATGAGTACAGGTAGGGAACTCCAGAGATGAGGGGCACAGACAGCAAAGGCACGATCATTTGACAGGGTACCAGTTTTAGGGACAAGGAGGGACTGCGAGTCAATTGACCTGAGTTGGTATGATGGTTACACTGGCCGAAGGAGTTCAGACAGGGTAGGAGGGGGGCATTTCGGACAGTTTTGTCAATGAAGCAGCCCAAGACAAGAGAGATAGTTACTCTGGGACAACCAATGAAGTTTTTCATATAACTCAGTGATGGGTAAGTCGAGGGGCCGCAAGAGCAAAGTGGCAAATATTATTGTAGGCCACATCCCATTTTGCAAGGCTAGCTTTTGCGGCAAGATGAAAGTTTGTCAGTCCATAAATGAGTGAGGGAAGAAGTATTCCTTTGGCAAGGGCAATTTGTGAAGCTACAGTAAGGGATCCATGAGCCCTGTATGCAAGGCCAAGTTTAATGTATTTTGCCATGCACACATTATGAATATGTAGGGAGAGGTCTAACTGGGAGTCAAGTGTGACTCCCAGGTATTTAAAGGAGCACAAAATGCCAACTGGGTCCACGTTGAGACTCTACACCTTTAGAGGGGCAGGACAATTCTTAAGCTTGGCTGAGGAACCAAGAGCATGAGTTGAGTTTCTTTAGTTTTAGCACAAGCTTATTTGTCAAGAGACAGTACTGTAGCTTACTGAAATCAGCTTGTAAATGGCAATTTATAGCACAGATATCGACAGGGCTGGACAGGAGACTGATGTCATCAGCAAATAGGGTTGTGTTGTGGGTAGAGTCCAATGGGAAGTCATTAATGAAAAGAGAAAAAGGATAGGGCCTAAGATGGACCCCTGAGGACACTAACCATGACAGGAACAGGTTCAGAGAGAACTCTGTTGAATTTAACAAACTGTAACCTGCCAATGAGATAGCTGGAGAACCAGTTTAGACTGGACCTGACACGCCGAGCGAGTGAAGCTTGGTGCAGAGTAGGATGTGATCAACTAGATTGAAGGTCTTAGAGAGGTCCACAAAATTGCCCCAGACAACATGCCATGGTCCATAGCAGTCCCAATCTTCGATGTCACCTTGGCAAGGGCTGTACCAGTGCTATGACTTTTATGAAATCTGTCCTGCTCGGGGACAGTAAGGCATAGTTAGTCAAGTAGTCCATCAGCTGCACCTCTACCACCTTTCAGTATCTTGCTAACAGTATTCAGCGTTGCTCTGGGGAAGTGATTTTCTGTGCATTTCGATCACCTTGCTTAAAAACAGGGCCACCAGCTACTTTCCAAATTGGTTGGGACAATTCCAGTGGTGAGGGACAGATTAAGAATGTGGGAGATGGGCAGTGCAAGCGAGGGGGGGCCCCATCTTAGGGAGTTCAGGTTCAAGATCATCGTGACCAGTGCTCATATAGGGTGAGGCCAGTGAGCAGTTTGTAAGACAAAGACATAGACAGAGTGGAGGCTGTACAGAGGAGGGCAACCAAATGGTGCAGGGTCTGCACCAGAAGACATACGAAGAAAGACTAAAGGAACTTAATATGTATACCCTTGAGGAAAGGAGGGAGAGAGGGGACATGATAGAAACTTTGAAGTACCTCAATGGAATCAACAAAGTCCAAGAGGGTAGCATCTTTCAGAAAAAGAGATATGCATGAACAAGGGGGCACAGTTTGAAGATAGAGGGGACGGTTCAGAGGTAATGGAGGAAGTATTTTTTCACAGAGAGGGTTGTGGATGCATGGAACAGTCTCCTGAGGAGGCTATGGAGTCAAGAACAGTGGGGGAATTCAAGAATGCATGGGACAGACATAAGGCTGTCCTAGTGGGGGGTAGGAGGAAGTAAGCTGTTGGTTAATTAGGATCTGCAGCTTATCTGTTAGGTAGGAAAATGGGCAGACTAGGTGGGCCAAGCGGTCCTTATCTGCCATCAAATTCTATGTTTCTATGTAAGTTTCCCTCACAGCAACTGATTTAAGATACAATGGTGGGCAGAACGGAGATACTGGAAGGGAGATATGTTTGGAGGTAGGTGACTGGGGATTGCCAGTGTCAAAGAGGGTGGTATATGCCGAAAGATCAGAGAACTGATTGTTAAAGGCATTGGCAATAGTAGTAGCGTTGTTGCAGTTTTTGCCACCAACAATCATTTTCAGTGTCACACCTGCTATAACCACCGACTCTGGTTTTAATAGTGCGCCAAAACTTTTCCGGATCCCTGGCAGAGGATAGTAGGGCACTCTTGCAATATTCACTCTTAGCAGCTCGTATGGCTTTTTTGCAGTTATTACATAGCTGTCGGTATTGGTGATAATCAGATAAATCATTTGTGGCTTTAAATTTACCCCAGTGCTTATCTCTGGCTTTCAAAAGAGAGAGCAGGTCACCATGCGACCATTTGGTAATGGTACCTCTAACTCTTTCTGATATGAGGGGCTTGCTTATCCTGCAGTGGGTGGAGGACATTAAGAAGGTTGTCAAGAGAAACTGTGGCGTCGATAGCAGAAAGTACCAGGGACAAATCAGCGAGTGCAAGATCATGAAGAAAGAGTTCAGGGTTGAAGAGGGAGAAGTCTCTCACTTGTATAATTTTGAGAGACACTTTAGGGGAGGATACTCTCCAAATGCACAAAATGGGGGAGTGGTCAGATATTGAATCAGGAAGAATCCCAGACGCAGAGATCCTGTCAGTCCAATTTGTTAGAATCCAATCTAGGAGGGAACTTCTACCCTCATGAGGGGAGGTTTGTGTAGGTTCACTGATGAGCTGGGTGAGGCCAAGGGCTGCCAGCAGTGGTTCATACAGTTTGACATTGTCTCCAGACCAATTAAGATTGAGGTCACCACAGATAAGCACCTCATTTGATGAGATTTTTGGGCTAATATCAAGCAGATAAGACAGCCCTTTGATACCCTGCTTAGGAGGGTTAGAAACACATATGACATGGATTTTGTTTGGTATTTCCTAGGAGGAGAAGCCCATGAAGGAATTCACAGGTTACAGAGGGGCGAGCCACATCATATTGGACTAACTCTATACTGAGGTGACTTTCATGATACATTAGTAGACTACCCCGTGCTTTTTACCAGTACGGTCACAATGCAGTAGACTGAAGTTTGGGAAGTGTGAGAGCTGAGTCAGGAGTGTTAGGTTTCAACCATGTTTCCGTAAAGGCACAGAACATCAGGATTATAGTGGGCAATCCAGGCAGTGAACTCAGTATGATTATGGATGAGACTATGGACATTGAGGTGTGCAACTTTGAGACCTTTGAGAGAGGACCAGGAGGGAAGGCTAAGTGACCGCTGTGTAGCAGATCCAGGATTCAGTTCAACATCCCCTGCAAGAAGAATAAGACGAACGGAGAACCAGAGAAGGCAGCAGCAGGCCTCTCCTACTAGATGCTTTTGAGGGGGTTAGTATGTGCATCTGAGTATGTGGCAAATGATTCTCAGGAATTTAGATGAGAAGCACTAGAGAGGACAGAAGTTAGCTTGCCCTGAGGTGATGAGGTTTGAGTGAGTGAGTCATAAGAGTGGTGCAACTCCTGGGGACCGACACATAGTGGGAGGCAGGTAGAAGTGAGATGCAAGGTCCACTGGGAACAGGATAGACATGCAAGGAAGCACATCTCTGTCTGGAGGTAACAGACATCGCAGAGTGGTGATCGGCAGAGCTAACCCTAGTACTAGGCCCAGCTAAGAGGCAGTGTTGACGATTAAACATGCATTTGTCAATGCTGAATGTTGATTGCGTTGGTCTGTTGAGCTTGCTCACTGCCCCTGTGTTACTCATTCGTTCTGCTTCTTCCAGTGCTACAGGCTGCTGTTTGTACTGGGCTCCTGCCTCTGTTGGCACATTATTCTGCCCACAAAGTAATCTGCCGGTGTCCTGACAGAGCTCTGTTGAGGCGTTACACTCCCCCTCTCACTCATTCATTCTGTTTCTGTTGGCGCTGCAGGCTGTCATTTTGTACTGGGCCCCTGCATGTATTGCTGCCTTTTTGTGCCCACAAAGAAATCCGCAGCAGTCCCAACAGAGCTCCGTTGAGCTCATTCACTCCCTCTACCTCACTTGCTTGTTCTGTCTCTCACTGCTGCAGGCTGCCCTTTTGTACTGGGTTCCTGCCTGCAGTGCCGGCTTTGTCTGCCCACAAAGACATGTGCAGCAGTCCCGACACAGCTCCGCTTGAGGTCGCTTCACTCCCCTCTCACCGCTGCCTGCTTTCTGCCAGCGCGCAGGGAGGCCTTTGTACTGGGCCCTGTCTGCATGGCCACCTTTTCTGCCCATTAAAGAAATCCACAGCAGTGACAATAGAGTTCCATTGAGCTTGCTCACTCCCCATCTCTCACTTGCTTGTTGTGTTTCTCCTGGTGCTGCAGGCTGCCATTTTGTACTGGGCTTCTGCCTGCATAGGCACCTTTTTCTGCCCACAAAGAAATCCACAGGTGTCCCGACAGAGCTCTGTTGAGGTCTCTCACTTCACCTGTCTCATTCACTCATTTGGTTTCTCCTGGCACTGCAGGCTGCTGTTTTGTAGTGGTCTCCTGCCTCTGTTGGTGCCTTTTTCTGCCCACAAACAAATCTGCAGCAGTTCCGACAGAGCTCCGTTGAGCTCGCTCACTCCCCCCTCTCACTCACTCGTTCCGTTTCTGCTGGGGCTGCAGGCTGGCCTTTTGTACTGGGCTCCTGCCTGCGTTGCTGCCTTTTCCTGCCCACAAAGAAATCTGCAGCAGTCACGATAGACTCCGCTGAGCCTCGCTACCCCCCCACTCTTGCTCGCTCTGTTTCTTCCACTGCTGCAGGCTGACCTTTGTACTGGGCTCCTGCCTGTGTTGTCGCTTTTTCTGCCCACAAAGAAATCTGCAGCAATCACGCTAGAGCTCCGTTGAGCTCGGCCACCACCCCTCTTACTCATTAGTTCTGTTTCTCCCTCGCTGCAGGCTACCCTTGTACTGGGCCCCGCATGTATTGCTGCCTTTTCTGCGTCACAAGAAAGCCGCAGCAGTCCCAACAGAGCCTGTTGATCTCACTCACTCCCTCCTTCACTCACTCATTCTGTCTGCTGCTGCAGGCTGGTCTTTATACTGGGTTCCTGCCTGCATTGGCGGCTTTTCCTGCCCACAAAGACATCTGCAGCAGTTCCGACACAGCTCCGTTGAGCTCACTCACTCCCCCTCTCTCACTCACTCCGTTTCTGCCGGCACTGCAGGCTTCTCTTTTGTACTGGGCCCCTGCATGCATTGCTGCCTTTTTGTGCCCACAAAGAAATTTGCAACTGTCCCGACAGAGCTCCACTGAGGTGGATCACTCCCCCTCTCTCACTCGCTCATTCCGTTTCTGCTGGCACTGCAGGCTGGCATTTTGTACTGGGCTCCTGCTTGCGTTGTCACCTTTTTCTGCCCACAAAGAAATACACAGCAGTCATGATACAGCTCCATTGAGCTTGCTCACTCCCCCTTTCTCACTGGCTCATTGTGTTTCTCCTGGCACTGCAGGCTGCCCTTTTGTACTGGACTTCTGCCTGCATTGGCACCTTTTTCTGCCCACAAAGAAATCCGCAGCTGTCCCAAAAGAGCTCTGTTGAGGTTGCTCACTCCACCTGGCTCACTCGCTCATTCAGTTTCTCCTGGTGCTGCAGGCTGCCCTTCTGTACTGGGCTTCTGCCTCTGTTGGTATTTTTTCTGCCCACAAATAAATCTGCAGCAGTCCTTACAGAGCTCTGTTGGCCTCACTCACTCCCCCTGTCTCACTCGCTCATTCCGTTTCTGCCGGTGCTGCAGGCTGCCCTTTTGTACTGGGCTCCTGCCTGCATTGCTGACCTCTTCTGTCCACAAAGAAATCTGCAGCAGTCATGATAGAGCACTGCTGAGCTTGCTCACTCACTCCCCCTCTCTCACTCATTCCTTCTGTTTCTCCCACCGCTGCAGACTGCCCTTTTGTACTGGGCCCCTGCGTGCACTGCTGTCTTTTTCTGCCCACAAAGACATCTGCAGCAGTCCTGACACAGCTCTGTTGAGCTCGCTCACTCCTCCTCTCTCACTTGCTCGTTCTGTTTCTCCCGGCACTGCAGGCTGCCCTTTTGTACTGGGCTCCTGCCTGCGTTGGCACCTTTTCCTGCCCACAAAGAAATCCACAGCTGTCCCGACAAAGCTCCATTGATGTCGTTCACTCCTGTCTCACTCACTCATTCTGTTTCTCCTGGCGCTGCAGGCTGTCCTTTTGTACTGGGCTTCTGCCTCTGTCGGCATCTTTTTCTGCCCACAAAAAATTTGCAGCAGCCCTGACAAAGCTCTGTTAGCCTCACCCACTCCCCCTTTCTCACTTGCTCATTCCGATTCTGCCGGCGCTGCATGCTGCCCTTCTGTATGCCACCCTTTTCTGCCCACAAAGAAATCCACAGCAGTCATGTCAAAGCTCCGTTGAGCTTGCTCTCTCCCCGTCTCTCACACGCTCATTCTGTTTCTCCCACTGCTGCAGGCTGCCCTTTTGTACTCAGCCCCTGCATGCATTGCTGCCTTTTCCTGCCCACAAAGAAATCTGCAGCAGTCCCAACAGAGCTCCATTGAGCTCACTCACTCCCCCTCCCTCACTCGTTCTGTATCTCTTGGCACTGTAGGCTGCCCTTTTGTACTGAGCTCCTGCCTGTGTTGTCGCCTTTTCCTGCCCACAAAGAAATCCGCAGTAGTCATGACAGAGCTCAGTTGAACTGTCACTCCCCCCCAAGTCGCTCTATCCTAATCTGTCCCAAACACTGATTTCCGACATAGACTGTGGTATTCTGTGCCAGAAGCACGGAAACACATTTCAGCCAGGATGTGAAAAATGACAGCTGTACTTTTCATAAGGAGGTGTGAACAAATGCCAGTGTTGAAAATCTGGCGTGAAAATATTATTAATTTGCAAACTTACAAGGGTGCGTGAAACCTGCACAACACACGCTCATAACAGTCATTTTATGGAGTTTCATCACAAAATTTTCAACATAGGCATTTTAGGACCTCTGCTCATGAACAGTGTCTATGTGATTTTCTTAATATGTCCCGAACACTGATTTCCCACAGCGACCGTGCTATTGTGCGCCAGAAGAGAGAAAATACATTTCGTCCAGAATGTGAAAAATGACAGCTGCACTGTTCATAAGGAGGTGTGGAAAAATGGCAATGCTGAAAATGTGGAGTGGAAATATTGCAAAGTTGCGAATGTACAAGCATGCGTGGAAACTGCCTAATGCACATTTGTAACACACTCATGTTATGGACTTTCATCACCAGGTTTCAACATAGGCATTTTAGGACCTCTGCTAATGAACACTGTCAGTCATTTTCATAATGTGTCCCGAAGACTGATTTTCCACAGCAACCATGCGATTCTGCGCCGGAACTGCAAAAAACACATTTTGGACAGGATGTGAAATATGACAGCTGTACTGTTCATAAGGAGGTGCAGAACAATGGCAATGTTGAAAATCTGGAGTGAAAATATTATTAATTCATGAAGTTATGAACATGTGTGCATAAAATGACTGTTACGAGCGTACGCTGTGCAGTTTGGAGTATCATCACGAAATTTTCAACATGGGCATTTTAGGACCTCTGCTCATGAACAGTGCCACTGTCATTTTCTTAATCTGTTCTGAACACTGATTTCCCACAGCGACGGCGCTATTCTGCACCAGAAGTGCGAAAACACAGTTCGGCCAGGATGTAGAAAATGACAGCTGTACTGTTCACAAGGAGGTCTGAAAAAATGCCAATGTTGAAAATCTGGTATGAAAATATTACCAAATTCAGCAGTTACGGCGTCGTAGTAACTGCGCAATCACTCTAGAAAGTCATTTTTGGATTTTTCCTCCAAATTAGTATAGGCTTTTTGAGAGCCCACTTATGAATACTGGCACTGTCGTTTCATTAATCGGTTGCTAAAGGGGATTCCGCACAGTGACCGCGAAATCACCTTTCAGGGCCAAATAACGACATGACAGTGCCCAAATTCATGAGCAGGGGTCCCAAAAACCCCATGTTGAAAATTTGGTGCCAAAATTCCAAAAAATGCCTGAGATATGCATCAAAGTTGAAAAAACAAAACAAAAAACTATTTATTCCATCATACAGCTTACCGGCATTTCCTCAGTTCGCGGTCAGCTTTGAAGAGTGCAGACATATTCCCAGTCCACCAAAGATTATCGTGACCGCTCTCTGAAGGTAAGTATGGGGTGAGGGGTGGGAGGCAGGGTGCGAGTGGGTGGGTGCAGGTTGTGGAGGGGGCAGGGAGACCGCTGGGGACCATTTTCTGTTTTTCAGGTTAAAAAGACATTGTGGACCGCTTTTATTTTACTAGGGCATGTGGCACACTGTGGTCGGCTCCCAGCATGCCAACTGAGACTTTCTTTTGGGGGGACGCTGTAACCAACAGGGGATTGGGCACCTCAGTTGGCACACAACAAAAGGGGGGTATTATATTATGCCAATGGAGTTTGGGCACCCCCATTGGCACACAACAAAAGAGGGGGTGACATTATGGCTATGGGGATTGGGCACCCCGTCGGCAGACAACAAAAGTGTGGGGGTTACATAATGCTGATGGGGAGTGGGCTCCCCCGTCGGCAACATAAATCTTGCGGCACTGAAGCCGACGGGGATTGGGGCCCCCGTCAGCAAATAAATACGGTGGGGGGGGGCACATGCTGCCGATGAGGATCAGGCACCCCCTCAGCAGGGGAGGTTAATATTGTTTGAGAACACGACGGCAAGCCGCCACCATGTTCACAAACAATATCAGTGTTTCAAGATCCCACCCTGCAAACTCGGGTCGCTCTCTCATTGCAGCGAATGGCTGACGCTGCAAGGATGAGGCGGCCCCTGATTGCAGCAGCTACATTTTTGCTAGTTGGTGGCATGCTGGCTGAACTAGTGTCAGCAGCAGCATGCCACGGCATTGGGGAAGGGCAGCTTTTTAAAGGCTGTGGGGCATTGGCCACAACAGTGCCATGCCTCCACAACCTGCTTCTGTAGAAAGCTGCCGCAATATGTTTCTGCGCATGCGTAATCAACACAAAAGCAGGTAATTTGGGATGGGTATCAGGACACACACAATCTCAGTGGGGTCAATGCAGAGAAGGGAATTGTATTTTACAGGACTAAGGAGTATATTATTTTCCTGTTAGAAAATGGGCTAAATACGTAGGAGCGCTGTCATTGGCTGAGCCACATCAGGTATAAACTTCGATAGACGCCCAGGTAAGAAAATGTCCCAGTGCTAACCAGCCGCATAACCAATATTATTAAGCACCAGAACATTCAAGCCACAAAGTCACTTATTTTCTTTTCTCACAACCTAAATGTACCGAGCAGCACATATAGGCCATTGTCTGCCCCCCATCTCACAAACCCTTCCATTCACAGGCAGAATATTTATAAAAAAAGCCTAATTTTTACGCGCACAGTAACCTGTTCTAATCTTTTAATTCTCCAGCCGATCAACTAGCTGCACAAAGCTGGCGGCGTGTCTCCATGAATGGAATGTGAAACTTCTCATCAGATGCATTCTCCCAATCCCATTGTAACCCTGCTGAGTTCCCCTGTTCAAAACTGCACAGCAGTACATGTACCTGTTTTTACAGATGAAACATTCTTTTTTTGGCACCAGATTTCTCGACTTCCAATGCACTGGCATGTCCCACTCCCCTCGCGTGCTGTCATCCTCACTTTCTGGTTCAGTCGATCGCTCCTCGCTGACACTGATCCACATAAACATTTCTTAGGAGAAAAAATATTACGCTACAAATAAACCAAACTGATGGGGGTGGGGAGAGAGGTGGGGTGACTAAAAACCGAATCCATACAAAAGAGATGCCACAATATAGAAAACAAGGTTTACAATAAGCAACAGCACCCTCTACTGGCATTTCATTAAAGGCACTATTTTACAGAAACTGCTATTTTTAATGTTTATTAATAATTTGCCTTTTTCCTTATGAAACCATTTTTATAAAAAAAAAATGAAAATCATTTTTTTTCTAAAGTGCAATAATACCCTCCAGGGTGGCGGTATGGGCAATACCAGACCTTCCAGGGGCTATAAGGCCCTGCCGCCTGCAGCGTCAGGCCTCATTATGCCCCTGGGCGATCCGGGATTGCCCAATACCACCCACCCTGTTGGGTATATTATTGCTACATAAGCAGTGAGACACAGGATGGTAATTAGCTCCTGAGAGTTTGAATGAGGAAACACTAATTAGATATATGTAATAGTATCACCCCTCTAGTGGTGGCCCGATATAATCTGTAACTGGAAAATTGGGGAGATGTAATTTTGATTAGCCATGTCCTCTCATCACCAGTGGTTATAAAAGAAAGGACAGAAAAGTGTAGGAGTGAGCTGACGCAAAGCATCAGTGGGTACAGCACAGGAATGAAATCTAAATTTTAAATGCAGCAGCACAGGGCTGAACTCTAAATTAAGTACAGCAGAACAGTCTGTAAATGAAGGCAGTACAAACGACAAACGCTTGTCCTGAAGGAGAATACCGTGGCTATGAGATGAAAGAAATGGCCCAAGTTTCAAATGCAGGTAGAGCAGGCTAAATGCACTGTTTGAGGGCCACTCGTTTCCATACCTGAGATTGCCAACAGGGTTGGAGCTCCATCTGCCGCCACCGGGCATGCAGGAATGCTCACGGGGGTGGGGTGGATTATCTGAAAAGAATAGGTAGAGGGGATTAGGTAAGATCGGACGGGAGGTGGGAAGGAGCTCAAGTTACAGGCTGTGACTGTGAGCCGAGCTGCGGGCTTGATTTAATTTGGCTTTACAAATTCATGAAGCTCCGGCCACAGGAAAATCAGGGGGTAGAGCTCTTAATTAAATAAAGCTGTACGTCGGGTATTCTCTTGATTAAATACAACTGAGCAGATCCCTTGGAAATGCAGCTGTATAAATCCCTCAAACAAATCTATACAGATCCCTAAAATAAAACTATACAAATCCCCTTTCTAAGTCAGTCTCAAGCACAGGGCTGAAATTATAATTACAGTCCAACTCCAATTATCTGACCCCCGCTCATCCGAACTCCCTTTCTAACAAACACGGTATTTGTCCTCCTAAAGCTTAAAGTAATACAACTGATAATCGAGGTTAGACTAACATTGAAACACTGCACTGTAATTGTGGTCTGCTCTTTCTTTACTCTGTTTGATGTGTGGCAGTGATCAACAAGTTTCACAAGCTCAGCTTAAACGATTAACACCTGTCCCCTATTAACAATGGCTCATTTACTCAATCAATATCACAAATGGAGTAGACGTCTGAATTAGTATCCCCTGGCCCCTGTTAACAATTGCACTTAAGCCCTTTCAAAGTTAGATTCACAGTTTGTTTCTCGCCAGCAGCGATGGCAAGCAAGCAAAAGAGAGTTGTTCTCAATGTTGCCCAAAAGCTTAGGATCGTGACGCGCCTGAAGAACGGTGAAAGGGCAGCCTTTTTAGCAGGCGAGTATGAAGTGGGGAAGTCGACCATAAGCGACAAGCTCTGGGACATTGCTCTGACAATGGACACTGCCTCCGGTGCTGAAGACCGGAAAAATATGCACACCAGAAAGGATGAACAGTGGGGTTCTGCTTTGTATCTATGGTTCAGGCAGGAGTGCAAGATGGGGACACCAATCTCTGGTCCCCTTCTCAAGGAAAAGGCACTTAGGTTCCATGAGTGTCCTAGGCAACACATCACCCTATGCTGCCAGTGAGGGATGGCTCAAGCCGCTTTAAGCGGCGCCATGGGGAAAAGGCAGCTTAGACTGTGGATGAAGCTTAGCGTTGCTGAGCCGAGATTTTACCTTTAGTGTACTTTCCTCTATTACAGCTATGTTAACTCCTGTTTATCCAATCTCCTGATTATCCAAACTAACTGGGTGTCCCCATACGGTTCGGATAATCGGTGTTGGACTGTACTAAAAACAGTAGCACAACCTGTAAAATGAAGACAGTACAGATAGTACAGCACAGGGCTGAAATCTCAATTTTAAATGCAGCAGCACAGGGCTGAACTCTAAATTATTAAATACAGCAGCACAGTCTGCAAAAATTAAGGTAATACAAATGATAAACACCTGCCCCAGAAGAAGAGTACTGTGGCTATGAGACAAAAGAAATGACGCCAAGTTTCAAATGCAGGTAGAGCAAAACACTGAGTGCACTGCTTGAGGTCCACTCATTTCCATACCTGAGATTGCCAGCGGGGTCAGAGCTCTGTCTGCTGCTGCGGGGCATGCAGGAATGCTCATGGGGGTGGGGGTATCTGAGATTGTCAGCAGGGTCGGAGCTCCGTCTTTGAGGCCCAGGTCTCCAGCTGGGCCTGTTACACCCACCTACTGAGGTGAAGGAGGGAGGACAACCCCAGCCCAGTGAAGTTCACATAGGTTGCTGGAAGAACCTCAGGGATGTACTCAGTTGATCAATTGCTCTATTGAGGTGTCTCGAGGCCTCTGACTATACTCCAAATTTTGAACACAATACTCTTGCTGTTGCACTGGAGAGGTACACATTTCTTGCAGTTTAATCTTCATAGGGGCACTGGTACAGGGCATCAGCATCTATGTTGGCCCTGCCACTCCGGTATTCTAGTGTGAAATTATACAAGGCCAGGGAAGACAACCACCAGTGGCCAGCAGCAGCATCCAGCTTAGCAGTAGTGTTGATATATGTCAGTGGGTTATTTGTCCACACCGTGAAGGGGGCTCCATACATGTGTAACCCCCTACAAATGGGGGGTTCCCGAAAAGTCTTCCTTGAGTTTGCTTAAATGCTCACTGCCAGGCTGGTGTCCTGCGGTTTCAGCAGTTTAAATGTATTGCCAGAGTGCCTGTATAACCTCTGTGTACTGTGTTGTCATCTGATTGTCTTGTTGCCTTTTCTTTCACGAACTGAGCTACAGTACACTGCAGACACTGCAGTATTACCCAATAACAAGTACTCTGGCCAAAAGGAGAGAGTGACCCCAGACTTATTTCACTTTGGTGATTCCCCACTGCCAGTTGAATGGAAGGCTAGGATTAGCAAGAAACTTGCCCAGAGAGACCAAGTGTTTTCGTTAAAAGAATGGGATGTGGTGTGTCCAGGGTACAGAGCATCATATACGCCTGCATGATGACTGGAAATTTCGAGAGAGATCCCGACGCCTCGCACCAGTGGACATAGATGATGTGAGGAGACACCTGCTGGAAATGCTCACTGCTGGCGTGATACAGGAATCAAGGAGCCCATATGCCTCTCCCGTTGTGGTTGTGCGTAAGAAGAATGGGTGTGTAAGAAGAATGGGTCGGTGAGGATGTGCATTGATTATTGAACCCTGAACCGGTGGACCATCCCAGATCAATATACCATGCCCCTTATACAAGATGCCCTGGATTGCTTGAATGGAAGCAAATGGTTCTCAGTATTGGATCTTCACAACGGATATTACCAGATTCTGATGGCCACAGAGGGCTGTGAGAAAACCGCCTTCATCAGTCCTTTGGAGATCTACGAATTCCTGAGAATGCCACAGGGGATTTTGGGTGCCCCGGCCAATTTCAGTGACTGATGGAACGTGCAGGGAGATATGAACTTGCTGGAATGCCTAGTGTACCTAGATGATGTCATTGTGTTTGGACGCACATTAGAGGAGCATGAGACCTGACTGTTTAAAGTCCTAGACCGATTGGAAGACTTCAGCCTCAAGCTGTCCATTGACAAGTGTCCTTTTTCAAACCTCTGTGAAATATATGGAGCACATAGTATCTGCAGAAGGATAGAGACTGATCTCAGTAAAGTCGAGTCACTGATTACTTGGCCCAGCCCCATAACTTGAAAGAACTATAACGTTTCCTGGGGTTCTGTGGCTACTACTGCAGGTTCATAAAAGATTATTCCAAGGTGATTCACCCACTCCTGAATCTCACCCAGGATTACCCCCCTACCAACCGTAAATACAAGAAAGGGGCCATCTAAGAACATTAGAAAGTATACCTCCATACAGGTGAACCTTTTGGGCCCTGCTGGACACCCGAATGTGAAGCAGCCTTCCACAAAGTTATATACCAGCTCACCTACACCCCAATCCTTGCCTATGCTGACCCTACCAAGCTCTATGTGCTGCATATGGATGCTAGTCTGCAGGGCCTAGGAGTTGTGCTGTATCAAGACCATGAGAGTGGTTTGAGACCAGTGGCTTTTGCCAGCAGAAACTTGACCCCGTCAGAACAAAACTATCCTGTGCACAAGCTGGAGTTTCTTGCCCTGAAATGGGCCATTGTTGACCAGTTCATGAGTACCTCTATGGTGCAAAGATATTGGTGAAGACCAACAATAACCCATTAACCTATGTACAGACTTCAGCTAAGTTGGACACCACTGGGCACTGGTGACTCTGCTTTATCAGCCTATGATTATGCTGTCGAATACAGGCCAGCACTGAACCATATTGATGCTGACGCCCTGTCAAGAAGGCCAGTTTCCAAGAGTGATTGGGTTAGGTTGTCTGAACCTGACATCCAAGCATTGTGCCAAAAGTTTGACACACATGAACAGATGTCTGCGGACACAGTGGACTGTCTAGTAGATTGCTTGGGCCCTCCTGATACCTGCATACCAGCTTCCTATTGCCATTTCTGTGCTCTAGATATTGGTGCACTACCTCAACTTGACAATGACAGTATTCAGTGGGCTCAATCCCAAGATACTATGTTTCAACCCGGACTTCATGCCCTGCGTGCGGGGAAAGATGCGTCTAAGTTGCATTCCCCTGACTTGCAAAGTGCCCTATTGTTTAAAGAAGGCCCAAGGTTGAAGTTACTCAATCAGTTGTTATACAGAGAGACAGTGAATCATAGTGGTCAAGTAGACAAGCAACAACTGGTCCTGCCCATGGCCTTTAAACACTTGGTGCTGAGGTCACTCCACAATGACATGGGGCACCTCGGTATTGACAAGACTCTCTACCTGTTACGATCTCGATTCTACTGGCTCAAGATGGGTACCAATGTTGAGCACCATGTAAAGACCTGTAGCCATTGCCTCCAAAGAAAAACCCTGCCTCAGAGGGCTGCCCCCCTTGTCAATATCACTACCAGTGCCCCCATGGAACTGGTCTGCATAGATTTTTTGTGTTTAGAACCTGATCAACGGAATACTGGCAATGTTAGTGGTTATGGATCATTTCACATGGTATGCACAAGCTTTTCCAACTAAAGATCAAAAAGCCTCTACCATGACCGAGGTGCTAGTGGAAAAATTCTTCGTCCACTAAAGTGCCGCCAGCGGATACACTCTGACCAAAGCAGAGACTTTGAAAGTAGGCTAATCAAAGAAATGCTCCCTCTGGGGGGGGGTGCAGAAGTCAAGAACCACCCTTTATCACACGCAGGGGGACCCTCAAACAGAATGTTTTAACCGCACCCTTCTAGACATGCTGGGCACCCTCCACCCAAAGGACAAGCATAAGTGAAGCCAGCAGATTAGCACCTTGGTACACGCGTACAATTGCACCCAAAATGACGCTACTGGGTCCTCCCCCTACCGCCTCACATTTGGGAGGGAGGCCCGCCTGCCAGTTGTCTGTTTTAGGGTCTCTCCAGATGGGGTCTGAGCTAAAACCTACCTGCAGTATGTACAGAAACTGAAAGCTCAATTGAACCATGCATATCAACTGGCCCAGACAATGGGCACTAAAAGAAATCTTGCCAACAAAGAGAGGCAGGACAAGAAAGTAAAGGATCAAGAGCTATGGACCAGAGACACTGTTACACAATTTGGGACCACATGGCAAGCACAAAATTGCTGATAGGTGGCACCATCTTCCTCATGTAGTAGTTGGAATGATCTACCAGTATACAATGTACGCCCAGAGAATAACTCCAAAGCTGTCAAGACCACGCACCGTAACCATTTGCTGCCTATCTGCCAAGTTATTATTGAAGTTGAGCCAGCAGACATTGTCTTCCCTGGGCCAGTGACTCATGCTGCTGCAAAAAAGAGACAGAATCAACCTACCCCAGTAGTTACAGAGTTAAGGTTCCCCCGCAGCAGACCCAGAATGATAATGACTGTCAGTCCACCTCTGACGATAGTGAGTGTGACAATGCGTATTATCCCTCCTATAAATTGAGTCAGCTGTTTCGAGGCAACCTATGACTAATTGTGAGGATGAATCTGAGCCTTCTGGACTGCCTAACCCCCAGCTTCATCCTTGGAGCCAGTGCTCCTGAAAGTGAGGTGCAAAGCATCACACTTGAGGTTGCGGACTCTCTGTGTTTTGTGGAACTGTGTGAACTACCCGAAGAAGGGGCTGATGGTCTGAGACTCCCTGGTGACACACCAGAACTTGAACAGTATGAGAGTGCTGACAGCCCCATTTAGTGCCACAAAGCTTATCTGTGCCTAAACCTTCTCAAAATGAGCCTGCTGGGCCCTTGTCAGAAGATAGTAATAAGCAAAGTGTTGTGGAACCAGAGCTTACAGAGCAAGGATCTGACAGTGCTCCCAGTTTGAACATTCCCATCCATGCAGAGGCACCCCTCACGAATGACGTAAGCTCCAAAGTTAGTGCGGAAAGTACAGAGACCGTGGCTGTTCCCCCCAGAAAGACTGGCCAAGCTGTCAAGCTAGTATTGCGCTTCAGTTATGATTCTCCCGGGAGGCCAGTGGATTTGCCTCTCAATGTGGTTCACAAAGGTGTTTATACTTCTCAGAGCTCACTACCCAAACTGAGCTTAATGGCCAATTCCAGGTTGATTGTTCTTCCTTCTCAGTATGGTGCCCCTGCCCCATCCAGCCCCAAGTTAGCTGATAGGGAAGGGGCCCCCCCACATTGTTTAATGTACAGGAAGTTATTACCTGAAGCAGTATTGTGATGTTACTAATGTGTTAATGATAGTGGAATCAGCATTACCTGTATGAAACATGCATAAGTATTGTCAATATGGAAGCAGTAATGTGAAGTATACTGAAAGGTATAGTGATGTAACAAGCTAATGATATACTGTAGAATTGATTTATTTCACTGTAAAAAAAGTCTTGCTATGTTCGCTGTAGAAAGAGACCCGCTAAATTAATTGAACAGCTAAGTTAGTTATCTGTCAGACTGCAGCTAACAAATCCCAATTCCTCAAACCGCTAAATTAAATGAATGCACTACTTTTCAATTCTACAGTATATGTCTCATTTATATTTCATTTTTGATATTGTGATGGTACAGACTTGATGCAGACACCAAGTTTTCTCCAGGCAGGGAAGGGTGTAACCCCCCTACAAATGGGGGTTCCCGAAAAGTCTTCCTTGAACTTGCTTAAATGTTCACTGCCAGTCCCGCGTTTAGCAGTTTAAATGGGATTGCCAGAGAGTGCCTGTATAGCCTCTGTGTACTGTCTCTTAAGAGCTGCCTGGATTGCAGTCATAATTAATCTGAGAGGGAGCTCTTAGAAGATGTACTTGTTTGCTGATCATTTGTTAGAACAAACTGCATTATTACTACTCTAACCTGCCTTCTTTGCAGCATGGACAGTTCTGTTTGTTTCCATCATCTTGGTCCTGGACTGTCAGAATGGGCCAATCAGTACATTTGGGACTCTAAAATGGAGCCTGCCTACAGGGGCTTGGTGGGGCCAAAACTTGTAGGAATTGTAGTTTTGGGCTTTTGGCGCCTAAAATAACCTGGAAGGGGAGCCCTTGTTGTGACTGACAGACAGATCAGCCAACCTAACCTTTTGGATCTTGGGGAAAGTCCCACACTGCTTGCAGTTTCAGTTAGATCTGAGTTGGGAAGTGAAGAAGTAACAGCTCGAGCAGCAATCCATAGTGGATTGCCGTGGGAGAACTGTGGAAAGGCCTGAGTTTGGCCTGCATGCCTGCCTGCTGTTCCTGAGAGGGAACTTGTGCTTTTTTGGACTGAATCCGAACTTGGAGAGCGAATTAAGCCACTGAATTGTGACCAGGCTTTAACCTGAAGAAGACCAAAGATTTGCTGAATGCAATTGGCCTGTCAGGACTTCCAGCTACCTCTGAACTCCCGGACTGTGCAGAGACTCTAACTGTGACCGGAGAGCCATTTGCCTGGTACAGTGGAATTTCCTTACATGTGAATGTGCTGTGTGCTTATAGTGGGTCATGATTTGGTTCCCCACTGTGTGTCTGAACTGTTTTGCTTGCTGGAGTCTGTATCCAGCTTCATGGACTAAATCCGTATCCATTTCCATTTGCCTGGGCCCTGCTACGCAGAGAAAGTCATCAACGAGAGACCGACCTGGGGATCAGCCCCCTGCTCAACGCCTTGAACAGGAATGACGCCTCAGTTTTTCGTGTGGGCCCTGTTTCTCCGGGCACTCCAGCTCAACAGCCTGCAGTCTCGATTTCATCCTGCCTGTGTCCAGTATTGGGTATCGTGAGTAAACATCAGGGTAGCTCCCTGCAACAACAGCTAAATCTAAAAGTGTTGTCATCTAATTGTCTTGTTGCCTTTTCTTTCACGAACTGAGCCCTCCCACTCCAGAATACAAATAGTGTATGTTGTGCATGTTGCTTTCTTCCATCACAGGGCCCCAACCAGCTGCAATGTTCCTGGCTAGCCCACCGTGTTCCTACCTTGGCACCCAGAGTGTGAATGTGTAGGGACTCTGAACTGCATGCATAACTGTCTGATTAATATAGCTTTTAAGCAAATCAACCTGATTATACCCCTTCCTTGTTCAAGTCCCCTGACTAAATCAGATTTAACTTTGTTTCCATTTAAGTAGACTGTGGTTCGGGTTTGTGCCAAGAGTGTTGTGCTGTTATTTGCCGTGCTTAACCTTGGGGGTCCCCAGGGTCAAGCTAGAGAAACCAGCCCTGGTGGTAAGTGCAAACAGTGTGGGTAATTGCCTGGTGAATAAGAGTCATTGTGAAAGTAATTATTGTATATTAAACCTGATATTCTTCAGGTGAAGCTACCTCTGGCTGGAAGCTGCAACATTTATTTATTTATTTATTTATTTATTTATTTATTTATTTGTGAAATCAGTTTACAACCTTTGAGCCAGCCGCTCGTTTCCAAAGGTACCTCATCACATTAAAGACATACATAGAGTTTTTAGGTTACATATGTAACCCTAGATATGCGCTATCCCAGGGCTACTACCCCTGCCTGATTTGCCACTAACAGGTTGAGGGGCCTGGATCCAATGGCGGGTGCCTCCACCCAGAGGTCAGGGTTGCAATAGTTAAACTAACTTGGTCACAGCCCTCTGGGACACTGCAACCCCCTTCTTCCCACTAGTGGCCCACACAATATATCAGAATTACCTTCACAGTATACACTTACCCCCAGGTCTGGTTCCGCACTGGGACCTCCTGTGAAATGAGATACAGTGCAACAATCACAGTACAGTACTTAACATAGACAAATACCTCAGGCAGTATAACTTTGCTGAAACAAGCAGCTCTGATTTATTTGGGGATATAACAAGGACAGGGAAATCAGGTTAATTAGCTTATCGCTCTAATAATTCACTTATGGCTCTGTGTAGCAGGCCTATCCTTATCAGTTACTGTCCTGGGTACCCAAGCCCCAGTGGCTAGTCCAAACTGTGGGCAGCTGGTAGGGGCCTTTCACAGAGAAAAGGAGAATTAAACAGTCAGCAGTACAGTAATTCCATTTGGATTTAATGTGCAATTCAACAGGGAGCAACCCTGAATTAGTACTACGACCTCCAAATAAGATAGGGTCCTTCAATGTCAGCAGGGCTCACTTGAGGTACACAAACCTCTTCACACATCCATATAAAAGAAAGCACTATACCAGGCAGGCTGCATCTGTATCCCGATCGCACTACTGCACAATACCGGGAACACACAGCAGATTCAGTTCCTGACAGACAGAGTGCACTTTTCAGCAATTCCTCCAGTCTTCTACAGGTGAGCCTGGTTTCTACTCTTCAGAGATCCTTTGATTCTTTTCACAGGACGGATTCAGTCCTACCAAGCTGTTACACAAGCTGCAGACCGGAACTCTGGGCCTACACACGCTTTTTGACTAAAACTGCACACTGAAAAGCACAGGGCTCCTTCCTTCTTCACTGCCAAGCTCAACTGAACTTTCAACCGACAAAACGGCACTTCCTTGAGTTCCTCCCAGTTCTTGACTGGATTGGCTGTCACCACAATAGACTGCTGCTGTTGGTCCAAAAAGGCACTGAAGTCTAAACTACATCTCCCAGAGTCACTGCCCATACAATCCTCTTGTGGCTGGCTCAGATTATGAGTCCAAGTTCTGATTCGTCAAGGCACCATTTTGGAGCTAGCTTACCCCACACTGATTGGTCCAGTTCAGCAGTTCAAAACTAGAATGGGAACTAGCAGACACAGTTCTGACTGCAAAGAAAGCAGGTTAGACAAACTGTAATTTCATTATTACTCTAAATAATTTCTGGAAAACAGTTACATCTTTCACATAGGTTCCTTTGCACCCTAGTGACTGCAAAATGAAGTGAATTGCAGCAGCTCGAGTGGTACCTTAGAGAAGAAACACACAGTCCACCATACAACTAATTATGTCTGCAAGCAGACAGGTTTTTGAGACAGTACCAGAGGTTCTAAAAACACTCACTGATAAATGGCTTAAACGCCAAACACCATTCAGGCTTGGAGCATTTCGAAGCAAGCTCCTGGAAGTAACTTTTGGGAACCCCCATTTGCAGGGGGTTACACCCTTCCTGGCTTTCAGGAAAGCTTGACGTCTGCCAAGGAGCAATTTCATAAGTTTCAACTGCAACCATATATATTTGCATTAGGCTCGTATACATGTAATCACAGTCAATATATCATTTTACCAAGAACACATTTCTGAAACATTGCAGTACGTCACTCTTTACACAGATTACATACACATTGTACCATAACTCAAGTTATTACCTCTTTGCACATGAAACCTGAAGAGAGGGGTCCCTTCCTATCAGTTACCTTGGGCTGATGGGGCAAGGGCACCATACTTAGAGGGCAACACAAGGTAACTTGAGTTAGCACTGATGCTCAGTTTGGGCAATGAGCTCGGGACACATACACTCCTTTATGGACAACATTGAGAGCAAGTCCACAGGCCTCCCAAGTGAATCATAACTGAGGTGCACCACAGGCTTTACAGCTCGACCAGTCTTTCTAGGGGAACTGTTATAGTCTCTGCACTCTGAGCCTCATTTTCAGCATTGTCCTCACTTGTCAGGAGTCTCCATGGGGGTAGAGAGGCTTGAACTTGGGGCACTTTCAGCTCCAGGAGTTACAGTTTTGAGTCCACAACATTTGGCTCGCATGGAGAGCTTTCTGACACTGGCAGTGGACTGTCAGGGCACTCAAAATACTCTTCTTGTTCGGTGTATCACCAGTCTGCCCTAATCTATCATTTTCCTCCCTGAAAGCTCAAACAGTTCAACCATGCACAATGATTCCATTTCATCTGATCTGATGCTTTGCACTTCACTTTCTGGGAGCATTGGCTCAGGGATGAAGCTGGGGCTTAGATAGTCCAGAAGGCCCAGCTTTGTCTCCAGTATTGACTAGGGATTGCCCGAAACAATTGACTCAGTTACGTAAGAAGGATAGTATTCAAAGTCATCTCACTTTCTTCCGATGTGGACTGTGATGTGCTCAACTGGGACTTGTGGAGGGGAACATTTAACTTTGCTTCTGTAGGTGCAGACTTTCTTGATCTTTCTAGCAGCAGCTCTAGTCACTGGTCCAGAGGGGCATCTTCTAGGCTCAGACTCAATTAAGATTTGTCCAATGGGCAGTAAATGATTTCATGCATTGTTTTTACATCTTTTGAATTATTCTCGGGCCTTACTTTGTACACTGGCAGATCATCTAGTTTGCCCACTACAATGTGAGGAGATGGTGCCATCTGTCAGCAATCTTGTGCTTGCCATGCAATCCCAGATTTCTTAGCAATACCCGATCTCCCTCAGGAGTTCCTGTGCTTTCACCTTTTATCATAGCTTTCTTTGTCTGGCCAGATTTCTTTTGGCAGCCATGGTTTGAGCCAGTTGGTACTTACGAGTTAGCTGGGCCTTAACTTTGCACATACTGTAAATAGTTGTCAGCCTGAACCCCATCAGAGAGACCCCAAACACACATCTACTGGTAGTCGAGCTTCTCTTCCAAACATCAGGCGGTAGGGGGAGAATCCAGTGGCATCACTTTTGGTGCAGTTATAAGCATGTACCAGGGTGCTAATTTGTTGGCTCCATCTAGGGCTTGTCCTTTGGGTGCAGGGTGCCTAACATATCTAGCAAAGTGCTGCTGAAACGCTCAGGCTGTGTGGGTCCCCCTGGGGTGGTAAGGAGTGGTTCTGGACTTTCGCACTCCCCACAGAGAAAGCATCTCTTTGATCAGACGACTCAAAGTCCTCCCCTTGATCCAGAATGGATTCTTTGTGGAGCCCATAGTGAACAAAAAAGTTTTCTACAAGTACTTTGGCCACAGTGGATGCTTTCCTGGTCTTTGGTGGGGAAAGCTTGATATCTCGGTGAAATGTCAGTGACCACCAGCACATCTGATATTTCTTTGATCTGACTCAAACTTAGAAAATCAATACAGACCAGCTCCATGGGTGCACTGGTGGTGATGTTAACAGGGGCAGCCCTCTGGGCAAAGCTTTCTCTGTAAGCAGCGACTCATGTTCGGATGTGTTGCTCACATCAGCCCCCATCTTAGGCCAATAGAATCTGGATCTCACCAAGTCAAGTGTTCTGTCTATACCAAGGTGCCCTGTGGTTGTGCAAGGACTCAGTACTGAGTCTCAAAAGCAGGGCAGCACTAGTTGTTGTTTGTCTACTTGTCCCCTCTGTCTACTGTTTCTCTGTAATCAGTTTATTGATCAGTTTCAACTTAGGACCTTCTTTGTATAACAGTGCAGTTCTCAAATCAGTGGAGCGTAATTTGGACACATCTTTTCCTGCATAGGGGCTTCTAAAACTCCTTTGATCTATGGGATCGCGGGATTGAGCCCGCCGAATACTGTCATTGTCCAGCTGAGGCAGTGCACCAAATGTCTATTGCAGAAAAGGGCACAAGCATGGTATGCATGCAATTCTCAGAGGCTCCCAAGCAATCCACCATGCAGTCCACTGCGGCTCCGCGGGACATTTGTTCCTCCTGTCAAACTTCGGGGAGAGTTCGAATGTCAGGTTCACAATCGGACCCAATCATTCTGGGAACAGGCCTCCGGGAGAGAGCATCAAATATCTATGTGGTTCAGACCTGCTCGGTATTCGAGAGCATAGTCATATGTAGATAATGCAGAAAGCTACCTATGGCCAGTGGCATCCAACCTAGCTGAGGTCTGCACATAGGTCAGGATTATTGCCAGTTTTTACTAGTATTTTAGCCCCATACAAGTACTCATGGAATTGGTCAACAATAGCCCACTTCAAAGCTAGGAACTCTAACTTATGTACAGGATAGTTCTTTCGATGGGGTCAGGCTTCTACTGGCAAAGGCCACTGGTCTCAGGCCATTCTCGTGCTCTTGGTACAACACAGCCCCAACCCTTGCAAGCTAGCATCAGTGTGCAGGACGTAGGTTTTCTTGGATCGGCATAGGCCAGCACTGGAGCATGGGTGTATTGATATATGATCTCATGAAAAGCAGTCTCACAATCAGGAGTCCAGTGGGCCCCAAATACTTCACTGGATGAAAATACACTCTTTCAGTCTTGAGGACGCTGACTTTAGTATTTTTGTGGGTTGGGGGATACCCTTGAGTAAGGTTAAGTAAAGGGCGGATCACTCTTGAATAGTCCTTGATGAGCTACCGATAATAACCACAGAATCCCAGGAATCTTTGCAGTTCTTTTAGATTTTTGGGCTGTGGCCAGGTGGTCAAGGCCTCAACTTTACTTGGGTCAGTCTCTATTCCTCGGTGATACTATGTGTCCCACATACTTTACTGATGTTTGAAAAATTGACACTATCAATGGACAGTTTACGGCAAAGTCCTCCAGTCGGTCCAATACCTTAAATAATCTGCTCTCATGTTCCTCCAGTGAGCTGCCAAACACAATAACATCATCTAGGTATACCAGGCACTCTAGTAAGTTCATGTCCCCACTGCACGCTCCATCAATCGTTGAAAAGTGGCTGGGGCACCTGAACCTCTTTGAGGCATCCTCATGAATTCATAGCCAAGCGGACAGATAAAGCTGTCTTTTCACGGTCCTCTGGGGCCATCGGGATCTGATAGTACCCACTGCGGAGATCCAGCACAGAGAACCACTTGCTCCCGCTAGGCAGTCCAAGCATCCTGAATGCGGGCATTGTGTACTGATCAGGGATAGTCCGCCCCGGTTTAGGTGCGATAATCCACACACATCCTTACTGTTCCATTCTTTTCCTCACTACCACAATGGGGAAGCATAAGGGGTTTGGATTCTTGTATTACACCAGCAGCTAACATCTTTTGCAGATGCCGTCTCACATCATCTATGCTGCAGGTGTTAGGCCGAGACTTTCACGAAATGGTCTTTTCGTCATGCAGCCGGATATTGTGCTCAGCTCCTGCACGCATCCTACATCCCATTCCTTTAAAGAAAACACCGGTCTCTGGGCAAGCTTCTCACTGATCTTCACTTTCCATTCAGCTGGCAGCGTGTGCGCCGAATCAAATAAGTCGGGTGTTACTCTGTCATTCTTCCTTGAACTCTTGCTGCTGGGTAGCACTGCAGTGTCTGCAATGCATGCACATTAGCCAGGATGCAACCTCTGTTTACTCAATGTCTCTTTTGAGACACATTATGAACTTGGACCATTACCCTTCTGGCATAAGCATGGGCTCTAGCGGCAAAATACTAGGCTTGACCAGCAGTCCCTCTGGCAATTTTCCATGCCTGGTGCATCCAACATTAATATTTTATTCTTAACATCCTTCTGATACGGACCTCCCTGTAGGTACACTGGGCATTTGCGCAGGATCAGAGACTCAGGATCCTTCTTCCATACAATTCCGACCGTTCCTCTGGTTCTGTTTTTCAGCATCTCTCTGTGCCTCATAGGCCTTCTTAATTAAAGCCGAACTCTTAAAGCTCTACTAGTCTTTGACCCTGTTTTCATAACACAACTGTGCCAGCCTTCCGAACATATGAGCATTTGTTCCAATCAACAAAGGGACACCATCATACAGTCCAGTGGGGACACACTTAGGCTAGGGTCTCTACTTGTTCGGCCACTCCAGCCACGGAGGTGGGGAAAGACAGCCAAATTCGGATATACCGAATAGGGTAGGCCTCTCTCTACTAACCCCATACATGCAGTCCTTCTAATGGTTGTGGGGTACGTCTGACAAAATGCTTCTTGATACCAACTTGGAACATAATTGTCACTTGGGAGCCACTGTCTAATATAGTTTTGTAGACACCTGTCACCTTTACAGTGGTCTCCATGTGGAGGGACCCACTATTCTGGACCAGTCTGAGAGGCGGTAGTGGGGGCCTGGGCAACTGACCTTGCCACAAAAGGACGGACTATTATTTTGGTGCCTCACTGGGATCATGGTCGCACCCTTACCACTGATTTCTTCTCCTAAGCCTCCTTGTAGCCTATATGCAACTTTGTCAGTGTCTTTGGGACTGGCATTCCTTTCATGTGCCCATCTTTCCCACAATTATAGCAAAACATACTTTCTGGAGTTTGAGCTGGCCGAGGCGCCACACTGGGAGCCAGGGCGTGGGTATATTAACTGGAAACCTTGGTGCCATCTCTGTTCGCGGCGTGATAAGCATTTGGAGACATCTCGTCAGTTTCTCCACTTCCATGGTCAGGAATCGAGTTCGGAGCTGTTATCAGTAGGAGATACATGGGTGGGTACCCCCACCCCATAGCAGATGCAGTCGGATATAGGTCAGGCCCGCATTGCAGGCGTGGCCTTCATAAAGGGACTGTTTTGAATTCCCGATCTCTCAACAGTTCGCCCCATTGTGACATATCTTTTCCTTGTCAGAGCACTCATTGACTGCCAACCTCTGCCCTGAACTTCACTTTGATGGGTCACTTAGTCACTCGGTCGTAGCAGAGCTATTGGTGCAGGTCCTCCGAGGTCGCCTTTTCAACTCTCGAATTTCTCTCATTAACTCATCATGGAGGGTGGGGATTCCAGCTGATCTGCCAGGCGAATTGAAGCAACAACTAAAAGTTCTGAGAGGGTGACTTATGATCCTGTCCAGCCTGGTTCGGTCCAGTTCAATCGCTGGCAAACTACCTTTTCTGAGGCATTCTTGCAACAATTTTTCCAGCCGAGATACATACACAGACAACAACTCCCTGGTACTGTTGTGCATCTCTTCTCTCCACCATAGGTCCTCATCAGGAATCTGGGCTCCCATACACACTCTTCCAAGGCTCAAGATAGGCCTGTGCAGTCGCTCAGGGTTACTGGCCCGCTTAGCACGGATGGTAGCCAGGGCAGGACCTCGGAGGCTCATCAACCTCTTTCGCCACCTTCCGAGCATTGCTATTCTAGCACTTGGGGGCAACAAGGTCACCGGTCCCCAGTCATCCTCCCTGGGGGTGGGAGGGTGCCAGAGAAGATCCTCAACCTTCGTAAGAGTCAGGATCACTGCAGGTGCAGAACAGGAGTCTGTACTTGGTTCAGCCACCATTACGGGCACTGGAGCAGGAGAGGGTGTTGGGGAGGAACACCCCAGGTGGCAAGAATAGTTTCTTCAAGTCCTCCACAGTTTTCCCTCTCCCAGCAACCATTCAGCAAATTTCTCCTCAAAAGTTTCAGATAGTGGTGGGGGGCTGATTCCCCGGCTCTTTACTGTCCTTAGTTATCACTCTAAGTAGTGAGGGCTCCTCTGGGGTAATGGTCTGTGGCACTTTGGAGCTATCTATGGATCCTTAAACTCATTAGGGCCAGGAAAGTGTGGGTGAGCAGATTAGCATGCCACCCACCACCACAGGGTTTTAAACCTTCCACCTTGGAAAGTACTCCCTGCACAGTGTCCGTATTGATACCCAGGGATGTCCAGGATAAGTATAGCATTTTGGGGTCGATCTCCTCCCAGTACACCACTCCACCAGCCGTGCACAGCCACTTCTGTCGGGGTACCCATTTTTTCTTAACAGTGGTTCGAACATGGCCACTAGAGGACACACAAATCCCAGCGGTGAGCCTCCAAGATGTAACCCCTAGATGGCGCTATCCCAGGGCTACTACCCCGCCTGATTTGCCACTAACAGGTTGAGGGCCTGGATCCAAGATGGTGCCTCCACCCAGAGGTCAGGGTTTGCAATAGTTAAACTAACTTGGTCACAGCCCTCTGGGACACTGCAACCCCCTTTCTTCCCACCAGTGGCTCCACACAATATATCAGAATTACCTTCACAGTACACTTTACCCCCAGGTCTGGTTCCCGCACTGGGACCTCCCAGAAATGAGATACAGTGCAACAATCACAGTACAGTACTTTAACATAGACAAATACCTCAGGCAGTATAACTTTGCTGAAACAAGCAGCTCTGATTTATTTAGGGGATATAACAAGGACAGGGGAACTAGGTTAATTAGCTTATCACTCTAATAATCTACCATGGTTTCTGTGCACAGGCCTATCCTTATCAGTTACTGTCCCTGGGCACCCAAGCCCTAGTGGCTAGTCCAAACCCGTGGCAGCTGGTGAGGCCCTTTCACACAGAGAAAAGGAGAATTAAACAGTCAGCAGTACAGTAATTCATTTGGATTTAATGTGGCAATTCAACAGGAGCAACCCTGAATTAGTACTACCGACCTCCAAATAAGATAGGGTCCTTCAATGTCAGCAGGGCTCACTTGAGGTACACAAACCTCTTCACACATCCATATAAAAGAAAGCACTATACCAGGCAGGCTGCATCTGTATCCCATCGCAATTACACTGCACAATCCCGGGAGAACACACAGCAGATTCAGTTCCTGACAGAACAGAGTGCAATTTTTCAGCAATTCCTCCAGTCTTCTACAGGGTGAGCCTGGTTTCTACTCTTCAGAGATCCTTTGATTCTTTTCACAGGACGGATTCAGTCCTAACAAGCTGTTACACAAGCTGCAGACCGAACTCTGGGGCCCTACACACGTTTTGACTAAAACTGCACACTGAAAAGCACAGGGCTCCTTCCTTCTTCACTGCCAAAGCTCAACTGAACTTTCAACCGACAAAACCGGCACTTCCTTTGAGTTCCTCCCAGTTCTTGACTGGATTGGCTGTCACCACAATAGACTGCTGCTGTTGGTCCAAAAGGCACTGAAGTCTAAACTACATCTCCCAGAGTCACTGCCCATACAATCCTCTTGTGGCTGGCTCAGATTATGAGTCCAAGTTCTGATTCGTCCAAGGCACCATTTTAGAGCTAGCTTACCCCACACTGATTGGTCCAGTTCAGCAGTTCAAAACTAGAATGGGGAACTAGCAGACACAGTTCTGACTGCAAAAGAAAGCAGGTTAGACAAACTGTAATTTCATTATTACTCTAAATACTTTCGGCAAACAGTTACATCTTTCACATAGGTTCCTTTGCACCCTAGTGACTGCAAAATGAAGTGAATTGCAGCAGCTCGAGTGGTACTCAGAGAAGAAACACACAGTCCACCATACAACTAATTATGTCTCGCAAGCAGACAGTTTTAAAGAGACAGTACCAGAGGTTCTAAAAACACTCACTGATAAATGGCTTAAACGCCAAACACCATTCAGGCTTGGAGCATTCAAGCAAGCTCTGAAGTCTTTGGGAACCCCCATTGTGGGGGGTTACATATAGCATAGTTTGCAAAACAATAGGCATTCAACAGAGGCGCCACGTCACACTGAGGTCAGACAAAATGCATTTAGGTTACAGGGTACATGTAATTGAGAACAGGTGTTACAGAAGTTGATATCAAAAATTGAGCAATCTAATAGGTATACAATGAAACAGCTGGCACTGGCCAGGCTAGAACATAGGTATGCGTGTTCCGGGAAGCGGTGATGAGGGATTAGCTGGGTAGAGCAGCCCAGTGGGCGTTGTCATGAGAAGTCAAGGTGGAGGCTACTTTCAGAGACAGGAGCAGCTACGAGAAGTTGAAGAGTTGGTTTTGAAGGGTGCTTTGAACTTGGAGATGGTGGTGGCATTGGTGATGAGGCAGGGAGAGTTAAACCAGATGGGGCTCTGTAGCAGAAGGACCTCTGGCCACTGCTGGTTCTTGATCTGGGGACCATTAGAGTGGTCTTGTTGGATGACCGTGTTGCAATAGTGGGTGGGATCTGGTGGATGGATGCCATTACCCCAGGGAGGAGAGCCCAGTAGGGTTTTTGTGAGGAGGCAGGTTTGATATCGGAGCTGTTCATCCAGGGTAAGGAGTTTAGCCTCGGCCATACAGCTGACGGGTGTGTGGAGCCTGGGGCACCAGTAATCAATCTGCAGGCTTTATTCAGGGTTAAGTGAATTTTTTGAGTGAAGTCGGTCGGCAGCACTATAGACGGGTAGACCATAGTCTACAAGGGACAAAACGGAGGACGAATAGCGAGCCGGAGCGCATTTGGGGGAAGGCAGGTTCTATATGAAGAGGATGTAAAGTCTGCTGTTAGTGGCTGATGTTAGGCATCAATGGTTGTGAAATGTGAGGGCTGAGTCGTAAGGTAACCTCAAGGTATTTGTAGGAGCAGACTTGTTCCAGTGGCTGTTTGGTACTAGGAAGTATATAGAGTGGTGGTTGCTAGCTTTGTTTTGGGTGGAAAAAGCATGCTAGCTTTGGTTTTTAAGATTGATGACGCAGTCTGGCGCCTTAAACCAAGCTTCGCATTATTGAAAGACTGCTGTAGGTGTCCTGAAGGAGACGGGATTATGTGGGTGGCAAAAGGACAGCATCATTTGCATACAGGAGAATTTTGCCAGGGCATGCACTGGCAGGGGTGTTCAGATAGAATGAGAAGAGAAGGGGCCCAGGATGGAGCCTTTTGGGGACCCCTAGAGTGAATGGGATGGGTATCGGAGAGTATCCCATTGATTTTAACACACTGATCGAGCGGCTAGATAGCTTGTGCACCATGCTAGGGGGCCAGCCGAGAGACCAGTGTGGCAGAGAGCATTCAGCAGAAGAGGATGGGAGACTGTGTCGAAAGCCTTTGAGAGGTTGATGAACACTGCACCAGCTAGGAGCTGGTATCCAAGGAGAAGTGCAGGAAGTTGGAGAATTAATTAGGGCAGTGCTGGTACTGTGACCAGCACGGAAGCCATGTTGCTCTGGGCATAAGATGTTATGCTTAGCCAGATAATCAGTGATTTGAATGGCCACTCACTTTTTCAGGGCTTTGGGGATGAGATTGGTTGTAGTTGTTGGCCGACAACCTGTCGCCCCTTTATGAATTGGTGTGATTATGGTTGTTTTCCAAGCCAAGGGAAATTGTCCCAGGCAGAGCGATCGGTTAATTAGGCTTTGTGAGTGGGGCAAGGACTTCACGCACCAGCCTGAGGATATTGGTCCAGGAACTCTGCCGGACTGTTGCTATTCAAAGCTTTGATTAGATGGGTCTGGCTTCCCGGCAGAAATCTTGCGAGGTGGAAGCTGGGGTGCTGGAGGACAGGGGAGGTTGGTTGGGGAGGGTCAAAGAAATTACTAGGAGTACTGAGCTAAGTCAGTGAAAGCAGTGTTGAGCCAGTTAGCTATGGTGGTAGGCTCGGTGGTGTTGGTGCCATTGCTAGTGAGCTGGGATGGGGCAGGGGCGGATTTTCCATTTGGTTGTTTTAATATTATCTCAGAAAGTCCGTACTGAGCCCCAGGAGGAGGTAAGGGTGGCCTGGTAATGTCGGCCTTTGGCCCGGATGGCCCAAGAGCACTTATTCCGGCTGCATTGTAAGCTCTGCCTATCAGACAGCCGACCCATTTCAGTGGCAAGGTGCCAGAGGTTATCCCGATTTCTTAGTAATTGTAGAAGGGCAGGGCTAACCTAGGCATTCTGCTTTTGGACCGGATTTTGGTGAAGGGGCAAAGAGATCACAGGCCATGTTGAAGTGTGTGTGAAGAGGCGAGGCAGTGTCAATGTCGGTTGCGCGATGAATGGGGGACCAGTTTATCTGGGTGAGAATAGTATGATGCTTGCAGCCCACCAGGCGGAGAGGCGCCTCATGAGGGTGGTCTGGGCTTTGGGTTTGGGATTGGGGACTGCCTAATGAAATAGAATAGGGAGTGGTCACTTAGGAGTCTGGTAGGACCTGGATGTTTTGGATTTTTGGTCTGTTGGTTATAATGACATCCAGAAGGGTGCTGGTACCTCTGTTAGGTTTATTCTCGTGCTGGGTGATGAGTTGCATCAGGTCTTGGGCGGCAAATGAGTCTGATCGCGAAGAGGAGCTGCTGAGCTAATTTACGTTAAGGTCCCCTAACTAGGATTTGTTCCACTTATGGTGGAGGGAGGCCAGATAATCAGTTAAAGATACTAGGCCAGGTGCTGGTTCTTTGGGGAAGTAAGGCTGTGGTGAGATAGAGAGAGGGCTCCTAGGGGTCCGGGGTGAGTTTGAGGAAGTAGCCTGGGCCCCATTTACAAGGGCAGGTGGTGGGAGTGCATGTCCAAGTATTGTTCCTGGTGTAGATTGCACAGCCTCCCCTCGCTTGCTCTACTCGGGTCCTCCCCGGCATAAGGTATAGCCTGGGAGGAGACAAATGAGTCAGGGGTGGATTTGGACAGCCAGGTTTCAACCAGGCTATGATGTCTGGTTGATGAGCCATGGCCCAGCACTGTAGGGCCTCAAATTTTTTCAGCAGGCTGCATATGTTCATGGAGGCTTATTTGAGACCAGTGGGCCGAGTGGGTGGGTGGGAGGGGGCAGGGCCTGGGTTGGGATGTGTGTCTCTGTCAGGAGTAGGAGGAGAACTGCTCTGGTCAGAGGGGTGGCAGATGGAGAGTTTACGCTGGGAGCTTATAGGATGAGAAGGGGTTTAGAGACAGGGGTGGGTAGGGCAGCACAGGCAGAGAAGGCTTGTGTGATCAGATGCCCAAGAGAGCCAGGGGGGGAGGAAAGGTAATGTCTGGGTGGGGGGTAAGGTGGAGAGGCGCATATGGGGTGTGTGGAGGAGGAGTGAGGGGGAGGAGCAGTGGTATAGGAGGAGGGGAGGACGGGAGGGTAGGTAGGAACACTGGAGTAGTGAGGCCGAATGTTAACGGGGACAATAGGGTTGGTGGAAGGCAAAAGGAGGAGGAGGAGAAGAGAGGCAGGTGGGCAGGAGGCTACAGCTATAGTTGGTAAGGGTGGGAGAGCTGAAGTGAAGAAAGACTGGGGAACTAGGATGATAGAGGGGAGATAGTAATGAGAGGTCACCTGTAAGTGTAGTTGCTGCTTTGGTACAGTGGCAGAGCTGGCACAGGGCACTAGGTTCAAGTCTTACCCAGGGTAGCAGGAAGGACCCCAGACAGTGGCTGTAGCAGCAGGGGCTGGGTTCAAGGTGTCAGAAACAATCAGATAACAATTTAGCAGTGTCTGAGGGGTTAGAGTGTTTTTAGAGTTTGAAATCCTTCAGAAAGAATAGACAGGTGTGCTAGCTGAGTGGTGGAACTGTGACTTAGACAGTGAGGGTGTGGGGTTCAAAGGCAGCAAGGAAACCATGGTAAACTTTATATTTTGCAGGTGGGGGTAAGAGACCAAAAGCCTAGAAAGTAGGCATAAAATAGGTAGACAAAGTGGTTAAGAGGTAGAGCTACTGACTCTGACTGCAAGGGTACTGGGTTTGAGCACAACTTAGATGGAGTGTAGAAAATTTTTAATTCAGAAAAGGAGGAGGAAGGTAGAATTTGAAAGCAGAGAAAGATGTTTGCCCGGTTCATTGGCTTAGTGGTTAGTCAACAGACTTTGGAAAAAGGGTACCAGGTTTGAGGCTGTCAGGTGCTGATGAGAGGAGTGAGGAAAATAGATAGCAGAGAGAATTCAAAGGGGATGTAGGATTTGTAAGAAAAGTGACTTGTGCTCACAACAGAGCGAGGTGAACCTTACAATTTACAGTTGTCTTTGGTTTGTAGCAGATTCCTTAGGAAAGTTAATATTCTTCACTGGAGGTTACTTCTAAATGAAAGGTGAAATAAGGAATTTAGAATTATCAGAAAAGGCAGCTCTTCCAATCAACAGAGAGGCAGACCTTGCTTTACTTTTGTTACAATTGTTAAGATTTTCAATGCAGGAAGAGTTTAAACCCAGAGGGACTGAATACTGTTTACTGTGTCTGTCCTTGTGCATGGCTGACTGTTTTCGAGCTACAAGTCACTAGGTTGTTTGGGGCTGGGTAGGTTTACCTGTGTCTTACTTGGATGATTGGATTTTTTCTGTCTGATTAGTCAGGGTATTTTCTCTGTCAAATTGTCGATAGGGCATCTTAGCTGACAGGAAGGCACTCATTGTCGGTAGGTCATAGCTTTAGGCTGATTGTTTGGTGAGGGCACAGTTTAGGCCCAAACCCTGCCCACCCTGGAAATAGTTTCTTTATACCTGGGTTCTGACATCATTTCCTCAAGAGGGCAAGGTGCATATCACTGTCATATCCTCTTAGCACACTGCACTGACAATATAAGTATATACATTATATAATATATATATATATTTTATATAACAAACCAATCATGCACACACACACACACACACACACACACACACACACACACACACACACACGTAGACAGACATGTGAGAGAGTAAACAATGTAATGTGTGGGGGCAGTCTTCTGGGAGTCTTTCTGGAGGCTGAGATGCTGCCTATTTGCAGACAACCTCTGCCCTGAAGGAGGAAGTTGCCCGCCTTCAGCTCACAGTGGACAGTAGGTGAACCTCCCATACAGGCCACCAGAGTCCCCACCACTACCTCAGAGGCTGCAAGAAAGCACAGCAGTTGACCACAGTGGCTCAGGGAGGTAAGGGTGGTGGAATAGAGGCACACCCAGTCAGTTGTTCCACTCACAATCCATACACTATTCTGGACATAGCTCCCCTATAGATGCTCCTGCAGAGGAGACTAAGGAGGTTGCAGACAACTGTCACAAGGAGGCCCTCAGGAAGTAGGCAGAGGACACCACAGGAAAGGAAGCAGCTTCTTGTGGGGACTCAATTATTAGGGGGATAGAACTGGGAGGGAGCAGGGAAAACTGAAGTAAGGTGCCTGCCTGGTGCCATGGCTTGGAGGGACAGGAAGTGCATCCTTAGGATCACTAGAACAGTTGCACGGGAGTCTGAGCTGGACTTCATTGTCCACCTAGGGACAAATGACTTGGCTCATCATGAGATTAAAGCAGTGCAGAAGACTTTGTAGAGTTGGGGGGGCCTGACACAAGTAGCACACACAGCATCCTTCTCAGAGGTGCTGCCTGTGTGGCATGGGTGAGGCTGAGGTAGTTTGCACCATGCAGTTTAATGAATGGTTGAAAAATGGTGGGAGCAGAGGGGTTTGGCTTCATTGGGGACTGGGGTTCCACCTGAGGACACCAGCCTATACTCGGCAGGATGGTCTGCATCTCCCAGGAAGAGAACAAGTCTTTGGGGCAAATGGTTTAAATGCTCATTGGCAAGCTTTTAACTAGTCAAGGGAGGCACTGATAAGTGCAGGAAAATCTCAGCCTCCCCTACAAAACAGGGTACTAAATGAGAAAAAGACCAAGGTAGAAAGGTCAGTGGGGGATGCTGATACAGAAGGTAAAGCCATCAAAAAATTGAGAGCAATGAGTACCAATGCCCATAGTCTGGGTAACAAGCTTTCTGAATTAGTGGCCTTGATGGAGAAGGAACATCTGAATATCATGGCAGTCACAGAAGAAAAAATTACTCACCTTAGTAATGTTGTTTCTTCTAATGGAGTCTTGCTATATTATGACACATGCAGTATGACCGCAGGTTAGAACTGCTCCGGAGGTGAAAGAGTTAACTTTCCATGCAGGGCATGGAACCTTGAGTGCAAGCTCATGGTTGAACACTGTCTGTTGTAGCTCAAACTTAAACTGTCAGATCTTTACGAGCAAAACTCACTAAGGTTCTGTGGAAGCCGTAAACCTCACTACTAGCCCACTGACTACTAACTACAAAACACATTTTGTTCTCGATCCCAAAACAAAGACTCAAGTCAGGGATTCAAGAAAGAAGAATAAAGCATAACACCTAAGAACCCTAAGAAAGGGTGAAATAAAGTGGCATCTATGAAATGCCAACATTGCACTGCCCACCCACATCCCAAAAGTAGAGGTTCTGAGAGGGGCAGGCTGGGAGAGAAAATATAGCAAGATTCCATTAGAAGAAACATTACTAAGGTGAGTAATTTTTTCTTCAAACAACATGAAGTCTTGCTATATTATGACATATGCAGATTACACAGCAGTACCTCCATGGAGGAGGGACAGAACCTACTTAGGAATAGGCTCTGAAGCACAGCTGTGTTGAATCGAAGCATCACTCCTAGCCTGGATATCCAGGGAGTAATGCTTAGTAAAAGTGTGAACTGTTTTCCAGGTAGCTGCTTGACATATCTCTAGGATAGGGACGTTCCTGGCAGCAGCCAGAGACGTAGCTGTACCTCTGGTAGAGTGAGCCCTCAGGCCTGAGGGAGGATCTTACCCAGTTTTCATAGCAAAACTGGATACAAGAGATAATCCACCTGGCAATGGATCTTTAGTGGCAGGGTTTTTTACCCAACCTCACCATAAGTGAGGAACAATTGAGGATTCAAACCTGTGACCCTTGGTACATTCTATATAGTAACTAAGGGCTCTTTGACATCTAAATTGTGCAGTCTCCTCTGCCAGAGGAGGAATGGTCAGTAAGACAGGAAGAGACATGAATTGATTAAGGTGAAGTCTGAAACCACCTTAGGCAAAAACTTTCTGTTAGTCCTGAGGACCACCTTATCTCTGTGAAAGGAGATAAAATCAGGCTCCACTGACAATGCTTGCAGCTCACTTCGGCGCGCCTGGCAGAGGTGATGGCTACCAGAAATAGTTTTCCAAGTCAAGTACATAAGCTCTGTTGAAGACAATGAGTCAAAAGGCTGTATAAGCTGGGCAATGCAAATATTAAGATCCCAAGCAGGGCAGGGTCCCTGAACGGAGGGTTGGTGTGAAGCAACCCTTTAAAATACTTGGAGAACACAGGGTGAGCTGAAAAGGAAGAGGGCTTACCTGTTGATAAGAAGACAGACACCGCTGCTGCGTAATCTTTAGGTAGCTGGTCCTTAGCCCCAAAGAATTCAAATGCACCAAATAATCCATAGATTGTGGGCACGCCAGTAGATTCTGGGGAAATATGCTTACCAGCACACCATATGGAAAAATCTTTCCATTTTGAATTATAAGTAGCTCCTGGTGGAAGGCTTTCTAGAGGCCTTCAAGATATCCAATACACCTTGGGAAAGGTGTAGGTCAGCAAACTCTAACTCTTCAAGAGCCATGCCTTGAGATTGAGAGATTTGAGGTTCGGATACCAAACTCTCCCCTGGGCACAGGTTAACAGGTTGTGATTCCTGGGAAGACACAGGGAAGGTGGACTGCTAATGACATGAGAAGTGGGTACCAGGGCTGTCTGGCCCAGTCTGGAGCAATCTGGATCATCTGCAGGGTTGAGATCTGATTTTGACTAGCACCTTGAAGAGAAGAGGAAGGGGGAAAAGCATGAGAAACTCCCTTCCCAACTGAGTAGGAGAAGGCATCCAGAGGACTGAGCCCAACACTGGGGCCTGCAGCAAAAAAGGAAGTTGGTGATTGTCTGGGGCTGCAAAGAGATCTATCTATGGGTGTCCCATCTGGCAAATACTACCTCCAGTACTAGGGGATCCAGTGCCCATTCTGTGATGGCCTGGGAAACTTGCTGAGAGCATCCGCTAGGACATTGTCCTTGCCTGGGAGGTGAACCGCCGTAAGGAAGGTGTTCAGAGAATAAGCCAGAGACCACAACTTCATTGCTTCAGTGCACAAGGCCGAGGACCGGAGTGTCTCCTTGTTTGTTGATGTACCACATGGTAGTGGTATTGTCTGTTCTGACCTGAACAACCTTGTTCTGAACAGATGTGGAAAACCTGGAGTGCTAGAAAACTGCTTGAGTTCCAAATAAATTGATGTGGGAGCAGAGATTCCTGAGGGGACCCACAGCCCTGGGTAGTAAGGGTCTATGAGCTCCCCCACCCCAACAGGGATGCATCTGTGTAAGGGTCAATGAGTGAGACTGGGGAGGGAGAACCCCTGGTCTCAGATTGCTCTGGTCCTGCCACCACCGAAGGGCCAGGATCAGGTTCGAGTCACTGGGATCAATTTGTTAGAGGATCTGTCCTTGAGATCAAAAGTTCTCAAATGGAACTGGATGTCCTCGCCTGAAATCTTGCTCCTGCACTACTGCTGTAGAAGCAGCCATGTGCCCAGGAGCTGTAGAAAATGCCTGCTGGTTGAGAGACCTGCAGGGTGAAAGAAGGGCCAGAGAGCCAAAAGTCCTTGCTCTTTCCAGAGGGAGGAAGGCTCTGGCTTTTTGTGTTCAGTTCTGCGCCTATGAAGGTGAGAAGCTGGAACCGCTCCAGAACCGACTTTTGAAGATTGAGAGGGAACCCAAAGATAAGCAGTTGCTGAGTTATTAGGTGTAGATTGACCTGTTCCGAGACTGCCTCTACAATGAGCCAGTCGTCCAGATAAGGAAAGATGGCAATCTTTGCCTTCTTAAGTGAGCAACCTGCTACTGCCAGGCATTTTGTGAACACCTCGGGCTGAGGTGAGGTCAAGGTATTGCTCTGAACTGTAATGGCCTGAGGGCAGTTCGAATCTGGAGGTACTTTCGATGGGGTTTGATGAGAACATGGAAGTAGGCATCCTTGAGGTCCAGGGAGGCTAGCCAGTCCCCTGGCTTTAGAGAGGTAAAATAATTCCCAGAGTCACCATTTTGAACTTTGGTTTAAAAGGTGCTTTGCTTGATGCCTGAGATCCAGGATGGGCCGCCATTCTCCTGTCTTTTGGGGCTAGACACTGGTACAACCCTTGCCCTGGTGTATGGGTGGAACCCTTTCCACAGCTCTGAGAGCCAGGAGGAAGAAACTTCTGTTTCCAGGGCAAGTGCCCTGATGGATTTATAGGTGGAAGGACCTGGCTCTCATCTTCGGAAATTTTTGAAGCTGAGAATCAGTCCCTGTTTACTACTCCAGGACCCACTTGTCTGATGTTAGACTTCCAGTCCTGGACAAAGTAAGCTCAGCCTGCCCCTACCGGTAGTGGAGAATCGCCCTGGCCACCTGATCAGGGAGCCTGTTTTGCAGGAGCTTGGGTTGAGGGGTAGAAGCAGGCTTACTAGAACCCCTTCTGCCCTTCCTCTAAAGAACCCTCTGGGCATAAGCAGAAGAGGAGACCTGGGCTTGGTGAAAAGGCCTGCCCTGCCCCTGACATGCTGCCTTTGAGGAGTGGCTTGCCTTTCTTGGCCTGTGCACCCTATAGGTGGTCCTATACTCATCCATTTTCTTCATATAATTTCTGTCTGTGCCCCAACAGAGAATTGCCCACAACAGGAAAAATCCATAGCCTTAGACTGAGTATCCCAGACAGGGTAGTATATCTGAGCCAGGCCACTCTGTGAGAGAGACACAGATGTAGCCATGACTCTTGATGAAACATCATTAGTCTACTGCAGCATGAAATTGCACCTTGATGCCTCATATCATCCGCAGGCCACCTGCTCCAGCTCCCTGGCAAGCTGGTCAGGGGCCTGTTTTGCTAGCCAGCACAGCATCCCATCTGGATTTCTGGTACCTAGCTGCATAATCACATAATTTGCCTGTCTGAGTCCTAAAGATGCTGCCATGTACTGTTTTTCTTGCCATGGCATCCATCCTCCTGAATCCTTTTCAGGAGGGTAAGAGGCTAGAGGAATAGTAGCCTTTGTCACAGGCTGCAGCCTGCACTACCCCACATGGCTGCATTGCTGAGAGAGAACTCTGTATCAGAGCCTGATAATGTATACTTCTTTGTCCATCCTTTTATCAACAGGAAGGATAGCGTGAGGAGTTTTTAGAATTTTACTGTCTGTTTCCTAAAGGATTTGTGCAAAGGAATAGACAGTCTTCTAGGCTCTGGAATATCCATCATTTTACATAATCAGGCTCTTCTTGGTCATCAACAGCTTCCCTCAACAGGGAGTTGGAGAGTTTCAGCAACTTTCTTATAGAACATAAATGAGAAGGGATTCAGATAGCCTGGGGGACCCTGAAGGTCTGTCTGAGAGATGTCCGTCAATGGGCACATCCAGACCTTCAAAGTCACATTCACTCTCCTCATACTCTCCTCCCTTCCTCCGGTTCATAAAGGTCCTCAAATCAATCTGAACTGTGGAACCATCCTAACCGAGCACTTCCTCGATGGTGTCGGTTCAGACGGAACCGAAGAGAGACTGGACAATTTGAATAGCTTTAGCTATTTCCTGCGGTTGGAGAAAGAACTTTTGGCTCACACTAGCTGACTTTCTAGCCCTTTAGTTGAACCTGCCCTCAGAGCTGGCTTCTTCGCTTGCCGAAAGTATCGCCCTGGTCAGAAGACACTCCCTCAGGTTCGGTTGGAACTGAACCGGCTGGCCATCCAGGTCAGCGGACTTTTGGCCTCCCTTCCCTGAGCCTACCAACTCTTTCCACAGTGGCAGCAGGAAAATTCTTACAAATCTGGCAGTCTGCTTTTGAGGTGGTCAAACCCAGACAATATACACAGTGTGTGTGGGTCAGCCTTAGCAAAGGCTTCCCACAGAGGCCACAGTGCTGAAACCCAGTGGGTCCAGTTTTTCTTTTGGTTTCTCAGACATAGTGCCAGCCTAACCAAAACTTCTGCCCGCTAGTGGCAATCCGCTAAGAAGCTTCTTTATCGGTTCCCAACCGTGTCACGGGTTGTGGATAAAACGTAATAAAATCAGTTTTAGAACCGATAAGAACCGGGAACCGAGTCTAAAGGGACTAGAAAGTTAATTTAAACCAATCTGATCGGTTCAAACGAACCAAAAAGACGCTATAAGTTCCACACAGAAGAAAATAAACATGTTTATCTATTACTTACAATACCACAGACAGAGCTTGAACCGACTAATTGGCGTTTAATTTCGTAAATAAACCGAGAATACCTTTAACCGACAAACGAACCGAGCAGCAGGAGAAATTCGGAGCGACTGCTTCAGTGAAGCGGAGCAAAGAATCTGACAGTTTAAGTTTGAGCTACAACAGTGTTCAACCGAGCTCATGCTCAAGGTTCCATGCCCTGCATGGAAAGTTAACTTTCACCTCCGGAGCAGTTCTAACCTGCGGTCATACTGCATATGTCATAATATAGCAAGACTTCATGTTGTCTGAAACCTGGTACACACCAAACCATGACTGGGACGTAAACATACCAGGATACACTATCTACAGGAGGGACAGGGAGGGTAAAGAGGAGGAGGAGTAGCTCTCACATAAGGGAAGGAATCAAAGCAACAGAACAAGGGTAAGAGGGAGGAGAAGTAGCACTGTGGGTCAATTTGAGAGAGACAATGGCACCACAATCCGCACAGGGGTTGTATACCGACCCCCCTCTCAGGAGGAGGAAATGGACAAGGAAATGATAGAAAGTATACTTAGAATGGCAGAAAAAGGGGATATATTGCTGATGGGTGATCTGAATATGCCAGATGTTAACTGGAGTGCAGTTGCAGCAGCCACTTCTAAGAATGAGGTTATTCTAGATGCCCACAGGGGATGCCTTAGAGAACTAGTATTGGAACCCACTCAAGAGGGAGCAATCTTAGACCTGGTTCTCTCAAATGAGATGGAGGAGAAGATTACAGATGTAGAAGTGGGTAGCCATCTGGGAACTAGCTACCATCGAACAGTATGGTTCACAATAAACAGCAATAGTCAAGCCTCACAAAGGCAACAGTACTGGACTTCAGGAGGGCTGACTTTGCCAAATGGGTGAATGCCTAAGGAATGCACTAGCAAATGGGCAGGAAGGAGGGTGGAAGAACAATGGGAATAATAAAAACTGCCATCACAGAGGAAACAAACCTTTGTGTGAAGCAAATAAACAAAACAATGTAAAAACCACTATGGTTCTCAAAGGAGGTAGTAGTGAAGGTTCAAGAGAAAAAGAAAGCATTCAGAAAGTACAAGGAATCACAGAAGGAGCAGAACAGTGAATTGTATCTGAAGAAGCAAAAGGAAGCTGGGAAGGCAGTCAGAACAGCAAAGGCACGAACCGAGGAAAAGATGGCCAACTCAGTTAAGAAGGGGATAAAACCTTTTTTTTAGGTACATCAAAGAAAGACCAAGAGAGGGATAGTGAGGCTTAATAAGGGGGTGGGGGTGGGCAGAGGGTGATGGTGAAAAGGCAGATACTAAACAAATATTTTGCTCAGTATTTACAAATGAAGAGGGGAGGTACTCAAACAAACAATAGAAACATTCTGGATACAGAAGTTGATACCAGCCCATTTACAGAAGAAAGGGTTCTGAAAGAACTCTTTAAACTGAAGGTGGACAAAGCAGTGGGGCCTGATAGGATTCATCCCAGAATTCTAAAGAACTAAGGGTAGAATTAGTGACACCACTGACTACCCTCTTTAACAAATCATGGGAGGATGGGGTGGTACCGAGGACTGGAGGAGGGCAGATGTGATTCCCTTCACAAAAGTGGGAGCAGAGCAGAAGCAGGAACCTACAGACCTGTTAGTTTAACTTCAGTGAAAGGGGAAAATGATGGAATCACTTGAAGGAAAGAACTGTCGATCTGCCTAGAGGCCAGAGGGCACAGGACCCAAGGCAGCATGGATTCACAGCGGGAAGGTCATGCCAGACGACCTAATAGATTTCTTGACTGGGTGACCAAAGTAGTAGATCAAGGAGGGCTGTGGACATGGCCTACCTAGACTTTAGCAAGGCATTTGATACAGTCCCACACAAAAGATTAATATATATGTTAGCCAGCCTGGGAGTGGCTCCAAGATGACAGCCTAGGTAAAGAATTGGCTGGAGAATAGGACATGAGGGTAACAGTAAATGGAGTCCACTTTGAAGAAAGGGTGGTTACTAGTGGGGTACTGCAGGGTTCAGTATTAGACGGGTCCTCTTCAATGACTTTATAGCGACATTGCAGAGGACTGAAGGAAAGTGCGTCTCTTGCAGATGACCCAAAGATCTGCAACAGAGTTGATGCACAAGGTGGGGTGGAAAGGATGAGAAGGACTGGGCAAGGTTAGAGGAATGTCAAATGTATGGCAGCTTAGATTCAATGCTAAGAAGTGCAAGGTAATGCACCTGGTGACAAAACCCAGGGAAGAGAGTACACAGTGGGGGGTGAGATACTAACAACAACAAAAAATGGAAAGGGACCTGGGGTAGTCATATCAGATGACTTAAAGGTGGGCAAGCAATGTGAGAGGCAGTAAGGAGGGTTGGGGAATACTGAGATGCATAGGAGAGGCATCACCAGTAGAAACAGGAAGTTGTTATCCCTCTGTACAGACAGCTGGTGAGACCCCATCTGGAGTACTGTGTGCAGTTCTGGAGACCCAATCTCCACAAGGACATAGACAGGATGGAAGCTGTCCAGAGGAGGGCAACTAAAATGGTGCATGGTCTGCACTGGAAGACATATGAAGAGAGACTAAAGGAGCTTAATATGTATAGCCTCGAGGAAAGGAGGGAGAGGGGGGACATGATAGAAACTTTCAAGTACCTCAAGGGAATCAACAAAGTCCAAGAGGGTAGCATCTTAAAAGTGTGCAAGAACAAGGGGCACAATTTGAAGATATGACGGGGTGGCTCAGAGGTAATGTAAGGAAATATTTTTTCACAGAGAGGGTTGTGGATGCATGGAATGGCCTTCCAGAGGAGGTTGTGGAGTCAAAAACAGTGGTTGAATTCAAGCATGAATGGGACAGTCATAATTCTAGGGGGTTGGGGTAGAAAGAAGTAGGCTGCTGGTTAACTAGGATCTGCAGCTTATCCATTAGGTAGGGAAATGGGCAGACTGGGTGGGCCAAGTGGTCCTTATCTGCCGTCAGATTCTATGTTTCTATGTTTATATTGTTCAGGCCACTAGAAGGGAAAGAGTGGGGGTTACAGTGTCCCAGAGAGCTGTGTCCAGGTTAGCTTGGCAACTAAGAACCCTGACCTCCGGGTGGAGGCACCGGTTTCATTACCCAGGCTTCTTAACCTGCTACTAGCCAAGCAGGCAGGGTAGTAGCCCTTGAATAGTGCCACCTAGGGTTACAACACCATTTCAGAGAACCGCAGCTTTTAACACTTGCTCAAGCCTGACATGGTTCAAATAAATGGTGGCCACTCCTGTTTTTGGTGTAACTTTGCAGTGCCCTTTCAAGTCTATGTAAATATGCAGAAAGGCTCTCTCATGAACTGGGTTGTTGTCTTAAACAGCCAGTACAGATCCTCACATGATTCCATGCTCTCCAATACACTATCCAGGAGAGCTAAACAGTCGTCCACTGTCGCTTCAGGATTAGTAGCCCTCAAGAAACAGACAGCATCTAAAGCAGGCCCTTCAAACTTTCTACCAACCACTTATGTTTTTCGGCATCGGAACACTGCCACTCCTGCAGCATGGGGACAGCATAGGCAAATCAAGTCTCGAAATCATCATCTTCAGCAGGAGTGGGTAGAGTGCCCAAGAGAACCCTTAAATGTCTAATATATTCTGAGCCAGCAGCCTGAGAAGATCAGCAGTCAGCCAGGGTCACTCCCGGGGCAGTAGTTCTGTCACATCCTGGAGAGTCTTCCCCTCTGCAGCCACCATGGTCTCAATCTTCTCCAGGAGGTTTATCTCTGGGGCTGGGGAAGGGAGAGGCAAGACTACTTTTGTCAAACAATCTCCAGGTACCTTCCACCCCTTCAACATTGAGGGCTGCTGGTAACCTACTGGCTCTACATTTTGATTACTCTGGATTAAAACCAAAACACTCTGAGAACCACCATCATATCTAAAGCCAACCACTGTCAGGCTCCCAATATCAAGTATAGTCTCTAAAGCAGTTGAATTGCCTCTGGGTGGTTCCTCTTGGATCCCCTCCACTAAAAAGGCCTTCTCTGGAGGTGGACCCTCCCCGCTACAACAATCCATCAGTTCTTGTGACTCCATGTCAGAATTATGATACTTTTCCTCACCCGGGGGGAGGTACCAAAAAATTTCAACAACCCCAATTGTGGGGTCTGGCACTAGGAGGCAGTGTTCCCAGCAGTGCCTCGAGTCGTAACAGCCCTATGACTCACCTAGGCTGCTCCGGGATTCTCAGTTGTATCAGGAAAGCACCTCCAAGGAGCCTGGCCTGGGTTCTGCAACTGGAAGGTCTGTTGGCACTGTAGCTTCCACCTGGGGGTGGCAGGTAGTACCTGGGGAATACCTGCAGGTTACCGCCCCTAGGAAATACCCATATCTGCCCCACTAGTACACTTCTCCACTTGATAACAATCCCCCAAACACACACAGTCAGTAACTGGAATACAGATTTACAGTCACAAGAAATAACGTATATACAATATTAAGATTTATTTGAGGAGAGGGAGAAAGAGGTAAATAGCAACACAACCTTTTAAACACTTTTATACAACCCCACACAGTCCCTTTGCTCTCCCACCTTAGGGTGCATCCTAATTGTCTCCGTTGTGGTAGGTACTTCACTGGCTGGTGATGCAGGCCTGAGATCTCATGGTGGGGCCCAATTAACTTTTAAACACTTTTAGACATTTGACTTTCAACTCTGTCCAACTTTTGACATTTCACAGTTCTTTTGGATGATTTGCCCCTGCAAACTAAATAGCCAGCTGCCTAAACTTTCCCCAAAGCTGCAGCTTGGGGTACTCATAGTTTTGAAGTCCACACAGGGGCAATGCGTCCAATCCAGGGGGCAGTCACAGGGAACCGTGGAAAATCTCAATGAAGCAGATGCCACACAGAAACACTGCAGAAAAAAGAAGGAACCTATCTTCACCTGCCCAGCCTTTCCAACTTCGCCTGATAGCTTTTGTGGACAGACTTCACACGGGCATGCCACTCATCGTCCAATGCCAATTCTCTCTGACCCGGTCTTCAGCCAAAAAGAGGGTACTGACTTTCTGTCCCCTAGGCTCTCTCAGTTGCACACACTAGGTGAATAACTCACAGATGGATTCTACCCCGGGATTCTGCAGTCTCCAAGCCTAGCTTTATACACTTCTCTTGGGTGCTTCAGCAGAACTGGTCCCTTCACTGTCTCTGGTCACCAGCTCTCTCGGTCACTCCCCTTGCTGGAATACTTCCAAATGAATACTCAGAGGAGGAGGGAATGATCAGTCTCTGATGCAAGGTGTTAGCAACCAGAAAATTCCACCAGCACAAACTTGGTTTTTCAGCTTCTTGCTCAGTTTAAAATTCACTTGATCTCTCAGGCTGCAAACAACTGTAACCCCCCCTGCAAGTGGGGGTTCCCAAAAGTCTTCCAGGAGCTTGCCTGAATGCTCCAAGTCTGGGTGGTGTTCGGCGTCTGAGCTGCTTAAATGTGGTTGCAAGTGAGTGCTATTTGAGCCTCCATGTACTGTCTCTTTAAGAGCTATCTGCTTGCAGACTTAGTTTGCATGGGGGATGTGTATTTAATGCTTGAATCCTGCCCGAGCTGTGGAGTAATTGCTCCAGTTTGCGGTCGCTGGAAGTGCAAAGGGAGCCCATCTGAAAGCTGTAACTGTTTGCCTGTAATCATTTAAAGCATTAGCAAAATTGTAGTTTGTCTAACCTGCCTTTATTGCAGCTGGGACTCTGTGTGTTACCCCTCCATTTTTGGACCTAAACTGCTGTGCTGGGCCAACTGGGTTAAGGGAGCCCTAAAATGGAGCCTGTGGACAAATCAGAACTTGGACTCTTAATTTTGAGCCAGCCACAAGGGGATTGTATGGGCAGTGACTCTGGGAAATGTAGTTTTGACCTTGGTGCCTTTTTTCCACCAACAGAGGGAGTCTTATTGTGAGTGACAGCCGAACCAGACAACAGAATAGTGTGGAGCTACAGGAAATGCCCTGCTCTGTGACTGGAAAGATCAGATCAGTTGTGACAGTGAAGAGAGAAGGAGCTCTGTGCTTCTGTGGTGTATAGTTTCATGCGAGAAGTGTGTGTGAGGCCCTGAGGTTCGGCCTGCAGCCGTTGTAAGTGTCAGTTCGTACTGAATCCGATTGGTGAGGAAAAAGAAGGAAGTCTGAAGAGTGGAAACCAGGCTCACCCTGTAGAAGACTGGAGAAATTGCTGAATCGCGCTCAGTCTGTCAGGAACTGAAGCTGCTGTGTGTGCTCCCGGGTATTTTACAGTAATTGCGATCAGGATTGAGGCGCAGCCTGCCTGGTATAGTACTTTCCTTTTACATATGAATGTGTGTAGTGCTAGTGGTGAATCGCTATTTCCAATCCCCTGTGCTGTGTGCTGTGTGAAGCTGGAAGCAAACCCCAGCTTGTCTCGGACTAAATCCATTTGCTATCAACTACAGTGTGGTCCAGTCACAAGGACCTTGTCTCCATGCCCTGTTGTTCTGGCAATCCAGAAGAACATCCACCATCTGGTCCTCAGCTTGGGTATTGTGAGTACAAATCGGGGTATTCCCCTGCAGCCTGTTTTCAATCACAAGTGTGTCATCTAATTCTTGTTTCACTGCTTCATGGACTGTGCCATCCGGCTCCAGATTACAATTGGGTGTTGTGCATATACAGGTATTTTCTTCTACAGGGCCCTATCCATCTGCAGCTGTCGGCCAACCCTGGGCAATGGACCTGGCTAGCCCCCACCCCAACCTGGGTACCCTGAGTGTGACTTTTCAGACCCTGGATGTGTGCACAGTACTGTGATTTAATTCTGCCAGTTAACCTGATCTCCCCCTCCCGTGTTTTATTCCCCTTAATAAACCAGATTTGATGTTAAACTTTAAACTATCTGAAGTGTCAGTACCTACATACCAAGCACTGTATTGTGTATGTTTAACCTTATTTTACAGGGGGTCCTCAGAGACGTGCTGCAGAATCAGTCTTGAGGGTAAGTGGTACTTTATGAGTGAACAGTGTGTATACATGGGGTATTGGGGCTGTAACACCTGTGCACTGTGTGAGCCACTAGAGGGAACCAAAGGGGGTCACCGTGTCCCAGAGGGCTGTGATCAAGCTAGTCTAACCACTACAAACCCTGACCTCTGGGTGGAGACACCCGCCATTGAACCTAGGCTCCTCAACCTGTTAGTAGTCAAGCAGGCAGGGTTAGTAGCCCGTGGGATAGCACCATATGGGGGTTACACAACATTAAAAAAGTTTCTCAAATCCTTCTGCAGCCTTCAGCTCACTTTTCTTTCCTTGCAGAAATCAGCAGTACACCAGTTTCTCAGTTCCTTAAACAGCTCCCAGCTCACTTTTCTCTCTGGTTACAGCAGACTCTGGCTCTGAGTCTTCTGCAACCACTACCAAAATCCAGTTCATTTTTCCTGCTGCAAAAACTCGGCGTACTTTATACTGGGTTTTTTTCCCCAGTATATTTTATACTTTAGGCTGTGGGGCCTGAGTGCAGTGATGGGGCTGAGAAGCTCACTCAGCTGTACTGCACCTTCCCTCGGGGTAGACTCCTGTTTTGGCAGGCTGCCAGTCTTATTTATAATCTTTCTCCAGCCCCTTTCTGATTGGATGCAACAGTCCTGGGCTTTCCAGTGCCCTTTAGACTTTACCCAGCAGCCCCCTGGGGTTTTTTAGTCCTGTAGGAATCTGCCATTTTAAAATACATTAGCCCCAAAACATAACAGTTCTTAAACTTAAGTACCTAAGCCCTTAAAAGTGTCAAAAGTCATTTTCCCCTGAACCTGAAACCATCCAGTTACTATTTCACTTTGCCCTTGGCTCCCATGCCCTTCCGGGAGCCAGAGATATAGTTTAATAATGACCATGGAGGAGAACTAGGTTCAGATCCCGACAGGATCACTGCCAGGACAGCGGTGGAGAAGAGGGGGCCATACATAGCTTTCACAGGTAAGCTCATTTGGGGGGCTTACATGATACTCACTTCCTGATTATCCAGTACTGCAACTTTAAGTGACCCTCTCGATGCTGTCTTTTGTGCTTGCTTGTTTGTTTATTCTATCAAGGTTTTGTATGCTCTGTTCAGATGTCCCACATCAAGCCCCAGACACCTTACAGCCATGGGAACCCCACTTACCATAACCCTGATACCTGGGACTCAAGCTGAGTGCAGGCCCCAATAGAACAAGTAGTGGCACTCTGGCAGTTGCAATTTCTGACCTGAGTTTTCTTCCTGGCCCACCTTCAGCCCCGGCCCACTTATATTACATGGCACCTAGCCATGCAGCGTTCACTGTAGAGTAACAAGCTCCTGGGCCCACCACAGTAATTGCAGAAGGAGTGGAACACGTCACTACAGTACCTATCCTCCCAGGGCTTCAACACATTGCCAGAGGGAGTGGTCCTCTAACCCTGGCTCCCAATCTGCAGCATGCTGAGTCTGCTTCCGAACCTGGTTTACTGGAGCAATAATACAACACTCTACCACTAGGGCATCGGGGCCACCCCTCATGCCCTTTTCTTGCTTGACATATAACTTAATCAGGGGGCCTCTGCAGGGTCTCTTATTGTAGAAGAGACTGTGAGCATGAGCTTGGGTAAGAAGACTGTGAAGCAAAGCTAAAATAAAAATATAATTATCTGTGCAGCACCAGGTTGTGCATTAGAGAAAGATGCTTTTGGAGCCTCTGGTTTCCAGTTGTCTTGATGGTACAGCTGTTAGTGCAACAGAATGATATTCCAGGCACCCGACATTCAAAAATGTGTATTGTATGTAAAGTTGTAGATCCCAGATCACCCTTGAAAATGGACATTTATGTTCCTGTGTTCTTAGCCAGTTAAATTTTAAATAAAATAAATCCTTAGTTAAGGCAGTTATCTCTCTCTCTTTCTCCTGTTTGTTTTGGCTTCTAGGCATATGGCTGCACATCGCATCCTTGTGAGTAAAAAATGTTTTATGTAACTAAACAGACCATACAACTGACCCACAGCCAACTCACTCACATAAAAGAAAACATTAATCTCGACAAAATTAGCATTAAAGTACCAAAGGGACTTCTAGGCCCCACAGGAAGTGATTTGTGTTATACAAATAAAATGTATCTGATTTTCTGTTTTTTTTTTTTTTTTTGTCACTTAGGTTTATGCCCCTGTCCCGCCAGCCCCCATCATGGCAGCCTATCCCAGCTGAGTCACCCACCATCCCCAGGACATATCCCTTTATGCCTCCATGACGTATCCCTCGTGGTAGGGATGGAGGGACTTCCGCTTGTCTCACCGCCCCCAAACAAACAAAAGATCCGGTTCAGGTGCCTGGTCAATGGCACCAAGCCTGCGTGTGGGCAGACTGACTTTCATCCTGCATGGCAAGATGTCTTTTTTCCCCCTCTGTGTTTTCCTTCCTCTATCAGCATGCAGTGATGCACAGCATCACGTGGATTTACCCCCGCCCTACTGGGCTCCCCAGCTGCCCTGATACCCAGCCTCCCCTAGGTGTCAGGAACATTGTGGGAAGCATTGGCCACCCTCCCCTGGAGAGGAGAGCTGTCCTCTGCATGCTCTTCCCCTGGCCAACTCCCAACAACACGAGATCGCTCCCAATTCTAGGTCATCGGTGTGGCAGGCAGCAGCATTACCGCAATGCCAGCAGGTATGCAGTGCACCACTCTGCTCATGTTTGAATTTTATTCTATATCCTGACTGACCGTATCAGTTTGAAATATTCAAGTACTGGCCTTATCAGTGATTTATAAACCAGTATTAATTCATTCTCTGAGAGGCCCACTGTCTTCTGTTGGTTTAAAAAATATATTATTTCCTGCCTTACAGTGATTATCATTTGTTAAACATGCAACACCATCTAAGGTCAACCAAAACAGTTGCTCCTAACAATTTTGTATGCTGAATAAATTCAGTTTCATTCTCATATATTTATACTTATGCTCCATACAATTTTGTTGCCACTGAGTTCCAGAAGTTGCACTTTGGCAAGGCTAAAGCCTAGAGTTCAGTGGGGCAGCAGGCAACACACCCTATCCTCACTGAGCCTTTGTAAGTGCACATGCCCCAAGCATCCTCCAGATGCCCTTTCTTTTTCTGGCTATGGGTTCTCCCACCTACCCTCCCCATTCATCCCTACCAGCTGCTTTGTGACTTCTGCCTGAGCATATTGCTGCTGTCTCTCAACTGCTTGTAGGCATTCTCCTGCAGTGCTGTTTCACAGTCCACTTCGCAGTTTGGTTCTTTCACTGCCAGTTTGTGTCACGCTGTCTGTGCCGCTTGTTTACTTCTGGGTTTGGTCCACCCCTGCTTTGGCCTGTGGCAATCAGCTCTTCCTTCCTGCTGCTCCTGGCTGACCAGCATTTCCTTGTCAATGGCACTTGCTTCATGCACCTTTCATTTTATTCCTGCTGGACTGTCAATCTGGCTTCACCTGTACCCTGCTTCTACTTGCTGCTTCTCTCCTGTAGTGCTTGCTGCCTGTTGGCCTGCCAACACCCTACTGCCTTGCCTTGGAGCTCCTGCTGGGTGTTGGTATCTTCTGCATGCTATTTCTGCCACGTTCTGCTCCACTAGATGTTTATCTTGGGGGAGGGGTGTTGTGGAGGGGGCATTCTGCTCTTTTTGCCTGCTGCCTTCCCACTCCTGCCTAATCTCCATGATTCGGGGAGTTGATACCCATCTCCAGCCAGGGGTGATGGTCAGATGTCTCCCAGGTACATCAGCATGGAGAGACACTGACCGCATTGCTAAAATTGTTCACAAAGCAGGAGAAAACATTGATGTCCTAGTACACATAGGGACTAATGATCTCGCCAGCCGGTCAGTTGTGGAGACCAAGGAACACCTGACTAGGCTGGGTGACAAACTATCATCTATTTCGTCTGGCATCTCCTTCTCTGAGATCCTGCCAGTCTGGGAGAAGGGAGCAGATGGACGGAAGGTCAGAGAAGGGGAGATAGGGGAGCTAAACACGTGGCTCAAGGACTGGTGCCAGGAAAAAGGACACAGATTTGTAGGGAACTGGCAACAGTTCTGGGAGCGAAAGTTCTTTAAATTTGATGGACTGCATCTGACTAAAGAGGGAGTCAGTGCATTGGGGCAGAAGTTTGACGTCTTTGCAGAATATTTAAACTAGCAAATGGGGAGAGGGTGCAGCACCCCACTACGTCGAATGGGAAGAACACCCTCCCCTCAGCTAGTGGTCAAACAGGAATTCAGCGTGTTTGCCATTCATTTGCATCACCAGGTAAGAAAAAGGTTTGTCTCCCATACGATGCACAGGGTAATGCCAAACTCACCCAACAACTAACACACCAAAATCTGGCCAATGGAAAATCATGTACACAAATGCTCACAGCCTGGGAAATAAGATCCCAGACCTGCAGGCACAATGTCAGAGGCTAAACTGGACATAGTAGCAATTAGTGAGACGTGGTTTACCAGTAACCACACTTGGGAGACTTCAGTACCTGGATATGTATTGTCAGAAGAGACCGAGGTGCAAAAAGGGGAGAGGGTGGCCCTGTATGTTAATGAAAATATCAAAGCTACAGAAATTCAGAATACACATAAGGAGCCAGAAGAACTGTGGGTCACCCTGGAAACAGGTAATGGGACAGCCATAAGAACTGGGGTTGTCTACAGGCCCCCAGACCAGAGGGAGGACATAGACACATTACTGTTAGAAGATATACAAAACATGACAGCTAAAGGGGAGGTTCTGATAATGGGAGACTTCAACATGCCAGATACAGATTGGTCAATACCAGCAGGAACATCTGCCAGAACTAGACTCATAGTGGATTCCCTGCAGGGAGGGCCTCAAACAACTGGTACAGCAACCCACAAGAGACAGGGCTATCCTAGATCTAGTACTGACTAACAAAGAAGGGATCACAGATCTCCAGGTAGAAGGTCACCTGGGGCCAGTGACCATCACATGGTATGGTTCAATTTGGCTACTACATCTAAATCATCCCATTCCAAGGCAAAAATATGGGACTTCAGAGGAGCTGACTTTGATAAGATGGCCAACAGAGTTAAGCTAGCCCTGGCAAAAGAAACACAGGTGAGGAGGTACAGGCAAAGTGGGCAAGCATTAAGGATACAATACTTGAAGCAACATCCCATTGTGTTAGACAGAAAAGGAAGTGCAAAGAAGAAGGAAACCACTTTGTTCTCAAATATAGTAGCAGAAAGGTCAGAGCCAAAAGGCTGGCCTTCAGAAAATATAAGGGAACACAGCGGGATGAAGATAGGGAGGCATACCAAACTGCCCTAAGGGAAGCAGGTAAGGCAGTAAGGGCAGGCAAAGTCCCAAACTGAGGAAACACTAGCACGAACAGTAAAGAAGGTGACAAGACTTTCTATAGATACATTAGTGAAAGAAGAAAGTCCAGACGGGTATTGCTAAGCTTAATGGAGAAAAGGGAGCATGTGGAGGAGGAGGACCCTGTAAAGGCATCTATCCTAAATAGATACTTTGCTCAGTATTTACTGAAGAGAAGGTAGGGCAGGGCCCACAGCTCAGCATCATGGACACAGGGGGAGGGAGGTGAGCACTACTCCCTTCACAAAAAGAAAGGGTCCTACAAGAGCTTGCTAAGCTCAGGGTGGATAAGGCAATGGGACCTGATGGCATACATCCCAGGGTACTTAAGGAGCTAAAGGAGGAACTAGCAGAGCCATTAGCAGAATTTGTTTAGTGAGTCTCTGAGCACAGGAGAGGTCCCAGAAGACTGGAGAAAGGCTCATGTGATCCCACTCCACAAGAGTGGTAGCAGGAGGAGGCGGGGAACTACAGACCGGTCAGTCTTACCTCAGTAGTGGGCAAGATTATGGAGGCACTCCTTAAGGAAAGGATAGTGCAACACCTGGAATCCATAGGGGCACAGGATCCAAGACAGCATGGGTTTACAAAGGAAGGTCCTGTCAAACTAATCTCATAGATTTCTTTGACTGGGTAACCAGAGTGGTGGACCAAGGGGAGCAGTTGATGTCGCCACCTTGACTTCAGCAAAGCTTTTGACACTGTTCCACATAGAAGATTGATAAATAAGCTAGGTAGGCTCGGGTGGCTGAAGTTGGTCAACTGGGTGGCAAACTGGTTGATCATAGAAAAACAGAGAGTGGTGGTAAATGGTATACAGTCAGAAGAGATGCAAGTCACAAGTGGGTCATTGGGATCAGTCCTGGGGCCAGTCCTATTCAACATCTTCATTAGTGACCTCGAGATGGACTAGAGGGTAAGGCTTGTCTGTTTGCAGATGACACCAAGATCTGCAACAGAGTAGATGATCCAGATGGGGTGGGCAGAATGAGAAGAGATCTGGATAAACTAGCAGAATGGTCAGAAGAGTGGCAACTGGGATTTAATGCAAAGAAGTGCAAAATCATGCACATAGGGAAGAGAAACCCTGAAGCCACTTATAGGCTGGGAGGAGTTGCTAGCAGTCACAAAGGAAGAAAGAGACTTGGGCATCATCATCACTGATGACCTAAAATCATCCAAGCAGACCTCTAAAGCAGTAGGTAAGGCTAGGGGGTGTTAGGGGTATTAGTAGGGGTATCACAAGTCGTAAGAGGGAGGTAATAATCCCTCTGTACAAGACATTGGTTAGGCCCCATCTGGAGTACTGCATGCAGTATTGAGGCCACACCTTCACAAGGACATTAACCAAATTGAGGCAGTCCAGAGAAGGGCAACCAAAATGGTGCAGGGACTGCATCAGAAGACATATAAGGACAGATTAACGGAGCTCAATATGTATACCCTTGAGCAAAGGAGGGAGAGAGGATATGGATCGAGACATTTAAACACCTTAAGGGCATAAACAAGTAAGAAAGAGTCTAACATGTTTAAATATAAGAAAATAGCAGGACAAGAGGACACAGCATGAGATTAGAGGGAGGCCATTAAGGGGAATGTGAGGAAATTCTTTTTCACAGAAAGGGTGGTAGATGCATGGAATGGCTTACCACAAGAAGGGTGGCTATGAATACAGTGCAGGGCTTCAAACAGGCATGGATAGGCATAAGGGAGCAATACAAATGACTATGAATAGATAGGTCACTGACAGAGCAAAGCCGATGGTACATTTATAAGGTAGAAAAAGAAATGGGCAGACTGGATTGGGCTCTTATGTCCTTATCTGTCACCACTTCTATGTTTCTATGTTTCTATGTAATCCAGGAGTGCTAACTTCAGCTGGCTCCTTCTTGCTTGCCCTGTCTCGCTGTTTCTGCCACCTTGCCTGTTGCCCTCTGCTGCCTGCATCCAGGTCCTTCTGGCCTTGGCTGTGGATGCCTTTGCCTCCTGCCTTTGTTTTTTGGGGCTTCTTACCACCCTTTTGGCTTTGGTGTCCCTTCTCCCTCACCCCTCAAATGCCAGGTGCACTTTGCCTTCAACTTCCTACTGCTTCTTTGTAACAGTCACTAGGCTCGCTCCAGGAATTCTGTGTGCCCTGCTCCATTACTTCCTCCAGCCTGCCCAGGTGGAAGTCCAGTCCTCTCCTCCGGGCTCACGTATACCTTTACCATCTACCTTTCCCACTCTACTTACTGCTTTCAGGCAAATACCTCACCAGTCCTCGATGGACACATGCCCTACTGCAACCAAACACATGCCCACTCTCTCAGCCCCTTAATGGCCCAGTAGACTTTCACCTCTCTGGCTTCATACTGCAAGAGTCAGCATGCTTTTGTACTCTCTTGCTTTGTACCTCAATGATCAGTATGCTTTCTCCCTTTACGGCTTTGCATCACACCAGCCTCGACCTCTTCAAGGGATCAGTTTCCTATTTTCATGAGTCTCATCAGGTAAGTTTTAGCCTGCTAGCCCTGAATCAGTTGTTTTCAATCTTCTACTTTTCCTTGGGGTGTTTGAACCCCAACGTTCCTTGGCGTGGCTATAGCAATTGCTCCAAAATGGCAAGTCTTCGGCTTCTCTGTGGTGGAAGACCGTCTGTCAGAATAAGAAGCTTGCATTTTCCTTAGCATGCTGCAATGCTTAACTGGCCCAGTTGATGCCTGGGTTTTAACTGTTTCATCCAACATCTGAAGGGAGAGTGACCTGGAGCCTTGGATCCCCAGAGGTTCCTCCACAAGGGGGGAGGATCCTCTCCTCCATGTTGACTGTCATAAACTTAAATAGCTTCCTAGTTTTTAGTTAGGGTTTTTCTGCTGGATGAGTTGGAACCTGGATAGTTGCACTTCTTTCTTCTTCACTGATCACACAGCTTCATGGCCTTCCCTTCTTCCTTAGTGGAAGTCAATGTTCTGACAATTCTACTACACAACTTTGGCTTGCCATTTTGGCTTCTTCCCTAAGGTATCTTTAGCCAAAGGAAAGTGATCCTGCAATACCTCTAGGGGTGGAACCCTCCTCAAGAGGGTTCCTGTGCCTCCAGTACCAGAAAAAGGTGGTAGTTTGTCATGAACAGAAATTACAAAAGGTCACATAAACCACAAGCTAATCATGCTTAAAATCCTTACATTGTGTAAACACAGCACTCCAAGCAACCACAACGCTAGTAACTCCATACATAGTTGCCTGCTGAACCAGTGAATGGCAAGGCTAAAAGCCTGGGGTTCAGTGGGGCAGCAAGGACACACACCATTCCCTCACCAAGCACTTCATAAGTGCCCTTGCCCCAAGCATCCTCTGGATGCGCTTTCATTTGCTCCCACCATCCTCTTTCTCTCCTCTAACACCTCACTGCTACCTTCTGGGCTTCTTGCCTAGTTACCTTTAGCCAGAGATCCACCATCTCTGTGGCAATTTAGGTGGTAGTTACCATGATCAGAACATGACAGTCCACATATACCAGAAGCTAATCATGCCTGAAATACTTCAGTGGCACAAGCAAAACACTCCAAGCAACCAACAAGTATTCATGCTCACTTCATTCCCTTGCACCCATCTGAGAACAGAGTCAGTAGCTGGAAGAATGATCAAAACAATGGCAGGTGAAATTCAACGCCAATAAGTGTTAAGTTATGCACGTGGGAAGAAAGAACCCAGGCAGGCAATATACCCTAGGAGGGGAACAACTGACAGGAAACTAAGGTTGAGAGGAAATCTAGGAGTACTCATATCTGATAATTTAAAGACAATCAGACAATGCAAAAAGGTGGCACAGAAAGCTAATGGCATCCTCGGATATATAGGTAGGGGTATCACAAGTAGAAAAAGCGAGGTGATAATTCCGCTGTATAGGCCCTTGGTGAGGCTGCACCTAGAGTATTGCATCCAGTTCTGGAGATCACACCTCAAGAAAGACAGATCATCTGAAGACCGTTCAGAGCAGAGCTACAAAGATGATTCATGGACTTCATCAAGAATCCTATGAATCAAGGCTCGGCTATCTCAAGATGTACTCACTGGAAAGGAGGAGGGACGGGGATATGACCAAGATATTCAAATACCTCAAATGAATTAACTCAGTACAATCTCAGGACCTTTCCAGAGAAAGTTCATCTACTTGAACAAGGGGTACAGCAGACGCCTACAGGGAGGTAGATTTAAACCAACACTAGGAAGTTTTCTTCACCAAAAGGGTGGTGGAGCCTTGAAACAGGTATGAAAACACATTTCAGGAAGGATGTGAAAATGACAACTATACTAATCGTAAGGATGTGTGAAAATGGCAATGTTGAAAATCTGGAGAGAAAATATTAAAAATTGGAAAGTTAGGGCGTGTACAGAAACTACACAATGCACGGTCAGAAACAATGTTTGAATTTTTCAATTAATTTGGTAACATGGGCTTTTGGGGACCCTCCCGCATGAACAGTGGCTCTGTTGTTTCATTAATCAGTCCCAAAGGGTGATTCCACCCAGCAAATGCGAAATCACCTTTCGGGACCAAGAAACTAAATAACAGTGACATGTTCACGATGTGGGGTCCCAAGAACCCCATGTTGAAAATTTGGGGCCAAAATTCCTAAAAATGGCTGAGATATCAACCTAAGTTGAAACCTCCATTATAAAGCTTACCATCATTTCTTCAGTTCGCAGTTCAGCTTCGAAGAGTGCAGACGTGTCCCGGTTCAGAGAAGATTGTGGTTCCTGACCCAGGAGGGTAAGTATGGGTGAGGAGCGTGCATGGAGGTGGGTGCGCAGAGGAGGTGGGGATGGGGGAGTGGGACGAGGAGATAACAATGGATTGTCTTCTTGTTTGCAGGGGGAGACCACGAGGAAGGTCTTTATTTACACAGGTTACGCAAACAATAAATAATAGGCACACTGGGGTAGAGCTCGGTGTGCCCTACGAATCGGAGGATGCCGACGGGAGATTAGGCACCCGATGTTGCAAGCCATATAAATGATTTGGGAGCATCTAACACTGGGAGGGCATCCCGGTGTCAGAAAAGGAAAACTGTTTAACTAGAAAAGACACACTAAGAGGGGGGATGATGTCGGCTTTGTGGGGATTGTGTGGCAGACGTCAGGAGCCGCCATATTTATTGAAATGTTTCACCAGGAAAGGCACATAATGGTGGTGTCATCTGCTGCTGCAATAACAAGCCTATCTCTGACTGCAGCAGCAGATTTCTTTCAAATCCATGGCTCTCTCTGAAACTGTCTCTCTGTGCTCTCATCGGCATTGGCGGCACAGGGACGCACTAACTAAAGCATCCCTTTATTTGCCACAACACTGACACACACCTGAAAGGCATTATCAAGAAGAGGTTGCTTGCTCGTGTGCACAAGCCAACATAAAAGGCAGCATGACTGTAATAAGGGACCCTAAAAGGACAACATACAATTTTGTTGAAAATGAGTGGAAGAAACATTACAGTACTGAAGCTAGACAAGGCTATATACATGTAAAATTTTCCAATATTAAAAAGAGAAAAGTAAGGTTTACTGTATGTGTGTGTGTGTGTATGTTGTGTGTGTGTGTGTGTATATATATATATATATATATATATATATATATGTGTGTGTGTATAGTGTAATGGTAGCACGCTAGTGCTACCATAGTTAGGGTTGAGGAGCCATTTCTATGTTAAACCCCAAAACTTTGCACCTTAATAACTTTGCAACCGCTTGATGGATTTGCCTGAAATTTATGATCAAGAACCATAGGCCTTGGGATCTGCCAAGTTTCGCACTGGTCGGATATACTGCCGCGGAGTTAAGGTGATCTGTGCACGCCAGCTACGCTTTCTGGAATTCTATGGTCGCGCCTTCAGGTCAGATGTTTAGGTGATCGCCCGAATCTTTAGGAACGTGGTAAGCCAGGTGCCCGATGTGCCTTTCAAAGATTTCGTGAAAAATAAACAGTTCAAAAGTTATTCAAAAACAGTTTCTCTTATAAGTCAATGGGAAAAAGTTAACAAAAGTTCGACAGTGTCGAATGCATTTTTATTTTCGCAATGGGCCTGTTACTGCAACCGCCATTTTGTTTTATTGTGATCAGAAAATGGTTGGCATTTAAATTTGAGACCCTCAAACAACGTAATTCTTTTGTATTCACCTAGTTGGCCCTGAGGGTGCTAGCCATGTCTTTATTTTGGGGTAAAACACCCAAAAATATGTTTTAAATTTCTGGGAAAGTATTAAAATTACTTGTGGTTCACGAAAGTGTTTAACTTTTTATGAATCTTTCGCAAATTGCGACAGTAATTTTCTAGTCTGTGGGAAAATGACAGCAATTCTTTGGCAGTGCACTGCAAAATAACCGTTGGGAGTTTTGGGATGAAATTTGGAGGGAACGCAGCTGACATCTCACAGATGTGCCTTTCAGTGTTGTATTGAAAAAATATTACATGGCGCAAAGTTATGGCACTCCAAAGTTGACAGTTTTTCCTAATAGGATAACATTACTGCGCCCAAGCATTATAGGAATCCTTTGGTACCCTGCTGCAAAATAATGGTTTGGTCTTTTTCCTGAAATTTGAGGAAGACAGCCAACAGTACACAGATGTGCCTTTCTGTCGTTTGGTGAAAAAACATTACAGGGAGGCAAAGTTATGGTGCTCCGAACTTTTCTTTTTTTCCCATAGGATAACATTACGGCGTTCCCCGCACCTTTCAGGGCCCGTATCTCGGAAACGGTGCGAGATACGGACTATTTGTTGGAAAATTTCTTAGCCCCCTAATGGGGCTAAGTTTCAAATTAGCCAGGACAGTTGTAAATAATATGACTTTAAAATTTTTTTTCTACGTCGTATGGTTCCTTAGATATAATGTATTTAGTATTCCAAGATCTCATTTTCTGCGTCGATACTCATTATTTTGCATACATTATTTGTACTCACTGTCTTTCTCAATGCAGGTTTTGGGGAAAACCAGCCTGTGCGCGCTTACTGTTACTGCTGTCTTTCCGCTTGTGGATCCGCACTGCTTCACTTACCATTGACGCTCGCGCCACCATGTGCGTTATCCTTGCGCTTCATTTGCGCTATGCTTGTTATTTTTTGCCATTTCTGTCTACAGTACTGTTTATCTTACTGTTTCACTTTACATCACCATGCCCATTGACATTTCTGTTTGCAGGCACCATGTTACTATGTGACAACACATCACATGGCAGACCATTCCGCTCACGCCACCATGTGCGTTACCCTTTCTGTTCTCATTCATGCTTGTGTTACAATGAGCGCCACTGTTGGCATTTATGTTTGCGTTGCTGTCCCTGTTAGTATACCACAACACATCATGTGGCGGGAGCGCAGGGCCCAAAGGGCCCCGTGCTCCCGCCGCTGCATTACATTCACTATTTCTCGTTATTCTCAAAGAAGGGAAATTAGAGGCAAAAACTCCATTTAATGCATTAGTTAGGTTGTTCCACAGTGACAAAGTGAGGAAATTCGCTGTTAGGTTGAAAACCCCTTGGACCCCCCCCCCCAATCGGCATTGGGGTGCGCATTGGGATCGTTGGTCCTAACTCTCACCCCATTCTCCTATACTTCTGCTGCTTTACACATGTCATGGGGTGAGAGTTAGGGCTGACAATCCTAATGCGCACCCCAATGCCGATTGGGGGGTTGGGCGGGGGGTCCAAGTGGGGTTTTCAACCCTAACAGCGAATTTCCTCACTTTTGTCGCTGTGGAACAACCCTAACTAATGCATTAAATGGAGTTTTTTGCCTCTAATTAATATATAGCCCGATATTCAAACATGCAGCAGGAAATGGCACAAGGGGGTGCACACCCTTGAGTGGCTTATTCACTTATAGTGTATAGTGGAGTGTTGTTTAGGATAGAATTCCATCCCTTGCAAAATGCTGTTATACCACAGTTCCAAGGTCCTGGAATGTGATTCTACCCTACTGTAGTAGAACAGCATTCTAGAACATCTAGACTGCATGAGTCAGTTTCATTTTGAAAGTAAAAGAAATCACAAAACACGTATTTCACACAGTACTATACACTATAAAAAGTACAGGATGAGCAACTCTATACACAACGGCCTAGATATTCAGACTGCACCAGGCTGTGGCGCAAGTCTGGGCGCAGCGCAACTTGGCTGCGCAGGGGCGTTGACAGGGTGATATTCAATGGAGCTGTGCCATGGCACAGCAGCATTGAATATTACACCCTGGCCACCTGCAGTGTGCATGGCGCAGTGGCACTGCGCCAGCACAAGTTGCCAGAATGGAGCAGTGGGATGCACTAGCGCAAGTTCCGTTGCACTAGACCCAACAACCGCGATATTCAAAAGTGCACATGCAAATGGGGCCATAATTCATGCAAGGTGCAAATGAGGCCATTTGCATGTCATTATGGCCCCATTTGCATGCAGGTGCGCCGATCCCCGTTAACTTGCGCCTGGCACCCTGCCAGGCTGCAGTCATTGAGGACCAATGCCCCTTGCACAGCGCGGCAATGTCCCCCACTGCCCGATCGCAGGCATGTGTAGAATTAATGAATCGCCCAATATCCCTGGTGGTCCAGTAGACCGCTCGCAGCCCGATCGCGGGCATAAGGTGAAATTAAATTCGTCCTAATCCCTGGTGCTCCAGTGGACTGCTTGCAGCCCGATCACGGGCGTCAGTACAAAAATGCAACATCAAACCAACCCTGGTGGTCTAACGGTACCCCCCCACCGACCCGCTCCCCCTGGTCAGCGGTGGGCAGCTGCTCCCCACCCGCTAACTGACACCATACGGTAGGGCTGTACGCCCATTGGTCCACAGCTTGAGCCAATTGGCGTGCAGCCTGTACCGTACTACACAGTCCAGAGTTGTGAATGGATCCATTCACAATGCTGGACTGTGTAGTATGGTACAGGCTGCATGCCTGTTGGCTCACGCTGTGGACAATGGGTGTACAGCCCTACTGCAGAGTTGGCAGCAAGCGGTGGGGAGCTGCCGCCTGCCGCTGACTGGGGAGGGAGGGGCAGTGGGCTCAGTGGGGGCGGAGTACCGCTAGGACCACCAGGGTTGGTTTGATGTAGCATTTTTTGTACTGACAATTCGTGATCGAAGCGAAAGTGGTCCACTGACCACCAGGGATATAGGATGATTATTTCATTCCATATATGCCTACAATTGGCTGCAAGCAGTCCACTGGACCACCTGGGATATGGGACAAGTTTAATTTTCATCTTATGCCCGCCTATCGGGCTGCAAGCAGTCCACTGTACTCACGAGGGATATGGGATGTTTAACTTCTTCTACATATGCCAATGATCAGGCATGGGGGCGCTGCCACAAAGGTACAGCGAGGAGATCAGGTGGCCTCCACAGGTGGCAGCTGCCATGTTGTGCCCTGCAATACAGCAGCTCACCTGTGGGTGGCCAGCCATTGTTCCTCTTTTTTGGCTCACCTGCATGCAGCACAAGTAGGGTTGTGCATGCATGGGCTCAGCACATCCCGGGCTGAATAGCGGGATGTGCAGAGCATGCATGGGCATGCCCCCCCACCTGCGCTGCATACATTACTGATGCGCTCCGGCAAATCGGGATTTGTGCCAGGTACAATCCACATTTGAACATCACACCAGGGCACATCAGCGAGTTGCGCATGGTGCAACAGTGTTACGCCATGTGCAACCCTTCTGAATATCCGGGCCAACCAGTGTGTTTTGCCACCTCGGGGTTCTGATTCCCATAGACCTCTCAAGCTTCACTGTCGAGGTCAGATGGAATCAGATCCCCTCTGTGGCAGAACACACTGGTTCTGCATACTTGCTCATCCAGTATTCTCTATATAAAATGGCTTAAAGTAGATAATGAAGTTTTCCAGCCTTCATAATGAGGTATTGTTTCTGACCGTGCATCGTTAGTATTGTAATGCAGTCATTTGATGTCCATTTTATAATTAATGTTAAATGAGTGTCCTCATATAGTTCACATTTAATTTATAAATCACTTATGTGATTTCAGCCAGTCGGCACTCAGGAATGGCATGGGGTCATAATATCGACATCAAAAAACAGTGTGACAATAAATGCTGCAAGCAACACATCATGCCACAAAATAAGGTTGGAAAAAACCAAAACGACCAGAACACAAACAGTACACCCCACTGAAAATAAAAGGATTTTTTTTTGGGGGGGGGGGGCTTTGCCCCCCACAATCCCCGGTGTCTGGATGTTTAACCTGGCCAGTATGCATATTCTTAGTTGGGTCACATTGAAAGGTTTTGCATTGTGTATTACTGATCTTACTTTCCAGGGGATCTCCAGGGCAACTGCAGCAGATCCAGCCCTGGTGGAAAGTGCAAGGGGTGTGAACATATTATTATTGTCATCCAGTGTATGCAAAGTGTTCTGTGGTATTACTGTTTAGGTCACTAGAAGGTTTAGTGGGTGGTTATAGCATCCCGGAGGGCTATACCAAAGCAGTCAAGCTACCCCAGTACCATTCCTCGGTGGAGGCACCCACTCACAGAACTCAGGCCACTCAAGCTGTGCATAGTCCCACAGACAGGGGTAGTAGCCCATAGAATAGCGCCATCTAGAGGTTACATTAACAAAGTAAAAAAAAAAAAAAAAAAAAACTTGACATAGCAACAAAATCAAAAGACAATAAGAAGACTTTTTGGTCCTATGCAAGATAAAAACAAGCATTTGTCAAAGCCGAACGTTCGATTGCAGGTATTTGCAGTGGTATTTGCACTTGGACATGGCTTAAAAAAAATCAGTGACAAGAAGTACAAGCATTTGTCAATGCCGAATGTTGTTTGCTTCTATGTGCTGTTTAGGTATTTGGAAGTCATTGGAGTGCAAATGTTGAAAATTTAGAACTTATGAGCATCTTGATAGGGTACGTGCTGCGCTCATAATCAGTCATTTTAGGAATTTTTTCACCAAATTTTCAACATAGCCATTTTAAGACCTCTGCTAATGAACAGTGTCACTGTGATTTTCTTAATGTGTCCCATACATTGATTTCACACACCGACTGCGCCATTGTGCGCTACATGGGCGGAAACACGTTTTGGGCAGGATGTGAAAAATGACAGTGTACTGCTCATAAGGAGGTGTGGTAAAATGGCAATGTTGAAAATACTAAAAATTTGTGAACTTACGAGCCTGTGTAGGAACTGCGCAACACACGCTCGAAAAACAGTCATTTTTAGGAATTTTTCTACCAAATTACAAAATAGGCTTTTTGAGAGCCCACCTTATGAACGCTGGCACTGTCGTTTTGTTAATCAGGCCCGAAAGGTGATTTCGCGCAGTGACTGCAAAATAACCCTTTGGGACTGAATAACGCAATGACAGTGACAGAATTCATGAGAAGGGGTCCCAAAAACCCCATGTTGAAAATTTGGTGCAAAAATTCCAAAAAATGCCTAAGATATGCAACAAAGTTGAAAAACCCATCTATCCCATTATACAGCTTACCGGCATTTCCTCAGTTCGCGGTCGGCTTTGAAGAGTGCAGACGTGTTCCCGGTCCACCGAAGATCATCGCGCTGAGCTCCGGAGGTAAGTATGGGGTGAGGGGAGGATGTGGGGAGGCAGGGTGCGCAGTGGTGGGTGTGGGTTGTGGGAGGGGCAGGGAGACTACGTTGGGCTGGTTTTAATTTAGGTTTCTTTTCTACAATTGCGATGTGGGATGTTTGCCACGCTGGGGTGAGCTCCCAGTGTGGCAGAAGGATGGCTGGGGGGGTGGAGCTGACTGGGGATTGGGCACCACCGTCGGCAGATGCGAGGGCGTTTGCCACGCTGGGTGGACTCCCAGTGTGGCAGAAGGATGGCTGGGGCCGTGGAGCTGACGGGGATTGGGCACCCCATCAGCAGACAACACAGGACATTTGCCACGCTGGGTGGGCTCCCAGCATGGCACCAAAGATTTGGGGGGTGTGCAGCTGTAGCACACAGCGTGGTTTTCTTTGAAGAGAAGACCACCGCTGTCATACACAGCACCGCGGATTGGAGTGCAGGATGCCACGCCTGCTCAACGGAGCAGGGATTGACAGGAGAGGCACACCCAAAGTGTCCCATTCTTCATACAGATTTGCGCATGCCAAGCTTAACGTAAAAAGAGATGCTACAAGGATACCTGAAGGCCACCGAAGGACAAAGATAAAATAGTAGATAAGGATGATCAAATGGCCAATATCCTAAAACAATTCTTTGGTTCTGCATTTTAGACAGCTAACCTAAGTGAAGTAGAAATATCAAAGGGAGATTTACCAGTTTTGGTGGAAGACCATGACATTTTGAAGATCCTTAATCACCTAAGCACAAACAAATCACCAAGTTTAGATGGTCTGCATTCTAGGGTACGTAATGAACTAGGACAGGACCTTACTGGGCAATTAACCCTGATATTTAATTCAAGCTTGAATCAGGGGAAGATATCTTTAGCATGGAAAAAAGTGATTATAACACCAATATTTAAGAAGAGAAGTAGGGCTTTGGCTGAAAATTACAGACTGGTGCTTTTTTTTTTTTTAACCAGGAAAGACACACCAAGCTGGGAGCTTGTTTACATGTGCGACCTGGGAGCACAAGGAAGTGAAGTGACTTGCTCAGGGTCACACAGTATGCAAGTGGAGGCTATGGGATTCAAACCCAGGTCTCTAGGTTTGCAGCTCAGAGCCTTAAACCACTGCACTACACTGCCTCCTAAGTTTGACATCTGTGATGGGAAAGCAACTGGAGAAATTTATAAGAGACAAACTAAATAACTTTATAACCGAAAACAACTTATGGGATAATACACAGCTTGGAATTAGGCAGGGCAAAGCATGCCTGACACATTTAATGACATTCTTTGAAAACGTTAACCTTGTCATTGATGTTGGGAAACCAGTGGATGTCATCTATTTGGATTTTAGTAAGGCATTTGATACTGAACCACACATCAAATTAGTCAGGTGTCTAATTAAAATCTATCTCGGTTCTAGGATGATACATTGGATAAGGCCTTCTCTTACTGATAGGATGCAGATTGTCAGGATAAATGGCTATGAATCTAGTGAGGTAGAAGTGGCTAATGGAGTGCCTCAAGGGTCAGTCCTCGGGCCAAAACATTTCAATATATTCATTTCAAGTATGCAGATGTCTCATGGAGGGTGGATGACAAAATCAACAGACGATGCAAAAATTGGACATGTAATTGATACTCTAGAACATGTGGATAGACTACAGGGAGAGAGTCCTGGAAGAGCTCACAAATCTGAAAGTGGATAAAGCTATTGTATGAGGCCAGATGGCATTCACCCGAGGATATTAAGGGGAGCTATGAAGGGAACTAGCAGAGCTTCTGACAGCCATGTTCACCAAGTCACTCAACACAGGAGTGGTTCCGGAGGACTGGAAGAAGGCTCATGTGTCCCTCTACACAAATATGGTAGTAGGGAGGAGGCGGGGGAACTATAGGCCAGTCAGCCTCATCTCAGTAGTGGGGAAGATCATGAAGGCACTGCTGAAAGAAAGAATAGTGGCACACCTGGAATCCAGTGGAGCCCAGGATCCAAGGCAACATGGATTCACAGCAGGAAGGTTGTGTCAAATTAATCTGACAGATAATTTTTAATTTTTTTTTTTTTTTTTTTACAGCTATCATTTTCTCTTTTACTGCTGGCCTGTCCTTAGGAGGGTGCACCCAGCCCCGTCCCCTAGCGTGTACCAGCCAATGCTGACCCGGGGTCGGCAGGGTTCCCCAAACCCCACCGAGGTCCGGATTTAGTAGGCCAGCAGTGTGACTAGCTGGGAGAGGAGACTGATGCACCCTCTGCCATTGTGCCATGGCAGTGCACTTTTCTCTTGTTCTCCCCAGGAGTCGGGGGCATGCAGTGACACCAGTGGAGGGGAGCGCGCATGCATCCACACATGCTTCCTCAAGGCATCTGCCCTGACTCCTCCCCATCTTGCAGTGTGGCGCCTTGTCCTCCAGCCTTTACCGGGGGGGGGCGAACAAGCGCTGACCACTGGAAACCCCTCCCTGGAGAAGGAGAGCAGTCTATCAGATGCTCAATCCTTCTTCCTGCCGACCCCTGCCCATTCCTGAACATGGGTCACTGGCGAAAGCACGAGGTAAGGCATCCAGCACCCTCAGCCCTCGGAGCCACCGGGCCAGCTCATCTGATAGATATTTTTGATTGGGTGATGAAGGAAATAAATCAGGAGGGCATTGCCTACCTACATTTCAGAAAAGTCTTGACACCATCCCACATAAAAGGCTGGTTAACAAGATGGGTAGTCTGAACATGGGGCACAAGGTGGTAAACTGGGTTAGGAACTGGCTAACTGACAGAAGGCAGATGGTGGTAAATGGGATCCAATACAAGGAGAGGGGGGGTGACCAGTGGGGTACCTCAGGGATCGGTCCTTGGGCCAGTCCTGTTTAATGTCTTCATTAGTGACATTGCAGAAGGGCTGGAAGGAAAGGTCTGCCTGTTTGCAGATGACACCAAGATCTGCAACAGGGTGGATACTCCAGAAGGGGTGGAGAAAATGTGGAGGGACCTGGGAAAGCTTGAAAATGGTCTGAGGTATGGCAACAGAGGTTCAATGCAAAGAAGTGCCAAATAAATCACCTGGGAATAGGGAACCCTGGGGAGAGCTACAGGATGGGGGGAGTTTCTGACAATCACCAGGGAAGAAAAGGATCTGGGGGTTATCATTTCAGATGACCTAAACGTGTCAAAGTTGAGTGCAAAGGCTGCAGGAATGGCCAGTGTCATGCTTGGGTGCAAAGACAGAGGTATCATGAGCAGAGGTGGGAGGTGGTGGTGCCATTGTATAAAACACTAGTGAGGCCTCACCTAGAGTACTGTGTGCAATTCTGGAGCCCGCACCTTCGCAAGGACATTGACAAGGTGGAGGCGGTGCGGAGAAGGGTGACCAAGATGGTACAGAGATTGCACCACACAACATATGAAGAGAGATTAAAGGACCTCAATATGTACTCGCTGGAGGAGAGGAAGGATCGGGGATATGATGGAAACATTCAAGTATCTCAAGGGCATAAACAAGGTGCTGGGGAGTCATCTTTCAATGAAGGAGTACAATAATGAGGGGCATGATATCAAATTGGAAGGGGCAGTGTAACAAGCTGGCCTATGGTAGATGTAGAGACAACACTCTGGGTTTAAAGTTCACAGAAGAAAATGTACTTTTATTACTCCAAATGTAAGTTATTGCTCCTGAAAAGCATAATCAGTTAGTTGAACTTTTCCAGCCTGGTCAGGTAACAAAGGTTAACACAAAACTTTCAGGCTGACTTGACAAAAGGAATCTTTGAACCACCTATGCGGGCCAGCAGTTTTTTCAATATACAGTCTCAAACAAAACATACGGTTTGTGGGCCAGCAGTTTTGAATGCACAGTCTCAAATAAAACACAAACAGTTTTCCCTTTCAGCCTTATTTGCAGGCTATTATCAGCAGTACATTCCACTCACTGTTTTTGGCCCAGCTGGCTAGGCTGATCCTTTACCTCAGGAATCTCTGCTCTAGAAATGGTCTCTTTCTCAGCAGCTGGTTTCAACTTCTCCCCAAAGGCTCTCTCCAACAATTAACCATTCTCCTTGGCTTTCTGCTCTGGTTCCTGTCTTACATTCCACCCTCCATCTTGCAAGGTTCTCTGCATAGGAGTATCTCCTCCTGCAGCAGTTTCCAGCTTCCAACTGACTCCTTGCTGGATTCTCTCTGCCTTTCAACAATCCTCTAATCAGCAACACCTGAGGAGGCATCCCCTTGTCTGCTTGTGTTGCATTCCTTGCATTCCTCATCCAACCAAGGTGTTAACCTCTTGTTTCCCAGGGTAGTGTTTACACTGTAACATACCTCCCCTTTGTGCAAAGGCACAGTTGGTCAGCCTCTGACCATTCCCTCCTAGGACAGGAAGTCTGCTTTTCCATTCTGGGTCCCGCCCAGTCGTACACCATAAAGGAAAATGGCTAGAAGGCCAGTACCACCTGGTGATGCAGGGGTTGTCATCCTTCATCACCTGAAGCCACCTCAGAGGTGCATGATCTGTGACCAGGATAAACTGCTGGCCATGCAGGTAGTAGCAGAGGGTGTCCACAACCCACTTGACTGCCAGACACTCTTTCTCTATCACTGCATAGTTTTCTTCCAGGGAAAGAGTTTCTGACTGAGGTAAATGATAGGATGTTCCTCACCCTCAAACTCCTGGGAGAGAACGGCTCCTAGCCCGACTTCAGAGGCATCCGTCTGCAGGATAAAGGTCATGTTGAAGTCAGGACTGCATAACACTGGCTCTCTGCACAGTGTCACTTTGAGTTGTGTGAAAGCCTGGTCACACCTCTGACCATTGGACCTTACTGGGGCAGATTTCTGGATGAGGTCTGTAAGGGTCTGGCAAGGGTGGAGAAGTGCGGTATGAACCTGCAGTAATACCTGCCAATCCTAAGAAGGCCCTCACCTGTTTTTTTGAGGTGGGTACTGGGCACTCGGCTACAGCTTGGACCTTACTGACCAAGGATCTCACCTGTCCGTTGCCTATACAGTACCCTAAGTACTTCATTTCAGCTTTGGCCAAAGCACACTTTGCTGGATTGGCCATCAGCCCTGCTTCTCGAAGGACTGTATTACAGCTGCCACCTTGGATAGATGGGACTCCCAATCAGTGTTGTGGATTACCACGTCATCTAGGTAAGCAGCTGCACAGTGGGCATGGGGTCACAGTAAGTGATTCATGAGCCTTTGAAAGGTTGCAGGTGTCCCATGTAAGCCGAAAGGCATGGTACGGAACAGGTATAGCCCAAAGGGGGTAGCAAATGCTGTCTTTTCCCGAGACCTGGGGTCAAAGGATTTGCCAGTATCCTTTCATTAGGTTCAAAGTTGTGATGTACTTGACTTTCCTAGTCTATCCAACAGTTCGTCTACCGGGTCATGGAGTAGGCATCGAACTTGAGATGGCATTGACCCTGTGAAAATCAATACAGAAGCGGGTAGCCCCACCTTCTTTTGGTACCAATACTATGGGGCTACACCAATCACTGCTGGATTCCTCTATCACCCCCAACTCTAGCATGTCCTGTAACTCCTTAACAGTGTCTTGTACAGCTTCTGGCAAGCAATATAGTCACTGCCAAACCTTCTCCTTTGGCTCTGTTTCTATATGATGAGCTATCATATGGGTTGTCCCCGGGAGGAAGGAGAAAACATCCAAAAACCAAAACTGGCTTACCAATTCTCCTAGTTGCTGTTTCTGTTTGTGAGACACCTGTTCTCCCATTGGGACTTGTATCCCCGGATTCTCATCTGGCACTTGGGGTCCCAGATCCACTATGTCTGGTTCAGGGGAAATCAATAGGCTATCCCTCTGGTTCCAGAATTGCAGCAAATTGACATGGTAGGGTTTCTTTTTGCCTCTCTGGCTGGCAAACTTCATAGTCAACTGGGCCCACCCTCCGGAAAACTTCGTAAGGCCCCTTCCATTTGGCTAGAAGCTTATTCTGGCTGCTTGGCAACAAAACTAGTACCTGATCCCTGGTTTATATTCCCTCAACCGGCTCCTGGTTATAGCAGTACTCTTGTCTTTGATGAGCCTTCACCAGATTCTCTCGGGCAAATTTCCCCACCCGATCTAATCTTTCCCTCAATTGCAGGACATATTACACCACATTTTCAGTCTTGGGGTCGGGTTTCTCCCACATCTCCTTTACTACATCAAGAACACCTCATGGGTGGTGGCCACAGAGGAGATCAAAAGGAGCAAACCCTGTAGAAGCTTGAGGGACCTCCCGCATTGCAAACATCAGTAAGAGAAGTAAGTTGTCCCAGTCACTGACCTCAGTGGTTATGAACTTTTGAAGCATCATTTTAAGTGTTTTGTTGAATCACTCCATGAGGCCATCCATCTGGGGATGGTAGATAGAGGTCCTTATGGAGCTGATTCCCAATAAAGTACAAACCTCCTGAGTCAGGCAGGACATGAAGTTAGCTCCCTGGTCAGTCAACATTTCCTTCGGTATACCCATATGACTAAAGACCTTTAATAGTTCCCCGGCTACAATTTTGGCTGAAATGGTTTATAACGGGATGGCCTCGGAGAACCGGGTAGCATAGTCTATAATCACCAGAATGTATTGGTACTCCCCCTGCACTTTTTCAAAGGGTCCCACCATATCAACCTCAATCTGGTCAAATGGCACCTCCATAAGAGGTAAGGGCACTAAAGGGCCCTTGGCTGTTCTTTGAGCTACTAACTGGCACTCGGGACAAGATGCACAATAATCTATGTTGATAGATGCCCAGCCAAAAGAATCAGAGTAACAGTCGGCTAGTGTATTCTGTACCCACAGTGCTCTGCCACAGGAATGAGGGCGAGGCATAGTAATTCCCCTGAAAGACTCTGGATTAGCAACTGATGCCGGTATCCCCGTCTGGGCCTCCTTACTAACTTGATGCAGGATAACCTCGAGCTCAAATGAGGATAGCATGCTACCTGATCCTCTTCAACCATCTCCCTTCCTGACAGCCAACTGGGTGAATACCCAGCTGAGTATACCATCGGTCCATTGTCCTTTGGCAATGTCTGGGCAGTGCTTTAACACATCTTGCTCTGATAAGGACAGCCCTCCGGGACTTTAGTTAGGTGGGTCAGTGCTAGGGTCGGGCTGTGGGGCTGGACCTACTTTTGCCTTTGCTTCACCTCCCTCCTATGCACCTGCCCCTTCGGGATCCCTTTTCTTTGCTGCCCTACATTCTCACTTAGATTTGTGGGTTCTTGTCTGAGAGTTAAAAATCCCTGGGTCTGGAAAGGGAAAAACTTCTCCCAGCTGCAGGTGACTGGCCCCCCTCCCTTCATGACTCTGAGACCGGGTAATTACCAAAGATAAGTCTGCGTTCCATAAGTCATCAAACCATTTCCAATCTCTCCCCAGGAACACCGGATAGGGTAACCCCAGGGTTCTTTTTGGCAGGAAGGCCCAGCCACCCACCCCATCCCCAACCACCCCACACTACACTCCTTTTATAGGGTACCACAGTTGTGACATTTCTGTGGCAGAGCAGGAAGGGGCAGATCAGTGGAGCATCCACAAGGTGATCTCATTTACAGGGGCACTAGTAATTTAACTTGTTATAACAAGTTAAACAAAAACAAAACACAATCGAACCATTACTTGCATTTTTTTTCCTTCTAATTACTCTGACTAGGTTATAAACCCAGCAACTTATCTGGAATGGATATCATTAACTGCAGGTACTGTGGAACAATTTTCAGGACAGTCTTACAGGATTTAGGACACTGTCCTACATGTTGGGCCATTGGAGATCTTAGGGCTCAGCTCCGGGCAGCATGGGCAGAGATTGCATGCCTCAAATTTCATATTCAAGAGGAAATACATTATAAGAACCACCTGCCATTTCCCCAGCATCCAACAGAAAAACCTCTACCGCAGAGGGTAGTTGGACCCGGAGGTTGGCAGGTGGTTAGGAGGGGCAAATCGGGTGCCCCATCACTCTCTGCTCTCCAACATATTACCTCCAAAAACCATATAAACACTACAAACAGGTCTCTGCCTCTATCTCTGAAATCAAACAAAGAGGCAGAAGACAGTGCAGAGCAGGACACTGCGGCACAGGAGCTAACACAACAAAACTCACCCAAATCAGGAACCAAAACAAAAAAAGGGAATCCAAAAAACTTCTGATCATAGGAGACTCCATGATTCGGGGAGTTGATACCCATCTCCAGCCAGGGGTAATGGTCAGATGTCTCCCAGGTACATCAGCATGGAGAGACACTGACTGCATTGCTAAAATTGTTCACAAAGCAGGAGAAAACATTGATGTCCTAGTACACATAGGGACTAATGATCTCGCCAGCCGGTCAGTTGTGGAGACCAAGGAACACCTGACCAGGCTGGGTGACAAACTATCATCCATTTTGTCTGGCATCTCCTTCTCTGAGATCCTGCCAGTCTGGGAGAGGGGGCAGATGGACGGAAGGTCAGAGAAGGGGAGATAGGGGAGCTAAACACGTGGCTCAAGGGCTGGTGCCAGGAAAAAGGACACAGATTTGTAGGGAACTGGCAACAGTTTTGGGAGCGAAAGTTCTTTAATTTGATGGACTGCATCTGACTAAGGAGGAGTCAGTGCATTGGGGCAGAAGTTTGATGTCTTTGCAGAATATTTAAACTAGCAAATGGGAGAGGGTGCAGCACCACATACGTCGAATGGGAAGAACACCCTCCCCTCAGCTAGTGGTCAAACAGGGATTCAGCATGTTTGCAGTTCATTTGCATCACCAGAAGAAAGGTTTGTCTCCCCATACAACGCACAGGGGTAATGCCAAACCTCATCCAACAACTAACACACCGAATCTGGCCAATGGAAAATCATGTACACAATGCTCACAACCTGGGAAATAAGATCCCAGACCTGCAGGCAATAATGTCAGAGGCTAAACTGGACATAGTAGCAATTAGTGAGATGTGGTTTACCAGTAACCACACTTGGGAGACTTCAGTACCTGGCTATGTACTGTTCAGAAGAGACGAGGTGCAAAAAGGGGGAGGAGGGCCCTGATGTCAATGAAAATATCAAAGCTACAGAAATTCAGAATACACATAAGGAGCCAGAAGAACTGTGGGTCACCCTGGAAACAGGAAATGGGACAGCCATAAGAACTGGGGTTGTCTTCAGGCCCCTAGACCAGGGGGAGGACATAGACACATTACTGTTAGAAGATATACAAAACATGACAGCTAAAGGGGAGGTTCTGATAATGGGAGACTTCAACATGCCGGATACAGATTGGTCAATACCAGCAGGAACATCTGCCAGAACTAGACATAGTGGATTCCCTGCAGGGGGAGGGCCTCAAACAACTGGTACAACAACCCACAAGAGACAGGGCTATCCTAGATCTAGTACTGACTAACAGGGAAGGGATCACAGATCTCCAGGTAGGTCACCTGGGGCCAGTGACCATCACATGGTATGGTTCAATTTGGCTACTACATCTAAATCATCCCATTCCAAGGCAAAAATATGGGACTTCAGAGGAGCTGACTTTGATAAGATGGCCAACAAGTTAAACTAGCCCTGGCAAAAGAAACACAGGTGAGGGGGTACAGGCAAAGTGGGCAAGCATTAAGGATGCAATACTTGAAGCAACATCCCATTGTGTTAGACAGAAAAGGAAGTGCAAAAGAAGAAGGAAACCACTTTGGTTCTCAAATACAGTAGCAGAAAAGGTCAGAGCCAAAAGGCTGGCCTTCAGGAAATATAAGGGAACACAGAGGGATGAAGATAGGGAGGCATACCAAACTGCCCTAAGGGAAGCAGGGAAGGCAGTAAGGCAGGCAAAGTCCCAAACTGAGGAAACACTAGCGAACAGTAAAAGAAGGTGACAAGACTTTCTATAGATACATTAGTGAAAGGAGAAAGTCCAGAGGGGTATTGCTAAGCTTTGATGGAGAAAAGGAGCATGTGAGGAGGAGGACCATGTAAAGCATCTATCCTAAATAGATACTTTTGCTCAGTATTTACTGAAGAGAAGGTAGGGCAGGCCCACAGCTCAGTACCATGGACACAGGGGGGAGGGAGGTGAGCACTACTCCCTTCACAAAAGAAAGGGTCCTACAAGAGCTCGATAAGCTCAGGGTGGACAAGGCAATGGGACCTGATGGCATACATCTCAGGGTACTTAAGGAGCTAAAGGTGGAACTAGCAGAGCCATTAGCAGAACTGTTTAGTGAGTCTCTGAGCACAGGAGAGGTCCCAGAAGACTGGAGAAGGGCTCATGTGATCCCGCTCCACAAGAGTGGTAGCAGGGAGGAGGCAGGGAACTACAGACCAGTCAGTCTTACCTCAGTAGTGAGCAAGATTATGGAGGCACTCCTTAAGGAAAGGATAGTGCAACACCTGGAATCCATAGGGGCACAGGATCCAAGACAGCATGGGTTTACAAAAGGAAGGTCCTGTCAAACTAATCTCATAGATTTCTTTGACTGGGTAACCAGAGTGGTGGACCAAGGGGGAGCAGTTGATGTCGCCTACCTTGACTTCAGCAAAGCTTTTGACACTGTTCCACATAGAAGATTGATAAATAAGCTGGGTAGGCTTGGGGTGGGTCAGAAGTTGGTCAATGGGGTGGCAAACTGGTTGACGGGCAGAAAACAGAGTGGTGGTAAATGGTATACAGTCAGAAGAGATGCAGGTCACAAGTGGGGTACCTCAGGGATCAGTCCTGGGGCCAGTCCTCTTCAACATCTTCATTAGTGACCTTGCAGATGGACTAGAGGGTAAGGCTTGTCTGTTTGCAGATGACACCAAGATCTGCAACAGAGTAGATGATCCAGATGGGGTGCGCAGAACGAGAAGAGATCTGGATAAACTAGCAAAATGGTCTGAAGAGTGGCAACTGGGATTTAATGCAAAGAAGTGCAAGATCATGCACATAGGGAAGAGAAACCCTGAAGCCACCTATAGGCTGGGAAGGGACTTGCTTGCAGTCACAAAAGAAGAAAGAGACTTGGGCATCATCATCACTGATGACCTGAAATCATCCAAGCAGACCTCTAAAGCAGTAGGTAAGGCTAGGGAGGTGTTAGGGTGTATTAGTAGGAGTATCACAAGCCGTAAGGAGGAGGTAATAATCCCTCTTTACAAGACACTGGTTAGGCCCCATCTGGAGTACTGCATGCAGTATTGGAGGCCACACCTTCACAAGGACATTAACCAAATTGAGGCAGTCCAGAGAAGGGCAACCAAAATGGTGCAGGGACTGCATCAGAAGACATATGAGGACAGATTAACAGAGCTCTATATGTATATCCTTGAGCAAAGGAGGGAGAGAGGTGATATGATCGAGGCATTCAAACACCTTAAGGGCATTAACAAGGTGAAAGAGTCTAACATGTTTAAATATAAGAAAAATAGCAGGACAAGAGGACACAGTATGAGATTAGAGGGGGGCCGATTAAGGGGGAATGTGAGGAAATTCTTTTTCACAGAAAGGGTGGTGGATGCATGGAATGGCCTACCTCAAGAAGTAATGGCTATGAATACAGTGCAGGGCTTCAAACAGGCATGGAATAGGCATAAGGGAGCAATACAAATGAGTATGAATAGATAGACCACTGACAGAGCAAAGGCCGATGGCACATTTATAAGGTAGAAAAAGAAATGGGCAGACTGGATGGGCCTTGCGGTCCTTATCTGCCGTCAACGTCTATGATTCTATGTTTCTAGGGCAACCCCCACCTTATAGTCTCTGTTTGGCCCCCAGAGTAAGTGTAACCATAGCATCAGGGTAGCCTTACATCCCCATGCACACATCGGATAGGGATGGGGTTCTAGTCCTACCAGTGCTCAGGGAGTTCACAAGGCCACCCTGACTAGGGATCTGGTGGTTTTCTGGGTCCACCAGAGCCTGTCTCTATCCCTTCTACCTCGACAGGGACCACAAAATCTCAGGATTCAGAGTCCCACCCCCACTGTACAGTGAATATACATCTATAAACATGCAGTCTATGAAGGTACAGTCCATGTGGGGGCAGTTCTTCGCAAAGGGACCCTTCTGTCCACATGAGAAACATGCCCCTGTGTCTTGGCTATGGAGTGAACCTCCAGGTTTAGGCAGTGGACCCTCAGGGAATGTCTCCCTGGGCTGCTGGGTTGTTGTCTTTCCCAGAGTCTGACCATTATTTGGCCCACAACCCCCGTCCCTACATGCTCAAGGCCCCTTCACAGTTCCAGCCAATATTCCTTCAGTCTGGCTCCCAGGATGATTCCCCATCTTCCAGGTGGCCTTGTAAGCTGGGTCATGGGGCGGAGAGGTTCAGCATCCAACACTCTTCTGAGATCTACATGGCCTCTGCTAGCATGGTGATCTTCTGTTTGTGGACCCAGCTCTGAATTCCGGGGCAGAATGTTCAGAAATTGTTCCAAGATGATTAACTGGGCCACCCTGGGCCACTGCGTCCTTCAGGTTTTAGCCTCACATAGGTACCGCAATTGTTGCCCCACTGCTCTCGGACATGCACCTGCTGCAAATTTTAAGCTCCGGAACCTCCGTCGGTAACTTTCTGAGCTGATGCCTAGGTGGTCTAGGATTGCCACTTTCACCTCTGTGTACCCCGGCTGTGGTACTGTCCATAGCTCGATAGGCCACTTGGGCTTCCCCGGCGACAGTAGGTAAGGCGGACAGCCCATTGGGGTCTGGGGGCCATCCAGCAGCTTCTGCTACTCACTCGAACATTACCAGGAAGGCCTCAGGATCATCCTCAGACGCTATTTTGGTCAGCATGGCATTCATCCTAGGGACCCCTGGCCCCATGATAGCTGGACCAGCCTCACCAGTAGGATCTTGTTGTGGCTGTTGCACCAGGGACTGCAGGGCTGGTGGTGTTGTTGCCCCAGCTGTATAAGAAACTGCTGTTGTGCTTCCTATTGCACTTGTGCCCATTGTTGCACCTTCTGTTGGGCTTGCTGTGCTTGTTGAGCCCGCTGTTGCGCCTCCTTCTGCTGCTGAGCCAGCTGGGTGAGAACCTATTGTTGCTGAGCCTGTTGTGCTTGTTGCGCACACTGTTGCACCTCCTGCTGCTGCTGAGCTAGCTGGGTGAGAACCTGTTGTTGCTGAGCCTGTTGTGCTTGTTGTGCACACTGTTGCACCTCCTGCTGCTGCTGTGCCAGCTGCCTGAAAGCCTGTTGTTCAATGTAGTTTGCAGAGCACACTCACCCATACAGGCAGCACATTTTAAAATGACAGGTACACCAATGTAGTGCTTTAAAGTCATTTTACTCCTTGAGCAGACATAGCAGTGCAACAGACAAGGTAGCTTACATTTCACCCGTCCATATGGGCTTCTTCAGAGCTAATGAATTACATTCCATTCAAGTAATATATACTCTCCCACCAGTGATGTCACTTCACATATAGACCATTAAAATCACTTTGTCATTTATCTTATTCACCCATTTTAAGTATTTACATCAAATAAGTACTTTATGTGCAATCAAAGTAGTGGGAGTCGAACATGAATTCCAAAATTAATTATAAATGCACAAACTTTTTAAACATAACAGTTTATAAATCACATGATCAGAATTTGAGAATGTGTTTACATCTTAATTTTAACCCAATGGAGAAAATAACAAGGGGGCATAAATTTCAACTGGTGGGTAAAAACTGAGAAAAGAAGGAAATGGTTCTCCCAAAGAGTTGTGAGTATGTGGCATAGTCTACCAAAAACTGTTGTGGATAGTGAAAATCTACATATCCTCAAGGAAAGATTGGATCAGTATTTACTGGAGAGGGAAATAAATGGTTATGTGCATTTTTATGTTGCTTGCACGCATGTGCAAGAAACATAGTGCCATCATCGGAGATTTCGGAGGTGTGTCACCTCCTCCTCCAATTCAGTCAGTGAGCTGGCAGGCGCGGCCCCTGTAAGCCAATGCATTTTGGAGCTGTCTGACACGCTCCAAAATGCAGTGGCATACAGTTGAAAGGGGGAGCTACGCTTCAGTGAGCAGAGATAAGCAGCGTAGCTCCCGGACACACAGGCGTGCGCCCCTTGCGATTGTGCAGCCGACGGGTGCCCAATCCCCATCGGCTGAGGCGCCTCTCCCTCCCCAGTTGTAGTGCCACGCTGGGAGCCCACCCAGCGTGGGAATCAGTCCAGGGCGGGGTGCCCAATCCCGTCGGGCTGAACGCCTCAACATCCTTGTGCCATGCTGGAAGCCTCACCCCAGCGGGCAAACGGTCCCACCGACGCCTTTTTTACTTTAACCTGAGAAACTAAACGGTACTCATGGACGCCTCCGACCCCCCCACAACCCACACCTCACCCACTGCGCACCCAGCCTCCCATACCCCTCACCCCATACTTACCTCCAGACTCTGGCGCGATGATCATCGTGGACGGGAACACGCCTGCACTCTTCAAAGCCGACACGAAACTGAGGAAATGCCGTAAGCTGTATAATGGCCTAGATAGGGGTTTCAACTTTGTTGCATATCTCAGGCTATTTTGGGACTGCAAAATCACCCTTCAGGCCCAAATAACACCATGACAGTGACATCATTCATGAGAAGGGGTCCCAAAAACCCCATGTTGAAAATTTGGTGCAAAATTCCACAAAATGACTGTTTTACGAGCGTGCAGTTGTGCAGTTCCTACGCAGGCTCGTAAGTTCTCGAAATTTCAATATTTTCACTCCAGATTTTCAACATTGCCATTTTACCACACCTTCTTATGAGCAGTACAGCTGTCATTTTTCACATCTCACCCAAAATGTGTTTCCGCCCATGTAGCTAGAATGGCGCAGGTGTGTGCAAACTCAATGTAGGACAAAGTAACAAAATCACAGTGACACTGTTCATGAGCAGAGGTCTTAAAATGGCTATGTTGAAAATCTGAGTGAAAAAATTCCTAAAATGACCGTTTCTACGAGTGTACATTGCGCAGTTCTCATAGCGCACGTAAGTTCGCAAACTTTCAATATTTGCTCACCCAATGACTTCCAAATACCTAAACAGCACATAGAAGCAAGCAACATTCGGCATTGACAAATGCTTGTTAATTAAATGTCAGTGTGATGAAGTGTGGGATGGATATTATAGACACAGATGTAAGAGTTGGAGCACACCAACTAGAGTTCTTTTATTAGCAAAATATAAAATGGAAAATAAAACTTTACTACAAAAATAAGAAAAGAAAACAAAAGCAAAATAGCAATCAGGGTGGAATCATTTCAGTATCTCACTTGTCCACTGAGCTCTGTGTTAGCTAGAGATCCTCCTGGCACAGCCTCCTTGGCTGAACTGATCTGACAGACATTAGGAAGGGTCCTTTTTATGGGACAATTTGGTCACCTGATCCACCCCTAAACTAATATATTATAAATGCTATGCTATACAAAAGAATGGGGGATCAGGATGACCTTATTACTTTAAGACATTCCACATACAGTATTTATAATAATAGCCATTTTAAACTTCAAATAGAAAATAAAATACTGAAAAATAGAGCAAATTCTGAATAATGGGTCATTAAGTTCCACCCACCATCATAGTGACTGACAGTGACCATCTCATAAATAAACTGAGATTGAGGCTGATGGCTTCCTAGGAGACAGTACCCCACAGCTTCCAGAGGACCAGCAGATGATCCACACTCTGCCTAGGTACGTAGGGCCTAACCTTTGGGGCTATGCTCAATTAAAAAAAAAAACAACAAATATATAATAAACGGAGTGCTTTGTTTAAGACTAACCTATTTCTTTCTTTTGTTCATAAGGGCATTCAGTAACAGAGCATTTAACTATAAAAGAAAAACAAATAAACAGAAATATAACATAGAAACATAGAATTTGACAGCAGAAAAAGGACCGCTTGGCCCACCCAGTCTGCCCATTTCCCTACCTAATAGATAAGCTGCAGATCCTAGTTAACCAGCAGCCTACTTCTTCCTACCCCCAACCCCTAGAATTGCCTTATGACTGTCCCATGCATGCTTAAATTCCACCACTGTTTTTGACTCCACAACCTCCTCCGAAGGCCGTTCCATACATCCACAACCCTCTCTGAGAAAATACTTCCTTAAATTACCTCTGAGCCACCCCCTCTATCTTAAAATTGTGCCCCTTGTTCTTGCACACTTTTTTGAAAGATGCTACCCTCTTGGACTTTGTTGATTCCCTTGAGGTACTTGAAAGTTTCTATCATGTCCCCCTCCTTTCCTCGAGAGGCTATATTATTAAGCTTAAGTCTCTCTTCATATGTCTTCCGTGCAGACCCTGCACCATTTTAGTTGCCCTCCTCTGGACAGCTTCCATCCTGTCTGTCTTTGTGGAGATTGGGTCTCCAGAACTGCACGCAGTACTCCAGATGGGGTCTGACCAGCTGTCTGTACAGAGGGATAATAACTTCCTGTTTTCTATTGGTGATGCCTCTCCCTATGCATCCCAGTATCCCCCAGCCCTTCTTGCTGCCCTCTAACATTGCTTGCCCACCTTTAGGTCATCTGATATGACTACCCCCAGGTCCCTTTCCATTTTTGTTGTTGTTAGCATCTCACCCCCCGTTGTGTACTCTTCCCCTGGGTTTTTGTTTCCCAGGTGCATTACCTTGCACTTCTTTGCATTGAATCTAAGCTGCCATACATTTGACCATTCCTCTAACCTTGCCAAGTCCCTTCTCATCCTTTCCACCCCACCTTCTGCATCAACTCTGTTGCAGATCTTTGTGTCATCTGCAAAGAGACATACTTTTCCTTCCAGTCCCTCTGCAATGTCGCTTATAAAGACATTGAAGAGGACCGGTCCTAATACTGAACCCTGCGTACCCCACTAGTAACCCCCTTCTTCAGAGTGGACTCCATTTACTATTACTCTCTGTGTCCTATTCTCCAGCCAATTCTTTACCTAGGCTGTCATCTTGGGAGCCACTCCCAGGCTGGCTAACTTGTATATTAATCTTTTGTGTGGGACTGTGTCAAATGCCTTGCTAAAGTCTAGGTAGGCCATGTCCACAGCCCCTCCCTGATCTACTACTTTGGTCACCAAGTCAAAGAAATCTATCAGATTTGTCTGGCATGACCTTCCCGCTGTGAATCCATGCTGCCTTGGGTCCTGTGCCCCTCTGGCCTCTAGATACTCAAATTCTTTCCTTCAGAAGTGATTCCATCATTTTCCCTATCACTGAGGTTAAACTAACAGGTCTGTAGTTTCTTGCTTCTGTCTTGCTCCCACTTTTGTGAAGGGGAATCACATCTGCCCTCCTCCAGTCCTCGGGTACCACCCCATCCTCCCATGATTTGTTAAAGAGGGTAGTCAGTGGTGTCACTAATTCTACCCTTAGTTCTTTTAGAATTCTGGGATGAATCCCATCAGGCCCCATTGCTTTGTCCACCTTCAGTTTTAAGAGTTCTTTCAGAACCCTTTCTTCTGTAAATGGGCTGGTATCAACTTCTGTATCCAGAGTGTTTCTACTGTTTGTTTTAGGTACCTCCCTCTTTATTTGTAAATACTGAGCAAAAATATTTGTTTAGTATCTCTGCCTTTTCACAGTCACCCTCTGCCCACCCTCCCTCCCTTTATTAAGCCTCACTATCCCTCCTTCGCTCCCTGATGTACCTATAAAAGGTTTTATCCCCTTCTTAACTGAGCTGGCTATCTTTTCCTCAGTTTGGGCCTTTGCTGTTCTGACTGCCTTCCCAGCTTCCTTTTGCTTTAACTGATACAGTTCTCTGTCCTGCTCCTTCTGTGATTCCTTGTACTTCCTGCAGAGCCGGTGTAAGACCTAATGGCATCCCAAGCAGAAATACTTGTGCCCCCTACACTGCTTCACATCACCCCCCATCCTCCCTTCTTCCCCAATCCACATCCAAAAAGTGATAAGGATTCTATGAATATAAGGGTGATGACAACAAGAAAAAATTATTTACCATAGTAATTTTGTTTCTTCCACGATATTCTTCTGTATTCCTAACTCTCTGCAGTCAGCTTCCTAACTAGAACTGCCCGGAGATAGAGCGTTATGCAAATGATAGAACCTATCATTGGCACATGCCACTTATTCAAACTTCTGCCCTTATCAGCTGCAACGTTCCACCAACGTATCAGATATCTAAGGAGCCTGCAAGGCAATTTTAACTATAAATATACCTATCTATCTATCTACAACAAAACTATACTGTCTAGTAGAAACCACAAATATTAACATGAACCCAACCCTGAATGCCAGAATCACCTGGAAAAGAAGGAAGGAAAACCTCCACCCATTAGGGTTAAAACAATGTGTGTCAGTGTTTGGGACTCCATATTTAAAAGCTTAGTTAGGAGTGCAGAGGCTTTTGTTCTGGAAGGGGAGGCAGGGTGGGTGAGTTATGAATATAGAAGAATACCCTGGAAGAAACAAGATTACTATAGTAAGTAATTTTTTCTTCTCACCCCAGGCATTCTTCTATATTCCCAACTCTCTGCAGACTTCAAAGCAGTACCTTTGGAGGTGGGCACAGAACCTACTTTTTTGGAAAGAGGTTTTGCAGGACTGCTGTGCCAAACCTGGCATCACTTCTGGACTGAGTGTTCAGACTATAGTGGTTAGTAAAGGTGTGTACTGTCCTCCAGGTAGCTGCTTTACAGATCTCCACTAATGGAACATCCCTGGCTGCTGCTATGGTAGTAGCTGTGCTCTTGTGGAATGAGCTCTCAGTCCTGCTGGGGGCTCCTTGCCAACTTTCGAATAGCAAAACTGAATGCACTCCACTATCCAGCAAGAAGTGGACCTCTTTGAAGCTGGGCTACCTTTACCCACATCCCCATAAGTCAGGAACAACCATTTGTCTTGCCCATGATCTCTGGTGTGGGTCATGTAGTAACTTAATGCCCTCTTGACATCCAGATTATGGAGTCTGCACTCACCTGAACTAGTATGTTCAGTGAAGAAGACTGGCATGGTAATGGACTGGTTCAAATAAAAGTTAGAGACCACCATGGGAGGAATTTTCTATTTATTCATAATACTACCTTGTCTCTGTGGAAGGAAAGATGATCCTTCTAGACATACAAGGCCAGAAGCTCACTAATTCTTCTAGTTGAGGTGATAGCAACCAGAAAAAGAGTTTTCCATGTAACATACTTTAGGTGTGCTAAAGCCATGGGCTCAAATGGGGGCCTCATGAGCTGCGTATGCATATGTTCAGGTCCCATGTGTCTGGTTCCCTAATAGGTGAGTGCAAATGGCACAGACCTTTAAGAACCTTTTGAAAATGGGACTGGATGCCATGGAGGTGCTACTCCCAGCAGAAATGTAAGCAGATATTGAGGCTAAATGCACTTTCAGGGATGTATGTTGCAGACCCTGGGAGTGTAAGTTGGTAAGATAATCCAGGACAGCTGGTATCCCCACATGAGAGGGGAGTACCCTTGGAAGCACACCAAACAGAGAACCTCTTCCATTTTGAAGCATATGTCTTCTTAGTAGAAGGCTTCCTGTAGCCCTTCAGGATATCCAGGACACTTAGAGTGTGCAAACTCTTAAGTCCTCAAAAGCCATGCTTTGAGTTGGAGAGATCTGAGGTTTGGGTACAGGATCCTGCCCTGATGGGAGATCAGCAGGTTGTGCCTCCTGGGTATATGTATTGGTTTAGCTACAGACATGGAGAATCATAGAGGGTACCATGGCTGTCCGGCCCAGTCTGGTGCTATCAAGGGATGTAAAGAGATCATTGATGCAGGTTGTGACCCGAGTTTGATCAGAACTCTGAAAATGAGAGGAAAAGGAAAAGCATATAGGCTTCTTCCTGACCAGTCCATTGTCAAAGCATCCAGCAGGATTGTACGCTTGGCTGGTGGTCTGCAGCAGAAAGGGGGCAGATGATGATTCAAGGGATGTAAAGAGATCTATCTCTGGTGTGTCCCACTTTCTGAATACTGCCTCCAGTATCTGCTTGTTGATGGACCACTCATGGTGGGCCTGATTGATTCTGCTCAGGGCATCTTTTAGGGTATTGTCTTTCCCTGGTACATGAATAGCCTGTAGGAGGCCTTCACTGAGTAAGACAAACTCCAGATCTTCATTGCTTCCATGTACAGGGGCCTGACCTTGTCCCCCCTTGCTTGTTTATGTAGTACACTGTTGTGGTGTTGTCTGTCCTGACCTGCACCACTTTTCCTTGTAGTAGTGGTGCACATGCCTTCAGTGCCAGGAACACTGCCCTCAGCTCCAACAGATTTATATGCTAGAGTGACTCTGCGCTGTACCAGGTTCCGTGAGTGGTGTGTTCCCCTAAGTGGGCACCCCACCCTTACAGGGAGGCGTCAGTTGTAAGAATGACTGATGGGGTTTCCCATTGAAAGGATACCCCCTCTCTGAGGTTGTCTGCTTCCTTCTACCACTAAAGGGCTTATAGCAATGTTCTTGTTACTGGAATTGGCTTTGAAAGAGTGTCTTTCCTTTGGCACAAATGTGCCCCAAGGTGAAACTGTATGTCTCTCATTTGGAACCTGGCACCCAAAACTGTGCCAGTTGTTGCAACCATGTGTCCCAGAAGCTGCAGAAATTGTCTTGCAGGCTTTAGCTCGTTCTGCCTGAAAGAAGCCACTATTTGCCAGATGCTTTGCACTCTGTCCTGAGGGAGGAAGGCTCTTCCCTCTAAGGTGTTTAGTTCTGCTCCTATGAAGTGCAGAACCTGTACTGGAGTGAGAACAGATTTCTCCTGATTTACCTGGAACTCTAGTGAGTGTAACAGGTTTAGTGTTACCCGCAGGTGATCTTGCACCTGCTAGGGTGCGCTTCCCACCACCAGCCAATTGTTGAGATAGGGGAAGACTGATACAGCTAACCTTCTTAGGTGTGCCACCACCACTGCCAGATGCTTTGTAAATACCCTTGGGGCTGAGGAAAGACTGAAGACTAGGGCTGAACACTGGTAATGTCCTGATGTAAGTCTGAATCTGAGATTTTCTGTGAGATTCTCTTATGGGAATGTGGAAATAGGCATCTTTTAGATCCAGAGATGATAGCCAATCTCCCTTCTGAATGACTGGCAGAATAACTGCCAATGTGACTATCTTGAATTTTGGCTTTACTAAGTCCTTGTTCAGTAGACTGAGGTCTAGAATAGGTCGCCATTCCCCATTTTTCTTTTTGGTGAGGAAATATCTTGAGTAGAAACCCCCTTCCCTTCTGTTGAGGTGGAACATGTTACATAGATACGGCCCACCCAGTCTGCCCATTTGAGCTTGTAAGTTCAGTTTGTTTTCCTAGAAGTCTGTTGCCCCTTACCCCTGACCTCCAGAATTCCTTTATGTCTATCCCATGCATTCTTAAATCCCGTGATTGTTTCAGCCCCTACCACTTCCTCTGGCAGGGTCTTCCACTTGTCCACCACCCGTTCTGTGAGGAAATTCTTTCTCATGTTTCCTCTGAATCGTCCTCCTCCAACTTCATCCCATGCCCTCTAGTCCTGGAACATCTTTTCACTTAAAATAGTGTTTTCCTGCACCCTGTTCCTCCTGTAAGAAACTTGTATGGCTCTATCATATCCCCTCTCTCCTCTCCTCTCCAGGGAGTACATGTTCAGTTCCTTCAACCTGTCTTCATAGGACTTGTGATGCAATCCATGCACCATCTTTGTTGCCCTCCTCTGAACCTTCTCTACCCTGTCTATGTCCTTATGTAGGTATGGTCTCCAGAACTGTACACTGTACTCCAGGTGGGGCCTCACTAGTGTCTTGTATAGCGGAATTATGACCTCCCTTTTCCTGCTGGTGATGCCCCAGCCTATACATCCCAGCATCCTATTTGTTTTACTGCTGTCTTGTCACACTGTTTCCCTACCTTGAGGTCATCAGAGATGATAACCCCAAGATCCCTTTCCTGCTTGGTGCATGCTATATCCTCACCCCCTAACTGATATATTGTGCCAGGGTTTTTGTGCCCCATATGCATTATCTTGCACTTCTTTGCATTGAATTTCAACTGCCAAACCCCTGACCATTCTTCAAGTTTCTGCAGGTCGCTTCTCATTCTGTTCTACTGCTTTTAACAGGTTCTACTGCTTTTAATAGGAGGAGGCTTTGAACCTCCTTCTCCAAGAGTTTCTTATCCAAGAGGGAAGCTGGTTTTGAACACCCTTGTTCTGAAGAGAGGGAAGTACTTGAAACTTGGGGGCAGACCCTGATTCACCACTTCCAGGACCCACTTGTCTGTGGTAATGAACTCCCAAGCCTGGAAATAGTGAGCCAGCCTGCCCCTTACTGGGATAGGGCCAGGGAAGGTGGCCTTGACCACTGAGTCAGGGATTCTGTTTTGCTTGGGGCTGGGCCTGGGTAGTCTGGGATCCCCTCCTGGAGCCTCTTCTACCCCTGCCTTTGAACTACCCTGTCTGCTGTGGGTATTGCTGTTATTGAGAGACAGCCTGGGCCTGATTAAAAGATCTGGTGTGAGCTGCTCTGCCTCTGCATCCTTCTGTATGGCCTGTGGGAGAGGTCTCTCCTTTGTCGAGTTGCTCTTATAGGTTGCCTTGTGCTCCACCTTCTTCATATAAGCCTCAGTCTGTTGGCCAAATATTGAATGATCCTCCACAGGAACATCTACAGCCTTGGTTTGGGTATCCTGTGTAAGATTAGTGGCCCTAAGCCAGACCAACCTCCTAAGAGCTATGGTAAGGGCCATCCATCTGGAAGCAGTATCACTGACATCTGCTGCCATCTGAAATTGGTACTTTGCTGCTTCCAGCCCAAACCTGGCTATCTCAACCAAATCATCTGAGAGGCCCGAAGGAGCCTTATCTACCATGGGCAATCCTGACTGCCACAGTGACTTTTGATACTGTGCAGAATAAGCCTGGTAATTAGCCTGTCTGACTCCCAGTGAGGCTGCCAGGTAGCCCTTCTTGGCTATACTATCTGTTTTGCATGAATCTTTCTCAGATGGGTGTGATGCCAATGGCACCCTTGCCTTCTCACAGGCTGCTTGCTGGATTATCCCTTGATGGTCAGGGTGAGAGAAGAGAAACTCAGCCCCCTGTCTGTCCAGCTAGTACTTTTTGTATGCCTTCTAGTCTGGGGGCAGAATTTGGAGTTTGCAAACACTTAAGTCTATTTTGAAAAACTTGTTGATAGGGAGTAATATCTTCTTTGTGGGTGTTAACCCCATCATTTTCACATATTTGGCCTCTTTCTCATCCTCTGTAACCGCTGTGGTAGCCAAATCAAGGGCTTCCACTATTTTCCTTATGAAGGAAAATGAGAGGAAAAATCCTCTGCTCTAGGAGGATACCCAAATTCCTGTTCAGGTGAGATCTCAGCCTCAATAGGCTCACCTCATTGATTTCAGGCAAATCATACTCCTCAAACTCCATCTTCTCCTGGGATGGAGTTGGGACAGAAGAAGATCCAACCGAGACTTGAACCGGTGTTGGAGAAGTTGGAGCAGGTATAAGACCCAGCAAAGCCTGTATGGCCTTCATAGCCTTGGCAATCTCTTCTGAGGATGGCAGACTGAGATACAGATGAAACGCCCTTGGTTTCTCAGTCAGTGGTTCAACATGCTTTGTCTTCTTTCTTTTTGGTAGGAACTGGGGAGCCAGTCAGTTCACCCACCCTTTTACTGGAAACTGCTTCACCCTTGTCAGGGGTGCTTAGTTTGGATAGTGAGGTTTCACCCGCATGTTTAGAGGGTGTGGGTTGGTCAGAACCTGTAGCACTCTTCTCAAGTTTTCTTTGGAGCCTTTCCAGCCTCTTGTCAATTGCCTTTTGTGGAAATGATTAGCAGATATCACAATCTGCAGAAAACTATTCCATTTCCAAGGCAGACCATGCATAAGCCATGCTTCTCTACCTTGGCAAAAACATCCCCACACTTTTTTTTTTTTGCTTTCATCTTTCTCCCCCCTGGTCCTGGTTGTCTCCTCGTCCAGCTGCCATCCACATGCTTCACTCCTTCAAGTCCTCGCCTCGCAACTCCCACAGCTTACTCCCATGGCGGGGCTGTGGGAAGCCTCCCACCACCCGCCCAAGCAGGATTCAGTTCAGGGTGTTACCTCCAGAGATGAAGCACCAGGGACAGCCATCAAGCCACCACAGCCAGCCACCAGGGTCTTTTCCTCCATATTTCTCCCTTGTGGGCATTCACCATGCAGTGACACCAGCAGCGGGCACATGCACACAGCCACAGGTGTCCCCACCAAGTGTCTGCTCAGCTCCCGTCCCCTTACTTACGGTGGCGTGGCAGGCCAAGCCCCAGCCTCACCAGGGGTCAAATGTGCACCAACCGTGATCACCACCTCCCCGGAGTTGGAGAGCAGTCCGTTGGATGCTCAATCCATCTCCTCCCTGCTGACACCTAGTGGCCCACACTCACTCCTAAATATAGGTCACCAGCATGGCACAAGGTGTGGAGTCCAGTGCCTCAGCCCTCAGTGCTACCGGACCAGGCAACATCCCCACACTTAAGGCAGTTTTTAAACCCTGGGGGTCCAGTCTTTTTCTTAGGTTTTTCTGCCATCATCAAACAAATTAAAAAAACAGAACCGCAAATAAAGTCAACTCTTTTTTTTTTTCGGTTGCGGTCAGTTCAGGAACTGGTGAAGGTTCCAATACTGAATCGAGAACCAAACAACTTGAACCAGGTTAGCGGGTCACTGAACCAGCTTGGCAGCTAACAAAAGCAAGAATTTATTTTAAATAAAATACTAAAAATAACTAAACTGAACCGGAGATAAAGAAATAAAAGCTCTGGAAAGGGATCTAAGGCTTGGTTCCCCAATAGTTATACCGAACCGTGAAGAACCGAGAAAATTAAACCAAAAACACTAAAATAAGCGCTAAACTAACAGTAGGAATTTAAGCAAAAACGAGGGCAGCAGTAGGAATAATTAAAATACTTATTTTCAGTGAAGAACCACACAAGGAACGACTGAGAGGGAAGTCTTCGAGGCATCTTGACTTGTCAGGCAGAGAAAGAAATCTGATATGTTGGTGGAACGTTGCAGCTGATAAGGGCAGCAGTTTGAATCAGTGGCACGAGCCAATGATTGGTTCTATCATTTGCATAACGTTCTGTCTCCGGGCAGTTCTATTTAGGAAGCTGACTACAGAGACTTAGGAATATACAAGAATACTTGGGGTGAGAATTATGGTTTTAGATTGACACTTTTTGCATTTCAAGATGATTTCTGCTATATGTTCTACTCCTGTGCTTCGTGTTGGCGCCAAGCGCCGCTTGGTTCGCTGGTGCTCTAAAACCGCCTCTGACTTCCTGAATGCTTTCTTTTATCTTGAACCTTCACTGCCACTTCCTTTGAGAACCATAGTGGTTTCTTACATTGTTTCGCTTTGTTTATTTGCTTCACACAAAGGTTTGTTACCTCTGTGATGGCAGTTTTATTATTCCCGTTGTTCTTCCACCCTCCTTCCTGCCCATTTGCTAGTGCATTCCTTAGGCACTCACCCATGTTGGCAAAGTCAGCCTCCTAAAGTCTAGTAATTTTGCCTTTGTATGGCTTGACTGTATTGTTGTGTTTATTGTGAACCATACTGTTCGATGGTCGCTAGTTCCCAGATGGCTACCCACTTCTACATCTGTGATCCTCTCTCCATGTCCATTTGAGAGAACCAGGACTAAGATTGCTCCCTCTCGAGTGGGCTCCAATACTAGTTGTCTAAGGCATGCCCCCTGTAAGGCATCTAGAATAACCCCACTCTTCGAAGTGGCTGCTGCAACTGCACTCCAGTTAACATCTGGCATATTCAGATCACCCATCAGCAGTATCGCCCCTTTTTCTGCCATTCTAAGTATACTTTCTATCATTTCCTTGTCCATTTCCTCCCCCTGAGAAGGGGAAGGGGAAGGAAATAGCTCAAAGAGCCCTATACTGTATCTGTATTTCTAATATTATTTATATAACACTGGGTTTCTATAATCTTTACCTAATATGAAAGCCTCAAGGAAAATAGTGTAAAACACTTCAAAGATGGAGAAAACACCCTTTGTGTGCATTTTGGCGCCAACTCTATTAGTTGAATTGACAGTCGTCAGTTCAGGGATTTATGCAAGTGTACAAGAGCTTTTAAGTGCAATACAGTAAAAGCTTTCTTTTCTTTTCCACAGCACTCTGGAGAAACACTGTAATTTTGTATTTGGCACCATGCCAGGAGCTGCCAGCCCATAATATTTCTAGTTCCCTAGCGCTTTTAGGTAAACTTTAAACGTCAGTAAGCTGCCACTGTCACCAGTATAGTGCAGGTGGTTGGAGCAGTTTTACTATGTTTTAAGAGCTCCAACCAATCTGTCAAATAGGTCCATGACAAGGTACAGAAAAGAAGTTTGGTAAGCTGCAACGCTGATTCAGCACTACACAACGCAGCGGTCTGAACTCTGCAGAATCTTGATGCAGAGAACAGAGGACCTACTGTGGTCAGGCAAGAACGTAATATAACAGGTTGCAGGTGTTTTATTCTTTTCTTTATCTGCCTGCACCTGCACTTTACAATTCTTTTATTTTATGCAAGCACAGCAGGTAAGAGGGATTTTAACAATGTGGTGATAACAGACTCAGGCTCTGCATTTAAAGATGCAGTAACCATTTATGGCCACAAACAGGTGCTGCAGTACGCAAAATGTTTCAACAATGAGGAAGGGGACAAAAAATAAGAAACCAAGTGGAAGCAGAGAGCAGAGGATATTCGGGTGAGTGGCCAAGTCCACTCAAATGGAAAAGAGAAATAAAGAGTATAGACACAGAGGTGCTACTACAGTAGACCTAGAAATAGAGGGGAGAAGAAGGATTTTGTTCAGGTTGCTCAAACAGTACAAACTTGGGAGGGGGTTGTCCTACTGACACCACCACAGTCAGACAAGCTAGATAGGTACAGTACATAACCTCCTCTTGTCTGTAATTTCCTATGATCCTATGTGCAATGTCACCCATAGAGGTTGCATGGAATGAGGACACTTGCTGAAATATCCTAAGGTGGGAAGGATGAGCAGAGACCTGAGAAGAGTGGTCAAGGTAGTGGCAACTGGGTTTCAATGTGAAAAGTGCAAAAATGCACATAGAGCACAGAAACCCAGAGGAGGAGTACATAATGGGTGGAGTGGTACTGATGACCACAAAGTTGAAAAGAGACCAGTGTGTAATCATGTCGGATGACCTAAAGGTAGCCAAGCAGTGCAACAAGGCAGTAGGGGGGGCTAGCCGGATGCTGGGGTGCATAGGGAGGGCTATCACCAGCAGAGAGAGGGAGGTGTTGTTACTTCTGTATAGATCACTGGTAAGACCCCACCTAGAGTAATGTGTCCAGTTCTGGTGACCACATCTTCAGAAGCACATAGACAGAGTGGAGGCGATCCAGAGGAGGGCAACTAAAGCAGTGCAGGGTCTGTATCAAAAGCCATATGAGGGGAGCCTTAAAGACCTCAATATGTACATCCTGGAACAGAAGAGGGATGTGATAGAGACCTTTATATACTTCACAAGGGTAAATAAGGTGGTTCACTCACTTTAGGGCTAAAACAAAGAGCGCTGAGTAAAAAAGAGCGCAGGCAACAGAGTGACAGCAAGGCGGCAACATGCAATCTGTTGCCCGCACCTATATCGCATACCACATGTTGTCATCAAAACTTGCTGTGCTCACCATCATTTTCTGAGGGGACATTGCCCCTGCAGCTGGTGCCCCCAAATAACTATATATAATCACCTCCATGGCTGACATACATTTGAGAAGATGAGAAAGATTAGTACTGGACAAAGAATTGCAGTTAAAGAAAAGGATGAGAAAGAGGAGTAAGTCATGCATGTACTGCATTTATTGTCATCACAAATCATTGGCCACACAGGAAAAGGTAATGTGTGCACAGCCTCATATAGCCACAATGGCATACTGTTGTGACAGCAAAGGAAATACAGTGACAGAATTGCAGCGATGACTGTAGAAGCGAGCAGTGCTTTATGTTGACAGGTGTTGGGATGCCCTAGAAGTATGTGGATAGTGCCCAGAGAACCTGCTGGTGTAGTGACTGTGTCTTTTTAGGAAGCACATAGTTGGGGTAATGTCACAGACTGAAAGTAGGGAGGGGTGGATTTGGTGTGGTCATGGTGTTTGCACAATTCTCCATGGTATGTGCAACGTGGAGTTAGTTATAGTATTATGGGGTGGGGGCAAAGATTGACTTGTCGCTCTGTGGTATGTGTTAGTATTATAGTACATCATTGTACTTGGATGTTTTTGTAGAGGATATCAGGGAAATGGTATCACTGTAATGTACCCCGCTGTGTTTTATCTCAAACCGCTTGGTGGAACTGCAGCAATACATCTCAATATTATTCCACCAAAGCACACACCTGCACCAGTGAAACACTCACACTCACTACAAAATCCCAAATGCAATCACTATCAATGCACTACTGAATTCACCCACAGTGCGGAGTCCTGCTTTAGCACCCTATTAACAGTATACCAAATAAAGTACAGGAGGAAAGTATTTTCAGAAGAAAAGGTGCGCAAGAACAAGGGACATGCTATGAAGTTGGAGGGGTAGTTTCAGGAGAGATGGAGGAACAGTCTCTAGCAGAGGTGGTGGGGTTAAAACAGGGGTGGGGTTCAAGAATGCATGGGATCAGCATAAGGAATTACAATGGAAGTGGGAGAGCTATAGATCAGACACGGTCTGCAGTAATAGGCAGGCAGGTAGAAATGGGCAGTCTGGATGGACGTCCTTATCTGCCATCAAATTCTATGTTTTCATGTAAGTTTATGTCCAAAAAGGAAAGAAAAAAGCTGATGTTTGTTGATCTAATTGATCTGGTAAGTCTGTATACTGCACTGACCAATGCCAAATTCTCTGCTTTTTTAAGGGGATTTGTATTTCAAAGAGCCAGGCAGCAATTACAGCTATGTCAACCTCCCTGTGTGAGCTTGTTTAAACAGCAGCTGCTATTGAGGTCATTATGTGAACCAGCAGTAGTGAATGCAGGACTGTTGCATTACATGGTTCACATTCAGATACAAAAGACTACAGCAGCAGGAGCAGGCATTACGTCAGATAGTGTTGGCAATCCTTTACACCCCAGAGATTTCCATGACACCAAAAGCCCATCTCCAGTGCTAGCATGCCCCCAGAAATTAGTTAGGCACCTAAAGCACATCTCTGCTGCTGGCAACCCACTCTGCACCCCCCACAACACACACAAAGATCAAGAAACCTACCCAGAAACTGACCCATAATCCGGGGCCTATTCCCTTTGCCAGGGACTCCTCCAACCTCAGATTGGACCAGAACCAGTAGACATCCCCAGTGCTGGCAACCCCCTTCCCATTTAGACTGGCACAAAAAGTTCATTCTTGGTGCCGGCAACCCCAGCAGAGATCTGACTGGCACCAGGATCTTATCCTAAGTACCATCCACTCCCAAGCCCTTTGATCAAGCTCACACTGTGTAGCCATCCTGATTCCAGTAGTTTCCTTTTAAGATCAGTAACCCACCCCAAGAGATCTAGATGGCATAATGAGTCCAACCCCAGTGCCAGTACCCCCCAGACCCAGGATCAGTAACCCACACCAACACACCCTCCCACCCACCTCAGACCAGAAGTCCATCTTTTTGTGCCAGCAATATCTCTGTACCTGATATCAGTCATATATGGATCTGCTAAGCACCATTAGGCAAAACTATTTGCATCCTGGATTGTTGCACTTACAGAAAGGATGATGTCTTTGGGCAGCTTTGAAACAAAATGCACACCTGTTATTTAGTAATAGTGGGCTCAGGGGAGTTTTGAGCTCCTGGCGGAGGTAGTGGTATCCCAGCACTGAGTGTGGACTCACTGCCTGCCTGATATCTTAGGGAGAGCTTTGCTGGCACAGGGATGGGGTTCCAGTGCTGGCCCAATCTCTGTTAGTGGGGTGGAGCAAAGCCATAGATGGGCCCTTAGTGTCCACATACATGTACCAAGTCTAGGCCAGCATTTTTATTGCCAAACAATTCTTGTTCTTGATCTATTTTAGCTTTGGCAAAACAATCAAATTACATGTCTGACTGCTGGATTCTATGATTCGGCATAGAATTTTTCTCCTGAGGGGAACCAGGAGATGGCCACTGAGCTGAAAGAGGTGGTTGTTGACACTGTACAAATAATAGCACTGTTACAGTAGAAGCCTCAATTAGTTCCCTAGCCTCCTTCACACTCTCTGTCTCATGGCTGTTGGCCTAAATTTACGAGGGTGTTCCTTTAGTGTGCTGCCTCTGATGTTTTTCTTCACAGAAAATTCTCCTTTCCACAAGATTCTCCCTGGAGGAGAGGAGGAGAGAGGGATATGATAGAGACATACAACTATCTTAGAGGAGGAACAGATGCAGGAATGCACTATTTTTAAGCGAAAAGATGTTCCAGGACTAGAGGGCATGGAATGAAGTTGGAGGAGGACGATTCAGAGGAAACATGAGGAAGAATTTCTTCACAGAACGGTGGTGGACAAGTGGAACACCCTGCCAGAGAGAAGTGGTGGGGCTGAAACAATCACAGGATTTAAGAATGCATGGGATAGACATAAAGAATTCTGGAGGTCAGGGTAGGGCAACAGACTTCCTGGAAAACATAAACTGAACTTACAAACTTAAATGGGCAGACTGGTGGGCCATAGGCCCTTATCTGCTGACACTGTCTATGTATCTATGCACCTGGATAGAGACTGTCCTTAGCTCAGGGTGCCTTGCTTAGTACTGTAAGTAATACAATTTAAAGAAAAGGAATAAAATAGGTAAAATGCAGTACAACTCCCATTAAACTGTCCCATCAATGAATTGGTTGGCCAATGCTTTTTAAAGTTTGCAATAGGGCTGTGCGAAATTTAAATTCTGCCAGCAGAATTCTTGTAAAATGTGAAATTTTGCTTCCCTGGAATTCCACTAAAAACAGAAGAAAATTTTGCGAAATACACCTTAAAACGGCAGAATTTCGTCATGTATTGTGGAATAATATTGTGAACTGCGGAAACATTTTTCCGCAGAACTGATTGCCTTTCTTTTATTTAGTATGTAAAAAGAAGTGGTGTAACATGGACCCTGGAACCAAAACTGATAAGTGGAGTTTAGTGTAAGTGGGAGGAGAAATAACTGGGAGATGACACTGCTGCAACTGATACTGGTGGAACTGGGAGCAGAAACTGGTGTAACTGGGATGAGACAGATACAGACATAATAAGCTATGTTGAAATATGTTTACAGTAATTTTGAATACTGTAGGATGCACTAACAGTCCCAGAAGACTGGAGAAGGGCTCATGTGATCCCACTCCACAAGAGTGGTAGCAGGGAGGAGGCGGGGAACTACAGACCGGTCAGTCTTACCTCAGTAGTGGGCAAGATTATGGAGGCACTCCTTAAGGAAAGGATAGTGCAACACCTGGAATCCATAGGGGCACAGGATCCAAGACAGCATGGGTTTACAAAAGGAAGGTCCTGTCAAACTAATCTCATAGATTTCTTTGACTGGGTAACCAGAGTGGTGGACCAAGGGGAGCAGTTGATGTCGCCTACCTTGACTTCAGCAAAGCTTTTGACACTGTTCCACATAGAAGATTGATAAATAAGCTAGGTAGGCTCGGTGGGTCGAAGTTGGTCAACTGGGTGGCAAACTGGTTGACTGGCAGAAAACAGAGAGTGGTGGTAAATGGTATACAGTCAGAAGAGATGCAAGTCACAAGTGGGGTACCTCAGGGATCAGTCCTGGGGCCAGTCCTATTCAACATCTTCATTAGTGACCTCGCAGATGGACTAGAGGGTAAAGGCTTGTCTGTTTGCATGACACCAAGATCTGCAACAGAGTAGATGATCCAGATGGGGTGGGCAGAATGAGAAGAGATCTGGATAAACTAGCAGAATGGTCAGAAGAGTGGCAACTGGGATTTAATGCAAAGAAGTGCAAAATCATGCACATAGGGAAGAGAAACCCTGAAGCCACTTATAGGCTGGGAGGGAGTTGCTAGCAGTCACAAAGGAAGAAAGAGACTTGGGCATCATCATCACTGATGACCTAAAATCATCCAAGCAGACCTCTAAAGCAGTAGGTAAGGCTAGGGGTGTTAGGTGTATTAGTAGGGTATCACAAGTCGTAAGAGGGAGGTAATAATCCTCTGTAACAAGACATTGGTTAGGCCCCATCTGGAGTACTGCGTGCAGTATTGGAGGCCACACCTTCACAAGGACATTAACCAAATGAGGCAGTCCAGAGAAGGCAACCAAAAATGGTGCAGGGACTGCATCAGAAGACATATGAGGACAGATTAACGGAGCTCAATATGTATACCCTTGAGCAAAGGAGGGAGAGATGTGATATGATCAAAACATTCAAACACCTTAAGGGCATTAACAAGGTGATAGAGTCTAACATGTTTAAATATAAGAAAAATAGCAGGACAAGAGGACACAGCATGAGATTAGAGGGAGGCCGATTAAGGGGAATGTGAGGAAATTTTTTTCACAGAAAGGGTGGTAGATGCATGGAATGGCTTACCACAAGAAGTGGTGGCTATGAATACAGTGCAGGGCTTCAAACAGGCATGGGATAGGCATAAGGAGCAATACAAATGACTATGAATAGATAGGTCACTGACAGAGCAAAGGCCGATGCATTATAAGGTAGAAAAGAAATGGGCAGACTGGATGGGCCTTTGGTCCTTATCTGCCGTCAACTTCTATGTTTCTATGTTTCTATGTAACAGAACTGTGAGGAGAACCAATTTCAGCTGGAAGGGTTCTCAGGAACTTGGAATTTCACCTCTCTGCAGTACTGAAAACAATTGTTCAATTTCTCTGGAATTTCTGAATTAGAGCTATGTTTTTTAGCCAGGTATTGTGGTTTATTTATAGTAAACTGCGTACAAAAAATTTACACAAGTCTGCATTAAAATAATTCTGCCATTTCTGATTTATGCGAGTGACGCGGAACAAATATTCTGCGGTTAGTATTTTTTGCAGGAAAACCAGAAACCCGCCATGGTAAATGCTGAAAAGGCACAGTGATGGAGAAAGACACAGAGCAAATATAGAGAAGAGAGATGGGGCATATAGAGGACTGAGCAGAGAGTTGAAGAGATACTCAAGTTAGAGAGGGAGAACAGGGTTCAATTTTGCTGTGGCTGTGCCTCAGGATATAGTACCTGGTGTTTTTGGGGACATTCCATGGGTGGGACCAAGCAATGTCCCAGTGTACTAACATATGTGTGGTTAGTATCAGGGAGGGTAACAGTAGTGTTTATGGGTTCAATTGCACTGTGGTTGTGCCCTCAGGATACAGAGCATAAAGGCTGTGGAGGGGCATGCTGGGGTGCATAGGCAGAGAGATCACTAGCAAAATGCAGGAGGAAGTTATGCCATTGTATGAAACACTGGTAAGGCCTCACTTCAGTGGTATCATTTCATCAGAATCTTAGTTGCAACGCCCCCAAACCCCGTATTTTATATACTTAAATGCAAGAGAAACACTGTGAATCCATCCCAGATAACAGCAAATCCTGACTTTAATGCTCAGAATCATCCTATGAATCGAGCATTAAAGTAGCAACATCAACTACAGACTTCAGTCCCCCCCCTGCACTTAACTTGGCTGCTGCATTCAAGTCATGAGCATTACCAGTTTTGTTGGCCCCAGTACTGGTACTATTGCCTGCACTCCAAAAAAAGTAATTAATACTGATTCCACCCTTACCTACTGAACCACCAGAAGAAGGCTGAGCTATCGGAGACCATTTTGTATCTAACTTTGCTTGCCACCTGCACTCAATGTACTGCCAACCCACAGGACCTACAGTGCTGGTGCTGGAAGAACCTCATCAGAATCAAATTCAGTATCCATATTGCAACACATTACAGCCAGAGCTTTAGGAGGAGAGTTAAAACTCAAAGGAACCACTGAACTATCACATCCACATCCACCATGCACACTACCTGTGCTACTTGCCTTCTTTCCTAGCATTTTTTAACTCAGATTTTAATTAGCAGGCAAATATTCCAATAAGTGTATATACCAAAAGCGTATCACACCAAACTCAGTATATCAATCCAAACAGATTACAATAATGTTCATGAAAGTTAAGAACAGCCTCTCACAGTATTTCCTTTCCTGTCAAAAAATACTAAACTGCAGTTTAAAAGTAAAACTGCACACACAATATCTCCTGTCCTGTATACCTATATTAACTAACTATTGAAGCAGTTAATCAAGATCAAGTGAGGTAGTATAGCACAGTGGTTTAAGGCTCTGAGCTGCAAATCTGGTGAATCTAAGCTTCCACTTGCATACTGTGTGACTCTGAGCAAGTCACTTAACTTCCCTGGGCTCCCAGGTCGCTCCTGTAAAAAGCTTTCAGCTTAGTGTGCTACTCCTGGTTAAACAACTAAAAAAAAAAAAAAGATATCAGAAATCATATACTGTATCAGATTGCTGAAGGAGGATCCTACAACAATAAATTTTTCAATCAAAGATTGGAATGTAAATGGTTTATTTTTTATCTAGTAGAATGCAAAAAATGCAGACACACAGAGCAGCAGAACTTTCCACTTCACCAAACTCTAAAGAACTTTACAGAAGGCAAGGAGCAGCAGTCCCTTGACTGAGAGGGGGAAGGTGGTTGCTACAGCAACATGGACCTTTGACACAGAAACCCCGCCTCATGAAACCTAAATCAGCCAATCAAGTAACTGTGGAATTTTTAAAGGGTGTTCTGCAGAATAAATTTATGAACAGCGGATTTTCATTTTAAATTGCAGAATATTTTTCCCAAAATTTTTAAAATCTGAACATTTTGAAACAACTGTAATATTCAATAGGAAGTCTGATTTAACACCACAAAATTATAGCATTTAACTGACAGACAGTGACAATAAAAAGGAAGTTTTATAATTCATTTGCCACCTAAATTAACAGAATCACATGATCAAACAGCTCACAAAATATATTATTCCACAGTTTCAGCAGCATGAATGGTGGATTATTTCAGTAACTGCAAGTTCCGCGATTCGCTACATATTTTCCACAGTACTAATATTATTTCCGCAGTTTTTGTGATAAATTCCATGGAAAATGCAAACTTCACCGGTGGCAGATATAAGGCGAAATTCCCTTAAAATTGCAGAATTTCGCGAAAATTCTACGGAAGCGAAATCCACAAATTTTACCCAGGCCTAGTTGGCAATGCAATAGCAACTCACATTGTGTTGTTTTTCAATATTTAACCAGTTGAAGAGCAACTTTTATTAAATGTTTTTGAAACTTAAATACATCTGTAGTCCTGTCACAATGCAATGCAAAACTGAGTTGCAACTCTCAGACAACAGTTTTTGCAAGGCTTTGCGATTCATCTAGCATCACCTAGAATCACCTCTCCACAAGGCTCTGTCTCAATCCCTTGTAAAGTGTACTATGATATAACTTACCACTTAGCTACCTTGGTTTGGTGTCTACAGTAACTCAGGATAACTGCTTAAATTCCTTTTGCACTCTGTACCTTGTAGCTTCTATCTGCAAAATGCAGTATCCTCTTTTATTGCTTCTCTGTATTGTTTGACCTAGACCCTTTGAAAATAGGCTCTGCCTAAAGGTTCTTGTGAGAAAGAAAGCAAAGAAGGAAAGAAGGAGGAGGAGGAGGGAGGGAGGGAGGGAGGAAGGAAGGAAGGAAGGAAGGAAGGAAGGAAGGAAGGAAGGAAGAAAGATGTGAATTTGCCAGCAGATAAAGGCCTTATGGTCTATCGAGTCTGCTTGAGTGAGCAACTCAGCAACCCTTATACTGTGGCTGCCCTCTCTCCCCCTTCTGACCCTCCCTCTTACCCTATCCCATGCCTTTTGAAGCAGCCCACTGTTCTACAGGATATCACTTCCGCAGGTGACGTGTTCCACCCAGACACCACTCTCTCCGTAAAAAAGTGTCTTCTCATTTTCCTGAACCTTTCCTCCTCCAGTCTGAGATCGTGACCTCAAGTGTCCCTACTCCCCCTTAACTTGAATAGTCCTCTGTGTCTGTCTTGCTTATTCTCTTCATGTACTTGAAGGTTTCAATCATACCCCCCCCCGTCACTCCTCTCCTCTAGTGAGTACATGTTGAACTCCCTCAGCCTGCTCATGTAGGGTATGTCCCTAAGTCCCCGGATCACCTTTGTTGCCCTACACTGCACCCCCTCCAGTAACTTAATGTCCCTCTTCAGGTATGGGCGCCAGTACTGCATGCAGTACTCCAGGTGTGGCCTAACCAGTGACCTATATAATGGCAGAATCACCTTCCCTTTCCTTGAAGATATACCTCTGGCAATACAACCCAGACTTTTGTTGGCTTTTGCAGCTGCTTTCCTGCATTGTGCTGAGTTGTTCATTGAGCCCATTATAATCACCCCCAGATCCTTCTCCTCCTCTGTCATGGCTAGCTAAACCCCTGCCCCCACCGCCAGCTGATAGCTCCTTCTTGTTTTTTTTTCCCAAAATTTAGCACCTTGCACTTTTTTGACATTGAACCCCAACTGCCAGGTGTCCGACCAGGTCTCCTGTTTTGACAGATCATCATGCAACCCATGCCACCCTCCTAGGTCATCCACTACTGCTGCCATCTTGATGTCATCTGCAAACAAACTGATCTTGCTCTTGATGCCCATTGAGCTGTCTGATATGAACAACCCAAACAACACCGGTCCCAGCACTGGGCCCTGTGGTACGTCGCTTGTCACTGTCCTCGGAGATGAGTGATCCCCTCCCACCACCATCCTCTGCTGCCTTCCCTGTAACCAGTTTACTACCCATCCCACTATTTTCGCCCCTGTACCTGTACCTGCCAGTTTACTACCCAGACCCCCATGCAGCACTGAGTCAAATGCCTTACTGAAGTCCAGAAACAGGACATCCACTGTTGGCCCTTGTCCAACTGTCTAGTTACCGAGTCATAGTAATCCACCAGGTTGGACTGACAGGCTGTACCATGACAAACCCATGCTGCCTAACATCCTGCAGTCCATTGTCTCCATCAGTTTTCCCATGATGGATGTGAGGCCTGCAGTTTCCCGGTTGGAAGGAAGGAAGGACCTAGCAACACTTATGAAACTCATTGAGACGTGCTATACTGACTAGTTGGTTTGACAGTTTAATGAAAATTGCTCTGTACTAACAAGTACTTCACAGCAGCTAACAAGGTTCTAGCAGTGTCAGCTTATGTGTTTCAGGACCTCAGATGTGTTAGATATAGGGCCACCAATACTACATCCTTTTGGAACTTCTACTTCTGATTGGTCGAGCCGTATTGTTGCAGGTAATCATGCTATTATGATGTCATTTTGGAGGTCTCAGTCCCAACCATTCTTGTTTTAATATGCTGTTTTTTTTCAAGGCCCGCATAGTGTGAGATATAAATGTATTAACACTATCTTTAATTTTGAGCACCAGTGATTTACATTACCCCTCAATGAGTGCAGTGACTGATGGTGCCAAATACTAGATCAGAATCAAGGATATTCAATTGCATCCAGCCAGGGGAAAGATAGGGGATAATGTATGGTCTGCTATCAATAACAAGCATGTGCACTTATCAAGTGGTTTCCATGGTGACCATTTAAACCTCAACAGTGAAGCTTGAGCGATTTTGGTTGTCTTGGCAACCTCGAGATGGTAAAACAAGCTTTATTGCTGATAGTGAACCGTACATTATCTTTTATAGTGTATGGTCCACATAAAGAACAAAAAAAGAGAGGCAGGATCCTTACTTTCATGTTTTTAGGGCTGCAGTGAGCATAGCCCTGTAGACCTCTTGCTAAGAAAGAAGCAGTCAGTGCATTCCTTGTAACCAAACAATATTTTGGAGTTTCAACACAGTTGCCACCGCACCCATGAAGCACTCCAGTCATTGTCTTGGTAGGACATCACACTGCTCTATTTTTTCTGTGTCAATGGTCACAGAGGAACATGGCACACTCCACCATGTCCAAGATGGCCTCCAAATTGTACTGTGCATGCATGACTACTAGTGCATGCGTATTGTTGTACGGTGGCCATCTTGGTCATGGCGAGTGTGCTGTGTTCCACCTGTATTCTGCCATGACTACCAATGTCTTTTTTTTTTATTATGCATATCCTCACACCTGACCCTTCCCCTGAGCACCCATCACCCCACCCCCAAAACATAACAAGCATAACAATGATACTGGGGGGTGTCCAATTCCCCCAGTGTCGCAATCATGTTCTGTGCCCCTTTTTTTTCCTCCTCCTTCAATTTCCTGGCCCACCATCCCACTGGCTCCTCTAGCCCTGTCACCCAACATCTTGTGGGCTTGCCTTTCCACTCCAGCTTCCACTTGTCTTCTCCCTACCCAGAGCTATGGGCTAGGGAGTGGCAGAGCCTCACCCTGTGCCTGCAGACCATGTCCCAGCTGGAGGAGTGCTACATCATTGGTGTAGAGCCTGTGAGAAGCTGGTGATCATCTCTGCCAGGGCCTGAATCTTTCTGGCTTTCTGGGTCCCTTGCACATGAGCATTGGCATCCAAGGGGTGTGCATGCACACACCTGGAACCGTGCATGGTGCACGGCACTCACCAGCATCCATCCCTCCTGCTTGCTGCTCTAACTGCACCACCACCTGTGGGCCCCCAGGTGGCAGTGGAATAGCAGAGCCAGCATCCTTCCCTCCCTCCTCCCTGAGGAGGAGAGACCTCTTGGATGCTCGATCCTCCTTCCATGGCTGGCCCCCAGCATCCAGCACTTGTTTCTGAATGGGGTAACCTACAGCTGTGCAGATGTGCTGGCCCCTTTTAAAAATATATATTTTTATCCCCCACCTGATCCTCCCTCTCAGCACCCATCACCCCACACCCCAGAAACCTAACAGTGACACTGGGGTGTCCAATCTCCCAATGTTAAGGGTCCTTCTGTCTTTGTTTGTGTTTTGTTATTTTACCCTGTAAAAAGAAAACATATCCATCAATGTCTTGTTTTACCCTGTAAAGAGAAAACCATCCAATGTCTTTTGTGCCATTACTGTCCCCCCCCACCCGATCCTCCCACTCAGCGCCCACTCCTCCCCCCCAAAACCCTTACTTACCCATCGGGGATCCAACGCAATAATCCTCTCTGGACCACAGACATGTTTTCACTTTTCAAAGCTGGACTGCAAACTTAAGAAAAAGGTATGCGGTTCAATGTATTTCAATGGGGTTTTGAATTTAGTGGCACAACTTGGGCATTTTTGTATATTTTTGGCCCAGATTTTCAACATGCTGTCCTTGGGACCCTACTTCATGAACAAGTAAACTGTCATTAGGCAGATCTGTTCTGAAAGGTGACTTTGCGGTCCCTGCATGAAACCACGTTTCAGGCAGGAGTTAAAAAAATTGTTGCAAATTGGGTGTAGAAATATTTAAAAATAAAGTTATGAGCCTACATTGAATTTTGCAAATGCAGACTCATAACTTTGCTAATTTTTTATATTTTTTTCCCCAAATTCACAACATGGCCATATCTTTACAGCACCTCATAAGTGTGACAGCTGTCATTTTCAAATCTTAGCTAACATTTTTTTACATCCCACAATGTTATATTGTGGTCCCTGCATGAAATCACCTTTCAGGTAGGAGCTGAACATGAGTTGGAGTCATAAGAAGGCTATATTGAAAATTTGGTGTTAAAATATTTAAAACAAAAAGTTATGAGCCTTCATTGAATTTTGCCAATGTAGGCTTGTAACTTTGGTCATTTTCAACATTCTTACCCCAAATTTACAACATAGTCATATCTTTACAGCACCTCATGAATGTGACAGCTGTCATTTTTCAAATTCTAGCCCAAATGTTTTTTACATCCTGAAAATTGATTTTGTGGCCCCTGCACAAAAACACCTTTTGGACAGGAGTTGAAAAATTTCTCTTACCTTATTCACGAGGCAGGGTCATAAGAAGGCTATGATTTAAATCTGGTATAAAAATATTTAAAAAAACTAAGTTATGAGGCTATATTGAATTTTGCAAACACAGTTTCTTAACTTTGGTAATATTCAATATTTTTACCCCAGATTTTCAATATAGCCATATATTTACAGCATCTCATGAATGCGATAGCTGTCATTTTTCAGCTCCTGCCCCAAAATTTGTTTTTGTGTCCTGAAAGTTAATTTTGCAGTCCCTAAGAAATCACCTTTAGACCAGGAGTTGAACATTTTCTCTGCCTTTCTGCATGAGGCAGGGTCATAACAAGGCTATGTTGAAAATGTGGTGTCAAAAACACATTTCCAATATTTTACACCCAGTTCCTTGGCTGCAGCTCTGGCCAGAATTTGTTTTAGTCACTGCCGCTCTCTTCTGGGCCCAGCTCTCACTGCCACAGCGGGTCACAAAGATCTGAGGATTGCGCAATGTGCATGCACAAACATGTTCCATGTTGTAGTACCCGTGATGGTATAACAACATCGTGACATCACAACAAAGGTACAACACTGTGAAAAGATAGATTATTACTAATAACAATGTTCTACCATACATTATAATGTATTATACCATGCAAAAACTGGAAAGATAAACTGCACTAACAATAGCTTTCAAGAAAACAAATGGACCAACACACACATGTATTACAAACATGCAATAGAATGTATTATATATATTTGCATAGTGTATGCAATCTGTTAAGTTAATGTATTCTGTTTTAAAATGTTTGTTGATGAATGTCTTGTCAGAGTAAAAACCATATCACAATAAATAATTTGACTTTAAAACTGCAAATGTTGATCAAGATGCAATTCCTGATTATTTTTTGTTCGTTTGTTTAAAATATAGTACTCATATACAACTCATTTTTCTCTTATCCGGGAGGCAATGTGGTTTATTTGTTAAAGCATCAGCCTGGGAACCAGAAGATCGAGGTTCATACCCTGCTACAGCCAAATACTCAAGGTGTGACCTTGGCAAGTTTCTTAACCTCCCAGAGCTCCAGTCCCCTATGCAGAAATGGTTAAAGTAGGATATTACATGAAATGAGATGTTGCATCTCAGCTGGGCAATCGTTCTTTCTTTCTTTATTTATTTATTGATTGAAATGTTTCTCTAGGAAGGGCACACCAAACAAGTTGCTCATTTCATGGTGTGTCCTGGGGGAGAGGGTATCAGGGAGATTATACATACATACATATTAGTAAATAAATTGCTAAAAAAGTGATGTAGCATTTTCTTTGGTACCTTTATGCAATGTGCCTTCTCCCTCGATGGCCATCTTTTCAGAAATCTAGGCCAGCGAACTTTCTTGGGCCAACTGGGAAGTTCTATTGTGGGCACAAGCTCTGCCTCTACCTGTAATTCTGAGGTTTCCACAGCAACTCTGATGATTGGACCAACAGTTTCTATTAAGCTGACCTTATCTGCATAGGGAAAAAGAATGAGAATGACCTAAAAGAAATTATGAAATTTGAATAATCCCTGTATTTAAGAAAATATATTGTATGTCTGTTCTTATTTGTTAATAACTAAACATGGGTTTGGCTCGCTGAAAACATAGGACAATCATGTTTGGTCCTACTCTCAGTTGTCAAAGGCAGAAGACGACCTAGCCCATCATGACTGCCTCCCACTCCATGTGGATGTATTAACCCATTTATCCAAATAGGAATTTATCCTGTTGTGTCTTAAATTTTAAAATATTTTTTTAAGCACCTTTAAGTCCTTAAGCACACTCACTAGTAAACAACCCTTATGACCTTCCTCGAGAAGACTGCACACTATCAACGACCTTTACTTCCCTCACCTTGGAGAATGTATGCTATCCAGTCTTGCACTTTTAGGCTCCACTTTCATGGTGGTCTCAAATGGGGTCTCATCATTAGTGAGCTCTCTTCCTCACCCTATCCCCCTCCCTACTTTCCCTACCCTTGTATAGTTATCCCTCATCCACTCCCCCTTCCCTTCTCCATTTCACCAACCACATTTCATCATCTAACTTATGAATACACTCTTGTTATCCTCTGGTCCGATCCAGGTCTACTGTGTAAATTTTGTTTATATCTACGAAAATGCTTATATATTTGGTCCTTGTTGTTGATAATATTCTATGCCTTCTTGCTCTTACTGTTAATCTTGTTAATTGTAATGTCTCCTTCTAAATTTTGCATTGTTTGGTATTGCTGTAACCTCTGTGTCCTATTAGTAGTTTTGTTTAATGTCCAGATCCATCTTGAAAATGAGCTTGCTCAATGATGATCACCTGGTTAAATAAAGATTTTGATTGATTGACTGATTTAAAATATTTAAGCAGGAAAGCCTTTATGAGAAGAAAACATGCATATTTCTAGACTTTTCTGTGAGACAATGGTACCAGTAGCAGTGAAAGGTTTAAAGCATGGGACACAGAACTATGCATAAAGCAGTAAAAAAAGGTACAGCTTACTACCCAAGGTTACTTTCCTTTCAGTTGGTACCAGTGGCGTCATGGTAGCCAACTTGGCAGAAACAGCAGACTGGACTCTTAATAGTTCACATTTGTAGTATAGCTTTTTCTCAAAGCTTTTCATGATCAAGTGGTGCCCTCAGAAGCTGAAAGGGTGTGCAGACATTTCACCCACCAATGTTATGCCATGATACATTTCAGTATTACCCAGCCTTTCATAGCTCATCACTCACTGATAATCCAAGCATCCTGAGTTCAGGTTTCAGTTTTCCGTGTTAGTCTGGTCGCACAATTTCTAGCATATATCCAAGACCTCATGGTATGCCACAACAAGAATGTCGCCCCTAAACACAGCAGTTTGCCCCCTGGTGGAAGGGCAAACTAGCATGAAGGAAGACTGAATAAACTAGACACTGTTTAATTAGTGTATGCAACTTGATTATAGACAAGTCAGTGCTGTGTGTACAGTGGAGTTGATAATTCTCATTAGTGGTTTTTGCATATACTGTTGATCATTAACATAAAAACAATTGAGATAATGCAGGAGTCTCCTGAACTGGATAACATTATGCAGATAAAACATTAGCAGTTACATGATCAGTTAAGTTGAAATGAACTGCACATTGCATAGCCATTACAGTACATTGCTGTTCCTAAGACGGCATTACCAAGGTGTTTATTTGATATTGTATAGTATAAATCTGATTTAAGTTGAATAGATACTGTAATTTACCAGTTCTTATGCTATGATGGATGTCCATTGAGAATGAGCTGCTATGCCCACAGCCATACGTGAAATGTTAGTGCTGTTATGTTATATTGAACATAAACCCTTTTTTATTTATTTGGTTACTGTATAAGTCCATCTGACCAGAAATAATTTTACAGGCAGGACCTGTACTATAGCAATAGCAACAATTACAACAACTGAATTACAGAACGTTGTGACACACTCGAGTTGATTACAGAGTGTGAGACAAACATTTGAGGCATTACTACACAGCAACAAGCAAGAGGTACACTGGTGGGTAAGATCATTCATCAGGTAGTTGCATGAGCATTTTTTAAACAAGGTATTACTTAGTGCGTGTCGCTGAAAGCAAGGAAAGCTATTACACAGCCAGGGAACAGAGAAAGAGAAGAATCTCTGACCTATAGCTAAGGAAGCAGGAAGCTATTTAAGCAAACATTGATCTGTAGAGCTTAGGATCTTAACACCACTCTAAGAGGACAAAATGCAGCTAACAGAGAGTTACATGGGTCATAAAGTGTTCTGTCAGTTAAGCAGCCTAAGAAATAAATCATTCGAACACCGGGGCAGCCAATTTAGATTAGAACACAGATCACTGTGATGAAATCTAAAGTGGCCAAGCAAAGGCAAATCAGTGAATATTACTGTAGACCATGTTTAACTGCTTTAGATCTGTTGTAGCAGTGTTCAAAAAGACTGAGGAGTCATAGTCAAGAAGAGGAAGGAGACAGACACTGGCAATAACTAGTCGTTTCTCGGCAGAAAGTGATGCTTTTCCATTTTTGTTGCCCCCAGCTTCTGAACAGTAACTCATTGAGGCCTAGATACAACTGTAGGTGGCATCTAAAAGCATAGCCACTGAGGCCAATAACGACTGTAGACATACTTAGCTAGCTTTCACTAAGGCCTGGAAACATCTGAGGAAATCAGCAGTTTTTATCTAAATATTAAAAACAAACTGAATTGCTTAGAATTGATTGCATTCCACCATTAGAAAGGTAATTTTGTGCTGAACAACGTTGCCACTGATACTCTGTGTCTATCACGTATATTTTAGGAGTTATTCACATTTGTTTATGGTATGGTGTGCATAGTGGACATCTGTCTCTCAAGCCTCACCTAAGCACCTTGAATAAATCCAAAAACATAGTTTGGTATTTCAGTTAGTATAAAATAAAAATCAAATTGATTACAATTGATTGCATAGTATACAGTAATTTTGGCGCTGGACAACTTTGCCACTTGTACTTTCTGTCTATCACGTATACTTAAGAGTTATTCATATTTGTTTATGGTGTGCATGACTGACATTTGTTTCTCAAGCCTCACCTAAGCACTTTGAATAAACCTGAAAAAACATACAGTTGTTTAGTATTTCAGCTAGCAGAAAATGAAAACCGAATTGATTACAATTGATTGCATAGTACTCTAGAAAGGTAATTTTGTGCTCTACAGCTTTGCTACTTGTACTTTGTGTGTAGCACTTATGGTTCATGAGGTATTTGCATTTCTTTGTGGCATGCTGATTATGTCTTGATTTTGCTTTGAAAGGCTCAGGATGCAGTGTTAAGAGTATACAAGACACAAGTGGTGCTCACAGTAGAAGAGATGGGGGTGTAGCACATCTCCTAAATATTTAAATTTAGTCACCTGTTCAATAGGGGATCCATGCAAATCTAAAATATCTAAACTGGAGCTTAGATTTAGGAGTCTGGGATTATCCAAATATCATATACTGTATTTGGATTTACTACAACTGAATAGAAGCTGACTGATTAAAAACCACTCCTGCAGGGACTTGAAATCTTGATTTAAAGAGGACAGGAAATTATTTCTAATTGTCAACTGCTTATAATGTTCTCGTTTACAGAAATATCTATATTCCTATCCTAATTAATACATATTTTATAGTACTGGAATAAAAAGTGAGCAAAAAACTGTACTTTGCATTGTTTTGTTTTTATGGGCACCGTTTTGTTACAGGTCTCTTCCTAGAATTAGCGACCTGGAGTTTTATCTACGTCATGGTTTGTGTACAGAACTTTAAGCATGGTTCAGATAGGTCAACAGCTCATGCTTAGTGTTCTGTACACAATCCATGACATACTGTAGTGAAAACTCCAGTTACTGGTTCCATGAAGAGAACTGTGCAAAATGTTGCCCATAAAATAAAAACAATTCAAAGCTCAGTTTTTCACATCAGTGTTTATTTGGGTACAGTAACAGAAAATATGGATAATTTGAAGGTATGGATTTCATTTCTGTAAACAGGAACATTACTAACTGCTGCTGATTAGCATAAATTTCCTGTCCTGGGTGGCTGAGATAACATTAAGATACATAGAACTATGATACAGGATTAGGTCATAAGCATACAACAATAAATTGCAAACTGACAGAAGAAGGGATAGTATTGATGTACAAAGAGAATAATAACGATCCTAAAATTGACCCTTAGGGACACCTCTAATAACTTAGAGTTAATCAGAGACTGTATTACCCAAACATCCCCACTGGGCCCTCCCAGAGAGATAGTGCAGAAACCAATTAAAATAATGAATAGAGATACCCAAAGAATATAACCAAAACAAAGAGGCCAAGGCAACCAGGTCAAAGGCCTTTGTCAGGCCTACAAATCTAGCACCAAACAGTCACTATCCAGGGCCTTACAAACGTGATTATTTATGCCGACCAATGCACTGTGGGTGCCATGACCTCCTTCAGTCTGAGTCTATGCTGCACTGGTGTAAGTAGGTTGTATTTATTAATGTAGTTACTAAGATAAGTAAACACAATTCTCTTAAAAACTGCTTAATGGTGAGAAAATGCAAACTGCATGATAGTTATCAAGGAGAGAGGAGAACCATCTTTTGGAATTGGGATAACCCTTGCAGATTTCCATACAGTAGGCACAGAGGATATCATAAATTAATAATTAAAATAGTTTTCATTTTTTAATATAACTGTATATTTGGCCATGTGGGAAATCTGTTTTAATGACCTCAGTGTATCATTTTATGTGTTTGTGTTGAAATACTCCTATTTTTCTTTTCCTTTTAGAGATGGGTCACTATAAATGCTGTTTTTCACTTCCAGTATTAATTTTTATGGTTGTGTGGGTGGAGTTCCACTGACGTGTGCCATTATGTCACTTTGTATAAGCATTGTGGAAGCACATGACTGGACTACTGTCCAGTGTGCTTCCACAGTTAGCAAGTAGTAGTTCAGCCATTGTGTTTATGCAGCCCTTCCCTCTGTGGGCCACATAAACCCACCCCTTCTTGGGGCACTACTTCTTCCGCAACTGTGGAAGTGACAACCGCCATTCCCAAGATGGCCACATGAGTCCAACTGCACATGCAAGTATCGCCGCATGCACAAATCTGTCTTCACTGCCACCTAGGTCACAGTGGCCATTAGAGCTGACACAGCAGACTCTAGCTGCAGCAACAGCTCCGACTATTCATTTAATTATCGCTGCACTGAGCAGCTGTCTGCTCTAGCCTGGCTGCAGTTTGTGAGGGACGGTATAAATGGCTGATGAAATTCTCGTGGATGATGAGGATATAGTGTCATCTTTAACGAGACTTCAGCGGGCCTTTCTTTTTTACTTGTAGTTATTTGTAATAGTTATAATTCAGTACTGGTAGGAGCAGGAACGGAGGCTTTGTTCCCCGAAACAAAAAAATCCACTGTGGGGGGCATGGGGCACAGCCCCCCGATCACCTGAATTCCACTCAACACACGAGACCGGTACACAGTTGACTGCCAAGCTATGTCAGCTTTAATAGTACCGTAATTTTAATAGCTATAATATAGTACCGGTAGGAGTGGGAAGGGGACACGGGGGGGGGGCTATGCCCCTTGAAACAAAACAATCCAGTGTGTGTAGGGGACATAGCCCCCCGATAGCTTGTATTCCACTCAGCGCACAAGACAGGTAGATGGCTTACTGTTGCTTAGCAATGGTTGGCTTGCAAATGTCAAAATCTCGGTCACCATATTTGTTCCTCACAAACTGCAGCTGCTCCAATTTTCTTCCTAGGGCTCTTCTGTCCACATCCTACTGCTTAGAACACAGAGTTAGACTTTCTTCTACTTCTATAGCTTACAGTCTATGGCATGCTCGTGATACCCAAAATGTTTCCTTACTAACCCTACTACGTGTTAGCCCAGAATTGCTGAATCTGATCAGTGGAGCTGCATCGCATTGCCCAATATATAAGAACAATGACATTCTGATCTGTTGCTTGCAACTCCTTTCTCTGTGTGACTGAGCCCAGTGGTGGGAGGGCATACCTAATGGTGGAGAGCAGCTGTTTTACTTACAATCTCTATAGCAGCAAAGCAATGCCATTGCGTTTGTCTATAGTGAATGATGCAGCACACTTTGAATGGAAGTGCCAGCTTTGAACGGATCAGGCAAGTTTCAATTTTGGTTGTAATTTGGAGTTATCCAACAGAGAACTCCAAGAGGGCATGACTGTCAAGTATTTTTCTTCGATAGCGAGCCAAACTCTTTATCACAAAAAGGTTGTCCAGGTTAAAATAGATAAATCTTTCAGTCTTTGACCTAACATTTTAGTAGCTTTGGAAGCTCCTAGTGCAAAATCAAGAAATCTTTATATGTACAGTATTGCACGAGAATGCTCGATAACCCCTCACCTGAAGGATTAAGTCTGTAGGTATTTTGTAACAGGGAAAGAGAGCTGTCTACAGCACCCCCCCCCCAAATTGATTTGAATTTTTTGCAAAATAGAGTAATTCAAGTGCCATAGGAAATTACAATATACAAAATAAAGGACATCCTCCCTGGAGCTACAGGAAAATTTCAAACTGATTAGGGAGGCCTGCTTTGGAATCTAGAAAATATACTTTTTGGAATGCTGTTTAGTTTTTTGGAGGCGGAGATACATTGAAATTATTATGTTAGTTTGTATCCCACACAAGGCACTTGGGCAGTACAATGTCACTGCAATCTTGCACTGGACAACATGGGTGCAACCACGGCTAAAACAGTTGTAGGGGATATGGATCTACCAAGCCTTTCATGCCGATGTCCTTGGCCATTTTTCAAAACCAAAGAAGTTGAGGGAACTGGACCACCTCATCCACCCCCCGGAGGTTGTGCCCATGCCATGCTGGATTGTGGACTAGGGTTGGGATACTGCACTGTTGAAGGTGCCATTCTGTGGATGAAGGCACAAAGCATTAGAACAAGGTCTCTGTAAGTAAATGGTGCCATTAGAACTGTGGGTTCACAGTTTCCCTCAGATAGCACTCTTTTGTATTGCTCAACGTTGGCAAAAGGGGCGTTAATATATATGGATAATGAACACCCTCACTAGGACACTTGTACATCCCAAAGCTGTCAATCACTATAGAACCATGGGTACATGAGTATGTTGCAATCCCCAATTAAGCACTGTGCCACTGAGGGATAGGCAGCATAGAGAGAACCGTCTCAGAAAAGCATTTGATTATACAACTATTTTCTTATTTTTCTGTTGGAATGTGCAACCGCATGTATAAATCTGTCATCGCCACCACCTTGGTTACACTGGCCATCAGAGCCAATACAACAGACTCCAGCTGCAGTGAGACCTCCAACTATTCATTTAATTGCTCTCGCTGCACTGAGCAGCCATATTGGATCTGACCAGAGTTTGTTTAATTACTTATGGGTTCCAGAACCCAGTGATATTAGTTGAGTGGAAGCCTACAATGAAGTTTTCCATTGAGGGCTTCATCTCAACTGATATCACTGTCTCTGGGTACTTATAGGTAATTAAAAATTATAAAATGGAGAGGAGAAATCCTGGAAGCAGATTGGCTGAAGCGCTCTTTGACCCATGACGATATCTCACAGGATCATCACAATCCAAAACTGATTACCAGATCAGTCACTTACTAACACTTCAGGACCATTTTATAATCACAATAATATACTCCAGGGTATGCTATATCATGGCATATTGTCACACCTTGGGTAGTTGAAGGCATTCGGCCTGGGCCTTGTGCCTTACAATGCACCCAAGGCATGACAATACCCCCATGATATACCACACTCTGTAGTATATTATTGCTCAAATATATATTGGGCAGAAAAATGGGCAGCATTGTCAAGGGACTCTAAATTAGGAAAAAACAAGACTATTTCAAAACACACAATACAATGCACTGAGGTTATTAAATATAGAATAACATATGGGGTCGTGTGGATAATAATATATGAGGTTGTGTGGTTAACAAGAATTTTACACACACATGAGGTGTTGGATGCTACATAAACCCCGAGAGCGAAGCTCAAGGGGTTTATTTAGGCATCCAACAATGAGGATGTGTGTAAAATTTTAGCTTTACACACAACCTCATATTTTATTTGATATAATTGCTGGGTATCGTTTTTTCGCCACAGCAATTATATAAAATATCAAGATGTCTCTGTGCATCCGTGGTCTAACCAGGTTTCAGCAGGATCCACGGTAAGACACAGCTGCAGAAAGCAACATTTGGTTTAAAATGTTTTCGTATTTTATTTATTTTTTTAAAGTAGCTCACTTTAAACATTTTTGCCTAGCAATTTTTTTTTCTTTTAAATGAATTTACCACCAAGTCCGAGTGGCAGTGTAGTGTCCAACAGTAAGCCAGGGCATCCGGATAGGAGAGAGAACAGCAGCAGCAGGCCCATGTGCAGAGCAAGGGAAACCCAGTTCATGTTTGCCATTATAAACACTCCTTTATAACAGCAAATTACACCATGGGCTTCCCTATAGGGGAAAAACGAAACCCAATAATTATACAAACTTAACACATGCCCACATTAAGTTATACTAAAAACAGTAAATAAAAGAGTTTATCTCATGCGGAATATTACACAATGCTTTTCATGAGAAGGTTACATCTCTTTAGAAGCCGGAGGATTTCTGAGATCTGTCCAAGATTTCAATGCTTAGAAACGTTTAGATGTGTTAAGAGCATGGGCATTTCTTGGAGCTCCAGCTTCTCTGAATCTTGAATGTCTAATAACAAACATTGTTCTGAGAAACTCAGACTTTATATGAGGCAATTGGAGGGTGGGATTGGCAGAGAAGAAAAAGTTACTCATTGTAATAATGTTGGTTCTTCTCAGGGATCCCTCACTACGTTTACACTGTAAGCATCATCTTCCTGGGGGAGAGTGATGCCCTGGAGGTACATTAGTTGTAAATGCTCTAATCAGCATAAGGTTCTAAAGTTCAAATGCTGCACTGGTGTCATGCTCCACTCTAGTCATTAATGTCAGATTTTGCTTCCATAGCTAGAGGGAGCTGAGACTCTAAAACTAGCTAAATGGCAACCAACATGTTTTGACATTTACTAACCAGAATTTTAAAAACACCAAACAAAATTAAGATTTTATTCAGTTTTATACCATTACAGAGAGAAGATCTAGTTATACATATAGATGATTGAAACAGAAAAACATATAAAATGAATTAGATCAACTCTCAGCCCCGCCTCCCTACCCACCCTATACCCCCATTCACACAGAATGCAGTTATCCAATGTACCACAATCTAGCAATTAAAAAAGGGAAAAAGCTTTTAGGTCTGTTGAAGAGAATGTAGTGCAACCAGAGGTTCCCATATTTTTAGGAATTTCTGGGATTGGTTATGTAAACTAGTAATCGTCTTTTCCAGTCTAAGATTAAACAATAATTCTTGTAACCATTCACTATAAGAAATTTCAGCTGTATCCTTCCAGTGTCTCAAGACCAGTTTTTTAACAGACATGGCAATAAGGGTTATGTGGTATCTTCTATTGGTGACAGCAACAGAGGAAAGGCCTTCTGGTATACAAGTCTCCACTGTAAATAAGTCCAAGTGGCCCAACAAGGGGTCAGCCCTCCGTTGGATCTCCTCCCAAAGGGGAGTAACCTTGGGACATGTCCAGAAAATATGTAGTAGATTACCCTCACTCTGAAGGCATCTAGAACATATGGGTGAAGGGAGGAGTCCCAATTTCACCATCTTCTGAGGCGAGTAATAGAGATTATGTAGGATTTTGAATTGTGTTAACCGGAGTCTATCTTGCGTAACAAACTTATGACAAGTCTGCCAGAGAGACTGCCAATTGATTTCTTGATTAGGGAAGAGGGAAACCCAGAAATGAGTTGGACCAAAGCTGTTAGGCCATTTCCACTTGTGGATCACTCCATATATCTTGGAAACTGCATGGGGAAGATGTGCAAGGGGTATCTACTCCGGCAAGCAGGAGGAGATGGAGCTTATGAGTAGAGCAGCTTCAAAGGAGTGTATTATTAGATGATGTAATCAAAATATTTTGAATATAGCTGAGTTAGGGATATTGGCCTTATTTAAAAGTTCAGGTGAAGTCAAACATGAGCCATCCTCGTTCAGGAAAAATTAAGAGGATGGTCACCTAGTTGGGGGGTCCATCTCAATTGAAGAGGTTTACCACTTATTGTGAGATTAGGATTCCCCCACCAAGGTTGAGATGGATCAACAGTATGCTTATATTTCAAAGAGGAGTAGAGTTGGGAGTGAATTTTAATAGATAGTGCAATCGGGGTGTTTTTAAGTTCTGGGGGCAGATGTTTAGAGTTAACATGTAATAATGCACAAGGGGATAAACCATGTGTTTGTATGGGATTACGTTCTATTTTAAGCCACATAGGAAGGAACGAATGTGAATGCTGGGGAAGATCAGGTGTTAACCATCTCAGATATTTATTCGCATGACTGGCCCAGTAATAAAGACCAAAATGTGGGAGCCAGAGTCCTCCTTTCAATTTTGGAGCTGAGAGCTTGTCATATGCTATCTGGGGTCTCTTGACATTCCAGATAAAAGCTGAGAGCAACTGGTGTACTGTAGTTTCTTAAACCATTTTAATGGTAACCAGACATTAGAGCGGTAATGTGGATAAAATAATCTCAGGAAGATGTTCATTTTGATTATATTAATTTTTCCCCAGAGAGAGAGAGGAAGTAAAGCCCATTGTTTTAAGTCTTGTCTGACAGTTGAGATCAATGGGTCAAGATTCAACTTAACAAATGTATCTGGGTCTCTGGACAGGTTTATACCCAGGTGTCTCAGAGAGGTAGGCTGCCAGAAGAAACCCGCCGTGGAGGCCATTGACTTTACCATTTTGTAATTCAGAGGGAAGACCACTGTTTTTTCTCTATTTAATTTATACTTGGACAGGGAACTATATTTGTCTATTATAGTGGGTAAAGCTGGTATAGAGGTATTGGGGTGGGATAATTTTAGAAATAGGTCTTCTGCATAGGCCAAGACTTTTATCATGTGATGACAAATGTTAATACCCTTGATCTCAGGACACGCAGTTACCCTTCGAATAAGGAGTTCCAAGTAGATATTAAACAACAAGGGGGATAAAGGGCAACCATGCCTCGTCCCAGCATGTAAAATGAAGGAATCAGACAGTAAGCCATTACAGCTACTCGAGCTGTAGGGGATGTATACAGAGCCTGTACCCATTTTATGAACAAAGAGGGAAACCCAAATGCTGCCAGGAACTGAAACAGAAAGTTCCAGTTAACCCTATCGAAGGCCTTCTTGGCATCCAGGGGAAACCAGGGCAGTGGGAAAAGCAGCATCCCTGGAAGCCAAGAAGACGTGCGAAAGGGATCTAAGATGGTCAACTGAGGATCTAGCCTTCATGAACCCTACTTGTTCTGGACCTATAATATCCAACAAGATTGGACTCAGCTGATCCGCTAGAAGCTTCATCAAAATGTTTAGGTCTTGATTAAGGAGGGAGATTGGCCTGTAGTTTTGGACCCTGTCAGAGGGTTTTCCTTCTTTGGGTAAAACAGTGATCACAGCTTCAAACAGGGTTTTGTCTGTGCTTTGTTCGGAAAAGATATGAAGAAATAAGGAAAGGAGAGATGGTGCTAATTGCTGAGCAAAACTTTTATACAAATTAGAAGAAAGTCCATCTGATCCAGGGGTTCTGCCTGAGGGTAAGTCTGTAATCACACTGACTATCTCTTCTACGGCGATGGGAGCAGTCAGAGAGGCCTTCTGAGAGCTAGAAAGTGAGGGTAGAGAGGAGTGCTCTAGATAGGATTTTAATTGTGCAAGGGAAGGGGGGGTCATTCATAGGGCTATACAAATTCGCATAGTAACTCCTAAATTCTGAAAATATATCAATCGGTAACATTTTCAAGACTTCACCCTCCTGGGAGTTGACTGCCGCAATGAATCAATGTGATTCAAGTTGCTTAAGTTTGAGAGCTAAAAGACGACCCGCCTTTTCACCTTGATCTAAATAGAGAGCTCTAGTTTTTAACATAGTAAATTCAGCTTTTTCCCTTAATGAGTTTAAGTAAGATTCTTTCAGTTTCACTGTTTACCCTTATATGATCTGGCGACTGGGGGGATAGAGCCTGCTCCAGGAGTTGAATTTGGGACAGCAATCATTTGAGCTGTTCTTCCTGGATTTTTTTTCTTTTGGCTGCTAGTCCAATTAATATACCTCTTAAATAGGCTTTCAGTGAACACCACTCAATGTCTGGTTTACCGGTGGAATTCATATTGATAGTCATGAATTCAGTAATATGTTCAGCTATGTATTGCACTGTGTCAGAGACTTTAAATAATTGATTATTAACCTTCCATCTCCCTCCTGGCTTGGGGAGAGAAGTAAGGGAAATCAAACATGATACTGGGGAATGGTCGGACAAAGGGCCTGAAAGTATAGAAGAGTCAAACACTCCGGAAATTAGGTTCTGAGAAATAAGTAGGTAGTCAATGCGAGAAGATGTATGGTGAACCGGGGAATTAAAGGTATATTCTCTATCAGAGGGGTGGAGGGTACGCCAGATATCTGTTAGGCCAGCTCCATCCACTAGATCTCTTAGCGCCCGCTGAGCAGGGGAGAGGCCTTTATGTGGTTTACCTGAATGGTCCATATAAGGATCAAAAGTAAGGTTAAGATCACCTCCTATCAAAAAGGGGATGTGCAAAAATGGGGTTAAGACATTAAGAAGCTTCATAAAGAAACTGGGTGTGTCTTTATTGGGGCCATATACACTGCAGAAAATGATTTCTCTAGCGTGGAGCAGACCTCTCACTAAGACGTAGCGTCCTTCGGGGTCTGCTATAATTTGACTAGGGGCGAATGGTATAGTTCTTTTCAGGAGAATCATTACCCCTCGGCTTTGGGTATTGCCTTCTGCCGCGAAGTATTGACCCATTTGCAGCTTGCATAATTGGGCAGCTTCGGAATTAAGTAAATGGGACTTTTGTATGAACACAATGTCCACTGCCAAAAGATTTAAGTGTTTGAGAATCTGATATTGTTTAATTCTTTGTCTAGCCCCCATACATTCCAAGTAATTACTTTCAAGGCTCCAGCCATGGAAGCTTAAAAACTGATCTCCTTACCAGATAATCCTCAATTGTCATTCCCTGGAAACTGTCTCTGTGTGACTTAAACCCACCCCCTCTCCCCAACCTGTAAATAACCCCACAAATATACAATAATCCTTGACTGCTTGCAATCTGTATCCCAGCCCTCCCTCCCTCCCACCCTAGTTCTTCGCTTCGCCTTTTGCATCATGCCCCAACATATTCCCCTTCTTCTCCAGCCACCCTAATAAACTCTAACATTATAACAATTTTGAAGTAAAGAAATACACTGTCTAATATTTGCTAACACAAAAGCCATTTAGTAGCATGACTTTGAGATAATAGAATCACTAATTGGAAAATAACTCTCCAATCTCTCAATATTGCATGTGCATCTGAATAATCAACCTAAAGAAAAAAACAACTGGCCGACATTTTACAGTCGTGATCAATAAACTGTATAGGTTCATATAAAAGAGCAACATTAATTAACCTGAGAAGCAATAATCATTTCCTACTTCACAGTATATATCAGAAGGTCATCACAGTTTCGACAGGTAGTTCCCAGACCATGCCTAAGAAACCTCATTAGCTATCAATTTTCATCTAAGTAGTTTTACCTGGGTAGTATAAGGAGCAACCATATTCCCCAATCTACAAGTCCCTCCTTTACAATGTGAGATAATCAATGGGATAGACACTGTGGACCACCAGGGGTATATCAGAGGGAAAGTCAGGCGAGTGGAAAAGCACCCCATTAACTAATACTATCAGAAACAACAAAACACAATGGTTTGCTTTCATAAGGACAGGGCCCCCTCTAGTGGCCAAAATGTGAAAGCGTCTTTGGGCAAGCCTAGCTATAAGAAATTATTTATTTATTTTTATTTAGTTTTTGTTGACCAGGTAAGTGCACTAGACAAATCCTGCCTATTTTCAGGCACGACCTGGGGGAAGGGGATACAGATGAATGCCAACTGACCTTGAACCAGATTAAGCTGCTGGCATTTTTAGTGAATGAGGGAAATTTGGCCAGGACACCGGGGAATTTCCCCTACTCTTTTCGATATGTGCCATGGGATTTTTAACATCCACCTGAACTACCACCAATCCAGGCAGATGGGACCTCAGTTTAACGTCTCATCTGAAAGACAGCACCTCAGAAGTGCAGCACCCCTCTCATGCTGCACTACAGTGTCAGTACTGGGATATTAACCCAAGTGCCAGATGTGAGAACTGAACCCACAGCCCTCTGATCTCCCAGCCTCAGAGGCAAGTGTGCTACCTACTGAGCCACTGACACTGCCAAATTAGACATACATATTATTGCCTGTGACAGTATTGATGGAGAAAATACACCGGGGTCTCTGCAAAGTGTAAGAGTCCATTTTAGAAGCTCAGGGAGAGTGACCCCGCCAAGCAGTGTTATTCCCATGGTACCCCATAATTGAAGGCGTATTCCTAAATGAGAAAAGCCATCTGAAACAAGCAACTATCCAGATGTCGATGTTCCCTTCATTCGACTTGTACAAATCTCCTTTGTCCAACAAGTTCACTTGATATCACATTCAGGGATTTTGAAACAAATCAGGGAAGGCAGCTTTCAGCTGAGTGGAGGCAACTTCAGGGTCCTCAAAAGTGGTCCAGGTTCCTGCAATTAGAACATGCAATTTAGCCAGATACGCCATTCTAAATTTAATTCCCGCAGCAATTAACTTTGTCACTGCAGGGTGGAAGGCCATTCGCTTGAGCCGGACAACTGCAGAAGATCCTGGGCAATCCTTAATTGTTTCCCTTCCCAACTAATTTCTTGCAGTTCTTTAATCTTTTGCAAGAAGTGCTGCTTTTCTAAGAAGTTGAGAAAGCGAAAAATTACCATGCGTGGAGGGGTGCCCAGAGCTGGTTTGGGCCATAACACCCTATGAGCTCTCTCAATGATATATTTGGCACCAAAGGGGGAAGGGCCCACCAATTTTTCTACAAACTTTTGAATAAATAAAAGCATGTCTTGCCCCTCTTCCCCTTCAGGAAGACCGATTACAACCACATTATTTCTCCTGCTACGATCTTCGAGGTCTTCCACTTTCGACTCCAGTTTGGTCAATCGTTGACAGTAGCTGCGGAGTTCTGGATCAATTTTATCCTGCCATTTTTCTATAGAATACAGCTTCGCTGAATTATCTGAAGCCCTTTGCGCTACTTCATCCAGCTTCGAAGTCAAAGAACTAAAATCAGTCGCTAATGCATGTAGGTCATGTTTGAACGGCTTGAATTCTTCCAAGAACTGCTGTAAGGTAAGCGGTTCATCATCTGTAGACGAGGAGCCAGCAGTAAAAGTATAGCCAGAGCTGGAGGCCCGCGGCTTCTTCAGGGCGTTTTCAGGCATAACGGGTGGCATACGTTTAGGGAGGATTTTTTTGGTATCCACCTCCATGCTAGATTGTTACGATGCCTTCTCGGTGTTCCGGTAACATTCCAACACTGTTTAACGTCGGTAGCGATGCCCAATTAGTGCCCTTTACTGTAAAAGGAGAAGATAATTGGAGCGGGTGGCTGGAGTTCTGCAAGGAAGCTGCTACTTGGCACGGCGCATCGCCGGAAGTATAGAACAGTGAAATATTTAACTGACCACATTTTACTATTGTCAAGAAACAGCAATAATAATGCTCAGGCAACCTGAATGAAAAGAACTGATTATTGTGTGAACCTATTTTCAGGTTCTGGAAGGGTAAGCAGGGTTTGGGAGTGTAAACATGGTGAGAGATCCCTGAGAAGAAACAACTTTACTACAGTGAGTAATTTTCCACTAACCCCAGGTATCATCCACTTGATGTTTACACTGTAAGTAGACTCTACAGCAGTACCTTGGGAGGCTGGGTCCAGAACCTACTTAGGAAAATGGTTCTGTAAGATAGCAGTTTCAAAACTGGAATCTTTTCTGGACTGTATCTCCAGACAATAGTGTTTTGTGAAGGTGTGTACTATTTCCAGGTAGCTGTTTTGCAAATGTCCAATAGTGGGATGCCCCTTGTGGATGCCACAGAAGCAGAGGTACCCCGTGTGGAATGTGCCCTTAGGCCTCTGGGGGTATTTTCCCAACTTTTTCATAATAAAACTGTATGCATTGCAAACAACTATCCAGTGTGAGATAGTCCTCTTAGTTGCTGGTTTATCTCTGCCAGCCTCACCATAGATAACAAAAAGTTGAATTACCTGAGACCTGACATCCTTTGCCCAGTCCAGGCAGATGCCCAGCACTCACCTCAAGTCCAGGCTGTGAAATCTCTGCTCACATATGGGCTGAAGACCTCAGCATAGAGTACAGGAAGGGCAACTGACTGGTTCAGGTGGAATTCTGATACCACCTTAGGTAGGAATTTCCTATTGCTTCTAAGGACTACCTTGTCCATGTGGAAGATTATGTGGTTTGGTTCCGTGCAGAAGGCTTGCAGTTCTCTCACCCTCCTGTCAGATGTCATGGCAATCAGGAAAGTAGTTTTCCATGTGACATATTTTAGGTCAGCAGTAGCCATAGACTCAAAATGGGCTTCCGTCAACTAGGCAAGGCATATGTTCTAGTCCCGTGGGGAGACTGGGTCCTTCACAGGTGGGTATAGGTGGCTGAAACCTTCAAAAAAACTTTTAAAAATAGGTTGAAAGGCCAGTGACTTGCCCTTGCCTGCTGATGTGTAGGCCAACACTGTTGCAAGATGTACCTTTAGTGTTGATGGTCTCGGGCCTAAGGACTGCAAATACATCATGTAGTCCAGGAGTGTTAGCAGCCCTGCCTGCATTGACATGATCTTTCTGGGAGCACACCAGTATGACAATATCTTCCACTTGCAGTAGTATGCTTTCCTGGTTGCTGGTTCCCTGAAAATATTATCCTGCCCTGAAATAGGGTCAGCTGGTTGTTAGTGGCATGCTTACTAGATTCTTGCTGGACAGGTCCAGGAGCATTGAGTACCAGGCCTGCTTGACCCAGTCTGGAGTACTAGGATCATTGTTGCAGGCTCTCTCTCCTGAGCATCAGGAGCACACTCTGTATGAGAGGGAACAGTGGGAAGGCACACAGAAACCTCCCTGATCACTTCAAGGCCAGGGCATCTTCTGAGACTGTCACCCTGGCTTGTGGTCTGCAACAGTACTGTGGAAGATGATTTAAGGCTACTGATTTACGGTGATTAAAATAATGGAATTCCATTATCAAGACTTGAAATTCCAGGAACTGAATCGGTGATTGTTAGTCGAATTTCTGTATTTTACTGGGATTCTACTGTCATCCTTTCAGTATGTCTGTGTATAAATAATCAGAATAGAAGAAGGCTTAAAGAGCAGCTGACACCTTTACCAGAACTTTAACAAAACATAATATTTAGACATAGGTCAGCTTGTATTTCATATTAGTTTTGTATTCTTGCTCACCATTATTTATTAGCTCACCGGCGGTCGTGAGGGCTGCAAGGATTAGCCCTCCCCCCACACTCTCTCATTACTGGAGCACAGATACTGAAAAGCACAGAGCTCACCGGCGGTCGTGAGGGCTGCAAGGATTAGCCCTCCCCCCACACTCTCTCATTACTGGAGCACAGATACTGAAAAGCACAGAGCTCACCGGCGGTCGTGAGGGCTGCAAGGATTAGCCCTCCCCCCACACTCTCTCGTTACTGGAGCACAGATACTGAAAAGCACAGAGCTCACCGGCGGTCATGAGGGCTGCAAGGATTAGCCCTCCCCCCACACTCTCTCGTTACCAGAGCACAGATACTGAAAAGCACAGGTACTTAACTTCGCAGCAGCTTGCCAGATCGGGACCATTTCTGCTCCACGCTGGCTGGCTTCCCTGGCTCTTTCATAATGAACTCTCTTGGCGCCTTTTTTAAAGAGGCTCTTTAATGCTCGGCCCAACAGTGGTGATAGTGTATTTTATCTTAAAATAAATGTTGCCTCTACCTCTGCATACCGACTGTTAGTTACCTTCCCCTTTAAGACGTTTTTCATTTTTTTTTCACTAAACTGTTGCCTTTAGTCTGAAATAAGTTGCTGGTGATTTTTTTTTGGTTTTTGAAACTGCATTGGGCTATCTGATGAAATAACTTAAGCCCCTGCATTTTTTTTTATTGTGCCATGGTTACTCTCCTGTAAGGCTCTTGCTGCTGTTGCCATTTCAAGTTAATTCCTGTTGTGGCTTTTCAAGTAATTGAAACTGCAGGCATTCCAGTGCAAATAAATTCCTGTTTGGCAGTATAAGTGAAACTTGTCCCCATAGAACCCTGTCCCCCACCCCCTACAGGGAAAACTCCCTCCTGAGTCCTATTTAAACTCTCTGTTTTCTCCTCTCTCCTCCAGAGCTCACCGGCGATCACGAGAGCTGCAAGGATTAGCCCTCCCCCCAACACTCTCTCGTTACCAGAGCACAGATACTGAAAAGCACAGGTACTTAACTTCACAGCAGCTTGCCAGATCGGGACCGTTTCTGCTCCACGCTGGCTTTGCCCTGCCGAACGCTACTCGTTCAGCTCCCCATTGCCCCCACCACCACCCTTGGTTGGCATCCCAATATATAGGTTGATTTCTGATCACATGATCACGAAATAACCTAACGAAATAACCTATCAGGCCACTTTCCCATCTGTAGCTTATCTTCTTCCACCACTAGAGGCCCCTTCACCATTTTTACTCATTCTTTTTTCTTCCTTTCTCTCCAGCCCTGTCACTTATTTTCCTCACGCTTCTACCCTACCATGCTCCCACTTACCCTCATCGCTCTACTCCTGCAATTTCTTCATACACCTTCACCCCCCACTCATAACGTGAAAAAGGGGCAAAATATTGAAACCCTCTGTCAGCATACAGGCTGCCCCCCCCCCACTGCACCTGCACACCCAGCCCATACAAAACCAGACCAAAAAACTATTGAAAACTCCCCCCACACAACTCATACATAGACACCTCCACCCACACCCTGGATGTCATCTCCCACGGCAAGTTACCCACTGGAGCCCCCTCTTCTTGCCAACCTCCTTCCACATCCGCAACACAGCAAACCCCCACCCCCATTTACTCCTCCTATCTGCCCCTTACCCTGAAACTACCAATACCCACCATCAGCCGCTTACAGCATAAATGCCAAGACCTGCTACTCGAACAAACTGCAACTGACTCAGGGTCTCTCTCATTCTTCTTCTTCTGACAGGTAATCACCCCAATCCTGGCCCCCAATTTGCCACACCATCCCACCCATCTCCTGGAAATGGCCTGTGCATTGCCTCACTAAACATTTGCAGCCTACAAAAAAAATGGGATTCCTTTCATGGCTGGGTACTCCAGAACAACCCAGATATCATTGCCCTGAGTGAAACCTGGCTCTCCCCCTCTGTCCCCGACTCGGCAGTTAACCTCCCTGGATACTGCCTCTATCGCGCTGAACGTATGGGAAAGCAAGGAGGTGGCTGTGCTGCCTACCTCAAGGACTCCCTCACTGGCCACCTTCTCCCCCTGCCCATACTAACATCCAGGGCTCAGGCCCTCACCCTAAAAATTACTCTAGGTAGGTCTACATCCCCTCTCCTCCTCACCACGGCCTATGTCCCCCCCCAGAGATCAGAAGCTAGCCTTCCAAACCATCATGTCCCACCTCGCCACCCTACCCCCAAAACAAGAAAAAATACTATTGGGGGACTTCAACATAAATTGGCTGGCCAAAACAGCTGCGCCTCACATCAACGAGACTGCTGCCCTCGATCTCACCCAGGTCATCAAAACACCCACCTGGCTACATGCCCGCACGGGGACATCCACCCTACTAGACCTAGTTTTCACCAACCACCCCCAAAAAATAACAAGCACCCAAGTCCTCCCGGACACCTAAGTGACCTCTCTCCAGTACTCTGCAACTGGTCTGGTACCCCCCTCAAAACCGTGCCCAAAATTACTACACATCGTAAACTAGGGCCTGGCAAATTACCCCTTTTCAAGGCCCACCTCAAAGATTGGGACTGGACACCCCTTACAAATACATTCGATCCTGACCATGCCCTCGAACTGTTTGTCAACATCTTTAACTCAGCCTGTGACAAGTTCGCCCCCTTCTACAAAACTATGACCAAGGGGAATCATGCCCCATGGTTCTTGGACCACCTCCAAGGCCTACTACGTCAGTGTGATGCACTATGGCACCTGGCCAATGAGACCCAATGGCCTCAGGACAGGCAACACTATCGGGAGGCCCGAAACAAGTGCACCTGGACCATATGCACTGCCAAAGCAAACCATTACAAAGCCACCTTAACTTCCGCCTGGGGAAATGGGCGCAAGTTCTGGGAGAACACAAAGGAACTCTGTGGCAAAGGCCCAAATCTCCCACCTGACCAAATACTCATAGATGGTAGCCTCTCCACCGACCCTGTCAGCATTGCCTCGGCCCTAAATACCGCTTTCACGGATCTCTCCCATTTGTTGTCCCCAAATTTCTTCTACCCCCCGCCGGACCGTATCATTCCTCACCCCCCACTTGTGGCACCTTCCTACCTATGAGTCCTTACACCGGAGACTGCGAAACCCTACCTTACTAAAGCTTTAAGCAAAAACCACTACAGTCACGACTCCCTAGACTATAGACTTCTCCACCTCACCCTCCAGGAAGTCCTGGCCCCTCTCACCCATATTCTCAATCGCTCCCTCTGTCAAGGGAAATTCCCCACCCACTGGAAATCGGCCTACATCACACCTATCCATAAAAGTGGTGACTGAACATCCACAAACAACTACTGCCCCATCTCTATCCTACCCCCCCCCCATCAAAGGCACTAGAATGCATAGTCGCTGACCAACTCACTGAACACCTAAATAAACATAACCTTCTATCCAAACAGCAACATGGTTCGAAGGGCCATAGCACCACTACTGCCCTCCTTGAATTTACCTCCCATGTCCACTCAGCCCTGGACCATGGCCACCTCACGGGTGCCATCTTCGTGGACCTATCTAAAGCATTTGACACAGTAAACCATGCCCTCTTACTAAACACCCTGGCCTACAGGTTTCTCCGATGACACCCTAAAATGGTTCTCCAGTTATCTCTCTGATAGAATGCAGATAGTCAAGGTAGGCCCTGTCCTATCACCCGCCTCCCAATCCAGATCCGGTGTCCCACAGGGCTCCATACTTGGCCCCTCCTTTCAGCCTATACCTCAACTCCTCCCATCCTCATGCCCCGAAATCTGCCTTTATGCGGATGATGCAGTCTTGTTCGCCTCCGACCTGGCCCCCCTCAAACTTCACCAATCCCTCCAGCAGTCCTTCCGTGAAATCGAAGACTGACTCACCACCCAGTGTCTTATTATCAACTATAATAAGAATAAAGTCATGATATTCGCTCACCCTCAGAACCCACACAAGAACCCGTGCCCCAAATTTCTCACTGCCAATCAGACCCCCCCCCCAGAACAAGAATCCAACTTTAAATACTTAGGGATCACGTTAGACCCCGCCCTCAGCTTTAATCAACATATCCTATGCCTATTAACCGCCCTTAGCTCCAGACTAGGCGTACTCTACTAGTACAAACACTGTCTCACCCTTGAAGCACTACAGCTTACTGTAAACTCCTCGATCCTCTCCCTGCTAGACTACGGCATCCTAATATACAGTGCCACGCCCTCCACAACCCTAAGTAGACTCCGGCTTGTGCTCAACAAAGCCTGCCACCTCATCCTAGGATGTGATCGTTTCACTCACTCCTGCTCCCTTTACAGCAGCACAAACTGGCTAAACCTGGATATCAGAATCAGGTACCACACCTGCCTTATGACCAAAAAGGTATTACTAGGCCTCACCCCACCCTCCCTACACCAAATTATCCTCCCAACACCACCAGGCAAAACAACCCATAGCACAAGCAAGTGGCTACTATGGGTACCCCATGGCTGGACCTCCCAATACCAACGCACCTTCAGTTTCAGGGCCCCTTCCTGGACAAACTCTCTCTCTCCCTAACCATATAACTGATGAAAGAAGGCTGGGACCATATAAATCCAAGCTAAGGGAATACCTGCAGGCTTCAAACAGATGTGACTGCCCTTGATACCTGATCTGCCTTGCCTCCTTTCAGACAAACTATTAGCAGGTGTAACCCCCCGGGGCGCTATCCCAAGGGCTACTACCCCTGCCTGCTCCAGCTGTAGCAGGGTAAGGGGCCCAGATCCGTTGGCGGGCGCCTCCACCCACAGGTCGGGGTTAGGACAGTCAAGGTTGATTCGGTCACAGCCCTCTGGGTTACTGCAACCCCCCTTTCTTCCCACTAGTGGCCCACACAGGTCGATTTCAGTGACCTTACCATATACACTTACCCCCCGGGTTCGATCCAGTCCGCTCTCTCTGGGGACCCCCTAGGAAGTAAGGTACAGTTACACCACTCACAATGTACAGTATTTCACCATTAAAACACAGACTAGCCAGGGTACTTTTGCAAAACAAGAAATCTGATTTATTTGAGGGGGAATTAACAAGGACCCGGGGAAATCAGGTTAGTTAGCTTACCACGACCATATATGACAATCTATCTATGGCTCAGTGCACAGGCCTAACCTATTGATTACTGTCTATGGGTACCCAAGCCCTAATGGCTAGTTCCTCGATGCAGTTGGTTGGGGCCCTGACACAAGCTAGATTTAACTCCTAAGAAGATCAGATGGAGCCAGAAAGCTCAATTAGTGCAGTTAGCAACATACTGAAATGACATTGCCTTTGTTTGAAAGCTTTAACAGGAAGCTATCCCAATCCAGTACTCACAACTCCAGCAGATAACCACTCCTTCACCACTCACAGGGCTGATCCTGAACTTCAAAGGGCTCCTCACACATTTATATGGAAAACCAACAGAGGGGTACCATACCAGGCAGCTGCTTCCAGGACTCGACCGAACTCACAGCAAACATGGGCATTTCACGGCAGCTTCAAACATCCTGACAGACCGAGCGCGATTAAAGCAGATTCTCCAGTCCTCTACAGGGTTAGCCTGGTAGGTAGCTGTGCTTTTTACACAGCCTCCTCTGCTCGCCACCTCACGGATTCAGTCCGATTCTAGCCGACTATGCAACGGCCCGACTCAGGCCTCTCACGCGCTTCCCGCGCGAACACTCAACGCCGCAGGAGTCCGGAGCTCCTTCCTCTTTTACAGCCACAACATCTCTGCCCCTTGGCAGTTAGAGCAGAACTCTCAGTTCGGGCGCCACCCGAGCCCATTGGTGGGCTGCAGGCACCAGGCACTTAACTCTCTCTCCATTGGTGCGAAAAAGCGCCAGGGTCCAGACTTTACTTCTCAGAATCGCTAGTCGTGTCTTTATTGGTCAGCAGGCTTCCTTTTAGAGTCCTTACTTATTGATTGGCCCAATTCAGCAGTTCAGGACCAAAATGGGGTAACTGATCAGAACAGTCCTTGCTGCAATTAAGACAGGTTAGATCAAATAACAATATCTTTCTCACTTCAAATAATTATTAGTAAACAGTTACATCTTGCCAGAGAACTCCCTCTGCACCACTAGTGATGGCAGAATGGAGCGATTACTCAGCAGCCCAGGTGGGACTCGGGCATAGAACCACACAGCCCCCCTCCATTTTAACTAATTATGACTGCAATAGGCAGCCCTTAAAGAAACAGTACATGGAGGCTCTAAAAGCACTCAATGGCGACAACATTTAAGCGGCTTCACGCCAAACACCAGCCAGGCATGGAGCACTTAAACAAGCTCCGGGAAAGCTTTTAGGAACCCCATTGGTAGGGGGGTTACACCCTTCCTGGCCTGGAAAGAACTTGGCGTCCACGTCAAGTAGTTACCCTTAAATCACTTTAAGGCAAACAGCTTAATTAACATCATATGACACTTTAGATCACCTGCATTGTTACTATATTTACAGTTTACTACTGTTTATGCAACATTACACACACAAATAACCTTTTTCCTAGTAAATCAGGTCATTACTTCCTGCCCATGACACCTGGAAAGAAGGGACCCTTCTCTATCAGCTACTTGAGGGCTACCTAAAGCAGGAGTACCATACTCAAAGGGCAATACTAACAGGCTGGAGTTATCCCCCAAGGCTAGCTTAGGCAGGGAGCTCGGGGACACATACACCCCTTTATGGACCACATTTAAGGGCAGATCCACAGGCTGACCCACAGACTCATAACTCAACTTTACTACAGACCGTACTTCTTGGCTGGAGCATCTAGGGGTCTCAGAAAACTCTGCTTCGGGCCCCGACTCCATTTCAGCCTCATTAAGAGTAGTAAAGGAAACCTCCACAGGGGAAGGGGACCCAGTGCTCATGGTACTCTCGGGGGCATGGCCCTCTATATCAGGACCCACACTACTTGGCTCAGCTGAGGACTGTTCAGGCACTAGTAAGGAATCATCAGGGCATTCAAAATATTCTTCAGGTTCCGGCAGATCACTGGCTTGTTCCCCACATCACTTTCTTCTTCTGAAAAGTCAGATAGTTCAGCTAGGCCAGACAGTTCAGCCATGCTCAAGGACCCCACCCCTTGGGCTTTACTGTTACCCAATTCATCCTCTTGAAGCATGGGCTCCGGAGACAAAGTGGGGGGCTCAGACAGTCCAGAAAGCCCAACCTCATCTCCAGAGTTAACAAGGGGATTGCCCCGAAACAGTTGGCTCAGTTCGTAAGAGGGATAGTATTCAATATTATTTTCATTCTCTTCAGACACAGATTGGCGATCATCGTCATCAGAGGGGTTTGGACAAGGCCCTCTTATTTGGCTTGCTGAAGAATCAAGTGGTCTGGGTTTTTTCTTAGCAGCAGATCTAGTCGCAGGCCTGGGGGGGGCATTGGGAGGTTCGGCTTCAATCAAGATTTGCACAATTGGGAGCAGATGATTTCTGTGTATAGTTTTCACCTCTTTTGAATTGTTTTCAGGCCGCACTTTATATACAGGTAAATCTGCCAGTTTTCCCACAACAATATGAGGGAGGTGATGCCATCTGTCAGCAATCTTATGTTTGTCATGCAGTCCCAAATTCCTCAATAGCACTCTATCCCCTTCTCTCAGTTCCATTGTTTTCACTTTCTTATCATACCTCTCCTTGTTGGCCAGGTTTCATTTAGCAGCCATGGTCTGGGTCAGTTGGTAGGCATGGTTCAACTGGGCCTTCAGCTTCTGTACGTACTGTAGATGATTTTCTGCTTGCACCCCATCAGGGGAAACCCCAAAACACACATCTGCTGGCAGCCTAGCCTCTCTCCCAAACATTAGCCTGTATGGGGAAAATCCAGTGGCGTCACTTTTGGTGCAGTTATAAGCATGAACCAGGGTGCTAATCTGCTGGCTCCATCTAGGCTTGTCCTTGGGTTGCAGTGTGCCCAACATATCAAGCAATGTGCGATTAAACCTTTCAGGTTGGGGATCCCCCTTGGGATGGTACGGGGTGGTTCTTGATTTTTGTACTCCCCACAAAGACAGCATTTCTTTAATCAGGCGGCTCTCAATGTCCCTCCCCTGGTCGGAATGGATCCTCTGGGGGGCCCCATAGTGGACAAAGAAGTTCTCAACAAGTACTTTAGCCACCGTGGTTGCTTTCTGATCTTTAGTAGGAAAAGCCTGCACATACCGGGTAAAATGGTCAGTGACTACCAATATGTTACTGATGTTTTTTAGATCTGGTTCTAAACTCAGGAAATCAATGCAGACCAGTTCCATAGGTGCACTGGTAGTGATATTGACCATGGGGGCAGCTGTCTGAGGTAGGGCTTTTCTTTGCAAACAACGCCCACAAGTCTTGATATACTGCTCTACATCGGCACTCATTTTTGGCCAGTAGAATCAGGTCCGTACCAGGTCAAGAGTTCGATCTATGCCAAGATGCCCCATGTGATTATGCAGGGACCTCAGGACCAGTTCTCTAAAAACAGTGGGCAGCACCAGTTGTTGTTTGTCTACCCAGCCTGCCTTATCCACAGTCTGTCTATATAGTAGTTAGTTAATCAGTTTTAACTTTGACCCTTCTTTGTATAGCAAGGCAGTTCTCAGGTCAGTGGAACGCAACTTGGACACATCCCTCCCGGCCTGCAAAGCCTCCACAGCAGCTTTTATTATGGGGTCTCAGGATTCAGCCCGTTGGAGGCTGTCGTTATCAAATTGGGGCAACGAACTAGTATCTAATGCAGAAAAATGACAGTAGGCAGCAGGTGTGCAGTTCTCGGATGGCCCCAAGCAATCCACCATGCAGTCCACAGCATCAGGAGACACCTGTTCCTCCTTGTCAAATTTTTGGCAAAGGGCCCTTATGTCAGGTTCTGACAACCTGACCCAGTCGGTTTGTGGCATAGGCCTCCGAGAGACAGCATCCGCATCTATATGGTTTAGACCTGCTCTGTACTCAACAGCATAGTCGTAGGTGGCCAATGCAGAGAGCCACCTATGGCCAGTGGCATCCAACTTGGCTGAGGTCTGCACATAGGTCAGAGGGTTGTTATCAGTCTTTACCAATATTTTGGCACCGTACAAATAGTCATGAAATTGATCAACAATGGCCCATTTCAGAGCCAGGAATTCTAGTTTGTGCACTGGATAATTTTTTTTCTGAAGGAGTCCGACTTTTGCTGGCAAAAGCTACAGGTCTCAGACCGTTCGAGTGCTCCTGATATAACACAGCTCCCAATCCTTGTAGGCTGGCATCAGTATGGAGAACGTACTGCTTGGCTGGGTCAGCATAGGCCAGCACTGGGGCATGGGTAAAGTTGATATATGATGTCATAGAAGGCTTCCTCGCACTCAGTGGTCCACGGGTTTCCAAACACATCAGTCGGCCAAAAATACTTCTTCTCCGTCTCAGAGCGCTCGATTTTCTTATACTTTTTGTGCGTGGGAGGGTACCCCTGAGTAAGGTTGAGGAGGGGGCGGATCACTCGAGAATAATCTTTGACGAATCGCCTATAATATCCACAAAACCCCAGGAACCGCTGCAGTTCTTTCAAATTTCTGGGCTGAGGCCAAGTAGTCAAAGCCTCCACTTTGCTGGGGTCAGTCTCTATGCCTTCAGTGGATACTATGTGGCCCACATACTTCACAGAAGTTTGGAAGAATTGGCACTTGTCTATAGATAGCTTGAGACCGAAATCCTCCAGGACCTTGAACAATCGACGTTCATGTTCCTCCAATGAGCAGCCAAACACTATGACATCATCTAAGTAAACTAAACACTCGAGCAAATTCATATCCCCCACAGCACGTTCCATCAGGCGCTGAAAGGTAGCTGGGGCACCTGAGATCCCTTGAGGCATCCGGATAAACTCATAGAAACCCAGGGGACAAATGAATGTGGTCTTCTCTTGGTCCTCTGGGGCCATTGGGATCTGATAGTACCCACTGCGGAGGTCTAACACAGAGAACCACTTGCTGCCATTTAAACAATCCAAAGCGTCCTGTATGCGGGGCATGGTGTACTGGTCTGGGATGGTCCGCTGATTCAAGGTACGGTAATCCACACACATCTGAACCGCCTCATTCTTTTTCCTCACTACTACAATGTGGGAGGCATAGGGGATCCTGGATTCTTGTATCACACCAGCAGCCAGCATCTCTTGCAAATGCCGTCTCACATCATCCATGTCAGCCGGGACCAGGCGCAGAGATCTCTCCCTAAAAGGCCTCTCATCATGTAGCCGAATGTGGTGCTCAGCCCCTTGTACACATCCCACGTCCCATTCTTTCAGGGAAAATACCTGGTCTCTTTTGGCGAGCTTTTCACTGATCCTCACTTTCCATTCAGCAGGCAACGGGGAGTCACCAAAATCAAACAAGTCGGGATTTACTCTGTCATCCTTCCTTGAACCCTTGCTATGAGGCAGCACCGCAGTATCTGCACAATGTACACTTGCCAGGGTGCACCCTCTTCTTATTTGAATCTCCTTGTCAGACACATTATGAACTTGGACCATCACTCTCCTGGCGTAAGCATGGTCTCTAGCAGGCAAAAGGCTGGGTTTAACCAGCAGTCCCTCAGGCAATCTTCCCTCCCCAGGTGCATCCAACATCAATAACTTATTCTTAACATCTGTTTTCCTTCGGACTTCCCCTTGCAAAACACACTGGGCATTCGGGGCAAGTATCAATGGTGCCGGATCCTTCTTCCACACTACACCCACTGGGCCTTCAGGTTCCTCCTGGCTAACCTTCCTCTGAGTTTCATAGGCCTTTTGGATCACCGCAGGTATTCTTAGGGCCCACCCAGCCCTAAACGCTTGCTTTTCTGAACACAACTGGGCTAATCGACCAAACATATGAGCATTTGTCCCACTCAACAGGGGTACTCCATCATACAGTCCAGTGGGGGGCAGACTAGAGCCAAGGTCTCTACCTGTTCATCCACTCCAACCACAGAAGTAGGGAATGACAACCAGATACGGATGTACCCCAAATACGGATAAGCCTTATCACTTAGCCCCCATACATGTAGGCCATCCAAGGGTTGTAGTGGCACCTCAGGTAAGTGTGTCTGATACCAGTCCTGAAACATGATGGTTACCTGAGAGCCACTATCTAATACAGCTCGGGTGGGAATCCCATTTACTCGCACTGGGGCCTCCATCGAGGGCCCGACCACATCAGACCATTCAGGGGGCACAGCAGTGACAGTAGCTTGGGCATTGCCCCGGGTCACAAAGCCCTTCCTGGGGGGTCAGACGTGGGCCCTGCGATGCCAAGTAATTAGTCTGCTGTTGACCTTCCTCAGATTTTCTGGCAACTGCAATTCAGTCTGAAAGTGTCCATCCTCCCACAATGGTAACAGAACTTGGGGTACCGAGGGTCTCTATTGGGAGGAATACTTTATCTGCTGGTATCTGGGGTCGAGGTCTCTGGCCAGGGCAATGGCTTCTAGATAACTCAGGTTTCCAGACCTAACAGGGTGGGCAGTGGATCGCTTCAAACCTCACCAGCTCTCGTAAATTTCTGACCTCTGCCCTCAACTCACTCTCTACTTGGGGATCAGAGGAAATAGCATGCACCCCCACATCACTCTGAAACTCTGGGCTCCCTGATAAGGGGATCTCCTCGGGTGCACTAGACTCAGGGGTGCGACTCGGATTCACACTCCCCACATAGGGTTCCCACCCCTCCTCATCAGTCTCTACTTCTCTAATCTCCCTCATCAATTGACAGTATTCAGGTGGGGTAGCCCATCTATCATGTAGCTTAAGTTTTAACAGTATCACACTAGAAAATCTAGCAGACTTCAAAACATGTTCCAACCTGACCTGGTTCAAAGCCGTGGCAGTGATCCCCCCTTTTCGATAAGCCTTTTGTAAGGCCAGCTCTACCCTAGTAACAAAGGCGGACAGCTTCTCATTTCTCCATTGCTTTGCAGACTTTAACTTCCATAATAAATCTTCCCCAGTCTCTGTACTCCCACACCCCCCCCCCCCAAGCAGAAAGATACTCTGAGGCGGTGGCTTCCGGGTTAGTGGCCTGTAAGAACTTAATGGCTTCAAAGCAGGGCCCGCAGACTCTCCATCAATCGCTTTCTTTCTCCCCTTGGAGCATGCCATTCCTGAACTAAGGGGGCGAATCCATCCATGCCTCCAAGTCATCCTCCCCTGAAGGCACCGGCACTGTGCCAGAGAAAAGTTTCAGCCTTCGGTAAGAATCGAGCTGTATAGGGGGAACCACTAGGGGCAGTGGAGCCAAAATAGAACTCTTGTGGGGACAAGAAGAAGTACCTGGGGAGACCTGGGGGGTGGCGACACTTGAGAGGTCCAATGCTTGCAGCAACTCATGGGTAGTCCTCCCCTCCACAGCCAGCAATTTAAGCAGTTTATCCTTGAAACTATTCATCTGGAGGAACCCCCCAGGAGTGACGGATCCACTCCGAATGTGGACAACCCTCCACCCCTGTGGGGCACCCTCCGGATAAATCACTGGGGGTACCCTCTCGGGGGCGATGGCCACACTACACAAAAGTAGCACCTGCAAGGTCTGATCTAGCAGGTCAGACATACGCCCCTTCACCTCCACTTTGCCCAAATATTTAACACGATCTGCAGTAGAAATAATGTCAGCTGTCGGGGTCCCCAGAGGCACATCTAACAATAACACAATTCTCTGGGAGTCCAGCTCTTCGGCTTCACCCCACCCCATCAGTTTGTGTACCATAGTCTTAATAGGGTCCAACTTAATTTTTGCCATAATATCCCCTTCCAGTTTTTCCATTCTTATACTTCACCCACTTGGCCACTGGGGACGCTAATCCAGTGGTGCCTCAATTTATAGCTTGAAGTCTCTCAAGGGCTACTACCCCTGCCTGCTCCAGCTGTAGCAGGGTAAGGGGCCCAGATCCGTTGGCGGGTGCCTCCACCCAGAGGTAGGAGTTAGGACAGTCGAGGTTGACTTGGTCACAGCCCTCTGGGTTACTGCAACCCCCCTTTCTTCCCACTAGTGGCCCACACAGGTCAATTTCAGTGCCCTTATCATATACACTTACCCCCCCCGGGTTCAATCCAGTCCACTGTCTCCGGGGACCCCCTAGGAAGTAAGGTACAGTTACACCACTCACAATGTACGTATTTCACCATTAAAACACAGACTAGCCAGGGTACTTTTGCAAAACAAGCAATCTGATTTATTTGATGTGGAATTAACAAGGAACCGGGGAAATCAGGTAAATTAGCTTACCACTACCATATATGACAATCTATCTATGGCTCGGTGCACAGGCCTAACCTATTGATTACTGTCTATGGGTACCCAAGCCCTAATGGCTAGTTCCTCGATGCAGTTGGTTGGGGCCCTGACACAAGCGAGATTTAACTCCTAAGAAGATCAGATGGAGCCAGAAAGCTCAATTAGTGCAGTCAGCAACATACTGAAATGACTTTGCCTTTGTTTGAAAGCTTTAACAGGGAGCTACCCCGATCCAGTAATCACAACTCCAGCAGATAACCACTCCTTCACTACTCACAGGGCTGATCCTGAACTTCAAAGGCCTCCTCACACATTAATATGGAAAACCAACAGAGGGGTACCATACCAGGCAGCTGCTTCCAGGACTCAACCGAACTCACAGCAAACGCGGGCGTTTCACGGCAGCATCAAACGTCCTGACAGACCGAGCGTGATTACAGCAGATTCTCCAGTCCTCTACAGGGTTAGCCTGGTAGGTAGCTGTGCTCTTTACACAGCCTTCTCTGCTCGCCACCTCACGGATTCAGTCCAATTCTAACCGACTATGCAACGGCCCAACTCAGGCCTCTCACGCTCTTCCCACGCGAACACTCAATGCCGCAGGAGTCCGGAGCTCCTTCCTCTTTTACAGCCACAACATCTCTGCCCCTTGGCAGTTAGAGCAGAACTCTCAGTTCGGGTGCCACCCGAGCCCATTGGTAGACTACAGGCACCAGGCAATTAACTCTCTCTCCATTGGTGTGAAAAAGCGCCAGGGTCCAGACTTTACTTCCCAGAATCGCTAGCCGTGTCTTTATTGGTCAGTGGGCTTCCTTTTAGAGTCCTTACTTATTGATTGGCCCAATTCAGCAGTTCAGGACCAAAATGGGGTAACTGATCAGAACAGTCCTTGCTGCAATTAAGAAAGGTTAGAACAAATAATAATATCTTTCTCACTTCAAATAATTATTAGTAAACAGTTACATCTTTCCAGAGAACTCCCTCTGCATCACTAGCAATGGCAGAATGGAGTGATAATTCAGCAGTCTGGGCGGGACTCGGGCATAGAACCACACAGCCCCCCCTCCATTTTAACTAATTATGACTGCAACAGGCAGCCCTTAAAGAAACAATGCATGGAGGCTCTAAAAGCACTCACTGGCGACAACATTTAAGCGGCTTCACGCCAAACACCAGCCAAGCATGGAGCACTTAAGCAAGCTCCAGGAAAGCTTTTAAGAACCCCCATTGGTAGGGGGGTTACACAGGTCACTGTACCTAAATACATTTATGAAACATGACAATCAGCCTCCTACAGAATCTTTCTGTCATTTTTTTTCTCCTGGCTGTGCTAAAGTACCTAAATCTCTGTTAGCCCTCTATGAAACAACCATGTAACCTGTTTTTTTTTTTTTTATTAATATTATTTTGTAATGTGCTGTAATCTGTATCTTAAGTCCCGTCCCTGTGCCATTTATGTATGACGTGGAACCTTTGTGAATGAGTATCTGACTCAAAGGTCTTTCTGAATATCACATTAAATAACTAAAATAAATAAAATTACTGAGGTCGTTTGCATAAAAACAGGATCTTTGCTCCTGAAGAGTTTGTCTATTTCTGTTGCTTTCTGCCCTTCTCCCAGAGGTCACAATGCATTACTTGTGATATCACAGTTACTCTCATGGCAACAGACTGTGATGTCACAATAGAGGATTATGACTTGAAGTAGGGGGTAAGATATAGGCCCTGTCCACACTACAAAGTTGTCTGTGGTAATGTTTTTTGGAAAACGTTACAGCCCTTACCGTTTTGGAGCATCTGCATTCTGGTAGTAACATTTTTAAAAACGTTACAGACATTAGTGTGGCATCCACATTACGCCTTATTTCTCCCAGTTGTATTCAGTTTGGAAGACCCTGTGAATGGAGGGTCCAAACGGTCATGCATCCACACATGTAACTATAATGTTGCAGGCTCCAGAACGTTACCCATTCCGATCTAAAGACCACATTCTTACAGGTCTTGAGATCGGTTTTAACAACGCCTGTTAAACCGTTGCCAGTGCGGACACGAACCGTTGTTGGAGGTAGCAGTAATGGTTTACCAGACTGGTAACGGTTTATAGGGCTCAGTGTGGACAGGGCCATAGAGGCAGATAAACTCTAAGTGAACCCCCAAGGGCTAACGATTATGTATTCATGCAAATTTACTCAGTAATAAATAATAGGGTAGAGAAATATAGAAAATGTATATGGAATGCAAGCTGAATTGTACCCAACTATTACGTTTTTCATAGTTTTCTTTGAGGCGTCATTGGCACTTTAATATACAGAGAGTTAAATGAAGGAAAACGAAAACAGCACAGGAAGCAATTATAAGAAACATACATTTTGTAGATTTACTGATCTAGTATAACATGCCAAATTCTGTGAAATTCATTACTTTTACCTGTGTTCAGGCGTCAAAAGTTTGGAATTTTACTTGGATTTCCAGGAAAAAACAGAAACCAGTGGCCTTGATGCTTGCTCTCCCAGGATGCAAACAGGTCTATTTCTAGAGTGCCTCATTTTCTAAAAACCATGGCCAGAACCTGCTGGTTCAGGGTCCTTTCGTGGTTTCCCTGGCTGATTCTGTTTAGGGAGTCTGTCAGAACAATGTCTATGCCTGGCAAATGTACTGCAGAGATATTTACATCTAGGGAGTAGACCAGGTCCCAGAGCTTCATTGCCTGTTGCCTCTGTACACAGTCTTGAGGATCTTGTACCTCCCTGCTTGTTTATGTAGTACATTGTAGTGGTGTTGTCTGTTCTGATCAGGACAGACTGACCTTACAGCTTGGAGTAGAAGGGTTGCATTTCTAGCAATACTGCACTGAGTTCCAGGACACTGATGTGTTCTTGGGTCCTCTACAGTCTCCAGATGCCACTTACCGTGAGGTCCTCCAGGTAGGTGCCCCACCCTTGGAGTGAGGCATCAGTTGTGAGAATGCTTGTTGGTGTTTGCTGGAGGAAAGGAATGCCCTCTATGAGGTTGCTTTCATCCTCTCACCACTCTAGTGTTCTTATCTGTGCTTTTGTTACTGGCACTAGCTTTGACAGGTAGTCTCATCTTTGAGGCCAGTGGTCTCTTAAGTGTTACTGAACATCTCTCATCTGAAACCTGAACCACAGGATCATGGCTGTGGATGCAGCTGTGTGGCCCAGTGGTTGTAAAAAATGCCTTGCAGGCCTTGGCTGGCCCGCTGTGAAGGATTTTGCTGTGGCATTCAGAGTTGCTACCCTCCCCTGAGGGAGGAAGGCTTTCCCCTGCAGGGTATCCAGTTCTGCTCCTAAGAAGTCCAGCACCTGAGCAGGTTCTGGTTAGGACTTCTGGAGATTCATCAGGAACTCCAGGTCTTGCAATGTGCTTTTTACCTACTGAATAAAGCACTTTGTCTTTTGTTCTGTTTTTCCTAAGACAAGCCCATCATCCAGGGAGAAAAAAAACACTACATTTTGCCTTCTCAGGTATGCTGCCACCTCTGCTAAGCACTTTGTGAAGGCTGTTGGTGCTGAAGTAAGGCAGAAGGGAGGGTTACAAACTGGTACTGGCAGTTTCATTGCCTGAACCTGAGACATTTTCTGTGGGTAGTTCTGTCTAGGACCTGAAAACAGGCATCTTTCAGATCCAGTTCTTTAACTATAAGGATGGTATCACCATGCCCAGTGTGACTATCTTGAACCTCTCTTTCTTGTTGGTCAGGAAGTCCCATGAAAATATGCCCTTACCCCATTGTGAGGCAGGGACCTTTTCTGCTGCTTTTGCTTGTAGCAGTTTGTTTACTTCCAGTTCAAACAGAGTTCTTTCTGTGGTAGAGTGAGGTGGAAAATGTTTGTGTCTCTGCAGTTTTGTAAATTGTTTCAACTGCAAGGATCCACCCCTGGACCACTACTTCCAGAACTCACTTATCTATCATAATATTTACCCATTCCTGGAAGTAGTGGGTCAGCCTTTACCCTACTAGCAATGGTTGGATGATCTGGGAAAAACTGTTAGGAGTTTTGTTTTGACTGAGGCTTGGGGGCTGGTGCTGCTGCAGCACTCTCAAGATTCCTAACCTCTTTGGGGATGGTATTCATAAGGGGCATAGAAGCATACTGTAGGCTTTCTGAAAGTAGCATCTGCTCTGCCTTCGCTACCATAAGGCCTGTAGGAAGTGGAAGCCTTTTTTTCTTAGTATTGTTTTTGTAAGTGGTTTTGTATTCATCCAATTTTTTCATGTTTGCATCTGTTTTGTCATCAAGTAGTGAATGCCTTCAAACTGGAGATCTATGGCCTTTATTGAAGATCACTCTTCACTAGTACAGGTACGTATATGACATCTTAATAATTTGGGATGGCACTGTACAGCAAGTGCAGAATTTCATGCAGTACCTCAACACTAAAAGCCAGAGTCATCAATTTACCTGTGTGATTAATGATTCTGAGATAGAGTTCCTAGATTTGTCCCTGTGGGAGAATGATTTGGGGAACATTAATTCAAAAGAATTTAAGAAACCTATGGCAGGGAACACGAATCTCCATGTCAGGAGTGCTCACATTCACACTTTGATTTTCTGTATCCCCTATGGGCAATTCCTTTGCCTTACAAGAAATTGTTCCCTAGATGAGACTTTGGAGTTGATTTTTAAACATGGAAATTTAGTGCAAGGTGCCTGCACCAAAAGAAATGGACATAAGTGGTATCTTGCACCAAATGTTGAAGCAATCCTGATTTTCAGATGCAGGCTGCGTTGAAGGATGAATGCCATGCACCGACCCCTGACCCCTGGCACCACCCTTGTACCAGAAGAGGTGGTGCACCAGGATGTAAGGGGGCTTTCACCATGGCCGGGCTGCAGCATCCCATTATTTGGAATTTTGGAAGCCCCAGCATGGTTGCATGATGGGGCTGAGGTTAGACCAGCCATGAGCTCATCTAAGAGCCCTGTGCTGGTGGTTTGGAGAGAGGTGAGTTGGAGGGTAGCCTGCAAGGTCAGGAACCAGGGCAGAGGGACCAGTGGGGGTAACAAAATGGCTGACAGGGGCACAGTGGCTGTGGCAGGGTACAGATGTGGAACCCGACGGAGGTGCCATGGCCAGTTTTTGTATCTTTTGTACTGTGTATCTTTTGAATTTTGTATTTTTGTATCTTTTTTAGATATTGTAAAGACTCTTTAGCTGAACAATAAAATGTTGAATACTAAATATCATGACCAGTTCAACAGAGTTGCTTTGACTAGCCACACCATGGTAGGCATGTACGGACCATGTCATGGACCCCCAGGGGCCACCAGCCCTTGCACCTGTCCTGTAGCTGACATAGTCCCTGGCATCCAGCAGTTGGCACTGGCTGCTGGGTACTAGATGCAGTCAGTGAACAGGGACATCCCCTAGGCACTGCAACATTCCGCTGCTAAACAGCCAATTGTGTGGAGCCATGCTGATGCTTGACTACACTGTCGGGTACGATGTCAGCTACTGGACAGGTGCCACAGCTTTTGGCACTTGGGGCTCCAGGAAAGGGTCCATGGATGCCTACCAGGTTGTACACAGTCCTAGCAGCTCAGTTTAACTGGCCAGGGCACATCAGCTCAGTGCAACCCCTGTACCCTGCCACATCCGCTGTGCCCCTGCAGCCCACTATGGCACCCACACAGGTCCCTCTGCCCTGAGCCACATCCTTGCAGGTGTAGGCCCCCCCTCAAATTCACAGTTGTACTAGTGTTGCAACAGGCAAGGTGTCTTGACAGAATCCCTCTTTCAAACCCCGCTAGTGTACCAATTCTTTGCCACAACAGTGTGACTGTGGCAACTCTTGGGACTTTGGTGCAGGGACCCCCTTTCTACTGGAACAGGACAGAGAGTCCCTGATGTACCTGGAGTTTGCTGCAGACATGGATCAGAGCACCATGTGCCAATCTAGCACACATCTGAAAATCAAGCCCCTTATGTCTAAATCTGAGGAACTTATTACTTAACTCATAGCCAGAAGTTATTCTGAAAACAGTTTGAGAGAGTCTTTTGAAACAGCAAGATTATTAAAGAGGTCAGATTTACTTGTGCCATGAAAAAAGACACAAGCTAGTGAACCCCTTAACATAGTACTCCAATATACCAAGTTAGCTCCCACAATAAAAAACATGTTGCTGAATAATTGAAGTATCTTGGAAAATTGTGAGAATCCATTGGTGTTTACGCAAAAACCTAGGGTCACTTCTAGTAGAGCCCCTAATCTGAAACAAATTTTGGCACCAAGCCATTTTTAACCCCAAAGAGCTACCACAAATGCAAAATGACTACCAGTAAAACTCTAGGTCTATTTAATTGTGGTCATTGTTCTATGTGCAAATATATGCAAAAGGGAAAATAATTTTCCCATTCAACTGTAGATTTTAAAATAGTACACAAAGAGTTTATTTAACTGTTCTAAAACATTTGTTGTCTATGTCCTGACTTGCAATTGTCCCATGGTATATGTAGGAATGACCATCAAAACTTTATGACAGAGTCTTAGAACATGTACGTGACATCACAAATGGCAGGCTACAATCTTCATTGAGGGCTCATTTTAAAGTTCACCACATTAACCCTGATGGCTTACTGGTAACATCATGGAACATGTACTTGTTTTGCCCAGAGGAGGGGCATAGTACAGTTATTTTTATTTATTTATTTATGAGATAACCAGGTAAAGTACACTAGTCCCAGGGAGTATTTTAGGTACAAGCCGGGCCATTTAGATGGCACATCTGACACAAAATAAAGTATACAATCACAGCAGAAAAGCATCACAAAATTGAAAACATGGGCAGTGAAATACAGTTACATGGGCAAGACATGGGTGATCGAGTATGCTGCTGATTCTAGAGATGTAACAATTGTTTAGTATCGGAACATCTTACAGTAAGTACGATTAAAACAAAGACATGCAGGTTGCTTAACTCTGTCTTCCTGGTAGATATTAACAGTCATTTAGAATAACATAGAGAATAATGGATAAGCAACTGTGTGTTATGGATTTTTTTACACACCCGAGGTGTGTGATAACCATAAACCTCGAGAGCGAAGCGCGAGAGGTTTATGAGGTAATCACACACCAAGGGTGTAGTAAAAATCCATATACACACAGTTGCTTATTTTTTTTTTTTATAATTATTGGTGCAGAGTTTACTGTGTCTCAGTATATCTGCTATTTACAAACACACACACACACACACACACACACACACACACTTTCTCTTTCTCCCTTGCTCTCTCAGACTGACCTTTTTTTTTAAACTGTCAGCTGTTGACTGGTACTGGGGTCCGTGCAGCATTCAACTTGGAGTCGGCGACGGCATCTCCCAATCCGGAGACACGGCGGGATCAACCAGATAGTCCTTTTGTATTTGGAAGGTGGTATCAACCAGATAAAACAATAAAAATCAAATAGAGATGGGAGGGTGGTAAATAAAAATGGCTTTCGTCGTGGCGAAAAAAGCGAGCAGCCATTTTTAAAGCTATTCAGCCCTCCCACTCACAGAGCACGAACCAATGAAAAGGCAGAATACAGATGAGTGACACACAATGGAGACAGGTGGTTCGCAAATGCCGTAATAACTCGTTTTCGAGTTATTATGGCGTTTTGAAGAGGCTTGAAAACAATTTGATAAAGGGGGTCGCCAGTAATTATATCTACATAAAGATCTATTTAACAGTGCTTCCATGAAGTGCAGTTTGAATGTAGGAGGTGAGATGGGTGCCTGCAGGTTTTCTGGGAGGGAGTTCCACAGCTTGGGCACAGCACAACAGAAGGCTCTTTGACCCTTCTCTGTGTTATACCTGGGACATTCAAGCAGTCCGCTATCTGAAGACCTTAATTCATGTCTGTTGCATTTAGGATTTAGCAGCCCTAGCAGGGATGATTTTTTCCAAGCTTGCAATGTTTTTGAGATGGATGTTCCAAACACTAGTTCTCTGTGATCAGAGGGGGAGACCCATCCCACAGTTTGATAAAGTTGACAATGGTGAGAGCTAAATGGGGCTTGGGTGATGAATCTACAGATATTGTTGTAAGCCGTGCTCATATGATTAAATAGTTGTGGGGACGTGAGAGCTATTAATGGGGAGCAGTATTCCAGTATGGAGAGGAGATTACCCCTCCCAATGGCAAGTCTGGCTTCTGTTACAGTGGTACTCACACAAAAGTTGACTGGTAGCGCATATACCAAGCAGTGCGCAAGTTCGGTACCCATTGAATAACATGTATAGCGGTACCACGCAATGACACGGTAATGGTAACAGTCAACTTTGATGCGATTATCACTGTACTTCTTCAAAAGGAGTCGAAATGGATTCACAAATGAAAAGCTTAAGTCCATTGGGTTTATATGAACATTTAGACTTGACAGTTTTCCTATAATGTGGTTATATTGTATTTATTTCTTGAAATGTTTCACCAGGAAACTGTCTGAATATACCTGTCTGAATAACATGATTTGGTTTCTTCTTTGTTTTCAAAGGTCCATACAATACTGTACGTGATTACATTCAGATGTGAGCTTGCTTTGCACAGTGAACAGACTGAATTTAAAATAGTGTTTCATTATTTTCCATGTTTTGCTTATTCTTTTTGTTTTGTAAGATTGTATTCTCCTTATGACACTTAAAAACTCCCCTACCCTTCTCCTCAACTGTTATACCATCCAAGGGGTGGTTCCCTTGTCATACCCAACCCCCTCACACACACACACACACACACACACACACACATCCTACCCCCACACACATATAATTACGACACCTCTATCCTTAATTATTTAAATATACTTTTTCAGTGTTACTTTGGGATGTTATTGGGGTGGTTATCACTATACAGTGTTTGAATTCCCTGGGACTTCCTCAATTGTGATACAGGTCTATTTCTGGTTTAACTTATAGTTTTGTTAAGTAAATTCTTCTTGTGTTGATTGCTTTCAGCAAATCCACTGGGGCAATGCCCCACTCCCAATTTTTTACAGATGTTTTGATCTGGTTTATCCATGAGGTGCCCTTAAGAAAATGCATTTTAGTTAATGTGGGCCAGTGATGTATTGTGTATCCCTTTAAAAGTTTAGTTAATTGCTCACTAGCAATTTTGCATCATGGGACTGAGGGGGTGAGGTGTTTATTGAATGTAGGGTGACCAGTTCCTCAAGCATAACATCCTGAGGAAGGGGCAGAGCACTCTGAAACACTGAGGCTTGATGTTGTTTGCCTGTGTCTGACTATGGTGCTGCATTTGTAAGTTCAAATAAAATCAATTCCATATGTACAGCTTCTCTTTGCACAACTCAGTAAACTGTCAGAAAGTAGCCCCTGCCACTGCCTCCCCTACTATGAGGCCTGTCGGAAGTGTCACCAAACAGTGAATTCCCTTCAGACTGGATATCCATGGCTATGGTCAGAGTGTCCTGGGAAAGGATAGTTGACCTTAGCCAGGAGAATCATTTCAATAACACTGCATGAGTTAAGGCTGTTGAGGCAGTATTATTAGTGTCCACAGCAGTGGTGAAGTGATATTTGGTGGTGTCCAGGGCTGACTTCGCTGTGGCAGTCAGGTCCTGTGCCAGTTCCCCGTCACCTTTGTGAGACAGAGCCAGGACTACATTCCACAGTGCCTTCTGGTACTGGGCTACATGTGTTGAGTGAGTTGCCTGCCTGATAAGAAGGTAAATCCAACGAGACACCGCGATTCAACAGATATATGCCCATGCAGTACTACCGGGGGTGGCTTGCCTCCACAAAATAACAGCTTTCCAGTAGGTAGTGCGCACCCTGTGTATGTCCTGCCACCAGAAAATAAAGGAATGTCCAAACCAAGCTTTTGGCAAATAAAGTTTGTTTACTCAGTGAGTCCTATTTGTGTAGCAGGCAAAGTACAATCAATGCAAATGACAAAGTGTGCCCCTAGCGCCTCGACTCTCGCGAGTCTTCAGTGGGGGTGCTGTTTAAGGGAACATACGCTCTTTTTAAATGGTGCCCTATGCAAATTCATGTGACATCACAGTTTAAGGCTTAAATGTCCCAGGCACCTATTCACAATGCATAGTTGCTGTTTTTTTACACAACTCAATATAAGGCAGGTTAGGAATAAATTGTAGTCAATACTGAGTACCTACATACACATTTTAGTTCAAAATTTCATATTTAAAAAAACAAAGAGAGAAAAACATATACAAAGGAGGACCCTGTCATGTCATCATTAGGTCCTGGGGTGATTGTTATCAGTGCGACCAATCAGTGCTCCAATTTCAGTGAAATCTGGGTAGGAAGGAGTAACCAGGACCCATAATGACAGCTGGGTTTGGGATCCTATAAAAGAAAAAACATAACAGGTTTAACAATAGATATTAATGCAAAAACACAAAACTTGATACAATACAGAGATAGTACTGATTGCACTGATAACAATCACCCCAGGACCTAATGACGACATGACAGGGTCCTCTTTTGTACAAGTTTTTTCTATTTTCATTCTTTAAATATGAAATTTTGAACTAAAATGTGTATGTAGGTATTCAGCATTGACTACAATTTATTCTGAACCTGCCTTATATTACGTCTTGTAAAAAACAGCGACTATGCATTGTGAATAGGTGCCTGGGACATTTAAGCCTTAAACTGTGATGTCACATGAATTTGCATAGGGCACCATTTAAAAAGAGTGTATGTTCCCTTAAACAGCACCCTCACTGAAGACTCGCGAGAGTCAAGGCTCAGGGGCACACTTTGCCATTTGTATTGATTGTACTTTGCCTGCTACGTGAATGGGACTCACTGAGTAAAGAAACTTTATTTGCCAAAAGTTTAGTTTGGACATTCCTTTATTTTCTGGTGGTAGCACATACCCAGAGTGTGCACTACCTGCTGGAAAGCTGATAAGAAGGTAAGCTGATGTATAAACTTTTTTTGGCCATATTGTGCGATTTTTTAGAGTTCGTTAAAGGGGACTATGCTGAGAAAGGGACCTTAGCCCTCCTGCAACCAACCACTTACACTACACCTTGATGACCAGGGTGGGTATACAGGTATTCCAAACCCTTGTCTGTCCACCTGATAATTTTTCTATCTGTTTATCTATGACTGCAGCTGAAGTAGATGCAGACATAATTTGACTACTGTAATGCACTCTACCTCAGGGTCTCTGGAGGCAACCTCTGCCGTCTGCAACTAATGCAGAACGCAGCTGCCAGGCTGTTAATGGGACAGTCAAACTACTGTCACATTGCCCCGGTGCTGCATGAACTGCACTGGCTGCTGGTTTGGTGAAGGGTTCTCTTTAAGCTGAGCTTGCTCACCTTTAAGGCCCTATATGGACTGAGCCCTGTCTACCTGTCAGATCGTCTAACACTGCTGCCTCAGTCCATTCCCTCTGGTCCTCCTCTAGGGGCCTCCTTGCGATTCCCAGGAAGAGGTTAAAAACTGCTGGTGACAGAGCTTTTAGTGTCGCTGGCCCCATCCTGTGGAATTCGCTCTCTCCATCAGTAAGGGAGGCCCTTTCAGTTGAGGCATTCAAAGTCCACCTCAAGATCTTTTTATTCAGCCAGGCATTCCCAGACACTGTCTTTTAGATACTGCTTCCGAGACATTCTGAAAGAATGGCCTCTTCAGGAATCTGCTGCTAGGTCAGGCCCCCAATGTTGGGTGGTTTGCTATTAAGTATTCTTAATTGACATGTTCTGTATTTTAATTATTGTGTATTAACTGTTCAGCCTCTGGGATTGGGCACCGGAAAAATAAAATTTGCCTCGCCTAATTTTTAAAGTGGCTTTTTGTAGTGACTTATGTATGGGGACCAGCAGACTTCATATCCATAAATTCTGCTTCCTCTTAATCCTCCTCTGTCTCCTGAGAGGGCATGTTGAGGGCAATCACCATTTGCCTAAAGAAAGAGAAAAAAGCTGAGTAATTCTCTGTAGGCCTTGGAGGGGAGTCAAATTCCTGCTGCCAAATTCCTGCTCGGGTGAACCATTTGGTTCAATAGGTTCACCTTCATCCTCTTCTTCATAGTACATTGCTTCCTCCTTCACCACCACAGGCAGATAGGTTGGAGCCAAAGCCTGGGTGTGTGTGGGGGGAGGCATAATCATAAAATTTCATGTTGAAAATAGAAAATAGAGTTAGAATCAATATTTCGACCATAGATCTTCTTCAGGAAATATCTAAAAGAGAAATATGCAAAATTACTGGACAGGTAAGCGGAAATCAAAGAATCATAGAAATCTGGTGGCCGAAAAGGACCCAGCTGGCACCTCGAGTCTGCCTCTCCCCACTTCCTATTCATTCCCTTTGTCCAGAGACATCCCACTCCTCCCCCAGCCAGCCTTACTTATGTCTATTCCATGCCCTCTCGAATCCCTCCACCATTTCCACTCCCACCACCTCTTCTGGCAGACTGTTCAGGACTCCACCACCCTCTCAGTGAAGTGACGCCCCCTCACATTGCCCTTATATCTTCTTCCTACCAATATGAGACTATGACCCCTAGTTGTAGCACCTACTTTCCTTGTAAATAAACTCCCCTCCTTCACTGTTTATCCCCTTCTTGTACTTAAATGTTTCCATCATGTCCTCCCACTGCCTTCTAAGTTTTCAGTGGGTACAGATCTAATTACCTCAATCTCACCTCGTAGGGTTTTCCATGCATACTATGCACCATCTTGCTTGCCCTCCTCTGAACCCTTTCAATCCCGTCTATATCCTTGTGTTGGTGAGGTCTCCAGACCTGGACCCTGTACTTCAGATGAGGCCTCACCATTGTTTTATAAAGTGGCATCAGCACCTTGCTCCTTCTGCTTGCTATACCACTCCCTATGCACACTAGCATTCTATTTGCTTTGCCCACTGCCTTACTGCATTGTTTCCCCACCTTAAGGTTGTCTAAGATTATAATCCCCAGGTCTCTCCCTTGCTCAGTTACCTTAATCACCCCCACCGTGTGTAAACGGCTTGCAGTTTATTATGGCCAATGCGCATTACTGCACACTTCTTGGCATTGAACTTCAGCTGCCACATTTCCAACCACCCCTCCAGGATCCTTAAGTCTGCCCTCATTGCCTCCACCACCCCAAGTGTCCACCCTATTGAAGATCTTCTTATCATCTGCAAATAGGCACACCCTCCCCCCCAGTCCCTCTGCAATATCGCTCATATAAATATTAAAAAGGACAGGTCCCAGTACCGACCCCTGGGGTAACCCACTTGTCACCCTTACCTCCCTGGAATGCACCCCATTTATTACCACCCTCTGGCTTCTGTCCTTCTACCAGTTCTCCACTCACCTTGTTATTTTCGATCCAACCCCTAAACTTCTCAGCTTATTCACCAACCCTCTGTGAGGGACAGTGTCGAAAGCCTTTCTAAAGTCCAGACAGGCCATGTCCACCTCCTCTCCCTGATCGACAACCCTCATCACCAAATCAAAAAACTTGATTAGGTTATATATAATATTGGGGGAGGCTATGGAAGAAAAAGTGATAATAGGCAAGGTAAGAAAAGAATCTAGGAAAATAAAAAGGTGATGAATGGTAAGAAAAGCACAGTAGGAGTGAAATAGTATAGGAGTCTTCAAGTGGGGACTAATTAACAGGGCCTTTTTCACCTACAGCCTCCATTTTCATTCCTTATATTATATATATATATATATATATATATATATATACACACCAATTTAGGGGTAATGTGAGGACGTTCTTTTCACAGAAAGTGTGGTGGATGCATGGAATGGCCTACCTCAGGAAGTGGTGGATATGAATACAGTGCAGGGTTTCAAACAGGCATGGGACAAGCATAAGGGAGCAATACAGATGGGTATGAATAGATAGGCCATTGACAGAGCAAAGACCGATGGCACATTCATGAGGTAGAAAAAGAAATGGGCAGACTGGATGGGCCTTGCGGTCCTTATTTGTCATCAGCTTCTATGTTTCTCTGTTTCTATGTTAAACCAGGGAATTCAGTACAAACCTCATCTGGGAGCCAAAGAGGGTTTCTTATGGAACTTACCATCTTAAAATTACTGCCTTGTTCATCCCATGAGGGATGTAGAAAGACAATGTAAGGACCTGACAAGCCTGAAAATTGGTTCCACATCAAGATAGTGACTCCCAAACAGTGAGGAGTGAAAACGGCACAAAATCACAGCACATGCTATATCAGTGAACTTTCTGTTTGTGGGGCACTTTGCCCCCTATTCCCCGCCTCCCCCCACTCCCTTACTTAATATAGCAACTCCGGGGGGGACCTCAAGGAGGGGTGAACCATCAGTTGACGATATGGTATGCGCTGTGATTTCATGCCATTTTCACTCCTCACCATTTGGGAGTTACTATCTTAACAGGCTACCTAAAGATCAGGCCGGTACAAGCTCCTGCTGATGGTCTCACATTGGTTGGGGATAGTACAAGCTAACCATGTGCCTATACAGCCTTATGTCAAAGTCTATGATTGCAGTTCAATGGGTGGGAGCAACTAGCCACACCCCCCCCGACTGAGCTATTTAAGTCAGCTTCCTGCAGTCTCATTCAGATGTATTCATTCTTTGCAGCTGGAGGCTCTGTGCCCATCCCCCCACCCCCGTGTTTGTCTCCTGCTTTGTTTTGTGCTGTTGGGATTTGAGCTTGCTTTGTGCCTACTCTTTCTTAGGTTTGTATCTTGCTCTTGCCTCCTGGCTGCAGTTTGTACTTTTCTGTCTGCTGTTTTGTGCTGCCTTCCTGTTTTCAGGTTCAATGTTTTTTTCCCCTGCTCTGTTTCTTTTTGGGTCCTCCTAGTGCCTTGTCTTTGTTCATTTAATTTGCCTTGTGCACCTCCAAGCTCTTGTTGTTTGGTGTCTTTTTTATCAAATGTAGTCTCCCTCCTTACCTACACAGTTGTTTGTACTATTTGCAGTCTCCTGTTCATCTCAACTCCTTAATTGCTTTCACCTAGCAAGTAGCCTAGCAACCACTCCTTTTGGGTTTAGAGGTTTCATTACTAATCCAGCACTACTCTGCTTCCTAGTTTGATTTCCCATGATACTGTATTTCCTACAAATACTAATTGTTGTTTTCCATTGCTCCAGCATGCCTCCTTCCTGTTCTCAATCCTACCAATTGCAGTTGCATTTCATCTCATGCTGTCTTTTTTTTAACTCTATTTATCCACCACCATAGCAGGCCTGCCTGCCTGTCGGCCAACTTTAACGAACTCCGGGGTCGTCCGAGAACTTGTGGTACTATACATCCATGGGCCCCAATTAGCTTCAAGGCATCATCCTTCACTCGACCCCCGATTTTCTCGATTTTTGCCCTCCATTACATGAGGCCCCAGAAGTGGTGATGCGTGCGTGGAGGCATGCATGTGCACTGCAGCCCCAGTCAACAGCCCCTTCTGCCCTCCTCCGGCCTACTGCTGGTGCTCTTCAGATCTGGCACAGCCACCCAGCCTCCACCAGAGGGCAGCCAAGCTCCAAGGAGACCCTATTCACCCTTCCAAAGTTGAAGGCTGCCAGTCAGCAGCCAATCAACGTTCTCACCCTCTCTCCACCAACCTCTGACAACCAGGGCTCATTCCTGAACCCGGGTCACCAGCACGGCATGAGGTGTGGCATGCAGCGCCTCAATCCTCAGCACTGTGCCATCTCATGCTGTCTTGATATATCTATGCTGTCTCCCTCTTCTCAGTTCTGTCAGATGCATTTACCCCCCTCGCAGCGACATTTCACCAGTGAGGTCCCCCACAGTGACTACAGTGCCTAGCTGTGGTGGGAGACCCACCAGAACCCAGCACTGCCTGTCAGGGGTCCTGCACCCCCCCAATCAGCTCCGACTGGAGTTGAGAATCTTTAAGTGGGGGGTGCGAGGGCACAGCCCCCCCGTGTGGGTGTTTGGGCGGGCAAAGCCCCCTGAAGAAAACAAAGAATTCAAAAGCGAACCAGCAGCTGACTGCAGAATGCGGTCGACCTGCCAGTGTCACTGACAGGGCATTCGACAGAATTTCTGTCGGACTCCTATCGTGGATCCTGTCAGATGCACTTTACTTCATGCAGTCTCATACTGTATACTCAGTGCCAACAGTTGCATGTCCACTCATGCTGTCTACTGTTGTTCTCAATTCTACCAACTGCACTACCAAATCTGCACTCTCAGTCGCATCCCTGCCTCAGTCTACCAAGCACAGCTCTGCCCCCTTGAAGTCTGCATCTTGAGGGTGGGTCCCTCATTGGAGGCAGGGTCCTTCTCTTCTACCACTAAGGTGAGAAGGTCCTTTACTCAGGGAGAAATTTTGGGCCATACAGACAGTGTCAGCAGCACCTCTTGATGTAACTTGTAGACTTCAGCTCCTGGAGGGTGGGGCCTCCAAGTCCCAGGGGGCTCCTTTAGCTGCTGACAGTGTCAGAAGTACCTTCAAAAGCTATTCTCCCTACTGCTTCCTACAGTTCACCTGGTCTCTATTCTATACCCTCCCATGTCCTTTCTGCCCCTCAAGGGTGAAGACTAACGATCCTCCTATTCTCACCCCTCCAGGGTTCACCCTTACCTGAATTGGGTTTTGCTTCTCCCCTTAGACTTCACTTGGAGGCCCCCTGAGTGCCTTTTAGCAGCCATTGCTCTCTTCCTCACTAGATGAGGGGCCCAGTAGGGTTCCCCTTTAGCTACAGAGGCCTCTACTTGCAGAAGCCCCATGACTTTCCCTGTTAGAGGGCTAGTGTGACAGCCCTGTCTCTAAAAATCTCCCCTGAATTGGGTCTCTAAATGGCAGTAGTGAGTCATCATCAATTCATTCCAAGCCTAGAGGGAAATCAACCAAGGCCTTGGATCCCCAGAGGTTTCCTCCTCATGGGGGAGGGGGTTCCTCGCCTCTCCTCTGTGCCGAAAGTCATAAAGGTTAGGTAATCCCTCAAGTAGTAGATTTATAGTGGTACATTTTGACCCTGATAGGTTTCCGCTGTTGAGTTGGGGTTGGATGGTGGCCTTCTGTCTTCTTTGCCATTCCCTCTCTCCTTATGGAAGTCATGCCCCTTCTGCTATCAATACCGAAATCGTCAGTCATTGCACAATCCTCCTATGTCAGTTACTTGTTACCACTACTCTTGTTAATCCATGCTCATCCAGTTTCCACATTCATTATTTGCTGCTTGACATTTTTAAGGGCTCCTTCCTAAGGTACCTTTAGCCTAAAGGAATTATCTTCCAACAGCACCTCTACAGCTAAAACCCTCCTCAAGAAGGTTCCTTTGCCTCTACGATATCCCAACAGGGTGGTAGTTCCCTGTGGTATAGAGAGTGCAAAAGGCCAAAGTATGTATTTATCCCAGTCAACAGCATAAGCATTCAAATATTATCAGTCTGTCAATGAAGTTGTACAAGCATATACTCATCATTAAGTTGCGTACACACACTGAAATAATCCCCGGTAGGAATCAATGAGGTGGTGCATGGAGTAGTGATTATAAATCCCACTGCTTGTCTAGCATGGATAGTTCTGCACAAGCACAGCTGGATTAGCCTATCTACATGCTCATATGATGACTTGGGATTCCTTCACTCAAAGTTGCATGTGCACAACTAGTTACAGGATGGGAGGTCCATCTGACCAGTAATCCTTAATGTTTACATCACCCTGCTGATGTTAAAATGCCTGTTTTTAACCAGCTCCAAGGTGCATGAATATGAACAACAAAGGATCAAGAATTGCAGTGAGAACAACTTTACATGTTTAAGAATGGAGAAACTCATTTATTTACTTACAGCGTATGGTGGAACGTTGTTATCCACCAAATTCAGTTGGCTCAAAAATGTTGATCTGCTGCAGAAGTGATGTCTGTAGTTCAGTAGAATGACTTTCGTTCTGCTGCACTATGGACATCACAAAGCACTGATCGCTACAGAAATGGCAGGCTCAACCAGATAAGAGTCGGGACATGATGGCAGCTCGATCTCCTGTATGCCATATTTGCACAGAGCAACAAAAATTTAGTACTGCAGGATCAACCGCGGTTATTAAGAATTAAATTAAATTTCAGGATTAGCCAGATATTTAAATTTCACTCACGATCTGTACTCCTCTCACAATCTGTACTCCTTGAGTCTCCTCGCTGTCACCACCTCTCATTAAGGAAGGAATTTGGCTACTTATTTTTATTGAAAATCCCTCCCACATCCAATTGGCAACCCATCAAAGGTTGTGCTACTCAATGATGGATGGCTGCCCTCTAGCAACCTCACATCCCCACCCCAGCAACCACCCTAACTCCCAGCACACCCACAGGAATCTGCCAATTTGATTTTCTTATTCTGGGAATAAATAAATTATAATTTTTACAGCATACACTATAAAAAATAGTGGATGGTCAACTTTTTTCACAACCTGTGTGTTGTGCCACCGAAGGGATCTGATTCCCTGTGACCTCAAGAACAAACACCTTTGAGCCAGGGGCTCTTTTACTAATGCACCATATCAAATGAAGAAGCAAAGGGACATTTTACATGGTACAAAGGGCTATTACAAAAATAAAAAATTACATATAATACATTTTACATAAAATACATAGCAAATGCATGTAGAAGTCATAAGTTACAAGTTTACAGGTAAGTAAAACACTAAGTGAGAGCGGATAATGGGAGTGACCTTGTCATAGGCCTCAGAGGTTGACAATTCATAGTAAATGCAAGTAGAAGTTACATGAATTACAAGCCTCCAGGTAAGTAAAATGCTAAATGAGAGCCGTCAGTAGGATGACCTTGTCATGGATCTCAAAGGTTCAGGATTAAGGAGGTAGGATAAAGGGGCAGACAGTAAGGACACATCTAGAGTAGAGTTGAAAGCTACTCAGGAAGGCAGTGTATAGAGAGGGGTGAGAACAACCTAAGTTAATGGAATTAAGAGCTAAGATGTGGAGGGGAGAGGACAGATGTAGAAAAACAGAAGAAAGTGGAAAAGGTGGGGGGGTAAATTGGTCCGATGAGGAGGAGTTAGGGGCATGGGAGAGGAGGGGGTGTGATAATCTGAACAGATAGTGGGGAAGGAGGAAGGCAAGGAAAAATTAAAGGAGGGGGCAGACAGTAAGGAGGCAAAAGACTGTGCCAGGGCTGGCAAGAAAGGGAGTGGAAAATAATAGGCAGAGCTGCTAACACAATAAGGAAAGATGGGGGGATAGGTAGGTGTAGAGGAGAAGTAGTGAGAATTAGTAAGTAGTGTGAGAATGGTAGCATTTGGAGGAAGAAGGGACCTAAAGAACAGAGCCGATATGGCTATGGCAATCTTGAAGAAGCTCCAAGTAATGAGCACAATGAGCACCACTGAATGTCATCCCACATACACCATGCAAGGAAACCTTCAGCATCGATAGATGCTTGTTTTTTTGTTATCTTTACATGGCTTCCAGCAGTCTAACTGAGATGAAGACATAATCTCTGATTGTACACTGCAGTCACTAAACATTTTAGTATAATTAATCTTGCGCTGTGCTGTATAATAGAATGTAATCCAGTCTACCCATTGCTGACCAGAGAATTCTAAGTTGGAAGAGCATCTCTGATAGATAGCAATGCTTGCAGACAGGGGTGCCAGAAGATTGAAATAGATGGGGTTGCTGAAAATTGTTAGGGTATAAAGGGCATTTTTTACAAACCATTTTTCAATATACTCTATAATACAACAGTATAAGATACTGTCAACCACAGAGATTAAGTATTGCCAGTGGCAGCCATTCTAATGTCTGGAGTCATTAATTGCAACTACTGTATAGTTATAAAATCTGCGTTTAAGTATGTGAGCTAGTTAGAACTATACTGATTATGAATGCAATGCATTTTCTGCTAAAAAATAAAATTGATGTTGATTAACAAATACTGCTGCTTTAAGTGAACAAACCCCTAACATAATTTCATGGAAAAAAATGCAGAAATGGGAAGTACCAGATTTTAAGTGTGAAATTATTACCATTCATGTGTTATTCAGAATTTATAACATAAGAAGCATTACTTGACTGAAAACAGGGTGGTGCATCTCAACTGGCTAATCTATCTGTCAGTCTACACACACAGACAAACACACACGCACGCACGCACACACTTTAGCGTAGTGGTTAAGAGCACTGATCTACAAAGCTAGAGACTGGGGTTTGAATCTCATCAGCTCCCACTTGCATACTTTGAGACCCTGAGCAAGTCACATAACTTCCTTGTGCTCCCAGGTCGCACTTGTAAACAAGCTCTGGATTAGTGTGCCTTTCCTGGTTAAATAAGTCCCCCCCCCCTTTCTATACATTGGCTTGTTAAATGAAGTTTGGCTATAAATGAGAGCTCTTGCTTGGACATTCAGGACTTAATGTAGTGTATTAGTGCATTGAAGAAACCTGGAGAGTTGGGTTTGAGGGACCAAAATAATTTTTTATTTTTATTGTTTGATAAAATAATGAAATATGATCTACAGCTGCAGAAAGCTAAAAAGAAAAAAATTTTGAGGGACGAAAATGACTATAGATTAAATAGGGTATATGACTGGACTGATAAGAAAAATGATACTGCTCTTGAATCTATTTTAAAACAGACTTCTACATCAGTGGATCTGACAGCACATATGGGAGATGGAATAGTGTTGGACTATACTACTGGTCCCTCTGACAGTGATTCAGAGGTTTTTTTAGAAGAACAGGAGGCACAAGAAATACCAGTGCACAGAAGTCACAGGAAAACCAGATTTCAGGATCCATACCATCGACAGGAGCTGAATCAATACAGAGGCACAAGAGGACAAGGAGGGGGGCTGGTGTGGTGGAAACAGAAGGCGAAGGTATTAATACAGGACATTTGTAAGACACCAGCAATGGAAATTCAGACTCTACCCCTAGTTATTACTATATCTAAATATGAGTTGACAGACTCAGAAACATCTGTTCTCAGTAAAGGGTTATCTTTTGTACCATCAGTAAATGTTGATTCTTTTCAAACAGTAGTAGATATACACAAGTTTGCTAGGAATTTAACATTAAAAACTCTGTATAATACTGAAAAAACCATGGAACAAGAAAGTCAAGAAAATGCTTAAGTTTTTACAGTAAAATCCACTTATTGTCCTACATATAACCTGATAGTTTCGTTGTTTGTCAAAAAATGTGAAATGGATTTAGAAAATCTCAAAAACATTAAAACTGTAGTTTCATCAAACTGTACTTTGCAGGAGAAGCGAGCACTTGATGACCTTAGAGGGAATATGGAGATAGTTATTAGATTGGCCGATAAGAGGGGGGGCAGTAGTTGTTATGGATCGTAGCTACTATGAGCAAGAAATCCATCGACAATTGGGTGATATTAGTTATTATGAGAAATTACCTGGTAATTTAATGAAGGACTTTAAAAATGATGTAGAGTCAGTATTAAGTTATGGATTTGTAAAAGGATATTTGACAGAGAAAACATATAAAGCATTGATGGTAACACATCCAGTTACACCTATAATCTATATTTTACCTAAAATTCATAAAAAAAACTAGAACGTCCACCTGGACGTCCTATCATATCAGGTAATGGATGGCTTACGGAACCATTATCCATATTTTTGGATGGTTTTCTGCAACCCTTTGTCACTCAAACAAGGTCCTATCGATGCAGGTTATTAATCTAGCTGAGGAATTAGACATGCAGCAGGAATGGATGTTTGCCAGTTTGGATATTGATTCACTGTATACGGTAATACCGCATATAGAAGAATTACAAGCATTAACATTTTTTTCTGGATCAGAGAACTGAGATACAACAAGTTAAAATGTCTACACAGTATTTATTACAGCTTGCTGATTTGATATTAACAAAATATATGTTTCTTTACCAGGGAATGTATTATAGGCAGATCAGGGGAATAGAAATGGGGGCATCGGTAGCACCAAGCTATGCGAATTTATATGTGGCATGGTAGGAATGGGTTATTTATAGCCCTTGTACAAATCCTTTTTTTCAATATTTGGATTTTTGGAAACGTTATTTGGATGACATATTGATTGTATAGAAGGGAAGCTGTGAACAATTTGTGGAGTTTGTCTCCTGGTTGGAAAGTACTAATGCTAGTTTGAAATTTAAGTATGTTTTGGATCAACATCAAATAACATTTTTAGATTTATTGATATATAGAAATGCTGAAAATGATATATGTACTACATTATATCAAAAGGAGATGGATAGAAATAGCTTGTCATTATATAGCAGCTGTCATTCTACGCATGTTAAACGAAATATTCCTAAAGGGCAACTTATTAGAGCAAAGCATAGTTGCACAGAGGAAAATGAATATGAAAAGAAGTGTAAACATCAGGTTAAGAGATTTGTACAAACAGGATACAGTAACTGAGTTATACAGAAAGCCATTCAAGATGTGGAAGGCATAGATAGAGTGGATACCTTAACCCCCAGGTTAAAATAAAAAAAAAAAATGAGAATATGCTATGTCCATTCGTCACTACTTTTTCAAATGGATCTGCTGCTGTAAGTAATATTATCCATAAAAACTGGGATATTTTAAAGTTAGAACCAAAACTGCAAGAAATTACTAGATATGCACCAAAAATAGTTTTTAAAAAAGCTAGAACAATCAAAGAATGGGTTGCACCGAGTGCTCTTGTCTCAAAGGTAAATGTACGATCTAACTGGTTACCTCCACCTCCAAAAGGATGTTTTAGATGTGGGAAGTGCTCCTTTTGTAAATATGTTAAGCAAGGAGCAAATTGTATTCATCCTGCAATGCATAAAGAAATTGAGATTTGTAGTTTTATTACTTGTAGCAGTGTGGGAATTATTTATGTTCTCTATTGTACTTGTGATCACTTCTATGTTGGAAGGACAATACGGCAATTCAGAGTATGAATGGGAGAGCATATAAGAGCTGTCACTAATTCCAATATTGCCTATGCCATTGTTAAGCATATTCTGCAATATCCAAATGGCATACATGAAATAAGTTTTATGGGCATTGAAAAAGAGCTTGCTAATCCCAGAGGTGGTAACTTTGAGAAAAAAGTGGGGCAGCGTGAAAGTTTTTGGATATATTTCCTTGGAGCTAGAAATGATGAGGGGGGGGCTGAATGAAAATATAGATTTGTCAGCCTTTTTAAATAAATTATGAATGTGCGGATATGTTAGAATGTTGTGATTATGAAACAGGTACAAAATAATGGAATTCTGATATAAGGACAATCCCCACATTTTGGATTCTTTTGGTGCTGACTTTGTAGCATTCAGTAATTGATGTTAATTGAATATAATGGTGGGACGTGATGTATTCCCTTTCTAAACATGAATCAAATATGTGCTGATCTGAGATAATGCCTGGACTATGCTAGCTGCCAATTATAAATGGAATGAATGCATGGATATATTTAAGTATTATGTAGTTATTTAAACGAATTTATGACTAGAATTAAATTGTAGATGCTATTTAAATATATGGCATAATATGCATTTTAATTTATATATGTATATGTTCTATGGTTGAAAAATAACAGGTTTAATAAAACTATAGAGATAGGATTAAGTTATAGATTGTTATGGGTATCACCAATTGATTGATTGAAGCAAATTCCTGGCTTTATTTATTTATTCTGGCCAAGTAATTAAGGTAAATAAAATAACACGTGTTGTATTTTAATGGTCTGCATTGATGTTGGGTATAAATATGGTGGATGGAAATGAAGAAATGAACTCTGATGAAGCAGGGTGCTGTCCTTGAGAAATGGTAGTTCTTTTTTGTAACTTAGTACTGCTTTTAAATAAATGGTTTAAATTATAAAAAAAAGTTGATTCCATTTGTGTTTTTGGTGGGTGCTTTGAAATACTTATTTGTTTGTCATTGTTGATCTAATTAGTACCACCAAACTTATCCGGGTGCTCGGCGTTCACTGTTTATTTATTAAAGCACCATTCATGGTTGCATTTGTTGGGTTTTGATTCAGTCAACTTTAGAAAAACATACTGCAGCAGGAGAAAACTTTATTTAAAAAGAAACACAGGTTAAGAGTTGAGAAAGCAAAAGAAAATTAAACACTCACCAGTTAACAATGGAGTTTGCCCTTTAAGGAGCAGACCATGTTGTCCTGGTGCACCCCTTCCCTTTCCATCAAGAGCTCAGAAGGTGGGGGGAGGAAGGGGAGGGCCAAGGGCTAGAACAATGGGCAAGCAACAGGAAGGGGAAGGGCAAGTGGAGGTACATAAGGGACAGCACAGAAGTGGTTCAGCCACTTTTGCTGAAGTTTTGATCCCTCCCATCCACCTTACAACACAGAGCAAGAGGGGAAGACAGTCAATAAGGGACTGTATGGTAGGTCTGTCAAAGGTGGATGATTATTGGACTGCCAAAGGTGGATGGCAGGAAACAATATGGTTAGTTGGACTGCCAAAGGTGGATGGCAGAGGAAAGGGGAAGAAAAAGGAATAAGATGAAAAGAGGAAGAAGCTGAAGGAGAAAAGTGGTCTCAGTTTTCACCGTTACCTAACAGAAAGAAGAGAAAGAAGGCACCCAGGTTTTCACCTGGGGGGAGCAAAAACAGCAAGAAAGAGGGATGATCAGAGATTGATATATGGATGAAAATAAATGAAATTGTGAGAGTTATAAGAATAAAAGATGATAAAATGGAACATGGAATTATGATATATACACAAATTAATTGCCAGTCTGAGCACAACAACAAACAATGGTCTCTGTCTTTTTGTGAGGGAAAAGGGGGGAATCTGGGACAATGTGCTGGACTGCTTTGAAAGCTATTAAGAAGAACTAGCAACTGAGTAATTATGGTCATAAAACCCTCAGCCAGCTTCAAAGGTATAACTCAGAATCTGCTGTTAAATTAGGCATGACAAGAAATAAACCATATCTTGTTCTCAGCGTAGTAATTTCACAAATCAGGCTGTCTGAAATGTAATATTAGTTAGCAAAAAGAAGAGAGAATTTCTTTAACAGCCATAGAGATTTGTAGAGTGGAAGGACACACTGAAAACTCCTAAAATATGTGTTCCATGGAAACACCTTTTTTCAAGGGAAAGCAGGATGGCTGTAGGCTTCACCCACATCCATAAAAATTAGGCCATTCCTACTGTAGCAGCCTTTATTACTGCAACAAAAATATAATTTTAAGATATTGGAATAGCCCAGAAATTCCTCTGGTTAAAGAATGGCTTCAAGATGTATCTACAAGAGCCAGTTATGAAAGAGTGGCCTATGTAAATACAAATCGCTTAGATAACTTTTTAGATATCTGGGAACCATATGTTAGTAGCTCTCTGAAATAAATGCTTGTTATATTACTAGGCTCAATTTATTAATTTTATCTATCTAGTTCAAGACAAGATTAGAGTTTTCTTTTAGATATTTAAGTTCTTATATAGGTTTATACAGTAATTTCTGAATAAGTTTATATTATGAAATATGAAAGCTTGACTTCCGGTGACGTCATGGAGCCGCTACTAGCTTAATCCATGAAGCTCCTCACTGGGCAGATTTAAAAAAACCCTAAAAATTGAATTTTAAAGATACAGAAATGTCAAAAGGCATAGGGGGACAACCCCAGACCACAAATAGAGGCAAAAATCGGCAAGATTCAAGGATGAGTAACAAGGATGCAACCAGATTGAAAGCGGGCTCGCCGAGTAGACCTTCCTCGCCGCAAGGCCAACAGACCCCTGATTACGACACAGACGGGGAAAACGAACATTTATCACGTTCAAGGTTTGAAAGATTGCTGCACGAGATATTGGAATCCCGAAGAGAAAATAAACAAGAATTCCGGGCCATGCAAACTCGATTGTCCGCTTTCAAAAGTTGCATAGGCCAGATGGAAGAGAGGTTGTTGGCTACGGAGGATGTTGCAGAGCAGATGGCAAAAGTAATTCAGACCCTAGTGCAAAAAACAACAGATCTCCAGGCTAAATGTCTTGACTTAGAAGGCCGCTCCCGGAGGGACAACCTGCGACTGTATGGACTATCGGAAAATCTGGAAGTACCCCCAATGACAGCCTTCCTAGAAAACTTGCTGAAGGATATACTAGACCTCCCACCCACCATGGCCTTCCGAATAAAGCGAGCGCACAGATCGCTACGGGCGAAACCAACGGATTCAGCTGCTCGCCCACGGTCCATCGTATTCAAGCTGAACTCATATATTGCCAAAGAGGAGATTCTCAGGCATGCCTGGTCAAAAAAATACCTTAAATATCTCACCCACAGACTATACTTGGACCACGACTACCCTCATGAAGTACAGCTGCAAAGGGTTAGGTACTTACCCATCCTAAGAGCCCTGAGAGAAAAGTCAATACGCTTTCATACGCCCTATCCTGCATGGCTAAGAGTGTTCTGGGAAGACGGGACTAAGATCTACACTACACTGGAGGAAGCCTTGGAAGCCCTGGAGAAATGTAATATTACAGTCAGGGAAAGGGGGAACCAAGAAACTGGGAGTCAGGGTCCCATTAGGCAGCGCGCATCAAACAGGAAGACTGGAGGAACAAGAAGCGAGGCACACACAGAAGTGATGTGCAGTATCCAAAAGATCCTCAAGAGAAAAGCAGCCTGTAAAGACTCCCTAACTTGAAGGAAGGGGAAAAGGGGGCTAGAAGTTGTTTCAGAGAGCGGACAATCTGGGCTAGATCACCCCTTTTTGTGCGACATACCAAGATGAGTACAATTAATTACCTTAATGCAACATACGAAGGCATCTAAGAATATCGAGACTGTCCTGCTTGTTTCAGACTCATTACCACATAGCAACCAGATGAGAGTTCTTGTTCTCAGGGAGGAGGGTGGGAACTGAACCCTCCTGTTGTAAACGGGGGTCTGGGGTGTTATGTTTAATGCGCAGGACACTGAGATCTCTGAGCATTGTTTAAAGCAAGACGGACAGGACATAACAACCAAAGTTGTCTGTAGATATGCATAGAGAGACTGCAGCTTCGGTCCTCAGGGGGGTTTCAATGAGAAAACTGTACAACCGTAACGATGAACATAAATCCGTGCCTTTAGTGCCCCCCCCCACATACTTTCTTTTTACTATCACTTTCCCCAGGATTTCCTTTCTTCCCCCCTTTTTTTTTTTGTTGTTGTTTGTTTTTTCCCTCTTACCTCTCCCTTTCCCTGCCCTCAACAGTTATATTGCTTTATTTTGAGATGATTCAATTAAGTAACAGATCGCAGCAGATGTCTCTCCATTGTTAAATGCTTGACCTGCAAGGGTTAGAGAGGGGAGATCTGGCTAGTAAAACTGGTAGGAAAGCCTCTGTGTTCCACATTAAAGAAAAACCATTTAAAGTGGATCTGCCAAGTGGGGAGCAAGCAATGGTACTAGAGACCCACAGTAAATTACTTGCCGTAGGAGCCCCACGTAAATGAGGCTCTGGAGGAAGTCCCCCAGAAACGGAGGGTTACGAAGGCTTCCTCATCCTCCTAATTTAGGAGTACAAAGGGGCTAGTGAATTACTTAGCCCCCAACCTTGGAAGTACAACAGTTCACGTTAATGTTAAGGTTTGAACAAATGTTAAAAGTTATATTTGAAGGTTATGTCAAATATGGCATCGCAAGATGAATGAGAATGATAGGATATTTTATGCTTACTAAAGGTCAAAAGGAATTGGGGCTACCACCGGGGGTAAAAGCCCGCAGATTAAGTTGGGGCATAATCTATGTTGGTAAAACTCCTTACAACAATGCCACATAACTATACTATTTGCACCTATAATGTGCACGGGGTTACAAATCCTATCAAAAGAACTAAGATCCTTCAATTAATGAGACGACAAGGAGTAAATATCATACTGTTACAAGAGACCCATCTTTCTCAAGCTGAACATAAAACATTTGAGAAGCTGGGCTTTTCCCAGGTGGTGGCCTCATCATACAAAGGAGGTAGATGTAGGGGCATGGCCTTATTGGTGAGACAGGTCACTCCCTTTGAAATCAAGGATAAAATAGTAGACAAGGAGGGAAGATATGTTTTTCTTAAGGACAATATGGAGGGACAACAGGTTACGTTGGCCTCAGTATATATTCCCCCGGCAATGGAATTCTCTGTATACCAAAACCTCTTTACACAATTAGCAGGGTGGATGGAGGGCAGACAGATATGTGGGGGAGACTTCAACTTAGACATTAGTGGAGGGGGGGGGCTGCCCCACCCAGGCCCAAACAAATAAATTGAGCTGAAAAGTCCAGAAATTGCTCCAAGAGCTGGGCTATGAAGATGTTTGGAAACATACATGTGGACAGGGACATAGGCACACTTTCTATTCCCAGGTGCACGACTCGTACTCCTGTTTGGATTTTTTAGTAACCCAAAAAGAACACGTACACACTATCCAACAAGCATGGCAGGGGGACTTCGTCCTATCAGACCATGCGCCTGTATTTTGTAGTATACAGTCGCAAACACCTTGCAAGAGAACGTTTTGGAGACTTAACGTTTCATTGCTTAGAGATAAGGAAGTACAGGAATCGATAATTAATACTGTAACCCACGCATTGGTAGAAAATGATAACCAAGGAACCACTGCAGCCATACTCTGGGATACAGTTAAAGCTATAGTGAGAGGGAAAATCATTGCAATTTCTGCCCACAGGAAAAAGCAGAGAGAGGAAAAAAGACTTTCTCTGGAGGCTAAAATAGAGACTCTAGAGGGAAAGCAAAAACTGAAACACTGTAGAATCCGGTCCCAAGAGCTCATCTCCCTTAGGAAGCAACTGAATGCTATTCTGGACTATGCCGTAGAACAGAAATTAATGTACCTCCGGCATAGATACTATGATGGAGGACCTGGGTTCACGAGGCTCATAGCAGCCCAATTGAGGACCCGAAAAGCAAAATCTACCATTATAAAAATGAGACACCCAATTACAAATGAAATTAAAAATAAAATACATACAATTTCGGAAGCATTTCATTGCTACTATTCTAAGCTCTACCTAGAAGATGTCAACCCCTCGGGAGAAAAGATCAGGGAGTTCCTGGCACCTCTGCAGCTCCCCACCTTATCAGGAGGACAGGGAGAACGACTGATGGCTCCAATAACGAGTAAAGAGGTGGCGTCAGTGATTGGGGACCTAAAAACAGGCAAATGCCCGGGCTCGGATGGGCTGCCTGGGGAGTTCTATAAGACCCTCTCTAAAACATTAACTCCCATACTAACTAGGGTGTTTTCTTTTGTGACTTCACCAGAGGGAGAGACTCCCCCCTCCTGGAAAGAGGCAATAATATCAGTAATACCCAAGGAAGGCAAGGACTTAACACACTGCTCGTCCTACCACCCAATATCCATCTTAAACACAGACTACAAAATACTGGCCAGGTGTCTGGTTCAATTTGCACTGACCATAATAAATATGGATCAATGTGGCTTTATCCCAGGCCGTCAAGCCCAGGATAATGTAAGGCGTACTGTGTACGTCATCGAGCAAATCAGAGTACAGAAAATCCCAACAATGTTACTGGGGCTAGACGCGGAAAAGGCCTTTGACAAAGTGTCATGGAAATATTTAAGAGAGGTATTGTCGAAATTTAATTTTCCAACTCGATTCATAGACACCATATTTAAATTCTACAGCAACCCCGTTTGATATATATGAGCAAATGGACATATATCAGAAAAATTCTGTTTACATAGAGGTACTAGACAGGGGTGTCCCCTCTCCCCATTGCTCTTTGCCTACTACATAGAGCCACTGGCCCAAAGTTTGAGACAGGCCGCAGATGTAGAGGGGGTAAATATGAGGCGGATGGAACAGAAACTAGCCCTATTTGCAGACGACATTCTCCTCTACCTAACTAACCCGGAATCATCGCTGGAGGCACTCTTTAGGAGGATTCAGCAATTTACCAGACTATCAGGGTTCGCACTGAATATGGGTAAATCAGAGGCCTTATCATTCAATTGCATACCAACCCCAGCACTTAAAAAATGCTACCCAGTTAAGTGGGACAATGAGAGTAAAAGGTACTTGGGAATTCAAATCCCGAGTGACCTGGACAGATTACCCGCTTTGAACTACGACCCTCTGATCATAAACGTAAAACAGGACTTGAGGAGATGGTCTTTACTCCCTTCCACATTCTATACCAGGAATATGGCATTAAAAATTAACGTACTACCAAGATTTTTATACTTGTTTCAGTGTGTTCCGTGTGCTCTAACCTCCAAAGAACTTTTGTCTTGGCAAAAGTTATTAAATGGATACCTCTGGGACCACAAGAGACCTAGAGTTGGCTTCTTGAAGCTGACTCTTCCCAAGGGCCTGGGGGGGGGTGGCACTCCCCTCACTCCGAAATTACTGGACGGCCGCCCAGATGCGATTAGCACTACTGTGGGGCAATAAATCTTACCAGGCCAGATGGAAGCAGATGGACTTGAAGAGATCTACAGTGATTCCCCTCCTGGCCTGCCTATTCTCCTCATTACATCTTAGGGAAGCTGCCCAGACAGTCCCTATGGCGACCATGGCTATCCTTAGAGGGTGGCAAATGGGAACAAAACACAAGGTAGTCCAACAGCACTGTTGGAAATATAAACACTTCATCTTAAACCAGGAATTCAATAACCAATGGTACAAAAAACAAGCAAAAAAAGGGCTTGAAGTCCCATGGCAGCTGCTCCGAGGAACGGACATACTGAGTTTCGAAGAAGCTCAGTTAAAATATAGGTGGTCTAACAAAGACAGGCTATTTTACTACCAAATAAGAGACTATATGTCTGCACAGATCAGACACAGCGAAAAGAGTATTAGCTTGCTGGAGGACAACACCCCTTTCAGACAAATATGGTCCACACAATATGGAGAGAGAGCAATAACAATTATATATAAATTCTTAATACAGCATGAGGCACATGTCATGATTCCGACACAAACAAAATGGGAAAAGGAATTGGGCCAGATAATATCTACTAAAGAATGGAATAAGATATGGAGGGGTACCTGGGCTACCACTTCTTCCCCTATATGGCGTGAATTTATTTGGAAGGTGACAGTGAGGTTTTTTTTAGTCCCTTCTGTCATGGCTATGAGGAGTCCAGGAAGTCCAACTCACTGCTGGAGAGAGTGTACCGAGCCAAGGGCCTCGTATAAACACATCTTTTTAGACTGCCCTAGGATATTAAGCTTTTGGCAACAAGTAACGGAAAACATAAAAGGGACACTAGACATACAGGGCGAGATTGGGGTTACTAATTTGATGCTGGGAATTCCGCCGGTAGAGATAAAAGATAAAGGCAAAGTATATCTATGGGCAATACTATTGGGCTCAGCCTATAAGTTCATAACCAAAAAATGGCTGCAAACAGCATCCCCACAAATCTCAGAATGGAAAGCAATAATACTGAATATCCAACATAATGAACAGATCACTTTGGGGCTGCAAGACCGAATGCAGACATATACAACAAGGTGGTCCAGATGGGAGTTGTACCAGGAACGGCTCTAATAATACATCCAAAATAGGGTGATACAAGAGGGGAGGAGTTAAGAAAATGGTAAATATGTGGCTGATTAAAAGAACAATTATGTAGGCCTTGACATAAAAATAAATTGACCCTGTAAATAACAGACAACAGAAGGAACCTAGATACCTATGAGAAGTTCTTCTTGCATTTGGTGCCAAAGTTATAATGTTTTTAGTTTGTTTTTTTTATTAATCCAGGATGATGGATTTAAGAATGTGAACAAATATGTATGAATATGCTTGGCAAAAGATGTGATCAAATAAAGGAAGTATAAAAAAAAAAGAAATATGAAAGCTTAAGTTTATCTTTCTATAAAAAAATGTGTTTAAATCATACATAACTCATTATATATGAATGTTTAATGATTTGTTGTTATATTTGTATATTTGAAAATTTAATAAAATATGAATTATATAAAAAATAGAAAAATTAGGCCAGGCAGTCACAGCTGCTACAGTACGTCCCAAAAGATGTAGCCGAAGCTTAGTTTTGAAGGGGCCAATTTTGCTGACAGTCAGAAGGTCCTGTGGGAGGCTATTTAGCCAGCTCAGGGCTCTATACATGAAAGTTTGCTGCGCTGGGTAGTGTGGCAGAAAGGGATTTTAAAGGTGGGGCTGGTCATGCTTCTAGTGTGGTGGTGGTTATTTGTCCTGTTGAGGAACTGCAAAAGTGAGGGTGGTGCAAGGCCAAGGCTAATTTTCTTTTTGAACAGGCAGGTTTGGTAGAAGATTCTGCCCTGGATATTCAGCCAGTTTGCTGAAGTGTAGAGGTCGCTAGTGTGGGTGTATAGGTGAGCTCCAGTGGCTAAATGGCATGCCTTATTTAGGGCAATAGTTAGTCTTTTAAGTGTGGTGGTGGTGGCAGATCCATAGATTATGAGCCCAAAATCAATAACTGAGAAGATGGAGCTAGTAATGGCTAGGCAGAGTGCTTCCTGGGACACACTGTGCCTGTGCCTGTGTCTGTACAGAATCCCTAGTCTTACGCTTACAGCTTGAGAAATTAAATTTTCATGCTCAGTAAAGGATAGGTTACAGTCGAGTGTTATACCTAGATCGCTGAACTTGTTCTAGGGGGTGTGTTAATTTTGTTAGTGATGTGTAGCTGGGCATTTGTATGCTTATTGGGCCATATGCACTATTGGGGCAGAGTGGCTAAGCACATATCTGGAGCGCATACCCACTCCACACATACTGCACCCCCCCATACAGCATGCACAAAGGGGGGCATGCAGACCCACTGCACCCGATCCCCCATGTCCGTGGAAGGCTCTGCACTGGGGGCATAGTGCTGGCCATGTGGGTGTGAAGGGTGGTGCAGGGTATGCCAAGGAGACTCGCCATAACTCACTGTGTGCTCTAATGGGCACAGGCCTGCAGTTGCCAGGGGACTGGGACAGGGCACACCGTGCTGCCCCTGACCACTGGGCAGCAGGAGGTGGCAGAGGCAGCTGGACAGGTGAGTGCCTGGCTCTTTCAGGAGTGGCAGCAACAGGACTGGATGGTGCCCGCATGGGTCCAGGTGCCTGCAATTGGCATGCATAGCCAAGGACTCACACCACCATACATGTGGGATCCACTATGGGTCCCAGGGGAGCATCCAATCAGATGCCCACCCAAGATGATGACTCCTCCCCCTACCACCCTGTGGAGTCCTGCGTGCAAGGGAGGGGAGGAGCCACAGACATGATGCAGTATCAGCGCACCTGTCCACGGGGTGCAGGGTCACGGGCAGGGTAAGCAACATTTCCATGTACCCCTACCCGCTTCGTGCATAGGGCCCATTGTGAGGGCTGGCAAAGAGCATCACTTTAGTTTTTTTATAGTTCAAAATTAGTTTATGTTCAGAGAACCAGCCTTCGACTGCAGTGAAGCTTTTTTGTAAACAGTTGGTGAAGGGTAGGGGATCCGGCTGACTGGCGAAAAGCACCGTGTCATCCGCATATAGGAGCAGGTTTGTGGGGCAAACATGGAGAAGGGTATTTAGAAAGAGGCTGAATAAGAGGGGACCCAAAATTGAGCCTTGGGGAACTCTCAAGCATACCGGGTGGCTGACAGAGAGTGTATCATGTATTTTGACTCTTTGGGTTCTGTCTTCTAGGTAGCTTTTGAACCATATTGTGACATCATGAGAGAGTCCTACGGAGAGTAGAGACCTGAATAATAGGGTATGATTAACAGTATAAAAAGCCTTTGTGGGGTCAATATAAATTGACTCCACAAAGTGACCATGGTCTAGTGACTTATGAATTAAGTCTGTATATTCAAGAAGGGCAGTGATGGTACTGTGTCCCTTTCTAAATCCATGCTGTTGGGTGCATTGTATGTTATAAGTGACTAGGTAGTCGGTTAGCTGGTCAGCCACTATTTGCTCCAAGACTTTGGAAAGGGGTGGAAAGACTGAAATTGGACGGTACTTAGCATGGGTGGCCCTGTCACTGCTCTTGTGTACAGGCATCACAAGAGCTGCTTTCCAGACCAAGGGGAATTGGCCAAGTCAGAGGGATAAGTTGAGTATCTTGGTGAGTGTTGTCAGTATGGAGTCAAGGGTAAGGCATAGCAATTTAAGATCAAGGGTGTCGCTGCTAAATCTGGAGTTGCTAAGGACCCGTAGTAGGTATTGTTTAGCTGACTTGGTAGTTATTGCCTTAAAATAGAAAGTGGGGTGTTAGGGGTAGGATTCATGTGTGTTTTACTATACTGACAGGAAGGATTAATGAAGAAATTAGGAGAGAGTACTCCACTCAGGTCAGTGAAAGCAGTATTAAAAATGTCAGCTATCTCTTTGGGATCCTGAGTGGTAACACCATTTACATTGAGCACTGAAGGGGGGAATTATTGGGTTTGCCATTAAGGTTTTTTATGTTCTCCCAGAATTTTTTGTTATTACCCCAGGAGTTAGAGAACTGGTCTTGGAACTAGGTAATTTTGGCTAAGCAAACTGCATGTGTGCAGGCATTTCTGGCCTCCTTATAGAGTTGCCAGTCACTAGGTTTATTAGTGGCCTTTGCAACATACCAGAGATGGTCACGGGAGGTCATGAGGCCAAGAAGTGATGTGATGATCCAGGGGTTGCTGTGAGATTTGCATTTCTGTGCTCTGTATAGCCACATCCAGAAACTCACACACCGATCCTCTAAGCTGGCTAGCAGTATAACATAGAGGTTAGGGTAATGAGCTGTGAATGAGCTTGGTCCATCCAGCAGATCTGGGTTTGACTCCCACAACCTCCACTTGTATACTGTGAGACCCAGAGCAAGTCACTTAACCTCCCCAAGTGCTCCTGGGTCACTCCTGAAACAGGCTTTGTACCTAATGAGCCTTACCTGGTCATCAAAAGAATGAAAAAAAAGTTTAGCTACTAAAGTGATATATCAACAAAGATAAAACCATGGCTTTTAAGAAACAATTTTAAATGTGCTGTCCAAAAAACATTAGTCATGTGTATAATGTCCAAAGGAATTTAGTCAACCCATTCATACCGGTAGCGCCATATGGCGCTGGAACCATCCATTGCTTAACCCAACCCCAAATGACCGCACAAGATAGAATGAGTGGAAATCTAAAATGCCAGTTAAGACTAAACATCCCTGCTAGAATTGAAATTCTTAGCACTCAGATAAGTGAGATCAGTGTGCTAGTGCCCTGAATCACTGCCACAGCTGTGTCTGTAAACTCTGCAGTGGGTTTTCTTTTAACAAGATTAATCAAATCCATTCAAAGCTCACCAATACGTTTGCAGTTTTTGATGGAGTTCTTAATCAGCTCCCTGAAAATACTGATAACCTTGGCAGGGACAATGTCTCCTTCAATGATGACATCTGCCTCTTGCCACTCCCGTGAACTCTTCTGAAAATTCTCCAAACCTAGCCACTGGTGGAGTTTTTCTGGCTCCCGGATGGGTGTAATGAGCTTAGCCCCACTTAGTGTGTAGTAGCGCCACTGTCTCCCTTTGTGTTTTTTGTATTCTGTAAGACCACGCAGGGGAACACTGATGAGGAAGTAGGTTGGTGAGAGGACCTGAAGGAAAAAAAACACACAGTTATGAATAAAGTAAAAGGGTAGGCTATTGCAGATGAAAAAAAAAAAAACATAAAAGTGCTGCGTCAGCATGTGGTCTAAAAACAAAACAAAATGATAATATTATACATGCTGAAAATAGAAAATAGAGTTAGAACTGATGTCACAACCATAGGTCTTCTTCAGGAATTATCTAAATGAGAGAAAAGAAAAGTTAGTGGCAGAGATAGACTATAATAGGACTTTCAGGGTCTCAAGAAAGAGTTGCCATGGTGGAGTATGGGTTGGATAATTGAAGAATGCATTGCAGAATAAATTAACAAACTGATGAGACAAACTTAACAATGTAGTATTTCAGCCTTACTTAGAGTCAGCACAAACATCCAGGGCAGACGCTAAGCTAAACCAGTGAAAGTTTCCACCTGTGGACACACAAAACAAAGCAAGAAAAAAATCATTATTATTATTATCCGCCTGTGTCATCTATGTTTGTGGCACCCATCCAAAACTTTGTCCTTCACAATTTGTCTGGTTGTTATGAGGAACAAATAGTACTTTACCACTAGTAGGAACCATGCACCCAACCCAAGATGGACACATGGAATCAGGATTTACTATCCTGCCTGACCTGATGCATGGATGCATAACTTCACATGAGGGGGAGGTGCCATCCAGGAGGATGGACTGTCCTAGATCATACTATGGGCTTCTAATCAGAAGCTGTGGACAGTACCACTGTAGATCCTCTACTTTGTGGAGCAGGGGATCACGGGACACAGCCATCCACATAAAGATTGCTATGTCCTGGAGGCAACGATGCAAATCTATTTATTTTCCTGAAATGTTCCCCACAGCCATAATCCTCACCCCAGCCCTTTGGGGCAAGCAGTAGGGCTGAGGTCTGGGGCAGCTGGGCACAGACAGGTCCTCTGGATGCCTGTCAGTGAGGAGTGCACCAATTATGGCAGCACTCTGTCTGGCACCATAAACTCCCCCCTGAAACTGGTTAGGCAGTGTGTAATTGGCATACTGTATGTCATGCTCTTGTGGCCCATTTCAAATACCCAATTATTTACCCTAGATTCAACCACCCATGCAGCATCATGGGTACATGCATGTTTGAGCCTTGAGGCATTAGTGGGCCAACATGGCACGGGTGGAATGTTAAGGCCTCTGGGGTGTAACTAGGCCTATGCACCAGATACAGTAATTTAGCATATAGGGATGAACTGCAGTAGTGCATAGAACCCTTAGTTAGTTGCATTTTGATTTATGTATTTGGTGTTATTTGTTAATGTTTCTTTCTTCTCCATGTGCCCCCTCTAACCAGAACACTTCTGGAAACTAGTTGCTTTTAGTTCAGCAGGATCTTACTGGTAAAAAGGTTTCAACAGTAAATATTATAGGGGCACAGTCATGCCCCTATAGTTAGGATTGAGTAGGCACTTTAATGTTAAACCTCAAATTCTGTACTTTATTTTGCAACCATTTAATGAATTTGCACAAAATCTGGCATCTGCTGTCTCATGGGGTACATCTCTTGACATGCCAAGTTTCGTTCTGGTCGGATGTGTGGATTCTGAGATATGGATAGTGCAAAAACCTTAACATTCGCACTTTTTTGCAGTTTTTTCCTTATCACCTTGCACCTAGACAGTTTGGAATTTTGGTGTCAATTTTTTATGGTAGAAACATAGACATAGTGGCCATAAGAGATGTGGTACACTAATAACCACTCAAAGGACACAACTATACCAGGATATGCCTTGTACAGGAGAGATAGAGAGGGAAGGAACGGGGAGGGATGGCACTTTACATCAAAGAGACTATCAAGGCAACAGAAATCAAGGCCAAAAATGAGGAGACAGAGGAGTTGTGGGTCACCCATGAGCTGGGTAATGGAATGTCTGTTAGAACAAGGAGTGATCTACAGGCCACCAGCTCAGGGGAAGGGGTGGACAAGTTAATGCTGGAGTCAATATACAACATGACAGATAAGGGGGAGGTTCTGCAATTTCAATATGCCTGATGCAGGCTGGTCCATCCCTACAGGGGCCTTGAGCAGGACCAGGGACACTGTGGAGTCCCTACAGGGAGCAGGCCTAAGACAATTGGTACAGGAGCCCACCAGGGACAGGAATATCCTAGATCTAGTGCTCACCAATGGAGACAGGATCACAGATCTCCAGGTGAAGGGGGGACCTGGGGTGCAGCGACCATCACATAGTTTTGTTCAAGTTGGACACAGGAATACAGCCACACATACAAAAGCTAAAATCCTAGATTTCAAAGGAGTTGACTTTGCAGAAATGAGAAGGAGGGTTAAAGAGGAGTTGGCTAATGGGGGGACAGGAGTGGGCATGGAGGGGCAATGAGCATGGATTAAGGAGCCCAATTGTCAGGGTAACCAATTGATGTATGAGGATGAAGAACAAGGGCAAGAGAAGGAGAAGGGCACACTGGCTTTCTAAGCTGGTGGCAGATAAAATCAGGGCCAAGAAGGTAGCCTTCCAAAAATACAAGGGAACGCAAGAGGATGGGGACAAAGAAGAGCACCAAAAATGTTGGAGAGAGGCAGGGGCAGTGAGGAAAGGGGACAAGATATTCTTTAGGTACATCAGTGAGAGGAGGAAGTCCAGCAGGGATATAAAACAGACTCAAAGGCGACAATGAAGAGACGGTAAAGGAGACCTAGAGAAGGCCACAATCCTTAACAGGTACTTCTGCTTGGTGTTTACCAGAGAGGGAGCAGGGCAGGGAAAAGCTGAAAACAGATGTGTGAGGTGCGAGGAATTGAGCTTCACAACATTGCAGAACAGAGGGTCTAAGAGTAACTTATAAAACTAAAGGTGGACAAAGCAATGGGGCCAGATGGAGTACATCCAAGGATCCTAAATGAACTGAGGATGGAGCTGGCAGCACCTTTGGCAGCCCTGTTCAGTGAGTCACTGAACATGGGGGTGTCCCACAGGACTGGAGAAGGGTAAATTTGGTCCCTCTTCACAAGAGTGGTAGCAAGGAGGATGTAGGTAACTACAAGCCAGTAAGTCTCACCTCAATAGTGGGGAAGATCGTGGAGACACTGCTTAAGGAACGTATTGTGGATCACCAGGTATCCAATGGAATGCAGCATCCAAGACAGCATGGGTTCACAGTGGGAAAGTCCAGTCAAACAAATCTGATAGATTTTTTTGCTTGTGTTACCAAGATGGTGGACCGGGGAAGGGAGGTGGATATTGTCTACCTTGATTTCAGCAAGGCCGCAGACAATGGAATGTACTACATTGGAGACTGGGGAACCTTCTGGGACAGGAAGTTCTTCAAACATGATGGTCTGCATCTCACCAGAGAAGGAGCAAGAGCACCAAGGCAGACATTGGAGGTCTTCTTGGAGGGTTTAAACTGGGAGGTTTCCAGCACAGAGAAGAAGACCTAAATGAGGATGCAGCAGAAAGAAATGAAGATAAGAGGATAGGCAAATGGAAGGGAACTCCCCAACATCAGACTAAAGGAAACAGGCATGGCCATGAGCAAGGAGTGGCCATAGGTAAAAAAGGAGGATCTCATGTAAAGTACAGGAGGGGCAGACACAAAAAAGGAGGGGATGGTAGAGAGGTTATAGCCGGGGGGAGAGGCCATGATTGGAAGGCCATGGAGACAGCTCACACCACTACCATCGGTGGGCTTGTCACCACTCCCCATAAATCCAAGGGAGCACATACACACCCAGAAAGAGAAATTCAGAACCCGGGCATCTCGACCACAGAGGTCTCGATTAGCATTTCTAAACAAGATGGCAACCTCAAAAATCACTCGGGTGAAACAGCAGTTTGGCACTGTCCAAGAAGAGGGTGCAGCTACATATTAAATGGGGTGCACATTCCTGGAAGGTGATGGTTGCAAATGCTAGAAGCCTTGCAACCAAACTACCCAAACTCACAGCCATCAGGGTAGTAGAAAGATTGGACTGGGTCGCTGTAATAGAATCATGGTTCACAGAAAACCAAGGATGGGACGTGGCTATACCCGGATACAATCTGTTCAGAAATTATAGGCAGGGGAAAAGAGGGGGAGGAGTAGCCATTTACATTTGAGAAGACATAAAAGCCACAGAGGTGCAGAGTCACCCTGGGGACACCTAGTCACTGTGGCTTACTATAGATTACAGAAAATGAAAAAAACCTTCAGGATCAGTGTCATATACAGATCTCCAAATCAAGGACAGAAAGGGGACAAAGACCTGATAGAAGAAATACACAAAATAACTCAGAGAGGAGAGGTGATACTGGTGGGGGACTTCAACCTTCCAGATATAAACTGGAGTACACTAATGGCAGCAACAAGAAGAAGCAGGGATTTCTTATTGGTGCTACAGGGAGCAGGACTAAGTCAACTGATCAAAACACCAACAAGAGGAGATGCCATACTTGACCTGGTCCTCACAAATACTGAGAGGGTCAAGGAACTCAACTTGGGATGCCATATGGATAACAGTGACCATCACATGGTTAGCTTCCTGGTGAACATAACTGAGGACATGTGCCACTCAAAAATAAAAGTACTAGATTTTAAAAAGTTGGACTTCAACCAAATGAGGACCAACATGAGAAATGACTTAATTGATCTACAAGTGGACGAGGTCAATGTCATGTGGGGGAAACTTAAGAAAACAATCCAGACAGTCAAAACAATCAATCAATCACTCAGTCAATCAATATCTTTATTTAACCAGGCGGAACACCATTGAACATGACTCATTTACAAGATGGACCTGGAGTAAATACACACAAATGAGTAACAATTCAATAATTTGGAATAGACATAAGTTGGCAGACAGTGTACAAGTATTGACAAATAACATGGCTTGGCATGGCAGCATCATGGTAGACATTGGAAGAGCACAAAAGCAGCATATGTTACAGGCAAAGTGCAAGGCAGGCAGCATATAACTATAAACAAATTCTATACAAGGCAGATACACATAGGGCAATGATAGACTATCTTCATACTGACGGATAAGTTTGGTCTAATAAAGCATAGTATAGCCTTTATGAAGCATGCACAGCAAAGACAGTATAAGCACAGGGTGTGCACAAGTTGAAGAAAGTAGGCAAGGGTTAGTAAAAGGACATAATACTCAGGACAGGCTGGAGGAGAGGTGAAGGTACCAACAAATATAGGCACGGTTTACACAGGACAGGCGAGGTAAGTCTAAAGAGGTGTGGAGCGAGGGTTCAGAAGCTTATAGGCAGGGGGAGACAGGTGGGAGTAATGGTAGAGTCAGTGTTAAGGGGTGTCATTGATGGAAGCAGGCACTGACCAATGCACCAGAAGGGTTACCGAGGTGAAAAGAAAACGAAACCCCTTATAGTTTTCAAAGGAAGTGGCTAAAATAGTGAAAGAAAATGGAAGGCATTCAAGCTATACCAGGTAAGACACAAGGAAGAAGACTAGGTGTCATACAAGGAGAAAATGAAAGAAGCCAGCAAAAAAATAAAGCAGGCAAAAGTGCAAACAGAAGCAAGTATAGCAGAGAGGGCAAAGAGAGGAGACAAATCCTTCTTTAGATACATCCAAGAAAGAAGAAAGGCAAAAGGAGATATAGTAAAGATTACAACTCAGGAAGGGAAAACAACAGAAGACGACCCAGAAAAAGCAGAAATCCTGAACAAGTACTTCTGCTCGGTATTTACTGAGGAGGACCCAGGGGACAGCCCAGGAATGGCAAAACGCAACGCTCCTTCACAGAAACCAAAGGTTTGGAGGCATTAAATAAAATGCAAGTTGACAAGGCCATGGGGCCAGATGAAATGCACCCCAGGATCTTAAAAGAACTGAAATTAGAGTTGGCTGCCCCACTGGCTAAACTATTCACCAAATCCCTAAAGAGCGGAGAGGTGCCCGAGATTGGAAAAGGGCACTCATGGTCCCGCTGCACAAATTGGGCAGCAGGGAGGAATCTGGAAATTACAGGCCCGTCAGCTTCACATCCATAGTGGAGAAGTTAATGGAGACACTACTCAAACAGAGGATCATGGCATTCCTGGAGGCTAGCAGCCATCAGGACCCCAAGCAGCATGATTTCCCAGCAGGTAGGTCATGCCAGACAAACCTGACTGAGTTTTTTTGACTGTGTTACAAAGGTTATAGATGACGGCAGGGCAGTAGATGTGGTCTACTTAGACTTTAGCAAGGCCATCAACTCGGTTCCACACAGAAGTCTGGTAAAGAAGCTAGATCACACAGGAGTTGGATCAGAAGTAATTAGATGGGTAAAAGACTGGTTACAGGGCAGAGCCCAGAAAGTGCACATAAATGAAACACTGTCATCAGACGGTAGAGTAACCAGCAGTGTGCCACAGGGTTCAGTACTGGGGCCCCTGCACTTTAATGTTCTCTTATCGGACATAGCTAATGACTACAGGGAAAGGTGTGTCTGTTCACAGACGACACCAAAATATGCAACCGGGGTCAACACTCAGCAGGGAGTGGACAAGATGGAAGCTGACCTCAAGAAACTGGAAGAATGGTCTGGAGCATGGCAGTTGAGATTCAACACCAAAAGTACAAAATCATGCACATAGGAAAAAGAAATCCAAATAAGGCATATTACCTTGGAAGGGAAAGACTAGCTGCCTCCACCCAAGAGCGCAATTTGGGAATCATTATCTCAGACAACTTGAAGGTAGGTAAACAGTGTGAGAAGGCAGCATTAAAGGCCAGTGGTATGCTGGGATGCATTGGGAGGGGAATCACAAGCAGGAAGAAGGAAATGATCCTGCTGCTGTACAGATCACTGGTTAGGCCCCACCTGGAGTACAGCGTCTAGTTCTGGTGGCCCCCACCTCAAAAAGGACATTGACAGAATGGAGACGGTGCAGAGAAGGGCAAAAAAAATGATTCAGAAACTGCACAAGATGTCCTACAGGGATAGACTAAAAGAACTGAACGTGTATTCCCTGGAACAGAGAAGAGAGGGGTGACATGATCGAAACATTCAAGTACATAAAAGGCATAAACCAGGTGCAGATAGATGATCTCTTCCAATTTAAGAAGGGCAGCAGAACCAGGGGACATGATCTAAGGCTGCAAGGAGAGCAGTTCTCCATCAACACCAGGGAAGTTTTTCTTCACAGAAAGAGTGGTGGATGCCTGGAACAGCCTGTCTGCAGAGGTGGTGGGGGCATGCACAGTGGTAGGTTTCAAGAATGCTTGGGACAGATACTAGTGCGCCTTCAAACCTAAGGGCAGTTAGAAGGCTAGGCTAAAAGACAATGGGCAGACTAGATGTCATGGTGGTCTCCTTCTGCCGTCAACTTCTATGTTTCTAAGGCCTCTGACACAGTCTCGCATAGAAAGCTGGTAAACAAGCTGAGGAGTCTAGGGGTGGGACACAGGGTGGTGAACTGGGTCAGAAATTGGTTAGTGGATAGAAGGCAGAGGGTGGTGGTAAATGGCACACAGTCGGAAAAAATGGGAGTCACCAATGGGGTGCCGCAAGGGTCAGTCCTGGGATCAGTCCTCTTCAATGTCTTCATAGCAGACATAGCAGATGGGCTAGAGGGAAATGTATGCCTGTTTGTAGATGACACCATGATCTGCAACAGAGTAGATACTCCAGGGGGCATAGAGAGAATGTAAAGAGACGTGGAAAAGCTGGAGAAATGGTCTGAGGTATGGCAGTCAAGTTTTAATGCAAGGAAGTGCAAGATCATGTACGTGGGGAACAGAAACCCGGGGGGTGAGCTACATGTTGGGGGGTGAGTTGTTGACGGTCACCAAGGGGAGAGGGATTTGGGGGTCATTATTTCACATAACCTGAAATTCACCAAACTGACCACATAAGCAGTTTGGAGGGTTAATGGGATGTTAGGGTGTATAGGGAGGGGTATTACAAGCCATAGGAGGGAGGTGGTGATCCCACTGTACAAGACACTGGCTAGACATTACCTAAAGTGCTGTGTGCAGTTCTGGAGGCTGCACCTGCGTAAGAATATTGACAGAGTGGAAACAGTGCAGAGGAGGGGAACTAAGATGGTGCAGGGTCTGCACAACAAGGCAAGAGCGTAGCATCTTTCAGAAAAAGAGACGTGCAAGAACAAGGGGACACAATTTAAAGATAGAGGAGGGGAGGTTCAGGGGCACTGTGAGGAAGTATTATTTCACAGAGAGGGTAGTGGATGCATGGAACAGCCTTCCTGAGGAGGTTGTGGGGTCTAAAACTGTGGGAGAATTCAAAAATGTATGGGACAGACATAGGGCAATTCTTGCGGGGGGTAGGAGGAAATAGGCTGTTGGTTAACTAGGATCTGCGGCCTATCCTGTAGGTAGGGAAATGGGCAGACTAGATGGGTCAAGCGGTCCTTATCTGCCATCAAAGTCTATGTTTCTATGTTAATGGGACTAGACATAGGGATCTCAATATGTACACACTGGAACAGACATGGGAGAGGGGGGACATGATTGAGACTTTCAAATATCTTAAGGGTATAAATAAGATGGAATGAGATAGGAACTTCCAGTATAAACAGTACAATAGAACTAGAGGGCATGACATGAAACTGGAGGGAGAGGGTTGCATAAGGGGTAACATGAGAAAGTTATTTTTTACAGAGAGGGTGGTGGATACATGGAACACCCTGCCTCAGGATGCAGTGGGTTCACGTACAATGGAGGGATTCAAGAGGGATGGGATAGGCACAAGGGAATCATATCCCCACACCAAGCACTTGGGTTAATATCCCAATACAGACACTGTAGTGTAGCATGAGGGGGGTGCTGCACTCCTGAGGTGCCGTCTTTCGGATGAGACGTTAAACCGAGGTCCCATCTGCCTGTTCTGGTGGTAGTTCAGGTGGATGTTAAAGATCCCATGGCACTTCTCGAAAAGAGTAGGGGAATTTCCCCGGTGTCTTGGCCAAATTTCCCCCCATTCACTCAAAATACCACCTACAGCTTAATCTGGTTCAAGGTCAGTTGACATTCATCTGTATCCCCCTCTCACAGGTCGTGCCTAAAAATAGGCAGAATTTGTCTAGTGAACTTACCTGGTCAACAAAAACTAAATAAATAAAAATAAATAAAATAAATAAATATCTATATGGAGGGCATAGCTGAGGCAGCTGACCTAGTAGAGGCAGCGGGAGCAAATTGGAAAAAAAAGGGCAGACTGGATGGGCCTCATGGTCCTTTTCTGCTGGCAGGGTCACATAACTGATTGCATCTGTTTGGTGCAAAACTATTAATCTGTTGCAAAGTTATTTAATTTTTAAGTTCCCATTATTTTCAAAGGGAGTATCACTCTCCAGAATAACTTTTATTTTTTTTAAAGATCCCATGGCCTCTGGATGTTTTTAGGCAATTAAATCCTTTTTTGCGACTTGCTAACTTTCTTTTTCATGAATCCTTTTTTGTCATTGCAAAAAGGAAATAGGCTTGCAAAAAAGGATTTTTAAAAAATCTAAGTCCAAAATCTTTTTTAGTGAGCTGATTCTTTTTTGGCAAAAACGAAAAAGGATTTGTGAAAAAGGAATCATCTTGTGAAAAAGGATTAAAAAAAAAATTAAGTCCCAAATCCTTTTTTGAGAGATAGAATCTTTTCCTGTGACCACAGTAAAGGATTTGCAAAAACAGATTAATTTTCTATGGAAAAGGATTCCTTTTCCGCGAACAAGGCAAAGGATTCGTGGAAAATGAATCCACGTCATGAAAAATAATTTATTTCACTGTGCCATACTCTTTGTCTTAAATAAAGTATAACATTTGTGTTCAGTGGCATGCCCCTCCCTCCTCCCTATTGTATATCCCTGGTGTCTAGTGGCCCACTCATCCTCTGATTCCCATATACTGTATATATATTTCTTTAAAACACTGGTGTCCAGTGGTATCCCACACCCTCCGATTTCAATATATGTTATAATGTAATACAGCACCACTTAGGGCACAGCTCATTGGTGTCCAGTGGTACCCCCCACCTCTCACGTCCCTCTTAATGTTATTATCCCGATGGTGGTCAGTGGTACCCCCAATCCTCCCATGTCCATGTTAATCTATAAATTAGAAAATCATCCATTGATGTCTTTAATTTTTTTAAACCTGTAAAGAAAAAGTCCAGCGCAACTCACAGCTGCAAACCCCTACTTGACCTCCCACTGTGCAACCACCTCCCTGCACTCCCCTAAACCTTCCCATACACCATCACTCACCTGATGTGCTCACAGTGTGAAAATCCACTCTCCAATCAATGGCACGTCTTGCTGCTGGAACTGACGAGTGCTGCATGACAAGTAAGGTAACTGTAGTTCAATTCTGACCACAGTTACCTTATTTGTCATACAGAAGTCTCCAGTTCCAGCAGCAAGATGTGTCTTCGATCGGAAAGTAGATCTTCATAATCTGAGCAGGTGAGTGAGGATGTGTGGCAGGGTCTAGGGGGTGCGGGAGGTGGGTGCACAGTGGGAGGGTGGGTGGCAGGGATGCGTCTGCAAGCGGTGGAGAACTTTATTTTAACAAGTTTAAAAAAAATAAAGACATCAATGGAAGGTTTTCTGAGTTACAGATTAGCATGGACATGGGATGGTAGGGGAGGTACAACTGACCACCAATGGGATAATAACACTAAGAGGGACATGGGAGGGGGGGTAGCACTGGACACCAATGAGCTGTGCCCTAAGTGGTACTGTATTACATTACAGCATATATGGGAATCTGGGAATCAGAGGGTGGAGGGGGGTAGCACTTGACACCAGTAATTAAAAGGAAAGAATATATGGGAATCAGAGGGTGTGGGGCCACTAGACACCAGGAATATACAATAGGGAGGAAGGAGGGGTGCCACTGAACATCAACAAGTATACCACTGGTGTTCAGCGGCACCCCTCACTCCCATCTCCCTATTGTGTATCCCTGGTGTTTAGTGGCCTCGCACCTCCAGTTCTATATATATATATATATATATATGTATGTATATATATATATATATATATATATATATGTATATATTTTGAAACATTAGTGTCCAGTGGTGCCCCCCCAACCTCCGATTCCCATGTACATTTTAATGTAATACAGCACCACTTAAGGCACAGCTCATTGGTGTCCAGTGATACCCCACACCCTCCCATGTCCCTCTTAATGTTATTATCCTGTTGGTGGTCAGTGGTACCCCCCACCCTCCCAGGTACCTCCTAATGTTATTATACTATTGGTGGTTAGTGGTACCCCCCCCACCCTCCTATGTCCATGTTAATCTGTAAATTAGAAAAACATTTATTGATGTCTATTTTTTTTTAAGCCTGTTAAAAGAAAAGTCCTTGGCTACTCACAGTCACAACCCCCCAAATGACCTCCTACTGGGCACCCACCTCCCTGCACCTAACACACACCCTTACTCACCTGACATTGCTCAGATTGTGAAGATCCACTCTCCAATTGAAGACACATCTTACTACTGGAACCGGCAACTGCTGTATAACAAGTAAGGTAACTGCAATCAGAAATTAACCACAGTTACCTAACTTGTCATACAGCAGTCGCCGCTTCCAGCAGCAAGACGTGTCTTCAATCAGAAAGTGGATCTTTACACCGTGAGCACATAAGGTGAAGAGGTGTGTAGGAGGGTGTAGGGGGTGTAGGAGGTGGGGTGTGGTGGGAGGGTGGTGGGAGGCTGTGGCTGCGACGACAGTAGAATTTTTTTTGTGCACGTCAGAAGGGGAGGGAGGTTTTGTGTGACGTGTTGTGGTGATGGGCTGCCAAGCTGCCCTGTGGCGTGGTGGGTGGGTCTCAGGCTACAGTTGCGAAGGTGCTGGGTTCAGGTCCGGGTGCGAATACATTTTGTTGCGCCCTGCACAAATTATTATTTTTTTTGAATTTGCACCCCCACAACATGCACCCCCCTGGAGATGAGAATCCTTTGGTAGGGGAGTGCAGGGGGCGTATTCTCCCGCAAAAACATAGAAAATGCAAGTCCCCAGTGCCCTTTTACCATGTGCCAGGGTATACATTGGTAAAACTGATTTTTGCCAGTGTACATTCACTGTAATGGTGATCGTCTTTGTGCGATCACTGTTATCAGATAGATCCAATATCTATCTATCTATCTATATATATATGAACTGGAGGGTGGGTGATACAGCACATATAAAGTATAAAAATCTTGTTTCAAGCTGTGCAAGCTGTGATCTTGGAGGGAAGAAGGGGAAGAGAGGTCACAAGTAGAGCAGGTGCAGGAAATCAATTACGTAACAATTAATAACATTACAAGTAAAACAAGCATTTGTCAATGCCGGATTTTGTCTCGCTGGCATTGGCATTGGTAGTGCAGGAGATAGAGATGCATAATAGGAATGGCAGTGAAGCACTGAAGTGACGCTAACCCCATCCCCACCCTGCAGAGACCGACAGGCATTGGGGTGTGCCTTTGGGTCGTCAACTATAATGCTCATGCCATTTTAACTCACCCTACCCTTTAGACACTGACAAGTGTCGTGGTGTGCTTTGGGATCTTTGGGCATTATACTTACCCCATTCCATAAGGAAATAGGCTGAGGTGGGTGCAGTATAGGAGAATGGGGTGAACTTTGTGGCTGAACACTGCAAGGCACACCACAATGCCTGTCACTAGCTGTAGAGTGGGATTGGGGGTGGAATGGCATGAGGATTACAGCCGATGATCCCAAGTCACACCCCCTGACGCCTGTCAATCTCTACAGGGTGGGGTGCTACAGGTGGAAACCCTAACACCGTAGGCGTGTGTTGGTATTTTCACTCCAAATTTTCAACATGGGCTTTTTGTGAGCCCACCTTATGACAAGCGGCACTATCAGTTTGCCAGCTGAAAGGTGGTTTTGCACAGTGGCTATGCCATTTGGCGACACAGGGACAAAAACACATTTTGGGCAGTATGTGGAAAATGACAACTGTATTGTTCATGAGGAGATGTAAAAAAATGGCAATGTTGAAAATCTGGAGAAAAAACATGAAAAATTGGTGAAGTGGTAGAGCATGCATAGAAACTGTGCAACACACGTCTGTAACCCAATTATTTTTGGGATTTTTTAACCACATTTTTAACACAGACATTTTGGGACCTCCCCTCATGAACAGTGGCACTGTGGTTTTGTTAATTTGTCCCAAACGTTGATTTTTCCACAGTGACCACGCCATTGTGCGCCACAGGTGCGAAAACACATTCTGGGCAGGATGTGAAAAATGACAGCTGTACTGTTCATAAGGAGGTGTGACAAAATGCCAGTGTTGAAAATCTGGTATGAAAATATTGCAAATTTGCAAAGTTACAAGGGTGCATGGAAACTGCGCAACACACACTTGTAACACTTGTAATTTTATGGAATTTCATCACCAGATTTTCAACATAGGCATTTTAGGACCTCTGCTCCTGAACAGTGTCACCATCATTTCCTCAAACTGTCCCAAAAACTGATTTCGCACAGCGACCATGCTATTCTGCACCAGACATGCGAAAACACATTCCGGTGAGGATATGTAAAATGGCAGCTGTTCTGTTCATGAAGAGGTGTGGAAAAATGCCAATTTTGAAAATCTGGTGTGAAAATATTACAAAGTCACGAAGTTATGAGCGTGCGTGGAAACTGCACAACACATGCTCATAAAACAGCCACGTTTTTTAATTTTTCCACCAAATATGCAACATAGGATTTTTGAGAGCCCCCCTCATGAACAGTGGCACTGTCATTTTGTTAATCGGTCCCGGAAGGTGATTCCGCGCAGTGACCACAAAATCACCTTTCGGGACTGAATAACAGAATGACAGGGACTGAATTCATGAGGAGGGGTGCCAATAACCCCATGTTAAAAAATTTGGTGTCAAAATTCCCAAAAATGCCTGAGATATGCACCAAAGTTGAAGAAACCCTATTTATGCCATTATACAACTTACCGGCATTTCTTCAGTTCGCGGTTGGCTTTGAAGAGTGCAGACGTGTTCCCAGTCCACCGATGATCGTCGCGCCAGACTCCAGAGGTAAGTATGGGGTGAGGGGGCGTGGGGAGGAAGGGTGCGCAGTGGGTGGGCACGGGTTGTGGGAAGGGGTAGGGAGACCGAGAGACCGTTTTCTTTTTTACAGGGTAAAAAACAAACAAAAGGGAACATCAGGGATGGTTTTGTTTTCAGAGGATTTGGCATGCTGGGGTGGGCTCCCAGTGTACCACCTAAGTGTTTTTGGGGATGCTGTAGCCGACGGGGATTCAGCACCCCATCGGCACATACCAAGGGGAGGCAACAGCCAAGGAGACTGGGCACCTTCGCACACAGCAAAAGTGGGGGGACATTGTACCAATGGGGAGGGCTCCCCATCGACAAATAAATGGGGAGAGGGGATAAAAGCTGACAGGGATTGGGCCTAATCGGCAAAGAAATACTTTTTCGGGCGGGGCTCATGATTCCAAGGGCAATTGGGCACCCCCTTGGCAAACAGTGGAAATGGGAGGGGGACATTATGCCGACGGGGAGTGGGCTCCCCCATCAGCATTGTGACAGGTGGCGGCGCCATGTTGCTTGCACATCGGGAGGCGTGTTGTGGTCCCGCTGCATGACAGCTTCACTCTCATTGCAGCAGACCTTTTCTTAGATCTTGTGGCCACATTAGGGATGCATGATGTCAGCGCCTGCTGCTGGCTTATTGGGGAATGAGGGACGCACCTACTGATGCGTGCCCTGCATTCGCCCAACAGTGACTGCGCCTCCAAATCTGCTACTACCGCAAGACGTTGGCTGGCACGGAAGTGCGAGCCAACATAACAATTAACACAAAACGGAACTACTTAAAACACGTATTATATATCTTTATTAATCTAACCCAAAGTTCACAAGGCACTCAGTTTCACCTCATGCCTCTTCGCACCACTGGGGTTCAATTCTGACAGCAAAAAAACGTGGGAGCACAGAGTCCTTTGACCCTGTGCTCCTACAGCCAAATAAGGATATTACTATACTATCCCAAAAAAGTAAGGAAATAAGTTGTAAAAAAAACCTCATTAATGCTCCAGTTAGGGTCAAAGCAACAAAAGCTGGGAAATGTGGCATTAAGGTTTCTAACCCTAATACTCCCTACCCCAAAGCAGGCCCTTCAGCTTCTCAAGTCTAACCCCCCACTGGTACCTACATCCCTAAACACAGTCTGAGGGAAGGGGCCAGTCAACTGTCAAAGAGGTGCAGGAACATCTGCTTCCTGACACCAGAAATATCCTATAGTGCGACTGCCTGTAGCTCCCAGAGTGGCACTAATGGCTGTGATCATTAGTAGATGCTATGGCATGTATGGGAGTTATTTGCAAGATCCCAAAGGTTCTGTGTTGGTTTCCTTCATGGCAGTGAACTGCTCTTTGGAGATCGGTGCTCAACTTGCAATAGTCATACTTCAGATGTGGGAAAATGGTTGCCGCTCTGCCACCAAGAGGAACTGCTGTTCACCCCTCATTCACACCTCTTCTGAATCCCCTTAATTACCTTTCCCATCAATACCTCTCCTTTCTCAATACCCTCCCTTCTCTACTGCTCACCCCAACTTAATCTGTCTCCCCGATCTATGAAACGTACCTCCACTTTCTTATCCCACTCATGACTCCTCCCCCTCATTATCCCTCACCACTTTGCTGTGCACCACAGCTGCACACCTGACAATGCCTACCCAGGCTGCTTCTAGCTCTCTGCCCCTCCCAAGCTCTTCCTCCCTAGCCCATGTAATCTGATGCACTTCTCTCTCTTGCTTACTCTATGTATCGCACTACCCTAGTGCTGCTATAATACCACCAGCACTTTATAATTGTACCTACAGTACATCAATAACCAGACTGTTGTCATTGTATTAATTCCTTCATTATTCATCTCCCCCCATATTGCCCTCCTATCCTCCTCCGAACCATGAGCCCGGTTGACTACCCCTGCTAAGGCCTCAATGGCTTGTACCTTCCCGGCCGCTCCTTACCTTCTTGCCCAGCGGGGAAACCACAAGCCTGGCTACTACCTTATGCTTATATCGCTAAAGCCGTATATACATAACGCCCCCTGACTACCTTTACTGCCCGCTGACACCTTGCATACGGTACCCAATGCCTTACCTGTCCCTCCCCTCCCCGTCCGGGGAGCCATGCTATTTCCCTCCATTGCCCCACTTCGGCCTTGGGGAGCGTGCTACTCGAACCTGGAGCCCGGTCCACTCTACAACACTCCCCCCCCCCGCCTTTCTCCTCACCTTGGATATCTGTCCCCTGGGAGACGTGACCTTGACCTTATACCAGTATCCACAGTCCCTGTAACTTCTCTTGTACTGTCCTATTGTTTATTGCCTAGACTAGCTTGCACCATGTTAGCCTAGCCGAAACTGCCTCCCTGTATGAATGTACTCTGTACTGCCTGTCTAAATTGTATTGTTGTAACCTCTTTGGTTTATCCTGTATTGTACTCTCCCGGGTCGTGCCTGAAAATAGTCACCTGCTGGCTAGTGCACTTACCCGGTAAACAAAAGCTAAATAAAATAAAAATAAATCACGTTATTCCATTGTGTTTCATGTATTTGTCTTGTCTTATTTTGACATGGAGCCTTTGAAAAAGAGGCAGTTCGGCTCAAAGGTTGTAATCCGAAATTGTAATAAATAAATAAAATAAAATAAAATACCCATCTATTAAGTTTTTTCAACTGAGTAGATGAGAGCTCCAACAATCAATTTAGATAACTATTCTCTGTTCTATAAAGGAGTTCTCATCCAGACAGTTACTGAGTGGTAAAGAAGGGTGGGTATCTAAGAATTAAAGTGCTAGGTTGTTTGACAGATCGCTGCTTTATCTCAAAAAAATGGAGTCGGACATGTGTTGGAAAAAGTTTGGGAGAGCAGCTTTTGTGAATGTCTAGTTCACAGCTCACCAATGACTCTGTCCTGATTAGCACCAGACAAATATATCATTATTACAAAAAAAAAAGTGATATTGTGAAAATATATAACTCTCTGTCTTTATGATGAGAGCGACACTCCCCCCAACCCACCCCTAACAACACAAGGCAATCACCAACAATAATATCGGTCAATTTTTTTGTTTGTTTGTTTTTTGTTTTTAACGTTATATTGGTCCAATGCTCTTCAGGACACAGTTATTGATGAGCTGTGAACTAGACATTCACAAATGTGACATGTAGTTAAAAGGATCTTACATTTGTGAACTTTATGTACAGGTCTGATGACCCCAAGGCACACCCCAACGCCTGTTGGTGTGTGCAGGGTGCGGTATTAGGGTGGGAAACCCTAACACCACATTTCCCTACTTTTGTCACTTTAACCCTAACTAGAGCATTAACAAAGTTGTTTGCAACATATGTGTATGTATATATATGTAAGCAATAAGACACGATGGGGTGTGCATTAGACAGTTCTAATGCATGGCTAGGGGGACGTAGTGAGGCACGAGGCCACAGGCGAGTGCGTCCAGTCTAGCTGTGCATTAGAACATCTAATGCACATCCCCGGAGTGGCTTATTGCGCTTATAAAATGGGCCTGTGTATTCTAAATGGGGGTTCTAGTTTTAGCTGTGCATTAGACACATCTAATGCATGACTAACAACCAATCAGATTGCTTGAAATCCTTTGCCCATTTTATAAATATATATGTGTGTGTGTGTGTGTGTGTGTGTGTGTGTGTGTGTGTGTAATTTAAAGGGGATATCCACAAACTATCCTGAATGTAAAAATTTGACAGTCTGGGCCTATTATCATAAATTTGGGTTTATATTTATTCAGCTTTAACCAGTTCAGTACTATCCAATCTGTACATTCAGCTAAACCCTGATGCAGAAGAGTATTCATGGTTGGGAACTTGTGCCCCTAATAGGTAAACCAGGCAAGATAGCTAACTTACTGAGGAGGTTAGCTAACTCGATGAGTAGTGGAAGCTATAGAGTAAGGGGGAGGGTTCAAAAGTCTTATCCAAGAGCAGTAGAGTTTTGATGTTATGCAGTATTAGTTCTTAAAGGGGAACTGTCAGCACAAAGGGCCCCACACTCAAGTGTGGGGTTGGTCCCAATGTGCACTCTGTGTACAAAAACATTTTGGTTTACCTACTGTTTACTGTAGTACGGTAGATTGTATCAGACTAATTTTGTTTATTTCTAGGCTGACATCTATCACTTCAAATCTCAGAATCCATTGCAGCTGATATCAGAGCAGAAGGAAGCAGTGGAAGATTCAATAACTTGCAGTGCATGTTAGAGCTTTTTTAATCTCTTATCAGATGTGTTCCATGTCTGCATTTCTTCAGGGGATACATACAGTCTAGTGCAGGAGTTCTCACACTTTGTCATAGTGAGCCTTCCACAAGCCTTGGAAAAGATCTTGAGCCTCCCCCTAATATAGAAATAATTTTGGGCCTCCCCATAGTTAGAACAACTATCATACTTTGCACATTACAGGAAGAATACAATGAAGTACATGTGAGTAGTTGAGTTTATTCTCATTTTATTTAACGTATTATTCTCCCTCTCTATAACCCCCCCTCCCCAGGTCAGCCTACTCGCTCCACACTTCTGACTTTTGGACTGTATTTACCCCTCGTTGCAATACCTCCATGAGTCAGATTGCATTCTGTCAGTTTTATCCTGCTCTTAAACACCTTCTCAGGGACCATTTGCTCCCTCTTGCTCTTGCTCCTACTATCTATCTGCTTAGCCTTTGTATTTCTGCTTTTCTGCAGCCAATATAATGGGTCAGTTGTTACCTTGTTCCTATTCATTTGCATTATTTTGAATTTTGTTTTACACAAATTCCAAGAATTGTAATTTTCCCATGTCATACCAGGAAATAAGTGTTTGTTGAGCGTGTCTTTCCTGGTAACCATTTTTTACATAAATTTGTATGCCATTATTCGCTTTCACTTTGCTGCATCCTTTCACACGAAGCATCCAAAACTTGACATTAAAATATAGTACATTTTAAAGCTTGCTTGAGCCTCCCCTGGAACAGGTTGGAGCCTCCCCTGGGAGGCTGGCCTCACCATTTGACAAACCCTGGTCTAGTGTGACTATTCTCGGTCATGGGAGGACAATGGGACCAACAATGAAAAGATCAGAGCTTATATAAAGTCCAGTATTCACTGCAGGCTATTGAATCTCTCACTGCTGCCTCCTGTTCTGATACTGGCTGCAAGGGATTATGGTATTTGTAGTAATAGAAGATGTCAGCCTAGAACTATGTGGAATTAATCTGATACACTCTACTATACTACAGTAAACAGTAAGTGAACCAAAATGTTTTTGCACTCAAAGTGCACATTGGGACCAGCTCCACATTTGTGTGTGAGGCTCCTGGTGGTGACTGCCCCCCTTTAATTTTGCTTAGAGCTGACCTGCACAAATCCTAATACTGCACATTCAACTGGATGGCACCACAGATGGTCCCATAGTCAGTATACAGCTCTATCACATTTTTTTTTTAATCAGTTGAAAATTGGTTAAAGATAACAAGTAAAATCAAAATCTAGCCCTTACTCTATGCTGTAAATCTGGTTTAAAAATAATTTTTTTAAACTCGACAGCAACCTCACAGATCCAGTAACATGCAAAGAAATTGTAAAAAAACAAATAGGTAAACAGACATGGGAGACATAGTGTAGAACAATGACATTTATATCAAAGCTCACTAATGCATACGATTCCATGCATGACAAAGTATCCACAAAGGAGTACTGGACATGTACCCAGTTTGGAAGGAATCCTGCTTGCTATCAGCTCCTTCTGGCCCTAGGCTCTTACCTTGCTTCCACTGCTCTTTTGAAAATGAGCTGTACCTCACTCCTATTTTAATTATTATTATACATTCCCTTAGCTGTCGGCCCTTATGACCACTTTGGATCCCCCCCCTGCTCTCATCCATCATCAACAGCCTTGGTGAAGGTGCCCTCATGAAGTTACCAGCAGAAACCTCATCGGCAGGAACTACCCTGAGACTATGATGCCCCTGACACTACCTATGGTCTCAAAACGTGTCCATAGCTTTGGCAATAGTGCACTCTACAAACCATCATCTACCGGTGTCAGAAGCAAACTGTCTTTCCCTGGCAAACTTACTGTAAACTCTGCAAGGGGAAGTTCACATACACTTTCTGCTTTACAACAAGGAAAGCTATCCTAATGCTACTCTTCCCGTCTGGAAATGTGCATCCTAATCCTGGACCTCCTAATGCTTTTGGGTCTGGTGGCTGTAAGAACAGGGGTCTCAAAATAGCAGCAATGAATATCTGCAGCCTCCTAGCCAAGCTGGAACAGTTCCAACCCAGGATGGCCCTGCACTGCCCCAACATCATCTGTCTTGAATGAATGAATAAAAATTTATTTTCATGCAGGTAATAAATTGTTAGGGTGAAATCTTATTCACAAGATCCTGTACAAAACATCTAAAAACCAAAAACAAAAATACATAACATAAAATCAGTTACAGCAGTAGGTACTTACTGAGACATGGTTAACAGACAAGACAAAAAACAGTGAATTTGTGCTGCCAGGCTACCAAGCCTTCCAGAATGACAGAATAGGTAAGAGAGGAGGCGGCTGTCTCACATACGGTACATCAGGGACTCATTCCAGGGTACTGTGCTCCCTATAACTGGGAGGGCAGATGACTATGAACTACCAGCTGTTAAACTTCTGGTTGGCCAACATAGTAAGACCCTTGTAGTCGTCTCGCTCTATCTACCACCTAAAAAGGCTTGCGAAGGCTTGACCAAAGTCATAGATGCCTTGGCCACTCTCAATAAGGATTGTGAACTCATTGCCACTGGGGATTTTAATATAAACTGGCTCAGCCAGGAGTCAGCCCCCCTCCCGAGGGACACCGTAGCCAGCACATACTTCACACAGCTAGCTACCAAACCCACCAGGATGAATTACAGGATGGGCAACAGTACACTCATCGACTGGCTCCTCTATAGCTCTCCCTCCAGGATAACTGAGGTCACTGTGCAGATACCGTGAGTGATCACTCACCGATCACCTTCAGGTGGACTAACAAATATAAAAAACCTCCCCCATCATAGTCAAAAGCAGAGTCCTGAGAAAAGGACAGCTGGGCCACTCAAAGCTGCCCTATCACAGCTTGATTGGTCACCTTTCAATGTACTGCCTGACCTCGACCAAGCTCTAAAATACTTTGTCGATGGTTTCAAGAGAGTCTGCGATAAATTTACCCCAGTAAGAAAAAGGAAATCTCATGGTTGTAACAACGGGTGGATCACTAGTGAGTTCCTTATTCATATGAGGGAAAAGGACAACCTCTGGTCCAGGGCCAGGTCCACTGGTGATAAGAACAACTACCAGAACTACAGGGCCTCCAGAAATAGGTGTATGCATCTAATTAGGCAGGCCAAAGCTAACTACCACAAGGAACAGCTGGATAGGAGCTGGGGCGATGGGAAGAGGTTCTGGGAGAATATCAATAATCTTCTTGGAAGGCATGAGAAGAAACTCCCCCAGCTGCTCAATATAAATCAGTTGACCACCTCGGATCCTCTCGCCATATTCGAGTCTTTCAATACCGCCTCTACTACCTTAGCTTTGTTCTTGAATCCCACGGATGTACACCATAGCATCACACCTACCATGAGTAAGCACCCAGATTTCTACTTTAACAGTAACAGTCAAGGAGGCAATGTCCTGTGTAAAAAAAGTCCAGGGCAAAATCAGGATTGGTGGCAATGGCATTGACATGAAACTGGTAGCCCTTACCCTGGATGAGATCATTGTCCCTATATCCAAACTCTTCAACAAATCACCCACCCTGGCAAAATTCCCTGCAGTCTGAAAATAAGCTCTGGTGACTCCCGTTTTCAAGAATGGTGACAGGACCTGCATTGCCAACTACAGACTCATTTCATTTTTCTCCCCCCATCCAAAGCCCTGGAAAGAATTGTTGCAGATCAATTCACAGATTACCCCTATAAATACCAACTGCAATGTCCCCAAAAACACAGTTTTAGAAAGAATCACAGCACTACCACAGCATTGGTGGAGCACACCGACGTGCATAAGACTCTGGATGAAGGCAAGCTGGTTGTGTCCATCTTTATTGATTTAACAAAGGCTTTCGATACAGTCAACCACTTCTTCCTCCTGGATCAACTACAAAGACTTGGGGTGGCTAGAAACACTGTATGCTGGTTCCAAGATTACTCTGTCATGAAGGACGCAGAGAGTCAAAGTCGGCCAAGCTGTACTGGAGTCTAGAGAAGTTTCTCTGGGTGTTCCCCAAGGGTCAATCCTGGGACCCCTGCTATTCAGCCTTTTTCTGAACGATCTTCTGAAGGTCTGTGACAGCAAAATCATCCTGTGCGCAGATGATACTGTCTTCCTTGCAGCAACCCCTCCATCGACACACTGCAGCATGAACTACAATCTTCCTTTCATCAGCTTGAGGACTGGTTCAACATACAAGCTCCTGCTTAATTAGAAAAAAACTGAGATCATGTTCCTATCTAGCCCCCAACTCAAGAGGAGGTTCCCCACCATTTCCATCACACATAATGTAAATGTTCTACTGGAGCAGGTACACTCCTTCAAGTACCTGAAGGTAACCATCGATAATACCCTTTCCTTTGTACAACACATTGTCAGGTGGTCAAGGCTGTGCACACCAAGCTTGGAGTACTATACAGGCACATAAAAAACCTTACTCCAACTGCTCTCTGTCTCTCTGTTTCTAGCTCCATACTTTCCACCATTGACTATGGGCTGGTGGTCTATGGGGCTGCCATGGACACGGTGCTGAAGTGTGTGGGAACTGCTCTTAATAAAGTGCATAGACTTACACTAGCTGCTGATTGCTTTACTTACACCTGCTCACTGTATGCACAGACAAACTGGCTGTCCCTTGGAAAAAGAATCGAGTTCCAAACCTGCCTCCTTGACATGAAGGCTCTTCTGAGCAAGGCCCTTCCCTGCATCTCTGAAATCTTCTCCCAGGCCAGTTCCTTGTACAGAACCACAGGTCACAAGATGGGGGTGCTCTCTGTACCATTTTGCAGAAGTGCACTTGGGCAATGTCCATTCTCCTAGAGAGCCTCCCCATGGCTTAATGAGATACCCTGGGCATGCACAACATCTTGAGTCTTTGCATCTTCAAATCTGAACTCAAACAGTACCTTGTCTCCAGTAGTGCATGTGCTTGCCTGCTGAGCTCCTGATGTTCTCCCCATTGCAGCCCATTGTTCTCCGCTATTGTTTCCCCCCGCTTTGGCTGGGACCCCCCTGTCATCACATCTCCTCTGACCCCTGACCCACCGCTGCCTTGAATTATCCCTGATTCTCTCCCAGGTCCCCTCTCGCACCCTTTACCTTCCTGTCCCACACCATCCCCCCTTCTTCTTGCATCCCCCTCTAAACCTCCACCTCCCTGTCTCCCCTTCCATTTAGTCTGGTGACCCTCCTGCCCAACCCCTCTCATGCTCTGCCTCCCCTGTTTCTCCCACCCACCTTCTTCTCTGAAGACAAGGCCTAGGTAATTGAGGCTTTTCCTTTCTGCTTACCCTTCTTTTCCTCCTCCACCCCCTAGCCGTGCTGCTATCCTGGAGCACAGCTGATATATTGTATCTTCTTTGACCTATTGCAGTACTCATTTTACTACATTCTTAGTTATAGCCACATACAGTCGACTGTTGTAAGTGCACACTGAGATTTAAACGACTCTAAAATGGACCATCAACACTGTGGCATTGCTGCTGCTCATGGCACCAGTGACCCAGGTTCAAGATCCAAGCCTTGATCATCTGAGGACCAGCAAGGAAAGGAGGACTGACCATTCCAGGCGACACTCTCCCCTAGAGGGAGGGAAGCACAATCTGTTGTATTGCTGCCCCCTTGGGGACCACAGGTGTCTGTGCAGCTGAGAGCCATTGACTACGCTGAGGTAGGAGCACCTGCATATTGGTGCAAGTTCTCAGGGGTGGGTAGATAAGGGGTAGAAAAATGGCTGTTGAGCAGGTGATGCCCACCCATGTCCAACTTGGGCTCCTTTCTCATGATCCTAAGGAAGACCTCCAACATGGGAAGTTGGACAGAGAGGAGAAGCTGTTAATGTACAGATGGTAGGCCCGTGTCACAGGGTGGGGCAACCAAGACGGTAATGCACTGGAGTCCCAGAGGACATCAGTCAGGAGGAGCTCCAATGACAGGCAAATTGTGGTAGTGGTAACCAAATGCAGTCCTGGTCAGGGTGCCTAGAAGGTAAAAAATTAAATGAAAGAAGAAAAAAAGAATCTGAACAACTGTATTGGCAAAGAATGACACTGTAACAGAAATGTTGTCATACAGATCGATACCGATCTACAGGCAACTTGTGCATAACATAATATCCACTCCTATTTTGTGGTAGAGACAGTAACACAACACAATAAATCCAATCATTCGCAAATCAGCTTGCATGCATGCACTTGTTTGTAAGACATAAGAGGGCAAATGCTGGTACTAAATAAATAGGTTCTGGAATAGGTTTTGCATTTGTAGAAAGACAAGTCAGGATTTGCAGGGGAGGATTGGTTTTCATGCTTAAGTTTTTTTTTTTTTCATTTATAATACACATTACTATATGAACATTGGGGCAAAGGACTAGCTAGGGTAGGAAATTTGAAATGGATGGGTTTTATCTTATTAATTTGTTCATGCACTTAGGAATGGCAAAAAGGATCTGGAGAACAAGGAGCACACTAGGGAAGGGACATGAAATGTCTTTAGTACCTGGATAGATGGGTGATTGGGGCATTTCCCCTTCAGCAAAGATGACCATTTGGCCAATAAAGCTGGCTGATCCTGAGAGAAGCAGAAAGCAAATATTTTTTATAAACAAATATAAAACAATGAGATACCATAGAGGAATTCTGGGATGGTTGTTTTAACAATATTATTTGTATTTTGCAAAAAAAGAGAGAGATGAGTCAACACTGATTTATCTTCCACTTTACAATATATACTTCATTAACAGAAGGATACTGATTTTATGGTCTGCATGATACACACAATACTGACAGTCATTAGCAGTCATATACTGTATGGTGAATCGTAAACACAGAAACGTTGACTTTGACAGCAGATAAGGACCACTTGGCCCACCTAGTCTGCCCATTTCCCTACCTACTGGATAAGCTGCAGATCCTAGTTAACCAACAGCCTATTTCTTCCTCCCTTCCCCCACAAGAATTGCCTTATGTCTGTCCCATGCATTCTTGAATTCTCCCACAGTTTTAGACCCCACAATCTCCTCAGGAAGGTGGTTCCATGCGTCCACCTCCCTCTCTGTCAAAAAATACTTCCTCACATTGCCCTGGAGCCATCCCCCTCTATCTTCAAATGTGTCCCCTTATTCTTGAACGTCTTTTTTTCTGAAAGATGCTACCCTCTTGGACTTTGTTGATTCCACTGAGGTACTTAAAAGTTTCTATCATGTCCCCCCTCTCCTTCCTTTCCTCAAGGGTATAAATATTAAGCTCCTTTAGTCTCTCCTCGTATGGCTTCTCTTGCAGACCCTGCACCATTTTAGTTGCCCTCCTCTGGACTGCCTCCATCCTGTCTATGTCCTTGTGGAGATGTAAAGTGGGTACCAGAGCATTTCATGATTACAGAAATCTGATTGTCTAATAAGCCTTTTTTTATAATCATGCTTTACTGAACATTTTGCTTAATGCATAGAAAGGCAAACATTTAACGGCAATAACAGGTGCAACTGCCCACCTATTCATACATCATATAGTATACAAATGTAGTCCCAAAGAGAGGCACCAGGTAAGTAATATACCCCCAAAACACACACACACACACACACACACCTTTTCCCTGTCTATTAAGTCTTAACAGGCAAGGCATAATCTCTTACAATCACACTTTGTTTTTGTGTTTTTTCATATTTATCAGTTGTGGAATACAACACTCCAGTGGGTGAGGAATGTGCTCCAATGTGTGTACTATTCGGATGGTTGAAGTCACTTGGCTATTATACTTGTTTTACAAGGAAAAGGCTCAACTGAGAAATGCTTATTCTTAAGGAGGTCCTGGTTAGGACTGGCATAAAGATACAGAATGTTAACAGTGTAGCATATACAGGAAATCACTGGCAAAGATACAAAGCAATCAATAAACAGCAAAAAGCATAAAACCATAGTATATAAAAGCATGTAAAGGCATTAGAGACAGGACATTGACATGCTACAATTGTATAGAATCATAAAAAGAAACAGCAGGTATAAAGCCCTTACTGGTCATTAGGGCGCTGACATTACAGTGCCAGGTCATTACGGTGCCAAATGTCAGATTAGCCGCCCCCTCCCTAAGGTCCGCCCCCTGGAGTTAGTATAATTAGAAAAGGGGCATGTGGGGTTCAGCCCCTGGCAAAAAGAGAGGATGGAGACTTTTCCACTTGGCGCCGTAACGACCGGACGCACTGCCACTGGTGCTCTGAAGTGGTGGAACCGTATAAAGCATAGACTTAAAATCAGTTTACAAAATATTACAATATTTACAGAAATTAATGGGGCACAGCCAGCACTAAGACCATCATACCCAAGTGTGGGCTGGTCCATATTTGCACTTTGTGTGCAAAAAGAAAAAATACTGTAGTAATGTCGTTTCTTCTCAGAGATGGAACCTATTCTAATTATGAAATTTAGAATATTGGTACAAACTCTGCAGCAACACTCTACTCTGCCAGTTAACCAGATTTGTTTCTATAGCCAGAGTGGACCAGTGGCTAGTAAAGCTAGCTAATAGGCTACTAAAAATGTATACAATTTCATCAAACAATTTGAAAACACAAATCAAACTGAAACGGACATGAATGTAAAAACATAGGAATGTTAAAAACAAACTTTACTATTGTTTTACAAAATGGGCAAAAAGGTTTCCTGAATGCTTATTGGCTGAAAGGCTTTTCCAGTCGTGTCCTTATCAGGACATAGCCTTACAATCCGCACTAATTGTGCCAACAAAACTGTAGTGCATCAATGTGTGCCACTGCTCTCCCACTGCAGCTGCTCAGCTAGCATACGATGGAACAGGCAGAGAGGTGGCACCAATAGGGAAAGTAGAAAAACACAGCACAGTAAATCCAAGGTCTCCCTTCCTGCACAAGCCTTAAATAGTTAATACTTATGCAGTGAAGTCTCACCTGTGCTTCAGTCCTTACAGCCAACCACAATTAAGTCAGCGAAGCACATGCTGTGGCTTTGAAACCTACTACAAAGCCACTTGTCTGTTATGATCCTCCATATGAGATAGCACCTTTCAAATAAAAATCCAGTCCCAGTGTTCCACCAATACTTTTATCTGTACTTTATAAAATAAAATAAAAAATCCATTATATGTTAATGATCCCAAGTTGCATCTGAGATTCCAGAAGCGCTATGTGAAAAGCAGTAACTACGGCAGCTCCAGTGGGACATGCCCGCTGTCAGAAAATTAAACGGACACTGTCAGGCAAACAGACAGCATCAGCATTTCTAGATATCAAAGACATCACAAAGTAAAATCAACGTTGGAAGGGGCTCTAATGTTAGTAAAAGTACCAGTGATAGCCAGATAGTCCGTGAAATACATAGGAAACCCTGTACTGCCAATAAACACTTCTTTTAATAAGAGGACTATTTTTTTTTTACTATTTGAGGTATTGAACCTCCTTGTTTTATATTTTTGACTTTCTTACTGTTCTCTTTTTTTTAACAATTACTTAAAGACCCATTAAATAATTACTAGGGTGCCCATTTTATAAGCACAATAACACACTCCGAGGTGTGGGTTATGGCCTAAGAAGAGCACGTCCCAGGTGCTAAACGCACTCAGTGCAAGCACCTTATGCCTCATAATGCACCTGGGTGTGCTCTTATCAGGCCATAACCTACACCTTCTCATGCGTTATTGCTTGCGTAACTGCTACAGTTTTTTATTTATTTATTGAGAAATCGAAATTACAACCTTTGAGCTAAAAGCTCCTTTACAAAGGATCCTCATCCAGACATAGGCAGTGGGTAACAAACAGGAGTAGGAGACAATAGTAGCCAGACGCATTGTCAGCAAACAACAAATAGTACATACAGGAATCACAACATTGTCAGCAAGCAACAAAAATGGTTGCAAACAGTAATCAAACAGGATAAGATAAGGCAAAGCATAATACAACATACTATAACAAATCATGGCACAGGGACAGAGTAATGCTTAGGCAACCATAAAGAAAAGAATGAATTTTTGGGAGACCCTATTTTCGGGTTCTGGAAGGAAAGGCAGGGTGAGGAGTATGAACATAGTGAGGGATCCCTGAGAAGAAAGAACATTACTATGGTGAGTAATATTTTTCTTTATTTTAGGAATCCCTCACATAATCTTTACACTCTATGCAGACAGTACCTGGGGAGGCTGGGACCAGAACCTGCTTAGGAAAATGTTCTGCAAGACAGCAGTTCCAAAGCTGGCATCCCTCCTGGACTGAATGTCTAGGCAGTAGTGTTTTGTGAAGATGTGCACTGTTTTTGAAGTAGCTCATTTGCAAATGTCTAACAGGGAGATGCCCCTCATGGATGCCGCAGAGGCAGAGGTACCCCTTGTGCAGTGTGTTCTTAAGCCTCTGAGTGGAATTTTCCCAGGTTTTTCATAGCAGAACTGGATGCAAGATACTATCCAGTGAGAGACCGACCACTTGGTTGCTGGTTTAACTATGCCAACCTCATTATACAGAACAAAAATGTGAGTGTTTTTTGGCACCTGACTTCTTTTGTCCAGTCCATGTACAGTAGATACCCAGAACTTGTTTTAAGTCAAGACTGCGCAGTTGTTGCTCACCAGAACTTGAGCATTCTAGAAAGAGCATGGGAAGAGTTACTGACTGGTTCAGGGGACAGTCAGACACCACCTGAGGTAGGACTTTCTTTTTGGTTCTAAGGACTACCTTATCACTGAGGAAGTAGTAGAAGTAGTAAAATCGTTGTTTTTTATACAGGAATAGAAATCATGTCATTAGGGTTTTATACCCTGTTTATGAGACAAGTCCTGTGGTTAACTATCATTTGTTACTCTAAAAATTGCACGGAATTTGTCCTTATTGAAATACAAATACAGTAACAAATAGTTGTAAAATCTACATGTAACCCCTAGGCAGTCCATGCAAACACATTCCCTTTTGCTTTGGTGGCAGGGCATTTACCCTGTTTACTCTGAAGTCACATTTGGTTAGTCACAATTAGGTTGTAGCATAGAATTAAGGTGATCACAGCAGACGGAACCCTGGCCTTGGAGACAAGGAGGGTGGCAAAAGCCTGCAGCCGAGAGACCCAAACCGACTGCCAGATGGTGCAGCAACTGCAGACAGAAATAACACTCTCTATTTCTTTGAACAGTGCCCCTTTCTAGGCTGAAGTAACTTTACAGGATAGACCAGGTTGGGACCCAGTCTGACACGTCTCAGACCCCTCGTCTAGGCTATGCCTCTCGTGGGAAACGCATATGGGAGTGCCAAGGTAGCACATTCCCAGGATGTGTCCCAAAACCTAATCTGATGCTTGCATAGCATTCAGCACATTTATCAGATTTTGCACATTTATATTTCTTATCCACACTTCTTCAACCAGGAGCCATCGTAGCCCCTCCTGGTCCTTTCCATGCTCACAACAGACCTCCAGCATGGTGGGTACTTGCTCCCTAAAGCTAGGGTGACCCAGATGTTTACAGTCCTTGCAAACAGCTACAAGCTTAGGTGCCTCCTTTGCACGACACCAGACACTCTGAATCTTGCTTTTAACCACTCGAGACACTGTTTAGAAACTCAGCTTGAGGCACGGCTCACTACCACTGCCAACCACTTTAACATAAGCTGAGCAAGAAGCATTGACTTGCTACTTTAGCAGACTTTACTTGTTGGCAAAGCTGAATTGTAGACCTTTTCTGGACTCAAACACTTTACTTTAGACACAACAGATTCCTGCAGCTCTCTAGGTTCTCAGCACCTTACTTGGCTGTAAGACAGTTCTTTAACAGCTCCCTCAGGTGCAAAATATTAACACAGTCCCTTGAGGCTCTCGCTTGTGTTTGCAGCTCCCAACTAGACATGTAGATGGTTACTGGCCCACCAGGCACTGTCCAGACAAATTCCGCATGGTCAGGAAACTCCCCATCCAGTCCTGTGGCACTACTTAAATCAGACCTATTTATATAACTTTCACACTAGACCCTTCTCTGGTAACTAAGCAGGCATCCACCCTTTTATTGCTTTTGGTTAAACAGGGGTGCACACAGACAGTCACATCCTACACTTGCTGGGCTTCTCTGCCCCTTGCAGACTCTTTTATACTTGTACTTGTAAGGCACAGTTTATGCACTCAGATTACTTGCAGAAATGGTTTTCTTTGCTCTGCGGGATCCAGGATTGCTTCAGCACTCTCACTGCTGAGGTAGAACTCATGTTTAACTCTCTCACTGCTGGAGGTTAAGGTTGCCCACGTTTTTCCAGAAGCGTGAAAAGGTGCTGGCCAGCCCTGGAGGACAATCTGGCAACCCCCAGGCTAGCGACTTGTATTGCCAGTAGCCACTTTGTCTCTCTGGCAGAAAAAAGCCTCCTTCCCAGTGGAGGGGCTTGCACTGGATCACTAGGCCCATTCTGGAGAAAAGGGCCTGAGCCCCCCCCCCACCCCTGTGGGGACCCGCGCTGAAACTGCTCACACGGCCAACAACACTGCCTTTTATGGAGCTTCTCTGGGGACCCTGATTGGCTGAAGCTATTTGTTGCTCCGACAACAATTGGCTGATTCTGTCTGTCAGTCCAGAAAATTAATATTCATTACCTTCACTCGATGTACTATAGGCTCCCTGTTTTTGCACCTGAAATTAAGTCCCTGCAGATTCCCTATAAGCACTTTGCTATTTCCCATGAGCTTGGCAAAAGTTCCATAAATCCTGATAGAAAATCCTGGCTTTCCGATTGGCTGTTGCTGCACTATCATGGCTGCTAATATACATAGTCCCCTTGCAGCTTGAACACAGTCCCAAATAAAAGTTCTGGTACAGCCAGAATAATTACTTATTTTACTTTCTTGCCTCATAGTTCAAAAGCTCTTTTGTGCCCTCAAGATCACTGCCCAGTTTTAATGTTTCTGCTCAGTCCTGGGGCTGTGTCTGCTGCCGTAACCTAGTGCCCCCATGCAGCAGGCAGGCTGATTAATGGTTGTGAGCTGGTACAGCCACAAATACATTTTTATTTAAACATCCCCCTTCCACAGTAGTCCCTTTTGTACTGTAGCAGCTGCTGCTTTTATTTATTACCTGTCTGTATTTTGATCACTGTAGTAGCCGTCGAACTTGCAGCCCCGAAGAAACAGAGCCTTCATTAATATTCATATGGGATCAGGGCTTTGCTCATTAATATTCATGGGTCCCAATCCTTAGTGCATCATGACACTCTTTATTTAAAATGTAGAGAGGGCTTTTGTGGCCCTGGCTGAGGTCACCAGTTCCCACACTGCCCAAAGCAGGGACTGGGACCACCAAACTACCTCCCACTAAACTGCAAAATGAACGGTTGGGAGATTAAGCACTTTTCAATGCATGTGCAGTACTGTCGGCCGGCCACTGGAGGAAGGAAAATGGCCAGCAACTTTGCAGCCACTCCAGCTCCTCTGGCCCCCACCTGGAAACTATGAGAAAAGGAGCAGGGGCCAGATGGAGACTTAAGGCATCACAGGTGCATTTTGGCACTTGGCTGCAATAGCAAAAATGGGGACACAGATGGGGACCTGGCACGCATCAGGAGGCACTTCCCAGAACGGGAGCGTCAGAAGTAAGTCAGGCACAAGGTAAGCCCCCACATTTGGGGGGGTTACTTACAATGTACACAACATTCACAAGCATATACAGTAACTACTGTATACACATTTGCACATAAGTGTAAAACATTCTTCAAGAGAGTTAACAAAGGCAAAGTGAGAAGACAATGTACATAATACAAAAGGAAGATCATTCGATAACAAGGCAGCTTGTGACCACAGTGTTTTTTCTCCATATTTTGTTTTTGCCAAATGAATTTTGTTAATGTGTACTGATCGCTTCAGCACTCGAACAGAGTTAGTATCTTTACTGAATACTGTACGTGTGATATAGTGAGCAGAATTGTGAATTTGCTACTCATGTAGTAAGTTTAACCATGTTTTTGTGTTTCTAATAGTTAAGAATCTGCCAATTCAACCAAGAAAACATTGTACAATTATGTGTATTAAAGTTACATCTTAATATATACCTAGCACCAGGCATTCAGTGATTGAGGGTACTTTGATACCATTGATTTTATATGATTTATGTTGTTGATGTTTGATTTGTGATTTTAAATCTGTTAGGCGCCTTGATATTTGAAAGGCGTCATAACAATAACGTTTATTATTAATATTAGCAATTTTATGATGTATTATGTCAAGTTTACCTAATAAGGTCTTATTTTCTGTACAGTATATTAAGTTGACATATTCCAATGTTGGTATTATCAACTGTTCTGCTACTTTCTTTCTAGCTTCCATATTTAAACATTTTGTAGTGCGTCTTAGCACTCCTATTTTTTTATTGGTCTTCCCTACTAACATTAAACTGTGATTGGTGAAATTTAATTGCTCATCAAATATTACATGCAAGTAACTATATTTATTTACCTTTTCTATATGCTCATTTTTATCTGTTTTTATTCTGATAATTGTTGAAACCTTTTTTGTTGAAAAATAAAGTATTTTAGTTTTCTTTGTGTTCATCTTCAGCCCCAGTCTGGTGAAGCACTCCCCCACCCTGTAACAATCGGCCTGAAGATAATATAATTTGACTCTGTGCAGAGGGGTTACTGTTCACTCACCCTCCTACAGTAGCAGAGGTCATGGCAATCAGAAAAAGGGTTTTCCATATGTCATACTTCATTTTAGGAGTGTCCATAAGCTCAAATGGAGCCTCCATAAGCTGGACAAGGCAGACACTGAGATCCCATGGTGGAACTGTATCCTTTACTGATGGATAGAAGTGACTGAGGATTTTTTTTGTATTTTTTTTTTTATTTTAGTCTTTGGTAACCGGGTAAGGATCACTAGACACAAGTGCCTGTTACCAGGGGCGACCTGGGAGCACTGGGTGGTTAAGTGACTTGCTTAGAGTCACACAGTATGCAAGTGGAGGCTGTGAGAATCAAACATAGGTCTGGTCTGCTGGATGTACCAAGCTTGTTCACACCTCATTCCTCTAACCTCTAGGCTATACTGCTAGCCCATTTAAAATAAACCTTTTGAAAATGGTTGTGAGGCCTGTGACTTTCCCCTTTCCTGGTCATATGTAGGCTAATTGGAACAGTTAGGAGCGTGCTGCGAGCTATGGCTGAATGAGGTGGTACTGAAACAAAGCCCAAACACAACAAGAAGCCAAAAGTAGTACAGCACACTTTAGCCCGTTGCAGGATAAATTCAGTTCTAAACGTATAGATGCAGGTAAACTGAATTATTTATTGTATCCAAAAAAACAACACGGACCAACAGGCAGAACAGAAAACAAAGCGCTTAACGTGCCCCAGCGCTTCGACTCGTCAATGAGTCTTCATCAGGGGGTAAAGGTTACAAGCTAAGCTCAGTCCTTTTATAATCAAGTTGGCAATTAATCAATTAGAAAATACACAGGTGTTTACAACAATCATTCTAAGTCAGCATACAAAAACATTTTCATTCTATACCTAAATCAGTCACTAGATGGTGCTATAACAGCACTAACATCATTTTAATAGTGAGAATACAAAAAATCTATATGCAGACTCTAAATGATGGAATAAAACAACATAAACATGATAAAAATTGTCGACAAGGATATAATAGAAGACCAAACCTCCAGCCTATCCTGGTAAAGAGAGAGAATGTGTATGCAAGGCAACCATAATACAGGACCTCCCAGTAATTGAGGACAGGGCAGCTGGAGGACAGGCAAACGAAATGGAAGTGATGCCTATGAGAAAAAACAAGTATAACAATATAGTTATTAGATTCCTAAGTCACATATGCAATCTCATGTTTTATCAGAAAAACTCATCATATTTTCTTATTTCAAAAATTGTTTTAAATCCCATTTATCACTGAGTCCATGTGGTTTTGCACTATGCAATGTGTGGATCCAAAAACTCTCACGTTGTAATAGTAAGTTTGATCTGTCACCACCATTTTTCACTTGAGAAACATGTTCCAACCCTATGAATTTGAAATATGATGCCTTAGAATTGTGTACATTTAAAAAATGTAAACCTACAGGAGTGTCTTGTTTACTGTTCAAAATTGAACGAACATGTTCCTGTACTCTTTGTTTCAAAGGCCTGACAGTCTTACCTACATATACCAGATTACAAGTACACCACAGTGCATACACCACATAAGGTGTATTACATGTGATGAGTTCTCTGATCTCAACTTTAATATCCATATTAATGGGGTGGACACATTCTTTTGCAGGAACTCCATATTTGCAGATATTGCAATCGTTACATCTGTAAAAGCCATTAAGCTTGTTCAGCACTCTGAATAACAGGGGAAATTGAGGAATTGCATAAAGGATACCTGTCTAATGCAACAGCAGTGCATGCAGAGGGACTGTACCCACTGCAGAAGGCCTGCAACAGAATTGTGATAGCTAGTGATTGTCTGGGGTTGCAAAGAGGTCTACTTCTGGGGTACCCCAACTTCTGATCACCACTTGTACTCATGGTGGTTTTGGCTAATACGGCTAAGAGCATCTGCCAGGACAGTACCCTTCCTTGGGAGGTGTACTGCTGAGAGGGAGATTCCCAGGGAGTGAGCTAGACTCCATACTTTCATGGCCTCAGTAGGGACAACTTTGTGCCCCCTTGCTTGTTTATGTAGCACATTGTAGTTGTATTGTCTATCCTGACCCGAACCACCTTGCCTTGAAGCATTGGAGCAAAAAACGGAATACTTAGATGAGCTGCCCTGAACACCAGCATGCTTTATGTAAAGCAGGGACTCCTGATGGAGCCAGGTACCGTGTTCAGTGTGTTCCCCTAGATGTGCACCCCACCCTATGAGGGAGGCATCTGTTGTTAAGACCGCTGTTGGTGGCAGCTGGAGGAAAGGGACACCCTTTCCTGAGGTTGTCTTTTTCCTGCCACTATTGCAGAGCTTGCAGTTCTTGTGACTGGGATCAGCTTTGACCGGGAATCTCTTTTTCTTTTTATTTTTTTTGGAAACAGTGAGACCTGAGGTGGAACTAAATGTCTAATCTGGAATCTTGACCCCGACACTGCTGCTGCAGTCATGTGCCCTAACAGCTGTAGAAAATTGACTCACTGGTCTGTGGTATATGCAGTTGGAATGAGCCTGCCAGCTGCACCAAGCTGTCTACAATTTCCTGTGGGAGGAAGGCCCTTCCTCTCAGAGTGCCTAGTTTTTAGCCCCTATGGACTCCAGGCGCTGAACTGGTGTTGGCATTGATCTTTTTTTTTTCTTTTCTGATTTACAAGGAGACCCAGTGTACACAGGGTATCCTGGATAGTGATCAGTGTATCTCTACACGCTGAGGAGACTGGCCTACCACCAACCAGTCCTCCAGGTATGGGGAGACTATAAACCCTTGCCTCCTTAGGTATGCTACCACCACTGCTAGGCACTTGGTAACACCCCTGGAGAACAGGTAAGGCCAAAAGGAATGGTTTTGAACTATGTGTCCTTTAAGTCCAGGGATGTTGGCTCAATCCCCCTTCCTGAGTGTAGGGAGGATGGCAGCCAGAGTGACCATTCTGAACTTTGGCTTTGTTAAATCCCTGACTAAATGTCTGAGATCCCATATGGGTCACCACTCCTCTCTTTCCATCAGAGTTACTTTTGATAGTCTGGCAGGTCTGATAAAACTTTGCCCTTAGTTTGAGTAGGATCTTGAACCTGAGGGCAAGTCCCTGGGCCACTACCTCCAGGAACCATCTGTCTGTAGTTATGGGTTCCCAAGCATGGAGGTAGTGGGGCAGCCTGCCCCTACTGGAAGTGGGGAGGTGGCTCTGGCAGACACCTCAGGGATCTGCATAGTCTGTGCACTTGACTGAGTGCTGGGGCAGTATGGCTGCCGCTCATTCTGCCTCTGCCTCTGCCTCTGATGTACACTCTCTGAGGTTGATAGGTAGGTGATATTTTGGCCTGATGAAGAGTTTGTCTTCTGTCTTGGTACTTCTGGGGTGTTGCTGCTTTCTCCTTTGTAACAGCACTCTTACAAGCGACCGTCTACCCATCCATCTTTTCCATGTAAACCTCTGTTTGTTCACCAAATAGGGATGCGTCCAATGCCCTTGTCCAGCCTGGGACAAAATAGTTGTCCTCAGCCAGGCCAATCTCCTCAGAGACACCAAAGTTGCCATTTGCCTGGCTGCAATATCTTTGGTATCCACTGCCATTCTGAATTAGCACTTAGAGGCCTCTATGCTTTTTTTATATATCTTTAGACATAGGCCATGTGAGTGGCCTGTATAATGGGTAAAAAGGCACCTAAGTGGGATTTCTTGGTCACTAAATCCATTTTCTTGGTATCCTTATCCAGTGGGTGTGATGCCAGGTGAATCCCTTCCTTATCACAAGTCACAGCTTTCACCCCCTCTTAATGGCTGTGGTGCTCCGCTCCAGACAGCCACCAAATACTTCCTATCCAGCCTCTAGTCCACCGGGGAAATGGAAGTAGGGTCTTATAAAAATTCTAGAAGCCTGTCTCTTCAGAGACCTGTAGATGGGCAGCACCAGTCTTATTGCTACTGACACATCAATCTTTGTCATATAGTCTAGGCTAGTCTTCCTCCTCTGTGGATTCCTGGGTGGAGAGGGTCCATTGTCTATGTACACCTCAGCAAACTGTTCAAATGAACCGAGAACCGAGGAAGAACCCAGGTCCTGAACCGAGGTCTGTCAACCGGGCCGGAACTGCAGTACCGGTTGCAGCTCCTGTAAAATTTTTATAGCGTTTGCGATTTGTTAGTGGTTGGGACCAATGGGTTTGTAGGTTGCGGTTCCTGAACCGAGTATTCCCCCCTTCCTCTTTATGTTAGCAGAACTTACCGGTTCAGTGGCAGTGTCTGCGGTTCTTTTCTTTAATCAGGGAACTATCTGGTTCCTTTGGTTTCTACTTATGATATCTGCCTTCAGGTGGTTAAACCGTAGGCAGAAAAGCCTATCTGAACATGTTTCCTACAGTCGGGGCAAATGCCTATTAAGCTCTGACTGAGGAAAAAACATTTTGCTTTTTCGAATTCCATAATCTGCCTTCAGGTGGTTAAACCCTAGGCAAAAAAACACAAATTGAATGAGGAAAGAAGATATGTTCACAGCTGGATTATCAGCCTTCTTGAACATGTTTCCTACAGTTGGTTAAAATGACTATGTAGCTGCAACTGAGGAAAAAACATTTTGCTTTTACAGTTTTGTATGTTGTCTTGCACGTGCAGTGAAGACAACATATTGTGGCTGCTTCAGTGGAGAACTGGGTTTCGGAGGTGCAGTCCTGCTGCAGCCAATGACGCCACTGCTTTTTGAGGCCGGGCTCTGTAGTGTCAATGGCATAGCATGCTGTCTATGACAGCAGTTGAAAAAACATGCCACCACCTTGAAAGAAATTAGCCGCTGCAATCAGGGAGCGCCACAGAGCTGTCCCTGATTGCAGCAGTCAATTACTGGTTGCCTCCTGTGGTCAAGCAACATGGCGACGGCTTCCCTGTCAGCTTCTTACAGTCCCCAGAGAAGCCGAGGGACAGCTGCCTTGTACAGTCCCTGTGAAAGCTGATGGAGGTGCTCATTCCCCCTGTTGGCATGCCCCATCTAAATGAATTTGCCGACGGGGGTGCCCAATCCCCATCGGCATAATGTCCTCCCCATTTCTTGTGTGCCGAGGGGGTACCCAATCCCCCTCACCTCATGTGACCCCCCAATCCCCCATCGGCTACAGCCCCCCCAAAAAAACTCTGAGGTGGCATGCTGGGAGCCCACCCCAGCATGCCAAATGCCCCTGAAGAAAGAAAAATGTCCTGCAATTTTTTTTTTTTTACCCTGTAAACGGAAAACAGTCCCTCGTCGAGTCCAGCAGCCCCTCCTCCAACCCGTGCCCACCCTCTGTGCACCCTGCCTCCCCACACCCCTTCCACCCCATACTTACCTCCGGAGCCCAGTGCGACGATCTTCGGTGGACCGGGAACACGTCTGCACTCTTCAAAGCCGACTGCGAACTGAAGATATGCCGGTAAGCTGTATAATGGCATAAATGTTTTTTTTTTCAACTTATGTGGATATCTCGGCCATTTTTTTTTTTTACTTTTGCCACTGAATTTTCAACATGGGGTTTTTGGGACCGCTCTTCATGAATTCAGTCACTGTCATGACGTTATTTGGTCCTGAAAGGTGATTTTGCGGTCACTGCGTGAAATCACCTTTTGGGGCTAAGTAACAAAATAACAGTGTTGCTGTTCATTAGGTGGCCTCCAAAAAGCATATGTTCCAAATTTGGTGAAAAAATTCTAAAAAATGACTGTGTTACGAGCATGCGTTGCGCAGGTTCCATGCACATTCGTAACTTCGCCAGTTTGTAATATTTTCACTCCAGATTTTCAACACTGGCATTTTTCCACACCTTCTTATGAACAGTGCAGCTGTCATTTTTCAAATCCTGGCCCGAAATGTGTTTTCGCACTACCGGCGCAGAGTAGCACGGTCGCTGTGGGAAATCAGTGTTTGGTACAGATTATCAAAATCATAGCAACACTGTTCATGAACAGAGGTCCTAAAATGCCTATGTTGAAAATTTGGTGACAAAATTCCATAAAATGACTATGTTACAAGCATGCATTGCGCAGTTTTCACGCGCACTCGTAACTTCGACAATTTGTAATATTTTCACTCAACATTTTCAACATTGTCAATTTTGCACAAGTCCTTATGAACAGTACAACTGTCATTTTTTTAGATCCTACTTGAAATGTGTTTTCGCACAAGTGGAGCACTATGACGTGGTCCCTGTGGGAAATCAACGATCAGGACAGATGAAGAAAATCATAGTGACAGTGTTCATGAGCAGAGGTTCCAAAATGCCTATGTTGAAAATTTGGTGAAATAATTCCACTAAATGACTCTGTTCCGAGTGTGCATTGAGCAGTTTCTACGTATGGTCATAAATTCACACTTTTTTTATATTTTCACTCAAGATTTTCAACACTGACATCTCTTCACACCTACAGTACCTAGGAATGGCACAGCTGTCATTTTTCACATCCTGCCTGAATGGTGTTTTCCTACATCTGGCACAGAATGGCGTGGTCGCTGTGAGAAATCAAGGTTCGGGACAGATTAACAAAAATCACAGTGCCACTATTCATGAGCAGAGGTCCCAAACACTTTCATGAGGTGGGGTTCACAAAAATGGCATGTTGCAAATTTGTAGTGCGAATGCCAACAAACGGCTGGGGCATTAGGGTTTCTAACTATGACATCCCACCCTGTATATACTGACAGACATCAGGGGTGTGTCTTAGCATTGCCAGCTGTCATGCTCACACCATACCCCCCCCCCCCAACACTGACAGGCATTGAGGTGTGCTTTGGACTCTTCGGCCCCACAGTTCACCCCATTCTCCTATACTGCACCCATTCCAGTGTATGTCCTTATGAAATGGGGTGACTGTAAAGCAGAACACCCCAAGGCACACCTCAGCACTTGTCAGTGTCTGCAGGATAGGGTGAGGTAAAATGCCATGAGCGTTATGGCCGAATTGGGTGAGCGTAAGGCCAGAGGACCCCAAGGCACAACGTAATATTTGTCGCACTGCAGGGTAGGGCGAGCTGAAATGTCATGAACATTATGGCTAATGCCCAAAGGCACACCTCAGTGCCTGTCACTCTCTGTAGGGTGATGTGGGGTTTGACGTCACTTTCATACTTCATTGCCATTCCTATTATGCATCTGTTCAACTCCTATGCTACCAACGCCAATGTCAGCAAGAGAACATTCAGCATTGACAAATGCTTGTTTAACCTCATTCTGTACAAAGTTGAAAATCCATTGGGCCGGTTCTTTTCTTGAGTTAGTGACACACAAAAAAACAGAAAAAACTCAAAGAAATGGTTCTCTGAGAATCAGAAACCCACACCAATGAGTAAGGCTTAAACCTTTACTATTTTACTTTATGCACTTATTTTACATCACGGTTGGTTCAACAACTGCTATGAGAACCAAGAGTTACCCCAGTTTCCCCCAAAAAACAAATTAAGCAACCGGCCCAGCGAAAGAATAAAATATGGAAATGTACTTTTAAAATGTTAAATAAAAGTTTGGTTCCCTCCCGGTTAAATGAACTGAAAAGAAACCTAAAAAAGTTACCAGAATGACACTAAATCTAAACTAGTTTACCTGTAAACCCAAGGACATTGCTTTAAAAATGACAGAAATAAACTTTACTTCAAAAAAAACGAGAAAATAAAAACCTTCAAGAAAGATGCAGGAGAGCTCTGTGAGGCATCTGTACTCTTTAAGCAGAGTAAAGAATCTGACAGTTGTAGAATGTTTACCAGGGACAATGGTTTGAAAAGTGAGCATGAGCCTAACATTACATCATTAGCATAGGTTCTATTAACCATTTCGGCTCCAGGGCAGTACAGTGGGAGGACAATACTGTATATGTCAGAGTACAGTAAGATTTCCTGGGGTTTGAAGAGCAGGTTCCAGAGAGTTGGAAGGCAATATGAGAAGGCAATACTGTATCTGGGATACTTGGGGGCAGGGGAGAAGCTGGTGGAGTGGGTAAAGAACTGGCTCCGGGATAGGCAGCAGAGGGTGGTGGTGGTGGGAGGGTAGCTCTCAGCTCCAAGGTCGGTAACCAGCGGGGTACCACAGAGCTCATTGATAGGTCCTGTGTTGTTTGGCATCTTTATAGCCTATATCTCAGATGGGATTAAGAACAAGATCAGCCTTTTTGTTGATGACACCAAGATCAGTGCAGAGGTGGACAATGAAGAGGGGTGGCTAGGATTAAAGGAGGATCTGGCTAAACTGGAGTGCTGGTCAGACACATGGCAGCTGGAATTCAATGCAAAGAAGTGCAAAGTTATACACTTGGGAGCCAGAAACCCGAGGAATTGCTACAAGCTGGGGGGTACATATATCTACTACAGATAATAATAATAATAATAAATAATAATAAAATTTATTTGATTAAGCGCCTTTCAAGTATTTCAAGGATAAGGAGAAGGATCTTGGGGTGCTTATATAACAGGACAGATTAACCATTCAGCACAGCGCAGGAAGGCAGCAGCTAAAGCTAACAAGATGTAGGGTTGTATTGTCAGAAGAATCTCCTCCAGGAGGAGGGAGGTCATCCTGCCACTGTACAGGTCGCTGGTGAGAACACACCTGGAATACTGCATGCAGTTCTGGAGAGCATATTTAAAGAAAGATATCAAACTACTGGAGAGAGACCAACACAGAGCAACAGGATAATACTCTGAATAGAGAATGAACCCTATGAAGGGAGATTGAGGGAGCTCCCTGGAGGATAGAAGGGATAGAGGGGATATGATTGAGACATTTAAATATATGAGGGGAATAAATAAGGTTAGTACAAAGGGGATATTCAGATTAAATGGAGGGAGAGACACTAGGGGGCACAGTGTGAAATTGGAGGGTGGAAGGATTGCTGGTCCCTGGAATGGAGGGAGCGGGGGGGTGCTGGAGAGAGGAGTGAGTAAAGGTTGGAGGGAAGGGAACTAAATCAGTATTTGGAGATAAAGGAGGTACAGTATGACTGGCAACATGAAGGTGGAGGAGGATGGATAGGATCGCGTACGTGGAGCAGTGGTGCATTTGAGGAGGAGAGTTTGTCATGAAGTGACAAAAGGTAGAGGGTGTCCAGTCTGGCTAAGGAAGTGGAAGGGGCAGTACTGTAGACCACCTCTGAACAGTCACAAACCAGGAGCACCATTTTGCTGACCAGTTTCCATCAAACCAGCACGGGTAGGCAGTCTTTATTGTGGCACGAGGCACCCAGGTTTGGGTGGAGTTTTGTGTGGATGGTGTCCATGTGGACTGAGAAGTTAAGCATGCTGTTGAGCCACATGCTGAGGAACTTGAAGAACTGCACTGCTTTAAGAGGGGAGTCATCCAGTGTGGAGAAGGCCAGAAGTCCTAAGAGCCTGGACAGCTTCTGGCTGGTATCAAAGGTCATTGACAGTTTCACACCAATTTTTTTTGTTGTGGGCTCAGAGATGGTTAGAGTGGAACCAGTGAAAAACATTAAAAAAGCAGTAGATAGACTGGAAGAGAAGATGGCTGTGTCACCTGCATACATGGGTATGCATGAGTTGGCACGGGTAGAAGGGAGGCCATTCAGAAAGATGGAGAACAGGAAAGGACCTAGGATTAAGCACTGAAGGACCCCAGCTTGGATGGACAGGGATGGTGATAAGATCCCTCCACCTGTACTGACTGTTGATGACCTGTTAGGCAGGAATGTAACGAGTCACCGGGGGGGCTGACAATTCTTGGGCTCAGTGGATGCTTGTCTGCATAGCCAGGGGAATTACCAGCAGGTAAGTGGAGGTCATTCTACTCCTGTACAGGTCACTGGTAAGAACACACCTAGAGTACAGTGTGCAGTATTGGTGTCCTTATCTTAGGAAGGATGTCAATTAGTTGGAGACAGCCCAGAGAAGGGCAACCAATATTACCTACGGCCAGCAGGGCAATAGCTATGAGGAGAGGACGGAGGGGCTCAACATGTGCTCCCTTGAGGAAAGAAGGGAGAGGGGGGAAAGTATAAAGACCTTCAAATACCTTAAAGGTATTAATAAGGGAAATACGGTGGGTCTCTTCAGTCTTTGTGGGAACAAGTCCACTGAGGGCATAGCCTAAAGCTGGTAGGGGTAAGATTCAAGCGGGAAATAGGGAGGCACTTTTTTACTGAGAGTGTGGTGGCCAAGTGGAACGAGTTGCCAGAGGAGGTGGGCTTCCTGAAAATAGTAAATAACTTCAAGAGAAGAAGGGAATGAATGAAAGGGAAAGTTGCTGTGGGGGGAGGGAGGAACTGAGGGGGGTCAGGGGTTTGCAGAAAGGGGCAGTTCCCACTGTAAACACAGGGGGGACCTGCACAATCAAGCAGACATGACAACCTGTACGGTTTTTATTTGTTGGCATGAAAAGAAGGAGTACAAGAACAAGGGGGCATGATATGAGGCTAGAGGGGGGAAGGTTCAGGGGCAACGTGAGGCAGTAATTTTTCACAGAAAGAGTAGTGGATGCTTGGAACAGCCTCCCTGCAGAGGTGGTGGAGAAAAAAATGATAGGGGGAATTCAAGAAAGCATGGGATAGACATAAGAGTACTCTCTCAGTAGGGAAGAGAGGGGGTAAGCTCAACTAGGGTATGCGGTATTGCATTAGGTAGGGAAAAGGAGCAGACGTGATGGTCCACACAGTACTTATCTTCCATCACCTTCTATGTTTCTATGTTTGTATGTTCATAATACACAGTTCCCTGTCTATTATTCTATTTTTAATATATACCCAAGGTGTGCAATGCTACATACTGTATGAGTGTGACATTTGAGGGGTTTGTCAAGCATTACACACTGAGGGTGCATATTAAATTTGATTATAAAATGGGCTTAAGAAACCCAAGTGTAACCCCTAGATGGCGCTATCCCAGGGGCTACTACCCCTGCCTGATTTGCCACTAACAGGTTGAGGGGCCTGGATCCGATGGCGGGTGCCTCCACCCAGAGGTCAGGGTTTGCAATAGTTAAACTAACTTGGTCACAGCCCTCTGGGACACTGCAGCCCCCTTTCTTCTCACTAGTGGCCCACACAATATATCAGAATTAACTTCACAGTATACACTTGCCCCAGGACTGGTTCAGGCACTGGGACCTCCTGTAAATAAGATACAGTGCAACAATCACAGTACAATACTTTAACATAGACAAATACCTCAGGCAGTATAACTTTGCTGAAACAAGCAGCTCTGATTTATTTAGGGATATAACAAGGACGGGGAATCAGGTTAATTAGCTTATCACTTTACTCATCTACTTATGGCTCTGTGCACAGGCCTATCTCTACCAGTTACTGTCCCTGGGTACCCAAGCCCTAGTGGCTAGTCCAAACTGTGCAGCTGGTAGGGCCCTTTCACACAGAGAAAAGAAAAATTAGTTAAACAGTCAGCAGTACAGTAATTCCATTTGGATTCAATGTGGCAATTCAACAGGAAGCGACCCTGAATTAGTACTCACGACCTCCAAACAAGATAGGGTCCTTCAATGTCAGCAGGCTACTCTTGAGCTCCACGAGACTCTCACACATTTAAATGGCAAACTGCAACAGGCAAAAGTCCTTTAATGGCAGCAGGATTCACTTGAGCTACACAAGCCTCCTCACACATTTATATGGTAAAAAGAAAGTACTATACCAGGCAGGCTGCTTCTCTATCCCGATCGCAATTACTGCACAATACCTGGGACAACACACAGCAGATTCAATTCCTGACAGACCGAGTGCAATTCAGCAATTTCTCCAGTCTTCTACAGGGTGAGCCTGGTTTCTACTCTTCAGATATCCTTTGATTCTCTTCACAGGATGGATTCAGTCCTAACAAGCAGTTACACAAGCTGCAGACCGAACTCTGGGCCTTACACGCTTCCCAACTAAAACTGCACACCGAAAACACAGGGCTCCTTCTCTCTTCACTGCCAGAGCTCAACTGAAACTCCAGCAGACAAACTGGCACTTCCTTTGAGTTCCTCCCAGTTCTTGGCTGGATTGGCTGTCACTCACAATAGACTGCCCCTGTTGGTCCAAAAAGGCGCCGAAGTCCAAACTACATCTCCCAGAGTCACTGCCCATACAATCCTCTTGTGGCTGGCTCAGATTACGAGTCCAAGTTCTGATTCGTCCAAGGCACCATTTTAGAGTTACCTTAACCCACACTGATTGGTCCAGTTCAGCAGTTCAAAACTAGAATGGGGAACTAGGCAAACATAGTTCTGACTGCAAAGAAAGCAGGTTAGACAAACTGTATTTTCATTATTACTCTAAATGATTTCTGGCAAACAGTTACATCTTTCAGATAGGTTCCTTTGCACTCCTAGTGACTGCAAAATGGAGTGAATTGGCAGCAGCTCGAGTGGTACTCAAGCAAAGAAACACACAGTCCCCCCATACAAACTAATTATGTCTGCAAGCAGACAGCTCTTAAAGAGACAGTACTAGAGGCTCTAAAAACACTCACAGATAAACAGCTTAAACACCAAACACCATTCAGGCTTGGAACATTCAAGCAAGCTCCTGGAAGTCTTTTGGGAACCCCCATTTTCAGGGGGGTTACACCCTTCCTGGCCTGGGAAAGCTTGACATCCGCGTAAAGTAAGTACTCTATAAGTTTCAACTGCAACCATATACATTTGCATTAGGCTCACATGTAATCATCAGTCAATATATCATTTTACCAAGAACACATTTCTGAAACATTGCAGTATGTCACTCTTTACACAGTATTACACACATTGTACCATAACTCAAGTTATTACCTCTTGTACATGAAACCTGAAGAGAGGGGCCCTTCCTATCAGTTACCTTGGGGTTGGACGGGCAAGGCACCATACTTAGAGGGCAACACAAGTAACTTGAGTTAGCACTGATGCTCAGTTTGGGCAATGAGCTCGGGACACATACACTCTTATGGACAACATTGAGAGGCAAGTCCACAGGCCTCCCAAGGGAATCATAACTGAGGTGCACCACAGGCTTTACAGCTCGACCAGTCTTTCTAGGGGGAACTGTTACAGTCTCTGCACTCTGAGCCCCATTTTCAGCACTGTCCTCACTTGTCAGGGGAGTCTCCATGGGGGTACAGAGGCTAGTACTTGGGGCACTTTCGGCTCCAGAAGTTACAGTTTCTGAGTCCACAACATTTGGCGCGCATGGAGAGCTTTCGGACACTGGCAGTGGACTGTCAGGGCACTCAAAATACTCTTCTTGTTCTGGTGTATCACCAGTCTGCCCCAATCCATCATTTTCCTCCCTGAAAGCTCAAACAGTTCAACCATGCACAATGATTCCATTTCGTCTGATCTGATGCTTTGCACTTCACTTTCTGGGAGCATTGGCTCCAGGGACAAGCTGGGGCTTAGACAGTCCAGAAGGCCCAGCTTCATCTCCAGTATTGACTAGGGATTGCCCCGAAACAACTGACTCAGTTCAAGAAGGATAGTATTCAAAGTCACTCTCACTTTCTTCTGATATGGACTGACAGTCATGCTCAACTGGGACTTGTGGAGGGAACACTTTAACTCTGCTTCTGTAGGTGCAGACTTTCTTGATCTTTCTTAGCAGCAGCTCTAGTCACTGGTCCAGAGGGGCATCTTCTGGGGCTCAGACTCAATCAAGATTTGTCCAATGGGCAGTAAATGATTTCTATGCATTGTTTTACATCTTTTGAATTATTCTCAGGCCTTACTTTTGTACACTGGCAGATCATCTAGTTTGCCCACTACAATGTGAGGGAGATGGTGCCATCTGTCAGCAATCTTGTGTTTGCCATGCAGTCCCAGATTTCTTAGCAATACCTGATCTCCTCCTGGAGTTCCTGTGCTTTCACCTTTTATCATACCTTTCTTTGTTGGCCAGATTTCTTTTGGCAGCCATGGTTTGAGCCAGTTGGTACGATGAGTTAGCTGGGCCTTTAACTTTTGCACATACTGTAAATAGTTGTCAGCTTGAACCCCATCAGGAGAGACCCCAAAACACACATCTACCGGTAGTCGAGCTTTCTTCCAAAACATCAGGCGGTAGGGGAGAACCAGTGGCATCACTTTTGGTGCAGTTATCAGCATGTACCAGGGTGCTAATTTGTTGGCTCCATCTAGGCTTGTCCTTTGGTGCAGGGTGCCTAGCATATCCAGCAAAGTGCAGTTGAAACGCTCAGGCTGTGGGTCCCCTGGGGGTGGTAAGGAGTGGTTCTGGACTTCGTGACTCCACAGAGAAAGCATCTCTTTGATCAGATGACTCTCAAAGTCTCTCCCTTGATCAGAATGGATTCTTTGTGGAGCCCATAGTGAACAAAAAGTTTCTACAAGTACTTTGGCCAGTGGATGCTTTCTGGTCTTTGGTGGGGAAAGCTTGGGCATATCTCGTGAAATGGTCAGTGACCACCAGCACATTACTGATATTTCTTTGATCTGACTCAAACTCAGAAAATCAATACAGACCAGCTCCATGGGTGCACTGGTGGTGATGTTAATAAGGGGCAGCCCTCTGGGGCAAAGCTTTCTCTGTAAGCAGCGACTACAAGTTTGAATGTGTTGCTCCACATCAGCCCCCATCTTAGGCCAATAGAATCTGGATCTCACCAAGTCAAGTGTTCTGTCTATACCAAGGTGCCCCATGTGGTTGTGCAAGAACATCAGTACTGAGTCTCGAAAGGCAGGGGCAGCACTAGTTGTTGTTTATCTACTTGCCCCTCTGTCTACTGTTTCTCTGTATAACAGTTTATTGATCAGTTTCAACTTAGGACCTTCTTTGTATAACAGTGCAGTTCTCAAATCAGTGAGCGTAATTTGGACACATCTTTTCCTGCATAGAGGGCTTCTAAAGCTGCTTTGATCATGGGATCGCGGATTAAGCCCGCCGAATACTGTCATTGTCCAGCTGAGGCAGTGCACCAATGTCTATTGCAGAAAAGTGGCAATAAGCAGCAGGTATGCAATTCTCAGAGGGTCCCAAGCAATCCACTCATGCAGTCCATCAGTCTCGTGGACATTTGTTCCTTCCTGTCAAACTTCCGCAGAGTGCCCGAATGTCAGGTTCTGCCAATCTGACCCAATCATTCTGGGGAACAGGCCTCCGGGAGAGAGCATCAGCATCTATGTGGTTCAGACCTGCTCGGTATTCGAGAGCATAGTCATATGTAGATAACGCAGAAAGCCACCTATGGCCAGTGGCATCCAACTTAGCTGAGGTCTGCACATAGGTCAAAGGATTATTGTCAGTTTTTACTAGTATTTTAGCCCCATACAAGTACTCATGGAATTGGTCAACAATAGCCCACTTCAAAGCTAGGAACTCTAACTTATGTACAGGATAGTTCTTTCGGATGGGGTCAGGCTTCTACTGGCAAAGGCCACTGGTCTCAGGCCATTCTCGTGCTCTTGGTACAACACAGCCCCCAACCCTTGCAAGCTAGCATCAGTGTGCAGGACATAAGGTTTTCTTGGATCGGCATAGGCCAGCACTGGAGCATAGGTAGTTGATATATGATCTCATGAAAAGCAGTCTCACAATCAGGAGTCCAGCAGGCCCCAAATACTTCACTCGGATGAAAATACACTCTTTCAGTCTTGAGGGACGCTGACTTTTGGTATTTTTGTGGGTTGGGGATACCCTTGAGTAAGGTTAAGTAAAGGGCGATCACTCTTGAATAGTCCTTGATGAAATGCCGATAATAACCACAGAATCCCAGGAATCTTTGCAGTTCTTTTAGATTTTTGAGCTGTGGCCAGGTGGTCAAGGCCTCAACTTTACTTGGGTCGGTCTCTATTCCCTCGGTGGAAACTATGTGTCCCCCATACTTTACTGATGTTTGAAAGAATTGACACTTATCAATGGACAGTTTAAGGCCAAAGTCCTCCAGTCGGTCCAATACCTTAAATAATCTGCTCTCATGTTCCTCCAGTGAGCTGCCAAACACAATAACATCATCTAGGTATACCAGGCACTCTAGTAAGTTCATGTCCCCCACTGCACGCTCCATCAATCGTTGAAAAGTGGCTGGGGCACCTGAAATCCCTTGAGGCATCCTCATGAATTCATAGAGGCCAAGCGGACAGATAAAGGTTGTCTTCTCACGGTCCTCTGGGGCCATCGGGATCTGGTAGTACCCACTGCGGAGATCCAGCACAGAGAACCACTTGCTCCCGTTTAGGCAGTCCAAAGCATCCTGAATGCGGGGCATTGTGTACTGATCAGGGATAGTCCGCTGGTTTAAGGTGCGATAATCCACGCACATCCTTACTGTCCCATTCTTTTTCCTCACTACCACAATGGGGAAAGCACAAGGGCTTCTGGATTCTTGTATTACACCAGCAGCTAACATCTCTTGCAGATGCCGTCTCACATCATCTATATCAGCAGGTGCCAGGCGTCGAGACCTCTCACGAAATGGTCTTTCGTCATGCAGCCGGATATTGTGCTCAGCTCCTTGCGCATCCCTCGTCCCATTCCTTTAAAGAAAACACCTGGTCTCTCTGGGCAAGCTTCACTGATCCTCACTTTCCATTCAGCTGGCAACGGGGAGTCACCAAAATCAAACAAGTCAGGTGTTACTCTGTCATTCTTCCTCGAACTCTTGCTGCTGGGTAGCACTGCAGTGTCTGCACAATGCACATTAGCCAGAATGCAACCTCTATTTACTCGAATGTCTCTTTCAGACACATTATGAACTTGGACCATTACCCTTCTGGCATAAGCATGGGCTCTAGCGGGCAAAATACTAGGCTTGACCAGCAGTCCCTCTGGCAATTTTCCATTGCCTGGTGCATCAACATTAATATTTTATTCTTAACATCCTTTCTGATATGGACCTCTCCCTGTAAGGTACACTGGGCATTTGGCCAGGATCAGAGACTCAGGATCCTTCTTCCATACAATTCCGACCGGTACCTCTGGTTCTATTTTTTCAGCATCTCTGTGCCTCATAGGCCTTCTTAATTAAAGCCAGAACTCTTAAAGCTCTACTAGTCTTTGACCCTGTTTTCATAACACAACTGTGCCAGCCTTCCGAACATATGAGCATTTGTTCCAATCAACAAAGGGACACCATCATACAGTCCAGTGGGGGACACACTAAGGCTAGGGTCTCTACTTGTTCGGCCACTCCAGCCACGGAGGTGGGGAAAGACAGCCAAATTCAGATATACCCGGAATAGGGTAGGCCTTCTCACTTAACCCCCATACATGCAGTCCTTCTAATGGTTGTAAGATGCTCTGACAAATGCTTCTGATACCAATCCTGGAACATAATTGTCACTTGGGAGCCACTGTCTAATACAGCTCTTGTAGACACTCCATTCACCTTTACAGTGGTCTCCATGGAGGACCCACTATTCTGGACCAGTCTGGAGAGGCGGTAGTGGGGGCCTGGGCAACTGACCTTGCCACAAAAGACGTGAGTTAGCATTTTTGGTGCCCTCACTGGGATCATTTGTGCACCTCTTAACCACTGATTTGTTCTCCAAGCTCTCCTTGTAGCCTATATGCAACTTTGTCAGTGTCTTTTGGGGACCGGCATTCCCTCTTCATGTGCCCATCCTTCCACAATTATAGCAAAACATACTTTCTGGAGTTTGAGCTGGCCAAGGCACCACACTGGGAGCCAGGGCGGGGGTACTACTAACTGGAAACCTTGGTGCCATCTCTGTCTGCGGCGTGATAAGCATTTGGAGACATCTCGTCAGTTTCTCCACTTCCATGGTCAAGGAATTGAGTTTGGAGCTGTTATCAGCAGGAGATACATGGGTGAGTACCCCACCCCATAACAGATGCAGTCGGATATAGGTCGGGGCTTCTTGCAGGCGTGGCCTTCATAAAGGGACTGTTTTTGAATTCGGATCTCTCTCAACAGTTCGCCCCATTGTGGCATATCTTTTCCTTGTCAGAGCACTCATTGACTGCCAACCTCTGCCCTGAACTTCACTTGATGGGCCACCCTCAGTCACTCGGGTCGTAGCCGCAGCTATTGGTGCAGGTCCCTCCCGAGGTCGCCTTTTCTCAACTCCTCGAATTTCTCTCATTAACTCATCATAGGAGGGTGGGGATTCCAGTCAATTTGCCAGGCGTAACTGAAGCAACAGCAGTTCTGAGAAGGGGGCAGACTTAAGGATCCTGTCCAGCCTGGTTCGGTCCAGTTCAATTGCTGGAAAACTACCCTTTCTGAGGCATTCTTGCAACAATTTTTCCAGCCGAGATACATACACAGACAACTCCCTTGGTACTGTTGTGCATTTCTTACTCTCCACCATAGATCCTCATCAGAATCTAGGCTCCCATGCACATTCTCCAAGGCCTCAAGATAGGCCTGTGCAGTCACTTCAGGGTTACTGGCCGTTTAGCACGGATGGTAGCCAGGGCAGGACCCCGGGAGGCCTCACTAACCCTCTTTCGCTCGGCTTCCGAGCATTGCCATTCTAGCAATTTGGGGCAACATAGTCTATCCAGGTCTCCCAGTCATCCTCCCTTGGGGGTGGGAGGGTGCCAGAAGATCCTCAACCTTGGTAAGAGTCGTGACTAATGGCAGGTGCAGAAATAGGGGTCTGCATTGGTTCAGCCACCATTATGGGTACTGGGCGGAAGAGGGTGTTGGGGAGGAACACCCCAGGTGGCAAGAATAGTTTCTTCAAGTCCTCCACAGTTTTCCCTTCCCAGCAACCATTTAGCAACTTTCTCCTCAAAGTTTCAGACAGTGGTGGGGCTCATTCCCCGGTCTTTACTGTCCTTAGTTATCACTCTCCAGGCAGTGAGGCTCCTCTGGGGTAATGGTCTGTGGCACTTTGGAGCTATCTATGGGATCCTTAAACTCTACTAGGGCCAGGAAAGTGTGGGTGAGCAGATTAGCATGCCGACCCACCACCACAGGGTTTTGTAAACCTTCCACCTTGGAAAGTACTCCTGTACAGTGTCCGGATTGATACCCAGGGGATGTCCAGGATAAGCATAGCATTTGGGGTCAATCTCCTCCCAGTACACCACTCCACCAGCCGTGCACAGCCACTTCTGTTGGGGTACCATTTTTTTTTTTAACAGTGGTTCGTAAATATGGCCACTAGAGGACACACAATCCCAGCGGTGCCTCCAAGATGTAACCCCTAGATGGCTATCCCAGGGGCTACTACCCCTGCCTGATTTTCCACTAACAGGTTGAGGGGCCTGGATCCGATGGCGGTGCCTCCACCCAGAGGTCGGGTTTGCAATAGTTAAACTAACTTGGTCACAGCCCTCTGGGACACTGCAACTTTCTTCCCACTAGTGGCCCACACAATATATCAGATTACCTTCACAGTATACACTTACCCCCAGGACTGGTTCAGGCACTGGGACCCCCTGTAAAATAAGATACAGTGCAACAATCACAGTACAATACTTTAACATAGACAAACACCTCAGGCAGTATAACTTTGCTGAAACAAGCAGCTCTGATTTATTTAGGGGGACATAACAAGGACGGGGAAATCAGGTTAATTAGCTTATCACTTTACTCATCTACCTATGGCTCTGTGCACAGGCCTATCCCTACCAGTTACTGTCCCTGGGTACCCAAGCCCTAGTGGTTAGTCCAAACCGTGGCAGCTGGTAGGGGCCCTTTCACACAGAGAAAAGAAAAATTAGTTAAACAGTCAGCAGTACAGTAATTCCATTTGGATTCAATGTGGCAATTCAACAGGAAGCGACCTGAATTAGTACTCACACCTCCAAACAAGATAGGGTCCTTCAATGTCAGCAGGGCTACTCTTGAGCTCCACGAGACTCCTCACACATTTATATGGCAAACTGCAACAGGCAAAAGTCCTTTAATGGCAGCAGGATTCACTTGAGCTACACAAACCTCCTCACACATTTATATGGTGAACAGTAACAGGCAAAAGTCCTTTAATGGCAGCAGGATTCACTTGAGCTACACAAGCCTCCTCACACATTTATATGGTAAAAAGAAAGTACTATACCAGGCAGGCTGCTTCTCTATCCCGATCGCAATTACTGCACAATACCCGGGACAACACACAGCAGATTCAGTTCCTGACAGACCGAGTGCAATTCAGCAATTTCTCCAGTCTTCTACAGGGTGAGCCTGGTTTCTACTCTTCAGATATCCTTTGATTCTCTTCACAGGATGGATTCAGTCCTAACAAGCAGTTACACAAGCTGCAGACCGGAACTCTGGGCTTACACGCTTCCCAACTAAAACTGCACACCAAAACACAGGGCTCCTTCCTCTTCACTGCCAGAGCTCAACTGAAACTCCAGCAGACAAAACCGGGCACTTCCTTTGAGTTCCTCCCAGTTCTTGGCTGGATTGGCTGTCACTCACAATAGACTGCCCCTGTTGGTCCAAAAAGGCGCTGAAGTCTAAACTACATCTCCCAGAGTCACTGCCCATACAATCCTCTTGTGGCTGGCTCAGATTACGAGTCCAAGTTCTGATTCGTCCAAGGCACCATTTTAGAGTTACCTTAACCCACACTGATTGGTCCAGTTCAGCAGTTCAAAACTAGAATGGGGAACTAGGCAAACATAGTTCTGACTGCAAAGAAAGCAGGTTAGACAAACTGTATTTTCATTATTACTCTAAATGATTTCTGGCAAACAGTTACATCTTTCAGATAGGTTCCCTTTGCACTCCTAGTGACTGCAAAAATGGAGTGAATTGGCAGCAGCTCGAGTGGTACTCAAGCAAAGAAACACACAGTCCCCCCATACAAACTAATTATGTCTGCAAGCAGACAGCTCTTAAAGAGACAGTACCAGAGGCTCTAAAAACACTCACAGATAAACAGCTTAAACGCCAAACACCATTCAGGCTTGGAGCATTCAAGCAAGCTCCTGGAAGTCTTTTCAGAACCCCCATTTGCAGGGGGGTTACACAAGTCTCTGATTGGCTGCTACATCATCTGAGCTGTGTCCTTATCAGATGATATAGTAGCCAACCAGGACTACTGCCCACCAAGATGCCCCATGACAGGAAGGAATCAGTGAGCTCTGCTAAGCCTAAACAGAAACACTAACTCGCAGAGCTCACTGAAGCGGCAGCAATCCAACACAATGGCTGGCACAGCTCACAACACGGAAATGGCAGCCTCTGCAAAAAAAATAAATCTCCTGTAATGCTGCTGTACTGGCCCGACCAAGCTCACAGTATAGTGATCCACAGCAAAAATGAATGACAACAACTGCATCTAATCTCATCCTTCCTCCTGGACAGAAAATTTCACTTGAAATCTTCACTCGTGATCCACCGAAAGCATCCTGTGTTGAGAACTGGAAGTTGTTCAGTCTGTGATATCACTTGAGCTTAGTCTCGTTGTAACTAGTTAATCATTTCAAGAGTTAACCCATTTTACAGTTCATGTTAGCCATTTCCTTCCATTTGTCACTAAACAAACCCGAATCTAGCTGTTGAAATTTGGTAACCAGGAAACAACTTTCTATGGCGGCACAAACGGATATGCTGAATTTCAACTTGTAGATTCCGGGTTCATGAAGTGAGAAATGGAGAGAAATATGGGCTGAGCATGAGGACTGTGCTATTGAAGTGGGTTTGAAAGGCCAAGAGACACAGTTGCTAGATTACAACCGAGACTAAATGGTGTGGTGTCACAGACTGAACTGAAAGCTTTCTTACGAAAGTACATGCGGATGCTCGTGGATCAGCGATAGTGAAGATTTCAAGCCAGATATTTTCTACCATCGGGGAGGAGAGGTTAGAATACATGCAGTTTGTTCTGTTAATTTTTATTGTGGATCAGTATACTGTGAGCTTGGTCGGGCATTTGCAATACAAAAACATTCAGTGTGTCTCTGATCATGCAAGGCTGGGGGGCTACATCAGACAGCACTTCTAAGATCGTGGTCATCTTATTTGCTGCCTCTGAAACAAACACGCTCTCTTAGGTACCAAAGACAAACTAAATAAAAATTAAGGTGTGCCCATTGGGAATAGCGCCTGGTGCCTTAGTACACCCCCTCATGCTGTTTTTATCAGGCAATAACCCACAATTGTCGCAGTTATTGCTTACGTAATTACACCATCCCATGACTTATTTTATATAATCACTAAGCATCAATTTTTTCTGTCCCCCCAACCCACGAAATAGTAACCACTCCAGCTTTTATTTAAGAGACAGAGAATGTGTTCCTCAGTTGCACTCTATAAAACCTTAGCAGTGAGGGAGCTGTGGATGTCATTATAGGATTTGTTTAATTTAATTTACTCTGTGAGAGAAACTGCACTACTCAGCTTTTCTCTAAAAGCTGACATTTCAGGAAGAGCTGGGCTTGAGACACAGACAGTCCAGCAGTCTCCAGCACTGCTGTGTTGAGTTTAACTTTATTTTATTTTGTGCCGTGTGTAGGATTTAGCTGAAGAAAAGGGTTTTACAATTTTACTTTCACTTTTAAAGTAAAAGGTGCCAACTCTGAGACTTACTGCTGCGCTTCAGACAGTGACAGAGCAAGTTTTGAGTGCAGCTCCTTTGTTTGAAGTCACATGTGTGCCATAATAACTGGCTGGTTATTGTGGCAAATAATAACTGGTCATCAACATAAGAAAAAAAAAAAACAATGACCTGTTATATTCCATTAAATGGCCAAGACAATCTTCCTGCAGTTATTAATAATAATAAAATTTATTTAATTAAGCGCCTTTCAAGTTTTCAAGACGCTGTACAGTTCAAAAGATCAGGCAACAAATACAATAAAACACAACAACAATTTCAACAAGTAAAACCAATTACAATAAGGGTGGAAAGGCCTTATTCCATAAAAAGGACTTTAAGGCCCTTTTAAAAATATCCACTGTTGTACTCTCTCGGAGCGGACGGGGTAGAGAATTCCAAAGGGATGGAGCCACAAAGCCAATTAATATTAACTTGCACAAAGCAAGCTAATTGCTCAATTCTAAATAGCTTGCTACTTCAGCCAGTCAGAAGCAAAAGATAATGAACATTCTGGTACATAACTAGGTCCAGTGACATCACCATTGTGCTACCATGTGGTAAACTACATTGTCATTATGCTCCCAGCTCCCTCAGCTATAGGAGTTTGGGGAGTTCTGCAGATAATACTCTCAAACTCTGGGCGAGGGATGCAGTCATCTTGCAGTAAAAGGGCCTACTCTGGGGAGCTAGGAGTTGAATTTAATGTTGTTGAACATTGTGGGTGACCACACAGCACCCTGCACTACCTATGAAACTTGTGCCGTGAGGAAGCAGTGCCAATCATGGGGATAAGGAAGGGAGGGAAACAGGAAAAAATACCCAGAGGCACAACAAAGTGAAATCCTTGCTGCCCATGTCACAATGGCCTAACTGTGTCCTCCAGAGCCCCTGCCTCTGTGCTGGATGTTGAGGGAATCAATAGGATACAACCTGCTGCAGAAGTGAAGCCACAGGAAAGTCAACATGGGCCATCAGAAGGGTGCATGGTGGCACACAGTCAGTGCTGGAATGGGAACTGGCAGTGGAGACAGAGACAGGCCACTCATTGGAGAGGAAAAATGTAAATAAAAAAGAATATTCCAGTACATATTAGTTAATATCTTCCTGTGCTTTCACAAGTGTAGCCTGAGAAAACAGGAAGATTTAAAGGGTTACCAGAAGGGGAAATGAGGATTTCTGTAATGTGATTAGACCAATTTAAAAAACAGTAATGGAGTTGCCTGCATTGTAGGTCAATCAGCTAGCACTACCAACACCCAGCCCGAGTCAAGCAAAAGAGCAAAAAATGTAGCTTACCCCACTGTTGGTTCCCCTGCTTACTAAGGTCAATTAATTCCACTCTCTATGACCAGTCTTAATATGCAGATTCAGAATGTACCAGAGACCAGTCAGAATCCAAATGAAAAATTGCTTAATGCTGTCTTATTTTAGCTGTATTAAAATGTAAGAGCAAAGCCAGCCCAGCGGCACAGTGGTAGCACTGCCACTTGCAACACAGATGACCCGGGTTTGGAAACGTACGTGCAGCATTGGAGAGCCAGCCAGGGGTAGGAGGAGCATCTGATAAACTGCTCTCCTACATGGAGAGAGGGTCTTGTCACCGGATGATATACAAACTCTAAGTGGTGGCCAGACATAGGTGAGCCTGAACCAAAAGCTGAAGCTGATTGGTGGAAGTGGCAGATGTCAGCACGTCAGGTGTGGCAGCACATCCGGCATGTCATGACATCCTTGCATGTCCATTTCATCAGAGGAGGGGCAATTACAAGTGTAAGCACCCTCTGGGAGCTTACTAGTTAATTTTGGTTGCTAGGTGTAGTGAGAGAGAGAGAGAGAGGGGGAGAGAAACAGAGAGAGAGGGAGAGAGAGGGGGTAGAGAGAGAGAGAAAGAGAGAGAAAGAGAGAGCTGGTGCTGTTAGGTTTGGATGCTGGGCTTGCTTGCTATCTGCAGATGGGGCCCCATCTCTAGGGGGTATAAATAGCTGGGTCTATGTGATGATGGTGGTCGTGGAAAGGCGATCACCATTAGGGCGAATGTACATTGGCAAAAATCCATTTCACCAATGTACACTCACAGCGCACGGCAAACGGGCACTGGGGACTTGCTATCTTTTCTTTACGGAGGGTGCTGTGACCCTCGCACCTCCCTACTAAAGGATTCTCAACTCCAGAGGGGTGCATGTTGGGGTGGGTGAAAAAAAAAAACATTTTGACGGACCAGCACAAAAATCCCAATGTGCCCAGCACCGAACCCGGTACCCTTCCAAGCCTAGTCTGCCATGAACCCACCATGCCACATGGGCAGTTTGGCAACTCACTGTCACGCTACACCTCACAAACCCTTCCTCCCCTTCCACCCGTCGCACGGTGTGCTCGCTCCCCCCCCACACGCATATACATATAGCAACAGGATGTTGCTATGCCTGAATTCACCTCCCATGTCCAGTAACCCAGTGAACAGGTGCCATTATTGAGTCGCCCTTTTTGTAAGCGCTCAATGGCGGTTGCCTTTCTCACAGGATACCTAAATAGCTAGTGCTGGCGCCATTTCAGGGGAGAGCCAGGGGAAAGAAGAGAGAGAGAGAAGTCGGGGGGGTTCGGCCTGCAAGTTCAGCTTGAGGGCCAAGGCGTGGCCAGGGTGGACTGCTTGCCACCCCAGCCCTCCTCCCTCAAACACCTGCGTATGAAAAGTGAGGTGGTTCAAGCAGGTAGAGAGTGAAATCTGAAGGGGAGCTTTGCAGCACAAGTCTCAGGGCCTGTCAGTGCATTTGGGAGCCAGAGCCCATGAAGCAAGAAGAGGAGGGCCCGCTATGTGATCTCTGACACCTTGGTAGGGTAAGCACCGATGAGGGCCCTGCATTTTAAGTAGTCTCACCTGTAGTCTCGGCCGTGGGTGAATGCAGCCTGTTAGATCAACATGTCTCCTGTGAGTGGGCTTGCTCTGGCAGTTTAGGCCTGGGGCGAAGTTTAGAGGTGGCGTCTGGACTGTTGTGGGTGTAGTGGTGGCAGCATTACCCCTTTTCCTCTGGCCAGTGGTCGCTAAAATGTTGGGACCCTCAGGGTGGGTAGCCTGTGGAGGCTGGGCAGTGTGCACATGAGGAATGGTTGGTTGGGACCCTGGCAGGGTGGCAGACTGTCCAGGTGCTCCGTGTGGCACAAGCAGCAGTCCCCCGGGTGAAGGTAGTCCAGAAATTACTGCATGAGTGTATGTGCTGTTGGTTTCCATTATCAGGATGCAGAATTCCCTGGGAAGCCATTCTTGGCACGTAGCATTAGTAATTGGATGTCCTTAAGGTCTTTGGTGGTTTTGTTCTTGCTAAAATTGACTATGTAAGACCTTGAAGTAAAGAAAATGATTCATGTTTTTGTTAGATGTGTCCCCCCGAAGGAGAAAGTTTAAGGATAGGCCAAGTTGGTGTTGGGATTGGAACAGTAGAAATATTTCTTGATGTCATAGTCCCTAGTGTATGCTCCATTTTGAGATTCAGAGAATGAAGAGTAAGCAAGTGCCTGTGGAAGAATTAGATTGAAATGAAGAGATATGAAATGGAAGTGTTGCTAAGTACAAACTACCTCTGAGTGTGGCCTGGTTCGGTTCACAGTATTGCTGCTGTCAGAAATGTAGCCTTTTCGGCTTGAGTAAATGTCTGCATGCAATAAATCAGTAGGTTAGAGAAAGAGATTGTTGCAGAAGGAATGCCAGGTTTTGGCCTCTGAAGTGTCCCCACCGTGTATGTATCCCCTAGGCTCCATGGAGTGGTTCATTAACTGTCTTGTTCATTAAATCTGTTTTTGCATCTTTGATTCTGGAATGGACATTAAACTTAATCGATTTGAACTATGCAATTGAGTGTCTGCTAACAAACATTGCCCCCTGCAGCTCATCTTTGGAACTAAGAAGATAGCCTGCTCCCAAACTAGCGAAGCCATTTCTCTGCCATCAGAAAAACCCAGGTAAAGAGCATTTCTATTTTCTTGGACTGTTTTCTGGTTTGTACAGTACCCTCTCCCATTTTTACTATTTGGCTACCCCTACACAGTGGTGGGGGGGGGCTCGCAATGTGGGGGCTCATCCGGGATTTGAAAGATCTATTTGGGGAGCAAGTTTTGTGCTTGGACTGACTTTTGGAAGCTTCAAGGAAGTTTCTGTATTGTGCAGGCACCATGTTAAACTAGTGCAGCATCACACCTCATAGCAGCGCAATTTTGCAACATAAACTGTTTAGCATCTATTTAATGCATACATAATTCTGTGAGATCCACTGTTGATTGGCTGGAGGTAGCCGAGCTGGGAGTTGCGGTCATGTTGCATGGAACAGGAAGCACCATCTTTACTGACTCCCATCTGCACTGTGCCACAAGTGTGTCAGTGAAAGGAAACACCCGAGTGCTTTGGACTTTTAAAAAACAAGTAAAGCATTGTTTAAAGAACCTTGGCAAGCCCCACCATGGCTGAGGCTTCAGGAGATGTAAGTCAGATGATTCTTGTGCCAGCATCTCTGCTTTCATGGCTATGGGACTTAGCCCAAAAGGGAGGAACGCAGGAGAAGAGTGCGTGATCTGCCATCATTCCCATCCCATGGTGTGGTGAAAGTTCTGACAGTTTTCTTGGACTGTGCTGGTAGTGGTGCCATTTTCTCAGTTTTCTCTGCTATTGCATACCAGCCCTCTTGGAGTTTGGCTACTACCTCTGCTTTGGTGAGTGCTGCCTCCTGTAGTCTGGGAAACTGAGAGCAGGTGGGGGCTGCCACCAGTGAAGTAGTTTTTGGGGAGAGGAGCACTAGCCATCTGCCCAGTCCTTCTCCCCCCCCCCTGCGGTGCCTGGCCCTCCCCATGGCAGAGTGAGCAGCTGTGGGGTGACAGGTAGGACCAAGCCATCAGAGTCCCTTGTGTTGGGTCCACACCCCTCAGCAGCAGGCACCATGAAGAGATCCAGAGAACCGCACCCCCCATTGCTGCAGAGGCCCCAGCTATCCAGCATCCTGATGTAGAGGTGGAAGAAATTATATCTGAAGGTGACTTCAGTATGGGAGAACAGAAGTATACTGTGCCCACTCCACCTGGTGTGCAGTACAAGCCATATACCTTTGATGATCTGTTGTGGGAATGGGACATCCCTAAGCCATACCGTTTCACCAGCAAAAGGTTTACAGACAACATGCACCTGCTGCGCCAGCTCTTCATTCAGCATAGGAATAACATATACACTCTCTGTCCCACTGACCCCCTGTTATTTGAAGTACACCTCAGGGAGCTGGCTGTTACAGGGTATTGCCCCCAGAACCAGCTTGCATAGTATCCTAGACTGGTCTCAGACTGAGCGCTGGGTTCATCGTCGAATAAGGAAAGAATATCCTGATGAGAACTATCCATATGTGAATGTGAGGATTTAGAATGTGACTGTGGAGAAAAGAGAGGACTGGGTGCTCTGGGGTGCCCTGGACAAAGTTAAATCAAACAGCCATGAGTGTGCTTTGGAGGCAGGAGGACATGAGCAACAAGCCATCAAGACAGCCAGGTAAATGTATCTTTCAGTGGTATGGACTGGAGTGACTCTGTTTAAAACCTTTGCAATGGTTCAGGATGTGGAAGGCCAAAGACCCAAATATCATGTTATCTGTGAGGATGCTTTTGATGAGGAGTGCACCAAGCTGGACCCCAAGCTGTCCTGTGAGCGGGCCTGCTCTGGCAGTTTGAGCCTGGACACAGTTCAGAGATAGCAGCATGGACTGTTGTGGGTGTAGTGGTGGCAGCACTAGTCCTTTTCCCCAGCCGGTGGCCACTACAGTATTGGGGCCGTCAGGGTGGGCAGCCAATGGAGGCTGGGAAGGGTCCATGTGGGGAATGGTTGGTTGGGACCCGGAGGGGTGGCAGGCCGTCCAGGTGCTCTGTGTGGCATAAGCAGCAGTCCCCCTGGGTGAAGGCAGTCTAGAAATTGGAATTGTTGCATGAGCAGATGTGCTGTTGGTTTCCATTATCAGGATGCAGAATCCACTGGGAAGCCATTCTAGGCACATGGCATCAGTGATTGGAAGTCTGGAAGGTCTTTGGTGGTTCAGTTCTTATTAAAGGAACATCAATTTGACTATGTAAGACCTTGAAGTAAAGAAAATGATCCATGTTTTTGTAAGATGCTTCCTCCCAGTAGAAAAAGTTTAAGGAAAGGCTAAATTGGAGATGGGATTGGAACAGTAGAACCATCTTGTGCTGTCATAGTCCCTAATGTATGTCCAGTTTTAAGATTCAGAGAATGAAGAGTAAGCAAGTGGCTGATTGAAGTTTAGAGAGAAACGAAGGGATATGAAGTGAAAGTGCTGCTAAGCACAAACCACCTCTAAGTGTGGCCTGGTTTGGTCCACAGTACAGCTGCTGTCAGAAATGTAGCCTTTTTCGGCTTGAAGGAATATCTGCATGCAATAAGTTAGTCTGTTGGAAAAAGAGACTGTTGCAGAAGAAATGTCATGTTTCGGCCTGTGAAGCGTCCCCACGGTGTATGTATCCTCCCTGCTCCATGGAGTGGTTCATTAACTTTTTTGTTCATTAAATCTGTTTTTGCATCTTTGATTCTGGAGTGCACATTGAGCTTAATCAATCTGAACTGTGCAATTGTGAGTCTGCTAACAAACTTTGACCCCTGCAGCCCATCTTTGGAACTATGAAGATAGCCTGCTCCCCAACTAGAGAAGCCATCTCACTGCCATCAGAAGAACCCAGGCAAAGAGCATTTCTGTTTTCTTGGACTATGTTTTCTGGTTTGTACAGTACCCCTCCCATTTCTACCACCTGGATACCCCTAGACAGCATGGGGGAGAGGTGGGGGGGCTTGCACAAGTAAAAGCCCTCAAGGGAGCACACAATGAAGCTCCTGAACCTACTCCAGCAAGTCATGCCAAAAAGATGCCAGCCTAAGTCTTGGAGAGGATCTCCTGGTTGTTCTCAGTTCCTCCCCCTAGGGGGCCCTGCCATGAGGGGTATGTCACAGGCAACATGCCCAGGCAGCTAGGGAGACTGCTGGTGTGAGGTGTGGGATAGGTCTGGAGGGCAGATATGGGGCAATAAACAGAGTTACAAAAAAAAAAAAGGAAGAGCAAAAACTATTCACACACTCATACTATTCAAAATCCTGCATATATAGTTAAAGCAAAGCAAAGGATCACCCCATGCACCAAGTCTTTGGATTCTGACTGGGCTACAGTGTGTCCTGAATCTACAATATCAGACAGACAGAAAGGAATCAATTGACCTGAGCTAGTGGAAGCCCCATGGAATGGTGGGGTAAGTTGTATTTTTACTCCTTAGTTCGGCTCAGGTGGAGTTTTAGTAGTGCATAACCCACTATTGAGTTATAATGGAATTCAGCGGGTTATTACAGTGTTTTATCAGGACTAGATATCTAGTCATTAGAGGGGATTATCAGTTATTATAGGATTTTAATGCATGCCCCAGCTGTGTAGTAAGGCACAAGGCCAAAGGCCTACATTTTAAATAAATAAGTTTAAAAAAAAGCCTTTTTCAGTTGTTTTAATGACTGTGGATGTGTTTCATATGAACAGCTTGTCATGGCAACACATGTTTTAGTGCTGCTCTATTTATATTTGTATCCCCCACACCGGCCATTATTTCTCTCAGCTGAAGGCTGACACCATATTGCAAACCTCTCATTGTGTCAGATGGGGCCAGGCACAGCCCTGTGTTCCTCCATGACTAGAGGCAAGGTGGCATGTACTCCCCCAAGGGTTCCCCACAATACTGAAAGCACCCATATATTTACACATCACTCTATTTTTCACCCTAGATAGACTTAACTCTGGTTTCCCATTCTATCAGATCCCCAGGATCCCTTGGTGCCTTAGGGTAAGCAAGCCCCATACAAACACATTCAGTAGGATAAGGTGCACACAACTGGACAAATTCAGTCCAAGATATAGGATAAATTCAAAAACTCCAGTTCTGGGCATCTCACATCAACCAGTTCATTACATTCACCACATGGTATCTCAGCCTGCCATCTAGCTGGCAATCTTTCCCAAACCTTATGGCAAAGGCAACATCTATGATGTCCATCATAGCTTGGAATTTTTCACACAGATAGTAGGCCCTTCATTTTCTGCATAGCTGGCTGCATCTGTGAGGAACAGGATCGAAATTGCTCCCCTAAATTTAAATAGCTGCTTTGGTGAGATTTTCTGTGCATCACAAGTCTGCCTTAAACTTTGCTGGAGGGGCAACCTTTTAGGATACTCACACCCTCCTGGTGTCTCCCTTATATTCCTACCAGAATTAATGGCGACTATACTAGATGACCCTCAGACTCCAAATCCCTAGTCTTTACACCCGCCCGGGTGTCTGTTCCTGGAGGCTACCAGATGACTAGATAATGAGTTTTGTTGCTCTCATACACCGGATGCATATACAACTGCTTAAGTGAGGGGCCCTTGCCTCCTTAGGTGGCTGGGCATGTATGCTGAGGCAAAGGTGCCCTAAAGGCACACCTGTACTACTTTAATCACTCTGCCATCTTGACACCTTTTTGCAAGCACCCATAAAACATGGAATTTTAAGCTCCACCCACTGGCTCTGAGTGGATCTAGCAATCTGTAAACTCAGCAGTCTGGCATTCTAGTAAATAATGCTGGCAGGAAAGGGTTGTTCATGTTATTGTAATTCCTGCTGTAAGTTTTCTCATATGCACCAATGCAATTGTAAATGGGACTTGTGCTCAACTTGTTTTACAACAAACACACTGAAACAGCAAACTGAAGTTGAGTTGTCAAGTGATTTATAACAGTTAATGTGTTGGGTCCAGATGACTATCTTTTGTGGTAAATATTGTTATTTGCTTTGCAGTCTGAGTGCTAGAACCAGTTAGTTGTGCTTTGCTGTTTTGCCCAAATTAAGCATGATACTCCTAAACCATAAAAAACACCTTGAGCCAACATACAGTCTTACAGTACTGAACATGTGAAGTGTAATCTTCACCCCCATGTAAGACAATTAAGACAATAGTGGCAATTCTTTCACATGGATATCAAACCAGATTTCCTAGTGTGGTTTAAAAAGATGTGTAAGATAAATCCAGCTATGTACATATACAGTAGGGACTGGAGAGCTGCCTTTTCTCAATTAAACTGTATTCATAAACAGATTCCTGTCAGTGCCATAGAACACTGGACATGACAGTGTTTTCCCCAGAAAAATATAAAAGGATTGGGGTATTGGTCGAGCAATAATGTATGATTCATATAGTCCCTTTCTATGATCTTTGATTTTTCTCCTCATTCCATTTTCTGAGTCCCTCTACTGTTCTTTTTTTCTGTGGGTTTCTTTGTAGCTCAAGGTCACTTTTCCTTTACCCTTTTCCTCTGTAAGTTCCCCCCACATGTTGTAATTGTAACAATATTGGGGACCAGAGCTCTGCTTTATACATGGGAGGGCATGGGGATGTTGCAAAAGGACGGAGGCTCAAAATAAAAAGGCTGGAGGCACCCTCAAGCATAAATGCTTTAGGGGAAACCTTGTATGTGAATGAAAAAAGGAACAAACTCTAGGATACATTACCAGACCATAGAGACAGATGTTAAGAATCCAGCATGAGGGAAGTTCGGACATCAGTTCCTACAAAGTTTGCATTTAATGAAGTGTCCAGGATTGCCAAATTTCATTCTGGCTTTGCTTTCTCAATATACAGTGGTATCCGCCATGATAAAATGCAGCAACCTGCAGAATGCTGCAGAATTCTGTAGCAAACAGTGCAATTCAATGGCAGTTAATACTGTACCTTTTATAAAATGGCAGGGGAAAAATCCAGTAATCTGATTGGCTCTTGGCCATGTATAAAATACATTTTATACATAGTAAAAAAAAAACAGTTCTGTCCAACAGTAAAGTGTCCAGAGCCATAATCAATGGGCATTTGGAACACTGGCATTTCAGTTAGTCCCCTACAACCAGAACTGATCTTCCATCACAAACATGGCTGCTACCTTTACACTATAAAAAACCTTCAACTGGGTCCTAAAAATAAAACTACCTTGAGTAAAAAATAAATTAATTAAATGTTTCCATGATCATCACACTTTCCTTACACACATAAACAGATTAGAAACATTAAATATTGTTTATAGTTTTCACTACAACTGTTTCTTTGCTGACAATGAAAAAAAACCCATCTATCTTTACCTGCTCATCAGGGAAATCTCTTCTGCTTGTCCTGGCAGTAAGATAATTGAGTCTCTGACTGTAACAGAGGCCTTTGTTGTTGTGTGTGTGTATACAGTATGTTAGGAGAGAAACATTTTGCCAGTGGAACTAAGCAGAATTTTGAATCCATGTACTCCATGGTAAACATTCCATATATTGAATCTTGATGCCAGCAAAGAACAAACTGTGTACAGCAGTAATACAATGACATCATCTATGACATCATTTGCAGTGGGCAGAAGGACTATTTTATCTTAGAAAATGGGCTTTTTATTTGCTGGGCTCTGATTGGCTGGTACCCCTGCCAGGGGGGTACATTAACTTTCAATAGACGCCCAGCAAATAAAAAGTGCCAGCCCAAGCCTGCCCCATGCCCAGCAAGGATCCTTGTGCCCAGCCTCCATGTTCATTGGCTGAAGCACTGGGCACACAAGTCGAACTGCCGCCATTTTGTTTTTAAAGTCAGTGAGCGAGTTATGCCGCCCCTTCCCCAACTACCACCACCACCACCATGAAAGAAATAAGTCACGGAGCTCAGCAGTCGCATAAATGAAGCAATGGGGAAAAAACATTCTTTCAATAAATCAGTTGTCAAGCCCGAGCTCAACTTCACCACACTGATCACCAGCACAGCTTCCAATGTCGGTCGGTCAGCTCTCACAAGCTCCTCTACTGACCGACCGGCATTTAAGTGTAAACTGTCCATATTTTAGAAGAGACACTTATGAAATTTAGAAAAGAAGAGGGAACAAAAACAAATGAACAATTCCCCAACCGTGCTTATTTTATAACGTGGCAGACTCCGGCCCTTGTCTCGCACCCATTCTCCAAATGCTGCCCGACCACTCTGCTGCTTAATGAGTGCCTCCACTCCAAGACCCACTCGGTTTTCTTGTATGATCCGTGGCAGTTACTTCCACTGAGATTCACAAACTGGAGAGAAAAACAAATAGAACGAAGACTGGGGGGGAAGAGCTCAGTTTCAAGTACCAAAGAGGGACACATATTGTACAGCAGTAAGCACACACTACAACAGCTCTGAAATGCTGTACTGCCCTCTACTGGTAAGTACTGCTAAGAATACCAGTAAAGGGACTACTTTACTATCAAACCAACAATAAGTTGATTTTAGTTTTTTTTTTAAATATTTTTTTTTGTTCTTAAATATTATAAAATAACTTCACGGATAGCCCATTTTGTAAGCGCAATAATACCCTTCAGGGTGGGCGGTATGGGCAATACCAGACCTTCAAGGGGCTATAAGGCCCTCCGCCTGTGGCGTCTGGCCTCATTACATCTCGGGTAGTCCAGTATTGCCCGATACCACCCACTCTGTCAGGTATTATTGCTTGCATAAATGCAAACAAGTAGATCTATTGTTTCTATGTATGAACGTGCTTTTCCCAACTGTAAAAAGTTTAAAAAAAGGAGCCCATTTTATAAGCGCAATGAGCCACTCCGGGGTGTATACAAAACATATTTTACTGCACGTCCAGTGGCTGAAGTCACTTGGCCTGTGGGCTCGTGCCTCACCACACCCCCTGGCCATGCTGTAAAATATGTTTTATATACACCCCATCATGCCTCATTGCTTACATGTCGTGCAGGAATATGCAACATAGAAACATAGAGACGGTGGGGCAGTAGATGTGGCCTACCTAGACTTTAGTAAAGCCTTCGACTCGGTTGCACACAGAAGGCTGGTAGAGAAGCTTGACCACACAGGGGTTGGTCCAGAAGTAGTCAGATGGGTACAAAACTGGTTACAAGGCAGAACCAAGAGGGTACAGGTTAATGGAATGCAATCGACGGAAGGCAAGGGTGACCAGTGGGGTGCCTCAGGGCTCAGTGCTGGGGTCTCTGCTTCAATGTTTTTATAGCAGACATCGCTAATGGATTGGAAAGGAAGGTGTGTCTGTTCGCAGTTGACACCAAGATATGTAACAGGGTGGACACATCAGAAGGAGTGAGCAAGATGGAAGCTGATCTCAAGAAACTAGAAGAATGGTCTGGAGTGTGGCAGCTGAGATTTAATGCCAAAAAGTACAAGGTCATGCAAATAGGAAAGAAAAATCCAAGAAAGGAGTATTACCTAGGCGAAAGACTGGCAGCTTCAAACCAGGAATGATATCTGGGAGTCATAAATCACAGATGACTTGAAGGTTAGTAAGCAGTGTGAGAAGGCAACATTGAAGGCCAACAGAATGCTGGGCTGCATTGGGAGGGGAATCACAAGCAGGAGGAGAGAGGTGGTACTACCACTGTATAGATCGCTGGTCAGGCATCACCTAGAATATGAAGTCCAATTCTGGAGGCCTCACCTCAGGAAGGACATTGACCGGGTGGAAACAGTACAGAGAAAGGCGACAAAAATGATTCAGGGTCTGTAGTACATGTCCTATGAGAAAAGACTTAAGCAACTGAATATGTACTCCCTGGAGCAGAAAAGAGAGAGAGGGGATATGATTGAAACATTCAAGTACATAAAAGGCATTAACAAGGTACAGACACAGAAACTTTTTCACTTCAAGAAGGGCTCCAGGACCAGAGGATAGCCCGCAAGGAGGTAGGTTCTCTACCAGCACCAGGAAGTTTTTCTTCACAGAAAGAGTGGTGGATGCCTGGAACAGCCTGCCCAAGAGGTTGTGGGGGTCAACACTGTGGGGGGGATTCAGGAATGCATGAGATAGACATAAGGGAGCCCTGACTACAAAGGGCAACTAGAGTGTCAAATAGGTCTAAAACAAATGGGCAGACTAGATGGACCTAGCGGTCTCCTTCAGCCGTCAACTTCTATGTTTCTATGTATGTCTATTTTTATCACTGTGCTTGATCCTAGTGGACGCTGCTGTACAATATAAGTTAGGACATCGGAAGAATTTTCATATATAGAGCAAAGGGAACTTTTAATGCTAGAAAGAAAGATAGCTGAGAGGAGTAATCTCTTCTTTCACTCATTCAGTGACTCACTGACTCACTCGCTCGCTCGCTTTCTCACAGCACACCACACCACACCATACCACACCACACTACACACACTGTGATATGAAGTTAAAATTTTGAAACAATGTAATGTAAATCATATGGAAGTGACTTTTTAAACTCTTCTTTATGCACCTGCTTAGTAAAAGAAATGTCACACTGTACCTTAATATTTTCATTGTTGATCCCGGAGTTTGAGATTGGCTGAAAACGTGCATCATTGGAACTGATGTCTAATGTCAGCTCCTGGATAATGTCTTTAACCTCATCCACCATTCTTGAGACCTGACGATGACGCAGATCTACCTGAAGAAGCATTTTAAGTAAACAAATATGTCAGTAAATCCAAATTTGAAATAAGAATCATATAACCACGCAGGGATTTATTTCTGAGATTTACTGCATAGAACAAATTGACAGAAAAAGAGGTTTTGAGTAAAACTAACTTACTATAAATGTCACAGAAATTAGAGTTTGTAAAAAAAATACTTTAAAAACTAACTTCACATCTCACTTTTTATATTCATACTGATATACAGTAGGTGTTCAAGTTGAATCACATTTTTTGAATATTTTATTAACTTTTTTAGAATAAAATACTGCTTGCAGTTGTCTGTGAATGCCAACTACATATAGTATAGTGGTTTATATGTTGCTGACATTCAGAACAGATTATATGAACTATTGGTCTTTTTTTGCCGTTCATTGTCTATATTTCTTTGAATATTGAGTCTGCCTGAAAACCTATATCAATATGAGCAAACATAAGTAATCATGCTATTTATATGTCTGTTGTTTATTTGTAAAATGTTTGTTTATTTGATACTGTTGTTAGTTTTTGGTGTTAGGACCTCCTTGAAAACGAGTTGACACTCAATGGAGTTTATCCTGTTCCTGTTCATACTGCTATGAATAAGAATAACATTTTACAAACAAACAAACAAGTGAGAAAGGAGGTTTGTTTCAATGGTTTTGAAAAATACCTGGCTGGAATTCTGTGACACATATCAGCTATATGTAAACTCTGCAGTCTAGCATGGCACAGCGTAGTGTAGTGTCATCTAAACATAAACTCCCTGAATGATGCAATCCATACAGTACAAAACTCGTCTCCAAGCTTGGCGTCCTGTATCAGAACAAAATGTATATCCCCAACCCGCCCGATGAGCGACTGTGCTGAAAACGATCCTCCCAGCACTTGACTATGAGGATGTGGTTATAGAGGAACAGTACTAATAAGAAACCTCACACCCAAGTGCAGCCTGTAGTGTGTTAGAGATTTTATAATCTCAGATCAAATGTTTGCTGATCCTGCTGCTCCCACATGGCTAAGTACAGTCCTCTGTGACTGTGTATAGCCCTGGGAAGACAGTGGGACCAGCAAACAAAAGAACAGAGCTTGTACAAACCCTAACTGGTAATACAGGCCAATGAATCGCCCATTGCTGCAGCCCTCCACTGATGTCAACTACAGGGGATTCTGGGAGTTCTGGTTATGGTTACAGGAAATGTCAGCTTGGAACTCCGCAGAATCAGCCTGATACAATCTACTGTACTGCAGCAAACAGTAAGAAAAGTTGTTTTTTGCACACAAAGTGTAAATTGAGACCAGCCCTACACATGGGTATGGCATTCTCTGTGCTTATCATTCCTCTTTATTAGTGTGGCATCTAAGTTCACCCTTGCCAGACTGGATCCCTTCTAGCACTCATTCTATTGCTTTGCTTTAAACTGTTTTAATGTTACTCTGGTCCCCAGTAGACCCTCCCCACAGTATCCACAATAGCTATAAACCTGTAACAGCAATAACACAATAGCTGATCAAACAGGATGGATTTTATTAAGGGAAAGGTTGAAAGAGGGTTCTGAAAAAGGAAGGTAAAGGCCATGGCAATACAGCAAAACACAAATAATATGCTCTATGACATAAAATCACTGCAGTCCCAACTATGGCCCTCCACCAATCTACTCCAACAAAATGTCACTGAGCTAAGCTGGTGCCTCAGCACAAAACACAATAAATGACCAATTACAGTGTGGTTTAACATTATGGCAGGAGCAGAGACAAAGCAGATTTTAAAACAATAGGAGACTGAGCCGGCCTGCCAGCACAGCGGCAAGGCATCCGCATGCAACACCAATATCCTGAGTTCAGGAATGGACCCAGGAGTTAGAGGGTCGGCCGGGTTGGGCAGGATTGAGTATCTAAGGGACAGCTTGTCTGCTCTGTGGGAGAGGGGGATGAGCACTTGGCGCCTCAGCAGCCTCTGGCAGAGGCTGGAGGACCCACAATGTCTAGCGGCAGGATAACATGGGAGGCAGAACAGATGCTGGTGTCATTGCACACCCCACCTCCTAGGGGGATTGCCACAAGTCAACAAAAAATTCCGGTCCCCCGAGCATGACATCCTGCTCCGCCGCCATCCCCGCAGCCACCAGTGTCTGCCAGGAGGGGGATCCTACTCCTGTGGCCCCACCCTGAGGGGTAAGCCAGGGCAAGATAACAATTACTGTGGGAAGGGGCACCCACCCGATATCCCAGCCAAGAGGGGTAAGCCTAGGCATGGGGGGTGGCATGTGGGCATAGGGGTTGAGCTCCCTTCCAGGGGGGCGGACTAAAAAGACTAAAATAAAAAATATAAAAAAAAAAATAAAGAAATAGGAGAGTACCTCAAAAACTGCCTCATAGGGTGGGATTGCCAGGGAGGGATAGAGGCACGGTGGAGAAAAATAAGGGACGACTTCATTATTACAATAAAACTGTTTAGAGGAAATGAGCAATACCAGATGGAAAAAGAGACTGCTATGGTTCTCTAACAAAGTGGCCAAGATGGTGAGGGAAAAAAAGGGTAGCATTCAGGAGGTATAAGCAATGCAGAGGGAGGAAGACAGGGAAATATACCAAGTGAGACAGAGAGAAGCAGGAAAAGCAGTGAGGGGAGCAAAGGCACGGATAGAGGAAAGGATAGCCAAGAAGGTACCTAAAGGGGAGAAGACTTTTTCAGGTACATAAATAAGAAATGGAAAGCAAGGGGTGGATAGTGAGGATAAGGAGGGCAGCGGGGGGGGGGAAGGGAGACTATACAGAAAAGGATAAAGAAAAGGCAGCCATTCTGAACAGGTATTTTGCTCAGTCTTCACAATTTGGGGGGGGCACCAGGTACGAGCAGGAACAAAGTCCTTTTTCAGAGGAAAGAGTCGTCCTGAAGAGATTTGTTGATCTGAAAGTGGGCAAGGCTATGGGACTAGATGGAATACACCCACTGGATGATGGTAGTGGTAACACAGTGACTGATAATAAGCAAATGGTGCAATTTCTGAACAAATATTTTAGTATGATATTTAAACCAAGACACAGCAGGATAGTGCAGAGGAGAGATTATAACAAACATGGCAGAATATTTATTGAGGAACGCAATATTAGAGAGAAATTAAGAAGTATCAAATCTAATAAGGCACCAGGACCTGATGATTTACATCCATGCATACTGAGGGAATTGACGTATAAGTTGGCAGCTCCAGTTACTAGAATATTTCAAACCTCATTGGACAACAGAGAGGTTATACCCAGGTGGAGGTACAGTAAGTGATAGTTATACTAATTTATAAAAAAGGGAGCAAGGGACAGTAAAGTAATTACAAACCAGTGAGTTTGACTTCTGTCCTGGGCAAGGAGTTGGAGAAGATTGCGAAACAGGAATTGGAGAAATTAGTAAGTGCAAAGTCAAGACAGGATAGAACACAGCTTAGTTTATGAGGGGAAGGTGATATTTAACAAGCTTTTATGATAATGACTGTAGATCATTGGACAAAGATATTCTAGTGGATGTTGGTTTTCTTGGATTACAGAAAGGCCTTTAATACAGGGCACGGGGTCATAATGTCCCAAGACATTATGCTGCATGGTTAAATAGTGCTGCCAATACAGTGTGATTTATGCCATGCAGCATAACTCTTTTTTCTGTGGAGGATCACCCACCCCCCATTGTGGGGGGGCTGTGCCTCCAGCCCCCACTAAAGATTCTCAACTCCGGGGGTCCAACTCAGGGATCGCACAGTGTTGAAAAAATAAAATGTCTGGGACCAGGAATCAAACCCAGTCCCAGATGCAGTGCCTGTTCCTGCTTCTGTGGCTCTGTCCAGTGAGCCACACCAGCTGCTCAGAGGAACCCACTCCCAGCAGAGGTCTTGTCCTCTGCCTGGGAGTGTGTGAATGGTGCAATACTGCGTACAGCAGTATGCTCAGTATTGCACCATTCGCTGTTCTAGACAGTGCTCTTACGGGTTAGTTATAATGTCTTACGCTACTAAGTGTATGACATTATGACCTGGTAGGTTAATACAGTAGATCACTCTGAATTAATAAGTAAATTGGAGAACGTGGGAGTAAATGGACGGCTAGTTAAGTGGATTTAGTCATGGCTGACTGAAAGAGTATAAAGGGTCTCACTAAGGGGTGTTATCTAACCGGACGGAGGTGACAAGTGGTGTAGCACAGGGATTGGAGCTGGGTCCATGCTTGTTCAAGATGTGTGTGTCTTCAGTGAACTATGATGGCACAGCATGGCTAACCAAATTCAGATGACTCTAAATTGAGATCAGTAGTCAGAAAAGAGGATGAGATAGAAAACTTAAAGAGGGGGATTACATAGATTGGAGGAATGGGCAAAGAAGCATGGGATGGAATTCAACACAGAAAAGTGCAAGGTTATGCACTTGGGCAGAACCAGTAATAAAGTAAAATATACACTAAATGGAAAAGAGCTCACAGAAACAAATGAAGAAAGTGATTCAGGCATAGTAGTTGCAGATGATTTCTCCTTAAAAAGACAGTGCAGTGAAATATCAAAGAAATGTTATAACATACTGAGTTGCATTCGAATACACATACATAGCAGGGACTGGAAAGTCTTGATGCCATTGTATTCGCCACTGGTGAGACCGCATTTGGAGTACTGCAGTCAGTTTTGGGTACCGTATACAAAGGGAGGGATAAGAGGGTTAGAGGGGATATAGAGAAGAGCTACAAGGAGAATATTAGGAATGAAGGCATTGAGCTATGGGTACAGAATGAATAAACTGGGACTTCACTCATTGGAATATAGGAGGATGAGGGGAGATTTAAGTTTGGTATACAGGGCATTTCAAAATGATGGCCTATGGGACTGTATTGACCTAGAGATGAAGGAGGTGGAGTTTGTAACTAGATCTTACAGTTTTAAACTACATAATGAAATTAACAACATGAAAAGGAGCCATCCCGGTGGTGCGGAGGGTTGAGATGCTGGATGCCGCACCTCATGCCACACCGACGACGGGTCATTGGAGGTCAGCGGGGGGGGGGAGAGGATGTGAGCAGCTGCTGGCTGGTGGCCCTCTGCTTTGGGAGGGAGAAACAAGTTTCCCCAGAGCTTGGCTGCCCCCTGGTGGAGGCTGGAGTGGTTACGTCGCTCCAAGGACTGCCAGTGCTAGGCCAAGGGAGGGTGGAAGAGGCTAGTACTGGAGCTGTGGTGCGTATGTGCTCCTTCACACACATGCATCACCACTTCCGGGGTCTCGGGAGTAGGACCGACACACAGGGGTAAAAACAGAGGAAACATCGAGGGCCACCTAGGTTGAAGTCTCCGGACCAGCATGGCACCATAAGATCCCAAAAGACCCGAGTCTGGTAGGGTTGACAGATGAAGTTGGTGACCTGCCAAAGGAGGATAAACAGAATTGTAAAAAAACAAAAAAAAAAAACATGAAAATTACATTGTAGGTAGTGGGAATATAGAGAAGTTCAAGACCAAACTGGATAAATATTGGCAAAATATTGGTAAGAGTGGTTATAACCACAGAGTGATATGAGCAGTAAAAGGCAAATTGCCAATCTATGCTCTAAAATAACCTATGAAACACCCAGTGCTGTTAAAGGAACTGAGGGAGGTGCTAGCTGCCTCACTGGTAGACTTATTGAACAGCTCACTGGAAACAAATGTGCTTCCAGAGGACTTGAGGAGAGCATAGGTGGTCCCTATTCATAAAAGCCATAGCAGGGAGGAGTCTAGCAACTATAGGCCAGTCAGTCACACTTGAGTGGTGGGGAAATTAATTAAAACCCTGTTAAAGGAAAGGTTGGTAGAGTATCTTGTATCCAATGGTCTTCAAGACCAAAGGCAGAATGTCTTCATATGGGGGGGGGGGGCATGTTATACCAGATGAATCTGATTGATTTCTTTGAGTGAGTGACCAGGGAAATAGATCAGGGGAGGACAGTAAACAAGGCCTATCTGAACTTCAGGAAGGCCTTCAACACTGTGCCAGATAGGAGACTGATAAAGTATTTGAGCAGCCGGTGGATAGGATCCAAAGTGGTGAACTGGGTAAGGAACTGGCTAATGGATGGATCAATGGTGGTGATTAACATCACACACTGTAATGAGGGGAGAGTGACTAGCGGGGTGCCGCAGGGTTCGATACTGGGACCAATTCTTTTCGTCTTCATAAGTGAAATTACGGAAGAACTGGAAGGTGCAGTATCCCTTTTTTGCAGATGACACCAAAAGCTGTAATAGGGTTGATACTCATAAAGGTGTGCAGATTATGTACAGGGGTCTTGGGAAATTAGAGACGAGGTCAAGAGCGTGGCAGTTGTGGTTTAATGTCAAAAAGTGCAACATTATGCATCTAGGGCATAAGAACCCAGGAGCTGATTATAGGATGGTGGTGGGTAATGACTGTGACTAAGCAGGAAAGAGACCTTGGGGTTATCATATCTGATGACTTTAAGGTGGCAGGGCAGTGTGCGAAGTAGTAGGTTGGACCAGTGGGATGCTGAGATGCATAGGGAGAGGTATCTCCAATAGGAGGAGGAAGGTGGTGTTGCCACTGTATCACTCAGTAGTGAGACCCCACCTGGAATACTGTGTCCAGATCTAGAGGTTGCACCTCAGAAAGGATGTAGATTGGGTGGAGGCAGTCCAGAGGAGGGCAACTAAAATGATGCAGGGTTGCATCAAAAGCTTTATGAAGACAGAGTTAGGGATCTTAACATGTACACCCTGAAAAGGAGGAAAGTGAAGGGGGACATGACAGAGACCTACAAGTGCCGCACAGGGGTAAACAGTTTGCAGGAGAAGAGTCTCTTTTAAATGAGAAAGAGCAACATGGCCAGAGGGCATGGGGAAGTTTTAAAGGGATGTTAGGAAGTACTTCTTCACTGAAAGAGTGGTTTGACAGCAGAGATGGTGAGTTTGGCGCTTTAAGATGCATGGGATATACAGGAACATTAGTAAATAGGCAGGACGGAGGGAGGGTCATCAGAGAAGAGTTAGGGTCTGCAGAGACAGACCAGGCAGGGACCATCAGGGCAGACTGGGTGAATCATGCAGTCCTTTTATTTTACCAACAAATTCTATGTTTCTATGTACCCCAGGGAACTTGCTTAAAATACTAAATTGGTGGTACAGTACCACATTGCTTCACTTAACATGTGATGTGTGCCTGATGCAGGACAATGTAATTAGGCAGTCAGAATAGTGAAGAAAGCTAGCACTTTGGGTCAGGTAAGGCAAATTGTAATCCAAATGGGATTAAATATGCAGGTCTTCTGTCAGAGTTAAGCCCCTCCAACTTAGTCCTTACACACATCAGGGCTTTCTAAGAACCTACAGATCCTAACATACAGTACCTACAGTAATTAGCTAAATATGAACTGTTGCAGAGCCTGAACTCTGACATCGTACTTGTGATTTAAGAGATTCAATCAAGTGAAATAGGCAGGGAAGGCTGCTCTCATAAATTGCTGCAGACGTCAGGGGGCAAATAGGGAAGCTGAATACAGGAAAACCAGAAACACAGGCTGTGTGCACAAATGATAAATTACTATGTCTGTTTTCTTTTACCCAAAACTTTGATGTGGGACTTAGTACTCCATATAAAACTAAGAAGGAACAGCTGCTTCCTGACCTTACCGAACAGGTTGAACTCCATATCATTGCCAATACTATTCCTCCTTTTGCTGTCTGGTGACATTGAACCCAATCCAGGCCCCCAATTTGCCATGACACCCACTAAGGCACTTGTCACTTAAACCTGGATAGGTGTCAAGGGGCTTAAGACTGCACATATGAACATACAGAGTCTTGCAAAATACCCTAGCATAGTTACTTAATTTAGCAAACTTGGGTCAATCACTAAAAAACAGGTATCCTAGGTATTACCAAAACTTGGCTGAAACCACCTATATCTGATAGTTTCTGTGCCCTTCTGGGCTATAGCTTCATTAGGGCTGACTATGCCACTGAAAACAAGCATTTATCAATGCCGAATGTTATCGTGCTGGCATTGGCAGTGGCGGAGCTAGAGACGCATAGTGCTGTGATTTTGTTAATGTGTCCCAAAAGGTGATTTTGCACAGTGAGCACACCATTGTGCACCACAGCTGCAGATACGCGTTTTGGGCAGGCTGTGAAAAATGGCAGCTGGACTGTTGATAAGGAGGTGTGCACAAATGATAGTGGTGAAAATGTGGCATGAAAATATTGCAGATTGACAAAGTTATATGGTGCGGAACCGCGCAATGCACGCTTGCAAATATAGTCATTGTATGGACCTTCGCGCCAAATTTTCAACAAAGGCATTTTAGGACCTCTGCTCATGAATAGTGTCACCATCATTTCCTCAAACTGTCCCAAAAACTGATTTCGCACAGCGACTGTGCAATTCTGCGCCGGACGTGTGAAAACACATTTCAGCCAGCTGTACTGTTCATAAGGAGGTATGGAAAAATGCCAATGATGAACAGCTAGAGTGAAACTATTACAAATTCACAAAGCCATGAGCCTGCATGCAAGCTGCACAACGCACACTCGTAAAACACTCATTTTATTGACTTTCGTCTCCAAATTTTCAACATAGGCATTTTAGGACATCTGCTAATGAACAGTGTCACTGTCATTTTCATAATGTGTCTCGAACACGGACTTTCCACAGCGACCGGGCTATTCTGCGCCAAAACTGCGAAAACAGATTTTGGTCAGGATGTGAAAAATGACAGCTGTACTGTTCATTAGGAGATGCAGAACAATGGCATTGTTAAAAATCTAGAGTGAAAATATTATATTTTTGCAAACAGCGTGCATGCAAACTGCGCAACACACGCTCGTAACACAGCCATTTTATGGAGTTTTGTCACCAAATTTTCAACACAGGTATTTTAGGATCTCTGCTCATGAACAGTGTCACTGTCATTTTTGTAATGTGTCCCGAACACTGATTTTGCACAGTGACCGTGCTATTCTGCGCCGGAAGTGCGAAAACAAATTTCAGACAGGATGTGATAAATGACAGCTGTACAGTTCATAAGAAGGTGCGGTAAAATGCCAATGTTGAGAATCTGGTGTGAAAATATTGCAAATTCGCTAACTTACGAGCGTGCATAGCAACTGCACAATGCATGCTCGTTAAACAGCCATTTTTTTTATTTTTCCCATCAAATTTGCAACATGCATTTTTGAGAAGACCCCTCATGAACAGTGGCATTGTCATTTCATTACTCAGTCCGAAAGGTGATTCCTGCGCAGTGACTGCGAAATCACCTTCGGGACCAACTCTTACATGATAGTGCAAGAATTCATGAGGAGGGGTCCCAAAAACCCCATGTTGAAAATTTGGGGCCAAAATTCTCAAAAATGTATGAGATATGCATCAAAGTTGAAAAAAACCTATTTATTCCATTATACAGCTTACCGGCATTTCCTCAGTTTACAGTCGGCTTTGAAGAGTGCAGACGTGTTCCTGGTCCACCGAAGATAGTCATGCCGGACTCCGCAGGTAAGTATGGGGTGAGGGGGGTGTGGGGAGGCAGGGTGCGCAGAGGGTGGATGCAGGTGGGGGGCAGGGAGAAAATGAGAGACCGTTTTCATTTTACAGGTGACAAAAAAAAAAAACATTGCGGGACAGTTTTTTTGTTTTAGGATTTGGCATGCTGGGGTGGGCTCCAGCATGCCACCTAACTGTTTGGGGGTCTGTAGCCAATGGGGATTGGGCACCTCGTGGGAACACAACACAGGGGAGGATTTTTATGCCGGCGAGAGTTGGGCACCCCGTCGGCACACAGAAAGCGGGGGCCGAGCGAGGGGATTGGGCACCCCTGGCATTTAACAATGGGTGATTATGCCGACAGGAGTGGGCCTCTGCCGGCACATACAGAGAGGCAGGGTTAACTGACAGGGGATTGGGCACTCAAGTCGGTTTTTTATGCCACTGTGCTGCCATGCTCATAATGTCGGCGAGCACGTCCAGGAAGGTCCATTGCATCTGACAAGCTTTGCTTGGATTGCAGAGACCTTTTCTTAGATATTACTCACCACATTATGTGTGCATGGTGTGGCGCCGGCATGCAGGCTGATTGGGGAACGAGGGACGCACCTACTGGTGCATGCCCTGCATTCGCCCAACAGTGACCACACCTCCAAAGCTGCACTACTGCAAGATGTTGGCTGCGAAAGCACAACAACATAAAAAGGGAGGGGGAACATTCATTTACTATAAGAATCACCTGCAGGTCATTACATCTAACCACTCCTCCTCCTCAGCTTAAAATTTGAATTATGTCATGCTACTCTCACTCTAGGCAATACGAAAAAGATACACATTTTTGCATCTATATTCCCCTGCTGGAAGCCATCAAGCCCTTCTGAGAGAAATCAGCCAACTCATCCTAAATAAAGAATTTCTCCTCACTGGAGACTTTAATATTGATTGGCTCAGAGACCACTCCAAAAAAGCTGGGTTTATCTTAAATAATATGCAGCTTCACCAGCTTATCTCTGTACCCTCAAAATGTGTAAATAATGGCCAATCTGCCATGATTTTAGACTGGATACTTACGCCCGAACCGGATAGATTTATCTGCTCAGGTGTACTCCTAGACTCAATAAATGACTACTCCCTCACCTACTGCATCTGGAGGACTAAAGCTCCTAAGCCAACCCCCAATAATCATTCAATTCTGTGGCTTTTCTAAACTCGATCCCATTAAACTGCAACAGGAGATTGGTAGTGTTGACTGATCACTGTTGTGGACCACCAGTAGCATACATTGTGCCATCCTGGATATCCATAATAGACTTGCTTTCCCTGACCACAAGATGAGTCCCCAGCATAATCTCCAAATGGCTGGATCACCCACTGTTAGCATGTTTAAAACTGAGGGATGCCAGCTGATCCCTATACAAATCAACCAAGACTGCCATCTGCTGGGTCAGCTATAGGATGCTCAGAAATGTAATTAAAAAAGGCCATCAGACAAAGTAAAAGTTGTTATTTCAAATCATTGCTTGCCTCCTCTGCTGGTAACTACAGATTTTTCTGGCTAAATTTAAAGCAAGCCCTTGGCCAATCCTGTAAAAACACACCAAATGACCTAATTACTGATGGAGTAAACTATTAATCCCATCACCATTGTGAACGTCTTCAATAGATGCTGCAGCTTCACCAACCTTTCTGCTTATTTGGGTAACTTCACTACTTCTGCTACCCCCTCAGCCCCCTCCACTGAAGCTAGTTTCTGTTATCCCCTTTTCTACTTTAAAGCTGTCACCTGCCAGGAAGTGTATAGAATCTTCTCCCATATCCCCACAGCTAAGTCCGCCTACTCAGATGAACTTGAACCCAGAATTCTGAAAACTGTGGCAGCTGAACTTACCCTCTCAGTCACTAGAATTCTCAGTCTATCCCTTACTTTCCAAACTGTCCCTGATACATGGAAGATATCCCATCTTGTCCCAGTCTACAAGTAAGGAGATCAAACTAACATCAACAACTATAGACCTACTTTAATACTTCCAGCTCTACACAAACTTCTTTAAAAGTTGGTTGCCTCCCAACTGATCAAATACCTTACCACTTATAACCTACTTTCTCCTGCACAGCATGGCTTTTGTAAGGGTCATAGCACCACCACCACCCTTTTCTCCTTCTCCACCACTGTCTCCATAGCTATGAATAGGGGCAAATTTACAGGTGCAGTCTTCAGTGACCTTAGGACAGCCTTCAGCCTGATTGACCACACCTTATCAAGTAAAAAGCTAGGTGCACTGGGTGAGATACTAACAACAACAAAAATGGAAAGGGACCTGGGGGTAGTCATATCAGATGACCTAAAGGTGGGCAAGCAATGTGAGAGGGCAGCAAGGAGGGCTGGGAGGATACTGGGATGCATAGGGAGAGGCATCACCAGTAGAAAACAGGAAGTTATTATCCCTCTGTACAGACAGCTGGTGAGACCCCATCTGGAGTACTGTGTGCAGTTCTGGAGACCCAATCTCCGCAAAGACATAGACAGGATGGAAGCTGTCCAGAGGAGGGCAACTAAAATGGTTCAGGGTCTGCACTGGAAGACATATGAAGAGAGACAAAAGAAGCTTAATATGTATAGCCTCGAGGAAAGGAGGGAGAGGGGGGACATGATAGAAACGTTCAAGTACCTCAAGGGAATCACAAAGTCCAAGAGGGTAGCATCTTTCAAAAAAAGAGGTGTGCAAGAACAAGAGGGCACAATTTGAAGATGGGGCGGCTCAGAGGTAATTTAAGGAAGTATTTTTTCACAGAGAGGGTTGTGGATGCATGGAACCGCCTTCCAGAGGAGGTTGTGGAGTCAAAATCAGTGGTGGAATTCAAGCATGCATGGGACAGTCATAAGGCAATTCTAGTGGGTGGGGGTAGGAAGAAGTAGGCTGCTGGTTAACTAGGATCTGCAGCTTATCCAGTAGGTAGGGAAATGGGCAGACTGGGTGGGCCAAGCGGTCCTTATCTGCCATCAAATTCTATGTTTCTATGTCTTCCCCCTTGCCCTGGCCTGGTTCAATAGCTATCTGTGTAATAGGTTTCAAAGAGTACAGTTTAGCCATGCCCTGTCTAACCCAACTGCCACTAAAATTGGAGTCCCTCAAGGCTCCATACTAGGGCCCCTCCTCTTTTCCATTTACATTAACTCTATCAGTAAAAGTCTCAATTACTGTACCCCTGTCCTTAATGCTGATGACCTAGCTCTCTACACTTGCTCTTGCAGCATCCCTGAATTAAATAATCTCCTCTCCTCTGACCTTAACTCTATACAATCCTGGCTCCACTCGAACAAGCTCCTCATGACCACTGCCTAGACCCAAGTAATGTTATTTGGCTCCACTCCGAGGCTAAAAATGATCAATCAATTAATCAAAATCTTTATTTATCCAGGCGGGTACCATCGAGCAAGGCTCATTTGCAAGGTGGACCTGGTCATGAATACATCAAAGTACAGTACAGAAGCAGGTATACAAAAAGCAATAATACACAAGGAAGAAAAAGTATATACAGTGTATACAGTACAGTACAAGGTTGAAATAAATAAAAAAAACAGCATTATTTTACAATTGAAGAAGTCAGCCGATGTACAATCAACCATAGGCATACAGGGGTTATAAGCAGAGATCTTTTGAGTGAGGCAGCCAGCAACTACACATATAGGGGAAAGAGGCCATGTATGGGGTGGCAGGTTAGAGAGGTAAAGAAGAGGAGGGATATATTACTGACGACTGAGGCAAAAATTGAGCTAAAACCACAGAAAGTGACAGTGGATGTCGTGTACTTGTTTATTATGATAATGACGGAGGAGGGGTAGATAATTGGGACACTACTATGTATGGGGTGGGACTTTAGCCAGGCTGGAGTGGACAGGGAAGGGTGGGTGCAGCAGGAAGAGTTAATAGGGAAAGAGTGAGAGCCAGGGGTAGAAACATGGCGAGCATCAGGATGGAAAGGGGGAGTTGCAGAATTAGTGGGCTAGCGGTGAGGAAAACATTTGCAAGGTGCTTTCATGTAGCGATTGTAGAATGCCTTGAAGATATTCAGGCTAACAGGGCAGCTCAGCTTCAAGTTCCTTTGTAAACCGTTCCACAATGTGGGTAAAGAGAAGCTTAGAGCAGCTTTGCCGAAATGAGTTTTGACCCTTGGAACTTGGAGGACAATTAGGAAATAGCTCCTTAGAGCGTAGGTGCCTAACACACTCCAGGGAATACAATCTGAGACATAGGAGAGGAGCTTGTTGGTCACTGCTCTGAAGGCCCATAGGGCGGCATTTCTATTCCTTCTATAGTGAAGGGAAGTCCAGCCTAACGATGAGTACAGGGAGCAGTGGTGTGTGAAAAGTGGAAGGCCAGTAATGAACCTGATAGCTCTGTGGTAGAGGGTGTCCAACTTAGCCAGTGCAGAGGCAGTGCAGTGGCTGTAGAGCAGGTCCGAGTAATCTATTAAAGATAGGAAGGTAGCTTGAACCAGTTGAATCTTGGCCTCCTTTGTGAGCAGGTGGTTAATTCTGTAGAATAGTTCTAATCTTTGCCTTAGTTTCTTTTGTAGTTCTTCAAGATGGTCGGTGAAGGAACGTTTATGATCGAGCCAAACTCCTAGATATTTGAATTTAGCTACATACTCTAGTGTTTCTCCAAGATCAGTGGTAATTTGTGGGATAGATCCCCCCCCAGCAGAAATTGCTGCATGCGAGGAGGGGGAGAAGAGCATGGCTTTTGTTTTTTCACATTGAGCAAAAGCTTTTTGTTTATGAGCTGGTATTGTAGAAGGTTAAATTCAGCTTGGAGGTCTTCACAGGCTGCTTCCAGCATGGGACGACTCAAGTACAGTACAGTGTCATCCACGAATAAATGGATGTTGGCTTTTTTGATGGGGTCATTGATGTTGTTAATGTAGACTGCAAAGAGGAGGGGACCAAGGATAGAGCCCTGGGGCACACCCCTCAGCATAGGTTTTAATGGAGAAAGATCACCTTCAGCTTTAACCTGCTGTTTCCGTTCTCCAAGGTAGTCTGCAAACCAGCACACAGATTTATGGTCCAGGCCTAAGGTGCTTAGGGAGGAAAGAAGCAGACTGTGATCGACTGTGTCAAATGCCTGACTAAGATCCAAGAAAATGGCACAGACGTGCTTCTTGTTGTCAAGGTCTAGGAGCTAATCATCAGTCACCTTAGCTAGGGCTGTTATGGTACTGTGCTTTGCTCTGAATCCAGACTGAACTGGGTTTAATAGGCTTTTGGATTCTAAGTATACCCTTAGCTGGCCACACACTATTTTTTCTAGTAATTTAGACAGGATGGGGAGATGGGAGATCGGTCTGTAATTATTTAGATCGCAGGGGTCATCTGCTTTTAATAGAGGGATGAGATGGGCTATTTTCCATTGAGCGGGGAGGCTACCCTGGGAGAGTGACATGTTGAATAGGTGGGTGATTGGCACCGCAAGCACATGGTAGGCACATTTCAGATAGTATGGCTCTATTATGAAGTCGGAGCCTGCTCCCTTCCTGGTGTCCAGTTGCAGCAGTAGGTCTTCCACCTCTTTTAGAGAGGCAGGAGGGAGAAGACCTCCTTGGTAGAGAGGGACTCGTGGGTTGGTGGGCCCTGAGCTGTGCAGAGGTCATTGGCAGGAGAAGTATCAAATGCTAGCCCTGCCATTGCAAAATGGTTATTGAGGGCTTCCAATATCTCCAATCGGTTGGAGATAACGCTGCCACCGGACTTAATTTTTGCTGAAATGGAATTAACAGGTGCATGTCCAGACATGTCTTTTATTGTTTTCCAGAGCTTTGAAGGATTTCTTGAGGCAGAGGCTAGCTCCGAACGATAGTAGGCAGCCTTGGCTGCTCTGACCAACTTGGTGCACTTGTTACGTGCTCTCTTAAAAAGACACCAATCCAAGTCGTTTTTGCTTCTTCAGGCTTTTTTCCATAAAGTATCCCTTTCTAACAGGGAAGCTTTGCGCTCAGGTGAGAACCAACGGCAGGTGCTGCTCCTGACCCGCACCGTAACCAAGGGTGCATGCTTATTTAAAGCCTCACTTAAAATATAAAAAATAGTATATGCCCTGTTAACTGTTTTGGCTAGGAAGAATTCCTGCCATCGCTGTGAATGTTTCAAGTCATGGACATAATCAAACAAATCAAAGTTGCGTTTTCACCTCTTGATACAGAACTTTGCTGCAAACTGTGGGTTGTGCACAGATCTAATGGTGGTGATTATACAATGATCGCTAATGTCTGAGAAAAATGTTCCGACATGAGAGAACAGGTGTGGCTTGCTAACCAAAATTACATCTAAGAGGGAGCTGTTGTTAAGGTTCTTTTTATTTGGATGAGTAGGCTCACCAATGAGTTGCACCAGCTCTAGAGTGTCACAAAAGGATTTCAAGGGAGCTGATGCACTTGATAACCAATCGTAGTTCAGGTCACCAAGAATAATGGTTTCAAAGGAACTGAGCTCCAGTATGGAACTGAGGTGAGACAGGAGATGCAGCCCGGCGGAAGGGGGCCTGTAGCAGCCTATTACACAGAGTGCACTGGAAGGAGAAAGTTCAATCTTTAGGGTCAAGCACTCGAATTCTTTGGGGGAGGATGATGCGCCTATGCATGCGCTGAGTATTTTTCCCTTACATAAGTGGCCACCCCACCTTCTCTTGATTGCCTATCCGCTCAGAAGAGTAAATAATTTGGGATATTGATTTCATTGTCTGGGGTGGCTGGCCTAAGCCAGATCTCAGTGATCACTAGGATGTCAGGTAGGGTGTGGCTCACCCAAGCCCTCTATCTCAGTTGGATGTATGGATGGAACATGTCTTACTGTAGTCCCAACATTTAAATACCTGGGGGTGACACTCAACACCTCACTAGACTTTTCAGTGCATGTCTCTGTCATATGTAAGACTGTCAGTACTAGGCCTGAACTCTCTCACAAAATCAGTGACTGCCTGATACCCGCTGCCCCCATTGCTATTGTCCAAGGCATCCTATTGCCTTAATTGACATATCGGGTGGCGGTCTACCAAAACAACTTTTCATAAATGGAATGTAGCCTATAACAACATCTGCAGATTTGCCCTAGCTACAAATAAGTACACTCACCACTGTGATTTATACTCCAGGTTAGGTTGGCTCCCTCCTCCCTCCCTCAGACTGGTGGAAATTCACCCTAGAATGTCTAACTCATTTTGTTGTTAATAGGTGGTCCACTATGTCTCTGTCTGTGCCTCTCCAGCCTGACAACAGCACTTACCCCCTTAGATCCAATGTCTCAGGGTCCTTGCATGTACCTAAAACCAAGACCGATTTTGGTAAACTGTCCTTTACCTTCGCTGCCTCCACTGTCTGGAACTCTATCCCCGTGGTCTGGGAATGTGAGCCCCTATATGCCTTCAAAAAAGCACATTGCTTCCTCTTTTAGGCTGCTGTTTGTTCCCGTCCTTAGGCCTTTACAGAGTGTGGTTTCCCTTATCTACAGTACTTCGTGTAACTTCTGTATCTACTGTTTTAAAATTACCATGAATTATGCCATACAATTTAGTTGGTTGTATGCTCTGCCATATGCTTTATATTGCCCCTATTTTGCCCTTGAATGTTTACCTGTTCCTGTGATCATACTCACTGCTAGTACAGTACTTTGCTTTTCTTTTCAATGTTGTGCTGTGCATTGTATTCAAATCGAAACAATTGTCACTTCCTCTGTTTTAATGTTTCCCTGTTGTATTCTCACAAGTTGTGCCTGAAAATAAGCAACTGTTATTGTCTAGTGCACTCACCTGGTAAATAACAGCTAAATAAATATAACAGTGACTCTTTGCAGGAGTGAGCTGTGCCACTGCTTCTCAGCTGCAATGAGATGAATCTTCTGCCTGTATTGTGTTGGGATCTTCAATCTTCACCATTTCAAAATGGACCTTTCTCGCATAATCCCCAGTTACCAAAGACTAAAATAAATAAATAATCCTTGTATGCCCCTACTGTGTAAGAGTCTGCTGCATCAACAGTTCTCAGCTGGCAGGTTGATCATATAACCAGCCAGTGTCTGGGTTTACTAGGATCCCATCAGTTTTGATCAGGCAGGTAGCCTGGGCAGTTCATGAGGGTTTAAAACTCTCTGGAAAACATTACATCACCACCTGCTTAGCTCTGCTGAGGCAGGGAATGATGTCATGGAATTTAGAACTCTTGCAGCAGCATAAGCCTCAGTGCTCTGCTGCTCCTGGTCTTCTGTGAGTCATTCTGTAGTTGGAGTCTGGAGAGTGAAGCTAAGAGTTCTACGGGCAAGTAGTGCTCTGCCAAGGCAACCTGCCAAAGGGTGGAACCCTCAGTTTATTTTACACCCTAGCACAGTAACCAGCAGCCGGTTTTCTGGGACGTAGTAGCTACCAGATCCTGTGAAGCCCCGAGGGGGGTGATGATTTTTCACAGAAGGTGGAATGGGACTGAAGGTTCAGTGAGTAGTTAGGGTAATCCCAAAAAGACTGTGAGAACTAACAGAACTGCTCAGAATGTAGAGACTGTGTGTTTCCAAACCAAAAGCAATGGATTTTGTGTGAGAACTGTTGAATTTCAAGTATTTTTACAAATGCCTTTGGGGGCACATCATGCTGTAAGTGCAAGGTTCATTTGTTGTTTGACTGTGGGTTGGCTGGTGCCTTGCTAGGAATCCATCAAAGTTAGGATGCAGGTACTCATAACCCTTGCACAAAGAATGTGCTGTAAGGATGTCTCTTGTAGCCCCTGTGTGGCTAGAGAATCCTGTTTTTTTTTCTAAAGGTAATGGCAGAGAGGGTCTAGCATTGGCCAGAGTAAACTGACCACTCACTCGAGGTTTCAAGGCACCTAACTGGTTATAAGGAACGGTCTAAGGTGTTAACTTAGTTGACCTAGTGTTGCTCAAATGTAGTGCTGTGGAAATCATCCACTAAAATGCACTGGCAAGTGCAGAGATCCCTAATCAAACGGATGGACGTCCATGGGAAGTGTTCTTGTGAGAAGTCCCAGTACTGCCAGAAAGAGTTGTGAGATATTTTTGCCCACTACAAGTGTGCCATCTGTGTCTGTACAGCTACAAGCTCTGGGGGCACCACCAATTGCTGTTAACACTGTCAGAAATAAAGCCATACATTAAAATCCCAATTTCTGGTTGTGGACATTCCATCTCTGAGTACCTGTGTGAGTTTTTGGGGCCCACACAGAGTGGAGACATACCATAGTCCTGGCACCTCTCCCCTGAACCTGGGTAAAAATAGAAATGTTGTTTTGTGCCCTTCACCCCGACCTCTAAGATGCCCAAGCCAGGTGTTTCCCTAATGCCAGGGTGATACTTTCTTTGAAAACTGTGGCTGTTGCCTTGTCTGAGTAACAAAAAAGAGGGGTGGTGGGTTGGGGTTACAATCACACAGTGTAGAAATGGGAAAACACCTCTCGTCTGAAATCACATTCCTTTTCCAGTCTGTCTGTAACTTACACTGTCCTGTAGGCAGCTGCCTGTTTTGATGATAGTTCCTGGTTTGGTACTGCTCAGGAAACTCAAAAAGAAACATAGAAACATAGATTTTGACGGCAGATAAGGACCGCCTGGCCCACGCAGTCTGCCCATTTCCCTATCTGTTGGATAAGCTGCAGATCCTAGTTAACCAGCAGCCTACTTCTTCCTACCCCCAACCCCTAGAATTGCCTTATGACTGTCCCATGCATGCTTGAATTCCACCACTGTTTTCGACTCCACAACCTCCCGGAAGGGCATTCCATGCATCCACAACCCTCTCTGTGAAAATACTTCCTTAAATTACCTCTGAGCCGCCCCCCCTTCTATCTTCAAATTGTGCCCCCTTGTTCTTGCACACCTTTTTTTTTGAAAGATGCTACCCTCTTGGACTTTGTTGATTCCCTTGAGATACTTGGAAGTTTCTATCATGTCACCCCTCTCTCTCCTTTCCTTGAGGCTATACATATTCAGCTACTTAAGTCTCTCTTTATATGTCTTCCGGTGCAGACCCTGCACCATTTTAGTTGCCCTCCTCTGGACAGCCTCCATCCTGTCTATGTCCTTGCGGAGATTGGGTCTCCAGAACTGCACGCAGTACTCCAAATGGGGTCTCACCAACTGTCTGTACAGAGGGATAATAACTTCCTGTTTTCTGCTGGTGATGCCTCTCCCCATGCATCCCAGTATCCCCCAGCCCTCCTTGCTGCCCTCTCACATTGCTTGCCCACCTTTAGGTCATCTGATATGACTACCCCAGGTCCCTTTCCATTTTGTTGTTGTTAGTATCTCACCTCCCATTGTGTACTCTTCCCTGGGTTTTGTTTCCCAGGCGATTACCTTGCACTTCTTAGCATTGAATCTAAGCGCTCACATTTGACCATTCCTCTAACCTCTGCCAAGTCCTTCTCATCCTTTCCACCCCACCTTGTGCATCAACTCTGTTGCAGATCTTGTGTCATCTGCAAAGAGACATACTTTTCCTTCCAGTCCCTCTGCAATATCGCTTATAAAGACATTGAAGAGGACCGGTCCTAATACTGAACCCTGCGGTACCCCACTAGTAACCCCCCTTTCTTCAGAGTGGACTCCATTTACTATTACTCTCTGTGTCCTATTCTCCAGCCAATTCTTTACCGGGCTGTCATCTTGGGACCCACTCCCAGGCTGGCTAACTTGATATTAATCTTTTGTGTGGGACTGTGTCAAATGCCTTGCTGAAGTCTAGGTAGGCCATGTCCACAGCCCTCCCCTGATCTACTACTTTGGTCAGCCAGTCAAAGAAATCTATCAGATTTGTCTGGCATGACCTTCCGCTGTGAATCCATGCTGTCTGGGTCCTGAGCCCTCTGGCCTCTAGATACCACAACAATTCTTTCCTTCAGAAGTGATTCCATCATTTTCCCTACCACTGAGGTTAAACTAACAGGTCTGTAGTTTTCTGCTTCTGCCTTGCTCCCACTTTTGTGAAGGGGAATCACATCTGCCCTCCTCCAGTCCTCAGGTACCACCCCATCCTCCCATGATTTGGTAAAGAGGGTAGTCAGTGGTGTCACTAGTTCTACCCTTAGTTCTTTTAGAATTCTGGGATGAATCCCATCAGGCCCCATTGCTTTGTCCACCTTCAGTTTTAAGAGTTCTTTCAGAACCCTTTCTTCTGTAAATGGGCTGGTATCAACTTCTGTATCCAGAGTGTTTCTACTGTTTGTTTTAGGTACCTTCCCACTTCCTTTGTAAATACTGAGCAAAAATATTTGTTTAGTATCTCTGCCTTTTCACAGTCACCCTCTGCCCACCCTCCCTCCCTCCCTCTCTTTATTAAGCCTCACTAGCCCTTCCTTGGTCTTCCTTCGTCCCGTGATGTACTTATAATAGGTTTTATCCCCTTCTTAACAGAGTTGACTATCTTTTCCTCAGTTTGGGCCTTTGCTGTTCTGACTGCCTTCCCAGCTTCCTTTTGCTTTAACTGATACAGTTCCCTGTCCTGCTCCTTCTGTGATTCTGTACTTCCTGAATGCTTCGCTTTCTCTTGAACCTTCACTGCTACTTCCTTTGGAGAACCATAGTGGTTTCTTACATCGCTTCGCTTTGTTAATTTGCTTCACACAAAGGCTTGTTACCTCTGTGATGGCAGTTTTATTATTCCCCATTGTTCTTCCACCCTCCTTCCTGCCCATTTGCAGTGCATTCCTTAGGCACTCACCCATTTTGGCAAAAGCAGCCTCCTAAAGTCCAGTACTTTTGCCTTGTGGCGCTTGACTTATTGCTGCTGTGTTTATTGTGAACCATACTGTTCGATGGTCGCTAGTTCCCAGATGGCTACCCACTCCACATCTGTGATCCTCTCTCTCATCTCCATTTGAGAGAACCAGGTCTAAGATTGCTCCTCTCGAAGTGGGCTCCAATACTAGTTGTCTAAGGCATGCCCCTTGTAGGACATCTAGAATAACCCCAATCTTTGAAGTGGTTGCTGCAACTGCATTCCAGTTAACATCTGGCATATTCAGATCACCCATCAGCAATATCTCCCTTTTCTGCCATTCTAAGTATTCTTTCTATCATTTCCTTGTCCATTTCCTCCCCTGAGAAGGTCTGTAACCCCTATGCGGATTGTGGTGCCATTGCGGTCTCCAAATTTACCCACAGTGCTTCTTCTCCTCCCTGTTTTCCCTTTTGTTCTGTTGCCTTGATTCCTTCCCCTATGTAAAGAGCTACTCCTCCTCTTTACCCTCCCTGTCCCTCCTGTAGATAATGTATCCTGGTATGTTTATGTCCCAGTCATGGTTTTGTGTGTACCATGTTTCTGTGACTGCCACGATATCCAGATGTTCCTCCTCCATCAAGGCCACTAATTCAGGAAGCTTGTTACTCAGACTACAGGCATTGGTACTCATTGCTCTCCAATTTTTGATGGCTTTACCTTCTTTTGCAGCATCCCCCACTGACCTGTCTACCTCGGTCTTTTTCTCATTTAGTACCCTGTTTTGTAGGGTTGAGCCTTCTAGCACAAAGCTAGACAAAATCCAAGGCCTGCTTTTACACAAACTGTTCAACAGATGGCAGACCTCTCTCCTCCAAGGTAAAATGCAATTTTATCCACAGTGGGGCTAGCAAAGCACACCCATTCATAAACATAGCTCCCCACTGGTTCAATCCACAGAAAGGATGGAAGAAAAAAATTATTCGTCATGCTGTTTCTTCCATGTGATTCAATAATAAGACAATACAGAGTGCATCACCTTGTCGTTTTGTGGTGCCTCAGAGATACAGAACGATACTAACTGTGGAGTGTAGAACTCAGCTCAAAGTCAGCAGGGTGGTCATCCCCCACCCCCACCACCACTGGCTTACACCAGATTTGTTTAGAAAAATCCAGTGGAGCAGTGACCACTACTATCTATCTAAACAGTACTAAAAGTCTTGTAAAATATATTTAAATTCCAATTAAAAAAACTAGCAGGGAAAATTATAAATAAAAAGACCACAGTTTGTAAAATGTGTGAGAACTTTGATGAAGTAATGCTCAAGCACATAGAAAACAGACCAACGGATTCTTGTGCAACCTATTTTCAGGTTCTCAAAGGGGAGACAGGGTCAGGGTTTATACTGGCTCATTGCTGGAGCCCACAGAAGAAAGAACATTAATGCTGTGTGTAATTATTTCTTCTGACAACTGGAATCCAGCAATAATGCCCAATGCGAAGTGTAGACTCACTAGCAGTACCTTAGGAGGATGAGTCTAAAACCTATGCTGGAAAAAGTTTCTGCAAGAAAGCAGTCCCAAAACTGGCATACCCCTGGCCTGTATATACAGGTAGTAGTGTTACTGTTTTCCAAGTAGCTAGTTTGCAAATCTCTTGTAGGCGGATGCCCCTTGTAGCTGCCACAAAGATAGAGGTGCCCCTCATGGAGCATGCCCGTAGGCCTCTGGGAGGTTGCCTATCAACTTTTTCATACAGAACTGATACAGACACCATATCGAGCCTAAGATTAGACCTTAATGCAAAAGTGGCTAGATTGTGAATGCAAGCAGAGTTAGGACATACTTGCTTTAGTGCCACTATGTCCTAACTTTGCTTGCATCCACAGTAAAGCCACTTATGCATTGAGCTCCTCATTTTAGAGCATTTTGTTTTTGTGCACCGGTTCGGTACTGAGTTATATGTTTTTTGGTGCAGCATCTAGCTTTTGGAGCACCAAGCTTTTTCTGAGTTTTACTACAAGAAACTACACAATGAGAAACTGTCTTTCTGGCAGACAGCTTACCCTTACTAAAAACACAAAATTAATTAAATTAATTAATTGTTTATTGTACACAAAACAAGCTTCTTCTTCACTGGCACATCACATTGCCCTGACTCTTCATCGGGCTGATTTTGTGTGCACTGTATATTTCTGCACATTTTGTTACTGTTTCACCAGAGGTATAGCAACACCTATCACCTGGTGGTGTACAGGGCTTTGCATAGGACTTACGCTTGCCAGCCTCTCCACAAGTGGCAAAGAGTTGTGTGCTCTCAGATCTGATATCCCTTTGTCCATTCCATATAGCAGCCCAGTACCATTTTTATATGAAGGCAGTGGAGCTTTTGCTCACCTCTCCTGGAGTACTCAGGAATGAGCATTGGTAAAGCTACTGACTAGTTAAGGTGAAATTCTGACACCACTGTAGACAGGAATTTCTGTTTGTCCTACAGACTAACTACCTTGTATCTGTGAAATATTATGTACCATAGTTTGACTCTACAGTATGGAAAGGGCTTGCAGTTTGCTTACCCTCCTGGCAGACGTCATGGCTATTAGGAAAACTGTTTTCAGGGTGGTATATTTTAAGTCTGTTGTAGTCATTGGCTCAATGAAAGATTCCATCAGCTGTGCAAGACAAATATTTAGGTCCCATGGGGAATTGAGTCCTTTATAGGGGGGTGAAGGTGGCTGAGACTTTGAAAAACCTTTTAGAAACAGACTGTGATGCCAATGATTTGTTCTTATCTTCTGATGTGTAAGCCAAGACCGCTGCCAGGTGCAGCTTCAGTGTTGAGGGCCTGAGGCCTAGGGATTGTAAGCACACCGCATAGTCCAGAACTGTGGACAGCCCTATTGGCTTTGGGATTTTCTTTTTGGGGAAACACCAGCATGAGAATATTTTCCACATAGAGGCATATGCCTTTCTTGTGGCAAGTTTCCTAGATACCCTCAGGACTTCTTCCTAGGTGACTACCCCACCCTATAAGTGAGGCATTTGTTATGAAAACACCTCTTTTGACAGATTCAAACTAGAAAGTTGTAGGTCCTCAAGAACCACACCTTCAAGCATAGCATTCTGGGCTCTGGGAAGAATATCCTGCCCAGGAACTGGGTCAGCAGATAGTGTTTCAGTGGCAGGATGACTGAGGATTTGCAGGAGAATGTTAGCAGTATGTGTGGTTTCTTACTTTAAACCTCATGACTGTCTGGAGTTTCTGTAGGCAGAAAGCAGCACTACCCTTTATAGAATGGGACACTTTACGGCTGACTGGAGGCAACAACATGTGATTTAAGTAACCACAATTTTTATTTTTTTATTTTTAAATGTTAATTTGCAAGGAGATTAAGTGACTTGCTCAGCCTCAGGGTTACACAGTATGCAAACCAGTGGAGACTGTGGGAATTAAACCCAGGTCTGCTGGATGTACCAAGTTCTGGTGATGCTTATCTGTACTGCTTCGACATGTGTGGTTTCTTAATTTAAACCTCACAGACTGACTGGAGCTTCTGTAAGCAGCAATCAGCACAACCTTTTATAGAATGGGAGACTTCAGGGGTAACTGGAAATGATGATGGGTGATTTAAGAATCCAGAATTTTTAAAAAATGTTAATTCGCATATTGGGAGGAGGTTAAGTGACTTGCTGAATCTCAGAGTCACCCAGTATGCAAGCAAGTAGAGGTTGTGGGTATTAAACCCAGGTCTGCTGGACGTACCAAGCTTCAAGCTCTGGTGGCTCTGTTGTCTGTGCTGCTTTGTGACTCTTTAAATCTCAGACTGACTGTTTAGGCAGCAAGCAACCCTTCCCTCACACACTGCCTACCCATACCTCACACATCCTACTGAGTTTCTTTTTTTTTTAAAGTTAGGGCAGACATTTCTGGACAGGAGAACTGTAACAGCATGTCAGTCAGCAAACATACTGACAAGTTCAGGCAGCAACTCTTCCCCTCTTCCCACAGCCCACATTCTCACAAACCATGAGTCAATAGTCAAACTATAATTAAGACATTCTTTAGCTTCTTCCCTACTCCTAGGCAACTGCGAAAATATATGGTTGTAACAGTGTGTCAGTCAGCAAACACACTGACAAGTTCAGGCACCAGCTCTTCCCTCCCCCCACAACCTACACTCTCACAGATAGTGAGTGTCAGACCACCATGTCTTTATTCAGCTCCCTCTCTACTCCTAGGCAATTTAAAACTAAATGATGTATTTTTTGCTCTTTTGAGTTTGAATCGGATCACCATCTGTCCAAACAAGACACACATTCATTTGCACTGCTGACAGACTCACTGCAATGCCACAGATGCTCACTCAACTGTGCCTGAGTGGAGCACACATTGATGCGTAACCAGCAGGCAGATGAGTAGTCTGCATCACATGGGGGAATGTCTCAAGGAAGCCCTGGCAGGGGAAAAGAAGGGGGGGGGTAGAGAAACAATGGGCTAAACTTAAGGGAGCCATAGCAGAGGCAACAAGCCTTTGTGTTAGGCAACTAAGCAAAACAAAGAGAAAGAAAAAAACGCTATGATTCTCAAAGGACATGGCCGGGAAGGTAAGAGCAAAAAGGCTAGCTTTAATGAGGTACAAGGAAACACAGTGAGGGGGGAGATGGGGAACTGTATGTGGAAAAGCAGAGGAAGGTGGAGAAAGTAGTCAAGAGCACAAAGGCACAAATAGAGGAAAAAACAGCCCAGACAATTAAGAAAGGAGACAAGACATTTTTCAGGTATATTAGTGAAAGAAAGAAGACCATGGTTGGGATTGTGAGGTTAAAAGGGAAGGGAGGTGGTGTATGGAAAGGGAACTAGAAAAAGCAACAATCCTGAACAAATATTTTTGTTCAGTATTCACTGAAGAAGGTGAAGGAGAAGGACCACTATTAGGCGATTGGAGGTTCAGTGGGAGAGAGGTGGACACCAGCCCGTTTAAGGAGGAAAGAGTCCTAAAGGAACTCAAGAATCTGAAAGGAGAGAAGGCTATGGTGCCGGATGGGAGACATCCAAGAATATTGAAAGAACTTAGAGAGGTGCTGCAGCCAACAATAACAGCCCTATTCAACAACTCGATAGAGACAGGAGTGGTTCAAAGGGAGTGGAGGAGGAGGTAAAATGTAGTCCCTCTCCTCAAAAGTGGGAACAGGGAGGTGGCTGGCAACTACAGGCCAGTCAGCCTGACCTTGGTGGTGGGGAAATTAATGTAGTCACTGCTGAAGGATTGTGATATTTCTTGTATCCAGCAGAGCACAGGATCCAAGGCAGCATGGATTCACAGGGGTAAGGTCTTGTAAAACAAATGTGATAGACTTCTTTGACTGGGTGACCAGGGAGGTAGATCAGGGAAGGGTGGTGGATGTGACCTGCCTAGATTTTAGCAAGGCCTTTGACACCGTCCCACATAGGAAGATGATAAATAAGTTGGGCAGCCTGGGAGTGGGCCCCAAGGTGGTAAACTGGGTCAGAAACTGGTTGAGTGACAGGACACAGAGGGTGGTAGTAAATGACATTCAATCCAAGGAGAGAGGGGTGGCCAGTGGACTGCCACAGGGATCTGTGCTGGGGCCAGTCCTCTTTAATGTCCGCATAAGTGACATTGCAGAAGGGCTGGAGGGGAAGGTATGGCTCTTTGCAGATGACACTAAGATCTGCAACAGGATTGACACTCCAGGCAGGGATGAAAAAATGAGAAAGGATCTAAAACTGCTTGAGGAGTGGTTGAAAGTGTGGCAGCTAAGATTCAATACAAAGAAGTGCAAAATCATGCATTTGGGATGCAGAAATCCAAGGGACGAGTACAAGATGGGGGAGAGGTACTGATGGCCACCAATCAAGAAAGGGACCTGGGGGTAATCATATCTGATGTCCTAAAAGTAACCAAACAATGTGAGAAGGCTGTGGGGAGAGCCAGTGGGATGCTAGTGTGTATAGGCATAGGTATCACCAGCAGAAAAAAGGAGGTGGTTATGCCACTGTACAGACCACTAGTGAGACCTCATCTGGAGTACTGTGTCCAATTCTGGAGGCTGAAGCTCCAGAAGGACATAGATAAAAGAGATGCAGTTCAGAGAAGGGGAACAAAGATGGTGCAAGGACGGCACCAAAAGTCATATGAGGAAAGACTAAAAAACCTCAATATGTATTTCCTAGAGAAGGGGAGGGAGAGGGGGATATAACAGAGACATTCAAGTACAATCGGGGGTATAAGCAAGGTATAGGAGGGCAGCATATTTCAGAAAAGAAGGTGTACAAGAACAAGGGGGCATGATATGAGGCTGGGGGGTAGGCTCTGGGGCAATGTAAGTAAGTACTTTTTTACAGAATGAGTAGTAGATGCTTAGAACAGCCTCCCTGCTGAGGTGGTGGGGTCAAAAACAGTAGGGGAATTCAAGAATAAGAGTACTCACGCAATAGGGAAGAGAGGGTAAGCTGCAGATCAACTAGGGTCTGTGGTAATGCATTAGGTGGGAAAAAGGGGCAGATTAGGTGGGCCACACGGTCCTTATCTACCATCACCATCTATGTACCCATCCCACCATGCTTGTATGATCACGTGGATGTGGTTCTCTAGCAGCTTACTCATCTTTCTAAAGTCCACCCTTCTAAAATCCATGATTTTAGTCTTACTGATGGCTTTTTTCCTACCCATGTCCAACTGGAACCACACTGTGTGATGGTCATTTCCACCTAGGAACTACTCAACTGTTATATCTAGGACGTGGTCCCCATTTTTCAGCATCAGATCTAGGATCACCCTCTTCCTGGTGAGTTCTGTAATGCCCTAGGGCACTTTGCAGTGTAACTAGGATCTTGAATCCAGTGGGTTGCAGGACCAAAGGCAGCATACTTTCACAAAAGGTCATGACAGACAAATATGATCAACTTCTTTGACTGGGTGATCAGGGAAATAAATCAGGGAAGGGCAATGGGCATGACTTACTTGGACTTCAGAAAGGCCTTTGACACTGTGCCACATAGGAGACGGATAAACTGAGTAGTCTAAGGGTGGGAGCCAAAGTGATAAACTGGGTAAAAAAAACTGGTTGTACTTTCTCTTCTGCAGTCCTTACCTGTGCACCATTGACCCTACGGCTAACCCAGCCCATCTGCCACCTTCTCCAGGATTTACACCTCCTGTTCCTCCCAGGATTACACCCTCCCCATCATGGTCACTGGGGGAGACTGTACCCACAGCAGAGTTACATTGCTTGGTACAAAAGGCCCTCATCAGCAGTGCAGGGCCTGCAGTGAACAGCAAGCATCATCTCTGATGCGGTCAGGGGTGTTTCCAGTTTTCTGTCCTGATTCCCCTGTAGAAACAATGGAGTGACCTTCCATGCCTGCACATGCTAATGCATGTCTCATGTGCCATAAGCATGACAGTGTCCAAGCTCCCTGATCCTTGGCTTCTGCCTACACCACCACCTGTGGTCATCCAGTTGGCAGTACTGTGACTAAGATGAGCACTCTCCCTCCCTGAGGTGAAGAGTATCCCTCTGAGATGCTCCACCAATCCCTCCTGGTCTGCCATCCAACAGTCTAGGCTTGTTCTCCAACCTGGGTTATCAGCATGGCAATTGGTAGTGCTACCACTGTGTGGTGGACTGGTTCTCATCATTTGATTCCTAATGGCAGCATCCAACATATGCCCCAAGCCAAAGCACATTATGATACCATGGGACCTCATCCTGGTACTCCACACACTTACCTCACCACTCTTTGAGTCCCTGTGCACCTCACCCTGTGGTGAAGACTGTATTCCTAGTCTTGGTGTGCTCAGCAAGAATATGTGAACTGCACGCACTTTTGAGCAAGGAGCCCTTCATAATATTCCATGAGGACAGAGTCCCACTCACATCTATACCTTCCTTTGTACCAGAAGTGTCCTCAGAATTTCACAATAACCAGACTATAGAGCTTCAACATTTTATTGATAACCAAAGAGCCCAGAGGAGAAGAGTCTTCACAATCTCAATATGAAAAGGGTACTGACTATCTACTGTACCTCAACAGAACCAAAGACTTCAGAAAAACTGACTGACTGTTCTTCATAGTCAAAAATTACAAGATGTGTGCAGTTGTATCCGGCTCTGCCATTGCCAGTTGGCTTTAGAAAGCAATCCAAGAAGCATACAAGGCACCACCACTAACGCCACCAAAACAAACTCTTCACAGCTCACTCCACCGGGGTGGAAGCCACTTAATGAGCCAAAAGGAACCAGGCCTCAGCAGATGAGATATGTGCAACATCTACCCGGACCACTATTCACACATTCACAAGATACTATAGACCATACACTTTCTTTGCACTGCAAGCCAATTTTGGCTGCACAGTGCTCAGTACAATTAAATCAGATGGCGCTATTCTCAGCCACTCTCCCCCAGCCTACTGCATTCTAGTACCCAGCCTGTAAGGAACTGGACTGCCACAGAGATTGCAGCCCACAATGGAAGTTTACTCACCTGGTAAAAGTGATTGTGGGAGTATATCTCTACAACACTACAGGGCCCACCCAGACAGGTAGACGGATTGTGATCAGGGCCATAGAAATAGAAGAAGATGAAGCTTTACAACGGCATGCCATATGGGCCTGTTATCTGTGTAATAGTATGTACATAAATACAACCCATTATAGATTCCATATTTTTCTCAAGTGTCTTCTCTCTATGGTCACAAAGTTCAACAAAGTTCACGCCTCAAGTTATTTCTGTTACTCAAAAGCTTTGGAAGATGTCTGAGGTTTCTGGCATGTTGCAAAGCCTAGGTAGGATCAGATTTCTCTTTAGAAGTTACATGTGCTTGTCGTCGCGGTACAGATCAGGAAGCATAGGAAAACCAGGAGCAGTTTCAAATTCGGAAATAGTGTTTTATTTTTCTCAATGACAGCAAAATAAAAAATAAAAAATAAAAATGTGTTCAGTATAACAATTTACTTAAGCAGTACAGAGAAAACAGTCCTCCTTCTAAGTGTTTCTTCCCAGTTTCAAATCTCAGCCTCCCTCTCTCTCTCTCTTGCAAACCACTGTTGTTCTTTTCATAACAAGTCTTTGCAGGGAGCTCATACAAAACATAGAAACATAGAATTTGGGAGCAGATAAGGACCATTTGGCCCACCTAGTCTGCCCATTTCCCTACCTGATGGATAAGCTGCAGATTCTAGTTAATCAACAGCTTACTTCCTCCTACTCCCCACTAGAATTGCCTTATGCCTGCCCATGCATTCTTGAATTCTCCTACTGTTCCTGACTCCACAACCTCCTCAGGAAGGCTGTTCCATGCATCCACAACCCTCTTTGTGAAAAAATACTTTCTAACATTACCTCTGAGCCGTCCCTCCTCTGTCTTCAAATTGTGCCCCCTTGTTCTTGCACATCTATTCTTCTGAAAGATGCTTCCCTCTTGTACTTTAATTCCCTTGAGATACTTGAAAGTTTCTATCATGTCCCCCCTCTCCCTCCTTTCTTCAAGGGTATACATATTAAGCTGCTTTAGTCTCTCCTCGTATGTCTTCTAGTGCAGACCCTGAACCATTTTGGTTGCCCTCCTCTGAACAGCCTCCACTCTGTCTATCTCTTTGCGAAGATGGGGTCTCCAGAACTGCACACAGTACTCCAAATGGGGTCTCACTAACTGTCTGTACAGAGGGATAACAACTTCCTGTTTTCTACTGTTGATGCCTCTCCTTATGCATCCCAGTATCCCCCCCAGCTCTGCTTACTGCCTTCTCACATTGCTTGCCCACCTTTAGGTCATCTGATATAATTACTCCTAGGTCTCTTTCAATTTTTATTGTTGTTATTAAGCTCATTACGGAGACAGTGGTTTTTTCGCAGAATGTTCTTGTCAGTTTCCAATATTCTTGCAGGTAAAGCAAAAAGAACATAATGACCCAGAACTGACCTCTTGTTGACAACTCTGTAAAGTTTGCACACCAGCATCTCAGTTTAATCCCTTGAGTTCCAAATAGCTTTTTGCAATCATTTCAACAGTATAACTATATACAGTTATAAACAAAGGGATCCCAGTATCAGTGACATTTCCACATAAAGATTCACATATAGTTTTATATCCGCAGATATGCAAGGGGGAAGAAAAGACAGAAATAGCAAGGGAAGGCAGAGAGATAGTGAGAGGCAGACAATTGTGAAATCGTCAAAGTGATCAGTTTCCAGGTCTGACAAGAAAACGTGGTTGCACAACCAGACAGAGAAGAGACAGAAAAGGAGAGGATAGAGCAGACCCTTGTATTTAAACTCTTTCTGCATAAGAAATTGGTTAGGGCCTTATTCAACCCTGTCACAGTGCTTCTTCAGCCTATCAGGTGAACATGACCAAGTCTACAAGGAATTGGAGTGCCGAAAAGATATACTCCCACAATCACCTTTACCAGGTGAGTAAACTTCCAGTACTTCACGCCTACTGCCAAAAGAGTGTTTTTCCTGTGGGAAATGTGCAAATGTTTCCAGGTAACCCTTAGTACCAAATCATTTGTGAATTCATGCACAGGTAGAGACATGGACATTTGTGATTTCAAAACCTGTGGAACAGAGGGGGGTCCTATATAGAAACATAGAAACAGAAAAATGACAGTAGGAAAAGACCAGTGGTCCACCTAGTTTATCCAAAATGCCCTATCCTACCCCAAAACCTATAGTCTATGCAGGGTTTGTGTCAAGCTACCCCCATTTTCACCTGCCTTACTACAACCCCCAGTACACTATTAAGTCCTTAGCTCTGTCCACAAGCCATGCTTGAAGCCATTGATTGTTTTGGCACCCACCACCTTAGCTGGCAGGTTGTTATATAAAGTGCTTCACCAAATGTGAGTATAGGTAGAGGAAAATAGGGGTTATCCAGAATAGGGAAATGGGCAATGCAGTGACCCTACATAGTATGTTCTGTCAGAAGTGGACAGGCCAGTGTTGGGAGGTTCAGAGAGTTCAAGAGGGTTACAAAATCCCCAAGGGGTGGCAACTTGGACATTTTTATTTCTTTTTATTTATTTAAGTCTTTGGTAACCGGGTAAGTGCACTGATCCATTGGACCATTTTTAGGCATGACCTAGGCCACACAGACGGCAATTACAGAGGTAGTGACAAGTAATACAATGAGTACAAAGTGGAAATACAGACATCATTGGTGAACAAAGAAAGTAACATAATAAAGAAAATTAATGACAGCCTGAAATAACAACAATCAGTACATCATGATAAGCAACAATTATTATACATGTATTTACAAAGGATACGTGCAAATTAATTCATGACGTAAAAAGGAAAAAAAAACATACAAGACAATTGCCAAGTGGGAGAGCCTGAGAAGCAGGTAGTGAGGGATGTGAGAGAGGAGTCCAAAGAAATGAGAGAGGGCAGGGGAGGCCAAAGCAGCCCAAGAGGGAAAAGTCAGAAAGGTGAGGGTGGGGTTATCCAAGCTAGCAAAGGCATGTGGCCTCATTAAGCAGCCAGGATTTGAGATGTGTCTTGAAAGTGGTATGGGAGTCCAGAGAGTGGATGGGCGTGGGGATTCTGTTCCACAGAGTGGGAGCAGCTACAGGTAATGCTCTGCTATCCACAGCTGAGGAGACTTTTAGGATATTACTAAGACAAAAGAAAAACTTTGGGATTTTTGGCACTTGGACTTGAATTTATTGTTCCCACTATTAAACACTCTGTGGGATGCCAGACCACATATAAAGGTTCAAAACACTGTAACTCTTCCTGTGCATCTAAGCCGTGCTGATGGTCCCTTGCCTTCACTGCAAACTTTAACAAAATCTGGTTTGATCCAACACGGCTGCATAATGAAGTTTGTGAAGTTGTGTAGAATTGTTAAGGAGGTATGGAGAAACAACACAATGATTTGTAAGTAGTAAGATTTGTTTTAGTTTCTGTTCTAAGGAAGGCATACACATTACTAGAAAAATATATGGAGATGTACATTTTAATGGAAGGAATAGGAAGCAATACAGGTTTACAAAAGAACCTCAGAGCAAATGCTACTGATGTATGAGTTATCCCGTATGATATTGGCCAGACAGCCACATTTTAAAGAAAACACAATTGCACATACCCCAATAATGCAAAGCATCATGGGAAACATATACAAATCCCCATGATGGTACAGAAGGTGGCAGTACATGAAAAAGTAATGGCTGGCATATGTTCAGCCTTTGGATTATGTACACAGTTTTTTTTTTGTTTGTTTTTTTTTTGTTAGAGAAACAGGGTTTTTGTCCATGAGGTGATGTAAGTTATATTTAAGCAATGTGTTGATGTCAGGAAGTCAGGTATAATGATGGACTGTTAGCAGAGAAAATGTGATAGTAACTTTCAGAGGGGGTCGCTTTTGATAAGGGTAAGGTAGTTATGCTTGTGATAATGGGAATATTAGGAAAGTATGAGGTCTATGCAGAAGTGGAGTACAAATATGCACAGTTTCATAAGTATGTGCTCAAAGTGCAGGCAAATGTGATATGTCGGTTTGTTTTAGAAATAGGTAAAAATAGCGATGCATGCAATTGTAGAAAGATAGATAATTACATAGACATATATATATATATAGAGAGAGACACACACACACACACAGACAGACAGGCAGAATAGGAATGGCGGTGAAATATTGAAGTGATGCCAATCCCACCCCCACCATTCAGAGATGGACAGGCATTGGGGTGTGCCTTTGGGTCGTTGCCTATAACGCTCATGCCATTTCACCTCACCCTACCCTGCAGACACAGGCAAGTGTCAAGGTGTGCCTTGGGGTGTTCAAGCTTTACACTCACCCCATTCCACAAGGAAATATGCTGAAATGGATACAGTACTGTATTAGACAAGCATTTGTCAATGCCAAGTGTTGCTTGCTGTCATTAGCAGTGGAAGTGCAGGAGTTAGACAGATGCAGAATAGGAATGGCAGTGAAGTATTGAACTGACGCCAACTCCACCCCCGCCCTGCAGAGATGGACAGGCACTGGGGTGTGCCTTTGGGTCGTCGCTCATAACGGTCACGACATTTCACCTTACTCCTACCCTGCAGACACTTACAAGTGTCGAGGTGTGCTTTGGAGTGTTCGGGCTTTACACTCACCTCATTCCATAAGGAAATACCCTGAAATGGGTGCAGTATAGGAGAATGGGGTGAACTCTGGGGCCAATGGGTCCAAGGTGCACCTTGATGCCTTCCACTGACTGCAGGGTGGGGGGTGGAATGGCATGAGCATTACTGTCGACAATCCCAAATCACACCCCTGAAGCCAGTCAGTCCCTACTGGATAGGGCATTCTGGTCGAAAACCCTAACACCCTGGGCGTTTCTTGGTATTTTTCCTCCAAGTTTTCAACATGGGCTTTTTGTGACCCCACCGCATGAACAGTGCCACTATCAGTTTGTTAGCCAAAAGGTGATTTTGCACAGTGACTGCACCACTTGGCACCACAGGTGCAAAAACACATTTCAAACAGGATGTGAAAAATGACACCTGTACTGTTCATGAAGAGGTGTAAAAAATGGCAATGTTAAAAATATGGAGTGAAAATATAAAAAAACTGATGAAGTCACGAGTGTGTGTAGAAACTGCGAAACGCACTCCCGTAATGTAATTTGTTTGGGGATATTTTACAGCAGATTTTCAACATAGGCATTGTGGGACCTCTGCTCATGAACAGTGTCACTGTGATTTTCTTAATCTGTCCTGAACACTGATTTCCCACAGCGACCACGCTATTCTGCACCGGAAGTGTGAAACACATTATGCCAGGGTCTGAAAAATGACAGCTGTACTGTTCATAAGGAGGTGTGAAAAAATGCCAATGTTGAAAATCTGGACTGAAAATATTACGTATTCATGAACTTACGAGGGTATGTGGAAATTGCACAATGCACGCTCGTAACAGTCATTTTATGGTTATTTGTCACCAAATTTTCAACATAGCCAGTTTAAGACCTCTGCTCATGAACAGTGTCACTGTGATTTTCTTAATCTGTCCCGAACATTGATTTCGCACACCAACGGTGCCACTGTGTGCTACATGTGCAAAAACACATTTTGGGCAAGATGTGAAAAATGACAGCTGTACTGCTCATAAGGAGGTGTTGTAAAATGGCAATGTTGAAAATCTGGAGTGCAAATATTAAAAATACTCAAAGTTATCAGCATGAGTAGGAACTGCGCAACGCACACTCGTAAAACAGTCATTTTAGGGAATTTTTTCATCAAATTTTCAACATAGGGTTTTTGGGGGCCTACCTCATGAACACTGTCACTGTGATTTTCTTAATCTGTCCCAAACATTGATTTCGAATACTGACCGTGCCATTGTGCACTACAGGTGCAAAAACACATTTCTGGGGAGAGGTGAAAAATGACAGCTGTACTGTTCATAAGGTGGTGTGGTAAAGTGACAATGTTGAAAATATGGAGTGAAAATATTAAAAATGCTTGAAGTTACGAGTGTGCGTAGGAGCTGTGCAATGCACGCCTGTAAAACAGTCATTTTTGGGGAATTGTTTCACCAAATTTTCAACATCAAGTTTTTGGGGGACTACCTCATGAACTGTGACACTGTCATTTCATGAATTGGTCCCAAAAGGTGGTTCCGCGCAGTGACTGTAAAATCACCTTTCGGGACAGAATAACAAAATTACAGTGACTGAGTTCATGAGGTGGGGTCCCAAGAACCCCATGTTGAAAATTTGGTGAAACAATTCCCCAAAATGGCCGAGATATGCACTAAAGTTAAAAAACCCTATTTATGCCATTATGCAGCTTACCGGCATTTCTTCAGTTCGCAGTCGAGTTTGAAGAGTGCAGACGTGTTCCCGGTCCACAGAAGATCATCGCACCAGTCTCCGGAGGTAAGTATAGGGTGAGATGGGGGGCTGTGGGGAGGTGGAGTATGCAGAGGGTGGGTGCGGTTGGGGGGGCAAGAGAATCATTGAGGGACCATTTTTTTTCTTTTAAAGATGACAGGGGACTTTTGCCACACTGTGATGTGATGGGCTCCCAGCGTGGCACATGGAAGTTTGTTGGGGATAGGTAGTGGAGCTGATTGGGGATTGGGCACCCCTGTTGGCCAAAGAGACTTTCGTCATGCTGGGGTGGGCTCCCAGCATGGCAGATGGAAGTTTGTTTGGGGGGGGCAGTGGAGTCGACAGGGGATTGGGCACCCCTGTCAGCCATACAGTGTGCTGGGATGCATGAGCCAAGGGGGGATTGGGCACCCCCCTTGGTAAACAACAAATGGGAGGAGGTGCATTATGCTGACGGGGTTTGGGCTACCCCATTGGCAAATGAACTGGGGAGGGGGTCATACCGACAGGTGGATTGGGCACCCCGTCGGCTTTTTTTTTTTTTTTATTTATTAAAATGTTTCATCAGGAAGCCACACTGAATGGTGGGTGGTGGCTTTCCGTTGGCTTCCTGGGGACTGTGAGAGGCCGATGGAGAAGCCATCACCATGGAGACACCATGCAATCAGCTGTTTTGGTAGCTTGTAATGCACCAAAACAGCTGATTGTGTGGTGACATGGCCAAATTTCTTTACGCATTGTGGCATGCTCATTAACTGCTGACGCAATGTGTTGCTTGCACATGCATGCAAGCAACACAAAAATGGAGTGAACTTTGGGGCTGAAGAGTCAAAGACACACCTCAATACCTGTCACTGGCTGCAGGGTGGGGATGGGGGTGGAATGGCATGAGCATTACTGTTGACAATCCCAAGTCACACCCCTGATGCCTGTCAATCCCTACAGGGCAAGGTGTTATGGTCAGAAACCCTAATGCCCTGGGAGTTATGTGACATCTTAACCTAGCAACAGTATTTAATGCATTACATTATAAGGACAAGTAAATGTTTTTAATACATGAACAGGCATTGATTATGAAAAATTGTGTCCTACCCAAAACTAGCTGTATATTCTATTCCAAACATATACTACTGTCAATACTACCTGCTGATACTTTGTATATACTGTATTATTGTATCTCACTTTATTTGTATTATTACTATTTTCTTGTGTGTTGCATCCCATGTATATTGTCCCTTTTTCCTTGTTAACAAACCTAGGTCCACCTCGAAAATGAGCTTGCTCAACAGTGATCGCCTGGTTAAATAAATTGATTGATTGATTGCGGTGTGCCTTTGGGTAGTTGCCCATAACGCTCATGCCATTTCACCTCACCCTGCAGACACAGACAAATGTTGAGGTGTGCCTTGGGGTTTTCAAGCTTTACACTCACCCCATTCCATAAGGAAATGCACTGCAATGGGTACAGTACTGTATAAGAAAATGGAGTGAACTTTGGGTCTGAAGAGTCAAAGGCACACCTCGATACCTGTCACTGGCTGCAGGGGTGGGGGGATGGGGGTGGAATGGTGTGAGCATTACTGTTGACAATCCGAAGTCACACCCCTGATGCCTGTCAGTCCCTACAGGGCAGGGTGTTATGGTCAGAAGCCCTAATGCCCTGGGCGTTATGTGACTTCTTAACCTAGCAACAGCATTTAATGCATTACATTATAAGGACAAGTAAATGTTTTTAATACATTTACAGACAGTTACATAAACTTAATTTTCTTCATAGAATAATTGAAATTTAAAAAGCTTTGAAGAAACAGACACTGTAGTATCCAATATGGGATAGTCTTCTTTGGTAACATATTTTACTCCTTTGTGGGCTTATACCTTACTTGTCATTGTTGTGTTGCAAGAGCTTGCTTTCCTCAGGTGATGTAATTTCAGGATGCAGTTTCATAAGTGCTGTATAAGGATACAGTTTCAGGCACTCCTTAATTACTTTTTCTTTCCTTCTGAACCTTAAGGTCTGATGTCACAGGCAGCTCTGATAGTCAGTTGTTTCAACATGATAGATCCACCTCATACCCCTCCCACATGAACCAAAAAAAAAATGGGTGTGGCTCTTTAGGAGCTTCTCAGGTGGAAGTGGGGGTGGATCTTAACCCCCCTCCCCCCAAAAAAAACTAATGTTGCATCCCACTACTCAGGTTCCAGTTCTTATACTTCCCATTTAAGAAAGAAAATAGTGCCTTGCAACCATTGACTAACATGAAAGCGTATTTATTTGAGGGCGGAAAGCATTTCTTGGAGGAGGGTAAGGTGGAGGAGACTATTTACACCTTCAGCCAGTTCCACGGACAGAAAACATGACATCAGCCCTTTTGTACATGCAAAACGTCTGCAGGCTCGCCCACTGCAGCAGTAAAAAACCTGGTTTAATGAGATTTACTTGGTCTGCTGTGACTTCTGTCAACAGTTATTACACAGTTGTGACATTTATTATTGTTTATTTTTTATAGTTATATATGCGCCTTGTTTTATAAATTGTATTTATTTACGCTTTGTCTATTACATGTAATTTGTAAGAGAAATATTTATAGTCCTTGTGTCAGCCTTTACCAGGAAGTGCTTGTAAATGAGTGTAAGCTCAATTGGTTTATTCCACCCTTTCCTATTTTAAATAAAAATCTTTAATCTTTTGAAACTGGAGCAATCCGGTGACCAAGCCTTAATGAGAGGATTGAGTTGGTGCCCTTACAGAGCTAAGTGATTACTGCCTCTCCCCCCATTCCCTGTAGTGGTATGTCAATTTAGCTCCAATTTGGCTGTAACTTTCAGTATCTAGCCTTAGGAGGGAAGGGTTGAGATGTTAGAATTATTGTGGCATATTGATTTTCTTTCTTTTTCTCCTGATCAAATTACAGATCTCCTAGGAAGTACGTAAGGAGGAAACTGCTAGACATGCATAGCCATTGTGCAAAAGTCCAAAAATGTAATACAGAATGTATTGACGGACAGCAAAGTTTGAATGTTAGCAAGAAGTCATGAATGCAGTGAAGTTCCCAAAATAATATGTCTGACAGGAAAAGAATTCAAAAAACGTTTTCATAATATTTGTATCAATGGAACGTTTTTAATTATTTTTCCCCCCGTTGTCAGTTTACTTTTTAATTTATTTTTGTGTCGGCTTCCCCAACTGCAGCGGCTCAGCTCCAACCCACACCGCCTGCCCTATGCCCAGGCTTACCCCTCTGGGGGGCTGCTGGGTGGGCACCCCCTCCCCAAGGTCAGCGTTAACTTGCCCTGGCTTACCCCCCCCCACACACAAGAGCGGGGCCCCACCCAGCGGACATGGTAGGCAGTGGAGGTGGTGAAGCAGAGTTTCATGCTTCAGGGGTAGGCATTTTGTAAACTGTATTGGGGGTGGGGACGTGCAATGCCGGCCAGCATCCGCCCCCCCCCACTGATATGTTACCAATACTTCAGTTCCCCCGGCCTCCACTACAAGTCTGTTATCTGCCGGACACACAATCCCCAGAGAAGGAGAGCAGTCCCTAGGATGCTTGAGCCTTCTCCCCTGGCTGGTTCTCCGATGTCCCGAGTCCATTCCCAAACTTGGGTCATCAGCGTCGCAGATAGATGCCCTGCCTCTGCGCCAGCAGGCTGGCTCTCCCATCATCTGTTTATCCTCCTAGGTGGACTGGGCAACTGATCAGCCCAATCATCGGGTAATCAGCCAGCCTGCTGCCTCTCTTTCCTAGTGGGTATTCCCCCATGGATTCCCCCCATGGTGGGGCCAGGGGGAGAGCTGTACACCCCCTTCCCCAGAGACTCACATCCAGATTCTTCCATACTCCTCCCTGGAGCAGAAGGGTGGACCATGACACCTCGTGCAGGACTTCCTTAAGCCCACTCCCCCTCCATTTTCCATCTTCATTCTTCTCCCAGGGCAAGGGCAAACATGGATGACATATGTGCACTGAGGCACACATGCCCTCTGGAACTACCAGCCCCTTCCATCTATCTGACTTTACATCAGCCTCCCTCACATCAGGCTACCACCAAGCCTCCACCTGGTGACAGCCAAGAGCCAGGACAGCTCACCACCCCAGTCAGGAAGAGGAAAACTGCCAGGTGGCTGCTTAATCCTCTCTCAGCCCTCCCTGCTGCTGACCCCCTACAACCCAAGCTCCTTCCCAAACTCGGTTGGCTGTCATGGGTTGAGGTAAGGCACTTTGCAGTGCCTCAGTCCTCTGTGCTACTGATTTAGTGGTTTTAATTATAATATAACAACTGGCTCTCATTTTTTCCCTAAGAAAACCCATGGCATAATTTGCCATTAGAAAGGAGTGTTTATAACAGCATACATGTGCCAGGTTTCCCCTACTCTGGGCATACGCCTGCCACCACTGTGCACTGTCTCACGGCCAATGATAGGGCTTAACGCCAGATGCTTCACCACCACTCTGACTCAGTGTTAAGCCATTTTAAATAACAAAAGAATCTCCCAGCTAAAAATACTTAAACTTGTCTACTAAAAAAAAGGGAAACTTCTTTTCTTTCAAGCAGTGCATCCAAAAGCGGACCGCGAGGAAACCCGATCAGACCACAGCAAAACTGAGATGCCTTATTTAATATAATTGTTGAGGCAAAAAACAAACAATACCCAGCAATTATATAAAATAAAATATGGGATGATGTGTTTAAACTCGAAGTTTACACACACGCAAGGTGTTAGATGCTTTCACAAACCCCTCGAGCTTCGCTCTCAGGGTTTATGTAGCATCCAACACCTCGGGTGTGTGTAAACTTCCCGTTACACACACCGCCCCATACTTTATTCTATATGTATACCATTACAGTATCTATTATAAGTCACTTTGCTCATTTTAAAGCACGTTTGCACTTTAGGTTTAAAGAATGTCACAGAGTGACACTATAGCAACAGGGATGTGGACGACTGTCAACAGTGACAGCGATCAGGGAGTGGGGCACTGCACTATGGAATTTGGGATCTTTCTTCATTAGTTTTATGTCACTCTGTGATCGGGGTGGGGGGGGAACCTATACTATGGAACAGGGGCTTGGGGATATATTGTACTTTATGGTGGTCAAGGCTGGGGAAAGGGGACTACGAGACTACCAGGGTACAGATGGGTTTTCTGTTACTATGGACATGGATCTGGGCTGGGGGAGGGCTGGCCCAGTGCATTCAGCCCAATGCAGCCATGCTAATGAACCCATAATGGGCATGTATGAGGCCCCTTTGTGCCATGCATGCCCAATGAGCTCATTTGCATATTTTGGCTTAATATCCCCAGTGGGGGACAGGGCGCATCCAGATATGCACTACACATTCCCCAATTGGTGGTCTTCAGCCCCGCACCCTGGATGCATTGTGCCATACATGACGGCCACCTGCTATGTGCCCCCCCATCCAGGATCTGGTATTAAAACAGAATGCACGATCTGTTCCGATCATGCATTCTGTTTGAATATCGCATCAGAGCAGACCCGCTCAATTTTTTGTGCAGTGCATCGATTTGCACATGCATCCGGCCGGCTCTGAATATGTCCCCCATGTACTCTAAGTTTAAGAATTTGTCTGCCCAATACTCATATATCCAATGAACTCTGAATTCACGCGGTGAAACTGTGGATGATCATAGCAAAAGGCTGGAGAAGCTGGAATCCAGGATGGGCATGGAGAAGGAGGAAACATAGAAGTTGACGGCAGATAAGGACTGCTAGGCCCATCCAGTTTGCCCATTTTTTTCTACCTGATGAATGTGCCATTGGCCTGTACACTGTCAATGGCCTATCTATTCATACTCATCTTTATTGCTCCTTATGCCTGTCCCATGCCTGTTTGAAGCCCTGCACTGTATTCATATCCATTACTTCCTGCGGTTGGTCATTCCAGACATCCACCACCCTTTCTGTGAAAAAGAACTTCCTCACATTACCCCTTAATTGGCCTCCCTCTAATCTCATGCTGTGTCCTCTTGTCCTGCTATTTTTCTTATATTGAAACATGTTAGACTCTTTCACCTTGTTAATGCCTTTGATGATGTTTCGATCATATCACCTCTCTCCCACCTTTCCTCTAGGGTATACATATTGAGCTTTATTAATCTGTCCTCATATGTTTTCTGATGCACTCCCTGCACCATTTTGGTTGTCCTTCTCTGGACTGCCTCCATTTTGTTAATGTTCTTGTGCAGGTGTGGCCTCCAGTACTGCACGCAGTACTCCAGATGGAGCCTAACCAGTGTCTTGTAAAGAGGGATTATTACCTCCCTCTTATGACTTGTGATACCCCTACTAATACACCCCAGCATCCCTCTAGCCTTACCTACTGCTTTAGTGGTCTGTTTGGATGATTTCAGGTCATCTGTGATGATGATGCCTAAGTCTCTTTCTTCCCTTGTGATTGCCAGCTCCTCTCCCAACCTATAGGGGCTTCAGGGTTTCTCTTCCCTATGTGCATAATCTTGCACTTCTTTGCGTTAAACCCCAGTTGCCACTTTTCCAACCATTTTGCCAGTTTATTCAGATCTCTTCTCATACTGCCCACCCAATCTGGATCATCTACTCTGTTGCAGATCTTGGTGTTATCTGCAAACAGACAAACCTTTCCCTCCAGTCCATCTGCAATGTCACTGATGAAGATATTGAAGAGGACGGGCCCTAGGACTGATCCCTGAGGTACCCCACTTGTGACTTGCATCTCTTCTGACTGCATACCATTTACCACCACTCTCTGTTTTCTGCCTGCCAACCAGTTTGCCACCCAGTTGACCAACTTCTGACCCAGCCCGAGCCCACCCAGCTTATTAATCAATCTTCTAAGTGGAACAGTATGAAAAGCTTTGCTGAAGTCAAGCTAGGCAACATCAACTGCTTCCCCTTGGTCCACCACTCTGGTTACCCAGTCAAAGAAATCTATGAGATTAGTTTGACAGGACCTTCCTGTTGCAAACCCATGCTGTCTTGGATCCTATGCTCCTATGGATTCCAGGTGTTGCACTATCCTTTCCTTAAGGAGTGCCTCCATAATCTTGTCCACTACTGAGGTAAGACTGACTGGTCTGTAGTTCCCTGCCTCCTCCCTGCTACCAATCTTGTGGAGCGGGATCACATGAGTCCTTCTCCAGTCTTCTGGGACCTCTCCTGTGCTCAGAGACTCACTAAACAGTTCTGATAATGGCTCTGCTAGTTGCACCCTTAGCTCCTTTAGTACCCTGGGATGTATGCCAACAGGTCACATTGCCTTGTCCACCCTGAGTTTAGCGAGCTCTTGTAGGACCCTTTCTTTTGAGAAGGGACTAGTGCTTACCTCCCCCCCCCGTGTCCATGGCGCTGAGCTGTGGGCCCTGCCCTACCTTTTCATCAGTAAATACTGAGCAGAAGTATCTATTTAGGATAGATGCTCTTCCTTGGTCCTCCTCCTCACACTCCTCCGTATCCCCTTTGATCTTAGCAATACCCCCTCTGGACTTTCTCCTTTCACTAATGTATCCATAGAAAGTCTTGTCACCTTCTTTTACTGTTCGTGCTAGTGTTTCCTCGGTTTGGGCCTTTGCCTGCCTTACTGCCTTCTCTGCTTCCCTTAGGGAAGTTTGGTATGCCTCCCTATCTTCGTCCCACTGCATTTCCTTATATTACCCGAAGGCCAGCCTTTTGGCTGTTACCTTTTCTGCTACTGTTCTTGAGAACCAAAGTGGTTTCCTTCTTCTTTTGCTCTTGCTTTTCTCTCTAACACAATGGGATGTTGCTTTAAGTATTGCATCCTTAATGCTAGCCCACTTTGCCTGTACCCCCTCACCTGTATTTCTTCTTGCCAGGGCTAGCTTAACTCTGTTGGCCATCTTATCAAAGTCAGATCCTCTGAAGTCCCATATTTTTGCCTTGGAATGGGATGGGATGATTTAGTTCTAATGGCCAAATTGAACCATACCATGTGATGGTCACTGGTCCCCAGGTGACCTTCTACCTGGAGATCTGTGATCCTTTCCCCGTTAGTCAGTACTAGATCTAGGATAGCCCTGTCTCTTGTGGGTTATTCTACCAGTTGTTTGAGGCCCTTCCTCTGCAGGGAATCCACTATGTGTCTAGTTCTGGCAGATGTTCCTGCTGGTATTGACCAATCTGTATCTGGCATGTTGAAGTCTCCCTTTATCAGAACCTCCCCTTTAGCAGTCACGTTTTCTATATCTTCTAACAGTAATGTGTCTATGTCCTCCCCCCCCCGGTCTGGAGGCCTGTAGACAACCCCAGCTCATATGGCAGTTCGATTTCCTGTTTCCTGGGTGACCCACAGTTCTACTGGCTCCTTATGTGTATTCTGAATTTCTGTAGCTTTGATATTTTCATTGACATAGAGGGCCACTCCACCCTCCCTTTTTCAACCTCAGTCTCTTCTGAACAGTACATAGCCAGGTACTGAAGTCTCCCAAGTGTGTTTACTGGTGAACCATGTCTCGCTAATGGCTACTATGTCCAGTTTAGCCTCTATCATTGTTGCCTGCAGGTCTGGGATCTTGTTTCCCAGATTGCAAGCATTTGTGTACATGATTTTCCATTGGCCAGATTTCAGTGTGTTAGTTGTTGGGTGATGTCTAGCATTTCCCCTGTGCATCATATGGGCAGCTGGACCTTTTTCCTTGTCTGGTGATGCAAGTGAACTACAAACATGCTGAACTCCTGTTTGATGACTAGCTGAAGGGGAGGGGTGTTCTTCCCATTCGACGTATTGGGTGCTGCACCTCCTCCCCATTTGCTAGTTTAAATATTCTGCAAAGATGTCCAACTTCTGCCCCAATGCACTGACTCCCTCCTTAATCAGATGCAGTCCATCGAATTTAAAGAACTTTCGCTCCCAAAACTGTTGCCAGTTACTTACAAATTTGTGTCCTTTTTCTTGGCACCAGCTCTTGAGCCACATGTTTAGCTCCCCTATCTCGCCTTCTCTGACCTTCTGTCCATCTGCCCCCCTTTCCCAGACTGGCAGGATTTCAGAGAAGGAGATGCTGGATGAAATGGATGACAGTTTGTCACCCAGCCTGGTCAGGTGTTCCTTGGTCTCCACAACTGACTGGCTGGCGAGATCGTTAGTCCCTATGTGTACCAGGACATTGATGTTTTCTCCTGCTTTCTGACTGATTTTAACAATGCAGTCAGTGTCTCTCCACGCTGATGTACCTGGAAGACATCTGACCATTACCCCCGGCTGGAGGTAGGTATCAACTCCCCGAATCATGGACTCTCCTATGATCAGAAGTTTTTTGGATTTCCTTTTTGCTTTTTTTGTTTTGGTTCCTGGTTTGGGTGAGTTTTGTTGTGCTAGCTCCTATGCTGCAGTGTCCTCTGCCCCTTTGTTTGATTTTGGAGACAGAGGCAGATACCTGTTTGTAGTTGTTATATGGTTTGTGGAGGTGATACGTTGGAGAGCACTGAGTGATGGGGCACCCGATTTGCCTCTGCTAACCACCTGCCAATCTCCCAGACCAACTACCCTCTGCAGTCGAGGTGCTTCTGTTGAATGTTGGGGAAATGGCAGGCGGTTGTTATAATATATTTCCTCCTGAATATGTGATTTGAGGTACGCAATCTCCACCCATGCTGCCTGGAGCTGAGCTCTTAGATCTCCAATGGTCCAGCATGTAGGACAGTGTCCTAAATCCTGTACAACTGCCCTTTTGAAAAGTGTCCCACAGTACATGCAGTTAATAATATCCATTCCAGATGAGTTACTGGGTTTATAACCTAGTCAGAGTTATTAGAAGGAGGAAAATGAAAGCAAAAATTGGATTTTGTATTTTTTTTTGTATAACTTGTTATAACAAGTTAAATTACCTGTGCCCCTGTAAATGAGGTCACTATGTGGATACTACTCTGATCCTCCCCTTCCTGCTTTGCTACAGGAAATGTCACAACTGTGCTACCCTATAAAAGGAGTGCAGCATGGGGTGGTTTGGCCCTTCCCCTGCCAAAAAGAAGAACCACGAATGAAAGAAACAAGGAGGTAAGAGCAGAAACAATCAACCAACAACAAATGCAGTAGCCCTGAAAGCTTAGCCTAATGATAGATAGAACTGTAAAACCTGTAAAGCACCACCTGTAATAATTTCACAGAAGATGTACCCTGTAAAAACACTTTGCTACAGAGCAGTTGATGGTGGCCTGGGCAGAACTGTGAGATGTGTATCTTACTGAACAGATGGAGGATATCCTGGATAACCACAAAAACTGAGAAAGATGAAACAATGTCCACTTGTTGGGGCTTCCAGAGGATATCAAGGGCAAGGACCCAATAGCCTTCTTAGCAATGTATCTGAAAGAGGCCTTGGCATTGGACCCAGTTATCATCCTTGAGATCCAAGGGGTCACGTTATGGCAGCCAGCTAAATGGCAGCTGAGGCATAGAGCTCTTCCCTCCAGCTACTCTAATCGCCAGCTCCTGAGTCCTTCGGTGCACCAATCTTCCCGAAAATAACATCAAGTAGGTGCCGCTACACTCCCAGGCGATTTGAAGTTAAATTTGAATAGATCTACATTATTTGTGGAGAAGGATGGAGGTGGATGGGAGGCAGGCCACGGTGAAGCATACGCCGCCTGCAACTCCTGAAAAAGCAACCAAAAAACAACGGAACCAGGGAGGCCAGAAGTCGGAGAGGTCCGGGGAAAAGTCTCAATTGTCCAGTCCTCTAACTGAAGACAGGTTCCTGCAGGAGCTGACTCCGCTGAAGGAAATCCTTCAGGATTTAACTGTGGAGTTCAAGTCCCTACGAAGCGACCTCTCGACAGTATCCACGCATGTAGCTGACACGGAGGCCAGGGTGTTCTCTATGGAGAAGTGGAAAACCAAAGTAGAGGTGGAGATGGCCGGAATTAACCAGCAGATGAAGAAACTCCAGGCTAAAACCGAAGACCTTGAGGGGCATAATCGCTGAAATAATTTATTAATCCTAGGCCTTCCGGAGATGGAGGAGGGACCCATCTTATGGCCTTCTTGCAAAAATTTCTTGTTAATGTGGTAGGCCCATCCGATCAGCCCAACTTACCACCTTGAACAGGCTCATCGATCGCTGAGGCCTCGACCCCCCTCGGGATCCCCTCCACGCCCCATTATAATGAAGTTCCTAAGTTATGTTGAGAGACAGCACGTGTATAGCAAGTCCCGGGACCTGAAGGAGATTGTGTGGGTGTAGTCAAGATCCGGATCGCCCAGGACCTTCCGAAAGAAACAAGAGAGAAGAGAGCAACATTTCACCCCACGGTCCAGAAGCTAATTGCTGCATCTATTCCCTTTAGGATGTCGTACCCCGTGATTCTCAGGGTTATAATTGAAGGCACCTCTTACAGCTTTAACATGCCAGAAGTGGCCCTGAAGGACCTCGCTACTAGACTGCCTGACTTGTTTAAGAGCCCAGGTTGAATGACTGACCATGTCTGTAATGCTGTAACGGAGTTGGACTTATTGACTATTTGTTAGATGTCTTTTTCCCTTTTCCCTTTTATTTTGGCCTAGCTGGTGGTTGTTCCTCTTAACCCATCCTGGCCTACCCTTGGAGTTATTATTTGCCACTTCGTAACCTCCCTGAATGCCACTGAAGCTTCTTACCTGAGTTGCTGCTGTATGCTGGCCTGGGGGGGCTGAAGGGTGTTCCGGGGGGCAGGCGCTGGGCAATCCGGGTCGGGGTTCTGCGATCCGCGGTCTAATCCGGATCTCGCCTAATGGGAGCAGTTTCCGGGGGTAACTTCCTGTTTGACGGACCGGTTTAGTCCTATATTGAAACGGTACCCCTCGGAAACAAACGGCCTAGCCTGGAAGCATCTTTCGAGATGGGGCCCGGTTTACAGCTGCGAACTCCTCTTTCATATCGATGCCTGAGCCAGGGGGTGAGTAAACATAAACATAGACTTCGGAATCTGGTCATGCTTGCTTACTGCGATGTGGTTTAACTAGGAGATTGGTTGCACTGGGGATGTGTTTTTCTCCTACTCGTGTACCTATTAGCCTAGCTGGCCGGTATGGGGGAGGTATTTATGCTCTAGGGCCCAGCGATTGGCTGAATGCTGAATTACAGCCTAAGGCAGGGGTTGGCCAACCTCACTCCAATCGCCTGGCTGCTACTGATTACTGTATGTTGGGCTGGGTCTACTCTGTATTTTATAGACTCTGTGGTTTGGACCTTTCCTCTACTGTTTGACCAGGTTGAACTGGGGTTTTGGGGTTCGCAAATGGGTTGGGCCAGGTTTTGCATCTTTCTATTGGGGTCTTGTTTTCATCACCCCTGGCTCCTAGATGTATATAGTTGTATGTTTGGGGTATGGGAGGGTTTAGGAGGGGATTATGGGTGGGTATCTGTGCCATGTTCACTCTGTCAGGCCATCGTTGGGACATATGGAGGGGTTGGGGTGGGTTGGGGTGGGAAGTAGGAACTGCTTGATATATACTGTGTTTTGCTCTATACTAACAAGTAATGACACACTGTATAACCTATTCTTTAAATGTTTTCGGTGGCAATTTGAGAGGGGTGGGATTTTTGGAGATTGTAGTGGGTGGGTAGGGGGTTTGGGGGAGGGGTTAGCCTGCCAAGTTAGATTTTTGTGCGACCATATTCTGGCTGGAACAATTCTTGTGACTTTCTGGTTGTTTAACTTTGTTATATTTTGGCAGGCTGTGGGATTTTGGGTATATGTTGGTTTAGTGTGCCTTCTCCCTTTCACCATTTCTGGATGTTTCTGGTTATATACTCCTTCCGTTTGGTATTTAAAATGGCTATTAATACGATTAAAATAGCTTCCTGGAATGTACGCGGGCTCAGGGATCGGGTCAAACGAACTCAGGTATTTAATCACTGCTCATTGTTGCAGGTGGATATACTTTTTCTTCAGGAAACCCATTTGGGTCAAGCAGACATTAAATCCCTATCTCAATCAGGTTTCTCGCAGGTCTACGTGGCTGGAGGCTCCAGCCTTAGTAAAGGGGTGGCAGTTCTTATTAAAAAACACGTCTTGTTTATGAAAGAACTGGTAGTATTGGACCCAGAAGGGAGGTTTGTCCTGGTTAGGGGTGCCCTCAATGGGAGTACCGTTGTTTTAGGTTCCGTGTATGGGCCTGTTGGAGGGAACCCTGAATTCTTTATGTCCCTTGTTGACAGAGTCAGCACTCTCCTTCCTTCTCAACTCATATCGGTGGAGATTGGAATGTTCCCCTCGTCCATTTTGGACAGGGATCCTCATGACAACTGCCCCTACTCACCCAGAGGGCCCTTCATGAACTTTTAGTAATGCTAGGACTATGCGATCCCTGGAGACTTTCGAATCCCTCTTCTCGGGCTTTCTCCTTTTTTTCTCAGCCCCATAAATTGAGGTCGAGAATAGACTATGTACTGTTCAGTAAAACCTTTCTTCCAAGTCTTCTTCAGTCCGGAATTAATCCAATCATTTTCTCAGATCATGCAATAGTCTGGATCAAGTTTTCCTTAAATCCAGATTTCTGTCGAGATACTATATGGAGGTTGAATACCCAATTACTCAAAGACCCACATACGGTTTCGCATATTAAAACTTTAATCTCTCTTTTCCTTGTAGACAATCTCGACTCCACTCCGAGGTTTGATATGATTTGGGGCTCATTAAAATGTTATCTTAGGGGTGAGCTAATTAAGATAGCCTCAAGGAAGAAGGCCCGACTTGCAAAATCTCTTTCCCTATTGAGTAAAATTAGAGAACTAGAAGCAAGTTATTCCTCAACCTCCTCGTTGCTGTCTCTTAAGGCTCTCCTGGCAGCTAAGAATGAGTACATGGATCTACTGAAAGAGAAAACTGAATGCTGTCTTGTGCGAACTCAAGCTAAATATCTAGATCATGGGAGAAGGCTGGTAAACTTCTGGCCTTGCTCCTACGGGCGCTGGAAAGTTCCAGGATAATTCCATCCTTACACTCCCCAACTGGTTCCATAGAAACTTCCCCTAGAAGTATTGCTCAAATCTTTGAAAAATACTACACGGATCTTTATAGTAAACCCTTATCTTCTACTCCTATTTCGAGTACTATTGCATATTTAGAGGACACTGATATCCCCTGTCTGTCACCGTCCCATCATAAGATTTTGACTACTCCCATCTCTCTGGAAGAAATAGAGAGAACTATCACCTCCATGGCCTCAGATAAAACACCTGGACCTGATGGTTTCCCTGCTAATTTCTATAAGGTCTTTTCTAAAGAGCTTGCACCTATACTCCTTAAGTTGTATGAGTATCTCTCCTCCTCTAGTGATATAGATCCCACTCTTTTTGAAGCCACAATTATCTTAATTCCTAAACCGGATAAAATTCTCACTGACCCAGCGAATTACCGACCTATATCCCTTCAAAATTATGACATGAAAATCTTTGCTAAGATTCTGGCTGAAAGAATTAAAAAAGTTTGGTCTGGTTTACTCAGTCCCGAACAAGTAGGTTTTGTGTCTGCTAGATCCTCTGAGGATCACTTAAGAACCCTATCCCATATCTCCCAGCAAGCCCAAACCGTCTCTCTTCCTATGGCATTGGTTTTGTTGGACGCAGAAAAAGCCTTTGACCGAGTGGATTGGGCCTTTCTTTGGGCTGTGATGGAGAGAATGGGCTTTCCGACATCATTTTTAAAATGGATTCAGGTTTTATATAGCTCCCCTTCGGCCAAAATTTATTGTAACGGAGTTTTTCCTCCCTTTCCGCTTATACACTGGCACCAGGCAGGTGTCCTCTCTCGCCTTTGCTATTTAATTTATACCTAGAACCCTTCTTATCAGACTCAAAGCCTTCCACTCGTTAGAGGTTGTGACAATACAGCAGCAGGAGCATACTTTTCACGCAGACGATATACTCCTGCATCTGGAACGTCCGGCTGAATCTCTAAAAGCGGCGATTGATGTTATTAAGCAGTTTGGAGCCCTTTCTCACTATAGATTGAATATCTCCAAGTCGGAAATCTTTCCATTAAATGTTCATACGTGTAAATAGGAGTTTGTTACTTTTGGTATGAAATGGGATCCTAAGTCGATTAAATATCTGGGGATTCATTTCGCGACAGAGCCCTCCTTTGAGGAAGCTCAATTTGGATAATATTAAAATATGGTTCACCAGGATTTATGGCGGTGGTTCTACCCTTCCATTTCTCTCTGGGGCCGGATCAATATTCTTAAGATGAACATCCTTCCCGGATCTTTTACCCCTTAATTTGTTGAATCTGTGGTTGCCTAGGCCTATTTTCAACAATTTCATGATGTTTTCCAATTTTATCTGGCAAGGAAAGGGTGTTAGACGCTCGAACTCTAAATTATCTCTCCCCAAGGACAAAGGCGGTCTCCGGCTCCCTAATCTTTTACTCTATCACTGGGCAGCTCATCTTTCTAAACTAGGGAAATGGATTTCTATGGATCCTAACCTTCCATGTCAGACTTGGCTTCAAATTGAGAAGTCACTTTTATCGAGGGCCAAATTGGATACCTATGCTGTTTTTTTCATCCCTCCATCAGCGGTTTCGCACTGGTTGACTGATAATACGATTTTGACATCCCTTAAATCTCTCGCTCAATGCCTACTGTCCCTTAAAATCCTGGTTAGCTCAGATTTAGGCCAGCCGGTGATCCTTAATCCTAATATTAAGTTGGGTCATTCAAGACTGACCCCTGAATGGCTCCCACAACTTAGAGAAGCTAGACTGAACACTTTTATGATCAAGGATCACTCCTATCTTCGGCCGACATACTCGATAAGTTTGGCATTCCTAAGGAGGAGATATTCAAAGTTTACCAATTAAGGCATCTTATTGCTGGGAAGTTTGGTATCTCCTTTAGCGAGTCAGTGGCCTACCCCTTTCTTTCTCAAATAATAAGCCTTGCTTCTCAACCACACTCCACTTTGTTAATCTATGCCTTTCCTAAATTATAAATTTCCCACAGTTGGGGGTTCTAATATCTGGTCATCTTTGTTGTCTGATTCTCCCTTGAATTGGTCCGTATATGGAAGGATCTTCATAGATATCATACCCAGGATAGATTAAGGCTGACTCAATATTATATTGTGAATAATTTATATTACACCCCTGTTAAGCTTTTCAAGCTTAAGAAACTTCCTCACTCTACGTGCTCTAGGTGCATGCAGGAGGAAGGGAACCTCCTTCATGTTTTTTGGTCCTGTAGTAAGATTGCTCCCTTATGGTCTTCTATCCGGGACAATTTGGATCCTCTTCTGGGTCTGTCGACCTTTTTTAACCCTGAGATCTGCATTCTGGGCGAGTATTCTCACATAGACAGTGTGGAGCGTCGGTATCATATGGCTTTGGTGTCCATGGTGGTCAAGAAGTTGGTCCTGAGACACTGGACTGATCAATTGGCCCTGACTTACACTGAATGGCTGACTGAGCTTACTGCATACCTTAACTCGGAGAATCTAATTGCCAGCCTGCACTGTCGTAAGGACCTGTTTCATAAGTGATGGGGTAGATTACAGTCGCTATGTTTGCACTAAAGAGTTCATAACCGTATCCCTGCTGCCCGCATTGGCAATTTATATTTTATTATGTATTGTTTTTAGTAAATTCACTGTTAAGGGAGATCTCATATATAAATGAACGGTGTTAGACTCATCCAGGTTATAAGAAATCATAGGAAATATTGAGAAGGCGCACCTGGGTGGGGGGGTGGGTGATTGTGTTTTGGGTCAGATAGTAGTTTTATTTCCTCTGTATACGTAATTTTGGAAGGGGGATTCTGTTTGGGGGTTTGGGGGTTACCATGTACTTCCAGGTTTTATTCACCTGACATGTTTGTTATGGTTTGTGTTTTTTATATATTTGAAAAATTTGAATAAACTTAAATTTAAAAAAAAAAAAAATCCTTGAGATCCAAAGTGTTCATAGCTCCCTGGACTAGTGCCAAGACCCATTTCAGCACCTGAAACAATTTCTCGTAAAATTTCTCCGCTACCCCGATCATGTCCAGGTGCTTCAGGCAGCCAGGAAGCAGACAGCAGTGAAAGCATATGGAGCCACTGTCCATTTCTTACTGACCTTAGTTGACACCTCCAGCTCAAATGCCAAGAATCTGCTGAAGTAACGCACACTCTGCAGGAAAAGAGATGGCAGTCTGTGCACATCTACCCATCATGTCTTGTTGTGCACCACTCAGGTAACCCACCTAAATCTTTCTCTAAACCAGCGCAGGTGGCAGAGTGCATAGAGGCGAAGATTGCCACAGAGGAAGGCAGACTGGTTTTGTGTCAGATGGGGCCTTTCACTGAAATACCCAGAGTTTTCAATTCACTTTGCCTGATATATAAGTTAGAAGTCTGGGGGTGGGGGTAGGTAGGGAGCAACGAATGGCTGAGAGTTGAGGGTGAGACTGTGAAGAATGGCTGTATTCCAGTCTGAGAGCTGTCTTTTGAGTTTTTAACTATTTTACTAAAACCATGACTTGTATGCAGACCATGGTCAAGAACGTCTCTAACAGACTTCAGATTGTTGGTCTCTGTGACAATACACAGGGAGGAGTGGAGGGGTATACTGCATGTTGTGTTGGGTATGAGGTACATAAAGGTAAGGCCACACATTTTACCACTGGGAGGCTGCCCTCTCATCTGCTGTTCACTCTGCTGAGCCATGCTCCTCCCCCCCAAACTGGAAGCTTCTCACTCTGCTGCGACATGTAATCTCCATTGCCCAGGTGCTAGTGGATTAACTGTGGGGCAGTACAGTTGTTCAATTTATGGCATTTTCTAATTTTATAATTATAATTTTAATTTTTTATTTATTTTTACGACTTGGATTTGGACCTCCCAGACCAACTACCTTCTACGGTCGAGGTGCTTCTGATGAATGTTGGGGAAATGGCAGGCGGCTGTTACAATGTAGTTCCTCCAGAATATGCAATTTGAGGTACGCAATCTCTGGCTAGATCGAGGGGGACTCTATCCCACTGAGCTTTGGACACTTGCAGTTGGTAGCATCTTGATATATTCTCAGGTAGCCCTCTTCTTAATGTTGCTGTTGAGAACCTTAAATCTTTCAGTACAATGATATTATGATTTTTTTCAAGGACTTTTACATGTTTCAAGCAGCCTGCATGTTCTGCAGTGTTATAGATGGTAGGAAGAATCACAATGGCAGTGCACAGTAAAGCAATAAATAATGTAGAAATCCAGACTAGAGTAAAAAGGTATAGTAAGATGGTTGAGATTTATATCAATGTGTTTCATAGCATGGTAAATCGGAGTACCAAGAATAGGCCAAATAGAATGGGTAATATGAGCTCTATGGGGTTCTGAGAGAGGGGAGGGAAGGGGTCTTTCAGCAACTGTTTTCCTATGTTAATCTATCTATTGCTTTCCTGTTTGTTGTTGGGGAGGGAATGGTGGTGGTAGATGGGGCGACTGTGAGAGTGTACAATGTTGGAGATTTAGGGGAGGATATAATGCTCCTGTTCTGCTTTGGGCTGAGGGGTAAAAAAGGAGAGTGAAGGGGGGCTTGGGGTTGTTTCTATTTTCCAAATTTGCAACATCTATGCTAATGACTATGCAGCTCTGGCATGGCCCACCTACTGGATGCAACAGGATGCAAGGCAAGAGGCCCATGGTTTTATGTTCTGGCCATGGAAGGGAATTTAAAAATATTATCTTGGAATGGCAATGAGTTAAAAATGGTGATGAAGAGGAAAAAGTGTGGTCTTACATAACAAAAACAACTAGAGGTTAATGAGCTATGAATGAGCTTAGTACATCTATCTGACCCGACTTTTATTCCCACAACCTCCACTTGCATACTGTGTGACCATGAGCAAGTCACTTAACCACCCCAGTGCTCCCAGGTTGCCCTTGAAAACAGGCACTTGTGCCTAGTGGGACTTACACAGTTACCAAAAGAATAAAACAAATTGATTATAGGAATTATTTTGTGAGGTATGTTAGTAGTGAAACTTTGCATACTAATTTTATTATTATTATGTGAATTTCAGCCAATTCCCTTATGAAGAAGTCTTTAAGCTCTCAAAATGTTGCCTGGTTTGGAATAAAGAATACTAGTTGATGAAAAATAAAACTATACACTTCATGTGAAAGTAGGTCTCTGGTCTGATTCATCAGTTATGCTTAAGTTTTTGTCTGGCCTGTTTCATGCCTTTTAACACAGCATCTGAAATCTGAAACCTCCTTCCTCACTCTCAATTAAACTTGATGCTTGGGAAAGCCAGAGTGACTTGACATATTTATGAGTTTAGATCTCCTGCAGTGATATATCAAAACTTCATTCTGTGTTGATCTGAGAAATCTGAACCTCACTCCTCACTGGGAAACACTGACTAACAGATAAAAATAGTGCTATGAATAGGCTGCTGAGTGGAGGGATTGCAATAAAAGTCCAATTAAATGAAGTCTGTTAGACATCTGGTGAGCTCCTTATTTCTACTGTCCTAGCAAAACGTCTGCAGAGCTCTGCCCTGCCCTGCAGCCATAAAAAGGAGATTTTTTTTTGATTATTTTGTTTATCGCCTCTACGTGCACCCGAGCTGCCTCTCCTTCAGGCTTCCAAGGTCCACAGACATTCCCTACTATCCCCCCCTTCCACCACCTCACCTCACAATCACAGCCATCCATAGAGTAGCCCCAGTGTAACCCTTCACCGGGTGAGTCCCCGCTCCTCCGAGAGAGAAGGCACCGGTGGGGAGGAGGCACCAGCACACTATTTCTTTTTGCGGTCCTGGGAGCTGCTGAGGCAATCTGTGGTTCTCAGGGAGTCTTCAGGGATGCCTGGGGCTGGCAGCCATCATCCGGCTAGACTTCCAGCGCAGATTTTCCGATTTCCTTGGTTCCCCCTAGTGCACTGCTTCTGTAGTGCCCCCGGTCTCCACTGGGGGCTGCTACATGAGCGCGATAATCCCTAATCCTCCCCAGGATAGGAGAGCAGTCTGTCGGATGCTCAATCCTATCCTCCCCCTGCTGACCCCGACGACCCAAGTCCATTCCCGAACCCGGGTCACCGGCATGGGAAGAAGTAAGGCACCAGCGCCTCAACCCTCTACGCCACCGGGCCGGCCTAAAAGGAGATATTGTAATGATTCAGGAAACTCATATATCTTTGCAAAAGGTGGGAAAGTTAGATAACTGCACGGGGGGTGCCAGAGTCAGCACATTTTACCTTGAAGGTACGGGAGGAGCAGTATGGTTCTGCCCTAGCCTGACAGTACAGGTATTGCAGAGAACAGAAGAACCTTTAGGTCAATATTTAGTGCTGCAGGCCAGGTTAGGAACTGAGGTGCTCACTCTGGTTTCAGTATATGGTCTGAAGTTTGATTATCCAGACTTGTTCCACTGATTGTCTGTGACCTCGGTGGCATTCTCAAGCCCTGTGACTGTCTACAGTGATTTTAATACCCTTTTGTACCCTATTTTGGACAAGATGTCTCAATAAATGAAATCTCCCTCATGTAGCTCACAGGTGCTTTGCAATATGGCAGCTAAAGGCCTGTTGCCGGATGCCTGGTTCTTCACCCACCCCACTGAGAGAGAATACTCTTTCTACACCCGTTCACATCAAGTTTACACTCAAGTTTATTTAGCCTTAGTTTCGCAATTGTTATGAAGCCAAGTGCAGAGAGCAGAATACAGTTCAGTCCTCCATTCAGACCATGTCCCTCTGGCTGTGATTCTCCTGGGGGAAAGTGCTCCTACCCCCTCACTCACATTAAAACTTGACCCCAGGTTATTGGTGGAAGGTGATTTTGAGCACCTCATGACTATGGAACTTTTTAGAGCATAATGGCCAGGGAGAAATGTCCCATGTGGTCTGATGGGAGGTTCCCCCATTTGTACACCCTTGTATCTGATCCATCTCTACCATGCCCTTCAGATGGCTGAACATCACTATCTTTTTTATTGCCACCCTTTACAGTATTTGATGCTCCTACTGAACATGAGGAAACAATCTTCTTTATTATTAATTTTTGATGATAAGGAGGCAGACTAAGAAACCATAGTTACTTTTAATTTATTTACCCTTTTAGTTAAGGTTTCAGGGTAATAAACAATGTAGAACTCAAAATTAATAAAATCGTGGTCTGGTCCCAGTCACTGTACACAAAAGAGCTCATGGCAGTTTGCCTTTGTCAAGAGCTAGACAAATGTAACAGTTTTTACAGCCTGTAGGTCCCCTAGGTCTCTATCACATGCCAAATTAGAGACAGCCTAATACAATTTTAAAAGTGATTCCAAAAAATGCAAAATTAGTAAGGTCCAGTATGAAAAAATGTCTTATCTCCAAAAATTCTGCCAAAGGTCAAATCAGTTTCTTATAACAGGAAACAATTAATTAAGATGATAGGGCACAGGCAGAAATTGAAAGTGAAAGCACTTCCATTTTCTGTATAGTGGGTATTAATAAAATGGAACCACTCAATTAAAAAGAAAAGTAAGTGGTTATTTTTGATAAAAACTAGCCTAAACAAAAAGTAGCCAGGCAGGATGGTCTCTGGTTCTGGGGAATCATAATGGGAGCCAGAAAGACCACTGAAATGATTTCTTGGGAAAGTCCCCTCAGCCTTTAATTCTGTTTTCCTGTGTAGTCTGTAGGCATGCACAATGATTGCCTCTATTGCACCCTCCTAATTTCATTAGGATTTAAATGTAAATGACGGTACTTAAGTCTGGTGTGAAAAGCTACTTGACTCCATTGCAAAGGTCGTGCCCTGACTCATGTAAGGCATCCTGGAATTTTATGATGTTTTGGTGCTAAAACATGCAGTAGTTACACTGCATAAAGGAAAGGGAAAAGGGGGACTTGTTTAATCAGGATCTAGATTTTAATCAGGAAAGGCACATTAAGCCGAAAGCTTGTTCCAGGTGCGACCTAGGAGCACAAGAAAGTTAAGTGACTTGCTCAGGGTCACACAGTATGCGTAAGGCAGTGCTGTTGCTGTCCTCTGCAGTGCCTATGTGCTTGTCTTATGCTAGCCATAAAACTTTCAAGGCATAGTAAGTGCCCTGCTGTTTTCTGTAGTTTAAAGTGTGTCTGAGTTAGAATAAAATGATTCTAGAGACTATAGGGACTTCACAATACATGTAACAGAACTGAATAAGAGTATAGTGTCTGCTGGCTTGTGCATGTATGCATCATCAACTCCCATGATGACTTGCATGAGTGGGTCATGGCCTTTGGAATGGAGACTAACCGTTTTTCACACTAGGGCAAAACAGAGTGAAGCAAGCTCATTTATATTTAAATTAGGATAACGGGGGGATGCAAGAGAGGGAATCATTCTTCATGCAACAGTGAACGATAATGCTGTGTTTAGTTCAAGAGGTTGTCATGACAACCAGTAGACCTCAAGAGCGCATCTCAGAGGTCTGTGGTTATCACGACGACTCCTAGAAGTAAACTCAGCATTGCTGTTCGCTGTTGCTCATCTATTGTCTCTCATTGCATAACAGCAACTCTGCACAGCAACGGGGAGTTTATTAAGAGTGAATTAAGTGTGCCATATGGACTTACTTGTCTCACAGTGCTTGAGGTCCGTACCCTGGCAGTGGAACATGACAGATGGAGAATGTTTTAGATAAACTCATCCAAGTGTTTATAATTTTGACAAATACTGTACATTTACATGTATTTACACTAATATGCTGATCCTGAATAAACTGCTGCCATTCTGTGCTGTCCAGTTTCAAAAATACCTCAGAAGCCATCGCCAATCACTCATTTTTCTCTTCAGAAGTGACAGATGAAACTGTCAAGGGAAAAAATGATCAATCGGCGCAGCTGTCAGGGGCAGTTGCGCGTAAGGGCATTCTGTGTTGTTGTACTATTGTAGTGACGTACTCAAGATGGTACAACAGATGTTGATATCACTACTAGGGTACAACAACACTAGGAATTCATTGAATTCCATTAACAGTAGCCCTTTCCCACACACTGTATACAACAAGCTATAGTAGCGCCACCAAGTGATGACTCTTCATACAACAGTAACAACAACAACTGCAGCTTGCAGGAAACTTGCAAGAAGTTACCACTACATGGTGTAGTTTCACCTGCACATGGGCAGAGGAATGGTCAGGACCAAGATGAGGGTCTTAGACTTTTGGAGGGCTTACTTTAGTAGAATGGGATAAGTTCTACAAGGGCACCATGCTGGGATCAGAGTGGGGATGGATATGGAACAGAAATGGGCGATAAGAAGGGGATTGATGGAGGCCACTAGTGAGTGTGCAGAATCAAAAGTAAGAAAGCTAAGGCCAAAAAATACAACTGGATCAGCAAGGTGTTTGCATAAGCAGTGGGAAATAAGATGGCAGCTTTTTGAAAGTACAAGCCTACTCAGAAGAAAGAGGATTGGGTGGACTATGCCATTAAGTGAAGAGAGGCGAACAGAGTGGCAAAGGAGGCAAAGGCCATGAGAGAGGTACAGCTAGCCCTGGGAGTAAAAGTGGGTGAGAAGACCGTTTTCAGATATATTAGGGAGAAAAGAAACATAAAGGATGAGATTGTCGGGGCTAAATAAGGAAGGGGGATGAACAGAGGGTAGTGAAGAAAAGGCAGGGGTACTTAATGGATACTTCTGTTCAGTCTTCACTCCAGAGGATGGCCTAGTATCACAAGGTAGTAGAGGAGTGAGCACTGGGGTAGAGTCACAGATAGCACAGTTCAACCCAACAGGGTACTCAAGGGCCTAAGGGCCCTAAAGCTGGATAAATCACCAGGCCAGATGACATACAGCACAGGGTCCTTAGAGAACTGGTGGAGGTTTTGGCGGGTCCCCTGACTGGCCTGTTTAACACCTCTCTGGAGTCCAGAAATGTATCCCAGAACTGGTAAACAGTGCATGTGGTGCCTCTCCATAAAAGTGGGCAAGGGTCAGGGATGAACCAGTGAACTACAGACCAGTCAGCCTGACCCCAGTGGTGGGTAATCTGATGGAGGTTATCCTGAAAGAGAGACTGATCAGTTTTATGGAGGAATATAAGCTCCAGGATGAGAGGCAGCATGGGTTTCTGTCGAGGAAGCCTTGCCATCTAACCTAATTGACTTCTTTGATTGGGTCATGAGGACAGTGAACAAGGGCCAGGCAGTTGATGTCCTATATCTGGACTTCAGCAAGGCCTTCAGCTCAGTGCCTTATAGGAAACTGGTCAGTAAACTGGAGGATCTGGAGGTTGAGACTAAGCTCATGGGATGAGTCAGAAGCTGGTTGCAGGATAGAAGCCTAAGGGTGGTAGTTGGGGGAGAATTCTCAGAAGCAAGGCCTGTCACCAGTGGGGCCCCACAGGGCTTGGTGCTCAGTCCGGTGTTGTTTAGCATAAGTGACATCACAGATGGGATCAAGGATAAAATCTGCCCATTTTCGGATGACATCAGGCTCTGCAGGAGAGTGGATATGGAGAAGGAAAGACAGGAACTTGGAGAAGAACTGGCTAGGCTAGAAAAGTGGCCTGGCATTTGGCAGCTGGACTTAAACACTAAAAAGTGAAAAGTTATGCACTCCGGGGGCAAAGAATCTGGGGACCACATTCTGGATGGACAAAGTGCAGGTCACCAGGTCAGAGGAAGAAAAGTCCCCAAATGCAGCTCCTTTGCTTTAGTATAACTACTACCATGTCATCTGTGCTATCACTACCATTCACTCTGGACCTAGGTGAAACTATACTCTATTGTGTTGCCACCTAGTCATTTTTTGTTTTGTTTTATCCCTCAGCTACAGAATGCAACTTAACTACAACTATATAGCATATTCAGTGGGAAAGACGCACGGAGTACTGGTTGGAGGACTGCTGAGGTTGACTAACTATAGCTGCAGGCACCGGGCTGGTGCTGTCACTGCTGGCCTGGGCCAGTAAGTTGGACTGCTCCACTGAGGCAGTCATTTACAGACTGTGGCTGCAGGTTGGAGCTCTGCTGCGTGAGGGGATCCTTCTGTAGTTACCATGAAAGCAGCGTCCAGGATCCAGTAGTTGCTCTGTGTCTTGTCACCCGCCTCCCTGGGCACTTTCTAACAAAGCTCTCACTGATGGTGAGATTCACATGGATGCTCTTCTTCCAGTCCTTATTTTCAATATTGTAGTACAGGAACTTGTCGCTAATAAACTCATAAATGTCATTCAGGTTCAGCTTCTTCTCGGCGCTCTCCTTGATGGCCATTGCGATTAGGTCCATGTACAAGTAAGATGGCTTCTCACTTGGCACACCTCTCTCATTGCCCCCTTCTCTGGCATTGGCTGTTGCTGCTGCTGTCATCTCCATCCCTAGGGCCCACTCCACTTCACTTGAGTCCTGGGGGACAGTAGCTACTCTGAAGTGGAGGTCGATAGTCTTAAAGGAATCCATTATAGGCTACTGTGGATTGCGCTGTCACTCGCTCCCAGGTGACCGGCCACAGTGAGGTGCTGCTGTCAATCGCGCCTGCAGGTCTGGAGTCTGACTGGAAGCACTCCCCTTAAAGGAACCAAGTTCAGACTCCGCCCCGCACCACTACCTGACTCCTGTCACCCAGTAGTCACCCCCACCCCACCCTTTTCCTGCTTATTGTCCAGTTCTGCAGAATTATTTTTCTTTTGTTTTATTAGAGAATTTCCAAACTTAATCCCCACTGGGACAAAATATGGGACAATATTTATATTTATTTATCTAATGACAGACTAATGCAGTTAATTTAATACTATGTTTTAGGCAATATGTAGACCATTCCCGCTAAATTGGCAAAAATGCAAACTAGATCTTTCGCTCTGTAACTAATGTGGATTGCCCGATGCTACTCTGATCCACTTGCTCTGTAGTCAGGTAGCTCATGCAGCATGCAGCACAGACCAGCCAACAATCAGTTACCAGTGATTAAGATATTTCATCTGAAGAACCGTAACAGCTCAGGTACTACCAGGCTGTCAACTGGTTGCACTATAAGTTTAATGTGAATGGTACTGTACAGTGCCAACTGCTAGGATAAAGTGCTCCATAATTAGATATTGGTTTCTTGCATGACAAAACTGAATAATTGCAATTGGACTACATTGGTTCCTGTCAAATTCTGCAACATCACTCACTGAGATACTACGCTTCATCCTGGCAGGAGGCACTCTGCATGTCATCAATTTCTTCATTTTCTCAGCAGTTTAAAAACCTTTCTGCCAACAATTAGTTATTTTTATCAACATAAGTGCAATAAGCCACTCGAGGGCATGCATGTATGCTGAATTAATGCACACCCTAGATGCATAAGGCACTTGGCTGTTGGCCTCATACTACACAATCCAAGCTGTGCCATGGCTTATTGCTTTCATAGTGTTAATGAAGCTAGAGAAGACAGACTGAAGTTTTTCTAAAAAAAAATCAAGCAACATAAGGATTGAAATTCTGCTATAGTAGCCTGGAGAAACCTTCCAAACAGCAAGTATTGTATCTTAGGCAATAGAGTCAGAAAGAAAGATTATCTTTGCAGGTGAGTAAACTGAGTGCAAACACATTAAACATAAAGTGTTTGAAGCGAAAGTGAACCAAGAACATCATCAGTACGTAAATACTGTAAGCCTCTAAAGATTTACTGAAAGGCCAAGCAGTTCAAAAAACTTTTGATAAAGTTGTTGAGAAGATCTTGGAGTTCAAATACCGTGAGTAGACAGATAACATTTTTTGAGACTACACTGTTATAAAAAAGGCGCAGCACTATGGGACAATAGCATTTAGATTAAAGAGCAACTGCTTAGTAAGGTTGTATATATTAAAGAATGAAGGTTTGGGGCCTCTAGATGCCTATGTAATCATATTGCTTGCTTTTATTTGTTTCCTTAATTACATTTTCATCAGTTTATTTGTATTTTTCCGACTACTAGTGAAAAAGAATCCAATGGAATTCTTGCATTATGATGTCAGAAAAGTTTTCCCAGCAAGGCTGGTAGTGTAGTGTATTTTAGGAAACTGCAAGCCTGTTTTCAGATTTTTCATGGAGAAATAACACTTTCTACCACCAAAATATAATTTAAGAAATAGGGGTGAACATAAATGGAGTGTGATAAATCCATTTATCTGAGTAACTGTGTGGATAAATTTATTTATCCACACACTCGTTTATCCACATAGTTCCTACATCAGTTTTGACATCCAGACAGACACAACTCACCCAGTATCTCAGACCCCTGGAAAACAAACGATGCTACATATGAAGCAAACGAGTAAGACTTTTTTAAGACCAATACTTGGGAAAAAAAAAACCAGAAACAATTCCAGTAGCACTTGCCTCCAAATCTCCTCCAGTCCCTTGGCCGCACCCTTCCCTCACTCATCCGCTTGCTCCTTCCTTCCTTCCTCAGCTGTTTTCTCCCTCTTGACTGAGAAGTTCTGCCCACAGTTCCCGATAGCACCGCTCACTCCATTAGTGGTATCCACCACTCCACTGCCTCATCCATCAATAGAAACACTGCCAAATAAAAAAAAAAAACAGGTAGAAGCACTTGGTCCCTCTGACAGAAGCTGACCCCAGACTTCCTTGCTAAACTCGGCCACCATGTTGGCCAAGATATTTCCAATCAGCCTCTGAAACCACCAATGACTGCACATATTGCAGCATTACTGCAACGTCAATATACTGCCTCTGTGATAATCACCATGGCAACGACACCGCTTACAAGAAGAGGAGCAGCTTTTTGTTAAAAAACAATACCCAAAATGTACAAAAAAAGAAGAAATGGCACATAAAATAAAACATTAAACTATCAAACATGGTCTTCCCCTCTGCATAAATGAAATATGTGGGGGGCAACTGTGTAATAAACCACTTATCTTGGTTAGTTGCCATTGCCCTCTTATAACCATCACTCATGGCTCCGCCCCTTGTGAGGTTACTTGAGGTCAATGGCAACTAACCAAGATAAATGGTTATTCACACAGTCACCCCTCCTGCATATCACTTATATATTTAATATAAATATGTGATTTGTGATAACCTGCAATCTTTTCTTATAATTTAGCAGGTGAAATTGTTTTCATAACCAGATTTTACTTGGGAAGAAGGAACTAGAAGTCAATTATTGTTTTAAAAATCATACAGATGAATCACAATAGTGCAAACAGATAAAAGTCAAAGTTTGTTGCTGAAAGACGTATCTATTTCTTTTGGAAAAATAGAAACATCAGTTTAGTTTCTCACTGAAATACAGTGAGCTCCTAAGTAGCTGGCAGTTTCTGACATCACAATACCAGGATTCCTCTGAATTCCTTTTTACTAGCAGTGTGAAAGGCAAAGTTAACAACCCAATAGTTTCACTGCTCCAAATCATATTTCATCATAAAAGAATAAAGTAATTATTAAACATGTCAAAAAAATTAATAAGATAATTAATTGTCTGTTTATTAGAAGTAAACACCTGTTGCCAGATTTTCAAAGGCCAGAGAATGACGCTGGGTGCTTGCACCAAAAACAACTGATGCAAGGATCAGGATGCATCAATACTTGCATCAGTTCCAATTTTCAAATGGTGCTTGCATCAAAAACAGGTCTGCATACCCCAGACTGGGTTGTGCCATGCTTGCCCTGAAAAAATCCTGTGCCATGTCGGAAGGGATGCCTGCGTCACTGAAATGATGCACCATCCACTTGTTTGGGATTTTACAAGAATATGAGTCCTGTCCTTGTGCTTAAGATGCATGTCATTATTAGACCAGCCAGAGTTGGTCTTATGTACACTACAGCATATAAAGAGGCCTATAATGGGGGTCAGACCTGACTATGGTACTATTAAGGGCCAATATTCCCATGTAGGACTGGTTTTGAACATTTTGGGGGCACAGTATTGGCCATTTCATCTGTTGTATTTTTTTTTACTCAACTTGTGTCATTCTCATCCTTTGCATCATTTTTTGACTCAACTTGCACCATTTTTTGACTCAACCTGTCTCATTCTCCTTCCATGAGTCATTTTTTTTGGCTCTACTTGTTCCAGTTTTTTGATTCAACCTGTCTCATTTTCATTCCTTGAGACATTTTTTTGACCCAACTTTCACAATTTTTTTTTTGACACAGCTTGTGTCATTCTCATCCCTTGCATCATTTGTTTGACGTAGTGGACCTCTTGCATCAGTTTGGGGGACTTTGCAGCAGAGAACACTTTGCTTGCAAAATATGGTGCACAGTATTTGGCCCATCTGGATCTGATGCAAGGTTGTTGTTTGAAGCACCCTGTGTCAATCTAAGGGCTCTTTGAATATCTGGCCCTTGCTCTTTAAGATTATGATGAAGGATGCAGTTACTTAAATAACAGCATCTTGTGACTGAAACGCTAATACTTCTAAAAGATTTATGTAGCTGTTAAAGAAAACTTTACAATCCGAATATGTCAAATTTCAGATTACTGAAACTATTCAAGAAACAAAAGCAAGTGTCTTTCATGAATATGAAACAACATGTGTAGGTCCCAATGAGGTCTTTGCCATTGATTTTATAATGTGCACTACTGTACCTAGAACCTGAAATGATAGTACATAAAACTCTGTTAATTAAACTTGAGGGCTGTTTGTACAAACTGACACAAGGACTTGTTGAGTCTAACAAGCTTGTTGGAAATTGCAGATGATTTAAAAAACTATTCAATGAAAGCTAGCACTTACCCCCACCCTATTACAACATGAAAAATTCAGCCCCTTTAAACAAGATCTTCATCACCTTCTGGCCAAATCCAACCACTATGACTGTGATGCATAAATGACGCATATCCATCCTCTGCTCCTGGCTCTCAGTCTCCTACTCCATCTCTCTTCCCACATTTCCCCATTCATCCCTTTGCCCCACTTCCCTCCACTGACAAAGCCACCGCCTAGCTTTATTTATTTATTTAAAAGTTTTACCAGGAAGGCATACTGAGTAGAGTACTGCTCGATTCTAGATGTGTCCTGAGGGTGGAGGGCAATGGAGAAATACATCAATATAGAATTACAGAAAAAGAGCAATCACGTAGCTAATTAGGACAAGAACATAACAATACAGCAGTGGGTAATTAATACACATAATTATAGGGTAAAATGGACACTCCAGCAATTGGATGAGGTAGTGGCCTACAATTACAGTGGTAGGTTGTTGTGCTATGTGCAAAAATATTTACAGTTTACTACACAAATATTACTAACACAAGGAGAAGCTGGGCTTTGGTGTATAAAGCAGGTATCCACAAGTGCAGGCAGAGGTGAAGTGTGTTAAGAGGAGAGAGTTGAGGTGCTGAGTGGGAGGGGCAAGCTGAAAGTCTGTGGGGAGGGAGTTCCACAGTTTAGGCATGCAATAATTAAAGGCTGCCTGGCCTGCCACGGTAGACATATGCGGGACAGCCAAGAGAAGGGAGTCAAAGTTTCTGAGTGGGTACATGGGAGGTAGTGACTGTTAGGACTGAGGAGAGGTAGGGGGACAAGGACTAGGTCCAGAACTTAGCCGTTAGCCTAGCACAGTGGGCTTGTCTCTGATCCTGAAGTGAGGGGAGGTCTAGAGTCCAGTAAAGGATGCAGTGATGGGTGGTGGGAGGACATTCAAGGGCAAAACAGCAGAAGGAGTGGAAGAGAGGCTCCAGTCTGGCTGGGTGGACTTGGGTGTGGCACTGTAGACTACAGCACCATACTCAGAAATAGGGAGAATCATTTTCTGCACAATTGCGCAAAGAAATGGCAGCAGGATGCATCTGCGGTTCTGGTATAGGGCACCCAACTTGGGGTGAGGCTTTTTGTGAATGGCATCAATATGTACAGAAAAGTCAAGGTGCTGGTCAAGCCAGACCATGAGGTATCTAAAGGAGGTGCAAGCCTCCAGTGGAGTCCCATCTAGAGTGTGGAAGATGGAGATGGAGGTAAGCCGAGAAAGTCTCTGCCTTGTGCTGAAGGTCATTGAGACAGTTTTCTTGCCATTGAGAAAAAGCTGATTTGAGCAAAACTAGAGATAAACACCATTGAAGTCCTGCTGAAGTCTGGTCACCACATCAGTAGGTGAAGGGCCAGATGTATATAGTACCATGTCGTCTGCATACATGTGTATGGAAGTGCAGGGGCAGGCAGTAGGCAGGTCGTTAGGAAGATGGAGAACAAGAGCAGGCCAAGGACCGAGCCTTGGGGTACACCAGTGGTAACTGGGAGGGGGGCAGAGATGGTTACCAATTCCAACAAATTGGGACCTGCCTACCAGGTAGGAGTGAAACCAGCTGGTGGCCTCGGTACAGAGCCCTGCAAACGAGAGTTTGGACAGGTGTAGTGAGTGTGAGACTGTGATGAACGCCTTTGCCAGGTCAACAAATATGGCTGAGTTGATGTGGCCTTTATCCATACCAGTAAGAATGGAATTGGAGAACCTTAGGAGGGAAGCGTTGGAGGAGTGGGACTTCCTAAAACCAGACTGGTAAGGTGAGAAGAAAGAGGAGGAGTCGAGATAGACAGAGAGCTGTGTGGGGACTATGTTCCTGTAGTTTTGCTAGAATGGGAAGGAGGGAGATAGGGTGGTAGTTTCCAGGAACAGAGGGGTCACTGCCTTTCAGAAGGGGGATGACAGTGGCATGCTTCTATACAGATGGGATAGAAGTGAAGGCAAAAGAGAGGTTGAAGAGTGCTGCCAGGGGAATAGCGAAGGCAGGGATGGACAGGTAGAGCATTTTGGAGTCCAGCACGGAGAAGCATTTGCCCTTGGAAGGATTAAGGGCAAGCAGAGCATTGTATACTTCAGCTGGGGAAATCTGATGGAAGTAAAAGAGGGGGCAGGTGGGGCAGTTTGGGCAGGGGGGGTAGCAGTAGAGGGACTGAGAGGGGTAGGAGGGAAAGTGGCCAAAAGTGACGAGATACAGATTGTGAAAAAGGAGTTAAATTCTGAGGCCACTGTGAGAGGTGTCATTACCATGGTGCCACCTGTATTTAGAACAGGGGTGGGGGGCTGTGAAGATAGGAAGAAGAGAGATTTGACCACCTTCCAGAATTTAGCAGGGTAGCTTAAGTTGGAGTAGAAGGTGGCTTTGAAGTAGTTAGCTTTGGACTGTCAGAGTAGCTTTGTGCATGCATTACGTAGTGTGCGATACTTTTCGTGGGCCTCGGGTGAGCCAGAGGCCTTGAAGGACTTCTGTGCCTGGTTCCTGGCTCTGAGGTGAGCCAGGATGTCAGCTGTGACCCATAGCAGGTGTGCACCCCTCACCTGAGCCCATCTGAGTGAGTCATAATAGTCCCAGTGAGGAACCTGGACTTGAAGTACTCCAGTGTGGGGTCAACAGAGGGAGCCTGGGGATGAAAGACCAGTCTGAGTTAGTCAGGTCAGTTAGGAGGCAAGTGAGGTCCACGGATTTATAGGATTGGGTCAGAAGGGTTCGGGGCGGGGGTAGCTTGGGTCAAAATACTTTCCTTACCGAGTAGATCATGTGGTGATCGCTGAGAGAGTCTGGTAAGAAGCCTGAGGCAAGTATCCTGTGCGGGTGTGAGGTAAGGGACCAGTCTAGGAGAGAGTGGTTCTGCAATTTTGGGTTCAGGCGGGTGGGTTCAGTGGTCAGTTGAGACAGGTTTAGTGTGGCCACCTGGCTGCGAAGCTTGGAACTAGTACTGGATATCCAGTTCAGATTGAAATCCCCAAGGATATGGAGCTCACCCCCCATTGTGTGTGATTTTAGGTTGCCCAGGTGATCCAGGATTGAGGGCATAGGGGAGTTAGGAGGGCAGTAGTATCCAGCTACAAATAAGGGGAGTTTTATCAGCAGGGCATCGATGGACTGAGTGGGCAGTGATAGCTTAACAGGGGTATAGTGGAGGGAGGATGAGATGTACATAGCTATGCCTCCACCCCTTTTGTTGCCTGGGCGGTCCGAGCGGATGGCTGTGTAACCAGTGACAGAGATTTCGGCATCCTGATTGTAAGGCTTCAACCAGGTCTCTGAAATGAACAGAATGTCTGGTTTTAGGGATAAGACAGTTGGTTGCAGCAGGGTTAATTTATTTAGTGTAACCCCTAGGTGACGCTATCCTATGAGCTGCTACCCCTGCCTGCATGATTAGGCACAAGGTTAAGGGGCCTGAGCTCGGTGAACAAATACCTCCACCCGGAGGAATGGTTTTGGGGTAGCATAGCTGCTGTTGGTATAGCCCTCTGGGATACTAAAACCACCCACCAACCCTTCTAGTGGCCTAAACAGTTCAACAACAGAACAATCACATTTACCATATGATCATAATAATATGCTCACACTCCTTGCATTTACCACCAAGGCTGGATCTTCTGCAACTGCCCTGGAGACCCCCTGAAAAATAAGACCAGCAATGCAACAATACAGTAATACAGCAGTAACCCAACCAATAAGGTACTCACTAGCCAGGTTAAATGTGAAAATCCACAATCTGGTTTATTCAGGGGACGTGAACAAGGGTGGGGCATAAATCTAGCAAGAGACTGGTATTTCTGATTTGATTCAGATTGATTCAACATGCACAGTGACTCCCTTCAACACAGTCCCACAACACTGGGTACCCAGTATGTTAAACAGGCTAGCCTGAAACGTTGCCCGGGGTAGAACAGTGTTGCAGCTGTTGTTGGGGCCCTTAGGAAGGAAAACAATAATATGAACTCAACCCAAATATTTGTAATCCGGAGCCGGATGGCTCAGTCCATTACAATAAACCCAAACAAGAAAATCAGATGACACACAATGATTGTAGCTTATGCTGCAGGGAGCTATTCAGTTTTGTACTCATGCTACCCAGACCAGGATGCAAGACAGGTGAGATGAAGACCTCATGGTGTTGTACTGGATTGCCAGGGGAAGCAGGGCCTACACAACTAACCTCCTGGTGATCGCTACCTGTTCGGTGGTGTTGAGCAGGAAGACGAATCCCTGAGTGGGTCTTTCGCTGAGAATGTCTCTAAATCAGGAGCAGCAGCCCAGGCTGAGATGGCCGGGTCCAGGCAGGAAGAACAGTTCAGATAAAGTTTGTGATGAAGCGCTGGAAAAGCCTCCAGCTAGCATAACAGAACTTGTCGTGGGGAACCAAATCGTGACCCATGAGACACATTCAGCACATCTATAACACTTAGCTTATTTAGCCAAAATGGTGGCTCTGTTTAACAGTTCAAGCTGCAATTTAAAGCAGGTTAGACAAACTCCTCTATTATTATTATTATGACAGATAAACAGTAAATAATCACTTTTTCCTAAAAGAGCTCCCTCTGCGCAAATAGCGACTGCAGAATGGAGCAGAATAACGGACTGTCTGGCTGGTTACGAGCCTTAAATCACTCAGACCCAGCCCAGATTAATTTTCTAACACAGACTAAACATTCTCTTAAAGAGACAGGCATGGAGGCTTACTGGAGCACTCTCATCCAGACAATTAGAACTACTGGACACAGGACACCATCCTGACAGTGGGCATTAGGAAGCCCAGGAAGACATTATAGGAACCCCTATTTGTAGGGAGGGTTACACTCTTCCCTGCCTGGAAAAACTTGGCATCTACGTCAAGTCTATACTATACTATACTATACTATTATAATGGTCTCAGAAATGCTGAAAACTGATTGGATGTCAGCATTCTGAGAGTCTTATATTAATATACGTGTTAATGTATTTGTACAGCCGAACCACAGGAGCAGTGATTTGCCTGGCACTTTCCTTTTTTTCTCAAAAATTCAATCAATAGAATTGAGAGCCACCATTACAGTAAGTGCCATGCTAAGGACTCAAGAAACCATTGACGACCAAGCAATCATTACAGTCCCCAAGAAACAACTGCAGAGTTCCCTATAAACAAAGCAAATTAAAAAACAAAAGTGCAAATGGTATAACTTTCTGCAGTCTAGCTACAAATATGTAGAAACAGATTAGAAGTGTAATCTCTATCAGTACCGCTGAGACGCCGCAGTATGCACCGTGATGTTGCTGTTTTTTTTTTTTCTTGTAACTAGTTTCATAGTAAAGTGTAGCCACAGCAGTAAGCGAGTGGGACTGGGCAAAAAATTGGGACAAGAAGCATCCATGTGGGACAAGTACTCAGTCCAAAACTTGAACCAGCACATTAGGTAGCAAGACACTGCCATGGCAACCATCGGTTTTCTACATAGATACATAGACAGTGTCGGCAGATAAGGGCCTATGGCCCACCCAGTCTGCCCATTTAAGCTTGTAAGTTCAGTTTGTTTCTATCTATTTTTCTTCTTAAAAATAACCAAACACAAGCGCCAAAGTATGCTGCCATCTTCTTTGTAAATAGACAGCATGGTTAAGTGGGGCAGGATGTAGAAGTAGAGAGCGACATCCATGACAAAGCTGAATGAAATGGCTTCAGTGTGCAGAGCTTTAAATACTGACAAGTGTTGCTGTTAATGAACTCGCACACAATGTCAGTCCTGCACAAACTCTGCACACCGAAGCTGTTTCAATCAGCTCCGCCCCGGCTGTCATTCTCTCATTCTCCCCCAGCCGTCAATCTCTATGCAAATTAAATTTTCTCTCCTGGCCCCAATCATGCACTTTGTTACCAGTCAGTTACCATATGCCTAGTCCTGCCCCCTTCCCTCTCCCCCAATTGAAAATAGAAATTAAGTAAATAAAAAAAAAATCAAGAGTTCGTACATTATTTTCAATGACAGAAAGTAAAAAAATACATACATCTGGTTATAAACCTGTATGTACAATACATTAATATGCTCCTCATTTTCTGTCATCAGAAAAGGTACCAGCCTGGGGGCATGACAGTTGATTTGGAAAGTGGCAGCGTTTTGTCTGCTGGTTCCATCAAGACACATATGATCAATTTTTCTAAGAAACTGAGGCAAACGTTAATGAAAATATATCTTCCTGCCAACTGGAGGCGAGGCAAGGGTCCTTGTAAGTTTGTGGTAGGAATTAGATCTTCAAGTTCTTCAACGTATATAAAAACCAAAAAATCAATAAAACAGAACTAAAACTTAACAGTGTAATTGCAAAAACATTCTTTTGCTTGTGCACAGAATGTTGGTTTAGAAGCAAATCGGTTTCAGGCATGAATATGTACAGCAGGGTAGACCACACTTATCCAGATTGAAGCAAACAAACCAGATACTAGACAATGTAGAATGATGGAGGGACTATTTTATATCACTTTCTCAAAAAAATAAGCAAAAAATATTAAAAAAGTTATTCAACCTACAGTTGCTCATAGCAATTATGAGCAATAATGAACTCAGGAGTTACGTTAATATTCAAGTTAATCACCCCTAGCAATATGGCACCGACTGCACCTCGCGGTCACATTATGCCCACAGGGGGTGATTAACTAGAACATTAATGTAACCCCCGTTGTTCATTATTGCTTAAATATTGTATATAGAAAACATTATACGAAAATACATGCATGTTTCATTACGTATATGACAAAGAAAAGAAGACTGATGCATCAGTAAACGTAAATAGGTATTAAGCATTATTAAACTTTTCATGATAATTTTTTGTAAGGATACAGTTTTCATACTTTTGTCATACACATATCAGCATATTCAAATAATTTAAACAGATAACCACATTACTCTGATCATTCGGGTCTGCACTACTTCCCGGGGGCCTGTCTCTATCAGCTACTTCAGGCCTGCACGGGTCAGGGACACCAGTGTTTGAGGGCTTAACTATTAACTTGGAAGTAGCAGAATAGCTTAGCTTGGGAAGGGAGCTTTCAGAGATATGTACTCCTTTATAAACAACATGTAAGGGAAGATCCACAGGCCTCTCTGGGGAGTTGTAACTGAGGCGTATCACTGGTCTGGTGACTCTTCCAGACTTTCTTGGAGGAACAGACACAGGTTGAGTGTTTTGTTTTTTTCCAGTTATTTAACCAGATGAGACGCACTAAGCTGAAAGTTTGTTTACAGGTGCAACATTTGCATTGAAGTCTGCTCCTGTAGAGAGGGGTACCTTTGCACTGGTTGTTGGTTCTATATTGGAAGCATTTTCAACTCCTTGTTCTGTTAACTCTGGTTCAGTAACATGGCTGTCAGTACTGGGATCTGAAGGAAGCCTAGATTCATCATCCAGGGGGAATTCCATAGAATTGAAGTCTTGCAACACTTGGCTAATACTTTCAACATCATTCACTCCATTTTTGCCATTTGTCATAGCATGTCCTGGATCATTACTTTCACACAGCTCTGTATTTTCCGGTATGTCATCAGGAATGCTTTCTTCTGCAGTCTCTTTCTTGCAATTCAAAAAGTTCTACCAGACAAAAAAAAAGTCCCCATTTAAAAATTTTTTTTTTTTTTAATAAGCTGCCTGTGTCCAAACTCTCGCACCCTGGTCAGCCGTTGGGCGGGATATGAATCGGATTAGATAGACGACACCATAGCAAGTGAATTTAATGAGGCAGAGGCAGAGCAATTGGACAGTTTTTGTCCACATGCTTCTTTGCTCCACAAGCCTGCCCTCCACCAGTGGTTGTCCATAGAATTTTCCCGTGCTGCTGTCACTCATGACTCAGGGGGACACCACAGTGGGTCCAGACAGTCACCCAACGCAGTTCTGTTGTGTGTCTCATGTGAGAGCGAAAGTAGTTAGTGTCATCTTCTCTAGTCTTCCATTCCCAGACTCATCAAGCAGCAATGCGCTGCAGCTGAACCCAATTCCCACCCGCTTGGTGAAGAAGTTGCCCGGCCCCACCTTGTCATCGTCCTGCCGCTGAGCCGCTGCTGTGGACATAGTACCCAACGCCAGTGCTTTAGTCTCTGCCAGCCTGCCATACCGTTGTGATTATCTTGTCCTCCTCCCCTCCACCACCTGACCTCTGGAAGTGCAGTTCGATCATTGTTCATGGCACCACAACCCACTAATGTTCTGGGCTTATTCCATCCATATCTTGACAGCAAAGTAAATGAAAGGATGTTTGTCCCTTATTATAACACATGACAAGATAATGGAGTAAGTTTTTGTCAGATAGCCTCAAGTGTTATTTGGATACACAAGGTATCAATACTGCAGCAAGGAAGGAAACTCAGTGCACCAGTAACAAAACTCTGTGTACAGTATCATGGTGGAAATATTAAAAAAAAAAGTCTGGGTCTGGGTACTGTGTTCCCTGTAGTCAGTAAGTGGTTGAGTACTGTTTGTTTTTCCCCCTTTTTAATTTTCCATAGAGTAGTTGAGAAATTAGTTTTGGTACGATTCCCATGTATATTGTCTGAAAATGGTCTTGGCATAGGTGTGCAACTTTTCCTTGGAGCCACTTGCTAGTGTATCCCCCTTCAAGGGGTTATTGGACTTGATGGGGATGTCAAGGGTTTGGCCAAGGGCATATGTATTTTTTATTTATTTTAGTCTTTGGTAACCGGGTCAGGCCCACTAGGCACAAGTGCCTGTTTTCAGGGGCAACCTGGGAGCACTGGGTGGAAAAGTGACTTTTTCAGAGTCACACAGTATGCAAGTGGAGTTTGTGAGAATCAAACCCAGATCTGGTCTGCTGGATGTACCAAGCTCATTCACAGCTTGTTACTCTAACCTCTACGCCATACTGCCAGCCCTTTCCAGTGTAGGGCTATTATTGGCAACAAGCCCGGGCAACAAGTTTTCCCTTTCCTCTCAGGATCTGGCCCTGACATGGTGCACACCAGGGAGACCTTGGTGGGAACTGTATGTGAGAGAAACATAGAAGACTGTCAGCAGATGAGGACCACTGGGCCCATCCAGTCTGCTTATTAGGAGTAGTTTATTTCTGGAGCCTGAGAGAACCTTGAGTCTATGGTGACAGCTATGATGGGTTGATCAACATCAGATCCCAACAGCTCCCACTGCTCTGGGGAGATGTTATTAGTGCCAAGTAATGGTGCTTCATGATGGAGGATGGGTGACATTGCTATCTGCCTCTGGGGGATTGTAGAAATATAAGAAATGCAGAGGGCATGAAACATCAGTCATACCCTGAACTACAAAAGAGACAATTGCAAACTATTTTCCGGTCTCCAGTTCAGAAAGGGAAATGATACTTTCCCCGATACCCATGCCTGAGATCCAAGGTAAAGAGATGCTCTATGATTGCCTATCCCTGAGTCCCACCACAGATGCCTAATGCTCACCATTGAAGTCACAAGTCATGGGCCCTAAAAGAAATGGGGATCCCTATGTTCACCCTCAGCTACAGGGGCTCGCACTTGAGTGGGAAGATTTGAAATGAAAGAGATGACTGCACAATCTCGGTTTTCAAGGAGGTAAAGATATACTTAGAGTTTACACAGCATCACAGGGTCATTTATCTGATTTATTTTATGCGTTTTCACCTCAGGGGGATATGTTGAAAAATAGAAAGGATATGTTGTTACCATTAAATGGTAGGATTACTCTTGACCTGCAGCTGCAACTGTGAAGCAGTTCACCAGCCTGTGCAGCTGCAGTATGCTTTATTTATTCCTTTTTTTAGTTGTATGTACTGTTTTCTAAGCATGTTTCGGCAGCCTGAGAATACGTGTATAGCTTATTTTTGCAGGTTCCATCAATGTCTGCCACTTTGCCATGCTACTGGCAGTTCATAAGAGTGTACACTACTAAAACGGAGAATGCATGATTTCAGGGAAGAGAATGGCTTTAACATCTTATGCACAGAAAACAGTAGATAAAACTATCTAAAAAAGAAAGAATAAAGCAAACTAATGGCAGTTGCACAGGCTGCTGAACTACTTCACGGGCACAGCTGCTGGTCGAGAGTAAGTCTACCATTTAGTGGTAGCAGCATAATCTTTTTTTTTATTCATTCCCCCTCCTGTCCCTTTCTTTTCCAACCCTTGCAATGCCATGTACTACCAACCCAGGGTTCTACAAAGTTTGTAGAACGCTGTGTTGGTAGTACATGAGAAGTGTTGATATCCTACAATTACACCCAACAAGGTTTCCATATTGTGATTATAAACAGCTCAGTTTACATTTAATTTTAGAACTGAGTAATAAGGTTCAAGCACTGATGTTGGAAAGATGGCCAGAGGGTCATTTTTTCTAGCCTGATGCCAATGGCGGAAGGACATAACAAAACCATGTCTCATTGTGGGAGTCTGCAGGAGAGGTTGGAGGATATATAAATGTGGACAAAAAAGGAGGTGGTGCTTGGTTAGATGATGTGGGTAGGTGATGAGGCTATGCCCTAACTTACCCAGTTTTGGTATATGAATCCCTGGGTGCCTGACCACTACTAACAAAGAGCTCATGTATTCAGGTCTGACCTGTCCAAAGGGGTTGATCCAGACATTTTCAGAGGAGGGTTGAGGGTTAGACAAAGTGAACCTGAGGACCATGTGCTGCATATGGGTTCTGCCCCTAGCTGTAGTGGGATTGAAGCATAAGGAACAGGATGAGGAGTGCCTTGTACCACAAGGAGGAGGGAGAAAAAAATAGATGATGCAGCATTTCTCTGTGCTAAAACTGACTTTTAATCACACTGGTTTTGCCATTTTTAAATTAGCAGCCTCAGATGAACTTTAAAGCATGAACTAAATTTCCACTGTTGGGATATGTGCTACATCTATGGATAGTATTTATGCTGGTTCAATAAAATATACATGGGATGGCATATATCATGGACTGCATAAAAATAAATGATTTATTTTGAATGGCTACTCAGACGGGGGGGCTGCAAGGGTGGTTATGGATCCTACTGCAAGGAGGCATGTCTGTGACTGCTTTTCTCCTACTGTTGCTGTTGCAGCCAAGCAGTTTCCATTGGCAGGTAACTTGTTTTGCCCAATTTGTTCAGTATTTTGGAAGAGAGTCACATGCTGAGCTGAAGAGTGGTGTGTAGAGCAGTGGGCCAGCAAATGGTGCTTCTGGGATTGGGCACCATACAAATAAACTTTGCCTTGCCTTCCCTTGCCATTCTTGAATGTGTAACAACCACCCTTTGTAAGATCCCATCTACACAGGCAGGGATCTTGTTCCCTGATAAGAAGCGCCTCAGCCATTGCAAGCCTACTGCTCCATGACCCCCACACCAGACGGGCGGTATCAAAATCAGGTAGGGAAGGAGGGGCCAGAAGTCTGTGAGCCTCATGTGGACATGCAGGGGGATGTCTGGTGGTGTCATCTTCTGGGGGAAGCATTCTCATTATTCTCTGAGGACCCCCACTGATGCAGAGGCAATGTGTGTGTCAGCATGCATCCTTCCCACCTACTATCACACCTGACTATACTGACACTGGGATTCAACCAGGTGGCCATAATGCAATGGAAACTACTTCACACCCTCCCTTGCAGAAGAGAGCAACCTCTGGGAAGCAAACAGGGGTTTAATAGAGCAGGAACTCTCAGGAACTCAGTTCCACCTCCTTGGATGTCTTCCTCCATTGACTTCTATTGGAGCATTGGAGAGTTCCACCTCCTAGGGATGACATTTCCACCTCCAGCAAATAAAGATATTATAGTTCCACATCCTAAACATTTCCACTGTAACCACTAAATTCTCTTTCAGCTGGCACTAATGGTGGCTTAGTTTTGGGATGCAAACCCAGATCACTTGTATTGTGTTAACAAAGGACAAAAGGACAGCCATGCAGATCTATGTGGTGCAGCTGTTCAGTACCAAAGTACCTCATACACTGTAGCCAAAGAAACAAAAAAAAACAACACACACAAGGCCTGGTTACAACTCTGAAATTCTTTCAACATCCATCTAGACAGTGTCAAAAGTGCTAAAAACGCTAGACAATGCAGATAAATACCTTTTTCTTACACCCTCTTAGGTAATGCTGAAACCACTCTAACTTCAGATGACAGAGCTACAGTGGGTAACTTACTGAGTAAAATCTGATGGTCTAATGTGTCAAATGCTTTTGACAAGTCTATAAATACAGCACCCACCATGAGTCTGTCCTCCAAAATGTGTTGAACATCTCCAACTACCTTCAACGGGGCTGTTTGAGTACTATGTTTTTCTCTAAAACCAGATTGGTTAAAATTAAGTTATTCACATTCAGGAAAGACTTTAACTGTTTGCCACTAGTTTCTGAAATATTTTTGAAATAATCAGAAGCAATGAAATGGGGTCTATAATTTGTTATTTCTTAGTTAGATCTTGACTTAAATATAGGGATTACCTTTGCATCTTTCCAAGCATCAGGATACTCACCAGTATTTACAGACATGTTAACAAAGCTGTGATAGGGACTGTTATAATGTTGTGGCATATTTCAGAGGTGTCTGGTCTAAAGATGAGTCAAAATCAGGTGATGGGATACAGGGTGTGTCAGTAGAGACAAGTTGAGAAACATTTGTTTCTTGGACGATGTCACTCTAAGTCAAAAGGAACTTAAAGGGGAACTGTCATCTACAGGATTTCTTAATGTCTGAAAGCCCATAGAAAGCTAATTTGAGTGAGCAATTGTGTTTATCTGTGAGTCTATGTAGTCCAGAATTATTCATATGTAAATCAGCCTGTAATTAAGGGCTGGGGGCAGCCATATGTTTTAGGCTCCTGACAGGAAATGATGTCACTGAGGATCTTGGCCCTCCATTGACTAGGTTAAATAGGAAATCTTCTGTCTTATTAAGTGTGTTTTAAGGTGTTATTACAACACTTTATACATTTATAATGTTTGTTTTGTATTGTGCATTGAAACTAGTGAGGAATCACCTTTACATTACAAACTGTTGGTAAAAATAATCCACCTTTAGGGTTACATTAACCTCTAGGCTATACTGCCAGCTGATCATCAAAAACTACACATCTCAAGGCTGGCTCTGTGGTGCCAACAGGTATTGGGGCCCGATATCAGGATTTCTAAACCCTGTCTGTGTTCATGTCAGTATAGATTACAGCACCAGCTTCTGTCTTTCTACTGTAGCCGTACAACAACTAATGGTGTCCTATTTTTTTTTCTTTTCAAGTCAAATCTGGATAGAAAGAGCATAATATTTTCAGATTCACAACACATGCTTAGTTTGTTTTTACTGTCTTTGTCCAGGAAAGGCACACAGCTACAGCTTGTTTCTGGATGTGTTTTGGGAGCACAGAGAGGTTAAGTGACTTACTCTGGTCACACAATATACAAGTAGAGCATGTTGGAATCAAACCCCATTCTGCTGGATGAATGAAGCTTGTTCATAGCTCTTTGCTTTAACCTCTAGGCTGTACTGCCAGCTGTTAATCAAAAACTACACATTTCAAGGCTGGCCCCATGATGCCAGGCCAGTAGGTACGTAGCCACATCTGCATCTTGTAAACCTGAGTTCACACCTGAAACTGTAAGAGAAAGGGCTGTGAAAGAGGGAATGGAATAAGACAGAAGTTGGTTCTGTGGCAGCCCCAGAAATCTGCAGTAACATGAACACAGTCAGGGTTGAATAAATAGACATTCCCCTTTAATGAGGAGTACCACATGGATCAATACTGGGACCACTGCTGTTTCATATAGATATATATATACATACAAATAGTCTTTCATGTACAGGCCCAGAAGTAACTTTTTGTCTATATGCAGATGATACAGTTTATTTATACTAAGGGGAAATGTGTGAATCAAATTCAAAACGCACTACAAAGTGCATCTGACACATTGCAGCTTTTCTTACAGAAAATAAACTGGTTTTAAATGCCAATAAATCCGAAGTAATGTTGCTTAAACAATGAAACAGGGAATCAAAAGGTGGGGATATGTTAAGTATAGTCACTGGAAGGGATTAACTTGAACAAGTTGAGGCATATGAGTATCCAGGAATTTAGGTGGATAATCAGTGCAAATGGAACATACATATTAACAGTCTGATCGAGAGCTTGGGACAAAGACTAGGTGCCCTACATAAAATAAAAAAATAACTACAATTACAGTCTAGACTTAAAGTGGTAAACTCAAGGATTGTTCCTGTTTTTGATTATGGAGATGTTTTGTACGTCGGGGCTACGGGGTCGGTCCTTGCCAAGGTTGATGTATTATATAACCACTTTGGCAACTTTCTCCTATAGACTCCCCTACCATTGGAACTATCATTCCCCCCAACTCAGTAACACTCTCTCTCTCTCTCTCTCTCTCTCTCCCCTACCCCTACCTCAAACAACACTTACGCCTCCCCACTGCCACTGCTTCTCTACATCCCCCTACTCATCAGACTCCTCTGCAAAACACTAAACAGGGAAATGAGTTTTCAGCCTTCCTTGAACGGTCTATATATTGCTATAACATTCGTTGTATTAACTCGAATGCATATACATTGCAATCTATTGTATACCTTGTTACTACCCTTGCCTCTACCGCTGCTCAGTAGTATCAGTCGTAGTAGATCATTTTTATTCAGTACTGAACAAGGCTAACACTCCATTGAGCAGAAGCTCATTTTCAATGAGGTCCCAAAGCAGTAAGACAAATACAACAAAATGCAAAATATACAAAACTATAGATACAAATATTATATACAAATAATATACATATAGATACAATATTTCATTTTAGGTCCCACTGTTTTACTTATATAATGGCTAAGCTGATCCCAGAGTAATTCTTTTCATCTCTCATCAGGTAACTGCATCAGGTAACTACATCTGTACAACAGATGGCTGTAGCCTGTCCATTATTTTTTCAGCCAGGACTGTAACTCACTTAGTCTTACCAGATAGCTAACTTGCCTTAGATTAATCGGAATTGAGTTCCACAATACTGTCCCTCTAAACATAACAGATGATCTACCTATCCCAAGGTTACATTTGGGTACCCTATATTCTGTGCCTTTAGCTGATCTTAAATTCTCTACTGCACTAATGTTTCTCTAATGGTCAGTACTTGTATTTTAATTGTATGCATCACCCTTTGTCTGTATTTGTTCCCCTGTCCCCAGGTTGCACCTGGAAATGAACCCCAGCTCAGTGTGCCTTACCTGGTCACCAACATTTTAAAATAAAACTAAATCCTTGACACCCAGCAGTATACATCTCATTGTATTATGTATAAAGAACTGAACTGGCTAAACTTTGGACTGAGAAGGCAGTTACATATAGCAGGACTAATGTTTAAATGTTACAAGAGGTAGGTTCCTGATTATATATATGATAATCTGTCTTTAAAAGTTCCCAAGGTTGGGCTGAGATCATCTATTAGTACTGAATTTCATGTCCCATTTAAACAAATGAATTTATGGCAATCCTCTTTTTATTACTTGGGTTCCCAAATTTGGAATAATATTCCAAGAAATTTAAGGTTGCAAGATAATCCGCTGTCATGGAAGAAAATTAAAGACTGGTTTGGCCTACAGGCTGTAGTGATGGACGAAGTGGCTCCAATTCACTCCGTGAAGTGATTCGCAGAGTGAAGGCGAATTTGCGGAGTGCTCCGCAACACAAAGCAGAATACTTTGCGTTATAATGGGTAACGTGAAGTCCATTGAAAACAATGACTTCACGTTACTCCGCCTTCCACTTCGCCTCACTTCGCCTTGTTTTTAAGCTCCAAAGGCGAATTTTGCAGTGATTCATGGGATTTCAGGTCACATGGGCTCTAGATTGTTTTGCACAGCTTCAGTTTGGGGTAGTGAGTGTAGGAAGCTGTAGGAGACAATCTGCTCTGAGAGCTCTCTGTGATTCAAACCTTCAAAAAGCTGTTAAAAAAGCCTTTTTGAGTCATTTTTTTGCTGAAACTTTAGTTCATCGATTATAGGAAACCCTCCTGTGCTCATATCATCGAGTGTTTATTGTTTGTGTATGGATTTTGAATGTTAATGTACAACATTCAGTCTATGTACTGAGAGACAGTGGAAGTGTGCTTTGGGGGAGGGGTGTACAGTACCTGTTGTATAGGTAGATTAACTTGGATAAAAAGACAGTGCTTTCTGTTTTGGTGATATTTTTCTTGTTTAACTGTGTTAATGTAACACAGTAATATTTTCAATATTTCTGCCATTTTTTTGCTGATTGTTGTGGTGCAGCAGTACATAATTTTAGTTTGTTTAAAATATGCGGTTATATTACTGATGTTTTCAATTTGTTATGCATTACTTAGCACTCCAAGCTGACTTTATCCCAGTTAGAAAGCAACCTTATCAGTGCCAAGCTTCTCTTAAATGCCAAAAAAACCAAGACAATGATTTTCTTGAGACTTGCCTTGTCTGGTGCCCTACCTACCCCACCTAAATATTTCATAGTTACCTCCCTAGGTGAACCCTTGGAAGTCGTACCTAAATTTAAATATCTAGGTATGTGGATAGACAACAAGCTTTCCTTCAACGACCACATTGAGGATCTATCAAAGAGGCTTAAAGCACGCTTGGGTTTCTTCTTTAGAAATAGGACCGTCTTTTCTCTCGCGACCCCGCAAAAGACTTGTCCAAGCAACATTCCTTCCCTTGCTTGACTACGGAGACATTATCTTTATCTTCTCCCCAACCTTGAGCTTATCTAAACTGGATGTACTCTATCACCATGCTCTTCACTTCATTACTAACTCTGCGTACAGGACCCACCACTGTGATCTTTATGCAGCAGTTGGGTGGACCTCTCTTGCCACCAGACACCTCCTGCATGCTGGCATTTGGACCCTCAAATTACTACTCCACAAACTGCCTGTCTATTTAACATCTCTCATACACATCTCGCATAGTGCCTACTTCCTAAGGAAATCTGATCTTATCCTACTAGATGTTCCCAGGACACGTACCACAGCTGGCCAAAAGAGCCGTCTCATATGCACTCCCAAACATTGGAACCAACTACAAGCCATGCTGAAGCTAACCAGCATCGTATCAATTAACTCTTACAAAACACTAGCTATCTCTAAATTCAAAGACATATGTAGGTGCTACTAGGCCCCCAACGCCAAGTCAACTTCCTAGGTACCAACTGGCCCTCTACTTATTAAGCTGAAATGTGTTGCATAATTTAGGGCAAGGTTAAAGCTGGAATGTACCGCATATATAGCATAAGGACTTCTATTGTGTATACCTCTTGTATTATATATTTTTTTTTCTTTGTTTTTCTACATTTCATATCTCCTGTCTATGTAATTGTGAACTGTATGTGTATATGCCTCAGGACCTCCTTGTGAATGAGCTTGCTCAACGGAGCCTTTCCTGCAATAAACTTGAACTTGGTGTGTGTGTGAGGATGTATGTGACGCACGTCATCAAATCGGACACCTTTTATTGCACCACATAATAATTTCAGCAATGTAAGCTGCTATCCACTGCAGCTGTGTGATCTTTGTACTTCTTTGTGGTATCTTTACTGGTACTAGTACTAGTGACTGTTACTGCCGCAGTGCATAATTTTAGTTTGTTTAAAATATGTAGTTATATTACTGAAGTTTTCAATTTGCATCCATTACTTAGTGTGTGTGTGTGTGAGTATGTGTGTGACGCGTGTCATCAAATTAGACACCTTTATTGTGCCACAAAATAATTTCAGCAATGTGAAGCTGCTATCCACTGCAGCTGTGTGATTTTTGTACTTCTTTGTGGTATCTTTTCTGGTACTAGTACTAGTGACTGTTACTGCAGCAGTACAGTACACTTCCCCGTGCAGCCGCCCCAACGGTAAAGGTATTCTTTTCAGATTTGAATTTCTGATGGTGAGCACTGGTTAGGTGTTGTGCCTTTGTGTCTGCATCTCTTCAGTGCACAGCGCAATCTTAATCTGTCTGTGCATTTGCATCTCTTTAGGGCCCAGTCTCCATCTGTAACTTAAGTCACAGTTGTTTCTTTGGCTTCCCTTCAGAGTACTGGACAGGTGTGGTGCTTAATTCTGCATGAACATTGTACTCATTAATATGCGTTTTTAAGTCAGGACCATCATCACGAGTCACTCGTGATACAAATCACGTTCTTCATCATCACGGTCACAAATGCAGTCACAAATCACGATTCAAGATCATTCACGTTACGAATCACAACATTAATTTTTTTTCTAGTTACTTGGATGTGTTGTAAGCCTGTTTTGTAGTATCTCTCCAGGCTTCACCACCCCACCATTGTACTCATTGATACGTGCTTTTAAGTCTGGGAGTTTTAAGCTACAGCTCATCAGGGAAGTACAGCCATAGGAGGTAAGCATTCACGTTTCTTCATCATCACGGTCACAAATACAGTCACAAATCACTATTCACTATCATTCACGTTACAGATCACATAAATTTTTTTTCTAGTTACTTGGATGTATTGTAAGCCAGTTTTTTAGTATCTCTCCAGGCTTCACCACCCCACCATTGTACTCACTGATACGTGTTTTTAAGTCCGGGAGTTTTAAGCTACAGCTCATCGGGGCCCGGGGAAGTACAGCCATAGGCATTCATGTTTCATCATCATCACGGTCACAAATGCAGTCACAAATAATAATTTACGATCACGTCATGAATCACAACATAATTTTTTTTTAGTAGTTACTTGGATGTATTGTAAGCCTGCTGGTCACGGTGCTGAACAGAGATGTGATCCCTCCTGGTCCCGGGGGTACAGGCACATCCTGATCCAGAGGACCTGGTGCTGGACTTGGTGGTAGTGGTGGTGGTGGTTCAACTGCCTCAGAGTCAGGACAGGAGGCGGTGCTGGTCCTGCTTCGGGGGGGCACTCACAAGTTTTGAGCAGTCCAACAGGAATGGGCGCCCATGCCCTCCACTCATGCACATGGTACGATGCTTACCACTACCACACTCTTCCAGAGCTGCCCCGGCCCAGAAATTGCCTCACCCTGGTCCATCTCTCCTACTGAGCTCCCTCAGTCTGAGCAATCACTACTCACACTGTCACACAACACACACACACAGTCACACAGACACAGACAAACAACTAACTACTTATAAAGGTAAGAAAAATCAAATTTACAGAAAGAACAAATTAAGTAGAAAAGAGTACAGAAAAGACAAAAAAATGTAGCTTTTAAAAAAGCTGTTGGGTCTAAATCAAAGTTTAAATCTCCTCCTCCTCGTTCTGATCTAAAAGTATCAGCAGTCACAAAACACACTACTCTCTTTCCGTCTGCACAGGAGAAAGTAAAAGTGTCTGCTTGTATGACTCACTTTCTTCCTGCCTAGCTAAAGAGCATGTGACTTACAGTACTGTAAGTCATGTGATGTGTGGGGGGCTGCCAAATCTGAAACACCAAGTGGATCACTTAGAATCATAATGAGGAACGTGAAGTCCATTAAAAACAATAACTTCGCCTTACTTCACATTGCCATTCCACCTTAACGTGAAGTGGTAATGACAAGGCAGAGCGAGCACTTTGCATTGCCCAGCGGAGTGGCAACGCGAAGTGCCCACTTCGCATTCACTTAACCAGCGGAATTTAAATTCGCTACATCTCTAACAGGCTGCCCTACCACAAACATGTCCCAGTATTGGAATGGGTTAAATTGTAATTCTTTGATGCATATCTGTATTGCCTGTTGTATATGACAAAGCGGTATTTATCTTCTTATGTATATATATTATGTTTCCTTACATAATTACTTTTAAGATTGATAACTTATTATATTGCTAGTTCCTGTGAATTTCATAGTGCTTTTTAGGGCTGTGGGTGGAGCCTACAGCCCTTCTGTCATCAATCACACTGTAGCTCTAAAACGGCTTTTCATGGAACTCCCTTTTCAGACATTCGGAAGTATTCTTCCACAGCTGCAAAGTAGTGCACTTCCCCTCTGATTTTTGTTATTTGCTGCTCTGTGTTAAAGGCATCTGAAGGGAGGGGGGATGCTACTGTATTGTGCCTCAGGACTTCACAGGATATTAACAAAAAAAACCTTTTAAACTACTGTTTCTATCATCTGTCCAGCTCAGTCTAATAGATGTATTCTATTTCTTTCAGCAACCTAGGGGTTAACTCATTATATGATGTCTGTAGTCTACAGTGTCAGATTACAGACAGTGGACCTTCAATCTGTGAGCTATTTCATTCCTATGGGCACACATATGAACTGCAGGGCGACGGGGGGCTATAGCCCCATCACTTTTTTTGGCCTGAAGAACCTTGACCTTTAGGCTCTGTCCACACTGCACATGGTAAACCGTTATCGGTGCTTTGAACCGTTACCGTGAACTCCAAAAACGGGTCACGTCCACACTGGTAATGGTTCACCATGCGATTTTAAAACCGTTCTTTAGACCTGTCAAGATGTGGGTTTTAGGTCGGAATCGGAAACAGTTCATTATCTATAACATTTCTCTTACCAGTGTGGATGTGTGACCATACTGATTCCGATGCTGTATGTCCTCCATGGATCCAGAATGCAGTGCGTCAGCATCCCAACATGCCACAGGGGAGATTCTCTGCGCGAACACGGAAGTAGGCAGAGCGGGTGATTTAAACAGGTCCTGTCAGGCAGAAGTGCTGCGTGTATCGTGTTTGTACAAAGTAGAGTCAGGCAGTGTACAAGGTGTATTCAGGCACTGTGCGCATTTTATGCAGGCCACTGTGCAAAGAGTAGTGTGTGATTAATCTATTTGTGTGAAATGAGTGACCGCAGCGCATCCTGGTCAGATAAGGCAACAAAATACCTCATTGAGTGCTGGTCACAAGAATGTGTGCAGGAGGAGCTTGCTGCATTCTAGAAAAACACTCGTGTGTACCAAAAAGTGTCTGATTACTTAAGTGACCATGGGTTTGAGAGAACTGCAAAGCAATGCAGAGATAAAATTAAACAATTGAAAGTAAGGTATCACAAAACAAGGGATGACAACAACAGGTCGGGGGGGGTCAGAATCATCTGTCCATTTTATGATCATCTAGATCAGATACTGGGTACCAGGCCCACATCAGAGCCACAGTTTGTTCTTGAAAGCAGCACAATCGGGGAGGAAGATGGCAGACCAGAGGGTGATGAAGAGACTGATGACTACCCTGTGCCCGATATTGTGGAATCAGGTAGTGGAAATCTCTTGTTTCAGTTTTAATTGTCATGTTGCTGTATATTTATTGTGTTTACAGTGGTGATGTTCTGTTATGCAGAAGCGGAGCCATCAGAGGATACATCACTGGACACCAACACCACCACAGCGGAGTGCTCGTCTGCAACCTGTGAAGACAGTGGGGTTGCGGCATCTGATGTGTCTTCCATCAGTGGAGCATCAAGCAGCTCTGGAACCGGTGGAACAGCAGCGAAGTGTCCAGCTGAACCTCTGCAGAACTTGCGCAGGAAGAAGAAGAGTACCAGGTTGCAGGAACTGATGGAGGCAGTGTTCGAACCCACTAGGCAGATGATGATGAAGAAACAACACAGGGAACTTATTGAAATGGAGAGAGGGAGCAGGAGCAGGAGGAGAGGGAAATGGAGGAAAGGCTTAGGAGATATAAGGCTGATCAAAATGCAGCCTTCTTTAATAATATGTTACTTACTATGTCATCACATTTTTCACACTCCAATGCAGGCCTGCATTCATTGATGGCAAGCTGTAGCACTGCACCACCCACGACTGTGACACTATCAGGCAGCAACATAAGTGCTGCATCCCAGACTGGCCTGCCGCAAGTTCCTGCAGGTCAACAGCGGTAGTCTGCACAAATTGCTGTCTCTGGAGTCACTGATGCATCGCATGGGAACATGCCACATGCACATACATGCCAACAGTCACAGACAGTTCCCATTGTTGGTACCAGCATTGCCAGTTCATCACAGGGACACATGACTCATGCCCATGCATTTCACCAGCAGCAGTCTGTTCCACTTGCTGGTGCAAGCAGTGCTAGCACGTCACAGGGTAATATGACCCATGGGACCATAGGCGACTGTCACACTGATGACCATGCTGGAGCACCCAACCGTAGTACCACTATTAAGACTTTCATGATACCTGCTTACAGTAATGATACCTCCTGCCAGACACCTAGAACATCTATGCCTCTACTTCTCATACTATGCATAGCATGATGCAGCCATCCAGCAGTGATCCACATGTTTTTTTTCACCATCCTATGTGCAAAATATATTAAATGAGGACTATACGTGGACCTCACTATAGATCGAATATCCATTACTGCTGTTGCTTTGCATAATGTGATCATGCACATGTATACATGACATCAGTAGCGCACTACACGCATTACAGGCAAGGCCTTCTGTCACCCATGACAAATAAAACTATTGAGTGCTGTGTCTGCATTGACATACAACAGGGCACTGCACACAGTGCAAGCCTAGCCAATACTAGTGCCACGTCTCAGGACACTATAGTTTGCAGGACATGCTGCTGTAACATTAAGCAACTCTTTTACTAGACAAGTATTATACAACTGTTATTCAAGTGTTGCACAAGTGGTTTACTTGGTCATTAATTCTGACGGAATGTCAGTGTGCAGTTATGCAATGTCTGCCTTCTTGTTGTGGACAATTACTTGTTAGCACCTTACCATTGTCTAATGACACTAAACATGTTTATAAATGCAGTCTGTTAATTTAATTCAGTGAACTGTTATGAAATAAAATATGTTATGCACCGCAAAATGTTGAAAACTATTTATAAAGCATTAGGCCTCAACCACATTAAAGTTCTGGAACACATTTTAAAAATGTTATAACACCGCAGTTATGTTGCTGTAGCCTGTTAGTTATGCAGAACCATACAATGACTGCAACTGTTAGATGTTCGATGCTGTCAACATATATTTCTGCACTGCTTCAGTGTCAGTGGCTCAGCAGGTAGCACACTCGCCTCTAAGGCCGGGAGATCAGAGGGCTGTGGGTTCAGTTCCCATATCTGGCACTTGCGCTAATATCCTAGTACTGACACTGTAGTGCAGCATGAGAGGGGTGCTGCACTTCTGAGGTGCCGTCTTACAGATGAGATGTTAAACCAAGGTCCCATCTGCCTGGATTGGTGGTAGTTCTGGTGGATGTTAAAGATCCCATGGCACTTATCGAAAAGAGTGGGGGAAATTCCCCGGTGTCCTGTCCAAATTTCCCTCATTCACTAAAAAAATACCACCAACAGCTTAATCTGGTTCAAGGTCAGTTGGCATTCGTCTGTATCCCCCTTCCCTAGGTCATGCCTGAAAATAGGCAGGATTTGTCTAGTGCAGTTACCCAGTCAACAAAAAAAAAAAAATTAAACTAAAATAAGTCAATGTTGTCTACCTAATTTAAACAGTAATAAAAAAACTTATTTCTCTGCACTTCTGTCTTTCTTGTACTTGACACACCACTTTTGGTCTTTTGATATGGGGTTTATTATTTTTGGGGGGGGGGTGAGTCTTGCAACAAGTGCACAAAATGTGTGCAACCTTGCAAATCCATAGTACGATACAGTGAATTGTTACCTGTAAATTCACATACTGGTGGGACTGGTAATCTCACAGTGCCACGTAGCGTCACATTTTCATTAGCTATTTAGATAGTTGCACAATGTGTCATGTATGGCTGCAGCCTGCCTGTTCATGGCTGCAACAGACATCTCATCAGTGGGCACACAGTCATGGTCACATGGTTGTGGGAATTGTGCATCCTCACACTCTGCGACCCATGAGTCAAGAAACACTTCAGGCTTATGTTCGCATAGGTTATGAAGTACACAACAGGCACCAATGATGTATGGCACATTACAAACTGCAAAATCATTGTGCTTCACTAGACATCTCCACCTGCCTTTCAGGTGACCAAATGCACACTCCACCACCATGCGTGCATGACTTAACCTGTAGTGGAAATTACGCTTGGTATCAACACTATAGTCACTATATGGTTTCAACAGCCAAGGAAGGAGAGGGTAGGCAGGGTCGCAAAGAATAACAACTGGCACACTCATTCCACCAATTTCACCCTGCATGCCTGGGAATAGCTTGCCAGCCTGTCCCATGTGGAAAAGTTTGCTGTTTCTGAACATGCAGGCATCGTGTACCTTCCCTGGCCAACCAACGTTTACATCCATGAAACAAAATGTATGGTCCACAAGTGTCTGTATCACCACAGAGTAATATGACTTGCGGTTGAAATATATTCAGTGGCATTCCCATGTGGTGATATAATGGGGAAGTGAGTACCATCTACTGCCCCCCTCCCCCCGCAGTTTGGAAAACCCCATTCTCTCTCAAAGCCCTGTATGACAGCTGCCACATTATTGATTTTGATTACTTTAGGGAGCAGGACATGTACAATGGCTTTACACGCATACAGAACTATTTCCCCAACCGTAGATCTGTCCACACCAGAGAAGTGCCCCAATGTCCGATACTCTATATTTGTAGCCAGACACCACAACATGATTGCAACTCTCTTGGGGACTGGTATTGCTTTACGTAGTTGTGTGTCCATGCGGTAAATATAAGGTTGCACCTCAGCACACAGCGCATGAAAGGTGCGTCTGCTCATACGAAAGTTTGCAAGCCACTGCTCATCTGTCCATGAACAAACCACAATGCTGTCCCACCAGCTGGTCAACCTGGGATAGCTCCAAACACAATGAGGCATTCCTTCAGCTGCATACCTTGCGCCAATAACATTCAGCAGTGCAGTAATCATCTGCAATGACTGCCTCTTCATTGCCAGCACCTGCTTAACTTTAATCAACCTGCTGTGCCGCCGAATCAATCATGCCGTCAGCATGGCCTGCTGCCTACTGACAAATCTATACATTAACAGCAGCAGTAGGCAATTTAAATCAGCCGCCTCCATCATGCTCTGTGTGTTGTTTACATGGATACAACACAAAACATGATGGGAGGCGTCATAATGTCAGGATGCCCTGCAAGGCACTGTGAGATAGCCCCTTGATTCGGTTTGTAGCACTCACACGGAGCTCCAAAAAAGAGCAGTAGTGTGGATGGGAGGTGACCGTTTCAGGAAACGGTTCATCGTCAATGCGGACGGATGGTAACGGTATGTACCATACTGGTTTTAAAACCGTTACCGCTCAACCGTGTGCAGTGTGGACAGGGCCTCAAACAAACAAACAAAAAAAGTAAGCATAAACTAGTGTGACAGAGTTAATTAAGTCCAGCTGCACAGGCACACATAGAACAAAAGAGGTGCTTCGTGCTTGTTTGCTGTTTCTAGCATCGGATGTGTCAAGTGGAAAGTGCTTTTACGTGTAAGAGAGAGTGTGTGTGTGTGTGTGTATGTATGTACAATCCTACTTTGGGATGGGCCATGTGACGCAGACTGCTCATCACTTATCTAGGGTTTATGGTCTGAGGTTCAGCTACACTGTTTGAGTCAGCATTCCCTCCTGTGCTACAGAAGGCCAGTGTAAAAGTGTTATGTTTCCATCCTCCAGACAGACAGTTTCAAAACTAAACCAAAAGGAAAAAAAGTAACAGATTTACAGAGAGGGACAGAGTAGTTAGATGGACTCCGTTAGAAGTAGGGAGGTTGGTTATTGCATGGATCTGGAATCTGTGTACTGGAGTTTAATGTTTGTTCACAGTTTATAAATGTAATTTAATAAATGTATATATTTTTCCCTTTGGTAAACAGGTAAGGCCAACTAGGTATAGGTGCTTGTCTCTAGATACAACCCAGGAGCACTGGGGAGATTAAGTGACTTAATCAGAGCCACACAGTATGGGAATGGAGGGTGTGGGAGTCAAACCCATGTCTGAATGCTGGATGTACAAAGCTCATTTATAGCTCATTACTCTAACCTCTAGGCTATACTGCCAGCCCCACAAATAGTGAACAATTTAGATTGGGCGTTAATATCTCAAAGGAGAACTGCCTTGAATCAGCAAACATGCATTTTTTGTAGAAGTAGATGCTATTTTTTTAAAATACCAGTTCTCATTTTGTTACTGCTTAATCTTAACTGGCTTTTTGGTAAATTCAGTGAGTGCTTCTAATTCACACACTGCTGGCATTGACCATTTTAGAACAGTATGATATTGTCACAAACTTACATTGTTGGTACAATGCATCTGTGTTCTAATTTAGAATTCTTAGGTTCATGGGGACATAAACAACATCATACAGTTCTTAGATGGCAGTTGGCACACTGCAGCAGTGTGTAACCCATACATATCCAATGGGTTAACTAAAAGGCCAGCTAAATGGGGCAGAAACAGAAGGGGACCCACTATATGAAAAAAAGCTTCTACAGAAAACATTACTCACAGATTCAGAGCAGCTCTCCTTTAACTAAACTTGTAGGGAATGTCAGGTATTTAATCTAAATGGTAAGGAACTTTGTTTACAGGGATTTGGAGCCATCTACAAGGACATTCTTCCCATAGACTTGCATTAGTTATGCGCGGGAAAACAGAGGAATTTGGCTTCCATTGGAAATGCTGATCTACAGGAGAACAGAGGAAAATGACCCTGCAGTTACAGGAAAAAGGCAAACTTAATCTGGGAGCACTGACACACACACACACACACACACACACACACACACCAGCAGCACTTACTCTGACTAAATAAATTCAAGAGGACTGATTTAGCAGCATGAGTTTTTGATGATCGTGCCCCAACAGCACTATATGACACCAACAAGGAAATAATGTTGGTCATTCTGTAGCTTGTCACAGCACTATGGACTCTGGCTAGATGTTTCCTTTGTAATCAGGTTTATGCAAAATGGTATCCCTTGTAAATGAGTTTTGGCTCAATGAGAATTGCCTTATTCATTTTATCATTGAATAAAATTTGCGACTACTACTTCATTGCTCTTCTAATTCAATATTATGCAGCTAGGACAGCTTTCAGGGAACTACAACATTGATTTCACTGCTGTGCAGAAAATACCTAGCAGGCTAAACTTTAGGAGTGGTCAGCAAGACAGCAATTGGGTTTTAATGCAAAGAAGTTTAAAGTTATGCACTTCGGGGCAAAGAACCCGAGGAGGGAATATTGGTTGGGTGGGGTGTGGTTAGGGGTCACTGAGGAGGAGAAGGATCTGGGGGTCATAGTAACGGGGAGCATGAACAACTCTGCTCAATGCAGGAGGGCTGTGGCTAGGGCCAATAGGATGCTGGGGTGCATTGCGCTGAGATTCTCGCCAGGCACAAGGAGGTGATCCTGCCCCTGTACAGGTCCTTGGTCAGGCCACAGTTGGAGTACTGTGTGCAATATTGGCATCCATATCTGAGGATGGATATCAGGCTGTTCGAGACGATACAGCACAGGGCAACGAAAATGATACAGGGGATGGAAGGCAGAACCTATGAAGAAAGGTTGAGACATTTGAGTCTGTTCACCCTGGAGGAGAGAAGGGATCGGGGGACATGATTGAAACTTTCAAATACTTTAGTGGGATCAACAAATCTGAAACAGAGGTGCTGTTTAAGCTGAGAAAGGCAAGGGACACGAGGGGGCATAGGCTATGATTGGAGGGAGGCAGGTTCAGCAGGAAGATAAGGAGGCAATACTTCACTGAGAGGGTGGTGTCAAAATGGAATGCTCTACCCAAGGAGGTAGTGGTATGTAAGAAGGTGGGGAGTTTCAAAAGGGCATGAGACAGGGCAAGGAGGGGGGCTGAGTAAACGACGCTGCACAGTTTCAGGAGGAGAATGAAGGGTTGGGGGTGGGGCAGCTGCAATATAAGGGTGCTAGCTGTGCATACGAGCAGACTTGCAGACCATGAGACCTGTTTCTGCTGGCAAGTTTTCGTATGTTCATAGCAGTATTTAACAAGCATTTGTCAATGCCAGATGTTTGCTTGCTTGTATCTGTGTTGTAGTTGATGAACACAGATAGCGCACATGCAAATAATTAAAAAATTAATAAAATGAGTTACAATAGTGAAATTGTCATGATTGGGAAATTAAGAGTTTACATTTAATGTGGTTGTTTTGTTAGATTGTGACATCAAAGTCTGCAGGATGGGAGCAAACAATGGCAAACCGAATGACAATTTTGTGTGTAGCCCCAAACTGGAGTCATAGTGGGAAGGCTGTTTGTACCCTATTTTGTGAGGAGTCTACATACTGTATTGCGACTATGTACTAAGATCCTGATATTCTGACACCCAGCACTGGTTACTATTCTAAAGGTTATTATAGCTGCTACCTAGCTGTAATGGAGTCATATTGAGGAGGCAGTATAGCGCTGGGTTATATGGCTCTGACCTATAAACCTGGAGACTTAAGTTTGAATCCCACAGTCCCCACTTGCATACTGTGTAATCCTAGGTCACTTAACTTCCTTGTGCTTCCAGGTCGCACCCGGAAACAAGCTTTGGCTTAGTGTGCCTTTTTTAGTTATACTAGAAGGAGTTCCTAGAATGTCCCATTGAAACCTTGAATCATAATTAACTCATGCTATACAGTAGCTCTAAATTGTTGAAGTCACATAAAGGATTGCATGCAGCCCTCTTTTATACCCTGGAATCTACAAGGTAATTCATTTTTGGACAACATTAAATGGCTGACAGGGTGCTTGATGCCTATCAGGGCTACCAATCGACTTGGAGGTGTGATTTCTGCCCCCATCCCTGATGAACATTGCCATTCTAGTATTCTTTCTAGTTCAGTTTGCAGACTACAGATAAGCAGTGTGATGGTGGTGATTTGGCAAGGTGCATTATCTGAAATATATTTAACCTTGCTTTATGATCTTGAGTCTAAGTGATGTGGTGAAGCACATAAATGGAGCAATTTGTGAAAACCCTATATTTTCTGTGTGTCCGTCATGCCCGCTTGTGTTTGTGACCTCAGGAGCACTGTCTGACCTTGTCTCAAGGTCCGGTATCCATCACTTGTCTCCTGACCAGGGTTACAGGGATGCTACTTGTAGTGGACTGGGGCCTATGAGTTTTTCCAGCCAAGCAAGGCTGGGGTAAATTCTGCCTGCCAGCATCCAAGAGATATTCCACTTAGCAGAGTTACTAGAATTGCAACCCATCAGCTTCCAGAGATCCCCCCACTGAGCATGGCTGATATAATTGCCACTTGCTGGCAGCCCAGAAATCCCCTTCCTAGCACAACTGGCATATTTGCCACCCACTAGTAGCCCAAAGAGCCTCCCTCCAAGCAGTAGTGATGTGATTGCCACCTTCCAGTGGCCTGGAGATTGGCAGATCAATTCTTTGTCCCTGAGAGGACCTTGTAGTCTGTTTTAAAAACACAGACTGGGGACAAAACAATCATTCCCAGACTGTGTCTGCAGCCTTGGTCCCGTAGTGCTGCATGTTTGGTGACTGTAATTCCCAACCTTAGTGTGGTACAGTATTTGTGGCGCTGGATGTAATCCATGCTCTTATGAGACCCCAATAAGCTTACATTTAAGTCCTCCTCCAGTCAGGAGCTATGGTATGACCGGCTTCTGTCCAGGAGGCCTCCACTGATCAGTAGACACTTCATGCCCTTTGGGCCATAATTCAGCCCAACATTATAGTGCAGCGTGTTTGCTGCTAGAGGCCTTCACTTGGTCTGGTAGGGAGCTACAGTACAGCGCAACCCACTTGAAGCTGGGAGACCTTAACCAGTTCTGGTGAGGAACTGCTTTGTTCCCACACAACCCATGATTTTATTCCCCTCTCTTGCAAGGAGTTCCTGTGGCCAAGGGATTGATCTCTGCATCACTACTACTGCCACAGTAGTGACTCCACTCCAAGGGTTCTTGAGCAAAATTATTGGTTCCCTCTGCAACACTACTGGAGGACAGGATCTAGGAAAGGACGTTCTTCAGCTGTACTGTTCTGTGGTGGCTTTTTGAAACAGGCGGGCTTCTCTCCAAAAGACCACAGGGTGGTGGGGCTAGTGACATTGTGTGGTTGAAGATGACAGAGATGGATGGGGTGGGGGTTGCGGTATACTGATGAGGGCGAATGAAAATAGTTGTTGGAAAATGATTGTGGGCTTTAGGGTGTCAGTACTAAGGGCACCGTGGATTTTAGAATGTGAGTACTAGGACGCCGTGGATTTTATATCTGTGCCTGTACCCTGCTTTGTCACTCACATACTGTGCCTTTTTCAAAAGGTGTCCCAGCAGAGGAGTTGTTCATATATTTTACCGGGGGTGCGGGGCCAGAGCCCCCCGCAACATTACAGTACCAGGTCTTATGTTCACTTTCGCTTGACTTATGCGGTTTCTGTTTCGGTGCCTTGTCTACTGCCTGTGGGGTTGCAGCATTCACTGCCATCATCCTTTTTGCATGTCACCTCCTTCACTCTCGCCTTTTTTACCTCACCTTCTTTTGCAGCGCTCTTATTGCTTTCACCCTTATATGTATGAACCAGGAGTAACTTGCTTAGGCTGAAGTATTTTTTGGTAATCTGATCCAGGCTCAGACTTTCACATGATGGCACAGTGAGGGGCAGCTCTAGTGATGTCATGGAGGTGAAGCTGGCTCAGGCTGCTGCAGGTTTGGTAATCAGACCCTGGATCAGACTTTGCAGGCACAGGCTTTTTGCAGTGTAACAAACCCAGGGTAACAAATCGCTGCTACATTGTAATTGATGTGTTGCACAGTACTGTGACTGACTAGAACAGGGAGCTGCGCTCCGCTCACTGCCATGCGTGCCAGAAGATTGTAAAATGTGTGTGTGGTGGAGGTGAAGATCATAAGGACACTTGTTATGGTTATGCTATGGGGGAGGGCAGCCGCAGCACCTTTTGCCAGTTAGGACAGATGCAATCAGCTACCCTTTGGAAATATTTCTATAGTTATTCGGCATATACAGTGCACAGTGTATCAGTGTTTCACAGCTGGTACAAGTGTCTGATCACTCCTAGCGTGACAACAGCATTCAGAGCTTCAGGTCAAATCTGGTTCAGAGTTTGTTCACTTAACCCTTCCACCTATATCCTTGTAAGTGAAACAAATATTGAGCATTACTTTGAAGTGAAAATGGCATTCTGTTTCTGTTTTCCCTTGCCAAATGCCTAGCTTCATCAGACAGGCTAAACAAGATCATGCATACAAGCTAAGTTTGGTTTGTACACATTACACCTCTCCATACACATACAGGGATTTGTCTTTTACAGATCCTAAGTCAATCCCTGTGGCAACATTACCACATCTTAGTCATCAGTGTTATCTGCCTGATGTACTACTCTAATTTTCAGACCTAGGACCAATGATTTTCCATTTTCAGTGGAAACACCAGTGAAAACAGAATTTGTCATTTTTAAACCAGCACTTGAGAGTCAATTTTACATGAAAAACATCACTTTCCACGAGCGTTTTGGACAACCCACTCTATTTTAAGCTAATCTGTTGTATAAAATATTGATGACTTGTCCTCAGTTTGGGGAACAAATGGGAAAAAATGGATTTTAAGATTCTGACAGAACTGGCCATTTTTGAAAACAGAAAATTATTGGCTCTACAAAGCCCCAGCTCTTTACCTATATTAGGCACTGCTCCACTGACGCAAAGGGGCTTCAGATTTTGAAATTAAAATGCTGACGTACTGCACTGCATACCTTTTTATTTGATTTTAGAGCACCCTTGTTCTCCTGTCTCATAGTGATGTCTTTGTCCCATTTTGAGTCTCAATTAGCATTTGTTGACATTTGAAATATTTAAAGTGAGCTCTTTTTAATGTGGCTGTGCCCTCAGGTTTTTATCATTCCTCTCAACAGTTCATCACCCAGCACGGTTAATTAAACCTAAAAAAAGAAAATTAGTTCACAAAACAACAGAAAATAAAGATGAAAACCTAGGGGACAGCCATTTTAATATGGGAATTTCTTTTATTACTTAATTTATTTATTTAGTTATTGAATTTTGGTAACTGGGTAAGCCCACTGAGCCAATACAATCCCTTTTTCAGGGGTGACCCAGATTGAAACAGTACAACATAAGTATATCATTTAGGAGCGAACAAATACAATGAACAGTTCGATACAATGATATACAATTACAGGTACAGTTACAAGGCAACCTTGGAGTCGGACCATGTTACAGCATGACAAACCAGACATTTGGCTAAGTGCGTAGTACATATTCTAAGCAGTGCAGATATTATCTGGAGAAGCAGGCTAGCGGAAACAGGTGCTGCGAGGGGGGACAAGAAGACAGCGTGAAAGTTTGTGTTTGGACTGAGTGGGGGAGGTAGAGGAGAGAAATCTTTTATTATTTTCAAATGTGAAAAAGTACTAAAACAATCTCAAAACAAAAAAAGGGGGGCACCATACAAAACAACAGAACACAAGCATCTCTATTAGCATAGCATAAAAAGTTATGGGTCAAAATATTCTCTGTAACATGCACTGCTGCTTTAGTTATACATCATAACATATCACTTAGTGCCCACAGCAATTCAAAAACCCATTTAATTATTTAGGGGTCATGTTCACTGTAACAGACACATGGAAAAAAGCATATTACTAAAAAAAATGAGCAAATAACTAGCCTGGGTGTTCTAACCCCTTTAATTGTTTACATGAATGGATTCCAAGATGGCCGATGGGCTGAGCGTGCTGCTGCGTTGGGAGGTTTTAAGTTTATAGTTATTTTATTTTATTTGTCATTTATTTTGCTGCTTATTTTGGTGCTTTTTTGCCGTAATTAGCGGATCGTTGGAATAAGGGGAGTAATTATACACTGAGGAGTCCAGGACAAAGGGAAACGTTTGACTTGATTGCCGATTGTCTCGGCAATTTGTGCTCTGCTGCCTGAGTTGCATATTGTGTGGGCGTGAAGTGGACTGTGTTTTTCCTGACTGGGATCTTGTCCCCCCCCGCTATAGGACCTACTGGGACGGAGGGAAGTGTCTGGAGTGTTTGGTATCCTGGTGGCCTATCGCACAAATTGGATTTCGAATCGGGCGTGGAGTAGATTGTGTCCTGCAACTGAGGTGTTGTGGAACGCCGTTCGCTGCAGGGTTCTGCTGTCCAAATTGCATGTGTGTGGGCATGGAATAGAATGAGGGTTTTTTTGGCTCTGAGATGAAGATCTTGCCCCCTGCCCATTACTGGATCCATCGAGACAGAGGGAAGTGACCAGAGTGTTTGATGTCTTGTATTCCATCGCCCGAACTGGATATTGGACGGGCATGGAGTAGACAGTGGGATTCTTGGTCCTACGACTGAAATATTGTGGGATGCCGCTCATTGTAGGATTCTCCGGGACATTGGGATATATGTGTGGCCTCTCTGGCTTGGCTCTGACTGGGGTAATCAGGATTTGTGCTCTGGTTACTGTGAGGCCCTGGAAGAAGGAGTAAGGGGGATTTATTCATTCTATCTTGGATCCCTTGGTGTGTATAAGGCCATTGAACTGGTTTGAAGCATGATCTCCCACTGGGACCCCCACTTGATTTGTAGTCTGAAGGGGGTATTAGGATTTTGCAGTCAAGGAACTGACTGATGTTCTGTGTGCCATAGACCCCCAGGTTGGGCTACTAACGTAGCCTGTCCTGGGTGTTTTATTAGGCCACATTATTTCTTGAGGTGTTTGCCCAGTTGGGAGTGAGGGACCTTATTTTATTGTGGACATGAGAAGGTTTGATTGTCCTGAGCCCTGGATATCCCCTGAGTCCTGTGGATAACTGGTCTGCTGTGTGTTTTTTCTGATTCTGATGGATTTGAATTTTGTATATACCTACGAACAAAACTGACTCTCTGCCTAGCGGACTGAGGACTTCCTACTTTTCCTAATTTGTTTTCATTTGATTTGGACAGCGAGGTGGTGAAAGGACCTTATGTCCACTTATTTTATTTATTTTATTGCTTTCCTCCACTTCCTGGTCGTGAGAAGACGGGGGGAGGGGGAGATGTGTTATTTTTCTTTTTATATTTTAAGTTTGAAATGTGTTTATGATTTTGAAAACATATTTTTGCAGTGAGAGTGCTAAAGTATCTTTTCCTCCTCCAGTTGTGAGAGAGCTGGGGGGTATAAAAAGTTTATTTTATTTAATTTTTGTTTTTGGTTTAAGTTGGGGTGGTGAGAGAACCCTTGTATTTATATTTACATTTATATTTATTTTATTTTAGGAGTCCTCTCGCTGGGTTTAGACTTGATTTTCTTTGTGGGTGGGGTTGTTTTTTTTCTAATTTATTTTGATTAAGTTTTGGATTATTTGTTTGATTAGATTTATATTGGGGTGGGTTATTTATTTTATTTTCCTAAGCTTAATTATTTTGGTAGGTTTATTGTTTTGATTTTAATTGTTCTGTAATGGCATGTGTCAGCCCTCAGTCCCCACGGTGGTGTGCTATTCATCCTCCTCTCTTCACACCCTCCACCCTTTTTATTCTCTCCCTCTCCAATATGATACATAGCAGTGCTGTAGAGTGCTGGGAATTGTCCATAGGAAAGGGAAGAGGGTGGGGGTTGCCAACAAGGGAGGATAGATGAGGGGAGCCATCGTACTGGGGTAGAAATGGAATCCAGATCGTGGTTTACCATGTCTGGTGCTCATACCCAAGGGTACTATGGAACTTAGTAGGCAGATGGGCTTGACAGCCTCAAGGTTCGTCCAACTCGGGCGGTGTTATGCAATGCTAGGTCCATCAGAAACAAGACTGCCATTATTGCTGATCTTGTTGGTTCGGTGGACTAGGCTTGCATCACCGAGCCTGGCTGGATGAAAATCCAGGCCCTATGTTGGAGGCCATGACTCCAGCTGGGTACTCGGTGATACACCGCCCAAGATTGGATAGCAGGGGTGGGGGGGGTTGCAGTCTGTTTTAAGACTGAACTGGGCCTCACGAGTGTGGTAGTGGGGGAGACTGAGTCCTTTGAGTGTACAGTGCTAGCGGGTGTAGGCTTTCGAATCGTACTCACCTACCATCCACCCGGGGAAGGGGAAACATGGCAGACTTCATTGTCAACATGTCATTTGAGTCACCCAGATTGATGGTTCTGGGTGACTTTAACGCCTGGGTCGACAATGAACTCTCGCAATTTGGTAATCACTTTCTCCAGTTAATGACTTCTTTGGGCCTTACACAGGTGGTTTCCACTGCTACCCTTAAATCTGGGGTGCTCTTTGGACTTAGTCTTTTTCCTAGGGATTGATACCTCCGATTTGGGGGTGGAACCAGTCATTTAGTCAGACCACTACACTGTGAGGTTCAGTTTTTGCACCCCCCTGAGAAGGTCTACCCCTGTGGAGATGGTTAGGTACCACCCTTTATGGGACATTACTCCTCAAGACCTTGCAGTGGTCCTTGACCTCTCATCCCCCGCGTTGGCGAGCAGTAGTCCAGAGACCCTGGTGGTGGCCTATAATATGGCTGTTACAGTGGCTCTGGATTCTATTGCTCCTGTTTGTGTACACCCCGATCCTTTCACCCAAGTCCCCTTGGTTTGATGGGACGTTGAGCGAGATGCGGAGACAGGGGCAAAGGTTAGAGCGTTGCTGGCGCAGGTCCACCCTTAATGCCAACCACCTTAGGTTGATGGACTATTATTTTTTATTCATTTAGTTTTTGTTGACCGGGTAAGTGCACAAGACAAATCCTGCCTATTTTCAGGCACAACCCGGGGGAGGGGGATACAGATGAATGCCAACTGACCCTGAACCAGATTAAGCTGTTGGTGGTATTTTTAGTGCAATCACCTGTAAGAAGGCAGAATTCCTGTCCAAGTAGATTGCAGTTGCTAGGAACTGACCGGCTCAGCTTTTTCGAACTGTAGACAGACTGTGCTACCCAGCCTGTCTGCAAGTTCAGAAAGCCTTTTCGCAATTAAAGTGCGAGGAGCTTGCTCATTTCTTTGCAAATAAGGTGGCCGACATCAGGGCGGATCTGCATCCAGCAAACTCTAAGAGGGATGCTGTTGAACAATATGAGTTCACAGTACCTCAGTTTTCTTGGAGTTCCTTCGGTCTACCTGATTTTATGGATGTCATGAGGATTATCCATAGTGTACGCCCTACAAGCTGTAGTTTGGATCCTGGACCGGCCTTCCTAATATTGGGTTGTAGTGATATCATCAGTGCAATCCTTGTGCGAATAGTCTCGTGCTCCCTGGAATCAGGTGAGTATCCTAGCTCCCTGAAAGAGGCAGTGGTGACACCTCTCTTGAAGAAAGCTACCTTGGACTGTTTCAAAAACTACAGACCTATCTCAAACCTATCCTTTACTGGGAAGGTGACTGAGAAGGTAGTGGCGGCCCAATTGAAAGACCATTTAACCATCCATGGCATCTACGAATCCTTCCAATCCATTTTTTGTAAAAGTCATAGCACCGAGATGGCGCTGGTTCGGGTGCTAAATGATCTCCTGAGGGAGAGAGATCAGAAGAGACATTCTGTTCTGGTTCTTCTTGATCTCTTGTCAGCCTTTGACACTGTGAACCACTTGGTGTTGATAGCATGCCTGAGGCAGATTTGTGGAATATCGGGAATCGTCTTTCGATGGTTCACCTCATTCCTCACTGGGAGATCACAAAGAGTTGTGTCTGGGTTTTTTCCCTCAAGCCCAACTCCTTTGTTGTGTGGGGTGCCTCAGGGTTCAGTGCTGTCTCCCATGTTATTCGCGGTGTATACGCTGCCCCTTGGAGACATTATAAGATGGTATGAGCTGAGGTTTCACTGCTACGCAGATGATACCCAGCTATACCTGTCTTTTGCACCTGACCAGGATGGAGCTCTCTCGGTGTTTAACAACTGTCTGAAAGAAATCCAGGACTAGATGGATTCTAGTTGGCTGAAGTTGAACTCAGAAAAGACAGAGGTTTTGGTTGTGGACCCGGGTCGTCAGATAGAGGGGTTGTCTGTTGGTGCGTACTCAGGAATTTTTCTTGGTGGTGTTTCACTCCTGACCTCTGAACGGGTGCATAACCTGGGGGTTATCTTGGATGACAGGCTGTCACTGCAGTCACAAGTGTCAGCAGTCATCAAGACTTCCTTTTATCATCTTAGGAATATCACCAGAGTTAGGCACCTTGTTCCATCTGACACGTTACCAAAGTTGGTCCATGCCTTCGTGTCCTCACATTTGGACTACTGCAACGCCCTGTACTTCGGGCTTTCTGGGGTTGAAATCCGTCGGCTTCAGCTAGTGCAGAACGCAACAGCCCGGGTTTTGACTGGGACAAGTAGGTCCTGTCATATTACCCCGGTACTGCGCAAACTGCATTGGCTACCCATACGGTGCCGGATTGCCTTTAAAGTCAGTTTACTGATTTTCAAAGCCCTACATGATCAGAATCCAGCCTATCTGAAGGAACTTCTGGTCCCTTACTGCCCCGGCCGATCACTTTGCTCGGCCGATGAGGGGTTGCTAGAGATTCCAAGAGTGAGTCTTAAATCATCAGGTTATAGAGCATTTTCTTATGCGGCACCCACTCTTTGGAATTCTCTATCCTGCCTGTTACAGGAGTACACCTCTGTGGAGGAATTTAAGAGGGGTTTAAAAACCCACTTTTATCAAATAGCCTTTTTGGAGCACTGATCGTATTGAAATTGCTGATTATACTGTGGTTTTATTTGTGTTTTATATTGAATTTTAATGTTTGATTTGTATTGTTTTAATTTGTATAGCGCCTTGAAAACTGAAAGGCGCTTTATAAATAAACTTATTATTATTATTATTAATTTAATTATAAATGCAAATGTTATGACTTTAAAGCTGCAGCCTCTGTAAGGTAATGTAGAGACAATTGTTCTCTATGCTGCAAAAATGTAGGTGACTGCTCAAAAAATAAAAACCAATAAACTCCAAGTAGCTGCAAACCCTTATTATAAACCTTTGTTAGCACTCTGCCATGCTATGTCCCTGCATGCCTCGGGCACAATTAGATCTCATACTGGTACATACCATTATTGTCTAAGCCAGTGAGTTTAATTAATTAGTGGTGACTATAGAATTAATGTCTGTAAGCAACCTTAATAGGTTATCTGCAGCTTTACGGAATCATACTTAACTACAAACTCTACAACTATTATCTAGTTAAGAGCAAGCAGAGTTCAGGGACAGGGGTCTTAAACATAATCACTCTTCAGTTATACAGCAGCAAAGTCAGGATAAGACAATCAAAATAAACTTATAGATACCACTAAATATCAGTGTCAGTGGCTCAGCAGGTAACACATTCACCTCTGAGGCTGGGAGATCAGAAGGCTGTGGATTCTATCTCCACGCCAGGCACTTGGGTTAAATCCCATCTGCCTGTTCTGGTGGTAGTTCAGGTGGATGTTAAAGATTCCCATGGCACTTCTCAAAAAGAGTAGGGGAATTTCCCCAGTGCCCTGCTCAAATTTCCCCCATTCATTAAAAATACAACCAACAGCTTAATCAGGTACAAGGTCAGTTGGCATTCATCTGTATCCCCCCTCCCTTGGGTTGTGCCTGAAAATAGGCAGAATTTGTCTAGTGCACTTATCCTGTCAACAAAAACTAAATAAATACAAAAGGTTGCCAGTAACCAAGAACACAGACAAGTCATTAATTTAGAAGGCATTTTTATGGCAAGGAGACACACAGAAAAGCATTCAAATACCTTAAATTAATTTTTATCATTTTAGACCATAAGTCTGAATTGACTCTACATACATTGTTTTATGCCATTAAATCAGAACATTCAAGGAGAATACAGGCTGCTGTGTGTATGTTGCTTAACTGTACATGCTAGTAAGTTCAGTAATGGGTCATACTTTCATTCAACTTAAGTGAATGACTCACAGCTGAGCCATAGGCTTGACTCCCGACCACAGCCATGGTCAAAGCAGTGCAGCCTTTTGGCTTCAGCTGATTGACTGATGGGTGCTGCTCCTCTGAGGCCAGACCACGAAAATACACCCTGAGCAAGAAAGCGCTCTGCTGTGTGAGTGCTTTAAATAAGGTGGTGAGGTGAGTTTCATTTACCATGACCCTCTGTCTTCTAGCACTCAACCAGTTCCTAACCCAGTTTACCAACTTGTGACCTGCTCCCAAGCTGCCCAGCTTGTTTACCAGTCTTCTATGTGGAACAGAACCAAAGGTCTTACTGAAATCCAGGTAGGCCACATCCACTCCCCCCCCCCCAACGATCCACGACCCCCAGTCACCCAGTCAAAGAAATCAATTAAATTTGTTTGACATGACCTTCCCGGCTGTGAATCCATGCTGTCTCAGATCCTGTGCTCTGCTGGATTCAAGGTGTTCCACAATCCTTTCTTTAAGTTGTAATTCCATAATTTTCCCTACTATTGAGGCGAGGCTGACTGGTCTATAGTTTCCAGCCTCCTCCCTACTCCCATTTTTGTGAAGGTGGACTACATCTGCCCTCCTCCAGTCCTCTGGAATCACTCCCCTATTGAATGACTTCTTGAACAGGGCTGCCATGACCTCCCGTAGTTCTCTTAATATACTAGGATGTATCCCATCTGGTCCCAGTGCCTTGTCTACTTTCAGTTTTGTGAGTTATTTTAGGACTCTCTCTTCTGTAAATGGACAGGTGTCCATCTTCCTTCCATATTTGTTCATGTTGCCTAACTGTGGACCCTCACATTCACCTTCTTCTGTGAATACAAAACAAACATATTTTTTCAGTATTCATGCTTTTTCCAGGTTCCCTTCCATACACCCCTTCTTCCCCTTTCAGCATTACTATCCCACCCCTTTTTTTCTCCTTTCACTAATGTACCTATAAAAAGTCTTGTTCCCTTTTTTACTTCCTGTGCTATTTTTCCTCTGTTTGTGCCTCTGCTCTCCTGATTGCTTTCCGTGCCTCCCTCTGTTTATCCAGGTACACTACCCTGTCCTCCTCCCACTGTGTTTCCTTGTATTTCCTGAAAAGAAACATCTTTTTTGCCCTTACCATCAGTGTCACTTCCTTTGAGAAACATACTGGCTTTCTCTTTCTCTTGTCCTTGTTTACTTGCCTAATGCAAAGGTCTGTCGCCTCCACTATGGCTCCTTTCACATGGGCCCACTGCCCTCCACTCCACCCCATTTGTCTTTCCCTGCCAGGGCATGCTTGAGACATATCCCCTTCTTAGTAAAGTTCTTAATAAATCTCCTGAAATCCTGGACCTTCGCCTTTGTGTGGCTTGACTCTGCCACTGTTCTCATGCTGAACCATACCATGTGATGATTGTCACGAATCCACTACTAAAGGTCATGTTCATTGAGCTCACAGTGCCCACCCCTAAGTACAATCTGTGACAGGGAGGGAAAATGGGATAAACTCTTCGAGTCCCTCAAGAGTGCTTGCTGGCAACGAAGTCCCAGGGTCCCCTCTTTACTTTGGATAAGGGCACAATATCTGTCTCGAGTCTTGCAGCCAAATGAGAACCCCTTCTTGGTTGTTACCCAGAGGGGAAGATCCACGTGTTACAACCTCTTTGGGCTAGCATTGTATCCCTTATTCTGCCTTCACCCACAAGGCGTGCAACAACCTGGTTCAAACCCCCAAAAAAGCTCTTTTGAGACTTTCATATTCTCCCTATCTTTATCCAGATTTTCCCCCTACACACCGTTGTTCGATTTGGTAGCCTATGGTGGCAAACCTTTTGGCAATAACAGTTTGTCATAGATTATTAATAACTGTCCCACAATTCACAAACAAATATGAAAATCTCACTCAGGCAGATTTTTTAAAAACAAATGTTTTTACTAAAAATGCTTAATTAAGAAGCATACAGTTACAACTAAAATTTGCACTAATTTGGTCATGGGATACCAGAAAATAAAAATAAAAATATACATGAATAAACACCTTAAGACTGTTAGCTAAGTTCTACCTTACTTATGCAGATTTCAAAGTCCAGAGAATCGCTGGTTTGCAAAAAATGCCAGTCTTTCTGTATCAGTCTTTGGTTCTTAGTCTCTGTGCTTGTGGTCAAGAGAGAGTCCAGATGAAAAGTGTCCCACATGCCCTGAGCTGAGGGCTTTAAATACCTCCTGTAACCTGCAGTGTCAGCAGTTATCTCAGTTTTAAAGAACTGGTCTATTTACCTATCAAGTGAGTCAGAGCAACTATTTCATTTAGCCAGGAGATGTCACTGTTCTGCTGTTTCCAAAATCCCAACAATATCCAAAATTAAATTCTGACACATATAATTAACAGAGGTATGACATTCAGAGATTAAGCGTTTTAAAGTCCACTGTAGACAATTTCGCACCCATAAAACAAAATTCACATTAGCCTATCAGAATGGTCATTTGCTGCTCAAATCCAGGCTAAAACATCCTGGCCTTTGAAATGGCTTCCTTCCATTAAGTTACAAGGAAGATCCTGTAAGGTTTATGACTGTATGAGCTGGTTTTATTACCTCTGTTTCCCTTGGTTAGTTAACTTGGGGGGATACCCTTGGATCAGCTATCCCCAAGCCTCTGACAATAACTTGTCAGTTTCCTGGCAAGCAAGCTGTCCTTCAGGTCAAAGGAAGGTCAACCACTGTTTAAAAAAGATCCAGTCTCTCTCTCTCTCTCCCTAGATGCCTTTGTATTAACACTGGTATTTCTTATGGAGTGTACATATACACAGAATTACATAAAAAATACATATACAACAGAATTATATCTACAAAAAAGGACTGGCAGTTGGGTAGCTCACCACAATGATCACTGGATCCCATGTGTCTGCCTACCCTGAATTCCTCAATTCTGTCCCCATTGGTAAGTACAAGGTCCAAAATTGCACCCTCCCTGGTGGGCTCTAGCGCTAGCTGCCTGAGGCCTGCCCCTTGCACAGAGTACAGGATGTGCCTTTTCCTGGATGAGGAGTTGGGGACTCAACATGTAGGGGCAAAAGAAGCATTTTAGGGTCTGACTGAGCAACTCAGCCTTTGTGACTTGTGGCCTACAACTACCAGAGCCATGATAGGCAGTCACAGACAGCAGCAGCTGCACAAATTAGTCCACTGTGACTTCCAAGCCCTGCCTTACCACACCAATAACCAAGTGGTTGGCAGCAGATGTAAGAATTTGTTTTACAGCTTCCGTACCTGTGCCCTATTTCTGCTAATTCATGTAGCCACTTGTTTTCTGCACCTCTGCACCACTCACATAGCATTGGTACAACAGGTTGGACACAGAAAGCACATAGAGTGGGGGTGAGTTTACTTGGAGCAGATCACTCACTGACTGCAGGACATTTATGCATGGGGTGGTGAGCTCACAGTTAGGATGCTGAGAAGCCTAACAGTGGAGGCATGCCCCCTGCCTGACAGCAGTCACTGCTGCTGCTAATTGTGCTCCCCGATTTCAACAAGTGGTTGACATTTGAAAAGTATCTAGCCCCTTTTGCAAGACCATATTTTCTCCTTAAATAACAGAAGTACTAGGATCCTAAAGGGAAGAGAGTGCATTCTTATTGGATTGGTGTCATACAATAAAATTGTGTTGCTGCTTGCTAGTTAGGATTATCAGTGCCTGTTTCCTTTCTGTATGGAGGTGGGACTGCAGACCTGTGGGGCTGTTAACTGAAGACCTTTAGATGCAAACTTAAGAGTTTGTTCTTTATACTTTGGATTGGTGTTCTCTGGTTTAATTTTAAGAATGTTGAGTTTTGGCAAGGGAGTATGAAATCCACAGGATAGAAGCAAACAATGGCAAACAGTATGGCAGCAAGGGTAGGAATTATAAAAATGATAGTAAAACAGTTTAACTTGTGTTTTAGGGAACAGTAGACTGAATTGGGCACATAGATGCTGTAAAATTTCTGAAATGAATCTGTGTTGTGATGATTAAATTTGCATGGAGTTCGTGCTTAATAATGACAAACCTGGAGAACTGGGTTTGAATCCCACAGCCACCAGCTGTATACAGTGGGACCATGAGCAAGTCATTTAACTTCCCTGTGCTCTCAGGACACACCTGGATGCATGCCTCAGCTTAGCATGTCTTTTTTGGCCAAAAATTGTAAAATAAATAAAAATAAATTGTGGTAAGAACCTGTAATTTGCAGAGGGTGCATGTTACAAATAAATGGTAACTTTCTATTTAACAGATAATTGCCTGTTACCGGCCTGTACTCCCAGACTGTGAACTACATTCCATGCACAGGACAGGTTGGGAGCCCCTCGGAGGATTGGGGGAGGATGATCAGGTTTTCAGCAGGAAAAATTATCCACAGCACTGGAGAAGTGATGGGGAGGGGGGGTCAGGACAGAGTGTAGAGGAGCCCCTGATAACACAGACGCCCACCAGTCATGGGGGGAAGGGTGGAGGACAAACAGCAGGCCAATAATGATGGCTTCTCAGCTGCTTGCTGGGCAGCTTCATGCAGATGAAATGAGGCACCCGCCATCTGATGGAGCATCTTGCTCCTTTCAACTACAAGAAGTTTCCACTGCACAAGCACAGAGCAGTGTCATGATCAGCATTGCTGATCATTGATCTGTCACTATCGAGTCCACTGCAGCCTGAGCTGCATTGGACCTGACAGTGACATGCCTCTGAAGTCCCATTCTTGTGACAAAAAGTTTGCTGTACAGGTGCAAGCAAACATAAAAAGAATTTTGCCATCTACCCTAACCCAGGCAGTCTTCTGCCTGACCCATTGCCTGCATGAGATCTGGATAGAACATAGAAAACTGGAATGTCATCTCAGCAAAACTGAAGTGGTGCTGGTGAGTTCTGGTCATCAAACAAGAAAAGCTGCTAGTATGTCATGGACAGGATCACTTTGGGAAGAGTAGTGAGTACACACTAGAGAGTTTTCATAACAGCAAACTAGGTTTTACAGCTTAGGTACCATTCATTATCAAATTTGATGTTCTCTATATTTAGAACATTCCCAGACTGCACCTATACATGTCATTTGCAGACCGCAAACTCTGGTACATGTATTTGCCACATCAAAAGTAAATCACTATAATGCAATGTGCATGCTTATTTGCTTACAACTGGTACTGACTTGTGCTACTACCCCTTCGGACATTAAGAAGGACAAAAGAAGGGCCTTGTTATGTTGCTGCAGCTCACAGTCTTTTGAGGTTGTTGTAACTCTTTCCCTTTTAGTGTGAATGAATATTGTATTATTATTATTATTTTGTTATGTTAGGTTATGTGACTAACATCATGCCTGTTTTTAGAGCTCTGAACTGTGTAACAGTTTGGCAGAGTATTATTTCATGGTGTTATTGTGGAATTTGAAAGCCCTAAACATTGGGGCCCTTACATGATCCAGCAGAGTATCTGAAGGCTCTAATAATATAAGCAATCCATTTAGCCCAGATAAATAACTCTGAAAAGTTGACTATCTACTATACATCTATTTTAACTACAGAGAAATAAAGGATGGTCTCAGCTATTTGGCTTGCTCTCCTCTTCAATTCTTATGTTCTTATCTTGTCTGAATCCACTGATAATTTTCATTATCCAATGTATCTGCAAGCACACAGCCCTAGTCCCTCCTATCGCTTTGATCTCCCCTTTTATCATGCACCAACTAACATAAAATGCCTGGGGTACCCATCTCAGTTACTATCTGTGGTGCTGGTTGGTGTGAGCATTAGCTCTACCGGCAATCTTGCAAACCTATAACAGTTCTCCATGGGGTTTACAACTGCTTTCTGAGCAGTCTCAAAAATGTTGCTGACAGTTTGGCAAGGGTGCAGGTGCCACCATGTTAATGATCCATCGTGCCAACCCCAATGTAATGGTGGGCCCCACAAGCCTGGTCACAGCCTCTTGCACCTCCCTAGGGTTACCACCTTTTCAAACCAAGTAGTAACAGAGAGTGTATTGCTTCGGTCAGGAACAACTAACATGATGGGGCATTAGGATAGAAGGTACTGTAGCATTCTGGGGATAGGGAGATCGGTTCCACGAGAAGCAAAGGATGTATTTCAGGCTACAGAATTGGCTGTGGCCATTTGACCACTTGAAGAATGGGCATCATGCCATGGGGAACCACAGAAACACCTGGGCCTAAGCCAAAAAGGTTAGGCTGGGGGGCTTCAAGACAGGAGGTGTCTCAGTCTCAAACAATTGGCCCTCATCATGGCACCATGGTGGTGAGAGTCTCTCCTGGATAGGATTGCTTCTTAACTGGAAGTAACTAGCCCTCATCTTGGCACCATGATGGAGAGGTTCTCTTTCCAATGGAATACTTGTTATTCTGAAGTGACAGACTCTCATCATGGCATCATGGGGGGTCCTCTAGACAATATGCTTCTAAGTCTGAAGTGACTGGCCCTCATCATAGCATTGTTTAACCTAGCCTTCTTCATTTATACTTGTGTATGTACTGTATATCTCCTCCTTGTTACAATGTTTGTATGTTTTTCCTCTGTAATCTCCCGTGTCATGCCTGAAAATAGGTATTTCTTGTCTAATGTGCTTACCTGGTCAACAAAAGCTAAATAAATAAAATTATGGAGGGGGGACTCTTCAGGTTGTGATGCTTATTAATTTGAAATGACTGCCTCTCATCATGCGGGGGGGAGGGGGAAGGGGAGAGGCTCTTCCAGATGAGGTGTTACTTAATCTAAAGTGACCCTCTCTCATCATAGCATCATAGGGGTGTCGCTTCTGAATGGGATGCTTCTTAACCTGAAGTGACTGTCTATCATTGTGGCATCATGTAGGGCAAGTCTGGATGAAATGTTTCTTACTGTGACGTGACTGGCCCTTATCACCATCAGGGAGGTGCTCTTCTAGATGGATTCTTTCACAGTCTGAAGTGACAGGCCATCATCATAGCATCATGGGGAGGGTCTGTTCTGGATGGGATGCTTTTTAATCTGACGTGGTTAGGCAGTCATCATGGCAACATGGTGGGGATGGGCTCCTCTGGATGGAATACATTTTAATCTGAAGTGACTGGCTCTGATTATGGAATCATTGGGAGGGGGCTCTTTCCAACAGGATGCCTCCTAATCTGAAATGACTGATTCTCATCATGGGGGGGGGTCTCTTTCAGATGGGATGATTCATAATCTGAAGTGACTGGCTCTCATTATGGCATCATAGAGAGGCGCTCTTCTGGATGGGATGCTTCTTAATCTGAAGTTACTGTCTCTCATCATGGCGTCGGGGGAGGGGGGCTCTTCCATATGGGATTCTTCTTAATCTGAAGTGACTGGCTCTCATCATGGTATAATGGAGAAGGGCTGCTTAGGATGGGATGCTTCTTAATTTGATGTGACTAGCTCCCATCATGGCATCATATGAGGTGGGCTCTTCCGGAAGTGATGCATCTTAACCTGAAGTGACTGGCTCTCATTGTGGTATTGCACTATGCTGATTCCTGGCTACATACTCAATCCAGCCTGCTAGCAGTTGCAAACCCTGTCTTGCACCCTCTAACAGCTGGATGTTTAATTAGCACTGTTCCTCGTTAGCACTGGAGACTCATTCCTGCCAGAGGTGTCCAGTTCTGTGTAAGATGCTTGTAGGTGGCAGTGCAGCTGTGTATCCTGTTACCACCCGTGTGGCACCACAAACTGCAGCAACTGAAAATGGAGCCTTCATTGAGGAAGATTTGCTGGCAGTCCCAGCCACTAGACTGAAAATGGTACAGGAGACATTTTTATGTCCTTAACCACAAAGATCTGGGAATTACCTACCTTGACAGATTAAGAGCATTCCTACAGTCAGTCAGTTAAATCTTTTATAATTATTTTGATTTTATCATACTTTCAATAACCTGTATTACACTGAGGATTTGGCAAGTCTTATTCATGCTGTGTGTGAAGTATTTTGCTTGCTTTGAGGTTTTGTGTATTATAAAACACTGCTGGAGCAGAATGACATAAATAAGAAAACAATGAAGACAATTCTCTTCTAAGCTGTGCTGATGTCTTCTCAGTTCTCAGTCTACTAGTTACCTTAACACAGTTTGCTAAGATGATTACTATAAATACTGGGTCCACCCAAAAAAAAGATGTCGCAATTCATCAACCTTTTCAATACTGTTCCTCTCAAGGGTACAGTATGAGTCTGGAAATCACCACAGTTATCTGTTTTGACAATTTATCACCTAATCAAAACAGTGCTGACTTTGATTTCTTCACTTTCGTCAACATCCTGCTGTTTAAGGAACACTCTTACAGGGCTGCTAGAGGCTAGAACACCCTGAAACAGACTTATATTCACCATAGAACGTACAACAGGAGTTAGGGATACATTTTCTGAAGACAGCTTCTATGTTTCTATGTTTTGCTGGGTCATCACTTTTCTGCAAAGTTCCAACTTTGTATAATGGATTAATTCGCAAAATGAATTGAATTTGTGAATCCAGCTGCCCCTAATGTCAATTATGTACCCTCTATACATTGTGTAATTGTTGATTGTGCCTCTTCTTTTCCACACTTGTTATTATTTCCTGTAATATGCTGTTCCCCCTAACTTGCCTTGTATGTATTCTACATGTTGTGCTCTCCCGGGTCGTTCCTGAAAATAGGCATAATACTTGTCTAGTGTACTTATCCGGTAAACAAAAGCTAAATAAATAAATTTTCATTAGAAATGTGTGAAGCTGGAAATCTTTGCTTCTCAGAGTAATTCACAAATTCAATTCATTTTGCGAATTAATCCATTATACAAAGTTGGAACTTTGCAGAAAAGTGACGACCCAGCAAAACATAGAAACACAGAAGCTGTCTTCAGAAAAGAAAACAACCTCTTGGCCCACCTAGGCTGCCTTAAAGCTCCTACCTACTGTGCTACTGTAGACCCTAACTGATCTCTGGCACCCCCCAGCCCTGTTACAAAGGTCCCTTATATCTATTCCATGCATGTTTGAATTCTGTTACCGTTTCGGTACTTACCACCTTTGTTGGGAGTCTGTTCCAGATGTCCGCCACCCTTTCTGTAAAGAAACATTTCCTTACAGCCTCTCTAAGTCTCCCCCCTTCCAGCTTCATATCATGCCCCCTCATCCTTGGGCATCTCTTTCTGTGCAATATGCTACCCTCCTGTACCTTACTGATACCCTTGAGGTATTTAAATGTTTCTATCATGTCTCCCCTTTCTCTCCTTTCCTCCAGTGAGTACATATTTAATTCTCTGAGACATTCCTAGTAGGGCTTCTGATGCAGGCCATGCACCATTTTGGTTGCCCTTCTCTGTACTGCCTCCACCTGGTCTATGTCCTTCTGAGACTGGACCTCCACAACTGGACACAGTACTCCCAGGTGTGGCCTCACCATTTATCTATGTACGGGTAACATTACCTCCCTTTTTCTGCTGGTGATACCCCTCCCTATGCATCCCAGCATCCTACTGCTTTAACATTATCACACTGCTTTGCTACCCTCAGGTCATCAGATATGATGACCCCCAGATCCCTTTCCTGTTTTGTTGTTGTTAACACCTTCCCCCTAAATGATACGTTGCCCTTGGGTTTCTAAGCCCCATGTGCATAATTTTACATTTTTTGGCATTGAAGCCCAGTTGCCAAACCCTTGACCAGTTTTCCAGTTTTTTTAGATCATCCTTCATTTTCTCCACCCCCGAAATGCGAAACAGTACAGAGGCGTAGTCTCACTAGTCCGCGAAGTTGCGACTTCGCTGGCGAAGTTTGGTGCAAAGGCGAAGTTTGCAAATGTACTATGGTATTGGAGGTCACATGTTGCCAAACAGCCTATAGAATGCAGAGGAAGTTGTCTCTCAGTGCAGTGTTGTGTGATGTGAAGAGAGAGATGAGATCAGACTATGTGCTTGTGTCAGTCAAGCAAGAAAAACCTTTGAATTGACTGAAAAACTGAGCTTTTTGAATTCCAAATTGCTCCCAAATTGTTGTGGAAGGCCTTGTACTCCTAGATTTGTGTTTTTGTTTGTTAATGTTATCCATGATTATTAACTTTACAGTAGTGGCTTCTGTTTTGGCAGCCTGTGAAGCAGTGCTGTGAGGAGGATAGTGGCAAGGTAGCAAGGCAGCCCAGAAAGATTTGTAGCTTTTTTTGTAAGCAGGAGATTTGTGTTAGATTTTTTTTTCTCAGTCTTTCTTATTTTTTTTATCTGTAGAGTAGTTTTTCACTTTTATTGTTTTCATTTGAGTTTGCTGTGTTTAAATAAACCATTTTGTCACTGTTTCTGAAGCAGTTTTGATGATTTTCTAGTTATATTTTCCTTAAAGTGACAGTGTTCTGTCACTGTGCATCATACTGAATTACTAATTACTAATAATCCTTGTGACCCCTGTTGTTATAGTCCCTGTGCAGTTTAAGAAAAATGTTCTGTTGTCACTTTTGCCCTGTCGGTGTAATCCCTGTGCTGTTTAAAAATAAATTGTTCTGTTACATTGTTACCCATGTTGTTGTAATCCCTGTGGTGTTCTGTCACTGTTTTTACCCTTGTCATTGTAATCCCTGATCTGTTTAAAAAAAAATAAATTGTTCTGTCACATTGTTACCCATGTCTTTGTAATCCCTGTGGTGTTCTGTCACTGTTTTTACCCATGTCATTGTAATCCCTGAGCTGTTTAAAAAACATTGTTCTGTCAAATTGTTACTCTGTCAATGTAATCCCTGTGGTGTTTTAAAAAAAAAGTCTTCTGTCACTGTTGTTACTACTGTCGTAATCCCTGTACTGTTTAAAAAAGTCAAGTTACATAGCAGAGAAAATGACCAGGAAGAGAAGCTCAAGAAAAGAGAGAGGTGCCGGGGAGGCAGCAAAAAAGAGTTCCAAATCCATGGGGTAAAACAGTGCTGCAGTTAAAAAAAAAAATGTCAGGCGGTCACATGATGGCGGTTTGAGAAGAAGCAGCTTTTCTCCATAGCTCTGCTCCCTGCCTACAGGCATTCCACTTTTAAACCTTACACTGGGCTGATTTATTGATTCAGCGAGGACAATTATCTACATAAAACCTCATAGGAGCTGAATACTAACTCTAACATGGAGGTTTATATGAGAAAGGCTCCGCCGAGACACTCGCCACCTCCTACACCTGAGAAGGACAAGGCCACTAAGCATGCCCAACAGCAGGCCTCCAGCTCACCGAAAATTTCCTCCACTCCAACAGCTCTCTTGGAAGAGAGATTTTTGGAAATGATGCAGCTGCTGCAAGCTGCCGTTGCCACTATAACTGATTACCTGCAGTTAATTAAATCTTCTGTGGAAACATTGACAATACGAGTCAGGGGCTCTGAAGCAAGAATCGTCTCCCTGGAAAAGAAACAAGGGAAGTCTGACCAGGAAACCATGAATATGTTATGCCAACTTAAGAAACTGGAGGACAAATTAGAAGATTTAGAAGGGCGCAGTAGACGTAATAACCTTCTAGTAATTGGCATTCCAGAGCGGGAAGAAGGCAGTTCTCTGATTCAATTCTTACAGAGATTCTGTGAGAAAATAGTGGGACCTTCACCTAATGGAGGGGGCTATGTCATTGAGAGGGCTCGCGCCATGCCCTGCGCCCCATGCCACCAGCAAGCTCTCCCCCTAGACCGCTCATTTTCAAACTACTAAAATATCTCGATAAACAGCATACATTGGCCAAAGTAAAGGAGATTCAGGAGGTTCACTGGGAGGGTCGGAAGATCTGCATCATGCAAGATCTACCACAATCCGTGCGAGTGAGGCAGCAAGAACTACATCTGACAGTCTCTAAGCCAGTGGCAGCTGGTAAGCCTTTTTGGGTTAAATACCCAGCAGTTTTGTTAGTTAAACATGAGAATCAATGGCTTAGCTTTGACACCCCAGAACAGGCAGCTCAAGAGTTAAAACTCCTGTTCCCTGACCTGTATAAGTGACGTTAGAGGTTTTTGACTTTGGAGTCTGTGTCAAGGTAATATAATCGGAAAAGAAAATCACAAATGGTTGTTTTACGGGTAATCTAACTCTTCATAGTTCCTTCCCTTAGTTGTAAGCATGGCAAGAGTGCTCTGACAAATATGACTAAACCGGAATAGAACTCTAGTCCTTAGTGGTCTGAATTTAGAAAAGAGGACTAGGACCTACGTGGGTTAACTCTGGCTGACATTTAGTGTACAAGAAACAGATGGCAAGTGAGGGTAGTGTCTATGTTTCCTGTATTCAAACTCTGTGAGCCCTAATTGCTGAATAGTCAGGGCAATGCCTCGTGAACAGAGTCCTTTGCCTGGCAGTCAGTAGCTGACTTCGAGCTCTGCAAGCGTTGCATTGTGCTGGATCTGGGGAAATTCGTTTCTCTTCACTTGAAGGAAAATCAGAAGGTGTGATCGCCTTTCCACAAATGGAACAGGTTAAAAATTTCTTTAGATCTCTAGCATAAATAAAGGATATGATATCTGGACTTGCTTGACACCGGTTTAAATGAGCAATGCTTATTAATATTGTTTTCTGTTTAAACATTGCAGCGTAATGGGGTTTGTCCTCACAGCGTAAATCCTTGCAGGTGTCAACTACTATTGGGGTTCTGAGCCAGTACTCTAACTGTTTGATCTGTTGCATTGCTTAAAACAAGGATGGTGTGTTAAAATAGTTTAATAATGGGTATCGTTCCATAGCTGGAACTTGGTCCTGGGGACATTCCTTTTTCTTTTACCATAGTTTAAGTGAAGGAATATTTATCCATTTCCTTTTCATTACAGGTTGCACTCCACAAATGGAGTAGAATAAACATTTCAGTCAGATTCCAGTGTGAATAATGGCAATGAAGCCCGGACAGTTAACTGGACTTGCTTAACACTGGACCTTTTGAGCAATGCTTATTAATTTACTTTTATTTTTTAGGTATTGCAACTATATGTGGCTTGAATTCTCAGCATAGGTCCTCATAGATGCCAAATTTCTGCTGTGGTACTGTGTTAATCCACTAAGTGTTAAACCTTTATATAGGTCGTCTGTTTTCAGAGAAAAGAGTATGCATTAAAATAGATAAATATTGGGGTCTGTTTCCTGTTAGAAAGTAGTTCTAATAATAATTATTGTTTCAGCCTTCAGGTACAGTGGCTCTGTTGGTGGGGCCTTTTGGGTGGGGAGAGGGGCAAGTGACAAACGGATTGTCTCTATCAGACTTGCGCTACAACATCACTTAGTGGTGTATGCGTGGTAGTGCAGTTAATCAGAACCGGGGATTGTTAATTAGGATGTGGGATACTCATGTAAGGGGTTATTTTTTTGAGGGGGTTGGGAGGTTTTAAGGTTTAAAACTCATACCTTATTAGTGATATTGTTTCTCACTGATAATGGGGGGGCTGCCAAATGCTACCATGTTACGTTTTTATCTAACTGTAGGGGTATTTTGCAGGGGCTGAGTCTACTGTCCAGGAATGTAGTTCTCTTAAAATATGGGTAGTCCATACATTTTTGTGAGCTGGAATGTTAAAGGGGTCAAGGATAGGTGCAAAAGACAAGTAATACTGAAACATTTATCACATCTTCGGGTAGGAATAGCCTGTCTGCAAGAAACTCACCTGCGATGGGAGAATATCTCCCTTCTAAGGAGACTCTGGGTGGGACAAGTCTTCAGATCCGGGGTATCAACTAGCAGAGGTGGAGTAGCAATTTAGTAGCAAAAACAGTCCCGTTTAGATTAAATCAAGAAATCTGGGACCCTGATGGTCGTTATATTTTGCTTCATGGTATGTTAGAATCCCATCCAGTGTTGCTTGGTGCGATATGTGGCCCGAACATATATATTTATTTATTTATTTGCTTTTGTTAACCAGGTAAGCACACTAGACAGCCAAGTGCCTATTTTCAGGTGCGACCCAGGAGGATACAAATATAGATTCTCCCTCCTTCTTTTTACAATTACTGAACCTAGTTGTTACTAATCCCCCTAAACTAATGATATTAGGTGTGGACTGGAATATTTCCCCTCAAACAGAGCTGTATAGATCAGATCACAGGAGGTGTGGTTTATCCCCAGCTCAAAGGGCGTTGAAAGACCTTATTAGAGGAGCCGGCCTTCTAGAAGTGTGGAGAGTGTTGAACCCTACAGAAAGGCAGTATACTTTTTACTCTCCTCCCCATGGTTCCTACTCCTGAATAGACTATTTCCTAATTAGTTCCTTTGCCATACCTGGCATATTAGACACGGATATACATGTCAGAGTCCTGTCTGACCACGCCCCCATTAGTATTACTTATTTGTTAGGGCCAGGAATCAAATGAGATTCTCAGTGGTGACTGAATAATCAGTTGCTACGAAGACCTGCTTCCCTTACTCACATCAAGGAATTCATTATACTTTTCCTAGAGACTAATAGGGGATCAGTTGCTAAGTATGATTTGATGTGGGCAGCTTTAAAATGCATCCTAAGGGGGGGAATACATTTGAATGGCGACAACAAAATCTCGTCAATACAAGGCACAGGTGGTAGCACTGCTTAGCTGTATTAGGAGCCTGGAGCAGAATCTTACTCATCACTCCCCGATGGAGGATTGGGCCAGACTGCACCAACTGCAAGCGCAGTACGCAGACATGATTACTCAAAAAGTTGAGTTGTCTCTTCACTGAACCAAGCTTAAATATTTGGACTCAGGAGAAAGAGCAGGTAAACTGCTCGCACTTCGAATTCAACAAGCAGAAACATCACAATTTATTCCTGGCCTTTGTATTGCATGAGATGGTCATATCTGTACTGACTCAAGGGAAATGGCGGAGAATTTTGGAAGATACTTCCAGAAGCTCTATGCTGTGGATCCTCTTTTACAGCCATCTAGGAATGATATTGACCACTATCTTAACTCAATAATACTTCCTAGAATATCCAATGCTGAGGCAACTTCATTGGGTGCATGTATTACCATCAAGGAAATACAGCTGGCCATAGAACAACTGCCCATGGACAAGTCACCTGGTCCCGATGGTCTCTCAAACAACTTATATAAGACCTGACAATCTGTATTAATTCCAGTGTTAGGTGAAGTCTTTAATTTCTGGTATGCCAAGGGTATATCTGACCCTAGTTTCCTGGAAGCACTGATAACCTTAATACCAAAACCAGGGAAAGATCCCCCTGTAACCTGAAAGTTATCGCCCTATCTCTCTGCTCAATTCTGATATTAAAATTCTAGTCAAGATTCTGGCCAGCAGGCTCTCTAGGGTAATGGATAATCTTATTGGTCATGAGCAGGTTGGGTTCATGGCAGGGAGGTCGTCCAGGGATCACATGCGGAAGCTATTACATTTGCTTTCGGTGTCCAGGGACTCAAACACACCGATGGCGTTGATCTCCCTGGATGCGGAGAAAGCATTTGACTGAGTTTCCTGGGACTTTCTTTTTGCCACTTTAACCCGCTTTGGACTTCCCGAAGAGTTCCTTAAATGGGTGCAACTGCTATATACCTCCCCATCAGCCAGAGTTAGGTGCAATGGCATGCTCTCTGCTCCATTCCTACTTTGTCGTGGTACCACGGAGGGATGCCCATTGTTCCCACTACTTTTCAACTTTTATTTGGAACCCCTGATCCAAAGGCTTCTAGCCAATCAAGTAATAACAGGTATTCATGTTGGAAACAAAAGATATGCACTCTCTGCCTATGCAGATGATATACTATTACATGTAAAGAATCCCCAATCCGTTATCCCTGCTTTACTTTCAGAAATTGAGGGTTTCTCTAAATTATCATACTACAAGTTGAACTATTCTAAAACCAAAGTTTTTCCATTAAATGGTAGAATAACTCAGGCGGATTTAGCACCTTATTGCCTCTCATAGGAAGCAAAATCCCTAACATATTTGGGTATCATAGTGTCAAAGGATATAGCAATGATGGTTAGGGAGAACCTGTCTAATTTACTGAAAATTTTAAGCTCTGATATGGAAAGATGGGGGGCACTTCCCCTCTCCCTTTGGGGGAGACGTAACACCACCAAAATGAATGTACTTCCACGGATTCTATATCCAGTGGGGATGCTGGGTTGTTTTTTGCCCAAAGCTTGGTTCGCTAAGCTTCAAAAAATGCTTAATGCTTTTGTATGGAAGGGAAAGGGAGTCCGACAGACTACCTCAAACTCACAGCTCCCAAACACCAGGGTGGTCTAGCGGCCCCTTCTTTTTTCATATACTACAGTGCTTATCATGTCAGTAAATTGGCTTTTTGGGTCAAAAACAATGAGCCTACTACACAATCAGAATACTCCCCCCTGTGGTTAGACATAGAGAAGCACCTAGTATCGAAAACCCTTTGTTTGTTACATGCGCTTTTGTATGTCACCCCCTCTTACATACCTATATTTCTTAGGAGTACTCCTATTGGATGGTCCCTTAAGGCACTTCATCAGATTCAGAATTACCCCATCAATGAACTGGCACAAATCACTGGAATAACCTATTACTTGCAATACTCACCTTAGAATTGAAAATAAACCCATATATTCTACCTTTTGGCCTTTATTGCATAATTGTAAGATTTCTGATTTCTTTATAAACAGAAAACCGGTCTAATTCGCTCATTTTCAAATATGTCATAAGGTGCCAGATACCTATAGTTTTAAGTATATACAGATAAGAAAGGCTATTACCTCCTTTCTTGGAAATATATCCTGAACAGATTCCCCTGCTGCTGAATTGTCTGCAATTCTACAAGTAGCTAATCGACCCCACTCTGTTTCCAACGTATATAAGAATCTTCAAGAATTAGATTCTAATTTGCCAACTGGGGTTTGTTGTTATTTGGCTCAGGAATTAGGAGTGTCTGCTGATACTGATATATGGAGAAAACACTGGCAGACTACCTACAAATTTATTAAGCAGGACAGACTTCGTCTGGTTCAATTTAATATTGTGCATAACCTATATTTCACACAGGTGAAGCTTGTCAAAATTGGTAAAACACTCTCTCTCCGGACTGTGGATGGTGCAAAAGAGACACCGGTTCCCTTTACCATATGTTATGGGCTTGTCCTAAGGCTCAGATTTATTTATTTATTTATTTAGGATTTGGAAAATACCTTTGAGTCAATGACTCTTTTTCAAAGGTTCCACGTCAGTATGGGTACACACAGTAGGAGAACAGTACAGTGCAAATACAGAACAGTAGCACAAGCAAGTCAGACACAATTACAATAATGCATAAAATGACTAACATGTTCCATGTCAGTATAGGTACACACAGTAGGAGAACAGTACAGTGCAAATACAGAACAGTAGCACAGGCAAGTCAGACACAATTACAATAATGCATAGAGTGATTAACATGTTAGGTACTGGTTAAACTTGGTGTGAAGCACAAATCCAGGGAGCCTATGCAAACTCCTGTGTTGGGCTAACAAGGAGAGGCTCTGGGGTGATGTGGGGGACATCTGCCCAGAGGCCATGGTCAATTGATATTGGGTGGTGGACAGGATCAGTTGCAGTCACAGAGATTCACGGACAGTAGGTTGTTCCTAAGGTGGGTTTTGTAGGGGCCTAGACTATTCAAGTTTGTGAGGGTGTTTCACAGGCTATTGACCCAGGCTGGGGCTCGATAACTGAAGGACCTTTGGAATTGGGAGGTGCGGCATCAGGGGACCACGAGGAGTTGCCTGCTAGAACTTCGGGTGTGTTGCTGTGTCGTGGTTTATTGTATTAGAGAGGAGGGTCCACCGGGGATGAGGCCGAGTGAAATCTTTTTGGCCATGAGGCAAGTGTGAAACCTGATATGGTTATCGAGATTGAGTCAACTTGTGGCATTGTAAAGGAAACATGTATGGGTTAGGTGATCGCAGCCCAGGCTGAGGCGGCAGGCTTTGTTGAGGGAGAGTCGTAGTCTGGATAAGGCCGAGCAGCTGGCAGCATTATAGATAAGAATGTCATAGTCTAGGAGGGAGAGGACCGTGGAGCCGACTGCAAGGTGAAGGGCATCAAGAGTGAGACAGTGTTTAATCCTGTAGAGGATGCCCAGCCGGATGTTAAAGGCAGTAGATAGTAGGTGAATGTGGTGGTGGAAATTGAGGGCTGGGTCAAGAGTGACCCCCAGGTATTTAAAGGAGTCCACTTTCTCAAGAGGGGTCTGGTTTGTTGTTAGTAGTGGAGGACAGCCGTCCTTCTTGGAGCTGAGTGGTTGATAGAAGTACATTACTTTATTCTTTTTATAATTTAGTATGAGGCGTTGTGAGGTGAACCACTTTTCCGCATCACTGAAGGAGGATTGAAGAGAGAGGTGGAGCTGAGTAGGATCATGGTTGGAGGAGTACAGGACAGCATCGTCCGCGTAGAGAAGGATGTTGCCTGAACAGGACTGGGAGAGGGAGTTGAGAAAGAGGCTGAATAACAAAGGTCCGAGGATGGACCCCTGTGGGACACCAGAGCAGATGGGTAGTTTACCGGATAGGGTGGTTCCAATTTTGACTTGCTGCGAACAGTCTGTCAGATAGTCAGAGAACCAGCAGAGAGCATCATGAGAGAGACCATGTTTGGAGAGGGTGGTAGTAGGAGAGAGTGGTTGACGGTGTCGAACGCTTTTGTGAGGTCGACTGCACCGGAGAGCTGTCCACTGTCGATGGCCATATGGAGATGGGTGGTGAACTCAAGTAGGGCAGTCATTGTGCTGTGCCCGTTACGGAAACCATGTTGCTGGTGGCAAAGTATATTGTGTTTGTTTAGGTGGTCAGTGAGCTGATCAGAGACTATACGCTCTAGTGCTTTAGATGGGGGAGAATAGATATGGGGTGGTAGTTGCTGGTGGAGGTACGGTCTCCGTTCTTAAATATGGGGGTGATGGAGGCAGATTTCCAGCAGGAGGGGAATTTCCTGAGGCATAGGGACCGGTTAATAATGTGGGTTAGGGGGTAAGCACCTCAGAAAGGGTGAGCCGGAGAAGTCTCAGGTCCAAGGATTCGCTACTGTATGTAGAGTGGTTTAAGACTTTTATAAGGTATAGCTCTGCAGACTTAGGGGTGATGCAACGGAGGTGAAATGGAGGGTGTGTATAGTGGACGGAGATGGAGGGGTCAGGGGGTGGGTCAAAGAAGTGGCTAGGGAGGACATGGCTGAGGTCGGTGAAGGCATGATTAAAGGCAGAAGCAATCCGGGAGGGATCAGAGGTCAGGCCCTCTTTGACTAGGATTTGTGTAGGGGCAGGTTTGTGGGCTTTGCCACAGATGTCCCTGATATTGTTCCAGAATTTGCACCCCACAGCCCAGGTGGAGGTTAGGACAGATTTGTAGACCTGTGCCTTGGCTTTGCGCAGAGCCCAGGTACATTGGTTACGGGCCTCTCGGTATTTCTGTCTGTCTGTCTGATGGCAGTCCAGTCTCATTGGAGAGGTGCCATAGGGAGTTCCTTGACCACATCAGAGCCAGTAGATGATCCGATATCCATGGTGCAGGATTTCCTTTGACCATTCTTTTGGTCAGAGGGGTGAAAATATCACAGATAGCATTATATGAGTGAATGAAAAGGTCTAGGGCTCTGTCGGGGTCGAGGGCGTTAGTTATGAAGGACCAATCCATAGTACTAAGGTGTGTTTTTAGGAGATTAAGTTTACCAGGGCCAAGTTTGCATCGTATGATCACTTTTGGAGGGGATTTGGGTGTCTTGCACGTTCGGAAGCAGAGGACGGGGGAGTGGTCACTAATCGCGTCTGGGAGAAAGTAGTGCTGGAGATTTTGTGTGGGCGGTTTGTGAAGACTAGGTCCAGCAGGGAGGAGGACCCAGAGTGCAGGTTTCTTCGGGTGGGTGACGGGACTACCTGCGTGAGGTCATGGGCTGTGGCTGCGTCTATGAAAGGGGTAGCTGCCTTGGCTAGCCAGTTGATATTGCAGTCTCTCAGAATAATTTTTTTCATTTTGAGGGGTAGGGTCGCAAGGTAGGATAGGAGAGAATGGAAGGCCGCCTTTTGGTCTCTAGGGGGAATGTATATGGCAGTGATGAGAAGGGGTTATGGGAGTGACCGATAGTGAGTTTGAGTGTGAGTGCCTGGGGTCCGGGGAGAAGGTGGGGAGGGGAGAGCAGGTAAACATTCAGCGTGTCTTTGGTGTATAAGGCACATCCCCCCCTTCGCTGACCTTGCCAGTCAGCACGGAAAACATTATACCCGGGGAAGGAGACTGATGAGTCCGGTATATGGGGGGAGAGCCAGGTTTCACCCACGGCAATGACATCAAGTTGATGCTGCAGGACCCATCCCTGGTAGGAGTCCCATTTTTTTAGTAAGCTGCAGATGTTTAGGGAGGCAATACGTAAGCCACCTGAGGGGGATGGTGTGGGCATGGAGGTTGCGTGGTGGCCAGGGTTTGGGTGTATATTACTGGACATTAGGAGTAGGAGGAGGAGCGACTGGAGGATGGGATTCCAGGCCAATTTTTGGGGCAATGTAACTTAAGAGCTAGGGAGGTTTTTAGTGGCAGAACGTGTTGGAATGGGGAGTGTAAGTATGTAGGGGGATTCCTGGATAAGAAATCGTACTGTGGGGGGGATGTCAGGATCAGGGGATGAGAGTTGGATGGCAGATGGGTGCCGGGATACAAACACCCAGTTCTAGCGGTGGCAGGGTATTGTAAGAAGAGGGTACCAGCACAGAACAATACTTGTTTAGTTGTGGGAAAAAGAATAACTTTGGGTGTGGCAGGATATTTAGAAGGGGAATTCTGACAGGCATGCATCAATACTGTGTTGACCAAGTTTTTGAGATTTGCAGGGTAGATATTGGGGGGAGGTGTTAGTGTACAGGGAAGAGCAGGGAGAGTATGGGGAGTGAGAAGAACATAGTAGCTAAGTGGTGGGAGGAGGATCAGAGAAGAAGCCAGTAAGGGAGAAGAACAACAGAGGTTATCTGCTCCTAGTGGCGAGTGTGTATAATCTGCAAGTGGAGAAGTGGGCTGATTGGCTCAGAGCCACGTCCTCTTCCCTATATAAGGGAGAGTCAAACAAGGGTTGTGGTGGGGGCAGTGGGGAGCCGACGCGGAGCGTTGGCAGGGATAACAGATTCAGCAAGATGAGCTCCAGCTGCTATGCGCCGCGTTGCCGTACCTTTTGTTCGTTGGGGGTGAGGGAAGGCAGCAGCTCTGTGAGCTCTCTCGACCTCCGTGGGGACGGATCAGTGGAACTGTGAAAAAAGAGAGAACAGGTAAGAATATTTATAGGTAAGAGGAAGGCGAAGGGGAGGAATAGAATTTGATAGGGTGCAGTGGCTACGTGTCCTGAACTTGTTAAAGGCCTCCCTGAGAATCCTCCAGTTCTATTTCAACAGTCTATATTTCAGCAGAGCATAACAGTCTTTACTTAGTTTACTTTTAGAGGTGCAGGCACATTAGCTCAGCAGCATTTTCCCTTATCTAGCAGAGGAGACCTTGGTTTAAGTAATTAATTTGTTACTTTCCTCCGCTCAGCACAAATTAAAGTTCCATATTTTTTAAACAGACTTGGGCTAGTAACTTAGTTCGGTAAAGCATCAGCAATGAATTAGCAGCTTTAAATTGTGTAAAGAGGTGCAGGTATCCTGGCTAGGCAGCGTTAGACCTTAGTTAAAATATTTGGGACAAGAATTAAAGTACCCCTTTCTTATGCAGTGTTACACCTTAGTTAAAACATTTGGGACAAGAATTAAAGTGCCCCTTTTTTATAAATCTACCATGAAAAAATTATCTCCACCTGTACACCGACAATAAAGCTAGCTTGTGTTGGCGCCATGCATCGGGTGAGGTTTGAATTTAAAAAAGGTGCCAAACACAGATTCAGCAAGTTGAGCTCCAGGAGTGGCCCCAATATGGATCCTTGGGGACTCCATCATTTATTAATCTTAGGGATGAGAAGGTGTCTCCCCACCTCACAGCCTTGGAGCAGTCCATAAGGTAACTTTCCATCCAGGCAGCAGACAGCGAATCAAGTCCTAGGGTCTTTTGTTTTATGATAAGAAGTCCATGACTGACTAGGTCAAAAGCCTTTGTCAAATCTATAAAGACTGCTCAAGTGGCTTTCCCTGAGTCAATGGCCTCGAGAATGTTGGATGTGACACAGGCAAGGGCAGTATCTGTGCCACGATACTTTCAGAATCCCTGCTGGGCAGGAGTGAGTAATGAGTGGGTTTCAATGTAGGACACCAGCTGGTTGTAGATAAGTCTATCTTGGATTTTTAATAATGCACTGAGGATTGAGATTGGGCGATAGTTTTCTATGGGTTCCTTACCACCTTCTTTGTGTATTGGGACTACATTAGCCACCTTCCACTTTTGGGGGACCACTCCTTGGAGAAGAGAGAGGTTAAAGATTTTGGTCAGGAGCAGGCAATTACAGGTGCAGCAAGTTTGAGTAGCCTGGGTTCCAGGCAGTCATATCCTGTGAACTGGTCCACTTTTAATTTAAGCAGCTGACCCAGCACTTCTTTACTTGAGAAAAGTTTGAAATGAAAGTCTGGGTGGTTGGATCGTGTAGTAGATGTTGGGGGCTGGTGAGGTTGGTTTTGTAGCCAGCCAGGTTTGTGAAATATTTGTTAAACTCCTTAGCTAGTGTTAGTGGGTCCTTTATACTCTTATTATTAATGAGGAACTCTTGCAGAAGGAGAATTGATGTACATAAAGCAGGTGGTTGACCTGCATCCATAAATGCTTGTGATTTTGTAGATTGTTCAACCGTAGAGTCCTCACGTACATCTGTTTGGTCTGTTTTAGGGATGTCTTACATTTATTCCACAGGTTTTGATAAGTGTGCCAATCATGCAGATGCCTGGAAGCTTTGTAGGTTCTTCATGCCCTTTCCCTCTCCTTCATAAGTGTATGAAGTGCAGGAGTGATCCATCTCGAGCACAGTCCCTTGAACCTTATTTGTACTAGCAGAACATGTTTGTTTACCATTGCTAGAAATTCACTGATGAAGTAATTCGGGACTTTTTTTAACTCTTTTTATGCAACCCTATCACTGACCTCTCTCCAGTATGGTCACTCAGCTGCTGGCTCTGCCCATCCGGCCTGAAGCTCCAACCATCCATACTCCGGTTGGGGTCACCCTCTTCCTTGCACAGCTTGCCCTTACCCCTCAGCTCTAAGTCCCCCAAGAAAGGACTGCCAACTCCTACCAGCACTCTATCTATAGTGCTTATGGACTCACTGTTATGCAGGAGGAGGAACTGAAGCGGACACCTTTATGCCCAGCATTGGATGTGGGGTCGCAACCATTGGACCTGCCTTCACCTATCAGTGAAGGGGGAATTATCCTTAAGTGTTCTTGATGGCACAGACATGCAATGATGTCCAGCGTAGCGCAGGCATGCTCCTGCACCCACCTGCAGGATGTCCGCTGCTGCCATCATACCCCACTTCTTAGCCAAGCCCCCAGTCTCCACTAGGGGCCACCAAAGCTGCACAGTGCTAGCACACCCTCCATGGGAAAGGAGACCCCCCCCCCGGCCAACCCCTGGCAGCCCAAGTCTGCTCCCGAACCCAGGCCACTGGGGTGGCTCAAGGTGTGGCGTCCAACGCTTCAACCATCAGTGCCACTAGGCCGGCTATGTAATCTAGGACTTGGGTAACATCTTGTAGAGTGTTAATGTTTTTCCAGTTTATGCCGGCGACATCCTCCCAAAAGGTATTCCTATCAAGTTTTGAATAGTCCCTGGTCAATGTGTGTCTAGGTGAAATCTCAGGAAAGGCATTACTCTAAATGCAAAACATTGGGGAATGATTGCTGAGAGTCAGAAAAGATTCCTGCTGCAAGTATTCTGTCCGATCTGCTATCCAGAATCCAGTCGATTAGAGTACGGTTTCCTTATTTGTTATTCTGTCATGTAGGTTCTTAAATAAGTTGGTGGAGTTGCGTATCCTGGACTATATTTTTAAAGCCTCCCAGTCCTTTTCCCAGCCAATTAAGATTGAAGTCCCCGAGTAATGGGAGGTCGGATAAAACCAGGTCCTGGAGACATCCTAAGAGAGTGGGGAGTACTGACGAAACTGCCACAGGAGTGCTATAGTTACAGTTTAACCTACAGTATATAGAGTGACTTAGTGTTACCTAGAAGCATTCTGACAAGCAGGACCTCACAAGGGGAGGAGTCTAGAGAGAGTAAGGAGACCTAATTTACAATAAGGAGAGCACAGGTGTATATAAACACTCCCCCTCCTTTTTATGTTGATTGCGCGCAGCACAAACTACATATTGCAGCAGCTTTCTCAGTAGCTGGCTGTGGAGGCGTGCCACTGTTGTGGCCAATGCCCCCACAGCCTGCAAAGGCTCGTTCTGCTTCCCCCAATGCCGTTGCAGGCTGCTGGTGACAGTAGTTTGGAGCGTTCACACCAACTACTGACAATTTTGCTGCTGCAATCAGGGGCCGCCTCGTCATTGCAGCGTCAGCCATCCGCTGCACTGAGGGAGTGACCCGTCATTGCAGGACAGGATTTAAAAACCCTGATATTGTTTGTGAACATGGCAGCGGTTTGCCGCCGTGTTCACAAAACAATATAACCCCCCCACCGTGTTTATGTGCCGACAGAGGCTCCAAACCCTGTCGGCTCGGTGCCCCATTGTTTCTGATGCCGATGGGGGAGCCCACTCCTCGTCGGCATCCTGTATACTCCCGCTTTTATTCCTGCTGATGGGGTGCCCAATCCCGTCGGCATAATGAATCCCCTTTGTGTGCCGGCGAGGGTGCCCAATCCCCATCGGCTACTGCTCCCAAAAAAGCCGCTGGTGGCATGCTGGAGCCCACCTCAGCATGCCACATGCCCTGTAAAGGGAAAAACAGTCCCGCAAAGTCTTCTTGTTTTTTACCTGCAAAAAATGGTCCCTCGTGAGTGTCTGGCCCCACCGCCCACCCAGCTCGCACCCTGCCTCCCCACCCCTCACCCCCATATTTACCTCTGGAGCTCATAACAATCTTCGGTGAGCCGGGAACACGTCTGCACTCTTCAAAGCCGACTGCGAACTGAGGAAATGCCGGTAAACTGTATAACGTAATAAATAGGGTTTTTTCAACTTTAGTACATATCTCTGGCATTTTTGGGACTTTTTTCACCAAATTTTCAACATGGGGTTTTTGGAACATCTCCTCATGAATTCTTGAACTGTCATGGCATTAATCAGCCCCCGAAAGGTGATTTTGCGGTCACTGCGCAGAATCACCTTTTGGGGCTGATTAACGAAACGACAGTGCCAGTGTTCATGAAGTGGGCTCTCAAAAAACCTATGTTGCAAATTTGGCGGAAAAAATCCAAAAAATTACTGTTTTACAAGCGTGCGCTGCGCAGTTGCTACACACGCTTGTAACTTTGCAATATTTTCATGCCAGATCTTCAACATTGACATTTTTTCACACCTCCTTGTGAACAGTACAGCTGTCATTGTTCACATCCTGGCGGAAATGTGTTTTCGCACTTCTGGTGCAGAATAGCGCAGTCGCTGTGGGAAATCACTGTCCGGGACAGATTAAGAAAATGACAGTGATACTGTTCATGAGCAGAGGTCCTAAAATGGCTATGTTGAAAATTTGGTGACAAAACTCCATAACATGACTGTGTTACAAGCGTGCGTTGAACTGTTTCCATGCTCCCTTGTACCTTCGCACATTTGTAATATTTTCACACCACATTTTCAACAGTGGCACTTTTTCACACCTCCTTATGAACAGTACAGGTGTCATTTTTCACATCCTGGCTAAAATATGTTTTTGCACTCCTGCCAGAGAATAGCACGGTCGCTGTGGGAAATCAGTGTTTGGAACAGATTAAGATCGAACGAGTTGGGGGGGAGTGACCGAGCTCAACTGAGCTCTGTCAGACTGCTGCGGATTTGTTTGTGGGCAGAAAAAGGCCCCAGCGCAAGAGCCCAGTACAAAAGGGCAGCCTGCAGCACTGGGAGAAACAGAACGAGAGAGCGAGTGAGGGAGGGGGAGTGAGCGAACTCACCGGAGCGCTGTCAGGACTGCTGCAGATTTCTTTGTGGGCAGAAAAAGGCATCAAAGCAGGCAGGGGCCCAGTAGAAAAGGCCAGCCTGCAGTGGTGGGAGAAACAGTATGAGTGAGTGAGACAGGGGGACTGAGTGAGCTCAACGGAGCTCTATCAGGACTGCTGCAGATTTCTTTGTGGGCAGAAAAAGGCGCCAATGCAGGCAGGAGTCCCATACAAAATGGCCGCTTGCAGCACCAGGACAAACAGAATGAGCGCCTGACAAAGGGAGACTGAGTGACCTCAATGGAGCTCTGTCGGGACAGCTGCAGATTTCTTTGTGGACAGACAAAGGTGCCAACATAGCCAAGAGCCCCGTACACAAGTGCAGCCTGCAGCACCAAGAGAAACAGAACGAGTAAGTGACAGGGTGGTAGTGAGTGAGCTCAACAGAGCTGTATTGTGACTGCTGCAGCTTTCTTTGTGGGCAGAAAATGCGGCAACTCAGGCAGCAGCCCAGTACAAAAGGCCTGCTTGCAGAAATGGAATAAGTGAGTGAGAGACGGGGAGTGAGCGAGCTCAATGGAGCTGTGTCAGGACTGCTTCAGATTTCTTTCTGGCCAGACCAAGCTGCCAATGCAGGCAGGAGCCCAGTACAAAAGGGCAGCCTGCAGCGGCAGGACACACAGAACAAGTGAGTGAGGTAGGGGGAGTGAGTGAGCTTAACGGAGCTCTGTTGGGACTGCTGCAGATTTTTTTGTCGGCAGAAAAAGACAGCAATGCACGCAGGGGCCCAGTACAAAAGGGCAGCCTGCAGTGCCTGGAGAACCAGAATAAGCGAGTGAGAGAGGGGGAGTGAGATACCTCAACGGAGCTCTGTTGGGACAGCTGCAGATTTCTTAGTGGGCAGAACAAGGTGCCAATGCGGGCAGGAGCCCAGTACAAAACAGCAGCCTGCAGCACAGGGAGATGCAGACTGAGCAAGTGACAGAGGGACAGTGAGTGAGCTCAACACACCAACGCATTCAACATTCAGCATTGACAAATGCTTGTTTGTTTCCATTTTGGTTCTTTCTGAAGCAGTTACAACCAGGCAGGTCAATTTCAGCTGTAACCAACCAGGGTCTGAGCCAGATTTCAGTAATGGCCATTATACCAGGTGAGTAAAGATTCACCCAAGCTTCCAGCTCAGGAAGCTTGGTGTGCAGGCTGTTTATATTCATGTGGGCAACTTTTAGGCCTTTTAGATTGCTTCAGTGAGGGTTCAAGGGGGAAGAGATTCAAGCCCCATTAAAATTAGGGCCCAAGTTGGGTTCTACATCCCCCACTAGTAATAACAGGAGTATAATAAAAATAATAATAAAACGTTATTTTTAAGGTGCCTTTCCAAAACCAAGGCGCCGAACAAATTTAAAAACAAACATACTGCACCATTTACAGCAGCTTGATTAAAACACAGTCATCTAAACTAACTTATAAATAAAATCATAACACCACTCAGTCACCAAATGCTTGGTGCCAAAGATGAGTTTTTAAAGCATTTTTAAATCCCTCCACAGTCGCACACTCATGTAACTGGCAGGGTAGAGAATTCCAGATGGAAGAGACCACGTGCATGAATGCCCAGGCCCCCAAAGATTTTAAACACACTCTTGGAATCTCTAGCAACCCCTCGCCAGCTGAGCGGAGTGATCGCCCAGGGCAGTTGGGAACCAGAAGCTCTTTCAGGTAGTCAGGACCCAGTCCATGTAGGGCTTTGCAAGTCAGCAAACCGACTTTAAAGGTGATCCACCATTGTACTGGCAGCCAGTGCAGATAACACAGTACTGGAGAAATATGGCAGGACCGAGAGGTTCCTGTCAAAAGCTGAGCTGCTACAGTCTGTACTTGTTGCAAATGGTGGATTTCTACCCCAGAAAGCCCTAGATACAGGGAGTTGCAATAATCCATGCAGGAGGACACAAAGGTGTGAACCAATGTTGGAAGGTCACCAGATGGAACAAGGTGCCTAATCCTGGTAATATTCCTTAGGTCTTGTCTTAGAACAGGAAGATCAGGAGCTAAAAGGGCACAGAGGCAGTAAGAAAGTAGGGGAAGAAAAAAAAAGGAAAATAAACAAACAGAGGAAAGAGTATGTATTCCAAACAACAGTTAGGGGGCCAGAAAAAAGGCATGATGGGAGTGGTGCAGTACAGTGGCTGTGGAGCAGCAGTCTTCCGGGAGACGTTCTGGAGGATGCAGTGTTGTCCCATCTGCAGGCACCCCTCTGGGCTGAGGGAGGAGGTTGCTCATCTCCAGGCTGAGTTGGCCAGGATTTGTGGGACCTCCTCTCCCACCCAGGAACCACCAGGGTCACTGCCGTTGCCTCAGAGGTTGCCAAGAAAGAGGACCAGTTGGACTACAGTGGGCTCTGGGAGGGTGAGGGTAGTGGAACAGAGGTGCATCCCTCCAGTTGTACCTCTCCACAATTTCTATGCCGTTCTGGAAAAGTGTGGTTCCTCTATGGAGGCACCCACACTGGAGACCAAGGAGGATGCTGGGAACCTCCACAAAGGAGACCCACAGAAGGGTGGCATGGGACCCCAAAGGGGAAGGAAACAACTCCTGGTGGGGGACTCTATTGTTAGGAAAGTAGAACTAGGGGAGGAAGGGGAGAGGGAGGTAAGGTGCCTGCCAGGTGCCATGGCTTGGAGGACAGGGAATGAATCATCAGGATCACAGGAGCAGTTGCACAGGGGAGGGAGCTGGATGTCACTGTCCACCTAGGGACAGAAGACCTAGCTAAGAAAGGGATCAGAGCAGTGCAAGAAGCGTTTGTGGAAATGGGGAGGGGCCTTAGACAAATAGCACACACAGTAACCTTCTCAGAGATACTGCCTGTCTATGGCATGGATGAGGCTAGGGTGCTCCACACCATGGGATTCAATCAGTGGTTGAAAAATTGGTGCAGAGCTCAGGGATTTGGCTTCATTGGGGACTAGGGGTCCACCTGGACGGATGCAGGCCTATACTGGCGTGGTGGTCTGCATCTGTCTAGGAGGGAAACCAGGATCCTAGGTGATAGGTTTAAATACTTCATTGGCAAGCATTTAAACTAGCCAAGGGGGAGGCACTGGAAAGGAGCAGGAAAATCCTAGCCCCCCAAAAAATCAGGGTACTAAGTGAAGTAGATACCAACATAGAGATGTCAATAGCGAGAAGCGCAGGGGTAAATGGAGAAAGTGACAAATGCAATAAGGACAGAGATGGGGCAAAAATGGGTAAGGCCATCAAGAAATGGAGGGTAATGAGTACCAATGCCTGTAGTCTGGGCAACAAGCTCCCTGAACTGGTGGCCTTGATGGAAGAGGGATGCCTGGATATCGTAACAGTCACAGAAACATGGTACACAGAGAACCATGACTGGGATGTTAACATACCAGGGTACACAACCTATAGGAGAGACAGGGAGGGCAGAAGAGGGGGGAGTAGCTCTCTATGTAAGGGAAGGAATAAAAGCAGCTGAACAAAAGAGTAAACAGGGAGGAGAGGAGGCACTGTGGGTCACCTTAGAGACTGGAAATGGCACCACAATCTGCACAGGGGTTGTATACAGACCCCCATATCAGGGGGAAGGAATGGACAAGGACATGATAGAAGGCATACTTAGGATGGCAGAGAAAGGAGAGATACTGTTTATGGGGGTCCTTAATATGACAGATGTTAACTGGAGCACCTTTGCTGCAGCCACATCCAAAAGCAGGGCCATTCTTGATGCCTTTCAGGTGGCATGCCTCAGACAGCTAGTTTTGGAACCTACTCATGACGGAGCAATCTTAAACCTCATACCCTCAAATTGGGACAGTAAGAGGATCTCAGATCTAGAAGTGGGTAGCCATCTGTGAACAAGTGACCACCAAACAGTGTGGTTCATGATAAACTCATCAATAGAGTCAAGCCATACAAAAGTGAGGGTTCTGGATATCAGAAGGGCTGACTTTGGCAAGATGGGAGAGTGCCTTAGAAAAGCACTAGCAAACAGGCTAGAAGGAGGGGTGGAGCAACAATGGGGAAATATCAAAACTGCCATCACAGAAGCAATAAGCCTTTGTGTGAAGCAAAGAAACAAATCAAAATGAAAGGAAAAAGCCACTATGGTTCTCAAAAGAAGTGGCGGTGAAGGTTAGGGAGAAAAAGATAGCACTTAGGAAGTATAAGGAAACACAGAAGGAGCAGGACAGAGAACTGTACCAGTTAAGGCAGATGGAAGCAGGGAAGGCAGTCAGAATAGCAAAGGCACAAACTGTGGAAAAGATAGCAAACTCGGTTAAGAAGGGGGATAAAACCTTTTATAGGTATATTGGGGAGCATAGAAAGACAAAGCGAGGGATAGTAAGGCTGAATAAAATGGATGGTGAGTGGGCAGAGAGTGACAGTGAAAAAGCAGGGATACCAAATGAATACTTCTGTTCAGTATTCACAAAAGAGGAAGTGGGGGAGGTGCCTAGTTCAATTAACAGAAGCACTCTAGAGAGGGGGGGGGTCAATCCTAGTCCTTTCACAGAAGAAAGGGTTCTGAAAGGACTCCTAAAACTGAAGGTGGACAAAGCAATGGGACCAGATTGAATTCACCCCAGAATTCTAAAAGAATTAAGCAGAGAACTAGTGACACCACTGACTACCCTATATAACAAATCATGGGAAGATGGTGTGGTACCTGAGGACTGGGAGAAGGCTGATATGATTCCCATTCATAAAAGTGGGAGCAAGACAGAGGCAGGAAACTATAGACCTGTCAGTTTGACCTCTGTGGTAGGGAAAGTGATGGAATCACATCTGAAGGAAATAATTGTTGAGTACCTAGAGGCCAGTGGGGCACAGGATCCAAGGCAGCATGGGTTCACAGCCAGAAGGTCATGTCAGACAAATCTAATTGATTTTTTTGACTGGGTGACCAAAGTAGTAGACCAGGGAGGGGCTGTGGACATGGCCTACCTAGACTTTAGCAAGGCATTTGACACAGTCCCACACAAAAGATTAGTAGTCAAATTAACCAGCCTTGGAGTGGGTCGCAGGGTGGCAGCCTGGTTAAAACATTGGCTGAACAACAGGACACAGAAGGTAATTGTAAATGGAGTCCACTCTGAAGAAAGACGGGTTACTAGTGGGGTACTGCAGGGTTCAGTACTGGGTCCAGTCCTTTTTAATGTCTTTATAAGTGACATTGCAGAGGGACTGGAAGGAAAAGTATGCCTCTTTGCAGATGACACAAAGATCTGCAACAGGGTTGATACACAAGGAGGTGTGGAAAGGATGAGAAGGGACTTGGCAAGGTTGGAGGAATGGTCAGAAGTATGGCAGCTTGGATTCAATGCAAAGAAGTGCAAAGCAATGCACCTGGGAAACAAACACCCAGAGGAAGGATACACAATGGGGGGGAGGTAGTAACAACAACAAAAAAGGAAAGGGACCTGGTGGTAATCATATCAGATGACCTTAATGTTGGCAAGCAATGTGAGAAGGCAGTAGGGAGGGCTGGGGGGATAATGGGATGTATAGGGAGAGGCATCATCAGCAGAAACAGGAAGTTGTTATCTCCCTGTACAGACAGTTGGTGAGACCCCATCTGGAGTACTGTGTCCAGTTCTGGAGACCCCATCACTGAAAGGACAGAGACAGGATGGAGGCAGTTCAGAGGAGGGCAACTAAAATGGTGCAGGGTCTGCAAGAGAAGCCATACGAGGAGAGGCTAAAGGAGCTTAATATGTATACACTTGAGGAAAGGAGGGAGAGGGTGGACATGATAAAAAGGTTTAAGTACCTCAGTGGAATCAACAAAGTCCAAGAGGGTAGCATCTTTCAGAAAAAGAGATGTGCAAGAATAAGGGGACACAATTTGAAGATAGAGGGGGGGCGGCTCAGGGGCAATGTGAGGAAGTATTTTTTCAAGAGCGGGTGGTGGATGCATGTAACAGCCTTCCTGAGGAGGTTGTGGGGTCTAAAACTGTGGGAGAATTCAAGCATGTATGGGACAGACATAAGGCAATTTTTGTGTGGGGTAGGAAGAATTAGACTGTTGGTTAAATAGGATCTGCAGCTTATCCTCTAGGTAGGGACATGGGCAGACTAGGTGGGCCAAGCGGTCCTTATCTGCCATCAAAGTCTATGTTTCTGTGGTAGAAAGAGGTGTTGATGACAGCTGATACCTGCGCATGCAGGGTCAACCCCTCATCAAAAATTACCCCCAGGTTACGTACCTGTTCAGAGGCCGGGAGTGGCAAATCCCCAAGGAATAATCCCGAGGGTATACCTACACCCGACCCCCCCATCCAGCAACCTGGGTCCACAACCAGCACTTCAGTCTTTCCCGAGTTCAACTTCAACCAGCTCGAATCCATTCATTCCTGGATTTCCGCCAGGCAGTTATTAAAGACAGAGAGCTCCATTCTGGTCGGGTGCAAAAGAAAGGTATAGCTGGGTATCATCAGCATAGCAGTGAAACCTCAGCCCATAACTCCTTATAATGTCTCCGAGAGGCAGCATACATACTGCGAACAACATGGGGGACAACAACGATGCCTGAGGAACCCCACAAGACAGAGGGATTGGGTCCGAGGAAAAAATCCCAGACACCACCCTCTGAGCTCTTCCAGTGAGGAAAGATGTAAATCACCTGAGGACTGTACCAGACAGGCCACAGATAAACCTCAAACGACCAAGAAGAACCCCATGGTCCACAGTATCAAATGCTGATGAGAGATCAAGAAGAACCAAGATGGAACGGTTCTTCCAATCTCTAGCCATCAGATCACTGAGCACCCGAACCAGCGCTGTCTCTGTACTATGCCTCATTCGGAAACTGGACTGGAGGGGTTCATAGATGTCATGGATGGTCAAATGGTTCTCCAACTGCGCGGCCACTACCTTCTCAACCACCTAAAAAGGGAAGGTTAGAGACTGGTCTGTAGTTTGCAAGGCAGTTTGGGTCCAGGGAAGCTTTCTTCAGCAGGGGTGTTACCACCGCTTCCTTCAGGGAGCTAGGAAACTCATCTGTTTCCAAGGAGCACCAAACTATCCAAGCAAGGACTGGACTGATGGAGTCAATACAACCCAAAATCAGGGAAGTTGGTCCTGGATCTAAACTACAGTATGTAGGGTGTGCATCCTGGACAATCCTCATGACATCCATGAACTCTGGGTGGTCGAAGGTACTCCAGGAAAACTGAAGGCCAGTAGCCAAGCGCTGATCATCAGCAATGCCCATAGAGTGAGCTGGGTGGAGAGCCGCACTGATGTTGGCCACCTTAGTTGCAAAGAACCAAGCAAGTTCATCACACTCTATTTGTGAAGATGCTTTCCGAACTTGCAGACAAGCTGGGTTGCAGAGCCTGTCCACAGTTCGGAAAAGCTGAGCTGGTCGGTTCTGAGCAACTGCAATCTCCCAGGACAGGAACTCTGGATTCTTACGGGTGATTACAGATTGATAGGCTTGATAATAGTCCATCAATCTAAGGTGGTCGGCATCAAGGGCAGATCTCCACCCGCAACGCTCTAACCTTCGACCTTGTCGCCGCATCTACCTCAAAGTCCCATCAAACCATGGAGACTGAGGGAGAAGGGAGAGAGGATGAACAAGTACAGGAGCAATGACATCCAGGGCCACCATAATGGGCATATTATAAGCCATCACGAGGTCCTCTGGGTCATTGTTTGCACATGGAATGGATGATAGGTCAAGCACCACCATAAGTATGAAGGGCCACTTTAGGGATCCATTCTATCTTCTTTGTCCCAGCCTGATCTGGTGGGCAAAGTTGTAGATCACTCCATTCTTATTGCCATAGTGGGTAGTTATGATGCTACTTTCATGTAAGGCTGTGCTAGACTCCTCATAGGCTGCATGGGGCAGGTACTCAGAGTAGTGACCCCTATGTGGTGGAGCGGATTGAGCTTTTATGGATGCAAAGAGGAGAAAGAGTGACAGTCCAGATAAGGCTAGTACCATACTTGCGGTTGCCATTATATGACTGGATTTTGCCCTGAGTTTGCTAGCAGTATGGGAGGTAACATGCTTAGCTATGTTCTCAGTTAGGATACAATTACGCCCCATGGGGGGCACGAGGGAGGGTAGGGAACTCCTAGATCAGAATGAAGTACTACTGTAGAGGACCTTCAAAAGAAAATACTGGACAATTTGTAAGAAACCTCCATGGAAACTAACTGGTAGCTTAAGGGGAATAAACAAGGAAATCAGCACAAAAGTATGCAGAATGTAAGACTGCAGATGTTGCAAGTGACCTCATTAACCCTAATGTCCCATAGGATGACACTGCAACTTTAACAAGTCATAATGCCACCAGCCTTTGGAGTTAAGGGACACTATTGTAGTACACATTAAGACCCTTGTTTGAAGGTATAGAGAAACATAGAATTTGACGGCAGATAAGAACCGCTTGGCCCACCTAGTCTGCCCATTTCCCTACCTACTGGATAAGCTGCAGATCCTAGTTAACCAGCAGCCTACTTCTTCCTACCCCCACACCCTAGAATGGCCTTTCAAAAAAAGAGGTGTGCAAGAACTAGGGGGAACAGTTTGAAGATAGAGAGGGGGTGACTCAGAGGTAATTTAAGGAAGTATTTTTTCACAGAGAGGGTTGTGGATGCATGGAACGGCCTTCCGGAGGAGGTTGTGGAGTCAAAAACAGTGGTGGAATTCAAGCATGCATGGGACAGTCATAAGGCCATTCTAGGGGGTGGGGGTAAGAAGAAGTAGGCTGCTGGTTAACTAGGATCTGCAGCTTATCCAGTAGGTAGGGAAATGGGCAGACTGGGTGGGCCAAGCGGTCCTTATCTGCCATCAAATTCTATGTTTCTCTATACCTTCAAACAAGGGTCTTAATGTGTACTACAATAGCAACACATAATACCCCTGAAAATATTCATGGAGTGTACAATACCCCCAAAATCACCTCCCAAATTTACCATGGTGTCAAATCCACAATTTAAGTCTGATAATCGCCAACAATACACCACATATGCACCTCCTCTTGGACTACAACCATACCAAGACTCAGACAAATTCAACAACATTTGACTGAGTTATTCCTAAAAAAAAAGGATCAGCTGGTGGAAGTAATTTTGAACCAGCTTCACCTCTTTGTACCCCAAGGAAAAGTTACAGGTGAAGTTGCAAGGTGAAGTTACCAATGGCAAATTTCCTATTAAACAGAAAAACTCTGCGAAATAATCCATGGAGGCAAATTTGGCAACTTCACCAGGAGTTCACCAGCAAATTAAAACTTCCAACATCTCTAATTTTCATCTATGTGAAGCTTAACACTAGAATGCAATAGGCACGGGGTCAAACTAGTAATAAAAAGCTAGAAATGGTGTTGAGTCCAATCCAATGGCACTACATTGTAGTGCAAGGTATTGCTATGTAGGAGACAAAAGAAACATAAATTGATGGCATATAAGGACGTCAGTCTTCAGCTCAACTCCCCTACCAGGGTCTGTGGGGCCTAGCATGTGATTACAAGGTATCAGCTCAACTCCCCAACCTGGGTCTGTGGGGTCTAGCATGTGATTAAAAGGTATCACGCTCAGAACACAGTAGAGGGAGCAGACTCACGTACTTTTGCAGTGCACCTCCCCTGAGGAAGAGTCATAAAGATTCTAAACACTGGGTTAATTTATGCTCGCCCTCTCTAGATGCGCTCTTGTGATTTGTTTTAAGCTGAGTGTGATGGCTTCCATTCTGAAGCCTTCTATGGTGGGAACTGGGGCAGCACTGCTGTCAGGGTTGGCCAACCCACTGGAGAGATGTGGATGACCTCTACTCAGGACTGGTAGGATGGCTACAGGAATCACAGCTCAGCTCACACCTCTCACCTCAGAGCATACCACTGTCCTCAGAATCTCCCCTTGATCTCGATGGTTGGATTCATTTCTCAACTAGTCTAATAGCTGCAGCCCAAACTGAAAGCTCTCTGCTGCTGGAGGAGGAAGGGGTAAGATTCAGCAATGTGGCAGACTGGGTATGGGATCAGGTCAGTTGTCCCAGGGGATATTAGCAAAGCCAAAAGGGGAGTTTGGATCAGCACTGGAGAAAGTGAAGCAGTGGTTGGAGGGGGTTGGGGATTGAAAAAATCAAGTGTGGATCCCTGTGATACTCTGTTCATTGGCAAGCTATATATCAACACATTCTTAGATACCACTCTTACAGATGTAAATGGTCTCATAGGTATTTAAAGGGTATGAAAACCACAAAATGTAGGTGAGTGGTTTTGATACCCAAAGAATGTATGTGAGACCAGTCTTATAACCATAAGAGTAGTCTCTGAAGATGCATTATTGATCGGGGCAATCAATAATATATAAAAAAATTTAAAATCATAATACCAAAAGAGTCTGTTTCCAGGGCATCTGCACATAAGGCTCTCTTTGCAGTACAAGTGCCTTACACAAAGATGAAAGGAGCACCTTGGTTGTTCTAAGAGCGTGCCTTCAATGTATCATTTTTTTCTACATAGTTATTTTGCCCTTGAGCCGACACCTTCTCACGCTATTCATGCCACTGTCAGCTACACTCAGCCCAACAACTATTCCCCTTCCATTGAAGTCAGCGGGGATTCACAAGAAGCAGTGTGCGAGGGAGCCAGTGACTGTTATTCAGATGACTCATGGCACAAGTCCCTTTCACCTCCCCTAACATCGAGCCATGCCTCTGGTGTCCTCAGACATCGCAGCATGGCGCAGATGCTAGCTCTCAAGATGGCTCCCCCACTCACCATGAGGGGCCACTGCAGTGACAAAACCTGGAAGTCTCCCTCCCCAGGCTGGCTCACGTTACCCTCAGTAGCACTCCCCAGCCCTGGCCACTCTGATCCTGGCTCCCCAAGTCCACACCCAAACTCGAGTAGCCAGCAGGAAACTGCGATGCACCTCTGCTAAGCCATCTGGTAGCCAGAGCTATAATTTACTGTAAATTATAATTTGCAATATAAGCTATTTGTTTATGTTCAGTTTACTGTTTCATATCAAATATTTGCAGCTTCAGTAATTTCCAACATCCATCTCTCCAAAAGAGGGTGCAGTTAACCAAGCAGGACACCTTTCATAAATCCACAACCACAGCTTGAATGGGCTGCAGTGCCATACTATCATGTCTTCATCTAGCAGTAAATTCATTGCCTTAATTAAACATTAACAACAAATGCTAAACAGGACTCAGTGAAGGACTAATAGACAATTAACAGTTCAGAAGGCATTCAACTTACATACAGACACAAGACAAAATAATGAAGCAAGTTAAGAATGTTGTCTTCAGCTTTTTGTGAAGCTGCAGCTTTCAATACCATACTGCAAGGCTGAATGCACCTTTTTCAGAATCAAGGCAGAACTTACACTAACCTTGTTTTGGAGGTAATGATCTAAATCTTCTTCAGTAAAGTCATTCATGCTTGTAAATCAGTTTTCTCTTTAATGTGGTTTATTTCTTCTTGTTCTTAACTTCTGTTCTGTGTTCTCTTCTTATTTCTCTATTGTCTTTATTGTTACAATTCCCCTTCCTTATTTTTGCAGTCCAGCTTTTCTCTTCATTTCATCACAGAGCTAGACCCACCTTTATTTATTGTAAACCTTGTCTCTCCTGTCAAATTGCCAGAGTTTGCTGTCCCTCTTTACTGTAAACAGTTGCAAATCATTTGACTCTCTATAGCTCCAGTTCACCCATGTACAAACTCCACAAACTGTTCTGATGGAGAAACAATTGATTTTTTTAATTGATTTTTGCACTTGCTATTTTTGAAATGGGGCACACAGACCATGGAAGTTCTGCAGGGTCCTAAAGAGTTAGCCAGCCAGTGTGACTCCATTTACCAAACATGTTATATTGTCGTAGCAGTGCTGCTGACAATATATATGGAAAGAAGTGGTTCTGCTGTGCCTATTATGACATAACATCATTTTCCATCATAGTTGGACATCTGATTGTGAGATCAACAGTGACATCACTTGATATAATGATAAGCTGTACAGTATTGTTTATCTATCTTAAAGCAGCAGTGCAGTGAAAACATTCTTTTCCAAAAGGTCTCATCTGCAACTTCAATTAGTAAAAATACTTGCATACATATTAAATCTGCTTTTCTGTGTGATTCCTGTTCTTTTCCCTATATATTGCTTTGTTTTATCCTAAATCTTTGTCAGTTTTACAAAACTATTTCTAAGATTTCCAAGCCAAATGAAGCAGCCATCTTCTTTCATGAGAAAAAAGATAAATTAAAACATTTATGAAATACCTACATTGTGGTAGAACTAGACAGGTTTACCAGCCTATGAAACTGGAAGATGTCTGAAATATGCTGCAGTTAAAAAACAAAAGTAGGGTCAAAATGTTTGTCCAACTCTGCCGCACTGATGTTTTAAAGAGAAAGTATATTATCAAAAATAGGCTAGAATGTCTAATGGTTAGAGCACTGAACTGTGAAACAGGAGCCTACATGTTTGAATCCCTCCACAGCCACTGGCTTGTTGTGTGCTCTGCTGCACATCCCTCGACTGCCACGTGCCTTAATCCCCCAAGCTGTAAACTGGGTAGAAAGTGGAATTCTAAAAATTGAGAGGTAGCATCTTAGGCCCTGTACACATGACAGAACTGTTTTTGAAAACTGTTTACCAGTTTAGATAAACCATTTCAGTATGTCCACACTATGCAGTAACCATTCTTGATAATGGTTTAGTGTGTCCACACTGCTAGTGTTAAGCCAGTTCTTATTGTAACCATTTAATATTAATTCCAGCTAGGGGTGGGTTACCAATTGGGTAGCTGGAGTGGGTAGGTCAGGTATCAACCTTTTTTTGCTGGGTAGGGTAATTCGAGTAATTTACTACCCTACCTGACATAGCAGTGTTCTTCGTGGGTCAGGTACCGTTGACAAAGGTAACAGGTCAGGTAACAGGTAACTGCAATTTTAAACTGGCATTACAGGCAGCCTGTTGGGTCCTGGGACTCCTCTGAACTCTAATCAGGCATTACAGGCAGCTTGTGGGGTCCTCACAGCAGAAAGGAGCACATGACACCAGCCTGACAATCTGATTGGTCAGTGTTGATGTCTGAGCTCCCTGTCTGCTGTGTGAGCATGTAGACTAGGGGCTGGATTCACAAAGATAGGCAAAATTTCCGTAGTTGCGAAAAATGGCTTGTAGCATTGAGTAAATCTAGTTGCACCATATTCACAAAGAAAATTTTTGCAGTTGCGGAAATCCATAAAACCATACCTCTCAACCTAGTAGTGCCTCATAAATCAGGGACAAGGCTTAAAAAAATCAGGGACAAAGGACCAAAATCAGGGACACACCTTCAAAATTAGAGATATCCTCCAAGAAAGCTGGTAGAATATGGAACTTAGTGCAAAATGCATTTTCTAAAGAAGAACAAGTCTGTAATTTTAATGTTTGACACTGTTTTGTGATTACAGTCCCCACTGTTTAGCTACAAAAACACAAATTTTAGGAGGGACAGAGTAAAATTTTGAGGTAAAATCAGGGACGTCCCTGAAAATCAGGGACACTTGAGAGGTATGCATAAAACAGGCAAGTTATGGAAGTCCAGAAGTGCTGAAATCTCCCTAACATTCTTTTCTTAGCTGAGGAAAAAGCCCAGCAGGCACAACAACAGGTGATCCATATTAACTGGAGCAGCAGAGGTTGACAGTCTTGCCATAGATGCAACAGTAAGTATTCACAGAGACCAGCAGCCAGTCCCTCAACTGAGACCACTCCAGCACCACTGGTACCAGCAGGGCCATGCACCACAGTGGCTGTCTGTAACTGTTGCTGGAACTGATGGTTGTGTCTCTCCCTTGAGTGTTTATGTTGTCTACTTCAGTAGCACTCACTGTAGGCTGTTACCAGCTCTGTCTCTACTGCTTGTGGTTCTCCTTTATGGGCTGTCTTGGGTCAAGTGGTTGAAGTTTGTTGTATTTCAATGAAATTCTGTGCTATTTGTGTTGCAACAAATGACACTACTATAGATTTCCTATTACTTGTGCCTGCACCTCCACTATAATTGTATCTCAATTGTTGGTACACTGCACTTTGCTCAAGGAGAGTTACGCCTCACTCTTTGTGGTGCAGCATGTGTGCAACTTTTTTTCCGCAACTGCAGAAAAACACTGGCCTTAAGGGGCTGAATAGCCTCTAACGGGATATGCCATTCGTTTCAATGGCTTTTTTTACTCAGGAACTTCCATAGCTGCACTTTTTTCCACAGTCCTCAGTGTATGTTTTTCCGCAGCTGCAGATGTTTTGTGTATAGCACTCGGAGCAAGTTCCCCTTTTTTCCGCAGCTAAGGAACTCTGGGGGACTTCGGGAAGGTTTTGCACCTTCAGATTGTTTTGTGAATCCCCCCCCCAATCTGGAGTTTGGTGGAAGGGAAGGGAAGGGAAGGGGGGAAGGGAAATTGTTTAGAGGGAGCAATCGGCACTTGCTGCAACTGTAGCAAAAAAAAAACTAAGAAAAATGTTAATAAAATAAAAAGCAAAGAAGCACAACTTTTTTTTTTTAATCTTTTTTCTCCCCACTCCAGCTAGGGCTTGGTGGCGGCATACCACCTATCTGGGGCTCTTTCTTCCCCAATCAGGGATCACTCTGCACAGCAGTGGGGTGGGATTTTCATTGTCCATGAAGGGGAGCAAAGGTTGGTGATTGAAGGGGGAAGAATTGAGAGATCGAGTGTGTCACTGCCTGGAAGAGAAGGAGAAAGGGGGGGGAGGCGCTCGTTGCTAGCAGCAGCTGTGAAAGTCATTTAGGCTGTATTATACACTGTTGTTTGGTGCCCCTGAGCCCTGTTTGTGACATAGCTACTCTATGTGTCTCTCTGCAATATAGTGAAGCCATTTAGTCTGTATTATACACGGTCTGTTGTTTGGTACCTCAAGCCCTGTTTGTGATATTGCTACACTATGCATCTCTGCAGTAAAGTGAAAGCCATTTAAGCTGTTACACACTGTGGGCTCGATTCTCAAAGAGGGCTTAGATCAGTGCAAGCTGTAGTAAACAGCAGCTTGTGCTGAAACCCGGTGTACCAGGGACCCTGCACCAGATTTTGGTGCAGAAGGGGTCCCAGCGCTGAAGTCCCCGCACTTGCGGCAACTTCTCTCATGTGACAAAAACATAGCACATGGGAGGTGTTTGCCACAGGCTCTGTGCAGCAAAGGCTAGTGGTCCCCCCATCCCTGATCCCCTTGTAAAATATACAAAACCCCTTCCTGGTGATCTAGTGCCCCCTCAATCCCTGATGTTGCAGAAATCATAATTATTAATAAACCCCCTTCCTGGTGGTTTAGTTGCCCCATCCCTGTTCCACGATGTCACCATAGTCATTATTAATAATAAACCCCTTCCTGATGGTCTAGTGACCCACCTCCCTGATCTCCTATGTCACCGGTAATCATAATTATTACAAAACCCCTTCCTGGTGGTCTAGTGGCCCCCTTCCCGATTCCCTATGTCGCCCATAATCATCATTATTACAAAACCCCTTCCTGGTGATCTAGTGCCCCCTTCCCAATGCCCGCTGTCATGGTAATCATATTTAATAAAAAATAAAACTTCCCTGGGGGCCTAGTAGACCCTCACCCTGGCACGTAGTGCCCACCACCCTGCTTCCCCCCATCCTGAAACACACAAGGTGACTGGCACAGCTTACCTGTCACCTCAGCGGCTGGCCACCAACTGAACTGTCACTGGGTGCCTGCTGTATAGTGTATGTGCTCACTGACTGACAGTCAATCAATGGGCGCATACACTATACAGTATGCACTCAGTGATAGTTCAGTCAGTGGCCGGCCACAGACGTGAGAGGTGGGCTGTGTCAGTCGCCGGCTTTGTTTTAAGATGGGGGGAGGTGAGCACTACCTGCTGGAGTGGAGGGGTGGCCACCAGGGAAGTTTTATTTTTTATTAATTATGATTATGGCAACATCAGGGATTAGGGAGGGGGCAACATCTGAGATCAGGGAGGGAGGGAGGGGGCCACTAGACCACCAGGAAGGGGTTTATTATTCCCATTTATTACCATTTATGTTTACGGTGACATCAGGGATCAGGTGGCACAGGGTCATATTGCCGTGGATGAAACTATGCACATCAAGACGCATGTAACCCTCCTACAAATGAGGGTTCTCAAAAAGTCTTCCTTGAGCTTGCCTAAATGATCACTGCCAGGCTGCTGTCCTGCATTTTAGCAGTATAAATGTATTGCCAGAGAGTGCCTGTATAGCCTCTGTGTACTGTCTTTTTAAGAGCTGCCTTAGTTGCGTCATAGTTAATCTGGGAGGGAGCTGAGTGTTTCTGTGCTCAAGTCCTGCCCAGGCTGCCAAATAATCATTCTGTTCTGCCATCACTATTAGCGCAGAGGGAGCTTTGTTAGAAGACGTACTTGTTTACTGATCATTTACTAGAATAGTAATAATATTGCAGTTTGTCTAAACTGCCTTTTTGCAGCATGAACATTTCTGTTTATTTATTTATTTTTTGTTTACCGGGTAAGTGCACTAGGCAAATTCTGCCTATTTTCAGGCACGACCTGTGGGGAGGGGACACAGATGAATGTCAACTGACCTTGAACCATATTAAGCAGTTGGTGGCATTTTTAGTTTATCTCCACCATCTTGGTCCTGGACTGCTGAAAGGTACCAATTGGTACCTTTGGGGACTCTAAAATGGAGCCTGTCCCAAGGGGCTTTGTGGGAGCAAAATTGTGTAGGAATTGTAGTTTGTTTTTTTTTGTGCCTAAATGAACCTGGAGGGGGAGCCCTTGTTGTAACTGACAGAGAAATCAGCCAACTGAACCTTTTGGATCCAGGGGAAAGTCCCAGACTGCTTCCAGCTACTTCCAGTTTGAGTTGGGAAGGGAAAGAAATAACAGCTCGAGATAGTCGAGCAGTAATCCTGCATAGAATCGTGTGGGAGAACTGTGAAAGGGCTGAGTTTTGGCCTGCCTGTCTGCCTGCTGCCCTTGAGAGGGAAATTGAAATTTATTCGTACTGAATCTGAATTGTGAGGATGATTTAAGCCACAGAACTGTGACCACCAGGCTTTAACCTGAAGAAGACCGAAGATTTGCTGATTGTGATCATCCTGTCAGGATTTCCAGCCATGTTTGAACTCCCGGTTTGTGCAGAGACTCTGTAATTGCGACCGGATAGCAATCTGCCTGGTACAGTATAATTTCTTTCATGTGTAACCCCCTACAAATGGGGGTTCCCAAATAGTCTTCCTTGAGCTTGCCTAAATGCTCACTGCCAGGCTGGTGTTCTGTGTTTTAGCAATTTAAATGTATTGCCAGAGAGTGCTTGTATAGCCGCTGTGTACTGCCTCTTTAAGAGCTGCCTGGATTGCAGTCATAATTAATCTGAGGGGGAGCTCTGTTAGAAGATGTACTTGTTTGCTGATCATTAGTTAGAGTTTGTTTGTTGAATTTTGTTGACCCGGTAAGCCCACTGGGCCTAGAAGTCGCTTTTTTAGGGGCGACCAGGGGAGGGGGATACAGATGGTAAACAATTGAATTTGAACCAGATTAAGCTGTTGGTGGTATTTTAGTGAATGAGGGAAATTTGGCCAAGACACCGGGGAAATTACCCTACTCTTTTCGATAAGTGCCATGGGATCTTTAACATCTACCTGAACTACCACCAATCAGGCAGATGGGACCTCGGTTTAACGTCTCATCTGAAAGACTGCACCTCAGAAGTGCAGCACCCCTCTCATGCTGCACTACAGTGTCAGTACTGGGATATTAACCCAAGTGCCAGATGTGGGAAGTGAACCCACAGCGCTCTGATCTCCTGGCCTCAGAGGCGAGTGTGCTACCTACTGAGCTACTGACACTATAATAGTAATACTACTGCAGTTTGTTCTAACCTGCCTTCTTTGCAGCATGGACAGTTCAGTTTGCTTCCATCATCTTGGTTCTGGACTGCAGAATGGGCCAATCAGTACATTTGGGACTCTAAAATGGAGCCTGCCTACTTGGTGGGGCCAAAACTTGTAGGAATTGTAGTTTGGGGCTTTAGGCACCTAAAATAACCTGGAGGGGGGGCCCTTGTTGTGATTGATAGACAGATCAGCCAACCGAACCTTTTGGATCTTGGGGAAAGTCCCACACTGCTTGCAGTTTCTGTTAGATCAGAGTTGGGAAGTGAAGAAGTAACAGTTAACAGCTCAAGATAGTTTGAGCAGCAATCCTTAGTGGATTCGTGTGGGAGAACTGTGGAAAGGTCTGAGTTTGGCCTGCATGCCTGCGTGCTGTTCCTGAGAGGGAACGTTTGCTTTTTTTGGACTGAAACTGAATTTGGAGAGCAAATTAAGCCAGTGAATTGTGACCAGGCTTTAACCTGAAGAAGACCGAAGATTTGCTGAATGCAATCAGCCTGTCAGGACTTTCAGCTACCTCTGAACTCCCAGATTGTGCAGAGACTCTGTAATTGTGACCGGAGAGCCATTTGCCTGGTACAGTGGAATTTCCTTACATGTGAATGTGCTGTGTGCTTATAGTGGGTCGTGATTTGCTTCCCCACTGTGTGCCTGAACTGTTTTTTGCTTGCCGGAGGCTGTATCCAGCTCCACAGACTGAATCCGTATCTATTTCCATTTGCCTGGGCTCTGCTACACTGGCCCAGCCAGAATACCTGCTATGCAGAGAAAGTCATCAATGTGAGACCGGTATGGGGATCAGCCCTCTGCTCAACGCCTTGAACAGGAACGACGCTTCAGTGATTCGTGTAAGCCCTGCTTCTCCGGGCACTCCAGCTCAACAGCCTGCAGTCTCGATTTTGTCCTGCCTGTGTCCAGTATTGGGTATCGTGAGTAAACATCAGGGTAGCTCCCTGCAACAACAGCTAAATCTAAAAGTGTTGTCATCTGATTGCCTTGTTGCCTTTTCTTTCACGAACTGAGCCATTCGGCTCCGGATTACAAATAGTGTGTGTTGTGCATGTTGCTTTCTTCCATCACAAGGCCCCAACTAGCAGCAACGTTCCTGGCTAGCCCAGTGTTTTCCTACCTGGGTACCCAGAGTGTGTGACTGTGTAGGGACTCTGAACTGCATGCATAACTGTTTGATTAATATTGCTTTCTATATTAATATATTTAATATTGCAAATCAACCTGATTATGCCCCTCCCTTGTTCAAGTCCCCTGAATAAATCAGATTTAACTTTGTTTGCATTTAACCTGACTGTGGTTCCAGTTTGTGCCAAGAATACTGTACTGTTGCTACTTGCTGTGCATAACCTTGTTTTACAAGGGGTCCCCAGGGTCGAGCTAGAGGAACCAGCCCTGGTTGTAAGTGCAAACAGTGTGGGTAATTGCATGGTGAATAAGGGTCATTGTGAAAGTGATTATTGTATATTGTTCAGGCCACTTGAAAGGAAAGAGGGGGGTTACAGTGTTCCGGAGGACTGTGCCCAGGTTAGCCTCACAACTAACAACTCTGAACTCTGGGTGGAGGCACCTGTTTCATTACCCAGAACCCTTAACCTGCTACTAGCCAAGTAGGCAGGGGTAGTAGCCCTTGGGATTGCGCCACCTAGGGGTTACACATGTAAATGTGCTGTGTGCTGTTAGTGGGTCGTGATGTGGTTCCCCACTGTGTGTTGAACTGTGTTCTGCTTGCTGGAGGCTGTATCCATCTCCAACGGACTAAATCCGTTTACTTCTCCATTTGGCCTGGGCTTTGCCACACTGGCCCAGCCAGACTACCTACTACACAGAGAAAACCATCGACGAGAGACCTGCCTGGGGATCAGCCCCCTGCTCACGCCTTGAACAGGAATGATGCCTCGGTGATCGTGTGGGCCCTGCTTCTCCTGGCACTCTAGCTCACCAACCTGCAGTCTCGATTTTGTTCTGCCTGTGTTCTGTATTGGATATCGTGAGTAAACATCAGGGTAGCTCCCTGCAACAACAGCTAAATTTAAAGTGTTGTCATTGGATTGCTTTGTTGTCTTTTCCTTCACGAACTGAGCCCTCCGGCTGCATATTACAAATAGTGTGTGTTGCGCATGTTGCTTTCTTCTATCACAGGGCCCCAACCAGCTGCAACGCCGGCCTACCCTGGGCAACGGTCCTGGCTAGCCCACTGTTTTCCTATCTGGGTACCCAGTGTGTGTGACTGTGTAGGGACTCTGAAGTGCATGCATAACTGTTTGATTGATTTAGTCTTTAAGCCAATCAACCTGATTACGCCCCTCCCTTGTTCAAGTCCCCTGAATAAATCAGATCTAACTCTTTTTGCATTTAACCTGACTGTGGTTCCAGTTTGTGTCAAGAGCACTGTACTGTTGCAGTTTGCTCTGCATAACCTTGTTTTACAGGGGGTCCCCAGGGTTGAGCTAGAGGAACCAGCCCTGGTGGTAAGTGCAAACAGTGTGGGTAACTGCATGGTGAATAAGGGTCATTGTGAAAGTGATTATTGTATATTGTTCAGGCCAATAGAAGGGAAAGAGGGGATTACAGTGTTCTGAAGGGCTGTGCCCAGGTTAGCTTAACCACTAATAACCCTGACCTCTGGGTGGAGGCAACTGTTTCAGTACCCAGGCCCCTTAACCTGCTACTAGTCAAGCAGGCAGGGGTAGTAGCCTTTGGGATAATGCCACCTAGGGGTTACATCTTGGAGGCTCACCGCTGGGATTTTGTGTCTTCTGGTGGCTGAAATTACAAATTATTGTCAAACATAAATGGCTACCCCCACAAAAGTTTGTGAGGTGGTGTACGATGCAAGAGATTGACCTCCATAATGCTTTGCTAATACTGGATATACTTATGGGCATTAGTAAGGACACTGTTGATGGAGCACTTTCTAAAGTTGAATGTTTAAATAAAGCTGTAGTGGTGGGTCAACAGGCTGATTTAACTGCCCAGACTCTCATGGCCTTGGTGAAGTGTAGCGACCCCCTGGACAGTTCAGAGGTGCCCCAGACTATCACTCCAGATGGGTTCCCAGCCACCTGGAGGGTGATAACCAAAGATAGCAAGGATCCCTTAAAGGATGAGCCCCACCGTTATCTGATTCTTTTGAGGAGTAATTTGCCAAGTTGTTACTGGAGGAGGGCAAAACTGTGGAGGAGTTAAAAAAATTATTCCTGCCACCTGGGAGTGTCACCTCCCCACTGTCCACACCAGCCCCAGTACATGTTCTTTCACCAACTTCCGTACCTGCCTCTGAGCCAGCAAGTAGTCATGGCCCTTACCGCAAGCTCAAGGTATTCTCTGGCATCTACCTTTCTCCTAATGGGGAAGTCGACCTGGAGACCTGGATAAACTCTGCTACTCTTGCGGTACAAGACTGGCAATGCTCAGAGGCCGAAAAAAAGGCTCACCTGGGGAAAAGCCTCCAGGGACCTGCCCTATGTACTTTTCACTCCCTGAGGTCCTCTGACCCTGACGCCAAAGTCCAAGAGTACATAGTCACCCTTGAAAATGTGTTTGGGGCACCACTGGTGTTGAGACCTTGAAATGGAAACTTAAAGATGTTAGACAACAGCCAGGGGAATTGTTATCTGCCTACATGGACCAATTAGAGGGAATCCTACAAACCATTTTTCGGAAAGGAGGCTGGGCCTCTAGTGAAGTGGACTGGGTAAGGCTGAATCATATACTCTGCTCTGCCCGGCACTCCAGCTGGGTGTTGCTCAAATTGTAACTGCATCAAAGGAAATCTGGTCCCTTGCCCTTCCATGTGTTGATGGAGGAGGAAGGCTTTATGGAGCCCTGCACAGTCGCAGCTGCTGCAACCCTTGCTCCAGGCACGGGGTCAGTCACTGATGGCCTGGAATCACTGCAATCACATGACGGAATCCGAGAACTAAATGTCAGCCCCATGGGGCCCAGCCAGAGAGGGACTCTCTACGGATGCTCTGCCATGGGATGAACTGCTGAGGGAGTTCAGAGAAACAAAAAACAGTCTCTTTATGAAGGCTGCTCCTGTGAGTACAGGCCCCGATACTTATCTGACTGCATCTGCTGTAGGGGTGGGGGTGGGGGTGCACACCCAGGCATCTCCTGCAGATAGCAGCTCAAAAATTGATGTCTTGACTATGGAAGTGAGAGAATTGATGAGATGTCTCCAAATGCTCGTCACACCGCAGACAGAGGTGGAACCAAGTTTTTCTCTTGGTAGTACACCCGCCTCAGCTCCCAATGTGATGTCTCAGCCACACCAGACCCCAGAAAGCATATTTTGCCATAATTGTGGGAAGGATGGGCACATGAAGAGAGAATGCCAGTCCCCAAAAGACCTAGATAAAGTTGTGTACAGACTTCAAGGGGAGATTCGGAAAGAGAAACCATGACCGAGGAGCACCGGAAATGACCGCAGTGCAGGACTGAGAAACCCTAACTCAAATTTCTTTGTGGCTAAATCATCTGTCCAGGCCTCTGCCACTGCCTCTCCAGACTGGTCCAGAATAGTAGGCCTTTGATGGAGACTTCTGTGACTGTCAATGTATCCATGATCGGACTGTGCTCAATAAACGGGTCGCAAGTGACCATTGTATTCCAGGACTGGTATGATAAACACTTATCTGATGTGCCATTACAATCTTTGGAAGGTTTGCATGTGTGGGGCCTGAGTGACAAGTCTTATCCCTATTTAGGATATGTCCGGCTCTGGTTGTCTTTCCCTGTGACTGTAACTGGTGTAGATGAACAAGTAGAGACCCTGGCCCTGGTGTGCCCTCCTACGGAATTGTATGATGGGACTCCCTTGCTCATTGGAACCAACGCCCACATGTTTGCAAGACTAGCGCAGTTGTGTCAAGAGAAACAGACTGGGCAAGCACTGAGAATCCCAGCCCTGATAAAGAGAGCTTATGATCTGAAATAATGGACTGCCGACGAAGTAGACGGAGATGAGCCGGTGGGGATGGTGTAGAAGAAAGATCCTGATTCTCTGATACTACCTCCCAATGCTTAGTACATCATTCATGGAGAGGCTTGCGTTAGAAAAGATGTAAAGAACAAAACATTAATGATGGATGCACCAGGTGATGGAAAGTTGCCAAAAGGATTATTGGTTAAGCTCAGCATTTTGCCTGCCCGTGCACACGCCTATGCACGACGAGTGATGGTCCAGATTCAGAATGTGTCAGATCAGGAGATCTGGGTGAACACAGGGTGCATCCAAGCTACAGTACACTGTGCAGACACTGCAGTATTACCCAGTAACAAGTGCTCCGGTGAGAAAGAGAGAGTGACACCGGACTTATTTGACTTGGTGATTCCCCATTGCCAGCTGAATGGAAGGCTAGAATTAGCAAGAAACTCACCCAGAGAGACCAAGTGTTTTTGTTAAAAGAATGGGACGTGGGGTATGTCCAGAGTGCACAGCATCACATATGACTGCATGACGACCGGCCATTTCAAGAGAGATCTTGACACCTCGCCCCAGCGGATATAGATGATGTTAGGAGACACCTGCAGGAAATGCTCGCTGCTGGTGTGATACACGAATCAAGAAGCCCATATGCCTCTCCCATTGTGCTTGTGCATAAGAATGGGTCCATGAGGCTGTGTGTTGATTATCGAACCCTGAACCAGCGGACCATCCCAGATCAGTACACCATGCCCTGTATACAAGATGCCCTGGATTGCTTGAATGGGAGCAAATGATTCTCGGTATTGGATCTTCACAGCGGATATTACCAGATTCCAATGGCCCAGAGGACCATGATAAAACAGCCTTCATCTGTCCTTTGAGGTTCTATGAATTCCTGAGAATGCCACAGGGGATTTTGGGTGCTCCGGCCACCTTTCAGCGACTGATGGATCATGCGGTGGGAGATATGAACTTGCTGGAATGTCTAGTGTACCTGGATGATGTCATTGTGTTTGGACGCACATTAGAGGAGCATGAGACTCGACTGTTTAAAGTGCTGGACTGATTGGAAGACTTCAGCCTCAAGCTGTCCATTGACAGGTTCCAGTGTTTTTAAACCTCCGTGAAGTATGTGGGGCACATAGTAACTGCAGAAGGGATAGAGACCGATCCCAGTAAGGCTGAGTTACTAACTACTTGGCCCCAGACCCATAACTTGAAAGAACTACAACGTTTTCTGGGGTTCTGTGGCTACTACTGCAGGTTCTTAAAAGACTATTCAAAGGTGATTCGCCCGCTCCTGAATCTTACCCAGGGTTACCCCGCCTCCCACCAACTGTAAATACAAGAAAGGGTCTGTCAAAGAACCAGAGAAAGTGTACTTCCGCACAGATGAACCTTTTGCACCCCGCTGGACACCCGAATGTGAAGCAACCTTCCAAAAAGTCATATACCAGCTCACCCACACCCCCATCCTCATTTATGCTGACCCTACCAAGCCCTATGTGCTGCATACGGACACTAGTCTGCAGGGCCTAGGAGCTGTTCTGTATCAATACCATGAGGATGATTTGAGACCAGTAGCTTTTGCCAGCAGGATTGTGACCCCATCAGAGTGAAACTATCCTGTGCACAAGCTGGAGTTCCTTGCCCTAAAATGGGCCATCATTGATCAGTTTCATGAGTACCTCTATGGGGCAAAGATATTGGTGAAGACTGAAAATAACCCATTGACCTATGTATAGACTTCAGCTAAGTTAGATGCCACTGGGCACCGGTGGCTCTCTGCCTTATCAACCTATGATTATGCTGTCGAATACAGACTGGGACTGAACCATATTGATGCTGACGCCCTATCACAAGGCCCACTTCAAGAGTGATTGGGTCAGGCTGTCTGAACCTGACATTCAAGCATTGTGCCAAAAGTTTGACAGAGGTGAACAGATGTCTTGGACTACACTGGACTGTCTAGTAGATTGCTTGGCCCTCCTGATACCTGCATACCGGCGCATGTGCCATTTCTCTGCTCTAGATATTTGTGCAGTACCTCAACGTGACAATGACAGTATTCAGTGGAAATCAATCCCAAGATCCTAATGATTCAACCTGCACTTGATGCCCTGCGTGCGGGGAAAGATGTCTAAGTTCGCACGTTCCCCTGACTTGTGAACTGTTCTATTGTTTAAAGAAGGCCCCAGGTTGAAGTTACTCAGTCAGTTGTTATACAGAGAGACAGTGGATCGTAGTGGTCAAGTAGACAAGCAACAATTGGTCCTGCCCACAACCTTTAAACAATTGGTACTGGGGTCCCTCCACAATCACATGGGGCACCTCGGTATTTACAGGACTCTCGACTTGGTACAATCTCGATTCTACTGGCCCAAGATGGGGGCCAATGTTGAGCACCATGTAAAGACCTGTAGTCTTCACCTCCAAAGAAAAGCCCTGCCTCAGAGAGCTGCCCCCCTTGTCAATATCACTACCAGCGCCCTCATGGAACTGGTCTGCATAGATTGTTTGTGTTTAGAACCTGATCAGCTGAATATTGGCAATATGTGTTAGTGGTTACGGATCATTTCACCAGGTATGCACAAGCTTTTCAACTAAAGATCAAAAAACCTCTACCGTGGCCAAGGTGCTAGTGGAAACATTCTTTGTCCACTATGGTGCTCCCCAGCGGATCCACTCTGACCCAGGCAGAGACTTTGAAAGTAGGCTAATCAAAGAAATGCTCTCTCTGTTGGGGGGTGCAGAAGTCAAGAACCACCCCTTGTCACCCGCATGGAGACCCTCAACCAGAAAGTTAAACCGCACCCTTCTAGACATGCTGGGAACCCTCCATCCAAAGGCAAGCAAGTGGGGCAACAGATTAGCACCTTAATTTTACGCTTATAATTGTACCAAAATGATGCTACTGTGTTCTCCCCTACCGCCTCATGTTCAGGAGGGAGGCTGACTGCCAGTTGATGTCTGCTTTGGGGTCTCTCCAGATGGGGTCCGAGCCGAAAACTACCTGCAGTACGTACAGAAACTGAAAGCTCAACTGAACCATGCATATCAACTGGCCCTGACAATGGCCGCCGAGAGAAATCTCATCAACAAGGAGAGGCTCGATAAGAAGGTAAAGGCTCAAGAGCTATGGCCCAGAGACCGGGTGTCGTTATGCAATTTGGGACTACATGGCAAGCACAAAATTGCTGATAGGTGGCACTATCTTCCTCATGTAGTAGTTAGAAAGTTGGATAATCTACCAGTGTACAAGGTACGCCCAGAGAATAACTCCAAAGCTGTCAAGACCATGCACCGTAACCACTTGCTGCCTATCGGCCAAGTTATTATTGAAGCTGAGCCAGCAGACATTACCTCCCCTGGGCCGGTGACTCATGCTGCTGCAAAAAAGAGACAGAGTCAACCTACCCAAGTAGTTACAGATTTAAGGATCCCCCCGTAGCTGGCTCAGAATGATAGTGACTGTCAGTCCACCTCTGATGAAAGTGACTATGGTAATGCCTATTATCCCTCCTATGAACTGAGTCAGTTGTTTCATGGAAATCCTGTGCAAAATCATGGGGATGAAGCTGGGCCTTCTGGACTGCCTAACCCCCCAGCTTCATCCTTGGAGCCAATGCTCCATGAAAGTGAAGTGCAAAGTATCATGTCTGAGGCTGCGGACTCCCTGTGTTTAGTGAAACTATGTGACTTGCCCGAAGAAGGGGCTGATGGTCTGAGACTCTCTGGTGATGCACCAGAACTTGAACAAAATAATGAGAGTGCTGACAGCCCCCCTTCAGTGCCACAAAGCCTAATTGTGCCAGAACCTTCTCTAAATGAGCCAAGTGTTGTGGAAACAGAGCCTACAGAGAAAGGAGCTGACAGTGCTCCCAGTTTGGACATTCCCATCCGTGCAGAGGTACCCCTCACAAATGATGAAAGCTCAAAAGTTAGTGCTGAAAGTAAAGAGATTTTGGCTGTTCCCCCCAGAAAGACTGGCCGAGCTCTTAAGCCAGTATTGCGCTTCAGTTATGATTCTCCTGGGAGGCCAGTGGATTTGCCTCTCAATGTGCTTCACAAAGGTGTTTACATTTCTCAGAGCTCACTACCCAAACTGAGCTTAATGGCCAATTCCAGGTTAGTTGTTCTTCCTTCAGAACATGGTGTTCCTGTCCCATCAAGCCCCAAGTTAGCTGATAGGGAAGAGTCCCCTTCCACATTGCTTACTGTACAAAAAGTTATAAAGTGAAGTCATAGGTATCTGTTCATAGTCTATAAATCATAATAGAATCAGTATAGAGTGTATGAAACATGCATAAATATTGTCAATGAAGATATGGTATAGTGAAATGTATAGTAATGTGCTAAGGTTCGATTAACTGATGCATCATGTAGTATTTCCATAGTATGCTAATGTCATGTATGTCTTGTATATAGTGCAGTTTTAATATTGTGATGGTATAAGACTTGACGCGGATGCCAAGTTTTCTCCAGGCAGGGAAGGGTGTAACCCCCCCCTCCACAAATGGGGGTTCCCGAAAAGTCTTCTTTGAGCTTGCCTAAATGCTCACTGCCAGGCTGATGTCCTGCATTTTAGCAGTTTAAATGCATTGCCAGAGAGTGCCTGTATAGCCTATGTGTACTGTCTCTTTAAGAGCTGCCTGGGTTACAGTCATAATTAATCTGGGAGGGGGCTGAGTGTTTCTATGCTCAAGTCCCACCCAAGCTGCCAAATAATTGCTCCGTTCTGCCATCGCTATTAGCGCAGAGAAAGCTCTGTTAGAAGATGTACTTGTTTGCTGATCATTTATTAGAATAGTAATATTATTGTAGTTTGTCTAACCTGCCTTCTTTGCAGAATGGACATTTCTGTTTATCTCCACCATCTTGGTCCTGGACTGCTGAAATGGGCCAATCAGTACCTTTGGGGACTCTAAAATGGAGCCTGTCCCCAGGGGCTTTGTGGGAGCAAAATTTTGTAGGAATTGTAGTTTGGGTTTTTTTGTGCCTAAATGAACCTGGAGGCGGAGCCCTTGTTGTGCTGACAGAGAAATCAGCCAACCGAACTTTTTGGATCCTGGGTAAAGTCCCAGGCTGCTTGCAGCTACTTTCAGTTTGAGTTGGGAAGGGAAAGAAATAACAGCTTGAGATAGTCCAGCAGTAATCCTGCATAGATTCACATGGGAGAACTGTGAAAGGGCTGAGTTTTGGCCTGCCTGTCTGCCTGCTGTCCCTGAGAGGGGAAATTGAAGTTTATTCGGGCTGAATCAGAATTGTGAGGACGATTTAAGCCACAGAACTATGACTAGGCTTTAACTTGAAGAAGACCGAAGATTTGCTGAATGTGATCGGCCTGTCAAGATTTCCAGCCGCCTTTGAAATCCCAGTTTGTGCAGAGACACTGTAATTGCGACTGGATAGCAATCTGCCTGGTACAGTAGAATTTCTTACATGTAAATGTGCTGTATGCCATTAGTGGGTCATGATTTGGTTCCCCACTGTGTGCTGAACTGCATTCTATTTGCTGGAGGCTGCATCCAGCTCCAACGGACTAAATCTGTTTGCATCTTCATTTGGCCTGGGCCTTGCCACACTGGCCCAGCCAGACTACCCGCTACACAGAGAAAGCCATCGACGAGAGACCTGCCTGGGGATCAGCCCCCTGCTCAACGCCTTGAACAGGAATGACGCCTCAGTGATTCGTGTGGGCCCTGCTTCTCCTAGCACTCCAGCTCAACAACCTGCACTCTCGATTTCATCCTGCCTGTGTCCTGTATTGGGTATTGTGAGTAAACATCAGGGTAGCTCCCTGCAACAAATGGAAATTACATACTTACCGTAATTATTGATCTTCTTGGACGGTCTCCATCGCTCATTCACACTAATGGGATAGCGCCGGAGGTGCTAGGACCAAGTGAGAGTCAAAATTTTTCAGAAGGGTTAGCACTGAGACAGGACCACGCATGCACGGCAATGTGAGACTAGCTCACGCCTATGTAGGCTATCTCGGCATCGACCCTCCAGCTGCCTCAGTACCTTTTTGACCAAGGAGATACAGCGTAACTAATGAAAATAACTTATCCTGAGTTTCTGAGCCTGAGAGGGCCCAGATGGCCCTTGCAAGAAGGGTCAAGAAACAATGTCTTCACAGCCTGAACCATAGGATCATGAAGACCAGGAAAGAAAATGAGTGAACCCAGGGGATGGTGAGTGGGCATGCGAATGAGTGATGGAGACCGTCCAAGAAGATCAATAATTACGGTAAGTACATAATTTCCATATCCTCCTGGACTAAGTCTCCATCACTCATTCACACTAATGGGAGAGTACCGAGCTAAACCCAACAACCCTGAGTAGGGTGGAGGAGATAGGGTTCACTCAGAAAGGACGGCCAAGGATTGTCCTGCTAATAAAAAGAGGTGTCTTGGAAAGAGCATCTAGAATATAGTGCTTACAAGATAAGTGCTTGAGTTGTAACTCACCACTTTGCAGACGACTGCAATGGACACAAAATGAAATTCTGCCAGGAAGCCACAACCACTCTAGGAGAACGGTGAAAACCGAGCCTCACAATTTAGTATAGGACCAAAATTAATAGTGTCAAAGACATGTACTAATCTAACGCCAAAGGACGTCAGGAGCTGAAAGAGCCAGAGGTAAAATCTACTGGTTCAGGGTAGACCTAAAAGTGCAGATGGAAACCCCCCCACCAAGTATGGCTGATCTGTGAAGAAAAGGTCCAAGAGCACTTGAACCTCGTATTTGGTGAGCAAAAAGGGGGTCCAGGTGGGGTTAGCCCATCAAGGAGAATGGTTTTCACTTAGTCACTGAAAACTTCCTGATGGAAGGGCAAAGCACGGTTTTAAAGCCTCTTATGGTGGTCTAGTAGAACCAGATCCTACCCACTTTATGTTCCAAAAGGAATCATCCTGCCCCTGTGTGTACAACTGTAGTAGCAGTCTCTGAACTCAGGAAAGAGAGGAAAAGTGTACAGGAGAAGGTTTCCACTGCGGAAAAACATTCCGACAGAAAAAACGGGCTGGATTTGTAGGGCAAATAGAGGCAGATGTGCGTCAAGGAGGGATTCAGCAGGACCAAGTTAGGGCTAACCATTCACTGAAAGTGACTGAATAGTGGCAGAAGTGACTCAATGCAGTGAGCACTACTCACTCTGGCCTCGCTGAAAGGAGTAGGAAAAGACACTAGTTTGTTTGCTGAAAAACAAACATCACAGTTCCATCACGCACTCGGAGAAATAGTTTCATGAGCGACTGGCACGAAACCAGTGCGCAGGAACTGAAGGTGTGTATATTTGAGAAGCCATCTCAGAAAAAAGACCTACTTGACTTACAGTCAAGAAAGGAGTATATCGTCTGTTAAGTGGAAGCAAGCAAGAAAGTAGGAACCTGAGTTCCGACTCGCTGGAGAGTCACTTCTGTTGCTGCGATGCTCTGCTCAAGAGAAGAAGCCTGATAAAAAAAAAAAAAAAAAGGGAATTAACAGACTGGGCAGTCACCTAGGTCTAGGAAATGTCTCTGAATAAACTAATCTCTCTTGGAAAAGAGATGACCCATATTGCCGCTGGATCGAACTCCCCTTAAGATAGAAGAAGTCAGGTACTCTTTACCGTATTCTAGAGACGAGCGCCTCAGGGGGCTGAGGCAGAACCTGACCGGATCCAAAGGGTAGTATCGGGTAATTTCGGCTAGACCCTGTGCTGTGATAAATTGTCTTTTTTTTTTTTTTTTACCATTAGTCCGAGCCTGACAAGGTTTTCAGGCTGCTATTTCGCAAGGATTGCTGATACAAAAAGAACAAAGATGTCCTCCATCTGAGGTGTTAACCACCTATGCCGAATAAGCAACCAAAGGGGCAATATCACAAGGGGGCTATATACCCCTATCAAAGGAGCGGAAGAACCTAAGCAGCTCCGACCATTAAATTAGAATGTTCCACAGAATGAAATTGTCTTGACGACTGAAAAAGTCTAGACGCAGAAGTGCATGTTCCACGGACGCAGTCTGAAATACTATAGTGGACCCCATTACTGAGGAACTACTGAAAAGATCTTCCATCACAGACTCTGATGATAGAGAGGACATGCCCTTCAGTATATAAAATGAGTCATCCGCTGTATTACTGACCAAAAGGACAGGGAAAGACCCATCTAGATGCACTTCTACCCCAGAAGGACCTCTAAGGGAGGTCTAGGTCAGAGTCACTAGAGACTCCGCCACCAGGAAGGATGTCGAGGAGCTTGGTACCACGTAGGGAGCTGAGAAAGTGCTGAGCGGAATGAGAGATTCCACTGGCAGAACAGTACAGCAGAGTTCCATCAGCAGAAAACCACTGGATGACACAAAATTCCACATAGACCGCCACTCACTAAGATGTGTTGAAAACATAATCCGCAGACCAGGACTTCATTCTGCGGAAAACATTCTGCCACAAGTTCTGTGGAGAAGTCCATAAAGGAAAAATGTGTCACTAATTCTGCCAGACAGCACCCACTAGCACCCCTGCGGCACCAACATCACTCGTGGCTCAGGAGGGCACCAAGCAGTGCCTATGCCAACCTGGACAATATCCAAGGACACCTGCGGCAGTACCTGCAGGCACCCCGGCACCCATGCAGTAGTGGCACCCGAGGGCACCCCTGACACCCATGGTACCGTGGCACCAATGGCACCATTGTACCCATGACACCCATGGCAAAAATGGCACCCAAGGGCACCAGTGGCACCCATGGACATCTGTGGCACCACCTGTGGCACCCATGGGTGCCCCTGGCACCACCTGTAGCACTCATGGCACCCATAGCTCCCACAAGTGCCCATGGTGTCACCCGCAGCACCTGCAGGTGCTTGCCATCGCCCGCGGGTGTATGGCACCACCTAGACACCCACGGCACCACTACCAGCACCGACAACCAATGGCAGCAACAACAGCACTCACGGTGCCACACAGAGTGATGGCGCCAACCCACAGCACCGATGATGGTGCCGACCCACGGCACTGACCAAGGCATGGTGCCAACCATGGCACTGAGGCACAGTGCCAACCAGGGCACTGAGCCACTGCCCCAAGACACGGCGCCGACCAAGGCAATGAGCCATGGTGCCAAAGGAAAATGCCAATGGAAATCCTGAGAAGAAGGAGAGAAGGAAAAAGGTGGTGCCCATGCTGGCCCCTGCATGGAAAAGGGAGAGGGGGCTAGGCACAAGGGGTCGACACAATGGCGAAGGCACCAAGAGGGCACCAAGCTCATCCTGATCCAGTTGACCTGGCTCCAGTACAACGGCTCCGAGGCCCTGAAATCAGGAACACAGCCAGGAAAACTAGAGAAGTCAAATCACCTGCTCCACAGGAGTGGCCCAGAGGTGAAACTGCTCCCCAGAGCTCCAACGAGGACAGAGATGGAGTTTGGAGTCAAGAATGCAGCCATTAGGAGCGGGGCAAAGGGGAACCCAGCAAAGTCGGTTCAGGCCTATCGCCCCTTCCGATGAACAATCCTCGTGCAGACATACCAAAGTGCAACCTTGAGCGGCACCGATTCTTCTTCCTCCAACGAAGAAGAAGAGCTCAAGGTTAAGCGGAGCCGGATCCCCAGAACCACTAGATTTGTGCTTCAGTAGACTGTCCTCCCCCCCCCCCCGAGCACAGGACTGTCTGTAGTCAGACCCCCGTTTATCAAGGGCAGTGGACCAGACACAGCCCTCTTCCATAAAAACTTTAAACGAGTCCTCCTACCATCACCCCTACCGTCTAAGGACGATTCCATTGATGGCAGGAAATAATTTATTTTTCTTCTTTCTTCATAATCTTCTTTTCTTGTTCATAAAATAAGAAATGACTACTAAAATATTAAATTAGACGCTAAAAGCTGCTGTCGTATAGACGAAAACGTTGACCCGGCAGATGAGTGACATCGACATCCAAGCGCACTCGACCGCGGGAGAAAAGGAACTGAGGTGGTTGGGGGGTCGATGCCAAGATAGCCTACACAGACACGAGATAGTCTCAAGGTGCCGCGCACGCGTGGTCCTGTCTCGGCGCCGACTCATCTAAAAAATGTTGGCTCCCGCTTGGTCCTAGGGCTATCCCATTAGTGTGAATGAGTGATGGAGACTTAGTCCAGAAAGATCAGCTAAATCTAAAGTGTTGTCATCTGATTGCTTTGTTGTCTTTTCCTTCACGAACTGAGCCCTTTGGCTCCGGATTACAAATAGTGTGTGTGGTGCATGTTACTTTCTTCCATCACAGGGCCCCAACCAGCTGCGACGCTGGCCTACCCTGGGCAACGGTCCTGGCTAGCCCACCTTTTTCCTATCTGAGTACCCAGAGTGTGTGACTGTGTAGGGACTCTGAAGTGCATGCATAACTTAGCTTTAGCTTGGCAGAAGACACCAGGAGAAAGGAATGCTTGGTGACTGGACTTCTCTGCTGGGACTAAAGTAGAAGAACTTTTGTATTTGACCTTTAATTTACGGTAAAAAAACTAACATACAAAAAAAAAAAGTGTGTGTTTGGGTTAACTGAACTGAATGGGTATCTGAAGAGTTATCTAGGTATAAATCTCAGGTGACTGAAAGGACTTAACTGCTGTGAGGTTTAAATTACTTGTAGAAAGATCTGGTAAGTGGGGGGGTGGCTTAGCTAGAAGGAAGCTACATTTAAAGACTGCCTTAGAAAGTTTCTGCTAATAGCTTGGCAGAAGACACCAGGAGAAAGGACTGCTGTGTGACTGAACTTCTCTGCTGGGACTAAAGTAGAAGAACTTTTGTATTTGACCTTTAATTTAGGGTAAAAAAACTAACATACAAAAAAAAAAATTGTGTGTTTGGGTTAACTGAACTGAATGGGTATCTGAAGAGTTATCTAGGTGTAAATCTCAGGTGACTGAAAGGACTTAACTGCTGTGAGGTTTAAATTACTTGTAGAAAGATCTGGTAAGTAGGGAGAGTGGCTTAGCTAGAAGGAAGCTACATTTAAAGACTGCCTTAGAAAGTTTCTGCTAATAGCTTGGCAGAAGACACCAGGAGAAAGGACTGCTGTGTGACTGGACTTCTCTGCTGGGACTATATTGCCCTCCTTCCCTACAATCCCCCACCCAAAGCTAGTTCTAGTTTTATAGGCACAGGATTTGACTGACAACAGGAACTTCCTGTTTAGGGGCAGGAAGTGAGTGATCACAGAACCACCAAGGACCCACCATCCTAGAAGGGCAAGAGTAGCTCTCCGGCCCCCTCTAGCTGCTAGAGGTCTGCCTCTGAGCAAGTAAGTGGTCTACTGAGAAATATAGGATATTCTTGTCTCAGAACAGGACAATCAGGAGCTTAAAGGGCACACAGGCTGAAAGTAAGGAGAGAGAAAAAAAACAGAGTAAAGAGTAAGGATTGCAAACAGTTAAGCGCCAGAAATAAGACATGATTGGAGTGGTGCAGTGCAGTGGCTGTGAGCAGCAGTCTTCCGGGAGATGTTCTGAGGATGCGGTGTTGTCCCATCTGCAGGCACCTCTGGGCTGAGGGAGGAGGTTGCTCATCTCCAAGCTGAGTTGGCCAGGATTTGTGGACCTTCTCTTCCATCCAGGGACCACCAGTGCCACTGCCGTTGCCTCAGAGGTTGCCAAGAAAGAGGAGCAGTTGGACCACAGTGGGCTCAGGGAGGGTGAGGGTGGTGGAACAGAGGTGCATCCCTCCCGTTGTACCACTCCGCAATTCCTATGCCATTCTGGAAAAGTGTGGTTCCTCTATGGAGGCACCCACTGTGGAGACTAAGGAGGATGCTGGGAACCTCCACAAAGGAGACCCAAAGAAGGGTGGCAGGAGACCCTGCAGGGGAAGGAAACAACTCCTGGTGGGGGACTCCACTGTTAGGAAGGTAGAACTGGGGGAGGAAGGGGGGAGGGAGGTAAGGTGCCTGCCTGGCGCCATGGCTTGCAGGGACAGGAAGCGAATCCTCAGGATTGCCAGAGCAGCTGCACAGGAGGGAGCTGGATGTCATTGTCCACCTAGGGACAAATGACCTGGCTAAGAAAGGGATTGGAGAAGTGCAGGAAGAGTTTGTGGAATGGGGAGGGCCTTAGTCAGTAGCATGCACGATAACCTTCTCGGAGGTGCTACCCATCTATGGCATAGGAGAGGCTAGGGTGTTCTGCACCATGGGATTCAATCAGTGGTTGAAAAACTGGTGTGGAGCTCAGGGATTTGGCTTCATTGGGGACTGGGGGTCCACCTGGAGTGATGCAAGCCTATACTGGCATGATGGGCTGCATCTGTCCAGGAGGGGAACCAGGATCCTAGGTGATAGGTTTAAATGCTTCATTGGCAAGCCACCAAGGGGGGAGGCAATGGAAAGGAGCAGGAAAATCCTAGCCCCCCCCCAAATAATCACGGTAGTAAGTGCGGCAAACACCAACATAGAGGTGTCGATAGGGAGAAGGGCAGGGGTAAATGGAGAAAGTGACAAAGGCAAGAAGGACAGGGATGGGGCAAAAGGGAGTAAGGCCATCAGGAAATGGAGGGTAATGAGTACCAATGCCAGTAGTCTGGGCAACAAGCTCCCTAAGCTGATGGCCTTAATGGAAGAAGGATGCCTGGATATCATAGCAGTCACAGAAACATGGTACACAGAGAATCATGACTGGGATGTTAACATACCAGGGTACATAACCTACAGGAGAGACAGGCAGGGAGAAGAGGGGAAGAGTAGCTCTCATGTAAAGGAAGGGATAAAAGCAACTGAACAAAAGAGTAAACAGGGAGGAGAGGAGGCACTGTGGGTCACCTTGGAGACTGGAAAGGGCACCACAATCTGCACAGGGTTGTGTACAGACCCCCATGTCAGGGGGGAAGGAATGGACAAGGATATGATAGAAGGCATTCTTAGAATGGCAGAGAAAGGGGAGATACTGTTGATGGGAGACCTGAATATGCCAGATGTTAACTGGAGCACATTTGCTGCAGCCACATGCAAGAGTAGGGCCATTCTTGATGCCCTACAGGTGGCAGGCATTAGACAGCTAGTTTCAGAACCCACTCGTGAGGGAGCAATCTTAGACCTCGTACTCTCAAACGGGGGCAGTGAGAGGATCTCAGATCTAGAAGTGGGTTGCCATCTGGGGACAAGTGACCATCAAACAGTGTGGTTCACGTTAAACTCAGCTACAGAGTCAAGCCATACAAAAGTGAGGGTACTGGACTTTAGGAGGGCTGACTTTGGCAAGATGGGAGAGTGCCTCAGAAAAGCACTAGCAAACAGGCTAGAAGGAGGTGTGGAGCAACAATGGGGAATTATCAAAACTGCCATCACAGAGGCAACAAGCCTTTGTGTGAAGCAAATAAACAAATCAAAACAAAAGAAAAAGCCACTATGGTTCTCAAAAGAGGTGGCTGTGAAAGTCAGGAAGAAAAAGATAGCATTCCGAAGTATAAGGAAACACAGAAGGAGCAGGACAGAGAGCTGTACCAGTTAAGGCAGAAGGAAGCAGGGAGGGAAGTCAGAATAGCAAAGGCCCAAACTGAGGAAAAGATAGCCAACTCAGTTACGAAGGGGGATAAAACCTTTTATAGGTACATCAGCGAGCGTAGAAAGACAAAGGGAGGGATAGTGAGGCTGAATAGAATGAACGGTGGGTGGGCAGAGGGGGACAGTGAAAAAGCAGGAATACTGAACGAATATTTCTGCTCAGTATTCACAAAAGAGGAGGGGGAAGTGCCTAATCCAATTAACAGAAGCACTTCTTGATAGGGGGTCGATCCAGTCCTTTCACAGAAGAAAAGGGTTCTGCAAGAACTCCTAAAACTGAAGGTGGACAAAGCAATGGGTCCTGATGGAATTCACCCCAGAATTCTAAAAAAATTAAGGAGGAACTAGTGAAACCACTGGCTACTCTTTTAATAAATCATGGAGGATGGTGTGGTACCCGAGGACTGGAGGAAGGCGGATGTGATTCCCCTTCACAAAAGTGGGTCCAAGACAGAGGCAGAAACTACAGACCTGTCAGTCTGACCTCTGTGGTAGGAAAGTGATGGAGTCACTTAAAGGAAAGAATAGTCGAGTACCTAGAGACCAGTGGGCACAGGAACCCAAGGCAGCATGGGTTCACAGCGGGAAGGTCATGTCAGACGAATCTAATAGATTTCTTTGACTGGGTGACCAAAGTAGCAGACCAGGGAGGGCTGTGGACATGGCCTACCTAGACTTAGCAAGGCATTTTACACAGTCCCACACAAAAGATTAATAGTCAAATTAACCAGCCTGGGAGTGGGACCCAGGGTGGTAGCCTGGGTAAAACATTGGCTGGACAGCAGGACACAGAAGGTAATGGTAAATGGAGTCCACTCTGAAAAAAGGGGGTTACTAGTGGGGTACCGCAGGGTTCAGTATTGGGTCCAGTCCTTTTTAATGTCTTCATCAGTAACATTGCAGAGGTCTGGAAGGAAAAGTACGCCTTTTTGCAGATGACACAAAGATCTGCAACAGGGTTGATACACAAGGAGGCATGGAAAGGATGAAAAGGGACTTGGCAAGGTTGGAGGAATGGCCAGAAGTATGGCAGCTAGGATTCAATGCAAAGAAGTGCAAACTAATGCACCTGGGAAACAAGAACCCAGGGGAAGAATACACAATGGGTGGGGAGGTAGTAACAACAACAAAAAAGGAAAGGGACCTGGGGTAATCATATCAGATGACCTTAAGGTTAGCTAAGCAATGTGAGAAGGCAGTAGGGAGGGCTGGGGTATACTGGGATGTATAGGGAGAGGCATCATCAGTAGAAAACAGGAAGTTGTTATCCTCTGTACAGACAGTTGGTGAGACCCCATCTGGAGTACTGTGTCCAGTTCTGGAGACCCCATCTCCGCAAGGACATAGACAAGATAGAGGCAGTCCAGAGGAGGGCAACTAAAATGGTGCAGGGTCTGCAAGAGAAGCCAGTGAGGAGGAGAGACTAAAGGAGCTTAATATGTATACCCTTGAGGAAAGAAGGAGAGGGGACATGATAGAAACTTTAAGTACCTCAGTGGAATCAACAAAGTCCAAGAGGTAGCATCTTTCAGAAAAGAGACTTGCAAGAACAAGGGACGCAATTTAAAGATAGAAGGAGAGGCGGTTCAGGGGCAATGTGAGGAAGTATTATTTCACAGAGAGGGTAGTGGATGCGTGGGAACAGCCTTCCTGAGGAGGTTGTGGGGTCTAAAACTGTGGGAGAATTCAAGAATGCATGGGACAGACATAAGGCAATTCTTGTGGGCAGTAGGAAGAAATAGGCTGTTGGTTAACTAGGATCTGCGGCCTATCCTGTAGGTAGGGAAATGGGCAGACTAGATGGGCCTAGCGGTCCTTATCTGCCGACAAAGTCTATGTTTCTATGTTTCTATGTAACTGTCTGCTTGATTTAGCCTTTAAGCCAATCAACTTGATTACGCCCCCCCCCCCCGTTCAAGTCCCCTGAATAAATCAGATCTAACTCTCTTTGCATTTAACCTGACTGTGGTTCCAGTTTGTGCCAAGAGTACTGTACTGTTGTTATTTGCTGTGCATAACATTGTTTTACAGAGGTCCCCAGGGTCAAGCTACAGGAACCAGCCCTGGTGGTAAGTGCAAACAGTGTGGGCAATTGCATGGTGAATAAGGGTCATTGTGAAAGTGATTATTGTATATTGTTCAGGCCACTAGAAGGGAAAGAGGGGGGTTACAGTATCCCGGAGGGCCATGCCCAGGTTAGCCTGACCACTAACAACCCTGACCTCCAGGTGAAGGCATCTGTTTTAGTACCCAGGCCCCTTAACCAGCTACTAGCCAAGCAGGCAGGGGTAGTAGCTCTTGGAATAGCGCCACCTAGGGGTTACACGTGCACCTACAAACAGTGTGCAGCAACGCCGGATAGTTTTTTTGTTTTGCAGGGGGCGTTGTCCCCCCGGAACTATTATAATCAACTCTGAGGGGGTGTGGATACAGGGGTAAGAAAAAAAATAAGAAAAGTAAAATATTCCCTAGCAGGGAATCAAACCATGTTTCCCCCCCCCCAACCCCATCCACTGCAGGTTCTGGTGCTCTAGCCACTCGACCATGGGAGCGGCTCAACTGAGCACCCAACCGGCAGTGGCTACATCCACTTCCTCCTTTCTGGTGAGCGACAGGGAGTATCGATACTTTCATATCGCTGTAATTCCCCTCTTGCTGTAAAGCCATACGTGCTACTGACAGCACAGTCTTGATCTGCGTGGTTTCGTCTGTGAGAGTTTGACTTGGTAGGGGATCAGGGAGGCCACTAGACCACCAGGAAGGGGTTTATTATTAATTATAACTATGGCAACATCGGGGATCAGGGAGGGGGCACTAGACCACCAGGAAGGGATTTATTATTAATTATGATTATGGCGACATCTGGGATCTGGGATTGAGAAGGGGAGGCCACTAGACCACCAGGGAGGGGTTTATTATTATTTATGATTACGGCAACATCAGGGATCAGGGAAGGGGGCACTAGAGCACCAGAAAGGGGTTAATTTGTAATTATGATTAAGGGTGACATTGGGGCTAGGTAGGAGGGACCGCAGCACATTGCCGCAAACAGGTCAACTCTCCCAGTAAGTATCCTTAGACCAGCCCTGGCTGGTCTAATGGTACTTCGAATTTCTCCCTCTGGGAGAGTTCTGAGAATCCCACTTTCGGGGATGTGGCAGCTTGTGTCTGCCACACGCCCTCTAGTGCCATGTTGGAGCCCATTTTTGTGTGCACAGGCAGTGCAAGCCCCGTTTTGGGTAGGCAGTCTGCGGTTGACACAGGCTGCCATTGAGAATTGCGTATCATTTGGCACAAGGGGCACTTTGTGCCATTCATTGTGGTGCAAGCCCCTTGCACTGCTCAGAAGCTTTGAGAATCGGGCCCTGTCTGTTAGGTCCCCTGAGCCCTGTGACATATAACTACTCTGTGTGTCTCTGCAGTATAGTGAAAGCCATTTAGGATGACATACACACTGCCTGTTGTTAGGTGCCCTGAGCCCTGTCTGTGACATATACTCTGTCTCTCTCTGCGGTATTGTGAAGTCATTTAGGCTGTCTGTTTGGTGCCCCGAGCCCTGTTTGTGACATAGCTACTCTGTGTATCTTACAGTATAGTGAAAACCATTTAGGTTGTATATTGACACACTGTCTGTTAGGTGCCCTGAACCCTGTCTGTGACATATAGGTACTCTGTGTGTCCCTGCAGTGTAGTGAAAGCCATTTAGGCTGTATACACACTGTCTGATGTTGGGTGCCCTGAACCCTGTCTGTGACATATAATCTATGTCTCTCTGCAGTATAGTAAAGCTATTTAGGCTGTATGCACACTGTCTGATATTAGGTGCCCTGAGCCCTGTTTGTGACATACAGTAGGTACTCTGTGTGTCTCTGCAGTGTAGTGAAGGCCATTTAGGCTGTATATTGACACACTGTCTGTTGGGTGCCCTGAGCCCTGTCTGTGACATATACTTAAGCAATAAGGCACAACAGGGTGTGGGTTAGTGGGGATTTACCCATACCTTGTGTGGTGTGTCACGAGGTGCAGCCGAGTGACCTAACCACACAAGAAGTGGGTAAATCCCCAATAACTCACACCCTGGAGTGCCTTATTGCGATTATACAATGGACCCATGTGTAAAATAAATGTAAAAATGTGTTTAATTATGTTCCTCAGCCAGTGGTAATGCAGGATTTACCCACGGTAATGTGACATGTTTTGACCAATGAGGTTACAAGATTTTCACACACCATTGTATAATCTGTGTCCCGCTGCTGTTTAGTAAAACCATTTACACTGTATTACACACTGTCTGTTGTTTAGTGCCATGAGCCCTATTTATGACATAGCTACTCTGTGTGTCTCTGCAGTACAGTGAAAGCCATTTAGACTCTATATTGACACACTGTCTGTTAGGTGCCCTGAGCCCTGTCTGTGACATATAGCTACTCTGTGTGTCTCTGCAGTATAGTGAAAGCCATCTAGGCTGTATTACGCACTGTCTATTAGGTGCCCGAGCCCTGTCTGTAACATAGCTACTCTATGTGTCTCTGCATAAAGCCATTTAACGCTGTATTACATGCTGTCTGTTAGGTGCCCTGAGCCCTTTCTGTGACATAGCTACTCTGTCTCTCTCTGCAGTACAGTGAAAGCCTTTAAGGTTGTGTTACAATGTCTGTTAGGTGCCCCAAGCCCTGTCATAGCTACACTGTGTGTGACGTCACTCTGTGGCATAGCGAAAGCTATGGCTGTCTCTACTTTGTCTCTAATTCCCAGTCTAAATCTACTAAAAGAAGGTGCTGCTGCACATGCAACTGAAAATTATGTGGACAACATGAATTCTAGCACTAATGAAGAACAGAGCAACATAAATAACAACAACATCACCAGGACTGGCACTAAATGTCCTCCTGAACCAAAAACAAAAATCTTCTATGAATACAAAAGAAAGGGGGTGGGGGTGGGAGGATAACCCACAGAAAAATAGGAGGCAAATAGGGCCGTTTGAGAGCCCAAAGCAGACACAGAGCTGCATATCGCAGAGGAGGTCAAGAATGGAAAAAACAGTTTCTCAGATATATTAGTGAAAAAAGGGAAAAGGGTGGTGGAATCATAAGGCTAGTTGAGAGGTGTAGGGTGATAGATGAGAATGGGCAAAAGGCCACCATCCTAAATGACTACTTGTGTTAAGTTTCACTAAGGAGAACAGCAGGTCCATGCCAGAGAGTGGCATTAAAGCAGCCACTAAGGGAATCCCGGAAATGAGACAGCCATTTTTTACTAGTAAAAGGGTTCTGAAATGGCTGGCTGCCCTTAAGATACATAAGGCCCCAAGGCCAGATGGGTTGCATCCGAGGATACTCAGGGAATTAGTAGCAGAGCTGGCTGAACCACTGGTATGTGTGTTCAACAGCTCACGTAGGTGTGGGAAAGTTCCAAGGGATTGGAAGGTGGCAGTTGTTGTACCACTTCATAAAGGGGGGATAAGGAGAAACCAGGGAACTACAGGCCTGTCACTCTAACATCTGTAGTAGGGAAGCTGATGGAGTTACTGATCAAAGAGGATGTCACAGACTACTTAGAGAGCAACAGGCTCAAGGATAGTAAACAGCATGGTTTTGTGGCAGAAAGATCTTGTCAGGCTAACCTAATAGTTTTCTTTGACTGGGTGACAAAGTAATTAGACAAGGGCAATGCTGTAGATCTGCTCTACCTTGATTTCAGCAAAGTTTTTGACTTGGTACCTCACAAATGATTGCTCAAGAAGATGGAATACCTGGGTGCAGCTAAACTCATAGTGAAATGGGTGGGTAACTGGCTAGAGGGGAGGCAACAGAGGGTAGTGGTCAATGGGGTTAAATCAGATGAGAGGGGGGTCATGAGCAGAGGTTCCAGTCCTCTTCAACATGTTCATTAGTGACAACTGGAGAAGGAATCCAGGGCTGGTTGTGTCACTTTGTAGATGACACAAAACTATGTGGGAGGGTGGATAGTGATGAGGGAATAAGGGAAATGCAGAGACCTACAAAAGCTAGATGGGTGGTCAAAGGTATGGCAATTAAAATTCAGTGCAAGAAAGTACAAGGTAGTGTATCTAGGGAAAAAGAACCCCAAGACAGAGTACTGGATGGGAGGAGAGAGACTTGTCACTACAGCTGAGGAATGGGATCTGGGAGTTACCATTAGCAACTCACTTAAGCAATCGAGTCAGTGCAACAAGGCCTATAGCAAGGCTAATAGGATGTTGGGATGTGTTGGGAGGGGTACTGATAGCAGAAGAAAGGAGGTAATACTTCCCTTCTACAGATCTCTGGTGAGGACTCACCTAGAGTACTGTGCCCAGTTCTGGAGTCCTCACCTCAGAAAGGATAAGGATAGGCTGGAGACGGTGCAGTGCAGAGTAACAAAAATGATTTAGGGCCAGCAGGGAAAATCCTATGAGGAGCACCTCAAGGCACTAAATATGTACTCACTGGAGACCAGAAGGGAAAGGGTAGATATGATAGAGACCTTCAAGTTCCTTAAAGGAATTAAAAAAGTGAACTGCAGGGAACTAATTAGCCTGAATATCAATTCGCAGTCACGTGGACAGGAATGGAAATTAACAGGAGGTAGGTTCAGGAGAGATGTGAGGAAGTACTACTTTATGGAAAGGGTGGTGTAACTTTGGAACAGTCTGTTGGCTGAAGTGCTAGCTGCGAAAACAGTCAGGGGACTCAAGCAGGGCTAGGACATAATGAAGGGAACAGTGGTTACTGGGGGTGACAAGATCAAAGAGGAGAATAGAGAGAGGATGAGGAGGGTTAGTACCCTGGAGGAACAGTAGGTTCCAGGGGTTATAGGGAACTTGGGCAGACTGGAAGGACCTCTTTTCTTTTTCTTTTGTCACTGTCTATGTTTCAATGCTAAATAATAGTGTTTCAGAAAGAACTGACAGGAGTTACTCATAGAGGTACTGAACGTTTTGCCACATGTGCCAGGATACTTCCAGCTGCTGAAGCAGCATGCAAGGACAAGGAGGCATCCTCCTCCAATATAAGCTCAGATGCTGAGGTAGCGACTGCTGATAAAGATGGTGGTGATAGTGGGGACTGCGAATGGGATAGCCCAGGCTAAGTCCCACCTGATGGTGATGGCACTTCCAGTTCAAATCTTGTGGTGATGAGGTTGGTATTAGTTTCAATGAGGGGCTAGGAGAGGATGCCACTGTATGGCATGAGAAGCAAGTGCAGAAAAAAAAATAATATGCTAAACGTAAGAATAAAAAGATGACCATGAATGAGAATAATTCATATGAACAAGGAAATGGCAATACAGGGTTTCCTCCAGGTTCCTTGACTGTACAAGAAATAGTGCCAGGCACCATAGTACAAAGCATAAAGAGTAAATCTTTAGTGTGAAATTTATTTTATGTTGACCCTGCAGACAACTCTCGCGCTGTATACAGTCTGTGCAAAAAGAGTGTCAGTCGTGGTGGCAAAGTGGGACATTTTGGGACATACAAAGAAAGTCAGAGAGCCGCACTGAGAGAGAGGTCTGGTGTTATGATATAATCAATACTAGCAGACAGGAGTCAGTACCCAGACCAAGGACTAATATTCAAGCATTTTTGTTTAAAGTACAAGTGCTAAGTGCAAAAAAAATGGTTCACAACACCATTTTAGCAGCACACATGGCTACAAATTCTTACATTTCGCCCGGCTAAACTCCATGTTTCATCAGAGATGACTAGCATTCATATACATGGTGTATATATGTGTGTGTGTATTATATATATATATATATATATATATATATATGTACACACTCACATCCTTGTACTTATGTGCAAATAGAAACATAGTCTTTGGTGGCAGATAAGGACCACTTGGCCCATCTAGTCTGCCCATTTCCCTACCTACAGGATAGGCCGCAGATCCTAGTTAACCAACAGCCTATCAATCAATTACACAATTAAAAACAATTACTTTGTACTTCATTTCAAGTGGGGATCACTCTGGTTTCAGCTTTCTGTATTCTGATTGGTCACAATATATTGCCTCTCAGTTAGTACTCTATATTTATTTTACTGGCCATTCTTAATTCAACATATGTAGCCAATTAAATTGCAATTGACAATATTATTATAACAGGAGTGATCTGTATAGCAGTACTCATTCATTAAAGGGCTATATACACCTTCAACATTGTTTCGATAGCTTCAGTGGTTCCAAACGTATTCACATACTTAGTGATACAATCCAAGTATTATAAAAACGCTGATATATCAATATTGTCAATTAAGCTTTTACCCTCTCTGGATTTTAAAATTAAAATCCAGAAGCTCTCTCTTTGTCCAATCGACTGTTTTAAATTGCCCACTCTTGGTCCCACTGTGACCTTTTCAAGGCCAGTGAATTTTATCTCATGTTTTATGTTAGGGTCCTTGCAATTGTTAACATGCTGTACTATTGCATAGGACATGTCTTTTCATAGCAAAGCCCTCACATGTTCTGATATCCTTATGTAGCCTCCCCCCCCCCCAAAAAAAAAAAAAAAATTGGAGGGCTTATCTTAAGTGTCTTCCAGGCTTCCAGTAATGCCCACTGTCAGGCAGATGTCCATCAAGGCCAGTAAATCCATGGTTGTTGGTGTTCCCTGTTGATCTGCTTGAGAGTGCCATGCCAGTGTCTCCACGCTGTCCCTTTAAGAGCTCCAGCTTTGTGTGTGTTGTAAATAGCATGGTCTGGGTCCGAGTGTTTCAAAGCTCATGACCAGCCAAGCTTTCCTCTGATCTGCCCCACTCAGGTGTCGATAACAGTGCAGAGGGAGCCCTACATAGTACTGTAACTAATTATTTCTAACTGTTTACTGTTTCTTAGATAAAACAAGATGTTTAACCTGCCTTTATTGCAGTATTTACTCCCCAATGGGAGCTGCCATGTTTGGTCTGGGACTTCCAAGGTGTAAACCATTTGGGACTCAGGGGATCTCAAGGGGTCCTTAGCTCAGGTGCCTTTTGGGAGGAACTGTGAATTCTAGTGTTTGGCACCTAAAAGGACCAATGGGAGCCCAAGACTGTGACTGACAGCACCCTGGGCCAACCAGATTGAAAGTAAAATAGACAAGTCCGGGAACAATCAAAAAAAAAAAACTGTCGCAGTCCAGTTCGAGCTCTCAAGCTGAGAAGAGCTCAGTGTGTTTCGGCCACAGTCGCAGGGTAAGGGCCTGTCTTGTCCCTTTATGCTTATCAGGAACTGCCTGTCTGCAGACCAAAGGGTTTCTTAGCAAGTCGGACGAAATTGCAACTGGCCAGACAGCTGAAGGAAGGAGAAGTTAAATGTTATATCAGCTAAACTGTTTGCAGCCTACTGCACATAAAGAGACAGTGATCCAGGAACTCCTATTGCCAAAATGGAACCATCCTCACAAAGTAACGAACTGTCCTACCAGCTGAAGATTTGCACCAGTAAACAAACTGAACTATTCCAAAACATCCTTCTGCATCCGGGCCTATGTTTTACTCAGCCCAGGCCGTCTTTTCCTGTTCTAGTGCCAGCATCTTGGTGAGAGACCGGATTCAGGAATTCAGCCCCTTCGCAGCAAATCATCGCAGGTTGTGGCCACCTACAGGGCAAGGCCATGAAGAGAAAGTGAGTTGTGATGGCCCAGTTCCCCATGGTCAGCAACCGCCAAGTGTAGGTCTTCATTTCGCCAGAGCCCTCTTCTATCAACCGGGTACAGTGAGTAAAACCAGGGTAGCTCCCTGCAACAAATGTTTTAATCATCAATGGTACCCTCTAATTGTTTTCAGCCAGTGTTCAAGTGCTTCAATAAACTAGGCAAACCAGTCATGGAAACAAATAACAGTCTGCTTTGCAATGCCAATGTTTCATTGATTTCTCCATCAAGGGCCCCCACAACAACTGCAACACCAGCAACCCCGGGCACCGTTCTGTCATGCCAGCATCACACTCTGGGTACCTAGTGGTTGTTAGACTGTTTAATACAAGGACTTAAGTGACTGCATGCAAAGTAACCTGTCTCAATACAGCAAAGTAATCATTATTCTGAATTCTTTCCCCTCCTTGTTCACGTTCCCTTAATGAACCCAATTATTTTACTGTTAAGTTGGCTTGTGAGCATATCATTATCTGGGCTAAAGCTACTGAAACTTTGATAAAGTATTTGAAGTGCATGCCTGCATTTGAACTGCCTCTTACAGGGGTTTGCCAGAAGACCAAACCCTGGTGGTACGTGCAAGGTGTGTGAGCATATTATCAATGCTTGTTAAAAACTGTGTATTGACTGCTGAAACTGGTTATTGCAAAGTCGAGGGTATAAGGTCACTAGGTGGGATTGTGGGTGGTTATAGCTTCCCAGAGGGTTATACCAGGCTAGATAGATATCCACAAAAGCACTACTCTGGGTGGAGGCACCAAAATATTGCGCATATGCGGGTAGGGACACCCCCGTACTTGCTGTAACTGAACCCAGGCCCCTCAACCTGTACTTGGGCAAACAGTCAGGGGTAGTAGCCCCTGGTATAATGGTGTCAGGGTTACAAACATGAAGACACCACTAGGATTACTGCCCCTAATGGCCAAAATACAAAATTGCAGTTATTTGTTAATTTAGCACCAAAACCGACATGGAGAACCTCACCAAGGCTAAACTTGAAATTCCCCCGCACAAAATAGCTGTGCACCACCTGTTGGGGTGGAGTGAGGCAGAAGATGTTAATCCCCACCATGCTTTAATGTTATTGGATAGCCCATTAGGTACCAATAAAGCTGCTGTAGAGGAGACAGTAAAGTGTCTGGGCAAAATCACAGTATGGGGGCAAATTGCTGGCCTGTTTGCTCAGACGATAGTGGCTCTCATTAAATGTAGTGTTCCCATAGACCATGTCCCCTGTTATATTGCCTGAAGAATCCCAAGTGGGTTGGTGGATCATCAATATGTATAGTGGAGTGTCCACCCCTGAGGCGTCAAACAAAGTGGAAGGGTTAAAAGAAAAGCACAGAAAACTGTTATCAGCTGAGGGGCAGACCTTTGAAGATTTAAAAATGGCCATAGAGAGGCGGGGAGGCTACTTCAGTAAATTCCTCCTCGGCCACTATGCCTGTGCCGTCTCCCTTGGCCGCATCTCCCATTGTGGTGCCCTCGTAAATTAGGACTTCTACTGTAGGCTCTGACCATTTTTGGGCATGGTTCCCACTCCTGTGGGGGATGATGACTTAGAGACTTGGATGGACTATACATCCCCCCTGGTTCAGGAGAGGCAATGCTCAGAGGGTGAGAAGCAAAATAGACTTATGGAGAGCTTATGGGGCCCTGCACTGGAAGCTATTAGATTTCTTCAGTCCACTAACCCAGATGCTTCCACCAATAAATACCTGTCTGCTCCAGAAGAAGCTTTTGGGAGTACTGAGTCAGGAGAGGATTTAATGTGGAAGTTCAAGTCCACCAAACAGTGGAAGAATGAACATCTGTCTGCTTATATGACTCAAGTAGAGCGGGCTGTACAAAGGGCACACCGCAAGGGTGGCATATTGGCTAGTGATCTGAATAGAGTAAGGCTGGAGTACATCCTCAAGTGAGACTGTTACTCTAGTGTGTTTATGCTAAAGTTGAAGTTCCAGGATCGCAGGGGTGATCCTCCTGCATATTGCTGGTTGATGAAAGAAATCTGCGAAGTCAAAAGTGAGGACAAGAGTTGGGATCCTTATGCGGGTGGCACCAGAGCTGCCCCCGCACCAGAGAAATCCAGTGAGAATGACAGTGCCCTTGATTCCCAGCAACTGAACAACCTGCTAAAAGAGCTGAAGGAGTTGAGAGCTAGTGCACAGACCATGGCAGACATGGTGAAGAGTCACACTGCTTGTGCTTCTAATACTAAAGCTACCAGTGAAATTCACTCTACTGTGAAAGGTGCCAGTGCCCATGTTCCTGAGAGTCAGCTGAACAATAATGTGATGGAAGAAATGAGAGAGCTGCGGGCTATGGTGATGGACCTTATCCTCTCATCTCAGCAGTCTTTATCCTGGACGAGGTATGGCGGTTCCAATCCCAAGTCTAGGCCCAAGGAAGAGTACAAGTCTGAATCTTCTGACCACCAAAGGCAAGAAGAAGATTCTGTTTGAGCTCCTAATCCCCGACCATCTGTATTTTGTTATCACTGTGGAGAGGATGAACACACTAAGAAAACCTGATGTTCTCCTGAAGATGTGCACAGAGTAATTGCTAAGCTGCTTAATCAGGTTAGACAAAGCAACCTGAAGCCTCAGCCTAAGTAACCTCACAAGTCTTTTGTGTCAAAATCAACTGTCCAGTGACCTGTCAAGCAGCTGCTCCTGACTGGTCAGAAATGGTAGGTCCCTCGATGGAGACTACAGTGCACTTGGATGGTATCCCAGCCTGAGCCATGTTGGACAGCGGATAGAGACATAGAAGCTGACGGCAGATAAGGACCACAAGACCCATCCAGTCTGCCCATTTCTTTTTCTATCTTATAAATGTGCCATCGGCCTTTGCTCTGTCAATAGCCTATCTATTCATACTCATCTGTATTGCTCCCCTGTGCTTATCCCATGCCTGTTTGAAGCCCTGCACTGTATTCATATGTAACCCCTTTGTTACCCGGGGTTAACTAGAATCCCAGTAAGACGTAGTGGTAGGCAGGGAAGGCAGCTTGTGAAACTCCAGTTAAATGGGTTTCACACTGTCCTCAGTCACAGCTGAGACTTGAGAGATGACATCATAATAGAACTGTCGCAGCTGCATGAGCCACATTTGGAATCTTCAGCTCAGAGTAAGTTTAGAACCTTGGGAATTCAAAGTCAGTCTTCAGTTTGTCCTTAAGCAAACAAGAAGGACACCAGTAGTCTGTTTACCCCCCTCCCTCTGGGGGGGGTGAGGAAAAGTTATTTGTGGGTTCCAAGGGCAATCCCCTTCTCCCACCTTGGGAAGAAAGCTGCCTGTTTTAATTTAAGTTCAGTCTGTTCATGTATAACAGCAAAGGTTACAGTACTTCATCTGTGGGGCACCTGCAACGAATGGGTGAGTGTTTGGCCCCATTGGAAGGGGCAAACAACTTCTTTTCTTCAGTTGGATTTCAAGTATTGGGGACTGCTATTTGGGAGGACTATGTCAACTAGGACAAACAAATACAGCAATCATCTGTTTAAAGTGTTAATGGATTTAAAGTTCACTGTAGAGGGGGTGCTTCAGGTCATCCACCAGCAATCTACATTTTAAAGTCCAAAGTTCTGTGTGTCCAGAGAAATGGCCGGGTATGGGCTATGGGAGCTGGAGGTGGGAAACCTCCCATCTTTAGTAACCAGGTCCACCTCTACGGATTTCTTTTGTGTTTTTGCTACTTGCCTCATGCGCTTGGCCAGTGATGGGGTGGGTACCCAGACGTGGGTCGCAACTTGAAAATCTCTCTAGGAGTCGCAGACTTCAAGTGGTGTGGGGAGTCACAGTTTGAGAGCCTCCTTGTTTGATGGGATGTCTTTCCAAGTAGACTTTGGGTTCATTCGCCAAGTGGACCGTCAGTCGAGTGGCCGGAAGGGGAGACGGGCCAGTCGGGCTGTGTATCCAATGCGCATGCAAAGTCCGGGCTGAGTGCCTGGTGGGTCCAAAGCCAGACAACTGTTGTATTGTGTTCATTTCTCAAATGGACCGCTGTGTTTAACCTCTAATCTGCATTACAGTTACGTAGCCCTGTGGGGGACCATGCAGTGCTTTGTTTATGTTCAGTGAGTTAATAAGTAAAGCCACACTGAAAAATCCCAATTCTGGTTCTGGACATTACAGTTATTGCTTCCTGTAGTTGGATTTACTTGGATGCCCCTGTGCAGAGTAGCCAAACCTAGGTCTCTTGTGCCAGGTAACCTCATCCTTCCCCGAACCTGTAGAGACATATGTATATCCATGTTACAAAAATGGGCAGATGCCTTACAAAAATGGAGGCACCACTGGGATTTGTTTGGGAAGGAAGGTGCTTGGGCAAGTGGACTAGCGTTTTGGCTATCTGGCAGTCAGTAGCCCAAAAAGTTGAAGCAATTTCCCTAGTGTGTGCTGTGTGCTGTGAATCTTCTGCTGCTGTTTAAAAAATGCCAACTGTTTACCAAGGAGCTGTAAAGCCAAAGTGTGTGTCCTTGTCCTGCATCAACATAGTTTACAGCGTTTGTCAGTTTTAAAATAAAGTTCTGTGAAGAAAAGTGTGGAAAACTAGGGGTAGCAACAGAGAAATTATGCCCTGGACGTTGGAAATGCTTTCTGTGCAATGCTAGAGACTGCAGAGGTAATGGCAATGTTACATGGTTGAAATGGGCTCCCGCCGTGGAGTCAGTTGAAAAAAAAAAAAGTGCATCTTTTCAGTTTAAATTTGCCTGCTCGACGATCGCCATGAGGAGAGGAGCCCTCGTGAGGAAGAAGAGGCTCATTTGCATGGTGTCGTGTGGTTGGTCAGTTTGCCATTAGTCCCGCCCCTCAGCCAGCTCTTATGTGTCTGCTTCAGCATTCGAGAGGGAGACAGAGAGTAGTGCGTGTACTGGCAGTGGAGGAGCATTCACGAAGTGTTCAAAGCGCTGTAAACGGTTAAAAAGTGACTTTCCAGTTAAAAATCGGGCTCAACCCGCTTATCGATTGTGGGTCAGTGAATTGTGTGGTTAATACTACGATCGCGGAGACTGCCCACCCGTTTGCATTCTGAGGCCTTCAAAATCTGGCTGCAGGCCGTTTTACCCCCATCGCAGCAATCTGCTTCAATAACAGTGAGTAAATGATTTAAAACTGCTCCAATCAGTGATTTTCAGATAATGCCATATAAAATGTGTGTGCAGCTGTATAGTCGCTTTGCAAGTAGCGATTGTGTGATGTCCTGCTGGCAAGTGCAAGTCTGTAAAGCCATTAAATGTGTGCATAGCAATGAAAAGTAGCCTCAGTTTAAAGTTTGCAGCCAGAGAAAGACTGTGGGTTGTAAAATAAGTGCACCACTAGTAGAAGCAGGCGATCCTGTGCTGAAACCTGAAGTTTTAAAAGGGACTGTAATTAAATGAATGTTGCCAGCATGAAAGTCCAAGGAAAATCCTGTAATATGTGAACAGCCAGAACAGAGCAAGTTGTGCAGTTTGAAATAAAAGTTATTAGTAGCTGATGTAAATCGGGTGCGCAGTGGCTTGACCCAGAGTCTGAATGTTGATGCACAGGAGTGCTGCCACCGCCATTACAGGGTGGGGTAGTAAAGTAAACACAGCAGCAGAGGAGCCATTTTAAAGCTACAGAGTGTGTTCATTAAAGTGGGACTTTCAGTTACAGTGAACATTTGTTTGTTTTTATGCAGTTATGGCCTCAGGACCAGCTCGTTACCCGGATCATGCCTGGGATGCAGTAACAGCAGCAGTAAATAGATTAAGAGATATTGAAAATTGGTGCTATAGAGGGCAACTCCCTCCTGATGTGGCAATTCCTAATTATCCAGTGCGTGTATGCCAGATGTGCTTGAGTGCTGGAAGGGATGTCTTCGTGATTCCTCACTGTGCTGGTTGTCTACAAAATATGGCTTGTATAAAGTGCCTCAAATTGTTTGGCTCCACATGGACACAACTTCAAGAATCTGCAGTTGGCAGCACACAGCAATCAGCGGAGCCTGTGGAGGAAGGTTCCCCGGGGGAGTGTGGCACAAAGTTAGAGAGTGCAGAATTGGAGACTGAAGCTGAAATTGAAGCATTGGATGCTGGATCTCAGAAAGCAAGTTCAGATAAAGCATCAATAGTCCCCTGGGAGGGGGTGCCTAGCCCAAGTCGCGAAGGTGAAGATGAGATGCGGGAGGCCTTTGAATGGGAGGTGTCGACCTCCGCTCCCAGTGATGAATGGATAGTCTCGGGGGTGATAACTACTGCTCAATCCTGGGCTCAGATCCTCAGTGAAGAGGAAGATGAGGGGAACCTATGTGGCCTTGTGAGAAAGGAATGGGTACATAGCCTCAAGATCTTGCCTCGGAGGAATGTGTTCAGAAGGTGGTGATGCCACTGCCCTGGCTTCCACCGAAGAAGAAGAAGTCAGGGATCCATTTTAATTTCATTGAAGATGGAAGCTGGCAGAACCAGGACTGGCCACCCCAAACCAGGCCAGCGGTCTCAGATTGACCAAAGCAAGTAAAGAGGAGAGACTGGTTAAGTAGAAGGCCAATGAAATCTTTGGTATGACCTTTCCTACCTTTCCTCGGAGAGTCTGGAGGAGACTGAGAACTGCAGGAAATCCTGGATCTGGGATGAAGCAATGAAACATGTGCATCCTGGGGCTACCAGCATGTAAAGAATAGACTGTTCCACGAAAAGTATACACAGTGGAAGAGAGGCAGGACACTGTTTATGGACAGGGTGAGAATAGTGGACGGAGAGGGACGCGAAGTCTCACTGTGTGAATTATGTGCGTCCAGATGGAGTAGTAATTCAAGCCCCTGACCCCCTCTACTATTGGCCTCAGAGCAAGGACCTCCCAGTAATTAAGCCCATGCCTACAAAATGGAGAGCCGAGCAGTGGTAGTCAATACTGCCACATCTACACTGTGAAGTAACCTTATTGAACTGCCAATATGAATAAACAAGAACTCAGGTGCCCCATATTCTTCAGTCCACAGTGTACTGCCCTAATCAGCAATCATCTACTGGTACCACCAGATGACTTCAGATCCAGAGAGGACACCAGCCCAGCTGTTTCCTGTTCATCGCCTGGTAATCGGATGATGCCGGACCAGCTGTTTCTCTTTTTGTTCCTGTTCTAAGGTTCCTTCTCCAGTTATGACATCAGCCCAGCTGTTTCCAGATGTGACTCCTGTGGGTTCCCGGAAGATGTCCGCCCACCTGTATCAGAAGAAATGCTGCCAGGGAGCGTCTTCGGCAGGGACCAGGTTGGTGATGTACGAATACTTCAAGAGGCTGGTGAGTCATCAAAATTCTTTTTATTCTATCTTTATGACATTGCAATACACACCTTACACTACAGACTTCAACCAGTGTGTGAACTGTCCGCAAAGACTCTCCCCTTCGGGGTTATTGCCTTAAAGAACTGTGCTTCACGGGGCTCCGGCCCAGGAGAGACTCTTTAATGGACTGCCCTTCAGGCCTTGTAGTCACTAGTGGGACATTTAGGGCTTTCCATCGCCCCCTAAAGGTGTATTGCTACCAATGTCATTGTACTTTAATGTAAATACTGTTTTCTACCTTTTTCTAGAAAAAAAAATCTTTTCTTTTTTGGGATTGTTCAGTGCTTTTTCTGTGTGGTAAGGGTTGTTGTTGTCATTGTTGTTGTTTAGATAGACCGCACATGCAGGTTAGGATGTGTTTTTTGTTTTGTCTTTTCTTACAGGTGTTCCTGGAAGAGAGAGAAGACAAGAAGAGGAGGGGAGCTCATCGAGTCCCTCGTCAGTGCTATGGTGTAAATTTAAATGTACTGTGTTATTATTGCTAATGGTTGTAGTTGCAGGCTGCTCAAGGTCGGAGGGTCCCAGGGTTTTTGTTTTATTAGGGAATATTATGTTAGAGGCAGATAGGTTTCCCTAGAGGGTTGGGGGATAGACGAGGCTGTGATCCTGGGCGGCGTAGGGATTCTCAGTGCTGATCTATCAGAGCTATGCTCTGGGCAGTTCTACCAGAGCCACTAGGTGTCCATAGTAAGTGGATAGAGTAGAGGCTGATATGTCAGCTATAGGCCTCTAGGCCCTTAATGTTGCCTACCTGTGCTTGCACATGGTAGGAGGGGGCCTGATCACCCCCCTCCGCAGGTAGCACATAGGGTGGGATGGCCTAAGGCCGGGTGCATAATGACTGGGGACAGTCATTTTCCTGGTCAAGGCCGAGTGTAACCCCTTTGTTAGCCGGGGTTACTAGAATCCCAGTAAGACCTAGTGGTAGGCAGGGAAGGCAGCTTGTGGAACTCCAGTTAAATGGGTTTCACACTGTCTCACTCTGTCCTCAGTCACAGCTGAGACTTGAGAGATGACATCATAATAGAACTGTCGCAGCTGCATGAGCCACATTTGGAATCTTCAGCTCAGAGTAAGTTTAGAACCTTGGGAATTCAAAGTCAGTCTTCAGTTTGTCCTTAAGCAAACAAGAAGGACACCAGTAGTTGTCTGTTTACCCCCCTCCCTCTGGGGGGTGAGGAAAAGTTATTTGTGGGTTCCAGGGGCAATCCCCTTCTCCCACCTTGGGAAGAAAGCTGCCTGTTTTAATTTAAGTTCAGTCTGTTCATGTATAACAGCAAAGGTTACAGTACTTCATCTGTGGGGCACCTGCAACGAATGGGTGAGTGTTTGGCCCCATTGGAAGGGGCAAACAACTTCTCTTCTTCAGTTGGATTTCAAGTATTGGGGACTGCTATTTGGGAGGACTATGTCAACTAGGACAAACAAATACAGCAGTCATCTGTTTAAAGTGTTAATGGATTTAAAGTTCACTGTAGAGGGGGTGCTTCAGGTCATCCACCAGCAATCTACATTTTAAAGTCTAAAGTTCTGTGTGTCCAGAGAAATGGCCGGGTATGGGCTGTGGGAGCTGGAGGTGGGAAAACCCCCCATCTTTAGTAGCCAGGTCCACCTCTACGGATTTCTTTTGTGTTTTTGCTACTTGCCTCATGCGCTTGGCCAGTGATGGGGTGGGTACCCAGACATGGGTCGCAATTTGAAAATCTCTCTAGGAGTCGCAGACTCTAAGTGGTGTGGGGAGCCACAAGATGGGAAAATTACTCCTTGTTGGATGGGAGTCTCCTTGTTGGATGGGAGTTTCGTTTGGAAGTATGAAAACAAAATCTCTCTAGGAGTCGCAGACTTCAAGTGGTGTGGGGATCCACAGTTTGGGAGCCTCCTTGTTTGATGGGATGTCTTTCCTAGTAGAGTTTGGGTTCATTCACCAAGTGGACTGTCAGTCGAGTGGCTGGCAGGAGAGCCGGGCCAGTCGGGCTGTGTATCCAATGCGCATGCAAAGTCCGGGCTGAGTGCCTGGTGGGTCCAAAGCTAAACAACTGTTGTATTGTGTTCATTCCTCAAATGGACCGCTGTGTTTAACCTCTAATCTGCATTACAGTTACGTAGCCCTGTGGGGGACCATGCAGTGCTTTGTTTATGTTCAGTGAGTTAATAAATAAAGCCACACTGAAAAATCCCAATTCTGGTTCTGGACATTACAGTTATTGCTTCCTGTAGTTGGATTTACTTGGGTGCCCCTGTGCAGAGTAGCCAAACCTAGGTCTCTTGTGCCAGGTAACCTCATCCTTCCCCGAACCCGTAGAGACATATGTATATCCATGTTACAAAAATGGGCATATGCTTTACACATATCCACCATTTCCTGAGATAGGCTGTTCCATGCATCCACCGCCCTTTCTGTGAAAAATAACTTCCTCACATTACCCCTTAATCGGCCTCCCTATAATCTCATGCTGTGTCCTCTTGTCCTGCTATTTTTCTTATATTTAAACATGTTAGACTCTTTCACCTTGTTAATGCCCTTAAGGTGTTTGAATGTTTCGATCATATCACCTGTCTCCCTCCTTTGTTCTACGGTATACATATTGAGCTCCGTTAATCTGTCCTCATATGTTTTCTGATGCAGTCCCTGCACCATTTTGGTTGCCCTTGTCTGGACTGCCTCAATTTGGTTAATGTCCTTGTGAAGGTGTGGCCTCCAGTAGTGCTCACAGTACTCCAGATGGGGCTTAACGAGTGTCTTGTAAAGAGGGATTATTACCTCCCTCTTCTGACTTGTGATACCCCTACTAATACACCCTAAAATCCCCCTAGCCTTACCTACTGCCTTAGTGGTCTGCTTGGATGATTTCAGGTCATCGGTGATGATGATGCCTAAGTCTCTTTCTTCCCTTGTGACTGCCAGCAACTCCCCTCCCAGCCTATAGGTGGCTTCAAGGTTTCTCTTCCCTATGTGCATGATCTTGTACTTCTTTGCATTAAACCCCAGCTGCCACTTTTCCGACCATTTTGCTAGTTTATCCAGATCTCTTCTCATTCTGCCCACCCCATCTGGATCATCTACTCTGTTGCAGATCTTGTCATCTGCAAACAGACAAACCTTACCCTCCAGTCCATATGCAATGTCACTGATGAAGATATTGAAGAGGACTGGCCCCATGACTGATCCCTGATGTACCTCACTTGTGACTTGCATGTCTTCTGACTGTATACCATTTACCACCGCTCTCTCTTTTCTGCCGTCAACCAGTTTGCCACCCAGTTGACCAACTTCTGACCGACCCTGAGCCTACCCAGCTTATTAATCAATCTTCTATGTGGAACAGTAGTGAAAGCTTTGCTGAAGTCAAGGTAGGCAACATCAACTGTTCCCCCTTGGTCCACCACTCTGTTTACCCAGTCAGAGAAATCTATAAAATTAGTCTAACAGGACCTTCCTTTTGTTAACCCATGCTTTCTTTTATCCTGTGCTCCTATGGATTCCAGGTGTTGCACTATCCTTTCCTTGAGGAGTGCCTCCATAATCTTGCCCACTACTGAGGTAAGACTGATTGGTCTGTAGTTCCCTGCTATCACTCTTGTGGAGCAGGATTACATGAGCCCTTCTCCGGTCTTCTGGGACCTCTCCTGTGCTCAGAGATTCACTAAACGTTTCTGATAATGGCTCTGCTAGTTCCACCCTTAGCTCCTTTAGTACCCTGTCATGTATGCCATCAGGTCCCATTGCCTTGTCCACCCCGAGCTTATCGAGCTCTTGTAGGACCCTTTCTTTTGTGAAGGAACTAGTGCTCACCTCCCCCCCCCCCCGTTCCATGGTGCTGAGCTGTGGGCCCCGCCCTACCTTCTCTTCAGTAAATACCGAGCAGAAGTATCTATTTAGGATAAATGCTTTTACATGGTACTCCTCCTCACACGGCCCCTTATCTCTTTTGATGTTAGCAATACCCCCTCTGGACTTTCTCCTTTCACTAATGTATCTATAGAAAGTCTTGTCACATTCTTTTACTGTCTGTGCTAGTGTCTCCTCAGTTTGGGCATTTGTCTGCCTTACTGCCTTCCCTGCTTCCCTTAGGGAAGTTTGGTATGCCTCCCTATCTTCATCCCGCTGCGTTCCCTTATATTTCCTGAAGGTCAGCCTTTTGGCTCTGACCTTTTATGCTACTGATTTTGAGAACCAAAGTGGTTTTCTTCTTCTTTTGCACTTCCTTTTCTCTCTAATACAATTGTAACCCCCCTATGAATGGGGGTTCCTAAAAGTTTCCCCAGAGCTCGGGTGAATGCTCCGTGCCTGATTGGGGTTCGGCGTTAAAGCCGTTTAAATGTGTCACCAGTGAGCGCTTTTGAAGCCTCCATGTGCTGTCTCTTTAGGGGCTGCCTGGTTACAGCCGTAATTAACTGAAATGGGGGGGTTGTGTGGTTGTATGCCCGAGTCCTGCCCGGGACACTGGAAAGTTTCCCCGTTTCTGCCATCGTTAAGTTGTGCAGAGGGAGCTCTGCTGGGGCGTGATTGTTGCTGGAAAACAAAAAAAAACGTAAAATGATAATGATAACGTAGTTGTTCTGACCTGCCTTCCTTTGCAGTAGGGACTGTTTCGACTGTTTCCTCCATTTTGGTCCAGAACTGCTGAATTGGGCCAATCAGTACCTCGGGACCCTACAGAGTCAGCTGACCAATAGAGGGACTGCTTGTATTTTTGGGAAAGGTATTATGGGCTGTGGCGTTTTTTCGCACCACTGAGGGCAGGAGGAAATGACTGGCATGTTCAGCCAGCCAATGGAAACGGGTAGCGCCTGATCTGTAAGGAGTGCTTAATGCTGCCAAGAGTAGTCTGCGTTGAGGCTGGTGAGAAGAGAGGAGCTGTGTGTTTCTGCGCTGGTAGAGTGCTCACGCGGGAAGGCCTGCACCGGCCGTTGGGTTCTGCCGTGAGTGAGTCGGATAAAATCCGCTGCATGCGGTCAGAGGAAGCTGGTGCCAGCCCAGCTACCCACCAGGCTTGACCTGTATGGAGGATTGGAGAATCTGCTGAATTGCGCTCGGTCCTCGGGAAGGCTGAAACCGCCGTTGCAGCACCTTAGCAGCTGAGAGTTCGTGTAAGCCTTGGAGGCTGCGGCCTGGTATGGTACCCCTGTTATTTGCCATATAAATGTGTGATGAGGTTGGTGAAATTCAGGCTCAGCCCTGTCAGTGGTGAAGAAATCATTACTTTGTGGAGGCGTGAGTACTAGATCAGGGTAGCTCCCTGCCCAGTGTGCCAAGATTGGTTTCAAGTTGCACTGTTCTGCTGCAGACTGCCTAACTGAATCTTTGCTCCTTCTGACCTGCTTGGAATCTCTAAGATTATCTGTGTAAGGGCCCCAACCAGCTGCCACGTTGGACTAGCCATTAGGGCTTGGGTACCCAGGGACAGCAAACATTAGGGGTAGGCCTGTGCACAGAGCCCTAGTTAGATAATTATAGTGATAAGCAAATTAACTTGATTTCTCCCCCCCCCTTTCCTTGTTAGTGGCCCCATTAATAAATCAGATTGTGTGTTGCAACTACACCCTGGCTGGTTTGTGCATCCCTGGTGAACTGCTGCATAGTAACTGTGATATAACTGTACCTTATTTTACAAGGGGTCCCTGGAGTGAGCTGAAAGATACTATCTGGGGGGTAAGTGTACTGGTGAAAAGAATTGTTGGCACCCAGTGTGAGCCACTAGTGGAACAAAAGGGTGGTTGCAGTAACCCAGAGGGCTGTAGCCGAAGCAATCTCGATTGTATTAACCCCGACCTCTGGGAGACTCGCTGCTTGGATCTGGGCCCCTCACCCTGTCTCCAGGGGAGGCAGGCAGGGGTAGTAGCTCTAAGGGTAGCGCCCCCTGGGGGTTACACAATGGGATGTTGCTTCAAGTATTGCATCCTTAATGCTTGCCCACTTTGCCTGTACCTCCTCACCTGTATTTCTTTATGCCAGGACTAGCTTAACTCTGTTGGCCATCTTATCAAAGAGAGCTCCTCTGAAGTCCCATATTTTTGCCTTGGAATGGGATGATTTAGTTGTAGTGGGCAAATTAAACCATACCATGTGATTGTCACTGGCCCCCAGGTGACCTTCTACCTGGAGATCTGTGATCCTTTACCTGTTAGTCAGTACTACATCTAGGATAGCCCTGTCTCTTGTGGGTTGTTGTACCAGTTGTTTGAGGCCTTCCCCCTGCAGGGAATCCACCATGTGTCTAGTTCTGGCAGATGTTCCTGCTAGTATTGACCAATCTGTATCTGACATGTTGAAGTCTCCCATTATCAGAACCTCCACTTTAGTGGTTATGTTTTGTATATCTTCTAACAGTAATGTGTCTATGTCCTCCCCCTGGTCTGGGGGCCCGTAGACAACCCCAGTTCTTATGGTTGTCCCATTTCCTGTTTCCAGGGTGATCCACAGTTCTTCTGGCTCCTTATGTGTATTTTGACTTTCTGTAGCTTTGATATTTTCATTGACATATAGGGCCACTTCACCCCCTCTTTTTGCACCTCGGTTTCTTCTGAACAGTACATAGCCAGGTACTGAAGTCTCCCAAGTTTGGTTACTGGTAAACCACATATCGCTAATTGCTACTATGTCCAGTTTAGCCTCTGTCATTATTGCCTGCAGGTCTGGGATCTTATTTCCTAGACTGAGAGCATTTGTGTACATGATTTTCCATTGGTCAGATTTTGGTGTGTTAGCTTTTGGGTGAGGTCTGGCGTTTCCCCTGTGCATCATATGGGGAGATGGACTTTTTTCTTACCTGGTGATGCAAATGAACTGCAAACATGCTGAACTCCTGTTTCACCACTAGCTGAGAGGGAAGGGTGTTCTTCCCATTCGACGTATGGGGTGCTGCACCCCTCTCTCCATTTGCTAGTTTAAATATTCTGCAAAGATGTCAAACGTCTGCCCCAATGCACTGACTCCCTCCTTAGTCAGATGCAGTCCATCAGATTTAAAGAACTTTCGCTCCCAAAACTGTTGCCAGTTCCCTACAAATTTGTGTCTTTTTCCTGGCACCAGCCCTAGCACCACATGTTTAGCTCCCCTATCTCCCCTTCTCTGACCTTCTGTCCATCTGCCCCCCTCTCCCAGACTGGCAGGATCTCGGAGGAGGACATGCCGGGTGAAATGGATGATAGTTTGTCACTCAGCCTGGTCAGGTGTTTCTTGGTCTCCACAACTGACCGGCTGGCAAGATCATTAGTCCCTATGTGTACCAGGACACTAATGTTTTCTCCTGCTTCCTGAACAATTTTAGCAATGCGGTCAGTGTCTCTCCACACTGATGTACCTGGGAGTCATCTGACCATTGCCCCTGGCTGGAGATAGGTATCAACTCCCCGAATCTTGGAATCTCCTATGATCAGAAGTTTTTTTTGGATTTCCTTTTTGCTTTTTTGTTTTGGTTCCTGTTTTTGGGCAAGTTTTGTTCTAGTTTCTGTGCTGCAGTGTCCTCTGCCCCTTTGTTTGATTTCGGAGATAGATGCAGATACCTGTTTGTAGTTTTTATATGGTTTGTGGAGGTAATATGTTGGAGAGCACTGAGTGACAGGGCACCCAATTTGCTCCTCCTAACCACCTGCCAACCTCCTGGACCAACTACCCTCTGCGGTCGAGGTGCTTCTGTTGGATGTTGGGGAAATGGCGGGTGGTTCTTATATTTCCTCTTAAATATGAAATTTGAGGCACGCAATCTCTGCCCATGCTGCCTGGAGCTGAGCCCTAAGATCTCCAATGGCCCAGCATGTAGGGCAGTGTCCTAAATCCTGTAAAACTGCCCTTCTGAACAGTATTTCGCAGTACCAAATAAATAAATAAAATAAATAAATAAAAGGTTATACATCACAACCAACTCCCTTCCTATAATAGGGTTCACTGCGTCCTCTAATTTAGTAATCTAACCCTCCACTCAGTATTTTCGGGGTTGCCCTTATAGAAAAAAGGGATCAGCTGAAGAGGTGCAAGATATCTAGGTAAGAAGCAAATGCTAAAGGTTCCAAGGGGATAAATGCCATTTCTTACCAGTAACTGTCTGAAACAGTGTGGAAAATGGTAAATTTAAAATGTGGAATAAAATGTAACTGTTTAAACTATGCAAGTGCTATTAGAAACTTTCATTTAAAGGGGAAGCATGCTAAATTGTACAAAAATATAGTATATCTGCGCAGATTTGTACATAATTATGTGTGGTCTAGACCTGTATATAAACCTGTAAATAATAGAAAGTGTTAAAGGTAATTATTATTTATATTATAGACTTGGCGTAGACACCAAGTTTCCTAGGCATGGGAGAGTGTAGCGCCCCCCCAAAATTAGGGGCTTACCTTAAGTGTCTCCCAGGGCTCCAGTAATGCCCACTACCAGGCAGATGTCCATCAAGACTGGTAAATCCATGGCTGTTGGTGTTCCCTGTCGATCTGCATGACAGTGCCATGCCAGTGTCTCTGCACAGTCCCCTTTAAGAGCTCCAGCTTTGTGTATATTGTAAATAGGCTGGGTCAGAGTGTTTTGGAGCTCATGACCAGCCAGATTCTCCCCTGATCTGCTCCACTCAGGTGTCAATAACAGTGCAGAGGGAGCCCTGCGTAGTACTGTAACTATTTATTTCTAACTATTTAATGTTTCTTAAATCAAATAAGATGTTTAAACTGCCTTTATTGCAATGTTTACTCCCTAATGGGGAGCTGCCATGTTTGGTCTGGGACTTCCAGGGTTTAAACCAATTGGGACTCAGGGGACATCAAGGGGTTTGTAGTTCAGGTGCCTTGTGGGAGGAACTGTGAACTCTAGTGTTTGGCACCTGAAAGGACCAATGGGAGCCTAAGACTGTGACTGACAGCTCTCTGGGCCAACTGGATTGAAGGGAAAATGGACAAGTCCGGGAACAATAAAAAACAAACAAAATAAAACTGTTGCAGTCCAGCTCGAGCTCTCAAGCTGAGGAGAGCTCAGTGTGTTTCGGCCACAGTCACAGGATAAGAGCCTGTCTTGTCCCTCTACGCTCATCAGGAACTGCTTGTCCACAGATCAAAGGGTCGCTCAGTGAGTCAGCTGAAATTGCAACTGACCAGACAGCCAAAGATAGAATGAGAAGTTAAATGTTGCATCAGCTAAACTGTTTGTTGCCAGTCAGCCCAGTGGTGCTGAGGGTTGAGGCACTGGATACCACGCCGATGACCTAGGATCAGGAGTGACCTCGGGCATCATAGGGTCAGCTGGGGGGAGGAGGACTGAGTGTCCCAGGGACTGCTCTTCTCCTCCAGGGAGGAAGGGGACAACCACGGTTGCACCGGCTGCTGGCGGTGGCTGGGGACTGGTGTAGGCTGCAGTTAGCATAGGGGTTGGCGCCGGCCGACACCGGATGTGCAGTGCACGTATGTGTACACAGCAATGGCACTGATGTCATTGCATGCCTGTGCCATGGGGAAGGGAACCAGAACAAGGAAAACAGCCAATCCTCCAGCACTTGTGATGGTTGGCCCCCGATGGCATTGCACTGGATGCTCCCAGAGTGCTTCCTCTGAGTCTGACTCCCCAAAAGGTCTTCTGCAATTGCGGTGAGTGATGCAGCTGAGATAGGGTGGAGAGGGCGAGGGGGGTGAGCTCGAGCATGGCACTTGGTGCGGTGCCACTGGAACCGATCGGAATAACTGGAACCATAGGACCATGCCTCTGAGGAGGTAAGACAGAACAGAAAAAATATGCAACAAAAAAATAAACTGTTTACGGCCTACTGCACATAAAGAGGCAGTGATCCAGGGACTCCTGTTGCCAAAAGGGAGCTATCCTCATGAAGTAACGAACTGTCCTACCAGCTGGAGGTTTGCACCAGCAAACAAACTGAACTATTCCAAAACATCCTTCTGCATACAGGCCTATGTTATACTTGGCCCAGGCCATATGTTCCTGTCCCAGTGTCAGCATCTTGGTGAGAGACAGGATTCAGGGATTTAGCCTCTGCACAGCAAATCATCACAGGTTGCAGCCACCTACAGGGCAATGCTGTGAAGAGAAGGTGAGTCGTGATGGCCCAGTTCCCCATGGACAGCAACTGCCAATTGCAGGTCTTCATTTTGCCAGAGCCCTTATCCATCGACCAGGTAAAGTGAATAAAACCAGGGTAGCTCCCTGCAACAAATGTTTTAATCACCAATGGTACTCTCTGATTGTGTTCAACCAGTGTTCAAGTGTTTCAATAGACAGGTAAACCAGCCATAGAAACAAATAACAATCTGCTTTGCAATGCCAATGTTTAATTGATTTCTCCATCAAGGGCCCCCACAACAGAGCACCATTCTGGCATGCCAGCATCACACTCTGGGTACCCCGTAGTTGTTAGACTATTTAATACAGGGACTTAAGTGATTGCTTGCAAAGTAACCTGTCTCAGTACAGCAAAGTAATCATTATTCTGAATTATTTCCCCCTCCTTGTTCATGACCCCTTAATAAACCCAATTTACTGTTTTACTGTTAAGCTAGCTTGTGAGCATATCATTATCTGGTCTAAAGCTACTGAAACTTTGATAAAGTATTTGAAGTGCATGCCTGCACTTGAACTGTCTCTTATAGGGGGTTCACCAGAATACTAAACCCTGGTGGTAAGTGCAAGGTGTGTGAGCATATTATCAATGCTTGTTGAAAACTGTGTATTGACTGATGAAACTGGTTATTGCAAGGTCGAGGGTATAAGGTCACTAGGTGGGACTGTGGGTGGTTATAGCTTCCCAGAGGGATGTACCAGGCTAGATAGATACCACAAAGCACTACTCTGGGTGGAGGCACGAAATATGTATATATGCAGGTAAAGGTTACCCCCTAATTTACTAGAAACTGAACCCAGGCCCATCATCAACCTGTACTTAGGCAAGCACTCAGGGGTAGTAGCCCTTGCTATAATGGCACCAGGGTTACACTTACACGAAACTCCCTTGGTCTTACTGTTCTTCCAATTTAATAAAACCTACATGAGCATTGTAATAAATATACAACACCAAATGTGCAACACAAAATCAAATCCTAATTTTAAAGACTTGATCAGTTACTGGATTTTTGAAGTTGTTAGTTACCTGTATATAAGAACAAAATTAGCATTTTTCACACTTCTTAGTTCCTACAGGTGGCTGCATTGACCACAATGTATTGCTTTTCTTTTGTAAATATGACCTAACCACCTTATCTCTTACAGTAGGGGGCTCACTTATAGATTATCTTGGGACCCTCACCCACATGCTCCCTCATTTTCTCATCTGTTTGTAGAATATCCCAATTTTTAGTAATGATTTCTTTCAACTCCGTGTTTCTAGCACTGTACTTTGTCACAAAATCAATATCTTGGAACTTGTTTTCTCCTTGTAAATTTGTTTTTTGTGTCAGAGTATCTGCCCAGGGCATAAGGTCTACTACATTTACCTCTTTTTGTATTGTGGCTTTACCATAGCCTCTCTGTTGGAACCGCTGTACCTGCAAACACTTTCTGCACTTCAAAATCTTCCCTGTTGTTACAATTTCTTAGGGTTGTAGTTAGTTGCCCTTTGGGTATGTTTACTGGGATATGTCTAGGATGAAAGCTGCTAGCCAATAATAGGCTGTTTTTGCTTGTAGGTTTGGTAAATAGGGAGGCAGTATAGCGCAGTGGTTTAAGGCTCTGAGCTGCAACTCTGGAGACCTGGGTTTGAATCCCACAGCCCCCACTTGCATACTGTGTGAACCTCAGCAAGTCACTTAACTTCCTTGTGCTCCCAGGTCACACCTGGAAACAAGCTTCAGCTTAGTGTGCCTCTCCTGGTTAAACAATTTCCCCTTCCCATTGCCCCCCCCCATTTTGAAGATCCTTAGATCCAGAAAATTCACCTCCTGGCTACTTACATGGGCCTTAAATTGTAAATTATCATTCGTAGTATGTAACCACCCAACAAATTCAGAGAACATTTCACTAGTCCCCTTCCAAACAATAATGATGTCATCAATAGAAAAACACCACCATTCCAAATATGAATAATATGGATTTGTGGCATCGTTTCTCATCCAGTCCCTTTCCCATTTGCCAGTATACAAATTGGCATAACTGTGGGCCATGGTGGCCTCCATTGCCATCCCCTTAGTTTGTTTATAATAACTTCCTTGGAATAAGCAGATATTTGAACAGAGGACCAATTCAGCCAAGTTAATAAAATATTTAGTAGGGACTTCATGTGTATACTCTTGCTTATTTAAAAATTTTCAGTGCTTCAAGTCCACCTCCGTGGGGGACATTGGTGTACAATGCATCAACATCTAATGTTGCAAATATCCAATCATTCCCCATTTCCAGCTCATCCACAATATTAATAATATTTGTGGAGTCCTTAAAATATGATGGTAACCCCTGTACTAATGGCTGTAGATGTTTATCTATAAAACTAGATACCAGCTGCATGAGCCACCCCCTCCTAGATATAATGGGCTGACCAGGTGGATTCACAGAGTCCTTATGTATCTTAGGGAAGCAATAAATGGTTGGGACTAACAGGATGCTGGGATGTATCAGGAGGGGTATTGATAGCAGAAGAAAGGAGGTAATACTGCCCCTCTACAGATTCCTGGTGAGGTCTCACCTAGAGTACTGCACCCAGTTCTGGGGTCCTCAGCTCAGAAAGGATAAGGATAGGTTGGTGACAGTGCAGTCAAGAGTAAGAAAAATGATTCGGGGCCAGCAATGAAAATCTTATGAGGAGCACTTCAAGGAACTAAATATGTACTCACTGGAAACCAAAAGAGAAAGGGGTGATATGATAGAAACCTTCAAGTTCCTTAAAGAAATTAAGAAAGTGAGCTCTGGGGAACTATTTAGCCTGAATATCACTTTGCAGTCATGTGGACATGAATGGAAATTAACAGGAGGTAGGTTCAGGAGAGATGTGAGGAAATACTATTTTATGGAAAGGGTGGTGGAACCTTGAAACAGTCTGTCGGCTGAAGTGGTGGGTGTAAAAACACTCAGGTGATTCAAGCAGGGCTGAGAGATAATGAAGGAAATAGTGGTTACCGGGGGTGACAGGACCAAGGAGGAGAATAGAGGGAGGATGGGGAAGGTAAGTACCCTGGAGGAACAGTAGGTTCCAGGGAATATAGGGAAATTGGGCACACTGGATGGACCTCTGGTCTTTTTCTGCCATCATTGTCTATGTTTCTATATTAAATGATAGTAGAGTTTCAGAAAGAATGGGCAGGAGTTACTCATAGAGGTATTGCACGTTTTGCCACATGTGAGAGGATACTTCCAGTTGCTGAAGCAGCATGCAAGGACAAGGAGGCATCCTCCTCAAATATAAGCTCAGATGCTGAGGCAGTGATTTCTGATAAAGATGGTGGTGACTGTGGGGACTGCGAATGGGATCGCCCAGGCTATGTCCCAACTGATGATGATGGCACTTCCAGTTCTGAATCTTGTGGCGATGAGGTTGATACTAGTTTTGATGAGGGGGTAGGAGAGGATGTCACTGTATGGTATGAGACGCAAGTGCAGAAAAAAAATCATATGCTAAACGTAAGAATAAGAAGATGAGCATGAATGAGAAAAATTCATGTGAACAAGGAAATGGCAGTCTAGGGTTTCCTCCATGTCCCTTGACTTTACAAGAAATAGTGCCATGCACCGTAGTACAAAGCACAAAGGGTACTGTAAATATTTAGTGTGGCATTTATTTTCTATTGACCCTGCAGACAACTCTTGAGAAGTTGAGCTGTATGTAGTCTGTGCAAAAAGAGTGTCAGTCGTGGTGGCAAAGTGGGACATTTTGGGACATCAGTAATGATATGACATGCAAAGGTAAAACACCCAATTGAGTGGGGCAGGGCAAGGGACAGTGTGGTTAATATGGGCGGTAGTGGAGGTGGTGGTGGCAGTGACCATAGTGGCAATGAACTGGAAGCAAGAAATGACATTTAATCACTTGATGTGTCCATGTAGTCTTCCCAGACAAACATAGATTGTTTTCTTCTGACACCATCAAGAACTGCACAATCCCACAGTAGTACTTCATGTAAAAAAAGGCATGAAAAGTACGATCCCCCAAAATTAAAAATATCTTGTCATTCTTGTTAAGTAACATTAAAAGAAAGTGTTGTGAGGACATCAAAATTTACCCACAAGCATCCATTATGCCAACTGTTAAATAGAGCCACTGCAGAGCTGTTGGCCGATTGTCAGCTCTCTTTTGCTTTTGTTGCCCAGAAAGATTTCCTCATGTTCATGAACTGGATTGAACAATGGTACACCACTCCCTGTCAAACATATTTCTCAAAAAAGGCTATTTCACAGTTATATGACTTGGTGTGTAGTGCGGTCACTAAACAGTAGTAACTCTCTGAGGTAAAGCAGGATCACATAACCATGGATATATAAACCAGCAACCAAACAACTGACTACATGACTATTACACCTCATTGTGCAAGTTTTCAGTCAGAAAGTAATAATTTCAACTCTACCAGCTGGCCCAGTGGCACTGAGGGCTGAAGCACTGGTCGCCTCACCTCACACCACGTCAGCGACCCATGTTTGGTAATGAGTGCAGGTCAGTAGGGGAGGAGAAGGATTGAGCATCCATCGGACAGCTCTCCTTCTCCGGGAGGGGGGTCCATGACAGTCAGGACCTGAGTGCCCCCTGGAGGAAGCTGGGGAACACGACACTGCGCTGTGCTTTGGGGAGGAGCTGGGGCAGACACCAGGAGGGAGCACATGTGGACGTGTGTGCGCTCCCCCCCCACTAGCATCATTGCATGTCTTCAGCTCAGCGGAGAAAATCAGGAAAAAGGAAGACATCCTGGTCAGACAGCTTGATGGCCATCCAATGGTACACCGACTCTGGTGTCGTTGCCGATTCTGGATCCGGACAGGGTGGGTGAAATGGGCAACAAGGACCCTGATGGAGCACGGGGTAGTCGGACAGCAGACGGAGTCCTGGGGGTGCCAGGAATGGGAGCAGACTAGGTATGCGTGAGAAAGAGATAGCCAAAGAAAAAAATTCCCACTCTACCATAAGTAGTAGGAAGCAGGCTGTATTATGTGCCACTACTTTTCAAGAAAACCACACTGCTGTGAATATGTTGCAGGAGCTGCAAAATCAATTTCAGAAATGGCTTACTCTCTATTCCTTATCTTCAGGCTTCATGGCATCAGATAATGGTAGCAACGTAGTCAAGGCTGTTAGAGATGGCAACTACCAACATATACCTTGTTTTGGACATGGTTTAAATCTTCCCATCCATGGTTTCTTAAATGGAAACAGAAATGCTGACTGAAAACCTGTTAGGTCTTGCTAGGAAGATATGTGGGCATTTCAGCCATTCTATGAAAGCACAAAAAATCCTAAAGGGGCTACAGAGGTCAAACAACTTACCCTCACATACATTAAAGCAGAAAGTTCCAACCCACTGGAATTCAACATTTTACATCTTGGAAAGGCTTCTTGAACAGAAAAAGCTATACATGACTACACTATGCAGAATCAAATAGGTAAAGTAAACATCTGGGGCCAGTTATTCAAAACGTAGCCCCAAGGCTAAATTAACACTGCCCAGCATGCTAAATTAGACCTGAACCAGTAGCAAGCTATATTCAAAGGAATAGTCCGGGGCTAAACCTGCTGAATATAGCATGCAAAGGAAGCAGTGCAAACAGGGCTGTGAGTGCAGTGCTAAAATAGCCCAGGAAATAAGACAGCTCTGAATATAGTGACGGAAAAGTGCAAAATGCAACAGCAGCTCAGTGGAAACAGAGGTGGAGTAAGGCAGAGTTGAAGTTGGTGGACAATATGTGTGTGTGATACCAAAGAAGTGCTGCACAACAACAGCAAACAACAATGCAGGTCACACACTGCAGAACTGTGCTATGATTTTGAGAGGTTTGCCCAGGGCTAACCCGATTGCACAGTGTGCTAACACATTAGCCTGGTGAAACACGTTAGTCTGGGGCAAAAGTTTGCCATATTCAAAGCTCCTCTGCAAATAAGCCTACTCAGGAAATCCATGGGCAAACAGTCACATTTGCATCTCATTATGGCCTGCTTTGCATGCACTCCCATGTACTTTGCCTGGCACTATTGCTCAGAACTCACAGCAACCCCCCTGTTGGTTGGAATGGAAGTACAGGTGGAAGCTGGAGGCCAGGGTGTTCTCACAGCAACCCCGTTGTCGGAATGGACGTACAGGCTGGATGCTGCAGGAAATGGGAGTTTGCAGGCACATTTAGTGCAAACCATTCACCCATGCAGAACTGCAATGAGGGACACTGACTCTCACAACGAGGGACTCGGCATCATACCTCTCAACCTCTTCCCTCATAAATCAGGGACAAAGCTTAAGAAACCCGTAGACAAAGATCCCAAATAAGGGACACATCTGCAAATTGGTACCATTCAGTCAGAGAAAGCTGACAGAATAAGGGGATTAGTGTGAGATGCATGTTCTGAAGAAGAACAAGCCTGTAATGTTAGTGATTGACATTATTCTGTGCTTACAGTCCCCACTGTCCTGTCACGCAAACACGTATGTCCCAAGGGATGGAGGAAACTCATGAGGCAAGATCAGGGACATTCCTGAAAATCAGGGACAGTTGAGAGGTATGTACAGCATCAAACATGGAGATAAATGCCCAGAACACAGTGGAAACATTGCCATTACTTGCACAATGGTACCTATTTATGTAGCAACATAGAATATCAGTAATTGCTGCCTGAACATATGAATTGACAGCACATTTTCTGTGTGTACAACACCTGTTCCATGAAGGACAGAGGAGGGATAGCAATTTAGAGGGGTATAATGAGGTTCTCATGGTGGACACTTGGGAGGTATGCTCCCAACCTGGATATAGTCCACCACATACCTGGTACTCTAGTGTCCCCTCCACATCACCCATCAAGTTCCCGACTCCCATAGCTTGCAAGCATATGTATTTTCTCTGGTAGTCTAGTGGTCCTCCACCCCTGCATCACATTCCCCAACCTCATAGCTTGCAAACATATGTATTTTCCTGGTAGTCTAGTGGTCCTCCACCCCATCACATTCCCAACCCCTGTAGCTTTCAAAATAAGTAGTTTCCCTGGTAGTCCAGTGCCCCACCCCCTGCCTGGCAGTGCCAACCCCTGCTCCCCAGCCATCCTCGAATGGAGCCAGCAACTGGCTCAACCCACTGCTCACCTTCGTGGCCAGTCACTGACTGAGTGTTGAATGGCGCGTATCATAATAGTGATGAATGAGTGCATACTCGGTCAGGGAATGTGATGGGGGACCACTAGACTACCAGGAAGATACATATGCTTGACAGCTAAGATTGTTGGGGATCGGGGGACACTACACTGAAATTTACCGTCACAGTATTTTGAAGTTATGCTGAATTAATTCAGATTACAACATCGCATTACCACATGCTTTTGCAGGCGGTATTTGGTACGCTTTTACAGGTGGTGCAAACACTCTGAGCGTGGCACTATTCTTTGAATATCCGTGCGTCGGCATTCATGGCCACCCTCCCTGAATACATTAACTTTTAGCATTGGCACTATCACACAGTGCCAGTAATTAAAGGGCTTCTTGAATATTGCAGCCGGGTGCAAATTCTATTCCAGTGCAACAGATTTGCACCAGGCACAAAGCTTTAAATATCTGGCCCGATGTTCAGTTCCAGCAGCTAGACTCTACTGGAATCTTTGGTCACCTTATTGGAGCCACTTGATACTGCCACACATGATGTCAGTGTGGACAGTGCAACTCTGAGTTAAATTCTTCTTCAAATCAAATTTCTTCATATTTTCCTTGATGACATAAAGAAGGATTTTCAGTCAGAAGATGACAGCACTGCTGTTATGCTGGCAGATGTCTTGAGTTTCAGACTGTTGGCTGATCAAACAATAAATGCCATGTTTAAGAATGACACCTTGGTGTTGGCTAGGTTGCTAGATTCCCACTTTAAGGGGAATATTGAAGCCATCCTTCCTGCAGGGTAAGACATCGAGTACTGGAGAGATCTTCTGCTTACCAAATGTGACATTGCCCTACAAACACCATTAACTGATGTACAGCAGCCAAACCTGAACCATCTGATGCTGAACCATCAGAGTGCACCTCTGGTGCAGACAATAGCACATGTATCAATTCTTCACAGTCAGCAGTGTCATCAGCGAGGGAAAGGACAACTACAGCTACTTCTCCTGCATCCTATGTTCAGGGTAAGAAAGGCAAATCACTTCTGAGTTGCCTACAACAACAAGGACTGGTATTCTATAAACAAAGTGCAGTTGGTTCATCTGGCAGACTGGTGACCGTCTCACACAGCACAATGATCCTGGAGTACTTTGCAGACCATACTGTGAATGATCTCTGGGAAGATCCATTACTCTATTGGAAACAAAAGAGAACAATATGGCCAGATCTAGCAAACCTTGCAATAATGTACCTCAGTTGTCCCCCTTCAACCATATAGTCAGAACACATATTTAGTGCAACTGGAGGAATAGTCACTGACCACAGAACACTGCTAAGTCCTGCAAATGTGGAACGGCTTACATTTCTCACAATGAATGCTGACAATTTCCCAATTGTCCCAAACACTGAATTATGTGAGTCTGACATTGAACATGAACAACAGCCTGCAAACAGCGATACTGAATATGATGACTAGGTTGTGTACGAAACAAATGGAACCATCATCACTGCCACCGTGCCAGCCACATGTGCCACACTAGTACTACTCTTAGTTTTCTTTTGTCAGTCATCAGTTTATATTATTTAAGTTTGAGCGATGCCCGTATAATTTTTTAAAACAGCAGCAGGCTCAATCATGGCATCTGCACCTCTTGTACCAACCTCAGCAATACCCACCAGGGGGATAATTTTTTAAAACAGCAGCAGGCTCAATCACAGCAGCTGTGCCTCTGCTACCTACCTCAGCAATGCCCACCATGGGTATAATTTTTTAAAACAGCATTAGGCTCAATGCTCAATCACAGCAGCTGTGCTTCTCATACCTACATCAGCAATGTCCACCATGGGTATAATTTTTTTAAACTAGGAGCAGGCTCAATCATGGCAGATGCACCTCTTGTACCTACCTCAGCAATGCCAGCCATGGGTATCATTTTTGGAAACAGCAGCAGGCAGAATCAGAGCAGATGCTTATATTTTACCTACCTCAGAAATGCCTGCCATGGGTATAATTTCTGGAAGCACCAGCAGGCTCAGTCATGGCAGCTGCACCTCTTGTACCTACCTCAGAAATGCTCTCCATGGGTATAAGTTTTGGACACAGCAGCAGCCTCACAAAGAGCAGCTGCACCTCTCAAAACTACCTAAGCAATGCCCACCATGGGTATAATCTTTGGAAACAGCAGCAGGCTCTCTCAGAGAGCCTATGCTGTACTTGCCTCAGCAATGCCCACCATGGGTATAATTTATGGACACAGCAGCAGGCTCACTAGGAGCAGCTATGCCTATAATACCTGTCTCAGCAATGCCTGCCATGGGTATAAGTTTTGGAAACAGCAGCAGGCTTGCTAAGAGCATCTGTGCCTCTTGTACCTGCCTCTGCAATGCCCACCCCGGGTATAATGGCTCGGGGCACCTAACAAACAGTCTAATAGTTTACAAAAACAGTCTTTCACATGATTTTTTGATGGTCAGGGTTGAGTAATCAGGTAATAGAATGGGTCGGGTAGTCGACTCGACTACTCATTTTTCATCTGCTTATTTTTAGGGTACCCATGGGTAGTCTTGGTGGGTGGGTATTTTAGTACCCACCCATTCTTAATTCCAACACACAGAACTGTACTTGCCTGTTCACACTGCAGCTAGAACTGTAGTTAAACTGTTGCAGCATAAACCATGTTTACTACCATCCAGACATGTGCATAAAACTAGGCATAGGTGAATCAGTTCTGGTACAGTTCTGAACCCCATTGAACTGAGCTGACAGCTCTGTCCAGAAAAACCATACCTTTCACGGCTCGACCCAAATTGCAAAGTTGGCTTAGTTTGGAAATACGGTTCAGTCCAGTACTGCATGGAAAAGGCAGTGCAGGGTATAGAATAGTGCAGGAAGAAATGTTTCCTTTCTTCTCTGATCTCTGCCAAAGACTCCTGAGTCTCTGGACCATCACATGACCAACAAAGGGAAACTCTCATGATCCTGGGGCACTGAAGGGAGTCAACCAGTGAGGGTCTGTGTTCTGTGATTAACACATGTTCTAGCCAATCTTCTATGTCAGCCACCACAGAACCTCTCTAGGAAACAGAGTATCAAGCGCATTTCGGGCTTTGCAGTCAATGGAGACAGTTGTGTATGTATTTGTGTATGAAGACCGGAGATTTCTCTGAAAAACAACCCGTGAAAACACTGTTAGAGAGGAAGAGAGAAAGAGAGAGAGGGTGAGTAGAAACTGAGCAACCAACGAATTCAACAGCAGAAAACAGCAGTGTTGCAGATGTTGCAGCACACAGAGTACTTATTAAAAAATTGATTTTTTTCATTAGAGTGTAGAGACTAATGAATTCAACAGCAGAGTGCTGCAGATGTTGCAGACTCAACAGTAAAACAACAAAACACCTGTTTTTGTTTAGTCAGAGAGTGTGTGTATATATATATATATATATATATATATATATATATATATATATATATATATATATATTTAGAAGAGAGAGACTGAGAGACTAGACTGTGTTGCCCATCTCTGTGTTGTCCTGAAAGGTCATACTACCCTAGGCTCTGTGTTACCCATCTCTGTGCCATCATGCTATACAGGTTGTGAAGGGAGGGCATCACATCTCAGATTCTGTGTTGCCCGTCTCTGTGCTGCCCTGAAAGGTCACAGTGCCCTAGACTTTATGTTGCCAATCTCTGTGCATTCAAGCTATACAGACTGTGAAGGGGGGATGTCACATCTTAGATTCTGTGTTACCCACCTCTGTGCTGCCCTGAAAGGTCACACTGCCCTTGACTCTGTGTTTCCCATATCTGTGCCATCATGCCATACAGATTGTGAAGGGGGGCATCACATCTCAGACTGTGTCACAAGGGAGGCCCACAGGAAGGAGGCAGAGGACACCACAAGGAAAGGAAGCAGCTCCTGGTGGGGGACTCAATTATTAGGGGGATAGAACTGGGGGGAGCAGGGAAAACTGAAGTAAGGTGCCTGCCTGGTGCCATGGCTTGGAGAGACAGGAAGCGCATCCTCAGGATCACGAGAACAGCTGCATGGGAGTCTGAGCTGGACATCATTGTCCACCTAGGGACAAATGACTTGGCTAATCATGAGATTAGAGCAGTGCAGAAGGACTTTGTAGAATTGAGGAGGGGCCTAAGACAAGTAGCACACACAATATCCTTCTCTAAGGTGCTGCCTGTCAATGGCATGAGTGAGGCAAGGGTACTTTGCACCATGCAGTTTAATGAATTGTTGAAAAAAATGGTGTGGAGCACAGGGGTTTGGCTTCACTGGGGACTGGGGTTTTACCTGGAGGGACACCAGCCTATATTGGCAGGATGGTCTGCATCTGTCCAGGAAGGGAACAAGTCTTTTGAGCAATTGGTTTAAATGCTTCATTGGCAAGCTTTTAAACTAGTCAAGGGGGGAGGCACTGATAAGCAGCAGGAAAATCCCAGCCTCTCCCTACAAAACAGGGTACTAAATGAGAAAATGACCGAGGTAGACAGGTCAGTGAAGGATGCTGCAAAAGAAGGTAAAGCCATCAAAAAAATGGAGAGCAATGAGTACCAATGCCCATAGTCTGAGTAACAAGCTTCCTGAATTAGTGGCATTGATGGAGGAGGAACATCTGGATATCGTGGCAGTCACAGAAACATGTTACACACAAAACCATGACTGGGACATAAACATACCAGGATACACTATCTACAGGAAGGACAGGGAGGGTAAAAGAGGAGGAGTAGCTCTTTACATAAGGGAAGGAATCAAAGCAACAGAACAAAACGGAAAACAGGGAGGAGAAGAAGCACTGTGGGTAAATTTGGAGACCAGCAATGGCACCACAATCCGCACAGGGGTTGTATACAGACCCCCTTCTCAGGGGGAGGAAATGGACAAGGAAATGATAGAAAGAATACTTAGAATGGCAGAAAAAGGGGAGATATTGCTGATGGGTGATCTGAATATGCCAGATGTTAACTGGAGTGCAGTTGCAGCAGCCACTTCAAAGAGTGGGGTTATTCTAGATGCCCTACAAGGGCATGCCTTAGACAACTAGTATTGGAGCCCACTCGAGAGGGAGCAATCTTAGACCTGGTTCTCTCAAATGGAGATGAAGAGAGGATCACAGATGTAGAAGTGGGTAGCCATCTGGGAACTAGCGACCATCGAACAGTATGGTTCACAATAAACACAGCAATAGAGTCAAGCCATACAAAGGCAAAAGTGCTGGACTTTAGGAGGGCTGACTTTGCCAAAATGGGTGAGTGCCTAAGGAATGCACTAGCAAATGGGCAGGAAGGAGGGGTGGAAGAACAATGGGGAATAATAAAAACTGCCATCACAGAGGTAACAAGCCTTTGTGTGAAGCAAATTAACAAAACGAAACGATGTAAGAAACCACTATGGTTCTCAAAGGAAGTGGCAGTGAAGGTTCAAGTGAAAAAGAAAGCATTCAGGAAGTACAAGGAATCACAGAAAAGAGCAGGACAGGGAACTGTATCAGTTAAAAGCAAAAGGAAGCTGGGAAGGCAGTCAGAACAGCAAAGGACCAAACTGAGAAAAAGATAGCCAACTCAGTTAAGAAGGGGATAAAACCTTGTATAGGTACATCAGGGAGGCGAAGAGAAGACCAAGGGAGGCTAGTGAGGCTTAATAAAGAGGAGGAGGGTGGGCAGAGGGTGACTGTGAAAAAGGCAGAGATACTAAACAAATATTTTGCTCAGTATTTACAAAGGAAGTGAGAGTACTTAAAACAAACAGTAGAAACACTCTGGATACAGAAGTTGATACCAGCCCATTTACAGAAGAAAGGGTTCTGAAAGAACTCTTAAAACTGAAGGTGGACAAAGCAATGGGGCATGATGGGATTCATCCCAGAATTCTAAAGAACTAAGGGTAGAACTAGTGACACCACTGACTACCCTCTTTAACAAATCATGGGAGGATGGGGTGGTACCCGAGGACTGGAGAAGGGCAGATATGATTCCCTTCACAAAGCGGGAGCAAGCAGAAACAGAAAACTACAGACCTGTTAGTTTAACCTCAGTGGTAGGGAAAATGATGGAATCACTTCTGAAGGAAAGAATTGTTGAGTATCTAGAGGCCAGAGGGGCTCAGGACCCAAGGCAGCATGGATTCACAGTGGGAAGGTCATGCCAGACAAATCTGATAGATTTCTTTGACTGGGTGACCAAAGTAGTAGATCAGGGAGGGGCTGTGGACATGGCCTACCTAGACTTTAGCAAGGCATTTGACACAGTCCCACACAAAAGATTAATATACAAGTTAGCCAGCCTGGGGTGGGTCCCAAGATGACAGCCTGGGTAAAATTGGCTGGAGAATAGGACACAGAGGTAATAGTAAATGGAGTCCACTCTGAAGAAGGGGGTTACTAGTGGGGTCGCTGAGGTTCAGTGTTAGGACCAGTCCTCTTCAATGTCTTTATAAGCGACATTGCAGAGGGACTGGAAGGAAAAATCGTCTCTTTGCAGATGACACAAAGATCTGCAATAGAGTTGATGCACAAGGTGGGGTGGAAAGGATGGAAGGGACTTGGCAAGTTAGAGGAATGGTCAAATGTATGGCAGCTTAGATTCAATGCTAAGAAGTGCAAGGTAATGCACCTGGGAAACAAAAACCCAGGGGAAGAGTAAACAATGGGGGGTGAGATACTAACAACAACAAAAATGGAAAGGGACCTGGGGGTTGTCATATTAGATGACCTAAAGGTGGGCAAGCAATGTGAGAGGGCAGCAAGGAGGGCTGGGGCGATACTGGGATGCATAGGGAGAGGCATCACCAGTAGAAAACAGGAAGTTATTATCCCTCTGTACAGACAGTTGGTGAGACCCCATCTGGAGTACTGCATGCAGTTCTGGAGACCCAGTCTCTGCAAGGACATAGATAGGATAGAGGCTGTCAGAGAAGGGCAACTAAAATGGTGCAGGGTCTGCACGGAAGACATATGAAGAGAGACTTAAGGAGCTGAATATGTATAGCCTCGAGGAAAGGAGGGAGAGGGGACATGATAGAAACTTTCAAGTATCTCAAGGGAATCAACAAAGTCCAAGAGGGTAGCATCTTTCAAAAAAAGAGGTGTGCAAGAACAAGAGGGCACAATTTGAAGATAGGGGGGCAGCTCAGAGGTAATTTAAGGAAGTATTTTTTCACAGAGAGGGTTGTGGATGCATGGAACAGCATTCCAGAGGAGGTTGTGGAGTCAAAAACAGTGGTGGAATTCAAGCATGCATGGGACAGTCATAAGGCAATTCTAGGGGGTGGGGGTAGGAAGAAGTAGGCTGCTGGTTAACTAGGATCTGCAGCTTATCCAATAGGTAGGGAAATGGGCAGACTGGGTGGGCCAAGCGGTCCTTATCTGCCGTCAAAATCTATGTTTCTATGTTTCTAAGGCAATTCTTGTGGGAGGTAGGAAGAAATAGGCTGTTGGTTAACTAGGATCTGCGGCCTATCTTGTAGGTAGGGGAAATGGGCAGACTAGATGGGCCAAGCGGTCCTTATCTGCCGTCAAAGTCTATGTTTCTATGTTTCTGTGAATTGGTTTAGGACTAGGCCTTGGTATGATAAATTCTGGAACAAGGGTTCCTGCCACTGTAGTGCCAGATTGAGGCAAACATTATGTGAAAATGGGCCTTCCAGGAAGAGATGTTCCTGCATCTCCAAAACAACTGGACACATGTGTCTAAGGCAATACCTTTCACTGATGTGTTTGTGGGAGTTTCTTACTCCCGGCCAGCCATGATCACTATGCCACAAGACCAACCAAATGAACTTTGGCATCCTGGAGTTTGTTAATTGTCCCAAAACTATCTTTATGTCTGACAGTTGACAGAAGGGGAAGCAGAGTTCTAGGTTAAATACTGTTTCCAAAGCATATTTATACATCTGGTGCCTATTATTGCTCAAAACCTGTGTGTTAAGATAAGTTCAATTGTTTTGATTTTCTGAAATGATATTCTTACATACTCCAGGACATACAGTATGTAGTCTTGGTGGGAGCCCGAAGTTTATTGCTTTGCCACCTCAGAATATAGGGTTGCAACCAACTTGTGGCACTTACAGACCAGATATTCGGAGGGTCATACTGACAATAAAAATGCAATAAAAAAACACTTGGGGGTTTCTCCTCTCATGTTCTCCATATACATCATTTCTCTTTCCAGAGGGTTGAGACAACTCCACCATAAAGCCTGAAAAAAATATATTGTATAATTTGGCACCCAACCTGATGGGGGGTATAACTTAGGTACAGGAAGAAAGAACCTATAATTGTTTTTATTAAAAACAATTTAAAGATGTGCTTTCCCTTCCACATATTGACCTTATGTCTAGCATGCTGTAAACATGGGTTCCAGTTTTTTTTGCAGCTAAGTCCCCTTTTCCAAAAGTTACACCTAGAATTTTAATGTACCGTTTCAAAACTAGGACTGAGGCCATCTGCTGAGGAAGGGGTCCTGTAATCTTACTTAGCTCTGGAAGTGCTTTTGTGATAATTAATATTTGACCCAGGCATCCTTGTAAAAGCAGACAAGTTGTCATGAATGGCTTCTTCTGAAGCAGTATCTTTAACATAGATTACAATGTTATCGGTGTATACCAGGGTCCAAGAACATACTTTATCCTCAGTATTGACTGTGTCAGTCTCAAAAGAGGATCCAGGCTGAATATATACAGCAAGGGACTGAAGTGACAGCCCTGACAGACCCCCCTCTCTTGAGGGGGATATGGGTATCAATCCACCCATTTAGGTTTGAGATGATTACTGCATTTACATAGAAATATTTGAGCCACTGAATAAAAAAATCCAGGATGCCAAAAGCTTGCAGGCATACAAACAAGTAACTGAGGGCCCGCTTTTCAATGACCCCTTAGAGGGATGCAACTTATGTCGCTTTAAGTGTTGCGGAAAACCCTGATTGAGCCAGGGACCTTGCACCAGATTTTATAATCTGCAGGGTCCTTGTGCCAAACTCCTGGGTTTATCACAGACCGCAAGATGTACCAAAGAGTTGGCTGCATCTGGGGGATTTGCTGCAGGTATGCAGCCACTCCCCATCAGCGGGTGCAACACTAAAGAGGCTGGGATGGTGGTGGTGGGGTGAAGAATTACGGTGCAAGGTGGATCCCTGGGGTATAGGGCCAAGTGAGGAGGCAGTGGGGGTGTAGTGACACAGATGGGCAGGAGAGTCAACCATGTGGCACACAGCCATGTGCCATTGTAAGCTGTCAAAATAAAATGTATATTACACTGGTGCCCCTACTGTACCATAACTCTCACTATAGTCTAGTGCCCCCCCAGTCATACTGTGCATAATGTCCCCAGTCCCACAGTGCCCCCCAATGATCCCCAATCCTCTCCATGTATGTAGTTAAAAAAGCTCCTGTGCTCTAGTGCCTCCCCCGATCTCCAATCACACCAACAAACATTCGAAACTAATTCCTGGTGGTCTAGTGGACATCCCACCCTCCCCCACCCCTCAGGCATTACCAAACCACAACACCCCCGTTCTCTGCTCCAATTCTGCAACCAGCACTGCCCTCCACACCACCATTGCCAGCCACAAAATGCGTTGTCACTGTGCACATGTATACAGTATACCATACACATATAACGCATTCTGTGACTAGCCATGGTGGTGTGTGTGAAGGTGTCAGAGATGAGATCAGGGGTTGGCAATGCCTGATGGAGTGAGGGAGGTGGGGGTCCACTAGACCACCAGGGATTAGTTTTGCAATGTTTGTCAGTGTGATCGGGGACTGGAGGGGTGCTAGAGCACAGGGGCACTTTTAACTACATGCACAGGAAGGATCAGAGATCAATGTGGGGGCATTATGGGACTGGGGACATTATGCACAGTGTGACTGGTGGGGCGCTAGACGATTTGGACAGTTATGGTACAGTAGGGGGCACCAGTGTAATATACATTTTATTTTGGCAAATTACAACGGCACATAGCTGGATGCCACATGGCTGACTCTCCTGCCCATCTCTGCCCCTACACCCCCAATGCCTCCTCCCATATGTTTTTGTGTTCCCCTACAGTCCCCTGCACTACCCATCCCATGGGCGCAACCACTTAGACCACCTCCTGGCTGGTCTAAGTGGTGCCCTTTGCTGCATCCATGGTGGGGCATTGAAAATCCCAAAAAAGGGGATATTGCAGCCCCACCATTGTGCAAGCCCCCTTGTGACCTGGCGCACCTGTTGGTTGGTGCAACCTGTGGTGCAAGGGGGCTTTGGTGCAGCTGCATCTGGAGTGGATGCTGGCTGCCTTGTAAAATCTCATTTAATGCAAGTTGTGATGCAAGTCACCTCTTGCGTCAATCTCTTTGGATGCAAGTCCTTTGCGCCCCTCTAAATCCTTTGAAAATTTGGCCATATACGTTACTTTATCAAATGTCTTTTCTTGGTCGAGGCTAAGAACATATCATGTTAAGGATCCTGAGTCTCCCCTTTCAAAGACTTCCCTCAACAAAATAAGTTTGTCTTATACACTCCTAGATGATACTGAATAGGTCTAATGTGAGCTGCTTAATGATTCAGTGACTCTGATTCAGTGATTCTGGATAGTCTGTCTGCCAACATTTTAGCCAGAATTTTAAAATCTGTGTTCAGCAGACTGAGGGGCAGCAATTACACAAATCTGTTCTTTCCCCCTTTTTTGTAAATGAACACCAGTATAACTCCTGTCATGGTTTCTGGTAGAGTTTTTTGTTCTAATAGATAATTAAACAAATTCACCAAGGAGGCAGCCAATTGTGTGGCACAGGTTCATAAAACTCTGGAGTGAGCCCATCTTGTCCCGGGGCAGTATCATTCTTTGAAGAGGTGATATCCTTCTGCATTTCTTCTAAAGGTTTGTTAACAGAGCTCTGTCAGTTGCAGAAAAGATGGTACAGTGAGATGGGGAAAAAAAGTGGGGTCTGTATTTGTGGAAGACACAGTTCTGAAAGTGTCAGACACAAATACAGTAGCTACTTGCAACATAGAGGATTATGTATGCACAGTCATACATAACAAGGATATTCTTGTATCGAGAGGTTTCCTTGGTAACGGATGACCTCGAGAGCGCAGCTCGAGAGGTACTCTGTTACCAAGGGAACCTCAAGATACAAGAATTTCCTTGTTTGTGTATGACTGCTCATACATAATCTTTTATAGTGTATGGGCAGTCACAACATAGAAAATCACACAAAACCAGCTGGAGAAGACAACAGAAAATAGAAATTTTAACATTTTCTTTTTTTTAACTGACACAGTGTGCTGCAGATGTTTCTGCAAGTTCAAGTTTAAAAAAACAGCAACTTCCAGCTTAACTGGATTGAGGAAAGCAACTATGTGGCAGCATTCCAACTTGTTCTGCTGCAGTAGTGACATAGCTAGTACAGCATAACAGCTGTGATGACATAGCTACTGCAGCATAACAACTCCATTCTAGTTATGGATTTCTATCCATAACAGCATTCTACCATACACTATATTCCAGTAGTGGAAGACACAGCACTTCCATCTTGTGTTGTATGACTTGAAAGGTTCTACTCATTACCCTTGTGTTGCAGTCCTGGTATAGGTCAAAGGTCTACTTTTTGCTTTGTGTAACATACCTTACGCGTTGTTGCAGAGGCTGAGCTTAGTCATACTGTAATTTGCTCATATCAATTCTGATCTAATATAATCAGTATGTTCCAATTCAGATTTTGATATCAATTTTTGGAGTTGTCCTACAAGAGCCAAGTATTTTAAATGATCCTTTTTGGCAACATGCCCTGAGTGTGTCCAAAACAAAATTTGCAAAATCAACCTCCATGTCTTCCCACCAGAGTGTAAGATCCTCATACAAACAAACTATAGAAATCCTAGCCCTCTAGAGCACATGCCATTTTTTAACAGATGTGGATTTGGAAAGAGGAAAGAGACCTGGCAGTTATTGTATAATCAAATCTGTCAGTCAAAAACAATAACAACTTGGCTGTGGTCCAAGCCTCAAGAATATTTGGATGCATTAAGAAAAATGTTGTCAGCTACCACAAAGATGTAATTTTTCCACTTTGTCAATCACTGGCCAGACCCCAGCTGTTCACAGTTCTGGTCACCATATTACTGAGAGGAGGATGGGTTATTCGACAGATGGAAAGGGTTCAGAGAAAGTTTACTAAGGCAGTGCACAAAATGGGGGATAAAGACTACAAAACAAGACTGGATCACTTAGGTCTGCATAGTCTATAAAGCAGGAGAGTTAGAAGTGATCTAATATTATTTTTTAAGTAGGAGAGTCAGAAGTGATCTAATGTTATTGCTTAATTTAATAAAGAACAACTATCTATTCACAGATATGGGATTAGACAGAAGAGAAACTGAACATAATACTAGGAAACAATAACCAAATCAAAGCTAGACCATATCAAACCAACAGGAGAGGGGCATTCTTTACTCAAAGAGTAATTAATTAACAGAATAGCCTGTCACAGGAATTGGTAGATGCACCTATTATAGAATGTTAAAAAAAACATGCTTGACATATAGATGAAGAACTGGGAGGACTTGTTTGTTATGACTGTGTGGTGAGGAGGCAGTATAGCGCTGTGGTTTAGGACTCTGAGCCGCAAACTTGGAGACCTGGGTTTGAATCCCACAGCCCCCACTTGCATACTGTGTGACCCTGAGCAAGTCACTTACTGTAACATCCTTATGCTCCTAGGTCACACCTGGAAACAAGCTTCGGCTTAATGTGCCTTTCCTGGTTAAACAATTTTCCCTTCCCTTCCCGACTAGATGTATCATCTTGTGCAGGTCTACCCATGACAATACCTAATAACCTACAGTAACCATTTTGAAGAGATGCACTATTCAGTCTCCGCAATCCTTGTTATGTATGGGGATTCTTTTCCAATTCAATGTACACTGTACTGCCATGTAATCTGAAACCTCTGTACACCGTGTCCTAGCAGCAAACACTTTGGTAGTTCAGAAAACAAAAATGTAACTTATTCTAGTAGAATTGGGTCCTCTAAATAAGTGTTTCCTTCAGGTTTGTGAATGTGTCTATATGAGTCAATTACGTTTGTCATGTTAGTAATCATTTTCAAGCTGTTAGAGTCACTAAACATTTTGGGGGTTGGTAATCCTCTATCAGTAAGAGCCAGAACACAGTTAAAGTCACCACCCCAAACCACAAAACATGAGATATGTAGATATGGCGGGATTTTTGGAAAAAAGAGCTGACAGTAGGGCCTTTGTTTCTGGGGCATAAGTGGCAATTATTCTAAGACGGAAGAATGGAAAGACATATCTAGTAGCAAAGCCCTTCCAAGTTGGATGCCCACTAAACATTACACTTTAAAATCACAGTCTCTCAGCAATATGCCTACACCATCACACTGCTGACTACCTGATGACTAGTATGAATGGCCCTTATTCCACAACTGAGAAGCATATGAGATCTCATCTGTGGTCTTTAACCATGTATCCTGCAATAGGATAATCCTTCTGCTATAGGATTGCAAAGCAGCAAAGGTGGATAAAATTCTTTTTGAAACATTTAATACTGTTCACATTTAAGGTTGTAACTTCCAAAGAACAGTTCATGAGGAGGCAAGTAAAGAGAACCCTTAAAGCCACATATAGTACTATACATTTATGTCTGTTTTTCCTGGGAGCAAGTTTTCCACCTCTGCCTCTTAGCAGCAGAGACCACTGTAAGAGCGAGCCCTCCTGATAGGAAGACAGATCTTTTCATGAGGAGATGACAGAGGAGGCTTCTTATTCCTTATCCTCTATCTCAGTGTCACCCCACTGTTACCCCTCTGAAAGTGCACTATATCTGTTCTTAACAGGAAATGGAGAAGGGCCCAAAGGTGTTGCTCCTTTAGGAACTTTTGACCCTTTACTATTTGGCTGCTTGTGTCTTGGTTTCCTCTTTTTCCCTATGAGGACCATTACATTGCCCTCTATTTGGGAGAGGGGGAGGCATTTTTTTCTGGAGAAGGCTAGACTTCAATATTGTGCTCAATAGTACCAGTGGGTACCCCTTCACTTTCCATGGGGGCTTTCTGGGGTACATCAGGAGGTGTAGGGCCAATAGACATAAATGGGGTTGTTACTGCATCTAATTCTTCTTTTGTGGCAGTGTCTGAGACATTGTTGGCAGAATCAACTATGGAGGGGGTCAGGATTCTGTGCCAGTATGGGGTAAACACAGTCAAGGACAATGATTCTGACTGCAGAGTTGCAAACCACCTCTCTGATGCTCAGGCTGTATCCTTTTGTTGTGCCTGTGGTACCAGATTCTCTTGGGGCAGGCCATCCTTCCTATTATGAGAGGCCCAGGGACAATACACATACAAATGTCCACAGCCTTCACATAAGTTACACTTGAATGTATTCCTACAGGTTTGTGCCATGTGGCCACAGTCCAGACAGTGGCTGCATCTTGAACTATTGCAAGAATTACTAAAAGGAGTGTGGGCACCACATTTGGGGCAGGACTTGGGCTCTTCCTAGTGCAAGTCTGGGCCCCTGTCCCATCCCACTAAAATGCTGCTAGGTAGATGCCTGACACCTGGATTCAGTTGGTATAATTTTACCCTAATCCTCCCTCCATCCCGTCCAGATCTGCTCTGAATTAATTATAGATATTGGCTTATCCATTACCTCACTACTCTGCCTCAGCCAGAATTGGATGTCACAGATGCTGTCACCCTCATTTTTAAATAATATAGTACTGCTTCTAATGGTGGGCAAGTCAAAGGAATTACTGCAATGGGAGCCCATAGGGAAGTATCTTTTAACCTGTTATACTGAGCCCAAAATCTTTCCAAGCCTGCAGTCAGTTTAAAAGTAATATAATAATCTGAGTCCCTAGTATGAACTACAGTGTATATCTTGGACACAAAAAATTAAGAGTCTTTTAACAAAGTTCTTGCCACATAGACTGTATCAGGAGGTGTCTTCAGGCCTCCTTTATACACTAGCCACACAGTGTTTTTCCTTGGGGCATGCTCCCCTTAATTTGCAAACAAGTCTATAAATTTCAGTGGTGGTTTAGCAGGCTCCTGATCACAGATTGATCAGAGTTCACAGGATCATCATGTCAGTAAGGCCTTCGATACCATTCCACATAGAAGATGTGCGAACAAGCTGGGCAACCTGGGAGTGGGTCACAAGGTGGTAAACTGGGTTAGGAACTGGTTGAGCGATAGAAGACAGAGGGTGGTGGTAAATGAAGCTCAATCTGAGGAAAAGAGGGTGCCCAGTGAGTTGCCAAAGGAATCAGTTCTGGGGCCAGTCCTGTTTAATGTCTTTCAGAGGGGCTAGAAGGGAAGGTGTGCCTCTTTGCAGATCACACTAAGATATGCAACAGGGTGGACACTCTGGGAGGGGTGTAAAATAAGGAGGGACCAAGGTAAACTGGAGGAATGGCCTAGAGTGTGGCAGCTGAGATTCAATGTGAAAAAATGCAAAATAATGCATTTGGGGTACAAGAACCCAGGAAGGATTACATGATTGGGGGGGGGATATTAGTGGTCACCAAACATGAAAGGGAATTGGGGTTAATCATGTCTGATGACCTAAAGGTGGGCAAACAATGTGCCAAGGCTGTGGGAGAGCCAGTGGGATGCTGGGGTGCACAGGGAGAGGAATAACCAACAGAAGAAAAGAGGTGGTGATGCCACTGTACAGATCATTGATGAGGCCTCATTTGAGTGCTGTGTCCAGTTCTGGAAGCCACATCTCCATAATGACATAAACAGGGTGGAGGCAGTTCAAAGAAGGGCAACAAAGATGGTGCAGGGTTTGCACCAAAAGTCATATGAGGAGAGACTGGAAGACCTCAATATGTATACCCTGGAGGAGAGGAGAGGAGAGGAGATAGAAACCTACAAATGTCTAAAGGGCATAAATAGGGTACCAGAGGGTAGCATCTTTCAGAAAAGGAGATGTTCAGGAACGAGGGGGCATGACATAAGGTTGGAAGGGGGTAGACTGAGGGGTAACGAGAGGATGTATTTCTTCATGGAAGGATGGTAGATGCATGGAACAGACTTCCAGCAGAGATGGTGGGGGTAAACACAGTGGGGGAATTTAAAAATGCATTGGACAGGCATAGGGGAACCCTTGCAATAGGAATGAGAAGGTAAAGCCGAAGATCAAGTAGGGTCTGCAGCTTTTGCAGTAGGTAGGGGAAATGGGTAGATTGGATGGGCCTAGCAGTCCTTATCTGCAATCATTTTCTATGTTTCTAGGTTTCTGTGTCTCGAGACAGTGTCCATCAGTCTCTGAGACACAACTGAGGGCCCAGCCTGAGGTAAATCCAGAGGAGAAAGTGGGAGACTGTCTATGCCAATACTTTCCACAGAATGGTTTATGGGTTAAGACTTTACAGAGTTAATAGGAGCAGAAAGTTGGGCATTCAGTAACTCAGAAGACACTGATGCAGCAGAGGGAATAGACACTGACTCAGTAACTTGCTGCAGCAACTTAATGTTTACAGCGGTAGCAGGGGTCTGGGGCTCAGCAGGCTGGTGGGTAACATCCTAGGGCATATTCACTGGCACTGAGGGCAATTTCCCTTCCCAACCTCTCTCATCTGCAGTTTGTTGCAATCCAGTGTCTTCACTTCTGCAGAGTGGCTTCATCATGTCTTTCAAGGGAGGCAGCTCCTGATTTTGCAGAGTTAACTTGGTCAGGATGCGGGGGAATTCCCAGGCATACCGCTATACAGTTGGGTCCGTAGAGTCTAGGACCCACTTCTCCAAGTCATCTTGCCTCCATCCAACTGCTTGTAACACTCTCTCCAGGGACCAGGTTTTTTTTCCAATTTCCTCTTTAACAGGCCAGGATGGAAGACTAGGTTTGCTGGCAAAGGCACCTAGCTTCACCTGAGTTCTTTTCTTCTAGGTATGCTTGGAAGGACAGAGCAAGGAACAACATTATCAGAGCAAGTAAAACGATTAAGGCTTCTTTTGGCTAGGCAGATTTACTGTGTGTTACTATTTTCTTTTGTGCTCACAGGTTTTGTTACTGCTTTATTGTTCTCCGATTCAAATTGCTATTGTAGGGTATACTTTCTGCTGCATTATTACAGGATGTGCCTACAGATTTGTTACTGTTTTGTGTTTACAGATTACTGCTGTAATTTTTTCTGATTCAGATTGTTTTTTGCAAGGTATATCTTCTGTTACTGCTTTATTTTTCTCTGTAGCAAAGTGTTTTTTGCAGGGTATATCTTCTGTGAAATTGTTACAGGTGGTGCTTAGATTTTACACTTTTATTTATCATTGGGCTAAGCTTTCAGGTCTACTGCATTGTTGTTGGTTGATTGTTTCTGCTCTTACCTCCTTGTTTCTTTGATCTGTGGTTCTTCTTTTTCGGCAGGGGAAGGGCCCAACCACCTACCCCATCTCCAACCACACAGTGCTACACTCCTTTTATAGAGTAGCACAGTCATGACATTTCCTATAGCAAAGCAGGAAGGGGAGGATCAGAGGGATATCCACACAGTGACCTCACTTACAGGGGCACAATTAATTTGTTATAAAAAGTTATACAAAAACAAACAAGCAAACCCAACAAACAAAAAAATATTGAAAAAAATAAATCTTTTACTTTCATTTTCCTTCTAATTACTCAGACTAGGTTAAAAACTCAGCAACTCAACTGGAATGGATATTATTAACTGCAGGAACTGTGGAACACTTTTCAAAAGGGCAGTTATACAGGATTTAAGATGCTGTCCTACATGCCGGACCATCAGAGATCTAAGGGCTCAGCTCTGGGCAGCATGGGCAGAGATTGCGCACCTCAAATTGCATATGCAGGAGGAAATATATTACAAGAACCACCCGCCATTTCCCCAACATCCAAATGAAGCACCTCGACTGCAGAGGGTAGTTGGTCCGGGAGGTTGGCAAGTGGTTAGGAGAGGAAAATCAGGTGCCCCATCACTCAATGCTCACCAACGTATCACCTCCACAAACCATATAAAAACTACAAAAAAGGTATCTCCTCTATCTACAAAATCAAACAAAGGGGCAGAGGACACTGCAGAGCAGGACACTGCAGCACAGGAGCTAGCACTACAAAACTGGCCCAAAACAAGGACCAAAACACTTCTGATCATAGGTGACTCCACGATTCAGGGAGCTGATACCTACCTCTGGCTGGGGGTAATGGTCAGATGTTGCCCAGGTACATCAGCATGGAGAGACACTGACCTCATTGCTAAAATTGTTCAGGAAGCAGGAGAAAACATTAGTGTCCTGGTACACATAGGGACTAACGATCTCGCCAGCCGGTCAGTTGTGGAGACCAAGGAACACCTGACCAGGCTGGGAGACAAACTGTCATCCATTTCATCCAGCATCTCCTTCTCTGAGATCCTGCCAGTCTGGGAGAGGGGGGCAGATGGATGCAAGGTCATAGAAGGGGAGATAGGGGAGCTAAATATATGGCTCAAGGGCTGGTGCCAGGAAAAAGGACACAAATTTGTAGGTAACTAACTGGCAACACTTTGGGAGTGAAAGTTCTTTAAATTCAATGGACTGCATCTAGCTAATGAGGGAGTCAGTGCATTGGGGCAGAAGTTTGATGTCTTTGCAGAATATTTAAACTAGCAAATGGGGAGGGGGTGCAACACTCAATACATCAAACGGAAAGAACACCCCTCCCCCCTCAGCTAGTGATCAAGCAGGAGTTCAGCATGTTTGTAGTTCATCTGCATCACCAGGTAAGGAAAAAGGTCTGGCTCCCCATATGCCATGCAGGGGAAATGCCGGGCCTCACCCAACAGCTAACGCACCAAAATCTGGCCAATGGGAAATCATGTACACAAATGCCCACAGTCTGGGAAACAAGATTCCAGACGTGTAGGCAACAATAACAAGGCTAAACTGGACATAGTAGCCATTAGTGAGACATGGTTCACCAGTAATTACACTTGGGAGACTTCAGTACCCAGCTATGTACTGTTCAGAAGAGACTGAGGTGCAAAGGGGGTGCAGTGGCCCTTTATGTCAATGAAAATATCAAAGCAACAGAAATTCAGAATACACATAAGGAGCCATACGAACTGTGGGTCACCCTGGAAACAGGAAATGGGACAGCCATAAGAACTGGGGTTGTCTACAGGCCTCCTGATTAGGGGGAGGACATAGACACATTACTGTTGGAAGATACACAAAACATGACAGCTAAAGGGGAGGTTCTGATAATGGCAGACTTCAACATGCCAGATAGAGATTGGTCAATACCAGCAGGAACACCCGCCAGATGTATTACAACTGTTTCAGGTACTTTACCTCTTCTAGTGATAATTAGTGGAGTATTTGTAACTCAATTGTATTATAACTGTATTTTTGTACTGTATATCATCTATAGTAATGTTAACCCGATGTGGAACCTTTGTAAGAGAGCTTGCGCTCAAAGGTCTTTTCTGAACTCTAAATAAATAAACTGCCAGAACTAGATACAGTGGATTCCCTGCAGGGAGAGGGCCTCAAACAACTAGTACAACAATCCACAAGAGACAGGGCTGTCCTGGATCTAGTATTGACTAACGGGGAAAGGATCACAGATCTCCAGGTAGAAGTGACCAATCACATGGTATGGTTCAGTTTGGCCACTAGAACTAAATCATCCCATTCCAAGGCAAAAACATGGGACTTCAGAGGAGTTGACTTTGATAAGATGGCCAACAGAGTTAAGCTAGCCCTGGCAAGAAGAAATACAGGTGAGGGGGTACAGGCAAAGTGGGCAAGCATTAAGGATGCAATACTTGAAGCAACATCCCATTGTGTTAGGGAGAAAAGCAAGAGCAAAAGAAGGAGGAAACCACTTTGGTTCTCAAAAGCAGTAGCAGAAAGGATCCAAGCCAAAAGGCTGCTTTCAGGAAATATAAGGGAATGCAGTGGGACAAAGATAGGGAGGCAAACCAAACTTCCCTAAGGGAAGCAGAGAAGGCGTAAGGCAGGCAAAGGCCCAAACTGAGGAACCACTAGCACAAACAGTAAAAAAAGGGGACAAGACTTTCTATGGATACATTAGTGAAAGGAGAAAGTCCAGAGGGGGTATTGCTAAGATCAAAGGGGATAAGGGGGAGTGTGTGGAGGAGGACCAAGGGAAAGCATCTATCTTAAATAGACACTTCTGCTCAGTATTTACTGAGGAGAAGGTAGGGAGGGCCCATGCCCAGCACCATGGACACGGGGGAGAGGGGGGTGCACAAGTCCCTTCACAAAAGAAAGGGTCCTACAAGAGCTCGCTAAGCTCAGAGTGGACAAAGCAATAGGACCTGATGGCATATATCCCAGGGTACTAAAGGAGCTAAGGGTGGAACTAGCAGAGCCATTATCAGAACTGTTTAGTGAGTCTCTGAGCACAGGAGAGGTCCCAGAAGACTGGAGAAGGGCTCATGTGATCCCGCTCCACAAGAGTGGCAGCAAGGAGGAGGCAGGGAACTATAGACCAGTCAGTCTTACCTCAGTAGTGGGCAAGATTATGGAGACACTCCCTCAGGAAAGGACAGTGCAACACCTGGAATCCATAGGAGCACAGGATCCAAGACAGCATGGGTTTACAACAGGAAGGTCCTGTCAAACTAATCTCATAGATTTCTTTGACTGGGTAACCAGAGTGGTGGACCAAGGGGGTGCAGTTGATGTCGCTTATCTTGACTTCAGCAAAGCTTTCAATACTGTTCTATGTAGAAGATTGATTAATAAGCTGGGTAGGCTTGGGATGGGTCAGAGGTTGGTCAACTGGGTGGCAAACTGGTTAGCGGGCAGAAAACAGAGAGTGGCGGTAAACAGTATGCAGTCAGAAGAGATGCAAGTCACAAGTGGGGGACCTTAGGGATCAGTCCTGGGGCAAGCCCTCTCCAATATCTTCATCAATGACATTGCAGATGGACTGGAGGGTAAGGTTTGTCTGTTTGCAAATTACACCAAGATCTGTAACAGAGTAGATGATCCAGATGGGGTGGGCAGAATGAGAAGAGATCTGCATAAACTGGAAAAATGGTCAAAAGAGTGGCAACTGGGGTTTAATGCAAAGAAGTGCAAGATCATGCACATAGGGAAGAGAAACCCTGAAGCTACCTATAGGTTGGGAGGGGAGTTGCTGGTAATCACAAGGGAAAAAACAGACTTGGGGATCATCATCACATATGACCTGACATCATCCAAGCAGACCACTAAAGCAGTAGGTAAGGCTAGAGGGATGTTGGGGTGTATTAGTAGGGGTATCACAAATTGCAAGAGGGAGGTAATAATCCCTCTTTACAAGACACTGATTAGGTCCCATCTGGAGTACTGTATGCAGTACTGGAGGCCGCAACTGCACAAGGACATTAACAAAATGTGTAGCAATGTCAGTGGCTCAGTAGGTAGCACACTCGCCTCTGAGGCCGGGAGATCAGAGGGCTGTGGGTTCAGTTCCCACATCTGGCACCTGGTTAATATCCCAGTACTGACACTGTAATGCAGCATGAGAGGGTGCTGCATTTCTGAGGTGCAGTCTTTCAGAAGAGGCGTTAAACCGAGGTCCCATCTGCCTGGGTTGGTGGTAGTTCAGGTGGATGTTAAAGATCCCATGGCACTTATCGAAAAGGTAGAGAATTTCCGGTGTCCTGGCCAAATTTCCCTCATTCACTAAAAATACCACCAACAGCTTAATCTGGTTCAAGGTCAGTTGGCATTCATCTGTATCCCCTTCCCCTGGGTCGTGCCTGAAAATAGGCAGGATTTGTCTAGTGCACTTACCCGGTCAACAAAAGCTAAATAAAATAAAATTAAAATAAATAAAATAAAATGGAGGCAGTCCAGAGAAGGGCAACCAAAATGGTGTGGGGACTGCCTCAGAAAACATATGAGGATAGATTAATGGAACTCAATATGTATACCCTAGAGCAAAGGAGGGGGAGAGAGATGATATGATCGAAACATTCAAACATCTTAAGGGCATTAACAAGGTGAAAGAGTCTAACATGTTTCAATATAAGAAAAATAGCAGGACAAGAGGACACAGCATGAGATTAGAGGGAGGCTGACTAAGGGGTAATGTGAGGAAGTTCTTTTTCACAGAAAGGGTGGTGGATGCATGGAATATCCTACCTCAGGAAGTGGTGGATATGAATACAATGCAGAGCTTCAAATGGGCATGGGATGGGCATAAGGGAGCAATACAGATAAGTATGAATAGATAGGCCATTGACAGAGTAAAGGCCTATGGCATATTCATAAGGTATAAAAAATGGGCAGACTGGATGGGCCTTGCGATCCTTATCTGCCATCAACTTCTATGTTTCTTTCATAGTCATTCCACGTTTGACACCAGGGGCCTGATATTCAAAGGTTCGCGTGGGCACTAACGGGTCTTTGCCCGCGCAAACCAGGATTTGCACTGAAACCCCATATTCAATAGGGGCTGTTGCATGGGCAAAGAGGGTTAGTGCCCATGCCAAACATAAAGTACGCATGCAGACAAGGGGAAGGGCATGGCCATGAATATGCACATTACCCCATATTCAGTGGCACTGCACTGTGCAAAAAGGGTTTAGCATGGTCCTTTTGGGCTGTGCAAATACCACCTAACAAAACCCTGACTTAATTCAGGGCAACCCTATTGGCTGCTGGAGGTAATGCAGCTACAGAGCCGGTTCGCCACTGGGGGAACACAACTGCCCCCCATGGTCTCTGGCATCCCCCTGTCGATTGCTGGCCCATTATGTAGAACATAATGTCCCTGGTGCTAGTGGGTCCCCCCCCTGCTCCGGATCGACAGTACCACTGTGTACAGTAACATCCCTGCTGGTACTTGTGTCCTCCCTCCGATCCCCAGCCTGGTAGTACGTATACATATCCCTGGTGCTAGTGCCCCCCCAATCCCCAGCTCTGTAATTAGAAATAAATTCCCTGGTGGTAGTAGTGCCCTCAGTCCCTCTGATCCCCAGCCCTGTAATTAGAAATAAATTCCCTGGTGGTAGTGGTACCTTCCCTCCCTCAGATCCCCAACCCTACAATTAGAAATAGATTCCCTGGTGGTAGTGGTACCTTCCCTCGGATCCCCAACCCTGTAATTAGAAATAAATTCCCTGGTGGTAGTGGTGCCTTCCCTCCCTCGGATCCCCAACCCTGCAATTAGAAATAGATTCCCTGGTGGTAGTGGTACCTTCCCTTCCTCGGATCCCCAACCCTGTAATTAGAAATAAATTCCCTGGTGGCAGTGGTGCCTTCCCTCCCTCGGATCCCCAACCCTGCAATTAGAAATAGATTCCCTGGTGGTAGTGGTACCTTCCCTCCCTCGGATCCCCAACCCTGTAATTAGAAATAAATTCCCTGGTGGCAGTGGTGCCCTCCATCCCTCTGATCCCCAGCCCTGTAATTAGACATAAATTCCCTGGTGGTAGTGGTGCCCTTCCTCCCTCAGATCCCCAACCCTGTAATTAGAAATAAATTCCCTGGTGGTAGTGGTGCCTTCCCTTCCTCGGATCCCCAACCCTGCAATTAGAAATAGATTCCCTGGTGGTAGTGGTACCTTCCCTCCCTCGGATCCCCAACCCTGTATTAAGAAATAAATTCCCTGGTGGCAGTGGTGTCTGCCCTCCCTCGGATCCTCAACCCTGTAATTAGAAATAAATTCCCTGGTGGCAGTGGTGCCCTCCCTACCTCCCTCCAATCCCAGCCCTGTAATTAGAAATAAATTCCCTGGTGGTAGTGGTACCTTCCCTCCCTCGGATCCCCAACCCTGCAATTAGAAATAGATTCCCTGGTGGTAGTGGTACCTTCCCTCCCTCGGATTCCCAACCCTGTAATTAGAAATAAATTCCCTGGTGGCAGTGGTGCCCTCCCTACCTCCCTCCAGTCCCAGCCCTGTAATTAGAAATAAATTCTCTGGTGGCAGTGGTGTCTGTCCTCCCTCAGATCCTCAACCCTGTAATTAGAAATAAATTCCCTGGTGGTAGTGGTGCCCTCCCTAACTCCCTCCAATCCCAGCCCTGTAATTAGAAATACATTCTTTGGTGGTAGTGGTGCCTTCCCTCCCTCGGATCCCCAACCCTGTAATTAGAAATAAATTCCCTGATGGTAGTGGTGCCCTCCTTACCTTCCTCCAATCCCAGTCCCAACATAAAAAGTTTATATACCTGGTGGCAGTGGTTCACCCCCCCTCCTATCACCAGGCTGGAAGAACAAACAACCTCTCATTGGTGTCCAGTGATTCCCCCCTACAGCAGTAGGCACCCCCTCACTCACTGTATCCTCACTGGTGGTGCCACGGGTGCATACGGCAACTGGCACAGCCTTCCTCACACCTCCTCAGCCAGCCACCTTCTGTACAAACAGGGAGCGTGCCTCTTATTTTTAGGACAGGGCATGTCACCCTGTCCTACAAATTACTGTGGATTCTGTGTATGTTCATATGACCTTGGCATCTGTATTAACCAGCTGCCTCCCTAGGTGAAGCCCAGGACATAGAATAGGACAGCCAACACTAGAAGGAATCACAGCACCCCCGCGTGCAACATGGACTTGGGTGGTCTGTCCACTGCCCTTGTCATACATCACCATCTGCTTCCTGTGGCTTGAGCTGATCCTACACCCCGGAGCTTTCTCCTCAACATGGACTCTGCTTGCTCCACAGTGCAGCTCCAGGAAGGGACCAACCAGGCTCTGTTCCCCTGAGCCACCGCACCAATCAGCAAACTGTGAGCCTCACCAATCAGGAGGCCTTCCCACAGGCTTCAGGGGATCAATCAGGTACCTTCCAAATGGAGACCAGGACATAGAAAAGGAATGCCTGCTCGAGAAGGAATCACACCATTGCTGAGTGCAACGCAGACTCTGGTCACTTTTCCACTACCCCCATTGGACACTGTCATCTTCTTCCTGCAGCCAGTACCATTTCTATACCCTGGTGGCTTTCTCCCCAACATGGAATCATCTTCCTCCATGGTGCGACTACAAGAACATTTTAATGCTAAAGATGTCCAAACCTTTCAAGGAAATGCACATTCTAAAAACGTGTTCCATGGTTTCATTCAGTGGCTGATATTTTCCTGTGGGCATGACTTTTCCTGGATGCATTTATTTAGCACTGTCTTTAGCCCACAAAGCCATACAGTGTACCACTTTCTGGGAGTGCTTCTTTTGTCCATCAAGTATTGTTCAATGTGATCACATTCAGTGGGTTACATTTCTTTGTATTCCAGTTTTATTTTAAAACCATGTTCTTGTAGTACCTCATATACTCTATTCCTCGTAGTAGTACAAACTACTTGTAATGACAACTGTCATTTTTTCAAGTTTGAGGTAAAAAAAAATAACTTGGAATAATCGAGGATTTTTTCACCTTAGTATAACTAATCTGCCATTTCTCAATCAGGGAGAGGAGCCAATTGCCAATCCATGGATCCCAAAAATGTGTCACCTTTCACTACTGCACATATATTCTAGTATACAAAAATACTATTAAAAATACCTGTTGGGTTGAGTAAATTCAGTTCCTCTTTTCTAACCAGTAGGCATAAAATGTCATGTTTTATGGGGTTCAATCTGCTTCCCCATATTACTTGAAAAACCAAACTCAACTTCATTTCCAAAACTTTTGGCAGTGGGTACACCACACTTAGATGTGTGAAAATATAGGATAAAAATCGCCACTTTCTTTTTTTTTTTCTGTTGCTATCTCATCCAGTTGTTAACGTTACTCTCACAAATATTAATTTTATCTTCCTAATTCCTTTTGGCCACATCTCCATGACCAAATGTTATGTCAAAAATGTTAATCAGGTTATCAGACACTGGAATATCACAAATCTCATTTACATATTCAGTTTGATTACTGACAATGTACCCTCTGCTTTTATCTACATTCATTTTAGACCCAGCACCTCTGAAAACCCAGTGAACTGCTGTATTGCTTCCTCCCGTTTTTTTGTATTCTACAAATAAAAAAATGTCATCTGCATAGGCTGACAAAAGCAATTGTTCCTGAATCATCTTCATTCTGCAGATTTAATTTTTTCTTAATTTTAGTCTTTGGTTACCAGGTAAGGCCAACTAGACACAAGTGCCTTTTTTCAGGGGCAACCTGGGAGCATTGTGGAGGTTAAGTGACATGCTTAGAGTCACACAGTATGCAAGTGGCAGTTGTGGAAATTAAACCCAGGTCTGCTGGATGTACTAAGCTCATTCACAGCTCCTTACTCTAACCTCTAAGCTATACTGCCAGCCAGTAGCCATTATCTTCAAGTGTCCCTATAATGTAGGCAGAAAGGGATCTATACTTAGTACATAATGGAGGGGGCTCAGTGGGCAGCTTTACCTTACTCCCCATTTTATTTCAACTGTCTGTCCCATGTGCTCTTTTATATTTGGTATGATTGTAGTCACTGCATGCAGTTTTTTAATCCAATCATGAAACTGCGAAGGAATACCATATGTGTGTAATACTTCAAAAAAATATGGGTGGAACACCCTGTCAAAAGCCATCTCATGGTCTACTGTTTAAATATAACCAGAAACTAAATCTTATTCTCCAGTTCTATCAGCTCCTTTACAAAAATGAGGTCATCATGTATGCTTCTACCTATCAAAAAGCAAAACTAGTAAGGCATTATCAGATGCCTGGCTATCCCTGCTAGCCTTGTAGTTAGGATCGTCATCAATATTTTAATGTCCGTATTCAATAGGCACAATGGTCTCCAGTTCTTTATGTCTACTATATTCCATTTTTTGAATACAAAAATTTAACTAGCCTTGACAAATGATTCAAGTGGTTGTCCTACAGTTGACCTTTTAATTGCCACCTCTTTAACATAGAAACATAGACTTTAACGGCAGATAAGGACCACTTGGCCCACCCAGTCTGCCCATTTCCCTTCCTATTGGATAAGCTGCAGATTCTAGTTAACCAACAGCCTACTTCCTGCAACCCCCCACTATAATTGCCCTATGTCTGTCCCATGCATTTAAACAACCATTTTACTAACCTAGACTTGTACAAGGCTGGTTTACCCCCCCCATCACTGACCCAAACACAAGGGTTCCCCCAGACCTCGATCGCCCATCCTTTCATCTACAACTAGTCAAGCCAAAGGAGGTTCTATCACAACTTAAAACCCTAAAAATCTCTGGCTCTGGGGGACCCGATGGGATTCACCCCAAGATGCTAAAGGACGGGCCCCGGCCCTAGCTAGACCTCTATCCTGGCTCATCAACCACTCCGTGATAGAGGGCCCTGTCCCCACACAGTGGAAACAGGCCCATGTGGTCCCAATCCACAAGGGCAGCCGCCGGGAGTCTATTGGCAACTATAGACTAATCTCCCTACTCTGCATCCTGTCACAAATCCAGGAAAAGCTGATCCATGGGCAACTCCGCCACTACTTGGAGGTCCATAAAATCCTGGCACCCTCCCAACACGGCTTCAGAACTGGACATGGGACAGACACGACACTGACCAAATTTGTAACAGATGTACTCTGAGACATGGACAAGGGCACCCCTACTGGTGCGGTCTTCATCGACCTCTCCAAGGCCTTTGATCTGGTCCACCACAATCTCCTACTCACTAAGCTGAGCAACATAGGCCTTGACAGCCATGCACTAAAGTGGTTCGAGAGTTACTTGACCGACCACACGCAGAGTGTAAAGTGGAAGGATGCCATCTCTGGGCCACTCCCACTAAAAGAGGGTGTACCCCAAGGGTCGATACTCGGCCCCCTCCTCTTCTCTCTGTTCACTAATGAACTACTGAACCAATATGGCAGGAGCTGTGTCATCCAGTACGCGGATGATGCAGTCATCTACCAGTCCGCGGCCAATCTGGGGGCCTTAGCCACGAACTTCAAGGTGACCTCCAGGCACTGAAGCACTGGTTCACTGAGAACAGAATGGTCCTCCACATATCCAAAACTAAGGCAATGCTATTTGGCCCTAGAACCCTTGGTCAGGACAGAACACAGCACCTTCAACTCACCACTGTGTCTGGTAACAGCCTAGAAGTAGTGCCCTCTCTGAAATACCTCAGCCTAACCGTGGACCAGGGTCTCACCCTGAAGAACCATGTGGACTCAGTCACCAAAACCTTACATGGGAAACTAGGCATACTATACCGACTGAAAGACCAGCTCGTACCTGAAGCTAGAATCTCAATCGTCACCAGCATCCTCCTTCCGACAATCACATACGCTGCCCCAGTCATGCAAGGGCTGAGAAAGCTGGAGAAGCACAGACTTTAGGTGCTGTACAACAAGGTGGCTCGCATCACATCCCAGGCCAACCCCAGAGACCACCACTGTGACTCCCTATCCTTCCTAAACTGGCCCTCACTGGATGCACTCCTCCAGTAACCTCTACTCTGCCTAGTGTCAAGTTCATCGACCCAACCCCCGGCCTCTCTGGCCTCGCCGCTCTTAAAGCCAATCACCGACACCAATACACATCTGGCCGAACTCTCCTAGACATCCCCAGGATCAGAACCAAAGTAGGCAGTATGTCATTTTCCCTCACCGCTCCCACATTGTGGAACCAGCTCCTGCCTGGGGTGCAAGAAGCCCCCACAATCAAAAACTTCTGCACTAGGCTTAAGGCCCACCTTGCAGTCACCAGTGCCTGCCACTGCACTGGCTCCTGGCACGTACCCTGAGATAATTGACTATCCCAGCTCCTATCCGTCAACTCTGACCTAACAATATGTCAATCTGCTAACTAATCGCTCAATGTTATTACTATTGTACAACTTACTCACCCCTTTTGTACTGCTATTCTTCTGCTCTGATATCTTAGCTGCATTATTGTGACACCTATAACCCGCACCAAAGCTGTACTGTACTTCTTGTCTTATGTAACTCCCAGGTCACCCCTGAAAAAGGGACCTCCAGGGCTCAGTGGGCTAACCCAGTCACCAAAATTTAATAAATAAATAATTATTCAGTTGCATACCACCTGCAAAATGTCGGATATTTACTCCACATATTTATTGTAGAATTCATAATATAACCCACCCAATCCAGGAGCCATATTATTATGCAAACTGTTTTTACTGCTGAAATTACTTTCTCCCTAGTAATGAGACTTGTCAGCTTGTCTAGTTCACCCTGGGGCACCATCAGGGGATGCCCATTATTTAAGCAATAAGGCATGACAAGGTGTGTGTTATCGTGTAATAATAACTGGCTTCCCCTTTTTCCATAGGGAAACTGTGGCGTAATTTGTACGTTATAAAGGCGTTTATAACGACAAGCAGATACACTGATTTCCCTGCCTAATGCATCTACCTGAGTTCCTGCCATTCCGACGCAGTCCGCTTTCCTTTTCGCCGAATCGCAAACCGCCACTTGGACTCGGCGGTAAGTGTTTTTTACAACATAAATTTGCAAAAATTACACTTAAACAAACATATGCCTGCCCTACCAAATAAAAAAGTAAAAGAGATTTGTCAGTCCTGACGGCAACCACGGACCGTGCACTAAAACCGGACCACGGTCGCAGAGCAACAGCTTTTTTTATTTTATATATTTGCTGTGGCAAAAAAGGGAAACCCAGCAATTATATAAAATAAAAATGGAGTCGATGTGTAAACTTGAAGTTTACACACACCCTCGAGAATAGATGCTTTTAATAAACCCCTCGAGCTCGCCGGGGTTTATGTAGCATCTAACCCTCGGTGTGTAAACTTCTTGTTACACCCAACCCATACTTTATTTCCTATATATAATGTCACTCCTGGGGTGGGTTGTAGCACCCAGACAAAGCCTAGTAAGTTCCATCACCCCAGGAGTGACGTTATTACACGATAACACACACCTTGGAGTGCCTTATTGCAATTATACAATGGCTCGATGTTATAGAAAACAAAAAATAAAAATGTTTTTAGTAGATTTTTAGTGAGGCAGTGTATCATTGTTTCTGAAAAAAAAAAGCTGCTCATAAAAACCATCCAAAAAAGCAATACAGTGATGTTATTGTGTAATAACATCACTGTCTCAGGCACACATTGACCAATCAGAGTCCAGGAAATTTTCTTGCCATTGTATAATTAAAAACATATTGAGCTACGAATAGTATCATCATCATTACCAAATGTGTGCATCAAGTATTCATATATTGCTTCTTCTATGTCTGTCTTTGAGTTCTTTATCCTCCCTTCTGTGTCCATTATGTGTCCCATATTTTTCCTTTTCACCCTGTCTTTACATCTTTCAAATATATTTCTTCACCCATTTTGCCATGTCCCACTTCTGCGCTCCATCAGAAGTGATGTTGCCTGATTATATTGCAACTGTTTCATGTCCTGCTTATGTACAGCACCTATCCCCTCATGTATAAAGGTCAGTAATTTCACTGAGGCTGTAACAATAAATATTTTTATATTCATCCTTTTTAATGTGCGTCACTGTTTTTGTATAAATCTTTTTAAGTCTAGTTCCGTGTACTCCCACAAAGTGTTAACATCATCGTACATACAAATGATTGATTTTCTAGGTCTTATCAGGTTTTTAATATGGTGTCAATGTTTTTATGTTCTAATATTGCATTATTAAGCTTCTAGTACCCTCTTCCTGGTTTTACCCTGTCAACTTTCCCTAATTTTGCCCCTAACATTAAATGGTCTGAGTTTTCTACAGCAACAACTGATATTTGCTATGATAAAAGAAAACAAATCCAGGTAGCTATCTGGTTTCTGTAATATGAATATCCTTCTGTTTGATACTTGGTCCTATAAGCATCTATTAGACTGGTAACTGATATTTTATTCAAGAAATTACTGTCACAAAATGTTTTGTTCATTTTGGCCCCTCTATCTTGTGTTATTAGGATGCAATAAAAGAGTAAGTGCTTAGTAAGGATGTATATCTTTTTTTTTTTAACAAGCCGTATTTTTCTGCCCACCTTTCCAACCCCTGCTCCATTCCCCAGACTTATCTTGGTGCCCCCGCAGATACCCTCTGGCTTACTCCCCAGGGTGGAGCCATGGCACCGGACCAACCCATCTTGGACATGAGAAGGTGTCAGTGAGGAGTGCCCCCCAACAGTACCTCTCTGGCTTTCCCCCCAGGGTGGGGTTTGAGGCCGACTGGACCACAAGCACCAGAATAGGTCAATGGGGAAGAGCTGGAGGAGCAACTGGAGTTGGGAGCCAGGAGCAGCCATCATGCAGCGGCCTGCAATTTTTCGATGCTTTTTCCCCCAGGTGCAGGGACTTGCAATGATGTCCATAGTCTGCCTCATTCCGCAGAAGTGATAGCGCTGACTCAGCAGTACCCCCAGCCTCCGCCAGAGGCCTGCATTCTCCCAGACCTGTGTCATCAGTGTCTCAGACGAACGCCCTGCCACAGCACCAGCAGGCCGGCTGTAAGGATGTATATCTTAAAGAATGAAAGTTTGCCTCATTTAGATGCCTATGTAATCATTTAGTTTGCTTTGATTTGTTTCTTTAATTACCTTGTCATCAGTTTATTTGTAGTTTTCCAAATACTAGTAAAAAGAATCCAATTAAATTCTTGTATTATGATGTCAGAAAAGTTTTACTGGCAAAGCTAGCAATGTATTGTAGTGGGAAACGAAAACCTGTTTTTGGAGTTTTAGGAAAAAAAATAACTTTCTACCACCAAAATATTATATATTTAATAGAAATGTGTGAGTTTTGATCATCTGTGATCTTTTGTTATAATTTAGCAGGTGACATGTTTTTCATAACCACATTTTACTTGGAAACAAGAAAAGAGAAGCCAATTATTGTTTTAAAAATCATAAAATCATAAATAGGGGCCACAAAAGTGCAAACATACAAAAGTCAAAGTTTGTTGCTGAAAGAATTATCTATTTCTTTTGACATACAGAATTAGTTTAGTTGCTGCATTGGTCCTTGTAAGAACAGATCAGAAAGCAAATGATTTGATACCTTTTATTGGACCACAGAGATGTTACAAAAAAAAAAAAAACAGTGTCTAAGTTTTCGGACCAACCAGGTCCCTCCTCGAAGACTTGCTTGAGAAAAACCTTCCAAGGTCAAATGTTAGCAGAAGAGATAAGAGAACACTCCAAGCAGACAGTCCCACTGACTAATTATTAGTGAATGAGTGTTTTAAGTGAATACATTCATAATGTAACCCCTCTGTTACCCAGGGTTACTAGAACCCTAGTTAGATCTAGTGGCAGACAGGGACAGGCAGCTAGTGAAACTCCAGTTAAATGGATTTCATTATGTTTTGCTCTGTTTTCAGTCTCTGCTGAGCTGGGGCTATGACATCATTTAGAATTCTTGCAGCAGCATAAGCCACAAAGGAATGTTGCAGCAGGGAGTTAGGTAGAACGCCAGGGAATTTTCAAAGTCAGTCTGGAGTAGGCTCAAGAGAGAGAGAGAGAGAGAGGGATGTAGATCCTGCAGTGCAGTGGAGGGAGGGGGGCCCTGCAGGGGCAGACCCCCCTGCCCTCAGCTCTGATGCAGAGCTACCTTAGGGTGTGTGCTTCCACCACAAGAAAGGCACAAGGAACCAACTCCCAGGGGCAACCCTCTGGCTTGGGAAAAGGAAGAAGCTGCCTGATGGAGGGTGCTGGGGCACTACAGTTTTTGAGGAATGATGTTCATTCAGAGATTTGGACACCTGCAATGTGTAGGGTGATGAGGCTTTGATAAAAGGCCAGTGTCATTCACCATAATAGTGAGTAAATAAGTCTCTGGGGCTGTGGGTCAGTCAGGATGCCAAGTCCTGGGATTATGGAATAGTGAGATGTAATGACTGTTGTATGTGGGGGTGGATCTTTAGGAGAAAGATATTTTCTGCATTACAAAGCCATGTACAGTCTGCACTATAGTAGCCAAGGAAGAGACTTATGGAACAGTGAGATGTAATGACTATTGTATGTGGGGGGTCTTCAGAGAAAGACAGTTACTGCATTACAAAGCCATGCACTACAGTAGCCATGGATGTGTGTGTGTAAACAAAGGAATGGCCGGGTATGGGTCTATGGAACAAAAGGTGGGAGACCCCCCCCCCCACCTGGTGTAACAGGGCTCACCTCTATGGATTTGCTTTGAGACACCAGACACCTTTCTGTCAGGTATTGGCCAGTGCCTGAAGAGGGTGCCCAGACGTTGCGATGGGGTAGAGGGTGGTAGTGTGCCACTAATTAAAGAGTCCATGACATATGGAAGTTTAGGATCCAAGAATGGATTGTGTGTGTGTCAGCACCTTATCTGCATTACAAGGAGTGTAACCCCATGGGGGTCCATCTATGTTTTTATTCAGAGTCTTGTTGAATAAAGCCACAGTTCAGAATCCCATCTCCTGGTATTGGACAATCTGTTACTGCTTCTAGTCTCTGGATTACTTGGGTACCCCTGGTCAGAGTGGCCAAACCTAGCCAATATGCCAAGTGACATGTTCTCCCCGACCCTAGGTTACAAAATGGAGGCACTGCTGAGGATTGGGTTTGGAATTTTGGGAGAATAGCAAGAAAGGTTGCTTGGGTAGTGGCTAGTGTTTTGGCTATCTGGCAGTGGGTAGCCCAACAACTGAAGCAATGTTTAACTAATGTGTCGCTGTGTGCTGTTATCCATGTACTACTATTAAAATGCCAACTGTTTACCAAGGAGCAGTAAAGCCTGAGAGTGTATGCCCTTGTCCTGCATCAAATTACAGCATTTACCAGATTTTAAAAGTAATTGTGACAAAGAAAAGTGTGGAAAACTGTGGGTAGCAAAAGGAAAATTGTGCCCTTGATGTTGGAAATGCTTTCTGTGTGGACTGAGAGATTTGTTGTGCTTAATGGCCATGATAAATTGTTAAAATGGGCTCCCGCCGAGGAGTCGTTGAAGAAAAAAAAATAGTGTGGTTTTGCAGTTTAAATTTTGCCTGCTCGACGACTGCCGTGAGGAGAAGAGCATGAGAGGAAAGAGGCTCATTTGCATGGCGTCAAGTGATTGGTGAGACTGCAATCAGTCCCGCCCCCAAGCCAGCTTTAGAGAGACTGCACAGCATTCGAGAGGGAGAGGGAGTGGAATATGCGAATTAGCTTGCCAGGAGGAGCGTCGCGGTGACTGAAAGTGCTGTAAAAGTTTAAAAAACTGACTTTTCTGTTCAAATTCAGGCTCAACCCACATCTCGATCGACTGGACTGTGAGTGTGGTGTTCAGAGGGACAATTGGCAGGACTGCCAACCCACTTCCTTCCAGAGGCCTCCACGATCGGCTGCAAGCCGTTTTTTCCATCGCAGCAAACAGCTACTGCTAACAGTGAATACCAACCAAAATATTGCTCAAACTGGTGTGATTTACAACACAAGCCAGCTGAATCTGTGTGTAGCAGTGTAATCGCTTTGTAAAGAAGGACTGTGCCAGTGTAACCTGCTAAAAGCAAGAATTCTGAGCAACAGACTGTGAGCATAATGATGGGTTCAGTGTCAGTATAATTTTCAAAGCCAAGTGAGAGACTGTTAGTTGTATGAGAGATGTAATGTAAATGCAGGCAATCCTGTGCTTGAAATACTGAGGCTTTAAGGGACTGTAATCTATAGCAATGTCTTCAGCGAGTGAAAGGTCCAATTTAAATCATATAAATGTGCTAGGAAAGAGAACAGTGCAAGTTTGTGCAGTTTGAGCAGAGGTTAACAGTAGTGTGTATAAATTGGATGCGCAGTGGCTTGACCCAATTACAGAGAGTTGATGCATCAGGAGTGCTGTCGCTGCCATGATAGGGTGGGGCAGGCATGTAAACACAGCAGCAAAGAATCCATTTTATAGAAAGTTTCTGATCAATCTTTGGGACTTGAAATAACCAAGCGTATTGTTTGTTTTCTCTGCAGTCATGGCTTCAGGACCAGCCCGCTACCCAGATCATGCCCAGGCTATGAGAGTTGAAGAAGTAAACAAACTGAGAAACATTGAGAAGTACCACGATGGAGGAAGACTTCCTCCTCATGAGGTGATTCCTGGTTATCCAGTCAGAGTGTGTGTAATGTGCTTAAGGGCTGGAAGAGATGTCTTTGTGGTTCCTCACTGCTCTGGGTGCCTGGAAAAGTATGGATTGACAGCAGACCCCAAGATTCATTTGGCTCCTACATGGACAAAATTACAAGAACCTGCAGTTGGCAGCATGCAGCCCCAGGCTGAGCCTGAAATAGGAGGTTCAGAGGAGTGTGGTGAAAAGCGAGAGGGTGCAGATGTACAGGTAGCACAGACAACTGATGACTCCATGTCCCAGCCACTAAGAGATAGTGGAGAAGAAGCATCAGTCAACCTGTGGATACAGGGGCCTAGCCAAGTCTCATGGGAGAGGACGAACTGAGAGAGGCCTTTGAGTGGGAGGTCTCGACCTCTGCACCTAGTGAGGAGTGGACAGTCTCAGGAATGAGGACGACTGCTCACTCCTGGGCACAGATTCTCAGCGAAGACGATGAGGGGGAACCCATTTGGCCTGAAGAAGAAGGCATGGGTTCACAGCCTCAAGTTCCTCATTTAGAGGGACACATGGAAGAGAGTGGTTTTTCCACAGCCCTGGCTGAGCAAGAAGAAACCAGGGATCCATTTTGTGTGTCATTAAGCATGCGAAGCTGGCAGAACCAGGACTGGCTGGCCCCAGGCCAGAGGTCTCAATTTGACCAAATCTAGCAAAGAGGAAAGACTGGTTCGTAGGAAAGCGAATGAGCTCTTCGGAATTTCGTTTCCCACCTTTCCTAGAAAAGTCTGGGAAGAAATAGAGAGATGCAGGAAATCCTGGATTATGGAAGAGGCCATGAAGCATGTGCATCCTGGGGCAAGTAAATTTGTTAGGGATCGTATGTTACAAGAAAAGTTCAAGCAATGGAAGGTGGGCAGGACTCTGCTTATTGATACTGTTCGGATTGTGGACAGCAAGGGACATGAATCCTTTCACGATGTGAATTATGAGCGCCCTGATAGGGTAATAATTTATGCACCGGACCCATTGTGCTATTTCCTACAATGCAAAGACCTTCCTGTGAATGTGTCCATGCCCCCCAAATGGAGAGCAGTGCAGTGGTAGCCAATGTTTTCATTCCAGCAGTTGCCGTACCTATGTTGTTCTGCCAGTCTGGATGTCCAGGACCAAGGTGCCCCAATTCTTCAGTAATTGCAATAAACTCCCATGTCCATAAAGTTATGAACTGGCTATTCCAGAAGATGTCAACTCCAGAGAGGATACCAGCCCAGCTGTTGCCGGATCAGATTACTTCTGTCCAGCTGTGTGTTTCTTCTTCTTTTTCCTGCCCAAAGGTACCATCTCCTAGATGACATCAGCCCAGCTGTTTCCCAGAGATGTCAGCCTGTTGTGTTTCGGAAGATGTCCACCCAGCTGTATCAGAAGAATGTTGCCAGGGAGAGTCTTTATCGGGGACAAAGGTGCCGTATGTTTTCCATTCTTCAAAGGACTGGTGAGTCTAGACTTTTTCAATTTTTCTGACATTTGCAGTACACATCATACATCAGCAAACATTCTTTGTGACTGTCCTCAAAGACTCTCCCCTATGGGACATTTGCCTGCAGAACTTTGCTTCACCGGGCTCCGGCCCAGGAGAGACTCTTTATTGGACTTGCCTTCAAGCCTGTATTTAGTCACTAGTTGGGACTTTGTAGGGCCTTCCATCCCCAAAGAACTGCTAAATGTGTGTTGTAAACATTCTGTATATACTGTTTCTATTTTCTGCCTTTTCTAAAACAAATGCTTTTTGGGGGGATTCTCCAGTGTCAGATGGATGGGGCTTGTTGGTTTGTTTATGTCTTAGTTAGACAGGATTGTAATTGCAGATTAGGGAGGATGTTTTTCTTTTTGTCTTGCAGATACTCCTGGAGAAGCAACGAAAACAAGACAAGTAGTGGATTGGAACTCATCGGAGTTCAGTTTTGCTTTAGTTTGTCGTAATTAAAGTACTGTTGTAAGAAGTTAACTGTGGTTTAACTTGTTTTCTTCCACAGATGTGTGGTTGCAGGTGTCCAGGGTTAGGGGGAGGTCCCCTGTAGTGTTTTTGTTTGGGTAAAAAGGCAGATAGGATTTCCCTAGAGGGCTAGGGGGGATAGACAGGCTGTGGTCCTGATCTGCAGTAGGGGCTGCAGTTTGAACTATTAGGGCTATGCTCTGTACAATTCTACCAGATCCAAGAGGTACCCATAGTCAGCAGGTAGAGTAGAGGCTGATGCATCAGTCGAAGGCCTCTAGGCCCTTAGTGTTGTCTGATTGTGCTGGCACATGGTAGGGAAGAAGGTAGCGTTACCTCCCCGTAGTCAACACATAGGGTGAGATGGCCTAAGCCAGGTGGCTAATGACTGCGGACAGTCATTTTCCTGGCCCAGAGTGAGTGTAATCCCCAGTTGCCAGGGTTACTAGAACCTAGTTAGATCTAGTGGCAGGCAGGGACAGGCAGCTAGTGAAACTCCAGTTAAATGGATTTCACTATGTCTTGCTCTGTTTTCAGTCTCTGCTTAGCTGTAGCTATGACATCATTTAGAATTCTCGCAGCAGCATAAGCCACAAAGGAATGTTGCAGCAGGGAGTTAGGTAGAACGTTGGAGAATTTTTAAAATCAGTCTGGAGTAGGCTCAAGAGAGAGAGAGAAGGATGTAGATCCTGCAGTGCAGTGGAGGGAGGGGGTGCCCTGCAGGGGCAGGCCCCCCTTCCCTCAGCTCTGATACAGAGCTACCTTAGGGTGTGTGATTCCACCATAAAAGAGGCACAAGGAACCAACTCCCAGGGGCAACCCCCTGGCCTGGGAAAAGGAAGAAGTTGCCTGATGGAGAATGCTGGGGCACTACAGTTTTTGAGGAATGATATTCATTCAGAGTTTTGGACACCTGCAATGTATAGGGTGATGAAGCTTTGATAAAAAGCCAGTGTCATTCACCATAATAGTGAGTAAATAAGTCTCTGGGGCTGTGGGTCAGTCAGGATGCCAAGTCCAGGGCTTATGGAACAGTGAGATGTAATGACTGTTGTATGTGGACGGGAGGGGGGGTCTTTAGGAGAAAGACAGTTTCTGCATTACAAAGCCATGTACAGTCTGCACTATAGTAGCCAAGGAAGAGGCTTATGGAACAGTGAGATGTAATGACTATTGTATGTGGGGGGTCTTCAGATAAAGACAGTTACTGCATTACAAAGCCATGTACAGTCTGCATTACAGTAGCCATGGATATGTGTGTGTAAACAAAGGAATGGCCAGGTATGGGTCTATGGAACAAAAGGAGGGAGACCCCCTCACCTGGTGTAACAGGGCTCACCTCTATGGATTCGCTTTGAGACACCAGGCACCTTTCTGTCAGGTATTGGCCAGTGCCTGAAGAGGGTGCCCAGACGTTGGGATAGGGTAGAGGGTGGTAGTGTGCCACTAATTAAAGAGTCCATGACATATGGAAGTTTAGGATCCAAGAATGGATTGTGTGTGTGTCAGCACCTTATCTGCATTACAAGGAGTGTAGCCCCATGGGGGTCCGTCTATGTTTTTATTCAGAGTCTTGTTGAATAAAGCCACAGTTCAGAATCCCATCTCCTGGTATTGGACAAATATATTATTGCTTCTAGTCTCTGGATTACTTGGGTACCCCTGGTCAGAGTGGCCAAACCTAGCCAATATGCCAAGTGACATGTTCTCCCTGACCCTAGGTTACATTAATTAAAAGCATGACCTTCTGATTTAATACCCACACAAGTGCATATTAAAATGTGATAGTAGTGTATGATAAAAAATCTATACAACAGAAACTTTCTATATATATGGAACTATGGGGGTATAAAGAAAATGTCCCTAGTATGAACAACTGATTCACACATTCATAGAGTGTTAAACCTATCTGGAGACATTTACTAAATTATACTCTTAACCAGTTAACAAACACCATAAACATTAAGGCCTATAGAGCTGTAACAATATTTTTTTACAAGATAATATTTATTGTCAGTATTAGTGCTAAATAAAAAAAATCTCTCAAAGACCCCCTTGAAAATCAGTTCATGCATCTTCAAATGTTCAGAGTTCAGTAATGTGGCATTATATAATTAAATTTCTACATGAGGGGGGTGGCTCAGAGGTAATTTAAGGAAGTATTTTTTCACAGAGAGGGTTGTGGATGCATGGAGCGGCCTTCCGGAGGAGGTTGTGGAGTCAAAAACAGTGGTGGAATTCAAGCATGCATGGGACAGTCATAAGGCAATTCTAGGGGGTTGGGGTAGGAAGAAGTAGGCTGCTGGTTAACTAGGATCTGCAGCTTATCCATTAGGTAGGGAAATGGGCAGACTGGGTGGGCCAAGTGGTTCTTATCTGCCATCAAATTCTATGTTTCTATGACTATATGCACCATTTCAGTATTAAGAATCTGAATAAAAACCCAATAGAATTAGGCTCTACTCCACCCCCCCACACACACAGGGAAAAGATAACTAGTACAAAGAAGTATATATACACCATGTATGTGAGTCAAGAGTCCTAACACACTGTAGCATAAGAATGACATGTATCTGACTAGAAGCCTACCTCAATATAACCACAGCTTTAACCCCCACTTTAATTCCCTACCCCCTCTACACACACACACAACCCCTCCCCACAAAAAACAACACACAATCCTCCTACTCCCAACACACATGGAGTACCCTGCTCCCCACAGGCACAGCCCCCCCCCCCCACATACACACAAGACAACCCAACATCACACACACACATTTAGTTGGTGAGAAACCAACATGTTCATAACCAGTTAAAAAGGACTCTGAAAAAAAAAAAAACACTGAAGTCCTGTTAAAGTAAAGGTGTGATGTTTTCCATAGGATTTCATAGCCCATTAGCCTGGGGCGGTGATAGTCCCTCTGTGTGAACATTTTAATCCACTGGTGCATGAAAGGAAAGGGATCAAATCAGTGGCTGAACCGCCAGCCAGGAGATCCCTTTCCAATTCCCGTTCCGCCTGCTCAGCCCCCATGCTCCCACGTTTTGTGATGTGTGCCCAGGTAGAGTGCAGGGATGCACCCCATACAAGTCAATGTGGCAAATTATCAGACCATTTTACAACATCTTAAGCATCCTTTTAATATAAATGAAAGCCACCACTCAACTAATAGGGGCCCTATTAGTTGGTGGTCTTTCATTATATTGAAAGGTGCTGAAAGTGTTGCAAAATTGGTCTTAAAATTAGCCCCCTTGACTTGTATGGGGTGGAGCAGGCACACCGGGAAGTGGAAAGGGATCTCCTGGCCGGCGGTTTGGCCACTGTTAGGATCCCTTCCCTTCCATAAACTGGTGGATTAAAATAATAATTTTTTTTTTTTACCAGGAGAGAGAGAGACTAAGCTGAAGGTTGCTTACAGGTGTGACCTGGGAGCACAAGGAAGTTAAGTGACTTGCTCAGGGTCACACAGTATGCAAGTGGGGCTGTGAGATTCAAACCCATGTCTCCAGTTTTGCAGCGCAGAACCTTAAACCACTGCACAATACTGCCACTTTTTTTTTAATTTTATTTATTAATTTTTTTTTTATTTTAGTCTTTGATAACCAGGTAAGGCCCACTAGGCACAAGTGTCTGTTTTCAGGGGTGACCTGGAAGCACCAGGTGGTTAAGTGACTTGCTCAGAGTCACACACTTTCACAGAGAGGGACTATCACCATCCCAGGCTAGTGGGCTATGCAGCCCAAAACCTGTAAGTAAATACCTCACACCTTTACTGTAAATGTCCATCCTATGAAGTAAAAGTCTGTGTAAGTTAAGTAAGGTAATGTGTCATGAAACCCAAATCAATGTTCATGCCATCTGCTACCATACTGAGAAATAAAATAAGCCTGATCTCAAAAGTCTGTCTCTGTTGTGTATTTTTGAAAGGATCCATGACAGTTGATGATTTCGTTGTCAACCGATGTTACAGCGACTTCCTTAAGTCAACCACATTTGCAGTCGCCATAAGGGAAGTCACTTCAGACTGTGTTTTCTTTGGGGGGCTCCCTTCCCTGCACCCCCTGCTATTTAATTAATCAACTCGGAGTCAGAGTTACTTCAGGGAGGGGATGCAATAGCCCCAGAAAGCAGTACCGGGGTTCCGCACCAACATTACAGCGACCTGGCGCTGTTGTCACTGTAGTGTCAGGTGCAGTGAAGTTGTCGCCATAGCGATGGTATACCTTTTAGAAATGTCCTTTTAACTCATTGAGTCCTGGTGGCCATTTTGGGTCAGGTTCTGTAATGGATGGTTCCGACGCCATATGGTGTCTACTGGACCCAATGAGTTAAGACCACTGCTGACATATCTGAGTTGGGGTGATCAGGCCGACTGAAGTGTTGTCCCACTGGTTTGTCAGGTCATCTTCATATTAATAGTATGTCTGCGCGATTTCATCCTAGTGTGGAGAGGTTGACTTGTCTCTCCAACATATCCAGTTTGTGGATATCTCTTGCATTGAATGAAATAAACAACATTACTTGATGCACATGTATAATCCTTTGTATCTTGAATTGTCTGTTTTGTGATGTAACCACACAATCTGAAGTGGAGATGAGCTCATAAGTCCTACATCTGGATTGATTACAGGGTTGTGTACCATTTAGTGTGATGGTATTCTGTTCTGGTGCAAGTTTACTCCCAACAATCAGGTTGGCTAAATTAGGTGGCTGTTTGAAAGACAGTAGTGGTAGTGGTAGTTCTTGAAAAATGTTATTTATGGTCTCATCTTTTAATAATCTTTACGTAGAAGTTCCAGGTCAGGATGATACATGACTACTAAGGGTATTCTGTTGGTAGTGGTCCTATCCTTATACTAAAGTAGTTGTTCTCTTGGTAAATGTGTTGCACATTCTACAGCTCTGTTTATTTCTCTAGAAGAGTGTCCCTATTCAATAAAGGTGTTTTTCAACATAGCCAAATGTGTATCTTTGTCTTCCTCATTTGAAAAGATACGGTGACACCGAAGTGGTTGACAGTACATGAGAGATTTTTTTGTGTGGCTCATGTGATTACTACTTCTGTGTAATTATCTCTGTCTGTTGGCTTCCTGTAAATACAAGTTTGTAAGGTTCTATCCTTGATAGTCACAGTTGTGTTCAGAAAATTAACACTGGTGGCAAAATACTCCAGGAAAAACTTTATGGTTGGGTGGAGGTTATTAAGTTCCTGGTGAAAATCCTTAAGTGTGTCAGTGCCCTCTGCCAAATTTTAAACAAATCATCAATGTAACAGAAATAAGTGAGTGGTTTATGTGTACAGTGCCTTAAAAAGTCCTCTTTCAAATTCGCCATAAAGAAATGAGCATACTGTGGAGCCATCCTGGTACCCATTGCTGTTCCCATAGTTTGAACAAAATGTTTATCATTGAAGCTGAAGAAGTTGTGAGTCTGAATGAATTCAGTAAGTTTTCCCACCACTTCAGGGTTGATGTTTTGGTCTAAACCTTTCTCATGTAGGTATTTAAGGCAGGCTGAAATGCCATCCATGTGCAGAATATTAGTGTAGAGGGATGTTACATCCATCAAAGCTAAAATGGTATGAGGTGGTAAGTCCTTATAACCAGAAAGTTTAGACAGGAAGTGTGTAGTGTCCTGGGTGTAACTGTCCCTTTCTATAACTAGCAGTTTTAAGATGGTTTCTACAAATCCAGAGATCCCCCTCAATCAGGGTACCATTGCCAGAGACTATGGGTCTCCCTGAATTACCAGGTTTATGTATTTTAGGCAGCATGTAGAATGTCCCTGGCTTGGGTTGAACAGGGATGAGGTCAGTCAGTCTGTCTTGGATATGGTTTGGAAATGATCTAATTAAGTCCTGTAGTTCTCTTGTATATTTTGTAGTGAGGTCACTTTCCAGTTCTCTGTAGTAGGTATGGTCAGTTAGCTTTCTGTTGGCTTCATTAATATAGTCCTCTCCGTTTAATATCACCACTGCAGAGCCTTTTAATAAAGCTTTTTTTATGACAATTTCGTGGTTCGATTTCAGTGTTTGTATAGCCCGCTGTTCCAATGGAGAGAGAGAGGTTGCAACGTGCTTGTTTTTACCTATTAAAAATCTGACCAGTAACTCCCTGGCGAAAACAATGAATGTAATTGTCCAGTTTCCTACTATGCCAACTTTGGGGGGGGGGGTAAAATCAGATGATTTCCTTTTCTTACCCATTGAATTGTTACTGTTTGTGATTTGTTCTCTGCCTATGATTTCTTCTCTGCCGTGAAAGAATTCTTTAAGTCTCAATCTACAGAAGTATTTCTCCAGTTCACCACAAAACTGTATTTTGTCCAGTGGTTTTGTTGGACAGAAAGTGAGGCCCTTAGAAAGTGCACTTAATTCCCCAGTAGTCAGTGCGTGGTTGGATAAATTAACAACTGAAAGGTGAAAGTAATGGGACTGTCTGCTTGGAAAGTTCTCTTATCTCTTCTGTTGACATTTGACATTGGAAAGTGTCTCAAGCAGTAGCAAACTAGTAGAATCCAGTTCCTTCCATTTAAATCTGTGATTTTTTTTTAAATAGGTATTTTAAACCGATGGGAATTTTTTCTGTTTTTGTGTATGATCTGGATGTTAAAAGAATGTGATTCTCTAAACATCTGGCATATGTCTCAGAGGAAGGACCTGGTTGGTCTGAAAGCTTAGACACTTTTCTTTTTATAACATCTCTGTTGGTCCAATAAAAGGTATCAAACCATTTGCTTCTGGATTGATTTCTTTTGAAAAAGATAACAAATATGTTTAGTTTCTCACTGAAATACACTGGGCTCCTAAATAGCTGGCAGTTTTTGGCATAACAACATCAGAATTCCACAGAATCCTTTTTTACTAGCAGTGTGAAAAGCAGAGGGAAAAATCCACTTGTTCCACTGCCCTAACAAATATTTTCTTATACAAGTATATAAGGAACAATGTATGAGCAACCAACACAACAAGCCTGTGTTTCCATCAAAGGGGTGAGGTACCAGTGTATGGACCTCAAGAGCAAACCTTGAGAGGTCAATGCTGTTATCAACGTCAAGTGTATCGGGCTGGGCAATCGGCAGGAGAGAGGAGAGTGCCCAGTGTTGGGAGTGTAGCCTGGCGGGAACAGAGGAGCCTTTGCTTATCCCCAAGGATGGGGATTTTGCTTCCAAGTTTTTCCCCCAGGAGCGCAGTTGTGCAATGATGTCAGCATGGCAACCTATAGACATCCGCCGCGCTCCTGCCTCTTAGCTGCTCCACGCTAGTAGTACCACTGGTCTCCACCGGGGGTCTCTATTGCACCAGAGGCACCCTGGATCCCTCCCCAGGGAGAGAAGAGCAGTCCATCAGATGCTCAATCCTCTCCCTCCCCTGCCGACTCCTGGCACCCCAGCTCGTTCCCGAACTAGGGTCGCCAGCGTGGCTCAAGGTGTGGCATCCAGCGCCTCAACTCTCAGCGCCATCAGGCCAGCTAGTTCATATTCTTTTTAATAATAATTAGTAGGGCATAAATATGCCTTTACTCCCATGTTTTATTTATGTCTATATTTTGCTGTATTGTTGGTGTTATTAACAGTTGTGAAGAGAGAGAAAATGGAGGGAGCCAGCGTATGAGCACTGTGTGCTGTCATGGTTACAATGAGTGGCACTGGAGGCTAGCGCTTCTTCCAGGTAAATGCAACTATACATTTTAAAACTGTGGGACAATGTTTTAATGAAAAAAGTTGCAATTCACTTAACAGGAGCAGGAACTTATCAGTGACTAAGGTAGGAGTGAAAATTTTGGAAACTGGTGTGTTGAGTGTAAACTGAGTGCTGAAAAAAAACAAAGTGGGAGGCGGCAATTGGCATGAACGAAAAAGAAATTTAAAGCAGGCATGCAGCAGTCGGCATGAGCAGGGCACAGGTGCTTTGATTACAGAACATGCACAACACCTTTTAGAATGTGCACAATTTTTAGAATGTGCACATCAACATTTTGAGAGTGACTGATTTTTATATAGAATAAGACCTAACCACATACTGTACTATAAGGTTTTTAGAATGTGCACAACAACGTTTTTGACCAGGTTGAATTCCATGCACAATAAGTCTTAAACACATCAAAATACAATTAATAAAATAATCAGTTATCTGTTTATTAGAAAATAAGCAAGTAAAACTCTGTCTCCTGATTGGCTAGTCCCCTACTCAGACCCCTGGTCTATCTGAGAACAGACCCCGGGTTACAATAAGTGCCAGTGGCAACTGACCTGATCACTGAGCTTATTGGGCCAGTTAGAATGTTCAGCTTTCAAACTACCACCATTTTTTTTCTCCTGCTTGGTGGTCGAGTTGGCGGCTGAGAAAACCCCATCCCCATCATCATCTTATTTACGGTAAACAGTAGTAGGCGGCACATTTAAAAAAATAAATAAATAAATAAAAGAAGACTTAGTTTCATCTTCTCTCCTGCTCCGTGAATATCCACATCTGACTCTCAAAGAGCGGACCACGCGCTTGCTCTCCCTCCTTCAGCTGGCGTCTCACTCGCTCCCCAACAAATGCTGTGTTTATTTGACAATAAAAAAATAGAAACACACTCCAGCATTTAGTTTTGCATTCCTGAGAGATGCAAGAAAGACTGAGAAAAAAAAAGAAGCCATCAATCCCTTTGGCTTCACATCAGCGGCATTCTCAGCAGCACGGCTTTTGCGACGGCAATGCATGCCTCTCCCAAAAATCTGTTTAATACTGCTTGCCTCCTGCTGCCTGCCATACTTCTGACAAATAAATAAAATAATCTCTACCAAGTCACTCTCGACTGCCTCCAGCCTCCACGAAAACCCTTCTTACAAAAGGCACTTCAGCGTGGTTTAAAACTTACTGCGATCAAACCTGGCTCTAATTAACTCTCCGCACTTTCATCCCTAATCCCATCCGCAACAGCTCTTGGCATCTGAATTAAGGAAAGATTTAAAAGCTACTCTGAAACAAAAACTAAATTAGTATGACATGGTGGGGGAGAGAGTCTAACTGAAGAAACAATCTGCCCTGGTGACAACAGCAGCATTCCACTGGCTTTTATAAGTATGAAGTCTCCATAAGGACAAAAGTCCTTCATTCATATACAAGTAGAGGAACTATTTAATCATAAAACTTATTATAAATAATTTTTTATTAGCAATTTTTTATCACATTTCTTTTTTTCACAGTGTCCATTTTATAAGCACAATAATACCCTCCAGGGTGGGCAGTATTGAACTATACCGGACCTTCCAGGTACTATAAGGCCCTCTGCCTGCAGCGTCGGGCTTCATTACGCCCCTTGGCGGTCCGGTATACCACAATACCGCCCACCCTGTTGGGTATTATTGCTTACTTAGAAATAAACACCTGCTCTTTAACATCTCCACTACAAACCAATTTTCATGAGGGATACAAATAAAGTCTGAGTGTCTTAAAAAGCTCCATTTACCCTTTTTTAGTTTGTGCAACATATACAGTACATTCAAAAGCCTCCACAAATCATTGTCATACCTGAAATCAATCAGCATCACTCTCCCAGGAAGAATGTCCACTACCTTGGAGACAGAAAAGTGGGCACCCTTAAAGGACATAGGAAATGATTTTTATATATTTAACTGCCCTTCCATCTTCCTTTCCACACCAGTTATGTATTCTGATATGCTCTGATGATAATCAATAAATAATCTGTTTTGGGGTGCCCTCAGATCTACATAGAGTTCCACTCTCCTCTTCAGCTACTGCTCTTGATTTTCTTATTTCTAACACATTATATGACATTGATAACTCCCATTCCATGCTATTCATCTGAATGGCTAGGAACGGGAGTTTGTGATGTCATAGAATGTTCAGGCAGTATGAAAAAAAGCAGCAACTGCTGAGCAAAGAGGGATTCAGGGCAGTTAAAAAGGCAACAAAATTGGATTATTAATTTAACAAAAAAAGGTCTAAACATATCAAAATACTGAGTAGTCAATAAAAAAAGAACTGGTGGGCATCTAGATGTGTAAAAACTGTTTTCTATCACACCTAGCCATCACACCTATCCTCTCCAAATGACCAACATAACATCCCCCAACACCACAATTTTTGAGTTTGAACAATATCTGTGTAACCCCCGTACAAATGGGGGTTCCCGAAAAGTCTTCCTTGAGCTTGCCTAAATGCTCACTGCCAGGCTGGTGTTCTGCGTTTTAGCAGTTTAAATGTATTGCCAGAGAGTGCCTGTATAGCCTCTGGACCAGATATTCAGACTGCACCCAGCAGGGGCGCAAGCCTGGGTGCAGCGCAACTGGCCTGCGCCAGGGCCAGGACAAGGCGATATTCAATGATGCTGCGTCATGGCTCAGTACTGTCAAAAATAGCAAGTGTGGCACACAGACAGCACATGGCACAGTGGCACTGCACCAGCGCAAGCCACAGAGAGGGAGCACGGGGATGCGCCAGCACAAGTGCAGTTGCACTAGGTGCATCACCTGTGATATTCAGCCAGGGGCATGCAAATTAGGCCATAAGCAATGCATGGTGCAAATGGGGCCATTAGCATGTCATTATGGCCCCATTTGCATTACTTGCGAAGGGCTGCCTGGTGACTTGCACCTGGTGCCCTGCCCAGCATGACGTGTGTGGTGGGGATCCCGGGCAACCCCTGCCTGTAACCGCAAACATGGAAATGTGTGATGCACACTCCCTGGTAGTCTAGTGGCCCCCTCCCTCCCGAGTCCCCAAATACCGTAATGGTAGCCTTGCCCTGGTAGTCCAGTGGAACCCCCTCCCCTCCATATCCTGATCACAGAATACAGCCACCAAGTTGTGCCCTGGTAGTCTAGTGGCCCCACCCATTCCCTGATCATGGCATGGCAGGAACACAATTCCTGGTGATCTAATGGCACCCCAACCCTCCCACCCACACAGCACCTTGCCCACCCGGCTCCCCTCCATCATTGGGGGTGGCTGCAGCACACCTGCATACCCTGCGGCTGCCCGCTGAATGACAGGCACAGTATGGGCTGTAAGCCCATTGGTCTGATGTGGACCAATTGGCTTACAGGGCATACTTTGACTAGACATCCCAAATATGTGAAGACTTCATTCACATATTTGGGATGTATGATATGCCTGCAGAATCCGATGGTCTGTCTTGACCGAACCACAGCCCATGCCTGTACCTGTCGTCGACGGTGCAACCGGGTAATCTTGGTGGTGCAGCCGCCCGCCAATAACGAGGAGAAACGGGTGGGCCGAGGGAAACCTGTGTGGTGGAGAGTGAGGGAATGCCACTGGGTCACCAGGGTGTGTTCTGGCGCCATCTGCCGGCAATGGACGGGGTCCACTGAACTACTAGAACGCCAACAGTAACCGCTATTCGGCGTTCAGGGACATGGGAGGAGGATTCACTAGACTACCAGGGCATAACTTGTGACTGTATTCGGTGATCAGGGACATGGAGGAGGGGGCCACTAGGCTACCAGGGATGTGTGTGTGCTTGTGGACAGTGTTCTGGGTGGGCAGGAGGCCACCCACAGCCGGCAGCTGCTGTGTTACACCCTGCAATATGGCAGCCCACCTGTGGGTGGCCAGGAGTTGCTCCACGTGTACATGGGCTCAACTTTGAGCCCTCCTATGCAGCACAATGCAGGGGAGCACTGGTTTTTGCACCGCACATCTTGGGCTGAATATCAGGATGTGCCACATATGCATGGGAACATCCCCTGCATCTGCACCACATGCACTTACTGTGCGCCCCGGTGCATCGGGAGTTGCGCAGCGACAGACAGCCTTCTCAATATCCTGCTGGAGCGCACTGCAGGGTTGCACCAGCGCAACCCCTTTGAATATGCCGGCCCCTGTGTACTGTCTCTTTAAGAGCTGCCTGGATTGCAGTCATAATTAATCTGAGAGGGAGCTCTGTTAGAAGATGTACTTGTTTGCTGATCATTTGTTAGAGTAGTAATAATATTGCAGTTTGTTCTAACCTGCCTTCTTTGTAGTACGAACAGTTTTGTTTGTTTCCATCATCTTGGTCCTGGACTGCAGAATGGGCCAATCAGTACATCTGGGACTCTAAAATGGAGCCTGCCTACAGGGGCTTGGTGGGGCCAAAACTTTTAGGAATTGTAGTTTTGGGCTTTTGGTGCCTAAAATAACCTGTAAGGGGAGCCCTTGTTGTGACTGACAGACAGATCAGCCAACTGAACCTTTTGGATCTTGGGGAAAGTCCCATACTGCTTGCAGTTTCAGTTAGATGTGAGTTGGGAAGTGAAGAAGTAACAGCTCGAGATAGTTCAAACAGCAATCCATAGTGGGTTTGCGCGAGAGAACTGTGGAAAGGACCGAGTTTGGCCTGCATACCTGCCTACTATTCCTGAGAGGGAACTTTTTTTTTTTTTTCGGACTGAATCCGAATTTGGAGTGCGAATTAAGCCACTGAATTGTGAACAGGCTTTAACCTGAAGAAGACCGAAGATTTGCTGAATGCAATCGGCCTTTCAGGACTTCCAGCTACCTCTGAACTCCCAGACTGTGCAGAGACACTGTAATTGCGACCAGAGAGCATTTGCCTGGTACAGTGGAATTTCCTTGCATGTGAATGTGCTGTGTGCTTATAGTGGGTCGTGATTTGGTTCCCCACTGTGTGTCTGAACTGTGTTTTGCTTGCTGGAGGCTGTATCCAGCTCCACGGACTGAATCCATGTCCATTTCCATTTGCCTGGGCCCTGCTACACTGGCCCAGCCAGAATACCTGCTACACAGAGAAAGTCAACCAAGAGAGACCGGCCTGGGGATCAGCCCCCTGCTCAATGCCTTGAACAGGAATGACGCCTCGGTGATTTGTGCGGACCCTGCTTCTCCGGGCACTCCAGCTCAACAGCCTGCAGTCTCGATTTTGTCCTGCCTGTGTCCAGTATTGAGTATCACGAGTAAACACCAGGGTAGCTCCCTGCAACAACAGCTAAATCTAAAATTGTTGTCATCTGATTTTCTTGTTGCCATTTCTTTCATGAACTGAGCCCTCCAGCTCCAGATTACAAATAGTGTGTGTTGTGCATGTTGCTTTCTTCCATCACAGAGCCCCAACCAGCTGCAACGTTCCTGGCTAGCCTACTGTTTTCCTACCTGGGTACCCAGAGTGTGTGACTGTGTAGGGACTCTGAACTGCATGCATAACTGTCTATTAATATAGCTTTTAAGCAAATCAACCTGATTACGCCCCTTCCTTGTTCAAGTCCCCTGAATAAATTAGATTTAACTTTGTTTGCATTTAACCTGACTGTGGTTCCAGTTTGTGCCAAAAGAACTGTACTGTTGCTATTTGCTGTGCTTAACCTTGTTTTACAGGGTGTCCCCAGGGTCAAGCTAGAGGAACCAGCCCTGGTGGTAAGTGCAAACAGTGTGGGTAATGGCCTGGTGAATAAGGGTAACTGTGAAAGTAATTATTGTATATTATTCAGGCCACTAGAAGGGAAAGTGGGGGGTTACAGTGTCCTGGAGGGCTGTGCCCAGGTTAGCTTGATCACTAACAACCCTGACCTCCAGGTGGAGGCACCCGTTTCAGTACCCAGGCCTCTTAACCTGCTACTAGCCAAGCCAGCAGGGGTAGTAGCCCTTGGGATAGCGCCACCTAGGGGTTACATTTTGGAGGTTCACCACTGGGATTTTGTGCATTCTAGTGGCCAAAGATTACAAATTATTGTTAAAGATAAATGGCTACCCCAGTAGAAATGGCTGTACACCAGTTGGTGGGGTGGTGTACTGGGCAGGAGATCGACCCCCAAAATGCTCTACTTACACTGGACATTCCCCTGGGTACCAATAAAGACACCGTAGAGGGAGCACTCTCCAAAGTTGAATGTCTAAAAAAACCCTGTGGTGGTGAGTCGATAGTCTGATTTGATCGCCCAAACTTTCATAGCCTTGATAGAGTGTAGTGACCTCATGGACAGCTCTAAAGTGCCACAGACTATTGCTCTAGAAGGGGTTCCAGCTGCCTGGAGAGTGATAACAAAAGACAGTAAAGACCCCGGGGAGGATGAGCTCCTACCATTATCTGAGACTTTTGAGGAGAAATGTGCTAAGTTGTTGCTGGAGGAAGGGAAAACCATAGAGGACTTTAAGAAACTATTCCTGCCACTTGGAGGTGTTCCTTTTCCAATACCCCCTCCCACTCCAGCACCTGTTACTGCCCCACCTTCTGTGCCCATGCCAATGCTGTCCCCTATATCTGTACCTGACATTAGTCACGACTCCTACCGAAGGCTGAGAATCTTCTCGGGCACCCTCCCCACCCCCCAGAGGGAGGATGACTGGGAGACCTGGATAGACTATGTTGCCCCTCTAGTACTTGAATGGCAATGCTCAGAAGCAGAGAAATGAAAGGGGTTCAGTGAGATCCTCCGAGGTCCTGTTCTGGCTACCATCCATTCCAAGCGGGCCAATAACCCCGAAGCAACTGCACAGGACTATCTTGATGCACTGGAAAATGTGTATGGGGAGCCAGGATTCAGATGAGGATCTGTGGTGGAGTGTAAGAAATGCTCAGCAGTACCCAGGGGAGCCACTGTCTGTATGTACCTCGGCTTGAAAAGCTGCTACAAGAGTGCCTCAGAAAGGGTAGTTTGCCATCAAATGAATTAGATTGAACTAGGCTGGACCGGATCTTTAAATCTGCTCCATTTTCAGAATTGTTACTGCTTCAGTTGCGCCTTGCCACCGGACTGGAATCGCCCTCCCCCATGACGAGCTAATGAAAGAAATTCGGGGGGGCTGAGCAAAGGCGACCCTGTGGGGGGAATTGCACCCATATCTGCTGTTGCTCCGCAAGTGACCGAGAGTGATCAGCCAAGTGAGGCTCAGAGGCAAAAGTCGGCACTTAACGAGCACTCTGAGAATGCAAAGGACTTAATACCCTGGGCCCAGCATTGGAAAGATGAGCTACTAAAGGAAGTCCGAGAGTTGAAGACAGGTGCCTCTGCAAGGGTTTCCCCCATGGAACAAGATTCTGGTCCCTTTCAGGGTGTGACTGCCATGGGGGTTGGGGTGCACCCTCAGGCATTCGCTACCGAGGGTGGCTCCAAGACTGAGATCACCGGATTGACTGACACTCTAAAGGAACTGTTAAGACACGTTGCACCACTCTCACTGCTGCAAGCAGATACTAGACCCCAATCTCTTACTACTGCTTCAGTTCCTCATATGATGTTCTCTCCCTGGATGACCCAGGAGTCTATCATTTGTCACAACTGTGGAAAGGATGGCCATATGAAAAGAGAATGACAGTCTCAGAAGGACTTAGAAAAAGTAGTAAACAGACTCCAAGGGGAGCTCCAAAAAGCAAATCAGTGGCCAAAGGATGCCCGAAATGACTGCAGTGAGGGTTCGAGAAACCCTAACTCAAATTTCTTTGTGGCTAAATCATTTTTCCAGGCCTCTACTACTGCCTTTCCAAACTGGTCCAAAATAGTAGGCCCTTCAATGGAGACTACGGTGACTGTGAATGGTATTCATACTCGGGCTGTGCTTGACAGTGGGTCACAAGTGACCATTGTATTCCAGGACTGGTATGACAAACACTTATCTGATGTGCCTTTGCAATCCCTGGAAAGCCTACATGTGTGGGGCCTGAGCGACAAGTCTTATCCCTACCTAGGGTATGTCCGCCTCTGGTTGTCTTTTCCTGCAACTGTAACGGGTGTAGAGGAGCAAGTAGAGACATTGGCCCTAGTGTGTCCCCCCCACCGGACTGTATGATGGGGTCCCCCGTTAATTGGGACAAACGCCCATATGTTTAGGAGACTGGCGCAACTTTGTCATGAGAAACAAGGGCAATGGACTGGGAGGGCCCTGAGAATTCCGGCTCTGATCAAGAGGGCCTATGATTTGCAGCAGAAACCCGAGGAAGTAGACCAGGATGAACCAGTGGGGATCGTGTGGAAGAAGAATCCCGATTCCATGATTCTGGCCCCTAATGCCCAGTGTACCATTCAAGGTGAGGTCCACCTCCAGAAAGATGTCAAGAACAAAATACTGATGTTGGATGCGCCAGACATTGGAAAATTGGCAGAAGGATTATTGGTCAAGCCCAGCATCTTGTCTGCTCGTGCCCATGCTTATGCACGACGAGTGATGGTCCAGATTCACAATGTGTCAAATCGGGAGTGACAAGTGAACAGAGGGTGCACCCTAGCTACAGTAAACTGTGCAGACACTGCAGTATTGCCCAACAATAACACCCTGGTGAGAAGGAGAGAGTGACCCCAGACTTGTTTGACTTTGGTGACTCCCCATTGCCAGCTGAATGGAAGGCTAGAATTAGCAACAGACTTGCCCAGAGAGACCAAATGTTTTCATTGAAAGAATGGAATGTGGGATGTGTCCAGGGTGCGGAGCATCACATACACCTGCATGATGAACGGCTATTTCGAGAGAGGTCCCGACCCCTAGCCCCAGCAGACATAGATGACGTAAAAAGACACCTGCAGGAAATGCACGCTGCTGGTGTGATGCAAGAATCCAGGAGCACATACGCCACTCCCATTGTGGTTGTGCATAAGAAGAATGAGTCTGTGAGGTTGTGTGTTGATTATCGAACCATGAACCGGCGGACCATCCCAGACCAATACACTATGCCTCGTATACAAGATGCCCTGGACTGCTTGAATGGGAGCAAATAATTCTCGGTGTTGGATCTTCGCAGCAGATACTACCAGATCCCGATGACCCCGGAAGACCATGAGAAAACAGCCTTCATCTGTCCATTGGGGTTCTACGAGTTTCTGAGGATGCCACAGGGGATATTGGGCACCCCAGCCACCTTTCAGTGACTGATGGAATGTGCGGTGGGAGACATGAATTTGCTGGAATGCCTGGTGTACTTGGACGATGTCATTGTGTTTAGGAGCACCTTAGAGGAGCATGAGAATCGACTGTTTAAAGTCCTAGAATGACTGGAAGACTTCAGCCTCAAGCTGTCCATTGACAAGTGCCAGTTTTTCCAAACCTCCGTGAAGTATGTGAGGCACATAGTATCTACAAAAAGGATAGAGAATGATCCCAGTAAGGTTGAAACACTGACTACTTGGCCCCAGCCCCATAATCTGAAAGAACTACAATGTTTCCTGGGGTTCTGTGGCTACTACCGCAGGTTCATAAAAGACTATTCCAAGGTGATTTGCTCACTCTTGGACCTTTCCCAGGGTTACCCTCCTTCCAATCATAAATACGAAAAAGGAGCTGTTAAAGAACCAGAAAAAGTATACTTGCACCCAGGTGAACTCTTCGGGCCCCGCTGGATGCCCGACTGTGAAGCAGCCTTCCATGAGATCATATACCAGCTCACCCATGCCCCCATCCTCAACTATGCTGACCCCACCAAACCCTATGTGCTGCATACGGATGCTAGTCTGCAGGGTCTAGGAGCGGTGCTGTATCAAGACCATGAGGATGGCCTGAGACCAGTAGCTTTCACCAGTAGGAGCTTGAGCCCGTCCGAACGAAACTACCCTGTGCATAAGTTGGAGTTCCTTGTGCTAAAATGGGCCATAGTTGACCAGTTTCATGAATACCTCTATGGGGCAAAGATATTGGTGAAGACTGACAACAGCCCATTGACCTATGTACAGACTTCAGCTAAGTTAGATGCCACTGGGCACCGGTGGCTTTCTGCATTATCAACCTATGATTATGCTGTCAAATACAGACTGGACCCGAATCATATTGATGCTGACGCCCTATCATGAAGGCCCACTTACAAGAGTGATTGTGTCAGGCTGTCTGAACCTGACATTCGAGCATTGTGCCAAAAATTTGATAGAGATGAACAGATGTCTGCAGATACAGTGGACTGTTTAGTAGATTGCTTGGGCCCTTCTGACACCTGTTTACCAACTGCTTATTGCCACTTCTCTGCTCTAGATATTAGTGCACTACCTCAATTTGACAATGAGAGCATTCAGTGGGCTCAATCCCAAGATCCTATGATTTAGCCAGCACCTAATGCCCTGCGTGCAGGGAAAGATGTGTCTAAGTTACATTCCACTGACTTGCGAACTGCTTTATTGTTTAAAGAAGGCCCCAGATTGAAATTGCTCAATCAGTTGTATAGAGAGTCAGTAGATCATAGTGGCAAAGTAGACAAGCAACAATTGGTCCTGCCCACGGCTTTTAAAGATTTGGTACTGAGGTCCCTCCACAATCACATCGGGCACCTCGGTATTGACAGAACCCTTGACCTGGTACGATCTCACTTCTGCTGGCCCAAAATGGAGGCCGATGTTGAGCAGCATGTAAAGACTTGTAGTCGCTGCCTGCAAAGAAAAGCCCTGCCTCAGAGGGCTGCCCCCCCTTGTTAATATTACTACCAGCGCCCCCATGGAACTAGTCTGCATAGACTTCTTGTGTTTAGAACCTGATCAGCGGAACACTGGCAATCTGTTAGTGGTTCGGATCATTTCACATAGTGCACAAGCCTTTCCACCAAAGATCAAAGGCATCTGTAGGGCCAATGTGCTAGCGGAACATTTCTTAGTCCACTATGGTGCCCCCAGCAGATTCATTCTGATCAAGGCAGAACTTGAGAGTTGGCTAATCAAAGATGCTCTCTATGGGTGGTGCAAAGTCAAGAACCACCCCCTAGCACCCGCATGGGGATCCTCAACCAGAACATTTTAACCGCACCCTCCTAGACATGCTGGGCACCCTCCACCCAAAAGACAAGCATAAATGGAGCCAGCAGATTAGCACCTTGATACGCGCATACAATTGCACGAAAAATTATGCTACTGGGTTCTCCCCCTACTGCCTCATGTTCAGGAGAGAGGCCCGGCTGCCATTTGATGTCTGTTTTGGGGTCCCTCCAGATGGGGTCCGAGCCGAAAACTACTTGCAATATGTGCAAAAACTGAAAGCTCAATTGAACCATGCCTATTAACTGGCCCAGACAATGGCCGCCAAGAGAAATCTAGCCAACAAAGAGAGGCATGATAAAAAAGTAAAGGCTCAAGAGCTTCGACCCGGAGACCGTGTGTTGTTACGCAATTTGGAACTGCATGGTAAACACAAAATTGCTGATCGGTGGCACCATCTCCCCATGTAGTAGTTGGAAAGTTGGATGATTTACCTGTCTACAAGGTGTGCCCAGAGAACAACTTCAAAGCTGTCGAGACCATGCACCGTAACCACTTGCTATCTATCGGCCAAGTCATGATTGAGGCTGAACCCCCAGAAATTGAGCCCCCTGGGCCGGTGACTCATGCTGCTGCAAGTAAGAGACAGAGTCAACCTACCCCAGTGGTCACAGATTTAAGGTTTCCTCCACCGCAGGTCCAGAATGATAGCGACTGCCAGTCCACTTCTGACGAAAGTGAATACAACCATGCCTATTACCCCTCTTATGAACTGAGTCAGCTGTTTCAAGGTAACCCCCTGATAAATTGTGGGGATGAAGCTGGGCCTTCTGGACTGCCTTACCCCCCAGCTTCGTCACTGGAGCCAATGCTCCCAGAAAATGAAGTGCAAAGTATCACATCTGAAGATGTTGAGTCTCTGTGTATTGTGGAACTGTATGATTTGCCTGAAGAAGGGGCTGAGGGTTTGGGTCTTTCTGGTGACATACCAGAATTTGAAGAACACTATGAGAATGCTGACCACCCCCCTTCAGTGCCTCAAAGCTTGACTGTGCCTGAGTTTTCGCAAAATGAGTCATGTGTTGTAGAAACAGAGCCTGCAGAGCAAGGAGCCAACAGTGCCCAAAGTTTGGACGTTCCCACCCAGGCAGAGGCACCCCTCACAAGTGACGAGAGTCCCCAGACCAGTGCTGAGAGTACAAAGACTGTAGTTGTCCCCCTCAGAAAGACTGGCTGAGCTGTCAAGCCAGTAGTACGCCTCAGTTATGATTCTCCCAGGAGGCCTGTGGACTTGCCTCTCCATGTAGTTCACAAAGGTGTTTATGTTTCACCAAGCTCACTGCCCAAATTGAGCTTGACGGCCCATTCCAGGTTACTTGTTCTGCCCTCTCACCATGGTGCCCCTGCCCCCTCCAGCCCCAAGTTAGCTGATAGGGAAGGGCGCCCTCTTGCATTGTTCAAGGTATAAGAAGTTATTACCTGATTTAGTATAGTAATGTTCAACTGACTTGTGTGAAATATGCCTAATGTATTGTCAGAATGGACAAAGTATTGGGAAATGTAATGAATATGTATAGTAAAGTAATAAGTTTATGTTAACTGATGCATGATGGTACAGAGTTGACGCAGACGTCAAGTTTTCTCCAGGCAGGAAAGGGTGTAACCCCCCTACAAATGGGAGTTCCCTAAAAGTCTTCATGAAGCTTGCCTAAATGCTCACTGCCAGGCTGGTGTCCTGCATTTTAGTAGTTTAAATGTGATTGCTAGAGAGTGCCTGTATGGCCTCCATGTACTGTCTCTTTAAGAGCTGCCTGGATTGCAGTCATAAGTAATCTAAGAGGGAGCTCTGTTGAAAGATGTAACTATTTGCTAAAAATCATATAGAGTGATAATGATAATGTAGTTTGTCTAACCTGCCTTCTTTGCAGCAAGGACTGTTTTGTTTATCTCCACTATCTTGGTCCTGGACTGCGAATTGGACCAATCAGTACTGGTGGGACCTAAAATGGAGCCGGACTACAGGAGCTGTCTGGAGTCAAAATCTGTCGAAATTGTAGTTTTAGGCTTTTTGCGCCTTTTTGCACCTGAAGGGGGAGCCTTTGTTGTGACTGACAGGAGGATCAGCCAACCGAACCTTTTGGATCTTGGGGAATTTCCCAGGCTGCTGCAGCTAGATTCAGTTTTGAGCTGAGAAGTGAAGAAGTAACAGCTCAGGTGATTTTTGAGCAGCAATTCTGTGTAGTTTTGCATGGGAGAACTGTGAAAGGGCTGAGTTTTGGTCTGCCTGCTGCCCCTGACAGGGAAAATAGAGTTTATTCTGACAGAATCCGAGTTGTGAGGACTGTTTAAGCCACTGGACTGTGACCAGGCTTTAACCTGAAGAAGACCGAAGATTTGTTGAATGCGATCAACCTGTCAGGATTTCCAGATGCTTTTGAATCCCCGGTTTGTGCAGAGACTTTGCGATCGTGACCAGAGAGAGGTTTTCCTGGTACAGTAGAATTTCCTTACATGTAAATGTGCTGTGTATTAAAAGTGGGTCGTAATTTGGTTCCCCACTGTGTGAACTGTGTTCTGCTTGCTGGTACCATAGAATCCTTTACATGTAAATGTGCTGTGTATTGAAAGTGGGTCATGATTTGGTTCCCCACTGTGTGAACTGTGTTCTGCTTGCTGGATGCTTTATCCAGCCTAATCGGACTGAATCCGCGTTCATCTCTATTCAGCCTGGGCCTTGCCACGCTGACCCTGCCAGACTACCCCACTGCACAGAGAAAGCCACCAACGAGAGACCTGCCTGGGGATCAGCCCCCTGCTCCACGCTTGAACAGGAAAGACGCCTAGGCGAATCGTTGTGGGCCCCGCTTCTCCTGGCACTCCAGATTAACCACCTGCTGTCTCGATTTTTGTCCAGCCTGTGTCCAGTCTTGTGTATCGTTAGTAATCATCAGGGTAGCTCCCTGCAACAGCAGCCTAATCTAAAAGTGTGTCATCTGATTGTCTTGTTTTCATTTCAAGAACTGAGCCCTCCGGCTCTGGATCACAAATATTGTGTGTTGTGCATGTTGTTTTCTTCCATCACAGGGCCCCAACCAGCTGCAACGTTCCTGGCTAGCCCACCATTCTCCATCTGGGTACTCAGAGTGTGTGACTGTTTATGGACCCTGAAGTGCATGCATAACTGTTTGATTGATAGAGCCTTTAAGCAAATTACCCTGATTACACCCCTCCCTTGTACAAGTCCCTTAAATAAATCAGATCTAACTCTTTTTGCATTTACCCTGACTGTGGTTCCAGTTTGTGCAAGAGTACTGTACTGCTGTTATTTGCTGTGTATAACCTTGTTTACAGGGGGTCCCCAGGGCCGGGCCAGAGGAAAGCCCTGGTGGTAAGTACCAAACAATGTGGTACTTGAGTGGTGTATCAGGGTATTGTGAAAGTGATTATTGTGTATTCTTCCGACCACTAGTAAGGAAAGAGGGGGTTACAGTGTCCCGGAGGCTATTGCCCAGGTTAGCTTGACCATTACCAACCCTGACCTCCAGGTGGAGGCATCCATTTCAGAACTCAAGCCCCTTAACCTGCTACTAGCCAAGCAGGCAGGGGTAGTGGCCCTTGGGATAGCGCCACCTAGGGGTTACACAAACAATACAGAAGTGTTAAGCATACTCGAGGAAAGCAAAAATTAAATGTACAGAGGCAATTTAGTCCAAAAAGGTGAAAAACATAGCTGGACTTATAGTACATCCCTCAGGCCACTTTGTCCCACTCTGGGAATTTCTCAGGGAGGGTCCAGAGCAGGATGAAGCACCAGGGAGCTGTATGTCCCCTTATCATTTGTTTTTTGTGTTTTTTTTTTTAATTTAAAGGTTTTCTTTTACTTTGGCCCTGAAGGACACACTAAGCCAAAGGTTGTTTCTAAGTGTGACCTGGGAGCAAAAGGAGGTTAAGTGACAAGGTGCATTCATTTTTCAGTCACACAACTGCACTTACTTGACTGTGTCATGTTTTGGATTGCTTCCAACTTTGTCAGTGGCATTGTTCCCTCTGTTCACATATTCCCCTTGGAGTGTGCTCACTGTAAGCCCCCTCTGGGAGCATACTAGCTGTGTTTCCCGCAATTTCCTGTTTGATATTTGGGACCACCTGCTTGCAGGCGGGGCCTGGGCCCAGGTAGTATAAATTAAAGGGTTTTGGTGCCAATTGTGAAGGTCTGGGAGTGGAGGAGAGAGAGAGCTCCTGGTTTGGGGAGTGACACAAGTTCAGCCATGGGCCAAGGTTCGGGGCCGGAGTGGGGTGATGGCCACCCCAGCCCACCACTCTTGTTCTGGAGAGAAGTTGGCAGGGTTTGGAGAGCATTCATGGAGCTGTATGGAGTGGGACCTCTATGGCCAGGAGGAGCGGAAGCTGGGGCCCGGAGTATATCTGAGCCTGCCTCATGGTCCCTGGCACCGAGGTATGGTGGCATAGAGATCCAGGTGTTTGTAGGCCGACTGGCTGCCACAGGGTCCTGGTATGTGAGTCGAGTAGTGAGACACCAAGTTTTGTGGGGAGCAGTGGTGGCAGCCTGCTCCCGATCACCTTATGGATTATTACTGTGCCCACCTGGACAGTTCTGCAGCTTATGGATGACCCCCGAATTCTCAGTGTTGCGGGTGTGTGAGACTCCCAAGGGCAGCCCCTTGTTTAAGGCTGTTCCATGCGGTGCTCACCAGGCAGTGTGGAATGCAAGTGCAGTAGAGGAAATGGGTTCCTAAGTTTGTGCAGGAGGAAGTTTTGGCTGAAGTGGCTTTGGAAGAATTTAATTTCAGCCGATGTGTGTTGCTGCCATCATCATTTAGAGCCTTATTCAGCTCCGAGGAGAAATGTGCAGTCAAGATCCCTGGATCAGGTTCTGCAATCATCTGTAATCTTAGCCCTGGCCATGTGTAACAAAGACCACCCACCGTGTATAGTTCCGCCATGCTCCATGGAGTAGCCTGTTTTATCTTTCTGCAATTAAATCAGTTTTGCGCTTTGGATCATTGTGGACAATGAACTTAATCAATCTACCTCAATGTACTGCTTAACATGTTTTCCCCCCCTACAACTGGCAGCACCCCCCGAAGAGACAGGCCAACACCTTCTGGACCCCAGGACTGCTGCTGAACCAGGTAACTGAGCAAATTTAGTGACTGTGGTTACTGGCTGTGAGTGCCCCCTTCCTCTGAAGTTCTCCTTGCTGCCCTGAGGAATATTGTGCTCCTTCTACTCCTATGCTCAGGTGACGTCGAACTTAACCCTGGCCCGACGAAAGTTCTCTCATCTCCTTCTGAACTCACAACTTTGAACCAAATTAGCTTCTTGCATACTAATGTGTGTAGTCTTTTAAAGAAGCTCGATTCAGTCCAGGCTTGAATTATTCATACTGCGCCAGACGTACTCGTGCTTTCAGAAACATGGCTCCCGGGCATCCACCCCAGACAGAGAGGTAAACATCCCTAACTACCTCCTTTTCAGAACCGACAGGCAGACTAGGGGTGGAGGAGTAGCCATTTATGTTAAAAACAAATTCTCAGTATCTATATTAGATGTTACCTCCTTTGCCTGTGGATTTGAATGCCTGTCTCCTAAAGTCGAGCATTCCCCATCAGTGGCGTTCCACATCATAGGCTGCTATAGACCTCCAGCAGCAGGACCGCAACTTCTGACACACCTGTCATCCCACCTGGATACTACCCCAATGGAAACAATCATACTAGGCAACCTTAACTATGATTGGCTGACTAAGGTCTCGTTACCCCTGAAACAATTCTGCGACTCTCATGGGCTCACTCAACTTATTACTGAGTCTACTCGCATCAACAAAAAAAAATCCAATGAGAAGCACCCTCTTGGATGTTCTCCTTGTTAACAGACCTCATTCCTTTTCCCATGCTGGTATCCTCTTAGCGGACGTTAGTGACCACTGCTTTATTGGTGGCATAAGAACTGTTACTAAACCTCTATCTACATCAAAGTTTTCTACTAAAAGATCCAGACGGAACTTTGATCCTATTGCATACTTCAATGATCTAAAAAACTCCTTGCTATGGCATAGTTTCTACCTGGCTAAGTCAGTGAGCGATGCCTATGACGTTCTTCATGAAATCATATCCAGTGCCCTAAACAGCCATGCTCCCCTGGTTAAAGCATGAATAAAAGCCAGAACCTGTCATTGGTTCTCACTAGATCTGAAGGCTGCCTTACTCAAAAGAGATTACCTCTGGAAAAACACTCATAAATTTTGTGCCGACGCAGACTGGTGTCTCTTCAGGGCATCTAGAAACATCTGTACTAAGTTGGTCAGAGAGGCCAAAGCCAACTTTTATCAAACCGAGCTACTCTCTGCGTCAAACTGCCCTACCAAGTTCTGATCCACCATAAAAGAGTTATCTGGCCACTCTCCAGGAAGTGCGCTTCCTTCCAAAATTACCACCGATAATATTATCATTAACAATAAATTAGAGATACTGCAGGCTTTCAACAATCACTTTGCCACTGGTGGTCTGGTGTTTGATAACGCACCTGTAAGTAGCCTTCTTCCTCAGACCAACACCCAGCCTTCAGAACCAAGTAGCAATAACATGGACTTCTCCTTTTCACCTACCACCATAAAAGAAGTTGAAGATCTTCTTCTGTGACTAGATACTACAAAAAATGCTGGGGCTGACTCCTTCGACCCATATTTCTTGAAAATAGCATACCATATACTTGCTACACCTATAACACACGTATTCAATCTGTCCCTAGTACAAGGTTCCATCCCCAAGGCATGGAAAACTGCTCACGTCATTCCCCTGTTTAAAGCAGGGGACCCCTGTGACCTAAATAACTATAGACCAACCTCCCTTCTTCCCATACTTTAAAAACTTCTGGAAAAAATTGTGGATACGCAGCTGAGATCTTTCTTAGACAATGCCAGACTACTCAACCCAATGCAGTCTGGCTTTAGAGCTAAGCATAGTCCAATTACGGCACTGGCAAAAGTTACTAATGACTGGGAACGGGACCTAGACAACAAAAAATTTGTTTGGGCTGTGCTTCTGGACCTCAGTATGGCTTTCAACACTGTTGACCACTGCCTGCTCCTCTCCACCTTAAAAACTATAGGCATTGTCTCAACCGCACTGGGTGGTTCCAAGACTACCTTTCTGATAGACAGCAACAAATTAAGGCTGATGGAGAGATTTCTCCACTTAAATCGACAAAAAGAGGTGTCCCCCAGGGCTCCATACTGGGCCCATTACTGTTTGCCATTTATATCAACAGCTTGGACGTAGGTATCAAAGATGCCAGTATTCACTTGTTTGCTGACGACACGGTGCTCTACTTAAGCCGGGAATCACCTGAAGCTACCTGCACTGAGTTAAAAGCTGACTTTAATACTCTGCAGTACCAGCTCCTTAGCAAAAAGTTACTGCTAAATGCAAAAAAAAAAACAAGGCCATTCTTTTCTCGCCATCAGGCCCAAGGGCTTACTCTGCTGTCACTAGTCCATTACCATGAATCTCTACTTTATTAGGAGAAAATCTTGAATTTGTGACTAAATTCAAATACCTTGGTATTTGGCTAGACAACAAACTCTCTTTTGTGGAACACACAGAAGAGCTGCTGAAAAAACTGAGGCAGAGACTTGGTCTTTTTTTTCAGAATTAAATGCATCTTGACCACGGATGCAAAAAGACAGCTTGTCCAATCTACATTCCTTTCATTAATTGACTACGCAAACTTCATTTATGGCCATTGCCCTGCCTCATATCTTGCAAAACTGGATGTACTATATCATAGAGCACTGAGATTTATAACTGGCCTCCTGTACTCCACACATCACTGCTCTTTATACGCAGCCGTAGGGTGGCCCTCCCTTCAATACAGGCGATATAGAAATGCAGCCCTATGGACGCTCCGAGCCCTTACCAACAAACTCCCACAATACGTTGTTGACTGTCTCCCCCTTAGTCCTATTAGGAACTATGCCTTAAGAAGTCAATCGCAGATTTCTTTGAATGTCCCAAGGGCCAACACTCGCTTTGGAAGGGCCGCCATATGCTATTCCCTGCCTACTCTCTGGAATAGGATACAAAAATCGTTGAGACTTAGCTCACCTGTCAGTTCTGCCTTCTTTAAGACCCTCTATGACAAAACACTTGCTGAAATCTGTAATTGCTTCTATCGCTCCTAGCAGCTTGACTATTGTTCCTCTCTTCTTCAACACTAGTCCCAGCTGCTTATCCAAATCAGCCCTTGCCACTACTCCTCCCCCCTCCTCTGCCCCACTTGCCCTTAGCACCCTCTGCATCCCTCTTATTCACCCCCCCTTCTGCCGCATTTACCTAAGGCTTACACACTGTTATGAGCACCTCCGTAGCTTAGGAATTTCCATCCAGGCCTGTAACGTGTTTCTGCTGGACAGGAATATAAATAATCTCTCTTTTTTTCTTCTATGGTCTGTATATGACATCCATACACATCCTGCTCCTGTGGGAACTGCATATATATATTATGTTCAGGTTGTATTATGTATATCTTTCTTGTACATGTGACTTGGAATGTAAATACTCTGCTCCTATCAGTATTGTAAACATGTTGTTCCTTTTGTATAATGTATATTTATATGTAACTGTACAATTTTCCCTACCAACAGCAGGTCCACCTTGTAAATGAGCTTGCTCAATGGTGATCACCTGGATAAATAAAGATTTGATTGATTGATTGATTGATTGACCACCTGGCATACTCCTAGACACTGGGGGGGGGGCCTTACATCATCGTTTGCCATCCCACTCTGCCTCAGCACGTTCCACAGTATTGAACACCAAATGTCACAGTCAAAATAAGAGCTATTACATGATTGATGATTTCTCACCTTGTGCAGACTTCTCAATAACAGCACTGTACTCATTCTGATTCTGGTGGTTGGACAACACTTGATACTGCTCTTTCCTGCTTCATAGTAACCCCCCGTTTCTCCTCTTCAGCCACTGCAAGTAAAACAGAGTACAGTATTCAATTAGATAACTGAAGCGTGCCCTGTTCTCCAATTAGAAAAGTAATAATGTAAATAAATTAAGGTTTTGGTTATACTCTCCCACCTGGTTTTGGTTCTTTGGACCCAAATTCTGTTTGATTCTCATTGTTGGTATTTTATGATTTCACCACCTTCCTCATAATACCTTTATATCAACACTAACTCCAAGGTCCAAAATTAAATTATTTTTTTTTTTACACCACTCCGCCTCTCTCTGGTGCTCACTGCAACATGCTGGTCCATCCCACCACCCTGTACTGTGAAGAACAAGCAGAAGTAATCGTTTAGTATTTCCACCTTGTCTTGATCTTTCTCTGTGCAGCCCCCCCCCGCCCTCCAGAGTCTCCCTATCCCTGCCCTTGTCTTCCTCTTTCCTCCCACATACCTGAAGAATGTCATGTCCCCTTTTTTGACCTCCTTAGCTATCTTCTCCTCTGTTAGTGCTTTAGCTGCCCTCAGAAAAAAAAGAAAAAGAGCAGTGCACACAAACTTGAGAAAACTGAATGATATCATTAGGGATGGGCGGGTACTAAAATACCGGGCCACCAAGACAACCCACGGCTTCCTCAAAAGTACCCGGAAGAAAAATTGAGGAAAACCGAGTAGTCGGGTTGGGTCAGGTGGTCACCATCTGAACTTGATGATAACAAAAAATACTTTTTGTTTTGGATTATTACATGAAATGGTTTTATGCAGAGACACAGAGTAGCCATACATCACACACAGGGCTTGAGGCACCTAACAGATAGTGTGTAATACAGCCGAAATGGCTTTATGCAGACACAGAGTAGCTATATGTCACAGACAGGGCTCAGGGCACCTAACAGACAGTGTGTAATACAGCCGAAAAGCCCAAAATGGCTTTATGTAGACACAGAGTAGCTACTGTATATGTCACACATTGGGCTTGGGGCACCTAACAGTGTGTAATACAGCCAAAATGGCTTTATGCAGAGACACAGAATACCTATATTTATTTTATTTATTTTATTCTTTGGTAACCGGGTAAGGCCCACTAGGCACAAGTGCCTGTTTTCAGGGGTGACCTGGGAGCACTGGGTGGTTAAATGACTTGCTCAGAGTCACACAGTATGCAAGTGGAGGTTGTGAGAATCAAACTCAGGTCTGGCCTACTGAATGTACCAAGCTTGTTCACACCTCGTTTCTCTAACCTCCATGCTATACTGCCAGCCCTACGTCACACACAGGGCTCATGTCACCTAACAGACACTGTGCAATACAGCTGCAATAGCTTTGTAGAGACATAGAGTAGCTATATGTCACACACAAGGCTCGGGGCACCTAACAGGCAGTGTATAACACAGTCAGGCAGCCAAAATGGCTCTCACTAAGAGATACACACACAGATAGATCTCAGGGCACCTAACATACTGTGTATAATATAGTCACAAAGGCTTTATGCAGAGACACAGAGTAGCTAGTAGCTACATACAAGGCTGGGGGCACCAACACAATTGGCTTCAGAGACAAGAGTAACTAGATATCACACACAGACTTTGTGCAATACAGTCGCAATAGCTTTGCAGAGTCACAGAGTAGCTCACCCATGAGGCTCTGGGCACCCAACAGACACTGTGTAATACAGCCAGGCACCCTAAATGGCTCTCACTAAGAGATACACAGAGTACAGGGCTCAGGGCACCTAACAGACTGTGTATAATACAGCTACAATGGCTTTATACAGAGACTCAGAGCAGCAGATACACACAGAGCTGGAGGCACCTAACAGACACTGACTCTACAGCCAAAAATGGCTTCAGAGACACAGAGTAGTGCTAGATGTCACACACAGAGCTTGGGCACAGACAATAGGCATAGTAAATAGCTCTCACTACTGCAGAGACACACAGGCTCAGGGCACCTACTGGTTTAGAAACATGTAGACATAAACTTTGATGGCAGATAAGGACCGCTTGGCCCACCTAGACTGACCATTTCTCTACCGATTAGATAAGCTGCAGATCCTAGTTAACCAATAGCCTACTTCTTCCTAACCCCACCAGAATTGCCTTATTGTCTGTCCCATGCATTCTTGAATTCTCCCACTGTTTTTGACCCCATGACCTCCTCAGGAAGGCCGTTCCATGCATCCACCACCCTCTTTGTGAAAAAATACTTCCTCACATTGCCCCTGAGTCGTCCCCCCTCTATCTTCAAATTGTGTCCCCTTGTTCTTGCACATCTCTTTTTCTGAAAGATGCTACCCTCTTGGACTTTGTTGATTCCCCTTGAGGTACTTGAAAGTTTCTATCATGCCCCCCCTCCTTTCCTCAAGGGTATGCATATTAAGCTCCTTTAGTCTCTCTCTTTGTATGACTTCTGTTGCAGACCCTGCACCATTTTAGTTGCCCTTCTCTGGACTGCCTCCATCCTGTCTATGTTTTTGTGGAGATGGGTCTCCAAAACTGCACTCAGTACTCCAGATGGGGTCTCACCAACTGTCTTTACAAAGTGATAACAACTTCCTGTTTTCTACTGGTGATGCCTCACCCTCTACATCCCAGTATCCTCCCAGCCCTCCTTTCTGCCCCCCACGAGTCACTCAGACAAACAATTTCAATTCCTAATCCCTTATCTTCCCCTCGAGTCCCCAAGGTCCCTCCTAGCCTCCATGTGCTTTTTTTTTTTATTTAATATTGCTCTTTGCTGGGGGTTTTTTGGGCTCAGGTTCAGCTGCGAGCATCGAGCTGCTGACCGATCACTCCTCCACCAAGCTGCCATCATCTTCTGCAGCACGCTCACACAGACAGGGAGCTCAGACATCAGCACTGACCAATCAGATTGTCAGGCTGATGTCATGTGCTACTGTCTGGTGTGAGGACCTCACAGGCTGCCTCTAATGAATGATTGGAGTGGTGCATGAATCCCAGGACCCCCATGCTCTGCAGAAAATTAGTGGGTTTTTTTTTATTATTACCCGCTACCCGGCCCGTTACCCATGGCCACAGTACCGGTCCCACGAAATGCCCCATTATATTAGGTAGGGTAGTAAACTGTCTGAACTTCCCTACCCAACCAAAACAAAGCAGATACCTGACCTACCCACTCCAGCTACCTAATGGGTAGCCCATCCCTAGATATCATTTATTATAAGTGCAAGTTACAGGAATGTTGACCAGCTGGTCCTATGTACTGCCTCAGCTAGAGGCTTCCTTAGGAGGAGTGGCTGGCTTGCAATCAGTGCATAATTTACAGTGCCTTTAATTAATTAAACACAGGTGAACTGCATTGCAAAGTCAGAATATGCATATGACGATTACAAGGACAGTGCAAAACAAAGTGTCAGTAAGTGCATTAGTACCCTCCTTCCAGATATACCTCCCTGTCTTCATGCTTCTGGTTCTCCTTGTACTTTTTAAATGCTGTTTTCTTCTTCTTCTTCTTCACTGCTTTTGCTATATCCTTAGAGAAATATAACACGCTCTTCCTCCTCTTTCCCTTGATCACTTCCTTCAAACATCATGCCATTCCTTGGGCTATAACCTCCTTAATCTTTCTCCATGGAGTCTCCACTTCCCCTCTGCCAACCCCCCCAATGCATTTTATGGGACAGTTTCATTTCTTTAAAAATCTGCCCTCCTGATGCCCAGGACCCTCATTTTAGTGTGATTTTCTTCCCTGTCCTATCCGTGTGCCAACAACACCATACAGTGATCACTTGTACCCAAGGGACTACATACTGTGATATCAGCAAAGTTGTCTGTTTGTAAGTACTAGGTTACATAGAAACATAGACTTTGATGGCAGATAAGGACCACTTGGCCCACCCAGTCTGCCCATTTCCCTACCTATTGGATAAGCTGCAGATTCTAGTTAACCAACAGCCTACTTCCTGCAACCCCCCACTATAATTGCCTTATGTCTGTCCCATGCATGTTTGAATTCCCCCACTGTTTTAGACCCCACAACCTCTCCAGGAAGGTGGTTCCATGAGTCCACCACTCTCTCTGTGAAAAAAATTTCCTCACATTACCCCTGAGCTGTCCCCCCTCTATCTTTAAATTGTGCCCCCTTTGTTCTTACACATCTCTTTTTCTTAAATATGCCAACTTCCTGGACTTTGTTGATTCCCTTGAGGTACTTTAAAGTTTCTATCATGTCCCCCCCGTCCCTCCTTTCATCAAGGGTATACATGTTAAGCTCTCTCAGTCTCTCTTCATATGGTTTCTGATGTAGACCCTGCACCATTTTAGTTGCCCTCCTCTGGACTGCTTCCATCCTGTCTATGTCCTTGCGTAGATGAAGTCTCCAAGACTGCACGCAGTACTCCAGATGGGGTCTCACCAACTGTCTGTACAGAGGAACAACCACTTCAACACTGCCTCATCCCTAGTAGGTTCCAAAACCAGCTGCCTGAGAAATGCCCTTTGTAAGGAGTCAAGGATGGCCCTGCCTCTTGATATAGCTGCAGTCAGAATGCCCCAATCAATATCTAGCAAATTAAAGTCCTCCGTAAACATAACTTCCTCCTTGCTGGCCATTTTGCTAATGACTTCCTCCAGGGCTCTGTCTAAATCCTCCCCTATGTTGGAGACTTGTACACCACCCACGTGTGAATAATGACCCCTGATCCCGTCTCTAGGCTAACCTATAGTACCTCCAGCCCTTCATTATCTCCCTGTTGCACCTGTATCTCAGAGGCCTCATACCCTCCTTCACATATAAACAAAACCCCTCTGCTTTTCCTCTCTGACCTGCCCTTCCAGAACATGGTGTAGCCTGGGAGGGCCACTTTCCAGCCATGGGTGTCCATGCAACCTGATTCTGTTATGGTCACAAGATCTGCAATGACTGCTTCAAGGTCAGAAATTTTGTTTTCCAGACTCCATGCATTGTCACACATGGCTCTCTGATATCTTTGTCCTTCTCTCCCACTAATCTGTCTCCCTTCTTATTTCTCCCCCTGCCCCCTCTGTGTTACCTCAGTCCTACCCTCCCCTGCTATGTTGTCTTCCCTCCTTCCCTTCTCTTCCAATGGAAGTTCCTCCTCCAGACTTACCTGCCCTTCCCTTTGCTTCCGTCAACCTCCAGGGAATTTCTTCTCCCTTGGCTCACCTAACCTGTTGCACTAGTCTCTGAGGGGTGGGCAATCTCTGCCTCCCTCAGTCTTTCTGCCTCCCCCCTTGGCTAGTTTACATGCTCGTCAAAGTAGCATTTAAACACCTTCCACCCAGGACTGATATTCCCCTCCTGCATGAATGGATGTTGTTTCCCTTGTACAAGCCTCCATCCCCCCAGGTGTGACCCCCCAGTCCCCTATGTAGCAAAGCCCTCCTTCCTGCACTATGCCTTCAACCACTAGTTAAAGAACCTGGTGCGAAGTTCCCTAGCTTTCCCCAACTATGCATGGGTAGCACCTCAGTGAAGGCCACTGGGTGAGTTACCTGCTTCAGTCCCCTCCACAGCTCTCTAAACCTAGAAGCCAAGTGTTGGGGTAGCGGGAGGCCAGTCTGGATGGGGACAGGTTGTGCAACAACAGGAGATGAAACACTGATTAAGAAAAAGAAACAGTATGGTTCCACTGCAGTTCTTGTAATAATAGAGACATTTCTTCTTTTTTTTTTCCAACTTTATTTCCCTCTGGTCGCGGCCCCATGGAACTCTCTCGGGCATCCGAGTCCTTATTCTGCCCACCAGAGGCCCCCCAAAACTGAACCTTCTCTCTTCCCCACCTCCCTGCAGCCAGCACCCCTGGTCTAACCTTCCCAGGGTGGGTCGACCTCCTCCTCTTGGGCGCTGTTAGATTCAGACTCCGGCCACAGGGCAGGACCGAGGGGAAGGACCCGGCAGGTCAGACGGGGATGCCCCAGCGAAGGGCATGGGGGACTTGGTGCTGTCGCCTCTCCATGGCGCCGTTGTTTTCCACTTTTTCCTTGAACTCCCCCCAGAGCTTGGACGTGCAATGATGTCCAGCTCGGCTGATGCACGCTCCCACACACCCCCAAAAGACGTCCGCTGAGACTCCGATCCCCAGCATCTCATGGCCAAGTATTGTAGTGCCTCCAGCCTCTGCTAGAGGTCACCAGTACATCGGCTGGTGAAATCCCCCCTTCCCAGGGAAGGAGAGCAGTCCAAGGGACGCTCAATCCTTCACCCTCCCTGCAGATCCCTGGCTCCCTGGGCTCATTCCCAAACCTGGATTGCCAGCATGGCGCAAGGTGTGGCATCCAGCGCCTCAACCCTCAACGCCACCAGGCCGGCTTGAGACATTTCTTAAGAGAGTGGTCCACCCAAAATTTCCAAAAACATATGCTGTGCAGAGTGTTTTGCTTTGTGTGTGAAGTCCAGGTGTGTCCTTCTCTCCGTCTGCTATTAGGAGTTTTTCCTAAATTAGCCTGCTAGCTTTATGGTAGTTTTATGACCCCTGGGGATCTCCATCTTAGATGACTTTATTGCATTCCTTGTTCCCACAATGCATTCAGTCTCATGTGACAGTGATGTAGTAGAGACCAAGATTCAACACACACATGCCAAACAAACTAAATATCTTGGAAACTTTACAAGTTGCACAAAAATGACCATTAGCAAAGTTGTTCAGGACAGAAAGACCTTTACAATGAGGGTAGTCACAAAGCCAAACTCCGTATAGATTTTAAAATATAATCATCTCTACTGTTGTGAACTGACTGTAAAGCAGTGCTTTCTGCTGAATTTATGGTCTCTGCTACATTACTGTCACATGAGACAGGATGCATTGTAGGAAAAAGGAATGCAATTAAGTTATCTCAGATGGAGATCCCCAGGGGTCGTAAAACTACCATACAGCTAGCAGGCTAATTTAGGAAAATTCTTAATAGCAGAAAGAGGGAAGGACGTGCTAGGACTTCACACACAGATCAAAACACTCTGCACAACTTATGTTTTTATTTATTTATTTATTGAATTTTGGTAACCAGGTGGGCCCACTGAAACCAAAGGTCCCTTTTTCAGGGGATACCCAGAATTAGTTACATATACAAGAGCACAGTACATGATTAAGACAAATAGAGTATGAACAATGTAAACTTGATCAGCTGACAGTATTTTACACCGGACTAAATAATACAATATAGATAGACAAGTTGTAGCAGAGGGCCTATACATGACTAGGTATCAGTTGCATACAGGGTAACTTACATTTATCCAAATACTGACAATGGACGTGCAACATATATCAGAAGTGGTGCTCAAGGGAGCATAGGGTAACTATAGTACTCGCGTACCACCATTAAATAGAACATGTTCAAAGGCACTTTGCTAAACAAAGTCGACTATTGGAAGATCACCAATTACAGGTGCACTTACTTGTGGAGGAGAGATACTTTTACTGAATGCTTATATGAGGGAAGTGAGGGGCAGTTCTGAAGGGAATAAGGGAGCTTATAACAGACCTGTGTAGCTCTATATAGGAATGATCTTTGACCAGCAGCTGTGAGCGCTCTAGGTACTTCTAAAAGGAGCCATGAGGAAGAGTGGAGGGTTCTTCCGTATTGCCTATGTGACAGTATGTTCTGGAGATGAAGTAGATGATTGCTTAAAATTTTGCAGGTAAGGCAGAGTAAAGGGTGATTAAGTTTGTCTTCAAGGGAGGAGGGCCAGTTTAGAGACGCAAGGACTATGCAGTGTTGTGCCCTGTTTTCAGCCTATGCGACAAACTTGCCCACCTTGTCGTAGTGTTCTGAGTCTGGTGAGCTCAGTCACCCATAGTGAGGATAGTATGGGAGCTTCTCATAGGAGCATGGGGAGCAGGATGGAGTTGACTACTGCGAGGCAGGCTACATTTGTGAGGTAGGCTCTAAGTCTGTATAGTAGGCCAATCTTTTGGGATAACAGTTTAATGTAATTCTTTATTTTTTTTTTAAAGATATTTATGTATTGTTACAGTTCAGGAATTCCACCAGATTTTTAGCCTCTTGGCATAGGTTGGGAGGTAGCCAAGAAATAACAGACTAAGCCCTATTTCTATCAACTTGACTGTTATAGTGGTAGACAGATAACCTCATCCAGAGTTAAACCTGACTTATTGACTAAGACCAGGTAATCTTCTAAACTTAATACAACTGTGAACAGAAAACTAACTCTTCACATACTGACATCACTTTTCCACTGACAATTTTTGTTTCACTATTATACGACTGAGTGAGAGGGCAGAGGGAGCACCAACTGCAACAATCTATGTATTTTTATGGGTGCATAGTGATAGATATGTAACATACTGCCAACATGAAGAGAGGAAGCAGGGCAGATAGGAACAGGAGCTGACCTATATTACCTTCTACTTCCACATGCAAGTTTCATCACCTCATTGGCATGCATGAGATTCCTGTTCTTCTGTGTCCATCTGTGTCCCTTTCACCTCCCCCTTCCCTTAACTCCATCCAGATCTACTTTATTCTTGAATCTATGGTTGTGGACAGAATGAAGCCATTCATTATGCTAATGATACCAATTTACATAGGTATGCAGAGAGTAGCAATGTAAACTGAAATCTGAGCTCTGGATCTCTCTACTGCCTATCTGATCACCAAAGAACACTACCACTAACAACTAAAGTTGGTCAGTTAGAACTATGATTGCAATGTCATCAAGGAACTGTACCAATCCAAGATCAAAATACAAGTTAATTACACTGCTGTGCATCAGAATAAACAATAGGCAAGGCAATTTTATTTATAAAGTGCCCTTTACCAAGGGCACTGTTCATTTTAAAAAAGCAGCAACGGTCTAGAATAAAAACAGTTTAAAAATAACAAATACAATGTTCATTTCACTATCTAAAAAAGGTGACCTTTGCTGTTTTAACCCCTCCAGGGGAAACATGGAGTGGATACAAACTACAGCAGAGCTGTAATGCAATGCTATAGATTTCATTTTGTAGGAATATATATCATTCCATACCAGCTGCTTGCCCCCCCCCCCCAATTTTACATTGTTAGCGGATGGTTGCCTAATGCATGCCCCATAAACAATTTCTCTGTTGTCCAGTAAATGTGGGATTTTTTTCATTACAATAATGCAAGTAAGCAACATTTTAATCTATGTTCCTTATCTGGTTAATGCATTAGCAGCCATATTGACTCTGACCAGAGTTTGATATTTAGTAGCAAGGACAAATGTGCTAGTTCACGCGAATGTTCCTTGTTAAGCCGCAATGATCATGCACTATTTGAAAATGTTGATGAACAGTGCACTACCAGATATCAGCTGAATAGTTATAATATTTGCTATTTGTACAAGAAAATTTAATATACTGATATCTAGTGTGCATTGCAAATGTGTTTTAATTTGAAGCACGTCCCTAACCTGGTTCATGATAAGGTACTGGGGTGAAAGAGTCACCATTTTTCTTTTTACTAATGATTTGGTGTGATAATGCAGTCATTCCAATATGATAAAAACAAATTCATTTGAGCTCTGCAAACAGGGCTGCAATCCCCATCTCCCTTTTAGATTAAATGAGCCATTCTGGTTATGCACTATACACAGTAGCTATAGTAGGCTGCGTTTATCACAAATCCAATATGACAATGTCAAAGTCAGAAGTTGCACTGAAGTGGAAATGTTTTTAAAGTCATTGCCATACTCACAGATCAATATGACCCCTAATGAAGCAACAAGTGCTTTAACCCTTCTGGTGGACCACATTATTTTCTTCCAAACCATCAAGTACACAATGGAAACTTCAAGACTGAGCATCACATTTATAGGCTAAGCTATTCTGTGTCTACATAGAAACACAGAAGTTGACGGCAGATAAGGACCGCAAGGCCCATCCAGTCTGCCCTTTTCTCTTTCTACCTTATAAATGTGCCATCGACCTTTGCTCTGTCAGTGGCCTATCTATTCATAGTCATTTGTATTGCTCCCTTATGCGTATCCCATGCCTGTTTGAAGCCCTGCACTGTATTCATAGCCACCACTTCTTGTGGTAAGCCATTCCATGCATCCACCACCTTTCTGTGAAAAGAATTTCCTCACATTCCCCTTAATCAGCCCCCTCTAATCTCATGCTGTGTCCTCTTGTCCTGCTATTTTTCTTATATTTAAACATGTTAGACTCTTTCACCTTGTTAATGCCCTTAAGGTGTTTGAATGCCTCAATCATATCACCTCTCTCCTCCTTTGCTCAAGGGTATACATACTGAGCTCTGTTAATCTGTCTCGATGTCTTCTGATGCAGTCCCTGCACCATTTTGGTCGCCTTCTCTGACTGCCTCAATTTGGTTAATGTCCTTGTGAAGGTGTGGCTCAATACTGCACGCAGTACTCCAGATGGGGCCTAACCAGTGTCTTGTAAAGAGGGATTACTACCTCCCTCTTATGACTTGGCGATACCCTACTAATACACCCTAACACCCCCTAGCCTTACCTACTGCTTTAGAGGTCTGCTTGGATGATTTCAGGTCATCAGTGATGATGATGCCTAAGTCTCTTTCTTCCTTTGTGACTGCTAGCAACTCCCCCCAGCCTATAGGTGGCTTCAGGGTTTCTCTTCCCTATGTGCATGATCTTGCACTTCTTTGCATTAAATCCCAGTTGCCACTCTTCTGACCATTTTGCTAGTTTATCCAGATCTCTTCTCATTCTGCCCACCCCATCTGGATCATCTACTCTGTTGCAGATCTTGGTGTCATCTGCAGACAGACAAGCCTTACCCTCTAGTCCATCTGCAAGGTCACTAATGAAGATGTTGAAGAGGACTGGCCCCAGGACTGATCCCTGAGGTACCCCACTTGTGACTTGCATCTCTTCTGACTGTATACCATTTACCACCACTCTCTGTTTTCTGCCCATCAACCAGTTTGCCACTTCCAGTTGACCAATCCTGACCCACCCGAGCCTACCCAGCTTATTTATCCATCTTCTATGTGGGAACAGTGTTAAAGCTTTGCTGAAGTCAAGGTAGGTGACATCAACTGCCCCCCTTGGTGCACCACTCTGGTTACCCAGTCAAAGAAATCTATGAGATTAGTTTGACAGGACCTTCCTTTGTAAACCCATGCTGTCTTGGATCCTGTGCCCTATGGATTCCGAGTGTTGCACTATCCTTTCCTTAAGTAGTGCCTCCATAATCTTGCCCACTACTGAGGTAAGACTGACTGTCTGTAGTTCCGCCTACTCCCTGCTACCACTCTTGTGAAGCGGATCACATGAGCCCTTCTCCAGTCTTCTGTGACCTCTCTCGTGCTCAGAGACTCACTAAACAGTTCTGCTAATGGCTCTTCTAGTTCCACCTTTAGCTCCTTAAGTACCCTGGGATGTATGCCATCAGGTCCCATTGCCTTATCCACCCTGAGCTTGCAAGCTCTTGTAGGACCCTTTCTTTTGTGAGAGGGGTAGTGCTCACCTCCCCTCCCCTGTGTCCATGATGCTGAGCTGTGGGCTCTGCCCTACCTTCTCTTCAGTAAATACTAAGCAAAGTATCTATTTAGGATAGATGCCTTTACAGGTCCTCCTCCTCACATGCTCCCTTTTCTCCATTAAGCTTAGTAATACCCTCTGGACTTTCTCCTTTCACTAATGTATCTATAGAAAGTCTTGTCACCTTCTTTTACTGTTCGTGGTAGTGTTTCCTCAGTTTGGGACTTTGCCTGCCTTATTGCCTCCTGCTTCCCTTTAGGCAGTTTGGTATGCCTCCTATCTTCATCCCGCTGTGTTCCCTTATATTTCCTGAAGGCCAGCCTTTTGGCTCTGACCTTTTCTGCTACTGTGTTTGAGAACCAAAGCGGTTTCCTTCTTTGCACTTCCTTTTCTGTCTAACACAATGGGATGTTGCTTCAAGTATTGCATCCTTAATGCTTGCCCACTTTTCCTGTACCCCCTCACCTGTGTTTCTTTTTGCCAGGGCTAGCTTAACTCTGTTGGCCATCTTATCAAAGTCAGCTCCTCTGAAGTCCCACATTTTGCCTTGGAATGGGATGATTTAGATGTAGTAGCCAAACTGAACCATATCATGTGATGGTCACTGGCCCCAGGTGACCTTCTACCTGGAGATCTGTGATCCCTTCCTGTTAGTCAGTACTAGATCTAGGATAGCCCTGTCTCTTGTGGGTTGCTGTACCAGTTGTTTGAGGCCCTCCCCTGCAGGGAATCCACTATGTGTCTAGTTCTGGCAGATGTTCCTGCTGGTATTGACCAATCTGTATCCAGCATGTTGAAGTCTCCCATTATCAGAACCTCCCTTTAGCTGTCATGTTTTGTATATCTTCTAACAGTAATGTATCTATGTCCTCCCCTGGTCTGGGGGCCTGTAGACAACCCCAGTTCTTATGGCTGTTCCATTTCCTGTTTCCAGGGTCCCCACAGTTCTTCTGGCTCCTTGTGTGTATTCTGAATTTCTGTAGCTTTGATATTTTCATTGACATACAGGGCTACCCTCCTCCCCCTTTTGCACCCTCGGTCTTCTGAACAATACATAGCCAGGTACTGAAGTCTCTCAAGTGTGGTTACTGGTAAACCACATCTCACTAATTGCTACTATGTCCAGTTTAGCCTCTGACATTATTGCCTGTAGGTCTGGGATCTTATTTCCCAGGCTGTGAGCATTTGTGTACATGATTTTCCATTGGCCAGATTTTGGTGTGTTAGTTGTTGGATGAGGTTTGGCATTACTCTCAAAGCGCCGTATGGGAGACAAACCTTTTTCTTACCTGGTGATGCAAATGAACTGCAAACATGCTGAATCCCTGTTTGACCACTAGTTGAGGGGAGGGTGTTCTTCCCATTCGACGTATGGGGTGCTGTACCCCTCTTCCCATTTGCTAGTTTAAATATTCTGCAAAGACATCAAACTTCTGCCCCAATGCACTGACTCCCTCCTTAGTCAGATGCAGTCCATCAAATTTAAAGAACTTTCACTCCCAGAACTGTTGCCAGTTCCCTACAAATTTGTGTCTTTTTTCCTGGCACCAGCCCTTGAGCCACGTGTTTAGCTCCTCTATCTCCCCTTCTCTGACCTTCCATCCATCTGCTCCCCTCTCCCAGACTGGCAGGATCTCAGAAAAGGAGAATGCCGGACGAAATAGATGATAGTTTGTCACCCAGCCTGGTCAGGTGCTCCTTGGTCTCCACAACTGACCGGCTGGTGAGATCATTAGTCCCTATGTGTACTAGGACATCAATGTTTTCTCCTGCTTTGTGAACAGTTTTAGCAATGCGGTCAGTGTCTCTCCATGCTGATGTACCTGGGAGACATCTGACCATTACCCCTGGCTGGAGATGGGTATCAACTCCCCGAATCATGGAGTCTCCTATGATCAGAAGTTTTTTGGATTTCCTTTTTGCTTTTTTTGTTTTGGTTCCTGATTTTGGTGAGTTTTGTTGTGCTAGCTCCTGTGCTGCAGTGTCCTGCTCTGCAGTGTCTTCTGCCTCTTTGTTTGATTTCAGAGATAGAGGCAGATACCTGTTTGTAGTGTTTATATGGTTTTTGGAGGTAATATGTTGGAGAGCAGAGAGGATGGGCACCCGATTTGCTTCTCTAACCACCTGCCAACCTCCTGACCAACTACCCTCTGCGGTCGAGGTTTTTCTGTTGGATGCTGGGGAAATGGCATGGGTTCTTATAATGTATTTCCTCTGAATATGAAATTTGAGGTGTGCAATCTTCTGCCCATGCTGCCCGAGCTGAGCCTAAGATTCTCAAGGCCCAGCATGTAGGACAGTGTCCCAAATCCTGTAAGACTGTCCTTCTGAAAATTGTTCCACAGTACCTGCAGTTAATGTTATCCATTCCAGATAAGTTGCTGGGTTTATAACCTAGTCAGACTAATTAGAAGGAAAAAAAGGAAAAAAATGCAAGTAATGGTTTGATTGTGTTTTGTTTAACTTGTTATAACAAGTTAAATTACTAGTGCCCCTGTAAATGAGCTCACCTTGTGGAGGCTCCACTGATCCACCCCTTCCTGCTCTGCCACAGGAAATGTCACAACTGTGGTACCCTATTAAAGGAGTGTAGTGTGGGGTGGTTGGGGATGGGGGTGGGTGGCTGGGCCCTTCCCCTGCTGAAAAAGAAGAACCACGGACAAAAGAACAAGGCGGTAAGAGCAGAAACAATCAGTCAACAACAAATGCAGTAACCCCGAAAGCTTATCCTAATGTTAGATAAAACTGTAAAACCTGTAAAGCACCACCTGTAATAATTTCAGAGAAGATATACGCTGTAAGAAACACTTTGCTACAGAGAAAAATAAAACAATGAAATGTTAGCAACAAACAGTAGCAATCCCTGTGAGTAAAAAATAAAAAGAACACCACACAGTAAATCTGCTTAGCCAAAATAAGTCTTAATCCTTTTCCCTTGCTCTGGTAAGTTTCTCTACTCTGCCTTTCAAGCAGTCTTAGAAGGAAAGAGCTCAGGTGAAGCTAGGTGCCTTGGCCAGCAAACCAAGTCATCTTCTGTATCAGGGAAACTGTACTTCTAACATTCACCTGCTGCCAAATTAAACCTCTTGTAAAGGAATCAAAATTAACAGTACAGATTCTCAGACAGTGCATTGTTTGCTCTATCAGCTAAATACCAGATAAGGTCACTAACCATGTTTAGATGAGCTCAGTTTTGAAAATCGGCATTTGGTGACAACTATCCAGATCATATGGTAATAAACTATTCTCTTCATTCAGTCACTCCATCATTTCTACTCAATGACCTGATACTCATTATCCGGGTGACAAAATGACTATCCAGCAAAATGACATACTCCATCTGGGAAATGGACAATGGCAGACAAGACAATCTGACAGAACATCTGGGAAATGGACAACGGCAGACAGGACAATCTGACAGAACATCTGGGAAATGGACAATGGCAGACAGGACAATCTGACAGAACAGCTGGGAAATGGACAATGGCAGATAGGACAATCTGACAGAACAAAATGTATTCTAGGTAAGTAAGTAAGTTAGATTTTATTTGTTGAGCGCCCATTCCGTAGGGCTCAGAGCACTGTACATAAGTCAGGAACATACAATACAAAACTCAGTATCATTTATAAACTCTAATTCTTAGCCATATTTTGAAAAAACGGTAAATAAGGCAGGTAGAAAATTAAAAAGTTAGCTAAACTGAAATAAATAAAAGCAAATCAGATAGCAGCCAGAGTGTTTGAAGCCCTACCTATGACCAAAGGCATCCCTAAAAAGGTAAGAAATCAGGCCCCTCTTAAAGGCCTCCAATAAGGGGCCCCTTCCTCAAGGATCTTGAGAGTGAGTCCCACAGGCCATGCAGCCACTTCAACAGTTCGGTCGCCAGATGATTTAAGCCATGCCTTGGGAACTGCTAGGAGGTCCACCTTGGAGGAGCGGAGAGGACACTGGGTATGGTAGGGAGACAGGAGGTTACTCAGATAGCCAGTGCCCAGTCCATACAGGGAATTATAGGTTAGCCTGACTGTGAAGGTAATCTGCCACCTCCCTGACAGCTAGTGCAGGTCACACAGGACTGGGGTCAAATGACAGGACCTCAGAAAGCCTGCCAGCAACCTGGCTGCCACATTCTGCCCCAACTGCAGGTGATGTAGGACCCCTCCACTAACCCCGAAATACAGCAGTAGAGCCTAGGTCAGCTCTTGCAAAATAAAATGTGGGTCCCAAGCTGGGAATGGATTTTGAATAGGAGGCTTTACATGTAAAATGCCTCTCAAGAACGTACGGGCTACCTCCAGCTGAGCAACTGTATGACCAGCCACAGGCACATGGAAAACTGATATAGCAGCCATGCGCATTTTGATGGAAGAATACTACAGGCCTGAACCAAGTAAGGACAGCAGGTACTCTAGGACCTGATTGACTGGGCAAGTAAACAGATCCAGGTTATGGGAAGTGGCCCATAAAGCAAACTGCTTCCATTTTATGGAGTATGTATGTCTGGTGGAAGGTTTTCTAGCAGCCACTAGAACATCTGCCACTTTCTGTGACACCTCAAAGTGAGCTATGGCTATGTCATCAGGAGTCATGCGTGCAGATGCAGGGACTTCAAGTCCGGGCAGATAGACTAGGGTTTCCTGTTCCTGGGACAGTAGATCATTGCACATGGGCAGAGGTACTGAAGGTTCCAATGCCAGCTGTTGCAGCAGAGGATACCATATCTGTCAAGACCATAGAGCAGCAATGAATATTAGAATTGCCCCTTCCATCTTCAGCTTGAGAGGTACTCTCTGAATTAACAGAAGGGGGGGGGGGCATACAGAAACTTCCCTTTCCAGGATAGGGACAACGAGTCTTGCCAGAAAACTCCAGGCTGAGAAGCAAGCGAGCAGAAACATGGCAGTTTTTTATGTTGTGCAGGGATGCAAAAAAGGTCCAACTCTGGATTACCCCATCTTTCAAAGAGGTCAGCCACCGAAGTCAGCAGTTCTCACTCATGCATCCTGTACTGCGACCTGCTTAGTTTGTCTGCCAAGATATTTTGAGTGCCAGGAACATGGACTGCTGATAGTTCTAGACCATGTTCTAGAGCCCAATATCAAACTTCTATTGCTTCCCTGCACAACAGGTAAGAATGAGTCACTGCTTTTTTGTTGGTGTAATGCAACACACTGACATTGTCCATCTGTATTAACACGGGACTGGGGACGAGCGGTTCTTGAAGGCCTAGAGTCCATATAGAACTGTTCTCATTTCCAGAATATTTATGTGCAAAGCGTGCTCCACCTGTTTCCACAAGACTTGCGTCTGCAGGGGTCCCAGGTGGGCTCCCCAGCCTGGATACGACACATCCATTGTGAGGATCTAATTTTGGGAAGGAAACAAGAATGGAACACCCTTGTGCAGGTTGCTGCATCCCATCTACTATTTGAGCACTTTGCGCAAGGGAGACATGACTAGAACCATCTATTCTAGATTGTCTGTCAGCTGGGCCTACTGGACTCTCAGGGTCCACTGTGGAATCCACATGTGTAACCTGGCCAATGGCATGGTAACAATGGCTACCACCACGAGTCCCAGAAGGCATAGAAACATCCTTGCTGAGACAATGGCTGTCATGCACCAACAGTGCTATGGTAATCAGGCAGCCTACCCCATCCAGAGGCAAGAATGCTGAAACCAGAGCCATATCCAGAACTGCCCCTATGTACTACAATCATTGGCAGGGTGTCAGTACAGACATTGGTATGCTGACAGTCACCCCTAGAGCATTGAACAGCTGTCTGGTTCAAGCTAAGGTCTGCAACAATTGGTCCCTGGAGTGGGCTTTAAATAGGCAGTCATTCAGGTAAGAAAAAACATACAGAACTTCCCTGCGAAAGGCTGCTGCCACCACTAACAAGCATTTGGTAAAGACGCCATCTCTCTAGGTTGCAGCTGGGGGGCTAGACAGAGGAACTGCACTCTACTAATAACTTAAATTTTCTCTCACAGGTTGCAGCCTCTCTACAGGACACCAAGGGGTACCAGGAGCGGAGGACAGCATGGGCAGGATGGTGAACGAGAGGCAGGGTGACTGGAGTATGGGTTAACTGACTGTTTTTCATTGCAGGGAAGCACCTGAGAGGAATGGATAACTTTCTAGCATTTGTGGTGAGTAACCTAGTTCTTCTCTCACTCACATAACCAGGGCACCAAAGGAACAAGGGAGGACCCGTGTATTTTTCCCCACAGTAATGTATTTTTCTTGTATAGATGCCTTTTCACCCTTTCCACAGATTTCTTGTTTAAACCCCTGCTTTCCCATATGGCCATATATGACCAAGAAGTAATCTCTTTCCCTGACATAGGAAGCAGCCAGCCAATATAAAGAGCGGAAAAGGGCACCAATTTTGAACAAAAGGGGAGCCAAGTTAAACAGAGATCATAAGAACACAGCCGCAGCAGATGTCATCTCTCTACGATGCAGTCAGGGGGCTAGATGGAGGAACTGCCTGCACTAATAACTTTAAGTTTCTCTCGCAGGTTGCAGCCACTCTACAGGACACCAAGGGGTACAAGGAACAGAGGAGAGCGTGGGCAGGATGGTGAACGAGAGGCATGGTCAGAGGAGTGTGGGTTAACTGTTTGTTTTTCATTTCAGGGAAGTACCTGAAGGACCCACCCACCCTGGGCTCCTTTTCCTCTTATAGACTCAGGACCTGGTTGAATTCTAGAACTTGCTGCTTAGAAACAGGAAGGGGGACAGAGAGAGGGGAAAAATTATTATGTTGTAAAGGCTGATGAGGGAGAACAATTTTAAAGAAACAGTTAAAGGCGAGGAGAGACAGATCAGGAACAGAGAACAGTTAAGAGCTACAGTAGGTCAACAGGAGTAGGCACAGTAACCTATAAAGGACAGAGATAGAAGGATAAAATGGACAAGGCAGGGCACAGCAACACAAAGAAAGGCAGCTTAAAGGACAGAAGAAAAAAGACAGGGGGGAAAAAAAAGCTCAGGGAGAGGCAGAACAGAAAAAGATGATGCTGGAAGTGATACAGTGCAGTGGATATGGGGGCAGCAGTTTTCAGGAGGACATTCTGGACACTACGGTGCTGCCCCATCTGCATGCACCTCTCTGGGCTGAGGGTGGAGATCACCAGTCTCTGGCATGAGCTGGCTAGGATGCGGGGAACCTGCGCTCCCACCCAAAGGTCACCTAGTCAACTACAACTTCCTCAACAGTTGCCTCACAGAGAGAGTAGTTGGACTATGGTGGGCTCAGGGAGGGTGAGGGAGGGGGCAAGGAGACACATCCCCCGACCAGTGGCACTACTTAACTCCTACACAGTATTTGAGGAATGGGACAGCTGTATGATGGCAGCCAAGGTAGTGTCCAGGGAGGATGAGGGGGACATCCAGCATGGATCCTGGGGGAGGGGGGCGCAGAGGACCCCAGAGAAAGAGGAAGCAACTCCTGGTGGGAGACATGTTGTCCGTGGAATAGAGTTTGGAACAGGTAGCGAGGGAGAGAAGGAGGCAAAGTGCCTACTGGGAGGCACAGCTCGAAGGGATGGGGAGCAAATCTGGAGGATGGCAAGGGAGATAGCAAGGAGAGGGGAACTGGATGTTATTGTTCACCTAGGTACGAATTACCTGGCAGGGGATGAGGATGAATTAGGAAGAGTCCAGGAAGAGTTCAAGGAGTTGGGGAGGGGACTGAAGCAGGTAGTAAGCTCTGTGTCCTTCTTGAAGGTACTGCCTCTTCATGGCAAGGGGGAGGCCAGGACACCCCGAATCTAGGAATTCAACTCATGGTTGAAGACATGGTGTGGAAAGGAGGGGTTTGTCTGCATGGAAGACTGGGGTCCTACCTGGGGGATGTGAGCCTGTACAAAGGGATGGCCTGCATCTGTCCAGAAAGGGGACCATGGTCCTCAGTGAAAGGTTTAAAGGCTTTGTAAGCAAGCTAGCCACAGGAGGGGGATGGGGGGAGGATATGAAATGGAACATCCCCCACCCCAGAAAATGGGAACAACAGAGAATACAGGAAGGAGACAGATCGAGTGAGGGATCACACCAACACAAAAACAAGTGGCTGGGAGAGACTGATTTTCAGAGTGACAAGGATAATAATCATAAGAGGGAAAGGCTTACTAGAGCAAAGCAGGGGAAGGGCACTACATCTTGCCATGTGTGCAAATGCCCGAAGTCTGAATAACAACATAGGAGACTTCAAGGTTACCATGGTGGGCATTGTGGCCATCACAGAGACCTGGTGTAACAAAAACCAGAGCTGGGAGGTGTTCATACCAGGGTACAATCTATTCAAGAAGGACAGAGTAGGCAGAAGGGGGGGGGAGTGGCTTTAAATTTGTAAGTGAAAACATAAAGGCCACAGAAATTCAAGGGAAACAGGATTAAGGGGAGATACTGTGGGACACACTAGAAAGAAACAGGGGAACATCCATCTGCTCAGGGATAATTTACAGGCCACCAACTCAGGGTGAGAACATAGGGAAATGTTGCTAGCAATCCAAAGGATGGCACACAAGGGAGAGGTGTTGCTAGTCAGTGATTTCAATCTACCGAATGTAGATTGGCACCTCATAGCAGCAGGAGCATCTTGGACTCCGTACAGGATGTATTTCTTAAACAACTGGTTGAAGAGCCCACAGGAGGAGGCAGTACTGGACCTGGTATTTACAAATGGGACAGCGTGACAGAGGTTACAGTGGGGGGACCTAGAGAACAGTAAACACCGAACAGTGTTGTTTGATATAACTGAGGGATGGAACCAAGCCACACAAGGACAAGAATTCCAGACATTAAGAGGGCAGACTTCATAAAGACCTGTACCAGCTTGTTTGTATCTATGTCTTAAGTTACTGTTATACTGTGTTATACTGTTATACTGTGTATTTTCGTTTGTCTTACTGTGACAATGTACCTTTGTAAATGAGCCTATGGCTCAAAGGTTTTCCAAACTGCTGTCTAAATAAATAGATAAATAAAGATGGGTGAATGCCTAAAGGAAGCACTGACCGGAGTAGTGGATAAGAAAGATGTAGAGGAACAGTGGGAGGCAATCAAAGCAGGGACTGCAATGGTGACTTAACTCTGTGTCAAACAAGTGAGTAAGGGGAAGACAAAGATGAGACCCTTATGGTTTTCTAGAGAGGTAGCAGAAAAGGTTACAGTACAAACAATAAAACAGCATTTAGTCAATACAAAACCACTCAGGAGGAAGAGGACAGGGAGTGTGGTATCAGGAAAAACAAAGGGTGGCAGGGAAAGCAGTTAGAATAGCCAAGGCATAAACAGAACAACATATAGCAAATTCAGTGACAAAAGGTGATAAATCAGTGAAAAAAGGAGAGTGGGGGAGGATGTGCGACTGAAAGGGGAAAATGGGGGCAGTATAGAGGATGGCCAGCAGAAGGCAAATATACTGAATAAATATTTCTGCTCGGTGCTTATGGTAGAGGGACCAGGAAGTGGGCCAACACATGCTAGGGGCATGGTGAGCACAGAGATAGACACCGGCCCTTTTTTGAATGAAGAGTTACTCAGGGAAATGGCAAAACTGAGCATTGATAAGGCAATGGGACTGGATGGGATACACCCCAGGATTCTAAAAGAGCTATGGGAAGTGTTGGTAGAACCACTGACTGCCCTGTTCAACCTGTCTTTAGAAACAGGAGAGGTTCCTGGGGACTGGAGGAGGGCTGATGTGGTCCCTCTACACAAAAGTGGGGACAAGGAGGAGGTGGGAAACTACAGCCCAGTCAGCCTGACCTCAGTAGTGGGGAAAATCATGGAAACACTATTGAAGTAAAGAACCATTGAATACCTGGCTGTCAACGGTCTACAGGATAAAAGGCAGCATAGGTTCACATGAGGGAAGTCATGCCAAACTAATCTTACTGAGTTTTCTGATTGGGTAACCAGGAAGGTAGATCGTGGTTGGGGGGGCAGTGGACGTAGCCTACCTGGATTTCATTAAGGCCTTTGACGCCATGCCACATCGTAGGTTGAGATGGAAGCTGCAGAACATGGGAGTAGGAAAGAAGATAGTACAGTGGGTGGAAAGTTGGCTGGATAATAGGACACAGACAGTGGTGGTAAATGGCATGCACTCTGAAGAGGGCAGGGTGACCAGTGGGGTGCCGCAGAGATCAGTACTGTGCCCAGTCCTTTTCAGTGTCTTTATCAGTGACATTGCAGAGGGTCTAGAAGGGAAGATCTGCTTGTTCACTGATGACACTAAGCTTTGCAACAGGGTGGACATGCCGGGGAGGGAAGATAAAATGAAGAGGGACCTAAAGAAGCTGGAGGAGTGGTCAAGGGATTGGCATCTGAGGTTCAATGTGAAAAAGTGCAAGACAATGCACATGGGGCACAAAAACCCAGGAGCATCATATCATCTGGCAGGAAAGGAAACTGAATGCTCCAAGCAGGAGACAGACTTGGGGGGTGATCACCTCTGATGACCACAAGGTTGGTAGGCAGTGTGACAAGGTGTCGGAAAAGGCTGGCAGAATGTTGGAATGCATAGGCAGGGGATCACCAGCAGAAAAAGAGAGGGAATAATTCCACTATACAGGACTTTGGTAAGGCCACATCTGGAGTACTGTTCTCCAGTTCTGGAGGCCCCACCTGCATAAGGATGTTGATAGGGTGGAGGCAGTTCAGAAGAGGATGACTAGGATGGTGCAAGGACTACATCACAAACTCTGTGAAGCTAGGCTGAAGGAACTGAATATGTACTCTCTAGAGGGGGAGAGGGGGATATGATTAAAATATTTAAGTACCTCATGGGGAGAAATAGGGTACAGGAGAATACAATTTTTCAAAGAAAAAGTTGCTCAAGGATGAGGGGCCACAACATAAAATTGGTAGGAGGGAAATTCAGAGGAAACATGAGGAAGTACTTCTTCATGGAGAGGGTGGTGGACACGTGGAATACCCTGCCGGTGGAGGTGGTGGGGGCAGAAACAATAAATGGATTTAAAAATGCTTGGGATAGGCATAGGGGACTACTGGTAAGTGGAGGAGGGGGACAACCTAATACAGGCAGAGCATAAAAGAGCAGTTATTGGCAGTATTGGGGTAGACTAGGTGGGCAGAAGGTCCTTATCTGCTGACAAATTTCTATGTTTCTATGTCACAGAAGATAAGCCAAAGGCAACAATCTGAATTGGCAATGCTTCCCCTGAAACAGGAACCTGATATTTTCTGTGTGGTTTCTATATCTTGATATGGAAGTACACATCCTTCATATCCAGGGTGCAAATGCAGTCTACTGTTTGCAATAGGGGAAGGAGACCCTGCAGCGTGACCAGCCAAAAGTTCTTGTATTCAGTGAAGAAGTTTAGATCCCGTAGATCCAGAATAGGCCTCAGCTCCCCTGTCCACTTTGGGATAAGGAAGTATCTGGAATAAAAACCTGTGTTTCTGTTTCTCTGTTCTAGAGCAACAGGTTCTATGGCCTGTTTTTGAAGCAGAGTTTGTACTTTTCTAGCAACAGGGACATGTGCCCTGGTGGAGAGGTTGTCACCACTGGTGGGTGATCTGCAGGATTGTCCAGAAGCTCCAGAGCATGACCCTTCTCTATAATCTCCAGAACCCATTCATCTGTAGTCACCGCCCTCCACTGGTCCAAGTGGAGGGACAGGCAACCCCCTATGACCATCCCTTGAGGTAAAGGTGGTTGGGGGTAGAAACATAGAAAGGAGACAGCAGAAGGAGACCAAAGGTCCATCAAGTCTGCCCTTTGTGTATAATAAGTCATGCTGAGCCACGGAGGCTGACCTTTAGGTGTTTTTGATTAGGCACCTGGGATTGTGCAGGGGACTGGCAAGACCACAACATCTTTGCCTCTTCCCTGCTGTCTGAAGGCCAGACACTGCCCCCTGACAGCATATGAGTGAAAGCTACCTCTGCTCCTACCTTTGTTTTCCATATGGTACAGGGATTTTACTAACTTCAGAGTCATGCCAGATGACTGAAGATTTTTCAAAGCTTCTTCTACATCACGGCTAAACAGTTTCTGCCCTCTGAATGGGGCATTGAGAACTGTTTACTGCACATCAGAGGCAAAACCTGCTACCCTGCACAAAGAGTAGTGCCTGAGACAAACGCCAGAGACATTAGAAATATCATATGCTGTGCAGATTAAATGTTTCCCCACATCAGCACCAGCAGTAAAAGTTTTCATTAACTACTTTTCTGGGAGAACCCTCAGGCAAGGCTTGTGAAGCAGCCATAGCCTTCCTTCAGAGGATGTTCTGATATTTTGCCATATGGACCTGGTAATTAGCAATACATAGGCCCAATGAGGCAGAGGCATATGTACACTTGCCTAGAACATCCAACCTCCTGTATTCTCTAGCAGGAGGAAAGGAGCTCAGGTGTCTAGGTGTTCTGGACACGTTATGGGCAGCAGTGATCACCACCGAGTTAGTCACAGGCTGGTTAACACAAAAGGGCTTTCCAGAAGGTGCAAAATACATTTTGTCTGCCTTTCTGGCCTTGGCTGGTATATTGTTTGGCCTATACCAGGCTGCATAAGTGGTATCCCCCAAGGCTAGAAACAGGAGAGGAACCACAGCAGAGGGAGAGCCTGGCATCTCCAAAAACTCCCACAGTTTCTTTTTGGTAGATCCTACTGCTCTAAAGTGAAGCCCATGGTATCTTGCATTTGCTGCATCATGTTACAGAATGAGGGATTCTCTGGATGAGATCTTGTTGTGTGTGTTCAAAACAAAGTCCTCACTACAGGAGGAGACTGTGGAGCTGGTGCCATGTCCATAATGGCTCTCAGCATAGTCTTCCTCCTCCTCCTGCATCAAGACATCAGGATTATATTCATTGTCAATTCTGTCACTGATGGGCCTGAATGACCGCACTGGCAATGGTGACAATGGCACAGCAGGTCCATTTTGCAAGGAAGTACCTTATGGCATGGATGGGGTATCTGTGGAAGTCCCCATCGATGGGCCCCTTGGAACAGGAAAGTCAGGCAGTAGACATCTTATGTCTGTGACAGGGTTGAATAAGGCCTTTTTCCATTTGTTACGCAGAAAAAGTTAAATGCAAGAAGCTGTTCTATCCCCTCCTTTTCTGTCTCTTGTCTGTCTGGTTGGGCAACCAGATTTGCTTGTGAGATCTAATCTAGATTTAGTAGTTGCCGCATTGGTCCTTGCAAGAACAGATCCAGAAGCAAATGATTTGATACCTTTTAATGGACCAACATAGATGTAACAACAAGAACAAAGTGCTTTAGCTTTCAGACCAACCAGTCCTTCGCCAGAAGCCTAATGGCAGTTGTTTAGAAAAAACAATACTTTTAACACTAGATCATGCAGAAAAAAAAAACAGAAAAAAACCCCATTGGTTTAAAATACTCATTTGAAAATACAGAAAATGATGTCAGAGAAGTTTAACAGCACCATAATACTTTCAGCCAGGATTGTCCCAGGGTTAAGGGTGCTTGGTGGAACACACATACAAAGAATCCTACTGCATATAAATTTAATTGACATAAGATAACACTGCTGGAGCAGATGACTCCTAAATCAAGCTATGGGTGTCACAGTATGTATAAGGATGTGATTACTGAAAAGCAGCCTCCACCCAGATTAAAGACATACTAAGATTGTCTTAGGACTCCCAAGAAGTTTCAATGCATGCATTATAGACAAGGAATTACCAATAGAGTTGTCTTAAAAACATCAGTGCACACTCTATGATGTGTAAAACTTAGCTGGACCTGTCACCCTGCTGTACTCTCCAGCTAGATATCATGCCCCATAAATTTCAAAAAACCTCTAGTGTAGTGACAGGACTTTATAAATGATAATTTAAATATACATTGACAGTATTAGTGTCAAACAAAAAACTCTAGTCGTGGACCTCCAAGGAATTAAGTCCATGTAGCCTGATATGAACTGATGTCAATCTACTCTGAGCCTGTAACAACTTGATGTATCAGAAGTGTCTAAGGAATCTGAAAAAGAGGTAAGAAATGTAATTTCTCTCCTACTCCTCTTCACATTTATGGGGTTTGTGGGGTTTATTGTTTGTGTGAAGAGGAGTAGGAGAGTTAATCGAAGAGGGAGTAAATCCTAATGTTTCAGCAGTTGTGGTGACAAGAGGTCACGCAAAGAAAATCTCAGATGGTGGGACTCTTTTCCTTTCACTGATTTTGACTTGCTTGAGCACAGCTCCACAATCCAGAAATTCAGGAAAGAAAGACAATGCCTGAAGAAACAGTGGCAATAAAAGACTGATGAACATAAGGTGTTAATATATGAAAATGCTGAAACTAAACTGATAACTGATTCTGATTTTGTTTCAGAGCAAGCGAACAATGTTTCTCTCCAGGGTTATTTTAAGCAGCAGGGGGTGAAACCAAAACGGTTCCACTATGCCGCAGCAACAAGAAATTTGTCGACTGACAGCACAGCGACAGCACAGCACTGCCAATTAGTGTAGTGCTGTCGCTTGGGGACAAGTGTTTTCTGTGGGGGGCTTTGCCCCCAATACCCCCATACTTTAGATTACTAACTCCAGTCATAGTTAGTTCAGGGATGGGAACAAACACCTCCCCAGCATCAGTGTTGGACAGTGGAGACCATCACAGTGACTGCCAACAATGTCGCTGTGATGGTCTTCACAGTAGAACCGATGCTGTGGGGTCAGTATATAAACCAAAACAGGGTAAACATATGTTTAAAAAATGTAAAGGGCTACAATATTTAATGGGTTAAACCTCAGACACAGGACCAGATAGAACAATTGGTTACACCACAAGAGAATAGATCTGAGTTGTTACAGATAGCACATGATAGTCCTATGGCTGGTCACTCAGGGAGGGATTGCACCCTTGCCAGATTGTTGTACAGAGTTTACTGGCCTGGAATTTATGAAGATGTTGCTACCTAGTGCAGTTCTTGTGCTGAGTGTCAGAAAGTAGTCCCAGTGACTAAAAAAGACAAGGTGCCCCTTGTGCCCCTATCCTTGATAGATGTGCCTTTTGAGAGAATTGCAATGGATGTGGTTGGCCCCTTAGACAAAAGTAAAAAGGGTAATTGATTCATTCTGGTAGCATGTGACTATGCTACTCAATACCCAGAAGCAGTTCCAGTGTGTACTGTCACAGTCCCAAAAGTGGCAGCAGAGCTTGCCAAAGTTTTCAGCAGGATGGGCATACATAAAGAGATTATTACTGATCAGGGTAGTAATTTTGGTGTTGCGTTACTGAAGGAGCTGTACTGACCACTAGGTATCACTGCCATAAGAACCTCCCCTTACCACTCTCAGACAGATGGTCTTGTTGAGCATTTCATTCAAACCCTAAAACTCATGTTAAAAAGGTTTGTAAAAGGGGAAGGGAAAGATTGGGACCAATACTTTCCTTACCTGCTTTTTGCTTACAGAGAAGTGCCACAAGCTCAATAGGTTAAATGCTGTATGGTAGACAACCTAGAGGGCCACTAGATGTAATAAACGAAACATGGGATGATAACCCCCATCAGAAACAATCTATTACATCTTAAGTGTGTTCCCTGAGAAAGAAGCTGACAAAATATGTTGAAGTTATCCATAGTAATCAGGAAGAGGCCCAAAACTAGCAGAAGGTGTATTATGTCCGTGAGGTAAAAGAAAAAGTTTTTGAGCCAGGTAAAAAGGTCTTGCTACTGCACTGTTACACACTACAGAAAATAAACTGTTAATGAAGTAATAAAGTGTTTAGACATACTGGCTCAGTTAATTATGAGACTGAGACCCCGGATAGGAAAAATCCTACTAAGATATATCATGCTAACTTCCTCAAGAAATGGGTTGAAAAAACAACAAAAGCTGTTTTGATGATTTTACCAGAAACTGATAAAGAAGATATTGCTATTGCTTATAACAGATTGGAACAAACTAACTGCTGATGCTGTAAAGGTGAATGTTTCCTTAACCTCCAAACAAACTGCAGAAATTTGTAACTTGCTAAAGACATTGAACAGCACTTTTACCACACTGCCAGGCTGAGCAAAAGGGGTCGAGCATATAACATTGACAAGGAATGCTCACCCTATTGGACAAAAGACATACAGATTACCAGAGCGGTTAAGAGCTGACGTGGTTAAGAAAATACAAAAAATGAAAGAACTGGATATCACAGAAGAGTCAAGAAGTGACTGGGCATCACCAATTCTGATTGTAAACAAAAAGAAGGAAATGTAAGAATCTGCCTTGATTTTAGCAAAGTTAAGCAAGTGTCAGAATTTGACAGTTATCCTATGCCCAGAATAGATGATTTGGTGGACAGACTGGGAAGTGCCAAGTATATCAGTCCCCTTGATCTCATCAAGGGTTACTGGCAAATCCCCCTAGCTAAAGAATCCCAAGACAAAACTGCATTTGCCACTCCTGTTGGATTCTATCAGGTCACCACCATGCCGTTTAGTTTACATGGTGCACCCACTACATTCCAGCAGTACTTGGATGTAATTTTATCCCCGCACACTGGTTATTGTGCTGCGTACTTGTATGATGTTGTGGCATACAGTCCAGACTGGAAAACCACCTGGAACACCTATGAGCAGTTATCCAATTGATCAAAAAGGCAGGTCTGACAATGAATCCTACAAAGTGTGCTTAGGTGTGTAGGAAACCAGATATTTGGGCTATGTTTTGGGAAACAGAGAGATAGATAGACAGACAGACAGACAGACAGACATACAGATAAAATGTTTATTTGTATCCAGGAGACATAATTTAAAGACAACATCCTGTTACAAATCATGCCCTGTACAAAAGATATAAAAGACTTCAGTTTTAACATTCAGTTGAACATCCATTTGACATGTTTAACATAAACGCAGTGCATACAAAGGGGGAAACATTAATATGGTCATGTTCTCAACATTTAGATCCTGTATGATAAAAAATAATCATCTCCTGCTGAAATGCTCTATTAGTAGTTTTTGATTTAATACAATTGGGAATCCCACACCGTGTACGTGCTAAGTTGCTAATTAAAGTTAGATCACTACATCTGTTTTTTTACCCTGGGCCAACCAATGTCAAGGGAGAAGTTTCTCAATCCATGTAAGCTCTCTCTATGGTTTATGGTATTAAGGCCTTTAGTGGGTGGGTATGATCTGTTTTCATTAATTTATATCACTGTGTTGACCTCTGTATCTCTCTTTTCAGTTCTGGACCTACCCATTTTAATTTGTCAAAGACTTTGCAGTGGTGTTCACCAAACTTGCTACTACTAGCAAATCTCGAGATTCTATAATATACTTGGTCAACTTTTTTCAATGAGTTTTTTTATGCATTTCTATACAACAGCACCTCATAGTTTAAAACTGGAAGCAAAAGCTGGGTCTCCAATTTGGTTCTGATAGATTTCCCTAAAAGGGCAGATGTCCTTCTTAGCACGCCCCAAGTCTTTGGTTACACTTGTTTACTATAGTTTTTACATGTTCTTCATAAGTTAATCTCCTATCAATCGTTACCCCCAGATATTTGTATGTGTGAGCTTTTTATATCTGCTGTTTGTTTTTAAAAAACAAGTTCAGTTCTTCTCCTATTATGTTTCTGTTACTCTTTGTGAATGTCATACACTGTGTTTTCTTGAGATTCATTACTAATCTTGGTTTGTGAAATCAGTGTTCCATGGCCAATACATCTTCCTGCAATATTGCCTCCAGAGTGGTGTTATTGGCTGCAGACGCCACCAAAATGGCATTGTCCGCATACAAGCGCACCACTCCATTCTTTATCACATCAGTCAGGTGGTTAATGTATATATTGAAGAGTAGGGGCCCTAATATTGAGTCCTGAGGGATCCTGCTCTTCACCTCCCTTAAGACTGACAAAGTTTTACCTACTGAGACACATTGCTTTCTTTGAAGTAGGTATGAACTGAACCAAGATAAAGTTTCTTCATGGAGTCCAATCTCATGCAGTTTTTCAAGTATAATACCGTGGTCAACTAGGATGAAAGCTTTGCTGAGGTCTGCGAACACAGCCCCGTACTAAGGTCCAAATTCATGGGCTCTGATACAAGATTATTAAAATCTACGAGGGCCATGTCCATGGACCTCCCTGCTCTGAACCCATATTGGTTATTTGTGAGCATATTGTGCTGCTCCATGTACTCTGAAAACTGCCTGTGGACAAATTTCTCCAGTACTTTAGACAGGACAGAGAGCAGCGCGACAGGCCTGTAATTGGACACTGCCAACGAATCCCCTCATCTATTGGAATTATCTTTCCTATTTTCCACAATTCAGGAAAAACTACAGTGCTCAAGCTCTGATTAAATAGGTAAGTGATAACTGGGGCTAATATATCAGAACCTGTTTTCAAAAACTCTGGGTCAATTGCATCAAGGCCATAAGACTTATCGGTCTTTAACCTCCTTAACTTCCTCTCAACATCATAAGTTTTCAGTGCCTTAAATCTGAACCTAGGTTTTTTGTCCACAATTTCTGAAATTTTTTGTCTTTTATTTGATGCTTTTTGTGTTACAGAAACTTGCTTGTAAGCTGGCAAGTTCCGATCAGGAAGTTCAGTGTAATAATCATTTAATAGATTAGCTACTGAGTCTTCATTTTCTGTCATTATTGATTAATTTAATAGAGCTCTTTGGATTTACTGGATTCTGGAGGTTTTTTTATGTAATGCCAAAACTTCCTAGGATCTGTAACTTTCTCTGTACTCTGTCTATAATATGTTGTTTTGGCCATCCTTATTATACGTGAACATTTGTTACGCATTTTTTTTTAAATTATCCAGTGTTCGGGAGATTTTGTCTTTCTGTTTTTTTTCCATAATCTGTTCTTTATTCTTAAATTTTTTTTTTACTTTCTCAGTAATCCATGGAAGTTGATTTTTCCATAATATTTTTCTAACTTTTGGGCATGTTTGTTAATTATTCTAACCATTGTATTAGTGAAATCTTGTATAGCAAAGTCTAAATCAGGTATTAGGGTTATTTCTGTCCCGTCTTCATTTTGCAAACTTTCCCTGAAGGCTCTAGCTCTAAAGACCTTCCAATTTGTTACCCAGCTGGCCTCATTATCTACTCTCTTTGATTTTTCCCACTTAACTACGCATCTTATCATGCAGTGATCACTTAAATTTAATGGCAATATGTCGAGTGATCTTACAACAAAGTTTTTAGATATACACATTAGGTCCAAAAGTGATCCTTTGTCCATTTGCCCTGTGCTTCTGGTTATCCCATGTATTATTTGCTGAAGTCCCAAGATATCAAGGCTGTCTTTCAATCTTTCTCCCCTACCTGAATTCCAATCAGCATTAAAATCCCCCATGATAATCAATTCAGCTTCCTGGGCTATATCTGAGAATATTGCTTCCAATTAGTCAAAATGAGACAGTTTCGTTTTGGGGGTGCGTATAATAACTCTATCATGAGCTTACTCATAGCTAATTCAATTACCAAACAATCAATACCCTCTAAATTTTCTGAAAATCTAATTTTTAAGGGTCCTAGCTTATAGTTTATATATATCACTACACCACCTCCATGTTTACCTCTGTCCTGCCTTGCCAGATTAAATCCTTCTATCGGAACTTCATAGTCCAGGATATTTTTTGGAGCAAGGACTCCAAGAACCCCTTGATATCTGGCTTGACATTTTCTACCCATACTCTTACTAGGTCTATTTTGTTTATTAAACTGCGTGCATTTTCATGCATTACTTGGAGTCCTCCTATGTTCTTAGGCCCAGGATTTACTTCGATATCTCCACCCACCATTAAAAGTGTCAAACAATAACCTGAATATTGAGAATTATTCCTGTAGTTCACAGGGTGCACAAAACGAGATATATATTTATACTGATCCCACCCACATGAAATATATTCCTTCTTTTTACTCGTGATTATCTACTGGTAGCCAGACGCCATCCCAGAAGTAAGACATCACTTTTTCCCCACCTTTGGTTATTTTTCCCCTCCTCCAATTGAAATGAGCTGTTTTGAAAATGTCTAGTTCTTGTTTGTGCTTCACTATTATGCCAACGATTACAAGAAAGTGCAACAATATAATTGGTTTCATTCTAAGTCTGTGCTTCTTTACAATAAGTGTTCTGAAATTGACAGCTTAAATATCAGAACTTTGCAACAGATGTCTTTAAAATAAGTTCCTCAATTAAAAAACATTAAATATGGACACACATTAATACTATCCAGTATAAGATGTATAGGTCTGTTACTCACTAGTTTAGATATTGTCAAGACATTACCCTCAAAACAGATCTAGTGTTTTCAAATTCCCTCTCAGAAATCACCTAACATGTACTCTGTAATAAAAATGCTTATATTAATCTATTCAGACATTGTGCATTTAAGGCTTAAAACTCATCCTCATTCAAACTTCTAATGGAGAAGTCAAGCCAGAGGTTTCCTGTAGCTAATAGCCCTGTACCCAAAACCAAGAAACATGTCAGATAATTTTTAGGGCTGGCTGGTTATTATCAGAGATTTGTTCCCAGCGTTGCCGAGTTAGCTACTCCCCTCACTGAATTCACAAATAAACAGTTCCCAAATAATGTGAAATGGATCCCAGAGTGTGACGAGGCTTTTTGGGCCATTAAGGCTGCATTATGTTCAGCCCATTTTAAGAAGCCCAGACTTTGAGAAACAATTTCTGTTACAGGCTGATGCACCACAGGTAGGCCTAGGTGCAATCTTGAGTCAGGATATAGATGGGAAAGAACATCCTATTCTGTACATAAGTAGGAAATTGATGGCTACAAAAAAAAAAAATCTAGTCTTCCCTCATTTAAATATTTTGGCTCCTGGGCATATTAGGTAAGGCAATTTTTAATTTTATGGCGCCCAATCCCGGAGGCTCTGGATGCCTCACAATAAAAACAGTACAGGAAGTATATTTCCATAAAATACAAAATATTAATACATAATTCTAAAATTCATACTCAGAGCAAAGGTCAGATATGATATAGTTCAAAACAGTCAGAGGGGGGAAACTACACTGGGAAGGCCAAGCAAAAGAGGTGGGCCTTTAGCCTTTGCTTGAATGCCTCAACAGAAGGGGCCTCCAGGACTGCAGACAGAAGCAAGTTCCACAGGGTTGGCCTGGAGACACCAAAGGCATGGTTGCCCTATGTCTTGAGCCAAACCCTGGGAACATCCAGGAGGCCCCTAGATGAGGAGCAGAGGGAGCGAGCAGAGGTAGCCGGTGTAAGCAGCTCAGTCAAGTAGCCTGGACCCAGCCCATATGGGGCCTTAAAGGTGAGCAAGTCCACCTTGAAAAGGACCCTCCACCTGTAGGCAGCCAGTGCAGAGCACGCAGGACTGGGGTCATATGGCTGGACCTGGAAAGGACTGTCAGTAACCACGTTTGCTGCATTCTGCACCAGCTGCAACCTGCAGAGGGTCCCTCCTGTGCCCCAAAGTAAAGTTACAGCAGTCGAGCCTAGAGGTAACAAAGGCATGCACTAGCGTCTGCAGGTCTTCAGATGGAACAAGGGGCTTGATCCTGGCAGTGTTCCTCAAGTGGTAAAAAAACGCTTTTAACAACAGAAGACACCTGGCCCTCAAGTGTCAGTCTGCTGTCCAGGATCACACCAAGATCACACACCTCGGGGAGGCCACAAATGGAGCCGACCACAGAAAAAGTCCTGTGTCAGCTCCAGGTACCCTCCCATCATGCCCATTACCTGGCTTGATCACCAGTTCCTCCATCTTGTCCCAGTTCAGTTGCAACCAGCTGGAGGACATCCAGTTGCTGATTCTAGCCAGGCAGGAATTTAGGACGTCTACAGCACTGGATGTTCCAGGAGCAAATGACAAGTACAGCTACACACTACTGGAATACTAGACGCTGAGCTCATAATGAATAACATCTGAGCACTGGATGAAGAGTTTTTTGAACACTAAAGGAGTAACAAATGAAGATACTTCATTTTGGTGAGGGCATCACCCGAGGCGTAGAGCAGTTACTTGGTCGGCATGACTAGAGGTTTAGACGGTACATATACGGTATGTCATGCCAGTGCCTTGAGTAAAATAGTTAGCATTGCAGCACATACAGTATCTCATCACTATTCCCACTTTACAGCAGAAACCATTAAGCTAACCATCCTGCCGATCAACAAACTAGCTGGCCTGCCAGAAAGGATACCAATGTCAGAAACCAGTGAGCTAACCATCTTCACCCATAAACTTACCAACATGCTGCTCTCTGGTAAGTCAGATGACCAGTTACCAAGGGACCAGAACAGTGGGAGAGTCAAAGCACAGAGTTGTTTTTATTTGGCAGCTGTGTGGATTTCAGTGGGAACACAGTTTAGGCTGACTGGGTATTGAGTAAAGCTCCACTAGTAGATGAATTTAAATATCAGGCCCACCAAACCATATATCTTACCTTTTGCAATGCCTATATAGCATTCCTAGGTTATACATTTACAATTAGGTTGTAAGGTAAAACTGAGGTACAATTTTGCCACAGTTCTGGTCTGCAGCAAAATTGCCATTTTCACCCAAAAAGAAATGTTTAAATATTTTATCTTTGTTTTTGTATTATTTTTTTTTAATATAGCCATAGTTCCAAGGCATCACCTTAATAGTACCCGCAACAGGTAGTCACAGGTCTGCTTTTATGTAAGGGAATGCATTTGCCTTTTCTGTTGACAGAAGAGTAAGGATGAATCATCGAACGGCTGGGGCTCCACGTCACACTCCCCTCCAAAGGGCAAACCACCTCACCTACAGTACATGCCCAGGCCTCCAGCTGACTCCATTTATCAATGAATGCATCAGCATTTCTGTGTAATATTACTTTAATGTTAAACTGAATTTAAAGTTGCCTTTATAATGTGATTTGCCTCTCTGTGGGTGTACTTACCCATGACCCACATGCCCTAGCATCTGTATGTATGTATATATTATTCTTTTGTAACTAGGTAAGGCCCACTAGGCACATGCCTGCTTTCAGGGACCTGATGGGAGTACTGGGGAGGTTAAATGAATTCCTTGTCATTGAGGCACAGGTCAGGAAGCATAGGAAGACCAGCAGCAGGTATAGAATTCACAAGCAGTGTTTTATTTTTCCCAATAACAGTAAAATAAAAAATAACATTTTTAAGTATAACTATTTACAAAGGCAGTACAAACACAGAAAGCAAAGTCCTTCTTCTGAGTGTTTCTCCTCAATTTCCAATCTCAGTCTCTCCAGCAAAAATATTGCTGCTCTTTTTTATAACAAACCTTTGCCAGGGTACTCGTTAAGGAGAACATTCTGTTTTTCAGAAAATGTTCTTGGCAGTTTTCTTCCTTGTAGGTGCAACAAAACAGTGCGTAGTGTCCCAGAACTGACCTCCTGTTCACAGCTCTGCTAAGAGTTTGCAAACCAGCATCCCAGGTTAACTCCTTGAGCTCCAAATAGTGTTTTGCAATCATTTCAACAATATAACTATATACATTTTCAAACCAAGGGATACCAGTTTCACATAGATTCACACATATTTTATCACTTCAGATATGCAAGGGGGAAGAAAAGATAGAAACAGCAAGTGAAGGCAGAGAGATAGCAGGAGGGGGTGGGAACAGCAAGACAACTGGAGTGGCCAGTTCCTAGGTCTCACAAAAAAATTTGACTGCGCAGTAAGACAGACAAGAGACAGAACAGAAGAGGAAAAAACAGATCCTTGCATTTAACTCTTTCCACATAACAAATCTTTCTACATAACAAATGGGACAGTGTCTTATTCAACCATCACATTGCTCAGAATACACAGTATGGAGGTGGATGTTGTGGGAATCAAATCCAGGTCTGCTGAATGCACCAATCTCATTCACAGCTCATTACTCTAATGTCGCTAGGCTATACTGCCAACTATATTATATGCATTATAATATTCACTACAAAAATACCCTTTTATCAGTTATTTTAATTAAATGGAAGTTTTGTTACCCCGCTGCACTCAAACCCCTGCATATTGTGACTACCAGCTCTTCAGGTCATCCACAGTAATGTGGACCCTCTCTACTGCAATCAAGCAGAGAGAGAGAGAGAGGGTGGCACAGTTCTGTATCATTCTGACACAGAATGCATTTGGAAAACAGTGAGGAATTAGTTATTCTTAACCAATAACTATGCATTATATACACATTGAAAGGTATAATAAATCAGCTAATGCTAAACAAGTAGAGTGTTGATTGAAAACTGAGCCATTATATAATCTCAACCAAAATTAAATAAAAAGAAAACTAGTAATTAAAAAGGATTATTTAATTCTTAAAGAGATACTGATGCCTCAAAGAAAACTTTAAAAAACATAATAATTAGGTGCCATTCTGCTTGCATTCCAATTATATTTTATATGTTTCTCCTCCCCATAATTTATTACTAAAGAAATGTGTGGGAATATGTATTCGTTGTCCCTTACAGTTCATGTTGAGTTCATCTGCCTCTATAGTTTACTCCTTACTTTAAGTCATAATCCTCTGTTATGATAGCAATCTGTTGCCATGGGAGTAGCTGTGATGTCTCAAGCAGAGCTCTATGGCTTCAGATAGGTCAGGAGCAACAAGAATGAATGAAATCTTCAAGAACAAAGATCCTGTTTTCATGCAGATGACCTCACTACTAAATAATGGGGAGGAGGAATACAGAACTAATGGGGAATACAAGCTGGACAGTGCCTAAATATTATGTTTTGTTAAAGTTTACCTGAATGTGTCTCCAGTTCTTTAAGTAGAGGGCAGATTAATAAATGACTAACTGCTGAAAGGATTAAGAATTAGTTATAAATTGGTGGTTCTACAGGGGGTTAGCAACTAACTGACTGCATGTGAAAATTTCAACCAAAGCAAAACAAATAGTTTAAAATGTATTAATTAGTAGTAAGTTGAGTCAGTTGAGCATTAGGCCTTCTTCTGTATGGGTACTGCTGCAGTTGAAGTAGATGCAGACATGATTTTTGAAGTGGCTTTTTGGATGGATTTGTGTATGGGGACCAGCAGTCTCCTTGTAGCAGGTGAGGGTGTTCACCATTTGCCTAACAAAACAGGAAAAAGATCAATAGACTTCTATAGGCCTTGGCAGGGAGCCGATTCCTGCTCAGGTGAACCATCTGGTTCAATACATTCACCTTCCACCTCCTCTTCATAGTATATAGCTTCTTCTCCTCAACAGGCTGATAGGCTGGATCCAGGGCTGGGGGGTGGGGGAGGAACAGTCATATAATTTTTCATGACTTGGAAAAGTGCTTACTTGGTTTCTAAAAACACAGGAAGCACTATGAACAGAACCTTTGGAAAACAAATGCAAGAGAAAATAATTTACTTTCTGGTTCCCCTAAGTAGGAACCGCTAAACTTAGTTGAGAAGGTGTAAAAGATTTACCAGTGGTCCTCTTTTATACCAAAAGACAGGAAAAAGGGGTCTGCTCCATCAGAGAAGAAACCACACTCAGCCACACACTGAAACTGCTGAGAATTTAGAAAAATGCATTTTCTGCTACAGAGTATGATTTTTTTTTTTTCAAATGTATTAAATTTGAATGTGATTCCCTAACAGTGAGAACCACGCTATGTCAGGCTTTTTCCAGTTCCTGGGAACTGAAATACATACCGCAGAAATGGGTAAAAATGTACAAAATCCCTAAGCTGAACAGAGTTATGGAAAACTAACTTCAATGATAAACACTAAAAATAAAGGAAATAATCATTTCTGGAGACCAGAATACTGCACCTATATGTTGGGGAAACTGCTCTCTTCAGGCAGAGAAACATATCTGCTGTTGAAGGTTAGAGTGGAGCATGACCATAGTGTAGTTTGAACCTTCACTTGAAATTCCATAATTAGCATAAGGTTCTAACCTTGGAGCATCACTCTCACCTTGGAAGATGATGCTTAAAGTGAAAACACTAAGTGAGGAATTCTTGTGGTTAGAAGTATAAGTAATGGAACTCTCTTTTAGACTCCTGGTGCGTGATGTCCACCTCTTTGCCACCCTCCTCATGAAAGCCTGGTAAGATGAAGAAGTCCTCAAGTGGCAATATGTGGGATGACTTATAGGTTTGTTTCTCTTAATGCAGTTCTTGAAGCAGCCTGACTGGTTCCCAATGGCAGAAGCTATTACAAAACTGGAGTGAGCCAGAAAAAAATCCGGGGCGGGGAAAGAGACAACAGCCTCCACCTCTGCTACAGAATCCACCACACAGCTGTAGTGTGAAGCAGATGTAAACATTATTATAAAATGGGTACAAAATTTCTAGTATTCTGATTGGCTGAAAGGCATATTTTGGTGTGTCCTTATCAAGCCATAACCTGTCAACCGGTCCTACCTAGACCAAGAAGGACGCTGCACTGGCAGATATCAATACCACACCTTTTAGTAAATGATAGTCTCTCACCTGCAGTCGGAGTTTCCCCAAACACTATACTTGTAATTCACCAGCCACCCCCCTCCCCTCCCCCCCACTATGCAGCTCTTTTTTTATAGTAAAAAATGTAACCTATAGCAAAACGTGTTTCAATTACTGGCCTGTATCACTGTCTTTTGAGTCTGCTATTCGAGCAGGTGAATTAATCCACTTGCCAATCTGCTGAGATCGCCAACAAAAATTCACCCCGGTTACAGTAGCACAGCAAATAATGAAACATCATATTCATATTGAATTGAATTTAAAAAAGAAACCGTCTTTGCTAGAGTGAGCAGCATGACAAAACTGCAGTCAGTGATCAACCAGTAATAAGCCGCTTGCTCAAATCGAGAAGCGGGAAACAGAAAACACTGAGAACGACGGATGGACACGCTCGCTCTCGCACCTGCCTCATGCTTCCAAAGTCCACAAAGCATGACTTGTTAACATCTGAATTGCAATGTACCTCTATTTTTGTTCTTATTTACAACTCCACTTTCTCCAGTCGATCCTTTTCACTGCAGCCGTTTCTGCAGTCCTCGCTCCCTGTGGTAGCCAGACCTTGCCCTCCCCCCTCCCTTAACAGTGTTTGCAACAGTCAGGCTGCTAGATTTTAAAAACTGTAATGCAGAGCGAGCGATGTAAAACAGAAAACCGTGAGGGTTGGACACTTTATTCGCTCTTACTGCAGTGCCATAGGTAACAGCACTAAGCACCAAACTCCCTCTTACCATGGCGGTTCCAGAAAGACATGCTCATGCTTATACTAAAGACTTTGTCATTTCTCTGACCTCTGTCCCGCTGCCGCTTGTTTGAGTAAACGTTAGTGTGCATAGAGAGAAACAGGAGTGCCTGTGTGTGAGGAGGGGGGAGAGGCAGACACACACAGTGACCTAAAATCTAGACAGACACAATGACCTAAAGCTGAATTTTATATATGCTCTGCATCACAAATACAGGGACTATTTTTTCATGTGTATACCTTAATTAAGCAAAATTTTAACACCTATGATTATCAGACTTTTTTAAATAATTCATTACTTTCCTGGGGATGATTTTTAATGGGGGACCCATTTTATAAGCAGAATAAGACACTCTGAGGTGTGGTTTATGGGCTGATAAGAGCACACCCAGGTGCTAAAGGCACTCAGTGCAAGCGCCTTGTGCCTCATTACACACCTGGGACATGCTCTTATCAGCCCATAAACCACACCTCGTTGTGTCTTATTCCTTACATATTGATTTGCGAGGAAGAAGGTACAGTCACAGCCAAAGACATGGTCAAATATTTCCTGAAATTTCTATATTTCTAGAGAAATCTCCTGCTTTCTGCAGTTTCACAGTAGGGGCAGCAAAGAGAATCTCTTTAGAAATTTCGTGAAATATCTGGAAATATCTGACCATGTCTTTGGCCACAACTGTAGGAAAAGAAAATGCCAGCAGACTTTTCAACATTCCAAATATCCCATTATATATGAGTATGATTTCACAAAGAACAGTTATGTAGGAGCTTACCATAACAGTAGATCTTCAAAAGAATCTCTTTCAGCAGGTCAGACCTTTGGAACTATAGCTGTCAAGCACTAGGACCACACAAAAGCATTTTTGCTAGAAGTCCTCCTGGGGCCGCCCATGGCGATGTCATCATGTTGACATCTTCCCTATATAACTGTGGGTAGCCCCATGCTCTCCTCAGTTCCCCACCGGAGACCATCCATCAAGGACTTACTCCTGAGGGGACCAAAGGAGAGCTAGAGACTCCTGCCACTAGGCAAGAGGAGAACAGAAGGTATACCATCCTGGAGAAAGAGAGACAGGAGGGGAACAGCTCAGAGGTTAAGGGGATGGAAGGTGGGACGGCATGACTTGCTGAAAGAGATTCTTTCAAAGATCTACTGTTATGGTAAGTTCTTATGTAACTGTTCAATCTTCTTTGAGGATATCTCTTTCAGTAGGTCACACCTTTGGAACAAGTCCCAAGCAGTGCTGCGCAGAACAGTCTGGGTGGTTGGAAGGCCAAAGCCTAAGAGAGGGGGCCCTGTAGCACAGCTAGGCCAAACCCTGCCCTTCTCCTACAGGCGATATCCAGACTGTAGTGCTTCATAAAAGTGTGGACAGCACTCCAAGTTGCAACAGCACAAATCTCAGCAGCTGAACCACCCCTGAAACAAGCAACCAAAGTTGCCATATATCTGACTGAGTGGCCCTTAACAGCTCCAGGAAGTTCCTTACCATAGTTCGTGTAACAAAAAAATAATACAGTTGGCCAACCTCTTGGACAAACACTGTTTAGAAACTGGAACTCCCTCTTTCCCAGGGGTGAAACAAACAAATAACTGTGAGGACTTCCTGCAGTACTTCGCATGGTGTGTATAGTATCTAAGTATTCTATGCACATCTAAAGTATGGAGCAGTGCTTCCCTTGAATTAGCATGCTCTGGATATTAGACAGGCAGGTGGATGGTTCGATTTAAAGTAAACTCAAATACCACTTTTGGTAAAAACTTCAGGTTAGTATGCAAAGACATCCTGTCTTTCTGAAAAATCAAATAATGCTGCTCACACATGAGAGCCTGCAGCTTTGAAATCCTTATAGCAAAAGTAATAGCAACTAAATATAACACTTTCCACAACAGAAAGCATAGCTCTGAAGTCAAGGCTGGCTCAAAAGGAGCCAAAGTTAGCTTTTCCAAAAAAAAATTCAGGTCCCATGCCAGGACTGGATTGCAGATGGGAGGTTTCAAATGTAGAATACCCCTCAAAAACAAGTGGGCCATGTCCAACTGGGCCACTGGATGGCCATCAATGGACACATGGATGCCTGAAATGGTAGACAAGTGCACCTCAATAGAAGAATACTGCAGTTCTGCATCTGACAAGGACAGTAAGGACTCTAGAATCTGGTTCACTGGAGAAGTGAAGTGATCCAGACGCGATGTGAAGTGGCCCACAGAGCAAAGTGCTTCCATTTCATGGAATAATTAGCCCTGGTGGAAGGCTTCCTGGAGACCATCAGGACATCAGCCACTTTAGGGGATATTCCAAACCTTGCAATGGCTACATCCCCAGGAGTCAAGTATGAAGATGAAGTAACTGGAGGTCTGCATGGACCAGGGTTCCCTGTTCCTGTGACAGCAAGCCTTTGCACAGAGGCAGAAGCACTGGAGGTTCCACTGCTAACTGCTGCAGTAATGGAAACCATATCTAATGAGGCCAAAAAGGGGCCACCAGAATCAGAATGGCACCCTCTATTTGGAGCTTCATTATCACCCTCTGAATCAAAACGGAGAAAATGGTGGAAAGGAACCTCCGGTACCAAGAGAGGGACAACACGTCTCACCAGAAAATTCCAAGCCCTGGATCTAGCGAGCAGAAAAGCACCAGTTTTGTGTTGAGTGGTGATGCAGAAAGATCCAACTCTGGATGACCCCACCTGTTGAACAGGTCTTCTACCATGAAGGTAAGCAGTTCCCACTCATGTATTCTAGACTGTGACCTGCTTAGTCTGTCTGCCAGGAAGTTTTGGATGCCTGGAACATGGACAGCCAACAATTCTAGACTGCATTCTAGAGCCCAGTACCAAACCCTTATTGCTTCTCTGGACAGGGGGTAGGAGAGAGTTCTCCCTTGCTTGTTGATATAATGCACCACACTTATCTTGTCCATCTGCACCAGCAGAGAGCCCATGGACAGGTGATTCTGGAAGGCCTGCAGGCCTCATAAGACCACTCTCATCTCCAGGACACTGATAAGGAGAGAAGTTTCCACTGTAGTTCTAGTCCTCTGGGTCTGGTGAGGGCCCAGATGTTCCAAATGCACCTGTGGTAAGGATCTGATGAAGGGAAGGAATGAGGAATGGAACCTTCTTGAGCAAATTGTTGGGTTCCATCCACCACCAGAGAACCTTCTTTACAGGCGATGTTACGAGAACTTTCTGTTCTAGATCGTCGTTGCATTGATCCCACTGGTCCCCCAAAGTCCATTGAGGGACCCGCATATGCAGGCTCACCAAAGGAACCGTGACAATGGCTGCCGCCATCAGGCCCAGCAGTCTCAGGAATGTCCTGTCTGTGCAACCGGCCTGCCTGCACAGCAGAAAGATTTACCACTGTGACGTGGGTGACCCAGATTCAGGAATGGACTCAGGATGCTCAAGAGCTGGCCGGGGGTGGATTGAGTGGCCATAGCATGCTCTCCACTTCCATGGAGGGGAAGGGATAGTGTGCGACTCCAGTCCGGTGCTCCAGGGTGACCACAGGATGCACCGTGACTGGAGCACCTGTGACCGTAACTCCATAGGGGCATGTCAGATGCATGATGTGGTTGCGTCACAGCATCTGCATTGACACCCCCCTTACAAATAAAAAATGCTTCTGATGTACTGAGTGATGCCTCCCGCACTGTAGCAGACTTTGGTTCCCCTGGCGCATCCGTTAACAAGCACTGAGGGAGTTGCACCAGGGGAAGCTCTGAAGACTCCACCCTGGGAGCAATCCAGGAGGCACTGCACTCGGGAGAAAGCCGGGTCCATCGACGGTCGTAGGGTGGCTGACGTGAATAAGTCATTGGAAGAGCAAAGCATAGTACGTAAAAAAAAAAAAAAGGAATGTCCTGTCTGTGACATCCCTGTTGTTGTAAAGTTCCTGGGCCTGAGCGATCAGGTGCTCTGCCCTGTCTCAGGGCAGAAAAGCTGAACCTTGGGCCATATCCAGAACAGCTCCAATGTACTGGAGACATTGGCAAGGAGTCAAAACTGACATGGACAGGTTGACCATGATCCCCAGTGTGCTGAACAGTTGTCTGGTACATGTTAGGGTCAGAGAAAATTGCTCCCTGGACTAGGCTTTGAGCAACCAGTCATCCAGATAGGAGAAGACATAGAGCCTCTCCCTCCTAAGGGCTCCTGTAACCACCACTGCGCATTTCACAAAGACCTGCGGCACAGATGACAAACCAAAGGGCAATACCCTGAACTAGTAGTGAGACCCCTGAAACAGGAACCTGAGGTACTTCCTATGGGAAAAGCAAACCTTGATGTTCAGGTAGGTGTCCTGCATATCCAGTCTCCCTTCTGTAGTGGGGCAGCAGGTCTTGCAAGGTTACCATCCTGCACTTTCTGTATGCATGTAGAAGTTCAGGTCCCTTAAGTCCAGTATTGGTTGCAAGAACCCTGTGAATTTGGGGACTAAGAGGTAGTGGGAATAGAATCTGGTGTTCCTTTGGTCCTCAGGAACTGGTTCTATTGCTCTTTTTTGCAGCAGAGTAAGAACCTCCTCCAGCAAGACTGGTATGTGGCCTGGGTGGTAAGTTGATGGATGTGAAGGAAGGTCTGGAGGCAGCTCCAGAAATTCTGCAGCATGTCCTTGTTCTATAAATTGTAGGACCAGGCATCTGTTGTAATCTCTCTCTCCACCTGTCCAGGTGGAGGGAAAAGCAACTCCCTACCTCTACATCCTGCGGTACTGGAGGGAGGGGGTCGAGCAAGTAGTCAGGCTGAAGCGGAACCTGCAACTGGGTTGCTCCCCCCACTTCTTGGGGTTTTTTCTGTGGTGGAAGTAGGAGTGGGCAAGGATGCGTTAGTTTTACGCTTTCCCAGTTGTCTGACCCCAGACCTGGGTTAATGGGTGGCACGTCAAAAGGGTACCCTCTGTCCACTTTTCGGCTGAGTTTGCTAAAAGGAATGGATGGAAAGGAAAGTCCTCCCTGAGGCTTGCAGGTTGTGAAGGATATCCTGCACATACATCCCAAAGAGCTTATAACCCTTGAAGGAGGGCATTCAGAATGGACTGTTGAACATCAGTGGCAAGTCTGGACACCCAGAGCCAAGAATGTCTTCTGATACATATTCCCACCACTGATGCCCTGGAAGAGGCATCCACAGCATCATAGGCCAACCTTAAAAGGTGCTCTTCCACATCTGCCCTGGACTGAAGGGCTTTAAGCAGCTCCAGTTTCTGAGGGCAGTCTGGAAGAACCTGAGCAGCGGCTTTGGCCTTTTTCTAGAGGGTGTTCTGGAATCTGACCATATGACACAAGTAACTGGCAATTCTGATGGCCAGTGTGACACAGGCATAGACCCTCTTGCTCATAAGATCCAGTTTTTTGGACTCCTTGTCTGGGGAAGGGAGCTGAGGTGTTAAGGTCTCTTGGACCTATCGTGGGCTATATTTATGACCACTGAGTCAGCCTGTGGTTGCCCTGCAAAAAAGGGTCTCCCTGCAGGGGCCTGTCAGCCTTTTTGGGCATAGGAGGGATCATGTTTGGCCTGCACCAGGCAGCCATGGTGGCATCCACAAGGGTATTGAGAAGCAGAGGGATGATCGGGGAGGAGAGTTTGGCAACTCCAAATATTCAGCCAGATTTCTCTGCATAACATCCTGCTCTGAAGAATCAAACCCCATCACAGCCTGCTTCTATTTCATCACTAAGATAAAAGAGGGGTTATCAGGAGGGGACCTCAGGGTATATTTAGGGGATTCCTCACCCCCCGAGGAAACAGTGGAAAAAGACCCCAGAGGGAGTCTGTGCCCTGTCTTCCTCCTCCTCATCAGGAGACAGGAAGTCAGGGTGGGGCTTGTCTTTATCTCCTGGCTCTGAAATGTGCAGCGAGGACATTGACAACTAATAGGGGGTAGGTTGTGACGATGTAGAAGGCACTGTGTGGGGACAGGCTTGGCATGCCCCACTAGTGATGGGCCCAAAGCAGGAGCCACCCGATGCATAAACTCCCAAAAGGAGAAGAGCATGATCTGAACATTGATAGTCACTGGTGTCAGGAGAGGGCCCTGTGACATCGACAGGAGGGTCTGGGTCCCTGGCACCATCCAGGAGGGCTGAGGTATTGGCAGGAAGGGGCTGAGGCCCTGGCAGTGGTAACAGGCTGAGGCATCAGTGGGGGAGGTTGTATCCCTAGCACCATGGTTCATTGCCTGAGCTTCTAGATTTCCATTTTTCCAACCTCGTCATCTCCAAACACTGGCCTGAAACTATGTGGCATCTTATCATATACCCTAAGGGATGTACTTTTTATGCACAGTTAGCCATCAGAAAGTGGAGGTTGATAGATGTCTCTACACAAATTTTCCACTCTGTCAGGCTCTGGTTCCTAGTCATTCTAGTGATTCTTCTATCAGGTGATACTGAATTAAATCCTGGTCCCCCTATGCATTTCTCCATAGCTGATTTATCTGGGATATCAAATTGTAACCCCTAGGTGGTGGTGCTATCCCAAGGGCTACTACCCCTGCCCGCTTGACTAGTAGCAGGTTAAGGGGCCTGGGTACTGAAACAGTTGCCTCCACCCAGAGATCAAGGTTGTTAGTGGTCAAGCAAACCTGGGCACAGCCCTCCGGGACTCTGTAACCCCCCTCTTTCCCTTCTAGTGGCCTGAACAATATACAATAATCACTTTCACAATGACCCTTATTCACCATGTAATTACCCACACTGTTTGCACTTACCACCAGGACTGGTTCCTCTAGCTCGTCCCAGGGAACCCCCTGCAAAACAAGGTTATGTACAGCAAATAGCAACAGTACGATACTCTGGGCACAAACTGGAACCACAGTCAGGTTAAATGCAAAAAGAGTAGGAAATGATTTATTCAGGGGACTTGAACAAGGGAGGGGCGTAATCAGGTTGGCTTAAAGGCTAAATCAATCAGACAGTTATGCATGCACTTCAGAGTCCCTACAGTGTCACACACTCTGGGTACCCAGGTAGGAAAATGGTGGGCTAGCCAGGACCGTTGCCCGGGGTAGGCCGGTGTCGCAGCTGGTTGGAGCCCTGTGATGGAAGAAAGCAACATGCACAACACACACTATTTGTAATCCGGAGCCGGAGGGCTCAGTTCATGAAGGAAAAGACAACAAAGCAATCAGATGACAAGACTTTAGATTTAGCTGTTGTTGCAGGGAGCTACCCTGATGTTTACTCATGATACCCAATACAGGACACAGGCAGGATGAAATCGAGACTACAGGTTGTTGAGCTGGAGTGCCAGGAGAAGCAGGGCCCACACAAATCACTGAGGCATCATTCCTGTTCAAGGCATTGAGCAGGGGGCTGATCCCCAGGCAGGTCTCTCGTCGATGGCTTTCTCTGTGTAGCTGGTAGTCTGGCTGGACCAGTGTGGCAAGGTCAAAGCCAAATGTAGATGCAAACAGATTTAGTCCGTTGGAGCTGGATGCAGCCTCCAGCAAGCAGAACACAGTTCAGCACACAGTGGGGAACCAAATCATGACCCACTAACAGCACACAGCACATTTACATGTAAAAAATTCTACTGTACCAGACAGATTGCTATCTGGTCACAATTACAGAGTCTTTGCACAAACTGGGAGTTCAAAGTTGGCTGGAAATCCTAACAGGCCGATCGCATTCAGCAAATCTTTGGTCTTCTTCAGGTTAAAGCCTGGTCACAGTTCTGTGGCTTAAACCGTCCTCACAATTTGGATTCAGTCTGAATAAACTTCAATTTCCCTCTCAGGGACAGCAGGCAGGCAGGCAGACAAGCAGGCCAAAACTCAGCACTTTCACAGTTCTCCGGTGCAAATCTATGCAGGATTACTGCTCGACTATCTCGAGCTGTTACTCCTTCACTTCCCAACTCAGATCTGAACTGAAACTGCGAGCAGTCTGGGACTTTCCCCAGGATCCAAAAGGTTTGGTTGGCTGATTCCTCCGTCAGTCACAACAAGGGCTCCCCCGACAGGTTCATTTAGGCACCAAAGGCCCAAAACTACAATTCCTACAGAATTTTGCTCCCACAAAGCCTCTGGGGACAGGCTCCATTTTATAGTTCATAAAAAAGTACTGATTGGTCCATTTCAGCAATCCAGGACCAAGATGGCAGAGATAAACAGAAATGTCCATGCTGCAAAGAAGGCAGGTTAGGCAAACTGCAATATTATTATTCTAATAAATGATCAGCAAACAAGTACATCTTCTAACAGAACTCCCTCCCAGATAAATTATTACTGAAATCCAGGCAGCTCTTAAAGAGACAGTACACATAGGCTATACAGGAACTCTCTAGCAATACATTTAAACTGCTAAAATGCAGTACACCAGCCTGGCAGTGAGCATTTAGGCAAGCTCAAGGAGAACTTTTCGAGAACCCCCATTTGTAGGGGGGTTACACCCTTCCCTGCCTGGAGAAAACTTTGCGTCCACGTCAAGTCTGTACCATCACGCTATTGAAAATGCAACATATATCGAGACATTTATGACATTAGCATGTTATGCAAATACTATCTGATACATCAGTTAACATAAACTTGTCACATTACTATACATTTCAACATACATCACAATACTATATCCATATTGACAATACTTATGCATGTTTCATACAGGTAATACTGATTTCCTATGATTAACATACTTCGAACACCACTATACTGATTCATGTAATAACTTATTGCACATTAAACAGTGTAAGCGGGGGCCCTTCCCTATCAGCTAACTTGGGGCTGGATGGGGCAGGGGGGCACCATGGTGAGCGGGAAGAACAAGTAGCCTGGAGTTGGCCATCAGGCTCAATTTGGGCAGTGAGCCTGGTGAGACATAAACCCTTTGTGAACCACATTGAGAGGCAAATTCACTGGCCTCCCAGGGGAATCATAACTAAAGCATAGCACCGGCTTGACAGCTCGGCCAGTCATTCTGGGGGGAGCAGCCACAGTCTCTGCACTTTCAGCACTAACTTTGGAGCTTTCTTCATTCGTGAGGGGTGCCTCTGCACGGATGGGAATGTCCAAACCAGGAGCACTGTCAGTCCCTTGCTCTGTTCCCACAACACTTTGCTCACTATTACCTTCTAATGAAGGCCCAGGTTGCTAATTTTGAGGAGGCTCTGGTACAATTAGGCTTTGCGGCACTGAAGGGGGGCTGTCAACACTCTCATATTGTTCTTCAGGTTCTGGTGTGTCACCAGGGAGACTCAGACTATCAGCCCCTTCTTTGGGCAATTCACACAGTTCCACAAAACACAGAGGGCCGGATATTCAAAAGGGTTGCGCCATGCGCAATGGGTTTGTGCCTGCGCAAGTCCAAAAGTGCGCCATTCTGCGATATTCAGCAGGAGGCAGTTGCGCCACCGAAAACATGCTGAGCAACAGCGCAATGCAAATGAAGGCATGCGCAACCGAAGGGGGTGGATCCATGCATAAAGAGCGCAATGCGATATCCAAAGACTTGCGCAATGCGCAACAGCGGAACAGCCGGAAGTTGCGCCCCAGCGGAAATGAGCCAAAATAAAAAGGCTCAAGGAAGAGGTGCAAGAACGCTACAGGGATGCCAAGTGGGGAAGAGAGAGAGAGAAAGACAAACAGTGACAGGCCAGGGCAGGCAAGGGAAGCATTGTGGGCCATAGGCTGCAGAGGCCAGCGGGGTGCCCGTTGCAGTGGAAGTAGCAGTCAGGACAGCAGGGGTAACAGAGCAACATCAGCCAGGAGGGGTCACAAGCCAGGGAGATGGACAGTGGCAGCTTCCACATGGAAGCTGTAATGAGGGGGGTGAGAATGCAAGGTGCAGGGGGACGTGGCCGTGGATGGGCCCGTCGGCGGTACGCCCCCAACAGGCAGTACCGTGCCCACATCAGCTTTGAGCTGTACACAGATGTAGAGATCATGGGCCGGTACCACCTGAACAGGGCAATACTGAGGCGGCTCTGTGAGCTGTGCAGTGATGTGATGCAGGCACCCTCACGATGGAGTCATGCTCTGTCAGTGGAGACCAAGGTGACAGCCTGCATGTGCCTGCTCACCACGGGCACCTTCCAGAGGCCAACAGGGGACACCACAGGCATCACACAGTCGGCCACGTCATGCATCCTCACCCAATTCCTCAGCGCACTGCTGCCACATGCTGCGGAGCACATCCATTTCCCCAGCACTGCGGCAGAGCGTACATCAAACATGCAGGCGTTCCACAGGGTAGCACATATGCCTGGCATGCTAGGGGCCATAGACTGCACCCATGTGGCCATTCGCACGCCACCTGGCCCCGATGGGGCCGCATAAAGGAATAGAAAGGGCTTCTCCAGTGTCAACTGCCAGGTGGTGTGTGATGCCACTGGGAGTATAATCAATGTCTGTGCCACACACCCTGGTGGAGCACATGATGCCTTCATATGGCATCAGTCCGCACTGTGCCATCGATTCGAGAGTGGGGACATCCCCACAGGCCATCTAGTGGGTGAGTACGCATGTAGGAAATGCAAACTCGAGCAAGGGTGGAATGCCACAGGTGCCATGGTAGTGGCACACAGGGATATGGGCAATATGGACCTGAACATGATACTGATCTCCACTATCTCCACACAGGTGACAGCGGATACCCACTCCATCCCTGGCTGCTCACACCGTACCGGCGCCCCATGACCCCATCACAGCAATGCTATAATGAGGCACATGCCGCCACACGCAACATCATTGAGCGGGTGTTTGGGATGCTCAAGGCATGCTTCCGATGCCTAGACACCTCCGGCGGTGCCCTACAGTACAGCCCCTCAAAGGCCTGTGGGATATTCCTGGCCTGTTGTATCCTGCACAACATGGCCAATGACTGTGGGATAGCCGTACAGGTTGAAGAGGGGGACAGCGATGGGGACGCCAGCAGTGCTGGTGTTGATGGTGATGAGCAGCCTCCCCTTGGACGGCGGGACCCCCGACTGATCCGGCAGGCCCAGCTGCACCGGGACACCATCACGGAGGAGCATTATGCACAACACAGGTAAGTCAAGGGGCCATGTGCAAACAACACTGTCCTGGCGCAACCCACAAGCACACAGAGTAACACACCAGGGGTGCATGATGGCAAGGGGGGTGGAAGGGACCAGGCACACAAACACACCATCAGGGAGGGGCGAACAGTCATATGGACACACACACACACAAACACACCAGGCACAAAGCGTACATGGGCAGGTGCACAGCAGAGCAGGAACAGACATGGCAAACACACTGATCCACAGACCACACCCACCACCTGTACTGTCCAAGCACGTGTGTCAGATGCTGGGCACCCTTGCACCTTGGTGTACAGTACAATGCAGGCATCATCATGCACACGCACCTGTGGACAGCAGTCAGAATGGTGCAGGTGGTCCGATGTCGGTGTGATGTGCAGGGCACTCCACAGTGCACTGCCCACCATGACGCACAGTGCACACAGGGCAGCACCAGACAGGGCCCGCACTGGGAGACAGGTCAGTCATGTTGCACCGTTCCACAGCCACCGCGGATGCGTGGGCAGCCCCGCCGTGACCCAACAGCACTGGCAGGCTGAGCAGGGGCCACATGGGGTGGCACCGATGGACCACCAGGGGTCCCACTGCGCGATCGCGACCTTGTCCGCAGTGGGGTCTGTAGGATGCCAAACATACCTGCACCAGGGGTGCTTGGGATGCCCACAGCAGAACCCGGCGTCGACAGGCTTGGTGTTGCATGACGCCGGGAACGGGGAGTGGAGAGCGTACTGTGTGGGGTGCACGGTACAGGAGCACCTGCTTGTGTGCCCAATGCAGCCACGACAGCGACCAATGCCTGGGTCTGTCTGTCAATGGTGGCGGTCACATCCATCTGTATATGGACCATCTCTGCATGGTCCAGAGCACAGTCCCTGCTGTGCCGCTCCACAGCCGCACACAGTGCCTCCACAGATGTTGCAACCCGTCTTTGCTGCTGTACTGATTCCCGCAGCAGGCGAGTGTGCTCTTCAAATGGGTACTCTGCCACAACGGCATCCTGTCCCCCAGGGTGTGGAAGGTCCTGATGCTCAACACCCCTTGAGGGTGGGCGCTGTTCACCAGGACCAGGAATGGGCATATCAAAGGGCGGCGGGCATGTGCCACTGCTGGACACTGTACCCCCAGACCTGGTGGTTGACTGCTGCTGCCCCTTCAACCGCTGTGCCCCAGGGACCACTCGTTCCACTGCTGTGGCCGCAACAGTGCCAGACACCTGCACAGCCACCGGTGCTGCCCCACCGGTGCAGACAGGCACAGCCTGGGACTGTACTGACATGCTGGCACACACGTTGGAACCAGGTAGGCTCAGGGGCACATGCTGGCCTGCTGTGTGTCCGTCATGGGACACACACGTCACTGCCCATTGCAGTCCTTGCATCATCAATGGTGCAAGTACGTGCCACAGCCACAGCGTGCTGGCATGCTTGCATGCCAGACTGCTGAGACACAGGCTGTGCACCCCCCACACCCGACTCACCGACACCAGAGTTGGCAGCCCAGCGTGCATGCTGGTGCAGTGCATGCTGGCTGGTGACAGAGGTGGATGGACCCTCCTCCATGTCCAGCAGGTCTTCCTCACTGCCTGACCCACCACCACCATCCCTGAAGATGAACAGGATCTGTAACAGAAAGAGAGGACATGTGAGTGCATGGAACAACCTTCCCCCCAACACCACCACCATGTCATACCGCAGTGATGGGCTTACACCTGTCTGAATCCACCTCCTGGTACGCCCTCAATAGCACTTCACTGCTTTGATGCAGCCAGTCGGTCCTCAGCCGGGGTCAGCTCCACCACCGCTGGCTGGCCCCCGCCAGTGCCAGCATGTGCCGCCCTGAGGGCTGCCACCTTCTCCTTCACCCTCCTGCGGTCTGTCCCCATCTTCTTTTTGCATTCCTGCACGGAGCGCTGGTGGCTTCCGTGCAGGTTCACTGCCCGAACTACGCCCTCCCATGCAGCCGCACGGGCCTGAGGGGTGCCCCGCCATCCACTCAGTAGTGACTCCTCCTCCAGGTAGGCCTGGAAGAGGGCCTCTGTCTCTGCCATGGTGAAGTTGGGCCTCCTCCTCCTTCGCCCACCATCCTCACCATCACCTTGGCTCTGCTCGGTCATGGCGATCTGTATGGGTGGAAGTGGACACCTGTCACTGTGCAGTCTACAGCGTTATCCCATGCCCATTGTCCAGAACATCCCACAGCATGCAACCCACCTCTCACCTGCAGTAACCGAATCTGGCCAGCGCAGCCCAATGTCGCACATTTATAGCGCAATGCATGCAAATTAGGAGTGGAGCAACTGTAATGAGATGCAAATCACGCCACTGCGCCTTTGAATGGCTGATCAGATGATTTGCATGTGTCGGCTGAATATCGCGCCATTGCGCTTTGCGCAATACGGTTGAACCGGCTGAGCCAATGGTGCAGATCTGTGACTGTGTGGTACACTGCACTGCGCATGCCCAGGTAGCTTACGCAGGCGTCTGCCACGCTGATGACGTGCTGTGCGCGATCAGCAATTCAGGCCATGGCCACCATTGTGCCAGTGGTGCTACAGCACTGGGCACCATATGGTGCTGTGGCACTACTGCGCAATAGTCCACTGTGGCACTGGCACGCAGGTGGTCAGTCGCGCAGGATGCGTAGACGTCAGATGGCGCTGTGCGTGGCCTTGAGTCATAGACCCCAGACCTGGTGTCCGACCTTTGCCCCCTGGCGCTGTTCGGCTGCCATGTGTACGGCCCTATTGCGCTGTTTGGTGACATCGCTATGTGAACCGACGGCGCTGTACGAGCAGCGCAATTGGAACCTATGGTGGTCTATTGCGCAACATTTCCACGTGGGGTTGCCGCGCTGTGGGGCGCCATATTGCCTGCTGTACAACACGAACTATGGCATGCAGGAGAGCACCCCAATGGAGCCCAGTGAAGGTGGCCAACCTGGTGGCCCTGGTTGAGCCCCACTATGGGGCACTGTATGGGGAGGAGCCCCTCACCATGGCTCGCACCCAGGTCTGGCTGCAGGTGGCCACTGACCTGGTGAGGGTCACAGGGCGGCGCCGGTCTGCAGAGCAGTGCCGGCACAGATTCAGTGACCTCCGCAGGAGGGAGCCAGATGTGCTACAACGCCTAAGGTCACGTGCCAGGAGGGGCGTTGTGCCTAGGCCAGGTGGGTGTACCATCTATGCACCTGTATTCTCCGTAGGGGTGTGACTGTGTTTTGGTGGCTGTGCATGGGGGATGGCTCTGCCATGGTTGGCTGTGTCAGTGTGTGCAGGTGTGAGATGCATGGGTCTGGCTGTGTGGGCAGGCACACTCACTGGGGCAGGGAGCAGTCTGCTTTGGAGTCACACTGATGTTTTTCTCAACATTTGTCACCCACAGGCCTGGCAGAGAGGATGCAGGCACGGGCTGAGGAGGGCCGAGGCAGGGCCCAGGTGGCGGACGGTGGTGATGTGAGGGGTGGGCCCAGCAGCAGCAGCAGCCACAGCTGCTTGATGAGTGTGAGTATCATTACATCATGGATGCTATTGCATGCTGGACGGGGTGGGCATGACCACCAGCCATGGACAACACAACCATGCACGACACAGGTGACAGTCATCACTGTCCAGTGTCACTGCACGTCTGTGTGTGCGTCACTGGTGGTCCATGCATGCACTGGGCACATGGCTGTGGAACTGGCATCCCACCACATTGCCACGTCACTTGACAGCCTTGTTTGTGCTGTGATGGACATGGGCAGTGTGCGTGTGCAGTGGTGCACATAGCTGGTGCCGCCTGGTTGGGCATGTCATGTGCATGGTCACTGTGGGTGGGTGCATACCATCACAGGTGCGGGACACTGGGCTATATGCCTTGCAGGATGGGTGGTGTTCAGGGTTGTGGACAGTCACAGCCATTGACTGTGTTCCCTTTTCCTAGGCCTCAGCGTCCTACGCAGAATTGAGCGTGCCCTCCACCAGCTGACCAGGGTGTCCGTTGAAAACCATAACATCCTAAGGGACATTCAGCGCCGTGGGCTCCGGCGATGGCACAGCCAACCAAGACAGCACCAGGCAGCAGAAGACCAGCCTGCTAGGCGTTAGACAGGCTTCCCTTCCTACTTCACCCATCCCTCCCACCCTGCCTTCCTCTCCCAGTTGTTCACCCCTACCCTTGCCCACCCCTACCTTGCCCCCTACCCCCGGTCTTGTAAATATCTGTAAATAGTTTTGTTATTGTTCTTGTTGTTCTACTTTGTCTTTTGCAATATATATATATTTTGTTATGAATACTGTGGTGGTCTCTGATTTGCAGCTGGCTATGGTTGCTCAGTTGCAGTGGTGTGCATGCTATCTGGGGTGGTATGGTCCTGGTGTGTGTGTGTGTGTGTGTGTGTGTGTGTGTGTGTGTGTGTGTGTGTGTGTGTGTGCATGGGGAGGTGTCTCCGGTGTGGCAGTGACTTTCTGTCGGTCTTGCCATCTGCTGCCGCCCACTGCTGGGTGCACAGGGTGGGTCTGGCTTGTATGGTTCTATGCTACACGAGGTTGACGTGTGCCGGGGGATGCATGGTGTTTACTGCAGTGACAGTCACTGCACATGGGTGGTGTCTTGGGATCACGGTGCAGGGTGTGCTGTGCAGACGGGGGGCTGATGTGCACTGTGGTTGTCAACCCCCTGTGTGTGGCAGTCTCAGCCTGCCAGTGGTTGTGTGGGCATCATGGCCCTGCTGTGCTTTGTTGGCTTGTCCCCATGGGTCAGTGGATCATCCGTCCCTCCCCAGTGATGCTGTGCTTGGGGTGTGCGGGTGTCTTGTTGGTTCTGCAGTGTGTTCCTGTGCCCATGTGTGCATGGCTGGCGGTGGGCCAGCCTGCCTCCCTGGTTGTGCAGTTCCATTGCTCTGCTGGGGTGGGGGCTCTGCTTGCGCTTATGGCACCTCTGGACTGCTCAGCTGGGCTAGCCTTGTTGCGCTATGGTGCAACCTTTCTGCTCAGCTTCCCCTTCCTGGTTGCGCTATGGCGCAGTTTGTGCGATATTCAGACGTTGGCTGCTTGCGCAATTTGTTTTGCTCCATGTTTGAATATCGCGTCTGTTGCGCATATGCGCAACTGAATTGTGCTTGCTTCTGCTGTTGCGCACATTTTGGGCACAGTTTGAATATCTGGGCCTGAGAGTCTGCAACCTCAGATGTGATGCTTTGCATCTCACTTTCAGGGGCCACTGGATCCAAAGAAGAAATGGGGGGTTATGCAGTCCTGAAGGCCCAGCTTCATCTCCACAGTAAGTCACAGGGTTACCTCGAAACAGCTGACTCAGTTCATAGGAGGGGTAATAGGCATTGTCACACTCACTATCATCAGAGATGGAGTGACAGTCACTACACTATCATTCTGGGGCTGCTGCGGGGGAAACCTTAACTCTGTAACTACTGGGGTAGGTTGACTCTGTCTCTTTTTTGCAGCAGCATGAGTCACCGGCCCAGGGGAGGCAATGTCTGCTGGCTCAGCTTCAATAATAACTTGGCCGATAGGCAGCAAGTGGTTACGGTGCATGGTATTGACAGCTTTGGAGATATTCTCTGGGCGTACCTTGTACACTGATAGATCATTCAATTTCCAACTACTACATGAGGAAGATGGTGCCAGCTATCAGCAATTCTGTGCTTGCCTTGTAGTCTCAAATTGCGTAAAAACACATGGTCTCCGGGCTGTAGCTCTTGAGCCTTTACTTTCTTATCGTGCCTCTCTTTGTTGGCGAGATTTTTCTTGGTGGTCATTGTCTGGGCCAGTTGATATGTATGGTTCAATTGAGCTTTCCATTTCTGTACATACTGCAGGTAGTTTTTGTCTCGGACCCCATCTGGAGAGACTCCAAAGCAGACATCAACTGCCAGTCAGGCCTCCCTCCCGAACATGAGGCAGTAGGGGGAGAACCTAGTAGCATCATTTTTGGTGCAATTGTATGCATGTACCAAGGCGCTAATCTGCTGGCTCCACTTATGCTTGTCTTTTGGATGGAGGGTGCCAGCATGTCTAGAAGGATGCGGTTAAAACGTTCAGGTTGAGGGTCCCCCTGCAGGTGACAAGGGGTGGTTCTTGACTTCCGCACCCCCCCCCCCTACAGAGACAGCATTTATTTGATTAGCCTACTTTCAAGGTCTCTGCCTTGGTCAGAGTGGATCCGCCGGGGGGCACCATAGTGGACGAAGAATTTCTCCACTAACACCTTGGCCACTGTAGAGGCTTTTTGATCTTTAGTTGGAAAAGCTTGTGCATACCGTGTGAAATGATCCGTAACCACTAACACATTGCCAATATTCGGTTGATCAGGTCCTAAACACAAAAAATCTATGCAGACCAGTTCCATGGGAGCACTGGTAGTGATATTGACAAGGGGGGCAGCCCTCTGAGGCAGGGCTTTTCTTTGGAGGCAATGACTACAGGTCTTTACATGGTGCTCAACATTGACCCCATCTTGGGCCAGTAGAATTGAGATCATACCAGGTCGAGAGTCCTGTCAATACTGAGGTGCCCCATGTGATTGTGTAGGGACCTCAGTACCAAGTGTTTAAAGGTCGTTGGTAGGACCAATTGTTGCTTGTCTACTTGACCACTATGATCCACTGTCTCTCTGTATAACAACTGATTGAGTAACTTCAACCTGGGGCCTTCTTTAAACAACAGGGCAGTTCGCAAGTCAGGGGAACACAACTTAGACACATCTTTCCCCGCACGCAGGGCATCAAGTGTGGGTTGAATCATAGGATCTCGGGATTGAGCCCACTGAATACTGTCATTGTCAAGTTGAGGTAGTGCACTGATATCTAGAGCACAGAAATGGCAATTGGCAGCCGGTATGCAGGAATCAGGAGGGCCCAAGCAATCTACTAGACAGTCCATTGTGTCCACAGACATCTGTTCATCTCTGTCAAACTTTTGGCACAATGTTTGGATGTGAGGTTCAGACAGCCTGACCCAATCACTCTTGGAAGCAGGCCTTCGTTACAGGGTGTCAGCATAAATATGGTTCATTCCCGGTCTGTATTCGACAGCATAATCATAGGTTGATAAGGCAGAGAGCCACCGGTGCCCAGTGGCGTCTAACTTAGCTGAAGTCTGCACATAGGTCAATGGGTTATTGTCGGTCTTCACCAATATCTTTGCCCCATAGAGGTACTCATGAAACTGATAAACAATGGCTCATTTTAGGGCAAGGAACTCCAGCTTGTGCACAGCATAGTTTTGCTCCAATGGGGTCAAACACCTGCTGGCGAAAGCTACCAGTCTCAAACCATCCTCATGGTCTTGATACAGCACAGCTCCTAGGCCCTGCAGACTAGCACCCGTATGCAGCACATAGGGCTTGGTAGGGTAAGCACAGGTGAGGATGGGGGGCATGGGTGAGCTGATATATGACTTCGTGGAAGGCTGCTTCACATTCGGGTGTCCAGCAGGGCCCAAAAGGTTCACCTGTATGGAAATACACTTTCTCTGGTTCTTTGACAGACCCTTTCTTGTATTTACAGTTGATAGGGGGGTAACCCTGGATAAGATTCAGGAGTGGGCAAATCACCTTTGAATAGTCTTTTATGAACCTGCGGTAGTACCCACAGAACCCCAGAAAACGTAGTAGTTCTTTCAAGTTATGGGGCTGGGGCCAAGTAGTCAGTGACCCAGTCTTACTGGGATTGGTCTCTATCCCTTCTACAGATACTATGTGCCCCACATACTTCACGGAGGTTTGAAAAAACTGTCACTTGTCAATGGACAGCTTGAGGTTGAAGTCTTTCAATCAGTCCAGCACTTTAAACAGTTGGGTCTCATGCTCCTCTAATGTGCGTCCGAACACAATGACATCATCTAGGTACACTAGACATTCCAGCAAGTTCATATCTCTCACCACACATTCCATCAGTCGCTGACAGGTGGCTGGAGCACCCAAAATCCCCTGTGGCATTCTCAGGAATTCGTAGAACCCCAAAGGACAGATGAAGGCTGTTTTCTCATGGTCCTCTGGGGCCATCGGAATCTTGTAATATTTATTGCGAAGATGCAATACTGAGAACCATTTGCTCCCATTCAAGCAATCCATGGCATCTTGTACATGGGTATGGTGTACTGATCTGGGATGGTCCACCGGTTCAGGCTTCGATAATCAACTCACATCCTCATGGACCCATTCTTCTTATGCACAACCACAGTGGGAGAGGCATATGAGCTCCTTGATTCTTGTATCACGCCAGCAGCGAGCATTTCTTGCAGGTGTCTCCTAACACCATCTATGTCCGCTTGGGCCAGGTGTCGGGATCTCTCTCGAAATGGCCTGTCATCATGCAGGTGTATGTGATGCTCCGCACCCTGGACACACTCCACATCCCATTCTTTTAACGAAAACACTTGGTATCTTGGGCGAGTTTCTTGCTAATTCTAGCCTTCCATTCAGCTGGCAATGGGGACTCACCAAAGTCAAATAAGTCTGGGGTCACTCTCTCCTTCTCGCCGGAGCACTTGTTACTGGGTAATACTGCAGTGTCTGTGCAGTGTACTTTAGCTAGGGTGCACCCTCTGTTCACCCAGATCTCCTGATCTGACACATTCTGAATCTGGACCATCACTGATCATGCATAGGCGTGTGCAAGGGCAGGCAAAATGCTGGGCTTAACCAATAATCCTCCTGGCAACTTTCCATCGCATGGTGCATACAACATTAATATTTTGTTCTCTACATCTTTTCCAATGCGAACCTCTCCATGAATGGTGTACTGAGCATTGGGAGGTAGTACCAGAGAATCAAGATCTTTCTTCCACACCATCCCCATCGGCTCATCTCCGATCTACTTCGGTAGTCTGTTTTTTCAGATCATAGGTTCTCTTTATCAGGGCTGGGATTCTCAGTGCCCACCCAGTCTGTTTCCCTTGTTTCTCTTGACACAGCTGCACTAGTCTTCCAACCATGTGGGCGTTGGTTCCAATGAGCAAGGGAATCCTGTCATACAATCCCGTAGGAGGGCACACCAGGGCTAGAGTCTCTACTTGTTCATCTACACCAGTTACAGTCACAGGGAAAGACAACCAGAGCTGGACATATCCTAGGTAGGGATAAGACTTGTCGCTCAGGCCCCACACATGCAAACCTTCCAAAGATTGTAACCGCACATCAGATAAGTGTTTATCATACTAGTCCTGGAATACAATGGTCACTTGCGACCCACTATCGAGCACAGCCCAAACATGGATACCATTGACAGTCACAGAAGTCTCCATCAAAGGGCCTACTATTCTGAACCAGTCTGGAGAGACAGTAGCAGAGGCCTGGACAGATGATTTAGCCACAAAGAAATTTGAGTTAGGATTTCTCAATCCTGCACTGCGGTCATTTCCGGCGTTCCTCGGCCATGGTCTCGCTTTCCGAAGCTCCCCTTGAAATCTGTATACAACTTTATCTAGGTCTTTTGGGGACCGGCTATCAAAGGGTCATCCGGTACTACCGGATTAATATTTTGTATCTGACAGATATCGTTTTAATAGCCAGAATTCCCCCCCTTCATGTGTCTAATCCATGTCTTTATGTTCTGTGTCAATGATGTTTTTTTTATTGTTGTGCATAGACTGGCCACCTATGCGATTAGTTTTCTTGTTTTATTTTGTTTTTGTCCATTTTATACTTTGTTCTTTAGTCTCCCCTTCCCTATCTCTGGCTAGTTACTTCATATCTGTTAGGCTACAAAATAGGATCGCAAGAACTTGTCCAAAATTTGTATGGCCCCTTTAAATAGCCAGAATGCTGAAAGCCACATCAAAATCTTTTTTCCTGCCTAAATGAGACCCCATAACACTCATTCCCTTCCAAAACAGCCTTCCTTGAGTTTTGAATGCCAGGAACTAGCGTTGAATTAAACGCTTCTTCGCGACGCTGTTATTTAGGTTGCACGAACGCAGACTATATCGCAGCCCGCAAACGCCAAGTAAATGCTAAATAAAGCCATTTCCCCTTCTGAAAAGGACCTGAGAAGCTGCAGCATTATCCTTTGTAGTGCTAAAGCGCTATTTCACTGATCTAGTGAGATATTGCGCTTCCTTACCAGTGAAAACAGCTAAGAAAAGCTGTATTTATACATACAGCGTGGAGTGTTGTTTTTATTTCCTTTTGTAAAAGGATTTCTGAGTTAGTCAGCCTTCTAAGTTTACACTAAAATAATTATTTAAAGACAAGTTAAACAAAATATACAAGTAGGTGTGTGCATAGAAAACCAAAGAAATGCTGTACTACCTGATATGTGATGCAGGAGCATATAAGAAGCCTTTTGGTATGCCCTCTCCCTAGGAGCCGGCCGGCCATAGTGTTGTTACTTTTTTACCAAAGGGGAGGGACTCACTACACAAACATCAAAATGGAAAGTTTAAAACAATATATTAATGGTTCCACAGCTCCTATTTGAATATAAGGTTTTCAAAATGAATTACTTATATGCTTAAAAAAATTGTAAACAGTTTGTACAGAAAACTGTTTGTTTGATTGACGGATATCTCATCCAATGAGAGGTTGTTTTAGGTTATATATTGCCAGTATCTCCAAGTAGGAGATCAGTAGCAGCAGGGGATGATGAAGTGTATGCATCCAGAACTAGTGCCCTAGTTAAAACGTGGAGACTGCTATTCTTGGTTTGTGCCTTCGCGTTTGCTTTGCTTTATCATTTGATTTTGTCGAAATAAGTCCGCCTTTATTTTTGCTTTATATACTTTGTCTGGAGCTCTTCAAATAAAACTGCCGGAATTCAGCTGAAGAATACAGACTGTGTCAAAGTCCTTCTGTATCCCACCTTGTTTTCTCTTACACCGGCATTCTCTCTTCATGTGCCCATCCTTCCCACAATTATGGCAAAATATGTTTTCTGGGGTCTGGTGTGGCCAAGACTTAACATTGGGAGCTGAGGCGGGGGTACTACCAACAGAAAACCTTGGTTCCACCTCGGTCTGTGGTGTGGCAAGCATTTGGAGACATCTCATCAGTTCTCTCACTTCCATAGTCAAGATATCAATTTTTGAGCTGCTGTCAGCAGGAGATGCCTGGGTGTGCACCCCCACCTCCCATAGCAGATGCAGAAGCAGTCGGATAAGGATCGGGCCCTGTACTCGCAGGAGTGGCCTTCATAAAGAGACTGTTTTTTGTTTCTCTGAACTCCCTCAACAGTTCATCCCATGGCGGAGCATCCATAGCAGTCCCTTTCTGGCTGGGCCCCCCGAGGCTGACATTTAGTTCTCGGATTCCGTCATGTGACTGCAGTGATTCCAGGCCATCAGTGACCGCCCTCGCCCCTAGAGCAGGGGTTGCAGCAGCTACAACTGCACAGGGCTCTGAAAAGCCTTCCTTCTCCTCAACTTCCCGTACCTCCTTCATCAACACATGGAAGGGCAAGGGACCAGATTTCCTTTGATGCAGTTGCAATTTGAGCAACACCCAGCTGGAGTGCTGGGCAAAGCAGAATATATGATCCAGTCTTACCCGGTCCACTTCACTACAATCCCAGCCTCCTTCCCGAAAAATGGTTTGTAGGATTCCCTTTAATCGATCCATGTAGGCAGATGACAATTCCCCTGGCTGATGTGTAACATGTTTAAATTTCCACTTCAAGGCTTCAACACTAGTGGTGCCCCAAACACATTTTCAAGGGTGACTATGTACTCTTGAGCTTTGGTGTCAGGGTCAGAGGACCTCAGGGAGCGAAAAGTACGTAGGGCGGGTCCCTGGAGGCTTTCCCCCAGCTGGGCCCTTTTTTCGGCCTCTGAGCATTGCCAGTCTTGTACCGCAAGCGTAGCAGAGTCTTTCCAGGTCTCCAGGTCGAATTCCCCATTAGGAGTAGGGCGGATGCCAGAGAATACCTTGAGCTTGCGGTAAGGGCCATGACTTCTTGCTGGCTCAGAGACAGGTACAGAAGTTGGTGAAAGAACAGGTGCTGGGGCTGGTGTGGACAGTGGGGAAGTAACACTCCCAGGTGGCAGGAATAATTTTTTTTAACTCCTCCCCAGTTTTGCCCTCCTCCAGTAACAACTTGGCAAACTTCTCCTCAAAAGACTCAGATAACAGTGGGGGATCATCCTCTAAGGGATCCTTGCTGTCTTTGGTTATCACCCTCCAGGCGGTTGGGAACCCTTCTGGAGTGATAGTCTGGGGCACCTTTGAACTGTCCAGGGGGGCGCTACACTCCACCAAGGCCATGAGAGTTTGGGCAGTTAAATCAGCCTGTCGACCCACCACTACAGCTTTTTTCAAACATTGAACTTTAGAAAGTGCCCCTTCAACAGTGTCCTTACTAATGCCCATAGGTATATCCAGTATTAGCAAAACATTATTGGGGTCAATCTCTTGCCCCGTACACCACCCCACCAACTGGTGCACAGCCACTTCTGTTGAGGTAGCCATTTATGTTTGACAATAATTCATAATTTTGGCCACTAGAAGACACAAAATCCCAGTGGGGAGCCTCCAAGATATAAACCCTAGGTGGCACTATCTCAAGGGCTACTACCCCTGCCTGCTTGGTTAGTAGGAAGTTAAGGGGCCTGGGTACTGAAACAGGTGCCTCCACCAGGAGGCCAGGGTTATTAGTGGTCAGGCTAACCCAGGCACAGCCCTCTGGGACACTGTAACCCCCTTCTTTCCCTTCTAGTGGCCTGAACAATATACAATAATCACTTTCACAATGACCCTTATTCGTCATGCAATTACCCACATATTTTGCACTTACCAGGGCTGGTTCCTCTAGCTTGACCCCGGGGACCCCCTGTAAAACAAGGTTATGCACAGCAAATAGCAACAGTACAGTACTCTTGGCACAGACTGGAACCACAGTCAGGTTAAATGCAAAAAGAGTTAGATCTGATTTATTCAGGGGACTTGAACAAGGAAGGGGCGTAATCAGGTTGATTGACTTAAAGGCTAAATCAATCAGACAGTTATGCATACACTTCAGAGTCCCTACACAGTCACACACTCTGGGTACCCAGGTAGGAATATGGTGGGCTAGCCAGGACAGTTGCCCGGGGTAGGCCGGCGTCGCAGCTGGTTGGGGCCCTGTGATGGAAGAAAGCAACATGCACAACACACACTATTTATAATCTGGAGCTGGAGGGCTCAGTTTGTGAAGGAAAATACAACAAAGCAATCAGATGACAACACTTTAGATTTAGCTGTTGTTGCAGGGAGCTACCCTGATGTTTACTCACGATACCCAATACAGGACACAGGCAGGACGAAATCGAGACTGCAGGTTGTTGAGCTGGAGTGCCAGGAGAAGCAGGGCCCACACGAATCACGGAGGCATCGTTTCTGTTCAAGGCGTTGAGCAGGGGGCTGATCCCCAGGCAGGTCTCTCGTTGATGGCTTTCTCTGTGTAGCGGGTAGTCTGGCTGCGCCAGTGTGGCAAGGCCAAGGCCAAATGGAGATGCAAACGGATTTAGTCCGTTGGAGCTGGATGCAGCCTCCAGCATGCAGAATACAGTTCAGCACACAGTGGGGAACCAAATCACGACCCACTAACAGCATACAGCACATTTACATGTAAGAAATTCTACTGTACCAGACAGATTGCTATCCGGTCGAAATTACGGAGTCTCTGCACAAACCGTGAGTTCAAAGGTGGCTGGAAATCCTGACAGGCCAATTGCATTCAGCAAATCTTCGGTTTTCTTCAGGTTAAAGCCTGGTCACAGTTCTGTGGCTTAAATCATCTTCACAATTTGGATTCAGTCTGAATAAACTTCAATTTCCCTCTCAGGGACAGCAGGCAGGCAGACAGACAGGCCAAAACTCAGCCCTTTCACAGTTCTCCCATGCGAATCTATGCAGAATTACTGCTCAGCTATCTCGAGCTGTTACTCCTTCACTTCCCAACTCAGATCTGAACTGAAACTGCAAGCAGTCTGGGACTTTCCCCAGGATCCAAAAGGTTTGGTTGGCTGAATCCTCTGTCAGTCACAACAAGGGCTCCCCCTCCAGGTTAATTCAGGCGCCAAAAGCCCAAAACTACAATTCCTACAGAACTTTGCTCCCACAAAGCCCCTGGGGACAGGCTCCATTTTAGAGTCCCCAAAGGTACTGATTGGCCCATTTCAGCAGTCCAGGACCAAGATGGTGGAGATAAACAGAAATGTCCATGCTGCAAAGAAGGTAGGTTAGACAAACTGCAATATTATTACTATTCTAATTAATGATCAGCAAACAAGTACATCTTCTAACAGAGCTCCCTTCCAGATTAATTATGACTGCAATCCAGGCAGCTCTTAGAGAGACAGTACACATAGGCTATACAGGCACTCTCAGGCAATACATTTAAACTGCTAAATCGCAGGACACCAGCCTGGCAGTGAGCATTTAGGCAAGCTCAAGGAGGACATTTAGGGAACCCCCATTTGTAGGGGGGTTACACCATAAAGGAATTCTTATTGCTCACATGAATATCAGAAGCCTAACTTGCCACCTGGATGAACTTAAGGCGTGGACTAAAGTGTATAATCCGGACATTCTCTTATCTCATGGAAATGAGGCTCAAACCCCAGTTATCTGACTCGCTCTGCTCTATAACTAACTACTCCCTGATCCATAGGGACAGGTTGTCAGCCAAGCGTGGTGGTGATGGTGCTGCTGTCTACTACAAAGACCATCTCAGCATTACAGCTGGTCTTGCCCAGGCCTCGCCCTCAATATATGAATCCTTACATGCCACTGTTACATTAGGTGCTAAGAAACTACATATAATTTGTGTCTATAACCCCCTTCCCCTGGGGGCTTGGGTGGACTACAGGGTCTGCTTGACAAGACTTTGACTACTAGTAATCGAAATGAGGTCATAATCTTGGGGGACCTAAACTTAAATTGGCTGGGACCTGCTCACAGCTTCTTGGAATCAGTAGTTAGCAGCTTTAACCTTCATCAGCTAATGACTGAGCCTACTAGAATGCCAGACTCAACAAAAATGGGTACCCTTATAGACTGGATACTTATAAACCATCTTGAGCATGTGTCTGCATCTGGTATTCAAGCTGATGCAATAACTGACCGTGCTCCAGTTTTTTGCATATGGGTCTCAGGGGCCCCACTATTACCCTCACTGCGTTTTGCTACCTTCACAAACTTTGCAAACCTGGATGAAAATGCTTTCCTCCATGACATCTCTTGCATAGATTGATCTGACATCTATCTTGCTTGTAGAGTTGAAGATGCACTGCATATCTTTCTTGATAAATTCACTGCAGTTCAGTGCAAGCAAGCCCCAAATGTCACTAGGCAAATTAGAGGGAAGCAAACAAGCTGGCTTCGTAAAGACCTCCTGGCTGAGCTACGACAAAGGGACAAACTATGGAAACACTTTAAACATACTGGCCTGCTGTCTGATTTCAACACCTATAGAGCCCACAGAAATCTCTGCAAAAAAAAGAATCAGGCTGGCAAACAGCCAGTACTGTAAGGACCTGCTAACTAGCTCAGCGAGTGACCCAAGGAAATTCTGGACACATGTCAAGACATTTCTTGGGAACTCACAGGATGCTACACAATCGGACATGATACTAAATGGGGTTCACTGTAATGACCCCAATACTATAGCAAATGCCTTTAACAGGATGTTCTCTGATCTGTCCCTATACACCTCTTCCTTCCCACCCTTGGCCACCCACTCTCAGTCACCATGCTCGGATAGAATATTAAACCCTCCTACATCGTCCGTAGGAACTCCTCCTCTTACTCTGCCTTTCTGTTTCAAGACTATAACTAGATCCAAGGTCCTTAAGCACCTTAAATCTATCTCAGACGCATACTAGCTCAGGATCTGACTGCCTTGACCTCGCCTTCTTAAGCTTGTGGCTCCTCTCATTGCCTCCTCAATGGTGAAAATTTATACATTGTCCCTCTCTTGCAGTATAGTTCCTGACCTCTGGAAAAAAGCTTGTATAAGTCCGGTTTTCCAAAAAGGTGACAAGAAGGATATCAACAACTACAGGCCTATAGCTATTCTCTCTGTCTTGTGTAAAATACTTGAGAAGATTGTCACTGCCTAAACGCTTGACTTCTTTACAAAGTTCAATCTCCTCTCTGACACTCAGCATGGTTTCCGGAAAAATCACAGCACGTCTACTGCTCTGCTAAAACTTACTTAGGATATACTTTCAAGTATGGACTCTGGGCTTCTCACAGGTGCTGTCTTCATCGACCTTACTAAGGCCTTTGACCTGGTTGATCAGCCCTTGCTCCTGTCTCGCCTTCTTACTCTAGGTTTCTCTACTCAGGTGGTAAACTGTTTTTTTTATTTTTATTTATTTGGTAATTCGTATAGAACCTTTGAGTATACACTCTTTTATAAAGGTTCCATGTCAGGATTAGTAGCCATCTATCAAACAGGACCCAAACTGTGGCATTCAACTCAGCAATATCTGACAGTACATCAATAAACTTGGTGTGCCTTAGAGCTCTATTTTGGGGCCACTTCTTTTCTCGATATTTATAAATAATGTTCCTGATGCCCTTCAAACCTGCTCCTCTCTGCTATATGCTGATGATCTTGTTATCTACACCAGCTCAAATAAAGTTGCAAACATAAACTCAGCCCTTTCCATGGATTTCAGTAATGTTCAAAACTGTCTTTACAACCATAAACTGGTTTTAAATGCCAAGAAAACGAAAGTCATGCTTCTAGGCTTGGCCCCTAAGCTCAGGACTTGTCCATCACCTCTGATGGTTTATGACCTTGAGGGCACAAAATTAGAATCAGTACCATCTTTTAATTATCTTGGTGTCATTCTGGACCAATCACTTAATTTAAAACTGCACATTCAATCCACCTGTAACGCAGTTAATAGTAAGTTGGGCGCTGCCTACAAGACCAGCTACATGCTAACACCATCTGCAAAACTGGCCATTGCTAGAGGGATCCTACTCCCTACCCTCATTTATTGTTCTCCTGTCCTTGCGGCTGCCCATAAAACCTCTCTCCAGAAATGGGACATCACGTACAATAACATCTGTCGCTACGCATCCTCGTCAAATCGACTAAAGCACCATTGTCAACTTTATGATGACCTGGACTGGCTCTCCCCTTCTGCATCCAGGAACTACTATCTCAGCTCTCTCCCTGATTCTATAATCAGAAGTAAGACCCCCAACATTACTTGCAGCACTATTAACTCCTTTTACCTCATTGCATGGGCTACGATCAATTGACAAATCTCTAGTGAATGTACCCAGATGTCACTCCTCAAAAGGCACTGGTGCGTTCAATCATGTGGCCCCACAGCTCTGGAATGCACTTCCTTTAGAGCTAAGGTAGTCTGGATCCCACCTTCACTTTAAAAAAGAGTTTCGCCATTATCTTTTGCGTACTGACCCCCGTACTTGCTTTGATCCTACTTTGATTGACTCATTGGCCCATCTAGCCCCCCTACCCTCGTCTGCTTGTCCTTATACTACACCTTAAAAACTCTCTTGTATTCTTTATTATTAAGCTCCTATGATGTTTTTATTTCTACCTTCACTTTTCTCTATCTAGTCTTCCTACCTTGTATTTGGCCCTGCCTCTTACCTTTCTTACCTTCTTCCTTCCTATATCCCCCTCACCCATCTCAATAAAATTGTCCCATCCTCACTTTCCACCACTCTTTTACCCTACTTTCTTTGACTTTTCTCATCTCCTGCTATTCTTGTTTTGAAATCCTCAACTGTTATATTTGTTAATCTGTATCTCCAATTACTCTTTGTTATTTTTATTTATTTTTACCTATATCACATGTACCATTAACTTGATTTGCCTGCACTGTTTGCTATTGTCAGGTTCCTACCCTGATGCTGTATTACTGTATTTTGCTCCTTACTATTCAAAGTGTAATGTTGCTTTGTACCATTATGAAATGTTCTGTACGTCACTTTATCTGTACTCTCCCGGGTCGTGCCTGAAAATATCATATTTTGGCTAGTGCACTTACCTGGTAAACAAAATCTAAATAAAAAAAATAAATCAGATGGACTGCCAGAGGTGACGACTGGAGGGGTCTAAAGCCCAATGTTGACTGGCCATCAGCAGCCAGAAAGAGTCCAGCAGAGCTCCCTGTCTGTTGCCCCTGTGAGAAAAGGGAAGAAAACAGCAGGGGTTGAGATGTTACCAGGGCAATAAAGGCCCCAAGGATGATGGGCTAACATCAGTCAAGGATGAACTGATGGACCATACTGCCAGAGTCCCCAGTGTTGATGAAAGGGTGAGGGCGGCAGCAGGGATCATCAGGGTGGGCATGGGAAGGCCCACTGCCGATGAACCAATGCCAGCCGAAGGCAGACTGGTGGGAAGGGATGCCAGGGCCAACCCATTAGAGAAGAGGGGTTGGGCAGCAGCAGGGGTTGCCACTTGCCCGGCAGATGACCACAAAGGGATTGGTGCTACATGCAGTAACAGAGAGCACTCCTGGGAAGATTGCCTGTCCCTGTTCTGGTGCTTGTGCTTCCCAGCCGATTTGACTCATGCCTTGGTAGCATGAGTGCTCATGGATGGGGCTGGGGACACAGGGGAGATTGGGGCCTGAAGCTCCTTCTCCATGACAGCCACCTTCTGCTCCATCAGTAAGGATTCAAGGGCCTTCTGACGCCACTGCCAGGTAGTCTGGTTTAAGCCATGGCAGATCTCGCAAGCCTTAACGTCATGGTTGGTGTCGAGGCAGTGGATGCAGGTCTTGTGGTCACCCTCATCATAGATCATCTTGCTTCAGCCACAGCGTCAAAAGTGATTTTCCAAATTGTAGGCATAAACATAGAGAAAAAATCACTTTGGTGAATAAAGTGATTGCTAAGCTAGGGTGAGAAAGAAAAGAAAACACAACGCATGAAAATTGGTGGTCCACTGAAGCAGTGGTGTCTCCATGGGATAGTGCGATAGTGGATGGCGGAAAAAGAACTGAGGAGGGTGTGGGGCTGCCCACAGCTATATAGGAGGGACGTCAACATGATGACAGCACTGTGGGCAACCCCAGGAAGACTGCTAGCAAAAATGTTTCCATGTGATCCTAGTGCCTGAAGGGATGGCTATAGTTCCAAAGGTGTGACCTGCTAAAAGAGATATCCTTGAAGAAGGTCTATGTATAACAGAACTGGTGATATCATACTATTGTATAATGAAAATGTACAGCTCCTGTGCACTGGACGGAAACATATCTTACCAAGTACACAATTAAAAATAACTTATAAATGGGTCTAAAAAGCCCATAAACGTAATAGACTAAAACCAGTCGGGTGACTGGGCATTAATGGAGAACAGTGCATGGTCATCCCAAAAAGAGAAACTAAGGAACACAACACAGTCAACCATAAAGATTCTGACCTGCTTTTAATGACAAAAGATTTAAGTGACCTGACTGTAAGATACAATCTTGAGCACCATACTTTAGGAGAACTTGTCTGTTCGAACTAGATGGTGGCTGCACACAACTGCTTGGAGCACACCACTTTGGGAAGAACTGTTGTGTCCCTGTTGAAAGTAGTAGTATAGAACTGTAGTTTTATTACCTAAAAATAGCTGTGCTCAAATGTATTAGGATAATGAATCCACTTCTCCATTAGAAAGCAATAAAAGGAATGTGGGTGATAAGAATTTGCATATAGTGGATTCTGAAAGGTTAACAGTTTTCCTTGCTAATTGCATCAAAAACGAGTACCAAAAACAGGAACAATGTTGGCACTCATAGAAAGTAAAAAATACTGACAGAAACTGCAGCATAACCAAGCCACCGGGTTTATTAGTACTAGGCAAGATTACAGCTCATTGTCCTGGTGCTTCATGGCATAGACATGATGCTTTGTCAGGAGTGTGGCTTTGCAAAATGGTGCTTTTATTTATAAGGCAAGTACTTACAGGTACTGTATAAAGTTACAATTTTATTTATTTATTTAAAAGTTTTACTAGGAAAGCATACTGAGCAGACAAGTGCTCGTTTCCAGCTGCGTCCTGGGGGGGACGAGAACATTGGTAAAATTGCGTACGTCTACATAAATTGTGCTAGTAACATGGGTAGCAATTAATACAGCAATGTGTTTTCATACAAATACAGTGCAGAATCAAATACAGTGCAGAATCAAATGTAATAAAATACAATACATATAAACAATATAAGCAGAGACGAATATAGCAACTAAATTAGTGCTGGTAGCCCAATCTAAGCAGGTATGCGAGAGCTAGGGCTTAGTACAGCAGCAAGATTAGGAGCAGAAGTGGTCTATAAGGAGAGTGTTGAGATAACTAGGGGAAGGGGCATGGCGAATGGTGGAGGGGAGAGAATTCCACAATTTAGGCAATCGATAGGAGAAGGCAGCCTGGCCCGCAAAGGTGGACATGCAAGGGACCAACAATGACCTGGAGTCGAAGTGCCTGATGGCATGGGAGGGAAGGGGAGCGGGGGAGTGAGAGGAAGGGAGATAAGCAGGCAGGGACTGTGACCAGTATTTGGCTGTAAGACTAGTGCAGTGCTCCTGCCTCCTGTCCTGTAGGGCTGGGAGGGACAGGGACAGGTAGAGGAGACAATGGTACTGGGCAGACAGTCCAGGGCAAAATGGCAGAAGGAGTGTTACAGGGTGTCCAGTCTGGTTAAGGAGGTTTTGAGAGCAGCACTGTAGACTACATCCCCGTGGTCGAAAATAGGGAGAATAATTTTCTGTATTATTGCACAGCGTGCCGGCAACGGGATGCACCCACGGTTGCAATATAGGGTGCCCAGTTTGGGGTGAAGTTTCTTGTGGATGGCATCAATATGTACAGAAAAGTCAAGGTGCTGGTTGAGCCAGACCCTGAGGTATCTAAAACAGGAGCAGCCCTCCAGCATTGTCCCATCCAGGGTGTGGAAAGATGGGAGGGAAGGTAGCCGAGAGAGTCTCTGCCTTGTGCCAAAGGTCATGGAGACTGTTTTCTTGGCATTCAGGAAGAGTTGATTTGGGCAAAACCAGTGTTGGACTTCCTCGAAATCGCGCTGCAGTCTGGTTGCCACATCAGAGGTTGAGGGGACAGATGTAAACAGGACAGTGTTGTCCACATACATGTGGATGGATGTGTGAGGGCAGGCAGAGGACAGGTCATTTAGGAAGATGGAGAACAGCAGAGGGCCAAGGACCGAGCCTTGAGGAACACCGGTGGTGATGAGTGAGGAGGAGATGGAGTTTCCAGTCTTGACAGATTGCGTCCTACCCACAAGGTAGGAGTGGAACCAGCCAGTAGCCTCATTTGAGAGCCCTGCTAATGTAAGCTTGGATAAGAGAAGCAGGTGGGCGACTGTGTCGAAAGCCTTTGCAAGGTCAACAGATATGGCAGAGGTGATGAGGCCCTGGTCCATGCTGGTATGGATGGAGTCAGTGAGCCTTAGTAGGCAGGTGGTGGTGGAGTGGGACTTCCAGAAACTAGACTGGTAAGGTGTGAAGAAAGAGGTGCAGTCAAGGAAGGTGGAGATCTGGGAGAGGATGAGATGTTCTTGTAGTTTTGCCAGGATGAGGAGTAGGGAGATAGGGTGGTAATTCCCAGTGGAGAAGGGGTCACCACCTTTTGGGAGGGGGATAACAGTGCCGTGCTTCCATTCCAATGGGATGGAAGAAAGAGAGAAGAAGAGGCTGAAAAGAGAGGCGAGGGGGGAGGTGATGGCGGGGTGGCCAGGAAAACAATTTGGAGTCCAGCCATGAGGCATTTGCCATAGAGGGTGTTTAGCATGAGAAGGGCCGTGTAAACTTCAGCCAGCATAATGTGGCAGAAGGAGAAAGAGGGGAGAGGGGCTTGGGTAGGTAGAGGTGAGGTTGATGGGACAAGGCCTTGGGAGGCTGGGGGAAGGGAGATGCCAGGAGTGAAGCAGTACAAGAAGTAAAGAAGGAGTTAAACTCGGTTAACACTGCAAGTGGGTCGGTTAGCGAGATACTTCCCATTTTAATGGTGAGGGTAGGGGGCTGGGATGGGGGGTGGAAGAGGGATTGTACCACCTTCCATAATTTGGAGGGGTGATTTAAGTTAGTAAGGAAAGTGGATTTCAAGTAGTTCACCTTGGCAGATGGATTGCTCTTGTGCAGGCATTTTCAAGAGTGCGGTAATACTGGTAGTCTGACTCAGAGTCGGTGGCTTGTAAATCTTCCATGCCTGGTCCCTCGCCGTAGGCAGGCCATGAGGTCTGTGGTGATCCAAGGCAGGTGGGAGCCCAAACTCGGATCCATTTGAGTGAGGCATAGGTGTTCCAAACTGAGAGGAACTTGGATTTGAAAATGTATAGAGCGGTGTCGACAGAAGTGGCTTGCGGGATGAATGACCAGTCGGTGAAGGCCAAATTGTATAGGAGGGGGCGAGATCCAGTGACTTGTACAACCAAGCCAACAGAGTTTTAGGGAAAGTGGCTTTGGGCCTGTGGATTTTCCGAACTGCGTAGATTAGATGATGATCACTTATGGAGTCAGGGAGAAGACCTGCAGCGATTATCCTATGTGGGTGAGAGGTGAGTGCAGAGTCAATTAGAGAGTGATTTAGGGATTTGGTGTTTAGACAGGAGGGTTCACTCATCAGCTGTGTCAGGCTGAGAGTGGCTATGTCAGTACGGATTTTAGAGTGGGAGGAGGAGAGCCAGTTCACACTGAAGTCTCCTAAGACATGGAGCTCACCTCCCGATGCGTGTGACTGAAGGGCTGCTAGGAGGTCAGTGGTGGTGGACTTGGGGGAGCTGGAGCAACAATATGCACCAGGAATAAAAATGGGAATGGAATGGGGGAAGGAGATTTGTACCATCAGTGATTCAACAGACTGTGGGGTAGGTAATATAGGTACAGGAGAGAATTTGAGGGAAGAGAAGATTTACATAGTAATCCCACCACCTTTTTTTCTTACCAGGTCAGTCGAATCAGATGACTGAGTAGCCTGGGATGGAGATACAGGCATTGTGGATGTCCGGCTTTAACCAGGACTCAGTTATGATTAGGATGTCGGGGTTGAGAGAAATGGCGATTGGCTGGAGCAAGGAGATTTTGGGGAGAAGGCTCCTGATGTTTAAGTAAGTTCATTTTAGGCCCCGAGGGAGATTAAGGGGAGGGTGTGGGGTGGGACCAGGGTTGGCCTCAATGTCCCTTGCCAACAGCAGCAACCAAGGGTCTCAACAAGGCCAGCATGGATTTACAGTGTGAGGAAGGAGGTGGGTGGGACAGCTTAGGAGTGGACCTGGTGTGGAATTTTAAGGGCAGTTAGACCTGCATGGAAACTTGGGGGACGAATGGAAGGTCCAGTCTGCCAGGTGTTTGGGGGCAAGTTGGTATTTGGTGGGGGGAGGAGGTAGTGAAAGGGTGGTGGTGAGAGGGAGGGAAGGCTGTTGGGTAGGACTGAGAAGCAGTTCTGGGTAATAAGAGGGTGGAAGGGATGCCAGGGGTACAAGAAAGGTGAGGAGTGACATAGTGACTAGGAGCATGTTGGAAGCTTGGAGGGAGAGCACGGTCCGCTGGAGCCAGAGCAGCTTTGCAGTTTCTAGGACAGAGCTGTGACCTTCCTGGGAGTAGCAGCTCAGAGAATACACCACAAGGGAAGAGTGGCAAACAAGAGGCAGCTGTGTGCTTAGAGATGGTGGACGCTGGGTATAGCAGGGGAGTTAGTTGGGTTGCTGGAGGTGCTGACACAGATTTTGAGTACCACTGCTGAGATAAACTTGTGAAGTTGCAGAGCCAGAGGACTTGGGGCAGGGTATGTCTAGGTGAGGACCACTGCTGTAAGCTGAAGGATAGTGAAGGCCTCAGGGTTTAGAGTAAAACGGGCGGGTTTGAGCAGTGGTGGAAAGTGCAGGTAAAGCTAGGCAAGAAACACCGCTGTAGTTGGAATGTGAGGAGAGTGCGGCATCTAGCAGCAAACAGTCATAAGCTGCAAAGGGAAAAGTAGGCTGTTAGAGAAGGGCAGAGTCTCAGCTCTATATAACAGAGAGACTGCCAAGGGTGGTGGGGTAGCCACCGCGCAGCAGCAGCGAGGTTAAAGCAGAGAGATGCCAGGAAGGCCATAAAGCAGAGAGAGAGACACCAGGTAGGCTGTAGTACCCGTAGATATGGGTGTCTCAACAGCTCGGGGAGGGCAGGATCCACACAGAGAAGCCCTCACGACCCTCTTGCAAAGAAGATCTAAATAAATAAATAAAGCAGAGAGAAGCCAGGAAGGCTTTAGTACCTGTGGCAGCGGGTGTCTCAACGGCTCCGGGAGGGCAGGATCCACATAGAGAAGCCCTCATGACCCTCTTGCACGGAAGGCCTTCGAGCAGAGAGATGCCAGGAAGGCCATAGTACCTGTAGCGGTGGGTGTCTCAACAACTCGGGGAAGGCAGGATCCACATACAGGAGCCCTCACAACCCTCTTGCAGGGAGCTGTGGAGAGAAGGGAACAGGGTCGGCAAAGCAGCAGGAGACAAACGAGGTAAGGAGGGTGGGGGGCACACGTCGATAGGAGGGGGGGCAGGCAGGGGGAAGGGGAGGTAGCAGAGAGAGAGAGTAAGAAACAAATTCAGCTCATATTTACATGGGGATCTGGTGCAGCAGCAGAACAGATCCAAACAATGAGTCGGAGCACACACATGCACCCCACAGCTAAGCAGAGAATAATTACTGTCATTACAAATCTTTGCTAAGCAGAGAATTACTAATATTTAGGGATAGCAGTAATGCAGATTGAATTTAAGCATATACCTGGACCCTTACCAAAGCTTAAGGTTAAAAATTAAAGCTAGCCTGGACCTCATTTTTAAACAGGATTAAATTAAAGCTGAATTTAGCTGCAGCCCCAAGGTTTAGTTAATTATAATTTTTTTTTTTTTTTAAAACAGCCCATGATTTCCCACAGACAAGACTGTTAGAGACTACAATGGAACAGAGCATGTAATAAGTTAATACGACAGCAAAGCTAAGTCCACATCTGAAATAGTACTAAATAAGCAGAAATAGATAGGTGCACTTTAGCAAATGCACTATCTTCACTCCTCTGCCAATGCAAAAGCAGTATGGAGGGTTCCTTAAATCAAGTTCATCAGAGATTTTACGGAGTCCATGCTGGCTTTGGCGTCGAAATCAAACTCAAATGGCTCCTATTGTTAAAGCAGAGAGACAGCAATGCAAAGCAAGGCAGTACACACACAATATAAATGTAAAGCGAGTTGTTCCTAAACATTATATTTATTAGTGAGAAGCCCCTAATATGATGAACACTCAATTGTAAAAGGAGCACGATAAAACAATTATTGTTAAAAATAGCTTAAAAGACAAAACACGGGGAAGAACAGAATAAGTAAAGAAAAAATAGGGAAGGGACAGGTGATAAGTAGAGGCGGGGGGGAGGGGGGAAGTTGGGAATTAAATGGTGGGCAGCATTAAGACTTGCACAAAATACCAAAGCTGAAGGAATGGTTTAACAGCAGGAGCAGGGGGGAACAGGGAATATGGGGGGAAGAGAAAGAGAGTGAGAATATGGAAAGTAAAAGGGGAGACTCAAGACAGATCAGAGCTACAACAAGCAATTCAATACAATGCTGGCAGGATAATCCATTCCAAAAACCATCCTTAAAATATCCAGCACGTAGATACATATTCAAAATCCTGAAAAAGAAACACAAGCATGTAAGAAATGAGTTTAACTACTGTCTGTGCAGTTTATAAAATATCTCTGGGTGATAAATATTTAGACCATGCAAAATAATGCTTAGATATTATTCAGTACTGAAATACATCTATAAAAAAGGGATGATATCAATAGACTCATTCAGACCACATGAGAAAAGAGCTTGCAAAATGTAAATCCATTTGGATTCATATTGGAGATGAACCTTTAGTCTGCTTCCACCCTGGGAATGTGGGGCAATATGCTCAATGCCCATACCTCTCCTTAAACTAAGGTTGCAATCCTTGGAGATAAACTATACAGGAGGGACAGGGTAGTCGGGAAGGGGGGAGGAGTGGCAGTTTATATCAGGGAGGGAATAACTTGCACGAGGGAGGAGTCAGAGGAAGGGGAGGTGGAGGCATTATGGGTTCAGTTAAGGTCCAATACAGGGAGGGAGAAAGGTAAGGTCGGGGTGGTTTATAGACCACCCGGTCAGAATGAGAAGAGGGACAGGGAACTGAGCTCACAAATATTGGAAGCTGCGGGAAAAGGAGTGGTGGTAATTGTGGGGGACTTCAACCTGCCCAAGGTGGACTGGAGCATACCGTCCACGACATGTGCTAGGAGTCAGGTGATCCTGGAAGGACTGCAGAGTGGGTTCCTGACTCAGGGCATCACTGAACCAACAAGAGCTGAGGCAATTCTTGGTCTGGTGCTCACAAATGGGGAGCATGTACAGGAAATAATGGTCGGGGAGCCACTGGGAGGAAGTGACTATTCACAGTGTGGTTCCAGCTGGATAAGGGCAGGGAAAGCATCCCAACTAAGACCAAAATCTTGGATTTCAGGAGGGCGGACTTCAGGAAAATGGTCGAAGTGCTAAGAGACCATCTGGTGGGCATCAGAGTAGATATGGGGGTGGACCAAAGATGGTCCATCATTAAAGAAGGAATACTAGTTGCCACAGATGAGTGCGTTAGGCTCAGGGGTAAGAACACAAGGGCCGAAGCGCCCAGCTGGTTCAGTTCTGGGGTTGCCCAGGCAGTAAGGGAAAAGAGGTTGGCCTATAGAAAATTCTGTAAGACCAAGAGAGAGGTGGATAGGGAAAATTACCTAAAGTTGGCTAGTGAAGGAAGTAAGAAAGTCAGGCGAGTAAAGGCACAGAAGGAGCTGCAGATAGCTGAAGGAATTAAGAAGGGGGAGAAGGCTTTCTTTCACTATATAAGTGAGAAAAAGGACAAGAAGGAAGGGATTGTTAGGCTTAAGAAAGGGGTGGAGGATAATGGGGGAAAAGCAGAGATACTAAATGAATACTTCTGTAACCCCCTTGTTACCCAGGGTTACTAGAATCCCAGTAAGACCTAGTGGTAGGCAGGGAAGGCAGCTTGTGAAACTCCAGTAAAATGGGTTTCACACTTTCTCACTCTGTTCTCAGTCTCAGCTGAGACTGAGGGATGACATCACCACAGAACTATCGCAGCTGCACGAGCCACAGTGGAATCTGCAGCAGGGAGTTGGAATAGAATGTTGGGAGGTTTGAACAGTAGTCTGTGGTTCAGTTGGAGTTGGGAGCTTGCTGTGAAAGCAGCACAGCAGCTCAGTGTAGGCTCTTGGAGCCTCAGCCCTGACAGAGGGCTACATTTAGGTAAAAGGGTGTGTGTCTCCACCAAAAGAGAGACACAGAAGATAATTGTAAGTGGTGGAGACCACTGATTCGGGTCTCAGTGCCCCCTCCCTCAGGGGACGGGGCAGGAAAGGGTTTCCTGCATATTCCAGGGACAACCCCCCGGTTCTGCTACTAGTGGAGAAGCTGCCTATTTGTTACAGAGTTTTTGGGAAACAAGAAGACTTGTGAATCGCCTGTGGGGCACCTGCAACTGGAGGGTGAGTGTCTGCTCTTACTAAAGGGCCTATGTTTTTCACCCTGGGACTTGGGTGACATGTGGGGTTTGGACTACTGAAATAGTGGGAGGCCTAGAATAATAGGCTTAGCCAAAAAGTAAAAGTATCTTCCAGTCCAGCGCTTATTGGGAAGTCAAAAGACATGTACAGGAGATGTGACATACGTCTACCCAGGAATCTACATTGCCAAGCTTACAGTAGAGAGTTGTTTAGTTTCCAGAGAAATGGCCGGGTATGGACTGTGGGAGCTGGGAGACCCCTCCATCTTTAGTGACCAGGTCCACCTCTATGGATTTGCTCTGAGGATTTCTACTTTGCCTCATGCACTTGGCCAGTGATGAGGGAAGTACCCAGACGTGGGATTGGAAGGAAAATTCCCTCTAGGAGCCGAAGGCTCTAAGGTGGTTTGGGGAGCCACAACAGGATAACCGGTTCATTTTCCAAAATGGACCGTGGATCAAGTGGCCGGAGGGGGAGCCGGGCCAGTGGGGAAAACCCAAGTAGTGTACAAGTCGGGCTGTGTACCCAAAGCTGCATGCAAGTCCGGGCTGTGTGCCTGGTGGGTTCAGGGCCTGAGGGTTGGAAATAGGATAAAGTGTTCTGTTATCTCTAATCTGCATTACCAGGAATGTAGCCCCGTGGGGGTCCATCTATGCTTTGTTTGTTCAGCTTGGATGTGAATAAAAGCCACACTGAAGAATCCCATTCCTGGTTTTGGACATTACAGTTATTGCTTCCTGTGTTCGGATTTACTTGGGTGCCCCCGTGCAGAGTAGCCAAACCTAGGCCCCCTGTGCCGAGTAACCTCATCCTCCCCGAACCCAGTGCCTACCAGGTACTGCTGTCAGCTTCAACAGCATGCCACCAGTCATTTTTACAAAAAGGCAGGGGTGAGGGGTTACAAAAATGGAGGCACCGCTTTGGATTTAATTCAGGGAGGAAGGTGCTTGGGCAAGGGGGCTAGCGTTTTGGCTATCTGGCAGTGCGTAGCCCAAAAAGCTGACCCAAGTTAACTAGTGTGTTGCTGTGTGCTGTGGATCTTATGCTGCTGTTTAAAATGCCAACTGTTTACCAAGGAGCAGTAAAGCCAAAGAGTGTGCCCTTGTCCTGCATCAATTGTTTACAGCGTTTTTGCCTGCTTTTAAAAGAACTGTGGTGAAGAAAAGTGTGGAAGACTAGGGGTAGCAACAGGAAAATTGTGCCCTGGACGTTGGAAATGCTTTTAAAATGAACTGTGGTAAAGAAAAGTGTGGAAGACTAGGGGTAGCAACAGAAAAATTGTGCCCTGGAAGTTGGAAATGCTTTTTTAATGAACTGAGAGACTTGCAGGTGTAAATGGCTATGTTAAATGGCTGAAATGGGCTCCCACCGTGGAGTCAGTTGAGAAAAAAAAAATTGCATTCTGCAGTTTAAATTTGCCTGCTCGATGATCGCCGTGAGGAGAAGAGCACTCGCGAGGAAGAAGAGGCTCATTTGCATGGCGTCGTGTGATTGGTGAGGCTGCAATCAGTCCCGCCCTTCAGCCAGCTCTACAGTGACTGCCCCAGCATTCGAGAGGGAGTGTGAGTGGAGTGCATGTACTGGCTTGTGGAGGAGCGTCGTCGAGTGTTAAAAATGCTGTAAAACCTTCTAAAAATAGATTTGTTTGTTTAAAATCGGGCTCAAACCGCTAATCGATCATCTGAATTGCAAGTGTGGTGGGCGAGAAGACGATCGGCAGGACTGCCCGCCAGTTTCTGTTCTGAGGCCTCCAAGACTGGCTGCTGGCCGTTTTTTCCCCATCGCAGCTAAATGCTACTGATAACAGTAAGTAACAACATGAAAACTGCTCAAACAGTGATTTTCTGCCCTATGCCATATAAATGTGTACAGCAGTGTAGTCGCTTTGCAAGCAGCGACTGTGTCAAGTCCTGCCAGCAAGTGCAAGTCTGTTAAGCCATTGACTGTGTGCATAGTAATGAGTTCAGCCTCAGTTTAAAGTTTAAAGCCAGAGAGAGACTGTGAGTAGTAGCCAAATGTGCAGCACTAGTTTTACAGGAAATCCTGTGCTTAAACACCTGAAGCTTTAAGGGACTGTGAGTCAAAGAAATGTTTCCAGCATGTGGAAAGTCCGTGGAAAATCAAGTAAATGTGTTTAAAACAAGAGCAGTGCAAGTTTGTGCAGTTTGAGCAAAAGTTATCAGTGGTTTGTGTAAATCGGGTGCGCAGTGGCTTGACCCAATTTCTGAATGTTGAGGCACAGGAGTGCTGCCGCCGCCATTACAGGGTGGGGTAGTAAAGTAAACACAGCAGCAGAGGAGCCATTTTAAAACTAAAGAAAGTGTTCAATAAAGTGGGACTTTCAGTTACAGTGAGCTTTGTTTGTTTTTCTGCAGTTATGGCCTCAGGACCAGCTCGCTATCCGGATCATGCCTGGGTTGCAGTAACAGCAGCAGTGAATAGACTGAGGGATACTGAAAAGTGGTGCTGTGGAGGACAACTGCCTCCTCACGTGGCGATTCCTGGTTTTCTAGTGCATGTGTGTCAAATATGCTTGAGAGCTGGAAGGGACATCTTCATGATTCCTCACTGTGCTGGATGCCTAGAAAAATATGACTTGTATAAAGTGCCTCAAATTCGGTTGGCTCCCACATGGACAAAGGTTCAGGAATCTGCAGTTGGCAGCACACAGCACCAGGCAGAGCCTGTGAAGGAAGGCCCTTCAGGGGAGTGTGGCACAAAGCTAGAGGGTGCAGAGTTAGAGACAGAACCAGAAGTTGAAGTTTCGGATGCTGGATCCCAGAAGGAAAGTTCGGATAAAGCATCAGTAGACCCCTGGGGGGCCTAGCCCAAGTCTCTTAGGAGAAGACGAGATGCGGGAGGCCTTTGAGTGGGAGGTGTCGACCTCTGCGCCTAGTGATGAGTGGATAGTCTCAGGAGTGAGGATGACTGCTCACTCCTGGGCTCAGATCCTCAGTGAAGAGGAAGATGAGGGGGAACCTATGTGGTCTTGTGAAAAAGGAACGGGTACACAGCCTCAAGATCTTGCCTCGGAGGAATGCATGGAAGACAGTAGTGATGCCACTGCCCTGGCTATGCAGGAAGAAGTCAGGGATCCATTTTTAATTTCTTTGAGGATGTGAAGCTGGCAGAACCAGGACTGGCCGCCCCCAAGCCAGGCCAGCAGTCTCAGGTTGACCAAAGCATGTAAAGAGGAGAGACTGGTTCATAGAAAGGCAAATGAGATCTATGGTATGACCTTTCCTACCTTTCCTCGGACAGTCTGGGAAGAAATTGAGAACAGCAGGAAATCCTGGATCTGGGCCGAAGCAATGAAAAGTGTGCATCCTGGGGCCAACAAGCATGTAAAAAACAGACTGTTTCATGAGAAATATACCCAGTGGAAGACAGGCAGGACACTGTTTATGGACATAGTGCAGATAGTGGACGGAGATGGAAGTGAAATCCCCCACTGTGTGAATTATGTGCGCCCAGACAGGGTAATAATTCAAGCTCCTGGCCCCTGGTACTACTGGCCTCAGTGCAAGGACCTCCCAGCAAATGTGCCCATGCCTACTAAATGGAAAGCCAAGAAGTGGTAGTCAATACTGCCACACCAGACTGTGAAGTGCCATTATTGATCTGCCAATATGGACATCCAGGACTCAGGTGCCCCACATTCGTCAGTTCTACAGTGTACTGGCCTTTCCAGAATCCATCGACTGGCCTGCCAGTTGACTTCAGATCCAGAGAGGACACCAGCCCAGCTGTATCCTGCTTCATCGCCTGGTAATTGGATGACATCGGACCAGCTGTTTTTCCTTTTTTGTTCCTGTTCTAAGGTTCCATCTCCAGAGATGACATCAACCCAGCAGTTCCCAGATGTGCCCTCCTGTGGTGCCCGGAAGATGTCCGCCCAGCTGTATCAGAAAAAATGCTTCCAGGGAGAGTCTTCTTTAGAGGTGCAGGTCGATTCAGAATTTTCCATTCTACAAGGGGCTGGTAAGTCCAAACTTTTCTATCTTTATGACATTGCAGTACACACCCTACACTAGCAAACTCCAAAATGTGTGAACTGTCTGCAAAGACTCTCCCCTTCGGGACTTTGGCCTGTTAGAACTGTGCTTCACCAGGCTCCGGCCCAGGAGAGACTCTTTATTGGACTAGCTTCTGGGCATTGTGGTCACTAGTTGGGACTTTTAGGGCACTCCACCCCCCCCAAATGTGTATTGTAAATAATGTCGTTGTTTTCTAATGTATATACTGTTTTTCTACCTTTTCTAAAAAAAAAAAAAAAAATCTTTTTGGGATTCTTCAGTGTTTTGATGGTAGGGGTTTTAGGTAGACTGTGTATGCAGATTAGGAGTGTGTGTTGTCTTTCTTTTTCTTGTAGGTGTTCCTGGGAAGATAGAAGAGAAGACAAGAAGAGGAGGAGGGGCTCATTGGAGTTCCTCATTAGTACTTTAGTGTGTAGTAATTTAAAGTACTGTGGTGTTGTTATTGTTGTTGTTACTGTATTAACCCTTTCCTTCCACAGGTGTGGTTGTGGGGGTAGGGAGGAGGCAGTAAAATGGTGTTACAATGTGGTATTATTCTTGGTGTGTGGTTGCAGGTTGCCCAAGGTCAGGGAGGCCCCTGGGTTGTTTTTTTTTGGGGGGGGGTATTAAGTTAGAGGCAGATAGATTTTCCCTAGAGGGCTAGTGAGGCTGTGGTCCTGAACGGCCATAGGGACTGCAGTGCTGAGCTATTAGGGCTATGCTCTGGATAGTTCAACCAGAGCCACTAGGAGTCCATAGTAAGTGGGTAGAGTAGAGGCTGATACGTCAGCTAAAGGCCTCTAGGCCCTTAGTGTTGCCTGCCTGTGCTCGCACATGGTAGGAGAGGGCCTGATCACACTCCTCCACAGGTAGCACATAGGGTGGGATGGCCTAAAGTCAGGTAAACAATGACTGCGGACAGTCATTTTCCTAGTCAAGGGTGAGTGTAACCCCCTTATTACCCGGGGTTACTAGAATCCCAGTAAGACCTAGTGGTAGGCAGGGAAGGCAGCTTGTGAAACTCCAGTTAAATGGGTTTCACACTGTCTCACTCTGTTCTCAGTCTCAGCTGAGACTGAGGGATGACATCACCATAGAACTATCACAGCTGCATAAGCCACAATGGAATCTGCAGCAGGGAGTTGGAATAGAATGTTGGGAGGTTTGAACAGTAGTCCGTGGTTCAGTTGGAGTTGGGAGCTTGCTGTGAAAGTAGCACAGCAGCTCAGTGTAGGCTCTTGGAGCCTCAGCCCTGACAGAGGGCTACATTTAGGTAAAAGGGTGTGTGTCTCCACCAAAAGAGAGACACAGAAGATAATCATAAGTGGTGGAGACCGCTGATTCGGGTCTCAGTGCCCCCTCCCTTGGGGGATGGGGGCAGGAAAGGGTTTACTGCATATTCCAGGGACAACCCTCTGGTTCTGATACTAGTGGAGAAGCTGCCTATTTGTTCCAGAGTTTTTGGGAAACAAGAAGACTTGTGAATCGCCTGTGGGGCACCTGCAACCGGAGGGTGAGTGTCTGCCCTTACTAAAGGGCCTAAGATTTTCACCCTGGGACTTGTGTGACATGTGGGGATTGGACTACTGAAATAGTGGGAGGCCTAGAGTAATAGGCTTAGCCAAAAAGTAAAAGTATCTTCAAGTCCAGCGCTTACTGGGAAGTCAAAAGACATGTACAGGAGATGTGACATACATCTACCCAGGAATCTACATTGCCAAGCTTTCAGTAGAGAGTTGTTTAGTTTCCAGAGAAATGGCTGGGTATGGACTGTGGGAGCTGGAGGTGGGAGACCCCCCCCCATCTTTAGTGACCAGGTCCACCTCTACGGATTTGCTCTGAGGATTTCTACTTTGCCTCATGCACTTGGCCAGTGATGAGGGAAGTACCCAGACGTGAGATTGGAAGGAAAATTCCCTCTAGGAGTCGAAGGCTCTAAGGTGGTTTGGGGAGCCACAACAGGATAACTAGTTCATTTCCCAAAATGGACCGTGGATCAAGTGGCCGGCGGGGGAGCCGAGCCAGTGGGGAAAACCCAAATAGTGTACAAGTCGGGCTGTGTACCCAAAGCTGCGTGCAAGTCCAGGCTGTGTGCCCGGTGGATTCAGAGCCTGAGGGCTGGAAATAGGACAAAGTGTTCTGTTATCTCTAATCTGCATTACCAGGAATGTAGCCCTGTCCGGGGTCTGTCTATGCTTTGTTTGTTCAGCATGGATGTGAATAAAAGCCACACTGAAGAATCCCATTCCTGGTTTTGGACATTACAGTTATTGCTTCCTGTGTTCGGATTTACTTGGGTGCCCCTATGCAGAGTAGCCAAACCTAGGCCCCCTGTGCCGAGTAATCTCATCCTCCCCAAACCCAGTCCCCACCAGGTACTGCTGTCAGCTTCAACAGCATGCCATCTGTCGTTTTTACAAAAAGGCAGGGGTGAGGGGTTACACTTCTGTTCCAGCTTCACCAAGGAGAAGAATGGACCAGTGTCTTCAGGAGGGAAAAGAGAAGCGGGGGGGAGGGGAACGCAGATGTAGTGATGGAGGAAGACAGAGTGATGGAGGGGCTGCTTGCATTGAAGGTGGACAAATCACCAGGTCCGGACTGAGTACATCCAAGGGTACTAAAGAAACTGGCTGAGGAGCTGGCAAGGCCACTGGCAGACCTATTTAATAGTTCACTAGAGACAGGCATAGTACCGCAGGACTGGAGAACAGCACATGTAGTGCCGTTCCACAAAAGTTGTCCCAAGGATGACCCAGGGAATTACAGACCAGTCAGTCAGACCTCCATTGTGGGCAAGCTCATGGAGACCATACTAAAGGAAAGGTTGGTGGAATATCTAGAGGAGCATGGTCTCCAGGATGTGAGGCGGCATGGGTTCATTGGGGGGGGAAGGGAGATTGTGTCAAACAACTCTGATTGACTTCTTTGACTGTGTCACTAAGACAGTAGACAGGGGCCAAGCAGTAGACATCCTCTATCTTGATTTCAGCAAGGTCTTTGACTCTGTGCCCCACAACAGGTTGATCAGGAAGTTGGTGGATCTCGGAGTTGGGGAAAAGATGGCCAGATGGGTGGAAAACTGGATGAAGGACAGAACCCAGAGGGTGGTTGTGGGGGGGAAGAGTTATCTGGCACAAGATATGTAACCAATGGAGTCCTGCAGGACTCTGTGCTGGGGCCGGTGTTATTCAATGTCTTCATCAATGACACTGGAGATGGCATTAAGGGCAAAATGTGCCTATTCGCAGATGACACCAAGCTCTGTAGGAGAGTGGACACAGCTGAAGGGATACAGAACCTACAGGAAGATCTGGAGAAGCTAGGGAGGTGGTCCAGGATCTGGCAGCTTGGCTTCAATGCCAAGAAATGTAAAGTTATGCATACTGGAGCCAAGAATCCTAGGATAGAGTACTACCTGGGTGGAGTCTGAGTATCTGCATCAGAGGAATAGAAGGACCAGGGAGTGATGATCACTAATGACCTGAAACACTCCACACAGTGCAAGAAAGCAGCAGCAAAGGCAAACAAGATGCTGGGATGCATATCTAGGGGGATCAGTAGTAGAAAAGAGGAGGTTATACTGCCCTTGTACAGGTAACTGGTGAAGCCGCATCTTGAATATGGAATTCAGTACTGGTGCCCACACCTCAAAAATGACATTAACCTTCTGGAGAAGGTCCAGAGGAGGGCTACAAAGATGATAGCTGGTCAGCAGGGTAAGGCATACAAGGAAAGGTTGAGGGCACTGAACATGTACTCCCTGGAAGACAGGAGAGAGGGCACATGATTGGGATCTTCAAGTACTTGAAAGGGATAAATAAGGTTGATAAGGAGAGTCTCTTTAAGCTGAGTGGCAAAAATAACATGAATAGGCACAGTCTTAAGCTGGAGGGTAGGAGGTTTAGGAGGGAGGTCAGGAAGCACTTCTTCACAGAGAGGGTGGTAGACATTTGGAATGCGCTGCCAGAAGAGGTAATCTCATTGAAGACTGTGGACAGCTTTAAGACAGGCTAGGACAGGTATAGGGGGAGGGTAAGGGTCATGGGTAGGGAGGATGGGAGGAGTGGGGAGAGGGGGCAGGGACAGTAGCTCAAGCTGTGAACCCTGCAACACAAGTAGACTTGATAGACCAAATAACCTTCTTCTGCTGGCTTCTTCGTATGTTCATATGTACTACTGTGAAAGTGGGCAAAGTGAACACCAATAAGTATAGTGGTGTTGGTCTTGATGATGGCGAATGTGTTCTTGTATTCTTTCTTTTAACGCAAATGTTGTGTAGCCCACATAAATTTTGGGACAAGGGCATTTTAAAATGTAAACAACATACCAGGTGTTCAATTAATAGATTGCTTGACAGATAAAGTGTAAGAAGAGACAGGATGTATAAACTGTTTTTCTTGAAAATAAAAACTGGCACACATTGTAGTGGCACAATGGAAGCTGCCCTTGGGAGGAAGGGGCAACCATTCAGAATGGTTGTTAAGGAGCGGTTTGGTGTAAAGGTTACTATTGACCATGTCTCTGGAATTTTCACCTTTTCTGTAGGAGATTGTTGGTTGTTCCTCCATTGTTTGTTTCAAAACAGGGTCACCGTCCAAAACATGCCAGAATTTCTGAAGGATGTGGTCAATCTGTGGTGCAAGTTGATTATACGTGGTGACAAAAGTGACTGGTTATGCATTTATTTTTGTTTTTAGCATAGGTGTCACAAGGACACCAGGATTACAGGTACAGTAGGTGTTCTTGATCTGCAAATTGCCTCATTGAGGATTTTCTCTGGGTACCCCCTCTCCAGGAATTTTAGTCTGAGCTTCCCAGCGTGTACATCAAACTTTTCCAGAGTGCAGCAACTGCAACAAACGTGGACAAATTTATCAGTCTAGAATACCTCTTTTCAAGTGGTGTGGATATGCACTGCACGCATGTAGTGAACTGTAATGGGATATAGGTTTCTTGCATATTTCAGTTTGCACACACTGCCCATCCACACTCTTGAGATGGAGGTCCAAGAAGATAATATTCTCTTTGTTACACAAAGAAGTGAAACTAAGTCCCAATTCATTTTTGTTAAGAAAATGTACAAAGGTTTGGTCCAAGTGCATGTTTCCCTTCCAGGTGATTAAAATATGAATAAACCTACCCCATAGGTAAATATGGCGCAGGAATGGGTTACGGTCTTGGTTAAACACAATGACCCCCTTCCACCAAGTCAAAAATAATTTGGTGTAGGAAGGGGGCCATTCTGGTTCCCATGGCTGAACCTCAGGTTTGGGAGATAGAATGTTCTATCAAAAGTGAGACAGTTACTTGTTATTATACAATGGCACATTAGAAACTAGAAATGTAATTGGCAAACTGGGTCTTTTATCCATGAGTCAATCTCAGCACAACTCATGGATAAAGATCCAGTCAGCCACATCTTAATAACTACAGAAAAAAAAAAATCAGTCCAAGTCGCCATGTTGATTCTCAGTAAACCGCCATGGAGAACCACAATGGAAAGCATCTCTATGAACAACTACACTAGCCTCCAGAAACAATAGGAAAAAGATGCGACAATCAACCATAAAACCACCTGCCTCACCTACTTTTAAAATACTGACTTCATCCCCCAATCCCAACGAGGCCATTATCTGCCAGGTCCTTTGACGCTCACTCACTCTAGCGTTGGCTACGGTCAGTGCTGGCACTTGTAACAGTCACTCCCTCCTACCTCCACTGCACTACTGTAGCTCCCCAGTCCCACAAGAAAACAGCAATGCTCTCCAATTTCCAAGCCCAGTTAAGAAAACAGAAAATAAAATTGAAAAAAAACCTCAGGACCCAGTCCAGCTGCTCTCTCACTGTCCTTCACTGTACACTGTCCGCTCTCAGTCTGCCACCTGCTAGTCTCGGCTGCCTTGCCAGGCATCTCTGCTGCTGTCTTTATCTTCAGAGAAAAAAATTCCACATAACTTTCTAGAAAAGGAGAAGTGTGTGTGTGTGTTTGTAAGAGAATATTCTATCTAGCAACAGGGAACTATTTTACACACAGAGTAAGGATATTACACAGAAAATCAATTAAAAAGTTTCTTTTGAAGAAAAAACACTTTGTTTTTAAAAAAAACAAATGTTTAATTCCTAGCCATTGTATAATCACAATAAACCACTCCAGGGTGTGGGTTATGCTGGGATTTACTCATGCCTGATGTGGATTTGGTCACTCAGCCTGCAGCCCCATGACCAAACCACATCAAGCATGAGTAAATCCCAGCATAACCCGCACCCTGTCATGGTTTATTGCTTAATTATAAAATGGGCAAAGCATTTCTTGAACTGTGATTGGCTGATCACCTACTTCAGCAGTCTCCTCATCAGGCCGTAACTTAACAACCGGCACTACTTGTGCCAACCAAAATGTAGCACACGGAAAAAACAATCCGTGCCACTGCTCTCCCAATGCAGCCCATTACCTAGCATGTGAGGGGAACCACACAACCGCTGCACAGGGAGGGTGGTGCCACCAACAGAAAAACAATACAACATCCCTCCATGACAAAAGTCTGCAGACGCGCTGCCTGTTCAGTTTTTTTCACTGCCTGTCTGCCCCTGGCCAGTGCAGATCCATCTCTCCCTCCCAGCATTTCAAAGCATGCCGAGGGGCTGGGGACGGTTACCACGATCTCAACATCATCAGTAGTTTCCAGCAACTGGCTCTATGTTCTCCCAGCCACCCCTCCACATCTGTGACAGGACACAAATCACAATCCTGTTAATGCTTTGACAGTGCCATACAGCACAAGTTATTTGTTTTAATAAAACCACAAAGCAGACCCGGTCAATACAGCGGCCACTATGGGACACGCTCACTCACAATCTAGTGGGCCAGTGGATGCAAGTAAAAAACAAACTGTAAAGAAAAGTGAAGTAAATTAAAAAACAAACAAACAGAAAAACCTGAAGTGGGGGAGAAACAGTTGGGAAGAGAGACTGACAGGCACCATACGGAAACTGCTCTATAGTGCACCCAATAACAGACACAGTGGCTGACAGTCAAGCTGGTCAGCGGCTACAACTGAAAAGCAAAGCCTCATCAAAAGTAAAATAAAAAAAACTGAGGAGACAGACACCAACGTCCTGTAGTGGCTGGATGATAAACAGTATATAGCCTACAAGTCTGCAGTACAGATTGGCTATTTTTCTGCCCTCTGCATATGGAACAATTTCTAGCATACTTTTTAATAGTTTTTTTTTTTTTTTTTCTTATTGGGATGGGGGGGCATTTTATAAGCGTGATAAGACACTCTGATGTGTGGGTTATTGCCTGATAAGAGTACTTCCCAGGTGCTAAAGGTCATAACGCACCTGGGGCATGCTCTTATCAGGTCATAACCCACACCTCGCTGTGTCTTACTGCTTGCCTATGAGTCTGGTAGCTTCCTGGATAAACTGTGGCAATAAGTCAGCAGCTAGTGGGCAATAGGTAAGACGGTGTTCTAGTGCCATAAGACCAAGTTCACGGTGAACACTGGTGTATAAGCGAGGTACCTTGATGGACAGCAAAATAAATTCTGAGGACCAGACCAACCCCTCCAGTGTGGATAAAATATCCTTGGTATCCCCGATATATACAGGTTGTATGATCACTAATTGTTTTATGAAATGATCCACAAATAGTGATATTTTTTCTGTCTGGGCTCTCTGACCTGAAATTATGTGTCTTCTCACGAGGCTGGTCTGGTCCCTATGAATTTTGGGTAGAACACAGATTGTTGGTATATTGGAGTGTTCCACCTGTACAAACTGGAATTCAGATCTGGTTACTGTTCCTACTGAAAAATGTTCTTGAAGGAACATATAAATTCTAAATTTAAGTTCCTTGATAGATCTGCTTCAAGTCTTCTAGTTTCCCGTCGTGGATCTGGGTCACCGGATTGGGGGGGTCGGGGGCTGGTCAGCCCAAGGGGCTCTTCCTGAGGGGCTCCCAGCTCCTTACCTCTGAACTGGTGAAGGACCCTGGGGTGATGCTTGATGATGGTCTGACACTGCGATCGCAGGTGTCGGCAGTCATCAAGTCATCCTTTTACCACCCAAGGAAAATCACTAGGATCAAGCACCTTGTTCCGTCCAGTGAACTGCCTATATTGATCCACGCCTTTGTGACCTTGCACCTTGATTACTGAAACTCCCTTTACTTTGGGCTACTGAGGGTTGATATTCGCTGCCTGCAGCTGGTGCAGAACACTGTAGCCCGGTTGTTGACAGGGACTCCCCGTACATGTCACATCACACCGGTGCTGTGCAAACTGCACTGGCTGCCAATTCAATGGTGGATCACCTTCAGAGTTGGATTACTGACCTATAAAGCTCTACATGGACTTGGTCCGGACTACCTGAAAGAGCCTATGTCCCCTTACTGCCCAGAGCGATTGCTCTGCTCGCCTGACAAGGGGTTGCTAGAGAGTCCAAGGATATCTCTAAAATCTTCAGGGGTGCATGCATTTAAGTACGCGGCCCCAGCCCTTTGGAATTTTCTACCACATCAGCTTCGGGAGTGCGTGACCGTGGGGGGCTTCAAACAGGTGTTAAAGACCTATTTATGGAACCGAGCATATCCTAATTATTAATGTGGATTACTGGATTTTAATTGAATATTTTATATAAAGTTGTTTTACTCCATTGTTTTTAATTTAATGTAATGCACCTTGATAATTCTGAAAGGCGCATAATAAAGATTATTATTATTTCCTAATCATGCAGCTGTTTGTATATCTCTTCATACTGCTTTTTGTTTAGGATTACAATTTTCCCACCTCTATCTGTTTCCATAATTTCCGCAGTGTACAATTTTCTGATGTCTTCTAATGCTTTCCTTGCTTCCTTGGACAAGTTATAGTGGTGGTATTTCCATTCTGATGAACAGAGTTTCTGTACTGCTGGGAGAACTACTGTAGGTGCAGGTATGCAAGTAATGCTGGTGACCCTGCAGCTGAATGGTTAAATACAGACTGAGGTTAAACTTGGTGGCTCTAGGGAAGTGGTGCACATTTGGTTCAAGCTCAGGCTGTGTTGACAGTTCTGGATCAATAAAGATCAAGTGTATCTGTGATGTGAGGTTCTGAATCTGCTAATAGTTCTGAGAGCCAGAACATCTTGGTTGAAGTCAAAGGAAAGTTCAAGGTTTCAGTACCCCATAGCTACGTCTTTGCTATAGACCTTTTTCAAATTCAGTTTCCTGAAGAAAGTACAGTGACAAGTACCCCCCCACTCCCATTCATGTACAGAAGGCATTGAAATGGGGGTCCTTGTAGATGCCTATGGTACCACTGTAGATTCTACTTGATCTCTAGCCCATTCACACACACACACACACCCTTCTTTCCCTAAGAATCCCGTATGCCTATCCCATGCATTCTTGAACTCCATCACTGTTTTCAGCCTTCACTACCTCTGCTGGAAGACTATTCCAGGAATCCACCACTCTTTCTGTGAAGTACTTCCTCACATCTCTCCTGAATCTGCCCCCCTCCAGCTTCTTATCATACCACCTTGTCTTTAGGCACTTTTTTCCTGAACAATACTTCCCTCCTGTACCTCATTTACCCCCATAAGGCATTTAAAGGTCTCTATCATATATCCCTCTCCCTCTTTCTCTTCCAGGGTGTACATATTGAGGTCCTTTAGTCTCTCCTCATAGGGCTTCTGATGCCAACCACATCATTTTAGTTGTTTAGCTGCTCTCCTCTGTACCGCCTCTACTCTATGTACTTCTGGAGATGTGGTCTCCAAAACTGGACACAGCACTCTAGGTGGGGTCTTACTAGTGATCTATACATAGGCAATACCACCTTCCTCTTTCTGCTGGCGATACCCCTTCCCTATGCAGCCCAGCATCCCACTAACCCTACCAGCAGCCTTGTCACACTGCCTGGCCACCTCTAGGTCATCCAATATGATTACATCCAGATCTCTTTCCTGCTTGATGGTATCAGTACCACTTATCCCATTTTGTACTTCACCCCTGGATTTCTGTGACCCAAGTGCATTACTTTGCACTTTTTTGCAGTGAAACCCATCTGCCATACTCTTGACCATTCCTCAAGTTTTCTCATGTCTCTACTCATCTTTTCCACACACACCCAGAGTGTCCACCCTACTGCATATTTTGGTGTCATCCGGACAGAGGCAGACCTTCCCTTTCAGCTCTTCTGGAATGTCATTTATAAAGAAATTTGGAGGACCAGTCCCATCACTGATCCCTGAGGCACCCCACTGGCCTCCCTCCCTTTCTCGGAGTGAACTCTGTTTACCACCACCCTCTGCTGCCTATCCCCTAATTGATTTCTTACCCGGTTTACCAACTTTGGACCCACTCCTAAGCTACCCAGCTTGCTTACTAGCCTCCTATGTGGAATAGTGCCAAAAGCCTTACTGAACTCTAGGTACAGTATGCCACATCCAGCACTCCACCCTGACTTAATTCCTTGGTCACCAAGTCAAAGATATCTATCAGGCATGACCCCCCCCCCCACAGTAAATCCATGCTATCATGGGTCCTGTAACCCACTGGATTCAAGATATCCTACAACTCTTTCCTTCTGGAGTGATTCCATTAACTTTCCCACCACCAATGTCAAACTGACTGGCCTATAATTGCCAGCTTCTTACCTATTACCATTTCTGTGAAGTAGGACTACATTTGCCCTTCTCCAGTCCTCTGGAACCACTCCTGTTTCCAATGAGCTGTTGAACAGGGCTGGTAGAGGTGCAACAGGTACCTCCCTGAGCTTCCTCAGTACCCTTGGATGCACCCTGTCTGGCATCACTGCCTTGCTCACTTTCAGATTAGCAAGTCCCTTCAGGATTCTCTTCTCTGAAAACAGACTGGTGTCCACCTCCCCCATTCATTACTGCTTTTACTTTTTTGTGGTCCCTCCCCTTTTCCTTCCTATATGAACACTGAACAAAAGGAGAAATTCCTACTTACTTACCGTAATTTCCTTTTCTGTTAGTTCTGTTGTCAATAGGGAGTTAATACATATAGGTAATGAACACCTCTACTGGGGTAGTAGCACAGCCCAAAGCTCTCAGTCAGCATTAGAACCTTGGGCCCATGAGCATTCTGAGATCATTAATTCTCCAGTCATATGTGTCCATGTAGTACCTCTATACATCCATATAACCAGTAATCTCCATGTTGCCAAGGTCAGTGTACTCTTTCCTTAACCTAATGCCAAACACTTAGATATGTATATAATCTATGACATTATAAAAGGATAAATGAATGACCTATCCCATTCTGGGGAGTTGGCTGATGGACTCTTGCCGGCCAACTGTCTGGCATGTCTCTTACGCTTTCAACCACTGATCCTTTGACAGGGTTGGTATGCTACTGAGAACACTTGTAAAATATGTAATTTCAAACAGACATAACATTAAACATGATTGGGCCGGCCCAGTGGTACAGAGGGTTGAGGCACTGGCGCCTTACCTCACACCACACCGGAGACCCGGGTTCAGGAACAGACTCAGGTCACCGGGGGTCGGCAGGCGAAGGGGAGGATTGAGTGTCTGTAGGACTGCTCTCCTCTCCTGGGGTAGGTTACAGGGCCACTTCGCTCTGCAGCAGCCCCCAGTGGAGACCGGGAGCACTGCAGAAAGTGTCGCAATGCAGGAAGTGCCAGAAAATGGGAAAAAACACTCCTGATTGGCTGGATGATGGCATCCGGTCTACTGGTACCCTCCAGGCTTCCAGTGGGCTAGTCTGCCGAAGCAGCGCCCCAAGGCTGAAGTAAAATATAGTGTAGAATATTCCAAATCACCCAGATCCTCTGATCCCTTAAAATGTAGAGCCACAGTAAGACTTTGTCTGAATAGACCTCCTTTGGTGCGACCAGATGGTGGGATTGGGGTGGGGTGGGGTGTTACCGACTCCGTGGTCCGTAATGGGTGAATCCCAGCCTATTATGGTGAGACAACGTGGTGCCCCCTCCCCCTCCCCCCAGTGCACCTGGAGGAATTTCAAGCTTGGCTTTTACTCTGCAGAGATGTTCCATTCAAAAGGTGGCCTGGTGCTGAAAGAGGATCATTTATACTGTTGTTGGATAAGATTTGATCTCGATAGTACCAGGATATGTTATTTTTTGCAGTTTACCTGTTTGAAGGCATTGTTGGTTAACTTTCTGCATCACTTTCTACTAAGAAGCATGTTATTTTGCTACGTAGTACTTTGCAAAACGCTGTGTTCGAAGGCTATTTTGAAAATGAAGGGTCAGACTGTGTCTCCTGCATCGATGCGGCTTGGTGAAGTCTCATTTATTGCGTTCAATGCAGATTTCCCTCAGACACAATCCTTTAATTATGATAACAGGAACTCTGCTCTGTTTTACTGTGGCCTCCTCCTTCATTTCAATGGGAGATATTTTAACTTTGTTTTCTAATGTTAATGGGAGACGGACTCCTATCATTCAAATTTGCCTACTTCTTTATTTTATGTGCTTCCCTTATGTTTCTTTTTATATATACCTTCATACAATCCATCATTAAGAACTGTTGTGCTATAGTTGCGGATAGTGGTAGAATACCGCGACTGTTTAAAACTGATTTGGGAAGCTTATTCCTTTTTTTTCAATTTTGATTATTGGGATAGATAATGTTGGCTATATTATAGGGTAAGAGGATGGTATTATTTGATGTGAATCAGCTGGGAGGAGAATTCTATGTATTTGTTGCTATTTTTCTTGTTTAATATATGTGTTTTTTACATACTTAAATCAGGGAGGGCTATGGGGGAGGGACTGATTATTGTCTGGTGGGGGTGGTCCCTGGGCTACGCTGGGGGAAGTAAATAGGTTAAAGTTTTTTTAGGGTCACCTGCCTGTTTTTATTGGGTTAGACTGAGCAGTGATAGTCAATACTGTATACAGCATGCGGGGAGGGAGGGTGGCTTTGGGTACGACTCTGCATGCCCACTGGACTCCTCCCTTCCACTCTCTACAGGGCTCCCTATTTGGGGATAGTTATACTGTGAAGCTTGGTTCCCCCTTGGCGTTCGGGGCCAGGTTGCGGTGTCCCCCTCTCCCTAAAGAGACTATGACTTGGGCTCGCGATTAGAATACTAACTTTTTGTGAGACTGTTCAGTCCGTCTTTCCATAGTTCAGCCCTAAGAGGAGTTTTAAGGAGGGGTCTTCATTACCCAATGGGTTTGTTTTTATTTTACTTAGTATATTATTAAGGATCCAGACGGGTGTCCCCTGGCTACTCTATGAGAAGTAGTGGTTTGAAAGATGTTTCCCTTTTTTGGGGACAGGAGGGGAAGGGGTTGGGAAAAAGGATTTTTCTACTTTTTGGGTCTTCACGTGGGGGAGGATGATGTTGGGGCTTTGGAGGGTTTTGTAGGGGGATTATTATTGTTACTGTTAATGTACCTTATGCTACTGTTATTAAGTAGGGGCTTGGTTTTTCATAGGGACGTGACAATGGTGGGGAGGGAAAGTATTCCAGGGAGAGGGGTGGGCTAGTTGGATGGGAGGTATTGGTAAGCAAGTTTTACAGTTACGTAAAAGTTCTAAAGTTTAGAGTTTGTGAATTTAGTTTGTTTAATAAACAGCAAAAAGCAGTGAACAGTAGTAGAAACAATGGTTATCATGTTGTAAAAAAAAAAAGTGTACCAGGGAGGTTATTTTAAGTGGGTATTACCATGAGACCTTTAAAATGTATAACTTGGAATGTCAGGGGTCTAAATACAGTGGTCAAACGAGTCTGGAGTCATTAGGAAAATGAGGGGGTACACTGCATTCCTCCAAGAAATCCAACTTACAAGGGAAGAAGCAACAAGGCTGGCAGATTCATTTTTTTGGGGGGCGCACATTCCTGGTTTCCCCTTTATGTTCAGGGCATCGGAATGGCCATTTGCTGCACCACCACCTCAAAGTGGAGGTGACTGACCATACTGGAACCCCAGGGTAGATATCTAGTGGCGGATGTCACCATGGGGTGGGGGGGAGACCCGCTATACCCTGATCTCTGTATATGGGCCGAATATTGACATCCATGGTTTTTCTATCACTTGGCACTAACATTAGCTCCTTTTCCAGGTAACATTATTATAGGTGGGAATTTCAACACATACTGGGACCCTGCCATGGACCATTACGACAACAGAATGCAATCTCCTCTGAAGAGCTCTATGGCCCTGGGGGAACTGGCTAAGGAGAGGGCACTGCGGGAGGTGTGGGGGCACTTGCACCTGCATTACTCTTTCTATTCACATATGCACAAACTTTACACTAAGATTCAGTTATTTTTTGGCATCCCTTAATATAATCCAGAGTGAAATATCAGCCAATCATGGTCCCATCTGTATTTCCGACCATGCACCACTAGGAGTCTCATTCTCCCCTAATCAAGATCCTCTTCCGAGTAATCAATGGCGCATGGATCCTACCCTCCTGACTAAAAGAGGTTTTAGGGAACACATATCCAGGAACATTAAAGAATTCTTGGAGAACAACAAAGTGGAGGATACTTCCGTCTCCACTATGTGGGAGGCATTGAAAGCGTACATTAGGGATGTTACCATTTCTTACGCCTCAAACCAATGCAAAAAAAAAAAGCTCTAGAAGAGGAAAAGGCCTTGGAGGCTCAGATACTCGAGTTAGAGGGACGAGCAATGGCAGGACATGGGTTGGACAAAAAGAGGGAGTTACAACAAATGAAAGGTAAACTGAACCAACTCTCCTCAAATCGCATTGAAAGGGACTTCCTAATGGCTAGAGCAGGCACATACTTAGAGGGGGATAAGGCGGAGAAGTGGTTTGCTTGGCAGATCAAGAAAAACAAGCTGATAGAATGATCTTATCCTTAGAAGATGCAGAAGGGACTTTAACATCTGATCCCACGAAGATCAATTTGACCTTTAAACAATTTTATGAGACTCTGTACAAGTCGGAGGTCCCCTCAGATGCGGACCTCCAGAGTTTCCTGGATGGTGCCTCACTGCCTGCCCTAGACACTAAACTTAGTAAAGAATTGGAGGGCCAGATGACCATGTCAGAAATAAAAAATGCTATTTGGGCCACAAACACGGGCAAAGCCCCGGGCCCGAACAGCATTCCCCTAGAGTTCCATAAGATTTTTTGGCTTGAACTTCTGTGCATCCTTTCCCAGATGATACAGGAGGGTCTGGAGAGTGGTGCCCTTCCCCCGACCCTGCAACTTGTGACTATCACGGCCCTTCCCAAACCGGAAGAGGATCCCACAAAGTGTGGGTTCTATCACCCCATATCTCTGCTTAATGCAGATTACAAAATCATAGCTAAAATACTGGCTATGCAATTTGAGGGTATACTACCAATACTGATTCATCAAAATCAATGCGGCTTTGTAAAGGGGCGACAGACCAAACATAACACTAAATATCATACATGGGTGGGCAGCAGACAGAAAAACACATCGGTCGGGGTCTTCTCGGCTTAGATGTGGAGAAGGCCTTCGACCGTGTAGAATAGCAATTCATGTTCGCCACGCTCAAGAAGTAGTTTGGGTGCCAGGTTTAGAGCCTGGGTCCAGACCCTATATAATTCTCTCCAAGCACAAATCCTGACGAATGACACCTTGTCAGTGCCCTTTACCCTTACTAGGGGCATATGGCAGGGGCTTCTACATGTTTTAACCATGGAGGTGTTGGCCACAGCCATCCGCCACCACTCAGATATTCGAGGGTACTCTGGAGGGGGACAACACCATGTGGTATTACTCTTCGCAGATGATGTCCTGCTGTTCCTTAGAGAACTGGAGACATCAATTCCAGCACTGACATGACTATTCGACACATAAGGGCCATTTTCTGGGCATAAAATTAATTGGTCGAAGTGCAAATGGATGCCACTGGGAAGGGGTAATATCACCCTGTGCATTAAGAACTACACGCTGACACCTACACTTTCCCTTAAATACTTGGGTATATACCCCCCCCCAGGAAACTCTCAAGCCTCTGTGAAATAAATTATAAACCTCTCAAAGGTAGTTCGAGAGGAGTGTGAGAGATGTGGTAGCCTTCCCCTTACCGTGATAGGGAGGGTGAATGTGGTTAAAATATGTGTGCTGCAACAGTGCCTCTACCTCTTCCAAACATTGCCCATCCATGTTCCCACAACCTATTTTAAGTCCTTGAGGGAGTCTATAATCACCCTTTTATGGAAGGGCAAGAGACCTAGAATTCAGCAAGAAATTCTATGCAGGACTGAGGCTAAGGGGGGTCTGGGACTCACCAATCTGTACCTCTATGACTTGGTGGCTCAGATTGTATCCTTGGCTGAACTGATGCAGGACAGCTCTCCAGAGAGAGCATGGGTGGCATAGGAATTAGAGTCGCTGGACACCCCTCTGGAGTTTTCATTATTTGAGGCTGCCCTGAACAGGAGGATAGTTAGGCGATTCCCCAACCCGTTTACCAGGGCCACGATGTGAGGATCGTTGTCAGCGCACCATATACTAGGTTATCCGGCCACACTAACCCCGGATGCATCAATAATGCATGCGATCTGATATGAGGGTTGGGTGCCAGATCCTACCCGAAAAATACTCCAGGCTTGGAGAAAGGTTGGCTTGTGCCATATATCCCAACTCTATGATCAGGGAAACTTGCTCCTGTACCAGCAACTACCCAGGGACTTCAAACTCCACCCATCCCAGTTCTTCACTTAGCTGCAGAATCGTGCTAGGCTTCTAGATACAGACGGTCCAAGAGACCTTGCCCTGGCGCTTAGGAGATCCCCCCTTGAAGACGTATCGAAGAGGTCTCCCACAGCCTGATTGCATAGGCTGTTGGCCAATTGCTACCGGACTCGTCTGGGCAGCCTGTCGAACCCTCTGGGGCCCCTGAAGAGTAAATGGGATAGAGATTTGGGAGGGGGCAGGTTGACCGAGGGAAACTCTGAGTCAGTACTCAGTAGGGGAATGGCCTACTCAGTCAATAATAGACAGAGCTATACATTTTAATATCCTCCACAGAACATATTTCACCCCAGCCTTAGCTAACAGGATAGATTCCAATTGCTCTGACCTTTTTCCTATGTGTAAGGCACAAAAAGGCACCTTCTTCCATATGATATGGGAATACCCGAGAGTTTCCACTTACTAGTATGGCATAGTTTCTATAGTGCAATGGGTACTGCGCGATAACACAGGAAATAGAAGCAGGGGAAGTCTTGTTGGGACTGCCAGGGAGATCAAAGGGGAAGGGTGAGCCTGGATCATCCTTTGTGGGCATTGGCTGTGGTGGTGGGCAAACAGGTGTTGGCAAGTCATTGGTGACTATAATCCATACCCACGCTTGCCCAATGGGCTAAGCTTCTATTGCAATGCATGAAATTAGAACAAACCCAATATAAAGCAATGCAGAGGGAGGATAAGTTTCAAAACCTGTGGGGACCACTGAAGCAGTCTCTGACAAGTCCCTGGTTCCCCTCCTTGTAATACGGGAGAAGGCTGAAATGTCTGATAAACCTGATGTTCCAAAACAAACCAGTTGTACTTGGCATGTATATCCTCTGACCAGTACTATTTAGGAATACTGCTTGTAATCCTTGATGGTAAATTATTGTAATGGTCCAAACCAAAGCAGTAGGGTAAGGCATACCTAGATAGTGGGTGCAGATAATGGACCCATTCCTACCTCTGTATAACAATACTGCTTGTCTTGTGTGACAGGAAATGTTTACCGTGTTTGTATAATGATGAGAATGTAGTGTGCATAAATTGCTACATTGCTGCAAATTTAAAATAAAAGTTTTTTAAAAAAAAATACACACATCAATAAATAAATAACATCAGCTTATAGTATTACATAAAGTTCTGCAATTTTATTACATGCAGGAACCTTCATCTCTGCTTGGAGTATGCATAATGCTGATATTTTCCACTAATGATTCTGAAAGATTGCTCGAGTAGACTAAGCACACAGACTCACCAGTTATAGCAGGCACTGTGCCTTACAACCACTGAGATGTAACATGGTCTTAACAGAGGACAGTTATGTAAGAATTTAGTTGCTAGGCACTAGGACCACATGGAAGCCTTTTTCTCTAGCAGTCTGTTAGGGGCCGCCCACTCCGACGTCACGTCAATGTCACCAACCTATTTAAAAGTGGGTGGCCCCGCCCCTTCCCCAGTTCTGTCCCTCTGCTGGAAACCATACGAGCCAGGCATCCCACTAGGAAACCGAAGAGAGAGAGATGTGCCCAGCACACATAAGGCTGGAACCACCAGACAGCCAGACTGTCTGCAGAAAGCTAAAACAGTGGGATGGAGGGAGTGACACATGGCCTGATGAAAGAGATTCCCTCAAAAATCTACTGTTACCATAAGTACTTATATAAATGTTCCATTTTCTTCAGGGTTATCCCATCAGGTCACACCTATGGAACGAGTCCCAAGCAGTTCTGACAGCAAAACAGTCTGGGTGGCAGGAGGCCGAAGGCCTAAGGAAAAAGGCTTCGAAGCACAGCTAGGCCAAAGCCAGCCCTTTTTCTAGATGCAATGTTCAGACTGTAGTGCTGTGTGAAAGTGTGGACAGTACTCCAAGTAGCAGCAGCACAGATTTCAACAGCTGACCCATTCCTGAAACAGGCAACAGAAGTACCCATGGCTCTGGTTGAATGGCCATAAACAGCTCCAAGTTCCTTACCGTACTTCTTGCAACCAAAAGTAATGGGAGATACCGGAGGATTAAGGATCCCTTCTGCGCATAGGCATAATTACAGCAGTGACTTGCTCGCCTCGTGAAATACATGTAGCACCGCCTACTGCTGTGACATCATCAAAATTAGAAAAAAAGCCGGCCATGATAGAAATAGAACTAAAGTACAAATACTCTTACAGCCATAGACAAATCTGAAATAGAACGGGGGGTGTGGGGGGCGGAGCCCCCCCAATTACAAGTACAAATAGTCTTACAGCCACGATCTTAAAACTAAAACCAGACAAATCTGAAACAGAAATACATGTAAGCATAAGTGGGGGTGTGGGGGGCTGAGCCCCCCAATTACAAGTACAAATAGTCCTACAGCCACGATCTTAAAACTAATAAACCAGACAAATCTGAAATAGAAATACATGCTTTTTGAGGACCGTAGAATGAATGCTTTTCTTGTGGGACTTTGTGCAATTCAATCATGAAGAATGTGATGTTTCTGGAGCATGTGCAATTTAATGTGTTCCGTATTTTCCACCCGTGCAATATATTCCATTATGTGCAACATGCGTTATGAATTTTATGTTTACACTATAACTATTGTATGTCTAGAGTCGAGTGCAATAAATACAGTTTTTTTTTAAATGTGGCAGGGCTTGTCCATGTCGAACAGTGTACTGCCAGAAAAGGGGCGTGGGCAAAATGACGGCAAAATTAGTCATTACCGTAGCACACTTAATTTTCAAATTTGCGCATGAGGGATCCTTAATCCTCTGGTATCGCCAAGTAATGCAGTTGGCCAACCATTTGGACAAGCACTGTTTTGAAATTGGAGCACCCTCTCTCTTAGGGGTGAATGAAACAAACAACTGAGAGAACTTTTTGCAGTCCTTTGTATGGTGTGTATAGTAACTGAGACTTCTATGCACATCTAAAGTATGGAGCCGTGGTTCCCCTGGACTGGCATGCTCTGGATAATAAACAGGCAGTGGATAGACTGATTTAAAGTAAACTCAGACAACACCTTAGGGAGCAAAGTACAGTTATGTAAGAACTGACCGTAACAGTAGATCTTTGAGAAGATTTCCTGCAGCAGATAACACCATTAGGACTATGCCACCAGGCACTAGGACCGCATGGAAACATTCGAGCTAGCAGTCCCCCGGCACCACCTCAGTTCACCTGCTGGAGACCCAGCTAGCATAAAGGATGGGGAACCGAGGAGGTTCTAACATTCCCCAGAGAGAAGAAAACTGAGATAAAAACGGGGGAAGGTGGGAGGGGAAAGCATACCTGCTGCAAGAGGTCTTCTTGAAGATCTACTGTTACGGTAGGTTCTTATGTAACTGTACTATCTTGCTTCAAGACAGAGCTCTTGCAGCAGGTAACACCATTAGGACTCAGTCGCAAGCAGTTTAAGGATAGAATCCAGGTCAGAAGGGTGGTGGTTATAGGCAGAAGTAAACCACCGGTACTCTTAAGATAGTAGTCCCTGGAGAATGGCTAGGCCAAAGCCTGCCCTTCCTTGGAAGCAATGTCCAGACTGTAGTGCTTAACATAGGTGTAGACTGAACTCCAAGTGGCAGCTGCGCAAAGATCAGCTGCTGAGACATTCCTTAGGGATGCAAAGGAAGTGACAACACCCCTAGTGGAGTGACCTTTAACCGGTCCAGGATGGGACGAAGGTCCCCTGTCTTTTTCCGGACTAGGAAGAAGTGGGAGTAATACCCCCTTCCCCTTTGACTTGGTGACACTGCTTAGATCGCTTTCTTGCTCAACAGGGCTTGGATTTCTGTCTGGATGAGGCCCGCATGGGATTGAGAGCAATGGGTGGGAATTGGTGGGTTGTTTGGTGGAATTTGGGAGACTTCCAGTGCATAACCCCTTTCTATGATTTGGAGTACCCACTGATCTGCAGTGATACTGGACCAGCTGCTGAGGTAAAGGGAGAACCTTCCTCCTACTGCCTCCCCCTGTAACTCCGCCGGGGGGGCAGGCAAGAAGTCATGCCGAGGTTGTTGTAGTGGGCAAGGGGCTTTGGCGTTCTTAGTGATTTTAGGTCCCTGTGCTCCTCCATACAGGGGAGTACCTTTTCTTCTGTAGCCCCCATCATTGCTGTTGTCACCTATCTTGCTGGCCCTATTCCTGCGAAAGGAGTGACGCCTGGACGTGACTGGTTTGGATTTATACATTTTGTGGACTTCAGAAACTGCTTTTCCTGAGTCCTGTAAACCAGTTACTAGCTTTTCGACCTCCTGTCCGAAAAGAACTGGCCCTTAGAAAGGGGCATGCAGGATGGCGTCCTGCAAGTCCTGGCGGAATCCCGAGACCCTCAGCCAGGAGTGGTGCCTTAGACATATCCCTGTGGCCACTACCCTAGCGGCAGTGTCGGCTGAGTCATATGAGGACATGCTTACCGACGTCAACACCAGATTGGAGGATGGCTAACAACTCAGACTTGTTAGCAGAGTCAGGTTTTGACTGAGCTAGGTCCATGGCCTTGTTCTAGAGTGATTTCTGATATACCATGTGTGCCAGAAAATTCAGTAATCAGACTGCACAGGTGGCAGATGAATAAAACTTGCGTCCCAAATGACCAATTTCTTGGGACTCCCTATCCGGTGGCTGGGAACTCATATGCTTTGGTTGCAGGGTTCTTCTGTGAGCTGCCATGAGGATCAGAGTCCACCTTGGGCTGCTCACTCAAGTGTGGTTCTCCCCTTGGGGTCCTATACAAGTGGTCAGCCCTTTTTAGGACCACTGAGGTCATGGAAAGGAGCTTTGAGGCTACTTTTGTAGGGTCTTGGAAGGATTCCACTAATGGAGGGACGACTAAGGGTTTTGGGTTGGTGGCCCCTAGGAACTTTGCCAAGCAGCGTCTCTTGGGATCTAACTCTTCTGTCTCCCATTGATTTAAAATTGGATGTGCTCATCACGTGCAGGAAGGAGTCGTCGTCCAGAGGAGACCTTGAGGAGTCTCTCCATGTATCCGTGGATGGGAGAGACAATTCATCCTCTGAGGAATCATAGGAGAAGGAGCCTCCAGAGGATCCAACTGAGGATGTATAGTGGCATCCCCTGGAGGAGGATCTGGATGACAGGTGGCGACCGCTCCTCTGTCATTCTGCTGATCCATGCCCATCACCCCCTGGAGTCAGACGAGCTGGTGTCGGGGGTGGCGAAGGCGAATGTGGGGGAGTAGGGTGTCTAGGTGGGGCCAGGGTCCCCGTGGGGATGGGGGACGGCTCTGGTGGCCTAAGTAAGAGGTCTCCCTTAATGGTGTTCCACCAACTATTGGAGAGAGCCTGACTTCAGTCAAAGGGACAGGTCCTGGCTGAGGTGCCGGCATCGGGGTAGGTGAGCCAGGGGAGCCTGGTGTCAGACCTTGCGGTATGGTCCCCTCGGGCATTGGGTCCAATGGTACTTTCTTGTCTTATATCGGCTCTGGTGGAACGGTGTCCTCTGGCATTGGGTGGCCTGAGTCCTGGTCGTTGGGCTCCCAAGGTGGAGGTAGAAACAGAGGGTGTGACGCCCGGTCTGTAGTATCCCCTGAAGCAAGCATCAGGTCCGCTGATGTTTGGTCTGTAGTAAGGCCCTCATTACGGCCCAGCTTAGAGGGTGGCATCTGGTCTGGCTCATAGTGGAGTCGGAGGGCGTTGAGGCCCGATGTTGATCCAAAGCCTCGACTGATGACAGCCTGGAAGGTGAGCATGTTTTCTTCTGGTGCGCATGTTCCTGACATCTCCTGGTGTTGTCTGACTCTGTTGTCCTGTCCGACGACCCAGAGACTAAGGCCTTGCAGACGGTAGGTTCCAACCTGCCACCTGATGAAGAAACTATTGGTTCTGCTTGCACAGACTCTAGCGCATGGTTGTGGTGCAAGACAGCCAGGGACACGGGGGCTTGAGAAAGCCCAAGCATGGAAGACTCCCCACCATATGCCTAAGAGGCTGGGGTCTTTCTCAATGATAACCCCCGGCACAGCCAGAGATACTGGAGTAGTGGAGTCTGACCTCGCGCCGGAGGAAGAAGATTTGGAAGTCTTCTGTGGGGACCTAGGACGGGATTCTGACCTGGATCTGTCTTTGTCCCAATGATGGTGCTTCCTGCTCAATTTTTTTCTCTAGGGGAAGAGTCCTTAGAGGAGGAGGAAGATGAGCTGCACCCAGAGTGCGTCTTCTGCATGGCGGCCACTTGCTGTTCAAGGAGGTATGCTTTCAAGGTCTTCAGGTGGTGGATTTGGGTCCTCATATTGAAGCTGAGGCAGTGCGGGCAGTCGTACGGCCTGTGGTTGGGGCCTAGGCAATGCAGGCAGGCCAAATGGCCCTCATTCGCTGGGATCTGTTTGACGCACACACACTTTGATTTCCGCTGCACTGTTGAGGAAAATGGTTGGGTAGACATACACAACAAACTCACATTTCGAGGTAAAAAAATGGAAACTGCGCGGTGTGAAAATGGCAGTCGACTGGAAGCAGGAGGCATCCATGGAGCTAATATGCACTGGCCAACAGCGGGGGGAAAAAACCTGAGGTAGTGCCGGGGACCGACCCTTTATACTACTGGTGATGTTAGGGGCAGGGCCCGGCTGATAGGAAGCGGTCCCCACATCAGACTATTAGCCGATTTTTCTGTGCGGAACTAGTGCCTGGCAGCATAGTTATAATGGTGCTATCTGCTGCAAGTGCTCTATCTTGAAGCGAGATCTTGTGGTTATATACGCAAAGACACCCTGTCTTTGTGGAAAATAAAAGAAGGCTGCTCACACCTGTAGCTCTGAAATCCTTTGAGCAGAAGTAAAAGCAACAAAAAATAACTCTGTTCACAACAGAAAGTGCAGCTTGTAAGACACGACTGGTTCAAAAGGAGGCAGGGTCAGCCATTTCCAGAAAAAATTCAGGTCATAAGCTGGGACTGAATTCCGGATTGGAGGCTCTGAGTAGAGAATATCCCGCAGAAAAGTAGAGACCAGATCTAACAGGGCTACAGTACAGCCATCAATGAGCATATGGAAGGCTGATATGGCAGACAGGTGCACCTTGATAGAGGAATATTAAAGTCCTGCATCCAACATGGACAGGAGGTATGCTAGAAACTGGTTCATTGGACAGGTGAAAAGATCCAGGTGACGGGAAGTGGCCCAGATGGCAAAAGCTATCTTCTGGGAGACGCTAAACTGAGCTATGGCTACATCTTCAGGAGCCATGCATGTAGCCGATAGGACTTGAGGTCTGGATGGACCTCTGTTCTTTGTGCCTGTGTCAACAGGTCCCTGCAGAGGGGAAGAGAACTGGAGGCTCCACAGCCAAGTGCTGCAATAATGGAAGCCACATCAGACAAGGCCAGAATGTCAGCATAAGAATGATGGTGGCCCCTCTCCACTTGGAGCCTGATGAGCACTCTCAGGAGCAGAGGAAAAAAAGGGGGTGGGGGGAGGTGTAGAGAAACCTCCCTTTCCAGGAGAGGGACAATGCATCTCACCAGAGAGATCCAGAGCGATCAGAAACCCAGCAGTTTTATGTTGGGTGGGGATACAAAAAGGTCAGACTCTGGACGACCCCCACCTCTTGAGCAGGTCTGCCACGACTGAGGTCAGCAGCTCCCATTCATACATCTTGGACTGAAACCGACTGAGGCTGTCCGCCAAGACATTTTGGTCACCTGGAATATGGACGGCCAACAGTTCTAGACCATGTACTAGAGCCCAGTACCAAATTCGTATCACTTCCCAACACAGGGGTTAGGAATGAGTCCCCTCCCTTGCTTGTTGTTGATGTAATGCACCACACTGATGGTTGTCTGACTGCATCAGAAGGGGACCCGGAGATAGATGGTTCTGGAGGACCTGTAAGGCATACAGGACTCCCTGCATTTCTAGGACATCTATGTGTAGGTGGACCTCTGTCCAGGACCTGAATCTGAAAAGGACCCAGGTGCGCTCCCCAACTCAGACCCAAGGCATCCACAGTGAGGAGAGGGAGTGAGAAAAGAGACCCCTCTTAGAGGACTGTCAGGGATCACTGTTGCACAAAGCACCCTGCAGACAGGGGAAGAGATCGAGACTAGTGGTTGCTAGATCGCTCAGGTGCGGAACCCACTGGACTATCAATGTCCACTGGGGGATGCACATGTGTGGCTCGGCTAAGGGTACAATTACTGCAGCCATGGCCATCAGGCCAATAACCTCAGGAATGCCCTGGCTGTTACATACCGAGTTTATGGGATAGGTCTCAGATCTCTGGGTTCTAGAGGGAGTACGAAGAATGTGGGGGAGGAATCCCTTGTTCCTGTGCCTGGGCACTGGCTCTATAGCCCTGTTGCATAGCAAGATGAGTACCCCCTACTGTGGCGTGATCCAGAGGAAAAAAGTGAGAAACTAGAGGAACATCTGAATGGTGTTCTGGAAACTCTACAGAGTATGGCCCTGGTTGAATATCTGCAGGAACCCATGCATCCGTAGTAATGGTCCATCTCAAGCCACGTGGAGGGAGAACCAAATCCAGAGTGCCATCTCCCAGCTTGACATAAGGGGGAAGGGTGACATGGAGTCATGCTGAATCAGGGTCAGCGGCCGGTGCCCCACCCCCACCCCTGGAGAGCACGGCGGAGGCTCTAGAGATGGACGAAGGGCAGTAAGTGTGTAATTGGCCCTATGCTCACCCCAAGGTCCAGTTTCTGATCCAGAATTGAGAGAGATACCTAGTGTAAGGAGGGTCATGGTCTGTAGTTGGTCTGGGTCTGAAAAAGGGAGAGGGCAGACCTGAAAGCCTTGTACGACAGGGCCAAAAAGCTGGAAGCCCCAGAAGGGGGGCATTCAACCCTTCCAGAAGGGCATCAGCAGCCAGGCCATAGGTTCTCAGCCAGTGTTGTCTTCTAAGGCATATGCCAGTGGCAGCCGCCTTGGCCAGGGTACCAAAGATGACATAAAGGGCTCTGAGGAGATGGTTGTAAACATCGTCTATAGCCTGAAGAGTGCTGGGAAGATCTCACCTCTATGGACCCTCAGGTAGGGCCTATGAGGTATCTTTGTCCTGCTGTCAGAGGGTATTCTGTTACCTGACTATATACCCAAAGTGGCTGAAGCAAAGGTCCCCTACCCTCCCAGAGGCTGTTCCTCCTGGGGTCTCATTCAAGGGGAAAGGAACTAAGAGGCCTAGGCACTTGGGACCATCCATGAGCCGCCACAATAACCACTGAGTCAAAGGCCAGCAAGGCGGTATGGATAGGCTGCCCCAAAGAGCTTGGTAAAGCTAGGCATCCTTCCTGGGCATGGCAGGGATCATGTAGGGCCTGAGCCAGGCGGCATTAGCGGCCATCAAAGGGGGGGAAGTAGCCTGAGGCGGACAGCAGGGAGCCGGAGACCTGAGAAGTCACCCCGGACATTAGCATGGACACTCCCTGCTGGAGGAAGGATAACAGCAGGGTGAGATGCCCCTTCAATGTGATTCTGGGCTAAAAACAGGTGTCGATGGCCAGAGTGCCAATGGCTGGCAGAACCAGAAGAGAGCACCACGGTGAGGCCGATGGTGGGGTGAAGAGGGCTGGAGAAGATAATAACCACAACTCGATCAAATGCCAACCAGCCGAGGCAGAGCCGAGGGAGCCCAGTGCCTGTGGACCTGGCTTGTGAGGTCGCCACAATGGCTGGGCCGGGGCCAATGGCCTGGGGACCCAACGACCCTACTGCAGCCGAGGTAAGGCTGGAGAAGATGAAGCCCAGTGCCTATGGACCTTGCACTGCAGGGGGTCATAACGGTGGGGTTAGGGCTGACGCCCTGGAGGACCAACAACCCTCCACCAGCCAAGGAAAGGCTGGTGGGACTCTCTGCTCTGGGGGGCCCCCAATGGAAGCAAAGGCCAACACAGCAGAGGATGTCAGAGCTGAAGCTACCGACAGAAAGCTCCCTGATACTAGGCAGAATAAGCAGATTGGTATAGGAATCTCCTCCGGGGGTGAGGGCCAGAACGGTCCCCATCCATAAGACTGTTGTTTTACTGAAGGCCAGTCCCAGGCTGAAGAATCCTGAGAGCCCAAAGAAGAAGCTGGTGACTGAGGTGGTGGTGGTGGTGGGTGGGGGGATCCCGGAAGGCCCCTGTTCCATTCCAACTGCAGATCGCTCCGCGAGGAAGGGTGGCAGAGCATCCTCAGGGTGTCGAAGAGAACAGTATCGAGACTTCAGGCAGGGCTCGCAGGCCAAGTTGGAGATGACCAGGCCCGAGGTAGCAGGTGTCGCATGCAGGAATGCGGAGGAAAGGAATCGCATTCCGCTCCACGGAAAATGATGCATACATGAAAAGAAACCACGAGATGAAATAAAGAGTAAATAAAACATTTGGTGGTTGACTGCAATGTCAAAGCTTCCAGAGTCCGTTGCAAGTATGGTCAACGGTGGGAAAGAACTGAGCAGGGCCACCCAAGCTTTTGTAGGTTGGTGACGTCGGTGCGTGACGTTGGAGTGGGCAATCCCCTAACAGACTGCTACAGAAAAAGGCTTCCGTGTGGTCCTAGTGCCTGGTGGCTATGTTCCATAGGTGTGACCTGACGAGAGATATCACTGAAGAAGATCTATAGTTTTTATTTATATACAGAAACATACATTCAAGAGACAGGAAAAGACCAAGTGGTCAAGAGACAGTAAAAGACCAAGTGGTCCATCTCCCAATATGCACCACTATATGGACCATACTGTGTTGCATATTGGTCCATCTTAATGTGCAACATAATATGATCCATATATGGTATGCATGCAAAGTTTTAAGACTATAGCAACTTGCACTGTAGGCTGTTATATGTACTGTGGTGTAAAATCAATGAACAGCTGAAACAACAGACACTTCCAAAAAAATTATTTTTATTTATTATGATTTTTATTATGGCTTCACCATTTTATAAAAAACAAAATGCTATAATTGCACCGTATTTATCATCACAGCATTATGTAGATCCATTTTGCTCACTTAAACAGTTCAAAATCCTATTTGGTAATTCTGTCAACTTTTCAATGATTTTCAGATCTTAGGGATGTTAAGGCTTGAATTCTGCTCTAAGGCTTTTACTGCTGCTCTACATTCAGTTAAAATCATGACACAATTACCTTCTTTATGTCAAAATGGCTGAAAAAATATCAAGCTACCTCTGTGAAATTCAGAGTCCCAACTGGACATTTCTTATGAAAAGTGAAGCATTTTATTCTGTAATCATTTAAATCACAGGTCTGTGGGGGACCCAAAGTAGTAGACTTACTATATGCCTACTGAACTCCAAACACAGCACTGCTACCATACTGAGCAGACCATGGGAGAACGTAAAACACTTACAAGCTGAACTGATAAAGCAATATTTTACTCACTAAGGGGACTGTATGTTTACCCAAATTGGTGCAAAGGACTGACTCCAACAAATTGACTTGCCACTACATTGAAAGCACTAAATGCTGCCTCTACTAAACTTCATCAGTTTTGCTGAGTGAGTAGACGAAATGGAGAGAGGCATGTTCCCCAGGCACAACTTGGCCTCCCAAAATAGTTCTGGGAGGCAGTCATTTCACTGGCCACAGTATTTAATTGTGAACAAAGTGATCCCTAGTACAGACTCCCATTACAAAGTCTCGCCATGGGACCTTGGAAAAGTCACTGTACTTCTTTGTGTGCTAGTCTTCCAAACTGCAGAACTGCATAAAAGCAGGGTGACACTGAAACAGAGCTGTTACAGTTCAGTTGAGCTTTTCTGGATGAATTCTATAAAATCCTTTGACACATGTGTAACCCCCCTGCAAATGGGGGTTCCCAAAAGACTTCCAGGAGCTTGCTTGAATGCTCCAAGCCTGAATGGTGTTTGGCATTTAAGCCATTTATCAGTGAGTGTTTTTAGAGCCTCTGGTACTGTCTCTTTAAGAGCTGTCTGCTTGCAGACATAATTAGTTTGTATGGGGGGACTGTGTGCTTCTCTGAGTACCACTCGAGCTGCTGCCAATTCACTTCATTTTGCAGTCACTAGGGTGCAAAGGAACCTATCTGAAAGATGTAACTGTTTGCCAGAAATTATTTAGAGTAATAATGAAATTACAGTTTGTCTAACCTGCTTTCTTTGCAGTCAGAACTGTGTCTGCTAGTTCCCATTCTAGTTTTGAACTGCTGAACTGGACCAATCAGTGTGGGGTAAGCTAGCTCTAAAATGATGCCTTGGACGAATCAGAACTTGGACTCATAATCTGAGCCAGCCACAAGAGGATTGTATGGGCAGTGACTCTGGGAGATGTAGTTTAGACTTCAGTGCCTTTTGGACCAACAGCAGCAGTCTATTGTGAGTGACAGCCAATCCAGTCAAGAACTGGGAGGAACTCAAAGGAAGTGCAGTTTCGTCAGTTGGAGTTCAGTTGAGCTTTGGCAGTGAAGAAGGAAGGAGCCCTGTGCTTTTTCAGTGTGCAGTTTTAGTCAAAACGTGTAAGGCCCAGAGTTCCGGTCTGCAGCTTGTGTAACAGCTTGTTAGGACTGAATCCGTCCTGTGAAAAGAATCAAAGGATCTCTGAAGAGTAGAAACCAGGCTCACCCTGTAGAAGACTGGAAGAATTGCTGAAAATTGCACTCGGTCTGTCAGGAACTGAATCTGCTGTGTGTTCTCCCGGGTATTGTGCAGTAATTGCGATCGGGATACAGATGCAGCCTGCCTGGTATAGTACTTTCTTTTATATGGATGTGTGAAGAGGTTTGTGTACCTCAAGTGAGCCCTGCTGACATTGAAGGACCCTATCTTATTTGGAGGTCGTGAATACTAATTCAGGGTTGCTCCCTGTTGAATTGCCACATTAAATCCAAATGGAATTACTGTACTGCTGACTGTTTAATTCTCCTTTTCTCTGTGTGAAAGGGCCCCTACCAGCTGCCACGGTTTGGACTAGCCACTAGGGCTTGGGTACCCAGGGACAGTAACTGATAGGGATAGGCCTGTGCACAGAGCCATAAATGAATTATTAGAGTGATAAGCTAATTAACCTGATTTCCCCTGTCCTTGTTATATCCCCCTAAATAAATCAGAGCTGCTTGTTTCAGCAAAGTTATACTGCCTGAGGTATTTGTCTATGTTAAAGTACTGTACTGTGATTGTTGCACTGTATCTCATTTCACAGGAGGTCCCAGTGCCGGAACCAGACCTGGGGGTAAGTGTATACTGTGAAGGTAATTCTGATATATTGTGTGGGCCACTAGTGGGAAGAAAGGGGGGTTGCAGTGTCCCAGAGGGCTGTGACCAAGTTAGTTTAACTATTGCAAACCCTGACCTCTGGGTGGAGGCACCCGCCATTGGATCCAGGCCCCTCAACCTGTTAGTGGCAAATCAGGCAGGGGTAGTAGCCCCTGGGATAGCGCCATCTAGGGGTTACACATGGTACCATCTTACCATCTTTGTAAAATTGATGAGCATATGGCTTGCTGTGTTAAGGTGATTACTGCGCTGTACTGTTCCCCATTCCTCTTCCCCAGGACACATCTGGAAATGAGCTATTACCAGCTTAGTATGTGTTTCCTGCATATCAGTAAATGCAAGGAATACTCTTTAGTATATTAGCAACCAGAAGCTCACAATAACACTGTGCCATTTTTGTACATCTTCAGACAGTATAAAATCTCAAACAAGGGAATATATAATATCAAGCCAGGCCCACCCGATGGTCCAGGCATGCTTCTGTGCCAGAACCCAGATTTAAGAGCAAGCTCGGAGAGCTGCGATTGTGGTTGCCATGGGAGAGGAGTACTGTGATGGCAGAGGAAGCTGGCACGGTAAAGAGATGGCACTAGGGTCTGCCAGTGCAGCAATCTCTTGCGGCCCAGAGAGCCTGCTCCCTTGCAAGACATGATGCATATGCATGTTGAATGGTATCTGAAGACGCCAACAATAAGCTGTATGCAATGTCAGTAAGGATGGAGGGTCATGGTAGAAAAATTTCCAGAAGAAAAATCTCCAACCGGCCTCCTTGGAGGTCCCGAACTGCTGACTGCACCCACCTCCACTGGCTTTGGGATCCATCAGGGATTGTGAAATCTCAACAGCCCTACCATGGGGGAGGACAAGTCATGGGAGTTTGGAGGTTGGACAAGTACTTGGAGAAGGTGCTGGTGGTGCTTTGTCAACAGCAGGAGGATAAAAAACCTTGATAGACAAATATCAAGCCTAATGCAGTCACTTCATCCAGGAACAAAACAACTCTTTAGAACTCAAGAATTTGCAAACCTGCTAATTATGTAAACCGAAAACTTGGAAGCTTTTGAATCTTGTACATATTTTTCAAGAATGGGGAAACTCAATGACTTTACCAGAGCTTTTGTACAGCAGTTCTGATGCATGTAACTACTGGGCAGACCAAACAACTTCCACTGTAGAACAGCATAAGGCTTTATGGGATAAAGGCTAAATCTGTCTCTACATAGGAAGAACAGGATTTGAAATAAACATACTGTAGTCAATTGCTCACAGTGTTTCATGCATGCACTGCATACTTCAGCACAGTTCCTGGACTAGTACATACTGTACAATACCTTCTTTTTTCTTATAGAATAGTACAGGTTTTCAAGGGCTGATTTGTCTATCAGTTTCTGGTGAAAGATATGTACTTGCTTTTGGTGGCAACTACACACCGAGCTACTTAAAGTCTTCAATATGGTATCAATCTGTCTTTTAGATAAGACAGATGGAAGGGGCAAAAGAGAGCAACCTATTACGTTAGCAGCCTTATTAAGAAAAAGAGAACAGTGCAGACAGAAAAAAAGAATGAGGGAGGGTGGAAAAAGAAAAAATAGTGAATTAAAATTGAAAATACATGGCTGTGATTTCTAGTTTCCAAGGTTGGGTACTGCTGTTTAGTGTTTACTATTAAATATATGGATACTTTATAGAATGTTGGGTACTGCTGTTTGTAACATGGCAAAATGATACAGCTGTAAAACAGCAGCAATGATTGCAGCAAACGCATCACATGTGATAGTCTGGAGACGGCATTCATTTTACAATAATGTCGTCCCCAAACTGAAGTACCAAAACAATCCACAAGAGTAAAAGCAGCAGTACAGTGTAAAAGGTTAGCAAGTCCCAGGCAAACGCAATTTGTCCTTCCCACCCACCACCCACCCTAATGTCTGTGACCATCTGGCAATAAATGAAACTCTAATAATAGCCAATATGACAGATTAAATAAATCGGAGGAATGCTGGATGTTAGAAAATGTGAGAAGCCACATTAGAGGTAAATTACTGGCATCATTAGTACCTGCTGCAAGAGTTGGAAGTACATGGGACGCGTCATCGATAAGTCACAGTCTTAACATTATAGGGAGCACCAGCAAAGTATGTCTGTATCAGAGAACGCCTATGCAGTGTCCAACATGTGTATCGTTGCCACGTGTCAAAAAACAGTCAGTCGTGTACAGTGTATTAAACTGTGAAATCAAAGTACAGCAAATAAAAACAGAGTAGCGACAATGGAAAGTATCACAAGTAATGTACAGTAATCTAATAAATATGACATTGCATAGTAATGGAACCCTGGAACAAAAGATGTGATGTACTGTAAATGACACTGGAGCAGTCACGGAGAGAGAACACGCAAGGTCACCAAATATGCAAAACAGACAGGAATCGATGGGACCACATCACGAACCGCACAGATGCAGAAATGTGGGACCTCCTTTTCAGGTTATTTAAATAATAGCCGTGTAGAATAGTGAAACAAGTAAAAATAAATCTTATATGAAGGCTCATGAGTACAAATCTGTGCTGCTGTACTCACAACATAACCATATATTATTATTAGATAGATTATTAAATAAATTATTAAGATCTACATCTGAGGAAAAAGATTTGGGAATTATGGTGTCGCAGGACATGAAATTCACAGCACATTGTAGACAGATATGTCAGAAAGGGAATAATATCTTAAATTGCATTTTTAGACATAGTAGTGCAAGAAGTAAGGAGGCTATTATGCCTCTTTACATTCATTTGGTGAGGCCTGTATTGGAGTATGGAGCTCAGGTTTGGTCTCCCTATAACAAGGGAGACATAGTCATGTAAGAGAGGATCCAGAAGAGGGCCACTACAGGTATTGAGAATATGAAAGGTAAATCATACCAAGAAAGGTTAAATAACTTGAATCTGTTCACTCTGGAGTATAGACGGAAAAGAGGTGATATGTGTCTAGTGCACAAAGCATGGACAAATAATGATTTATGGGAAAATTTTGGGCTTAGAAGCAACAAATAAAGTATATAATACTAGATCGCACCCATTACAATTAAAAGCTGGACAATCAAGGCTTTTGAGAGCAAGAAATTGGTTTAACCAAAGGGTGGTGTATGACTGGAACAGATTATTCTCTGAGGTAGTGGCTAGTGGCACCACACAGTCCTTCAAAAAAAGTTTGGATAAATTCTACAATAGTATTTAAATATATGGCGAGCAAACGGACACAAGTTTTTAGGCTCCCTAAATTCCTATGATTCCTATATTAATCAGGGAGGCAGTAGCGCAGTGATTTAAGGCTCTGAGCTGCAGATCTGGAGACCTGGGTTTGAATCCCACAGCCCCCACTTGCATACTGTGCGACCCTGAGCAAGTCACTTAACTTCCCTGTGCTTCCACGTTGCACCTGTAAACAAGCTTTCAGCTTAGTGTGTCTCTCCTGGTTAAGCAATTGGAAAAAAAAATTATTAATAAATGTAAGAGTTTCAGAGCAGTGACAAAAGTGCATGAAACATCTCTGATGAGCACAACTGTGTATATAATTTTTCAACATTACTAAACAAAACCAAAAGTTAATGAAAAGCCAAAAATTACTATGTTACAAGAGCATTAAGCCACATCGAAGGTGGCATCTAATTGGGAATTAATGCAATTCCCCATTAGATGCCACCTGCGTTGTGGCTTAATGCTTACTTAGTGTTTACTAGTAAATACATGGATACATAACATAGGTAGTAACAAGCAATAGACTTTCATCTGCTCTGCTTGCCAATCCCTCAATGTTTAGAACTTAATAGTTCTGTCCCTACAAAAACTGTCCAACCTAAGCTTAAAAGTTTCCATAGTTGTAATATCCATTACACTGGAAGTGAGGTTGTTCCAGAAGGAAATAACCCTCTGTGTAAACCAGTATCTTCTTAAGTTGGTATTCCACCCAGGTAAGAACAGTTGCTTGCTGTGTCTCCTTCCACTGCACCCGTTTGTCTTTAGTATAATACCCAAATCCTCACACAGTTTGATGTCCCCCATTATTCTAAAAAGCATACACATATCTCCTCTAAGCCTCCTGTAGTGTAATGAATAAAGGTTTAAATGCTCTAATCTATCTGACTATGGCAGGCTTTTAAACCCAGTAACAAACAGATCTTGTAGCCCTTCTCTGTACCCCCTCAACTTTAAGAATGTCTTCCCTTTTATGTGGAGACCACACTTGTGCACAGTACTCCAAATGTGGCCTCACCAAGGCCATGCACAATGGCATCAAAACCTTCTCATCCCTACAAGCAATGTGTCTTAAGATACAATTGAGATTCTGATTGGCTCTTTTGACCTGATCTTTACAGTGGGAACTGAATTTTAGATCATGAGTAATCTTAATTCCCAAATCCTTTTCCTCCAAGGTGACATTTAGACTGACCTTTCCAAGTTTATACATAAAATTCTTATTGTGAGGGCCCAAATGCATGACATTACACTTAGCTGTGTTCAGCTCTAGTTTATTAATTTCAGTCCACTGTAAGATTTCATCTATAGCCCCTTGTAAAGATTGAGCTTCGCTCGCATCATTCACTATACCTCCCACCCGACAGTCATCTGCAAATTTACCTATTCAAATATTCGGATTCTTTAATTTCAGAGTGGAGATGTAAATGCTAAAGAGGCAAGGCCCCATCACTGATCCCTGGGGCATGCCGCTAGAAACTGCTGCCCAATCCGACAGAGTCCCCTTAACAGTGACTCTCCCACTTAACCATTCAGAAATCCAGTTTATAATGCACGAATCCAACCCAAGTTTACCCAGTGTATTTATTAACTCCAAATGGGGAAGTTTATCAAATGCTTTTGCAAAATCCATAAAGACCACATCTATTGTATCTATGTATTGCATTTCCCCCATCTAGCTCACAATTAACTTTTTCATGGAAGGTGAGCAGGTTCGTCCGACAAGACCTAGACTTAGTAAAGCCATGCTGAAGGGGGTCAGATAAACCTTGTTTTTCTAAGAACTCCTGTATCTTTTCCTTAAAATGCCCTCCAAAACCTTCCCCATCAGTGAGGTTAAGCCCACTGGTCTAAAATTTGCCGGCTCAGATCTGGGCCCTTTTGTATGCAATGGAACCACTATCGCAACTTTCCAGTACTGAGGAACTTCACCTCTTTCAAGGGAAGCCTGGAATATCTTGGTAAGGGGTAGCGGCAGATACTTTCTAGAATATTGGGTACTGCTGTTCGGTGTTTACTAGTAAATATATGGATACTTTCTAAAATGTTGGGTACTGCTGTTTAGTGTTTACTAGTACATATATTGATACTTTCTAGAATGTTGGGTACTGCTGTTTAGTGTTTACTAGTAAATATATGGATACTTTTCTAGAATGTTGGGTACTGTGGTTTAGTGTTTACTAATAAATATATGGATATGTTCTAGAATGTTGGGTACTGCTGTTTAGTGTTTACTAATAAATATATGGATATGTTCTAGAATGTTGGGTACTGCTGTTAAGTATTTACTAGTAAAAATATGAGTGCTTTTCTAGAATTTATTTTTGATGCTTATCATGATTTTTGTGCATTGCAAAAATGCATTTTTTGTGACAATGACTGCAAGAATTTTTCAACCAAACCTCTGCTAAATTCAGATTACTTTTCCTAATACTTCACCAATTTACTTTTTTTTTTTTTAAGATAATTTTTGTACTTTTTTTGTTTTTTCTCCCCAGTCCCCGAGCTCTCGTGTCCCCGACATGAGGCACGTGCATGTCACGCCCTATGGGATGCCCCACCCTACTTGTCGCTCTGCTGCCACCTATGACTGCCACTGGACCTCCATTCAATGACAGAGGGACTACAGGTGGGTGACCCACCCACCGGGACAGGAGATCCAACACTCGATCCTGCTCCCAGCCCCACCCATGCCAGCACCCCGACGACCCGAGGCCGTTCCCAAACCCGGGTTGCCAGTGTAGCACAAGGTAAGATGTCCGGCGCCTCAGCGCCACCAGGCCAGCTATTTCACCAATTTTCTGAGGTCCATAAATGTGCTGCAGAAGCAGCTAGAGCTTGATGATGGTTAGACCCTCAATCTGAGGAAGATCTAAAAATGCAGTTTTCCTATTACGTTGCCAATGTCAAGCTGCTAATTTTCACCATGGTTATGGCATCCATGGCTAACTGTGTCACAAGGGCCAAGCTACTGCAACTTAGAGAACAGATGACATCCAGTTCTCCAAACGTACTAGTTTTTCTTTTTTTAACTTGCTGTTTTATCCCCCGGTATCTGGTCTAGCTCCACCAATCCATCTCGATCGCGATCCACTGGTCAGGCACCCCCATGTGGCCTCGGTTTTCCCCCCAGGCAGGGTTGGGGTGGAAGGAACCCTCAAATCTTCCTTGTTTTCATCGGACCCCCCGGTGTAGCCTCGCAAGTCGAGTGGTGAGGGGCACCATCCTCGCCGGTGTGCTCTGCCAGGTCCTAATTAATTCCCCCCTTTACAATCCCTGGAGTCACGGCTGCACCATGACCTCAAGGTGCTTGCAGTGACGTTGTCCCTCCACTTCTGTGGCACTGGGCTGCTGTACCTCTGGCCTCTACCAGAGGTCAGACCCGCACCGGGCCGTTGTCCTCCCTCCCTCCCAGGGGAAATGAGCTGTCCATCAGATGCTCAAGCTTCCCCTCCCCGGCCGGCCCTCCAGCTCCCGGCCTCGTTCCTGAACCAGGGTCACTGGCGTTGCAAGTGGCAGCGCCACCGGTGTGCCAGAGGCCGGCCAAACTTACTAGCTTTAAAGAAACAAATGTTAACCCATTGGGAGTAAAAAATAGAGGAACAGTCTCTCAGCTAGTTTAGTAAAGGTGACAAATTGTTGTTCTTAACGAAGTTTCTTTTTGAATAAGTTAATATTCATACTTCATGCCACTAGAGCTCGGTTTTGGCTACTTTTTGATGTTCTGGTTTGGTTTGGGTTAGTCTGGGTGAAGTTTGTGTTCGGTTCATTTGGATTTACTGTTTTGGGGGTTCAGGTTAGGTTCGGGTTCTTCATGGTGTGCTGTACCGCATCTTTTTGTCCTGTGTGCTGACTGACAGAGCTGAAGTGTGTTTTGGAGTGCCATTTCCAAAGCGGTGTCTCTCTGGGATCTGTGAGGTGTTGTCGGTGCAGAGCATTAAGTATGGTGGGACTCTGGCTTGAGTGATCTGGAGTGCTGTTGGAGATCTGCTGCAAAAGATTTTCTTTGGCTCTGGATTTAAACAAATTTGTATGTTCATCTGCAGCACTAACTGATAATGGGGTCAAAAACAAAACTGAAGCTGTATTCAGGGAAACTACACAATTGAATTTAGAGTCAAACAGGTTTAAAAGCACCCATTTAAGGACTAAACACAGGTAAAGATGTTGCTGCAGGTTATCTCAGAAGCCAAAGACAGGGAAGTTCAAAATGTGGACTGCAACTTAGCCAGCATCATATATGAGGATGACACATTCTGCTCAGTCAGCTTTTTCCTCGCACTGTCGAACTGTCACCTCCTCTGCATGTAAAGCTCAAATCCCGATAGTGAATTTGGTGCTCTTCTAAAGATAGTGTTCACTTGTGCTATGTAACTTCCAACAGGCAATCGCCTTCATCGAGACGGCCACAGAGATGAGTACTATATGCAGGGAGGGTGAAGCCCCAAGGATTCACAGGATGTTATTCTAGAAATATCTACTTGATTGTATACCCCCGATTTGTGACGCAGAGCTTTTTGTTCCTGGGTTTGAGTTCAGCAGGGCTTTCTGTACCGGGGTTCTGCTTCAGTTCGGTTTGTCTGGGGGTCATGCAGTTTGGGTTTGGTTTGCAGCCGAAACCAGGCTCTAGCCACCATGTACCACCACGCTAGTGAAATTCAAACTAAAAAAAAGTATAAAAACTTAAGAGTTCTTGTTAGGATTTGAACTCCAATCTCTTGTTGACAATACAAAAATGTTAGGTTCCAAGCTCGATTCCTTGCACTCACAGCTAGTTACATTTCCACTGTGACACTGAGCTGCTCTGAAGTGAATAGCAGCTCCTATGGTGCAGAGGTTAAGTCACAACCTACAAAGCAAGTGAAAATGGTTCTGATCCTAGCAGGAGCTTTTGTACTGCATATGCAGTATATAAACACTGACTGTGTCTTACGGAAACATTGTATGTTACCTAAATTACCTTACCTCCAGGTTAAGTGTGACAGGGGTGGGGTAGTGTTAATCTCAACAGAAAGTATATGATAGACATGGCTGAAGAGGTGTGATGTCCAGAGTCCATTTTGTATGGCACTTTTGGCATGGAGAAAAAATGTCGAATCACTGCTAAATATCCACCAAAGCTCTAATGTATGTGGAACTATTTGCTGAAATGTTTTTTTTACTGAACTTCATACCTTTCACTGTCCATAGGTTTAAAACATCTGACCTAATGACTGCAAACATGAATAATAACATTGTGTAACTGAGCCAATTTTCAAGTTGACACTCTTGCAAACAATAATTAAAAAAACACTGTACTTGGCTGGCAAAATTACCTTTTTAAGACCTGCAGTGAGTCAAAAGATATATGCTTGATGCATACATGTATTCACACATACATACATGTGTCTAACTTGAGGTCACCAAATATTACTGCATAAAAGAAAAATAACTGAGGTATGCTCTGCATTCTTTTCAGTGTTTCTGCTTCTTATATATTGCTGTGCCTCTGTTTTCCAGCTGGAGGGGAAGTTGTCCAATGCACGTTTTCTGAGTTACTATGCAATCATTTGTGTTTCTTCATCTACATTGTAGTATTCTTCATCACTGTTGCTTCCACCTGCACTCTCTTGTTCTTCAGTCTGTAAAGAACAAAAAACATTACAATACAAGAATGATCATGCAATACGGTGGTGGTGGTGGGAGGGAGCACTGATATTTTAGCTCCAACCTAGAAAACACCTGGCTTGCAGAGGCACAAATAAAATAACTGCAATAGACATGAAAGTAAAACAGAATGAAAGTACTTACCATAACAGTAGATCTTCAAGGTAATCTCTCTCCTCAGGCCACACCTTTGGAACTACTCCTAAATCAGCACTAGGACCACATAAACGTCTGCAAGCCAGAGGCGCCCATGACGACATTATGTGCCGGTACCTATATAAACGTGGGTGGCCCCATCTCTCCTCAGTTCCCCACTGGAGATTATACTCAGAGGACTTCTCTGTGGGGAACCAGCAGATTAGGCAAACTCCCAGCAAACTAGGTGACTATGAGAGCTGGAAAAAGCAAGCTATGGATTGAAAGAGTGCAAGAAATCCGTTGCCCTAACCCTATGGGGGAAGGAGTGTGGGACAGCATGGCCTGACAAAAGAAATTATCTTGAAGATCTTCTGTTACAGTAAGTACATAACTGTCCTATCTTCTTCGAGGATCTCTTTGATCAGGTCACGCTTTTGGAACGAGTCCCAAGCAGTACCAAAAAATACCAACAGTCTGGGGGGATGGAACATATGTGTTCATGAAAGCTGGCCCTATTACACAGCCCGGCTAAATCTTGCTCTTCAAGAGACACTTTCCAAACTGTAGTGTTTAGTGAAAGTGTGTACAGTGCTCCAAGTGGCAGCTGCATAGATCTCAGCAGCAGAAACATTACCAAAACAGGCAAAAGAAATGGCCATGCTTCTTGTTAAATGACCATGGACTACCCCAGGAAGTTCCATACCATACTTCCTATAACAGAATGTAATACAGTGTGCCGATCATTTGGACAAGCACTGTTCAGACACAGGGGAGCCCTCTTTCCCAGGGGTGAACGAAACAAAAAAGCTGAGAGGACTTTCTGCAGTCCTTGGTATGACTGATGTAATATCTAAGAATTCTATGTACATCCAAAGTATGGGGTAATGCTTCCCCTGGATTAACATACTATGGGTAGTACACTGGAAGGTGGATGGTTTAATTCAAAGTAAGTTCGGATAACACTTTTGGTAAACACTTAGGATTGGTCCGTAAAGACACCCTGTCTTTATTGAAAATCAAAGAGGCTCATACATTATAGGCCTGTAGTTCTGAAATCCTTCAAGCCAAAGTTTCTTTACTTATTGTTTTGTTTATTAACATCTGGTGAGGCTCTGAGCAAATCTGCCAGTTTTCATAGACAACTAGACAGGCACAGACGGAAGAAAGAGGAGGGATTACAATCGTACCATGAGTGTACCATTACAATGAAGACAGAAATTGCGACAGACAGCAAAAACAATTTAAGCAACATGGTATATTACAGGCATTTACAGGTATCCGAGATAACCAGTCCCATAATTTGGTTTTGAAAACAGGAAGAGAGAGAGAGAGAGAGAGAGAGAGATCAGCACCTGGTCATAGCAGGAGAGTTTTGTAGCGCACCATGGCTGCTGATCGGGTTTGAGTCAGGGGAGCTCTGGGATGGAAGTAGGTGTAGTAGATAGGTGGAGCACTGTTCGTTGACTCTTTTCATGCCATTGTACGCAGGCAAAACTTGACTCTGGTGGACAGGAGGGGTAAAGTTGGCCTTTTTGAGAAGGTCACAGTGGGGGGTCCAGAGGGGGAGCTGAGTAGCGAATCTAGCCACAGGGTTTTAACCCAGTGGAACTCTGTGTCAGTTGCCGTGGAGTAGAGGGTTATGCCGTAGTCAATAAGCCGGAGCAGGAATGATTTTGCAAGGAGGTGTCTTGTTGGAGTGGGGGAGCAGAAAGGGGTCTATCTGGTATACAGCACCCAACCTCTGATGCATTGTTTTTATCAGGTGACTGATGAGGCAACTAAAAGTTAGGTTGGACTCAACGTGGAGGCCCAGGTATTTGAAAACCAGAACTTTTTTGACGTTTGCCCTGTTTAAGGTGATGATTAAGGTGCTGACACTTTCTGGCAGCTTTTTCTTGGAGTTGTGAAAGGTCATGTGTTTTGCCTTGGAAGCATTTAGTACAAGCTTGTGTTCAATGAACCATTGTTGTACTGCACCAAAATCAGTTTGGATGGTGCCATTTAGGTCATTGGTGTTGGCACCTCCTGTGAAGATCACTGTGTCATCAGCATATAAATAGGATTTCGGTCCTTTTGCATGCCTGTTGGAGAGCATTCAGGAACAAACTGAAAGACAACAGACCCAAAATGGACCATTGTGGGACTCCAATGGAGACTGGTCAAACAATGGATAGGCAGTTGGTGGTCTTTGCCATCTGCATGCACCTTGTCAGGTAACTCTGAAACCAAGCCAGCAATTCCAACAAGGAGCCCAGTTTCCCAAGGCTCCTGATTAGGAGTTGGTGGTTCACAAGGTTGAAAGCCTTGGTGAGGTCAATGAAGACTGCCATTGCTATATAGCCTTGGTCCCTGTACCGATGGATGGCCTGTGTGAACCCAACCAAGGCTGATTCCGTACTGTGGGCTGGATGTAAATTGTGCTGGGTGGGGGGTCAGAGAGACAGTTTTGCTCAAGAAGTCAAGAAGCTGGTCGAAGACCATGCGTTCGAAGACTCTGGCTAGTAGAGTAAGTAGAGAGATGGGCCTGTAGTTCTGGATGCAGTCTGTGCTCCCTGACTTGTGTACTGGGATGACTGTGGCTGTTTTCCAGAGGGTTGGAAACTGACCTGTGCGTAAGGTGTGATTGAAAATGTTGGCCAGTGGGTGGCACAACAGGATGGACGTGTACCTGATCAGCCTGTAGTCCAGTTTATCTAGACCCACCAGGGGTCAAGGGTTTGATTTTGTTAGATATTTAATGACTTCATTTGGGAGTAAGGGCCTTGAAGTAAAACTTACGTGAATTTGACACATCTTCCTGAGACCCAGAAGTAGGGAGCAAGTCACACACAACTGATGCTGGGTGGGACGTATTTCTCTAAGTTAGTGAAATATGAATTTAATTCATCTGCAGTTTTGAAGGGATTGCTGTGCATGCCAGGATCAGTGACTAAGAAGTTGGGGCAGGTCTTGGTGTTTTTACCCAACATGCCACTGACTGTTCTCCATGTGGCTGTGGAATCACCGCCTGAGAAATCCCTTTGATTTGGTACAAGAGGCCATGCTTCAGCCTTCTGATCATGAATTTACATCTGTTGTGTAGATGATTTTATCCCAGCAAGGCTGCTGGGCAGGATTTTTTCCTGTACTCTTTCCATTTTTTTATCCCTAGCCTTCATGAGATAAATTAAGTTGCGGGGTGACCCATTCCTATCGGATTCCTCTGATAGAAAGCTTCCTGCGACGAGCTAGTGCATCGCAGGCTTCTGCGAACAGATTGCTGAATTGGAGGAGCACATCATCTACTGGGGATGCGAGATCCAAGTTCCGCCAGTTGATCTTGCTAACTGCATCTCTGAGTAATGAGTTGTTGAGTTTTCTAAAGTTTCTTGACATAATGAAAACCGGGGGAACGTTTGTCCTTTTTGTGCTCCAGAGCAGAAAACTGCATCAATCAATCAATCAAGTCTTTATTTAACCAGGCATTCATCCTTGAGAAGAACCTCTTTTGCAAGATGGACCTGGGTGAAGCATGAACAATTGTATATACAGGTCAACACAGGTATTTACAAGGCAATACAGATAATACTCTTTACAGAGAGGAAGAAAAATAAGTTCATATGTACATAGAATTATACAGATATTGTACAGATTACATGGTATTTACATACATAAAAGTGTCTATAGGAAGATAAAGCAGGTTATTTAAGGTTGCAGGAGGAAGTAACGGAAGAAAAAAAATAAAAATATACACCAGGTAGAGGTGAAGGTGGGGGGGGGGAAGGGAGGGAGGTAGGGGAAGAAAGGCTAGGAGGGCATGGTACAAAGAAAGGAGTTGGTAAAACGGGATGTAGAGAAGGTGGATGGAGAAAAGGAGTATGTGTGAGCCGCGGGATTGAATGCTATAAAGTACGGGGCATGGTAGGATGTCACAACACAGGGTAGTGAGCTCCTATCCGAGGTTGGGAAAGGAAGAATAAGGGGATGGATGGGCCTAGTGTTAATAAGACAGGGGGATAAGAGAGAGAACAATTAGGCTGGTGAGGAGCAAGATTGGGGGTCAGTACTTAAGAGTGGGTCTAAGTGGCTATATACCAGTGAAGACACGGTACTGGGTCTGAGTGGGTGAAGCAGTTACATACTTCTCTGACTGTCACAGGATAAGCGTCTTGAAGGCATTTATATCGATTAGAGCGCTTAATTTGAGGGCTTTTGTAGATCGCTCCATAAGGTAGGTAGTATCAAGCTTAGGCCCCTGCATTGCCGGATTTTGCTTTGGGTAATTTTAAGTGTAATAGCTGAGTAACTTCTAAGCATATTCCCAATTATACTCGGGAAGACAGCAGGAGATATAGTAAGGCAGCTTATTAGAGATGGCTCTATAGGTCCAAAGCGGCGTTCTGTGGCGCCTGAACTTTAGTGATGTCACCACTGCGCATATAGGGTGCAGTGATGCGTGTCAAGGGAGTCCCGTTATAAACCTCAGTGCTCAATGGTAGAGTGTGTCCAGTTTAGCCATGTAAGAGTTGGGGCATTGGCTGTAGAGGAAATCAGCGTAATCAACCAATGATAGGAAAATGTATTGGACCAGTTGTTTCTTGACATCTCTGGTGAGAAATTGGTTGATTCTAAAAAACAGTCCAAGCCTTTGCCGAAGTCGTTTTTGCAAGTCCTCGATATGTTCAATGAAGGAGAGTCTTTGGTCTATCCAAAATCCCAGATATTTGAATTTTGTAACAAATTCTAGTTTTTCACCTAGAACTGTGGTAATTTGGGGAACTGTCCCACTGGACACAGGGTTAGCTGTACGGATAAAAGGGGAGAGGACCATCGCTTTAGTTTTTTAGGCATTAAGGAGTAGCTTTTTTTGGAGGAGTTGGCTTTGCAAAAGGTTGAATTCTGACTGTAGGTCTACAGGCAGCTTCAGGTGTTGGCGACTCACGAGAACTGTATCATCTGCAAACAGACTAATGTTGGCTTCTTTATACAGTAGTCAATGTTATTAATGCAGATTGCAAAAGTAAGGGCCCTAATATAGAACCTTGAGGTACCCCTCTTTGCAGAGTTTTTAAAGGGGACAGGCCTCCTTCGGCTTTAACTTGTTGAAGGCGCCCTGTAAGATAGTCAGTAAACCAACGCAGAGAGGAGGGGTCCACACCTATGGTTTGAAAGGAGGAGAGGAGCAGACTATGGTCGACGGTATCAAAAGCCTTGCTTAGAACAAGGAAAACAGCACAAATAAAGTTTTTGCTCTCAAGATTACGCTGCCAGTCATTAGTAACTTTGGCGAGAGCTGAGATAGTGCTATGTTTAGCTCTGAATCCGGACTACATAGGATTTAGCAGTTCCCTAGACTCAAGGTGAGTCCTCAGCTGTGCATTTACAATTTTCTCTAGGAGCTTGGACAGGACCACAAGGAGAGAAATTGGCCTGTAGTTATTGAGATCGCCAGGGTCACCTGATTTGAACAGTGGTATGACATTTGCTGTCTTCCATATAGGTGGTAAGGTGCCCCGAGACAGGGATAAGTTAAAAAGGTGGGTGACTGGTATTGCTAGTACATGGTAGGCAATTTTTAGGAAGTAAGGGTCAAGGGTGTCAGCCCCAGCACTTTTTCTAGTATCCAACTGAAGCAAGAGGTCCTCTACCTCTTTCAGCGGGGCAGGTTGAAGCGAGAAAGGCGGCGAAGCATTCGGAGTTTCAGGCAGTTGGCTGGCAGTCTGGGAGCAAAGTATGTTTGCAGGGGAGTTATCAAATGCCATGCCTGCAGCAGCAAAGTGGTTATTGAATGCGTCAAGTATATCCATCTTTTCGGTTATAGTCAAATTGCCAGAGGTAATCTTGGTCGGGAGTGAATTTCCTGGGGAGTGGCCTAGCAGATCATTGATTGTGTTCCAGAGCTTGATTGGACTCTTTGTGGCAGAGTTGAGTTCGCATTTGAAGAAGGTGGCCTTCGATTCTCTTAGATTGTTTTGGTACATAAATTTCGTAGTCTCCTGAACTGGTTCCAGTCCTCTGCAGTGTTCAGTCTGCGCGCTTTTTTCAAGAGCTTATCTCTTTCTAAGCAAGGACTTGATCTGAGGGGTGAACCATTTACAGGTTTTGGTCCTAGTTCGAACTTTAATCAGGGGAGCATACTTATTAAGGGCCCTTGATAGAATGTTGTGGAAGATATTGTAAGCTGACGTAATCGTTTTGGCCAAGTAGAACTCTTGCCACTGAGGGGAGTACTTAAGCTCATTTAGGTAGGCATGTTCATTGAAGTTGTGCCTGGATCTCTTCATAGAGAACTTGCTGATGGGTGCTGGGTTGTTGGTGGATCTTACTCCCGCAATAAAACAATGGTCTCTGGCGTCTGAGAAGAAGACATCAGCGTGGGAGAAAAGATGAGGTTTGCTCACCATTAGCACATCCAAAAGTGTACTTTTACTGGGGTTCTTCACGTTTGGGCGTGTTGGTTCAGTAATAAGTTCGTCAGCCCATGTTCATCACAGAAGGATGCAAGGGGCAGCTGTGTTGAAGAGCCAGTCAAAGTTGAGGTCTCTAAAATAATAGTTTCTGGCAGCCCTGTCCCAACTTGTCACTAGATATGACACAAGCTTGAGCCAGCAGGCGGTGGTCTGTAGCATCCTATTACGCAGAGTGCAGTAGTCTGTGTAATTTCCACTTTGAGAATTAGGCATTGAATTCGCTGGCGACGGATGCCGAGGATAAGCAGAAGGCAGAAAATCTGTCTTTAACGTAGATAGCTACCCCTCCTCCTCTGGCATGCCTATCAGCTCTGAACAAGGCATAGTTGGGTATGTTGCTTCTCTACCAGTGGTGCTGGGTCTAAGCCAAGTTTCGAAATCACAAGTATGTCAGGAGAGCATGATTTACCCAGTTTTGTATTAAGGTTATCTTTAGGAGGCTACATATGTTAATATCAAGGCTTATTCCTTTTAAATTTGCTAGTTCTGCTGGCAAAGCAATAGCTTCTGGGGGCCAGGGTTTGAGTTCTACGTTGCCTGAACATAGCAGGAGGATAAGTAGGATTTTTCTAAGAGCGCTAATTATAAGCTTGTAATTCCTGCCTTTCTCCCGTCTAGTAGATCTGATGTTTTTAGGGACTGGAAAGTAGCCACCATAGAAGAGCTGATCTGCTGTAGCAAGAGCTAGTACCCCTAGGTACCCTACTGGTATGTGTGGTATGTGTGGTCCAAGAGCAGGGTTCGAGGAATTGGTACTTGGAATCATGGAGGCAATTAAAGGATAAGTTGCCATGTGGTATACAGCACAAGGTGCCATTGTAGACCAAACATGATGGTAGTTCAGGTGTCCAATGCTGGGCAGCTGGTATCAGCAGAAAAAGGGGCAGTATAAGGAGCCATATAGGGCCCGACATGATGGTACCTCAAAAAAGGAGCCACTCAATTAGCCCAGGGGCCAGTGGGGTTGCTAGATTAATGCAGCTTATCAGTAGCTTTCTGATCCAGGTCGACCCGAATTTGATAGCATTTAAAAATATTTAGTGGTGAAGGCACAGCCAAGGAGAGCCTATGCGTTTTAGTAAGACGAGGCCCTGACAGTTGGATCCTGTAGGCTGGACAGAGAAGAGGGGGATCACGAGCTAAGTCTCTATTGGTGGGGCACTGCGCCAGGGGACGTGGGCTAATATTTTGGCAGGAGCTACTGTATTTAATAATCAGCGGAGGTGGGGAGGGGGGCGGTTGAAAAAGTTGCGGCAGTTGCCGTACCTTGTAGGGCCTTGGGTCCGTGTCTGCGGTCTCGAGCATCGGCTAGAGGGGCGCTGACCGCCCGGTAGCCAGGAATCCCACGGCTTAGGAGCTGGGAGCCTGGGCGACAGTTCCTCGCCTGAGGGAGAGAAGGAGAGTGAGGGTTAATAAAGGATTCACATAAAGGGTTAGACAGAACAGCGGGGAGTCCAAAATTTGCAGAACAAAAGGATGTGTATTACTCTGGCACCCAAAAGTGTCTAGGGCCAGTGCGATATGCAGGAAAGGGCTGTAAACACTAGATTTCTTCCAAACCACAATTCAAGTCCTTTCAATTACAGACTGGGTTAACATTGACTTTTAACATTTTCCCAACATAAACATTTTAGGGTTTAAAATCAAAGAGCAGAAGCCAAGCTTCCACCAGGGACCAGTCAGGCGTGGTCTGAGAGGCGCTTGCAATCCGGTTGGTTGCGGCAGTTGCTGTACCTTGTAGGACCTTGGGTCCGTGTCTGCAGGCTCGAGCGTCGGCTAGAGGGGTGCCGACCACCCAGTAGCCGTGAATCCCATGGCTTAGGAGCTGGGAGCCTGGGTGGCAGTTCCTCGGCTGAGGGAGAGAAGGAAAGCGAGGATTAATAAAGGGCATTCATACAAAGGGTCAGACAGAACAGCGGGGAGTCCAAAATTTGCAGAACAAAAGGACGTGTATGGTACCAGCAATGTCAAAAGAGGTAGTGAGGAGTAGTAGTAGGTGGTTGCACCCCATGGTAGTTTGTTTGGTGTTGCTGGCCTGCTTAACTGCTAGCTGGTTTATAGTTGGAAGGTATATAGTCTAATTAGGGTGAGTCCCTAACAATCGGGCAGGTAGAGCAGTAATTGAGAGGAGTTAGATGGAGTGGCTGGAGAAAGGTTGAGAGCAAATGTGTGATCCTGTGGGTGGGACTGCTTTAAAAGGCGGTGAGAGAAAGTGGGTCAAGTCAGGTATTGAAGACAGGAGGCCAACAGCATGAAAATGTGCAGCAGTGGAGTGACCAATCTGCTGCTAGGCTGAGGAAGGGGTGGAGTAAGGGTCTATTTAATACTGTGAGGAGGAGGGAGAGTGGGCGAAAAAATTCAGTCCAGAACAAAGCACAGAAAGAGATTTCCCTGAGATCAGGAAGCGCCAGGCGTTGGAAAATCAGCCAAGGAGCAGCAACTGCCAGTCAGTGCCTGGTTCCTCCACTGGGCATCCAGTCAAAACAGTGGCATTCAAAACCACGAGTTTCGGAGGTCCGGTGCGTACCTGAATCTGTCCAGGGGTCAGTCGAGTGGTCTGTTAGCTGTGGCCTGCTCGGAGAGAGCCAAGGCCACAGGAGCAGCTTGGGAAGCCCACAGATGGGCTGTCTGTGGAACAAGGAGGGAAACACAGAGGATTAAATACAGCTAGAGTACAATAGCAAGCTCAGTGGGGGAGGCAATGGGGAAAGACAAAGCATGAGGTAAAGAGGTGGTAAATGCAGGGCAATTATTTGGAGCTAGAAGAGGAGTTAATGGGGGTCTGTGCTTTGGCACCAGGACATCTGAGGAGGACAGCAGCAGCAGGGGTGTAAGGAAAGGGTTTGTAGGTAAGGCAGAGAAGAAAGTAAGGTGTTTAGAGAGACAGCATTACAAGTGGGGCAGAGAAATTAATAACTGGCAGAGTGACCAGTGTGGGGAAGGGGCAGAGTTCGTCAGTAGGGCACAAATGGAAAACTGCAGCAGTCTTGCTCAGTAGCTAGGTCAAGCAGTCAAACATCAGCTACTATACAATACAGTTTGTCCAGCACTAAGTAACACTGAGAGGCTAGACTAGTGGCTTGTAATAGACTAGCTAAGCTGGCAGGCAAAGTAAGACCAATTGATGCATAACACATGTAGATTACATTAACATAAATTCAGTCCGGGTCGCTTATGCTATCCAGCAGTACCCCAGCCTGTTTGACCTTGTAAGTACTGGATACTAGTATCCAGTCAAGAGTTGTGGATTTCCCTGATCTATAATTGTGGCTAGTGGGTTCTTCTATGATCTGGGTAAGCCTTGCATTTGCAAGTGCATCTTTGATGTTGTTGTCTATTTCTCACTCCCAGTTGTAGTTGAAATCTCCTAGTATTATCACTTCCCTGTTCTTTGGAAGGCTGCCCCTAAATTACTTATCAACTCCAAGACCTTAGGGTAGCTGCCCAGGGAAGCATATATATAACAGCCATTGAGATAAATTTTTTTCCCCCTAAAACTAGCTGAATGGTCAGGTATTCACAGTCCGATGTCACTAGGGGAAGTCAACTCTGCTAAGCTTGAGGTGAGATTTGGTGTATAGTAGGCAACTTCTGCCCCTGTGTTCTGGTCTGTCTTCCCTGAATATACTGTACCTCTGCAGGCTAATCGATTGGTTTGACACTTTGGCAGAAAGCCAGGTTTCCGTTAGGGCAATAAGGTCAAAATTACTGTCAAGCGCCCAGACTTCGAAGTCATCCCCATTTGGCAGTTAAACTTTGTATGCTTAGGTGGACAACTTGAGAGGAAGTTTTTCTGTTTCCCTGCAGTGGTGAAGTTATAGCAACTAAAAATAATGCTTTCCATTAAAGGAAGTGTAAGCCACAGCGTGCAGCTGGGTCAAAAAGAGCCAAAGCATGCTTTTCCGGAAGAAAATTCAGGTCCCAAGCCAGGAGTTGGTTTTTAAATAGGAGGTTTCATGTGTAGTATACCCCTTCAGAAATGTATGGGATACCTCTAATTGTGCAACTGTAAGTCCATCCACAGGTGTAAGAAAAGCTGAAATCGCGTCTGAATGCACCTTGAGTGAGGAATATTGAAGACCAGAGTATGATAGGGACAAGTATTCCAACACTGCATTGACCGGACAGGAAAAGTGGCCCTAGTGTTTGTAATTGGACCACGACTTAAATTGTTTACATTTTAAAGAATAGGTATGTCTGGTGGAGGGTTTTGTGGCAGTCACCAGAACATCAATCACCTTATGTGATACTCCAAATTGTGCCATGGCTGTATTTTCAGAAATCAGGCATGTACATGTAGGGACTTCAGGTCTGGATGGACCAGACACCCCATGTCCTGTGACAACAGGCCTTTGCACAATGGTAGAAAAACTGAGGGGTTTCACTGCCAAGTGTTGGAGCAGGGAATACCATACCTACCTAGGCTACACTGGAGCAATGAGGATGAATGTTTCCCCCTCCATCTTCAATTTGAGTAGTACTCTCTGTGGTAGAGGAAAGGGAGGGAAGGCGTACAGAACCTCTCTTTCCAAGACAGGGACAATGCATCTTTCAAAAAACTCCAGGCCCTGGAGCAAGTGAGTAAAAATGTGGCAGATCTACATTGTGTGGTGATGCAAAACAGTACAACTCTGGGTGACCGCACCTTGTGAAGATGTCTTCCACAATTGCAGTCAGCATTTCCCATTGGTACATCCTGGATTGTGACCTGCTTAATTTGTCCGCTAAAATGTTTTGGATGCCTGGAAGATGTATGGCTGACAGTTTTAGAACCCAATACCATACTTTCACTGCTTCCCTGAATAGCAAAGAGAAATGAGTCCCCCCTTGTTTGTTAATGTAATGCATCACACTTACACTGTCAGTGTCAGTGCAATGCATCACACTGACACTGTCCTTCTGTATTAACACAGGATCTGGAGTCAGATGCTCTTGAAATGCCTGAAGACTGTATAAGATCACTCCCATCTCCAAGACATTTATATGCAATTTTGTCTCCACCCGAGTCCATGTACTTTGTATTTGATGTAGGCCCAGTTGTACTCCCCACCCCATCCGTGGTGAGTATTTGTGTTGGGTTTGGAATCAGGAATGGAATGCCTGTAGTAAGTTGTTGCGATCCATCCACCACGTGCGTGCTTTTCTCAAGGAAGATGTAACAAGCACTTGTTGGTCTAATGCGTCGTTCAACTGGTCCCACTGAACTCTCAAGGTCCACTGGGGGATCCGCACATGCAAGTGAGCCAGTGGAACAGTGACAATGGTTGCTGCCATCAGTCCCAGCAGGTGGGGGAAAGTCCTGGCTGATACACACCGAGTGTTGAACACCATCTGCACCTGAGCCGTAAGGCATTTGGCCCTGTCGAGAGGCAGGAATGCACAGCCCTGAGCTGTATCCAGGACTGCCCATTGTACCACAGTCTTTGATATGGGATCAATACTGACTTAAGCAGATTGACTGTTACTCCTAGGTCAAACAGTTTCCTGGTTCAAGTTAGGGTGTGTAGCAGATAGTCCCAGGAGTGGGACTTTAACAGCCAATCATCCAGGTCAGGAAAGATGTGCAGGCCTTTCCTGAGGAGGACTACTGCTATCACTGCCAAGCATTTGGTAAAGACCTGTGGCGCAGAAGATAAGCCAAATGGCAATACTCTGAAAAGGTAATGCTGCCGTTCCTACATGACTCTCAAATATTTCATATACCATTGTAACAGCGACACCAGCCCATCAACACCCGCAGTGTTGATCGGGTTGTCAGAGCAATGACCATGTCATTAACTCCGGAGTTTGGCTGCTCTCCCCCCGACATCCCCCCTCCCATGAGTTGGAATCTATAAGTCCGGGGGTGTGGGGGGCAGAACTCATGAACACTGAACAGGTGTTGGTGTGATCCCTGGTTGGGGTCGGGACCTGGTGGTGTCGGGGATGTTGGTGACCATGTGTCACTGTGGGGGAGGTTGGCGACATTCTTGGCACCACACCTAAATATTTTCTGTGATTCTTCCTGATTTTGATAAAAAGGTAAGCATACTTCATATCTAGTGAACATATTCAGTCCCTGTTTGCAAAAGGGAAATCAGAGTTTGCAGAGAGACCATACAGAACTTCGTGTACTCTATGCAGAAGTTGATGTCTCTCTGCTCTAGAACAGGCCTCAGATCTCCTGTCCACTTGGGGACTAGGAAGTATCAGAGTAGAAGCCTTTGTTCCTCTGCCTGGCACAGACTGGTTCTATGGCATGTTTTAGGAGCAAGGCCTGTACCTCTTCTTTCAAAAGGGACATGTTTCCCGGTGATAAGTTGATGCAGGTGGTGGATGATCGGGAGGAGTGCCTAGAAGCTCCAGAGCATGACCTTTCACAATAATGTTCAGAACCCATACATCTGTGGTGATCCCCCTCCATTGACTCAGATGAAGGAAGGGACAATCCCCCACAACCACCCTTGGAGGCAATGGTGGTTGGGGGGGTGCACTGCTGCAAGTCAGGCTGAACTAGTGGGGGTAGAGCCACCAGCTCCACCACCTTTAGGTGCCTCTGAATGGGCACCTGGGGGGGGGGGGGCTGGCAAAGATCTAGCACCCTTACCACTGCCTTGCTACCTATCGACCTGTTGGTCCCCTTTAGCAATGGGCTGACAAAACTGTCCCCTGCTCCTACCTCTACCTGGTGTGAGGTATAGGGATTTTACTGACCTTAAGGTCATTCTGGGTGATTGCAGGCCCCTTAAAGGGTTTTCAACATCGTATCCAAACAGTTTATTACCCTGAAAGAGGTGTTTAACACTGCTTGCTGAACATCACTGGCAAAACCTGCTACTCTAACCCAACAGCAGCGCCTCAGCCAAACACCAGATGCAGCTGCCCTAGCAGATTCATCTGAGATATCGTAGGCTGAGCACATTTAAGTATTTCCCCACTTCAACTCCAGCAGTCAAGGCTCTGAGTAACTCAGTCTCTGCATTACCTTCAGGTGAGGCCTGTGCTGCAGCCTTGGCACTACTCCATAAATTGTCTCAACACTTAATCATATTGGCCTGGTAGTTTGCAATACATAGGCCCAAAGAGGCAGAGACAGAAAGGCGTTTGCCCATGACATCCAGCCTCCTGGATTCCTTGTCAGAAGGAAGGAAACTCGTATGTTTGGGTATCCTGGCTCTATCATGGGTAGCTGTGATCACCACAGAATCAGTCTCTGGATGGTTGGTATAGGAAGGCTTGTTAGATGGCGCAGGGTACCATTTGTCAGCCTTTCTAGGGACAGCTGGTATGGTATTTGATCTATACCAAACTGCATAGGTAGCATCCTCTAGGGCTGGGTATAATGGAGTAATACCAATGAAGGGGGTTTCTGGCCCCTCCAAAATTTCCATTAAGTTTTTCTTTGTGGAATCCTCTTCCTCAAAAGTAAAGCCCATAGCAGCCTGCATTTTCTGCATCATGGACTAGAAACAAAGGTCTTCAGTTGGTGACCTTGGGGTGTTCCCCACAGAGTCCTCACTACATGAGGATAAGATGGAGCTGGTAACAGGTAAATACTGGGAGCTCTGTTTGCATAGGCTTAATGCATCTTGAAGCAAAATAAATAATTTTATACAGCTGTAACCTAGTGCCAGTTTATTTCTGTTGCTAGAAATACTGGTCTTCAGCATATCCCTCCTCCTTCTCCTCCTCATAACCCTCATCTACTATCTCTAATATATCTAGGAAGTAGTCTCTAGATAGTGGGTGGCAATGCTGGGCCAGCTGTGAGTCTCGGGAACGGAGAAGATGTTAAATTAGTTTGTTTTTAAACGTATAAACCGTTTTTTCAGTTTTATTCATTATTGTATTTATTTTTTAAGACTCATCGGACAAGATGGAGAACACAGTGGTGAACAGCTGACTGTTCGCGTTCTGTATTCTCACTACATTTGGGGTGTGTACCTCAGGACTGGAGGATGGCTCATGTGGTGCCCCTCCACAGGAGTGGCCCCAAGGATGAACCGGGAAACTACAGACCAGTGAGCCTCACATCCATCGTGGGTAAACTAATGGAAACTATCCTGAAGGAAAGGCTGGTGGCCCTCCTAGAGGCCAAAGGACTACAGGACAGCAGGCAGCATGGCTTCATCACGTGGCAGATCCTGCCAAACCAACCTGGTGGAGTTCTATGACTAGGTAACTAGGCAACTGGACAGGGGCCATGCAGTGGATGTCCTGTATCTGGACTTCAGTAAGGCATTAGACTCAGTGCCCATGGAAGTGGGAAGGAAGTTAGTAGGGACGAGGCGGGTGCAAAACTGGTGAGATGGGTGGAAACTGGCTGCAGGGAAGGCAACAGAGGGTGGTGGTGGGTGGGAGCTCTCACACCAAGGCAATGATGAGTGGTGTTCCACAGGGCTCGGTGTTGGGACCAGTGTTGTTTGAGATATTCATTGCAGACATATCATGGGACATCAAGAACAAGATCAGTCTGTTTGCTGATGATACCAAGGTAGGCGCAGTGGTGGATGACCTGGGGATGGCAGGGTTGCAGGATGATCTGGCAAAGCTTGAAACCTGGTCAGACACTTGGCAACACAGGCTTTAATGCCAAAAAGTGCAGGTGCTGCATTTTGGGCTGAAGAACCCAAGGAGGAGTTACCAGCTAGGGGAGTGCAGCTAGCCCAGACAAGGAGGAGAAGGATCTGGGTGTGCTCATTACAGGGTGAATGAACAACTCTGCAATGTAGGAAGGCAGCTGCAAAGGCCAACAAAATGCTGGGTTGTATGCAAGGGGTATCCTCGAGGAGGGAGGAGGTGATTCTGCCACTGTATATGGGTATTAGTTAGACCACACCTGAGTACTGCGTGCAGTACTGGCGCCCCATCTGAAGAGGGACATTATTACTGGAGGGGTAACCCAGAGTGACAAAAGATGATCAAGGGGCTGGGGGACTTATCATACGGAGAGGAGGTTGAAGGAGTTGAACATGTACTTACTGGAGGAGAGGAGAGACAGGGTGACATGATTGAAACCTTTAAATACATGAAAGGAATAAACAGGACAGGTACAGAGGGCTGTTCAAAGTAAGGGAGGGAGGGACACCAGGGCCATGATATGAGACTGGAGCAAGGAAGGTTCAGGAGGAGATGAGGACACTTTTACAGAGAGGTGGTGGCTGGGTGGAATGTGTTACCTGCTGAAGTGGTATGCAGTAGAACAGTGGACTGCTTCAAACGAGGATGGGACAGGACAAGGGGGAGGGTTAATGAAGGGGAAGGGTGGAAGGGAGGGGCAGCTGCAGAATAAGGGGTGCTAGCTGCACATTCAAGCAGACTTGATAGACCTCTAGGCCTTTATCTGCTGGCAAATTTCGTATGTTCGTATGTATTATGAGACGCTGCGATCTGGCTCAAGGATAAATAATACATATAAGTTGATTACCTGTCCTTGACTTCAGTGACTGGGGCTTATGCAAGTGGTGGCTGGGGCACCTCATGGTTGGATCTGGGAGCGGCTGTTGCTGGCAGGAGATAGTAAAACTGGGTTGAGTCTGCAGGCGATACTGGTGGAGCGGTATCGTGGTGGAATAACACACGAGTAGGTGGTCCAGGATTTGGAGGAAGCGCTACGTGGATGGACTGTGGCTGATCCAAGAAAAAGAACATTTGGAGGTCTACAGTTTTAAGTTGCAACCCTCTCTTCCAAACAAGAGCTGAAGGACTGTTCGGTGGGGCGGTGCTTGATTCCTGTGAGAGTCTGGGGGGGGGGGTGTCTCTGTGAAGGTGCACACCGGAGGATGTTCCACCTCAAACAGAGGGAACCAGTGGGACTGCTGCCGGAAGGTGGTGGTTTTCCATGGGTGAGTCCCTGGACAACTGCGGGGGTCTGGGTTGGGCAGAACTGGGAGGAAAGTGGAAGTTGGAGAGAGAAATTTGGTGGATGCAGCGGACATTTGCTTGGACTAGTGTGAGAACCTACAGTGAGTTCGTTTTTGTTCTTGTTTAACTGCTGGTTGAATTTTCTGCCTAAAGCCCCGGTGTCTGGACTTAAGGATTTGGAAATTTTTTGGATGGTGCATTTTTCCTTAAATACACTGAAAGTATAAACAGCAGGGGTATGAAAGGGTGACAGCCTCTTATTACCTGCAGTTTGGGATGTGGCGGTGAGAGCTCCTCGGTACTTTTTGGTCAGAAAAACGTTTTTTTTTTTTTTACAAGATGGAACTTGGACAAACAGTGGACAAGTTTTGATGCATTACTTTGATTGACTCTGGATAGTGCAGGATAAAACTCAGTCCTGTAACTTGTTCTCTGTCTTGCTCCAAGGATATATATATTTATTTTATTATACTGTAATAATTTGTATAATTTAGTTAGTGGACGAGTGAGCTGCATGTGTTTGGGAGTGTGGAAGGTGTGTGATTGAGTGAGATTGAATTCTTTTTGTGGTGGGTGGGAGTTGAACATTAAAATTGTTATGATGAGTGGGAATTGAAATTTGGGAATTATGTTTGGGGATTAGAATTTGTATTAGTTGGGGGATTTGGTTATTTTGGGGTATTTCGTAGCGGATTTTAGTTGTTAGAATGTGTCTGGGACAGAGGCCTGTAAGGCATAGCTACTTGGGAGGGGGGGGGTTTGCCTCCATGACCTCCGTCCCTTCGAGCTTCCAACACTCCCAGCTGAGGTCTACCGGAAGTGTAGAGCCTTCGGAATAGCTGGGGGGGGGGCAGGGTGATGGGACCCGAGGGGCTACCAGGGTGTCTGGGATTCGGGTGGTGAGGCCAAGGAGACACCATGGGGCAAAATGGGAACTTGAGAGGGGGTTGCCATGTTTAGTTCCCATACCCAAGGGCTCCACGATAGACGGTGGGCAGCTGGCTGGTCCAGCTGCCCCACCTCATCCTACTCGGGTTGTGTTATGCAATGCCAGGTCAATGAGGAACAAGACTGCTATAATGGCAGACCTGATATCCTCGGTTGACCTGGCTTGTACCACGGAGACCTGGTTGTATGAAAATTCTGCCCCCATTTTGGAGGCAGCAGTACCGGCTGGGTACTCCATGATACACAACCCGGGGGGGTGGCCATTTGTTTTAAATCTGCCTTAAACCACACGGTGCTACCTGTAGGTCAAACACAATCTTCTGAGTGATTGGCCGCATGAGGGGGCGTATGGGTGAGCTTCAGGGTCCTTGTGCTCTATCATCCCCCTGGTGGAGATGGGGACTTTTTACGGGACATCGAAGAGCTCGTCGCTGGCCTGGTACTTGAGTCTCCTAGGTGGCTGATCCTGGGGGACTTCAATGCCTAGGTCAATGGTGGGCTCTCGAGTTTTGGGAACAATCTCCTTGGGAGCATGGGGGCCCTGGGCCTACTACAGAATGCAACAACAGCAACGCACTCAGGCGACCACACTCTGGATCTGGTCTGTTCTTTAGGATTGGATATAAACGACCTCAGAATAGATCCGTTAATTTGGTCGGATCATAGCACTGTGGGGTTCACGTTCAGAGCCTCCACCCCCCCAATTTGGTCCTGCCCCTGTGGAGATGGTCCAGTACTGCCTGTTAAGAGGAGTTTTCTCTAGTGGACTGTCTGTGTGCTAGACCTATCGAGTGTTGGGGCATCTTGTGCGGTTGTGGTGAAGGAAGCAGTGGCAGCCTATAATGGGGCTGTCACTGTGGCCTTCAATTCCCTTGTACCCATTTGTGTCCACCCCTTGTCTACTCGACGGAGACCTCCTTGATTTGATGAGGCTCTCCGGGGTTTAAAGACTAAGGGGCAGAGGTTAGAGAGGCGCTGGAGGAGATCTGACCTGCTGGAGAACAATTTGGCCCTGAAGTCGCATAATGTAGACTATCAGGGGGCAATCGCCCATAAGGAGGCTAATTATTTGTCTAGGGAGATTGCTGCAGCGAGGAACAGGCTGGCTCAGCTCTTCCACATGGTAAACGGGCTTTTACATCCTGCCCGTCTCCGTGTATGGGAAGCGAGTTCTAGCACTAGGTGCGAGGAGCTGGCTGTGTTCTTCGCCGACAAAGTGTCCTCTAAAGGGATGAGGTCTCCTTGAGTGCCTCTCAAAAGAGATGAGTTTGAGTTGGTTGGGGTGCAGGAGATGACTGAGATAGTCTCGAAGCTGCGGCCAGCACAATGTGATCTAGACCCAGGTCCGACCCGACTTTTGGTTGGATGTCTGGAACTAATCGGACCTGTGGTTGCTGAGGTCATCTGGAGTTCCGTGAAGACTGGGTATTTCCACTAGCCTTGAAAGAGGCCTTGGTTAGACCCCTATTGAAGAAACCCTCTTTGGATCCAGACTGCCTCAGCAACTACAGGCTGGTCTCGAACTTCCCATTTTCAGGGAAGATTACTGAGAAGATGGTGGCCATTCAGCTTGAGAGGCATCTTGTCTCCTCCTCCACCTATGAGCCTTTCCAATCTGGGTTCTCTGCGAGGCATAGTACGGAGACTGCCCTGGTGAGGGTGCTTAATGATCTTCTGATGGCGAGGGACAGGAGAGACCGTATCATTTTGGTCCTCCTGGACCTCTCTGCGGCATCTGACACCGTGGACCATAAGGTGCTGCTCGACCATCTGTGGTTGTGGTGTGGCCTGTCTGGTAATGTCATCAACTAGTTCAGGTCATACCTGACAGAGTGCAAAGGGGGACAATGGGGTTAGCCTTATCTAACCCGAAGCCTCTGTGCTGTGGGGTTCCACAGTGATCGGTCTTGTCACCCTTGTTGTTTACGGTGTATATGCTGCTATTGGGGGACATTATCAGGCAGTATGGACTGGGTTTTCACTGTTATGCAGATGATACCCAGCTGTACCTGTCCTGTGCACCCAATATTCAGGTGTCGGCCTCTGTATTTAACACCTGCCTCGAGGGGATCCGTTCTTGGATGAATCAAAACTGGCTTAGGCTTAATCCAGACAAGTCAGAGGTACTGGTGGTGGATCCAGGTTGTCGAGGTGGAGGAGGGGGTGTGGGGTCTACGCCCGGCCTAGTGTTGGGGGGTGTTCCCCTTGCCCCATCTAGACAGGTGAAGGATTTGGCCGTGATCCTGGACGATGGCTTGATGCTCGATATGCAGGTGTCGGCCGTGGTCAAGAGTGGATTTTACCATCTGAGGAATATCAATCCGAGCCCTGATCCTGGCTGAGGACCTGACCATGTTGGTACATGCTTTTGTCACTTCCAGGCTGGACTATTGCAATACCCTGTACCTAGGGTTATCTGGAGGCAACCTCTGCAGGATGCAGCTGGTGCAGAATGTGGCGGCAAGGTTACTGTCAGGGGTGAGGAGGTGTGAACATATCACCCTGGTTCTCCATGGACTGCACTGGCTTCCCGTCAGGTGGAGGACTGTCTTCAAGGTATGGCTTTTGACCTACAAAACCCTGCATGATCAGGGACCTGTCTATCTGCAAGATCTCCTTGTCCCCTACCATCTGCCCCGGGCACTCCGTTCTACTGGGGGAGGCCTCCTCAGAGTTCCGAGGGCGAGGTTGTGGCATTCGGGTGTCAGGGCGTTTTCAGTGACCGTGCCTACCCTGTGGAACTCATTTCCTGCTTATGTGAGGGAGGCTACCACAGTAGAAGCCTTTAAAAAGTGGTTAAAAACCTACCTGTTCCAGCAGGCTTTTACTGATTGACTAGTGGTCTGTTAATGATAGATAGATGAATTTTAATGTTGCTCTTAGTTGAACTGTTAAATACATAGTTGAACATTATTGTATATTATGTTTGTTTTATTGTACAGTGCCAAGAGACCTTGGAAATGGGTGCTTTTATAAATAAAATATCTATCTACCTATCTAATATGAGGTCTGGATTATATTCAACCTGACTGCTGTCCCCCCAAGGACAAGAAGGGAAGAGTGTGCCAGTGACGCTGGTGGCTGCTGAAGGGGTCTCTTTTGCAGTATGCTGATTTAAGACATCGACGGGTGTGGGAGGTTGTAAGCCCTGTTGACCTCAGAACAGGCTGTTCAGGTAAGCCTGATAGAAGTCGTTGTACCAGCAGTGCCTGTGTGTCAATGACTTCTGTATTAGGGGTCATGCAAGGCATAAATTAGTGCCAGAGAGTTGATTAGCAGCATCGCTAATCAAAATCAAAAATGATTAGCAACCAGTCGGTTTTGAGGAGCAATTTTCAAAAAAGGTTATTTTTAACAATAATATATCATGACTCATGTATCTGTTATGGACTACTTAAATAAATACATCAGACAACGTTTTTCAGTCAAGTGTTTGATTTTTTCCTCACTTTTTTTTTTTGCTACGGCAGTCGGTCAATAATTATGAAGGGTCTGTTTCAGTTTACTTTTCATGAATCCCACCATCACTGCATGACATATACTTTACCAGTAAAAGGTTTTTTTGCATGTTTTAAAATTAAATCAGCATGCAATGCCACCGCAGAGCACAAAGACTTTACAGCAAAACACAAAGGTTTCCCTACAGTTATGTACTAGCAGCACCAGCTTAACAGCCAGGCCCCCTCCAACAGCAGATCATGCAAGGACTACTGACCCAACATAACAGTTTCTTTTATGATATGGTCCTTTTAATCCCGCATTTCTAAGAATAATTTTATGATGACAGTAACAGAGTATTGTACGTCACTTTACTGCTGGATTTCTTTGCCTCTGATATAGACCTTCCTGAATGGTGACAGTATTAGGTAATAAACAGATTAGAATCTGGAAAAAGTAGAACTGGCTAGTTGAGCTGGACAATACCCACCCCCCCCAAAAAAAAGACTGTTAAGCACTGTATTCGATTGAAAAGATGCATTAATAGTTAAAACAAAAAGCTGACCTTTCACTTGACAAAAGTTTCTGACAGGCAGGCTGATGATCAATGGCTCCCCTGGTGACTGTCATTCCTGCGGCTTGCCTCTGTTCCCCACTGCGTTCCTTGGCACTCTTTCCTGCAGCTCATTTCTGTTCCCCGCTCTGTTTCCCATTGCTCCCTGCTTACTTCCTCTTTCTTTCCTGCTCCGTTTCTCTTTGTTCCCCGCATCGTTTCTTGCATCCCCACCCCCCAAGACTGCAACCTGAAGGGTGAAACACACCCTCGAAGAGATGCAGTGGAATATGTCCTCAGTGGCTTCCTTTTGAAAAATGTGCTAAAATGCAAGAACACTATGCAGTACGGTGCTTGAAGAGGAACATGCTCATTTTCTGTGAAACCGCTCCAGTGAGTTTGCGCCTGTCTGTTTGGGGAAAAGTGTGTTTCTGGTTTTAAAGACACAGTACCAGCCTAGGACATTGATTAGCAACTGCTGTTAATCAAGCCTACAGTTTACTCACAATTTATACGTTTTTTGCGACGCAAATTGCGATGCGATACCACTTATTTTATGCCTTGTCGTGACAGTATTAGTTGACAGCGGATGAAGACCCAGCGATGATGGTGATGTACTACCAGTAATAGGCCCAGTAGTGCCTCAGTCCTGCCTTGACCTCAATGTCTGGCCAAGGGTCAAGGTGAGGGGGATGGAGTCACCACCGCCAGAGTGGACAATGACGTGTTGGCAGTGTAACCCGAGGGCTGCTGCGGCAACCTACATCGCATCAGGGAGGCCTTTTCTTTGGCCCTATACTTACTGTATGCTTGTGGCTTCCGGATGATGATGATTCTTTGGATTTTGAAGACCGTGAACTGGTCAAGGGGACACGTGATGCAGATTTTTCCTGTATCTGTTTTTCCATCTCTGCCAAAGTTTTTTTTAAAAGGAACTTTTCCAGTGCTCCTTTCCTACGTCACCTAGAAATGGAGGTGAGGTCTATGCAAATCTCACAAGCTTTTACATTGTCAACGAGGCCCAAACAGCAGACACATACTTGTGTGAGTTGTCCTTGTAGATCTTCTTACTGCACTCACAATACTGAAATAACTTAAGACCGTTCTTTCGGAAGCATGCCGGTGCCAAAAATCACTAAACTAGTCATTATTTTAAACTAGAAAAGAATACATGATGGCAGTTAGCAGTAGACATTTCCATGCAGATCTGCGAGTATGATCAATGGCGGTAAAAAAAACTGAGAAGAGATGGGGCCTTCCATCTTTATGTAGACACTGGCGCATGACATCATCGTGGGCAGCCCCTGGCTTGTAAAAGTTTCCCTGTGGTCTTAGTGCTGATCTGGGAGTAGTTCCAAAGATGGGACTTGATGAAAGATATCCTCAAGGAAGATCTGGCCAGTCCTATGCTGAGAAAGAGAAAGGAGAATATGTGAGTAAATTATGTGAGGAGAAGGACGGACCAGTGCCTTCTGGAGGGAAAAGAGGAGCGGGGGGAGGGGAAAACAGATGTAGGTGATAGAGGAGGATACAGTGAGGGAGGGGCTGTTAGCATTGAAGGTGGACAAATCATAAAGCCCGGACAGAGTACATCCAAGGATACTAAAGGAGCTGAGGAGCTGGCAGAGCCATTGGCAGACCTATTTAATAGTTCACTAGAGTCAGGCATGGTACCGCAGGACTGGAGAACAGCACATGTAGTGCATGTCACAAACCCACTCAGCAGGTCAGCCCTCTACTCCCAAAGTGCCAACCTCAGAGTGCAGTCTTTTGAACAGTTAACAGAACAAGGTAACCCACTTGTCTGTTTTTGTGGATTCGAATCAACCTTTGGTCTCAAGTCTTGGAGGGATTCAAACTGTGAACCTCATGTTAGCTTACCCAATGTACAGGCTCAGATAAGTCTATCTTCGGGGGGCCAGATATCTTTGCCTACTGGCACCTAACCAGGTGTACAGAAATGAACCCTTAAAAACTGTAATAAAAGACCTAAGATTTAAAACGCTTACCTTTTTCCAGTTTGGTATTACCATTCAAGCTTATGTACAGTGTCTGCTTTAACCATATACATTCCACTTGTAAAAGGAAAGAAATCAAAGACAGACCAAGTAGGCTCTAAAGTTAGAGTTTTACTAAAATAGATAAAAAAAATATGTAAAACATAAAATACAGAACTATTATATCACAAGACATACAAATCTATTAAACAAAACAGGTTTTAACAGTGCAATTCCTACTACAGTACTTAGACTTGTCTCTCTCTCTAAATACCTGCTTAAAGTACTCACAGATGTTTCTTTGTCAGAGTCTAGATAAAAGTGTCTCTGAAGTAAAACAGGATATTGTCTAACAGCTGTGGCTTCACCCACCTCTTTGCATGAGGTCACCTAGCTCCTCCCTGTCAGAATATATATATAAAAAATATATCTATATAAAAACAGGATGTCTTTTCCAAGTATTAAATTCTGCAACCTCAGCATAACTCATGTTCTTCAAATGACTCTCTTTGATCTGTGGTGATTTGCATATGCAGCCCATGATGCTTTGCATTGTGTGGGCATGTGTGATTTTGTATTTTCTTGAAACTTGGCTTCCCAGCCAAATGCCCTTTGGGGTAACCGTTGCCTCGGTGTTTGCGTACAGAGGTTCTTTGTCTTTTAAATAGTTTTTTATTTTAATGGGTTCACCACAACGTATCCAAGACACACTGTCTTAGGGTAGCTGGTCCATTCCACTGGGGTGTATCAAACCGACGAAGAGCATACTAGATTAGTCCTAGTGAGATGACACGTGTCTATGTCTTAGTTAGCACCCTTTGCAAACTGTGTGAGAGGCCTTTCCGCACCATGCAATTCTGCTTAAAATTGGACTAGCATAACATTCTGTGGTGATTTGCATATGCAGCCCATGATGCTTTGCATTGTGTGGGCATGTGTGATTTTGTATTCTTTTTGATCTATGATCAGTTTCCCCTTTCCAGGACTTTAAAGCATCTTTTATGACTTCGCACTAAAACTTCATACCCTGCTCTTCTTCCTCTAAGCGTTATAAAAGGTTTTGATTTTCCCTCTTAGCAACTACAGCTATAATTAACTTAGTTAAAGTCTGTAATTAGCTTCGGGCCTTCCAGGTAACACCTTGTATCTAAAACCTGTGTTTGTGTGTGTCATCTCACATGCTGTTTCAGCATTTCTCAAGACAGACAGTCCATAACCCATTTTTGTATTACAAAAAATGATACAGTGATCAGAACCAGCTGTCCAAGAGTCACAATTCCTCCCCACCTAGACTGAATTTGGGGGCTCTATCCCCTACGTGGGATGAGCTTCCCAAATCAGTTCACTCCTCATAGACCCTAGACAGCCCATCTGAGTTCTGATTTTTGGCTCTAGCCCTATGTACGATTGTCATATCATACCCTTGCAAAGCAAGACTCCATTTTAGCAATCTACCATTGTTCTTTCCCATCTGCGTCAGCCAAACCAGGGGGTTGTGGTCAGTCTGCACCACAAAATGCTGCCCATATAAGTATGGCTCCAATTTCTTTAGGGCCCACATTATGGCAAGACACTTCTTTTCCATCGTGGAGTATGCTTACTCCCTGGGAAGTAACTTCCTACTCAGGTACACTACTGGGTGATCTGTCCCTTGGCTGGATGTCTGACTCAGTACAGTCCCAATACCCACGTCTGAGGCGTCAGTCTGAACTATAAAGGTTTTGCTATAGTCAGGACTTGTCAAAACAGGAGCACTGCACAGTGCCTCCTTTAGTTTGGAAAAGGCTTCCTCACAGGCTGGGCCCCAGGTAATTTTCTTGGGCATCCTTTTCTTTGTCAGGTCAGACAGGGGAGCAGCCAGGGCACTGTAATCGGGTACAAATTTTCTGTAGTACCCTGCTGTCCCTAGAAAACTCCTGACCTGCTTCTGTGTATCTGGTCTGGGCCACACTTGGATTACCTCTATTTTTATTTGGTTAGGACGGAGATGCCTCCGGCCTACCACATGCTCAAGGTATGCCACTTCTCCCATGGCCATCTGGCACTTCTTGGCTTTGACAGTGAGCCCGGCCCTCTGTATCCCGCCCAGAACTTCCCTAAGGTGGGACAGATGTTCCTCCCAGCTGGTACTAAAGATGGCAATGTCATCCAGGTACGCCACGGCATACTCCTCAGCACAATTTAACACCTGGTTTACCAACCTTTGGAAAGTGGCCGGGGCATTCTTCATTCCGGAAGGCATTACTTTAAACTCAAATAAGCCTATCGGAGTGATGAAGGCCGACCTCTCCCTAGCTGTGTCTGTCAACTCTACCTGCCAATACCCCTTGGTCAGGTTAACAGTCGTAAGATAGGTCGCCCCCCCCAACTTGTCCAGGAGTTCGTCCATCCGGGGCATCGGGTGGGCGTCTGACTTTGTGATTGCATTTAGGCCACGACAGTCCACACAGAAATGAGTAGAGCCATCTGGCTTGGGCACAAGGACTGCAGGTGAGGCCCAGGGGCTGTGGGATCTCTGGATTATCCCTAAATCCAGCATCTCCTCCACTTCCCTCCTAAGGTCCTTTTGGACAGCCTCTGACACCAGACATGCTGTCCGCCGTATGGGTGTGTGTGTCCCTGTCTCCACATCGTACGTCGCTAAGAGGGTTAGTCCAGGCTTGGCACTAAACAATGGGACAAAGTCTGCTAAAACCTCCCTTACTTTCTGGATCTGGTCCGGGGCCAGCTGGGGAGACAATTTTACTGCCTCCACAGAGGACTCCTGCTTACTTTCTTCTAGCAAACCCAGAAGGGGGTTTCCTTTGTCCGTCCCCTCCCCAAGACTACACACTGCAAACACCATGTCAGCCCTAATGCATATGGCTTCATCATGTTGACATGGTACATCCTTTCTGTCTGTCTTCGGTAAGGTAACTCCACAATGTAGGTCACGTCATTTACCTTCCTAACCACTTTGTATGGTCCTGCCCACTCAGGCTGCGGCTTGTCTTTCCGGACCGGAATAAGGACCATGACTTCCTGACCCACCATGTACGAGCGAGCTCTGGCTGTGCAGTCGTACCACACTTTTTGTTTCTGTTGGGCAGCTGCTAGGTTGCTTGGGGCTGTCCCCATAAGCTCCTTCAGCCTTTCCCTACACCTAAAGACGTAATCCACAATGGGAGTTTCCTGGGTGGCGTGCTTGCCTTCCCAGTCCTCCCAGATCAAGTCTAGGGCCCATGTACCCGACGTCCATAACAGAGTTCAAGGGAAATCCTGTCGGCTCTGGGGCACCTCCTTGGCAGCCACAAACAACAGGTGGGGAAGGTATTACTCCCAGTCCCTCCCATGCTGTTCAGCAAATGCCCGGAGCACTGACTTTAGGGTACCATTGAATCTTTCCACAAGCCCATTGGCTTGTGGGTGATACAGTGTTGTGCATCTCTGCACCACCCCACACTTCTCCCATAAACATTTCATCAGGTCCGACATGAAGGAACCCCCCCTTGATCAGTGATTACCTTCTGCGGAAACCCAACACGGGAGAAAATCCCAAGTGAGATATCTGCCACTCTGTCCGTCCTCAGTGAGGATAGGGTGACTGCCTCTGCATATCGGGTGGCATAATCCACCACAGTTAGGATAAATCTCTTCCCTGAGGAGCTGGGGGTATTCAAAGGCCCCACAATATCCATTCCCACCCTCTGGAATGGCTCCTCCACTATGGGCAATGGAATCAGGGCGGCTTGGGTTTTCTTGCCCGCCTTCCCTATTTCTTGGCACCGGTGACAAGACCTGCAATACTCCTTCACCTGCTGGGGTGAAGTTAGGCCAATGGAATTCTGGGCAAACCGCTGCATCTGCATGCGCGATTTCCCAGATGACCAGACAAGGGAATATCATGTGCAATCTTGAGCAACTGCTCACGATACCCCTGGGGAATGACAAGTTGCCTGCCTAGCACTCTTCCCTCTGTCTGTACTGCCCGAGTATACATATGTCCATTTTCCCAATAAACCGTATGTCTGCCGTCACCTCCCTGTGCGCCGTCCGAGTCTGCCCAAGCCCTCAGCTTCTCTAAACTAGGGTCACTTCTCTGAGCAGCTGCAAACCCCTCACACATTCCCAAGGCATGGGACAGGTCCCCTTCAGTTGCTAAACTAGGGTCCCTAGCACTAGCGTCAGGGCACTCAGGATCACTGTCAATCCCAACCCTCTGGCAAGGGGTCACCCCTTCCTCTTCGGAGTAACCCTCTGTAGCTGTGTGGTTACTTGCTACCGGGGAAATTTCTACCCCTTTTCATTAATCTGCCCATCTGGAGACACAGGCTGGGGAACTAGCCTCTCAGTGGTTTCCACAATGGTTTCTGTGGGGTTCAGGGAACTACAATTTTCCCTTGTCACTTGGCTACGGGTAACTGCACATACCATCCCTTGTTTGAGATTGTTGCCCAGGATCACATCCACTGGTAACATTTTAGCTACAGCCACCTGTTGCACAGTTCCCCGTTTCACCCCAGTCTAGGAGAACACTAATGAGGGGCAATGTTTTCTCCCCGCCCGCAAAGTCCTGTACAGTGATGTATTTATTGAGTATAAGCTGACCAGGCTGTACCAGATCCCCCTTTACCAAGGTCAGGGATGCCCTTGTGTCCCTTAACCCCTGCATCTGTACACCATTCACCCTGACTGGTGCGTGTATTCCTCATGTTCACTGGCATGCTTCCAGGGACACACAAACAACTCACTTCTTTTCTAGCACCGGTTGTGTATTGCTCGCCTTTTGGGTCACTGTCTGGCATATTCCCGGTTTCTTTACACAACCAGCATTCATTTCTTCTCTCAGAGAATCTTTTCTCTGAAATCTGGGGCTAACTGGTTTCGGTGGAGGCAGTGAAGGTTTTAGCTGCCCTGAAGGCGCGCTTTTCCCTTTCTGTGCTGCCACGCCCGCCCCGTTCGCTCTCAGAGCAGGTCTGCTCTTGGCATAGCGATCCGAAAGTTCAGCAGCCTCTTGCACTGTTTTGGGATCTCGGTCCTCTAGCCAGGTTTTCAGCTCTGCTGGGCATGCCCAATAAAACTAGTCTAATAAAATCACATTTTCAATGTTATCAACAGAGTTTGCCTCAATTCCTTCCCATCAAGGTTTTAAAAACTGACGTTGTTTCATGGCTAGCTCCTCATAGCTCATGTCAGGGCTTCTCCTGAGCTTACGGAATTTAGCTCTGTATGATTCAGCAGTTAATTCAAACTTTTTTAACAGTGCAGCTTTAAGTTTGCTGTAATCATCACTGTCCTCATTGTCCATTTGACCCAATGCATCCTGAGCTTTCCCAGTAAGTAGCAGGGATAGCTGGAAGCTCCAGGACTCTCTAGGAATTTTAGCCTGAATACAAACTTTTTCAAAATAATTTAAAAAGGCATCCATATCCTCCCCTCTTTAAATTCGGCTATTAATTTGGTGTTCAATTTGTAACCCAGTCTTGCAGTCCCAGTTAAACCTAAGCCACTTACCTGCTCTGGTGCCGCTGGTCGGAGTCGTATCTTCTCCAGTTTGTGTTGCCTCTGGCGTTCCTGCTCCGCACAGTCAGCATCTCTCTGTTCTCACTCTGCCTCTTGGCGTCCTCGCTCTGCCTCATGGTCTGCCTCTCGCTTCTCTCGCTCCCTCTTCTTCTGGAACTCCAGCTCCATCCTGCGCAACTTAATTTGCAGCCTGAGTACCTCTGGATCCAGGATACTGGTGACCTTTCCCTGCTGCTGTGGCCCTTCACTGACAGTGGCCCTCCTCATCGGATCTGGACACTGAACTGGCCGCTAGCCCTGCCACACTCAAGGTTTGGTCCTTTTCAGTCATGGTCCATGACTTACTGCTCTGGGTATCTGCTACCATCAGGGCATCTATGAGGTTCTGCTTGCTGGCTTTCACCACAAACGGGACTCCTCTGTCCCCGCACAACTGCTTTAAGGAGTCTACAGTGTGCCTGCTGTAGTCGGAAGCCATCTTCTTCCCTCACTACTGCTACTCTGACTTGCACTTTAGAAAAATAAAGCGGTAGGAACTTGACTGTAAGCCAAGTGATATAGTTCTGTTTCCTTTTAAAAAATAAATCACTGCCTTCTTTTTCTTTGCAAGTAGCTTTACGATCTCAAGTTGACACGCTGAACAATAAAAGCTTGTGATACCAAAATTATGCCACCGCTGCCAACCAATCTGTCACAAACCCACTCAGCAGGTCAGCCCTCTACTCCCAAAGTGCCAACCTCGGAGCGCAGTCTTGTGAACAGTTAACAGAACAAGGTAACCCTCTTGTCCGTTTTTGCGGATTCGAATCAACCTTTGGTCTCAAGTCTTGGAGAGATTCAAACTGTGAACCTCTTGTTAGCGTACCCAATGTACAAGCTCAGATAAGTCTGTCTTCAGGGGGCCATATATCTTTGCCTACGGGCACCTAACCAGGTGTACAGAAATGAACCCTTAAAAACTGTAATAAAAGACCTCAGATTTAAAACGCTTAACTTTTTCCAGTTTGGTATCACCATTCAAGCTTATGTACAGTGTCCGCTTTAACCATATACACTCCACTTGTAAAAGGAAAGAAGTCAAACACAGACCAAGTAGGCTCTAAAGTGAGTTTTACTAAAATAGATAAAAAAAATATGTAAAACATAAAATACAGAACTATTATATCACAAGACATACAAATCTATTAAACAAAACAGGTTTTAACAGTGCAATTCCTACTATAGTACTTAGACTTGTCTCTCTCTCTAAATACCTGCTTAAAGTGCTCACAGATGTTTCTTTGTCAGAGTCTAGATAAAAGTGTCTCTGAAGTAAAACAGGATATTGTCTAACAGCTGGTTCTGACCACCTCTTTGCATGAGGTCACCTAGCTCCTCATTGTCAGAATATATATAAAAAAATATATATCTATATAGATAGAGACATAGACAGTGTCGGCAGATAAGTGCCTATGGCCCACCCAGTATGCCCATTTGAGCTTGTAAGTTCAGTTTATATTTTCCTAGAAGTCTGTTGCCTCTTACCCCTGACCTCCAGAATTCCTTTATGTCTATCCCGTGCATTCTTAAATCCCGTGATTGTTTTAGCCCCCACCACTTCCTCTGGCAGGGTGTCCCACTTGTCCACCACACGTTCTGTGAAGAAATTCTTCCTCACGTTTCCTCTGAATCGTCCTCCATCCAACTTCATCCCATGCCCTCTAGTCCTGGAACATCTTTTTCGCTTAAAAATAATGTATTCCTGCACCCTGTTCCTCCCTGTAAGATACTTGTATGTCTCTATCATATCCCCTCTCTCCCTCCTCTCCTCCAGGGAGTACATATTCAGTTCCTTCAACCTGTCCTCATAGGACTTGTGATGCAATCCATGTACCATCTTAGTTGCCCTCCTCTGAACCTTATCTGCCCTGTCTATGTCCTTACGTAGGTAAGCTCTCCAGAACTGTACACTGTACTCCAGGTGGGGCCTCACTAGTGTCTTGTATAGTGGAATTATGACCTCCCTTTTCCTGCTGGTGATGCCCCTGCCTATGCATCCCAGCATCCTATTTGCTTTACCTGCTGCCTTGTTACACTGTTTCCCTACCTTGAGGTCATCAGAGATGATAACCCCAAGATCCCTTTCCTGCTTGGTGCATGCTATATCCTCACCCCCCAACTGATATATAAAACAGGATGTATTTTCCAAGTATTAAATTCTGCAACCTCAGCATAACTCATGTTCTTCAAATGACTCTATTTGATCTATGATCAGTTTCCTCTTTCCAGGACTTCAAAGCATCTTTTATGACTTCGCACTAAAATGTCATATCCTGCTCTTCTTCCTCCTCTAAGCGTTATAAAAGGTTTTGATTTTCCCTCTTAGCAACTACAGCTATAATTAACTTAGCTAAAGTCTGTAATTAGCTTCAGGCCTTCCAGGTAACACCTTGTATCTAAAACCTGTGTGTGTGTCATCTCACATGCTGTTTCAGCATTTCTCAAGAGAAACAGTCCATAACCCATTTTTGTATTACAAAAAATGATACAGTGATCAGAACCAGCTGTCCAAGAGTCACAGTGCCCCTCCACAAAAGTGTCCCAAGGATGACCCAGAGAATTACAGACCAGTCAGTCTGACCTCCATTGTGGGCAAGCTCACGGAGACCATGCTAAAGGAAAAGGTTGGTGGAATACCTAGAAGAGCATGGTCTCCAGGATGTGAGGCAGCATGGGTTCATTTATTTATTTAAATGTTGGTAACCAGGAAAGGTACACTGAGCGAAAGGCTCGATTGCAGGTGCGACCTGGGGAAGGGCAAGGGGACAGAATGTAACAATACAGCAAACGTGCACAGTAGTTCAAATTTTATATAGCATTAAAATAGGGAAGAGCATAAATAATAAAGTAGGAGAAAACAGGCCATACAGAGCTGTTCACGATGTGAGACAAAGTAGGATAAGTAATACATAAGACAGTGATATAAGGACAGATTACAGTTATCAACTCTTGGGACAGTGAGGTAAAATTATAGTTCATTCGGAGTCGAGGCAATTGTAGGCACAAGTTATAGTACAGGTAGTGCTTTTGGAAAGGGGATAGGCAGTAAAGGTATTTGGTCGCTGAAAAAGAGCAGGGGTTAGAAACAGAGGCGGGGTGGGGGAGATTAGGGATAGGGGAGGGGAGGGGGAGCACCAGACTGGCATTTATGGGGTGAGTGTCAGAGACATGGAGGGGGCAAGAGATGCCTGAAGATGTTTTTGATGGCTGCCGCAGTTGTCAAGCCATGAACCTCAAGGGGCAGTGAGTTCCACAGGGCAGGAAGCTGGTAGGCAAAGGCTTGTTTTCCCGAGAGAGCGCAGAGTAGCTAATGAGAAAGCTCGTGGGTCACGAAAGCGAAGAGTGTAGCTGGAGCAGGGGGCTGGGGCTAATAGGGAAGAGAGGTAGGAGGAGAGAATGTTGAACCAGAATTTTGCGATGAAGGAGGCAGTGTGTGCAAACCAGTGACTGGCTAGGGAGGGGAGGGATACTGTGTGGTAAAGGCGGCAGTGATGTGTATGATATGGGAGATTTGTGGCAAAACAGCAGAAAGCATGGAACAGAGGGTCAAGCTTGGCCAAGGAGGACTGGGAGGCAGAACTATAGACCACATCGGCGTAGTCAAGGAAGGGAGGATGAGCTTAGTTAAGATGTCTTTCCCGACAGGGAGAAGAGACAGAGCTTATGCCTGCGTAACATGCCCAGCTTGGGGCAGAGCTTATTACAAATTGAGTCAAGGTGCATGGAGAAATCCAACTGGGGTCCAGCCAACTCCCAGGTACTTATAGCTGTCCACAGCTGAGATTGTGGACCCATCTAGGGTGCAGAAGGAGGGAGGGGGAAAGACAGTTTGGCCAGCATCTGAGCAGAACCTAAAGTCACAGTGACAGTTTTTTTAGTGTTACACTTAAGGGATTTTGCGTCTAACCAGTGCAGCATGTTCTGGAAGTTGGACCGGAGGATGGGTTCGACCTGGTCTAGGGAGGGGCCAAAGGTGAAAATCACACAGTCATCAGCATACATTTGAACATGGGAGGAAGGGCAGACAGCCGGCAGACTGTTTATGAAGATGGAGAAGAGGGTGGGGCCAAGGACTGACCCTTGTAGAACTCCGGCTAGAATGGGAAGGGGAGGGGACTTTATTTGACCCAGCTGCATGAATTGAACCTGTCTGAGAGGCAGGCCTTGAACCAGTTGATGGCAGGTGGAGGAAGGCCTATCGACGCAAGGTCGTCTATTAGAAGTTTATGGGCAACACTGCAACAGAGTCAAATGCTATGGCTAGGTCCACGAAGATAGCCAGAGTAAGGTGACCTTTACCCATAGCATTGTGAATATGATTGGTGAGATGGAGCAGGGATGAGAAGGTAGAATGGTGACATCGAAAGCTGGATTGGTAAGGGGTCAGGATGTCACTGGACAGGTAGGAGTTTAATCTTTTGGAGATACATACTAACATACTAAAATGCCAGCACATTAGGCCTAACGGTCTTTCGTGTCTGCTCGTTTGGTCAGCCCCCACCCTGGGTGCTGACCTTGCTGTCCCCCTCGCCTTCTCTGGCTTCTCCCTTCCTAGTTCCGGATATTCTTGCTGCATTGGATTTTGCTTCCAGAACCCTTCCCCTGTACCTGTCCCACCCCCTCTTGAACCCCTCCACTGTCTCTGCCTCCACCAGCCCCCCAGGTAGTGCATTCCATGGCTCCACCACCTCTCAGTGAAGTAGCACCTCCTCCTTTCTCTCCTGAACTCCCCTCCAGCTTCCACCCATGCCTCTAGTGGCCCCTTCCTCCTTCCTTCAAGCACCCTGACTGTTCCTCCCTATTTACCCTCTTCATGTACCTGAAGACCTCTATCATGTCCCCGTCCCTTCTCTCTTCCAATGTGTATATATTTAGCTCTTCGAGCCTCTCCTCATAGGTCCTGTCCCCCAAGCCCCAAATCATTTTGGTTGCCCTCCTCTGGACCCTCTCCAGGAGGTTAATGTCCCTCTTTAAGTGTGGCTCCAAAACTGCACGCAGTACTCGAGGTGCGGCCTCACCAAGCAGTTATACAGAGGAGTATCACTTCCTCCTTCTGGAGGTGATCCTCTAGCGATGCATCCCAGCACCCTGTTGGCCTTGGCTGCTGCCCTCCTACAAGTCTCAGAGTTGTTCATCTTGACATCCACCACCACCCCCAGGTCCCTCTCAGCCATTGAGACTTGTAATATTCCCCCAGGGTGTACACTTGGCCTGGGTTTCTGGCCCCCAGGTGGAGTACCTTGCATTTCCCTGCATTGAACCTCAGCTTCCACTTTCTAGACCATCTTTCCAGAGCCTCCAGGTCCCCCTGCGGGCCACCCTCCCTCCTCCCATCCACCACCGCCCCAGTTTCGAGTCATCTGCAAAGAGACTCATCTCACCCTGATTCCTGTCCTTATGTCAGATACGTAGGCGTTGAATAGAAGGGGCCCAAGGACTGATCCCTGTGGGACCCCACTAATGACCCTCCTTGGGGATGAGACTATCCCACCAACTACGGCCCTCTGGGTCTGGTCCTGGAGCCAACTGCCTATCCATCTGATCATTTGGTTTCCCAACCCCATTTCTCCTAGCTTATCCAACAGGCCCACGTGAGGAACAGAGTCAAATGCCTTGCTGAAGTCTAGAAAGAGGACATCCACTGGTCTACCCAGGTCCAAGGCACTTGTCACCCAGTCATAGAACTCCACCAGGTTTGTCTGACATGATTTCCGGATGAATCCATGCTGTCTATCGTCCAGGCACCCTGACTTATCCAGGTCCCCCCTAGCCTCTCTTGACAATGCCCTCCATCACCTTGCCCACCACCGATGTCAGGCTGACAGGCCTGTAGTTCTCCCAGCTCCTTGATCCCCCTTGTGACAGGCACTACATGCGCCACCTTCCAGTCTTGGGGCACCCACCCTGTCCTCAGAGAGATGGTGAAAAGCTCTGCCAGGGTTTCGCAGGACATCTGCAAGTTCCTTCAGCACTCTAGGATGTAATTTATCAGGCCCGTGCTTTCTCTGCATGCCAAGGGGCTGAGGCTTCCCTCACTCTCTCTGCTGTGATTTCCACTTCTGGTACCTCTTCTCCTGCTTAGCCCTCCCCACCTGCCAGTGATGCCCCCCTCCCCAGACCTGCCGACAGAAGGGTCCCCCTCCTCATTATCTCTGTCTCCTCCCATGTATGATGCAGCATCCCATTTTCCTGGTGAACTGAGGTGAAGTACTATTTAGTACCTCAGCCTGCTCCCTGGTCTTGTGCCCATCTCTCCCCTGATTTAATCCTGCTAATCTGCCCCTTCACCCTTCGTCTTTCCCCAATGTATCTAAAGAACCCCTTTTTCCCTCTCCTAATTTTCCTGGCCAGGTTCTGCTCCTTCCTTGCCTTAGCCGCCCTCACCACTCTAGTGGCCCTTCTAGCCATCAGCTTGTACTCCCCTCGATCCCATGAGATGAGGGATTCCAGTATTTTGGAGAGGGTGGAGAGAAGTGAAATAGGCTGATAGTTACCAGGATTTGAAGGGTCACCCCCTTTGTGCAGGGGAATGACCCTGGCCAGCTTCCAGGCTTTGGGCAGGGAGCCTGAAGTTAGGGAGAGATTAAAGAGATGGGTAATAGAAGGATCAATGGCTGGTGCTGAGATTTTTTAAAGTGCAGGTCTGATTCCATCTAGGCTCTGTTTGGAGGAGTTTAGGGATTTGAGGACGTGGAGTACCTCTAGTGGGGTAAAAGGGGGAGTCTGGTAGGGAGGGGAGGTGGAGGGGTGATCACAGAGAGGTGGTGGTTGCTAGGAGTGTAGCAGAATGCTGGGGGGTCTGGGGTGGTGGGCACAGGGTGAAGAGGGAAGGTGTGCCCTGCATGGCACAGGTGGTGAAGTAGAGGTTTATGGAGAGGTGGCATCACCAACACTGTCAGCGGACTGAAGGATGGGGGGAATGGGAGGGAGAGCCTAGCAGTGTAGGGTCTTCCAGAAGGCAGCCAGAGTGGAGCGCCCACTGTCCAGTTGGACTTTGAAGAAGTCAGAGTTAGTGGTACACACTGCCTTAGTGCAGATTTTCCTTAGGGTTCTGTACTTTGGAGGTCAGAAAGGTCTGAGGAAGCCTTGTATGCATTCCAGGCCTGATCTCGATTCTTGAAAGCTTTACCAATTGAGGAGCTATCCAGGGATGGTGCCTGTGCCGACAGCCTTAACCTCTTAAGGGGAACGTGGGAGTTCCAAATATTCAGGAAGGCTGAGCTGAAGGCGGCCAGGGTGGAATCTATATCGGGTGATGAAACTCCAGACCAGTCGGCAAGGCAGAGGTTGGCCAATAATGAGTGATATTTCAGAGACCTTAGCATCCTGAACCACATGTACTTAGTTGGGGCAGGAGGGGGACGAGACGTCCTAAGGCAGTGATTAATGCAGTGATCGCTGAAGGCATCAGAGAGGGTACCGGATGAGGAGTATTTATGTGGGCGAGTCATCAGGATCCAATCGATTAGTGAGTGAGTGCTGGAGCGGTGGTTGAGCCTAGTGGGGTCGGAAATTAATTGTGTGAGGTTGAGGGCCTCTATTTCTTGAATGGTTAGGCAAGCTGAAGGGGCAGACCAATTCAGATTAAAATCGCCCAAGACGAGGAGCTCGCCGGAAGCAGAGTGGAGAGGAGGGAGGCTAGCTTGGATACTATAAATGTGGGTGGTGGATTGGGCAAAAGAAGTAACAATCAGTGATAAAGAGGGGAGACAATGAGGGGAAAATCAGCTTTAATAGAAGCAATTCGTGAGACTTGGAGATGGCCTCCTGGAGGACAGCAGAGGCTTGGAGGATTCCTGAATATAGATGGTGACACCACACCACGTTACCCTGTACTAATGAAAAATGGAGTAACTGGGAATGGCTACTGAGGGTTGGGGATTTAGCAGAAAGCCATGTCTCGGTGATGCAGAGGATGTTAGGAGAGCATTGTGTAATCCAGGCCCTGAAGTAGTCTATTTTTGGCAAAAGACTCCTGGTGTTTATGTGATAGATGCCCAGCCCACTTGCTGGGGGGTGGGAGGCTGATGGGTAGTGGGGGACTGATGGGGCGGGCCCAAGGTTTTGTTCCACGTCACCGGCAAGTAGGAGAAGAAGGAGGCAAGGGAATAAAAACTTAGTGAGTGTTTTTTTTTCTCTGTGAACTGTGTGGGTGAAGCCTAGGGTTGAGGCTTGGTGGGAGGAAGGGGCTGAGAGGGAGCGGGTCAGGGAGGTGGAGGGGACCAGGTGAGTATAGGGAGGGAGGTTGAGGATGAGTGGAGGCTGGACTGCTGGTGAGGAAGGGGTGAGGGGCATGGGGGGGAAGGGACCATGGGAGGTGGGAGAGGGGGTGTGGAAAGAGATCAGTACTAGAAGGGTGGCAGAGAGGGCTGAGTGAAGCAGCCTGTCAGAAGTGAGCATTCTGGTTGGAAGATGGGGGACGTGTGGGAGAAGTGTAGTTGCCTCTGCATGGTTAGGTGCCTAGAAAACTAGGTTGGCTTATGTGACAGAGAAAGTAGGAGGCCTCTGTGGAGTACTGGATAGCGGCACCGCCTCTGGTGATGAAGGTCGGAGGTTCAAGTCCCTGAAAAGCTAGAAGTGGAAAGGAACAGGGAGCTGGGTAGGGATGGTGGTGGTGAGGGGAGTAAGGGGAGAAATGGAGACAGAAAGATCAGCCAAGGGTGAGCTAGTTGAGTGAGAGTGAGTGCACCACAGTGACCCCTGGTGGGCAGTTTGTATAAGGAGCTAATAGAAAAGTGGGCTGATAGAAGCTAGGCAGGGAGTCACGTGATCTGTCATGTGACACTCCAGCAGGTATGAACCTGGGAGCGGACCAGGGTGGGGCAGTTTTCACGTAGCGATGATGGGCTAACACAGGTGCACTGTGCACCAAGCCAGGAGAGCAGCAGCAGCAGAAGAAATCTTCTGTCACCTTGTAGAGGGCTCTTTCTGTTCCAGTGAAGCTCTGAAGGATCAGCTGTGGTGGGAAGGAAGACTAGCTTGTGGTGGGAAGAATGTAGAGTAAGAAAGGGAACAAAGCGGCTCTGCAAAGCATGGGACTAGTGGGGGGGGTCCAGACATGTGGCTTCTGTGTGCCAGCCAAGAAGGCCACTAGAACAAATTCAGATTAAACTCAAATAGCTCTAAAATGCCCACAACACTATGGTGAGTACTACTACAGTACAACTTCATTACAGTACTCATAGCAGGCAGAGAATAAATTAGCAAGGCTAGTCAACAATTAAAGTACAGCTGCCAAAACCTGTGGTCGGCAGAGCAGAGGCAGTAAACCTCCTAAGTGTAAAACCAATCTGTATTGCTCTGCGACCGAAAAAAACGATGAGGAAGCACACTAAATTCAGTTTTAACAATGGTGCACTGTGCACTAAGCCAGGAGAGCAGCAGCAGCAGAAATTTTCAGTCACCTTGTAGACGGCTCTTTCCATTCCGGCGGAGCTCCGAAGTGTTCAGCTGTGGCGGTAGCAAGGGACTGAGCCTTGTAGAGGGCTCTTTCCATTCTGGCGGAGCTCCTAAGTGTTTAGCTGAGGTGCTAGTGAGGGACTGAGCCTTCTAGATGACTCTTTCTATTCCAGGGGAGCTCCGAAGTGTTCAGCTGTGGCGGTAGCGAGGGACTGAGCCTTGTAGATGGCTCTTTCTGCTGCTGAGGCGCCCAAAGTGTTCAGCTATGGTGGGGAGGAGGGGAAACTCATGTCAAACGAATTTGATTGACTTTTGACTCTGTCACTAAGACAGTAGACAGGGGCCAAGTGGTAGACATCATCTATCTTGATTTCAGCAAGGCCTCTGATTCTGTGCCCCATAAAAGGTTGATCAGGAAGTCGGTGGACCTCAGGGTTGGGGAAAAGATGGCCAGATGGGTGAAAAACTGGCTGAGGGACAGAACCCAGAGGGTGACTGATAGGGGAGAGTTATCTGGCACCAGAGAAGTAACCAGTGGGGTCCTGCAGGGCTCAGTGCCTTCATCAATGACATTGGGGATGGCATTAAGGGCAAAATGTGCCTATTTTCGGATGACACGTAGCTCTATGGGAGAGTGGACACTGCTGAAGGGATACAGGACCTACAGGATGATCTGAAAAAGCTGGGGAGGTGGTCCAGGATCTGGCAGCCTGGATTCAATGCCAATAAATGCAAAGTTATGTATATTGGAGCCAAGAATCCCAGGACAGAGTACTACCTGGGTGGAGTCCAAATATCTGCATCAGAGGAGGAGAAGAACCTGGGAGTGATAATCACTAGTGACCTGAAGCACTCCACGCAGTGCAAGAAAGCAGCAGCAAAGGCAAACAAAATGCTGGGATGCATATCTAGGGGGATCAGTAGTTGGAGAGATGAGGTTATACTGCCCTTGTACAGGTCCCTGGTAAGGCCTCATCTAGAGTTATGGGGTACAGTGCTGATGCCCACACCTCAAAAAGGACATCAGCCTGCTGGAGAAGGTCCAGAGGAGGGCTACAAAGATGATAGTGGGTCAGCAGCATAAGGCATATGAGGAAAGGTTGAGGGTACTGAACATGCACTCCCTGGAAGACAGGAGAGAGAGAGAGAGGGCACATGATTGGGTCCTTTAAGTACTTGAATGGTATAAATAAGGTGGATCAGGAGAGTCTCTTTCAGCTGAGTGGCAACCATAACACGAGGGAGCACAGTCTTAAGCTGGAGGGTAGGAGGGAGGTCAGGAAGCACTTCTTCACAGACAGGGTGATGGACACTTGGAATCTGCTGCTGGAAGAGGTGATCTCATTTTAGACAGTGGGCAGCTTTAAGAGAGGTTGGGATAGGTATGGGGGAAGGTGAGGATCATGGATAGGGAGGATGGGAGGTGTGGAGAGGGAGGGCAGGGACAGTAGCTCAAGTTGTGTACCCTGCAATACAAGCAGACTAGATAGACCAAATGGCTGCCTTCTGCTGGCTCCTTCATATGTTCGTATGAGTAAGCTACAGAAAACCTAACCAGGCAGCAAACCACAGATTATGAGGATGAAATTAGAACAGAACTCTCTAAGAGTCTGCAGTAATTAAGGGAGAACGTAAAGTTACTTACCATATCTCTTAAGATCTGAAAGTATATCTTGTCCACAGGCTATCACCAGGGGTAGAAATAAGGTTTTGCCAATGGGAAGCCATGAATAGCTCCTGGTCATCGGCAATTTTTGGTCAACCAGGAGCCACTCAGGCCGACCAGGACATATTGCCTAAAAATGAAGAAAAAGAGGTCCATATGATAAAAACGTCAGTTATTCATTCATTTATTTATTTATTTATTTTTTTGGCCTTGGCAGGGATAAACATATAACTATAGTACTAGGCAGAACAAGAACACAGTAACCAGGAGGAAGAGAGAGAGAACAGAGAAATCAGAAGACAAGAGTTGGGATAGAATGACAGACAGAGACAGAGTATGTAGAAGAAGGCAAGCGAGCAAAGAAACAGAGTTACTTAGAAAACCTGATTGGAAGATTAAAGCTTCACAAGGAGACAGACTCTCATTAAATAAAGAATATAAAGTTGTTGGTTGTGTAGTGTATTTTTATTTTTTTTGCACATTTATTGTACACATTTTATTTTGTCATTCAGGATTGTGTAATGCAATTCCAAGGTTAGGGGGTCTAAATACAATAGTTTAAAACCATGCGAGTATCACAAGCTGCTAATTCCCCACAAATTATAAGCTGGTCTTTATCTGAATTTTGTTCGAAATGATAATGGAGGTCCTCCTCATTCTCACTTTCACTAGAAGATGTGATTTGAACTTCTTCCAGTACTGGGACTCTGCTTTGGCCTGTGGACTTGCAAGGTTTTGCTCCCAACCTATGTTTTGTTTTTACGAACCACTCTTTTACTGATGGTGTGCTACAAAAATCTTGTGGTTCAGGGCCCTCCATGGAGATTAAAAGTAAGTCCGCTATTGTGCTGGTCTTCAGGTTAGCTCTCCAGTCAGAAAATATTATTTTCATAGCAGAAAATGCCCTTTCTAGTGTAGCATTAGATATTGGATACACTAGTATTATAGCTACGACATGAAGAATGTTTCTGAAGTATAGAGATTTTCTCTGGAAGATTACATGCCATACCTCAAAGAATGAGAGCTACTTGTGATACTTGATAATATTCTGTTTCAATAGTTTCCATTATGTCATTGCAGTATGCACGTTGCATACATTCTGCAGCAAGACAGGAGAGAAGTGGTTTATAAGAAACTGGATCTCCTCATTTCCAAATTCAGAAAGTTCATGATCATTGCCAGGCCAGCTTGCAGGTTCAATGACAGTGCCATTTGTTAATAGTGGGTCTTCTGCAAAGCCCAAGAAGCGCTGGTTGAGACAGTCCATTACACTGTTTACAATCACTTCACGTTCCTTGACAAGGGCTGAAAGAGCATCTCCTATTGCCCCATGGAGCACAATTTCTGTAAACACTGCTGTCCCTTCCTCATTGATAACCACTTCTCTCCTGAACTTGGCCAGTGTGGTTCCATCCTCTGCCATTAGATTTTCTATTTCCGAAAGTACTGTACTTACAGTGTCCATTACAATGGGAAGGGATATATGGGCATCCTGAAATGCACAGGAGACTATTGAAAGACCTGTGAGTATGTCAAAATAGAGGTGTGAGAGTAGCAGAAATTTAACATTGCATATCTGTTTTCTAAACCTCTTAACTTTCGCCTTGTCTGCTGGTGGAATATCCCTTCTGGTGTCAGACACAAGCTCATCCCAATGACCCAATATGCTGCTGAAATTATGAAGCACAGCGTGGAGAGAATCCTTTTATGTGACAGCCATCGTGTTCCTTGTGATTTTTTAAATGTGATGCAGGTGGTTTGATTGGTTTCAGCCACTCTTTTTAACACTCTAACATTTTGGGGAGTTCTCATAAATATAGAATATTGAGATCAGCATGTTGTCAATGGTCTGGGGAAAAACAGGTGTTTTTGAAAGCATGTTTAGCGGCTAATTCAAGCCTGTGCGAAACACAATGAATGGCAAGAAGCCATGGGCACTCTTCTTTCAATAATGCCATCAAACCCGTATTATATCCAAAATTGACGGACGCACCGTCTGCTCCTGCGCCAATGCAGGATAACTGTTTTAGGTAAACAGTGTCCTGTCCCAACAATTGAGAGTATGCGGTAGTCATTGCAGACCTCAAACCACTTGCATCAGCAGACTCGACATCAATTAATCAAATGAACTTCGTAGTAGGTTGTCCATCCTCGAGAATTTTGGCATAAACTATCTCCTTCTCTGTGGTGGTCCTGTCAGTTGTCCCATCCATAAAGATTGAATGAGATCTGTATGGAGTTGCTTCTCCTGTAAAATGACTCACAGTTGGTTTTCTTAAGTGGTCGGCAATAGCTTTGATGGATGTAGCGCACGCTTTCTCATTGGCATAAGCATCACCAAGTTCAACACCATGTCTCTTTTCCAGTGATATTAGTTCCTTGAATTTCAGGAAGGGGTCCTCTTCTTTGGCCAGGTAGTAGGCAATATCCAAATGTTCCTCTAATTTGTATAGAGATGTTTCATTAATTTGTAATATACACTTCTCTATTTCACCACCTGAGGGCATATTAGCAGCTAAAGCAGCAGCCATTGCTCGTTTATGGCCTTCTGATACAGCATGCCTCTCACAGTTTGTTTTTTTAACATTGTTAGTTCCACTGATGTACGAATCCACATTGCTCATTTTACCAGCTCTAGTTGCACACTTTTTGAATACATCTGGTTTCTCTCTACAAAACTTACACCAAATCTTGGTTGCAAAACCATCTTTTGCTTCAAACTGTAGTCATGTGAAATCTGGATTTTCCTTTTGGCACTGCCATGAGCTCACTGTGGATACATGACAGGAATGGGCCTGTTTTTTCTTTTCCTTAGTTGTGGTAGCAGTCTCACTGCCAGTACTATCTGGTGTTATGGTCAATGGCATCGAAGAGGAGGACGGTTGTCCTGTTTCATCTGGTCCAGGCTGCTTGCGTTTACGTGAAGCGCTGAATCCGAAACTTAGAAGTGACATGATTACAACCATGGGAAGGAGATAGGTTGGGCCTTGATGTAATTAAGTTAGAAATGTTAAGTACAACAGCTGAACGTGATGAACTGAGATGTTATTGTAGATCAAGGACAGAGGGGGTATAATAAAATAAAGAACATGACTTCCCTGGCTCTTTCTTTGTTAAAAAAAAAAATCCTGCATTGCAGTTTATCAAGGTTATATAACATTTACCAAGCTGACCACAAGGCTAATGAACCTTGTACTTAGTCGTGCATATCCTCATAGGGTCCTGGGACCACTAATCAAGCTTGATCATTTTTTTTAATCAAGGTACAACAGTTAACAAGCACTGAACACAAGGCTAAAATGAACCTCGTAATGTTGTGCTAATGCTCACAGGGTCCTGGGACCACTAATCAAGTTTGATATTTTTTTAATCAAGGTACAACAGTTAATAGGCAGACCACAAGGCTAAAGGACCTTGTAATGTAGTTGTGCTAAAGCTCACAGGGTTCTGGGACCGCTAATCAAGCTTGATAATTTTTTTAATCAAGGTACAACAGTTAATAGGCAGACCACAAGGCTAAAGGACCTTGTAATGTAGTCGTGCTAAAGCTCACAAGGTCCTAGGACCACTAATCAAGCTTGATAATTTTTTTTAATCAAGGTACAACAGTTAAACACTGACCACAAGGCTAAAATGAATCTTGATATGTAGTCGTGCTAATGCTCACATGGTCCTGGGACCACTACTCAAGCTTGATAATGTTTTTAATCAAGGTACAACAGTTAACAAGCACTGACCACAAGGCTAAAATGAACCTTGTAATGTAGTCGTGCTAATGCTCATAGGGTCCTGGGACCACTAATCAAGCTTGATAATTTTTTAATCAAGGTACAACAGTTAACAAGCTGACCACGAGGCTACAGAACCTTGTAATTAGTCGTGCTAATGCTCACAGGGTCCTGGCGTCGCTTTGTTATCAAGGTACAACGGTTACCAAGCTCAGACCACAAGGCTAATCACCTTCTAATTAGTCACGGTACCCTCGCTGTGGGTCCTGGGATCACTAGCCAAACTGGCAATAGGCTAGCGTAGGGTTTATTTAGCAAACCCGAATTTAAATCTGCTCTCTCCTAGTCCCCTGCTTCAGGCTCTTGCTGATTTATTTACTGAACTAAAAGGCAGTTTATGACAGAAGTACATCCCCCTTTCTGAACAATAAATTTTGTTTTGTTTTTTCAGGAAGTACAAAAAACAAGAAAATTCACAGTCACAGTTAAGGGAAGATGTGTCTTTTAGGTTACAGCAAGTAAGCAAGAGGGTGCTTTTATTTAGACAGTCACCTGTCAGACAGAATAGAAAACTAATTTTCCCTGCTTTTTGCACAATGCTGAGGCAAATGTCTCTATTCTCACTCAGAAAAAAAATTAATCTGCTCCTCCCTTCAGTATGATGACTTTTATATAGAAAAAAAAGGAAGGCTATTTAATCAGGCAGACACTAGTCTCTAATCAACTGAAAAGGCAATTAAGCAAGTTTAGTCAGAGATCAACTCTCCTCCCTGCTCATGTACTGCAGTCAGCTATTAGAAATTGGTACTAAAAAGCAGAATACTATGAGCTTCAGTTTAGTTTGTCTTCACTAACTGATAGAACGTCTACTCTCTCCCCCCCCCCCCCAGAGCAACTTCTTTTCAGTATTTCTCTAAGAAAATTAAAAGTAATATAATCAGAAGTAAGTTTCCCCTGATAAGGGCCACTGAGATTACAGCACTACTGTGCCTTTTCTATACAAAAAACATATGGGTATGTGACCAACAGATGAGTTCCTAATATAGTAATAAAACGGTCCTCTTTCTAGCATTTCTTTTCCAGCTCTGCTGCCATGAGGCCATCTGCTTACAGTATGCCTCCACATGTCCCACCCGCCAAACACTGTGATTGCCTGAAAGATCTGTGACAGATCCTGATGCACCAGTCACTGCCACACATGAACTTTCAGAGACATCCCCCTCTTGATTGGTTAGTGCAATTGGAGATCATGTGGTGCAGCTAAGAACAAGCCATCCCTCCACCCCACGTTGATCTTGACTCACATGACACACAACTAAAATGTCATGTGGTCAGTAGCACTATGTCTAAACAGCCACTTGATCTAACCGCCAGTCATCAGTTCATTACATACTGACAAGGTCTTTATTCCTATGAAACGTCTTCTTTGTTCACATACTCAGTATGTGAATGAAAGAACAAGACATTTCATAAAAATAATGGTCTATCAAAATGTAATGAACTCCTGATGACCGGAGGTTAGATCAAGTGGTTGTTACTACAAAGCTGCCGACAACATAACATTTCACTCATGTTATTTCCTGTTGCCAGCACAAATTTAAATCCAGAGCAACTGTACACAAGGAGACCCCCATGCAGGAAAAAAAAAGCTTTGATGCTGCTCTGCAGGTCAACAAACCACACCGGGCTGAGTAGCAGCGATCACATCTCTGATCAGCACACTACAAGTGATACTCGCTCATGGCTACTTCCTTTAAAAGAACAAAGAATGGTGTCGTTCTCCAGCAATCAATTTATATCTTTGCATACGATTTACATCGCAAACGCATCTCAGATGTGGTTCTGTGTATGCCCAGATATAACTTGTTTAAGGACAATACAGTTCAGCGTCTTTTAAAAGAAGTAGCCACAGTGATCTCACTTGTCTTTTTGTGTTGATCATGATTCAATCACAGAACTGCACCATTTTTAGTAAGTTTAACTTGGCTTCTCTGTTTCGTTTGAAACTTTGGCAGACTGAGACAGTGCATGTATGCCATACTGTAGTGTAGGTCCCTGAGTAAGTCTCACTAAGCTGCTGTTCTTAATTTTAGCCGGGCACTGACTGCTGGAGATTTGGGAACCACTGCCAAAGCTTTTAAATGTGCACTGATTCAACGCTTTCCTCTTCTCCCCAGGTTACCCGCCCTCTGTCCGTTTACTCCGCCCTCCTCCTCCGATTCTAGTAATACATTTGGCAGAATTGTAGTTTCTTTCCTCTCCCCTTAGCTACCATCTGTCTTTTTACTCCACACGTATCCTTACAATCAGCCACACAATGTTTTGTTCGTCTCCGCTTACACGCCCTCTGTCCAGCTCCGCCCTCTTACCCACCCTCCTGCTCAGAACTGGCACTCATTCGTCTTTTTCAGACACTAGAGGCATTTCCCCACCCTCCCGTTTGTTTCCCCAGCCCTCAGGAGTTTCCAGCCACTCCCTTGCAAATCTAGCAATCAAGCGCCATCGGCAGCGCCACTGCTTCTCGCTGGCACGTAGAAGCAGGTGCTATACTTGCATTCAGCTGCACTATTCAGCACCCCCTTATGTCGAACCCTGTGTCACTCTTTGGTCTTAAGAGCTGGAGGTGACAGTAACCCATGGGAACCACAGCCCTTGGGGACAGCAGTGCCTAGCACTGACACACAGCATCATCATCAGTGGGCCTGCAGGATATGAAGCGGTGCTGGCCCCAACTACTTCAGTACCTTTTTTAACAAGGAGGACAGTTAAAAACTGTCCTAATACCGTACATGAAACGTGAAACAGAAAAGGGTTTAAGGTATCCCAACAGTCCCTGTAAGAAGAGAAGACAACAACAAGTGTCTTCGCAGCCCATACTTATTTGAGGAGGAGAGGAAGACAAGCTACTAAGACTGCAGTGCATCTGGGGGATGGAGGGTGGGGGGGGAGTGGTACTTTATGGAGAAGATATTTTTCAAGAGCCAGAATTATGTTAAGTATATTTCATTTCTCTGATCTGAATAAGTGGTACCTGGGATGGGCTAGTAGTCTATTCCACTGTAATCAATGTGATATTTATTAATCCTGATTGTTTACATATATTGCCCCTTGTTGTATATTGTATATTTTTTACACTGTAACTAATGTCTATTTTTGTAGGTTATGTTCTTTGACACTAATGTTTGATGTTTTCTGTTTTGATACTGGGACTTCACTGTAAATGAGTTATGCTCAATTTAATGTTTCCCTGATTCATATGAATAAAAAAGATTTACTACTATTTTCCAAGAATCATCCTCTCTATAGAGTCCCCCTCTTTGATGGAGTACAAAGCTGTAAAATCCCCCCCAGGCTAAGACTCTTCAACTGCCTCTCTCTGCATCCCTGGTATTCAAAATGTCAATGCTGGAAGAATAGATTATGATATCCAGGTAGAGCTTGTAGTAGCCGACTAGGATATAATAACATTTCACAAGTAATGAATGAGTATATAGATTAAAACCATTCTATGTGCAACTGACAGGAGAAGCACATTTCGTGTTGATTTCAGGGGAATAAAATTTAACAAAAAACATATTTTATTTCTTCTATTTTTTTAAACAATCAAATGTGGTAGAATATTGCTGTTCTGGACTCTGCATGAATTTATTTAATAATTTTCACTTTTCCAGGTTCATTATGTACAGTACATGAAATCTCTCTTTAAATACTATTACACACACAATGTAAAATATTGTATGTTCTCTCTGAAATTAACTACTTGACCGAACCAACGCATACAGGTAATTTTGGCAGAGTAGAGGAAAATATAAAACAAAGTACAATACTCCATGACACTACAACTTAAAAAACAATCTCCGTCCTGGCCAGCATGACAATGGGAAGTGACAGGTCATTACTTACCTGCATCTATCAACAATCAATCAGGTTTATTTATTTATTTATTTATTTTGTTTGATCGGGGATTTAGAAACAGGACATATGACAATAATGAGAGAAAATAGAGAGAAAACATACACTGAAGACTGCTGTCAACTTCATGGTGTCATTTGACAGCATGTACAGTTGTGGCCAAAAATATTGGTGCCCTTGCACTTTTTCAAATAACTCACAATTTCCCCTAAACATAAGTTGAAATTAACAGTACAGTATTTGGTCTCCACAATTCTTTATTTCTCTGTTAATATTACAGAACCTTTGTTTTTGATTCAGAATGTAATATATCCTTTTAAATCAGAAAATGAAAAGAAATGGCATTGACAAAATTGACACCCTAGACTTAATATTTGGTAGCACAGCCTTTGGTCAAAATAACTGCAATCAACCGCTTCCTATAGCCATGGATGAGCTTCCTGCACCGCCTACTGGCAATTTGGCCGCTTCTTCTTGTGCAAACTGCTCCAGTTCTCCCAGATTTGAAGGGTGCCTTCTCCCAACTGCTGTTTTCAGATCTCTCCACAGGTTTTCAATGGATTTAGATCTGGACTCATTGCTGGCCACTTCAGAACAGTCCAGCCGCTTGTCTTGAGCCATTCCTGGGTGCTTTTTGAAGTGTGTTTGGGGTCATTGTCCTGCTGGAAGACCCATGACCTTCTCGACGGAGACCCAGCTTGACACTGGGTTCAACACTGTGCTCCAAATGGCCTGGTAATCACTAGATTTCATGATGCCATGCACACGCTCAAGGCACCCAGTGCCAGAGGCAGCACAGCAACACCAAACATCACTGAACCTCCGCCATGTTTGACTGTAGGGAAGGTGTTCTTTTCTTTGAAGGCTTCATTTTGTTTTCTGTAAACATAGAGATGATGTGCTTTACCAAAAAGCTCTAATTTGGTCTCATCTGTCCACAGGACATTCTCACAGAAGGATTTTGGCTTGTTCACGTGTGTTTTGGCAAACCTCAGTCGGGCTTTCTTATGTCTCTCTCTCTCTCAGCAGTGGGGTCCTCCTGGGCCTCCTATCATATAACCCCCTTTCATTGAGTTGGCGACGGATGGTGCGAGTTGAAACTGTTGTACCTTGTGTCTGAAGGTCAGCTTGAATCTGTTTGGCAGTTCATCAAGGTGCTTTCTCCACCATTTGAACAATCCTGCGCTGCAATCTTCAATCACATTTTCTCTTGCTGCCACATCCAGGGAGGTTGGCTACAGTGCCATGGGCCTTAAACATCCTGATAACATTACGTACGGTGGAAACTGGAACATCAAGGTCTCTGGAGATTGATTTGTAGCCTTAAGATTGTCCATGCTTGACTACAATCTTCTGTCTGACCTCCTCAGACAATTCTCTGGCTGTCTCTCTTTTCTCCATGCTCACTGCGGTACACACAGTGACACAAAACAGGAGAATGAGTCATTTTCTCTATTCAAACTGGTTGAATGAGTGATTTTTATATTGCAGGCACCTGCAACTCACCACAGGTGAGTTCAATTCCAAAGTGAAGGAGAATCACCTGCTTGAAATCTAATTATTTCTAAAAGGTGCCAATAATTTTGTCCAGGCCATTTAAGGATTTCTGTGTGGAATAAGCTAAGACTTAGTAAATTTTTCTGCTTTTTGTGTTTTATTCCATTGCAAACCAAAGAAATACATATGTGGATACCAAAATATTTTTTAATTTCAACAATTTTCTGGAAGGAATGGTGCATTATTAGAAAAAACTGCAAGGGCACCAATGTTTTTGGCCACGACTGTAGTAGTGGAAGCCTGGCAGACACAACACCCACATGCTAGCAATATGAACGTCACTCCATGACTGATGTTATTCTCTATTAGGAACCACGTAGTACGGTGAAAAAAGGTCAGCTGTGCAGCTGTGTCAGCCATTGTCAAACAGCACTCCCTACTAAAAAATGGCAACATTTAAATAAACACTATTGACGCAGGACTTGACCAACTCATCAGTCAACCAATAAGGGTAATAACATCCTTTATCTCCTTATTACCAATATCGAGAACAAAATACCCAATCCTCAAATTATGGAACCACTGGGCAATAGCGATCATAGTTCCATTTTGTTTAATGTAGCTTACGATCAGAAACCCCAGATAAACCACTCGTTACACAAAAACTATGACAAAGTTAATTTCAAGGAAATAGTAGCTTCCTTGTCCAGGATTCACTGGTAAAATACTCTGACCCATCTCACTGTGGAAGAGGCCTGGACTTTATTTAAAACAACTATTTATAAACTTGAAGAGACATGTGTACCAACAAAAAATATATAACAAAAAGGGTAAGATCCCATCTGGCTAAATAAATCAATTAAAACTCAAATTAATAAAAACAAAAAACTATATATAAAGCTTACATCCAGTGGTACCAAAGATAAAAAGGTGATTTATGCTAAATATAAAACAGCAGTTACAACCTTGAAATGCATGATTAAGCAATCTAAAAGTAATTTAGAATTTAGGCTAGTCCATTCAAAAGACTGTCATAAATCTTTATTTTCTTATTTTATTTATTTATTTATTAGGTCTAGGATTACAATACCTTTGAGCCAGGGCTCTTTTACAAAGGTTCCATGTCAAGTTACAATTCAAAACATAAGACATGTAAGTCAGATTACAAATTCAATACATAGGCCAAGGTTACAAAAGTGTAAGCTAAACAGAGTTACAAAACATCTGAGAAACAAAACAAGTTTTTGAGGCTAGGTTACAAGGATATAGTGGATGAGGTGCAGAGAGGCTAGAGGACAAGGCAGAGGAAGAGTAGAGGGGGTCGGAGAGCTATAGAGGAGGAGCGCAGTCAGAGGCATTTTCGTAGACATAACATGGGGAAGTGCGTGCTAAGGGGTAACCAAGTGCTAATAGGAGAGAGAACTGCATAAGGTTAGGGAAATATTCATGGGATCAGCTAGTGGAGGCAGTCACAGGAGCTAGAGGCAGTGATTTAAATGCACCAAGGGTAGGAGTGGAGGAGATGTAACTGTTTAGACCAATTAGCCAGCTGGATGCCCTGTAGGCAAAAGATCTTTGACCTTGTGAGGTACGACAACATGGAACCTGCAGGAGCTGTGATTCAGATCCCCTGGATGAGTGGGAGTTATTGCCAGGGTGCAGAGGTGCACACACTCCAGGGGGCGCAAGGTCCATAGTTATTGCCATGGTGCAGGTTAGGTACTTTATCCGACTGGTGAGTTGCATCCATCCAGTTTGTGCACAGAGGTCGCACGTATGTGTGAGGTGGTGGGATCCAGTGAGAAGCCTTATTGAGGGAGGTGGATATGCGTCTAAGAGCAGTAGCAGGGGCAGAGCCATAGATGATAAGCCCATAGTTAATAATGGAGACAACAGAGCTCTGAACGGTGACAGTCAGGGCTTCTGGGGTAAGATGTTGCCTACGCCGGAAGAGAAAGCCAAGGCAAGTATCTGCAACTTTGGCTACAGAGTCAATGTGGGCACTGTAAGTTAGATGAGGGTCTAGAGTAATCTCAAGGTACTTAAAGGCTTGAACCCGTTCCAGGTTGACTCCATGACTGGTTTTGATGGATAGGAGGTGCAGCTTATGTTTGTTATGAGCACTGCTAAACATCATAGACTTTGTTTTCTTATTATTGAGGACCAGATTGTGATTTGAGAACCAATTTTCAACAGATGTGAAGCCAAGCTGCAGGTTGTCTTGTAGAGGCTTAGAATCCTTGTGGGAAGCAAGAATTACAGCATCATCTGCATAGAGGATGATTGTTTCAGAGCAAGAATTTGGAAGGGAGTTCAGGAACAAGCTGAACAGTAGGGGGCCAGAATGGATCCCTGGGGGACACCTGAGCGAACAGGCCTGGTATCAGAGAGGACATCTGCAATTTTTACTCTTTGAGATCGGTTCTCCAAGTAGCTTTTGAACCAGACAGTGGAGTCGGGAGAAAGCCCAGCTTTCAGAAGTTGCACAAGCAGTATGCGGTGATGGACAGTGTCGAACGCCTTAGTCAGATTGATAAAGATGGACCCAATTAACTGACCATTGTCCAGTGAGCTGTGAAGAATGCCAGAGAACTGCAGTAGGGCAGATGAGGTGCTATGTCCTTTCCTTAAGCCATGCTGTTGCTAACACAGGATATTCTATTTGTCCAGGAAATCTGTGAACTGATCTGCTGCAATACGTTCAAGGGCCTTGGAGAGGGGTGGCAATATAGAGATCGGACGGTAGTTTCCATGAGTGGCCCTGTCACCACTTTTATGGACAAGGGTAACAGTGGCGGATTTTCATTTGTCAGGGAACTGGCTGAGCCTAAGTGAGAGGTTGAAAATATATGTCAGTGGCTGTAACACCTCATCAAGTGTGAGGGACAGCAGTTTAAGGTCAAGTGTATCACTGCTGGATCTGGATTTGGTGCTGGCTTTGGTAATGTATTTGCAGGCATCACGCATCTTGACTGCTTTGAAATAAAAAGGTGGTTGGCTAGAGGAGGAGGCATTGGGGGAGGAGAGGGAGAGCCATGGTCCTTCAAAAAGTCAGAAGGGAGAACACTGCTGAAATAGGTGAATGCAGTGTTGAAGATATTTGCTATGATTTTAGGGTCAAGTGTAGTAGAACCATTTATGTTGAGCAAGGTAGGGGAGATTTTTGGCTGCTTCCCGGTGACCTCTTTAGTACTGTTCCAAAATGCCCTCCCATTACCCCAGGTATCCGTGAGAGCGTTCTTGAATTAGGTAGATTAAATTTAAATATATATATATAAAATAAATAAAAATATATATTATTTAAATAATAAAAAGGGTAATTGGTCCTATAATCCATAATGGCATCAACCTAAAAACAGATGGGGATACAGCAAATCACTTCAATAAGTATTTTTGTTTCGTCTTTTCTAAAAAAGATTCCCATAGTCCTGCAAATTCCCCTGATAACACTCCCTCCACCCCCAAAATTACATACTTTATTTCATCAGCTGATGTAGTCTCAGTCAAAAAACTCTAAAAAGAACTACCAGTTCAGTCCCAGATGAAATCAACTCTAGGTTCCTAATCGAAACATCTGAACCAATAGCCCTTCCCTCATCAATAATCTTGAATAAATCTCTAAATGAGAACACAATTCCCTCTGAATGGCTTCATGCGACAGTCACATCCATATTTAACAAGCATTGGTCAATGCAGAATGTTGTCTTGCTGGCGTTGGCACTGGTAGTGCAGGAGTTAGAGAGATGCATAATTGGAATGGCCGTAAGGTATGGAACCGACATCAACCCCACTCCACCCTGCAGAGAGTGACAGGCCTTGGGTCGTCGGCCATAACGCTCATGCCATGTCACCTCACCCTACTCTGCAGACTCTGATAAGTGTTGCATTGTGCCTTGGGGTCATCGGGCCTTACGCTCACCCCATTCCATAAGGAAGTACATTGAGATGGGTGCAGTATAGGAGAATGGGATGAACTTTGGGGCTGAAGAGTCCAAGGCACACCTTGATGCCTGTCAGTAGCTGCAGGGTGGGGGTGCAATGGCTTGTGCATTACAGCTGACAATCCAAAGGCACTCCCCTGACACCTGTTAGTCTGTACAGGGTGGGACGTTACGGTTTGAAACCCTAACACTCAGGCCGTTTGTTGGTATTTGCACTCCAAATTTTCAACATGGCCTTTTTGTGACCCCACCTCATGAAGGCATTTGGGACCACTGTTCATGAACTGTGGCGCTGTGATTTTGTTAATTTGTCTAGAATATTGATTTCCCACAGCGACTGTGCCATTCTGCGCCACATGTAAAAACACAGTTCGGGCAGGATTTGAAAAATGACAGCTGCACCATTCGTAAGGAGGTGTGAAGAGATGGCAATTTTGAAAATCTGGTGTGTAAATATTCAAAATTCTTGAAGTTATGAGCGTGCGTGAAAACTGCGCAATGCACGCTTGTAACAGTCATTTTTTGGAATTCTTTCACCAAATTTTTAACATAGGCATTTTTACACCTCTGCTCATGAACAGTGGCACTGTGACTTTCTTAATCTGTCCCGAACATTGATTTCCCACTGCGACTGCACCATTGTGCGCCAGATGTGTGAAACCACATTTTGGTCAGGATGAGAAAAATGACAGCTGTACTGTTCATAAGGAGGTGTGCAAAAATGGCAATGTTGAAAATCTAAAGTACAAATATTAAAAATTCTCAAAGTTACTACTGTGCATGGAAACTGCGCAATGCATGCTCGTAACAGTCATTTTGTGGAATTTTTGAACCAAATTTTCAACACAGTGATTTTGGGACCCCTGCTCATGAACAGCGTTGCTGTGATTTTCTTACTCTGTCCCGAACATTGTTTTCCTACAGCGACTGCACCATTGTGTGCCAGATGTAAGAAAACACATTTCCGGCAGGATGTGGAAAATGACAGCTGTACTGTTCATAAGAAGGTGTGAAAAACTGGCAATGTTGAAAATCTGGAGTAAAAATATAAAAAATTCTTGAAGTTGCAAGCCTGCATGGGAACTGCACAGTGCACACTCGTAACACAGAAGTTACGAGCGTGTGTGGAAACTGCACAATGCACGCTCATAATAAAGTCATTTTGGGGAATTTTTTCACCAAATTTGCAACACAGGCTTTTTGGGAGCCCACCTCATGAACAGTGACACTGCAGTTTCGTTAATCCGTCCCGAAAGGTGATTCCGTGCAGTGACCACGAAATCACCTTTTGGGACCGAATAATGAGATGACAGTGACTGAATGCATGAGGTGGGGTCCCAAGAACCCCGTGTTGAAAATTTGGTGCCAAAATTCGCAAAAATGGCTGAGATATGCACCAAAGTTAAACAAAACCCATTTATACCATTATACAGCTTACCAGCATTTCTTCAGTTTGCGGTTGGCTTTGAAGAGTGCACACGTGTTCCCGTCCACCAAGATCATCGTGTTAGGCTCTGAGGTAAATATGGTGGGTGTGTGAAGGTGGGTACAGAGGGTGGGAGTGGGCTGGAGGGGCACAGGACACGCCGGGGACCATTTTCTCGCTTTCAGGTAAAAAAAAAATAAAGACAACGTGGGTTGGTTTTCTTATTTTGCAGGTGTGTTTTAGCACACTGGGGTGGGCTCCCAGTGTCACCTGTATTTTGGGGAGGGGGTCAAGTCGACAGGGACTGGGCCCCCCCCCCATCTGCACAGAAATGTGTCGGGGGGTGCATGATGCCGAGGGGGATTGGGCACCGCACACAAATTAATGTGTTAATAAATGTTATGGGGGCCATTATACTGATGGGGATTGGGCTCTCCTGCCGGCAAACTGAACTGGAAAGGGGGCATGCCGACAGGGGGACTGGGCACCCCCCATGTCGGCTTGATTGGGACTGTGAGGCGGACGGCGACAGCCGCCAGCATCTTTTATTAAAATGTTATACCAGGCAAGGCACGCCCTGCAATGAGGGGGAGCTCCCTCACTGCGGCAGCTAAATCGTTTCAAGTTGGTGGCAGGCTTTTGCACTGCTGTCATAGACACCGTGCAATCTAATTCATGCCACAGAGCCCAGCCCAAAAAAGCAGTGGCGCCACAACACGACCGCACCTCCAAAACCTGCTATTCCAAGCTACCCCATTATGTTGCTTGGCATGCGTAAGACAACATAAAAAGGGCAATAGATCTAACATCCAAAACTATCGCCCGATTAGTTTAACTTCCATCATTTCTAAACTAATGGATAATTATTAAATTGTATCTGGAAAAAGAAATGGAAGCACTAAATATCATGGACCCCACACAACATGGATTCAGGCCAGGCTACTCCTGTACAACTAACCTCATTGCCTTTTATAATCATATAAATCAGGGTCTAGACAACAGCATTCCCATGGATGATATTTTATCGGATTATAGTCGTGCATTTGATAAAGTCTCTCATGGAAGGCTAATCGAGAAATTAACATCGCTAGGATTTTCCAACTTCCTAATTAACTGGGTCAAGACATGGCTCACAAATAGGTCACAGAGAATAAGAATTAATGGTTTACTCTCTAATTCAGGATTGGTCACTGGGCTCGGTCCTGGGATCTACACTATTCAATATCTTTATTGGTGATACGCAGATAGAATCGCACCTTGTGCTCTCCAAATTTGCTGATGACACCAAGTTAGGAGGAAGGGTAGATACCCCAGATAGCATTACAACACTAACCTCTAACTTAATATCTATTGAACACTGGGCAGAAACAACATGTTCGTTAATGTTGACAAGTGTGCTGTTTTGCAGTTTGGGAGAAAGAACCCCAATCACACTTACCATTTTAATAACACCCCTCAAAGTATCAAACAGTGAGCGAGACTTAGGCATCCTAGTAAAGGTGCTATCTCTGATACACGGGAAGTACTGGATGCTTTCAATAATCATTTCACAACGGCTGGCCTTGCTTTTGACACCTCTCCAGCTAATCTACTGCGGGCACAACTAAACTCCCAGTATACTGAGGCTCAGAGGGCTGATTCATCCTTCTCCTTCAAACCGGTATTACTGAAGCAAGTAGAGGACCTAATGCTGCAATTGGACACTAAAAAAAGCGCAGGTGCAGACTCTCTTGACCCCTATTTTCTAAAAATTGCAACTCATGTGCTTGCAGTTCCCGTAATACATCTTTTAATCTATCATTAACCTCTGGCTCTATTCCTTCGATGTGGAAAACAGCCCAAGTGTTTCCCCTCCTAAAATCAGGGACCCATGGACCATAACAATTACAGGCCCATATCCATTCTTCCAGTGCTATCCAAGATGCTAGAGAAATTAGTGAGTATCCAATTAAGAGATTACCTTGAAGTTAATAATCTCTGAAATCCAGCTCAATCTGGATTTAGGGCCAGGCACAGCACTATCTCTGCACTGGCCAAAGTCACAAATGACTGGCAAACTGAACTAGACAAAAGAACAGTGTCTGTGCTGTATTCCTTGATCTAACAGCATTCGACACCGTGGACAATGAGCTGCTACTCTCTTCATTGCACTCCATAGGCTTAGACCCACCCTCTCTTAAGTGGTTCAGGTGTTACTTTACTGATAGGTTGCAGCAGGTGAAAGCTGAAGGTGACCTATCCTCACTAAAACCACTTCTAAGAGGAGTTCCGCAAGGATCTATCCTGGGCCCTATCCTTTTTGCCATTTACATTAACAACACTGACTCAAATCTCACCAAAGCCAAAGTTCACCTCTTTGCAGATGACACTGTTTTGTATGTCAGTAATCCATCGCCTGCAATGGCCTGTGAAATGTTACAAGCAGAATTCTCCCTTTTGCAACACCAACTACTTGAGAAAAAGCTCCTCTTAAATGCAAAGAAAACAAAAGCTATGTTCTTCTCCACTAATACCTATACTAACCTCTCACTAAGCAATCTTCCCCAGTTATCCACCATCCTTGGAGAAAGCCTGGACTATGTAGATAAATTCAAATACTTAGGGGTATGGATTGACAGCAGGCTTGACTACACATATCATATTGAAGAACTTCTGAAAAAACTTTGCCAGAGGCTCAGCCTAGTCTTCAGAATTAAACATTTTCTAACCAGAGACTCAAGGCTGAGACTAATCCAGGTCTCATTTCTTTCACTTATCCACTATGCAGACTTCCTTTATGGTCACTGTCCTATTTCCTATTTAAGCAAATTGGATACCTTGTATCAGAGAGCACTAAGGTTTATTACAGATCTTCCATTCAACACTCATCACTGCTCTCTCTATGCTGCAGTTGGTTGGGCATCCCTACACCTCAGAAGGAACAGAAATGCTGCACTATGGATATACAAAGCTTTGTCTAATAAACTTCCAACCTATATTTTAGACTGCTTTACACTGGCCACAGCTAGGTCCTATGCCCTAAGAAGCAACAACTTCATCACGTTTAAGTTACCCAAAGCCTACAACCGGTATGGGAGGTCTGCAATCAGCTACTCTCTAGCAATGGCACAGAATTCTCTTCAGAACACCTTAAAGTTGACGAACTTTATACCTCTAGCATCCTTTAAAAAGCTCTGCATAAGTCTCTTCCCAGAGAAATGCAACTGCTACCACAAGGCCTAGTCCAGCCACATTCACAACCCTCCCCCTTTCAGTCAGCAATTATTATTGGCAGCTCTCCCATAAATTATCCCCTTAGTTTTTCCCTCCCATGCAGCCCCCTTATTTGGTATCTCAGCCCCCTATCATACCTTTTTTCACAGTTTTGCTTCCCTTGACTAAGATCTCCACATCGACTCCTGGCACTTACCTCAACCCCAATTACTCCTCCATACCTCCTACTACTAGTAGCCATAGCTCCTATCTGAATCTCCCACCAGCCCCTCCATGACATCCGTCAGAGGCTGTTTATCACCACTTTTTGCAGTCATTCAATCATTATATCTGTTTGTCTGCTTTAGTTTGCCCTGGAGCCTGTAATACCGGGTACCCTATGTTGCGTGCTTGCTTTGGCTCCTCTATTGGGACTTGTACATACTGGATTCTTCTAGGGTATTTTTACTGTATCCTACCTTGTCCTGTTAGGTGTTATCAACCTCTATCCTTGGATTGTATATATGTTTATATTACTTTATCTGTTTAAATACAAGTGTTTTGTATATATCTGCTACTGTACCATCAATTTGATCCTTGACCTTATCAGGTCCATCTTGTAAATGAGCTTTGCTCAATACGTCCGCCTGAATAAATAAAGATTTTGATTGATTGATTGATAGTAACTAAACTTTCTTCCACCGATCACTGTGCAAAAAAGTCACCCGTATAGCTAATGGGCTACTTAAACAAATTCAGCATACTTTTATAACTAAGACTGAACAATGTTTAATTACCTTGTACAGAGCATACATTAGACGATTATGTAGATTACGGTTTTCCCTTTTTAAACCTGTATCTTAAGGTTGATATCGCATGCCTTGAACGGATACAGAGGTGGGCCACAAAAATGGTTCCGCATCTAGCATCTAAGGATTACCTCTGCAGACTTAAGGAAACGGGCCTTCACTCGCTACATGCCTGAAGATGTAGGGGTGATATTTTATTTCTGTATAAAATTGTAAAATCCCAAGAACTTATGCATCAGTGTGGAATTACTTATTCTCATAGATGCACTGTCCCTAGGCTTCACAACAAACAGCCTGAAGTCATGCAAGCAAAAACAAACAAAAGTGAAAATTTTCTTTCTGCAAGATCTTTAAGGATTTGGAATACCCTGCCCCAGGAGTTAGCTGACATTGGAACTTTAACTGTTTCAAAAAAGGTCTAGATAACTGGTTAAAAACAAATCCACCCCAAGTTCAATGACCCACAAAATGTGAGGGACAATTTTGATGGGCTTCTAGCCTTCTTTTGTCCTATACTACCAAGTAACACACTGCATGCACCAAGCAGGAAAGGGATCTTGGGGTTATCAACTCTGATGACCTCAAGGTAGGGAAACAGTGTGACAAAGCAGCAGGTAAAGCAAATAGGATGCTGGGATGTATAGGCAGGGGCATCACCAGCAGGAAAACGGAGGTCATAATTCCGCTATACAAGACACTAGTGAGGCCCCGCCTGGAGTACAGTGTACAGTTCTGGAGACCATACCTATGTAAGGACATAGACAGGGTAGAGAAGGTTCAGAGGAGGGAAACAAAGATGGTGCATGGATTGCATCACAAGTCCTATGAAGACAGGCTGAAGGAACTGAACATGTACTCCTGGAGGAGAGGAGGAGAGAGAGGATATGATAGACATACAAGTATCTTACGGGAGGAACAGGGTGCAGGAAAACACTATTTTTAAGCAAAAAGATGTTCCAGGACTAGAGGGCATGGGATGAAGTTGGAGGGAGGACGATTCAGAGGAAACATGAGAAAGAATTTCTTCACAGAATGGGTGGTGGACAAGTGGAACACCCTGCCAGAGGAAGTGGTGGGGGCTGAAACAATCACGGGATTTAAGAATGCATGGGATAGACATAAAGGAATTCTGGAGGTCAGGGGTAAGGGGGCAACAGACTTCTAGGAAAACAAACTGAACTTACAAGCTCAAATGGGCAGACTGGGTGGGCCATAGGCCCTTATCTGCCGACACTGTCTATGTATCTATGACATAGTATCTTATTTAGTCTTTTTTATTCAACTGCCGGTACCTGTGAAATGAAAAACGATCAAACAAAAATCAGCTTTGTATTTGATCATTAAAGGTCGTCGACCGAAGGCCCAACTGAGAGAGGGACTAATGGTAGTCGAGAATGCTATCCAATGGGCAAAATAAGGGGTCCAGCGCCTTGCCCTGGCACCAAATGGAGAACCTCTTCCATTTGAAGGCATATTATTTTCAGGTTGACTCCTTCCGGAGAAGCCTCGACCACCATGAGGACATCTTCAGAGAGATGCAAAACCTGGAACTCTAGCCACTCAGGAACAAGGCTGACAGTGGCAGGGATAGAAGGTCCAGATGGAGTACCTTTCCCTGACTGCAAAAAAGCAGGTCCAGGTGTAGAGAAAGATGCCATGGGAGCCTGCAGTTGAGGAGATCGGCGTACTAGAATTGGCTGGGCCAGTATCACCTGTGCCTTGTCCCTCCTGGCCTTGAACAGCACTTTGTGGATCAACAGAAATGGAGGGAAGGCGTACATGAGGCCCAGGGTCCAGGGTCTCGAGATGGCATCCCCCTGCAGTGGGGGACGGACACAATACAGCCTCAGCTTTGTGTTCTCCCTGGAGGCAAACTGATCCACCAGAGGGGTGCCCCACCAGGAGAATAGACTGTGCACTACTTCCTGATGGAGAGACCACATGTGAGATGCCTCGTTCACCCAGCTGAGGGCATACACCAGCTGGCCGGATACCCTGGCCACATGGATGGCCAGGAGCACAGTGTTCAGGCTTAGAACGAGGGTCCAGATGCAGAGAGCTTCCCTACACAGAGGAAGGGGGTGCATCCCACTCTGTTTGGTGAGGCAATGCATGGTCATGGTGTTGTCCGTCTGCACCTGAATGACCTGACCCCGAATGTGTAGAGCGAATGCTGTCAGCACCAGCCAAACTGTTTGAAGCTGCAGTAGGTTGATATGGCATTGGGACTCCTCAGGGGTCCAGAGTCCATGGACTCTGTGCTCCCCCAGGTGGGCACCCAGGCATCGGTCGTGATGGTGACCATTGGCTCTGGGAAGGACAAATGGGATTCCTTCCTGCAGATGTTCCAGGACTAACCACCACTGGAGGGCATCCCACATCAACTGGATCACAGTGACTAGCTGGTCGAAGTGGCCTTTGTGCTGAGACCACTGGAGGCTAGCTCCCACTGCAGAGAGCGCATTCTCCACCGGGCCCAATGAACCATGCTGGTGCAAGCTGCCATGAATCCCAGGAGATGCAGGAAATCCCGGGCAGGGTGCAACTGCCCAGCCCGAAATGATCGGGCAAGGCAGGCGAGAACATCTGCCCAGTCCGCAGGTAGTCCAGATATGGCTCTGCAAGAGTCAAGGTCTGCCCCGATAAAGTGAATCACCTGCAAAGGTACGAGCTCTGACTTGGCCTCATTGACCAGGAGGCCAAAAGACAAGCACGTCTGGAGGGCCAGATCCCTGGACTGCTCCACCTCCTCCCTGGACGGACCCATCAACCAATTGTCCAGGCAGGGGCACAATATTGTTGAAGACCATGGGAGCCGAGGAGAGGCCAAAGGGCATGGCCAGTAACTCGTAGAGCTTCCCCTCTGCATGGAACCGATGGTGGGACAGAGTGATGGGAACATGGAAGAATGCATCCCATAGATCTAGGGAGCAGAACCACATGTTCTGCTCCAGGGGTGGAATGATCTGAGACACAGTGACCACCCTGAAGGTGCGCGACTGCAGGAACTTGTTCAAGTCATGCAGATCTAAAATCTGGTGACAGCCCCTCGTTCACTTCGAAACCAGGAAATCCTTGGAGACAAACCATGGGCTTACTGGAAGGTCCAGGACTGGAGCCACTACCTCCTTCTGGAGGTGCTGGGCAACATCCTCCTGAAGAATGGACAGCATGTATGTGGATACCATATCCTCCCGTGGGGGTGTGCGCTTAGCAAGACGGGTAAGCCTCGAACTCCAGAGGCAGACCCCAGCCAACCACTTCAAGGACCACCTGTCTGTGGTGACCGTGGACCACGCGGAAAAGAAGTGGCAGAGCCAGTCCCCCATGGGAAGACAGGCCGGGTATGGGGGAGGCACCTCCCCATCCCATCACTGGACAGGCTTGGAGGAGAGGGATCAGCTGAGGAAGCAGTGGGACCTCAACCCCCTGGTTTGTGGATGATAGAAGCAACTGACTTCAGTTGAGGATGCCAAGCCTGTGCCTGCTGCCCAGATGGGGGCTGGGACGGCTTGGCTGCAGGGGTAGCGAGGGCCAGAAAGGGTTTCTTCCTCTGAATCCTGGAGCCTTTGGGATCCCTCTGGACAGAGGTGACAGAGTCTAGGGTGACACTGGACTTCTCACTCTTACTGAGGTGTCCTTCCACCCCAGGCCCAAACAGGTTGGTGCCCAAGAAGGGGACGTCCACCAATTTATGCTGAGTATCTGCTGTGAAGGTATAAAGCCATAGCCAAGCCCTGCGGTGCATGGCCACCGCAGTGGCCATGGGACAGGTGCAGCAGTCGCCAATATCTATGGCTGTCTGGAGCTGTTATTTAGTCACTGCTCTGCCCTGGTCCTGGACTTGCTTGACCGTAGTCTGTAAGTCAGCCAAGAGCTGGGGAAGCACCTCATCGAGAGTGCCTAAAAAGGCATGAGTGAAGTGGGCCATCAAAAGGGCTGAACTCGCCTGCTGAAGGCCAAGATAAGAGGCTGCATAGGTTTTTTTGGCCATGTGATCCAATTTCTTGGGATTCTTTGTCGGGAGGCTTATCCATGTCCCTGACGTTGTTGGTATGCTGAAAGACTGAGTCGGTCACCTGACCCTTGGCTGAAGGATGGTCGGTGAAACCCAACAGGAAACCTGTAAAGACTGCATACTTGCGGGCCATCTGGGCCGAAAGCACAGGGCAAGAGGCAGGTTGCTGCCACAGCTCCAGAGCAGGGCCAAGAATGGCCTCGGTGACAGGGAAGTCCACCCCAAGGGAGCCGCCCTAGTTGAGAATCTTGGTCAGTGGGTACTTGGCCTGTTTGTGCGTGGGCTCTGTCTAGATCCCCGTAGAAGATCAAACAGATGGGAATGTAGGGAGGAGTCCTCAGACTCTGAGGATTCGCCGAAAAGTGGTCAACTACCAAAGTCCCCGCAGAACAGGCGGGGCTTATGGGTGGTAACGGTGACCGACAGCTGACGTGGACCCCAGGAGTGGTACATTCATCCTTAGGAGGGGGACCCTCATTCAGCTGCTTGTGAGGCGGCTCCACCTGGATGGGTGGAAAGCTGGAACTGGCCAAGCTGGAGTAGTCTGGGTCCTTGGTGGCAGGAGCCACGGAAGAGCTGGCGTGGGGGCTGGATTTGGCTTAATACCAGAAAGAATGAGCTGCTACCACATAACCTCTTTGTAGCACCAGTGCATTTTGGGTCAGAACCTCTTCTCACCTGAGGAGGAAGACGAGGAAGAGTAGCGGCAGTGACACTTGCCCGAGTGCTGAGAGAGGGAATGTCAATGATGGCCAGCGCTGCTCGATTCTGGACTTGGGATATCAACCTCGATCACTGGGTGGACCAATGGCGAGAAGGAGAGGGAAGTAGCGAAAGCAGAGGATTCTCCAAAGTACCAAGATCCTGACGGTTATGGACCAGATTAGCGGGCTGGTCAGACACTCCTTAAGAGGTAACTGGTATGATCAGAGTCCTAGAGAGTTAGGAATCCACCTCGTCCTGCGACAATGCGCTGACTGGCTTGAGAAAAATATTGACAGGTTGGCTGACGGGTGTCTCAGCCAACTGGCTAGATGAGGAGTCCATGGAGCCTGCGGCCCAGACTGAAGGATCGACCACAGTCGAAACCTCCAAGGATGGGAATTTGAGGCCTGAGAGCACTCGCAATCCCAAGAATGTTGAGACTTTTTCTAATCTCTTTTTTCGATGATTTTGTGCCCTTAGATGGTCCCTGCCAAAGGGTGGGAAAGGATGGACAAAAATCCCTAAATGCCCCCATAAAGGTGGTGCAAAAGGTAAGCAGCACAAAAAAGCCAAAGCTTAAAGAGGCATGCTCTGTGGCCGTAGCCACTGCCTCCTCGAATGCCGCAAGCTGTTTAGTGGACCCTGCAGCTGCGGAGACTGCCCAGTGGGCGCCTTTCAATAGAACGGGAGAGTCCTGTTCATCCAGTCACCCAAGAAGTAGTTGAGCATGCCAGTCCTCCAACGTGCTTGGATGCAAGGTGCGACATAGGCTACAAGCCTGCGGACTGTGATCGTTGCCTAGGTAGTAGATGCACAAGGCGTGCAGGTCAGCCAGGGACATCTTCTGCCTGCATTCACGGCACTTGAAACCTGGTGTCAACTCTGACTTGTCCATAATGAAGGGTTCAAACAAGTTTGAAAACGCTTGAGGACTCAAGAAGAAAGAAGTTTTTGAAAGCAAAGGGCCTACTCAGTGCACAGCGATAAGGAGGGAACCTTCTTCTTCCAGTAGAAAGGAAGGTCTAACGTTAAGGGACGGTGCCAAGAGAGTTATCACCCGAATGGATGGGAGGAACCAGCTTGAAGATGTTCTGGCAGGAATTAGAGGGAAAGGAACACTGCAAGAAGTGTGGATCAAACAACATATCCACGTTCCTAGAATGGAGGTTTTAGGTGCAGGATGCCCCTAAGAAAAGTACGGGACTGTCGGGACATATCTAACTGAGCCATGGTATGGACACCCACAGGCTCATGAAAGACAGAAATAGCCGAAAGGCGCACCTTGAGGGAAGAATACTGGAGACCTGAATCTGACAGAGAAATCAGGTAGTCTAGAATCTGGCTCACCGAACAAGTGAAGCGGTCCAGATTTTATTTATTTATTTTATTTTTTATTTATTAAATTCTCGGATTACAAATACCTTTGAGCAGAAACTGCTCGTTTACAAAGGTTCCACGTCAGAGGATGAGGGGCAACATACATACAGAGGCAGTAAAAGAATGCACAATAAACAACCAAAACAACTAAAAGAAAAAAGAATAAAGATATACAGTTATAACATACTTTGAGATAATATTCATACAATGAGCAGCTTGAGTAGGCAGCTGGCTGCGTAACAATAAGAGATAGAGAGGCAAAAGAGGCAGTTAGTATTGCAGGCGTGCAACCGGGTGGGGGGTGGGAGGAAGTAGGCAGGCTAATGGGCCACTGTCAGAATGTGGGGGAAAATGTCTTGTACCAGTGGAGAAGCGAAGCAGGAAAGGAGTCACAAGGAAGGCCCGGTGCCAGAGGGAATAAACTGGGAAAGGGCGGGCTGTGAGACATGAGTGAGCTGGGAGGTGTTTAGAGAGATCTCTATTCAGAAAAACAGTCACACTGAGTGGTAGAGGTGAGGTAAAGTTTGAGATTCCTTTTGAAGGGTCCAAGTGTAGTAGAGGAAAGTGCTTCTTTATTGAGGGAATTGAACCACTGAGCGGCTCTATAGATAAAGGACTGCTGACCCATGGAGGTACGACATCTGGGAACCTGAAAGGTTAGAGATTGGGCACTACGCGTTTGTTGAGTGCCACTGAAGGTAGTAAGGAGTGAGCTAACACCAGGTGGCATGAGACCAAGGAGAATCTTTTTGGTAAGTAAGCAGGTCTGGTACTGTATTCTGCTGAGTAGGGGTAGCCAGCTGGCCTGTGCATAGAGGTCACAGGTGTGAGTTTGCCGGGCTGCACCTGTTAGTAGTCTACAGGCTTTGTTGAGAGAAACTGAGATCCTGTGGAGGGCACTTGTTGAGGCAGAGCCATAGATGGCAAGGCCGTAGTCAATGACAGATGTGACAGAGCTGTAGATGGCTAGTTTAAGGGCATCTGCAGGCATACAGTGCTTGTGTTTGTGTAGCAGTCCAATCAGAGATTGGGGTCTTGGCAACAGTGTCAATATGCCGAGTGTAGGAGAGGTACTATCCAGGTAATACCAAGGTACTTGAACTCCTTGACATGTTCGAGTGGGTTCCCAGCTGGTTCTTGATGGTGAGGAACAGAGAATTGTGCCTGCTCCGTCGGGTTACAGAAGGACATGGCTTTGGCCTTGCTGTGGTTCAGACAGTTTATGAGAGTTGAACCCAGTCTTGATGCAGCAGAGTAGAGCTGCAGCTGGGATTCAGGACTGTAATGGCATGGTGGCTGGAAAACAGGACTGCATCGCTCATGATCGTAATATTTTTTGGTGGCAGGCACTGGGGAGTTTGTTGAGGAAGAGGGAGAAGAGTAGAGGGCCCAGAATAGACCCCTTGGGGACTCCGGAGCGGACCGGTTTCTCATCCGAAGAGATCCCTGCAATCCTTATACACTGGATCCAATTATCAGGGTAGCTGGTGAACCATGGAAGGGCATCGCTGGAGATCCCAAAGGAGGACAGTTGCCTAAGCAGTAGGGGGTGGTTAACTGTGTTGAAGGCCTTGGTCAGGTCTATAAATACTGCCCCCCCACAACTCCCTTTGTCAAGCGTGGCATGGATGAAAGCTGTAAATTCCAGTAGTGCAGTGGTGGTGCTGTGCCCTTTTCTAAAGCCATGCTGCTCTGGGCACTGTACATTGTACTTATCCAGGAATTCAACTAGTTGGTTCGACACTATTCGCTCCAGCACTTTAGATAGTGGGGGGAGGAGTGAAATAGGCCTGTAATTGGTGTGGAGCATCCTATCTCCGCTTTTGTGAACCGGTGTGACAGTGGCTTTCTTCCAGAGAGAGGGGAAATGGCCCAATCTAAGTGAGAGATTGAAGATCTTTGTAAGTGGTTCTAAGATTCCATCGAGGACTTGTGCCAGCAGTTTCAGGTCAAGGGAGTCACCACTGTACCCTTGTTTGCCGATGGCCTTTTGAATGTAGTTTCTAGCTACTTGTGGTGGGACCTCCTTAAAGAAAAACTTTGGGGTTGTAAGTTCTAGTTGGGGGGTCACATGGGAGGAGCTGGAGGGGAGGTCGTCGGAACAATTAGGTGGAAGGACACTGTCCAGGTTTGTAAATGCATTAGTAAAAGTGCTGGTGATGGTACCTAGGTCGAGTGTAGGAGTGTCATGAAGGTTGAGCACAGTGGGTGGTGCTTTAGGATCCTTGCCTGCGAGTTCTGTCAGGTTGTTCCAGAATTTTTTTCCCTGGCCCCAAGAGTTGGTCAGAGCCTCTTTGTAATGGATGCGTTTAGCATTCCGTATTTTTCGAGTGCAATCATTTCTGGCTGCTTTGTAGTTTTGTATGTTTACTTGCGTCGGAGTTGCACGAACACAAGACCAGAGGTGGTCTCTGTGCTTGAGTTGAGTTAAAAGGTCAGTAGTAACCCAGGGGTTGGTCTGTCCTTTGACGTTCATCTTTTTCACTGGTGCATAGATGTTACACCTAGTGGAGGCTTCGTTGAAACGTTTGATAAATAGGTCCAAGGCTTTGTTGGTGTCACTGAGGGAGTCAAGCACTGCCCAGTTCAGTCTGGTTAGATGGGATTTTAGCAGCTGGAGGTGCCCTTGTTTTATAACCCTGGCATAGACAAGCTTGGGAGGGGGCTTGTGGAATTTGTTTGACCAGGAGCAGATGACAGGCGAGTGGTCACTTACTGTATCCGGGAGTACAGAAACATTGGAAATGGGTTCAGAAGCGGTTAGATAGAATCCAGTCTAGAAGCGTAAGGGAGCCTGTCCTATAGTTACACCTAGTGGGGGCATTGACCAGTTAAGTGAGGTGATGCGCCGCGGCTGCATCCTTATAGGTAGCGGCCTCAGCAGAGAGCCAGTTAATGTTAAAATCACCCATGATTATGGTTTCAGAGTTATGTTGCTGGACCCTTAGATATTCCATGATGCTATGGAAGCCAGCGGCCTGGTCTCGTGGGGGTAGGTAAACTGAGATGTCAGTGTGTTCCTTGTTATGTGCACCAAGGAGGATTTTGATTGGGCAGATTACGTCTGGCAGCCCAGATGGCAAACCTCTTCCACTTTATGGCATATATGGCTCTATTGGAGGGCTTCTGAGCTGCCATGAGGACACCAGCCACTCACTTGAGATACTCCGAACTGGGCAATGGCTATGTTTTCAGGAGCCAGGCATGCAGCCAAAGGCACTTGAGGTTTGGATGGACTAGGATCCCCTGAGCCTGCTTCAGCAGATCTCTGCAAAGGGGCAGGGGAACCGGAGGTTCCTCTGCTAACTGTTGCAGTAATAGAAACCAAACCTGCCGTGGCCAGTATAGTGCAACCAGGATCATGCTAGCTCCCTCCATCTGCAGTTTGATTAGCACCCTTGGAATGAGAGGAAATGGAGGGAAGGCATATATAGAAACCTCTTGCTCCAGGAGAGGGACAACACGTCTTGCTAGAAAACTCCAGGCCCTGGATCTAGCGAGCAGAAATTGGCCAGTTTTGTGTTGAATGGGATGCAAAAATGTCCAACTCTGGATGACCCCATCTATTGAACAGATCTTCTGCAAAGGATAAGAGAAGTTCCCATTCATGCATGCTGGACTGAATCTGGCTGGGACTGTCCACTAGCATGTTGAGCACACCTGGGATGTGGACTGCTGAGGGTACAAGGCCGTGGTCCAGCGCCTAGTACCAGACTCTCTTGGCCTCCCTGCACAGAGGGTATGAGTGCATTCCCCCATGCTTTTTGATGTAGTAGACAACATTGAGGTTGTCTGAGTGAAACAACTGGCCCAGAAGGAGGTGGTTCTGAAAGGCCGGCATGGCATACGGAACCGCCCACATCTTGAGGACGTTGATATGCAGAGATATCTCAATCTAGGACTCTGGGACCATGCCCCCCTTCCGAGTCTGGAAACCGGGCTGCCCCAGCCCAGAGCAGGCAGGTGGTCATCTGCAAAGGCTACCTTCTTTCTGCATCAGTGGCGACGAAAGAGAAAAGTAGAAGGATTAACTCTCGACATAAGTGAGGTAAAAGAATCTCTTGTTTAAAAGAGATTCTAAAGACAAGGGTAACAGAAAAATTCATAAGCAAAAATGGCACAAACTGCGCCAGAGTTTCTGTGGCAGGATGGCAGGAAAGAACTGAGGAGGGAGCAGGGCCGCTCACGCCTTCATAGGGTTGATGGTGTCAGCAGGTGACATCGGCATGGGCGGCCCCAGTTGTATTGCTGGAAAATCTTCCATGTGGATCCTATTTCACTAGGAGTGAAGTTCCTTCGGTGTAACCTACAGTGTGACCTGATGACTGAGATACCCCCAAATGTCTTTGCTTCACGAAATTCTTTGTGAAGTTCTTTCCACACCAAAGTGCCTACTTCACCAGCCCAATGCAGCTGAAGTGCAACTGCATGCAGTTTTTGCTGAGTATAGTAGAAGCTTGTGAGAGTGTTGGAATAATGGCTCACTCACCACTGTTTGTATATACGGCAGTTTATTTTATTTTCACTGTCAGTCAAAAATAAAAAAAAAAGTTTCACAAATTAGCATTCACTTATTCAGAGTTACTGTACCACTAGAAATAATATATACTTTCCTGAGTTTCTTTATATATAGATAATTTCTAAACATCTTAATGCTGGTCCTTGTACTCAACCATATTTTATAAGCTTACTTTATACTGTGGCAGAGTTGCCCCCCTTTAGAAAACCCTTTTAGCTCTTGTCAGGACCATCCCTCTTCTCTAATCCCTGTTTTCCTAGTCTACTGCAGTAGCACCTCTCCTTCTGTGGTCCTCCTTCAACTTTTCATTTTTTTCCCCCCTTTATGAGGGGGGGGGGGTGGCCTCCCCACGTAATTTCTCTAATCTATTCTGTTCCCACTATATGTATCCATATTTGTGTCCCTGACAAGCAGAGCTTTTCATGTAAAAATAAAAAGACCTTTATGGAATCTTGTGGTGAAAACAAGTTTTTATAAATGCCCTGGATAATTAAGAGAACGTTACAGAACATACCAGGATACAGGGACGCCTGTATCAATGGGGTATGATAAAATAGGTACACTAGGAGGTCAGGCATCACCGAAAGACTGACTCTGGTACCTGTGTATAAAACCGCTCACTCGTAACTCAAACCTCGCGGCTGTTGTGATGTTTGTCAAGCCAGCAAGAGTGCGTTGGTAAAAAAAAGTGCGGCATCCAGGACTGAGAAAAAGAAGGCTGGTTCCGTTTTAATTTAAAGTACTGTGTACTTCTATCTGCACCTTGCGGCTGTTCAAATGAGCAGTATAGTCAGCGAGTGTGCAAGAGAGAGCAGTCGGGCATTTCAAGTTAGCACTTTATGTCCCGCTGTACAGAGTGAAGGCAATACTCTTACAGGAGCAAGAGATTTGGGTAAAGGAGCCTTAAATAGGCTAATTCCTGTAAAAGAAGTGAGGTGGGAGACAGCTAGGTAGTAAAGCTGTTACCGATAAGAGAACTTATATTCCTTGAACAAGATACAAGAAATAAATGTCACTATTGGGCCCAAATTAAATGTACAGCCGTCAGCTGTTATAAATATCTGTGTTCCCACATGCAGGGAGTTCTTACATGAAAGAACTATAAAACATGAAGCCTTAGAGGTTTATAGGTACTCTCAGATAAAATAAGCCTGTTTTGAGAAGAAAATAAAGTTGTGTGTCTTACCTGGAGAGTCGGATATGGAACTGAACCTTAGGGAAAAACGGGGCCAGAGGCTCATTTCAATACACTGTAGAGGTCATGGACAGTCCATAATACTGTCCAGGGGGCGTAGCCATGACACCCAGGGGACCATTAAGTGTTTAGCATGTTAAAAACACAAAACCTAAAGGTTTCTGGGGATAAGCATAAGGTGTATACATTTCCTAAAGTATTTGTTATATGTTGGTTTGGCTGATCCCCCAATCTTATGTACTAGAATAGAGATTTAGTCGTTCATAGAATAGGGAATGGGTCAGCTGACGGAATGACATCACTAGAGAACTGTATATAATGCCTCTGCCACTTTAGCTAGGCAGATGAGTCTTAGGTAGCAGCAGGGAAAGTACTGCCACCTGATAGCACAGAAGATAGTGGCAACACTTAGGTTTGGAAAGTGTAACCTTCCATTCTGTGGCAACACAACCAAGGTTGGGGTTGTGCTGAAACCGAATAGTTTTATTTTTATTTCTAGAGTGAATTTTTCTTTTTTTTTGTTTAAATGCTTATACACTACTACATTCACAGCTTTAGAGTTTTTGTTCTTTGGAAAATAAAATTCAAACTGACTTCCAAGTGTGTTCTAAAGCTGAAAATATCTGTGTCTACATTGTTGTTTCCCACACAAACTTCCAAATATACCTTATTCACATTGTTCAAAATTATTTAAAACATCTTTCTGTACAAAACCTTCCTTATTATAAACCTTTGGCAGCATTTTTTTTTTTACCACAGTAAATGTTGCTGGGTCATGCTACACTGCAAGACAAAAGTGAAAGTCATTACATCTAAAACAGTGTAAAAATGTTAGGATCAACAGATACGTTTTTTTTTTTTTTAATCACTTTGAATGCACCAGAATCATGGCAGGATCAACCAGACAACTGCAGTGTGGAACGGCTATGCAGACTTACAGTACTTGGTTATGGTTGGTAATGTTAGGCTATCTGTGTGGCAGTCTGTGTGCCAGGTGTGTGTGTGGCAGCTTGTGTGTGCCAGGTGTGGAGTGATCTTGTCTAGGCTGCTAGTAGAAGGTTCTGAGGGATGGAAATAGTGCAGGCCCCATTTCCATACTTTTATGGCATTAAGTTACTGGTGCATTAACAAAAGTTTTTGCAAAGAATTTCCTTTAGTTTTTGAGATAGTGGATTTGTATCCTCATTCATGCAGGTCCCTTTGGGACCTGTGAGAACTGGTGCAGATACTCAGGGCCCTTTGGACTCCTTAGGAGATATACTCCATTATATGGAATGTTCATGATTTTTTTGTTGGATGTCCTAAGTGAAACCTGCTGTTCTAAGCCAGGAGTGCCTCCAGACAACCCCCACAGCAGTTGAACAGGCTGATGACCAACTCCAACATCTTCCACTGATAAGTTCTTTAGCCCATTGTCTCCAATACCTCCAAGGGGTCACAAATCCCCAGCTACCCTCCCAGGGGTGGCAAAAGTAGGAGCGAGCCGTCATGTTCGGGGAAAGAATGCTCTCAGCTGTCACTGGTTGCATCCCTGGAAATGGGCCAGAAATACAAAGACAACAGCCCATGGTTTAAAAGTTCACAAGAAGTTTTGGAAATGACAGCCACTGACTTGCTGCCATTCTCCTCTGTGGTGGACTGGGCATGCATCTTGCCCTCAAGTTCTGCCCCTGTCATGGCACAGAAGTGGCACAAGCAATTCACAATCCAGGCTGAGGTGCACTTGTACCTCTCAATCTTTCATCACCCAAATGTGTGACATGATACGTGACAAATGGGAAGAAGGTGTGATATATCAGCAGACATAACATGCAAGTTCAGAACACTGTGCATATCAGTACACTAATATTAATAATGTTCTCTGATAACCAAACATCAAACATTATTATGAATTTCTGGTTTAAAGTCTCAGTGGGCCATGTGGAATACTGCCTTCTCCATGTGAGACGTATGGTTTCTGAGAGAAAAAATGTGTGACACACTGTACCGCATGTGCAACAGTTGACAGGTAAAGGATCATGCACTTGACTGTGGCAGGCTGTCCTTTTTGATTTGGGTCAAAAGAGAGGAAAAAGTGGCTTTCCCCATTTGTAATCCTTAGTCCTATCCAGGAAAAATCTAAGGACCCTTAACATTCATGGAGTGGAGAGTCCTCTCCCCCTCATTCTGGAAGTTGGTAAAGTGGATAGGAAGACTAGAGCGTGATTCAAGTGGAACTCCTGTATGACAGGGTTAACTCCCAACCCGTTTCCCCGTTGCCCTGAAAGAAATAAAGCAAGGAAACAGCTAGTGGAATAAAGAGAAACTTTTCTGTACCATGTATTTTCTTTCTCTATGTCTTTTGTATAGCAGTGTTTCTTTTCTTTTTGTACATTTTCTTTTTGCACTCCTACAGCCCTGGCATCTTTCCGGGGTGCTCGGTCGGCTAGGCCTCTACAACCAGTCTGAACCCATAGCTTCCAGATTCTTCTCCCAAACGCCCAGGCAGGTCTAGCCCCGCTGGATCACGCCCCCCCGGGGTGGGTCTGCCTTCCCGTGGCAGCTTATGTGTAACTAGAGAGGCCTACCTGAGCATCGGGCAGGGAGAGGAGTCCTCAGAAGTGACAGGCCGGCGATGGGATGTGGGCCTGCCCCTGGAGCCCCCATCATTTCCACGGAGCTGTAGTGGGGGTTTCTCCTGGTGCTTTTGTCCCTAGGAGTGCAGCAGTGCAATGGCATCAGCATGGCATGATGCCATAGACGCCCACCGCACGACTTCCCTCTACTTCTGCCCAAGCTGTGTAGTGCCTCCAGCAAACACTGGGGCTGCTAATTCACCGGCAAGCCCTGGATCCCTCCCCAAGGAGAGGAGAACAGTCCGATGGATGCTCCATCCTCTCACTCCCCTGGCGACCCCCAGCAATCGAGCCCATTCCTCAACTCAGGTCACCGGCCTGGCGCGAGGTGAGACGTTCAGCACCTCAACCCTCAGTGCCATCAGGCCGGCCAATGTTTCTTTTTTTGTATGCAGGATGGCCACCTGAAGGCAATCATTCTAACCTTTCATACTTTTCTGTTTCTACCTTTTCTGTTTCAGTATGCTCTTAACTACGGTTACAACATGTATAGAAAAACTAGTGATTTTTGGCTGTGAAGCACACTGCAGAAAGGCAGAGCAGTTGCCATGACTACAGGTATGTTCCTTTATTTTGGGTACAATGTGTTCCCCTTGCCCCTTGCTTGGAAGAAGTAGGCTGTTGGTTAACTAAGATCAGCAGCTTATCCAATAGGTAGGGAAATGGGCAGACTAGGTGGGCCAAGCGGTTCTTATCTGATGTCAAATTCTATCTTTCTATGTTTCCTGCCTCAGTAGAATTGTTTGGTTTAAAGTAATGTAACAAATTAAGTCTTTAAGGAACATTTTGTACTGTGTTTTTTAAAAACTGTTCCTTCATATGCTTGAAATCAAGAGTTTTGTATTGTATGCATATTTTTCATGGTTACACTGTTATATTGAAGCCTCAATATTTTCTATTTTGAAGAAAAGATGGATCATATGATCCAGGAGGTGACGCGATGTTTAGCCTAATGACTTTTCACCTTACGACATCCTGACTTTGCCATTTAGCCTAACGAAGTTTGGTTTAATGACGTTTTCTCTGTAATTTGGCCTAGTAACAAGTTTTGTCTAATGACTTTTCACCATATCTTATTGTGCCTTTTTCTTTCACGATGCAATGCGGTAGGTACTGAGGTTCTTTTTGCCACTTGTCACTTTAAATGAAACATCTTTAGGCTAAATGTCAAAGGCGAAATGTTGTTCGGCCAAAAGTCGTTAGGCCAAACATCGTAAAGCTGATCCAGGAGGAATATGAGAGACCTTTTCAGTCTGACTTAAGGTAGCCCAGCTCATTCTTCACATGCCAGAGAAGGAACAAGGTCTCCTGCTCAGAAGGCAGTCTCTTGCTCCATCTAATTCTGAAAGAGACCATTAAAGGAAGGAAGGTGCCATTTGGAGTAATCCCTAGTACAGACATTAGAAACATCTGTTGCCTTGAGACTTTCTAGTGCTATGGGCTGTTGAAACTCCAGTATGTATATACGCTGAGCAGCATTTAAGGCCTATTTTCTTAGTTTTGCATTCTAAATTATCATCTACCTTAATAAACAGCATATGGAATTCAGTGTGCTAAACACAGTTTCTGTGTATCTGTCTCCTACCTTTTTCACCCCTTCACAAGTTACTGTCAGAAATGGGATTGGTGGTGCTAGTCCACGTTTAGGCTGAAGAGGGATGTGGCTAGCAGGCATCTCCCCAGGTACCTAGGAGGTGTGCATGGATAAATAACAACAACCCCTGGGGTGTACAGAGTCCTGACAAGAAGGATGGCAGAAGAAAAAGGCAAACCTCTGATGAATAAACTGGGACCAGCGGTCTGACCAAAAGGCCCTAAGGCAGTGGCAATCCTGTCAGCTGTCAGACTTGACGAGACAGGTAAGGAGATGTCGAAACAGGCTCCAAAGAGTATCTCTGAATTGCTGTAATGGCTGGTGATAAAGCAGATCCAAGCTGACCAGCAACATGTCAGGCAAGAGGCTAAATGAATCAAAGCCCTAAGAGCCCTGCATGGGGGAGATGCAGCCACTGGGAGAAGGTTACAGGTCATTAAGTCAAGCCAGAAAGACATCAGAATCACAAAGCTAACTCCTGATGATGATATCGAGGCATATCTTACCACCTCTGAAAGAAGTGGCATAAGCTTGCCAATGGCTGAGGGACCAGTGGGTAATCTGGTTGGCACCATACCTTTCTGGGAAGGCTCAGCTGGCATACAGTCACACATGCTCAAATGATGCAATGAGGTAGGACTCTGTGAAAAAGACTATCCTACAGCAATACCACATCTCAGGGGAGACATATCACCAAAAATTCTCTACTCTGAGGAACCAATCCAAGCATGCACCATGAGAGGTCTTTACTGAGTTACGGGAATTGTTCCTGCAGTGGATTCAGCTAGAAGGGAAGACAACAACACAGATCAGTGGCCAGATGATTACAGATCAATTTCTGCATATCCTGCCCTCCGATGTGCAAATCTGGGTTAGGAAGCACTGCTCAGAGACTAGTTGGAAAGCAATGACCCTGGTGGAGGACTGTCATGTGGCAAGAGAGCAAGACAATCTGAACACCCTGGTATGGTAAGACATTCTTCTTGGGATATTAAGCAACCACAAAATATGAGCCCAAAAGCGAGAAAGAATTACATAAGAACTTACTGTAACAGTAGATCTTCGAGATAATCTCTCATCAAGTCACACCTACAGGGCTACAAGACATCAGGCATTAGGACCACACAGAAACATTTCTATAGCAGTCTGTTAGGGGCCGCCCACAACAACTTCATACACAGACATGCTTGCGTACATAAGCATGGGCGGCCTAGCCCTCTCCTCAGTTCCCCCGCCAGAGACCACACTCGCTAGGCCTCTCTCTAGGGAACCAAGAAGAGAGATGGAGTGCCCAGCTGTTTGGAAAGCTGGAGCAACAGGTATGCCATCCTGGAGATAGAGACAGGAGTGAAGAAGCTCTGAGCCCAAGGGGGGATGGAGGAGAGGTTGGCATGACCTGATGAAAGGGAGTATCTTATAGATCTACTGTTATAAGTTCTTGCGTAACTGTTCTATCTTCTTCAAGGATATCTCTTTCATCAGGCCACACCTACAGGACGCGTCTCAAGCAGTACTGACAGATAAACAGTCTGGGTGGCTGGATGGTACAGACCTAAGAAAGAAGTCCTTGAAGCACAGCTAGGCTCAAGCCTGCCCTTCTTCATGAGGTGGTGAAAGTATGGACAGTACTCCAAGTTGCAGCAGCACACATTTCTGCAGTCGACACGTTTCTGAAACAGGCAACAGAACTGGCCATGCCTCTAGTGGAATGGCCACAAACAACCCCAGGAAGTTCCTTACCGTACTGTCTGTAACAAAAGTAATGCAGTTGGCCAACCATTAGGACAAACTCTGTTTAGAAACTGCAGCACCCTCTTTCCCAGGGGCAAAAGAAACTTAACGTGAGCTGACATCCTGCAGTCCTTCGCACAGTGTACACAGTACTTTAGTATTCTATGCACAGCTAATGTATGGATCAATGCTTCCCCTGGACTGGCATGCTCTGGGAAATAAACTGGCAGGTGTAGGATTAGATTTAAGGTAAACTCAGACATCACCTTTGGTAAAAAATTTCAGTTACGTAAGAACTTACCGTAACAGTAGATCTTCGAGAGAGGTTCCTGCAGTAGGTCTTCACTTATAGAACTGCGCCCCCTGGCGTCAGGTCTGAATGGCAAACTTGTAGATAGCAATCATCAGCGGTGACCACCCCCGACGTCAGGTGACGTGACGTCAGCCCGACTATAAAAGGGGCAGTCCCGCGCCCGCTCTCCAGTTCTTTTTCACTGGAGACTTATAGAAAGGTAACAATAAGATAGACATAAAGACTCCTAGGACCCTGCTTCCTCTCTAGACCCAAGGGCTAGGTAGGATGACAAATAAAGGAAAAAACATCCAGAAGCTGGGGGGAAGGTGGGAGGGAAACTAGACCTACTGCAGGAACCTCTCTCTCGAAGATCTACTGCTATTGTAAGTTCTTACGTAACTGCAATATCTTAACTTCGAGAGGGTTCCTGCAGTAGGTCTTCACAGATAGGACTGAATACCAAGCAGTTGCCTAAGTAAATAATACTGAGGTGCATCCGGGAGGAGGAGAAGTCGCCACAGGGAATTATGACAGGAGGCCTTGCAAAACTGCAAGACCAAAACCAGTTCTGCACCTAGAGGCAATGTCCAGACTGCAATGCTTAGTGAAGGTGCGAACAGACGACCACGTGGCCGCTGTACAGATCTCTGCAGTAGACACATTCCTGAAAAAAGCAGTAGAGTAGCCACACTGCGGGTGGAGTGACCTTTAACTGCCTCTGGAAGGGACTTCCCATATTTTGTGTAAGAAAAGGGGATGCAGTTGGCTAACCATCTAGAGATGGTTTGTTTGGAGATAGCATTGCCCTGGCACTGGGGAGCAAAGGCTACAAAGAGTTGGTTGGATTTACGAACCTCTTTAGTCCGGTTCGTGTAGTACCTCAGAATCTGGTGCACATCCAAGGTGTGCAGAAGATATTCCCCCCGTTGGAATGCTGGGGATAGTATACTGGTAATTCCACGTTCTGATTCAGAGTGGTTTCTGAGACCACTTTGGGGAGAAAGGAAGGGTTGGTCCGAAGGACTACTCTGTCCCTATGAAAAATTAAATAGGGTTCCTTACAGACAAAAGCCAGGAGCTCAGAGACCCTTCTGGCGGAAGTCACTGCGACTAAAAATAAAGTCTTCCAGGAAAGGAAGCGTAAGTCGCAAGTAGAAGCTGGTTCAAATGGGGGTAAAGTCAGCTTCTCGAGCATGAAATTCATGTCCCAGAGGGAACAGGGATTCTGGATGGGAGGTTTCAAGTGAAGGACGCCTTTCAGAAAGGTTTTGGCAACCTCCAACTGAGCCAAGGTTTTGCCCTCCACCAGGAGGTGGTAGGCCGGCACCACAGAGAGATGGACTTTAATGGAAGAGTAGCTAAGGCCCATCTCAGATAAATGTGTGAGGTACTCTTAACAACTGGGCTGCCGAGCATGAAAATGGATCCCAGCACTTTGCTTGGGATCAGATCGAAAATATTTTCCACTTCATGGCGTAAGTGGATCTAGTAGAGGGTTTTCTGGCTTCTACTAAGATATGTGTAACCTGTGAGGCAACACCATAGCAGGAAACCGCTATGTCCACAGGTGCCACACTTGAAGGTGGAGAGACTGGAGGCTCGGGTGCACCAGGGTGCCCTGCTCATGTGTCAGAAGGATGTGGGAAAGCGGCAAAGGGACCGGAGGTTCCAGTGCCAGTTGTTGCAAAAGGGGATACCAAATCTGGCGTGGCTAGAGAGCAGCGATAAGGATCACATGAGCTCCCTCCTGCTGAAGTTTCACCAGAACCTTCTGAATGAGAGGAAAGGGAGGAAAGGCATAGAGAAGCCTCCCTGTCCAAGAGAGAGACAGTGCGTCTCACCAAAAAGCACCATGCCCGGGAACGAGTGAGCAAGAGTTGGGTAGTTTTGCGTTGAATGGGGAGGCAAACAGATCTATCTCTGGTCAACCCCATCAAAGAAAGAGTTCTTCAACCACCACGGACTTTAGCTCCCACTAGTAAGCCCAGGCCACTGATTGATTGAGACTGTCCGCCAGGACGTTGCTTATGCCTGGGACATGGACTGCTGTCAAGAAAAGGCTGTGCTGGAGCGCCCAGTACCAGACCCTCATTGTTTCTCTGTAGAGAGGGTATGATCGGGTTCCTCCCTGTTTGCTGATGTACCAGACAGTGGACATTTTGTCTGTCTGGACCAGAAGTGATTCTGGTACCAGGAGAGACTGGAATGCCTGGAGAGCGTAGAGAACCGCCCTGGTCTCCAGAACGTTGATGTGAAGCATAAGCTCCGGGTCGGACGAAGACCCCTGTGTCTTGTGTACCCCCAGATGGGCTCTCCAGCCCAAGTCTGAGGTGTCCGTGGTGAAGATTTGGGTTGGAACAGGGGAATGAAAAGGTGTTCCCCTCGGAAGGTTGGAGAGCTCCTGCCACCAATGAAGATCTCTCTGTAGGCTGCTGGAGATCATGACATTTTGGTTCATGTCGTCTGTCCTCTGATTCCATTGGACTTGGAGAGACCACTGGGTGACCCTCATGTGAAGTATGGCCTGGGGCACTGTTGAAATGACCGCTGCCATCAGTCCCAAAAGACAGAGCACGGCATGTGCTGGGATCCATCGAGCCTGGGCCACAAGAGTAGCCTGAGCAACTAAAGTCTCTGCTTGATCTGATGGCAGAAACGCCTTGCTCTGAACTGTGTCTAGTATGGCTCCAATGAACTGTGGTCGTTGAGATGGTACTAGCTGGGACTTGGGCAAATTGACCATGATACCCAGAAGTGAGAACAAGTTCAGAGTGAAAGAGCGGGACTCTTTCAGGCTGGTAGGAGAGGGTGCTGCGAGGAGCCAGTCGTCCAGGTACGGGAAGACATAAATGCCCTGGCGGCGTAGGAACGCCGCCACCACCACTAGACATTTCGTGAACACCCGAGGGACCGAAGAAAGGTCAAATGGGAATGCCCAAACTGGAAGTGGTTCTCCATAAAAACAAAATGGAGAAAGTGGCGGTGGGCCGGGAGGATAGGGATGTGCAGGTAGGCATCCAGCATATCCAGGGAGCACAGCCAGGAGTTTGGACGGAGCAGGGGGAGGAGCCAACATACAAAACTTCTTGTACTCGACGAAGATGTTTAGTGTGCCGAGGTCCAGGATCGGTCTCAGGTTGCCCGTTTTCTTTGGGACTAGGAAGAAGTGGGATTAAAATCCCCTTTCTATTTGGTTTGGAGGGACGGATTCTATGGCCTTCTTTAGAAGAAGTGCCTGGATCTCTTGAAAGACAAAGAGGACCTGATCCCATGGATAGAAAGACCGTCCCAGTGGCAGAGGGGCTGGGATCTCGAGGAACTCGATCGAGTGACCCCGCTGGGTGAGCTGAAGCACCCAAGACTCTGCGGTGACAAACCTCCAACCCTTCAGGTGGAGGCTGAACCTCCCTCCGACCGGTTCCTCCTGAGTCAGGACGCCAAGGGGAAGGGAGCTTTAGCCCCAGAGGCTGGTTTCGGGAACTTGGCCTGTGGGGTTTGAGCTCCTGAGCCAGGGGCGCGTCTTTTCCCCCGGACGCTTAGCCTGGTTCCTATTCCAACTTCTTTGGCAGCGAAAGGGATGCTTTTTCTGACCCATCCTGTACATAGAACATACGTCTCTTATAGAGCGTTCACTCTCTTGCAGTCCTCTGATAGTATCTTTGGCATCCCTGCCAAAGAGGATGGAATCCCTAAAAGGGGCGTCCAAAAGGGAAGACTGTACATCCTGTGCCAGTAGAGCCAGCGGAGACAGATCCCCATGGCTACAGTTCTAGCCACTGAGTCCACCGAGTTGTACGTTGCTCGGAGCATGTGATGACACGAGGACTTACCCATCCTGACCTTGCCCAGGAGCTTCTTCCTAAGGTTTTCATCCTGAACCTCAAGGAGGTCCCTTTCCAGCTCTGAAAGTGAAGCTTTTTGGAAAGCAACCATGTGCTAGACACAGTTGAGGGATCGAATAGCACAACAGGAAGAAGAGTAGATCTATTCGCCCAAACGGGTCTAATTGATGAGATTCCTTGCCCAGAGGTGAGGAGCTCAGGTGTTTCAGTTGGGCTGACCGGTCGTGAGCAGCAGTGATTACCATGGAGTCGGCCTTTGGATGGTTGGTGAGATGCTGAATCCCTTCCGGGGGATAACAAGTGCGGTCTGCCTTTCTGGAGACTGCTGGTATGGAGGACGGCTGTTGCCATATCATGGTCACCAAGTCATCGTGTGGTCCCATCCATGGGAGGATGGGGATAGGATCAGATGTAGTAAGATCCAGGTGCTCTGTCAGTCTTTTTCGTTGAGGATCCACCTCTTTTGAAGGCCAGCCTCCAGCTGACTATATTGAGCATAAGAGGTCTCTGAAGGAAGGGTCCTCTGGGGGAGACTTGGGGGACTCCTTAGGAGGGACCTCAATGGGAGATCTGGGGTCCAAAGGTTCGGGGTCAGACTCCGGGTCGGAGAGCTCGGAGCCGCTGAGGATGGAAGGATCCACCCCAGCAGATCCCACAGCTAAAGAACCTGAGGCTCTGCTGGAAGGAGGCAGGGGGGTACCCTTGGTAGGGGAATATCCCCCACAGACTGCCTGAGCTCCGATAATAGCTGAGTTCTGGCCTCCTGCCACCACTGGGGGGCCGACTCACGGTCTGGTGCCGGAGATGGCGGAGAAGGAGGCTGGAAGTTAGCGTAGCCTGGGTACTAAGGGTACTGCCAAGATGGGTAGTGGAAACCCGGCAAAGTTTGAGGATAAAAAGAGTACTCAGGGCACCCCAGTATTGGGTATCCCGGTGTCGGGGGCACATGGCTTGGCATTGGATACTGTGGAGCTGACAGTGGGCCGCCCGGAGGTGGGACAATGGGTTCTGGACCCGGAAACCCGCCAGAAGGATCTGGTCCTGCTGGGGGGGGGGGGGAGTGCCATGGCGCCACTAGGAGACGCGGGATCCGGGAGGGCCCCTGAGGGAGGTGGCTCCATGGAAGGATCCCCGGCTGGCGACGGACTCCTGTCTGGGGACGGCGGTAGGCATGGCAAGGAGGGGAGATCCGGGAGGAGCCCCGGTGGCAGGTCTGAGTGCGATCCTGCTGAAAGAAAAATCAGAGGATCGGGTGGGCAAGTCCCTGGGATGAATGACCCGGTGGGATGATGGGTCGTTCTGCTGCTCACTCTGTCCGGCGTCGGGGGACAAAGTGGAGCCCCAAGGGAGAGTGGAGAGGTACAGGTGGGTGGTGGAGGGGCCGTCGTCTGACTGAATGGACTGCGCCGGGCTAGTGGTGGCTGGGAGACCGCGGCTAGGTTGATCGGCTGGAGCCATGCACCCTTCAATGGAGTCGAGGGGTGTCTGATCGGCTAGGCAAGGTGACTTAACTGAGACCTCAACAAAGGCTATCCCCGGCAGCCCGCTCACCTTGGCAGGAGAGAGAGAAGGTGCCCGGCCCAAAGAAGCGGACGGGGCACTAGCAGAAATACTCATGGTTTTGGAAGGCCTCCCGCATGGCGACAGACTCCGGTCCTGGTGCATTTTCTTGCCTTTCTTCTTTTCTGGGGCTGGCGATGACGACCTATCCCTCAGTTCCTGGAGCTCCTTTTCCATCAACGCCAGTCGGGTCAGGAGGTGGACCTCAAGGGTCCACTTGCACCTGGTTCGAGTTGCCTGGTTGAAGGTCTAGCAGATGGAGCACTCCTCTGTGTTGCGCTTGGAACCAAGGCAGAGGAGACAGCGGGAATGGTCATCCCCATGCGGGATTTGGGCGCCATGCTTTGAGCACTTTTTAAGTCTAGAAGACATCAAATGGTAGGTAACTCGAAGAGAAAATTTACTATGAGGCGAAGAAAACTTCGACAAAAAAGGTGGACGTTTGATCGCTGTTCTATCGCATGCCGAACGTACTGAGGCAATGGTGGGAAAGAACTGGAGAGCGGGCGCGGGACCGCTCCTTTTATAGTCGGGCTGACATCACATTACCTGACGTCGGGGGTGGTCCCTGCTGATAACTGCTATCTACAAGTTTGCCGTTCGGACCCGATGCCAGGGGGCGCAGTCCTATATGTGAAGACCTACTGCAGGAACCCTCTCGAAGTAAGATCTTTGGGGTTCATACGCAAAGACACCCTGTCTATTTGGAAAATCAAATAAGGAGGCTCACACATGAGAGTCTGCAGCCCAAAATTCTTCGAGCAGAAGTAACAGCAACTAATAATAATGCTTCCCACAAGAGAAAACGTGGCTTGCAAGTTGTAGCTGGTTCACAGGGAGCCAAAGCAAGGTTTTCTAACATAAAATTTAAGTTCCAGGTTGAGACAGGATTGCAGATGGGAGGCTTCAAATGCAGAATGCCACACAAAAATGTGCAGGCTAGGTCCAGCTGGGCCACGGTATGGCCATCAATAGGCACATGGAAGGCTGATATAGCAGACAAGTGCACGTTAAGAGAAGAGTATTGCAGTCCTGCATCTGACAAAGATATCAAATACTCTAAAATCTGATTCACTGGACACACAAAAGGATCAAGGTGATGGGAGGCGGCCCACAGAGCAAAATGCTTCCACTTCATGGAATAGGTGGCCCTGATGGAGGGTTTCCTGGTGGCCACCAGGATGTCAGCCACCTTAGAGGACACCCAAGATTTTGCAATGACTATGTCCTTAGGAGCCAGGCATGAAGATGGAGTGACTTGAGGTTTGAATGGACCAGAGTGCCCTGGTCCTGCGACAACAGGCCCTTGCACTGGAGCAGGGGTACTGGAGGTTCCACTGCCAACTGCAGCAGTAATGGAAACCATGTCTGATGAGACCAGAAGGGTGCCACAAATATTACAGTGGCCCCCCATTTGGAGCTTGATTAGCACTCTTGGAATCAGAGGAAAGGCATAAAGGAACCTCCCTTTCCAAGAGAGGAACAACACATCTCAACAGAAAATTCCAGGCCCTGGATTCCGCAAGCAGAAAAGTGGCAGTTTTGCATTGAGTGAGGACGCAAAAAGGTCCAACTCTGGACAACCACACCTGTCAAACAGGTCTTCTATAACTGGGGTCAGCAGCTCCCACTTGTGCATTCTGGACTGTGACCTGCTTAGTCTGTCCACCAAGGCATTTTGGACTCCGGGCTCATGGATGGCTGACTATTTTAGACCATGGTCTAGAGCCCCGTACCAAACCCTCATCGTCTCCCTGCACAGGGGGGTAGGAATGAGTTCCTCCTTGCCAGTTTATGTAGTACACTGCACTGAGATTGTTTATCTGCACCAACAGAGGCTACAGGGACAAATGGTTCTGGAAGGCCTGTAAGGCATATAGAATGGTCCTCATCTCTAGAATGTTTATGTAAGGGGAAGTAGTTGAGGAAGAAGAGGGGAAGTTGGCCCTGCAAGGAGACCTGGACACCCTGGAAAGCTGGCTCACACATGGAAATTAATTTAATATCACCATGCAAGGTGTTGCATCTTGGATGGGAAACCCTAAACACAGGTACACCCTTGGAGGGGAGGCGCTGGAGGCCCCAATAGGGGAAAAGACCTAGGGGTCATGGTGGATGCATGTATGAATAACTCCAACAGTGCAGGAGAGCAGCTAGCAAGGCAAACAGGATGTTGGGATGCATCATAAGGGGATCACCTCTAGGAGCAAGGAAGGATTCTGCCATTGTACAATGGACTGGTTAGACCACACCTTGAGTACTGTGTACAGTACTGGAGACCACACTTGAAGAGGGACACAGCTCCTGGAGAGGGTACAGAGGAGGGCAACTAAGATGATACGAGGGCTAGGGATTTGACGATGATTACAGACTTGGGGAGCTCTGCCTGTTTTCATTGGAGGAGAGGAGAGACTGGGGGACATGATTGAGGTCTTCAAGTACCTCAAGGGAATAAATAGGGTAAACATGGAGGGATCTTTAGACTAAAGCAGGAGGTTTCACCAGAGGGCATGGTATGAAGTTGGAAGGGGTGAAGGGTGAGGAGGAGGAGGTTTTTCACTGAGAGGGTGGTGGACCCTTGGAATGCACTGCCTGGTGAGCTGGATCAGAGATCCACAGTGGAGGGCTTCAAGAGAGGGTGGGACAGACACAGAAAGTGGATGTATCAGATGATGGCCTGTCCCAGGGGGGTGGGGATGGATGATAGGGGTTTCTGGAACACAAGGGAGGGGAGGGCCTCGGCACCCAACTAGGGATCTGAGGTTCAAGCAGACTCGATAGATCGCAAGGCCTAATCTGCTGGCAAATAGTATGTTAGTATGTAAGTCTCCACAAAGGACCATATTCCCTGGGTCTGATGAGGGCCCAGATGCGCACCCTCCCAATCCAGCCCCAAAGTGTCTGTAGTGAGGATCTGCTGTGGAGAGGGAATAAGGAATGGGACCCCTCTCAGTAAGTTGCTGGGGTCCATCCACCACCTGAGCACCTTGCGGACAGGGGAGGATACCAGAACCTGCTGTTCTAGATCACTGGTGCACTGATCCTACTGCACTCTCAGGGTCCATTGAGGGATCGGCATGTGCAGCCTCGCCAGAGGTACCATGGCAATGGTGGCCGCCATTAGGCCTGACAGTCTCAGAAAGGTCCAGCCTGTGACATATCGGCTGTGAGAGACCAACTGGGCCTGAGCTACAAGGTGTTCTGCCCTGTCCTGGGGTAGGATGGCAAAGGTTTGAGTTGTGTCCAGAACTGCCTCTATGTTCCGCAACCAGTGACAAGGGGTCAGGTAGGACTTGGACAGGTTGACAGTGATCCCCAAGGTGTTGAACAACTGCCTGGTATGTGCTAGGGTCTGAAATACTGCTCCTTGGACTGTGTTGAGCAATCAGTCATGTAGATATGGGAAGATGTACATTCCCTCTTTCCTGAGGGTTGCTGCCACTACTGCTAAGCATTTGGTAAATATCTGTGGCGCAGATGACAAGCTAAAGGGCAATAACCTGAACTGGTAGTACTCCCCTTGAAACAGAAACCCGAGGTACCTCCCGTGAGGGGGACAAAGCCTGATATGCAGGTAAGCAACTTGTATGTCCAGGGAGCATATCTAATCCCCTTCTTTCAGGAGTGGCAGCAGGGCTTGCAGAGTGTCCATTCTGAATTTCTTGTACTGAATGTAGGAGTTCAGACTGCGCAGATCCAGAACGGGACTCAGGTCCCCTGTGGGTTTGGGGATGAGGAAGAAATGGTAATAGAACCCCGCGTTTCTTTGATACTGAGGCATTGGCTCTATGGCCCTTTTGCACAGCAATATGTGTATTTTTTCTAGGGACACTGGTACATGATCTGAAGGATAAACTGAGGGAACAGGTGGAACGTCTGGAGGCAGCTCCAGAAGTTCCAGCGTATGACCCTATTCTATGAACTGTAGGACCCAGGCATCTCTAGTGAGGTCCCACCACTGTTCGAGGTGGAGGGAGAAACGACCTTCTACCATTACCTCCTGGCTTAATACTGGAACTGGAGGAGGGGGGTCGAGGAAGGAGTCACTATGAAGAGGACCCGGCAGCTGGGGCTGCACCTCCACCTCTGGGGCTTTTGGGGAGGGGACCTGTGGTGGAGGTAGGGGCTTGTAAGGCAGACCCTGCTCTTCATTTGCCTTAAATTCTGGCCCCTGACCCAGGTCTGTGGAAAGCTTTGCAAAAGGAGGTCTGCTGTCTATTCCGAGATTGGGTGTGATAGAGGGAGAGGACAGACTTTGAAGTCCTCCCTGAGGCCTGCGGATCAGTGAGGATATCTGGCACATCTGTCCCAAAGAGCTTGTCACCTCTGAATGGGGCATTCAGTATAGATTTTTTTTTTTTAGTTTTTTTTTTTTTTTTAGTTTTTGTTGACCGGGTAAGTGCACTAGACAAATCCTGCCTATTTTCAGGCACGACCCGGGGAAGGGGGATACAGATGAATTCCAACTGACCTTGAACCAGATTAAGCTGTTGGTGGTATTTTTAGTGAATGAGAGAAATTTGGCCAGGACACCGGGGAAATTCCCCTACTCTTTTCGATAAGTGCCATGGGATCTTTAACATCCACCTGAACTACCACCAATCCAGGCAGATAGGACCTCAGTTTAACGTCTCATCCGAAAGACGGCACCTCAGAAGTGCAGCACCCCTCTCATGCGGCACTACAGTGTCAGTACTGGAATATTAACCCAAGTGCCAGATGTGGGAACTGAACCCACAGCCCTCTGATCTCCCAGCCTCAGAGGCAAGTGTGCTACCTACTGAGCCACTGACACTGAGGCATTGGCTCTATGGCCCTTTTGCACAGCAATATGTGTATTTTTTCTACGGACACTGGTACATGATCTGGGGGATAAACTGAGGGGCATTAGCAGAAAACCCAGATACCCTTAGTCAGGAGCACATTCTGATACAGATGCCAGTGGCAGTTGCTCTGGTTGAGGTATTCGAAATATCATAAATGGACCTCAGGAGGTGCCTACCCATATCAGCTGCAGTCTGGAGGGCTCTAAGCACCTCCTGCCGCTGAGTACCCTCAGGGAGGGACTGGGCCGCTACTCTGACCTTCTTCCAAAGGGTTTTCTGGAACTTGTTCACATGTGCCAGATAGTTTGCTACTTTAAGGCCCACAGTGGCATAAGCAAAGGTTTTCTTACCCAAGAGGTCCAGTTTCCTCAACTACTTATCTGGGCAGAGGGAGGTAAGGTATTCAGGCACCGTAGTCCTATCATGGGCTGCTTTTGTCACCACTGAGTCAGTCTCAGGTTGGTTGGCAAACAAAAGACTTTCCTACAGGGGCCTGGTATAGTTTGTCGGCTTTTCTGGGCATAGCAGGAATCATATTTGGCCTATGCCTGGCGACCACAGTGGCACCTCCTAGCGTAGCCAGCAAAGGGGGGGGGTATAACCCTGGGTCGAGAATCTGGAATCTCTAGCTACTACACCAGATTCCTACTGGTAACATCTTCCTCTTCAGCCTGAAACCCCACGGCAACCTGAAGCTGCTTCATCATCAAGTAAAATGATGGATCTTCAGGGGAGACGTGGCGATGTGTATGATGGAGTCCTCCTCACTCCTTGAAGAAATTGTGGAGCCAGACCTATTAGAGTGGCTCCCATCCATATTCTCTTCCTCATCCACATCAGGGAGAAGGAGATCATGATGGTAATCTGGCTCCAAAGGAGTCAAAGAAGAGAGTGAGGACGCTGATGCCCGCAAGGGAACAGGGTGTGCTGGGCTTATATGTGTCGACGCAGGAGCTGATCTAAGCAGTCCCAGTGTTGCAGGGCGGGAAGAAGGCAGAAGAAGCTGAATGAGGGCTGCAAAAGAAGACAGCGCCATCTGGACATCAACAGAGGACTGTGTGGCCGGAATGCCTTGTCGCGTCAATGGTGGTGACAGAAAGTCTAATGTCGACTGTGCGGCCGGAACACCTTGTGTCATCGACAGGGATGGCTGAAATTCCAACACTGGTGGGCCACTGCCGAGCACAGAGAAACCTGTGAAGCTCACTGCCAGCTGACTGTGAGATTCAGGAGGTTGAATCAGCAGGGCATGCAATGCCGACACAGGCAATCCCGATGTTGGCGGGCCTTCGCTGGCCATAAAAGGTTCGGCAGAACTCTCTGTCATAGCCAGCCTTGAGGCAGCTGAGGCCTGGGTGACAGGAGGGGTGGACACCGAAGCAGTCAATGGCGCTGAGGTGGTTGGTGCTACAGGAAGCCGAGATCAGGAGCACACCCAAAAAGGACAGTCCTTACAAAGTCCCTATGAAGATGGCCGCTGGGCTGGGTGTGCTGTCGGCTGTTGTTGCAACTTAGTGGTTGTTTTAGTTCATTTTAGTCCATTTTTTAGTTTGTTTTGTCTCGTTTTATCATTGCGCTGTTTTTAGCACTTTTTTCCCGTAGTTTATTTGTTTTATTTTGTTTAGTTTGCCTGCCTGGGACTCCGTCGGCAGCTCTGTGGATGTCCACCGGAGTGTTGTTTTGGGGATATCCAGTCTGGGAGTGCCGCTTCTCCTGAGTCTCTCCTACCTATTGACATTCGCTGGCGAGCTGCAGTCTGTGTGTGTCAAGACCAGGAGTGACGCTGGCTAGTTGCATAGGGATTTCCTTGTAGTGTGCACTGGGGTTAGTCGGCTATGGCTCGTTATCACCCCTGCACATTCAAATCTTCTGACCGACTGTTTCCCGCTAGTTGAATTGACCGGACCCTGTTCTGGATTATACCTAATTTGTGGGGCTTACAACTGTTTTGCTGTTGGTTGTGATCTTCTGCCGGTGGTTTTGTTTGGCTGCCGGCTGGTGAGGAGTTGAAGCTCTGAGGAAGGACAAACTTTTGGAGAAGCATCCTAACTGTTTGAGGAGAGTGTGGAGTGTTGGCGGTGGACGTCCTGCCAGATCCCTGCTAACTGTCCAGGTTGGTGGGCTGAAGCAGTTTGATTTGAGGTAATAACTGTTTGCTCCCGATCCTCCTGGTGAGCTGTACTGTGGGTAAGCAGTTGGGCGGGGAGGCTGCATTCTGGGTGACCATGGCCGTTCTGGGTGGGTGATTCCCAGGATTTTTTTTGCTAGTCTCGCTGCTTAGGCAGGCCTGGATGGAGACCCACAGAACTGGCTGTGCACTTCAGTCTACCCCCGGTGGTGGATTTTTCAGGGCCTGCGTTAGCCTCAGAGCTGCCAGTGACCCACCGAAAGGGATTCTCCCTGACTTCAAGAAGGCAGTGAGTGTGCCTTGTTATTCTACCATTCTTAATGGTAAACTTCCCTACTAGGATTAACTACAAGACTGGCACCAGTACCCTCTTGGATTGGGTCCTCACCACTCACCCCACAAGGATTTCTCGTATGACCATTCTTCCAGACTCACTCAGTGACCACTCCCCAGTCATGTGCATGGTCTAACAAATTCCTTAAGCCCCTCCCAAAATTATCGCTAGCAGAGTCCTTCCTCGTGGAAAACTTCCACATCTCAAACAACACCTGCTTCACAAGACTGGCTACCAATCCCTAGAAGCAACAGATGTAGCTTGGCTCTTGATCACTTCATCTCAATTTTCAACAAAGCCTGGACCTCTTGCCCCTGCTAAAAGGCGCAAACAAAATCTCTCTCTAACCCATGGGTCACCACGGCTCTTCTCTCACAGCTCAAACTAAGGGATCACCTCTGGGCAGTTGCCAGGGCCACTGGCAAACAACAGGACATCCAAAATTACAAACAAGCACGAAATGCCTGCACAAAAGCTATACGGCTAATGAAATCCACCTATTACAAAGACGCTCTCACCAATACATGGGGAAATGGCCGTGCTTTCTGGGACAATATCAAGGATATCACAGGGAAGCAGCCAAAACCTCTCCGCCATGTTAATGGTTGATGGATCCTCAACCCCTTGACCCCAAGGTGATCGCAAACATCTTTAACACGGCTTTTTCAGACCTTATTGCTGTCCTACCCATGACTTTTTCAAAATAGGCCTACTCCCAAATACCTCAGCCCCTCAGTCTAACCATCCCCTTCTACTTCAGGAAGGTAAGGCTGAAATGAAGCTCGCCACTATATTACTGCAGCTATCTCTAAATCTAGATCTAGTAGCCACCCTGGACCTTAAGCTTGTTGCTCACCCTCGATGAGGTAATTCATCCATTAACAAAAATCCTAAACCTCTCTCTCAACTGTGGAAAATTCCCGGGCCTATGGAAAACAGCCACCGTGACACCTGTCCATAAAAGTGGGGACAAGACGATTCACTCAAATTATCGCCCTATTCCCCATACTGCCCCCACTCTCTAAGGCACTTGAGCGCATCGTGGCTGATCAACCTACCGACCACTTGGATAAATACAATATGCCTTGTCCACAACAACACGGCTTCCAGAAAGGTCACAGCACCACCACAGCCCTTCTTGAGTTCACTGGAGCTCTGCACAAATCCCTTGACAACGGCCTTCTCATAGGGGCCGTTTTCGTCAACCTCTCCAAGGCCTTCGATACAGTACACCATGGACTACTAATACACCAACTACTGAATGCCGGGCTATCACCTGACTCTTCTCTCTGGTTTAAAAGCTACTTAGAAAACTGGTCACAGAGAATAAAAATTGCGGACGCTCTTTCTAACACCCTGCCTGTTCACTTGGGTGTCCCACAGGGATCCATACTGGGACCCCTCCTTTTTAGCCTTTTCTTAAACTCCCTCCCTTGCCACTGCTCTGAGCAGGTCATACTATATGCCGATGATGCTGTTGTATTCTCCACTCACAAAGATCCTGCAACTCTTCAACACAACCTTCAACTTGGTTACAGTTCTGTAGAGTCATGGTTTCTTAATCATAAACTGGTCCTCAATGACAAGAAAACCAAATCTATGCTCTTCTGCAGCTCTCATAACCCACAAAAGCTACACCACTTGGCTATCTCCATCACCCAGGGCAACACTCTAGATCAGGTGGTGTCCTTCAAATACTTAGGGATTCAGCTCGAACCTAATCTCTCCTATGGACTTCATGTAGATAATGTAGCTAGAGCTGCTAATACACGGCTTGGTCTCCTCTACAAACACAGACCACACCTCACGCCAGAAGCTTTGAAGGTTGCAGTCCTGAGCTCTGTGATCTCTGTAATAGACTATCGTCTCATCATTTATGGATCGGCCACAACCACAACCCTTAGACGCCTCTCAACTGCCTTAAATAAAGCATGTCGGCTCATCACTGGAGCTCACCATCTCACCCACACATGTGACCTGTACACTCAGACCGGCTGGCTCCAACTATCAAACCGCATAAAGTTTCTCACCTGCTCCATGGTCAAAAAATCTACCTTGGCCTTGCACCTTCTGGGTCTCAACTCTGTTACAACACCGAATTAACAACGGTGCCTTAGGAGATCCACGCTACAGCTACTGAAAGTCCCCACTGTCACACTTCACAGGGACAAAGCTCTTTTGCTTATCGAGCACTACTGGTTCAATGGCCTCAGCCCAACCATCTCCTCTGCCCCAACTATTGGTATGTTTAAAACTAGGCTCCGGGACTACTCACTACCAACAGCTCCTGTGACTGCCCAACTTAACCTCGTTTCTCCACTTCTCTTTCTGCTCTAGTTGTCCCCCCACTGGTTCTACCCTCACATCTTGGTATACCCAATGCTGCACTTTTCACCCTCTTGCCCTTCCTACCTTCCTTCTCCCCTACCCTCTTCCTCTCCCTATGACTCTGGCACTTTATCTGTTGTCTGTTTTCTCTGACAAATGCCGCTGGCTGCCTTGTTACAATGCTACCCTTGAACTGTATTTAACTGTATTAATCTGTACTCTGTTTGCAATGTCCACATTGTTGTAATGCCTGTCTTGATGTTCCCCATAATTTGTATTTCTCTGACGTGGAACCTTTGTAAAAGAGCCTTGGCTCAAAGGTATTTGTAATCCTAGACTTGATAAACAATTCTACAAACCCTGGGCAGTGGGAGTGTCTGTAGACTGGGAAGTAATTGGATTTTGTTCCAACTTTTCTCTCGGTGAGAGTGACTAAGGAGTTTGAAGAACCCATTAAAACCTTCTATCTGTCTTGCCCTGGAAGTGTGAGTTCCTAGGAATTTTACTTGTCTCCCTAGAAGTGAGAGATCCATTGGGGACTGGAAATTTGGGTTTCTTTTTCCCTATTACTGTGATCTTTTGCAACTCTGAGGACTTTCAGCTCTGTGTGGTTTAATGTTATTTAAACTGCCAGCTGATTTGGATTTAAAGATCGTGATTTTATATTTTATCTATTTTAATTACTGTGGTTTTAGTTAGAGGGGGAGTGTGTTTTGTTCATTTTATGTTTAGTGTTAAACTTATATGGTTTTAGGTGTTGCTAAATTTGGTCATTGGAATGTGTTGGAGGCCTGCCCCCACGGTCGTGTGCTATTCATCCTACGCCCTTCGCTTCCTCCGCCCCTTCGTCCCCCCCCATTATATTTTCTCATCTACCAGCATTGTAGAGCGCTGGGTATTTGGCGTCGGGGCTGGTGGATGCGAACAATGGAGGTTGAAAGAGCGGGTCCATCACATCGGGGTTGAAGGGTCCAGAAGACACCCTGGGGCGAAATGGAATCCAGATCGCGGTCCTCCATGTTTGGTTTCCATACTCAAGGGCACCACCAAATTGGGTGGGTATGTAGTTTGGGCAGCCCCGGAAGTTCATTCATCTCGAGCGATGTTATGCAATGCCAGATCCATTAAAACAAGACTGCAATTCTTGTAGATCATGTAAGTTCAGTGGATCTGGCCTGCATCACCAAGACCTGGCTGGATGAGAACTCTGGCCCTGTATTAGAAGCCGCAATTCCAGCCGGTTACTCGGTGATTCACCGCTCAATATTGGATCACAGGGGAGGGGGGGTTGCGGTCTGTTTCAAGACCGAATTGGGCCTCACGAGTGTACCAGTTGAGGAGACCTGAGTCATTTGAGTGTACTGTGATAGCAGGTGTAGGTTGTAGGATCATCCTCATCTACCGTCCACCTAGGGATGGGAAACGATTCCTTCAGGAAGTGGCGGACTTCGTCATCGACACGTCATTTGAGTCTCCCAGGTTGATGGTCCTGGGTGACTTTAATGCCTGGGTCGATGACGAACTGTCACAATTTGGACAACACTTCCTCCAGTTGATGATATCTCTGGGCCTTACACAGGTAGTTACCACTGCTACCCACAAACATGGTCACTCCCTTGACTAAGTTTTCCTCCTGGGGATCGAAGCCTCAGATCTGGTGGTGGACCCAGTCGGACGGACCGATCACTACACCGTGGGGTTCAATTTTAGTGCCTCCCCTCGAAGGCCTACCCCTGTGGAGATGATCAAGTACCGCCCTTTATGAGATGTTAACTCTGAAGGCCTTACGTCAGTGCTTGACCTATCATCCATTCTGGTTGCAAACAGTGACCCAGAGGACCTCATGGTGGCCTATAATACGGTCATTACGACGGCCCTGGATGTCGTTGCTCCTGTCCGTGTTTGTCCTCCTTCCCTTCGCCCTCAGCCTACATGGTTTGATGGGACATTGAGGGAGATACGGCGACAAGGACGAAGGTTAGAGCACTGCTAGCGGAAATCTGCCCTTGATGTCAACCACCTTAGGTTGAGGACCATTACCAAGCCTACCAATCTGCAATCACCTGTAAGAAGGCAGAGTACCTGTCCGGGGAGATTGCAGTCGCTCATAACTGACCAGCTCAGCTTTTCCGAACTGTGGACAGGCTGTGCAACCCGGCTTGTCTACAAGTTTAGAAAGTGTTTTCGCAAATCGAGTGCGATGAACTTGCTCGGTTCTTTGCGACTAAGGTGGCCATCAGGGCAGCTCTCCAGCCAGCACACACTCAGGGCCCTGCTGATGACCAGCGCCTGGCCACTAGCCTCCAGCTTTCCTGGAGTATCTTCGACCACCCGGAGTTCATGGATGTCATTGAGATTGTCCAGGGTGCGCGCCCTATGTACTGTTGTTTGGACCCAGGACCCTTCCCTGATTTTGGGTTGTATCGATTCCATCGGTCCAGTCCTTGCATGGATAGTTTGGTGCTCCTTGGAAACAGGCGAGTTTCCTAGCTCCCTGAAGGAGGCGGTGGTAACACCCCTCCTGCAGAAAGCTTCTTTGGACCCAAACTGTCATGTGAACTACAGACCAATCTCTAACCTTCCCTTTTTAGGGAAGGTGGTTGAGAAGGTAGTGGCCATAAAACTGGAGCGCAATTTGACCATCTATGACATCTATGAACCCCTCCAGTCTGGTTTCCAAAAGAAGCATAGTATGGAGACAGTGCTGGTTCGGGTGCTCAATGATCTCCTGATGGCAAGAGATTGGAAGAACCATTCCATCTTGGTTCTTCTTGATCTCTCATCAGCATTTGACACTGTGGACCACGGGGTTCTGCTCAATCGTCTGAGGTTCTTCTGCGGCCTGTCAGGTACAGTCCTCAGGTGGTTTACATCTTTCCTCACTGGAAGAACTCAGAGGGTGGTGTCCGGGAATTATTCTTCGGACCCAATCTCTCTGTCTTGTGGGGTTCCTCAGGGATCGGTGTTGTGCCCCATGTTGTTCGCAGTGTATATGCTGCCCCTCGGAGACATTGCAAGGAGGTATGGGCTGAGGTTTCACTGCTATGCTGATGATACCCAGCTATACCTTTCTTTTGCACCCGACCAGAATGGAGCTCTCTCAGTCTTTAATAACTACCTGGCAGAAATCCAGGAGTGGATGGATTCGAGCTGGTTGAAGTTGAACTCGGGGAAAGACTGAAGTGCTGGCTGTTTACCCAGGATGCCGGATGGGGAACCGGGGTAGGTTCACCCTCAGGACTATTCCTTGGGAGTATACCACTCCTGGCCTCTGAACAGGTGCGTAACCTGGGGGTAATCTTTGACGAGGGGCTGACCCTACATTCACAGGTGTCAACCGTCGACAAGACCTCTTTTTACCATCTAAGGAATATCGCCAGAATTAAGCACCTTATACCGTCCGGCGACCTTCCTATGCTGGTTCACGCCTTTGTGTCCTCCCGTTTGGATTACTGCAACTCCCTGTATGTAGGGCTTTCTGGGGGTAGAAATCTGCCGTTTGCAGCTAGTGCAGAACACCGCAGCTTGGCACTTGACAGGAACCTCTCTGTTCTGTCATATTTCTCCGGTGCTGTGTGGTCTGCACTGGCTGCCAGTACAATGGCAGATCACCCTTAAAGTCAGTCTTTTGACTTACAAAGCCCTACATGGACAGGGCCCCGATTACCTGAAAGAGTTTCTGGTTCCCTACCTCCCCGGGTGATCGCTCCGCTCTGCTGGCGAGGGGTTGCTAGAGATTCCCAGAGTGTGCTTGAAATTTTCTGGGGCCCTGGGCATTTATGCATATGGCCCCTTTTCTTTAAAATTCTCTACCCCGCCAGTTATGTGAGTGCACGACTGTGGAGGGATTTAAACGAGCCCTAAAAACTAATCTTTGGCACCAAACATTTGGCGACTGATTAACTGTTTTTATTTTAATTTTATAAGTTTGTTCAGATGTTTGTGTATTAACTAAGCTGCTGTAATTTGTGCAATACGTCGTTTGTTTTTAAACTTGTTCAGCGCCTTGGTTTTGGAAAGGTGCCATAAAAATGAAGTTTTATAATTTTAATTATTTTAATTTTATTATTATTACTCCATTCCCAATCCCAGTGGGAGTATTTCCCTGAAAGTTTTTTGTGGGCTTTGGGTGTCTGGGAGACCGAGGAGTTGTCCAGCGATGGAGTAGAGTTCTTCCCCTGGAGCCCCTTCTCCATTCTGGCTACCTGTTGCTCGAGAAGGAAGAAGCACAGGGCCTTCTGAGGCTGCCACTGGGTAGCTTGACTTGAAGCTCTGGCAGATCTCACAGGCCTTAACGTCATGGCCCGAGCTGAGATAGCACACGTAGATGTGCTCGTCGCTGGAATAAATCTCCCTACTGCAGCCACAATAATAGGATAACTTAGTGATTCTTGCTTCTCTATATAAACGACGCTGAATCACTATAAAATAAAGCCATTCTAACTAGGGAGAAAAATAAAATATTGATGTAGTTTTGGTGGTCGATTGCATGGCAATGTATCCATGGAGTCCTCACAACAATGGTCGATGGCATAAAAAGAACTGAGGAGGGAGCTGGGACGCGCATGATTATGTACTCAGGGACGTTTGTGTATGATGTTATCCTGGGCAGCCCCTAGTAGACTGCTATAGAAAAGTTTCCGTGTGGTCCTAATGCCTGACGACTTACAGTCCTATAGGTGTGACCTGATGAAAGAGATATCCTTGAAGAAGATCACCTCTTGTGGAAATGGTGTGTTATTACTACCAAGGAGCAGGATATTTTGCAAGAAATGTCCTAAAAAGAAGTGGGAGGCCACCACTTTACCTTAGCAAACTGGGGGCAGTACACGATTGAGGATGGTATAGGGAATAACAAGGTACAATGACTTATTGATTTGGGAAGCAAGCCAACCCTGGTGAAGGCTGTTGTTTTACCTGGACACTGCAAGAAACATCCTAGGACTAATGCAACATGCATCCATGGTGACACTAAATGTTATTCTACAACCCTCTTAACCCTAGTGGTAAACAGTAAAGCCCAACTGGAGGGACTTCTGGTTAAATTAGCAGCCATAGTGACCAGATCCCAGGCAGCCAAGGCCCAAATGGACACTGATTTGGGGGAGGTATTTCTTTTTGAGGGACCAGGTTTTTATTTTTTCCACCAGGACAAGGAAGATGTCCCCGAGGCCTAAAGAAGGCTAAATGAGAGTGGACAGCAATTGCTGACCAGCTGCAAGAGACATTATCTCCTGTACTAAACTGCAACAACATTGGTAAAGAGCAGCAGAATGATGTTACCTTGTTAGGTTTATATAGGAAGGTGGGGATAAAAACAGAAACAGGTGCCCCTTGTATTGAAAAGCATGATGGTATTGTGTACAGGGTTGTGGAACACCTAAAACCAAGGAGCGGGTTGATCAGCTGGTATTCCCTTTCTAGTTCAGGACCCAGTTGATGGCACTAGCCCTTGCTGGTCATACTGGTAGAGAACATACTTTGTCATGACTGCTCACTCACTAGGTTCTTTGGCCTAACATCCACTTGGATGTGCCAGAGTACTCCAAGGCATGTAATGAGTGTCAGCTGGTGGCACCTGTGGGAAAGCAAGACAGGGTTCCCTTAACTCATTTTCACCTGGGTGGCCATTTTGTATAAGGTAAAGCAATGGATGGTTCAGACTTCATATAAACCTGTTGGAAGTAATGAGTTTAATACGCCTCCCTTTGGTAACTACTCCTTTTGAGCGTACTAATAGAGACACTGTGAGTCCTTTGGAGAGGAGTTTAAGGGGAAACCGTTTCATTTTGGTGGTTTGAAACTGTGTCACAAAGTACCCAGAAGCGGTGACCCTGCGAATGGTTACTGCTTCAAAAGTGATCACTGAAAATGACTCCCCAGAGCTAATCAACAAAGATCAATTCAGATTTATTACCCAGAGACAGATATCGGACAATATCAAACGTACATTATATTTATTGGAAAAGGTTCAGAAAACATCAATCCCATTATTACTCCTGAGTATGGATGCACAGAAAGCATTCGCCAGAGTGTCATGGAAATTCCTGTGGTATACAATGGAAAAATTTCAGTTCCCCAAGGCATTCTGTCGAATGATTGACACACTATATAAAACACCGAAGGCAGCGGCAAAGGTAAATAGCTCCTTTTCAGACCGCTTCCCCTAACAAGAGGAACAAGACAGGGGTGTCCTTTATCCCCACTTGTGTTTGCACTGTATGCAGAACCACTGGCACAAGCAATAAGAGAAAATTCAAACATCAAAGGTCTGACGCATGCAGGAGTGGAACATAAAGTGGCATTTTATGCAGATGACCTATTAGTATACCTGTCTAACACTGAGGAATCCTTACCTTACCTAACCTGTCTGAAATTCTGAACGAGCTAGAGGAACTTGCGGGACATAAAATTAAACAAAAAGAAAACAGAAGTGTTGGGGTTTAATTTTATGCTAAAAACCAAAACTAAACAATCCTTTTCCTTCAGGTGGGAATGTAAGAAATTCAGATACTTGGGTATAGTAATACTACAAGACCTTTCTACCCTATATAAAGTAAACTATATGGCCCTCTTTCAACAGCATTTCAAGAAGACCTCCACAGATGGTTTCATATATAATTACCCCGATACAAAGAATAGACATTATCAGAATGAATATTCTCCCAAGATTTCTATATCTATTTCAAAACATACCTTTGATACCAGATCAAACAGAATTTAGAAAATGGGACAGACTGATTTCTCGATTTATAAGGGCAGGGGAAAACCCCAGACTAGCCTGTAAGATTCTACAACTACCTAAACAAAAGGAAGGACTGGCATTACCAAATCTTTAGAAATATTGCCAGTCAGCCCTTCTAGCACATGCACTGAAATGGCTAGATGGGGAATCGGAGTTTCATTGGAAAAACATAGAACTAAAGGAAAAACTAAATCAGATCGAAGGATGGCTCTTTAAAAAAATTAAACAATAGAGAAAATATACAAGACACTGAATCAATATGTACGAAAAGTATTCTAAGAAACTTGAGAGAGACCCTGACTATGCCAAAAATCAGACCAACAGCAAGGTATTTAGAGGCAATAGTCACAGACCTGGATTTTGGCCCAGACAGATTAGACCTCACCTTCAAAAGGTGGCAGAGACTAGGCCTGACTCACAATTATCAGTACTATGATTGAGGTAATTTTCAAACCTTTCACGTCCTTAAACAGAGATTCCAACTTAGAAATCATGACCATTTTAGATATATGCAAATCAGACACTACTTTGAGGGGAAACTTGGACTGTACTGGAATATAAGGGAAACCCATCCATTAATACAAATCATAATGGGGACAGACAAAAGAACACCTGAACATATAATCTCAGTAATATATAAAAATATCCAGACAGGAATGGAAAATATATTAGAGAAGACACAACAGAGATGGAATATAAAAGCAGGAACTACTCTCACGGGAACAGACTGGAATAATATATATAACACTCATCATAAGGTGACCATCACATATATGGAGAGAATTTGGATGGAAATGTATTACTCGATACTTCAGAACACCACATATAGCAGGGAAATTTAATAAAGTCAGAGACACTAAATGTTGGAGGGGATGCTGTGAGTCACGGGCCACACACACCCATGTTTTCTGGAGTTGCGATAGATTACAACCCTATTGGCAATCCATAGAAAAAGCAATACGGGAACTATTTCCAGAAGTAGGCAAGGCAAGGCAAAATTTTATTAAAAAGACACCCAATCCCAGAGGCTCTGGGTGCCTCAAGTAGATGAACTGACTTCCCAAACAGCACTCCTACTTCTGCTACCAAAACAAGTTAAAAATAATCATATACACAAAATGCTGGCAATGCTGCTAACAGCAGCAAATAAAGTAATAACAAAGAAATGGTTGCATACAGATGCCCCGATTCAGAGGGATTGGGAAGATGTTGTTCAACAAATTTATCAGATGTAAAAAAATGACGGCAGGAATCAACATGCATATGACTCGCTTCATGGGATTTTGGAACAAATGGTTGTTATGGGTGATGAATCATAGGCCAGAAATAATACCATAGAAATGAGTTAGAAAGGAATTAAACAACTATGGAAAGTGAAATAATGGGACACCACCAAACACGACAAAGTATAAACAAAAGAATAAAATACAAGACAGATAATAAATGATGAATGAAACTGAAAATGTAATAATCAACATTACTGTAAAGCCACTGAAATGAACTGACTGTATGTATTGCTCCTTCTGGAAAAAGTTAATAAAATTCAAATTATAAAAAAAAAAAAAAGTGACCACTGAACTGTTAGAGATGTTCAGTTGGGTGGTCATCCCACAAGAAATCTTGTCAAACCATAGAAACATAGACTTACATAGACTTTGATGGCAGATAAGGACCACTAGGCCCATCTAGTCTGCCCATTTCTCTACCTACAGGATAGGCCGCAGATCCTAGTTAACAAACAGCCTATATCTTCCTGCCCCCCCACAAGAATTGCCTTATGTCTGTCCCATGCATTCTTGAATTCTCACACAGTTTTAGACCCCACAACTTCCTCAGGAAGGCTGTTCCATGCATCCACTACCCTCTCTGTGAAATAATACTTCCTCACATTGCCCCTGAACCGCCCTCCTTCTATCTTTAAATTGTGTTCTCTTGTTCTTGCAAGTCTCTTTTTCTGAAAGATGCTACCCTCTTGGACTTTGTTGATTCCCTTGAGGTACTTGAAAGTTTCTATCATGTCCCCCCTCTCCCTTCTTTCCTCAAGGGTATACATATTAAGCTCCTTTGTCTTTCCTCATATGGCTTCTCTTGCAGACCCTGCACCACTTTAGTTGCCCTCCTCTGGACTGCCTCTATCCTGTCTATGTCCTTGCGGAGATGGAGTCTCAGAACTGGACACAGTATTCCAGATAGGTCTCACCAACTGTCTGTACAGAGGGATAACAACTTCCTGTTTTCTGCTGATGCCTCTCCTATACATCCCAGTATACCCGGCCCTCCCTACTGCCTTCTCACATTGCTTGCTAACCTTAAGGTCATCTGATATGATTACCCCAGGTCCCTTTCCTGTTTGTTGTTGTTACTACCTCCCACCCACTGTGTATTCTTCCCTGGGTTCTTGTTTCCCAGGTGCATTATTTGCACTTTTTCATTGAATCCTAGCTGCCATCGTCTGACCATTCCTCCAACCTGCCAGGTCCTTTTCATCCTTTCCACGCCTCCTTGTGTATCAACCCTGTTGCAGATCTTGTGTCATCTGCAAAAGGCATACTTTCCTTCAGTCCCTCTGCAATGTCACTGATGAAGACATTAAAAGGACTGGACCCAATACTGAACCCTGCGGTACCCCACTGGTAACCGCCCTTTCTTCAGAGTGGACTCCATTTACAATTACCTTCTGTGTCCTGTTGTCCAGCCAATGTTTTACCCAGGCTACCACCTTGGGACCCACTCCCAGGCTGGTTAATTTGACTATCAATCTTTTGTGTGAGACTGTGTCAAATGCCTTGCTAAAGTCTAGGTAGGCCATGTCCACAGCCCCTCCCTGGTCTACTACTTTGGTCACCCAGTCAAAGAAATCTATTAGATTCTCTGACATGACCTTCCGCTGTGAACCCATGCTGCCTTGGATCCTGTGCTCCACTGACCTCTAGGTACTCAACTATTCTTTCCTTCAGAGTGACTCCATCACTTTCCTACCACAGAGGTCAGACTGACAGGTCTGTAGTTTCCTGCCTCTGTCTTGGTCCCACTTTTGTGAAGGGGAATCACATCCGCCTTCCTCCAGTCCTCGGGTACCACACCATCCTCCCGTGATTTATTAAAAAGAGTAGCCAGTGGTTTCACTAGTTCCTTCCTTAATTCTTTTAGAATTCTTGGGTGAATTCCATCAGGACCCATTGCTTTGTCCACCTTCAGTTTTAGGAGTTCTTGCAAAACCCTTTCTTCTGTGAAAGGACTGGGATTGACCCCCCTATCAAGAGTGCTTCTGTTAATTGGATTAGGCACTTCCCCCTTCTCTTTTGTGAATACTGAGCAGAAATATTCGTTCAGTATTCCTGCTTTTTCACTGTCCCCCTCTGCCCACCCACCGTTCATTCTATTCAGCCTCACTATCCCTCCCTTTGTCTTTCTACACTCACTGATGTACCTATAAAAGGTTTTATCCCCCTTCTTAACTGAGTTGGCTATCTTTTCCTCAGTTTGGGCCTTTGCTATTCTGACTTCCCTCCCTGCTTCTTTCTGCCTTAACTGGTACAGCTCTCTGTCCTGCTCCTTCTGTGTTTCTTATACTTCCGGAATGCTATCTTTTCTTCCTGACTTTCACAGCCACCTCTCTTGAGAACCATAGTGCTTTTCTTTCGTTCTGATTTGTTTATTTGCTTCACACAAAGGCTTGTTGCCTCTGTGATGGCAGTTTGATAATTCCCATTGTTGCTCCACACCTCCTTCTAGCCTGTTTGCTAGTGCTTTCTGAGGCACTCTCCCATCTTGCCAAAGTCAGCCTCCTAAAGTCCAGTACCCTCACTTTTGTATGGCTTGACTCTGTAGCTGAGTTTAACGTGAACCACACTGTTGGATGGTCACTTGTCCCCAGATGGCAACCCACTTCTAGATCTGGGATCCTCTCACTGCCCCCGTTTGAGAGTACGAGGTCTAAGATTGCTCCCTCACAGTGGGTTCGAAACTAGCTGTCTAATGCCTGCCACCTGTAGGGCATCAAGAATGGCCCTGCTCTTGGATGTGGCTGCAGCAAATGTGCTCCAGTTGACATCTGGCTATTCAGGTCTCCCATCAACAGTATCTCCCTTTCTCTGCCATTCTAAGAATGCCTTCCATCATATCCTTGTCCATTCCTTCCCTGACATGGGGTCTGTACACAACCCTGTCGGATTGTGGTGCCCTTTCCAGTCTCCAAGGTGACCCACAGTGCCTCCTCTCCTCCCTGTTTACTCTTTTGTTCAGTTGCTTTTATCCCTTCCTTTACATAGAGAGCTACTCCTCCCCTCTCTCCCTGCCTGTCTCTCCTGTAAGTTATGTACCCTGGTATGTTAACATCCAGTCATGGTTCTCTATGTACCATGTTTCTGTGACTGCTACGATATCCAGGCATCCCTCTTCCATTAAGGCCACCAGCTCAGGGAGCTTGTTGCCCAGACTATGGGCATTGGTACTCATTACCCTCCATTTCCTGATGGCCTTAACCCTTTTGCCCCATCCCTGTCCTTCTTGCTTTTGTCACTTTCTCCATTTACCCTGCCCTTCTCCCTATCGACATCTCCATGTTGGTGTTTGCCACACTTACTACCGTGATTGTTTGGGGGCTAGGATTTTCCTGCTCCTTTCCAGTGCCTCCCCCCTTGGCTAGTTTAAAAGCTTGCCAATGAAGCATTTAAACCTATCACCTAGGATCCTGGTTCCCCTCCTGGACAGATGCAGCCCATCATGCCAGTATAGGCTTGCATCACTCCAGGTGGACCCCCAGTCCCCAATGAAGCCAAATCCCTGAGCTTCACACCAGTTTTTCAACCACTGATTGAATCCCATGGTGCGGAACACCCTAGCCTCTCCTATGCCATAGATGGGTAGCACCTCCGAGAAGGTTACCGTGCGTGCTACTTGACTAAGGCCCCTCCCCAATTCCACAAACTCTTCCTGCACTTCTCTAATCCCTTTCTTAGCCAAGTCATTTGTCCCTAGGTGGACAATGACATCCAGCTCCCTCCCCTGTGCAGCTGCTCCGGCAATCCTGAGGATTTGCTCCCTGTCCCTCCAAGCCATGGCGCCAGGCAGGCACCTTACCTTCCTCTCCTCTTCCTTGCCCAGTTCTACCTTCCTAACAATGGAGTCCCCCACCAGGAGTTGTTTCTTCCCTGCAGGGTCCCCTGCCACCCTCCTGTTGGTCTCCTTTGTGGGGTTCCCAGCATCCTCCTTGGTCTCCACTTAGGTGCCTCCATAGAGGAACCCACACTTGCCAGAATGGCATAGGAATTGTGAGAGGTACAACTGGAGGGATGTGCCTCTGTTCCACCACCTCACCCTCCCTGAGCCCACTGTGGTCCAACCGCCTCTTTCTTGGCAACCCTGAGGCAACGGCAGTGGCACTGGTGGTCCCTGGATGGAAGAGGTCGTCCCACAAATCCTGGCCAACTCAGTCTGGAGATGAGCAACCTCCTCCCTCAGCCCAGAGAGGTGCCTGCAGATGGGACAATACCGCATCCTCAGAATATCTCCCGGAAGACTGCTGCTCCACAGCCACTGCACTGCACCACTCCAATCATGTCTTATTTCTGACCCCTTAACTGTTTGCAATCCTTACTCTTTCGTCTGTTTTTTTCTCTCTCCTTACTTTCTGTCTGTGTGCCCTTTAAGCTCCTGATTGTCCTGTTCTGAGACAAGAATATCCTACATTTCTCAGTAGACCCTTACTTGTTCAGAGGCAGACCTCCAGCAGCTAGAGGGGCGGAGGCTACTCTTGCCCTTCTAGGATGGTGGGTCCTTGGTGGTTCTGTGATCACTCACTTCCTGCCCCTAAACAGAGTTCCTGTTGTCAGTCAAATCCGGTGCCTATAAAAATAGAACTAGCTTTGGGTAGGGGTGGAGGGGAGGAAGGAGGGCAATATAGTCCCAGTAGAGAAGTTCAGTCACACAGCAGTCCTTTCTCTTGGTGTCTTCTGCCAAGCTATTAGCAGAATCTTTCCAAGGCAGTCTTTAAATGTAGCTTCCTTCTAGCTAAGCCACTCCCCCTACTTACCAGATCGTTCTACAAGTAATTTAAACCTCACAGCAGTTAAGTCCTTTCAGTCACCTGAGATTTACACCTAGATGACTTTTCAGTTACCCATTCAGTTCAGTTAACCCAAACGCACACTTTTTTTTTTGTTTTGTAAACCAGGACAGTAATTTCAATGCCCAGATGTGCAAAGAATTATACAACTTACTGGATATTAAAGCTGCATGTACATCGCTGTACCATCTTCAGACAGACTGACTGAGCATTTCAACTACCCTTTAAAGAGGATATAAAAACACACAAAGGGCCGCTACAGGGAAAAGGTGGTGCAGCACAGTAAAGGCTTGCATCAGTGAAAGCAGTAAACAGGTACTACTCATCAAGTGCTGGGAAAGACGACGCAACAAACAAGCTGAAGGTGCACCTGTTTATTTTTAGGTAACACAGCAACCTGTGACCAGGTAATACAAGGGGTAAGCAGTGACGTCACCGCTCACCCCCCCTTCCCTCACTGGTTGCTGTGCTACCTGAAAATAAAGAGATGCACCTTCAGCTTATGTATTAAACAGTCTTTCTCAGCACTTGTCGAGTAGTGCCAATTTACTGTACTCACTTTAAAGAGGATGTTGAAAAAATCTGTGCCGGGGGAAGGGAGGAATTGGGATCAGTTTCCCCCATACCGGGAGGTGCATCAATCATCCACAGGATATTCTCCGTTTGGGTTGTTGTATGGTAAAAACCCTAGAGGGCTCCTAGATGTGGTGAAAGAAAACTGGGAAGGGTAAACAGATGAGGGCCAAGTGGTAAATACTTACGTGGTCAATCTGCCAAAGAAACTAGTGAAATATGCATCAGAATTGTGTACAAGCCCAAAGAGAGCAGAAAGAATGGTATGATATGGGGGTGGGACATTGCTTCTATTACCCTCCAGTGAGAACACACTTCTCATGAAGTGGTAAGGGCCTTACAAAGTCCTTTTCGTAGAACTGGTCCAGTGGACGATGCAATAGAGACCCCCCAAAAAAAGACAAAAGGCAAAAAAAAAAAAAAAGAAATTATTTCATGCTAATGTGTTGAAGCAGTGGGTTACAGGGAAGAAGCCAGACCCTCACTAATGGTAATCCATGAAAAGGAGACTGGAGAAGGTTTCTTAAACATGGCATACACCCAGCTAGAGACAGAAAAAACATGGTACAGAAACTATGCTACAGAAAGGTAGCCTCTTGAACTGTGGCAGCTGTGCCAAAGAGAAGGTACTTACGGGATCATGGTATGCTGATATAGACCTTGACTGTGAAGTACTACGAGTCAGCATCTCAGAGGTCCAATAAGTATTCCAAAAACTTTTAACTTGGAGACTTGAAAAGATCCATGGGGGTTTAGAACACTAAATGGAAACGCATTTTAACTTGGCTCTGTATGTCCTCCTGATGGAAGGTTTACGTGCAGCCAAAAATATTTCAGAGACTCACTAAGCCACTTTAAACTCGTTCAGTTCTATTTCTTCAGGAGCTAGGCCTGAAGGTGAAGCGACTGCAGTTTGTGATGGACTACCTGGCTCTGAGCTTGGGACAAGTTCGTCTGGAGTGGCAGAATCCTTGGTCTGCTGACTGACAAGTCAATCCAACAGAGGAAACCATATCTGCTGAGGCCAGCAGGGGGCCACTACAAACATCCTGTCCCCATGTGCCTTCAGCTTGAATGGTAGGTACTCACGAATGTGAGAGATTGGAAGGAATGCATACAGAAACAGATTGTGCCAAGGCAGTCCAAATGCATCCTGACAGAAGATGCCAGGTCCTGGATTTCTGGAGCAAAACTGAGGCACTCTGGCATTGAGGGGGGATGCAAAAAGGTCCACATCTGAGGTTTTGCACTTCTCAAACAGCCATCTCGCAACATCAGGAGCTAGTAACCACTCATGAGGATCCTTTCCTGTTCAATTTAGTTCATCTGTCAGTGTGTTCTGGACTCCTAGCAGACAGATTGCTTGGTGCAGGATCCCCTGCTCCAGGCACCAATCTCACACTATCACTGTCTCCCTACAGAGTGGATAAGGGTATGCTCTCCCTTGTCTGTTGACATAATACATGACAGACATGTTGTGCTTCTGAAGAAAGACAGTGTTTTGGCTGACCCAGTTTGCTAGGACTTTCAGGCCATAATGAACTTCACACATCTCTAACATGTTTATGTGAAGACTTGTCTCTGATGAGTTCCAGACTCCCTGCATCTGGAGACCCTGGCAGTGTGCTTCCCACCCCAGAAAGGAGGTATCCATTGTGAGGGTCTCCTCTGGCTCCTAAGGGGAGAAGGGAAAGCCCTGGATATATTCCTCTGCATACCACCACATTAGGGACCATACCAGGGTTTTGGTCACTTGAATGGGGGTAGTTCTGAGGGTGTGATGATTGAAACCTCTGGGCAAAGAGCATCTACTAAGTCACCCTCATGTGCAACCTTTCTAGGGGAACTGTGAACACTGAGGATGCCATGAATCCCATCATGTATTGTAGGGAAAAAGCTGGTATAGTCTAGTATTCCATGATGTAGCATGTCATCTGCAAGACTGCTCACACTCTGCTTCCTGGAAGGATGGCCCAGAGTCTGGGGCATGTCCAGAACAGCTCTGATAGACAGAAGTACCTGAGAGGACTCCAGTTAAGACTTGGCATGGTTCAACAGGACTCCTACAGATGTCACAACTTGCGAGAAAGTGAATTCTGCCTGCTCTGCCTCCTGCCTTGATGGGCTTGTTAGAAGCCAGTCGTCCAGGTATAGGAAGAGTTGTAGTCCTATCTTTCAGAGGTGTGCTGTGAGTACTGCAAAACACTTTATAAAGACTCACAGTGCTGAGGAAAGCCCAAAGTGTAGGACTCTGAGATGGTAGTGCTGCCCCTCCATGCTGAACTGGAGGTACTTTTAGTGGCTGAGGTGCATCAGCATATACTGGTATGCATCTTGCATATCCAGAACTGCTAGGTAATCCTGTTACTTCAGGTAGGGTAGCAAGGATCCCAGATAAACCATCTTGAATGTTTCTCAATCTATGTACGAGTTAAGAATAGGGTGCATGCCTTTCTTGGGTACCAGGAAGTAGTGTGGGGGGACCATTTGTTCCACTCTGAATCTGGCATGATTTCCACTGCCTTGTTTTTCAAAAGGCCCGCAATCTGCTGTGCCAGTAGCTGTGACATATTAGAGGACATGAAGAATGGGTATATTGTCCAGGGAGGTTTCCAAGAACTCCAGAGTACCCCACCCAGTTGATCCTTAGAAACCATCTGTCTGTCGAAATGGATTCCCACGGACAGTTAAATATGGTGAGGCACCCCCCCAACTATGGAGGAGCAGTCTGCCTCAGGCAGCTGAAGCAGACCCGAGACTGGAGCTTCAGATGGTGGCGCTGGACACTTAGTATCTGTGCCTTAAACTGTACCTTCTTTTGGGCTTGAGGTGGCTGGGGTCTGTTTTGGGGGCCTCCTCTGCCCTTGCCACAAAAGGACTGTTTATTATGGAAAGAACTGCATCCTCTACCCTTCTGAAGGTTGTAAAGAGCATCCCTGGAGGTCGTATGAGTTGTTCTTGTTTCATTAGAATCCTTACGGGACAGATTCACCTGCTGTCCAAACAGATAAGTGCCATCAAAAGGCACATTCATGATCTGTTGCTGAACCTGAGAAGAAGCCAGCAGTCTGCAGCCAGGAGTACCACCTGATGAAGAACATCTGCAGTCGCTGAATGGGATGCTGAATCAAAGGCATCAATAGAGGCCTAAAGCTGGTGGTAGTTACATTCAATACCCTGCTTATTATGCAGCAACATTTTCTGTTTGGTCTCCATACCTGGCAGAGCCTCTGCCAGAGATATGAGCTTACAATAAAGGGCATATTGTACTTAGAGAAGTGGCCCTGGTAGCTAAGTATCCTCATGCCAAGGGCAGCAGAGGCATAGACCTGCCTGCCTGCCCACAGTGTCTACCTTATGCAACTTCTTGTTAGTGGGGCATGCTTGACCTTCTAGGATACTATGGCTTTGTCATTCTCAGCCAAAATGAAAGCATCCACTACTGGATGAGGACAATACATGAGATTAGACTAGGGGGGCCACAAATTCTCAGTTCTCCTGTTTGGTGGCAGCTGTCACAGTAGCAAGCCTCCTCCAGGTCACCTCGGAGAAGGTCTCTAAGGCTGGGTAGATATGAGAGAGATGAATGAGACTGGGATATTAGGCACGTTTAGGAACTCCAGCTGGAGGCACCTAACCTGGTCTATAGCTGCTGGCTCAAAACTAAAGGCAGAATGTATGTTTTTGAGCAGAGCCTAAAGGAGAAACCCATCCTGAGTTACAGGAACTGGTTCAGGGATCTCTGGGCCATAACAAGAGTATTCATCCTTCCCATCGATGATGCTAAGGTCCGGATCTGACTAATCTCCTCCTAACCCAGGAGAGGAGTAGAAAGGGACCCTGAAGGGTGACAGCACCAGATGTGGCCTGAGCAACACAAGCAACACCGGATGTGGCACTAGGGAAAAGTCAGGCAATGGCACTGCTGGCAGCACAAAGGACAGGCCTGGAGTCAGTGCTGAAGGAGCCTATGCTAGCATCGCTGGCCCATACAGCATTAAAGGTAACACTGGCAGTGAGGCAGGCCCTGAAGGATCTGACTTCTGTGCCAGATGTGGCATGGACGGTGTCGAGGGTCTGGCCATCCTTAAGGATCTGGCAGAAGCACTGTTGCTGCCCCTGTCCCCGGAAAGGTCAGAGAGGTCAGAGACAACACCACAAATGGAGCAGGGTTTGGCAGCACCGACAGAGGCTCCAGCATGGAGGCCAGAGTCTAAGTCAGTCACACGCCTAAGTCTGATGGCACCAAAGATGGCGCAAAGCTCAACCATCCCTGAAGGGCTAGGAACTAGAACCATTAATGATGCCACTAAACGTATGCGCTGCACAAACTGCTCCACAGGAGCTGCCTAATGGCCAAACTGCCTACCAAAGTCCCCTCTGTTGGACAAAGAGGGGCTCTGGGACAGAGACCTTGAATCGGCAGGCCTAGTTACCACTTGGTGTGGTCAGAGATGACAGCGGGGTATCCAGGTCCATAGGAGCGGATTGTCTTACAGCAGAATGACTGGAGAACAACCTTGACCTGTGCCTTTTCTTCCCCTTTTGTCTTTTTGTGAAAAGAGATTGAGGCCAAACAGTGCAAAGATCCCAACACCAAGCACGTGAGGGATTTGGACTGCTTCTTTTTGCCACTCCAAGAGGACTGTCCATTCTACCCGGAGCTGGACCACCCACCAGAGCACCAGCCCAGAGAGATGGTGGCCAGATACAGCTCCACTGCTTAAGCACCTTGCCTTTTCAGGCTCCTTACCTTCCATGGTCATAGACCATTTTGACTAGGTAAGGCTGAGAGAAAACTGTAGACTTTCTGTAAATGTAAAACTAAACTGACAATAACAAACTCTAGTGTAATTTAATCTAAACCAAAGAACTGAGCACTGTCATTGCACAAACGGTGAAGTCCTGGCCCTGACAAGGAGAGGGGAGATGTTGCTATGCTGCTCCGGACTCAGTGGGAAAAAAGAAATGAAGCGGCTGGGGGCTGGTGCCACTGTATACTGGGGCGCATGCCTGTGGCCTACTCGGGTCACCATCCCCTTCCAAAAAAGTTCTGGCTCTCGTAGAGTCCTAGTGTCTCTGAGTCAGAACCATTAGTGTAAATCTATGGAGAAGACTGATTCTTGGAACAACTTCTAAGTCACTTTTGCCTTTTTTTTTTGGCTCATGGTGACTGGAAAGAAATGACTGGAAACAATTAGGTTAAAACAAATCAAGTGATTCACCAGTTTTTCAAAATTATTTCATTATTAAAGGACTATCATTTTGTTATGATAGTCTTCCTCCCCTTGCCATTTCCAAGTGTCATTAAATGGCAGTGGAGAGACTAGTCCCCATCTGTGATGAAATTTAAAGAGGAAGAAAGTGAATGGCTTGTGATTTGGGCCCACTGTAACAAGGCTCCATACATGCTATTCACGTTCACTTAAAGGGGAACTGTCATCAGCAGTGTTTCTTAATGTCTGAAAGTCCATAAAAAGCTAATTTGAGTGAGTCATTGTATTTATGTTTGAGTCTTTGCAGTACAGAGTTATTCATATGTAAATCAGCCTGTAATTAAGGGCTAAGGGCAGCCGTACATTTTCGGCTCCTGACAGGAAATGATGTCACCGATGAACTCAGCCCTCCATTTACTGCAGGTTAAATAGGAAATCATCTGTTTTATTAAGTGCGTTTTAAAGAGCTGGTGACACGTTCAAGAGGACTTTAACAAAATATAATATTTAGACACAGTTCAGCTTATATTTTCTATTTGTGCTGTATTCCTCCTCCCCACTATTTATTACTGAGGTCATCTATATGAAAACAGGATCTTTGCACCTAAACAGTTTGTCTAGTCCTGCTGCTTTCTCCTTACCTGAAGTCATACAGCACTGTTTGTGACATCACAGTTACTGCCATGGCAATGAAGTGTGATGTCACAACAGAAGATTGTGACTTGAAGTAGGAAGTAAGCTACAGAGGCAGATGGATTCTAAAGAAACTAAGTGATAAAGATCATATATTCATGCAAATTTCCTTAGAAATAAATAATGGGGAGGAGAAATAAACTATAAATGGAATGCAGGCAGAATTGTACCTAATTATTATGCTTTATAAAGTTTTTTTGAGGCATCAGTAGCTCTTTAAGGTGTTATTACCACACGTGCTATATTTATAATAATTGCTTTGTATGTGCATTGAAACTAGTAAGTTATCACCTTTACATTTCAAAGTATTAGTAGTAATAATCCATCTTTAGGATTGCTTTAACCTCTAGGCTATACTGCCAGCTGATCATTCTACACATATCTCAAGGCTGGCTCTGTGGTGTCAACAGGTATTGGGGCCCCATATGAAAAGATTACTCACCTTAATAATTATGTTTCTTCTATTGGAGTCTTGCTGTATTCTGACAAGTGCAGTTAGCCCCAGCCTTTAAACTGCCCCGAAGAACAAAGGGTTAACCTTTCTATGCAGAGCATAGAATGCTGAGCTCGAGCTTGGTTGATGTCTCTGTCCATTTCCCTTTGAAAGCTAACCGTCAGATTCTTACGAGCAACACTCTAATAGTATTCTATGAGGAAATTGTAAAGCAAAATTTTTAATAGCCAACTGGTAACAAAAGTTTTGGACTACTAAAAGAAGACTCAAGTCAGGAAACCCAAACCAAACAGGAATATAACAAAATAAAACACATACACAAGAAGAGAGTGTAAAAAGAGCACCCCTGAGGTGCAACACTGCACCAGCCCACCCACTTCCCAAAACCAGGTTCTGAGAGGGGAGGCAGGGAGGGAGGTCAGAATACAGCAAGACTCCAACAGAAGAAACAGAATTACTAAGGTGAGTAATTTTTTCTTCAAACAACTTGAAGTCTTGCTGTATTCTGACAAGTGCAGACTACCAAGCAGTACCTCCATGGAGGAGGGACAGAACCTACTTTGGGAATAGGCTCTTAAGTACTGCTGTGCCAAACCAAGCATCACTCCTAGCCTGGATATCCAGAGAGTAATGCTTGGTAAAGGTATGGACTTTTCCAGGTGGCTGCTTGACAAATTTCTAAGACAGGGATATCCCTGGCAGCAGCCAGGGAAGCAGCTGTACCTCTTGTAGAATGAGCCCTCAGGCCTGAGGGTGGAGCTTTTCCCAGTTTTTCACAGCAGAATTGTATATAAGACGCAATCCACCTGGCAATAGATCTCTTGGTGGCAGGTTTGCCCTTTCCCACTTCTCCATAAGTGAGGAACAACTGGAGGGAGTCAAACCTGTGACCCTTGGTACGCTCTATATAGTACCAAAGGGCTCTTTTAACATCTAAACTGTGTAGCCTCCTCTCTCCTAAAGAAGAATGATCAGTGAAGAAGACAGGAAGAAACATAGACTGGTTTAAATGGAAGTCTGAAACCACTTTGGGCAAGAACCTTCTATTGGTTCTAAGGACCACTTTATCCCTGTGAAAGGAGATAAAATCAGGTTCCACTGACAGGGCTTGCAATTCACTGATACGCCTGGCAGAGGTAATGGCTACCAAGAACACAGTTTTCCAAGTCAAGTACTTAAGCTCTGCTGAAGACATAGGCTCAAAAGGGGGTAGCATAAGTTGGGCAATGCAAACATTCAAATCCCAGGTAGGGGCAGGTCTCTAAAAGGAGGACTGGTGTGAAGCAATCCTTTAAAAAATTTACAGAACACAGGATGAGAAGATAGTGAGGAAGACTTCCCCACAGACAGAAACGCAGAAACAGCTGACAAGTGTACCTTGAGAGTAGCTGGTCTGAGGCCTAGGCCATTGAGATGGACCATATAATCCAGAACCGTAGGCAATCCAGCACTATCTGGAGAAATATGCTTCTTAGAACACCAAATGCTGAATCTCTTCCATTTGGAGTTATAAGTCTTTCTGGTGGAGGGCTTTCGCGAAGCTTTAAGAATATCCAGAACCCCTTGGGAAAGATGCAGATCTGCAAACTAACTCTTCAAGAACCATGCCTTGAGATTGAGAGACTGGAGACTGGGGTACCAAATCCTCCCCTGAGAGGATGTTAACAGGTTGTAATTCCTGGGAAGAGACAGGGAAAGAGGAACTGCTAGGGACAGCAACAGGGGGTACCAGGGCTGTCTGGCCCAATCTGGAGCAATCAGAATCACTTTGCAAGGTTGAGACCTTATTTTGACTAAAACATTGATCAGGAGTGGGAAGGGAGGGAAGGCATACAGAAACGTCCCTTTCCAATTCAGAATCAGGGTGTCCAGGGGGACTGAGCCCAAGACTGGAGGTCTGCAACAAAAGAGAGGGAGTTGGTGATTTTCTGGGGCTGCAAAGTGATCTATCTCTGGAGTGCCCCGTCTTGAAAAAATCACTTTCAACACCTGAGGGTCCAGGGACCATTCGTGATGGCCCCGAGAGATCCTGCTCAGTGCATCTGCTAGCACATTGTCCTTCCCTGGAAGGTGAACTGCTACCAGAGAGGTTTGCAGGGAATAAGCCAGGGACTACAATTTCATGGCTTCCGTGCACAAGGCTGTGGACCAAGTGCCTCCCTGCTTGTTGATGTACCATATGGTGGTGGTGTTGTCCGTTCTGACCTGAACCACCTTGTTCTGTACTGACTAAGAGAAAGCTTTCATGGCCATTAAAACTGCCCTGAGCTCTAGGAGACTGATATGGAGAAGGGATTCTTGGGGGGACCACAGCCCCTGGGCAGTGAGACCCCCCAGATGGGCTCCCCAGCCCAGCAGAGAAGCGTCTGTGGTAAGGACCACTGAACAAGGCTGAGCGGCAAAAGGAACGCCTTGTCTTAAATTGTTCTGATCCTGCCACCATTGGAGGGCTTGGATCAAGGTCAGAGTCACTGGGATCAGTTTGGTAAGGGAGTCCTTCCTCTGAGACCAAAAAGCTCTCAGATGGAACTGAATATCCCTCATCTGGAATCCTGCCCTTTGGACCACTGCTGTTGAAGCTGCCATGTGGTCCAACAACTGGAGGAAATGCCTTGCTGGTCGAGATACCCGAAGGCTGAGGGAAGAGGCTAGTTCCATAAGAACCCTTGCCCTTTCTAGAGGGAGAAAGTCTCTTTCTCTGAGTGTGTCCAGTTCTGCCCCTACAAAGGTAAGAAACTGGACTGGTTAGCGAACTGACTTGGGAAGGTTGAGAAGAAATCCTAGAGAAGTGAGCACTTGCTGGGTCACTTGCAGGTGAGACTTGACTTGGTCTGGAGACTGGCCCACTATTAGCCAATAATCCAGATATGGAAAAATGGAAATCTTTTGCCTTCTTAGAAAGGCAACTACTACTGCCAAGCACTTTGTGAAAACCCTTGGGGCTGAGGTCAGGCCAAAGGGCACTGCTCTGAACCGATAGTGGCCTGAGGGCAACTCGAACCTGAGGTACTTTCTGTCGGAGCACCTGATGGGAATGTGAAAGTAGGCATCTTTGAGGTCCAGGGAGGCTAACCAGTCCCCTGGCCTTAGAGAGGGGAAGGATTATTCCCAGAGTTACCATCTTGAACTTTGATTTTTAAAGGATGTTTGTTTAGATATCTTAGGTCTAGGATGGGTCGCCACTCCCATCTTTTTTGGGGTCAGGAAGTACCTGGAGTACAGTCCTTTGCCCCAGTGTAGGGTAGGTACTCTCTCTATGGCTCTTAAGGCTAGAAGAGAAGAAACATCTGCCTCTAGGGCAAGGGTTTCCGAGAGATTCGCAAGTGGAAAAGATCTGGCTTTCTCATCTTTGGAAATTTTCTGAAGCTGAGAACCAGTCTCTGGCTTACTATGTCCAGGACCCACTTGTCTGATGTAACAGACATCCAGTCCTGGACAAAGTAAGCCAGCCTGCCCCCTACTGGAATAGAAGAGTCGACCCGGGCAGGCCCATCAGGGTGTCTGCTTGGCAGGGGCTTTAGGCTGAGGAATGGATGCAGCCCTGCTCATCCCCCTTCTGCCTCTCCCTCTGAGGAACCCCCTCTGTGAAAAGGAAGAGGTCTGTGCTTGGTAAAAAGGCCTTTGAAAAGGCCTGCCCCTAGACTGCTGCCTTTGAGGAGTTGCCTGCCTCTCCTTGGCCTGAGCACTCCTGTAAGTAGTCCTGTACTCAATCATTTTCTTCATGTAATTCACTGTCTGCTCCCCAAACAGAATTACCCACTACAGGAAAATCCATGACCTTAGCCTGGGTATCCTGTGAGAGGCTAGTACATCTGAGCCAAGCCATTCTCCAAAGAGCCACAGATCTAGCCATGACTCTTGATGCACATCATTAGAGTCCACAGCAGCATGAAACTGAACTTTACATGCCTCAATCCCATCTGCAGCCACCGCCTCCAGCTCCTTGGCCAGCTGGGGGGAGGCCTGTTTAGCCAGTGCCAGTGCCAGTACAGTGTCCCATCTGGACTTCTGGTACCTAGCTGTATAGGCCAGATAATTTGCCTGTCTGAGTCCCATGGAAGATGCCATGTACAGCTTTTTTGCCATGGCATCAACCTTCCTAGAGTCTTTATCTGGGGGTTGTGAAGCCAAGGGAATGCTTTCCTTACCACAGGCAGCAGCCTGCACAACCCCAACATGGCTGCATTGGTGGTATAAAAACTCAGTTTCTAAGCCTGAGAGTGTATACCTCTTGTCCATTCTTCTGTCCACAGGAGGTACAGAATTGAGAGACTTCTGAATTTTTTGTGTCTGTTTCCCAAAAGATTTGTGGAGGGGAATAGACAATCTCCTGGACTCTGGGATGTCCATCATTTCTACATAATCAGGCTCTTCCTGATCCTCCATTGCCTCTTCCATAGGAAGCTGGAGGGTCTCAGCCACCTTTCTGTAGAACATAAAGTGGGAAGGGGACTCAGAAAGCCTAGCAGGGGATACACCTGAAGGTCTGTCTGGGGAGATGTCAGGTTCCACAGCCACATCTAGACTTTCTTTTCTGATGAAGGAACACTTTTCAAGTTCTGAAACGTTACTATTTCGATAAAAAGCTTTTCAGGAGCAAATGAAGTTGCTATTGAGGGATGACCTATTGATGTAGTGTGTCTCTACAGTAAATATATTCACATTCTGGGATGAATCATTTATTAATAAGAGGAACCTAACGAAACTGGATCTGAACAATAAAGCAATTATTATTTGGCTAGAGTGAGATTCATTTTGAATAGACATCTAGACTTTCACCATCATCATCATCTTCAAACTCCCCTTCCTCCTCAAACTCTGGTTCATAAAATTCTTCCAAAGTATAATCGTGAACCGTGGGAACGGACTGAACTGAGCCCCTGTCAAAAGATGCCGGATTGGTCGGAACTGGGCGAAGCGATTCCACAATACGAATCGTTCTGGCTATTTCTTCGGCGGTCGGAACATGGACTTCTGGATCCAAACCGGACAATTTTTCTTTGCGCTTTCTTTTAGTCGGAACCAACCCCTCGGGATCGACTCTCCTTTTGCCCGAAGAAGTATCGCCCAGGTCAGAGGGCACTCCTTCTGGTTTGGTCGGAACCGAACCGGGCTGGCCATCCGGGTCAGTGGACTTCTCGGCCTCCTTTTCCCTCAGTCTACCTAATCTCTTTTCCAGGGTAGATTTGGGAAAATGCTTGCAAATTTGGCAGTCTGAGTTGAGGTGGTCAAACTCCAGACAATAAACACAGGTGGTGTGGGGATGGGCCTTAGCAAAGACCTCCCCACACTCACTGCAGTGTTGAAACCCAGTGGGCCCAGTTTTTTTTTTGGGTTTCTCAGACATGGCCAACCTATCCAAACTTACCCTTTTTTCGGCAACCACCAGGCAAGACTCCCTTATCGGTTCCTAACTGCATCACGGGTCTCGGAAAAAACTGTTTTAAAACACGTTTTTTTTATTTTTTAGAACCGATAAGAACTGGTAACCACACACTAAAGTTACACAAAAATTAAACAAATGATCGGTCCCACACGTTTTACAAGTTCCACACAGAAACACAGTACAAAACCTATCTAGTACTCAAGGTAAAACAGACAGAGACTGAACAGACTATGCGGGAAACTTTTTCGGTTAGAAACCGACGAAAAAAACGACACTTAAACTGACTTTCGAACCGAGCTGCAGTACGACTCTCCGGAGCGACTGTTCAGTGAGGCGGAGTAAAGAATCTGACGGTTAGCTTTCAAAGGGAAACAGACAGAGACATCAACCGAGCTCGAGCTCAGCATTCTATGCTCTGCATAGAAAAGTTAACCCTTTGTTCTCCAGGGCAGTTTAAAGGCTGGGGCTAAAAACTTCAAGTTGTTTGAACAGGATTTCTAAACCCTGGCAGTGTTCATGTCAGTACAGATTTCTGGGACTGCCACAGCACCAACTTCTGTCTTATTCCATTCCCTCTTTTACAGCCTTTTTCTTTTACAATTTCGGGTGTGAACTCAGGTCTGCAAGATGCAAATGTTGCTAATTATCTACTGGCCTGGCATCATGGGGCCAGCCTTGAAATGTGTAGTTTCTGATTTACAGCTGGTAGTACAGCCTAGAGGTTAAAACCAAGAACTGTGAACAAGCTTCTTTCATCCAGCAGAATGGGTTTTTATTCCAACATGCTCTGCTTGTATATTGTGTAACCAGAACAAGTCAATTAACTGCCTTGTGGTCCCCAAAACACCCATAAACAAGCTGTAGTTGTGTGCCTTTCCTGGGCAACGAGAGTAAAAACTATTTGAGCATGTGTTATGATTCTGAAAATATTATGCTCTTTCTATCCAGATTTGACTTGAAAAGAAAAAAAAAAAGGGACACCATTAATAGTTTATTAATTGCAAAAACGCATAGATGGACAACATTGTTAAAACATGCATAATCAGAACTGCATTATTAAAACATAGAATATTATATAGGTGGGTGGGTGTAACCAGAATTTTTTTTTTTTTTTTTTTTACACACACACAGTATGGGATGCTACATGAACCCCAAGGGCAAAGTCTAAGGGGTTTATAAAAATATCCCACACCAAAGTTGTGTGCAAAATTCTGTTTTTGTCATCCACCCATATATTATTTTATTTCATTAATGGTGACTATTTTTTCCCCTTTCAGCACAGTTCAGTTAGTGCAGCACTCTTTTAGAGACAGACAGACAGACACACACACACACACACACACACACACACACACACAGCCTGTCTCTCCTTTTTTTTCTTTCTTTTTTACATTACAATAGGAATGGCATTCCGGAACGTTGTGGTCCACTGGCAAAGCTGCAGTGTGTAAAACACGCTCGAAGGGCATGAGCGGCAGGATCAACCAAATTCATTTGTTTCCTGTACGGTAGAAAATCCCATTCCATCCAAAGTATTTCAGTAAGAAACTGTCATACTTTCAACTTTATCAAAAAAAGTAAAATATTCTTTTAATAATGCATTTCAGGTTATGCAAGTGTTAACAGTGTTGTCCATCTATGTGTTTCTGCAATTAATAAACAATTAATGGTGTCCTAATTTTTTTCTTCTCAAGTCAACATGCTCAGATTGTTTTCACTGTCTTTGTCCAGGACAGGCACACGACTACAGTACAGCTTGTTTATGGGTGTGTTTTGGGACTACAGGGAGGAAAAGTGACTTGCTCTGGTCACACAATGTACAAGCAGAGCATGCTGAAATCAAACCCCATTCTGCTGTATAAACAAAGCTTGTTCACAGCTCTTTGCTTTAACCTCTAGGCTATGCTGCCAGCTGTTAATCAAAAACTACACATTTCAAGGCTGGCCCTATGATGCCAGGCCAGTAGGTACGTAGCCATATTTGCATCTTGTAGACGCGAGTTCACATTCAAAATTGTAAGAGAGAGAATGGAATAAGACAGAAGTTGGTGCTGTGACAGCACCAGAAATCTGCACTGACATGAACACAGCCAGGGTTTAGACATCCTGATACAGTACCTGTTGACACCACAGAGTCAGCCTTGAGATGTGTAGTTTTTTTTGGTTTTTTTTATACTTTCTTTTTCTTCCTCCTGGTTTTTCCTACCCTCTTGGTCCTACTCCTTCGGGCCTCTCAATGCTCTTAGCCGTCCCTGGATCTGCCCCTAGAGTGCCTCCTCTCCTTCCCTGCACAGTGGGTCTTGTCTGGTTTGGGGGTCTGAGCGGGGAGGCCGTCATCCAGGACCGCGAGGGTGATTTTTCCCCTTGTCTGTAGGTCCCATCCCCTGGGGATGCCGGCGCTTGGGACTATGTCCCGAGAGGTAACGCGCTGACGCACGCTCAACCTCCTGATGCTGCGCGACGTCCCCTCCCCATCCCTCAAGTTGAGTCGCCGTCCTTTTCACAGGAATCGGTGCTTCCACCAAATCCTTTATTGGAATGACGGACGCTATGCCATTCCGAATCCTAATTGGAGGGAGGAGAGTATCCATAGGGACACTCGATCTTCCTCTCCCCTCGCCAGCCTCGCTCCCCAGGTCCGCTACAACCCGGGTCGCCGGGCGAGCACCAGGTGTGGCATCCAGCGCCTCAACCCTCAGCGCCACCAGGCCGGCCGGAGGTGTGTAGTTTTTAATGATCAGCTGGCAGTATAGCCTACAGGTTAAGCAATCCTAAAGATGGATTATTTTTGCAAACAGTTTGAAATGCAAAGGTGATGACTCACTTGTTTCAATGCACATACAAAACAATTATTACAAGCGTAGAGAGTGTTGTAGTAACATTTTAAAAAAACACACTTAATAAAACAAATGATTTCCTATTTAACCTACAGTAAATGGAGGGCCACGTTCCTCGGTGACATCATTTCCTGTCAGGAGCCTACAACACATGGCTGCCCCCAACCCTTAATTACAGGCTGATTTACATATGAATAACTCTGGACTGCAAAGACTCACAAATAGCTACAGTGGCTCATTCAAATTAGCTTTTTATGAACTTTCAAACATTAAAAAACACTGCTGATGACAGTTCCCCCTTAAAGAAAACTCATGCACTGTGGAAAGTTGCTCAGTACACTTTCCCTCCCCATTGCTGGAAGAGGACAATTCCTCTTTCAGTTTTTCTGTACTGGTGTCTCTGAAACCAGTCAGCACTGCAAGAGTAGATCAAGGTTAAACAGGATCTCAAAGAGGTTGCTGGAGTGCTCAACTTGGGATGAGAAAGAGCTACCAGGAAAGTGGCTGTGCCAGAGGAGCCCAAGGAGGGGGCATGGTGGGCAGAGAAAGAGTACCCAGATGGGTCTTGGGACAATAGGCATGTGGCTTCTCGGATGGGCGCTGAGGGAGCTTCACCATCATCTCAAGGGTTCTACAGAGATAAGTCCCAGTAAATATCTATATATAACCACACATATCAAAGGAAATCCCACTGAAATGAATGGAGAGTTCTTGTGATACTGCACGTCATACAGCATATACTGTAGATACATTGGGATTTATCTTTGGCTACCACTGTATTTCACTTGACCTCAAGACAGAGCTGCTGTGGTTGCAAACAATGGTCTAATGACTGTGAATGTGGATCATTCTTATTCTTGTGACTCTGATGTTTAGGGTCCCATAGCTGGTAGCAATGGAATGAGCTTGAAGAGCTATATGTTTAAAGAGCTGAATAATAATTTATTTTTTTAACTTGAATTTTATTAAACAAACCTATAATAAGGAACAAGAACAGTACAATGGACAGATCTACTTAGTACATAACATCATCAGTAGATAAGTAAGGGAAACTAAGATCTACTTAGTACATAACAGCATTAGTAGATAAGTAACTGGAAACTAGGCCAGTCACATGGGCATACAGTTTCTGACAGAATGCAACAGATAATATAAATATTGTCATAATTCAGTTTTGAAAGTGCTAAAGAAGGCTGGTGCACAGCACTGAACTGTGGTACAGAACATGCAAACAGTTTACCAACCAACATGGTTGCATTATCCAAATGAAGAGAAGAAAAGTACAGCTACCTAAGAATATACTGTAACAGCAGATCTTTGAGAGAGGCTCTTTCATTAGGTAATCACTCTGAGGACTGCGCCCCCTGGTGTCAGGACCTATGGAAAGCTTTAGCCAGCAGTATCTAACTGGGGACCGCCCACCCGACGGATGTCAGCGTGACCCTATGTAGCGGGGTGGTCCCAATGCCTGCCTTTCAGTTCTCCCACCGGAGACCTCAGAAGAGGAGCGACAGGAGAAAGGAAACAGAGGCTCCTAGAGCTCTGAATGAGCTCATGAAGTAAGAGTAGGAAAACCAAATAAATTTGGGGGATGGAGGGACGGAATAAGGTTACCTACTGCAAGAGCCTCTCTTGAAGATCTACTGTTACGGTTAGTTCTTACGTAACTGTACTATCTTACTTTGAGAGGGCTCTTGCAGTAGGTAATCACTCTGGACTGAGTCCCAAGCAGCGTGAATCAGAAAACAACTGAAACACGGGAGGCAGGAAAAAAAAAAACCTGCTAACTGCAGGTAGTTCAGGACAGGAGTCCGTGAAGCACAGCTAGGCCAAAACCTGCTCTGCGTCTAGAAGCAATCTCCAGACTGTAATGCTTAGTGAAGGTGTGGACTGAACTCCAGGTAGCCACGGTGCAAATGTCAGTGGCTGACACATTCCTGAAACAAGCAGCAGAGGCAGCCATATGCCTGGCAGAATACCCCTTAACCTCCCCCGGAAGGGTCTTACCATGCTTCTGGTAACAGAAAATGATGCAGTTTGCCGATCACTTGGATAAACACTGTTTGGAAACTGCTGCACCCTCCCTTTTGGGTGCAAAGGAAACGAAAAGCTGATCCAGCTTTTGGACAGACTTTGTCCTGTTAGTGTAATAATGCAAGATTCTATGAACATCTAAGGTATGAAGAATTGCCTCTCCCCAGTTAGAATGCTCAGGGTAACACACTGGAAGTTGAATCGACTGGTTCAACATAAATTCAGAAACCACTTTGGGTAAGAACTTAGGATTTGTATGAAGAGCCACCCGGTCTTTATGAAAAATTAAATAAGGCTCCTTACAAATTAGGGTCTGAAGCTCAGAAATCCTTCAAGCTGAAGTAACTGCAACTAAAAACAGCGCTTTCCAAGACAAATGGCGCATGTCACAAGAATCAGCTAGTTCAAAAGGAGGTAAGGTCAGATTCTCCAAAATGAAATTCAAATCCCACGGTGGCACAGGGCTGCGCACTGGTGGCTTGAGATGCAGAATCCCCTTCAAGAAGGTTTTGGAAACTTCCAACTGTCCTACTGTTTTGCCATCCACAAGGGTATGGTAGGCAGAACTAGCCGACAAATGAACCTTCAGCGAGGAATACCCAAATCATATAGGTGCAGAAGATACTCCATGATTGATGGAGCAGGGCACAAAAATGGGTCCCAATCCATTGCAATGGCCCAAATGGAAAAACGCTTCCACTTCATGGCATAAGTGGTCCTCGTGGATGGCTTTCTGGCCTCAACGAGGATTTGTGCCAATCTGGAGGATATGCCAAAGCACGAGGCGACTATGTCCTGAGGTGCCACATGTGAACATGAAGGGATTTCAGCCCTGGATGTGCCCTCCTACTGGGTCAGGAGGTCACTGCAGAGAGGCAGGGGAACTGGAGGCTCCACCGCCAGCTGCTGAAGCAGCAGGAACCAAACTTGATGAGGCCAAAGGGGAGCAATCAGAATCATGTGGGCTCCCTCTGCACGAAGCTTGATCAGCACCCTCTGCAGAACCAGAAAGGGAGGGAAGGCGTACAAATACCTCTCTGTCCAGCAAAGAGATAACATGTCTTGCCAGAAAACACCATGCCCTGGAGCGAGTGACCAAAATTTGGGTAGTTTTTCGTTGCATGGGGAGGCAAATAGATCCAGTTTTGGCCGGCCTCATAGGTCGAATATGTAGTTGACCACCTCTTGTTTGAGCTCCCACTCATGGGCACTTACTGTGGTGCAGCTGAGACTGTCTGCTAGGACGTTTTGCACCTGGAACATGAACATTTATGAGGTGAAGCTGATGCAGAACAGCCCAATTCCACACCCGCATCGCCTCCCTGCATAGGGGATACGAACGGGTGCCTCCTTGCTTGTCGAGATACCAGACCACACACATGTTTTCCGACTGGACTACCAGGGCGCTCTGGAGAAGCAGGTGCTGAAAGGCTTGAAGAGCATACAACACTGCTCTCATCTCTAACATACTGATGTGTAGAGAACTCTCCATCTGGGACCATTTGCCTCGAGTTCTGTAGTCTCCCAGATGTGTGACCCAACCCATCCCTGAGGCATCTGTAGTCAGAGTCTGGGTGGGAGGAGGGGACTGAAAGAAGATCCCTTTGGTGAGAGTAGTAGAAAGATCCTGCCACCACAAGAGAGCCCTCTGCATGGAAGTGGAGACCATAACCATTTGGTCTATGTCATCTGACCTCTGATCCACTGTGCTCCGAGAGTTCACTGCAAAACACGCATGTCAAGCATAGCTAGAGGCACTTTGGTGATGGCCACTGCCATCAGGCCTAGCAGTTAAAGAACTGACCTGGCCAAGACCTTCCTGCTGGAGGCCACCATACGGACCTGCTTCTGCAAGGTTTCCACCTTGAACCATGTCCAACACCGCCCCAGTGAACTGCAAGTGCTGGGAAGGGACAAGCTGGTACTTTGAAACATTTACAGTGATCCCCACTTGACTGAAGAGGTCCAAGGTTGCAGAGAGGGAAAGTTCCATCTGTTCCCTCGATGGGGCTGACAAGAGCCAGTCGTCGAGGTAAGGGAACACACAGTGGCCCTGACGCCTCAGGGCTGCCGCCACTACCACTAAGCACTTCGTCAAGACCCGAGGTGCTGAGAATAGGCCGAAAGGTAGGGCCCTGAACTGGTACTGTTCCCCCGGAAGGAGAACCAAAGGTTGCAACGGTGAGCCTTGAAAATCGGGATGTGCAGGTAAGCATCCTGCACATCCAGAGCACAGAGCCACTGACCCTTGTACAGGAGGGGCAGCAAAGCCGGGAGGGTCAGCATCCAAAAACCTCTTGTACTCTTATGTATTGGTTTAGAGCGCTGTGGTCCAGAGTGGGACACAGATCCCCTGTTCTTTTGGGGACCAGGAAGAAGTGGGAATAATACCCCCTTCTTTCCTGTCGCACTGTAACTGGGTCTATTGCTTTTTTTCATAGCAGAGCCTGTATTTCCTCTCTGAGAAGAGGGATGTGTGCCTTCCGGTAATGTGACTGGGCTGGAGGCTTTTCTATAAACTCCGAGTGTGACCCTGCTTTATGAACTGAAGAACCGAAGAGTGGGTTGTCACTGCCTGCCACCCCAGCAGTTGACAAGCAAATCTTCCACCCACCTGCTGCTCTCCTGAAACCCAGAGGAGAGGGGTGGATAGCGTGTCATGCGAGGGGGTGGGGTTTGGGAGAGCTGCACCTGAAGCTCTCTGGGATTCAGTCGCAGTTCGGGGAAGGGGACAGCTGAGGTTTGCTCTGCCTGACGTTTGATCCGACGTCGGATTGTCTGCTGTTGTTTCACTGCCTTTTCCCTCGATAATGAAAAGGCTTCTTCACCTGAAACTTTGGCTGGTACATGGTTTGTACTGACGGAAGAGCCTTGCCTTTGTCCTGCAGGGTAGTTATGATGTCCTGCGCGTCGCCCCCAAATAGGACAGATCCCTTTAAAAAGGCATCCTGTATGGCGGACTACACATCATGGGCCAAACCAGATACCCTCAACCATGTAAAGCGCTGTAAGCTGATTGCTATGGCAGCTCCCCTCACAGAGGAGTCAACAGCATCATAGGTTGCCCTAAGGGAATACCTGCAGGCCACCTTAGCTGATCGAATCAAATCTGCCAGGATGGATTTCGATTCAGAATCAGGAAGGGCTTCAATGGCCGGTTCTCACTGGGCAAACAACGACTTTTGGTAGACCAGCATGTGGCCTACGTAGTTAAGAGCCCCCATGGCCAGTGTAGAGGATGAATAAAATTTTCTCCCAAACTGGTCCAGCTGACTAGACTCCTTATCAGGAGGAGAGGTGCTCATGTGACAGGGGTTAGAAGACCTGTCATGAGCAGCTGCAATAATTTTTTTCAAACTGAATAAACTATTGTTTCACAAATAAGAACAACCATAAAACACAACCATACAACAAATACAATCAACCAGCCCCAAAAAGAAAATAACTACCCCCACCCTCCCCAGACAGTAGAGCAGCATAGAGTACTGTACTGAGATTGAAATAAATAAATAAGTACAAACTCCATCCAAAACTAAAAAGGAATAATCACTAGGGGAGACCCGGGCTAACCTACAACATATAAAGAGCATACAGTTTGCTCCAGATCTTGTCAAACTGCAGGAGGTGATTATGTAGGCTTGCACTCAATCATTTAGTCCTAAGATTTGCAAGTAACTCCTGCAAACCACTCAGTGTAAGATACAGTATACTCGCTGAATCATGCCAGTGACGCAGGACCAGCTTTTTAACAGACAAAGCAATTAATGCCAAGAAGTATCGGCATTCATGTACCAACACTGAGGCATAGTCCCCCACAATACAGATTTCAGGGGAGAGGTGGTCATTAATTCCCAATAAGGGGTCCACCCTTTGTCCAATAAGTGACCATAATGGGGCAACTTTCAGGCATTCCCAAAGAATATGATATATAGTGCCTTCCCCCTGCTCACATCTCACATAAACAGATGATTGGGTTCTACCTATTTTGACCAGTTTAATTGGTATATATGAACAGGTTACTCACCTGTAACAGTAGTTCTAGGAGTGGTATATGTTGTTCATCCACACTCTTTGGCATGTCCCTTTCCCCTTTAAGGCTCACCGGAAGTCTTCAAACTGGCTCCTCCCACCCACCCGGGTGGTATATACCTTGGCTCTGCCCCATGATGCCAGATCTTAGCCCGCTGGAAGCCAGGTTGCGTGCGTCTGCAGCCGTGGAGGTCGGGTAGGTCCGAGTGGATGAACAACACATACCACTCCTAGAACTACTGTTACAGGTGAGTAACTTCTTGTTCTAGGAGCATGGATATGTTGTTCATCCACACTCTTTGGCAGACTCCTAGCAGTTCTCCGGGAAGAAGGAGGCAAGGCGCAAACTCCCTACTTAGGGAACAGAGATTGGAGAATTGAGGTCCCAAAACCAGAATCCCAGCGTGACTCAAGATCGATGTGGTAGTGGGTGATGAAAGTGTTTGCTGACTTCCAGGTAGCAGCCAGACAGATTTCCTGGATAGGGATGTCCCTGGAAGCAGCCACCGATGCGGCAGTATGGTGAGCAGAATGAGCTCTTATCCCTCTGGGAGGCTCCATGCCCGCCAACTCATAGCACAGACCTATGTATGATGTAATCCACTTTGCAATGGTCCATTTAGCTGCAGGTCTGCCAGAAGCGGCTTTAGCGTAGGTGGCAAATAGCTGGTGAACCTCTCCCCTAATTTCTGCTGTCCTCTCCTTATTAGTAGGACAGAGCACGTCTCAGGTCCAAGGTATGGAGCCTGTATTCGGCCTCCGAGATGTAATTAGAGTAGTATACCAGCAGAGTCAGCACCTGGTTAAGGTGACACTCTGACACCACCTTCGGAAGGGATTTCGGGTGGGGACGTAGGACCACCTTATCCCTGTGGAAGACCAGAGAAGGGGAGTCCACCAAAAGTGCCTGGAGCTCCCCTGTCCTTCTGGCAGACATGATAGCCACCAGGAAGGCAGTCTTCCCGACAAGTGTGACAACTCACACTTGTGCATTGGTTCGAATGGCTTGTCCATGAGCTTTGCCAGTACCAGCAGTAGATCCCACGGAGGTAGAGGTTCACGCACCGGAGGGGATATGTGATCCAGGCCTTTGTTGATTAACTAGAATCTGCAGCTTATCCATCAGGTAGGGAAATGGGCAGACTGGGTGGGTCAAGCAGTCCTTATCTGCCGTCAAATTCTATGTTTCTGTGTTTGAAAAAGTGCCCAACCACTACTTCCTGCGCCAACGTCGGCTGACCGTCCCGCGCCCAGTAAGCAGAGATGGCTGCCAGGTGCACCCTAAGGGTTGATGACTGAAGACCCCTTTTGGAGAGAGACCAAAGGTAGTCGAGATTATTAGCCACTGAACAGGATAAAGGGTCCAGGCCCTTACCCTGACACCAAATGGAAAACCTTTTCCACTTGAAGGCATAACATTTCCTGGTTGATTTGTTTCTAGATGCTTCCACCACAGTGTAGACATCTTCAGAAAGACCCAAAGCCTGGAACTCTAGCCGCTGAGGTACCAGGTTGTGAGGTGCAGGGATTGAAGGTCCAGATGGAATACCTTCCCCTGATTGAATGATATCAGGTCCGGGTGTGTGCAAAGCCACTCCGGGTGCCTGCAGCTGAGGCTGAGGAGATCTGGATATCAGAACTGGCGTGGCTAGTCTGGGGCTACCAGGATCACCTTTGTCTTGTCCCTCCTCACCTTGAGAAGCACCTTGTGGATCAAGGGAAATGGAGGGAAGGCGTAGAGGAGGCCTGGGGTCCATGGCCTCGAAAAGGCATCCCCCTGCAGTGAGCCCTGCTGGGCAGGCATGAAATAGTCTCAGTTTGGTGTTTTCCCTGGAGGCAAACTGGTTCGCCTTCAGTTTGCCCCAACAGGAGAACAGGCTGTAAGCTATCTCTGGATGGAGGGATCACTCCTGGGATGTCTGGCCTAAGTGACTGAGAGCATCAGCTAGATGGTTTGAGGCTCCTGCCACATGGATGGCTAGGAGATCTGCCTTCAACTGACTCATGAGGGTCCAGATGCGGAGCGCTTCCTTGCACAGCAGATGGGAGTGCATGCCGTCCCGTTTGTTGAGGTAGTGCATGGTCGTGGTATTGTCCGTCTGGACTTGAACCAACTTGACCCCGGAGCTAAGAAGCGAAAGCTGACAGTGCCAGTCTGACTGCTCTGTGCTCCAACAGGCTGATGTGGCATCGGGACTCCTCGGGGGTCCAGTGCCCATGGGCCCTTTCGTCCTCCATGTGGGCTCCCCAGCCCATGAGAAAGGCATCGGTCGTGAGGACGACCGTTGGCTCGGGGCGGACAATCACGATCCATTCCTGCAACCGGTCTGGGGCGGTCCATCATTGGAGAGCGTCCCACATCTTCTGGGTTACAGTGATTAGCTGGTCGAAATAACCAAGGTGCTGAGTCCACTGGGTGGCCAGCTCCCACTGAAGGGGGCGCAAGAGCAACCGGGCCCAATGGACCACTGAGGTGCATGCCGCCATGTAACCCAAAAGGTGCAGAAAGTCCCGGGCAGGGTGCAAGTACCCAACCAGAAATGAGGCAGAGTTGGAAGCAGGTCTGTAGGGCCAGATCCCTGGACCTCTCTACCTCCTGTCGGGTGGAACCTGCTAGGAGCCAATTGTCGAGGCAAGGAGAAATCCTGACCCCCCCACCCCACGCCTGAGATGGGCCGCCACCACTGCAATGCATTTGGTTAAGACCCGAGGGGCCAATGACAGGCCGAACGGCATGGCTCGGAACTCGTACAATGTCCCTTCATCCCTAAAGCGGAGGAACCACTGATGGAATGGATGGATTGGAACGTGAAAGAACGTGTCCTGCAGATCCAGTGAACAGAACCACATGTTTCACTACAAGGATGGTATGATCTGGGACAGAGTGACCATCCGAAAGGTGCGTGACCTGAGATATTGATTCAGGTCATGCAGATCTAGAATGGGGCGGGCACCAGCCCCCCATCCGCTTGGGCACCAGGAAGTACCTGGAGACAAAGCCTGGGTCTGCTGTAGGATCCGCCACTGGAGCTGCTGCCTCTTGAGGAGGAGATGAGCGATGCCATCTCTGAGAGCTGACTGGGATTGAGCAGATACTCGTTCCTCCCGAGGAGCACGGGCTCGGCTTGGAGAGTACTGCTCAAATTCCAGAGGCAGTCCCTGACTGACCACTTCCAGAACCTACCTGTCCGTGGTGATAATGGACCAGGCGGAAATGAAAGTGGCGGAGCCGGACCCCCACGGGAGGACCCAGAGCTGGCGTGATGGGAGCAGGGTTGGCAGCCCCCGGCCCGTCACTGAGCAGGCTTGGAGAAGGAGGATCCAGGACCTGAACCTCGGCCTCCTTTACAGGCCTGTTGGGGACCATGCTTGGGCTAAGGGTGCTAAGCTTGAGCCTGCTGCTGGTTGCTGGTGATGCTGTCTGACTTGGAAGGAGAACTACTGAGTCGCAGGGGCAGAATGCTGAAAAGGCTTCTTCTTCTTCCTTCCTCTGCTGGTTCTTGCTCAAAGAACTCTTGGCAGAGGTAGCGTCCAAGCTTGCACTGGACTGTTCGATGCGCTGAAGATAACCGGCCACTCCTGGGCCGAACAAGTCGGTGCCAAGGAAGGGCATGTCAGCTAATTTATGATGGGTATCCACCAGAAAGGAGGAAAACCCTCAGCCAAGCCCTGCAACGAGAGGCAACTGTGGCGGCCATCGAACAGGCAAAAGAATCTCCTAGATCTAGGGCCGTCTGGAGCTGCTGTTTAGCAACAGCTCGACCCTGATCCCGGACCTGCTTGACCGTGGTCTGCATGTCTGTGGGGAGATGTGGGAGGACCTTGTCCAACGACTCCAGAAGGGTGTGAGAGAAGTGTGCCATGATGATGGATGAACTTGCCTGATGAAGGCCCAAGGAGGAAGCCGCATAGACCTTCCTGGCTGAATGGTCCAAAAGTTTGGACTTTTTATCAGGAGGTCGGTCAGTGTTGGCAGGACTGCCAGTACGCCTGAACACAGAGGCGGTCACCAGGCTCTCTGCCGAAGGGTGCTCTGTGAACCCCACAAGGGACCCCATGGGCACCGCGTACTTGCAGGCCATGCGGGCAGACAGAGCTGGACACTAAGCAGGACGCTGCCAAAATTCTAAGGCCAGTCCAACAATGGCCTCGGCCACAGTAAAGGCCTCTGTCAGGGTATCCCCTCTCTTGAGGACGTCAGTGAGAGGGTACTCCGCCTTTTTCTGGATAGGCTCCGGGGCATCCCTGTAGACTCAGAGATAAGGATGAGGATCCCTTGAAAAGACGAGGGACCTTCCTCCGTCTCTAGGCCAGCAGTTGAATCATCATCCCCTGGATGTGAATGAAGACCGGTGACGTATGAATCCGAAGAATCCGGATACAACGGCCTACTGCCCATGTCACCTTTGACTCGCTGAGGGTGGTTCGGGGTGACCGTGACCGACAATCGCCGTGGAAGTCCGGTGTCCGGTCTGTCTTCCTTGAAAGGAGCCACTCCCACAGGCTGCTTGGACGGTAGTTCCACCACAATAGGTGGAGAGAATGTTATGGGCCGAACAGGTGGTCTTGCTGGCTCTGCGGGCAGGGGAACCAATTTGGTTGGCTCCAAAGGAGTCTGCTTCGGCCTGAGAGGCAAAAGCCAAGTAATGGCCGAGAAAGAAGATGTGGTAGGCTAATGCCCAGACAGAATCAGCTGCTGCCACATGAGGTCCTCGTAGCACCGATGGAGTTTCCACCAGAGCCTCTCCTCATCTGAGGAGAATGAGGACGACCAATGGCGTTGCTTCTTTTTAGAGTGCTTGTGGCTCTTCCTCAGTCTGTCGGACGAGGGGTCCTAGACCCGTTAGATCGGGCAGGCCGACTCGCTCGCCGTAGACACTCAAGGGCCAGTGACTTCAGAGTCTGGGACTGGATCCTCGATGGGGACTCCAGCAGGCTGGGTCTCCTCATCGGGGAAGACAAGGACCGGGGTCCTTTCGTAAAGAGTTGTTGACCTGGAGTCTGCGACAGGGGATCGATTGGGTCGATGACTATCTCGACTTCATCGACCACATCCTTGGTCGGCTGGCATGACGGAAGGTCCGAGAAGCCAGCGACCGAAAAAGCGGTCTTGACCCGAGGTCGAGACCGCAAGCTCCTGGGACTGAGACCTCTCTCGGTCCCAAGAGAGCCTTCATCAGGACGAAAACTTGCTCGGGTCCTTATCCCGAAGACGGGATCGAGAAGACTACGGGCCCACAGGTGCCTCCCCCTTGGTAGGGGGAGAGACTGGCACAATTCCCTGAAGGAACCTGAGAAGGTGGAGCCCAGGTTGAGCGGAACAAAAGCTCCGGGAAGAGGATGCAGCGAGCGCCACTTCTTCCTCGAACGTGTGCATGCGTTCCAACTGCTCAGCAGATCCCACGGCCATGGAAACTGCCCACCTAGCCTCTTTAGATTTCACCGGATGATTCCTCTTCTCCGGTCTCCCCAGCTGCAAACATGCAAGATGGTCATCCAGGACTTTGGGATGGAAGACCAAGCAGAAACTGCAGGACAACGTGTCATGGTCGACACCAAGGCAGTAAATGCATGTGGAGTGGGGATCGGTACGCAACATTTTTTGACCGCAGGAGCACCACCGAAATCTGGGGGAAGATTTTTCTTCCAAAGTCGAGGCGATGAATTCGCGATTGCTAACATGAACAATTCGAATTTTTGGTAAAACTGAGGGTTTGAAAGCCAGAGCCTACAAAATGCATCAGCACGAGGGAGGCAACCTGAATCTTCCAGCAGAAAGGAAGATCTGGTGTTATGGGGCGGAGCCAAGGTATATACCACCTGGGTGGTGGGTGGAGGAGCCAGCTTGAAGACTCCCGGTGATCCTTAAAGGGGAAAGGGACATGCCAAAGAATGTGGATGAACAATATATCCATGGTCCTAGAATATAAATTATTCAGATTCTGAAGTTGCAAAACTCTCAGTCAGTCCTACGTGACATAGGGGTAGATGTCTTTCCAAATCCTAGTCCAATTAAAGGTGGCCTGGGGAAGTTGCGAGTTCCAATACTGAGACACTCCATCTACTTGTGGGTAAGCATACAAACTGGCACAGAGTTTGGAGACCGAGTGGGGCGCCGTAGTCACTTCAATGAGTGAGTGCAGGAATTCCTCAGCATTATTACAGGTGGCACCTGCTACTATACTCAGTATCAACACATGACTGAGCTGGTAAACTTTGAAAATCAGGGGGTTACCCAACCTATACCTCCGTATAATGTCCACCACCAAGAGACAAACTCCATCCCTGGTTAAATCACAAACCTTTACCTCCACAAGCTGGATTAGCCAGGAGAATGAAATTGGTTTCCCCCCTACTTTGAAATTGGGATTTCGGAAGACTGGTTGTGAAATGTCCATTTTATGCTTATACTTCAGGAAGGCAAATAATTGAGCATGCATCTTGACAGACACTGCGATGACAGAATTACGCAATGCCACTGGCAGTTCCTTGAGACCAATGTGTAAAAGTGCCTTAGGGGATACCAGAGGAAGTGATTAATTCCTGCTCTAGAGTCAACCAGACAGGGACGTACGAGGATGGTCCCTCCTCTGACCGAGAAGTGAGCCAGATAATGTATTTACCTGCATGGCTGGCCCAATAATATAAACCGATGTGGGGCAGTCGAAGTCCCCCCGATCCTTAGGTGCTGCCAGCTTGCAGTATGCTCTTCTCGGCGGGGCTTACCTAGCCAAATAAAGTTGGAAATAATAGAATACACCTTCTTAAACCATGAGAGGGGTAACCAAAAGTTCAAAATATTAATCAGGTAAAACAGACGGGGCAAGATATTTATTTTAATGAGGTTAATACGGCCCCAAAGGGACAAGGGTAAGGCCCTCCAAGTGGAGAGATCTTGTTGGATCAACCATATTAAGTCTGCCAAATTAAGTTGCCTCATCAGGACTTCGCTCCTGCTGAGACAGAGGCCAAGGTATTTAAGACGATTAGTGGACCATGTTAAGCCAAACTCAGTTATCTCTGCTTTAGGCACCCGAGAATTCAGAGGCATAACTACAGTCTTTTCCAGATTAATTTTATAATTTGAGAAAGAACTATACTCCCTGATAATCTCAAGGACAGCAGGAATCAAAGTGTGGGGATGTGAGAGATGAAAGAGAATGTCATCAGCATATGCTGACAATGTCAGTTCATGGGAGCCAATCTGAACCCCACTGATAACAGGACTGCCTTTAGTCTTGAGGAGCAGAGGTTCAAGGTAAAGATTAAACAATAATGGGGACAGGGGGCAGCCCTGCCTAGAGTCCGAATATAAAGGAAATTGAGAAGAGAAAATTCTGTTACAGTTTTTTACTTATTCTTGCTAATGTATGCCTATTTTGTTAGAATCTGCCTAAAAAAAAGCTGTAATACTTGCAAACTGCTCTTGCTAGATTGATTAAGTGAAACAGCCCTTTCCTTTGCCTCTGTAACTGCCGACCAGACTTCAGGGCGCCAAGGAAATCGACCCCTTTCATTTGTAAATTAGTTTCATCACTGGGTAGCCCGACCATTGTCTGGGACCAGTACTATTTGGCTTCACTTTCTCCTCCCCTTCGGCAGAGAACCCTCCAGGGCTCCCAGCTCATCCGCCGCCAAAACCACGGCCACTGGGCAGTCGGCGCCCAGCCGCGGCTAGAGACCACTTGCTCGGACTCCAAACCCAGAGAGGTACAGCAAAGCCGCAAATTTTACGCCCACCCACCCATCCCTCCTGACCATTATTATATAGACCTCCTTGCACCACCACCCTCTGCCACTGGCTTTCCCACAAATATATCCTCCCTGCCTCCCTAGGATGCCCACAGACATATACATTTTGGGCTGCCGCTTCAGGTTCAAGTGTCCCATCCTAACTAACCCACCGCAGTCTCCCCTAATACTCGTCTCAGATCAGATTTGTGACTTCTTATTACTGTCCCTAGTCGCTGTGTCATAGTAAATTCTCCTTGCTCCCTACAAGTGGTTTCAGCACCTACATCCCTTTGCTGACCCTGTGGTGTGTAGCCTTAGCTGGTGATACTTCTTAGATCAGGTTTATGACTTCTCGTAACTATCTCTAGTCACTCTGCCATAGAAACATCTCCTTGCTCCCTTCAAGTGGTATCGGCACCTATATCCCTTTTCAGACCCCGTGGCACGTAGCCTTACCTGTTGATAACTTGCCCAGATTAAGCCCTTACAATTGTTTCTCTTTCTGACCCCAGACTTTAACCATGGAACTTGCAATCTGGCTTTACCTAATTACCGCCTTATGCACCCTACCCTTATTAGGGTACACGCCAGATGGAATTTACCCCAAAGAGGACTCATATCCCCTACCACAAGAATGTCTACTCATGGAGTCCCAATACAACTCGTGCTATGGCCCCAAGTTGTCATACCCACTTTCAGTCGAGTCTCCCTCTCGGGCAGCCACTGGCATCTCGTTACCTACCCAAGGAATGTTACCTACTCGGCCCAGTACCTGTATCTACAGGTGTCGTACGGCTAGGGTCTTAGCATGTGTATCACTAGGACTGAACAGTACAAAGAATAGGTCCTGTTAAACTTAACCCTGGTTCTATACAAGCAATTCCTTCACCGTCTGAACTCACGAAGTATAAAGGTATCAGCTTTATGCATGCTAATGTGTGTAGCCTCTTAAAGAAACTCACCTCAATACAGGCTTGGGCTATCCACACAGAGCCAGATGTACTTGTCATATCTGAATCTTGGCTTCGTCCATCCACGCCAGACAAAGAGGTCAATATCCCCAACTATCTGTTATTCAGAGCCGACAGACTAACCAGAGGCAGTGGTGTAGCCATCTATGTTAAGAACAAGTTTAAGGTAGCTTCCCTTAACACTACATCAATTGCCAATGCCTTTGAATGCCTTTCCTTAAAAATAAAAATATCTACATCAATGGCCCTCCATGTCATAGGATGTTATAGACCCCCATCCTCGGGGTCACAGCTCCTGTCCCACCTATCATCTACTATGAGAACCAACACAACGGAAACAATTATACTAGGGGACCTTAACTACGACTGGCTGTCAAGCGCATCTCTTCCACTTAAATCCTTATGTGACTCTCATGGGCTCACTCTACTTATTAATGAATCTACTCGGATCAATAAGAAAAACCCTACGAAAAGTACACTATTAGATGTACTTCTAGTAAGCAAACCCATTTCTTCTCCCATGCTGGGATCTTTTCTGCCGATGTTAGTGACCATTGCTTTATTGCTGGCATAAGAGCAGTCCCTGAAGCAACAGCCTCAACAACGTTCTCTACCAAAAGATCAAAACGGAATTTTGACCCGCTTGCATATATCAACGACCTGAAAGCCTCTCTGCTTTGGCAGACCTTTTATTTAGCCAAATCAGTAGAAACAGCATATGCCATTTTCCACTAAATTGTATCCAGCATTCTTAACACCCACGCACCCTTAGTCAAAACCCACATAAAGACTAGAAAGTGCCGTTGGTTTACAGTAGACATCAAGGCAGCACTATTAAAAAGAGACAAGCTCTGGCATCTAGCACGCAAATCCCACAAAGCTGAAGACGGGCATCTTTTCAGAACAGCCAGAAACCACTGTACAAAGCTAATTCGGGAAACCAAGTCCATTTTCTATCTCTCTGAACTCGACACTGCCTCAGACTGCCCTACCAAGCTCTGGTCCACAATAAAAGAACTTTCTGGTAATACCACTGGAAACACTCTCCCCTCAAAAATTATTTCTGACAATGTAACTATCAACAACAATAAAGAGATACTACAAGCCTTCAACAATCACTTTGTTACTGCAGGGCTAGCTTTTGATAACTCACCTGCACGCAACCTCCCAGCTTACCATGCAACCTTCAGAATCTAGTCCCTCAGATGCAGTCTTTTCATTCTCTCCTGCCTCACTAAAAGAGTTCGAAGATCTCCTCCCCTAGTTGGACACCAGAAAATGTGCTGGTGCTGACACCTTCGATCCATGATACCTAAAGATTGCCTATCATGTCTTGGCCGTACCTATTACGCATCTATTTAACTTGTCCCTTTCTCAAGGGACCCTCCCCAAACTGTGTAAGACCGCACATTGTTTAAATCCGGAGACCCCGGTGATCTAAACAACTACAGGTCCATCTCCCTTCTCCTGGTACTATCAAAACTTCTGGAAAAAATTGTAAATGCCCAGCTGAAATCTTTCATAGATGATACTAACCTGCTCAATCCAATGCAATCTGGTTTCAGAACTGAACATAGTACAATCACAGCCCTGGCCACGGTGACAAATGATTGGCAGGGCGAGCTAGACAACAAAAAATTTGTCTGCACCATTTTTCTAGACCTAAGTAAGGCCGTTGACGCCGCTGACACCGCTGACCACAGCCTCCTTCTTTCTTCATTAAAAGCTACTGGTCTAGATTCTACCTCCTTGCATTGGTTCCACAAGAAAAAATTACTCACTTTAGTAATGTTGTTTCTTCTAATGGAGTCTTGCTATATTATGACAATTGCAGTATGACCGCAGGTTAGAACTGCTCTGGAGGTGAAATAGTTAACTTTCCATGCAGGCATGGAACTTAGAGCACGAGCTCGGTTGAAAACTCTGCTGTCTGTTGTGCTTCAAACGCAAACTGTCAGATCTTTACGAGCTAAAACTCACTAAGGTTCTGTGTGGAAGCTGTAAACCTACACTAGCCAACTGGCTACTAACATAAACACTCATTTTGGCCTAAAACAAAGACTCAAGTCAGGAGACCCAAAATGCAAAAACACAACACCAATTCACCCAAAAAGGTAGGTGAAAAACAAGAAGGTGGGCATCAAAAAAAGTGCCAACCCTGTACTGCCCACCCACATCCCCAAAACAGAGGTTCTGAGAGGGGCAGGCAGGGAGGGAGGTCATAATATAGCAAGACTCCATTAGAAGAAACAACATTACTAAGGTGAGTAATTTTTTCTTCAAACATGAAGTCTTGCTATATTATGACAATTTCAGACTACACAGCAGTACCCCCACGGAGGAGGGACAGAACCTACCTAGGAAATAGGTTCTGAAGCATGGCTGTGCCAAACTGAGCATCACTCCTAACCTGGATGTCCAGGGAGTAATGCTTGGTAAAAGTGTGAACTGTTTTCCAGGTAGCTGCTCAACATATTTCTAGAATACGAATGTCTCTGGCAGCAGCCAGAGAAGCAGCTGTACCTCTGGTAGAGTGAGCCCTCAGGCCTGAGGGAGGGAACTTTACCCAACTTCTCATAGCAGAATTGGATACAAGAGACAATCCACCTGGCAATGGATCTTTAGTGGCTGGCTTCCTACCAACTTCGCCATAGGTGAGGAACAGTTGGAGGAGTCAAACCTATGACCCTTGGTACGCCTATGTAGTAACTAAGGCCTCTTCACATCTAGGCTGTGCAGCATCCTCTCCCCAGAGGAGGAGTGGTCAGTGAAGTACACTGGAAGTGAAATAGAGTGATTAAGGTGGAAATCTGAAACCACCTTAGGCAGGAACTTTCTGTTAGTCTGAAGGACCACCTTATCTCTGTGAAAAGAGATAAACTCCTGCTCCACTGACAACGCTTGTAATTCACTTATGCCCTGGCCAGAGGTGATGGCTACCAAAACACAGTTTTCCAAGTCAAGTACTTGAGCTCAGCTGAAGACAAGGGCTCAAGGCTGGCATAAGCTGAGCAATACAAATATTAAGATCCCAGGCAGGGCAGGATCCCTGAATGGAGGGTTGGTGTGAAACAACCCTTAAAAACTTAGAAAATACAGGATGAGCTGAAAGGGAAGAGGATTTACCTGCTGAAATAAAAGCAGACACAGCTGCCAAGTGCACCTTCAGGGTAGCTGGTCTCAGCCCCAAAGAATTCAGGTGGACCATATAATCCAGGACTGTGGGTAGATCAGCAGAGACTGGGAAATATGCTTTCCGAGCACCATATGGAAAACCTTTTCCATTTGGAATTGTAAGTAGCCCTGGTGGAAGGCTTCCTTGCCTGCCTCAATATATCCATTACACCTGGGAAAGGTGTAAATCAGCAAACTCTAACTCTTCAAGAACCAAGCCTTGAGATTGAGAGATTTGAGATTAGTACCAGACCCTTCCTGGGCACAGGTTAACAGATTGTGATTCCTGGGAAGGGACAGGGGAGGATGGACTGCTAAGGACAGCAGGAGTGATACCAGGCTGTCTGGCCCAATCGGAGCTATCAGAATGACTTTGCATGATTGGGATCTGATTTTGACTAGCACTTTGAACAGGAGAGGAAAGGGAAGGAAGGCATAGAGAAACTTCCCCTCCCAACTGAGGGCTAAGGCATCCAGGAGGAGTGAGCCCAACACTGGGGGCCTGCAGCAAAATAGAGGAAGTTAGTGATTGTCTGGGGCTGCAAAAAGATCTATCTACGGGGTGCCCCATCTGGCAAATACTACTCCCAAGACCAGGGGATCCAGTGACCATTCGTGGTGGCCCTGGGAAATCCTGCTGAGAGCATCTGCCAGGACATTGTCCTTGCCTGGGAGGTGAACTGCCGTGAGGAAGGTGTTCAGGAGTAAGCCAGAGACCACAACTTCATCGCTGTGCGCAAGGCCGGACCGAGTGCCCCCTTGTTGATGTACCGCATTGTAGTGGTGTTGTCTGTTCTGACCTGAATACTCTTGCTCTGAACAGATTTGGAAAAAGCTTGAAGTGCTAGAAAAACCGCTCTGAGCTCCAACAGGTTGATGTGGAGCAGAGATTCCTGGGGAGACCACAGACCCTGGGTGGTGAGGTCACCTGTGTGAGCTCACCAGCCCAAGAGGGACGCATCTGTAGTAAGGATTAGAGAATGAGACTGAGTGGCAAAAGGAACCCCTTGTCTCAGGTTGCTCTGATCCTGCCACCATTGTAGGGCTTGGATCAGGGTTCGAGTTACTGGGATCAGCTTGGTAAGAGGATCCTTTTGGAGACCAAAGCCTCAAATGGAACTGGATGTCCCTCATCTCGAAATATTGCTCCTTGCACAACTGCTGTGGAAGCAGCCATGTGTCCTAGGAGCTGCAGAAATGCCTGCTGGTCGGGAGACCTGCAGGTAAATGAGGAGGCCAGGGAGACTAGGGTCTTGCCCTATCCAGGGGAGGAAGGCCCTGGCTTCCTGTGTGTTCAGTTCTGCGCCTATGAAGGTAAGAAGCTGGACCGGCTCTAGAACTGACTTTAAGAGATTCAGAAGGAAACCTAGAGAGGTAAGCAGTTGCTGTGTTATCTGAAGGTGTAAACTGATCTGGTCTGGGGACTGGCCTACTAAGAGCCAATCGTCCAGGTAAGGAAAGATGGCAATCTTTTGCCTTCTTAGGTAGGCAACTGCTACAGCCAGGCATTTGGTGAATACCTTGGGGCAGAAGTGAGCCGAAGGCATTGCTCTGAACTGGTAGTGGCCTGAGGGCAGCTCGAACCTGAGGTACTTTCGATGGGAGCTTCTGATGGGAATATGGAAGTAGGCATCCTTGAGGTCCAGGGAAGCTAGCCAGTCCCCTGGCCTTAGAGAGGTAGGATAATTCCAGAGTCACCATTTTGAACTTTGGCTTTAAAAGGTGCTTGTTTAATATCTGAAATCCAGGATGGGCCGCCATTCTCCCGTCTTTTTTGGGGTAAGGAAGTACCTGGGTACAATCCTTTGCCCTGGTGTAGGGGAGGAACCCTTTCCACAGCTCTGAGAGCCAGGAGGGTAGAGACCTCTGCCTCTAGGACGAGTGCCTCTGATGGAGCTGCAGCTGGAAAAGATCTGGTTCTCAGCTTTGGAAATTTTTTGAAGCTGAGAACCAGTCCCTGGCTTACTACTTCCAGGACTCACTTGTCTGATGTTAAAGACTTCCAGTTCTGGACAAAGTAAGCTAGCCTGCCCCCTACAGGTAGAGGAGAATCGGCCCTGGCAATCCCATCAGGGTGCCTGCTTGGCAGGGCTTTGGGCTGAGGGTGGAAGCAGACCCGTTTGCAATCTCGGCTCTGCTTCTCTAAAAGAACCCCTCTGAGCATAGGCAGAGGAGGAAGCTTGGCTTGGTAAAAGGCTATGAAAGGCCTGCCCCTGCCTCTAGGAAGCTGCTTTTGAGAGTGGCCTGCCTTTCCTGCCTGTGCACTCCTATAGGTGGTCCTATATTCATCCATTTTCTTCATGTAATTCTCTGTTTGCTCTCAAATAGAGAATTTCCACAACAGGAAAATCCATGGTCTTAGACTGGGTATCCTGAGACAGGGTAGTACATCTGAGCCAAGCCATCCCTGCTGAAGTGCCACAGATGTAGCTATGACCTTGATGAAACATCATTAGAGTCCACTGCAGCATGAATTGCACCTTGGATGCCTCAATACCATCCATAGCCACCTGTTCCAGCTCCCTGGCAAGCTGGTCAGGGACTTGTTTCGCTAGGGCCAGCACAGTATCCCATCTGGATTTCTGGTACCTAGCAGCATAAGCCATATAATTTGCTTGTCTGAGTCCCAAAGATGCTGCCATGTACTGTTTCTTTGCCATAGCATCAATCTTCCTGGAGTCCTTCTCAGCGGTGTGAAGCTGGGAATATTAGCCTTGTCACAGGCTGCAGCCTGCACTACCCCCACATGGCTGCATTGTTGAGTGAGGAAATCAGTGTCGGAGCCTGATAAGGTATACCTCTTGTCCATCCTTTTATCCACAGGAGGTATAGTGTGCGGAGTTTTTAAAACTTTTACTGTTTCCGAAAAGATTTATGCAAAGGAATAGACAGTCTCCTAGACCCAGGAATATCCATCATTTCTACATAGTCTGGCTCCTCTTGGTCATCAACAGCTTCCTCAACAGGGAGCCGGAGAGTTTCAGCAACTTTTTTTATAAAACATGAAATGAGAAGGGGACTCAGAAAGCCTTGGAGGAGAAACCCTAGGGGTCTATCTGGAGAGATGTCCGGATCAATGGGCACATCCAGATCTTCAAAACCATATTCACTCTCCTCATATTCCTCTTCCCCCTCCCGGTTCCTAAAATCCTCAAAATCATAATCTTGAACCGGTGGAACCTGCCGAACCGAATGCTTACCTGAAGGTGTCGGTTGGTCAGAACCGAGAGAGAGCTGGACAATTTGAATTGCTTTAGCTATTCTCAGCAGTTGGGGAGAGAACTTTGGCTCTACACTAGCTGACTTTCTAGTCCTTTTGCTGGAACCGCTCCTCAGAACCCGGCCCTTCGTTTGCCGAGTATAATCGCCTGGTCAGAGGGCACTCCCTCCGGTTCAGTTGGCACCGAACCGGCTGGCCATCCGGCTCAGTAGACTTTTGGCCTCTTTCCCTGAGCCTAGCAACTCTCTTATCTATGGTGGCAGCAGGGAAATTGTGACAAATCTGCAGTCTGAATTGAGGTGGTCAAACCCAGACAAAGACACATGGTGTGTGGGTCAGCCTTAAAGCTTCCCACAACACTACAGTGTTGAAACCCAGTGGGTCTGGTTTTTCTTTTGGGTTTCTCAGACATGATGCCAGCCTAACCAAACTTGCCCGTTTATGGCAATCCACCAAGCAAGACACCCTTATCGGTTCCCAACCGTGTCACGGGTCGTGGAAAAAACCGTAATGAAATACGTTTTTTTTAGAACTGATAAGAACCGGGAACCGCACTCTAAAAAAGGACTAGTAGATTTTAAATACAACCTGATCGGTTCAAACCCGAACCGATAAAGAATTACAAGTTCCACACAGAAAAAATAAATGTAAAACCTGTCTATTACTTACATTACCACAGACAGAGCTTGAACCGACCGGTTGCGGTTTAATTTCGGCTAAAAACTGAAAAATAATACTTCAAACAACATGAAGTCTTGCTATATTATGACTAATGCAGTTTGTCCCACCATTAGAACTGCTCCGGAGGTGAAAGAGTTAACTTCCATGCAGTGCATGGAACTTAGAGCGCGAGCTTGGTTAAGAAAGCTCTGTCAGGGTTATTTCAAACCGAAACCGTCAGATTCTTTACTCCGCCTCACTGAACAGTCACTCCAGAGATTCCTCCTGCTGCTCGGTTCATTTTCTTGGTTTAAAGAGTTTTTTCTCAGTTAAATTCAACCACGATTATCATTATTTTAACCGCAAACTGATCGGTTCAAGCTCTGTCTATGGTATTGTAAGTAAAAGATAGGTTTTCTGTGTGGAACTTGTAAATGTTTATCGGTTCGGTTTGAACCGATCAGATTGTATTTAAACTTCATTCTGAAGCGTTTTAAGGCTTGTTAGAGTGCGGTTCCCGGTTCTTATCGGTTCCAAAAAAAACGGATTTCATTACGTTTTTTTCCACGACCCGTGACACGGTTGGGAACTGATAAGGGTGTCTTGCCTGGCACTGCCAAAAAAGGCAAGTTTTGGTTATGCTGGCATTATGTCTGAGAAACCCAAAGAAAAACTGGCCCACTGTTTCAACACTGTAGTGTCTGTGGGGAAGCTCTTGCCAAGGCTGACCCACACACCATGTGTTTATTGTCTGGGGTTTGACCACCTCAATGCAGACTGCCAGATTTGCAAGAATTTCCTGCAGCTACCCTAGATAAGAGAGTTGGTAGGCTCAGGGAACTAGAGGCCAAAAAGTCCGCTGACCCGGATGGCCAGCTCGGTTCGGTGCCAACTGAACTGGAGGGAGTGCCCTCTGACCAGGGCCAGACTTCCTCGGGCAAACGTAAAGCTGACTCTGAGGAGCCCAGTTCCAGCAAAGAGAACTAGAAAGTCAGCAGGTGTGGAGTCAAAAATTCCTTCTCCAACTGCTGCAGAGATAGCCAGGGCAATACAGATTGTCCAGTCACTTTCCCCTGTTCCTCGAACCGCCACTATCTGGCAAAAGGTCGGTTTGGTCGGTTCCACCAGTTCAAGAATATGATATAGAGGAGTTTTTATGAACCAGAGGAGGGGAGGATGATTATGATCAGTGTGAATGAGACTTGAAAGTCTGGGTGCCTATTGAACCGGACATCTCCCCAGACAGACCTTTGAGAATCTCCCCTAGGCTTGCCGAGTCCCTCTCTCATTTTCTGTTTTATAAAAGTTGTTGAAACCTCCAGCTTCCTTTAGAGGAGGCTTTGGATGAGCAAGAGGAGCCTGACTTTGTAGAGATGATGGATATCCCAGAGTCCAGGAGATTGTCTATTCCTTTACATAAATCTTTTAGGAAACAAACAATAAAATTTAAAAGCTCTAATTCTGTGCCTCCTGTGGATAAAAAGATGGACAGGAGGTACACTTTGTCAGGTCCTGATACAGAATTTCTTTCACAGCAATGTAGTCATGTTGGGGTAGTTCAGGCTGCAGACTGTGATAAAGCTAATATTCCCCTGGCTTCACATCCTCCTGACAAGGACTCCAGGAAGATTGATGCCATGGCCAAAAAACAATACATGGCAGCGTCTTTGGGACTCAGACAAGCAAACTATATGGCTTATGTTGCGAGATACCAAAATCTAGATGGGATACTGTCATGGCTTTAGCCAAACAGGCCCCTGGCCAGTTAAGGAGCTGGAGCAGGTGGCTGCTGATGCATGAGGCATCTAAGTGCAATTTCATGCTGCAGTGGATTCTAATGATGTATCCTCAGAGTCATGGCTACATCTGTGGCTTTTTGTAGATTGGCTTGGCTCAGGTGTACTACTTTGTCACAGGATACCCAGTCTAAGGCTATGGATTTTCCTGTGGGGAAATTCTCTGTTTGGGGAGCAGACAGAGAATTATATGAAGAAAATGGATGAATATAGAACCACTTATAGGAGTGCACAAGCCAAGGAACGGCAAGCCACTCCTCAGAGGCAGCCCCCCAGGGGTAGGGACAGGCCTTTTTACCAGACCCAGACCTCCTCTTCAGCTTATGTTCAGAGGGGGTTCTTCAGAGGGAGAGGCAGACGGGGTACAAGCAGGCCTGCTCCCACCCCTCAGCCTGAAGCCCCTGCCAAACAGGCACCCTGATGGGATGCCCAGGGCCGGCTCTCCATTACCTGTAGGGGGCAGGCTGGCTTACTTCGTCCAGGACTGGGAGTCTAACATCAGACAAGTGGGTCCTGGAAGTAGTGAGCCAGGGTCTGGTTCTCAGCTTCAAAAAATTTCCAAAGATGAGAATCAGATCTTTTCCACCTGCAAACCCTTTAGAGACTCTTGCCTTGGAAACATAACACTCAACCCTCCTGGCTCTCAGAGCTGTAGAAAAGGTTTCTCCCCTACACCAGGGCAAGGGTCTGTACTCCAGGTACTTTCTTATCCCAAAAAAGACAGGAGAGTGGCGGCCCATCCTGGACCTAAGATATCTGAACAAGCACCTTTTAAAACCAAAATTCAAAATGGTAACTCTGGGAATGATTTTACCCTCCCTAAGGCCAGGGGACTGGCTAGCTTTCCTGGACCTCAAGGATGCCCACTTCCATGTTCTTATCAGAAGCTCCCACTGAAAGTACCTCAGATTCGAACTGCCCTCAGGCCATTATCAGTTCAGAGCAATGCCCTTCGGCCTTACCTCTGCCCCAAGGGTATTCACAAAATGTCTGGTAGTAGCAGCTGCTCATTTAAGAAGGCAAAAGATTGCCATCTTTCCCTACCTGGACGACTGGCTCATTGTGGGTCAGTCTCCAGACTAGGTCAAATCACACCTGCAAGTTACCCAGCAGCTGCTTACCTCTCTGGGCTTTCTTCTCAATCTTCCAAAGTCAGTTCTGGAACCTGTCCAGGTACTCACCTTATAGGTGCAGAACTGGACACAAAGCAGGCCAGAGCCTCCTTCCCCAGAAAGGGTAAGGACCCTGGTGGCCCTGGCCTCGTCCTTCACTCTGCAGGTCTCTCGACCAGCAAGAGTTTCCTGCAGCTCCTACGACACATGGCTGCTTCCACAGCTGTAGTGCAGGAGCAAGATTTCAGATGAGGGACATTCAGTTCCATTTGAGAGCCTTCTGGTCTCAAAGAAGAGATTCCTCATCCAAGTTAAGCCCAGTGACTCGAACCCTGATCCACGCCCTTCAGCGGTGGCAGGATCAGAGCAATCTGAGACAAGGGTGCCCTCATCCTCTATCTCACTCCTTGACCCTTACTACAGATGCGTCCCTCTTGGGATGGGGAGCTCACATGGGCGACCTCTCCACCCAGGGGTTGTGGTCCCCTCAGGAATCTCTGCTCCACATCAATCTGTTGGAACTCAGAGCTGTTTTTCTAGCACTTCAGGTTTTTCTGCATCTGTTCAGAACAAGGTGGTACAGGTCAGAACAGACAACACCACTACAATTGGTACATCAACAAACAAGGGGCACTCGGTCTTCGGCCTTGTGCACCGGTGATGAAGTTGTGGTCTCTGGCTTATTCCTGAACACTTCCTCATAGCAGTTCACCTCCCAGGCAAGGACAATGTCCTGGCAGATGCTCTCAGCAGGATTTCCGGGCCATCACGAATGGTCACTGGATCCCTAGTACTGGGATAGTTTTTGCCAGATGGGGCACCCCTCAGATAGATCTTTTGCAGCCCCAGACAATCATCATCTTCCACTTTTTGTTGCAGGCCCCAGTGTTGGGCTCAGTCCCCTGGATGCCTTTTCTCCTATTGGGAAGGAAGCTTCATGCCTTCCCCTTCCCTCTCCTGTTCAAGGTGCTAGTCAAAATCAGGTCTCAGCCCTGCAAGATGATCCTGATTGCTCCAGACTGGGCCAGGCAGCCCTGGTACCCACTCCTTCTGTCCTTAGCAGTCCATCTTCCCCTGTGTCTCCCCAGGAACCACAATCTGTTAACCTGTGCCCAGGGGAGAGTCTGGTATCCGAATCTCAAATTCCTCAACCTCAAGGCCTGGCTTTCGAGGAGTTAGAGTTTGCTGATCTACAACTTTCTCAGGGTGTTCTTGAAATCTTGATAGCTTCTAGGAAGCCTTCCACCAGGGCTACCTATAACTCCAAGTGGAAAAGGTTTTCCATATGGTGTTCTGGGAAGCATATTTCCCCGGAATCTGCTGATTTACCCACTGTTTTGGTTTGGACTATATGGTCCATCTTAATTCTTTGGGACTGAGACCAGCTACCCTGAAAGTGCATTTGGCAGATGTCTCTGCTTTTATTTCAGCAGGGAAGCCCTCTTCTCTTTCTGCTCACCCTGTATTTTCCAAGTTTTTAAGGGATTGCTTCATACCAATCCTCCATTCAGGGACCCTGCCCTGCCTGGGATCTTAATGTTTGCATTGCTCAGCTGATGCAACCCCTTGAACCTCTGTCTTCGCAGAGCTAAGTATTTGACTTGGAAAACTGTATTTAGTAGCCATCACTTCTGCCAGACGCAAGTGAGTTACAGGTTTTATCAGTGGAGACTGACTTTATTTTTCACAGGGATAAGGTAGTCTCAGGACTAACAGGAAGTTTTGCCTAAGGTGGTTTCAGATTTCCACCTTAACCAATCTATTTCACTTCCAGTGTTCTTCACTGACCATTCCTCCTCTGGTGAGAGGAGGCTGCACAGCTTAGATGTTAAGAGGGCCCTAAGTTATACACAGAGCTACTCAGGTCACAGGTTTGACTCCTCCAACTATTTCTCACTTATGGTGAGGTTGGGAAAGGGAGACCTGCCACTAAAAGATCCATTGCCAGGTGGATTGTCTCTTGTATCCAATTTTGCTATCAAAACTGGGTAGTTCCCCTTCAGGCCTGAGGGCTCACTCTACCAGAGGTACAGCTGCGCCTCTAGCTGCTGCCAGAGACATCCCTATCTTAGAGATATGTCAAGCAGCTACTTGGAAAACAGTACACACTTTCACCAAGCATTACTCCCTGGATATCCAGGCCAGGAGGGATGCTCGGTTTGGCACAGCCGTGCTTCACAGCCTATTCCTAAGTAGGTTCTGTCCTCCTCCATGGAGGTACTGCTGTGTAGTCTGCATTAGTCATAATATAGCAAGACTTCATGTTGTTTGAAGAAAAATTACTCACCTTAGTAATGTTGTTTCTTCTAATGGAGTCTTCATATATTATGACCTCCCCCAGCCTGCCCTCTCAGAACTTCTACTTTGAGTATGGGGGAGTCCACTGTTGGCACTTATTGATGCCCCTTTATGTTTTTCCACCCTTCTTGTTGGGGTGTTTGGGTGTTGTGTTTTATTTATTTTATCTTATTTTTCTGGTCCCCTGACTTGAGTCTTGGTGTTGGGACCAGAAAATGTGTAATTATTTTAGTAGCCAGTTGGCTAGTGTAGGTTACAGCTTCCACACAGAGCCTTAGTGAGTTTTGCTCGTAAAGATCTGACGGTTTTGGTTTGAAATAACCTGACAGAGCTTTCTTAACCGAGCTTGCGCTCTAAGTTCCATGCACTGCATGGAAGTTAACTCTTTCACCTCCGGAGCAGTTCTAATGGTGGGACAAACTGCATTAGTCATAATATAGCAAGACTCCATTAGAAGAAACAACATTACTAAGGTGAGTAATTTTTTCTTTTAAACCGACAAAATGAACCGAGCAGAAGGAGAAATCTCCGGAGCGACTGTTCAGTGAGGCGAAGTAAAGAATCTGACAGTTTGCGTTTGAAGCACAACAGACAGAGTTTTCAACCGAGCTCACGCTCTAAGTTCCATGCCTGCATGGAAAGTTAACTATTTCACCTCCGGAGCAGTTCTAACCTGCGGTCATACTGCAATTGTCATAATACAGCAAGACTTCATGTTGTTTGAACTACCTTTCTGATAGGCACCGACAGGTCAAGGCCGAAGGTGAACTCTACCCCTCAAATCTGTTAAAAAGAGGCATCCCGTAGGGATCCATCCACTCCTATTTGCCATCTACATTAACAATATAGACTCAGGCATCAATGAAGCAAAAATTCATCTGTTCGCAGGTGATACAGTGATCTACCTAAGCCGTACAACTCCTGAAACTGCCTGTAGCGACCTGCAAGCCGACTTCAACATACTTCAATACCAGCTCCTTAGTAAAAAAATGCTACTTAACACCAAAAAGACAAAGGCGATGCTATTTTCACCTATTAACCATGCAGCCTACCCTGCTCTACCCCCATCACCACCCTCTTAGGAGAAATCCTGGAATTTGTGCCGAAATTCAAATACCTGGGGCTCTAGCTAGACTTCAAACTCTCCTTTGCAGACCACCTGGAGGATTTGTTAAAAAAACTGAGGGAGAGACTAGGTCTCTTCTTCAGGTTAAACTGCCTACTGACTACAGAGGCCAAGAGACAGCTAGTTCAGTCTACGTTCCTTTCCCTAACTGATTACACTGACTTTATATATAGCCAATGTGCTACTTCATACCTCGGTAAATTGGACATACTTTACCACCGAGCCCTGCGCTTCATCACTGGTCTCCCCTTCTCCACCCATCATTGTTTTTTATATGCGGACGTAGGTTGGACCTCCCTACACTACAGACGAAATAAAAATGCAGCTCTCTGGACGTACAGAGCTATCACTGGCAAACTTCTGCAGTACATTGTTGACTGCCTGACTCTCAATATGCCTGGAACCTATGCCCTAAGAAGCTGTTCACTGATTTCTCTGAAAGTGCCCAAAGCCCTAACACAGTTTGGGAGAGCTGCCATAGGATTCATTCTACCGTCACATTTTGGAATGTGCTACAGAAATTACTAAAACTGAGGACTCCTGTTTGTCTCACTGTGTTTAAAACATTATACTCAGCATACGTTACAGAAGCCTGCAACTGCTTCCAATGATCCTAGCTTACTTACTCTCCCCTTCCACATCCTCCCTGCTTTTCCCATCCTCCTTCCTTCTTGTATCAGTGCACAACTTGTCCCTGAGCCACCTACTTATCTACCGCCCTAAATCTCACCCTCCCTCACCCACCTATTCCTTGTATACCCACAGTATCTCATTCCTTCACTCCTAGTAATATCCCAGTTCCAGACTCCCCCCCCCCCCACCAACTGCCCACTTCTCCCAACACGTCTCCCCTTGATACGCCTGGGTCTTTTTAAACTGACTATGCATGTCTCTTCGCTTGTAGCTTCCACTTCAACTAATCTCTTCACTGGACTATAATGCCTTTATCTTACAGGAATACTGAACCATGTATGTTGTTGTATCTGGTATAACTTTTTACTGACTTGCTACCCTAGTGTTATGTATACCTTTACCGACTGTCTTTTACTTGAACCCAAATGTATTTTTACTTATCCCATCTATTGCAGGCCTACCTGTACTGTTGTACTCTTGCATCTACTGTCTATTTGTTTGTATATAAATGTATTGTTACTTGACTTGTGTAATGCAGGTCCACCTTGTAAATGAGCTTGCTCAATGGTGTTCGCCTGGATCAATAAAGAATTTGATTAATTGATTGAGTACATACGGGCACTAGGGAAGGAATAAAGACTCTGAATCCAATTAATAAATTGGGACGGAAAACTGAAACATTGTAAGGCACCGAAGAGGAACTGCCAATCCACCCTACTGAAGGCCTTCTCCTTGTCCAGAGAAACAAGAGCAAAGGGGTGCTCTGAGTACCTGGACACGGAGAAGATGTGGGCTAATTTCCGAAGATGGTCTGATGACAAACGGGTAACCATGAAGCTTACTTGCTCAGGACCTATAAGTGACGGCAAACCTGTCCGAGTTTATCCGCCAAAATTTCAGCAAAAATCTTAATATCATAATTCAGGAGTGAGGCGATGGGCAGGCCTATCCCCAGCGCAGCACTCTGTAAGGGAATTGGTTGACTTCTTGGTCTTATGCGACCCCTGGAGAGTCCTACATCCTGACTCCAGAGAATTCACCTTTAATTCTTTAGTTCATGGCTCCTTGTCCCGGCTTGATTACTTTTTTATTAGCTGGTCTTTACTGACAGGAGTTTTGGGCTGTGAGATGGACCCTGGTGTCATCTCGGATCATTCCCTAGTCTGGTGTAAACAGGTACTAACACCCTTCTCTGAAAAGGAAACCATATGGAAACTCAACAACCAATTGTTGAAAGACAAGAGAGTGGTGGAGTGTATCAAGGAGTGTATAGATGTGTTCATCTCTATCAATATTGACTCGCTGGGTAAGGCAGACTGGGAATGGGGGGCTTTAAAGTGTTATCTTCATGGGGAGTTTGTACATTTAGCTTCGATTAGGAAGTGTAAGTGGGAGAAAGCGGCACTTGACCTGCTTACTCGTATCAGGGCCCTGGAGAAGGATTTACTTCTTGCTACGCCTGAATCCACTCTGCAAGAGCTCTTAGTACTACAGGACCAATACGCTGAGTTATTACAAGAAAAGACTGAGTTTGCCATTCTCAAAACACGTGCCAGATATGTTGACCAGGGGAAAAAACAGCCCAGGAGGAAGAAACAGATAGGGAGCTGATGCTAGCCATCCAAAGGATGGCAGACAAGGGTGTGGTAGTACTGGTTGGAGACTTCAATATTCCAGACGTGGACTGGAGCATCCCAGTAGCAGCATCAACTAGGAGCAGATTTATCCTGGACTCCATTCAGGGTGCCTTCCTCAAGCAACTGGTCATGGAACCAACTCGGCATAAGGCAATACTGGACCTTGTGCTCACAAACAGGGACAGTGTGATGGGGGTAACAGTGGGGGAGCACCTGGGAAACAGTGACCACTAGTCATTGTGGTTTGAAATCACAGAAAGAGCAGAACCAAACCACACAAAAACACGTATCCTGGATTTTAGGGGGGCAGACTTTGGGAAAATGGGAGATACTTGAAAGAGGCATTAAGGGAATGGGACAAGAATCAGGGGTTGAGGAACAGTGGGCAGTATTTAAAATGGGGATTACAAGAACAACAGAATTATGTATTAAGCAGGTTAGCAAGAGGAAAAGGAAGAGGAGACCATTATGGTTTTCCAAAGAGGTAGAAAGAAAGTGAAAGCCAAAGAGATTGCATTCAGGCAATACAAAAGACACAGGCAGAAGGGGATAGGGAGAAGCACCAGGAGAAGCAAAGGAAGCAGGGAGGTCAGTAAGGGAAGCCAAAGCTCAGACAGAAGAACACATTGCAAAATCAGTGGGTAGAGGGGACAAAACCTTTTACAGGTACATAAGTGAAAAAAGAAAGACAAAGGGAGGGATAGTGAGACTGAAGGGGGAGGATGGGAGCAGCGTGAGGATGACAACAGTAAAGCTGACATACTGAACAGGTATTTCTGCTCAGTCTTTACTGAGGAAGAGGAGGGTAATGGGTCTGAAGGAGTACAAGGGTGAGAGAATGGTGCAGAAATGGATACAAGTCCCTTTACATGAGAAAGGGTCCTGAAGGAACTGGAAGTAATAAGAGTTGATAAAGCAATGGGGCCAGAGGAGCAACTCAGGGTCCTTAAAGAACTAAGAGAGGTGGTGGCTGAACCTCTGGCTATCCTGTTTAGCCAATCACTGGAAACAGGGGAGGTACCCAAAGACTGGAGGACAGCAGATGTAGTCCCCTTATACAAAAGTGGGAACAAAGAGGAAGCAGGGAACTACAGACCAGTCAGCCTCACCTCGGAAGTGGGGAAGATCATGGAAGCACTACTGAAGAAGAGATTGGTGGAACATCTGGTTGTCAATGGACTACAGGACCCAAGGCAGCATGGTTTCACCAGGGGGAGGTCATGTCAGACCAACCTCATTGAATTTGACTGGGTGACTAGGGAGGTGGATCAGGGGAGGGCAGTGGACATGGCCTATCTGGACTTCAGCAAGGCCTTTGACACTGTGCCACATAGAAGACTATTACACAAACTGGGGAATATGGGTGTGGGCAGGACAGCAGTGTGGTGGGTAGGTAACTGGCTGAGTGGCAGGACACAGAGGGTGGTGGTAAATGGCTGTCACTCCACAGAGGGAAGAGTGACCAGTGGGTACCACAGGATCAGTGCTGGGACCGTCCTATTCAACATCTTCATCAGTGACATGGCGCAGGACCTAGAAGGCAGAATTTCACTGTTCACTGATGACACAAAGCTCTGTAACAGAGTAGACACACCAGAGGGTGTAGACAGAATGAGAAGCGACCTGCAGAAACTTGAAGAATGGTCAGGGTTTGGCAGTTGAAATTCAATGCAAAGAAGTGCAAGATAATGCATATGGGGCACAAAACCCTGGCACAATATATCAGTTGTGGGGGAGGATATAGCATGCACCAAGCAGGAAAGGGATCTTGGGGTTATCATCTCTGATGACCTCAAGGTAGGGAAACAATGTGACAAGGCAGCAGGTAAAGCAAAAGATGCTGGGATGTATAGGCAGGGGCATTACCAGCAGGAAAAGGGAGGTGATAATTCGCTATACAAGACACTAGTGAGGCCCCACCTGGAGTACAGTGTACAGTTCTGGAGACCATACCTATGTAAGGACATAGACAGGGTAGAGAAGGTTCAGAGGAGGGCAACAAAGATGGTGCATGGATTGCATCACAAGTCCTATGAAGACAGGTTGAAGGAACTGAACATGTACTCCTGGAGGAGAGGAGGGAGAGGGGATATGATAGAGACATACAAGTATCTTACAGGGACGAACAGGGTGCAGGAAAACACTATTTTAAGCTAAAAGATGTTCCAGGACTAGAGGGCATGGGATGAAGTTGAGGGAGGACGATTCAGAGGAAACATGAGAAAGAATTTCTTCACAGAGCAGGTGGTGGACAAGTGGAACACCCTGCCAGAAGAAGTGGTGGGGGCTGAAACAATCACGGGATTTAAGAATGCATGGGATAGACATAAAGGAATTCTGGAGGTCAGGGGTAAAGTGCAACAGAGTTCTAGGAAAACAAACTGAACTTACAAGCTCAAATGGGCAGACTGGGTGGGCCATAGGCCCTTATCTGCTGACACTGTCTATGTATCTATGTATGTATCTATGAAAAGGCTGGGCATATGCTGACGTTGAGGGTTCAGAAGCAAGAAGCCTCCAGGTTGGTTGATGTCATTCGGTCTTCTACTAACGGCTCCCTTAAAACAACTCCTCAAGCTATTGCAGCTGAATTTGAGCAGTACTACCATACCGTATATAGTCCAATGGCTCCTCTCCCCTCCCTGCAATTGGTTAAGGATTACTTGCTGCCATTCCTCTTCCTGTCCTGAATGATGCCCAGGAAGACTTCTTGATAGCCCCAATATTGGAGGGCAAAATTCTGTCCATGATTAAGGCTCTTCCAACAAACAAAGCGCTGGGCCCAGACAGTTATTCTACTAATTTTTATAAGACATTTGCAGATAAACTGGTGCCCTGGCTGCACAAGCTATATCAATGCCTTCTCAGTTCTGAACTGGAGGATATGTCTCTCCTGGAGGCCTTGATACTGGTAAATACAAAATCACACATGCCCACACAATGCAAAGCATCATGGGCTGCATATGCAAATCACCACAGAATGTTATGCTGGTTCAACTGTAAGCAGAATTGCATGGTGCCGAAAGGCCTCTCACACAGTTTGCAAGGGGTGCTAACAGATGACAGACACGTGTTTCGTCCAACCAGGACTCATCAGTATGCCTCGTCTGTTTGACACCCCAGTGGAATGGACCAGCTACCCTAAGACAGTGTGTCTTGGATATGTTGTGGTGAACCCATTAAAATAAAAAAACTATTTAAAAGACAAAGAACCTCTGTGCACAAACACTGAAGCAAGGGTTGCCCCAAAGGGCATTTGGCTGGGAAGCCAAGTTTCAGAAAATACAAAATCACACATGCCACACAATGCAAAGCATCATTTGCATATGCAGCCCATGATGCTTTGCATTGTGTGGGCATGTGTGATTTTGTATTTTCTTGAAACTTGGCTTCCCAGCCAAATGCCCTTTGGGGTAGCACTTGATACTGGTGCTACATAAACCAGACAAACCACCCGAGAGTGTTTCCAGTTCAGGGTTTTAAATAATCGATTAGCAGTTTTTTTCTTGGGACAATACTAACTTTACAGAAAGCATTTATATAGGTTTTGTAGAAGTGTTATGTTTATTAAACACAGTGAGGCAAGTGCTATGCATTTTCACAATGTTTTAGAACTTTTATGAGCAAAACGCTAATCATTTTTTTGAGTTAAATAAAACCCTGCAGTTACAGGCCAATTGTCAGATCTATCCATGTCTGGTGCAAACGGGAAGCATGCGCATACCCTAGCACATGGAACCCTGACGGGGGTAAACCAGAGGGTTATATGCTGGAGCCATCGGAGTTGGATAACCTGATGGCAGGAACCCCAATGGAGGATACCTCGATGGAGGGCCAAAGGGGGGTTAACCCGACGGGACATGGCCTGATGGAGGGCCCGAAGGAGGATCTGACAGAGTTATAAGCCCCGAAGGTGGACCCTGTGGGATACCAAACCTGGATGGTCCCGGTAGAGTAAGATCCGGTGGGGGGTGCACCGGTGGAGGAGCAGCCCCTGACGGAGAGGAGGCTGGGAACTATCTGAGTTCATACCAGCTCCTAACCCCAAATCCGGAGGTGTGTCTGGGGAGCAGCCACCTGATGGAAGCCCTCATCTCCAGTCCCTCAGTTAAAGGGCAAGGGAGGTGGTTCCACATTACGTGGTGAGGGGGCGGCCCAGTGCAGAAAATCCTCCTGGGGAAGCTGAGATAGGTCCAGTAGTTGAGAATTGTCGGGGCTTCATTTGTCCACGACGCCAGGTTGGTCGTGCGGACATCATCAGATCTGATGTCTGACCCATCAGCTGAAACAACCACGCACACGTCGGACTTGACAACGCTCGACTTATTGGTCAAAGCCGGGCAGGCTCTGGAGGCCCCGGAGCCCGACGCAACAGCCTGAGCTGAGCACTCGTCAGATGGACTGACGAGTGACTCAGCTCCTTTCGGTGTGGCAGACCCCCCATATGGAGATGGGTCTGAGCGCAGTCGAGTCCTTGTCAAAGCCGAGGATCCCGTGGTCACTATTAGTAGTGGAGATGGGGGGCCCCCGAGGGATTGCTCCTGAGGTGGGGCAGGCTGGGCCATGTCGGCCGACTTCCTGGAAAAGGTAAGCTGCTGTAGGTGTTAGGGGTGGGGTGAGGCGACATCTTATAGTAAGAACCTGCTCTTTAAGAGATGGGATCTTGGCTAGAACCACATCCCAGTCAAAATAATAATTCTTGTTGGCCTTTCAAAGTAGTGACTGACCATGTCGCTCCTTGATCCAACTGATGTACTAAGAGGTCCGGGCAATTCCCTTGAATCTCGGTCTCCATTTAGGGCTTAGGGGTTGAGCTACTTATTATTCAAACTTTCCAGAATGGTGAAGACCAGAGTCGACCATGGCCTTTTGGTGGTAGTAGCGGGCTGGGAATATACAGACTTTAGGGAAACTGATGCGATGCTTAGGTTTGAGGTCGAACAATGCCTTTATCAGAATTACCCATCTCTGAAGGCTCAGAGACATTGCTTAGGTTTCCAGCATCATGATCTGACATTACGTTTTTTGACTTTTGCTGGGGACCCAGGCATGTCAAGCAGATATTATGGGTATCTGTCACCAATATCTTTTGAGTTACAGTGCTTGAAACAAGACTTGTAAGCCATCATGTTGTCATGATCCAAACTACAAAGTCCAAATAAAAATGTACAGATCGTGTTAAAAGTGTTATTTTGTTAATGTACCTGAAGGATGCCCTTAGTTTTAGTGTAAGCATACTACTAGGACCATCCTGTAAAGCACATTGCATTGATACTGCACTAGGGCTCTCAGGGACATGGGGATCAACATCCTTTATGTACAGGTGGCAGTAAAGGACGTGGGAGCTTTTCTGGTGTATGCCCATGGGACACATACTGTTTCCCACAAGTGCAGAAAAATGTTTTCACAGTTGCGGTAAAAAACAAAAATGTTGAAATGCAGTCCTTTTTTCCCCTGACATTTAGCACTATTTACAGCAAATGAACTCAGACTCAAACTTTTTACCCAGGACTCCTCCCTTTATTTTTTAAAGAGTCCTGGACCCTCAAAAATTAAATCTTGTCAAGAGTCATAGAAACACAGACTTTGACGGCAGATAAGGACCGCTTGGCCCATCTAGTCTGCCCATTTTCCTAACTACAGGATAGGCCGCAGATCCTAGTTAACCAACAGCCTATTTCTTCCTACCCCCCCCAAGAATTGCCTTATATCTGTCCCATGCATTCTTGAATTCTCTCACAGCTTTAGATCCCACAACCTCCTCAGGAAGGCTGTTCCATGCACCCACTACCCTCTCTGTGAAATAATACTTCCTCACATTGCCCCTGAACTGCCCCCCTTCTATCTTTAAATTGTGTCCCCTTGTTCTTGCACGTCTCTTCTTCTGAAAGATGCTACCCTCTTGGACGTTGTTGATTCCACTGAGGTACTTTAAAGTTTCTATCATGACCCCCTCTCCCTTCTTTCCTGAAGGGTATACATATTAAGCTCCTTTAGTCTCTCCTCATACGGCTTCTCTTGCAGACCCTGCACCATTTTAGTTGCCCTCCTCCAGACTGCCTCTATCGTGTCTATGTCCTTGTGGAGATGGGGTCTCCAGAACTGGATGCAGTACTCCAGATGGGGTCTCACCAACTGTCTGTACAGACGGATAACAACTTCCTGTTTTCTGCTGGTGATGCCTCTCCCTATGCATCCCAGTATACCCCCAGCCCTCCCTACTGCCTTCTCACATTGCTTGCTAACCTTAAGGTCATCTGATATGATTACCCCCAGGTCCCTTTCCTTTTTTGTTGTTGTTACTACATCCCCCCACTGTGTATTCTTCCCCTGGGTTCTTGTTTCCCAGGTGCATTATTTGCACTTCTTTGCATTGAATCCTAGCTGCCATACTTCTGATCATTCTCCAACCTTGCCAAGTCCCTTCTCATCCTTTCCACGCCTCCTGTGTATCAACCCTGTTGCAGATCTTTGTGTCATCCTCAAAAGGCATACTTTTCCTTCCAGTCCCTCTGCAATGTCACTGATGAAGATATTAAAAGGACTGGACCCATTACTGAACCCTGCAGTACCCCATTAGTAACCCCTCTTTCTTCAGAGTGGACTCCATTTACAATTACCTTCTGTGTCCTGTTGTGCAGCCAATGTTTTACTCAGGCTACCACCCTGGGACCCTCCCAGGCTGGTTAATTTGACTATTAATCTTTTGTGTGGGACTGTGTCAAATGCCTTGCTAAAGTCTAGGTAGGCCATGTCCACAGCCCCTCCCTGGTCTACTACTTTGGTCACCCAGTCAAAGAAATCTATTAGATTCGTCTGACATGACCTTCCCGCTGTAAACCCATGCTGCCTTGGGTCCTGCGCCCCACTGGCCCCTAGGTACTCAACTATTGCTTCACTAAAGTGAAATAATGCACTCAGCCTTCAGTGTCCATGGCAATGACCTGAGTAAGTTATGAACCAAGGTCTCCCATGCGGAAGAGCAACATACTGCCAACCTACTGACTGGCTCAAGGACCCAGCATTGACAGCAGGGAATGCATGTGTCTCCCAACTGACTGAGCTCTTGCGCAGCACACATTAAAATGCATTGACAGGATGACAGCAAATGCACTTCACTTTGTCTGTTTACATTATGTATGACCTTGAGCTGGCTGATTAGAGCGTAGCAGTAAACACATCACTGACAGCACTATCACCCCTCTCCTTGCCCCTCCTTTTTATTCGTTGCTTAATTTTGATGAAATCAACAGTTCGCATCTTAAGTTCAAAACTCAAGTAACAATATTCAAGCTATTTTTTTAAAAAGTAAACAAGAAATAAGAGTGGGCAAAATATTTGACACATTTCAGAAAACTAATTCAATAGTGATTTGAAATCTTAAGTTTACAAGGGTTTATACTCCTAATATTTTTTGGAAAGACAGCTCACACAAATATTTCCAAATGTAGGCAATTTGCCCTTCTGGGTATTATTGGCATAATTCTGCTTCAAACTGTATTCATTACTTGCAGTACTGTATGTGCCATAAATGCCTTCACACCAAATTAGTCAGAGTGTAATACTTTATCTACATGTTGATGAAAAAAACAGCCCTCGGCAATCGAAGAAAGACCAAGGGGACAAAATGTATTTACCTGCTTTTCCCATCGAAATGCTAGCAATAATATCCAAAAGGATGGGTGGTACCGTGCTACAGTATACCACCCAAGGGCATAATAAAGCCTGAGCCACAGACCAAGGGCCTTACAGCCCCTGGAGGGTCAAGTACACTCCATACCGCCCCCCTTGGTGGGCATTATTGCACATAGAAAATGGATATTGTTAATATGTTAATAAAATATTTACACAATTAAAAAAAGATCTTTTAGTAGTAAAAAAGTAAAAGCAGTCCCTGTCCTACTACTGTGGCCAGTAGAGTGCGCTGCTGCTTTGAGACCATATTCTTTTGTTACAATCACTTTTGTTTTTTTACCCACTTCAGTGTGCTGCCCGGCCAGCCACCAGTAAGGAGCAGACAGAACTGGGAAGTTGCAATAGGTAAAAGGATATGGGAGTTCTGGAATTTTTTTTTTTTTAAATATTATTCTGTTCGACTGTGGTCAGGTGGGATGTCAGTAGTAAGCAGCTGATGTGCAGTCATTAGCTCTGAGGTTGGCTTATTTGGTAAGATGGTGCTAGCACTAATGTACCATTGTTTAGTTTTCTGACCCTTTTTTTTTTTTTTAAAGGCAACATTATAGTGGGAGAACAGCGGTTCAAAGGATTTAAGGAACGGGAATGTTGGTGGGGCTGGGTCACTTGCTCACCCGAGCAGGGAAGTCAGTCTGATTATTAAGAGAAGAAAATTTAGTTGCTAACTTTTTAAAACCCAAAGTGGTCACAGTGATACTATGTCTCACTTAGTGAGAGAAAAAAATGGCAACTGCTTTTTAAAATCCAGTGTGGCCACAGTGATACCACTTTGGTACTAAGGTAGGTAGGCATGGATCTTGTTTTTTCCTGGTCTCTGTTGGCACATGAATGTACTCCTTGGCAAGGGGTTCAGACAATCATAGGCTGGAAAATTTTCAAACCATTTTCTAAGAAAACATACACTGATTAATGTGTGCGTTGATGTCTATGGCATGTTGGCTCATTAGCTGTGACTGGAATGAAATAGCACATGATATCGTAACAATCTATAGACAGCATTCTTAGACCTGCTTTCCTGTGCTCTGCTTAATACCTCCTTTTACTCTTATTTACCTTCTTACTTGCATCATACCTCTGCACATACAGTATGTAAGTACTGGACCCCACTAGTTTTCACCTCACTGCCTCTTGCACCAGCCCTGCAATCTTAGGCTAGAGAAACAGTAGGCAGTACAGCACAGTGGTTTAAGGCTCTGAGCTGCAAACCTGGAGACCTGGGTTTGAATCCTACAACCCCCACTAGCATACTGTGTGACCCTGAGCAAGTCACTTAACTTCCTTGTGCTCCCAGGTTGTACCTGCAAACAAACTTTCAGCTTAGTGTCTCTCTCCTGGTTAAAAAAAAAACAAAGAGTAACAGCATATGTTTCCTCCAGGCATCAAAACAAATTGAGTACTTCATGCAGTGTTCCAAACAGATGTGACCCTGGCTGTATTTCTCCATGAATATTTTCAAATAAGTGAGGTATAAGGCTGAGTCATGGAGCTGCTAAAGATGGTAGAAGGCTCTACAGATAAAAGTCGTGTCTGTTTTCTCACTGCCTTGAAGTCATTCTACCTATATACTGTGGGCTAAATTCTCAAAGGCTGGGGCAAGCTGCACCAATGGCAGTTTGTGCCGACTGCCGATGCACCAGGGACCATGTACCCAATTCTCTATCAGGTAGGGTCACGCCGGCAAAGTCCTGCAGCTTCTGGCAGCTGTGGCCATGCGCCAAACAGACGGCACATCTGGAAGGTTTGCCACAAGCTGTGTCCGGTTCCCCTCCAGTCACGATCCCCTTCACAGTTCAAGTAATCAAGTTCCTTGTGGTCTAGCGGAATCCCCCATCCCCAGTCTGCCCCTATAATATATATCCTTCCCTGGTGGCCTAGTGGACCCCCCTTCTGATCCCTGATCTGCCTCTATAACATAACATATATCTTTCTCTGGTGGTCTAGTTGTGCCCTTCCCCCACCCCCGGCAAGCAGTGCCCAACCACCCTGCTCCCTCACGTCCCATCTCTGAGTAGGCGACTGGCATAGAAACATAGACTTTGACGGCAGATAAGGACCGCTTGGCCCATCTAGTCTGCCCTTTTCGCTACCTACAGGACAGGCCACAGATCCTAGTTAACCAACTCCCTATTTCTTTCTACCCCACACAAGAATTGCCTTATGTCTGTCCCATGCATTCTTGAATTCCCCCACAGTTTTAGACCCCACAACCTCCTCAGGAAGGCTGTTCCATGCATCCACTACCCTCTCTGTGAAATAATACTTCCTCACATTGCCCATGAACAGCCCCCCATCTTTAAATTGTGTCCCCTTGTTCTTGCACGTCTCTTTTTCTGAAAGATGCTACCCTCTTGGACTTTGTTGATTCCACTGAGGTACTTAAAAGTTTCTATCATGTCCCCTCTCCCTTCTTTCCTCAAGGGTATACATATTAAGCTCCTTTAGTCTCTCTCATACAGCTTCTCTTGCAGACCCTGCACCATTTTAGTGCCCTCCTCTGACCGCCTCTATCCTGTCTATATCCTTGCAGAGATGGAGTCTCCAGAACTGGACACAGTACTCCAGATGGGGTCTCACCAACTGTCTGTACAGAGGGATAACAATTTCCTGTTTTCTGCTGGTGATGCCTCTCCCTATGCATCCCAGTATACCCCCAGCTCTCCCTACTGCCTTCTCACATCGCTTGCTAACCTTTAGGTCATCTGCCTTGTGGAGGTATCTCCAAATCTGTGGTGCGTTGCAGGCGATAAATCCCCAGGAATGTATGGATAGTAAGTGGTAATAGCTGGCCCACCTCCATAAATCCCCTTCCTCCAATGGAATTGTGGGATGTTTCTACTGAACCTGGCGTGATGCCCAAACGGATCCATCGACCTCTAGTAGACTAAAATGGGTGGCTGACCTCAATACTACACTTTGTGAGGACTCCTGGGCTCGGTGTATTCAGGAGGCACATATTGCACAGCCCTCCCACTCTCCACCACAGCCAGCTGCTGACTGAGCTGTCAATGAGCACGTACTGTAGAATCAGCTGTTACAGTATGTACTTACTGACAGCTCAGTCGGCGGCTGACCGTGGTAGAGAGCGGAGGGCTGTGCTGGTCATCAGCTCGGAGTTGGGATGGGTGGAGTTGGGGTGGTGTGGCACTGCCTGCTGAAGAAGAGTTCCAACAGACCACCACAGAAAAATATATAAATTCTAGGAACAGATCGGGGGATATGGAAGTGGGCCTGCTAGACCACCAGGGACATGATTACTTGAACTATAAAGGGGACTGGGGCTGGGGAAGGGAAATCGCTGGACCACCAGGGACAGAGGTGTTTGTTTATTTCAAGGGGAGATCGGGGATGGGAGGGGGGACTGTGGCACATGTTAAATACCACCCAGGGTGGGTTCCGGTGGTGGCACAAGCTCTTGAAACCCTCCCAGAGGACACACGTAGTACCTTCACACCAGCCTTGACTGTTGGATCTGTGCTCCAGAGCGATCTCCCAGCTGTGACTAGGGGTCAGTGAGAGAGCCTCTTGTTAGTCAGCACTGGGCCTTGTAAGCTTACAGACTTCTTTTTGTTGACAGTTTTTCCATCTGTTCTGTTTTTGTTGGACTTGCCTATTTGGGCCTTGTACTGTTCATCAGTGGCCTGTGAAAACTGTTGTCCCACAATAAGAAATGTTAATTTCTGATTCCCTTCTCTGCTATGTGAGGGGTGGTTGGGGGGGTTTTGTGGGGGGATGGGATTTTAACCCTATAGTTAGTGTGTGTGGTCGTGAGTAATTACATTTCTTTGTGTATGAGTTGTATGTATGGGCGTGAGTGGAAAGTATTTACTAGTTTTAGTGAGCATAAGTATTGTGCCTTGGGAATTATTGTAGGCAAGATCAGTTTTCTGGGATGTGCGAAGGTCTGGAGCAGGCTCGGATAGCCTACTAGGCATCCCAGTTGCATGACCTTCGGCCTTTCACAGACCTCCCTGTATCGGCCACAACAGCGCGGCACTGTCAGGAGGTCAGAATTGGGAGGCGCCGTACCAGAAAGTTGTGGTGGGGCGCCGTAGGCTTGTGGGAGGTGAGCAGGAAAGAAATGGTTAGGTGCAGGAGGTGCCCTGGGTTTAGACGGGACCTGGAGAGACGCCAGATGTGTTTGGTTCCAGTCCCCAAGGGGCCCACCAGACTGAGTGGGGCTGCAACACCAGCCAGCCCCCTTACGGCAGTGCAGTACGATGCCAGATCGATCAGAAATAAGACCGTAATTATAGCGGAACTGATTTTGACGGTCAGTCTGGCTTGCATCACGGAGATCGGTGGGTAGCCGATCCGGGCCAGTCTTGATGCAGCCATCCCCCCCTGGGTACTCTGTAGTGCACTGCCCTAGGGTGGAATGTAGGGGCGGGGGAGTGGCCATCTGTTTTAGATCTGACCTAGGCTTCACTGTACTCCTGGTAGGAACTACCAGGTCCTTCGAATGTGTGGCCATGTGTGGGGGTCCGGATGCAGGCTGCAGGATTCTCCTGATTTATCGCCACCCATGGGGAGGCGGAAGAATTCCTGCAGGAGGTGGCTGACTGTGTCGCTGGTGGGTGCTGGAGGAACCCAGATGTTTAGTGCTGGGGGACTTTATCGCTTGGGCCGACGATGAATCCTCCAGACTTAGTTCCAACCTCCTCCAGATGATGTCATTTCTGGGACTGTCACAAGAAGTTACTTCCATGACCCATCACATTGGCCACATGCTGGACCTGTTGTTCTCAACGGGGCTTGAGGTAGGTAACCTCAAGACTGATCAGGTCAGTTGGTTTGATCATTGCACGGTGAGGTTCTCGTTTATCCCCTCTCGAGAGCCCTCCCCTGTGGAAATGTTAAGCTACTGCACTTTGAGGGGACTGTCCCCAGAGGGATTACTGGTGGTGGCTGATCTATCTAGTGTAGGTGTTGCATGTGCGAAGGGCGCGAGTGATGCAGCTGCTGCCTATAATAGGGTGATGTCCGACGCACTTGATGCCCTCGCACCAGTCTGTGTATGACCCAATCCTCTCACTTGAGGTCTCCTTCATTTGATGGGGAGCTCCAGGTGATGAAGATTAAGGGTCGGAAGTTAGAGCATTGCTGGTGGAGGACCTGGTTAGTAGAGGACAAAATGGCCCTGCATACTCACTGTGGTGAGTATCAGGGAGCAGTCAACCGTAAGAAGGCAGAGTTCCTGTCCAGGGAGATTGCTGCAGGGAAGAACCCACCAGCTGTGCTATTTCAGACTGTAGACAGGCTGTTACAACCGGTCTGTCTGCAGCCGAAAACAGTCTTTTCTGATCCTTTGTGTGAGGAGTTTGCTTGGTTCTTCTCTGACAGGGTGTCCTCCATTCGACAGGGAATTCCTTCAGTGAGCCGGATTATGGCCTGCAGTGATCGCCTTGGGTGTCACGGAGGAACTCTGCCTATTTGGAGTGAGTTTAAACTGGTGGAGGTGGCCAGGTCACTGAGGTTGCTTCTGGGCTGAAGCACACATTTTGTGAACTGGACTCAGTGCCAACACGTTTCTTGATGTGGATGTGTTGGTTCCGTTGGCCCAGTGTTCGCCTTGATTGTCTGGTGCTCTTTGTCTGAGGAGGTATTTCCAGATTTCTTGAAAGAGACTTTGGTGAGACCCCTTCTGAAAAAACATCCTTAGTCCCCAACATCTTGGTGAATTATCGACCTACCTCCAACCTCCCATTTTTGGGTAAGGTTGTAGAGAAGATTGTGGCACAACAGCTTGAGGAGCACCTTGTGGCCTTTGACATCTATGAATCACTCCAGTCTCAAGTTCCTGCTAAGCATAGCACCAAAACAGCGTTAGTTCAGGTGCACAATGACCTCCTTAGGGCAAAAGAAAGAGGAGAGGGGTCAATTCTCATTCTCCTCTATCTCTCCTCAGCATTTGACACAGTGGACCATGTTGTGTTGTTTGACCATCTCAGAGAGTACTGTGGGCTTGCCAGTACTATCATCTGCTGGTTTGAGTCCTACCTCATGAACAGAAGGCAACGAGTAGTGATGGGAAATTTCTCCTCCTCCGCGAGCCTCCTGTCCTGTGGAGTACCTCAGGGTTTGGGCTTGTCGTCAATGTTGTTTGCTGTATACATGCCACCCCTGGGTGAGCTCATTAGAAAGTACAATGTGGGTTTTCATTGCTATGCAGATGATACCCAGTTGTATCCTTCCTTTGCCCCTGGGACATCTGACGCTGTGGAAGTGCTTAACAGCTGCCTGGCCCAGATCAATGACTGGATGTCCTCCAGCTGGTTGAGACTGAACTCTGATAAGACGGAAATCCTGGTTGTGGAGTCAAACCAAAGGCATGACAGGAATGCCACTGGTGTGGTAACTGGTCTTTTCCTGGGGCTTACACCATTGATGGCTTCCTCCAGGGTGCGCGATGTGGGCGTGTTCCTGGATGACAGATGGACTTTTGAACCCCAGGTGTTGTCTGTTGTGCAAAGTAGTTTTTACTACCTGAAGAATATCACTAGGATCAAACCCCTAGTTCCATCTGAGGACCTCCCTACCTTGATACATGCCTTTGTGACGAACAGGCTTGATTACTGTAATGCGCTCTACTTTGGGGTCTCTGGAGGTACCCCTGCTGGCTGCAGTTAGTGCAGAATGCTGCTGCCAGGTTTCTAAAAGGACTTTCCAAGTTCAGTCATGTAACCCTGGTATTGGGTGAACTGCACTAGCTGCTGGTCAGGTGGAGGGTTATCTTCAAGGTGGGCTCGCTCACCTGTAAGGCCCTGCATGGGCTAGGCCCTGGCTACCTGTCTGACCTCCTTACACCTGCCGCTCCTGTCCACTCCCTTCATTCCTCCCTCAGACCTCTGCGATCTTGTACCCAGGCTAAAACCGGTCGCAACAGGGCTAGTGTCACTGCCCCGCCCTGTGGAATTCGCTACCATCTGCTACCAGGGAGGCTCCTTCAGTTGAGGTCTTCAAGGGCCACCTAAAGACCATTTTGTTTGTGCTGCCATTCCCAGATATAGAGCTTTAGATAACTAGTTATCTGATCTATCTTTTTTTTTGTATATTCTTTTTTCCGCTCTCCTCATGCTCGCAGGCCCCCACTCCTTCAGGCTCTGCAAGTCTCCCGATAGCCCCTCCTATCCTAACCCGGCCCTCCTCTTACTCCTCGTATCACAGCCGATCCCGGATATCCCGGTGTATCCCTTCGCCAAGCGGGCCCCCTCCTCCGAGGGGAAGGCATGGGGAGAGGGATAACCCCAGCACACTCTTCTTAGGGCCCGGGGATGCTGCCGTAGAGAAGGAGGCCCCGGGAAGGTACTGGAGGCAACCGTGGAGAGACAGCTGTCATCCGGTGGCCAACGAGCGGTATTTCCGTTTTCTGGTGTTCCCCCTTCATGCGATCCGTCTGTTGTGCCCCCGGTCTCCACCGAGGGCTGCCGCAGAGCGATCATGCGTCCCTAACCCTCCCCAGGGGAGGAGAGCAGTCCTATGGAAGCTCAATCCTACCCCTTCCCCTGCCGACCCCCGGCACCAGAGTCTGTTCCTGAACTAGGGGCGCCAGCATGGTTCGAGGTGTGACGTCCAGCGCCTCAGCCCTCTGCACCACCTGGCTGGCGACCTGATCTATCTTTTAAAGCTTGCTTTCTGTATTCAGTTTGGATTTTATTATATTTATTATTTTAGCTACATTTGTGTATTTACGTACTGTCCTATCTCCTTGACTGTTTGTATTGTAAGGTGCCCAGAGCTTCCAGGAATGGGCACCTAAGAAATAAAATTTGCTTTGCCTTACTTAGAAGTGTGCCCTCTGGGAGGGTTCTGAGAATTCCAAATTAGGAGATATGGCAGCCTGTGTCTTCCACTAGCCCCCTAGTGCCATGATGCAGCCCATTTTGTACCGCAAGGGCAGGGCAAGTCCCCTTTAGTGCAAACAGCCTGTGTTTGATGCTGGCTGTTTGAGAATGGCTCTTGGTGTGTCTTGTGGCACAAGGGGCACCTTGTGCCATTCATTTGGCTGAAGCAACTTGCACCATTCTGGGAGGCTTTGAGAATTGAGCCCAGTATGTACAGTCAAAAATGCCACCCATCCTCATATAAAAAAAGCAATGTACTTGCAATTTAAAGATGGAAAACAATGTAGAATCATTCCATACCTCTGTGTTCCGGAGTGCTTGTAACAATACTGTTTCGTCCCCAAGTCTCCGATATGAGCCGACATGTAGATCTGCTATTGTCTCTGGAAGAGGCATGTTCAATGTTTCTGGCAATAGCAGGCTTAGGAATCCAGCAGATAGACCAGAAATAGCAAACACGACAAATGGCAAACCCTGCAGTACCGATTTCTGGAAAATTCAAATAACAGAAATGTCACACTCAGCATAGAGTGAATATGTACTTTAGATATGTAATTGTTTAGATTAATAGAATAGAACGAGCTGTAATACTGACCTAATTAAAGGCATTCTATTTTACTTCATGATTTTCCTAAACATTGCTGATATAAACAATTATTGTACAAAAGTCATTACAAAGTCATTACAAACCAAACACACACACACACACACACACACACACACACACACACACACACAGGAAAGGACATCACGTAACTTCAAGAATACATGCGTACTCTTCAGAGGAAACTAGACTGAATGATCCTAGTGTAACGCCCCCTCCAAATGGGGGCTTACCTTATGGCCCATTTCTCCCGTGCTGGAGCACATCCCTATACCTGCGGGTTCCCCGAATATGTCCCCAATTTTCAGCGCTTGGCTCAGGTCCAGTGTTGTGCCCCATATGGTCCCAGACAGCCCCCTTGTTTCATTTTTGCCCTCGTTAGGCAGGCAGAGCACGGTGGAGCCACTGCTGTTTTCCTTTAATCTTCACGGCTGGCCGGCGAGCTCAGACATGCACCAAGGCGCTGCCCCAGTCACTCAACCTGTCCTGATGTCAAGACAAAGGGTTTCCCATTGGTCTCAGTCCCACTGGGGACTGGTGACCATTTGGGACCCTAAAGAGCCCTTCCTGTATTTTAAATACTAAGTTCAATAAGTGCTCAAGACAGAGGCTGATGAATATTAAAAAGTAGAGACCATAAATATTAATGAGCTGCCTGCTGCTGCCTAGGGACTGGTTATTCTGGCAGCAGGCACAGCCAAGAGACTAACAATAAATATAAAATAAGGGTAGCACCTGAAAAGACACTAAAGCGGCTAATCACTAGTGGGGCAATAATGTAAAAACAATGTATATACTGGCTGCTTCAGATTGCTAAGGTTGGGACTCCTATAGTTTGCCTGTCTGCTGCCTAGGGGCACTTTATTTTGGCAGTAGCGACAGGCTAAAGACTGCATGAACACACTAAAGAGCAGCAGCATTAACGCGAGCACGGTTACGGCTATTGGACATAGGGGCCAAGAAATGACTTAAATAATTTACCTGACTGCACCAGAACTTTAATAATGGGACCGTGTTAAAACTACAAAAGGACTGTAATACTAGCAGCCATGTTTGTGCAGCCGCAGCCAATTGGAAAGACAGGGTTTCAAGCAAGGATTGTTGGGACAGTGCAAGAGACTCTTGGGACTTTGCCATGTGCTTGTGGGGGAAAAGTAGGGACCTTATTCAGGCGCCAAAACAGGGGGCCTATTGAGCATTGAGTGAGGCTAATGAATACTCATTTAATGGACTGATAAGTGCATTCAGCCAGTCACCTTTGGACACACAAGTGGACTCAACCAATCAGGAGCCCCAAAAGGACTCCATAAAACCCAGTGTTTTCAGGCTGAGAAGGAGTTCGAGCAGGAGTCCCTCCACAGGGAGGGGAGCTCAGGCCCCCAGCTAGACAAAATGGGCCTAGTGATTCAGCGCGAGTCCCTGCACAGGGAAGGGGGCTCTCCTTCTGCCAGAGAGACAAGCGGCTGCAAGCAACAGAACTCATTAGCTTGGGAGTTGCCAGGAACTGTCCTCCAGGGCTAACTTTGTCCCTTCCACACTGGGGAAATGTGGGGAAAAAGCCAACATCTGCAGCTGTGAGAGAGACCTGCAAGAAATGCTTCTGTCTCAGCAGAGAGTGCACTGAAGAATTGGCTGTAACTTCCAGAAAAGGAAAGTACTGAGAATCCTACTGAGTGAGTAAACCTCTACTTACCAGTACAAGTTCTGAGAAATCTGTAAGGGGCAGCGAAGCACAAAGAGTTTAGAGAGTGACTGTCTGCACCCTGTGTCTGTCTAACGCTGAGAAAGGGTGGACATATTCTACAAGTGACTACGGAAGGGTCTGCTATTTGAGAATGTGAATGTAACTGTTTTGAAAAGTGCCTACAGGACTGGAAGGGAAGTACCCAGAGTGAGTGGCTCTTCCTGACATTGCCTGTGAAGACAGTACCTGTCCATTTGGAGCTGCTAACGACAGCATAGCCAAGAGAGACATTTTTGATGTGTTTAATCATCCAGTTCAAGTTCAATGTAGGAAAACTCCATTGAGCAGGCTCATTTACAAGGAGATCCTGTACATGTAACTCCCCCTGCAAATGGGGGTTCCCAAAAGTCTTCCAGGAGCTTGCCTAATGCTCCAAGTCTGGGCCGTGTTCGGCGTCTGAGCTGTTTAAATGTGGTTCCAAGTGAGTGCTATTTGAGCCTCCACATACTGTCTCTTTAAGAGCTGTCTGCTAGCAGACTTAATTAGTCTGTATGGGGGGACTCTGTGTTCTAATGCCCGAATCCCGCCTGGGCTGCTGTCAATTCGCTCCATTTCTGCCACTGCTACATGTGCAGAGGGAGCCTTGTTGAAAAATATAACTGTTTGCCAGAAATCATTTAGAGTGACTGAGAAAATGTAGTTTGTCTAACCTGTCTTCATTTCAGCACGAACTGTTTCAGTGTAGCTCTTTCATTTTGGTTCTGAATAGCTGACTTGGACCAATCAGGATGATAGGGAGACCCTAAAATGGAGCCTGTGGACGAATCGGAACTTGGACTCTCAATTTTGAGCCAGCCACAAGCAGATTGTATGGGCAGTGACTCTGGGAAATGTAGTTTTAACCTTGACGCCTTTTTCCACCAACAGAGGGAGTCTTATTGTGAGTGACAGCTGAACCAGCCAACAGAATGGTGTGGAGCTAAAGGAAATGCCCTGCTCTGTGACTGGAAAGATTAGATCAGGTGTGTGTAAAGAGAAAAGGAGCTCTGTGCTTCTGTGGTGTATAGTTTTGCGCGGGAAGCGCATGTAAGGCTGTTTCGGTCTGCAGGTTTTGAGAGTGCCAGTTTGGACTGAATCAGAGTTATGAAGGGAAAGAAGCACTAGAAGTGTGGAAACCAGGCTCACTCTGTAGAAGACTGGAGAAATTGCTGAATCGCGCTCGGTGTGTCAGGAACTGAAGCTGCTGTGTGTGCTCCCGGGATCGAGGAGCAGCCTGCCTGGTACAGTACTTTCCATTTACATATGAATGTGCGTAGCGCTTGTGGGGAATCGCTAGTTCCAATCCCCTGTGCTGCGTGCTGTGTGTTGAAGCTGGAAGCAAACCCCAGCTTGTCTCGGACTAAATCCGTTTGCTATAAACTTTTAGTGGGGTCCAGTCACAAGGACCTTGTCTCCATGCTCTGTTGTTTCTGACAATCCAGAGAACATCCACCATCCGGTTCTCAGCTTGGGTATTGTGAGTACAAATCAGGGTATTCCCCTGCAGCCTGTTTTCAATCACAAGTGTGTCATCTAATTCTTGTTGTTTCACTGCTTCATGGACAGCAATCCGGCTCCGGATTACAACTGGGTGTTGTGCATATATTTTCTTCCACAGGGCCCTATCCATCTGCACCTGCCGGCCAACCCTGGGCAACGGACCTGGCTAGCACCCCTCCCCAACCTGGGTACCCAGAGTGTGACTTTTCAGACCCTGTATGGGTGCACAGAACTGTGATTTAATGCCACCAATTAACCTGATTTCCCCCTCCAGTGTTACTGTCCCCTAAATAAATCAGATTATTTGTTGTTATACTATATACTGTCTGTGGTGTTGGTACTTATGGAAACAGTATTGTATTTCGCTGTGTATGTTGTTTAACCTTATTTTACAGGGGGTCCTTAGAGACATGCTGCAGAATCAGTCTCGAGGATAAGTGGTGCTTTATGAGTGAACAGTGTGTATGCATGGGGTATTTAGGCTGTAACTCCTGTGTACTGTGTGAGCCACTAGTGGGAACCAAAGGGGGTCACGGTGTCTCAGAGGGCTGTGATCAAGCTAGTCTAACCACTACAAACCCTGACCTCTGGGTGGAGGCACCTGTCATAGAACCTAGGCCCCTCAACCTGTCAGAAGTCAAGTAGGCAGGGGTAGTAGCCCTTGGGATAGCGCCACCTGGGGGTTACATCTTGGAGGCTCACCGCTGGGATTTTGTGTCCTCTAGTGGCCACATTTATGAACCACTGTTAAAAAAATAAATAAATGGGTACCCCAACAGAAGTGGCTGTGCACCAGTTGGTGGAGTGGTGTACTGGGGAGGAGATCGACCCCCAAAATGCTATGCTTATCCTGGACATCCCCCTGGGTATCAATACAGACACTGTACAGGGAGTACTTTCCAAGGTGGAAGGTTTACAAAACCCTGTGGTGGTGGGTCGACAGGCTGATTTGCTCACCCACACTTTCATGGCCCTAGTAGAGTATAACGACCCCATAGATAGCTCCAAAGTGCCACAGACTATTACCCCAGAGGAAGCCCTCACTGCCTGGAGAGTGATAACTAAGGACAGTAAAGACCCCCTTCCCACTATCTGAAACTTTTGAGGAGAAATTTGCTAAATTGTTGCTGGAGGAGGGGAAAACTGTGGAGGATTTAAAGAAACTATTATTGCCACCTGGGGGTGTTCCTCCCCCAAAACCCTCTTCCGCTCCAGCACCCGTTATTGCCCCTCCTTCTGTGCCAGTGCTAGCCCCTACATTTGTATCTGCCATAAGTCATGACTCTTACCGCAAGCTCAAAGTATTCTCTGGCATCTGCCCTACTCCAAATGGAGAAGTCGATCTAGAAACTTGGATAGACTCTGCTACCCTTGCAGTACAAGACTGGCAATGCTCCGAGGCAGAAAAAAGGGCTCACTTGGGGGAGAGCCTCCAGGGACCTGCCCAACGTACCTTTCGCTCCCTGAGGGTCTCTGACCCTGATGACAAAAATACAAGAGTACCTAATTGCCCTTGAAAATGTGTTTGGGGGCACCACTAGTGTTGAGGCCTTGAAATGGAAGCTTAAAGATGTTAGACAACAGCCAGGGGAATTGTTATCTGCCTATATGGATCAATTAGAGGGAATCTTGCAAACCATTTTTCGAAAGGGGGGGTTGGACCTCTAGTGAAGTGGACCGGGTAAGACGATCATATACTCTGCTCTGCCCAGTACTATAGCTGGGTGTTGCTCAAATTGCAACTGCATCAAAGGAAATCTAGTCCCTTGCCTTTCCATGTATTGATGAAGGAGGTACAAGAAGTTGAGGAGGAGGAAGGTTTTTCAGAGCCCTGTGCAGTTGTAGCTGCTACATCCCCTGCTCCAGGTGCGGGGTCAGACACTGATGGTCTGGAATCGCCAAAAGCACAAGACAGAACCCGAGACCCAAATGTCAGCTATGGAGGGCCCAGCCAGAGAGGGATGGCTACCGATGTTCTGCCATGGGATGAACTGCTGAAGGAGTTCAGGGAAGCAATAAATAGTCTATTTATGAAGGCCCCTCCTACGAGTACAGGCCCCAACTCTTACTCGACTGCATCCGCTATGGGTGTGGGGGTGCCCCCCCCCCCAGACATCTCCTGCTGCCAGCAGCTCAAAGCTTGATATCTTGACTATGGAAGTGGGGGAAACTGAAGAGAATTCTCCAAATGTCCAACCCATCACCGGCTGAGGAGGCACCAAGGTTTTCTATTGAGAGTACTAATGCCGCAGCCCCCAATGTGATGCCTTGGTCACCCCAAACTTCAGCAGACATATTCTGCCATAATTGTGGGAAGGATGGGCACATGAAGAGGGAATGCTGGTCTCAGAAAGACTTAGAGAGAGTGGTGAGCCGGCTACAAGGAGAGCTCTGGAGCACAAAACAGTGGTTAAGAGGTGCACGAAATGACCGCAGTGAAGGTCCCAAAAATGCTTACTCATGTCCTTCTGTGGCTAGATCATCTACCCAGGCCCTTGCTGCCGCCTCTCCAGACTGGTCCAGAATAGTGGGCCCTTCAATGGAAGCTACAGTAAAAGTGAATGGTGTGCCCACCAGAGCTGTGTTGGACAGTGGCTCCCAAGTAACAATTATGTTCCAGGATTGGTATCAGAAGCATTTGTCAGACATACCCTTACAACCATTGGAAGGACTGCATGTATGGGGGTTAAGTGAGAAGGCCTACCCCTACTCCGGGTATATCCGAATCTGGCTATCTTTCCCTACCTCCGTGGCTGGAGTGGCAGAGCAAGTAGAGATCCTGGCCCTAGTGTGTCCCCCTACTGGACTGTATGATGGGATTCATCTACTAATTCGGACAAATGCACATATGTTTGGACGCTTGGCGCAGTTGGGTTATGAGAAACAGGGGTCAAGGACTGGTAGAGCTTTGAGAATTCCGGCCTTGATCAAGAAGACCTATGAGGCACAGAGAGATGCGGAAGGAGTGGACTCAGAGGAACCGGTTGGAAATGTCTGGAAGAAGGATCCTGAGTCTCTGATCCTGGCGCCAAATGCCCAGTGTACCTTACAGGGGGAAGTCCGTATCAGAAAGGATGTCAAGAATAAAATCGTCATGCTGGATGCACCAGGCGATGAGAAATTGCTGGAAGGACTGCTGGTCAAGCCAAGCATTTTGCCTGCCAGAGCTCATGCTTATGCCAGACGGGCAATGGTCCAAGTTCATAATGTGTCTGATAGAGGGATTCAAGTAAATAGAGGTTGCACCCTGGCTAATATACACTGTGCAGATACGGCAGTGCTACCCAGTAACAAGTGTTCGGGGGAAAATGACAGAGTGAAGCCAGACTTGTTTGATTTTATTGACTCCCCATTGCCAGTCGAATGGAAGATGAGAATCAGTAGAAAGCTTGCCCAGAGAGACCAGGTGTTTTCTTTCAAAGAATGGGATGTAGGATGTGTGCAAGGAGCTGAGCACCACATCCGGCTGCATGATGAAAGGCCATTTCGTGAGAGGTCTCGACGCCTGGCACCTGTTGACATAGATGATGTGAGACAGCATCTGCAAGAGATGCTTGCTGCTGGTGTAATACAAGAATCCAGAAGCCCATATGCTTTGCCTATCGTGGTAGTGAGGAAAAAGAATGGGACAGTTAGGATGTGTGTGGATTATCGCACCTTGAACAGTGGGCAGTATTTAAAATGGGGATTACAAGAGCAACAGAATTATGCATTAAGCAGGTTAGCAAGAGGAAAAGGAAGAGGAGACCATTATGGTTTTCCAAAGAGGTAGCAAAGAAAGTGAAAGCCCAAAAGACTGCATTCAGGCAATACAAAAAGACACAGGCAGAAGGGGATAGGGAGAAGTACCAGGAGAAGCAAAGGAAGCAGGGAGGTCAGTAAGGGAAGCCAAAGCTCAGACAGAAGAACAGATTGCAAAATCAGTGGTAGAGGAACAAAACCTTTTACAGGTACATATGAAAAAGAAAGACAAAGGGAGGGATAGTGAGATTGAAGGGGGATGGGGGCTGGAGGATGACAACAGTAAAGCTGACATATTGAACAGGTATTTCTCAGTCTTTACTGAGGAAGAGGAGGGTAATGGGTCTGAAGGAGTACAAGGGTGAGAATGGTGCAGAATGGACACAAGTCCCTTTTACGAAAGGGTCCTGAAGGAACTGGAAGTAATAAGAGTTGATAAAGCAATAGGGCTAGATGGAGGCACCCAGGGTCCTAAAGAACTAAGAGAGGGTGGCTGAACCTCTGGCTATCCTGTTTAGCCGATCACTGGAAACAGGGAGGTACCCAAAGACTGGAGGATAGCAGATGTAGTCCCCTTTACAAAGTGGGAACAAAAGAGGAACAGGAACTACAGACCAGTCAGCCTCACCTCGGTAGTGGGAAGATCATGGAAGCACTACTGAAGGAGAGATTAGTGGAACATCTGGTTGTCAATGGACTACAGGACCCAAGGCAGCATGGTTTCACCAGGGGAGGTCCTGTCAGACCAACCTCATTGAATTTTTGACTGGGTGACTAGGGAGGTGGATCAGGGAGGGCAGTGGACATGGCCTATCTGGACTTCAGCAAGGCCTTTGACACTGTGCCACATAGAAGACTATTACACAAACTGGGGAATATGGGTGTGGGCAGGACAGTAGTGTGGTGGGTAGGTAACTGGCTGGGTGGCAGGACACAGAGGGTGGTGGTAAATGGCTGTCACTCCACAGAGGGAAGAGTGACCAGTGAGGTACCACAGGGATCAGTGCTGGGACCGGTCCTATTCAACATCTTCATCAGTGACATTGCACAGGACCTAGAAGGCAGAATTTTACTGTTCTCTGATGACACAAAGCTCTGCAACAGAGTAGACACATCAGAGGGTGTAGACAGAATGAGAAGGGACCTGCAGAAACTTGAAGAATGGTCAGGGGTTTGGCAGTTGAAATTCAATGCAAAGAAGTGCAAGACCCAGAGGGTCATAGTTGGCGGGATAGTCTCATCCCCAAGGAAGGTCATTAGTGGGGTCCCACAGGGATCAGTCCTTGAGCCCCTCCATTTCAATGCCCACATCTCTGACATAAGGACAGGTATCAGGAGTGAGATGAGTCTCTTTGCGAATGACTCAAAACTGGGGGCAGTGGTGGATGGGGAGGAGAGGAGGGTGGCCCTATAGGGGGACATGAAGGCTCTGGAAAGATAGTCAAGAAAGTGGAAGCTGAGGTTCAATGCAAGGAAATGCAAGGTACTGCACCTGGGGGCCAGAAACCCGGGCCAAGTGTACACCCTGGGGGGGAAAATGCTACAAGTCTCGATGGCTGAGAGGGACCTGGGGGTGGTGGTGGATGTCAAGATGAACAACTCAGAGACTTGTAGGAGGGCAGCAGCCAAGGCCAACAGGATGCTGGGATGCATCGCTAGGGGGATCACCTCCAGAAGGAGGGAAGTGATACTCCCTCTGTATAACTGCTTGGTGAGGCCGCACCTCGAGCACTGCATGCAGTTTTGGAGGCCACACTTAAAGAGGGACATTAAACTCCTGGAGAGGGTCCAGAGGAGGGCAACCAAAATGATTTGGGGCTTGGGGGACAGGACCTATGAGGAGAGGCTCGAAGAGCTAAATATGTACACATTGGAAAAGAGGAGGGACCGGGGGGACATGATAGAGGTCTTCAGGTACATGAAGAGGGTAAATAGGGGAGGAACAGTCGGGGTGCTTCGAAGGAAGGAGGAGGGGGCCACTAGAGGGCATGGGTGGAAGCTGGAGGGGGGAAGATTCAGGGGAGAAAGGAGGAGGTGCTACTTCACTGAGAGGGTGGTGGAGCCATGGAATGTGCTGCCAAGGGGGCTGGTGGAGGCAGAGACGGAGGAGGGGTTCAAAAGGGGGTGGGACAGGTACAGGGGAAGGGTTCTGGAAACAAAATCCAATGCAGCGAGAATATCCGGAACTGGGAAGGGAGAAGCCAGAGAAGGCCAGGAGGGGCAGCAAGGTCAGCTCCCAGGGTGGGGGCTGACCAAACAAGCAGACGTGAAAGACCGTTAGGCCTATTCTGCTGGCATTTTAGTATATTAGTGTAATGCATATGGGGCACAAAAACCCTGGCACAATATATCAGTTGGGGGGGTGAGGATATAGCATGCACCAAGCAGGAAAGGGATCTTGGGGTTATCATCTCAAGGCAGGGAAACAGTGCGACAAGGCAGTAGGTAAAGCAAATAGGAGGCTGGGATGCATAGGCAGGGGCATCACCAGCAGGAAAAGGGAGGTCATAATTTCACTATACAGGACAGTAGTGAGGCTCCACCTGGAGTACAGTATACAGTTCTGGAGACCTTACCTACGTAAGGACATAGACAGGGTAGAGAAGGTTCAGAGGAGGGCAACAAAGATGGTGCATGGATTGCATCACAAGTCCTATGAAGACAGGTTGAAGGAACTGAACAGGTACTCCCTGGAGGAGAGGAGGGAGAGGGGATATGATAGAGACATACAAGTATCTTACAGGGAGGAACAGGGTGCAGGAATACACTATTTTAGCGAAAAGATGTTCCAGGACTAGAGGGCATGGGATGAAGTTGGAGGAGGAGATTCAGAGGAAACGTGAGGAAGAATTTCTTCACAGAACGGGTGGTGGACAAGTGGAACACCCTGCCAGAAGAAGTGGTGGAGGCGGAAACAATCACGAGATTTAAGAATGCATGGGATAGACATAAAAGAATTCTGGAGGTCAGGGGTAAGGGGCAACAGACTTCTAGGAAAACATAAACTGAACTTACTGAACTAAGCTTGACGTCTTTGCAGAATATTTAAACTAGCAAATGGGGGGAGGGATGCAGCACCCCATACGTCGAATGGGAAGAACACCCCTCCCCCCTCAGCTAGTGGTCAAACAGGGATTCAACATGTTTGCAGTTCATTTGCATCACCAGGTAAGAAAAAGGTCTGCTCCATACGATGCACACGGGTAATGCCAAACCCACCCAACAACTAACACACCAAAATCTGGCCAATGGAAAATCTTGTACACAATGATCACAGCCTGGGAAATAAGATCCCAGACCTGCAGGCAATAATGTCAGAGGCTAAACTGGACATAGTAGCAATAGTGAGATGTGGTTTACCAGTAACCACACTTGGGAGACTTCAGTACCTGGCTATGTATTGTTCAGAAGAGACCGAGGTGCAAAAAGGGGGGGAGGAGTGGCCCTGTATGTCAATGAAAATATCAAAGCTATAAAAATTCAGAATACACATAAGGAGCCAGAAGAACTGTGGGTCACCCTGAAAACAAGAAATGGGACAGCCATAAGAACTGGGGTTGTCTACAGGCCCTCAGAACAGGGGGAGGACATAGACACATTACTGTTAGAAGATATACAAAACATGACAGCTAAAGGGGAGGTTCTGATAATGGGAGATGTCAACATGCGGACACAGATTGGTCAATACCAGCAGGAACATCTGCCAGAACTAGACACATAGTGGATTCCTGCAGGGGGGCCTCAAACAACTGGTACAGCAACCCACAAGAGACAGGGCTATCCTAGATCTAGTACTGACTAACAAGGAAGGGATCACAGATCTCCAGGTAGAAGGTCACCTGGGGGCCAGTGACCATCACATGGTATGGTTCAATTTGGCTACTACATCTACATCATCCCATTCCAAGGCAAAAATATGGGACTTCAGAGGAGCTGACTGTGATAAGATGGCCAACAGAGTTAAGCTAGCCCTGGCAAAAAGAAACACAGGTGAGGGGGTACAGGCAAAGTGGGCAAGCAATAAGGATGCAATGCTTGAAGCAACATCCCATTGTGTTAGAGAGAAAAGGAAGTGCAAAAGAAGAAGGAAACCACTTTGGTTCTCAAATACAGTAGCAGAAAAGGTCAGAGCCAAAAGACTGGCCTTCAGGAAATATAAGGAACACAGCAGGATGAAGATAGGAGACATACCAAACTGCCCTAAGGGAAGCAGGAAGGCAGTAAGGCAGGCAAAGTCCCAAACTGAGGAAACACTAGCACGAACAGTAAAAGAAGGTGACAAGACTTTCTACAAATACATTAGTGAAAGGAGAAAGTCCAGAGGGGGGAATGCTAAGCTTAATGGAGAAAAGGGAGCATGTGAGGAGGAGGATCCTGTAAAGGCATCTATCCTAAATAGATACTTGTGCACAGTACTTACTGAAGAGAAGGTAGGGCAGGGCCCACAGCTCAGCATAATGGACACAGGGGGGAGGGAGGTGAGCTCTACTCCCTTCACAAAGAAAGGGTCCTACAAGAGCTTGCTAAGCTCAGGGTGGATAAGGCAATGGGACCTGATGGCATACATCCCAGGGTACTTAGAAGCTAAAGGTGGAACTAGCAGAGCCATTAGCAGAACTGTTTAGTGAGTCTCTGAGCACAGGAGAGGTCCCAGAAGACTGGAGAAGGGCTCATGTGATCCCGCCCACAAGAGTGGTAGCAGGGAGGAGGCGGGAACTACAGACCAGTCAGTCTTACCTCAGTAGTGGCAAGATTATGGAGGCACCTTAAGGAAAGGATAGTGCAACACCTGGAATCCATAGGGGCACAGGATCCAAGACAGCATGGGTTTACAAAAGGAAGGTCCTGTCAAACTAATCTCATAGATTTCTTTGACTGGTAACCAGAGTGGTGGACCAAGGGGAGCAGTTGATGTCGCCACCTTGACTTCAGCAAAGCTTTGACACTGTTCCACATAGAAGATTGATAAATAAGCTGGTAGGCTCGGGTGGGTCAGAAGTTGGTCAACTGGTGGCAAACTGGTTGGATGGGCAGAAAACAGAGTGGTGGTAAATGGTAGAACAGTCAGAAGAGATGCAAGTCACAAGTGGGGTACCTCAGGGATCAGTCCTGGGGCCAGTCCTCTTCAACATCTTCATTAGTGACCTTGCAGATGGACTAGAGGGTAAGGTTTGTCTGTTTGCAGATGACACCAAGATCTGCAACAGAGTAGATGATTCAGATGGGGTAAGAGAATGAGAAGAGATCGGATAAACTAGCAAAATGGTAGAAGAGTGGCAACTGGATTTAATGCAAAGAAGTGCAAATCATGCACATAGGAAGAGAACCTGGAAGCCACCTATAGGCTGGGAGGGAGTTGCTAGCAGTCACAAAGGAAGAAAGAGACTTGGGCATCATCACCACTGAGGACCTGAAATCATCCAAGCAGACCTCTAAAGCAGTAGGTAAGGCTAGGGGGGTGTTAGGGTGTATTAGTACGGGTATCACAAGTCGTAAGAGGGAGGTAATAATCCCTCTTTACAAGACGCTGGTTAAGCCCCATCTGGAGTACTGCGTGCAGTATTGGAGGCCACACCTTCACAAGGACATTAACCAAATTGAGGCAGTCCAGAGAAGGGCAACCAAGATGGTACAGGGACTGCATCAGAAGACATATGAGGACAGATTAACAGAGCTCAATATGTATACCCTTGAGCAAAGGAGGGAGAGAGGTGATATGATCAAGGCATTCAAACACCTTAAGGGCATTAACAAGGTGAAAGAGTCTAACATGTTTAAATATAAGAAAAATAGCAGGACAAGAGGACACAGCATGAGATTAGAGGGGGGCCATTAAGGGGAATGTGAGGAAATTCTTTTACAGAAAGGGTGGTGGATGCATGGAATGGCTTACCACAAGAAGTGGTGGCTATGAATACAGTGCAGGGCTCAAACATGCATGGATAGGCATAAGGAGCAATACAAATGACTATGAATAGATAGGCCACTGACAGAGCAAAGGCCGATGGCACATTTATAAGGTAGAAAAAGAAATAGGCAGACTGGATGGGCCTTGCGGTCCTTATCTGCCGTCAGCTTCTATGTTTCTATGTTACAAGCTCAAATAGGCACACTGGGTGGGCCATAGGCCCTTATCTGCTGACACTGTCTATGTATCTATGAATTGGTGGACTATTCTTGATCAGTACACAATGCCCCACATTCGGGATGCCTTAGACTGCCTGAACGGTAGTAAGTGGTTCTCAGTGTTGGATCTTCGCAGTGGGTACTACCAGATCCCGATGGCCCCAGAAGACCGTGAAAAGACCGCCTTTATCTGTCCGCTTGGTTTCTATGAATTCGTGAGGATGCCTCAAGGGATTTCAGGTGCTCCAGCCACTTTTCAATGACTGATGGAGTGTGCGGTTGGGGACATGAACTTGTTAAGAGTGCCTGGTATACCTAGATGATGTTATTGTGTTTGGCAGCTCACTGGAGGAACATGAGAGCAGATTGTTCAAGGTGTTGGACCAACTGGAAGACTTTGGCCTTAAACTATCCATCGATAAATGTCAGTTCTTCCAAACCTCTGTAAAGTATGTGGGACACATAGTATCCACCGAGGGAATAGAAACAGACCCAAGTAAAGTTGAGGCCTTGACCACATGGCCACAGCCCCACAATCTAAAAGAACTGCAAAGATTCCTGGGATTCTTTGGTTACTATCGCCGGTTCATCAAGGACTATTCAAGAGTGATTTGTCCTTTACTTAATCTTACTCAAGGTTACCCTCCTACTAACAAAAAATATAAGTGGTCGGTTTCTTCTGAGCCTGAGAGAGTGTATTTCCGTCCTAATGAAGTATTTGGAGCCAGATGAACACCTGAGTGTGAAGCTGCTTTTCATGAGATCATATATCAACTTACCCAGGCTCCTGACCTTGCCTATGCAGATCCAGCGAAGCCTCTATGTCTTGCACACTGATGCTAGCCTGCAAGGCTTGGGGCTGTATTGTACTAAGAGCACTAGAATGGCCTGAGACCAGTGTATTTCGCCAGTAGAAGCCTGACCCCATCCAAAAAGAACTATCCTGTACATAAGTTAGAGTTCCTAGCTTTGAAGTGGGCCATTGTTGACCAGTTCCATGAGTACTTGTATGGGGCTAAGATACTAGTAAAAACTGGCAATAATCCTTTGACCTATGTGCAGACTTCAGCTAAGTTGGATGCCACTTGCCATAGGTGGCTTTCTGCATTATCTACATACGACTATGCTGTGCATACAGAGCAGGCCTGAACCACATAGATGCTGATGCTCTCTCCCGGAGGCCTGTTCCCCAGAATGACTGGGTCAGATTGTCAGAACCTGATATTCGAGCACTCTGCCAGAAGTTTGACAGGGAGGAACAAATGTCCACGGACGCAGTGGACTGTATGGTAGATTGTTTGGGACCCTCTGAGAATTGCATACCTGCTGCTTATTGCCACTTTTCTGCAATAGATATTGGTGCACTGCCTCAGCTGGACAATGGCAGTATTCAGCGGGCTCAATCCCAAGATCCCATGATCAAATCAGCGTTAGAAGCCCTCTATGCAGGGAACGATGTGTCCAAATTAAGCTCCACTGATTTGAGAACTGCATTGTTATACAAGAAAGGTCCTAAGTTGACACTGATCAATAGACTGTTATACAGAGAAACAGTAGACAGAGGGGGACAAATAGACAAACAACTAGTGCTGCCCACTGCATTTCAAGATTCAGTACTGAGGTCCTTACACAACCACATGGGGCAACCTGGTATAGACAGAACACTTAACTTGGTGAGATCCAGATTCTATTGGCCTAAGATGGGGGCTGATGTTGAGCAACACATTCAAACCTGTAGTCACTGTTCACAGAGGAAAGCCCTGCCCCAGAGGGCTGCCGCCCTTGTTAACATCACCACCAGTGCCCCCATGGAGCTGGTCTGTACTGATTTTCTGAGTTTGGAGTCCGATCAAAGAAATATTAGCAATGTGCTGGTGGTTACTGACCATTTTACAAGATATGCCCAAGCTTTCCCCACCAAGGACCAGAGGGCATCCACTGTGGCCAAAGTGTTTGTAGAAAACTTTTTTGTTCATTATGGGGCTCCACAAAGAATCCATTCTGATCAAGTTAGGGACTTTGAGAGTCGTATGATCAAAGAGATGCTTTCTCTGTGGGGGGGGGGGTGCGAAAGTCCAGAACCACCCCTTACCACCCTCAGGGGGACCCACAGCCTGAACGTTTCAACCGCATTCTGTTAGATATGCTGGGCACCCTCCACCACAAGGACAAGCCTAGATGGAGCCAACAAATTAGCACCCTGGTACATGCCTACAACTGCACCAAAAGTGATGCCACTGGGTTCTCCCCCTATCGCCTGATGTTTGGAAGTGAAGCCCGACTACCAGTAGATGTTTGTTTTTGAGTTTCTCCTGATGGGGTTTGAGCTGACAACTATTTACAGTATGTGCAAAAGTTAAAGGCCCAGCTAAATCATGCATACCAACTGGCTCAAACCATGGCTGCCAAAAGAAATTCGGCCAACAAAGAAAGGTATGATAAAAAGGTGAAAGCACAGGAACTCCAGGAGGGAGATCGGGTATTGCTAAGAAATCTGGGACTGCATGGAAAACATAAGATTGCTGACAGATGGCACCATCTCCCTCTCATTGTAGTAGGCAAACTAGACGATCTGCCTGTGTACAAAGTAAGGCCTGAGAATAATTCAAAAGATGTGAAAACAATGCACAGAAATCATTTCCTGCCCATTGGACAAATCTTGATTGAGTCTGAGCCCCCAGAAAATGACCCCTCTGGACCAGTGACTAGAGCTGCTGCTAAGCACAAATCAAGAAAGCCTGCACCTACAGAAGCTGAGTTAAAGTGTTCCCCTCCACAAGTCCCGGTTGAACATGACTGTCAATTCCAAGTTAGAGGAAAGTGAGTGCGGCTTTGAATGCTACCCTTCTTACGAACTGAGTCAATTGTTTCGGGGCAATCCCCTAGTCAATCCTGGAGATGAAGCTGATCCTTCTGGACTGTTTAAGCCGTCAGCTTTGTCCCTGGAGCCAATGCTTCCAGAAAGTGAAGTGCAAAGCATCAAGTCAGATGATATGGAATCACTGTGTATGGTTGAACTGTTTGAGTTTTCAGAGGAGGAAAATGATGGACTGGGACAAACTGGTGATATACCAGAACAAGAAGAGTGTGTTGAGTGCCCTGATAGTTCACTGCCAGTGTCAGAAAACTCCCCATGTGAGCCAAGTGTTGTGGACTCTGAGATTGCAAATCATGGAATTGAAAGTGCTCCAGGTTCTAGCCTCTCTACCCCCAGGGAGACTCCCCTTGCAAGTGAAGACAGTGCTGAAAGTGAGTCTAAAAGTGCAGAGACTGTAACAGTTCCCCCTAGAAAGACTGGTCAAACTGTAAAGCCTGTAATGCGCTTCAGCAATGATTCCCCTGGGAGGCCTGTGGACTTGCCTCTCAATGTTGTCCATAAAGGAGTGTATGTGTCCCCAAGCTCATTGCCCAAACTAAACATAAGTGCTACCTCCAAGTTAATTGTGTTGCCCTCTGGGTATGGTGCCCCTACCCCAATCCAGCCCCAAGGTAGCTGATAGGGAAGGGCCCCCTCTCTTCAGGTTTCATGCACAGGAGGTAATAACCTGAGTTACGGTACAATGTGTGTATAATACTGTGTAAAAAGTGACATACTGAAAAGTTTCAGAAATGTGCTTCTGGTAAGGTGATATGTTGACCGACGATTACATGTATAAGCCTAATGTGATATTGATGTAAATGTACATGGTTGTGTTGAAATTTATGGGGGTACTTACTTGATGCGGACGCCAAGTTTTTCCAGGCCAGGAAGGGTGCAACCCCCCTGCAAACGGGGGTTCCCAAAAGTATTCCAGGAGCTTGCTTAATGCTCCAAGTCTGAGCGGTGTTCAGCGTCTGAGCTGTTTAAATGTGGTTCCAAGTGAGTGCTATTTGAGCCTCCACGTACTGTCTCTTTAAGAGCTGTCTGCTTGCAGACTTAGTTTGTATTGGGGGACTGTGTGTTCTAATGCCCGAATCCCTCCCGGGCTGCTGTCAATTCGCTCTGTTTCTGCCGTTGCTACATGTGCAGAGGGAGCCTTGTTGAAAGATATAACTGTTTGCCAGAAATCATTTAGAGTGACTGAAAAAATGTAGTTTGTCTAACCTGTCTTCATTTCAGTATGAACTGTTTCAGTGTAGCTTTTTCATTTTGGTTCTGAATAGCTGACTTGGACCAATCAGGATGATAGGGAGACCTTAAAATGGAGCCTGTGGACAAATCTGAACTTGAACTCTCAATTTTGAGCCAGCCACAAGGGAACTGTATGGGCAGTGACTCTGGGAAATGTAGTTTTTACCTTGACGCCTTTTTCCACCAGAGGGAGTCTTATTGTGAATGACAGCCGAACCAGCCAACAGAATGGTGTGGAGCTAAAGGAAATGCCCTGCTCTGTGACTGGGAAGATTAGATCAGTTGTGACTGTGAAGAGAGAAGGAGCTCTGTGCTTCTGCGGTGTATAGTTTTGCGCGGGAAGTGCGTGTGAGGACCTGAGTTTCGGTCTGCAGCCTTTGTGAGTGCCAGTTTGAACTGAATCCGAGTTGTCAGGAGAAAGAAGCACTAGAAGTGTGGAAACCAGGGTCACCCTGTAGAAGACTGGAGAAATTGCTGAATCGCGCTCGGTCTGTCAGGAACTGAAGATTCTGTGTGTGCTCCCAGGTATTTTGCAGTAAGTGCGATCGGGATCGAGGAGCAGCCTGCCTGGTATAGTACTTTCCTTTTACATATGAATGTGCATAGTGCTTGTGGGGTATCGCTATTTCCAATCCCCTGTGCTGTGTGTTGAAGCTGGAAGCAAACCCCAGCTTGTCTCGGACTAAATCCGTTTGCTATAAACTGTAGTGGGATCCAGTCACAAGGACCTTGTCTCCATGCCCTGTTGTTTCGGACAATCCAGAGAACATCCACCATCTGGTTCTCAGCTTGGGTATTGTACAAATCAGGGTATCCCCCTGTAGCCTGTTTTCAATCAGAAGTGTGTCATCTAATTCTTGTTGTTTCACTGCTTCATGGACTGAGCCATCTGGCTCCGGATTACAACTGGGTGTTGTGCATATATTTTCTTCTACAGGGCCCTATCCATCTGCACCTGCTGGCCAACCCCAGGCAACAGACCTGGCTACCCCCAACCTGGGTAACCAGAGTGTGACTTTTCAGACCCTGTATGTGTGCACAGTACTGTGATTTAATGCCATCAATTAACCTGATTTCCCCCTCCAGTGTTACTGTCCCCTAAATAAATCAGATTATTTGTTGTTATACTATATACTGTCTGGTGCTGGTACTTATGGAAACAGTATTGTATTTCACTGTGTATGTTGTTTAACCTTATTTTACAGGGGGTCCTCTGAGACATGCTGCAGAATCAGTCTCGAGGGTAAGTGGTGCTTTATGAATAAACAGTGTGCATACGTGCGGTACTGGGGCTGTAACTCCTGTGTACTGTGTGAGCCACTAGAGGGAACCAAAAGGGGTCATGGTGTCCCAGAGGGCTGTGATCAAGCTAGTCTAATCACTACAAACCCTGACCTCTGGGTGGAGGCACCCGCCATAGAACCTAGGCCCCTCAACCTGTCAGTAGTCGAGCAGGCAGGGGTAGTAGCCCTTGGGATAGCACCACCTGGGGTTACACACATAACAGCAATTTGTAGAAATGCAAATACATCAAGTTGAGAGGATAACATCATTCACTAGGAGGACCAGTACACATAACAGCAATTTGCAGAAATGCAGATACATCAAATTGAAAGGATAAAATCATCGAACAATATACATATTGTGAACAGAAATAATGGATAAACATACAAGTGTGGAATGTACAAGCAATAAAAACTTGGCACGATACAAACAGAGAACATAGAGAAATAAGTGTGTGGAAACACAGTAGCTCGGGTACAGGGAGAGGGAGGGAAGAGGTAGGCGTAATAGAGGGATAGTCAGTAATAGAGAGGATGGATGAGCAGGGGTATCGGGGGGGGGAGCGGAGTGTGAGGCAGGAAGGGTAAGGTAAGACTGTGTGCAATGCAGTTGGAGCTGTTAATGCCAACAAAGCAACAAGGGACTATGATTGTGTGATTTGTGCTTGAGGGAAGCTACAGTAATTATTTAAACTACCAAGTCAAAGTAACCTAACTGGTGGGGTGTTATGCCTCATGCTCCATTCTGTGTTAAAGTGTATTATGGAAACAAACTGGTCTTGCATGGACTGTAAGCAGTCGGGTCACCCTAGCCTTAGGAAAAAGCACCCACCTGGTGAATGTCTATATCTAGAGTTCAAAGGACCATGGCCGCCACGCTGTCCCATGGCTGAAGTGACTGCAACCAGCTAATGTAAATGTGCTCAATGCAACACATCCATCTCAGATTGGCCTGGGAGACAGCCTGGTAGTGCGCCGCCTAAGGCGCTGCCATATGTGTTTCCCCTGACAGCTTAGCCTAGATGTGGGGTTTGAAGCATGCTGGCCCCGGTCCCACCCTGGTCTGATCCAGAAGGTGATTTCAGCCCAGAGAGGGGCTCTACAAAAGAAGTTAAAGGTGTTTTACCATCTGCAAAAACCACAAGATCCGGCCATCAGAAATGGGGTTACCTGGCTGTAAGCCTTTGCCCAGCATCCTAGCCTCCGGAGTCAGAGACCGCCTGCTGCAATCACCCCAGTCTCCTTTGTACAGCCAGATTTTGACCTACCTATGATATCTACTAAACCATGAGTAATGCAGGGTCTATCCCTGTTTCAAACCTTGAGAGACTTGTAAATAGTTAAAGTTGCCGAGTTCAGTAATTATAGTCCAAGTTCCTTAAATCAAGTAAAGGTCTTAAAGTCTGTCTACTGTAGTCATGATGTGTTTCAAAAGTAAAGATAAAGGGGGAGCTGTTGAGCAGCTGACAAGAGAAGTCACATCTACCTCAAGCTCCTGAGAGATTCTAGTTTAACTAATTATTTACTTTGTTTTCTTGCGGGTTGGAACGTAATTCAGCTGACTGGTACTAAAAATATAAGAACATGGGAAAATGAAGAGCAGCATGGGGACAAGTCTCAGCAACAGGCCTCGTCCTCCACATTGAGTGACACCCCATCCGGCGAAATTACTCTGACAACTGTGAATACCACCCTAAGCCAACTACTCCGAACAGTGCAAGATCTCGATCAGAAGTTTAATTGTTTAACACCATGGGTAACCCCTCTTGAAACATGGATGGATGCGTGTGAGCAAAGTACAGTGAGATTGGAAGCATCCGTGATGCGAATGGCTGATACTGTAGCAAATTTTCCTACCAGAAGTGCTGTGTCTGTCAGCGGAAAACAATGGATTATCATTTTAAAAGACCTACCGGATCGCACCTCGCCGGGCTCCTGCAACCTCGGATGCTCCTCGCACATTCTTGATAGTTCTCATGAGTGTAGGGGACAGGGACAGATTATTACCCTTGCCAAGCAGTGATGGAGCCTACAACATGGGGAAGCCAATGTTCAACTATTCCCTGACTTATCTTACAGCACCAGGCTCCGACGAAAGGTCTTTGACAGTGCCCGCAGCAGACTGCGTATACTCAAACTGCAGCATCAGCTATTGCTGCCGGCGAAGCACCGCATGGTGTGGAAGGGTCAATCTTATCTTTTTTTTCCTGAACAGAAAGAAGTGGACAAGCTGCTTATGCAGATTGAATCGGAGCATGGTAATAATGAGGAAGAGGAAGATTCGGTCGATGGAGATTGAACTGTTTGAAGGAGGTCTTGTATATTCTAAAATGGACTGGCCTTAATACTCAGTGGTTTAAACATCCTAAAGTTTGACCTCTCTGTTTAAGTTTAGCTCTCAGTAAGCCTTCTAGTTTAAGCCCATGCTTTTTTTTATATAACTGCGCAGTGACTATTTGTAACATGGTGACTTTCCTGCGTCAGTGCGGTCAACCTGGACTCGGTGGTGCAATTCAGTGCAATGGAGTACTCTGAGACACTGCACGGGCCTCATAACAACTTTCCAATTAACCTTTCTTCATGGAAATCATTATTTTTCTTCTTCCTACTGCACACAATGATGTACAAGTTGTCTGAAGCTTAATGTAGCAATATGTATCTTATTTAGTGCCATAGAGCTTCTGCCAGAGAACAGGCAGAGAACACCAGGAGCAAGGAGCTGCTGTTGTGACTGGACTTCTCTACTGGGACTCTATTGCTCTCCTTCCCTCCTAAGCCAGTTCTACTTTTATTGGCACAGGATTTGACTGACAACAGGAACTTCCTGATTGGGAGCAGGAAGTGAGTGATCACAGAGCCACCAAAGACTCACCACCCTAGAAAGAAAAGAGCAGCTCTCCAACCCCCACTAGCTGCTGGAGGTCTGCCTCTGAACAAGTAAGGAGACTACTGAGAAATATAGGATTTTCTTGTCTCAGAACAGGAAGATCAGGAGCTGAAAGGGCACAGAGGCAGTAAGTAAGTAGGGAGAAAAAAAAAAAATAAACAGAGGAAAGAATAAGTATTCCAAACAATAGTGAAGGAACCAGAAATAAGACATGCTGGGAGTGGTGCAGTGCAGTGGCTGTGGGGCAGCAGTCTTCTGGGAGACATTCTGGAGGATGCAGTGTTGTCCCATCTGCAGGCACCTCTCTGGGCTGAGGGAAGGGGTTGCTCATCTCCAGGCTGAGTTGGCCAGGGTTTGTGGGACCTCCTCTCCCATCCAGGGACCACCAGGGCCACTGCCGTTGCCTCAGAGGTTGCCAAGAAAGAGGAGCGGTTGGACCACAGTGGGCTCAGGGAGGATGACTGTGGTGGAACAGAGGCACATCCCTTCAGTTGTAACTCTCCATAATTCATATGCCAGTCTGGTAAAGTGTGGTTCCTCTATGAAGGCACCCGCAATGGAGACCAAGGAGGATGCTGGGAACCTTCACTAAGGAGACCCACAGGAGGGTGGCATGGGACCCCACAGGGGAAGGAAACAACTCCTGGTGGGGGACTCCACTGTTAGGAAGGTAGAATTGGGGGAGGAAGGGGAGAGGGAGGTGAGGTGCCTGCCTGGCACCATGGCTTGAGGGACAGGGAGCGAATCCTCAGGATCACTGGAGAAGCTGCACAGGAGGAGTTGATGTCATTGTTCACCTAGGGACAAATGACCTGGCTAAGAAAGGACTGGTAAGTGCAGGAAGAGTTTGTGGAGTTGGGAGGGGCCTTAGACAAGTAGCACGTATGGTAACATTCTCGGAGGTGCTGCCTGTCTATGGTGTAGGTGAGGCTAGGGTGCTACACACCATGGGATTCAATCAGTGGTGGAAAAACAGGTGCAGAGCTCAGGGATTTGGCTTCATTGGAGACTGAGGGGTCCACCTGGAGTGATGCAGGCCTATACTGGTGTGTTGGCCTGCATAAGTCCAGGAGGGGAACCAGGATCCTAGGTGATAGGTTTAAATGCTTCATTGGCAAGCATTTAAACAAGCCAAGGGGGGAGGCACTGGAAAGGAGCAGTGAAGTCCTAGCCCCCCCCCCAAAAAAATCAGGGTATTAAGTGAGATAAACACCAAGATACAGATGTCAACAGGGAGAAGGGCAGGGGTAAATGGAGAACGTGACAAAGGCAATAAGGACAGGGATGGGGTAAGGCATCAGGAAATGGAGGGTAATGAGTACCAATGCCCGCAGTCTGGGCAACAAGCTCCCTGAATTGGTGGCCCTGATGGAAGAGGGATACCTGGATATCGTAGCAGTCACAGAAACATGGTACAGAGAGAACCATAACTGTGATGTTAACATACTAGGGTACACAACCTACAGGACAGACATGGAGGGGAGAAGAGGGGGAGGAGTAGCTCTCTATGTAAGGGAAGGGATAAAAGCAACTGAACAGAAGAGTAAACAGGGAGGAGAGGAGGTACTGTGGGTCACCTTAGAGACTGGAAATGGCACCACAATCCGCACAGGGGTTGTATACAGACCCCCATCTCAGGGGGAGGGAATGGACAAGGATATGACAGAAGGCATTCTTAGGATGGCAGAGAAAGGGAAGATACTGTTGATGGGAGACCTGAATATGCAAGATGTTAACTGGAGCACCTTTGCTGCAGTCACATCCAAGAGCAGAGCCATTCTCGATGCCCTACAGGTGGCATGCCTCAGACAGCTAGTTTTGGAATCCACTCGTGAGGGAGCAATCTTTGACCTCGTACTCTCAAATGGGGACAGTGAGAGGATCTCAGATCTAGAAGTGGGTAGCCATCTGGGAACAACTGACCACCAAACAGTGGGGTTCACGATAAACTCAGCCATACAAAAGTGAGGGCACTGGACTTCAGGAGGGCTGACTTTGGCAAGATGGCAGAGTGCCTTAGAAAAACACTAGCAAACAGGCTAGAAGGAGGGGTGGAGCAACAACGGGGAAACATCAAAACTGCCATCACAGAGGCAACAAGCCTTTGTGTGAAGCAAATCAACAAATCAAAACGAAAGAAAAAGCCACTATGGTTCTCAAAAGAGGTGGCGGAAGGTTAGGGAGAAAAGATAAATATTCAGGAAGTATAAGGAAACGAGAAGGAGCAGGACGGAGGCTGTACTCAGTTAATGCAGAAGGAAGCAGGAGGGATGTCAGAATAGCAAAGGCCAAACTGAGGAAAAATGGCCAACTCGGTTAAGAAGGGGTAAAATCTTTTATAGGTACATGAGGGAGCGAGAAAGACAAAGGGAGGGATAATGAGGCTGAATAGAATGGTCGGTGGGTGGTGGGCGGGCAGAGAAGGACAGTGAAAAAGCAGGGATACTGAATGAATACTTCTGCTCAGTATTCACAAAAGAGGAGGAGGGGGAGGTGCCCAATGCAATTAACAGAAGCACTCTGGATAAGGGGGTCGATCCCAGTCCTTTCACAGTTGAAAGGGTTCTGAAAGAACTCCTAAAACTGAAGGTGGACAAAGCAATGGGGCCTGATGGAATTCACCCCAGAATTCTAAAAGAATTAAGGGGAGAACTAGTGAAACCATTGACTACACTTTTTAACAAATCATGGGAGGATGGTGTGGTACCTGAGGACTGGAGGAAGGCGGATGTGATTACCCTTCACAAAAGTGGGACCAAGACAGAGGCAGGAAACTACAGATCTGTCAGTTTGACCTCTGTGGTAGGGAAAGTGATGGAATCACTTCTGAAGGAAAGAACTGTTGAGTACCTAGAGCCAGTGGAGCACAGGACCCAAGGCAGCATGGGTTCACAGCGGGATGGTCATATCAGACGAATCTAATTGATTTCTTTGACTGGGTGACCAAAGTAGTAGACCAGGGAAGGGCTGTGGACATGGCCTACCGATATTTTAGCAAGGCATCTGACACAGTCTCACACATTAATAGTCAAATTAACTAGCCTGGGAGTGGGTCCCAGGGTGGTAGCCTGGGTAAAACATTAGCTGGACAACAGAACACGGAAGGTAATTGTAAATGGAGTCCACTCTGAAGAAAGAGAGGTTACTAGTGGGGTACCGCAGGGTTCAGTACTGGGTCCAGTCCATTTTAATGTCTTTATAAGTGACACTGCAGAGCGACTGGAAGGAAAAGTATGCCACCTTGCAGATGACACAAAGATTTGCAACAGGGTTGATACACAAGGAGGCATGGAAAGGATGAGAAGGGACTTGGCAAAGTTGGAGGAATGGTCAGAAGTATGGCAGCTTGGATTCAATGCAAACAAGTGCAAAATAATGCACCTGGGAAACAAAAACTTAGGGGAGATTACACAATGGGGGGTTAGTAACAACAAAAATGGAAAGGGACCGGGGGTAATCACATCAGATGACTTTAAGGTTAGCAAGCAATGTGAGAAGGCAGTAGGGAGGGCTGGGGGATACTGGGATGTATAGGGAGAGGCATCACCAGCAGAGAACAGGAAGTTGTTATCCCTCTGTACAGACAGTTGGTGAGACACCATCTGGGGTACTTCATCCAGTTTTGGAGACCCCATCTCCACAAGGACATGGACAGGATAGAGGCAGTCCGGAGGAGGGCAACTAAAATGGTGCAAGGTCTGCAAGAGAAGTCATATGAATAGAGACTAAAGGAGCTTAATATGTATACCCTTGACGAAAGAAGGGAGAGGGGGGACATGACAGAAACTTTCAAGTACCTCAGTGGAATCAACAAAGTCCAAGAGGGTAGCATCTTTCAGAAAAGAGATGTGCAAGAAACAAGGAGACACAATTTGAAGATGGGGGCGCAGTTCAGGGGCAATGTGAGGAAGCATTTTTCACAGAGAGGGTGGTGGACACATGGAACAGCCTTCCTGAGGAGGTTGTGGGGTCTAAAACTCAGAGAATTCAAGAATGCAAGGGACAGACATAAGGCAATTTGGGGGGGGGGTAGGAAGAAATAGGTTGTTGGTTAACTAGGATCAGTAGCCTATCTTGTAGGTAGGGAAATGGGCAGACTAGGTGGGCCAAGCGGTCCTTATCTGCCATGAAAGTCTATGTTTCTATATGCTCGTTCTGATCACTGTGCACCTGTTTAATGGACTTTGTTGGATTGATTGTTCTTCCTTCTGAAGATTATCTCTCTGGGTCTTGAGAAGTTTGACGTTCATGTTTATGCGGCTGTGGGGGCACAGTAGACCGATGGTCACTATGATACAGTAACAGGGTATCCTTTATAACTGTATAGAGGGAATTCCAGTCCCCTTATTATTCCCTTGACTGTATATATTTCTTGGCAGTTTGCTTATTAATACTCACTTTTCTTCCCCCTGTGTGGTAACTAGTGAGGAGATGTCTCTCAACTTCGCTTCGTAAGTGTGTGCTATGTTTGCAAACACAGGTATTGTAGTATCCTCCTGGGTATGCTTTTTTTTATGTACTGATGCAAAAAGGGTAAATAAAATTAAAAAAAGTAAAGATAAAAGTTAATCTGCTTTCTTCTTTCTAAGGGCCCCAACAGCTGCACCGTATAACAGGCCTGCAACATTTAAGACTCTAGTACTGGGTACCCAGGTTAAATATATAGAATTGCAGGGTTCTATAATAATCTGTAACTAGTATTGTGTGGGCATTTTATAAATATGTTTCTGCCATTACTGCAGCTAGTTAGATGGCAAACAAGCTGAATACCTCAGAGGTTGGTGGGTGCCACTGTGATTAATATTTAAATCCAGATGCAAAATGATAACTGAATTCAAATGCCAAACAAATGCCAATCAAATGTAAACAGACTGACCTCTATTTCCATTTTCTCTTTCCTAACCCTCACCCCATGTAAATACATTGCTGCTGTTTTGCATTTATCTGTTGTTGTGAGCACATTATTAGAGAGAATCAATAATTCAAAAATGTCTAAAATGTGGGGAAATGTCTATTGGGTCATGTTTGGGGTGGCACTTTGGTATTGTGGGTGGGTACTAGGGTTGTCACGGTATGAAATTCTGACGGTATGATTACCGTCACATGTAATACCGCGGTTATCGTCATACCGCGGTATTGCAGTACAAGTACTTTTTTGCATAAAAAAGGCAAAAAAAATAGTTGAAAGGTCCCAATACCGCGGTATACCGTGCATCACGGTTATCGCGGTACAAGAAATTTCCCACGGTATCAATACCGTGACTTCTTATACCACGGTATACCATGAAACCGGTATACCGTGACAACCCTAGTGGGTACAGCATCTCAGTAGGTTGTACCAGGTATTAATTTAACCCATGTAAAGGTAAACTCTGGGAAGAGGCACTGCACATGTAGGTTATCTTGGGAAAGAGCCAGTTTTAAAGTAGCATAGCAACCCAGGCCCCTCAACCTTGGTCTGATCAGGCAAGGCGGGAGTAGTGTAGCCCTTCACATGGCCGGCACCAGGGTTACACTATTGTACCAGTAGTATACTAACTGTAGGGAAGATTACCTAAAACGTCAATATTTTAAGAAGAAAAGTTAATACGGCTAAATCTGCAGAAGAATATCCTTAGGACATCCTCTTTAAAGGGGCACTGTCAATTTTGGTAGTCTGTTTTTTTCTACATGCAAGTAGTGTGCCTCTTGGTACACACACATCAAAGATTGAATCTAGTATGCCCTTATACATCACAAACTTAGCTAATTTGGCCAGTTATGCTTATTTTTGAAAGATTAGTTTGTCGGTTGGACCGACAGAAACTCACCTGCCGCCTGGAAGCATATGTTGGACGAGACCGCGCATCTGCCACAAGCACGGTCGTGAAGTGCGGTTTTGGGACATGCAGTGTGGAAAATCAAGTTCATCAGGAGCATTTTCCTTGCCTGAACTGTTGTTGGTGTGTACAAACAAAAACCGAGCACTGGGAGTCCAGCAATTTACATTTTTAAAACGGGGCCAAAATCCCATGCATGTGCAAGTGTGGCATGAGTAAAGATCCCGTGCATACGCAGGATTTCGGCCCCGTTTTAAAAAAGTAAACTGCTGGACTCTCAGTGCTCGGTTTTTGTTGGCACACCAACAACAATTCAGGCAGAAATGTCAAATGAACTTGATTTTCCACACCGCATGTCCCAAAACAGCACTTTGGGACCACGCTTGTCAGGCAGACACGCAGTCCGCTCAGCATACGCCCGGGTGGCGGATGAGTTTCTGTTGGTACAAAAAAATCTTCAAAAGAAGCATAACAGCAAATTAACAAAGTCTGTGATGTATAAGGCATACTACCTCAATCTTTGATACGTGTGTACTAAGAGACACTACTACCATGTAAACGGATGACCAAAGCTGACAGTGCCCCTTTAAGCGTGGTGCTTTTTCAGGGGTAGGGGGCATGTTGGGTAGTTACACTAAGTGGAAAGTGCATTTTTATTTATTTATGTTTTTGTTTACAAGGTAAGTGCACTAGACTGACAACCTATTTTCAGGTATAACCCTGACACAAACAGAAAAAAACTTTAGTAAACTGCAAACAGGCAAAGATGAGAAATGGGCTGTATGATGTTTTCAGAATGCAGCACTAATAGTTCTCAGCTGGACACCCAAGTTCAACTGCATTTGGTGATTTTAGTTCAGCTAACAGAGAACACCTGTTTACATGAAACAATTTACATAATCGCTGACATGGATTGGGAGGTGGACAGTGCCTGATTTAAAAGCGGGAATAGATTTCTTGTCAGTCATGAAAAGACTGCCTCCGCATGTCTTGGGGGAAGGGGTGCTGTAATACCAAGGTAGCCAAGGGAGGCAAAAACTGCACACACGACCCCCACACACACATGATGAAGCAAAGGAGAAAGTGCCCGAGTGGAAGAAGCTCCCCCAGGGCAGGGATGTAAGAAGAAAGGGGTGGGAACAAGGCAGGGAACAAGGGGGGTATAAATCAAGAATGCAAGAAGTGAGGAGTAAAACTGGAAACTGAGAAGATAACAAGGGAAGACGGGGGTCAGGGTGAGCTTCAGGAAGCAGCACCTGCAGGAAGGTGGAGAAAGTAGGGAGGAAGTATGGTACGAAGAACCATGTGCACCAATGCAAGCAGCAGAGGCAGAAGGGTGAAAAAAGTAGGGAGGGAGTAAGGTATGGAGAGCTATGTACGTCAATGCAAGGAATCTGGGAAATAAAATTCTGGACCTGGAAGCCATCATGGAGAAGATTAGCCTGGATTTGGTGGCTGTAATGGAGTCATGGTGCTTTGACAGTCATGACTGGGATATGGCCATACTAGGCTACTCTCTGTTCAGGAGAAACAGGGAAGAGAGGAGGGGTTGTACTATATATGGGCAAGAGAATCAAGTCTATGGAAATACTGGGGCAGGTGGAGAAAAAGGAAGGACTGGAGGTGCTGTGGGTCATCTGGAGACAGGAGCCGGTGCACTGTCTGTAGAAGGGGTGGACTTATACAGACCTCCAGCACGGGGAAAGCAGTTAGATAAAGCCCTTAGGGAAGACATCATCAGGATGGCAAATAAGGGGGCAATGCTGCTAGCTAGGGACTTCAGTCTGTTCAGGAATGAGCCTGGGGAGCTGGAGGGTCAGCCAGGGGGAGGAGGCTGAGCGTTCAGGGGACTGCTCACCTTCTCCGGGGAGGGAAGGGGGTTGCAGCTCGGCGCTTGACTGGCCCCAGGTAGAGTAAGCACTCAGCCACGTACAGAGGGGAGGCGTGGTGGATGTCAGTGGTCACACCTTGACATCAGGGGGCACATCGCACCCAGAACAAAGGAAAAGAGCTCCCTACACTCCCAGGAGATGGAACACCTCGGCGCAAATCCACGGCCCCCTTGCCTGTCCTGGTCCGGTGCCCTGACGAACAGCAGATGTTCGGGGTGTATGGGCCCCACCTCATCCCCGCCTGGGGGGCAAAACCATGGCTACATGAAGGGACCACTGTGGGCTCCAGGTAAGGTGAGACAAGACAGCGGAGTGTAGAGGGCAGAGGGGGAGTATAAATAGAAAGTAAAAAAGAGAAGAAACTTTCTAATGAGCAAAAGGAAAAAGAAACATGCTTCAGAAATAAAAAGTTACAGCTGACTACTTCTTAAAATTTGTATCATTTTCCTGTCTGCCTTTTTTGGTTCCATAAGCTTTTTAAGGCAACCAGCCTCCGTGTGAAGGAAGTGAGTAAAAGGAAAAAGAGACCATTATGGTACTCTAGGGAAATGGCCACAGTGGTGAAGGAAAAAAGGGTGGCATTCAGGAGATATAAGGAAATGTAGAGGGAAGAAGACGGGGAAGTATACCTTGTAAAACAGAGGGAAACAGGTAAGGTAGTGAGGGGGCAAAGGTGCAGACAGAGGAAAGGATAGTCAAAGAGGTAGCAAATGGGATACAACTTCCTTCAGGTGTTTAAGAAGAAGAAAGGAAGGGGAAGGAGAGTGATGATATGGAAGACAGCAGAGGATGCCTGCACAAGAAAATGCAGACACCCTAAACAGGTACTTCTGCTCAGTCTTCACAGTGGAGGGAGTGGGGACGGACCACCAGGAAGCAGCAGGAACAAGTATGAGGAGGCGGACTCAAGTTCATTTTCAAAAGCAAGAGTCCAGAAGGGACTTACAGCTCTGAAAGTGGAGAAAGCTATGGGACAGAACAGGATACACTCAAGGGTACTAAAAGAACTCAAAGAGGTATTGGATGCCCTGCTGATGTCTTTATTCAACAGCTCACTGTAATCGTGTGTGATTCCGAAGGACTGGAGAGAGGATACGGTCCCGCTACAAAACAACAGCAACTGGGAAAAGGCTAGCTACTCTAGGCTGGTGCGCCTCACCTTAGTGGTGGGGAATTTAATGGAAACAGTGTTGAAGAAAAGGTTGGTAGAGTATCTTGAATCAAATGGGCTCTGCAGCATGGATTCATTGCGGGGGGTGGTGGGGGGGGTCATGCCAGACAAACCTGGCTGATTTTTTTTGACTGGGTAACCAGAGAAACAGATTGGGAGGGGGGCAGTGGATGTGTCCTATCTGGACTTAGGCAAGGCCTTCGACACTGTGCCTAACAGGAGACTGGGCTGGCAGTATAGCCTGGAGGTTAAAGGAACGAGGTGTGAACAAGCTTGATACATCCAGCAGACCAGACCAGAGTTTGATTCTCACAACCTCCACTTGCATACTGTGCGACTCTGAGCAAGTCACTTAACCGCCCAGTGCCCCCAGGTCACCCCTGAAAACAGGCACTTGTGCATAGTGGGCCTTACCCGGCTACCAAAGACTAAAATAAAAAAAAAAAAAAAAAAAGAAAGAAAGAAACTGAGCAGCCAAGGTGGGATCCAAAGTGATAAACTATGTTAGAAACTGGTTAATGAATATATGACAGAGTGGTGGTTATTGATGGCTCTCACTTTAAGGAGTGAAGTGTGACTAGCGTGGTGCCACAGGGCTCAATATTAGGACTGGTCCTCTTCAGTGTCTTCATAAGCGACACTAAGATGAACTGGTAGGAAAGGTATGCTTTTTGCAGATGACACCAAAATATGTAATGGGGTGGATAATCAGGAGGTGTTTTAAAAAAATGTGTGTAGGGATATTGGAAAACTTAATGAGTGGTCAAAAACATGGCAGCTGGGGTTCAATACCAAAAAATGCAAAATTATGTATATATGGCACAGGAACCTATGAACTGAGTATAGGATTGGGGAGATGCTATTAGTCACGAAGTAGGAAAGGGAGCTTGGGGTTATTATATTAACCTCAAAGTGGCATGGCAGTGTGAAAAAGCAGCAGTAGGACCAATGTGATGCTAGGATGCACTGAGAGGTATCTTCAGCAGGAGGAAGGAGGTGGTGTTTCCACTGTATCGCTCACTGGTGAGATCCTACCTGAAGTAATATATGTCCAGTGCTAGGGACCGCACCTCAGAAAGGACATAGACAGAGTGGAGCAGTCCAAATGAGGGCAACTAAAATGGTACAGAGGTTGCACCAAAAGCCCTATGAGGACAGACTGAGAAATCTCAACATGGACACCATGGAAAAGAGGAGAAGGGATGGGGACATTATAACAATCTACAAGTACCTCACAGGGGTGAACAGGGTGCAGGAGGGAAGTATCTTTTAAAGGAGAAAGAGCTCCAGGGTCAGAGGGCATGTTATGATGCTTGGTGGGGGGTCGAGAGAGATATAAGGAAGTACTAGGAACTGGTGGAGGTGAAAGCAGTTGAGGACTTGAAGCATGCATGGGACAAACATAAAGGAATGTTAGTGAATAAGCGGGCAGGAGGGAGGGTCACCGGAGACCAATTAGGGTCTGTGGAGGCAGATTATGCAGGGGGGACCATCTGGGCAGACTGGGTGGGCCAAATGCTCCTTTTCTGCTGACGAATTCTATGTTTCTGTGTCAGGAATGGGAAAATGGGATATTGTTTTGAATCAGTTACACAGTATTGGAGAGTACATTGTCAGAGCAATCTGAGTGGGGTAGCCAGTGTGTTACAGCAACCAAAAGGATGGAGTTCAAGGTCATAAGGAGGTACTACTTCACTAAGAATGAAACCAGGATGCTAAACTTCGGTAGAGCTTATTTTGATAAGCTGTGGGATGTGGCTGGGGCTAAAGTGGTAAATGTATCATTGCGTGATGCCCCTTAGACTATAATGGGGACAGTGTCTCGATGCATCCCCATGTGTAACAAAGGAAAGAGGGCTAGGCAGATGCCTAAAGAGCAGGGACCTGAGGTTCATTAACCCAAGACAATGGGTCTTGCCATACACTGACCCCTGGAAAACTTGATATTGATTAACGATAAACAGCAATAAGAAAGCTCCCTTTTATTGGAAAGAGTTTTACAAAACATTCATTCCAAACCAAGTTCTTTAATACAGCAGAGCCAAAGCCTGGGTAATCACAGGACTGCAGATTGCCACAAAGGAATAAACCTAGAGGCTCTCAAGAAAGTGATAACACTCCGGTAGAACAGGTGTGTAGTTCTTCAGAGACAGGGTACAAGGCAAGTACGTAGCAATGTTTGATAGAGGAAACATCCAATATAGCCTTTTTAGTTATGAGGAGGCCAGGAGACAAGGGTGAAAGCAGGCATACTCACTGTACACATTTGTGTACCATTTTATTGAGTACCTGTCCTAAACCATATGAAAAAATTACTCACCATAGTAATGCTGTTTCTTCTAATGGAGTCTTGCTGTATTCAGACATAATGCAGTTAGCCCCAGCACTTGAACTGCCCCGGAGAGGAAAGAGTTAACTCCATGCAGAAGCATGGAACGCTGAGCTCGCGGTCGGTTTTCAAACCTCTGTCTGTGGTACTTACCAGTGCAACCATCAGATTCTTACGAGCAACTAACTTAACACTAAAATGTGGAAATTGTTTGAACGTAGCCAAAAGGCAAATACTTTTTGGGGTCCAAAAAAGACTCAAGTCAAGAACCCAAGAAGAAATAAGGTAGTGATAATTCAAACTATGCAACACAAGAAGGAAAAACATAACAGTTACCCCACCAAGAGGGAGGGCACAAGGTACACCCCTGAGGTGCAACACTGTGCCTGCCAACCCACTTCCCAAAAACAGGTTCTGAGAGGGAGGCGGGGAGGTCTGAATACAGCAAGACTCCATTAGAAGAAACATTACTATGGTGAGTCATTTTCTTCAAACGACATGGAGTCTTGCTGTATTCAGACATAATCTGACTACAAGCAGTTCTCTATGGAGGAGGAATACAGAACCTACTTTGGGAGCAGACTCTGTAGTACTGCTGTGCCAAACCTAGCATCACTCCTAGCCTGGATGTCCAGAGAGTAATGCTTGGTGAATGTATGTACTGTTTTCCAGGTGGCTGCTTTACAGAGCTCTAACAAGGGTATATCTTTGGCCGCAGCTAGAGTAGCAGCTGTATCCCTAGTCGAGTGAACCCACAGGCCTGAAGGGGGTGTTCTACCCAATTTGTCATAGCAAAATTGTATACAGAAAACAATCCACCTGGCAACAGTTCTCTTAGTGGCAGACTTACCTTTCCCCACTTCACCATAAGTGAGGAACAATTGAAGACAGTCATTTCTGTGTGCCTTAGTATGCTCAGTGAAAAATACACGAAGAGACAGACTGGTTTAGGTGAAAATCCGATACCACTTTAGGCAAGAACCTCCTGTTAGTTCTTAGGAACATTTTATCCCTATGGAAGGATATGAAGTCAGGTTCAACTGACAGGGCCTGTAATTCGCTAATCTGCCTGGCAGAAGTAACAGCTATCAGGAACACAGTTTTCCAGGTCAAGTACTTCAATTCAGCCAAAGCCATAGGCTCAAAGGGTGGCTGCATAAGCTGAGCAATGCAGATATTAAGATCCCAAGGCAGAATAGGCTCCCTTAAGGGAGGGTTAATGTGAACCAGGCCTTTGAAAAACTTCCTGAAAACAGGATGAGATGCCAGGGAAGAGACCTTCCCTGCTGAAAGGAAGGCAGAGACAGCTGCTAGATGAACCTTCAGAGTGGCAGGCCTAAGGCCTAGACTATTCAGATGAGCTAGATAATCTAAGGTTGTGGAAATGCCTGCAGAATCAGGCACAATACCTTTCTGAGAGCACCAAATACTGAACCTCTTCCATTTGGAATTGTAAGTTTTTCTAGTGGAGGGTTTCCTGTAGACCTTCAGAATATCCAGAACTCCCTGAGAGAGATGTAGAGCTACATATTCTAACTCTTCAACAGCCAGGCCTTGAGGTTGAGAGACTGGAGATTGGGGTACCAGATTCGCCCCTGGGAGGAGGAGAGAAGACTGTATCTCCTGGGAAGAGACAGGGGATGTGAGACAGCCAAGGACAGCAGTAGAAGATACCAGGGTTGTCTGGCCCATTCTGGAGCCACCCAATATCGCTGTGCAGGGTTGAGTTCTTATCTTGATCACAAATCTGAACAGGAGAGGGAAAGGAGGGAAGGCATAGAGAAACCTGCCCTTCCAGTGCAGAATGAGGGTATCGTGGGGAACTGTCCCCAGGACTGGAGGTCTGCAGCAAAACAGAGGAAGTTGAAGATTGTCTGGTGCTGCAAATAGATCTATTTCTGGAATGCCCCACTTGGAGAAAATGATCCTCAGAATGTGAGGATTCAAGGACCATTCGTGATGCCCCTGTGAAATCCTGCTCAGGGCATCTGCCAGCACATTGTCCTTCCCTGGAAGACGAACTGCTACCAGGGAAGTCTGAAGGGAATAGACCAGGGACCAAATCTTCATGGCCTCTGTGCACAAGGCCGTGAACAGAGTGCCTCCCTGCTTGTTGATGTACCACATTGTGGTAGTGTTGTCCGTCCTGGCTTGGACCACCTTGCCTTTGACTGAATCTGAAAAGGTCTGAAGGGCTAGAAAAACTGCCCTGAGTTCCAGGAGGTTGATATGAAGAAGAGACTCCTGCAGGGACCAGATCCCCTGAGCTGTTAGGACTCCCAGGTGGGCTCCCCAGTCTAGGAGAGAAGCATCCGTAGTCAGTACTACTGATGGAAGTTGAGGGAGAAATGGAACCCCTTGTCTGAGATTGTCCTGGTCCAGCCACCACTGGAGAGCCTGGACCAGAGTTTGGGTCACTGGAATCAGTTTGGTGAGAGAATCTGATCTCTGTGACCAAAAGGAACTTAGATGGAACTGAATGTCCCGCATCTGAAATCTGGCTCCTTGAACCACTGCAGTGGAGGCTGCCATGTGGCCCAGGAGTTGGAGGAACTGTCTAGCTGGAAGAGAAACCTGAGGCCGAAAGGAGGAAGCGAGATCTACTAAGCCTTCACCCTTGCCAGAGGAAGGAAAGCTTTTGCTTGGGTGGTATTCAATTCCACCCCTACGAAGGTGAGAAGCTGTACTGGTTCGAGGACAGATTTTGGCAGATTGAGAAGAAACCCCAGGGAACTGATCAAGTCCTGAGTGGTTTGCAGAGCTGACCTGACCTGGTCTGAAGACTACCCTACTAGGAGCCAGTTGTCCAGATATGGAAAAATGGTGATACCCTGTCTTCTGAGGTAAGCCACCACTACTGCAAGGCACTTTGTGAACACCCTTGGAGCTGATGTTAGGCCAAAAGGCATGGCCTTGAACTGATAATGGCCTGAAGGCAACTCGAACCTGAGGTATTTTTTGTGTGAGCACCTTATAGGGATATGGAAATTGGCATCCTTGAGGTCCAGTGATGCTAGCCAATCTCCTGGCCTTAAAGAGGGAAGGATTATTCCCAGAGTTACCATTTTGAATTTGGGTTTTGAAATGTGTTTGTTCAGATACCTTAGATCCAGGATGGGTCTCCACTCCCCTGTTTTCTTTGGGGTGAGGAAGTACCTGGAGTATAGGTCTTTTCCCCTGGGTTGAGTAGGAACCTTCTCTATGGCTCTGAGAGCCAGGAGAGAGAAAACCTCTGCCTCTAGGGCAAGGGTTTCTGAAACTGATGCAGGTGGGAAAAGACTTGGCCCTCCTGTTTGGGTACCTTTTGAAGCTGAGGGCTAGGCCCTGGCTTACTACTTCCAGGACCCACTTGTCTGAGGTAACACACTTCCAAGCCTGAAAGTAGTAAGCCAGCCTGCCTCCTACTGGGATTGGAGAGTCGACCCGGGCTGACACCTCAGGGTGTCTGCTTGGCAGGAGCCTTATATTGGGAGGAAGAAGCAGCCCTGCTCATCCCCCTTCTACCCCTCCCTTAGAAAAAAAACCTTTGTGGGTAAGACGAGGAGGCCTGGGCTTGGTAAAAAGGCATGTGAAAAGGCCTGCCCCTGCCCCTGGACTGCTGCTTCTGAGAAGTGGCTTGCCTTTCCTTGGCCTGTACACTCCTTTAAGTGGTTCTATATTCATCCATTTTCTTCATGTAAGCATATGTCTGCTCCCCAAACAGAGAGTTACCAACTAGAGGAAAATACATAGCCTTAGACTGGGTGTCCTGTGATAGGCTAGTACATCTGAGCCAAGCATGCCTTCTGAGAGACACAGATGTAGCCATGACTCTGAATGCCACATCGTTGGAGTCGACAGCAGTGTGAAATTGTACTTTGGATGCCTCAATTCCATCCACAGCCACCTCCTCCAGCTCTTTGGCTAGCTGGGGGGAGGCCTTTCTAGCTAGTTCCAGAACCGTATCCCACCTGGACTTCTGGTACCTGGCTGTGTAGGCCATATAATTTGCCTGCCTGAGTCCCAAAGAGGATGCCAAGTATAGTTTCTTGGCCATGGCATCGACTTTCCTGGAGTCCTTGTCTGGGGGGTGTGAAGCCAAAGGAATGTTTGCCCTGCCCCAGGCTGCAGCCTGCACTACCCCAACATGGCTGCTATATGAATAAAGGAACTCCGCAGCCGAGCCTGAAACACGCATCTCCTGTCCATTCTTATATCTACAGGAGATAAAGAGTTAGGAGTCTGTAGAATCTTTTGTGTCTGTTTCCCCAAGGACTTGTGACGGGGAACAGACAACCTTTTGGACTCTGGGATGTCCATCATCTCCACAGAATCAGGCCCTTCTTCCTCCTCAGGAGCTTCAACCAAAGGGAGCTGGAGAGTTTCCGCCACCTTCTTGCAAAACAAGAAGTGAGAAGTAGACTCGGAAAAGCCTGGGAGGGGAGACATCAGAGGGTCTGTCTGGGGAGCTGTCCGGTTCAGTGGGCACATCCAGACCCCCAACGTCGTAGTCATCGTCTGGATAGTCTTCGTCTTCCTCCCACTCCTCATAGAAAGCATCCGGATCGTAATCCGAAGGAGCCGGTTCCGACTGAACCGACCGCCTAACTGGCGGCATCGGTTCAGACGGAACCGGACGAAGCGACTCAACAATACTAATCGCTGGCTATCTCGTCCGCGGTTGGAGTAAGCAGTACTGGATCCGAACCGGCGGACTTCTGTTTCTTTTTTAACGGAACCGACCCCTCAGAGTCGGCTCTCCTTTTGCCCGAGCAGGTATCGCCTAGGTCAGTAGGCACCTCCTCAGGTTCAGCCGTAACCCAACTGGGCTGGCCATCCGGGTCTACGGACTTCTTGGCCTACCTTTCCTTCAACCTACTCAGTCTTTTTTTCTAGAATGGTTTTAGGAAAGTTTTTGCAAATTTGGCAGTCTGACTGGAGGTGGTCAAACCCCAGACAATAAACATAGATGAGGTGGGGGTCGGCCTTGGCAAAGGCCTCCCCACACTCAGTACAGTGTTGAAACCCAGTGGGAGCAGTTTTCTTTGTGTTTCTCAGACATGGCCAACCTACCAAAATTACCCTATAGAAGCGTTCAAGCCAGGTAATACCAACCAATCGGTAACAACCGTGTCACAGGTTTGGAAAAGAACTGAGAAAAAGCCTGGTTCTTTTGAAACCGATCGGTACCGGAACACCACTCTAAAATAACAAATTTAAAATTAGAAGGAAAAACAAGGTCGATTCCTAACCGGACTGACCGGGAAGAAATCGAAGAAACCAACAGTTTCCACAAGTTATTTAAAATAAAATACAGTCACTACCTATCTACCACACTACCTGTACCGTAGACAGAGGCTGGAAATCCGAAAAAACAATAAAGAACAAGTTTTAAACTGAACGCTTTACTTTTACAGAACCGAGCAGAGGAATCTCCGGAGCGACTTCACTGTTAGGCGGAGTAAAGAATCTGAAAGTTGCACTGGTAAGTACCACAGACAGAGGTTTGAAAACCGAGCTCGAGCTCAACGTTCCATGCTTTTGCATGGAGTTAACTCTTTCCTCTCCAGGGCAGTTCAAGTGCTGGGGCTAACTGCATTATGTCTGAATACAGCAAGACTTCATGTTGTTTGAAGCCTTTTTGTTACCATTATCATTCTAATCTGAGTTAGTGTACTGTAAGCCACTGAGTAGTTTCTCCATCTAAATGTCTATAGTTTAGCATATAGATATGCATACAACCTGTTTAGAGATCACGAGTTATCTGACAACAATCTGGTTTGTTTGTAATTGGGTGGGGGTCAGTTGGAGAGGATGTGTACATTTTTTTCAATGGAGGGGCAGCAGTTGGAGAGTGTGTGTACAAAACAGAAATATCTGACTATACTTCTGCAGGACAGGTGCCTCTGTAGATGAGAAAAAAACTCAACTGAAGTTCTGGTGAGTGCTGTTTTGAATACAGAACAAAATCTTTAGGTAAGAACCTTCAGTGAGTTCTGAAGACAATGTTATTCTTGTTAAAAATAAAATACGGTCAATGCAGGGAGCCTGAATCTCACACTCTTCTAGCTGTAGGAATAGCCAACAAAAGGATGATTTTTAAGCTAAAATGTTAACTCACACTAACTGTAGATCACTGCTATACTTAAATACACACCTTGTGGAAATGTATGTACTAGTACATAAACAATTTACAATATGTAACTTTTGTTGATCTGACTATGGCATTTGATTCTTTGGCTGGACATATTTAATGGCAAATTAAGACAGAATAAAATTGAAGAAGAACTCATTTACGATTTGGCAAACATGGTCTGATGTGATTAAAATGGTAAATTTACTAACAGCTTTACAACAAACCAGTGAGTAAGGCAGGTTTGCACATTGGCATCTACTCTGTAAACAACATCTTTGCAAATCATAACGATGATAATCATCATTCCCAATTGAGTAGGGGAAGTAAATGTAGTATCCTAGCATTCACTGATAATGTTATTCTGCTTACTACCTCCTACTGGCATGCAAAGAAAACTGACTGCATTTCCTGCAATTTGTATAAAACATAAAAATGAGAACAAATGTAGATAAAACAAAGACTATGGTGTTGGGCTCCAATGGAACCAAATCAAACTAGCACATAGATAATGAAAAAATAGAAAGGGTCAAACTGTATAGTTATTTAGGACTTATATTGCATATCCTGGAATGGGAGGTGAAACAAACACTATAACCAAACAATAAACTCTGGTCAGAGTCAATACGGCTACTAATGCATTAGCCTCATATGGTATACAGAATGATACGTGGCCTAGTTATAACTTACTTATTGCATCATTGTGATGTAAAAATCCCTTTACTGCACAACAGGGAAAACAAGCATTTGTCAATGCCGAATGTTTGCTTGCCGGCATTGGCATTGGTAGTGTAGGAGTTAAGAGAGCTGCATAATAGGAATGGCAGTGAAGTACTGAACAGAAGCCAACCTCACCACCACCCTGCAGAGACTGACAGGCATTGGGGTGTGCCTTTCGGTTGTCAGGCATAACGGCCACGCCATTTCACCACACCCTACCCTGCAGACACTGACAAGTGTCACGGTGTGCCTTGGGGTCTTTGGCCCTTATGCTCACCCCATTCCATTAGGAAATACGGTGAGATGGGTGCTGTATAGGAGAATGGGGTGAACTTTGGGGCCGAAGAGTGCAAGGCACACCTTGATGCCTCTCACTGGCTGCTGGGTGTGGAATGGTATGAGCATTACAGGCGAGAATCCCAAGTCACACCCCTGATGCCTGTCAATCTCTACAGGGTGGGGCGTTATGGTCGGAAACCCTAATGCCTCACGTGTTCGTTGGCATTTTCAGTCCAAATTTTCAACATGGGTTTTTTGTGACCCCCACCTTATTAACAGTGGCAATATCAGTTCGTTAGCTGAAAGCTGATTTTGCACAGCGACTACGCCATTTGGCACCACAGGTGCGAAAACACATTTCGAACAGGATGTGAAAAATGACAGCTGTACTGTTCATGGGGAGGTGCAAAAAATGGCAATGTTGAAAATCTGCAGTGAAACTATTAAAAAAAACTGGTGGTCACGAGCGTGCGTAGAAACTGCGCAACGCACACCTGTAATACAATTAGTCTGGGGATTTTTTACAGCAGATTGTCAACACAGGCATTTTGGAACCGCCGCTCATGAACAGTGTCACTGTGATTTTCTTAATCTGTCCCGAACAGTGATTTCCCACAGTGACCACACATTTCTGTGCTGGAAGTGCGAAAACAAATTTCAGCCATGGTGTGAAAAATGACAGCTGTCCTGTTCATAAGGAAGTGTGGAAAAATGCCAGTGGTGAAAATCTGGACTGAAAATATTAGAAATCTATGAACTTACAAGGGTGCGTGGAAACTGCGCAATGGTCACTCGTAACACAGTCATTTTATGGACTTTTTTCACCAAACTTTTAACATAGCCATTTTAACACCTCTGCTCATGAACAGTGTCACTGTGATTTTCTTAATCTGTCCTGAACATTAAATTTCGCACACCGACTGCACCATTGTGCGCTACATGCGCGGAAACACATTTTGGGCGAGATGTGAAAAATGACAGCTGTACTGCTCATAAGGAGATGTGGTAAAATGACAATGTTGAAAATCTGGAGTGAAATATTGAAAATTTGTGAATTTATGAGCGTGCGTAGGAACAGAGCAACGTATGCTCGTAAAACAGTCATTTTTGGGAATTGTTTCACCAAATTTTCAACATAGGGGTTTCTGCAGACCTACCTCATGAACTGTGACACTGTTGTTTTGTAAATCGGTCCTGAAAGGTGGTTCCACGCAATGACCGTGAAATCACCTTTCGGGGTTGATTAACAAAATGACAGTGACAGAATTCATGAGGTGGGATCCCAAAAACCCCATGTTGAAAATTTGGTGAAAAAATTCCCCAAAAGGCCTGAGATATGCATCAAAGTTGAAAAAATCCCATTTATTCCATTATACAGCTTACCGGCATTTCCTCAGTTCACGGTCGGCTTTGAAGAGTGCAGACGTGTTCCCGGTCCACCGAAGATCGTCGCTCCAGACTCCGGAGTAAGTATGGGGTGAGGTGGGGGTAATGGGGAGGCAGGGTGGGCGCAGGTGGGGAGGGGTCAGGACAGTCAGCGAGGAAAGGTTGTTTCTTGCAGGCTTTTTTTTTCTTAGACAACGCAGGACTTGTGCAACACTGGGGTGGGCTTCCAGCGTGGCAGCTGGAAGACTATTTGGGGCCAGTGGAGCCGACGAGACTAGGCACCCGTTGGCCATACAGTGTGTGCGTGGGGAGGCGCATGAGCACTTGTGTGTGTGTGTGTGTGGGGGGCGCATGAGCACGCACTCTCTTATTGCTGCTCACCAAGTGGAGTTCTCCCTTTCAGCTGTAGGGCACTGCATTTTCAACTGCTGTCATAGACAGCTGCAGCATTCATTGACGAACTGTGGCCGTGCCTGCAAACACACTGATTGAATTGGAAGACAACTGCCACACCTACGAAAAAACTCAGATGATAACACTATGTTTCTTGCACATGCGTGCAAGCAAACATAAAAATTACCGGGCATGGATTCAGCTCCCCTGCAGGAACTCCTTGGGGGAGGAGGGGAGATACGGAATGGGAACTCAAGCAGCAGGTATGTAAGGCTACTGATTAATACACAATCTATAGCACTGCACTACAGCTGTGCTGTAGTCGGCACCCCCCTGATTTTCTGCCCCTGGAGGACTCAAACCAACAAAGTTCTCTTTTTCCAGTTTTGCCACACTCGTGCGACTGCTAACAAAAAGTCTGCTTTCAGTGTTGGAAATGGAAAAAATTCATTGAGGGAATCCATCAAATCTGATTTAGTATCAAACATATCTGCCAGGAATCTGGGGATACATTTCTTTATTATATGTTGTATTTCTACACTTTATTTAGTTTTATGTTTTTAGTGGTATGCATTTTATATACTAATATGTAGTGCTGAGGGTGTTTCTTATAAGATAAGAACATTATCTCGTGCTGCTTTAGGTGAGAGAACCGCAAAGTGAAGCTGAGCGGTTCTGTCAGCCCGAAACAGCGCAAGATAACATTCTTATCTCGTAAGAAACACCCTCAACACTACATATTAATACATTACGAAGCACTCTCACTGCCGAGTGCAAAATTACTTGAGTAACCTTTTTATTTAGTTCTGTGGAATAAATTAATTTTGGAAGCTCCCCCGCTTGACTATCTGCTGCAATGGTTTGATCTGTGTTGTCCTGTGCGTAGTGACGCTAAGCATGTTCAATGAGCACGAAGAGAGCTTCAGTGGCTCGGTGAAGGTGATTTTTTTTTTGTTTTGCATAAGAAACAGCAAACGTTATATTAACCCTTAGGCCGCCGACAGAATTAGAACATACAGGAATTTTGGACTGATATATCAGTCCACTGCCATGCAAGGGTTAAAGAAGAAGCATGAAGTTTTACTGCCATTTTTAGGCAGATGTTCTTTTGTTTCAGACAGTGCCTGTCAGCACAGAAGAGTAGGGGGTGAAAGAAAGCGCTTGACAGATGCACGCGAGGACATCCGTACAAGAGATAAGAGGTAAGCCATTTGTGCAACCTGATTGGCTACAGTAGTGAGAGTGCTTTATAATACATAGTACTGAGTCGTCTGTGGAGAGTGTCACAATCGGAGATGGCATGATGAAGGGGACTCCCGCCAATAGATTCCTCGAATCTAGCCGCCATTGCCAATCCTGGATTATGGCCCTCATGATCCAGATTGGATGCTGCAGATGGTCTTGCCTTTGGTCCCACTGGACCTGTAACATCCACTGGGTTACCCACATGTGGAGACGGGCTAGTGGGACTGTTGCAATGGCTGCAGCCATGAGTCCGAGCAGGCAAAGGACCAGTCTGGCAGGAACGGTCTTCTTCGCCAAAATGTCCCTGATGAGGGATCTGATGTGTTACGCTCTGCCCTGGGGGAGAAAAGCTTTCCCCTGGACGGTGTGCAGAACTGCACCTATAAACTGCAGAGTCTGAGACGGAACCAGGCGTGACTTCTCGTGATTGACAACGATGCCCAACTTCTTGAACAGTGACTGAGTACAGAGAATGGCGGACATCAGGGCTTCCCGAGAGGGTGCCATGAGAAGCCAGTTGTCCAGGTAGGGGAACACATAGTGGCCTTATCTCCTCAGAGATGCTGCTACAACTGCCATGCACTTTGTAAACACCCGAGGTGCCGATAACAGCCCGAAGGGAAGGGCTCAGAACTGATAATGGCGACCCTGAAACTCAAAGCGCAGAAACTTCCTGTGCGCTTGAGCAACGGGAATGTGCAGGTAAGTGTCCTACATGTCCAGAGACGCTAGAAAGACGTCCTGCTTGAGCATGGGAATCAGACCTGGGAGGGTCACCATGCGGAAGCGTTTGTACAGGACTGACTCACTGAGGTCCAGTATAGGACAGAGGTCCCCTGTCTTCTTTGGAACCAGAAAGAAGTGAGAATAGTATCCTAGACCTCTCTGGTTCTGAGGTACGTGCTCTATAGCTTCTTTTCCCAGAAGCGCGAGCACCTCCTGCTGTATGAGCAGGGCATGCTGACCCGAATAATGGGAGAGCAGGGGAGGTCTTGCCGGTGGGTGGTCGAGAAACTCTATAAAATGGCCTTTCTTGACCAACTGAAGAACCCACCAGTCGGCGGTGATCGACTGCCACCCTGAAAAGTGGCAAGCGATGCGACCCCCGACCTTTTGTGCCCGTTGATCCAGAGGAGGGCCAGGGGCCGGGAAGGAGTCATGCTGTGGTAGCACTGGTCCCTGCAGGCTGGGCCGGTTTGGAGAAGCGTTGGCCTCTGCCTGAGGACGACTTAGCCTGGGCTTTGCGCTGAAAGGTGCCCCTTTGTTGCTGGCCAGAACGAGGCTGCTGCCTTTGTTGCCAGCTGCGAAAACGGCTCTGGTTCCTATGAAAGGAACCGGGCCTAGACCTGTACATGGCCTGTACAGACCTGACTGCCTTCCCGGCATCCTGGAGTTTGGTGATGACCTTTTCCGAGGCTTCACCAAAGAGAACTTCACCATTGTACGGGACGTCTAGAATGTTCTTCTGTACGTCCGGGGTAACCGGAGACACGGAGCCAAGAGTGTCTCCGGAGACAAACACCTGAAGCTGCAGCTCTGGCAGATGAGTCCGCAGAATCGTATGCAGCTCTTAGTACTTGGGTACCCACATCAGACCCCGTGCGGAGAAGGTTCAGGAGCTCCGCCTTCTGGCCGCCATCCAGGAGCTTATCGACCAGGTCCTGGCCCTGTTCCCACAAGGCATTCTGAAACTGCACCATGTGTGTGTAAGGTAGTTCAGGAACCTGATGGCGCATGTAGCAGCCGCATACGTGCGCCTCCCCAGGGCATCCAACAGCTTAGATTCCTGGTCCGGTGGCTGTGTGCTCATATGTTGTGGTCTTTGTGACCGGTCATGCGAGGCCGTAATGACCAGGGAGTCTGCCAGAGGTTGTTGAGCCAGATACTGGTCCTCTCTAGGGGCCTTGTACAGGTGGTCAGCCTTCTTCGGCACAGCGGGAGTGGTGTGCGGACGCTTCCATGCAGCCTTGGTGACGTCCGAGAAGGTGTCCACCAAGGGTGGCACTACCACAGGCTTTCGGTCTTTCTGCCGAAGATAACGGGCAAGGCGCTGTCGTTCGGGGTCGAGGTCTTCAGCATCCCACCCCATGTTGTCCTGGATGTTCCTCATGATCTCAGCGAACAGGGGATCATCCGGAGGAGACCTGGGAAGGTCATGTGGGTCAGGTGAGGGAATGTGAGAGGAGAAGGAGATCTGGAATAGTCCGAAGAATCCGATCTGGAGTCCTCCCCTGACGGAGTGTACCGACGCCATCTGGGTCGCTTGGGGCTGGGAGACCCTGATGGAGATCTTGAGGGATGTCTTCTCCGGTCCTTAGATCTACCCCTAGGAGGTGGGGTCTGCTCCTTAGGGGTTGGTGGTCGTCCTGCTGGCCCCTTAGGTAGAGGAGGGGGCGTAGGAGGTGAAGGTGTAGGAGGAGGAGGAGGATTCGCGGGGACCACATCCTTTCGGATGGTGTCCCACCAGAAAGTAAAGAGGTCCTTTACTTCTTGCAAGTTCATGCCCAACGACGGGCCTGGCACCGGTGGTCTGTCGCCGGGGTCGGGTCCGCAGGTGTCTCCGGGGTCAGCGAAGGTTCTTGTGGGAGCCCGGCATCCTCAGTGTCGCCCGCCTGGTCTTCAGGCACAGTAACGTCCTCCTCCATAGAGTCCCTGTGACCTGTGTCCGCCAGTGACCGGGGGGCGGTCTTCGGCTCTGGAGAATGCAAAGCCGACGTCTGTCTCTTCGCCGATGTCTTCAGATGCGGCGAATGCCCAGCCGGTGTCTGGTGCCAGGCTGGGGTCCTCCGTTCCAGCAAGCACCTGTCCGACTTGGAATGCTTGGCTGATGTAAGGTCCGACGTCCGCTTAAGGGACTTCAGATCTTTGGTCTTCCTAGGAGTTGGATCCGGTTCTCTGGGAGACCGACCTGGAGTCGGGGTCCTGACGTCGGGTGGAGGAAGACCTATGGCGCTCGGAAGACTTGGAAGAGGCCTTAGAGGGAGTGGAGGAAGCCGGGAGCCTCGAAGTCTTGAGAGGTTGGAGAGTCGAAGAGCCGCCCAAAGCCCGGACCTTCAGCGTGGAGGGGGGGGGCGGAGACCGAGCCCTGGAGGGAGAGCGGTCTGATCTAGTGGAGCCTGAGCTCCGGGAGTCCGAGGCCCAGTTCGGGGATCTGGACTTTACTTTTTCCCGGTGTTTGTCCCGGTGCTTATGGGCCTTGGAGGAAGATTAGCCCCTGGAGGGAGGTTCTTGGCCCATCCTTTTCAGCTTTTCTTCCAGAAGATACGCCTGAAGTGCCTTCTGATGGCGGATCCTGGTGCGGCTATTGAACTCCTGGCAAAAGGTGCAGGCCTTAGTATCGTGGTCCGGGTCTAAACACCGCATGCAGGAGGAATGGGGATCCTTGAAAGGGATCTGTTTTCCACAGGCACACTTGGAAAGGTGTCCCTCAGGCGAAGGAGTTGGAGAGGACATCAGTTGAAAAGTCACACAGTAAGTTCTGTAGTCGTCGTGCGCTAGGTAGAGACCGATGCTGGTGAGTCGACAGCGGGAAAAGAAAGTACAGTTACGTAAGGACTTACCGTAACAGTAGATCTTCGAGAGAGGCACTTGCAGTAGGTAATTACATATAGGACTGACGCCGGCAGGCAGCAGGACCCCACAGAAAAATTTCTAGCTAGCAGTCCCTGGCGAGGGACCGCCCCCACGCCAGGGTGACAGGCGCCAGGAGACGCCGGTATAAAGGGGCGGTCCGGACACCCGCCTTCCAGTTCTTCTCACCACAGGCCAAAAGAGGCCGGATGAGAGAGAGGCGGATATTTCTCTATATGGAAAAGGAGCTGAAAAAGCCTAGGGGGATGGAGGGCGGGAAGATATTACCTACTGCAAGAGCCTCTCTCGAAGATCTACTGTTACGGTAAGTCCTTACGTAACTGTACTATCTTACTTCGAGAAGGCTCTTGCAGTAGGTAATTACATATAGGACTGAATCCAAAGCAGTCTGGAATAAAGAAAGGCACCGGGAGGAGGAGGAAACTACTCCAAGAAATAGCTCTAGCCATGCAAGCCTCAAGACAGGAGGCCTTGCAAAACAGCTAGCCCGAAGCCTGCTCTACGGCGAGAGGCAATATCCAAACTGTAGTGTTTCGTAAAGGTATGGACGGAAGTCCAGGAGGTGGCAGCGCATATGTCTGCCACAGACACATTCTTGAAACAAGCTGCAGAGGCAGCTACTCCTCTTGTGGAGTGGCCTCTGACTTGACCCGGGAGGGTCTTGTGGTACTTGTCATAACAGAAAGTGATGCAATGAGCCAACTACTTATACAGGCATTGCTTGGAAACAGCATTGCCTTCCCTTCTGTGAGCAAAAGAGACGAACAACTGATCAGTCTTTCTGAGATCCTTCGTCCTGTTGGTGTAGTATCTCAGAATCCGGTGAACATCCATAGTATGGAGTAAATATTCCCCTTGGTTAGAGTACTGCGTAAAAAAGGCAGGTAGCTCTATGGACTGATTTAAGTTAGACTCTGCTACTACTTTAGGTACAAACTTAGGATTCGTGCGAAAAGCAACTCGTCCTTGTGAAAAATCAAGTAGGGGATTTTACACATCAGAGCCTGGAGCTCGGAGATTCTTCGAGCTGAAGTAATGGCCACCAAGAAGAGCGTCTTCCATGAAAGAAACTTCAAATCTGCAGGTTCGAAGGGAGGAAGGGTAAGTTTCTCGAGAACAAAATTCAAGTCCCAAGGGGGGGCAGGAGTACTGTTCGGGGGCCTCATATGAAGGACCCCTCTGAGCAAGGTCTTATAGACCTCCAGTTGAGCAAAAGCTTTGTCTGCAAAGGGAACATGATAGGCCAAGATAGCCGCCATGTGTACCTTCAAAGAGAAATGGTTGAGACCCAGGTCGAACAGATGACGTAAATACTCCAGCAGAAGCCCCGCTGAACAGGAGAAAGGCTCCACGTTCTTGGAGGCGGCCCAAATAGTGAATCTTTTCCACTTTATGGCATAAGTGGACCTGGTGGAGGGTTTTCTGGCCTCCACTAAAATCTCCGCCACTTTGGGAGACACACTAAAATGGGATTGGGCTAGGTCTGCAGGAGCCATGCATGCAGTTGAAGGGATTTGAGGCCTGGATGGACCAGGATCCCCTGATCCTGGGTCAACAAACCTTGAGATAGAGGAAGAGGAAAGGAGGTTCCTCTGAATATTGTTGCAGAGAGAGAGAACCAGATTTGCCTGGGCCAGAAAGGAGCGATCAGACTCATTCTAGCCCTTCTGAAGCTAGTTTCTGCAAGACTCGTGGGATAAGAGGAATTGGGGAAAGGCACAGGCAGAATCTGTCCTTCCAGTCTAGAGACAGGCGTCGTTCCAGAAAGCGCCTCGCTCTGGAACGAGCAAGCAGAAGGTGGGAAGTTTTGAGTTTTGGGGGGATGCGAACAGGTCGACCTGTGGTGTTCCCCAAATTTGGAAGATATTGTCTAGGACCCCTTGGTCCATTTCCCACTCGTGAGTCAGAGCAGAAGAGCGACTTAGCCTGTCTGCCAGGGTGTTGTTGACTCCTGGAACGTGAATCGCCGTGAGGTGAAGGTCGTGTTGTGTTGCCCAATCCCAAACCCTCACTGCCTAACTGCATAGAGGGTAGGACCAAGTTCTTCCCTGCTTGTTGATGTACCACACTACACACATGTTGTCCGTCTGGACGGCTAGGTGGCCGGGAAGGATATATTGGTGAAGGGCTTGGAGAGCGTACAACACTGCCCGAAGCTCGAGCACATTGATGTGAACAGCTTGTTCTAGCCTGGACCAAGAGCCCTGGGTCCAATGAGGGCCTAGATGGGCTCCCCAACCTTTGCCTGAGGCATCTGTGGTTAGAGTCTGGGAGGGGGGAGGATGAAAGAAAGGGACACCCTGAAACAGGTTCTCTCGAACCATCCACCATTGCAAGTCTCGCATCATCGGCGATGAGATCAGAACTGAGTGATCTAGGTCGTCCACTAGTTGATCCACTGAGAGCGTAGAGTCCACTGAGAGATCCTCACGTGGAGTCGAGTGTTGGGGACCATCGGTATAGCAGCCGCCAAGAGCCCGAGAAGGCGAAGGACCGACCTCGCCGAGACCATCCCGCGGTTGGATAACAGACATATCTGGGTCTGAAGGAGGCCGCGCCTGTCCGGAGGCAGGAAGGCCTTGCTATGGTCGTGTCGAGGATCGCCCGATGAACTGTAGCCTCTGGGAAGGGTCCAGATGAGACTTGGAATGGTTGATGGTATGCCCAGGCAGGCAAAAACCTGCTGGGTGAGGGAGAGGAAACGCAGGAATTTCTCCCTGGACTAGGCCGCCAGGAGCCAGTCGTCCAGGTAAGGGAACACCTGTACTCCCTTGAGTGCAGGTGGGCCGCCACCACTGCCAGGCATTTGGTAAATACTCAGGGCCGAGGATAGACCAGCGGGAGCACCTTGAACTGGTAGTGGTCCCTGGAGCATAAGCAAGGTATCTGCGATGGGAGGGGCGAATGGGAATGTGCAGATGAGGCATCCTGCATATCCAGGGCACAAAGCCATTGACCCGGCGGAGGAGGGCAGAAGGCTCTGCAGAGAGCATACTGAACCTTTGTACTCTACATAAAGATTCAGGGAACTGAGATCTAAAATCGGTCCGAGATCTCCGTCTTCTTTGGGACCAGGAAGAAATTGGAATAGTAACCTGTCCCCTGAAGATGAAAGGGGACGGGCTCTATCGCTTGCTTCAGCAGAAGAGCCGAGATTTCCTCCTGGACCAAAGGAAGGTGTTCCCGTGAATATGACGACTTCGGGGTGGGGGGTGGCAGGGTGGTTTCTGAAGAAACTCTATGGAGTGTCCTTCTGCTATGAGCTGGAGCACCCTAGAATCCGTGGTTATCCTCTCCCATCCCGGAAGGTGGAGGGAAAACCTCCCTCCTACCGGTTCCTCCGGGGAGTCCGGAGGCAGTGGGAGAGGAAAGGAGTCAGGTGGTGTGGGGCAGAGCTGCAGCTGAAGCACCCGCTGCCATTTTGGGCAGAGGGGGCTTAGCAGCCGCGGGGGCCCGACGTTTTGTGGCCCGCCTTCCCTGGGGTTTCGCCTTTGGCCGATTCCGTCTGCGAAAGGGACGACGCTGCTGCTGATGGGGCTGGCACATGGAATCAACTGATTTCAGAGCCGTCCCCTTCTCCTGCAAATCGGTAATGATGGCCTTGACATCACCCCCGGAAAGCACCGACCCCTGGAAAGGTGCTTCCTGGATAGCAGATTGCACCTCCGGGACCAGACCTGACACGCGGAGCCAAGCATGACGCCGTAGGCCTACGGCGTAAGCTGAGCTCCGCCCAGCAGTGTCCACTGCACCGTATGTCACACGTAGCATGTGGCAACTGGCCGAACGAGCAGAGCTGACGAGATCAGCCAACTCCTGTTTGACTTGGGAGTCGGGCAAGGAGTCCAGTTTGGCTTCCACCTGCGTAAGGATGCCCTTCTGGTAGTCCCCCATGTGGCCAATGTAGTTCAGGGCCCTAATCCCCAGTGTGGAGGAAGCGTAAATCTTTCTCCCGTACTGGTCCAGAAGGCGAGATTCCTTATCAGGAGGTGATGAGCTAAGATGCTTTGGGTTCGCCAACCGGCCGTGAGTGGTGCTAATCACGACCGAGTCGGCATGAGGGTGAGAATCCAGGAAATCAACACCCTCAGGGTGAGAATCCAGGAAATCAACACCCTCTGGAGCCTGATATAGCCTGTTTGACTTCCTGGGAAGTGGGGCTAAGGCCGACAGCTGTTTCCATATCGTGGTCACAAGGTCGGCGGGAGGCTCTATCCAGGGTGGCACTAGTGTAGGAGCTGTCACGGGCAGATCCAGATGTTCAGCGAGTTTCAGACGCTGAGGATCTGGTTCCAAAGAGTGCCACTGATGGACCTCCTGGATTTTTCTAAGCAACTCCGTAAAAGAAGGATCCTCCGGAAGAGACTTTGGAGGAGTCCTCGGCCGGGGCTTCGACGGAGAGCTAGGCTCGTCGTCTCTCTCGGAGCAGCCGTCAGAAAAGTCCAAGAATGAAGAGGAGGAAGAAGAAGAGTAAGACTCCCTTTCCTGACCCGGGGTAGGAACGGGTCCCTTGGGTAGTCCCCGGGGACGCGTGTCCTTCCCCTCTCTGGATCCGACGGAAGAACCCTGGAGTCTGGAGGTGGTGAGGGAGTGTGCCGCCTGGGGCGGCACTGTTGCCGGAAGGCGGCGCTCGGCCTCTTTGGTGAGTTAAGCCTTGGCCTCAGCCCACCAGGAAGCCAGTCTCTCCTGCAGGTCCACCGGCGCCGAGAGGGTGGAGGAGGCGGCGGGGATAAGAATATAGGCTATACCATATGGGCGTATCAAAACCCAGCTGGGGAACCCAGTGTCGGGGTATTGAGAGGCAGTACTGCGGCGCCGGATATGGCATCCCGGCACACCAGTCATCGAATAAAACGGGCGAGTACCCGGAAGCCGGGGGGGGCTGCCTGGGCAGACGGCCTGGCTGGGAACCTCACGGGCGGGTCCGTAGCGGAGAGCCCGGAGGGAGGGCCCAATGGGAGCAGGAACTCTCTCTGAGTCGGTAAGGCCTTGACGCCGGAGGTACCTATGTCGGAGGGGTCAGTGTCCAGGGAGCCGACGTCAGGTCCGTCGCTCCAGATGGAGGAGGGACTAATGGAGGCAAAAATCCCAGCTGCGCCCGAGGACCGGAGAGTCCCAGGGTCAGGATGGGGACTCGGTTCCCCAGGCGACAGCGAAGGCTGCGGTGAACCGGGAAGCGACGGATGTTGAGGGGTCTGTCGTCAGTTCCCTCGTCGGCCGGACGTCCGGACGAGCCGTGAGGCGTACATGCGAGCTCTCGGCGGGCGCTGGAGGAGCCGACGTCTGACTTATGAGAGCTTTCACCGGAGGCAGGTCGAGAGGAAGGGCCGGCCTGGTCCGGTGGGGAAGAAGCCGTGCATCGCCCCGAAGGGTCGGATGTCTTACCAGCCCTCTCCGGGCGGACGTCAGAGGAGCCGACGCCCGGCTTACCAGAGACGCCCACGATGGTAGGCTGCAAGCCTGCGGCTAAACCAGGGTGAGGCCTCCAACTGCCGGGCGCCCGCAGGAGCCTGGTGTGAGCCAGGCAGGCGGGCCGCGCCCGCCTCAGAAACCTCGAGGCGGCCGTGCGAGGCGATCCCCTGGAGGGGATGTTACCTGTATGCCTGCAACTCCCGAGGGAGATGCGGTGGAGGAGCCTTTGTCTCGGTGCCTCTCCTTGTCCTTCTTTCGATGGCCTTCGGGGAAATGGATGCCTGCCTTAGATTTTTAAGCTCCTTCTCCATAGAGCTCATTTTCTTTTTAAGAATATGGGCCTCCAGGGATTGCTGCTGTCTTTTTCGGGTGGCCGCGTTAAAGCTAAGGCAATGCTGGCACTTCTCGACTTGATGATCCGGGCCTAGGCAGAACAGGCACAGGGAGTGGCCGTCCTTGTGCGGTAGTTGGGAGCCGCACAAATCGCGCTTGTTCTTGTGCTCTGAGGGTGTAGGGGACGACATACACCGACGTTAGTACTGGACGTTGTAAAAAAATAAGATTTTTCGCAAAAAACGATGAAGATAGGGCTGACGGGCTACCTAATCTTTCCGAGTAGCCGTGCACGAGCTAACGGGCGGAAAGAACTGGAAGGCGGGCTTCCAGGACCGCCCCTTTATACCGATGTCTCCGGACGCCAGCCACCTGACGTGGGGGCGGTCCCTCGCCAGGGACTGCTAGCCAGAAATTTTTCCATGGGGTCCTGCTGCCTGACGGCGGCAGTCCTATATGTAATTACCTACTGCAAGAGTCCTCTCGAAGTAAGATCTGGGGATTCTGGGGGACCACCTCCTTATGTACTACGCCTGACGTCGGGGGCACGACCGACGTCGGAGGCGGTCCCCGCTGAATACTGCTAGCTAGAAAATTTCCATGGGGTCCTGGTGCCTGCCGGCTTCAGTCCTAATAGTGTAACCTTCTGCAAGAGCTGTTTCTCGAAGTAAGATCTAGTAAGCTGAGAAACCTGAGAGCAGGGGAGAAATTGGTTGGATGGGTTAGGAGCTGGCTGCAGGACAGACAGCAGAGGGCATTGTAAGGGTAGAACTCTCGGCCCCCAGAGTTGTAACCAGTGTGATCCCACAAGGCTCAGTACTAGGACATCTTCATTGCTGATATATCAGATGGGATTAGGAGTAAGATCATCCTTTACGCAGATGACACAAAGATCGGAGAGGAGGTGGATAGTGTGTAAGGGGGGCAGGTACTCAAAGAGGATTTGGCAAGACTTGAGCGCTGGTCACACACATGGCAGCTGAGGTGTAATGCTAAGAAGTGCAAAGTCATGCACTTGGGAGCCATGAACCTTGGGAACTGCTACTGGCTGGGGGGGGAGTGCAGTTATCCACTTCATTGGAGGAGAAGGATCTAGGGGTACTAGTTACAGGAAACATGACTCACTCAGCACAGTGTAGGAAGGCAGTGGCCAAGGCTAAAAAGATGCGGGGTGCATTGCCAGGGGAATCACCTCTAGGATAGGGGAAGTCATTATGTCACTGTACAGGTCACTGGTGAGACCTCACTTGGAGTACTGAGTGCAGTTCTGGTGCCCCTAAAGAAGGATGTCAAACTACTGGAGGGGGTCCAGCGCAGGGTGACAAAGATGATCTTTGGGCTGGGTGACAAACCATATGAGGAAAGATTGGGGGAGCTCAACATGTATTCCCCGGAGGATAGAAGGGAGAGGTGTGATATGACTGAGACCTTCAAATACTTAAAGGGCATGAATAGGGTTAGTACTGAGGGCATGTTTAGATTAAAGGGGGGGGGGAGGACACAAGGAAACAGTCTGAAACTGGAGGGTGGAAGATTCAGGAGGGAAATGAGGAGGCACTACTTTACAGAAATGGGTGGTAGTGAAGTGGAATGCACTGCCGAGGAGGTGATATCATTGAAATCTGTGGGCAGAGCTGGCCCGGTGGCACTGAGGGCTGAGGCGTTGGACGCCACACCTCGCGTCACACCAGTGACCTGGGTTTGGGAATAAGCCCGGGGAGTCGGGGGTCGGCAGGAGAGAGAGAGAGAGAGAGGACTGAGCGTCTGTGGACGGCTCTCTTCTCTCTGTGATCCAGGGAATGCCCGGTGCAACAGCATCACCCGGTGGAGACCGGTGGATGTACGCACATAAGGCGTGGAGTAGAGGGAGCGGAGCTGCGGCGGACATCGTGACGTCACTGCACGACTGAACTCCGGGGGGGCAGGGATGAGAAAGGTAAAGTGAAAACCCCCCAGCTTGTGGATAGGCGACGGCACCTGCATCCACCCGACCACACTCCAACGCCAGTTGCACTCCTTACCTGGGCCAAGACCAGCCCAGCCTGAATTACAGATAGAGCGCCCTGGGTGGATAGGGCGGCCCTACCTCGGGGGGCTCAGAGCTGGGGGGGGTAGCCAGGCTGGTGCCAGGATTCAAGAGGCCTCTCAGGCATGGAGGTAGAGTCGGGGGCACTGCAGGATGCCCGAGAGAGTTCCACAAGCTGGGAGGTAAAAACAGAGTTTGGGGGAAAAAAAAAAAAAAGAAATCTGTGGGCAGTTTAAGAGGGGTGGGACAGGGTCAAAGGTAAGGTAGAAACTGGGGGAAGCTTAGGGGGAATCGGCAGATGGGGCGATAAATCAGATGGACAGGCAAGGGGTGGGGGGGGGCAGCTGCAGTAGATAAGACTGGGAACTGCACACTCGATAAGACTGTATGGCCTGGATCTGATGGCATTTTCGTATGCTTGTATCCAAGTAACTGGAGCAGAACAAAACAGTTTTGTCTATTCTTTTTTCTTTTCTTTTAGCTGTCTGGCCTCGATCACCATCAGCTCCTGCCATTTGGCCCTCTGCCAGTCTCGTCTCATCTGCCACCCGATTATCTTGGCCTGTGCGGATCTGCACAGTGTGAGACTCGAGGACTGTGGGGGCTGTCACTCTCGGCATGCACATGGGTTTTAATTTTTCCTCCCATGGTTCCGCCTTCCACCCCGGAAGTCCAGTGTTGCCTCTATCAGCCTTGGACACAGTAGTACACACTGGGCATGTGCCACCCCTTGCAAGGGAGAAAGCTCCCTGGATCTCCTTGAGGGGCCGCTACTGTGCTTGGGCCACGCCGTCTCCCTCCCCGGTTGGCTCGGACTCCTCAGCCTGGCCACTTGACCCATACAGACCCGGGCTCGCTCCCAAACCCAGGTCGCCAATGTAAAAACACAAAGTGCTACCATCAAGCCATTGAGCGACCCAGTTTCATCAATTCTAATGGAGAAATGTGGCAGCCATGTTAGTCCAGTCTATGATGTAGAAGAACAAGGGGATACCTTTTATTGGACTAACAAAATAGTTTTTGAGACTAGCTGTCAAGTCTGTGGCCAAGAACTAAATATTTGGGAAGTATTATTAGAGAATACTTATTATTTCAAAAAAATAACGGGCTGGCCTGGGCTGAGGCACTGGATGCCACACCTCAAGCTACACCTGCAACCCTGGTTCGGGAACGGACTCGGGACACCAGGGGTTGGCAGGGGAAGGAGAGGATTGAGCGTCTGGAGGACTGCTCTCCTCTCCTGGGGTAGGATGTAGGGTTGCCTCACTCTGTAGTGGCCCCTGGTGGAGATCGGGGGCACTACAAGGAGTGGCGCTGTAGATGGGGAGAAAATGTGAAAATGTGGCCACCCATGCCGGCAGGATAACAGTGGCCCCGCCTCCCCATGCCATGAAGCTGAGAAGCCCCCAAAGCTGCATACCCCCACCTGGCGTAGAAGCAAGGGAGTGCCTACGAGCACACCGGTCTCCCCTCCAGATGGCCCTGGGTGGGCCCCCGGCGAAGGGATATGTCCGGGTCAACCGGGCAGTGGGGAGCAGCGGACAGCAGAACGGGAGAGGTGGTGGTGGGTGAAAGGCTGGCCACCGAAGAAGTGGGTGGCTGGGTTCAGCAAGAGGGATAAAAAGAGTAGCAAATATATATATATATATATATATATATATATATATATATATATGTTGTGTTCTTCCAAGCTTGATTTTTTTTTTACAACCATTTTCCTTGTATTACAGTAGTAGCCACAGACATTGCCAGCTATCTCCAGATATTTTGCGAAACTTCTAGAGTTTCTCTCTGCTGCCCCTACTATAGAAATGGAGAAAGCATTAGATATACTGTATCTGGAAATATCACAGAAATTTCGGGAAATATCTGGCAGTGTCTGTGGCTGCTACTGTACATTCCATATCTCTCCTTCCAGCAATGCCAGTAAAGAACAGTTACATACTTACTGTAACAGTAGATCTTCGAAAGAATCTCTTCCCTTAGGTCACAACTTTGAAACTGTACCCGTGTCGGCACTAGGACCATGTGGAAAGTTTTGCTAGCCGGGGGCTGCCCACAACAAAATCGTGCATCGTCTACATAAACGTGGGCGGCACCATCTCTCCTCAGTACTCCATGGGAGATTGAGGACTCTCTTCTTTGGAAACCAGAAGATTATACCAGCACCTCTGATATTAGGCAAATGCAGGCACTGGAAATAGCAGCCATGGAAATTCCCAAGGCAAAATTGGATGCCATATTCTCCAACAGCAGATAAAAGGGGGAAGAAGGAAAGGCCAACATGGCCTAAGGGAAGAGATTCTCTCGAAGATCTACAGTTATGGTAAGTATGCAACTGTTCTGTCTTCGAGGATATCTCTTCCCTTAGGACACACCTTTGGAATGAGTCCCAAAATCTAACTGGGAGGTTGGTGCAGTCTGTTCATGACAGCACACCCTGTAGAACAGCAAGGCTGAAGCCTGCTCATTTACAAGAAACAATGTTTAGACTGTAATGTTTAGTAAAGGTGTGCACAGTACTTCAGGTGGCTGCAGCACGTCAGCTGCAGAGACATTTCAGAAGCAAGCAACAGAGGTGGCCATACCCCTTGTGGAATGACCATAAACTGTACCAGGAAGTTCCTTACCATACTTCCTATAACAGAATATAATACAATGTGCTAACCATTTGAGTGAGTTCTGTTTCAGTACAGGGGTGCCCTATTTTTTTTTCCAATTGTTTAACCAGGAGAGACGCACTAAGCTGAAATCTTGTTTACAGGTATGATCTGGGAGCACAGGGAAGTCAAGTGACTTGCTCAGGGTCACACAGTATGCAAGTGGGGGCTGTGGGATTCAAACCCAGGTCTTCAGGTTTGCAGCTCAGGGCCTTAAACCACTGCGCTATACTACCCAGTGTTGAACAAAACAAATAGCTGAGAGGACTTTCTGCAGTCCTTGGGACAAGCAATATAGTATCTTAGGACCCTATGTACATCTAAAGTATGCAGCAATGCTTCACCCTGGCTGGCATGCTCAGAATAATAAGCTGAAAGATGGATGGTTTGATTTAGTGTAAACTCTACACCACCTTTGGCAAAAACTTAGGACTAGTATGTAAAGCCACTGTCTTTATGGAGAATCAAATCAGGAGGCTTACACAACAGAGCCTATAGCTCTGAAATCCTTCAAGCTGAAATGACTGCAACAAAAAAATAACGCTTCCCAAAAAAGAAAGCATGAGCCACGACTCATATTTGGCTCAAAAGGAGCCAAAGTAAGTTTTTCAATCACAAAATTCAAGTCTCAATGCAGGATCAGATTAGGAATGGGAGGTTTCATGTGCAAAATACCTCTTAAAAAGGTAGAAGAGACCTCCAGTTGAGCTACCGTACACCCATCAACAGGGACATGGAAAGCAGATATAGCTGCCAGATCCACCTTCAGTGAGGAATACTGCAGACCAGAGTCTGGCAGTGACAGCAAGTATTCTAACACGCATTTACCAGACAGATGAATGGGTCCATATATCTGGAAGTGGCCCATGAAGTGAAATGCTTCCACTTCAAAGAGTATGTATTGTATATATGTTGGAGGGTTTTCTGGCTGCAACTAGCACATCAGCTACTGTATGCTGGGTGATACCCTGAACCATGCAATGGCTACTGCACGTCTTCAGGAGCCAGGCATGCAGCTGCAGGGACTTCAGGTCTGTATGGACCAGAGACCCCTTGATCTGGGACAACAGGCCTCTGAACAGAGGCAAGGTTACTGGAGGCTCCACTGCTAGTTGTTGGAGCAGTGGATACCATATTTGTCGAGGCCAAAGAGCTGCAATGAGGATGAGGGTTGCACCCTCCATCTGCAGTTTCTGTAATATTCGGTGCATTAATGGAATGGGAAGGAATGTATAGTACAGCCTCCATTTCCAAGACAGGGACAATGTGTCTCACCAAAAAAAAAAACAGGCCATGGAGCGAGTGGGCGGAAACGCAGCAGTTCTGCGTTGTGTAGGGACACAAAAAGGTTCAACTCTGGATAACCCCACCTTGCAAAGAGGTCATCTACCACTGAGGTCAGTAGTTCCCATTTGTGCAACGCTGGCTGTGACCTGCTTAGTTTGTCTGCTAAGACATTTTGGACCCCTGGGAGATGCACAGCTAATAATTACAGTCCATGTTCCAGCACCGGTACCACACTCCCATTGCTTCCCAATACAGGTGATAGGAATGAGACCCCCCTTGTTTGTTTATGTAATGCATAACACTGATGTTGTCTGTCTGTACTAGCAGATGACCTGGAGTCAGATGCCCTTGGAAAGCCCGGAGGCTAATACAGCTCTCACTTGCAGGACATTTATGTGTAATCTGGTTTCCACCTGGGTTTATAAACCTTGGGTTTGATAAGGACCCAGATGTTCTCCCCACCCGGATCCTGAGGCTTCCAAGGTGAGAGTCTGAGTTGGAGTTGGAACTAGAAATGGAACACTCCTTAAGAGGATACTGTGGTCCACCCACCACATCAATGTTTTGCATAAATGGAACGTGACAAGCACCTTTTGGTTTATGTGTTCCATCAATTGGTTCCACTAAGCTCTCAATGTCCACTGTGATATCCACATGTGTAAGCAGGCCAGTGGCACAGTCACAATGGCCACTACCGTGAGTCCCAGGAGACACAGAAAAGTTCTGGCTGGGATATAATGACTGCTGTATACCACTTGTACTTTAGCCATGAAACATTCTGTCCCATCCAGGGCTAGACACGCTCTGCCCTGTTCTATGTCCAGGACAACACTTATGTACTGTGGCCTTTGGCAAATGGTCAGTACTGATTTTGGCATATTCATTGTAACTCCCAGGTCCTTGAACAATTGCTGGGACAGTATGTGTATGAGCTGGTTCCTAGAACCTGCTTTTAATAGCCAGTCGTCCAGGTATGGGAAGACATACAGACCTTCCCTGCGAAGGGCTGCTTCCACCACTGCCAAGCATTTGGTAAAGATCTGTGGCACAGAAGACAAGTCAAAGGGCAATACTCTGAAATGGAAATGATCCCCTTCCAGGACAAACTAAAGCTCGGATATTGTCTGTGATGATGTCTGACCTGGATATGAAGGTATGCATCCTTCAAATCCAGGGAGCAAATCCAGTCCCCAGTTTGCACTAGGGGGAATCACATTTTGGAGGGAGACCATCCAAAACTTCTTGTATTCTATGTAGAAGTTAGGTATCTCAGATCTAACACAGGCCTGAGATATGCAGTCCATCTGGCGACCAGGAAGTATCTGGAGTAGAACCCACTGCCCTTCTGGTGAGAAGGTACAGGTTCTATGGCACGTTTGTTTAACAAAGTTTGTACCTCTTCTTTCTGCAGGTGCAGATGTCCAAGGTGACAAGCTGAAAGAGCGGGAGGATGTTCGGGGTGGGGAGGTTCTAATAACTCCACAGCTCGATTCACGATTCTTGACGCAAGGCTTGGGTCAAGCCTTATGTCAAACTCATTTTTGGTGCAGCTGTGCCAAACACACTGCCACAACTTGCACCCGATTCAAGAAGATCGGCACATTTGCAACACTTTTCTCACCTTCCAGCACCCTGCGTCAAATATTTGGCACAAGCCCCGTAAAAAACGTCCCAAGATTGCAGCATGTTAGACCAGAAAAAAAGCTGGTCTAACTTGTGGCAACTGGCGCATGAGATCAAGAATCCTGATGGCCGGCTGGAGAATGCCACAAACCCCATGCACCATATATGTTTGGCATACCTGGGGCTTGTGGCATTTCCAACATGTTTATAAATCAAGCCCCATCTCCCTATGCTCCAGGACCCATTCCTCTGGGGTAATTTCCCTCCACTGTGTCATATGAAGGGAGAAGCAACCCCATACCACCACCTCCTGAAGCTGAAGTGTTGTGGGGTAAATCCAACATCAGTTATGCTGAGCCAATGAGGGCAGAACTACTTGCTCTGGATGCTCTGGAATGGGCTCCTAAGGAAGGGGGAGCTGGCAAGGCTCTGCCACCCTCACCTCAGCCTTGCCGCCATTAGGCTTAATAGCCACCTCTGGCATCAGGCTGATGAAAGGATCTTTACTCCTCCTCCATCTACCAGATGTGGGATACAAAGATTTGACTGACCAAAGTCATTTTAGAGACTTGAAGGCCTCTTAATGCCTCTTCCACATGGTAGCCAAACAGTTTGGTGCATCTAAATGGAGCATTCAGAACTGCGTGCTACACATCAGTTGCAAACCCAGCCACCCTAAGCCACAAATACCATCTCACACAAATATCAGTGGCAACTGCCCTGGCGGAGGCATACAAAACATCATTTGCTGAGTGTAGTAAATGTCTGCCCACCTCAACTCCATTCTTGGCATTTCCTTCTGGAAGAGCCAGAGTGGCAGCTTTGGCAGTTACCCAGGCTATTTTGATACTTGATCATGTGGGCCTGGTAGTTGCAAAACAAAGGCTTAGAGAGGCAGAGGTATATGTTCACTTAGCCATCACATCAAAGCTTCCTGGATTTCTTATTAGGGGGGCAAGGTGCACATGTATTTTGGTGCCCTGGATAGATCATAGGTAGCCATTATGACCACAGAATCTGTTTCAGGCTGGTATTATAATAAGGCTTGACAGCAGGAGTAGGGTACTGCTTGTCCGCCTTTCTAGGCACAGCTCGTACAGCATTTGGCCTGTACCATGCAGCAAATGTGGCATCCTCCAACATAGTGTAAATCAGAGAGACAACAATGGATGCAGTACATAGTACCCCCAGAAAGTCCATCACATTCTTTTTTAGTAGACTCCTCTTCTTCCACAGCAAAGCACACTGCATTCTGTATTTGCTGCATCATAGTTTGGAAGGTAGGGTCCTCAGGAGATCTGGGTGCATACACTACAGAATCCTCACTACAAGAAGATAGTGTGGAGCTAGAACGTGAAACATAATGTTCTTCTCCATAACCCTCCTCCTCTTCCATTATGAGGTCTGGATTATATTCTTCCTCACTGCTGCATCCCTGTCGATGACAGGAATTGAAGGCCTCGCTGGTGATGCTGAAGGCCGCTGCTCAGGAGGTACTTGGTGTGTACCAGATGATGATATTGATGGGATCTGCGATGCCTGTGTGTCAATGACACCCTAGTAGTCAACGATGGGCCAGCACCTGTCGATGATGGCGATGTATCATACGTAGTAGGTACGGTAGTGCCTAAGCCAAGCACCGACCTTAGTGTTTGGTTGACGGTCGGGGGGCTGGCATCACTGCCACTGGGGCGAACAATGATGATGCAGATAAAGTACCTTCAGGCTGCATCAGTGACCTAGACCTCACTGGGGATGCAGATCTGTCCTTATCTTTATGCTCATGTCCCGAAGATGACCGGTCTTTCCCACAGTCTTTTGACTGTGTGCAAATCATTCAATGGGGCTGGCAATGCCATTTACTGACTCTGGGCTTTTTCCATGGCCACTAGAGTTTCTTATAATAAAAATTTCTCCAGTGCCTTTCATCTGCATCACCTGGCTGCTTGACTGAAGCCCTGGCATCTCACAAGTCCTGACAAGTCCCATCAGCAAGGCCTGGACAGTGGGCACACACTTTGTGTGTCTCATCTTTATAAATCTTTTCTCCGAACTTGCAGTACCAGAAAAATGTCGTTGGTGTTGGCGGCATGCAGAGGCAAACATGTCACAAAAAAATTAGTGATTACTTAACAGTAAAATAATGAACGACAATGGCTGGTCGGTTGGCGTTTCCACTGTAGGTCCTATGTATGATCAATGATGGGAAAAGGACCGAGAGATGGGGCTGCCCATGTTTATGTAGATGCTGACATCTGACATCACTGTGGATGGCACCCCGTTAGCAAAAGTTTCCGTGTGGTCCTAGCACTGACAGGGGTATAGTTCCAAAGGTGTGGTCTAAGGAAAGAGACATCCTTGAGAAAAGATCTCTATTTACATCTAGATTTGACCATTTTTGAGTAGAGTATTATTTTTGCGTTACTAATTTTGTAATTGCCGTCAACTAAGGTCCCATTTACTTCACATTATATTATATATATAAAAATTATACAGTTAGGGTTGTGTAGCATGTTTAATGTTAAACCTCAAATTTTGCACTTCACTGACTTTGCAACTGATCAATGGATTTGCACAAAATCTGGCATGGGCTGTCCTGTGGTGTAGATCTCTTGATGTGGCAAGTTTCATTTTGGTTGGATGTGCAGATTCTGAGATCTGGATAGCATAAAAACCTTGAAAGTCACCACTTTTTGCAGTTTTTTCCTCACTGCCTTGCGCCCAGATGGTGTGGAATTTTAGTGTGAATTTAGTGTTATGGTAGATACAGCTTGAGTAACAGAATTGCCATATGTTTGGTGAAAAAATATTCATCTGTTGCAAAGTTATTCAATTTTTAAATTTCCATTGTTTTCAATGGGAAAATCACGCTCCAGGATAGAGGGTAAAAGTTCGACAAAGGATTTGGTCTCACAAAAAAGGATCCTTTTTCGTGAGGGGCCAATCCTTTTTCACCAGAAAAATTCCTTTTTCGTGAGCCACGATCATCTTCTTTTTTTTTTTCCCTCAAACTAAAAAGTGTAGAAAATGCATAAAAATTTTGTCATTTAAAAAATCAAACATCAAAACCTAGCTAAACGGGCCCCACTTAGCTAGATTCTGATGTTTATTTTTCACAACTGGGGCCAGAAATACTTTGTCTGGGCACCCACAATACCGGGTGCCCAGCTTAACGAGAGGAGTGCTTCCCCCGCGTTCTCTGTATGGAGAAAGTACAGTTATATAAGAACTTACCATAACTGTAGATCTTCATGAGGAGCTCTTGCAACAGGTAACACCTCTGGGACTAAGTCGCCAGGTGCCAGGACCCCACGGAAACTTTTCTAGCTAGCAATACCCGTTGGGGGACTGCCCCCTACGTTGGCCTGCCCCAGTCACATGTGGTATAAAAGGAGGCGGTCCCAGCCCATCCCTGGCTCTACCTCTGGAAACTGGCTAAAGAAGAAAAAAAGAGAACTGAGGGATGAAAGTATCTGAGATGGAAAAGGAACTCACCAGGGGGAAGGGGGGGAAAAATAGTACCTGCTGCAAGAACTCCTCTCGAAGATCTACTGTTACAATAAGTTCTTAAGTAACTGTGCTCTTACTTCAAGAATCACTACTGCAGCAGGTTAACACCTTTAGGACAGAGTCCCAAGCAGTACAGGAGGAATCCTAGGCCGAAGGGTGGAGGTATAAGTCTCCTCAGGTGAAATTAGGACCGCAGGCCCTGGAGGACAGCAAGTCCAAACCCAGTCCTACGGTGAGAAGCAACGTCCAGACTACAATGCTTCATAAAAGTGTGGACAGAGCACCAAGTGGCGGCTGCACATATGTCCGCGGCAGACACATTTTTAAGTAAGGCAAAAGAAGCCACCATGCCCTTGTGGAATGATCTTCTACCAAGCCTGGTAAGGGTTTGTTGTACTTGTTGCAGCAGAACAAAATCCAGTTGTCCAACCATTTGGATAAACACTGCCTAGAAACTGGAGCCTCTAGCATTTGGGGGAGCCAAAGACACAAACAACAGGTCAGATTTGTGAACTGGACTGGTACGGTCCAAATAAAAATGGAGTACCCTGTGGATATCCAGAGTATGCAACAAAGCCTCCCCTCGATTTGAGTACTCTGGGTAGTACACTGGCAGGTGGATATCTTGATTCAAGGTAAACGCTGAGAGCACCTTCAGCAGAAATTTAGGATTAGTTCTCAAGGACACCCTATCCTTGTGAAAAATCAAATAACGCTCCCAACACATCAGGGCCTGAAGCTCGAAAATTCTTTGAGCAGAAGTAATGGCAACTAAAAATAATGCTTTCCATGACAGAAAGCGCAGCTCGAGGCAGGCTCAGAGGGAGACAGAGTGAGCTTCTTTAAAACAAACAAAATGTCCCAAGGTGGGATGGGATCCCAAATGGGAGGCTTCAAGTGAAGCATGCCCCACAGAAAAGTGTAGGACAATATATACTTGTACTCAACAGGCAAATGGTATGCAGAAATAGCAGACAGGTGCACCTTTAATGAAGAGAAGCTGAGTCCTGCATCCAAGAGAGAGAGGAGGCACTCCAGAATCGAACTGGCTGGGTAAGTAAAATGATCTAAACTCCTGGCAGTGGCCCAAACACAGAACCTCTTCCATTTCATAGCACAGGTCGCCCTAGTGGAGGGTTTCCTGGCTGCCACTAGGACATCCACTACCCTTGAGGAGACCCTGAATCTGGAGACAGCTAGGTCTGCAGGAGCCACGCATGGAGATGCAGGGATCTGAGATCCGGACGTACTAGTGAGCCCTGCTCCTGTGAGAGCAAGTCTGACCTGAGGGGCAGGGACACCAGAGGTTCCACAGCCAGTTGCTGCAACAATGGGAACCAAATCTGATGAGGCCAGAATGGAGCCATCAGGATCATCTCAGCTCCCTCCAACTGCAACTTGATGAGTACCCATTGCAGAAGGGGAAAGGGAGGAAACACGTAAAGAAACCTCCCCACCCAGGAGCTGAGGAGGCCTGTTTATCTTTACAGAAGGTACACCAGGCTGCAAATAGTTCATTCAGACCCTGCGGAGGGTTTTGAGGCAAAGCCGGAACCTCTGGCATCGGGGGCAGGAGGCAGCCTGGATGGCCCCGGTGTCAGGTTGTCCAGTTGGGATAGCTCTGGTGTCAGAGAAGCCTGGTCCCCATCATCTTGTGTTGGGAGCCCAGGCTACCCACAGGCATTGGAGATATCTGGTCTAACATCCGGCCATCAGGCAGTGGGTCCTCAGGCATCGTCCTAACAGTAACGTTGGAGTTTACTGGCGTCTGAGGTGGCGCCGGGTTTTCCCCAAGGTGGCGCCGGGGAGGCTGGCATCACTGGTGTAGGTGGTGGACCCCTGGGAGGAGTTGCATGATGGAGGAAGCATGTCTACCAAATGGGATTTACGCCAACTATTCCCAGAGGAAGAGGGCAACTGTCCTGGGTGCCACCTGCCAGAGTCGGCCCCTGTTGACAGGGTGGAAAGTACAGTTATGTAAGAACTTACCGTAACAGTAGATCTTCAAGAACAGCTCTTGCAGCAGGTGACACCATTAGGACTGAAGCCGGCAGGCGCCAGGACCCCACGGAAATTTTCTAGCTAGCAATCTTCAACGGGGACTGCCTCCGATGTCGGTCCCGCCCCTGACGTTGGGCGTAGTACATAAGGAGGCGGTCCCCCCATAATCCTCAGTTCTCCCACCGGAGACTCCCCGCCACTGGATGACATCAGAAAAGGAGACCGAGGATCCGCCACCAGGTGGCAAAACAAGTAACTAGGAATGTCCCATCTAATGAGATGAGTGCTTGACTCCGACCTACCTCCAGCGGGGATGGTGGGAGGGAAAGTACCTGCTGCAAGAGCTGTTCTCGAAGATCTACTGTTACCGTAAGTTCTTACATAACTGTACTATCTTACTTCGAGATACAGTTCTTGCAGCAGGTTACACCATTAGGACTGATTTCCAAGCAGTAATGGCAATCATGCACCATCGGGAGGAGGAAAGGTAGAGACCTCGAGATAACTCGAGCCTAGGACAGAAGTCCCTGAAGGACAGCTAGACCGAACCCCGCTCTTCACCTCGATGCAATGTCCAGACTGTAGTGCCTGATAAAGGTATGTACAGAGCTCCAAGTAGCTGCAGCGCAAATAGCTGAGGTGGAGACGTTCTTTAACGCCACAAAGGAAGTAGCCACCCCTCTAGTGGAATGACCCTTGACCGCGCACGGCAAGGGTTTATTGTGCTTTTCATAGCAGTAAGAAATGCACTGGATGAGCCACCTAGAAAGTGACTATTTAGAGACAGGAGCTCCCTTCATCCTGTGGGCAAAGGAGACGAAAAGTTGGTCCGACTTTCGGTGCTGTTTGGTTCTGGTCAGGTAGTATCTGAGGCACCTGTGCATGTCTAGGGTGTGCAGAAGAGCTTCTCCTTGATTAGTGTACTTTGGAAAATACACCAGTAGATCGATATCCTGATTAAGGGTGAGAGCCGAGACCACCTTAGGCAAAAACTTTGGGTTTGTCCTTAGGGATACCCTGTCCTGGTGGAAAACCAAATAAAGCTCTCTGCACGTAAGAGCATGCATTTCCGAAATCCTTCTGGCAGAAGTAACTGCAACTAAAAATAACGTTTTCCAAGAGAGAAAACGTAGCTCATAATTTGCGTCTAGTTCAAAGGGTGGCAGCGTAAGCTGCTCCAGGAAAAAGGGTAAGTCCCATGGAGGGATTGGGTCTTTAATGGGGAGCCTAAGGTGGAGGACGCCCCTTAAAAAGGCACGAGTAGTGTCCAGCTGGGCCACCGTCCGATGGCCTACAGGGGCATGGTAAGCTGAAATGGCACAAAGGTGCACTTTACTCGAGGAGTAAGCCAGTCTAGAGTGGAAAAGGGAAAGCAGGTAGTCCAGCGCCAGCTTTTCTGGACAGTCGAACAGCGGAAAGCTGCGCGCTTGAGCCTACAAGCAGAATCTACGCCATTTCATGGCGTAAGTTGAGTGGGTAGCCGGTTTTCTGGCGCAGAGAGCACGTCTGCCACTTCTTGCGAGACCCCGTATCGCGTCATGGCTATGTCTCTAGGAGCCAAGCATGCAGGTTCAATGAACGTAGGTCCGGATGGACTAAGGAACCTGCCTCCTGAGACAATAGATGGAAGCTGACTGGCAAAGGCACTGGAGGTTCCCGGGATAGCTGGTGCAAGAGAGGGAACCAGACCTGTCGGGGCCAGAAGGGTGCAATCAGAGTGAGTGTCACTCACTCCCTGCGAGGTTTTAAGAGAACTCTCTGGATCAATGGGAAAAGAGGAAAAGCATAGAGGAACCTGCCCGCCCAAGAGAGGGACAATGCGTCTCGCCAGAAAACACCAGGCCCTGGATCTAGCCAGCAAAAATTGGTCAGTTTTGCATTGGATGGGGACGCGAAAAGGTCTACTTCTGGGGTACCCCATCTGTGAAACAGATCCTCTGCCACCTACTGCAGAAGTTCCCATTCATGGACTCTGGCCTGAGAGCGACTCAGGCTGTCTGCGATGATGTTGTCCACTCTGGGAACATTAACTGCAATTAGGTTTGCGCCATGTTACAATACCCACTCCAACACTCTCATGGCCTCCCTGCAAAGCGGGTAGGAGTGAGTGCCTCCTTGTTTGTTGAGGTAATACATTACTGCGGAATTGTCTGTTTGTAACAGAAGTGTACCCGGTGGAATCTCCGACTGGAAGGCCTGCAGAGCGTAAAGGACTGCCCTCATTTCTAGGATGTTGATGTGCAGACGAGACTCCTGGGCTGTCCACAGGCCCTGAGACCGAACACCATCGAGGTGTGCTCCCCACCCAAGCCCTGACACGTCTGTGGAGAGAGTCACAGTCGGGGACGGCACTATGAAGGGAACTCCCGCAGAGAGGTTCCCTGGATGTAGCCACCATTGCCAATCTCGAATTACGGTTTTCGTGATCTGGACTGGATGCTGCAGATGGTCTTGCCTTTGGTCCCATTGCACCCGTAACATCCACTGGGTTACCTGCATGTGGAGACGGGCTAGCGGGACTGTTGCAATGGCCGCAGCCATGTGTCCGAGCAGGCGAAGGACCAGTCTGGCTGGGACAGTCTTCTTCACCGACAACTTCCTGATGAGGGATCTGATGTGCTCCGCTCTGTCCGTGGGAAGGAAAGCCTTCCCTCTGGCAGTGCCCAGAACTGCTCCGATAAACTGCAGGTTCTGGGACGGAACCAGGTGTGACCTCTCGTAGTTGATGAGAATACCCAGGGATTGAAAAAGAGACTGGGTGCAGTGAATAGCAGTCATCAAGGCCTCCCTGGAAGGCGCCATGAGAAGCCAGTCGTCCAGGTGTGGGAACACGTAGTGGCCCTGTCTCCTCAGAGACGTGGCTACGACCACCAGGCACTTCGTGAACATGTGAGGTGCCGATGACAGCCTGAAGAGAAGAACTGATAATGATGGCTCTGAAACTCGAAGCGCAGGAACCTCTGGTGCACTTGAGTAATGGGAATGTGCAGGTAGGCATTGTGCATGTCCAAAGACACCAGAAAGGTGTCCTGCTTCAGCATGGGAATTAGGCCCGGAAGGGTCACCATGCAAAAGCGTTTGTAAGCAACCGAAAGGTTGAGGTTGCTGAGGTCCAGTATTGGATAGAGGTCCCCTGTTTTCTTTGGAACGAGGAAGAAGTGAGAATAGTACCCTAGTCCTCGCTGGTTCTCTGGAACGTGCTCTAAGGCTTCCTTTTCCAGAAGTGTGAGCAATTCCTCCTGTATGAGCAGGGCATGCTGACCCGAATAACGGGAGAGCAGGGGAGGTCTTGTAGGTGGGCTGCCTACAAACTCTATATAATGTCCTTTTTTGACCAGCTGCAGAACCCACCTGTCGGTGGTGATCGACTGCCACCCTGGAAAGTAGCGTGTGATGTGACCCCAACTTTCTTTTCCCGTTGATCCTGGGGAGGGGCAGGGGCCGGGAAGGAGTCATGCTGTGGCAGCGTTTGACCATGCAGGCTGGGCCGACTTTGAAAATAGTTGGCCTCTGCCTGGGGATGACTTAGCCTGGGCCTTGCATGTGAAAGTGCCCCTCTGCTGCTGACTGGAATGTTGCTGTTGCCTTTGTGGCCAGCCACGAAGACGGCTCTGGTTCCTACGAAAGGAACTAGGCCGAGACATGTACATAGCTTGTACAGATCGGACTGCCTTCCCTGTGTCCTGGAGTTTGGTGATCACTCTTTCGGAGGCTTCGCCAAACAGGACCTCACCGTTATAAGGGACGTCTAGGATGTTTTTTCTGGACGTCCGGGGTTAAATTCGGAGACATGGTGCCAAGAGTGTCTCCAGAGACAAACGCCTGAGGCTGCAGCTCTGGCTGAAGAGTCTGCAGAATCATATGTGGCTCTGAGCACTTGGGTCCCCCGGTCTGAACCGTTGAGGAGGAGGTTCAAGAGCTCCTCCTTGTGTTCGCCATGGGCATCTTCTCAACCAGGTCCTGACCCTGTTCCCACAGAGGCGTTCTGGAACTGAACCATATGGGTCAGATAGTTCAGTGACCTGATGGCGCAAGTAGCAGCCGCGTACGTGCGCCTTCCCAGGACGTCCAATTGCTTGGATTCCTGGTCCGGTGGCTGGGTGCTCAAATATGGAGTTCTCTGAGACCAGTCATACGAAGCAGTGATGACCAGGGAATCAGCCAGAGGATGGTTCGCCAAATACTGGTCCTCCCTAGGGGCCTTGTATAGGCGGTCAGCCTTCTTCGGCACCGCGGGAGTGGAATGCGGACGTTTCCAGGCAGCCTTGGTGACGTCCGCGAAGGTATCCACCAAGGGCGACACTACCACAGGCTTCAGGTCTTTTTGGCGAAGGTAGCGGGTAAGGGGTTATCGCTCGGGGGCCAAGCTTCTCAGCATCCCACCCCATGTTCTCCTGGATGTGCCTCATGATCTCAGCGAAGGACGGATCATCCGGAGGAGACCTGGGTAGGTCATGTGGGTCAGGAGAGGGAATGCTGAGAGAAGAAGGTGATCTGGAACATTCTGAAGTGTCCGACCTGGAATCCTCCCCCGACGAAGTGTACCGGCGTTGTCTGGGTCTCTTGGGGCTGGGTGACACTGAGGGGGATTTGGAGGGAAGCCTTCTCCTTTCCGAAGATCTACCCCTAGGAGGTGGCGTCTGCTCCTTGGGGGATGGAGGTGGTCCTACGGGCCCCTTAGGTGGAGGAGAGGGCGTAGGCGGTGAAGGAGTGGGTGGAGGCGGAATAGCAGGTGTAGTAGGAGGAGGACGTCCGGGGACATCATTTTTGATGGTGTCCCACCAGAAGGTAAAAAGCTATTTTACCTCTGCAAGATTCATACCAGACGACGGGCCTGGCGCCGGTGGCCTGTCGTCGGGTGTCAGGTCCCTGGGGGTCTCCCGCTCCGGGGAAGGTTCCCTTGGGAGCCCAGCGTCTCCGGTGTTGCCTGCCTGGTCCTCGGGCTGTGTGGCGTCCTCCTCGGTGGAGTCCCTCTGACGGCGTCCGCCGGCGACGGGGGTTCGGTCCTCTTCTCTGGGGTAGCTGATGTCGGTCCCCTGGCTGACGTCTTCGGAGGCGAACGCCTGGCCAGCGATGGGTGTCTGAGTGTCGTCGGCTCCTGTGAGCGCCGGTGATGTTTGGCCGACGTCCGTTTGAGGGACGTCAGGTCCTTGGCTTTGCGGGGCGCCAGATCCAAACCTCGGGGTGGCTGGGAGACTGACCTGGCTTCGGTGTCCCAGCGACGGGAGGAAGATTTGTGGCGCTCACCCAACTTCGACGTGGCCTTGGAAGGAGTAGAGGAGGCCGAGGGCCTCGAAGTCTTCGGAGGCTGGAGAGAGGATGAACCGCTGGATGACCTGACCTGGACCGGGGGAGGTTGTGACCGAGCCCTGGAGGGAGAACGGTCCGATTTGGAGCCGGAGCTTCGGGAGTCTGAGGCCCTCGCAGGAGACCTGGACCTTTCCTTTTCCCGGTGCTTGTGGGTTTTGCTCGAAGGCTCTACCCGGGAGGAAGGTTCCTTGTCCATGCTTTTGAGTTTCTCTTCCAGGAGAAACGCTTGAAGTGCCTTCTGGCGGCGGATCCTGGCGCGACTGTTGAAGCCCAGGCAGAAGGAGCAGGCCTTGGTGTTGTGGTCCGGACCTAGGCAGCGCACACAGGCCAAATGGGGATCCTTGAAGGGGATCTGTTTGCCACAGGTGCACTTCATGTGGTGACCCTCTAAAGAAGTGGTTGGAGAGAACATCAGTTGTTCAAAATTCGAAATGACGAAAATCGTTGTAGTTCTATGGTCATTGTGCACTAGAAAAGGAGACCGAGAGGCCGATACTGGCGAGCCGATGGCAGGAAAAGAACTGAGGATTATGGGACCGCCTCCTTATGTACTTTCGCCCGGCGTCGAAGTCGGAACCGCATCAGGCGGTCCCGCTGAGATGCTAGCTAGAAATTTCCGTGGGTCTGGTGCCTGCCGGCTCAGTCCTAATGGTGTAACCTGCTGCAAGAGCTGTATCTCGAAGTAAGATCTGGCAGACACCCTGGCCTGGACGGCAACAGAGATGCCACCTACCGCCAAGGAAACCCTGGCTGAGCCACTAGGCTTAAAGCCCCCTGGAGTAACAGGCCTAAGCTTGAGCGGCTGGGAGGTGTGGGAGGACTTCCCATGCCCCGATGAGCCTTTTCCTGTGACTGTGATGAGGGAAGGAGGCTTGGAGACTGGGATCCCGAAGGAAAGCCCAGAGGAGGAGGTCACCAACTTGGTCGGGGACTGAGAGTGGCCTACTGCCTGGGACGACTTCTTGTCTCGGTGCTTGTGTTTGCCGCTTTATTTCTCCTCCTGGTGAGAAAACACTGAAGAGGGAGAGAATGAAAAGCTCTCATGGTGGAGTTCCTTCTCCATGGCAGATATCTGCTTTTTCAAAAGGAAAGCTTTGAGGGTCTTCTGGCACCACAGCTTCGTGCGCTGACTGAAGTCACAGCAATGCTGGCAGGCCTAACATAGAAACAGAATTTGACAGCAGATAAGGACCGCTTGGACCACCTAGTCTGCCCATTTCCCTACCTGATGGATAAGCTGCATAATAAGCTGCCTCGATGTTGTGGTCCGGCCCAGGCAGAATAAGCAAACCGAATGGCTGTCCTTATGTGTGATCTGCTTGTTACACATGCACTTTGAAGGGCGCCTCTCGATTGATGATGCTGGAGAAGAAGACGGCATGCACAATCTGTTGAAAACTGGAAGGAAATAAAATAAAAAAAAAAAAGCATTGAAAACAGTCAAAATAGTGGTCAACAAGCTGAAGGTATTCGTGGTGGTCCAACTAGTGCGGTTGATGGTGGGAAAAGAACTGGGATGGTCTGGGGACCGCTCCCTTTTATACCAAACGTGATGTCGGGGGCAGGCCGACGTAGGTATTGCTAGCTAGAAAGTTTCTGTGAGGTCCTGGTGCCTGAGTCCTAAAGGTGTTACCTACTGCAAGAGCAATTCTCGAAGTAAGATCAGCAGGAATTTCTTGACTTCTGCAGCTGAACTCGTACTGCTGGCTGCAGTGTGAACTCTGAGCCTCCTTGGCCTGGTGTCTAGTGGCACCTCTCACCCTCCAATCACTGTCCCCCTAAATAAAACAGATTTATTCCCTGGTGTCTCGTGGCACCCCCCCTCCACCCACCGATCGCCGTCCCCGTTATTTTATTGTATTCCCTGGTGTCTAGTGGCACCCCTCATCCTCTGATCACTGTCTGTATTAGGTAGTTTGTTCCCTGGTGTCTAGCGGCATCCCCCCACCCATAGCAGCTTACCACCCCGTGATCCAGTTTTCTCTCTAGAATAATAATAACAGGGAGATAACCTGCTGCGGGGCTGGAGTCAGACCTAAAGAAAAAATGCTGTCACACAACAAAATGACTATACCTCACAGAAAGACCCAAAACCTTGGTCGCTGTGTTCCATTATAGCTACTCACACACACCAGCCTTGTAATTAGTGTCACCTAATATCGTATGTCCCCTCCCCCCAAATCTGAACCTAACAGAATTATTTCACACGAAACTCACCCACAATTCAGTCCCCCACCTCATGTTTTGTATTTAGGGATATATCCAGGGGGAGGGAAAGAATTTCTATCTGATGGAGGGGGGGTTGCGTCTGATGAAATGGAAAAAAAAAAAAAATCCACACACTGCTTCTTGGTGCTGCCTCACTCTGTTGCTACTATCGACCCCACCCACCCCCACCCGACGATTGCCATCCCAGTTGCTCTTTTCTTATTCCCTGGTGCATAGTGGCACCCCCCACCTCCCATTACAGAAAAAATCCTGAAATAAAAAAAGGTCCCTCGATGTTTTTTTTTCTTTTCTATCTGTAAAAAAAAAAATCTCTCGCTGATCAACTCACCCACACCCCCCAGTACACCCCAACATACCCTCACTCACCTGAACAGGTCCCAGGTTCAAGACCCACTCTCGTATCGAAGACGCATCTTGCTGGTGGAACTGGTGACTGCAATATCAGAAAGTAAGGTAAATGTGGTTCAATGTATTTTAATGGAGGTTAAAACATTTATACATAACTTAGCGTTTTAATCAGATTTTGACCCCAAAATTTTAACATGGCCTTTTGGGGACCCCTCCTCATGAACAATAGGACTGTTGTTGCACAACTCACGCCTGAAAGGTGATTTCATGGTTGCTTGATGATAAATTCACCTTTCGGGTAAGATTTGGAATTTGTTCTGCCCTTGTTCATGAGGTAGGGACATAAGAAGGCTATGTTGCAAATGCTGTGGTCAAAATATGAAAAAAATACCAAAGTTATGACCATTCATTGCAATTTTGATACGCATGCTCGTAACTTCGAAAATTTTAAATATTTTGACCCCAGATTTTCAACATAGCCTTCTTATTACCCCACCTTATGTATGTCACAGCTGTCATTTTTCAGATCCTTGCCAAAATGTGTTTTTACACCTGTGGTGCAGAACGGCGATGCAGCTGCGAAGAATTATGTTTTGGCAGGGATTCGAAAATTTTCTGTACCGGGTACATGAGGTGGGGTAATAAGATGGCTATGCTGACAATTTCCTGCCGTTCTACAGCTATACACATATACGCCCCGAAGGACCCTGTTCTCCCACTGTAAGGATACTATTATACTATCTCAAATAGTAAAGAAACAAGTTACAAAAAACACAGTTAATGGTGCAGTTAGGGTCAAAGTGACAAAAGTTAGGAAATGTGGCATTAGGCAGGGTTTCAGTTAACTCCATTTTAGGAGTATTTGACTTCCAAAAAATAAGGCAAAAACTTTCAAAACAGAGAGGGAAGAAGTCACTGAGTTCCAGATGTAAAAACAAAAATGACATGACTTCCAAAATTGCAGGCATGGAAGTCAGAAATTATGGATTTTTCTGAAACAAACTATATTTTTACCACTAATTTATTATGTTTTTGTAAAACTTTATTTTTCAGGTTACAGAATAAATTTCACTTCAGTTTACAGAAGGTTACATCATGTTTGTCATACATTAGATCCAGTACATCATTATATTATTTAGAGAATAACAAAATTACATGAGGTAGGGGATGAATCCTTCTTAATACATGACCTGGAAATTTCTGGGTTACCTGGTTTCTTCCCTTCCCTTGACCATCTAAAACATTGGGAACCAATCCTGTTGCACAGCCCACTCCATCTGCCCCCACACTTTCATATACTTGTCCATTTGGTCATTTATTTTACATTGAAGCCTTTCCAGCTTCATACATTCCATAAGTGAACCTATCCAACATGTAACTGTAGGGACTTCACTGGACATCCAATACATCAATATGCATCTAAGGGCTACAACTACCCCCATTCTCTGTAGTTCGACATTGGTTCGACTTGGGTTGCCTCTACCCAGTGGGAAACCCAAAAGATTTTCTATGGGGTCCATTCCCAGGGGATACCCCAGAATATTTGTTAATAGATCTAATATCCCCCAATCTTTGAATCTGTGGACAATTCCATATCATATGAAAAAAGATTCATTATAAGTTTACACTTCGGGCATAAGTCTGAGGCTTGAGGGTCTATTTTTTTTAGCTAGTTCCAGTGTGAAATACGCTCGAGCAAATATATTGTATTGGATAGTCCGAAGTTTATTATTAACCGAACATTTCAGTAGATTTTTCATAATCATCCCCCAGTCTCCCCCCTGTAAGCCCATCAGGCAATCTTGTTCCCATTTAGATCTGAAGTTCTCCAATGGGTCTTGGGTAGCCCCCATCAGTAGCCTATAACAACTTTGTAGGGGTTTAAAGGTTCTATCTTCCTTTCTTCCTATGAATAGTTCCTCTAATGGGCAACGCATAAATCATCCCCCCCAAAGCCATCTAGATCGAATTTCTACCCTAAGTCTCACCCACATTAAGTATTGTGAGACCCCCAATTTAAATTTCCTAGCTAGTACTTTAAATGGGATAGCTTCTTCCTCTTGCCATATTTGACCCACTCTAAATAGCCCTTGTTTTTTCCAATTTTTAAGAAGTTGGTAAACTCCTACATAGGTATCAGGACCTCCCTTCAATACAGCAACTAGCACCAAATCTGGAGAGAAAGTATGGGAATGTCGAATAATATCATGAGTTTCTCTCCATGCCCTAAATGTCATATTCAAACAGGGGTTGGACAGTTTATCATGCTCACCATTATGCAAATATCTTACCATGGCGCCATAGTACAATGATCCTACCCCCCCCCCCCAAAGCTTACCCAACCCGGACGTGTTGACTTCTCCCTAATCTGATCTTGAACATGGGCTAATTGTGCTGCATGGTAATAATGTTTAACACTAGGTAACCCCAAAGCCCCCTCTAACTACAGGAAGCCACAGAATTTCCTTTTTTATTCTTGCCCTTTTACCCTGCCATAACAGTTGTGTGATAGCCCCTTCTATTGAGTTAATGTACTTATTGGGTATCCCAATTGGGAGTGTCTGAAACATATAAGAACTGTGGGAGAATGCTCATTTTAACTAGGTTTACCCGCCCCAGTAAGGTAAAAGGTAGAGCTCTCCAAGTAATACATTGTTCTTTTATTTTTTGTATTACCGGGAGAATATTGGCCTTTGACACGATGGACATCTTAGCCATCAATTTTATCCATAAATATTTTATTGAGGTTGAGGGGGGCACTATCACATCCCCTAGAGACAAAGGAGTCTTTATCTTTCCCATGGGCATCCATTCACACTTGGACCAGTTTATCCTGTGTCCAGAGATAGGACCATATATATACGAAAAATATTAAGTATGGCTGGCATCGTTTTGGATGGGTTCTTAAGGAACAAAAGGACATTGTTCGCAAATAGAGATATCGCATTCTTTTCCCCACTCCAATTTAAGCCTTCGATCTGCTCCTCTCTTCAAATTGCCTCAGCTAGCACTTCAATTGTAAGCACGTAAATTAGGGGAGAGAGAGGGCACCCCTGTCTTGTACCTCGGGTTTGTACAAATGGGGATGAGATCATATTATTTGTTAATATTTGGACTTTAGGATTGCTATACAATACCTGGATCCAACCCATAATCCCCTCCACAAATCCAAATTTTTGCAAAACTGACATCATAAATGGCCACTCTACGTAGTCGAAGGCTTTTTCTGCGTCAAGGGCCAATAGGTCCTCTTCTCCCTTTCCTTTCCACCTGTGCATAATATTTAATGTTCTCCTCAAACTGTGTTTCGCCTGTCGACCCTTCACAAAACCCCCCTGAACTATATGTATTAATTTCGGAAGAGATTGTTCCATTCTGGAAGCTAAGATCTTTGCTATAATTTTATAATCAGAGTTGAGCAGAGAAATTGGATGGTAAGATCCACATTTATTGGGGTCTTTCCCCGGTTTTGGTAAAATCATAATTGTGGCTAATAAAAGAGAGGGGGGAAGCACTCCCGAGGCCAATGATTCCTCAACCATCCAGTACATCAAGGGGCCTATCAGATCCCACATGTTTGTACAATTCCACTGGGATACCATCCAGTCCCGGTGCCCTTCCCCCATACCACCCGTTTGACTTCCTCAATAGAAAGCGGTGAGTCCAATCCAGCCATTTCTCGAGGTTCCAGTGAGGGCAACTGGATTTTATCCAAAAACATATCCATATTAGCCCCCAGGGGGAATTCAGTTGCGTAAAGGGAAGAGTAAAATGATCTAAAGGTGTTATTTATTTCTTATTGGCTATATGCAATTTTCCTTGGAGTGTTTTCTATTGAGAGGATCGATCTATCCACTCTCCCACCCTTTATCAGACTAGCTATCCACTTCCCCCTTTGTCCCCATCAAAATGGTTCTGTGACTTAGTTAAAATTAAACTACGTTCTAGCCTCCTTGAGGTCATTTGTGATAGCTTTCCCTTAAGAGTCCTTAATCTTTTGGAGGTTTGTGGTGATTTGAGCTCTCATGTTTTTCTAGTCCAGCACTTTTATGCTATTCTCTATTTGCCCTTCCTCCCTAAGCATAGTCTTATTTTTAAAGGCAGCATATGAAATGGATTCACCTCGAATAAAAACCTTAAGACACTCCCAAACATTCCCTACACTCGTATCTTCCGGGGGATTATATCTTATAAATTCCTCTATTTTATCCTTAATTTGGGCAATGTATAGAGGGTCTAACAGCAAGGCCGGGTCCAGACGCTATTGGGCCTCTACATGTCGGTCTTCCTGCAGGGATACAACTCTCAGCGGTGCATGATCCGAAGCAATCATTTAGCCATAAGAGGCCTCCTTGACCTCTCCTATGAGCTCTGCAGGTAGGAACATATAATCCAATCTGGTATATACCTCATGGACATGCAAGTAGAATGAATATTCCCTCTCCTCGGGTGATTATGTCTCCACCCCACTCAAGGTCTATTATGTATTAAGGCCCTGAGAGCTGCTGTACTCCTTGGGGGAGTCCAACTTTTACCTCTGAATGATCCCATCTTGGGTCCAAGTATGTGTTGAAATCCCGTGCCAAGATCATTTTATCTGGATATGGGCCCAGCGTTACTCCCAAATGGGTGAAAAAATCTGGGGAGTCAAAGTTTGGTCCATATATGGAACCCAATGTGAGTTTCATTGATCCCACCTCCACCACTGCCAACACTATCTACCTTGGGGTCAGAAAGGGTCAAAAGTACCCTATGAGGGACACCTGGGCGGATCCATATGGCCACCCCTCTAGGCTTAGACGTAAAGGGGGACACCAAAAAAGAACCTCCCCATGAATCTGCCAACCGAATGGCCTCTTGCTTATCCATATGTATTTCTCGTAGAAAGATAACATCTCCTTTCATTTTTTTAATGGCCGACCACAATTTTTTCCTTTTAACCACTGTTTTCAGGCCATTAACATTCCATGACAAAAAATGTCACTGATTCATATTTTTTTCATATGAGATATATCATTTTCTTTCTGCTGAATAACGATTTCATAATTGTTAACTCTGTATAAGCCTAAAATAATATACCAAACAGACCACAAACTTTCCCCCCAATAACCAAACTTTAAAAGCATAGTTAACATGGTGTCTCTCCAATGGAAGATAATTTACTACCCAAAGAACTGCCCTCTTTACCCCCTCTCCCCTCCTCCCTTTCTTCCCAAATATGTACATGCCACCAATCTTCGTGGATTGAGCTATTTAAACCACCTAAATCAATATTTTCCATTGCCAAGCAACTTGAGAGAGATTACCACTAATCTCCCTCTATATCCCCCCCATCCCTTATATCCTCCACAGTATTGGTAGTAAGGAGGGAGTGCACCCGAAGGAGAGCCAGGTACCCTGAGAAACAGCTGATCCTATCCATGACACACAGGATAGAGGGAGACCCTTCTAAAGTAAGGGAAGGAAAAAACAGTGCCCTCCTTCCATCCATAATTTACTAAAGGTCACTCCTTTAGATTTCTCTCTGAGCTGCCCCCACCCCATCTGAGAGATCCAAGGGTGGGGGGACAAACTTGCTAAAGTCTTAAAAGAGGTTAACCTGACAGTGCTCCAATGCCCAAGTGCCCGCTACAGGAGAGAAATCCTTAGGTCCCCCAGAACCCTCCCCCTCTCCTCCCTAATCTCCTGAGAGGGGAAAGGCCTACACGAATCTAGAATTTAAACTTTCATCTCTTCCTGCACATCTTGTCCTCCTTCGGTGCAAATCTCCCCCCCCCCCCGATATTCTAACTTATTTGAGACCTCTACACCCACAGCCCCTATCAGGCCACATATAAACCTAAAAGAATATGTGATGGTCAACAGCAAGCAGTAAAAAAGAAGAGTACAAATAATGTACAAACAGTATAAAACCCTGCATAGTGACTATTCTTGTAGGATCCACTGGTTAATCGAGGGTCTTATCTTAACATTAACCCATTTACTGAACTTTATGTTCTGGTAGAAAAAAGCTGGCACTCCAATTCACTCATCAGACACGTTTTATGCCTCCCCACGTATGCCAGCATTTTTTACTCTTTATGTTGCCTTTTTCTGAACCCATTCACAAACAGTACATCCCCCAACCCCTATCAGGCCCCATTCCCTGTACCAGAACCCACAGTCACATTCTACGCCCATATTAACTGGACCTTTCAGTTTCATTGCCCTTCTTTTGATAATTACTATCCTCCCTTGCGATCCCTCTATAGAAGGATCTTTACCTCACATAAACTTCCCCTGCATAAATTCACAAAAACTTATAGGGTTCATGTTCTTGGACCTTGACGCCGACCATTCAGCCCTGCAGTAACCCTACAAGAAAGCCAGACTAGTTTAGTCCCCAGGAGAGCCACACGTCCAGTCTCTCCACTCCAGCCCTGATAGGCCACCATGCAGTGTTACGGAGCTTAGAATTCACAAAGAAAAGTATATTAAGGATGTGATTAAGCTTCCCTTGTACCGTTCTGCAAAGACACAGACTTTTTTATCTTCTTTTTAAGTCCGATACCAGTGAGTATATTTACCCTAGGCATCCCGCCGCCTTCTTTCTTCCTCCAGCTCCCCTACATATACCAAGGCCATATCCGGCGATGTAAACGAATGCGCAGTTTTGCCTTGGGGCAGCACAATCAAATGAGCTGGGTAAACAAAGGAGAACTGGCAGTTCAGGGCATGCAATCTCCTTTTCGTTTCACAGAAGGCCTGTCTCTGTTGTTGGAGCTGATATGAATAATCCGGGAAAATGCTCACCCGGTTCTGCTGCACCACCAGAGTGGCCCTTGCTTCCTGGCATTTTCTAGTACTTTCTGCCAGTCCTGGTACCGGAGAAATTTTACTACAATGTGTCGAGGTCTTTGTTCTGGGGAAGGTTTTGCACCCAGTTACCTGAGAGCCCGTTGGATCTCCAGCTTTATTTCTGGTGAAAGGTTCAATGCTTGTTTCAGCCAAATCTGAATGTAAGAAGCACAGTCGCACCCCTCCACATATTCTAGTAAGCCCACAATTTGTATATTACATCGCCTTTCTCTATTTTCATGGTCATCAATGTTTTGTTTTAACTTTTCAATCTCTTTTAAAGCACTTTGTAGATCAATACGCATCGTATTACTAGTGTCTTGTTGAGAGCTTACTCGGGTCTCTAATTCTTCTAGGCGAAGGTGGTGATTGTCTACCGTTTCAGAAATCGTATTGACATTTTGTTGTAAATGCTGTAGGTTTTTTTTTTTTATTTAGAACTCTTTTTTTCTCCCGGCTTGTGGAACTCTCTCAGGCATCCTGCAGTGCCCCCAACTCTACCTCCGTGCCTGAGAGGCTTCCTGATTCCTGGCACCAGCCCGGCTATCCCCAAGGCTCTGAGCCCCCCGAGGTAGGGCCGCCCTATCCACCCAGGGCGCTCTATCTGAAATTCGGGCCGGGCTGAGCCCAGGTAAGGAGTACAACCGGCGTTGGAGTGTGGTCAGGTGGATGCAGGTGCCGCCGCCTATCCAAAAGCTGTTTTTTTTTCCCTTTACCTCCCTCGTTCCCCCAGAGTTCGGTCATGCAATGACATCACGACATCCGCCGCAACTCCGCTCCCTCTCCTTAATGCCATACGTGTGCACATCCACCGGTCTCCACCAGGTGATGCTATTGCACAGGGCATTCCCTGGATCCCTCCCCAGAGAGAGGAGAGCTGTCCATGGACACTCAATCCTGTCTCTGCCCTGCCGACCCCCGACACCCTAGGCTCGTCCCTGAACCCGGGTCGCCGGCGTGACGTTAGGTGTGGCGTCCGGCGCCTCAACCCTTGGTGCCACCGGGACAGCATGTAAATGCTGTAGTTGAGACGTCACATTTTAAAACCCTGTTTCCATGCAGGTCCCCAGATCATGTTTAAGATCTTGTATGAGCCTCTCAATAGATTGATAATGTTCCGCCATTATTCTGTCAGGATCAGTCTACCCCTGTGGTTGCAGGTTACCCGATGGGACCTCAGGCGAGTCCCGGTGACTAGGTAAGACAGGAGAATGAGGTAGGCCCCTTCCTACCGGTTGGTTTCTTGCCTTATTAAACAAGAGTTTTGCCAGCTTTTTTGGAGGTTAGTGATGTTAGGCATCTGTTCTTCTTGAGGCATACAGATATATGTTCGTAGATGAAGGGTAGAATGCAGGATGGAGGAGCTATTTGGTGGATTAAGCCAGAGCTCTAGGTTTAAGCCTCCATCTTGCTCTGTAGCTAGGCCACGCCCCCTCACTAATTTATTATGTTAACATCCATAAATTTGTCCATCTTAGAATTCTGACTTCCAAAAGCGTGATCCTGGAAGTATTTTGACTTCCAAAAAATTGGAATGACTTCCAGATTTGACCTCCTGGAAGTTTTAGACTTCCGCTGAAAATAAATTAACTGAACCCCTGGCATTACGGTTCCAACCCTAACACCCCACCCTCCCAAAGCAGGCAGGAGAGCAGGTGTGGGGTGCGCCTTGGTCTTCTCAAGCCTAATGCTCACTCCATTCTCATAAAGTCTGCACATCTAACCTTATTTACAGATGTAATAGGGTGAGTGTTAGGCTTCAAAGCCAAAGGCGCACGCTCTCCTGCCTGCTTTGGGAGGGTGGGGTGTTAGGTTGAAACCATAATGCCTCATTTCCAACTTTTCTCACTTTGACCCTAAATGGAGTGTGTGTGTGTGTGTGTGTGTGTGTGTGTGTGTATATATATATATATATATATATATATATAATGTGTGTGTGTGTGTGTATATATATATATATATATCTGTCTGTAAACATATATATATAGTGCTACAAATAATGTCAACAGTTTTCAAAACAATTTTGAATTATTTCTAACATCATTAAAACTCACTTATTTGCTGTGGTTCAATAGTTTTCTCCATGCTATTTCTAAATGTGAAATGTTATGGAGCATACCAGAGATTCATTTTTTAACAGACACGCAGTCGAGTGGGAATATTATGAATATGGGCTGTTTTTTTTTTTTTTTTTTTTTTTTTTAGTGATATGATTGACATATTGAGTAACACTGTGTAAGCACAAAGCTTGTGCCCTTCCACATCCTTTGCAAATCCCATATACTGTAAGTGGCATGAACAAATTTGATGAGTGGACCGAGAACTGTCAACTGAGATAGCACTCACTCTTTTAATTACTGCCCAAGAAAAACCTACCTGGTTTCAAACTGCCCTTTGTAGTAAACAGTCATTCAGCTGTCATCTTACACACTGTATCTGTTACAGACAGGTAACTTACAAGTAGCCAATTAGCTGTTAATAGGGTAACATATGTCTCTTTTCCCAGACATACTGCACATTCCAGCCATGCTGCCAGTGTTCAGTTTACAGTCCCACTTTCAGCTACAAGTTAAAAACCTGACCCAAAAGAGGTCAATGACTTCTCTCACTGTGATACATGCAAACTCCAGAACCCCTGGTTAACTAATTCAGGATAACGATTAACTATGCTTTAAAAATACTCGGGTATGAGAGCACCCTGCATGTATTTTACCTATTTTGTTTGTACTTTATGTTTATTGCATTTTCAAATCAAATACAAAAAACAGTATTCATTCATATGACAAACATCAAACATATCAGAGGAGCCAACAAATGGAAAAATAATAAGCAATCTATCACATAGGTTACGGACAGAGGGGCATTTCTTAAGATTTCCAGTCCAAGATGATTGCTGAAAGAAAAGCTACATCTCACAAGAGTTTAGAGGTCAGTCCAAAAATGAAGAAAAAGTTCTCATCCACAGCATGGTTTAACTCAACCATATATAAACTGATGTGACCTCTCCCCAAACATGTAATAATGTCCAAACTTGAGTAGTAGTCTTCAATAGTTGCATATGTAAGTCTTTAGAAGCACTAATGCGTATATTGATTGCTAAATACTTAATACTACAAACACCAGAAATGGGGACTGCATATACTTAGGGCCTATACCGGGAATCATCACCCGGGAAAAAAGGAACCCCAACATTAAACAACGTCAGTATAATCAAAGAGAATATTCTCCAGAGATACAGCCCTGCACCCCACCACACAGTCACCAAATTCTATCCATTGGAGCAGTTCGTTTCATTGCTGCATTTGTCTAACCTTACGGAGACACCAGTCCCAGAACGGACACTCCTTCAGGCCTCTTCCTCGCCAGAGTCGGGGACTAATGTTGCTGCGTGATGAGTTGCTACAAACTCCCACTCGATTTGTTGCACCCGCCACCCAGCCTCCTCCGGATCACTGAACTGGTATGTGTGCCCCACGTAGTAAATCTGGAGGTGGGCCAGCATCAGCAGAGAGTGCGTCACCCCTAGGCTATGGAGTATCGCTCTGACCCTGTCAAACTTCTTCCGGCGGGTCCGAGTTGCAAAGGACAAGTCCGGAAAGCAGTTAACAGTATGCCCCAGGTAATTTAATTGTTCTGCTGACCGCGCTGCTTGTAAAATATTGTCCTGGGTGGCCACACCATCAGTTATTAGAAGCAAAGTCTGTGGGGTGTCTTGTCTAGTTGATATTGATCGCGGAGAAATTCTGCAGGCTCTGCACAAAGAATCAGCCAGTGCAGGCGACAAAGATAAAGCTGTGGGCAGCCACTTCTTTAAAATTTGTAGAGGGTCCGGGTCTTCCAACTCCTCTGGTAAGCCGACCAGTCATACGTTGGGGACTATTTGCATTCTTCAGAGCCTCCAGTCCATAGAGTAGTTGAGAGTTTTTTTGCACCAGCTTTGTGGAGGTGCCAAGTGCTTCAATGGCTTGAGTGTCAGCCGCCGATGCTGTCTCTGTAATGGTTTCTATTTTTAAGTCCTTTTCCCCGATTCTTTGGAGTACTGTCTCTATTTTGGCGTTGCTGGCCTGCATCAAGATTTGCAAGGCCCTCCATGGTGGTTTCTGGGTAAGAGGAGCAGACGCTCCTCGGAGACCTGGGTGAGAGATGATGCTGGCCCTGTTTTTGAGGCTGCAGTCCCCCCAGGTCATACCGTTGTGCACTGCTCCAGAGGAAATCGCAGGGGCGGCGGTGTTGCCATTTGTTTTAAATCTAGCCTGACCTTCACCGTGCACCCAGTGGGAACCCCAGACTCATTTGAGTGTGTGGCCGTCCGTGGAGGACTCGGCATTGGCTGCAGGATCCTCCTCATCTATCGCTCTCCTGGCTGGGTGGGGGGGTTCCTGCTGGAATTTGCCGAGTTTGTTGCCAGCGAGACATTGGACTCCCCTAGATGTGTTATTCTGGGGGACTTCAATGTCTGGGCTGAGGATAAAACTAAGATGTATGTGAATTTCTGCAGAATATGTCCTTATTAGGGCTTTTGCAGTTCACTGATGCACCTACTCATCGAGATGGCCACACACTGGATCTGGTGTTCTCTGAGGTTGGGATCTTGGATCTCATGGTTGATCAAATACTGGTCTGATCTATAGCACGGTGAGGTTCATGCGCTGGGGCACCACCCCGTAAGTTTACTCCCTGCTGAGATGATCCGCTGCCGCCCTCTAGGAGATCTTACCCCTGTGGGTTTTATGGCGGCTGCTGATCTATCTAGTTTAGGTGATGTATACGTCGCAGCTGTTGGTGTCGGTGTGGATACCTATAACAAGGTTCTATCCGACGCCATCAACTCCCTCGCACCTGTCCGTGTACGACCCAGAACTTCGTACTTGAGGTCTCCATGGTTTGATGGAGATCTCAAGGAAATGAAGAAGATGGGTCGGAGACTGGAGCGCTGCTGGAGGAAATCCCACCTGGAGACGGACAAACTGGTCCTGCGTGCACATTATTGTGCATATCAGGAGGAAATCGACCGAAAGAAGACATTGTTTTTGTCTCGGGAGATTGCTGCTGGGAGAGACCGACCAGCCTCACTCTTCCGGACTGCTGACAGACTTCTCCATCCTATCTGTCTCCAGCCCGGTAGAGCTTCCTCTAATGAGGACTGTGAGGAGTTTGCTCAGTTTTTCTCGGACAGGATGTCTTTGATCCGGCGGGAGGTTTCTTCAGCCAGCAATATCATTGCTGTCAGTGGTCGCCAGTTATGTACTAAGTGCACTCCGCCTGACTGGGGTGAGTTTAGGCCAGTGGAGGATCGTGGGAGTGGTGGGTGGCGGTCAATCTGAAGCATACCTTTTGTGAACTGGACCCAGTGCCAATGCATTTCTTAATGAGATGCATTGACTCTGTTGGCCAGTGTTTGCCCTGATTGTCGGTGCTCCTTAGTCAGGGTGTCTTCCGGATGCCTTGAAGGAGGCTCTGGTTAGACCCCTTTTAAAGAAATCTTCTTTGGACCCAGAGGTCAGAGCAAACTACCGTCCTATCTCGAATCTCCCATTTTTGGGTCAGATTGTTGAGAAGGTGGTATCGCTTCAGTTGGAGGAACATCTCATGACTCACGAGTTGTACGATCCCTTCCAGTCAGCTTTTCGGGCCAGGTATAGCACTGAAACTGCGTTAGTTCGGGTGCAAAATGACCTCCTCAGGGCTAGAAACCGAGGAGACAAGACAATTCTTGTTCTCCTCGATCTCTCTTCAGCATTTGATACTGTGGACCATTGTGTGTTGCTTCTCCACCTGAGGGAGTTATGTGGACTCACCGGTATCGTCATCAAGTGGTTTGAGTCCTTTCTCACAAATAGGAGACAGCGGGTTGTGATGGGAAATTTCTCATCAACACCCAGTCTCCTTTTGTGTGGAGTCCCTCAGGGTTTGGTGTAGGCCCCAATGCTGTTCGCAGTGTATATGCTGCCCCTGTGGGGAATCATTAGAAAGTATGGACTGAGTTTTCATTGCTATGCTGATGATACTCAGCTATACTTATCTTTTGCTCCAGGAACACCCAACGCAGTAGATGTGCTGAACATCTGTCTGGCTGAGATTAACGACTGGATGGCCTCCAGCTGGCTTAGATTGAACCCTGATAAGACTGAGGTATTGGTAGTGGAGTCGAACAGAGTTCGTGATGGGATGGCCTCTGATTCGGCAACTGGCCTTGTGCTAGGGGCCGCGTCATTGATGGCCTCCCCTTGGGTGCGAAATCTTGGCGTGATGTTTGACAGGAATTTGACCATGGAGGTTCAGATTTCTTCCGTGGTTCGTTCCTGTTTTTTCCATCTTCGTAACACTGCCAGGATTAAGCCCCTTGTTCCGCCTCTGGACCTCCCTACCCTGATACACGCCTTAGTCACTTCTAGGCTTGACTACTGTAATGCCCTCTATCTCGGGATCTCTGGGGGCTCTCTCCACAGACTGCAGCTCGTGCAGAACGCTGCTGCCCGGCTTTTAACCAGGCACAGTAAATTTTGTCACATTACACCCGTGCTACGCGAACTGCACTGGCTGCCTGTCAGGTGGAGAGTGCTCTTCAAGGTGGGGCTTCTCACCTATAAGGCCCTACACGGACACGGCCCTGGTTACCTGTCAGATCTCTTGATACCATCCTCCTCTTCCCGTAATCTCCGCTCTTCTGGTGCCGACCTCCTAACTGTTCCAAGAGCGAGGTTAAAATCCGAGGGCGACCGAGCATTCAGTGTCGCCGCTCCCGCTTTTTGGAATTCATTGCCAGCTGCAGTTAGGGAGGCCCCGAACCTTACTACCTTCAAGGTTTGCCGAAAGACTCACCTATTCTCACATGCTTTTGGGGTTTGATTATGATTATGTATATGTGTATTTTCTGTTCTGTACTTATATGGCATGAAATGCTGTAAACATTTCTCTACTTCTTTTTATTGTGAGGCACCCAGAGCCTTTGGGATTGGGCTTCTTTTTAAATAAAAAATGACTTGACTTGACGCTAGTGTTGAAGCCTGTGGCTCCATCGACGGTTGGAACTTTGAGCCCCCAGAACCTGCTTTATGTGTTCTTCCCATAATCAAGTCTGATATCAAGCTGCTCCTCACCAAGTGCTCTTGTCAAATCTGGTGTAAATTCTAACAAAAAAGGGCTTCTAGAATGATTTTTAAGGTAAAAATACCCCACCAGATGCAGAGCTGTTTAAGACTATGTCTGCTCGGTAAGGTGTTCCACAGTGCCCCCCATTTATCTATGTTATTTAAATATGTATTGTATTCTTGCTTATTAACTGTTGCATTACTGTATTTTATGGAGGGCACTTCAGGAACTTGCAAAGGTGCTATACATATATATATATATATACACACATATACAGTGGTTTGCAAAAGTATTCAACCCCCTTGAAAATTGTCAGATTTGTCTGGATTACAAATGATATATTGAGATTTTGTTCTGTGTAATATTTATTTAAAACGACTGACTCTCAAAATAATTATTTTAAAGTGACATTGGTTTTATGTTAGAAAATATGTTTAAGAAAAATAAATAACTGAAATATGCTGTTTGCATAAGTATTCAACCCCTGTGCTCTGGAAGCTCCAAGTTTACACAGATGAAAATATTGCCTCTAACGAGATACAATTGGCTTACAATTGGCCTCACCTCTGAAACATTAAAGTAGCTTACATTTTCTGGATAACCCCCTCCCTCCCCAGTTTAATGACCATTGGTCAGACTGTGAATCTGAAGGAAGGGTGTGAAAATGAAGACTAAAGAGCATTCTAAGGAAGTTAGAGATAAAGTAATAGACATGCATACACTAGGAAAAGGGTACAAAATAATATCCAAGTGTTTGGATATCCCAGTGTGCACTGTTTTATCAATAGTGAGGAAGTGGAAGCTGCATCACACCACCCAGGCACTACCTAGACAATGCCGTCCCTCAAAACTCAGCATCCGAACAAGGAGACTAGTGAGGGAAGCCACAGAGAGGCCAACAATCACTTTGAAGGAGCTACAGAGTTCAGTGGCTGAGAGTGGAGTGAAGGTGCACCAGTCAACCATATCAAGAGCTCTGCATAATAATGGCCTGTATGGGAGGGTGGCTAGAAAGAAGCCATTACTCAAAAAGAACCATATCAAAGCACATCTGGAGTTTGCCAGAAAGCATGAGTGACCCAACTAGATGTGGCACAAGGTTTTGTGGTCTGATGAGACCAAGATAGAGATTTTGGCCAAAATTCAAAGCGCTATGTGTGGCGCAAACCTAACTGCCCATGCCTCGAGAAACACCATCCCTACAGTGAAGTATGGTGGTGGCAGCATCATGCTGTGGGGATGCTTTTCATCAGCAGGGACTGGGCATCTTGTTAAAATTGAAGGAAGAATGGATGGAGCAAAATACAGGGAGATACTGCAAGAGAACCTGCTTCAGTCTACTAAAAAACTGAAGCTTGGGAGAAACTTCACCTTTCAGCAGGACAATGATCACACGCACAAGGCCAAAGCAACACAGGAGTGGTTAAACAACAAAAAGGTGAATGTCCTACAGTGGCCAAGTCAAAGTCCAGATCTCAATCCCATCGAGAATCTGTGGCACTGTTTGAATACTGCGGTCCACAAGCGTTACCCAACCAACCTGGAACAAATCTGCCAAGAAGAATGGGCAAGAATCACTCCCGAACAGTGTGCAAGGCTGGTAGATACTTACCCCAAAAGACTTAAAGCTGTCATTGCAGCAAAAGGTGGCTCTACCAAATACTACTGTGTAGGGGTTGAATACTTTTGCAAGCAGCATTTTCCAGTTTTAATTTACTTTAAAAGATGTGCTGATGGATAATTAATTTTGGCTTTGAGGATATACTGTTAGAGCAAATGAGTTTGCTATAAAAATACTGACTGGAATAATATATGTAAGTCTCTCATTTGTAATCCAGACAAATCTGACAACTTTCAAGGGGGTTGAATACTTTTGCAAACCACTATATATATATATATATATACACACACACACACACACACATATATATATATATATATATATATATATATATATATATATATATATATATTAAAGGAATATTCTAAGATATTGAAACATAGAGAACTAGACTGTTTGAAACCAATATGGTCTTATCTTGCTAAATAAAGCATGAGTCATTTTAAAATCAAAAGTGTAATTTTTATTGCAGGCCCCATCCGGAGGCAAGGGATTATAAACTGCTGAGGTGATGGCCAGCTGATCTCTTCTACTTTCCAATGTACTGCCCCTGTGTTCAGTCATTTTGTGCTCTTTTACTAGGGAGAGCATGGGGTGAGCTCCATACAAGTCAGTTGGATTATTCTTTAAAATGTCAAGTCTCTATACGTTACAGCACCTTTTCAAAAACATCAGGCGTCACCACTTGACTAACAAGGCTTTTCTTAGTCAAGAGACCATAAGAGACAAGGCGGGGGGCATTATAGAGACCTACAAGTTCCTAAAGAAAATTAACAAGGTGGACTGTAGTGAACTGTTTGCTGAAAGAGAAAAAAATGCAACAAGAGGCACAAAATGGAAGTTGGAGGGTGGAGATTCAAGAAGTATGGATTTGGGAAAGTTCCTTTTCATGGAAAGGGTTATAGTTGAATGGCACAAATTACCCAGTGAGGTGGTCAGCGTGAAGTCCATGAACAGGTATAAGTGTGGGTGGGACACACCAAGGGAGTAGTGTGGACCAAAGAAGGAAGGAGTAGGCATTCTGGGGAAAGTGGTGCTATGACACCACAAGGGGGCAATCAACTGAATAACTCGGGTTCTCCGCAAGATCAGGCACAGTTTCCAGCGGGTAAATGGACATACTGGATAGGACACTACTTTTATATTTCTAGGAAGTGTTTGTTTGATATACCCAAATCCCTGATAATGGAAACAGACATGGTGGTAAGGACTCTATAGATCATAACAACACACACTTCAGGTGAAGGCTGACAAGTGCTGCTCTCTCGGAAAATGGTGAATAACATCATTGCTACAGAGAAACTGTAAAATTATGTTTTTGTCAGAGGGAAGTCCAGTGTTTTACTTCAGTTCTCGCCAGCCCTTGAGAGAGCTGTACTGTACACCTCAGAGAGCAACCAAAACAGTCTATTGATATCCAGTTGATGATGACATTCCTTACACTGTTTTTCTTCTCTGCATAGACACATTTTCTTCGGCTCAGTCTAGCAGTTTCTTTCTCCTGAGACTCCAGATGCATACTCTGCCCCGTATAACACTTTTTCAACTCAAACTGGCACTGCTTTTCTGGCACTGCTGCCACAAAATCTCTTTGTTCACCTTGCAGGTTGGTCAGCTGTAGCTGCAAATTCAACACCTCTAGTCCTTCGTTCACCATTGCTCTTATTTGCGCAATGTGTGCAGAAAGTTTGAATCCTGTAAGCACACTCTTTGCAAATTTTCCATCTGTGCAGAAAGGTTTTAATTCCGCTGCACTGCCAACAAAAAATGTGACATCTGTCTCTGTTTTGGTCAGTCAGTTGAGCATGTCCCTTCTTATATTTTTTATTTCCTGACCGCACACATCTCCTGTGCTTACCACTGCACTGAGCATATCAGTTCTTGGGCAGCAGCTGCCCTGCAGCCGAACACTGACACTGAATATTCGCTGGGTGTCTCTCATCAAAGATGGATGAATCCTCTCTGCACTGGCTACAGTCGAATCTAGTTTCTCACCGATTTCTCACCAGTGAACAAGATGTTCTGAGTTGGGGTCAGTACACACTCTTCTAGACTTAGGAGGAATCTTAGTTTTTGGAATGCATCCACTGTGAGGTCTTCAACCTTTACAGCTACCTCTGGGGAGCAGATTTTAAACAGCCAGTCATTCAGATATTGATATGCTGATTCACAATGCCTGCAAGCATGACCATACATTTGGTAAAAACCCTGGAAGCAAAATAGAGTCCAAATGGTAAGACTCTATACTGGCATGCTTTGCTTCCCAGGTTGAATCAAAGGAGTCTCTTATGGGATTATCTCCCTCAAAGATCCATGCTGAATTTTGAACATCGCAGATATGTATTTGTTCAGACCCCAAGATGGGCTGTCACCCTCCTGGCTTTTTGGTGACTAAGAAAAAGTGGGACGAAGGTCATTTTTCAAAACAAAAGGTGCTGCGCTCAGGCTAGGGCAGGGTGCAAGTGCCGGGCTGCGGACCAACTGAGAACAAACACACCAAAGATTCACACTTGTACTCCAGAGCCAGGAGTTTGGTACTCCAGTGAAGTATCAAACTCTGCAACAACTTTGTTGGAAAAAAAACAAAATTTATTGCTTCATTAGCAAGGTACAAGGACTGCTGTGGAGACCGTATGGTCAGGTGTCCTGGCACTTTGCCACGCAAGGCTTCGTCAGTACCAAACTCCTGGCTCTGGAATGCAAGTGTGAATCTTTGGTGGGGCTGGAAGAAACTCATTTCCCTTTCAGTCTCTGGAACCACTCTGATTTCTTCTGCATGTAGAACACTATGAATTTTCTTCCCAAAGCAAAGGACCCAGTACTTTACTATACAGCTATCAGGAAGAGGGATATAAATTCCAGAGTTAGACATCCCCTGACAAACTCCAGCACCCACTTGTCTATGGTGATAAGACAGTAATTTGGGATAGAAATCTGAGATCCTGCCTACCACTAGAAGCTCTAAGAGAACATAGAGACTGGTAATAAGGAGTCAGCACTGCTCTCTTCCTGACTATCTGGGGCCAGTCACAGTGGAGAAGGCAGGGGCCATGCCATGCCCTTACCATGGTTGCCAGGGTAGGTTCTTTTTTGATATAGTTTGGAGTATGGGGGCGGGAGTGAGGATGAAAGGACTGACAGCCACGCCTAACCTGAAAGGCAGCCTTCTTAACAGAATCTGAAAGGCATTTAATGGCCATCCTAGCCTCTTTGGCCTTATGTAAGATGGCAAAAATAAATATTATTACATGCCATTCATGTACAAATGCTGATCAAGAATCACCTGGGGGCGTGGTTGGGTTGTATCCATACTGATATGAAATGTATCAAGAAGCCCAGTGATCCTGTCGGCTTTTGTATATGGATGTTAAGCAACAATAAATTATATTTCTGAATATACATCAACTTTTAATGACAAGAATTTCTTTGAGGATTTTGGCCTGTGCTGCATTCTTTTTATTTGAGTTTTAAAAATGTATTGCTATTTAGCTGTGGCACTATCAGATGGTACGGAAACTGTCAACTCCATGAGCAAAGCATGTGAGACAGTCTTTACAATACGAGTGTCACAATGGCAGATTTGATAGGCTGATAGCTACTGTAGGGCAGGGTTCATTTTTGGGTGGGGGACTGTGTCAATTGGCACATAGTTTTTAATTCTGACCCACCTTTTTTCCTACCTTGGGGACAACCTGCTCACTGTTGTAGAGGTTTTAAACTACTGTTTTATGAATCTGGGCTCGGTTGAACAATATGACCCATTATTTTTTTTCATTTGACACTTGCTTTTTATACTCAGTGGGTCAGTTTCCCACGTAGATGAATATCTGAAATGAATCCTGGTAGGGTTTATTATAAAAATGAATATTATGTACGAAAATGGCAACATCATCATCATCATCAAGGAAGCCCATAAATGGAAACAAACATGACTAATTCAAAGCAAATAAACATACGACAGGGAGCTTGAGGAGGCTCCACACATTCCCTAAATTTCAATTATATTAAAACATGGTAAAGCAAGACATTCTCTTTAAATCCCACCATAATTAGGGCTTCCACCACTGGAAACAGAATTGTCTTCATTATACGAATGGGGCTAATATCACTGAAAATGGGAGCTGCAGCCCTTCTGCACCCACCAACTGGGGATTCAACCAGTAAAACAGCTACCTGGGTCCTTTCTGTGCCTCAAGACTGGGGCTTCTACCGCTAAGAACATGCATTCAGTCAGGCCTTCTGTGTCCGCCTTGTGACCAGAGCTTACTTTTAATAAAAAGGGTCTCTTTTTAACACCACAAACTATTTTGGGGGGAAAAGGAGAGAAGAGATCCATAGTTTATACAGTGTTAAAGAACAAATGAGACAGCTGTGAACAAGGGTGTCCTTTTTTCTCTCCGAGTTTTGGTAACATTGATTTAAGATTAGCTTGGATTAAGAAGCAAGAATGGTCTTCAATACATACAGAATAATGTGGGTATGGATGATAGGGGTTTCTGGAACACGGGAGCCTCGGTACCAACTATGGATCTGAGGTTCAAGCAGACTCAATAGATCTTAAGGCCTAATCTGATGGCAATTAGTATGTTAATAATCGATCTTTGGCTAAGGTGTTACCACAAGTACTGAAGTATGCGATCAGATATTTTAACATGGCATAGCCTACTCTGAACTTCTATGATCTCAGGGCAGAATAAAAAAAAAGGTAAACACAAACTGACCAGTGAAGGGACGAAAGGAACAATAATTCCACCAAACCGGGAGAACATGGAGCACACGCCCATTCCGACATTCCTAAAAGAATAAACAAAAATCAAATTACAGTGTATAGGTAAAAAGAATGTAGAAAAAAAATCACAGCCACCTCCAGTCCATTGCACATGTAGGTAGTCAGCCTCAAAATAGCAAGTGAAAGAACAAGCAGTGTGCACTCCCTGGAAGCAGGGCAGGAACAAATTGCTCCACACAATGAATACTGATCAGCTACTGCTGACAAAGACCTGAGTAAGGTTAAAACTCAGGGATGTTGGTCCTCAAGTTTCAAGTTAATGTTTATTGGAATGTGCCACTGAGTCTAGGCTCATTTCCAATAGCATCCCAGATCACTTAATATATAGTATATAAAAATAATAGTGAACTGGAACACATCAGTTGTAATGTTACAACTTCATATTGACAATTACAATTTCAACTACATAATGGTTAAAAAAAAACATTTAACAATACTAGCATTGAGAGACATTTGTCAAATGGTGCTCTTTTAACTGTTTGGTTGCTGGTAGTCTGTTAGGTTAACAATAATAATGTAAAAGCCAACCTATTCTAACATATGAGACCATGAACAGAAAATGATTGGCTCCACTCAATACAGAGCATGCTGGGTACTTCAAGGGTAAGGCTATTTGAAGAATGTGTGGCTCACAGGAGTTTATCACAGACATTTGTTCCAGTGGGAGCCATTTTAGTGAGTTAAGAAACTCACAATAGTGGGTAGTACGAGGTACTCTTAACAGAAAATGTACCAGACAATTTTTTTTTTTTTGCTTCTTTCTTTTATTCCCTCATCGGCTGGGGGTTGCATATGGTTCCCCAATATCCACCTAGGCCCACGGCACCACACCACTCCCAGTACCTGTGTTTGACCCCCTTCTCCGGTTCCCCTCACAGGTTGCTTCACGGCGAGTACGTATTCCACCACCACGGAAGCCAGGGGTCAGGATCCAGGATGAGCATCCCGAGTCAGAATGGTGCGGCGCCGACGGGACCGGACATCACTGTGCGTGCTGGAGGATTTTTGTCATGAACTAGTCCCCCTCAGCATGCAATGGCATCAATGACACTGCCATGTATGCTTCCATGCACTGCACATCTGACACCTGCCGCGCCTACCCCACAGGCGAACTGCCACATGTGACCCCAGCCACCACCAGGGCCGACACAGCTGCGGATGTCCCACCCCTCCCTCCCTCCCTGGAGAAGAGCAGTCCCTGGGAGTTCAATCCTCTTCTCCCCGGCCAACCTTCAGACATTCGAAGTCGCTCCCGACCCCAGGTCATCGACGTAATGTGAGGTGTGGCATCCAGCACCTCAACCCTTAGTGCCACTGGGCCGGCACCAGCCGATTTGTTAAAACATCCAATATACTTTAAACTGACGAATACCAGCACCCCACATACAGATACATACATAAAATGTGACAGCAGATAAGGGCCGCTGGGCACACCTAGTCAGCCCAATTGTGTCCCCCCCCATACCATGCTGAATCCACATCACAATCTCGTCTCCTCTCTACCCTCCCACCATGATTCCCTTGTGCTAAGCTGAGGCATTTTTGAACCCAGTTACTGTTTTTTCCCCCCACTACTTCCTCTGGAAGGCTATTTGTTATCCAGCACCCTTTCTGTGAAAAAGTACTTCCTCACATCCTTCCTGAATTTACACACCTCCAGCTTCATATTATGCCCCCTTGTTATACAGCACTTTTCTCCAGAAAATACTTTCTTCCTGTACCTTATTAATCCCTGTAAGTTATTTAAAATTTTCTATCACTCACCCTTCTCTCCTCCGGAGTGTACATATTTAGCTCCTTTAGCTTCTTTGAGGAGGCAGTTTAGCATAGTGGTTAAGGGTACTGAGCTACAAACCTGGAGACCTGGGTTTGAATCCCATCAGCTCCCACTTACATACTTTGCGACCCTGAGCAAGTCACTCAACTTCCTTGTGCTCCCAGGTTGTACCTGGAAACAAGCTCTGGCTCAGTGTGCCTTTCCTGGTTAAACAATTTTCCCTTTCCTTTCACTTAGCCTTTCCTCATAGGGGTTTTGTTGTAGATCCTGCACCATTTTGGAAGCCCTCCTTTGGACCGTCACTGCTCTGTCTATGTCCTTCCTGAGATGTGGTCTCCAGAACTGTACACAGTACTCAATGTGAGATCTCATTGTGGTTTATACAGGGGCAGAACCATCTTTATGGTTCTACTGGAGATACTACTACCTTTGCATCCCAACACCCCACTAGTTTTTCTGACTGCCTTATCACACTGTCTTGCTATCTTTAGGTAATCTGACAGGACTGCTCCTAGGTCTCTTTCCTGTTTGTTTTTTGTTAGTATCACTCCACCCATTCGGTACTCTGCTCCTGGGTTCCTAACACCTAAATGCATTTTTTTTGCACAAAAATCCAGCTGCCATACCCTAGACCATTCTTCCAATCTCTTCAGATTCCTGCCATTCTATACAACCCCCCCCCCCCCACAGTATGTCCACTCTGTTACAAATCTTGGTGTCATCCACAAAGAGGCAGACCTTCCCTTCCTGCTCTTACGCTACATCGCTTATACAAATATTGAAAATGATCGGTCCCAGCACTGATCCTTGAAGTAATCCACTGGTCACCCTCCATTCCTTGGAGCACACTGCATTCACCACCACCCTCTGTGTCCTTCCTGCTAACCAGTAACTAATCCAGGTTACCACCTTTCTAGTTAACCCCAAGTTACCCAACTTGCTTACTAGTCTCCTGTGTGGAACAATGTTGAATGCCTTACTGAAATAGAGGTAAGCCACGTCCACTGCACCTCCCTGATCTAGCTCATTGGTCATCCAGTCAAAGAAGCCTATCAGATTTCTTTGGCATGACCTACCCTCCATGAAACCATGCTGCCTTGGGTCCTGCACTCCATTTGATACAAGATATTCCACAATCCTTTCCTTTAATAGTGTTTCTATTATCTTACCCCACCACCAATGTCAGGCTAAAAGGCAAATAATTGCTCGCCTCTCCTTGCTACCACTTTTATGTAGTGGGACTACATACATCTGCCCTTCTCCAGGTCTTGGGGACCACACCAGCCTCTAGTGATCTGTTAAAAAGATCTGTCAGAGGTGCAGGTAGTACCTCCCCATGTTCTCTCAGTACTCAAGATGTATAATATCCCATACTACATACTGGGCATACCCATTAGCTCTATGATAGTCTTGTTTACCTCCAATGATTATGAATCACGGTATCTGTAGAGGAATCCTAACCTTGGGCCAACCCCTTTGACAGTACTTTCAATATGATGTTCCCAGGTAAAATATGAGTCCAACCATACCTCCTAGTATTTAAACACAAGGACCTGGGACAACTGGGCCTCATCCTTCATTACAATTGACAGCTGCTCCTCTCCTGCTGCTGTCCTCCTGTTTAGGTTAAATACCATAACTTGGAGTAGTGCTCTAACACTCTAACTTAAGTGTTTTTACTACTATTCAACAGAAATGCAGTAGATGAACAATATTTATTGTGTAGCGCAATTTGTTCCTGCCCTGTTTACTGCAGTGTGCAAATGTACAGTGTACAGGAATAATTCAACCCCAGTAATCACACATTCACTTTTATCTTTATTGATAGGCTTGGATTCTTCTTAAGTAGTACCCTCATTCATCCAGTCTAATACATTTTATTTACAGAGTGCCTCTCCTGACAGGCACAAAGCGCTTTAACATTAAAAACAGTTATTACAGTACAAGAAAATTAGGACATACAACATAAACAGCACTATCAGGTACAATAAATTACACAACATACGCAGCATTAATAATACAAATAATGCACAAATATCATGCAAATGAGCAGCAGTTTACCTTGAGGGTGATCCATAAGCCAGAAAAAAACAGTGGGTCTTCAACGGAGATTTAAAATCATCTAAGGACCGAGCCTGATGAACTGAAAGAGACAGTGCATTCCACAGGCTAGGTGTCCTTATAAAAAATGCATATCCCACCACTGTCTTTAAGTTGGAATTGGGAATATTCAACAATGCTGCATATACAGATCATAAAGATGTAGCAGGGGACTATAGGGAGCATAATTCAGCCAGATACATAGGGGAAATGTTGGAATATATAGGTTACTCACCCATAGCCGTAGTTCTATGGGTGGTTTACAGTTCATATCCACAGTCTTGCAATTTCAATGGAAGTGCTGATTCTTCACACATCTTTAAACTAAGCTCCTCCCACCACCAGTGTGGTAAATCCTTCAACTCTGCCCCATGACATCAGATCTTTACACACTGGAAACAGGGATCTGGGTGCCACACAGCTAGGGAAGGCTGGGTGTATTATGTGGATGTGAACTCTATACCACCCCTAGAAAGTACAGTTACGTAAAAACTTACCATAACAGTAGATCTTCAAGGAGTGTCTCTTGCAGTAGGTAATATCTTTGGGTTACCAGCAGAGGTCGCTGTGGTGCACGGCAGCTGTTCCAGCAGTTTTTTTTATACCAGGGACCGCCCACACATGACATCAGCTTCCTGTTTCCTATACAAGTGTGGGAGGTCCCTGGTATCCTCAGTTCCCCCTTCAGATTCAGCTTGCAAAGTGAGGACCAAGGGGAATCTGAGGTACCAAAGGAGTCCCAACCCATAGTCTCTGGACCAGAATGAGCTCTCTTAGAGAAGGAGGGTGACAAGGGGTGGGAACAGACCTAGTGCAAGAGACACTCCTCGAAGATCTACTGTTACAGTAAGTTTTTACGTAACTGTACTATCTTTCATGGAGTGGTCTCTTGCAGTAGGTAATACTTTTGGGATGAATCCCAAGCAGTAATATCCATGTGAGAGGACAGCTATGATAGAAGATCTTGTAAGACTGCACGGCCGAAGGCCACCCTACGTCGTGAGGCAATATCCAGATTTTAATGCCTTGTGAATGTATGGATCGTGGACCAGGTAGCTGCATTGCAGATATCTGAAATGGAGGCTCCTTTAAAGCAAGCTGCTGTAGTGGCCATAGCTCTAGTGGAATGAGCTTGGACAGGTCCTGGTAAAGGCTTGTTGTATTTTTTGTAACAAAATGTAATACAATTTGCCAATCAGCCAGAAAGGGTTCTTTTAGCAACTGGGAGGCCGTTTCAGACAGAGGCAAAAGAGACGAACAGCTGAGATGTTTTTCTAATCTATTGTGTCTGATTAGTATAGCAGCATATTACATGATGGACATCTACAGTATTTAGTAGATGTTCACCTCGATTAGAGTATTCAGGATAGTATACTGGTAGCTACAAGGACTGATTCAAAGTATGTTCGAAAAGGAAGGAAGGGTGGGTTGGTACGAAGTACCACCTGTCTTTAATGGAAGATCAAGCAAGGTTCCCTACACATGAGGCATGAAGTTTGCGTCTGACGGCAGTGACAGCCACCAAATAGGGTTTTCATGAAAAAGAAAAACAAAGTTCACAAATGATCGCTGGCTCAAAGGTTCAAGGGTCAATTTTTCTATCATAAAATTGAGATCCCACGGAGGAGTGGGTCTTCTAATAGGTGGTTTAATACGTAACATTCCTTTCAAAAACATCTTAGCTAGATGATGTTGGTACAGTAATCTGCCATCTAGAGGTTCATGGAAAGTCGAAATGGCGGTCAATGACTCTGATGGAAAAGTAACTTAAACCTGACTCAAATAACGAGGCCAGGTAGTCTAGAACTTTCGTCAGTGGACAGGAGAAAGGATCCAATGATCGAGAGGCAGACCATACGGAAAAGCATTTCCATTTGGAATTGTATGTTTCTCTTGTTGCTGGCTTACAGGAAGCCAAGAGAATATTGGCAACAGGAGAGGACACTCGTAATCTAGTTATGAAAGCGTCCTCAGGAGCCAAGCATGAAGAAAACCTACAGGTTGGGATGTAGGAAAGACCCTTGACACTGAGTCAAAAGGTCTGGTCTGAGTGGCAATGGAACAAGTTCCTGTACTGATAGGTGAAACCACGTTTGGCGAGGCCACATTGGAGCTATGAGTATCATTGTGGCTAGTTCTAGTTGTAGTTTCAGTAAAGTCCATTGCGGGGGGGGGGGGAACCATATAAGAAGAGTCCTGTCCATGGTTGGGACAGGGCATCTATACACTGTCCCTTTTGTTTGGGATAATGGAAAAGTAATCGGGAAGACAATGATTCACTGGGGAGACAAACAGATCCAGCTGTGGGATTCCCCATAGGTTGAAGATTTCTTGGAGTACTTGCTCGTGAAGTGTCCATTCATGAGTGGAGGACTGGTGACTGAGCCAGTCAGCTAACTGGTTGCAATGTCCTGGTAAGTGGACAGCTGTTAAGAGTTAGTTGTTGCCGGACGGCTTCTTGCCAAACTGCAAGGGTCTCCATGCATAGGGTATGTGATTTCGTACTTCCTTGCTTGCTGAGGTAGAATACCACTGCAGTGTTGTCTGACTGGATCAGCAATGATCCTGGCATTAGGTAGGGCTGGAATGCCTGAAGAGCTAGATGGACCGCTTTCATCTCTAGGAGATTGATATGAGAGTGATGGGGAGAAGTGGGCCACTGCCTTGTGTCTGATAAAGACTGAAGTGCGCGCCCCATCCCTCCAGGGAAGCATCCGTGGTTAAAGTTTGCATGGGAGGGAGGGAACGGAAAGACAATCCTTAATCCAAATTGATTCTGGTTGTCCACCATGTCAGGGTTGATTTTAGAGAAGGAGTGACCCTGATTTTGTCTTTGAACTGTCTTATTTTTTGGGACCATTGATTCTGGAGGGTCCACTGAACAGGTCTCATACGGAGAAGGGCGAATGCCACCATAGGGATGGCAGCGGACATGTGACCCAGAAGGCGCAGCATTTGTCTGGCTGTGACTATTTTATGAGTCTGTATCTGTGACGCTAGAGATATAAGTGTGTCCTGCTAGGCAGGCAGCAGGTATACTCTGGCTGTGACTGTATCTAGAACAGCTCTAATGTACTGGAGGGACTGTGTCTGATTTAGGCTGGACATCGGCCAACTGACTGCGATCCCTAAATCTGTGAACATCTTCAGTGTAGCATCTAGGGAGGCAAGTAGAGCTACTTTGGAGTCTGCTTTGATTAGCCAGTCGTCTAGACATGGAAAGATGAAGTGCCCTTTTCTTCGTCAGACTGCTGCTGCTACCACCGCTAGGCACTCGATGAATACTCTTGAGACCAAAAGGGAGTGCTTAAAACTGGAAATTTTGATCCAGTAGGTGGAAGCGAAGAAATCTGTGGTGGGCAGGGTAGCTGGGGACATGTAAGTAGGCATCTTTCATATCTAGAGCACATAGCCAATTGCCCTGTTTCAGGATAGGCATGATAGCGGGTAGAGTTATCATGCGAAAACATTTGTACTGGATGTAAAAAATTTAGTTGCCGGAGGTCTCCCCCATTCGTTTGGGTACCAGAAAGAAATGGGAGTAAAATCTGGTTTGATATTCTGAAAGGGGCACTGATAAAATGGCCTTTTTGGCCTAAAGGGCCCTCAATTCCACCTGCAAGATCGGTATATGATCTGGAGGATAATGAATCTTCTGAGTAGGGCAAGTGGGTGAGGTGGAGAGGAACTCCAGAGTGTGACCATTCTGTATAATCTCAAGTACCCATTTGTCTGAAGTGATCATTTGCCAGGCCTCCAGATGGAGGGAAAAACATCCCTCACAGCCTCAGAAGCCTGGTCGAGGAGGCAGGGGGAAAGCTCCAGTGGGTCACTGGGTGCCGGGCTGCCCTGTCCCTCCAAAGGGGCGGGAGTGGGCACCCCTGGCGGCAGAGGCATTGCCTCTGGTGGACTGAGTACGACCTCTGAAGATGCTTTTAGCATTACCTCTGTATCTTTCACATCTTTTGGAATAAGAGAAGTATTGTGTATGGTAGGTTGCATGCAGAGTATGGTACATGCCATGGACCGTACGTAGGGTTCTTCCTGATGCCTGTAAGTCATCTAGTAAAGTTTGAGTACCTGGCCCGAACAGCTTGTTTGTTTGTTTATGTATGTATGTTAACTGGGTAAGTGTGCTGATCCAATGGACCATTTTCAGACACGACCCGTGCCACACAAGGTGGTATCAACACAGTTCATCAGCCACAAATTTATATAGACAGTAGTAGCTATTACACAGTGATGAACAATAGACAAAGGTCAAAACATGAGTCAAACATGTCTGTACAAAACCTCAATATGAGGTCAATAGGGGTACAATGTAAATTAAGCCGAGGCAGCGGTAGCAACTCAGATTGCAGAGGATAAATGGTCCAAAAATAACAAGCAGTAACTTTATAATTAGATGCAAAAATATCCATTTCTCCTGAACTGGCTGACAGACTAACAGACAGACTTGACAAGAAGACCTTGTAGGTCAAGGATAAAGGAAACCAGAGACAGTTGGAGGTCAAGATGGGATAGGACAGAGATGCATAGCACCTGGGGCGGTTTGTGGGCACTACGTGTTGTCCAGGACACGACTGCATAGGGATTCAGATAGGAGCCAGGCTCTTAGGTTCATTTTGAAGGACAGGAGGGAGAGGGACCAGCAAATAGGCAGCAGTAGACTGTAACATAGGGTGGGGGCAGAGACGGAGAAAGCTTTAGTTCCCATTAAAGCGGAGACACATGGTACTTCCAGGAGAGAGACTGAGGATACCCTGAGGCACCTGGAGCCAGTCCTGTGAGTGAGCAATGGGAAACATGGGGACATCTGGTTGCACCTGAGCGCACTGTCCACAACACAGCCCATAGCATACTCAAAGCGACCTTGCAGAGAGAGCCACCCTAGCGACTGGTAGAGTGAACAATGGTAGGTGGAGTAGGGGGCTTGAAAAACAAAGTGACAGACGGAGTTGTAAGTTGTGATTAGTCAAGAACCTAGGGCGGATGACACAGAGGAATAGATGGGGAGCAGTAGTCACAAAGAGACAATAGGTTACCTTGCGCGATAGCAAGATGAGCTTCAGGGGGCCGAAGCTGCTTAATATGGTAAGCAGCATCTAGTTTTTTGTGTATTTTCCACACAGTGTTGTTTATGTGGTCAGAGAAGGTTAGTGAGGGGTCAAGGTACTAGGTATTGAAAGAGGGGACATTTTCGAGGGGGCACCCCACTGGGGTACATACCAGGAGGGAGGAAGTGGTTTTAGTGACTTTAGCAAGGAAAGGTTTTGAGCTGAAGAGCACAGCCTTTGTCTTTTTTTCATTGACTAGGAGCCTACTGGAGAGGAATCAATGATGTGAAGAGGCACAGTTACATGATAGGGCGGACCCGTTAAAGGGGGCATTGGCTACTTTATGTTGTATATCAGGTGCAAAGCCTGAAATGTGAAGCCAGGCATGGCGATGCAAGGCGATACCAGTGGCTGATAGTCGGGCTAAAGTATCCACGGCATCATATCCCGACCATAGGAGGTGACAGAAAATAGAGTTACTAGTCAACACTGTAGCCAATAACTTGTCCCTTTCCTGCGAGGGAGGGAGTTAATTTAAAAACTCAATGGCAGAGGGTCCAAGGGTATGCTGGTATTTAATCACATGACCCATATAGTTTAAGATTCTGATATTCGTGGTACCTGAGAAAAATATATTTTTCCCCAGATAGTCAATTCTTCAGGATTCCTCATCAGGAGGTAAGGAGCTCATGTGCTTGGGTCTTTTGGTACGATCATGAGCGGTAGTAATCACCACAGAATCCGCCTCTGGGATGGCAGAGAGAAAAGGATGGTCCAGAGGAGCTTGATATAGATGATCCGCTTTGCAGAGAACAGCTGTAATAACTGAAGGCTGATGCCAAGCAGCCAGCATGGCATTCTGGTAGGTTAGTATTAGTGGGGGAACCACTAAAACAGGCTCCTCAGGTAGTTCAAGACATTCTGCAATATCCTTACATAGTTTGTTATGTTCTGTAGTAGAGAATCCCATGACCTTTTGTATTTGAACCATCATTTCATTAAAGGTCAGGTCACCTGGGGGTGAGGCTGCGGAAGGTCTAGGCAGGTCCTCATCCAGAAAAGGGATTTCCAAATAAGAGGAGTCAGGATTGGGAAAATCCAGATCTTGGAACTCTTTTTCGTCAATATCACAGGGAAGTCAGCTAGTAATTCTTGTTCATCTGACAAATAATCCTCCATGACAGGAGGAGGGGACCAGGGTGGTATGGTATCCCTGTCATTGTGAAATCATTTAGGTGGAGGAGTAGGAGATCGGAGAGGATCGCTCGGTTCTCCTGGGTCGGAGGGCTAGGAGTGCCGCATAACATGCAAAACATGTACTACGTTGGTGATGTCCCTTTCTTGAGAAAAGGGGGGGGTGAGAAGGGGGGCATGTTGGGAAACAAGTGAGGGTGGTAGAGGGGATGGGACGCATAGTAGGAGCAGGTCTTGCCCCTGGGTGGTAAACACCAGGGTCCCGATCTCTGTCCGCCTGACCCGTGGGAGGCCGCCTGAAAAGATGGAGGGGCAGTTAGTAAGGCATAAGCCATAGGTCTCCCCTGAGGAATGCGGGGTCTCATCGATGGGCCCACAGAGGAGAAAAAAAAAAAAAAAGTTATTTTCACTTAAACTGTCAGATGCCATTGACGGGAGAGGAGCTCCCGTCGATGAAGCAGCTGTGTATTTGACTGCATGCAAAGAGCTGGAAAGCATCACTGACGAGAAAGTACAAGCCTCCATCAATGGTGCAGCTATATTTTGAACTGCATTTAAAGTGCTGGAAAGCACCGTCAATGAGAGAGTATAAGCCCCCGTCGACAAAGAAGTGGTTAGAGGACGTGCTGTCGATGGAGGGACACCTGAAACAGTGGCCGTGGAAGGATGATGAGGCAGGGAGTGTGAGGAGGGTTTCCGCTTCTTTTTGTGCCTGGAATGAGAACCTGTGGATGGGGAGCCCTTGGTACGATCCCCCTGGTTCTCCAAGAGAGACATTTTCTGCTCCATCAATAGATGTTGAATTTCAAACAATCGTTGTCGATGAGTTGTCTGATTAAATTCCTAACATAAACTGCAGGAACTGGTGTCGTGTGTGGGTCCCAGATACCCTTATGCAAATGTATGGTTGTCAAAGCGGTATATCTTCCTACCGCAACAGCAGGAACAAACTAAGGCTTGTTTGCTTGAAGAATCTTTAGACATTCATTTAGTATTACAAATTCTTGCCAATGACTGCTACACAGAACTTGCACTAGCTGCTGCGTGCGAGCTGAAGACGGCGGGAAAATGAACTGAGGATACCAGGGACTGCCCACACTTATACAGGAAACAGAACGCTGATGTCATGTGTGGGTGGTCCCTGGTAAAAAACTGCTAGAAGAGCTGCCGTACGCCACAGTGACCTCTGATGGTAACCCAAAAGTATTACCTACTGCAAAAGACCACTCTGTGGAAGATCTATGGTTACAGGTAAATAACCTATATTTCTAAGGGTGTGGATACAGTTCACTATCCACACTCTGGCAGACTCCTAGCAGTTGTCCAGGAGGAGGGGGCATGGCAAACAGAGACTGGAGAACCAAGATCCCAAAAGCAGAATCGCAAAAAGACTCAAAGTTGGTGCTGTAGTGGGAAATAAAGGTGCATGCTTTTCTCCAAGTAACAGCCCTACATCTTGTCTGTATTGGGATGTCTCTGGAGGCAGCCACTGAGGCAGTGGTATGACTGGTGGAATGAGCCCTGAGCCCTTTGGGAAGCTTCCTACAAGCCAACCTATAGCAGAGGTTGATGTAGGATGTTATCCACACACCAACCATCCACTTTGCTGCCGGTCTGCCTGGCGTAGCTTCGGCACAAGTTACAAACAGCTGATAAGCCTCACTCCCTCCTCCAGCTGTGCGCGCCTTGTAATAAGAGAGCACCCTTTGCACGTCCCGTTTATGAAGCCTGTGATTGGCCTTCGTGGTCAGGTTGGCAAAGTATACCGGTAAGGTTTATTTTTTTATTTATTTATGTTTTGGGAATAACCTCCATAAAATAAGTATACCAGTAAGGTAATCACTTGGTTAAGGTGACAGTCCGATATAACTTTCAGGAAGAACTTTGGGTGGGGGCGAAAGACGACCTTGTCCTTGTGGAAGACCAGATAAGGGGACTCCACTGAGAGTACCTGGAGATCAGTAATCCTTCTGACTTACTAAATGGCCACCAAGAAGTCCGTCTTCCACAAAGTGCGACATCACACACCTGGTGCACGGGCTCAAATGGCTTGCCCAAGAGCACAGCCAGCAGCAGCAGTAGGTCCTATGGTGGTGGTGGTTCACACACCAGAAGGGATAAATGGTCAAGGCCTTTGAAAAGGCTCCCTGCTACCTTCTCCTGGGCCACTGTCGGCATACCACCCTGCACCCGGTATGCAGAGATGGCTGCCAGGTGCACCGTGAAGGTCATCTCTTGCAGCCCCAACTGAGAAAAGGACCAAGGTACTCTGGGATGCTCGACACAGAGCAGGCAATGGGATCAATTTCCTTGCCCTGGCACCAAATGGAAAACTTCTTCCATTTGAAGGCATAGCACCAGTGAGTTGACTCTTTCTGAGAGGCCTCCTTCACATTGTGAAGCACAACTTCCGAAAGACCCAAGCCTGGAACTCTAGCTGCTCAGGAACCAGGTTGTGAGATGCAGGAACTGAAGGTCCAGGTGCAGGACTTTCCTCTGTTGTCTGGTCAGCAAGTCCGGGCAAGGAGTGAGCTGCCACGGAGGCTTGCTGCTGAAGCTGAGGAGCTCTGGATATCAAAACTATCTGGGCCAGTCTGGATCCAGCAGGATAATCCGTGCATTGTCTTTCCGGGCTTGAACACCACTTTATGGGTCAAGGGGAAGGGAGGGAAGGCATACATGAGGCCTGGGATCTGGTGCCACATGAACGCATCCCCCAGCAGTGTCCCAGACTGTTTGGGGGGGGGGGGGTGCCAACAAAACAGTATCAGCTTTCTGTACTCCCAGGAGACAAACAGATCCACCAAGGCGGTGCCCTACCATGGGAACAAGTGTGACATCTCTCCCACCCAGCTGAGAGCATCTGCCAGCTGACTGTTCACTCCCACAATGAGGAGATCTGCATCCAGGCTGCACACAAGGGTTTAGGTGCTGAGGGCCTCGCAACAAAGAGGAGGGGAATGAGTTCCACCCTGCCTGTTCAGCTAGAACATGGATGTGGTCTTGTCCTTCTGGACCTGCACAGCTTAGCCCCTGACCAGAGGAACAAATTCTATAAAAGCCAACCACACTGCACCAGATTGGAGCTCCAGCAGAATGATGTGGTGACAGGACTCCCTGGGTAACCAGAACCTGTGGGATCTGTTGTCCCCGGGAGTGCACTCCACCCCACAGAGATGAGTCCACTGTGAGCTTGATGGTCAGGATTCCTTACTCCAGAAGGTGAGGGACCAGCCACCACAGGATGGCGTCCCACATCGGCTAGGTCACTTAGACTGGCTGGTCCAGATGACCTACACGCTGGGACCACTGGCAGCCCAGCTCCCACTAATGGACCACACTGGAGGTGGATGCCATGTATCACAGCCACCGTAGGAAATCCTGGGCAGGGTGCAAGTGCCCAACCTGAAATAATCGGGCAAAGGAGGTAAGGCCCTGAGATCGACTGCAGGGAGAAGGGTTTGGGCCCACAGGGAGTCTAGTTCTGCCCCGATGAATCTGATAACATGCAAGGGTATCAGTTTGGACTTGTCTAAGTTGACCAGCAGGCCCAAGTCCTTGCAGGTCTGGAGGGCTAGATACCTGAAACGCACCACGAGCTCCTCGGACAGCTCAGCAGTCAACCAGCTGTCCAGGCAGGGATACACCCTGATGCTGCAGGAGGGCTGCCACCACTGCCATGCACCTGGTGAAGACCGTAAGCATGGATGAAAGGCCGAAGTGTATGATCTAGAACTGATAGAGAACTTCTGTGCTGAACCAAAGCTACTGCCAGTGGGACGGACAGCCTGCAATGTGGAAGAATGTGTCCTGGAGATCCACGGAGCAGAACCACGTGCCCTGCTACAGGGATAGTAGGATCTGGCTTATAGTGACCATCCAGAATTCGCTGTTCCACATGAACTGGTTCAGACCGTGCAGATCCAGCATGAGCTGCTCCCTCCATCTGTTTCAGGACTAAGAAGTACCTGGACACATACCCAACTTGCCAGGGTGCCTGAAACATGGGCAATGGCTCCTTTTGCTAAGAATTGAACAATGTCCTCCCATAGGGCAGACAATGTGCCATGTGACACTGAGGACTCCTGAGGAGCATGGAGTCAGTAAGGTGGGAGAGCCTCAAAGTCAAGGGGCAGCCCTCTGCCTACCACCTTTAGTACCCACTTGTTCACGGTAATGATGGAGTAACGTGGCCTGAAGTGGCTTAACTGACCCCCGTGACGCTCGGACAGCTGGTTCTAATCTCTGTATCATTTTTTGTAAAATAAAAATGGGTTATGGACCGTCTGTCATGACAGATGCTGAGAAATCTGGTGCTCTTGGAGTGACCTTGCCCCCCCCCCCGCCAGGTTTCAGCTGAAAGGTGAATGCCATGAGAAAATGCTGAGACAGCATGTGAGATTATACACACACAGGTTTTAGATACCAGATGTTACATGGCAGGCCAGAAGCTAATTACAGACTTTTCTAAGTAAATTATAGCTTTAGCTGCTAAACAGGAAATCAGCATCCCTTTTATGACGTTAGGAGAGGAAACCAGGTTTAGCAAACTGATGTGAAATCAAAAATGCTTTGGTGTCTGTGTGAGAGTGAAGCTTGATCAAAGAGATGTCATTTGAAAGAAGAACGCGAGTCATGCTTGGGATTGCAGAATTTAATACTTGAAAAAGACATCCTGTTTTTATATACATATATATTTTTTTTATATATTCTGACAGGGAGGAGCTAGGTGACCTCATGCAAAATAGGTGGGGAAAACCAGCTTTTAAACATTAATTCTGTTTTCCTTTAGACACTTATCTAGACTCTGACCAAGAAACATCTCTGAGCACTTTAAACAGGTATTTAGAGAGAGAGACAAATCTAAGTACTGAAGTAACAACTGCACTGTTTAAAACCTTGTTCTTTTAAATGATTTGTATGTCTTGTGATATAGTTCTGTATTTTGTGTTTTACATATTTTTATCTATTTTAGTAAAACTTTTCTTTAGAGCATACTTGGTCTGTCTTTGAATTTCTTTCATTTGCAAGAAAAGTATCTATGGTTATAGCTCACACTAGGCATACGCTTGAATGGTGATACCAAACTGGAAAGAGAAGCATTTTAAATCTGAGGTCTTTATTAAAGTTTTTAAGGGTTCATTTCTGTACACCTGGTTAGGTGCCTGTAGGCAAAGATATCTGGCTCCCTGAAGACAGAAATATCTGAGCCTGTGCATTGGGTACGCTAGCAAGAGGTACACAGTCTGAATCCCTCCAAGACTGGAGACCAAAGGTTGATCTGAACTCACAAAAACAGACAAGAGGGTTACCTTGTTCTGTTAAACTGTTCACAAGACTGTGCTCGGAGGTTGGCACTTTGGGAGTAGAGGTCCTGACCTGCTGAGTGTGTTTGTGACAACCCCCACAGGGAGCTGGGTCTGGGACTGAACAGGTGGGAAGATGACATCCCAACTCATCACTGGGCAACTTTGGAGAGGCACTGGCTGCAAGGGCTGGAGGGGCACCACTTCCTCTACCCTGCCTTTTCAGCCCTTGACCAATGAACTTGGCTTTGGGGCATCAGGATTGGTACTGCCCCTGCGGATGCTACTATCGAGGATGCTGTGGCTAAAAGGACTGTACTAGAAGCTCTTCTTTTTTGGTTTCTGCGCCTTAGGGTTCTTCTGGAGTGAAACCACAGCATCCAGGGTGGCACTAGACTTCTCTATTCTGGTGAGATGTCTCTCCATCCTAGGGCCAAAGAGACTGCTGCTCAAGAAGGAGACATTGGGCAGCTTGTGTTGAGTGCCCGTGACAGCCTCATTCAGGCCCTGCAATGCAATTTGATGACTATTGCCATGGCACTGGCGCAGGAGTCACCCATGTCCAAGGCTGTCTGGAGTTGGAGTTTAGCCAGTGAGGGAGGATTCTGTCCAGTACTCCCAACAGGGAGTGACCATAGCTGAACATCAGAACAGCATAGATGGCCTGATGCAGACCCAATGGAGAAGTGGCATGTAACTCTTTGGCTGCATGGTCAAGCTTCTTCGACTCCTTCTCAGGGAGCCCATCCATGCCTCCTTGACCCCTGGGCTTCTGGATGGCTGAGTTTGAGACCAACCCCTCGGCTGACGGGTGGCTTCAGAACCACAACAGGGACCCTGTAAGGACTGCATACTTGTGTACCATATGGGGAAGGGTGCTTGGCAGGATTGTGGATGTTGCCAAAGCACTAGGCCCAGTCCCAAAATGGCCCCAGCCATAGGAAAGACAACCCCTAGGGAATTTGTCTTTGTCCAGGATATCAGTAAAGGGGTATTTAGCTCGCTTCTGGACTGGCTCCAAGGACACATTTATGGACGCCAACATAAAGCGGAGGAGAGACCCAAACAACACCGGCCCATGGTTGGTGGACATTTTTGCAACCGAAGCCCGGTCAAAGGTATGGGTCCTTGAGGACAACATGGATGACCTATACGAATCGTCTGAGGACTCCTCAAAAATGGCCTTTGCCCAACTGGCACTGTGGACTATTGGAGTGTCTTCCAACTGGGTGATTTACACTGACAGCCAACCTGGCAATCTGACTGCAGCAAGGGAGTCCTTAGTCGGGGCTCTTACCAAGGCCTGTAGTGGAGGTGGCTCCACCCATAAGGGTGGAGAGGCAGATGTCAGAGACATCTGTCAAGGGCGGACCTGCACGGGCATCACTGGTGGCTGCCAGGTGACCGAAGGCACCTGTGATGATCCACTGGTGCCAGATGAGCCGCGCAGAGCGCCTCCGCATCCTGCGATGGTGCCTCACCTTGCCCAAGGATGAGGAGGTTGAATACTGTTGACAGAGGTGTCTCCTGGTCGAGTGAGATAGACAGCAAAAATGGTGCCTCAACTCAAGGCTGATGTCAAGGAGAAGCCTCTGGAGGGTCAGTGTAAACCACATGCTGAACCATATTTACAAAAGCATTGACATAGGAGGTATGACCACCGGTGAAGTCTGGTGCCAAGTAGAACCGGTCAGTGTGGTTGAGGCATACAGTAGGTCTCAGGAAGCATAGGCAAAATAGAAGCTATAAAATTCACAAGTAGCATTTTATTATCAATAAAATAAAAAATAAAAGTTGTGCAAAGGCAGTACAAACAAAAAAAGCCCTTTATCTGAGAGTCTCCTTTCAATTTAAATCTCAGTCTGACTAACTAACCAAACAAAATATTGCTCTCTTTTTATAAGATGTTTTCCCAGGCAATTAAATTCTGCACCCTGTTCTCATTAAGCTATCTCTTATGTTTTCACACAATGTAACAAAACTTTGTCACTGCCCTTCCTATGACCAGCCTAAAGAGTATATATATATATTTCTTAACAAGTGCCACCAATTAATACATTCTGTCCAGAGCTGCCTTCCTGCTGACAACTCTATCAACAAGCTTGTGATGGTCAAAAGGTTTATCAAGGTGAACACCATATGTTCCAAACTGCTAACTTTCCAAACAAACCCAAGCAGCTGTCTGCATTCATTTCAACAATATAATTATACACTCTGCAAACCAGGGGATCCTAGTTTCACATACAGACTTGCATACCATTTTTTAACCACAGAGAAGCAAGGGGTGAAAGAAAGACTAGAAACAGCTAGAAAAAAGGAAGGGTGATAACAGAGAAATTATGGGACCACTGGAGTGGTTAATTTCTAGAGCCACAAAGAAAGTTTGATTGTGCAATCAGACAGACAAGAGATAGACAAATGACCGCATAGGAGAGACAGAACAGATTCTTGCTTTTAACTCTCTCTGCATAACAAATGGGACAGGATCTTTTCCCAACCTGTCACAGTCAGGAGTGAGGACTAGGAGAACCGAGGTCTGGGAGCTTGACTCGTCCATCTCCTCCGACAACTGGTCAACAAGCCCAAAGAAGCCACTGCTGAGCTGTCAATCAACTCTTCCACTGAAGGGGGTTTCGACCTAGGTTGAGCGTCAGGGGCATCAACAGAGCGGGAGGACCGTGATCTCTCCTGATCCCATGAGTGATGCTGGTGGTGCTTGTGCTTTTTGCCAATGTGAGCAGGGCTTCCTCCGAAGGCCTGGAGGGGCAGGCATAACCAAAACCTGTCTGAGAAGGACCCTCCAAGACTGGCCTCAACCAGAAGCGATGCAGAGGCCGATGAAGCACTTATTACGGCAGCTGCCATTTTCTCCTCTATGGTCATCAACTGTGCTTGCTGACCCGGCCACAGTCGAGCCTTCTTGCAGCATTTAGGTCAAAGTTTCGGGTCCCTGTTGGATGGTCGACCTAAGAGGAACCTGGTCGCGAGATCTTCAAGCGATGCTGGAAGCATCACCCAACAAAGGCCACATCCCTCTACATTATGCTGTGACCCAAGGCAGTAGATGCAAGACATATGGGGGTCGGTGTTTGCTATCTACTGTCAACACATGACGCAAAACCAGAAGACAGAGGATAGCTTTGCTTCCTCCATGTCCATCTTTTGTCGATGAGGCAGAGCCTGAGCGAAGCAACAAGGTTTGTAATCAAAGAAAGGAATTCTTGAAGAAGTTTCTAAAGAGTATTGCCAAAGTGCTATTGTAAACCTCCAATGCTGTGTTATATATGAAAAACAACAATGATCACACTCTGAGGTCTAATGCTTTATTTACGCATACCATTCCAAAATTTCATAAAAACTTCGGCACCCTCTCTTTATCTGTGCCAATTCCTCAAACCTGGCTACAACTCTAAAAAAGTGGATAAATTAACGTGCTTGCTGTCAGTGATCCGATTTACAGCTCTGATAACAGCTGTTATACAGCCACAGTGAATGCTGTAGATAAAATGTATAACTGTTGATAATTCTGCTCTCAACCACTTCTCCAACACTGTCACTCACATCTGGAATATACACACCCCTCTAAAAAAAACAAAAAAAAAAACAGAGCCAAACGTCACCATCACCCCTGGATAATGATGGAACTTATAACCCTATGCAGGACCCAGAACCGGACCTGGACACTATATAAATCCTCCAAATCCCAGTCTAAACTGCAATTATACAAAGCCCTCAGAAAAACCTGCACTAAGGCTGTCCGTCACGCCAAAGCTGATTACTTCAGATCCCACCTACAGTCTAATCTCAACACTCCTGTTTCCTTCTGGAACGTTCTCCACTCTCCCACTGACCCACCTGCACATCATGACACTCCATCCTTAAAACTGATGGTTCGCCTGTCTCTGACCCTTCTTCTGTAGCTGAGATTTTCAATCAATTCTTCACCACTTGAGCACAGCCCAACCATTCCATTTCTACTTCCACCGGCCCCCTCCCCCAGCTGCTGGTTTCAGCTTTCCCGTTTATCCTCAGAAGGTCTACCAGACTCTAATATTTCTTAATCCTACTAAAGCCAGCCCCAACAGACTCCACCCCAAGCTCCTTCGGATCTCTGCTCCTGCAACAGCCACCCTTCTTGCACACTTTCTGAACCTGTCCCTCTCAACCGGCACCATCCTATAGGCCTGGAAAGTTGCCAAGGTGCTGCCGCTTCTTAAAGGTGGCAACCTCTCATCTCCTGGCAACAACAGGACCATTTCTCTCCTTCCTTCACTCTCCAAACTACAAGCGTATTTTGTCTACTCTAGGCTTTCAGTGTACCTATCCCCCTCTGGCATTCTCTCCCCTTTCCAGGCTGACTTCAGGAAACAGCACTCAACTATCTCTTCCATATTGCAAGTCACCAGCTCTATCCCTTCAGCAATGTACCAGGGTCATATAACCGCTGCTGTTTTCGTAGACCTGGCAAAGGCCTTTGAGTCCGTCTCCCACCTACTTCTGCTACATAAGCGTCAGTCAATCAGGCTGTCAGGTCCCGCTGTCAGTTGGTTCAGCTGCTACCTACGTGAAAGGCAGCAAATGGTCCAAATAGGAAATACCCTATCCTTCCCTCTTCCTATCCTTGCCAGTGTTCCTTAAGGCGCCATCCTCAGCTCCATTCTTTTTTTTTTTTTAAATGACCTTCCCTCCATCTGCTCCATCTCCCACATTCACAAATTTGTAGACGATAAAGTTATCTGTACTTCGGGACCCTCCACCATTGATATACTAACCCCCCTCCACTACCACTTCAACAAAGTTGAAAACTGGTTTCAGGCCAACCATATAAAATTAAACGCTAAGAAAACAGTTACAATGATCTTTGGCTCCAAACAGAAGCTGACCACACTCCAGTCCTCCCTAGTGTTCTCCACCCTGGCCCCCCCCCACACCGAAAAGGTCCCCGCAATCAAATACCTAGGGGTCTGGCTGGACAACCATCTCAATTTCTCTACCCACATAGAGGCCATCTGTTCCAAACTCTGCCCCAAACTTGGCATTCTCTACTGTTACAAACACAGCCTCCCTCTCCCTAACCGTCAGGAGCTGGTCACGAAAATGATATTTCCCGTTATTGACTACACCGACATGGTCTATGGCACTGCCCACACAATATCCCTTTTCAGACTTGATACTCTCCTAAACTCATTCTGTTGCTTTGCTAACTCTTCCCTTCCCCTTACTCACCACTGCTTCCTCTACTCCGCTCTCTCCCTTACACCTCTACTCCACAGGAGGATGGTCCACTGCCTTTCCCTCATTGTCAAATACTGATGTTGGACTCTCCCTCCCTATCTCTCGTCCAGTCTATCACCTGCTAACCCCTCAGCCTACTCCTTACACTCCAGAGACTCACACTCTTTCACTCTTCCCCAACCCCATTCAGCGGGAGGTCAGTCTGCTTTCTCCTATCACCTCCCTTTCCTCTGTAATCAACTCTCCTCAGACTTCTGTCAATCCTCTTCCCTTTCTACCATTAAACACCTCCTCTGGCTCCTCCCTGTAAACCAGTGCTCGTGCTTCTCTTCCTCTGTCTCCCCTCCACCCCCCCAGCCCCCTGTCCTCCTAACTCAAACAGTTTTATACTGCTGCCACAGAAGGTTTTTCTTTTTATTTGCACGGACTGCTTATTTCTGCTGCCCCGTTCCTTAGCAGGCCCACAATCTCCTGTGCTAACAGCTCTGACATATGAGCCGACAAGGGGACTGTCCAGTACGGGTTCCAGTAACTCCAGGGAGTACCCTTCTCCGATGACCCTTAAAACCCATTTGTCCAAGCTGGCCCAGTGGTTAGGAGGGTTGAGGTGCTGGACGCCTTACCTCCTCCTATGCCATTGACCCAGGTTCAGGAATGAACCTCAGTCATCGGGGGTCGGCGGGGGGGGGTGAGGAGCTGGACTGAGCTGTCACAAGGCAGCTCTCCTCTCCCTGGGAGAGACGTGGGTTTTAACGGCTCTTGGCTACCGCCCGGTGGAGGCTAGGTGGCAGCGCCAAGCCACAAGTGAGCCCAGGCATTAGGTCAGGTGGAAGGAAGGGGCCATCACACGAGCCACGGAATGCATGCAAGCCCCGATGAGCATGCGCGACCGTGTTCTGGGGCCCTGGGATTAACACGGACAGAAGTGGAAAATGGGGCATCAAGGCAGACTAAATGAAGTCTTGAAGCTAACAGGGCGGATCGAGATCTTCTGAGAGAGGACTGCAGCCATGCCTGCCCGGAGCCCCGACGTGAGAAAAAGATATATATATATTCCGTATCTTCATGGCAAAAAACTCAGTTTAATGCATCAGTTAGAGTTGTTCCACAGTGACAAAAGCGAGGAAATTCGGTGTTAGGGTTGCCACCCATTGCACCCCAAGCCCACCCCGTCCCCACCAACAGGCACTGGGGTGTGCGTTGTGGTCGTTGGTCCTAACTCTCACCCCATCTCACTCTTGTCGCAGTGGAACAACCCTAACTGATGCATTAAACTGAGATTTTTACCATGAATTTCCCTTCTTTTTGAGAATGAGCACTATAAATAGTGAATGGAATGTGGTGGTGGCAGCGCAAGGCCCTTTGGGCCCTGCACTCCCACCATGTGATTTTTTTTCACACAGTAACGCTAATGGTACCGTAAATGCAAGCGCAAACGGTAAGGTAATGCACATGGTGACGCAAACGTAAATGATGACGCAAACAGTAAGAGAAACGCAAATGGTAATGAAAACAGAAATGGTAACACAAACAGTAATGCAAATGCTAATGGCAACAGAAACACAAACAGTAACTAAAACAGTACCGTAAATGCTAACGTCAAAGGAAATGCAAACGGTAACACAAATGCAAACAGAAATGTAAACGGTAAAGGCAATGGCGCCGCAGAAGGAAACAGTAATGCAACTGACAATGGAAACGCAACCGAAAGCGCAAACACTAAGGCCAACAGAAACGCAAACGGTGACGAACACGCAAACAGTAACAATAACGCAATTGGAAACGCAAACAATTACAGTAACGATGACTCCAAAGCGAACAGTAATGCAAACAGAAACGCAAACACAAATGGTAACGTGCATGGTCACGGTACCGCAATTGGAAATGCAAATTCTATCAGTAACACCGATGACGCCAAAGGAAACACAAACGTGTACGCAAACGTGAATGGTAATGCACATGGTGACGCAAAACGAAACGCAAACAGAAACAGTAATGGAAACGCAAATGCTAACAGTAATGCAAATGAAAACGCAAAGGGTAATGCACACGGTGGAGTAGACAGGAACGCTAACGCAAACGGTTATGGAAACGCAAGTGGAAACGCTAACTGTAACAGAAATGAAAGCGCACACCCTTTTTTCCCCAAAAGCTGCATTGAGAAACACAGTGAATACAAAGAATGTATGCATAATAATGGGCCTCGAAGCAGAAAATAAGTACTTGGAATACTAAATTGCTTACATCTCAGGAACAGTACAATGTAGAAAAAAAGACAAATTTCATATAATTTATGACTTTCCTGGCTAATTTTGCACTCAGTCCCTACTAGGAGGCTAAGCATTTTTCTGACGAAAAGTCCGTATCTCGAAGCATTTCCGAGACACAGGCCCCGAAAAGCATGGCGGACGTCGTAATGTTAGTCTATGGGAAAAATAGTCAACTTCGGATACTGTAACTTTGCAGCCCTCTAATATTTTGTCACCAAACCACCAAAAGGCACATCTGTGGGATCTTAGCATTCTTCCCTCCAAATTCCAGCCCAAAAGAACAAACCAGTCTTTTGCAGCAGGGTGGCAAAGATTTCCTATTCTTTTGGGCAGTGTGTCGTAAATCACGACACTTTTGCAAAAAAAAATGAAAGTGTCGCAAGTGCGACACTACAGTTTACAAAAATTTGAAAAACATATTTCTGGGGTGTTTAACCCCCCAAAAAAGACATGGCTCACATCCTCAGGGCTTGACTAGGTGAATACAAAAAGAATTGTGTCCCTAGAGGGTCCCAAATTTAAATGCCAAGCATTTCTGTGACCAGTAACTGAAAAAAAAAAATGGCTGACTCACGACACTACAGGGGTCATTTGTGACACTAAAAACTGCATTTGCGACACTGTTGAATAGTTTAACTTTTCCCATTGATTATAATGGGAAACTTGTTTTTTGAATAACTTTTGAACCATTTAATATTTTTTCACAAAATCTTCGAAAGGCACATCAGGGACCCCCGCTGCATGTTCCCTGAAGGTTTCGGACCATTTGCGCAATCCGGGCGACCTGTAGGCGCGAGCAAAGAATGCGCAAAAAAGCATAAATACAACTTTATATTGTGCTTTATAGCTCTGCAACAGTACACCTGACTGTTACGAAACTTGGCAGATCCAGAGATCTATGGTACCGCTCCATGCCTGCCAAATTTCAGGCAAATCTGTCATACGGTGGCAAAGTTATTAAGCTGCAAAATTTCACACTTTAACCTTTAATGGGGTACTAACCCTATCTATATTTTATATATATATATATATATATATATATATATATATATTTTATATATATATATATATATATATATATACATACACACACACACACACACACACACACACGTGTCCAATGTAACGGACTCCCACTGATGACAGAGCTGGGCAAGGCACTCTCCACTGGGGAGAAGTGGTCCACCTTGAGCAGCTGAAGCCAACTTGGGATCTGAACATCAGATGGTGGCATTCAGTGCTTCATGTTCCTGTGCTTTTAGCTGCACTTCCTTTTGCGCCTGAGGTGCTGGGATCTGTTTTTGGTGTCTCATCTGTCCCACGAGTGAAAGTGCCACTTATTACTGTATGAGCAGTATCCCTTTTCCCTCTCTAGGGTATAATGACTTGGCCCGGAGGTCTTAAGATATGCTCTTGTTCTGCCCCCCCCCCCCAACCAACGTTCTCTATGCCACCCAGTGCTTGGAAGGGGATGTACCTCCTCTCACCCAGCCCTTCCCAAAGGCTGCCCAGTCTGGGAGGCCCGCAGCTTACCCCGTGTGGCAGGGCTCCCCAAAGAGAGAGTCAGACAGCCACTTGAGGCTTACACCTGGGGCATCATTCAGGTGGAGGTCCACGGGTGTCACTATGTTGCCGGCCTGATAGATTTTCACTTCAGTTTCCCTCTGGAGGTGTGGACATGCAATGATGTCAGCACATGTCATGCACATTCCCACACATGTCCGCTAAAAGGCTGCTTCACCTGTTGTCCAATCAGACAGGTGACATCGAAAGGACATTCATAATCTTTTTGTGACATCTGGGGTGAAACCAGCAGTCTGTAACCAGAAATTCCTTCTACTGTAGATACCTGTTGCTACACAGCAGACTGCTGCATTGAAGTAATCTATAGAGGCACTTAGATGGTAACTGTTTGAATCGATACCTTGTTTAACTGTCAACAGCATTTCGTGCTTGGCCTCTGTGGAAGGCAGAGCTTCTGCCAATGATTTAAGATTCCACCAGAGGGTGTATTCTTACTTTGAGAAATGGGCTTGGCAGCTAGCAATCCTCATGCCAAGGATAGCTGAGGCACAGACTCGTTTGTCCATGATGTCTACTCTGTATGACTCCTTATTAGTGGGGTTCACTTTGACCTCCTTGGAGCAAAATTCTCCAGAAGATGATATTCCCCATCTTTGACTACTGTGATGGTCTATGGTGCTGCTCCCAAATCTTCCCTGACCAAGCTGGACACACTCTAACTCCTTCTGCCGCTTTGCTATCGACTCCCCTTCCCGCACCCACCACTGTGAACTCTATCGCTCTCTTACCTTCCTTCCACTATCTTACAGATGCATCTCTCACTGAGTCAAACTAACCTCCAAATTCTGGTTCGGGGGCTCCCCTCCTATCTCTCATCCTCTCTCTCCACTCCACCTCCCCTCACCCACTCTCTCAGATCAAATGTCGCCTGCACCTTTACGGTCCCTCGCCGCTCCACCCTCATCAGTCAGACTGGTTTCGCCCATTGTTTCCCTAAAATCTGGAATTCCTTCCCCCCTGAAATACGACACTTCTCCACTAACTACTCTCTTACCTCTGCTCTACACAATTACCTTTCCCTCAGCTGTTCCTGCTTTAACCTACCTTAATACCTATCCCCAGTTTCTGCCTTCCCACCATGACCCCCCCCCCCACACTGGCAGGGTTCTCAGCATCCTGAAGGGGGAAATCAAGAAATGGCTACTCCTTCTCATATTCAGTTCTTGCCTCTCCCCCTCTCTTCTCCACCTGCTCTTCTGGGTCACCAGTGCGCACAACCTAATCCCATAATTTTTACTCCAACAGCACTTGTGTACTACCTCGAGCCTGCTCCTGGTACACTCATGCACTATAAATGGTTCTATCGCATTACTACTGTTTTGTACATTTAAATGTTCTTTTGTATGATTCTGGCCATGTATTGTAATTTACCCAATGTTCCACTACTGTTTATTACCCGCATACTACTATAACTGATCATCCTTCACAATCCTATCTAACCCCTCCCTCCAGGTCGCACCATGAGACAAGCAACTTGTTGTTCAGTGTACCCTCCTAGTGAAACATTTCAATACATAAATAAAATTATGACTTTGTCATTCTCAGCTAAAATAACATTGGTGTCGACTATTGGTGGAGTCAAATATGTAGGTTTAGACTTAAGGACCATGTATTTTCTGTCCGCCAATTTGAAGACAGAGGTCACAGTAGCAAGCTTCCTCCAAGCCTCCTCTGAGAGAGTCTCGAGAGCTGGCTGGATGGGAAGAATGATAGAGACTGGGGTACTAGGCACATTTCGGGACTCCAGCTGGAGGCACCTAGCCTGGTCTACACCTGTTGTCCCAAAATTTAATGTGCCGTGCATGTTTTTGAACAGAGCTTGGAAGGAGAGATCCTCCTGAAGCACTATTACAGGAACGAGAACAGAGTTCTCTGCGCCACAGGCACTGTCATCCTCATCCCCATCTGTAATAACAAGGTCTGGATTTGACTAATCTACTTCTGTCCCTGGAATGTAGCAGAAGACCTTAATAGGGGATGGCACAGGCAATGTCCTTGGGAAAACCGGCGATACCAGTCCCATCCCTGGGTAGGATCTCAGGAATGGTAATGATGGAGGCACCAAAAATGGGCTCTGGCACTGAGGACCAAAATGGCACTGAAGGCAGCATGGATGTCAACACTGATGTAGGCCCTTAAGAGCCTGTGCCTGTTGCTGGTCACAGCACCGACAATAGCACTGTGGGTCCTGCCGATCCTGAAGGGGTCGGCAGCGGCACTGTGCCCAACACTGTCCTCGGAGGGTCGGTGATAGGGCCACAGGTGGAATCAGCACAGGACATTTTATTGATGATAATCCCAGCACCCAGGCCTGAGTCAGAGTCAGCATGTCTAAGTCCAACGGCACAGAAGACATCGCCGGTGCCAAAGGCCTTGAAGGGCCTGGTGCTGGCACCATCAGCAGAGTCATTGTACTAATACACTGAAAGCACTGCTCCATAAGAGCTGCCCAATCACCAAACTGCTCACTGGAAGCCTCCTCATGGGACACGGAGAGACTCCGGAATAGAGATAAAAATCCTGTAGGCCCTAGGGATCCTGTAGTCATCAATGACAATGGTGGGAACTGCCGAGTTACAGACAACGAATATCTCTGGGAAGAATGACCAGAAGGTGACCTTGCCCAGTGCCTTTTCTTCTCATGTTTTTTGTGAGAAATAATCGAGGCCGAATGATGCACATGGCCCGACACTGAAAAACTGAATGCAGAGGTCACGTGATGTGCTCACACTGATCGACCGCTTTCTCTCAGATCTCCTGGTACACCAACAAAAACGTGGCATTAAACAGGTTAATACTGATTCAAAAATCTACTAAAAGATAAACTTCATTAGATGAATATGAGCAGGAACGAATTCCAAAAAATCAGCAAGATCAACCAAATGAATACAATACAAATTGAATTCCCAGTTAGCCCCAACTCGCTACAGACAGGTCAGCCGTCCAAATGCCTGAAACAGGATTCTCCACTAGAATCTCCACCTACTATGGACTTAAACGGGCTACTTTAGGACAAACTACTAAAATTGGGCAAGCTGGATCACTTAGATAAACTTTTCTTGGAACTGGCTAATATGAAGTTGACATTACATGAGGAAGCCACCGATCTGAAAACCATCAAACCAGCCATGGAGACTCTGCAAACAAAGGTGGCAGACGCAAAAACTAGGATAAGTTCTACCAAAGACCAGCTGGCAAAAGAACACACAGAACTAATCAACATCAAATAAAAAGCTGAACAAGTTGGAAGGAAAAACTGGAGGATCAGGAAAGCCACGCCCACAAAAACAACACTGTGACCGTGGGCATCCCAGAACGAGTGGAGGGTGTGGACCTTATGGACTTTACTGAGAAACTGTTATCCTATGTTGCGGGTCCTCCATCCCAGAACTCCAGATACCTCCTGGATTTCGTGCACAGATCATATTGGGCTCCCTCTAAACATTCCAACAAACCAAGGGTGATAACTGTGAAATGCCAAACCTTCCTCCTGAAACAGCACATACAATCTGAGGCAAGGCAAAAAGGAGCTTTCTCCTGGAAGGGACATAAATTCCATATATATTATATATAGCGATGTTATGCCCGAGGTGAGAGAAAAACAAATCACATATGTTGACATAAAAAAGGCACTGCATAAAGCCCAGATTCCCTTCCGAATGCTTTATCCAGCATGGCTACTTATAACCACCCCCCTAAGGGCACTCATGAATTTCCCAATGTTGAGACAGCCTGAAAAGAGCTCCCAGACCTTCTTCTGACAGTCTTTGCTCCAGCACCCAAGCCTGGGAAGAGCTTACAGAACCTGAAGATCTAAAATGTTTTAAGTATCAAACCCAACAAGCTTTGGTGCCGAGCAAAGCGGTTTGCTCGGCTTGTTGATGACTCGGGTTCACAGCCTGAGCCCAGGTACCAGGAGCAGAAACAGTCAGGGATGGGTATCATAAGTGTCCATTGGACGCTTCCCTCTCGGGGAGGTGGGTTTCACCTGGGGCCCTGCAAGCATACTGGTGACGTACTTGGGGGATGCGATGCCTCGACACTCCCCCTTCCATAAGCCCCGCCCCAGGCCACCCCATGCTAGTGTAAAGCCGAGAACTGTGTGGGCAGGGCACAGAACATGGAAAAAGCACACCCTGACCGAGCAGATGACAAGCGCCCGACTCCTACTGCCCAAAGCCCCGGAGTCAGCCCAGAACCAGCCCCGCAGCTCCTGGATTGCATGCCGCTGGCCGCCATGCCCCCCCCGGAAGAGAGGGACCCTACCGGCAAAAGGGATATGCTGGGGTATCCAGGTAAAGCTGCAATGGGGGGCAGGTAGTGGTGGCAGGGATCGGACAGTTGTAGGTAGGTGCTAACGCTCCAAGGGAGTGGCCAGTCGGAATGTTGAGGGAGGAGCATAAAAATAAAATACAAAAAAAAAAACAACATCAAGTCATACAATTTCAGACTCTCTGACCACATCAACTAACAACCCCCACCCCAAACGGCCCATACTGCAACACCTAGGCCAATCTGACAGATGGATCACTCAAAATACCTCAGCACAAAACAGACTTACCTAGTCTGAAATGCACAGGGAATAGGGCTGAAACTTACAATGATCTCACTCCAGCTTGTGCAGCTCTGAGGACTATTAAAACTTCCTGAAGTCCTGGGTGCTCTGGAAGGTACCTTACACCCAAAATGACGATCAGTGCACAACCCTAGAAAACAAAGTACCTACGGCCAGGGCTGCACCCTTTCTTCCTCCCAAAAGACATTCCCGCCAAAGATCCTCTTGTCTTTGTTTGCCAGAGTTGCACATCTTTCCCCTGACAAAAACACAGACCAACTGGCAGGTGTCCCAAAGTGGTGATCACTGACTGACCCGCTCCCTACAACCATGCGCCTGCTGGAAACTCTGCCCCTCGACCACCTGACGAAACAGCCATTCTCCACAGGACCACTCACACGGCTCGTCCCAAAGTGACATCTTCAGAGATCGAACTGCTGACAGATAGGCAGAATCACATCATCTCACATGTCCCAGCAGTTGATGCAGCTCTTGGATGCCCCCAAACTACAGTGAACACAACGCCAAAACAACCACAGAAATAGAACTGGGGTACATATGTTCTCTGTTACAGATATCTCCCATGAACTTGGACTAACCCAAAGCACCCCACATACCCTCCAGAAATAACTGCTCCCCGGGTCTTTCCTCTGCAGCTGGATACAGCTGATGCAAACTTTAATACCCACACTGCTCCCTTCAGAAGACCCGATGCATAACTATACATTCAACACACTCAGAGGAAGCAGGTGGCAAATGACCTCTCTGGAGACTGTGAGGGGCTGAGGGTCATGCGAGCACGACAAGGCGATGGAACCTCAAAAGGGAAAAGAAATAACACGCAGAGATGAAGGGCCGAGGGGGATAACAATAACAGAGCAATAGAGCATCCACGGCACTCCACTCATCACTACCCGGATCTACTGTGCTCTAGAGGAAGAGGCCGGGAAATCGGGGAGAGGAATGTGGTTCGGGGGGAAAATGAGAAAGTATTCTGTATACATGCTGGTTTCCACTAGGCGACACTGTAGGAGCCTACAACCAATGCCCCATCACTCGGTGGATTGCATCACCTGGAGAGTGGGTCCGCAACGCTTAAAGGTCAACTGAGCTAAAACTCACAAAACGGGGAGATCAGACCACCCTGATGTGGGCATGCACCAGCTGAGCAAAGCCTGGTTTCCCACACCCCGGGGCCCATACGAGAGACAAAGGGCTGGGATCCCGTCCACACAGGAGAACAGATCCCCTAAAAGCTGCACCCTACACCAACCACTATGGTTCCCATCCCAGGAGTGGGCAAGGTGTCCCCTTGAGTCAACCGATGCTCACATCACCCTCACACGCCATCTACCATGAAATCCAAGATAGGGTGTGCCTTCCAGAACGCAGCTGTACAACAGATATTAAGGTATTGTTTACTAAAGTGTAACCCCTAGGTGGTGCTATCCCCAGGGCTACTACCCCTGCCTGCTTGGCTAATAGCAGGTTAAGGGGCCAGAGTTCTGAAACGGGCGCCTCCACCCAGAGATCAGGGTTGATAGTGGTCAAGCTAACCAGTGCACAGCCCTCCGGGACACTGTAACCCCTGTTTCCCTGCTAGCGGCCGGAACAATACCCAATAATCACTTTCATAATACCCCTGATACACCTCACAAGTACCCCCACAGTTTGCACTTACCACCAGGGTTGGTTTCTCTGGCTCGACCCTGGGCCGCCCTGTAAAACAAAGTTAAACACAGCAAATAGCAACAGCATGGTACTCTTGGTACAAACTGGAACCACAGTCAGGTTAAATGCAGAAAAACTTAGATCGGTTTTATTCAGGGGACTTGAACAAGGGAGGGGCGTAATCAGGATGATTTGCTTAAATGCTCTATCAAGTAAACAGTTATGCATGTACTTCAGAGTCCCTAAACAGTCACAACTTCTGAGTACCCAGGTGGAGAAAAGGTGGGCTAGCCAGGACCGTTGCCCAGAGTAGGCTGGCGTCACAGCTGGTTGGGGCCCTGTGATGGGAAAACAACATGCACAATACGTACTATTTGTAATCCGGAGCCAGATAGCTCAGTTTGTGAAGAAAGAGAAACAACACAATCAGATGACACACTTAGATTAATCTGTTGTGGCAGGGAGCTACCCTGGTAATTACTCACGATACCCAAGACTGGATACAGGCTGGACGAAAATAGAGACAGCAGGTGGTGGATCTGGAGTGCCAGGAGAAGCAGGGCCCACACGGTTCGCCGAGGCGTCGTTCCTGTTCAGACGTGGAGCAGGGGGCTGATCCCAAGGCAGATCTCTCGTCGATGGCTTTCTCTGTGCAGTGGGGTAGTCTGGCAGGGTCCACGTGGCAAGACCTGGCCGCATGGAGATAACCGAGGATTCAGTCCGATTGGACTGGATACAGCTTTCAGCAAGCAGAACACAGTTCATGAAGTGGGGAACCAAATCACGACCCACTACAAATACACAGCACATTTATATGTAAGAAAGTCTACAGTACCAGGTAATCCCTCTCCGGTCACGGTCGCACCTTCTCTGCACAAACTGGGAGTTCACAGGTGGCTGGAACTCCTGACAGGCCAATCGCATACAGCAAAATCTTTGTTCTTCCTCAGGTACTGAGCCTGGTACAGGTCAGTGGCTCATAAATCAGATTTTAGTCCGAAAAATACCGCTCCGTTCCCTTTCAGGGCAGCAGGCATACTAGCAGGCCAAACTAAGCCTCTCCACAGTTCTCATGGCGAACTACACAAACAGTCGCTTGACTAAAGCTCGAGCTGTTATGCTCAGCTACCAACTTAGATCTCCCCCCAGACAGGCAGCTTGGGGATGTCCCCACGATCAAGAGGTTCGATTGGCTGACTCAGCTATCAGTCGCAACAATGCTCCCCCTCCAGGTGCAAAAGGCACCAACAGTCCAAAACTACAATCCCCACAGACTTTGATTCCATGCAGCCCCTGCTAGCAGGCTCAATTTTAGAGTCCCAACGTAATGATTGGTCAAATTCACCAGTTCAGGACCAAGTTGGTGGAGATAGGCAAAACAATCCTCTCTGCAAAGAAGGCAGGTTAGAACAAACTACAATATTATTATTTTTCTAATGTATGATCAGTAAACCAGCACATCTTCAAACAGAGCTCCCTCTGCACAATGAACGATGGCAGAAACGGAGTGATTACCCAGCAGCCCGGGCGAGACTAGAGCATGGAAACACTCAGCCCCCCCCCCCAGTTCAATTACAACTGCACCCCAGCAGCTATTAGAGAGAGAGAGTAACCAAAGGCTTTACAGGCACTAACATTTAACTGTTATATGGCTAGAACCCCAGACACCAGCCTGGCAATGAGCATTTAGGCAAGCTCATGGAAGACTTTTCCGGAACCCCCATTTGCAGGGGGCTTACACCCTTCCCTGCCTGGAGAAAACTTGGCGTCCGTGTGAAGTCAGTACCATCATAATATTTGCAGATGCAAATTACACTACACATTTATACCATTAGCAAGTTATGCAAGTAACATCTGATGCATTAGTCAGCATAAACTTATACTTTTACTATACATATTCTCTACACTTTACAGTACTATATTCATTCCGACAACATATCATGCATATTTCACACAGGTAATTTACACATTACTATACAGAATCAATTAATAACTTCTTGTACATTAAACAATGTCAGAGAGGGCCCTTCCCTATCAGCTAACTTGGGGCTAGAGGGGCAGGGGCACCATACCTAGAAGGCAGAAAAATCAACATGGAATTGGTACTTAGGCTCAGTTTGGGCAGTGAGCTCTGGGAAACATTTTGTGGACCACACTGAGAGGCAAATCCACTGGCCTCCCAGGAGAATCATAACTGAAGAGTACTACAGGCTTGACAGCTCGGCCAGTCCTCCTGTGGAGAACAACCACAGTCTCTGTACTCTCAACACTGGTCCTGGAACTTTCATCACTTGTGAGGGGTGCCTCTGCCTGGATAAGCATGTCCAGACTTGGAGCACTGTCAGCTCCTTGCTCTGTTTCTACAACACTTTGCTCATTTTGAATAGGCTCGGGCACTGAAGGAGGTTTGTCAGCACTCTCATAGGGTTCTTCAAGTTCTGGCATGTCACCAGAAAGACTCGTACCATCAGCCCCTTCTTCAGGCAAATCATACAGTTCCACAATACACAGAGACTCAGCATCTTCAGACATGATACTTAATAGTAGTAGTAAAAAGTTTATTTCTGATATCAGAAACAGGATAAAACCAATTTAGCATCAGCTAATTTACAATGGGGTCCTACTGTACAAAAACATCAGTTTCATTTAAAAAAAATACAATACATACATTATACATACATGCAGTACAATACATACATGGACAAGAAAAGAAAAAATAAAAGAATTACAACAATATACCATATATGCAAATATCTCAAGTACAACAAGTTTTTAAGGACACTGCTTCCTTTACAAGCCATGATCTTATTACATTCCAAGATATTTTATTTGTACATAACCTCAAATGTCCTGGCAATAAGTTCCACAATTTTGGACCGTCATATACATAACAATGTTGGCCCCTCATTGTTTTCATAAATAGTACCCTAAATTTTATTTCCCCTGCAGATCTCAGCCCTTCCTTAACATTCCACTCCTCCAGGAACTCCACTACTTGGCATTTCACTTTCAGGGAGCACTGGCTCCAAGGACAAAGCTGGGGGGGTCAGGCAGTCCAGAAGACCCAGATTCATCCCCACAATTAATCATGGGGTTACCTTGAAACAGCTGACGCAGTTCATAAGAGGGGTAATAGGCATGGTCACACTCATTTTCGTCAGAGGTGGACTGACGGTCACTATCATTCTGGGCCGACTGCGGAGGAAGCCCTAAATCTGTGATGACTGGGGTAGGTTGACTCTGTCTCTTTATTGCAGCCGCATGAGTCACCAGCCCAGGGGGCTCAATTTCTGGGGGTTCAGCCTCAATCACGCTTTGGCAGATAGGTAGCAGGTGGTTACGGTGCATGGTCTTGATGGCTTTAGAGTTGTTCTCGGGGTTTAATTTGTACACTGGTAAATCATCCAACTGTCCAACTACTACATGGGGAAGATGGTGCCATCTATCAGCAATTTTATGTTTACCATGCAATCCTAAATTTCACAACATACACGGTCTCCAAGCCAGAACTCTTGAGTCTTTGCTTTTCTATCACGTATCTCTTTGTTGGCTAGATTTCTTTTGGCGGCCATTGTCTGGGCCAGTTGATAGGCATGGTTCAATTGAGCTTTCAGTTTTTGTACATACTGCAGGTAATTTTTGGCTCGGAAATATCTGGAGAGACCCCAAAACAGACATCAACAGGCAACCGGGCCTCTCTCCCGAACATGAGGCGGTAGGGCGAGAACCTGGTAGCATCATTTTTCGTACAACTGTATGTGTGTACCAAGGTGCTAATCTGCTGGCTCCATTTATGTTTGTCTTTTGGGTGGAGGATGTCTAGCACGGTGCGGTTAAAGCATTCTGGTTGAGGGTCCCCCTGCGGGTGATAGGGAGTGGTTCTTGACTTCAGCACACCCCAGAGAGAGAGCATTTCTTTGATTAGCTGACTCTCAAAATCTCTGCCTTGATCAGAATGAATCTGCTGGGGGGCTCCATAGTGGATGAAGAAATTTTCTGCTAGCACCTTAGCCACGGTAGATGCCTTCTGATCTTTGGTGGGGAAAACTTGTGCATACCGTGTGAAATAATCCGTAACCATTAACACATTGCCAATGTTTCGCTGATCAGGCTCTAAACACAAGAAGTCTATGCATACTAGTTCCATTGGGGAGCTGGTAGTAACGCTGACCGGGGGGGGTTGGGGCAGCCCTCTGAGGCAGGGCTTTTCTCTGCAGGCAGCGACTATGAGTCCTTACATGGTGCTGAACCGCGGCCCCCATATTGCGCCAGTAGAATCAAGATCGTACTAGGTCAAAGGTCCTGTCAATACCGAGATGGCCCATATGATTGCGGAGGGACCTCAGTACCAAATCTTTAAAGGCCATGGGCAGGACCAATTGTTGCTTCTCTACTTTACCACTACGATCCACTGTCTCTCTATACAACAACTGATTGAGCAGCTTCAACCCGGGGCCTTCTTTAAACAATAAAGCAGTTCGCAGGTCAGAGGAACGCAACCTGGACACACCTTTCCCTTCGCGCAGAGCATCAAGTGCTGAGTGAATCACAGGATCTTGGGATTGAGCCCATTGAATGCTGTCATTGTCAAACTGGGGTAGTGCACTAATATCTAGAGCACAGAAATGGCAATAGGCAGCCGGTATGCAGGTATCAGAAGGGCCCAAGCAATCTACTAAGCAGTCCACTGCGTCTGCAGACATCTGTTTATCTATATCAAACTTTTGGCACAATGCTCGGATGTCAGGTTCAGACAGCCTGACCCAATCACTCTTAGGAGTGGGCCTCCGTGATAGGGTGTCAGCATCAATATGGTTCAGGCCTGGTCTATATTCGACAGCATAATTATACATTGATAATGCAGAAAACCACCAGTGCCCAGTGGCGTCTAACTTAGCTGAAGTCTGCACATAGGTTCACAGGTTATTGTCAGTCCTCACCGATAGCTTTGCCCCATAAAGGTATTCATGAAACTGGTCAACAATGGACCATTTTAACACAAGGAACTCCAACTTATGCACAGGGTAATTTCGTTCTGATGGGGTCAAGCTTCTACTGGCGAAAGCCACTGGTCTCAAACCATCCTCATGGACTTGATATAGCACAGCTACTAGACCCTGCAGACTAGTGTTAGTACCTTACTAAGCTCAAGACCCGTCTTTTACAGCAAGACGGGTCCCCAATATACAATACTCTAGATATTGACGCAGCCCTAGATTATTTTATCACAACTTTCAACACTGCCTGTGACACCTACGCACCAGTAAAAAAGCGTAAAATCAAAGCGCTCTCAAATCCCTGGCTCACGGCCAAACTACTGGCCCAACTCAAAGCTCGGGACCACCTCTGGACCATAGACAGAACCACAGGCTCCTTGATGGATATCCAGAAGTATAAACAGGCACAAAACCAATGTACCAAACAAATCCGACTAATGAAGAGCTCCTATTTCAAAAATGCCTTTGCAAACTCCTGGGGTGATGGGAGATCATTCTGGGACAACATCAGAAATATCACGGGTAAGCAGTCCAAATCCTCTCCCACTATAATGACTGTTGATGGAACCACTACCCTAGACCCAATGGTCATGGCAAAGGCCTTAAATAAAACTTTCACTGACCTCACTGGAGTCCTCCCGCCGGACTTCTTCTCTGACACGGACTCGCCAAAACCAACATCTCCTACTGCCTCACCTGACCAACCGCTTTTCCACTTCAAAATAGTTAAGGCACATGAAGTCTACAAATATATAAAAAAGGCCATCTCTAAATCCAGAGCAAGCAGTGATACTATTGATCGTAAAATTCTGTCCCTTACCCTGAAAGAGGTGGTGCACCCACTCACCAAAATTTTCAATCTCTCTCCCTCTGCCTTAGTCAATTTCCCAGCAAATGGAAGTCTGCTATAGTCACACCAGTGTTCAAAAGTGGCGACAAGTCCCTACCAGGAAACTATCAGCCTATATCCATACTTCCACCCCTCTCCAAGGCCCTCGAATGCATTGTGGCTGACCAACTCTCAGACTACCTGCATAAGTATAACACTCTGCTTGCAGCAACATGGATTTAAGAAAAGACACAGTACATCAACCGCCCTACTGGAATTCTCAGGAGAAATTCACACTGCCTTGGACAAAGGATATCAAACCGGAGCTGTTTTCACTGACCTAACAAAGGTGTTTGATACTGTTCACCATGGCTTACTTATCACACAACTACACAGTCTTGGGCTCTCAGAAGGACCAGGTGCCTGGGTTAAAAGTTACCTGGCACAACGCTCTCAATCAGCAAAAATCTCAGAAGTTCTCTCAGACTCAAAACCAGTCCTCTCAGGTGTTCTACAGGGTCAATCCTAGGCCCCCTCCTTTTCAGCCTTTTCCTAAACTCTCTCCCCAAATCCTGCCTGGAACAAATAATCCTTTATGCTGACAATGCCGTGATTCTCTCCTCTCATAAGGACCCGAAACCCTTACTCCAGAGCCTGCAACTTGCTTTCTCCAATGTTGAAAAGTGGTTCCTAGATCACAAGCTGGTCCTAAATCACAAAAAAACATAATCCATGCTTTTCTCCAGTCCACAAAACAGAAAAAGACAAATTCCACTTACTATTAAAACATACCCAGGAAATACCCTTGAACAAGTGTCAACATTTAAATACCTTGGAATCACCTTTGATCAAGGTCTTACCTTTGCGACCCACATTGATAACACAGCGAAAACGGTGAACCAGCGCAATGGTATCCTGTTCCGAAACCGGCAATTCCTTACCCAAGCTGCGCTGAGGATTGCTAGGGGCTAGACATCGAGACCTCTCTCAAAATGGCTGTTCATCATGCAGGCGTATATGATGCTCTGCACCCTGGACACATCCCACATCCAATTCCTTCAACGAAAACACTTGGTCTCTCTGGGCAAGTTTCTTGCTAATTTTAGTCTTCCATTCAGCTGGCAGCAGGGAGTCACCAAAGTCAAACAAGTCTGGAGTCCCTCTCTCTGTCTTGCCAAGGTGCTTGTTGCTGGGCAACACTGCAGTGTTTGCGAAGCGTACCGTAGCTAGGGTGCACCCTCTGTTCACCCGGATCTCCCGATCTGACACCGTGAATCTGGACCATCACTCGACGTGCGTAGGCATGGGCACGAGCAGGCAAGATGCTGGGCTTGACCAATAATCATTCTGGCGGTTTTCCATCGCCTGGTGCATCCAACATCAGTATTTTGTTCTTGACCTCTTTCCAGAGGCGGACTTCCCCTTCAATGGTACACTGGGAGTCAGGGGCCAGTATCATTGATTTGGGATCCTTCTTCCACATGATCCTCACCGGTTCATCCTGGTCTGCTTCCTCGAGTTTCTGCTGAAATCATAGGCCCTCTTGATCAGAGCCGGAATTCTTACAACCCTTCCAATCTGTCGCCCTTATTTCTCGTGAGAGAGTTGTGCTAGCCTCCCAAACATGTGTGCATTTGTTTCAATTAACAGCGGAACCCCATCATACAGTCCGGTGGGGTTACACACTAGGGCCAGGGTCTCTACTTGCTCCTCCACACCTGTTACAGTTGCAGGAAAAGACAACCAAAGGCGGACATATCCTAAGTAGGGATAAGACGTGACGCTCAGCCCCCACAGATGTAGGCCTTCCAGGGATTGTAATGGCATATCAGATAAGTATTTGTCATACCAGTTCTGAAATACAGTGGTCACTTGCGACCCACTGTCAAGCACAGCCCGAGTAGGAATACCATTCACAGCCACAGTAGTCTCCATTGAAAGACCCACTATTTTGGACCAGTCAAAAGTGACAGCAGCAGGGGCCTGGACAGATGATTTAGCCACAAAGAGGTTTGAGTTAGGCTGTCTGAAGCCTTCACTGTGATAATTTTGTGCACCCCTTGACCACTGATTCGGTTTCTGAAGCTCCCCTTGAAGCCAGTTCACCACTCTCTCCAAGTCCTTCAGAGAATGGCATTCCCTCTTCATGTGACCATCCTTGCTGCAACTGTGACAAATGACAGGCTCTCGGGGCATCCTGGGAGAGAACATTGCAGGGGATGCTGGAGTACCAACAGGAGATTGTGGTCTGGCTCCTGCTGGTAGTGTGCCATGTCTCACAAGTTCCTTTAGGGTGGCAGTCAATTCCTTGAGCTCAGCCGGAAAACCACCCTCAGTAACGGATGACTGAGGACGCACCCCCACCCCCATGGCAGTCACGTCCTGACAGGGGCCAGGGTCTTTGTCAACAGGGGATACCTCAGTGAGAACATTCAATTGTACTTTTCTGACTTCCTTCAGCAACTCCTCTCCCCACTGTTTAGCCCATGGCGGGACACCCTTAGTGGTCTCCATTTTGGAAGGGCCTTCCGGTACCATGATCACTTGAGCTGCACTCACCCCATAATTACAATCTCCCTCTTTACCTTCAACCTCCCCAAGTTCTTTTATTAAGTCACAGTAGTCAGGTGAGTTACCTCTCCTATCCTGGAGCCTTAACTAGAGGATCTGCAATTTAGAATGCTTTGCATGTTGCAGTTTGTGCCCCAGTCTCACATGGTTCAAGTCACTGGCTGCTACCCCACCTTTCCAGTAAGCTTTCTGAAGAGCTCTTTCTAGACGAGTAACATACGCAGACAAACTTTCCCCTTTCCATTGTTTGGTACCTTAGAATTTCCACAACAAATTCTCCCCTGATTCAATGCTCCCAGAATTGCCTTTGAGTGCAGATAGGTACTTCTGAGCAGATGCATCATGGTTTGTGGACCTCAAAAATTTAATGGCTTTGAGGGTGGGACCCCTCAAACTTTCTATGATTCTTTTCCACTTTTCAACCTCCGCACACTGCCACTCGGGTACCAAGGGGGCAACATAGCCGATCCAGGTCTCCCAGTCGTCCTCCCCCTGGGGAGTAGGGAGCGTGCCCGAGAAGATTCTCAGCCTCTGGTAGGAATCGTGACTAATGACGGGTACAGATATAGGGGCCAGCATTGGCACGGGCACAGAAGGCAGGGCAGTAACAGGTGCTGGAGGGGGAGGAGGTGTTGGGGAAGGAACACTACCAGGTGGCAGGAACAGTTTCTTAAAGTCGTCTATGGTTTTCCCTTCCTCCGGCAACAACCTAGCAAATTTCTCCTCAAAAGTTTCAGATAATGGTGGGAGCTCATCCTCCCCAGGGTCTTTACTGTCTTTTGTTATCACTCTCCAGACGGCTGGGGCCCCTTCTGAGGCAATAGTCCATGGCACTTTGGAACTGTCCACTGGATCACTGCACTCTACTAAGGCCATGAAATTTTGGGCGATCAAGTCAGCCTGTCGCCCCACCACCACAGCATTTGTTAAACATTCAACTTTGGAAAGTACTCCTTCTACAGCATCTTTACCAATGCTCAGGGGAATACCCAATAAAAGCAGGGCGTTGTGGGTGTCAATCTCCTGCCCTATACACCACCTCAGCAACTGGTGTACAGCCACTTCTGTTGGGGTAGCCATTTAGGTTTGATAATCATTCGTAATTCTGGCCACTAGGGGGCACTAATCCCAGCAGTGCCTCCAAGATGTAACCCCTAGGTGACGCTATCCCAAGGGCTACCACCCCTGCCTGTTGGCTAATAGCAGGTTAAGGGGCCAGAGTTCTGAAACGGGTGCCTCCACCTGGAGATCAGGGTTGGTAGTGGTCAAGCTAACCAGGGCACAGCCCTCCAGGACACTGTAACCCTTGTTTCCCTGCTAGTGGCCGGAACAATACCCAACAATCACTTTCACAATACCCCTGATACACCTCACAAGTACCCCCTCAGTTTGCACTTACCAACAGGGCTGGTTTCTCTGGCTTGACCCTGGGGACCTCCTGTAAAACAAGGTTAGGCACAGCAAATAGCAACAGCACGGGTACTCTTGGTACAAACTGGAACCACATTCAGATTAAATGCAGAAAAAATTTGATCTGATTTATTCAGGGGACTTGAACAATGGAGGGCCGTAATCACGTTGATTTGCTTAAATGCTCTATCAGATAAACAGTTATGCATGTACTTTACAGTCCCTAAACAGTCACAACCTCTGGGTACCTAGGTGGAGAAAAGATGGGCTAGCCAGGACCGTTGCCCAGGCTAGGCCGGCGTCACAGCTGGCTGGGGCCCTGTGATGTAAAAACAACATGCACAATACACACTATTTGTAATCTGGAGCCAGATGGCTCAGTTTGTGAAGAAAGAGAAACAACAACACAAATCAGATGACACACTTAGATTAATTTGTTATGGCAGGGAGCTACCCTGGTAATTACTCACGATACTCAAGACTGGACACAGCCTGGTCGAAAACAGAAACAGCAGGTGGTGATTCTGGAGTACCAGGAGAAGCAGGGCCCACATGGTTTGCAGAGGCATCGTTCCTGTTCAGACGTGGAGCAGGGGGCTGATTCCCCAGGTAGGTCTCTCGTCGATGGCTTTCTCTATGCAGTGGGGTAGTCTGGCAGGGTCCACGTGGCAAGGCCTGGCCGCATGGAGATAACCATGGATTCAGTCTGATTCGGCTGGATACAGCTTCCAGCAAGCAGAACACAGTTCACGCAGTGGGGAACCAAATCACGACCCACTACAAATACACAGCACATTTACATGCAAGAAATTCTACAGTACCAGGTAATCCCTCTCTGAGTGGGCTGGATACAGCTTCCAGCAGATAGAATACAGTTCACACAGTGGGGAACCAAATCACGACCCACTACAAATACACAGCACATTTATATGTAAGAAAGTCTACAGTACCAGGTAATCCCTCTCTGGTCATGGTCGCACTGAGTTCAGAGGTGGCTGGAACTCATGACAGGCCGATCGCATACAGCAAAATCTTCGGTCTTCCTCAGGTACCGAGCCTGGTACAGGTCAGTGGCTCACAAAATGGATTTTAGTCTGGAGAATACTGCTCCGTTCCCTATCAGGGCAGCAGGCCAAACTTAGGCCTCTCCACAGTTCTCCCGCACAAACTACCAATGGTCGCTCGACTCGCTCAAGCTGTAGTGTCATCAGCTTTCAACTTCGATCTCCCCCCAGACAACAGGCAGCTTGGGGATGGCCCGACGATCAAGAGATTCGGTTAGCTGACTCAGCTGTCAGTCACAAGACTCCCCCTCCAGGTGCAAAAGGCGCCAACAGTCCAAAACTACAATCCCCACAGACTTTGACTCCACACAGCCCCTGCTAGCAGGCTCCATTTTAGAGTCCCGATGTACTAATTGGTCCAATTTGCCAGTTCAGGACCAAGGTGGTGGAGACAGGCAAAACAATCCTCACTGCAAAGAAGGTAGGTTAGAACAAACCACAGTATTATTATTCCTCTAATGGATAATCAGTAAACCAGCTCATCTTTAAACAGAGCTTCCTCTGCGCAATTAACGATTGCAGAAACGGAGCAATTACCCAGCAGCCCGGGAGGGGACTCGAGCATGGAAACACTCAGCCCCCCCTCAGTTCAATTACGACTGCACCCTGGCAGCTCTTAGAGAGACAGTAACCAAAGGCTTTACAGGCTCTAACACTGAACCCTTATACGGCTAGAACCCCGGACACCAGCCTGGCAGTGAGCATTTAGGCAAGCTCACGGAAGACTTTTCAGGAACCCCCATTTGTAGAGGGGTTACAAAAGCATTAGTCCTATTTAACCCTGATCTGAACGCTGCAGTCACTAATGGCCTGTAGTATTTCTAACCATGGTGAGATAGCCTTGATAAATCATTGCACTGCTACACAGTACTGACAAAACAAATAAAAGAGACAAGATATGGCCAATCCAATGGAATATTAGACCAGACTGAACTTGCCAATCAGGCTCAGCAGGACTTAGCTAGCTAACCTAGGACTACAGCCAGAAATAGGGAAATGTATGAATGCTGACAAAGCTACGACCACCACCACCTAGGAATTCACACAGTACTAATATGCTGCAGGGGATCGGACATAAAAGACCCTCTCTCACTAATGCTTGGGAGCCCATTCACCCGTCACTCACCAATGCCATGAAAGAGAATGCTGCCCTGTCATATCACAGACTATGGCTGCTAGGAATACATGGGGGGACTGGCCTGGTGGCACTGAGGGTTGAGGCGCTGGATGCCATACCTTGCATCACACCGGTGACCTGGGTTCAGGAACGAGCCTGGGCCGTTGGGGGTCAGCAGAGGAGGGAGAGGACTGAGCATCCGGAGGACAGCTCTCCTCTTGCGGGAGGGAGGGGAGCACTGTCTTAGCGTTTGGCTGACCTCTGGCGGAGGCCAGAGGTACAACAAGCATGCAAAGCAAAAACAGGGTAGGGAGTGGTGGACTTCGGCGGGAATGCCTCGACGTCGGATGCACACCACTCCCCAGAAAAGCGGAAAAATCACCCACAGCGATGCCTGGAGACGGGCCCTGCCATCACGAGACTAGGATTGGAGAGCGGTCGCACGAGTCCGGCCAACACTTGGAAGATGGATGGGAGGCTTGGGGGTAGGCCTCCCATCCCACTCAGGGCCCCGTAATCTGAGGGCGATGGCAGGGCGGGCGCGTGAAGGGCTCATATCCCTGAGACCTGGTGGGCACAATGCCTAGGGAGTCCCTGAGGGAAGGCAGGTGCTGTGGTGGAGGGGGGATAAAAATAGAAAGTTAAAAAAGAAAAAAAAGGAATACACGGGGTTGGGGCTATAGGACTAGGTATGGAAAGCAGGTGGCAGAGGCCCACCAGGATCTTCCTTCAGAATCTTGCATGACCCTTTGCCAATCCAGCTCCTATGTCCTAATATTAAGGTGCACATTCTGCCCCGGGAGGTCTGATAGCCACAAAGCATGCCAGACTACCCCAATAAGACTTAAGATGCGACGTGTACGGGCAACATGGAGCCCTGTGGAGGAGGAGAGGAACGGGCGGCAGGGGGTAAGGAGCTGCAGTGAATATATACTGCAGAACCGGGGCAGGCAGAAACATTCCCATCTTGTCGACCTTCACCACTACCACCCCTGCTGCAGGGTTGCCACCACAACGGATGATAAACTGGGTGGGTGCCCGGGAGCTGGGGAGGCGGCCCAACCTTGGTCACCGCCCCACCACCCCCCCCCATGCCCTTCATGCCCAAACAATGACCACAACCACAGAGCAGATACAGAAGGCGGCTTCAGCAGGAGAGTGACTGCAGCTTCAGCACATGACCTGCACAAGCCACTTCCCGGAAGCTGGGATGGACATCACAGAGCTCCCAGATCAGTCTAGCATTTATCAAACTAGGATGTCCACCTGTGCTCCCCAGTAAAGTCTGTTACATCCTAATAATGACGTGTGCAAGCACCTCCAGATCAACCGGGCATTCTCCCTATGCCTCCAGAGCACCCCTCTTATGGCTCCTTCTATACTGTACTGCTTCCCATGGTACCCAGTCTACTCTGCTTTTCTTTATAACCAATGCAAATCCAAGGGAGGATTTCTCCGAAAGGCAACCACAAACCCCTGTAAAAGCAGCGCCCATGTGAATTGAGGAGGCCTACTAATCGCCCTATCTACTGTTTCCAAGCAAAGCAGGTTGAAGGAGAGCACTTCCCTGTAGCTGGCACCACTCCCCCGCAGAACAAAGGAACACCACTAACCCAGAATGCCCTCCCACTAACAAGTTACCAGATACCTGGATAGGAACACCAGCATGATCCACAGTGGGCCACTCCCAAAGCGGACATTAGGGGACTACACATGGCACAGACATTAGGAGATCGAACAAGGGGAGATATTTCGGGGAAGATGCAGAATGTCAGAAATGGGCTTGCAGACTCCCTCGCACTCAGAGTTGCTGCACATCTACCTACCTACCGGAAGAGAATACCTACGGATAGAAATGGGACACGCAGGGGTGGGGAGGGGCAGCGCATGAGCGAATAGGCTCAACAACAATGAATGCACCTCCTATATGAAAGGCTCACTCAGGTCACCATACGCAAGACTCCCAATAACCCGACCAGGGGAGCACCAATCGGTGCAGTGCAATAAAGGGGGAAGGAGATCCCACCCCCTCCCCTTCCTGGAAGCCTAGAAACTAAACCAACCAGCAATGCACAACAGTGTTAACGCACATGCAGTCAGGTGTGAGCTGTGTACAGAGGAGACAACCATCATGACAGCACCTCATGGACCAACTGACTTGAGGAAATGCCGACTCTGACAATACCCCTGATGCTCAGAGTGTGGAGAGGTGGGGGCCAACCAAGCCTCTCTTTGTAAATCACTGTACATATTAGCAAGTAGCTTACATAGTTTAGAGGTGTATAATCTGTGTTGTAGTAGTTCAAGCTGTTTACTGTTGTCCCATCTGTCTTTGACTGATGCACCTGTCCTGATGCCGGGTGGCAGGGAGACTTACAATGGATCGGCATCACAATGCTCCACCCTACAAAAGACCCCAGTTCACATGAGTACACTCTCGCCCCCAACACGACATAACACACCTCTCTGGAAACCGCTCATCTGTAAGTCCCAAGGCTGCTGTACATCAATATGGATAGGTAATGATTAACCAGTACACCTGCACAACATGGAACATCAAAGGGGCCCAAACCAAAGATAAAAAAGACACCAGGTGCCAGGGGCGTTGTTAGGGCTGGGCCTCCGGGGCTAGAGCCCCGAACATTTTATCTGATGCCCCAAACCTTTTCTGTGCTGTGTACTGCCTGTGCGACCTCCATTTTTGTGCACTGCCCATGCGTTGCCTCTGATTTTCTGACCATTTCTCCCCCGACTCCCCGAGCTGCTCACCAGGTGGTCCAGAGCCCTGCTGCTTCACCGGTCCCCTTCTGTAGTAAAATTAATTCCGTGTCTTGTTTAAAATTCATATGGGACACCTAAACTCAGTGTTCCAAGATCCGTAGCAGCCATGGATGGGGCTTCTGAGCGCATGCGGGAGGGACGCCTGACTTGCCGGAGATGTCATCCTAAGAGAGTGGGACAGAAGCTGCCTGCTGTTGCTACAGTTCGAGCTGACTGCAAGTGCATCTGTCCGTCAGCAACAAGGGACTGACTGCCTAAGACTTTGGGCGGTGCGGTGGACTGTGGTCAGGGGTCTGGACCGGCGGGCGAAAATCATCACCGGGAGGCAGGAATCAAATTCAGCCTCTGCTTTGCGGGACCAGGACCGGGACGTGGGTTGTGTGTTATTCGGGGCTGGCAGGGATTACCCTCTTTGGACTCTAGACTCAGGAGTGGAGTTCTTGGCCTGTGCTAGCACTGCCGAGATGAGGAGGGAATGGAGTCGGTGTCAGCTGGAGCAGAAGGAGTCAAGGACCGACAGATCATGATCAGGGCAAATGTACTTATTTCCAGAGATTTCTCTTCCATAGATTTGTGATATGCCCCCGTTTAACTTAGCTGAAAAGGATTTGGTGGTGTTTATTTAAAAAAAAAAAAATGTTCTGTAACAGTAAGATATTTTACAACTCAGCTACGGAAGATGCATTTGGAGTACTACTTATTGTTAAAAACCTTTGTAAAGGAGTCTCTACTCAAATCCCAGTCCAGCAGGTGCAGGCTGAAGGGCCTTTCAGGCTCTGTGCTGCCTTGTCTCATGGAGGTCTCCACTGTGTGAAAATGTGCCAGTGGAGGGGACACACAAAATGCCCCAACATCAGTGGAAAACCGTGAAGCTGGAGCCACAGATCTGAAGTCATGGGGATGGGAGGTACGCAGGGGTGTTGGGTGACAGCTGATGAAATAGGTGAAGGAGGTAAAATTATAAATAAAAGAAGAGACTCGACATATTTCAACTACTGTATAAAGGAAGTTTCCATCGATTTCATCAAAAACCTTGTCAAAGTCCATCAGGAAAATGCTTGTGGGTTTATTTTCATATCATCTGCCCTAACGGCTACTTTTTGCAACAGAAATCCCACCTATAAGTTGCCATTGGGCAAGACCTGTCAGCCTAATGACACCAGTCGCTGCAGAAATAATATGCTTCCCTCCCTCCCTCCCTCAAGCAGGCAGTAACCTGATAAAAGCATTCAGTAAAGCTGAAGAATACCTAACCCCTATTCAAAATTCTGGGTCCAGGCAGGTGTGTCATTTAGGGGTTGCCAGGGGTCACAGTTGCGACTGCTATGACCTTTACATTCTGTTTGTGAACCCTGCTGTCGAGTGTTGCTGCCTGTGATGGCTCACAGCGTTCCTCTGTTTTTCCTCCCTCAATTTGCTTTGCCTTGTGTCCTGTTCTCCTGTTAGCATTTGTTGCTTCTCTGTCCCACTCCTCTGCCACCCCAGCATCCAGTCGCCCTCCCAGTCCCAACCAACAGTTGTGATACCTATATTTTTCATCTTGTGACATTGGGGCAGCACTGCTATGGTGCCAAACTACAGTTTTACACTTGTGTGTGACTTCTGAAGTGCTCAGTTCATGCACTTCAAAGCGTACTATTGATGGTGTCAGAAAAAAAACTATTTGTTCTTCCCTCCAGGCTCCTAGGGGTACCTTAGGGTCCCAAAGACTAGGTCAGGACTCAGAGGCAAGTCAGCAGTCCATCTGTGTTTGGAAGTTGAGTGGCCGCTGGTGACAGAGCAAGGAGAGAGAGATGGGAGACTGATGGCAGGCTAAGGTGCAGATTCTGGGTCAGGTGAGGAATTTGTTTATGGGTGCTGTGCGGTATGTGTAATCAGCATTCTGTGGATCAGGTAAGTGAGGCAGCCAGTCCCCTGGTCTTTGAGTCCTTTGTTATCTGCTGGGACTGTCTGGAGGAAACTAAACTAAAGCGAGAAAGGAAAGGGTGTGGGCCATGGGGTCTTAGAGATAGAGACTCTCTGGCAGGCAGTAAAATCCAATAAAGTCAAACAGTGTTAGTGCAGTAATGGAGTGGGCGCTGACACCCGGTGTGTGTGCTTGTGTGGACTGCATTTGGTGGCTGGCAAGCAACTGCAATGCACTGCATACAATTTAAAGTGAGCAGCAGCTGCAGTCCCAGCCCTCCTCTATGCACCTGTGTACTTAAATATCAGTAGATTTAGCCTAGATCTACTGATATTTAAGATGTACGCTATTAATTCTATGACTTTTAACCCACAACATGAAGTTTTTACCTGACAACTGACACGTCAACAAAAAAAAGGTCACAGAATAATGAAAAAGGAGTGGGTAAAAACAAGGCTAAAGTAGTAGAAAATGTGTTACTTTGCACGAGAGAGCACCAAAATTTCTGTAGCTTCTGGGTAACTGGGGCCAGAGCCCCGAATACTATCTGATGCTAGCAACACCTCTGCCAGGTGCTCCGGCACCTGAAACATCTAAAAAAACAAACTGCCTTCTTCCAGGAAATTAACACACCAGCCAAACAGGCCTCACTATGGAGAAGGGAATGGGTGGGACAGGCCTTTGCGGTGGGAAACAACAACAGAAGGGCAGGAGTGGCAATCCTCATCCACAGGAACACTCATTTTCAGCTAACAGAAGAAAGAGCGGATCCAGAATGGCGAGATATATAGTAATAAGAGGTAAACTTGACAGGCGGGATTTCACCCTGGCAGCAATCTATGGACCGAACACTGATGATTCCCGCTTTTTCACTGCACTCCTTTCCACCCTTGGTGTCCTTCCACCCTTCCCAAGCATTGTTGCGGGGGACTGGAACCAAGTCCAGGACAACAACCTGGACAAATCTAAATCTAGACAAATGAGGCTCATGCCAGCCCAGCGGGCCTCAAGAGAGCTACCAAACTCCATGGGCCTAGTGGACGTATGGAGAGTCCTGCACCCCAGTGCTAGGGAATTTACGTTCCAATCTATCCCATACAACTCCCAAACAAGGCTCGACTCTATCTTAATCAACTGTGAGATCCTGAAGGTGACAACCTCCTGTGAAATTAAGGCCAAAACCACCTCAGATCATAACCCAGTCAATCTAAGCTTCATACCCCCGCACAGCTTAGAGCGCAACAGAATGTGGAGAATAAATAATTCCATGTTAAAAGACCAGAACTGCCTAGACAAAAGAAAAGATGCGACAACAGCATTCTTTGACGAGAACAACAACTCGGTGCCTACCCAATATTTACTCTGGGGAGCATTTATATGCACCTTAAGAGGGGAACTACTCCATCCAGCCACTGGCAAAACAAAAGACAGGCAGAGTGCTTGACACTTCTTCACGAGATCAAAAACCTTGAGAGAGTGGTGTCAGCTGCCCCCTCCTCGAAAACACAACTCCAACTCAGTACAGCCAGGGCCAAATAGGGCAAGCTCCTTCGGGAACAAGCAGAGTTTGCCATATTCAGGACCAACACCACATACGTGGACCAAGGTGAAAAGGAAAGCAAGCTGCCGGCCCTCAGGATTAAACAACAGGAACAGCGCAAACCAGCATTGTATCAATTAATTCCTACAAAACACTAGCTATCTCTAAATTAAAAGACATATGAAGGTGCTACTAGGCCCCCAACACCAAGTCAACTTCCTAGGTACCAACCGGCCCTCTACTTATTAAGCTGAAATGTGTTGCATAATTTAGGGCAAGGTTAAAGCTGGAATGTACTGCATATATAGCATAGGGACTTCTATTGTGTATACCTCTTGTATTATATATATTTTTTTCTTTGTGGTTCTACATTTTATATCTCCTGTCTATGTAACTGTGAACTGTATCTGTATGTGCCTCAGGACTTCCTTGTGAATGAGCTTGCTCAACGGAGTCTTTCCTGCAATAAACTTGAACTTGAAACCAATAACCTCCATTAGAACAGTTAGCCATGATTTACTCACGCATCCCCGGGGAGATAGCCACTGCGTTTCAGGGCTTTTACCAAGCTCTGTACTCTAATGTGATGGATGCCCCCTAATGGGACATCTGCTCCTTTCTGCAGAAGGCCCAACTCCCCAAATTACCTGCCAAGTTCCATAAAATGAATGGAGTTCCAATAGCAGAGTATGAGGTATGCAAGCCGTTTCCTCCCTGGTGCCTGATAGAGCCCCAGGGCCAGATAGATTCTCCCCCAACTTCTATAAATCAATGATGGATTCCATCATAGCACCCCTGACCAGACTGTTCAACAAATTCTATGACCCAGACCAACTGGACCCAAACTTACAACAAGCCATCATCACATTGATTCACAAACCAGACAAAGACCCAACCTCCCTGGGAAACTACAGACCCATCTCCTTGCACAACACTGACCTGAAAATCCTAGCAAAGGTACTAGAGGCTAGATTAGAGGGTGTGGTGGAGAAGCTGATTGGCCCCCAGCAAGTGGGCTTCATGAAAGGTAGGTTTGCTTCAGAGGATCACTTAAGAAAACTTGCACACATTCTAGCGGCAATCAAAAACTCTAACACATCCACTGCCTTGTTTTCCCTAGATGCAGAAAAGGCCTTTGATAAGATCTCCTGGCCCTACCTCTTCGAAACACTCATGAAATTCGGGTTTCCAGACAAATACACAAAATGGATTAAATTGCTGTACTCTCTACCCCTCAGCCAGAATTCTTTGTAACGGGGACCTTTCAGACCCCCTTGACTTGAAGGCAGGCACAGGACAGGGCTGCCCTCCCCCCCCACCTCTTTAACCTATACATCGAATCACTAACCAGGAAACTCCTGCTGGATGGTAACATCCAAGGAGTACAACTGGGAGACCAACGATACAAGATATCTACATATGTAGACAATATACTCCTACTCCTTGAAAATCCCGACACCTCCATACCCCCTGCTCTTAGACTGCTGGAGAATTCAGCAGAATAGCGGGATACAAACTAAATATCGCAAAGTCCTGCATCATGCCCCTTAACCGCCGTACCTTCAAACCAGCGACTTAACAGTGTGTGTGTGTGTGTGTGTGTGGCCCAATGGAATCCGAATAGTGTGAGCTACTTGGGAATCACCCTTTCCCAAAACACCAAACTCATGCTTGACAAGAACCTGGAAGATCTAAGTAAATAAATATGACTTAGTAAGATGGTCAGCCCTACCCCTCACATTATAGACATGCATTAATGTAAACAAAATAAACATTCCCCCCCCAGAGTCCTATATCCCATGAACATGACAGATAAACCATTAACCACAGCTTGGTTCTCACAGCTTTGCTCTGCTCTCACCCAGTTCCTATGGATCGGCAAAACACCACGAAGAGCCTACAATAAGTTCACACACAGCAAATGTTCGGGAGGATTACAACTCCAGGACTTTAGACTTTACTACTTAGCTACCCATGCCACCAAATTTCTCTGGTGGAGAAGACAGGAGAACCCAGCTAAAGCCAACCACCACATGCCTGAGTGAAGACAAATGGAACTAGAACTATGTAGAAAAGCTGGGGTTAATCCCAAGGCACTAACCTGCATACCCCCTCGCACCTAAGAAATTCACTGACTGGGGACTCCAATAAAATATGTAAGGCACTCCATTGCCTACTAGGCACTAACCCATACCAGGACTCACAGCAACCACTATCCGGTAATCCCAGTTTCATAATTCAAAAAACACCAGTGCCCCCCAACTTTCTAAAACACAACGAAATACAAGACCTATAGCACCTCACAGATGGCAACACACTCACCCCCTATCGGAAACTCCAACAAAAAAAAAAAAGCACTATCTAGCATTCCAATCTTTCCCTTCTTACAACTGCAAAACATGTTGACTGTGGCCCTGGGCCCCAAACCATGGAACTTTGAGAACTTCCAAAAATCGGACGGGCTATGTGATCTGGCCGAGAAACGGCATGCCCTCTCCCTCATATACAAAAAAATTAGTAGCCTCCTGAACCGACCCAAACTCGGATAAATGTACATACTGGCAATCTGAGTTTCAGGACTTAGATTCCCCAGATAGCAGGAAAACTATATGGAAACACGCATTCACACTAATAAAATCTGATGGTATCCATCTACTTCAATTCAAAATTAACCCCAACCTGTACTACACAGCAGCCAAACTACATAAAATAGGAAAGCTAAGGATAACTGCTCTCGCTGTAAACAAAGTAGAGGAGCACTTAAACACATCTTCTGGGACTGCCCTAAAGCCAGACCCTATGGGAGTAAATTTTCAGGAATCTCGATCCGATGCTGGGTCTAGAACTGGCTTTCACCCCAAGGAGCTGCTTACTAGGACTGGACCTTGATCCTCTCACGGGGAGGGGGGGTCAGGAAATTCCACATCGCCCTGATTGCCTCGATAGGCAAAAAACTCATACTATGACATTGGATGGATGATGTCATCCCCTCATACATGGAGTGGCACAACACGACCCTAGAAGCCCTGCGCATGGAGAAGATGATCCACCACATGTGTCACACTCCCGGGGTATACAAAACCAGATGGGCCACACTTGAGGCCCTCCTTATAGTTGCCCAACCTACCCGTTCTGGAGCATCCCACATACCCAGCTTCAGTGGGGAGGGTATATCCTCTTCCACATGACCTCATCATGTTAACATACAATAAATAAATGAAGACAATCAGATTTAGGATAGCATCAATTGTTGAAACAAGCTGTACCCACACCCTTCTGCGTAAGTGTCAGTGGCTCAGCAGGTTGCACACTTGCCTCTGAGGCCGGAAGATCAGAAAGCTATGGGTTCTATCCCCACACCAGGCACACAGGTTAAATTGCAGTATACTGACACTGTAGTGCAGCATGAGGGAGGGTGCTGCACTCCTAAGGTGCTGTCTTTCGGATGAGACGTTAAGCTGAGGACCCATCAGCCTATTCTGGTGGTAGTTCAGGTGGATGTTAAAAATCCAATGGCACTTCTCGAAACGAACAGGGGAATTTCCCCGGTATTCTGGCCAAATTTTCTCCATTCAATAAAAATACCACCAACAACATAATCTGGTTCAATGTCAGTCCGCATCCATCTGTATCCCCCTCCCCCGGGTCGCGCCTGAAAATAGGCAGAATTTGTCTAGTGCACTTACCCGGTCAACAAAAACCAAATAAAAATAAATAACTCAGGGGTGGACAGCAACCTGCACACCTGAACTACTGTTATTGTATGTCTGTAGTGCTTTAGCTATATATGTAACATGTAACCATATGATAGCTCAATAACATATACTATTTGGGAAAAAAAAGGAAAACTGAACACTGATGTCGTACAAATGGTGAAGTTGTGGCCGAGATGAGAAAAGTGATGGGAGACGATGCACACACATTGGTGGGAAAAAAAGGAACGCAGGCTGTTGGGGCCTGGTTCCACTGTATACCTGCAGTGCGTTCGGTGATGTGCACATTGGCCTACATGCAACAAAAGCTCCCACCAGAAAAATCCTGACACCCATGGGGTCCTATCACCATTGGTTCAGACCCATTCATTAGTGGGACTTAATGAAGAAGATGGATTCTTGGAAGATCACTTTTATAAGTCAAAAAAAGAACTTTAAGCGCCCATCAACATTTTACAGGAAGCAGGTTTAAGGTCTGAAGAATATGTGAAAAGTGCTCCTATGCAGAAGTACCAGTTATCAGAGAAACTTCAACATAATTCCTAAACTTTTGACACTTTTTATTTATTAAAAATATTAGTCTAAGAGGACACACTAAGTGGGAATCTGCTAACTTCTGATGCATCCTAAGGGAAAGAGAGTTGGATATAACAGAGAAAGACATAAAGACACATATTCACAAAAATACAAAAACATTCAGGTGCATCCTGGAAGAAGGAACACTAAATGCTGTGCATGGTGGCTGTCATCTGATGCACCACAAAGTGGGTTCTTGTTTGCTCCACTATGACTCATTCCCCTCATCTCCCCTAATGCAGAGAAACTCCTCCATCACCCTTTCTATAAGTGGGGCCTCAGCCGATGGCACCTTGCTCTCCAGCTGCCACAGGAGACACTGTATGAGTGGGGGTGTCCTCAGAATCTGAATGCGCTGCCTTCATGGTACCCACCTAGCTCTCAGTTTGTCAGATCTGATTATTTTTCAGTAATACAGGCAAGACTGGAATGGAATGCAGTAGGAGGGAGACATGAACTGGTGTTGAGATCAAAAATATTTAATTTTATAATCTTGCTCAGTTGCTCTAGTCTCAGACTGTGTGTATGTAGTTTTGCTCACTGAGGGACACTATGTTCAGCCTGAGTCTTTGACTGAAAGGGTTGGGAAGGGACTGAAAGTCTGGGTCTCAATTTGGACTGGAGCCCCACCACTGCCTGCCATCCTGGTGTTGCCACAGATCCCTCCACAGTTGGCTCTGTTAATCTCATGGTGATCTGACCCAATGGCTGACGGAGTTGCACAGACCCACGTTCCCATGGTTGGTCACAGGTGGGTCTGAGGAAGGTGCAAGGAAGGACAACCTCCCTGGCCCCTGCCCCCACTGCTAATGTACAGGGTGGGTTGGATCTTGATAAGAATATGAATGAACATGTGAGAATATTGCTTGCACGTGTTTGCTTATGGCAAGGACATCTACAGTACATTTTAACTGTACCAATCCCATCCAATATGATAAACACAACTACAGTTTAATCATGCTGTTTTGCTGAGGCTAGACCGGTTTCCCTCTTTGTCTCTGAAACATGAGATTCCCGTACATGGTATGCTTACCTACAGCACAGTCATGGCTCAGGTTACATCTTTCACGTGTAAACTTTTTTGCAGGGCAGAAATGTCCCTACTATAGCTTAACATCTTTCTTTCCATTTGAAATTCTATATCTGACCCATTATTCCCCCTGTTCTAATTTAAGATTTTAAATGGAAACAGCATGCCCCACTAAAAATAAATTAGGGTCCCAACTGTTTAGAATAATAACATGATTTATTTACTCAGTTCATTTACTACGTGTGTGTGTGTGTGTTATTGTTTCTGAGAAATTCAGTTCTTCACTTTTTTTTTTTTTGCAATGTTCATCTCCAGGTTTTGATGATTTAACAGCAGTAACTCCGATTCAGCATAAATTAGTTTTACCATGCTAATTGTGGGAAACTTGTCAACATTTGTTGGTTGAAGGAGTGTTTTGTTGGTTGAAGGAGTGTTTTGTAATACTCCTTCAGTCCTTTTGTAACTTGTGGAAGAACAGGTTTGACAAGAGTTTACTTTCCCCTTCAGGGAATCTCCTTTCAACATCAAAGTTGTTAACTGTTAAAGAAGGCTAAAAGGATAAGACTGGCAGAGATTAGGAGTGTACAACTAGTGAAAGTGAGAGAGAGAGCGAGAAAAAAAGAAAGCACTATCTTGGTCTTAACTGATTTTTATTTTTGAAGTTATTCACCCTATTGAGTAGTCCTAGGTAAACTGTATAAAAACAAAACAAAACTATGTGACCAAAGCAAGTTACTGCTCTTCTTCAAGTGTTATCTCCTTACAGCCATAATATATGGCCACATGGCCATAATAAGGCGCATTATACAGGAACCTGTAGCTGCCTCCCGCTACTGGCCCGATGTAAAATTGTCCAGAAGACGATACTATCTTCGACTATTGTGCCGTAGTCTACAGTGCTGCTCCTAAGTCTTCCATATCCAGATTGGGCACCCTGTTTAACTCCTGTCATTTCGCTCGATGCTCTCCCTCTCACCCATCACTGTGATCTTTACCACTTGCTGGTATGTCCCTCACTAGAAAGCCATCACCACCTTCACTGCACCAATTTGTGTACAAATCTTGGTTTGGCTCACTTCCCTCCTGTATTTCCTCCTCCCTCACCATCCTTCCCATTCCTGCCCACTCCCTCCGTTCTTTTGACTCCCATCTGCTGATGGTACCCCGCTGCTCAACTGTGATTGGACAGATGGCCTTCTCTCATCACCTCCCTAAGTTATGGAATGCCCTTCCCCATCAAATTTAGCACTCTTCCTTCCTTACTCCATCTCATCTGCTCTGCATAACTTTTACTCGGTAAACTACCTGTATTTAATGCCTACCACTCACCATTTATCTAATTTCTCACCTGTACTGCCCACATAAAGTACCCATCTAATTCCCTGTGCCTCCATCCCCCTGGTTCTCTCCCCCACTACCTTATTCCTTCTCTTTCCCTTCTACCCCCCCTTCTATCACCTACCCCAGCTATCCCCCCCCCCCCCTTTCGGTCACCTACCGATTTAATTTCTACCCCAGCTGACTGATTTCTGTTATTCCCCCCTTGACACACTGCGTACCTTGCACTAAGCCTGATCGCTGCCATAATTAGTTCTCTGCGCTATTGCTGTTTGTGATCTGTATTTGCACTTCTGATGTATATTACTCAGCTATTCTATCGTGTCTTACTGAATTGACACTCTGTAAAAAGTTTCCTGATTGCTTGTATGTATGCTTGTAAATATATACCTTCCCCGCCCCTAGGATGCACCGTGAGACGAGCAACTTGTTGTTCAGTGTGCCCTTCCTGGTGAAACATTTAAATAAATAAATATATATACTGGACTGTAATCCGTCGGCAGCAGGACCTTGTGGGAAGCTTTTGTAAACAGGGTCACACACACACACTAACATGCCTATGTACATGCTGTCTGTGTATGGTATAGCCTATAAAATGTGGCACTGATGATAAGTACAATCCTAACATCATGGAAGAGGAGGGCGATTGCCACTAGAGCTAGCATTGTCATCTCACAAATCTCCCTTCCAAACCATATATGGCATATTCCTTCCAGACAGACACCCCATCTTATGGCACTCAGTAATACCTTCACCATCCTAGTATTACATTATGTTGAGTGTCTGCCATGCCCCCCCACTGGGATATGTATATACTGTACATACTGTAAATATTAGCTTAACTTTCCTGTAACCGTTTTCTATCATGTGAATTTACTGTACATCACTGTGTTTATAAACGTTATTTTCCCCTGTATGTATAACTGTCTTATATAAGTGTATGATGTATCTGTTGTGTACCAACTATTGAACTTTGACCTTATCAGGTCCATCTTGTAAATGAGCCTTGCTCAATGATGTTCGCCTGAATAAATAAAGATTTGATGATGATGATTGGGAATAGGTTGTTCCTGAGCTTTCCATCCTCAATGGGTGGAAGATTCTACTGTCTCCACTGTGCCCTGAGGTATTGAATATACGGTCCTATTCAAGCCTCATTCTCTTCCTGAGGACCCTACCTCCCAGGCTTTAATGAGGAAGATCCCAGAGACGAAGTTTTCTTTGGAGGAAGAAGCTTCTTCTAAAAAGAATCTGTGTAGTTTTCTAGAGGTGGGAAGTACCTCCTCCACAGTCATCCCATATTTTTATCTTGTTGGCAGCTGGACTTCTCTTCTCCTTCTTTGCCTCCTGCTCCAATCGGAAGCTTGCTACTGTGTGGGGGCGGGTCTGACAGTCAGCGGAGCATCTTTTGAAACTTGCCACATCATTCCATTCCACTCCACTAGGTCAGCAGCTAAAGAGGACATCACACAGCAACAGAGCTGAGTGGGCTCCGGCAGCTGAGGGGGACTTAATTCAACACAAGGGGCCAGAACTGCAGCAAAGTTTACGTTTTCAGACTGCTGATTGTTAGCCACCAATCTTGCTGGCAGCTGGACTTCTCTCTTCCTCCTCTGCCCCTTGCTCCAATCGGGAGCTTGCTACTGTGTGGGGGCGGGTCTGCAAAGGTGGATAAAAGGAAGCACATCTAACATGTCCCACATGTTTGTGTCACATTAAGTGAGCGTAACAGCAAAGGAGTGGAACATGTAAAATACTGGCATCTAAGGTGTCAGCAGAGGAAACAGGGAAGCGGAGGACCCTGTCATTGGCTAGGGTAAGGACCTGTTTTCTGCCGCTGTTGCACTCACTGATGGGGTACAGGTAATGGAAGGCCACAATACTGTAACAGGTTACAGAGTATAAGTGTATAAATGTTGTAATGTCAAAGGTATTATAACAAATTAATGAAAAAAAGAGGAAAGGAAAAAAAACATATCTTGTTATGGTATATCCTTTAAAGTGGAAGTATAAGTTGTGTAGTGTAGTTCCTCGTACCACGGACCACTTGCTCTTGTTGGATTTGGGGAAGGGCAGTCAGAAAGTATAAGGCAAGCAACATTTGGGAATAGGTGTAACACACTGCTGTATCCAGGGTAGGGGTAAAAAAAGGTTCAAATAAAGCAAAACAAAAACAGGCAGGGTATAAAATAGATATGCTGTGAGTGGTGCAGTGACTGGAAGCAGCTGTTTTCAGGGAAATTTTCTGGAAATGTAGTGCTGCCCCATGTGCGTGCACCTCTCTGGGCTGAAGGGAGAGGTTGCTCAACTCCAGGCTGAGTTTGCTAAAATTTGGGTGGCCTTCTCCCCCACCCAAGGACCACCAAGTCTGCCACCGCTGCCTCAAAGGTTGCCATGGAGCAGGAGAAGCAGCTGGACTACACTGAGCCCGGGAACGGTGAAGGTGGTAGATCACATGCATATCCCCCATATGGTACCACTACACAATTCCTATTCTACTTTGGTGGGGTGGGACTGTCCCATGGAGGCACCTGTAGTAGTGATAAAGCAGAGGAGGAGGAGGAAGCAACTCCAGATGGGGGACTCCATTGTGAGGGGGAGGGAAGTTAGCTGCCTACCAAGTGCCACGACTCAGAGGGATGGGAAGCGGATCGGATCCTGAGGATTGCTAGGACAGGAGGGAGAGCTGGATGTCATTATCCACTTAGGGACTAATAACGTGGCTAGGGATGAGGATAGGATAGTACTGTACAGTACAGTACAGGAGGAGTTCAGGGAGTTGGGGAGGGTCTTGGGCAGTTAGCATGCTCAGTGGCCTTTTCTGAGGTGTTGCTGGTCTATGACAGTGGGGAGGATAGGGTACTCCATACCAGGACCTTCAACTCTTAGCTGATGGAGTGATGCAGAAAGGAGGGTTTTGACTACACTGGGGATTGGGGTCACACCTGGAGGGATAAGGGTCTGTACAGGGGAAATTTGCCTACATCCATCCGGGAGGAGAACCACAGTCCTCAGTGAACGATTTAAAGGAAAAGTGCACCCTCATATCTTCTAAATGTTATTTGTTTCCATGTCAACAGACAACTTTTTTCATGTAGCTGTTAAAGACGTATGTATCTGCTTCAGTTAGTTTTCACATTTCACACTAGGCCCTGTCACTGTCCTGTGAGGGTCCATGCTGTGGCTGTTGAAATCTCATTGTCCCTGAGAGCCGCATTAGCATATGAGAACATGATGTTAGATCAACCATTTGTATCATGTATCTCTATGCTGAAATAACAAATACCCTGCAAAAACTCTCTGGAAACGTATAAACCGAATGGAGTTTAAAGGGGAAAAAACTTGCATTACAACTCAGATAGCTTGTAAAACTCACTGAAGGTAAATGTGGTATTTCACACCTTCTTACAGCTTGTTTCTTTTAAAACTACTTAAGCAGACAGCCATACTGGGGAGTTTAAAGGCAGATTACGCATAACATTCTCATATGCTAATGCAGCTCTCAGGAACAATGAGATTTCAACAACCATGACATGGACCCTCCCAGGACAGTGACAGGGCCTAGTATGACGTGTGAAAACAAACTGAAGCAGTTGCATACACCTTTACCAGCTACATGAAAAGAGTTGTCTGTTGACATGGGAAAAAAATGACATTTAGAAGATATGAGGGGTGTGGTTTTCCTTTAAATGCTACATTGGTGAGTATGTAAACTAGCTGAAGGGGTGGTGGAAGGAAACAGGAAGACATAAACTGTCCCCCCTCCCACAAGCTGAAGTAGTCAGTAGGGAGAACCCTAAGGGAGGGAAATCCCCAAGGGTCCTGTACCCAACAACAAGAAAAACAAAATGGCAGAAAATGAAGAGGGATGGGAATGAAGGCAGAGGGGATAAGGATAAGGGGGCTGACAGAAAGGGTGGCAATGGAATGTGGAAGGCCATGTGTGGAAATGCTAGAAGTCTGGGAAACAAGATTCCGGACCTAGCGGCCATGACAGCAGAGGCAGACCTGGACATTGCCGCCATTACAGATTCATGGTGCAATGAGAACCATGACTTGGATATAGCCATGCCAGGCTATACTCTAGACCCAACACAAAGGACCCGGCAGACTGGCAGGCATTTAGAACTGCCAGAAATGCCTGTGTTAAAACTGTACGTGCTACTAAAGCAAACTTCTACATCTCCACTCTGAAGCAGGCCAAAGGGAACTCCCAAAAAATCTGGAAGACACTGAGATCCATTGAAGGCCATCCTGCTGCTTCCTCCCTTCCCACCAAGATTCTGGCCAAGGACTGCGAATCCTCGAAGAACTTAGCCTTCACTTTGCCACTGCCGGGTTGGCATTCGACTCCTCCCCATACGCTAGCAGAGTGAATAGCAACACTAGCCCAGATACTACACATGCTACTCCACCTCATCCCTTCCAGTTGTGCCTGTTTAGCTACAAAGAAGTCAAAGACATAATTCTTAGCCTTGACGCCAAGAAAAGTGCAGGGGATGATGGCCTTGAATCATTTTTCTTGTGGTTAGGCTATGCCCAGCTCACAGCCCCCCATCCTTCACATCTTCAACCTCTCTATAACCACAGCCACTGCTCCATCCTGCTGGAAATCTGCTCATATTCTTCCTCTCTTCAAATCAGGAGATCCTTGTGACTTAAACAACTACCGTCCTATCTCTATCTTGCCCGTTTTCTCCAAAGTGCTGGAAAAACTGATATACAACCAACTAAAAAATCACCTCGAAGCGCACTCACTCCTAAACCCGGCCCAATCTGGCTTCAGGTCGAAGCACAGTACCATCTCAGCCTTGGCTAAAGTCTCTAATGACTGGATCCATACTATGGACACCAAAGAAGGTTACTGGTGCAGTCTTTCTAGATCTCAGTAAGGCCTTGACACTGTAGACCATCACCTCCTAATCACACTGTCTTGCCTACATAGGTGCCACCCACTTACCTTACAGTGGTTTAACAGTTATCTCACAGGAAGGATACAAAAGTCAAAGCTGATGGCCTACTATCCGCCCCTTCCAATTGCCAGAGGAGTCCTCAAGGCTCCATGCTAGGACCAATCCTTTTTTCCTGCCACATCAACAACCTTGACTCCCATAAAGAACTCTAGCATACATTTCTTTGTGGACTATACGGTTTTATGCAGCATCAAGGCTCATCCTTAACTGAAGTCAGGGAAGCACTCCAAGCTGACTTTATCCAGTTAGAAAGCAACCTTATCAATGCCAAGCTTCTCTTAAACGCCAAAAAAACCAAGACAATGATTTTCTCGAGACTTGCCTTGTCTGGTGCCCTACCTACCCCACCTAAAAACTTCATAGTTACCTCCCTAGGTGAACCCTTGGAAGTCATACCTAAATTTAAATATCTAGGTATGTGGATAGACAACAAGCTTTCCTTCAACGACCATCGAGGATCTATCAAAGAGGCTTAAAGCAAGCTTGGGTTCACTATTTAGAAATGGACACCCTCTTTTCTCTCGCGATCTGCAAAAGACTTGTCCAAGCAACATTCCTTCCCTTGCTTGACTACGGAGACATTATCTTTATCTCCTCCCCAACCTTGAGCCTATCTAAACTGGACGTACTCTATCACCGTGCTCTTCGCTTCATTACTACCTCTGCGTACAGGACCCACCACTGTGATCTTTATGCAGCAGTTGGGTGGACCTCTCTTGCCACCAGACGCTTCCTGCATGCTGGCATTTGGACCCTCAAATTACTACTCCACAAACTGCCTATTTAACGTCTCTCATACACATCTCACATAGCGCCTACTCCCTAAGGAAATCCAACCTTATCCTACTAGATGTTCCCAGAACACGTACCACAGCTGGCCAAAGAGCTGTCTCGTATGCCCTCCCAAACATTTGGAACCAACTACAAGCCATGCTGAAGCTAACCAGCATCGTATCAATTAACTCCTACAAAACACTAGCTATCTCTAAATTAAAAGACATATGTAGGTGCTACTAGGCCCCCAACTCCAAGTCAACTTCCTAGGTACCAACTGGCCCTCTACTTATTAAGCTGAAATGTGTTGCATAATTTAGGGCAAGGTTAAAGCTGGAATCTACTGCATATACAGCATAAGGACTTCTATTGTGTATACCTCTTGTATTATATATTTTTTTTCCTTGTTGTTCTATATTTTATATCTCCTGTCTATGTAATTGCGAACTGTATGTGTATGTGCCTCAGGACCTCCTTGTGAATGAGCTTGCTCAACAGAGTCTTTCCTGCAATAAACTTGAAACTCTGTTTAGGAAGGACAGTGTGGGTAAGAAAGGGGGAGGAGTGGCTCTTTACATGAGGGATAGCATTAAAGCAACAGAGAAACAGGAAATACAGAGAGGGGCGGAGGTACTGCGAGTCACCCTAGAGACGGGGAACGGAGCAGCTATTCGAACTGGAGTGCTCTGCAGACCTCCAGCATGGGGGTAGGGAGATGGATTTGGTTCTGGTGGAAGCCATCCAAAAGATTGCAAATAATGAGGAGGTGTTGCTGGTGGGGGACTTCAATCTGATGGATATAGACTGGAGCATCCCAGCTGCAGCTTCAGCTAGGAGCAGGGACACCTTGGACTCCCTGCAAGGGGTGTTCTTCAGGCAACTAGTAAGAGAACACACTCATGAGGGAGCAATATTGGACCTTGTACTCACCAGCAGAGACAGAGTTGCAGATGTCACAGTGGATGACCACCTCGAGATCAGTGATCACTGTATGGTGTGGTTCAATGTGAGAACTGTGGCAGAATCAAACTGCACAAAAGCGAGTGTCCTGGATTTCAGGAGGGCTGACTCTGCAAAGATACTTTACAAAGATGGGGGAATGCCTCAGGGATGCCCTGGTTTGGGGGGGGGGGACTTGGCTGGAGTGGAGGAACAGTGGGCAAAACAAAAAGGGGCCACAGTGAAGGCAACCAACCTCTGAGTCAGGCAAGTAAGCAAAAGTAAGAGGGGAAAAAAGACCAATATTTTTTTTATATACAGTGGCTAGAAAGCTAAGGGCAAAAAAGTTAGCATTCAGGAGGTATAAGGAGACACAGAGGAAGGAGGATATGGATGTGTATCAGGAGAAGCAGAGGGATGCAGGGAGACCCCTTCTTACCTTGGTCCCCCATGGCAGGGGTTTGCTCCTTTAGTCTTCAGGGGCAAGAATTGAGGAGGGAGCAGCAGCGCTCACACCTTTATAGGGTTGGTGACATCAGCAGGTGACGTTGGCATAGGCAGCCCCAGCTGTACTGCTGGAAACTGCAGGGTTCAGTACTGGGGCTGGTCCTCTTTAATGTCCTTATAAGTGACATTGCGGAGGGACTGGAAGGAAAAGTATGCCTCTTTGCAGATGACACACAGATCTGAAACAGGGTTGTTACATAAGGGGAGTGAAAAGGATGAGAAGGGACTTGGCAAGGTTGGAGGAATGGTCAAAAGTATGGCAGCTTAGATTCAATGCAAAGAAATACAAAGTAATGCACCTGGGAAACAAACACCCAGGGGAAGAGTACACAATTGGGGGTTGGGGTACTAACAACAACAAAAATGGAAAGGGACATGGAGGCAGTCATATCAGATTACCTAAAGGTAGGCAAGCAATGTGAGAAGGCAGAAAGGAGGGCTGGGGGAATGCTGGGATGCACAGGGAGAGGCATCACCAGTAGAAAACAGGAAGTTGTCATCCCTCTGTACAGACAGTTGGTGAGACCCCATCTGGAGCACTGCATGCAGTTCTGGAGACCCCATCTCCAGAAGGACATAGACAGGATGGAGGTGGTCCAGAGGAGGGCAACTAAAATGGTGCAGGATCTGCAACAGAAACCATACAAAGAGAGAGAGACTAAAGGAGTTTAATATGTATACCCTCGAGGAAAGGGAGGGGGAGACATGATAGAAACTTTCAAGTACCTCAAGGGAATCAACAAAGTCCAAGAGGGTAGCATCTTTTAGAAAAAGAGATGTGCAAGAACAAGAGGGCACAATTTGAAGATAGATGGGGGATGGCTCAGGGGCAACGTGAGGAAGTATTTTTTTCAGAGAGAGGGTGGTGGATGCATGGAATGGCCTTCCAGAGATCGTGGGGTCAAAAACAGTGGGGGAATTCAAGAATGCATGGGACAGACACAAGGCAAATATAGTGGGGGGTAGGAGGAGGTAGGCTGTTGGTTAACTAGGAGCTGCAGTTTATCCAATAGGTAGGGAAATGGGCAGACTGGGTGGGCCAAGCAGTCCTTATCTGCTGTCAAAGTCTTTATGTTTCTATGGAAAATCTTCCTTGTGAGTCCTGCTTCACTGATGGTGAAGTTCCGATGGTGTGAACTGATGACTGAGATACCCCCAAAGATCATCTTCTGGTGTGACTGGTGAATGGTGATATGTAGACAGGCATCCTTCAGATCTATGGATGCTAAATAATCCCCCGATTTGACTGCCTGTATAAATGATTGCAAGGACTCCATCTTGAAGGTTGTGTGGTGGACAACCTTGTGTAAATGTTTCAGGTCCACAATCAGTTGGTAACCAGCCCCCTTAGTCCTCTTCAAATCAACACCATGCACTTATCCCACTAGTGACTCCCACATATTTCCTGCCCTGCCTATGATCACCCTACTTTACCCCACACATTATACCCGGCCCCTTTCTTTTTTTCTGCCACACATTATATCCTACCACCCCTTTTTTTTTCCCTCTTCCCTTTCCTCCCACCCTTTCTTTCCCCTCCTCCCCCCTTTCCCTCCCTAGCACTTCCCCCCATACTGTTTCCTTATATGTCACCCTCCTTCCCTTTATGTCCGACAAATGCTTTGGCTGCTCTCCGCTCCCGTGGTTCCCACCACCCCCAGTGTGTCACATTCCACTTTGTCTTCCCCTATGTGAACCCACTTTTGTCCAGCTTATCCAAACATCTCCATTGTATTTCTCCTTGTTGTATTGTGTTGTACTCTAATTGACGTGGAACCTTTGTAAAAGAGCCTCGGCTCAAAGGTATTTGTAATCCTAGACTTAAATAAATAAAAAAATAAAACCCCCTGACTTCTTGGGAACCACAAAATAAACCGAGTAGAATCCCAGACCATCTTCGTTGGAGGAGACTGGGACAACTGCCTGACTCTGTATCAAGTGAAGTGTCTGAATTACCGCCTGCTTTTTCGCTGGGTTTTATGGTTCAGGGGATTGCAGGAAACAACCTCTTGTGGGTACTGTGATGAACTGTATGGCACAGACAATAGCCAGGATTTCCAGTACCCACACATCTGACATTAGCTGGGGCCATCGCTGGTAAAGATTCTGCAGTCTTCCACCAACAGAAGAGGGGCAAAGATGGGCCCCCATACCTTTACTCCCCATGCCACTGTTTCGTCTGTGGGAGACAGATCCTCTGTTCCTCTTTGCCTTTGAATCTTGAATAGGCTCCCCTAATCCTCTGACTCCTATAATTCTAAAAGGGATAAAAACTGCCTCTGGACTGTCACTGTCTTGCAGCCCCCTGCTCTCTTGATATGGAGTTTGCCTTCTGTTGTTGTCTGGATACCAGAAGTTGTCCTTTCTTAGCCTAGATGTCCTTTAGGATGTAATCTAGTCCAGGGATGAATAATAACCCTCCTTCCAAGGACAGATTAAAAAGCTTTCATCTGGATGCCTGGTCCATGATGCAGTGTAGGAGCCAGACACCCCACATAACTGCCATAATATGATAAGTGCAGCATGCTGACATTAGTAAACTGTCTACTGTGGCATTCCCCCACAAGGGGAAAGGCCATGGACACAAGCTGCAAAATGTTTTCCCTTCCAGTGCCAGAGGGACGTAGCTAACCACAGCAGTAACCTATGAGTTTAATGGCCTGGACACAATAAAAGATGCACACGATGTTCAAAGATTTACCCATTCAAATTCAAGGCAAAAACCCTTCTGCAAAAGGTATCCATCTGCTTATCATAGGTGTCAGTTAGGGACACCAAACGTTCAACAGATATGGCTGCATGCTTAACAGAATGATGCACAACCTTATCTGCCAACGGAGGAGCCTCCCAGTTCCTGAAGCTCTCCTCCAGCAATAGGTAACATCTCACCCTCAGCCTAGGGAGCTGTCTGCATTTATCCATACTGGCCCATTCCTGTTCAATAATCTAGTAACTGCACAAAGTTTGGAAAACACTTCAGTGCAGAGGAAGAGGCAGGCCGGGTAGGATTAACATCTAAAGTCTCCATGAACTGCACCTCCTTCAGCTGCAATGTCTGACAAGCTTCTGTGATAAGATATGACACAGACTTTTTTAATTTTTTTATCAAATGGGAGGGATTGAAACATTTTTCTTTGGCTCTGTCGATTCCTCCTTTTCCTCATAGTCCTCTTCCTCTTCCTCAATGAACAACACAACCAGGTCAGGATTTTCCCTGTGGCCCTCTGTACCATCATCTTGACCTTCTATGCCGTCAAAGTCGGGAGCTGCCTGCACATCTGGGTGAGCAGTATCACTCCACTTTGGTACACGTGGACATGTCTGAATGGCCAGCCTTGGGATCAGGTGTGTTGGTGGGGATGCCCTCTGGTACATCAGAACTCAGCAGCTGATTTAAGAACAGCAAAAAGGATTTGCATAACTCAGACTTACCACTGCCAGTCAGCATTCCGGGTCCCCCCCCCTCCCCGACTCGGGGGTTTGGCTGGTGGGACAGAAATGCACATGTTAGATTGTGTTACACAATTAGGGCAGTAAGACCTTAAAGGGAAGGGTCTCATAATCCTGCTGCAGGTATTACATCTCTTAAATATGACAGGTCTCCGATAAGCCATGGTGCCACTTCCTATTAGTTCTTAAGTATGCAATGCTGCAGCCAGAAAAGCAAAAAATGTACATATATATCTACATACGAGGCCCCTTAGTCCTCTGCTGCAGTAAACAGAATATGCTGTGCTTGAAAGATAACTGCAACAGTATACTAGGCCCCTATAATCTTATGTTGTACAGTAGCTACAAACAGGGAGAAGGCAACAGAGAGACCCATCCCCTGAGCCTAGGTATATCCCTAAAACTGGTCTTGTAGCTCAGGGACCCGTTTCTTACAATGGTAGTGGAACCATAGCCTTTGTGCTTCCCCTGATCAGAGACTGTTGTCACTGAGCTCCTAGTGCACTCCTCACTCGTGGTGCTGTCCCACCCCAGAAAACAAGGAGAAAATAAAAGTAATGCTATGTGAAGTGAAACGCTCCAGCTCTGGCTGAGTAAGACAGTGAGAGCACCAACATGTGCTAGCATAGTGACATCATGCCGATGTGTGGGACGTCACACCCATTTTACAGAAGCGCACCATGCTGAGCTGCAACAGAGAAGCAAGTTGAAGCAGGCAAGCCTCAGATGGAGGCACAAACAACCTCCTACTAGCAAGCTGAAGTGGGCACACCTCGGAGGAAGGCACAAACAACTTCTTGCAGGCAAACCACCAACAACAGTGAGGGAACTGCACGGCAAACATAAAAGGGTACAAACTGTTGCGCTGTTGGGCTGTTCTGAAGATGAGAGCACTCACCTCCCTGGTAAGCAGAGAACTCGCAAAAAAGGTAGGGCCGTTATTAAAACAATGACAGGGAGGCTATTATAAACAGATAGTCCCCTGCAGGCTGCTCCCTGTAAAAATCGGCTCCCTGAACAGCCAAGGGCACAATACTGCTCAGATTGGTTTCAATGCAGCCTAATTAAACAAATGCCCCAGCTGAAGGGAGAAAGCTGAGGAGGGTCAGCCGCCAGCAGTGTGCTAGGGGAATAAGAAAAAGGAGAAAGTAGATTAGAAAGGACCCAAAGCTAGCTGACTGTGTCCTCTCAAATAAGGAAAAAAAAAAACACTTCGCTAAGGCAGCAGGCTGAAGTAAGCAGAGACCTCTGCTGCACACCCTAATTAAAGTACAGTGGCAAGTGGCCCCAAATTCATGCACAAAAGGCACTGAAATGTGGGGGGAAAAGCTGACAAGTTAGTCAATTTGAAAGCCGCAGATTAACAGGCTTGATTTCTAAATTTGAGGATGCTCCCTGTCATCAGGTAGCCCCAACCTGCCTCCCAATTGCACAATTCTTGTCCAAAATTAAACAAATTAATTGTAGACAAACATGTATTCTGAAAGAGCTCTTCCCATGCTGCGTACCACTACAGTGGCACAGAAAAGATTGGGAAATGAGTGATCTCAGAATGCTCATGTACCCAAAGTTCTATGCTGCTTGATGGCTTTGGGCTGTGCTATTACAGGTGTTCATTACCCATACAGTATGTATTAATTTCCCATTGGCAACCTGGTGTGATACAGAAAACATATTATTCTACCCAGCCAGAAATTGATTCAGTGGTAATCATGACTGCACATAATGGATCTCAAGCCCCCCAGAGGACTTTTATTTTTAATGTGTTAGAGTACACTGGTCCCAGGGACATTTTTCAGGCACAACCTGGGCCATCAAGATGACACATAATAGTGAACAGTAAAATTTATTTATTTGAATTTTGGTAACCGGGTAAGCCCACTGAGACCATGCAGTCACTTTTTCAAGGGCGACCGGGGGAGGGTACAAAGGACAAAATAGCATACAACAAACATAGAGGCACAGAACTACACAAAAACAAAATTAGCATAAAAAACTAACGACACACGATTGTACAATAAACAGGGCTTAAATGCATATAGAGAGAGAAAAGCAAATTTAATACAAGAATTATTAGTATGGAATGATGCAGCTGAATAAACCAGGCAAGCAATGTACAACTCATCAGAGCCAATAAATACAGAAGTACCACTGCAAATATATAGTATGTGTGCCAAGGTTATAAGAACAATTTGGCAATAAATTTATGACAAGGTACACAATTTACAGAATATGCAAATACAACGCAAAGACACGAACAGAAGAAAGTAAAAGAGGCCAGCAGGACTTCGAAAAATCCAGACTGTGACATACTTGGATTTCCATGTCCAGGAGGCACTTGCAGGCAGAGTCAGCAATGAGGGCAGTCCTGTAGTGTGATTTAGCTAGCAAGGCAAGGCAATTTTATTTCTATAGTGCCCTTTCACAAAAGCTCAGAGCGCTTTACAATAAATACAATAAAAACTTTACAGCAATTTATATAACAACAGATTGTGAGTAGTAGTTTAAAACAGAAACATCAGCAATAATCTGAAAGTCAGGGAAAGGCTTCATCAAAGAGACAACTTTTTAAATTAGTCTTAAAGGCCCCTACCATGAGGGCAGATCAGATATGCTGTGGCAAGGCATTCCACAAAGTAGGTGCCACAAAGAACAGCTACGTAAGAACTTATCGTAACAGTAGATCTTTGAGGGGATCTCAGTCATCAGGTAACACTGTAGGAACCTTCGCTGTCGGTGAAGGGGAATCCACACGGAAGATTTTCAGCAGTACAACTAGGGCTGTCCACGCCCTCGACGTCAGCCAACATCACCAATCCTATATAGGCGTGAGTGGCCCTGCTCTGTCCTCAGTTCTTTACCCCCGGGGACTAAGGAAGCAACGCCCTTGCTCCAGGAGACCGAGGAGAGAAAGAGGCACCCACACCTAAATAAAAGGCTGGATACAACAGACACACAGTTCCGAGACAGAAGCCCGAAGAAGGGGGATGGTGGGTGGGAAAATATACCTGATGACTGAGATCCACTTGAAGATCTACTGTTACGGTAAGTTCTTATGTAACTGTTCTATCTTCTTCGGGGGTATTTCAGTCATCAGGTAACACCGTAGGAATGAGTACCAAGCAATGACAAGTGCAAAACAGACAGTCTAGGAGGAAGGCTCTCCATAAACTTAAGACAGGAGTCCCTGCAACATGGCCCTGCCAAATCCTGCACTGGCTCTTGAGGCAATGTCCAGACTGTAGTGCTTGGTGAAAGTATGGACTGTATTCCAAGTGGAAGCTGCAAAAATGACAGCAGCTGGGATCCCTTTGAACCAAGCCACCGAGGTAGCCATACCTCTGGTGGAATGAGCTCTGACAGCACCAGGCAATTCTTTGCCATACTGGTTGTAGCAGAACACAATGCAATTTGCCAACCATTTGGATAAACACTGCTTAGTAACTGAAGCGCCCTCTCTGCCCGGGTGAAGGAAACTAACAACTGCTTAGACTTTCTGGACTCTTTAGTCCAAAGCAGGTAGTACTTCAAAGTTCTGCACACATCTAACATATGGAGCAGTACTTCCACTGGATTGGCATGCTCAGGAAAACAAACAGGAAGGTCGACAGACTGATTAATGTGAACTCAGAAACCACCTTAGGCAGAAAATACAGGTTACTCACCTGTAACAGGAGTTCTAGGAGTGGTATATGTTGTTCATCCACACTTTGTGGTAGGTTCTTTGCCACTTTAATTCTTGCCATAAGGTCTTCAAGCTGGCTCCTCCCACCCACCCGGGTGGTAAAACCTTTGGCTCCGCCCCATGATGCCAGCTCTAGCCCACTGGAAGCCAGGTTGCGTGTCGGAGCCGGGGAGGTTGGGTGGGTCATGTGGATGAACATATACCACTCCTAGACCTCCTGTTACAGGTGAGTAACCTGTATTTCTAGGGACGTGGATATATTGTTCAATCCACACTTTGTGGCAGACTCCTAGCAGTTCTCCGGGAGGATGGAGGCAAGGCAGGCACCCCCTACTTGGGAAATAAGGACTGGAGAACCGAGGTCCCAGAACAAGCATCCCGGCATGACTCTAGGTCAACGTGGTAATGGGAAATAAAGGTGTGTGCTGACTTCCGGGTAGCAGCCCTGCAGATTTCCTGGATAGGGACATCCCTAGAAGCAGCCACCAAAGCAGCAGTATGGCGGGTAGAATGAGCTCTTATCCCTTTGGGAGACTCCATGCCTGCCAACCTATAGCAGAGATCTATGCAGGAGGTGACCCACCTGCTTATCGTCCGCTTGGCTGCAGGTCTGCCAGGTGCGGCTTCAGCAGGTGACAAACAGCTGGCGAACCTCTCCGTAATTTCAACCATCCACTCCCTTATGATAGCGCGCCCTTCTAGGATCAAGGAATGGAGCCTATATTAACCTCCGAGGTGTGATTGGAGTAGAACACCAGCAGAGTCAACACCTGGTTAAGGTGAAACTCCGACACTACCTTTGGAAGGAACTTCGGGTGGGGGCAAAGGACAACCTTGTCCCTGTGGAAGACCAGGTAGGGAGGCTCGATGGAAAGTGCCTGAAGCTGTCCCATCTTTCTGGCTGACGTGATAGCCACCAAGAAGGCGGTCTTCCACGACACGTGAGAGATGTCACACCTGTGCATCGGTTCGAATGGCTTGCCCATGAGCTTAGCCAATACCAGCAGTAGATTCCACGGAGGTGGAGGTTCTTGCACTGGAGGGGATATGTGGTCTAAGCCTTTGAAAAAGTGCCCGACCACTTTCTCCTGCACCGACTGTTTGCCAGCCCGCGCCCAGTAAGCAGAGATGGCTGCCAGGTGCACCTTAAGGGTCATTGACCGAAGCCCTAGCTGAGAAACGGACCACAGGTAGTCCAAAATACTAGCCAATGGACAGGAAGAGGGGTCCAACCCCTTGTCCTGACACCAAATGGAGAATCTCTTCCATTTGAAGGCATAGCATTTTCTGGTCGACTCCTTATGGGACGCCTCAACGATGTTGAGGACCTCGTCAGAAAGACCCTAGGCCTGGAACTCTAGCCGCTCAGGAACCAGGCCGTCAGGTGCAGGGATTTAAGTTCTGGATGGAGAACCTTCCCCACGTCGACTGAGATCAGGACCGGGCAGGCTGGAAGCTGCCTCGGGAGCCTGGAGCTGAGGCTGAGGAGACCTGGGTACCAGAACTGGCGAGGCCAGTCTGGGGCTACCAGAATCACCTGCGCCTTGTCCCTCTTCGCCTTGAGAAGCACCTTGTGGATCAATGGAAATGGAGGGAAGGTGTAAAAGAGGCCCGTGGTCCATGGCCTCGAGAAGGCATCCCCCTGCAGCGAGCCCTGCTGAGGGGGCAGGCGTGAAACAGTCTCAGCTTCGCATTCTCCCTGGAGGCGAACAGGTCCACCTGAGGGATGCCCCAATGGGAGAACAGGTCTTGCACTACCTCCGGTAGGAGGGACCACTCATGAGATGCCGCACCTATTAAGCTGAGGGCATCGGCCAGACTGTTGGAGGCTCCTGCCACATGGATGGCTAGGAGATCCGCCTCCAGGCTGATCACAAGAGACCAAATGTGGAGAGCTTCCTTGAACAGAGGCAAGGAGTGCGTCCCGCCCTGATGATTGAGATAGGACATGGTCGTGGTGTTGTCCGTCTGGACCTGAACCACCTGACCCTGTACAAACGAAGCGAAGGCGGTGAGGGGTAGTCGAACCGCTCGAAGCTCCAGCAGGTTGATGTGGCATCGAGAGTCCTGAGGGGACCAGAGGCCGAGGGCCCAGAGAACCCCCAGATGGGCATCCCAACCCAGCAGAGAGGCGTCGGTCGTTAGAGTGACAGTCAGGTCGGGGCAGACAAACGGGATACCCTCCTGCAGATGAGCTGGGATGAGCTACCACTGCAGGCCGTCCCACATCTCCTGGGTCACTATCACCAGCTGGTCCAAAGGACTGGAGCGCTGTGACCACTGGCTGGCCCGCACCCATTGCAGGGGACGCATATGCCAGCAGGCCCAATGGACCACGCTGGTGCAGGCCGCCATGAGGCCAAGAAGTCGCAAGAAGTACCAGGCAGGGTGCAACTGCCCAACCAGAAATGACTGGGCAAAGGAGGAAAACACCTCGGCCCTGTCCGCCAGGAGCTGGGCTCTGGCTCGAAGAGAGTCGAGCTCTGCCCCGATGAACTGAATCACCTGCGATGGCACGAGTTCCGATTTGGCCTCACTGATAAGGAGGCCAATCTGAGAGCAGACCTGGAGGGCCAGATCCCTGGACCGCTCCACCTCCAACATGGAGGGGGCTGCAATCAGCCAGTCATCCAGGTAAGGGTACACCTGGACCCTTCAGCACCGCAAGAATGCTGTCACCACTGCCATGCATTTTGTGAAAACCCTGGGAGCTGGAGAAAGGCCGAAAGGCATGGCCCGGAACTCGTAAAGAGATCCCTCTGCTCTGAAGCGGAGGAATCGCTGATGAGACGGACGGATTGGGACGTGAAAGAATGCGTCCTGGAGGTTCAGAGAGCAGAAGCACATGCCTAGATCCAAGGATGGAATGATCTAAGCCAAAGTGACCATCCTGAAGGTGCGTGGCCTTAGGAACTTGTTCAGGTCGAGAATGGGGCGCCAGCCCCCCCGTCCGCTTTGGGACCAGGAAGTACCCGGACACAAACCCCAGGTCTGGAGGAGGATCCACCACCTCGCTGATCACCTCCTTCTGGAGGAGCAGGGCAACGTCGGCTTAACGAGCCAATAGAGAGGATGCAGAGCCCGTGGCCCCCCTATGGGGCGACGGCTTGTTAGGGAAGGGACTGCTCGAATCCCAGAGGCAGACCCCCACAGACCATTTCCAGCTCCCAGCGGTCCGTGGTGATAGCGGACCAGGAGGAAAGGAAGTGGCGGAGCCATCCCCCCACGGGGGGGAACCCGGGAAGGAATGATGAGGTTGAGGGCGACACCCCTCAACCCATCACTGGGCAGGCTTGGAAGAAGGGCTGGCCGAGGGGCCGCCTGGACCCTTCCCTCCAGGCTTCCTACTAGAGAAAGTGGCAGACTTGGCCTTAGGGCGCCAAGTGTGAGCCTGCTGGCCCTGTTGCTGATGCTGCCGGGCTGGACATGCCGCAGGGGCAGAAGGGCTTATGCTGCTGCTGGCAGCCTTTGTCCTTCTGGGCAGATGTGACAGAGTCCAAGGTAGCACTGAACTTCTCGATCCTCTGGAGATGGTATTCCACCCCTGGCCCGAACAAGTCAGTGCTCAGGAAGGGAACGTCTGCCAGCTTGTGCTGGGTGTCCGCCGTAAAGGTGGAGATCCGAAGCCAAGCTCTGCGGCACATGGCTACTGCGGCCACTACTGACTGGGCACAAGAGTCACCGATGTCCAAAGAAGTTTGGAGCTGTTTGGCCACTGCCCTCCCCTGATTCCGCACCTGCTTGACCGTCGTCTGAAGGTCAGCCGGGAGATGAGGAATCACCTCATCCAGGGAACCTATAAGGGCGTGTGAAAAATGTGCCATCAGTACAGTCGAGCTAGCCTGTCGAAGGTCTAGGGAGGAAGCAGCGTAAACCTTCCGCCCCGAGTAATCCAGCTTTTTGGATTTTTTTGGGGTTTTTTTGGTTTTTAAATCGGGCGGTTTGTCCACATCCCTAGTGTTCCCGGAATGCTGGAAAACTGGAAAACGCTATCGGTCACCAACCCTTCCGCAGAGGGGTGCTCCGAGAAACTGGAGAGTGACCCGGTGGGGATCGCACACTTGCGAGCCATCCTGGCTGAAGGCGCAGGGCAAGATGCAGGCTGCTGCCACAACTCCAGGGCCAGGCCAACAATGGCTTTGGCCACAGGGAAGGCTTCCATAGGGGAATCTCCTTGGTCCAGTATCTCCGTGAGGGGATACCTGGCCCGTTTCTTACGGGTTCGAGCTGCATCCCAGTGGACTCTGAGATGAGCCGAAGTATTCCCAAGAACGAGGATGGGCTCTTGTCCACGGACTGTCCTCCTGCAGATTCCAGGTCAAGGGGCATGGAGTACAGGGAAGAGGAGTCAGACTCCAAGAGGTCTGCGAACAGCTGCTGAGCACCTGAGCCACCCTCCACCTGCCAAGGCTGATCGGGAGTGAGGGTGACTGACAACCTGTGGGGCAAGCCCTGACCTGACCGAGAATTCTTGGTCGGGGCCCCAGTCTTCGGTTGAGGAGGCAGCGGTTCCACCACAATGGGTGGAGCAGCCGGTTTCGGCCGAACAACCGGTGCCGGGGTCGGCTTCTCGATTACTAGGAGGGGTTGCTTTGGTTGCTTGGGCGACAGCCACTTAATGGCCAGAGAAGGTGACGGAGTCGGCTTGTTACCAGCCAACAAAAGTTGTTGCCACATCATGTCCTCATAGCGCCGGCATAACTTATGTCGGAGCCTATCCTCTGAAGAGGATCAAGAGGACGAGTGGCGATGCCACTTTCCATGGTGCTGAGACCGAGACCGCCGATGTCAGTGGAATCTACCTGACATGGAAGAGGACCAAGACCGAGACTTTTGGGGTCGCCGAGGGTGGGTCAGAGAGGGGGCAGGGGAAACCCGCTCATCCCTCGGTTCAGGGTCCTTGACCGGGGACTTCCGCACAGGAGGCACGGGCAAGTCCTCGGTTACCACCGGGGAACCGGTGAAGAAGGGTTGTCAGCTTCTCCAGTCGACAACCCATCCAACGGGTCGAGAAAAATCTCGACCGCGTCAAAAGGTGTCTCAGCCGGCTGACCTGACGGGGACACCGTGAAGCCAGTGGCCTTAGCCGCAACCTTGACCGAAGTCGAGAGCCGACGGTCCGGTGAAGGGGATCTCTTCCGCTCCCACGAACGTCGAGTGTGGGACGTTCCTTTCGGTTCTATTTTCTTCAACCTACTAGTATGTCCCGATGGTCCTTCTCCCTTTATGGAGAGGGACTGGCAAAGCTCCTTAAAAGAAGCAGAGTAGGAGGAGCCCAGGGAGAGCGGGATAAACACCAAGGCCAGGGAAAAAGATAATGTGGCCTGAGCTGCCTCTTCTTTGAGGGTGATCAACTGCTCCAGCTGGTCTGCGGAGCCCGCAGCCATGGACACCGCCTAACGGGCCTCCTTCGACTTCACCGGCGGGTACCATTTCTCGGGGCGCACTAGTTGTAGTCAGGCAGCGCGGTCCTCCAGAACCGAAGCCGTGAAATACTTGCAAAGATCGCAGGCCTGCGGATCGTGAGCAAGACCCAGGCAATAAACACATGTGGAGTGCGGGTTGGTCCGGGACATTTTCTGCCTGCAAGGACATCGACATAAGCCAGGAGTGGATTTGTCCATCGCAGCCGCGAGGGAAGATGAAGATTTGAAGTCTAATAAACTTTAAAATTATTTTTGGAAAAATTGAAGTTTTCGGATCCAGGCCTAAAATGCAGAGCGCTAAGGAGGGAACCTGAGCTTCCAAGCGGTAAGGAAGATCTGGTATCATGGGGCGGAGCTAAGAGTTTTACCATCTGGGTGGGTGGGAGGAGCCAGCTTGAAGACCTTCTGGCAAGAATTAAAGTGGCAAGGAACCTGCCATAAAGTGTGGATTGAACAACCTATCCCGTCCCTAGAACTTAGGATTTGTGTGCAGATACACACTGTCTTTGTGAAAAATCAAGTAAGGCTCCTTGCACCAGAGGGCCTGAAGCTTTGAAATTGTTTGAGCAGAAGTAATTGCAACTAAAAAAGCACTTTCCAAGAGAGAAAGCGCAAATCGCAAGTTGTGATTGGCTCAAAAGGAGACTGGGTCAACTTCTCCACAACAAAATTCAAGTCCCTAGCCAGAACAGAAGAACGAATTAGAGAGTTCAGATGCAGGATGCCTCGAAGAAAAGTACAGGAGACATTCAGCTGAGCAATCGTGCAGTCACCCACAGGTTCATGAAAGGCAGAAATAGCTGAAAGGTGGACCTTGAGGAAGGAATACTGCAGGCCTGAGTCAGACAATGAAATCAGGTAGTCCAGGATATGATTCACCGAACAGGTGAAAGGATCCAGGTCATGTTTGGCAGCCCAGAAGGCAAACCACTTCCATTTCATGGCATAAGTGGCATGAGTGGAAGGCTTTCGGGCAGCCACCAGGAAGTCCGCTACCCTGTTAGAGACCCTGAACCTGGCAATCGTCATGTTCTCAGGAGCCAGGCATAAAGATGAAGCGACCTGAGGTTGGGATTGACTAGATTCCCCTGATCCTGGGTCAGCAGGTTCCTGCAGAGAGGAAGAGGGACGGAAGGTTCCTCTGCCAGCTGCTGAAGTAGAGGGAACTATATCCAGCGGGGCCAGAAGGGAGGCACCAGAATCATGCTGGCCCCCTCCATCTGTAATTTGATTAACACTCTCTGTATCAGAGGGAATGTGTAAAGAAACCTCCCACTCCAAGACAGGGACAACGTGTCTTGCCAGAAAACTCCAGGCCCTGAATCTAGAGAGCAGAAATTGATCAGTTTTGCTCTGAGTGGGGACGCAAAAAGGTCCAACTCTGGACGACCCCATCTGTTGAACAAGTCTTCTGTAATGGATGAGAGAAGCTCCAATTCATGCATGCTGGACTGAATCCAGCTGAGCCTGTTCCCCAGAGTGTTTAGGACACCTAGCACGTGGACCGCAGAGAGTGTCAGACTGTGGTCCAGCGTCCAGTACCACACTCTCAAGGCCTCCCAGCAAAGGGGGTACGAGTGCGTGCCGCCCTGCTTGTTGATGTAGTGCACTACTCTTAAATTGTACACCTGGACCAACAGCTGACCTGAAGCAAGATGCTCCTGAAATGCCTGCATGGCATAGAGCACTGCTCTCATCTCCAGGACATTGATATGCAGGGAGGCTTCCCACTGGGACCAGAAGCCTTGAGTTTGGAAGGGACCCAGGTGTGCTCCCCAGCCTAGACCTGACGCATTCGTGGTTAGAATCTGATGCAGGGAGGAGATTTGAAATGGGATGCCTTGAAGTAGGTTCAAGGGGTCCAATAACCACTGTAGTACCTTGTGTACTGGGGAGGAGATCAGAACTGGATGGTCCAATTCATCCAGACGTTGGTCCCATTGTACCCGGAGGGTCCACTGAAGGGTACACATATAAAGCGTGGCCAGTGGAACGGTGGATATGGCTGCCATCATTAGGCTTAAAGGAGAAGGCTTGTGAAAAATGAACAAACACTGTAATAGGTTCAATAAAACTGTTTTTTGATACCTTGTGGTGTGGTTTCCTGAAGTAGTTCATCACCCCCTGTCTCACTTCATGCAGATTTTTGTATTTTCCTCCGTAAAAATCATTCCGTTCTGGCTGGTTATTTTGAAGCCCACGCCATCTTTACTGGGTGCATGCGCACTAATGCTTCTTGCGCACTTGAAGCAGCATCGCCGCAACAGCGATAGAGACGTCTGAGCACTGCACCATTCATGTGATGTGTGCATAGTGGATCTCCGCAACTTTCTTTATAGAAACGAAACAGTAAAACAATCTGTGTGTAAATGTTTGCTGTGTAGGAGGACTGTCTGTGTTGTGTGAAGCCTCCCCTCCACTGTGACACTGGAGATAGAGAACAATATCTGGTCAAGAAGGCGACTGCATAGCAGCGTAGTGTCTTGTATTAAACATCTGCATTCTTTGCCTCCAAACTTTTACCTCAAGCACTTTTAGATTCACACTGTGTTTTTGCTCAGCAGACAGTGAGATCTAGGCAATCAGGGAAAATGCAGAATGAAAATAGTTTGCATAACTGGCACTAGAACACACTGACCCATTGTGGCTATTCTGTATTTGTCATGCCGTGCAATGCATCCACTGCCCACCTTTCCGCCAGTCCGCTCATTAACCAGACATAACATAGGTTTAAAATTACTTTCATTGACAAAATCCACCATACTGCTATAAAAATACTTTTTCCAAACTCAGTGCATCGCACTGACAAGCACTCTCAGGCTGTATACTGCACTACAGCAGGTGCGTATCACCTATGTGTTTCCCCATTACTTGAACGGGAACCAAAATTAAACGGCTAGAGTTGTGCGTGTGACACTGTTTATCGCAACACTGCTGTCATCCATTGCGCCCATGACGCATTCGGAAGCCCAGTAAACAGCAAACATGGAGGAGAAAGGCACAATTTACTTTGCAGCTTTATAAAAATTGATTCAGAAACACGATTTTGGAGAAAAACCGAATCGGGACATCAGCAGGAGCTGAGGAACAACCACACATATGCAGGTAGGGGAAAAAATAAACTGAATCTATGCTGGACTTCTCCTTTAACAATCTGAAGTACACCCTGGCAGGAATGTACCGACTCTGAGCAACTTCCTGAGCTTGGGCGATAAAACATTCTACCCTGTTCGGGAGCAGAAAGACCTTCCCCTGTGCTGAGTCCAGGACTGCCCCTATATATTGCAGTCTTTGGGACGGTACTAGCACTGACTTGGGCAGAGTGACGGTTATGCCCAGGGAGCAGAAGAGCGTGAGAATGCACTCTAGGGTCAGTAAGAGTTATTCCCTGGATGAGGCCTTTAAGAGTCAATGTAAGGGAAGATGTACAGTCCCTTTCTTCTGAGAGCTGCTGCAACCACTGCCAAGCACTTAGTAAAGACTCACGGCAAAGAGGATCAGCCAAAGGGCAGCACTTTGAACTAGCAATGCTCGCCCTGAAAGACAAAACCAAGAAACTTCCTGTGAGGAGGAAAGACTGCAATATGCAGGTAGGCATCCTGTATATCCAGTGAACAGATCCAGTCCCTGTTCTTGAGGAGGGGCAGCAGGCCTGGCAAAGTTACCATCCAGAACTTTCTGTACTGGACATACAGACTGAGGTCCTTTAGATCCAGAATAGGCTTCAGATCTCCGGTCTTTTTGGGGACCAAGAAAAACCTGGAATAAAATCCTTAATTGCTCTGGTGCCAGGGTACTGGTTTGATGGCCTGCTTGTGCAGAAGAGACTGTACCTCCTCCCAGAGAACAGAGAGCTGAGCCAGGAGGTAACTGGAGGGTAGAGGTGGGTTGTCTGGTGGCTGCTCTATGAGCTCCAAGGTGTGACCCTTTTCTATGATCTGCAGAATCCATGCATCCGAGGTTATGGTTCTCCATTGGTTCAGATGGAGGGAGAATTGACCTCCAACCACCACGTCCAGGGGCTGGACCAGAGGAGGGGAGTCTGGGAAGGAGTCAAGAGGAGGAGGAGGAGCAGAGGCTGGTCCGTCACCTCTAGGGCGCTTGGCTGCCACTCCGCCCACTCCGGCACCTGAGGGGGCGGGCAAGGGAGCTGGGGCTCTAAGCTTTCCCTGGGTACGGGGAGCTGATTTAGGCTTACTGTTCCGTTTACAAAAAATAGGCCGCCCGCTGCCCCTTGGCTGAGTATGGTAGAGGGAATGGACCAATTTAATGGCTGTGCCCAAGGCCTGCAGATCATTTATGAGGTCCTGGACATCAGGGCCGAACAGCTTAGTGCCACTGAAAGGGGCATTAAGCACCTTCTGCTACACATCAGTTGCAAATCCAGAAACTCTGAGCCAGAAGTGCCTACGGAGGCATATGCCAGTGGCAGCTGCTCTGGCAAAGGTGTCAGCCATGTCATACAGTGCTCTGAGGAGATGTTTGCCAACATCCTCCAGTGCCTGCAAACACTGAAGCAATTCCTGCTTCAGTGAGCCATCAGGAAGGGCCTGAGCTGTAGCCTTGCTCTTCTTCCAGTTGGCATTTTGGTATTTGACCACGTGCGACAGATAATTTGCAATCCTCAGACCTAAGGTGGAGGAGGCATAAACCCTCCCCCCCCCCAGAGATCAATCGTATGGGATTCCTTGTCTGTGGGAAGGGAACTAAGGTTTTTAGGCACCTTAGATCTGTCATGAACTGCCTTAATGACAACTGAGTCAGTTTCTGCCTGGGCAGCAAAGTAGGGGAGACCCTGAGGGGCATGGTAAAGTCTGACTACCCTGCGTGGCATAGCTGGCACCCTGTCTGGCCTGTGCCAGGCTGCTGTGGTTGCATTCTTCAATGCTGGAAGTATTGGAGAAATTATCTTTGGGGGAGATTCAGGAATCTCTAGGAAGTCCACCAAGTCCTTTCTGGTGATACCCTCTTCCTCAGTGTGGAAGCCCATAGTGGAGGACAACTGCTTCATCACATTACATAATGTGGGGTCCTCAGGAGGGGACCTGGGAGTGTGTTTCAGAGTCCTCACTGACAGAGGAGGCTGTGGACTTGTCAGAAAGCAGGAGTTCCTCCTCTTCATATCATTAGGAAGGATGAGGTCAGGGTGGTATTCCTCCTCGACACTGACCTCCTAAACCTCTGGGTCTGGTGCTGGATTCGCCGGTGGTGGCCCACGGGGAGCCTCCCAGGGCTGACAAACAGGTGTCAGCAAAGGGGGCCTATTCAAGGTGCCCAGCTACTGAACTAGTACATTGATGAATTTAATCAGTACTTCGTTCAGGGTCTATGGTGGACGACGACGGATGGGGGTTCAATGGCACAGGTGTCGACAACCCTCTGGCTGTGTCCTGCGAACACGATGAGCCTGTAGCCCTTGTTGAAGAGGCAGGCCTCGACTGGATAGTCATCAATGATGAAGGGGCCGATGACCTGGCGGTCAATGGCCGGCGCTCTGGGAATCAGGAGGAGGTGCTGTCGGTATGGGTCTGGTAGTCACTGAGACCTGGACAGCAGTTTTTATGTCAGAGCAGCAGCAGCTGACAAAGATCCTCCAGAAGAAAAAGAGGCCGACGGGGAGCTGAGACTGATGCGGGGGTGGGCGCACGATCTCGGTCCTTTTATGACCCCCCAGGACTTGTCTCGGCCTTGAGCTCAACTATTTGGTCAGTGACTGGGAGGCCAGGGCCCTGGAGCTGGCTACCTGTTAATCAATCAGGAACTTTTTAATAGCCTTCTTATGTCACTGAAGGATTGTTTGGTTAAACTTCTGGTAGAACTCGTAGTCAGAGACTTTGTGATTAGGCCCAAGACAGTAGACACCAACTGAATGTTCACCTGTAGAGGCAAGCTTCTTTCCGCAGTGGCAGCGACGGAAAAGAGAAGATGAAGGATTAACTCGCGATATAAACAAAATAAGAAATGTCTTAAAACAAGAGATTTTAACCAGGTAAGTGAAAAAAGCCGTAGGCCAAAAAAAGGTGCAAATACTGCAACAAAGTTTTCATGGACACCAATGCAAGCGAGTCGATGGTGGGTAAGAACTGAGGAGGGAGCGGTTCCGCTCACACCTGTATAGGGTTGTTGATGTCGAACAGCATCGACAGCATGGGCGGCCCCAGTTGTACTGCTAAAAATCTTCCCTGTGGATTCCACTTCACTGACGGTGAAGGTTCCTATGGTGTTACCTGATGACTGAGATACCCCCGAAGAACATCACAAAATTCTCTGTCCCCAGATTGTCACAACCTAGGTACATGGACAGCCAGTAGGCCTGCATCAGAAGAGTGGAGGGAGCGAGTTGGATGGTAGGAAACTAGAAGGGCTTTTAAGTAGTCTGGTCCTAAACACATGTAGGGCCTTGAATGTTGTCAAGCTTATCCTGAAGGTTATGTGCCACTACATAGACAGCCAGTGCAGCGCACACAGAACTGGTGTGATGTGATCCCTACAAGAGGAGCCCACAATCAGCCAGACTGTCGCATTCTGGACTAGCTGCAGGCATTGCAACAAACCTCCAGATGACCCTAAGTATAAAGCGTTACAATAGTTGAGCCCAGAGGTGATAAAAGCATTAACTATTGTTGCTAGGTCAGCAGGGGCTAGAAGTGGTTTGATCCTGGTGATGTTATAAAGAAATTAAAAGCCAGCCCAGACCACAGCTGACACCCGTTGATTGTCAGCTTGCAGTCCAGGATAACCTCAAGATGTTTAACCACATCTACAGCTCTGAGTGGCAGACTGCCCACTGAAGGAAGTAAAGTCAAACCACTCATCGCTGGGCCCAGTGTGCCGGGCTTGACAATCATGACTTCTACTTACCTGGGTTAATAAACAGCCAGTTTAATGGCCATCCAGTCATTTATTTCAGTCAAACACCTCTCCAGCACAGAAACAACATCATGCCAACAGAAGTGCCAGACCGGTAGAGCGGAGTATCATCTGCACAGCAGAGAAACTCAACGTCATACTGTCTAATGATCTCACCCAACAGTAACAGACACTGAAAACAACACAGGAGCAAGGATCGAGCCTTGAGGAAATCCACAGCAGAGTGCCAAAGCCCTGGAAAGAAAACTTCCCAGGGCCAGCTCCTAGTTATGTAGGACTCAAACCAGCTCAGTACAGTGCCAGTAAGTCCCATATAGTCCCTTAGATGATTCAAAAGCACACCATGGTCAACAGTGTTAAATGCTGATGAGAGCTCTAACAGGACCAAGATGGTATAGAGTCCCTGATCACTCCAACCAGGTGATACAGCACCACAGGTAATGAGACGATGCAGGTTTGCAGTCCAAGTAATTAGAACAATCAGAAAACTAACCGCACTCAGGAGCAGTGTGAAGAAAGGTATTATTCACAAATGTACAGCAGACCAAATTCTCATGGTAAAAAAAGTCCATGAATTTATTGGTGAAATCCACTTTCAAACACCACTGAATTCTTCACACCAAAGTAATAACACAGGAGTCAACAACTACTAGCTAGGGTACCTAACCTAGTAGTTGTTGGCTTCTGTGTTACTACTAGTTTAGATAATTCAATGGTGTTGGAAGTGGAATTCCTAATGGTCATGGACTTTGAATCAGTGGTCTGCTGTGAATCTGTGAATAGCACCCTTCTTGACACTATTCCTGAGGCAGTTGTTTTCAATTGTTCCCTGATCCCAGATCCCTGGCCATAAGATCACTCATCACTCTGATGAAGGCAGCCTCTACCCTACCCTCTACCCTATGGCCCGACCAAAAACATGACTGGAGAGGTTCGTAGATGTTAAACTACTCATGGCATTCCACAAGTTGCTGAACATCACCTTGTCAATAATCTTTCCCAAAAAATGGAGATTAAAGACAGGTCTTTAATCCCCCTGTCACATCACGGTACAAAGAAGATTTTTTGAGAAGGGGCCTCACCACTGCCCATTTAAGGGCAGAAGGGAGAACACCCTCCCTCAAGGAACACCCAACAATCGGGGGAAAAAAACAGACCCAAAACCTCCCGGCACTCTAAAGGTAGCCAGATAGGACCAGGATCCAGCAAACAACTGGTGGGAAGCAAATCTGCAATCACCCTGAGTGAAATTTGGAAGAAGAATCTGAAAAGGGAGTCTGAGTCCAGAGAGTGGAGGAAAATAGGCAAGCTGTGTAAGTGTCTAGGGGAGGCAATGGAGAAGGCTTTTTGTCCCATGCAGGTGGAAACCTGGGGATTCTCCAGGAGTAGATGTGAGGAAGACGTGAGGCTACAGGGACCAGGCTTGGGCTTGAAGAGGAATGACAGTGCGGACGATTCTTTCTCATGACTGGATTCACTGATGAGGCTACCTAGCAGGTATTCCTGGTGAGCTTGTGGAGCGAGACCGCCAAGGGACTGGTAAAGGAACAATGATGAGTGGAATAAGGGGCCATCAAAGCAAACCTATAGATGCTGCTGTAAGTTGCGTTGAGTCTGGGCAGGTCAGAAAATGAGGTTTGGGTATAAATAGCTGAGCAGTAGTCCAGATGCGGAAGTAGGGTACCCTGAGCAATGGCCAACACCAGTTTTGGGATACTAAGGTCTTTTAGGCTGAAGCAGAGACCCAGTTTCTGATTCACTTGTCTAACTGTGAGCCCAGTGCAGGGTATTACACAGCCAGTATCACCATCGCCCTTTGCAATGCAAATGGACAGTTCATTGACACATTCTGTGAGCTGGCTCGCAAAAAAATGAGATCCATCCATTATTTTTGCCAAACCCTCCCCCATCCATCTCAGCCCCTGCCACCCTCCCCACCCAGTGTTTAGTATTAATCTTGTTTCCCCTCACTCAGTTTAACTTATATTATAAGGTTATAACAGCATCCGATGTGAAGTTACTGTCATACTGGCCAGGCGGTGAGAATGGAAAGCCTGAAAATCTTCACACAGAGTTGGACACTGTTATAATCTTATAATTTAAGGTAAACTGAGTGAGGTGGCAGCAAGGGTAATACTAAGGGCTGGGATGGGCAGAAGGAGGGATTTTACCATACTAGGGATCAGGGGCTGGGCTATTAACAGCTGGTGCCCCACCAGATTTGTTGGGGTGTGGGTAGCTCCTTGAAAGAAAAGAGTGTGTGCATGTGTATGTGTGTGTGTCTGTGTTACTGAAACAGATGAAGAAAACACAAGTTGATTTTCATACCCGGACTTTATCCAGGTTAAAATATATACATATAAATTCTTACCAATTTTAATTCTGCTACTCAATTTGTGGCAAGTGCCATGCAGTTTCACGATTAGCATTTTCACATGCAAAAATGTTAATATTTTTTCCAAGCTTATTTAATACCCTGCTCTCTCCCAGCTCTGACTGACCCTGAGAGAAGTCTTCCCTCTCTTTCAGGGCAGACATTCGACATCTAGAGCATGGAATGAGTGCCAGATGGTGCTATAAACATCAAGTCCCAGCCATAACCCCACTTTCCAGTCCTAGGGCTCGGATCGCAAAACACTGTGGCCACAGCCACAAAACTCTAGCAGGGAGCTGATGCTAGACTTCCACTAGAGCCACTGACAACACAGATTTTTTGCCCTGCTGGTCCCCATGCTGCAAGTCCTGGGGGGACTGGAAAGTGAAGACGATGGGGAGCAGGTAGAGGGAGTTTCTGTGTGGCGTGAGAGCCCACAGGTAAGCTCCATAAATGGGGTGAGGAGGCTTACAGCTTCATTTTCTAGTTTTAGTTACACTTTCTATTTTCAGCATGCATTTAGTCTAACCTTTTTGTTTTATTTGCAGCCCATGTGCAGACAAAGCACTATTTTGTTTTTACATATGGTATTCTTAAGGGTACACAGTTATTCTTAATTAAAGAAGGCAAGCTAGTGAACAACAATACAGAGCAGGCATATTCAGTAGGAGGTATATACAAAGAAGCCAGGGTTAGACAAGTCAAAGCAACAACAAAATAAATAAATAAATAAAATACATCTCTGATCTGAGAATGAGAAATGTTTGGAACAGCAGGAACCAGGAGTCTGAGGGACGCAGCCTGCTGTTTTTCATGCCTGGTGTTTGCAATTATGCATAAGGATATGTGGCTAGGCTACATCTGCAGCAAGTATACAAGATTACAGAAACTACGTGTGATAATCAGAAACTTGAAGACCACAACCAGAGCATCGTCAAGGAGACCAGAGTGACAGATGAGTTTTTTGAAAGGGCTTTGTAGGGATAACAGTGAGTCAAATGGATTACAGGGCCAAACAGGAGGACACACAATAAAAGACTGTGATGGCTGGGATTGTGTAACTACCAGAATGAGTCCAAGGAGAACCAAAGAAATGAGTAATGTGTACAATGCTCTTGGAAACTAAAACACAGAGGTAACAGTGGAGACAAGCAACATGGAAACATACAGATAAGAGGGCAACAGATGGCAGGAAAAAAGGACGTGAACTGCACTGTTTGTGAATGGGACTCGATCAGAGAGACTGACAAAGTGCAAGATGAAACGGGAAAATACCACACTGATGCGCTTGCTTGGAACAGGTACTGTGGACATGTGGGAAAATACTGAATGGGTGCTGAGAGCAGCTGAGGATAACCCAAATCTCACGGTCCTCATGGGGACATCAATGTGGAAACTGCATGCCTAAGCTGGCTAAAGGTGCATTATAAAGCATTAGCAGACTGGATCAAGGCTTAGAACGGGACCATCACATTCAGCAAGATATTTCCATTACCAAGAGACGGGGAAGAAATACTGGAGAGATGTAAGAGAAACTGTTTGCTGAGGACATGAAGCTGATGTTAGGGGCACCATTATTTGAGGAACTGCTCAGCTATCTTGGGATATCAGGGACTGTTCACCAGGGATGGACTGCACCTGAGCAGGTGGCAAACAGAGACACTGCCTTGTCAGAAAAGCCACTCCCAGTAGGGATGCTCAGAATATGCCAATTGCAATCTAATTTTAGGATTTAGGAACTTCCCATTCCTAATCCGATTTCGCTCAAAATCCTACAAGGATCTTAACATTGGATTTAGGATTCAGACATGAAATCCTAAATCCTAAATGTCTGTTTAAAATTGGTTTTAGGCTTCAGTTTAGGATTTAGGATTTCAGACTGTAAGTCTGAATCTGAAAATTGGATCAGAATCTGGCAAATCCGATTCCATTCTGTGGATTCCAAGCAACCCTAATTTCTAGTTTCTTTCTGACAAGTACTTATATTGTTGGAGTAGAATGGACTAAGTGAGAATTTGCTAAATGTTTTCCAGGCGAAATATCCACTCATGATACTGTAGGAACTGTTGTCAACAATACTACTAGTACTGCTTCTTGTACAGCCAGGCCCTGAGCTGGGGATTGTTCAGAAAAGGTTTTAATCATAAATATAAGTAAGCAGAGGCCACAAAGGTAGTCCACCAAGTGGTATCTTTTTTTTTTTCTACAGGCTCGAGCTCTGAAACCCACGTATCGTATACAAACTGCTTGAAGCAGATGAAAATCTGGCCTCACCCTCTGCAGGATGGATATTAACTGGGCAGTCTCATGACTGGCAGGGGTAGAAACTTAATTCCTGCATTCAAAATTATTAATGATCCAATTTCCCTTGCCAAGTTATGAAATTAATCACAAATATTATACATGCTCACACCTATTATACATGCTTGCTAAATCAAAAAGTTAAAATAATAAATACAGTATAACAGAAAACAAATACAGTGATGCTGTATGATCGATGGATGAATGGTGGAGCACTGTACTACCAAGCAGAAGCCACAGGTTTAGGTTGCAAGAGCTGGGAAAGTACTGCCAATGACAACATGTCCTAGCACGGAGAGGGAGCAGCCATGATCCACTGCCACAATGACACCTGTTCAGGGCTAGATGTTTGCTCCTTCACAAGGGCATGGGGCACACATGCAAAGCACAACACAGTTATGGGTGGTACTGACATATAAGATGGAAGATCAAAGGACAAAAAGCACATATCATAATTCCCCATGTTGAAACTAATGGGGAAACATTCCCTTGAATTCATTGGAGGATGGCCTCAGCACTCTAGGATCCTGATCCATGAACCCCACCATATCAGATGTTTCCCCTGAAGTTTTGGCTGTCATAGTTTGTGCTCACAACTCTAAGCACTGCTTTGATATGTTAAAAGCTCATGTAGATAGTTGTGTGCACAAGTAGTGACAGTCAAAACTGCAAATTACTAGTTCCATAAAGAGAGCAGTTAGCAATAAAAGAAAATGATACAAAATACAAGTTTTCACATCAAATTTTGTTCAGAAACAATTTACTATGGATCATTTTATGAGTATCATTTCAGTAAAAATGAAAATTACAAGCAGATACCTGTCCCTCTTGTACATTGATCACCTTCTCACTTTTCTGTCAGAACTGCCTGCCTTGTAATACTTAGTTGGCTAGCATAACTGCAATTTTGTTTTGTTTATTGCCATCTGACCCTGCTATGTTTTTCATGCTGCCTTACTGTTATTCCTATGTTAAATATTCCAATGTGTTACTGTACCATTCACTGTTATTGCTCTGCCTATTGTTTTGTTCTTACTCTGATGTGGAACCTTTGTAAATGAGCTTTTAGCTCAAAGGTTCTAATCCGAGACAACAATAAATAAATAAACACAGATTTTCTTTTCCCAGCTCTCCTCTCCCAAATGCAAGTTGACGCCCCCCCCCCCACCATAGTTCCGCTCCCACTGGGTGGAGGTCCAGTGGGTAGTGTAGGAGGAGGGGAGGGCGGCAAAAAGCTAATGGGAGGTGGAAGGGCTGAGCTGGCGCCTCGGGGTGCATGCCTCCACACGCTCGCACAGCCTGGGAGGGTGGCAAGGGGAGAAAACCTGCAAAAATACCTATGTGTCCCTGTCGCCAAGTTGGCGGAAGGAGGCAATGGGGACCAAATAGTTAAATTAAAAAAAAAAAAAGCTGAGCAATCAATACATTAGCATGGTACTCCAGACTTACGTAATTAGGTAGTTCAGAAAATACACAATGAGGCGTAAGAAAAAAACAGCATACTTTGTTTTCTACTGTAACAGTACGTATTCATTTATTGTAAGATGAAATGTGTTATGTGTAACCTGTGTGTTTGAAGCTCCCAGGGCATCACTGTAAATGAACACCAGCTCAGTGATTTCATCCTGGTTAGAATAAATGTCATAACACTAGTTCTTCTAATCCACGTTTCATCTGATTAACACATACAGTAAGCAGATATCCCACACACAGTATCAGCTGTGCCCCAGAATGTCTCAGTAGTTCAAACACCAGCTTGTGTGCTGTGCTGTGACTCTGCACTTCCTGCCCTGTACCCATCAGATCTTTCCACATCAGATCTAATTTAGGCCAAATATTACACTTTTGTATAACAATAAATAGATAAACGTTAAAGTGATAATGGAAAGTGGTTCTTACAGAAGACATTGAAGACCAGTTAGGGTCCTCTGGGACAGAGTAGGCAGGGAAAAAACTGGGCAGACTGGCAGGGCCAAGGGGTCCTTTTCTGACGACAAATCCTAGGTTTCTATGTTACTGAACAAAAGAAAGCTGCCACTAGACAGTCAAAGTGCTGTGCACACAAATTTTATTTGGTGCTATTATAAGTGCAAGACATGTTCAAATGATATAAATAGCCTTAACAATTGGTATACAGCGTTCCCACATTAAGGCCCAACCATTTTGCCGGTAGCAGCTTTGTCAAGAGACTTGGATGTAGGCCACCATACGTTTATCTAACACCGGTTAAACTGACAGTACTGATACAACAGTGCAAATACAAGGAATAAACAGAAAATATACAACTTAAAAGCATGGTAGTAAAACAGAACATAGGCACCAAAGCACATTAAGAATACAGTGCAGATATAAATCACTTTTTTAACCAATAGATTAAATTCAGCACCATTATTACTGCACTAGTGAAATTATGTGCTTAATTCTGCACTGTATAGAACACATTTTGAAGTGCATGTCCATAGGTGCTGAACACAATCCAAATATTCTAGGAACACAATCCAGACATTCTATAACATAAACACAGAAAATAAGGGATTAGGTATCATATAAATATCCATATATACATACATACACACACGATCCCTAGTGATGTATATGGGTATAAAGACAAATTTGTCATTAAGCCCTGTCAGATGTAAAGCTCCTAGCTGTATCAGCCATAGGCTTATAAAAAAAGTAAACAGGGCACAGTATTCGAGGCTGAAGTTGAATAACTCTACACAGCCACATTTTCTCGGTTCCAGAGATGAATATCCTACTGTGAATAAAGATGAAACTGAATGAAAAATAAACAAATAGTTATCGGTTCCTTATATTAAATCGGAACAGTGAAAAAGATGCAGATTTGATCATTTAAGAAAAAACTATTAACCCAGTGCAAAACTATTAACTGAAATAGATTCAGAGAACCACACAAGTTTTTGAGAGAAAGTCTGGGGCATCCAGCTCTTCAGGTCATCAAAAAGATATGATGGATAAAGGACAGGTAGTGCAAGGTCACAGCACAGTGCACGTGCTTGAATTTGAACTACTCCAACATTCTACAGCACCGCACCACATATGCAGGCTATCTGTTTATGTGTGAAGCAGATAAGTCACTGGAAATTGTTAGAACTTAACAGAATACGTGCCTATAAGTTACTAACTGAACTTGAGGAGTGTGCATCTTAAACCAGATATTTGCAATATAAATTACTGCAATACTGTAATGCCATGTTCTCACAAAATTCTGGGAGGTTTTCTTTTGTGCAAATGAAGTTGAAACAAAGTGTATGGATGAGGCATCATCTAAAACTTTGGACTGAAGTTACTAAATGGAAGGGTAATGCAGTCCGCATTAATACAGCACCATGTTAAAACTGCACCCCTACCAATCATTATACGATTTACTAATGAGGAAATGTGGGTTGTTAAAGGTCACACCCATCTCCCCGTCAGAGCATTTGCTCCACCAACCTGACAGTTCTCTGTTAGAGAAACTCGTGTACAACAGGTCATAGCAAAAGGCCCTGATACAACACTACTGCTGGAGCAAAGGGCTCCTGAACCTGTCTGTTACCTAATGGGTGCCCAAGTAATTCAAGTGCTTAAAGTTCACTGTTTTAAAACTGTAATGTCTACTCAACATCCTAGCACTAACTTAACTGGTTTGCATAACTTCACCATCCAAGGGTACGCCTCATTCTGGAGTACCAGTTTCAGTAGTGAAATTGTGCACCTTCTGTAGTTGCAAAAGGCTAATTAAAGCCTAGTAAATCTGGTACATTGGTTTTAGCAATTCCTCATTGTCGCACCACATCCACTGCTATCACTTAATGTCACATTAGTCACTAAAATGGTTTCTTAACTTTCCATTCAAGACTGCAGTACCCCTTCTTGTCAGTTATTGAGCAACTACATAACATACAGTACCTAGAAACCAAGATGATTAAAAGGATGAAGAACAAGAACAGTTTTTAAAACTTACGTGTTTTTTTTAAAGTAGGTTAAAAAATATTTTATAAAAGACATTGCATCCATACCTGACTACTGTGGGATATAGCTCTGAAGAGTAGATATACACAATATTAAATGCAGCGCTGATTGTCAGTTTTCCTAATAATGACAAAGATCGGCTGTTCACAACTGAAAACACTCCCATTTCTAAACCAGAAAAAAATAAGAAAAAGTTGTAACAACACTTTTTTTTTGTCTAGAGTTTTTTTTATTCAGTCATATACTTGCAGAATCCTGGCTTAAGAAGCCAGTGACCAGAACCACCCAACAGATTTGAACCATACCACATAAACTCACCTTGCCTCGTACCAGACTCCCTCCTACCATCAAGATCTTTCCTGTAGAAGATAACACACAGAAGGTAATCGCCCCCCCCTTCCCCAACAGTACTGACTGAGGAGGAAGGATGGAATGTGTGTAGCTATGGATGCAACCTCTAGAAGAAACACTGTTATAAGAAAGAAGATTTCCCTTCTAACAAGGTAGATTCATCCATGGCCACACATTTGCAGAGACTGAGGGCCTGCTAGTTCACAAGTTTGTTAAATGTGCAGTGATTAGTGCAAATGGAGGCGCCAGTAATGAAGAGAAGGGCACTGTGATGCACAGGGTCGTAGCTTCATCTTTAGGATTGTGGCAAGGGAGTTGATATGATTCTGAAATGTAAGTGTGCTATCTAGGTAAGTACCTGGGTATTTAGAGCATCTGACATGATCAAGCCGGACACTGCTAGTTGTTGACAGAGGAGGAGGAGTGGGATAGCCACTGGTAAACTGGTTACTTTTGGGTAATAGCACCTGTTCTGTTTACTTTTAGCATTAAGTAACTAGTGCAAATACAGCACAAATACAGTAGGGCACTCTGTGCTGTGGTAATCCAGCAGAAGGTGGGAGATGGCAGCTATGACAAATTTGGAGGGAGGCTACTAGTGTCATCAGCATAAAGCAGAATAGTGGAGCAGGGGAGGTCAATGATACAGAGTGAGAACAGAAGACATCCTAGCACTGAGCTCAGTGGGATGCCTTTATTAATGGCTGAGAAATTCAATATGAGGTTAGAAGTGCAAACACACTGGGACCTTCCTATGATATTGCTTCTTAACCACAGAATTGCTTGGAAATGGAAACAAATTGCGGTTGGTCTGCTGACCAGGATATTATGATCAACAGTGTCAAATGCTTCTGTGAGGTCAAGGAATACAGCTGGCACACCTCCTTATTATCAAATGAGATGAGAATGTGATTCTCAGTTTTAGTTACCGAATGAGTAGTATTATGCCCCAACTAAATCCTGATTGATACAATGAGACACAGTTGCAGAAGATACTGGGTACAGACAATTTTTTCTACAATTTTTAAGCAGGTAGAAAAAAACAAAATTGGGCGGTAGCAATCAGGGTCAGAGACAGAGCCACCTTTAAAGAACGGAGGAATGGATGCTGTTTTCCAGTCTTCTGGTGGTGCCCCCACTTATGTAGAAATAAAACAAGTATGTGAGGTATTTAGTGATGACAGGGGTGATCTGTTTAAGAAAGAAAGGATACAACTTATCCAGGCCGGGGCCCGTTTTACAACCAAGACCAGCCAATGCTTTGGTGACCTTATATTCAGCAAAAGGTCTAAACATGAAATATGGTTAGAGGTGGGAGGCAATCTAAGGAGGGGCTACGGTTGGGGCAGGGAAGTTTGGGTGGTCAATATCAAAAGTTACACCTGCCTCTGAGAAACGTGAATTAAAAGCATTAATAATTTGCCATCTGTCTGAGATTAATTACCCAATTGCAAGGACACCAGCAAACCCTTGCTGTCATCTACTTTTTGGTGGCTCAGACTGACGGGATGTGCTGAAACACATTCTTTAAGTTGAGATAAGCCAACTAGTCCTGCTGCTTAAGGTATGGTAGCAGTGACCCCAAGGATGCTATTTTGAACTTGTTGCATTTCATGTAGACATTACACTATCTGAGATCCAGCAGTGGGTGTATAAGTGGCCTTTTCTAAGGTCTGTGAAAATACGTGGAGTTGAACCCTTTACTTTTCTGTGACTCTGGGAAATTACCCACTACCCTGTTCTATAGCAGCTCTGCTACTTCCAAGGAAAGATGTTTATCCATTGGATTCTTGTAGCCGAGTCAACTTTCCTGGCAGATGTCCCACCAGTTCCAGGTAGGAACCATACCTGATTATTTGTCTTGATGGAAACCCCACTAGTCTTGGTTGGATCTGTCCTGAAAGGGCCACTGGTGATGATGAACAGAACCATGCCTCCTTCCCCTGTGAAGAGTTGCATGGAAGTTCTTCATGTCTTTCGGGGTTAACTTCTTGTCACTGGACTCTTTAAGGACCACTTCTGCATTCTGTTCGAAGAGGTCCAGCATGATCCCCTGAGAGGCACGTTCATAACTTCAACATAATTTGCAAAACCACCAGGTCTGACCAATAAGTGCCTTCTGATACAGATCCATGCTTATGCCCCTATGGCTGCAGTACTGGGAACATCAAAGATGATGAAAAAGTTGGTGATTATTGGGCTCAAAAGCCTGGAGTAATAACCTCCAATAATTTCTTCTTTATAGGCAAAAAATCTGACCCTTCCTTTTGTTTTCTTTTTATTTTTGTTACTATAAAAGTTTTCAGGCATCTTCAAGTTTTATTTGGTGGCACAATTTTCTAGTTTTACCAAAATTTGAGTAGTTCATAAATGTTTTAACTTAGTTTTTTATCAAGAAATAAAGATGCCACCACATGTGGCACAGAAAAAGCACTGCAGACCTGGCAAAGGTTAGAATTGAGAAAAAAAAACCAAAAAACCTTAAATATTATATGAGGTACCTAGACAAGTAGATTTGACAAATATGCTGATATCTTTATTAACTGTTGCTGAAAATAAAAATGACATACACACCGCAATTCTGGACCTTCTAGGAATAGCTTCAGTATTGATTCACCCTGGTGGGTCTGAGCCAGAGGCACTAGGACTCCACGGGAGCCAGAACTTTTCTAAGGGCTAAGGTTGAGGCAAGCTGTGCACATGTGCAGCTCTGCAAGACTCAGCATATGGGCACAGGCTTACCTTAGCACCATCCCTCAACCACCTCAGCATCTTTTTTTACCAAGGTGGTGCAGCATAATCAAACAAGTAGTGCACTTAACCTAAGGGCATAAGATAGCTCTAGGGGCCCCTGTAATAAGGGTCACCAAATCCAGTAATAGTGTCTTCACAGCCCAAGCCAAATATAAATGGGTGAAGACCAACACAACATACTGAAGTGAGCCTGGGAGTTAGCAGATGGGTGCATGAATCAATGGTGAAGACATTCCTAGATGTTCAAGAATTAGGGCGAGTATGTAATTTTCATATTTTCAAGTAACTGATCTTCACCACTGATTCCCACTAGTGGATCACAGTACCAAGTTCAGACAAAGTCCCCTGGATTAAGGTGGTAGGAGCTGAGGGATCACTCAGGATAGTGAACCACTCAGGACAGTCCTGACAAAGGTGGCATGCTGCCCCGCATGGACGTCCATTGCACAGCGCTCAGTAAAAGTGTGCACTGTGCTCCAAGTCGCCACTGCAAATATCTCCGATAGGCACAGATCGAATCTCTGCCAAGGATGTGGCAACCACTCTGGTGAAGTGGGCACATACCAGGCCCTCCAGTTTGACCTGGGCCATAGGCTAGCAGTACAGCAGGCAGTTCAAAATCAAGGTGGAAATACATTTGACAGTAACAGGCTGTTCCTTCTGATTAGGATCGAAGGAGACAGAGCTGTCTCAATTGTCTGAAGTCCTTAGTTCTGTCCAGATAAAACCAAAGGACCCTCTTAACATCTAGAGAGTGGAAGAGTCTCCCCCCCCCCCATTCTGGCAGTTGGCAAAGTAGGTAGGTAGTACTAATGGCTGATTATGATGGAACCTCAATATAATTTCTGGCAGATACTTCGGGTGTGTACGGAGAACTACCTTGTCCTTATGGAAAACAGTATATGAAGGATCTGTGACCAGGGCATGGTTTCCAGACACTCTACAAGCAGAGGGGATGGTCACTAGAAATGCTGTTTTCCAAATTAAGAATTTCAAGTTACACATCGCAAGGGGCTCAAAAGGCTTGCTAGTGTGAATATCCAGCACAAGGCTGATATCCAGGCAGCCACTGGCTTCCTGATGGGATGTACTGTTTGTAAAATGCCCTTAAGGAACCTCTTTAACAGTAGTAGCTGAGCCAGGTAGGGGCACCAATGGGCTTGTGGTACACAGATATAGCACACGGGTAGATCTTTACAGCTGAATACTATAGGCCAGCATCAGAAATGTCTAATAGGTACTCCAGAACCTTGTCAAGTGGGCACCCTAAGGGGTCCATGCAGGTTCTGGAGCACCAGATGGAAAATCTTTTCCATTTGACTGTGCACATTTTCTTAGAGGAACGTCTACACACAGCCAAAAGTATTTCAGACACCTTCTGAGATACCCTGGGCATGGGGCCATGCTGTCGCAAATTAAAACAGTGCGGCACTATACCGTGCTGTCAAAACAGCGACTAGAAATAAAAACAGTAAAACACTTGTTTTCTGAGAGCCCCATGCCATTAAAATAACCTCCTCAGGGGCAGCTCTGGGACAGGGTGAAACCTGAGTGTGTGTGGGGAATAAAATGGACTAACCTAATCTGGGACCTGGACTAGAACCAAGGTCCGCAGCCACTCCATTCTCCTCCAGTGCTGATGGCTCTACTCGGCTGACTCCCTTCCAGCAGAGCTCTTACCCTCTGCAGCACAGCTTTCCAGGAAACAGCTACAAGGCCTCTGCTACTGCTCCACATTATTTGTTATGCGGCATTGCCTATCCTGTAGCTGTTCTTCAATGTACTGTTACTGTTGCACGGTTTTTCCCTACGGCATTATATATACACAACATATTGATCCGGTATGGATACCCTGTACCTGTTCACTTCTGTTTCTTTAGGAGCAAAGCCTAAAGACGAAGGCAGCACAGGCTGGGATGGACCAGGTGACCCTGAGACAGCAAGTCCATTACGAGTGGAAGAATCCTCAGTTTGCTGACTGACAGTCTACTCAATAGAGGAACCCAAAGAAAGCCAACAGAGGGCCACCAACATCACCCTGCCCTCTTGCACTTCCAATTTGAGCAATACCCCCTGCATGAGAGGACTGGGGGGAATGCATACAGAAACAGATTTTTCCATTGCAGTTTGAATGCATCCTGACAGAAAACGCCATGACCTGGATTTTTGGAGCAGAATCGAGGCAGTTTGGCACTGGATGGTGATGCAAAATGTTCACATTTAGGGTACCCAACTTGTCAATTAGCGACCTCGCAATGTTTGGAGCTAGTGACCACTCATGAGGATCGGCGTCTGTTTGACTATGCTCATCTGCCAGAGTGTACTGGACTCTTGGCAGATAAATTTCTTGGAATAGGATCTCCTGCTCCAGGAACCATTCCCACACAGAGATTTCACTCCTGGTCAATGGCTGTAAGCTCAAACTTAATGGCTGTGTGCATATTTCTCAGAAAAGCCTGGAAAGTTAGATCTCCCTAAGGCACAGACACAGGAATGGGGTCAGAGGTGTCTAAGCTAAAGAAAGAATCATCATTGCAGCTGTCAGCAATGAGTTTATGGTCAGACTCATTCCCCTCCATACTTCCCTTGGAAGGGGAGTAAGAGAGGGGTTTGGGTCACAGGCCCGTCAGTCCAAAACACGTCTGTGACAACACTAGGCCTGAAGGATGAGGGGATGGGTGAAGGGTGGCACTGAAACTGGATCTGGTGCTGGGGAGTTCACCAGCTGCAAGGGCAGTACTGGTTTTGGCATCAGAACAGACACTGCCGCCAGGCCCCAAAAGGGACTAAACCTGGCACTAGAACCAGCACAAATGATCTAGCCGGCACAAATAAGACTGGTGATGGAACTGTGACCAGCCAGATCCCTATACGGGATGGGACAGGGAGGTGGCCAGTGGGACACACATTGACAGCACAGTCACTGGCAAGGACCAAGACACTGCTGACAGAGCTAAACACTCATCCTGGTCCACTGATCCCGAAGGGCAAGAGACAGTTTCCACCAATGTGGGCATACAGACCCAATACTGCACCCACTGCTCCATAAGACCTGCCCAGTGGTGGAACTGCCCACTGGAGTCCCCACGTATGGACGGGGGAAGGGAGGGGCACTCTGGGCCAGAGGCTCAGACCTTCTGGAATCAGAGGCCCTCAGTGACATTGAAGGTGATGGTAAGGGCATCCAGCTCCTAGAGACCCGAGATCTTATAGCAGTCCTTGCAGAAAGCGACAAACTGGGGCCGTTTCTTCCCCTTCTGGTGGGAAGAGGAATGAGTCGAGACCGAGCGGTGCCTGGACCCCAGCACAGAGCACGTGTGGGATCGGGACCACCTCTTTTTGCGTTTGGGAAGACTGTCCTTCCTCCCAGGTGCTGGACTGTTCATAGTCAGGACTGCTCCCCAACAGGGAAAGTGGACAAGTGGACAAGATATGGCCCTGCTGCTGGAGCAACCTGCCTCTTCAGGCTCCCCTACCATACTCAATGACCTACGACCACTGATATTTGGCATGGATGAGAAGAAAACTGACAACATTTTGTGACAAATACACTAAACAGACACACACACACACAAAAAAAACCCTCTAGCTTTAAAACTAAAACTGAACTGAATGCTGTTGTCAGTGACAGGAAAAAAGGAACAGAGGCAGTTGAGTGCTGGTGTGAGCCATGTGCTCATGAAGCCTCAGCGCCAGCCCTCTGAAAAGTTCTGTCTCCTGTGGGGTGCCCAGAACCTCTGGCTCAGGCCCACTAGTAGGAAACAATAATGAAAACTGATTCCTGGAAAATCTAACTTTTTTGAAAAATATTTTTCATTGCACTGCTCCTTTAAGGCCAATTCTCGCAACTAGTCTGTGACAGTTTTACCTTTAGACCACAGTGAGTAGTCACACACTATGTGTGATTAGTACTTTACAACTCTAAGGCCTCGGGTGACTGAACAAACACCGCTTTCTCCATGTTATCGATCTTGCAGGATTTAAGATTAGATAGCTGGACAGAATCTTTTAGAGCAATAGTTTTGTAAGTTGCAGCTATGATGGCAATAGCAGCATCTATGAGAGCTGCATACAGTAGTCTGATTTAAGCTTTAGTAACAAAATATTTTTGTCCATCAGACAGGGTGCAGCAGGCACCACAGCTGGCCTATTCCAGAGTAGCATCCATTACAGTATTCTGGAGGAGGGGCATCAATGAAGTTGGCATGGCTGGGACATTTAAATATTCCAACTGAATCTTTCTGGTTTCATCCAATGCTGCGTCCTCAAATGTAAGTATTCTCTGTGTTTTGAGCAGGGTGTGGAAAATCAGATCCTCCTCAAGAGCACAAACTGGGTGCTGCAGTTTTAGAGAAACTGGCTCCTCATAATCCTCATTCTCTACCACTATGAGGTCTGGATTATACTCATATCATCTACCAAGGTAGAAGACATGAAGATGGCAGTGGCACCACTCTCAGCACCACCACTACGCAGCAGAACCATCTTTCCATGAGGGTGCCAGCTGACCAAACTAGTCCTATGAAATTGCAAGCATGGGTGGCAGGGAAATAAGAGATGGAGCAGCCAGCCTGAATGATGTGTTGCATAGGGAACAGGGGCTAAATCTGTCCCAGTCACGGAAGACTATGGAGGCAGTATCAGCAGCAATGACTTCTCAGTGACACCTAACGCTAGAGATCTGTAGGCTGAATGGTGGAAAGTGGAATGAGGAAACCTGTGCTGTCTACGGTTTTCTTAGTGAGTGACCCTGGGAACCCAAAATGGGGGCATGAATAGGACAATTTATTTTTGTGGCTCCACTCTGAAGACCCCATACATGCGAGTTAATGTTTGCAGTCCTGTCTAGAAATTGACTCAGTCCAGGCAATGAAGGATGTCATGCTTAACGGCAGACAACCCAGTCAAGAGGAGTGGGGGTTCTCAGCTGATATTTAGTTGTCACAGCAACATATTTTAAAGAGGCCTTACCTAATATAACACTATCGAACTGAAGATAAGGCGGTCATGACAACAGCAATAAAAAAAAGATTATAATTGAGACAGGCTTAAATTTAGTAGTTTGGCATCAAATGGGATAAACAACATTTATTTACTTATTTGTTAATGGACTAAGTACACTGGTCTAAGGTTTTGAAACAACCCAGGCCTAGGTAGGCAAAAAAAAAAAAAGGTTCAGCTAAGAGGCACATGGTTATAAACAAGCTAGGCAATACATTTTCAAGGGCAACTAAAAGTAAAGAGAACACAAAGCAAAAAAAACCAAAACTGGATACAATTTTAATAAAGTGACTCAAAAAAGTGTGAGTTAAAGGAAAACACAGGATAATACAAAAGGGGCAGCAGCTGCTGTAGAAATGCCCGATTAGGGCTTTTATTTATTTGCTTTTGGTTACCGGGTGGGTGCGCTAGACATAACAATGCCTATTTTCAGGCACGACCCGGGAGTATACAAGGGAAACACATGACAAGTACAATGTGACGCAGCACAAGGAAGAAGTAGGCAGTAGGACAAATGCAAACAGTGTGAGACATATAGATTGTTTAACGTATTCAACAAGTAGTCCCAGTTAGACTAAAGCAATACAGCAACCTAGACCATATATAACAATGTTAACGCTAACAGGTTCAAAGTAAAAAGTAAGTGCCATCAAATGACGTAAGGTTTTGGAAGGGGAGAGATAAGGTAAAGAGACAGGGGTAGAGGGGGTAGGAGAGGGAGGGTAAGTAGGGTGGAAGATAGCGGAGCGATGAGTGAGCTAGGGTGTCCGGAAACATGTACAGGGGTTAGAAGCCAGAAGATGTCGATGGTGGAGATTCTTGAAGTGGGCATGGGTGGGGGCTTGGCGAATATTTTGTGGAATAGCGTTCCAGTTTTTAGGTGCTAGGTAGGAGAAAGCTCGCGTGCCCACAGTGGTTTTGCATCTGGGGATAAAGAGAGGGTCGCCATTCGATCAGAGACCATAGGCGGAGGTTTGGGAGTACAGAAGTAAGGCGAGAGGTCCAGGTAGACCTGAGCTGTAGATACCATGTAGTAGAGAGCCAAAAGATAGGTGCCGGTGGGCTGAGGGACTAGGCCAGTTGAGGTCAGCATAAAGCTGACAGTGGTGTTTGAAACGCGGCGCCCAGGAGGCATAGCGGCAGATGCTGTTGTAGGTGGTGTCCAATCTGAGGAGCAAGGATTCTGAAGCACCTAGGAATGTGACTGAGCCATATGTCAGGGCTGGAAGCAGAACTCCTTGAGCCACAGCAAGCCTGGCAGATGGCGTGAGCGCATAGCTTGTACGGTAGGCCCCACCAATTTTTGCATTGATGGACTTGCAAGTGGAAGTGATATGGAGGTTGAAGTCAAGGGATTCATCAAGAAGGATGCCCAAGTATTTGAAAGAGCTGGTACTTACTACCATGGAGCCATTTGTGCTTCGGATCTGGAAGGAATTACGAGCCAGTTTGAGTCGGGCAGGAGAGCCAAACAGCATAGAGTGAGTTTTGCTCTCATTAAGTACCAAATAGTTATCACTTCTGCAGGTTTGAATGCAGCGGAAGTCCTCAGTTAGGGAATGACTAATATCCAAGATGTTTCTTCCGCTGCTGTAGATGACCAGATCATCCGCATAAACTAAGGATGAACAGCCAGGAACTGCAGAAGGAAGGTGATTTATAAAAATGGAGAAAAGTAACGGGCCTAGTACAGAGCCTTGCGGAACTCCCATCTGCACGGGGGAAAGATGAGAGACAGCAGAGTTGAAGACTACTGCCTGCATACGGTTGGTTAGGTAGTTGTCGAACCAGTCAATTGTGTCGGCAGAGAAACCCAGCGAGGAAAGTTTGGTGAGGAGAAGGGAGTGATTTACCAGATCAAACGCCTTCGTAAGGTCAATGAAAATAGCTCCTGTCAGGAGGCCAGCTTCCATAGCACCGTAAATATCATTTGTGAGTTTTAGTATAGCTGTGGTAGTGCTATGGCCTTTTCCGAAACCATGTTGGGAGCTAGACAGAAGGTTGTATTTCTGTAGATAGTCTGAAGTTTGGGTCGCTACTATTTTTTCAAGGATCTTACCAAGGACTGAAAGAATGGCTATAGGTCGGTAGTTTGACATGTCTTTAGGGTCCCCTTCTTAAGGATGGGAGTTATTTTACCTGTCTTCCAGATGTTAGGACAGTGCCATGACATATCGATAGATTAAAGATTTTTGTTACGGGGGAGGCAATAAGTGGGGCTGCAATTTTCAAGAGTTTAGGTTCCATCCCGTCCGCTCCGGGGCTAGTGCTATCGGGGATAGATTGTAGCAGCTTTAGGAATTCTTTTGTGGAGATGATCCAAAAACGGAATTGTGGGTGAGGGGGAAGATATTGAAAGTCCTGGGAGTTATTTGTGAGGGAACTCGGGGGGAAGGAGGCTGAGTAGCTAGATAGGTCCAAGAAATGATGGTTTAGAGCATTGGCTATGGTCTCAGGATTATTACAATGGACATTATTTATCCGCAGGTCAGTTGCAGTGGGTAATTTATTGGTCCCGAGAAGGGTTTTTATGACCCAGAACTTCTTGGGGTTACCAGCAGATTTCGTAAGTATGTCCTTACAGTGCGAGCTTTTTGCTAGTTTAATGTTCCTTTTGCAGGAATTTCTCTGGGTCCTATAAGCGTCAAAGTCTGCTGGGAGTCCTGTGGCCTTAAAAAGTGACCAGCTTTTGTCCCTAGCCCTTAGTTGAGAGCGGAGATCTTTAGTGAGCCACTTAGTCTGAGTACCGCGTAGGCGGCGAGTGACTTTAGGGGCATGGATGTCCTGAAGGTGTCCAAGCTTCATCAGGAAGTAGTCAAGGGCTGATTGAGGGTCTGAGGCAGCAAAGATAGGGGACCAGTCTATCAGAGAGAGGTCAAGCAGAAAGAGCGCCTGATTTAGTTTAGCTGCGTTGAGGAAAGTAATCAGCTTTGGCGGAGGAGATGCTGGTCTTGCTGATCGCCAGATGCAATAAATAGGGGAGTGATCGGTTATTATGTCAGGCAAAGTACCAGAGGATACTATGCTATCAGGGCAGTTCGTGAGAGCCCAGTCAATTAAGGTACTAGAATGAGGAGGGGCAAGAACCCTAGTGGGGTCAGGGATAAGTTGGTGCAGGTTGTGTCCGTGTACCATAGAGTGAGAGGCCTGATTTGATTTGCCATTCCAGTTTATATTTAGGTCCCCCATAATGAGGACCTCGTTACGACCAATTACTGAGTCCACCTGAGTTAGTAGTTCCTTAAGTCCTGCAGTGCTACTCTTCGGAGGGTTATAGGCACAGACTATGTGCAGTTTCTTAGAGCCTAAATGTAAGGTGGTATGAATGGCTTCGCACTTGGACAGGGTAAGGGCAACATTAAGAAGTAGGGCTAGGTGATCTTTAAAGAGGATTGCAACACCTCCTCCCCGTTTGGATGTGGATCTGTCCTGACGGTGTATTTTGTAGTTTGGTAGCTTGCACAAGTGACCAGGAGTAGAGGGTTTTAGCCAGGTTTCGGAGAGACATAGGATGTCAGGATTGTGTTGGGTGACCCAGGCTTCTAGTTCTGTTAGGTTGTGGGTAGACTCCTTATGTTCAGGTGTACAATATGCAGTCCCTTTAGGTCCTGCTAAGCTGTAGCCCGATGGGTTATATTATCAGTAGGTCCAGGGTTTCGTTCAACATCGCCTGCTAATATTAATGAGCATAGGGATAGATACCATAGTTTACGATAAGATATCCATGTGGGTGAGTATGTGGTGTGTGATAGGAGGTTACGTAGCGTGTAAGTAGAATGGTAGGTGATTTTGCTATGGAGCACAAGAGGGAAGGTCATGAGAGGCCAATTTGATCGAGAGCGTGAGTGGTACAGGAAGGGAAGGTGAGGAGAAATGCCCTTATGGGGGGGAAGATGGCTAGACCTAAGCTGCAGAGCAAGCAGAAAGATAGGAAGGACCAACAGGGCAAATTTACTGTGTTTATTGACCCAGTATTTATAGATGAAGGATGCCATTATGGTGATACCAGGTAGCTTGGGAGAGGGTTTGGAGTTCCAGCTGACTGAGAAATCAGGTTGATAGAGAAGTGTCAGAATTGAAACAACTTACTATAGTGGGTTAGATGCTGTAAGGTTCTACACGCCCTCTAGAGGAAGAGACGTATAGGCTGCAAATGAGAAATTTTCTTTTAATTACTCTTCACATATGTTATTTCATTTTGAAAGACCCGCACAGACTGTCAAGTTGGCCGAGCTGCCCGCAGCCATGTCATGCACACCAGGCAGCTTCCAGCATGTGTAGCATGCTACTGATGGCTATCAACTCTGCCATTCACTAGCAGCTCTCATTAGCATATTCCCTGTGCCAGAAGTCACCTGGTGTGCACAAGATGGCCGTGGGCGGCTCAGCTAACATGAGAGTCAGCACATGTCTTTCGAAATGAAATAACATACATGAAAGGTAATTAAAAAAAATTATTTCAAAGCCCTAATTAGGAACTTCTGCAGCAGCTGCTACCCATTTTGTATGATCCAGTGTTTTCCTTTAAACAATTCCTTTTGTAAGTTGCAATACTGATGCTAATATAGCATAGTGAGTACAAGCAGTACTAACATAGCACATATAAAGTGACAAGACAGTAGATAGCATCATAGGCTGCAAAGCTGCACTGGGATGCACTCAACAGGTGACTCAGAAGCTGTGATTTAAAGAGGGTCTGGTAGAGGCAGTTCTAATTCTCACTGGAAGGGCATCTCTAGAGGGATGGGCCAACAAAGGAGAAAGTAATTTTGCCTATATTAAAATTTACCTGGGGTACTTCAAGCTGAAGGTGATCAGAAAAGGGCAGGTCACATGGATTTGTTTTGTGCTTTAGGAACCTTGACAAGGGTGATATGTTATGGGTGCGTAGTGACTTGTCAACGAGGCAGCAGAGGGTGAAGTCCCTGCATACCTGTGTGGACAGCCAGCCAAGGCAGTCACTCACCATGTTTACATGCAGGTAGATATCTGATTCGAACTAGATTATTGAATTATCTGATAACTGAATCAGATTATTCAGATCCATGTAAACAGGAAAATTCTTATTATAATCAGATAATGTAAACTTTTAGAAACCTGATTCAAATACCTGGATTTTTCCAATTTGAATCTGGTAACTGGTTCATGTAAACAGATCTGGTAATGTTTTCAGATTATTATTATGTTTGCACATGCCTGGTTGCATGAAATGTCTCTGTCCGCAGTGCAGAAATCATCACTCTGACTGCTGGGGCACAATAATTAACAAAACTACAAGATCTTTCAAACAGTATTATTTTTATCAGTAATATCTTCAAAGGTTTTTTTTTTTTTTTTTTTATTTAGTACTTTATCGATTTTTTTCCCTTTTTCCTCCCCTATTCCGGGGACCGCAGCACATGGGTGTGTTGTGCATGCATGTAGGTGTACACATGCCCCGTGACACCAGCTCAGTCCCTTCTGCCCCTCCTTGCGGCTAGCGCCAGAGCTCCCTCTGTTCAGCACTACAATACATTCTCCACCAGGTGGCGACCAATGGCCGAGGAGGCCCAAGTCCCTCCCAGGAGGAGAGAGCTGCCTTGTGGCCGCTTGATCTCTCGCCTTGCCCTCCCCCCAACTGACCTTTGACAGCCCTGTTTAGCTTTTGAACCCGACTCACTGGCATCTTCTAAGGTTTTTACAGGCAAAGCCTGCAAAGACAAGAAAGAGTTAGGGTTGGTTATGGGGTGGCGGCGATAAAATGTTTGTTGGGTGATTACATGCACAAGATGGAAGTGTAGGTAGATAAAACTGTTCTACATATTGGTTAAATTGCCGGAAAGAAGACCACATTTCAAAAAATGTTTTTTAAAATAAAATAAAAAATCCTGGTCTCTGATTAGTCCTGAGCCAGTGACATGACAGCAAAGGTTTTTGGACAATTGACTAGTTTCAAACTCAAACTGGTCAATAGTTCACTAGACTGGGCAATAGTCTTTCGGACTGTTGGCCACTAAATCTGACATTATACAATGGCCAAGTCAATACAGAGTAAATGCTACTTTCTGATTGGCTGGCTGGCATCTTTCCAATGTTGTAAATCCTCCAGTGTACCAACGCAAAAGGTTCTAGCTGCCAGTCTGCTGCATAAAGAACAACCCCTAAAATCACTCTGACCATCACCATCCCAAGACTGGCAAAGGCAGCAATGGGAGGCAAGCCGTCTCACCACATTGTGTCTCCGCTTAACAGCAGCAATCAGCAAACCAGAAACCAAACCTCATTAGGACCAAAACTGTGTCCCCGATTTTTTCTAGCTAGCTTCCAGCAACCACTTCCCTCAGCTCACCTTTTTCAGATTTCTGTTTCACCGTCGCCTCTGCTTCTTTCCAATGTCCCCCAAATCATCACAGCAGGAAAACTCACAGAATGCTGTTACACACTAAATAAATATCTCTTAATGTCCCCATTTAAGAAAAAAACTATTCAATCAGAATTATAAAAAAAAAATAACGCTTCAACAGTGACAGCACCCAGAAATAGGCTGTTAGGTACAGTAGCCATCCGTTTCCGAGGAAGCCCACGTGCTGAACTTCACTCCTCACTACACATTGCAGCCCAAAGTCTTGCATCGTCATAGAGAAAAATTAAAATCCTCAATGCTGTTAACACTTTTGCCCACTGCAGTCCCTTAATGAAGTCAAACAAACAAAAATTTCCAGATTCCATGCCAGCTATCATTTACAAAATAGGGCTGAGTTGATGTTGCCTCTCAATCTACTGTATTCTGGCTATTTTTTTCCAATGCAACAATAAATAAAAAAAAATTATGTAAAATGACAATAAAATGCAATGTTTTCTTTATTTTTTTCAAAGACTGAAGGGGGACATTGTATAATCGCAATATACCACTCCAGGGTGTGAGTATATGGTAGGATTTGCCACTTCTGGTGTGGTTTACTCCACTTATTCTGCGGCCTTGTGACCAAACCACACAAGGCGAGGTAAATCCTGCCATATACCCACACCCTGTCATGGTATATTGCTTGGATCACCCCTCACAATGACCCCATTCAGCCTGCCTCACAAGTACACCAAAATGGTATCAGTTCCTTGTGGCTCAACCCTTGCCACATAACCACTTCTATTGGTATTACTATCCCCTCCAAACATTTTTACCTGGTAGTCCAGTGGTCCAACCAATTAAAACCAAGGAGGAGTTACCAGCTAGGGGGAGTGCAGCTAGCCCAGACAGAGGAGGAGAAGGATCTGGGTGTGCTCATTACAGGGTCAATGAACAACTCGGCACAATGTAGGAAGGCAGCTGCAAAGGCCAACAAAATGCTGGGTTGTATTGCAAGGGGTATATCCTCGAGAGGGGAGGAGGTGATTCTGCCACTGTATAGGTCATTAGTTAGACCACACCTGGAGTACTGCGTGCAGTACTGGCGTCCGTATCTGAAGAGGGACATTAAGTTACTGGAGGGGGTGCAGCGCAGAGCGACAAAGATGATCAAGGGGCTGGGGGACTTATCATACGAGAGGAGGTTGAAGGAGTTGAACATGTACTCGCTGGAAGAGAGGAGAGACAGGGTGACATGATTGAAACCTTTAAATACATGAAAGGAATAAACAAGACAGGTACAGAGGGGCTGTTCAAAGTAAGGGAGGGAGGGACACAGGGGCCATGATATGAGACTGGAGCGAGGAAGGTTCAGGAGGGAGATGAGGAGACACTTTTTTACAGAGAGAGTGGTGGCTGGGTGGAATGCGTTACCTGCTGAAGTGGTATGCAGTGGACTGCTTCAAACGAGGATGGGACAGGACAAGGGGGAGGATTAATAAAGGGGAAGGGTGGAAGGGAAGGGCAGCTGCAGAATAAGGGGTGCTAGCTGCACATTCGAGCAGACTTGATAGATCTCTAGGCCTTTATCTGCTGGCAAATTTCGTATGTTCGTAATTAAAATAATTACCTCCCCCCGCCTTCTGCTTTAACTGTAACAATGGACCTACCTTGTTATGCTTTGCTCCCCACCACTATTGCATGGTCCTTGTGGCAGAGAGACATGGAGACTGAATGGTTCAAATAGAAGGCACAGCACCAGGACTTACTGGTTCAGGCTCTGTGCCTGACAACTTCACAGACTGGGCTATCAGTGCAGCTACAGAAATAGAAATTGAACATACTGGCAGAATAAAAATTAATTGTTTTCATGCTCCCCATCCCCATTTGAATACTTTATAGGAGCCAGGGCAACAAACAAGTTACATTATCAGTGTGGCTCTGGTCGCAGATGAATATAAAAAAATGCAGTATGTTTTTCATGCTTCCCAGCCCACTTTGTCCCCTTTGCGGGGGCTGGGAGACCAATTATGTAACGATATCAGTGCAACTCCAGTCACAGAGAATTAAAAAAAAAAGAGGCATACGTTACTGTCACACCGCTCCGCTCCATTTGGCCACTTCATAGCGGCTGGGAAAGCAAATGATTTATATTCACTGCATGTCTGACAGAATGCAAGCATGCAGCTGAGATGATTTTAAAAGAAACCAGCAGCAACTTATGCTCCCTGTTCCCACATAGCCAGCTTGGGGGGAGCCAGATGAGCAAAGCAATCAGCACCGTGTGAGCAAAAATCATTCAGGACTACTCAGAAGGACTGCACTACTGGGCACAGATACAGAACGTAAGGCTGCACCAGGATTTTGTTTCTTTAGTTTACACCAAACCAAACGTAAGAGATAGCTGCAAGGTGTTGACCACAACAGGGAGGCTATTGTCTGTCCAGGTGACACCAGTTAGTGGTGCACTGCACCATTCCAAGGGAAACACAGGTTAATATACCGAGCTGGACTCTCCTTTCCTGTGTGGGCCAGTGGGATGTGGAGCACAATGCAGAGGCATCCTGTCCTGATCCCAGGGAGAGGAAGATACATGCTCCAATGCATAGGTTTGCAGCCTGAGCGAACTTCCCTGTCCTAGGACAGCACAGTATGGCACAATGCAGAGGCATCCTATCCTGATCTCAGGAAGTGGATGATACATGCTTCAATGCACAGGTTTGTAGCCTGAGCAGACTCCCCAATCCTGGGCCAGTGCCGTGTGGGCACAACACAGAGGCATCATATCCTGAACCACTGGGTAAGCGTGATGTGTCCTCCCCTGCACCAACCCATGGAAAACATAAGCTTGTAACCCAAATGTCTTGCTCTGGGTCAAACTGTTATAAAAGTTACAATGCAAAGAGATGAAGTTCTGATTTTGAGGGAGGATTATGTGTGCTCCACTACACAATCCCATGGGAAACATGGGTTTGTATCCTGAACCTGACTTCCTTGTCCTTGGCCAGTGGAGTGTGGGGTGCAGTGTGGAAGCATCATGGCCTGATCCACAGGGAGGGTGATGTGTGTTGCACTGACCTATTCCATGGGAGACACAGGTTCATATCTTGAGTCTCCCCTGTACTGGGTCAGTGAGTGGGGACACAATACATAAGCATCATGTCCTGATCCAGGTGGTGGGGGTGATGTTTACTCTGACGCTTGAGTGGAGTGCATCCTATGGTGGGAAGTGGTGAAGTCCTTGATGTCATGGGTGACCACAAGATGTTTGCCACCATCCACCAGTTAGTGTGCTTGGCCAAGGGGCATAGTCTTTGGCCAGTGAGTTGGGAGAGTAAAGAGTCTGAAAAACCATCACTCCTGTGAGTATGACAGTACCAGTATCCATCCAATTGTTTAACCAGGTGAGACACACTAAACTGAAAGCTGGTTTCCAGGTGCAACCTGGGAGCACAGGGAAGTTAACTGACTTGCTCAGGGTCACACAGTATGCAAGTGGGGGCTGTTGGACTCAAACCCTAGTCTCCAGATTTGCAGCTCAGAGCCTTAAACCACTGCACTATACTGCCTCCACCACTAATGCCACAGAACCATCTCTTTTATTATTATGGTTCCGCCTCTGTGGCTAATAGAATGAAGGTTGTATGTCAGGGCCACATTGCTTGGGGGTGAAAACTATTAAAATTTGTGTAGCACCAGGTTGTGCATTTCAGAATGAAGGGGGTGTCTCTTAGAGTGCCAAGGACATGATTTTTTTTTCCATATACTGTTTCTGGGTTTTTACAGGTTTTCTCCCAGCCTGTACACCCGTGTCTCGACATAGTGTGTATGCATGCCATTCGGATGCCCCTCCCTTCCAGTCACCATTAACCACCTGTGCTGGCACCAAACCTCCATTTAGTGATGGCGGAACTACAGGCGGACGACCCCACCCCTTACCCAGGAGAGGAGAGCCAACACTTGATCCTGCTGCCACCCTTCCCCCAAGTGCCAGCACCCTGGTGACCCGAGATTGCTGGGTTGCCGGCATAGCGCGAGGTGTGGCGTCCAGCACCACAACCCTTAGCGCCAACAGTCCAGCCTTAGGGACATGATTTTAAAAGGCACCATTAGATCGACACATGGTACAGTGAACCACTGGCTGTTCCAAACCCAGGTGCAACAGGGACCCTGCACCTGATTTTACAAAAAGTGGGGTCCAAGTGCCAAAGTCCCCAGGTTTGCTGCAAGCGGACAGCTGCACCGCAAAACCAGTGCATGCGAGACTGGCTTGCAGCAGCAGGGGACAGTCTCCTTGGTGGCTGGTGGGTCATCCGGGCATGCCCTGGCTCATTGGTGGGGGAGGATAACAGGAGGCTTGATTAGGGGAGGGGATGGCATCTGCCCCCAACTGGGGAAAAACATGACCACCACCTGCAGTGCAGGTCTGTGGGGGTATAGATGCAGCAGCACCACTACTGGGGGAAAGGGGTCCCAGGCTCATACCTGCCATGGCCACCAGCCCCTCCAGCAGTGGTCTGGCAGGTGTTGCGGGCTCTGAGAGCACCTTCCTCGGGGGGGGGGGGCCAAGGATCATCCCCTACCCAGATATGTCTCCTGGAGTGGTGCACAGTGGGTTACATCAGACCCAGGCTCCATGCACCCATGGGGAGGCTTGCAAAATCCCACTTTAGAGGATATTTCAGCTCTTCCCCAGTGCAAGCCCCCTTCTGTCATGATGCACTGATGTGGCCATTGCAAGAATGGTGCAAGCCCAGTTGGTGTAGGCAGTCTCCCCAGTGGTGCAGGGTGCCTTTTTAAAATCTGGACTGGCATAAGGTGTGGCTCAAGGAGCCCTTTGTGCCATGTCTCCTTGATACAAGCCCCTTGTGCCAGTCCTCATCATTATAAAATCAGGCCCCAGGTTTCCAGCTGCTTGGATAGCATAACTGGTACAGCAGCGGAATGGAATGCTGAGGGACCTAGGTTCAAATTCCAGTTATTGCCTTTAATTTGTTCTCACTTCTGTTGGTAAGTCACATACAGTATATTCACATTGCATCATTCTGAAATAAATGTCTCAGTAACCCAGTACATAAGGAAGTAAGCCCTTGTGACCTCTGCCAATCTCTGACCTTCAACACTCCATGCCTCTGGAGTCCTCATTCTATATCTAAATGTTTGTGGTCATCAGCATCAGCAGCCCAGCTTTCAAGGTAAGAGAAATTATCCATTACCTTCCCCTGGGAGGATGAACCAGACAGGCATGGAGGCTTCAGCACTTCATTTTGGGAATTGTAGTTCCTCCCAGGGGAAGGTAAATGATCATTACTTGTGCCTTGAGAGCTGATCCCAAGGTGGGACTCCCTTGTAAATGAGATGGTACAGATGTGTCAATGGAAAAGCTACAGATAATTTCAAGTGCAAGAGTGTTGCCAGACTGGGGAGGAGGTAGGTGGAGCAGATATTTATTTATTTGTTTAGTTACTTTATGTATATGCTCCCCCCTCCTGCCTCTCCCCCCTGCCACCAGCACACTGGCACATCGTTAGTCTCCAAGGCATCCCCACAGCTGTTGTCCCCTCCTTACCTGGAGCCCAGTGACCGAGGTCATCCCAGATGGAGCCGTGGTTCTATCCCCACGCATGGATGAGGTGGGCAGGTATTGCCTCAAAATTCTGCAGTTTTGTTGGAAAGCTGAGCAATGGGGACAGGCAGGGGAGTTCTGGATTGGTGCCGGGCACTCTGTCTTCCTGGTGAGTTGGGGCCATTTTTCTAATTTTTTCTGGAGGCGTGATGTGTGATTGGATGTCAGGGTGCATATGCCAACGTCCATCATGCCTCCCCCTCCAAGTCTGGACTGGTGCTCAAGGTGTCGCCGACTTCCACCAAAGGCCAGACAAGTGCCAAGTCTTACTCCACTACCCCCCCCCCATCCCTGGAGAAGGCAAACAGTCCCACGGATGCTCACGCCTTCTACTCTGACTGGCCCTACAACTCCCTGGGCTCATTCCTGAACCTGGATCACTGACATCACTAGCGGTGCAGCTAACACTGCACCAGCAGGCCAATCCAAGGTGGGGAAGATAGTAAGGTGTGGGGTAGTTACAGGGCAGAATATATGGTAGCTGCAGAAGTGTTATTACAGTGAGGGTAGCAGTGGGGCAGATATTATTGTGTGGGGTAGTAGCAGGGAAGAATATTAGCTAGTTGTGAGTTACTAGAGTGGGGATGATGGGACAGATTTTTAGGTTTGGGGTAGTTGCAGGACAGAATACTGGGTTACTGTGAATGTGTTATTAGAGGCTGGGTAGTTGTGGGATCAACACTGGGTAGTGGGGTATTTGCAAGGCAGACTACTGGGTAACTGCATGAGCATTACTAGGGTGGGGTAGTTGTGGGGCAAATAATGGGGTATGTGGTAGTTGCAGGGCAGAATATTGGGTAGCTGCAATAGTGTGAATAGAGTGAGGGTAGCTGTGGAGCAGACAATGTAGTGGGTGTAGTTGTAGGGCAGTATATTGGGATGTTTTGAGAGTGTCACTACTGTTGGGTAGTTATGGGGCAGATATTGTATTGTAGGATAGCTGCAGGGCAGAATATTGGGTTACTGAGAATGTGTAATAACTACAGTTGTGGTAGTTCTGGAACAGATGCTGGGTAGTAGGTATTTGCAGAGCAGAATATGGGTAACTGCAAAAAGGTTACTACTGCAGGAGTTGTTATGGGTTAAATATTAGGACATGGGGAAGTTGCAGGACACAAAATAGGGTAGTTCAAAAATGTGACTAGAGTTGGGGTAGCTGTGCTCAAACATTGTAGTGAGGGCTAACTGCAGTGCAGAATATTGGGTAGCTGTGAGAGTTACTACAGTGGGGTAGTTATGGGGCAGATATTGTGGTGTAGGGTAGTTGCAGGGTAAATACTGGGTCACTGAGAATGTCTTACTAGAGTTGTTGTAGTTGTAGTGATATTTGTAGGATAGGTATTGGGGGGAGTGGGATAGTTACAGGACAAAATATTAGTTGGCTTCTATAGTGACACTAGGGGCTTGGTAACTGTGTGGCAGATAATGTGGTGTGTGCTAATTGTGGGGCAGAATATTGAGTTGTTATGATGATCTTGCACTGGGGTAGTTGTGATGTAGATATTGTGGCATGTGACAGATGAAGGGCAGAATATTTTGCGGATGCATTAGTGTTGGAAGAGTGAGGGTAGTTGTGTGTCGGATAGGGTGTGGGAAGTGGCAGGGCAGTATGTTGGGAAGCTGTGAGAATGTCACTAGAGTTAGGGTACCTGTGGACATATATTTGGGTGGGGTAGTTACAAGGCAGAATATTAGGTAGTTATGAGACAGATGCTAGAGTGAGGAGTTGTGAGACAGATATTGGGGTGGAGCAGTTCCACATAAGAATATTAGTGCTAGCTGTAGGGCATTACAAGAGTAGGAATACCTGTGGGGCAAAGGTTGGTGTGTGAGGCAGTTAGCTGAAGTACTGTACTCTTACTTTTTGTGGACAAAATGCCTTTATCTGAATCCTAAGTATAAAATATAATGTAGACAAAATAGTCATGTTACAATTTGAGCCCATGTAAATCAAACCAGATAACTCTCAGACATGTAAACAGATGGACTGAATCAGTTTATTAAGTGAGACTGCATGTAAACACCACTGCAGAAAACTCAATCAGATTTTCAAGTTATCTGATTTCTTCAGATATCTGATTACTTCCTGACATGTAAACGTGGTGACTGTGGTGTGTTCTAAAGAGGTCAATGAGGCAAACTAGCATATGCTGTTGTAAACTGTGGTATGCCAGGAGGTGTCTTTTACAGTGATTTATGAGTAAATGGGAGAGGCATAATCCAGTATAGGTAGCATAGCCCTTCCGGCAATAGTAATGCAAACTTTAGGTGTCATGGAGTATTTCAATTCTGAAATGGGTTCTGAAAATTCTGTCTTCTGATTCATCCAAACAGGTCGCCAGACCATTGATTAATCTCTGATATACCCACAGTTGCATGTTCACAGAGCTTTATTTTACTATTTTTTTAGGTAAACCTCTAACATAACATTGCCCATGTAATAAGAGGATTAACCCACTCCAGGGTATGGGTTTACTGAGCATTAATCCACGCCTGGGTGGTTGAAGTCACTTGGCTTCACCTCGTGACTCCACCCCCCCAGGCGTGGATTAATCCTCAGTAAACCCATACCCTGTCGTGGGTTAATCCATTCTTGTATGCCAAGCCCTACGCTTGATGAATTCTTTTACTCAGAGTATCAGTGTGGTCTGAGTAGGTGAGGAAGAGGTCAAGTTGATGTGTGCCTCGGGGTTGGTGTGTGTGTGTTCCACAATCTGGCCATTACAGTAGGCAAGATTTACAGGGAGGACTGTTTGGAAAGTTTCAGTTTAGTGTCAAACTGCATTGATTTAGTCTTTTTAACATTAAATATTAGCCTGTTTCTCAGGAATCAACTTTGAATAAGGGAAAAGTCGTCATTCGAATTCTGAGACAGACTGGTCAATGACTGAGCTATGGAAAATTACAAGATCACTGGCATACAGGAGGGAGTGTTACAGTTGCTGCAGGCATGGGGGAGGTTGTTTATAAATAAGGACAGGAGGAGAGGCCTAGGATAGATCCCTGCAACAACTGTAACACTCTCCTGTACTGTGCCCAGTTCTGGAGTCTGCATCTGAAAAAGGACAGGGACCACCTCAAGGCCACTCGGAGAAGAGCGGCCAAGACAATCCATGGTCAGCAGGGAAAACCCTATGAAGGAAGGTTAGAAAACCACAACATGTACTCTGGACACTTGAGGAGAGCATGGGGCATGGCTGAAGTCCTCAAGTATTTAAAATGCATCAACAGAGTGGTCTGCCAGGGGTTATTCTGACTCGGGGATGGCAACACCACAAGGAGACACAACCAGAAGCAGCAGAGGGGCTAGTTCAGAAGGGAAGAAATACTTCTTCACTGAGAGGGTGGTGGACAAATAGAACCACATACTGAACAGACTAGTTTATATGCAAATATTGAATGTATTCAAGCATAGATGGGACAGATGCATGAGTCTATGGAGATGGGGGTGCAGGGTAGGAGTAGTAGTAGTAATTATATTAGTAAGGTGCCCAGCCCTGCAGGCTCTGGGTGTCTTACAACAATACACTTAGATAGAAAAATTTACTTATACAGGTCTGTGGCTACAAAATGAAGGAATATGGCAGTCCTATTGTTTTCCTTATTTAGGGATCATGGTTAATGCTTTTTCATCATCCAGTATTCCATTTATTATCAGTTCTGAGATGCTGTGACATTAGTTAAGCAGAATCTCTGCATAGAAAACTTAATTCTGGATTTCCACTTAATTGATGTCACTTGACTATGTTTCAGAACCTATCGTAAAATCAATATTTGGTGGAGAAAAGGATGCTTTAACAAGGGTCCCCAAAAAGGGATGAGACTTTTTCAAAACAAACACACAAAATAGCATAGTGGGAGGTTTAAAGAGACTTCAAACATAGCCACATTTTTAATTATATTAAAAAAATAAAATGCAAAGTGTATGTTCCATTTTAAAAGGAAAAGATGGGTTTTCACAGTTCCACAACTTCCTAGCATAGTCAAAAACACCTGGCAACCCATTTTCTTTGAGAATAACATCACAAGAGGTTGGTCATGTTCTCTTGAACGGTCTGATCTGTTACCAGTGGACAGAATTTTTGGAGGGCAAGGCAGATAACCTGTAACTCCAGCATGTTTATATATACAGTGGATTCCCTGCATTTTTCAGTCAGGGAGTTGATTCACCTAGCTCTAGGGTGGTACACCCTTAGAGGTGGTGTTTGGCATACACCACCTGATAAGCCTCATAGATGCAATAGAGCTAGACTTCTTTAACTATTGCTGCCCTAACAAAGTTGATACTTCTGTTACTGATATGCTCGGGTAATGTCGAGTTAAACCCTGGTCCCATCGCTACCCTTACATCTCCTTTGGATACTGCTTCCCTAAAAGGTATGAGTTTTTGGCATGTCAATGTCTGCAGCCTACGAAAAAATTTTACCATGATACAGGCGTGGATTAGTCATACCCAGCCAGATATTCAGGTAATATCCGAATCTTGGCTTAGGCCAGCCTCTTTGGACAGGGAGATTAGTATCCCTTCTTACCAGTTACTCAGAACAGACAGGCCTACTAGGGGAGATGGAGTGGCAGTGTATGTTAAGCAAAGGTTTACAATGGCCTGCCTGGATTCAGCCTCTGTCAAGAATGAGTTCGAATGTCTGACTTTGAAGATTGAGTTATCTACTTCCCTTGCCATCACAGTGAATGGCTGCTATAGACCCCCATCTGCTGGTACACTCCTTCTTACACACCTTGACTCTGTTATTGAGAAAGAGAATCTTGAAACCATTATACTATGGGTCCTCAACTTCGACTGGCTCTCCAAGACTGCTTCACCTCTAAATACGTTCTGTGACTCCCATGGGTTGGTGAAACTAATACACGAACCTACACATCCAAACAAAAAGAACCTTAGCAACAGTACATTGCTAGATGTTATATTAGTTGATAAGCCTCATCTCTTCTCACATGCTGGAACCATCTTTGCTGATGTCAGTGACCATTGTTTCATTGCTGCCGTCAGATCACTCCATTACACAGGACCTACAGCTAAATTTCACACAAAAAGGACTCGTCGTAACCTTGACGCGGCTGCCTAGGTTTATGATTTGGAACATTTGCCATGCTGGCAAGATTTCTATTTAGCCACTATGGTTAACTCGGCATATAATATTTTCCATGATATACTGGCTGGGGCCCTAAATATGTACGCCCCTATGGTAAAGATTTGCATGAAAAACAAATCATGTCAGTGATTCTCTGCTGAGCTGAAGACTGCTTTGCTTGGTGCTTGGTAGGGATAAGCTTTGGAAAAAGGCTCGCTCACTCAGACTGGTGTCTTGACTCAGACTGGTGTCAGTTCAGAAAGACAGGTAATGCCTGCACAAAAATGGTCAGGGGTGCTAAGGCAGCATTCTGTCTCAGTGAACTGGACTCCGCAGCAAAATGCTCCTCGAAATTCTGGAGGATAATCAAGGACATAGCTGGTCACACACCTGGCAACTCTTTGCCACCTAAGATTACTTCTGGGAGTACTACTATCTGTGATAAACCGGGAATCCTAGATGTATTTAACAATCATTTTGCCACTGCTGGTCTAGCTTTTGACAATTCTCCTGCATCACTGGTCTGCCCCTAACTAAGTGTCCCATTCATAGACTCCCCTGCCCCGGTACCCAGCTTCTCGTTCAAACCGGTTTCTCTGAAGGAGGTTGAAGATCTTATGTTACAGTTGGATGTTAAGAAAAGTGCTGCCACTGATTCCTGGGATTCCCTTTTCCTTAAAATCACCTATCATGTATTAGCTGTTCCTATCACCCATCTATTCAATTTATCATTGTCCCAAGGGTTCATTCCTCTGATGTGGAAAATTACACGTTATCCCCTTGTTTAAATCAGGGGATCCCTGTGACCTCAACAATTATAGACCGATTTCCCTCCTCCCAATTTTGTTGAAACTCCTGGAAAAGATTGTCAGCAACCAACAAAGGGACTATCTCGAAGAAAAAAATCTACTAAACCCCATGCAATCAGGCTTTAGAGCTAAACACAGCACTACCTCGGCCCTTGCCAAAGTGACAAATGACTGGTATCGAGAACTGGACAGCAGAAACTTTGTCTGTGCTATATTTCTAGACCTTAGCAAGGCTTTTGACACCATGGATCACAGCCTGCTACTTTCTTTCCTGAAGAGTATAGGTCTGGACTCTGTATCCTTGCATTGGTTTACTGAGTACTTGCAGGACGGCGTCAACAAGTTAAGGCTGAGGGTGAGCTATCTCCACTCAAACCTCTCCTGAGGAAAGTACCACAAAGATCCACACTTGGTCCCTTACTTTTCGCTATCTAGGTTAATATTGATGAGGGTATTAACAAAGCCAACATACACCTATTTACTGATGACACGGTTGTACATGTAAGTCAACCAACATCTGAAGCTGCCTGTGCAAACCTCCAGGAGGAATTTAGCCAGCTCCAGAACCAGATTCTTCACAAAAAAATTCTTCTAAATTCTAAAAAGACAAAGGCAATGTTTTCTCACCCCATAGACGTATGATGAATTTGGCCAGTTCTGGAACACTACCCCAGATCACCACAATTCTTGGGGAGAAATTGGAGTTTGTTGCAAAGTTTAAATACTTAGGAGTATGGTTAGACCTTAATCTCTCATTCACTTAGCATGTTGAAGACCTTGTAAAGAAACTAAGGCAGAGGCTGGGGCTACTCTTTAGAATTAACCAGTTCCTCACTAGAGATGCAAAAGTGCACCTCGTCCAAACTGCTTTTCTCTTGCTGATTGATTATGCAGATTTCCTATATAGTCATTGCCCTAAAGCTTCACTCGCGAAGTTGGATACGCTTTATCACAGGGCCATCAGGTTTATTACCGGTCTCCTCATCTCCACCCATCATTCTTCCTTGTACAAAGCCGTAGGATGATCCTCTCTTATGTTTAGGTGTAACAGAAATGCAGTCCTTTGGACTTACAGAGTCATCATGAAATGGCTTCCACAATATATAACAGACTGTCTCCCACTAAGTGAGCCAGGAACGTACACTTTAAGAAAGGCATCCTACATCACATTATGTATCCCAAGGCTTCCTCTCGCTATGGCAGAATGGCCATTAGCTTCATGTTACCATCCTTGTGGAACAAAGTGCAAAAATTACTGAAATTGAGCTGCCTCTGCAGTTTGAATACCTTTAAGTCCTTATATGCTCGATATGTGTGTGAGCCATGCAACTGCTTCCCTAGCCCTTGATCTTTATCCGAAGCTTAGGATACTGCCCCTGAGCTTTGCGGTATTTAAAAGCACTTGTAATCACTGGAGATTCTAGTTCTGTGAACTACTTATGACCCTAAATGTTTTTATTCATATAGAAACCAGAATGGTCCTTAACTCCGTATGGCTATCGCAACCGCTAGACTTCAGACACCCTACTGTCTTTACACATTACCTAATCTGTGGCTCTTTCTCAATGAATTTGCCCTACTGCATCATCACATTCTCAGAATCTGTACTCTATTCTCATTATTATATCCCCTGCCTCCAAACTTGCCCCCCGTCTGAAGTCAAGCTCCACAGGGGCCCCCTGCCCCATAAGTGTAGGATTCGCGGATACCAGGAGGTTGGCGCTTCCACAGCTGCTGCCTGAGACCCCAAGCCCGGACTCTCCTCTATCAAAGTACGGCAAAAATCGCTAACCAATCGGAATGTGAGCGCTCTTTTGGCTCTGGATTCCGATTGCTCCCTGCGGACTGCTCCTGTGTTTCCTTCTAAACCTAAATACAATCTGATTTTTCTGCCGAAATCTGCTCAAAAAAGCTGTAATTACTTATTCGATTGACTGTTAGGACCTTTATTTCACTGTTAGAGTGTTATACACAGGGAATCTGTGTGATTACATCCCTTTCCAAATCGCTGTGCTTGCGCCAGGCTCTAGGTGTTAAAGGAACCCACATCTGGTTTGTTTTGCTGTTTTGGCCCTTGCGCTGGTACAGACGTCCCTTGTCCGTGGCCAGCATTTACCCCTGACCTCCTCTTTTCTTCCCTGCCAAGGACAAGCTCTCCACTGGCTCCCCGTCCCACAGGCATGGGAAACTCTGGCACCGGGCAGTCTGTGCTGCCTCAGCTGCCACCTGTGACCCCAAGCCCATACCCTCCACTAGCAAGGCATGGCAAAAGCCGCTACCCAATCGGAACGCGAGCGCTCTTCAGCTTGGTTCCTTCAGCTTGCATCTGTGTTCCTTATAAAACAAGCTAAAATCTGTTTTCCTCACTGAAATATGTCTAAAAAAGCTGTAATCACTTATTTGCCTGACTGCTAGTACCCTTATCTCTCTGCTCAGAGTGTTAAATTTAGGAAAACTGTGCGATTACACTCCCTTCTGAAACTCTGTGTATGTGCCAGCTCCTCCCATGAGCTGGAGCACTCTGTACTGTTACGACTGTTGTAATACTGAGTACTTACGTGCAGTAACTGTATATATTTGCAGTATTTATCTCTACTGTAAATACCTCTGTATGGACTGTACTACTTGGCCCGGACTTAACCAGGTCCATCTTGTAAATGAGCTGCTAAACAATGTCCACCTGGATAAATAAAGATTTTGATTATTTGATTGAAATGTTTTTTAGTTTAATGTCTGATTTGGGGGAAGTTGTGCCATGGCCTTATGCAATCAAGTTCCATCCCAATGAATGTGACATTCAGAGTTGGGGTCAACACAGACTTCTCTAGATTCAACAGATATCACAGTTTCTTGAATGACTGAATCCACTCTGATTTCCTGATCCCTCAGAACTCCTTGAAATAAATCAGCTTTCAAACATACGCTCAGGTATAGATTCACAGACATACCCTGGCTGCAGAGGTAGGTTACTACTACCAAGAGACACTTGGTAAAAATTATCTGCTGTATCTATGCATGTATTTATGTACCTTTTTTTATACTTCAATAATAAAAATGTTTAACTTAAATAAAAAAACTGCGGGAGCTGAAGAAAGTTCAAATGGCAAAACTCTACCAGAATACTGAATTCCACATTCCGAATCTGAGGAATTTCTGACAGCATTATCCAACTGGGATGTGAAACCAAGCCTTTTACACATGCAGAGGGAAAGTACAGTTACGTAAGAACTTACCGTAACAGTAGATCTTCGAGAACAGCTCATGCAGCAGGTTACACCATTAGGACTGAAGCTGGCAGGCGTCAGGACCCCACGGAAAAATTCTAGCTAGCTATCTTCAGCGGGGACCGCCTCGACGCCGGTCCCACCCCCGGACGCCAGGCGTAGGTATAAGGGGCAGTCCCGCCAGATTCCCCAGTTCTCCTGCCGGAGACTTCCGGCCGCAGGCTGACATCGAAATGGGAGACCGAGGATCCACCGTCAGAAGACAGGAGGGTATAAATCCCTGTCCAGAAAGGCTGAAGCCATGCCTCCTCCAAGGGGGATGGTGGGCGGGAAGGTACCTGCTGCAAGAGCTGTTCTCGAAGATCTACTGTTACGGTAATTTCTTACGTAACTGTACTATCTTATTTCGAGACACAGCTCTTGCAGCAGGTTACACCATTAGGACTGATTCCCAAGCAGTAGCGCTTGCAAACACTTTGGGAGGAGGAAACTAGAAAGTTCATTCCAGGTCCTGATTCTAGGACAGGAGACCCTGTAGCACAGCCAGGCCAAAGCCGGCTCTTCGCCATGAAGCGATATCCAGGCTATAATGCCTGATAAAGGTATGTACAGTGCTCCAAGTGGCTGCAGAACAAATAGCAGAAGTGGAGACGTTTCGAAGTGCTGCAAAGGAGGTGGCCACACCCCTAGTGGAATGGCCCCGGATTGATCCCGGGAAGGGCTTTTGTTTAATATCATAACAGTATGAGATGCACTGGACAAGCCAGTGAGACAGGGACTGTTTGGATACTGGTTGGCCCAACATCCTTTCGGTAAAGGAAACGAAAAGTTGCTCTGATTTACGGAGCTGCTTAGTTCTGCTCAGGTAGTACCTTAAGCTGCGGTGAACATCCAAGGTATGAAGCAGCGCCTCTCCTCTATTAGAATAGTTAGGAAAGTAGACTGGCAGGTCAATATCCTGATTGAGAGTGAGTGTGGAAACCACCTTAGGCAAGAATTTAGGATTCGTCCTCAGGGATACTCTGTCCCGGTGGAAAATTAAATAAGGCTCTTTGCACATGACAGCATGAAGTTCAGAAACTCTTCTCGCTGACGTAACAGCAACCAAAAACAACGTTTTCCACGACAGAAAACGGAGCTCACAATCCACGGCACGCTCAAAGGGGGGGAGCGTGAGTTGCTCCAGGACAAAGAGCAAGTCCCATGGAGGCACTGGGTCCTTAATGGGCGGCCTAAGATGTAACACCCCTCTCAAGAATTCTCAACAGGCATCTAATTGTGCCACTGTGCGCTGTCCCACCGGGAGGTGGTAAGCTGAAATGGCACAGAGGTGCACCTTGATAGAGGAGTAGGCGAGACCCGAACGGAAAAGGGAGAGCAGGTACTCTAACACCGCCTTCACCGGACAACCTAAAGGGGAAAGGCCGCGTGTTTGCGACCATAGACAAAAACGGCGCCATTTCATGGACGACGTCGCATGCGTTGACAGCTTTCTGGCTGCAGAAAGAACTTCAGAACCTCTCAGGACCCTGTTCAAGATGGCCATGTCTCTAGAGCCATGCATGCAGGTTCAGTGGAGCTAAGTCCGGTGGACCAGTGAACCCTCTTCCTGAGACAAGAGATGGGAGCTGAATGGCAACGGGAGTGGAGGTTCCCGGGATAGCTGTATTAGCAAAGGGAACCGGATCTGTCTGGGCCAAAAGGGGGCCACCAGGATCATTGTTGCATGCTCCTGCGCAGTTTGAGAAGAACCTCTGGATCAACGGGAAGGAGGGAAAGCTAGAAATCTGTCCGCCCAGGAGAGGGACAACGATCTCACCAGAAAACACCAGGCCCTGGATCTAGCGAGCAGAAATTGGGCAGTTTTATGTTGGATGGGGAAGCAACAAGTCCAATTCTGGAGTTCCCCATCGAAAACAGATCCTCTGCTACCTCCTGAAGAAGTTCCCACTTGTGGACTCTGGCCTGGGAACGACTCAGGCCATCTGCAATTGTGTTGTCCACCCCGGGAACATGTACTGTGATCAGGTTTGTGCCGTGTTGGATTACCCAATCCCACACCCTCATGGCCTCCCTGCAAAGGGGGTAAGAGTGTGCGCCTCCTTGTTTGTTGAGGTAATACATCACCGCTGTGTTGTCTGTCTGAAGCAGGAGAGTACTCGGCGGGATCTCTGACTGAAATGCCTGCAGGGCATAAAGGACCGCCCTCATCTCTAGGACGTTGATATGGACGTGAGCCTCCTGAGGGTCCACGTTCCCTGGGACTTCACCCCGTCCAGGTGTGCTCCCCACCCTAGACCTGAGGCATCTGTGGTGAGGATTACCTCCGAGGACGGCGCTATAAACGGGACGCCCGTTCAGAGTGTCCCTGGGTCTAGCCACCATTGCCAGTCTCGCATCACGGCATTCGTGATTCTGACCGGATGCTGCATGTGGTCTTGCCTTTGGTCCCATTGCACCTTGAGCATCCACTGAGTTACCTGCATGTGGAGCCTTGCGAAAGGGACAGTCGGAATGGCCGCAGCCATGTGTTCGAGCAGGCGAAGGACCGACCTGGCTGGGACGGTCTTCTTCGAAGAAAGATCCCTGATGAGGGATCTGATGCGCCTGCTCTGTCGCCTGGAAGAAATGCTCTTCCCTGAACGGTGTCCAGCACTGCGCCTATGAACTGCAGCTTCTGACGGTACCAGGAGAGACTTCGTGGTTGATTAAGATGCCCAGAGATCGAAACAGGTCCTGGGTACTCTGGGTCACCAGTAACAACACCTCTCTGGAGGCGGCCATGAGAAGCCAATCGTCCAGGTATCGGAACACATAATGGCCCTGTCTCCTTAGAGAGCCTGCCACGACTGACATGCATTTGGTAAAGACCCTGGGTGCCGATGACAGCCCGAATGGAAGGGCTCGGAATTGAAGATGGTGGCCGAGAAACTCAAAGCGCAGGAACCTCCTGTGCACTTGAGCTATAGGGATGTGCAGGTATGCATCCTGCATGTCTAGAGACGCTAAGAAGGCGTCCTGCTTTAGCATGGGAATTAGACCCGGAAGAGTCACCATGTGGAATCTTTTGTAGGCGACGGACATATTGAGGTCGCTGAGGTCCAGAATCGGACGGAGGTCCCCTGTTTTCTTTGGAACCAGGAAGAAGTGGGAATAGTATCCGTGTCCTCTCTGGTTCTCTGGGACGTACTCTATCGCTCCCTTTTGCAGGAGCGCGAGTATTTCTTGTCTGATCAATGACTTGCGCTGACCCGAGTACCGGGAGAGCAAAGGAGGCCTTGAGGGTGGCTTTTCCGCGAATTCTATAAAGTGGCCTCTTCCGACCATCTTTAGAACCCACCTGTCGGTGGTTATAGACTGCCATCCTGGCAGGAAATTCGCAGTGCGACCCCCGACCATGAAATCCCGTTGATCCTGAGGGGCGGAGGCCGGGAAGGAGTCAGGCTGTGGCAGCTGAAGGTCCCGCTGGCTGGACCGGCTTAGGAGTGCACTGGTTTCGACCTGCGGGTTGTTTTCCCTTGGCTCTGCGGAAACCGGAGCCCCTCTGTTGTGGAACGGGGTGGGACTGCTGTCTCTGCGTCCATCCACGAAATCGGCTTTGGTTCCTACGAAAGGAACTAAGCTTGGGTCGGTACATGGCCTGAACCGACCTCACCGCCTTCCCGGCCTCTTGGGAGTCTGGTAATTATCTTCTCAGAGGGTTTACCAAATAAAACTTCTCCCTCGAATGGAGTGTCCATGATGTTTTTCTGGACGTCCGGGGTAAAACCGGAGACACGGAACTAAGAGTATCTCCGGAGGCATACGCCTGAAGCTGCTGCTCGGGCCGAGGAGTCCACGGAGTCATACGCGGCTCGTAGCACTTGGGTTCCCACGTCCGAACCCGTACGGAGGAGCTGCCACATCTCCTCCTTCTACTCACCTTCTGGCAATTTCTCAGCCGCATCCAGACCCTGCTCCCACAGGGCATTTTGGAACTGCACCATGTGGGTCAAATAATTCAGGGATCTGATGGCGCAGGTAGCGGAAGCATACGTGCGCCTACCCATGGCGTCCAGCTGCTTGGACTCTGGGTCCGGTGGCAGGGTGCTCAAATGTTGCGGTCTCTGGGACTGGTCATGAGAGGCTGTTATGACCAGAGAGTCAGCCTGAGGATGCTGAGTCAAGTACTGGTCTTCTTGGAGCCTTGTACAGGCGGTCAGCTTTCTTCGCATCGCCGAGTAAATGTGGACGCACGCTGCTTTGGTGACGCCCATAAAGTGTCTACCAAGGGTGGCACCACCACAGGCTTGGGGTCCTTCTGCCGAAGATATTTCGCAAGGCGTAGCCTTTCGGGGTCTAACTCTTCCGCATCCCATCCCATGTTCTCTTGGATGTGTCTCATGACATCCGAGAACGAAGGGTCATCCGGAGGAGACTTTGGCAGCTCATGTGGGTCCGGAGAAGGGATGGAGAGGGGAGATGGGGATCTGGATGTTGAAAACTCTGATCCCGTGTCCTCCGTCAAGGCGCAACGCCGGGCGCTTTCTGGGTCTCTTAGGCTGGGTGACCTAGAAGAGGATCTGGACGGAGGTCTCTTTTTGTCCGTCTCCCTTGAGGGGTCCTGGGCTCCCGGGAGGAGGTAACGGCCTGCAGACCCAGATGGAGAAGGGGGCGCAGGACCCGGCAGAGCAACCGGTGTAGGAGGAGGAGGTGGAAGCAGAGGTGGAGTGGGGACCATGTCCTTTTTGATGGTATCCCACCAGTAAGTGAAAAGCTCCTTCACCTCTGAAAAAGAAAGACCCGACGATGGGCCGGGCGTCCGTGGTCGGGTCCCGGCGTCGGCTCCACAGGGGGCCCGGGTTGCGGCGAGGGTTCCCTGGGAGTCTCAACAGGACCGGGGTCGCCCGTCTGGTCCTCGGGCTGAGTCAACTCCTCCTCAGTGATGGTCTCCTGACAGACGTCGGTCGGAGGCGTCGGGGTCCTCTTCTCGATTGGAGCGGGCGCCATTCCCCCTACCGGCGTCCAGTGATGAGTTGGCTTGGCCGGCGACGGTCTTCTGACAGACGACGGCTCTGGGGACCTGTGGCGAGAGGCCGACGTTGGGCGAACCGGCGTCGGGTCCAACGGCCTCTTGAGTGAGGTGAGCTCCTTGGTCTTCCGTTGGGGAGGAGGAGGCAAGGAAGCAGACCCGATGTCGGGTTCAGAATGGCGGGAACCCGACTTGTGGTGATGGTGACGATCCCCCGACTTAGCCAGAACCTTGGAGGATGAGGAAGGCCTGGGAGTCTTGGCCTGAGAAGAGGAGCTTGAAGACTTTCTCACCGCAGCGGGGGGAGGCTGAGAGCTGGCCCGGGAAGGACAGCAGTCGGACCTGGAGCCGGAGCTGTGCGAGTCGGAGGCCCTAGACGGGGACCTGGAAGGGGCCTTCTCCCTATGCTTCTCAGCATGCTTATGGGCCTTCTGCGAAGAATCCCCCTTGGAAGCCATGGTCTTGAGTTGTTCCTCAAGCAGGAATGCCTGTAGGGCCTTCTGGCGATGGATCCGGGTTCTGCTGTTGAAACCCTGGCAAAAGGTGCAGGACCGGGTGTCGTGGTCTGGGCCTAGGCACCGGACACAGGCAGAGTGCAGATCCTTGAATGGGATCTGCTTCTCACAGGTGCACTTCGAGGAGTGACCAGAGGTCGGAGAGGACATCAGAAAACAAACTGAACGAAGAAAACGCATTTCCCGTAGGAAAACACTTTACCACGCGTCGTGCGCTAGAGCTGAACCAAAGGGTCGAGACATGCAAGTCGACGGCGGGAAAGAACTGGGGAATCTGGCGGGACCGCCCCCTTATATACTACGCCTGACGTCGGGGGTGGGACCGACGTCGGAGGCGGTCCCCGCTGAAGATAGCTAGCTAGAATTTTTCCGTGGGGTCCTGACGCCTGCCGGCTTCAGTCCTAATGGTGTAACCTGCTGCAAGAGCTGTGTCTCGAAGTAAGATAACTAGTTTCCTTTTTAAAGGGATGGAATTATAGCCCTCCAATATAAAATTCTGAATTTTTGAACATTCAGTTATTTGTCCAGTGTCTAAAGATTTATCCAGGATGGAACATCAGCTAAGTGACTTCTTTGGGACCAGTAAGATCTGAGAAAGTCAGAGTTTCTTTCACTGACATGCTGGACATACTCCACAGCTCTTATATCTAGCAAATTTTTGGAACTCCTCTCTTAGGTATGACAGACTAAGAAGGGAGAGAGGCATGCAGTTTCTCACTCACTGGTAGGAACAATTTGATCCTCCTTGGCTATTTCCAGCACATATTTGCTAATGTAATAGATGTCCAGTTGTTGATAAAGTAGGATAATCATACCCCCACCGCTATTGTCCTGAGGTCAGCAAAGCTACTTATCAGTAACTCTTAATCTTCTTGAGTATCTCCTCCATACAGCCGCATTCTTTGGTCTTTGAGACAGAGGCACTAGGACCCAGAGGGAACAAGAATGTTTTGAGACCAAGGGCCCAATTTCCAAACGTTCGGAAAGGCCACAAGCCCCTGGAGCACTGAACAGATGGTGCATGGAGTTTGCGGCATTCTCAGACTGGCAGTCGGGATTCTCGATCTCGTGGGCCACATGCAGGGAGTTAGACCAGCATTTTGCTGGTCTAACCTTGCATCAGTTGGGGGACCTTTTTATGGGTTTGCGCCACATATTTGGCACAAGGTATCGTAAAGAGGGTGAAGTGTCGCAAATGCATGTGACCTTCGAGAATAGGGTGCAAACTGAATCGAAGTGTTAGGCACGGCACCGGGGTTGATGCAGGCTTGACGCAAACCCTGCGTCCCCCTTTGAGAATCGGGCACTAACAGTGCTGATGTATGGCACTGACTTACACTACCACTTGCACACTGACGCTATAGATAGCAACACTAGGTCAAACCATCTCAGCTCCTTTTCAACAAGGAAGAAAGAAAGGACAACTACTAAGAAAATAAACACACAATAAAGATACAGAACACAAATGGAAAATATTTCTGAACAGGAGCAACAGCTAAAATAATGAAAAAATGATTCCTCCCTCTCTGAGGAAATTCATTTTCAAAAAGAGGGCATAGGACAATCACAAGAAGGCCCAAGTATGAGGGCAGGTATAACAAATGCACCAAATAGACTCCACCTGCTGGACAAGGAAAAACAACCCAATATTTAGTCTTTGGTAACCGGGTAAGGCCCACTAGGCACAAATGCCTGTTTTCAAGGGTGACCTGGGAACACTGGGCGGTTAAGTGACTTGTTCAGAGTCACACAGTTTGCAAGTGGAGATTGTGAGAATCAAACTCAGGTCTAGTCTGCTGGATGTATCAAGCTCATTCACACCTCGCGTTCCTCTAACCTCTAGGCTATACTGCAAGCCGATATTGGTGATATTGCCAATGCACATATAATCCCAGACAGCCGAAACAATTCAGCAAATCAGTCTCCATGCACTGATGAAGAAGAGCAGTCAGAAAGATAATTGGCAACACAGAGGATGAGGGATGGTATAACAAACACACCTAACAGATGCCACCTGCTGGGCAAGGAAAAACAAGCCGATACTGCCAACGCACATACAATCCTAGACAGCCAAAACAATTCAGCAAATCGACCTCCATGCACTGATGATGAAGAAGAGCAGTCAGGAAGATAACCATCAACCCAGAGGATGGAGGGTAGATCAAGAGTTGCTGGCAAGTATTTTTTTTTTTTTTAATCTTACAGGCGATCTCCTGCATAGAGACCCACACTTTGGATGAGTAATCAGCAGTCCAGCATGGGTGGCCACATTCATACAGGGCTTATGAAGGTAACAACCACAAAAGTACTTTCAAGCCCAAACCTCCATTTCTCGTAGATACTACGTCCACTACATAATACTCAGTGAGTGCATAAGCACTATGTCAGGTTGTGACCCTACAAGTTATGTAAAGGACTGCCCTAGGGTAGCTGTGGAAGGTGCTACTGCATGAATAAAAGAAAGTTACTTACCATAGCTCTAGACCTCCAAGAATATCTTCTGCATAGAACATCACTCTTTAGTCTTAAAGCTGGAGTTGACCAGACCCCCCGTGGGAGAAAGCTTTTGGAGAAGGTGACACTGACGTATGGTGGCGTAGTATATGTATAGCACCATACACAGCTGTCACCCACCCCAACCACCTAAGTTTCTTTTTAACCAATGTTCAGAAATAAAAAGAATAAGGGGGAAAAAAAATAGTATGCGACTGGTCTCTCAGAAGAGTTACCATGTCTCCACCCTGGAAATACCTTAAGAAAACGATGCTTTTGTTTGTTTGCAAATACAAATATGACTGCTCTGTGGAGGGGTTGTGGGATAACAGATGGACCAGACACAGAACTGCAGGTTCAACATGCAATCTCTGTGTGATGTTTATTTAAAACACAAGGAGTACCCTTAAGCAATGGCATATCCCTTCTTCAATACATCAGTTTGCAGCAACAGACTATGCATGTTCTTCCTCTGCACTTAGCACCCACTGATCTATCTTTCCTGTGGAGATGAACTATCCCATATGCTGGTCTTGTGTGTTTGGGTGATGGGGAGCTTAAAAAAAAAAAAAGAAAAAACACAAAACAAGCTAAAGACAAAGAACATCAGTGCGAAAGCATTGAAGCAAGGGTCACCCCGAAGGGAACTGGTAATAAAGCCAAGTTTCAAAGAAACAAAACATCACACATATTCCCATCATGCAAAGCATCATGGGACATTGTGTGGTGATTTGCATATGCAGCCCCTGATGCTTTGCATTGTGTGGGCATGTGTGATTTTGTATTTTCTTGAAACTTGGCTTCCCAGCCAAATGCCCTTTGGGGTAACCCTTGCCTCAGTGTTTGTGCACAGAGGTTCTTTGTCTTTTAAATAGTTTTCTATTTTAATGGGTTCACCACAACATAACCCAGACACAGACTGTCTTAGGGTAGCTGGTTCATTCCACTGAGGTGTCAAACAGACGAGGCATACTGATGAGTCCTGGTAGGATGAAACACGTGTCTATGTCATCTGTTAGCACCCTTTGCAAACTGTGTGAGAGGCCTTTTGGCACCATGCAATTCTGCTTAAAGTTGAACCAGCATAACATTCTGTGGTGATTTGCATATGCAGCCCCTGATGCTTTGCATTGTGTGGGCATGTGTGATTTTGTATTATCATGGGATGTATATGCAAATCACCATGACATTTTAGGCTGGTTCAGTTTAAAGCAGGAATGCATGGTGCCAAAGGGCCTCTCAAACAATCTGTAATTTACATGCATTTAAATACCACAATGGGGGTTTTCTGATCTCTCTACTCTGGCAGCTTAATCCTATAAACAGTCACCTAGTAACTTTTTACCTTTATCAAAAACACCTAGTGCCATAGTATTTTCAACATATACAGGTTTCATACATATAAGGCATATATTTTATGACATAGTACTATTGCATACTAAATCCAACAACGAGGAACACAGTCTGTTGTTTTACATCAGCTCTGAGGTCACCACAATAACCTCCCTGTATAAGGACCCAAGCGGGAAAAGGAAAAATTAAAGAGGACACAACAGCACAGTCAAGAAAGGGTAGGGGGTGCCCATAGGTGGCCAACCTTATGGACTACAAATTGGAAAGGATAGATTAGGCAAAGAATAGAAGAACTGTGGCAACAGATTAAAGAAAACGTCGGTCCTCAAGAATGGCAAGATCTCGCTGTCACATATCCCCCACCTTAAGAGGGAAGCAGTTATTTTAGACTGCTTACCACCTTCCTGCCCCAGGAAGGGATGGAGTTTCTACCTATCCATCTTCAGAAGCTCCATCTCAGGGTCCCTATTAATGATAAACATTCCATCATAAACATAGTGGATATCATCATTCTTTACCCTGAGGCGTTAACACATTTTTCAACAGATACTAATGGTACCTTCCCTTGACTATCGACTATAAAAAAATAATCAAGTATGCCTGCTCTTCTACAAACCTTCATTCCCCTTGAGTCCCCGTCTCCTGTGCTTTACTTCACCTAGTGCACCTCATACCCTAGACCGAAAAACACAGACAATCTTTTACCTGCTGTTGTAAAGGTAAAATAATCACAAGGAGCCCCCACAACACAAGGAAATAAGTGGAGTTATCTGTCCAACCCCGGTCCCTCCTCCAACATGGTAGCCTGCACTGCTCGGGCTCTCCTGCTAACTCCTTTACTTCGGGCTCACAGTAGTCTTCTAGGGGTTTTAAATACCCTGTTCTTTGTTCCCCTTGGCATGCTTTCCCTCAACACTGACAGGCTTCCTCTGCAATTCCATCACAGTGACATCCCCGGTCCTACTACTGAATATCCTGATACTGATTACAAGGGCCTACTAGCTTATATCATGATGGTGACAAACTAACACCATGGCCCAGAGGACCCTGCTTTTGGTCAGGGTTGGGATGGAGATACAAGACTGGGTGCACACAACGACTAAACAGAAAGGGAGGATGGCACGGCACTCTACAGACCTGCCAAACCCTTCCTTTATCTGACACTCAACTTCGCCATAAGAGAAAGGAGGAAGGCATTTGATGTAGTGAGGGTGACCATCAAGGAGACAACCATTCATTGCTACTTTCCACAAAGCTGAGGATCCACTATGCAGGTAAAACTCATCTTTTCAATGACCCTAAAGAGGCAGTAAAACTGCTGGGCTACAATAAACTAGACTCTTTGTAAAGCAGAATGCTCAAACTCTAACTTTGAAAGTTTTCTTGTTGATTGAATCATTTAAAATGCAAGTAAGCATGAACAAAAAGGATACAGTCAGAAAGCGCATACATTTCCGGGGGGGGTGGGAGTAATGTTCTACGGAACCTCCCGGGTACTGGTTTGTGTTACCTGTCACAAACGCACTCCACAGGTCAGGCCCTCTGCTCCCACAGTGCCAACCTCAGAGCACAATAGTGTGAAGAGGTAAGAGACAGGGTAACCCCCCTGTCTGCTTTGGGGCCGAATCACCTGTTAGCCTCAAGTTCTGGAGAGATTCAAACTGTGAGCCTTATGCTAGCATACCCAATTACTGGCTCAGATATGTACAGTCTTCGGGACTGCAGTACAATCTTTCGCCAGGGGCACCCTGCCAGGTCTCCAAAACGAACCCTTAAAACTCTATACGAGACCTTAGGTATATTCTTCCCTTTTCCAAGCTTAGTAACACCATCAAGCCTTTTAACAGCTATCAGACTTAACCCCATATACATCACACGCAAAAAGAAACTGAGAAGACACCCAGGCAGTATTTCAAAGAAATGGTTGTTTACTAAAATATGATAAAAATGGTAAAATTAAACACTGTACAATATATCATACAGCTTACAATCTTGTAAAACAAAAAGGAAGTTACAGACAAAACACTCATACCACAAATAATTTATTTCTATCACCTTTCTAAGTGCTTTCCCAGTCAAGAGTCTAGAATCATATGTCACAATCCCATATACAAAGTTTCATTTTTAACACTATCTGTCCCCACTCCCGTTTGAAGAGGTCAGCTACAACTTCCCTTAGATAATTTCTGACATAAGTGTCTCTGAGGATGCGAGTCATTGCCTTAAAAAATCTGTAACTAGCCATTTCCCAAATATGACAGCCTTTAATTAAACATTTATCTTTGAACTTAACAATCCCACACTCATGTCCCTAGGCCGATTTCCTGTGCTAGTGTGATCTGAGGATTTTATGACTCTTCACACACTTCTGCTATCAACCTGCCTTTTTCTGCAGGAACCATAAAACTCACATTTAGTTTCAACTTCAAAAGCATAAGCAGGTCATAAGAAGGTAATAAAATACCCTTCTGTAAGGAAGTCTTCATTAAAGGAGAACTCCACCCAGAATGTGCAGAAACATATGTTATATAGAGTGTTTTGATATGTATGTCAAGTCCTAGTGTGTCCTTCCCTCTGTCTGCTATTAGGAGTTTTTCCTAAATTAGCCTGCTAGCTGTATGGTAGTTTTATGACCCCTGGGGATCTCCATCACAAATAGGTTTATTGGCTTTCTTACTCCTACGATGCATCCTGGTTCATGAGACAGTGATGTAGCTATGCCCCTAGATTTAGCAGGGTCTGTCACAGCTCAGCCACAAAGATAATACTTCTTTCAGAGAAGAAGTCACATTGCTACATTTTGGGTGAGTGTAATCATTATTATTTTTTGATATTAGTACCTTGTCCTGCTATGTTACAACCTATAAGGGGATGTTCAATTTTTGCTACTTAGTACTGGTGCAAAACCTGAAAGTGACAGAGGAATAGAGTAAACAGTGACATGATTCACACAAACACACAAACACACACACACACACAGCAGAGCATAGCAGGACAAGGTACTGATATCAAAAAATAATAATGATTACACTCACCCAAATTCTAGCAGTTTGTCTTCTCTGGAAGAAGTATTTGCTCTGTGGCTGAGCTGTGACAGACCCTGTAACAAGACACTGGCTTACTGCAGGGGCAATTAGACATCACACCAAAGGGCACTCTGGGAAGACTAGTGGCCATAAAAGAAACCAGAATGGCAACCTCCAAGGGCAATAAAACAGTTAGGGAAAGTTAGAAAAAACATCTCTCACAGCCAGAGGAAAAGGAAATGCTGGGAACTAGTTAGAACACAGAAAAAAAGACTACTACATATCTTTTTCTTATGTTAACATGCAGTTTTCCTTTAACTGGTTCTTCTGGTCTGTTTTACAACATCCTGTGGTTTCAGCTACTGACTTTGAAAGTTAAAGGCCAAATCTCTCACATGCTGACATTTCATACACAGACCATTTATTTATAAGATAAATATACAGGTAACCAGAAGCAGGGGCAGAGCGTCACATTACCATTCTTATGAAATGATACAAGTGGAAATACTATTCACCCAGGAGCAGTCTACAGTAACTAAAATGGATATTGTCATGAGGCATTTTTCTACAACCTTTGCCTGGGGAGCTGGGGGGCAAATCTAGGCCAAATGACCTGCTGCAGGTTTCCTTCCTGAACAATACTCACACTTGCACGAATTGCAATGTTTACTGTTATACCTACTCTGAACGCTGTTAGTTGCGAGATTAAACTGACACAGATATTTTGTATGTACAGTTTATCTCAGCATTTCATACTGTTGTAACAGTACTTAAAGCTTAGAATAGTTACTGGATGCATCATATCTGTTCCCTCTAGCTTCACAAGCAGACATGATATAAGAATGCTGTGCACACATTATCAATTTACAGATTCCCTATACACTCTAATATCCTGGGTACAAGGTGGTAAGCAGAAATTTGTTTGGGCTTACCTTTAAAGGCCTGTACTGTCTTCATACACACTGTCTTTGCAAGTAGGACGTTCCACAGGTTCATCACCTTCTGGGTGAAAAATTCTCTTAGAATTATCCCTTAATTTACTACTCCTCAGCTTTAGGGCATGTCCCCATGTTTTGCGATTGGACACTCTTTTTGATACACTTGTGTATGCGGAAGACTGAGATATAAGCCCTTCGCAGCCTCATTTTATATGGAATGAACATGTAAAGGCCCCCACCACCACACCTCTTATCCTCTATATTGCTGGTCATTCTGGTGTCCCTGTGTTGCACCTTCTTGACTGCCTCAATTTCATTTTTATATTGAGGAGACCAGAACTGCAAGCATTACACCAAGTAGGGCCTGATCAGGGCCTTTATAAAGTGGCAAGAGTACTTCCCTATCTGTTGATAACCGTGTTTTGATGCAACCTAGCAGTCTGCTGGCCCTGTTGACAGTGTCCATGCACTGCTTGTCCTGCTTAAGCCCTTGTGTATTATGACCAAGATGTCATTTTCCTCAATTGCAGCAAGACAAACTGCACTTAGTGTTCAGCACCTGCCTCTGATTTTCATCCTCAAGTGTAGCACCTTGCATTTGATGACACTGAGTCTGAGGCTCCAGGAGTCAGACCAATCACCCAGCTTGTTCAGGTTCTCCTGAAGTTTATCTCCATCCTCAAGGCAGTCCACCACCCTGGCTAGCTTAGTGGGTATCCACAAACTTATGCACCCTGCTGAGACCCCAGGTCCCAGATCACTGACGACGATGTTGAAGATCACAGCGACAATGGAACAAATGCTAGGCACTGCTCAGCAGGAATGTCAAAGATACCAAGAACAGATTTAGAAAGTTCAAAATCAAGCACAGATGGCATAAGATCCCACGGACACTGCACAAATGGGGTCTTGCCCATCTGATAAATGCTGGTGCTGCAATAGGAAGGTGAGATTCATCACACACCACCTACTCTGGTCATGCCACAAACTGAGTAGCTACTGGGACTGCATGCAAAATGTCCATACAAGCTCCTCAAGCAGCTTCTCCACCTTAATCCTACCAGAGTACTCCTTGGAACAGACCCCATTAGAGGCGCAAATGTGGCCAATCCCCCAGGTGGCTAACAGGTGCACTCGCCTTTGCCAAGAGTTTATTCTACAGCACTGGAAGCAGTTGAACCCCCCCCCCCAATCAACGGAGTGGCTTACGGAGCTGGGGAAAACGCCTGCTTTGAAAGGGTTCAATACAGTATCACAAACAAAATGAATCAGTATGGGGCAATTTGGGAGAATACCTAGAATAAGAATACAGTACCATTCTGCAGGGTTACCCCACCACCACCACCACCACCAGCATACACACACACACAAACTCTTGCCCCCAGGCATTTCAACTCTCTGCCACACCTCCTATCTCACACAGCTGAAGCACACCATATGGAATACCTGCTTACCAGAGACACCATTAGTAGAGCTGGCTCAGAAGCTAACGAATTACCACGAGTAAAACAAATTCTGTTTTAGACACAGAAAGCGTACATATCAGACTTCTGTACCTTGCCATGGTGGACAGAGCCTACTGTGAGTGCATTATAAATGGACTGTTTCTTGAATAACATCCAAATATGAATTGATATCTTATTGGAATGTTATTTTGACTTCTATATTGGTGTACTGCACTAGAATGTTTGTCTCACAGTGTAATTTTAAATATTTAGTGTTGTAGTTAAAAAGGACTCTGCCCTAGGCAGTGACCTAACAGTGATCAATTGTAAAGTATTATGAGAATTTGCATTTTCAATAACCTTTTAAATAAAAAGATATTAAAGAGCAGTGGCCCCAGCGCCATCCCTGTGGGATCGCCAAGTACTCCTCTCCACCCTGAATAGCGGCTGTTTAAAACTTGCACCACCTCAGCTTCCTACCCCAAGGATGTTAGTAATCCACCTCATGCCTTGTGTATACCACGCTGGTTTACTTTGCTCAGAGGCTTGTCACATGCACCAGTGTACATAAGCTAAAACACAAGATAAAAAATCCTCCTTATGGCAACAGGAGTAACTGCTGAATGAGATGATGCATCACGGAGTACTTTTCCGGTCACAAGTTCTACCCTCAAAAGGTATGAGGCTTCTCAGTTACCCAAGGCAATTTTTTTACTACTTAAGGAAGATTATATGAAATTGTGAGGTACTAAAATGTTATTAAAACAAATACATTCATATAAAATTAGAACTTTCAAGCACTATGCTAATTTCAAGCAGTGCTAGTATATTCATTTTAACAGTTTTCAAAACAATGGCCATTGTTGAAGCACTCCATTTACAATATGTAACAAACAAACAAAAAAATAATAATTGTTACCTTTCTTTCTGGAAGAAACATTACAACGAGAGCAGCTAGCCCACCTACAAGCAGAAATCCTGCTAACGTTCTTTTACGACCAGACCTGAGGGAAATGAAAATACATATATCTTAAAGGGAGTTAACTAGGGCATACAAAATAACTTAAGCCATGCCCTTGCTTAACATGTTTCCTTTACAGAATAGTCCCATTACATAAATCTTGGTAGACGTTCTTTTAGTAGTTTCCCAATGTACATGTACTGTACATGGGGGTGACACCAAGTTTTACTTGGAGACCACGATCTTTTAGTTTCTTTTTGTGTCATCTAAGTTTATCCAATAAAGGGTATCAAACCATTTGTGTCTGGATCTGTACTTGGAGACCATGCATTGTTTCAAGACCTCTGTACTTCCCACTATGTAAAAACAGAGGCATGCTCCTCAGTGTTACTAATGGCACTTGTGGTCAGAGAGAAGAAAAAAAAAAAAAAAAGAGACAAGTAAATATGCTTTAAAAAGCACAGAAAACAATTATACAGCAGAAAAGTTGAAGGTGCTTCTCAGGTCATCTGTGCGTGTTCTTCACCTACAAAGTTTTGTATTTTTCAAAGGGAAACATTAAATTAATAGCAAAAAAAATTCCTTGTGTTGAACAATGCCCATTTATTCAGATTTTCTTCCAGTTTCACCCTCATATGTTTCCCCAGTTGAGTATTCTTCAAGCACCAAACTAATTGCCTTTAGGACAGCAAACTGCTGGGCTCTGGCAGCTGCACAACTAAACTAGAAAAAATATCCTGTTATTCCACATAATGGAATTCCAATAGTATATTGTGCAGACAAAGACAGAAAGAGCACCAGGAAAAATGGTGGTGCATAATTAAAGCAAATTCAGAAAGCAGAGAAGAATGGAATTGCACCCACCAAAATGTGAGGACACACACATGGTAGTATAAATTTCAAAACATTCTATTACATCAGTGTCAGTGTCTTAGTGTCAGTGGCTCAGTAGGTAGCACACTCGCCTCTGAGGCCGGGAGATCAGAGGGCTGTGGGTTCAGTTCCCACATCTGGCACTTTAAGCATATCCCAGTATTGACACTGTAATGCAGCATGAGAGGTGCTGCATTTCTGAGGTGCCGCCTTCGATGAGACGTTAAACCGAGGTCCCATCTGCCTGGATTGGTGGTAGTTCAGGTGGATGTTAAAGATCCCATGGCACTTATCGAAAAGAGTAGGGAATTTCCGGTGTCCTGGCCAAATTTCCTCATTCACTAAAAAAATATCACCAACAGCTTAATCTGGTTCAAGGTCAGTTGTCATTCATCTGTATCCCCCTCCCCCGGGTCGTGCCTGAAAATAGGCAGGATTTGTCTAGTGCACTTACCCGGTCAACAAAAGCTAAATAAATAAAACATCAAAAATGCATCACTTCATATCCAAATGAAGCCAGTAAATACAAGGAGAAAAAACACTTAACATTTCGCAAGGTCAATGCCTTGCTTCATTAGAGTAAAATGTCCATGCACACATAACACATATAAATACTAACATCGATTTGTGTGAAATAAGCACGTATGTGAAACACATTTAAAATACATGGCTGTAGCTTTATATATAAGCTAGCCAGGCTCCAACTTAGAATCCAGTGAGGCAATCTAGTTACACATTCCCATTTAATTAAGTGGCATATCTTTCATTTTAATCTTACCATCTGTTGTGCAATTAATCAAAGGTTGTAAATAAAATGCTGAACATGTTTCATATCGCAGTATAATACATAATATGACGATGTGCAAATAAATTTAAATTGCAACATCTTCAACAAGTTTTCAACGCCATGATTACCACTGGTGTATTTACAACAAATTCAATGATAGCAGTCACGCTCAGAATGATGGCTTAAATGTATCCACTTAATGTTTTTATTATGCAATTAAGATACTATATATATATATAGCCATTAAGTGCAATTAATTAATCATTTAATAACCATATCAAAGCTCAAGAAAAAGACAAACCAAATTAGTCAGACATTTCCACATATTTTTAGGAGAAGGCAGGGGGTTTATGAGTTATCATATTACAATTTGCTTAAAAAAAGCTGAGAGGCCTATATTTTCATTAAGTCCCTCATCACTCATGCTTTCAAATGGTAAATCCAAAAGCTTTAATATTGCCTTATTTTTTTCTCCATGTCTCCTTCCCTTGGACTTAGAATAACCTTTTCTATGCCAACAAGCATAATATTGTGGTTTTGATTTGTGTTGTTTAAAATACATTTGACTATGGCATGGGTTTGATTTTGATGGCAAATGGCCCTTACATGCTCGCCTATCCTAGTCTTTAACAGGCTAATTGTTCTGCCCACATAATAGTGTCCGCAACTGCAGGGCAATAAATAAACAACCCCCTCACTACTGCATGTTATAAAATGATTAATTTCAATGTCCTGTCATGTTGCAGGGCTCACACATTTTTTGCACTGTATCACATATTTGCAACATTAGATATTCCTGCACCTGTAACTTCCTTTGGGGAGTGGGGGCAGCTAAATGGACCGTGGATTAGCAACAGATGAAAGTGTGCTTGGGCAACCAAATCTTTTATTATTTTAGCTTTCCTAAACACCACTTTAGGGCCTAGCCAACTACATTTCTCAATTTTAGGTCCAATTTAAAAGATCCCAGTTATTTTTTATGATGTTTCCAACTTCAACAGATCTAGTGGAAAATGTAGTGACAAAAGGGCACGTAAAGTTTATTTCCTAATCTTTCACTCTTGGTGTCAGAGTAGAGGCACGATCTACAGTATTTGATCAACACTTTGAGCTGCCTTAGCAATTGAATGATAACTGTACCCCCTTTGTAAGAATCTACCAATCTGTTCCCCTTGTTTTTTTTAATAAACTCATGGCTTTCAGTACAGCTCTGTTTAGTTCTGATTAGCTGGCCCGTAGGAATGTTTTACGCAATGTGAGAAGGGTGACAGCTGTTATGAAGAAGGAGAATATTTTGGACAGTCTCCTTCTGACACAGTGTGGTACAGACCTTTTCTTTTTCATTTTTACATATCAGAAGGTCCAAAAAAACAATGTGTTCATTACTAATAGTACATTTAAATTAAAAAACATTTTTGTGCTCTCCAGCCACAAAACAAAATTTGCAAACTGTTCTTCAGTGCCCTTCCAGACAACTAGCACGCTGCTATATAGCGCCACCCCATGTCCAAATATTGATGGTACGGATTGGTATCGGCACTACACAGAATACACTCCCAAAATGCCACGTAAAATCCTGCATAACTAGGGGCCACAGTAGCTCCTATAGCAGCACCTTTGATTTGTCTACAGTAGGTGTTCTCAAATATAAACATATATTTTGTTAGTACCAAGCGAGCCAATTCCATAAGAAAATGTAAGCATGTTTATCTGGCTAACTTCATCTCTCAAATCCATAAAATACTGAGGGCCTCAAGGCCACCATCATGGGGAATTACTGTATACAGTGATCCAATGTCGAAAGTTGCAAAAAACACCCATTTTCTACTTCTAGGTTTTCTACTAGGTTCATAACCTCCATGGAGTCTGTAATATACAGTATGCTCTCACTTTGGTAATTAGAGGTTGCAGAAATTCATCTACTAACATCGAAATAGGTTCTATAAGTCACCCCTTACCTGAAATGATTGGGCATCCAGGTAGCAAATCCCTGTTGTTGTGTATCTTCGGCAAAATATATATTACTGGGATAACAGGGTGTGCCTCCGTGAGTGCCCTAAATGTTTTATCAGTGAGATAACCTTTAACAAAACATACCTCAAAACTTCATCTATTTCATTTCATGCCCTAGAAGAATTGAAAGAAAACTAAAATATTGTTATCAGATCTGCTGATAGGGGAGTGCAGTAGTAATAATGGACCGCTCCCTACTATTATGGGGAAAATTCACAACTTCCTGATGTCAGTTTTATGAAAACTTTCTGGTAATTATACTAACACCTTTAAACATGAAACAGATGAAGTTATAAGTTATGGTTTTGTTAAAGGTTACCTCACTTATAAAACATTTAGGGCACTCATGGTGGCACACCCTATTATCCTGGTAATTGCATGGAAGGGCACTGAAGAACAGTTTGCAAATTTTGTTTTGTGGCTGAGAGTACAAAAATGTTTAAACATTTAAATATACTATTAGTAATGAACACATTGTTTTTGTGGACCTTCTGATATATAACAATAAAAGAAGAGGTCTGCACCATGCTGTATCAGAAGGAGACTGATAGAAATAGTCTTCTCCTTCTTGTCACCTTTCTCACATTGTGCAAAACATTCCTACGGGCCAGCTAGTCAGAACTAAACAGAGCTGTACTGAAAGTCACGAATTTATTAAAAAACAAGGGTAACAGATTGGTAGATTCTTACAAAGGGGGTACAGTTACCATTCAATTGCTAAGGCAGTTCGAAGTGTTGATCAAACAGACCGTGCCTTTACTCTGACACCAAGAGTGAAAGATCAGGAAGTAACCTTTACATGCCCTTTTGCCACTACATTTTCCACTAGACCTGTTGAAGTTTGAAACATCATAAAAAATAACTGGGATCTTTAAAAACTGGAACCAAAACTGCAAAATGTAGTTGAAGCAGGCCCTAAAGTGGTGTTTAGGAACACTAAAACAATAAAAGATTTGATTTCCCTAGCATGTTTCCATCTATTGCTAATCCACGGTCCACTTGGTTGCCCCCTCCCAAAGAAAGTTACAGGTGCAAAAACTGCTCATTTTGTAAATATGTGATACAGTGCTAAGTTTGAGAGCCCTGCAATGGACAGGGCATTGAAATTAATCATTTTATAACATGCAGTAGTGAGGTTTTTTTTTATTTGTTGCCCTGCAGTTGCGGACACTATTATGTGGACAGAATGACTCACCTGTTCAAAACTAGGATAGGCTAGCATGTAAGGGCCATTTGTCATCAAAATCAAACCTATGCCATAGTCAAACATATTTTAAACAATAAAAATCAAAACCGCAATATTATGTTTGTTGGCACAGAAAAGGTTACTCTAGGTCCAAGGGGAAGGGACCAGAAGAAAAAAAAAAGAGAGCCACATGAAAGCTTTTGGATTTACCATTTGAAAGCACATAGTGATGAGGGACTTAATGAAAGTATAGACCGCTCATCTTTTTTAAGAAAACTGTAATATGGTAACTCATGAACCCCCTGCCTTCTAAAAATACGTGGAAATGTCTGACTAATTTGGTTTGTCGTTTTCCTTGTGCTTTGATGTTATTAAATGATTAAATAATTAATTGAACTTATATAGCACCTTAACTGCAAAATAAAAATATTAAGTGGATAAATTTAAGCCATCAATCTGAACGTGACTGCGAACACTGAATTTGTTGTAAATACACCAATGGTAATCACGGTGTTGAAAACTTGTTGATGATGTTGCACTTTAAATTTGTTTTCACATCATCATACTGTTATACTGAGATGTGGAATATGTTTAGCATTTTATTTACAACCTTTGATTAATTGCACAACAGATGGTATGATTAAAATTAAAGATATGCCACCTAATTAAATGGGAATGTATAACTAGATTGCCTCACTGGATTCTAAGTTGGAGCCTGGCTAACTTATATACAAGGCTACAGCTATATATTTTAAATGTGTTTCACATACGTGCTTATTTCACACAAATTAATTGACGTTAGTATTTATGTGTTATGTGTAGGGATGTAAGTTTGTCATGGATGAGGTTTTAATGACTCATTGTTTGTTCATGAAATCATTAGTGAACAGTAGTAAATGTTGTGTCACTGTCATCATTGCTACATTCTGATGACACTAGTGAAAGTCATGGAAGTCCTGAATAAAGATCAAACGTCATGGAATCAATGGCGTAGACTCCATGACAAACATACATCCCTAGTTATGTGTGCATGGATGTTTTACTCTGATGAAGTAAGGCACTTACCTTGCAAAACATTAGTGTTTTTTCTCCTTGTATTTATTAGCTTCATTTGGATGTGAAGTGCTGCAGTTTTGATATAATAAAATGGTCTGAAACTTATACTACCATGTGTGTGTCCTCTCATTTTGTTGGGTGCAATTTTGTTCTTCTCTGCGCAATAGTATATTGCAATGCAGTGGCCACAATTATACCACGCACTTTCCACCTCAATTTACCTATTTCACACCTAATGTAATTTGAGGTACATCAATGCAGAAAAACTGTATCAATATAACACGGCCCTGTCAACTTCAGCTTTCATTTAAAAAAAAAAAAAGTTCACAGCCCAACAGTTCCTTGTAAACCATTTTCAAAGAATTCTTGGGTAGTTAACATTTTTTTTTTTTGTGAATAATTTTACACCTCTAGATGCCCTCCAGTTCTTCTTTTATTGGCTACCCAGTATTCTGACCTGTTTTGTTAAATTAATAACCTAATTTTGTTGCCTTTGTAACTACTTTGAATCTCTCTCTCTCTCTTTCCATACTGCCTGAACATTCTATGGCATCAATAACACCATTCCAGGCTATTCAAATGAATAGCATGGAATGGGAGTCATTGATGTCACAGAATGTCTTAGAAATATGAAAATCAAGAGCAGTAGCTGGTGAGGAGAGTGGAACTCTATGTAGATGTGAAGTCACCTCAAAGCTAGATTATGTATTTATCAAAAACCCTCAAAGCATATCAGAATACATAACTGGCATGGAAAGGAAGATGTAGGGCAGTTAACTATGTAAAAATCATGTCTTATCTCCTTTAATATAATTATACATTTGGGTAGGTGTAAAGTTTGTTTAACCACCCCATAATATTGTTTTAGGTATGTTTTGAAAATAGTTCTATTTTTTCCTTATTTTGGGTCTCATATTAATTTTGCCTTTTTCCTAACCCAATATGTGTTTTCTAATTACTTAGTTCTGGAACCCAGTGACATCAGTTGAGCTGAAGAATACAATAATGTGGAATTAGTGACATCAGTTGTTCGAAACTTCTACAGGTTAAAGCAGCAGTATTTGTTAGTCTGCAAAAAATGTCATCCTACAGAGTTTTTATTTTTAGCAAAATGTATTCCTGACATCCTTAGATTCATCATAAGTGCATTTTTAATGTTCTCAGATATTTTTAAAACAGTTTTATAGCTGGCCGAGTCTTCCTGCCTGAACCTCAGCCTTCCAGCTGGGACCCCCTCTCAGGGACCACAGGCTCAAACCATCAACACTGATCCACAGACTGACAGTGCCTCAGGCCACTGCCCGAGTCCCCCTGCCTAGATCCTCAGCCTTCCAGCTGGAACCCCCCCTCTCAGGGACCGCCATCCTGCTCGGCCACCGGCACTCCTCAGGCTGCTACCCGAGTCCTCCTGCCCGTATCCGCAGCCTTCCAGGTATGGCACTAGCCCCCAGCCAATCGAACGCGAGCACCTGTTCAGGGCCCGCTCCGATTGGTCCGAAGCTCTCCTTGGACTCTGCTCCTTCAAAACCAGCAATTTTTTAGAACAATTAAAGTTTACAACTAATTTGTATGTTAAATTGCAACTGTTTTAGAGTTTTAAGCTGTTAAGTGTTCTGAAAAGGGCTGTGATTACAGTTCTCTCAGGGAATTGGTGCTGCTCCATTCAAGTCCAGACTTTTTGGCACCCAAACTATTGGTCCCTTTGTTGTGCAAAGTGGGCTCCCTGCTGTGCTGTCTGTGCCTCTTGTATTTGGCCAGCTTACTTAATCTCTAACCCGCCTCTCTCTTTTTCTCCAGCTGGGACCCCCAAGGGGACTGCAGGCTCAAACCGCCAACCCGCTCGGCCCCCGGACCAACGGTGCTCCTCAGGCTGCCACCCAAATCCTCCTGCCCAGATCCTCAGCCTTCAGGTATGGCACTAGCCGCCATTTCTACTCTACCGGCGCTGCGTGCTGGCTCCCCACCCACCCGTGGTCGACACTTATTTTTATAATTAGCACTGATCACCCAATGGGCTTTCTTTTTTCTCTCTACCCAATTCCCCATTGGCTCCTTATATTTCTCCACCATTAGCGGCATCAGGCTGTGGCTCCCCCAACTAGAGCTGCAGCTCGCTTACTCTTTACATCACCCTCCAGTGTTCTCTCACCCTCACTGCATATACTATGGAGTTCTGGCAGACTTCAAATATGTGGTTCATACCATTCACATTTCTGTCACTCTGTACTCAGCTGCCGATACAGCAACCTAGTCTGCTAGTGTCCCTGACGGTGGTTGACAACTTGGCCTGCCCAACTGGAACAATGCCCCACCCGGTTGTTACTTCACTACCCCACTGCCATACACTCCCCTGTGCCACGATCACGTCGGAGCACACTCAGCTTATTACCCTCCTTAAGATAGTATCCTCGCCTATCATTCTAACTCTTCCCCCCTAAAACTAGTAAATGACTACTCTATCGCTCTCCCAAGGAACACAGGCTACCACAGCTCCTTATTCTCCTACTCATTCTAGCATCCGCAATATCCAACCCAAACCCTGGCCCCGCACTTGCCCATCCACCAGCCGGTGCCCACCCAGTCACAAATCCACTCTCACTACCAAATGGGCTAAAAATCATCCACCTAAACATAAGAAGTCTTGTTCCCAAAATCTCCCTATTACAATCCTTGGTCCATGACTACGCCCCTGATATCACTGTGATCACTGAATCCTGGCTGTCCAAATCCATTCCTGACCAGGCTATAGCTATCCCTGGCTTTACTATATCTAGACAAGACGGGTCCGGACAAGGTGGCGGTGGGGCTATCTATAACTCCTCCACCCTCCAGATCACTCCCTCCTTCACTACTTCTGTTCAGTCATCACACGAGGCTCTCCTTTTAAAAATCTTCTATCCTCACAAAGTCCCCATCTTCATTGCGAGAGTTAACTGTCGCACTGGTCAGCCTCATTCCAACGCCACTGACTTGGTCTCTAAGCTCTCCTCGCTTGCCTGCGGTGGTGAACTTTTCCTCTTGGGTGACTTAAATATACACTGGCTGGCTAATATCTGCTCCACTATCGAAGCCTTAAACTTCCATCAGCTGATCCTGGAACCCATTCGTCTAAACCTTAAAACACTATACCACTCCCTACTGGACCTGGTCCTCACCTCCCATCCACATCGAGTAGTGACCTCAGGGCTACTACCAGATTATCAGTGACCACCACATGACATTTGTAGTGCGGAAAATACATAGGCCTAAACTCCCTGCTAAAACTATTCTCATTAGATCCTTCGCATCACTTGACCTGCTATCCTTGCTTCACGACCTTACACAAGCTGACTGGTCCCCCCTTATCACAGCAACTTCAGCGGACAAGGCCCTTGCCTATTTCACCTCTAAGTTTCTGCAGGTTTGGAACTCCCATGCCCCGCCCCGCAAAACCAGGGTCCGCGGTGGGCACCTCCCCTGGGTCACTCCTGAGCTTCTGGCCTGCCAACGTGCTCACAACCTTGCGTGGTGTAAAGCCAAAGTCTCCAACTGCCCTGAGATCACCAACACTACCGTGAACTGTGGAATGGCTGCACTAAAGCAATCCACCTTGCCAAAGCAGAGCATTTCAAGTCTAACTTCCAAACTAATAGAAATAGCCATTCTAAATTCTGGAAGGTCGTCTCCCTCTTCTTGTCTTCCTCTACCCCTCCACCTCCCACCCTCAGGCACTTTCATTCTGTACCTCAGACCCTATCGATACTGCCGGATGCTTCAACTTCCACACCACCTGTGCCTCTTCTCTGCTATGCACCCTCCTAGCCCATCCCCTGCCCCGCTTGCCCTCCTACGCTCCTTACACTGACACTCACCCACTGCTATTCACCTCGCTCCCATGTCGCCCTTCCTTCTATCCTCCCCGCTCTCCTCTGCCCCATCCCTCCTCCGAACCCTTACACCCCCCCATTCTCCTTCTCTCCTGTCTCTACCTCTTCAAGCTTTCCTGGCACTAAACCCTACCAAAGGCTCCTCGCCTGATGGCCTTAACCCCAGGCTCCTCTACATCTCTGCTCCTGCCACAGCCTTCCCACTCTCCCTGTTCCTAAACCTCTCCTTTGTGACCGCCATTGTGCCCTCTGTCTGGAAACAGGCCGTTGTCCTCCCCCTCCAGAAGGGTGGCAACCCCTCCTCCCCTGGTAATTATCACCCTATCTCTCTACTGCCAACCTTAGCTAAATTACAAGAACACACAGCACTCAATTAACTCTCTCTGACTCCACTTTTTTCACTCCCTTCCAGTCTGGCTTCAGGAAATCCCACTCAACCACCTCTCTCCTAAGGTTAACTGACACCATCTCTTCAGGCTTTAACAAAAGGCACATTACCTCAGCTATCTTTGTAGATCTGGCTAAAGCCTTTGACACTGTTTCTCACCCCCTCCTCCTTCACAGCCTTTCAACTGCTGGTCTATCCCCGTCTGCTACAGGATGGTTCAGTGCCTACCTGTCCGGCAGGTCGCAATCATTAAGAATTGCTAATGCTATCTTTTCCCCTCCTGCCTATAACCACTGGAGTCCCCCAAGTCTCTGTGCTAGGCCCCATTCTGTTCTCCATCTTTTTAAATGACCTCCCCCGGTTTTCCTTCGCATCCAGCATCCACATGTATGCGGATGATACAGTATTGTTTAGCTCTGGCAATACTGTTGCTGATGTCACTACCAGGCTCCAGTCCAACTTCACCAAAGTCCAACTCTGGTTTAGTTCTCATTAACTCTTTCTAAATGCCGAGAAGACGGTCTCCATGTCCTTTGGCACAAGGCAGACTCGCTAGGCTAACTCACCTCCTCACCTTTCACACCTTTGATGGGACTGCTCTTGAGGACTCCTTTTTCAGGTACCTCGGCAGCTGGCTGGACAGACACTTTGACTTCTCTGTACATATTGATTCCATTCTGAAAAAACTAAGGCCTAAGCTTGGGGCACTTTACAGAAATTGCAGCTGCATCCCACTCGCCGCGAGGCGTGAGCTGGTACAGAAGATGATCATGCCCATTTTCGACTACTGTGACATAGTCTATGATGCTGCCCCACAGTCCCACCTATCCAGACTGGACTCTCGTTTCTACTCCTTCTGTCGTCTTGCTCTTGATGCCCCTCCCCGCTCCCATCACTGTGACTGCCCCTGCTCTCTCAACCTCCTTCCCTTACACTCCCAGCGCATGCTTCATGGTGCTAATTTCATCTCTAAATTCTGGCTGGATCTCTCCCCTCATGTATCTCCTCCTCTCTTGGCACCCCCACCCTCTCCCTCTATTCCCTAAGATCCCAAGGTGACACTCGCACCCTCTCACTCCCCTGCAGAACCACTTCCTCTGGTCAAAAAGCCTTCTCCTGCCACCTGCCTAAAATGTGGAATGCCCTCCCTCTGCAAATTCGCCACCTCCTCCCTTTACTCCTTACTGCTGCGTTGCACAACTACCTTACATCTAACTGCACCTGCTCCTGACCCCTCCTTGCATATCTGTCTCCTCTCTCTGTTTTTCTCTCCTCTCCTCTTTCTTATCCCCACACCCTTCTGCACTTATACTTCCCTTATAGACTAACTCTTAAGTAGGGGTGACTGGATCCTATGTGCTCACCCTGCTGCATATTGCATCACTAGTGTACTGCCTGTAATGTAGGTATTGTCAACCTTGCATCCTATTGCTCGTTACCTGTGCTGATTATATTTTGTTTGCTACTCCTATGAACTGCCTGCACAGTAACTCATGCAACAGCCTATATTGTCTCATTATGCCATGTTCCTGTTTTATAACTGTATGTATAAATTCACCATCTGTTATGTATGTATCTGAACTCGTATTCAGTACATCCCTTTTGCCCCCGGACGTACCGTGAGACGAGCATTATGTTGCTCAATGTATCTTTCCTGGTGAAACAATTCAATAAATAAATTTTAAAAAGTAATTAAACATGGCTGCCATTCACAAATTTAAAAAATCTCTTCTGTGGTTGACTGTTGAATGTACATATCAGATTTACTGTATAGCAGAAAATATTCACTCCTCTTAAAGTTCGCAATCACAGAGGTGACAATGCATTCCTGACTGCTTAAGTCTGTGCTTTCATCTGTGGACCTGTAGTACAGTATCAAACAAGGTGCTAAATCTTTTACTGAGCACATAAACGGCTATAAATCGCTCTATTGTAATCCTGGTATTTGACCTAAAGTAACCCTAGCCTCTGTCACTCAGCCTTTCTAATTGAATCAAGCAGAAACCAATTAAAAAAGGCAGTAAGTACTGTCTTATAATTTCTGCTGTCCAGTATTTAAAATACCAGCTCCCCAGACACTGCTTTTCTGTTCTGCTTACCGACTTACTGACTGCAGAAGGACACACTGCTGCTCTCACTTTACCATAGCGATGTCCATTTTAAAGTGGGTAAATGCCAAGTAATGGGAATATCCTGTTGATGTCACCGAGGTTTCAGCTTCACAGCTAGCATGTAGCTCCGGTGTTGATGCTGACACCGCATCAGCCGCGTAAACAAACTGGCAGCCTGTAATCCACCTCCTCACAAGAAGCGACATCCGTCCTTCTATGTGTCATACTCTGTGAAATTTGATTTGAATTAGGTCACTATGTGACTGAGAATAAGCCATGGCAGCAGTCAGGCACTATCAGTCCAGATACCACAGTACAAAGAGTCTAAAGTCAAAAAGTTTAAAGCCGACTACAAAGTCAGCTTGCATCAAATTACTGACCCAACTTTGATATCTCCCTGTTTGCCCACAAAACCCAAAGGCAGACCAACACTCCTGTTCGATGAAGTGGAGGACAAACTACGGCAGATCATACATAGTTTACGTTCTGAAGCAGCCGTGGTAAATGCAAGAGTGGTGAAGGTGACTGTATTGGGCATTGTGAAGTCCAACAGCCCACAATTGCTTTTGGAGAACGGTGGCAATATCAGTGTTACTACAAAATGGGCATGGGGGTTTCTAAACAGAATGGGTTCAGCCACCAAAAGGGAACTAAAGCACCCCTTCTGATTTTGCTGCTCTTAAATAGGGGTTCTTGGCAAGAATTAATATTGCTGCTGCACAATAACTGATTACGGCACAGTTAGTTGTCAATCTAGATGAAACTGGGGTAACACGTCCCAGTATCTGAGTGGACCATGGCAGAAACTAGGTCCCGACAAGGTGATGTGACTGGACTGGGTGACAAGCAGCAAGTGTCTGTAGTGTTAGCTTGTACCCTTTCAGGGTCTTTTTACTGCCACAAGTGATATACAAGTGGAAGACCCCTGCAGGGTACCCACTCCATAAATTCCCCTCTAATTGGTCAATCACTCAGTCAACCAATCATTGGGCTAATGAAAACACAATGTGCCAATACAACTCGTCAGTCCTTGTCCCATATCTGGATTCTGTTAAAGTAAAGATGTCTCTGCTAGCTAAGCAGAAGGGACTGCTGATTTTAGACTTGTTTCAAGCTCACAACACCAGTGCTTGAACTTTTGGAGAAATCCGGGTATATTCCTGTTTTCGTCCCTACATCCTGTACAGATTTACGTCGGTCCTGGAGATATCAGTAAACAAACTACTTAAAGAGGAGTTAAAAAACTTTTCACTAATTGGTACGCCAGAGTTGTGGACGAACAGCTGAATGATGGCTTCACAGGCGTAAAAGTGGATCTTAAACTGACCTTGCTCAAAGACAAACATGCTCGTTGGTTAAAAATTAGCATCAATAATCTAACTGAAAAGAAAACTGATTGCATACGTGGATTTGCAGATGCAGGGATTGCTGAAGCTCATGAGACTTGTCTGAACTGACATACTGGTATGTTACATTTAAATTTTATTTTATAAGTTTTATAAGTGAATGGTGATTCTTTCTTTACAGCTTGATTTTCATTTCTTTGCAGAGCAAAAAAAATGAAATAGCCAAGGCACAGAACGAAGAATACAGTTGTATGGTCTGTTGACTACTATGTGCATTTCCATTTTGATTTTCGCTTAGATTGCCACCGTGCCAGGAGTAACTATTTTTTTTTATTTGGTGTTTGATTACAGTTAATAAAGATAATCAAATTAAATCATACATGTTCAAGTCATGTGCATTGTCATTTAAAGTCCCAATATGTGACTGTAACTCTGAGACAGCACAGACTACTAATGTTAGCGTTCCGCAATTTTCACTATCCGCTAATGTTCGCATGCTTTTTAAAAACGCAAACACAGCGAATATTTAGGGAATGCGAACAATTCCTGCTATACAGTATACTGTGGATGTATTATATTACCATAGATGTTTTTGACAGGGAATGGCACAACGCAGTACCAAGATATTTGATTTTTTCCCTGCAGGCATGACATGGAGCGGGAACTTCTAAAAATTTTAAAATCTCAGTTCTTCATTCAGGAATGAAAGAAAATGAAATGAAAAATGTGTATATCTGTTTTTTGCCAGGAATACTGCTGAAGAAACAACACAGGGACTAACAAGTAATTCTGCTTTAAAGACCAAGTAGCATACAAACAGAAAAAGGACACCAAATAAATGAGTCACGGAAGCCTGATCTGTAGACTAGTGATGTATCTAGGCTACTAAGAGCATGGCAAAGCCATCACAGCACCCCAGTCAGATACCTGCAACAAATTTAAGACACATTTCTCCTAGAAAAAAGTAGATTCTGTATGGTTTAGGATAAGAGTTTATTACCATATGATCCTTAGGTAAACCATGTGACAGCATGGTTATCCATTCACAGAGAGTCTAACACCAAAGCTGGAGAGAAAATGACCCTTATAGCTGACCCCGAAATCACTGACAAGCAGTGTCTCTTATCTTTCCCATATCAGGGAGTGGCTAATGTCTCCACTGGTATAGTCGTATGTTCTCCCCTAACGTAAATCACTGTAAGCGTTGTTCATTCTCTTATTCTTATCTAAGGGAGAGGCAGTTTCCTCAATTGGAATAGCCGGGTGTTTTTCCAAGAATCTGGGTATTAGGATATATAGACATTAGAAAGAAACTATGATCAAGCATGGTTACATGTTGCAAATTTCCTCAGCACCTGAAAGAGTACCTCGGTAACCGCCACCACTCAGAAGTGACTCTCTTACCTGGGGTATTTCTTGGCCCAAATTAAACCAGAGCCACTGCCCACACAGTACAATGCTACGTTGCCGAAGAGCAAACAGCCCTTCCCTGACATTCACTCCTGAGAAAATGCTTCTCTACTGAGACTAAAGAACTAGAACTCTACTAATGGGACCTTCAATTTAGGGTAAAAACAAAACAAAAAAAAAGTGTGTTTGTTAGCTGAAGTGAATAGTTATCTTTGCAGCTATCTAGGTGTTTGTCTGAGTTGGCTGAAGAGAATTATTGTCTGTGCAATTATCTAGGTGTAGAAGGAACTGTGAAGTAGGGGGAGTGACTTATCTAGAAGGAAGCCAGGTGTGTTTAATTTAAAAACTGAACTAGACAGCTTCTAACAGAGAACAGCAAGAAGAAGGAGCTGCTGTTATAACGTACAGTTACGTAACAACTTACCGTAACAGCAGATCTTCGAGAGAGGCTCTTGCAGTAGGTAATTACATATAGGACTGACGCCGGCAGGTGGCAGGACCCCACGGACAAATTTCTGGCTAGCAGCCCCTAGCGAGGACCCTTGCGTCAGGTGACGGCGTCAGGAGGCGTCCGGTATAAAGGCGGTCCCGGACCCGCTTTCCAGTTCTTTCCGCCACAGGCCAAAAAGAGGCCGGACGAGAGAAGCAGATATTTCCCTCAATGGAAAAGGAGCTGAAAAGCCTAGGGGATGGAGGCAGGGAAGGTATTCCTACTGCAAGAGCCTCTCTCAAGATCTACTATTATGGTAAGTTCTTACGTAACTGTACAATCTTACTTCCAGAGGGCTCTTGAAGTAGGTAATTACATATAGGACTGAATCCCAAGCAGTCTGGAACAAAGAGAGGCAGCAGGAAGGAGGAAAACTACTCCAAAAGGTAATTCTGGTTGTGCAAGTCTCAGGATAGGAGGCCTTGCAAAACAGCCAGCCCGAAGCCTGCTCTACGGCAAGATGCAACATCCAAACTGTAGTGTTTAGTAAAGGTATGGACGGAAGTCCAGGTGGCTGCAGTGCAGATGTCTGCCGCAGACACATTCTTGAAAACAAACCGCTGAGGCAGCTTACTCCTCTTCTGAGTGACCTCTGACTTGACCCGGGAGGGTCTTGTTGTATTTGTCATAACAGAAAGTGATGCAATGAGCCAACCACTTAGACAGGCATCACTTGGAAACAGCATTGCCTTCCTTTTTGTGAGCAAAAGAGACCAACAATTGATCAGCCTTTCTGAGATCCTTCGTCCTGTTGGTGTAGTACCTCAGAATCCAGTGAACATCCATAGTATGGAGTAAATATTCCCCTTGATCAGAGTACTGCATAAAAAAGGCAGGTAACTCTATGGACTGATTTAGAGTAGCTACTACTTTAGGAAGAAACTTAGGATTCGTGCGAAGGGCAACGCGTTCCTTGTGAAAAATCAAGTATGGGATTTTACACATCAGGGCCTGGAGCTCGGAGATTCTCCGAGCAGAAGTAATGGCCACCAAGAAGAGAGTCTTCCACAAAAGAAACTTCAAATCCACAGAAGCTGCAGGTTCGAAGGGAGGGAGAGCAAGTTTCTAAAGAACAAAATTCAAGTCCCAAGGGGAAGCAGGAGTACAGATGGGGGGTCTCAGGTGGAGGACCCCTCTGAGAAAGGTCTTGGAGACCTCCAGTTGAGCGAAAGTCTTGTCTGCGAAGGGAACATGATAGGCCGAAATGGCCACCATGTGTACCTTCAGAGAGGAATGACTTAGAGACCCAGGTCAAACAGATGACGTAAATACTCCAGCAGAAACTCCGCTGAACAGCAGAAAGGTTCCACATTCTTGGAAGCGGCCCAGATAGTGAATCTTTTCCACTTCATGGCATAAGTGGATCTGGTGGAGGGTTTTCTGGCCTCCACTAAAATCTCCGCCACTTTGGGAGACGCTCCAAAACGGGATTGGGCTAAGTCTGCAGGAGCCATGCATGCAGTTGAAGGGATTTGAGGCCTGGATGGACCAGGGCCCCTGATCCTGGGTCAACAAACCTCGAGGAAGAGGAAGAGGAGGATCCTCTGAATATTGTTGTAGAAGAGAGAACCAGACTTGCCTGGGCCAGAAAGGAGCGATCAGAATCATTTGCGCTCCTTCTGAAGCTAGTTTCTGCAAGACTCGTGGGATAAGTGGAATTGGGGGGAAAAGCATAGACGAATCTGTTCTTCCAGTCTAGAGACAGAGCATCGCTCCAAAAAGCGCCTCGCTCTGGAACAAGCGAGCAGAAGACGGGAAGTTTTGTGTTTAGGGGAGATGCGAACAGGTCGGCCTGTGGTGTTCCACAAAGTTGGAAGATATTGTCTAGGACCCCTCGGTCCAGTTCCCACTCGTGAGTCAGAGCAGAAGAGCGACTTAGCTTGTCTGCCAGGATGTTGTCGACTCCCGGAACGTGAACTGCCGTGAGGTGAAGGTCATGTTGTGTTGTCCAATCCCAAACCCTCACTGCCTCCCTGCATAGAGGGAAGGACGAGTCCCTCCCTGTTTGTTGATATACCACACCACGCACATGTTGTCCGTCTGGATGGCTAGGTGGCCAGGAAGGATGTACTGAATGGCTTGGAGAGCATACAACACTGCCTGAAGCTCGAGCACATTGATGTGGAGAGCTTGTGCTAGCTTGGACCAGGGGCCCTGGGTCCGATGAGGGCTTAGATGGGCTCTCCAACCTTTGCCTGAGGCGTCTGTGGTTAGAGTCTGGGAGGGGGGAGGATGAAAGAAAGGAACTCCCCGAAACAGGTTCTCTCAATCAATCAATCAATCAAAATCTTTATTTATTCAGGCGAACATCATTGAGCAAAGCTCATTTACAAGATGGACCTGAGTGGTCATACAAATGAGGATACAAGTATTATTACATAGACAAGAATAGAATAAATAGCAATACAATGGCATGAAATGATTATATACAACAATTTACATATATACAAGTAACAGTAGAACCATTTAGCCTGTAGGAAAAAAGGGGACAAAGGGTATAGCAGGCATAAAATATAAATTATATGGTCTAACTAGTTTTATGAGAATATAATAGGTGATTCGGAAGAAAGAAATTGAATTAATATAATGGATGGAAAAAGGAAGGTGGGTCAGATAGGTAGGGATTAGGCTTTATAAAAGCAATTGCAGAGCTCTGGAAAAGGGCGGAGAACAATCTTTGAAGGATGCCAGAGGTAGTAGGCTATCTAGCTTCATGGATTTTTGGAGAGTTCCATGCAACTGCTAAGGAATAGCTGAAAGCAGCCCTCCCATACCGGGTGCAGGCATTGGGGACCTTTAATATGATGAGTTTACTGATCCTTAAGGTGTATGGCCTAGTTGTAATTTAGGTAAAGCAATCAGTGATACAGGTCGGTAGTTTGCCTGTTAATGCTTTGAATATCCAGATAACAGCATTCCTATTTCTTCTGTGTTGCAATGATGTCCAGTTGACTGCCATATAAAGGAGCAATGATGGGTGCTGGAGGGAAGGTCAGTAATAAATCTTATGGACCTGTGATACAGGGTGTCCAGTTTATGTAAGAGGTGACTTGAACAATGGCAGTAGAGAAAATCAGCATAATCAATGAGGGATAGGAATGAGGCCTGAATTAACCTTTTTGGAATCACTGTTTAGGTAATGTTTTATTCTAAAAATAGTCCGAGCCTCTGTCTTAGCTTTTAAGTAGCTCTTCAATATGGACAGAATAGTCAAGCCTGTTATCTATCCAGACTCCAAGGTATTTGAAGTTATCAACAAATTAACTTTCTCTCAAGTAAGGTGGATAAATGTAGGGTGTTGGATGCTGGGGTAGTGGTAGTGCAACTCTTTGTGGCAAAGAACATAGCTTTTGTTTTTTTGCATTTAGAAGTAGTTTTTGTCAAGTAGATTGTGCTGCAGAATGGAGAATCGGATTGTAACAGTTCACAGGCTTTGAAGGTGAGGGATTGCTGACATATAATACAGTATCATCAGCAAACAGATGAATGTTAGATTGAGTGAGGTTGGCATCAATATTGTTTATATAATAGCAAAGAGGATAGGGCCAAGAATAGAGCCTTGTGGCACCCTTAGCAGTGGTTTTGAGGTGGATAGGTAATTTCATTTCAACCAGTTGTGACCTATCTGAAAGGTAACCTTAAACCAGTTGAGTGATAGGAATCCAGGCCTATTGAGTTAAGGGAGGTGATTAATAAGTCATGATCCACTGTGTCAAAGGCTTTACTCAAATCCAGAAACACAGCACAGGTAAAATTTTTCTTGTCCAAGTTAGTCTGCCAATCGTTGGTTACCTTGGCTAAGGCAGTAATGGTGTTATGCTTTGATCTAATCCAGATTGTGCAGAATTTAGAAGGTTATTGTTATCCAGATAGTCCCTTAACTGAGAGTTTACTAGTTTTCGAGCATCTTAGATAGTACTGGTAGGATGGAGATAGGTCTGTAATTGTTGAGATCCCTAGTATCACCAGATTTGAGTAATGGAACTACTTGAGCTGTTTTCCAAGTAGATGGAATGGATCCAGTAGTTAGGGAAAGATTGAAGAGATGAGTGAGGGGAGCAGATAAGACATGCGAAGCAATTTTCAGGAAATAGGGATCCAGGGAGTCTGCACCTGCACTCTTAGTGGTGTCTAAATTAGAGAGGAGATCTTCCACTTCTTTCACAGATATTGGGATGAAGGAAAAAGTTGAAGTGGCCATTTGTCCCACAGTAGTTTGCAGGTTCAAGGAAGATCTCAGGATATTTGCAGGTGATGAGTCAAATGCTAGGCCAGCAGTGGTGAAGTGAACATTGAAGGTATTTAAGATTTCTTGTTTACCTGTAATTTCTGTATCATTTAGTAGCAGTTTGGTGGTTAAGGCAGGAGTAGAATTTTGCCCAGAAGTCCTTTTATTGTACCCCAGAGTCTGGATGGGTTATTGTAGGAGGCATCCAATTCAGCTGTATAGTAGGCAGTTTTGGCAGTTCTTATTTTTTGTACATGAATTCCTTGCTTTTCTGAAATTTAGCCAATCTCTGGTGTCCTTTTTTTTCTTGCCTTTTTCCACAGTTTGTCTCTGGTTCTCAAGGTTGCTTTTAAGCTCAGAGGTGAACCAAGGGCAGGATTTTACCTAGTTCTGATACTGGTGATAGGTGCATGAATATTGAGAGCATTGGTGATAATATCCTTTAAAGTCTGAGAGCTGTTTCAACAGAGGTTGTAAGATAGAAATCTTGCCAATATATTGTAGTACTCAGGTCATGGAGGTAACCTGAGATATTGAAATTCTTTTTTGACCTTTTGAGGATAAATTCTGCAGGATTTGGTGGTTTGAGTGTGGATCTTATGCCAGCTATAGGGTAATGGTCACTCACATCACTCGGCAGTACTCCTGCATGCGAGTATAAGTGAGGCTTGTTTACCAACATAATATCCAAGAGTGAGCTGTTGCTGGAATTTCTTAGGTTGATCCTAGTTGGGTCTTTAATTAGCTGTGTGAATCCATAGGTGTCACAAAAGGTTATCAAAGGTGCAGATACATTAGACAGCCAGTTTAAATTCAAATCACCAAGGATGACGGTATCTTCAGGGCCTAGGTTGAGAATTGACCCTAGGTGAGAAAGCAGTTTAAGGCCTGCAGAGGGGGCTATAGCATCCAATCAGTTTAAATGAAGACGAATTAGGAAGGGATATTTTGATTGATAAACATTCAAATTCATTTGGCCAGATGTGTTGATGAGGCAGGTTGCAGAGATGGTGTCCTTATGTATATGGCCACCCCACCCCCTGAAGGGCGATCTGCTCTGAAGAGCTGGTAAGTGGGAAGGTTTACAACACTGTCTTTTGTTGTAGGCCTGAGCCAAGATTCAGAGATGACCAGGAAGTCTGGAAGAGTATGTGCCACCCAAGCCTGTATTAAGATGAACTTTTTAGAGGCTGCAAGCATTGAAGTGTATGGAGCTTAGGCCTTTATGGTAGTCAGATCAGCAGGGGAAGATAAACTACGATGGGGCCAGGATTAATCTCAATGGTGCCAATGCATAAAAGGAGGTAGAAGATTAATTTGAGTAGGGCACCAAGGATAGGGATAGAGAGTGATCAGAGCATTTCCTCTTAGTCCTAGATGCCCACTGTGTAGTGGAAGATGGTCCTGTTATACAGGTGTGTTTTTATCATAACATAGGAGTCTGATGGACAGGCATAGTGGGTTTTATAAATCCAGGATACATGTAAGGGGCTAGGGAGTGCTGGATTGTTAGAGAGGCTTTATGTGATACCCCAGGGGTTGCAGTGTAAGAGTGGTTCAAAGTGAATAAGGAATAGATGGTTGTACATTGTGGATGGCAGTGGAGAGCAGAACATACCTATTAACTTATTCGTCATGACAGGGGGTATAATATGATTATCATAATGGAATGGGGAGATGAGAGGCTAAGGAGCAAAAGGAAACAAGTTAGCATTGTGCAGGTAGGTATGGGTTAATAAAGAAGGGAAATAGATGTGGGTGGATTAGAGAAATGGCGGAAAGAGTGTATAAATACAATCAACCAAAAGGGGAGGGGGCGGGCAAAATTTTGGGTTTTGCCCGATTCCTTCACACTGCTTCTCCCGGCCTCCTGGATCTCTGTTCAGCTGGGGTCGCCGCCGGCCCGCTGCAGGCTCGGAGCCCTTCTGTGGCTGGAGCTGGAGGGCTGTGCCGGCTGCAAGTCAGGGGACAGAGGAGAAGGCAGTGAGAAGGCAATTTATTGCAGGCAATCTGCAATTAGGTGCAAGAAACAAGAATCTGCACAACAAAAGACTGGGAGGGTTTGGGGGTTAGGCGCCTAGCGCCTAGCCCACACAGATCACCAGAAAGGCTGAATCACTGCAAACATCACATCAATACATGTTTAAATTGCCCACAATTTTAAGTAAAACAGCTCTTTAAGGAAATTAATACAAGTTACGCTAAGCAGAAAAATCCCATCCAGAATAGTGTTGAGTCCAGCTAAAGTCAATGGGAAAGGCGCACCAATCGGAAGCAAGGCAGAGACAGCGGTCGCCTCGATTGGTTGCGGCTTTGCCTGCACCTTTCACACTGCTTCTCCCGGCCTCCTGGATCTCTGTTCGGCTGGGGGTCGCCGCCGGCCCGCTGCCGGCTCGGAGCCCCTTCTGTGGCTGGAGCTGGAGGGCTGTGCCGGCTTTCACACTGCTTCTCCCGGCCTCCTGGATCTCTGTTCTCTGATCTCTGGATCTCGAACCATCCACCACTGCAAGTCTCGAATCATCGGCGAGGAGATCAGAACTGGGTGATCTAGGTCATCCACTAGCTGATCCCATTGAGAGCGTAGAGTCCACTGAGAGATCTCATGTGGAGTCGAGCGCGAGGTACCGTCAGGATAGCAGCCGCCATGAGCCCAAGAAGGCGAAGGACCGATCTCGCAGAGACCATCCTGCGGTCGGACAACAGACTTATTTGGGTCTGAAGAGTGGACGCCCTGTCCGGAGGCAGGAAGGCCTTGCCCATGGTCGTATCGAGAATCGCCCCAATAAACTGTAGCCTCTGGGATGGGTCCAGATGAGACTCGGAATGGCTGATGGTAATACCCATGCAGGCAAAAACCTGCTGGGTAAGGGAGAGGAAACGCAGGAGTTCCTCCCTGGACGAGGCCGCCAGGAGCCAGTCGTCCAGGTACAGTAAAACCTGCACTCCCCTGGTACGCAGGTGGGCCGCCACCACTGCCAGGCATTTGGTAAATACTCGGGGGGTCGAGGATAGACCAAACGGGAGCGCCTTTGAACTGGTAGTGGTCCCCCTGAAACGCAAAACAAAGGTATTTTATGGCGAGATGGGTGGATGGGAATGCAGATAAGCATCCTGCATATCCAGAGCACAGTGCCATTGACCGGCCAGAGGAGGGGCAGAAGGCTCTGCAAAGAGAGCATCCTGAGCCTTTTGTATTCTACTTAAAGATACAGGGAACTGAGATCCAAAATTGGTCTGAGATCTCCTTCTTCTTTGGGACCAGGAAGAAATGGGAATAGTAACCCATCCCTCACAGATGAAGGGGGACAGGCTCTATTGCTTGCTTCAGCAGAAGAGCCAAATTTCCTCCTGGACCAAGAGAAGATGTCTCGTGAATATGACAACTCAGAGGGGTGGCAGGGTGGTTTCTGAAGAACTCTATGGAGTGTCCATCTGCTATGAGCTGGAGCACCCAAGAATCTGTGGTTATCCTCTCCCATCCCGGAAGGTGGAGGGAAAGCCACCCTCCCATGTTCCTCCGGGAGTCCGGAGGCAGTGGGAGAGGAAAGGAGTCAGGTGGTGTGGGCAGCGCAGCTGAAACATCTGCTGCCTTTTGGCGCGGGGGTTGGCAGCTGTGGGGGCTGGCATGCTTGTGGCCTGCCTTCCTGGGTTTCGCTTTGGCCGACCCGCAAAGGACAGCATTGTTGCTGATGGGGACGGGTACATGGAATCAACTGACTTCAATGCCGCCCTTCTTGCAAATTGGTGATGATGTCCTTGACATCACCCCCGGAAAGGTGCTTTCTGGATAGCAGATTGCACCTCCAGGATCAACCCTGACACACGGAGCCAAGCAGGATGCCGTAGGCCTACAGCGAAAGCTCAGCTCCGACCAGCAGTGTCCACTGCATCGTATGTCACACGTAGCACGTGTCGACTGGCCGAATGAGCAGAGCGGACGAGATCAGCCAACTCCTGCTTGACTTGGGAGTCAGGCAAGGAGTCCAGTTTGGCTTCCGCTTGAGTCTGAGATGGCCTTCTGGTAGTCCCCCATATGGCCGACATAGTTCAGGTCCCTGATCCCCAGTGTGGAGGAAGCGTAAATCTTCTCCCATACTGGTCCAGAAGGCATGATTCCTTATCAGGTGGTGATGAGCTAAGGTGTTTGGGGTTCACCGACCGGCCATGAGCGGTGCTAATCACAACCGAGTCGGGATGAGAGTGAGAATCCAGAAAATCAACACCTCAGGAGCCTGATAGCCAGTCTGACTTCCTAGAAGTGGGGCTAAGGCCGACGGCTGTTTCCATATTGTGGTAACGAGGTTGGTGGAGGCTCATCCAGGGTGGCACCAAGGTAGAGCTGTCATGGGCAGATCCAGATGTTCAGCAAGTTTCAGACGCTGAGAATCTGGTTCCAGGGAGTGCCAATGATGAACCTCCTGGATTTTCCAAAGCAACTCCGTAAAAGAAGGATCCTCCGGAGGATAATTCAGAGGAGTCCTTGGCCTGGGCTTCAACGGAGAACGTGGCTCGTCGTTTCTCTCAGAGCAACCGTCGAAAGAGTCCGAGGAGTCCAAGGGTGAAGAGGAGGATGAAGAGGAGAAAGACTCCTTTCCCGACCCGGGAGGAACGGACCCTTGGAAGTCCCTAAGCGTCCTTGCTCTTCTCTGGATCCAGACGGAAGAATTCTGGAGTCCGGAGGCGGTGAGGGAGTGTGCCACCTCGGACATATGGGAACCTGGGACGGCACCGTCGCCAGAAGGCGGCTCTCGACCTCTTTGGTGAGCTAAGCCTTGGCCTCAGCCCACCAGGAGGCCAGAGTCTCCTGCAGGTTCAACAGCGGCCGCGAGGGTGGTGGAGGAGAAGGAGGCGGGGGATAAGGATACGGGTTGTAACCGTATGGAGCGTATCCAAAACCTGGCTGTGGGTAGCCCGGCGTCGGGTACTGTGGCGCCGAGTACTGCGCGCCAGGAAGCCCAGTGTCGGGTACTGTGGCGCCGGATACTGCGATCTCGCCACACCGCGCCGAATAGATGGAGGGTACCCGAGCCCGGGGGGGGGGCTGCCGGAGCAGACGGCCCAGCTGGTGGCCTCACGGGCGGGTCCACAGTGGACAGCCTGGAGGACGGAGGGCTCGATAGGAGCAGAATGTCTCCCGGAGTTGTTAAGGCCGACGGGGGAGGCCCTGGTGTTGGAGGTACCAACGTCGGAGGGGCTGGCGTCGGAGCCGGCATCCGGGGAGCCGACGTCAGGTCCGGCGCACCAGGTGGAGGAAGGACTGACGGAGGCAAAAGATCCCCAGCTTAGCCAGAGGACGGAGGGGAAAAGTCCCCGGGGTCGAGTTGGTGAGACTCTGGTTCTCTAGATGGCAGCGAAGGCTGCGGGGAACCGGGTACGATGGTCATGGGGGTCCGCCGCTTCTTGCCAGCCGGGCGCTGACGAGCCGACGTAGGCTCGAGGCGGGCGCTCGGAGGAGCCAGTGCCCACTTATGAGAGCTATCACCGAGGCGGCCGGAGAAGAGATCGGCCTGGTCCGGTGGAGTGGAGGCCGTGCGTCGCCCCAGAGGGTTGGACATCTTACTGGCCCTCTCCGGGCGGACGTCAGAGGAGCCGACGCCCAGCTTACCAGAGTCACCCACAGTTGTAGGCCGCGAGGCTCAGAGGCGCCCGCAAGGCCCGAGCGCAAGCCAGACGGGCGGGCCGACGCCCCCTCAGAAACCTCCGAGGAAGCCGTCAAGGAGCGATCCCCCGGAGGGGATGTTACCTGCGTCCCAGCGACTCCCGAGGGAGACGCGGTGGAGGAGCCCTTGTCCCGGTGCCTCTCTTTCTCCCAATGGCCTTCGGGGGAAGTGGACGCCTGCCTCAGTTTTTTTGAGCTCCTTCTCCATAGAACTAATTTTCTTCTTCAGAATATGAGCTTCCAGGGATTGCTGCCGCCTTTTCCGGGTAGCCGCGATGAAACTGGCACTTCTTGAACGGGTGATCGGGGCCTAGGCAGAACAGGCACAGGGAGTGGCCGTCCTTGTGCGGTAGTTGGGTGCCGCACGAATTGCACTTATTCTTGTGCTTGGAGGGTGTAGGGGACGACATACACTGACGATAGTACTAAAGTTAGTCGAAAAACAATTATTTTCAGTAAAAAACGAGGAAGGTAGGGCTGACAGGCACCAACTTTTCCACGAGAGCTGCAACGAGCTAACGGCGGAAAGAACTGGAAGGTGGGCATCCAGGACCGCCTTTATACCGACGTCTCCTGACACCGGTCACCTGACGTGGGGGTGGTCCCTCGCTAGGGACCGCTAGCTAGAAATTTTTCCATGGGGTCCTGCCGCCTGCCGGCATCAGTCTTATATGTAATTACCTACTGCAAGAGCCCTCTCGAAGTAAGATCTATACTTCTCTACTGAGACTATATTGCCCTCCTTCCCTCCCCATCCACCCTTAGCTGGTTGCACTTTTATAGGCACAGGATTTGACTGAGAACAGGAACTTCCTGTTTGGGAGCAGGAAGGGAGTGATCACAGAGTCACCATCCTAGAAGGAAAAGAGCAACTCTCCACCCCCCACCCCGCTGGAGGTCTGACTCTGAGCAAGTAAGGAGGCTACTGAGAAATACAGGAACTTCTTGTCTCAGAACAGGAAGATCAGGAGCTTAAAGGGCATGGAGGCAGTAAGTAGGGAGAAATAAAATTTAAAAAAATTAAATAAACAGAGGAAAGTAAGTATTCTAAACAACAGTTAAGGGGCCAGAAATAACACATGATGGGAGTGGTGCAGTGCAATGGTTGTGGAGCAGCAGTCTTCCGGGAGACATTCTGGAGGATGCGGTGTTGTCCCATCTGCAGGCACCTCTCTGGGCTGAAGGAGGAGGTTGCTCATCTCCAGACTGAGTTGACCAGGATTTAGGGGAACTCCTTTCCCACCCAGGGATGACTAGGGCTACCACTGTTGCTTCAGAGGTTGCCAAGAAAAAGGAGCAGTTGGACCACAGTGGGCTCAGGGAGGGTGAGGGTGGTGGAACAGAGGTGCATCCCTCCAGCTGTACCTCTCCACAATTCATATGCTGTTCTGGCAAAGTGTGGTTCCTCTATGAAGGCACCTGTAGTGGAGACCAAGGAGGATGTTGGGAACCTCCACAAAGGAGACCCACAGGAGGGTGGCATGTGACCCCACAGGGGAAAGAAACAACTCCTGGTGGGGGACTCCATTGTTAGGAGGGAAGAAATGGGGGTGGAAGGAGAGAGGGAGGTAAGGTGCCTGCCTGTCGCCATAGCTTGGAAGGGCAGGGAGTGAATCCTCACGATAGTGGGAGCAGCTGCATGGAGGAGGGAGCTGGATGTCATTGTCCACATAGGGACAAATGACCTGCTGGGAAAGGACTGAGCAGTGTAGAAGAGTTTGTGGAGTTGGGGAAGGGCCTCAGACAAGTAGCACGCAAGGTAACCGTCTTGGAGGTGCTGCCTGTCTATGGCATGGGTGAGGCTAAGGTCGCCACACCACAGGATTCAATCAGTGGTTGAAAAACTGGTGCAGAGCTCAGGGGTTTGGCTTCATTGGGAATGGAGTCCACCTGGAGTGATGCAGACCTATACTGGCATGATGGGCTGCATCTGTCCAGGAGGGGAACCAGGATTCTAGTGATAGGTTTAAATGCTTCACTGGCAAGCATTTAAACTAGCCAAGGGGAGGCACTGGAAAGGAGAAGGATTTCCTAGCCCCCACAAAAAAAATCAAGGTAGTTAGTAAGGTAAACACCAAGCTAGAGATGTCAATAGGAGAAGTACAGGGTAAATTGAGAAAAGACAAAGGCAATAAGAACAGGGAGGGGGCAAAAAGGGGTAAGGCCCTCAAGAAGTGGAGGGTAATGAGTACCAATGCCCATAGTCTGAACAACAAGCTCCCGAACTGGTGGCCTTGATGGAAGAGGGATGCCTGGATATTGTGGCAGTCACAGAAACATGGTACACAAAGAACCATGACCAGGATGTTAATATACCAGGGTACACAACCTACAGGAGGGACAGGGAAGGTAGAAGGGGAGTAGCTCTCATGTAAGGGAAGGGATAAAGCAACAGAACAAAAGAATAAACAGGGAAGAGAGGAGGCAACGTGAGTCACCTAAGAGACTGGAAATGGCACCACAATCCATACAGGGGTTGTATACAGACCCATTCTCAGGGAGAAGGAATGGACAAGGATATGATAGAAGGCATCCTTAGGATGGCAGAGAAAAGGAGATACTGTTGATGGGGACATGAATATGCCAGATGTTAACTGGAGCACCTTTGCTGTAGCCATATCAAAGAGCAGGGCCATTGTCGATGCCCTACAGGGAGCATGCCTCAGACAGCTAGTGCTTGAACCCACTCGGGAGGGGGCAATCTTAGACCTTGTACTCTCAAATGGGAACAGTGAGAGGATCTCAGATCTAGAAGTGGGTAGCCATCTGGGAACAAGTGACCACCAGTGTAGTTCACGATAAACTCAGCTGCAGATTCAAGCCATACAAAAGTGAGGGTACTGGACTTCAGGAGGGCTGACTTTGGCAAATGGGAGTGTGCCTTAGAAAAGCACTAGCAAACAGGCTAGAAGGAGGGTGGAGCAACAATGGGAAACATCAAAACTGCCATCACAGAGGCAATAAGCCTGTGGGAGGCAAATAAACAAATCAAAATGAAAACAAAAAGCCACTATGGTTTCCAAAAGAGGTGGTGGGGAAGGTTAGGGAGGAGAAGAAGACAGCATTTATGAGGTATAAGGAAACACAGAAGGAGCAGGACTGAGAACTGTACCAGTTAAGGCAGAAGGAAGCAGGAAAGGCAGTCAAAACAGCAAAGGCCCAAACTGAGGAAAAGACAGCCAATTCGGTTAAGAAGGTGGACTAAACCTTTTATAGGTACATTAGGGAGCATAGAAAGACAAAGGGAGGGATAGTGAGGCTGAACAGAATGGACAGTGGGTGGGCAGAGAGGGACAGGGAAAAAGCAGGGATACTGAATGAATACTTCTGCTCAGTATTCGCAAAAAGAGGAGATGGGGAAGGTACCTAATCCAATTAACAGAAGCACTCTGGATATGGGGGGTCGATCCCAGTCCAGGATTCTGAAAGAACTCCCAACTGAAGGTGGACAAAGCAATGGGGCCTGACGAGATTCACCCCAGAATTCTAAAATAATTAAGGAGAGAAGTAGTGACACCATTGACTACCCTTTTTAACAAGTCATGAGAGGATGGTGTGGTGTCTAAGGACTGGAGGAGGGCGGATGCAATTCCCCTTCACAAAAGTGGGAACAAGACAGAGGCAGGAAACTACAGACCTGTCAGTTTGATCTCTGTGGTAAGGAAAATGATGGAATCACTTCTGAAGGAAAGAACTGTTGAGTACCTAGAGGCCAGTGGGGCACAGAACCCAAGGCTGCATGGATTCACAGCGGGAAGGTCATGTCAGATGAATCTAACTGATTTCTTTGACTGGGTGACCAAAGTAGTAGACTAGAGAGGGGCTATGGACATGGCCTACCTAGACTTTAACACGGCATCTGACACAGTCCCACATAAAAGATTAATAAACAAATTAACCAGCCTGGGAGTGGGTCCCAGGGTGGTAGCCTGGGTAAAACACTGGCTGGACAACAGGACACAGAAGGTAATAGTAAACAGAGTCCACTCTGAAGAAAGGGGGGGTTGCTAGTGGGGTACCACAGGGTTCAGTACTGGCTCCTGTCCTTTTTAATGTCTTTATAAATGACATTGCAGATGGACTGGAAGGAAAAGTATGCCTCTTTGCAGATGACACAAAGATCTGCAACAGAGTTGATACACAAGGGGAGTGGAAAGGATAAGAAGGGACTTGGCAAGGTTGGAGGAATGGTCAAGTATGGCAGCTTGGATTCAATGCAAAGAAGTGAAATAATGCACCTGGGAAACAAAAACCCAGGGGAAGAGTACACAATGTAGGGGGGGGGGAGGGTAACAACAACAAAAATGGAAAGGGACCTGGGGGTAATCATATCAGATGACCTTAAGGTTGGAAAGAAATGTGAGAAGGCAGTAGGGAGGGCTGGGGGGATACTGGGATGTATAGGGAGAGGCATCACCAGCAGAAAACAGGAAGTTGTTATCCCTCTGTACAGACAGTTGGTGTGACCCCATCTGCTGTACTGCGTCCAGTTCTGGAGACCCCATCTCCGCAAGACATAGACAGGATGGAGGAAGTCCAGAGGAGGGCAACTAAAATGGTGCAGGGTCTGCAAGAGACGCCATATGAGGAGAGACTACAGGAGCTTAATATGTACACCTCTGAAGAAAGGAGGGAGAGGGGGGACATGATAGAAACTTTTAATTACCTTAGTAGAATCAAAAAGTCCAAAGAGAGCAGCATATTTCAGAAAAGAGATGTGCATGAACAAGGGGACACAATTTGAAGACAGAGGGGAGACAGCTCAGGGGCAATGTGAGGAAATATTTTTTCACAGAGAGAGTGATGGATGCATGGAACCACCTTCCCAAGAAGGTTGTGGGGGCTAAAACTGTGGAAGAATTCAAGAATGCATGGGACAGACATAAGGCAATTTTTGTGGGGGGTAGGAAGAAATAGGCTGTTGGTTAACTAGGATCTGCAGCTTATCCAGTAAGTAGGGAAATGGGCAGACTAGGTGGGCCAAGCGGTCCTTATCTGCCATCAAAATCTATGTTTCTTAGAGTTGGTAACTGCAGCCGTCTTCCTCTCTTCAAGGTCAGATTGTGGATTTGTCAATACCAGCAGTAATCTAGTCCCCCAAAAGATTCAGTCACAGTGGCATGACATATATAAAAAAATGATTTACCAGTTCACAAAATGTCCACATTCTACATATCATCACATGTACACAAGACAGTGGAATTACAGGGTTACTCAGAAATTAAAAGAGATAGTTTGCACATAGCAGAAGAACAAATAGAAACACCTCCTATAGCTTCTTGATAATAGCAGAGTAGAAAGATTCTTATTATACAGGATACCTTAGTGAGCCATGGTAGATTCTCAACTCTTAATTGGTGTATATTCAGAGTCCCAGCACAGACTGACATACAGTTCTCCCATTCAGACTTATGCCTGCTTGCAAGCCTGGCTCCATCCATTCTCATCACCCCTGATCAGTGACATCATTTCTGGGACCAGTGCTGTGTTCTTCGAACAGCCCTCAAAAGAACTGGCTGAAACTGGACCCATGGAATTTGTGTACTTAATGACACCTTTCACTGTTATTTTCTGTCTGTTCTACAAAGAATTGTCTGAGAGCCCAAGACAAATTCCTGACATGAAAGAGACTTCTCTACTCTGAAGTTCTCCCATTAACTGATCACAGGACCTGTCATATACAGGACAAAAAGAATGAAATGACCTTAAGAGAGAGCTGGTCTGTTGTCTCATAAAATCTTCCTTTTATTTTCAGGAAGCCCACTATGTCTCTTCAGCTGATTATATTCTAACTGACATCATTGCAGACAGAATTAATTAAAATAAAGTACAAAAGTATTGTTACACTGATAAACATATTTCAACTGTTACAGAAGTACTTGTGCCCCCCCCCCCAATGCTGCTGAAAAGAGCCTACAAATAATTTAAAGTTATTCCATTTTTTACTCACTTTCTGTCTTTATTCCATTATTTTAAAGGGGTTCCTGGTCTCATCATTTAGCCGAATCATGATTAACCCAAGCACCAGCGGCAAAGTGACTCCTCTCATGATGGACCCATTCTCTACCACTTTTATGCCTTTCGTGACACAGAGTACTACCCCTTTACCTCTTCCTTTCCCCCCATCCCACCTATACGCAGTATGATGTGGTACTGCAGGCCCCAGTTGTTCAATCAATCAATCAAAATCTTTATTTATTGCAGGCCCAGTGGCATGGAGGCTGAGGCAGCATGCCTTACCTCCTGCCATGCCTCAAGTACCTGGAGGGGCCGAGAGGATCGAGGTCTGAAGACAGCCTCCGGGAGGGCGGGATGGAGTCCGCTGCATGCCTAACCCCTAGCGGAGGCTGAGGGTCAACACCAGTGGCTCACACCTAGGGGGTGGTTACAGGGCAGTCACCCAACGTGTTGCGTGTGGCTCGGTCACTGGTGGCATTGCACGTCACTGTGCTGCTCGGGGAGGGAGAGAAAAGTGGAAAATGGCCCCTTGGATGGATGACTGCCTGACGCCGCAGGCTCCACTCCCGCGATAGCAGCAGCCCCTCGCACCAGATCTGAACCGGCAGGTTGAGGGATCCGTGCCGCCCCATCTGAACCGGGCAGGTTGGAGGGATCCGCGCCTGCCGGGCGGGAAGCCATGGGGAAGCGAGGACAATGCTGAGAGCAGAGGTGGAGCTGGGCGCCTGGCAAGAGGGAGCTCCATAGGGATGTGTGAGCAGAAAAAGATTAACTGAAAAAAAATCTTATTTAACCAGGCGAACATCGTTGAGCAAGCTCATTTACAAGATGGACCTACTAGTTGTTACTACCGGTGACACACATGTCTGCTCAGATATGTACAGTCTTCGGACTGCAGTACAATCTTTCGCCTAGGGGCACCTGCCAGGTCTCCAAAACGAACCCTTAAAACTCTATACGAGACCTTAGGTATATTCTTCCCTTTTCCAAGCTTAGTAACACCATCAAGCCTTTTAACAGCTATCAGACTTAACCCCATATACATCACACGCAAAAAGAAACTGAGAAGACACCCAGGCAGTATTTCAAAGAAATGGTTGTTTACTAAAATATGATAAAAATGGTAAAATTAAACACTGTACAATATATCATACAGCTTACAATCTTGTAAAACAAAAAGGAAGTTACAGACAAAACACTCATACCACAAATAATTTATTTCTATCACCTTTCTAAGTGCTTTCCCAGTCAAGAGTCTAGAATCATATGTCACAATCCCATATACAAAGTTTCATTTTTAACACTATCTGTCCCCACTCCCGTTTGAAGAGGTCAGCTACAACTTCCCTTAGATAATTTCTGACATAAGTGTCTCTGAGGATGCGAGTCATTGCCTTAAAAAATCTGTAACTAGCCATTTCCCAAATATGACAGCCTTTAATTAAACATTTATCTTTGAACTTAACAATCCCACACTCATGTCCCTTAGGCCGATTTCCTGTGCTAGTGTGATCTGAGGGATTTTATGACTCTTCACACACTTCTGCTATCAACCTGCCTTTTTTCTGCAGGAACCATAAAACTCACATTTAGTTTCAACTTCAAAAGCATAAGCAGGTCATAAGAAGGTAATAAAATACCCTTCTGTAAGGAAGTCTTCATTAAAGGAGAACTCCACCCAGAATGTGCAGAAACATATGTTATATAGAGTGTTTTGATATGTATGTCAAGTCCTAGTGTGTCCTTCCCTCTGTCTGCTATTAGGAGTTTTTCTAAATTAGCCTGCTAGCTGTATGGTAGTTTTATGACCCTGGGGATCTCCATCACAAATAGGTTTATTGGCTTTACTCCCACGATGCATCCTGGTTCATGAGACAGTGATGTAGCTATGCCCCTAGATTTAGCAGGGTCTGTCACAGCTCAGCTACAAAGATAATACTTCTTTCAGAGAAGAAGTCACATTGCTACATTTTGGGTGAGTGTAATCATTATTATTTTTTGATATTAGTACCTTGTCCTGCTATGTTACAACCTATAAGGGGATGTTCAATTTTTGCTACTTAGTACTGGTGCAAAACCTGAAAGTGACAGAGGAATAGAGTAAACAGTGACATGATTCACACAAACACACAAACACACACACACACACAGCAGAGCATAGCAGGACAAGGTACTGATATCAAAAAATAATAATGATTACACTCACCCAAATTCTAGCAGTTTGTCTTCTCTGGAAGAAGTATTTGCTCTGTGGCTGAGCTGTGACAGACCCTGTAACAAGACACTGGCTTACTGCAGGGGCAATTAGACATCACACCAAAGGGCACTCTGGGAAGACTAGTGGCCATAAAAGAAACCAGAATGGCAACCTCCAAGGGCAATAAAACAGTTAGGGAAAGTTAGAAAAAACATCTCTCACAGCCAGAGGAAAAGGAAATGCTGGGAACTAGTTAGAACACAGAAAAAAAGACTACTACATATCTTTTTCTTATGTTAACATGCAGTTTTCCTTTAACTGGTTCTTCTGGTCTGTTTTACAACATCCTGTGGTTTCAGCTACTGACTTTGAAAGTTAAGGCCAAATCTCTCACATGCTGACATTTCATACACAGACCATTTATTTATAAGATAAATATACAGGTAACCAGAAGCAGGGGCAGAGCGTCACATTACCATTCTTATGAAATGATACAAGTGGAAATACTATTCACCCAGGAGCAGTCTACAGTAACTAAAATGGATATTGTCATGAGGCATTTTTCTACAACCTTTGCCTGGGGAGCTGGGGGGCAAATCTGGGGCCAAATGACCTGCTGCAGGTTTCCTTCCCTGAACAATACTCACACTTGCACGAATTGCAATGTTTACTGTTATACCTACTCTGAACGCTGTTAGTTGCGTAGATTAAACTGACACAGATATTTTGTATGTACAGTTTATCTCAGCATTTCATACTGTTGTAACAGTACTTAAAGCTTAGAATAGTTACTGGATGCATCATATCTGTTCCCTCTAGCTTCACAAGCAGACATGATATAAGAATGCTGTGCACACATTATCAATTTACAGATTCCCTATACACTCTAATATCCTGGGTACAAGGTGGTAAGCAGAAATTTGTTTGGGCTTACCTTTAAAGGCCTGTACTGTCTTCATACACACTGTCTTTGCAAGTAGGACGTTCCACAGGTTCATCACCTTCTGGGTGAAAAATTCTCTTAGAATTATCCCTTAATTTACTACTCCTCAGCTTTAGGGCATGTCCCCATGTTTTGCGATTGGACACTCTTTTTGATACACTTGTGTAAGCGGAAGACTGAGATATAAGCCCTTCGCAGCCTCATTTTATATGGAATGAACATGTAAAGGCCCCACCACCACACCTCTTATCCTCTATATTGCTGGTCATTCTGGTGTCCCTGTGTTGCACCTTCTTGACTGCCTCAATTTCATTTTTATATTGAGGAGACCAGAACTGCAAGCATTACACCAAGTAGGGCCTGATCAGGGCCTTTATAAAGTGGCAAGAGTACTTCCCCTATCTGTTGATAACCGTGTTTTTGATGCAACCTAGCAGTCTGCTGGCCCTGTTGACAGTGTCCATGCACTGCTTGTCCTGCTTAAGCCCCTTGTGTATTATGACCAAGATGTCATTTTCCTCAATTGCAGCAAGACAAACTGCACTTAGTGTTCAGCACCTGCCTCTGATTTTCATCCTCAAGTGTAGCACCTTGCATTTGATGACACTGAGTCTGAGGCTCCAGGAGTCAGACCAATCACCCAGCTTGTTCAGGTTCTCCTGAAGTTTATCTCCATCCTCAAGGCAGTCCACCACCCTGGCTAGCTTAGTGGTATCCACAAACTTATGCACCCTGCTGGAGACCCCAGGTCCCAGATCACTGACGACGATGTTGAAGATCACAGCGACAATGGAACAAATGCTAGGCACTGCTCAGCAGGAATGTCAAAGATACCAAGAACAGATTTAGAAAGTTCAAAATCAAGCACAGATGGCATAAGATCCCACGGACACTGCACAAATGGGGTCTTGCCCATCTGATAAATGCTGGTGCTGCAATAGGAAGGTGAGATTCATCACACACACCTACTCTGGTCATGCCACAAACTGAGTAGCTACTGGGACTGCATGCAAAATGTCCATACAAGCTCCTCAAGCAGCTTCTCCACCTTAATCCTACCAGAGTACTCCTTGGAACAGACCCCATTAGAGGCGCAAATGTGGCCAATCCCCCAGGTGGCTAACAGGTGCACTCGCCTTTGCCAAGAGTTTATTCTACAGCACTGGAAGCAGTTGAACCCCCCCCCCAATCAACGGAGTGGCTTACGGAGCTGGGGAAAACGGCCTGCTTTGAAAGGGTTCAATACAGTATCACAAACAAAATGAATCAGTATGGGGCAATTTGGGGAGAATACCTAGAATAAGAATACAGTACCATTCTGCAGGGTTACCCCACCACCACCACCACCACCAGCATACACACACACACAAACTCTTGCCCCCAGGCATTTCAACTCTCTGCCACACCTCCTATCTCACACAGCTGAAGCACACTATATGGAATACCTGCTTACCAGAGACACCATTAGTAGAGCTGGCTCAGAAGCTAACGACCACTACTTAGTAAAACAAATTCTGTTTTAGACACAGAAAGTATATATCAGACTTCTGTACCTTGCCATGGTGGACAGAGCCTACTGTGAGTGCATTATAAATGGATTGTTTCTTGAATAACATCCAAATATGAATTGATATCTTATTGGAATGTTATTTTGACTTCTATATTGGTGTACTGCACTAGAATGTTTGTCTCACAGTGTAATTTTAAATATTTAGTGTTGTAGTTAAAAAGGACTCTGCCCTAGGCAGTGACCTAACAGTGATCAATTGTAAAGTATTATGAGAATTTGCATTTTTCAATAACCTTTAAATAAAAAAAAAGATATTAAAGAGCAGTGGCCCCAGCGCGCATCCCTGTGGGACCCTGCCAAGTACTCCTCTCCACTCCTGAATAGCGGCTGTTTAAAACTTGCACCACCCTCAGCTTCCTACCCCAAGGATGTTAGTAATCCACCTCATGCGTCTTGTGTATACCACGCTGGTTTACTTTGCTCAGAGGCTTGTCACATGCACCAGTGTACATAAGCTAAAACACAAGATAAAAAAAAATCCTCCTTATGGCAACAGGAGTAACTGCTGAATGAGATGATGCATCACGGAGTACTTTTCCGGTCACAAGTTCTACCCTCAAAAGGTATGAGGCTTCTCAGTTACCCAAGGCAATTTTTTACTACTTAAGGAAGATTATATGAAATTGTGAGGTACTAAAATGTTATTAAAACAAATACATTCATATAAAATTAGAACTTTCAAGCACTATGCTAATTTCAAGCAGTGCTAGTATATTCATTTTAACAGTTTTCAAAACAATGGCCATTGTTGAAGCACTCCATTTACAATATGTAACAAACAAACAAAAAAATAATAATTGTTACCTTTCTTTTCTGGAAGAAACATTACAACGAGAGCAGCTAGCCCACCTACAAGCAGAAATCCTGCTAACGTTCTTTTACGACCAGACCTGAGGGAAATGAAAATACATATATCTTAAAGGGAGTTAACTAGGGCATACAAAATAACTTAAGCCATGCCCTTGCTTAACATGTTTCCTTTACAGAATAGTCCCATTACATAAATCTTGGTAGACGTTCTTTTAGTAGTTTCCCAATGTACATGTACTGTACATGGGGGTGACACCAAGTTTTTACTTGGAGACCACGCATCTTTTAGTTTCTTTTTGTGTCATCTAAGTTTATCCAATAAAGGGTATCAAACCATTTGTGTCTGGATCTGTACTTGGAGACCATGCATTGTTTCCAAGACCTCTGTACTTCCCACTATGTAAAAACAGAGGCATGCTCCTCAGTGTTACTAATGGCACTTGTGGTCAGAGAGAAGAAAAAAAAAAAAGAGACAAGTAAATATGCTTTAAAAGCACAGAAAACAATTATACAGCAGAAAAGTTGAAGGTGCTTCTCAGGTCATTCAGCGTGTTCTTCACCTACAAAGTTTTGTATTTTTCAAAGGGAAACATTAAATTAATAGCAAAAAAATCCTTGTGTTGAACAATGCCCATTTATTCAGATTTTCTTCCAGTTTCACCCTCATATGTTTCCCCAGTTGAGTATTCTTCAAGCACCAAACTAATTGCCTTTAGGACAGCAAACTGCTGGGCTCTGGCAGCTGCACAACTAAACTAGAAAAAATATCCTGTTATTCCACATAATGGAATTCCAATAGTATATTGTGCAGACAAAGACAGAAAGAGCACCAGGAAAAATGGTGGTGCATAATTAAAGCAAATTCAGAAAGCAGAGAAGAATGGAATTGCACCCACCAAAATGTGAGGACACACACATGGTAGTATAAATTTCAAAACATTCTATTACATCAGTGTCAGTGTCTTAGTGTCAGTGGCTCAGTAGGTAGCACACTCGCCTCTGAGGCCGGGAGATCAGAGGGCTGTGGGTTCAGTTCCCACATCTGGCACTTGGGTTAATATCCCAGTACTGACACTGTAATGCAGCATGAGAGGGGTGCTGCATTTCTGAGGTGCCGTCTTCCGGATGAGACGTTAAACCGAGGTCCCATCTGCCTGGATTGGTGGTAGTTCAGGTGGATGTTAAAGATCCCATGGCACTTATCGAAAGAGTAGGGAATTTCCCGTGTCCTGGCCAAATTTCCTCATTCACTAAAAATATCACCAACAGCTTAATCTGTTCAAGGTCAGTTGTCATTCATCTGTATCCTCTCCCCGGTCGTGCCTGAAAATAGGCAGGATTTGTCTAGCACTTACCCGTCAACAAAAGCTAAATAAATAAAACATCAAAATGCATCACTTATATCCAAATGAAGCCAGTAAATACAAGGAGAAAAACATTTAACATTTCGCAAGGTCAATGCCTTGCTTCATTAGAGTAAATGTCCATGCAACACATAACATATAAATACTAACATCGATTTGTGTGAAATAAGCACGTATGTGAAACACATTTAAAATACATGGCTGTAGCTTTATATATAAGCTAGCCAGGCTCCAACTTAGAATCCAGTGAGGCAATCTAGTTACACATTCCCATTTAATTAAGTGGCATATCTTTCATTTTAATCTTACCATCTGTTGTGCAATTAATCAAAGGTTGTAAATAAAATGCTGAACATGTTTCATATCGCAGTATAATACATAATATGACGATGTGCAAATAAATTTAAATTGCAACATCTTCAACAAGTTTTCAACGCCATGATTACCACTGGTGTATTTACAACAAATTCAATGATAGCAGTCACGTTCAGAATGATGGCTTAAATGTATCCACTTAATGTTTTTATTATGCAATTAAGATACTATATATATATATAGCCATTAAGTGCAATTAATTAATCATTTAATAACCATATCAAAGCTCAAGAAAAAGACAAACCAAATTAGTCAGACATTTCCACATATTTTTAGGAGAAGGCAGGGGGTTTATGAGTTATCATATTACAATTTGTTTAAAAAGCTGAGAGGCCTATATTTTCATTAAGTCCTCATCACTCATGCTTTCAAATGGTAAATCCAAAAGCTTTAATATTGCCTTTATTTTTTCTCCATGTCTCTCCCTTGACTTAGAATAACCTTTTCTATGCCAACAAGCATAATATTGTGGTTTTGATTTGTGTTGTTTAAAATACATTTGACTATGGCATGGGTTTGATTTTGATGGCAAATGGCCTCTTACATGCTCGGCTATCCTAGTCTTTAACAGGCTAATTGTTCTGCCCATAATAGTGTCCATAACTGCAGGGCAATAAATAAACAACCCCTCACTACTGCATGTTATAAAATGATTAATTTCAATGTCCTGTCATGTTGCAGGGCTCACACATTTTTTGCACTGTATCACATATTTGCAACATTAGATATTCCTGCACCTGTAACTTCCTTTGGGGAGTGGGGGCAGCTAAATGGACCGTGGATTAGCAACAGATGAAAGTGTGCTGGGGCAACCAAATCTTTTATTATTTTAGCTTTCCTAAACACCACTTTAGGGCCTGCGTCAACTACATTTCTCAATTTTAGGTCCAATTTTAAAAGATCCCAGTTATTTTTTATGATGTTTCCAACTTCAACAGATCTAGTGGAAAATGTAGTGACAAAAGGGCACGTAAAGTTTATTTCCTAATCTTTCACTCTTGGTGTCAGAGTAGAGGCACGATCTACAGTATTTGATCAACACTTTGAGCTGCCTTAGCAATTGAATGATAACTGTACCCCCTTTGTAAGAATCTACCAATCTGTTCCCTTGTTTTTAATAAACTCATGGCTTTCAGTACAGCTCTGTTTAGTTCTGATTAGCTGGCCCGTAGGAATGTTTTACGCAATGTGAGAAGGGTGACAGCTGTTATGAAGAAGGAGAATATTTTGGACAGTCTCCTTCTGACACAGTGTGGTACAGACCTTTTCTTTTTCATTTTTACATATCAGAAGGTCCAAAAAAACAATGTGTTCATTACTAATAGTACATTTAAATTAAAAAACATTTTTGTGCTCTCCAGCCACAAAACAAAATTTGCAAACTGTTCTTCAGTGCCCTTCCAGACAACTAGCACGTCGTCTATATAGCGCCACCCCATGTCCAAATATTGATGGTACGGATTGGTATCGGCACTACACAGAATACACTCCCAAAATGCCACGTAAAATCCTGCATAACTAGGGGCCACAGTAGCTCCCATAGCAGCACCTTTGATTTGTCTACAGTAGGTGTTCTCAAATATAAACATATATTTTGTTAGTACCAAGCGAGCCAATTCCATAAGAAAATGTGTAAGCATGTTTATCTGGCTAACTTCATCTCTCAAATCCATAAAATACTGGAGGGCCTCAAGGCCACCATCATGGGGAATTACTGTATACAGTGATCCAATGTCGAAAGTTGCAAAAAACACCCATTTTCTACTTCTAGGTTTTCTACTAGGTTCATAACCTCCATGGAGTCTGTAATATACAGTATGCTCTCACTTTGGTAATTAGAGGTTGCAGAAATTCATCTACTAACATCGAAATAGGTTCTATAAGTCACCCTTACCTGAAATGATTGGGCATCCAGGTAGCAAACCCCTGTTGTTGTGTATCTTCGGCAAAATATATATTACTGGGATAACAGGGTGTGCCTCCGTGAGTGCCCTAAATGTTTTATCAGTGAGATAACCTTTAACAAAACATACCTCAAAACTTCATCTATTTCATTTCATGCCCTAGAAGAATTGAAAGAAAACTAAAATATTGTTATCAGATCTGCTGATAGGGGAGGTGCAGTAGTAATAATGGACCGCTCCTACTATTATGGGGAAAATTCACAACTTCCTGATGTCAGTTTTTATGAAAAACTTTCTGGTAATTATACTAACACCTTTAAACATGAAACAGATGAAGTTATAAGTTATGGTTTTGTTAAAGGTTACCTCACTTATAAAACATTTAGGGCACTCATGGTGGCACACCCTATTATCCTGGTAATTGCATGGAAGGGCACTGAAGAACAGTTTGCAAATTTTGTTTTGTGGCTGGAGAGTACAAAAATGTTTAAACATTTAAATATACTATTAGTAATGAACACATTGTTTTTGTGGACCTTCTGATATATAACAATAAAAAAGAAGAGGTCTGCACCATGCTGTATCAGAAGGAGACTGATAGAAATAGTCTTCTCCTTCTTGTCACCTTTCTCACATTGTGCAAAACATTCCTACGGGCCAGCTAGTCAGAACTAAACAGAGCTGTACTGAAAGTCACGAATTTATTAAAAAACAAGGGTAACAGATTGGTAGATTCTTACAAAGGGGGTACAGTTACCATTCAATTGCTAAGGCAGTTCGAAGTGTTGATCAAACAGACCGTGCCTTTACTCTGACACCAAGAGTGAAAGATCAGGAAGTAACCTTTACATGCCCTTTTGCCACTACATTTTCCACTAGACCTGTTGAAGTTTGAAACATCATAAAAATAACTGGGATCTTTAAAACTGGAACCAAAACTGCAAAATGTAGTTGAAGCAGGCCCTAAAGTGGTGTTTAGGAACACTAAAACAATAAAAGATTTGATTTCCCTAGCATGTTTCCATCTATTGCTAATCCACGGTCCACTTGGTTGCCCCCTCCCAAAGAAAGTTACAGGTGCAAAAACTGCTCATTTTGTAAATATGTGATACAGTGCTAAATATTTGAGAGCCCTGCAATGGGACAGGGCATTGAAATTAATCATTTTATAACATGCAGTAGTGAGGTTTTTTTTTATTTATTTGTTGCCCTGCAGTTGCGGACACTATTATGTGGACAGAATGACTCACCTGTTCAAAACTAGGATAGGCGAGCATGTAAGGGCCATTTGTCATCAAAATCAAACCTATGCCATAGTCAAACATATTTTAAACAATAAAAATCAAAACCGCAATATTATGTTTGTTGGCACAGAAAAGGTTACTCTAGGTCCAAGGGGAGGGGACCAGAAGAAAAAAAAAAGAGAGCCACATGAAAGCTTTTGGATTTACCATTTGAAAGCACATAGTGATGAGGGACTTAATGAAAGTATAGACCGCTCATCTTTTTTAAGAAAACTGTAATATGGTAACTCATGAACCCCCTGCCTTCTAAAAATACGTGGAAATGTCTGACTAATTTGGTTTGTCGTTTTCCTTGTGCTTTGATGTTATTAAATGATTAAATAATTAATTGAACTTATATAGCACCTTAACTGCAAAATAAAAATATTAAGTGGATAAATTTAAGCCATCAATCTGAACGTGACTGCGAACACTGAATTTGTTGTAAATACACCAATGGTAATCACGGTGTTGAAAACTTGTTGATGATGTTGCACTTTAAATTTGTTTTCACATCAATACTGTTATACTGAGATGTGGAATATGTTTAGCATTTTATTTACAACCTTTGATTAATTGCACAACAGATGGTATGATTAAAATTAAAGATATGCCACCTAATTAAATGGGAATGTATAACTAGATTGCCTCACTGGATTCTAAGTTGGAGCCTGGCTAACTTATATACAAGGCTACAGCTATATATTTTAAATGTGTTTCACATACGTGTTTATTTCACACAAATTAATTGACGTTAGTATTTATGTGTTATGTGTAGGGATGTAAGTTTGTCATGGATGAGGTTTTAATGACTCATTGTTTGTTCATGAAATCATTAGTGAACAGTAGTAAATGTTGTGTCACTGTCATCATTGCTACATTCTGATGACACTAGTGAAAGTCATGGAAGTCCTGAATAAAGATCAAACGTCATGGAATCAATGGCATGTATGACTGCCATGACAAACATACATCCCTAGTTATGTGTGCATGGATGTTTTACTCTGATGAAGTAAGGCACTTACCTTGCAAAACATTAGTGTTTTTTCTCCTTGTATTTATTAGCTTCATTTGGATGTGAAGTGCTGCAGTTTTGATATAATAAAATGGTCTGAAACTTATACTACCATGTGTGTGTCCTCTCATTTTGTTGGGTGCAATTTTGTTCTTCTCTGCGCAATAGTATATTGCAATGCAGTGGCCACAATTATACCACGCACTTTCCACCTCAATTTACCTATTTCACACCTAATGTAATTTGAGGTACATCAATGCAGAAAAACTGTATCAATATAACACGGCCCTGTCAACTTCAGCTTTCATTTAAAAAAAAAAAAAGTTCACAGCCCAACAGTTCCTTGTAAACCATTTTCAAAGAATTCTTGGGTAGTTAACATTTTTTTTTTTTAAGGTAATAATTTTTACACCTCTAGATGCCCTCCAGTTCTTCTTTTATTGGCTACCCAGTATTCTGACCTGTTTTTGTTAAATTAATAACCTAATTTTGTTGCCTTTGTAACTACTTTGAATCTCTCTCTCTCTCTTTCCATACTGCCTGAACATTCTATGGCATCAATAACACCATTCCAGGCTATTCAAATGAATAGCATGGAATGGGAGTCATTGATGTCACAGAATGTCTTAGAAATATGAAAATCAAGAGCAGTAGCTGGTGAGGAGAGTGGAACTCTATGTAGATGTGAAGTCACCTCAAAGCTAGATTATGTATTTATCAAAAACCCTCAAAGCATATCAGAATACATAACTGGCATGGAAAGGAAGATGTAGGGCAGTTAACTATGTAAAAATCATGTCTTATCTCCTTTAATATAATTATACATTTGGGTAGGTGTAAAGTTTGTTTAACCACCCCATAATATTGTTTTAGGTATGTTTTGAAAATAGTTCTATTTTTCCTTATTTTGGGTCTCATATTAATTTTGCCTTTTTCCTAACCCAATATGTGTTTTCTAATTACTTAGTTCTGGAACCCAGTGACATCAGTTGAGCTGAAGAATACAATAATGTGGAATTAGTGACATCAGTTGTTCGAAACTTCTACAGGTTAAAGCAGCAGTATTTGTTAGTCTGCAAAAAATGTCATCCTACAGAGTTTTTATTTTTAGCAAAAATGTATTCCTGACATCCTTAGATTCATCATAAGTGCATTTTTAATGTTCTCAGATATTTTTTAAAACAGTTTTATAGCTAGCCCGAGTCTTCCTGCCCTGAACCTCAGCCTTCCAGCTGGGACCCCCCTCTCAGGGACCACAGGCTCAAACCGCCGAACCGCTCGATCCACAGACTGACAGTGCTCCTCAGGCCACTGCCCGAGTCCCCCTGCCTAGATCCTCAGCCTTCCAGCTGGAACCCCCCCTCTCAGGGACCGCCATCCTGCTCGGCCACCGGCACTCCTCAGGCTGCTACCCGAGTCCTCCTGCCCGTATCCGCAGCCTTCCAGGTATGGCACTAGCCCTCAGCCAATCGAACGCGAGCACCTGTTCAGGGCCCGCCCGATTGGTCCAAGCTCCTTGACTCTGCTCTTCAAAACCAGCAATTTTTAGAACAATTAAAGTTTACAACTAATTTGTATGTTAAATTGCAACTGTTTTAGAGTTTTAAGCTGTTAAGTGTTCTGAAAGGGCTGTGATTACAGTTCTCTCAGGGAATTGGTGCTGCTCCATTCAAGTCCAGACTTTTTGGCACCCAAACTATTGGTCCCTTTGTTGTGCAAAGTGGGCTCCCTGCTGTGCTGTCTGTGCCTCTTGTATTTGGCCAGCTTACTTAATCTCTAACCCGCTCTCTCTCTTTTTTCTCCAGCTGGGACCCCCCCCCCCAAGGGACTGCAGGCTCAAACCGCCAACCCGCTCGGCCCCCGGACCAACGGTGCTCCTCAGGCTGCCACCCAAATCCTCCTGCCCAGATCCTCAGCCTTCAGGTATGGCACTAGCCGCCATTTCTACTCTACACAGCTGCGTGCTGGCTCCCCCCCACCCGTGGTAAACACTTATTTTTATAATTAGCACTGATCACCCAATGGGCTTCTTTTTCTCTACCCAATTCCCATTGGCTCCTTATATTTCTCCACCATTAGCGGCATCAGGCTGTGGCTCCTCAACTAGAGCTGCAGCTCGCTACTCTTTACATCACCCTCCAGTGTTCTCTCACCCTCACTGCATATACTATGGAGTTCTGGCAGACTTCAAATATGTGGTTCATACCATTCACATTTCTGTCACTCTGTACTCAGCTGCCGATACAGCAACCTAGTCTGCTGATAGCCCTCGTGGTTGACAACTTGGCCTGCCAACTGGAACAATGCCCCACCGGTTGTTACTTCACTACCCACTGCCATACACTCCCCGTGCCACGATCACGTCGGCGCACACTCAGCTTATTACCCTCCTTAAGATAGTATCCTCGCCTATCATTCTAACTCTTCCCCCCTAAAACTAGTAAATGACTACTCTATCGCTCTCCCAAGGAACACAGGCTACCACAGCTCCTTATTCTCCTACTCATTCTAGCATCCGGCAATATCCACCCAAACCCTGGCCCCGCACTTGCCCATCCACCAGCCGGTGCCCACCCAGTCACAAATCCACTCTCACTACCAAATGGGCTAAAAATCATCCACCTAAACATAAGAAGTCTTGTTCCCAAAATCTCCCTATTACAATCCTTGGTCCATGACTCACGCCCTGATATCACTGTGATCACTGAATCCTGGCTGTCCAACCATTCCTGACCAGGCTATAGCTATCCCTGGCTTTACTATATCTAGACAAGACGGGTCCGGACAAGGTGGCGGTGGGGCTATCTATAACTCCTCCACCCTCCAGATCACTCCCTCCTTCACTACTTCTGTTCAGTCATCACACGAGGCTCTCCTTTTAAAAATCTTCTATCCTCACAAAGTCCCCATCTTCATTGCGAGAGTTAACTGTCGCACTGGTCAGCCTCATTCCAACGTCACTGACTTGGTCTCTAAGCTCTCCTCGCTTGCCTGCGGTGGTGAACTTTTCCTCTTGGGTGACTTAAATATACACTGGCTGGCTAATATCTGCTCCACTATCGAAGCCTTAAACTTCCATCAGCTGATCCTGGAACCCATTCGTCTAAACCTTAAAACACTATACCACTCCCTACTGGACCTGGTCCTCACCTCCCATCCACATCGAGTAGTGACCTCAGGGTACTACCAGATTATCAGTGACCACCACATGACATTTGTAGTGCGGAAAATACATAGGCCTAAACTCCTGCTAAAACTATTCTCATTAGATCCTTAGCATCACTTGACCTGCTATCCTTGCTTCACGACCTTACACAAGCTGGCTGGCCTTTATATCACAGCAACTTGGCGGACAAGGCCTTGCCTATTTCTCTAAGTTTCTGCAGGTTTGGAACTCCCATGCCCCGCCCCGCAAAACCAGGGTCCGCGGTGGGCACCTCCCCTGGGTCACTCCTGAGCTTCTGGCCTGCCAACGTGCTCACAACCTTGCGTGGTGCAAAGCCAAAGTCTCCAACTGCCCTGGAGATCACCAACACTACCGTGAACTGTGGAATGGCTGCACTAAAGCAATCCACCTTGCCAAAGCAGAGCATTTCAAGTCTAACTTCCAAACTAATAGAAATAGCCATTCTAAATTCTGGAAGGTCGTTCACTCCCTCTTCTTGTCTTCCTCTACCCCTCCACCTCCCACCCTCAGGCACTTTCATTCTGTACTCTCAGACCCTATCGATACTGCCGGATGCTTCAACTTCCACACACCACCTGTGCCTCTTCTCTGCTATGCACCCTCCCTAGCCCATCCCCTGCCCCGCTTGCCCCCTCCTACGCTTACACTGACACTCACCCACTGCTATTCACCTCGCTCCCATGTCGCCTTCCTTCTATCCCCTCCCCCTCTCTCTCTGCCCCATCCCTCCTCCGAACCCCTTACACCCCCCCCATTCTCCTTCTCTCCTGTCTCTACCCTTCAAGCTTTCCTGGCACTAAACCCTACCAAAGGCTCCTCGCCTGATGGCCTTAACCCAGGCTCCTCTACATCTCTCTCCTGCCACAGCCTTCCCACTCTCCCTGTTCCTAAACCTCTCCTTTGTGACCGCCATTGTGCCCTCTGTCTGAAACAGGCCGTTGTCCTCCCCTCCAGAAGGGTGGCAACCCTCCTCCCCTGGTAATTATCACCCTATCTCTCTACTGCCAACCTAGCTAAATTACAAGAACACACAGCATCAATTAACTCTCTGACTCCACTTTTTCACTCCCTTCCAGTCTGGCTTCAGGAAATCCCACTCAACCACCTCTCCTAAGGTTAACTGACACCATCTCTTCAGGCTTTTAACAAAAGGCACATTACCTCAGCTATCTTTGTAGATCTGGCTAAAGCCTTGACACTGTTTCTCACCCTCCTCCTTCACAGCCTTTCAACTGCTGGTCTATCCCGTCTGCTACAGGATGGTTCAGTGCCTACCTGTCCGGCAGGTCGCAATCATTAAGAATTGCTAATGCTATCTTTTCCCTCCTGCCTATAACCACTGGAGTCCCCAAGTCTCGTGCTAGGCCCCATTCTGTTCTCCATCTTTTAAATGACCTCCCGGTTTTCCTTCGCATCCAGCATCCACATGTATCGGATGATACAGTATTGTTTAGCTCTGGCAATACTGTTGCTGATGTCACTACCAGGCTCCAGTCCAACTTCACCAAAGTCCAACTCTGGTTTAGTTCTCATTAACTCTTTCTAAATGCCGAGAAGACGGTCTCCATGTCCTTTGGCACAAGGCAGACTCGCTAGGCTAACTCACCTCCTCACCTTTCACACCTTTGATGGGACTGCTCTTGAGGACTCCTTTTTCAGGTACCTCGGCAGCTGGCTGGACAGACACTTTGACTTCTCTGTACATATTGATTCCATTCTGAAAAAACTAAGGCCTAAGCTTGGGGCACTTTACAGAAATTGCAGCTGCATCCCACTCGCCGCGAGGCGTGAGCTGGTACAGAAGATGATCATGCCCATTTTCGACTACTGTGACATAGTCTATGATGCTGCCCCACAGTCCCACCTATCCAGACTGGACTCGTTTCTACTCCTTCTGTCGTCTTGCTCTTGATGCCCCTCCCGCCCCATCACTGTGACTGCCCCTGCTCTCTCAACCTCCTTCCCTTACACTCCCAGCGCATGCTTCATGGTGCTAATTTCATCTCTAAATTCTGGCTGGATCTCTCCCTCATGTATCTCCTCCTCTCTTGGCACCCCCACCCTCCCTCTATTCCCTAAGATCCCAAGGTGACACTCGCACCCTCTCACTCCCCTGCAGAACCACTTCCTCTGGTCAAAAAGCCTTCTCCTGCCACCTGCCTAAAATGTGGAATGCCCTCCCTCTGCAAATTCGCCACTCCTCCTCCCTTTACTCCCTTACTGCTGCGTTGCACAACTACCTTACATCTAACTGCACCTGCTCCTGACCCCCTCCTTGCATATCTGTCTCCCTCTCTCTGTTTTTCTCTCCCTCTCCTCTTTCTTATCCCCACACCCTTCCTGCACTTATACTTCCCCTTATAGACTAACTCTTAAGTAGGGGTGACTGGATCCTATGTGCTCACCCTGCTGCATATTGCATCACTAGTGTACTGCCTGTAATGTAGGTATTGTCAACCTTGCATCCTATTGCTCGTTACCTGTGCTGATTATATTTTGTTTGCTACTCCTATGAACTGCCTGCACAGTAACTCATGCAACAGCCTATATTGTCTCATTATGCCATGTTCCTGTTTTATAACTGTATGTATAAATTCACCATCTGTTATGTATGTATCTGAACTCGTATTCAGTACATCCCTTTTGCCCCCGGACGTACCGTGAGACGAGCATTATGTTGCTCAATGTATCTTTCCTGGTGAAACAATTCAATAAATAAATTTTAAAAAGTAATTAAACATGGCTGCCATTCACAAATTTAAAAAATCTCTTCTGTGGTTGACTGTTGAATGTACATATCAGATTTACTGTATAGCAGAAAATATTCACTCCTCTTAAAGTTCGCAATCACAGAGGTGACAATGCATTCCTGACTGCTTAAGTCTGTGCTTTCATCTGTGGACCTGTAGTACAGTATCAAACAAGGTGCTAAATCTTTCTCCAGGCACATAAACGGCTATAAATCGCTCTATTGTAATCCTGGTATTTGACCTAAAGTAACCCTAGCCTCTGTCACTCAGCCTTTCTAATTGAATCAAGCAGAAACCAATTAAAAAAGGCAGTAAGTACTGTCTTATAATTTCTGCTGTCCAGTATTTAAAATACCAGCTCCCCAGACACTGCTTTTCTGTTCTGCTTACCGACTTACTGACTGCAGAAGGACACACTGCTGCTGCTCACTTTACCATAGCGATGTCCATTTTAAAGTGGGTAAATGCCAAGTAATGGGAATATCCTGTTGATGTCACCGAGGTTTCAGCTTCACAGCTAGCATGTAGCTCCGGTGTTGATGCTGACACCGCATCAGCTGCGGTAAACAAACTGGCAGCCTGTAATCCACCTCCCTCACAAGAAGCGACATCCGTCCTTCTATGTGTCATACTCTGGTGAAATTTGATTTGAATTAGGTCACTATGTGACTGAGAATAGCGTCATGGCAGCAGTCAGGCACTATCAGTCCAGATACCACAGTACAAAGAGTCTAAAGTCAAAAAGTTTAAAGCCGACTACAAAGTCAGCTTGCATCAAATTACTGACCCAACTTTGATATCTCCCTGTTTGCCCACAAAACCCAAAGGCAGACCAACACTCCTGTTCGATGAAGTGGAGGACAAACTACGGCAGATCATACATAGTTTACGTTCTGAAGCAGCCGTGGTAAATGCAAGGGTGGTGAAGGTGACTGTATTGGGCATTGTGAAGTCCAACAGCCCACAATTGCTTTTGGAGAACGGTGGCAATATCAGTGTTACTACAAAATGGGCATGGGGGTTTCTAAACAGAATGGGTTCAGCCACCAAAAGGGAACTAAAGCACCCCTTCTGATTTTGCTGCTCTTAAATAGGGGTTCTTGGCAAGAATTAATATTGCTGCTGCACAATAACTGATTACGGCACAGTTAGTTGTCAATCTAGATGAAACTGGGGTAAATACGGTCCCAGTATCTGAGTGGACCATGGCAGAAACTAGGTCCCGACAAGGTGATGTGACTGGACTGGGTGACAAGCAGCAAGTGTCTGTAGTGTTAGCTTGTACCCTTTCAGGGTCTTTTTACTGCCACAAGTGATATACAAGTGGAAGACCCCTGCAGGGTACCCACTCCATAAATTCCCCTCTAATTGGTCAATCACTCAGTCAACCAATCATTGGGCTAATGAAAACACAATGTGCCAATACAACTCGTCAGTCCTTGTCCCATATCTGGATTCTGTTAAAGTAAAGATGTCTCTGCTAGCTAAGCAGAAGGGACTGCTGATTTTAGACTTGTTTCAAGCTCACAACACCAGTGCTTGAACTTTTGGAGAAATCCGGGTATATTCCTGTTTAGATCCTACATCCTGTACAGATTGCCGGTCCTGGAGATATCAGTAAACAAACTACTTAAAGAGGTTAAAAACTTTTCACTAATTAGTCCAGAAGTTGTGGCGAATAGCTGAATGATGGCTTCACAGGCGTAAAGTGGATCTTAAACTGACCTTGCTCAAAGACAAACATGCTCGTTGGTTAAAAATTAGCATCAATAATCTAACTGAAAAGAAAACTGATTGCATACGTGGATTTGCAGATGCAGGGATTGCTGAAGCTCATGAGACTTGTCTGAACTGACATACTGGTATGTTACATTTAAATTTTATTTTATAAGTTTTATAAGTGAATGGTGATTCTTTCTTTACAGCTTGATTTTCATTTCTTTGCAGAGCAAAAAAAATGAAATAGCCAAGGCACAGAACGAAGAATACAGTTGTATGGTCTGTTGACTACTATGTGCATTTCCATTTTGATTTTCGCTAGATTGCCACCGTGCCAGGAGTAACTATTTTTTTATTTGGTGTTTGATTACAGTTAATAAAGATAATCAAATTAAATCATACATGTTCAAGTCATTGCATTGTCATTTAAAAGTCCCAATATGTGACTGTAACTCTGAGACAGCACAGACTACTAATATTAGCGTTCCGCAATTTTCACTATCCGCTAATGTTCGCATGCTTTTAAAAACGCAACACAGCGAATATTTAGGGAATGCGAACAATTCCTGCTATACAGTATACTGTGGATGTATTATATTACCATAGATGTTTTTGACAGGGAATGGCACAACGAGTACCAAGATATTTGATTTTTCCTGCAGGCATGACATGGAGCGGAACTTCTAAAATTTTAAAATCTCAGTTCTTCATTCAGGAATGAAAGAAAATGAAATGAAAAATGTATATCTGTTTTGCCAGGAATACTGCTGAAGAAACAACACAGGGACTAACAAGTAATTCTGCTTTAAAGACCAAGTAGCATACAAACAGAAAAAAGGACACCAAATAAATGAGTCACGGAAGCCTGATCTGTAGACTAGTGATGTATCTAGGCTACTAAGAGCATGGCAAGCCATCACAGCACCCCAGTCAGATACCTGCAACAAATTTAAGACACATTTCTCCTAGAAAAAAGTAGATTCTGTATGGTTTAGGATAAGAGTTTATTACCATATGATCCTTAGGTAAACCATGTGACAGCATGGTTATCCATTCACAGAGAGTCTAACACCAAAGCTGGAGAAAATGACCCTTATAGCTGACCCTCAAATCACTGACAAGCAGTGTCTCTTATCTTTCCCATATCAGGGAGTGGCTAATGTCTCCACTGGTATAGTCGTATGTTCTCCCCTAACGTAAATCACTGTAAGCGTTGTTCATTCTCTTATTCTTATCTAAGGGAGAGGCAGTTTCCTCAATTGGAATAGCCGGGTGTTTTTCCAAGAATCTGGGTATTAGGATATATAGACATTAGAAAGAAACTATGATCAAGCATGGTTACATGTTGCAAATTTCCTCAGCACCTGAAAGAGTACCTCGGTAACCGCCACCACTCAGAAGTGACTCTCTTACCTGGGGTATTTCTTGGCCCAAATTAAACCAGAGCCACTGCCCACACAGTACAATGCTACGCTGTCAAGAGCAAACAGCCCTTCCTGACATTCACTCCTGAGAAAATGCTTCTACTGAGACTAAAGAACTAGAACTCTACTAATGGGACCTTCAATTTAGGGTAAAACAAAACAAAAAAAGTGTGTTTGTTAGCTGAAGTGAATAGTTATCTTTGCAGCTATCTAGGTGTTTGTCTGAGTTGGCTGAAGAGAATTATTGTCTGTGCAATTATCTAGGTGTAGAAGGAACTGTGAAGTAGGGGGAGTGACTTATCTAGAAGGAAGCCAGGTGTGTTTAATTTAAAAACTGAACTAGACAGCTTCTAACAGAGAACAGCAAGAAGAAGGAGCTGCTGTTATAACGTACAGTTACGTAACAACTTACCGTAACAGCAGATCTTCGAGAGAGGCTCTTGCAGTAGGTAATTACATATAGGACTGACGCCGGCAGGTGGCAGGACCCCACGGACAAATTTCTAGCTAGCAGCCCCTAGCGAGGAACCGCCCCCACGTCAGGTGACCGGCGTCAGGAGACGCCGGTATAAAGGGCGGTCCCGACACCCGCTTCTTCCAGTTCTTTCCGCCACAGGCCAAAAAGAGGCCGGACGAGAGAAGCAGATATTTCCCTCAATGGAAAAGGAGCTGAAAAGCCTAGGGGATGGAGGGCGGGAAGGTATTATTACTGCAAGAGCCTCTCTCAAGATCTACTATTATGGTAAGTTCTTACGTAATTGTACAATCTTATCAGAGGGCTCTTGAAGTAGGTAATTTACATAGGACTGAATCCCAAGCAGTCTGGAACAAAGAGAGGCAGCAGGAAGGAGGAAAACTACTCCAAAAGGTAATTCTGGTTGTGCAAGTCTCAGGATAGGAGGCCTTGCAAAACAGCCAGCCCGAAGCCTGCTCTACGGCAAGATGCAACATCCAAACTGTAGTGTTTAGTAAAGGTATGGAGGGAAGTCCAGGTGGCGGCAGTGCAGATGTCTGCCGCAGACACATTCTTGAAACAAACCGCTGAGGCAGCTACTCCTCTTCTGGAGTGACCTCTGACTTGACCCGGGAGGGTCTTGTTGTATTTGTCATAACAGAAAGTGATGCAATGAGCCAACCACTTAGACAGGCATCACTTGGAAACAGCATTGCCTTCCTTTTTGTGAGCAAAAGAGACCAACAATTGATCAGCCTTTCTGAGATCCTTCGTCCTGTTGGTGTAGTACCTCAGAATCCAGTGAACATCCATAGTATGGAGTAAATATTCCCCTTGATCAGAGTACTGCATAAAAAAGGCAGGTAACTCTATGGACTGATTTAGAGTAGCTACTACTTTAGGAAGAAACTTAGGATTCGTGCGAAGGGCAACGCGTTCCTTGTGAAAAATCAAGTATGGGATTTTACACATCAGGGCCTGGAGCTCGGAGATTCTCCGAGCAGAAGTAATGGCCACCAAGAAGAGAGTCTTCCACAAAAGAAACTTCAAATCCACAGAAGCTGCAGGTTGAAGGGAGGGAGCAAGTTTCTAAAGAACAAAATTCAAGTCCCAAGGGAAGCAGGAGTACAGATGGGGGTCTCAGGTGGAGGACCTCTGAGAAAGGTCTTGAGACCTCCAGTTGAGTGAAGTCTTGTTCATGTAAGGGAACATGATAGGCCTAAATGGCCACCATGTGTACCTTCAGAGAGGAATGACTTAGAGACCCAGGTCAAACAGATGACGGAATACTCCAGCAGAAACTCCGCTGAACAGCAGAAAGGTTCCACATTCTGGAAGCGCCCAGATAGTGAATCTTTTCCACTTCATGGCATAAGTGGATCTGGTGGAGGGTTTTTGGCCTCCACTAAAATCTCCGCCACTTTGGGAGACGCTCCAAAACGGGATTGGGCTAAGTCTGCAGGAGCCATGCATGCAGTTGAAGGGATTTGAGGCCTGGATGGACCAGGGCCCCCTGATCCTGGGTCAACAAACCTCGAGGAAGAGGAAGAGGAGGATCCTCTGAATATTGTTGTAGAAGAGAGAACCAGACTTGCCTGGGCCAGAAAGGAGCGATCAGAATCATTTGCGCTCCTTCTGAAGCTAGTTTCTGCAAGACTCGTGGGATAAGTGGAATTGGGGGGAAAAGCATAGACGAATCTGTTCTTCCAGTCTAGAGACAGAGCATCGCTCCAAAAAGCGCCTCGCTCTGGAACAAGCGAGCAGAAGACGGGAAGTTTTGTGTTTAGGGAGATGCGAACAGGTCGGCCTGTGGTGTTCCACAAAGTTGGAAGATATTGTCTAGGACCCCTCGGTCCAGTTCCCACTCGTGAGTCAGAGCAGAAGAGCGACTTAGCTTGTCTGCCAGGATGTTGTCGACTCCCGGAACGTGAACTGCCGTGAGGTGAAGGTCATGTTGTGTTGTCCAATCCCAAACCCTCACTGCCTCCTGCATAGAGGAAGGACGAGTCCTCCCTGTTTGTTGATATACCACACCACGCACATGTTGTCCGCCTGGATGGCTAGGTGGCCAGGAAGGATGTACTGAATGGCTTGAGAGCATACAACACTGCCTGAAGCTCGAGCACATTGATGTGAGAGCTTGGCTAGCTTGGACCAGGGGCCCTGGGTCCGATGAGGGCTTAGATGGGCTCTCCAACCTTTGCCTGAGGCGCTCTGTGGTTAGAGTCTGGGAGGGGAGGATGAAAGAAAGGAACTCCTAAACAGGTTCTCTCAATCAATCAATCAATCAAAATCTTTATTTATTCAGGTAACATCATTGAGCAAAGCTCATTTACAAGATGGACCTGAGTGGTCATACAAATGAGGATACAAGTATTATTACATAGACAAGAATAGAATAAATAGCAATACAATGGCATGAAATGATTATATACAACAATTTACATATATACAAGTAACAGTAGAACCATTTAGCCTGTAGGAAAAAGGGACAAAGGGTATAGCAGGCATAAAATATAAATTATATGGTCTAACTAGTTTTTATGAGAATATAATAGGTGATTCGGAAGAAAGAAATTGAATTAATATAATGGATGGAAAAAGGAAGGTGGGTCAGATAGGTAGGGATTAGGCTTTATAAAAGCAATTGCAGAGCTCTGGAAAAGGGCGGAGAACAATCTTTGAAGGATGCCAGAGGTAGTAGGCTATCTAGCTTCATGGATTTTTGAGAGAGTTCCATGCAACTGCTAAGGAATAGCTGAAAGCAGCCCTCCCATACCGGGTGCAGGCATTGGGGACCTTTAATATGATGAGTTTACTGATCCTTAAGGTGTATGGCCTAGTTGTAATTTAGGTAAAGCAATCAGTGATATAGGTCGGTAGTTGCCTGTTAATGCTTTGAATATCCAGATAACAGCATTCCTATTTCTTCTGTGTTGCAATGATGTCCAGTTGACTGCCATATAAAGGAGCAATGATGGGTGCTGGAGGAAGGTCAGTCATAAATCTTATGGACCTGTGATACAGGGTGTCCAGTTTATGTAAGAGGTGACTTGAACAATGGCAGTAGAGAAAATCAGCATAATCAATGAGGGATAGGAATGAGGCCTGAATTAACCTTTTTTTGGAATCACTGTTTAGGTAATGTTTTATTCTAAAAAATAGTCCGAGCCTCTGTCTTAGCTTTTAAGTAGCTCTTCAATATGGACAGAATAGTCAAGCCTGTTATCTATCCAGACTCCAAGGTATTTGAAGTTATCAACAAATTAACTTTCTCCAAGTAAGGTGGATAAATGTAGGGTGTTGGATGCTGGGGTAGTGGTAGTGCAACTCTTTGTGGCAAAGAACATAGCTTTTGTTTTTTTGCATTTAGAAGTAGTTTTTGTCAAGTAGATTGTGCTGCAGAATGGAGAATTGGATTGTAACAGTTCACAGGCTTTGAAGGTGAGGGATTGCTGACATATAATACAGTATCATCAGCAAACAGATGAATGTTAGATTGAGTGAGGTTGGCATCAATATTGTTTATATAAATAGCAAAGAGGATAGGGCCAAGAATAGAGCCTTGTGGCACTTCCTTAGCAGTGGTTTTGAGGTGGATAGGTATTTCATTTCTAACCAGTTGTGACCTATCTGAAAGGTAACTTTAAACCAGTTGAGTGATAGGAATCCAGGCCTATTGAGTTAAGGGAGGTGATTAATAAGTCATGATCCACTGTGTCAAAGGCTTTACTCAAATCCAGAAACACAGCACAGGTAAAATTTTTCTTGTCCAAGTTAGTCTGCCAATCGTTGGTTACCTTGGCTAAGGCAGTAATGGTGTTATGCTTTGATCTAAATCCAGATTGTGCAGAATTTAGAAGGTTATTGTTATCCAGATAGTCCCTTAACTGAGAGTTTACTAGTTTTCGAGCATCTTAGATAGTACTGGTAGGATGGAGATAGGTCTGTAATTGTTGAGATCCCTAGTATCACACAGATTTGAGTAATGGAACTACTTGAGCTGTTTTCCAAGTAGATGGAATGGATCCAGTAGTTAGGAAAGATTGAAGAGATGAGTGAGGGGAGCAGATAAGACATGCGAAGCAATTTTCAGGAAATAGGGATCCAGGGAGTCTGCACCTGCACTCTTAGTGGTGTCTAAATTAGAGAGGAGATCTTCCACTTCTTTCACAGATATTGGGATGAAGGAAAAAGTTGAAGTGGCCATTTGTCCCACAGTAGTTTGCAGGTTCAAGGAAGATCTCAGGATATTTGCAGGTGATGAGTCAAATGCTAGGCCAGCAGTGGTGAAGTGAACATTGAAGGTATTTAAGATTTCTTGTTTACCTGTAATTTCTGTATCATTTAGTAGCAGTTTGGTGGTTAAGGCAGGAGTAGAATTTTGGCCCAGAAGTCCTTTTTATTGTACCCCAGAGTCTGGATGGGTTATTGTAGGAGGCATCCAATTCAGCTGTATAGTAGGCAGTTTTGGCAGTTCTTATTTTTTGTACATGAATTCCTTGCTTTTCTGAAATTTAGCCAATTCTGGTGTCCTTTGTTTTTCTTTGCCTTTTCCACAGTTTGTCTCTGGTTCTCAAGGTTGCTTTTAGTTCAGAGGTGAACCAAGGGCAGGATTTTACCTAGTTCTGATACTGGTGATAGGTGCATGAATATTGAGAGCATTGGTGATAATATCCTTTAAAGTCTGGAGAGCTGTTTCAACAGAGGTTGTAAGATAGAAATCTTGCCAATATATTGTAGTACTCAGGTCATGGAGGTAACCTGAGATATTGAAATTTTTTGACCTTTGAGGATAAATTCTGCAGGATTTGGTGGTTTGAGTGTGGATCTTATGCCAGCTATAGGGTAATGGTCACTCACATCACGGCGTGCTCCTGCATGCGAGTATAAGTGAGGCTTGTTTACCAACATAATATCCAAGAGTGAGCTGTTGCTGGAATTTCTTAGGTTGATCCTAGTTGGGTCTTTAATTAGCTGTGTGAATCCATAGGTGTCACAAAAGGTTATCAAAGGTGCAGATACATTAGACAGCCAGTTTAAATTCAAATCACCAAGGATGACGGTATCTTCAGGGCCTAGGTTGAGAATTGACCCTAGGTGAGAAAGCAGTTTAAGGCCTGCAGAGGGGCCTATAGCATCCAATCAGTTTAAATGAAGACAATTAGGAAGGGATATTTTGATTGATAAACATTCAAATTCATTTGGCTCAGATGTGTTGATGAGGCAGGTTGCAGAGATGGTGTCCTTAATGTATATGGCCACCCCACCACCCCCTGAAGGGCGATCTGCTCTGAAGAGCTGGTAAGTGGGAAGGTTTACAACACTGTCTTTTGTTGTAGGCCTGAGCCAAGATTCAGAGATGACCAGGAAGTCTGGAAGAGTATGTGCCACCCAAGCCTGTATTAAGATGAACTTTTTTAGGAGGCTGCAAGCATTGAAGTGTATGGAGCTTAGGCCTTTTATGGTAGTCAGATCAGCAGGGGAAGATAAACTTACGATGGGGCCAGGATTAATCTCAATGGTGCCAATGCATAAAAGGAGGTAGAAGATTAATTTGAGTAGGGCACCAAGGGATAGGGATAGAGAGTGATCAGAGCATTTCCTCTTAGTCCTAGATGCCCACTGTGTAGTGGAAGATGGTCCTGTTATACAGGTGTGTCTTTTATCATAACATAGGAGTCTGATGGACAGGCATAGTGGGTTTTATAAATCCAGGATACATGTAAGGGGCTAGGGGAGTGCTGGATTGTTAGAGAGGCTTTATGTGGGATACCCCAGGGTTGCAGTGTAAGAGTGGTTCAAAGTGAATAAGGAATAGATGGTTGTACATTGTGGATGGCAGTGGAGAGCAGAACATACTCATTAACTTATTCGTCATGACAGGGGGTATAATATGATTATCATAATGGAATGGGGGAGATGAGAGGCTAAGGAGCAAAAGGAAACAAGTTAGCATTGTGCAGGGTAGGTATGGGTTAATAAAGAAGGGAAATAGATGTGGGCGTGGATTAGAGAAATGGCGGAAAGAGTGTATAAATACAATCAACCAAAAGGGGAGGGGGGCGGCAAAATTTTGCGGCTTTGCCACATTTTCACACTGCTTCTCCCGGCCTCCTGGATCTCTGTTCAGCTGGAGGTCGCCGCCGGCTGCTGGCGGCTCGGAGCCCTTCTGTGGCTGGAGCTGGAGGGCTGTGCCGGCTGCAAGTCAGGGGACAGAGGAGAAGGCAGTGAGAAGGCAATTTTATTGCAGGCAATCTGCAATTAGGTGCAAGAAACAAGAATCTGCACAACAAAAGACTGGGAGGGTTTGGGGGGGGGTTAGGCGCCTGCGCCTAGCCCACACAGATCACCAGAAAGGCTGAATCACTGGCAAACATCACATCAATACATGTTTAAATTGCCCACAATTTTTAAGTAAAAACAGCTCTTTTAAGGAAATTAATACAAGTTACAGCTAAGCAGAAAAATCCCATCCAGAATAGTGTTGCAGAGTCCAGCTAAAGTCAATGGGAAAGGCGCACCAATCGGAAGCAAGGCAGAGACAGCGGTCGCTTCCCGATTGGTTGCGGCTTTGCCCGTACCTTTCACACTGCTTCTCCCGGCCTCCTGGATCTCTGTTCGGCTGGGGTCGCCACCGGCCGGCCATGCCGGAGCCCTCTGTGGCTGGAGCTGAGGGCTGTGCCGGCTTTCACACTGCTTCTCCCGCCTCCTGGATCTCTGTTCTCTGATCTCTGGATCTCGAACCATCCACCACTGCAAGTCTCGAATCATCGGCGAGGAGATCAGAACTGGGTGATCTAGGTCATCCACTAGCTGATCCCATTGAGAGCGTAGAGTCCACTGAGAGATCTCATGTGGAGTCGAGCGCGAGGTACCGTCAGGATAGCAGCCGCCATGAGCCCAAGAAGGCGAAGGACCGATCTCGCAGAGACCATCCTGCGGTCGGACAACAGACTTATTTGGGTCTGAAGAGTGACGCCTGTCCGGAGGCAGGAGGCTCTGCCCATGGTCGATCGAGAATCGCCCAATAAACTGTAGCCTCTGGGATGGGTCCAGATGAGACTCGAATGGTTGATGGTCATACCCATGCAGGCAAAACCTGCTGGGTAAGGGAGAGGAAACGAGGAGTTCCTCCTGGACGAGGCCGCCAGGAGCCAGTCGTCCAGGTACAGTAAACCTGCACTCCTGGTACGCAGGTGGGCCGCCACCACTGCCAGGCATTTGCTAAATACTCGGGGGGTCGAGGATAGACCAAACGGGAGCGCCTTGAACTGGTAGTGGTCCCCCTGAAACGCAAAACAAAGGTATTTGCGATGAGATGGGTGGATGGGAATGTGCAGATAAGCATCCTGCATATCCAGAGCACAAAGCCATTGACCCGGCCAGAGGAGGGGCAGAAGGCTCTGCAAAGAGAGCATCCTGAGCCTTTTGTATTCTACGTAAAGATACAGGGAACTGAGATCCAAAATTGGTCTGAGATCTCCTGTCTTCTTTGGGACCAGGAAGAAATGGGAATAGTAACCCATCCCTCACAGATGAAGGGGGGACAGGCTCTATTGCTTGCTTCAGCAGAAGAGCCGAAATTTCCTCCTGGACCAAGAGAAGATGTTCCCGTGAATATGACAACTTCAGAGGGGGGTGGCAGGGTGGTTTCTGAAGAAACTCTATGGAGTGTCCATCTGCTATGAGCTGGAGCACCCAAGAATCTGTGGTTATCCTCTCCCATCCCGGAAGGTGGAGGGAAAGCCACCCTCCAACCGGTTCCTCCGGGGAGTCCGGAGGCAGTGGGAGAGGAAAGGAGTCAGGTGGTGGTGGGGCAGCGCCGCAGCTGAAACATCTGCTGCCTTTTTGGCGGGGGCTTGGCAGCTGTGGGGGCCTGGCGCTTGTGGCCTGCCTTCCTGGGTTTCGCTTTCGACCACCTGCAAAAGGGACAGCATCTGTTGCTGATGGGGACGGTACATGGAATCAACTGACTTCAATGCCGCCCCTCTTGCAAATTGGTGATGATGTCCTTGACATCACCCCGAAAGGTGCTTTCTGGATAGCAGATTGCACCTCCAGGATCAACCCTGACACACGGAGCCAAGCAGGATGCCGTAGGCCTACAGCGAAAGCTCAGCTCAGCCCAGCAGTGTCCACTGCATCGTATGTCACACGTAGCACGTGTCGACTGGCCGAATGAGCAGAGCGGACGAGATCAGCCAACTCCTGCTTGACTTGGGAGTCAGGCAAGGAGTCCAGTTTGGCTTCCGCCTGAGTCAGGATGGCCTTCTGGTAGTCCCCCATATGGCCGACATAGTTCAGGTCCCTGATCCCCAGTGTGGAGGAAGCGTAAATCTTTCTCCCATACTGGTCCAGAAGGCATGATTCCTTATCAGGTGGTGATGAGCTAAGGTGTTTGGGGTTCACCGACCGGCCATGAGCGGTGCTAATCACAACCGAGTCGGCATGAGAGTGAGAATCCAGAAAATCAACACCCTCAGGAGCCTGATATAGCCAGTTCGACTTCCTAGGAAGTGGGGCTAAGGCCGACGGCTGTTTCCATATTGTGGTAACGAGGTTGGTGTGAGGCTCTATCCAGGGTGGCACCAAGGTAGGAGCTGTCATGGGCAGATCCAGATGTTCAGCAAGTTTCAGACGCTGAGAATCTGGTTCCAGGGAGTGCCAATGATGAACCTCCTGGATTTTCCAAAGCAACTCCGTAAAAGAAGGATCCTCCGGAGGATAATTCAGAGGAGTCCTTGGCCTGGGCTTCAACGGAGAACGTGGCTCGTCGTTTCTCTCAGAGCAACCGTCGAAAGAGTCCGAGGAGTCCAAGGGTGAAGAGGAGGATGAAGAGGAGAAAGACTCCCTTTCCCGACCCGGGGGAGGAACGGACCCCTTGGGAAGTCCCTGGGGAAGCGTGTCCTGCTCTTCTCTGGATCCAGACGGAAGAATTCTGGAGTCCGGAGGCGGTGAGGGAGTGTGCCACCTCGGACATATGGGAACCTGGGACGGCACCGTCGCCAGAAGGCGGCTCTCGACCTCTTTGGTGAGCTAAGCCTTGGCCTCAGCCCACCAGGAGGCCAGAGTCTCCTGCAGGTTCAACAGCGGCCGCGAGGGTGGTGGAGGAGAAGGAGGCGGGGGATAAGGATACGGGTTGTAACCGTATGGAGCGTATCCAAAACCTGGCTGTGGGTAGCCCGCGCCGGGTACTGTGGCGCCGAGTACTGCGCGCCAGGAAGCCCAGTGTCGGGTACTGTGGCGCCGGATACTGCGATCCCGGCTACACCGGCGTCGAATAGGATGGAGGGTACCCGGAGCCCGGGGCTGCCGAGCAGACGGCCCAGCTGGTGGCCTCACGGGCGGGTCCACAGTGGACAGCCTGGAGGACGGAGGGCCGATAGGAGCAGAATGTCTCCCGAGTTGTTAAGGCCGACGGGGAGGCCCGTGTTGGAGGTACCAACGCCGGAGGGCTGGCGCCGGAGCCGGCATCCGGGAGCCGACGCCAGTCCGCGCACCAGGTGGAGGAAGGACTGACGGAGGCAAAGATCCCAGCTTAGCCAGAGGACGGAGGGAAAGTCCCCGGGTCGAGTTGGTGAGACTCTGGTTCTCTAGATGGCAGCGAAGGCCTGCGGGAACCGGATACGATGGTCATGGGGGTCCGTCGTCGGTTCGCCCAGCCGGGCGTTACGGCCGAGCCGGTAGGCTTGGGCGGGCGCCGGAGGAGCCAGTGCCCGCTTATGAGAGCCATCACCGAGGCGGGCCGAGAAGAGATCGGGCCTGGTCTGCGTGGAGTGGGAGGCCGCAAGTCCGCCCCAGAGGGTTGGACATCTTACTGCCTCTCCGGGCGGACGCCAGAGGAGCCGACGCCCAGCTTACCAGAGTCACCCACAGTTGTAGGCCGCGAGGCTCAGAGGCGCCTGCAAGGCCCGAGCGCAAGCCAGACGGGCGGGCCGACGCCTCAGAAACTCTCGAGGAAGCCGCTATGAGCGATCTCGAGGATGTTACCTTGCGTCCAGCGACTCCCGAGGGAGACGCGGTGGAGGAGCCCTTGTCCCGGTGCCTCTCTTTCTCCCAATGGCCTTCGGGGGAAGTGGACGCCTGCCTCAGTTTTTTGAGCTCCTTCTCCATAGAACTAATTTTCTTCTTCAGAATATGAGCTTCCAGGGATTGCTGCCGCCTTTTCCGGGTAGCCGCGTTGAAACTGGCACTTCTTGAACGGGTGATCGGGGCCTAGGCAGAACAGGCACAGGGAGTGGCCGTCCTTATGCGGTAGTTGGGTGCCGCACGAATTGCACTTATTCTTGTGCTTGGAGGGTGTAGGGGACGACATACACTGACGATAGTACTAAAGTTAGTCGAAAAAACAATTATTTTCAGTAAAAAAACGAGGAAGGTAGGGCTGACGAAGCACGAACTTTTCCACGAGACGCTGCACGAGCTAACGGCGGGAAAGAACTGGAAGGTGGGCATCCAGGACCGCCCCTTTATACCGACGTCTCCTGACACCGGTCACCTGACGTGGGGGTGGTCCCTCGCTAGGGACCGCTAGCTAGAAATTTTTCCATGGGGTCCTGCCGCCTGCCGGCATCAGTCTTATATGTAATTACCTACTGCAAGAGCCCTCTCGAAGTAAGATCTATACTTCTCTACTGAGACTATATTGCCCTCCTTCCCTCCCCATCCACCCTTAGCTGGTTGCACTTTTATAGGCACAGGATTTGACTGAGAACAGGAACTTCCTGTTTGGGAGCAGGAAGGGAGTGATCACAGAGTCACCATCCTAGAAGGAAAAGAGCAACTCTCCACCCCCCACCCCGCTGGAGGTCTGACTCTGAGCAAGTAAGGAGGCTACTGAGAAATACAGGAACTTCTTGTCTCAGAACAGGAAGATCAGGAGCTTAAAGGGCATGGAGGCAGTAAGTAGGGAGAAATAAAAATTTAAAAAAAATTAAATAAACAGAGGAAAGAGTAAGTATTCTAAACAACAGTTAAGGGGCCAGAAATAACACATGATGGGAGTGGTGCAGTGCAATGGTTGTGGAGCAGCAGTCTTCCGGGAGACATTCTGGAGGATGCGGTGTTGTCCCATCTGCAGGCACCTCTCTGGGCTGAAGGAGGAGGTTGCTCATCTCCAGACTGGAGTTGACCAGGATTTAGGGGAACTCCTTTCCCACCCAGGGATGACTAGGGCTACCACTGTTGCTTCAGAGGTTGCCAAGAAAAAGGAGCAGTTGGACCACAGTGGGCTCAGGGAGGGTGAGGGTGGTGGAACAGAGGTGCATCCCTCCAGCTGTACCTCTCCACAATTCATATGCTGTTCTGGCAAAGTGTGGTTCCTCTATGAAGGCACCTGTAGTGGAGACCAAGGAGGATGTTGGGAACCTCCACAAAGGAGACCCACAGGAGGGTGGCATGGACCCTACAGGGAAAGAAACAACTCCTGGTGGGGGACTCCATTGTTAGGAGGGAAGAAATGGGGTGGAAGGAGAGAGGAGGTAAGGGCCTGCCTGTCGCCATAGCTTGAGGGCAGGGAGTGAATCCTCACGATAGTGGGAGCAGCTGCATGGAGGAGGGAGCTGGATGTCATTGTCCACATAGGGACAAATGACCTGGTTGGGAAAGGAATCAGAGCAGTGTAGAAAGAGTTTGTGGAGTTGGGGAAGGGCCTCAGACAAGTAGCACGCAAGGTAACCGTCTTGGAGGTGCTGCCTGTCTATGGCATGGGTGAGGCTAAGGTGCGCCACACCACAGGATTCAATCAGTGGTTGAAAAACTGGTGCAGAGCTCAGGGGTTTGGCTTCATTGGGAACTGGGGGTCCACCTGGAGTGATGCAGACCTATACTGGCATGATGGGCTGCATCTGTCCAGGAGGGGAACCAGGATTCTAGGTGATAGGTTTAAATGCTTCACTGGCAAGCATTTAAACTAGCCAAGGGGGGAGGCACTGGAAAGGAGAAGGGATTTCCTAGCCCCCACCAAAAAAAAATCAAGGTAGTTAGTAAGGTAAACACCAAGCTAGAGATGTCAATAGGGAGAAGTACAGGGGTAAATTGAGAAAAAGACAAAGGCAATAAGAACAGGGAGGGGGCAAAAAGGGGTAAGGCCCTCAAGAAGTGGAGGGTAATGAGTACCAATGCCCATAGTCTGAACAACAAGCTCCCCGAACTGGTGGCCTTGATGGAAGAGGGATGCCTGGATATTGTGGCAGTCACAGAAACATGGTACACAAAGAACCATGACCAGGATGTTAATATACCAGGGTACACAACCTACAGGAGGGACAGGGAAGGTAGAAGGGGGGAGTAGCTCTCTATGTAAGGGAAGGGATAAAAGCAACAGAACAAAAGAATAAACAGGGAAGAGAGGAGGCAACGTGAGTCACCTAAGAGACTGGAAATGGCACCACAATCCATACAGGGGTTGTATACAGACCCCCATTCTCAGGGAGAAGGAATGGACAAGGATATGATAGAAGGCATCCTTAGGATGGCAGAGAAAAGGGAGATACTGTTGATGGGGGACATGAATATGCCAGATGTTAACTGGAGCACCTTTGCTGTAGCCATATCAAAGAGCAGGGCCATTGTCGATGCCCTACAGGGAGCATGCCTCAGACAGCTAGTGCTTGAACCCACTCGGGAGGGGGCAATCTTAGACCTTGTACTCTCAAATGGGAACAGTGAGAGGATCTCAGATCTAGAAGTGGGTAGCCATCTGGGAACAAGTGACCACCAGTGTAGTTCACGATAAACTCAGCTGCAGATTCAAGCCATACAAAAGTGAGGGTACTGGACTTCAGGAGGGCTGACTTTGGCAAAATGGGAGTGTGCCTTAGAAAAGCACTAGCAAACAGGCTAGAAGGAGGGGTGGAGCAACAATGGGGAAACATCAAAACTGCCATCACAGAGGCAATAAGCCTGTGTGGGAGGCAAATAAACAAATCAAAATGAAAACAAAAAGCCACTATGGTTTCCAAAAGAGGTGGTGGGGAAGGTTAGGGAGGAGAAGAAGACAGCATTTATGAGGTATAAGGAAACACAGAAGGAGCAGGACTGAGAACTGTACCAGTTAAGGCAGAAGGAAGCAGGAAAGGCAGTCAAAACAGCAAAGGCCCAAACTGAGGAAAAGACAGCCAATTCGGTTAAGAAGGTGGACTAAACCTTTTATAGGTACATTAGGGAGCATAGAAAGACAAAGGGAGGGATAGTGAGGCTGAACAGAATGGACAGTGGGTGGGCAGAGAGGGACAGGGAAAAAGCAGGGATACTGAATGAATACTTCTGCTCAGTATTCTCAAAAAGAGGAGATGGGGAAGGTACCTAATCCAATTAACAGAAGCACTCTGGATATGGGGGGGGGTCGATCCCAGTCCAGGATTCTGAAAGAACTCCCAACTGAAGGTGGACAAAGCAATGGGGCCTGACGAGATTCACCCCAGAATTCTAAAATAATTAAGGAGAGAAGTAGTGACACCATTGACTACCCTTTTTAACAAGTCATGAGAGGATGGTGTGGTGTCTAAGGACTGGAGGAGGGCGGATGCAATTCCCCTTCACAAAAGTGGGAACAAGACAGAGGCAGGAAACTACAGACCTGTCAGTTTGATCTCTGTGGTAAGGAAAATGATGGAATCACTTCTGAAGGAAAGAACTGTTGAGTACCTAGAGGCCAGTGGGGCACAGAACCCAAGGCTGCATGGATTCACAGCGGGAAGGTCATGTCAGATGAATCTAACTGATTTCTTTGACTGGGTGACCAAAGTAGTAGACTAGAGAGGGCTATGGACATGGCCTACCTAGACTTTAACACGGCATCTGACACAGTCCCACATAAAAGATTAATAAACAAATTAGCCAGCCTGGGAGTGGGTCCCAGGGTGGTAGCCTGGGTAAAACACTGGCTGGACAACAGGACACAGAAGGTAATAGTAAACAGAGTCCACTCTGAAGAAAGGGGGGGTTGCTAGTGGGGTACCACAGGGTTCAGTACTGGCTCCTGTCCTTTTTAATGTCTTTATAAATGACATTGCAGATGGACTGGAAGGAAAAGTATGCCTCTTTGCAGATGACACAAAGATCTGCAACAGAGTTGATACACAAGGGGGGAGTGGAAAGGATAAGAAGGGACTTGGCAAGGTTGGAGGAATGGTCAGAAGTATGGCAGCTTGGATTCAATGCAAAGAAGTGCAATAATGCACCTGGGAAACAAAACCCAGGGAAGAGTACACAATGTAGGGGGGAGGGTAACAACAACAAAAATGGAAAGGGACCTGGGGGTAATCATATCAGATGACCTTAAGGTTGGAAAGAAATGTGAGAAGGCAGTAGGGGGCTGGGGGGATACTGGGATGTATAGGAGGCATCACCAGCAGAAAACAGGAAGTTGTTATCCTCTGTACAGACAGTTGGTGTGACCCCATCTGCTGTACTGCGTCCAGTTCTGGAGACCCCATCTCCGCAAGACATAGACAGGATGGAGGAAGTCCAGAGGAGGGCAACTAAAATGGTGCAGGGTCTGCAAGAGACGCCATATGAGGAGAGACTACAGGAGCTTAATATGTACACCTCTGAAGAAAGGAGGGAGAGGGGGGACATGATAGAAACTTTTAATTACCTTAGTAGAATCAAAAAAGTCCAAGAGAGCAGCATATTTCAGAAAAAGAGATGTGCATGAACAAGGGGACACAATTTGAAGACAGAGGGGAGACAGCTCAGGGGCAATGTGAGGAAATATTTTTTCACAGAGAGAGTGATGGATGCATGGAACCACCTTCCCAAGAAGGTTGTGGGGGCTAAAACTGTGGAAGAATTCAAGAATGCATGGGACAGACATAAGGCAATTTTTGTGGGGGGTAGGAAGAAATAGGCTGTTGGTTAACTAGGATCTGCAGCTTATCCAGTAAGTAGGGAAATGGGCAGACTAGGTGGGCCAAGCGGTCCTTATCTGCCATCAAAATCTATGTTTCTTAGAGTTGGTAACTGCAGCCGTCTTCCTCTCTTCAAGGTCAGATTGTGGATTTGTCAATACCAGCAGTAATCTAGTCCCCCAAAAGATTCAGTCACAGTGGCATGACATATATAAAAAAATGATTTACCAGTTCACAAAATGTCCACATTCTACATATCATCACATGTACACAAGACAGTGGGAATTACAGGGTTACTACAGAAATTAAAAAGAGATAGTTTGCACATAGCAGAAGAAACAAATAGAAACACCTCCCTATAGCTTCTTGATAATAGCAGAGTAGAAAGATTCTTATTATACAGGATACCTTAGTGAGCCATGGTAGATTCCAACTCTTAATTGGTGTATATTCAGAGTCCCAGCACAGACTGACATACAGTTCTCCCATTCAGACTTATGCCTGCTTGCAAGCCTGGCTCCATCCATTCTCATCACCCCTGATCAGTGACATCATTTCTGGGACCAGTGCTGTGTTCTTTCGGAACAGCCCCTCAAAAAGAACTGGCTGAAACTGGACCCATGGAATTTGTGTACTTAATGACACCTTTCACTGTTATTTTCTGTCTGTTCTACAAAGAATTGTCTGAGAGCCCAAGACAAATTCCTGACATGAAAGAGACTTCTCTACTCTGAAGTTCTCCCATTAACTGATCACAGGACCTGTCATATACAGGACAAAAGAATGAAATGACCTTAAGAGAGAGCTGGTCTGTTGTCTCATAAAATCTTCCTTTTATTTTCAGGAAGCCCACTATGTCTCTTCAGCTGATTATATTCTAACTGACATCATTGCAGACAGAATTAATTAAAATAAGTACAAAAGTATTGTTACACTGATAAACATATTTCAACTGTTACAGAAGTACTTGTGCCCCCAATGCTGCTGAAAAGAGCCTACAAATAATTTAAGTTATTCCATTTTTACTCACTTTCTGTCTTTATTCCATTATTTTAAAGGGGTTCCTGGTCTCATCATTTAGCCGAATCATGATTAACCCAAGCACCAGCGGCAAAGTGACTCCTCTCATGATGGACCCATTCTCTACCACTTTTATGCCTTCGTGACAGAGTACTACCTTTACTCTCTTCCTTTCCCCCATCCCACCTATACGCAGTATGATGTGGTACTGCAGGCCCCAGTTGTTCAATCAATCAATCAAAATCTTTATTTATTGCAGGCCCAGTGGCATGGAGGCTGAGGCAGCATGCCTTACCTCCTGCCATGCCTCAAGTACCTGGAGGGGCCGAGAGGATCGAGGTCTGAAGACAGCCTCCGGGAGGGCGGGATGGAGTCCGCTGCATGCCTAACCCCAGCGGAGGCTGAGGGTCAACACCAGTGGCTCACACCTAGGGGTGGTTACAGGGCAGTCACCAACGTGTTGCGTGTGGCTCGGTCACTGGTGGCATTGCACGTCACTGTGCTGCTCGGGGAAGGGAGAGAAAAGTGGAAAATGGCCCCTTGGATGGATGACTGCCTGACGCCGCAGGCTCCACTCCCGCGATAGCAGCAGCCCCTCGCACCAGATCTGAACCGGCAGGTTGAGGGATCCGTGCCGCCCCATCTGAACCGGCAGGTTGAGGGATCCGTGCCGGCCGGGCGGGGGGCAAGCCATGGGGGAAGCGAGGGGACAATGCTGAGAGCGAGAGGTGGAGCTGGGCGCCCTGGCAAGAGGGAGCTCCATAGGGGATGTGTAGGAGCAGAAAAAAGATTAACTGAAAAAAAAAATCTTTATTTAACCAGGCGAACATCGTTGAGCAAGCTCATTTACAAGATGGACCTACTAGTTGTTACTACCGGTGACACACATGTCTGCAATGGCTAAGACGTCTAACCACATTTCTGCCACAATCGCTTGGAGCTCAATAATTTTGTTTACCAGGCTCCACACATTTAAGCAGACTACCTTCCAATTTGATCTTAAACCTTTCAACCTTTTATTAGTTCCTCTACCACTGTTCTCCCACCCTTCTTAACTTCATGGGTTTCCTGCCCCTGAAGGCGTTGTCAGCCCCCTCGGCACCCTTAACTTATTATGGACCTTTGCTTTGGTGCCATGATCCACACTGCTCCTAGTTCCCATTTCTGATGTATTTCCAGCTTTCCCCTTTTGATCTCCACCCTCTGTGGTTTCCTCGGCCTCAGTCCTCCTGACCCCCTAGACTGTCGGTCTTGTGAAACAGGAGCTGTCTCTTCACTCCTAAGGCAGCTGGCAGTAACCACACTTCACAGGCTGATCATAGTCTCTTTCTAACCTCTATATATCCTAATACCCAGATTCTTCGACCCTACGGAGTAAAGGCTTTACAAGTTGTTCACATAACTGAATAATCTGACCCAATAGTACTGTATACTAGGACATTCCCACAAGATGTGTAGTACCATACCTTGTGAAGCATGGCATACCCAGCAGGAGTGTGCAGGCATTTGGTCCATTTTAATGAAACTGGTGTTTGATACCAGCAATGTAGTATCTTTTTCGGGGGATTATTTGATACCTTAGATCTCTAAATGCTACATGGGTCATATGCTGTATATAAGTTTACCCAACTTTCCCAATGTAATGGGTGCACCTATCTCCTATTCTTATTGTTCCTTTTGTTGACATAAAGAGTGAATATGGTCTTCCAAGAGAAATTAATAGATCTCTTAGTCTCTTAGGGAGCTGGAGCCACAGTTCTCACACTTTATCCATTTCACATGAGAAGCAGAGCAAACAGCATAGGCATCTATCTTCTCTGGGCTTCACGGCGCCTTCTGCCAAGATTCTGCATGTTACTTTAAGCTGGAAATCAATAAACTGCTTATCCAATAAACAGTGGTACTAAGGGTTCTCAGTGCACTCGGAGCATTTTTCTTCCTCTTTACCAGACACTCCTTCTCCTTCTCCTTATGTGTGTAGAACTCTTGGAATTGCAAGGACTTTATCAACAGAGAAATTGCTTTCTGGCTGCAAAGTTGAAAGTGAACCCTGAAACAAACTGGCGTGGATTGCAAATCTGGGAGAGCATCCTTACAACACTTTTATGTATCTGCACATGCCTGCCACAAGCCCACTTGGCCTGAGCGATCCATCTTCAATTCAGGTGTTTTCACAGGAGAGTCCTACAGTTCTTGGTCACAAAAAGATCCCATTTAGGAGCTGACTTAAGAGACAGTAATTCTGTGAAATAATAAGCCAGAGCCTCCTTCCTCTGCAACACCAGCAGACTAGGCATTGTGAGCCAAAATTGGATTCGCTGTCGCAAGAAAGGCAGACATACAGAAAGCAGCAGCATCAGAAATACAGTTATAAGTAGCATGAGAAATGGCAGTTACACTCGCAAATTGGGTCAAAGCCTCTGGAATAATAAATAGTACAAATCAGATAAAAACTTAAATGAGTCACCCTCAATGAGAAAACACAGAAAACATAAAAACACAAGACTGAATTTATCAGAAATACAGCAAGCTGCAGCACAGTGCAGTGGGAGAGAAAACAGATTACTCACCATAACCACTGTATCTATGAGCCATACAAATTGGAGCATCTCAGCCCTGTAGTGCCACACCGGAGAAAGAACTTCAGAATGTAAAAATTCAAACTCTGCACTATGGCTGTGCACCCAAAGATATTCAAAGCACGCAAGGGCAGTTGCAATACAATGAACCTATGCTACACATTAAGAAATGTAAATGCAATGAGAAATAACATACATTATAAACACTGTAAAAAAAGGCACGGTTTAAAGCTGTAAAATACTTAAGCAAGAAAATGGTTGAAACATTTGACCTGTCTTAACTTTAAGAACCCTTTTTATGCAGGTTCTAGATGAGGAGGTAGGGAGGGATCGTATGACTCACAAATACACTGTCTAGAAGAGTAACGAGAGTGGATTGCGGATGTCATACATAGCAGATTCCAAAATATACCTTTGGAGGCAGGTTGTTTAAGGACAACGTTCTAAAGCACGTAAGTACCAAAAATGGCATCCTTTCTAGTTTGGAGATCCAGACAGTAGTGAGAAGTGAGGGTGTGTACCAAAGACCATTTGGCTGCCTTAAACACCTCTAATAAGGGTATTCCCCTAATACCGCCACTGTGATGGATGTAACTCTAGTGGAATGTGTCCTTAAATCTTCTTAGCCAGCCTTACCACAGCAGAAACCAATACAAGATACAATCCAACAAGAGACTGTCTTTTTTTGTAGCAAGTTCACCTTTTCCTACCTTGCCATAAGTAACAATCAGTTGCCTGTTTTTAGTTCTGGACTTTTCTGTCTTTTGCATGTAGAGACCTTAAGCCCTCTTAATGTCTGGTCTGTGAAGTTTCTCCTCTCCTACACCGGAGTGAGGCTTTGGAAAAACCACAAGCAATGTTACGGATTGATTCATGTGAAATGAGATCAATTTAGAAAATTAGGGTCTATACAGGGTGCTTGCAATTCACTGCCCCTTCTTGAAGAAGTCACAGCTACGAAAAACAGTTTTCCAGGTGATTTATTTGAGCTCTGATGAAAACATAGGCTCCAAGTGAAGATTCATCATTTGAGAGAGAGAAAACCAGATTTAAATCCCACGGTGGAACTGGCTACCTTACTGGAGGATACAGCTCTAGGCCTTTCAAAATCTCTGTCAGCTGCAAAGGAGTTTTCCCTGACAGCACTTCTGAAAGCAGAAATGTGTGCTTAATGTACCTTAAGGGTGGAAAGTGTCAAGCCCTGGGCCCTTCAGCATACCAAGGCAGTAGTCCTAAACTGCTGATGTGTCCACACAATGAGAGTTATACCAAATACTGACTGTTTTTCATTCTGAATACATTTCCTAACTGTTGGCTTTCTAGCAACTTTCATAACTTTCAGGACTTGGTTTGAGAGGTTCAAGTTACCACGTTCTAACTTCTGAAGAACTATGCTCTCAAATGAAGGGATCTGAGGTCTGAGCGAGTCAATATACCCTGGGACACAGTCATCAGGTCCTGCTTCAATGACATGACTAGTGGTATTCTTTGTGATACTGTCAGCATCAGAGAGTACCAAGACTAGTTTTTACAGTCTAGTACTATCAGAATCACTATAGCAGCCTTCCCTCTCAGTTTCAACAGCAATCTGTGTATTACTGGAAATGGCGGAAATGCATATAGGAATCTGATTCTCCAGGGAAGAGTCAGTACAACCCCTTAAACTGTACCCAATGATGGGGCCTGCAACAGGACTGGCGCAGACTTCTGTTTTTGCATGAGACAAACAGATCCATATCTGGTGCCCCCAATCTCTGAAAATGCTGAGTTTAGAACCCCATAATTCAGAGACCACTCGTAGGTTACAAGTCTCATTCTGCTGAGCGAATCTGTTAGCGCATTCTCCTTTCCAACTACATTAGTTACTGCAAAGAGGTTTGCATTTAAACTGGAAACCAGGTTCCAGATCTTCACTGACTAGGTACAGAGTTTTGAAGACCCTCTTCCTCCTCATCCCTTAAATATTAAAGAGGTCAGGATTACATTTAAAGTCATCCTCACCTGTTTGAGGGTTAGGAGTTTAAGGCTCTGTAGTATTAACCATCATTGTCAGTGGAGGCATAGGGTCAATGACGGGGGTCAAGCCTGAAACAACTAAAGCTAACTTTGACGGCATTTATGAACTGGCCGAATCAATGATGATATGAACATACAAAATTTGCCAGCAGATAAAGGCCTAGAGGTCTATCAAGTCTGCTCAAATGTGCAGCTAGCACCCCTTATTCTGCAGCTGCCCTTCCCTTCCACCCTTCCCCTTCATTGACCCCCCCCCTTGTCCTGTCCCATCTCCTTTTGAAGCAGTCCACTGTTCTACTGGATACCACTTCTGCAGGTAACGGATTCCACCCAGCCACCACCCTCTCTGTAAAAAGTGTCTCCTCATCTCTCCTGAACCTTCCTCCTCCAGTCTCATATCATGGCCCCTGTGTCCCTTCCTCCCTCCCTTACTTTGAACAGCCCTCTGTACCTGTCTTGTTTATTCCTTTCACGTACTTAAAGGTTTCAATCATGTCTCCCCGCTCTCCTCTCCTCCAGTGAGTACATGTTCCAACTCCTCAGCCTCCTCTCGTATGATAAGTCCCCAAGCCCTTGATCATCTTTGTCACCCTGTGCTGCACTCCTCCAGTAACTTAATGTCCTCTTCAGATCGGGCGCCAGTGCTTCACGCAGTACTCCAGGTGAGGTCTAACTAATGACCTATACAGTGGCAGAATCACCTCCTCCCTCCTTGAATATTACCCCTTGCAATACAACCCAGCATTTTGTTGGCCTTTGCAGCTGCCTTCCTACACTGCGCTGAGTTGTTCACTGACCCTGTAATGAGCACCCCCAGATCCTTCTCCTCCTCTGTCTGGGCTAGCTGCAATCCCCCAGCTGGTAACTCCTCCTTGGGTTCTTCATTCCAAAATGCAGCACCTTGCACTTTTTGGCATTAAACCCCAGTTGCCAGGTGTCTGACCAGGTTTCAAGCTTGCCAGATCATCCTGCAATGCCTGCCATCCCCCTAAGTCATCCAACACCACTCCTACCTTGGTATTATCAGCAAACAGACTGATCCTGCTCTTGATGTCCAATGATATGTCTGCAATGAATATCCCAAACAACACTGGTCCCAACACCGAGCCCTGTGGAACACCGCTCATCACTACCCTTGGGTGTGAGAGCTCCCCACCCACCACCACCCTCTGTTGCCTTCCCTGAAGCCAGTTCCCTACCCATCTCACCAGCTTTGCATCTGCCCCTGTGCCTACTAACTTACTTCCCAGCCTTCCATGCGGCACCAAGTCGAATGCCTTACTGAAGTCCAGATACAGGACATCCACTGCATGGCCCCTGTCCAGTTGCCTAGTTACCCAGTCATAGAACTCCACCAGGTTAGTTTGGCAGGATCTGCTCCGTATGAAGCCATGCTGTCTGTTGTCCTGTAGTCCTTTGGCCTCTAGGAGGGCCACTAGCCTTTCCTTCAGGATAGTCTCCATTAGCTTACCCACAATGGATTTGAGGCTCACTGGTCTGTAGTTTCCCGGTTCATCCTTGGGGCCACTCTTGTGGAGGGGCACCACATGAGCCATCCTCCAGTCCTGAGGTACACCCCCCCGAATGTAGTGAGGCATTAAATAGGTCTGCCAAAGGTCTTGCAAGGACCTCTGCCAGCTCCTTCAGTACCCTGGGGTGGATGCCATCTGGGCCTGGTGCCTTATCCACTCTCAGTGCCTTCAAACCCTCCCGAACTCTGCCCTCCATGATTTCCCCATCTGTCACCCCTCCCCTGTTTCTGCCATTTCCCCTTGGGTGTCGCCCCCTTTCTTTAGTAAATACTGAGCAGAAGTACTCATTTATGCTTCTGCCTTATCGCACCCTGCTTCCACCCAACCCTCCTTCCTAATCCTTACTATATGGTCCTTACAGCTCCTTTTCTCCCTGATGTACCTAAAGAAGTCCTTCTCCCCTTCTTAATGCCTTGTGCCAGCCTGAGTTCTGTAGATGCCTTGGCTCCTTACTGCCCTTGTCACCTCCTTCGATTCTTTCAGTACTCCCTCCTGACCTCCCTCTCCCTGTTTTCTTGTACTTCCTAAAGGCAGCTCTTTTCCTCCTTGCCTTTTCCATGACCTCCTTGCTCAACTAGCTCGGTTTCTTAGCCCTAGCCTTCTTGCTCTGGGCCTTGCAGCAAGTTTTGGTTGCCTCCATTATCCCCAGCTTTATCAGCTCCCACCTCTGGTTAGTGTCCATACTAGATTGAATTCTGGCCAGGTACCCTTTTACCACTTCCCCCATCCTCCCAAAGTCGGCCCTCCTGAAGTCCAGCACTCCTGTGCCAGACTCCACTCCTTCCTTGCCCATATCCAATGTGAGCCATATTGAGTGATGGTCACTCCCTGACAGTGGTTCCTCCACTGTAAGTTCTCTCACAAAGTCCCCATTTGTCAGCACAAGGTCAAGGGTATTCCCCAACCTGATTGGTTCACTGACCATTTGCAGCAGGAAGCTGTCCTGGAAGGCATCCAGCAGTACCTGCTCCCTTCTGTTCCTGGTTGTTGGGGTATTCCAGTCCACTCCTGGCATGTTGAAGTCCCCCACAATCACCACACTACCCTTCACGCAGGTCCTCCTGATCTGTCCCGCTAGTTCCCTGTCTAACTCCTCCGTCTGAGATGGTGGCCCGTACACCACTCCTATTCTAAGAATCCTATTCTTGGAATCCTAGATTTGCATCCAAATTGACTCCGTACTACCCTCCTCTCCTTCCTCCCTTACACACTTCAGTCCTTCCTTCACATATAGTGCCACACCCCCTCCTTTCCCAATCACTCTATCCCTATGAAATAACCTATAACTTGGTACAGACAGGTTCCAGTCATTGCACTGGGTGGCCCATGTTTCTGTGATGGCTGCAATGTCCGCCTCTCCCTCTGCCATGAGCACCTGTAACTCTGCAGTTTTCCTCCTAAGGCTCCTAGCATTAATGGTAACCACCTTCCACCCTTTTCCCCCCCTCCCATCCTGCCCTCCTTTACCAGCATCACCAATAGTACTTGCCATTTGTCCTTTGTCACTGTTATGGGGGGTAAGCTCAAATGGTTTCCCAACCTGTGGTCTCTGCATGTCTCTTTGCCCAATTGCCACCCCCACTCTTAGTTTAAATTCCCTACTCCTCTATGTACTCCTCCATCCTCTGTTTCAACACTTCTTTCCCTCCTCACCAAGTGTAGTCTGTCCTTGGCATAGAGACTACTATCCTCCCAGGTCCCTCCCCACCCCACCAACAGCCCATACCCTTTAGCACAACACCAGGTTCTTAGCCATCCGTTAAATTCCTCTATTCTCAGCTTTCTTGTTGTGCTTGACTCGGGCACTGAAAGTATTTTACGATCATCAAGGGCAGTGTATGCAATACTTCAGACAGAGTGGCCAAAACTACTGGAGTGTCAATGATGTCACAGCCGGGGTGGGGGAGGTCAGCACTGCAATTAGTGGGAGAGCAAGAGCCAGATACTGACCTTGGTGCTACAGTGACACTTGGTGAGCAAAAGAATCTGAAGTCACAGCCACAGCCTTTGGATTCTGACTTACCATCTGATGTCCCTGAGTGGTGAGGAGACTGGCAGCAAAGAGGGAGAAGTAGGTGCACTGTCCTTGGGAGTGTCTGGAGAGGTGCCTCTCAGATTTCAATGACTAAGGTGATATGTCTGCATTTTGACAGCTGCCGTGGCAACAGGACATTTATTTATTTATTTTATTTATTTATTTAGTTCATAAATCGGATTTACAACCTTTGAGTCATAGACTCATTTACAAAGGCACCTCGTCACAGGGAGGGGGAGACAACAAGTAGTGAGGCGAGACAGGCTGAGACAATACAGTTGTGTACATACATTATACATAGCATAAGACATAGGTGTTTTACACAGTAAATTATACATAGTATAAGATTAGGTAGATTACCATAGTACAGAATGGAGAACACTGTTAAAGCCTGGTAGGTCATGCAGGCGGAGCTCCATGAAGAAATGGAGTGGGGCAGGCTATTGAGGCTGGAGAGAAGACGATGGCCTTACCGTAGGCACATACACTTCCGAAAGCAGGTAGGTGGTTGCGCAGGGCAGTTTTGAATTGACCAATTTTAGGGGTGTTAGCGAGGGCTTGGGGAGGGGAGTTGTCACCAGGTTGGTGCCCTGTGATAAAAGGACCTTTGGGAAAGGGAGGTCCTGGCTCTAGGCACCAGGAAGGCAGTCTTGCAAGCGGCACGGGTGATGGTAGAGTGGGAAGCAGGCTGGAGCTGAGCCGCGACACCAGGGGGACACAGACCTAGAAGAGTCTTTTTTGCTAGTATACCAGACATCCACACATCGAGGTGACTGGCCTGTCGTCAAAGCAGACCCTGGGGATTGAGAAGTAAAAAACACAGTATAGGCCGGAACAGGACAGGGAGTACTCTCTATTTTCTGGATTCAAGCTTCCAAACTTTTCGATGGTATCTCCTCATACCTGGCTGAAACCCTGGCAACTGGCATAGTTCTTTATGTCATGCGAGTGGCCCAGCCAACATGATGTGACCACTGTCTATGTAAATCTTCATGCCGCAGTGAAAGAACCTGAACAATGGCTCCTTTGACAGAGGCTTACTATGATAAAAACAATAAATCGAAATAAAAGAAGTCAAAAGATTTGACGAGGTGACAGCATTGTTTTGCTGCACTTCTGATGAGTGGTTGATGGTGGGGAAAGAACTGAGGAAAGAAGGGACTACCCATGTTTTCTGAAGAGTGTTGATGTACACTAATGTGCACACTGCCAGACAGCAAAGGTTTCTGAGTAGCCTGGAGCTTATAGTTCCAAAGGCGTGACTCTACACAGGGAGATGTCTCCTAAAAAAGATTGATAAAAATTGCTAAGATTACTGTTAAGGTTGGGAGCTATGTGAAAAGTGCTGCTGTTCTTTCAAACTGGCACAAAAGACTGAGGAGCTGAGAGACTAGTTTACTAGCTTAGCTCTCTCTGCTAATACCAGTCTGTTTGGGGAACGATCCTGATCTTGCAGTTGTAAGTCTGTATTTTGGGAGGATTTATGTTGGAGTTTTTTATTGGCCATTGAAAAGGTTAAATTATGTGGTCCATCCTAATTGTAAAAACAAATGAAAGTTATGCAAAGAGCAATGGTATTGCTAGGGACCCCTTTTGAGATCAGTCTTCTGAATGTTTTTTTATCTGCTATGCATATTTTGTATACATTTTTGTTAAGTGAGATTTCATTATGCACTTTTTCACTACACTTTTTAGATTTGTATTTATTAAGTGATTCAGGTACGTTCTCGACATCATCATGGCTTTCTTTGATGATGATGTTTGTATTTTGAATATGAGCAGTATTAGGTTGGTATGAGCATGCCTTTTGAAAAAGGACAGCAATCTGAAACACGTCAAGGCATGTTTGTTGCTTCATGGCACTGAAATAAAAACTGCACATTATATTCATGGATTGGGGCAGCATTGTTTGTTTACTTAAGGTGGTAAGTACTGGATTTTTTGTAAGTACTTGTACAGAGCTGAGAGACAGTAGAATGTTCATATCCTCAACATTCTATGCTGATGTTACATCTTCACTAAACTCCTGGAGAGGGTCCAGAGGAGGGCAATCAAAATGATTTGGGGCTTGGGGGACAGGACCTATGGGGAGCGGCTCAAAGAGCTAAATAAGTACACACTGGAAGAGGGAAGGGGGGACATGATGGAGGTCTTCAGGTACATGAAGGGGGTAAATAGGAGAGGAGCAGTCAGGGTGCTCTGAAGGAAGGAGGGGGGAGCAACTAGAGGGCATGGGTGGAAGCTGGAAAGGGAGAGATTCAGGGGAGATAGGAGGAGGTGCTGCTTCACTGAGAGGGTGGTGGAGCCATGAAATGCGCTGCCCAGGGGGCTGGTGGAGGCAGAGACAGTGGAGGCGTTTAAGAGGGGATGGGATAGGTACAGGGGAAGGGTTCTGGAAGCAAAATCCAATGCAGCGAGAACATCCGGGACTGGGAAGGGAGAAGCCAGAGAGGGAGAGGGGGGCAGGAAGGTGTGCTCCTAGGGTGGGGGCTGACCAAACAAGCAGACATGAAAGACGGTTAAGCTTATTCTGCTGGCATTTTATTATGTTAGTATCTTTGAATTACGCCAGTGAGTCCCTAGCAAAGGTACATCTTATCCATCTGTAATGACTTCCCAGCGACAACGTGGAGCGTTGCAGAAAAATGAAGGAATAGTCACAGGTTGCATTTGATAAAGACCAATCTGACATTCAACAATCTCAGCAGGCTTTCACCAAAGCAGCTAATCAATCCGTTAATGATTTAAATGTAAGGTGTTGTCCTGTAGGACTTGAAATAATTTTAGTAAGTTGGTTCTTAGTAAGGACCAGCTTCGATATATTGGTTTGACTTGTTTCCTACAATTTTACATTGAATTCATCAAGGATGAAATATTCATTCCTGCTTGTAATGGTATAAAAATTTGTGGCATAAATGCTTCTGCAGTTAATCTAGGTGTCAAACATAGGAGACAAACAGATTTCTCTGTACAGATTGGTAAAAAAGACTCACTCAGCACTCTATTATGAAAGTAATTTGTTCTTTTACTCATCATAAATGAAATACATACTGTATTTCTACATTTACATGTCAGATGCAGTGAACAATTCTGTGCAAACATTTCGGAATTATCCTTCTTCAGTGCAAGACTATCTACTAAATTAAAAATTACAATATATATTTTTAACCTTTTCACTATTTGTAAAAAAGAGTTTTTTTTTCAAAACTGTCTGCTTATTTAATCATAAATCTCTAAATACATTTTTGCTCACCCTAAATTTTCAAGCATTGGGATATATTCAGTTTGTGCTTGTCCCACTTATCTCTATAAAAAATGGAGTAACTTTATTTACTTCATAAGGACCACACAGATCTAGCAACTTAGATATAAACATGAAACAAATAAGAAGGTAAAACCAGTACCACATGCAGTAGTTCATTATGAGCATAACGACAATGTGAAAATAAGATACTTGAAACTTAAGTGCTCTCTAATTGGAGATTCACACACACACACTATATATATATATATATATATATACATACACACACACACACACACGTGTGTTTTATTTGTTACAGGGTTCTAAAACTGACAAATACTAACACTGAAAACATAAGAGAATCTCTCTATGCTACTGACAGAGTATGCAGGTGAGATGCATTATGATTTCTGCAGGGAAATAATTACTTTGGTTGTAATGGCTTTATTTATGTTGCTTGGTATAACATTATGAAGTAAATAAAGTGACTCCATTTTTTATAGATGTTTTTACAAATAGTGAAAAGGTTAAAAATATATATTGCAATTTATAATTTAACAGATACAGGCTTGAACTGAAGGATAATTCCGAAACGTTTGCACAGAATTGTTTACTGTATCTGACATGTAAATATAGAAATACAGTATGTATTTCATTTACGATGAGTAAAAGAACAGATTACTTTCATAATTGAGTGGTGAGTGAGTATCTTTTACCAATCTGTACTGAGATGTCTATTAGCAATTGATTGGTTCAGACTCTTCCCCGAACAATATTTTTCCTTTTATACTGAGGTGGGCTGAGCTGGAACAGTCTTCTTTTAAAGACGAACAGATTTGCCAGGTTGCAAATAAACCAAAATAAACAGAGGTTTATCAGCTGCACCACCATACAGCAATCAAACGGGATTCATATCAATATTGAAAGGGATGGCTTTAGAAACGAGACAGCTGGGTACTTCAAAGAGTTTTCTAATATGAATAATAACCCCTCCCTTTATTTTACCAGACCTTTATGATGTAAAAACCTGGAAACTACCTCATTTGTTATCCAGAAAGAAGGATTGAGGCCAGGTTCACTTAAAACAATACAAACCGCCAGCGACCCGGGTTCGAGGACGGACCCGGGTCGTCGGGGGTCGGCCGGGGGAGGGAGGATTGAGCGTCCCAACGGATGCTCTCCTCCCTCAGGGGTGGGCTACCAAGAGTGCATCGCGCTCTGCACTCCTTCCATAGCCGGTGGAAGCACCAGCAGAGGGAAGGGGTGGAGGCGGCTCCGCTTGTCGGAGTCAGGAAGGGGGGACGTCTCGGCGCATGAGGGTCTCTGTGCGTAAGCACGCTACCACTCGGGGACGTACGTCCCAGCGCAAGGCCCTGGGGAGCGGGACGCCAGGGAGAAAACTGAAATACCTCGGCAGCCCTAGATGAAGTCCGCCTAAGTCCGCCGGACCACCGATAGGACAGACCCCAATGTGCAAGGGGAGGAGGTTGGGCACTCTAGGGGCAGATCCTGAAGGTAGGTACTGGGGACATGGAGCGACTTGAAGGAGGGGGCACCGAGGCAGTAAGGATGAAAATAAAAAAAAAAAAAAAAAAATACAAACAGGGTTTCTGTGAGTAACACAGGCTACAGTACTATTTCATCATAGTTTGATAATAAACACTTGATGTTAAGATACACTACTTTTAAACCCTTAGTGCTGGGGGTAATATATGTTTAAAAGATTGTGCTTCTAGGGACAGACTTGATTCAATATCCTGTCGGTAGTCATAAAAAAGTAAAAAAAAAAAATGCTATTTTTTTAATACTAAACTATACTGGTTTCTTTAAACATTTTAAACTCTGCATAAAACAGCTAGGCCAAAGTCTCCAAAAAATGTATTTCCAGCGAGATGGCAAGGTGTATGTCTGCATAACAAATAATTCATGTTGTTCTTGTGAAACCATAAATATAATGTGATAAGTCCTAAAGTAAAAAATATGAGATTAGTGTAATGTTACAGCATTACTACCTCTAAATATAACATTCAATTTCATTTCAGAAATTGAAATTAGTACAGCAGTCAACAAGAGTCCTTCAAATCCAGTGTCTTAAAGCAGTTTTTGCTACACCAGGAAGATACAGCATCTTAACAGGATGCATCTGTGGTCCAGTTCAGGATGGAGCTTCATAAGCATTCCTTGAGTGGTTGACTGTATCAATGTGAGTGCAGCACACCACAGATTCACTCTCCCTACTTCTCCCTCAAATCATTCTTGCGTGGACAGACAGAAAGCCAGAACAACAGTGAAGGGCAGTTCTTGTTCCCGTATGTTGGGATGGACAATTCCATCTGGGTACAAGGATTATGACAGACCATACACAAAAAGGATATGAGGAACCAGTAAACTTCAGTATCGAGTCAAATGTTAAGTTCCACAGTATGCTAACCAACATCCCAGGACTACTGTAAGTAATAATTTTACAGATTTGGACTTGTATGGCACCGTAATGTTTTCCAAATTATGAGATGCCAATTGAACAGACTAAGGACAACTGCTGCCGATGGAACTTGCTCTCAATTATAGACAGTTATCCTAGTTTATCGAATTATAATACTTTCCTTATGTTTTTTTTTTCAGTCCTGTTGCAACAGCACCTCCTCAAAATCACGTTACTTGTATGCCTAAGAAGTTCCCCATCAAACTAATTTTTTTGAAAAATAATCAAATCTCATTTGCTTTCATTCAGGTTTTTTTACATGATCTTTGATTTTTCAGCCTTTTTCCCTCCTACCCTTCATGGACTACTCTCTCCACAGGTACATCTTGAAAATGGGTCTTGACCCAATGATGTTTACTACTGCTACCTGTATAAAAATAAACTTTTACTTCTACTACTTACTCCTATCTTTTCCCAGACCTCAAATTGATGCCTCTCACGACTCAATACCGGCTTCAAAGGCAGGTCTGCAGCACTTGTCCCGTACTAAACTCACCTCTGTGCCCATTACACAATGTTTGGCTGGATATCTCCTCAGGCCCACCATGACTATCTCATAGACACTGCTGACAAATCCCTTCATTGACGGGGCTAGCTCCCCTTTAACAAGACTCCTTAGTATCAAGTCTGGAACACACAAAATGAGGCTCACCTCTCAATGTCTTCTTGACCATCCCTGGATCTTAACGGAAATGAGACAGAGAGCCTTCTCCGTTGCAGCAGCTAGGCTCTGGAATGGCTTAGTAGCCTTGCTCCACTCACTAGGCACTTTCAATCTCTTCAAATCAAATTTCAAAAATATCTTCTTCACTGCATGGCCTGCAGGTGCACCTCCTGACACGGTACTAGGGGTAATGTTTCTTGCTGTATAATGTATTGTATCACTTCCCCTTGCACAATGTTTCCAACACACCGGTTATCTGTAGGAACTGTTTGACTATGAGCACTACCCCAGTTGGATGCATCTCCTCCACTTGTATGTTGATTCTGTGGTACTAGTTATTGTACGAATCTGCTGGACATTTTTTTTTTCACTCTAACTGTAAGTTATTACTTAGGTACTGTGTACTAGAACCCGTTTCTGTATGTGCCCTCTTGATGGCCCAGGTCATTCCTGAAAAGCGGTCCCCTTGCCCAGTGTACCCACCCAGATATCAAATAAATTTATGCAATAGGCGGGGACATAAATGCTGTGTGATAAATCTGTGTACCTGAGCTACTATATGTATAACTGTGAAATCTCACATTTATACACATAGTAGACACGTCATCACTGATTTATACACACAGCAGACACCTCATAACATAGACACACCTCCCATCTGCCCACCAGCACTACTTCATTCAGCTACACTTTCTTAACCATGCCCACACACGCTGTCCTTGCAGCTCACAAAACTGCCTTCCAAATCCATTAATTCCTCAAAATTTCTCATTTATTTCTGTGAAAAAAAAGGAACTTCCTTAAACCATCTATTTTGCAGATACTTTCCGGCTCCTCTCCTTTCAGGCAGTACACTCCGAATTCAACCGTCACACTCCCAAGCAAAAGCACAGATTTGATTTTTTTTTTTTTTTTAATTCAATGAACTGCAACACACTCATCTCCTAACTGCTGTCATTTCTTGTCAGCAACCAAAATGACAGAGAAAAATGTAAGCATCTTTTTTTTTTTTTTTTTTAAACCCTTAAGCCATGCTCATTCCATACTGAACTAACCTGGGGAACTGACAAGAACAGGATAGAGCCGCCGTAAGCATCACCCGTCTGCCCGATTCTGAAATACTCCCCATTACAGCAATGTGCTTTGAACAGCTCTGGAATTATTTAAAACAAAAAAATGAAAACGGAAGCAGCCCCACATAAATCCTCCTAACTCCAGGAGCATATCTGCATGATAAAACCTGGACTCTCACTTAACCGCAACACCATTTTGTTTCCCAAAAAATTGTGAAATCTCACTCACTCCACCAATCTGCTCTCATGCTACAGCATCACCAACACAGCTCACGCAGCCTACATAGTAATGGCCATAACAACTGGAAACGGACTAAATGCTCAAAGGTAATATCTCACAAAATCAACCCACGAACTTTAAAAAAATGGAATCTTTTTTTCAAAAAAAAACCCCAAAATAAGCCATCCCATAAGTTCATCTCCTGTTGCATAAATGGAATATGCAGAGGTGATCTTGTGTGATACCTGATTTATCTATACTCGTGCTGTTTGACCTCAGATACCTCACCCATGGCTTACGCCACTTGGGAAGTTACCCAAGGTCAAACAGCACTTGTATAGATAAATCAGGTATCACAAAGGTCACCCCCCCCCATATTCCTCATAACTAAATAAATACATAAACAAACATAATATTAACATACCCTCTTTCTCTGTACCTTCCCCCTCCCAAATATGTTACAGAACTTCTTGTGGACAATTTCTGAAGAGTCTGAGACACCACCACCACCCCCTGCAGATTTTCAAATTTAAGTGTTGTTCTACTTGTTCTCCCAGAGTAAAGTTTGCATTATCCTTGTCACATACAATCTATTTAATTGCAGGCAACTCAGTTAAATAGGGACTACTCAATAGGTTGCCTCACAATGACACATTCATCTCCACTAGTGAGTGGTAAAACACACAACTCATGAGTGGTAAAACCATTAGTTATAAAGGTCCTACCACTCATGTAGAGATAAATGTGTTACTCCAAAACTGTTAAGAATCTGATATACTGTATACCACACTACTGTTAACGTTTAGCGTTTTACCTTGATTTAGCTTACAACTATGTTTTTTTTTTCCCATTGCACTTTCTCTAACCAACTCATTATTCTCTGCATGTTATTTCCAGATTCTAAATGAAAAGAAATTCTAAATGAAAGGCTTCGCCTCAGGCTTCACAACTGAGGTATGCCATTCTCCCACAATAACGCACTCCTTGTCATGCCTTATTGCTTAATTACTGTATTTATTTCCTGGTCAGCCAAGAAGAAAAAATGATTTACCATAGTAATCTTGTTTCTTCTAAGGGAATGCTACATATTCTGACATATGCAGTATGGTCTCACCGTAAGACTGCCCTGGAGCCGAAATGATTAATAGAACCTATGCTTATGATGGAATCAATCAAAATCTTTATTTATCCAGGCGGGCACCATTGAGCAAGGCTCATTTGCAAGGTGGACCTGGTCATGAAGACATCAATGTACAGTACAGTACAGTAACATGGTATACATAATACAACGTTATACAAAGAGGGAAAATATATACAGTACAGTAGCAAGGTGGAACAAACTGCAATATTATTCAAGTTCAAAAAATCAGCATATGGGGGGGCGTGGCCTGGCACCGTGCAAGATGGATGGCTGATTACTGAGCTCCTACTTATCAACACCATCTAACATCATCTTTAGCCATCTAAGCTATTTAGGAATACTCTACTAATGTGAATAAATACTGGAACAAGTTTACAGCAAGTTTTTAAAGTTCTTTTTTTTCTCTTTCTTTTCCTTTGTTTGGATTACTGATCTGGGATATCTAAAACTGAAGGCCTATTACAGATCGATACAATAGCAAACTCCGAGCTGCAGCTATCCTTCTTGCAGAAAATAGAAGAAATGTTCACCAAGCTATCGGACGGACATGTATATTTAAAATTGCTACACAACATAACTCGCAAACTATGAAGGCTATTGACTCTCACTTGCCTTTACAGAAAACAAAACTTGTACCAATGAGGTCTCAATACAAGATCTTAAATACCATTAGATCCCAAGACAGAATAATTAAGGAACTTCAAGCAAATTAGAGGACATGGAAAATAGAAACCGTAGAAATAACCTTCGGATCTTGGTTTTCCTGAAGGAGTGGAAAAATAACAATACCAAAACATTCCTGACTCTAGTGCTGCAACTGCTCAAACCACAAGTCGGGTGCCGATTTAACTATAGAACGTGGCAACAGATCATTAGGCTCCAAACCCTTCGCACAGCAGAGACCAAGAACAATAATTGCCAAATTTCTTAACTATGCCAATGTTGAACTTATTTTGCAGAATTCACGGGACTTGGGACAACTTATTTGGCAAGGTAACAGAATATATATTTATCGTGATTTCTCAAAGGAGCTATCTATAAAACGGAGGGCCTATACACCAGCAAGACGAATTATGCATCAAGCAGGACTTCGCTTCTCACTTAGATACCCTGCAATAATGAGGGTTTACAATGGTAACTCATATAAGGACTTTCACACTCCGGAATCCTTACTATCTTTTTTGAAAACGCACTCGACAACTCACCAGGAGGAGCCGGAGACTGGAGGGACGCCTACTACAACTTTGTTCCCGAATGAGGGTGATTCCGGCACAACTTCAGTTGAGACACCCGTAGAGAATATGTCGCAGTCGGCTGACTCTCTTGAGGTGTCTAGGAGAAGACAATCTGATCGAGTGAAAGAACGGTTGTCATTTGGACTTGACCACTTGAGATCACGATGCTGCAGCCCAGAGAAAACATGCACCACTATATCTAACCCTATCTCTGATATTCCGGCTATTCCCAACATCCCTGTGCACAATAAATATGCTTTGCTGCAGGATTTACACAATTCGGATGGAAGCCTAACCGAAGAGAGAAACGGGTTACTGGGAGCTGATGTAGGTAGTAACCTCATGGAGACTTCTTGGAATAGCAACACAGATAACTCTCCTGTAAAAGTAAATGAACCACCCAAAAAGAAACATCGTGGTAAAAGCAAGTACAAAGGAGCTACACCACCAGTGAAACAGCAGAGATGACAGCAATGTGTTTTCTAACAATTCCGGTAGTCATTGTTGAATCTATATGTCAACGGTATTGGCTAGCTTTTATATGCGTTAATAAATGTTAGCTGTCTGTGGGGCCTGATGTATACGTTAATTTTAAACTAAACGGCTGCATCTGTATAAGGACCTCTTATATTCTGTAAGATCACTGTAAAGCTTTGTACAGTCCTTGGCTAATACATGAGGAAAATGAATAACGTCAGGTATATGGTCACACCGATATGTGAATTGATACTTTAATGTTGAGACGTTTGCATTGTTAATATGTTAATAACATTAATGTAAAGTAAGGGGCTCTTTTGTTATACCTTAGTCCCATAATTCAAAGGTAAATTTCTAATCTGGTCTTGTAGGGTTAATGATATGCGAATCATCTAAAGAGAAGTATCCTGATAACGGCAAGTATGATTGGACCTTCTTACTGATGAATCCGCAGAGACTTTTTTTTTTTATATATATACTCATTATAACTAGGGCTGAATTTGTTTGCCAGAGTGAATCGATAGACTTTATACAGATTAAAAGTTAACAGTTGTTTGTGTGGCCCACTGTAAGCGGTATCTCAACTTAATACGTTGCATTTGCATTAGAGCCACATGAACATATAAAATCCTTATAAAACTTTATATGACTGTGACTTGTATACGAGGGACTCATACAATGTCAAGCATATAGTTACTAGTTATAGGCACATGTGTCAGGATGCACCTACGATGGGATGCAAGTCCACATCTATTAATGTAAAACAACGGGCATTTTGGTTATACCATGGCCCTTTTTTTTTTTTTTTTTTTCTTTCTTCCCAAATTTGGCTGTAATAGCAAACTCTGAATTTACTATGATGTTGGAGGTGATTATGCTGATAAAACTTAACTAGATTTACACCTATAGTGTGAAAATTCAGTATTGAATCCTATTGGTTGTTTAAAGATTCCATTCTATCGTAATTTCATCTTAGAAGAATACGATCTAATTCTGTTTTATTTGACGTATTGTCAATCTATTATTTAGGTGAACTGGATAGTACTCTAGTTTGTTTTAATTCTTCGATTTACTATCACAGTTCCTATTAGATAAGCTACGTCCTAGAGAACAAAGGAGTGGTCTTGGTCCTTTTCTGTTGAGTATTTTTTCTTTTCTGACTGGACCGACCTTCTCTCCTCTGCTCATCCTAAATGATTTCAGTGTATTGTTGTTGCATAGTTTGGTTATTTACAGATAATATAGTTAGCTTGTTAGTAAGGAGTTGCACGGAAGAAAATCAGGAAGGTAATCAGGCAGATTCTTTATATTCCCTTAAATGGTCGTCTTTACAATGTCTTGCCAGCAATTTCTTTACGCTGGATATACATATAGAGATGATCTGCAGACTAATATTAGACTTACTTGGGTATATGACCCCCCTAAATTCTTATGTAATTCATTACAGATATTATATACCTATATATGATGGCTAATCTATCAATATGTACCTGGAATGTCAGGGGACTAAATACTCCAAGTAAACGTAAGCAAATTCTTAATCTCAGAAAACATAAAATACAAATTGCACTATTGCAAGAAACTAAACTTTTGGATGCGGACAACTCTAGATTAAAACAGGAATGGGTTGGTCAGGTTTTTGCAGCCTCCGCCCCACAAAAAAAAAAAGGGGTAGCGATACTAATTCATAAAACCTAAATTGAAACCTCTAATTTTTGAAAGACACAGATGGTAGGTGACTCATTATAACTTTTGACACTCCTACAGGTCCATTATCAATAGTCAATATTTATGCGCCTAATGTGGATAATCCTCAATTTTTTCAAGAGTTGATTAAACAGCTAATTTCACTAAATTTGACTAACTCGCCTTTATTGATCGGAGGAGATTTTAATCTTACTCTGGACCCATATATGAATAAAAGTAATAACTTTTGTGAAAGTCATCCTAAAAGCTTAAACTTGGTAGTACAATTAATGAAAGATCTGGGTCTATCAGATATATGGAGGGTCCTTCATCCCAGAGACAAGGACTACACCTTTTATTCTCCTCGTCACAATCCTACAGTAGAACTGACTACTGGTTAACCTCCCCTAAAGTTACAGCGAATATATTAGAAGTCAATATTCTTCCTTTAATTATATCCGATCATGCCCCCGGTCAAACTTTCACTTATGTGGGGCTCCCTTCCTAAAAAATCTCTTTCTTGGAGACTAGACCCTTTATTACTTAAAGATCCAGAATTTTTACCCTGGATTAAAACACAAATTGAAGAATTCATTCTTCATAATGATCCAAGAGATACCTCTATGGGAACTTTTTGGGAAGCTCTTAAAGCTACTTTAAGGGGCAAAATAATTAGCTTTGCAGTGCATAGGAGGAAATCTAGGGAACAAAAAAATTAAAAATCTTGAGAATCTACTTCAAGCAAAACAAAAACTTTACATGGCTAACCCTCACCCCAATACTTCATCTCCTTTGCATTATGAAATTTTACAACTACGCATGCAGATCAACGAAATAATTGCTCGTAAGACAGAAAATGCATTATTAAGAATAAAACATAAATATTGGGAAGGAGGGGAAAAGGGGAGTAAAATACTTGTTTATAGACTTAGAATGCAACAAATGGAGCGGCATATTGCTGCTTTAAAAGATCAGGTGGTCGGAATTCAAACCAATGAATCCTCAATTAATGAGATTATGACCTCCTTTTATAAAAGGTTATATAAGTCATTTTCTTAGCATCAGACTCAGAGATTACATCCTTTCTTGATAGAATAATGCTCCCCCGACTTTCCCAAGACGCAATATGCTCCTTAGACGCACCTTTTACTGAAGAAGAAGTAAAGAAGGCACTATTCTCGCTTAAATCTGGTAAATGTTCTGGTGGAGATGGTTATCCAGTGGACTTCTATAAACTCTTATCAGATCAACTATGTCCCATATTATGTAACGTATTTATAGAGTCCTCTAAGAAAGGTGTATTACCTCATACTATGACCGAAGCAATCATCACTGTTCTTCCCAAAAAAGATAAAGATAACACCCTACTGGAGAATTATCCCTTTTCTTTACTTAATACAGATGGTAAAATATTTGCTAAAATCTTAGCTAATCGTATTGAACCACATATCTCTAAATTAATTCACAGGTCACAAGTGGGCTTTGTTAAAGGTAGGGCAGGATCTGATCACCTTCGCTCTTTAATTAATCTAATGCATAAAGCCCAATCTCTTAATTCACCTGCTGTAGCCATAGCTGTTGACTTCTAAAAAGCTTTTGATTATTTAGACTGGAAGTTTCTTTATCTGGTGCTTAGCCGTTTTGGTTTTAGTAATCTTTTTTGTTCTTGGATTAAACTTCTCTATACAAATCCTCAAGCCAGGGTTCTCACTAATTCTACGCTATCCAAACCCTTCAAGGCTCTAGAAACTTTTGCTGCTCTTTTAAGACAACGTAAGGATATCACAAGAATACCTATAGGGCGTACGCATTATACATCTCTATCATACGCAGATGATATGCTTATTTTACTTGAAAATCTAGATTTATCTGCACAGCCATTTATTCAAACATTTAATATGTTCTCTAAACTTTCTGGTTTGAAAGTTAACTATCAAAAAACAGAGATATTACCGTTAAATAAATGCTGCAATCCCTCTATAAATAACCTACTAGGTTTTCGGTGGGCTCCTCAGGCATCACCTATTTAGGGTAAAATCAGTCCTGACCTTTATAAAATATGGGAATTAAATCTACAGCCTTTACTTACAGATATCCAAATGAATCTAAATAAATGGGAGAAATCTAAACCTCTCTTCCTGGTAAAATTGCTGCTATAAAATGAATATTACTCCTAAAATTTTTATCTATTCTCTTGTATCCCACTTAAAATCTCCCCCTGCTTACTTCAAAAAATTGACAAAATAGTAGGAGACTTTTTATGGGAGGGCCTAGTTCCTAGGTTCAATCGGGTTAAATTACGCTCACATTGGTCTAAAGGAGGTTTTGGTTTACCCTGGTTCATGGACGATCTATGGGCATTCAGAGCAGTGCAAACTATTAAATGGTTTTCTAAACCTAACTATAATTCGCCATTATGGCTTGATATGGAAGCCTCCTTATCTAGAGGATGTAATACCTAATAGTTTTTATATATTCCTCAGCAAACTCTAAAATAAACAACCATCCCATAATTAAAACATCTATTTATTATTGGTTTAAATTGCATAAATGGCTTAAAATGGACCCTACCCTATAACTTTTACACCTTTACGGGAAATTCAAAATTACCTTGGAAAACAAACCATATATTGTAACTCTTGGAAACTAAAGAATATATTTTTTTGAAGGATATTCTTGACGATAAAGGTATGACATTAGATACCTTTGGCAATTTGCAGGAAAATGGCATATTTCCAAAACGAATTCTGGAAATATCTGCAAATCCGCTCTGCTACACTTCATGTTACTCAACAAATCACTAAACCACTTATAAACTCTTTATACATTAACTCATGGATTAATACCTCCTCTGGGTTGGTCAGCAAGATTTATAAACTAATTAGAGATATGTTACCGAACCAATCTCTTAAGGCCAAAAACAAATGGAATGCAGCTTTAAAAGATAACATATCTAACTCCCAATGGGATGAATGCTGGAAATCCTGTCATTATACCTTTAGAGATGTTAGCAACGCTGATACAGTATAAGATATTATATTTATGGTATAGAACCCTTCTCATTTGCACAAATTGGGCTTAATATCTAATAACAACTGCTGGCTATGTAATTTACCTAATGGAGACCTTCTACACAAACTATGGACATGTAAACCAATATACAAATTATGGCAGTCTATCTCTAATTTGGTATCTAAAATTATTGGTTGCCACATTCCATTTGAACCCAAATTCTGTCTACTTGGTGTTATTGATAAAAATACAAAACTAACACAATACCAGCATAAATGGCTATATATTCTATTTATGCAGGTAAAAAGGTTGATACTAATGAGATGGAAAACTCAGTCAATACCCTCTGTGGCAGATATTCTGGATAGCCTAACCCATTATGCCTCTTTGGAAAGGATATCATATCTGATACAAGGCCGACTCAATGAGTTTTATTTATGTTGGCAAGATTATTTAAATTTTCTTCAGAAATAGAGAAGTTATTTTATCAAACCCTTCCTTATGGTATTATTTTACATTTATTGCATGATATATTCATCCTTCCATGCAACTCCTATAAGTGGTTATATTAATATACGGTTAAATAAATATGTATTTTATAATAACCCATTACATATTTTCTTCCTTTTTACATAAACAGTACAAGTATCTTATCTTATTAATGCAACATCCTATATACATACTTATTTTTGCAACATTAGTCTACTTAGCACTTGATGTCAATTGTTGTATCAGGTGTTAACATGCTTCTTTATTTATACTTTATATTATACAATTATGTGTATATAATCATAGTATGCTTGTACTGTACTGTATTTTATAAATGGGAAATCACTCAATAAACAAATTAACTGCAAAAAAAAAATCAGCATATATACAACCAAACATAAGCATATGGGGCTTAACCACAAATAGTTTATTGTTAGGTGCAGCCAGCATGTTCACATAATGGGGAGAAAAAGGCCGTATGTGGGGTGGCAGGTTAGAGAGATACGGAATGCTAGGTTCAAGCTCAGTTTTCAAACCACTGTCCCTGGAATACATCCTGCAACCATCAGATTCTTATGGAGCATGCATATTTTTTTTTTTTTTAATTCTGTTTATACCCCGTCTTATGGAATTCTCTCAGGCATCCTCCAATGCCCCCAAATCTACCTCGGTGCCTGAGAGGCCTCCTAGTTCCTGGCACCAACCCAGCTATCCCCCCGGCTCTGAGCCCCCCGAGGTAGGGCCGCCCTATCCGCCCAGGGTGCTCTATCTAGAATTCAGGCCGGGCTGGGCTCGGTCCAGGAGAGGAGTGCAACCGGCAGTGGAGTGTGGTCGGGAATGCAGAGGTGCCGTCGCCTATCCACGAGGTGGAGGTTTCTTAGTTACACCCCAGACGTGGGACGTGCAATGCTGTACAGCCCGTGACGTGAGTGCTCCCACCCACATCCGGAAGACAGCCGCCCAGCGTCTACCCTATTCGAGAGTCCTTATGTGCTGCAGTGCCTCCGGCCGCTGCTGGGGGATGCTGCTGCACCGGGCTACCCCTGGATCTCTCCCCGAGAGAGGAGAGCAGTCCTCCGGACACTCAATCCTCTCTTTCCCCTGCTGACCCCCGGCAGACCGGGCTCATTCCCGAACCCGGGTCGCCGGCATGACACAAGGTGTGGCATCCAGCGCCTCAACCCTCAGCGCCACCGGGCCGGCCCATGAAGTATGCATAATAACAAACTATCTACACTATACTAATAAATTAATAAATTACCAAACAATTATTCCCTTACTTAAAAATGTGGGCAACATTAAGACTCAAGTCACTAGTCCAATAAAGAAACACTCATAGGTTTCAAACAGCATGGACAGCTGTGTTGCAGTGCCCATAGATTCTAGTAGGGGAGGTAGGGTGGGAGCTCAGAATACAGTAGGGTTCCCTTGAAAGAAACAAGATTACTATGGTAAGTAATTTTGTCTTCAAACCCCAGGAAATCTTACCATATTCTGACATATGCAGACTACCCAAGTAGTACCTTCGGAGAAGGGTAGAGAACCTATTTAGGAAACAGGCTCTGCAGTACTGCTGTGCCACACCTAGCATCACTCCTGGCCTTGGCATCCAGGCTGTAGTGTTTGGTAATGGTGTGAAATGTTTTCCAGGTACTGTAGCTACTATACAGATGTCTAACAAAGGGATATCCCTTGCAACTGCTTCAATTGGCAGCTGTACCCCTTGTAGAGTGAGCCCTGAGGCCTACAGGGCCTCTTTTCCCACTTTGCTATAGCAGAATTGAATACAGGCAACACTCCAGCAGGCAGCAGACCTCTTTGAGGCAGGTTTGCCCTTCCCCACTTCTCCATACGGTAGGAAGAGCTGGGTTCTATTCTGCCTATGGCCCTCTGTGTGATCCAAGTAGTAGCTTACAGCTCTCTTGACATCAAGGCTATGCAGTCTATGTTCCCCTCTTAAGTGGAGTGGTCAGTGAAAAAGACTGGCAAAGTGATGGACTGATTCAGGTTAAAGCCCGAGACCATTTTAGGAAGAAACTTCCTGTTAGTCCTAAGGACCACCTTGTCCCTATGAACTGCTATGTAATCTGGCTCTGTGGACAAGTCCTGTAGCTCACTGATTCTCCTGGCTGAGGTGCTGGCTACCAGGAACACTGTTTTCTATGTTACATACTTAAGCTCTGCTGAGGACATGGGTTCAAATGGTGGTTGCATTAGCTGGCCAATGCATATATTGAGGTCCCATGCAGGAGTGGGTTCCCAGTGAGGGGGATGCAAGTGCAACAGGCCCTTGAAGAACTTTCTGAATACCTGGTTAGCAGCCAGGGATGCCCCTTTTCCAGCTGAGAGGTATGCAGAGACAGCTGCTAGGTGTACCTTAACGGTGGAAGGCCTAAGGCCAAGGGAATACAGGTGTGCCAGACAGTCCAAAATGACTCATAAAAAAAGCCTGGCGATAGTCTATCTGTTTCTGTTGGCACCAAATGGAAAACCTCTTCCATTTAGAGGTTTACGTCTTTCTGGTAGAGAGTTTTATAGACACCCTAAGAACCTCTAGCACCCCTTCAGAGAGGTGTAGGTCAGCATACTCTAAGTACTCAACAGCCAAGCCCTGAGTCAGAGGGACTGGAGATTGGGATAAAGGACCCTGCCCTGAGAGGAGGTCAATAGGTTGTGCCTCCTGGGTAGGGAGATTGGTTTGGATATTGTCAGGGTCAGTAGCAGGGGAATACTAAGGCTGCCTGGCCCAATCTGGTGCAAGAAGGATCACTGTTGCTGGTTGAGCCCTGAGCTTGTTTAGTTCTCTGAGTAACAAGGGAAATTGAGAAAAGGCATACAGGAACCTCCCTGTCCCAATCCAACAGCAGTGCATCCAGAGGGACTGTGGCCACAGGGGGCCTGCAACAGAATTGTGGCAGCTGGTGATTGTCTGGGGCTGTGAAGAGGTCCACCTCTGGGGTGCCCCACTTTCTGATCACCACTTGCAGGATCTGCCTGTTCAGCAACCACTGTGGTTGATCCTATTGAGGGCATCTGTGAGGACGTTGTCCTTCCCTGAGAGGTGAACTTCTGAGAGGGAGATCCCCAGGGAGAAAGCCAGATTCCACACCTTCGTGGCTTCTGTGCAGAGGGGGGAAGATCTTGTGGCCACCTTGCTAGTTTATGTAGTACATTATGGTTGTATTGTCTGTTCTGACCTGAACAACCTTGCCCTGCAGCACTGAAGCAAAGCACTGAATGCCCAGATAAACTGCCCTGAGTTCCAGCAGGTTTATGTGGAGCACAGACTCCTACTGTAGCCAGGTACTGTGTGCAGTGTGCTCCCCCAGGTGGGCGCCCCATCCTAGGAGGGAGGCATCCATTAAAACTGCTAATGGTGGCAGCTGGAGAAAAGGCACACCTTCGCTGAGGTTGTCATTTTCTTGCCACCACTGTAGTGCTTAGAGAAGGGTTCCTGTGACTGGTACCATTTTTGTCAGGGGGTCACTTTTCTGAGACCAGAGAGATCTGAGGTGGAACTAGATGCCCCTCATCTGGAGTCTAGAACCTGACACTGTTGTTGTTGTTGATGCAGCCATGTGTCCTAACAGCTGAAGAAAGTGCCTTGCTGGTCTGGGGGTATGCAGTTGTAAAGAGTCTGCCAGCTGCACCAGGCTGTCCGCCCTTCCCCAAGGGAGGAAGGCTCTTCCTCTTAGAGTGTCTAGCTCCACCCCTATGAATGCCAGGAGCTGAATTGGTGTTAGCACAGACTTTTTCTGGTTTATCAGGAAGCCCAGTATATATAGGATATCCTGAGTGATGGTCTGTGTTTCTTTGACTTGCTGAGGGGACTGGCCTACCACTAGCCAGTCATCTAAGTATGGGAAGCCCGCAGCCCCTTGCCTCCTCAGGGGTGCTACCACTACTGCTAGGCACTTGGTAAACACCCTTGGAGCAGAAGTCAGGCCGAAAGGCATGTCTTTGAACTGGTAATGGCATGATGGCAATCTGAACCCGAGGTACTTTCTGTGAGATTGCCTGATGGGAATGTGGAAGTAATCATCTTTTAAGTCCAGAGAAGCCAACCAATCCCCCTTCCTAAGTGTAAGGAGAATGGTAGCCAGAGTGACCATTCTGAACTTTGGCTTTGTCAAATGCCTGTTTAAATGTCTGAGATCCAGTATGGGTCGCCACTCCCCTGTTTTCTTTAGGGTGAGGAAGTATCTTGAGTAGAGGCCCTTTCCCCTTTGGGCCAAAAGAACAAGCTCTACTGCCTTGTCCTGAAAGAGTTTTGCTACTTCCTCCTCCAACATAGCAGCTTCTGATACGGCGGCAGGTCTGAAAACTCTTGCTCTCAGTTTGGGTGGGTAAAACCTTGAAACCGAGGGCAAGCCCCAGGTGCACTACCTCCAGGACCCACTTGTCTGTGGTGATGGATTCCTAAGCCTGGAGACAGTGAGCCAGTCTGCCTCCTACTGGAAGCAGAGAGGTGACCATGGCTGCTTCCCCTTCTGCCTCTGTCTCTGAAATATCCTCTCTGAGGTTCATAGGTTGACAGTGCCTGAGCCTGGAAGAAAGGTCTGTAGTGGGTTCTACACCTACCCCCTTTGCCTTGGTACTTCTGAGGTGCTGCTGCTTTCTCCTTAGCAGCAGCACTCTTACAGGCCACCTTGTACCCATCCATCTTCTTCATGTAAGCCTCTGTTTGCTCAACAAAGAGAGATGTGGGCTTGCAAGGGAAGTCCAATGCCTTTGTCTGGGTGTCCTGAGACAAATTAGTTGCCCTCAACCAAGCAAATCTCCTCAGGGACACTGAGTTTGCAATTTGCCTGGCTGCAATTTCATTGGCATCTACTGCCATCTGAAACTGGTGGTTGTTTTTTTTTTAAATTACACTTTAACCTCCCCACGTCCTGCCGACTCCGACCCTTCAGGGTTCCACAAGGAGTCATCCTCCTGCCTCCCGTTCCACTTGTACTCACCTCCAGGCCCCAAGGAGCTGCGGCTTTCCCCCCCACCCCCCCGAGTGGGGATGAAGTGGGGGACCTGACACCCAGTAATCCTTCATTTCGACAGTCCGGCTGTGGTTGAGGGAGCGGGGGCACACTGGAGGCACGCTCCTGGAGGCCCATCTTCCTGGAGTCGGCAAGCAGTTTCTCTCTTTTCTTCCCTCCCCTAGTGTGTAACCTCCGATGTCATGGCGCAAGGTGCCATCCACACTGTACTGTGGCCACCCATCCCCTACAACTGGGGCTTGCAGTATTCCGAGCCTCCACTCGGAGTCAGGCAAGTGCATGGGCATAGGCCTCTTCCTTCCCCGGAGAAGGCAAGCTGTCATGGGACACTCAAGCCTATCTCCCCCTGGCCAACCCACCAGCGACACCTGTCCGCTCCTGAACCCGGGTCGCCAGCGTGGCGCAAGGTGTGGCGTCCAGCGCCTCAACCCTCAGCGCCACCGGGCCGACTGAAACTTGTTGTTTTGAAGCCTCTATGCCCCTTTTTGCAGCTTCAGGCAGGTCTGATGCCATGGGTCCAGGGCATGCCTTGGCAATCTCTAAAACTGTGTTCCAGAGACTCTCTTGATATCTGGACACATAAGCCATATAGGTTGCCTGTCTAATGGCCAAAGAGGCACCAAGATAAGATTCTTGGCCATAGAATCCATCTTCCTGGAATCCTTATCAGGTGAGTGTGGTGCCAGTGGAATACCTGCTTTCTCACATGCAGCAGCCTGACCACATCTTCATGGCTGGGGTGCCCAAAGAGGAACTCTGCTCCGGACTTGGCAACCCAGTACTTCCTGTCCATCCTCTCATCCACTGGGGGTAATGGAAGTGGGGGTCTGCAAGATTCTAGAGACCTGTCTCTTTAGGGATTTGTGGATGGGCAATAACAACCTTTTTGTTGCTGGCACATCCATGATCTCCATGTAGTCTGGCTCCTCTTCCTCCTCTGTGGATTCCTGGGTGGAGAAGTCCAGAGTTTGTGCCACTTGCTTCATAAAAGCAAAGTGGGTAAAAAATCCTCAGCTCCCTTATCTGAGGAGTCAGGATGCTGGGAGTCAGGGGATACATCTGGTTCAGGAGGCTCCCCAAAGTCCTCATTATCCTCCTCATCTTCACCCTCAGCAAACTGCTCAAAGGAACCGAGAACCAAGGAAGAACCCAGATCTTGAACTGAAGTCTGTGAACCGGGCCGCTGAACTGGAACCGCAGTACTGGTTTGCAGCGCCTGAAAAATAGAAACATAGAAACTGTCGGCAGATAAGGACCGCTAGGCCCATCCACTCTGCCTGTAGGCCCTATACATTGTATATGGCAACTGATCCTATGTGATCAATGGCTTGTCATCACTCCCTCCCCTCTCAGGCTTCCCTTGTGCCTGTCCCAAGCATGCTTAAACCCCTCCACTGTGCTTGTCCCCATCTGCCTGAATGATTCTAATAGTGTTAGCTATTTCCTCTGTGGTAGGAACCAGACTTGTCAGTTGCGGTTCCTTATCCGAGTGTTTTTCCTTCCTTTTCTTCTTGGCAGAACTTGCCGGTTCAGAGGCAGTGTCTGCGGTTCTCTTTTTACCCAAGAAACCATCACCCTAGTCAGAGGGTTGTTCAACCGGTTCCTTTGGTTTTGCTTTTTGAGAAGAGGAAGGTTTATCCGATGCTGGGTCAGCAGCCTTATCGAACATTTTTTCTCTCGGTCGCATCAAACACCCATCAAGCGTCGACTGAGGAAAATGTTTACGAATTTCACGATCTGCCTTCAGGTGGTCAAACTCTAGGCAAAAAACAAAATCAAGTGAGGATCTGTTTTAATAAATGGTTCACTACACTCAGTACAATGCTGAAACCCGTTGGGCTGGTTCTTTTCTTGGATAGTGACATAACCAAGAGAAAACCCTAAAAAGTGGGTTTTCTGTGAGTCAGAAACCCACACAGATAAAGGTCCCCCAGTTGGTTCAGCGACCGATGAAGGAATCGAGAGTTACCCTGGTTTCCCTCTAAAATCCAACAAATTCAAACAACCGGCCCAGGGAAGAGTTTTAAATATAAAATTGCCTTTTAAAAATGTAAAGAAATGTTCGTTTTCCTCCCGGTTGAATGAACCGATAGTGTTATTCTGGTAAGTTTTTCAGTTTCCTAAGTCTAGACTAATCTACCTGTAAAACCAAGGACAGTGCTTTAAAAATGAACAAAAATAATAAGTACTTCAAAAAAACGAGAAAATAAAATCTTCAAGAAAGATGAAGGAGGGCTCTCCGAGGCGTTTGTACTAGGCAAGCAGAGTAAAGAATCTAACGGTTGCAGGATGCATTCCAGGGACAGTGGTTTGAAAACCGAGCTTGAGCCTAGCATTCCATCATTAGCATAGGTTCTATTAACCATTTTGGCTCCAGGGCAGTCCTATGGTGAGACCATATTGCATGTGTCAGAATACAGTAAGGTTTACGAGGGTTTGAAAATGGCCATTTTTGCCCCTACGTCTACCCGGTTAACAAAATAAACTAATTCTTCACCTCCCAAGGAAGAGCATTTCACAAAACAGGTGCACAGACTGAAGGTGGACAAAGCAATGGGGCCTGATGGGATTCACCCCAGAATTCTAAAAGAACTAAGGGGAGAACTAGTGGCACCACTGACTACCCTTTCTAACAAATCATTGGAGGAGGGTGTGGTACCTGAGGACTGGAGGAGGGTAGATGTGATTCCCCTTCACAAAAGTGGGAGCAAGGCAGAAGCAGGAAACTACTGACCTGTTAGTTTGACCTCAGTGGTAGGGAAAATGATGGAATCACTTCTGAAAGAAACAACTCTAGAGTACCTAGAGGCCAGTGGGGCACAGGACCCAAGGCAGCATGGATTCAGAGTGGGAAGGTCATGTCAGATGAATCTAACAGATTTTCTTTGACAGGGTGACAAAAGTAGTAGACCAGGGAGGGGCTGTGGACATGGCCTACCTAGACTTTAGTAAGGCACTGACACAGTCCAACACAAAAGATGAATGAACAAGTTAGCCAGCCTGGGAGTGGGTCCCAAAGTGGTAACCTGCGTAAAAAACTGGTTGGACAACAGGACAAAGAAGGTAATAGTAAACAGAGTCCACTCTGAAGAAATGGGGTTACTAGCAGCGTACCGCAGGGTTCAGTACTGGGACTGGTCCACTTAAATGTCTTTATAGGAGACACTGCAGAGGGACTGGAAGGAAAAGTATGCCTCTCTGCAGAAGACACAAAGATCTGCAACAGGGTTGCTACACAAGGGGGGTGGAAAGGGTGAGAAGGGACTTGACAAGGTTGGAGGAATGGTCAAAAGTATGGCAACTTAGATTCAATGCAAAGAAGTCCAAAGTAATGCACCTGGCAAACAAAAAACCCAGGGGAAGAGTACACAATGGGGGGGGGGGTATCAACGACAAAAAAAATGGAAAGGGACCTGGGGTAGTCATATCAGATGTCCTAAAGGTTGGCAGGCAATGTGAGAAGGCAGTAAGAAGGGCTGGGGGGATACTGGAATGCATAGGGAGAGGCATCACCAGTAGAAAACAGGAAGTTGTTATCCTTCTGTACAGAGAGTTGGTGAGACCCCATCTGGAGTACAAGGACATAGGATGGAGGCAGTACAGAGGAGGGCAACTAAAATGGTGCAGGGTCTGCACCAGAAGCCATACGAAGAGAGACTAAAAGAGCTTAATATGTATACCCTCGAGGAAAGAAGGGAGTGGGGGGACAAGACAGAAACTTTCAAGTACCTCAAGGGACTCAACAAAGTCCAAGAAGGTAGCATCTTTCAGAAAAAGAGATGCGCAAGAACAAGGGGGCACAATTTCAAGACAGAGGGTGGATGACTCAGGGGCAACGTGAGGAAATATTTTTTTCACGGAGTAGGTGGTGGACGCATGGAATGGCCTACCTGCAGAGTTTGTGGGGGTCAAAAACAGTGGGGGAATTTAAGAATGCATGGGACAGACATAAGGCAATTCTAGTGGGAGGTAGGAAGAAGTAGGCTGTTGGTAAAACTAGGATCTGGAGCTTATCTGGTAGGTAGGTAGGGAAATGGGCAGACTGGGTGGGCCAAGCGGTCCTTATCTGCCATGATGGTCTAAGTTTATAAGTTTCTCAAGCACTATCCCTGCAGATCCTAATCAGAAGGCAGGGACCTCAAGCAGGCCTCACCGTGATGCCTTTGTACGGCCAGACTCAGAGTCAGTAGGTCGAGCAGGTAAGGGGTCCCAGCTCGTTTAGGGCTTTATAAGTTAAACAAAGTACCAGGAAGTCAACCCACCACAGCCAATCCAAAACCTGCACTGAGGGGTGATACGATCAGATGCCTCGCTGCTGTGTTCTGGACCAACTGCAGATGACAAAGTGGCTACAAGGCAGGCACACTGTAGCAGTCCAGTCTGGATGCCACAATGTTTTGAAGTATGAAGGAAAAAAGGACTAGATATATCAGCCTCCAGATAAAGATCTGCTCTTCACATCATACCCAATACAGTTAAGCAGAAAAACTTCTAATGCGCAAATGGAAACGAAAAATACTTTGTGAATAATCCATGAGGTAGCTCAAAACCTCAAAACATGATAGCTATTTGGTGTAAGATCAATCAATCAATCAAAATCTTTATTTAACCAGGCAAACATCATTGAGCAAGCTCATTTTCAAGATGGACCCAGAAAGGAGAGGTTAACAATACATACAAAGGAATACTCACTTACATCATAATTGGGTAAACAATATATACAAAATGAATTCACACTTACATAGTATTTACAGAAAACAGTAATTATACAAAGGAGGTTTTATAATACACACAAAATAGAGTATTACAAAGAGCTATTAAGCTAAGACCATGAAGAGTATGCAGCTAAAAAGTATAGCAACTGAAGTACAATATATACAGGTTAAACATACGCAACTATAATTACAGTGTGTATTTGAAGCATGCTTGAACACAATTACTGATTGCAGGAGCTTGGTGGGGCATGTGAGGGTTGGGGAGGGGGATGCAAGAGGGTGAGTAAGGAGAGGTACATGGTACATGGAGTGCCCGCAAAGGCATGTAGTGATTGCAGGAGGAAGGGCGGCAACAGTTAGGGAGTGGAAAGCAAAACACCATGATGGTGTCAAGGGGGGTAAGCAAGGAGTGTAGGTGGGAGCCAGGGGGACATGGAAAAGGAACTAACGATAAGGAAAAAATACAGGGTCGGGACAGAAGGAGCAGTCAGGTAAGTTCTTATAGGCTCTAACACTACCCAAGAAGGGTGGGAAAGAAGTACCAGTAAAGGGATGCACTGGGGCAGATGGAGCTGAGGCTAGGGGAAGGTGACATCAGGGGAAGCAGTTACAGGTTTCCTTGATAGAGCGAGAATAAAGTGCTTTGAAGGCTGATAGTTTGATTGGGTAGGCCAACTTCAGGGTTTTTTGCAAGTTGTTCCAGACAGAGGGTGAAGCGTGAGATATGGCAGACCTGCCAAAGCGCAATCTCAACTTTGGTACTGCAAGGGAGACAACGGAGAAACTCCTTAAGGCATAGTTACCTACCACACCTAGAGGCAACATCTTTGTGATGGCCCTAAATGTCCAAAGAGCTGCATTCCTCTGTCTTCTGCAGTTAAGGGATGACCAGCCTACTGCAGCGTAAATGGAGCAGCGATGTGTGGAGTATAGGAGACCAGATATGAACTTCAAGGCCCGATGATAGAGTGTGTCTTATTTAGCCAGGGCAGACACGGGGCCTTGGCTGTAAAGGAAATCTGCTTAGTCCAGTAAGGTAAGGAATGTAGTTTGCACCAGTCTCTTCCTGGCATCCAGTGTTAGAAAATGTTTGATCCTATAGAAGAGGCCAAGCCTCTGCCTAAACTTCTTTAAGAGATCTTCAATGTGATCACAAAAGGAAAGTTTTTGGTCTATCCACACCCCCAGATATTTGAATTTAGTAACATATTCCAGCGATTCGCCAAGAAGAGTGTGGATCTGGGGAATATTACACTGAGTTGTGGGGTTAACACATGAAAAGGGGGGAAAAAAGCATTGCCTTTGTTTTTTTGGCATTCAGAAGCAGTTTCTGGTGCAGTAGTTGTAGCTGTAGAAGATTAAATTCCCGCTGTAGATCCCTACAAGCTGCTTCCGGAGAGGGTTGTCCAATATAAAGTACCATGTCATTGGTAAATAGGTGGATGTTAGCAGATTTGATGTCAGCATCAATATTGTTAATGTAAATTGCAAAAAGCAACTGACCCAGTACAGTCTTGCGGTACACCCCTTAGTAGAGATTTCAGGGATGAGAATTCCCCTTCAGCCTTGACCTGTTGCTGTCGCCCTGTTAGATAGTTCGAGACCCACATCAGCGATGGGGGATCACAGCTGATGTTTTTGAGGGAGACAAGGAGCAGCTCATGGTCAACCATATCGAATGCCTTCCTTAAGTCTAGAAATACTGCGCAAATGAAGTTCTTTGAATCCAAGGCACACTTGCCAGTCATTGGTGACCTTTGCAAGGGCTGAAATAGTATTGCGATGAGGCCTAAATCTGGACTGATAAGGACTGAGCAGGTTTCCACTTTCGAGGTAGTTCCTGAGCTGCACACTCAATATTTTCTCCAACAGTTTGGAAGGGGTAGGAAGTAGGGAGATTGGTCTATAGTTATTTAGGTCGCTGAGGTCTCCACATTTAAAAAGAGGGATTATGTGGGCTGTTTTCCATATGGGAGGAATATCGCCCTGTGAAAGGGAGAGGTTAAAAAGGTACATTATGGGCACAGCCAGGACGTGAAGACTAAGCTTTAGGAAGACTGGGTCCAAATGGTCTGCCCCTGCACTCTTCCTGGTATCCAACTGTAGGAGGAGATCCTCAACTTCTCTCATGGTGGTAGGATGAAGGGAGAAGGTCGCACTTGTGACCAGATTTGGTATGTCCGGTGCTCCAAGACTAGAGCGGAGGTTACTGGCAGAGCAGGCATCGAAAGCAAGATCTGCAGTAGCAAAATGGTTATTAAAAGCGTTGACGATAGTTGATTTATCCGAAACCAAAGTTGCGCTGATGGCGATTTTTGTGGGTAAGGTGCTCGTAGCTGCGTGCCCTTGAATATCCTTCATGGTTTTCCAGAAGTCTGCCAAGCACTTGGTGGAAGCATCCCATTCTTTGCAGAAACAGCTAGCCTTAGCCTCCTTAACCAGATTGGTACAGTGGTTTCTAACCTTCCTGAACGATGTCCAGTCATCTGGAAGTTTTGATTTCCGAGCTTTTTTCCAAAGCCAGTCTCTATGCAACAGGGAGGCCGTAAACCAAGGACATGATTTATTTTTAGAACGAATCTGGACCAATGGTGCATGTTTAGCAAGAGACCCTAACACGATTTCCTGGAAGATATCATAGGATACAGGCACTGAGTTGGCCAAATAAAAATCCTACCATCTCAAGGAATCTCGCAAGTCGGAGAGGAATGCGGAGATGTCAAAATTACGCTATTTCCTCTTGAGTGAGAATTTGGAAAGAGATGGTAGTTTTGGGGCAGATCTTACACCTGCTATAATACAATGGTCTCTGAAATCTGAGAAGATCACTCCTGCATGTGAACACAGATGGGGTTTGCTTACTAAAATGAGATCTAGAAGTGTGCTATTTTTAGGGCACTTTTTGTTTGGACGTGTTGCTTCAGAAATGAGTTGGGAAAGACCAAAGGAGTCGCAAATAGTCTTTAGAGGACAGGAACTACTGGAGTACCAGTCCATATTGAGGTCCCCTAGTATAATAATCTCCGACTGAAGGGATCCCATCATATTATTTATATGGTCCAGAAATTGTAGCCCCGCTGATGGAGGTCTATAGCATCCTAGGACGCATATCGAGACAGAGGAAGATAGCTTGACATTGAGAGTCAGGCTCTCAAATTCCTTTGGGAGTGAGGACAAATCTATAACTGATGCAGACAATTTCTCCTCAACATAGAAGGCAACTCCTCCTCCTCTGGTGAGCCTACCTCCTGGTGATCCTGGAGAGAAGGACTGGTTAAGTCTGCTTGCTGTGGAGAAGATTTTTTTAAGTTTTGCTATTGTTTTTTACACTACAGGACAGAAGGATTAGTTAATTGTACTTGCTGTTGAGAGAGTTAATGTACAGAGGATGTTTGTAAGTTTTGATATTGTTTTATTTTATTTTATTTAGCTTAAGGTGGAACTTAGCTTAAAGGTTTCTGTGGTTGGAGTGACTGTAAAAACCCTCCAACCCACCCCTTCCATCAGCCTTTCTTAAATACTGAAAAACCAGTGGGGGTTGGATTTGAAGGCTGTGAGGGAGGAGCTTGGGGAGCTGAAAACTGACCTGAGCCCTCAGAGCAGATCAGGAAAGAGGAAACAAGGAACAGCCATATGAGCTAATTCTTAAAGATATATAAATATATATAACTTACGAGTAGGTCTATAGTTCTTATCAGTAGGATTTTGGTTTCCAGTTAGTACTGTAGTTGGTCATCTTATGCTGCGTGCTAGGGCATCTGGGATTAAAATTTCTGTTAGAGCCTGGGTTAGGATTATTTAATTCTACTTGCTGTAGGGAGAGTTAGGGTGGAGAGGATTTTTGTAAGTTTTGCTAATTTTTTTCTTCTTTTATTTAGCTTAAAGGTTTCTGTGACTGCGTTTTTTGAATTTACCTTAAAGGTCCCCGTGGCTGTGTTTTTGGATTAAGCTCAACGGGGCAATGGCCACCACTTAAAGCAGGGTAGGGTCCTAAAAAGGATCTGGGACAAACGTCTAATTTCTGGACTGTATGTGTTTGCGAGACCTGGGAATGCTATTGGTGGGTTTGTAACTGTGTTTGTAAACAACTGCAATCAATATAGAGAAACTGTACTTCACTGTTCTGTATAGGTAGTGTGGACCATGGGTAGGACTGTAGGGTGCAATGGTTGTGGGGCAGCAATGCAGATGAACATACTGTGGAGGCTGGGAAGGTGCCCAATATGCCACAGGCTAAGGAAGCTAGAGGAAGAGGTCCAGTGGCTTGGCAGAGAGCTGGGGAGATTGAGGGATAAGGGGAGGACTGCGTCGGTAGGAGGGCTGACATCTGAGAGTATTGTGAGGGCACCACAGAGAAGGAACAGTGGGTCAAGGGAGGGGTCAGGGAAGGGGTCAAACTAGACAGGAAGCCAGCTGATGAAGGGTGGACTCTAGTAGGACCTAGAAAAAGAGCAGCAGCAGTAGGCAGGAGGGAGGAGAAAACACACAGTAAGGCAAAGGGGGTGGGGAACATGTTTGCTGTACTAACAGCACATGGGAAAGAGGACGCAGGAGGAGATTGCACAAGGGATAGTACTCACGAAGAGAAGGGAGTGAGGGGCATTACTAGTGGAGAGATTGAGCATAGCGTGGCAGGGGGAGGGATAATACTCAGAGAGGTGAGGAGGGAGAGGGAGGTTGGCAGTCAAACAGGAGGAGGGGAGGGGTCTCAATTGAGAGGGGCAGGGGGTAAGACACTGGGGCAAATGGTAAAAGCAACGTCTTGAGTGGCCCCAGGAATAAGAACCTGGGTGGGGGGTGGCAATGGGCACAAGGAAAGAGGAGGGGGTGTACTGGTGTTGGAGGATTCCATACTCAAGGGGATCAGATGGGGCTGCAAGAGGGAGAGGCACAGTCAGATATGGGTGGAGTCCATACCAGGATTAAAGGCAGACAAGGCAGGACAGGTAATCCTAAGGTGTGTAAGGAAGGGTAGGAGGAAACCACACATTGTGGTACATGTGGGGACAAATGACCAAGCAAGGGAAACGGTGGAGCTAACAAGGGAGAGGACTGAGGAAGTGGGTAGGTTGTGCAAGGAGACTGGGGAGTCTATGGCTTTCTCCTAGGTGCTCCCAGTACCCTGCACAAGCACAGTAAGAAAGGAGAGGATTAGGGAGTTGAACACATGGTTGGCAGAATGATTTTGAACTAAGGGGTATGAGGTTGTGGGCAGCTGGGGCAGTACCTGGGATAATAATCTGTTTGCAAGGGATAGGCTGCACCTGAGTGGGAAGGGGAAGGAGGTATTAAAGCAAAGACTGGGGCGGTATATTGGCACAAAGGTGGATTTAAACTAGATAGGGGAGTGGCAAGTGGACAGCAGGTAGGCAGGTATCTGATAAGAGTGGAGTCACAGCCTACCTCCCAGGCTAGCAGGGAAGGACTCAGGGCGGCGGAAATAGGAGGAAGTAGAAGGGAGGAGATGGAGGCCGGTGAAGGGAAGGGGGCAAGATGGAGGGTGGTCTCGCTTAATGCAAGAAGTTTAGGCAACAAATCAGCTGAGCTACAGGCACCCTTAGCAGTGTGGAGGGTGGATATTGCAGCTGTCACAGAAACATGGGCAACTGAGCACCAGGACTGGGATCTGGCAATCCCAGGATACAAATTATACAGGAAGAAACGTGGGGGGGGGGGTGGCAGTCTATGTGTGGGACGGGATCAAATGCACAAGGGATGGGGGGGGAAGGAGAACAGAGGCAATCTGGCTGCAGTTCCTAGACCCAAGGGGTAGGAAACTGAGGTTTGGGGAGGTATACAGGCCGCCGTCCCAGTCAGAGGAGCTTGACAGGGAATTAGCAGGACAAATCAGAAAGGTATGCAGAAAAGGGAAGGTTGTCAAAGTAGGGGATTTCAACTTACAGGGGTTGACTGCAGCATTCCGGTTACCTCCAGTGCTAGGGAGCAAGTGCTCCTGGATGCGATCCAGGAGGGTCTCCTGACACAGTTGGTTAGTGTACCTACTAGGCTAAAGAACACTTTAGATCTGTTACTGTCGAATGGGGCGGCAGTAAGAGAAATAAAGGTAGAGGACCCACTAGCCGACAGCGATCACCAAATGGTGTGGTTTAATATATCACAATGTGTGGGGAGCCAGAGAAATCATAGAAAAACAGAATTTGACGGCAGATAAGGACCGCTTGGCCCATCTAGTCTGCCCATACCCCATGCCCATCAGTTACTCGGGTGGTAAACTTCAGGGGGGCGGACTTTGGGAGGATGCAGGAAGTACTGAAAGGGAAACTGGAAGGCATAAGGCAGGAGATGGACGAAGAGCAGAAATGGGATATTATTAAATGGGGGATTACAGAGGCAACAGAAGCCTGCACCAAGACACAGAGTAAGAGGAGCAGAGCAAGAAAACCATGCTGGTTGAACAGCGAGGTAGTGAAGGTGGTGAGGGCAAAACAAGAGGCACACCAGAGGTATAGGAGGACGGGGAAGGAAGTGGACAGGGAGAAGTATGCAAGATGGTCCAGGGAGGTGACCAGAAAAGTGAGAGAAGCCAAGGCCCAGGGGGAGCTGAGATTTGCACAGAGAATTAACGAGGGGGGGGGCCTTTTTCAGATACATCAGGGAGAAAAGGAAGTACAAGGAGACAGTAGTGAGCATAAAAAGGGGTGGGAAGTGGACAGAAAAGGGGAAGGAGCAGGCAGATGCACTGAATGAATATTTTTGCTCAGCGTTCATGGAAGAAAAGGGAGGACCACTACCACCATGGGCTGGGAGGGTGGGGACAGGGGGAGAGGAGGCGACAGATGGAAGAACTGAGGCAAGCAGAGTCCTAGAGGGACTGAGGACACTGAAGGTAGACAAGGCACCAGGGCCGGATGGTATCCACTCCAGGGAGCTGAGGGAGATGGCGGAGGTGTTGGCGGAGCTGCTGGCAGATCTGTACAGCACCTCACTGGAGTCGGGATATGTGCCACTGGACTGAAGGATGGCACATGTAGAACCATTACACAAGAGCGGACCAAGTGATGAACTGGGTAATTATCATCCAGTAAGTCTCACCTCCATAGTGTGCAAACTCATGGAAATGATACTAAAGGAAAGACTGGTGTTGTACCTGGAGGACAATGGCCTCCAGGATGTGAGGTAGCATGGGTTCATTTCAGTGAAATCTTGTCAAACCAACCTGATACAATATTATGACTGGGTGACAGGTAAGCTGGATAAGGGTCATGTGGTCGATGTTCTAGACTTGGACTTCAGAAAGGCCTTCAATTCAGTGCCTTATGGGTGGTTTTGGGGGGGAGTTAACTAGTGTAGGGGTAGGGGCAAAAATGACGAACTGGGTTACTAGCTGGCTGAGTGGGAGGCTGCAACGGGTGGTGGTGAGAGGGGAGTTCTCATCTCCAAGGCTGGTGACAAGTGGGGTGCCACAGGGCTCTGTGCTGGGGCCAGTATTATTTGGGCTTTTCATATCAGACATTGCACACGGGGTGGTGAGCAAGGCAAGTCTGTTCGCTGACGACACCAAAATCTGAGCAGTGGTGGATGGAGCAGAGGGACGGAAGCAGCTGCTGGGGGACCTAAGCAAGCTAGAGGATTGGTCAGAGAGATGGCAGCTGGGGTTCAGTGCAAAGAAGTGTAAGGTTATGCACTTTGGGTGAAGAACCCAAGGAGAGAATACTGGCTTGGGGGGGTTAAGTTGGGGATCACTGAGGAGGAGAAGGACAGTACAGTTACGTAAGAACTTACCGTAACAGCAGATGTTCGAGAGGAGCTCTTGCAGCAGGCTACACCATAAGGACTATGCCGCCAGGCACTAGAACCCCAAGGAAAACTTTCTAGCTAGCAGTACCCAGCAGGGACTGCCCCATGACGTCGCCCCACCTCCAACGTCCGCCAATGGTATAAAGGGGGTGGTCCCCAACCACTCCCCAGTTCTCCCGCCAGAGACCCAGCTAACAAATATATAGAGAACCAAGGTTAGTGGAAACCCCACCAAGGGTTAGGAAGCAAAGGAGAAAAAGGATCAGGGGGAAGGTAGGGTGGGAAAGAACACCTACTGCAAAAGCTCCTCTTGAAGATCTACTGTTACGGTAAGTTATTACGTAACTATACTATCTTACTTCAAGTGGGAGCTCTTGCAGCAGGCTACACCATAAGGACTGAGTACCAAGCAATACCAAAATGATCTTAAGTGGATTGGGAGGTGAAAAACTGGAAAGCGGAAGGAGGCTTCAGGACAGTAGGCCTTGAAGCACCGCTAGACCAAATCCAGCTCTCTGCCTGGAAGCAATGTCCAAAGTGTAGCACCTCACAAAGGTGTGCACTGATCTCCAAGTAGCTACTGTGCAGATGTCTGCTGCCGAGACATTACGAAATGCAGCAAAGGAAGTTGAAGTGCCCCTGGTGGAATGACCCCTAACCGAGCCCGGTAAGGGTTTGTTGTATTTGTTTGTAACAATAGGTGATGCAATGGACCAGCCATCTGGACAAAGTCTGTTTTGCCACTGGTGATCCCAGGGTTCTCTGGGCAAAGGAAATGAACAATTGATTGAATACGGTTGATGTAGTATCTGAGCACTCTGTGAACATCCAGAGTGTGAAGTAAAGCCTCCCCTCGATTACAATGCTCTGGGTAATAGACCAGAAGGTTGATGTCCTGATTAAGGGTAAATTGTGACACCGCTTTACGCAGAAACTTAGGATTGATTGGCAAGGACAGCCTGTCCTTGTGGAAAACCAGATATGGCTCTTTTGCCATAAGAGCCTGAAGCTCGGAAATCCTCTGAGCAGAAGTAACTGCAACTAAAAACAAAGCTTTCTATGACAGGAAACGTAGCTCGTAATCCATGGCTGGTTCGAAGGGAGGCAACATGAGTTTTTCAAACAAAAACAAAAGATCCCAAGGAGGGAAGGGATCCCTAATGGGAGGTTTAAGATGAAAGCATTCCCCTCAAAAATGTTCAGGCCAGATCCATCTGAGCAACATATTTGCCATCTACTGGTACATGATAGGCTGAAATTGCAAAGAGGTGTACCTTAATGGATGAATAACAGAGGCCCGAATCCGAAAGGGAGAGGAGATATTCAAGGACAGCATTAAGAGGGCACATGAGAGGGTTCAGACCCCGATTAGCGGCCCACAAACAAAAATGTTTCCACTTCATAGAGTAGGTGGCTCTAGTGGAAGGCTTTCTAGCTGAGACCAAGACCTCAGCCACTGTAGGGGACACCCCATAGCATGCTGTGGCTACGTCTGCAGCTGCCAAGCATGCAGGTGCAGAGACTGAAGATCTGGGTGAACCAGTCTGCCCTGCTCTTGCAACAGCAGGCGGGAGGACAAGGGCAGGGAGATTGGAGGTTCCACTGCTAACTGTTGCAGTAAAGGGAACCATATCTGACGAGGCCAGAAAAGAGCTACAAGGATCATCTCCGTTCCTTCCACTTGGATCTTGAGCAGAACCCTCTGTAGAAGAGGGAAGGGAGGGAAGGCATACAGGAACTTCCCTGCCCAGCAAAGGGACAACGCATCTCACCAGAAAACACCAGATCTATGATCTAGCGAGCAGAAACTGGGCAGTTTTGCACTGCACGGGGACGCAAAGAGATCCAGGTCTGGGCGGCTCCATCTTTGGAAGAGGTCCTCCGCCACTGACTGCAGAAGTTCCCACTCATGCATCTTTGATCGAGACGAACTTAGGAAGTAGGCCAAGACGTTTTGGACCCCTGGAATGTGCACTGGTGTTGTCCGTCTGCACCAACAGGGAACCTGGATAAAGATCCAGGCGAAATGCTGCAAGGCGTATAGAATGGCTCTAATCTCCAGAATATTGATATGCATTGTTAATTCCAGAGACGACCATGCTCGAGTCTGATGATTCAGAAAATGAGCCCCCCAACCCGTGCCCGAGGCATCGGTTGTGAGAGCCTGCAATGGGGGATCCCTTGGGAAAGGAACTCCCGATTCCAGACTCTGTGGTGAGAGCCACCAGAAGAGGGTCTGTACTACAGTTTTGGAGATGGAGACTGGCTGGCCAAGATCGTCCTCCCTCTGATCCCACTGCACCCTGAGATTCCACTGAAGAACTCTCATAAAGAGGCGTGTTGAGGGTACGGTCAGTATGGCCGCCATGTGGCCTAGTAGTTGGAGCATGGACCGAGCTGAGACCTGGCAAGCAGTTGATAGTTTGTGGGCCAATCATCGAAGGCATAATGCCCTGTCTGGCAGGAGGAAAGCCTTCCCTTGCTCCGTGTCTATGATTGCCCCTGTGTATTGAAGCCTCTGACAGGGTGTCCGAAGCAACTTGGCCAAGTTCACGGTGACTCCTAGGGAGCTGAACAGGTTGAAAGTGTCCTCTGGGTATCCAGAAGCCGATACCTGGTTGAGGCAGTCAGAAGCCAATCGTTGAGGTAGGGGTACACGAAGTGACCCTACCTCCTAAGGCTGCTGACACTACCACTAGGCACTTCATAAAAATGCGAGGTGCCAAGGAAAGGCCGAAGGGCAAGGCCCTAAACTGGTAGTGTCTTCCCTGAAAGTAAAATCTCAGGAACCTCCTGTTAGCTGGAAGCACCAGAATATGGAGGTAGGCATCCTGCATGCCTAGAGAACAAAGCCAGTCCTCTCTTGATGCCAGCCCACCAGCGCAGAGGCAAGGTGCTGACCTGCGATGCAGACGACCCGAGTTCAGGAACGGACCCGGGTTGCCAGAGGGCTGGCCAGGGAGAGGGATCGAGTGTCCCACGACTGCTCTCCCTCTCCCTCAGGGGGAGGGAGGGTAATGCGTTCGGTGTACTAGGGACACCTGGAGGAGGACGGGTGCACCACAGCACCAACGCCAGCACATCTGGGGGGTAGGGTGGACACTGGTCGTCATTGCACGTCCCTGCCCCGGTATACTGGGGAAAAAATCTTGCAGTTGGACGCTTCCATGAAGCCAGCCTCGGGCTTCAATTAGCCTCTGAGCCGGCTCCCCCAGTCAGTTACTGGTTTAGTGGCACTAGAGGGCCGGTGCTGCGACCCCACCCCCGGGGGGTAAGCCAGGGGCTTCAGAGGAAGGGCCCGGCAATGGAGGTGGGAGTGTGGAGGTCCGTGACTGGGCGGATGATCAGCAGCCAATTGCGGGGGCAGTCCTCTTGATGCAGCATGGGAAGCATGCCCCGCAAGGTGACCATCCTAAAGCTCCTGTACTCTACGTAGTTGTTCAAGAGGCTCAGGTCCAGGATCGGGAGAAGATCCCCCATCTTCTTGGAAACCAGGAAGAAGCAGGAGTAGAACCCTTTCCCTCAATGTGGGGACAGAACTGATTCTATTGCTTTCTTGTCTAATAACAACTGTACTTCCTCTCTGAAGAGTTGGGCATGGGAGAGGGAGTATGATGCTTGTAATGGGGGAATGTCCGGGGCAACTGATGAAATTCCAGCACATGACCCCTCTTTTTTAACCGGAGGACCCATGCATCGTTGGTGATGGAGGGCCACCCGTAGAGGTAAAGCGAGAACCGAACCCCTACCTCTACTGCTCTGGACTCGGCAAGTAGTCGGGCCAGGAGTCAGGCGTTAGTGCCTGGGGTTGGCAAGGAGGCCTGGCACGGTTTGTTGTTCCTTGATCCCTGTGCTCCACCTGAGCGAGAGGGAGCTTTACAATGAAAGTTGCCTTTCTGCTGATGTCCTTTAGGCTTTTGCCCTCCTTGGCGACGAAAGTGACGCAGTTTGCCATGGGTTTGTTCAGACCTGTACAATTGATGTAAAGACTGAATGGCCTTACCCGAATCCTGGAGTCCATGACCATCTGCTCGATGTCAGGACCAGAAAGCATGGACCCATGAAAAGGCGCATCCAGGATGGCATCCTGAAGGTCCGGCTTAAACCCAGAGACTCAGAGCCAAGAATATCTCCTCATACAAACCCCACTGGCTGCTGCCCTGGTCACCGCATTGACAGAGTCATATGAGGATCCAAGGACATGTTTCTCCACATCAAAGTCAGACTGCAGCACGTCCAGGAGCTCCGTCTTGAGGTCAGAATTGTGCTGCTTTCTGGCAAGCTCGACTGCCTTATTCCAGAGAGATTTCTGGTACTGCACCATACGGGCTAAAAAAATTTCGCGAGACAATGGTGCACGAGAGATGAACAAACCTTTCTGCCGTACTGATCCAGGCATTTGAATTCTTTGTCCGGTGGCTGGGAGCTCATGTGCCGGGTCTGCTTGGTCCTGCCGTGGGCAGTAGTCAGCATGACCGAGTCGGCTTTGGGCTGGTCTCCGAGGAACGGTTCGTTTGTTGGGGCACGGTACAGTCAATCCGCTTTTTTGGGAATAGCAAGAGCTGTTGCTGGGCACCTCCAGGACAATATGGTAGCGTCTTGGAATGGGGGTACCAGGGGTGGAACCACTAATGGTTTAGGCTCATTCATGCCTAAGAAATGAAACGGTCTCTTCCTTTCTGGGTCCAGATCCTCGGTTTCCCACTGATTTAAAAATTGGATGTGATGCATCATATCCAAAAAGATGGGATCATCATGTGGGGAAATGGGGGATTCTCCAGGAGGGTCTGGATGAGGGGGAGGTGAGGAATATTTGCCTGAGGATCTAGAGGAGGCAGGGGATCCAGAGTAGTAAGACTCCGAGGATGACTTGGAGCGAGAATCGGAGAGCCTTCTCCTGTGACACCTGGAGGTAGACCTGGAGTGGCACCTACTTCATTCAGGTGACCTATCATCCAGCGGAACTGGCAATTTTTCTTTGGGTGGAGGAGGAGGAGGTGGCGGTGGCTTTGGGGTGTCGACCAGAGGTGGAGGGGCCTGTGGTTCCTTAGGCAGAATATCTTTCCTGAATGTATCCCACCAGGAACTGAAGAGGTCCTTTACCTCAGCCAATGAGACCACAGCAAGTGCTGATGGATCTGGCATACTGGCCTCTTCGTCAGGTTCCCGGGGCGGCGGTTCTGACGGGTCATTTGGGTCTAGCATAGCACCGGTGACTTTGGCTTCTCTGGCATCAGGTCCTTGGGAGGCAGAGGGTCTGATGGCAGGTTTGCCGGTACTTCATCCTCCGTCAGTGCTGGATCGGGCGTTGGATGTGGCCTCATCTCAGCTGGTGGCTGATCTGACATCCACTTGGGGGCGCCAGTGGCATGGAAGACCCTGACGTTGACGAAGACGATGGGTTGTAATGTCTGGAGCCTGACGCCCGATGTTTTGGGGAGCAGGCATCAGGGTGAGAACCAGTTTCCAGGCGCCTCTTTCTGTTGTTGGGTCCAGCCAGACAATATGGCGATGAAGAGGCCTTCGCCGGAGGGCGGGCGGCAGACATGGTGTCGCCCACCTCCTTTATGGCGGAATCCCTTGTCTTAGACCCAGAGGAATGGCTGTAGGGTCTGAGACTGAGGGAAGGGGCCAAAGGCCCTTGCCCTGAGGAAACACTGGCAGACGTCCATGCCAACGTCGGGTGTTTCGAGACCAACCCGGTAGGTGCTTGCGTTGACAGAGGGTCCGCGTCCGAGCCCAGACTGAAGTTGGTTGACTTCCGATGTGGAGATATGGATCGGGAGTGAGAACGGTCCTTATCCTGGTGATGGTACTTTTTCTCCTTCTTGTGGGACCCCGACCCCAAAGAAGCGGAACCTAGGCCTGATGGAGTCTTTTGCATGGTAGCCAGTTGTTGCTCCAGCAGGAAAGTCTTCAAAGTGTTCAGGCAACGGATGCATGTTCGTCGGCTGAAGCTCTTGCAATGCGGGCAGGAATCAGTATCGTGACCGGGCCCCAGGCAAAGCAGGCAGGCCGAATGGCCGTCGCAGGCCAGAATCCGTTTGCCACATGCGCACTTTGACTTATGGCATGCAGACAATGACGGTGAAGACATGCACCGACGAGAAAATTAAATTACATAAGAAAATCTTTTCAAATATGGCAATTGACTGTTGGCACACAGGCATCCGTGGAGCCTATGTGAATGGGTCGACAGGGAGAAAGAACTGAGGAGTGGCTGGGGACCGCCCTCTTTATACCACTGGTGGACGTTGGAGGCGGTGAGATGTCAAGGGGCGGTCCCCGCTCGGTACTGCTAGCTAGAAAGTCTTCCATGGGGTCCTAGTGCCTGGCTGCATAGTCGTTATGGTGTAGCCTGCTGCAAGAGCTTCCACTCGAAGTAAGATCTACGGGTAATGATAACAGGGACCATGAACAACACTGCCCAGTGCAGGAGAGCAGCTGCAAAAGCGAACAAAATGCTGAGGTGCATAGTGAGGTTTTTTTTTGTCCAGGCGAAGAGAGGTGATCTTGCCCCCTCTACAGGTTGCTGGTAAGCCCACACTTGGAGTACTGTGTGCAGTTTTGGAGGCCATACCTAAAGCGTGATATCAGGTTACTGGAGGGGGTGCAGAGGAGGGCAACGAAGATGATATGTGGAATGGAGGGGAGAGACTATGAGAGCAAGCTGGGGGACCTGAATATGTACATCCTGGAGGATAGAAGGGACAGGGAGGACATGATAGAGACATTCAGTATCTGAGGGGAATCAATAAGGATGGGGTGAGGGGGTCTTTAAGCTAAGGAGGGGGGAGGGACACCAGGGGGCATGGACTAAGAATAGAGGGGGGGAAGATGTAGGCGGGAAATGAGGAGACACTATTTCACAGAGAGGGTGGAAGCACAATGGAACACACTACCAGAGTGGGTGGTGGTATGTAAATCTGTGAACAGCTTTAAAAGGGCATGGGACAGGGAAGAGGGAGAGAGTGAGGGTGAGAAGTGACAGTGGAATGACAAAGGGGAGGGGCTGCGGCAAACTAGGGGTACTAGTTGCACACTTGAGCAGACTCGGGACAGACTGGGTGGTCTGTTTCTGCTGGCACATTCTTATGTTCGTATGTTTGTATCAGTTCTGAACAGGGTATAAGATGGGATATTCACCTCACTATCTGGGGTACTAGGTCTGAGCCAAGTCTCAGTGACCACGAATATATCAGGCAATGTATGAGAAAGTCAATGTTTGAATAGAAGCAAACTTTTTTAGTAGACTGCACACATTAATATGTATAAAGCTCAGTCCTTTGATACTGGTTAGGTTGGCAGGCGAAGAGACTGCTGCAGGAGGACCAGGGTTGATTTTGACATTACCAAAACATAATAACAGCAGCAAGATTTTCTTGATAGCTTCAAGAAGAAGTCTGTGAGCTTTAGGTGAAACTTGCTTAGGGTTGCTATTACATAGCTTCAGGGGGTCCCTGAGCTGCATGCCTAGGGGGCCAAGTAATGTAAAAAGAAGAACCCTGGCTGTAAAAAGCAAGGAGTGCTGAGCGAACAATGCAGAGGTAAGCGGGATCCTACACTCTGTTACCCTCGTGGAAGAAGTACCAATTTGCCATGGGGGCTGGAAAGGAGGATCTAAATTAGGTAGCATAAATGCCAGTATATGAGAATCTGTAGTGCCGAAGGAAACCAGACAATCCAAAGTAGAGCTGTAACTGTCCATGCTGCAGGGAGACTGGTGCGGACTAACACGGGAATTCAGGGTGCAGAACAGTATGAGATAGAGGCAAGTATGGAAGTAAAAAGCCCCCATTATGCTGGATGCACCTAAAATTGACTAGTTTTGCAAGCTTCCTGTGTGCGGGAAGTGGGTGGCAGCAGCAAGGAATCTCAGATCGGACCTAGTGCAGAACTGATTAAGATGATCTTGCAATGAAGAGCAGAAGATGGCAGTATAAGTATTTTCCACAGAGTCAACAAGGTTGTTGCCCAAACAAAAGGACTGTCTTACACATAGATCAGAAAAAGGTGTAGCCAATCAATATGGTTGTCCAGGACAGTGGGAGTGGTCTGAGTGCATTTAAAGGAGGCCTGGGGTAGAGGTGGGTGGGAGGGACAGCAAATCAGCCTAGCTAGAAACAGATCAGACAGCCAATCAGAGCTTTGCTGCTCCTGGAGTAGTCAATCGGCTTCTTCCTTCAGCGGCTAATCACTTCCCTGGATTCAGATCCAAGCAAGAATGCAGTACCTGGGGTGAAGTCGGTGGGGAAAGCTCTCCGTGGTGCAGTAGCTTGAAAAGTGTCCAACGCCTTCCATCCAGCCGGTCGCTTAGTCGAAGATGGCCCAGTGGGGCTGCAGTGAAGTCGTTGGGGAAAGCTCTCCGCGGTGCAGTAGCTGGAAAAGCATCCAGCGCCTTCCTCCAGCCAGTCACTTAGTCGAGGATAGCCCAGTGGGGCAGCACCTGGGGTGAAGTTGGCGGGGAAAGCTCTCCGTGGTGCAGCAGCTTGAAAAGCGTCCGACGCCTTCCTCCAGTTGGTCGCTTAGTCAAGGATGGCCCTGCAGCACCTGGGATGAATCAGTGTAGAAAGCTCTCCATGGTGCAGTAGCTTGAAAAGCGCCTTCCTCCAGCCAGTCGCTTAGTCAAGGATGGCCCAGTGGGGCAGCACCTGGGGTGAATTCGGTGGGGAAAGCTCTCCGTGGTGCAGCAGCTTGAAAAGCATTGCTGCTCCCTTGCATGACTGACTGAGTGAAGGTAAGCCATGAGAGTGCAAGGAAACAATACCATCAACATTTTACACCAAATGATCATATTTTGTGCTACCTCATGGGCTATCCTATGTATACCATAGGATGTCAAGGTTTTTTTGTTAGAAGTGGTAAAATGTGTGTGTGCTGGAGGCGCTGGAGCTTGAGCAATATGGCCACTCCAGCTATTAGCTCTTAATACTTTTAGGGAAGTGCTTTTCTGTGTTCTTTTGATTACTGCCAGAATTTTTATTACCGTGGCTGGTTTATTAAGTCTCCCGGTACACAATGGGAAAGACCCAGAGAGAAAAACAGTCACGAGACTGAGCTACAAGTAAAAATATTTCGGTACCTCCAGTCACGTGGTCAGCCCTGGGATGTGTAGCAGCAGCTGAAGCAGAACCAGAAGTTGAAACTCTGCAAACTGTTGGGGCCAAATGGAATACCCTAATAAAGTCGGTAACAGGACTTTCTGATAAGTTTGACTTTTTAACTAATCTGGTCTCTACCTTGGAGACATCTCTGGAAGCAGTGCATACCGCGACAGTGGAAGCCACCAAAAGATCCGACTCAGATATCGAAGCAACGGCAAATTTAGTCAAGGGGAACCACCATTTTCGCACAAGGCTTGAGATCTTGGAAAATCAAGCCAGATCGGCAAATTTACACCCCAAGGATGCAAGGGCATCTGTTATTGTTTCTTGATGACTGGTTTCAGCAACGGTTCGGAGAGGAACTAATTCTTCGGCTGATCGCTATGCAGAAGGCCTATGGGGTCGCATCTCGAGGGAGACAGGCTAACACAGATGCCCCTTGCACCAGGAAGGTGGTAACAGATGGTGTTGGGACTAGGGATCGAGTGCTGGCTTCGACCAGAAAGAAGAAAATGTTCATACAGGATGGACTCCCTATTCAAATGTTCCCTGATATGAGCATTGCCACAAGACAAAGGAAAAAGTGATTTGATGGAGTTTGGGCTATTCTACGGGAAGCTGGCATTTCACATTTCACACTCGTTCAATCCAGGCGGATCAGGGAAACTCAAGCTCGGATACAGAAACTTGAACTCTGCACCGTTCTCTGTGTATGAGGCAAACATCAGCTTATAATAAGGGTGCACAAAACCCTTCAGGTACTGTTTACTGACTGCTGACTGATTGTGGTTCCCGTTCTATCAGGGGTTTTGTTTTTCATTTGTGGAAGAGACTGTCCACGCTGTTCATAACTCCCATTATGGAGACTGTTCTTAACGTTTTCTTTCTTAACTACTGGTGTAAGTTTATTATGTTCAAGCGCCACAGTATTAATAAGGTTCCTTTTTTCTAATAGCTGAGCAGATTTGAACTGTTGCTGTATTAACACGTAAAGTGATTAACTTCGGGGTTGCATGGTTTCTTAATTAGCTTCCTCTGGTAGGAAGATGCGGACTCTGAACTTTTCTGTTTTATTTCAATGTAATACTAAAAACCATGCAGCTCATGGGCCCCATATACCGCTATTTCTTTTGGATTACATTGGACTTTTACTATATGGCTAAATCCCTCACTAGGATGCATCTAACAGATGCGGAATGCTCTCCGTTGGTACAATAAGAGGAGTGGTGCCCTCATTGGATTTGTAATATTCTATGTCTGCAATTTTCAGCTGTATGTGCTTCGTTTAACCAACAAACATATCGTATAAAAAAGTGGCAAAAAGTTATGAAAGAAAAAGGTATAAAATGTAAACTGTGCGTCACTGTTCAATGACTCAGCATGAGGGATGCTTATCCATAATGATCAGATGCCATATAGTTTTTGATATTTACACTAATCTATAATGATCACTTCTTATTTACAAAATGTAATTGCACCCCCATGGTATAGTTTAGAAATAAAAGTTAGCAACTGTTTTTTAAAAATTAATATTTTCAGTCTATGTTTTTGATTTTTGGCACTATTAACTCTTTAAGCTTAGTATACGAATAGTAGTATCTCTGCTTACTGGACAGTAATGTAAACAAAAAGCAAGGACAATATAACTTATTTTGACCCTCCCCCCAACACACACACACACACACACACACACACACACACTTTTCACTTACCATTTTTGATTAATCAGAAAAATACATAGTGGGTATGAAGGCACTTCTATCAGGCCAGACAATGCCAAGTTGGCATAAAGATTGCCACCCAGATTTCCAGAATTTAGTGTCAGTCCATAGTATACCAGGCTACAAACAAACCTGTATGAAATGGAAGGAAAGATGAGAAGGCATACAGCTTATAACCCTTACGGAGTTACATTTCCAGTAAAAACTTTGAAATTCTGAAACCATAACGATCTGCTTTATCTTTGACTTGACAAATTATGCATACTGCACATTACTGTCTGCAATAAACACAGAATTTAGATCTGTATGCTGTGTGATATCATGTGTAGAAAGAAAAATATGGCAGACTTGCTAAATGTATCTGCTGCTGTTGTTCCCTTAAATGTCAGGCATATACAGTAATACTGCACTACTACATTTGCTTCAATAAATAACAGCCATACAAATAAAATAAATACTGAAAACAAACAATATTATCATATATTATATGAGCCATAAAATGCAGCTCAAAATCCATTGATTGTACAGATATTAAGGCAACAGTACAAATTCTAACCCTAAATATCAAAAGTGGAGAGACCGAGGGAAGTGCATTAGCAGATGACAACCTTGGGGAAGGTGATTTTTCCAAAATGTTTTGAAGCATTTAACAGATCTGGCAACAGTACGTTTTAGTGGAAAAACTATTATAGGGAAATTCAAGGACTCTGTTAGAAGTGTAGTTGCTATTAACCATTACTGAGTCACTGCAGCATACATATTTTCTGTGTTCTAATTTTTATTGCATATATTCCCTACTGCTAAGGGCTCCCAGAATTCTCAGTTTTAATCCTATAGAGGTTTGATAACAAGGCAGAAGATGGATGCACAATAACTGCTGGCTTTGCCAGCACTGGTAACAAAGGCCAGGACTGAAGTACAGAGGGTTATTGGGGGCAGGGGTGAATTCAGATAGCTACAGTACGGTGAAAAGAGACCATGGAGAATTCTGAGAGTAGATTTACTTCAGAGTCAGTTCTCTGTGCTGCAGGAAGTACTGCAGGTCCTGGAGGACCTGAGGTATATTTTTATGAATACTTCTGTGCCAGACATCAAATAGCTGAGTTACAAGCCTGTCTGGAGGCTACCCAGCAGGTAGTTAGGGAGGCCTGTGCAGAATAAATAGCAGTAATCTGGGCAGGAAGTGATGAAAATTGCACATTACTAGGAGAGCAGAAATAATCATGCCAGGATTTTCCGCCTGGTGTTAAATTGCAGGTAACAGGATTAACAAGTATGATAAAAGCAGCACTGCAGCACAGAACGTTTTCCAAAAAGTCTAGTTTCCAGCTTTAGTCAATATAAATATTAGCACATTTGTTAAATCCACTTTTCCAGGCAATTCCTACAGTATTATACTCATAAATATACACACACACACACACATATATATATATATATATATATATATATAGTCATTACAAAAAACTCTGTTAATGCATCAGTTAGGGTTGACAGAGCACCAACAAAAGTTTGGAAATTTGGTGTTAGTTGCCAGCCCCTACCGCTTCCTACCTCACTTCCACACACCAACAGGTGTCAAGGCAAAGTGCTTGAGGGTCATCATTCTAACTCTCACCTGTTCCATTTGTAAACAAGCTGAGGTGATGCAGTATAGGACAATGGGGTAAGAGTTAGGCCCGATGACCCCAATGCACACACTGTCGCCTGCTGGTGTGTGGAGGGTGAGGGATGGGGGTGGGACGGTAGGGGCTAGCAACCCTAACATTGAATTTCCAAGCTATTGTTGGTGTACTATCAACCCTAACTGATGCATTAATGGAGTTTTTGCAATGAATTCCCCTTCTTTCTGAGAGAGTTTAATGTCAATAGTAAGTGTTATGTCGCTGTGGGGCCCTGCACTCTCGTAACGCTGATTCAGGCATGCTATAAAAAATGACAGCTGTACTGTTCACAAGGAGGTGTGACAAAATGTCAATGTTGAAATATGGAGTGAAAATATAAAAAGTGGCAATTTACAAAAGTGGTGAAACTACTGTGACGCTAAATAGCAGTGGTCATTTTTGGATTTTCACAAAATTTTACATGTTTTTTTTTTTGGACCTCCCTCACGAACACTGGCACTGTGATTTTGTTAATCCATCCTGAAAGTTAATTTTGCACAGTGGTCATGCCATATTGAAAATGTGAAGTGAAAATATTAAAATTAGCGAATTACTGGCGTGCATAGAAACTATTAGCAGCTTGCTGCGTAATGCAGTAATTTTAGAATTTTTCACCCAATTTTCAACATAGTACTTTTGGGACCCCACTTATAACAGTGGCACTGTCGTTTCACGTGAATCGTTTCTGAAAGGTGATTCCAGCAACAGCGAAATCACCTTCCGGGACCGAAATGAAATGACAGTACCAGTGTTCACGAGGGGTCCCAAGAACCCTATGTTGAAAATTTAGGGCAAACATTCCCAAAAAATGGCTGAGGTATCAACCTAAGTTGAAACCTACCCCCAGCCTGCACACACACACACACACACACACACACACACACACACAGACTCCCATTATACGGCTTACCTTCGATTCTTCATTTTGTGGTTTGGCTTTGCAGAGCGCAGACGTGTCTCTGATCCTGAGAAGATCACTGTTCCCGACCTTCAGAGGGTAAGTATGGGTGGGGGTGTATGGGGAGATGGGTGCTCAGTGGGAGGGGAAGGGGCAACTGGGAAGACGATGATGGACCATTTTCTTTTTTACAGGGGAAAAAAAAAAGATGCCGATGGATGGTTTTCTTAACTTGCAGGTACAGAAAAAAAGGTTTGGGGCACACCTGAGTGGGCTCCCAGTGTGCCACATGACTTTTTTTGGGGGGAGGGGGCATGCTGCTGACAGGGGGATTGGGTACCCCTGTCAGTAAATTTGTTAAAAAGAATAACTAGCACACTGGGGTGGGCTCCCAGTGTGCCACATGATTTTTTTTTTGGGGGGGGGGGAAACACATGCTGTCAACAGGGGAATTGGGCACCTTCATCTGCAATTCTAAAAGAAAGCCGTTACATTTTGACACACTGGAGTGGGCTTCCAGTGTGCCACATGAGTTTTGGGGAGGACATGCTGCTGACAGGGGGACTGGGCACCCCAATCGGCAACTGTTTAAAAAAAAAATGATTTGGGCACACTGGGGTGGGCTTCCAGTGTGCTACGAGTTTTGATGGTGAGGAGGGACGTGATTACGACACGGGGATTGGGCACCCTGATGTCGGAGCAGTCAGTGTACACAGAACAAGAATTCGATGCAGGATACTACATTGAATATGAAAGATACTGGGGCCCCGGACGGTTTTCCTCATTTTGTTAGGTAAACACTTGTGTTTACCTTATGGGGAACAGGGGGACAGAGGAGAGGAACACGGTGGCACCATTACTTTGGCCCAAAACAGGCCACAAAAGGATTTAGTTTTTTTTATTTTTTTATGGGGTAGAATACTATCAGCAGTTTGACACTTCAAATACGAAAGTGCCGCATCCGTGTCTTTGGAAAATTGCGACAGTAGTGGGGAGCTGATTCTGAAAAAAGAATTTCGGGGCCTCAGATTAAAAATCTGATTCTGTCAGTGTGTTCCTCGGCCCCCGATTAAGTAAACACAGGGGCCAATATTTTTTAAATGGTAGCCGTTTTAGCTGCCGCTAACTGAAAACAAGATGGCGGCATTTGCAAAAGCTGCCAGCAGCTTTCGAGACACACATATATTTTATCCCACTGACTATAATGGGAAACTTGTTTTTGAATAACTTTTGAATGGTTTAATATTTTTTTTCACCAAATCTTTGAAAGGCACATCAGTGACCCAGACTGCATCTTCCCTGAAGATTTCAGACCAAACGGACAAATCATGCAGGCTGTAGCCATGAGCAAAGAAATAAGCAAAAAACAACTTTTTTTTGCATTTTGGGTTGATCTGCAGTTCTGCAGCCGCTCATCCGACCGTAACGCAACTTGCAAGATCCAGAGAGCTATAGTACCAGACCGCACATGCAAAATTTCAAGCAAATCTGTTGTACGGTGCCAAAGTTATTAAAGTGCAAACTTTGGGATTTAACACAGAAGTGGCCGGGCATCCCTAACTATACCGGCACTACCGTGCCAATATAATGTAATGTAATGTAATATAATATAATCCTACCCTGTTATCAGTTTTACAATATGATTTCTAAGCCAAATAAAGCAGCATTTTTTTTTTCTTGAGGAAAAAAAAGTAATTTGTAACATTTATAAAATACCTAAATTCTAGTAGAACTAGAACATTTTGCCAGCAAGTGACACTGGAAGATGTCTTGGATATGTTACAGTTAAAAAGGGTTAGGGTCGCCGGGCCAGTGGCACTGCGGGTTGAGGTGCTGGGCGCCACAACTCGCGCCATGCTGGTGACCCAGGATCTGGAACGAGCCTGGGCCGCTTGGGGTTGGCAGGGAAGTGGGAAGATTGAGCGACCAGAGGACAGCTCTCCTCTCTCGGTGGGTTCCAGGAGCTATGCCCAGCACATCAGTGGCCTCTGGTGGAGACCGGAGGTACTGACATGCTTAGGGCTAAACTAGAGGGTTGTGGAGCCACAGCAGGATATCCCCTGGAGTCACTGCACGTTCTGGGATCCGCATGGGGTGGGGGAGGAAAGGTGCAACAAAAAACAAAAAACTCCTCTACCTCCTGATAGGTGACGGAGGGTTGGGGGGGCAGTCCACCACGCCCAACGTCGGGCTCCATCTCTCGCTCCTCTGCTCTCCGCTGTCTCTCGCCTGCCACCAGACTTGATTACAGATAGAGCACTGGGGTAGTATCTGGCGGTCCCACCTCGGGGGACTCAGAGGCGGGGGGGCCGGGTGGCAGCAGGGGTGAATGGAGAGACGCCCTCCAGAAGGAGTGAGGGGGAGCTTCAGGTGGGCAGGAACAAGAAAGACCTCTAGAGCCCACTCCTGAAAGAGTTCAGGAACGTAGGGGTGAATAAATAAAGATTAAAAAAAAAAAAAAAAAAGGTTAGGGTCAAATTGTTCATTGAATTTCGCTGCAGTGCTGTTTTAATATACAACAGAATTATAGGGTTTATGTACGATGCATATCAAAGTGCTTTACAAAGCAAGAAGTTCAGTCCTGGTAATGCAGGGAGTTGTTCTGATAGACATGGCTACCATTAAAGCACCCAACCATGGAAAGTTGCTGAAGGTGTCTTATTTAGGGAGGTTATGTTGACCAGGATACCAGAGATACCCACTGCTCTTTACAAAAAGGCTACTGAGAGATCTTTAACTTTCCCCAAGAAAACTGCCAAAGACAGGAAAAGGGTCTTCAGTTTAATGTCTCAAAGGATGGCACCGCCAGCAGTGCAGTGCTACCCTGCATCCCCACCCCCAGTGCCTTAAAGGAAGTTTCTGATATAAGGTATTGGGGTTCATAGTCCAATACCTTATGCCAGCGTGAGCTGATTTTTGTTGAAAGTAGCTTTTTTAACTAGTAGCAGTAGTTGTAGTTTATTGTTTGGTCACAGACCATTAACAAAAATTTACAATACAAAATCTTAACCCTTGCTGTGCCGTGGACTGATATATCAGTACAGAATTACTATGCGCTCTAATTCTGTCAGCATAATCATTTCATACAAATAGTTCCAATATTAAAAACCTAATACTTATATGGTATGTACAAATAAGAATTTAAGCTTACATTTTATAAATTATGCATATATAGAAAATATAGAGCACCCCTAATATATCAAAAATCCTTTCCTTAAGCAAATTTTATAATTTTTGATGCCCATGCTTCGGCATATGCTATGAAGCCTAATACCTTATAACATTTGGTCGGAAATGCACTTTAATATGCCCTAGTTCTGCTGCAGGACTTTGGGGCTGACAGTGGAGTCAGGACGACAGAGAAAGACCACACAGTTTGCAAGCTTGGCCACATAGGCTGAAATGTAAGCCTAGGAGACTGATCATGGAAGCCACATTCCACCTCAAGATGCACTTCCCATCACACCTTAATTTGAAATAAACTTGGTTTACGTACCAGATGTACATCATGATGAAGGTTCTTCCCAGCAGAATACGATTGCAGAAGAGGTCTAGAAAGCTACCAGTTTCACCACATAGCCTATCTGCCATGGGTTTTAGTGAAAAGGTGCACTTCTGTTTGCGGTTTCTCTTGGCGATGAGGTAGAGGACATCTTCCGCCTCACTGATCCGGCCCTGTGCATACAGCCAGCGAGGTGATTCAGGAATAAATCTGAAACACAGAGACCTTAGTATAGCAGTGCTGCCACATAGTTAAGAAACCAAGAAAGATTTCTAAACATACACCTAGAAAAGACACCTGCTATACTCTTCAAAGGTAAGCTTGATTCACTGATGTGGTATTATTACACTCTTAAGGTAAAAACTAAGTTCACAGCTGGCCCGCTGGCGCAGAGGCACGGTTGTCGTCTGCGGTGCCGATGACCCGGGTTCAGGAACGGACTCAGGAGTCGGAGGGGCCGGGCTGGGGAGAGTAGGACTGAGTGTCCGGTGGACTGCTCTCCTACTCTGGGGAGAGGTGGGGTTGAGTGTCTGACGCACAAAAGACCCCTGGCGGAGGCTGGGAGTTCCGTGGTGGTCAGTGCCTGCACGTTTGGGGGGCAGACGCAGGTCGTCACTGCACATCCCCACCTCCATGGGGTTTACAGCCTACAAAAAAAAAAAAATGCCGGCTCCCACTAATGAGCCAGCTCCACTGCCGTCCCCTCTGGTCACCAGAGTTCACCAATCGGCGACTCCCACACTGGGGGGTAAGCCCTCAGTATGAGGCGGTTGCCGGAGTTCAGTGGCACTACCGGGCTTGGGGAGCCAGCAAAAAAAAAAAAAAAAACGTAGTTCACCTTCTTGGACAAATCACCAGAACAGCAGAATGTTTAAGCCAAATAAGCAATAAACAGCGTTTTACTTTATTATTTCAGATATAAGTACATATGCAAAATAGTGCACTTTTTCAGAAATTACAGACTGTTCCAATGTGTGTCTCTGTAACGCAGCAGTTTTTCATGAAAAAGTTGCAAGTCTGGCTAACTCCATTGTTTCCAAACACAATTCCAAACTTACTGATATTATGCAAACAAACAAAAAAAAAGATATTCATAAAGGAAACATTTTATTTTCATTGAACCTGTTCAGGTTATTTAGAAACTTAGAACTAATCCCAATTGCACCTTCAGTGAAGTCAGTCAGACTTAAACTTGGTTACTTGTAGGACTGGATAAAAGAAGGCTGAAGCCCATCGAGATTGTCCCCCACTACATTGTGGGTCATTGTTCCTAAATCCGGTTAACAGTTAGCCAGTAATCTAAGCCTTTCTCAGAGGCACTAACGGTGTTAAGATCTATAAGTTCTTGTGGAAGCCTGCTCCAAACTCCAGGTGTTCTTACTGTGAAAAAGTTAAGTCTTTTGTTGGTTTTTGCCTTACTAACCTAAAGCTGTTTGTTAATGGAGTCGGGTCACTATTTTTCTCTGTGAGAAAGTTAATCCACGCTGTTGCATTAGCATAGGTGAATGCTGAAGTTTAAAGAGAAACAGGAGACCACCTCTGCATCTCCTTGTTTGCAGGGAGTGGAGCCCTATGGCATGGAGTTTCTCAGTGTACTCTTTAGAAGCTTAATGTGGGACCATCTTGGTGGCCCGCCTCTGTATTTGCTCTATCCTTTCAATGTCTTTGATAAGGTAGGGACTCCAAAAGGGAGAACCATAATCAGAATAGGATCTAATATGTGTCCTATATAGTGGTATTAGACATTCTTCCGTCTTGGAGATAAAGGTGGCGGTTTCTTCGTTTAAGAGGTCCATTAGATAGTTTAGCAACTTTTGTACATTGATCTGTGGAGGAAAGTTTATTATTAACTATTATGCCCAGATCTCTCTCTTCCTGTCTGAGGATTTCAAAGGGATATTATTTAGGGTATAGGTCAGTTTGGTGTTATTTCTGCCGAAGTGTAGGCAGTACATTTATCTATGTTGAATGACATGCCATTGGAGTGGGTCCATCATTCAATAACCGTAAGTCATCTGCCAATGTAATCCTATTTATAATACAATCCGCTCTCCCCCTCCTAGTTTAGTGTTGTCAGCTAAATTTGATAATATATTACAGGGGCCTATCTGCATGTCGCTGATAAATAAGTTGAACAAAGTGGGGCCCAGGACCGAGCCCTGTGGTACTCCACTACTCACAAATCCCCATGTCTGATTGGGTTCCACTGATTTTTACTTATTGGGATCTGTTGGATATCCAGCTATTTATCCATTTGACCAGGTGGAAGGAAAAACCAAGAGTGTCAAGTTTAGCAATGAGTTTGCCATGCAATACCCTTTCAAAAGCACGACTGGGGGCTTGAGGTCCTTGCTTAAAGCCATGTTGGAACAAGTCTAAGATGTTAAGGGTTGCCATTTCTTTTTTTAGCAGGGATTTAATTATTTTTTCCATTAATTTGCAAATGACAGAGGTCAGCCTAATAGGACAATAGTTCTCAGCGTTTGATCAGGAACCTTTTTTGAAGATGGGAATGACTATGGTCTTTTGCCAGTCCTGCGGTACCATACCGTGAGACAGTGATTTGTTGAAGATAATTGTCAGAGGGATAGCTAAAGCCTTGGATGTTTCTAATAAAAACCTGGGGTTTAAATTATCAGGGCCTGGACTTGTATTTTTTTTTTTTTTTTTTTTAACATCTTTAGAACCTGAAGAGTGTCAGATACAGTGATTATGTGAGGGTTAGTTGTACATGCTAGGGTCGAGAGTTTGAATACTTCTTGGTTTGAAAAGACAGAACAAAAATAGCTATTAAATGTATCAGCAGTTTCCTTGTCAGATGTAACTGCAGAGTTATTCACAATTAGGGAGCCAATTTGCTTAGAGTTTCGCTTTTTGCTATCAAGGTAGGAAACTAATGATTTATGACAATCCTTAGTATGAGCTATTCTGAATTCTAAGTTTCTTTTTGAGCATTTGAGTAAGTGTTTTAATTCTTTTACTGCTTGTTTACAGTTATGTAGTATTTTCCCATTGTTGCTTTTACCACAAGCTTTGAGTAGTACAAAATGTTTCTCTTTTTTTATTTGGGTTTTGACAGATTTATTTAACTAGATGGGGGAATCTTCCCTTTCTTGTTATATGTATTTTTAACTGGGACAAATGAATTTTCAAGGTAAAAAATCTACGATTTTAGATAATTCCAGGCCTCCTCGAGAGGGAGGAGTGGGAGAATTTCATTCCAATGGGTTTTATTTTGGAGATCATTAATTTCCTTATAATTTGCATGTTTGTAGTTTCTGAATATAGATTGATTAATGGGGAGTTGGTGTTTATATGCCAAATCACAGAGAATAGAGCTATGGTCACTATCACCTAGCAGATCGTATATGCATGGGTGAGATATTTTGTTTTCAATACTTGTAATCAGTAGGTCCAAGGTGTTACTACCTCTGGGTGGTTGTTTAATAATTTGTTCTAGGCCTGAATCAATTAGTGAGGATACAAGGCATTTTTCATGCTGGGTGGTGCCAATAAGTGTGTTCCAATTTATTTTGGGCATATTGAAGTCCCCAAAAATTATGACATCACCTGTGTTAGCCAAGTGTGATACATCTTTGGCTAATATGGATGTATAATCGAGGTCAACTGAGGGGGGGCCTATAGCATGCACCTATACTTAACTGTGATTGTCCCTTAAACTGAATATTAACCCATATACTGTTCTTTCAGTAACTGTGTGATGGGTGAGTTACAAGGATGGTATGTCTTCTCTAACATAGAGGGCCACCCCACCCTCCATTTGGTCCACCCTGTCTTTGTGACAGAGTCTGAAACCAGGGATTTCTTTCAACCATGAAGATGTCGGGTCCCACCAGGTTTCCATAACGGCTATAATGTCTATGTTATATAATTTGCTTTTGGCCTCCAGCTTGGCTATTTTAACTACATTTAATGATAGTGTTTTGCATGTCTTCTGGCTTTTATTTAAAGTTGTTCCCTTGTTACAGATTTGGGAGTAGGCCCATTCTCCCCCCTAGGATCTAGTTTAAATGTTGGTTAATAGCAGCAGAAATACTTTTACACAGGTCTCAAGTTTCAGAAACTGTAATGCTGGTCACTGCAGCCGGGAGTTGGGGGAGGGCTGGCAGGGTGTAAAATAAAGCATGGGGTCTGGGGCCTTGTGGCCCCTAGAAGCTCTGGAAGGTGTACATGCTCTGTGGTGAGTTTTGGGGCTTTTCTTGAAGAAAAAAAAAAAAACACACTTTTGTAACATGTTCCCCACCCCTAATTCCATGTGAATTATTTTTTTTCCCCACATGGAATCAGGGTTGTGGGAGACTGGCTGGCATAACAGTCTGCAGAACCTCCAGTGGTTGTGCACAACTGGCTATCCAACAGTGTGATCAACCACTGACCCCATATGCAGTTTTTGTAATATACTGTAATCTGTGTAAGATTTCTTTATATTTTTATATAAAGGCTGTGGCCTGGGGTCTGGGACCGTAAGGCCCCAGAAATTCTGGTGGGTTTATATGCGCTGTGATGAGTTTTGGGGCTTTTCTTGAAAAAAAAAAAAAAAAAACACTTTTGTTACATGTATCCCACCCCTAATTTCAGTGGAATTTTTTTGTCCCCAGTGCCACGTGTGTGTGACCGGAATTGGGATAAATAAAACATTTTGGAGGTCATTTCGGGGAGAGGGGGTTGAACACACTAAATACCACCCTGCCTACGTCCCGGGGGGGAGGTGAGGTCGAGAGCAGCAGCAGGGGTGAGAGAGAGAGAGGGCGAGAGCGGTGGAGGGACATACCTTTTACAAATGAAATAAAAAAAAAAAAATTAAACAACAACGTTGGCTATTACCACATCATTTAGCTTGCAACTACTTGAAGTCCCAGGAATGGTATAATGTTGATAAGTGACAAACTTCAGTTTTTACAGACAAATGCAGTGAGAAATAAACACAGCCTGGTCACTAACAAACACAGAGAGGAAGTACTGTATACAGCAGTGGTTTTAATAGAAACATAGAAGTTGACAGCAGATAAGGACCGCAAGGCCCATCCAGTCTGCCCATTTCTTTTTCTACCTTATGAATGTGCCATCGGCCTTTGCTCTGTCAATGGCCTATCTATTCATACTCATCTGTATTGCTCCCTTATGCCTATCCAATGCCTGTTTGAAGCCCTGCACTGTATTCATATCCATCACTTCCCTGAGGTAGGCCGTTCCATGCATCCACCACCTTTTCTGTGAAAAAGAACTTCCTCACATTACCCCTTAATCGGCCTCCTTCTAATCTCATGCTGTGTCCTCTTGTCCTGCTATTTTTCTTATATTAAAACATGTTAGACTCTTTCACCTTGTTAATGCCCTTAAGGTGTTTGAATGTTTCGATCATATCACCTGTCTCCCTCCTTTGCTCTAGGGTATACATATTGAGCTCCATTAATCTGTACTCATATGTTTTCTGATGCAGTCTCTGCACCATTTTGGTTGCCCTTTTCTTGACTGCCTCAATTTGGTTAATGTCTTTTTGAAGGTGTGGCCTCCAGTACTCCATGCAGTACTCCATATGGGGCCTAACCAGTGTCTTGTAAAGAGGGATTATTACCTCCCTCTTCCGATTTGTGATACCACTACTAATACACCCGAACATCCCCCTAGCCTTACCTACTGCTTTAGTGGTCTGCTTGGATGATTTCAGGTCATCAATGATGATGACGCCCAAGTCTCGTTCTTCCCTTGTGACTGCCAGCAACTCCCCTCCCAGCCTATAGGTGGCTTCAGGGTTTCTCTTCCCTGTGTGCATGATCTTGCACTTCTTGCATTAAACCCCAGTTGCCACTCTTCTGACCATTTTGCTTGTTTATCCAGATCTCTTCTCATTCTGCCCACCCCATCTGGATCATCTACTCTGTTGCAGATCTTGGTGTCATCTGCAAACAGACAAACCTTACCCTCCAGTCCATCTGCAATGTCACTGATGAAGATATTGAAGAGGACTGGCCCCAGGACTGATCCTTGAGGTACCCCACTTGTGACTTGCCATCTTTTCTGACTGTGTACTGTTTACCACCACTCTCTGTTTTCTGCCTGTCAACCAGTTTGCCACCCAGTTGACCAACTTCTGACGCGCCCTGAGATTACCCAGCTTATTAATTAATCTTCTATGTGGAACAGTATTGAAAGCTTTGCTGAAGTCAAGGTAGGCAACATCAACTGCTTCCCCTTGGTCCACCACTCTGTTTACCCAGTCAAAGAAATCTATGAGACTAGTTTGAAAGGACCTTCCTTTTGTAAACCCATGCTGTCTTGGATCCTGTGCTCCTATGGATTCCAGGTGTTGCACTATCCTTTTCTTAAGGAGTGCCTCCATAATCTTGCCCACTACTGAGGTAAGACTGACTGGTCTGTAGTTTCCTGCCTCCTCCCTGCTACCACTCTTGTGCAGCAGGATCACATGAGCCCTTCTCCAGTCTTCTGGGACCTCTCCTGTGCTCAGAGACTCACTAAACAGTTCTGATAATGGTTCTGCTAGTTCTACCCTTAGGTCCCTTAGAACCCTGGGATATATGCCATCAGGTCCCATTGCCTTGTCCACCCTGAGCTTATCAGAGCTCTTGTAGGACCCTTTCTTTTGTGAAGGGACCAGTGCACCCCCCAAGTCCATGGTGCTGAGTTGTGGGCCCTGCCTACCTTCTCTTCAGTAAATACTGAGCAGAAGTATCTATTTAGGATAGATGTTTTTACATGGTCCTCCTCCTCACATGCCCCCTTATCCCCTTTGACCTTAGCAATACCCCTATGGACTTTCTCCTTTCACTAATGTATCTATAGAAAGTTTTGTCATCTTCTTTTACTGTTTGTGCTAGTGTTTCCTTGGTTTGGGCCTTTGCCTGCCTTACTGCCTTCCCTGCTTCCCTTAGGGAAGTTTGGTATGCCTCCCTATCTTCATCCTGCTGCATTCCCTTATATTTCCTGAAGATCAGCCTTTTAACTCTGACCTTTTCTGCTACTGTTTTTGAGAACCAAAATGGTTTCCTTCTTCTTTTGCACTACCTTTTCTCTCTAACACAATGGGATGTTGCTTCAAGTATTGCATCTTTAATGCTTGCCCACTTTGCCTGTACCCCCTCACCTGTATTTCTTTTTGCCACGGCTAGCTTAACTCTGTTGGCCATCTTATCAAAGTCAGCTCTTCTGACGTCCCAAGTGACCTTCTACCTAGAGATCTGTGATCCTTTCCCTGTTAGTCAGTACTAGATCTAGGATAGCCCTGTCTCTTGTGGGTTGTTGTACCAGTTGTTTGAGGATCTAACACCCTGGGCGTTTCTTGGTATTTTTACTCCAAGTTTTCAACATGGGCTTTTTGTGATCCCACTGCATGAACAGTGACACTATCAGTTCGTTAGCTGAAAGGTGATTTTGCACAGCAACTGCGCCATTTGGCACCACAGGTGCAAAAACACATTTCGAACAGGATGTGAAAAATGACAGCTGTGCTGTTCATGAGGAGGTATAAAAAATGGCAATGTTGAAAAACTGGAGTGAAAATATAAAAAAACTGGTGAAGTCATGAGTGTGCATAGAAACTGCGCATCGCACACCCATAACGTAATTAGTTTTTGGATTTTTTTACAACAGATTTTCAATATAGGCTTTTTGGGACCTCCGCTTGTGAACAGTGTCACTGTGATTTTGTTAATCTGTTCCGAACACTGGTTTCGCACACCGACCACGCCACTGTGTGTTACATGTGCGAAAACAGATTTTGGGTGAGATGTGAAAAATGACAGTTGTACTGTTCATAAGGAAGTGTGGTAAAATGGAAATGTTGAAAATCTGGAGTGAAAATGTTAAAAATGCTCAAAGTTACATGCATGCGTAGAAACTGGCAACGCACACTTGTAACAGTCATGTTTGGGGATTTTTTCACCAAATTTTCAGCACAGGGTTTTTGGGGACCTACCTCATGAACAATGTCACTGTGATATTCTTAATCTGTCCTGAACATTGATTTCGCACACTGACCGTGCCATTGTGCGCTACATGTGTGAAAACACATTTCAGGCAAGATATAAAAAAAAAAAAAGACAGCTGTACTGTTCACAAGAAGGTGTGGTAAAATGGCACTGTTGAAAATCTGGAGTGAAAATATTAAAAATGCTGGAAGTTACAAGCGTGCATAGAAACAACTGCTTGCAGCTTACTTAAAGTCATTTTAAATTTTTTTCACCAAATGCTCAATCTTGAGGGTTTTGGGATTCCCACCTCATGAACTGTGACACTTTCATTTCGTTATCGGTCCCGAAGGTGGTTCCATGCAGTGACTGCAAAATCACCTTGGACTGAATAACAAAATAACAGTGACTGAGTTCATGAGGTGGGGTCCCAAGAACCCCATGTTGAAAATTTGGTGAAACAATTCCCAGAAATTATTTTATTTTTTATTTAAAATTTTGATGACCGGGAAAGGCACACTGAGCCGAGGCTCGTTTCCAGGTGCGACCCTGGTCGAGATATGCACCAAGGTTGAAAAAACAAACAAACAAAAAAAAAGTTATGCCATTATACAGCTTACCGGCATTTCTTCAGTTCGCGGTCAGCTTTGAAGAGTGCAGACTTGTTCCCAGTCCACCGAAGATCGTTGCGCTGGGCTCCAGAGGTAACTATGGGGTTAGGTGGGGGTGTGGAGAGGTGGGGTATGCAGAGGGTGGGCACGGGTTGGGGGAGGAGGGCAAAAGAATCAATGAGGGACAGTTTTCTTACTCTAGGTCTTCTTTTTTTTTTTTTTTAAGACGACGGGGGACTTTTGCCACGCTGGGGTGGGCTCCCAGCATGGCACCAGACATGGCAGTTTACTTTGGGGGGTGGCAGTGGAGCAGACAGGGGATTGGGCACTCCCCATCAGCCATTTGTGCTGGGGGGGGGGGCGCATGAACCTGGCTTCACTGTCAGAAAAATTAGAGAAGCAGTGATGGGACTTTTTTTCCTCAGCTAACGACTAGCTCTCTCCAGATTAACAGGGAATTAAGTTGTGATTAGAATTACTAAAAAAAAAAAGAACAGAGGAGCAGGAACTTACTGTGCACCAGGCTTTCTGTGGGTTCCCTTTAACAGGCTGTACATAGGGCCAGTCAGATGATCACTACTTCTGGAAGCTGGTCAAAGAATGCTTCCTCTTCAGCTGCTTTTTCTTGGCTGCCACGATGCCCAGCAGAGACACTGCCACCCCAGGCTCATGGTCCCCCTCCTCTAAGTCACTAATTTGACTAATATCGGACTGAATCAGGGACTCCTAGTAAAACTCGGGCTAAGCTTTCTTTCACTGACGACCTGTCTCTGACAACTCAGACACCTTCAGTTTTCCCCGGCTCAGCTGACTGTCACTCGCACTGTCACTGTCAGCTGCTTGCCTGTCAGACTTGCCACTCATAAATGTGGATCAAATCATCGCAATCATTCTGCAACTGCACAGTCACTGTTTTGCCAAAGTGAAGCAGGCAGACTGGGAACGAGCGCAGCGGGGGTGCGCTACATTCTGTGCATGCGCTGACTTAAAGGGTCGAAGCGGGTTTGGATGAGGGCTTGCGGGTGAGCGGGTTTTAAAGCCCTAAATCAGGTCTGACCCACGAAATGCAGGTCACTTGGGGGCTCTGCTTTTACCCAGCACTATACTGCCCCCGTCTGCTAAGGTGTAAGCCTTCCCAGCGGAAAAGAGCAGGTTTGTCAAAAAACTCTTCCCAGTGAGTCAGACAAGGGATTGCCTGTCTGGCAGACTGTTTCCTGAGCCATTTGTTCAGAGCCTTAATTTTGCAAGTGATTGAAAAGCAGGCTCTAAATACAGGCAAAATGTCTGAGAAGCAGACACAGCAGCCTCTCTCTCTACTAATGCATTAAGTGTCATATGGTCCTGTTTTAATTGGTCAAGATATGTCCAATTGATATCATTAGTACCTGCATGTACAACAATAAATGGATTTTCCCCCGCTTTATGCAGCATTTGTTTAGCCAATGAGGTTAGCTCTGATACCTTACCCCCCTACAACTTGAGCATGTGCAACAAAGTTTATCTGGGCTACATACAGCTCTGTCAATATGCTTTATAATGGAATCACCTATCACATATACCTCTTTATTGTGTTTGTTAAGGTGTAATGGTTCTCCCAGTTGTGGTGACTGGAGGTCCTCAGGAGTCAAATTGTATATATCCTCACACTCTGGGGTTTTAAAGTTGATATGCGGTAGTCGTTTAAATTTGTGGGTGAATTTAGTTGATTTACTTGTGACAGGTCATCACTGCCTGACAAGTGTTGGGCTACAGGGAATTTCCTCTATTAAGAGGCTAACATCATATTCGTGATTGAGGGCTTCATATTTGTTTTGCAGTGCTACTGGGGCACTGTTGTATATTAGGCCCCCCCCCAGTTCTTTTTTTTTTTGTATTTTCTGTGAGCAATGCCCAGTCTTCCACTTCAGCATGTGGAAGAAGAATTGGTTCTTTAGGAGCCTGTCTTATATCAGGATCCCATTCTGCTTTGGTGGAAACTGCAGTGGTTTCTAATTGGTCTGCCATAAGTTCAATATAGCTTTCCACGGCCTCAGTGTCTTGGCTGACTGTCCCTCTGGACAGAAGCCTTGCAATTTCTTCCCGTACTGTATGCACTAAAAGACATGTGTCACATGTAAATTCAGGTATTTCCCTACCTAGGCCATACATTTGACAGGAGTTGCAGTAGTTTTTACAGTCACAATTATCCATGTTAAGCTAGATGCAGTACTTACTTCTGGAAGTTCCTTGATAAATGGGTATAGTGTCACCTGTTCCCCAGCAGACACAGCTGACACGTGTGTGTCTCTGTGTGTGGCCCCGCGCACGCTCGCCATGCTCGCTAGTGCAGGCCTTTTCAGGAGTCAGGATCGGAAGTAAGCCGAGCTTTAACTTCCAGTTTCAGTGCTGATATTCAGAGTTAAAATATAGTGTTAAAAACCACTGTTCAGCTACAAATGCCCACAGTCGATCAGTATCTTGCTGTAATTACACCCAGTAGTAGAGCACAATCGCTCAGTAGCTCCTGCTAGATCATCTAGTGGCACCAAGCACTGGGACACACCACCACAGTCCCAGAGTGCCAAGCAAATAAGCCACTGAGTGTCACTCTTGCCTATTCCGACCAGGACACAGCACTCCACTGTTCAGTTACAAATGCCCACAGTCGATCAGTATCTTGCTGTAATTACACCCAGTAGTAGAGCACAATCGCTGAGTAGCTCTTGCTAGATCTAGTGGCACCAAACTCTGGGACACACCACCACAGTCCCAGAGTGCCAAGCAAATAAGCCACTGAGTGTCACTCTTGCCTATTCCGACAGGGACCCAGCACGGAAATAGTAATCAATAAAACACAGTTTCATTTAACTAATACCACCTCGCACCAGAGGTTTGCATACTCCAGTTTAAAAGCGCAGACTTGGGCAAGGTTAAGTTCACTGCTTAAGTTTTAAAAGATGATGTAAAGCTGGCCAAATCTAGGGCAATTTCAGCAGTGATATACAATGTCACTGCTTCACCCGAGTGAGAAAAGGTAAGTTATTTACATTATTCAGGATCTTCATGTGACTCTCCAATGGAACCACACTTTTTGACCTGGTTATGTCATCAAAGGGATGATGCCGTTTTCAAACCTTTAGTAATTTATTCCCATAACATAAGTCCAAGTGCGCAAAACAAATACAAGGGGGAGAAGGATGGAGCATCCAGCGACAGCTCGCCTTCTCCGGGGGGAGGGTGGGGATGCGGCCTGGCACCTGGTGGCCCCTGGCAAAGGCCGGGAGTATGGCAGGACATCAGGCCCCAGATGACTCAGGGGAGTGGCGGACATCAGCCCTAGCCCCGACGTCTGTGGCACGCCACTCCCCATGGGGGAGAAAACAGGAAAAAATGGCACCCTGGCCGGTTGGGAGATGGCCTCCCTGGACCCTCACTACAGAGGCTCCTGGACCCCTATCTGCCACCTCAGCAACACCCAGGATTGTTGGAATAGCTGTCAAGGTTCATCCCCTATGGAGGTAAGGGACCCTTTCGATGCAGGGATACATTGGGGATGCCTGGGTGCGGCTATGATATGGGGCGGTGGGGTCGGGGGCTGCCGAGTGAGTGGTTCCATGTGGGGCCTGAAGGAGTGACCCACCAGGGTGCGGGGTGGGAGAATAAAGAAATAATACAAAAGAAAAAAAAAAAAGAAGAAGTACAAGGCATACGTGAAGATGAGCACTCCAGCTAATTTTCTAACCTTCAGCTATCAAACTGCAGAAGAACAGTTTTTAATTAGAAAAAATAAACCATGCCAACAGGGACTAGACAAAAACAAACTCCAGAAAACATCTTCCCACTACTAAGGTGAGGCTGAAGTGTAGAACTACAGAGTAGATGCTCTAAAACTTGACCTTTGCAGTGTAAATAATTTACCCCGTCTTCTATTAAATCTTCCACAGTACCCCATTTTTTTTTTTTTTTTAATTCTCTGGTAACAGGCTTAGGCCCACTAGCCACAAGTGCCTGTTTTCAGGGGTGACCCAGGAGCACTGGGGAAGTTAAGTTACTTGCTCAGTCACACAGTATGGAAGTGGAGGTTGTGGAAATTAAACCCAGGTCTGCTGGATGTATCACGTTTATTCACAGCTCACTATTCTAATGTCTGGGCTACACTGCCAGCCCCTCTTTTGAGCAATTCCAAAACATAAAACTGCCAGAGAGAACTGGCTGAGTTCTTGGGAAAATTCAACCAGGAGGAGACCTTAAAGATTACCACACCAATTGCAGGTCTACATGGTGTGCGGTGAAAATTGTACAGAACTGCTAATGACTGCCCTATACTTTAGAAAGAAAGTTATGAGAAGGCACTAGAAAACATCAGTAGGAGATTCAGTCTGGCAACCACTTTGATACTGTCTGCTTCAAGACCAGTTTTTGCATGTTATGGCCAAGAAAAATGAAAAGATGACAGCATCTATAAACATTCATGATCCTGTGATTTTGGAGCTCACATTACATAGTCTATAGGTAATAGCTCTGCCTAGTTCGAACTGAGGCAAGGGAAAAAGACTGATAAGATTAACAAGTTGTTCCTTGGAACTCCTTAACCACCCTGAAAAGAAACAAAGTGAGTTCTCAGCATTACCTTTTATGTATGTACTGCAGCAACCAGCCGGCCCGATGGCACTGAGGGTTGAGAGGCGCTGAACGCCACACCTCACACCACGCCAGCGACCTGGGGTTGGGAGGAGGGAGGAGGACTGAGCATCCCAGGGACTGCTCTCCTCCTCCTCCTCCTGGGAGGGTGGGAAGGGATGACAGCGGGCATGCTGGCTCCTGGCGGTGGCTGGGAGTTGGTGCAGGTCACGGTCCACTGGGGGGATGATGCGGGCTGACACTGGACATGCTGTGTGCCGATGCGTGCACGGAACATCCTTGGCATCACTGCATGCCTGCGCTGTGGGGAGAGAAACACAAGAAGGAAAAACAATCCTCTCCGTGCACGTGAAGGTGGTCTGCTGGCGTTGTGGCAAACGCACCCAAGTCAGCTCCTCTAGTGCTCACCTGGCCTTCCGCGGTGAGCGGGGTAAGTCCCCACCATGATGTGGCTGGGAGAGGTGGGGCATAGGGGTCAAGCTCTGGCTGTGGCTGGGGCGGGGCCAAGAGAGACATCCGAAAAGGGGAGGGGGACCATAGGTACAACCCTCCCCCAGCCAAGGGAGAATTAAATAACACAAGACGAATGTGTGTACTGCAGAAGTATCAGCCATCATCGCTTAAAGCTCAGGGATTCTACAACCTAAAGTTACCATCACCAGCAATAAACCTTTTTCTAAGACAGGTAACTGAGACCCATTTGGCTCAAAAGAAACATACAATAGCTTGATAAGGGCCAAATGTCTTGCATGGCTGCTTTCCTAAGGAAACTGCTGAACAACATGATAACCAGAATATTGAATAAAATGGCTGTCAAACATATTCTGAAAAGGAGACCTATAGGCAGCGCTCTGTGTTAATGGTTTTGCTAGGTGGCCACTTTGGCCATCAATCAACATGCTTACTAGCCAAACTGAAATATCAGTTGACCAAAATATCTGTATCTGGTGCAGCAACTGAAGTCCTACAACTGCAGGAAGTTTTGTTTTCCACAAATAAGAGCTTAACTCCTCAAAAACTGCAGAAACGTTTTTCCACAACTGAGTTTAAGTTCCCAATCTGCAGGAAACATTTTCCTTGACTGATTCTAATTTCAAAGTACTCAAATTGTTTGATCAATTTTCCGCTATTTGAGGACTTAGGGAAAACCCTTATGGCACCCTAACAATATCCTAACAGGCAAAAATAAAGTCCGGGTCATGCTGGTGACCAAAAAAAAAAGGTCAACATGTAGAACAGTGCCAGCAGGCCTAAATGCTAAAAGATCTGATACCCCAGACTGGAGAAGGAGTCATATCCTTAAGCGCCACAATTTGTAGTTGTACGTTATATAAATGAAAGCCTTCCTAGCTAACAGCAGTATTAAATCCTCTAGGATACCCCCATACTTGAGATGCAGAGACTTATCAACTATGAACTAGATTCTAGGTGATAGAGAGAACCCACCTAACTTCCAGTCATCCATGTGAAAACTCTTCCGAGACAACTGTGCTGGGCTACCCAAGGAAATACAAATGATGTCAAAGCCTTCAGACCAAGGACCTGGGAGAACTGTGGCCATACACTGCCTACTTGCTTGAAAGTACCCCACTAAGTTCATCATGTACAAGGATGAATCTCGGGGGCAGGAGAGCTTTGGCTAGGATCAAATTTAGTTCTGCCTCACTAAACATGATACTCTAAGTTGTGGTCAGTACAGAATTCTCTAGATTCAGGAAGAACATGCATTTACTTACTGTAACAGTATATCTGTACCATCTTCTTCAAGGACATTTCCCACCATTGAGACACACTCGTTAAACAATTCCCAAGCAGTACAAAAGGAACCCAGGGAAGATGATGTTGTCATATATTAGGACATTATGAGAGGGCCAGCCAGGCCAAAGCTGGTACATCTGTGAGTGACTGTCCAGATTGTGATGTTTAATAAAGGTATGAACAGTACTCCTAGTAGTAGCAGCGCATGCGTAATTTCCAGAAACATTACAAAAACATGACACAGAACATGGCCATGCCATGTATGGATTGATCACAGATGGTATCAGGAAGCTCCCTACCATGCTTCTGGTAAACAGAAAGTGATACAGGATGCCAACTATTTGGACAGGTACTGTTTAGAAATAAGTTAGCTCTCCTTATAGTCCTTAGTACAATCCCAGATAGAAATACAAGTCCCAGACATCCAAAGTATGTAATAAAGCTTTACCCTTATTGGAAGGGGAAGAAAATAAACTAGACGGTGAACTGTATGATTCGGTGTGAAATCAAAGACCACTTTAGGCAAAAAATGAGAACTGGTTCTTAAGGGAACATTGTCCTGGTGAAAAAACAAAGAAGGAGACTCAGCAACTAGACCCTGTAACTCAGAAACTCTGCGGACAGAGGTAATGGCCACAAATAAAAGTGCTTTCCAGGACAGGAAACTCATGTCATATGTGGCAGTGGGCTCGAACGTAGCATATGACTTTCTCCAAAATGAAATTAAGGTCCCGTGATGGAACCAGTGCATGGTTTGGGGGATGAATATGCAAAAGCCCTTTAAGAAATCTGTAGGACATCACCAATTGTGAGAAAATGTTGCCATCTACATAGGCATGGAAGGCAGATACAGCCAATAAATGCACCTTCTCTGAAGGGTTCTGGAGGCCAACGTCTGATAAGAAGAGGAGATAATCCAGAACGGAGTTCACTGAACAAGTGTAAGATCTAACGAGCAGAAGGCACATGGCTTGTGTGCTGCTAAGAGAACATCAGCCACTTTAGGAGGAACTCCAAAGTGGGAGTTTTATGTCCTCAGAAACCATGCATGAAGGTGCAGGGATTGGAGATCTTGATGCATCAGGGAGTCCAGGTCCTGCGACATGAATCCTGACATAGAGGAAGTGCGAAAGGAGGTTCCTTTGCTAACTAATGTAGCACAGGAAAACAAATCTGACTAGGTCACCAGTATTAAGGTGCTAGCTCTGCCAGAAGCTTGACCAATACCTGCTATGTCAGTGAGATCATGGGAAAGAAACAGAAACACAGAATTTGACAGCAGATAAGGACCACTTGGCCCACCTAGTCTGCACATTTCCCTACCTACAGGATAAGCTGCAGATCCTAGTTAACCAACAGCCTATTTCTTCCTACCCCCACAAAAATTGCCTCATGTCTGTCTCATGCATTCTTGAGTTCTCCCAGTTTTAGACCCCACAACCTCCTCAGGAAGGCTGTTCCATGTGTCCACCACCCTCTCTGTGAAAAATACTTCCTCACATTGCTCCTGAACCGCCCCCCCCCATCTTCAAATTGTGTCCCCTTGTTCTTGCACATCTCTTTTTCTGAAAGATGCTAGACGAAAGACGCATGAAGGAACCTGCCTTTCCAAGACAGGGACAATGGATTGCTCAAAAAACTCCAGGCCCTGGTGCGAGCGGGCAAAAATGTGAATTATTTATTATGTGGGGATTCAAAAGGGTCCAACTCTGGATGGCCTCATCTTTTGAGTTGGTTGTCTCCACGGAGTCTAGAAGTTCCCACTCATGAGTCAGAGCTCGAGATCGACTCAGCCAATCTGCCAAGACATTTTGGGAGCCTCCAAGAAATGTAACTGTCAGAAATACACTGTGATTCACAGTCCAGTGCAACAATCTTATCACTTCTCTACACAGTGGATAAGAGTGTGTACCCCTTTGTTTATGTAGTGCATTACACTGACATTGTCCATTTGAATCAAAGTGCACTGTCCCTGATGTGAACTATAAAGGCTTGTAGGCAAAGAAATATAGCCCTCATCTCCAGAATAAAGATGCAGAGAGAGCTGTTCATCTGGGACCAGAGACTTTGTGTCTGGAGAGGACCAAGATGTGCACTCCATCAGAACTGGACATATCTGTCGTTAGAACTTGTAGAGGCATCGATTGGAAGAAGGGATTGCCTATCATGAGATCTGAGAAATCCATCCACCAAAGGAAGACACAGAGCAATAAAGGGGATGTGACCAGTATTAGCTGATCAAGGTCGTCTGACATCTTGTCCCACTGTACACACAGAAGCCGCTGCAGAATGCCCACGTGAAGTTGTGTGAAGGGAACCATGATGATAGCAGCCACCATCAAGCCCAGAAGTCTCAGCACTGATCTTGCTAAAACAAGGGACAGAAATTTGCTTTTAATTTAGGTTCAAGGTGATAAAATGTTATATGTTAGTTGGAATACAACATCTTTATACCTGAATAGATTCCTTCATGATGCATTATCCCCATACCAAGTATTTAAAGGGTTAGAGATTAAATCCATAAATCAAACAAAGTATGAAGTATTTATGGTATAAATATAAAAGGTGCATCGCAGCTATCTTTTCTTTATTTTTATTTCTTGTGTACCATTTTCATAAAAATATATACAGTATATATATATATATTTACGTTTTATATGTAATTCTTAAGTAAATTAAGTTACTTGGAAAGAAAAAAACTACTTATCATAGTAATCTTGTTTCTTCCAAGGGAATCTTACTGTATTCTGATATATGCAGTATGGTCTCACCATAAGACTGCCCAGGAGCCGAAATGGTTAACAGAATCTATGCTAATGATGGAATGCTAGGCTTGAGCTCGGTTTTCAAACCACTGTCTTTGAAATACATCCTGCAACCATAAGATTCTTACAGAGCATGCATAATAACAACAAACTATATTAATAATTGACCAATTAACAACACCCAACAACAAAACAATCCCATTTTTTAAAAATGTGGACAGCACAAAGACTCAAGTCACTAATCCCAATAAAGAAACACTCACAGGTTTCAAACATCATGGACAGCTATAGCAGGGGAGGTAGGGTGGGAGCTCAGAATACAGTAAGATTCCCCTGGAAGAAACAAGATTACTATGGTAATTTTGTCTTCAAACCCCAGGAAATCTTACTGTATTCTGACATATACAGACTACCCAAGCAGTACCTTTGGTGAAGGTTAGAGAACCTATTTAGGAAACAGGCTCTGCAGTACTGCTGTGCCAAACCTGTCATTGCTCCTGGCCTGGGTATCCAGGCTGTAATGGTTGGTAAAAGGTGTGAACTGTTTTCCAGGTGGCTGCTTTACAGATTTCCAACAAAGGGAGATCTCTTGCAGCTGCTTTTGAGGCAGCTGTACCCCTTGTAGAGTGGGCCCTGAGGCCTACTAGAGGCTCTTTACCCACTTTGCTATAGCAGAATTTAATACAGGCAACAATCCAGCGGGCAATGGACCTCTTTGAGGCAGGTCTGCCCTTCCCCACAGGTTAGGAAGACCTGGGTTCTATCTTGCCTATGGCCCTTTGTGTGATCCAAGTAGTACTGTAGCTTATAGCTCTCTTGACATCCAAGGCTATACAGTCTACGTTCTCCTGAACTGGAATGGTCAATGAAAAAGACTGGTAAAGTGATGGACTGATTAAGATGAAAGTCTGAGACCACCTTAGGGAGGAACTTCCTGTTAGTCCTACGGACCACCGTGTCCCCATGAACTGCTATGTAATCTGGCTCTGTGGACAAGGCCTGCAGCTCACTGATCCTCCTGGCGAGGTGATGGCTACCAGGAACACCGTTTTCCATGTTACATACTTAAGCTCTGCTGAGGACATGGGTTCAAACGATGGCTGCATTAGCTGACCAATGCATAGTGAGGTCCCATGCAGGAGTGGGTTCCCTGTGAGGAGGATGTAAGTGAAGTAAACCCTTAAAGAATTTTCTGAATACCTGGTTAGCAGCCAGAGATGCCCCTTTTCCAGCTGACAAGTATGTAGAGACAGCTGCTAGGTGTACCTTAAGGGTGGAAGGCCTAAGGCTGAGGGAATGCAGGTGTTCCAGATAGTCTAACACGACTGGTAAACCAGCCTGGTGACAGTCTATCTGTTTCTGTTGGCACCAAATGGAAAACCTCTTCCACTTAGAGGTGTACGTCTTTCTGGTAGAGGGTTTTCTAGAGACCATAAGGACCTCCAGCACCCTTTCAGAGGAGTGCAGGTCAGCATACTCTAAGTCCTCAAGAGCCAAGCCCTGAGTCAGAGGGACTAGAGATTGGGGTAAAGGACCCTGCCCTGAGAGGAGGTCAACAGGCTGTGCCTACTGTGTAGGGAGATTGGTTTGGATATTGACAGGGTCAGTAGCAGGGAATACCAGGGATGCCTTGCCCAATCTGGAGCAATGAGGATCATTGTCGCTGGTTGAGCCCTGAGCTTCTTCTGTACTCTGAGAAACAGGGGGAATGGAGGAAAGGTGTACAGGAATCTCCCTGTCCAGTCAAACAGCAGTGCATCCAGAGGGATTGTGCCCACTGCGGGAGGCATGCAATAGAATTGTGGCAGCTGGTGATTGTCTGGGGCTGCAAAAAGGTCCACCTCTGGGGTGCCCCAGCTTCTGAACACCACTTGCAGGATCTGCTTGTTCAGTGACCACTCGTGGTGGTTCTGGTTGATCCTGCTGAGGGCATCTGCAAGGACACTGTCCTTCCCTGGGAGGTGAGTTGCTGAAAGGGAGATCCTTAGGGAGTAAGCCAGATTCCACACCTTCATGGCTTCTGTGCACAAGGGGGACGACCTTGTGCCCCCTTGCTAGTTTATGTAGTAAACTGTGGTTGTAGTGTCTATTCTGACTTGAACCACCTTGCCCTGCACCATTGAAGCAAAGGACTGAATGCACAGATAAACTAGGGGGGCAGTACAGTGCAGTGGTTTAAGGCTCTGAACTGCAAATCTGGAGACCTGGGTTTGAATCCCACAGCCCCCACTTGCATACTATGTGGCCCTGAGCAAGTCACTTAACTTCCCTGTGCTCCCAGGCTGTACCTATAAACAAGCTTTCAGCTTAGTGTCTCTCACCTGGTTAAACTATTGGGGGGAAAAAAACTGCCCTTAGTTCCAGCAAGTTTATGTGCAGCAGAGACTTCTGCTGGAGCCAGGTACCATGTGCTACCCTAGGTGGGCACCCCATCCTAGGAGGGAGGCATCCGTTGCGAAGACTGCTGATGGTGGCAGCTGGAGGAAAGGCACACCTTCCATGAGGTTCTCATTTTCCTGCCACCACTGTAGTGCTTGGAGAAGGGTTCCTGTGACTGGTACCATTTTTGACAGGGAATCTCTTTTCTGAGACCAGTGAGACCTGAGGTAGAACTGAATGTTTCTCATCTGGAATCTGGAACCTGACACTGTTGCACTTGATGCAGCCATGTGTCCTAACAGCTGAAGAAAGTGCCTTGCTGTCCTGGGGGTATGCAGTTGTAAAGAGTTTGCCAGCTGTACCAGGCTGTCTGCCCTTCCCTGAGGGAGGAAGGCTCTTCCTCTCAGAGTGTCTTGTTACACCTCTATGAATGCCAGGAGTTGAACGGGTGTTAGTACTTACTTTTTCCGGTTTACCAGGAAGCCCAGTGTACACAGGGTATCCTGAGTGATGGTCAGTGCTTCTTTGACTTGCTGAGGGGACTGGCCTACCACTAGCCAGTCGTCCAAATATGGGAAGACTGCAACCCTTTACCTCCTTAGGTGTGCTACCACTACTGCCAGGCACTTGGTAAACACCCTTGGAGCAGAAGTCAGGCCGAAAGGCATGGCTCTGAACAGGTAATGGCCTAATGGCAATCTGGACCTGAGGTACTTTCTGGGAGATCGCCTGATGGGAATGTGGAAGTAAGCATCTTTTAGGTCCAGAGATGCCAGCCAATCTTCTCTCCTGAGTGTAGGGAGAATGGTAGCCAGAGTGACCATTTTGAACTTTGGCTTTGTCAAATGCATGTTTAAATGTCTTGAGATCCAGTATGGGTTGCCACTCCCCTGTTTTCTATACGGTGAGGAAGTATCTTGAGTACAGACCCTTTCCCCTTTGGGCCAAGGGAACAGGATCTCTCCTGCCTTGTCCTGAAGGAGTTTTGCTGTTTCCTCCTCCAGCAGTGCTGCTTCTAATAGGGTGGCAGGTCTGAAAACTCTTGCTCTCAGTTTGGGTAGAACCTTGAAACTGAGGGCAAGCCCCAGGCTCACTACCTCCAGGACCCACTTGTCTGTGGTAATGGATTCCCAAGCCTGGAGATAGTGAGCCAGTCTGCCTCCTGCTGGAAGTGGGGAGGCAACCCCGGCAGGCCCCTCAGGGGGTCTGGTTTTGTTTGTGCACCTGGCTGAGTGCTGGGGCCAGCACAGCTGCTGCCCCTTCTGTCTCTGAAGTACCCTCTCTGAGGCTGGTAGGCTGGCAATGCCTGAGCCTGGAAGAAAGGTCTGTAATGGGTTCTACCCCACCCCCTTTGCTTTGGTACTTCTTAGGTGTTGCTGCTTTCTCTTTAGCAGCAGCACTCTTATAGACCACCTTGTACTCATCCATCTTCTTTACGTAAGCCTCCGTTTGCTCACCAAAGAGAGATGTGGGCTCGCAAAGAAAATCCAAGTCTTTGTCTGGGTGTCCTGGAACAAATTAGTGGCCCTCAGCCAAGCAAATCTCCTCAGGGACACTGAGGTTGCCATTTGCCTGGCTGCAATGTCACTGGCATCCACTGCCATCCCAAACTGACATTTTGAAGCCTCTATGCCCCTTTTTGCAGCTTCAGACAGGTCTGATGCCATGGGTCCAGGGCATGCCCTGGCAATCTCCAAAGCTGTGTTCCAGAGACTATTTTGCTATCTGGACACATGAGCCATCCCCTGGAAGCCCACTGGCTAGTTTCAATGAGTTGCTCCCACGAGCTGGCCCGGGGCTGTTCCACAGTTCCCCCTACCCTGCTCAGCCTCTCCTCCCTGTCAATCCCACGTCCATTCTTCGCTCTCCCCTATACGCTCTCCTCTTCCTCCCCCTCGGCTCACCAGCCCAGTCCCCCATCTTCCTCTCTCCTGCAGTCCACCTGCTCCCCGTTGCGCCCCGTACCCTCCTAGCCCCTTCCCCCACACCTTTTGTGCTGTCAACAAAGCTTCTGGCCCGAGGCTGCCTATTACCCCCTACCCGTCCCCCCTGCCCTTGGGGGGAGACTCTTCTCTTCTTGATCACTGCTCTGTATTTTGCCCCTCCTAGAGGATGTCTCTTTCTGCACATCTCACTATTTTATACCTATCAAATACTGGATGGAGTTCAATTGCTGTAACAATGTTTAAGATTTGTAATTCTAATTCTTTATGTATTACTCTATACCTGCACTGTATTGTATCTGTTTAACTGCTACATGATGTGGAACCTTTGTAAAAGAGCCTATGCTCAAAGGTTATTTCCGAATCTATAAATAAATAAAGTTACTAACATACTAATTGTCAGCAGATTAGGCCTTATGGTCTATCGAGTCTGCTCAAACCTCAGATCCCTAGTTGGGTACCGAGGCCTTCCCCTCCCCCTTGTGTTCCAGAAACCCTCATCATCCATCTCCACCCCCTGGGACAGGCCATCATCTGATACATCCACTTTCTGTGTCTGTTTCACCCTCTCTTGAAGCCCTCCACTGTGGATCTCTGAACCAGCTCGCCAGGCAGCACGTTCCAAGGATCCACCACCCTCTCAGTGAAAAACCTCCTTCTCTTTTTCCCCCTCACCCTTCCACCTTCCAACTTCAAACCATGCCCTCTGGTGATACCTCCCTGTTTTAGTCTAAAGATTCCCTCCGTGTTTACCCTATTTATTCCCTTGAGGTACTTGAAGACCTCAATCATGTCCCCCGTCTTTCCTCTCCTCCAATGAAAACAGGCAGAGCTCCTCAAGTCTGTCCTCATACGTCAAATCCCCTAGTCCTCGTATCATCTTAGTTGCCCTCCTCTGTACCCTCTCCAGGAGCTGTATGTCCCTCTTCAAGTGTGGTCTCCAGTACTGTACACAGTATTAGGTATGGTCTAACCAGTCCATTGTACAGTGGCAGAATCACTTCCCTGCTCCTAGAGGTGATCCCCTACGATGCATCCCAACATCCTGTTTGCTTTGCTAGCGCTCAGAGTTATTCATACATGCATCCACCAGGCCCCCTAGGTCTTTTTCCCCTGTTGAGGCCTCCAGCACCTCCCCTCCCAGGGTGTACCTGTGTTTAGGGTTTCCCCGCCCAAGATGTAACACCTTGCACTTGGTGATATTGAAATTTAATTTCCAGATGTGAGCCCACCTATCCAGGGTGTCCAGGTCCCCTTGCAGGGCCAGCCTCCCCCATCCCCCTCAACTACTGCTCCCATCTTGGAGTCATCAGCAATGAGACTCATTTCACACCCTATACCCTCCCTGATGTCCGATATGTATGCATTAAACAGGATCGGACCTAGGATCGAGCCCTGCAGTACCCCACTACCAACCTCTCTAGGGTTCGAGAGCTCCCCACCGACCACTACTCTCTGATTGTGTCCAGCTAGCCAGTTTTCAATCCATCTGACCATCAAAGGACCTACTCCCAACCCCATCAGTTTCTCCACCAGACCATTGTGGGGGACAGAGTCAAACACCTTGCTGAAGTCCAAGAATAATACATCCACAGGCTTTCCCCTGTCCAGTTCTGATGTTACCCATTCGTAGAACTCCACAAGATTGGTTTAACACGATCTACCTGGCACAAACCCATGTTGCCAACTATCCAGACCTCCCACCTCCTCCAAGTACACCCCAATCATTCCTTTAGTATACTCTCCATTAATTTTCCCACCACCGAGGTCACACTGATGGGTCTATAGTTATCTGGTACTTCCCTCGATCTCCCTTTATGGATTGGCACCACATGTGCCTCACGCCAATCCCTAGGTAAGCCCTGTCTCAAGTGACCTGTTGAAGAGCTCCGCCAAGGGTGCAGTCGGTATGTCTGCCAATTTCCATAGTATTCTCAGATGAGCGCCATCCAGCCTAGGAGATTTATCTTTCTCTAGGACCTTAAGGGCTAACCACACCCTTTCAGTGGAGATAGCATCATCCGTCCCCTCCACCTTACTGGCCTTTTTATCCTTATGTGACACCCCTGGTGTACCTCTCTCTCCCTCTTGCTCCATTTCTGTTGCTCCCCTGATCCCACTCACTACCGCTTCTATCCCCATTGTGCCTTGCTTTGAAGATATCCCATCCCCTTCCCCAGTGAACACAGAGGCGAAGTACTCATTTAATACCTCTGCCTGGTCCCTCGCCTCTTCCACCCACGCTCCTTCTGATCTCAATCTGCCGAGCTGGCCCTTAGTTTTTCTCCACTCCCCAATGTACCAGAAAAACCCCTTTTCCCCTCCCCGTATCCCCTGTACCAGCTGCTGCTCTTTACTGGACTTTGCCCCCCCCCGCACCATCCGGGTGACTTTTCTAGATGCAAGATGGTACACTTCCTTTTCCTTATCCCCTCTCGTTGTTTTACATTTTTTGTAAGCAGCCTTCTTTTCTCTGACCGCTACCTGAACCTCACTAGACCAGCAGGATGGTTTATGTGACCTTACTCCCTTATGCCTCACCTTAGTGCAGGTCTTGACTGCCTCATGAAGTCCCCATTTTATGACCTTGCATCCCTTTTCCACATTTGTCATTGTTGTAATCCCCTTCAAGTGATCCTTGAGAATATTTCCCATGCCCACAAAGTCTGCCCCCCTGGAGTCCACTGCCAGTGTCCTAGATCTCTCTCCACCCCCCCCCCATGCTGATTTGAAACCAGACAGTATTGTGGTTGCTCCCAGTCAGGGGATCCTCTACAACCAGGTCCCTTACCAGATCCCCATCCGCCTGAACCACGTCCAGGACATGCCCCTCCCTTGTGGGCTCCATCATGTGCTGTGTTAAGAACACATCCTGGAAGCCATCCAGCAGCCTCTGCTCCTTGGCCACCTTAGAGGACATGGTTCCCTAGTTTGTACCTGGCATATTAAGGTCCCCCATCAACACCACTCCCTCCCCTTTTGGTCCACACTGGGCAATGATGTTGTATAGCAAACCATTCTCCAAAACATCACCCATCTTAATGCCCAAAGAGGCACCCAGATAGAATTTCTTGGTCATACAGTCCATCTTTCTGGAATCCTTTTCAGGTGGGTGTGATACCAGGGGAATACCTGCTTTGTCATATGCAGCTGGCCTGCACCACTCATTCATGGCTGGGGTGTCCAAAGAGGAACTCTGCTCCGGACTTGGCAACCCAATACTTCCTGTCCATCCTCTTGTCCACTGAGGGAAAGGAAGTGGGGGTCTTCAAGATTCTAGAGGCCTGTCTCTTCAGGGATTTGTGGATGGGCAACAACAACCTTTTTGTTGCTGGCACATCCATCACCTCCATATAGTCTGGCTCCTCTTCTTCCTGTGTGGATTCCTGGGTGAAGAGGTCCAGAGTTCGTGCCACTTGATTCATAAAAGCAAAGTGGGTAGAAAAATCCTCAGCTCCCTTATCAGGGGAGTCAGGGTGCTTGGGGTCAGGGGATACATCCGGTTCAGGAGGCTCCCCAAAGTCCTCATCATCCTCATCTTCACCCTCAGCAAACTGTTCAAAGGAACCAGGAACCGAGGTAGAACCCAGATCCTGAACCAAGGTCTGTGAACCGGGCCACTGAACCAGAATCGCAATACTGGTTTGCAGCACCTGAATAATCCTATTAACACTAGCTATTTCCTCTGCGGTAGGAACTGATGGACTTGTCGGTTGTGGTTTCTTAACCTAGTGTTTTTCCTTCCTTTTCTTCTTGACAGGACTTGCAAGTTCAGAGGCAGTGTCTGTGGTTCTCTTTTTACCCAAGGAACCATTACCCTGGTCAGAGGGTTGTTCAACCGGTTCCTTGGGTTTTTCCTTCTGAGCAGAGGAAGGTTTATCGGAAGCTGGGTCAGCAGCCTTATCACACATTTTTTCCTTCAGTCGGTTCAATCACCTGTCAAACGTCACCTGAGGACAATTCTTACAAATTTCACAATCTGCCTTCAGGTGGTCAAACCCTAGGCAAAAAACAAAATCAAGTGAGGATCTGCTTTATCAAACGGTTCGCCACACAATGTACAATGCTGATAACCTGTTTGGGTAGTGACATAACCAAGAGAAAACCTTAAAAAGTGGGTTTTCTGTGAGTCAGAAACCCACACAGATAACCAAACTTTTTTTTGCAGTCAGTTCAGCGACCACCGAAAGAACTAAGAGTTATCCCGGTTTGTCTCTAAAATCCCATAAATTCGAACTGGCCCAGGGAAAGGTTTTAAACAGAAATTTACCTTTTAAAAATATAAATAAATGTTCGATTTCCTCCTGGTTAAACAAACTGACAAGAAACCGAAAAACTTACTGGAATAACACTAAATGTAGACCAATCTACCTGTAAAACCAAGAACAGTGCTTTAAAAAGGAACAGAAACAAAAAGTATTTCAAAAAAACGAGAAAATAAAATTTTCAAGAAAGATGAAGGAGGGGTCTCTGAGGCATCTGTACTAGTCAAGCGGAATAAAGAATCTGATGGTTGCAGGATGTATTCCAGGGACAGTGGTTTGAAAACCAAGCTCAAGCCTAGCATTCCATCATTAGCATAGGTTCTAGTAACCATTTCGGCTCTGGAGCAATCTTATGGTGAGACCATATTGCATACATCAGAATACAGTAAGATTTCCTGGTGTTTGAAATCAGTAAAAATTACATAAAAAAAAGCATTCATCCTGCTGATACGTATGAGCTGCTGGACACTGGACGTGCCTGGACAATCAGGGTGTCCACTCAATCCTCTGGCAGGAAGGTTCTTGTTATAGAAATATCCAGTGCTACTCCTATTACCAAAGATACTGACAAGATAGACAGACAGGCAGACAGATCTTTATTTGTTCTCAAATGCCTCTACAAAATTCATTATAACAATTACATCATATGATAAGCATAAATAAATAATTAACCAGGCAATACAAAATAACATAAAAGAATAACAGTAAATAACATTTTGGGGAATACACTGTGTACCATTATTTCCTATTCAAACATACCATCAGCATCATGTAGTCCGGATAACCCATGAAAGTTTTAGGTATGGTAACCTGCGCTTCTTAAATGTGGGGTCCCGAAATTTGTAATCCAATTTGAATGAGGTAAACAAAACAGGTTATTCACCTGTAACAGTAGTTCCAGAAGTGGTATATGGTGTACATCCACACTTCTGGCAGTGTTCCTTTCCCCTTTAAATTCTGCCAGAAAGTCTTCAAGCTGGCTTCTCCCACCCAGCCGGGTGGCAACTCCCTCAGCACTGCCCCGTGATGTCAGATCTTGCCCACTGGAAGACAGACTTGCCATTTGCCCCAGCTTTGTGTTCTCCCTGGAGGTGAACAGGTCCACCAGAAGGGGTGCCCCACTGGGATAACAGACTGTGTACTACCTCCAGATGGAGAGACCACTCATGAGATGCCTCACTCACACAGCTGAGAGCATCCGCCAGCTGGCTGGAGATGCCGGCCACTTGCCAGGGGAGGTCAGGTGGGTCAGTGTGGATGTACATCATATACCACTCCTAGAACTACTGTTACAGGTGAGTAACCTGCTTTTCTAGGGACGTGGATATGATGTACAATTCCACATTTCTGGCAGACTCCTAGTAGTTCTGGGAGGAGGGGGGAAGCACAAAACCCCCTACTTAGAGAAGAGAGACTGGAGAACTGAGGACCCATAACCAGCATCTTGGCATGATTTAAGGTCAATGTGGCAGTGGGAAATGAAGGTGTGTGCTGACTTTCAGGTAGCAGACCCACAAATTTCCTGGATATGGACGTCCCTGGAAGTAGCCACTGAGGCAGTAGTATGATGGGTGGAATGAGCCCTTAGCCCTACGGGAGGCTCCCTACCTGCCAACCTATAGCAGAGGTCGATGCAGGATACACTCCACCTGCCAATCATCTGCTTAGCTACTGGTCTGCCAGGTGTGGCTTCAGCGTAGGTAACAAATAGCTGGCGAACCTTTCCCCCAAACTCCAGCCGTGTGCTCTTTGTAGTAGGCTAGCGCTCACTGTCAGTCCAACGTATGGAGCCCGTACTCTGTCTCCAAGGTGTGGCTGGTGAAGTACACAGGGAGATTAATTACCTGTTTAAGGTGGAAATCCGACACAACCTTCGGCAGGAACTTCGGGTTGGGGCGAAGGACAACCAGGAATATTACTCAATCCCAAAAGTTAGTTTCCTGATACTCAACATCCAAAATCCACAATCCCAACACCCGTTTTCCCAACACTACAATGCTGCCTACGGCAGAGTTTACAATCTTAAATATGGAGGGGGGCGGCGTGGGGGGCAAAACCCTCCGAAACATGAAAAAAACTCTGCCGCGGGCAACATCCTAACTGTCGGGCAACGGCATCCTGGCTTTGGGATGTTGGGCGTCGAGGAACTGACTGTCGGGATTAAGAAGTATATCTGGACAACCTTATCGCTGTGGAAGACCAGGTAAGGAATACTCAACCGAGAGTGCCTGGAGCTTACTGTTCCTTCTGGCTGACATGATAGCCACCAAGAAAGAGGTCTTCCATGATAGGTGTGACATCTTACACACCTGTGCATCGGTTTGAATGGCTTGCCCATGAGATCTGCCAACACCAGCAACAAAGTCCCAAGGTGGTGGTGGTTCATGCACTGGAGGGAAAATCTGATCAAAAAGCACCAGACCACCACCTCCTATACCACTGACTGCATACCAGCCTGCGCCTGGTAAGCAGAGATGGCAGTCAGGTGCACCTTGAGGGTCATCAACTGAAGGCCTGACTGGGAGAGGGACCAAAGGTAGTCGAGAATGCTAGCCACCAGGCAAGATAAGGGGTTCAACTCCTTGCCCTGTCACCAAATGGAGAACCTCTTCCATTTGAAGGCATAGCATTTTCTGGTTGACTCCTTCCAAGATGCCTCGATCTCAGCGAGGACACTGTCGGTGAGACCCAAAGCCTGGAACTCTAGCCATTCAGAAACCAGGCTGTCAGGTACAGGAACTGAAGGTCCGGATGGAGTACCTTCCCCTGACTGCAAGACAGCAGGTCCGGGCGGAGAGGCAGATGCCTCAGAAGCCTGCTGCTGAGGCTGAGGAGATCGGGGTACCAAAACTGGAGGGGCCAGTCTTGAGCCACCAGGATCATCTGTGCCTTGTCCTTCCTGGCCTTGAGCAACACCTTGTGGATTAAGGGGAATGGAGGGAAGGCACAAAGAGGGCCCAGGTCCAGGACCTGGAGAAGGCATCCCCTTACAGTGTTCCCTGCTGAAGGGCAGGCACAGTACAGCCTCAATTTTGCATTCTCCCTGGAGGTGAACAGATCCACCAGAGGGGTGCCCCATTGGGAGAACAGGCTGTGTACTACCTCTGGATGGAGAGACCACTCTTGAGATGCCTCGCCCACACGGCCGAGAGCATCCGCCAGCTGCTTGGGGATGCTGGCCACATGGATGGCCAGGAGATCAGTGTCCAGGCTGAGCATGAGGGTCAAGATGTGGAGAGCTTCCCTGCAGAGAGAAAGAGAATGCATCCTGCCCCGTTTGTTGAGATAGTATATGGTCATGGTGTTGTTCGTCTGGACTTGAACGACCTGACTCTGAACTCGCAGAGAAATAGCTGTCAGCACCAGCCAAACTGCCCACAGTTCCAACAGGTTGATATGGAATCAGGACTCCTCAGGGGTCCAGAGCCCATGAACTCTGTTGTCCCTCGGGTGGGCACATCAGGGAAGCACTGGTCATCAGGATGACAGTCAGCTCCAGGTGGAAAAATGGGATCCCTTCCTGCAGATGTTCTGGGACTAACCAGCACTGGAGGCCATCCCACATCAGTGACTGGCTGGTCGAAGTTGCCCTTGCATGGAGACCACTGGTGGGCAAGATCCCATTGGAGAGAGCGCATTCTCCACCAGGCCAAATGAACTACGCTGGTGCATGCTGCCAGGTATCCCAAGAGGCACATGAAGTCCAGAGCAGGGCGCAACTGCCCAACCCAAAATGATCAGGCAAAAGAGGAGAGAGCCTCCACCCTGTCCGCTGGAAGTCAAGCCTAGGCTCTGCAAGAGTTGAGCTCCGCCCTGATGAACTGAATTAACCTGCGAGGGCATGAGTTCCGACTTGGCCTCGTTGACCAGGAGGCCAAGAGAGACACTCGTCTGGAGGGCCAGGTCCCTGGACTACTCCACCTCCTCCCTGGAGGGATCTACAACTAGTTAGTCGTCCAAGCAGGGGTATACCCGAACCCCTTGGCACCTCAGGTAAGCTGCCACCACTGCTACATTTGGTGAAGACTCTGGAAGCCAAGGACAGGCAGAATAGCATGGCCGGGAACTCACAGAGGATCCCCTCCACATGGAACCGGAGGAACAGGCAGTGGGATGGACGGACCAGGACAAAGAAGAACATGAGAGAGCAAAACCACATGTTCTGCTCGACAGATGGTATGATCTGAGATACAGTGACCATCCTGAAAGTGTGCGGCCTGAGAAACATGTTCAGGTTGTGCAGATCTAAAAATGGGACACCAGCCCACCACCTGGTTTGGCACCAGAAAGTACCTGGAGACAAACCCTGGGTGTACTGGAGGGTCAGAGACTGGAGCCATGTCCTCCCTGTGGAGGAGCTGGGCAATGTCATCTCGAAGGGCTGACAGAATGTCAGCGGACACTATGTCCTCCCATGGGGCACGGGCTCGGCAAGGTGGATAAGCCTCAAATTCCAGAAACAGACCCTGGCCGACCACCTTGAGAACCCACCTGTCCATGGTAACAATGGACCAGGTGGAAAGGAAGTGGCAGAGCCTGCCTCCCAAGGAAGGACCCAGGGGAGTCAGGACAGGCATGGAGGAGGTACCCCCCCATCCCATCACTGGGCAGGCTTGGAGGCAGAGGAAGGGCTGACTGAGGAGTTGCCGGGAACTTGACCTCCTTGCTTGGATGACTGACGCAACAGACTTCAGCCGAGAACACCAAGCCACAGCCTACTGCCCAGCCGGGGGCTGGGATGGTTTGGCCACAGGGGCAGAGAGGAGCCGAAAGGGCTTCTTTTTCTGAGCTTTAGAGCCATTGGGATCCCTCTGGGTGGAGGTCACTGAGTCTAAGGTGGTACTGGACTTCTCAATCCAAATGAGGTGCCCTTCAATCCCTGGCCCAAACAAGTCAGTGCCCAAAAAGGGGACATCCGCCAACTTGTGCTGGGTATCTGCCATAAAGGTCGAGATCCTCAGCCAAGCCCTGCGGCGCATGGAAAACGCAGCCGCCATGGACCAAGCGCAAGAGTCGCCTATGTCCGTGGCTGTCTGGAGCTGCTGCTTAGCCACAGCTTGGTCCTGATCCCAGACCTGCTAGATCATAGTCTGTAAGTCAGTCAGGAGATGGGGAAGTACCTAATCGAGCATGCCCAAAAGGGCATGGGCAAAGTGAGCCATGAAAAGGGCCGAACTTGACTGCTGAAGGCCAAGAGAAGAGGCAGAATAGTCCTTTTTGGCTATGTGAGCCAATCTCTTGGATTCCTTGTAGGGAGGCTTATCCATGTCCCCGACACTGCCAGTATGCCAAAACACAGAGCCAACCACCAAACCCTCAGCCAAATGGTGCTTTGTGAATCCTGAAAGGGAACCGGTAGGGACCACATACTTGCAGGCCATCAGGGCCAACGGTGCTGGACAAGAGGCCAGATGCTGCCAAGGTTCCAGAAGAGGGCCAAGAATGGTCTTGGCAACTGGGAAGGCTTCCGAAGGGAGTTATCCCAGTTGAGAATCTCAGTAAGCGGGTACCTAGCCCATTTTGGGATGGGTTCCATCGGCAGACCCACTGACTCCGAGATAAGGCGGAGGAGGCCCATGAAAGAGTGGGGACCATGCTCCACCGACAAATCCTCTGCCAACTCCAATCCACTGGATGGGAGTGCAGGGAGGAGCCCCTGGACTCTGAGGATTCATCGAATAAAGGTTGACCGCCACAGTCACTGCTGATCCTACAGTGCCTGTCGGGAGTGACGGTGACCGACAGCCGATGAGGAAGCCCCAATACAATACCGGCATCCTTAATAGGAGAGCTGAACTTCAGCTGTTTTGGCAGCTGCCCCACCAAAATAGGTGGAGAGGCTGGGGGAGGCCGAGCCAGCACCTACCGAGCCGGGGTAGGCTGGGGGGGGGGCTCTGCGTCAACAGCCATGTGATGGCCAGAGTAGTGGCAGGGATTGGCTTCATCCCAGTGAACATGAGCTGGTGCCACATAAGCTCCTCATAGCACCGATGCATCTTACGGTGGAGTTTTTCATCATCCAAGGAGGAAGAAGAGGAGGAGGAGCAGCGGCATTGCTTGCCCAAATGTGGAGAGCAGGAACGTCGCTACCGACATGGGCTGCTTGACCTGGGACTTGGGGATCAGGACCATGACCTCAACCATTGGGGCCACCAATGGCAGGTCTCAGAGGGAGCTGACAAAAGCCAAGGATCCACCGGATCCTCTGGATCCTGAGGAAGAGGGAGTGGATCAGCAGGCTGGTCCGATCCTCCTGGGAGGTAACAGGCAGTACCGGAGTCCTATAAAGAGAGGTACTGGCCTCATCTTGTAACAACGGATCGACCTGCTCAAGTAAAATCTCAGTTTTGTCGGCCTGCGTCTCAACCAACTGGCCGGACGGGGAGACCGTGAAGCCTGCGACCTGGGTCAAAGGATCAACCATAGTCGAAACCTCCATAGAAGCACAGGAATAGAAGGCCCGAGAGTGCTCGTGATCCCACAATCGACGGTTGGTCTTCTTTTAAGCCTCATTTTTGGATTTAGATTTTGTGCCTAAGCAAGGTCCCTGCCCAAAGGTGGGAAGGGCCTGACACAAATCTCTAAACACCCCTGAAAAGGAGGCGCCTAAAGGAAGCGGCAAAAGGGCCGAAGCCAAAGAAGCATGCTCCGTGGCCTGAGCCACAGGTTCTTCAAATGCTGCAAGCTGTTCAGTGGACCCCGCAGCCCCTGGAGACCGCCCAATGGGTGTTCTCAGACTTAACGGGAGGATCCCATTCGTCAGGGTGACCCAGAAGAAGTCGTGCGTGCCGGTCTTCCAACATAAAAGGATGCAAGGTGCGACACAGGCCACATGCCTGGGGTCATGCTCGTGGCCTAGGCAGTAGATGCACATGGTGTACTGGTCCATCAAGGACATCGTCTGCCCGCACATGCACAATTTTTGAATCCTGATGCTGACTTTGCATCATCTCTCACGGATGAAGTGAAGGAGTCGCCTGAAGACAAGAAAATCCCAATGCGAAAAGTTTTTGTAAAGTAAAGGGCCTACTCAGTGTGAGAGCGGTAAAGAGGGAACCTTCTTCTTCTTCTAGCAGAAAGGAAGATCTGAAGTCACGGGGCAGTGCCAAGGGAGTTACCACCTGGGTGGGTGGGAGGAGCCAGCTTGAAGATGTTCTGGCAGAATTTAAAGGGGAAAGGAATACTGCCAGAAGTGTGGAATTGTACATCATATCCATGTTCCTAGAATTAAAATTTTACATAAAATGTCAGTCTGCAGTCAATGTCTGAAATATTTTGGAAAATGTCTATAGCTTGGCACTAGCTAATGATGCCTTTGGGAAAATAATCCTCATCAGAAATAGCGGGACTACTTTAAAGGGAAAATATGGGAGAAAGTATGTTACATGTATGATACCCTGTTGCAAGCAAGATTTTTATAGATATAACACCTGGGATGTAATTTTAGAAGGCCATCTAACATTTACTAAACTGGTTTAACAATTACTTAAGTTACCGATAAATGAACAGGAAAACCAAACCAACTTTTTCTACAAGGATCTAGCCATTTTCTAGCATAGCAGTTTTATTATACTGTCTTAGTCTCAGACTAGAAGAAATAGCTTTCAAGAAATAATGCTATTTCAGGAGTATTTCTAGTCGTACAGATATAAATAAAAATGTCAGCAGCTGTCCACTATTCAAATATAGTTTACCTATGATATTTCTTGACCATTTATCTTTGGTGCCTTTGTAGATTTGACAGTGTAAAATTACACGTGCCAGATTTTCAACATGTCCTATACCACAAATACAGTTATCGGAAATAACTTTTTTGTGTTATTCTTGGAGACAAAGGTGCCAAATCTAGGTTTTGTTATAACCACTCTCAGACCTGGCTCTTTAATAATAAGATTCTAAAATGGGCTCAATTTTAAGCAAAACTAATACAGGACTAAATTTATCAACAGTTTAGCCATCACTTCCTATCTGACTATATCCAACAAGCTGTTTTTTTTTTTGTTTTTTTTTTATTAGAGCACTTTAATTAGGAGATATGACTATTCCTTTTGTGAGTCATACCCAATGACTGCCCATTCCAATTTTAACTAATGTATTCTTGAAAAAACATTATCAAGGGGTTTTGCATTCCTTATTTAGAAGTTCTACTTTTTTCTTGCAAACATTATGCCTCCAATCCTTGTTCCTCCAATCCCTGTTTGTGCTGTACTGCTACCCAAAAATATAGAAGCCTCCATGTAGGTAAGGCTCCAATGGATGGCTGACCCAGTTCTATTCTGGCACTACAATCCAGCATAAAAACAAAATTTGTTGACCACTATTCTAGCTCTAACACCAACCACATTATCATCACAATTAATGAATTAAAAAAAAGACCAAAAGTGAAACTGATACAATAAATAAGAAAAGTGAGATTAGAACAGGTAACTGAATCCCACTGAGGTTATGGTCCATATCGCGCCTGAAAAAGAGGAAAGAGATTGTATCACATTCACTTTTGTGTTTTTTTCTTAAATTCATTAATTGTGATGATAATGTCGCATTGCCCCTTTAAGGCAATCATAGAAAGGCACTGGGGATGCAGGGCCCACCACCCTTGACAAAGTAACCAGTGGGCAGGGCCCCATGTTTCCTGCGATTCTGCAGCTGCAGCAACTGCCGCAGAAACATGTTCCTGCTGCAGAAACAAGCCTTGGATGCAGAAAAGCATTTTTTTTTTGGTGCAGTAAAAATGGCAGCTATCACTGAAAACCCCAACTAAGTGGCTAAAATGATTGTGAGCGAGCTTAAAATGGCATTAGTGCGAGTTGTTGGCAGCTCCATTTATACATCCATCCCCCTGGCTTGCAACAGTCAGTGGTGCCACCCCTTTCCAATCTACTGGCACTCAGTCCTGAAACTTATGACCATTAAGGCCTTCTACAAACACTGAGGGAAATTCAGGAAGTCTATTTCATGAGAAAGAATGGTGGTTCTGTTTGCCAATTACAGAACTGCGGAATGAAAAAGTATAGAGGCAACAAAAGCCTTTGTGTGAAGCAAATAAAACAAAATGATGTAAGAAACCACTATGGTTCTCAAAGGAGGTGGCAGGGAAGGTTAGGGAGAAAAAGAGAGCATTCAAGAAGTACAAGGAATCACAGAAGGAGCAGGACAAAGAATTGTATCAGTTAAAGCAAAAGGAAGCAGGAAAGGCAGTTAGAACAGCACATGCCCAAGCCGAGGAAAAGATAGCCAACTCAGTTAAGAAGGGGGATAAAACCTTTTATAGGTACATCAGGGAGCGAAGGAAGACCAAGGAAGGGATAGTGAGGTTTAATAAAGGGAAGGGGGGTGGGCAGAGGGTGACTGTGAAAAGGCAGAGATACTAAACAAATACTTTTGCTTAGTAGTCACAAATGAAGAGGGGGAGGTACCTAAACCAAACAATGGAAACACGCTGGATATGGGGCTTGATACCAACCCTTTCACAGAAGAAAGGGTTCTGAAGGAACTCTTAAAACTGAAGGTGGACAACACAATGGGGCCTGATGGGATTCATCCCAGAATTTTAAAAGAACTAAGGGTAGAACTAGTGACACCACTGACTACCATCTTTAATAAAACATGGAAGGATGGGGTGGTACCTGAAGACTGGAGGAGGGAAGATGTTATTCCACTTCACAAAAGTAGGAGTAGGGCAGAAGCAGGAAATAACAGACCTGTTAGTTTTAACCTCAGTGATTGGGAAAATTATGGAATCACTTGATGAAGGAAAGAACTGCTGAGTACCTAGAGGCCAGAGGAGCGCAGAACTCAAGGCAGCATGGATTCACAGCGGGACGGTCATGTCAGATGAATCTAATAGATTTCTTTGACTGGGTAGTAGGCTGTTGGTTAGCTAGGATCTGCAGCTTATCTATTAGGTAGGGAAATGGGCAGACTGGGTGGGCCAAGCAGTCCTTATCTGCCGTCAAATTCTATGTTTCTATGTATTAGTAATTACTGCAGACAAAAAAATGGGAGGCTTTCTGGACCTTTGTCTAATGTAAAATGGTCCAGCTACTATCTAGCCTCATAGTAAATCCTTACAGAGTGGCTGATAAGAAGATAGGGAAACCAAGTGCCATTGACACAAATGACCCCAAAGGCGCTGAACTACATGAGCATGTGGAAGCAATTAGAGCAGCATTACAACACAAACCATCACCCCCCAGGCATCAATAGTGGGTGAGAGGAAGCCACTGGAGCAGCACTGTTTTGCAACCAGGCAATACTGGACTTTGTGCAACTGGGCAAGCAGGGAGAGAAATTTTCAAGAGCATAGCTGTAGTAAACCAGCACTGGGCAAGTGGAGGGAGCCATGGGACAAAACAAACTGCAGTAAAAAAAATAAATAAATAACCCTTCAATTTTCCATACCTTACATCCAATCCAAATCATGATACCAGAATTGCTTTGCATTGCTCTGCCTCTGTATCTGTCAAATTGCCCCAGGCTGCCTTTTCCTGAGCATTCTTCCTAGGTAACTAGATTTTATTTTGGGGCTCATTTGAGTTGCCAGAGAATGTAAACCCCATCACAGAACTGCCGCAAAATTGCGCACAGCCTGACAGCAGCAGGCATGAGGCCCTGCCGCAGAATGTTGGTCCAGTTTGCCACAGTGAATACAGGGCCCTGCCAGTGGGTTACCAAACGCATCAGCAGTCTTGTGCAATACATATATCTGCTTGTCCAGCCTTCTATGGAGTGAGTAGCTATATCCATTCAATTCATTCACTATATGGACTTTGATATTACCTGGAAGAGCACTTTAGTAGAGTAGAGTACTTTAATACAAGTAGTTTGCATTGCCATCTGTATTACCAATAGGAATTTGGAGTTGGGGCCGGTGGACTGGGTGCAGTGAGTTTTGCTTTCTGCTTCATGGACTTTTATTGCTGCACCAGCTGATCCTGGGTGCCACTCTAATCTCTTGCAGCTTTGGATGTACTTTGAGTTAGCACTGGGTATCTACCAAACTGGCAGATTCACACTGTAGTGTACTCACCAAGTAAATGTGTCAGCTGGAGCTGAAGTGGCAGCAAGTAATAGCAGGGAAATGCATTGATTTTGCACTGTTCCCATCAAGAACACGTCAAATCCATTTTTGTTACAATGGCTTCTGATGCCACACAGAACCCAGAAGTAGCAACAGGCCCTGTGAACATAAGAAATGCCTTTTCTCAGTTTGGGCGATTGTCACTGAAGGCAAGATGCAATTATTGGGAGCAAGCATACTTGAAAGCTTAACTGACTGTGGAGCGGGTGCCGTGCAGACTCGGACTTTAATGAAGAAACCTTCGGCAAATAAGAAAAAAAATGATTTCACGAGTGCTGGCGAGGCATTTTATTGAACACCTCCAGACAACTGACAGAATTAATTTTGGAGGAAGCAGCCAAAAGTGAAAAGGAGAACAAACAGGAAATTATTATAAAAGGAGGAAGCACTGAAACAGTTTGAAACTTCTGCAGATACAGCGTGCTGAGCGATAATGTTAAGAGAACTCTCTCTCAGTTTGACAAGAAGATCAACACAATTAGAAAAGAAAAATGTAACCGTGATGCTGATGATTATGCAGAAGGCAATATACTGACCTGGGGCAAAAAAGCATCAAAGCAGGAAGGTCAAACGTGTTCTATTTTGAAAAAAAAAAAAAACAAGCAGTCTCCACTCAATTTTGGTACTGATACCAGTGTGAGTGAAGGTGAGGAAGTGTCCTTTGGCTCAGACAGCAGTGTTTTTTTTTGTTTTGTTTTTTTTTGAGAGAGGAAGAGCAAGCGAGGTATCCAGTTTGATGGAACCCTCACAACAAATGTACCTGTACACATGAAGGAGAGAGGGTAAGCGGTGCCAACAGAGGAAATACAAACAAAGGCAAAGGCAAGGGGAAAGACAATGGGAAAACCTACTACAGGAACAAGTAGGAGCTGGGGATATTATAACTGAGTAACCCACACTGAATGTGATTAATATCTCAAACAGAACATTGACCCCTACTGAAGAAAAGCTTCTGAATCGTGGACTTTCCTTTGTATCTACAGGACCTCAATTGTTTTATCCACATCCTTGGCCTCAAGTCCTTCTACCACAGAGAAGAGCAGGATTCACAAGTCACACAAACAACTAGTAATTTAACTAATACCAATACCAGTATGCCACTGCAGCAGGAAGAGGCAACTGAGCATTCTCTTTGGTATTTTTTTGGGGAGAATCAAAATCTTGCCCCTCACACTAGCACTTCAAGATTTTCAGGATCTTTTTCGAAAGCTTGAGGGGGAAGAGCACCATTATTTTAACAATCTGCCTAAGGAGGAAAGAATGGCATTAAAGAACTTAAAGGAGGATATTTCCATTACCATCAAACCCGTGGTTTAGAGCGGATCAGTGATTGTCATGGACACTGTTGAATACAAGAAGTGTACCAACAACTGGCAGATGAGGATTACTACACGCGCCCACCTGGTGATATGATTCAGGAATACAAAAGGATGATTGAGGACTTTTTGGAGCTTGAACAAATTCTGCCACAACAAACGTTGAACTTCAAGAGGGTGAAATTTCCAATTAAGGCAGTTTTACACACTGCCCAAAATATATAAGAGATTGAACTGACCCCCAGGATCTCCTATTATTTAGGGCATTGGTAGTCTCACAGAGCCCACTTCTAAAAGTGGTGGATATCTTTACAGGCGCAATAGCCAGATATCTTCCCTATTAAATCCAGGATATATCTGATATATTGCATATGCTTGAGGATCTCTCTGTGACGGAAGATAATTGGTTGGTCACCATGGATTTACAGCCCCTTTACAAGAATATCCCCCATGAGTAGGTTCTCAGAGCAATGGCAACGTTCCTGGAGAGGGGGGAGGGAGAGAGAGAGAGAGAGAGAGAGAGAGAGAGAGGGGGAGAGGGAGAGAGAGAGACACATGAGTTAAATCCCCTCACAGAAGTCCTTGTGGAGCTCACTAGGATGGTATTAAGAGTACAATACCTTTATATATACAAATGAACATTATCTCCAAATTAAGGGCATGGCCACCAATAATTCCAATTTATTTATGGGAGAATGAGAGGCACAGGTAGTTAGAAATGAAGAAACTAACCCATTTCTCAGACACACAGACCTCTGGCACCATTTTATTGATGACATTCTGGTTGTGTGTGTGTGTGGGTGGGGGGGCACATGAGGAACTTACTGAATTTGAACTGTTTCTAGAGAGAAGCAATGATAAAGTACAGTAATGTAAGAACTTACCGTAACAGTACATCTTCAAGAGGAGCTCTTGTAGCAGGTAACACTGGTAGGACTAAGCTGCCAAGCACTAGGACCATATGGAACACTTCTAGTTAGCTGTCTACAGCGGAGGACCACCGATGACATCGGCACGCCGATGTCCATCCTATGGTATAAAAGGGGTGATCCCCTAGACCTATCTCAGTTCTCCCATCAGAGACCCTGGCACTAAAGGCAAATGAATGGAGAAGTGAGGTGGTTCCTCAGGGCTGAGGAAGAAGAATAGCAGAGAAGGAGAAGCAGCAATCAGGGGGATGGTGGGAGGAAAGAAGTGCCTGCTGCAAGGGCTCCTCTCGCAGATCTACTGTTACAGAAAATTCTTACATAACTGCACTATCTTATTTCAAGGAGGCTCTTGCAGCAGGCAACACTGGTAGGACCGAGTCCCAAGCAGTACCAAGACTGACCTAGTCAGCAGGGAAGAGGAATACAACAGTCAGAGGACAATTATGAGAGAAGGCCCTGAAGGACAGCAAGTCTGACTTGTCTACACTACAGTGATTCATGAAGGTATGGACCAAACTCCAAGTGGCAGCTGCGTAAATGTCTGCAGCAGATACATTTTGAAATGAAGCTACTGAGACAGCCATACCTCTGGCTGAGTGGCCTTTGACTGGTCCCAGCAACGGCTTGTCATACTTGCAGTAGCAGTGAACAATATAATCAGCTAACCACTTACACAAAAACTGTTTGGAAACAGGAGCCCCTTCTCTCCTGGGGGGGCAAAAGAAACAAACAAATGATTAGTTTTTCTAACAGGGCGTGTGTGGTCCAAATAGTGCCAGAGCACCAGAGTCCAGCCAAGGACAGCTCGCCTTCAGAATTTGCCCCGCAGGGTCTGAGGGCTTGCTTCTGCAGTGCTCCCCAGCCCAGCCAAGGACAGCTCGCCGCCGGAATTTGCCCCACAGGGTCTGAGGGCTTGCTTCTACAGCCCTGCCCAGCCCAGCCAAGGACAGTTCGCTGCCGGAATTTGCCCCGCAGGTACAGGCACGGAGAAGCCCTGAGTGCACAGAAACTTTTGAACTTGGCACCTTTTGTGGTGCAGTAGCCAAATTTCGTGGAGCTTAAATTTCATTGCTATTCAGAGGCAATTTACCTTGCATTTACAGTACCTTGTGTGACCTGTACTCCTTCAAGTTGAAATTTTCATGACTGCATTGTAATCTGTTTTTTAAACTAAATCCTGCAAATTAATTTTCTCAAGCTGTTTAATTGTATGGTGGGTGCTTTCCCCTACCTAGTTCCAAATTCGGTCTCCCTGCCACTAGAACTTTCCCTCCCCCTCAGAACTTGCTCTGTAGCGCAACTCCTCCTCCTGTTCAAGCCCCCTACTCTCTCTGTTTCTGTTTAACTTTGATTTTCCTTCCCTATTAACAGGCTAACCCCTCTGTCTCCTCTCCTTTCCAGGTTCTGAGGGCTTGCTTCTTCAGCTCTCCCCAGCCCAGCCAAGGACAGCTTGCCACCGGAATTTGCCCCGCAGGGTCTGAGGCCTTGCTTCTGCAGTCCTCCCCAACCCAGCCAAGGACAGCTCACCGCCGGAATTTGCCCCTCAGGTACGGACATGGAGGAGCCCTGAGTGCACTGTGGGCACCAAAACTTTTGAACTTGGCACCTTTTGTGGCGCAGTACTCCAATTTTGTGGAGCTCAAATTTCATTGCTATTCAGAAGCAATTTACCTTGTGTGAGCCGTGCTACTTCAAGCTCAAATTTTCAGGACTGCATTGTAATCTGCTTTTTACACTAAATCCTGCAAATTAATTTTCCCAAAGTGTTTAATTGTATGGTGGGTGCTTTCCCTACCTAGTTCTAAATTTGGTCTCCCTGCCACTAAAACGTTCCCTCCCCCTCAGAACTTGCTCTGTAGTGCAACTCCTCCCCCAATTCAAGCCCCCACTCTCTCTTTGTTTCCGTTTAACTTTGATTTTCCTTCCCTATTTAATAGGCTAACCCATCTCCTTTCCTTTCCAGGGTCTGAGTGCTTGCTTCTGCGCGCTCTCCAGCCTAGCCAAGGACAGCTCACCACCAGAATTTGCCCCGCAGGGTCTGAGGGCTCGCTTCTGCAGCCCTCCCCAACCCAGTCAAGGACAGCTCGCACAGAATTTGCCCCATGAGGCTCTGAGGCTTACTTCTGCAGCCTCCCCAACCCAGCCAAGGACAGCTGCATGCAGGAATTTTGCCCCGCCCAGGCTCTGAGGCTTTTTCCAGCCCTCCCAGCCAAGGGACAGTCACACTGAATTTGCCCTCAGGGTCTGAGGGCTTGCTTCTGCAGCCCTCCCAGCCCAGCCAAGGACAGCCTGGCCGGGAATTTCCCCTGGTATGGACACGGAGGAGCCCTGAGTGCACTGTGCACTGGAACTTTGAACTTGGCACCTTTTGTGGCATAGTAGCCCAATTTCGTGGAGCATAAATTTCATTGCTATTCAGAGGCAATTTACCTTGTGTGAGCTGTGCTCCTTCAAGTTGAAATTTTCAGGACTGAATTGTAATCTGCTTTTTAAACTAAATCCTGCAAATTAATTTTCTCAAACTGTTTAATTGTATGGTGGGTGCTTTCCCTACCTAGTTCCAAATTCGGTCTCCCTGCCACTAGAACTTTCCTTCCCCCTCAGAACTTGCTCTGAAGTGCAACTCCTCCCACTATTCAAGCCCCCTACTCTCTTTGTTTCTGTTTAACTTTGATTTTCCTTCCCTATTTATAAGGCTAACCCCTGTCTCCTTTCCTTTCCAGGGTCTGAAGGCTTGCTTCTGCAGCTCTTCCTAGCCCAGTCAAGGACAGCTTGCCACCAGAATTTGCCACGCAGGGTCTGAGGGTTTACTTCTGCAGCACTCCCCAGCCAAGGACAGCTCGCCGCTGGAATTTGCCCCACAGGTACGGACACGGAGGGAGCCCTGAGTGCATTGTGTGCAGAAACCTTTGGAACTTTACCACCTTTTGTGAGCGGTATTAATTTAGGTGGAGCTTTAGATTTCATTGCTATTCAGAGGCAATTTACCTTGCATTTACCTTGTGTGAGCTGTGCTCCTTCAAGCTGAAATTTTCACCCACCCTCCCTCTCCCACCTCCTCCATCTATTAAATACTCCTTTACTCTACCCTATGCCCTATCTGACTGGCCTCTGGTGATAAAGGGGCAGGGCACATAACTGTGGGTAGTCCTAGAACCTGCAGTCTACTGTGTTTTCTGCCTCGGTCCTGCTTCTGGAAAGTATCAGATTCTATTTCATGATCATGCAGCCTTCACTTTACCTGCTAGTCCTACTGACTCCTCTCTTTTGCAGTATTGCCCTGGAATACTTCATCCCCCTAACTGCTGCTCTTCCAGGCTTCTCTGCAGACATGAAGGAGTTTACCTTCTCCAATCTGCTACCGCTCCTTAAGCGACTCAACAGCCATATCGAACACACTTGCTCAAAACTGGTTCTCTGCCTGACTAGGTCTTACAGCACATAAAAACACATCTCCAAAGCTAGGACCATCCTTGCCTTTTTGATTGCTGCTACCTGGATTATTTTCCTCTCATCTTTGGCAGGTGATGTGGAAACTAACCCTGGCCCCGTGGCCACAGGGCTCCATCACTATTCGGTCGGTTCTTCCCCTGGGCCCCATTCCAGAGGACTAAAAATTGCCCACCTTAATCTAAGAAGCTTGGTGGCTAATGATGCAGAACTTGTAGCTTGGACCATCACTAAAAGGCCTGATCTCCTTGCAATTTCTGAATCCTGGCTTACGCCTTCTCTCCCCGACTCTCTGAGTTCCCTCCCCAGATACAGCTTGTTCCGGGTTGATCGGCCTGCATCAAAAAAGGTGGCGGTCTGGCACTATTTTACAAGTCTCATCTAAACTTAACCTTACTACCATGCCCCTCGCTTGTGTCCTGTGAGGTACGTCATGCACTGCTTCTGCTGGGTGACTCTAAAAAACTGCACATTGTTTGCACCTACATGCCTCCAGTTTCCTGCAGACATGGGCTTGAGGAGTTCCTGGCTTTTCTCCCCCAGGCCACCATAAAAAAATGAAGTAATTTGTCTAGGTGACTTCAACCAGAATTGACTCGGCCCAAACCTCCCTGTCCTTGACTCTAATATAAGCAAGACCAACCTAACCCAGCTTGTCTCGGTGCCTATGCGACATTCCAGCAATGGTAACAGTCAAACCCTACTTGACTGGGTACTTACCAACAGGCTGGATAGAATCTCTTCCGTGACCGTGCTACCAGACTGCATTAACGACCATTCACCTTTCACCTGTGTCTGGGATGCCAGCCACCCCAACCCACCCAAAATCACCTCTATGTCCGTCTTCTCTGGCCTCGACACCTCAGCTTTTCTAACGGATCTTCAGCATGTTGACTGGTCCCCCATATTCATGACAAATAACACTGACTTGGCTGTAAAATACTTTACCAACTGTCTGCACTGCTTGCAGTACAAGCACATTCCTTCCATCATGCATAGGGTACAGGGCCTGCCTACCAAATGGTTAACTAGCCCTCTTCAACGTATGCTTAAAGCACGAGAAAAACTCTGGACCAGATGAAAAACCTCCTCCCTGCTCTCTGGCTTCATTGCATTTCGCTCCCTTCGTAACTCTTATAAGAAAGCGCTACGGACTGCCAAAAGCAATTACTATAGAGGCCTTCTTCAAGCCACCTCTACTAACCCAAAAAGGTATTGGGCCCAAATAAACCACATAATGGGACGTTCCACGTCCCAAACCGTCCATGACTTTCTAATAAATAACGTCTCCTGTAACAACCCTAATACCATAGCTAATGCTTTCCACTCACTCTTTACCGCTCTCCCTAGTTTTGATGCTGATGGCCCCTCGCTCACCACCCCCGACCTCCCCCACCCCATCCTTCCCTGATTCTCCACCCGGTCTCCAGGCTGGATGTCCTTCTGAGCTTTTAACATGACGTCTCCCCATGGCAGTGCAGGCCTGATGGACTGGAGCCCAGACTTCTCAAATTAGGTGAGTCTCTTCTTGCCACCTTCTTCATGCGATTGTTCAACCTCTCCATTAGCTCGGGTACTGTGCCCCTCTTCTGGAAAAATGCCAGAGTTATCCCAGTCTTCAAAATGGGTGATCCAAAAAACCTAACAAATTACCGTCCTATTGTGCTCCTGCTGACCCTCAGTAAACTCCTGGAGAAGCTTATCCATTGCTAGGTGTCTAACTTCATTGCCAACTTTAACCTGCAATCTCCTGCTCAGCATGGCTTTATGCCAAACCACAGCACCACGACAGCCCTAGTGCAATTCACCAGTGACATCAAATCTGCCATGGACCAAGGCCAGCTTACTGGGGCTGTTTTTATTGACATGTCAAAGGCGTTTAACTCAGTTAACCACAACCTGCTCCTGCATCAACTAGGCTCTACTGGCGCCTCCCAATCCACACTTGCCTGGTTTGCCAGCTATCTGTGGAGCCGCTCCTAGTCTGTCTCCTGTCAAAGTTCTCTCTGCCCTGCTTTCATTCAGGCATCCCACAAGGTTCCATACTTGGGCCCCTGCTCTTTTCTTTGTTCATCAATAACCTACCTTCGGTGCCCTCCCACAGTCTCTCCTTAATCTATGCCGATGACTTAGTTCTCTATGTCTCCTCCAGCTCTATTCATGAAATTAACTCACACCTCTCCTCTGATCTTCATTGTATCCAAACTTGGCTTACATCCCACCGCCTGGTGCTAAATGCTGCCAAGACCCAAGCTATGCTCTTTGGGTCACAAAGGAAATCTGTCACTTCAGCTCCATCTCTCCAGGTTTCTTGTCTTGACGGCTCCCTTGTGGAAGTAACTCAGTCCTTCAAATACCTAGGGATCACGCTGGATCCATCTCTTACCTTCTCTGCAGGTCAAAGCTGTCTGCAAATTAGTCAATGCTAAAACTGGACTGACTTACCGAGTCCGTCAGTTTCTGACCCCTGCCGCCAGGACCTCTGTTGCCTAAGGCCTTCTCCTCCCTGGACTCTGCTACACTCTGCCTGTCTTCGCTATGGCACAGGCAAGCATCTTGCAAATGTAGGACATTAACTACAACAATGTCTGTAGATTTGCACTATCTGCTCCTCGTCTTTAGCACCACTGTACTCTCTACTCTGACCTCCACTGGTTGTCTCCTTCCTCGCGTCGGGTTTATTCATTAGATTATCTGACTGACAACATTATTCAATCTTCTATCCCCTCCACACTCACTGCTATGCTCACCCCCAAGGACTGCCCTTGTTCCCTCCGTTCCATGTCTTTAGCTCTGTTATCTGTCCCAAAATGCTCTATCAGGATGGGTGAACTTGCCTTCTTCTCCTTCTATGCCCCCAAATTTTGGAACGCTCTTCCACTTGATCTTAGGCACTCCAAATCACACCCCACTTGCAAGAAAGACCTCTCCAATTACCTTGCCTCCCTTGAAATATACAAATGTCCCTAGCTTCACGAGTCATGCAAATCTACCATTGTCCTGCAGTTAAATTTCCCTGTGGCCTCTTGATTCCTCCCATTGCCACTCTTCCTCAGCTGCAGCTACGCACTTTGTTCACCATCTCTGCCTGGGAATTTCTTCCTTGATGACTTACCAACAGCACTGTCATGTTTTGTACATTATTAACAGTAAATTGTGCCTTTTTGTCTGTTTTGTTCCTATTATACTGTGTGATTTGTACCTCCTCTATGTACTATGTAACGTGCAACTCTGTATAACTGTTTGGAATCTCCTATTGTATAACACTATATACGTGTTTGTTTTTACCTGTTCCTTGATTTGTACTCTCCCAGGTCGTGCCTGAAAATAGGCAGTTCCATCTAGTGCACTTACCCAGTTACCAAAAGCAAATAAATAAATAAAGGAAGCAGGACTTCTCCCTGATAAGAATACTCAGGAATATAAACAGGCAGGTGGATGGACTGATTTAACGTAAACTCTGACACCACCTTAGGCAGAAAATTAGGATTTGTACACAAAGACACCCTGTCTTTGTGAAAAACCAAATAAGTCTCTTCACACTTCAGAGCCTAATGTTCGAAAATCCTCAGAGCAGAAGTAACAGCAACCAAAAACAACGCTTTCCATGACAGGGAGCGTAGCTTGCAGGTTGCGGCTCACTGAAAAGGAGGCGGGGGTGAGCTTTTCCAACATAAAAAGATCCCGGGGTTGGACAGGGTCCTTGATGGGAGGTTTCAGATGCATCATGCCCCGCAAGATAGTGCAGGAAATTTCCAGCCGGGCAACAACTTTGCCCTCAATAGGTGCATGGTATGCAGAGATGGTGGAAAGGTGCACCTTAAGAGAGGAGGATCCCAGGCCAGAGTCCGAAAGGGACAGGAGGTACTCCAGAATGAGGTTCACTGGACAGTTGAAGAGGTCCAAGTGGTGAGTGGTGACCCAGATGGAGAAGCACTTCCACTACATGGCATAGATAACTCTTGTGGAAGGTTTCCTGTCTGCCACCAGGACATCTGTCACCCGGGAAGAAACTCCGAAGCGGGCAATAGCTAAGTCTGCAGGAGCCACGCATGAAGATGCAGCGATCTGAGGTCTGGATAGATGAGAAACCATATCTGACGCAACCAGTAGGGTGCTATGAGGATCATTTCCATCCCTTCTGAATGAAGCTTGAGGAGAACCCTCTGCAGAAGAGGGAGGGGAGGGAAGGCATATAGGAATCTCTCTGTCCATGAGAGGGACAATGCGTTACGCCAGAAAACACCAGGCCCTGGATCATGCAAGCATAAATTGGGCCGTTTTGCATTGAGTGGGGACACAGAAAGGTCCACCTCTGGATGACTCCACTTGCCGAAGAGGTCCTCGACTATAGAGGATAGCAGCTCCCACTCATGGGCCCTCGACCTGGACCTGGTTAGACTGTCGGCCAGGATGTTTTGGACACTTGGAACATGTATGGCAGATAGTTCCAGGTTGTGCCTTATGGCCCAATACCAGACCTTCATGGCCTCTCTGTAAAGGAAGTTCGAGTGTGTCCTCCCTAGTTGATGAAGTAGACTACAGATATGTTGTCTGTCTATATTAGGAGTGGGCCTGAAAGAAGGTGGGTCTGGAATGCCTGCATGGCATAAAGAACTGCCCACATCTCCAGCATATTGATGTGAAGATGCTGTTCTGACTCAGACCAAATCCCCCCAGAGTTTGACGGCTGACTAAATGGGCACCCCAGCCCTGGCCAGAGGCATCCGTAGTGAAGCAATTCACCTATTTTTGCATCAGTTTGGTGAGGAGTGCCTGCTTTGGAGTGCTGACTTCTTTGAGTTGATTTGCTGGACTTCAGCTTGCTGCCCAGTCAGCACCCCACCTAACGTTGAGGAGCGCAAGCTCATTTTTGGTGTCAGCATCCATAGTGAGGATCTGCTGCGGGGGCACAGCTTGGAGAGGAACCCCCTTGTGGAGATTGGAGGGGTTCTGCCACCACACCAGAGTCTGTCTCACTGGACTGGAAACTAGTACAGGCTGATCCAAGTCATCAGTGCATTGGTCCTACTGAACTCAGAGAGTCTACTGAGGGACTCTCATATGCAAGCGGGCTAGGATAACCATAGCTATAGCCACTGCCAAGTGCTACAGCAGACACAGGAAGGATCTGGCTGGAACCCGATGGGAGGAGGAAACCAGCTCAGCCTGTGCTATCAGACATTCCGCCCTGTCTTGTGGCAGGAAGGCTCTGCACTGGGATAAGTCTAGGACCACCCCTATATACTGGAGGCACTGGCTCGGCAAGAGACAAGATTTGGGCAGGTTTAGAGTAATCCCCAGGACCTGAAACAATCTCCAGGACCTGAAACAATCGAAAGGTGGATTCCAGGGTCCAAATTACTGAGTCCTGGAGGGGGCTGTCATTCAGATAGGGGAAGACATAAAAGCCCCATCTCCAAAGAGCTGCAGCCACCACTGCTAGGTATATGGTGAAGACTTGGGGAGCAGAAGACAGACCAAAAGGGAGGGCCTGAAACAGAAAGTGGTCTCCCTGGAAGCAAAACAGAAGAACCAGCGGTAGGGCAAGAAAACCAGGATATGGAGATAGGCATCTTGCATGTCCACTGAACATAGCTGGTCCCCCTGGTGGAGAAGGATCAACAGCCCTTGCAGAGTGACCATGCTGGAGCGCTTGTACTCTATGCAGAAGTTCAGGTGGCTGAGATCCAGAATCAGTCCTAAGTTCCCTGTCTTTCTGGGGACTAGGACGAAGTAAGAATAGAACCCCTTCCCTCTTTGAGCCCGTGGAACTGGTTCTATGGCCCTTTTGTGTAAGAGCATCTGAACATAGAAACAGAATTTTACAGCAGATAAGGACTGCTTGGCACACCCAGTCTGCCCATTTCCCTACCTGATGAATAAGCTGCAGATTCTAGTTAATCAACAGCTTACTTCCTCCTACCCCCCACTAGAATTGCCTTATGTCTGTCCCATGTATTCTTGGATTCTCCCACTGTTCCTGACTCCACAACCGCCTCAGGAAGGCTGTTCCATGCATCCATAACCCTCTCTGTGAAAAAATACTTTATAACATTACCTTTGAGCCGTCCCCCTTCTATCTTCAACTTGTGCCCCCTTGTTCTTGCACATCTCTTTTTCTGAAAGATACTACCCTCTTGTACTTTGTTAATTCCCTTGAGATACTTGAAGGTTTCTATCATGTTCCCCCTCTCCCTCCTTTCCTTAAGGGTATACAAATTAAGCTGCTTTAGTCTCTCCTCATATGTCTTCTGGTGCAGACCCTGCACCATTTTGGCTTCCCTCCTCTGAACAGCCTCCACTCTGTCTGTGTCTTTGCGGAGATAGGGTCTCCAGAATTGCATGCAGTATTCTAGATGGGGTCTCACCAACTGTCTGTACAGAGGGATAACAACTTATTGTTTTCTACTGTTGATGCCTCTCCCTATGCATCCCAGTATCCCCCCAGCCCTCCTTACTGCCTTCTCACATTGCTTGCCTACCTTTAGGTCATCTGATATAATTACTCCTAGGTCTTTTTCGATTTTTGTTGTTATCATCACCCCCATTGTGTACTCTTCCCCTGGGTTTTTGTTTCCCAGATGCATTAACTTGCACTTCTTTGCATTGAATCTGAGCTGCCATATATTTGACCATTCATCCAACCTTGCCAATTCCCTTTTCATCCTTTCCATCCCACCTTGTGTATCAGCCCTGATGCAGATCTTTGTGTCATCTGCAAAGAGAAACACTTGTCCTTCCAGGTGCTCTCCAATGTCAGCTATAAAGATATTAAAGAGGACCGGTCCCAGTACCGAACCCTGTGGTACCCCACTAGTTACCCTCTTTTCTTCACTGTGGACTTCATTTACTATTACCCTTTCTGTCCTGTTGTCCAGCCAGTGTTTTATCCAGGCTACCACCTTGGGACCCACTCCAAGGCTGGCTAACTTGTATATGAATCTTTTGTGTGAGACTGTCAAATGCCTTGCTAAAATCTAGGTAGACCATATCCACAGCCCCTCCCTGATCTACTACTTTGGTCACCCAGTCAAAGAAATCTATTAGGTTCATCTGACATGACCTTCCTGCTGTGAAACCATGCTGCCTTGGGTCCTGTGCCCCACTGGCCCCTAGGTACTCAACAATTCTTTCCTTCAGAAGTGATTCCATCATTTTTCCTACCACTGAGGTCACACTAACTGGTCTGTAGTTTCCTGCCTCTGCCCTGCTCCCACTTTTGTGAAGTGGAATCACATCTGCCCTCCTCCAGTCCTCAGGTACCACCCCATCCTCCCATGATTTGTTAAAGAGAGTAGTCAGTAGCATTACTAGTTCTACCCTTAGTTCTTTTAGAATTCTGGGGTGAATCCCATCAGGCCCAATTGCTTTGTCCACCCTCAGTTTCAAGAGTTCTTTCAAAACCCTTTCTTCTGTGAATGGACTGTTATCGACCCTCCCCCCCCATTCAGAGTTTCTCTCTTGTTTGGTTTAGGTACCCTCCTCTTCCGTTGTGAATACTGAGCAGAAATATTCGTTCAGTATCCTGCTTTCACTGTCACCCTCTGCCCACATCCCTCCCCCTTTTATTAAGTCTCTGTATCCTCCTTGGTCTTTCTTCGCTCCCTAATGTACCTATAAAAGGTTTTATCCCCCTTCTTAACAGAGTTGGCTATCTTTTCCTCAGTTTGTGCCTTTGCTATTCTTTTTTGTTACTCAATTTTTATTAATGCACAGAAGATACAACGGTTTGACTTACATCACTTAGTACATTACTACTAGAGAAGCCTTGATGACACCAGATATCTAAAGCTGTGACTTGTAATTACAGAAACAAAATAATGTCCCACACTAATGAAGCCATTAGATCCATAGTTATCTTTCCTTGTGCAGTGTTAATGTTTTCCTTTTTCTTCTGTTCTCATTCTCCAGGAGTCCAGCTGTTGGGGAACCTCCACTAAAGAGAGGAGTACAGGCACATATAAACACATCTTCATACAAAGTTATATCTGGAGGATCCTCCCTCTCTAACAAAAGGGCAGATGAACCTCTGCTCAGAGTTAATTGACACTGAAGATCAAATAATTCTTAAGACTCCAGAATAAAGCAAAGCTCCTCTTTTTAAGCAAGGACATCCAAACTTATCAACTGTGTACAATTTTGGTAAAGTTGAAAACTGGAGGAAAAATAAAGTAATAAAAAAAAAAACAAAACTAGTACCATATGTGTGTCGAGTTCATTGTCAATTTTTATTTTGGGGCACCTAACGCTCAGAGGGTAATACAAGGGATGCAACATAAAGGTTGGCCCCCCAATCTGCCCTCCTTCACATCAGTGCCCGCTCTATTACTCCAAGGGAAGGGTAGTGATTCACCCCAGAACCTATGTTTCCCCACCAGGAGTCTAATCGAGATCCCCCTGTTCCAAGATCACTGGGCTGAGAACCCCTTCTCATGCCAATCTCGTCAAACCTCTTGGAACTTCCATATATTGAGTCTAAGAGATGCAGTGATTTTTTCCATCTACACCAACTCAAGTATTTTATTCATCCATGTTTGAAGGGAAGGAGGAGTCACTGACATCCAGCAAACTGTGATACTCTTCAGGGCTGCCTTTGCTATTCTGACTGTCTTCCCTGCCTCCTTCCGCTTTAACTGATAAAAGTTCTCTGTCCTGCTCCCTCTGTGTTTCCTTATATTTCCTGAATGCTATCCTTTTCTCCTTAACCGTCCCTGCCACCTCTTTTGAGAACCATAGTGTTTTTTTTCCTTCATTTTGTTTTGCTGATTTGCTTCACACAGAGGCTTGTTGCCTCTGCAATGTCTGTTATGATTATTTCCCATTGTTCCTCCACCCCTCCTTCTTGCCCGTTTGCTAGTGCTTTTCTGAGACACTCATTTTCCTAAAGTCCAATACTCTTGTTTTTGTATGGCTTGACTCTATGGCTGTGTTTACTGTGAACCACACTGTTTGGTGGTCACTTGTTCCCAGATGGCTACCCACTTCTAAATCTGAGATCCTTTCTCCTTCCCCATTTGAGAGTACCAGGTCTAAGATTGCTCCCTCCCAAGTGGGTTCCAACACTAGCTGTCTGAGGCATGCCCCCTGTAGGGCATCAATAATGACCCTGCTCTTGGATGTGCCTGCAGCAAAGGTACTCCAGTTAACATCTGGCATATTCAGATCCCCCATCAACAATATCTCCCCTTTTTCTGCCATTTTAAGGATGCCTTCTGTCATTTCCTTGTCTATTTCCTCCCGCTGAGATGGAGGGTCTGTACACAACCCCCATGCGGATTGTGGTACCATTTCCTGTCTCCAGGGTGACCCATAGTGAGTCATCAACTTCCTGTTTACTCTTTAGTTCTGCTGCTTTAATCCCTTCCCTTATATAGAGAGCTACTCCCTCCTCCTCCTCTTTTACCCACCCTGTCCCTCCCGTAGACTGTGTATCCTGGTATGTTGAAATCCCGGTCATGGTTCTCTGTGTACCATGTTTCTGTGACTGCCACACTATCCAGGCATCCCTCGTCCATCAAGGCCACTAGTTCAGGGAGCTTGTTAAACAGACTGTGGGCACTGGTATTCATCACCTTCCATTTATATTTTATGGCCTTACCCCTTTTAGCCCCACCCCTGTCCTTACTGCCTTTTTCTGCATGTACCCCTGTCCTGCTCCCTACTGACTTCTGTACCTTGGTGTTTACCTTTGTAACTACTGTGTTTTGTGGGGTTAGGCTTGGATTTCCCTGCTCCTTTTCAGTGTCTCCCCCCTTGGCTAGTTTAAATGCTTGCCAATGAAGCATTTAAACCTGTCACCTAGGATCCTGGTTCCCCCCCCCGGACAGATGCCGACCATCACCCCAGTAAAAGCCTGCATCCCTCCAGGTGGCTCCCCAGTCCCCAGTGAAGCCAAAACCCTGAGCTCCACACCAGTTTTTCAACCATTCATTGAATCCCATGGTGCGGAATACCCTAGCATCATCTTTGCCATAGACAGGCAACACCTCCGAGAAGGTTACCATACATGCTACTTGTCTAAGGCCCCTCCTCAGCTCTACAAACTCCTCTTGCACTGCTCTGATCCCATTCCCAGCCAGGTCATTTGTCCCTAGGTGGACAATGACATCCAGTTCCTTCCCTCATGCAGCTGCTCCCGCAATCCTGAGGATTCACTTCCTGTCCCTCCGAGCCGTGGCGCCAGGCAGGCACCTTACTTCCCTATCCCCTTCCTTCCCCACTTCTACCCCCATAATGATAGAGTCCCCCACCAGGAGTCGTTTCCTTCCCCTGTAGGGTCTCATGCCACCCTCCTATGGGTCTCCTTTGTGGAGGTTCTCAGCATTCTCCTTGGTCTCCACTGCAGGTGCCTCCATAGAGGAACCACTCTTTGCCAGACCAGCATGTGAATTGTGGAGAGGTACAACTGGAGGGATGCACCTCTGTTCCACCACCCTCTCCCTCCCTGAGCTCACCTTGGTCCAACCGCTCCTCTTTCTTGGCAACCTCTGAGGTAACAGTGGTGACCCTAGTGGTCCCTGGGTGGGGGGGAAGAGGTTGCACGAATCCTAGCCAGGTCAGCCTGGAGACGGGCAACCTCCTCCCTCAGACCAGAGAGGTGCCGGCAAACAGGGCTGCATCGCAGCCTCTAGAATGTCTCCTGGAACACTGCTGCCCCATAGCCATTGCACTGCACCACTCCCATCTCAACTTATTTTGTGTCCCCTCTCCTGTTGCTTTGTATGCTTACTGTCTCCTCCCTCTATGTATTTTTACACTTATTGTCCTACTGCCTATGTGCCCTTAGAACTCTCGCCCTTCCTGTTCTGGGACAGGAACTTCCTGTAGTCTTCAGTAGTCTCCTTCTTCCGTGCTTGATTCAGACTTCCGAGCCGGGAGTTATTTTTAGGTTCCTCAAAGGTTGATGAAACTAACGTGTCTCAGTGATCCTTCCTTCCTACTGCCAAACAGGAAGTTCCTGTTGTCAGTCAAATCCAGTGGCTATAAAGAATAGAACTGGCTTAGGATGGAAGGAGGTCAATTAGTAAGAAAACTGTAGTTCTAGACTGCTACTAGCTCTGAAAGCAAATTCTCCTCTGTCAAAAACTACAGCAGGAAGCTGTGATTGGAGACACCTGCTCTTGTACTCCTAAGCCACACCACCAATTAGCTACACCCTCTGACTCAGTAAATTAAGCTGATACAGCCCCTTTCCTGAAACAGAGAAACACACAGTGATTTTCTTTTTTTTTTTTTTTTACTTAAATGAGACCCCCTGCTTCTAATAAAGTATCTGCTTGCTTAATCCAAACAGGCACTGACTCCCGCTGAGATAGAAGTGATTTATCAGTAAGAAAACTGTAGTTCTAGACTGCTACTTGCTCTGAAAGTAAATTCTCCTCTGTCAAAAACTACAGCAGCAATCTCCTCCTAGATGAGGGCGACGTCGGCCTGAGGGTAATGGGAATGCAAGGGAGGGCTTCTGGAGGAATCTCTAGAAACCCGAGGGCGTGACCCCTCTCGATGATCTGGAGCACCCACTGGTCTGAAGTCACAGTGCGCCACCCCCCTAGGCATAGGGAAAAGCACCCCCCCCCACTGCTTCCACTAAGACCTCTGCTGGGGGAGGCGTTGGGCAAGGAGTCATGCTGTGGAAGCAGGAGTGGGCAGAGCGGCTAGGATGATCTTTGGGCCCTTGGGGCAGAAGCTCCAGCTGGCTGAGTAGAAGCCTTGCGGTTGAATCCACCTTTGTGCTGCTGGGCCTTTGACTGCTGTCTGGGCTGCCAGTGAAGGGACTGTTGTTGGGAGGACCCAGGTTGTGAACAGTACCAGACTCCTGGAGGTGGGAGATAACGTCCTGGGCATCACCTCCGAAAAGGACGGAACCCCGAAAAGGGGCATCCAGGATTCTGACCTGAACATCAGGGGCAAACCCCGACACCTGGAGCCAGGAGTGACGATGGATGCAGACTGCTGCAGTGCGCCCGGCTGCATCAACGGTGTCGTAGGCCACTCTAAGTTGCCCACATCCTAGCCAGATTTAAGGAGCTCGACCAGTTGGGCTTTCGTAGATTCCTCAGGAAGGGCTTGCACCAGGTCACTGGCATGGTCCCATAAGGTATTTTGATATTGTACCATATGGGCCAGGTAATTCTGAGTCCAGATGGCCAAAGTAGCAGAAGCATAGACTCGCCTGCCAAACTGGTCAATTTGGCGAGACTCCTTGTCAGGAGGGTGGGCGCTGAGGTGCCTGGTTTTTTTTTTGTGTAGTCATGGGCAGTGTTCATGACCACAGAATCCGCCTCCGGATGCTCCCCCAAGTAGGGTTCACCCACGGGCACATGATGCAGACACAGTCAGCCTTCTTGGCCAAGGCAATGGCGGAAGAAGGATGCTTCCAGGTTACTGAAGTGACATCCTCTTATGAGTCAATGAGGGGAGGCACTACCGAAGGGAGGCCGGCGCTCAGGATCTAACTCATCTGTGGCCCACCCCATCAGGGACTGTATGTGCTGCATCACATCCAAAAAGGAAGAATCAGATGGGGGAGACCTGGGAGTGTCCTTGGGGGGCTCTGTATTATCAGAAGGGCCCCTGTAATCCTCTGAGGCTTCTGAAGACAAATAAGAGGAATCCCCCCTGGGTGGGTCACTCTCTGGGCTCAACATCGGCAGGCAATGTTCTCTCCTATGTCGATCCTTGTGGCTGACAGAAGACCCTTCAGACTGGGGATAGCTAGGTCCTGCCCGGTCAGTGTCTTGAGGAGGAAGGTCCAGCAGAGGAGGAGGAGGAGTAGCGGGCCTCCTTGGGGTATCCTTATCTTTCATAAAAGTCCACCAGGCTGAGAACTGGGCATTATAATCAACCAGAAGAGGTGCATTATATGGTGGGAAAGGATACAGAGGAAAAGGGTACCCTGGCATCGGTCTCTGAGGCATCAGGTACCCTGCCATCAGTCCTTGAGGCATAGGGTACCACGATGTCAGTCCCTGAGGCACTAGCTGGGGATTTCCTGAAGGGTCAGCTGGCTCGGGTTGTGGTGCAGGCTGGGGCGGAGGTGACAATGGCTGAGGCATCGTCAGCTGGTGTGGGTTGTGGCACAGGCTGGGGCGGAGGTGACAAAGGCTGAGGCATCAGCAGTGGAGGTGGCAAAGTGGGCACTGGCCTGACAGTTGATGGCTGATGCAGTCTGGTGAAACAGCTGTCATAGGCCCTGAAGGAGAGGCGGGCACCTGTGGACAGAAATTCCCCCGTGATGGAGGCAAAGTCATTGCCTGAGTGGAAGAGGAGGCAAGTGCTTGCTCCAGGTGATACCTGGAGGTACTCGGCCCCAGAACAGGGAAGAAGATGGCAACGCCAAGATTGAGGTGGGGTGACGGCAAGCACCACTGGCCACAGGAGGTAACCCCGGATGAGCTGCCTGGCTTGGGACCCATGGAAATAGCAGTTACGTAAGAACTTACCGTAACAGCAGATCTTCGAGAGAAATTTCTGCAGTAGGTCTTCACATATAAGACTGCGCCCCCTGGCGTCAGGTCCGCATGGCAAACTTGTAGCCAGCAATCGTCAGCGGGGATCGCCCCTCATCGTCAGGTGACGTGATGTCAGCATGACTATAAAAGGGGGAGGTCCCAGGCCCGCCCTCCAGTTCTTTTCCACCGGAGATCTATAGAAAGAGAGCAGAAAAGGGGAGTAATAGACTCCTGATACGCTGAGCCCTGGAAAAGACAGAGTCCTGGGCACGGAACAAGGTAAAAACCCAAGAGCTGGGGAAAAGGTGGGTGGGAAACTAGACCTACTGCAGGAACCTCTCTCGAAGATCTACTATTACAATAAGTTCTTACGTAACTGCTATATCTTACTTCGAGAGGGTTCCTGCAGTAGGCCTTCACATATTGGACAGAATATCAAGCAGTCTAACAAAAGAAAAGGAGTCGGAGACGAGGTTCCGGGAGGAGGAAGATGTCTGCCAACTAAGGGTCTGTTCAAGACAGAAGACCTTGCAAAACTGTAAGGCCGAAGCCAGCTCGACGCCTAGAGGCAATGTCCAGACTGTAATGCTTAGTGAAGGTGTGGATGGAAGACCAAGTGGCTGCTGCACAGATATCTGCAGTGGACACATTCCTGAAAAAGGTGGTAGATGTAGCCACACTCCTGGTGGAGTGGCCTTTGACCACCCCCAGAAGAGTTTTTTCATACTTCTGGTAAGTGTAATGAATACAGTTGGCCAGCCACCTAGACAGAGTCTGTTTCGTGATCGCCTTGCCCTGACACTGGGGGTTAACAGATAGGCTTCGAGGGTCCTCTTGTGACGGGTGCGCGTGGCCTGGTTGAGGCCCTGGCAGGCGGTACACTCAGCCGAAGGTGCCTAGGCCCCAGCTGTGTAGAGAGGATCTAATCGAGTGGTCGCCCCCATGCAGGATCTGTACCGCACTTGAGCACTTCTTTTTGGGCCAACTAGACGACATACACCTTAGCTGATGGATAGAAATATCCAAGAACTTCTGAAAAGTACATTTTCTAAAAAAAAAAAAAAATCACTTAAAATGGGGGGTGACTGAATGCTGTTCTACCATGTTTGTCGAACGAACTAAGCAATGGAAGGAGAGAACTGTTGGGCAGGTGCGAAACAGCCCCCTTTTATAGTGACACTTACGTTGTGTCTCACCTGAAGGCTGAGGGGCAGTCCCACAGCTATTACTACAAGCTTGCTGTGAGGACCTGGCGCCGCGAGCAGTCCTATATGTGAAGACCTACTGCAGGAACCCTCTCGAAGTAAGATCTATGGGTACTGAGCATCAGGGGCTGGGAGGCAGGAGACGAAGTCCACTGACCTGAGGAGTCGCCGACTGAAATGGAGATGAGGGTGGGCGGCTGTATGACTGGCAACCCTGACGGAGAAAGGGCTGTCGAAGTTGGAGGGGCCGACCTCCCGGGGGAGGAAGGCCTTGTGCAGTAACCAAGAGTAGGATGCTGACCGAGGAGAGTTCTGATGCTTGTCCCGGTGCTTATGCTTCCCTGTGGACGACTTCTCCTTCTGGGCAGAAGAACAAGTCGACGCTCTGGAAGCTGGGGAAGAAGATGAACTCTGAGCCTTAAGCTCCTTTCTCCATTTCGGCCAACTTCTGTTGCAGCAAGAAACTTTGAAGTGCCTTCAAGCAGCGTCTCCGTGTGGCCTGGTTGAAGTCCTGGCAATGCTGGCAGGCCTTTACGTTGTGGTCTGGGCCTAAGCAGAACAGGCAAGAAGTGTGGCCATCCTTGAAGGGAAGCTGCTTGCTGCAGGAACACTACAAAGGACAGTCGGAAGACGGAGCTAGAGAAGAAGAAGACAAACTAAAATAAAGTAACACGAAAAAATTAGGTTTTTATCAAAAGAAAAGGAAAATAATTGCAGGTTTGAAGAGCGAGAAAAAGGGCGGTCGACTGAAGCTGGAGTCCGTGAAGGCTTGACGTGCACGGGTCGATGGCAAGAAAAGAACTGGGGTAGATCTGGAGGACCGCCCCTTTCATACCATAGGACAGACATCAGCGTGCAGACGCCGGGGGCGGGTCCCCTGCTGTGGACTGCTAGCTAGAAGTTTTCCGTCTGGTCCTAGCACCTGGTAGCTTATTACTACTACTGGTGTCTGCTGCAAGAGCCCCCTTGAAGTAAGATCCTTAGGTTCACTGGGGAATGTTGCCTCAAGGAACTGAATTTCTTGATTTAATTATTAGGAAGCTAACCTGATGGTGCAGAGGGCTGAGGCGTTGGATGCCAAACCTCGCACCACACCAGCGATCAGAGCTCGGGCCACCAGGGGTCGGCTGGGGGGGGGGCGAGGAATCAGATCAAGCAGCTGCAAGGCAGCTCTCCTCAATGGGGAGTGACAAGAGGTTTCCCCGGCTCTTGGCTGCCACCTGGTGGAGGCTAGATGGCAGTACCAAGCCATAGGGGGAACCCAGCATTAGGCCAGGAGGGAGGAAGGGTCTGTTTACCAGAGCTGTGAAGCTTGACTTATTGACTGCGATCTGGGGTCCCGAGTAATGGGGAGAAAATCAGAAATATCATGGCTTCCCAGTTGCCAAGTAAGGCGCAGGGGTAACGGGGGAGCAAAAAGCTTCATGGAAAAAAAATTATAAGGAAGGACAGCTGGGGAGGGGTAATTATGGATATTTTCCAGAAACCCATGGATTGTAATACCCTGCTATGTCAAACCAGTTGTCAGCTCGCCACATAACCAGAGGCATTCCAAAGGGCCAGTTTACCAGGAACAAAGAGAACTGTAGTTATCCTGGTATACTGTATATGATTTAAGAGCAAAAAACTGGAAATCAGACAAAGACAGAGGGGATACCAGGAAACTGTAATTTGGGATGCCAGGGAGCAGGTCAATGTCTGAAAAAGAGTGACATTGTTACAGTATAACTTCGGCAATAAACTGCAAGAAGAGGGGTGAACTTCATTACCACATTATACTCCACAGGCATTTTAAATCAAAAACATTTTAGATAAACACTGGCATGTGGTTCAGTCAGATAGGTCCTTTGAGCAAGCTACTAGGAGTACACCGAGAATGGTGTATAGAAGGGGTAGAAAACTCAGGAATGATTTAGTTCACTCTGATCACACGACAGCGCCCAAAGACACACCTGGCTAGCCCTACCCCCAAAAGGGTGTCACAAATGTGGTCTCTGTAAGTTTTGTCAAGTAGTCACCAGAACCGATGAATTTGTTAGCCCAAGGACCAGGAAGTTGACAAAAATGGTTGACTTCATTACTTGCAGCATGGAGGGCATTGTCTATATTGCCTTGTGTCCCTGTGGGTCCTTCTATAGGAAGACCACATGACAAATGAAGGTAGGGAAAGGGGAAATTGTTTAACCAGGAAAGGCACACTAAGCCAGAGCTTGTTTCCAGGTGCAACCTGGGAGCACAAGGAAGTGACTTGCTCAGGGTCACAAAGTATGCAAGCGGGGCTGATGGGATTCAAACCTAGGCCTCCAGGTTAGCAGCTCAGTGCCCTTAACCACTACGCTAAACTGCCTCCAAATACTGTAGGTACAAATGTGGAACATCTGTGCTCAACACAGAATGGGAATCTCGCCAATGCCTTGGCTGTACACATTCAAAAAAGCACCAGTAGGCAGGATCATGAGTTCCACTTCATTGGTATTGAAATGACATCTAAGCCTAAAAGGGCTGTGGATTTTGGTGACCTTTTTAGAAAAAGGGAGGGATACTTGATTTGGATTTAGGGCCATTAGATGGCCAGGACTAAATGGGGGATTTGAGATGGGCCTTTCTTGGGGTAATTTAGAATTATGCAGAGGTGTATAACTGAAGTGTGATCTTGTGCATAGTTATTTATTTATTGATTGATTTCAAGAAGAAAATGGGCAGGGATTAAAAACAAGTATACTGGAGAGGGATTGTGGTGTTATGGTAGATTGTCTGATGAAGATCAAAGAGCACAGGTCAGTTATAATTAGGAGAACTAATCTCATAATCAGGAGAAGTTTTGTAAAGAAAAGTGTGGGTTGTCTACTATATACATATACATATATATATATACACACACATACATACACACACGACCCCATTTAGATTATGGGTCACAACTTTGGATTCTGAATACAACAGGGGAAATTAACGGAACAGAAAAGATTCACAGACGATACACTAAATCAATAGGGTCATTAAGAAATTATAGTTATAAGGATAGACTGTGAAAAATGGGTCTATTCTCCCTGAAACAAAGACGAATAAGAGGGGACCTATTGGCAAAGTATAAAATAGTAAATGATACAGGCTTAAGGAATAAGACTGTATGCAATTGCTGGTGAAACCAACTGGTTTGAGGGGGCATAAAAACAGATTAAGTGGGACATTGCTAAAAACAATGGTAGACATTACATATTTATTAACAGAACTCGCAGGTTATGGAATAAGTTATAATTGAAAGCAGCACAATAACAGTATTTAAATAAGTTGACAAATGGGTAAGGGAAAACATATGTTTGATGTCCCACTAATGTGGGGAACGGTAAATATGGGCCTTGCAGCCTTCCTCCATTCATTAACCAAGTACAAGTATCAAGTATAAGGAAAGACATACTGAGCTGATAGCTCGTTTACAGATGTGTCCTGGGGGAAGGGGACGGGGAAAGTAAAATATAGCAAATACAATATATAACAGGAGCATAATCAAAAAATTGAAGGCAAACAGTATAAAACACATGAGCATTAGATACAGCTGTTATAATATAGGCAAGGGAACTGCTATTAAGTACAGAAACAGTGAATATGAATGAGGGAAACAGACTACAGGGGCAATATGGGGGAGTTAGGAAGAGGGACATGAGACAGTTGCAGGATGATGGAAAAACAATCATGAAGAATAGACTTTAAGGAGAAAGCAGAAGTAGAGAGAATTGACAGAGGAAGAGAGGACCAGAGTTTGGGAAAGTGATAAGAGGAAGCAGACTGATCAGCAGTAGATTTTCTAGAAGAAATAGAGAGGGAACCAGAAGTAGCATAGTGGACGGGGTAGTTGGAAGAAGGGGGAGAGGATAAGAGGGATGAAAGTAGGAGGGAAGGGACCCAAATCAGAATTTAGAAACAAAAGAGACACAATGAGAAATGCGCCTGGCATCAAGGGAGGGGAGAGAGAGTGGAGTGGAGTAGAGTGAGCAATGGTGAATACGTGAGGAACATTCTAAAGCAAAACAACAGAAAGAGTGAAAGAGGGGGGTCAAGTCTGGCAAGGGAGGATTTGGGAGCTCCACTACAGACTATGTCACCATAATCAAAAGTAGGGAGAATCATCTTCATTACCATTTCTCGTCAGGCAGGTACCGGGATACATGCTTTGTTTTTGTACAATGCACCTAGCTTGGAGAGGAGCTCTTGGTGAATAGCATCAATATGAATCAATACACCAAGGTGACAGTCAAGCCAGACCCTGATATACAGTATATATAGTATTGTGATGGTTCCTGCTATTGTCCCTTTATTAGACTCCTTTTGTTTCTCGTCTCTCTCTTTTTCAGGTGCCATATGGACCATAACCTTGAAGGGTTGCCTCTTTTAACGTCAGTTTTCTTTATTTTTTAATCGTGCCACTTTCACTTTTGGTGTTTTACTTCACTAACTGTGCTGATACTGTGGTTGGGGTTACAGCTGGTATGGTGGCCCTTTAAATTGCTCCTGGCCTTTATTGCCTTGTATGAAATGGGAGATGCTGCCCCTTTACAAAAATGGAGGCACTTTGCCTTTAAGGCAATCATATAAAGGCACTGTGGGAGCAGGGCCCACCACCTTCGACAAAGTAACCAGTGGGTTACGGAACACATCAGGACTCTTGTGCAATGGGAATACCTGCTTGTCCAGTCTTCTATGGAGCGAGTACCTGTATCTATTCAATTTGTTCAGTGTTATTGATAAGCCCTGCTGTATTCCATGGCAACACTGTCAAAGTGCCAACTTGATGTAAACTCTTATCTATGTTCGATTGATTAGTTATGAGTAGGCAGGGTTCTGGATAGGGCTGGAGGGCAGCAAATCTATTATTAACTGAAACTGGTGGGTCTAGATTGACAAGTTCACATTCTACAGGGGGTTGCATCTGGGAAGAAAAATCTACACTACTGATTCTCATAAGGTCTAGTTGTTCTGCTTTTAACAGAATTTATTTTGCAAGATGCTTATTACTAATCCATGGATTAATTTGTCCAAGCCCATTTATTCCTGTCGCTCTCAATTTCAATAATATAATTTTCCTGGACTGACAATGTAATTACAGTACTGGGAAATAAACACTTTATTTTACTATTTAGTGTAGTTTTAGATTTGTTCTCATGTTCGCTTTCTCCAAAAAAAGTTGGGACAATCATTTCCTAGTTTGGCAATGCCCTAGTATTTCCCAAATACAGAGACCATCAATAAGGCACTGTTATTGCCTATTGGTATTAGGGAAATACTAAATTAAGAAAAAAAATCCTCCCCCAGCCCAGTCATCTTAAAGTACAACCCCTGCTCTGCACCCTCTGCAACAAAGCCCAATTCCACCCTCCTCCACCCCAGCACACACAATTTAAGGTTTATGCTGGTTTGATAAAAAACTGATTCCCTCAACGGGTGACCAGCACAACCCACCCTCATCCACAGCTGGGCACCTTCTTCTGCAGGGAAGCACTCATACTCTTGCTCACACAGTAAAACAGCTGATCACATGTTCACCAGTTTTACTATGTGAGTAACTCATGAAGCACTTCCATTCAGAAGATGGCAGCTGGCCGTGGAGGAGGGCAGGATGTGTTGGTTGCCTTTGTCACACCGGGGGGTTTATATGATTAAATTTGGGTCCTGGGGAGGAGGGTTGGAGTTGGAGGCTGCTGGTGGGGAAGATGAATCTTTATATATAAGAGAAACGCATGGAGAGACAGCAGTCACTGTGGTGGTGGACAGGTTGTACTAGTCGCCCATCATGGGACTCAGTTTTTATGAACTATAAACCTTGAATTGTGGGTGCTTAGGGGGAGAAGGGTGGCACTGAACTTTTTTTGCAGAGGTTGGGGGAAATGAATGTTGCAGTTTAAAATGACTTGAGTTGGCGGATTTTGTTATTTTTTAACCCCCCCCAAAAAAAATTCAGCAGTGTCCTTATAAGGACATAACCTATACAATCATTAGGCATGATAGACTAGGGAATAAGAGAGGCTTAGGAACTGCCATGTACTGTACATCTCCACTAGTCTGCAGTTTTCAATGGTGCAAATTCCCTCACTTCCAGCCCACATCGACTCTCTCCTAATCTAACTCTCGCTCCCATGCACCACCCCAGTGTACGTTGCGGGCACCTACTGCCCTCCCGGCACCCCCCAATGGACATCATTGCTCACCTGGACACCCTACAGTCCCTAGCCACAGGAGGCGAGCTTCACGCCATCGGAGACTATAACCACAACTGGCTAGCCATAGATAAGGCCCACCTTAAGACCAAGATCAAGGCCCTAAACCTCACATAACTGAATGTAGACCTCACCAGGCTAAACCACAAAACGCAAAATCACTAACTGCTGGACTGGGCTCTCTCCTCCCACCCCACAGGATCCTACACGAGGGCCTGCTCCTGACTCCCTAAGTGACCATCACATGATTTTCCAGATCAGGAAGTGCATAGGCCCACAGCCCCCCACAGAGACACTGCACACAAGATCATATAATTCCCTGGACCTAGCATCACTCGTGTTAGACCTAAGCCAAGTAGACTGGTCCTTCATCCCACTGGCCACATCTATTGATGTCGTGCTCAAAACTTTTAAGGCCAAATTTCTTAAAGTTTGGGACAAACATGCCCCCCTGCGCACAAAGAGAGTCTGAGGCGCCCACCTTCCCTGTGTATATAAAGGCCAGGGGCAATTTGAAGGGCTACCATACCTGCTGTAACCCCAACCACAGGTCCCTACTGGAACAATGCACCAGCTTCAGATACTTAGGCGTCTGGCTTGACCCGCACCTCGATTTCGCCACTTATATTGACTCCAAACACTCAATGCCACTCCAGGGACCACGCATGGAAAGCCCACAAGTAACTGGGCACCCAGGCATCCTTCCAAACCTACAGAGCCCTCCGTAACTCCTGCACTAACCTCATTCGCCAGGCAAAAAAAAACTATTTTCTATCTGCTTTTAGCACAAACACAAAACACCCAACAAACTTCTGGAAATTGTTCAAATCCCTGTTCTCCCCCCCCCACCACCACCACCACCACCCAACCTCCACCACCGACACTATCAGTTCAGGGCACCTACATCACTGATCCCTGCGAGGTAGCCGATGTTTTCAATACCTACTTCTCCAGCTGCACTGACTCGCTCTATCGACCCTCCAGCGCCCACCCACCCCGGCCCCCTCCCCCAACCAAGAGCTCCCACCAGCCTTACAGTTCTCCTTCAGCCCTGTATCCCAAGCTGAAGTATTCAAATCCCTACATTCCCTGAACCCCAACAAAGGCAAATGCCCTACGTCCCTGGATGCCAAGATGTTATACTTGTCCGCTCCAGCCATAGCCGCCCCTCTAGCCATGCTATTCAACCTCTCCTTCACGATGGGCAAATTACCCTCCGAGTGGAAACGGGCTACCGTCATACCCCTACCTAAAGGGGGGTGACCCCTCCTCCCGAGGCAACTATCACCCCATCTGCCTACTCCCGATTCTGGCAAAAATACAGGAACATCTTGTCCTCGCCCAACTCTCTCTCTCTCCCCATCTGGACGCCTCCTCCTTCACTCCTTTCCAATTCGGCTTTCGCAAATCTCACTCAACTATCACCTCCCTGCTACGAGTCACTGACGACATACTCACCGGCATGGACAAAGGCCACATCACCTCTGCCATCTTTATAGACTTAGCCAAGGCTTTCGACACCATCTCTCATACTCTGCACCTTTCCAAACGAACTGAAGCTGGGCTCTCCAAACCAACCACCACATGTTTCCACGACTACCTGGTTGGCAGACACCAGGCTGTAAAAGTCGCCTCACACATCTCTAATCCCCTTCCAGTTATCGCCGGCTTCCCCCAAGGATCAGTCTTGGGCCCACTGCTCTTCTCCATATTCCTAAATGACCTCCCATCAGTCTGTCGCTACTCATCCATACAAATGTATGTGGATGACACAGTACTGTAAGCCACAGGCTCCTCCACAAGCATAGTGGCAAATCTCCTACAGCAGGATTTCAACGCCATCCAGGAATGGTTCTGGTCAAACCAACTATTCCTAAACCCTAAAAAAACTATGTCGCTAACCTTCGGCTCACAGCAAAGACTCTCCTGCCAAGCCCCCTGCCCCCCTTTCAAAACCCTGGACAGGTCCCTACTGGAACAATGCACCAGCTTCAGATACTTAGGCGTCTGGCTCGACCCGCACCTCGATTTCGCCACTCATATTGACTCCATACACAAGAAACTTCTCCCTAAACTCGGCGCCCTATACAGGAACAAAAGCTGCCTCCCTTCTCCTGCTAGGAATGCTACTGTCCAAAAGATGATCCTCCCAGTACTCGACTACGGCGATATAGTCTATACTATCACTCCCTCCTCCACCTTGGCCAGCCTTGACACCCTTTTTCATTCTTTTTCTTGGTTTATCCTCGACTGTCCATAAACAACCCACCACTGTACCTTATATAGCTCCCAAGCCCTGCCGTCCCTCCAAGACCGAAGATTAACCCACAGTGCTAGGTTCGCAGCCAAATTTTGGTTCCATTCCCTACCCCCCCCCCACCTGGCCTCTGTGCTCTCCCTACAACCCCCTCCCCCCGCTTACTCCCTTAGAAGCACTGACCCCAGGCTCCTCCACGTCCCCTTTATGCGCACAACCAAAGGTCAAGCCGCTTTCAATTACCATATCCCACAGTTACGGAACGCCCTGCCAGCTGATATAAGACACTCACCCAACCAAAGCCTTTGCAATCTCCTACTCAGTGCCCACTTCTCCTCCAGCTGCTCTTGCTATAGCTAATGACAAATTATGTATTGAAATTGTGTTTCTGTGCTCAGATGTAACCGTCTAAAAATGCTCCAGTATCGATCTACCGACTGTCTGTATCTATCTGCCGATTGTCTGTACGGCAGATGGACATTCATTGTGTTGTTTAACTCTGTACCTAGTGTACTGTACTATTGTTTTGGGTCTTGACCCCCAGGTCACATCTGGAATCGAGCAACACTGCTCAGTATGCCTTCCTGGTTAAACTCATAAATAAATAAATAACCCCACAACTGGCCCTAATTGTGCCAACCAAAATGCAACACCAAGCAAAATCACTGCCTGCCATCCCTGCGGGAGCAGCTCCCTCTAGAATTTTAAATGTAACCGCCTGCCGTGGTGACAGCCAAACATCAAAGACCCCTGCAACATACTGTCATATTAAAAAGACTGTCACCGGACATGCATGTGTATCTGTGCTCCAGAATACACCAAGCGAAAACAATAACGGTATCCATCAATGGAAGCAGGCGTGCTGTGAAGAACCAGTTTTGAAACAAACTCCATACCCGCTCCTCCACCAACTCACCAAATCTCTCCTCCAGCGACTCACCCAATCTACAGTGGCTCAGCAGACCCTCTTTGATGAAAATTTCCCGTTTCCATATTTTGTGTGAATGAGCAGCCAAAACCGCAATCACAGAAGCGCTATCAGAAAAGCGCTAACTATGGCAGCTTGAGGGATACCTTCGCTCCCTCTGCTATAAGGCAAACTTTACTGGGAAGAAAACACACAACAAAGAAATTAAAAAAACATTTCAGGAATATTCTCTGTGTGTGTGTAGGGGGGCACAGAGAGACACCACAGTCCCCTAGAAAAGTGGCAAATATGGCAGCTGCTGAGAGGCACGCTCAGTCCTGCTACTACGAGAGAAACTCCTTGGGCACTTTTCTTCCTGAAGAAAAAACACACACATGCCAAAAAAAAAAAAAAGCATGTTCTGGAGGATGGGAGGTACACAACATAATTAAACATGCCCAGTACAACAGGATGACACGCACTGCTTTTTTGTGTTTTCTTATGACATTGTATTTACATACACTTTTTATGTGCATTTTTTTTTCCACTGGGAGCCCATTTTATAAGCACAATACGACACTCCGAGATGTGGGTTATAGCCTGATAAAAGCACGCCCCAGGTGCTAAAGGCACTCGGCGCAAGTGCCTCTTGCCTCATAACACACCTGGGGCATGCTCTTATCAGGCCATAACCCACACCTTGTCATGTCTTATTGCTTGCATATTTAACAGGCAACCTCCTGTGACTTAAAGACCATCACCTTTGAGCCATTCAGTCCATCTTTGTGACTAATGCTTTAAGGGTGAAGCAGTTGCTGGTATCAGTTTCCAGCTAGCTTCTATCAAGCATCTTATCAACTCTGTTAGGGAAGCCTGTGTCTCATAATGCTAACAAGGAATCAGACCTGATTTCGGTTCATTCACCATGGTGCCTAATTCAACAGCTGACAGGTCCAGGCCAGACAATAAACTATGACCTCCCTGGACAGGGTTTTCAGAATCCAGTCGTCCAGATAAGTGAACACATACAGACCTTCCCCTCCTGAGGGCTGCAACCACTACTGCTTAGCATTTTGGAGAAGACCCATGGCACCGAGGACAAGCCTAAGGGCAAGACATGAAATTGGAAATGCTTGCCCTCCAACATGAACCAAAAATATTGTCTGTGACTGAGAAGGATCTCAACAAGAAGGTATGCATTCTTCATATCTAGAGCACATATCCGATCCCCTTGTTTTAACATGAGGATTGGCGTGTTTTGAGACCAAGCAAAATTTCTTGTATTCAGTGAACTTGTTCAGACCCCTTAGGTCCAGAAGAGGACGCAAGTCTCCTGTGCAATTCAGGACTACATAGACAGTATAATCCCTGATTCCATTTCAGAGCAGGAATGAGTTCAGTAGCTCATTTTTTTAAGTGCACACTGCACTTCAATTAGCAGAAGAGACCAGTGCCTTGCTAATGATGTGGAGGAGGAAGATGCACTGGAAGAGTCGACAGTAACTCCAGAGCATGACCCAGTTCGTTAATCTGCAGGACCCACTCATCTGTAGCAATCTTCTTCCATTTTGACAGAAACACGTAGATCCTGCCCCCCACCAGTATCCCCAGAGCAGCAGGAGGATGGGATGCAGAAGGCGGTCCGAAGGTAACAGAGGCAGCAGGGATGCCTCCTGCACCAGTGCCTTTGTGGGCTCTGGAATGGGCACCAGGGATGGAGGGGGTAAGGTGTACATCCAGGTGCATGGGCCTGTTGATAAGAACCACAAAGCAGGCTAAGCAGCCATTCTCCAAAAAAGTGGGACTTCCATGTCTCAGAGACAGCTGAGGGTTGAGGGCCTTCACAGACTGCAGTCATCTTGAAGGATTGCAGACCATGGGGGTCGCACATCATCAGCATAGCCACAACGCTTCTGTCCAATGGTGAATCAAAGACAGACTGCTGGACACCAGTGGCAAAACCAGCAACTCTAAGCCAATTATAGCAGTGAATGCAAATACCTAAAGTTGCAGCATGAACTAAAACATCATAAGCAGATCTAAGTAGATGCTTTCCAGTTTCAAGCCCATGTGCAATGGTCTTGAGCAAGGCATCATAAAGTTCCACAGGCTGTTCTGATGTTTAATCATGCAAGCCTGGTAGTTTGCAATTCTAAAACCTAGGGAAGCAGAGGCATATGTCCTTTTGCCCATGAAGTCCAATCTCCTAAACTTTCTGTCAGGAGGTAATGACCTTATGTGACAAGGAGCTCTGGATCCATCATGAGCAGCTATAGTCACAACTGAATCAGATTCAGTCTGGGAAGAATAATGTCTTGGATGTAGAAGCAAATTATTGTTTATCCTCCTTCCTAGAGACTGCAGATAAAGTGGTGGGCCTATGCCAGGCAGCCATGGTAGCAGGGGCATAGGCATGATTTTTTGGGGATGGGAGTTTAGATATGACATTTTCAAACTGGGACACATAAAAACCGGGGGTGAAGGGGCCGCCAGACCCTCAGAAGCTCTGGGGGTGTACAAGCTCTGTGGTGAGTTTTGGGACTCTTCTTGAAGAAAACACACACTTTTGTTACATGTTCCCAACCCCTAACTTCATCAGAAACATGTTTTTTTTTTCCACATGGAATCAGGGTTGTGGGAGACTCTGGCTGTCATTACAGTCTGCAGAACCTCCTGTTTTTGTGGGCAACTGGCTATCCAACAGTGCAATCAACCACCCACCCCAAATGCAGTTTTTGTAATGTACTTTAATCTTTGAAAGATTTCTACATAAAGGCTATGGCCAGGGGTCTGGGGGCCACTAGTCCCCCAGAAGGTCTGGGGAGTTTAGATGCTCTGTGGTGGTTTTTTTTTTTTTTTTTTTAGAAAACACACACTTTTGGTACAGATACCCCACCCCTAATTTCAGGGGCATTTTTTCCCCATGGAATCAGGGGTGTGGGAGACTCCTGTTGGCATTACAGTCTGCAGAACCTTCAGCGGTTGTTGATGACTGGCTATCCAACAGTGCCATCAACCACTCACGCCATATGCAGTTTCTGTACTACACTGATCTTTGAAAGAGTTTTACATCAAGGTTGTTGCCAGGGGTCTGGGGGGGTTAACATACTCTGTGATGAGTTTGGGGGCTTTTCTTGAAGAAAAAAAAACAAAAAAACAAAAAAAAACACACTTTTGTTACATGTTCACCACCCATAATTTCAGGGGAATTTTTTCCCCCCATGGAATCAGGGGTATGGGAGACTGGCTGGCATTACACTCTGCAGCACCTCCAGTGGATGTGGACAACTGGCTGTCCAACAGTGCCATCAACCACCCACCCCATATGCAGCTTTTGTAATATACTGTGATCTGTGAACGAGTTTTACATAAAGGCAGTGGCCTGGGATCAGGGCCTGCAAGGCCCCCAGAAGCTCTGGGGGGTTTACATGCTCTGTAGTGAGATTTAGTACTTTTCTTGAAGAAAAAACACACTTTGGTTAAATGTACCCCACCCCTAATTTCAGGGGAATTGTTTTTCCCCATGGAACCGGGTGTGGGTCAGGGAGTGGAGACTCTGGCTGGCACTACTGCAAAATGAATAGGACATAACTGATGCCATTGCCAGTATATATAAATCAGTAATTACTATGGGGCGATAAGAACAGGATTTCAGGTCAGGAGAATGGGACTGAATTAACAGGCCCATTCTCCCAACCTGAAAGCCTTTTCTTATATACCATCACCCACCAGTCATTAAGGATTTACACACACTGGCATCACCAATGTCCTGGGCTCTTAGACTCTTCCCATCTTGATTTCTTATGTCCGTATCTAGTTTGCTGCTTTGAAATTAGAGAAGTAGGGTTGGGGTCCCCAAGCTAGTCCTACCTCTCATTCCAAAGCTGCAAAGTAGATAAGGATATGAGGTTACGTGTCACAGGATATAGTTCAGAATCACACTGTTTCATGAGCCCCACATAGCAGTTTGTTGCTACCTGCCTCAGGAGGAGCAGAAGACATATCGCTCAAACAACCAGGAGTATGTTACATTGTTTGTGAAGACAGTGACTGAACCTATTTTCTTGAACAGAGGGCAAGTGGTGTGCACTGGGCAGCCTGAATGAGCAGAGGCAAAACTTCTACCTCTGCCCATTGAGGCTGGCCAGTGCCACCACTTGCCCACTGTTCAAGAAAACAGGTTCAGCCACTGTCTTCACAAACAATGTGACATACTCGGCAAAACAGAAATACATTTCCCTGCCTACCCTCGGGGAAGCCAGGCATTTTTGGTTTTCCACCAAAGTTTGTATTTTAGTATCTTATTACATTGCAGTGGTCTGTTCAGGGCACACTTTTGCCTATCTGGTTTCCCTTTCCTCCCAAATAACTGTTCTCCCTAACATACCTGGTAAAAATATTAGACTGTATAAGTGTTTTGCCATGAATTCCTTCAGTGTACGTCAGGAAAGCTGTAGCAACAGTAGCAGTCTACTACTGTTGGTACAGCTTTCCTGACATATACTCAAGGAATTCAAGGCAAAACACTTAAATTCAGCAGTTAGGTCACCCCTATCTAACAAACATGACCATATATACTGGGTGGATGGGACAGTTTTATCTTGCTAGCCTAGTGGCCTCAGAGCTCAGATCTAACATAAGATGGATTGTGTTGGTGTTGGGCCAGTTTTGCCTAACTGACTGACCTGACCTCCCAGTCCCATATAACCAAGTTAGAACCTGAGTGTGTGTTCATTGTTGGGGTCTTGGGGAGACTTTCTTTCCCTATGCAAAATGCAACCTCATATAACTGGGCATTCCACAGCAGCAGCAACCAATGCTGCTTCACATTAGAATTTTTTGCCAGAAATTCAATGACTGCTTGGATGGACGGTGAATATGAGATGTTTATCTTACTTGCACTATCTTATGTAAATAAATTGTAAAAACATGTTGACTTCTAGAGGGGAGCATGTGGCCCACCCAGACTATCAATCCCCTTGCAATCAACTTGACTGGCAAGGGGACTGAAAGTCTGGCTGGGCCACATGCTCCCCTCTTAAGTCAACAGTCAACTTAATGGAGCAACACTGGTTTCAGCCTGAAACCAGGAAAGGAATCTGCTGTACTTCTTTCCCATCTATAGGTGAAAGTGTCATTACTCTGAATACCAGACTGGTATCAACAATCACCGCAGGATACAGGTGGAAAACAAGGAAAGTACTGTAGGTTGCTCATTGGAGGTCACGGGTTCAAATTACACACAAGGACATGGGCTTACACCTAATGCTGATACTCCAGTTCAGTAATAATGGTGAACAACAAAAACATTGCAGCACACACCAACAGACAATTATAGCCTTTCTTTCAGTAACAGATGCAGGACAGACACCATACATAGCACCCTAGGCTACAGTCATACGGAGCATGCAGGGATTTTTGGTTTTTGTCCAATTATACTTTTTTAAGCACATATTTGCAGGCACCATCAGAGATAGGAGTGCACTTCTTGTTTAACAAGAGAAAGTGCACTCATGTCTCTGATGGTGCCTGCAAATGTTTCAGTAACCACCGCACCCAAGAGCATGAAATATTTTATGTAATATGGACATTATTCTGGAAACAATCCTGTCACACTCTTAATGGTGATATGGCTACACTACAGTCTGGTAAAGCACTTTGGGATACACCACACATGATTTCAAAGAACAGAAGAATACCAAACTCTATTCTGTTCTATAATTATTCAATGCTATTCTAGTTCTTGTGATTGCTAACATCCATGTTAGTCAGAATCAGATTAGTCTCTTCCAAGAAGGTTGTTGAGGCATAGGCATACATTTCAAAATAATGCAATTACTCAGTTAGCCAAGGTGTGAGACCTCTCTGACTCTGTTCAGTGTTCATTCACCCATTAGGCACCCAGTCTGCCCAGCCCCCCCCCCAAAAAAAAAACTGTCAAATGCCTTACTTCCAGTCCAGCTCCAGGCTCCTGGAGTCTGAGATGAGAGATCTGAAAGGTTCCTTCTTCAGATTCTGAATTTGAATCAGAACGGCTTTCACGTCTGTCAGCCGGCTGTTGCTAACACGTTTGTGGGGGGGGGGGGTGACGTCGGTCTGAGAGAAGCCCGAGGGGGACCAACAGGCAGTGATCAGTAGGCCAGGGCCAGGTGACTGGCTCACTGCTCTCTCTCCTTTTCTCCTGGCTGCAGCTGGCCTGGCTTCAACTCGCGACTACTCGTGGCTCGAGCGAGTAAAGTAACAGCTCCAGACTCCGCAGACTGCTACCGGCAGTGAGTGGCTCCTTCTGCAGCTCCCCACTCTCAAAATATTAATATTCTCTCCAGACTCCTGTTTCTTTTTTCAACAACGCGCACTTCAGTTCTTCAGTATACCACCACTCCTCGTCGTATCCTCTCTCTCAACATGAATGGGCAATGCATGTGGTGGTGCGTCAAGCCACCAATTCTATGCTGGGTGGCTTAACTGACTGCTGTGTGTTGAGAGGAGTTGTCGAGGAGGTCTGAGCATGTCTACTGTACCAGCACTAACAGTGCAGTAGACAGACACCAACGGATTCGCTCAATGATGTGAGCCCATACCATCCACCCCCAACCCCCGTAGCAGGCTAGATAGCAGACACACCACCAGGTAAGCAGGCAGCAGTCTACACAGTAGCACAGTCTTGCACTGCATGTAACACAGAAGTGCGAATTTAAAGGACCAACACGCTCTGTCAAATTCAATTTTTTATAAATTTCGGAGGTCATTTCAGGGGGTGTTTGAACACCCTAAACACCCACTCTGCCTACGCCCCTGCATGGTAGTATCCTCCAATGCAGGAAAAGCAGGAGGAAAAACAATGGAGGGCATTGTAGGCATCTCCAAGAATTCATATAGACTGGAGTTTCTTTCCAGCTATGAACCTCTCCAGTCGGGAATTCGACCTTGGTACAGCATGGAGCTAGCCCTCATCAGGGTAATTCATGATCTCCTCCTTGCAAGGGATCGAGGGCAACATTCAATCTTGGTGCTCCTGGATCTCTCATTAGCATTCAACACAGTGGATTATGGGGTGCTGCTGGATCACCCAAGAAACTATTTGAGCCTGACTGGTGCTGTGTTGCACTGGTTTGAGTCCTACTTAGCCGGGACAACACAGCAGGTGTCTGGGGAGTTTTGGAGGCATCTATGCTGTCCTACAGTGTTCCGCAAAGCTCAATCCTTGCCCCCATTTTATTCTCTGTGTAGATGCTGCCGCTAGGGGAGATCATTAGACGGTACAATGTGGGATTTCATTTCTATGCAGATGATACCCAGTTGTACCAGTCTTGTGCTCCTGATGATACATCTGTAGCTCTGGTGCTCAGCCGCTCTTTGGCCAAGATTAACGACTGGATGGCATCGAACTGGTGGTCTAAACCCAGGCAAAACAGAAGTCATGGTTATTGAACCTGGTCGCCAGGGGATAGGGCTCTTCCTGTTTTGGACGGCCATTCCCTCACTGCAGCTGGTACAGTTAAGGACCTGGGGTCAATTTGGATGACAGATTGACATTTGAACATCAGGTGTCTTCTGTTGTCCGATCTGGCTTTTTTCACCCACTGAAAATCCCCAGGCTCAAGTCGTACTTAGTTCAGCATGACCTAGTGACAACTGTCCAAGCTTTCTTCACCTCTAGGTTGGACTACTGCAGTGGTCTTTACCTAGGGCTGCCTTGAGGTTTGATGCATCGAGTGCAGCTAGTGTAGAGTGCTGCAGCCCAGATGTTGGTGGGTTCCTCACAGAGTGACCACATTACGCCAGTCTTGCATGCTCTACACTGGCTGCCTCTGCGTTCACACATCACCAAATCACACAGAAACGTAGAAACATAGAAACTGTCAGCAGATGGAGACAGTACAATCCATCAAGTCTGCCCTTGGCTTCCTACCCCCTCCCCCCCACTTAGCTGCCTGCTTGTGTATCCCACAGTGTCTGTCCCATGCCCACTTGAATTCCCCCACTGTCTTGGCTCCCACCACCCCCTTCGGCAGGCTATTCCATGGTTCCTCAACACGCTCTGTGAAGAAGAATTTCTTCGTATTGCTTCTGAACTTTCCTCCCTTAAGTAGAAGGTTGTGCTCTCTAATCCTGCTGTAGTCCTTTACCTGAAAGAGATTCTGCACGTGCACACCGTTGTTGCCGTTAAGGTATCTGAATGTTTCTACCATGTCCCCACGATTCCTATGTTGTTCTAGGGAGTATAATTTGAGGTCATCCAGTCTTGCCTTGTACAGTTTCTGATGCAAGCCCTGCACCATCTTTGTTGCTCTTCTCTGTACCGTCTCCAACTTATCAATGTTCTTCCTGAGGTGTGGCCTCCAGAACAGGACACAGTACTCCAGGTGAGGCCTGACCAGGGACCGATACAGGGGCAAGATTACTTCATGCCTTCTGCTCGTGATGCCCCTCCCTATGCATTCCAGGATACTACTATCCTTGTGGTACCCCACTGGTCACCTTACCCTCTTCACAGTGAATGCCATTTACCACCACCCTCTGGGTCCTATTATCCAGCCTATTTTCCACCAGCGTTACCACCTTCTTTCCTATTCCCATGTTCTGCAGCTTACTTATCAGCCTCCGATGTGGGACAGTGTCAAAGGCCTTACTGAAATCCAGGTAGGCCACGTCCACTGCCCCCCTCCCCCCTTCTTGATCTACCTCACTGGTTACTCAATCAAAAAATTCAATGAGGTTAGTCTGGCATGACCTCCCTCCCATAAAATCGTGCTGGCCTTGTGTCTTGTAGACCGTAGATAACCAGGTGTTCTATGGTTCTTTCCTTCAGTAGTGTTTCCATGACTTTCCCCACTGACTGAGGTCAGGCTGACCAGTCTGTAATTTCCCGCTTCCTCCTTGTCCCTATTTTTGTGCAGAGGGACTACATCAGCCCTCCTCTAGTACTTGGGAACCTCCCATTTCTAAAGGCAGGCTGAACAGGGCAGTCAGTGGTTCTGCCAACACTTCCTTTAGATCTTTTAGAATCCTGGGGTGTATCCCATCTGGTCCCATTGCCTCATCAACTCTCAATTTCGCCAGTTCCCCAAGGACCTCTTCCACTGAAAAAAAGGCCTGAGCCCATCTCTGTGCCCATTACGCCCCTATCACTTGTTGCTGGCCCACTCCCTGGCCCCTCCACCATATAAACTGAGCAGAAATATTTGTTCAGTGTATCTGGTTTCTGGCAGTCATTCTCTACACTGCTCCCATTATCTTCTTTCAGATGCACAACTTCCGCTTTACTGATGTACCTGTAAAAGGTTTCGTCTCCCTTTACCACTGAATTTGCTATACATTCTTCTGTTCACACCTTGGCTACCCTACCTTCCCTGTCTCACTTTTTTTTTCCTGATACCACTCCCTGTCCCCTTCCTCCACAGTCTTTTGTATTGCCTAAATGCTGTTTTTTTTTTGTTTGTTTGTTTTTCTGCATTAACCTTTTCTACTACCTCCTTAGAAAACCACAGTGGTCTCTTCTTTCTCTTCCCCTTACTCACCAGGGTCATATATGCATAATTTTACATTTTTTGCATTAAATCCTAGCTGCCATACCCTTGACCATTCCTCTAGTCTCATCAAGTCCTTCCTCATTCTAGCTACCCCCTTTGGCATGTCTACCCTGTTGCAGATCTTTGTGTTATCTGCAAACAGGTAAACTTTCCCTTCCAGTCCCTCTGCAATGTCACTAATGAAGACATTAACAGTAGTGGCCTCATAACTGACCCCTGCAGCACCCCACTTGTCACTTCCCCCTCCTCCAAACTTCCCCCACCTATGACTACCCTCTGGCTCCTGTTGCTCTGCCAAATTTGTACCCATTTAACCACTTTTGACCCCACCCCGAGACTGCTCAGCTCATTTACTAGCCTTCTGTGTTGGGCAGTGTTGAAGGCCTTCCAGGAATCCAGGTCGGCTACATCCACCCCCCCCCCTCCAATCCACCACTCTTGACATCCAGTCGAAGAACTCAATTAGGTTTGTTTGGCACGATCCCCCTCTGTGAACCCATGCTGCCTTGTATCCTGCAACCCATTTGCTGCCAGGTACTCCATCATCCTTTCCTTTCCTTTATTAATGATTCCATAATCTTCCCCACCACTGATGCCAGGCTTACTGGTCTATAGTTCCCAACCTCTTCTTTATTTCCACTTTTGTGAATTGGTACTACATCCACCCTCCTCCAGTCCCTTGGTACTTCCCCTGTTTCCAATGACTGGTTGAACACAGCTGCCAAGGTAGCAGACAACTCTACCCTCAGTTCTTTCAGTATCCTTGGGCGAACCCAATCTGGCCCCATTGCCTTATCTACTTTTAATTTCTCAAGTTCTTTGAGTATTCTTTCCCCTGAAAAAGGGTTTGTGTCTACCTCTCCTCTGCTAATTCCTTTATCTATGGCCCATTTTCCTCTTCTTTCGTATATATGGAACAAAAATACTTGTTCAGCATGCCCGTCATCTTCTGGTCGTCCTCCACGCTCTCCCCCCACTTCCCCCTGAAGTCTAACTATCCTGCTTTGTTTTTTCTCTTTTCACTGATGTATCTGTAGAATATTTTATCCCTCAGCCTCACTGTCTTGGCTATATTCTCCTAAGTTTGTGCTTTACTGCTCCTAACAGCTTTTGCTGCCTCCCTCAGTTTCTCCTGATATTCTTCCCTGTCCTGTACCAGCAGAATTGCTTTGTACTTCTTGAAAGCTAACCTTTTTGCCTTAACTTTTGCTGCTACTTCTTTGGAGAACCATAAAGGTCTCCTCCTTCTCCTGTTCTTTGTAACCTGCCTTATTCATAGGTTTGTAGCTTCCTCGATGGCATTCTTAATTTGTGTCCACCTTTCTAGTACAGTTATACAAAATAGATCCCTTCAAACTCTTGACTATTACGTTATTAATTAGATTTAATTTTTTAAATCATTCTCTTCCTTACTTTACCAACAGTTAAAAAGAAGTTTGCTTCTCTACTTATGGTCCATTCGTCTTCCATCATTAAAAATATGATTGTAATTACAGCCCTGTCTGTGTCTCTCCAAAGATCTATATAATGTCCCAACAGCATTTCCTTGCTTTACTGTACCACATGACATGTATTAAGTCCTCTTTACATCTATGTGCGCTACAACAATTTGTATCAGTACTGGCAGTTTTATTAAACCTAGCAGCATGAACATTACTATCAAATAGCTCAAATTTATATGTTATTAAGGCCCTCCTTAACTGGAGATCAGTAACGACATCCAGTAATGTTTATAACTAAAATTAATATTCTCAACTGCAAACCACTTAAGAGTATCTGAATCTGGTAATGCTTTCTAGATCTAATTTTACCCCCAAATTACTTAACATTCTTTTCCAGATACCCACTAAACATAGTCAAACCATATTTGTTCAGTTTAGAGGTAAGATATATAAACCAGGTAGGGTCTCTACATTTTAACTTATATCAGCTCTTTTTTTCCTCAAGGCACATATACAAGATTCTATATTTCAGCATTCTAGTAATCTGAAGCCAAAAACGGACTTTTCTTTGGTATCCATAGTTGAATTCATATTTACCATACTGAGCTCTGATCTGACATAAGCAGCAGGCATGGAAAGCCCAACTCTCAATGCTGATCTGAATAATTTAAATGCTGGAATGAACAATTTTTCCCTATTCCTAGTGTCTCAGATTTCTGCTCCATACAATAGCTGTGTTGAGTATTTAGTTATTATAACATCCAGCAGGGTTCTTAAGGTATATCCTCCATAACAGTAATTACATTTCTTTCAGACCTAAGGCTGTTTTCTTGGCCTTTTCCATGAACATTTCAGTAGGTTTAATCCATGAGCCATTTGAAGAGAAAAGCAATTCCAAATAAACATAACCTGAGACTATTTCTAAACAGTGATCCCCTAGGGTCCAAATCCCTTCATCTTTTTTTGAACCAAAAATTCCTACTTGCGTTTTAGTAAGATTAACCTTAGATTTCAGTTCACCTGCCTTTGCATTTAGAAGGTCCAGTTTTCTTTGTAAACCCCCCTTTGCCAGAGACAATAAAATTAGGTTGTCAGCATAAACCATAGCTGGACAATGAAACGTATGAATTTTAGGGGAATCTGACTCTGAATTTATAAGGTGATCGATACATACTGTACAACCTCGATTATCTGAACCCCGGTTATCCAGGTCTCCTGATTATCTGAACTCTGATATTGTTCACAAACTCTGATTTGCCTAATGTTATGAACCCCCGATTATCCAAACTATCGACTATCTGAACAAATCTAATGCCTCCCAGAGCATTCTGATAATTGAGGTTGCAGTATACACAAAAAAAGGTGGAAGTCAAAACACACCCATCTCACCTCTTTGTTTATGTGGAGCTCACATGAGAGCTGTCCCCTAATCCCAAGCCTTATTCATGCCCAAGTATTTCTATATACAGAATAAATAATGTGAATCAGAACAGGGTCAATTCCTCGATCCCTCATAATTGCTCATAAAATGCCTCTGGATAACAAGTCAAATACAGACAAAAGTCTACAAAAAAACAGCATACAATTTTTGTTTCCTAATAAACACATATTTTTTCTATTAGATGCCAGAAGAATGAAACAATTATCTATGGTAGAGTATTCATTCCGAAATCCTGCTTGCAATTCACATAACTAACCCTCCCGTCTGTCTAATTTGCTGGTTCAGTCTTTTCAACATGACCTTAGAAAAGATCTTCAAGTTTACATCTAAAAGACTTCTTGGTCTACACATAGACATAACAGGGTTAGTTTTGTTTCCTTTCTCATGAATTGGCACTATTTCGGCCGCTCTCCAAGTATTTGGGACAACATTTTTCAATACACATTTGTTATAAAAAATAGTTAAAAGGTTGCACCACAAAGAAGTGTTAATGTTATACACCTCAGCTTGGATTTTGTCTGGTCCCAGGGCTTTCTTCATTTTAAGTGATTTAATCACCAAGCATACTGCTTTCCTATCTATCTGTCAGCAGAAACTGACTTTTATCCAGAACACCTAATTCAGGCGCAAATAATTGTCATCGTGGGGATCATAGAATACAGTGGTAATCGTATAAAAGTTTGGAAGTGCTGAGGTATACCTAGAGGTACCACTGAGGCACTGAAGTTCACATGGTGAATGTATAAAATTTTGGCAGAGCTGAGGTATACCTTGAGGTACTAGGTACCTCCTCAGCACTGTCAAACTTTTATACAATTACCACGTGAACTTGACTGCCTACTGGTAAACTGCAGGGTCCACAGCTCTTCTGAGATATAGGAATCCAAACTTTCTTTATAATTGTTAGTACCTTTTGCAACTAAATTCCAAAAGCCCCTTGCATCTTTCCTATGGACAACTTTTAAACATTTTTCCCCATTGTTGAGAAAAATACTTTTGCTTCTTATCCTTCAAACATAAGTTATATTTTTCTCCTTTCTTAATTTAAGGCTTGGAATAATTTCCTATTTTTGCTGTTTCTAGCATATTTAAATCTTTTCCGTAAGAAGACCTTTATATATCTCCTGCGTTCAGCATCAAACCGCTCAGTTTGGTTGCTAAATTTCGCATTAATTGGAACTTCCTCATAGAGCAGTCTTTCTATCTTCTTAAATAGATTATAAATTTCTAGCCAGAGGGTCTCTACTTTTAGTTCTCCTAAGGCTTCCCAGTTCTAATCTTTGAAATAATCCCATATTATGATCCTTATATCCTCTTCCAGAGTAGTTCCACATAAACACCAAAACTAAACAAGGAGTCACACTGGAACAAACACAATCCTTCAAGTACCTTGGCATCACCCTTGACTCCCATCTCACCTATACTGTCCACATTAACAACGTGGCAAAGGCCGCTAATACCCGACTGGGCCTTCTGTTCCGACATAGGAAACACCTAACCTCTGATGCCTGTCTATTGCCATCCATAGCTCAGTCGTTAGTATTACTGACTACGGTCTTATCATCTATGGCTCTGCCACCACCACCTCCCTCAAATGTGTAACTATCTCCCTAAATAAAGCCTGTTGACTCATCACTGGATCGCACCGTCTCACTCATACCTGTGACCTCTACTACCAGACCAAGTGGCTGCAACTTCACAGTAGAATAAAATATCAAACCTGCACTACGGCCAAGAAAATAACGATGGGTTTTGCTCCGCCCGGAGTCTGTGCTCTTCTCACACCCAGATCCAGCAACTCCTATACAAGGAGGTCCAAGCAACACTCCCTACAAATCCCGAGGTGCCATACTACTCAAGGTCAAAGATAATTTGCCTACAGGGCACCCAACTGGCTTAACTACCTTAGTAGTGACATCTCTGCTGCATCGACGCTTGGAGTTTTCAAGTCCAGACTTAGACTCTCGCTACTTGCATCCAGCGCCTGTGACTGCTCACCCAATTAGTCCACTGTCCTCCTGCCTATGCCGCCGCAAGAAGCACTTTTGGTCTAAATGCTGCCACCCTAACCTAGCTCTTTAACTGTCTGTCCTTGACAAGGCCCACTGGCTGCCTGCCTTCTTCCTCCTGCCTCCCTCCAAACTATTCCTACCCGCTTTTCTCCTCCCCTTTGTTTCAAACTCTCTGATCTCCCTCCCCTTCACCCCTACACTTTCTTACCTCACTCACTCTTACTCCAAAATCCTTTACCTCCTAACTGTATTTGCACGTTTGTCGAATGTTCAATGATAATTTACAGTCTCATAATGTTTACTGTACCATCTGACATGGAATCTTTGTAAAATAGCCTTGGCTCAAAGGTATTGTGTTAATCCTAGACTTAAATAAATAAATAAATTAAATAATGCTGCTATTATTTCTGAGTTCAGAAAAAGGACACTTCTGATCTATTCATCACTGCCTGATTAGTGGAAAAACCTCGAAGTATGACCAGGAAATGATCACTTTTGGATCTAACAGGTATGTCTAAACACTGCCACACTTGTAATTGACCAGACCAAAATACTAAATCTATAAGTGAAGCTCCCTTGGGAACCGTATATATGTTTTTTTTCCTCAAGATCACTGCTTAATCTGCCATGTAGGGGGTACAAGTCAAATAAATTCTTTTAGGATACTTACCAAAGCTAATCCTGCCTTATTAGTCTTTCTGTCTTTAGTATTCCTATATAGTTTGTAAAGTATTTAGATATCCATTGACAGAATTATCAATCAACCCATCAAATTCCCCTATCCTAGCATTCATGTCTCCCATGATTAAAACAACCCTGTCAGGAAACTTAAAGTAAAAAAATCATAGAATAATGATCTCATACACACCCAGATATCCTGCTGGTAAAACTCTGAGTTTGCAGGGGGACATAACTATTAATCAATAATAGCCTTTGATCCACCTTGTCCAATAGTAAGACAATAAAATTAGAGGAGACATATAGGACCTGCAGCTTGGTAAAAAAATGATTTTTATATAGGAGGCTAGGCCCCCTGAACATTGGTCAAACTTTCATCCCTTTTATCCACATGATGGACAGGTTCATACCCATTTAGTGTAATCTCTCCGGACTTTTCATCCCACATTTCCTGGAGACAGATTACTTCATAAGCTGAAACAAACTGAACCCAATCGACATCCAAGGATGTATGCTCATAACCTGCAATGTTCCAGGAAATAAAGTAAGAACCTTCCTGTGTTTTACAACTAGCAGAGTTAACAGAATCACCGCATCAACCTCCATCTGTAATACCCTGATTTGGATAGCTTAGTCACTGTATCTTGCTAATGCCAAGAAACTATTAGAGAGAGAGAGAGAGAGATGGGTTATGGTTGCTTACACTGACTGACCTGAGTTATACTGCTTTCGATAAAATATTATATTTCCTGCCATTATACAAATCTTCCAATTATTTCACCCTCTATCTTATATAACCCCAAACTACTCATTTTATCATATTTGTCTAGTATTATTTCTGCCACTAGTCTATTTTAACTGTAATGTCAATGTGCTCCCCTCTGAAGCCCTTCTCGCTCCAAATAGCAGCCATGACACCATTCTTGCCTACGTTAGTTAGTATTTATTTTATTTATTTATTTATTTATTTGTTTGTTCTAGGATTACAAATACCTTTGAGCCGAGGCTCTTTTACAAAGGTTCCACGTCACTGGTACAATTGAGACAATCATAAGCAAAGATAACAGTTTATAAAATTAAAAAAAAAAAAAAAAAAAACACATATCACCTGATAACCTACCTGGGCACTTTTTGTGTTTATTAGCCGATTGTCTATCCATCCCACTTAAATTACTATATGAACACTATTTGAATTATAATTTTGTGCCTTCATTCTGGAAAATCGCTTATGTTGTTCCAATCCATAAAAAGGGTCCTAAAAATCTTTGGGAAAACTACAGACCAATTAGCCTTATGGGTAAAATATTAGAAAGCCTAATTAAGGCTTTGATAACCCCATCACTCGATCAGATTGATGTTGAACAACACGGTTTTAAAAAAGGGAGGAGTTGCCTTACTAACTAACTTTGTTTTTATGAAGATTTAAGTTTACAGTCAGATAACAGAATACCATATGATGTTATCTATGTTGATTTTAGCAAGGCTTTCGATTTTCTCCCACATTGGGCACTAATGCAGAAATTACACTGTGCTGGTATTAATTTGAATTTGGTTATGTGGATAGCAAATTGGTTAAGCCAATGATCACAAGAAGTTTTGATAAATGGTTATTTTTCTGACAGGGATCTAGTCACTAGTGAAGTACCGCAGGGTTCCGCTCTGGGCCCCTGTTTGTTTCAATTTTTTACAGCAGATATTAATTTTAGTTGTTCTAATATGGTAAAATATGCAGATGATATCAAAATAGGTGGACCATGTGCAAACTTAGATCAAATCTACTCTATCCAGAATGACCTCAATCAATTGTCTAAATGGATCACTTACTGGGGGGTGAAACGTAATCATAAGTGCAAAATCATTCATTTTGGAGTTAGTAATCCCAGGCATACATATGCTTTAGATAACCAGGTGTTAATTATTTCAGATGTTGAAAGGGATTTGGGAGTCTTGATTACTGATGACTTCCTTCCTAGCACCCAAATAAATGAGGTCATCCTTAGAGCTAATCAGGTCATTTGGTCCATTAAACGAAACATCAAGTCTAGAGACAGGCAGGTTTTGTTACCTATCGGGCCTACCTCATTCCCCATTTGGACTTTTCCTCCCAACTGTGGTGCCCATTTAAAAAGATGGACATCACTAAGTTAGAAAGGGTCCAAAGAAGATATACAAAGATGGTATATGGTCTTGTTAACGTCTCATATGAAACTAGACTTACTGTCTTGAACCTGATGCCTCTCTACATTAGGCATTTAAGAGGTGACATACTCCTAATGTATGATATAACAAATTACCCATGTTTAATTACTACTCTAGGCTTTTCCTTTAAGGATGAAGTATATAATCTTAGGGGACATCCCCTTCAGTTGCAGCTAAGGAAATTTAAATATCTCCCTCGGAAGTTCTTCTACACACTTCGAGTAATTAAACCATGGAACTTATTACATTTAGAAGTGATTATCAGCAGCTCCAAATCAATTTTCAAAACTAGGCTGGACAAATTTATACTGTCTGGATCAATTTGTAGCTATTATTAGTAACGAAAGCAGTTATGGGTCTTACTGGCCCCCTTGTTCTCATTGACCTCAGTAGTATGAACCTCAGTAGTATGAAGTGAATTTGTAAAAAAATTACAAAATAAATTGCACAGTGATCAAGTTACCTTAGACCTGTTATTGCTGTCCATCAAGAGCATAGCAAAAAGGCTCAGGATGACTGGTTTATCAAGATTCTTCCAACTAACAGCACCAGCTCTATTAAAATCAGCTCTATTAGGAAAAATAATAACAATCCCCTTGTACGATACAGTAGAAGCATTAATCCATACAGAGTTAGCAACTCTCGATGAGATAACATATACATCAACAATATTTTTGAACACATTACAGACAACAGTTCTGACTTCTTTGATGTCCTTAGCAGAAATTTCCAACTCCGTATCTGCCCTAATCAGGTGCACAATCTGGGTTTTCAAGCAAACTTCAGAGAAGTCTAACCATTTCTTGGAGCCACTAAACTTTAAGTAGGGCCAAGAGCCCATTATATCAGTATAACAAACTTGGCTGCACTATGTCGTCTTTTGCCAGGTTATTCGCACCAGGCTCATCATCTTTGTTACCTATTTTATTGGGCATAAGGCCACAATTCGGGGCCTTAGGCTCCTTACTCACACTGGCTGCTTGAAATTCAGTTAACCTATCATTCTGTGTGTCCAGGGTACAAAGATCATGAGACAGCTCCTTACATTACTTTTTCAATAACTTTATGTCTCCATTTTAACAAAACAGGACATTTTTAGTCTGTTGTTGATACTGTGCAGCTAAAGTCGCATGTGCAATGTCATTAATTGGGTAATCTTTTAGGGATTTTAGTCCTAAATTTTGATTTTCTAATATCGGAGTCTCCTTTTTTTTGAATGGTTTTCCATTAACCCTTTATTCGTCTTTTTTTTTTGTTTTGTCTGGTGCCCTTTTCTGCTTTTTCTTCTTTTTAGGTTTGGTATTCTTAGTTTTGACACTGTCTGGGATTTCTGGAGGATTAACACTACTAAATTCTGGTCTTAGATTGTTTAAATTACATGTAACTAGGTTTATAAAGCTGGAGACAGCAGAAGAGGAATCCTTTGAAGGCACAATTTTGTGTTTTGATTACATCATCTAATCTAGCCCCATGACCCCATCATGGTGGTGGGAAGCTCCATAACCTCAGCCAACTCATAAAAGTGGTGATGGGATCTGGGTGAATGGTCCAAAGACCTGCCTAGCGAAAACTTGGATCAACAAATATTTCTGCAGTTAGGGGCTGCATAGCCCAGCTTAAGACAACGATGTTGCAGTGTGTGGCAGTTGAAAGAAGAGTAGAAGTCACAGAATCCATACTGTGGTTGGGACCAAAGCAAGCAAAGCAAATAGAATGATGTTCATCTTTGCTAATGTCTTTTCTGCAATAGCAATAAAGAAAAAGGGCAGGTTTCTTCTCATACTTCAACGACTTGGGCATTCTTTCAGAAAATAATAGAACAAAGAAACCGAAGTTCTGATGAACTGAGATACTCTAATTGCTCCCACAGAATGAACCTGATGGCAGGAAAAACAGAACTGAGATAGGGTAGAGTGTCAGCAATGGTTATTTGCAGGTACATGGCATCACGTGATGTACTGCATGCACCCACCAGAAGTCAGCACTAACGCCCCTGGCTGAAAAAAGTTTCTCCAGTGTGGTCCTTGTGCTTCTGACTTAGACTCAGGAGTTGGACTCTATGGAGAAGACTGACTCGAGGAAGATTCACAGAATCTTGTGTTGGTACTTGATTATGCAAGCTACATAGCATTTATAAAATGAAGGACTACTAGCTACTTAGAGGATAGCAGCACATATGTTATAAAAATCTCCCCCAAAGGCTAACCTCCCAGTTGGCCGTCTTACAATCAAAAAACATTTTTTTCTTACCTCTTGTTTGATATAATTAACTGTGTGTTAAGCTTTATAAATATAGAGTAAATAATTCCCACTCCTTGATCCCCTCCTATAAAATTATAGAATGTACAGAAGTACAGGTTATAACGCAGGTACCACCTCTCTGTTTTTCACAAATGATTACACTTTTTTTTTTTTTAAACTCAGCTTTACTGCGTACAATGATACAGCAGCTTATCAGACATACATCATGACACATCAAGAAGGGACAAACTAATGTATGTTAATACAGGATCACATCTTAATCTAACACCAGCTTTCTTAATCTGTATGAGTGAAAGACTGGTCTCTGAATACCAAGTATAAAAAGCATACAGATGGCTGCTGTTAAATAAAGGACAATAAGTCTCAAAGTGTTTTCCATGTCTCTGGGAATCAATGCTACCGAATGAGCTTACTGTTGAAGCATGTAACAAGAAAAGTGAAAAGAAAACAAAGGCCAAAAAGAATAAGGGCTCAACAGCTGGTTGCACTTACACTCCTTAATCCCCCCCCCCCATCTATATCCCTTATCACTACCGTGGGATATAGTAAACTTCCCACTCCCACCTTCGGCACAACAATTACTCTGGTAGTGCTCTTTGTACCGCCTCAGGTGATCAAAGAAAGAGGGCCCTTGCCAAAGTGCGCAAGTTAGTGCGCACATCCTGGGCTACAGTTATGTACTTTCTCAGCAGTTAATCCATAGATGAAGAGAGGGAATCCCTCTTTCCCCTTCCTAACATCAAGACCTCCCCGACTCTCCACCCTGCCTCATGCTTATCGTAATGCAGATGGAGCCATGCCGACAAGGCCTTATTCATGAGCACCGTCTGGACCCTCTGCACCCACTCCCCCAAGGAGGGGGGGCTTTGGATGGAACCACCTCCCTGTAATACATTTTAGAGCTACTACTATGAGAGTTAACAGTACCCACCTGGCTTCCCCTTTCTGGTGTGTTGCCGTGGGGATCCCCAGGACCCATTCTTCAAAAGTCAGAGGGATGAGGATTCCTGTAATCCAGTTGCACCTCTTTCCAAAAGATTTGTAACACTGAGCAACTCCAAAAAATATGCCAATGACTCCCCGTCTGGACACAGGCCCTCCAACAGGCTGCTGATTTGGTGGAGCCATATTGTTGTGTAATAGTTGGGGTATGGAAATACTGAATTACTATCTTCCAAAAGCATTCATGCCATATTGGCGCCAAGGTAACTTTCCAGACCCACTTCAGCCTGTGGGCCCAAATTATTATACATTTAAATGAAAATAACTTCAATAAATAAAGTAAACTTACATATCAACCTACTGTGCAGTTGTTGTTAGCTGTAGCCAACTCTTGCCTTAACTGTGATCCCGACCCTCCCCACCCCCACCCACCAGTGTTGCCTTTTAGACCAACACACTCTGATATCTTTATGGGCTTTTTTTCTTTTTGTTTAAAGAACATTGGACTCTTCTGGAACAACTTTGTAAAACATAACTTAGACCCAGATCAGATTTCAAATACATTTATTCTACGTCTCTTCTCTGCATTCTTTGTTAATGAGTGTGTTTACATGAAACCATGACAGTTGTCCCTTAAAGTTCATCTGCTACAACTACTCATACCCCACTTGGAAGTCATAATGCCCTACTTGTAAAACTACAATGTATTATTGCAAGGAACGGTTTGTAATGTCACAAGCAGAAAAGCCGGCGATCTCAGGTGGGGATTATCAGCACAAACTGCTGAACTCTAAGAACGACTGCGGCGGGCAGGCATCCAATGGGATGCTGCCGTCCCGGGTTCCGGAGGGGATCCCTTGCTGCACTCATGCATGGGATCCTGGGACAGCACATACCACGGTAGGAATTAAACAACAGGCGTTTGCATGAATGGACACCCCCAGCCCTTCCAGGCAGCACAGTGGGCTGGTGCAGCTGTGTGCAGGGGATCTTGTTGCTGCCATGCCCTGCCGGTAACCTTTAGGAGGGCAAGTAGATGTTTACAGCAAGGTCTCCCCTCATGTACTGTTTTCAGCCATGTCACACAAGTGCCATTGTGCATGGGTGCAGCATGGAGCACGCCCAAGATACAGCGCCGCGTGGCGAGCAGGGGATCCATCATGCAGGGTGCTAGCTCACCAGTAGTGAATGCCACCTGTGGTGCGCAGATCACTACTGCTCAGCATTCGGACGTAGGAGTGCCTGCACGGTGCCCTTACGAGGCACGTAGGCATTCATGCATAAACCCCAAACTGCATCTGAATACATGGAATTTGTAACTGGTTTAAGACATTTATCTTTGCAATTGAGTGGTACGATAACTCATGAGCAGCAAAGCCATTAGTAATAAAGGCCTTAAACTTGTGGGGATACATCTGTTATTCTACTGCAGCCCATGATGTATTTGATATATATATATGTACACAATAGGGGTGAGTGGTAAATGAGTGAGATAAAACAGTGTATCATCCACTGCAGTGTGATATTTTTACCCTCTGCTCTACTGTGATGATATGAGACATTTACACACACAGGTCACAAAAAGTCACTGATGACATCACCCTAGGCAGCTTTCCCCTCAGCATGAAAGAAACACCTGTGCTGTTACCATAGACACAAATGCAGAACTACCTGAGAGGTCTCACTGCTGCCTACAGCTAACTCAGTGAGCATTACAAAACACACCTATCCCCCCCCCCCCCACAACTTCCAGCTCATTACTGTGATGCTCTCAACTTGATGCAGTCAGAATTCCAAACAGCACAGCTTCACAGAACAGTCTAAACTACTGCCTGCAGCTAACTCAACTACCACTGAAACACACTCTCACTTTCCTCAAACTCTGATTCTCACCCATTACGATTACAGTGACAATTTCAACTTCACTGCAGCCAGAATCCTAAAGAACACAATTCACAGAACACTCTGCCTGCAGCTAACTTAATTACCACTGAAAACAGTATCAGCTGTTCTGACACTCTGCCTCTCAGTTCATTACAATTACTGTGATGCTTTGAACTTCACTGCAGCCAGACTGCTAAACAATACAGCTTCACAAAAGTATGTTTCTCATTCCTATCTAAAACTAACTCATTTAGCATTGCAAAACACACTCATGTGTCTCGGAGTTTATAACACTGCCAGCCCATTCAGAAAAGCTCACACACAGAATGAGCAAACACATTAACAGGAACAGAACACAAGACAGCATAACAAAACTTCTTCTGAAACTCTTGGCCCTATTGTATATATCGAATACATGATGGGCATATCGTGTGCTATGGCAAATATTGTCACTCCTGCATCGTGAGCTTGGATATCTCACTCTACAGGAGTGACAATATTTGCCATATCACACTCATGCCCATCATGTATCCCCCTATATACCACACTGTTTGTAATAATTTTAGATCTCATTGGTAAATACTGAGCATTTCAAGACAGATGTCCATTTAGCTCTCCAAAATTAAAACCTATATTCCCTGATGTTATTTAACACACAGAACTCATCAAGCTTCCTCTTAAATTCCAGCATGTCCTTGCTACCCACCACTTCCTGCGGTAGTGAGTTCCAGAAAGTAACCACTCTCTGGTTATACCAGTTGGATCTTTTATTTATTTGAGTGGCATAATTCCCCTTTCAGCTTCAATGTATGACATCTTGTAAAGTATGTTATTTCTCTCATTTCCAAGCCCAGGCTGTCCCACAGGTCATGATTAGTTAGTGCTTGATACAGTAACTAATCATGACCGGTTAGTGTTTACTTTGTTATGGCTTAAAGGCTACTGAGGCCTCTAAGAAAACCTCAAAAAACATTATAATTAGGTATAATTCTGCTTGCATTCCTTTTATATTTTATATATTTCTCCTCCCCATAATTTATTACTAAAGAAATGTGTATGAATATATGACTAGTGTCCCACATAGTTCATTTTGAGTTCATCTTCCTCTGTAGCAGACTCCCTACTTTGAGTCATAATCCTCTATTGTGACATCACAATCTGTTGTCATAGGGGTAACTGAGGTCTCAAGCAGTGCTCTATGACTTCAGGTAAGGAGAAAGCAGCAGAAATAGATCAACTCTTCAGGACCAAAGATCCTGTTTTCATGCAATTAACCTCACTACTAAATAATGGGGAGGAGGAATGTAGAACTAATGGGAAATAAAGCTGGACAGTGCCTATATTATGTTTTGTTAAAGTTCTCCTGAACATGTCACCAGCTCTTTAAAAACTGCCTTTCTATCTGCTGTAAACTCTCTGTCTGGCCTGTTGCTCTCTATGTTCTATTTTCAGATTCTATAGGGGATATGCCACGGGCTGACTAAAATATCACATTTATTTTTATCTGCAGGGTTTGACCTCTATCATAGAGGTCAAACTCTTCAGATAAAAATAAATGAGTTTTTTATCTAGCCCCATAGCATATATGATTTATACAATGACAGTGACTCTCGAACAAGGTAGATTACAGTGCTCAAATCCCAGTATTTTTTTTTTTTTTAATTATGTTTAAAACCCTCGATTCTGTTTTTTTTCCCTTTTCACAACTGATCAGTCCACTGTTGCATGCACACTCATTCAGCACATTCTAATGAATATATTCAAATGAATCAAGTATTGCAAAAATTCCAACAAAGGCCAGGTAAGGAATTACATCATCTGGAATTTTAACTGGTGTTCTGGAATCAGACTAAACACTCCTGAAGTGGAAATATCCATTATGAAACTCCTGGACTGGAAATAAAAGATTAATTTTTACTCCAGCTGCAAAATAAATGCATTGATCTGATAATTTTCATTCTCACAACCATAGTATAAAAGTGGAAATAACATGCTGTAAGTGAAATAAATTGTGTTATAAGTGAAACAAATTATGTTCTAAGTGAAAATAAATATTTATCCTAAAATAAAATTATTAATTTACCCAAATTAATTCACCACAGGTGTGTATACATTTGGTTTTCAGAGTTTTTCTAGAGATGTCAGCTGTTTTTAAGGCACACAGAAGTATACAGTAGTCACTCATTATTCAATCATGGGAAGAAAGCATTTTCTTTTTCAGACTTACAAAGATAAAACAATGACCAGCAGCCCTTGCAGGTTAGCAGTGACTGCAAGAACCCTCCATGAGTGCAGAAAATATCCCATCAGTGCATAAATGGCAATTCCAACAGCAAAGAACAGGCTACCCAGGGATCCTGCAAGAAAACAAAAAGTCACTGCAGCTGGCATACTACTTATTTAGCAATACTTGCTACACACGATCTATTAGTAGATTCCCAGATACATGAACAGTGGGAATAAACAACTACTACTTTTCTGTTGACAAATCCAAGATCAGATACCTGAACCAGAGATATAAGATATCCCTGTGCCCAACCTGACTTATTTCTTAAATAATATATGCCCAGCAATTCTTGTTAAAAATCTCACTCGCTACATTAATGGAAAATACAAACTGACGGCCTTCAGCTGTAGTTTTACCTGCACTGCTATGAGTAGATTCCACTTCCAACTTATTCTCAAATCTGTAACTTTTTCAGAGACTAAGGGGGGTACACAACTTGGGACAATTCTCTCCCCCCTCCCCACTTGCTCTTCTTCCCTTATGCTCTCAATATTGGTATATACACAGATATATAGAGAATAATGTACTGTATAAGGAGGTGGTTGATACGAGAACTGAACACACACCCGAGTCGAGTGATGCTACTGAAACCCCACGAGTGTGGCTCGAGGGGTTTATTCAAGCATCACTCGACGAGGTTGTGCGTTCAATTCAAGATGAAACCACATCCTCATAATTTATTTTTTATAATTACCGGGCATTCATTTTTAAAAACAGAAAACAAATGTTCCAACTTTTCTTTGAACAGCAGGGTTTTTAACAACCGAAAGTATACTTCTGACTTTTCTACGAGTCCACAACAGCATGTAGAGAACGAAGGAAGTTTCATCATTGTTGGTAAAACACGTTTGGGAGAAAGAAACAGCTACTACTAAGTAAGACCAGGCTTATTTTTAAATCCTACTGCCATTTTTTTCTCCTGTTACAACTCGCTTTATCATCGCGGCTGGAATGGGACAGTCACAGCGCATGAATCTCGTTACAACCAGCTGGTTGTTACGGGAAATATCAACTACTTCAGTCAATGGTAAAAATGAATGCCCAGTAATTATAAATGCGATATGCAGTGGAGACCTGTGTGATACATTATTTATCTACACAAGAGCAGTTTGGTCTTGGAGAACCTCATAAGTTGCATAAGCCAAGAGTCATGTTGTGCCAGAGGTCAAACTGCTCGAGTGTGGAGAAGTAATGTGTAACCACCCCCTGCTACTTTACTCAGTTAGCACCCCTGGCACTCATACTGGGCACACACTCAAACATTTAGAAATGGTACCACCCCTAGCTTTGGGAATGTATACCAGGCTCATTCTTCTAGAGATCAAGGGCCGGGGGTGTACAGAAGCATAACTATTTGGTATTTACAAAACCAGGTCCTGGGGAGAGATTTTTTGCTAGGCATATGCTAGACCTGTCTTCTGGAGGGGTACCAAGTAACTCCACACAGGAAGCAATAACATAACTGTCCAGACCATAGCTGGGGTTCTACAGTGTGACTTTAATCAAAAGATTTTCTTCAAAGCAAGGGTGGACCCCCACGGTTTACACATCTTGGCACTAGGAACTTGCAGAACAACAAAACTGGATTGTATCTGACAGAAACTCTGTATTCCCACTGCAGTAGTACAAAGGACACTTGCACTTGGTATTCCCACGTCGTAGGACAAAGAACAACTTGGACTTGTATTCCCACATGTTGTAGGACACAGAACACTGCTTCCAGTGGCATACTGGCCACAACTGAAAACACATTTTGCTAACACTTCACAACCAGAGAAGAAACTAACCTACTCCACAGGGTACATATATTCTCTTCAGACATTTGTCCATTTGTCTAAAGTAACCAGGCACCCTTACTGAACCTGTTAGTCCTGAACTGGTTACTCCAGATGGGATTCTGCCCACCCTTTGCTCCCAAATCCCATACTCGGCCATTCTTTCAGAGTTGCACCTTAATTATTGGAAACCTTTTCAATTACTTTTGAATGAAACTTGGCATTCAGAATTCAAATTCATTACCTCTGAAGTGTAAAGGTGAAAAGTCCCGAACAGTGTGGTATAGTCATACCTCTGGACATCACACACCTCAGCCAACTTTACTTCAGAGACAATCTCGCATGTCTGTACTTACAGGAAAATAAACTGCGCCTTCCCTCTGGGCATGGAATACAACAGAACAGGTACTTGCTTTCTGTAGCAAATGTCAGAATTCACTGTTAGACATTTCAGGCAGCTTCAAACATCCTGGACCAAAAAGGGGATTGCCCTTGGATCCATCCACTAGCAGTCCTTTTCACCCCTCCAGGGATGAAATCAGGAAATCCTCCTGTAGAAAAGGTCTCCACCACTTCACTGGGCAAGCTGGAGAGTACCAGAACTAGGGTGAGAATTCAGGGCTCTCAACTCAGAGCACACTGGCAGAGCAGCTCGCACTCCCGCACTCCAACTCTAAACACTCCAAACTGCTACCGACTCCCATCTCCCACCTCAACTGCTGGCACAAGGGTTATGCTGCTGCGATAATTACAAATGAGCTCATCACATCCATCTCGGCTGAAGCCAAGTAAACACAAGAGTGAGCAGGCGAAAAACCATTTAACTAGCTAATCACCAGCTGCCTCTTCCTGCCTGGCACTGTTACTGAGGGGATTCTAGTAACCCCAAGGGACTGGGTGGTTACAAATGTATCACACAGGGTCCCAGTGCATGTCCTGTTTATACAATAGGCTTGTGCTGTTTTGAGGGGGGACGATTGACAGGCAGTGTTTAATTAACATATGCGTAATAAATTCTGTGGGTTTTTTTTGTTTGTTTTTGTCTTTTTTTTCTCCTAGGCATCGACCGGCCCCCTTCCATCGGTCACTCAAGCCCTGTCACCCTGTCGTCCTCAGGACTTGCCTTGTCCGGCGGTGGCTCTGCCCCCAGAGTTTGCCCCTCCCGGTGGGGTCCTCTAATCCCCACCAGAACCAGGATCCAGTTTGCACAGACAGCGCCTGATAGCCGAGTGCAGGGCCTGTGGGAGACCAGTGTCATCCTACCGGCTGGTGCGTTTTTGTTTTCTTCCCAAGAGGCATGACGTGCTATGGCACCATGACATGTGCCACATGCTCCTGCACACCACATGTTGGTGCCTGACATGCCCCTCCAGCCTTCCTAGGCAGTCCCAGGTGCCTTTTCCCCTAGTGGGACAGGCAAACACTGGGCCCTGCAAACTCTCCCCCAGAGGAAGAGAGCAGTCCTCCGGATGCTTGATCCTTCTTCCCCCAGCCTGTCCTCTGATGCCCTGAGCTCCCTACCGAACTCGAGTCGCCAGTGTTACAAGTAGTAGCCCTACCACTGCAGCAACAGGCTGGCCCTATCATGCATATGTGGAGATAACTTTTTTTGACACTGGATATATGTCCATGCATGCTATATAAACAGCATGTAAGCAAAAAGACACCACAGGATACGAGTGATGTGATAACTGCATTCCCAGACACATTGACAGGTGTGTGAAGTTGATAAGGGCCTTCAACAACCTAGAAATGCAGTCATCATGTAACCCACCCCATGGAGTGCCTTAAATTACACTAATAAAATGGTCAAATAGGAAAATATGTATTTAAAAATCATTTGTTTATCAAAATGGGGAATTAAAAAAAATGTGGTTACTTCAGAGATTAAATGATGGCCAAAAATGTATCAGAAACCAGGAAAAGCCATATTGAATAGGTGTGTTTTCAGTGCTGATTTAGAACTCTCCACGGTAAGGCACTCTCTCACCCGACGAGGTAGAGATTTCCACAGGGTTGGGGCCACAAATGCTAATGACCGGGTACCAGAGGTCTTCAAATGAACCCTGGGAAACCTCTAGCAATCCCTCGTTGGAGGAGCAGAGTGGACAGAAGGGGCGATAAGGGCAAAAGAGGTCTTGCAAATACCACAGTCCCTGTCCATGTAGGGCCTTGTAAGTCAGCAAACCAACCTTAAAGGTGATCCACCAGCAGCAAAGCTTTTAGTGGCAACCTTTGGGGACACAAATGAATTTTTACAGCTGGTACAAACTGTTCGTGGAACCATGATTTGAACAGCTAAGAGTTCACCCATGAGTTGTTTAGTGTGCCATACAACACAGGCAAGGTGGACATGTTAATGTGTTTAAAGCAACGGGAAACACAGGATTTTGCAATCATAAACAGCTTCAATTTATGTGTGCCATTAGCATGGACACAATTTAGGATTATTACCTTCTCTTTGTGAAATCTGGAGCATCACGCTCCTCCCCATGGGCAAGTGTCTTGTAAGGCAGGCACCTCCAAAAAAAGCTCGGTCTCATCAGCATTATACACCTGCTCTGCTGCGAGACCCTCAGACACAAGCATTTCACTTAGTTTTTGCATGAAGGGTGCTACACCCTCTTCTGCTGCACTAAGCCGTTCCCCACAAAGTCTCAACTGACGGTTGCCATGACATTTTTTAACCTATCCAGCTATCCGTCAATGGCATTAAAAGTAATGTTGCTGCCAAGCCTCTCATGAAATTGTAAGGCTTTCTCCTTTAATAATGGCCCTGATATGGGCGTCCCCTTTTCCTGTTCTTGACAGAACCAGACATAGATTAAAAAGCCCTGCTCCTCGTCTGCACAGGCTCTCATGTTCCTTCTCTTTTCTCCTCCTGATGCTGACTCCGTAGTGCTGGTGAAATTTCGCAGCTTGTCCTTAGCCTCCCGAATATCGAATACAGTTGACTTCCCAACTCTGTATTTGGCTGTAAGAGAGACTGCATACACCCCATTTTCAAGATGTATAACAATTCTCAACTTCTGAGCTATGCTCAGAACCGTTCTCTTTCTCTTGGACATTGTGGCTTCACTAGACTGAGATTCACACGACAGACTAAATAGACCGCAATTGAAAAGGCTAGGTGGCTGCACACTAAAAAGTCTAGGCTGCACATCAACTTGAAACAGGCCTGCAATCACCAGTGTCAAGTGACAAACTATTGAAAAGCTCCTATTAATTACTGTAGTGCTAAAGGGCTTAAGCACTTAACATGTGCAGCGGACGGTAATAGGTCCTTAATCACTACTGTGAGTGAATGCTGGTGAAGCGGGGAACACACTAACAGTCCATTAGATAGGGAGTTCCGGATAAACGGGGTCCAGATAAACGGGATTTTACTATAGCTGGAAAGACTTTTTTTATTTTATTTTTTATTTAGCTTTTTGTTGACTGGGTAAGTGCACTAGACAAATCCTGCCTATTTTCAGGCACGACCCGGGGGAGGGGGTTACAGATGAATGCCAACTGACCTTGAACCAGATTAAGCTGTTGGTGGTATTTTTTTTTAGTGAATGAGGGAAATTTGGCCAGGACACCGGGGAAATTCCCCTACTCTTTTCGATAAGTGCCATGGGATCTTTAACATCCACCTGAACTACCACCAATCCAGGCAGATGGGACCTCGGTTTAACGTCTCATCCGAAAGACAGCACCTCAGAAGTGCAGCACCCCTCTCATGCTGCACTACAGTGTCAGTACTGGGATATTAACCCAAGTGCCAGATGTGGGAACTGAACCCACAGCCCTCTGATCTCCCGGCCTCAGAGGCGAGTTTGCTACCTACTGAGCCACTGACACTTTCTGTTGCTCTTGGTGTGAGTAACATGGTATCTCAGTGTTCTGTGTAAATCATGAGTACGGAGCAGTGCCTCGCCCTCGTTGGCATGCTTAGGGTAGCAAACAGGAAGGTATATAGTTTGGTTCACTGTAAATTCAAATACCATCTTCAGTAAAAACATAGTATTGGTACGTAAAGAAACTGTTTTTTTGTGAAAAATCAAATAAGGATGCTCATACGATAAAGCCTGAAGCTTGGAAAATCTAGGAGCAGAAGTCATGGCAACTAAAATTAACACTTTCCATAACAGGAAACGTAAGCCACATGTTGCAGCAGGCTCAAAAGGAGCCAACGTCAGTTTCTCAAGTATGAAATTCAAGTCCTAGGGCGAGACTGGATTATGGATGAGAGGTTCATATGCAGGATGCCTCAGAAAAGTACAGGACAGTTCCACTTTGACAACTGTACAGCCATCAATAGCAGCATAAAATGCTGATATAGCAGCCAAATGAACCAAGTGACTAATACTGTGAGCCTGAATCAGATAAGGAAAGCAAGTATTCTAGAAAATAAATCACATGACACATAAAATGGTCCATATTTTTGGAACCAGACCACAAAGTGAAATGCTTCCATTTTTGGAAGAAGGTTTCCTAGCCACAAGAAAGACATCGGCAACCTTAGGGGGCACCCCAAAGTGTGCAATGGCTATGTTTTCAGGAGCCATGTATGTACAGTAGATGTAGGGACATCAGGTCCAGAGGAACTAGAGACCCCCTGTCCTATGACAACAGACCCTGACACAGAGGTAAGGGAACAGAATGCTACACCACTGGATGCTAAAGGGGTGGAAACCATATCTGGCGAGGTCATAAAAGAGCAATGAGGATGAGAGTGGCACTCTCCACTCAGCTTAAGCAGGACTCTGTATTAGAGGAATGGGGGGGAATGCATACAGGAATTTCCATTTCCAAGAGAGGTACAACGTGTTTTGTCAAAAAACTCCAGGCCCTGGAGCGAGCAGAAATGTGGCAGTTTTGCACTGTGCGGAGATGCAAAAAGGTCCAACTCTGGATGACTCCATCTTGCAAAGAGATCAATTACCATGGAGGATTGCAGTTCCCATTTTTGTACCAGGGACTAAGACTTGCTTAGCCTGTTTGCCAAGATGTTTTGGAGTCCTGGGAGAGAAACAACAGATGGCTGCAGGTCGTGAGACATCGCCCAGTACCACACTCTCACTGCTTCTCTGCATACGGAATAGGAGTGAGTGCACCCTTGTCTGTTTATGTAGTGCATGACACTGACATTATCTGTCTGTATTAACAGAGGATCGGGGCAGAGATGAGTCTGTAATGCCTAGAGGCCGTATAGGACAGCTCTCATCTCCAAGACATTTATGTGAAACTCGGCCTCCACCTTGTTCCAGGACCCTTGTTTCTGGAAGGGGCCAAGATGACCACCCCAACCAGAGTCTCAGGCATCCCTGGTTGAGGATCTGTAGAGGAGCTGGTTCAAGGAATGAACGCTTTTGAGTAGGTGATTGCAGTCCATCCACCACAGTAGTATTCTGCGAAGAGGAGATGTGATGAGAACCATTTATTCCAATTCATCCGTCAGCTACTGAACCTTGAGCGTCCATTGTGGGATTCTCATATAAAGCTGGGCAACTGTCACTATGGCAGCAGCCATCAAGCCCATGAGGAATAACACTGACCTGACAGAGACATGGTGGCTCCTGTAAACCAAGTGTGTCTGAGCAATCAGGGTGCCTGCCCTGTCCTGAGGCAGTAAGGCACATCTGTTTGCCGTGTCCTGTACTACCCCAGTATATTGCAGGTGTTGACATGAGGTCAGCAGACTTTGGCACATTCACAGTGACCCCAAAGCATCGAACAATTCTCTAGTTCAGAAAAGGGTGTGAAGCAGAACTTCCCTAGAACTGGCCCTTAGAAGTCAATCATCCAGATAGGGGAAAACGAAAAGCCCTTCCCTGTGAAGGGCTGCTGCAACTACTGCCAAGCATTTGGTTAAGACCCATGGCATAAAGGATAAACCAAAGGGCAACACTCTGAAATGTTAGTGCCTGCCATCAAGTATAATGTGGAGGTATTGTCGGTGGCACTTTCTGATCCTGATGTGAAGGTATGCATCCTTCATGTCCAGGGAACAAAGCCAGTCCCCTGTCTGGAAGAGAGGAATCAAGGCTTGCAGACACACCATTCAAAACTTCTTGTATTCAATGTAGAGAATGAGATCTCTGAGATCCAATACAGGATATAGCTATCCCGTCTATTCTGGGACTAGGAAGTATCTGGAATAGAAACCCCTAGTCCTGACTTCATGAGGAACCGGATCTACAGCATGTTTTTGAAATTGGGCAGGGCTAGAAATTAACAGTATTCTGCCCTGTTTTGCATTCTAGTTCACTGTTCAGTTACTTTATTTGATCAACCAGGATACAAACAGTATCACGATTTTTACAACATTTACAACATTAATAGGCAGACTAGGTGGGCCAAGCAGTCCTTAACTGCCGTCAAATTTTATGTTTCTATGTTACAAAAAGACTAATACAATAGACAAGACATGTACAAAAACAGAAAAAATATTCTATATTTCTCCTATAGAAAAGTTGAAAGTGTTAAGAGTCTCTAAAAGGTGGATCCGGCATTACTTGTAAGACCATACCCATCCCTACTTATGTTTTATCATTCTATAATTTCTTTTTTTTCTCTTAATTACAGCGCTCAAAAATTTAGCAATCAATATCGCTTCATCTGAACATTGAGGATGCAGCAAAATGAATACCAGATCATAATTAAAGGCTGCGTAGATCTTTAAATAATCCCTCAATAATTGATTCCTGGCCTTTTTATACAAAGGGCATATCAATATTATATGTCTTACAGTTTCTTCATGACCCCTATTACAAGGACAAAGCCTCTCTGACCCCCATTAAACCATCATTGTCACTTCCCCTAATAAAATAACTATGTTTTGAATTTATTAACCCCAACCTTGTCCAGGTGATGGATTTTCTATATTGTGGTAACAAGGGGAGAAATAAATACAACTCCATAGAGTGTTTGATTTTATTCTCTTTAAACCAACTAGCACATTTTTTATTTCTGATACAGAACATGTCAAGGGTTTTCCCCAAAGGAATTCAGTTTTTTCTTAATGCGTTCTCTATACTGAGGTAATATTAAGACCCCCTTGATGTAATCATTCCACAGATGGCCCATTTTCATCCTGTTTATTTTTAAGGGCATTAAGCCACAAAGAGGATAGACCATCGTCTACCCATTGCTTTTTTTCTTGCAGACAATGTTTTGGTATTATATTTTTCCCAGAGTTTATAATTCTAATCCAGTATGAAATTAATGTAAGATCCTTGAGAAAATAAATAGGGACTCTCCCAAGTTCCGCCCTCACCATGGCATTCGAGGTGGAACTAGGGGCTTTGAGAAGTGACATACAATAGTATGGTAGAGGCTTCTCCAGCTCTTCCTTATTCACATATCCTTAGACTTCAAATCCATATAACAGAAGAGGTCGATTTTTTGCCTCACCGGCCATAAGACCAAGCATGACTATATTTCCCCCTTAAATATAGTTGAACTTTAATAAAGCTCTTGCAGCCAATTTTGCTTTGTTTATCTGATTAGTAACATGAGCAGACCAAGAGAATGAGGAGACCAGATTTATACCCAGATAACAATACTCTTTAACCAGCTCAATATCTTCTGGGCCAATTTTAAATCTACATCCTTTCAATTTCTGGTTGTTGTTCCTGAAAGCCAGTATTTTGGTTTTTTTATATTTACTCAAAGTTATAAGAACCTACACTTCCTAAGCAAAATGTTAATTTTCTCCTGTAGCCCAGATCTGGTCAGAGAGAGCATTACCAGATCATCTGCATATGCCAATAAATGGACTGGCATATTGCTGATTTTTGGAGAGTCCTGATATACCTTTAGTTCATTAATATACAAATTAAATAAAAGAAGTGCTAACAGGCATCCTTGTTTTACCCCGCAGTTTGAATCAAAAGGTTGTGTTAACTTACCATTATTATTTTATCTAATAAATGTAGATGTACCTGAGTACAGTTTTTGGATGAATTCTAGTTTTCAAAGCGGAATACCACTTTCATCATGCTGGTATTCCAACTGAAATACCACTTCTCCATGCCCCCACTCTGCAGTTTAATCTGTAGAACAGTTCTTTACAATAGAAGGAATACTAAATTTGGGTTTTTGATATTCGTCTTCCACACCAGATTATTTTCTTCATTTCTACCCCAGCAGGATCTGGACTTCCTCTTTCAGTAGGGACAAGCAGACAACAGATATGAGGAAGGGGACAGAAGATGATCTGGAGGGGTTTCTGTTAATTCCAGAGCATGTCCCTTTGCTATTATCTTCAGAACCCACTCATTCTGTAGTAATCGCCATCCAATTCTTTAAATGCAGGGAGACCCTTCCCCCCACACTCATCCAGGGAGGCACTAGCTTGGGGGAAGGGGAGAGAGATGAAAGAGAGTCAGGCAGAACTGGGGGGACAGCAGGGCCACTGAAACCAGTTCCTTTTTTCTGCTTTAGCATGGCCACCAGGAAGGGGACCTGGCAGGAGACCATCGCCTCTACCACGACCCTGCTGATGGTATGTACAGTTACCCTTGGCAGCAGGCGGACAAAAAAATTCCCTGCCACGGCCTCTAGTAGGAGTGGGGTAAAGGGATTTAATGGACTCTGAAGTCATCTTAGAGGACTGGAGGCCATGAAGTGCTTTTTCAACATCATATTCAGACTGTCTGGAGCCCTTAAAAGGAGCATTCAAAACAGCCTACTGCACATTAGTAGCAAAACCAACTACTCTGAGCCAGGAATAATACCTAAAGCAAATACCAGAGGCCGCAACCCTGGAAGAGGCATCAGACACAGCATATGCTGAACACAGCTGACGACAGCCAACTTCGGCACTAGCTAACAGGGTGTTGAGCAAGTCAGTCTTGAAAGGACAACCAGGTAAAGCCTGGGCTGCAGTACGTGCAGCCTTCCAGAGGCTATTCTGATACTTTATCATATGGGTTTGTTAATTAGCAATCCTTAGACCCAAGCATGCAGAGGCCTAGGTACGTTTGCACATAACATCCAGCCTCCTAGATTCTTTATCAGGAGCAAAGTACTACTGCAACTCTCTATACTTCGGGGTCATGGAAGGGACCCTCCGCAAACTGCAGCTGGCACAGAACGCAGAGGCCTGGTTACTAATGGGCCTTCTGAGGTCCAGTCATGTAACCCTGGACCTGCGTGCCCTGCACTGGCTGCCTGTCAGGTGGAGGGTCCTTTTCAAAGTGGGCTTGCTCACCTATAAGACCCTACATGGACTGGGTCCTGGCTACCTGTCCGAGCTCCTGACACCAGTGACCTCTGCTCGCGCCCTCCGCTCCTCACTGAGAGGCATCCTGGATGTTCCCAGGGTTCGGCTCTGGAAATCGGGCGACCGTGCATTTAGAGTCGTGGGGTCGACCCTGTGGAACTCACTTTCACCTGCAGTTTGTGAGGCTCCCTCGACAGGTGTTCAAACTGAGGCTGAAAGCTCACCTCTTCTGCCAGGCCTTTGAAGCTTGTTGATCTATGTTCTGACCATTAGTTTGATTTCCCCAGTAACCTGAAGCACACTATTAAAGGGTTATGTTAACCTACTGAATTTTATTGTATTCATTTTTATTGCATTTTAATGCTTTTTTTTTTTTTTATTATGTACAGTATTTGTATAGATTAGGTGCCCTGAACCTCAGGGAATGGGCACCTTATAAATAAAAATTGCCTTGCCATACTCATGTGTCTAGGAGCTTTAGCGTGATAAGCAGCCATAATGACTACAGAGTTAGTTTCAGGCTAGGTAGGATAGTAAGGCCTAGCAGAAGAAGCAGGGTAATGCTTATCGCCTTCGCTGGAACTGCAGGCAGGGTATTAGGCCTATGCCATGCAGCAAAGGTAGCATCTTCTAATGCAGGATACACAGAAGGAATTATAATGGAAGGCGTACAAGGAACCTCCAAATATTCTGTAAGAATCCTTTTAGTGGCATCTTCCTCCTCCATAGCAAAGCCCATGGCAGACTGCATTTGCTGCAACGTGGCTTGGAAACAGAAATCTTTGGGGGGAGAGCTGGATGTGTAAACCATAGGGTCCTCTCTGCAGGAAGAGAGGTAGAGCTGGAGGGCAGATTCCCTTCTTCAAACTGCCTTCACACACATATTCCTCTTCTAAATCCCCCTCAATATCCATGAGGTCAAGACTATACTCAACCTCGTCACTATTATGAACAATGACGGAAGCCACAGAGGGAAACAGCAATGCCTGTGGTGGTTGAGAAGGAAGGATCTGCCACATACTAGAAGAAGCCGTCAATGATGGCCTTGGTACAGGCCTATGTCACAGCTACCATCTGTAGCGGTAAGAGAGGCAGACATTGAAGGATACCTGAGAAATGAGGCAAGCACAGCCTGGGAATCTACGACATCCCAAAAAGGGTTTGAGGTACCTGCACGCAACGATGGCGACATACCATCTGTAGTAGGTACAGCAGTACTTGAGCCAAGTCAAACCTTGGTGTCTCAACAACAGTCACGAGCGGGAATCCTTTTATCGATGATGACGGGGTGTGCAATGATGAGGATGCATCTGTTTTCAACAGCGACCTGGACTTCGCTGCCAAAGTAGCCTCATCTTTATGCTTATGGACAGACAATGAGGAGGCCCGTGACGATGACCGTTCCTTATCTTTGTCTTTTCACTTCAGCAACCATTTCTCGGTCTACAGAGAAAAAGTTCTCCAAGGCCTTCTGACGACACCGCCTTGTAGCCTGGTTGAAACTCTGGCAAATCTTGCAGTCCCCATGGTCCCCCAAGGGTAGGAAATATCTGGGACTCTGGCTCAGGACTGCCCTCCTAGGGCAGTGTCAGATAACCTGACACCACAGGGGGCATGGCTAGCCACTGGCAAGAGGGCAGCATAATCTAGGGAGCTCCAATCTCTCCTCGTGGAATCGACTAATATCCAGTGTTTTCCCCAGGCATGAACTAAGTTTTTTGTTTTGTATCTGAAAATCCTCAAAGTGGCCAGCCCGGTGGCGCTGAGGGTTGAGATGTGGGACGCCACACCTCGTGCTACACTGGCGACCCAGGTTCGGGTGTGGAATCAGATTGTCCAGGGGAGGAGGAGGACTGAGCATCCCCAGGACTGCTCTCCTCCTCCTCCTCCGGGGAGGGTGTTGAGGGACTCCCGCAATGGTGCTGGCTCCTGGTAGTGGCTAGGAGGTAGCGCAGTGCGCAGTGCACTAGTGGGGTCAGCGCGGACAGACGTCCGATGTGCGATGAACGGGAGCACGTGCCGCAACATCCTTGGTGTCACTGCATGCCTGTGCTGTAGGGGAGAACTCCGGAGGTAAAAACTGCCCTAATCCTCTGGCGCTCGGGCAGGGCTGTCTGCGGTGCTGCACTGGATTCTCCTAGGTGCTCCCTCTGTCCTGAACCCTCTGTCCTCCACATTGTGGGGGGCACGAAGTGGCCTAAGAAAAGTTGACTGAGGAGGTTGGAGCTAGAGGTGCAGCCGAGTAAGCCTGGATAGGGGAACCACAGGGAACACTCCTGCCAAGGAGGTAAGGCACTATAAATAAAGAAACTAAAAAAAGAAAAAAAAGGCCTCAATGTGCTGAACACATCAGTGCCATTCCTTTGTTCCTCCAGCAATGAGTTGAGCCAGCAGGCTGCATAGCTGGATTCTAGAAGCACTTTCTATGGAGCTAACTAAAAGTGAAAATGTCGACCGCGTGGCAACCCTGAACTATCGGGCCAAGTCTGGTGCAGAATGGTGACCTCAAACATCTCCAGCAGACATGGCCAGCATCACAGGCAGACTCCAGCATATCCTCCAGGACACAGACGAAATTAAAGCCTCTGTAGTCCAAATGAAAAAAATATGGTGGCTATATGCCAAAAAGTCAAGGTTAATGAGCGCAGGTTGAAGCAAGTGGAAGACAAGGAGAAGAATACCAAAGGCCACCACCAAGAGCAGGACACAGCATCCGGTACCTGCTCTCGAAAGCAGACAACCTCGAGGAATGGGCCAGACAAAACAATATATGTCTGCTCAGCCTACTTGGAGAAGCTGAGTGCAGGGACATGATCACTTTCATGCAAAGACTCCTGCCACAACTCTGCTCAACCTCCAGAACTGCCCACCACCCGAATTCGAGGGGGCACACCGTACTCTGATCCCCGCCCCATGCCAGAAGAGTGACCGTGGCTAATCTTATTCAAATTCCTCCAGCACCAGGTGAAAGCAAATGCCCTCAGGTTGTCAACAGAGAGGGGTCCGCAACGTTGGGAGGAACATCAATTTACAGTGTACTAGGACTTTTCTGCAAAGCTGTTCTTTCATTACAGAGCCTACTCAGAGGGTCAAATGGAACTACACCACCTCGAAGGCCAAGACCTCCCTTAGACACCAGTTCACACTGAATGGGGCCACTTACCAGTATGACTCGCCCAAGGCAGTGGAAGAGTTTATTAAACATCAATGGCCAGACTACCGGTTTCCAGACCACCCACACAGCATAACTGACTGAAGGTGCCATGCTACAGACATGGACATTTTAGCACCAACAGACCCCAATCCCAAGGATGCCTCGCCTCCAGTGCAAGACAAAGAATCACAAGGGATCTAGAAATGGAAGGAGTGGGAGTGCAACTATCAAAAGGCTGAGGTTCAAAAAGGCTATGGCAGACACTGATGTCATTCTGGCAGCAGAGATAAACAGTTCCCCCCTACAGGATCCTCTAGAAGGCCCTCAGCTGAAACCCCTCTGCCACTCAAAAATAGATTTGACCCCCTCCAGAAAGAGCAACAGCCTTATAGCTTCAGTGCAGCAACACCTTCTCAAACCAGCACCAGCACCAGGCAGGACCACATCTAGCCAGCAGTACCTGATGCCAGATCTTGGACTGATCATGCTGACACTCCTCCAGCATTATCTGGGGTCTCTCACAGCTGCCTCCAACCTCTGCTATGCTCCAACCCCAGCAATCTCCACAACAGCAACCGAGATGAATACCCAGAGTACTGTCAGTGACTTGCCATCTGTCTCCCTTCCCTAGAGTCCCCCCCCCCCATGTGCCCCTTCTCTATCTTTATCCCCGGTGCATGGACCATGCTGTTTTTCACAACACAAAACCAAAAAAAAAAAAAAAAGGTTCACTGTTTCATGGGTCTGCTCTGGATTTTGGTGGTGGGGGTGGGGTGAGCAGCCTCTTTTCAGCGGTTCTGAGGTTTGTCACCCAATATTAAAACATCTAAATTTGGCCAGATTGCCAAAATCAAACTGTTGACTGTTTGGCCACCACCTCCCATGGAGAAGTCTGCCTGTATTACGTTCTCATATTCCCACATGGCAGCTCATTATTAGGGCTGTAATTATTTCACGGGGGGCACAGATTTCACGATTACCATGACATTTACAAATTTTCTCAGTGCTGTGAAATCAGTAGACCCTCGCCGTGAAAATCACTTTATTACACTGTCTGCCCTCTGCTCACTCCCTTCCTCTCCCAGTCCCATAATTGCACACAAGCTCAAAAACTCACTGGCTGCTTTTAAATTTCTCACCACTTGCAGCCTTTGGGACACTGCAGCATGAACTCGGAGCAGCATCAGGGGTAGGAGGGCAGAGGAGTTGTTATTCAGCCTTCCCCCCCCCATGATGGAACAAATAGATAGGGTGGCATTTGAGACGCAAGAGACCAATTGCATTAGACTTTTTCCAAACAGGAACAAAGGACTCAACGGAACAGCTGTAAGCAGAATCTGGCAATGAATTCACTGGCTGCTGTGCTGGCCCGGTGAGGGTTGAGGCGCTGGACACCACACCTCATGTCATGCCAGCGACCTGGGTTCGGGAATGAGCTCCAGTCGCCGGGGGTCGGCTGGGGAGGAGAGGATGGAGCGTTTGTAGGACTGCTCTCCTCTCCTTTCCTGGAAGGGAGGGGAGGGACTGTCCCGTGCAGACAGCGGCACCCAGTGGAGACCGGGTGCACTGCAGATGCAGAGACCATGCTGGAAAGTGGAATGCTGGGTAGCCGTCATCTGGACGTTTGCGTGAGTGCTCACATAGCAGGCTGGACAACATTGTACGTCCCATGTTCGGTGGGGGGGGGGAATTAAGTGAAAAATCCCCTCCCGCAGGGACAGGCGAAGGCACCTCTGCCCCGGACTACAATCCCAATGCCAGGCACTCTCCTCTCCTGGACCCCTCTCGCTTAGCCCGGCACACTACACTATAGATAAAGCGCGCTGGGTAGGGGGCTCAGATCAGGGGGATGTGTTGGGCAAAGCGAGGGAGCAGAAGTGTCTCAGGAGGCAGAAGCTGCCGGAGAGAGTTCTCAAAGGGAGGCAAAGAAACAGAATTCGAAAAAGAAAAAAAATAATTCACTGGCTGCTTTTAAATTTCGCGCCACTCGCAGCCTTCGGGACACTGCAGCGTGAACTCAGAGCAGCATTGGGGGTAGGAGAACAGAGGAGTTGTTATCCAGCCCTCCCCACAGAATGGGACAAACAGATCGGTCGGCGTTTGATCCTCAAAGGACTCGTTGCAACTTGTTCCAAACAGGAACAAAGGACTCCACGGCACCATCAAGGACAAGTTTGAGTAAGGCGTGGACAAACAGAAAAGGTGACCAGCCATAAGCAGAATCTGGCATTAAATTCACTGTCTGCCTTTAAATCAGGGTTGGGGGGTGCCATATTGTAATTTTGGACCGTGAAGTGCCATGAATTTAATGTTTTTCCCCGTGAAGGGCTGTGAATTTGGCCATATTTTACCATGAAACAATTACAGCCCTACTCATGATCAGTGCTGATTGTGATGGTACCATCACTGTGCGGCTCTACATGTTTTAAGCTGTTAACTCAGACTAGCATGCTTAGAAACCCATGCTTCAACCCTCCAAGCTCGAAACTGGCCCTAACATAGCATACAGACCTGATACCTCCTTACAGCCCTCTTCCCATTCTTCTCGCTGCTTTCAGGAGTTGGTTTATCTGGAAGGTTAGTGGGACAGTCAAAAGAGGCAACGGGAGTGTCCTGTATGCACGCCACATACAAAGTGGGGGACTGGGAACTCTGTATACCACCCTCGATATTGAATCCCCAGTCTACAACGAGAGACATGTTGCGGGTCCTCGTGTTGCCATGATTGTCTGGCAGGAGATCTCCGGCTTGCTATGGACAAACTGCACCTATGCAGTAATGTTTATGGCTCAGACTGCTGACTGTGTTTAAGACCCAGCTGGTTTAGAACATTACCCCGATACCATGGACTCTGCAAGTTTGAAAAGGTTTGAAATACCCATAGTGAGGGTTGGTGCCCTGATGGCAGCTGTGTTCATGCATTTACATTGGTTTTAATAGCTTAACTATCAATGAGGGATTTTTTCGTCATTTTTATGTTTGTACTGGCTCCTTTCTTTGCTTATTGACTGTAATAGATATCTGGGTAGTGGATGCCCTCTGTTATGGGGACAGTGCCTTGCCCATCCAGGTGGCAAATGAAGTTACCCCCCCCCCCTCCACATCCCACCTGCTCTCCTTTGTTGACTGCCTCTGTAGGCAAATTGTGCTAACATGCTGGACATGTTCTTACCTCTTCAACCCCTCCCTGTTGCTGGGCTAAACTACTAAAGCTGCACCTCTTTTCTGGGCTGTCTATCCTTGCTGGTTTCTAGCCCCCACCCCCCAAATGACTGGTGCTGTTCCTGGTTGCCCATGACCATTCTTTTACACAGCTCCGTGTTATCACTGCTCGACTACCATTTACGAGGGGAGCTGGGACTGGGAAGGTGGCTCCAGCATTTTAATTATGATGGAAGATTTTGTAGGTTGGAGCCTCTTTAGCAACTGAATCCCTCCCACAGGGAGCCCCATGTGGAGTCTGGCTGGGGAGGGGGGAAAGGGGATGGGGTGGTTCAGCAGACATACTAGTAATCCCCACCTCAAAGGTGATGGAAAATAATCAACCCTCCCTCTAGAGGCTGGTGCTTGTCAGACCTGTCTTGAAATCAGCCCCACCGAATTATCCCCAAGGGGGTACAATGGGGAAAGCACAGCGGCTCACCAGAGACACCCTCCTCTCCCCTTTCCACTGTGGCTACTTCTCCAAATATCCTGGCACCATATGAAAAGGTTGGATACACGGCTTTCAGGTCCTTAATGTAATATTCTACCCTGACACTACTGTGCCTACATTCATGGCAATGCTGTTTTATGTACTAATCTTTGTGGCTCCTTCTCCATGATGAAAGGTGGCCTCTAACACTCTCATATCAGTTCTTTTTCTTGTCCCACTATCACTATGTGGTAGTCATTACTTCCCCCCACGAACTGGATCTGGGCATTGATGCAACAGGTGCTACTCACCCGTACGATCCAGAAAGTAATTAGTGTTTGCACACCAAGGTTTTTTGTATTCCCATTTTATAGGAAAGATTTTGAGGTTTAACTAGTTTTCTATGCTATTAAGGTTGATTATTTACAGTATGTGTACGAGCTTTTGCACTCTAGAATCATTGCACCACATACACCCCTGACTGTGAGGGTCCTAACTGGGCCAGGTGGGTTGCAGGAGTCTGGTAGGGCGAAACAGGGTCCCTGGTTGCTAGCAGCTAGTTCACTTCACTATTGACACATTGGCCCCTTCCCACAGACTACATAAGAGCTTCCCTCTCCTATATCTCATGGAACATTAGAGGATTAAACTCCACTGTGAAGAGGAAGCATATCCTGTCCCACCTCAAGTCCCTCAAAGCCAAGGTAGCCCTCTTGCAAGAAACTAAACTTCGCGATGAGGAAGCATCCAAACTGTGCTGGGAGTGGGTGGGCTCTGAAGTTCACAGTAGTGTTCCTTCCTCAAAGGCTGGGGTTTTTATCTTGGTACATAAATCGCTCTACTGGACCGTACAGGCCTCAGCTTCTAACTTGGCCGGCAGATGGGCACTTGCAAAGTCTAGCACCTCTGAAGGGCCCCTGGTGATTGCCAATGTATACGAGCAAAATAAGCATGCTCCAGCGGTGTTTGGTGATCTCCACCACACCCCTATGGCCTATGTGTCTCCCAATGTTCCATTGTTTCCGGACATAGATTTCAACTTAACCTTAGATGCCTGTGTGGACAGGAACTCAGGACACTGAGCCACATGTTGGAGCTCTGACTGCCATCCAATGCACAATGTCTGAACCCTCCCTTCAAGACATCTGGTGCCTGCAGCACCCCCAGGCCCTAGATCACTCCTATTTTTTTACCACCCACTTGACAAGTTGTATTGATTTCTGGATAACCCCTCCCTCAGCATCTCAGATGGAGCTAGACTCCCACATAGCCCCCCAATATATGTCCAGTCATGTTCCAGTCAAACTTGCGGTTAGTTGCCCCCCCCACCTTCCCAGATCAGCAACTTGGCACCTGGATCCCCTTCTCCTACAAGTCCAGGATTTTGCTACCTAACTCTGAATGGAGGCTTTGAGCTACTCTTTGATTTGAGTTGAATGACATCCACGATACTACAAAGGCCACCCTCTGGGAAACCTTCAAGGCTTTTATTAGAGGTTGAATTAAGGTCTAAGCAGCAGCACGTCACAGTGAAAGGGAGGTGACCCAGAAAAAGCTTGAGGCAGAGTCAGCTGTGAAGAGAAAAAGCTTAAAAATTCTGCCCCAGCACATCTGCAACCTTCCTTGCTGAGAGAGTTCTGCTCCCTCCAGATGCAGCTCAATTCCCTTGCTACACAGAAAGCAGAACTGGCGGTCCTGCATTTAAATTACAGGTACTGGGACAGCAGGGAAAAAGTGGAGAAACTGCTATCATACAGACTACATAAGCAGCAAGCAGATAGGAATACTCACGGCTTACAGGATAGGGGGTTAGGTCTGGCCCTCTCCAGGCCCAGCCCATGCTAATAAATCATTATGTGAGCCTTCTACATGAAGCTTTACTCCTCCCAAGGTCCGCTAGTCTAGGGTAAGTTTGACATCTTCCTGGTAGGTCTCCCCCTCCCAATACTGACAGAGGCCCACAAAGTTCAGCTGCAGACCCCACTCACAGTTGCAGAGATCCAGGCAGCCAACTCTGCCCCATCTCACCATAAAGCGATCAGGAGTGATGGCACACTGAATGACCTTTATCAGTTGATCCCTGCGATAGTGTACCCTGTCCTTCACTCTGCCTTTCTCGAATCACACATCTCCTCATATCTCCCCCCTTCCCCCAACGATGCGAAAGACAGTGATTACAGTTATATCTAAAGAAGGTAAGGACATCACTCTTTTGGACAGGGATTGCCCTATTACACTCAAGCATTTATGCGAAGATACTTGCTAAAGCTCTTGCCACCAGACTGGAACAGATCCTCCCCCACCTTATTCATCCCAGCCAAGTGGAGTTTGTGAAAGGACATCTTAGCTCTGATCACCACCGAGCACTCTTCTCCTTGATGTCTCAGCACCCACCCCTATTCCAGCCACAGCAGTGGCTACTGATTTTGAAAATGCGTTTGACTTGGTGCAGTGGGGGTACCTGCATGCCGTTACACAGGATGGGGTTTGTCCCCTACTAAGTTGGGTGGACATGGATGCTGTATACACAGCCTACTGCCAGGATCCTGACTAACTCAACCCTTTCCAGACCCTTCAAGTTAGAGGGGGCACCCACCAAAGCTGTCCCCTCTCCCCTATGCTTTTCATTTTGGCCATAGAGCCACTAACTCAAGCTATCCTTTACCACCCCCAACTGCAAGACATTCAGGTTAGATCTTTGGATCTGCGTACGCTGTTGTTCACAGATGACTGCCTGGTGCTCCTCCAGGATGCCCCCTTCAGTGTCCCCACCCTCATCCGCCTCTTAGCCTCCTTCTGAGAACTTTCAGACTTCAAAACCAATCCCAATGGGACAGAGGTTCCGCTGCTAAATAACCACTGTGCTCAGCAGGTCATTGGTGCCCTTGGTCTGCAATGTTCCCCCAAGGGTATGAAATATCTTGGAATCTGGCTCAGACCAGACCTGGCCAGTGTAGTGTCAGATAACCTGACACCACTTCTGGAAAATCTCAAAGAAGGCTGCGACTGCTGGAAGATTCTACACCTCTCCATAGCGGTGAAAACTGCAGCGATTAACATGATTCTGGCCCCCAAGCTGAAACAGTGTCTTACTCATCTAGCTGTGGATATCCCTGCCAAGTGTTTCTCTAAAATCGACATCAGGACTGGAGACTTCCTGTGGAAGGGCAAAGCCCCCTTGTTATAGAAGGGCCAAGTTGAGGGCCACTTGGAAGAAAGACAGCTGGGGCCTCCCCTGGTTCTATGCCTATTGCATGTCTTTTCAGTGTGCCAAATCCCTGTACTTGTTCTCCGTTTCTACTCCAAAAGGTCCCCCTATATGGGTGATGAATGAGCGGCACGTAGACCTACATACAGACCCATTGGTTCATCTCTCTGCCAAGATTCCCAGTGCTAAGACATCTGGACCTAACACTGTACTCACCCTTAAGGCACGGAGGAAATTAGAAACTTGGTTGCAGGTGCGTACTGCCCCACAATCACTACTGCCTCTTTGGAAAAAACTGTTAATCATGGTGGGGGGGCGCCTGTTATTTTGGCAGACCTAGAGTAATAGAGGGATAAATAACCTAGCTGATCTGTGGCAACCAGCCATCACACATCTGGGCACTTTTGAGAATTTTGGGGATTGGTTTGATCTCCTGAAGGGGGACTTCTGGCAGTACCTCCAGACAAGAAGCACCACTACAACTTACCAGAAGAGTGCCCCCCACCCCCACTTTCAGGCATGGATGGCCAGGACTAGGGGTAAGGGCTGGCCTGATTTATAAGAACATATTACATGAAGCCCCCGATCCCCTTAGAAGGGCACGATGTAAATAGTCTCGGGGCCTGAGACTGGATACTCCTGAAGCATGCTGGGCCCAAATGTGGCAGCTCGTTCATAAAGCCCGTCCGCACACCTGAAGCCTCCTCATCCAGAACAAGATTACGCACTTCTGGTGTCACACTCCTGCCAGGCAGAACTCGCTGTCATTGAGGCACAGGTCAGGAAGCATATGAAAACCAGGTGCAGTTTCAAAATTCACAAATAGGATTTTATTTTTCTCAATAGCAGTAAAATAAAAAATAAAATTGTTCAGTACAACTATTTACAAAGGCAGAATAAACAGAGAAAACAAAGTCTTTCTTCTCAATAGCAAATCTCAGTCTTTCAGCCTCTCACTCTCCTTGTCTCACTAGCAAAAGCATTGCTTCTCTTTTTATAAGTCTCTGCCTGGGAACCCCGTTAAGCGATGTCCTGCTCCTAACAGAATGTTCTTGTAAGTTTCATTCCTTGCAGGTGACGCAAAAAGAACATAGTGACCCAGAACTGAGCTCTTGATTACAGCTCTGCAAAAGGCTTAAAAAACTGCATCTCAGGTTAACCCATTGAGTCCCATATAGCTTTGCAATCATTTTAACAGTATAACCATATAAAGTTTTAAACACAGGGATCCCAGTATCAGTTACATTTCCACATAAAGATTCACATATATTTTGTATAACTGCAGATATGCAAGGGATGGAAAAGACAGAACAACAAGTGAAGGCAGAGAGATAGCGAGAGGCGGAGAAACCGTCGGAGTAATCAGTTCCTAGGTCTCTCAAGAAAATTTGGTTGCGCAACCAGACAGACAAGAGACAGAAAAGGAGAGGACAGAACAGATCCTTGCATTTAACTCTTTCTGCATAACAAATGAGATAGGGCCTTAGTCAACCCTGTCACACTCACTTGGGCTCATGGATCAGAATCTGTGTTGGAGATGCAAGATATGATGTGATCTCCTGCACATCATTTGGAATTGCCCCAAACTTCAACCATGCTGGACCTAAATCCACATGTGGTGCAAACAGATCCTAGATGGAGCCTTTCCACTGTCCCCTCAATTATTCATCCTGGGACTTCCGGTGACGTCAGGGACCGACATGGTGGCTTGATTCACCCGCTCCGTTGCCCACCAAACACAATCTAGCCTCATCGCCCGAAAGAAGATGGCATCCCCAGCCAAACAGAAAAGAAACAAGGCGGGGAAGTTATTTTAACCCCTGCGCAAAAACTTAAAGAGTTCTGCAGCAAGAGGAAGAGGAGATAATCTCGCTGAAGCAGAGGCCCCGAGCAAGCACGAGCTTGTGCAGCATGGCAGCCTTCAGAGCAACGACCTCATACAGACAATTAAGCAAACAGCCCGAACAGTTACCAAAATAGATAGAACTCTTTCCGACCTCCGATCTGACCTGGGCAGAATCGAGCATAAAACAGATCAGATGGAACTGTGCCTTACAGCAGTTTCCGAACAGTCCGACAGGCAAGACAGACTTCTGTTATACTTACTGGCCCGGATCAGGAATTAATGCACAAGCTGACCGATTTGGAGGGCAGAAGTCGAAGACAGAATGTAAGAATCCATGGGGTGCCCAAAGGTCTTGAGGGCGAAGCTACCAACACCACAGAATTTGTTTAAAGGCTTCTCAGAGCAACAATCGATCTCCCTGAGGGCATAGACTTGGGTCTCGACCGGGCGCACTGCTCCCTGGCCCCAAACCGAGTAACCCAGAGACAAGGCCCCATTCCTTCGTGGTGTGGTTCACCAGATACAACAGCAAAGAAGAGGTGCTGCGGAAGGCCTGGCAGCAGAGTCCACTAGAATTCGAGGACCATAACATTTTCATCGACAACGATTACACCTCAGAGGTTCAGGAGGCTCGTAAGATGATCTGGCCGATCGTGAAGTCTTTGAGAGCCAAAAATATCAGGGCCCAAGTCCTGCACCCTGCAAGATTAAAAGTCACAACAGAACAAGGCACCAAAATCTTCAAGGACTTGCTTTCTGCCTCCAGCTACCTGGAAGAGCTAGAGATTACTACTCCCCCTTTAATAAAGGAGAGGTTAGACAGAGATCTTTTAGCATCGGCCTGGTCAGTGGCACAGAAGAGGATTACTAAGACGGGCTCTTCGGGCCGACAACCACAGACCTCCCTTCGCGCTGACATTGGCTCGGTGCTGCGTAGACTTGGCGATCCTGCCCTGATGAACAAGAATGCTTCTTATTTGAAATCGGTGTCGGCAGAGAATCCAGACCATCCTCGATCTCCGACCACATGAAGACACTTACAGGACATACCTACACTGAATTTCTCCTCCCTTTTTCCCCCCCTTCTCCATCGAGTCATCCCTCACTCTGCTCTGCAGGCTTGATGGACCCAGACGAACTTATTGAGCCCATGAGGTGACTCCGCTTGCAGCCTGCCTCTTACCGCTGCCCCCTTACTGGTATGAGTCCCACAGTGAGTAATTCTGGCTGTCTACCATGGCCACTTAACTAACAGTTGGCTTTCTCAGCATATGTGCGTGCAGCGAAACTGTCGCCGATGATGTCCTCAATCCTCCCCCCATTAACTTCCATATACGCCTATTTGTTCAAACTACATTTGTTGTCTCGGGGAGAGACAGTATCAAGCTAAACAGGCTGCTTTGGTTGATTTGGGGTTGCAGCCAGTTGGAGGGATGGGCTATTGGTCTGTTTGTTGGAAGTCATTTGTGGAGACTCCAGGTCTGCAGTGGTCTGAGGGGGTGAGGAAGGCGAGTGCGTTTCAGCCTCGAGGGAGGTGGGGAAGCTAGCCCTCTCCCCAACAGTATTTTGGACGAGCGGGGTTTCTTTCCTTTACTCCTCCATCCCCGCCCCACTCTAAACCATTGGATACCCTCATAACCGCAGCGTTGGATGTGTGGGGAGATCAAGTAACCCAGTGGAGATTTACCGTAATAACAATACTAACAGGAACTAGACAAGAAGCCAGGCGGCTCACACTGACCTCACTCAATCGGGTTTGACCTGCTGTATGGGGGAGGGGCGGAGGAGGGGGTTCAGGCTACACCTCGAGTGATGTGGATGACTGCACCTTTCTCCTGAGGTTGGCGCCCCAGGAAGTGGGGGGGGGGGGTTTTGCCATGGATCGGCCTGCCTTATATGATGTGCAGTCCAGACATCGATCTCCAAACAAGTCGCACCATTGGATGAGATTTTCTTCGGAAAACCCTGCAGTCTTAGCACCCCTTTCACAACTATGCGACCAGTCTTTGATCCTCTGGGCACGAACCCTGCCTCATGAATTTGACTGATCCTCCCTCGGGCATTAAGCCTAGGAGGAGGAGCCTTTCTGAACATGGGGATAACTACCGGAACCCTATCACTAGATGATCTCACCAAGAACTAAGGCCTCAGACATACGGGCTTGTTTATTCGACACACGTGCTGCTCCTGGGGCGGGTCTCTCCGCAGCCCACGGATACAGGCCAATTAATGAACGCAGGGGTGCTCAAACTCCAGAGGGGCCTGGGCAGCACATCCCTCACTTGGCTAATTTGGTCGCGAGGGAGTCCCAACCTTCACACCTGGAGGATTCATATCTTTTAGCTGAACCGAGCCCGAGGGCAGGAACTCCTGAGGAGGCCTGGTTCGCCATGGGGTGCCGGGTGCCTCCTTTAAGGAGTCAGCACGAGGGCAGGAGGGCCCGAGTTGAGTCCTCAAAACGGAGAAAGGAAAGGAAAAATATATATATATATATATATGTATGTATATATAAAGGGCTGGGGTTACAAAAACAGAATGCCTTAATAATGGAAACTAGGGCTAATCATAATCAGCCCCTGGGGCCTATTGTGCTCCCTGGGGTTTTCTTTAGTATATGTTCATGTGGGTGGGCTCCGGGCAGTTGCTGGGTATTGCTCTTTCCTGCTGTCATGCAGTACAAAACTGACAGGGGGGGGGGGCTTTATAACTGGCTACTCCAGGGCCCTGCAGAGAACACTCACTGCACTTCTGAGTGCTCTGATTTTGTCTGTTTTTTCAGACACCCCTCTGCTGACAAACACTGGTCAGCTCTCCCTTGGAAGTCGCACTAATAAATACTGGGTATCCAGGTCGGGAGGAGTCTCGGCCAAGGCAACCCATCACTTAAGTCGGCTCATGGCTCAAAACTGGTTGAAGCCAGAGCAACAGTTTTGTTGTATTAAAGTAGCAAAAAGTTTTGTTTCAAGTCTTGTTAAGGCTTTTTATATTAATCGTAAAGCTTTGCAGAATTATCTCCAATTTAATCCGTTAATGCCTAGAGAATCAATGTCACAGGATAGGAATGCTAAATTCAGCTGGAAGGAACATGGCTAGTTGTACCACTAAGTTTATGTCTTTAAATGTGAATGGTTCGTCTAGCCCAGTGAAGAGGAAGAGGATCCAGCAATTTATCACATCTCAAGGATGTGAAGGTGTGTTCCTGCAGGAGATGCATCTTTCTCCCCAGGAAGCCCAAAAACTTTAAATCTAAATCCTTCCCAGTGATATACAATTCTTCCCTCCCGGAAGGCAGAAAGAGAGGGGTAGCCATTTTACTGTCAGCAAAGCTACAATTTCAACAGCAGGAGGTGACAGAGGACCCTGAAGCCAGGTACATTATTGTAGTCGGGTCCATACAGGATACACAAATAACCTTAGCTAACATCTACATTCCGCCTGGGTCCTCTCTCATGGTGTTTTCAAACATTCTACAGTTGGTGGTGGAAAAAGCTAAAGGCATCCTAGTAATGGGGGGAGATTAGAATATAGTTCTAAACAGAGCCCTTGACTCAACCTCACAGATTCCAAAATTGGATGTAGCTAAAGCTCGCTCCATCAAAACTCAGTTAGAACAACTAGGCCTGTGTGATATTTGGAGAGAGAAATATCCCAGCGCACGAGAATACACTTGCTTTTCCCCTAGATTCAGGGTGTTCTCCCGCCTGGATATGTTTTTCACATTTAAGGGCAACCTGAACAGATTCCTCTCTTCATGGGTAGGCACTTCCATTCTCTCAGATCATAACCCCATCTTTCTTGAAGTGGAGCTGGGACTACCTAAACGAACCACACATTGGAGACTGAATAATTCCCTTATCCAGGACAAGGGAATTTTAAAGGAACTCAGGGATTTTTTGAAAGTCACTCTCGAAGAAAACACCAGACAAGAGGTCTCACCACAGATATTATGGGACACTATCAAAGCCTCTCTCAGAGGTAAACTAATATCAATAGCTTCCTGCAAAAAACAAGAACTAAAACAAAACCAACAGAAACTAATATCCCAGATTAAGGAGCTGGAGGATGCCCAAAAAACGAAGTGGGAGGAATCCAGGGGTAGAGAGCTACAAAGGTGCAGGGAGACATTACATAATATTCAAAAAATAGAGGTAGAAAAAGCTTTGTTTTACTTAAAACAAAAATATTATGAGGGTGGGCCTCGTGGCACTAGACTCCTGGCTTGCAGACTGCGTCACTATGCAGCTAAAGTGACAATAACCAAAATAGTCACACATCGTACAGGCCAACTGGTCAGACAAAATGCCCAGATAGCCGAATCATTTGTGGAATACTACTCTAATTTATACAAAACAGAGGAGAAAACTTCTACACAAAGTAAGCGAAACTACTTGGGCTCAATTCCACTTCCTCCCCTCTCACTAGACGATGCTCAAATGCTGATTAGGCCCATTACTCAGGAAGAAATCATTTCCTCAATTAAAAGACTTTAAGTCGGCCAAATGTCTGGGTCCGGATGGGTTCGGGCCCGAATTCTATAAAATTATGACCCCTGAGATAGTGCCCCTTCTCCATAAGGCCTTTACAAATATTTTGTCCGAAGGAGGTCCTCCTCCTCCTCCTTCCTGGCAATACGCAACCATCGCGATTTTGCATAAAGAGGGAAAAGATCCCTCGAAGTGTAAATCTTACCACCCCATATCTCTGCTAAATCAATACTACAAGATCTTTACCTCTATTATGGCTTCTAGACTCAACCCTATATTACCAGAATTAATCCAGTCAGACCAATCTGGTTTTGTGATGGGTCGACAGGCGCCTGACGGAGTGCACTCTGCCTTAGATATGACAGACAAGATCCAACGTACGCGTAACCTGGCCTGCCTTTTAAGTTTAGACGCTGAAAAGGCCTTTGATAGGGTCTCTTGGGATTTTCTATTCTTGGTGCTTGAACACAGGGGGTTCCCTACACCTTTTACAGACATCTTGAGATCCTTATACACGGGACCCCAGGCATATGTCAGGGTTAACGGGGGTCTGTCCAGGAGATTTCATCTGGGTAGAGGTACCCGTCAAGGCTGTCCCCTCTCCCTTCTTTTGTTCGCTCTTTATATCGAATCCCTTGCTGAGGCTGTCAGAAGGGCACAAGACGTGGCAGGGATAGAGGTAGGCGGTGTACAGAAGAAGATCCTGCTATATAAAGATGACGTTCTGTTGTCCCTCTCCCAACCACATAAATCTATAGAGCAAGTATGGCCAATATTGGAAGACTTCGGGAAACACTCTGGTTACTCTCTAAATAAGACAAAAAAGGAAGTTCTGAGTTTCTTCTTCAACCCACCTGAGCGCATCCGCCAATTTCTCCCTCTAAATTGGTCAGCTGAAGGGATGAGATATCTGGGGATCCACATTACCAAACATTCATCCAAGTTATTTAAAGCAAATTATGCACCCCGGATGACTGCCCTCAGGAAGGGCTTGGAGAAGTGGTCCTTGATCAACATTCCTATGCACGCCAGAATTCAAGCTATTACGATGAATGTATTACCCAAATTTCTGTACCTGTTTCAGGGCATACCCCTTCACATTCACAAATCTATCTTCCAGACCTGGCATCAAATGATTTCCAGATTCACCTGGGCCAACAAGAGACCAAGAATAAGACTAAAAGTCTTACAGGCTCATCGAGAGGCTGGGGGCAGATCCCTCCTGGATTTGGAGGACTACTTCCTTGTAGTAGAACTGAAACAATCTCTCCAATGGTCTGGTCCCAGCTCCACTTCGGGATGGAGAGAGATGGGGGGGGGGTAGGTTACCCCTTGAAGATCGAGTAGTAACTCCATCTCTGACCCGACACCATTCGATACCTAGACTAAGTTCAGTGGGGGAGACCCTCCACTCGGTTCACAGACTGTGGCAAAAATACAAGCTACTACCTTCATTATGGACCCTTAAAAGATTGGCCTGGGCAGAGGATTTCCCCCCTAACCGTATAGATCTCACTTATAAACACTGGTCTAGGACGGGTCTGACATATGTAGGGCAGTTTCTCCAGGGCGCCCTACTCTTAGACTTTAACTCACTTAAGGACAGATTTGGCCTCAAAAACTCTGATCACTTCAGGTTCCTTCAAGTAAGAACATACATCACTTCCCTCCAGAGGAGATCAGCACACACGGATGAAGTAGCGCCTCTTTTAGCAGCCATCCAACAAATAAAATTATCAGCGGAACAGAAGGGTCAGATTTCTGCTCTATATAAGGCTTTGAGAACTATAAAACTAGATCCTCTAATCAAAATTAAAAACAAATGGCAGGAGGAGGCTGGACCTGAATCCCTTCCCCTTAATTGGAACATGGTTCTCGGCACTGCTAAACTGGCAACTAGATCTCCTCTTTGGCAAGAATTTGGCTGGAAAATCAGGGTTCGTTTTTTCCTTACTCCCGATGTGCTAAATAAAAGAAACTCAAATTTTTTGGCTGGCTGTTGGAAGGGGTGTGGGGAAAATAAAGCAAATTATCTACACATTTTCTGGGCCTGTCCCATGCTGAAAGGATTCTGGGCTGACATTATATTGGCGATAAAAGAAATTCTTGCAATTACTCAGCAGCTGAATTGGGAAGAATTGATCTTGGGGATGCCTCCTCTAGAGGTCAGGGGGCCAGACTCGATGTACCTGTGGGCAATCTTAACGACAGCAGCCCATAAGGGGATAACCAGAACTTGGCTTAGCCCCAGGGTACCCCAGAAACAAGACTGGATCTCGATCATCAAAGGTCTGGCTGACCTGGAGGAACTCACTTTTAAAATAAATCACAAGACCACACTTTTTACCCAAAGGTGGATCAGGCGGGTAATTTGGCAACAGCTAGCTGGGGTTGCTGTATAGGAAAATTGAGAGAAATTGCCCCTCTCCCTCTGGGTCCAAGACAATCCGTAACTGTGAACCTTACTTGTAATAGTTTTATGCTGGTAATGGTAATCTTTTGCTGCTTTCTCTCTTTCCTTCTGGTACAATAATGAACTGTGATATGCCTATGTATATTATACCAAGACTGTCTTAATGATTCTCAAGGTCGTAATAGAATTTACTGCAAAGCCTGAATAAAAATTTAAGTTAAAAAAAAAAAATTATTCATCCTGGGCCTGTCATATACTTTTTTTTTTGTATATTCTGTTTTTGCTCCCTCCACAGCCTGGGCATACTTCCGGGGTGCTCACTCGACTAGACCTTCTATTCCCTGTCTGAACCCCTCATATGCAGGACTCCCCCGACCACCCAGCCAGGCCTAGCCCTCCAGATCACCCCCCGGAGCGGGTCCACCCTCCCTTGGCAGCTTATCTGGAATTAGAGAGGCCTTACCTGGGCACCAGGTCAGCCGTGGAGTCTCTACAGTGATGGGCCAGCGGTGGGATGTGGGCCTGTCCCTGGAGCCCCCTTCATCTCCGCGGTGCTGTGGCGGGGGATTTTCTACTTTTTTTTTTATCCCCAGGAGTATGGCAGTACAATGACATCAGTGCAGTAACGCCGTGGACATCCACCACACTACTCCCCTCTACTTCAACTCTAATCGTAAGTAGTACCTCTAGCTTCTACACGAAACCGTTACAATGTGACGAGCAGGCCCTGGATCCCCTCCTAGAGAGAGGAGTCAGTCCTCCAGATGCTTGGTCCTCTCTCGGCCCTGACTAAACTACAGGAATGGTCGGAAACATGGCAGCTGAGGTTCAACGCCAAAAAGTGCAGAGTACTGCACTTTGGAACTAGGAACCAGGGGAGGAGCTATCACAACTGGGAAGGGTTCAGTTGGAAAGCACCGGAGAGGAAAAAGATCTCAGGGTGATAACGGGATATGAACAACTCAGCACACAGCAGGAGGGCGGCAACAAAAACCGACAAGATGCTGGGGGTGTACAGCGAGGGGTATCTCTTCCAGGAATAGGGAGGTGATCCTTCCCCTGTACAGGTCACTGGTCAGACCGCACCCGGAATACTGTGTGCAGTACTGGAGCCCTTTCCTGAAGAAAGACATCAGATTATTAGAAGGGGTACAGTGCAGGGTGACAAAGATGATCCAGGGTCTAGAGGACAAGTCCTACCAGGACAGGCTGGGTGAGCTGAACATATATTCACTGGAGGCGAGGAGGGATGGGGGGATATGACTCAAACTTTTAAAATACTTAAAGGGGATTAACAAAACTGATACAGAGAGGATCTTCCATATTAGAAGTGGGAGGGACACGAGAGGCCACAGATTGAGTTTGGTGGAGGGGAAGATTCAGGAGGAAAATCAGGAGACAATTTTTCACTGAATGGGTGGTGAATAAGTGGAATGCCCTGCCTGAGGACGTGGCTGCCTGTAGTACGGTGGGGGGTTTTAAGAGGGGTGGGACAGAGTGAGGAGGGGGTAATTAAGAGGACTGGGAGGGAGGGTGGGGCAACTGCAAGTTGAGGGGCTAGCTGCACAACTGAGCAGATGCGACAGACCATTAGGCCTGTTTCTGCTGGTGTTTTTGTATGTTGTATGTTCGTATATGGTCTATTCATACAATTTGTAATGCTTTGTAAATCTCCTTTATGTCTTTTTGACAAGATAAACATCTTTTTTTTTTTTTTTTTTAGAAGGGACTCCCAATCTGAGAATCACAGTCCAAATGGGGGAATATACTGGCACTGCAGAGTTGCATCAATACAGCCTCTGATCTATTTAAGAAGGCTCGTCTTATGCAGTTAACAAAGTAGTTAGATTTACTAGCCAGTTGTTTACAATGGTCGCTTTGTTTAAGGGCGTTACTGAAATGAATTCCAAGATCTACTACCCTGTTAGCTGATCTAATCTTAATGCCATCAATTTAATATTCCTGGGAAATATTAGAATGACCAAAGTGCATAACTGCACACTTGTCGATGTTGAACTGTAATTGGTTCTTCTTAGCCCAGCCTACCACAGACAAAAGACTGGAATACATCCTTAATCTATCTTGGTAATTTGTTACTATTCCACCTAACTCAATGTCATCGGCAAATTTCATTGAACAGTTTCCACTGTTAATTTTCAAGTCTTAAATGTAGATGTTAAATAACAGTTGTCCAAAGAACAGACCCCTCAGGGACACCACTAGTCACCCTACCCTGTCTAATCCTGCCCCCCCCCACCAAGGATGAACCTACTTTGACTTCTCATGGCCAGTACAGAGGTCAAACATTTAATACTTCAAAACTGGAGGTCTTAAGGGATTCCCTTGGTTATGTGCTGGCTGGCCGCAGTCAGAGACTTGGCTACTCTGGATAAAATGTTGCATTTTGCCAAGCGCACCCTTCCTCTCTTCCCAGTATATGGTTTACAACCCTGTATGAAGGTTTGGGAGTCTTCAGACTCCTGCTGATGATCTCAATATGTATATATAATTGCTGCTTAACACATTTTGCAAAATAACTTGTGTTGAAATTTATGGTTGTGTGACTTTGCTGGAGAGTAACTTATAGCATGGATTGTTTCTGTATTGAAAATTTTAATAAAAGGATTAACTGCAAAAAAGGATAACGTGACACCACTTTTGAAAACACTCAAAAAAGACTGTGACTGTTGGAAGCCACTACATCTCTCCACAGTGGGGAAAACTGCAGTGATTAAATTGATTCTGGCCCCCAAAGTTGATTCACTGTCTGGTTCACCTTGCCGTGGATATCCCTGCCAGGTGGTTCTGCGATATGGATATGATGACTGCAGATTTCCTGTGGAAGAGCAAGCCATCTCGCTATAGTAGGGTCAAGTTGGAGGCCACTCGGAAGAAAGGCAGCTGGGGTTCCCCTGGCTCTGCGCCTAATATGTGTCTTTTCGGTGTGCCCAAACCCTGCACCTGCTCTCCACATCTACTCAAAATGGTCCCTCTATATGGGTGATGATCGAGCAACAGGTAGACCAACACATAAAGCTGTTGGTTTATCTCTTTGCAAAGATGTGCAATGCTAAGACAGCTGGCCCCATTGCTGTACCTGCCCTTAAGCCATGCAGGAAACTGGAAACTTGGTTGTGGGTGCCCATTACCCTCCAATCACTACTTCCCCTTTAGCAGAACCCATTAATAATGGTGGGGGGGGGGTCCATTACTTTGGGAGTTCTAGCGTAATAGGGGGATCCATAACTTGGGTGACCTGTGACAACCATCCACCACACATTCGGATAATTTCCGAGAATCTAAGGGACCAGTTTGATCTCCCGAAGGAGGACTTCTGGAAGTACCTCCCAATTAGAAGTGCTATTGCAGCTTGCCAGAAAAAGCCCCCCCCACACACCCCCACCCCACTCCCCAAAATGCCTCCTCCCTGCCACAGGTGTGGCTGGTGAGTTCTACATGTAGGGCTGGGCTGATCTTTAAGAGCATACTACATGAAGCCCCTGACCCTCAGAAGGGGCAAGATGTAAATGGCATCAGGCCCTAGGACTAAATATTCCCAAGGTGTAATGGGCCCAACTGTTGCAGCTCGTTCATAAAACCTATCCGGACACCAGAAGACTTCTCATTCAGAACAAGATTATGCACTTCTGGTATCACACTCATACACATACATACAAAAATATGATATCATCAGCAGATGAAGGCCTTATCTATATTGTCTGCTCAATTGTGCAGGTCTCCCCATTTCTACAGTGGGGCCTACCCCCTCTCCCCAAAATCCCCTAACCCCCATCAATTCCCCCTTCTCTCCAGCAACTTTCCCCTTTATTCTGTCCTATCCTCTCTTGAAGCTCTCCACCATTTTCAGGAAGATCACCTCCTCTGAAAAATTGTTCCACTTGGACACCATTCTCTCAGTGAAAAAGTGTCCCTCATCTCCCTCCTGAATCCCCCCCCCCAAAAAAAAAAACACCACCAGCTTTAGGCTATGCCACCTAGTGGAATTACTCTCAATGAGACTGAAGAGGTCCACTGTGTTCACTCTATTAATACCTTTAAGGTATTCGAAGGTCTCGATCATCTCTCCTCTGCCTTATGTCCTCAAGGGAGTACCTGTTGAGCCCCCTGAGCCTCTCCTTATAGGTCTTGCTCTGCTGGCCCTGGGTCATCTTGGCTGCCCTTCTCTAGACTGTCTCCAGAAAGGTGATATTCTTCTTAAGATAGGGGCACCAATACTGCACACTGTACTCTAGGTACAATCTTACAGAGACCTAGACAGCAGTAGTATGATCTCTGCCTTCCTGCTGGTGAACCTCCTAACTATATATAGACCAGCAACTGATTTGCTTTACCACTGCTCTCCCACAGTGTGCCAAGTGCTTCAGGTCACTCTTGATCATACCTCTCAACTGTCCCACATTACGAGGAACAGTTCCTCATTTTACTTCACAAAAGCTCCCTGTTCCATATTGTGAGGACTTGTCCCACATTCAGTGTTAACATTTTAAAGCAAAAATCTGTAGTAAATGATGCAAAAAATATATTATTCAATTAATAACAGACTTTCTGAACATAAATGCAAACATTTTAACAGTGTTCTGAGCTTCTTAGGTAAAGATTTGGTTAAGTGTTCCACATTTTGCCCATTTGTTCCACATTTTTAGAGGCAATGTTCCACATTTGGGGGACAAAAGGTTGAGAGGTATGCTCTTGATGATAACCTCACATGTCCTTTTCTTCATTAGATTTCTTGACCTGCACACCACCCAGCCAGTATCTAGTCTCTGGGTTTCTTGCCCCTAGGTGCACAACTCTGCACTCTTTAGCATGCCAAATGCCAGACCACTTTTCTAACCTAGCCAGTTCTTCCCTTAGTTCATGTCTCCTCCTCCCTGTCCACCCTCTCACAGAGCTTCATGTCGTCCATGAACAGGCAGCTTTTACTTTTGATCCCATCCACTACGTCACCGATGAAGATGTTAAACAACACCAGACTGAGGACCAAGCACCCAGCTCTGTGGGACACCAGTGGTCAGCGGGCTAGCTTCTGAGAATCCCCCTCCCGACCACACCTTTTGGCTTCTGCCCTTTAACCAGTTTTTAATGCATTCAGCGGGCCTGGCCCCCACCCCAGATCTTCCACTCTCCTATAAGGTACAGTCAAAAGCCTTGCTAAAGTCCAGATACATGATATCAACCACTTGCCACCCTGTCCACTATCTTGGTCACCCAGTCAAAAAAGTATATTCAGATTTGTCTACCAGGACCCCCCCAACACAAACCCATGCTCCTCTCATCCTGCAGTCCACTGTCCTTGAGAAAGCCCATCAGTCTCTCCTTCAGAATAGTCCCCATCAGTTTCCCCGACTACTGAGGTTAGACTGAAAGGCCTGTAATTTGTGGATTCATCCCTCGGACCACTTTTATGGAGAGGCACCAGAGGTGCAGTTTTCCAGTCCCAGGGCACACTCCTGGACTCCAGTGAAATGTTGAACTGGTCTGTCAGGGGCCTACCAGCACCTCCACCAGTTCCCTTAGAATTTTTGGGTGCACTCTGTCTGGTCCTGAGGATGTGTCCACCTTCAGGGCCTTTAGGCCCTTTAGCACCATGTCCACCTCTAGTACATCATCAGTGAAATCCCCCGTCCCCACTCCCACCCCCTGCTCCCTTGTGGCACTGGTCTGTCCTTCTCTTTGGTGTAAGCAGAGCAGAAGTACTTGTCAATACCATCATTTTCTCTTCACTTCCTTCTACCCAACCCCCCTCCTTTTTAACCTCAAAATTCCTTCTCTATATCTACTCCCTGTGCTGGCCATACTTCCGTGCAAGCCTTTGTCTCTCTAAAGGCTCTGCACACCACCCTTGATTTATTGTTACTAACCCCCCCCCCAATCCTCCTCATGCTGAGTATGTTTGTACTTCCGGAAGGCTGCCTTCTTTTCCCTTATTGTATTTGCCACTTCCTTTCCGAACTAGCTGGGCTTTTTGGCCCTGGATTTCTTGTTTATTTTTTGGCACACTGGTGGCCTCCATCAGTCCCTGCTTTAGTACGGCCCATTTCTGTTCCACTTCCACCTCCTTACTGATCTCAGCAAGGTGCCCTACCAGAATTTTTTTCCATCTTTTTAAAGTCAGCCTTCCTGAAATCCAATACCCTTGTCCTGGTCCTGACCATCTCTCAGCCCATGTCCAGGTGGAACCACACCACGTGGTGGTGCTCCCTGCAAGTGTCAATTATACCTTTACACCCTTCACATGCCCATAGTTTGATAGAACCAGGTCCAGTGTGGCTCTCTACCTGGTGGGCTCCATGACACCCTGTGTCAGGAATCCACTCTGGAATGAGTTCAGCATGACCTGCTCCCTGCTGCTGGAGGTAGCTAGGATTCTCCAATCTACCCCAGGTAGACAGAAGTTCCCCACAATTACTACCTCCCCCTTGCTTGTCATTAACATGATTTGGGACCCCGGTACCTTGTGTAAGTCTCTCATCCTGTGAAAGTAGTCTGTAAACTACCCCCATCCTTAGTTTTTTCCCCTTATTGGCCTGGGCTTATACCCATAATGCTTCTGTCTTTCCATCTGCCCTTCCTCTCGGGTACAGGTTATCCCCCCTTTCACATAGTGAGCAACCACCCCTTCTCATTTCCCCATCCTTCCTATACAGCTTGTACCCTGGGACCAAGAGGTCCCAGCAGTGGTTTGGTGTGGCCCATATCTCTGTGATGGCCATGATGTAAACATCTCCTTCATCATTAGTGGCTGCAGCTCAGACATTTTATTTCCCAGGCTTCTAGCATTCATAAACACTACCCTCAACCTCAACTCTGGCTCCCATTTACCCCTGTCCCGCCCCCTTACTCCTCCCTCACCCAGTCTCTCCTTCCCTCTTCCTCTCCCACAATAGTTCTTCTGGCACCCCTTCCCTCCCATCCCATCCTCATTCCCCCCAGCCCCTCCTTCCTTCCCTCCATTAGTTCCTCCCTATTCTGACTTGATGGGGAAGGACTATCAGCCTCTTCCACCAGGTGACTGAGGGTATTTTTCATCTTACTGGGCCTCCCTTGTCAGTTTAAACTGAGTAATTCCACATGAATTTCTCCAGCCTGCCCTTCAGGACCCTGCTGCCCTTTTTACCTAGATGTAGCCTCCTGCCAGGCTGAAGTTGCTTGGGCTCATGGATTAAAATCTGTGCTTGAGATGTGGGGCTCCAGATTCAGATCTCCTGCATATCATTTGGAACTGCCCCAAACTTCGATCCTTACTAAGCCTAAATCCACACATGTTGCTACATGGAACCCTCACACTGTCTCTCAATTATTCATCCCATGTTATCTGACTCTGCTGCCCCCAACCCAGGATGAACCTACACTGGCTTCTGATGTCCAGTATTGAAGTAAAACGTTTAATATTTCAAAACTGGAGGTCCCGGGAGATTCCCCCGGTTACCCACAGGTTGGTCAGTCAGGAACTTGGCTACCCTGGATAAATTGTTGCATTTCGCCAAGAAAACTACATCCTCCTACCAAGATATGTGGATCCCCTTCCTCTCCTCCCAGAATGCTGTCTGAGACCCTGTATGAAGGCTCATATTCTTCAGACTCCTGCCTGCTGATATCAGTATGTGTGTACAATCTCCGTTGAACATATTTTGCATAATAACATGTGCCAAGATCTTATGGATGTGTGGTTTCTCTAGAGTGTCGCTTGTATCATGGATTGTTTATCTGTTGGAAAAATTTTAATAAAAAAAGCATTAACTGCCAAAAAAAATAAAGTAAATCTCACAGTCCCTCACGTTGTGAGAAAGGCCTAAACAGCAAACACAAATAATGTGAGTGTCATTCTTGTAAATTTTGTAGCTGCAGATACAATAACAGAACAAAAGCTCTTTGTCCTTTGGTGGCATACAGAGACGACAACAGAGTAAACTATACTTACAGAAAGTAAAATAACAAACGGCACCGACTATTTCAACATTAGTTAACTAAAGCAGGTTCAACGAGGATGATCGACAGCAGGAAAAAGAACTGAGGAGTGTTGGGGCCACCAGCGTTATAGTCACGGCGATGCTGCACATCACTGTGAATGGACCCTGGCTAGCAAAAAGTTTCTAAATGGTCCTGATGCTGATGGCTTAGTTTTTGAGGTGTGGCCTAATGGATGAGATATCCTCGATGAAGATATGCAGTTATCACATAACCAACATCATCTTTAAGTGTTTTTTAAAAACTAATAAAATGGGTTTATTGGGCAAATATTTTTTTTAATCATGTGTAACCTGGGTGCCATGTACCAGCGGGCTACTACCCCGCCTGCTGGGCTCCAACCAGGTTATGGGGCCCAGGCTCTGTTCTAATAGTAACAGGGGGGTTCTTTCCCAGATAATAAGCTAAATAGCACAATGTCTCCACCCAGAATAAACTACAGTAGGCCAGTTGTTTGTGTAGTACAACCCCCTGGGATGCTGTACCTACCCACCTCCCCTTCCAGTCACCCCACATATGGAATACCTCTTTAAGCTGTAATACTTTAAATATACATGCAATTAAAGACTGTAGCTAATAATATGCTTACAGACAATTTTAACCAACAATGACAGACACGCTCTATTAAAAAGGAGAAGGGGAATTGAAGCTCAAAGATAAATAGCAGTGTTAATGAAATTTAGTGTAACTGGCAGTAATGGCATTCACAGCAAGCATTAACAGTGCCGCCCAAACAGCAACACATAACCATAACCAACCTCCCACTGGTACTAGTGTCCCTGAATGTCTAACTGGGTACACTTTTGGAAAAGTTGCAGGCCTGAACATTGAAGCAGGTTGGCCCGCGTTGGTGCGCTTTTTGAGGGTTATGGAAATGGCTGACAAACTTTATACAAAATCCCCCAGACGGGGCAGGCCATGTGCTTACTCATGGTTCTGAAGACAGGACAAAGGGTCTGGTTAGTAATAACAGGCTCAGTCAGTTGTGCAGGGAAGCAAGTCTGCAGATGGCTTCGCTGGAGCTGAAGTCTAGCAGCTTGTCACCCTCTGACTTGCGTTCAGGGTCTGGCAGCTTGTCACCTTCTTGCAGGCTAGATCAGATACTGGAAACAGTGTAGTACTGGAGACAAGGGCCAGCATACCTCCAGGGGAGATGATGAGTAGCGTCCAGCAGTAGCATTACCTGTCCAGCTCCCCAGACCATCTTTGCTGGCAGTAGCTTCTGTCCTGGAGCTCAGAAGATCACACAGTCTTTTCTTCTCTGTGGCTGGCAGCAGCAGATACCTATGGGAACAAACAGCTCACTCCCTACATCTAGGAGTGGTACACAATCTCTAGGCAGGTCTCAAACTGTAGCTTCAAGCCACAAGCAGCTTTCTTGCTTCAAACTGGCTTCCCCCAGGCAAAGGGAACCTTCTGCAGATGTCTCAGGGATCTGCTTGCTTGATACAGACTTCCAAGCGTTTTGCAGGACAATAGTCCACCCTCCTTACAGGCTGAGGGCTTCTTTCGTGGATGCAAACAGCTTGGAAGCGACGTTCTCTGGCTCCCCAGGTGATAGAGAGTATTTCAGCAACTCTTCTGGAAATTTGGCTATGGATGCCTTAGGTCAACTTCCAAACCTTCTCTTAGGCACAGTCCAAGCCCTCCTGCCTCACTATCAGCTTCAGTCAGACTGCCCCAAGCTGTAAGTGTCCCTTGTGGCAGACGGGAGAAAAGACAGCTTCTGAACACCACTGTCCCGCTATAAAATTATTATGCACTAAGTCCATACAATGGCAAATTGGCTGTCTGTCTGGGCGCCAAAGACAATGTCTATACCCCCTACCCAGGAGCCATAGCTGCAGTCCCTTGGACTCCTCGAATCCAGATCGGTGCAAGGGGTGACAAATATGGCGGCTGCAGTCCATTTTTAAACAGAGTTCCAACTTTAACAGTTCCCTGCAAACAGTATTATTTTATTATAACTCGCCCCCAGGGTTTTGTAGCTGCCCCTCTACCCTGTCAGGTGGTAGAGTGGGGCATGGAAGGGGCTCCCCCTGCCCATTGCTAGCGCTGTAGTGCTGACCTCTCAGGCAACAGGTAGAGCTTCCATTTACTTACAGCAGCCCCAGCTGCCCTTAAAATAACAGCGCTCCTTTAAAGTGAATAGCACTTAAGAATGCCTGATTAAAAGTTTTATTTTACCCCACTTCCAAGTGTCTCCGCCCCCCCTACTTATTCCTTTGGGGTCCCGGTGGTTGCAGCACACAAGGGTGACCACTGGCAGAGCCACTGAGACAGCCCTTAAATTCAGTGCCATACCACTGTTGCAGTCTGTGAGGTGGCAGTCTCCAGCTTGTACATTTGTGCAAGCACACCATGCAACCGCTCACACAGGCAGGGCGGCAGTCACAACCACAAGGTTCTCCAACACCGCTCTTCCGGTCCCCCTACCAGCATAACGCTACAGGGGGCCTGCAGGAGCACACAGAAGACCAGGAATGGCAGACAGGAGGCAGAGCAGCACTCAGGGAGGTGAAGAAGGTATGCCCCACCCATGGGGGGGGGTTTACACGTGTTAAAAAAAGGAAGAGATTTTTTTTTTTTTTTTAAATACGGTATTTTTTTTTATGTTTGTTTTTTTTTTTTATTGAATTTATAATAAACACAATGTAGACCACCTGGGACGGAACTCATGTACATCACTGAACAAATGTAAATTATCTCAGATGAGGAATCATAAAAATCCCAAACTTCTGTTACCATATTTGGGAGGGAAATACATATGAAATTACAATCTAGCATAAATCAGCAAACAAGCAAGTCACCACCATGGGATATTCTCCCACTTTACCATGCAAATGAGACAGGATAGCCTCAACCACCTGTGGGGGGGGAAGGGGGGGATGCTGTCCCATTATATCACTTACCTTGAAGTATAGTACTGTGATTAGGAAAAGGATCCATCTTTGAAATAATAAAACAATTTAAAAAGTTTTAACAATACTGTATAATTAAGCAATAAAACACAAGTGTATGATACATCATGGGACATTCTCATTCCTCATGTACCCAAGAAGTGACAATATCCCATAATTTAACACAACCTGGAGTGTACTACTGCTTTTAACAATAAAAAGACTTGAAACAGTTATAATTTTCAATTTAATAGAATAAAACTGAGAAAAAAATAGCCCCAACTTTAACTTAAGAGACAACAGGTTGAAGTTAACAATTAAACAGTACATTTATCTTAGGAATGCCAGGTATGCTATGACACTCGGCGATCTAATTTTATTTCTTTGTATTTAGAAGTTTAAGGTTTACAGAATAAGTTCCCTGAGAAAACTTGTCTTGTTTACAGAATGTTCTAAGTCATAAAATACAACTTACATAGACAAACAAATACACAGCAAAATTACATATGCAATAATAAATCACAGTACAATGATAAATCCTTTATTAAGTCACACAGAATTAGTTAAAACAAGTACAAATAAGTTGTTCTTGTAAAAGTACCTTCTTCAAGTTACGTTTAAAAACATTCAAAGAGTAAGAATTCCACAGCAAAGAGGGGAGTCTGTTCCAGGAAAGAGGGGCACTGTGAAAAACTATGCCTACCAAAATGAGTTTTAACTCTACGTAGAACTATGCCCCGGTTTGGGACATTGCTCAAGTTGTGGCTGTAAGTAGAAACTAAAAATCTGTCTGATAAATAAGTTGGTATGTGATGATTTACAGTTTTATAAATCAGGGATAATCAGTGAAGGGTGCGTCGAGATGAAGGAGATAACCAATTCAGTTGGATAAGTAATGTACAATGATATTCCATCCTTTTAGAGTTCAGAATAAACCGTAGGCAGCTGACAGACAATATCCACGGAGGACCGGCTAGAGGCACTGGCATTTTGATAAATTGTGTCACCATAATCGAAGATGGGTAGAATTGCCTGAGTCACAATTAATTTACAATCCAAATGTGACAAGCAATGCCAAGCCCATTTTAGATGGCCCAGGCATTGCCAGATCCTTAAGGTGATGGAGTCTATGTGAGGTCTGAATGTTAGTGTTGAGTCAAAAATAAGACCAAAATATTCAAATTCATGTACAAGTTGTAGAGGATTGTTGTTTAGGGTGATGAAAAAAGCAGTGTGCCTGACTCACAATGGACTGGGACCCAAATAACACTGAGTTTTTTTTGCTATTTAAAAGTAAGAGGTTAGTAGAAAACTAACAAACACAGGTTACTCGCCTGTAACAGTAGTTCTAGGAGTGGTATATGTTGTTCATCCACAAGTCTTGGCATGTCCTACCCCTTTAAATATCTTGCTGGAAGTCTTTAAGCTGGCTCCTCCCACCCGGGTGGTATATCCCTCGACTCCGCCCCTTGACGCTAGATCTTGCCCGCTGGAAGCAGTGGTTGTGCGTCGAGGTCGGGTGGGTCCATGTGGATGAACAACATATACCACTCCTAGAACTACTGTAACAGGTGAGTAACCTGTGTTTCTAGGGATGTGGATATGTTGTTCTTTTTCACATGTCTTGGCAGACTCCTAGCAGTTCTGCAGGAGGAGGGAGGCAAGGCACACACACCCTACTTAGGGAACAGAGATTGGAGAACTGAGGCCCCAAAACCAGCATCCTGGCGTGACTCTAGGTCAATGTGGTAATGGGAAATGAAGATGTCTGCTGACTTCCAGGTAGCAGACCAGCAGATTTCCTGTATACGGATGTCCCTAGAAGCAGCCACCGATGCAGCGGCATGGTGGGTGGAATGAGGCCTTAGCCCTACAGGAAGCTCCCTACCCGCCAACCTATAGCAGAGATTAATGCAAGATGTAATCCACCTGCTAAATGTCTGCTTGGCTGCAGGTGTGCCAGGTGTGGCTTCAGCGCAGGTGACAAACAACTGGCGAACTTCTCCCTGAACTCCAGCCATGCGCTCTTTATAATAAGAGAGCACTCTTCTCAGGTCCAAAGTATGTAGCCTGTATTCGGCATCCGAGGTGTGACTGGGGTAATACAGCAGCAGTCATCACCTGGTTCAGCTGAAACTCTGACACAACCTTTGGGAGGAACTTCAGGTTGGGGCACAGGACAACCTTATCCCTGTGGAAGACCAGATAAGGAGATTCAACAGAGAGCCCCTGGAGCTCCCCAATCCTTCTGGCTAACGTGATAGCCACCAAGAAGGCGGTCTTCCATGACAGGTGTGACATCTCACTCCTGTGCATTGGTTCAAATGGCTTGCCCACGAGCTTTGGCATTACCAGCAGTAGATCCCACAGTGGTGGTGGTTCACACACCAGAGGGGAATATGATCGATGTCTGAAGAAACGCTGGACCACCTTCTCCTGTTCCACTGTCTGCTGACCTGCCCACGCCCAGTAAGCAGAGATGGATGCCAGGTGCACCTTAAGGGTCATAGACCGAAGACCCCTTTGGAGAGAGACCAAAGGTAGCTGAGAATGCTACCCACTGGACAGGACAAAGGGTCCAGCCCCTTGCCCTGACACCAAATGGAGAACCTCTTCCACTTGAAGGCATAGCACTTCCTGTTTGATTCCTTCAAAGATACCTCAACTACAGTGAATACATCTTCGGAGAGACCCAAAGCCTGGAACTCTAGCTGCTCAGGAACCAGGCTGTCACCTGTGCTTTGTCCCTCCTGACCTTGAGGAGCACCTTGTGGATCGAGGGAAGTGGAAGGAAGGCATAAAAGAGGCCTGGGGTCCACAGTCTCGAGAAGGCTTCCCCCTGCAGCAAGCCCTGCTGAGGGGGGGGCGGGCATAAAATAGCCTCAGCTTTGCATTCTCCCTGGAGGCAAAAAGGTCCACCTGAGGGGTGCCCCACCGGGAGAACAAGCTGTGTACTACCTCTGGATGGAGAGACCACTCGTGGGATGCCTCGCTCACATGGCCGAGGGTGTCCACCAGCTGATTTGAAGCTCCTGCCACATGGATGGCTAGGAGATCCGCCTCTAGTCAGCTCATGAGGGTCCATATGCAGAGAGCTTCCCTGCACAGAGGCCAGGAGTGCATGCAGCCCTGTTTGTTGAGATAGTACATGGTTGTGGTGTTGTCCGTCTGAACCTGAACCACTTGACCCTGAAGGAACGGAGCGAATGCAGTCAGCACTAGCCAAACTGCTTGTAGCTTCAGCAGGTTGATGTGGCATCGGGATATCCTCGGGTGTCCCGAGCCCGTGGACTCTGTGGTTCCCCATATGGGCACCCCAGCCCGTGAGAGAGGCATTAGTCATCAAGGTGACCACTGGCTGAGGGCAGACATACGGGATCCCTTCCTGCAGATGCTCTAGGATGGACCCCCATTGGAGAGCATCCCGTATTTTCTGGGTCACAGTGACCAGCTGGTAGAAATGACCTAGCCACTGAGTCCACTACCTGGCCAGCTCCCACTGAAGGGGGTGCATATGCCACCAAGCCCATCGGACCACAGAGGTGGAGGCCGGCACGTAACCCAGAAGTCCCAGGCAGGGTGCAAGTGCCCAACCAGAAATGATCGGGCAGAGGAGGAGAGCAACTCCGCCCTGTCCACTGGGAGCCTGGCTCTGGCTCAGCAAGTGTCGAACTCTGCCCTGATGAAGCAGATCACCCACGAAGGCACGGGTTCTGACTTGGCCAAGTTGACCAAGAGGCCAAGGTCGATGCAGGTCTGGAGGGCCAGACCCCTGGACCTCTCCACCTCCAGTCTGGAGGGACCAGCTATAAGCCAATTGTCCAGACAGGGGTACACTCTGACCTCTCGACGCTGAAGAAGGGGCACCACCACTGTAATGCATTTGGTGAAGACCCTGGGGGCCGATGACAGGCCGAATGATATGGCTTGGAATTTATATTGGGTTCTCTCTGCCCTGAAGAAGAGGAACCTTTGGTGTGATAGACAGATCGGGACGTGGAAGAATGCATCCTGCAGATCCAGGAAGCATAACCACATGTTGTGCTTGAGAGATGGCATGAAGGTGCAAGACCAGAGAAACTGGTTCAGGTCATGCAGATCTAGAATGGGGTGCCAGTCCCTTCCATTTCAGGACCAGGAAATACCTGGAAACGAATCCTGGGTTGACAGGGGGATCTGCGACTCTGTCCACTACCTCCTTGCGGTGGAGTTCGGTGACAAGACTTTCTAGAGATACATTAGTGAAAGGAGAAAGTCCAGAGGAGGTATTGCTAAGATCAAAGAGGATAAGGGGGCGTGTGAGGAGGAGGAGGACCATGTAAAAGCATCTATCCTAAATAGATACATCTGCTTAGTATTTACTGAAGAGAAGGTAGGGAAGGGCCCACAGCTCTGCACCATGGACACGGGGGGGCGGGAGGCGTGCACTAGTCCCTTCACAAAAGAAAGGGTCCTACAAGAGCTCGATAAGCTCAGGGTGGACAAGGCAATGGGATCTGATGGCATACATCCCAGGGTACTAAAGGAGCTAAGGGTGGAACTAGCAGAGCCATTATCAGAATGGTTTAGTGAGTCTCTGAGCACAGAAGAGGTCCCAGAAAACTGGAGAAGGACTCATGTGATCCCGCTCCACAAGAGTGGTAGCAGGGAGGAGGCAGGCAGACTAGTCAGTCTTACCTCAGTAGTGGGCAGAATTATGGAGACATTACTTAAGGAAATGATAGTGCATCACCCAGAATCCATAGTAGCACAGGATCCAAGACAGCATGGGTTTACAAAAGGAAGGTCCTGTCAAACTAATCTCAAAGATTTCTTTGACTGGGTAACCAGAGAGGTGGACCAAGGGGGAGCAGTTGATGTTGCCTACCTTGACTTCGGCAAAGCTTTCGACACTGTTCCACATAGAAGACTGATTAATAAACTGGGTAGGCTCAGGGTGGATCAGACGTTGGTCAACTGGGTGGCAAACTGGTTGACGGGCAGAAAACAGAGAGTGGTGGTAAATGGTATACAGTCAGAAGAGATGCAAGTCACAAGTGGGGTACCCCGGGGATCAGTCCTGGGGCCAGTCCTCTTCAATATCTTCATCAGTGACATTGCAGATGGACTGGAGGGTAAGGTTTGTCTGTTTGCAGATGACATCAAGATCTGCAACAGAGTAGATGATCCAGATGGTGTGGGCAGAATGAGAAGAGATCTGGATAAACTAGCAAAATGGTCGGAAGAGTGGCAACTGGGGTTTAACGCAAAGAAGTGCAAGATCATGCACATAGGGAAGAGAAACCCTGAGGCCACCTATAGGCTGGGAGGGCAGTTGCTGGCAGTCACAAGAGAAGAATGAGATTTGGGCGGCATCATCATCACGGATGACCTGAAATCATCCAAGCAGACCTCTAAAGCAGTAGGTAAGGCTAGAGGGATGTTGGGGTGTATCAGTAGGGGTATCACAAGTTGGAAGAGGGAGGTAATAATCCCTCTTTACAAGACACTGGTTAGGCTCCATCTGGAGTACTGCGTGCAGTACTGGAGGCCACACTTTCACAAGGACATTAACCAAATTGAGGCAGTCCAGAGAAGGGCAACCAAAATGGTGCAGGGACTGCATCAGAAAACATATGAGGACAGATTAACTGAACTCAATATGTATACCCTAGAGCAAAGGAGGGAGAGAGGTGATATGTTAGACTCTTTCACCTTGTTAATGCCCGTAAGGTGTTTGAATGTTTCAATCATGTTTCAATATAAAATAATTAGCAGGACAAGAGGACACAGCATGAGATTAGAGGGAGGCCGATTAAGGGGTAATGTGAGGAAGTTCTTTTTCACAGAAAGGGTGGTGGATGCATAGAACGGCCTACCTCAGGAAGTGGTGGATATGAATACAGTGCAGGGCTTCAAACAGGCATGGGATAAGGATTAAGGGAGCAATACAGATGAGTGTGAATAGATAGGCCTTTGACAGAGAAAAGGCCTATGGCACATTCATAAGGTAGAAAAAGAAATGGGCAGACTGGATGGGCCTTGCGGTCCTAGTCTGCCGTCAACTTCTGTGTTTCTATGTTTCTATGATGTCATCTTGGAAAGCCGACTGAGTGTGCATGGATACCTTCTCCTCCCGTGGGGTGCACGCTCAGCTTGGTGGGTACTGCTCAAATTCCAGAGGCTGCCCCTGGCCGACCACTTCCAAGACCCACCTGTCCATTGTGACAGCAGACCAGGTGGAAAGGAAGTGGCGGAGACGGACCCCCAAGGGAGGACCCAGAGTGGGCGTGATGGGCATGGGGGTGGCAACCCCCATCCAGTCACTGTGCAGGTTTGGAGAAGGAATATCCATCCAAGGGACTGCCGGGACCTTTCCCTCCTGGACTACGGGCTGCCGAAGCCCCTGTCTTGGACTGACGTCAGCAAGTTTGATCCTGCTGCCCAGATTGGTACTGGGCCTGCTTGGCCGCAGGTGCAGAAGGCCGGAAGGGCTTGCACTTCTGCTTTTTGGAACCCTGAGATTCCTTCTGGGCAGAAGCAATGGAGTCCAAGGTGGCATTGGACTTCTCGATGCTTTGAAGGTGACCATCAACCCCTGGACCGAAAAAGCCGGTGCCCAGGAAATACAGGTTACTCACCTATAACAGGAGTTCTAGGAATGGTATATGTTGTTCATCCACACTGTCTGGCAGGTATCCTTGCCGCTTTAAATCTTGCCGGAAGGTCTTCAAGCTGGCTCCTCCACCCACCGGGTGGTAAAACTCTGGCTCCACCCCATGACGCCAGATCTGGCCCGCTGGAAGCTCAGGTTGTGCGTCAAGCCGAGGTCGGGTCGGTGGTGGATGAACAACATATACCATTCCTAGAACTCCTGTTACAGGTGAGTAACCTGTATTTCTAGGGACATGGATATGTTGTTCATCCACACTGTCTGGCAGACTCCTAGCAGTTCTCCGGGAGGAGGGAGGCAAGGCGCACACCCCCGATACTTACTTGGGAGAGAGAGACTGGAGAACCGAGGCCCCAAAACCAGCATCCCGGCGTGACTCAAGGTCGATGTGGTAACGGGTGATTAAGGTGTGTGCTGACTTCCAGGTAGCAGCCCTGCAGATTTCCTGGATAGGGACGTCCCTGGAAGCAGCCACCGATGCAGCAGTATGGCGGGTAGAATGAGCTCTTATCCCTCTGGGAGGCTCCATGCCCGCCAACTATAACAGAGATCTATGCAGGAGGTGACCCACCTGCCTATATCCGCTTGGCTGCAGGTCTGCCAGATGCGGCTTCAGCGTAGGTGACAAACAATGGCGAACCTCTCCCCAACTTCAGCTGTGCGCTTTACTAGCAAGCGAGCGCCTTCTAGGGTCCAAAGTATGGAGCCTATATTCGGCCTCCGAGGTGACTGGGGTAGAACACCGCAGAGTCAACACCTGGTTAAGGTGAAACTCACACCACCTTCAGAAGGAATTTCGGTGGGCGTGAGGACAACTTTGTCCCTGTGGAAGACCAGGTAAGGAGACTTGATGCAGAGCGCCTGGAGCTCTCCCATCCTTCTGGCTGGACGTGATAGCCACCAAGAAGGCGGTCTTCCACGACAGGTGAGAGAGTTCACCTGTGCATTGGTTGAATGGCTTGCCCATGAGCTTTGCCAGTACCAGCAGTAGATCCCACGGAGGTGGAGGTTCTCAGACGGAAGGGAAATGTGATCAAGGCCTTTGAAAAAGCCGCCAGACCACCTTCTCCTGCGCCATCGACTGCTTCTCGCCCGCGCCTGTATAGAGATGGCTGCCAGGTGCACCTTAAGGGTCGCCGACCTAAGCCTTGCTGAGAAAGGGACCACAGGTAGTCCAATATGCTCACCAAGGAACAGGAGGAAGGGTCCAGGCCTTGTCCTGACACCAAATGGAAAACCTTTCCATTTGAAGGCGTAGCATTTTCTGGTCAACTCCTTACGGGATGCCTCAACTACGCTGAGGACCTCGTCGGAAAGACCCAAGGCCTGGAACTCTAGCCGCTTAGGAACCAGGCCGTCAGGTGCAGGGATTGAAGGTCCGGATGGAATACCTTCCCCTGACTGACTGAGAGCAGGTCCGGGCGAGCTGGAAGCTGCCTCGGAAGCCTGGAGCTGAGGCTGAGGAGATCTGGGTACCAGTACTGGCGGGGCCGGTCTGGGGCTATCAGAATCACCTGTGCCTTGTCCCTCCTTGCATTGAGCAGCACCTTGTGCATCAAGGGGAATGGGGGAAAGGCGTAGAAGAGGCCCGGGGTCCACGGCCTCGAGAAGGCATCACCCTGCAGAGAGCCCTGCTGAGGGGGGCGGGCATGGAACAGCCTCAACTTCACATTCTCCCTGGAGGCAAACAGGTCCACCTGAGGTGTGCCCCAATGGGAGAATAGATCTCGTACTACCTCCGGCAGGAGAGACCACTCGTGGGAGGCAGCCGCTATCCGGCTTAGGGCATCGGCCAGGGTGTTGGAGGCTCCTGCCACATGAATGGCTAGGAGATCCACCTCCAGGCTGCGCACGAGTGACCAGATGCGGAGAGCTTCCTTGCATAGGAGCATGGAGCGCGTCCCGCCCTGGCGGTTTAGATAGTACATGGTCGTGGTATTGTCCGTCTGGACCCGGACCACTTGACCCCGAAGAAACGGAGCAAAGGCGGTGAGAGCTAGGTGGACCGCTCGGAGCTCCAGCAGGTTGATGTGGCATCGGGACTCCCTCGGGGACCAGAGGCCGTGCGCTCGGTGTTCCCCCAGATGGGCACCCCAACCCATCAGAGAGGCATCGGTCGATAGAGAGACTGTCGGCTCGGGGCGGACAAATAGGATGCCCTCCTGCAGATGAACTGGAATGGTCCACCACTGGAGAGCGTTCCACATCCCCTGGGTCACCGTCACTAGCTGGTCCAATGGATCGCAGCATTGGGACCACTGGATGGCCAGCCCCCACTGAAGGGGGCGCATGTTCCAGCGGGCCCAATGGACCACGCTGGTATAGGCCGCCATGAGACCCAGGAGGTGCAGGAAGTCCCGGGCAGGGCGCAATTGCCCAACCAGAAATGACTGGGCAAAGGAGGAAAGAACCTCAGCCCTGTCCGCCGGGAGCCGTGCTCTGGCTCGAAGAGAGTCGAGCTCTGCCCCGATGAAAAGAATCACCTGCTTCGGCTCGAGTTCCGACTTGGCCTCGTTGATGAGGAGGCCGACCTGAGAGCAAACCTGGAGGGCCAGGTCTCTGGACCGCTCCACCTCCTGTCTGGAGGGGGCTGCTATCAGCCAATCGTCCAGGTAAGGGTAAACCCGGACCCCTCGGCGCCGCAGGAATGCTGTCACCACTGCCATGCATTTGGTGAAGACCCTGGGAGCTGGAGATAAGCCGAAGGGCATGGCTTGGAACTCAAAAAGGGAACCTTCCGCTCGAAAGCGAAGGAACCTTTGATGGGACGGACGGATAGGGACGTGAAAGAACGCGTCCTGTAGGTCCAGAGAGCAGAACCACACGCCATGTTCCAAGGAAGGGATTATCTGAGCCAGAGTGACCATCCTGAAGGTTCGAGACCTTAGGAACTTGTTCAGGTCGTGTAGGTCGAGAATGGGGCGCCAGCCCCCCGTCCGTTTCGGAACCAGGAAGTACCTGGACATGAACCCCGGGTTTGAGGGAGGTTCCGCCACCTCTCTTATCACCTCCTTCTTGAGGAGGAGAGCGATGTCGGCTCGGCGACCTAACAGCGAGGCTTCGGACCCCGAGGCCCCACGAGGTGTGGACGGCTCTGAAGGGTGGGGCCTGCTCTAACTCCAGAGGCAGGCCCTTTCCTACCACCTCCAACACCCACCTGTCTGTGGTAATAGCAGACCAGGCGGAAAGGAAGTACCGGAGCCGTCCCCCCATGGAGGGAACCTGGGGTGAGGTGACGAGGTTGGGGGCGACACCCCTCAACCCATCACTGTGCAGGCTTGGAGGAGGGACCGCCGAGGGACCAACTGGGCCTTACCTCCCTGCTTCCTGGAGGAGGAAGCCGAGCTTGGGTTTGGGATTCCAAGCGTGAGCCTGCTGGCCCTGGTGTTGCTGGGCCGGGCGTGCCGGGGGCGCAGACGGACGAAAGGGCTTGGGTTGAGGTCTGCGGCCCTTGTCCCTCTGAGCGGATGATACCGAGTCCAAGGTGGCATTGGACTTTTCGATCCTCTGGAGGTGGCCTTCCACTCCAGGGCCGAAGAGGTCGGTCACCAAGAAGGGGACATCCGCCAATTTGTGCTGGGTATCCGCTGTGAAGGTGGATATCCTCAGCCATGCCCGACGGCGCATAGCCACTGCAGCCGCTACTGACCTGGCGCATGAATCACCAATGTCCAAAGCAGTCTGAAGTTGCTGCTTGGCCACTGCCCTGCCCTGGTCCCGCACCTGCTTAACCGTGGTCTGCAGGTCAGCCGGGAGATGAGGGACCACCTCATCCACGGAGCCCAACAGGGCGTGAGAAAAATGTGCCATCAGTACGGCCGAGCTGGCCTGACGAAGGCCAAGGAAGGACGCAGCGTAGACTTTTCGCCTGGCATAGTCCAATTTCTTGGACTCCTTGTTGGGAGGTTTGTCCACGTCCCTAGCGTTTCCGGCACGCCGGAAAATGCTGTCGGTAACTAACCCCCCGGCTGAGGGATGTTCCGAGAAACTGGACAGGGAACCGGAAGGGACCGCATACTTCCTGGCCATCCTGGCCGAAGGCGCAGGGCAGGAAGCAGGATGCTGCCAGAGCTCCAAGGCCGGGCCCACAATGGCCTCAGCCACAGGGAAGGCCTCCGTAGGGGAATCCCTCGGTCCAATATCTCCGTGATGGGATACTTGGCCCACTTGGATACGGGCTCGAGCTGCATCCCGGTGGATTCCGAGATGAGTCTGAGCAACCCCAGGAAGGACGAAGGGCTATCGTCCAGCGACTGACCTCCAGAGGACTCCAAGTCCACTCGCTTGGAGAAAAAGGAGGAATCGTCGTCTGACTCGGAAGAGTCCGCAAAGAGCTGCCTTGGGCCTGAGCCACCCTCCACCTGCCGAGGGCGATCGGGAGTGAGGGTGACCGACAGCCTATGGGGCAGACCCTGAGCCGACCGAGAATTCTTGGTCGGAGCCCCAAACCGCGGCTGTGGAGGCGGAGGTTCCACCAGAATCGGTGGAGCAGCTGGTTTTGGCCGAACAACCGGCCTGACAACAGGCTCCTCGGGTAAAACGGGGGGTTGTTTCGGCCGCTCCGGTGACAGCCACTTAATGGCCGGGGAAGGCGATGGCGTCGGCTTATTCCCGGTCAGAAGGAGCTGTTGCCACATGGTCCTCATGATCGTTGGCACAACTGCGTCAAAGCCTCCCCTCATCCGAGGAGGAGGAGGAAGGGGCAGCGGCGGCGCCGCTCATGATGCCGAGACTGAGACCGCCTATGATGGCGGGATCGGCTGGACCTCAAGAAGTCCGAGACCGAGACCTCAGCTTTTCGAGGACGGTGCAGAGAGGGGAGGTGGAACCGGCCCTCCCTCGGCTCAGAGGAACACCCAAGGGCTCCGGAACCGGAGGCACTGGCAACCCACGGATCCTCAACTCCACCGGGGAACAGGAGAGGGATTTCGGCCGCGGGTCGACAACCCGTCCAACGGGTCGAGAAAGATCTTGACTGCGTCGACGGGAGTCTCGGTCAACTGACCAGACGGGGACACCGTGAGACCAGTGGCCGAAGCCGAACGATCGACCAAAGTCGATGGCCGACAACTCGGGGAGAGGGACCCTTCCCGCTCCCAAGAGCGTCGACGAAGAGACTTACCCTTGTCTTTCTTCTTGGACCGAGAAGAAGAAGGTCCAGCAGACGTTGGTCCCTCTCCCCTAGTGGAGGGACAGACAAGCTCATAAGGAAGCTGTGTAAGAGGAACCCAGGAAAGCGGAATAAAAGCCGAGTCGAGAAGATACGGCCCGCGCCGCCTACTCTCTTCGAGGGCGATCATCTGCTCTAGCTGATCCGCCCGGAGCCCGCCCCATGGAGAACCGCCGACCGGCCTCTTTTGACTTAACCGGAGGAAAACGCTTCGGGCGCCTAGTTGTAAACGGGCGGCACGGTCTTCGAGGACGAGGGCTGAGAAGGAAGAGCACAGGTTGCAAGCCTCGTGGTCGTGCTCGAGGCCCAAACAGTACACACACGTGAGTGCGGATCCGTCCGAGACATCTTCTGCCCACAAGGGCACCGAAAACCGAGTCGATGGTCCATCTGTACGGGATAGAAGACCAAGTCTTTTAAGCAAAACTTTTAAATTGGAAAACCGAAGAATTAGGAACCAGTCTTATACGCAGAGCGTTAAGGAGAACCTGGAGCTTCCAAGCGGTAAGGAAGATCTGGCGTCATGGGGCGGAGTTGAGAGTTTTACCACCCGGGTGGGTGGGAGGAGCCAGCTTGAAGACCTTCCAGCAAGATTTAAAGCAGCAAGGATACCTGCCAGACAGTATGGATGAACAACATATCCATGTCCCTAGAAGGGAATGTTCGCCAGTTTGGCTGGGTGTCTGCCGTAAAGGTCGAGACCCTTAGCCAGGCCCTGCAGTGCATGGCTACTGCGGCCACCACCGAACAGGCACAGGAATCCTCAACGTCCAAAGCCGTCTGGAGTTGCTGTTTTGCCACAGCCTGGCCCTGATCCCATTCCAGCTTGACCATAGCCTGAAGGTCCGCAGGAAGATGAGGAAGCACCTCATCTAGAGAGCCCAGAAGGGCATGGGAGAAGTGTGCAATGATGACAGCTAAGCTCGCCTGATGGAGACCAAGCGAGGAGGCAACATAGACTTTTCTGGCAGAGCGGTCCAGTTTTTTCGACTCTTTCTTCAGAGGTCTATCCGTGTCTCCTGAACTGCCAGAGAGCCGAAACACAGATTCGGTCACCAACCCCTCAGCCAAGGGGAGCTCTGTCAACCCAGAAAGGGAGCCGATGGGAACAGCATACTTGTGGGCCATCTGGGTTGACGGCACAGGGCAGGAGAGAGGGTGCTACCAAAGCTCCAGGGCCAGGCCAACAATGGCTTCGGTCACTGAGAATGTCTCTGCCAGAGAATCCCCTTCTTCCAGAATGTCTGTCAGGGGATATCAAGCCCGTTTCTGAACAGGCTCCAAAAGCATCCCCATGGATTCAGAGATGAGACAGAGATGGAGAATGCCCATGAAGGACGTGGGACCTTCCTCTGTCAAGAGACCCCCAAGTGGAACCTCAGACGAGAGTGCAAAGAGGAGTCCTCAGACTCCAGATAGATCGGCCAACCACCTGAGTCACCTTCGACCTGCCGTGGATGGTCGGGAGTGAGGGTAACTGACAGCCTTTGCGGGAGGCCAATAACGAGCTGAGACTCCTTGACAGGAGCCCTGGAGGGACGATGTTAAGGTGGTGGCTCCACCATAATCGACGGAGGCGCCAATTTTGGCCGAGCCAGGTGGGTCTTCACCAGCTCCACGGCCGGAAGGACGGTGTCAGATGGCTCCAGAGGAGTCGGCGTCGGCCTAGAGGGCGACAGCCATGTGATGACCAGCACGGAAGCTGGGGTCGACTTCGGACCAGCCAACACCTACTGTCGCCACATAAGATCCTCACAGCGTCAACGCAATTTGCCCCGAAGCCTCTCCTCTTCAGAGGAGGATGAGGATGAATAGCGGTGGCGCAGCTTCTTGGAACACCCAGAGTGGCATTTGAGTTCTCTTCAACCTGTCAGTCGAAGCTGACAGAGACCTAGACCTTGACCATCAGGAGGACTGACGGGGGCACTCACAAGGAGCCAGGGAGATCCAAGGCTCCTACAGGTCAGGGACAGCGACAGTGAAGACGTTCTCAACAGGCAGGGTCTCCTCCTCAGTAGGTCCAGTCAGGACCAGAGTCCTGAACAAGGAATTGTTGGCCTCATCTAGCGACAACAAGTCGACAGGGTCAATAATAATTTTGACTGGGTCATCATCCCACATCTAAGCCAGTTGGCCTGACGGGGGCACCGTGAAGCCAGCGTACGAGGCTGCAATTTCGACCGAAGTTGAAACTGGAGATTCCTGGGAACGAGACCGCTCTTGATCCCAAGAACGACATTGCCGAGACTCCTCTTTCTCTCTCGACTTCTTGGAATTCTTTTTATGAGAACGGGTGCTGTGCGAAGCCAACAGGCCCTCCCCCTTGGTCAGGAGAGACTGGCACAACTCCTTGAAAAAGCCTGCAAAGGTACAGCCCAATCTGAGCAGAATGAAGACTGATGCTGAAGAGGACTGATCGGCGTCCCAAGCCGCCTCTTCCTTGAAAGCCTTCATTTGCTTGAGTTGTTCAGCGGACCACACAGACGCTGAGACCACCCAACGGGCCTCTTTAAATCTGACCGGCGGGTTCTGTTTCTCCTGTCGGCTGAGCTGTAATCATGCAAGGTAATCGTCCAACATGTTCAGCTGGAACGAGCGACAAAAATTGCAAGCCTGGGTATCATGATCATGGCCCAGGCAACAGATGCACGTGGCATGCGGGTCAGTGCAAGACATCTTCTGCTCGCAGGGGCACCAGTGGAACCCGGGCGAGGGCTTGTCCTCCATCGCGATCAAAGATTGATGCAGTGAAACTCTGACGACTTTAAGTTTAAGTTTTGGCAAGTACTCTGAAGATTTAAGCGCCAGGGCCTACTCAACATGGGAGCGATAAGGAGAGAACCTGAATCTTCCAGCGGAAAGGAAGATCTGGCATCAAGGGGCGGAGCCGAGGGATATACCACCCGGGTGAGAGAAGCCAGGTTAAAGACTTCCAGCAAGATATTTAAAGAGACAGGACATGCCATAACGAGTGGATAGAACAGCATATCCACATTCCTAGAAACAATTTTATCAAAATCCGCCTGGAGGGTATTAGTTAGTGAAATAAGGTTTTTGTGATTAAAAAAAGAACAGTATCATCAGCATAAAGTCAAACTGAGGATTTACTGACTACTGAAGACAGAGGATCCACAAATAAATTAAAAAGAATAGGACCGAGAATAGAACTCTGAGGCACCCCTGTGAATGTGGCAAGAGGCGAGGACAGACACCCATCCCATAGAACAGATTGAGACAGACCATGAACATAGCAAGAAAACCAGCTGATAGTATTGAGAGAGAACCCATAAAAGTATAAGTGTGCCAGAAGTAATTGGTGATTAATGACGTCAAAAGCTTTGGACAAATCGATAAAAACAGTGCCTACACAGTGGCCCTTGTCCAAAGCTCTGGAAAAAGAATCAGAAAAATCTATCAAAGCAGTTTGAGTCGAGTGATGAGGTCTGAAACCTGACTAAGCAGCAGAAAGAACTTGATAGGTATTTAAATAATCCAGGACCTGTTTATGGACAATCCTTTCCATACGTTTGGAAACGATGGAGAGTAAAGAAATTTGGTGATAATTTTCAACTAGTGATTTATCTCCACCTTTGTGAAGGGGGACAACTATAGAATGTTTCCAAGCAGCAGGAAAAATTTGAGTAGTGAGACAAGTTGAAAATATGAGTCAATAAACGGGTTATTACAGTATATCAGCACAGGATCGGAGCAAGAAGTTGTCTAGGTTGTTGTTCCCTTTAGCAGAATCCTCTACCAGGGAAGTCAATAAGTTGAATGCCTCTCTGGGACTAATGAGTCGAAAATAAAATTTGGGCCTAGAGAAAAGGGTTAGTGATTGATGATCAGAGCACCAACTTCCACCGGATAAACCAGACTTTTCCAGTAAAAGGCCAGGAGCTTCAGAAAAGAAGGTGTTGAACAGGCCACAGACCCCTTCATTAGAGTGTACTGTAGCCCCATTATATGATAACTTTGAAATCCTTGATGCAGATGGCATCTTCCAAGTAGAGTCAACTAGTTGCCAAATGTTTTAGAATTGGTTCTTGAGTCAGCTAAATGGGCCTTGTAATAAGATGATTTAGATCTTCTAATTAGGGTGACACAATAATGTCGAAGATTCCGAAAGGATTGCCAAGCCTCTGGGGTGCCCAGTTTCTTGGTCTTCTGACAGAGTTTATCGTAGCCCTTTAACTGGGAAATAATAAAAGGGGTCACCCAAGAAACATGTTGAGATTTAACCCCTTTTTTCTGTAAAAGGAACATAGTGGTTTGAGAGTAAGCTAAAGTGGTTCCTGGTCTTCACTGTAAATTAGTTTTGCTCAATGGAGTACTTTTCCTGGTTCCAAATAAACTAAACTGATGAAAAATATTTCCAGGCTTCATCAACATTTGTAAGTAAGAGTATCTCTCTCTCCCCAAAAGTACGAAAAGCATCCAAATTAAAATGTTTAAAGCTACAAAATTTGGCCCGGTGGCGCTGAGGGCTGAGGCGCTGGATACCACACCTTACATCACGCCGGTGACCTGGGTTCGGGAGCGAGCATGGGTCGCCGTGGGCTGGCAGGGGAGGAGAGGAATCGAGTTTCCGATGGACTGTTCTTCCTCTCCGGGAAGGGGGATCCACATCGGTCGGCGTCTGACTGCTCCCTGGTGGAGGCTGGGGACCGGAGACGCACACCATACACAGGGGAGGAGTTGAGGGCAGATGCCTGGATGGGGACACGCACATGCGTGCCCATGGCCGCCAGAATCATTGCACGCCCTCCGACTCTGGGGAATTCTGAAAAAGAAAATGGCACCAGTTGTGGCAATGATGTATTCGGGACGCAGCTCGAGGGCTCACTGTGACCGGATCCTAAAGTCGGCAGGGATGAGGGGTTTCTGCCACTACCGCGGGGAGCAAGCCACGGGGGGTATACAGTGTGGCCCCCAGGTGGGAGCCAGGAGCGGTCTGGACAGCGGCCGGAGAAAGGCAGATGCCTGGACGTGATTGACAGACTGGGGACCAAGGTAAGGAAAAATGACTAACCAAAAAGAAAAAGGCTACAAAATTTAATAGCATTGGGAATGCATTTAGGAGGAGAAAATTGAATGAACAGTAAATGAGAGTGTGATCACTAAATAAATTTCCCTGGCAACCAGACGGAATGACTGGTAGATCAGGGGAAAAAAAATCAAATCTAAAAGGGTAAAAACCTTTCTGATAGAGTTGTAACACATTGGCTCAGTAATTAATAGATTTAAACCTAAAGGGGCAACTTGAGATTTTAACCCAAGGCCTCAACTGGAGGACCAATTTGCATTAACGTCCCCCAGGAGAATGGAATGTGGGAAATATCCAAGGGAACTAATTAACGATTGTAAATTTGAGAATCTAGGTGCTCAGTTTGGGAGGGCAGTAAATGTTGTCAACTAGCAGCTCTCTTCCTGGAAGCATTAAGGAAACAAATACAGCAATTACCAGGTCCCCCATGGTGTCAGATTTAATGAATGAGCAAGGAATAGAAGAGTGAACAAAAAAAGCAGAACCCCCGCCATGTCTATTTCCATCCAAACTAAACACTGTATAGTTTGGGCGATTAATTTCGGAGTCAGGAATAGAAGAATCCAGCCATGTCTCCATAGCAGCAAAAACAGATGGATGAATGGAAGTGGACCAATTTATCAGCAGATCTCTTTTTGGAAGCAGACTTTGAACACTGGAATGAAAAACATTCAAATTATGGTGGGTGGGCCTGGGTTAATTTCAATATCTCCCGCGATTAGAAGTAAGATACCAATAAAACAGAAATAAAAAAACAAAAGTGAGTGAGTGGAATTTCTTTTAGAGGAACAAAGCCTTGTAGGGTAAAGACATGAAAGATTTAAAAAATTAAATTTTAACCCTTTCAAGATGGACCGATTGACAATAGCAGTGTAGCGAGTTATTTTTTATGTTATGAGGTCCCTGACTGGAACTTTTTTCCCTATTAAGCGTGGGGTTTTATAACGACTGTCAGCCAATCAAGTTACTTTATTTCTTAAGACCGTTGTATTTATTTATTTATTGAAAGAGATTCACCAGGAAATACATACTGAGTCATAAAGTTCATTTCCAGATGTGTCCTTAGGAGAAAGGGGTGGGAATAAATACATAGTATAAGCAAAGTGCAGTAATCTGATAAGCAAAAGGCACAGCTATGTACAGTATATATAGTAACGTAAATGGCAAATTACTAAACAAGCAAAACAGATAGGAAAGGAAGAGAAAAAAGGAGGGGTAGGGAGTGGGGAGGAGGGAGAGGATGAAAGTGTGTGTTAATAGATTTGAGGTAGTAGTGAAGGGGAGAGGGGGAGATAGGGAGGAAAAGGGTTTTGGTTTTTGTTGATGGATGGCATGACAAACTACTTACAGATCGGGATTAAGTACGGAGATATCATTACTTCAGAACGCAGTCTTGGCCAATCAGCTTTGAGGATTGTGACCATTCACTTTATAAGAAAGCAGTACGACATGACGGGGTGTTGTTACTGTTTGATAAACGCATGCCCCAGGTGTGTAGTGAGACATGAGATGCTTTCATGAATTGCCTTCAGCACCTAGGAAGTGCAGACTACAACCAACACCCCCCCTAGTTTCTTATTGCTCTTATCAAATGGGTTCATTATCTCCTGGCAGCCATTTTGTGTCAGGTTAGCAATGGATAGTATGGACTTCACATGAAGCTATTGGAAGTAATGATTGATTAATAAATATGTAAAAGAAAAACATAAATTAGTTAAAAAAATAGGATAATGTTTTCTGGGAGGATTCAGGAGAAAGTAGTTCATGTCTGGAGTGTAGACAGCAGTGCTGTCAGTGTAGACTGTGCGTCAGGCCACTAGAAGGTGATTGGTACATGAGAGTGAGCTCTGCTACCCTCTCCCCTTCCCAAAATGTCCAAATACCAGTAATGTATTTTATCATTATTTCTCAGGGTTCTGTTGCTCCCTCGGTAGTCTGTATACTGTGGGCTTGACAAAGCGTGTTCGTGTGTAGGTCCAATTTTGGCAGTGGCATTCAGCAGTCATGTTCTACTGCAGCTGTTTGGTTAAAGGAAATTTCTAAGACTGTATACTGGGCTTTGTAGCCCGTTACCCTAGTGCCTCAATAGTACATTTGAGGGAAAATAATAATTTTTCATTCTGCCCTGTAAGGGAGGGAAGGGATCATAAATTTGGTTGAACTGCCAACCAGCCAAACCCTTCCACTTCACGGCCCACCAACCATGCCCCTGCGCTCAGATGTTTTTGATGTCTTACCAGGGAGAATGTGGGGATACTCTCCTTTGAAGTCTATGGGGAAGGTTTTCAAGATGTTATTATGCATGTTTAAGCTACCTCTGATAACAATGAATACCACTTCTCAACCAATAGGACCCCCATTTCTCATTTGCAATTGGAATAGGTAGGTGGTGGTACTGCAAAGCATGAGTGGAGGCACAAGACCTACTGACTGCAACATTATCTTAGGATCCTGGATTAGAGGCCTAAAAAAAAAAAAAAAAATGACTAAAGCTCCTTTCCCAAATTACTTTTTTTTCAGAAGATGTTTTCTTCAATGTGCCATCTCTTGGCTACTTGCGAGTTGGGGATCTTTACTGCATATGCCCTGTGGAAATGTTAGTGCAAGTAATGGGCATAGCAGTCAGAACATTTTTTAAAACAGTTTCTGGAAGGCATGGATATGTGGCACGTGCTGCGTCCTGATTACCAGAAAAGTGCCTCCTGATGGGTTGTTGCTCTATAAATGCATGCCTGGGGATTGCTCTTGACCAATCAGAATGCAGCATTTTCCCTACTCATTTTATAAAACAAATTGTAAAATAGGCAAGAGAATTCAGTTCAATAGCTGTCCAGACCTGTGCAGTACTTCACCAATAATTGCACGGGTCTAGAACAGGCCTTACAAGTCTTGGAACTTGTTTTCTAGGCTGACCTAACTGCTTAGAAATATCACTACAATGCTTCAGAATTCTTAGTAACTGTGACAGATGAGAAAACAAAAAAGCTTCAACTAGCAATATGAGTGGCTTACTAGCTAATGTGATCTCCTGGTAAACCCAGCTATTAGTTGTCAGCATGGGTGTAGGCAGGCATGCTCCAAGCACTCCATGGTGTGCAATTTTATTTAAGGGGGGGTAGCAAATAGGCTCTGAACTGTTTCCTTTTTCCATTAAACTAACAAAGAAAATACTGAACCTTTCTGTAATTTTATTCATAGGAGTCGAAATAGAAGGACTGGTCACTAATACTCTCTTCGCATCCCAAGGACAATACAACTTTACAGGCTCTGGGCTGGTATGTGGGTGTCTTAGGGAATAATGCATGACATTTGTATTTACCCATGCATGGCAACAACCACTGTCATGAGATACAAAAGTTGTATTTATTGTGCCACATGAAGCAACAAACACGGTCCAGGTGTACATCTGTATATTGTCTGGCTACACCCGGGGGTAGCTCACCCTAACAAGGGGGTGGGGTAGCAGTGAGTCCACGTGGTGTGCAGATCTGAAATCCCTGGCTACAGCCCTTCTTGTCAGAACAGATTTACAGAAGATAAAGATTTATTCTTAGTTTAAAGACTTATTTAGTCTTGTGTTTTTTTATTATTTTGGTGCCATTTTATAAATGCAGTAACACACTTCAGGGCTTACGGTTACTGGGTAATCACGGCACCCCCCCCCCCCAAACCCAGAGTATAAAGGTACTTAAAAGTCGCCAGCCTGGTGGCACAGACAGCTGAGGCACTGGATGCCTTACCATGTACCGCGCCTGCGAGCCTGGGTTCAGGAGCAGGCCTGAGTCGGAGAGCCAGCTGGGAGGGAGAGGAGGGTAGGGTTGAGCAGTCATAATGGCAACTTCCTCTCACGGGGAGGATCTCAGTCGCACCCCGGTAGTTCCCTGGCCATCAGGGAGATCAGACAGAGTAGGTGGGCGGGGGCAGCAAGTAGTGGGAGGGTGCCTCGGTGACGTGGCGTGCAGCACATGCCTCCACACACGCACGCAACCGAGGCACAGATGCGTGAGTGGGAAAAAGGGGTGGGGGGGGAAAATCGAGGGTATAAAAATCTATATAGAAAAAGAAGTCACTCAGTTAATGCCTCGTGCCTCCAACCCACAGAGTGGGGGAGGGCGTGCAGTAATTATCCAACAACTGCACGCCCTGTCGTGTGTTATTGCTTACTCATTACCTCATGGAATCAGACTTGAAAGCAATGAAGGGAACAAGAATTGGAAGTCTTTAAAGCTCAATGGAAATATATAATGAACATTTGCTACGTTTCATTGTTGAGGTGTACCGGTAACAAAACAAAAAAAAAGCCCTGGTAAACAGAAGCAACATTTTTTTTAAATCCAGTTGTTATAGCCAGTAGCAGTACTGCCTATAAAATCCAGTTCTTATTGCCAGTAGTAGTACTGACCAGCAGAAAAAAAAAGTTAAATAGCACATATTTTATATTTCAGATAATCTTTTCTTTTCCTTTCTTTTTTGATGTGAACTACAAGCCCTCACATTAGTTTTGCATTTTTTAAGAATATCCCTTTTTTTGGGAGGGTATAATGAAACTGCATTATTTTCCCCCTTTTTCATTCTGATGTCCTTCACTCTGACAATCAATAGCTATGGATGTGTGTGGGGGGGCCATGGCAACCAACTATAAAAGTACAAAGAGACTCACATACTGTAGGACAAAAGTCTAGCTAAAACAAAAACACATAGCATTGTAATGCAGGCAGAGGAACTATTGTTTTACAACATAAATAAAACACTCAAGGATTTTTAACATTTTAACATGAAAATTATATATTTTGTAAACATATTTAATATAGTGGACCATTTTCTATGCACAATAATACCTTCCAGGGTGGGAGGTATGGGCAATACCAGACCTTCCAGGGGCTATAAGGCCTGGGTGGTCCAGTATTGCCCAATACCACATCGCCCTGTCGGGTATTATTGCTTACATAACAAAGTACAATTAACACAATAATAAATGTAAACAAGTAACTATAATGGAACTGTAAATAAGCCAAGAGAAACCTTTTTAAAGCTACCTTAAAACTACGAACAGACATACTTGACTGAGTGATGGTCACAGGTAAGGAGTTATAAAACAGTGGAACTTTGTGTAACAAGAATTTTTTGCCCAGAGGAAGTCCTCACTGTAGGTATCAAAAAGTGATTGAGCTTAAAGGGACATTGTCAAACCCCTGAGGCCTCAAAATGTCCCTAGTGTAAAAAACACATTATGATTGCTCACATTCTGTAAAGATTGCTGATGTAGCTGGCCGTTTCATTCTGATTCTATTTTTGTTTTTAGAAGTGAAAAAGAGACTACCCACCATACTGGTGTTACAACACCAAAACATGTTTGTTTCCATTCTTTGATCAACTTTCATTGTATCTTTCCTGAACTTGGGCGTACCCCCACAAAGTCCAGCCACTCATGATGTAGTGAGAGGACAGAAGGCTACTGTAAGATGAGTGGCTGCACTGTTTGGGGGCGTTTGTAATGCTCAGAAAGTATACAAAAAGAGTTTATAAAATAAGGTTGAGTATATTACACCATTACCATGCATTTCAAATCTACTAAGAAAGGAAGTAGATAAAACAAACAGCAACATTAATGAATTTTCACAGAGAAACAATATGACGCAACAAAAGGTTGGCAGTGCCCCTTTAAGAAGATAAAAAAGTGCACTATGCCTATAGCCTGCTTCCCTTTCATTAAGCTGGCATTTGTACAAATGGTAACAAAAAGCTTTCATGTACAATAATAAAAACATGTTCTCTGTTACTAGGGACAGCCTGGCACATAAAATAGTATCCCTTCTAAAAGTTGCTTTACTATATTTTATAAAACTACAGATTAGCTAACCTTATTAAAATCCTAGATCTTGCTGAAACTTGCAAAAGACCTGTGCACGATACAGTACCTGTAAGAGCCCAGTAGGAAAGTCCAACATACTCATTCAGCAAAACAAAGGCAACCAATGACATTCCTCCATTCATGATGCCCACTACAAATCGGGATGCTGCAAAGACCCAGTAAGAAGGGGCAAGCCCACTCAGAGCTGCAAACAGAATGTCCAAGGCAAAACCTAAGGATAGAAATTAGATTTTATTAAAGTAACACCTCTAAATTAGTGCATTATTGCACAACAAACTTATTAATACCTCCTTGTGAAGTGGAGGAGGGGGCTCTCATGATGGACCAACTGCAGAGCCCCTTCCACCGTAAAGTACAGTTACATAAGAACTTACCGTAAAAGTAGATCTTTGAGAGAAGCTCTTGTAGCCAGGCCACACTGGTAGGACTAAGCCATCAGGTGCCAGAACCATACGGAATACTTCTAGCTAGCAGTCTACCACGGGAGACAGCTCACCACTGATGTAAGCCACTGATGTCATTCTATCCTATAAAGGTGGGCAGTCCTCCACACCTTCCTCAGTTCTCCCGCCAAAGACCCTAAGCAGGCAGCGAATGGAGAACCGAGGAGATTCCTGAGAGCCAAAAAGAAAGGCAAAAGAAGAGCGAGAGAAACAAACAACAGCAGGAGGAGGGAAAGCAGGCTCAATGATCTACTGTTAATGTAAGTTCTTACGTAACCGTACTATTTTACTTCGAGGAAGGCTCTTGCAGCAGGCCCCACTGGTAGGACTGAGTCCCAAGCAGTTCCAGGCATGACCAGGAAAACAGCACCGGGAGGAGGAGGACAGATCAGCAGCCAAGCGCTCAAAAGAGAAGGCCCTGAAGTACTGCTAGGCCGAAATTAGCCCTGCGCCTAGAGGTGATGTCGAGACTGTAATGCTTGGTTAAGGTGTGGACAGAACTCCAGGTGGCAGCTGCATACATGTCCGCAGCAGACACATTTCAGAAATAAGCTGTGGAGGCGGCCATACCCCTGGTGGAAAGGCCCTTAACCACTCCCGGAAGGGCCTTGTTGTACTTGCGGTAGCGCTAAACTATGCAATTTGCTAACCACTTAGACAAACACTGTTTGCAGGGGTTTAATTATAGGGGGGATGGGGTCACAACCCCCCCAACAATTCGGGAGATCACATTTGTTACCCGCAACATTCAGCCCCTTATGTTGCTGCTTGCTGGTGGGCTAGGTTGGACTCGGGAGCCAGCCGTGCTGGGGTGGGGGGGCAGGTTTCACTGGTGTGGGTCGCCGAACAGGAGGAAGCCGTGATGACAGAGTGAGACAGTTAGGCATAGCAGGGGGGGCATCACTGCACAAGCTGGCCTGGCCAGAACCAGGAAGAGCAGGAGTCAACTGCAGCAGGGAGGGAGAAAGTGATGGACCATAGTCACCTCACCCAGAAGTAGCGTACGTGCACCGCAGGCCCACCAATAGCAAGGAGTCAGGATGAGCAGGTGGGAGACTGCTGGCATCAAAAACTTAGTGCGGTTGGTGCTTAGCCTTGCTGATCATCCATCATCGTGTTTGGTGCTTATTCACTCTTCCCTTCCTGTCCTGCTTTTAAACTGACTACTGCCACCGAGGAGCTGCCAGTGCTCAGTTGGAGATAGGGATTCCTTATCGGATTGAGTGGGCGGGCACGGTACCACTATGAGTGACAAGGGGGTCAGTCGGTCAGGCATCGGACTGAGCCTGTGGATTGACTGACACTGTCTGCTTTTGGAATGGAAAGGTTGGAGTATGGACTGTTGGAGGCTGCAAGCAGTAACTGGGAGGTAGAACTTTCAGTGACTGGACTGGTTACTGCTGGTGGTACTGAGGTGGGTGGGGGTGATTATTGTGAAGGTGGATGGGGGGCAGCCACCACAACATCATCATCATCCTGCTGGGGAGGGGGTAAGCACAAAACCAGAGCCGAGGTAGTGGGAGAGAATTCCCTTTGCGCACAGCCAGGGTGGTTCTGAGCTGGCAGGGGACACATACTATTGGCCATTTGATTTGGCGCCAGTCAGGGTCGGGGAGTGTCCAGGAAAAGAAGCCTGTTGCAATCTAAGAGGCATTCTCATTCTCTCTAGTCTCTTCCCTGCTAATGTAGTGTCTTGGAGACAGGATGAGCCAGTGGCTCTGCCAGTGAGTAACCAGCACAGCAAAACAAACAGCACAATTCTGACTAAATTCTGAGTTAGAGCTAACATAGCTCTAATCTGCAGGAAGGCAAGGGTAGGTGGTGCTATAATCATGTTTATTGGTGGTCTGCTCTGCTGTGCTGTGTTAGTCACGTCTACTGTACTGTCTACAGTCAATCAGTGTCTGATTTAAAATGCTGTGCTATCATCTCTCCGTGTGCCACCTGAGCCTGGCTATGATCTGCTTTGGTAGGGGCGGGGGTTATATCATGGTTAGCCTAAAATGCAAATCCAGTGATTTCTTCTGTGTTGCCAAATTTAAAGTAATAAAAAAAAATAAAATCAAACCCTGCAGGTGGGTGGACCGTGAATGAAGTGGTGTGGACAGTTGGAGGACTTGGAAGGCAGAGGGTATTTCATTTTTTTTTTGCTGTTTTACAAAACAAATATCCTGTTTAAATATTCCTCCTTCCCGAATAGGTTTATAGCAGCAGTTGCACAATAAAAAGGAGTAGCCAGCCAGTGATATCACTCGGGGGTTCAAAACGTGGGTTGAACTGGCAACCAGTTTACTTTTTGTTGGGTAGCACAGCACTCAGAATCTGAGGCTGGTTGAAAGTGAGGTTGTTCCCACCAACCTTTACACCAAAACTACTCCTCTGACTGTTTGGAAACAGGAGTGCCCTCTCTCTTAGAGGCAAATGAAACATACAAATGGTCAGATTTCCTTAAAGGCTTAGTGTGGTTCGTATTGTACCGCAAAATCCTATGTACATCCAAAGTATGGAGCAAAGCCTCCCCCTGATTAGGGTACTCAGGAAAATAAACTGGAAGGTGGATGGATTGGTTCAAAGTAAACTTCGAAACTACCCTGGGCAGAAACTTAGGATTAGTACGCAAAGACACCCTTCCTTTGTGAAAAGCTAAATAAGGCTCCTTACACATAAGTGCCTGAATCCTGGAAATCCTTCGAGCAGAAGTAACATCAACTAAAAAAAGAGAGCTTTCCATGACAGAAAACACAGCTTGCAACCTCGCGGCTGGTTCAAAGGGAGGTAAAGTGAGTTTCTCCAACCTAAAATTGAGATCTCATGGAGGGACCAGGTCCCGAATGGGTAGTTTCAGATGCAAAATGCCCCATAGAAAAGTGCGGGACACTTCAAGCTGAGCAATAATTTTGCCCCAAATATGTGCGTGGTACACAGAGATGTCAGCAAGGTGCACTTTGAGGGAGGAGTACCCAGAATCTGAATCCGAAAGGGAAAGAAGGTACTCCCCACACCTGAGTCACCGGGTAGATGAAAGGGTCCAAATGGTGTGCAGCAGCCCAAAGGGTGAAACCCCTCCATTTCATAGCATAAGTGACTCTGTTGCAGGGTTTCCTAGCACCCATTAGGACATCTGCAACCCCAGAAGACACCCCAAAGTGGGTAATAGCTAGGTCCTCAGGAGCCACGAATGGAGATGTAGGGACTTTAGGCCTGAATGGACTAGGGTGCCCTGGTTCTGGGAGAGCAAGTCGGTGCACAGGGGCAAGGGTACCGGCGGTTCCAACGCCAACTGCTGCAGTAAGTGGAATCAAATCTGATGCAGCCAAAAGGGAGCTATGAGAATCATTTCCGCCCTTTACAAATGGAGCTTGAGCAGAACCCTCTGTAGGAACAGGAAGGAAGGAAGGAAGGAAATGCATACAGAAACCTCCACTTCCAAGAGAGGGACAATGCATCTTGCCAGAAAACTCCAGGCCCGGAATCAAGCGAGCAGAAAAACTGCAGTTTTGCATTGAGTGAGGATGCAAACAGGTCCAGCTCTGGATGACCCCACCTGTCGAAGAGATCTTCAACCACGGAAGTTAGAAACTCCCACTCGGGAACCCGCAACCTGGAGAGGCTGAGACTATCGGCCAAGGCATTTTGGATGCCTGAACATGCGTGACCAAGAGCTCCTGACCATACTCAATGGCCCAATACCATAATCTCATCACACCCTGACAAAGGGGGTAAGACCGAGTCCCCCGTTTGTTGATGTAATACACCATGCACATGTTGTCTGACTGCACCAGCAGCGGACCGGGAAGGAGATTAGTGTGAAAGGACTGCAGAGCGTAAAGGACCACTCACATCTCCAGAGTGTTGATATGGAGACCCTGTTTCAATTCCATCCAGGTACCTTGGGGGTCTGATGGTTGGCCAAATGAGCACCCCATCCCAGGTCGGATGCGTCCATCATGAGAATCTGATGGGGGTTAGAGCTGAAAGGGTCCCTCCCCCCCCCGAAGGAGGTTGTCCGGCTGCTGTCACCATGACAGGACTCTCTGGACCAGAGACCATGACCCACTAGTCCAGGTCGTCCATGTGTTGGTCCCGCTGAACCCTCAAGATCCACTGAGTAACCCGCATATGCAGGCGGTGAGGGGAACTGGTGCAATGAAGTCACCATGATGTGCAGGAAAATCCTGGCAGGAACCTGATGACTGGAGGAAACCAGACGCACCTGCTCCATCAGTCACTCCACCCTCTCCATGGGCAAAAAGGCCTTGCTCTGCCAGGTGTCCAGAATCGCTCCTACGTACTGAAGGTAATGGCAAGGAGAGAGGTAAGACTTCAGCAGACTGAGTGATTGCCAAGACCTGAAACAGACAAAGTGTAATCCAGGGTCTGAAGCAGGCGGTCCCTGGAAGGGGCTGCTAGAAGCCAATCATCCAGGTAGAGAAACACATAGAAGCCCTGCCACCTCAGAGCAGCCACCACTACTGCCAGGCACTTGGTAAAGACCCGGGGGAGCTGCAGAAAGGTCAAAATGGAGGGCCTGGAATTGAAAATGGGCTCCCTGATAGCGGAAGCGGAGGAGGTGATGATGGGTAAAAAAGATTTGGATGTGCAGATAAGCATCCTGTATGTCCAGAGAGCAGAGCCAATCCCTCTGGTGCAAAAGGGGTAACAGCTCCTGGAGAGTGACAATCTGGAAGCACTGGTACTCGATGTACAGATTCAGGTGCCTCAGGTCCAGAATAGGCCAAAGATTCCTGGTCTTTTTGGGGAAGAGGGAAAAAGTAGGAGTAAAACCCCCTTCTGCCTGTGGGGCACTCCTCTGGTGGATCTGTTTGCCTCCTGGGAGAACACCAAACTGAGGTTGTTTCATTCCTATCCCCACACCATCCAGGACACAGCTGGGGGACCTTTGTGAGGCCTTGGACTCCACGCCTTGTGTACTTCTTCCCTCCCTTCCTCTTGATCCATAAGGTGGTGGTTAAGGCCTGGAAGTACGAGGCATAGATGATCCTGATAACTCGAGACAGGACCAGATAGCTTTGGTACCCAGATTTCCTCACCTTCAGCAGCAGATCTCTGTGGTGGCTGCCTCTTCGCTAGAATCTGCTGACCAGATAACAGGTGACAGTCCTGCACCTGGATCCAACGTCCCTGCAACTATCGACTTGGTTCATAAGCTGCTAGAGTTCCAGGCCTTGGGTAAGTCGGAAGCTGTGCTCCACGCTGTGGAAGCCTCCAAAAAAGAGTCAACTGCAAATGCTATGCATTTAAATGGATGAGGTTTTCCATCTGGTGCCAGGGGCAGTAAAAGGCAGTACTCATAGACGTAACCCCCCCACCCCCAACCCTTATCAGGTGTCACTCAGGGTGGCTGCAAACAGAGACTCATCAATCTCCAAAATACCTCAGTCTGCAAGACTCCAGATGGCACACAGACACTATAAACTCCTTCCCAAACATTGTGCACTGTTTAACAACTAATGAACGATTCCCCCTCCCTGTCCACCATGAAATCAACAACAGGATTCTCCACCCAATCTTTGATTGTGCATCTAGGTTTACAGTGCTGCCCCCAAACTACTCAATGCAGGCTGAACCTCCCTTCCACTCCCTCTGCCATGTTGCTTTAAACTAACCTCTCCATACTCACAACTGCTTCCTCTACACTTACTTTTCCCTCCCCTTGCTAGAAAGCAGGCACTTATTTAAGCAATAATACTCAACAAGGTTGGCGGTACTGCTACACCCACTAGCCATGGGTGTAATGAGGCCCAATCCTGCAGGCGGAGGGCCTCAAACCCTATGAAAGGTAGGGTACAGCCCATAGTGCCCATCCTGGAGTATATATTAACACTTAGAAAATTGGCAAAATAGTGAAAAATCCAGTTGTGGGAGCAGTGTATTTTGCTTCCTTCAAACTTCAGCCAAAAACAGATTTATGATTTTTTACTTTTATTTTACTGTACCCAATGTTTTGCTCTATACCATCAGAGCTTTTTCAAGGGGATTTTAATTCATACCCTGTTAAAAAAAACAGATAATACAGGTAATTAACACCTGCATTCAAAATATCAGCTAGACATTCATAATTATATTCCTTGAAAAAAACTGTATTAATGCATCAGTTAGGGAAACTTAATGCCACAAAAGACGGGAAATGTGGCGTTATGGTTTCCCATCCTAAGGCCACCCCCCTCCAACAAGCAAAAAGGAAAAAACATTAAGTTTTAGGGTCTTGGTTCTTGAGAATCAGTGGCAGATTCCTTGGGGGCTGTCAACCCTAGCACGTACCCATTCCATGAGCAAATAATGTACAACATCATCTCCTTTCTTCACGAGGAGCCACAGAGGGAAGGGTAAGCATTAGGGTTGACAAACTCAAGGAAGACACATTGATTCCCCAAGAATCGAAGACCCAAAACCTAATGTTTTTTCCCTTTGCTCGTTGGTGGGGGGGTACTAGGACGGGAAACCCTAATGCCATAGTCCCTACTTTTGTGGTGTTCGTTACCCTAACTGGAGCATTAATGAAGTTTTTTGCCAAGAAGTTTCTTACTTCTTTAGATAGTATAATAGAATCCTCATTTGTCTGTGGGCATCGCTCCATAGAAGCATACGTGTATGCGGTTGTGGAAGCGCAGGCACTCTTAGCCCCGCAATTGCATTTCAGCCAAAACAGCAACCAAATTGTCAGCATAGCTTTGTTATTACCCCACTTCATGAACGCCGTGCTGAGAATTTTCAAATCCCCGCCAAAACGTCATTCCGCACCACATCATCATTCTGCACCACAGGTGTGAAAACGCATTTTGGTCAGGCTTTGAAAAATGACAGCTATCACATTCATGAGGTGGTGTTAAAAAAAATTGCCATGTTGAAAATTTGAGATTGAAATATTTAAAATTAGCAAAGTTATATGCAAGTATAGTAAAATTTCAACATATGCATATAACGTTGCCATTTTTACATATTTTGAACCCAGATTTGCAACACAGACTTCTTATGACCCCACCTCATGAACAAGGGTGGTGAAAATGTTCAAATCCCACCAGAAAGGTGATTTCGGCAAGTTACCGCAAAATCAACTTTCCAACAGGATTTGCATAATTCCACCAATATTGTTCATGAGGTGGGGTCCCCAAAAGGCCATTTTGAAAATCTGGTGTCAAAATATGCAAAAATGGCAAAGTTATGCCACAAAGTTGAAAACCCCACTGAAATACACTGAACCACATTTACCTTAGTTTCTAATATTGTAGTCAGTGGTTCTAGCAGCAAGAAGTGTCTTCGATCAGAGAGTGGATCTTCACCCTGCGACCTTTTCAGGTGAGTGAGGGTGTGTGGGGGTGTGCGGTGGTGGGTGCTGAGTTGGAGGTGGGGGTGAGGGGGTTTGATCGGAGAGGGACTGTTTTCTTTTCTGCAGGTATGGGGAAAAAACATCGAGGGGCTGTTTCATTTATTTCAGATTGGGCAAGCAATGGGAGGGTGGGTGTACCACTAGACACAGGGAAAAGGAAATAAACTACGGGGATCACAATCGGAGGGTGGGGGATACCACTAGACACCAGGGAAAGATCACTGAACTATAGGGATCACTACTGGAAGGCGAGGGGTGCCACCAGACACCAGGGAAACATCTCTAAACTATGGGGATCACGATTGGAGGGTGGGGTGCCACTAGACATCTGGGAAAGTAAATAAACAACAGGGATGATGATCGGGGAGGTGCCACTAGACTAGAGGGCAACATTACAGGAATACAGGGACAGCAATGGGGGGGCACCACTAGACACTGGGGAAATGGTGGCTCACTGCTGTCACTGCAGCCCGCAGCACGGGTTCCATCTGCAGCTGCAGAAGTCAAGAAAGTCCCACTGTTCTCATACAGAGAATACAGGTCAATGTCTTATCTCGCTTAGCTAGGCAGCCTGGGTTTTGGGCTGCCCAGATAATGTATTTCTGGCATTGTTTTTAAAAATCAAACTCCAGAATCTAGTGAAGCAGATCCCGTTTAACTAGATTCAGTTGCTTGTTTTTTAAAAAGACAAATCTTTTTTTTTTATGTGTTCTCACGTTTTTTCTTTCAAGGAGGAAAAAAACAAGGTGGCAGCCTCACAACACAAAAAAGTGCTTCCCAGAATGAGAAACCAAGTGGTGCGAAACAAAAACAAAACAAAAAAAAAAAAACAGACCTCGACATCAAATTTTTCATTTCACACCACACTTATCTCAAAAACCCTATTGTGCATGCTCAGAATGGAAAACACTAAACTTTAAAGCAGTAGTACTACGAAATCAGGAAGCGAGTTATCAAAATTCTGTTTTTTGGCTGTAAGCATGTGGCCAAAGTTCCAGTTTCCATACCTATAAATGTTTTTTTCCAGTAATTTTTAGTTTTTTAGATATCTGCAATTTATTTGAATGGTTGTAGCGCTACAACAAATATGGCGGCTGACTAATTTTCCATGCACTTTTTCTACAGGTCACATCACGTCTTTTGACAACAGCAGAGGGACCCTCTGTTGACCATTCCCGATGCCCCTGCAAGACATTCATATGTGCAGTTGGCAGCAGAGTGAGTTCCAGTGCAACATGCTTACTGGCAGAAATGTAAACAAAAGCGGAGAATAACCGAGCAAATTACTCGGCAACAGTACAATGCCGGTGAGAAAGAGTACCAGATATATGATTAGCAGGGCACAGGGAATAAACGGTCAAAAAAAGCGCAGGTTTTTTTTTCCATAGTACTGCTGCTTTAAAGCCTTATAACTGGCAAATATTTTTTCATCAGATCTGTCAAAGGCACTCCTTTAGGACATACCACATGTCCCCTGCAAGTTTGGGGAAAACATCCCTTTCCATGTAGGCTGTAGGCAAGAGCAAAAAAAAAAAAAAAGCATGTTAAGTATAGGAAAAAGTTAGCCTTTTTACGAAAAATGACATATGCAGATCTCAGAAACTGTACAAGCCGCCGTCACAATAATTTCCATAGATAAAGACCTTATCTCCCAGAGAACACATACTAAATTTCAGCTCATTTCATCAAACTGTGCCAAAGATATTAATGTGCAAAGTTAGGGGTTTAACACTAAACAACCTACTCAACCCTGATTAGGGTGCTACCGCATGCCACTTACAAATTTTTTACATTACATGATTTTTTAACACGTGTATTAATAGCAGCTCTGATCCTGTATTCATTCAACATACTGAATCTCAGTTTGTACAGTATGCTAAAACCATTCCCAGCCAGGTCATTTGTCCCTAGGTGGACAATGATATCCAGCTCCTTCCCCCATGCAGCTGCTCCCATGATCCTGAGGATTTGCTTCCTGTCCCTCCAAGCCATGGCGCAGGGCAGGCACCTTACTTCCCTCTCCCTTCCCTCCCCCAGTTCTACCTCCTTAACAACCGAGACCCCCACCAGGAGTTGTTTATTTCCCCTGTGGGATACTGTGCCACCCTCCTGTGGGTCTCCTTTGTGGAGGTTCCCAGCATCCTCCTTGGTCCCCACTGCGGGTGCCTCCACAGAAGAACCACACTTCGTCAGAATGGCGAATGAATACTGAAGAGGAAGCGTAGGATCAGAAATAAGTAGAAGCAGGTAAAAGGGTTAAGAAAGGGAATGCTGGAGACACCCTATTTATTGTAAGGTTACATAACAGTTTCAGGGTGGCAAAGGTGAGGTAGAAGTGCCATGGGAGTAGGAAGGAGGTAGGGGCAAACTGAACTTATAGACACTATGCAAAGGATCATGGGGGGGTGGTGCAGTGCAGTGATTGTGGTCAGCAGTCTTTTGGGAGACTGTCAGGAGCCTGATGTTCTGCCCCATATATACTGTACTCACCGCTCTGTGTTGCAGGCACAGGTTGCTGAACTCCAGGTCAAATTATAAAGGGTTCGGTGGGCCTTCTGCCTCACCCTGGGGCCACAAAGTCTGTCACCACTGCCTCAGAGAATGCCTAGACAGAGGCACAGCACATGGGCCACGGTAGGCTCTGGGAAGATGGGGGGTGGGGGAAGGGTACACGCACCTCCACCTATACCACTGCAAAACACCTTCTAATACTGGCAGAAAGGGATAACCAAGAGGAGGTACCTATTGCAGTGGAAAGGGAGGAGAGGGAACCTTAGACGTGGAGGCTCCAAGGTGTGAAGGAGGGGCCCCCAGCCTATGAGTAAGCAGCTGTTGGTGGGGGACCAGACTGTGAGGGGATAGACTTGGGAGCTTGGAGAGGGAAGGACGGGGCGATGAGGTGCTTTTAGGGGTGCCTCAGATGGGAGAGCTGGAGAGGGGATCCTGTGAATCGCTAGGGCAGCGGAAGGGGCCTGGATAACATTGCCCATACTAGGACAAATTATACAGCACAGAAGAACGTAACAGCAGTGAAGGCAAACTTCAGGGAGTCAGGAATAGGCATCAGTCAGGTATCACAAATGGTGACTTTTCCCGAGGTGATATGTGTGTACAGTTGGGGAGAAGCAAGGTACCTCCACACCAGGGCATTTTTTTTATTTTTTATTTTTTATTTATTTAGTTGTTTAACCAGGTATAGCACACTAAGCTGAAAGCTTTTTTACAGGAGACCTGGGAGCACAAGGAGGTTAAGTGACTTGCACAGGGTCACACAGTATGCATGTGGACGCTGTGGGATTCAAACCCAGGTCTGGTCTGCTGGATGTCACCAGATTTGCAGCACAAGAACATCACATCACATCACATTTAATGAATGGTTGAAGGCATGGTGCATGGAGGAAGATTTGGGTTACATTGGGGACTGGGGACCAATCTGGGAGGATATGGGCCTTTATAAGGTAGATGGCCTGCATTCTTCTAGGAAGGGGACTGCAGTTCTTGATGACAGCTTAAAATACTACACAGATGAGCATTTAAACTAGACAGAGTGAAAACAGTAAAACTAAAGAAGGCAACAACTGCCTCTTGTGGATGGTAAAGTGTTAAGAGTGGGAAGACCCAAGGGGAGAAAATTTGTCTACATCAGATGTGCAGAAAGGCAGGTACTAGGACAGTGAAGAAGAAAAGGGGACTATAACTAAAGTAGGGGAGAAGAGAGGATTGAAAGGAACCAGGAATAGTGAAAGTAAAAAAGTGTGAGTCAAGGGGCAAGTCTGGGAACAATACAAGCAGGAATGGGAGGGAGAAGCAGGATAGCAGACGGGGGGAAGGTATGGAAGTGACGTGCACTAACGCAAGGAACCTTGGAAACTAAATTCCAGACCTGGAAGACATCATGTTAATCTAGACTTAGTGGCCAGCACAGAGTCATGTACTGAGCACCACAAATGGGATGTGGCAATACCAGACTATTCTCTGTTCAGGAGAGGCAGAACTGAGATGAACAGAGGAGGAGCTATATTATATATGAGGGAGGGTGTCAAGGCCATGGAGTTACAGGGTCACAAAGAGGAAACATACTGTGAGGAAACTTACAGACAGGCTCTGGGTTCACCAGGGTAGTGTACAGACCTCCAGCACAGAGCAAGGAGATGGATTCGCACTTGGAGAAGCTATCATCAGAATGGCAAGCAAGGGGGCAGCGCTGATAGTTGGCAACTTCAATCTGCCAGATGAGGAGTGGAACCTTCCAACTACAGCTTGGGCAAGGAGCAGCGCAGTCCCTGACTCCCTACAAAGGGCTTTTCCCAGACAGCTAGTCAAAGAACCCAGTAAGGACGGAGCATTGCTGGACCTGGTGCTTACAAACAGGGGCAGAATTAAAGATGTCACTGTGGGCAGTCCCCTTGGTACCAGTGTTCATGTATGGTGTGGTTCAACATAAAGAAAGAAGAATATGCAACCCACATGAGGAGGAGGGTTCTGGACTTTAGGAGGGTGGATTTTAAAGACATGGGAGACTGCCTCAGGAACTGCCAGTGGTTGCCAGAGAGGGGCAGAGGCACAGTGGAGAAAAATAAGGGAAAGCATAACTAAAATGACCAATCTATACATGAAGGAAGTGAGCAAAAGCAGAAGAAACAAGAGACCATTACAGTTCCCCAAGGACGTGGCAAGGGTGGTAAAAGATAAAAGGATTGCATTCAAGAGGTATATGGAAACAGAGAGAGAGGATACATAGATACATAGACAGTGTCGGCAGATAAGGGCCTATGGCCCACCTAGTCTGCCCATTTGAGCTTGTAAGTTCAGTTTGTTTTCCTAGAAGTCTATTTCCCCTTACCCCTGACCTCTAGAATTCCTTTATGTCTATCCCATGCATTCTTAAATCCCGTGATTGTTTCAGCCCCCACCACTTCCTCTGGCAGGGTGTTCCACTTGTCCACCACCCGTTCTGTGATGAAATTCTTTCTCATGTTTCCTCTGAATAATCCTCCCTCCAACTTCATCCCATGCCCTCTAGTCCTGAAACATCTTTTCGCTTAAAAATAGTGTTTTCCTGCACCCTGTTCCTCCCTGTAAGATACTTGAATGTCTCTATCATATCCCTCTCTCCTCCTCTCCTCCAGGAGTACATGTCAGTTCCTTCAACCTGTCTTCATAGGACTTGTGATGCAACCCATGCACCATCTTTGTTGCCCTCCTCTGAACCTTCTCTACCCTGTCTCTGTCCTTACGTAGGTATGGTCTCCAGAACTGTACACTGTACTCCAGGTGGGGCCTCACTAGTGTCTTGTATAGCGGAATTATGACCTCCCTTTTCCTGCTGGTGATGCCCTGCCTATACATCCCAGCATCCTATTTGCTTTACCTGATGCCTTGTCACACTGTTTCCTACCTTGAGGTCATCAGAGATGACAACCCCAAGATCCCTTTCCTGCTTGGTGCATGCTATATCCTCACCCCCAACTGATATATTGTGCCAGGTTTTTGTGCCCCATATGCATTATCTTGCATTTCTTTGCATTGAATTTCAACTGCCAAACCCTTGACCATTCTTCAAGTTTCTGCAGGTCCTTCTCATTCTGTCTACACCCTCTGGTGTGTCTACTCTGTTACACAGCTTTGTGTCATCAGCGAACAGTGAAATTCTGCCTTCTATATCCTGTGCAATGTCACTGATGAAGATGTTGAATAGGACCGGTCCCAGCACTGATCCCTGTGGTACCCCACTGGTCACTCTTCCCTCTGTGGAGTGACAGCCATTTACCACCACCCTCTGTGTCCTGCCACCCAGCCAGTTACCTACCCACCACACTACTGTCCTGCCCACACCCATATTCCCCAGTTTGTGTAATAAGAGGGAGGTATACCTATCAAGGCAGAAGGAAGCAGGTAAGGGGAGCAAAGGCACAGACAGAGGAAAGGATTGCCAAAGGGGTCGCTACAATGGAAAATACTTTCTACAGGTACATAAGTGAGAAGAGGTAAGCAAGGGTAGGAATAGTAAGAATTAGAAGGGCAGAAGGGGGAGACTGCCGAAGAACAACAAGAAAAAGCTGACGTCTGAAACGGGCACTTCTGCTCAGTCTTCACAGTAGAAGGTGGAGGGGATGGAACCACCAGACAGAAGCAAAAACTGGCTGGGGACTGAAGGTGGACACAGGTCCATTTTCAGAGAAGAGAGTACCGAAAGGACTTGCAGTCCTGAAGCTGAACAAGGCTAAGGGATTGGAATGGATTCACCCCAGGGTACTAAAAGAACTCAGAGAGGTGCTAGCTGCTTCTGTGACAGCCTTGTTCAATAACTCACTAGAAGCCTGCAGGAGTGCTTCTGGAGGACTGGAGAAGGGCTGACATTGGCCATCTGCCTAAGAGTGACACCTGGAAGGAGGTTACCAACTATAGGCCAGCAGACAAACTTCAGTGGTAGGGAAATTAATTGAAACATTACTGAAAGAAAGACTGCTACAGTATTTTGAATCAAATGTGCTGCAAGGCAACAGGCAACATGGATTTATATGGGGCAGGTCATGCCAAATGAATTTAATAGATTTCTCTGGGTGACCAGGGAAATTGATCAGGGGAGAGCAGTGGATGTGGTGTATTTGGACTGTAACAAGGCTTTTGACATGGTACTGCACAGAAGGCTGATTAGGAAGTTTATCAACCTAGGAGTGGGACCACAGTGGTAAACTGGGTTAGAAACTGCTTAAAGGACAGAAGATTGAGGGTGGTGGTTAATGACTCTCATTCTAAACAGGGGGATGTGACCAGTGGGGAACCACAGGGCTCAGTACAAGTACCATTCCTCTGTAGTATCTTTACAGGGGACACTGAGCTGGAAGGGAAGATATGCCTTTTTGCAGATGACACCAAAATCTGCACTAGAGTGAGCACTCAGGAAGGGGTGGAAAAAATGAGACAGGAGCTTGAGAAACTCAAGCAATGGTCAAAAACATGGCAGCTAGGGTTCAGTCCCACAAAATGCACAATAATGCACCTGGGTCACAGAAACCCTGGTGCTGGGTACAGGATGGAGGGGAGGTATTTACAGTAATTAGACAGAAAAGGGACCTTAGGCTTATCATTTCTGAGGACCTCAAGGTGGCAGAGCAGTGTGACAAAGCAGTGGGATGCTGGGTTGCATATGGAGGGGTATCTGCACCAGGAGAAGGGCGGTGGTGTTGACACTGTTTTGCTCACTGGTGAGGTCACACCTGGAGTACTAAGTTCAGTTTTGGAAATCACATCTCAGAAGGGACATAGACAGGGTAGAGATGGTCCTAAGGAGGGCAACTAAAATGCTGCATGCTTTGCACAAGAAGCCACATGAGGAGAGATCAAAGGATCTCACCATGTACACCCTGGAAAAGAGGAGAGCAAAAAAGTAACTTTATCAAAGAGGTGAACATGGTACAGGTGGGGAGTGCCATTCAAATAAGACAAGCACCAGGGCCAGGGGGCATGCAATAAAGCTGGAGGGGGTGGGGGAATTCAATAGTGATGTGAGGAAATATTTCTTCAAAGAAAGGATAGTGAACACGTGGAATAGACTGCCAGCAGAAGTGGTGGAGGCTACAACAGTGGTGTGTGTGAAGGGCGGGGGCCTTCAAGAATGCATGGGATACACATAGGAGTATATTAGATAAGCTGCAGGGAGGTTGGAGGTTTGATGTAGACCAGCTAGGGTCTGTGGCAAAAGAATAGGTAGGGAACATCTAGGCAGACTAGGTGGGTCAAGCAGTCCTTTCTTGCCATCAAATTCTATGCATCCACGCAATCTGGAAACTGGGTTCTCCAGTTAGCTGCTTAAGATAGCTAATAATACTAAGATGGCCAGGGTGGTGGTATTCCCTGAGGATGAGCACAAACATCAGGAGGATCTGAACAAGATACAGCACACCCTGACTCCCTTCCCCCCCCAATGTTAACAATAAACATTTCTTTTTTCAGCCTGAATTGGCAACTTACTATTCCGATTTCAAAAGGAGTGGAGGTCTCTTAGTGGTCACCTCAGGGCCATGATGTGAAGTCACCCAGCTACCAACATTGAGGCAGGCCACCCATCAGCTGGGTCCCTACTCTAAACTGCATCTGCCTCAAATGGCTTACCTTTAAAGGGTGCATCAGCCAAAAATTGGCTCAATTAAGATGTGGGCCCAACCAATGAGCAGGTAGCTGATGGGGAGCTAGTTAAATGAGAAATCCCATTTATAAAACAAATCCAATATTAAAGTGATTTTCCAACTTAGATAAGGGCAGCTACCACTCACATACTGTGGTAGCTACCCTCAACATTAGTTATTCTAGCCAGGATTGAAGCAAAAGTAGTAGCCCATACCTTAGTTATATTCTTCGTAACTTTTATTTATGTATGGGCTGCCTGATCAATTCTGAGTCTCCGGACCCACTGACACACCCATGCTCTCAAGCATGTAATGACGTGTGACCAGGGAGAGCGCGGGGGAGCACCCCACTGAAATGAATGGAGTTTGGTTTGCCTTCCGTTTTTCAGCTTAGGAATGGCTTTTTAGTGATTACTGCACGGGCACCGCTCGACTAACAAGGCCCTTGTTAGTCAGCGGTGCCATCATCATCACTAAAAGCCATTCTAGCTAGCGAAAACAAAAAGCCATTCATTTCAATGAGGCTACCCTCCTGATCACAAGTCATTCGTCCCATGCGAGGGGTGTCAGCGGACCGAGACTCAGAATTGATCAGGCAAGCAACCAATAAATAAAGATGCTAGAATATAACAAGGTATGGCTACTATTTTACTCAATCCTGGCTAAAATCTTAACGCTGCCGCGGCGCTGAGGGTTGAGGCGCTGGCGCCACACCTCGCGCTGCACCGGTGACCCAGGTTCGGGAACGAGCCCGGGCCGTCGGGGGTCGGCAGGGGCAGAGAAGGATTGAGCGTTCGCTGACTGCTCTCCTTCTCTGGGGGTGGGAGAGGGAATGCCTCGCTGTCCTGTCGGCTATGACAGGTCAAAAGGGCAAAAACTAGAGGGACGTACTGTGGCAAGACGTTGGGAGAGGGCGCGTGCTGGAGCGCGCGCACTTAACGTCATTGCACGCCACAGACATAGGTGCAGAAAAGGAGGAAGAAAATATTGTGGGTTGCATGATGGTCGGACGGGCAGCCCCCGCCGGTCTCTGCCTGGATGCTCCCTCTGTGCCGATCAACCACCTCGGATCCCGTGGTGGTGGTTACATGCCCACCATGGCAAACAGATCGTGGCATAGGCTGAAGGTGAGGGGTTGAGCTTGGGATGGGGGAAGGTCTGGGGGCTGCCTGTCAGGCCGGACTGGGGAAGAACCATTGTTAACACTCCCCCAGCCGCATAAGGAGGTAAAAATATACAAAAAAAAAAAAAAAAAAAAAAAGAATACCTTAACACTGAGGGTAGCTACCACAGTATGCGAGTAGCTCCCTTACATCGGAAATTTACTTTAACTGCTCACCCTTGCTCATTCACAAACAATAAATGGGATTTCAAAAGAGGGGTGCTACAGTCAGCCCAGCGGTGCTGAGGACTGAGGCGCTGGGCGCCACAAACTCACACACCGGCGACCGAGTTCGAGAACAATCTTGGGTCATCGGGGTCGGCCGGGGAGGTGGATCGGCGTCCCATGGACGGCTCCCCTCCACCGGGGTGGGTGGGGAGGGACACCTGTGCAAGTGCTGGCTCCTAGCAGTGGCTGGGGGCTAGGGCGAGACGTTGTGAAGCAAGCAAAGGTCGGCACGGCAGACGTCCAATGTGCGGTGCACGGGAGCACGCACCGCTGCATCACTGGCGTCACTGTATGTCTGTGCCAAATGGAGTAAGGGAGGAAAATACTTGGCCCCAATCCTCCGGCAGGTGACGGTCTGCCCCAATGGCACTACACAGACTGCCCCTCTGAAGCTCCCTCTAGTCCTAACTCCCCGAGTGGTCTTCCACGCTGCAGGGAGCACAAAGCGGTCGGGTGAGAAGGCGAAAGGGTTGCAGCTTGGGCACAGTGGTCTGTGTAGGGCCGCTGGGGCTGTAATGGATGAAAGGGAGGACCACAGGATAAACCCCAACCCCCCCAAGGAGGTTAGGGCACCAAAAAGATCACCAACAAAAAAAGAGGGGTGCTACTGTGTATGGCATACATCAACAAAAACAAGTCAGAGCACACCCTGACTCCCCCCCCAATGTAACAATAAATATATATATTCAAGCCAAAAAAAAAAAAGGCATACATGTTTATTGTTACATCGGGGAGGGGTCAGGGAGTGCTGTGACTTCTTGTTTTTGCTGATGTATGCCATACACAGTAGCACCCCTCTTTTAAAATCCCATTTATAGTTTGTGAATGAGCAAGGGTGAGCAGTTAATATTGGACTTGGTCTGAACAAGACAGCCCTCCCTTCCTCCACTTCTGCCCAGTTCTGATATAATGCCTGCTACCCCTGTGTTAGTTTCATAGCACAGTTGTGGCCTGTATTGCTTACCCTGTGTCCATGGTAATTACTGCCTGTCACCATAATCTTTTACACTGTATAATACATTATTGGTACGTACTCTGTCATATTGTATTATCTTGCTTTAATTTCCTTTCTTTAGTAACCTTCCCCAGGTCACACCCGGAAATCAGCTCCTGCTCAGTTAAAGGCTACCTAAACACAAATCTTATGGGGCATACTGTTCCAAAAACTCTCCCGTGGAAGCAGAGCAGACAGGGAGAGGTTTTGAATCATGTAAGCAGTTACCTTAAAATCATAAGTTTCAGACCTTTACGTCGAGTTTTTTCTTAATGCCGAAACCAGGAAACATTTTCACACCACCGCACCAATCGGAGGCTAAGACTGCTGGGAACATGAAGAGCAATGATGTAATCTTAGCAAGTCGGGACGTCCCCAGTACTCAGTCCCTATGGATCCTTATGTTCTGTATGTAAAATTAGCAGTATATGTGTACCTTGTCATCTTTAGCGCTATTTAACATGGACAGTACATTATACTGTACATGTTAAAAAACAATAAAGATGTCAAGTTACACATATACTGCTTATTTTACACAAAGAACACTAGGCTCCATAACAACTGAATACTGGGGATGTCCCGACTAGCTAAGATTACATCGTGCTTCACGTTCCCAGTAGTCTTAGCCTCCGATCGGCGCAGTGGTGTGAAAATGTTTCTGGTTTCGCATCATGAAAAACTCGGATTTAAAAGGTCTGAAACTTGTGAACTTCTCTCAGTCTGCTCTGCTTCCACGGGAGGGTTTTTGGAACAGACTGCCCCATAAGATTTGTGTTTAGGTAGCCTTTAAATCTTTTCTAAACAAATCTCATAAATAAATAAATAACTAAAACAGATAGCATGGATGTAAAATGGAGGTTTTTGCTGCCTTCTGGGTCAGTAACAAAACAAAATACTGATCTGCAAAGCAGATGCATAAATGCATAAAGTATATCAGACTGAAATAACAGCTGAAAAACATAAAAGTCAAAACAAATTAAAATTGTTTCATTTCTGATAGCCACAATTATATTTCATGCAAACATGTCCTAAGACAATTTCTAGATCTTTAATCCCACCCCCCATAAAAACCTCAATCAATCACAAAATCCACGCTAATTTCATTAAAAGCAGTTATTTCCAATCCCCAAACATGTCTGTGATCTAAACTTTTATGGGATCTTCAGGCTATGAAAGCAGACATACATTAATATGCATTGATTTGGAGAGGGTGGAATTTACTCACTCTGTCAGCTGCAGAACACAGCATAAACATCTGTCCACTCCAGCATTGTGGGAGTTAGAGGTGCAAGGCACACACAAAATGACACAGACAAGGGGGCCTTGCTGGACTCCCCCCACTGAACGCAGCAGGATCATGCAAACTTGGGAAAGGGGTAAAAAGGGGGCAGGGATGTTGGAAAATGGTATGTGCCAAAGCCAGGTATCTGGGCAACAAAATGCCAGAACTTCAGGCACTGGTCACAGAGGGGGACATGACTTGATAGCTTTAACCTTGACATGGGCAACCTCGAACCATGACTGTGACATGACCGTAACAGGCTACACCCTATTCATAACAGACAGTGCTAAGGGCAGCAGAGGAGGGGTAGCAATATATGTTAAGGAGGGGACTGAAGCAATAGAAATAGTCTAGTCTAGGGGGTCAGGTGAATTACAAACTCGGTCAGTAACTGCAGGAACAGGGGAGGGGAAACAAATCCAGGTCACGGTCATCTACAGACCACCGGGACAGGATCAAGGGAACTGGGAGAGACACTTAAGAAGGCAGCCAGTCTAGCGGAAGTGGTGATAGGTGGGGATTTCAACATGCCAGATGTGGCCTGAAAAGTCACTAATGCAGCTAGTACTAGGAACCAGATGAGGATGCCTGCCAGGAGACGTTCCTAGAAAAATTACTTCAGGACTCAAAAAGGGAGGTGACCCTGCTGAATCTGGTCCAAATCAACAGTGAAAGGAAACGGAACATAGCAGTCCTGGAATCGATCGGTTCCAGTGGTCAAGAAGGTTTAGTTTAATTTATTATTATTTCGGAAGACACCTTTGAGCCAAGGCTCTTTTACAAAGGTTCCACGTCGGGGAAACAATACTGAACATAGTGAGGACAATAACAAGTACAGTAGTTTCAAGCAGCCATAGGCTTTGTCAGGTACATTAAAGCTTTCATATGGAATTACTGTAATATGTGCAATGATTCACAGTATGTATGTTAAGTTACAGTAATTTGTGTATATTATTCAAAAACATATGTACAATAAAAAAAACAGTTGTAATATGGTTCACTACAATAAATTAGAAGCTGCTAGGAGAGATGGTAGATACATGTAGAGGAATCTATGGGGAGAGAATGTAGATAATAGTGGGGAAATAAAAAGGGAGGGGATAGGAGAAAGTGGGGGGGGTAAAGGTGGGAGGGACTTAGAGGAGAGAAATTAGAGGGAATGAGAGTAAGTTAGTTAGAAGAAACATTCACTGGAGGCCATTGTCACAAGGTGCTGATGCAGGTAGCACTTGAAAGTGTTCAGGGTAGTGCCACTGGTAACAGTAAAAGTGAAGTGGGCAAAAGGAATACGGGTATGGGCCTTCAAACAAGCACACTTTGGCAAAATGAGGGATATATTGGAAAAAGACATGAATGATATGTGAAGGTAAGAGTGCAGAAGAAAAGTGAGAAGCATTTAAAAAGCCAATAACAGAAGTGGCAGATAGCTTTATTCCAAAAGTATCCAAGGGCAAAAGGGCTAAAAGATCATTGTGGTTCACAGTCAAAGTGCCGCATTAAGAAGCAAAAGAAGAGCATTTTCCAAGTGTAAGACAAGTCAAAGGGAGGAAGACAAGGTAAAGTACCTGTAAGCAACAAGAGAAATCATCAGGAAGGTGAGGGAGGCCAAAGTGGAGACAGAGTCCCAGTTAGCAAAGGGAGTTAAGAATGCAGACAAGGCGTTCTTCTAGCACATCCAAGAGAAGTGCAAGGTCAAGGGGGTATAGTGAGACTTAAGAGCAGTGAGGGTGGGAGGAGTGGTACAAGGGGAAGGCAGAAATACTGAACAATTTTTGCTCAGCATTTATTAAAGAGCAGTATGGGAAACTGCCAGATTGAGAGGTTAAGAAGGGAGATCCAAAGATGCTGGGGGAAACCTTCAGGTAACAAAGAGCAGGGTGCTAGAAACGCTAGCAGGATTTAAAATAGATAAATCTATGGGACCAGATTGGCTTACACCAGAGAAGGTTACGCGAGATGAGGTTATGGAGGTTATAGCAGAGCCACTAGCAAATATTTTCAGTTTCTCTCTAAACATTTTGGGGGTCCCTAGGTACTGGAGGACAGCGGATGTTGTTCCACTACAAAAGAATAGGAAGAAGGATAACTTAGGGAACCATATGCCAGTCAGCCTGATGTCTACACTAAGGAAAATCATGACGTCTCTACTTAGGGAGGACCTGGTGGACTTCCTAGAAGGCTGCAGGATCCCAGACTTCATGAGTTCATGAAGGGAAGGTCTTTTCAGACATGTCTGGCATAGATCCTCAACAAGGTGACTACTGCCACAGACACGGGGCAGGCAATGCATACAGTTTACCTTGACTTCAGCAAGGCCTTTGACTCAGTCCTCCAGAGGAGGCTGGTCAAAACGATTAGGGACCTGGGGGAGATGATAAGATGGTAAATTGGGTAAGACCTGGTTAGGGGGCAGAACACAAAGGGTGGTAGATAATGGTGTGTTTTCAGAGGTGAGGGAAGTGACTAGCAGGGTATCTCAAGGGTTGGTATAGGACCAGTCCCTGTCAATATTTTTGTGTGTGACACTGGTGAAGGTATCGAGAGTAAAATCTGCCTCTTTGCAGGCAATACAAAGATCTGCGCAAGGGTAGATACAGAGGAAGGCAGGATCTGGGCAGATTGGAGAGCTGGTCCAAGATTTGGCAGCTAAACTTTAACACTAAAAAATGCAAAATAAAGCACACTGGGAAAAGGAAACAAAGGATTCAATACGAGATTGGAGTGGTGGTGCTAGATAGTGTTATGGAAGGAAAGGATTTAGGAGTGATTGTATCAGGGACCCCAAAACCATCTGCTCACTACAACAGGGTGGTGAGCAAAGCAAACAGAATGGTGGGTTGCACAGAGACGGGAATAAGCAGTTACGGGACAGAGGTGATCCTGCCACTGCACAGGTTGCTGGTGTGGTCACACCTGTGGTACTGCACAAGATACTGGAGCCCACACCTGAGGATAAACTGCACTACGTGGAGGCAATATAGTGCTGAGCAACTAAGATAGTGCATGGACTCTGTGATAAGAGGTACAAGGAGAGGCTGCAGGACTTAAACATGTACTCCTTTGAAAGAAGGAGAGAAGAGGGTAACATGATTGAAACGTAATGTATAAATACCTGCATGGGATAAATAAGATAGACACAGAGGGACTATTCCTCTTGAGTTCAAACACATGGATGAGAAAGAATTCACTGAAGCCTGGCAGGGGGAATTTCAAAATAAGACATCTGTAAGAATTTCTTCACAGAAAGGATAGTGGGCATGTGGAATAAGTTACCTAAAGAAGTGATACAAGCAAAATCATCTTCCAAAAAGCTCAAAGTCTGGAATTCTGGCTGCTCAGAAACCATGCCAAGAGCTGCAGGGACTAAAGGTCCAGGTGCAGGACCGTCTCCCATGGTCTCATTGAAGGTCATGGAAAGATACGCAGCTACCACAGAGATCTACTGCTGAGGCTGAGGGAATCCTGGTACAGTTCCGTAACTGCCTGGGGCAGTCTACAGCAATCAGGATCAACCATGCCTTGTCCCAACGAGCCTTGTGGATCAAGGGGAAGGGAGGGAAGTCATACACAAGGCCTGATACCCAGGGCCCAGAGAAAGCATCCCCCTGCAGCATCCTGGTCTGACGGGGTTGGGCAAAGAACAGCCACAGCTTTCTGTTCTTCCAGAAGGCAAAACAGGTTCACCATAAGTGTGCCCCAATGGAGAAAAACAGTTACTTCCCATAACAGTAGATCTTCGAGAGAATCTCCTTCATTGAACCACATCATGAAACTGTAAGCCGTCGGTGTTAGGACCCCCAATAAATTCTTGCTAGCTGGGGCCACCCATGTTGACATGCCTCATTGGCACCTGTATAACATGGGCATCCCCAGCATGCTTTGGTTTGCCACAGGAGACAAGCTCAGAGGATCACAGCAGGGACAGAAGCAACCAGGACCAAGTCAGGCATACACAGGAGAGGATACAGAAACCTGAGTAAAGATGCCGAAGGAGGCATCAGAGGAGAACCAGTTTGTGTAAGCAGGCAGGATAATCACCTGTCATCCTACAGGGGGAGGGAGTGGACAGGACAGCCGTGGCTCAATGGAGCCGAAGTTTCTGAAGATTTACTGTTATGGTAGCTAACTATTCTATCTTCTTTCAGGACATCTCCCTTCATTGAGCCACATCATGGTATGATTCCAAGCAGTACAAAGCACTAAGAGAGGCTGGCAGGGTCTAATGATCCTGAGTAAGGAGGCCTTGTAGAACAGTAAGGTCGAAACTGGCACATCTGAGAGATGATGTTGACTGTAATGTTTAGTAATGTATGAGCAGCACTCCCAGTGGTAGCAGCACATATATATTAGCAGCAGACACATTGTTGAAACAAGACTTTGAAGTAGTTACCCCATGGGTGGAGTCAGCATGGACAGGACCAGGGAGCTGCTCATTGCACTTCTGGTAACAGAAGGTAAAACAGCTGACCAACCATTTAGATAAGCCTTACTTAGAAGTAGGGAGCCCACCATCCTTGGGGGGAGGGGAGGGAACAAAAGTCACAAACAGTCCTAAGGATTTTATGCAACCCTTAGTACAATCCAAGTACCAACGCAGCATCCCGTGGACGTCAAACATATGTAAATGACATTCCCCACTATCCATGGGAGTTTAAAAATAAATAGGAAGGTCATTGGTCTGATTTTGTATTCTCTCGGACACAAACGGAAGAAAATGAGGATTAGCATGTAATGTAACTCTATCCTTGTGGATAATAAAAAAAGGAGGGTCTGTAACCAGAGCCTGCAACTCAGAAATGCATCTAGCAGACATCACGGACACCAGAAACATTGTCTTACAAGACAGGAAGCACAACTCACAAGTAGCAACAGGCTCAAAGGAATATGCAGTAAGGGTCTCCAGGACCAAACTGAAGTCCCACACCAGAACCTGATTGCGGACTGAGGAGTGTAAGTGGAGGATGCCTCTAAGGAACCAGCAGGAAGCCTTAAGTTGGGCCACTGTTTTGCCATCTGTGAGCGCATGAAAAGCTAACACCGCAGCTAAGTGGACCTTAGTAGAGGAATACCCAAGGCCTGAGCCCTTAAGGGACAAAAGGTAGTCCACCATTAGAATGACTGGACAAGTAAAGAGATCCAAGGCAAGAGCAACACACCTCTCTGTAAAATGTTTCCATTTTTGTGAGTAGGTGTACTGCGTAGACAGCTTTCTAGCCACCAGTAAAACAGTAACAACCACCAGGTAAACACCTAAGCAGGAGGGCTCTACATCCTTAGGAGCTAGGGGTGGAGCTGTAGGGAATAGAAATTTGGATGTACCAGAGCACCCTGCTCTTGTGTTAGAAGTCCCACCCACAGAGGGAGTACAGCAGGGGGTTCCACTGCCAATTGCTGGAGCAGATGGAACCAAATTAATCTGGGCCAGAAGGGGGCCACCAGGCTCAGGGGAACCAATTCAGCCCTCAGCTTGACGAGAACCCTCTGTATTAGAGTGAGTGGGGGAAAAGCATATATGAACCTCCCTTTCCAGGAAAAGGACAATGCATCTCGCCATAAAACCCCAGGCACTGGAGCGAGGGAGCAGATACAAGTCTTTTTTGCACTGTGCTAAGACACAAACAGGTCTATGTCTACGCAACCCCATTTTATTAAGAGGTCTTCTAGGACTGAGTCTAAGAGCTCCTACTTCTGGCAGAGCACCCAAAACTGACTTGGGCGATCCGCTAAGGTGTTGTAGGTGCCAGTCAGGAATACTGTGAATAGAAATATTTTCTATTCCACTGCCTAGAGCCAAACTCTCATCACCTCTCTGCAGAGGGGATATGAGTGAACTTTACCCTTTCAGTTGATGTAGCACTAATCACCAAAATATTGTCTGTATGGATCAGCATCTGATGCCCCAGAAGGAGAACGGTGAAAGCCTGTAAGCCACACAGAACAGTCCTCATCTCCACAGTGTCGATGTGCAGAACTGTATCCAAAGGAGTACACTGGCCCTGAGCTCTGAAGGGGCCCAGATGGGCACCCTAGCCAGAACCCAAGGTGTCAGTCATCATCACCAGGAATTGGGATGGAGAAAGAGGGATCCCATCTTGAGGTTGGTATGGCCCAACCTCCACAGCAGGAAGTAACAAAGCAAAGGAGTCACTGGTAAGAGACACTTCAACTCATCAAAATGCTATGCCCACTCTGTTTTTAGGAAATACTATGGGATCCTCATGTTCAGACATGCCAGAAGGACAGTCAGTATAGCAGCAGGGAATAGAAACATAGAAGTTGATAGCAAATAAGGACCGCAAGGCCCATCCAGACTGCCCATTTCTTTTTCTACTTTATAAATGTGCCATCAGCCTCTGCTCTGTCAATGGCCTATCTATTCATACTCATCTGTATTGCTTCCTTATGCCTATACCATACCTGTTTGAAGCCCTGCACTGTATTCATATCCACCACTTCCTGAGGTAGGCTGTTCCATGCATCCACCACCCTTTTTGTGAAAAAGAACTTCCTCACATTACCCCTTAATCGGCCTCCCTCAAATCTTATGCTGTGTCCTCTTGTCCTGCTATTTTTTCTTATATTGAAACATGTTAGATCCTTTCACCTTGTTAATGCCCTTAAGGTATTTGAATGTTTCGATCGTATCACCTCTCTCCCTCCTTTGCTCTAGGGTATACATATTGAGCTCTGTTAATCTGTCCTCATATGTTTTCTGATGCAGTCCCTGCACCATTTTGGTTGCCCTTCTCTGTGCTGCCTCAATTTGGTTAATGTCCTTGTGAAGGTGTGGCCTCCAGTACTGCAAGCTGCACTCCAGATGGGGCCTAACCAGTGTCTTGTAAAGAGGGATTATTACCTCCCTCTTACGACTTGTGATACCCCTACTAATACACCCCAACATCCCCCTAGCCTTACCTACTGCTTTAGTGGTCTGCTTGGATGATTTCAGGTCATCTGTGATGATGATGCCATCTCTTTCTTCCCTTATGACTGCCAGCAACTCCCCTCCCAGCCTATAGGTGACTTCAGGGTTTCTCTTCCCTATGTGCATGATCTTGCACTTCTTTGCGTTAAACCCCAGCTGCCACTCTTTCAACCATTCTGCTAGTTTATCCAGATCTCTTCTCATTCTGGCCACCCCATCTGGATCATCTACTCTGTTGCAGATCTTGGTGTCATCTGCAAACAGACAAACCTTACCCTCCAGTCCATCTGCAATGTCACTGATGAAGATACTGAAGAGGACTGGCCCCAGGACTGATCCCTGAGGTACCCCACTTGTGACTTGCATCTGTTCTGACTGTATATTATTTACCACCACTCTCTGTTTTCTGCCCGTCAACCAGTTTGCTACCCAGCTGACCAATTTCTGACCCACCCCGAGCCTACCCAGCTTATTAATCAATCTTTTATGTGGAACAGTATCCAAAGCTTTGCTGAAGTCAAGGTAGGCGACATCAACTGTTCCCCCTTGGTCCACTGCTCTGGTTACCCAAAGAAATCTATGAGATTAATCTGACACGACCTTCCTTTTGTAAACCCATGCTGGCTTAGATCCTATGCTCCTATGGATTCCAGGTGTTGCACTATCCTTTCCTTAAGGAGTGCCTCCATTATCTTGCCCACTACTGGGGTAAGACTGACTGGTCTGTGGTTCCCTGTCTCCTCCCTGCTACCACTCTTGTGGAGCGGGATCACATGAGCCCTTCTCCAGTCTTCTGGGACCTCTCCTGTGCTCAGAGACTCACTAAACATTTCTGATAATGGCTCTGCTAGTTCCACCCTTAGCTCCTTTAGTACCCTGGGATTTATGCCATCAGGTCCCATTGCCTTATCCACCCTGACCTTATCGAGCTCTTGTAGGACCCTTTCTTTTGTGAAGGGACTAGTGTACAACTCCCTCTCCCCTGTGTCCATGGTGCTGAGCTGTGGGCCCTGCCCTACCTTCTCTTCAGTAAATACTGAGCAGAAGTATCTATTTAGGATAGATGCAGAGCAACAAAGATGATCCTGGGTCTGGGGGTGTTCCCATATGAGGTCAAATTGACAGAACTGAACATGTACTCTCTGGAGAAGAGGAGGGACGGGGAGATATGATTGAGACCTTTAAGTACATGAGAGGAATAAACAGGACAGGCACAGAGGGACTGTTCAAGGGGTGGGTGGGGAGAGAAACTCGGGGTCATGACATGAGATTGGAGAGTGGAAGGTTTAAGAGGGAAATGAGGAGGCATTTCTTTACAGAAAGGGTGGTAGCAGAATGGAACGCACTACTGGCAGAGGTGGTGGCCTGTAAAACAGTGGAATGCTTCAAGAGGGGCTTGGATAGGGCAAAAGGGAAAGTCATGGGGGTACGGTGGGAGGGGCAGCTGCCAAGTAGGGGTGCTAGCTGCAAAATCGAGCAGACTCAATAGACCAAATGGCCTTTTTCTGCTGGCAGTTTCGTATGTTCGTATGTAATTCTTCTACCACGTTATTGGGGCTGGCAGTATAGCCTAGAGGTTAGAGTAATGAGCTGTGAATGAGCTTGGTACATCCAGCAGACCTGGGTTTGATTCCCACAACCTCCACATACATACTGCTCCCAGGTTGCCCCAGAGAACAAGCACTTGTGCCTAGTGGGCTTTACCTGGTTACCAAAGGAATAAAATAAAAATAAATAAAATACAAAATTGTATAGCTGCTTACCTATGAGGTAGACCTTTTTCCTCCCAAATCGATCAGAAAGCTGGCCAAAGGAAATCACTCCAATAAGCACACCACCGAAGAAAAAGGAGCTGGCAAGGCTGACCTTGTACGCCGCATCACCCACTAAAAACCACTGGGGTGGGAAGGGGATAGAAATGATAAAGTATTAGATTCAGAGAAAAGCATTTATGAAACTTTCCTTTGAATGTTCACATGGAACAACTCAAATGTAAAGCAATAAAAAATACTCTCCTCAACAGTCATCAACACACAGTTCTACCTAACTTTTCATGTTGCTATTTGGCATGAATGTAAGCAATAACCCACAGCAGGGTATGGGGTTATTTGGGATTAATCAACACTCCGGGCGCGTTATGAGGCTCGAGGCCACAGGCCGAGTGCCCTCACAGCACCTGGGGTGCTGATTAATCCCCAAAAACTCCATACCCTGGAGTGGGTTATTGCGTTTATAACATGGGGTCACCCCATGCTCCAGAAAAAAGCAGGAATCTCTGATTAACAGATGAAAAGTAGGACCTTTATTGTGTTTTCTTCCATGACACAAAGTAGTTCCTTTGCATACTTAACTTCACATGCACTAATCTGTGCTGGAAATAAAACATTATGGAGAGAAACTGTAAGAGATGACACAATGACTACCATTAATAATGCAATGCTATTCAGAAATGTCATTGTTAAGGGCAGAAACGCACGTCTGTATCGCATAACACTAACTGAAGAAAGCAAGTCCGTGCTGGGAAAATATAGTTACTAAGAACTTACTGTAACAGTAGATCTTTGAGAGGAGCTCTTGCAGTAGGCAATAACCATAAGGACTGAGCCGCCAGGCACGAAGACCACACAGAAAACTTCTACCTAACAGTATTCAGTGGGGGGCCGCCCCCAAGATCGGCACACTGACGTCCGACCTATGGTATAAAAGGGGCGGTCCCCCAGCCCATTCCCAGTTCTCCAGCCACAGACCCCAGCGTGTTCAGAAATAGGAGAACTGAGGAAGTTCCTCATAAATGAGGAAAGCAGAAGAACTGTGATGGAGAAACGGCAATCGCGGAAAGAGATAGGGAAAGCAGTGCCTGCTGCAAGAGCTCCTCTCGAAGATCTACTGTTATGGTTAAGTTCTTACGTAACTGTACTGTCTTACTTTGAGAGGGCTCTTGCAGCAGGCAATAACCATAAAGACAGAATCCAAAGTAGTAGAGGAACAGACTCAATCAGTTGGGAGGAGGACAGTAGCAGTCATAGGAACTTTAGAACAGGAGGCTCTGGAGGACTACAAGGCCGAAACCGGCCCTACACCTAGAGACAATGTTCAAACTGTAATGCTTGATGAAAAGTGTGGACAGAACTCCAAGTGGCGGCTGCGAAAATGTCTGCAGCAGACACATTTCTGAGGGAGGCAGTGAAGGCAGTCATGCCCCGGGTAGAATGACCTTTGACCTGGCCTAGCAAAGGCTTGTTGTACTTGGGGTAGCAATAAACAATGCAATTAGCTAACCTTTTAGATAAACACTGTTTGGAAACAGGAGCCCCTTCTTTCCTTGGAGCAAACGAAACAAACAACTGGTCAGATTTTCTGAAAGGGTGGGTGCAGTCTAGGTAAAAACAAAGCACTCGAAACATCAAGAGTATGAAGTAAAGCCACTGTTTAGAATACTCAGGAAAAATATACCACTTGTTGCAACAGATGGAAACATTGTCTCTGATCAATTTCAACTTGCCAAATGTACAATACTTTTTTTGCATCAGTTTTTAATAACAAAACTGCTCCAGGACTACTCCATTTAGGGTCTGATCTTGATATTTATCATCTGTATAATAAAAGTAGAAATTCTTAAAAGATTACAGGAAATAAACCCAAATAAATCCCAGGGCCCGGATGGAATACACCCTAGAATAGTTAAGGAACTGGCCCATTTTCTGGCAGGTCCAATAACTCAGATCTTTCAAAGGTCACTCGATTTGGGGTATGTCATGAATGAATGGAGACAAGCCATAGTGGTGCCTATTTATAAAAAGGGTACTAAACAGGAGGTGTCAAACTATAGACCAGTCAGTTTGACATCTGTCTTGGGAAAAACATTGGAAGGTATCCTTAAGGATTACATCATTGAGTACCTAAAAACTTCTGATAGAATGGATCCATCACAGCATGGATTCACTGGTGGAAGGTCCTGCCAGACCAATTTACTGGAATTTTACGGATGGGTGAGTAGGGCCTTGGATAAGGGACAGACTGTGGACGTGGTGTATTTGGATTTCTCAAAGGCATTTGATAAAGTGCCCCATGGAGAATTGATAAATGCATTAATAATGCATGGCCTCAATGGGAAAATAACTAGAAGGATAGAGGCATGGCTGGAAGCTAGGGCACAATCTGTTAGAGTTAATGGCACAAATTTTACATGGGTGGATGTGACCAGTGGAGTGCCCCAGGGTTCCGTGTTGGGGCCTTGTCTTTTTAACATATACATCGCATCAATGCAGGTTAAGGATGATATCTGGTTATCCAAATTTGCTAACGATACTAGGGTGGGGTATATAGTGAATAACCAGCTGATGCTTCTCGACTTCAGGAAGCACTGAATGATTTAGACATTTGGGTATTAGAAAAGAAACTAACTTTTAATATTGATAAATGCTGCGTTATGCATTTTGGGCGAATGAATAAAAACTGGACCTATACACTTGGCAGGCAAACTCTGAATATAGTGGAACAACAGAGTGATCTGGGTATCATGATCACAAATGACATCTTTCAAAACACACTGTAATGCGGTCATTAAGAAATCGAGTCATATTTGGCATTGTATAAACAAACATATAACTTGTAAAAATAGAGAGGTATTGCTGCTGTTGTATACATCTTTGGTTAGACCGCATTTGGATTACTGTGCACAATTTTGGGCACCAGAAGGCAGGACAGAAATAGCAGCATTGGAGAGGGTCCAACAGAGGGCAACCCATAGTAAGGTGGAAGCAAAAGGATATGAGTATCTAACAAGGTTAAAAATCTTGGACCTGCATCCATTAGAACTCAGGCGATTGAGAGGGGATATGTGTATGATTTACAAATCATTTATTGACTCAGGATTGGGGAAACTTCTGGGACTTGAACTAAGAGACTCAACCTATAATACTAGGGCCCATCCACTCCAACTGAAAGTTGAATGTCCCAGAACGAAGAAAAGGAAATCCTGGCTTACCCTAAGGGTGACTAAAATCTGGAATAGATTACCCTTGGAGACTGTAACCAGTACATATATGAACAGCTTTAAGAAGGCGCTGGATAATTATTTTTTCAAACATGGGATTAAGCGGTATTAAATAATGGCGAGCAAAAGGACTTTGTCTACATAAGCTCTGTTTGACCTATAATACCTATGATAAACAGGCAGGTGGATGGATTGATTTAAAGTAAACTGACACCACCTTCGACAAAAATTTAGGATTGATCCACAAAGATACCCTGTCCTTGTGGAAAACCAAGTAAGGCTCCTTACACATTTCAGCCTGAAGCTCGGAAATCCTCCAAGCTGAAGTAATGGCAACTAAAAACAAAGCTTTCCATGACAAAAAGCGCAGCTCGCAGCAGATACAAAGGGAGGAAGAGTGAGCTTTTCCAAAATAAACAACAGATTCCATTGGTGGGACTGGGGCCCTAATGGGAGGTTTCAAATGAAGAATGCCCCACAAGAAGTTGTGGGACAGATCCAATTCGGCAGTATTTTTGCCGTCAATGAGTGCATGGTATGCAGAGATGGCAGAAAGGTGCATCTTGATAGAGGAGTAACCCAGACAGGAGTCTGAAATGGAAAGGAGGTACTCCAGGATGAGATTCACAGGACAGGTGGCAGCCCAAATGGAGAACAGCTTCCACTTCATGGCGTAAGTGGCTCTGGTGGAAGGCTTCCTAGCTGCCACCAGAACATCTGCCACCCTAGAGGAAACCCCAAAATGTGTGACAGCTACGTCTGAAGGAGCCACGTATGCAGATGAAGAGACTTTTTTTTTTTTTTTTAATTTGTACTTTTATCGCTGCTCCACAGAATCGGCAAGGAGCTCCGGCCCTCCTTTGGAGGGACTCGTTCTCCGACCCAAACTTGTTGGGTTATCGTCTGCTCCCGGCCTTTTTCCTCTTTTCTCCCTTGGGTACCCAAACTGTGCAGTGGGAGACGCAGCTGCCCCTGCCTCCCCAGAAGCAGCCATACACCCTGGACAGGTGCCCTCCACTCTTCTGGGCGACAGGCTTGTGATGACACCCAGACACTGCTGGGTGTCAATCTACAGCGCACAGCACTGTCCCCCCTCCTCAAGGAAGGAGAGCCGTCTACGGACGCTCAATCCTTCCTCCCCCTGCTGACCCCCGAGCAACCAGAGTCAGTTCCTGAATCCGCGTCGCCGGTGTGGCGCGAAGTGTGGCATCCAGTGCCTCTACCCTCAGGGCCGGCTGTAGATGAAGAGACTTAAGGTCTGGGTGAAATCAGATTGCTCTGGTCCTGTGAGAGCAGGTTGGAGCAAAGGGGCAGAGGAAGTGGAGGTTTCACTGCCAGCTGTTGCAACAATGGGAACCATATCTGTCACTGCTAGTAAGGGGCCATCAGAATCATGTCCGCCCTCTCTGCCTGCAGCTTGAGAAGAACTCTCTGCAGAAGCTGGAAGGGAGGAAAGGCATACAGAAACCTCCCTGTCCAAGAGAGTGACAAGGCGTCTCGACAGAAAACACCAGGCCCTGGATCTAGTGAGCAGAAATTGGGCAGTCTTTCGTTGAGTGGGGATGCAAAGAGGTCCAACTCAGGATGACCCCACCTGTCGAAGAGATCCTCGACCACGGGGGATAGGAGCTCCCACTCATGTATTTTCGACCTGGACCTGCTTAGGCTGTCGGCCAGGACGTTTTGGACCCCTGAACATGCACTGCTGTTAGAACCAGGTCATGTTCTCTGGCCCAATGCCAAACTCTCATGGCCTCCCTGCACAGGGGGTACGCGAGTCCCTCCTCTTGCTTGTTGATATAACAGACTACCGCCATGTTGTCCATCTGAATCGAGAGAGGGTCCGGGAAGAGATGAGTCTGAAAGGCCCAAAAGGCAAGGAGGACTGCGCGCATCTCGAGCACATTGATGTGGAGATGCCACTTTTGCGGAGACCAGGTCCCTTGGGTCTGACAAGTGGGCACCCCAGCCCAGACAGGACATGTCTGTCATGAGAATCTGACTAGGAGATTCCGCATGGAAGGGAACCCCTTTGAGGAGGCTGGAAGGGTTTATCCACCAAGACAGTGTCTGCTGCAGAGGACTGGATACTAGGACCCCTTAATCCAAATCATCCATGCGCTGGTCCCATTGGACCCATAGGGTCCATTGAGGCACCCTCATGTGCAAGCGGGCAAGCAGAAAAGTGACTATGGCCACCGCCATGTGTTTCAAGAGTCTGAGAAATGACCCTGCCGAGACTTGGTGCGACAAAGACACCAATTGGACCTGTGCTCTCAGGTGGTCTGCTCTGTCTGTAGACAGGAAAGCCTTGCCCTGAACGGAGTCCAAGACTGCACCAATGAACTGCAGTCTTTGATTTGGCTATAGGGAGGACTTGGGCAGGTTCAGGGTGATTCCCAGCATCAGAAACAATGAAGGTGATTTCCATTGTCCGGAGCATCTGGTCTCTGGAGGGGTCATGAGGAGCCAATCGACAAGGTAGGGAAAAAGACAAAGGCCTTATCTCCTGAGGGCCACAGCCACTACTGCCAGGCACTTGGTGAAGACTTGAGAAGCCAAGGAAAGGCCTCAGAGTAGGGCCCTGCACTGGTGGTAGTTCCCCCTGGAAGCAAAAGCATAGGAACCTCCTGTGGGTCCAGAAGACCTGGATGTGAAGGTTGGCATCCTGCATATCCAGGGAGCAGAGCCAATCTCCTTGATGAAGAAGGGGCAGAAGACCCTGAAGGGTGACCATCCTGAAACATTTGTGTTCTATAAATAGATTCAGGTGGCTGAGACCCAGAATTGGTCTCAGATCGCCGGTCTTCTTTGGGACTAGGAAGGAATGAGAATAAAAACCCTTTCCCCTTTGATTTACGGGAACAGGTTCTACAGCCTTTTTGTTCAGTAGTGCCTGGATCTCCTCCTGGATAAGGGCAATATGATCTGGAGGATAGTGGGAGTGCAAGGGAGGGTTGTCAAACGGCGTATGTCCCCTTTCTATTAGTTGAACCACCCACATATCCAGGGTGATTCAGCACCATCTGTCCAGGTAAAAGGAGAGGCCACCCCGCCACCTCCCCCAAAGTCTCTGCCGACGGAGAGGTGTCGGACAAGGAGTCATACTGAAGAACCTGGGATGGGCAGGGCGGCAGGGGAGGCCGTAAGAGCTCTAAAGGTTGAGGCTCCTGTCGCCTGGGAGGGGGCCTTATGTTTGAAGGCTCCTCAGGGCTGCTGTCCCCCGGGATTGCTGACGCTGTTTCCTCTGAAAGGGCTGATGCTGCTACGGTTTTGGCTGACAGCAGTATAAAGAATGTACCAACTACAGAGCCTGGCTAGATTCCTGCAGGCGGGAGATAATGTTCTGTACACAGTGATGGGAACCTGACTTTAAGAACTTGGTTTTGGGCCTACTGCCTAAGGGTAGGCGATCCAATGACCAAAAATCTTTTATTGGTATCCTACTGGCCGCAGCTAGGAAGGCCATCACTAAATGCTGGCCTACCCAACGAGTGCCAACTGTGGAGGACTGGGTCAATATAGTAGAGGAAATATTGAGGGCAAAGAGAATAACTGCAGAAGTGTGTTTGCAAAAGGACAGATATTTCCAAATTTGGCTGCCCTTTATACATTTGATAGAAGAACTGCAAGGCACCCTGGTTTTGGAACAACAAGCCAAGGGGTATTGAAGGGGTAAACATTTCCTACATAGAAGGGGCTCTGAAGGTATGTCTAAGAACCAGTTGGTGGTGATGGACAATGAGAAGTTTTGTAATTTTTATAATTAAACTCTCCCCAACTAACTTATCTTAAGTAACAAATTGATTGAATTAATCATCCATGACTCAGGGTTTTACTGTTAAATTTTTTTATTAACCTCCTGTGTTTTGTTTAATTTCCAACAAATATGGTGGATGCAAATGGTATTTGGGTACAAGGTGGAAGTAAGGTCGGGCACAGTAAGCAGAAGACAAGGTAGAACTCTCCGCAGTAAATAACTACACCAAGGACTTCAATTGAAGCTACCTAAGAAAGAAAAGAGAAATGTATTAGTTATTAAATCAGCTGTTTTTTTTTTTTTTATCATCAACTTTACTTTCCTTCTAAATGAGATCCTGACTATTTTGTATAAAATGTCACCATATGCAATAATATTCAATAAAGCTTGAAGTTAAAAAAAACCAAAAAACAAAAAAAAAAAAACACAATGTTCTATACATCTTTGCTAAAAAGGATCAACCCCCTAAAAGGAGCGTCACGGATTTTGGCCTGCGCATCAGGTACAAAGCCAGAAACCCCAGAGTCAGCGAATACAAATGCCTGTGGCCGCCACCCGTCTGGCCACGTCAGCAGTATTGTAGGATGCCCTTAAGGCATGATTTCTGATGCCTGATCCCAACTTCAGAAGCTGGGTCAACTGAGAAATAGTAGCATCTTCTGGGAGGGATTGCTCCAATTCCAGAGACTTGTCCCACAAGGCATTCTGATATTGGACTATGTAGGCTAGTAAGTTCAATGACTGAGTGGCCAAGGTGGCTGAGGCGTAGACCTTCTTGCCCAAGAAGTCCACCCGACGAGACTCCTTGTCTGGAGGGTGCATACTGAGATGTCTGGGTCTCTTAGTACATTCATGAGCAGTGTTCATGACCACTGAGTCAGCCACGGGATGCTCCCCATAAAATAGTTTGTCCCTGGGGGCGCAGTAAAGCCTGTCTATCTTGTTGGGCAGGGCTGGGGTAGAAGATGGGCAATTCCAGGCAGCCCTGTTGACATTCTTGAAGGAGTCAATAAGGGGAGGAATAACTGTAAGCAGAGTGTCCTTCTTACGGAGGAAGGTTGCCAGGCTTCGGCGTTCTGGGTCCAGTTCCTCCTGGGTCCAATTACTCCAAGTCCCAGCCAATGAGGGACTGAATGTGCCTCATGACATCTAGGAAAGTTGGATTGTCAGTAGCGGATCTGGGGTATCCCTGGATTCCTCAGGTTCAGAAGGTAACCGTGAATCCTCAGAGTCCCCGATGGTCCAGAGTCGGAGACCAGCGTCCGTGGATGGCGATCCTTCTTACACAGGTCCTCCTTATCACTGGAGACCAGGGAGTGGAATGAAGAATCCGGACCAGTGAAGGGGAAGGTCCCCTCAGAGGTGGGGTAGGAGACCTTTTCCGGAGTACTCTGTTCTGCATGAACTCCCACCAAGCCATAAACAGGGCAGTGTAGTCCGAAGGTGGTGGAAGGGGAGGCAGCACTGGGTGGGAAGGTGTAGGCTCCCCCGACGACAGTCTTTGAGGCTTTGCAGGTTCCAGCGTTGGTCCCTGAGGAACCAAGTAACCAGCTGATCGCCCTTGTGGTGCAGGGTTAGCCGGCGCCAGTCTCAAAGGGCCCGGTGTCAGTTCAGCAGGAGTCAGTTGCAGCTGTCCTGAAGGAGTGACTGGCACCAGCTGAGGCTTAACCAGCGACGGTGAAGGCGGCACCGAGGTCCAGAGTCAGATGAGGAGAAGGGGGGCTGATGCTGGTCAGGTGAAGTAGCCCACACAGGTGTAGCCTGCGTAGGGGAGGAAGCCCCTGGAGACAGTAGCATTGGCTGTGAGGCATCGGTCCCTGAATGTGGGAGCAACGTAGGCAATGCCAAGACCTGAGGAACAGAGGCCAGAGACCCACCGTCTGGAGAGCCAGTCAAGCCTCCTGGCCGGTAACCTGCAGGAAAAAGGGGACAGAGCTTCAGGGGCTTTGGGGATGGGGATGACATCCGAAGCCTGGAGGAGTCTTCGCCCGAAATGGTGATGAGGGCGGGAGGCAAAGACACAGGCAGTCCAGAAGGAGTGAGGGCTACTGTTGAATGTGGGACTGACCTCCCATGGGAGGGAGATCCAGAAGTGGTAGCCAACTTGTGTGGTGACCTGGAGCGGGAAGCCGATGGGGGCCGATCCCTATCCTTGTCCCAGTGCTTGTGCTTCCCGCTTGACTTCTCACTGTGGGAGGAAGAAGTAGATGCCCTGGAGGCCAGGGAAGAAGAAGAGCTTTTACCCTGGAACTCCTTCTCTATCGTCACCAACTTTTGCTGTAGAAGGAAAGAACCATAGAAACACAGAAAATTATGGCAGAAGGGGACCCCAAGATTCATCTAGTCTGCCCGATTTGGGTAACTACCCCCCCTAATCCTTTCTGTGAAATGATACCTTTGAGTCTGTCTCAAGCGTTTTTGAACCCATTTACCGTTTTGGTCTCCAACACTTCCCGGGGTAGGCAATTCCATGGGTTGACCACCCTCTCAGTGAAGCAGAACTTACCAATATTGCTCCTGCATTGCCCACCCTTGAGCCTCATATTGCATCCTCTAGTGCTGATGCTTTTCTTCTCTTTAAGGAGCTCCTGTACCCCTACCTTATTTATACCCTTGATATATTTGAATGTCTCAATCATGCCCCCGTCCCCCTCTTCTGCTCCAGGGAGTACATGTTGAGCTCCCTCAACCTATCCTCGTATGCCATTTGATGCAGACCCTGAATTATTTTTGTGGCTCTCCGCTGCACTGTCCCAGTCCTATCAATATCTGTCCTAATGTGCGGCCTCTAGAACTGTATGCAGTACTCCAGGTGGGGGAGCACCAATGCCCTATAAAATGGCAGCACCATCTCTCTTCTGCAACTTGTGATTCACCTCCCTATGCAGCCCAGCACAGAAACATAGAATTTGACGGCAGATAAGGACCACTTGGGCCTACCCAGTCTGCCCATTTCCCTACCTAATGGATAAGCTGCAGATCCTGGCTAACCAACAGCCTACTTCTTCCACCCTCCACCCCCGAGAATTCCCTTATGTCTGTCCCAAGCATTCTTGAATTCCATCATTGTTTTTGACTCCACAACCTTCTCAGGAAGGCTGTTCCATGCATCCACAACCCTCTCTGTGAAAAAAATAAAAATACTTCCTCATATTATCTCTGAGCTGTCCCCCCCTCTAGCTTCAGATTGTGCCCCATTGTTCTTGCACACCTCTTTTTCTGAAATATGCTACCCTCTTGGACTTTGTTGATTCCCTTGAGGTATTTGAAAGTTTCAATCATGTCCCCCCTCTCCTCAAGGCTATACATATTAAGATCCTTAAGTCTCTCTTGATATGTCTTCTGGTGCAGACCCTGCACCATTTTAGTTGCCCTCCTCTGGACTGCCTCCATCCTGTCTATGTCTTTGCGGAGACTGGGTCTCCAGAACTGCACGCAATACTCCAGATGGGGTCTCACTAGCTATCTGTACAGAGAGATAACAACTTCCTGTTTTCTACTGGTGACACCTCTCCCTATGCATCCCAGTATCCCACCAACCATGCTTACTGCCCTCTCACATTGCTTGCTCACCTTTAGGTCATCTGATATGACTACCCCCAGGTCCCTTTCCATTTTTGTTGATAATATTTCACCCCCCCATTGTGTACTCTTCCCCTGGATTTTTGTTTCCCAGGTGCATTACTTTGCACTTCTTAGCATTGAATCTAAGCTGCCATACATTTGACCTTTCCTCCAACCTTGCCAAGTCCCTTCTCATCCTTTCCACCTCACCTTGTGTATCAACTCTATTGCAGATCTTTGTGTCGTCTGCAAAGAGACATACTTTTCCTTCCAGTCCCTCTGCAATGTCACTTATAAAGACATTAAAGAGGACCGGTCCTAGTACTGAACCCTGCGGTACCCACTAGTAACCCCCCTTTCTTCAGAGTGGACTCCATTTATTAGTACCTTCTGTGTCCTGTTCTCCAACCAATTTTATACCCAGGCTACCATCTTGGAACCCACTCCCAGGCTGCCTAACTTCCATATTAATCTTTTGTGTGGGACTGTGTCAAACGCCTTGCTAAAGTCTAGGTAGGCCTTGTCGACAGCTCTTCCCTGATCTACTACTTTGGTCACCCAGTCAAAGAAATCTACTAGATTCGTCTGACATGACCTTCCCGCTGTGAATCCATGCTGCTTTGGGTCCTGCGCTCCTCTGGCCTCTAGGTACTCAACAATTATTTCCTTCAGAAGTGATTCCATCATTTTCCCCAATCACTGAGGTTAAACTAACAGGTCTGTAGTTTCCTGCTTCTGCACTGCTCCCACTTTTGTATAGCGGAATCACATCTGCCCTCCTCCAGTCTTCAGGTACCACCCCATCCTCCCATGATTTACTAAAGAGGGTAGTCAGTGGTGTCACTAGTTCTACCCTTAGTTCTTTTAGAATTCTGGGATGAATCCCATCAGGCCCCATTGCTTTGTCCACCTTCAGTTTTAAGAGTTCATTCAGAACCCTTTTTTCTGTGAAAGGGCTGGTATCAACCCCCATATCCAGCGTGTTTCTATTGTTTGGTTTAGATACCTCCCCCTCTTCATTTGTGAATACTAAGCAGAAGTATTTGTTTAGTATCTCTGCCTTTTCAAAGTCACCCTCTGCCCACCCCTCCCTTTATTAAGCCTCACTTCTCCTCTCTTGGTCTTCCTTCACTCCCTGATGTACCTATAAAAGGTTTTGTCCCCCTTCTTAACCGAGTTGGCTCTCTTTTCCTTGGTTTGGGCCTTTGCTGTTCTGACTGCCTTTCCTGCTTCCTTTTGCTTTAACTGATACAATTCTCTGTCCTGCTCCTTCTGTGATTCCTTGTACTTCCTGAATGCTCTCTTTTTCTCCCTAACCTTCCCTAACACCTCCTTTGAGAACCACAGTGGTTTCTTACATAGTTTTGTTTTATTTGCTTCACACAAAAGCTTGTTGCCTCTGTGATGGCAGTTTTGATTATTCCCCATTGTTCTTCCACCCCTCCTTCCTGCCTATTTGCTAGTGCATTCCTTAGGCACTCACCCATTTTGGCAAAGTCTGCCCTCCTGAAGTCCAGTACCTTTGCCTTTGTATGGCTTGACTCTACCTCTGTGTTTATCGTTAACCATACTATTCGATGGTCACTAGATTCCAGATGGCTACCCACTTCTAAATCTATGATCCTCTCACCATCTCCATTTGAAAGTACCAGGTCTAAGATTGCTCCCTCTCGAGTTGGTTCCGATACTAGTTGTTGGAGACATGCCCCCTGTAGGGCATCTAAAATGAACCCACTCTTAGAAATGGCTGCTGCAAATGCACTCCAGTTAACATCTGGCATATTCAGATCCCCCATTAGCAATATCTCTCCTTTTTTTGCCATTCTAAGGATACTTTCTATCATTTCCTTGTCCATTTCCTCCCCCTAAGATGGAGGTCTGTATACAATCCCTGTGCGGATTGTGGTGCCATTGCCAGTCTCCAAATTGACCCACAGTGCTTCCTCTCCTCCCCGTGGCCTTTAGCACTGGCTTTTTCACACTGCTTTCCCACCTTTAAGTCATCTGATATAATGACTCCTAGGTCTTGCTCCTGGTTGGTGTATGCCAGCTGCTCCCCTCCCAAGTAGTATCCCACCTTAGGGTTTCCCTTGCCTAAGTGCATGACCTTCCACTTTTTGGTGTTGAACTTCAACTGCCAGGCGTCTGACCAATCCTTGGGTTTCCTCAGGTCTGATTCCATGCTCTTGACTCCTTCTGGGGTGTCCACTGTTGCAGATCTTGATGTCATCTGCAAACAGACACACCTTCTCTTCCAATCCATTACCGATGTCCGCTATGAACACGCTGAAAAGTAAGGGCCCCAGCACCGACCCCTGAGGCATTCCACTAGTTACATACCTCTCTGTCGATACCACTCCATTTACCTGCACCCGTTGTGTTCTTCTCTTCGGCCAGCTGCTCACCCAACCCACCACTTCCTTACCTACGCTGATGTGGTCCACCTTCTTTATCAGCCTTCTGCATGGAACAGATTTGAAGGCCTTACTAAAGGCTGAAAGGTCTTTGAGTGGCATCTTAAGTGTGGCCTGGTTAAACTCCTGGCAGTGCTTGCACGCCTCAGTGTCACGGTTACGGCCTAGGCAGAGTAGGCATAAGGAGTGGCCGTCCTTAGCAGGAATCTGCTTGCCACAGGCACACTTCATTTGCTGGTCAGAAGACTTTACAGGACAAGAAGACATACAGGAACTTGAAGAAAAATAAAGAAAATAGTAAACTATGAAAATAACAAACGCGGTCGAAATGTAATGAAAATAGCGGTCGAGTAGAAGCTAGAGTCCATGGAGGTCCGAACTGCATGGATCAATAATGGGAAAAGAACTGGGGATGGACTGGGGGACCGCCCCTTTTATACCATAAGTCAGACATCAGCATGCCAACTTCGGGGGTGGTCCCCCACTGAATACTGCTAGCTAGAAGTTTTCTGTGTGGTCCTAGTGCCTGGCAGCTCAGTCCTTATGGTTATCGCCTGCTGCAAAAGCCCCATCAAAGTAAGATCGTCCGTGCTGCAAACGTTACAAGATTTCTGCGGGGTGCAACTGTACTGCCTACAAACTGTGCATGCATACCAAATCAATGGATAACTGTTAATTACATTTGCACAGAAACATTGCAACTGTGTGGTGTTTTTGAACTACAAGACTGGAATTGTGTGGCCGTCAATTTCTACGTAACTATGCAAGTACTGTTAATGTTTTTTAAAAAAAATAAATTGCTTCACCAATAGCATGTCAAGGGACAACTGTCCTGGAGATGAACTTTGTGTCCATTGCTGACTGCAATCGCAGCACAGATCCACAGCGGGAGCAAGCTGTGCTGTTCATTAACGCAGACACTGTCTGCTATTTCTCACAGAACTGATGGGCTGGGAGTTTCTAACACTCTAAAACGTCAAACAACTGTCCCTTTGTTGACTTAACTGTGCAGTTGCCACAGTTCACAAAGGGAAGAAAGACGGATTCAGGAACTTAGCCATGCGGCTATCTCTCATGACTTACAGGGTGGGAGTGTCTATAGTCGCAACCATCAAACACGAGATAACTGTGTCTCTCCAGAACGCTGCAAACTACCTGGTGTTTTCTCTCTCTCTCTCCCAATCTTTCAGGCCAAGATAATGTGCACTGAATACAGGCTTCCGTGCAGCTGCAGAGCAGGCTGCGTTGGGGGGGAGCAGGGCTGCACACGGCAGAGAGTGGACACTGTTGCTGCCACTGTCTCTCTTGATCTGTGACTTTTCCTGTCTCGGTCTTGCATCATTCACTGCATCTCTCGCTATGCGTCTCTCTCTCTCTCTCTCTCTCTCTCATGTTGTCAAATGAGGGATCGGTGCAGCCATGCAGCGATATGGACAAAGGCAAGACAGAATAGGGAGAAACTGAGCAGACAGACACGCAGGACACTATCTCTCCCTGTCATGGTATCATTCTGTGCTGTGACCCGCTTGGGTCTTTTTCACTGGCTGCCTTTCACTTTGGGATTTTGAGGGAGGGAATGAGTCCTGACTCCATAGTTTTGCCGAGGAATACTGCTGCAGGACAGGGTGGCAGGGGAAAGAACAGTACAGGAATTATGTATGGAGCACACTGCAACAATTTCACTACCTCTTGCTCCACTCGCTTTAAAAATGGCTGCGTTGCACTGAGATTTTCTCAAGCACATAAGGAGTCCCGTTCTGCCCACTGATCCTGTATCTTGCCTCCTCACGCCAACTGTGCGTAGACTTAGGATTACTAAATGGTCAGGTGACGCTGAATGACCAATTGGCTTCTTGTTTTATGATATCCCATGTTATAAATATACTTAATGCAATAGGCGTGGACTCAAAAACTATGAGATAAATCTGTTCATCTGAGCTATGTAATAAATCTACAATGTTATATGTACACATAGTAAACTTGTCATCTCACATTTTTACACACAGTAAACTAGTCGTCAGTCTCTACCCCCTCCCCCAACCTGCAGGCCAGCAATAATTCTCAGACTTCACACATTAAAACTTGCTTTGCTCCACGACCCCCCCTTCACCTCACAGCATTACTAAGTTTTTCCTTCTTTGTGTAATAGCACCAAGATCTATTTATATATTCAAAACAGACACCAGTTTTATCCTACACTTTTTCACTATAAAAAATAAAGATACCTTCATCTGCTCACACATTTGGGCCATTGGCTTCCACTCTTCTGTTGCTCCAGCTGCCTTGTCTACTTCTGCGTCAAACTCGGGTTCATGCTCCCATCCTCACATACAGAAAACAAACACACTGGCCCAGATATTCAAGGGGGTTGTGCCGGCGCAACCCCGCATTGCGCACTGGCGGGATATTGAGAAGGCTGCCCCGGGCGGCGCAACTCCCGATGCGCCAGGGCGCAATGTAATGATATGCAGTGCAGATGCAGGGGGCTTGCCCATGCATATGCAGCACATCCCGATATTCAGCCCGGGATTTTTGCCGCATAGTGTGGCTCAAAGTTGAGCCTTTGCAGAGTAGGAGCAACTCCGGCCACCCAAAGGCAGGCTGCAGTACTGCAGGGTGCAACACAGCAGCCCAGCCTTGGGTGGCCACCCACCCACCCAGAACACCGTCCACAAGCACACACTGACCCGGCTCCCCCCTGCAGCCACGATCGCGTGGTATATGTATAGAACGACATCCCTGGCAGTCCAGTGGCCCCCCAGATGCCGATACCCAGAGATACAGTATTCATGTCCAGCCCTGGTGGTCTAGTGGACCCCCCGGCCCGTTGTCGCAATCACGGTAAATGTACAGTACAACATTCCCTGGTAGTCTAGTGGACCCGCCTGAGTCCCCGATCGCGGTAAACAGCCCACACCTACGTCCCTGGTGATCCAGTGGCACCCCCACCCTCCCACCCACACAGGATACCTTGCCCACCGAGTCATCATTCACATATTTGGGACTGTCCAGTACAGTATGCCAGGAAGCCCATTGGTCCACAGGATACCAATGGGCTTACAGCTCATACTGTACCCGTTATTCAGTGGGTGGCTGGGCGGTATGCAGGCGGGATGCTGCTACCTGCTAATGGCGGGGGCAGGGGGGTGCCACTGGATCACCAGGGGCGTGAGTGTGGGCTGTTTACGCGATCGGTTGCAGGCGGGAAATCACTAGACTACCACGGAAATCTTATGTTACATTTACCACGATCGCGGCAGCAGGCGGGAGGGTTCCACTAGATCACCAGGGACCAACACAGTACCATGTATCGGGTGGGAGGGGGGACCACTAGACCACCAGGGATGGTCATGTATACTATATTGCTGGGACTGGGGGAGCCACTAGACTATCAGGTATTTCCTTTCATACATATACTAACATACTAAAATGCCAGCAGAATAGGCCTAACGGTCTTTCGTGTCTGCTCGTTTGGTCAGCCCCCACCCTGGGTATTGACCTTGCTGTCCCCCTCGCCTTCTCTGGCTTCTCCCTTCCCAGTTCCGGATATTCTTGCTGCATTGGATTTTGCTTCCAGAACCCTTCCCCTGTACCTGTCCCACCCCCTCTTGAACCCCTCCACTGTCTCTGCCTCCACCAGCCCCCTAGGCAGTGCATTTCATGGCTCCACCACCCTCTCAGTGAAGTAGCACCTCCTCCTTTCTCCTGATCTTCCCCTCCAGCTTCCACCCATGCCCTCTAGTGGCCCTTCCTCCTTCCTTGAAGCACCCCAACTGTTCCTCCCCTATTTACCCTCTTCATGTACCTGAAGACCTCCATCATGTCCCCCGGTCCCTTCTCTCTTCCAATGTGTACATATTTAGCTCTTGAGCCTCTCCTCATAGTCCTGTCCCCAAGCCCCAAATCATTTTGGTTGCCCTCCTCTGGACCCTCTCCAGGAGGTTAATGTCCCTCTTTAAGTGTGGCCTCAAAACTGCACAGTACTCAAGATCTTGGCCTCACCAAGCAGTTATACAGAGGAGTATCACTTCCCTCCTTCTGGAAGTGATCCCTAGCGATGCATCCCAGCATCCTGTTGGCCTTGGCTGCTGCCCTCCTACAAGTCTCAGAGCTGTTCATCTTGACATCCACCACCACCCCAGGTCCTCTCAGCCATCGAGACTTGGCATTTCCCCCAGGGTGTACACTTGGCCTGGGTTCTGGCTCCCAGGTGGAGTACCTTGCACTTCCTGCATTGAACCTCAGCTTCACTTTCTAGACCATCTTTCCAGAGCCTCAGGTCCCCTGTAGCCACCTCCCTCCTCCCCATCCACCACCGCCCCAGTTTGAGTCATCTGCATAGAGACTCATCTCTCCTGATTCCTGTCCTTATGTCAGATACGTAGGCGTTGAACAGAAGGGGCCCAAGGACTGAACCCTGTGGGAGCCCACTAATGACCCTCCTTGGGGATGAGACTATCCCACCAACTACGACCCTCTGGGTCCGGTCCTGGAGCCAATTGCCTATCCATCTGATCATCTGGTTCCCCACCCCATTTCTCCCAGCTTATCCAACAGGCCCACGTGAGGAACAGAGTCAAATGCCTTGCTGAAGTCTAGAAAGAGGACATCCACTGGTCTACCCAGGTCCAAGGCACTTGTCACCCAGTCATAGAACTCCACCAGGTTTGTCTGACACGATTTCCCGGGATGAATCCATGCTGTCTATCGTCCAGGCACCCTGACTTATCAGGTCCCCCTAGCCTCTCCTTGACAATGCCCTCCATCACTTTGCCACCACCACGATGTCAGGCTGACAGGCCTGTAGTTCCTACCACCTCCCTTGATCCCCCTTGTGGATAGGCACTATATCGCCACCTTCCAGTCTTGGGCACCCACCCTGTCCTCAGAGATGGTGAAAAGCTCTGCCAGGGGTTTCGCCAGGACATCTGCAAGTTCCTTCAGCACTCTGGGATGTAATTTATCAGCCCGGTGCTTTCTCCGTCTTAAGGGGCTGAGGGCTTCCCTCACTCTCTCTGCTGTGATTTCCACTTCCGGTGCCTCTTCTCCCTGCTTAGCCCTCCCCCACCTGCCAGTGATGCCTCCCTCTCCCAGACCTGCCAATCGGTGAGTGCCCCCTCCTCAATGTCTCTGTCTCCTCCCATGTGATGCAGCACCCCATTTCCCTGGTGAAAACTGAGGTGGAAGTACTCATTTAGTACCTCAGCCTGCTCCCGGGTCTTGTGCCCATCTCTCCCCTGATTTAATTCTGCTAATCTGCCCTTCACCTTCATTTTTCCCCAATGTATCTAAAGAACCCTTGTTCCTCTCCTAATTTCCCGGCCAGGTTCTGCTCCTTCCTTGCCTTCGCCGCCCTCACCACTCTAGTGGCCCCTTCTAGCCATCAGCTCGTACTCCCTCGATCCTTTCCTCCTTGAGCACTTGAATTGCTTTAAGGCTGCCTCTTTCCCGCACCACCTCCTGGACCTCCTGGTCCACCAACAGGGTTTTGGGGCCCTACCGCATTTTCGTCTTACTCTTGCACAGGTGCTGGTAGCATCCTGCACCCCTCTCCTGATGATTTCCCACCTACTATCAGCGTCCATGTCTGACCCAATCCCATCCAAATGCTCCTTAAGGATCCTTCCCATTTTCTTAAAATCCGCCCCCCTGAAGTTGGTTACTTCAGTCTTTGTGCAGCCTTCTACCCCTCCTAGGTCCAGGCAGAACCACACCGTGGCATGGTCACTCCCCGCCAATGGGTCCCTTACCTCCAGGCCCCAATCTGGTCACTGTCTGCCAGGACCACATCCAGTACCCGTGCCTCCTGGTCAGTTCCCTCACCTGCTGAGTTAGGACAGCGTCTTGAAAGACATCCAACAACCTCTGTTCCTGGTCACAGAGGATGTCATAATCTCCCAGTCTGTTCCTGGCATGTTTAAGTCCCCCAACACCACCACCATTCCTCTGCCCAGTCTGCAGTGTCTCCTAACATCTGCCACCAGACTGTCCTCAGCTCCTCCGCCAGGAGCAGGGGTCTCCACACCACTCCCTATTTTACTCTCTTGCCCCCCTTGTTATCAGGTGACCCAAATCGCCTCCACGGTTCCCTCCGCCTGCTCTACTCCCCTATGCCAATGCAGTTTTTGACTATCATTGCTACCCTCCTCCCTTCCCTCCCCCTGTCCTTCCTGAACATAGTGTAACCCTCCAGGTTCAGGTCCCAGTCATGTCTTGCAGTGGCCCAAGTCTCAGTGACTGCTGCCACATCCACTGCTCCCTCAGTTAGCATCGCCTGGAGCTCAGGCATTTATTGCCCAAGCTCCTGGCATTTATGAGACTACCTTCCACCCTTTCCTATAGTTCCATTTCCCTACTCGTGTTCCCATGGGGTTCTGTTTCCCTGGTCTGCACTTGCCAGTTGGCCTTTTCCTGCAATCCTCTTGGTCTCCAGGGGTGGAGACAGAGTCCCTCCTTTATTGGCACCCCTTGACAGCCTTTTCTCCCATCCACCCCCCTTCACAAGTTTAAACCCCACTTTCACCAATGAACCCCTCTATTTTCAACTTAAGTTCTCCTCCCTCCAAATTGAGATGTAGTCTATCTCTAGCATACAGCTCCTTATCCTCCCAGGTCTCCCCAATCCCCCATCACCCATACCCTCTGGCCTCACACCACTCCCTGAGCCACTGGTTTATCTCCCTAATTTTCCTTTTGTGTTTCCCCACTAGCCCTTGGCACTACTTGAGATTTCTGAGAAAACTGTGCATCCCTATGTCATGACAGACCTGGCGAGCTCCCTGAATCTTGCCTGTATCTCTAGCTGCTATTTCCCCTCAATGTCATTTGTACCCAGGTGGACCAGTATGTCTGAGGAACCCCCACAATCCTTGCCAGCTGTATACCTCGTGCTTAGCCCTGTGCACCGTTAGTTCAGGAAGCATCTTGTTCTAACTGGCCAGGCTTCTCCTCCTATCCCATTTGATACCCCTGATCATAGAATCCCCAGCAGAGCACTCTGACCCTCCTTTCCTCCATTCCCCCCTTCCATGTCCCTCATCCTTCGGCCCCTCCACCCAGCTGGCTCCTTGTTCCTCCCCTATCTGGGTGCCACATGCCATCCTCCTTATTTACCATAGGCCACCCCCTCCTCAATCCCTGCCTCTCCTCCTCCTGAGTGTCCTTCTGTACCTTGCTAATTCCCCCCTCACTGCTCGCGACTGGTCCTTCTCCCCATCTGCTAAACTAGCCTGGCTCGTCCTCCCTTCCTTCCTGTCTCCATTTAGTTCCTCCTTGCTTGTCATGCTCCCCTGGCCTAAACCCTCAGCTCCCTTTACTGAATCCTCCTTGTACTTCTGGTCCTTCTCCTTTACCTTTCCTCCCAACTGGTCCTTCTCCTTGCGCTTTCCTCCCTCTTCCCCCTGCCCCTCCTGCTCTGATTCACTGCTCCCCCCATTCTCCTGCATTCCGGGTCCCCCCTGTTCTTCCTGCTATCTGGCCCCTGCCCCTGCCTCCCACTCCCTTTCCGTCTCTAGCCACCCCTGTCGTGGCTACATCACCCCCCTCATCCTTGAGCAGAAGAAGAGAATTAGGCGGTTACTGAGTGTAAGGTCTGATCCACCTCCCGCCTTGCTTCCTTCTGGTCCAGCCCTGGCCATCTGCCTACTTCCCTGAGAATGTTGTCCTCCGTCCCCCCCTTTGTGAGGGTCCCCAGTTACCTGCCTGCTTCATTGGTCAGTGTCCTTCTGGACCCCTCTGCCAGGGTCCCTATGCTTGACCCCTGAGTATTCTCCTGCACTCCTTTCCCTATACCCCCACCCCAGTGCTTGGGTACAACCCTGTGGAAGATTCCCAGCCCCTTCCTACCATACCACCCCCTTCCCAGCTTTCTCCTAATCCCATAACCTCCTCCCTAAGCTGTGCTGCTGGTAGCACACTGGGCAACCACCGAACTTCCCAAGCCCAGTCCAGTATCATGGCTGCTCCACATCCTGTGCCCCACCACCCTCCTAAAGATGCGGCCCTAATGATGTGTGGTTCCATCCCCTTCAAATAGGTTTCCTTGGGTGAGCCACAGTTCCCCTCTAGTCTAAGATACCCCTACTGCCTAATCAGGTCACCCACTAATCTTAGAGACAGTCCCCTGTACACCAGTAACCCTGTTACTAGGTGCAGTACACACATTAAACTTATAGGGAAATGAACAACTCCCTAAGCTCCTCTCTCCCAGCCTTTAAATCCAACCCCGAGTGGCTAGAACGCAGAGCTGCACCTGCAGCACTTACTCAATTGCAGGGCAGGTGTTCCCCTATAAATTTGCAGACTTCGGGAGGGAGGGTGGGGGAGAGGGTCCTGGGCAGACACCTGACTTCGAGAGAGAGTGTATCAGCCCTGTGTCTCCCCAAGCCCAGCAGCCAAAGAACCAGGCCAAGCAAATCCCACCAAATAGGTTTTTAAATCAGAAATAGGCCTCTACCAGCGCAGCCTGTTACACAGTGAAACATCCACAAAATGAGCCCCTTACAGCCACAAATCAGTTTACAAACATCCAGCAGCCCCCCAAAACAATACCCTGCAGCCTTAGAAGTAAGAAAGAAAAGAACTAACCTACCAAGTAAAATCCACAAGAACCCTGTGAAAACAACAGCAGCAGCTACTGTCCTGGAACACAACTGATCCTGTCCCCTTCCAGTTCTGCGCGATCACGGCTAGAAGGCGGGGATGCCCCGGGATCCCCACAGCACACGTCATGCAGTGCAGGGCGCCAAGCACAAGTCGCCGGGCAGCCCTGAGCAAGGCATGCAAATGGGGCCATAATGATATGCAAATGGTTGTTGTGCCTTGCATATATTAGAGCCTCATTTGCATACCCCTGCACTGAATATATCTAAGTGGGTCATCGCCTAAGCGCAACTGCGCCGCAATGGCGCATCCCCATGCTCCCTAGCTGTGGCTTGCGCCAGCGCAGTGCCACTGCGCCATGCACAGTATGTGTACTGGCCCTGCCATATTCAATGGTGCTGCACCATGGCGCATCCCCGTTAAATATCACCTGGACCTAACCCCAGCGCATCACAGCTGCGCTGCCCCCAGGTTTGCACCACTGCCTTCTTTTTTAAAAATCTGCCTCTCAAACTGCCAACTGCAGTTGTGCTTGCTCTCTCAATTTTTATGTGGCTGCACTGTAACATGCACCACTGTCCCTCTCTAAAATGACTGCCACAGTGCATACACGCCAAACAAATCCTAAAAGGACAGATACATTTAAAAAAAAATGTCAAGCCACACTGCATCCACACCAAACAATTCCCCAAATGGACAAGCACATTTAAAAAAAAAAAAAATATTTGAACCACAGATCCCCAATGCTAGTTGCCTGTTCAATGAAGCCGACGTGGGGACGCCTGAATTCACTCACTCCCACATGCTAAAGTTGACTGCCATTTTAACCTGAAACTTTCTGAAGCCTTCTCGCTCAGCCAATAAAAAAATCTATGCATAATGAGAAGAGAGAGATGCAGTGCATCTTTAATCAACCTCAGCAACCTCTGCATCGAGTAGCATTAATACACAGCAGAGCACCAAAAAGTCCACTACAATTTCTATTAAAAAAAATTCAAAACAACTGTACCTCCACTATCCTAACCACTCCCTATTGCATAAATGAAATGAGCAATTGGGAACCAGTGTTAAAAATGATTTCTCTATACTCATGCTGTTTGACCTTGGACAGGTCACTCACTCACTTGTATGCCACTCAGGATGTTACCAGAGGTCAAACAGTGAAACAGCACTTGTATAGATAAACCAGTAAACACACTGGTCCCGGATATATAGACTTTTTTTCATGTATGCTAAATATATATATTTATGCAATGGGTGTGAGACCAAAAGCCATTGAATAAATCCATTTATTTCTACATATGTGGAATAAATCTAACCAACCTAGATTTATCCCACATATGTGGAATAAATGAAAACTGTCAATCACAAACACTGTGCCGGACCTACATTCTGCCACCCACACAGCTGGCACACATAAACGCAATCAACACTGGCACAACCAGTAAATCATCCACCTGCAGAACCCTCGTTGCACTCAACAAGAAAGCACTGGGCAAGCGACACTTCACCATACTACATTACTATAATAAACAGCACAACCATTTCGATGCAGAAAAGCGCTGTTTCCTAAAAAACTATAAATAGCACCAACAACCCATTGACTCTGGATTTCCGATACCTTTTCCTGGGCCATAGTATTACAGAAAAAAGCGACTGTTACTGCATACAAATGGCAACACAGGAAACTGCTGTAAACTTTCAAATGGAACTAACCCAAATACTAACACAATTTGAAGAAGACACTGAACCTCTACTGGAACCCCAGCAACAAAATAACTCACAAAACTGAACATACCAGAAGAACAAACCAGCACTAGCACGCAGTAGACATAGACGAAGATGCCATACAAAAATATATCCAAGCAGGCAAAAACACCAACACGATGAAAAAGACTCACAGTGATGTCTTGACCGTTCAAAAATACCTCAAAGAAAAGCACAATATAGAAACTCCGCTTGAAACCATTACACCAGTAAACCTGGATAAATTACTTGCTACCTTTTCATGCACTCCACAGAAAGGCGGAACTCCCTCAGGAGCCCTTAACACTCGTGCCACATTCCAGAGTGTTGAAAGATATTTAAAACAAAAAGCGCTATCCAGAATCTCTATCAACATCAACTGCTTTCCTCACAACCAGAGAAATTCTGCAGTGCAAACAAAAGCCTCAAAAGTTATGGCAAGGGTAACAGACCAAAAGCAGCAGATGAGCTCTAGATTCCCTTATCAACAAACTATCACGAGACTCAACAACTAGGCCCACAGCCCTGATGCCTTGCTTAACACCATGTGGTTAATAGTTAGCCTACACTTTGGTGTCAGAGGCATACGGAAATGAGAGCAGTCAAATGGGAGACATCATCATGCAAAAAGATGAAAGCGGACTGTGCTACCTCCAGTATACCAGTGAGCATAAACAAAAACTAGACAAGGCTCCAACCCAAAAGAATGCAGAAAACTAAAGCCACGAACACACGTAAGTACAACAAAATCCTACTAGATGCCCAGTCACCAATTACAAACTCTACAGTACCCACAGACCCAGCCAAAGTAACCACCCTGAAGCACAGTTTTTCTTAGCTATCAACAACAACATAAAAACCTCAAAAGTACACAAATGGTTTAAAAATCAGCCTGTGGGTATTAATAAGCTCTCCACCATTGTCAAAACATGGTTACAAATGCGAGGCATACAAACTGATAAGCGCAACTAACCATTCTATATGAAAGCATCTGGTACAAAATTAGTGGACAGTGGAATACCACCAACGAAATCATACAAATTTCAGGCCACAAACAGCTCAAAGCCTCAACGAATATTCAAAGCTCAATGACTCAAACAACAGAAATAAGCACTTTACTAAGTGGCGATCAGACTCCACAATCCAAACCTTCCTCAACAACAACAACTGACCACTATTCCTACCAACTACAAAGACCTACTTGGAACCTGCATCAGCAAACCCACCATACATGCAAAGCAAGTCACCTTCAATATAATTCAAGGTAAGCATAATTACACTACCAACAAATTCACAAAACTACTACATAAAACCCTCCTCCACCCAATACCCACCCATCACCACCACTTCCACCCTTCAAACACCACTCCACATTACAAACCAAAACACATAATGCTCTTTTTTTTTTCTCTCCCCATACGGGTAACAAGACTATGACACCCTCATGAAAAGACCGATGGTTTTAGATAGTGACAGCGACTCTGAATAAAGTTGCAAGCGACCATATATTTCTCGATGAAAAATATCAAAAACCTCTAGAAATGAAGACAAGATCTGAATACAGCAAAGAAAAAGACATCAACAATAATTCACCTTCCTACAAAAAATACTCTCAAGCCAGAAAGAAGATCTGTGCAGACCTAAACATTCGTTCCTGAAATACTGTGACAATAAGAAAAAAACCTCTTAATAAGCTGAACCTACAAGCAAAAAAAGTCAAATGAAGGCTCGCAAACTAGAACAAATTTCTAACAAAAACTGGACTTTCCTTTCTTCAAAACACATCCTGGATATTCACCATCTTTGGAATACAGACCAACTACTAGCGGAAAGACAATCTGAATTAACCGAAAAAAGGAAAATATACAAATTCTACACAGTAAAAATACTCTATCAAACCCTATGGACTACAACACAAAAATAAACTTAACCCTCACCCCTACCCTTACCCCACCTCAACCTCCATACCCAAATCTTCTAAAAACTCTTCTTTTTGAAAATGAACTCTTTACTGCAAGTTGCAAAATCATAGAAACCCATACAGTGTTCTAAACTATGAAAATTCTGCTCTGTACAACAAAATAAATACTACTGTTTCTTTTTCTGTTCAATAAATTTTGCAAAAACTTACCTTCTCAGTCTTGTTCCTTCAATCCACCAAGCCAAACTCTGACATACCAAAAAAAAAATAATAAAAAAGCCCTATACATCAATCTCGAACAAAATAAAACACCCCAAACAGGATACCACTCCAAATTCTTCAGATCTTCAAAATCTTCCTCCACGAGTCGGTCGAGCCAGAAAACATACGCCGACTAAAATCCACAGTGTCCTCCTCAAACTCTTCCATACATCCACCGACCGGCGTGTAGTACACCGGCGCCCACAACAATACAACACTCTCCGGCAACACCAAACCACAGTCCCGCTCTCCAAAAGGCCGCCACCTCGAGCAATCCAACAGCACATCCTCCTCGAACTCCTTTCTCCCGAAACTGCGCCACAAATCTCAGCCACTCCCACCAACCAATCACAAAACCACGCCACACGCACACCCAATCACAGCAATTCATGCATCAATCACTCCAACCCTCCACTGTAGAACACGCCCTCCAGCCAATCAAAACTACTTTCCCGTTCGTCAGCCAATCACATCACACCAAGCACTCTCCAGCCACCACAACCAATCAAATCCTACAACCACACACCCATTCACACAGCAATAAAAAAAAAAACCCTTCCACCATAAAAACCAAATAGTCCTCCATCAAAATAATTACATACCACACACAGTTTAACGATAAACATCATAAACATCACCACAAAACCCATTGCATAAATCGCACATGCGATGGTGAACCATGGAATAAAGTAGTTATTTTCACACGTCCCCGGTGACCTCGGGTAAATCACTCGTGGCTCCGCTACGCTACGCCACTCGTGAGGTTACCGGGTCACGAGAACTAACAATAACTACTTCATTCCATATCCTATATATATATATATATACACACACTATATATATATATATATATATATATATACACACACACACACATATATAAACACACACACACAGGGCTCCAGATAAGGTGAATACCGATCTATTTTTCTCACCTCATTTTAGGAAATACTCCTCAGATTTATTTTTTTCCAAATAGTAACAATACTCGTATTTGTGAATGCACCACACTCAATAGAGCAGTGCTTTATATTACAACTGGTAATTCAACTGGAGCAGCTTTTCCAGATTTACAGCACTTGTATACATCCCAATTTTATTTTAAAACTGACTCCTGTCTGCCATTATTATCCGGGGGCACTGTTGGCACCTGTTTAGGTCTTATGTAGAAAAAACTATATTGTTTTTAAAAATGTATTCCTCACTCCACTCCGTCCAGACATTTGTACACATTTGAATTTTGTTTTGCTCACCTCACTTTCAAAATGAGGAGTACAGTACTCATCTCAAAAAATCTTATCTGGAGCCCTGTACATATATTGTTTTATATTTATATTTTACAGGGGCACGGTTACGCCCCTATAGTTAGGATTCAATGGTCACTTCTATGTTAAACTTTAAAATTTTGCAATTTAATAACTTCGCAGCATGAAAAAAAACGTTCCCATGAAAGTTTGCCTGCGCCGCGAGGGACCAAAGATCTTTGGATGTGGCCAGTTTTGTTCCGGTGGGATATGTGGTGCGGGGTTATGGAATGTCAAAAATGTGAAAATTACCACTTTTTGTCGCATTCTTTGTCACACTGCTGCACAAAAACGGCTTGTGATTTAAGTTTAAAATGTTCAGGGTATATAAGTCTTGGAACACAGATGTGCCTTTAGAAGGTTTAGTGAAAAAAATAATAATCCATTCCAGAGTTATTAAATTTCAAAGTTTCCCATTATTTCCTATGGGAAAATTTAGATGTGAAGCTCAAAACAGAATTCTCTGATCGCGAAACAGGATCCTTGATTGTGAAACAGGATCCTTGTTTGCAAAACAGGATTCTTGATCACAATTTGTGGAAAATAAATTTTATATAGCTGTTTCTTTGTCACCTCGTAGTAAGGAAATGGTACGGAATTTTGGACTGAAATTTTCAGCATAGAAAGGGCTTGCTACACAGATGTGACTTTTGCTGGTTTGGTGAAAATATATTACTTTGGCTTGGAGTTCTGCAGATTTTAATTTTGGTTGATTTCCGATAGGATAACATTGTACTGGGAGGTTTACAGAGCCATTTCTTTGTCACTATGGTGTTAAGCAGTTTGCAATTTTGCTCTGACATTTCAGGGTAGAAAGGGTTTGTGCTACCATTGTGTCTTTTGGTGGTTTTAAGAAAATATGGTAATTTTGTGTCAAGTTACACAGCTGTCAAATTTTTCTGTGTTTCCTATAGGCTAAGATTGCAATATGGGGTATTTTTTGACGCTGTACACTACAGGATGGGGGGCCCTGTGCTCCCACACGCAAATAAGAATACAATTATGGAGTGATGGCAGCACAGGGCCCAGAAGGATTACACTCTATCAAAAATTATAGATGGAAGGGAGTGTAAGACCCCTCTGTACAGACAGTTGGTGAGACCCCATCTGGAGTACTGTGTGCAGTTCTGGAGACCCCATCTCCACAAAGACATAGACAGAGTGGAGGCTGTCCAGAGGAGGCCAACCAAAATGGTGCAGGGTCTGCACCAGAAGACATACGAAGAAAGACTAAAGGAGCTTAATATGTATACCCTTGAGGAAAGAAGGGAGCAGGGGACATGATAGAAACTTTCAAGTACCTCAAGGGAATCAACAAAGTCCACGAGGGTAGCATCTTCCAAAAAAAGAGATGTGCAAGAACAAGGGGGCACAATTTGAAGATAGAGGGGGGATGGCTCAGAGGTAATGTGAGGAAGTCTTTTTTCACAGAGAGGGTTGTGGATGCATGGAACAGCCTCCCTGAGGAGGTCGTGGAGTCAAGAACAGTGGGGGAATTCAAGAATGCATGGGACATAAGGCAGTCCTAGCGGGAGGTAGGAGGAAGTAAGCTGTTGGTTAACTAGGTTCTGCAGCTTATCTGTTAGGTAGGAAAATGGGCAGACTAGGTGGGCCAAGCAGTCCTTATCTGCCGTCAAATTCTATGTTTCTATGTAACTCTCTACCTCATCAGAATCACGAGTGCAGGACCATGGAGAGCTTCAAAGCAGGCCTAAAAACCTACTTGTTTCAGCAAGCATTCAGTATTTAGTGATTATTTAATCTGACTTACTTACATTTGTATTGCAAATATTTTCAGACTGTTTTGTTCCGTTTTATATAGTTTAATAATCTACAGCACTTTGATTTTTAGAACTGCGCTCTACAAATAAAGCATATTATTATATATGAAGGTACCCAATTAGCATATTATATCAGTTAGTTAATGACACTGTATTAACGTGTAATTAACACCTTAATAACACATAAATACACACACACATATATATTCATGGCAAAAAACTCTGTTTAATGCATCAGTTAGAGTTGTTCCACAGTGACAAAAGTGAGGAAATTTGCGTTAGGGTTGAAAACCCTAACTCGCATCCCCACCACACCACCATACACACACATACACGCAAGTAGGGAAGGACCAAAGCAACACAACCAAATCACACACAACCAGCAGGAGGTGTATACCTGTGTTACTGTAGGAAGTAGAGAAATCCAACTTCAGATATCATGTATTATTTACAAAGTTGTTCTACAAGGTTAGTTCACATAAATGTGAACCAAGCTGGCAGTAGCGAAAACGGTGTACCTCACTTCCTTTTCAACATATGTGGCGAAAGGCATCATGGGTACTGCACTGTTAGTCTATGGCAAATTGCTCAATTTTGGAACAGTGTAACTTTGTCATCCTTAAGTATTTTAGCACAGGACTTCCGGTGGAGACATGGCGGCGGCATGAGCACGCAGGGAATCGAGCTTCACTAAACCACCGCTAAAATACAGCATTTCTCTCCCATTAAATGCCTACAGAAGCATCTAAAACTAGCAACAAGAACTACCGTTTACTTCAGGGAAGACATTAAAACAGTTAACTTGTTCCCCTCTGGATATGGCAAGGCTAGACAAAAAACGATACTAGACCCTGCAGGATTTGCCAGAAACTGAATATAGCGGCCTACCAAACATCAAGACGCCCTCCCGTACTGCTTCTCAACCTGATTCCAAATGGGGGAAAAGGGGCGATAAAAAGAAACCAATACAGGAAAATGTACCTGCTGATGCAATTCTTTCAGCTACCTCCGAGTTTCGATCGGAGATGAGAAACGCCCTGAAAGACATTCGCACAGATTTGGGGAACTTGCAGTTGCAGGTAGCTGAAGCAGATGCCCTGATCTTAGAAAATACCAACAAAATAACCATTCTTGAAAGGGCAGTACATTCTTTGGCAGAAGAGCAATACCATCAAGCTTTGAGGCAAGAAGATATGGAGGACAGGGGTCGGCGAAAAAATATATGGCTATATGGGATTCCAGAGGGGGAGGAAGGGACTGACCCTGCTGCTTTTGCCGACTATTTTTTCCGATTAACCCTGGACTTAAGCCCAGAATTTCAAATAAATATAGAGAGCTCATCAGTGCTTACTCCCTGACCTCTGACATGGAGCAAGATGGTTATTATTTTAATTTACAAGCTTCTCCCAAAGGATCAAATATTGACAAAAGCTTGGCGCAAACAAAAAGTTATATTGAGGATCGTTGCATCATATTTGACAATGACTATGACCCGGCGACTCGGCACCTAGAGAGTGAGTACTCCCTCATTTCTCATCCTCCCAGCTAACAATCTAAAATTTCACACTCCCTATCCCGCCAAGTTGTCGGTTCACTTTTCAAATGGCTTAGCTGCATACAATTCAGTAACAGAAGCGAAATCTGACCTGCTCCAATGAGGGATAATAAACAAAAGTTCTCAAATGGGCTGCAAGGGAAAGGCACACAATATCCAGATCAAGGCCCCAAGACAAAGACCGAACAGAGATTGGAGATCAGTACTTGCAGAGACTTCTAGAAAACACAAAATCCTTGAGGAACCTGACACTCCAAATGGACAGAGAGGTTTAAACCTTCATAAGAGGTACCATTTTTGGGTTGAGTTTACGATGCCCGTGGGGGAGAGGGAGATTGTCCAAAAGAAGGGTTTGAGGGTAGAGAGCGAGCTATAACTCCATTGCATGGCCACTGCATATATACTAAAGGCCTCTAACATAAACAAGGCCTATTCTGGATGACCTTTGAAGTGCTCAACTTTCCTCTCACTCGATGTGGAATATATTGGAGATCCCCCCTTCTTCATCTCTCAGGCCCGGGGACTTGTGCCTGAACAGGTCTCCTCTCTCATCGTCTTTACTTAGAGAGCTGCTCCACTCAGCATGACTCCTTTTAAACCACCATTGAGTCACTACAGATAACCATTGCATTTAGTTCTGGTCTCAATACGATTAGAGAACAGGCAGAAACTGAGATCTGGGACCATGTCGCGATCAGACTGTCTTTTACAATGCAGAAAAGAGTGTATGTTCTGCCTTTTCTCTGCTTTAAGAACGTGGGGGAGATGGAAAGGCTTGAGTTTGTGTGCGGACTATATATAACTGTTTTAGGGAGGTTGAGGGTAAGTGATTACACCATGGAAACCCACTATAAAATATATTGTGTGACTTTGATAATGCCTCAGAGGGGTGGTCTATGGAGCGCTCGATTCTCCCCTCACTCGGAGTGGAGAGATATAGAGATCCCTCCTCTGTCTCCTGGGATTGGGGGCTCACGGCTTTCTGGGTCTCCTCACCTATCCTACAAGAATGATCCCACTCTGAACATTGTGGAGCCGTTTTGGGTGCCCATCACCTTAAGTCCTGATTCCACTGAATTAAATGTTTGGGATCGGGTATTATATGATGCACCCCGTGAAAGTAAAGGTGGTACCGTAGGGGATACAGTTTGTCCTGACACTGACCTTGATGAATTCATTAGGGGAAGAAGATACACTTTACAGTATCCTTTAATTGAAGAACTTCTGATCTCCACAAGATTAGAATGCTAAGGGATAAGGCAAGGTTGTTTTTCTATCTCTATCACTGAAACAAAATATGAAAAGGGAGACGGTGGAATCTAGAATATATGTGAGATATCTCTGGGCACGATATGTCCTTTAGAGGAAAAGTTGAGACAGTTCTACATTTTCTCCCTTCCACATCTAGTTTAATTGTTCCGCCTCCCCGAGGGGGATAAGATTCTTATTTACTGGGGGACAAGGGGCTCATCCATTGATTATTAGAGTTACTTAATGACTTGAAACCTGTATCAGGTTTATGTCCCACCACTACAGGTTTTATCCTATACATTGGGCTAGTTCCTAGAGAGGGAGTTCCCTCTCAAGTGGGATAAGAGCCACATTTGCTGGGTCATCCCCCACTTACCTAGGAGAAAAGAAATTTCTTCATCCTAGGATTCGGGTTGGAGATGGCTAAATCGCCCCCATTTGTGGAAGAACGCTTGTACATAGTTGTCTCTTTTGAGAGATTAATAGTTAATGGTTATATTAGGTTACAAATAAGACTGTTAATTTTGTGCTTATTGTTTTTGGTAAACTTAAAAAAGGATGGTGACACACTGCAATTTAACAGATATGTGCTCCCCTTCTGGCATTGGGTGTGGGAGGCTGGGGGGTCATGGGATACAGGTATTCCGTTTTGTCCAGATACGCTGGAATTGGTGATATTAGACCTCTGGACAGGAAATGGGAAGCTTGCCTTGTAGTCCTGGCCTTCGTGGGCCTTCGATGTCTCAAATGCTCCACCAGATATACAATATTGATGTTTATTCCCTGGGGCTATGGTTAATGTACCGGTAAAGATTTTTTCGCAGAATGTGAACGGCCTACATTCCCCTATTAAACGATCTAAAATTATGCAACATCTTCGTAAACAGAAGGCAGATTTATACTTCTTACAAGAGTCCCACCTTTGCACTCTTGAACACTCAAAACTTCACTGGGGCGGGCACTGTTGGGTTTTGGCATCCTCCCACCTGAGTGGACATAAAAGGGGAACAGCGATTTTAATACCAGCATCTAACCCATTAGAAATCCAAGACACTTTTTCTGACCCACAAGGTCATTATGTGATCCTTACAGGAACAATAGACTCTCAGACAGTGACCTTAGTAAATGACTATCTCCCTCCTCAGACTTCGCTCCCAATAATAAGGATTTTTTCTGCAAAAGGCGATGGAGAGACTTAAGGGTATTTTAATAATGGGTGGAGATTTTAATGTTTCCCTTCACCCCCACCTTGATTCTTCAAATCTTAAACCACAAAGGCTCTCTAAAGCTGCCAAGCATTTAAAGGGGAATCTATCTTTTCTAGGCATAGAGGACACTTGGAGGAGGATTCTCCCATCTGCCCCAGGATATACCTTTTTTCCGGGAGACACAATTCATAGCCTCACGTAGACTACTTATTTGTGACAGGGGAGCATCTTACCCAGATTCAAGACATTTTAATTGAACTCAGAATCTTAATCAGATTACAACCCTTTGATTCGTAAAAGTAATCTGGGAAAACAAAAGAAGTTCAGACTCTGGAGGTTTAATAATTCCCTGTTAAGAGATCAGACATTTTTAGACCATTTTAAGACACGTATCCCACAAGCAATACAAGAAAACTCCTCCCCAGAGGTACCTCATGTCATACATGGGATGCATTAAAGGCAGTATTACATTGGGAGATGCTAGAGTATGCATTCCGTAAACAAAGAGAAATACAGGCAAGACTAAATTACCTTTTGGCATCATACCAAATGCTATTTAGGGAAGGCGATATGACCTTATAACGTCGAATACAGTCTATAAAAAACAAGATATACAAAAAATAATAGACTACAGGACCCTACAGAGTCTGAATTATCTATGCCATTATAATTATGATGGAGGTGCTAGAGGTGCCAAAGTACTGGCCTGGAAATTAAGAGCAAATAAAAAAGCCTCTACTATTTTAAAATTAAAAACTCCCACTTCAGATATTCCTTTCCATAAAGGAGATAATATTAAACAGGCTTATAAACAGTTTTACGAGGCCCTATATACTGCTCCCCACCTCCTTCATAATCAAGAAGAGCTTGTTTCGAGTTTCTTAAGAAAGCTTCGATTACCTCTCCCGAAAGTCTCTCAAAGGGAGTTCTTGGAACTCCCTATTAGTCCTGAGGAAATCCTTTTCCAGGTTAAACATCTGAAACCCCTAAAATGCCCAGGCCCAAATGGTTCTGGACCAGAATGGTAGAAGGTTTTCATTCCTCAGTTGCTCCCTAGTTTGTTATTAGCATGTCGAGCAGTAAAGGAAGGACAAACCCCATCTCCTTCCTGAAATTGCACAGTTTTATCTCCTCTACTCAAGCCTGAAAAGGACCCCACCCTTCCATCCTCATACCGCCAAAACTCAACATTGAATGTGGATTATAAAATATTTACGGCCATATGGGGCAAAAGATTGGAACCTATTCTTATCCAGCTAATTCACCAAGATCAATCAAGTTTTATAAAGCAGAGCAATACCTCCGATAATCTAAGAAGGCTTATGCCAATAAAGCATTTGACAGGGTAAGCTCTGAATACTTATGGGCAGTCCTGCTGAAATATTACTTCCCAGATTTTTTATAACTTGTTTGAAAAATTTATATTCCCAACCGAGTGCTTACATTCGGGTCAATGGTTCCCTGTCTCAACTGATCCATATTCAAAGATGCACAAGACGGGGTTGTCCCTTATCCCCATTATTATTTGCCCTATACATCGAACCTTTAGCAGAGACAATTAGAGAGAATGCCTCTACAGAAGCAGTCCCAGTGGGCCAAAGAGAACATAAGGTGGCGTTGTGCGTAGATGATATTTTGGTCACTGCTCTGTCCGCTGCTACTTCTCTCTCGGCTTTGTGGGAATTGTTAGAGGACTTCAGAAAGTATCGGGTTTCCAGTTGAATGTACTGAAAACAGATTTTATTCCCCTGTATTTTACTCCATCTCAGGAGCATAAAATAAATACCCCATTAAAGGGTATAAAACAACATTTAAATACTTGGGAATCATTGTTCCAAAAAATTTAGATAACCTGGAACTGCTAAACTATGAACCTCTCTCCAATCAGATACAAAAGGATTTGTCAACTTGGGCTTGGTTACCATTAAATTTTTTCCAAAGAATAGAGACTATCCGTATGATAGTCCTCCCAAAATTATTATATCTATTCCAGAACATCCCTACTTTTCCTTCTGGTTTTTATTTCAAATCTTGGAATAAAATTATATCTAATTTTATATGGAACGGACAGAAGCCGAGACTGATTATGTCCCTTTTGCAGCTTCCACTTTCCTGGGGGGGGGTAATCTTCCAAATTTGGAACTTTATGTGAAAGCATCATTCTATAAAATGTTATCATTATGGTTATCACCAACCTATCAATCTCCCTGGAAAGATCTGGAATTCACCACTAATGACCTATACGACATTACTAAGGTGACACTAGCTCCAGCTACTAGACTACCTCCCCTTCGCAATTTTACTCCAGTCACAGCTCAAGTCTTAAAACAATGGAGTAAGCTAAAACAACATAAAGCCTTTAGGGACCTCTTCTTCTTCTTCTTTACCCATATCTCGGAGGATGATCGATTTCTTTCGGCATCCTTCGATCATACCTTTTCTAAATGGAGACAAGTAGGGCATCAATTTTTTAGGCAATTTCTCACCCCCTCTGGTATCGTCCCATTTGAAACTTTAAAAATAAAATATGGCTTATCCAACAAGGACCATTTTAGATATAACCAGGTGAGGAATTATCTCCTGAGACAAAGAGATGTTATTCATAAATTGCAAGACCCACTGCCTATGGCTTGGAAATATTTAGAGAATAATATTAAGGGTCAGCTGTGGCCTCACCAGGTGTTTTTTTTATATAAAATACTAAGGGAAGGAATGGGCGGCGAGTTCTCACTATCAATTCTTAATAGTTGGTGCAGAGACCTAGAATTGGATATATCAGAACAAGAGTGGCTTCAGGCATCCTCTCAGGCATGCAAAGTTACATGGGCCACTAGGTGGCGAGAGTTTGCATGGAAATGTAGAAGCCGTTATTTCCATTCTCCTGCAATATTAACTAAATACCTTCTGGCTTCATTTGGGAAGTGCTGGTGGAAATGTTCTTGCGAGCTGGCAGACAATGGATACATTTTTTGGTCATGTCCTCGACTACTGCCCTTTTGGTGTTCTTTACAACAAGAAATTTCAGAGTGTTTGGGAGAACCAAATGAACTTACAGTAGAAATGGTATTGCTTTCTATTTTTCCTCAACACAACCCATCCTGGCACCAGACCCTGTTACCCATTTATATTTTGGCAGCCAAAAAGGCTATAACACAACAGTGGGGATCCCCAGTAGTTCCAACAACTGGAGATTGGAGGCGGTTTGTGGCAGATATATACCATATGGAATCCCTTTCAGCTATACTCCATAACAAACAATCTGTTTTTGAACCCTTATGGAGACCATGGGTGATATTTTTTTCAGACTTTGACTCTGATTTTATTCCTTGAGCCTCACCATGTCCTATTATATGAGACTCGTAGTGGGGAGGGACCTAATAGACTGAGGAAATGTGGGCAAATCACAAAAGACTGATCTGTAGTTCTGGGGAAATGTTACTTTACACACTATCTGGGAGCACTATGTCACTATAAAATATTTTATTCAATCATTATTTAAATATTAGTATGTTACTAGAGATGACAGTAACAGTAAGGCTTTATTAGAATTGAAGTTAAAAATTATAAAACATCTGTAACTATAATAAGATATGCAATATGTCAATGATTGTATCAAGTATACTTTTACCTGTCACATTCATATAATGAAAAAAAAAAGTATTTTTGCACAAAAGCAAGAAAAGGCACATCTGTGGGACAGGTCTTGCCACCCTGCAAATTTCAGCCCAAAGAACCCAACCATTTGCTTGCAGGATGATGGCAAACATATGCAGTCATTAGAAGCATACTTTTGCAAAATACTTTCTCAAACATGAAAGTGTTGCAAGCAGAAGACACGAAAGTGTCGCATTTGTGGAAGCGTATAAAGTAGTACTGCAAAATACTGTCTCAAACATGAAAGCGTCGCAAACGGAAGACACGACTGTGTCGCATTTGCAAAAGCTTGCAAAACAGTGTCGCAAAATACTGTCACAAACACGAAAGTGTCTCAAATGCATAGTACGACACTATCACATTTGCTAAAGTGATTTTCGAAAGTATTTCAGGGAATGTGCAAAATCCTCTTATGGATCTTGTGAACCCCAAAATAGCATATGTGTACTCTGTGTTATGTGTTGGTGGCAGCGTGTGGCCCAACATGCTCAGTTGTCCGTTGTTGTATGTGTTTTGCAGTGCGTGGATTGTCCAGGTTTAGAGTTAGCAATGTTGTCTCCATTCCACAGCCCGAAGAGAGCATGGGTGTGTGGTTTCGTGCTTTAGATAGCTGTATGTTATTCCTGTTACCTGCTGCTGGTTTGTGTGATTGGTTGTGTTGCCTTGGTCCTTCCCCTACTTGCATCTGTGTGTGTGTGTGTGTGTGTGTGTGTGTGTGTGTGTGTGTGTGTGGTGGGGGGGGGGGATGCGTAGTTAGGGTTTTCAACCCTAACACCAAATTTCCTCGCTTTTGTCACTGCGGAACAACCCTAACTGATGCATTAAACAGAGTTTTCTGCCATGAATTTCCATTCTTTTTGAGAATGTGCACTATAAATAGTGAATGGAATGTGGTGGTGGGAGCGCACCCAAAATGTGATTATTTTGTCACTGTGTTGCGCAAAAAACTGTATGACCAAGTGAAATGAAAATTGGTAAATGAAGACATGTACCATGGCACACCGTGTGTCCAGAATTGTGTGCACATCTGTTCAACGGTCACACAGCGCCACGTGCAAACAACGTAACAGACACAATTTAGCAACCATAAGTGCCACCGACCCGAAAATGGACACACAGAGATGAATTATTACTCTTTGTACACTGCAAATGCCAGGCAAATCGTACACACGGTTCAGAAGTTATTGAAGTGTAATGAACCAAATTTTCATTCGTCAGAGTGGCATAATTCTGTACCTATTAATGTTTTACACAAGAAACCACTGCAAGGCACCTCCGAGCCACTAGGGCTACCTATGCTATAAATGTAGAGGCAGTAGCAATATGCAGATCGCTATGCAAAAAACGCTAACTGCGTCATGCAGTATCTCGCAGCAAATTATTTTTAAAAGATGTAAATAGCATAATTCACATCTCCATGACATCCACTCAACACCCTCCAAATTTCATGTGAAAAGACCAAATTGTTCCAAAGATATTAAATTTTTATGTTTCTGTACCTTTAAGAAATCACAGTCAAAAATGCACTAAAATGGCAGACTGCGAAGCGGGGCAACTTCAAATGGCCATAACTCTGGAACGGAACAACATTTTTTCACCAAACAAAAAATGGCATATTCCCTGAACAAAAGTCTTTCTACCTACCAAGTGTCAGACCAATAAACCATACACTGGCTGTGCTATGTGTCGTGGTAGACAGTGCAGTGCATTACACAAATGCAAAAACACAAATGGTAATGTTAAAGCAATCTGTGATGGAAACAATGAAGTAAAATAGTAACGCTAACTGTAATGCAAACACAAGCACAAACGGAAATGCACATGGTGACGCAAATGGTAAGAGAAATGTAAACATTAATGAAAACAGAAACGCAAATGGTAACGCAAATGCTCCCGGCAACAGAAACACAAATGGTAATAAAATGCAAATGGTAAGTGAAATGCAAACAGAAATGCAAATGGTAACGGCAACAGCAATGCAGAAGGAAGCGGTAATGCAATCAACAATGGAAACGCTACCAAAAACACGAATGTTAAGGCCAACAGAAATGCAAATGCAAACAGTGAAGAACATGCAAACCGCAACGGTAACGCAATTGGAAATGGAAAACAGCTAAGGTAACACCAATGATGACGCCAAAGAGAACACTAACACAAACAGAAATGCAAATGCAAGCATGTACGCAAACGCAAATGGTAATGCACACGGTCAAGGTAACAGAATTGGAAACACAAACGCTTATGGTAACACCAACAATGACGCCAACGGAAACGCAAACGAAAGAGCATACGCAAACACAAATGGTAATGCACCTGGTGACACAAAAGGAAACAAACAAAAACAGTAATGGAAACACAAATGTTAACAGTGACGCAAATGCAAGGGTAACCTAACGCCTACGGTGACACAAATGGTAATGAAAACGTAAGCGGAAATGCTAACTGTTACAATGTATAGCGCACACACTTTTTTTCCCAAAAAGGTGCATTCAGAAGCACAGTGAATTCAAAGAATGTATGCATAATAATGGCCCTCGGTGCAGAAAATGAACACTTGGGATACTAAATTGTTTACATCTCAGGAACCGTACGAGGTAGAAAAAAAAAAACTCATTATTTATGAGTTTCCTGGGTAGTTTTGTACTTAGCCCCCTAGCGGGGAGCTAAGCATTTTTCCGACGAAAAGTCCGTATCTCTAACACGAAAGGTGCAGCGGACGTCGTAATGTTAGCCTACTGGAAAAATTGTCAACTCCGGAGTACAGTAGCTTTGCAGCCCTCTAATATTTTGTCACCAAACCACCAAAAGGCACATCTGTGTGATCTTGGCTTTCTTCCCTCCAAATTGCAGCCCAAAAGACCAAATTGTTCTTTTGCAGCAGGGTGGCAAAGATTTCCTACTATTTTGGGCATAGTGTCGCAAATCACAGCACTTTTGCAAATAAAAACACAAGTGCGACACTACTTTTTACAAACATTTTAAAAACATATTTCTGGGGTGTTTAACCCCCAAAAAAAAAAGACATGGCTAGCATCCTCAGGACTCAACTAGGTGAATACAGCAAGAATTGTGTCCCAAGAGGGTCCCACATTTAAATGCCAAGGATTTCTGTGACCACCAACTGAAAACAAGATGGTGAATTTGCAACACTACAGGAGTCTTTTGTGACACTAAAAACTGCATTTGCGACACTGTTGAACTTTTTGTTCACTTTTCCCATTGACTATAATGGGAAACTTGTTTTTTGAATATCTTTTGAACCGTCTTAATATTTTTTTCATGAAATCTTCAAAAGGCACATTTGGGAACAATGTGCCTTTTGTGCTGCATGTCCCCTGAAGTTTTTGGACTGGTCGGCAAACCACGATGCATTACTTGAAGTCTTGAACAAAGAATGCACAAAAAGCGTAAATATGACTTTCTACAGTGCTATATAGCTCCGCAATTCTATATATCCGACTGTTACTGAAACTTGACAGATCCAGAGATCTGTGGTACCCTTCCATGCATGCCAAATTTCAGGCAAATCCGTCATATGGTGGTAAAATTATTAAGCTGAAAATTTCACACTTTAACCTTAATGGGGTACTCAACCCTAACTATTGTGGCACTACTGTGCCACACGTATATGTGTGTGTATATATATATATATATATATATATATATATATATATATATATATTACACCCTATATTTAGGGCTGTATGGGCACTTCAACGTTAAACCCCCAATTTTGCACTTTAATAACTCTGCAACCATTCAACAGATTTGCATGAAATTTTGCGTGTGCGCTCTCATGGGGCAGATCTTTTCAAGTACCAAGATTCAATCCAGTCAGATGCATGGATTTTGAGATACAGATAGTGCAAAAAATATAATTTTTTTTAATTTTTTCCCTATTGGTTTGAATGGGTTTTCTGTCAACTCATCTAGCGCCCAGACAGTTTTGAATTTTGGCCTTAAATTTTCTGGATAGAAAGAGGCTGGCCCACAGCTGTGCCTTTTGTTTGTTTGGTGAAAAAATATTAATCCATTCCACAGTTATTTACATTTTGAATAACTGGTTCTAAGCATGCTCAGTAAGCACTGAAAAATAGCTGTATGAGAGGAAAAAAGAATCTTTTTTCGTAAGGAGCCACATTTGAAAACCCACAAAAATGACATTCCTAAGAGTAACCAACAAATGTAGCTTGCTTATCCGGACACCTTAAGCTGGATTCTGCATTTATGCAGTCCGGGGAATAGTTCTGGGCACAGGTAGCAGACAGGAGAGGGAGGTAAAGTGCCTTCCAGGAGACACAGCTCAGAGGGAAGGGAGGCAAATCCAGAGGATAGCTACAGCAATAGCAAGGAAGGGGGAACTGGATATCTTTGTCCATCTGAGGACAAAAGACCCAGCCAGTGAGAAGGTGAGCATAGAGCTGGTGCATCAGGACTTTGGGGAGTTGGGTAGGCGCCTTGGAGAGGTAGTGGGCTCTGTAACATTCTCAAAGGTGCTGCCAGTCCATGGCATGGGGAGGCTCAAAATCTCCACATCAGCAAGTTCAACACGTGGTTGAAGGGCTAGAGTGGAGATAAGGGTTTTGGCTTCATTGAGGACTGGGGACCCACCTGGAGGGATGAGGGCCTGTATAAGGGGGATGGCCTTCATCCATCTAGGAAGGGGACTGCAGTCCTCAGTGAACAGTTTAGATGCTTCATTGGTAAACATTTAAATGGGCCAAGAAAAGACAGCTGGGAACAAGGAGACTTTGGTGGCCCACCACCACAGGTCAGAGAAGACAGCACGTAGGAGCAGGAGAAAATGTTATTGTTAGAAGCTGAGGTTCAATGCAGGGAAATGCAAGGTACTCCACCTGGGGGCCAGAAACCCAGGCCAAGTGTACACCCTGGGGAATGCTACAAGTCTCGATGGCTGAGAGGGACCTGGGGTGGTGGTGGATGTCAAGATGAACAACTCTGAGACTTGTAGGAGGCAGCAGCCAAGGCCAACAGGATGCTGGGATGCATCGCTAGGGGATCACCTCCAGAAGGAGGAAGTGATACTCCCTCTGTATAACTTCTTGGTGAGGCGCACCTTGAGTACGTGCAGTTTGGAAGCCACACTTAAGCGGGACATTAACCTCCTGGAGAGGGTCCAGAGGGAGGCAACCAAAATGATTTGGGGCTTGGGGGACAGGACCTATGAGGAGAGGCTCGAAGAGCTAATTATGTACACATTGGAAGAGAGAGGGACCAGGGGACATGATAGAGGTCTTTAGGTACATGAAGAGGATAAATAGGGGAGAACAGTGGGGTGCTTGAAGGAAGGAGGAAGGGGCCACTAGAGGGCATGGGTGGAAGCTGGAGGGGAAGATTCAGGGAGAAAGGAGGAGGTGCTACTTCACTGAGGAGGTGGTGGAGCCATGGAATGCACTGCCTAGGGGGCTGGTGGAGGCAGAGACAGTGGAGGGTTCAAGAGGGGGTGGGACAGGTACAGGGGAAGGGTTCTGGAAGCAAAATCCAATGCAGCAAGAATATCCAGAACTGGGAAGGGAGAAGCCAGAGAAGGCGAGAGGGACAGCAAGGTCAGCACCCAGGCTGGGGACTGACCAAACGAGCAGACACGAAAGACCGTTAGGCCTATTCTGCTGGCATTTTAGTATGTTAGTATGTTAGAAATCCCAGACATCGGTACAAGGGGTAAGGTAAAGGAAAGGAGGCAACAAAAAAAAAAAAAAGGGGTGGAAAAAGGGAGGAGGGCATAAGTAGAAATTCAGGAGGAACAGGCTGCGAAAAAGGGACAGATATTCCTGAGGCCATTACAAGGGGAAAGGTCACCCCATTCTATAAACTCCACAAACATATACACTTCACAGGGTGAGCTTTAGGGTTGACAGCCCCTAGGAAGACTCCGCCCCTTATCTGCTTTAGGGGTGACACTGGGGTTTCAGTGTTGGAAACCCTAAAGCTACATTTCCCTACTTTTGTCACATTAGCCTGAACCCTAAATGTTGAATTAACGCAGTTTTTTTGCAAAGAATATGTATAAAATAGAGAATAATATATGGGGTGGTGTGTGTAAAGTCCGAGATTTTACATGACACTCCGAAGCCAGGGATGTGCTAAAGTATAAACCCCGAGGCGAAGCCCGAGGGGTTTATAAACTGCATCCTTATTAACGAGGTGTGTAAAATCCGAGTTTTACACACACTACCCCTTATTTTATTTTTTATAATTGCTGGACAGCAATTTTTTCCAGCCCTGTGTCTGAATCTCTCTCACACACACTCTGACTCTCTGTCTCACATACACACACATACTGTGACTCTCTGTCTCTCACAGACACACACACACTGTGACTCTCTGTCACACACACACACACACACACACACACACACACACACACACACCTGTCTGTCTTTCCAGTCGCTTTTTCGTTTGTTTTTAATCGTTTGCTTTTTTTTTTTTTTTTTTTTTAATCTTTGGCCAAAGTTCTGTGTGGAAATTGCGATCATCTTACCTCAAGGAGCGAGGTATGAGCCGTTCATGTTGTCTTCTTGACTTTCGAATGGCGATCAACCAGATATTTAAATGACTGTTTAATTTTTTTTTAAAAAGACGAGTACTTTCGGTCTGGCGACTCGGCGGCTCCTCTCGGCTCCTCGTTATGCGGGTAAGGACGCACCATGTTTGCTCACGAGTGGAAGCCCGCCCAGTAGGACATTAATAGCCAATTAGGGAGTGGCTGTTCTCGATTGATGTGGGCGCTATGGTTTGTTTATAACCTGCGAGTTATAACGGCAAATTATAACTCGGTCAGCCTATGGAAAAAATTGCTGGCCAGTAATTATATAACTATTATTATATATGCTCTACCGCTATATTATTGTGTTAACATCTTAATAACACATTACTACCCAACACACTACAAACAGCCCCAATAACAAATGTAACAAGCCCCTTAACAACATATGTAACAAGCCCCATAATAACACATGCAACAGCCACACCAACTCCCCCCCCAAAACTATGACAAAGTGTCCAACCTAATCCACTGTATAAGACAGCAATGTCTGGCATACTCATGAACTAAATAACATCTCAGGGTCAAAAAAACTTATGAAAGCTACTTGGCCCTTTGGGCTCGTGACTTTATGACTTATTCGATCCCTCGATGTTATTATTTCCTTATATACCACACCATGCCATCATTTATTTATTTGTTTGTTTACCGGATAAGTGCACTGATCCAAGGGACCATTTTCAGGCACGACCTGGGCCATGAAGATGGCACAAAATACAGTGGGAGCAGGTACAATAGGAGTTTCAAAGGGAAAGGGAACATTATGTAACCAGAAGTAGCACACTAAGCCAAAGCTTGTATACAGATGCGACCTGGGAGCACAAGGAAGTTAAGTGACTTGCTCAGGTTCACACAGTATACACCTAGGCGGCTGTGGGATTCAAACCCAGGTCTCCAGATCTGCAATTCAGAGCCTTAACCCACTGCGTTATACTGACTACAAGTTTCAAGTACAATACAGAGCACTGGAACACATTCAAGGATTACTATACACTTATGTACAAGGATAGCATGAAGTGGTTACAGTACAAGTAAATATAGTGTACATCAATACAGTTTGACACAAAACATTATATTATCTCTCTCTCTCTCTCTCTCTCTACCTACCTATCTGATACGCAACAGGGACCTGTGGAATAAATTATTTATTTTCAAAAGAGCTGTTTGACCTTTGGTAACCTCACGGTGGAAAATAGAACTTTAAATACCTGTAAATTTTCTTTCTCTGACTGCTGGTCTCCGGGCTCATCACTTCTATGAGGTCCTTCCTGGACCCACGTGACAGGCAGGAGGTATACAGACTTCAGCAGGATGGTGATACCCTCCCACTCACTTCCTCCAGACATCAGTACTTCTATAGGCTTTGTCTTCTGAGGACACACATAACTTGGAACAAAACAAAAGAAAGGTTAGTGTAACTTGTAGCCGGAGGCCGATTTTCAGCATTCTGGGTGGGACGGAGCCCGGAGACTAGCAGTCAGAGAAAGAAAATTTACAGGCATTTAAATTTCAATTTCTCTCTCCTAAAGCTGGTCTCCGGGCTCATCACTTCTGTGATATACTAAAGCAGTAAATCCCTCCACGACCTGGGTGGGAAGAAAGTTCATAATCCCTTATGGGTCCACCACTGCCTGGAGGACCCTGCGACCAAAGGACGCCTCAGTCGATGCGGCGACATCCAGCTTGTAGAATTTTGCAAAGGTATGGATGGATGACCACATGGCCACTCTACATAAGTCTGCCAGGGAAACTTCTCTAAAGTCCTCCCAGGATGCAGCTATCGCAGAGGTTGAGTGTGCTCACACTGGTCCCAGCAGGTCAATCCCAGCCTTCTGGTAGGCCATGGTGAGGGTGGAACGAATCCACCTTGCAATAGAGTCCTTTGATGCCTTCTTACCAATGTTCGGTCCTGATGCAAGAATGAATGGACCGGAAGTCTTACGGACAGAGTCAGGTTTCTTGATGTCAATTTTGAGTGTTCTCTGTGGATCAAGTGTGTGAAATTCTCTCTCCTTCTCATTCTTGGGGTGAGAACAGAATGAGGGAATGTTCAAGACTTGGTTGCAGTGAAAATGAGACATCACCTTTGGTAAAAAGGACTGATCTGTCCGCATAACTACTGAGTCTTGATGAAATATGGTGTAAGGTTCTTTGGATGACAGGGCTCCTATCTCACTGATGTGTCGGGCTGAGGTGATTGCAATGAGAAAGATGGCCTTCGTAGTGAGATGAAGTAAGGATGCATCCTTTAAGGGCTCAAAAGGTGGTTTGATGAGTGCACCGAGTACTAGATTGAGCCTCCAAGGAGGTACTACAGGTTTTACTGGAGGACGCTTCAAGGTTGCTGCTCTCAGAAATCGTCGAACATGAGGAAGAGCTCCTAACGATTCGCCTGAGTCCGGTAACATAAGCGCCCCTAAAGCAGACACCTGGACTCTTAAGGTAGCTGGTTGGAAGCCCTTGTCGAAACCCGCCTGAAGGAACTGAAGGATGGTAGGCAGAGACAGAGTCATCCGGTAGAGAGGTGTCTCATACCAGAACAGGAATTTTCTCCAGATCCTATAATAAACCCTGGAGGATGAAGCCCACCTGAATTGAATCATCATTTCTAGGATAGGTGCAGAGAAACCTAACTCCTTGAGAGTTTCCGCTCCATCTCCATGCCAACAGGGACAGATTGTGAGGACTGGGGTGCAGCACTGGTCCTTGATGTAGTAGGTCTGGGCTTACTTGGAATGCCAGGGGAGAATCTTGAACTGCTGCAGTGCCAGGTGGACTGCCAGCATCTCCAGTACATTGATGCTGTAGAGGGACTCCACCAGAGACCACTTGTCCTGTGTCAAGAGCTGTTCTCAATGTGCCCCCCAGGCCTGGAGACTGGCATCAGTGGTGACTCTGATCTGGTGAGGGTTTCCCCAGACTGAGACCCCTCATGATGTTGTTTTGCTGAGTCCACCATATCAGGGAGTCCTTCACCTGATGAGATACTTGAATCCTCTGGTCCACTGTGCCCCTCAATTGGAACCATTGCTGGAGGAGACCCGACTGGAGAGGTCACATGTGGACTAGTGCCCAGGGGACTGAGTCTGCCAGGGAAACCATCGTCCCTATGAGTTGCATGAAAGAGCGAGCTGGCAGAGATTGAGCTGCTTGGAATTTATAGATGAGAGCCCTCAGTTCTTTGAATTTCGACTATGTGGGGAAAACTTTGTTTTGGATCGTGTTGATATTCACTCCAGATGGCTCAGAGACTGTGACAGTCGCAGAGAGCTCTTCTTCAGGTTGATAAGAACCCCGGAGAGGAAAGGCACTGAGTGACCTCCATCACTGCTTGAACGTACCCTGGGGCTTTGATGAGAATATTATCCAGGTATGGGAAGAGCTGGATCCCTTGCATTCGGAGGAGAGCGACCACTGTTACCAGTACTTTGGAGAAGACTCTGGGGACTTCGGACAGGCCAAAGGGCAGCGCCGTGAATTGAAAATGGTGACCTTCCACTTTGAATCTCAGAAACTGACGGTGTGCTTTCCAGATGGGAATATGCAGATAAGCATCTTGTAAATCTACTGAGGCCAAAAAGTCCCCCTGATGGATTTCTCAGATGATGGAGGACAGGGTCTCCATCTTGAATCTTCTGTGACGCACAAAGCCATTTAGAAACTTGAGATCTAATACTGGCCGGAAGCCCCCTGAGCATTCTGACACTATGAAGAATAGGGAGTACACTCCTCTGTTCCTTTCTGGAGCGGGGACTTGTTTGATCACTGCTGCCTGTATGAGATCTGTAATCGCCTGCAGGGTCGCTGCTCGTTTTACTGGGTTGCTTGAGACTGGCAAGGGCACTATGTGGGCCGGGGGGGGGCAGGAGTCGAACTCGATGAAGTAACCTCTTTGCGAATTACGTCTAACACCCACTTGTCCATGGTGGTGCAGACCTATTCCTCGAAAAAGCTGGAAAGCCTGCCCCCAACGCAAGGATGGGTCCGTGAGTCCTCACTGTGATTTTTCTGGAGTCGCCCTCGGTATCTTGGGTGTCTCCCTTTCCACATCGGAAGCTACGTTGGTTGTGCAAGTTGAACCAGGATCATCTGCCTGGAGTCCACTTGTTCTGGCCCCTGGAATAATTTTGGGCTCGAAAATTCTGTCTGGACCCCGAGGCCCCAGGGCTTGTTCCTTCCCTGGGTTTGTGGCATTAGCACTTTCGTAGTTTCTGCAGATTCCTTGACCGCCTCCTTTAGAGCCGAGCCGAAAAGAAGTCCTCCTTCGTAAGGGGCATTTACCAAATGCATCTTCGTGGAGGCATACGACTGCCAAGTTCACAGTCATAAGTTGCGTCGAGCTGAGGTCTGGTAAAACATAGCCCTTGCTGCACACCTGATGGCCTCCTCTGATACGTCAGCCGAATACGACGAAGCTAGTCCCACGAGCTGCAAATGCTGTAAAATGGGTTGGTTTTTCTCCGACTTATCAGCGGGCTGGAATGCCAGATCAGTGGCCCAGGAGAGCACAGCTCTAGCTGAGTAGAGGTTAGCCATAGCTGCCTTGAGGGAGGATGTGGTGGACTGAAAGGCTTTCTTTTGAGAGGTGTCCACTTTCCTATCCACCGGGTCCCGCAGGACGGCTCCACGTTCTGCTGGGATAACCATCTTTTTCGTGAGGTTTGAGATAAGAGGGTCTATCCTAGGACAGTCGAGTCATTTCTCTGAAGGCTTCTCGTTGAATTTCAGTAGTTTGGTTAGGTGGCGAGGGACGGCAAAAGAACACTCGAGTCCCTGCCATTCCTCCTTTAAGAGGTCCTCTGCGGCCAGAGGGAGGGGAAAAGCTGTCACTGGCTTCGAAGCTGACACAAGCCGGAATGCTGGCTTTACTCGCTTGGGCTCTGGAGTAGAAGGTGAGCTCAGGTGGATCTCCTCTGACACCTTTTCAATGAAAAGATCTCGATCTTCCAAATCAAAGTTTCTGGCTGGAGAGGAGTCAGAGTTTGGGAGTTCCCCCGCTTCTAAGAATGTATAGCTGGACCCTGAGGATAGGAAGGAGTGCACCTGCGGGTGGCTTTCCTATGAGTCCTGGGCTCCAGAGACCACTGAAGGACGTTGAAACATGAGGGGTTGATGGCAAAGGCTCTATACAGTTTCTCTATTAGATCTGGGGCTAGATCCCCAGTCGAGTGGCGATGCCCCTCTAAGGTGGGGGACTGTCCCCGATGCCTGAGCTGGTCTCGTGGATCCTGAGATTCTGAGTCAGATGCCTCATCTGCCTCATCCTGGGCTGGAGAGGTTGCACTGTTGAATCTGACACACAGAGACCCTGCGAATGTGGCCAGTATGGGTGTTCTGCATTTGTGGCACTTTCTGCCTGGGGGGGGGTCTGTCCTTAGTTGAGGCCATGATATTATTATTTAAAGTATTCTGGAAAATATTTTTATTGGCTTGAAATCTGAGCTTGGTGCCTTCCAGTCCCTTTAAGGCTTTGGCTTTCTATTGCCTTGAACTCTGAGCTTGTGCATTCCAGTCCCTTAAGGCTTTGCCCCCCAACAATGTCAGTCGACGAGCTGAGCAGAAAATGCTCGTCGACGAGTAGAGGAATGGTCTGCTCCTTCCAACCTCCTAGTTGCCTGTCTCTCCACCTGCCTGAACAGTGCTAATACTCCCGCGCTAGTTGTCCGGCGTCCGTGAGCCTGATGCAATCATGCAGCTCTCTAACGAACCAGGCAGCGTCGGCGCCTAAGTTTCCTGACCGTCGACGGGAGAGAAGCCCGGCTTCATCGAATCTCTTATGTGCTTCATCGATGAGGAGGCTGCTGTGTCAGGAAAGGCCTGGTCTTGCGCCGGAAGAGCGCTGATCCTGTCGGCCCCAGCCACGCTAGACAGCTTCATCGATGCCCTGGCGGGGGGGTGCTTTGAGTGCGGGAAGCACATGGTGAGAGGGAGCAGGGAGCCCATCTGTACTGCTTGCAAGGCTGAGATTGGGGTCCCCGCACTAGCACTCTGGCGTGCTAGTAATTTGTCCAAAAACAGAAAAAATAAGTGGACTCACAGAAGTCGTCTTCGGTTCTGTCACCCCTGTGACAGTGGTCCTGCAGAGCTCCTACCACTAGACAGCAGGAAGTAAACTGACGTCTGGAGGAAGTGAGTGGGAGGGTATCACCATCCTGCAGAAGTCTGTATACCTCCTGCCTGTCATGTGGTTCCAGGAAGGACCTCCCAGAAGTGATGAGCCCAGAGACCAGCTTTAGGAGAGAGAATAAACCATTTACTCTACAAGGTCCCTGCTGCATATTTCATTTATACAACAGACAGGGACCTTGTGTTAGTGGCTTTTTTTGTTTGTTTTTTAATTAGATTTTACTGGGGTTTTTTTCAAAATGTAAATATTTTATGGGTTTCTGCGGTGAAACCGTGCTCCGCCGCCTCTGAGGAGTGCTGCTGCTATGCCTGTTATGGATGCCTCGTCAGGACAGAAACATAGACTGTGATGGCAGATAAGGACCACTTGGCCCACCTAGTCTGCCCATTTCCCTACCTAGAGGATAAGCTGCAGATCCTATTTAACCAACAGCCTGTTTCTCCCTACCCCCCCCCCACAAAAATTGCCTTCTGTCTGTCCCATGCATTCTTGAATTCTCCCACAGTTTTAGACCCCACAACCTCCTCAGGAAGGCTGTTCCATGCTTCCACCACCCTCTCTGTGAAAAAATACTTCCTCACATTGCCCCTAAATACTTCCTCACATTGACCTTTTATTTCCTTACATTGCCCCTAGATAGGATGCCTGCGTTGAAGCAGTGACATTGCCACTGACTAGTGGAGAAGCAGCTTGCTCTGAAAATTTTTAAGAAAAATGGCAGAGCAGTTTAGCAAGTGAGCTTCTTGGTTCCCTTTGGTGGTTGTACTACAAGTTGGTGCTGCAACTGTTGATTCCGATTCATTTTTAGTTTGATTTCGGAAAAAAAAAAAATGGAGATTTCAGTGTGATAAGCTAGCAAGAGAGGGGGATATCTGGTCAGCAAGTGGTCGGATTATGAAGCTGGGAAAATGGACTGAAACATTTGCAGGTTGGAGGAACACATGTGACAGCTCAGGATGTTTTTTGTTTCTGTTATTAAAAAAGGCAAAATATTGTTTTGTTGTGGCGTTCGTTGTTGGAGGTACTTTGTGAGGGTGTCTAGTGATGCTCTGCTTCTGAGGAGACTGCAGGCAAGCAGCTGGATATGGGATGGGGGGCAGGCATGTGTGAGTGAAAAAGTGCCAGTGGGGGGAGGGTGACATGTTCACTACGCACATAAACGCATAGTGACATGTCTATCTTGTATATACTGTAAATGCAGACAAGTTCACTGTGTGCATAAAATCTATGTACACAGTAGCTCAAATATCAGTATTTATCTAATGGCATTTGTGTCCACGCCTATTGCATAAACATATATACTGTATATACAGTGTGTGTGTGTATATACATATATATATATATATATATACACACACACACACACACACACACACACACACACACTGGAATCACAGGGTACCTGGGATTGTGAACTCCCTATTATTTCTACACGTTTGCACAGAGTATTTATTTATCCCTGCTTATGAAGCAGGGGAGGAGCAGACACAATGGACCTAAAGTCATTTCTGATATTAAATGTCTATACAGTACTACTATGTGATATGAGAAAGAATAGTTACTCAGCATAACAGTTGATCTTTGAGTTTGGAATTGTAAACTGTCAGAAGCGCTCAGAAACTATTGCTAGCTGGAAGCTGCCCATGATGACGTGCAATGTCAGCACCTATATAATCACGGACGGCCACAGTACTCCTCAGTTCTCCTATGGAGATAAGCTTGAAGAGCCTCTTCCGTGAGGAACCCGGAGACCAAACCAGTACCAGACACACAAAGAGAGGCATGGTACTGGAAAAAAAATGTGTAAATAATATGAACATATTAATCTGCCAGTAGAAGCAGGCCACTAGGCCTATCTAGTCTGCTCGACTGTACAGCTAGCACCCCTAAACTGCAGCTGCCCGTCCTCCTTCCCCCCTTTACTTTGACCCCCCCCCAACGCACGCACCATGTCCCATGCCCTTTTGAAGCTCACTGTCCTGCAGGAGACCACCTCCTCTGGCAGTGTGTTCCATTTTGCCACTACACTCTCTGCGAAATAATGCTTCCTCATCTCTCCTAAATCTGCCACCCTCCAACTTGATCCCATGCCCTCTCATCTCCCTTCTCTTCTTGAATGTCAACAACCCTTTTTTTTGCCCAGCCTGTTGATCCCCTTCAAGTAAGGTCTCAATCATATCCCCACCCCCCGCCGACCCCTCCTATCCTCCAAAGTGTACAGTCCCAACATGTTCATTCTATCCTCGTAGGTCATGCTCTCCAGTCCCTGGACAATTCTCGTCGCCCTGTGCTGCACTCCATCCAGCAGCCTGATATCCTTTTTCAGATATGGGCACCAGTACTGTACGCAATACTCCAGGTGCAGCCAACTTGCTGTAGTCTGGACCCGGGCCCAACTCATCAGTTAGTAGGGTGTGTTGAGATGACAGCTGCAGTCCTTTGCTGGAATAGTAAGGGCTTCCTTGGAGAGATGGGTTTTTCTGGATTCCTCAACTCACTGCCTCCACAGGAGCTCTCTGAAGTTGCACGACTTGTCTCCTGTATACTGTTAATAGTAAATCCTGAGCCTTTCTAATCAAATTTAAGCTATAGTCAGCATGCCACAAACAAATCCTAACAGCTCAAGAACCGTAAGTGCTAGACACAAATATGAGTGGCAAAGTTATTCAGCACAAAATTACCTCTCCAATGGTGGTATGCAAGAAAAAATTACTCACCTTAGTAATGTTGTTTCTTCTAATGGAGTCTTGCTGTATTCTGACTATTGCAGTTAGGTCCTGCCTTTCAAGTGCCCCGGAGAACAAAGAGTTAACTTTCCATGGCCAGCATGGAACGTTCAGTGCGAGCTCGGTTGAAGCCCCTGTCTGCTGTTGTTTAAACTCCAACCGTCAGATCTTTACGAGCAATACTCACTAGAAGTTCTGTGTGGAAACTGTAAAACTCACACTAGCCAACTGGCAACTAAATTTATTAAAAAAGGGTTTTTTTGGTTTCAAAGCAAAGACTCGAGTCAGGAAAGCCAAAAAACAAAACACAACACACACCCAAAGTAAAGGAGGGTAAAAAAGGGGCACCTCTAGGGTGCCAACACTGGTCCTGCTCACCAACATCCCAAAAACCAGGTTCTGAGAGGGGAGGCGGGATGGGGGTCAGAACACAGCAAGACTCCATTAGAAGAAACAACATTACTAAGGTGAGTAATTTTTTCTTCAAACATCATGATGTCTTGCTGTATTCTGACTATTGCGGACTACCAAGCAGTACCTCCATGGAGGAGGGACAGAACCTACTTTGGGAATAGGCTCTGGAGTACTGCTGTGTCAAACCGAGCATCACTCCTAGCCTGGACATCCAGAGAGTAATGCTTGGTGAATGTATGGACTGTTTTCCAGATGGCTGCTTGACAAATTTTTAAGATAGGAACATCCCTGGCAGTAGCCAGGGAAGCAGCTGTACCTCTAGTAGAGTGAGCCCTCAGGCCTGAGGGTGGGGTTCTACCCAGCTTTTCATAGCAGAATTGTATACAAGAGACAATCCACCTGGAAATGGATCTCTTAGTAGCAGGTTTGCCCTTACCGACCTCTCCCTACACGAGGAACAACAGGAGGGACTCAAACCTGTGACCCTTGGTGCACTCTATGTAGTAGCTGAGGGCCCTCTTAACATCCAAGCTGTGCAACCTCCTCTTCTCCAGAGGAGGAATGGTCAGTGAAGAAAACAGGGAGAGACAGACTGATTAAGGTGGAAATCTGAAACCACCTTAGGCAAAAATTTCCTGCTTGTTCTTAGGACCACTTCATCTCTATGGAAAGAGATGAAATTAGGCTCCACTGACAGGGCTTGCAATTCACTTATATGCCTGGCAGAGGTAATAGCTACCAAAAACACAGTTTTCCAAGTCAAGTACTTAAGCTCTGCAGAAGACAAAGGCTCAAAGGATGGTTGCATAAGCTGAGCAATGCAAACATTAAGGTCCCAAGCAGGAGCAGGGTCTCTAAGAAAAAAATTACTCACCTTAGTAATGTTGTTTCTTCTAATGGAGTCTTGCTATATTCTGACAGTAGCAGTGAGTCCCAACCTTCGAACTGCCCCCGGAGATGAAAGAGTTAAGTTTCCATGCCAGGCATGGAACTCTTAGCTCGATCTCGGTTGAGACTCTGTCTGTTGCTGTTTAAACTCAAACCGTCAGATCTTTATGAGCTAAACTCACTAAGGCCCTGTGTGGAAGCTGTAAACCTACACTAGCCGACTGGCTACTAAACATAAAACACATTTTTTGGTTCCAAAACAAAGACTCGAGTCAGGAGACCCAAAAAATGAAAAACACAACATCAACTCACCCCAAAAAGAAGGGGGTGAAAACAAAAAGGTGGGCACCTACTGAGTGCCAACACTGCACTGCCCACCCACATCCCAAAAGCAGAGGTTCTGAGAGGGGCAGGCAGGGGAGGTCAGAATATAGCAAGACTCCATTAGAAGAAACAACATTACTAAGGTGAGTAATTTTTTCTTCAAACAACATGAAGTCTTGCTATATTCTGACAATAGCAGACTACAAAGCAGTACCTCCATGGAGGAGGGACAGAACCTACTTAGGAAATAGGCTCTGAAGCACAGCTGTGCCAAACCGAGCATCATTCCTAGCCTGGATGTCCAGGGAGTAATGCTTGGTAAAAGTGTGAACTGTTTTCCAGGTAGCTGCTTGACATATCTCTAGAATAGGGATGTCCCTGGCAGCAGCCAGGGAAGCAGCTGTACCTCTGGTAGAGTGAGCCCTCAGGCCTGAGGGAGGAACCTTACCCAGTTTCTCATAACAAAATTGGATACAAGAGACAATCCACCTGGCAATGGATCTTTTAGTGGCAGGTTTCCCCTTACCAACCTCACCATAAGTGAGGAACAGTTGGAGGGAGTCAAACCTGTGACCCTTGGTACCTCTATGTAGTAGCTAAGGGCTCTTTTCACATCTAAACTGTGCAGCCTCCTCTCGCCAGAGGAGGAATGGTCAGTGAAGTACACTGGGAGAGACATAGATTGATTAAGGTGGAAATCTGAAACCACCTTAGGCAAGAACTTCCTGTTAGTCCTGAGGACCACCTTATCTCTATGAAAGGAGATAAAATCAGGCTCCACTGACAAAGCTTGTAATTCACTTATATGTCTGGCAGAAGTGATGGCTACCAGAAACACAGTCTTCCAAGTCAAGTACTTAAGCTCTGCTGAAGACAAAGGCTCAAAAGGGGGTTGCAAAAGCTGAGCAATGTAAACATTAAGGTCCCATGCAGGGGCAGGGGCCCTGAATGTAGGGTTGGTGTGAAGCAATCCCTTGAAAAACTTGGAGAATACAGGATGAGCTGAAAGAGAAGGGGGCTTACCTGCTGAAATTAAAGCAGACACAGCTGCCAGGTGCACTTTCAGTGTAGCTGGCCTCAGCCCCAAGCTATTTAAATGGACCATATAATCAAGGACTGTGGGCAGATCAGCAGATTCTGGGGAAATATGCTTCCCAGAGCACCATATGGAAAATCTTTTCCATTTGGAATTGTAAGTAGCCCTAGTGGAAGGTTTTCTAGAAGCCTTCAGGATATCCATTACACCTTGGGAGAGGTGTAAATCAGCAAACTCTAACTCTTCAAGAGCCAGGCCTTGAGATTGAGAGAGATTTGAGGTTCGGTACCAAACCCTCCCTGAGCACAGGTTAACAGGTTGTAATTCCTGGGAAGACACAGGGAAGATGGACTGCTAAGGACAGTAGGAGGGATACCAGGGCTGTCTGGCCCAGTCTGGAGCAATCAGGATCATCTTGCAGGGTTGAGATCTGATTTTGACTAGCGCTTTGAACAGGAGAGGAAGGGGGAAAAGCATAGAAAACTTCCTTCCATTGAGAACTAAGGCATCCAGGGGACTGAGCCCAACACTGGGGCCTGCAAACAAAAAGGGAAGTTGGTGATTGTCTGGGGCTGCAAAAAGATCTATCTGCGGGGTGCCCCATCTGGAAAATATCACCTCCAAGACCAGGGGGTCCAGTGACCATTCGTGATGGCCCTGGGAAATCCTGCTAAGAGCATCTGCCAGGACTTTGTCCTTGCCTGGGAGGTGAACTGCCGGGAGGGAGGTGTTCAGGGAGTAAGCCAGAGACCACAACTTCATTGCTTCAGTGCACAAGGCTGTAGACCGAGTGCCTCCTTGCTTGTTGATGTACCACATTGTGGTGGTGTTGTCTGTTCTGACCTGTATAACTTTGTTCTGAACAGATTTGGAAAAAGCTTGAAGTGCTAGAAATACTGTTCTGAGTTCCAACAGATTGATGTGAAGCAGAGTTTCCTGAGGGGACCACAACCCCCGGGTGGTCAGGTCGCCCATGTGAGCCCCCCACCCCAAGAGGGAGGCATCTGTAGTAAGGATTAAAGAGTGAGACTGGATGACAAAGGGAACCCCTTGTCTCAGGTTGTTCTGATCCTGCCACCACTGTAGGGCCTGGATCAGGGTTCGAGTTACTGGGATCAATTTGGTCAGAGGGTCCTTCCTTTGAGACCAGAAGGTTCTCAAATGGAACTGAATGTCCCTCATCTGAAATCTTGCTCCCTGCACTACTGCTGTAGAAGCAGCCATGTGCCCCAGGAGCTGTAGAAAATGCCTTGTTGGTCGAGACACCTGCAGGGTGAATGAGGAGGCCAGAGAGACCAGGGTCCTTGCCCTGTCCAGGGAAGGAAGGCTCTGGCTTCTCTGTGTCTAGCTCTGCCTATGAAGGTGAGGAGCTGGACAGGCTCTAGAACTGACTTTGGAAGATTTAGAAGGAAACCCAAAGAAGTGAGCAGTTGCTGAGTTATCTGTAAGTGTAACTTGATTTATCTGGAGACTGGCCCACTATGGAGCCAGTCATCCAGGTAAGGAAGATGGCAATCTTTGCCTTCTTAGAGAAGCAGCTACCACTGCCAGGCATTTGTAACACCCTTGGAGCAGAGGTGAGGCCAAAGGGCATTGCTCTGAACTGGTAATGGCCTGAGGGCAGCTTGAACCTGAGGTACTTTCGATGGGAGCTCTGATGAGAATATGGAAGTAGGCATCCTTGAGGTCCAGGGACACTAGCCAGTCCCTGGCCTTAGAGAGGATAGAATAATTCCCAGAGTCACCAATTTGAATTTTGGTTTTAAAAGGCTTGTTTAAATATCTGAGATCCAGGATGGGCGCCATTCTCCTGTCTTTTTTGGGGTAAGGAAGTACAACCCTTTGCCCTGGTGTAGGGGTGGAACCCTTTCCACAGCTCTGAGAGCTAGGAGGGACGAGACCTCTGCCTCTAAGGCAAGTGTCTCTGATGGATTTGCAGGTGGAAAGGATCTGGTTCTCATCTTTGGAAACTTTTTGAAGCTGAGAACCAGTCCCTGGCTTACTACTTCCAGGACCCATTTGTCTGATGTCAGAGCCTCCCAGTCCTGGACAAAGTAAGCCAGCCTGCCCCCTACAGGTAGCTGAGAATTGGCCCTGGCAACCCCATCAGGGTGCCTGTTTGGCAGGGGCTTTGGGCTGAGGGGTGGAAGCAGGCCTGCTTGTACCCCATCTGCCTCTCCCTCTAAAGAACCCCCTCTGGGCATAAGCAGAAGAGGAGGCCTGGGCATGGTAAAAAGGCCTATGAAAAGGCCTGCCCCTGCCCCTGGGAAGCTGCCTTTGAGGAGTGGCCTGCATTTCCTTGGCTTGTGTACTCCTATAGGTGGTCCTATACTCATCCATTTTCTTCATGTAATTCTCAGTCTGCTCCCCAAACAGAGAATTACCCACAACTGGAAAATCCATGGCCTTAGTCTGGGTATCCTGTGATAGGCTAGTACATCTGAGCCAAGCCATTCTTCGAAGTGCCACAGATGTAGCCATGACTCTAGATGACACATCACTGGAGTCTACTGCAGCATGGAATTGCACCTTGGACGCCTCAATACCATCAGCAGCCACCTGCTCCAGCTCCTTGGCAAGCTGGCCAGGGACCTGTTTTGCTAAAGCCCTAACAGTGTCCCATCTGGATTTTTGATACCTAGCAGTATAGGCCATATAATTGGCCTGTCTGAGTCCCAAGGATGCTGCCATGTACTGTTTCTTTGCCATGGCATCAATCCTCCTGGAGTCCTTGTCCGGGGTGTGTGAAGCCAAGGGAATGTTTGCCTTATCACAGGCTGCAGCCTGCACCGCCCCAACATGGCTGCATTGTTGTGAAAGGAACTCCGTGTCTGAGCCTGACAATGTATACCTCTTGTCCATTCTTTTATCCACAGGAGGTATAGTGTTAGGAGTCTTTAAAATCCTAAATGTCTGTTTCCCAAAAGATTTGTGCAAGGGAATAGACAGCCTCCTAGACTCTGGGATATCCATCATTTCCACATAGTCAGGCTCCTCTTGGTCATCCACAGCTTCTTCCATAGGAAGCTGGAGGGTTTCAGCCACTTTTTTATAAAACATGAAATGGGAGGGGGACTCAGAAAGCCTAGGAGGAGACACTCCTGAAGGTCTGTCTGGGGAGATGTCCGGGTCAATGGGCACATCCAGACTTTCAAATCCACATTCACTTTCCTCATATTCCTCTTCCTCCTCCTCCTCCGGTTCATAAAATTCCTCTAAATCATACTCTTGAACCGGTGGAACCGGCCGAACTGAGCGCCTGCCTGATGGTGCCGGTTCGGTCGGAACTGGGGAAAGCGACTTGAACAATTTTGATCGCTTTGGCTATTTCTTCAGCGGTTGGAGAGGAAAGTTTTGGCTCCACACCAGCTGATTTTTCTTTTCTAGTTCTTTTAGCCAGAACAAACTCCTCAGAATCGGCTCTCCTTTTGCCCGAAGAAGTCTCGCCCTGGTCAGAGGGCACTCCTGGTTCGGTTTGAACTGAACCGGGCTGGCCATCCGGTTCAGCGGACTCTTTGGCCTCCCTTTCCCTGAGCCAACCAACTCTCTTTTCTAGGGTAGCTGCAGGGAAACTTTTACAAATCTGGCAGTCTGCATTGAGGTGGTCAAACCCCAGACAATAAACACAGGTGGTGTGGGGATCAGCCTTGGCAAAGACTTCCCCACACACACTGCAGTGTTGAAACCCAGTGGGTCCGTTTTTCTTTTGGGTTTCTCAGACATTGTCCAGTCCTATCCAAACTTACCCTTTTATGGCTATCACTCAGGCAAGACCCTCTTATCGGTTCCTAAGTATCACGTTGTGTGAAAAACGTAATAAAATCGTTTTTTTTTTTAGAACCGATAAGAACCGGTAACCACACTCTAAAAGTACAATTTAAGATTTTTGAGCAACTTGATCGGTTCAAACCGAACCGATGAACCGTTTACAAGTTCCACAAAGAATGATGTAAAATATAACCTATCTAGTACTCACAAATACCACAGACAGAGACTGAACCGACAGGTTACGGTTTAAATTCGGTCGAAAACCGAGAAAAGCGGTACTTTAACCGACAAATTGAACCGAGCAGAAGGAGAAATCTCCAGAGCGACTGTTCAGTGAGGCGGAGTAAAGAATCTGACAGTTTGAGTTTAAACAGCAACAGACAGAGTCTCACCCGAGCTCGAGCTCAGAGTTCCATGCCTGGCATGGAAACTTAACTCTCATCTCTGGGGCAGTTCGAAGGTTGGAACTCACTGCTACTGTCAGAATATAGCAAGACTTCATGTTGTTTGAAAGGGGGGACTGGTGTGCAGCAACCCCTTGAAGAACTTACAAAACACAGGATGGGCTGACAGAGGATAGGGCTTGCTTACTGACAAAAAGGCAGAAACAGCTGCCAGATGCACTTTAAGTGTAGCTGTCCTAAGCCATTAAGATGAACCATATAGTCCAGGACTGTAGGCAACCCAGCAGATTCTGGAGAAATATGCTTATTAGAGCACCAAATAGTGAACCTTTTCCATTTGGATTTATAAGTCTTTCTGGTGGAAGGCTTTCGAGAAGCCTTAAGGATATCCAGAACCCCTTGAGAGAGGTGCAGATCAGCAAACTCTAACTCTTCAAGAGCCAGGCCTTGAGATTGAGAGATTTGAGGTTCAGCTACCAAATCCTCCCCTGAGAGGATGTCAACAGGTTATAATTCCTGGTAAGAGACAGGGGAAGGTGGACTGCTAAGGACAGCAACAGTGGGTAACAGGGCTGTCTGGCCCAGTCTGGAGCAATCAGAATCACTTTGCATGGTTGAGACCTGATCTTGACTAACACTCTGAACAGGAGGGAGCATACAGAAATCTCCTTCCCAATTCAGAATCAGAGCATCCAGGGGGACTGAGCCCCCTCCTTGACCCTACCTCCTAAATATTGCCTACCACGTACTAGCGATACCCGTCACCCACCTTTTTAACTTATCCCTGTCTCAGGGCACCTTACCACCTATATGGAAGACAGCACATGTCATACCACTGTTCAAATCAGGTGACCGTGGCGATCTCAATAACTACAGGCCAATTTCCCTCCTTCCGGTCCTGTCCAAGCTCCTAGAGAAAATTGTAAATGCACAGCTGAGGACTCACCTTGAGTCTAGGGAACTGCTAAATCCTATGCAGTCCGGATTCAGAGCTAAACATAGCACTATCTCAGTCCTCGCCAAAGTTACTAACAACTGGCAGCGTAATCTTGAGAGCAAAAACTTTATTTGTGCTGTTTTCCTTGATCTAAGCAAGGCTTCCGACACCGTCGACCATAGTCTGCTCCTCTCCGCCCTTCAAACCATAGGTGTGGACCCCTCCTCTCTGCGTTGGTTCACTGACTATCTTACAGGGCGCCTTCAACAAGTTAAAGCCGAAGGAGGCCTGTCCCCCTTAAAAACTCTGCAAAGAGGGGTACCTCAAGGTTCTGTATTAGGGCCCTTACTTTTGCAATCTACATTAATAACATCGACTACTGTATAAAGAAGCAAACATCCATCTGTTTGCAGGCAATACAGATTCTCGTGAGTCGCCCAACACCTGAAGCTGCCTGCAATGACCTACAGTCAGAATTCAACCTTTGCAAAGCCAACTCCTCCAAAAAGCTACTCCTTAATGCCAAAAAACTAAGCGATGGTCCTCTCCTTTTATCCGTACAGCTAACCCTGTGTCCAGTGGGACAGTTCCCCAAATTACCACAGTTCTAGGTGAAAAACTAGAATTTGTTACAAAATTCAAGTATCTGGGAGTTTGGATAGACCAAAGACTCTCCTTCATTGAACATATCGAGGACTTGCTAAAACGACTTCGGCAAAGGCTTGGACTGTTTTTTAGAATCAGCCAATTTCTCACCAGAGATGCCAAGAAACAACTGGTCCAATCCATTTTCCTATCATTGGTTGATTACGCTGACTTCCTCTACAGCCAATGCCCCAACTCTTACATGGCTAAACTGGACACACTCTACCATCGAGCACTGAGGTTTATAGCAGGACTCCCTTGACACACATCACTGCACCCTATATGCGGCAGTGGAATGGACATCACTAAAGTTCAGGCGCCACAGAAGCGCGCTCTCTGGACCTATAGAGCCATCTCTAATAAGCTGCCTTACTATATCTCCTGCTGTCTTCCCCTGAGTATAACTGGAAATCACGTTAAAGTTACTCAGCTATTACACTTAAAGTACCCAAAGCAAAATCCGCTGGCAGGGCAGCCATAAGCTTCATGCTACCTACCTTATGGAACGATCTACAAAAAACCCTCAAATTAAGCACTCTAATCGGTATAAATGCTTTCAAGATGCTTTATTTCCGTACAATCAGAGAAGTATGTAACTGCTTCACCCACTCAGACCCAGTACTGGTATATAGCCACGCCTAGACCCAATTTTAAGTACTGACCCCCCCAGCTTGCTCCTCACCAGCCTAATTGTTCTCTCTCTTATCCCCCTGTCTTATCAACACTAGGCCCATCCATCCCTTATTCTTCCTTTCCCAACCTCGGATAGGAGCTCACTACCCTGGGTTGTGACATCCTACCATGCCCGTACTTTATAGCATTCAATGCGGGGCTCACACATACTCCTTTCTCCATCCACCTTCTCTACATCCAGCTTTACCAACTCCTTTCTGTGCACCGTGCCTCCTAGCCTTTCTCCCCTGCTTCCTCCTCTCTTCCCCCTACCTGGTGTATATTTTTATTTTATTTTTTTCTTACTTCCTCCTGCAACCTTAGATAACCTGCTTTATCTTCCTATAGACACTTCTATGTATGTAAATACCGTGTAATCTGTACAATATCTGTATAATTCCATGTACATATGAACTTCTTTTCTCCTCTCTGTAAAGAGTATTATCTGTATTGCCTTGTAAATACCTGTGTTGACCTGTATATACAACTGTTCATGCTCCACCCAGGTCCATCTTGCAAATGAGCTTCTGCTCAACGATGAACGCCTGGTTAAATAAAGACTTGATTGAGCCCAAGACTGGGGGTCTGCAACAAAAGACAGGAAGTTGGTGATTGTCTGGGGCCGCAAAAAGATCCATCTGTGGAGTGCCCCATCTCGAGAAAATCACTTTCAAAACTAGGGGATCTAGGGTCCATTCGTGATGGCCCTGGAATATCCTGCTGACAGCATCTGTTTGGACATCGTCCTTCTCTGGGAGGTGAACTGCTATCAGAGAGGTTTGCAGGGAATAGGCCAGAGATCACAACTTCACTGCTTCTGTGCACAAGGCTATAGACCAAGTGCCTCCTTGCTTGTTGATGTACCACATTGTGGTGGTATTGTCTGTTCTGATCTGGACCACCTTGTTCTGTACAGATTTGGAAAAGGCTTGCAGTGCCAGAAACACTGCTCTGAGTTCCAAGAGATTGATGTGAAGCAGAGATTCTTGAGGTGACCACAGCCCTTGGGTGGTAAGATCCCCCAAGTGGGCTCCCCAGCCCAGCAGGGAGGCATCTGTGGTGAGCATCACTGAATGAAACTGAGTGACAAAAGGAACTCCTTGTCTCAAATTATCCTGATCCTGCCACCACTGCAAAGCCTGGACCAGGGTTCGAGTCACTGGGATTAGTTTGGTAAGGGAATCCTCTCTTTGGGACCAGAAGGCTCTTAAGTGGAACTGAATGTCCCTCATCTGAAATCTTGCTCCCTGGACCAATGCTGTAGAGGCTGCCATGTGGCCCAGGAGCTGCAGGAAGTGCCTTGCTGGTCGAGACACCTGAAGGGTGAATGAAGAGGCCAGTTCCATAAGGGTCCTTGCCCTGTCCAGGAAGGGAAAACCTTGCCCGTATTGTGCCCAGCTCCGCCCCTATGAAGGTGAGGAGCTGTACTGTCTCGAGAACTGACTTTGAAGGTTGAGGAGGAATCCTAAGAAGTGAGCACTTGCCGAGTTATTTGGACGTGACTTGACTTGTTCTGAGACTGACCCACTATGAGCCAGTCGTCCAAGTATGGAAAGATGGAGATCTTTTCTCCTTAGGAAAGCAACCACTACTGCCAGGCACTTTGTGAACACCCTTGGGGCTGATGGCCAAGGGCATTGCTCTGAATTGATAGTGGCCTGAGGGCAACTCGAACCTGAGGTACTTTCTGTGGGAGCACTTGATGGGAATGTGAAAATAGGCATCTTCGAGGTCCAGGGAGGCTAGCCAGTCCCCTGGCCTTAGAGAGCGCAGAATTATTCCCAGAGTCACCATTTTGAACTTTGGTTTTAAAAGGTGCTTGTTCAGATATCTTAGATCTAGGATGGGCCACCATTCTCCTGTTTTTTTGGGGGGTTAGGAAGTACCTGGAGTACAATCATTTGCCCTTGTGTAGGGTTGGAACCCATTCTATGGCTCTGAGAGCCAGGAGGGAAGAAACCGCTGCCTCCGGGACAAGGGTCTCTGATGGATTTGCAGGTGGAAAGGATCTGGTTCTCACCTTGGGAAATTTTTTGAAGCTGAGAACCAGTCTCTGGCTTACTACTTCCAGGACCCACTTTGTCAGAGACTTCCAGTCCTGGAAAAAGTAAGCCAGCCTGCCCCCTACAGATAGTGGAGAATTGGCCCGGGCAGATCCATCAGGGTGTCTGCTTGGCAGGGGCTTTAGGCTGAGTGGTGGAAGCAAGCCTGCTCATTCCCCGTCTGCCTCTCCCTCTGAAGAACCCCCTCTGAGCATAAGCAGAAGAGGAGGCCTGGGCTTGGTAAAAAGGCATTTGAAAGGGCCTGCCCCTGCCCCTGGAGAGCTGTCTCTGAGGAGTGGCTTGCCTTTTTTTGGCCTGAGCACTCCTGTAGGTGGTCCTGTATTCGTCCATCTTTTTCATGTAATTCTCTGTCTGCTCCCCAAACAGAGAATTACCAATGACAGGGAAATCCATGGCCTTAGCCTGGGTATCTTGTGATAAGCTAGTACATCCGAGCCAAGCCATCCTCCGAAGGGCCACAGATGTAGCCATGACTCTAGATGAAACATCACTGGAGTCCACAGCAGCATGAAATTGCACCTTGGATGCCCCAATCCCATCCGCAGCCACCTGCTCCAGCTCCTTGGCAAGCTGGTCAAGGGCCTGTTTAGCCAGAGCCAGCACAGTGTCCCACCTGGACTTCTGATATCTAGCTGTGTAGGCCATATAGTTAGCCTGCCTGAGTCCCAAAGATGCTGCCATGTACTGTTTCTTTGCCATGGCATCAGTCCTCCTGGAGTTCTTATCTGGGGGGTGTGATGCCAAGGGAATATTTGCCTTATCACAGGCAGCAGCCTGCACTACCCCAACATGGCTGCATTGCTGATACAACAACTCCATGTCTGAGCCTAAAAGGGTATACCTCTTGTCCATTCGTCTGTCCACAGGAGATATGGAGTTAGGAGTCTTTAGAATTTTAAATGTCTGTTTCCCAAAAGATTTATGGAGGGGAATAGACAGTCTCCTGGACTTTGGGATGTCCATCATTTCAACAAAATCAGGCTCCTCCTGATCCTCCACTGCTTCTTCCATTGGAAGCTGGAGGGTTTCAGCTACTTTCTTGTAAAACATAAAGTGGGAAGGGGACTCAGAAAGCCTAGGAGGAGAAACACCTGAAGGTCTGTCTGGGGAGATGTCCAGGTCAATAGGCACATCCAGACTTTCATAATCACCATCATCATCATTATCCTCATACTCTCCCTCCTCCTCCTCCTCCTCCAGTTCACAAAATTGTTCTAAAGTATAATCCGGAACCGGGGGAACCGACCGAACCAAGCCCCTGCCAGATGGTGTCAGTTCGGACAGAACCAAAGTTAGTGACTGAACTATCCTTATCGCTTTGGCTATTTCATCAGCGGTCGGAGAAAGAATTTGTGGATCCGAACCGGATGATTTTTCTCTTCTCTTTCTTTTAACCGGAACTGACGCCTCAGAATCGGCTCTCCTTTTTGCCTGAAGAAGTTTCGCCCTGGTCAGAGGGCACTCCTTCTGGTTCGGTCGGAACCGAACCGGGCTGGCCATCCGGGTCAGCGGACTTCTCGGCCTCCCTTTCCCTCAGTCTACCTACTCTCTTATCCAGGGTAGCTTTGGGAAAACTTTTACAAATTTGGCAGTCTGAATCGGGGTGGTCAAACCCCAGACAATAAACAAGGTGGTGTCTTGGATCAGCCTTAGCAAAACTTACCAATACACTGCAGTGTTGAAACCCATATTCGCTTTTTCCTTTTGCCTCAGACATGGCCAATCCTATCCAAACTTACCTTTTTTTTCGCAATCCGCCAGGCAAGACACCCCTATCGGTTCCTGACTGTGTTACTGGTCTGAAAAAAAACGTAATTAAATCCGTTTTTTTTAGAACCGATACAGACCGGTTACCACACACTAATAAATTCAAAACTTTTTTAAGACCAATCTGATCGGTTCAAACCGAACCGATCCCAAATTTACAAGTTCCACACAGAAACTAAATGTAAAACCTATCTAGTACTCACGGTACCAAAGACAGAGACTTAAACAGACAGATTCGGTCGCAGAAATTCAGTAGAAACCGATCGAAAAAATGACACTTTAACAGACTTTTTCGAACCGAGCAAAGGAGAAATCTCCGGAGCGACTGTTCAGTGAGGCGGAGTAAAGAATCTGACGGTTGGAGCTTAAACAACAGCAGACAGGGGCTTCAACCGTTTTCACGCTGAATGTTCCATGCTGGCCATGGAAAGTTAACTCTTTGTTCTCCGAGGCAGTTGAAAGGCAGGACCTAACTGCAATAGTCAGAATACAGCAAGACTTTATGTTATTTGAAAGAATAATAAGTAATTTCATTTTATTTCTATGCTGGTAGAAACAGCAAAAAAATATTTTTTCACTAAATCAAGAAACATAAACCATACACACCATACCGTAAACAAATACGAATATCTCCTAAAGTATGCATGATATACACATATCAGTGGCAAAGTTGTTCAGCACAAAATTACCTTCCTAACGGTGCTATGCAGTCAAATATATATTATATTCCGATACATTATATATTAAAATATATTAGTGACTTCTCCCGATGTTGCCAGGACACACAGGAAGTCAGTAGCTGACTTCTGTAGGCATCCTCCGGACACAACAGTGTATTTAACTGACGACTACAGGTGTCCGCTAGGAGACAATGAGTTAAAGGAGGCGGCAGTGAAGCCCCTGATTAAAAAGCCCTCCTTGGACCCAGATTGTCCAGTAAACTACAGGCCAGTTTCTAACTTACCTTTTGTACGTAAAGTTATTGAGGAAGTGCTCGTTCTGCAGCTGGAGGATCATTTAACAATCCATAATATTTATGCTCCTCTCCAGTCTGGTTTCAGGAAAAGACAGCACTGAGACGGCCCTAGTTCAGGTACTGAATGATCTCCTGGTGGCAAGGGATGGAGGGCCGTACCTGTCCGTAGATGCCATCGGGGTTGAGGGAGCTGCAGCGGAGACGGGCTCCCTCCCGTGAGCCGGAGAGACTTTTCTGCTGCAGTGGGATTTAATTCCTCGGGGTGCCTCGCTCCCCACTAGACACCACACCAGAGATCTGAAGGGACCCAGCAGGGCGTCTCGGGCTGGCTAGGGGTGAGGTGTACAGCAACTATGCGACCCCCCGCCACACAAAGAACAAAAAAAAAAGCGCCAAGAATTTGAAATTAGGGGAGTGCTGGCCCTACAAGAAGGGCTGCCAGCAGGTGGGTAGGATTTTAGCCTGCCACCCACCCCAAACCATCTTAATTAAATAGGCTCCAGGGACAGCCCAGCCCATCTCCAAAACTGCAACAGTTGCCCAAGGACTGGAGTGGCTTAAAGGGGAACAGCCTGTTATGCTCAACCCCCGAATCATTGTGTGCATAGAACACATAACTGTAATTATCTCTAGTCCTGAGCTAGTCTGCTGCATCCTAAGGCTGGAATAAAAGGGTGCCAGCCATTACATCAAAGTGCTGTTTGTTTTTCTGTTTTTTTTTTTGTTGTTCTGTATCTGATTTATCATTGAGGTTGGGAAGAGAGGTTGCTAGCCATCACATAGTAGTGCTGTGTCTCACTGCCTTTGACTCATCTTGACTGCTAGTTCACCCAGTCTATTCCTGTTTTAGCCTAGCCTGGACAGCCTCCAGAACTGTCTGACCTACCTTGACTACCAATTTACCTAGTCTACTTCCACCGTAGATTAGCCTATACAGCCTCCAAACAGGGGGTCTGTTTGCCCTACTTTAGCCTATGCAGCCTCCAGAATTAGGGGTTTTTTGCTTGTATGTTAAAGACACCTCAGGGAAGGCCTACAGGAAATCCCTGAGTAAGGTAATGGATGAATTTAGACAAATGTGGTGGTGGATAATGATGGGACATCAAAAGAGGGGGGGAGTCGGGTTTTTACTGGGAGCCCTATATGTATTGATGATTGCTATAACTGATCATGTCGCTGAAGGCCGGGTTGGGCATCATACCAGAGGAGCTGGTCCGGACAGGGGTCACTTTACCCCAGGGTGTCACCACCTATGTTTCAGGACCAGTATGACGACTATATACATACTGGAAAAAAGGTTTTTTTTCATGGACACATTAACATACGTAAGGGCCCACAAGAGTAAAAAATACCCAACTCCAATACAAGCCAGTTTTAAGACAATCCTTGGCCTCTTGCTGCTAATGGGGGGTGACAGAGCCAAACCCCAGCACCCCAGGGACTAGCATCCCACACCTAACACCCAGCACACCATAATGGGCCAATGCTAGGGGGCTGAGGGTGGCACATATGACTATCAATAACTATCACTACACAGTGTCAGTGGATCAGTAAGTAGTACACTCGCCTCTGAGGTCGGGAGATCAGAGGGCTGTGGGTTCAGTTCCCACATCTGGCACTTGGGTTAATATCCCAGTACTTACACTGTAGTGCAGCATGAGAGGGGTGCTGCACTTCTGACGTGCCGTCTTTCGGATGAGACGTTAAATCGAGTTCCCATCTGCCTGAATTGGTGGTAGTTCCGGTGGATGTTAAAGATCCCATGGCACTTATCGAAAAGAGATGGGGAATTTCCCCGGTGTCCTGGCCAAATTTCCCTTATTCACTAAAAATACCATCAACAGCTTAATCTGGTTCAAGGTCGGTTGACATTCATCTGTATCCCCCTCCCCCGGGTCGTGCCTGAAAATAGGCAGGATTTGTCTACTGCACTTACCCGGTCAACAAAAACTAATAAATAAATAGCCTAAGGCCCAAGATGCACAAACTTGAGGTCTGGGCCAGCCTGTACTCCACTGATATAATCTACATCTCTGAAATATGGAGGAAGCCAAATGTACTCCCTCATGAGGTTGAACTGCAAGGCTTTAAAACATTCAGGAAGGATAGGAAGGGGAAGAAATGTGGGGGAGTCCTTTTATATGTAAGGTCTCAAATCAATGCAACTATGTTATCCACCCCAGATCTCAAAGAAGATGGGTGTGAAGTACTGTTTGTCAAAATTCTCATTGTGGATTTCAAGCCACTCCTTGTTGGGTGCACCTATAACACGCCGAAGAAGGCCATGGAAGCCTTAAAATTGCTGACGAACATTGTACTCAACCTGCCAAACTGTGAAAAGATAATATTTGGGGATTTCAACCTAAACTGGGGGGATAAGCTAGCCAGGGAGGTCAAAAACAGCCTCCTGGGAGCTAATCTCACACAGCTGATGCACGAGCCCACACGCATAAACCAAAAGACTGGGAACCATACCACACTAGACTGGATACTAGTGTCTAATCCAGAAAGGGCCAAAATGGTGTGGACGTGTGCAGAAATTCTCAGCGATCACACACCTATCTGTCTGGTATGGAGGAACAATTTCCCCCAAGCTACCCCCCAGAACCTTCTGGACCAGAAATTACTCAGCGCTAAACGAAGGATCCTTCCTCCAAGCCCTGTCTGAAGTGGACTGGACCCAGGCCCTCGATACCGCCACAACAGACGAAGCCCTTGAAGGCTTCACCAGATATTTTTTGTCAGTAGCCAACAAGCACGCACCCAGAAGATCAGGGTCAAAGGTCAGGATACTAGGTGGCTTAACCCTGATATCAAGAGGAGGTTTAAGGACAGAGACAAACTATGCTACAAACTACAACAGGACTGGGTGAGGTATCATGAAGCCATAAATAGCTGCAAAAGGGAACTCAAAAATGCAATCCAAAAACTTGTCAGACCCAAAGAAATTCTGGGGGCACATAAACACACTGCTCAAGGGAAATAAGAGTAAGGTGACTGGGTTAATAAAAGGAAACAGGACACCACTCTCCACCCCTAAAGACATGGCCAATGCTTTCTATGATTTCTTCCTGGACCTACAGAGATTAAGAACTGACAATACCAACAAAGACACAGGTAGCCAAGCAAACCCAGGGAACCCTCCCCAGGGCGACCAAGCAAACTCAGGGGACCCGCATCAGGGCCCCGAATTTCACCTTAAGCTGGTATCAGCAGGGGGAAGTCCCGAAACTGCTCAGAGGCCTGAAACCAGAATGTGCCATAGGGCACGATAACCTGGAACCCAAGCTGCTGAATACTGGAGCCCGTTATCGCAGGACCTATAGCCCGACTCTTTAACAGGTCCCTGACTGAAGGGAAAATACCGACAATGTGGAAAGTTGGACTGGTGACCCCAATCCCGAAAAGCAGGCCACATGAAGACGTGGAAGATTTTAGGCCTATCTCCACTCTCTGCACCCTAAGCAAGTCACTGGAGAAGGTGGAATACCAACAGTTAAACAACTACTTGGAACTGCACAACCAACAGGCTGATCAACAGCACGGCTTTTGAAAAAAAACACGGGACCGAAACAGCCCGAATAAACTTCACCACTGAAGTGTATGAGGCCTTAGACCAGAACAAAATGCTAGGGGTGGTCTTTATTGACCTAACCAAGGCTTTTGATCTGGTTGACTATCAGCTACTCCTGGAATAACTAAGGGCTCTGGGTCTGGATGCAACAGCCCTGAAATGGTTCACAGACTACCTCAGTCGCAGGACACAAATGGTTCAGTGGAATGGAACTAAGTCAGATGAGCGTCCAGTACCCACAGGTGTACCACAGGGGTCAATCTTAGGCCCCATGCTCTTCTCTCTGTTCACTAACAACGTCCCCCAAAACTGCAGAGGTGTCAAAGTCACGCTCTATGCTAATGACGCAGTGCTGTACAGGACAGGAAAGGACACGAGGTCCTTAAATTTGGAGTTGAAGCAGGACTTCGCTGCCCTCGAAACCTGGTGCCAGGTCAACAGGTTAGTCCTGAATAGCAAAAAGATGAAAGTCATGCTCTTTGGCCCAAAAAGACTGGGCCCAAAGAGATCTAACTTCCTATCCTTCTCCACCCGTGATGGTGTAGGGATAGAAGTAGCGGACAGCATAAAGTACCTGGGAATGTACCTTGACTACGAGGTCTCATTCAGGAAGCACATGGACCACCTCACAAAGGCAGTAAACCAAAAGCTGGGCCTCCTATACAGACTAAACTACTTCCTAACCAAGAAAACTAGTATGGTGGTCGGTAACGGAACAATTCTCCCCACCCTGTTCTATGGAGCAACCTTGCTCCAGTCGCTGAGGGCTACGGAAAGACAGCGACTGGGCGCACTCTACCACAGGGTCGGCCGTTTTACCGCCAGGGCAGAAAGGACAGACCACCACCGTAAGGTGCTCCAGGCCTTACAATGGCCATCCCCGGAAGCAAAATTAGTTCATCCCTCCCTGTGCATGGCTTTTAAGCTACAGCAACCTGGGGCCCCTCCTGGGCTGCAGGATCTGCTTGTCCCCAAGACAGTGAGACGCAAGCTCAGATCTACCGATCGGACACTACTAGAAATTCCCAGGGCTAGATCATCCTTAGGTCAATGGTCGTTCAGGGTTGCCTTCCCCAAACTCTGGAATGATCTCCCGAGAGAGATACAAGACAGCTCCACTACTAAGGGTTTCAAGAAGGGGCTAAAAATACACCTTGGGAAGGGGCCTCTGTGCTGCTGCTTCACTTAAGGTCCCCCAAAGGGAACCAACACAGGGTGTTATCTCTGCTGAAATAAAAAAGACAGCGAATTGGATGGAAAGGTCTGACAGCTTGACGGTAGAACCGATTTCTGCACTTATATAGGTGTATAACTGTCAGTGGTCTGTTCCTAACAAAAAAGTATTGATTATTGTTGTATCAGTCTCTGTGCTATTATGTATGTTTACTCACTCAATGTAAGCCTTGCTGTACCGTACTTATCAAAAGCATTGATTTTTTCCCTTCCTCTAGGTACATGTAACTAATCCCAGGTCGCCCCTGAAAGACAGATCGCAAGGTTCCAGTGGTTCTACCTGGTCACCAAAATTTAAATAAATAAATTTTGGTCCTTCTAGATCTCTTGGTAACATTTGACACTGTCGACCATGATGTGTTACTCGAGCGCCTGCGTTTTTTTCTGTGGACTGGGGGGGGAGAGTCCTCAGAGCTCATCCTTGAGAAAGTGCATTTTCGTGCGAATCGTCTCGCTGTTTTTCCTGGGAGCGGCACCGTGATATTCTGTTTTACTGGTCTGCCAGATTGTTGAATAAAAGATGGCTTTTATCCTTCCTACAACATGTCTGGATTTATCGTGGAACTAAAGTAGCAGTGAAGAGCCGACCTGTCTACGAATTCCTATGACCAACGACCTTGTACAGTGGCATGAGTACATCCCTAGATGAGATACCCCCCGATACACACCCCAGCATCCTGTCAGCCTTAGCTGCTGCCTTACTGCACTGAGCGGAGTTGTTCATGTTCCCTGTTATAATCACCTCTAGGTCCTTCTCTTCCTCGGTGGCCCCTAACTTAACCCCTCCCAGCCAGTACTCCCTCCTCAGATTCTTTGCTCTGAAGTGCATAACCTTGCACTTCGCACTGAATCCCAATTGCCACTTCACCGAACACTCCTCCAGCTTAGTCAGGTCCTCCTGTAGCCTCTGCCACCCTTCTCTATCATCCACTGCCGCCACCATCTTAGTATCGTCTGCAAACAGACTAATCCTGCTCCTAACTCCGTGTGAGATATCCGATATGAGCAACCCGAACAACACTGGACCCAGCACAGAGCCCTGCAGTACCCCGCTCATCACCACCCTAGGGGATGAGACCCCCCAAAACCACTACCCTTTATTGCCTCCCCTTCAGCCAGTTCCCTATCTACCATGCCATCTTTGTCTCTACTCCCACATACTCCAATTTCCCCCCCACCTTCCCATGAGACACTGAATCGAAGGCCTTGCTGAAGTCCAGATACAGGACATCCACTGCATGATCCTGTAATAAGACTGTGGGTAAGGATAATATTGGACTCAGTTTATAAGGTACAACACACCTCAGGGGGGCTTTATTTTATACAAAAGTATAATAATAAATAAACGGAATAATATTTACAAAACAAACAAAAAAAAATAATAGCACAATGCTATAAGTAGATTCACCTTCCTTTAGGTTTCAAAGACAGTTCAAACAGTCAATTCAGCTTTTCCTGCTGTGTTGCTACCAATACCTATCCAGGTACAGGTCCTTCTTCTTATCTTACTTCAGACAAGTGAGACCAGCTTCTCAGCTCATCTGCCTATGCATGGGTTTGGAGAGTTTATATAGCCCTCCCACTTAATTTTAGGCCCACCCACAAAAGGCAATTAAACAGTTTGTCTCTCTAAAGGCTCACAACTAGGCCTATACAAAAAGAAATGGTTGTTTCTAAGCCTGGATTATAGAGAGCTTTCCAACAATATAAATTAATACAGATAACCGTTTCTCTGGCCAGTGTTATTGCCATTTTAAACATAAGGGTACATTATGTAAGTAAACTCCTTCCACTGGTCAGCAAGGTTATACACCAATTCATTATAGATATAGGTCACTAGGGTCGCTATCTTCCTATCTACATGTCTGGACATGCTGTTTCATGTCTGAACATGTTGTTTCAAGGGACTTCCTGGTTCAGTTATTTTTTAACCCAAGAACATTTTAAATGCACATATGCACTTTAAACATACGAACGAATGAAATGCCAGCCGAAACAGGTCTCACAGGCTATCGAGTCTGCTCGATTATGCAGCTAGCCCTTCAACTTGCAGCTGTCCACCCTCCCCATAACCCTCCCCACCCTCTCTTAAATCCTCCCACTGTTCTACATTATACCACCTCCTCGGGCAGAGTGTTCCACTTATATATCACCCTTTCCAAGAAACAGTGTCACCCGATTTCTGTTCTGAATCTCCCCCTCCAATCTCAGCTGATGCCCTCTCGTGTCCCTCCCCCTTCTGATCTGAATAATCCCTTCTGTATTAATCCTGTTAATACCCTTTAGGTACTTAACGGTTTCTATCATATCCCCCATCCCTCCTCTCTTCCACGGAATACATTTGCAGCTCTCCCAGCCTCTCCTCATCGAATTTTCCCTCAAGTCCCTGTATCATCTTTGTTGCCCTATGCTGCAATCCCTCCAGCAATCTGATGTCCCTCTTCAGTAATAGCCGCCAGTACTGCATGCAGTATTCCAGGTGCAGCCTGACCAGTCACCTGTACAGGGGTAGGATCACTTCCCTGTGCCTGGAGGAGATTCCCCCTCACTATGCACCCCAGCATCTTGTCTGCCTTTGCAGCCGCCTTTCTGCATGGAGCTGAGTGGTTCATACTGCCCATTATTAGTACTCCTAGATCCTTTTCCTCCACTGTGCTTTCCAAATGTACCCCTCCTAACTGATATTTCCTCCCCTGGTTCCTTGCTCCGAAGTGCAGTACCTTGCACTTCTTGGCGCTGAACTCCAACTGCCATGTCTCTGACCATTCCTGCAGTTTGGTCAGGTCTTCCTGCAGCCCCCTCCATCCCTCTGTCGTCTACCACTGCACTGATCTTAGTATCGTCTGCTAAGAGACTAATCCTACTCCGGATCCCGTTTGAGATATCGGCTACGAATATCCCAAACAGCACCGGTCCTAGTACTGAACCCTGGGGCACCCCACTCGTAACGTCCCCTGGAGATGAGAGTTCATCCTCCACCACCACGCTTTGATAGCTACGCCTCAGCCAGTTGGTGATCCAGTTGACCATTTTTGTCCCCACCCCAATGTATTCCAGTTTCCCCAGCTGAACATGCGGCACAGAGTCAAAGGCCTTGCTGAAGTCCAAATATAGGACGTCCACTGCATGGCCCCTGTCCAGTTCCCTGGTAACCCAGTCATAGTACTTGACTAGGTTTGTCTGGCAGGATGAAAAAATTACTTACCATAGTAATCTTCTTTCTTCCCAGGATGCTCAGACATTCCTAACTTTGTGCAGTCATCCTGATGGGTTGGACTGCCCAGAGAGATGGAACACCTGCAAATGATGGAATTCTTTGCTTGTGAGCATCTTTCAAATACTGCCTCTACCAACTGTAGTGTTCTAAACCCTTCAGATTTGTAAGAAGCCTGGAAGTCAGGCAACATGGGAAAAATACGACATCTAATTAATAAACATTTTTAAGGACTAGCCTAATAAAACTTGCTACAAAAAAACTCCAAGGGAGGAACTATATCTATATATAATAATGATGTTCACCATACAGTGAGAAAAACTATTAAGAGAGACAGAAAACTCTGTTAAAATCTATCAAGCATAGAGAAAATGTATCCAGAAGGAATGGCTATGTTGCACTAGCATGCTGAATGCAGAGGCTGAAGTTCTGGAAGGGGAGGATGGGAGGGAGTTATGAATGTCTGAGCATCACTGGGAAGAAAGAAGATTACTATGGTAAGTCATTTTTTCTTCTACCCCAGTAATGCTCAGACCATTCATAACTTTGTGCAGACTACCAAGCAAGTACCCCCAGGTGGTGGGTACAGAACTTATTTTGAAAACAGACTTTGCAGGACTGTTGTGCCAAATTTGGCGTCACTTCTGGACAAAATATCTAAATTATAATGCTTTGTAAAGGTGTGTACTGATTTCCAAGTAGCTGCTTTACAAATGTCCAACAATGGCACCTCCCTAGCAGCTGCAATAGTGGCAGCTGTTCCTCTTGTTGTATGAGCCCTCAGCCCAGCTGGGGAGACTCTACCTGCTTTAGTGTAGCAGAATTGAATACACTGGACAATCCACCGAGAAATGGATCTTTTTGAGGCTGGTTTGCCCATTCCAACATCCCTATATGTAAGGAAAAGTTGTTTCCTGTCTTGCCTATGGCCTTTAGTAGCTGTCATGTAGTAGCTGATAGCTCTTTTCACATCCAGGTTGTGAAGCCTCCTTTCACCAGAGCTGGCATGATCTGTGAAAAAGACAGGCAAAGTTATTGATTGGTTCAGATGGAAGTCTGAAACCACTTTGGGAAGGAACTGACTGTTTGTTCTGAGGACTACTTTGTCCCTGTGGAAGGAAATGTAGTCCTGGTCAACACAGAGAGCCTGAAGCTCACCAATTCTTCTTGCTGAAGTAGTTGCTACCAGGAAAACTGTTTTCCAGGTAACATACTTTAAATGGGCTGTAGCCATGGGCTCAAAAGGAGTCTGCATCAACCTTGCTATACATACATTAAGATCCCATGCAGGCACTGGTGCCCTGTGGGGGTGCAAATGCATTAGGCCTTTGAAAAATCTTTTGAAAATGGGATCTGATGCTACAGATACCTTTGTCCTAGCAGACAGGTATGCAGATACTGCTGCAAGATGAACCCTTAAGGAACTGAGTTGCAGAACTTGTGAATGCAAGTGAGTTAGATAATCCAATACCACTGAGACCCCTGCATCATTTGGGGTGAAGTTTCTAGTAGAGCACCAGAAAGAGAATCTTTTCCACTTAGCAGAATAAGTTTTCTTAGTTGAAGGCTTTCTGTAACCTTTCAAAATGTTTAATACTGCTTCAGAAAGGTTCAAGCCTGCATACTCTAACTCCTCAAGAGCCATGTTTTGAGGTGAAGAGACTCGAGATTTGGGAATAGCAATGTACCCTGATTGGAGGTTAGAAGATTGTGCCTGAGAGGCAAGCTTATTGGCCTGCTCACTGCCATGGAGAGCAGAAGAGAGTACCATGGCTGCCTGGGCCAATCTGGAGCTATCAATATCAGAGAAACTGAGAGGGATCTGAGTTTCAGCAGTACCCTGAAAACTAGAGGGAAAGGGGAATGCATAGAGAAACTTGCCTGACCAATCCAGCACCAAGGCATCCAGAGGGATTGTGCCCTGGGCTGGTGGCCTGCAACAGTACTGAGGCAACTGGTGGTTCTGGTGGGATGCGAACAAGTCTATCTCTGGAACACCCCACCTGCTGAAAATTACCTGTACCACCTGCCTGTTCAGTGTCCATTCGTGATGGGACTGATCGATCTGACTCAGTGTGTCTGCCAAGATATTGTCCTTTCCTGGCAGATGGATGGCTTGCAGGGACACCTTTAGAGAATATGCCAGAGCCCAAATTCTCATGGCTTCTGTGCACAGGGGATCTGATCTGGTGCCACTCTGCTTGTTTATGTAATACATAGTAGTGATATTGTCCGTTCTGACTTGTACCACTTTGCCCACTACCAGTGTAGAGAAAACTTTCAGTGCTAGCCGCACTGCTCTGAGTTCCAGCAAATTTATATGCTGGAGGGACTCTGTCCCTGACCAGGTACCCTGAGTTGTGCGCTCCCCTAGATGGGCACCCCAGCCCAGAAGGGATGCATCTGTTGTAAGGACCAGTGAAGGGTCCTCCTTCTGGAAGGGGACTCCCTGCCTTAGGTTGGATTCTTTTTTCCACCACAAGAGGGCTTGTAAGAGAGGCCTTGTCACTGGAATGAGTTTTGAAAAGGGGTCTTTTCTTTGACTCCAATGAGTCCTGAGGTGAAACTAGATGTTTCTCATGTGAAACCTGGAACCCTGCACTGTGCCTGTGGATGCAGCCATATGACCCAAGAGCTGCAGGAATTGCCAGGCTGTTTTTTGACCATGCAATTTGAAGGAGTCTGCTATGGCCTGAAGACTTTGCATCCTGTCTTGTGGTAAAAAGGACCTGGCCTGCAGGGTGCTGATCTCTGCCCCTGTGAACTGTAAAGTCTGTGTAGGGGTGAAGACAGATTTTTTCTGGTTTACTATGAAACCCAGAGATTCCAAAAGATCCTGTGTGAGCCTTAGAGAGGTTGTGAACTGCTCTGGTGATTTGCCCACTATCAGCCAGTCGTCCAGGTATGGGAAGACAATCACTCCCTGTCTTCGAAGAAATGCCACCACAACTGCTAGGCATTCTGCAAACACCCCTGGTGCCGATGAAAGGCTGAAGGGTAGGGTTGCAAACTGATAATGACCTGATGGGAGTCTGAATCTGAGATATTTTCTGTAAGATTCCTTTATGGAGATGTGGAAATAAGCGTCATGTAAGTCCAGAGATGCCAGCCAGTCCACTTTTTGGATTATTGGCAGAATCCGAGCCAAAGTGACCATTTTGAACGTTGGCTTTTTCAGGTGCTTGTTTAAAGCTCTGAGATCCAAAATTGGCCGCCACTCCCCATTTTTCTTTGTTGTTAGGAAGTATCTGGAGTAAAAACCTCTTCCTCTCAGGGTTGCAGGGACTAATTCCACTGCTTTGAGCTGAAGCAGCTTCTGAACCTCTGCCTCTAGCAATGAGATTTGTGCTAGGGGTGGGGAGGTGGAAACCCTGGGTTTTTTAGAGGAAGAAATTTGAACTGCAGAGACAGACCTTTGCCCACTACCTCCAATACTCACTTGTCTGTGGTGATGGTTGACCAGAGGAGGAGGAAATGGGACAGTCTGCCTCCAACAGGTAGGGAGGAGGCGGCTTGCATCTCAGGGGTTCTGCTTAGGCTGGGGCTGAGGTTGTGGCTGAGCCCCTCGCCTAGAGCCCCTTCTACCTCTACCCCTTGAGTAGCCCTGTGGGGGGTACTGCTGGTATTGGGGCATGGCTACTGGCTGGAAGAAGGGTCTTGATAGAAAGGAACGACCCCTAGCCCCCCTTCCATAGGGCCTAGTGGATGAAGAAGCTCTGTCTCTAGCAGAGTTACTTCTGTAAGTTGCCTTATAGTCATCCACTTTTTTCATATAGGCCACTGTGGACTCCCCAAACAGCACATTTCCTTCTAATGGGAAATCCAGGGCCTTTGACTGGGTATCCTGAGTGAGGTTTGTAGCCCTAAGCCAAGCAAACCTCCTCTGAGCCACTGTATTAGCTATCCATCTGGCTGCAGTGTCATTTAGATCAGCAGCCATTTGGAACTGGTACTTGGCCACCTCTAGCCCAAACCTGGCAGTTTCTGCCAGGTCATCTGACAAGGATGGGGTGGCCTTCATGGACATTGCCAGTACCGACTGCCACAGGGATTTCTGATACTGGGCAGCATAAGCTTGAAAAGTGGCCTGTCTCATGGCCAATGAGGCTGACAAATAGCCCTTTTTGGCCATACTGTCCAATTTTCTGGAGTCCTTGTCCAGAGGGTGTGAGGACAGAGGGGCCTTACCCTTATCACAGGCAGCTTGCTGTATTACCCCTTGATGATCAGGGTGGGAGAAAAGGAATTCAGCTCCCTCCCTGTTCAGCTGATATTTTTTATCTATTCGCTTGTCAATACGAGGAATAGAGTTTGGGGTCTGAAGAAGCTTTATAGCATCCTTCTTAAAGAATTTATATACTGGGAGGAGGAGGGCTTTTGTGGGTGTTAAACCCATCATATTGAGGTACTCAATCTCCTCCTCCTCATCCTCTACTTGTTCTGTTGTGTTGCTGTCCAGAGCATCTGCCATTTTCCTTACAAAAGAAAAATGGGAGGAAAAATCCTCAGACACTCTGGGAGGAGAGCCAAATTCCTGCTGAGGGGAAACTTCTGGGGGGATAGGGTCGTCCTCCTCATAAGGCTCATCATCCCCTTCGAAATATTGTTGCTCCGGAGCAAGGGGCAACACAGTAGCAGCAACCTGGGGGCCCTGGGAAGGGGCAGGAGGCTGAGGGATGATGCTTTGCAAAGCCTGGATAATTTTAAATGCCTGGGCTATGTCTTGAGCCGAAGGCATTACAGGCTGCTGCGTAAAAGTCCCTGGTTTAGCAGGAGAGGGTTCTGCATATTTGAGCTTCTTTAATTTCTTTAAGGGAACCGGAGTCTCAGCCGGTTCTTTCCCGGTTTTTCGCCCGTATCAGGGGCAGGGGTAGAAGCACTCGTTAATTCAACCACAACAGACTGGGGTGTCAGCTGGTCAGAGCCTGAGGGACCCCTAGGAAACTTTTTATTAAGCCTTTCAAGGCGCTTTTCAACAGTTTTTAAAACCAGGCTCCCCGGTTCTCTTTTTAGGTTTCTCAGTCATGGTGAAATATAAAATGAAAAACCTCAACCGCTATTTACCAAAAGTCATGGCAGGCACTCGGGACAAACAAGCAACACATGCAACACAAGCAGCTCACCTGAGGAGCTTAGGAAGCCGAATATCCAGCCTGATAACTTTCGAGGTAAAGAGAGCCTCTTCTCTTCGTCTGGACGCCTGCAGGGGGGTGCTACCAGATGAACACTTATATTTTATGAACTTTGTTCCCTGTTCACCACTGGGTGGGCTTGTTATTTGCTTCTCTTTGTGCTACTAATGCTGAAGTGTAAAGCTAGGGATTCATGGGTGCCTTAGAGTTGCCTTGCTGATTATACCTTAAAGCCAGATATACTAAGCGGCTAATATAGAGCAGACTTGTTTAATATTGTGGTATTGGATCCAATTGTGCTTGTAACTGAAGGTATCAGGATAGCTGGATCCTAGTGTGACCTCATTTTGGAATAGCCCTATTTGCTTAGAGTGGAGCCCCTTTGTGTAAGTCACAACATTTTCTCCCACTGCATAGTAATGAGAGGCTTTGTTTTCTCCACTACATAGGCAGCCCCCCCCCCCAAGCTCACTGCCGACTGCGGCAGGCACTCGGGACAAACAAGCAACACATGCAACACAAGCAGCTCACCTGAGGAGCTGAGGAAGCCGAATTTCCAGCCTGATAACTTTCGAGGTAAAGAGAGACTCTTCTCTTCATCTGGACGCCTGCAGGGGGGTGCTAGCCCGGCGTTATGCTGCGCCTGCCTGCCGCTACTCCTAACCACCTACCCACCCAGGGCGGCTGTCAATTTAAGGATCCACCCGTGACATCACATCCGTGACATCACGCCCTGTTGCCAGAACCTATCTCCCACTTTCCCATTTGCAGGTTATACCTGTGGCCACTAGAGGGAACTAAGCTCCCCGCTACTTCCTACTCCTACCTGTACAGTACTACTTCCTGGATCTTGCTCACCACAATGTATTGGCCCTGCCTCACGCCTGCCTGTGCCTATCCCCACTAGCAGTACACTAGCCCACTTACTCATCTGCTACTCCACGACTGTGCCCTGGCACCCCTCCCTCCCTTGCTCCTGAACCTGCTCTCTTGCCCCTTAGGACCTCTATGTGTCTCGGTCCTCCCTGCCTTCCCCCTAGCTTCCACCTTGCCTCAGGCACATCTGGGTGTCTTCTTATTCTTGCCTTCCCTTCCTGTACCACCCTGCCCACCCCCTGCTCCATTAGCCTCCTCTCCCCCCCCATGTCAATCGTAGGAAAACCTCTCACCATCTCCCAGCCAGGGTGTTAGTCATGCTACTACTCCTGTCAGGGAACATTCACCCAAACCCTTGCCCGGTTCCCAGAAGCCCTCTGACTAGCACCACAGGCCTATGCATGGTCTCCATGAATATCTGTAGCCTCCTAAAAAAGTTTGACTCACTACAATGCCTGGTCACATCAATTAACCCTGATGTCATCGCTCTGGTTGAGACTTGGCTGTCGAAATCCTCCCCTGACTCCCTAGTTGCCCTTCCTGGTTTCACCCTCTTCCGGTCTGACCGTGTTGAGAGACGGGGCGGCGGCTGCGCTATTTATGTCAAGGAATCTCTCCCCGTACTAGCCCTGCCTGCTCCCATCCTTGACTCCAGGGCCCAGGCGCTTACGCTGAAACTAACCCCTGACCCTTTAAGGGAACCCCTTTATCTGACTACTGCATAGTGCCCCCCAGGGACCAAACGCAGGCCACTGCCTCTCTTACAGAATACCTTTCCTCACTATCTCCTTCCGCTGATCAAATTCTGGTAGGTGACTTAAATGTCAACTGGCTCAGCCCCTCCTCCTCCTCTACCCGTGACTCTTTTCTGCATAGACCTAAGCAACTAGTTACCCACCCTACCAGGACTAACCCCAAGAGAGGCTCCAGTACCCTGCTTGATGTGGTACTCACCAACCCCTAATCGGATCCCCAGTGTACAAGTCCTCCCAGACTCTCTCAGCGATCACTCCCCCATTCTATTCCACTGGTCATCCTCAGTCCCCAAACCCATAGCACAGTCCACATGCCAGCGGCGTCTAATACCTGGTGGACTGATAAAACTTAAGGAACTTCTGTCCCAAATTGACTGGTCTCCTATACAGGCAACTCCTGACATTGACACAGCTCTCTCCTTCTTTACCTGAACTTTTAATAATGCCTGTGATATCTCTGCCTCAATGTCGACCCGCTGTTCTAAAAGGCAGAATGCCCCTTGGGTAACCCCAGCTTTGATCCACCAACTCAAACATAGGGACAACCTATGGCACCATGCCATTGAGACTGGCCGGCCCAGTGACAGGCAGTTGTATGCTGCTGCCCGAAACAAGTGCACTCGGGCCATCAGAAAGGCCAAGTCTGAGCACTACCGGTCCTCACTCACTGCCTCATGGGGAACCCCAGAACCTTCTGGGATAACATTAAACAGTTAAATGGGAGTGCACACTCCACCCACCCAGATCAACTATAATGGCGTGATCTCCTCAGACCCAGCCCTCATAGCCAGCCACTCAACACCTCATTCACTGACCTTAGCCCTATCCTCCCTACAAATTTTTTGACCCTCCTCCCCCAGCACCTGCCATAAATCTTTCTCGCCCTTATTTTCTCCTCTGCCGTGTTTCTGCCCAAGAACTTAGGCCGCACCTTGTCACTGCCCTCAAGAATAATAGTACGGGCAGTGACACCCTGGATCCGTGTATCCTACAGCTGGTCTTAGACACAGTCCTTACCCCGATCACGTGCCTCATCAACTGCTCTCTTTGCCTGGGGAAGGTTCCAACTGCCTGGAAAGTCGCCACTGTCACCCCTATCTTTAAAGGTGGTGAAGGGACTGTGGATGGAAACTATCGGCCATTCTCTCTCCTCTCTCCAAGGCCTTGGAAAAAGTGGTGGCCTCTCAAATGTCTGACTACCTCTCCACCTACAATGTCCTATGTCCTGAGCAGCATGGCTTCCAAGCAGGCCACAGTACCAACACAGCCCTCTTAGAGTTCTCCAACTTTCTCCACTCCTCCTTAGACACTGGTTCTCTGGCTGGTGCGGTCTTCATTGACCTCTCTAAAGCTTTCGACACCGTCTCCCACCCCCTCCTTCTTGATGCCCTTAGTCTCTCTGGTTTTGCTGCTAGGCCTATCTCCTGGTGCACCAGTTATCTGTCTGCTCACAGCGTAGTAAAATTAATGGGACCTACTCAAACATCTGTCCCATCTTTCTGGTTCCCAGGGCTCCATTCTGGGCCCCTTACTATTCTCCCTTTACCTTAACACCCTTCCACGCACTTGCTCGGGAACATTCTATTGTACGCTGATGATGCAGTCATCTTTGCCTCGAGTCGTAACCCTATTGCCCTCCAGGACTCGCTGCAGAAGTCCTTTGTCAAGCGAGGGCTGTTCAAGGAACATAGATTAGTGATAAATCTTAAAAAAAAACCATGTTCTTCACTCATCCTCAAAACAAGTCCTGCAACTTCAAACTCCTCATTCACTCTGGGTCCTCTTTCCCACTCGAACAAGTTTGCTCCTATAAATACCTTGGGATCCATTTTGACCCCTCCCTCTCTTCCATGGACACATCGCTGCCCTAGCCACTGCCACTAATATCCGATTGGGCATCTTACACGGTATAAACACTGCCTCCCCGGAGGCCTCTTGACTTCATGATCCCTCCTCCATCCTGTCCCTAGTGGACTATGGACTGCCGGTGTATGGTGCTGCTGATCATGCACCGTACTCCATAAAATTACTTTCTACTCTGAATAAGGCCTGCAGGTTAATTACTGGGGCACCTAGGCTAACACACACCTGTCTACTGTACGCTAAAGCGCTGGTACTTGATCTTGACAAGCGCTCAAATATCTGACCTGTACCCTACAAAAAGACCCTCCTTGGGCTATCCCCGCCAGGATTGACCACCACCATCCACCGCTCTGTCCCACTAGTTCATACTCGGACCTCTGGGAAAACCTCTCTTGTTATCCCTAGAGCTAGGACCTCTCACGGCCAAAGAGCCTTCAGCTTTAGGGCCCCTTCCTGGTTCAACACACTGCCCCCCTCCAGCTCCGAAGCTCCAACTATATCGTGCTTCAAAACTTCCTTATGGAACCACCTTGTTAACACCGGAAGCTGTAATTGCCACTAGTCAAAGCCGTACTCAATACTTATGACAAAGCTTACTACTAAGCTGCTAAGGACAACATAACTCTGGTATTGTCTGCATCAATCCTACCTGTACCAGCTTGTTTGTATCTATGTCTTAAGTTACTGTTATACTGTGTATTTTCGTTTGTCTTACTGTGACAAGGTACCTTTGTAAATGAGCCTATGGCTCAAAAGTTTTCCAAACTGCTGTTTAAATAAATAAATAAAATAAAATAAAATAATGCGGTTATTTAAACAGCTTAAAAAGCTTTTTTTTTTTGCGGTCGGTTCCGGAACCGATGGAACCGAGACAGGAGATGAAATATGAACCGGTTCAGTGGTTCTGTAACCGATGAAAAACTGTTACAAATAAAAACTTTTAGGACCAAAATTAAATGAAAATGAATAGGTTCTTTAGTTAGAGAACCAAAACAGTTACAACTAACTTGGATCCCTCACGGTTATACAGAACCGCGAGGAACCGTGAAAACAACAATTTAAACAATAATAACTAATGTAAACTAACAATTAGTAGAGGCAGTAAAAGAAACTTAAAAATACTTATGGTTTTTAAACTTTTTTCTTTCTTCTTCACACGAAAGAGGGTGACAGAGACTCTGAGTGACCAGACTTTCAGGCGGAGAGAAAAATCTGAAGGGTTTAGAACACTACAGTTGGTAGAGGCAGTATTTGAAAGATGCTCACGTGCAAAGAATTCCATCATTTGCATGTGTTCCATCTCCCCGGGCAGTCCAACCCATCAGGATGACTGCACAAAGTTATGAATGGTCTGAGCATTACTGGGGTTAGAAATGCCTGATACAAAACCGTGCTGATGGCAATCTAGGAGCCCACTGTCTTCCAGAAAGGTCACCAGCCTCTCTTTTAGGATTGACTCAATGAGTTTCCCCACGATTGAAGTGAGACTCACAGGTCTTGGTTCTAAATGCACTTTTATTCATTCATAGGTAATTTATGCCCTACAAGCACCTTAATAATTTTGTTGCTGACTGGCATGCTGGACTTGAACATGGTGCTACACGGGAATGGTGGTGAGGGATGGATAAATTGAATAGGAAAAATAACGTAGTAGGAAAAAGGTAATAGGAAGAAAAAGACTGACATAGATGGCCAACCTACCTCAGGGCTAGAAAAAGGCAAATGATAGGGTAAAGAACCCCTCCCAACTGGTATTTCCTCTCCTGGTTCCTTGCCCCGAAGTGCAGTACCTTGCACTTCTTGGAGTTGAATCCCAACTACCATGTCTCTGACCATTCCTGCAGTTTGGTCAGGTCTTCCTGCAGCCCCCTCCACCCCTCTGTCGTCTACCACTGCATGATCTTAGTATAGTCTGCTAACAGACTGATCCTACTCCAAATCCCATTTGAGATATCGGCTACAAATATCCCAAACAGCACTGGTCCTAGTACTGAACCCTGGGGCACCCCACTCAAAACATCCCTTGGTGATGAGAATTCACCCCCCACCACCACGCTTTGCTACCTACCCCTCAGCCAGTTGGTGATCCAGTTGACCATTTTTGTCCCCACCCCAATGTATTCCAGTTTTCTCCCTGCCTCCCATGCGGCACAGAGTCAAAGGCCTTGCTGAAGTCCAAATATAGGACACCCACTGCATGGCCCCTGTCCAGTTCCCTGGTAACCCAGTCACAGTAATTGACTAGGTCTGTCTGGCAGGATCTGCCCGATTCAAAACCGTGCTGATGGCCATCTAGGAGCCCATTGTCTTCCAGAAAGGTCACCAGCCTCTCTTTTAGGACTGACTCATTGAGTTTTCCCACAATTGAAGTGGGTCTCACCAGTCTTAGTTCTAAATGCACTTTTATTCATTCATAGGTATTTCATGCCCTACAAGCACCTTAATTTTGTTGCCGACTGGCATGCTGGACTTGAAAGTGGTGCTACATGGGAATGGTGGCGAGGGATGGATAAATTGAATAGGAAAAATAACGTAGTTGGAAAAAAGTAATAGAAAGAAACAAAAAGACTGACATAGATGGCCAACCTACGTCAGGGCTAGAAAAAGGCAAATGATAGGGTAAAGAAGTACTACTGCATAACAGATTTATAACAGGAAGAAAATGATGTTAGGATAGATATCCCTCCACCGGGGTACAAGGCCTGGAAGAATGCAGTTCTGCCATGCTCCTCCCTTTTCAAGAAAAAAAATTAAAAACAGTAATCAACAACATACTGTTTTTACGTAACAAACCCCCAGAATGTTAAGCATACATTCTGTACTAATGGGGGACTGGGTTGGAGCTTCCACCCACCCTCACTTTAGAAGCTCCACCCTAGGGTCCCTTTTCATAAACGAAGTAGATGATACGGTACAGTACAGAAATAACTGTACTTACTCTAAATACTTCTATACCCTGGGGCTTCGTACAGTACCATTAAGTCCTCATAGTGCTTAACAATCATCATCAACAGTATATCTTTTAAACAGTTTGTTTTTCATTTTTTACATCTGTTCCATAGCTGGATAGGAAGTCTGCATTTTGGTGCCGACTCCCTGGTCGATGCTTTATCACAAATCTAGAAGGCTGCAAAGTGAGGTACCACCTCATAATGTGGGCATTCTGATCCTTCATCTGGCTAATCCAGCACAGGGGGTTGTGATCAGTTAACAGTGTAAATTTGACACCCCATAAATAGAAACGTAAAGCTTCTATGGCCCATTTTATGCCAAGACACTCTTTTTCTGTTGTGGCATACTTCTGTTCCCTGCCATGTAATTTCCTACTTGTGTAGAGAATTGGGTGCTCTTCTCCCTCTACAGTTTGACTCAGTACAGCACCAATTCCACTCTCTGAGGCGTCTGTATGCACCTCGTAGGGAACCTCAAAATTAGGAAATTTCAAAACTGGAGACACACAGAGGGCCACTTTGATGGCCTGAAAGGCTTCATCACATGCGTCAGTCCATTTTACTAGGTTGTCACACCTTTTCTTCGTTAGTTCAGTCAAGGGGGTAGCTATGGAAGCAAAGTTTGGTATAAACTTCCTGTAGTACCCTGCCAGTCCCAGAAAAGACCTCATTTTTTTTGTTTTAGGAACAGGGCTCTAAGCTATGGCCTCTTCCTTTTCTATTTCTGGGTGTACAGTCCCATTCCCCAACATGAATCCCAGATATCAAGTCTCAGTCATGGCTGGGTTGATGGTAAGACCAGCCCATTGTACGGAGTGTAACACAGCAGTCAACTGTGTTAGGTGTGTTTGCCAGTCAGTACTGTATACCACCACATCATCCAAGTAGGCAGCACAGTATGAAGTACAGGGAGTCAAGACTTTGTCCATTAATCACTGAAATGTGGTGGGTGCTCCATGTAGGCCAGAGGGCATGGTAGTAAACTGATATAACCCTAGTGGTAAACTAAATGCGGTCTTTTCCTTGGAATCAGGAGCCAACGGGATTTGCCAGTATCCTTTAGTCTAGTATAGGGTGGTGATGCATTTGGCATTCCCTATATTGTCAATGATATCGTCAATCCTTGGCATGGGATAACTATCAAAGCTAGAGACCTGGTTAACCTTCCTGAAATCTAAACAGTCTTATACCACCCTCTTTCTTAGGGAACCACCACTACAGGGGAGAACCAGGCACTATTCGATGGTTCTATGTTGCCCAGCTGCCTTAATTTCTCAATTTCCTGCTTGATCCCATCTGACGTTTTCTGGCAGCCAGTACTATTTTTTGTCTCATAGGAGGGACATCTGTCCTAATATGGTGTTCTACTCCCACAGCCTTCCCTGGCACTCTAGTAAATATGGGAGCAAAGCTGTGCAATACCTGGAAAAGTTCTTCTTTCCGGTGGGCCTACAGTGTTGGGTTAACCGTAATTTCCGCCAGGCTATCTTGCTCATCCAGCCTTCTGTACACTTCTTATAACTCAGACTCTACAGGCTCACGTAGTATGTGTAGGCTAACAGGGTTTTCTTCCCCCTCTACCCATTTTTTTAATAGGGTAACATGGCACACTTTTTTACCTGGGTATTTATCAGGTGTTCTCAGCTCGTAGGTTTCTGGGCCGAGTTGTCTTAAAACATAGTACGGGCCTTGCCACTTTATTAAAAGCTTGTTGGCAGAGGTGGGAAGCGATAACAAAACCTTGTCCCCTTCCTGGAACTCTTTAACCTTGCAATGCTGGTCATAATATGCTTTTTGCAATTTTTGGGAATCAACACTATTCTGGTGGGCCTTTTTAGAGTACTCTACTAGTCTCTTTCTTAACTGCACCATGTACTCAGTAATATTAGTCTGTCCCACCTTTGTTCCTTCTTCCCAGTACTCCTTCACAATATCTAGCGGACCTCTGGGGTTCTCCCATATAGCAAGGCAAAAGGGGAGTATCCGGTGGCTGCCTGGGAAACCTCTCTGTATGCAAACAATAAGAGGGGGTAGGTACTTGTCCCAGTCTCTCCCCTCATCATGTACAAATTTCTTTATCATCCGTTTCAAGGTTTGATTACACCGTTCCACCAAGCCATCTGTTTGGGGATGATAAGGTGTGGTTCATATAGCACTTACACCCAACAAATGGTACAATTCCTTAAACAGTTTTTGCCTGAAAGCTACTCTCTTGATCGGTTAGGATCTCCTTGGGTACCCCTAGTCTTTGGTAAAACTCTCGGCTCCGCCCCATGACACCAGATCTAGCCGCTCATTGGTTGGCTAAAAGCCGGGGTCGAGGTTTGAAATGTAGGGATGAACAACATATACCATTCCTAGAACTCCTGTTACATGGTAACCTGTATTTCTAGGGACATGGATATGTTGTTCATCCACACTATCTGGCAGACTCCTAGCAGTTCTCCGGGAGGAGGGAGGCAAGGCACATGCCCCCTACTTAGAGAATAAAGATTGGAGAACCAAGGCCCCAACCAGCATACCGGCGTGACCCAAGGTCAATGTGGTAGGGGGTAAAATAGTATGTGCCGACTTCCAGGTAGGAGCCCTGCAGATATCCTGGATAGGGACATCCCCGGAAGCAGCCACCGATGCAGCGGAAGGGCGGGTAAAATGAGCACTTATCCCTCTGGGAAGCTCCATGCCTGCCCACCTATAGCGGAGATCTATCCAGGAGGTGACCTACCCACTCATCGTCTGCTTGGCTGCAGGTCTGCCAGGTGCGGCTTCAGCGTAGATGACAAACAGCTGGCGAACCTCTCCCGAACTTCAGCCCTACGCTCCCTGAGAAGGCGAGTGCTCAACTAGGGTCCAAATGGAGCCTATGTGCGGCCTCCACGGTGTGAATGGGGTAGAACACCGGCAGAGTCAACACCCGGTTAAGGTGGAGCTCCGACACCACCTTCGGAAGGAACTTCGGTTGGGGCGCAGGACAACCTTGTCCCTGTAGAAGACCAGATAGGGAGACTCGAAGGAGCGCCTGGAGCTCTCCCATCCTTCTGGTTGACATGGTAGCCACAGAGAAGGTGTTCTTCCACAACAGGTGGGAGAATCACACCTGTGCATTGGTTCAAATGGCTTGCCCATGAGCTAAGCCCCATACCAGCAGTAGATCCCATGGAGGTGGAGATTCTCTCCCCAGAGGAGAAGCGTGATCAAGGCCTTGGAAAAGCGCCAGACCACCTTTCCTGCGCCGACTGCCCTCCGGCTCGCGCCCGGAGGACAGAGGTGGCTGCCAGGAGCACCTTAAGGGTCGTCAACCAAAGCCCTTGCTGAAGAAGAAGAAGAAGAACGGACCACAGGTAGTACGGAATGCTCGCCGAGGAACAGGAGAAGGGACCAGGCCCTATCCTAACACCAAATGGAGAACTCTTCCACTTGAAGGCGTAGCATTATCCGGTCGACTCCTGGAGGGATGCCTCGACAACGTTGAGGACCTCGCCGGAAGACCCAAGGCCTGGCAACTAGCCACACAGGAACCAGGCCGCCAGGTGCAGGGATTGAAGGTCCAGATGGAATACCTTCCCCCGATAACAGAGATCAGGTCCGGGCGGGCTGGAAGCCACCTCAGGAGCCTGGGGCTGAGACTGAGGAGAGCTGGATACCAGAGCTGGCGGAACCCGTCTGGGGCTACCAGAATCACCTGCGCCTAGTCCCTCCTTGCCTGTGGATTAAGGGAAATGGGATAAAGACGTAGAAGAGGTCCAGGGTCCGCGACCTCAAAGGCATCCCCTTACAGCAAGCCCTGCTGAGGGGGCGGGCATGAAACAGTCTCGGCTTCGCATTCTCCCTGGAGGGGAAAAGGTCTGCCCGAGGCATGACCCAGTGGGAGAAAGATCTTGTGCTACTTCCGGCAGGAGAGACCACTCGTGAGGCGCTGCCCTTATCCGGCTTAGGGCATCGGCCAGGGCGTTGGAGGCTCCTGCCATCGAGACGGCTAGGAAAACCGCCTCCAGGCTGCGCATGAGACCAAATGCGGAGAACCTCCTTACGTAACGGCACGGGGCGCGTCCGGCCCTGCCGGGTTAGGTAGCACATGGTCGCGGTATTGTCCGCCTGTACTTGAACCACTTGACCCGCACAAACGGAGCGAAAGCGGTGCGAGCTAAGCGGACTGCATGAAGCTCCAGCAGGCTGAAATGGCATCAGGACTCCCAAGGGGACCAGAGGCAGTGCACTCTGCGCTCCCCTTGATGGGCACCCCAACCCATCAGAGATGCATCGGTCGAAGAAGACCGTCGACTCGGGGCGGACGAACGGGATGCCCTCCTGCAGATGTGCTGGAACGGTCCGCCATAGGAGAGCATTCCACATCCCCTGGGTTACTGTCACGGCTGGTCCAAAGGATCGCAACGTTGTGACCGCTGGCTGGTCAGCCCCCACTGAAGGGGACGCATGTACCAACGGGCCCAACAGACCACGCTGGTGCAGGCCGCCACGAGGCCCAGGAGGCGCAGGACGTCCGGGCAGGGGCGAATTGCCCAATCAGACATGATTAGGTAAAGGAGGAAGAACCTCGGCCCTGTCCGCGCGAGCCGAGCTCTGGCTCAAGAGTCGAGCTCTGTCCCGATGAAAGGATCACCCGCTTTAGCACGAGTTCCGACTTGGCTCCGTTAGAGAGAAAACCGGTCTGAGAGCAACCTAGAGGGCCAGAACTCCGGACCGCTCCACCTCCGCTCTGGAGGGGTTGCAGTCAGCCCGCCATCCAGGTAGGGGTACACCCGGACCCTTCTACGCTGCAGGAATGCTGCTGGGAAGAGGCCGAAGGGTATGGCCTGGAACTCTTAAAGAGATCCCCCACTCTTGAAGCGGAGGAATCTCCAAAAAAACGGACGGATCGAAATGTGAAGAATACATCCTGGAGGTCCAGGGAACTCAGCCACACGCCTCGTTCCGAGGATGGGGTATTTGAGTCAGAGTGACCATCCAGAAGGTCCGAGACAAGAAGCTGTTCAGGTCGTGCGGGTCGAGAATAGGGCGCCAGCCCCCCATCCGTTTGGGGACCAGAAAAAACCTGGACACAAACCCCGGGTCTGGGGAAGGATCCACACCTTCCTGATCACCTCTTTTTCGAGGAGCAGGGTAATGTCGGCTCGGCGGGCTGACAGCGAGGCTGCGGACCCCGTGGCCCCCCGAGGGGCGACGGCTTGAAGGGGTGGGGCCTGCTCGAACTCCAGAGGCAGGCCCTTTCCTAGCACCTCCAAAACCCAGCGGTCCGTGGTGATAGCGGACCAGGCAGAGGAAGTGGTGGAGGCGTCACCCACGGGGGGACCCGGGTAGGGGTGACTAGGCCAGGGGGCAGCGTTCCTCAGCCCGTCACTGAGCAGACTTGGAGGAGGGACTGGCCGAGGGAGCTCTTGAGCCTTTACCTCCTTGCTTCCCCTTAGAGGAAGCCGCTGGCTTGGGGTCAGGATGCCAAGCGCAAGCCTGCTGGCCCTCATGCTGGCATTGATGAGCCGGTCGTGCCGCAGGGGCCAAGGGGCGCTTACGCAAAGGTTGCCGGGCGGCTCTTGTCCCTCTGGGCGGGGGTGACCGAGTCCAGAGTGGCATTGGACTCTCGTCCCCTGGAGGTGTCCCTCCACTCCAGGGCCGAAGAGGTCAGTCCCCAAGAAGGGGATGTCCGCCAACTTGTGCTGGGTATCCGCCGAGAAGGTGGATATCCTCAGCCACGCCCTGCGGCGCATGGCCACCACGGCCGCTACTGACCTGGCACAGGAATCACCTATGTCCAGAGCAGTCTGAAGCTGCTGCTTAGCCACCGCCCTACTCCTGGTCCCGCACTACCGGACCAACCGTGGTCTGTGTACCGGGAGATGAGGGAGCACTTATTCAGGGAGCCCAAGAGGCGGGAGAAATGTGCCATCAGTGCGGCCGAGCTGGCCTGTCAGAGGCCTAGGGAGGACGCGGGCGAAACCTTGCACCTGACATAGTCCATCCTTTTGGACTCTTTGTCGGGGCCTATCCACATCCCGAGCGCTCACTGAACGCTGGAAGACATTATCGGTAACTAACCCTCAACAGAGGGTGCTCCAAAACCGGCAAAGAATCGATAGGGGCAGCATTTCCTGGCCATCCTGGCCGAGGGCGAGGACAGGAAGCAGGCCACTGCAAAGCCCAAGGCTGGGCCGACAATGGCCTCAGCCACTGGGAAGGCCTCCAAGGTGAACCCCTCAGTCTAGGATCTCCGTCAGATAACAGGCCCGACTCAAGGGTCTGCAAAGAGCTCCAGGTCTGAGCCACTCTTTCACCAAGCAGGCGGGCGGAAGTGAGGGTGACCGGCTACCTGCGGGACAGGCCGTGACCCAACCGAGGTTCCACCACAAATCGGTGGGGCAGCAAGATTTGGTCGAACAACCGGCCCAGAAGTGGGCACCTCGACTGCAGCGAACGGTTGCGTCAGCCGTTCAGGCGGCAGCTGCTTGATAGATGGGGAATGAATCGGAGTCGACTGATTCCCGGACAACAGCAAGTGCTGCCACATAAACTCCTTGTAACGTCGACGCCATCTGCGTCGAAGCCTCTTCTCATCCGAGGAGGAAGACGAGGAGGAACGGTGTTGCCACTTAACTCGGTGCCCCGACCGAGACCGCCGAAGTCGACGGGAGCGGCTTGACCGAGAAGAGGACAGAGACCCAGATCCTCGGCGAAACAGAGGGTGGGTCTGGGAAGGAGCGGGGGACAACTGTTCTTCCCTCGGCTTGGACAGATTGATCGAGACTGCCGCCTCTAAAGGCTTAGGCAAAACCCTCGCCTCCACCGTGGAAACCAGCGAAGGGTTGACGGTTCTTGCAGTCGACCGCCCGGGTGACGGGTCGAGAGAAAACTCGACAACGTCGATGGGAGTCTTGGGCGGCTGGCCTGACGGAGACACCGTGAAGCAAACAGCCTGAGCCGCAACCCCGACCGAAGTCGAAGATCGACAGTCCGGAGAAGGGGACCTCTCCCGCTCCCACAAACACAGATGATGGGACTTACCCTGCAACTCCCTCGACCTGGACCAAGAGGCAAGTCCTGATGGCCCCTCTCCCTTCGTGGAGACGGACTGGCGAAGTTCCTTGAACGGAGCCGAATGAGAGGAACTCAAAGAGAGCGGGATAAATGCCGAGACTGAGGAGGAGGGAGATGCAGCCTTGGCCGCCGCCTCCTCCAGGGAGATAGAAAGTCCGAGCTGCTCAGCCTAGTCAGCCGACGCGGACACCGCCCGACGAGCCTCTATAGATTTTACCAGCGAAGAAAAATCGTCGGGCGCCCAAGCCCCAAACGGGCTGCATGATCCTCCAGGACGTTGGTCGAAAGGGCGCAGCACAATTTGCAAACTTGCGGGTCATGGTCCAAGTCGAGGCAGTATGCGCACGTGGAGTGCAGATCAGTCCTGGAGATATTCCGCCCGCCAGGGCGCCTCCGAGAGCCGGGAAACGAATTGTCCATCGCAACTGCGAGGGAAAAGAAGACAGACGTTTTAGAAAACTTCAAAACTAAATTCGGACGAACTGAAGAATCAGGAACTAGTCAAAAACGCAGAGCGCTAAGGAGGGAACCTGAGCTTCCAAGCGGTAAGGAAGATCTGGTGTCATGGGGCGGAGCTGAGAGTTTTACCACCTGGGTGGGTGGGAGGAGCCAGCTCGAAGACCTTCCGGCAAGATTTAAAGTGGCAAGGAACCTGCCAGATAGTGTGGATGAACAACATATCCATGTCCCTAGAACTGGTGTTTATCCCCATGGACTCAAGTAACTCCTGTAAAAGTTTCTACCATGTGGTTTCTCTCTAGTACATCCAGGTGTACTAGGGTCTGTCTGCTTCCAGTGTCTATTAATCCCATCATGTTTTTAGTCTGTATTTTTACAGTCATGGAAAATTTATCCCAGTTCGAAAGTGCCAAATGGGTAGCCTCATTTTTCTTTTTATAATAAAATCTTTCAATATGATGATGATGATAAAAATGTTATTTTTAAACAGGCTACAAACTGTTGGGTTGAAGCCCATTTTCAACAGTGTCATGTGGATTCTCACTCATATAACAGTCATTCAACATTACGTTACATATAGGAGAATTTCCAGACTAACAATAACAACATACATTTAATTCATCACTCCTACTATACAAACAAGTTACACATGTAAATTAAAAGAAATAATAAAATAAACTGATATCAAATCAGTCAATACCTATTCTCTAACTAAAACAAGTACAATTCGTATGCAAATGAGTTTTCAGAGCTTTTCTGAACCGATGATGTCCATGTATTATTTTTATTTCTCTAGGTAATCTATTTCAATAGACCATAAGGTTATTCTGCAGGGTAGTATCCCCTAATCTGTTCCTTGATTTTACTTTAGGAATATACAAGTCTGAGTACCTTAAGGAAGTTGTTAACATTCGTGAGGATTCTAATGGGATATACTGATTTAAGGCATGCATATGTGTAATATAAATTAATTTGTGGCACCAAATCAACCAACAATATAATCTTTTTGAGGCTGGATATAACCACCCAAGATTTCCATAAATCTTACAGTGGCAAGTTCCAAATTTAGCAGTGGTCACAAATCTACCAAGCCTATAATACGCCTGGGCTATTTTGTTTAAATAAGTCTGAGGAGAATTCATATATAAACTGGATCCATACTCCAGAACAGGAATCAATAACTGATTCACCAGCTTTGCCCTCATTTTGGTTGTGAGGCAGCCAGACAACCTCCTTAGGGTTCCCAATTTCTGTTAACTTTGCTTACTTGATGACAAATATGTTTGGAATATTTGAATCCAAATCCACTAACATCCCTAAATATATACAAGACTTTACATATGGCCTTTCCCATAGCAATATCGACAAATGATGTTGGGATTATAAGGTCTACCCCCTCTACCTTCTGGCCTCCCTGCCTTTCTTTCTGAGGGGTGTGATGGAATATAAGTAGAGGTGCTTAGCAGTTGCTGGGTTGGGGTGATGGTAGGGTCCGTTGTCTTATACCCCTTCTTGGCTGGTTGCCTAGCCACCAGGAAATCCTCTGTCAGTGTATTAGCCACCTCCGCTGATTCCGGGTGATGTTCCCTAACCCAGACTTGGACGTCTGCTGGCAAAATTTGTAGGAACTGCTCCATTACCACAGATTTTATTAGGTCCAGCAAGGTCTTTCCCTCCAGTTGTAGCCATCTGTTGCATAACTCATTCAACCGGATATATGTCTCTCGCAGTGCATCATTACCTTGATGCTTTAGGGCTCTGAAGCATTGTATGTAGGTCTCCGTGCTGATCTCGAACCACTTCAGGATCTCTTTATTCACTAGGTCATATCTCTCCGCACTTTTATGGTCCATATGGCTATATGCCAACTGGGTTTGGGGGGTTTATATAGCCCTCACACTTAATTTTAGGCCCACCTACAAAAGGCAATTAAACAGTTTGTCTCTCTAAAGGCTCACAACTAGGCCTATACAAAAAGAAATAGTTGTTTCTAAGCCTGGATTATAGAGAGCTTTCCAACAATATAAACTAATACAAATAACCATTTCTCTGGCCAGTGTTATTACCATTTTAAACATAAGGGTCCATTATGTAAGTAAACTCCTCCCACTAGTCAGCATGGTTATACAACAATTCATTATAGACAGAGGCCACTAGGGGCCGCTATCTTCCTACCTACATGTCTGGACATGCCGTTTCATGTCTGAACATGTTTCAGGGGACTTCCTGGTTCAGTCATCATTTTTTAACCCAAGCACATTTTAAATGCACATATGCACTTTATATTGTTCCAAATGCACTTCAAACAGTTCTAAATGCACTTTTATTCATTCATAGGTAATTTATGCCCTACAGGCACCTTAATAATTTTGCTGCTGGCTGGCATCTTGGACTTGAAACGTGGTGCTACATGGGAATGGTGGTGAGGGATGAATAAATTGAATAGGGAAAATAAGGTAGTAGGAAAAAGGTAATAGAAAGAAAGAAAAAGATTGATATAGATGAACAACCTACGTCAGGGCTAGAAAAAGGCAAATGAAAGGGTAAAGAAGTACTGTTGCGCAACAGATTTATAGTAGGAAGAAAAGATAATAGGATAGCTATCCCTCCACCGGGTTACAAGGCCTGGCAGAATGCAGTTCTGCCACAGGCCCTGATCCAGCTCCCTCGTCACCCAGTTGTAGTACTCTATTAGGTTGGCCTGACATGACCTTCCTGAGATGAATCCGTGCTGCCGACTGTCCTGGAGTCCATTCTCCTCCTGGAAGGTCACCAGTTGCTCCTTCAGAATCGCTTTCCATTAGTTTGCCAACAATGGAAGTGAGGCCAGCAGGTCTGTAATTGCCTGGTTCATCCTTGGGCCCACTCTTGTAGATGGGTACCACACGTACGTCCCTCCAATCCTGTGGAACGTAACCCGTATCCAGTGAGGTACTGAAGAGATCCGCCAGCAGCCCAGCCAATACCTCTGCCATTTCCCTCAACACCCTGGGGCGAATACCATCTAGACCAGGTGACTTGTCCACCCTTAGTGTCTTCAGACCCTCCAGCACCCTACTCTCTGTAATCATCCCGTCAGTCACTCCTCCCCCCCCACCCACCTTCCCCATCCACGGAGGTATTTTTTCCATCCTTCTCCTGTGTGAACACAGAACAGAAGTACTCTTTTAATACTTCTGCCTGTTCCATCGCCCTCTCCACCCATCTCCTGTCCTTCCTGATCCTCACTATCTGGGTTCTACAATGCCATTTCTCCCTCACGTATCTGAAGAAGTCATTCTCCCCTTCCCTGATACCCTGAGCCAGCCTCAACTCCCTGGAGACCTTGGCCACCCTGACAAGCCTGGTCACCTCCCTGGAGTTCCTCACATACAACTCCTTATCCTCTTTCCTCCCAGTCCTCTTCAATCTTCTAAAACCAGCTTTCTTTGCCCTTACTCCATCCAACACCTCCCCGTTCAGCCAGCATGACTTCTTTGCCCTACTCTTTTTACTCACAGTCCTCGTGCACGATTCCGTAGCTTCCCTCAGCCCAAGTTTGATACAATCCCATTTCTGTTGTACATCCATTTCTAGCCTAATCTTCTCCAGGTACCCTTTCAGGATTTCCTGCATAATCCCGAAGTCCGCCCACCTAACGTCAACCACCCTTGTCCATGAACCTATAGGCTCCCTGCTCAAACTGAGTGTGAACCACACGGAGTTGTGGTCACTCCCAGGGAGCAGCACCTCCACACTCAGTTCCCTCACTGCCTCCCTGTTAGTTAATACTGTACCAGGTCCACAGTATTCCCAAGCTGGGTCAGCTCTGTGACCATCTGCACCAGGGCTCCATCCTGGATTGCATCCAGTAGTACCTGCTCACTGGCATTTGAGGGGACTGAAGTTCCCCAATCCACACCCCCACAATCACCACATTTCCTTTCCTAGTCACCCGCCAAATCTGCTCTGCCAATTCCCTGCCCAACTCCTTGGTCTGAGCAGGTGGTATATACACCACCCACAATCTCGGTGTCCTACCCTTCGAGTGCAGGAACTGCAACCACATTGCCTCTGTCCTACGCTCCTCCCCCTTATCCCTCGTACATCTATAATTCCATCCCTTACATACACTGCCACACCCCCCCTTCTTCTCTGTCCTTCTTATATATCCTGTAACCTGGGATTGCCATTTCCAAGTCCTGATGTTGGGTGGCCCAAGTCTCCGTGATGGCCGCAACGTCCACCATCCCAACAGTCAAGAGAGCCTGAAAATCAGCTATTTTTGTTCCCTTGGCTCCTGTCATTCAGGGAGACCACCCTCCACCCACCACCCAGTCCCCTTCCTTCCCCTATTCTGCACCACCTCCTCCTGACCCTTCCCCTGAGGCCTACCTCTATAAGCATCCCTGCTGTCATGGGAGGACAGCTCGTTCGACTTCCCTATACAGCATCCCTGCATACAGTCCACACACTCACCTCCCCCCTACCTAGTTTAAAGACACCCTTGACGCTATATAGAACCACAGCTTTTGCTTTAAGATACTCTGACCTGCCCTGCTCAAATGCAATCTGTCCTTTGCATACAGATTGCTGCTGGCCCAGGAGCCCCCCCCCCCAGTCCCCCACCAGCCCAAACCCATTGGTTTGACACCACTCACCTAATCAGGAGTTGAACTCTCCTATCCTATCCTTTCTCACTCTGGGTACCTGTGGCACTTCTAAGAATGCTACTGAACTCCCAGCCTCCTTACACAACTTCCCCAGTACCTTGAATCTCTCCTTAACTACCCCCACTGTACAGTCTACCAAGTCATTTGTGCCCATATGCACCACCAATAAATAAATAATGCTCTTATGAACAGCTACAAACAAGGCAGTGGACACACCTGCCAGCTGATACCTTAGAAAGAAGGAAGGAGAGTGGGCATGCTATGGCCCAATGGAAGAGATTCTCGAAGATTTACTGTTACGGTAAGTAACTGTTCTATCTTCATCAAGGCCATCTCCTCCATTGGTCCATACCTGAATGATTTAAAAGCAGAACACAAGGGACCCAAGGAGGATGGCAAAGTCTGATACGCCAATCAGAACAGAAGGCTTTGCAACACCCCAAGCCCACAGCCAGCAAATCTCTGTGAGACGATGTCTATACTATAGGGCTTTGTGAAAGTATGCATGGTTATCCATGTGGCAACAACACGTCAGCTACAGAAAGAAAGCAACAGAAGTGGCCATACTATGTGCAGAGTGGCCACACACATCACCAAGAAGTTCCTTACCACATTTCCTATAACAAAATGCAATACAGTTAGCCAGACATTTTGATGGGCATTGTTTAGATATTGGGGCACCCTCTATCCAAAGGGTGAATGAAACAAAAAGCTGATACGACTTTTTTGCAGTTCTTAGCACAATCAAGACAGAAGTGCTGTGTTCTGTGTACATCAAGTGTATAAAGCAATGCCTAACCCTTGTCAGCATGCTCTAGAGGTATCCAGTCACATGCTGCCAGAGCCCCCTCTCTCTACTACGTCATAGCAATACGTTGCATAATTGCTATGCAGCCGTAAACATTCCCGATTTCCATTCCAACAAACATGGCTGCCACTTTTACTCACTAAAAAATCATACAAGCACTAAAAAATTAAACTCCCTCAAAATAAAAATAAAAATGAACAAGTTGAATAAATACAGGTTACTCACCTGTAACAGAAGTTCTAGGAATGGTATATGTTGTTCATCCACACTTATTGGCAGGTTCCTTGCCGCTTTAGATCTTGCCGGAAGGTCTTCAAGCTGGCTCCTCCCACCCACGCGGGTGGTAAAACTCTCGGCTCCGCCCCATGATGCCAGATCTGGCCAGCTGGAAGCTCAGGTTGGCGTCTAGCCGGGAGGTCGTTGTATGTAGGGATGAAACAACATATACCATTCCTAGAACTCCTGTTACAGGTGGCAACCTGTATTTCACGGACATGGATATGTTGTTCATCCACACTTATTGGCAGACTCCTAGCAGTTCTCTGGGAGGAGGGAGGCAAGGCGTACATCCCCTACTTACGGAAAAGAGACTGGAGAATCGATGCCCCAAAACCAGCATCCCGGAGTGACTCAAGGTCGATGTGGTAATGGGTGATGAAGGTGTGTGCTGACTTCCAGGTAGCAGCCCTGCAGATTTCCTGGATAGGGACGTCCCTGGAAGCAGCCACCGATGCAGCAGTATGGCAGGTAGAATGAGCTCTTATCCCTCTGGGAAGCTCCATGCCCGCCAACTTATAGCAGAGATCTATGCAGGAGGGACCCACCTGCCTATCATCCGCTTGACTGCAGGTCTGCCAGGTGCGGCTTCAGCGTGGGTGACAAACAGCTGGCGAACCTCTCCCAATTTCACGGCCGTCGCTCCTTATAGTAAGCGGGCGCCTTACTAGGTCCAGAGTATGGAGCTCTATTCGACTCCAAGGTGTGATTAGGGTAGAACACCGGCAGAGTCAACACCTGGTTAAGGTGAAACTCTGACACCACCTTCGGAAGGAATTTCGGGTGGGGGCAGGACAACCTTGTCCCTGTGAAGACCAGGTGAGGGACTCGGATGGAAAGTGCCTGGAGCTCTCCCATCCTTCTGGCTGACGTAATGGCCACCAAGAAGGCAGTCTTCCACGACAGGTGAGAGAGATCACACCTGTGCATTGGTTCGAATGGCTTGCCCATGAGCTTTGCCAGTACCAGCAGTAGATCCCACGGAGGTGGAGGTTCTCGCACCGAAGGGGAAATATGATCAAGGCCTTTGAAAAAGCGCCAGACCACCTTCTCCTGCGCCACTGACTGCTTCCCGGCCCGCGCCCGGTAAGCAGAGATGGCTGCCAGGTGCACCCATAGGATCGGCGACCTAAGCCCTTGCTGAGAAAGGGACCATAAACAGTCCAATATGCTTGCCAAGGAACAGGAAGAAGGGTCCAGGCCCTTGCCCTGACACCAAATGGAAAACCTTTTCCATTTGAAGGCATAGCATTTCCTGGTCGACTCCTTACGGGATGCCTCAACTACATTGAGGACCTCGTCGGAAAGACCCAAGGCCTGGAACTCTAGCCGCTCAGGAACCAGGCGTCAGGTGCAGGGATTGAAGGTCCAGATGGAACACCTTCCCTGATTGACTGAAAGCAGGTCCAGGCGAGCTGGAAGCTGCCTCGGGAGCCTGGAACGGAGGCTGAGGAGATCTGGATACCAGCATTGGCGAGGCCAGTCTGGGGCTACCAGAATCACCTGCGCCTTGTCCCTCATCGCCTTGAGAAGCACCCTGTGGATCAAGGGAAATGGGGTAAAGGCGTAGAAGAGGCCCGGGGTCCACGGCCTCGAGAAGGCATCCCCCTGCAGCGAGCCCTGCTGAGGGGGGCGGGCATGGAACAGCCTCAGCTTCGCATTCTCCCTGGAGGCAAACAGATCCACCTGAGGTGTGCCCCAATGGGAGAACAAATCTTGTACTACCTCCGGCAGGAAATACCACTCGTGGGATACAGCCCCTATCCGGCTTAGGGCATCGGCCAGGGTGTTGGAGGCTCCTGCCACGTGAATAGCTAGAGATCCGCCTCCCAGGCTGCTGACAGTGACCAAATGCGGAGAGCTTCCTTGCACAGAGGCATGGAGCGATCCGCCCCTGGCGCGGTTTAGGTAAGTACATGGTCGTGGTATTGTCCATCTGGACCTGGACCACTTGACCCCGTAGAAACGGAGCGAAGGCGGTGAGAGCTAGGCGGACCGCTCGGAGCTCCAGCAGGTTGATATGGCATCAGGACTCCCGCGGGGAACAGAGGCCGTGCGTTCTGTGCTCCCCCAGATGGGCACCTCAACCGATCATAGAGGCGTCGGTCGACAGAGAGACCGTCGGCTCGGGGCGGGGCGGACAAACGGGATGCCCTCCTGCAGATGAACTGGAACGATCCATCACTGGAGAGCGTTCCACATCCCCTGGGTCACCGTCACTAGCTGGTCCAATGGATCGCAGCGTTGAGACCACTGGCTGGCCAGTCCCCACTGAAGGGGGCGCATGTTCCAGCGGGCCCAACGGACCACGCTGTTGCAGGTCGCCATGAGACCCAGGAGGCGCAGGAAGCCCCGGGCAGGGCACAATTGCCCAACCAGAAATGATCGGGCAAAGGAGGAAAGAACCTCGGCCCTGTCCGCCGGGAGCCGTGCTCTGGCTCGAAGAGAGTCGAGCTCTGCCCCGATGAAGAGAATCACCTGCTTCGGTTCGAGTACCAACTTGGCCTCGCTTGATGAGGAGGCCGATTTGAGAGCAAACCTGGAGGGCCAGATCTCTGACCGCCCACCTCCTATCTGGAGGGGCTGCTATTAGCCAATCATCCAGGTAAGGGTACACCTGACCCTCGCGCCAAGAGGAATGCCGTCACACCACTGCCATGCATTTGGTGAAGACCCTGGGTGCAGGAGACAGGCCGAAGGGCATGGCTCGGAACTCGAAAAGGGATCGCTCCGTTCGAAAGCGAAGGAATCTTTGGTGAGACGGACGGATAGGGATATGAAAAAACGCATCCTGCAGGTCCAGAGAGCAGAACCACACGCGCTCCAAGGATGGTATTATCTGAGCCAGAGTGACCATCCTGAAGGTCCGAGACCTTAGGAACTTGTTTAGGTCGTGTAGGTCGAGAATGGGGCGTCAGCCCCCCGTCCGTTTTGGGACCAGGAAGTACCTGGACACAAACCCCGGGTCTGAGGGAGGGTCCGCCACCTCTCTGATCACCTCTTTCTCGAGGAGCAGAGCGATGTCGGCTCGGCGAGCCGACAGCGAGGCTGCGGACCCCGAGGACTCTGGGGTGACGTGTTCTGAGGCGGGCCTCGCTCGAACTCCAGAGGCAGGCCCTTTCCACCACTTCCAACACCCACCGGGTCTGTGGTAATAGCAGACCAGGCAGAAAGGAAGTACTAGAGCCGCTTTCACGGGGAACCTGGGTGAGTGATGAGGCTGGGGTGACACCCTCAACCCGTCACTGTGCAGGCTTGAGGAGGGACCAGCCGAGGGACCTCCTGGGCCTTTACCTCCCTGCTTCCTGGGGAGGAAGCCGCGGGCTTGGGTTGGGACGCATGGCCGAGCCTGCTGGCCCTGATGTTGCTGGGCCGGACGTGCCGAGGCGCAGGACGGACGAAAGGGCTTGGGTTGCGGCCTGCGGCCCTTGTCCCTCTGAGCGGATGAGACCGAGTCCAAAGTGGCATTGGACTTTCTGATCCTCCGGAGGTGGCCTTCCACTCCAGGGCCGAAGAGGTCAGTCCCCAGGAAGGGGACATCCGCCAATTTGTGCTGGGTATCTGCTGTGAAGGTGGATATCCTCAGCCATGCCTGACGGTGCATAGCCACTGCGGCCGCGACTGACCTGGCGCATGACTCTCCAATGTTCAAAGCAGTCTGAAGTTGCTGCTTTGCCACTGCCCTGCCCTGGTCCTGCACCTGCCTAACCGTAGTCTGCAGGTCAGCCGGAAGATGAGGGACTACCTCGTCCAGGGAGCCCAACAGGGCATGGGAGAAATGTGCCATAAGCACGGCCGAGCTGGCCTGACGAAGGCCAAGGGAGGGATGCAGCGAGACTTTTCGCTCCGCATAGTCCAATTTCTTGGACTCCTTGTCGGGAGGTTTGTCCACGTCCCTAGCATTTCCGGCACGCCGGAAAACGCTGTCGGTAACTAACCCCTCGGCTGAGGGATGTTCCGAGAAACCGGGCAGGGAACCAGTAGGGACCGCATACTTCCTGGCCATCCTGGCCGAAGGCACAGGGCAGGAAGCAGGACGCTGCCAGAGTTGCAAGGCCGGGCCCACAATGGCTTCGGCCACAGAGAAGGCCTGCGTAGGGGAATCCCCCCGGTCCAATATCTCAGTGAGGGGATACTTGGCCCACTTGGATACGCGCTTGAGCTGCATCCCGGTGGACTCAGAGATGAGCCTAAGCAAACCCAGAAAGGACGAAGGGCTATCGTCCAGCGACTGACCCCCAGAGGACTCCAAGTCCACTCGCCTGGAGAAAAGGGAGGAATCGTCATCGGACTCGGAAGAGTCCGCAAAGAACTGCCTCGGGCCTGAGCCACCCTCCACCTGCTGAGGGCGATCAGGAGTGAGGGTGACCGACAGCCTATGGGTTAAACCCTGAGCCGACTGAGAGTTCTTGGTCGGAGCCCCAAACAACGGCTGTGGAGGCGGAGGTTCCACCATAATCGGTGGAGCAGCTGGTTTCGGCTGAGCAACTGGCCTGGAAACAGGCACCTCAGCTAAAGTGAGGGGTTGCTTCGGCCGCTCCGGTGACAGCCACTTAATAGCCGGGAAAGGTGATGTCATCGACTTATTCCCCGCCAACAGAAGCTGCAACTTGCGTCGAAGCCTCCCCTTGTCCGAGGAGGAGGACGAGGACGAGCGGTGGTGCCGCTTGCCACGGTGCTGAGACCAAGACCGCCTATGGTGGCGGGATCGGCTGGACCGCGAAGAAGACCGAGACCGAGAACCTAGGCTTTTCAGAGGAGGGTGCAGGGAAGGCGTGGGGGAAACCCACCTTCCCCTCAGCTCGGAAGGAACACCCGAGGGCTCCGCAACCGGAGGCACTGGAAGCCCACGGGATCCTCAACCGCCACCGGGGGAACCGGGGAGAGAGGATTTTTGGCTTCTCCGGTCGACAACCTGTCCAACGAGTCGAGAAAGATCTCGACTGCGTCGACAGGAGTCTCGGTCAACTGACCTGACAGGGACACCGTGAAGCCAGTGGCCGAAGCCGAAGGATCGACCGAAGTCGATGGTCGACCACTCGGGGAGGGGGACCTCCCCCGCTCCCAAGAGCGTCGACGGACGGACTTACCCTTGTCCTTCTTCTTTATGGACTGAGAGGAAGGTCCCGAAGATGAACGTCCCTCTCCCTTGGTGGAGAGAGACAGACAAAGCTCCCTAAAGGAAGCAGTATATGAGGATCCCAGGGAGAGCGGAATAAATGCCGCGGCCGAGGAAGATGCGGTCCGCGCCGCCTCCTCTTCGGGGGGCATCATCTGCCTGCTGATCCCCTCGAGTTCGCCATCATGGAAAACCGCCAACCGGGCCTCTTTCGACTTTACCGGAGGATAACGCTTCTCGGGTCGCCCAAGTTGCAGACGGGCAGCACGGTCTTTCAGGATATAGGCCGAGAAAGAAAAGCACAGGTCACAAGCCTGCGAGTCGTGCTCAAGGCCCAAGCAGTAGACGCACGTGGAGTGCGGATCCGTCCAAGACATCTTCTGCCCGCATGGGCATCTCCGGAAACCGGGAGTCGATTTGTCCATCGCAGCCGCGAAGGAAGAAGTTGACCGGAGTCTAGAAAACCTAGGAGTTTAATTTCGGAAAACCGAAGAGTTAGGAACCAGTCTTACACGCAGAGCGTTAAGGAGGGAACCTGAGCTTCCAAGCGGTAAGGAAGATCTGGCGCCATGGGGCGGAGCCGAGAGTTTTACCACCCGGCTGGGTGGGAGGAGCCAGCTTGAAGACCTTCCGGCAAGATTTAAAGTGGCAAGGAACCTGCCAATAAGTGTGGATGAACAACATATCCATATCCCTAGAACTGTATTTTTCTTTTATACTGCCTGTACTGTTCTCTGTAGTTTACCTCAAAACACATCTTCTTTTATAACACTTTATTACTTAACTGAATGTCCCTGCTTCCAACACTGGTCTCTGTCTGCTCTTAGATTACAGCACTCCTAAAAGCTACATCCTGGGCTCAATTTTCAAAAGGGGCCGTAGATCGATGCAAGCTGCGGCAAACAGCAGCTTACATCGAAGTCTGTTGCACCAGGAACCCTGCACCTGATTTTAGTACAGGAGGGGTCCTAGCACCAATGTCCACAGAGTTGCTGCAACCACTCCCGTGTGCAAACAAGTGGTGCATGAGAGTGGTCTGACGGTGGCTGCGGCGCACCCCACTGTCCATGCCCCCAGGGAACCTGGAGTCCACGGTGGCCACCCCCCAGCTGGTGATAATGTACACTACTGGCACGTGCCAGACGGGTGAGTTGGCAAAAGGACACTCGAGGCATGGAGATGTAGGTGCTGTGCACAATGTATACCAGCCCAGGTACATCATGTACAGTGCAAGCACATCTGTATGCACGGTTCTCTGGAACAGCACAGATTCCCATAGAACAGCCTCCTTTCAGTATGTACGTAGAACTTATCTCCCTCCGTATGCAAAGGTCCACCGTGCATCTCCATGCTGCACACTATATCCCTACACTGGGCACAATCATGCATGCAATGCTATGGGCTCCGTCATCTTCACCAAGATGCTAATGGCAGGAGGGGAAGTGCTGCCACTGTTGTCTCTCATGTACAGTGGTGGCCCCGGGCTTAATGATTGGCTGGGGCATCCCCAGTCCTAAGGACTGCCTGCCATGGCTGCTGGTGAGGACATGCCCATGTTGCACCAGTGGGTGCCTCTGATGCCCAGTGCATGGGCAGCCACAGTATCTACTCCAAGATGGCATGTGCCATGATGTGCGTCCCCTGGTACCCCGGCTAGGCACTGCAGTGCAGTCCAGTGAACACTGGTTCCTGTCCTGTGTCCTGGCCGATGATGGACCCACAGTGCCTGTTCTACAGTTCTGTGGCCATCCAATTCCTATGGATGGCACCGGCGCACCTGGGCCTGCTCGCATCCAAAATCCCAATTACAGGGATGTGGCATCCTGCTTCCGCTGCATACCCCTCTTCACCATAGTGCAGACTGCTGCATGGCACATGCCTGGTGCAAGTCAGTCTGGCACAGGTGGAACTGGCTATGCTGCAGGCAGCATTGGAAAATTTGGTTTGCCACAAGTTCTGACACAGCATGCCCCTTGTGTCAATACCTTTTGATGCAAAGTCTATGCTTCAGTCTCGAATCTTTAAAAATCTGTCCAGCTGTGCTTCACATGTTACTGAATCTGCTGCCACTGTGAATGCTAAATGAGATCAGTTTAAAGAGACAGAACCACATTTCTCTAAACAGTACATCACTCCCTTTTTAACATTAACTTGGAATTTGTTCACAACAGAAACACAAACATGGCTTGCTTTATCTATGTAATACTGAAAATAATACTTTAGCCTTTCTACGAAGTTCAGTTCACTTTAGTTACCATATTGTATATAATATTTAAAAACACTAATCTTTAGTTTTACAGTTCAGTTAATCCTGCAGGAGGCTTTGCTGCCCTCTTTGAGTATCACCTGTCTGGCACAGCTTCTGCAGAACTGTCATCTGGGTTTCTGAAGGAAATCCAATCATCCTCTGAGGTATCACCATTCTCTTCTTTTGTGAATGTTGTATCCTAGATCACCTGAAAATGTGATGCACTGCCAGATATTCGGTGAGCAGCATTTTCTGTAGTAACCAGAGTGCCTTTCTTGCTTACAACATGTGGTAGCTGTCGAAGTTTCCTACCTCAAAGTACCACCGAGGTAATTTGCATCGACTGTAATGCAATCCTGCCTCATTCTGCCTCAGTATACCTAAGTATACCTCAGTACTGCAAAATGTTTCTATGACTACTACTGCAATAGGGAGCCTGACTGTAGGTACTAACATACTAAAATGCCAGCAGAATAGGCCTAACGGTCTTTTGTGTCTGCTCTTTGATCAGCCCCCCGCCTGGGAGCTGACTTTGCTGCCCCCCTCGCCCTCTCTGGCTTCTCCCTTCCCAGTTCCAGATATTCTCGCTGCACTGGATTTTGCTTCCAGAACCCTTCCCCTGTACCTGTCCCACCACCTCTTGAACCCCTCCACTGTCTTTGCCTCCACCAGCCACCTGGGCAGCGCATTCCAAGGCTCCACCACCCTCTCAGTGAAGTAGCACCTCCTCCTCCTTTCTCCCCTGAATCTCCCTCCCTCCAGCTTCCAGCCATGTCCTCTAGTTGTCCCCCTTTCCTTCGAAGCACCCTGACTGCTCCTCCCCTATTTACCCGCTTCATGTACCTGACGACCTCTATCATGTCACCCCGGTCCCTTCTCTCTTCCAATGTGTACATATTTAGCTGTTCGAGCATCTCCCCATAGGTCCTGTCCCCCAAGCCCAAAATCATTTAAGCTGCTGCCCTCTGGACCCTCTCCCGGAGTTCAATGTCCATCTTTAAGTGTGGTCTCCAAAACTGCACGCAGTACTTGAGGTGCAGCCTCACCAAGCAGTTATACAGAGGGAGTATCACTTCCCTCCTTCTGGAGGTGATCCCCCTAGCGATGCATTCCAGTTTCCTGCTGGCCTTGGCTGCTGCCCTCCTACAAGTGTCGAGTTGTTCATCTTGACATCCACCACCACCCCCAGGTCCCTCTCAGCCTTTGAGACTTGTAGCATCCCCCCCCCCTCCGGGTGTACACTTGGCCCGGGTTTCTGGCCCCCAGGTGCAGTACCTTGCATTTCCCTGCATAGGTAGGTGAGACTTTGAATTACTTTTTTTCTGAAGCAGTTACTTTGTCCCCTATTTTTGTAGAAGAGACCTGGGCTTTTCTTCTCTTGTCTGCATATTGCTTCATTTTGGCTTCCTATCTCTTTCTCTTGTGTAACCCGGATGCCATATCCCAACGGGCTACTTACCCCTGCCTGGCTGGCCAAACCAAGGCTGAGGGGCCTGGGTCCCTACAATACCATATAGTCACCCCACTCATGACCAAATAACCAAACCCCACATTACAATATTTTGGACTTAAAGGCTCACTCTAAGAATATGCTCATGACACAAAATTTACAAAAACAAGTAAATAATTTACAAGGGGTGAGGGTTAGGAAGGGTGAACTGGAAACAAAGCAAAGCAAATTTTATTTATAAAATATCATTCCAAAAGACCATGGAGTTCTACATAAACATAGCTAAAAAAAAAAACAAAAAAAACCACAATTGTCATAAAAACATATACTTAAAATCAGTTATAAAATCAGCAGGAATAAAACCTCAGGGAAGGCAAAATTAACAAGCATTTGTCAATGCCGAATGTTTGCATGCTGGCATTAGAATTGGAAGTGCAGGAGTTAGACAGATGCAGAATAGGAATGGCAGTGAAGTACTGAAGTGACGCCAATCCCACCCCCACCCTGCAGAGATGGACAGGCACTGGGGTGTGCCTTTGGGCCGTCGCCCATAACGCTTACACCATTTCACCTCACCCTACCCTGCAGATACCGACAAGTGTAGAGGTGTGCCTTGGGGTGTTCGGGCTTTACACTCACCCCATTCCATAAGGAAATACGCTGAAATGGGTGCAGCATAGGAGAATGGGGTGAACTTTGGGGCCAAAGAGTCCAAGGCACACCTCGATGCCAGTCACTGGCTACAGAGTGGGGGTGAGAGTGGAATGGCCTGAGCATTTCTGTCGACAATCTCAAGTCACACCCCTGACGCATGTCAGTTCCTACAGGGTAGGGCGTTATGGTCGGAAACCCTAACGCCCCCAAGTGCTTTTGTATTTTCACTCCAAGTTTTCAACATGGGCTTTCTGTGACCCCACCACATGAATAGTAACACTATCAGTTCATTAGCGGAAAGGTGATTTTGCACAGCGACTATGCCATTTGGCACCACAGGGGCGAAAACACATTTCGAACAGGATGTGACAAATGACAGCTGTACTGTTCAAGACAAGGTGTAAAAATAAATGGTAATGTTGAAAAGTTGGAGTGAAAATATAACAAAATTGGTGAAGACACGATCTTGCGTAGAAACTGTGCAACGCACACCCGTAATGCAATTATCTGGGGGATGTTTTACCCCAGATTTTCAACACAGGCATTTTGGGACCTTCGCTCATGAACAGTGGCACTGTGATTTTCTTAATCTGTCCCGAACATTGATTTCGCACAGCGACTGCGTCCACTGTGTGCCACAGGTGTGAAAACATGTTTCAGGCAGGATGTGAAAAATGACAGCTGTACTATTCATCAGGCAGTGTGCACAAATGACAACGTTGAAAATCTGGAGTAAAAATATAAAACACTGTTGAAGTTACGAGCGTGCATAGAAACTGCGCAACGCACGCTGGTAACGCAGTCATTTTTGGGAATTTTTTCACCAAATTTGCAACATGGGCTTTTTGGGACCTCTCTTTATGAACACTGCCACTGTCATTTTCTTAATCTGTCCTGAAAATTGATTTCGCACAGCGACCGCGCCACATGTGTGAAAACATATTTCGGGTCGAATGTGAAAACCAACAGCTGTACTATTCATAAGGAGATGTGGAAAAATGGCAATGTTGAAAATCTGGAATGAAAATATTAAACATTCTTGAAGTTATGAGCGTGTGTGGGAACTGAGCAAAGCACACTCGTAACAGTCATTTTTGGGAATTTTTTCACCAAATTTGCAATATAGGCTTTTTGGGAGCCCACCTCATGAAAAGTGACACTGCCGTTTTGTTACTCGGTCCCGGAAGGAGATTCCACGCAGTGACCACGAAATCATCTAATGGAACCGAATAACGACATGACAGTGACTGGGTTCATGAGGTGGGGCCCCAAGAACCCACTGTTGAAAATTTGGTGTTAAAAGTCACAAAAATGGCTGAGATATCCACCTAAGTTGAAAACCCCCATTTATGCCATTATACAGCTTACCGTCATTTCTTCAGTTCGCGGTCAGCTTTGAAGAGTGTAGACATGTTCCCTCTCCATCGAAGATCATAACGCCGGGCTCCGGAGGTAAGTATAGGGTGAGGGGGGTGTGGGGAGGTGGGTGAGGGTTGGGGGAGGGCGGCACCACAAATAACGAGGGACCATTTTGTTTACAGGTTTTAAAAAAATAAAACAAAAAAACTTTGCGGGAAGGTTTTCTTGTTTTACAGGTACATTTGACATGCTGGGGTGGGCTACCAGCATGCCACCTGTACTTTTGGAGAGAGAGGGGACTGGAGCCGACAGGGATTGGGCACCCCGTCGGCAAAGAAAAAGGGCCTGTGTTAGGGGCCGGGGGTATGATGCTGAGGGGGATTGGGCACCCCCATCGGCAGACAAATTATAGGGAGACATTATGCCGACAGGGATTGGTCTCCCCTGTCGGCAAATGAACTGCGGAAGGACCATGCCAACAAGGGGATTAGGCACCCTCCACGTCAACTTTCCTGGGACTGTGAAAGGCGGACGGCGACAGCCGCCATGTTTATTGAAATGCAACACCAGGCAAGGCACGCCCTGCAATGAGGGGGCGCTCCCTCATTGCAGCAGCTAAATCGTTTCAAGTTGGCGGCATGCTTCTGAGCTGCTGTCATAGACAGCATGCTCATTTATTGGTGCCACAGACACAAGCCCCCAAAAGCAGTAGTGGCATTGGCCACAACACGACTGCACCTCCACAACCTGCTTCTCCAGCAAGCTGTCACAACACGTTTCTTGCGCATGCGGGCAAGCAAACATAAAAAGGTAGGTCTTCAAGGCAGATTTAAAGGCCTCCCTGGGGCCCTAGGCTCCCTGATTGCGTGCCTAAATTTAGTCCCTGCATCCTCCCACAAAGGTTTGGCAAAGTCCCAAAAGTCTCTGTAATGAATCCTAGCTTTTCCATTGGCTGACAGGCTGCAAATATGGCTGCTTTCGTCCACAGTCCCCAAGCAGTCCACACATTGTCCAACAATAAAGTTCTGGTGCAGCCAGTACATTTAATTTTTATTTACTTTAGCCCCACTGTCTTGAAGCATTACTTGTGCCCTCTTAAGCGACTACAACATTTAATACTTTAGTTGTGCCCCAAGCCTGTCACCGCTGACATATGCAGTCCCCTGGCAACAGACCGGCACTTACATTTATATTAATAGGGCTCATTAATATTCATTAGCCCCAAGCCCAAACACACAGCACGACCGGTGCTTCTGATTTAAAATATCAAGAGGCTTCTCTCTAGCTTTGTCCAAGTCACAGGCCCCCCGACCTCTCCCAAACGGGGGACTGGAACCACCAAAAAGTCATTTAATGGACCGCAATCATGTTTGGAATGAGGAGCCCACTTCAGCGCATGTGTGAGTCACTAGCCAGTCATGAAGCATATTAGGGAGAAGCTAGAAGCTCTGCATTGCTCCATAAGCCCCCTTAGGGGTACAAATTAACACAGGAGCCAATCTGGGGCCCTGGGGCACAACAAAGGACTCAGGCTGATGGCTGCACATACTGGGGGAAAATAGGGAACACCACAGGAGGAACAGGCAGATGGGAGAAACGGGGGCAATTCAAGGTAAGCCCCCATGGGGGGTAACACTCTCCCCTGCCAGAGAAAACTTGGCATCCTCACCAAGTCTGTAGCATGGCCTGGCATACAAGAAGTGGCAGTCATGATCTGTAAACAGTCAAACATTTAAACAGGTCTAGTTTAGACATATGGTTTCCTAACTAGTATCGGTTACCAAATGCCCTAGACTAGACGAAAGCCTTTTATCTAAAAAGTAATAAAACATTAGCAACAACAGTGAGCATTTTTAGATGACACATATTTCGCGGGGACTCTTGGCATACCTCTCAACTGTACCACATTACAAGGAACATTCCTCATTTTACTTCAGAAAAGGTCCCTGTTCCACATTGTGAGGACTTGTTCCACATTCAAAGTCAACATTTTAAAGCAAAAATTCCATAGTAAATGATGGAAAAAATAACTTATTCAATTAATGACAGACATTCTGAACTTAAATGCAACATTTTAACAGTGTTTTGAGCTTCTTAGGTAGAGATTTGATGAAGTGTTCCACATTTTGCCAGACAATGTTCCACATTTGGGGGACAAAAGGTTGAGAGGTATGACTCTTGGCAGTAATAGATTTTACATTGGAATAAATTTCTGGTGCATTTCCACTTTTGGCCACTAGGGGGTAAGCACTCCGCACTAACATTCAGTGACCAGCAATGAACAGCCTATAGCAAGATTTGGCACCAAAACACTTTTCCATTATTTTACATAGGTTGCAGCCATTTTAAGGGTCTCCATGCTTAATGAACCGGGGGGGGCATGCTGGGTGTCACATGGCTAACAGGCGATCCCAGAGGTGCCTCCATTTTGTGTAACCTGGACACCGTGTCCCAACAGGCTACTAACCCCTGGCTGACCAAACCAAGATTGAGGGGCCTGGGTCCCTATTTTACTTTAAAACTGGTCCTTTCCCAAGATCACATTATTGCGCAGTGCCTCTACCCAGAGTATATTTTAAGTGGGTCCAAATAATACCTGGTACAATCCCTTGGGATGCTGTACCCACCCACAATGCCATATAGTCACCCCACACACATGACCCAATCACCAAAACCCCACATGACAATATTTTGTAATTAAATGCTCTAATAATATGCTCATGACACAAGATTTATAAACACAAGTGAACAACAATTTATTTACAAGGGGTGAGGGTTAGGAAGGGTGAATTGGAAGCGAGGTTAAATATTTACATTGATTGGGATTGCTTTAAATAAGCATTCTTGGTATTGTAATCAAAATCATCTGTTTCCATTTTAAAGTCAAACAATCACAGTGGCCACCCACCAACTTTCTGATGGATTCAAGTTTTAGATACTATCTGGCTATCTAGCTGCATATATAATCAGTTGACAAATTTCCTACACGGATACCAGTCCCAGACCTTTACAGAAGCCTGCAATTCTACATATTAAACCTGGGTACCCAGTACTAAGTTCTTAGTTGCAGGCCTGATGCAGCTGCAGCTGAGTTGGCCGTCATTGCAGCTGGTTGGGGCCCTTAAAGGAAAAGCAGATTTGCATATTTTCTTTAGATTACTTTAATAATCCTGGCTGATCATGGAAAAGCAAACTTTAACACTCTGCCCCAAAAATGAATATTCATTAGGCCTCTTCGACGCCTGATAGGCTCCCCGATTGGGCGCTTAAATTTAGTCCCTGCTTTCCCCCCACAAAGCTTTGGCAAAGTCCCAAAAGTCTCTGTAATGAATCCTGGCTTTTCCATTGGCTGACAGGCTGAAAATATGGCTGCGTTCCACCACAGTCCCCAAGCAGTCCACACATTGTCCAACAATAAAGTTCTGGTGCAGCCAGTACATTTAATTTTTATTTACTTTAGCCCCACTGTCTTGAAGCAGTACTTATGCCCTCTTAAGCGACCACAACATTTAATAATTTAGTTGCTCCCCAAGCCTGTTGCCGCTGCTGAAATATGCAGTCCCCTTGCAGCAGACAGGCACTCATGTTAATATTAATAGGGCTCATTAATATTCATTCGCCCAGAGCCCAGACACGCAGTACGATTGGCACTTCTGATTTAAAATATCAAGAGGCCTCTCTCCAGCCTTATCCAAGTCACCGGCTCCCGACCTCTCAAAGACAGGGAACCAGGACCACCAAAAAGCCATCTGATAGACCGCAATCGTAGTCGGAACAAGAAGGATGCACTTGGAATAAAAAAATTAAAAAAAAGGTTAATGACCACCATTTTTGTGTTCCAAAACCAGTACAACTTCTCCATAAAGGAACCACAAATGCCTCCATACCGTATAGTACGGTTTCTTTTCAAAAACAACAAAAAAAAGAAAACACTTTAGTATTCTTTGAAAAGTGTTTTAGTTTCGTCTGCCATGATATGTCCCCAAACCGACCAACAGCCCACTTTATGGCCAACCTCCCGGCTAATTGCTGGTTCCCTCTGTAAACCACTCACATTGACCTTTATTTATTTGTTTAAATGTGTGCTCTTCCCAGGTGCTGCCAACATTCTAAAAAAAGGAGTATGATCTGATTCAATGTAAAATCCACCACCACCTTAGGCAGAAAATCAGAACTGGTCCATGAAGACACCATGTCCTTGTGGAAAATCAAACAAGGAGACTCATGCATCAGGGCCTGAAACTTGGAAATCCTAAGAGAAGAAGTCATGCCAACCAAAAGCAGTACTATCCATGAAAGGAAATGCATCTCACAGGTCACAGCAGCTCGAATAGAACTAGAGCAAATTTCTCAAGTATAAAATCCGGGGTGAAACTAGTTTACAAACTGGGGGACCCAAGTAAAAAATGCCCTTGCAAAATGTACGGGACACCTCTAGTTGGGCCACCATGCGCCCAGCAATAAGGGCATGGGAAGTCAAAACAGCAGCTAAGTGAACCTTTTTTTATCTTTTCCATCAATCTTTTTACCATGCCAGCAACCCTGCTTCCATCCCCACCTCCCCCAGTCGGCGCACTCCTCCCGCAGACCTACCTGGAACCCGTACCCCACAGATTCCCCCCCCCCCGAGGCAAGGCTGAGAGGGAGGGCTGCCCCCCGATAGTACACATTCAGTCACTCCAGGCATCCGGGTGGAGGTATGGACCCAGGGAGGTGCGTGGAACTATGGTCCACCGTTGGGTCCCCATTACTGTTTTCTTCCTGGTTCCCCTGCCATGACAGCACACCAAGATGTGCACGTAGAGGCTTGCATGCTCTGCGGGATCGCAGCCCCTCCCTCAGAGTTGCTCGTGCCTACACCACCTTCGGGCCTCTACCCAGTGGCAGTCAAGGGCGAGTCAGCTAACCACCCCTCATAGGAGGACAGCATTCCCTGGAATGCTCAATCCTCTCCTACGCCGCCGACCCCCAGCAGTTCATGCTCGTACCCGAACATCAGTAGCCAGCGTGGCAGGAGGTAAGGCAATCAATGCCTCAGCCCTGCACGCCACTGGACCTTTGGATGAGTACTGGAGATGGTAGTCGGGTAGGAACAAATGGTAGTCCAGTACAGTATTGACAGAACTTGGAAATGGGTCCACTGAATGGGAAGCGCACCATAAGAAGAAGCACTTCCTAGAATGTGTGTGTCTAGTAGTATGCTTTCTAGCCACAAGCCAGACACCGGCCACCTGGTGGATCCCCAAAATGAGCAATGGCTATGTCTTTAGCAGCTATGAATGCAGATGCAGGCACCACAGGTCTGGATGGACCAGGGACAGTTTAGCCTACAACAGCAGGCCCAGATAAAGAAGGTCCAATGCGGGGGGGGGAAAACAGTCCACAAGCTCTCAAATGCAGTATGTCTTGATATTTCTTCTGACCAATAGATTCAAATATTCACTGGCGTGTCTCACTCTACATTTCACTCTGTCATTAACAGGGTTTCATCACATTGCCTTTTACAAATAAGTATGTTTAACAGCATGTCACTTAACAGTAAGAAAAATCACAATAATGTATACCACCATGGTTATATATACAGTCATTCACTTTGCAACACTTGTTCTAGAAATCCATAGCATTCGTCGGATTTGTTTGCCTTATGTTATTCTTATAATGCCTGTAAAAATACCAGTTTGAACTTAGTTACAGGTATATGCACACCCTACCTATTATCATTATTCTGTTACTCCTTGTGATTCATTCTGTTCACACACTCTCACCAATGTGTAGTTTATATACATGCTGGCCATAACCCTGCAAACCCTGTAACTGAATTTCATACAAGCTCCTACCTGACTGTCACAATTTCTGTTCGGTTTTTAATTTGCCCTCAAAGGCTGGTAACTCTAAAGAAAAGGCACTGTTTTCAGTTTGTTTTTTTTTAAAAACACCTCTTTCACAACGTTCTGCTTACTGAACTGACCATCCCTAGAGGGTGGGTTTACTTTTTCAAGTCCCCAGAAACATAGGAAAGCCCCTGTGTACCCTGCTTCTTTAAAATGCTTCGCCACTTGGGTATTAGCTTTGCTTCTGATGTCCCCTTTGTGGCCTAGAGGTTAGAGTAATGAGCTGTGAATGAGCCTGGTACATCCAGCAGACCTGGTTTGATTCCCACAACCTTCACTTGCACAGTGTGACTCTGAGCGAGCCAGTTCAACACCCAAGTGCTCCCAGTCACCCCTGACAACAGGCATTTGTGCCTATTGGGCCTTAACCGGTTACCACAAGAATAAAACAAAAAAAAAAATACAGAATTTATATTTATTTCCATCAGTGACTATGCAATGCTTTTAAAAGGTACGGGTAATTTGTTTTCACAGACAACAATGTGTTCCATCTCCAAGAGCAGGTACAGAATTAAAGTCGGAGTGCTTCTACTACAGCAGCATGTTCAGAAGTGCCTGAAGCGAATAAGGGTTACAATATCCAGAAGCCCTGTACTATGCGAGTAAGGTTAACATGGGATCAGAAGGGAACAATGTAATGGTAAATTTGCAATAAGCTGGCAACGGAATTGGTGAAGTGTGTTAAACCAGTTGTTAGTGGCTCTGGGGCAATACTATATGTAATTTCTTCTCCATTAGTGCTTCTATGGCTTTAAACACCAAATAATATGTGTGCCAAATTTGTGTACCAAAGTGACCTGTATTTTAAGACATGGTAACAGAATAAAGCTCACATTTCCTTGAATTTATTAATAGTAAGAAAAAGAAGCAGATAACTGGCTCACTGTTATTGGGGACACCATGTTTTGCTACGCTGCGTCAGATCAGGGTCTGCACTGAAAATATGAATTCCATCCCTAAGCCACAGCAGTTGAGGGAGTACTGCAAGGGCAGTGCACTCAAACTACATGGCCCCACCATTTGAGGGCTCACTATGGGAAGTTAGGGACAGGTATGGAATTGTCAGCAACAATGTGATGCCCTGCCTCTCTCCCCTGTAAGTTCGGGCATGCCAGGGGGAAGAAGAGACACCCATATGGTATTTAGAAGGGCCTTAACAGGCTAAGAAAAGAAACGAGTGAATGCACAGTACAATGAGGCCTGCATGACACGCCCATGCAGTTAATGCCTCAGGATTCCCCCATTCCCACCTGCAGGATTCTGGTACCTCCTTTGCAGGAAGGAAGCAACAGGGATAGTATGTAATGTGTGGACTACTCAAGAAGCTGGTCGGTATTATCAGAGCAGGCAGTGGGAAAGCAGTGGAAGGGGAGGACAGCAGTATGTGTAGAGGTAATGAAAACAGGAAAAAAGAAGCACATTTGTTTCATCAATTTTGGGGGCGTGCCGATTTTAATTCAGAACTGGAGTGTTTTATTGTGTATTATGAACAACTAGAATTAACCTGAAATCACATTATAATCTTTAAAAACTGTTACACTCAAAGGTAACTACTCTCTAATCCAAATGTCACATGCAGCTTTGGTTAGTTCTGGCCCACAGAGTAGATCCTCGATCTGTCACATAATGTGTCACTCACAAATTAAATTTATTTCTGTTCAATAATGAAATGGTTACCCCCTCTACCTTTATTAACAACAACAACACATGTTTTTTTCTTACCTCAGAAGCAATAGATGTGAAGCTTCCATTAAAATGTACGTGGTTTTGAACTTCACTCCTGTTGGCTACTTTCAGCCATTCCCTAAAGGCTTGCTCTTCACTGGCTGATTGGGTAGCTTGACTTGTATTGGCAAAGAGTCCCTCATGGTCCCAGTAGTAAGAAGGTGTTGCTCCCACCAATGCAATCAGAATTGCTTCGGTGGCTGTATATAGCTGGAAAGAGATACACAAGAGAACTATTGCATCAGTCTATCTGCAGGTAAAGGCTCCATAAAAATATTTATGAAACGTTTTACATGATTCAGATCTAAAACCAGGAAAATGCCATCACTTACTTTTCCAAATACAACCCTTATATACTGTATAACTTACATGACCACCAGTATGAATTTCTTCCACTTAGAGGAGTATGCTTTTCTTTTTTTCTAGAAACCTTCTGCACTCTTAGCGTCTTCTCTGACAGATTCAAGCTACAGAATTCTAGCTCTTCAGGAATCATGCCCTCATGGCTATCCCGGTGGTGCTGGACGCCACACCTCGCTCCACGCCAGTGACCTGAGTTCGGGAACGGACTAGGGTTGCTCGGGGGTCAGCAGGGGTGAGGAAGGATAGAGCGTCCACAGATAGCTTTCCTTTCTTGGGGAGGTAGGCCAGTGCAGCGCGTGTTACCCGACACCCAGCAGTGGTTGGGGGTCAGCACAGGCACGCCAAGAATGGGGAGGTACCCTCATCCAGGACGTAAGGCTGCCTCTGCGGAGGCAGAGCCCAGCCACTCCACCCATTGCACTTTCATGGGCCAGGGAGAAAACAGGTGGGAAAACCAGGAGCTGACGGGGTCAATGAAGACCCAATGCGTTCCCCTGCAATATGCCACCCTCGACTTCTGGGTTGTGCCCGGGGGGAAATAAACCAGCGTTCCTCATCCTAGCCCTGCCACCGAGGGGCGGGGGGTAACCTGTGGGGGAACTACAGGGGTATGGCTGAGCTGGGGATGGTCGGGGTCGGAGGAGGAGTCCCTTCGGGGGAGGGCCACTGCCACCTGTCTGCTCCGCGGAGGTGGAGAAAAGTGTAAATAATACAAAAAAATAATCATGCCCTCATTTATAGTGTTCTGGGGTCTGAGAATGTTATTCTGCTTTGAGACAGAGTCTGCAGATTGCAATCCTGCTGGACAGGGTCAGAAGTATCGAGTACCTAGGCTGTCTGGTCCAGTCTGTGACTATCAGAATCATCATTGCAGACTCTCTCTCCTGAGCTGTATGAGCACTCTCTGTATGGGAGGGAATGGTGGTAAGGCATACAGGAATGCCCCTGTCCAATCCGGACTAAGGGCATCCTTTGAGACTGTGCCTCTGCAGCACAACTCTGGGAACTGCTTGTTCTCCCAAGAGGTAAACAGACCCAACATGCCTCTAAGCTTTTGGGTTCCAAGGGATTTGACGGACCAAAGGTCTGATCAGATACCCAGGCACAGAGTAACTTCCACTGTAGAGGGCAAACAATTTGTCACCTCCAAAGATGAGTTTAATAGACAGCTGCATATCGGAGACAAATCGGTTGTAATTCCTAAACATATATAAATAAATAAAATAAATCCAGCTACTCTGAGCCAAGAACACAGAAATCAGATCGGTAGCACGTGAGATGGAGAAGGAACACCATTTCAAAATGCCACAATAGTAACAAATAAACATTTACGGTCAGCCCAAATAACAAAAATGCTGAAACAAAAGGCCCTGACGCTTTGACCACTGGAGTCTTCTTCAGGGGGTGTGACCAGTGAGGACAACTTGCACCTTATAAATCATGTATTTAAAGACATATACCACTGTTTGCTTTTAAACAAATGCCATGGTACCAATAAGGAACTTTCAAAAATTAATAAGTATGAAATGAGATGAAAAAACTCTGTGTGCAACCAAATATAACCTCAAACATATACATAAAATAGAGGGACAATATTATAAAAAATGCTTCTAAAAATAACAAAAATATATATAGAAAAATTATATATGAAGAACTGGGGAGTTGCAGAACTTAAAGATACAGTCATCAAGAAATGAATTTAATACTGCATTTCTGTTTCAATGGATTTTTAGGGTACAAAATATTTAATTCTAGAGTAATCATTTTTATTATTTTACTTTTAGGAGCATTTGTTAAAAAAAGCATTTTAAAGGGAGCATACTGGTTGTATCCTAGTTGGTAATTGGCAGCAAAGTGTGACAAGGCAAAGTGCTACACTACCCATATGCTTACATAACAAATGTTATGAAATTGGCATCAGAATGTAGGCATCCTGATTGGTCTCTACCTGTGTGATATTCCTTCTTATGCACAGGAAAATGGTCCAGTAATGCCACTGTGCAGTGATTCTGGTAAATCTGCCACTTAGAATGTTGGCAAAATGAAACTCAGCCATCTTGTTTTGCCAACTGCGAGTGACATTTCAGCCAGCATTTACCAGAAACTAATTTTAAAAGTAAAACAGCCGACCTGTCTCTACGGCTGAACAGCCTACACAAGCTGTCTTTCAATCCACCCGCCCACTCGCCAGCCTGCCTGTTTAATGAACGGCTGAACAGCCGACAATCTGTGTCCCACGCCGCCCGCCCACTAGCTCGCACTCTTGCTCTCCACAGCGTGTTCTCCCTATAGCTGCCTGGTGCCATAACATACACAAAAAAAAAAAGAAATAAAGACAGCATATAATTTCTTGTTGCACACAAGCTGTCTCTCAACCCGCCCACTAAGCCAGCCACTTCGTTCACTGTCACGGCTGAACAGTAAACAACCTGTCTCCCAACCCGCCCGCCCACTTGTTGGCACTGTCGCTTCCTCAGCATTTCCTACCAGTGCCTGGGTGCCATAACGACATAAATTTAAAAAAAAAAGAGCATAATACAATAATAATAATATAATATAATAATAATAATAATAATAAGGCAATACAAAAAGACACAGGCAGAAGGGGATAGGGATAAGTACCAGGAGAAGCAAAGGAGGCAGGGAGGTCAGTAAGGGAAGCCAAAGCTCAGACAGAAGAACACATTGCAAAATCAGTGGGTAGAGGGACAAACCTTTACAGGTACATAAGGAAAAAGAAAGACAAAGGGAGGGATAGTGAGACTGAAGGGGAGGATGGGGCCATGGAGGATGACAACAGTAAAGCTGACATACTGAACAGGTATTTTGCTCAGTCTTACTGAGGAAGAGGAGGGTAATGGGTCCGAAGGAGCACAAGGGTGAGAATGGTGCAGAATGGACACAAGTCCCTTTTACACGAGAAAGGGTCCTGAAGGAACTGGAAGTAATAAGAGTTGATAAAGCAATGGGGCCAGATGGGGTGCACCCAGGGTCCTTAAAGAACTAAGAGAGGTGGTGGCTGAACTCTGGCTATCCTGTTTAGCCGATCACTGGAAACAGGGAGGTACCCAAAGACTGGAGGACAGCAGATGTAGTCCCTTATAAAAGTGGGAACAAAGAGGAAGCAGGAACTACAGACCAGTCAGCCTCACCTCGGTAGTGGGAAGATCATGGAAGCACTACTGAAGGAGAGATTGGTGGAACATCTGGTTGTCAATGGACTACAGGACCCAAGGCAGCATGGTTTCACCAGGGGAGGTCATGTCAGACCAATCTCATTGAATTTTTGACTGGGTGACTAGGGAGGTGGATCAGGGAGGGCAGTGGACATGGCCTATCTGGACTTCAGCAAGGCCTTTGACACTGTGCCACATAGAAGACTATTACACAAACTGGGGAATATGGGTGTGGGCAGGACAGTAGTGTGTGGTGGGTAGGTAACTGGCTGGGTGGCAGGACACAGAGGGTGGTGGTAAATGGCTGTCACTCCACAGAGGGAAGAGGACCAGTGGGAACCACAGGGATCAGTGCTGGGACCGTCCTATTCAACATCTTCATCAGTGACATGGCGCAGAACCTAGAAGGCAGAATTTCACTGTTCTGCTGATGACACAAAGCTCTGTAACAGAGTAGACACACAGAGGGTGTAGACAGAATGAGAAGCGACCTGCAGAAACTTGAAGAATGGTCAGGGGTTGGCAGTTGAAATTCAATGCAAGAAATGCAAGATAATGCATATGGGGCACAACAACCTGGCACAATATATCAGTTTGGGGGTGAGGATATAGCATGCACCAAGCAGGAAAGGGATCTTGGGGTTATCATCTCTGATGACCTCAAGGTAGGGAAACAGTGTGACAAGGCAGGTAAAGCAAATAGGATGCTGGGATGTACAGGCAGGGCATCACCAGCAGGAAAAGGGAGGTCATAATTCCACTATACAAGACACTAGTGAGGCCCCACCTGGAGTACAGTGTACAGTTCTGAGACCATACCTACGTAAGGACACAGATAGGGTAGAGAAGGTTCAGAGGAGGGCAACAAAGATGGTGCATGGATTGCATCACAAGTCCTATGAAGACAGGTTGAAGGAACTGAACATGTACTCCTGGAGGAGAGGAGGAGAGAGGGATATGATAGAGACATACAAGCATCTTACAGGGAGGAACAGGGTGCAGGAAAACACTATTTTAAGCGAAAAGATGTTCCAGGACTAGAGGGCATGGGATGAAGTTGGAGGAGGGTGATTCAGAGGAAACATGAGAAAAATTTCTTCACAGAACGGGTGGTGGACAAGTGGAACACCCTGCCAGAGGAAGTGGTGGGGGCTGAAACAATCACGGGATTTAAGAATGCATGGGATAGACAAAGGAATTCTGGAGGTCAGGGGTAAGGTACAACAGACTTCTAGGAAAACAAACTGAATTTACAAGCTCAAATGGGCAGACTGGGTGGGCCATAGGCCCTTATCTGCCGACACTGTCTATGTATCTATGTATAATTTCTTGTTGCAAACTTTGTAAATTAAATTAAATAGGTGTGCTGCTAGTTGGGGGGGGGGGGGGTTGGTGCCATGATAACTACATGACAGGAAAAAAAATACAAGTAAGGATGCCTTAGTAGCTCAAAAGTCTTCAACTGAACAAAACAAACAGGCAGAGGAACTATTTTATTAAAACTTCACACAAACATTTTACTTTTTCACTATTAAATACTATTCATTTTAGATATTACATACATCTGTATTTTAGATAACCATTTCATAAGCACAATTGGACTCTCCAGGATGTGCGTTAGACACTTTAACACACGGTTAGGAGGCTGAACGTACTCGTGCCTCACTATGCCTCCTAGCTGTGTGTTAAAGTATCTAACGCACACCCTGTCATGTCTTATTGCTTACATATTGGATGTGCTATGGAAAGAGGGCCAAAATTCCCTTAAATTGTACAACAGCAATGTCTAAGGATACTGCTTTTGTCTGACACACAAGAGCCAGAACTGGCAAAAATATGAGGGTTGAGGTCATAATTTGAGTCCTTAATAGGACTAAAAAAATCAGGCTCACTGGGGAAGGGGGCCTTTTATAAAGAATACAATTCAAAAGCAAATACGAGTCAGAACCAAACCAAATAACAGTGGAAAAACATAGGGTAACACCAAATTGCTGCTGCTGCTATGTAATAGAGAATTATGAATTACTCTATGTAATACAAAGAATTACAAATTCAGTCACAGTATTTATGCATGTCTAGTAGAACATGAACAATTTTATACAATTAACTATTTGTGGTACAAAAAAAAAACCTGTTGTAGATTTCCCCAAAAGTATTGAGTGAAGAAGAGTAGAGAGAAAGTAGTGAGATGCTAGGGGATCTATGGAAAAAGGAGAAAAAATAAGTTTTGTTGTTAGTGAATATTAGCAGAAAGGTTTTATCTTTGAGAAGGGTGACAAAATGGTTGAGGTGAGACAACTAATCAGATGCACCACACCATTTGTGGACCTACACAGCCTGGTGAACATGTGTTATATACTATGTGGGACGCACCATATGCCATTAGTGAAAAGAATACAAAACATAGAAACATAGAAATTGATGGCAGATGAGGACCACTAGGCCCATCCAGTCTGCCTATTTTCCCTACCTGAAAGTACCACCTGCTGACTTTCCTAGTCATCAGCCTTAACTACCCCCCCATGGGTCCTTTGTGCTTATCCCATGCATGTTTGAATCCCGTCACCGAGTATGATCCCACCACCTCCTGGAGCAGGCTGTTCCATGCATCCACCACCCTCTAAGTGAAAAAGAACATTCTTACATTTCCCCATAAACAGCCCCCCTCCAATCTCATGTCATGTCCTCTTGTCCAAACTGTTTCTATACTGGAAAATGTTTCTCCCTTTCACCTTATTTACAATGCATGTCAGGGCAATAATTCACTGGGAGAAAACGAAATGTACTTGGGTATCATATCCATCATTGTCAAAGCTCAGAGCCAAAACTTACTACAGTTTATGACACTTGATTCCCCCCCCCAAGAGGGGGCAACTGTATTAAGCTCTTGTTACAGAAAGAGACAAGATACGACTGTCACATTGAATATTGTAATATAATAACTGGTTAGTGACGATTATGACCTGTGGGCAGAAGCTGTCAAACTCTTTTATACACGGCCGTGTATAATCACCCATGTATAACAGAGTTTGATTGTACATGGCTATGTATAATCACCCTTGTATAACAAAGTTTGAGTAAGTACCTTTTTCAAAAATTCTACAATCACTCTCATTCTAGCACTACTGGCTCCTCACACTGTCAACTTGATCACACTAACCTCACTGAAGAAAGACACATTTCACAAAGAAACTAAAAATAACCAGTGGTCTACTAATGTCTGTCTAACCACCTAAAAAATGGCACATTCATCTCCATTTCAGCAACCTAGTTACCTAGGCCACACTGGGCTGTCGTCTGCAAGCTCTCCGAGTAGAGAGCATTTTTTATTGTGAGCTGCTATTTTACTACAAAATTCTAGAGAGCTAATTGGACGTGTTTGTTTCAGTGCTCGAGGTTGTTATTCTGATGACCAGAGTCTCAAATTCAGCAGCTTTTTGTCTGCTTTTAGTTAGATTTTAAGGTACCGTTTTCAGTGTTAGGCAGGACTGACTGAGTGATTCAGGTTGAGGAGGAAGGTTTTTTATTTTTAGAGAGGGTTGTCTATCTCTGACCACAGATTGATCTTACCTCTTCCATTCGAGACTGTGGTGCTAACTGGGTGACGCTGCCTGGCTTGCTGTGTGACTCCGGACCAGCTATGTGCTCAAGGAATTGTGCTACCGCTGGTGTGCTGGAGGTGCTGCTTCTCTCCTCTGGAGGTGTGGACGTGCTGGGCCTGCTACAAGCTGTGGAGAGCCTGCTCGCTGCGACGGGAGGCAGTCAGCTGTGATCTTCGTAGCAGGAGTTTCCGTTTTTGGTCGTTTCAGTGGAGGAGCTGTTTATCTTGCACCCTGGATTTTTGGACTGTCGGCCGGTGATTTGTTTGTGGGCTGCGGATGCCTGAATTGGGAACTGGGTGTCTGCAGTTTTGTTTCCCAGGCCACTGGTGATCTGGGTTTGCCGGACGTCTATCAGGAATTACTCACCAGTTGTGTGCATTCAGGGTGGCTTATTTTACCGGACTTGACCCTGGAGCCGTGTTTTCCTTCGGTCAGGAGGCACTGACTTTTTGGGATGTTGCCTCTGATCTATTGAAGCGAACATTTTTTCTGAAGAGGAGTCTGGCTTTCCTGACTATCCTGGGCAGGCCTTACCAGTGAGAGAGGCACTGGAGGTTGGGTAAGCTGCTTGAACACCCTAGCCGTGTAAGCCTCCTGTTGCTCCCATTCTTGAGTTGTGCTTTGTGGCTACAGTCTGTGAGAAGCTCTGTCCGGAGTTTGGGAGGACCTCACCTCTAGCAGTTTTATAATTTGCTGGTGTCCCTATCGATCTGCTTAGTAGTACCCAGATTCAGTGAGAGGGCCCATGGCTGCTCAATTCTTGGGCTGGGATTTTGGCCTACTTTTGGACTCTTTTTACAGTTCTGACTTGTAACATCATTTCAAGACTCCCCCTGAGGAACTGCCTGCTGATCTGCGGTCTGGACATAGCTCTCTAAACTTGAAAAACCTTTGTATTTAAGTTTTTATTCGTAAATTGTTTTTGTGTGGGGATTTTGTGGGACGGGGTCTGGGATTTTTATCCTGCTGGAGTGGTGCATGTGGTGTTTGTTATGGTTAGAGTGTATGTTTGGGTGTGAGGCTGTATATGTGTGTGTGTGTGTGTGTGTGTGTGTGTGTGTGTGTGTGTGATGAAGCAGGATGTGTGGTATTAGCGACTGAAAGTGACTATAAGATTGTAGTAGTGTCTGGGGTGATTTAAAGTTCTTATTGCCAGGCCAGGATGTGTCTGTGCTGCAATCTGGTCCGCATTTGCTATGCTGCCGCCCTGCTCTGGGACCTTCGCCCCTTTTTTGACCTCCCTGTTTCAGCTACTGCAGCCAGGTGTTGTAGGGAGGTCGGGATAACTAGGTGGCAGAGGGGTCATGAGCTCCGGGAAGCAGTGCAGGAGACACCTTGGGTGTAAGTGGGGTCGAGGGAGAAGACAGATGTGTTTGGCTACCGTGCCCAGGGTTTCCACCGGACCGAGTGGGCAGGTAGCTAAAGGGCCGGCCGTGTCCTCTAATCCTCTTCAGGCAGTGTTGTACAATGCCAGGTCAATGAGGAACAAGACCGCTATTATTTCAGACTTGATTTCCTTCGTCGACCTGGCTTATATGACGGAGACCTGGCTAGGTGACAATGCTGGCCCGGTTCTTGCGGCCGCCATTCACGTTGGGTACACCGTGGCACACTGCCCAAGGAACGAGCGGAGGAGTGGCCATCATTTTTCGATCCAGCCTGGGCTTCTCGGTGCTCCTAGTTGGTTCCACCCGATCTTTTGAGTACATCGTCATTCGTCGGGGTACAGGTGCAGGTTGCAGGATTCTCCTTATTTACCACCCCCTACTGGGGTGGGGGGAGACTTCCTGCAGGAGGTAGCAGACTTCATCGTCGACCAGGTGTTGGGTGTCCCCCAGATGTTTAATTCTGGGGGACTTCAATGCATGGATCGAAGATGAATCCTAGCATTTCGGTTACGACCTCCTCCAGTTGACACAGTCTCTGGGCCTGTCACAAGTAGTTGCTTCTGCTACCCACCAGTTCGGCCACACACACTCGATCTGGTGTTCTAGCTGGGTCTTGAGGTTGATAACCTCAAGATTGATCAGGTCTTCTGGTCTGATCATTACATCGTGGAGTTCACATTTGGGGGCCCCCCCGAAGGTCCCTCCCCTGTAGAGATGGTCGGCTATCACCCTTTGAATGGCTTGTACCCAGTGGGAGTGTTGGTTGTAGCTGATTTGTCTAGAGTTGACGCAGCATGTGCGTTTGGCACCAGAGGAGCAATTTCCACCTATAATAGGTTGGTTTCCAAGGTTCTGGATGCCATCGCACCAGTTCATTTACAATCCAAGTCCTCTCACGTACGATCCCCGTGGTTTGACAGGGATCTTAGAGTGATGAAGACCAGGGGTCGGAAATTAGAGCGCTGCTGGCGGAGAACCCTGCTGAAGTCAGACAGACTGGCCATGCATGCTCATTACTGGGAGTACCAGGGAGCAATCTCCCGTAAGAAGGCAGAATTACTGTTCGGAGAGATTGCTGCGGGGAAGAACAGACCAGCTCAGCTGTTCCGAACTGTAGACAGGCTTCTTCATCTGGCCTGTCTGCAGCCGAAAACAGCCTTTTCATCCACTTCATGTGAATAGTTTGCTCTGTTCTTCTCCGCCAGAGTGTCAGCTACCCAGTCGGGGTTTCTGCCAGTTGGGCCTTTGCCCAGCAGTGGTCGAGCTGGGGGGAACAGAGGCACTCCACCCATCTGGGAAGAGTTTGGGCCAGTTGAGGTGTCCGACTTGACTAAGGTGATCTTAGAGCTGAAGCCCACATTTTGCGAACTGGACCCAGCCTCAACACGGTTCTTAATGGGATGTGTTGAGGCTGTTGGCCCGGTGTTTACCAGGATTGTCAGGTGCTCAGTGGCAGAGGGTATTTTACCAGCTGCCTTGAAAGAGGCGCTGGTGAGGCCCCTCTTTAAGAAATCTTCTATCGACCCTGATGTCCTGGTGAATTACCGTCCTATCTCCAACCTGCCTTTTCTGAGCAAGGTTGTTGAGAAGTTGGTGGCACTACAGCTCGAGGATCACCTGGTGTTCTCAGACATTTATGAGCCATTTTAGTCTGGTTTTAAGGCTAGACATAGCATGTAAACAGCTCTAGTGAGGGTGTATAATGATCTGCTCAGAGCTAGGGATAGAAGAGACAGGTAAATTCTTGTGCTCCTCAATCCTTCTTCAGCTTTTGACACTGTGGATCACGTCGTGTTGCTGGACCAGCCCCATGAGTTTTGTGGACTCACCAGTATGGTCATCAAGTGGCTTGAGTCCTATCTCTTGGACAGGGTGCAGCGGGTGGTGATAGGGAATTTCTTCTCTTCCCCAATGCCCCTGTCTTGTGGACTTCCACAGGGCTCAATCCTGTCACCAATGTTATGCGCAGTGCATATGTTGTCTCTGGGTGAGAACATATGACAATACAGAGTGGAGTTTCACTGCTATGCAGATGATACCCAAATGTATTTGTCTTTTGCTCCCAGAGCATCAGGAGCTGTGGATGTGCTTAACATCTGTCTGGCTAAAATCAATGACTGGATCGCTTCCAGCTGGCTGAGACTCAACCCGGATAAGATGGAGGTGCTGGTGGTGGAGCCTGTTCGCAGGCAGATTGGGTCGCCATCCGGGGTGGATTCTGGCCTTGTTCTAGGGTCTACTCCGTTGACGTCTTCCTCGAGGGTGCAAAATCTGGGCGTGTTCTTTGACAGCAGGCTGACTTTTGAAAATCAGGTGTCATCTGTTGTCAGTAGGGGTCTCTACCATCTATGGAACATTGTCCGGATTAAACCCCTCGTTCCACCCAAGGACCTGCCGATGCTAGTGCATGCCTTTGTCGCCTCCAGCCTCGACTACTGCAACGTTCTTTACTTCGAGGTCACGGGAGGGACCCTCGGCCAACTGCAGCTGGTGTAGAATGCAGCGGCCCGGTTGCTGACTGGCCTTTCTAGGTCTAGTCGTATGACCCTGGTTCTGCTTGCTCTGCACTGGCTGCCGGTCAGGTGGAGGGTCCTTTTCAAGGTGGGGCTTCTCACCTATAGGGCCCTAAACAGACTGGATCCTAGTTACCTATCAGAGCTCCTGAAACCGGTGACCTCCGATCGCTCCCCTCGTGCCTCATCGAGGGGCCTCCTGGTCGTTCCCAGGGTGCGGCTCAAGATCTCTGGAGATTGTGCCTTTAATGTATCTGGGCCGTCCCTGTGGAACGCTCTTCCATCCGACGTCCAGGAGGCTCCCTCGGTTGAGGCTTTCAAGCGGCGGTTGTAGGCACACCTCTCTGGCCTGGCATTTAATGATTGCTGAATTATAACCTTTTGTCTAGTCCCTTGAGACGCTACGGTTTTAAATTTAGTAGTTTTACTGTATTTTAAATTGTTTGTAATAATGTAATATTTTATATTTGGTCTATTTTGTTATTCTTTTTCTGTTCTGTGAGGCGCCCAGAGCCCCCGGGAATGGGCGCCATACAAATAAAGTTGCCTTGCCTAGAAAGACAAAAATTCATAGAGCGGCAAGAAAACAGAGACACTCTTAAGGAAAACCAAGACTGACTTTAGGCTGTTCAACAAGTCCCTGTCCGACAGGAAAAAAAAAAAAATCAAAGAAACCAGCTATTATAAAAAAATAAAACATAGGAAATGTGTGTGTCAAGTTGGATTTTAAGCACACCCTCAGTGTGCTATTCCTTGATAAACCCCTCAAACTTCACTCTCAGGGTTTATGAGGTGTAGCCACACCTCGTGTGTGCATAAAATCCTCAGTACACAAAATTCCTTGCATTATTCTATATAATAATGACTCTCCCATTTTCCTCTGGTAGACAGCATTTAATTTGCCATTACGTAAGGAGTGTTTATAACACCAAACACACGATCGTCACTCTGCTCGTGATGCGCCCACCACAGTTTGTCCCTAACACTGCTCCCTTCTCGGGCGAAACTCAGCCACCGGAGGGACTCTGTGGTAGGCTTTAAGTGATTTTCCACATATAAGGGGCAAACAAAACAGTTTAAAGCACTTAAAAATCCGCGACTTTTGAGGGAAGTTGCTGAGATTCAATATGTCTGCATGCAAGTTCCTGAGCTCTGCTGTTTGAGAAGCTTAAAACTGCTGTTTTTAGCCTCTTAAGAACACTTTCGCTAGTCAGATGGCCACACAAAATCGAAATAAGTTCAAAGAAACAGCACAGGAACTAACTTACTTGACAAATATTTAACCCCGAAAAATGGGAATCCAGCCTCATAGCAGGGAACAAGGGATTCCCTGCAGCTTAGTGGGGCTATGGCTTCCCCAATACCACCGCGTCCTAATCTGGGTGCAAAGTCAAAAATGACTAAGCCTACCTTGGCTTCTATTCAAGCGTTTTTACATAAGTTCCAGGGAGACACGAAGATGGCTTTTCACGCAGTGCAGAATACTTTGTCAGGGATTTCAAGCTGTTGTCAAAGTATAGAGGAAAAGAGGACCAGACTGGAAGAGAGAGTGAAGACGGCTGAGGAGAATGTGGAGAGCTTATTGCAGAGGGTTCAGATGGTCAAGGGGGCTGTAAATGCATCTCTTCACGAGCAACTAAGCACGATGACCAAACTTGAGAAAACAGAGAACTCTCTTCTAATAAAAAACTTGAGGCCGATTGGCTTACCAGCCCAAGTTTCTAATATGGATTTGAAAGAGGAGGTTGAAAAGATTCTTTCTTTAATTTTCTCCCCTGAACAGCCCATAATATTGGAATCTGTTTTCAGCCCGCAAGCCTGAAAGGATTCTTCAGTATTGGACTCAAACCCTGGTTCCAGGTATGTGATATGCACTTTTGCCTCAATTTTACAAAGAAATAAAATATTGCAAGCAGCAAGAATTACAAAAGGTTTTCTATATGAAGGTAATAAATTACATCTTTATTTTGACTTTTGCCGTGCCACATAGTGTCAGAGAAAGCAGTTTCTTACTATTAAACTGGAATTCCTACAGGCAGAGGTAAATGCAGTCCTCAAGTCTCCAGCTCAAGTAAAAGTGAACTTAAGGGAAAGACTATATTTTTTTTTTTTTTTTGACACTGATGCAGCTCGAGTGCTTTTTGAAAACAAAATGTGGCTTTGTCCACAGATTTGGAATCCAACCAGAGGCATCATAATGAAGAAGATCCAGCCAACAACACTCAGTATATCCCAATGGCTGCATGAATAAATGAAGAAAAGACTGGTCTGAAACAAAGATGTTTGATTTTGTTTCTCTGGGTATACTCCAATTAGAATCATTATTGCCAAAATGAACTTTAATGAATACTTATAGTAGGGATGTTTAGAAGCTTGGAGCAAGGAACTGAAATGCAATTTCTTTCCTTTTTACCCTTACAAAAAGTATTTATACTTTATGTAAACTGATACGGAGATTTATTCAGGAAGTGACTATTGTAATTTGTATATCTTATGTTTTTTCTTATTTTTTCTCTCTGGAAAAGAAAAAAAACAACAACATAAAGTATAAAAAAAAAATCCACAATTTTCAAAGGATAAAGCCATCATTAAATGGAGGGCAATGAGTACCAACACCCGTAGTCTGGGAAACAAACTTCCTGAGCTAGTAGCCTTGATGGAAGATGAACACTTGGATATTGTGGCAGTCACAGAAACATGGTACACGGGGAACCATGACTGAGATGTCAACATACCAGGGTACACAGTCTACAGAAAGGACAGGGAGGTGAAAAGGGGAGGTGGAGTAGCTCTATACATAAGGGAAGGGATCAAAGCTACAGAACTAAAAAGTAAAGGGTGAGGACAAGAGGCACTCTGGGTCACCTTGGAGACAGGGAATGGCATCACAATCCGCACAGGGGTTGTATACAGACCCCCATCCCGAGGGGAGGAAATGGACAAGAAAATGATAGAGGACATTCTCAAAATGGCTGAAAAAGGGGAGATACTGTTAATGGGGGACCTGACTATGCCAGATGTTAACTGGATGACATGTACTGCAGCCACATCCAAGAGCAGGGTCATTCTCGATGCCCTGCAGGGGGCAGGCCTTAGACAGCTAGTGTTGGAACCCACTCGGGAGGAAGCAGTACTAGACCTGGTACTCTCAAATGGAGAGAGGATCACAAATTTAGAAGTTGGTAGACATCTGGGAACAAGCGACCACTGCACAGTGTGCTTCACAATAAGCACAACCATGGAGACAAGCCATATAAAAACAAGCAATCTGGACTTTAGAAGGGCTGACTTTGGCAAAATGGGTGAATATCTGAGGCATACTCTAGCAAATGGGCAAAAAGGAGGGGTGGAAGAACAATGGAGAAAAATCAAAACTGCCATCGTACAGGCAACAAGCCTTTGTGTGAAACAGATAAAGAAAACAAAGCGGAGTAAAAAACCACTATGGTTCTCAAAAGAGGTGGCAGGGAAGGTTAAGGAGAAAAAGGCTGCATTCAAAAAGTACAAGGCATCACAGAAGGAGCACGACAGGGAACTGTATCAATTAAAGCAGAAAGAAGTGGGGAAGGCAGTCAGAATTGCAAAAGCCCAAACTGAGGAAAAATAGCCAAGTCAGTTAAGAAGGGGGATAAAACCTTTTATAGGTACATTAGGGAGCATAGAAAGGTTAAGGGAGGAATAGTGAAGATTAATAAGGGAGAGGGGAGGTGGGCAGAGGGAGACAGTGCAAAGGCAGAGATACTGAATGAATACTTTTGCTCAGTATTCACAAAAGAAATGAGGAGTTACCTAAACCAGACAATAGAAGCACTCTGGGTAGGGGGGCTGACACCAGTCCATTTACAGAAGAAAGAGTCCTGAAAGAACTCCTAAAACTCAAGGTGGACAAAGCAATGGGGCCTGATAGGATTCACCCTAGAATCCTAAAAGAACTAAGGGAGGACCTAGGGACACCACTGACCACACTTTTTAACAAATCATGGGAGGATGGGGTGGTACCTGTGGACTGGAGGAGGGCAGATGTGATTCCCTCACAAAAGTGGGAGCAAGGCAGAAGCAGAAACTACAGACCTGTAAGTTTGACCTCAGTGGTAGGGAAAATGATGGAATTACTTGAAAGAAAGAATTGTTGAGTACCTAGAGGCAGCAGGGCACAGGACCCCAAAACAGCATGGATTTACAGCAGGAAGGTCATGTCAGACGAATCTAATAGATTTCTTTGACTGGGTGACCAAAGTAATAGTCCAGGGAGGGGCTGTGGATATGGCCTACCTAGACTTTAGCAAGGCATTTGACACAGTCCCACAAAGATTAATAATCAAGTTAGCCAGCTTGGGGTGGGTCCCAGGGTGGTAGCCTGGGTTGCAAACTGGCTGCACAACAGGACACAGAAGGTAATAGTGGAGGTACACATTCAAGAAAGGGGGTCACAAGTGGAGTACCTCAGGGCTCAGTATTGGGTCCAGTCCTCTTTAACATCTTTGTAGGTGACATTGCAGAGGGTCTGGAGGAAAAGGTATGCCTTTTGCAGATGATACAAAGATCTGTAACAGAGTTGATACACAAGGTGGGGTAGAAAGGATGAGAAGGGACTTGGCAAGGTTGGAGGAATGGTCAGACATATGGCAACTTAGATTCAATGCAAAGAAGTACATAGTAATGCACCTGGGAAACAAAAACCCAGGAGAAGAGTACACAATAGCAGGGGAGGTACTAACAACAACAAAAATGGAACGGGACTTGGGGGTAGTCATATCGGATGATCTAAAGGTGGGTAAGCAATGTGAGAAGTCAGTGAGGAGAGCTAGGGGATACTGGGATGCATAGGAAGGCATCACAAGTAGAAAAAGGAAGTGGCTATCCCTCTGTACAGACAGTTGGTGAGACCCCATCTGGAGTACTGTGTGCAGTTTTGGAGACCTCATCTACGCAAGGACATAGACAGGATGGAAGCAGTCCAGAGGAGGGCAACTAAAATGGTGCAGGGTCTGCATCAGAAATCATATAAAGAGAGACCGAGAGAGCTTAATATGTATACCCTTGATGAAAGGAGGGACAGGGGGGACATGATAGAAACGTTCAAGTACCTCAAGGGAATCAACAAAGTCCAGGAGGGTAGCATCTTTCAGAAAAAGAGATGTGTAAGAACAAGGGGACACAATTTAAAGATAGAGGGGGGATGGCTCAGGGGTAATGTGAGGAAATCTTTTTTCACGGAGAGAGTGGTGGATGCATGGAACTGCCTTCCTGGGGAGGTTGTTGGGGCTAAAACAGTGGGGGAATTCAAACATGCATGGGACAGACACAAGGCAATTGTAGTGGGGGGTGGCAGGAAGTAGGCTGTTGGTTAATTAGAATCTGCAGCTTATCCAGTAGGTAAGGAAATGGGCAGACTGGGTGGGCCAAGTGATCCTTTTCTGCCGTCGAAGTCTATGTTTCTATGTTTTCAAAATGTGGGTACCGAAAAAGAAAAGAAAACGAACAGCAGTACCGGAACCTCCGTGGGAACTAATTATATTTGATATAATTGCCGTGGTGAAAAAGGGAAGACCCAGCAATTACAGTATATAAAATAAAATATAGGGTGGTGTGTGTAAACTCAAAGTCAGATGCTTTATTATACAATGGCAAGAAAATTTCCTGGACTCTGATTTGTCAGTGTGTGCCTGAGACAGTGATGATATTACACAATAACATCAATGTGTTGATTTTTTGGAGGATTATATGGATTTTATTTTCAGAAATAAAGATATACCGCCTCACTAAAAATCTACTAAAAACATTTTTACTTTTATTTTTGTTTTGTACAACATCGAGCCATTGTATAATTGCAATAAGGCACTCCAAGGTGTGTGTTATCGTGTAATAACGTCACTCCTGGGGTGGTGGAAGCACTCTGCTTCTCCTCGTGCTTCAACCCACCCCAGGAGTGACGTTATTACATGATAACACACACCTTGTCGTGCCTTATTGCTTAAATAAACCCCTTGAGCTTTGCTATAGGGGTTTATGTAGCATGGGTTTACTAAAGCATCCAACACCTCAGGAGTGGGTAAACTTCTCGTTACACACACCACCCCATACTTTAGTCAATTTATTATACATTATTTTCACAAAGTGATATCATTATTCATCATCTGCCAGAAGTGCATTAATAACATTTTTTCTCCTTTTTTCCATAGATATCATCCCTAACATTTCACCACCTTCTCTACCCTTCACCTCAACATTTTTGGGAGAATCTATACCACCCCCCACAAATAGTTAATTGCATAAAACTGTTTATGTTTTGCTAGACATGCAAAACATACTGTGACTGAATCCATAATTATCTATTACACCAAATTGCTGCTGTTGATATGTTTTTCCATTGTTATTTGGTTTGGTTCTGACTGGTATTCGCTTTTGGACTGTACTCTTCATAAAAGGCCCCCTTCCCCAGTAAGCCTGATGTAAGGATTCAAATTCTGACCTCAACGCTGCTGCGCGACGCAGCACACACACACACACACACACACACACACCACCAATTTACCAGTTCTGGCTCTTGTATGTCCAATAAAGGCAATATCTAGTTTAAGGAGATTTTCGCCCTCTTTCAAATCTACAAATATCATTTTTATATGTAAACGTGGGTAGTGTAGCACCTTGGTTTCAGTCATACTTTGCTGCCATTTTCCAACTAGGGTACAACCAGTATGCACCGTTAAAAATGAATCTTAGCCAGACCGGTGGTGCGGAGGGTTGAGGCGCTGGACGTCACACCTCGTACCACGCCGGCGACCCAGCTTACATACTAACATACTAAATGCCAGCAGAATAGGCCTAACGTCCTTCTGGTTCGTTTGCTTGGTCAGCCCCACCCTGGGTGCTGACCTTGCTGTCCCTCTTCTCTGGCTTCTCCTTCCATTCCCGATATTCTTGCTGCATTGGATTTTGCTTCCAGAACCCTTCCCTGTACCTGTCCCACCCCTCTTGAACCCCTCCACTGTCTCTGCCTCCACCAGCCCCTAGGCAGTGCATTCCATGGCTCCACCACCCTCTCAGTGAAGTAGCACCTCCTCCTTTCTCCCTGAATCTTCCCTCCAGCTTCCACCCATGCCCTCTAGTGACCCCTTCCTCCTTCCTTCGAAGCACCCTGACTGTTCCTCCCCTATTTACCCTCTTCATTTACCTGAAGACCTCTATCATGTCCCCCCGGTCCCTTCTCTCTTCCAATGTGTACATATTTAGCTCTTCGAGCCTCTCCTCATAGGTCCTGTCCCCCAAGCCCCAAATCATTTTGGTTGCCCTCCTCTGGACCCGCTCCAAGAGGTTAATGTCCCTCTTTAAGTGTGGCCTCCAAAACTGCAAACAGTACTCAAGGTGCGGCTTGTGAACGAGGTTTGGGCACTGGGGGTTAGCAGGGGAGGAGAGGATTGAGCATCCGGAGGACTGCTCTCCTCTTCTGAGGTTGGTTCCTGGGGTAGCATCGCTCTCCAGTGGCCTACACTCGAGACTGGTGGCAACACAAGAGTGGTGCCACAGAAAGGGAGGGTCAAGGCGGACGTCAGCACCATGGGTGCACTGACATCACTGCACGTCTGCGTCCCACAGGGACATTCCACAGGCAAAAAAAAAAAGTACATGACAGGATGACGTCTCCGACAGGGTCCTGCCTGCCACTGCCAAACAATACCCGTCTTGGGGCACGGCCTAAGGGTGACACAGTCTCCCGGTTCTGGGCCAGGTGGGCCCACCGTGGGGGGCAAGCCACGGTCCTCCCTGCTTCGCCGAGGTAGTGGCAGAGGCTGGCAGGTATGAGACCCTTCGCATCACGGCTGACCAGGGGAACAACTCCCAAGTCGTGATACGGGAGATAAAACAGAATTGACAAAAAAAAAAAAAAATGATTAACAGCTGCTCCTTTTTAAAAAGAAAAATCCTTTTGTACCCTAAAATCAAAATTTTAAACAGAAAGACATTCTATTAATTTCTTAAGAACTATCATCTTCAAGTGCTCCAACTACCCGTTTTACATATATAATTTTATGTATTTTTCAGCTTAAAAAAAAAAAAGTTTTTTTAAATGGTGTTCCTTCCCCATCTCCAGTGCTACAGATCTGTTTTTCATGCTCTAGTTTGGATTTGATAATCAGAGGTCAGTACTGGCTATTCATAGTGCACTGATGCTTTTGCTGCTTCTGAGCCAAGAATGCCTGCGTATGTACAATGCAGGCTGTGGATGCTGCCCTTGCAGATGCATCAGTGGCACCACAGTTGTCACTTGCAGAACTTAGACCCTGAGCTAATTATTGCTGAGCCTCTTAGCTCGATCACATGACAGACTGTGAGCCACTGTCAGTTGCTCACAGCAGCCAGATCAGTGCCCCTGCCCACGGGGATTTTCCACTGCGTGGTGTTGCCACCACAATCCCTCTTTCCCTGGGTTTGCGGAGCGGTGTTGGTGGTTTCCTGTGCCGTCTGAACATTCAAACCACCTGCATCACCATAATTCCCCACCCACCCAACACTGACTGGAACAACACTCAGATCATCTGAAAGGAAAAGGGCAGCAGCAACACCGATGCCATGTGAACATGGCTCTCTAGCGCTTCATTAGAATTTTTCAGAACAATTAGAAGATGATGTGGCAAGGCACAGTGTGAACAAGCTTTCTGTTTTGGCTGAACTTTCTGGCAGACACTCTACAGCCTTAGCCATGGACTTCCACGTGCAGTTCCAGCATTTTCTTATCTATGCCTGATAGTTTGCAATTCAGAGCCCAAATGTGACCAAAGCAAAATTCCTTTCCCTATAATATCCAGTTTAAAAACATGGAATTTGTCAGCAGATAAGGACCATTTGGCCCACCCAGTCTGCCCGTTTTTCCCCTGACTATACAGCCACTGTGGACACGACCTGATCTCCAGCTACCTCTCCCCCCACCCCCACTTCCCTACCAAGATCCCCTTGTGTCTCTCCCATGCATGCTTGTAGCCCATCACTGTTTTTGCCCCCACTACCTCCGTTGGAAGACTGTTCCAGGCATCCATCACACTTTCAGTGAAGAAATACTTCCTCACATCCCTCCTAAATGTCCCCCTTCCAGCTTCACTGTGTGCCCCTTGTTCTCATGCACCTTTTCCTCTGAAGAATACTCTCTAGTACCTCACACACCCTGTGAGGTATTGTCCCTTCTCTTGCCTCATTTCCAAGGTGTACATACTGATGTCCCTCAGTCTCTCCTCATACTGCACGCCTTCCAATGCTGCCACTAAACCATTTTTGTTGCCCTCTTTTTTACTGCCTCTACCCTATGTCCTTCCTGAAATGTGGTCTCCATAACAGGGCAAAGTACTCCAGGTAAGATCTCACCAGTGATCTATACAGCATCCTGCTGGCCCTACCTACTGCCCTGTCGCGCTGCTTTGCCGCCTTGAGGTCATCTGACATAATTACTCCAAGGTCCCCTTCCTGTTTTGTAACTGTCAATACCTCTTACCCCATTGTATTCTCCGCCTCTGGGCTTCTGTGCCCTAGGTGCATGATTTTGCACTTCTTCACACTGAAAGTCAGCAGCCCTACCCATAACCACTACTCGAGTTTTCTCAGTCTCTGCATATTCACTCCACCCCCTCTGCAGTGTCTACCCTATTGCAGATTTTGGTGTCATTTGCAAAGAGGCATACCTTCCCTACCAGCTCTCCTGCAATGTCACTTATAAAGACATTAATGAGGACTGGCCCCAGTACTGAGCCCAGAGGTACCCTATTGGTCACTCTCCCCTCTCCCAAATGAGTGCTGTTTTACCACCACCATCAGTTTCCTATCCCAATTTACTACCTCAGGACCTAGCCCAAATGGCTCTGCTTCCATATAAGCCTCTTATGACTGTGGTATGATGTTGAAAGTCTTGCTGAAGTCTTAGTAGGCCACGTCCACAGTCCCATCCTAATCTAACCCTGGTCACCCAATTGAAGAAATGATCAGGTTTATTTATTTATTTAGTTTTTGTTGACCGGGTAAGTGCACTAGACAAATCCTGCCTATTTTCAGGCACGACCCGGGGTGGGGAGGGATACAGATGAATGCCAACTGACCTTGGACCAGATTAAGCAATTGGTGGTATTTTTAGTGAATGAGGGAAATCTGGCCAGGACCCCAGGGAAATTCCTCTACTCTTTTCGATAAGTGCCATGGGATCTTTAACATCCACCTGAACTACCACCAATCCAGGCAGATGAGACCTCGGTTTAACGTCTCATCCGAAAGACGGCACCTCAGAAGTGCAACACCCGTCTCATGCTGCACTACAGTGTCAGTACTGGGATATTAACCCAAGTGCCAGATGTGGGAACTAAACCCACAGCCCTCTGATCTCCCGGCCTCAGAGGCGAGTGTGCTACCTACTGAGCCACTGACACTGCTGACACAACACTGACATCGAATATGACTGCTTCCCCATGAATCCATGCAACCTCAGGTCCTGTAACCCACTGGATTCAAGATACTCCACAAGCCTTTCCTTTGAAAGCGTCTCCATTAGCTTCCCCTCCACTGACATATAGTTGCCAGCCACCTCCCTGCTGCCGCTTTTGTAAAGTGGGACTACACCTGCCCTCCTTCAGGCCTCTGGGACGACAACTGTTTTCAGTGAGTTGTTGAGTAGCGCTGTCAAGGGGTGCAGTCAATACTCCCCTTAACTCTCTCAGCACCTTTGGGTGTACCTCATCTGGCCCCATAGCCCTGTCCACTTTCAGATTCGCAAGCACTTTCAGGACTCTCCTCTGTGAATGGCCTTGTGTTTACCTCCCTCCCCCTCAAGTTCTTGCAGCTTTTATGTGGTCTATCTCTCTCTCCTCTTCCGCTGTGAAGACTGAACAGAAATAACTGCAAAAGAATATGTTTTTTCTGATCCTCACTTACACAGTACCCCCTGTGCCCTTCTTAACCTCACTGTCCCTCCCACTATCGTACTCTTCATTTACGTACCTAAAAAAGGTCTTGTCCCCCTTTGTTACCCCATGGGCTATACCAGTGATGTAGTGAGTCGAACGCACAGAATCATGTTCCCGTACTTTTCTAGACCGGAATGCCGTTCCGGTACTTCACCACTCATTAGGTCAGTATAAACAGACCTGTCCCAGAACAATGCCATATTCTGTCTCTTCATAAAATATCATTAACATAACATGTTGCACGGTATTAACTGTTCGTGTTCTGTGCCATAAACCCGATTAACTGGACGTTCCATCTGCTATGAAGTTTATATTCGTTATGTCATAACGAATATAAACTTCATATGTAAGTGTCCTTTTTTCGGAAAATCTCGTAGGGGTCAGACTAGGAGTCAGAGAGTCAGGTGGCTGATGAAAAAGATTGGTCAGTTAGGTAGGTAATTTCCACCAATCACGGATTGTGTTATAGACACAATGCAGTCTGTGATTGGTGGAAACTACCTGACCAATAGCCATTGGCAGAACGCAGAAGGCGGTTGACTAGTGCCACGCGGCAAACAGTAACAGTACTGCATTGTGCACTGTGTCTAGGCTGTCGTCGATGTTGTTTTCAGAAGAGCAACACAGCAACAACATTTGAGCTGGTGCTCAGCTTACCGTGTGTCCATGTCTCTGCTTCGAGGATTAAGTTTATCTCAGTGAGTACCCCTGTGTAATAGGTTGGTCGGTGCGGCACCTTTCAGGGTCTGCGGAAGATTCCTGATCTTCTGTGAGGATATCTCCCCATTAAGCCACAAACATTGACTGCAAGCCATCACTAGAGACGCTGAAAACTGCATCTGATTTTATTATGGAAATCTGCAGTTTTCACCATTCTCAGCAAAACGGGCATTTACTACAGTCTTGTAGTTTATTCAGTTTTTCCTCAAAGTGTGCAAAAATTATTATAGTTTTCTATCAAAAGACTGTCAAAACATACTGAGGATGTGACATGCAGACTAGTGTCTGGAAAAAGATACTGTGGGAGGGTCTTCTATGACACTGCTTTCATCTGGCTCACTGGTTTGCTTTAAAAACCTCTGCCAAGTATAGGTACACTTAGACACTCAAATGGCTGTGATGAAACAGTCTGTTGGAAAATGTTTCTGCCATCCAGACCCCAGTATTTCAACTCTTATACCAGTTACAACCACTGTTCAGTTATAAAAACACAAATTTTACGAGGGACAGAAAAATGTGAGGCAAGATCAGGATATGCTGCGCAGTCTGTCATCTCAATTGGTGATGGGTTACGCTTGCTCGCTGCCTTCATGGTGACGGAGTGTTAAATGACTGAGTTTATATTGTTTGGCCCCTCTGGCTCATTAGACAGGATAACTTGTTGCTTCGTGCATCTTCTCCACCTGTTTCTCAGTCTCGGCCGCTCTCACTAGACAGCGGAATGATAAATGCTCAGGATTTTATGTCGTCTATCCTGTCTGGCGGCGTGACCGCAGAGGCTCGCTCCTTCCATCACTTCATGTGAAGGGTCGCTGCAAGCTGCTTCAATGGTAAGTTAAGAGAGGGGTGGAGTGTCAGAGTCGCTGAGCCGTTGTCAGGTGGGGTCGTGTCATCCCAGGCGGTGCAGTGTCAGATCATCTTATTCTATACCTCATCAGCAACGTGCAGAGCTGGGAGCACTGAGTGCAGTAAATCTGAGTGTCCTTCCATAGGTGACTGTAACCTTCAAGAACTACTGTAGCAGCCTCCGATCGCTTCTCTGTGTCACAGCTGTCTAGGTGTCTCCCACTAATTTATAGAGGAGGAAGTTATTTACTGACACCCTACACCAAAGAAAAAATTGTACTGCCAGGTATCTCGTCATTCCGAGAAAGGTTCTCTTACAAGCAAGTCTGCAAACACTTTTCGGGTCTAATTTTGTACAGCTAATCGTGCCTGTGCAACTTTATTATAGACAAAGCAAATATCCCAGTCTGACAGCTGATGACATTGCCAAACGTCTTGTCTGTCTTTTGTCAGCTGGACTCTGCCTATACAGTAATTAGGTACCCAGCTATTGTTGCTAACTGAAGTTATGTATTTCTGGCAGTGGTCAGGATCTTAAGAAAATCATTTATTTATTTAAAGAGATTTATCAGGAAAGACATACTGAGCTATAAAGCTTGTTTCCAGATGTGTGTGTGTGTGTGTGTGTGTGTGGGGTGAGGTGGGGGATAAGTACTTAGGGACACAGTAATACAGTAAGGTACTTGACATAATAACAAGTTAAATTGATTACAGCATGAGTGTGAGGTACCAGACACTCACTGAGGTTGTAATGTCAGGAACAGGACATGAGAGGAAGTGGTCATTAATCAGGAAGGCTACAGGAAGGAACAACTGTAGAGGTAAATGAGAGAGGAGGGAAGAGAAGGGGATAGGAGAGGGGAGGAAGAAAGGCAAGGAAGAGAGGTGTTGGGATAGAAGAGAAGGAGTGAAGGATTAGGGATGGAATAACAGGCATAAGTGTGGAGGGGACAAAGTGATGGGGATAGGATAAGGGAGGGAGAAGATTGCAGAAGGCAGGGAGGAGGAGGAAGTGGATGCTAGAACAGTGGGAATGAGATAAGTAGCAGAGGAGGGGAGAGGAAGGAGGAGTAGAGATGGGAGAAGATGAGTGTAGAGGTTGGAATACATTAGTAATAGGAAATGGGATGGATAAGTGTTGGAGCTTAGGGAGCAGGTAGGGTAGGAAAAGAGAAAAGGAGGAGGCAGGACATTGGCTATGGGCATTTGCAGGAGGGAGAAGTGGGCTTGGAGTAGTGAGGAAAGAGGGCATTTGGAGGAGGCAGAGCAAACTGTCAGGGGAAGAAAGTTTCAGATACTAGGAAAATGAAAAGAGAAAGCATTCTGTCCAGCAAGAGATTTACGAGAGAGGAACAATCGGGAGTGATAGTTTGAGTTATAGAGAGAGTAGGAGGAGGGAGGTATGGGGAGAAAAGCGAGCTGAGATAAGGGTGGAGTGAAGCCAGCCAGAATTCAGAAATGAAGGAGGGACAGTTGGTTAGACAGCTATCTACCAAGGAGGGATGGAGAGAGCAGGATTATAGAGAACAGTGGTGAGTACGGGGGGCAAAGCTAAATGAAGTAGAAGAGGGGTACAGTCAGGCCAAGGTTGACTTGGTGTAACACAGTGGACAATGTCACCATTCATTAAGATGAAGAGGATCATCTTAGATGATACCATGGTGAGCAGTTATCGGAATGCTGCTTTTTCCTATAAAGGGCACCAAGATGGGGTGGAGTTTATTGTAAATGGTGTCTATGTGCTGAGAGAAGCCATGCTGCTGGTCAAGCCAGACCCCAAGATATTAAAATGAGGGTACGTCATCAGTTTTACCCCCATCTAGGGTGTGGAAGGTGGGATAGGAGGAGAGCCTAGAAAGCCTCTGCCTAGTGTCGAAGTACATGAGACCATTTTCTTAGTATTTAGGAATAACTGATTTGACCTAAACCATTCTAGGCAGAGTCAAAATCAAGTTGAAGCCTGGATGTTAAAGGGACACTGTCAACCTGTTTTTCTTCATATTATTTCTAGTGTAAACCCCACATTTTATGATTGCCTACCTTCTAAAGTTCACTGATGTTGCTGTTTGTTTTGTCTGTCTCCTTGTTTAGTAGAACTCAAATTCATGCTAATATATATTTATAAACAACCTTGTTTTGTTTAGTCCTGGATCTGTTCTTATTGCATACTTCTGAGCATTAGAAACACACCCAAACAGTGCAGTCACTCATGAGGCAGTAGCCTCCTAAACTCCACTGTATCATGAGGAGGGGCTAGACTGTGTTGTAGTTGTTCCCAAATCCAGGAAAGATGCAGTTGGAGCTGATCAAGGAATTTAAACAAACCTGTGTTTATGTGGTAGCACCAAAATGGTGGGAAGTCTGTTTTCACTTTTTAAAGAAAAAATTAGTCAGAATCAAACTACCAACTACATCAGCAATCTTTACAGAATGTTGGCAATTATAAAATGTGTTTTTTAACTAGGGATACTTTGAGACCTAAGGGGTTGACAGTGTTCCTTTAACTCTGAGGGACTGCAAATAGGACTGTGTCATCTGCATACATGTGGCTGGAAGCAGAGGAGCAGGGAGCAAGATTTCAGATGAGGGACATTCAGTTCCACTTGAACCTTCTGGTTTCAGAAAAAGGACCCTCTGACCAAACTAATTCCAGTGACTCAAACCCTGATCCAGGCATTACAGTGGTGGCAGGATCAGGACAATCTAAGACAGGGAGTTGCTTTTGTCACTCAGTCTCATTCTCTAATCCTTACTACAGATGCCTCCCTCTTGGGGTGGGGAGCCCACTTGGGGGACCTGACCACCCAAGGGTTGTGGTCTCCTCAGGAATCTCTGCTTCACATCAATCTATTAGAACTCAGAGCAGTGTTTCTAGCATTTCCAAGTCTGTTCAGAACAAAGTAGTTCAGATCAGGACAGACAATACCACCACAATGTGGTATATCAACAAACAAGGGGGCACTTGGTCTACGGCCTTGTGCACAGAGGCAATGAAGTTATGGTCTCTGGCCTATTCCCTGAACACCTCTCACAGCAGTACACCTCCAGGCAAGGACAATGTCCGGCAGATGCTTCTCAGCAGGATATCTCAGGGCCATCACGAATGGTCCCTGGATCCCCTGGTTTTGAAGGTGATCTTTCCAGATGGGGCACTCCACAGATGGATCTTTTTGCAGCCCCAGACAATCGCCAACTTCCTCTCTTTTTCTGCAGGCCCCCAGTGTTGGGCTCAGTCCCCTGGATGCTCCTAGTTCTCAATTGGGAAGGGAAGTTCTGTTGCTTCCCCCCTTCCTCCTGTTCAAGGTGTTAGGCAAAATCAGGTCTCAACCCTGCAAGGTGATTCTGATTGCTCCAGATTGGGTCAGACAGCTGGTACCCTCTCTTGTTGTCCTTGCGTGTCCACCTTCCCTGTCTCTTCCAGGAATTACAACCTGTTAACATGTGCTCAGGGAGGGGTTTGGTATCCAGATCTCAAATCTCTCAACCTCAAGGCTTGCTTGGCTCTTGAAGAGTTAGAGTTTGCTGATTTACACTTTCTGCAAGGTGTCCTGGATATCTTAAAGGCTTCTCGTAAGACTTCCACCAGAAGCACTTACAACTCCAAGTGGAAAAGATTTTCTATATGGTGCTCTGGGAAGCATATTTCTCCAGAATCTGCTGGCCTGCACACAGTCCTTGACTATATGGTTCATCTTAATAGCTTGGGATTCAGACCAGCTACACTAAGAGTGCACCTGGCAGCTGTCTCTGCCTTCCTTTCAGCAGGTAAACACTCTTCCCTTTCAGCTCATCCCGTATTTTCAAAATTTTTCAAGGGATTGCTTCATACCAATCCTCCCTTCAGGACCCTGCCCCTGCTTGGGACCTTAATGTTTGCATTGCTCAGCTTATGCAACCCCCTTTTGAGCCTTTGTCCTCAGCAGAGCTTAAGTACTTGACTTGGAAAACTGTTTTCTTGGTGGCCACTTACTTCTGCCAGATGCATAAGTGAAGTTACAGGCCCTGTCAGTGGAGCCTGATTTTATCTCTTTCCATACAGATAAGGTGGTCCTCAGGATTAATAGGAAGTTTTTGCCTAAGGCAGTTTCAGATTTCCACCTTAACCAGTCTGTCTCTTCCTGTTTTCTTCACTGACCACTCTTCCTCTGGGGAAGGCTGCTGATTTGATGAGAAGAGCCCTTAGCTACTATATAAGCGCTTTCAAGGGTCTGGGTTTGACTCCTCAACTGTTCCTCATTATGGTGAGGTTGAGAAGGGAAAACCTGCCACTAAGAGACCATTGCCAGGTGGTTTGTCTTGCATTCAATTTTGCTATGAAAAGCTAGGTAGGATACCACCCTCAGGCCTGAGGGCTCACTCTACCAGAGGTACAGCTGCTTCCCTGGGGATGTTCCTATCTTAGAGATTTGTCAAGCAGCCACATAGAAAACAAGTATACACTTTTACCAAGCATTACTCTCTGGATATCAAGCTAGGAGTGATGCTCGGTTTGGCACAGCAATTGCTTCACAGCCTATTTTCTAAGTAGGTTCTGTCCTCCTCCATGGAGGTACTGCTTGGTAGTTCAGTAATATGAATCAGAATACAGCAAGACTTTAATGTTGTTTGAATAAAAATTACTCACCTTAGTAATGTTTCTTCTAACAGAGTCTTGCTGTATTTGACCTCCACCTCCTCTCTCAGAACCTTGGTTTTGGGATGTGGGTGGACAGTAGCAGTGTTGGCACTTCGGAAGGTGTCTCTACCCCTTCTTCTTCTCTCACACCTAGTTTGGGTGTGTGGTGTTGTGTTTTGTTTATTTTTGGGTTTCCTGACTTGAGTCTTTGTTTTGGGACAAAAAAATCTTATTATATTTAGTAGCCAGTTGGCTAGTGTAAGTTTACAGTTTCCACACAGGGCGCTGAGCGAGTATACGTCAAAGATCTGACAGTTTGAGTTCAAACAGCAACAGACAGAGTCTCAACTGAGCTCAAGCTCAGCGTTCCCATGCCTGGATGGAAAGTTAACTCTTTCATCTCTGGGGTAGTTCAAAGGTTGGACATCACTGCAACATGTCAGAAGACTCCAATAGAAGAAACAACATTACTAAAGTGAGTACTTTTTTCTTCCAGCTTAACTGGATTGAGGAAAGCAACTATGTGGCAGCATTCCAAGTTGTTATGCTGCAGTAGTGACATAGCAAGTGCAGCATAACAGCTGTGATGACATTGCTACTGCAGCATAACAACTCAATCCATAACAACATTCTACAATACACTATAATTGTACAATACTGTATGAAATATATGTATGTTTGATTCTTTTTGATTCTGACATGAAATTAACTCATGCAGTCTGTATAGGTACTTTCTTTGTGAATGAATAAAATATATTTCTGATTAATTTTATGTTTCTGTATGATTTTTCAAGCTGGAAAATATGTCGTTTAATAAGTGTTATGTCACACTCCAGGAATAAATATACTGGGAATGATTGTTGTCCCTTGTGACTTACAACGCACCAGGTGCATGCATTAAGGCCTAGTCTACATGATGTGTTGTGAGTTATATCTTAGTTAATATCTATCTCTTTGGTTCCCTATTATTCTTAACTGTATTATGTATTAATCAGTCTTATGCCATATAAGGATACCCGGTGTGTGTACCAAAAATGTGGGTGGGAAGAGTGCATATGATCTTGCAGACTGAAAATGTGAATCTTAAAACCCACTACATACATCCCATTTCATGTTAAATATGTTAAGTTATTAACCTAGATCAACTTTTTTTGAGAAAGACAGATTACTAAAATATAACTTGAAAGTTTTCAGTTTACAAAACAGATTGTGAACCAGAATTCTCTAAAATGCACCAAATCGACAAATTTTTTTGAAAATTTTTCCGGGGGAGCATGCCCTCGGACCCCCCTAGCAAGGCTCAGTTTTCGGACTTGAATACAGTTCCTGTACTTCTTTTGAACCACTTTCATCACTGGGCTATACTTTTTTCAGTGTGTGCCTTTGTACCAGTCACATTTTTCCTGCTTCCCTTTGCTTTTCCTGTACACTTCCCTATTCTCTTCCCTCTGCATCTCTTTGTACCTCCTGAATACTACCCTTTTAGCCTTAACTTCTGCAGCCACTTCCCATGAGAACCATAGCTGTCTTTTTTTTTCCTGTTTTCACTCACTTCTTTTGTGAAGAGGTTTTCTGCCTTCACTATACCATGATGGCATCCCTTAATTTGGGCCACTGTTCTTCCACCCCACCCAGTCCCCCCGCCCGGCTAGGTCAGGGAGGAGGTATAGCGCAGTGGTTTAAGGCTCTGAGCTACAAATCTGGAGACCTGGGTTTGAATCCCACAGCCCCCACTTACATACTGTGTGACCCGGAGCAAGTCACTTAAATTCCCTGTGCTCCCAGGCTGCACCTGTAAACAAGCTTTCAGCTTAGTGCATCTCACCTGGTTAAGCAATTAGAAAAAAAAAAATCTCTGAGGCATTAACCCATTTGTTATCTTATTTTTTTTTTTTAATCTGCCCACCTGAAGTCCAGGACCCTCATCCTTATATGGTTTATTTCTGCTGCTGTCGTTATATTAAAGCACACTACAGTGACTGCTGGTCCCCAGGTGACCCAGGCATCTGCAATACTATCCCTGTCTGTGAGCATCAGGTCCAGCACTGCCACATCAGGAGTGAGCTCCCCTGACAAGTTGCCTGACAAACACCCTTTGGATGGAGTCTAGGATATCCCTGCTTCTAGCTGAAGCAGCAGCTAAGAAGCTCCATTCTGCTTCTAGTAGACTGAAGTCCCCCACCAGCAGCCCCCCCCCCCACTTTTCTGCCCCCAGGGCCTTATCCATTTCCTCCTCCTGTGTTGGAGATCTGGATATTCTGCCTGGTGCAAACAGTGAGTCCAACTCCTGTCTCCAGGGTGATCCATGGTACCTCCAACCCCTCCTTTTCCCCCTGGTTTCCTTGCGTTCCCATTGCTCAGATACCCTCCCTTACATAAAACACAACCCCCTCCCCACCCTATCTTTCCTGAACTGAGTGTAGCCTGGTATGGCCAAGTCCCAGTCATGGCTCCCTGTGCACAACTCAGTAATGGAACAATATCTAGGTCTACCTCTACTAGGATGGCCTCCTGGCCTGGAATTTTATTTCCAGGACTCCTTGCATGTGCCAACATGGCCCTCCACACCTTGCTCCCACTCTGCCTGCAGCCCCTCTTCCTCCCCTTGTACCCTGCCTCCTTTTCCCTTCTCTTTTAGAAACTTTTACTCCCACTTTCACTGTCCTCTAGATCACTGCCATTCCCATTTCCCATCTTCACTGTCCTCAACTTTACTGCTGTTCCCATTTTCCTGCTCTCTGGGGGTTCTTCTTCCCCTTGGGTCCTCCCTTTCTACTTCTTCAGTCTGTGGGTGGGGGGGCAGGTTCTGTCTCCTGTTTTTCTTCCGCCATCCCCCTCAGCTAGTTTCAATGGTCATCAAAGTAACATTTAAACCACCCACCGAGGACTGCAGTTCACCTCTGTATAGGCGCATTTCCTTTCACATTGGTCCCCAGTTCCCAATGTTGCTGAATCCCTCTTCTCTGCATCATTCCTTCAACCAAGAGTCGAAACTCCAGGTGTGGAGTACCCTATACTCCCACAGTCATAGACAGGCAGACCCCTCCCCAGTTCCCGGAACTCTCCCCTTGCACAATCCCAACCCTGTCCCTTGCTAGGTCATTAGTTTTCTGGATTCCTTATCTGGGTGTCTAGTAGTCATGTAAGAAAGGCTTTTTAGATTTATTATGTGACGTGACAATCACGCCACAATCATGACAGAATTCATTCTGGGCTAATAAAGTAATGCGTCTCATCCTTACAGGTTTACTTGGTAAGTCAGTAAGGTACCAGGCCTATGCCATGCAACTGTAGTGGACTCTTGAAGTCCTGGAAAAATTACAGGTACTATCAAAGACAAAGCTGACTGGGCCTTTAAAAAAAATAATTATTTGGATTATTTTTAGACGAATCTTCCTTCTCCATTGTGAACTGCAAGAACTCCTAGAATGACCTTACTATGATTTGAAAGTAAGAGTGTTCAGAAGAGGACCCAATGGCAAAATAAATTGGTGTTCACACTGTCAGAGGAGACGGTGGACTATGAAAAGTGTGACTGGGTAAAACATCTTCCTGCTGTCCCCAGAAGTCCTTTTCTATCAGGTCTGGCTTATATTCTTCCCTCCTCCTTTTCTTCAGGAAGAGAGAGGTGGGCTTCCAGACTGGGAAACACGATCCGTACTGGAGAAGGAGGCAGAATAGACCCTGCCAGCTCCATGGGCTCCGGCGTCACAGCTGGGCCTGGTATCAGTGCCACAGACAGCAATTTTCTCAAAACTCAGAGAATGAGTTGGGTCCAAACAACAACACTGCCTGGGTTGATGCCAACAGGCACAGCTGCAGACAGCAATGCTGGTACTGATGACATAGAGTTTGCACTGCCACATAACACGTAGCCTGCTGCAGCACCATCAACAGTGTCAAGCACCCTTCCAACCTTGGTTCAGGAAATTCAGTAGCTGAACCAGGAGTCGGTATCCAAAATCCAGCAGTGTAGTCCTCCCACCTAGGCAGAGTGAACTGTGACTGGAGTCTCAGCAAATGGCGATATCACTCAGTAGATGAGCACAGTCTAGAGTTTGAACAGCCACACTGTCCTTTCTGGTGTGCCTCAATTTGGCCAAGAGCACAGACTTCAATGTTGATCATTTCTTCAACAGTGACTTCTTACTTGAAGTAAACGGAGAAGCAAGAGTTTTAATGACAAACTGCAAAGTTCTTCTTTTTCTGGAGAAATCAACTTAGTGGCTTTAACCTACACCTTCTATTAGCCTGGTTAAATCTCTGGCAAATCGGACAAAGCCAATCCATGTGGCTGGTACCTAGATAATTCACACAGTGGTCACAGCCACCATGACAGAATATTTTATTACAACATGGGTCGAAACTAAGTAGTTCAGCTACCAGCTAGTAGAGCTAGTGACTGAGAAAATCAACTAGCCCGCAGATTTTTTTTCAGTAGCCCAGCTGGAGTACCTATCGTTACCTTCTCTAATACAAGCCAGCAGGGCTTGTATTAGAGAACTTTTCTTTGTCTGAAACTTCTAGTCTGATGTGCACTGAACAGTGGGCAAAAAAGAAATGAAGTGTATGAGGGCCAAGTGCATTATATAGGTGCTGGGAAGGAGCCACACATCAATTTGAGTGGCCCCAGCTATAAACTGATGCCATCGAATTATAGTCCAATATAGGTGGCTCTATGCGGGAGATATTCGCAATTTTTTTTTTTCTTTTTTTTTTACAATGCAGTTGTTGACCAGGAAGAAAAAATTACTCACCTTAGTATTGTTGTTACTTCTAATGGAGTCTTGCTGTATTCTGACTATTGCAGTGATATCCAACATTTGAACTGCCCCGGAGAGGAAAGAGTTAACTTTCCATACAAGGCATGGAACGCCGAGCTCAAGCTCGGTTGAGACTCTGTCTGTTGTTGTTTGAACCCAAACCGCCAGATCTTTATGAGCTAACTCACTGGGCGTCCTGTGTGGAAACTGTAAACGTACACTAGCCAACTGGCAACTAAATCTAATAAAAAGGTTTTTTTGGTTCCAAGGCAAAGACTCAAGTCAGAAAACCCACAAAACACAAAACATACCCAAAAATAAGAGGGTGAGAAAAAGGGGGGGGCACCTCTAGGGTGCCAACACTGTTCCTGCCCACCCACATCCCAAAACCCAGGTTCTGAGAGGGAAGGCGGGGGGGGGTCAGAATACAGCAAGACTCCATTAGAAGAAACAACATTACTAAGGTGAGTAATTTTTTCTTCAAACAACATAAAGTCTTGCTGTATTCTGACTATTGCAGACTACCAAGCAGTACCTCCATGGAGGAGGGACAGAACCTACTTCGGAACAGGCTCTGAAGCACTGTTGTGCTAAACCAAGCATCACTCTAGCCTGGATATCCAGAGAGTAATGCTTGGTGAAAGTATGTACTGTTTTCCAGGTGGCTGCTTGACAAATCTCTAAGATAGGAATATCCCTGGCAGCAGCCAGGAAGCAGCTGTACCTCTGGTAGAGTGAGCCCCTCAGGCCTGAGGGTGGGATCCTACCTAATTTTTCATAGCAAAATTGTATACAAGAGACAATCCACCTGGCAATAGATCTCTTAGTGGCAGATTTTCCTTACCAACCTCACCATAAGTGAGGAACAGTTGAGGAGTCAAACCTGTTACCCTTGGTGCGCCTATGTAGTAGCTAAGGCCCTTTTCACATCCAGGCTGTGCAGCCTCTTCTCCCCAGAGGAGGAATGGTCAGTGAAGAAAACAGGAAGAGACATAGACTGGTTAAGGTGGAAATCTGAAACCACCTTAGGCAAAAACTTCCTATTAGTCCTGAGGACCACCTCATCTCTATGGAAAGAGAAAATCAGGCTCCACTGACAGGGCCTGTAACTTATGCGTCTGGCAGAAATAATGGCTACCAAGAACATAGTTTACCAAGTCAAGTACTTCAGCTCTGCTAAGGACAAAGGCTCAAAAGGGGGTTGCATAAGCTGAGCAATGCAAACATTAAGGTCCCAAGCAGGGGCAGGGTCCCTGAAGGGAGGATTGCTATGCAGCAATCCCTTGAAGAATTTACAGAGTACAGGATGAGCTGCAAGGGAAGAGTGCTTGCCTGCCGACAAGAAGGCAGAGACGGCTGCCAGATGCACTCTAAGTGTAGCTGGTCTGAGTCCCAAGCTATTGAGATGAACCATATAGTCAAGGACTGTAGGCAACCCAGCAGACTCTGGAGAAATATGCTTCCCAGAGCACCAAACAGTAAACCTTTTCCATTTGGAGTTGTAAGTCTTTCTGGTGGAAGGCTTTCGAAAAGCCTTTAAAATATCCAGAGCACCTTGAGAGAGATGCAAATCAGCAAACTCTAACTCTTCAAGAGCCAGGCCTTGAGATTGAGAGATTTGAGATTCGGATACCAGACCCTCCCCTGAGAACATGTTAACAGGTTGTAATTCCTAGGAAGAGACAGGGGAAGGTGGACTGCTAAGGACAGTAGAAGAGGGTACCAGGGCTGTCTGGCCCAGTCTGGAGCAATCAGAATCACTTTGCAGGGTTGAGACCTGATTTTGACTAGTACCTTGAACAGGAGAGAGAAGGAGGGGAAGCATACAGGAACTTCCCTTCCCTTCCCAGTTGAGAACTAGGCATCCAGGGGACTGAGCCCAACACTGGGGGCCTGCAGCAAAAAAATAGGAACTGGTGATTGTCTGGGGCTGCAAAAGATCTATCTGTGGGTGCCCCATCTGGAGAAGATCACCTTCAAAATCAGGGATCTAGGGACCATTCGTGATGGCCCTGAGATATCCTGCTGAGAGCATCTGCCAGGACATTGTCCTTCCCTGGGAGGTGCAATGCTATCAGGGAGGTATTCAGGGAATAGGCCAGAGACCACAACTTCATTGCCTCTGTGCACAAGGCCATAGACCGAGTGCCCCCTTGCTTGTTGATGTACCACATTGCAGTGGTATTGTCTGTCTTGATCTGAACTACTTTGTTCTGAACAGACTTGGAAAAAACTTGAAGTGCTAGAAACACTGCTCTGAGTTCTAAGAGACTGATATGAAGCAGAGATTCTTGAGGTGACCACAACCTTTGGGTGGACAGATCCCCCAAGTGGGCTCCCCAGCCCAAGAGGGAGGCATCTGTGGTAAGGATTAGAGAATGAGACTGAGTGACAAAGGGAACTCCTTGCCTTAGGTTGCCCTGATCCTGCCACCATTGCAAAGCCTGGATCAGGGTTCGAGTCACTGGGATTAGCTTGGTCAGAGAATCCTTTCTCTGGGACCAGAAGGCTCTTAAGTGGAACTGAATGTCCCTCATCTGAAATCTTGGTCCTTGGACCACTGCTGTAGAGGCAGCCATGTGGCCCAGGAGCTGCAGAAAATGCCTTGCTGGTCGAGACACCTGGAGGGTGAATGAAGAGGCCAGTGTAACAAGGGTCCTTGCCCTGTCCAGGGGAAGGAATGCTCTTGCCCTTATTGTAGCCAGCTCTGCTCCTATGAAGGTGAGGAGCTACACTGGCTCTAGAACTGACTTTGAAAGATTCAGAAGGAATCCTAGAGAACTGAGCAGTTGCTGAGTTATCTGTAGGTGTGACCTGACTTGGTCTGGAGACTGACCCACTATGAGCCAGTCGTCCAGGTATGGAAGGATGGAGATCTTTTTTTCTCCTTAGGAAAGCAACCACTACTGTCAGGCATTTTGTGAACACCCTTGGAGCTGATGTTAGGCCAAAGGGCACTGCTCTGAATTGATAGTGGCCTGAGGGCAACTCGAACCTGAGGTACTTTCTGTGGGAGCATCTGATGAGAATGTGAAATAGGCATCCCTGAGGTCCAGGGAAACTAGCCAGTCCCCTGGCCTTAGAGAGAGTAGAATTATTCCCAGAGTCACCTCTTTGCACTTTGGCTTTAAAAGGTGCTGTTTAAATATCTGAGATCCAGGATGGCCGCCATTCTCCTGTCTTTTGGGAGTTAGGAAGTACCTGAGTACAATCCTTTTCCCTGTGTGAGGTGAACCTTCTAGTGGCTCTCAGAGCCAAGAGGGAAGAGACCTATGCCTCTAAGGCAAGGGCCTCTGAAGGATTTGTAGGTGAGGTGACCTGGTTCTCATCTTGGGAAATTGTTTGAAGCTGAGAACCAGTCCCTGGTTTACTACTTCCAGGACCCATTTGTCTGATGTTAAAGACATCCAGTCCTGACAAATAAGCTGCCTGCCTCTCTACGGGTAGTGAGAATCGCCCGGGCAAACCCATCAGGTGCCTGTCTGGCAGGGCTTTAGGCTGAGGGGTCGAGTAGGCCTGTTTGTACCAGTCTGTCCTCTTCCTCTGAAGAACCCCCTGGGCAAAGGCGAAGAGGAGGCTGGATTGGTAGAAAGGCTCATGAAAAGGCCTGCCCTGCCCCCTGGAATGCTGATTTAGAGGTCACTTCTTGCCTTTATGCACCCTAGGTGGTCCTGTACTTATCCATTCTCTTTCAGTAGTTCTCTGTCTGCTCCCAAACAGAGAATTACCAACAACAGGAAATCCATGGCCTTAGTCTGGCTATCCGTGACAGGCTAGTACATCTGAGCTCAGCCATCCCAATGGCCACAGATATAGCCATGACTCTAGATGAAACATCATTGGAGTCTACTGCAGCATGAAATTGCACCTTGGATGCCTCAATACCATCTGCAGCCACCTGCTTCAGCTCCTTGGCAAGCTGGCCAGGGACCTGTTTAGCTAGAGCCATCACAGTGTCCCATCTAAACTTCTGGTATCTAGCTGTGTAGGCCATATAAGGAGCAGTTGGACCACAGTGGGCTCAGGGAGGGTGAGGGTGGTGGAACAGAGGCACATCCCTCCAGTTGTACCTCTCCACAATTCCTATGCCATTCTGGCAAAGTGTGGTTCCTCTATGGAGGCACCTAAGCAGTGGAGACCAAGGAGGATGCTGGGAACTCCACAAAGGATGAGTCCATAGAAGGGTGGCAGGGACCCTGCAGGGAAGGAAACAACCCCTGGTGGGGGACTCTACTGTTAGGAAGGTAGAACTGGGCAAGGAAGGGAGAGGGAGGTAAGGTGCCTGCCTGGCCATGGCTTGAGGACAGGAGCTGAACTGTGGATTGCTGGAGCAGCTGCACAGGGAGGGAGCTGGATGTCATTGTCCACTTAGGGACAAAATGACCTGGTCAAGAAAGGGACTAGAGGAAGTAGGAAGAGTTTGTGGAATTGGGAGGGCCTTTAGCTGGCAATGACTGTAACCTTCTGAGGTGCTACCCATCTATGGTATAGGAGAGAAGCAGGGTGTTCCGCATAAGGGATTCAATTTATGGTTGAAAAACTGTGTGAGCCCAGGGATTTGGCTTCACTGGGGGATCAGTCCACCTGGAGTGATGCAAGCTCATACTGGCATGATGGCTGCATTTGTCCGAAGGAACCAGGATCCTAGGTAGATGTGGGTTTAATGCCCATTGGCAAGCTTTAAATCCAGCCAAGGGGAGGCACTGAAAGGAGCAGGAAAATCCTAGCCCCCAACAATCACGGTAGTAAGTGTGGCAACCACCAACATGGAGGTGTCTATAGGAGAAGGGCAGGTAAATGGAGAAAGTGACAAAGCCAAGCATGACAGGGATGGGGCAAAAGGGTAAGGCCATCAGGAAATGGAGGGTAATGAGTACCAATGTTCAGAGTCTGGGCAACAAGCTCCCCTGAGCTGCGGCTCACGAAGAGGATGCCTGATATCGAGCAGTCACAGAAACATGGTACACAGAGAACTATGGACTGGGATGTTAACATACCAGGGTTACATAACCTACAGGAGAGACAGGCAAGGGAGAAGAGGGGAGGAGTAGCTCTCATGTAAAGGAAGGGATGAAAGCAACTGAACAAAAGAGTAAACAGGGAGGAGAGAGTAGGCACTGTGGGTCACCTGAGACTGGAAAGGGCACTACAATCCGCACAGGGTTGTGTACAGACCCCCATGTCAGGGGAAGAAATGATGCGCGATATGATGGAAGGCATTCTTAGAATGGCAGAGAAAGGGAGATACTGTTGATAGGAGACCTGAAGGCGCTGGATGTTAACTGAGTACATTTGTTGCGCCGTGACATCCGGGCAGCAGGGCCATTCTTGATGCCCTACAGGTGGTGGTGTATTAGACAGCTAGTTTCGAACCCACTCGTGAGGGAGCAATCTTAGACCTAGTATCAAATGGGGGGGTAGCGAGAGGATCTCAGATCTAGGAAGTGGGTTGCCATCTGGGGACAAGTGACCATCAAACAGGTGGTTCTAGCTGCAGTCCCAGCCATGAGTCGGGGCTTACAAAAGTGAGGGTACTGACTTTTGTGAGGGTTGACTTTGGCAAGATGGGAGAGTGCCTCAGAAAAGCACTCAGCAAACAGGCTAGAAGGAGGTGGAGCAACAATGGGGAATTATCAAAACTGCCATCACAGAGGCAAATAAGCCTTTGTGTGAAGCAAATAAACAAATCAAATGAAAGAAAAGCCACTATGGTTCTCAAGAGAGGTGGCTGTGAAAGTCAGGAAGAAAAGATAGTATTCCAGGAAGTATAAGGAACACAGAAGGAGCAGGACAGAGAGCTGTACCATGTTAAGGCAGAAAGAAGCAGGAGGGAAGTCAGAATAGCAAAGGCCCAAACTGAGGAAAAGATAGCCAACTCAGTTAAGAAGGGGATAAAACCTTTTAGGTAGGTACATCAGCTTCAGTTTAGAAAGACAAAGGGAGTGGATAGTGAGGCTGAAATAGAATAAACGGTGGTGGGCAGAGGGGACAGGAAAAAGTTAAGGAATACTTTGAATGAATAGTTCTGCTCAGTATTCACAAAAGAGGAGGGGGAAGTGTCTAATCCAATTAACAGAAGCTACTTTGATAAGGGGGTCGATTCCAGTCCTTTCACAAGAAGAAAGGGTTCTGCAAGAACTCCTAAAACTGAAGGTGGACAAAGCAATGGGTCCTGATGGATCCCAGAATTCTAAAAGAATTAGGGAAGGAACTAGTGAAACCACTGGCTACTCTTTTAATAAATCATGGGAGGATGAGTGGTACCCGAGGACTGAGGAAGGTGGATGTGATTCTCTCACAAAAGTGGGACCAAGACAGAGGCAGGAAACTACAGACCTGTCAGTCTGACCTCTGTGGTAGGGAAAGTGATGGAGTCACTTCTGAAGGAAAGAATAGTTGAGTACCTAGAGGTCAGTGGAGCACAGGATCCAAGGCAGCATGGGTTCACAGCGGGAAGGTCATGTCAGACGAATCTAATAAGATTTCTTTGACTGGGTGACCAAAGTAGTAGACCAGGGAGGGGCTGTGGACATGGCCTACCTAGACTCTAGCAAGGCATTTGACACAGTCCCACACGAAAGATTATTAGTCAAATTAACCAGCCTGGGAGTGGGTCCCAGGGTGGTAGCCTGGGTAAAACATTGGCTGGACAACAGGACACAGAAGGTAATTGTAAATGGAGTCCACTTGAAAAAAGGGCGGTTACTAGTGGGTACCGAGGGTTCAGTATTGGGTCCAGTCCTTTTAATGTCTTCATCAGTGGCATTGCAGAGGGACTGAAGGAAAAGTATGCCTTTGCAGATGACACAAGATCTGCAACAGGTGTTGATACACAAGAGGCGTGGAAAGGATGAAAGGGACTTGGCAAGGTTGAGGAATGGACAGACGATGATGGCAGCTAGGATTCAATGCAAAAAGTGCAAAATAATGCATCTGGGAAACAAGAACCCGGGAAGAATACACAATGGGTGGGAGGTAGTAATAACAACAAAACAGGAAAGAGACCTGAGGTAATCATATCAGATGACCTTAAGGTTAGCAAGCAATGTGAGAAGGCAGTAGGGAGGGTGGGGGTATACTGTGATGTATAGGGAGAGGCATCAGCAGCAGAAAGAGGAAGTTGTTATCCTCTGTACAGACAGTTGGTGAGACCCCATCTGAATACTGTGTCCAGTTCTGGAGACCCCATCTCCGCAAGGACATAGACAGGATAGAGGCAGTCCAGAGGAGGCAACTAAATGGTGCAGGGTCTGCAAGAGAAGCCGTATGAGGAGAGACTAAAGGAGCTTAATATGTATACCTTGAAGAAAGAAAGGAAGAGGGGGACATTATAAAGAAACTTTCAAGTACCTCAAGGGAATCAACAAAGTCCAAGAGGGTAGCATCTTTCAGAAAAAGAGACTTGCAAGAACAAGGGACACAATTTAAAGATAGAAGGAGGCGGTTCAGGGGCAATGTGAGGAAGTATTATTTCACAGAGAGGGTAGTGAATGCATGGAACAGCCTTCCTGAGGAAGTTGTGGAGTCTAAAACTGTGGGAGAATTCAAGAATGCATGGGACAGACATAAGGCAATTCTTGTGGGGGGCAGAAAGATATATGCCGTTGGTTAAATAGGATCTGCGGCCTATCCTGTAGGTAGGGAAATGGGCAGACTAGATGGGCCTAGCGGTCCTTATCTGCCGTCAAAGTCTAAGTTTCTATGTTTCTATAATTAGCCTACCTGAGTCCCAAAGATGCTGCCATGTACTGTTTCTTTGCCATGGCATCAATCCTCCTGGATTCCTTATCTGGGGGGTGTGAAGCCAAGGGTATATTTGCCTTATCACAGGCAGCAGCCTGCACTACCCCAACATGGCTGCATTGCTGGGAAAGGAACTCTGTATCTGAGCCTGAAAGAGTATACCTCTTGTCCATTCTTCTGTCCACAGGAGGTATAGAATTAGGAGTCTTTAAAATGTTAAATGTCTGCTTCCCAAAAGACTTATGGAGGGGAATAGACAGCCTCCTGGACCCTGGGATGTCCATCATCTCAACATAATCAGGTTCCTCCTGATCCTCTACTGCTTCCTCCATAGGAAGCTGAAGAGTTTCAGCCACATTTTTTTGTAAAACATAAAGTGGGAAGGGGACTCAGAAAGCCTAGGAGGAGAAACCCCTGAAGGCCTGTCTGGGAGATGTCGGGTCAGTGGCACATCCAGACTTTCATAATCACCATCACTATCCTCCTACTCTCCTTCCTCCTCCTCCGGTTCATAAAATCCTCTAAATTATAATCCGAACCGGGGAACCGGACGAACCCGAGCCCTTAACCGATGGGTGCGGTTCAGTCAGAACCGAGTTAGCGACTGAACAATCCTTATCGCTTTGGCTTATTTCATCAGTGGTCGGAGAAAGAACTTGTGGATCCGAACCAGCTGACTTATCCTTCTTTTCTTTTAACGGGAACCGACTCCTCAGAGTCGGTTCTCCTTTTGCCGAAGTTTCGCCCCTGATCAGGGCACTCCTTCTGGTTCGGTTGGAACCGAACCGGGGCTATTCATCGGGTCAGCGGACTTTTAGCCTCCCTTCCCTCAGCCTACCTACTCTCTTTCAGGGTAGCTGTGGGAAAACTTTGCAAATCTGGCAGTCTGAATCGAGGTGGTCAAACCCCAGACAAACACAGGTGGTGTGGGGGTCAGCCTTAGCAAAGGCTTCCCCACACACACTACAGTGTTGAAACCCAGCGGGCCCGGTTTTCTTTAGGGTTTCTCAGACATGGCCAGTCCTAACCAAACTTGCGCTTTTTCGGTAATCAACCGGGCAAGACACCCTTATCGGGTTGCAGCCATGTTACGAGTTGGTGGAAAAAAGTAATGAAATCTGTTTTTTTTTTTTAGAACCGATTAAGGACCGGTTACCACACTCTAAAAAGCAGAACAAACTTTAACAAACCTGATCGGTTCAAACCGAACCGATCCGACGTTTACAAGTCCCACACAGACGCTAAGAATAATAAACCTATCTAGTACTCACGGTACCACAGACAGAGACTGAACCGACAGGTTAGATGGAATAAATTCGTTTGAAACCAAGGGAAAAAACGACACTTTAACCGACTAAATTGAACAGAGCAAAGGAGAAATCTCCGGAGTGACTGTTCAGTGAGGCGGAGTAAAGAATCTGGCGGTTTGGGTTCAAACAACAACAGACAGAGTCTCAACTGAGCTCGAGCTCAGCGTTCCATGCCTTGCATGGAAAGTTAACTCTTTCCTCTCCGGGGCAGTTCAAAGGTTGGATATCATTGCAATAGTCAGAATACAGCAAGACTTCATGTTTGAAAGACACACTAAGCAGAGATGCTTGAGGATCTTAAAATGACCTACAACTCGCTAAACATGGGCAGTCAATGTCAAAAGGCGACTGCTATTTGGTACTGTCCAGTCATTACATTATCCCCTAATATTACTGCTAGAGACACAATTCTGGTAAGAGTTAACTAACTGTAACTAGGATGACACAATAAATTCTAGACAATTATAGAGAGAACCTGAACATACTTCAGTACAGAGAATTGACAAAGCAGATGGCAGAAGATGCTGATTTTAGCCTTTCAGCACAGCAGTAGTGCAGTCAAATCAGGACTCCGGCAACCCATGTTCAGTAATGAGCTCAGAGAGCGGGAGAGTCAGGGGAGGCTTCAGCAACCCAGTGGACACTCGCCTCCTCCGTGATGGGAAGGTGTCGGTTCCTGCAGCACTGCACCACCTGGGCCCCCACAGGTGGAGCAGATGTGGGAGGAAAAGACTGGCTGGCAGGCTCCGTGCCATGCACGCCTTTTGCATACATGAAGGCACAGGTTCACACAGCTTCCTCGGCAAGACAGAAAAACAAGGAGGGGAACTGCCAGCCAAAAGCAGGATGACACCCACCTTCCAGTCCCAGGTATCACACCATTCACCAAGCTCCTGGTTCCTCCACACTAGATTCAGTCTCTGAGGGGGTTTGCTGCCATTCCTGCTGGCCAAACTGGGGTGGGGGAGGAAGTAAGCTCTGGTGGCCATAAAGGGAGTATAGTAAGTCCCAGAGGTGATGGCTTACGACTCTAGGGATTTGGAAGCAGAATGAGGCCTCCGTATAAATGGAGACAAACAGCAATTAAAAAAAAAAAAAATCATGATTTTTTGTTTCTTGGGAATAATTCAAAGTTCCTCAAATACAATCAAAATACATAATTCTGGTCTGAAACCTTCGCTTCCTATCTCAGTTCCTAGTCACTGCCCCCTATCTCACTTACTCCCACGAGTCTTGACACTCTATCTTCCTCCATTCCCTGCACTAAATCATCTGCAGGTCAACCTGCTTTCACCATCAGATTCTCCTAATTCCAGTCCAACTACGCTGCCCCAGTTATTTGCTCTTCCTCCTCCTCGACACTTAACCCCATGTCTGCAACTGACCCCTGCTTTAAGTCAATTCTTTCTATATTGAAGTATGCTCAGGGGGCTAGATTTTCAAAGGATCAGACTGGTACAAGGTGCTCGCATCAAGAAGAAATGGCGCTAGGGGCTCCTTGCACCACAAAATGCACCAGTCCTGATTTGCTAGCGCAGCCAGTGCCACCAGGATGACCGCTGCACCAACCAGGCTTGTACCGACCATGCGATGGCCGCACTAATACACCATGATGGAAGGGGGCTTGCACCGGGGTGGGGCTGCCATATCCCCTCATTTGAAATTTCCGAAGCCCCCCCCAATGGGAACAGGTATGCTGCCATTATGCCATTAGACCAGTCCAGTGCCAGGCTAAGCAGCCCTTCGCCATTACTGGAGTCCTTGCTGGGAGAAGAAGGGGGAAGAGACCCTGTGCCCCCTGGGGAAGGCTCCCAGACAGTCCCTGACACCTGCTAGACCACTGCTGGATTAATCACTGGTCTGTGGCAGGTGACAGCCCACAACCCCCCCCACCGTGGTGGCACTAGTGCATCACCCCCCCCCAGACTCCCACTGGCTCTGCCAATCGCCCTGTCACCCCTCCATCAGGACCCATCTCACTCCAGCCTCCCCGGGGCCAGGGTCATCCTCAGGCAACCTGCCAGCCACCAGGGCGACCAGCCGGCAGGTCACCATCTAACATACTAAGTTGCCAGCAGAGTAGGCCTAATGGTCTATCGAGTCTGCTCGAAAAATCAGTACCCAGTCAGGATACCGTTGCTGCACTCCCTGCCCCCCCCTTCAGAGTTACATCTCCAGACTCAGCATCAATCAGTTTAACCATCCCCATATATCCCTATCCCAGCCCCACTTGAATTCCTCTGCTGTATTAATAGCCACCATTTCTGCCAGCAGTGCATTCCAAGGGTCCACCACCCTCTTGGTGAAGCAGCGTCTCCTAGTCTCCCCCCTGAGCCTCCCACCTACCAGCCTAATGGAATGCCTGTTGGTGGCCCCCTCAGCTGAAAACCCCTATTTAGGCTGACCCTATTTACTCCCTTCAGATATTTAAAGACCTCGATCATACCCCCTCCAGGGAGTACAAGTTGCGCTCCTCAAGCCTCTCCTCATAGTATCTTTCCCCAGACCCTGTATCATCCTGGTCACCCTCTGGATCCTCTCCAGAAGTGCAATGTACGTTTTCAGGTATGGACGCCAAAACTGCATGCAGTACTCTAGGTGCGGTCTAACCAGGCAATTATAGAGAGGGAGAAGCGCCTCTCGTCTCTTCGAGGTTATCCCCCTGGCAATGCACCACAGCATTTTATTTGCTTTCACCGCAGTCCTCCTACACTGCTCCGAGTTATTCATTCTGGCATCCACAACCACCCAGAGGTCCTTTTCCCCTCCCAAGGACTGTAGTTTCTCCCCACCCAAAAAGTACTCATAAGCTGGGTTCCTAAGCCCCAAGTGGAGAACACAACATTTCCTGGGATTGAACCTCAGTTTCCAGGTGCTTGAGCACCTCTCCAGAGTCTCCAGGACCCACTGTAGGGCTTGGTCTACCCTCCTCCCCATCCACCACCGCCCCTAGCTTTGAGTCGTTGGCAAAAAGGCTCATCTCACTCCTGATACCATCCCTGATGCCTGAGATGTAAGCATTAAATAGTAGTGGACCCAGCACCGACTCTTGCAGGATCCCACTAATGACCCTCCTAGGTGATACCTCCCCTCTGATCACTACCTTCTGAAACCGACCAGTCAGCCAGTTTCGTATCCACCCGACCATCTTAACCCCAACCCCCATTCCCCCAAGCCTGTCCAGCAAGCCAGGGTATGGCCCAAATCGAACACCTTACTGAAGTCTAGAAAGAGGACATCCACCAGCATGCCCTGGTCCAGCTCCTTTGTCACCCAATTGTAGAACTCCACAAGGTTTGTCTGACACGATCTGCCCTGAACGAAGCCATGTAGGTGCTCATCAAGATGGCCCCGTGTTTCCAGAGACACCTCCATCCTTTCTTTAAAGATGGCCTCCATCATTTTGCCTACCTCCAACGTTAGGCTGACAGGCCTGTAGTTACCCGGCTCATCCCGTGAGCCGCCATCGCTGGCCAAGGCCGCTGCAAGCCTGTTCTGCAGCTTGCAGTAGTCTGCATCCATGTGCCGTTTCTACAGCACAGACAGCTGCTTGGAGCAAACCTGGGGAGTTTGGTGCCAGCACCTCATATTTTCTAAAATTGGGGGCAGGGTCCCTGGCGCACCCAGGTTTGCTGCAGGCAGCAGCCTGGCACAGTATAGAAACACAGACTTTGATGGCAGATACGGACCGCCTGGCCCACCCAGTCTGCCCATTTCCCTACCTACTGGATACGCTGCAGATCCTAGTTAACCAACAGCCTACTTCCTCCTACCCCAACTATAATTACCTTATGTTTGTCCCATGCATTCTTGAATTCTCCCACAGTTTTTGACCCCAATGTCACATGATAGGCAGATATCCATTTATGTGGGTTCACGTTGAATATGATGTTATGTACTTTAGAATTAAATCACTGTCCCTTTAACAGATAACTACAAAATAAAGTACAGTTACGTAAGAACTTACCGTAACAGTAGATCTTCGAGAGAGGCTCTTGCAGTAGGTAATTACATATAGGACTGACGCCGGCCAGCAGCAGGACACAACGGAAAAATTTCTAGCTAGCAGTCCCTGGCCAGGGACCGCCCCCACGTCAGGTGACCAGCGTCAGATGACGTCGGTATAAAGGGGCGGTCCCAGACACCCGCCTTCCAGTTCTTTCCCGCCACAGGCCCGGACGAGAGAGAAGCAGATATTTTCCTCAATGGAAAAAGAGCTGAAAAAGCCTAGGGGGATGGAGGGCGGGAAGGTATTACCTACTGCAAGAGCCTCTCTCGAAGATCTACTATTACGGTAAGTTCTTACATAACTGTACTATCTTACTTCAAGAGGGCTCTTGCAGTAGGTAATTACATATAGGACAGAATCCCAAGCAGTCTGGAACAAAAGAAAGGCACCAGGAGGAGGTACTACTCCAAGAAGTAGCAAAGAAAATCTTGCAAGCCTCAAGAAAGGAGGCCTTGCAAGACCGCTAACCCAAGCCTGCTCTCGCAAGTGAGGCAATGTCCAAACTGTAATGTTTAGTAAAGGTATGGACGGAAGTCCAAGTGGTGGCAGCACAGATGTCTGCCGAGACACGTTTGAAAAACAAGGCAGAGGCTGCTACTCCACGAGTGGAGTGACCTCTGACTTGACCCGGTAGGGTCTTGTTGCACTTGTCATAACAGAAAGTGATGCAATGGGCCAACCATTTTGATAGGCATTGCTTAGAAACAGCATTGCCTTCTCTTTTGTGAGCAAAAGAGACGAACAACTGATCAGTCTTTCTGAGATCCTTCGTCCTATCGGTGTAGTACCTCAGAATCCTGTGAACATCCATGGTGTGGAGTAAGTATTCTCCTTGGTTGGAGTACTGCATGAAAAAGGTAGGTAATTCAATAGATTGATTTAAGGTAGATTCCGCTACCACCTTCGGGAGGAACTTAGGATTCGTGCAAAGAGCTACTCGTTCTTTGTGAAAAATCAGATAAGGGATTTTGCACATCAGGGCCTGAAGCTCGGAAATTCTGCGAGCGGAAGTAATGGCCACCAAGAAGAGCGTCTTCACTATAAAACTTCAAGTTCATGGAAGCCGCAGGCTCAAAGGGGAGGAAGAGTAAGTTTTCGGACAAAGTTTAAGTCCTAAGGGGGAGCTGGAGTCCGGACAGGGGGCCTGAGATGAAGGACCCCTCTGAGAAAAGTTTTGGACACCTCCAGTTGGGCAAATGCCTTATCAGTGAAAGGGGCATGGTAGGCTGAAATAGCCGCCATATGGACTTTCAAAGAGGAGTGACTGAGACCCAGGTCGAAAAGATGATGCATGTAATCAAGTAGAATGGTCACAGGACAGGAAAAGGACTCCATGTTCCTGGACGCAGCCCAGATGGAAAATCTTTTCCATTTCATGGCGTAGGTGGACTTAGTGGAGGGTTTTCTAGCTTCCACCAGAATCTCGGCCACCTTAGGAGAAACGCCAAAGCGAGATTGAGCTAGGTCTGCAGAAGCCATGCATGAAGTTGAAGGGAGTCCCAGATGGACCAGGGTCCCCCTGATCCTGGGTCAGCAATCCTGGAGACAAAGGAAGAGGAAGAGGAGGAACCTCTGAGTATTGTTGTAGAAGAGAGAACCAGATTTGCCTGGGCCAGAAAGGAGCGATCAGAATCATTCTCGCTCCTTCCAAAGCAAGTTTCTGCAGCACATGAGGGACCAGAGGAATTGGGGGAAAAGCATAGACGAATCTGTCCTTCCAGCTTAGAGAAAGAGCGTCGCTCCAGAAAGCGCCTCGCCCTGGAGCGAGCGAGCAAAAGGTTGGAAGCTTTGCGTTTTGGGAGGAGGCGAACAGGTCTATCTGAGGAGTCCCCCAAATCTGGAAGATGCTTTTTAGAACTTTTTCGTCCAGTTCCCACTCGTGTGGTAGAGCCGACGAGCGACTTAGCCTGTCTGCCAGGACATTGTCGACTCCCGGAACATGGATCGCCGTGAGGTGAAGGTTGTGAAGTGTTGCCCATTCCCAAACCCTCATCGCTTCCCTGCACAGCGGGTAGGACAGAGTCCCTCCCTGCTTGTTGATGTACCACACCACGCACATGTTGTCCGTTTGGACAGCTAGGTGACCGGGAAGGATGTATTGGTGAAGGGCCTGAGAGCACACAGCACTGCTCAAGCTCAAGCACTGATGTGGAGAACTAACTCCATTTTGACCACAGGCCCTGGGTTCGGTGAGGACCCAGATGGGCTCCCCAACCTTCGCTTGAAGCATCCGTGGTCAGAGTCTGACCGGGGAGGATGAAAAAAAGGGGACCCCCCCGGAATAGGTTCTCTCGAACCATCCACCATTGCAAGTCTCTACCATCGGCGAGGAGATCAGAACCAGATGATCTAGGTCGTCTACCCGTTGATCCCACTGAGAGCGGAGAGTCCACTGAGAGACTCTCATGTGGAGGCGAGCACGCGGAACCGTCGGGATGGCCGCCGCCATAAGCCCCAGGAGACGGAGCACCAACCTCGCCGAACCCTCCTGTATTCCGCATAGAAGGGAAATCTGGATTGGAGGGGCCCCTGTCCGAGGCAGGAAGGCCCTGCACATTGTCGATCGAGGATTGCCCCATGAACTGGAGTCTCTGAGAAGGATCCAGGTAAGACTTGGAATGGTTGATGGTGATACCCAGGCCAGTGAAACCTGCTGGGTGAGGGAGAGAAATGCAGGAGTTCTCCTGGACGGGCCACCAGGAGCCAGTCGCCCAGGTAGGGAAAACCTGAACCCCAAAGTACGAGGTGGGCTGCTACCACTGCCAGGCATTTGCAAAGACTCGGGAGCCGAGGAAAGACCAAAAGGAGCGCCTGAATTGGTAGTGGTCCCCCTGGAACGCAAACCTGAGGTACTTTCGGTGCAAAGGGCGAATGGGGATGTGCAGGTAAGCATCCTGCATATCCAGTGCACAAAGCCATTGGCCCGGCCGAAGCAGGGGCAAGAGGGTTTGAAGGGAAAGCATCCTGAACCTCTTGTATTCCACATATAGGTTCAGGGAGCCGAGATCGAGAATTGGTCTGAGAGCTCCCGTCTTCTTTGGTACAAGGAAGAAATGGGAATATTAACCCGTCCCGTGGAGGTGAGGGGGGACAGGCTCTATAGCCTGCTTCGCAAGGAGAGCAGAGATTTCTTCCCTGACCAAAGGAAGATGGTCCCTTGAGTAAGAGGAGTTCAGACGGGTGACGAGAGGGTTTCAGAAACTCTATGGCGCCCTCTGCTATGATCTGAAGCACCCATGAACTGATGTTATCTCTCCCAACCCGGCAGGTGGAGGAGAATCTCACCTCCCACGGTTCCTCTGGGCGTCTGGAAGCGGTGGAGAGGGGAAGTCAGGTGGTGTGAGGCAGGCGCGCGGCTGGGGCACCCGTTGCTTTTGGGCGGCGGGGCCTGCAGCTGTGGGGCCCGACGCTTAGTGGCCCGCCTCTCCTGGGGTTCTCTGAGGCCGGCTACATCGTGAAAGGGACGGCGCTCTGGGGGATGGGGACGGTACATTGAATCAACAGATTTAAGGGCCATCCCCTTCTCCTGCAAGTCAGTGATGATGTCCTTGACTTCACCATCGAAAAGCACAGAACCCCTGAAAGGCACTTCTTGAATTGCTGACTGCACCTCCAGGACCAGACCTAACACAAGGAGCCATGCAAGACGCCGAAGACTTACAACGAACACAGAGCTCCGTCCTGCGGCGTCCACTGCATCGTAGAGGGTCGCCCTCAGAATATGACGCATCAACAAAACGAGCAGAACGGACTAGGTCGGCTAACCCTGCTTGACTTGGGAGTCAGGCAAGGAGTCAATCTTGGATTCCGCTTGGTGCAAGGACAGCTTTCTGGTAATCCCCATATGTGCTACATAATTTAGGGTCCTAATCCCCAGTGTGGAAGAAGCATAGATCTTCCTTCCATACTGATCCAGAAGCGAGATCGTTATCCGGAGGCGAGATCAAATGTTCTGGGTGTGCTGACCGGCCGTGGAAACGTCTAATCACAACCGAGTCTGTACGGGGTGAGAGCTAAAAGTCTACACCCTCTGGAGCCTGGTATAGCCTGTTGGACTTCGAGGAAGTGGGCTAAAGCTGACGGTTGTTTCCAAATAGTGGAAACAAGGTGGGAGGAGGCTCAACCAGGGTGGCACTAGAGTAGGAGCCGAGGGCAAGTCCAGATGTTCGGCGAGTTTAACCTGCTGAGGATCTGACTCAAGGAACGCCACTGATGGACTTCCTGGATCTTCCTGAGCAACCCCGTGAAGGAAGGATCCTCCAGAGGAGACTTTGGAGGAGTCCTCGGCCGCGGCTTGGACGGAGAGTGCGGCTCGTCGTCTTTCTCGGAACACCCATCGGAGGCATCCAAGGAGTGCAAGAGAGAAGAAGGAAGAAGGAAGAAGGAAGAAGGAAGAAGGAAGAAGGAAGAAGAAGAAGAAGAAGAAGAAGAAGAAGAAGAAGAAGAACCAGAGTAAGACTCCCTGACTCGTCTAGGGGGAGGAACGGGTTCCTTGAGGGGGATCCCCAAACGCGTGTCCTGCCCCTCTCTGGATCTCGAGGGCAGAGCTCGGGAATCCGGAGGCGGAGAGGGAGTGTGCCATCTGGGGCGACGGGAGCCGGGTGGTACTTGCCGCGTGAAGACGGCTCTCAACTTCCTGGTGAGCTGAGCTTGGCCTCAGCCCACCAGGAGGCCAGAGTCTCCTGGAGATCCACCGCCGGCCCGGGGGGCAGTGGAGGAGGAGGTGGGGGATAGTTGTATGGATGGAAACCATAAGGAGAGTATCCGTAACCCAGCTGCGGGAATACCGGAGCAGGGTATTGCAGAGTCGGGTACTGCGGCGTCGGTGGAGTCGGTGCCGGGTACTGCGTCACAGGATACTGTGGACCTGGGAACATCCGCGTCAGATAGGACGGCGGATACCCAGGCACCGGAGGAGCTGCAGGAGCAGACGGCCCATTCGGGAAATCCACGGGCGGATCAACCGTGATAGGCCCGTGGGGTGGAGGACCCGATGGAGGAGGAACATCCCGCCGCATCGGAGGGCCGTGTCGGAACCGCGCCATGGGCCGGTGTCAGAGTCGGCGCCGGGGAGCCTGGGGCCAGCGCTCGAGCCGGCGCCAGGGGAGCCGACGCCAGATCTGGCTCTGTAGGAAGAGGATCAGACAGTGCGCCCAGGATCCCGAGCCTCGCCTGGGGACAGAGGAGAAAAATCCCCAGGGTCAGGCAGGGGGACTCGGGCTCCCGGACGGCAGCGAGGGCTGCGGGAATCTGGTACAACAGACGGAGCAGGGTCTGCCAGAGGGCCCGAGACCGCGAGTCAGAGGAGCCGACGCGGCGACTTCGGGGTCCTCAGTCAGAGACGGGCCGAGATGAGAAGAGGCCCGTCCGATGGGGACACTGCCATGCGCTGCCCCGGCGGGTCGGGCGTCTTAGCGGCCCTCTCCCGGCGGACGTTGGAGGAGCCGACGTCCGGCTTATGGAGGCGCCCACACCAGTAGGCCGCAGGCCTGCGGGCGTACTGGGGCTGGAGCTCCTTTTGCCCGGAGGCACCCGGCGGCCTCGAACGTGAACTCAACAGGCGGCCAACGCCCTCCAAAGCCTTGAGGCTGCCGCTGCCGGGCTTATCCCCGAGGGGACGCTACCTGGCCGCGGTTCCGCCGGAGTCGGAGTCGGAGGCCTTCTCCCGTGCCTTCCTTGTCCCGCTTCTTGTGCCCTTCAGGGGAGGTCGACGTCTGCCAAAGCTTCTTCAACTCCTTCTCCATCACGGACATCATCTTCTTGAGGAGATGGGCTTCGAGAGACTGCTGGTGTCATCTGCGGGTGGCCATATTGAAATGAAGGCAGTGCAGACACTTGTTGACCACGTAGTCGGGGCCTAAACAAAAAAGGCAGAGGGAGTGACCGTCTTTGTGAGGCAGTTGGGCGCCGCACGAGTCGCACTTATTTTTTTGAATGGGATGACATATACCGACGTTCACCTGATGACGAAAATACAAAATACTGATACTTTTCGGAAAAACCGACGAAACAACAGGACTGAGCGATATGAACTTCACCGCGAGGCGCTGCATGAGCTGACGGCGGAAAAGAACTGAAAGGCGGGCGTCCGGGACCACCCCTTTATACCGACGTTGTCTGATGCTGGTCACCTGACGTGGGGGCGGTCCCTCGCCAGGGACAGCTAGCTAGAAATTTTTCCATGGGGTCCTGCAGCCGGCCGGCGTCAGTCCTATATGTAATTACCTACTGCAAGAGCCCTCTCGAAGTAAGATCTGGTATTTCTATAAAAGCTAGAGTGGACCTGTTATAGTTCAAAATAAGGGAGACAGGTATATAGCCCCAGAAAATCATAAAACATCCCACTGTGGCTTTCCATGACAGGGAAGGGGTAATGTAATGACCTAGGGGTGAGAGGTTAAGCCAAATACACGGACCAGATGTCACTTGTACTGACATGGAACCATAGTGACACCTACAGGGAAAAGGTAAATTGTTGCACCCTAATATCTGTATTGTCCTGGAATCATTAACCCCACCCCAGAGAAAAAAATAAGGTGGGTGTGTCCTAAAATGACCCTCCGGTATATCAGACACACGCTGCGAATGCAGAGCAGTTGAAAATCAGTGAAGTTCCAAAGCAGAATAGTCTGTCCAACTGGCATATACTTTCATACCAGAAAGTATATGTGTGGGCCTGGGAAATCTTCAAAACCCAGTCCTGAGGGTGTGGAAAGTTTGACTTGCCACATGCTGAACAGAAAATTCTGATTTTTAAGTTAGACTTTTGGAAACCAAGACTTTTCAACAAGGACATCTGAAGACTTTTTAAAAGGACATCCAGAGACTTGGATCAAGGACTTGCTACAAAAATTCTATTGCCTAATGAACTGTCATCTCTACCAGGACATTTGAAATCTTGTCTGAACTTTAACATCAAAACAAGTTATAGTTTAGAATACAGTATCTAGTGTTTTCTGTAAACCATCCAGTTTTACTTTTGTTATTGTCAGCATTTCAAAGTTCTTCCAAACTGTAGACTTTTCTGTATTGCTTTTATTTTAAGTAAACTTTTATGATTTTCTTATCAACTCTGCCTGGGGTCTGGTTGTGTGATTTAACATTTTAAACAGAAGGGTTTTGAAAAGACTGTGGCCCAGATATTCAAAAGGGTTGCGCCATGCGCAACCCACTGATGTGCCCTGGCACGATATTCAAAAGGGAAAAGTACGCGGCACAAATCATGATGCGCCGGAGCGCATCAGTAATGTATGCAGGCACAGGTTGGGGGGGCGTGCCCATGCATAACCTGCACAGCCCGATATTCAGCCCGGGATGTGCACAGCCATGCATGCGCAACCCCTACCTGCGCCAGCACAAAGTTATGCCAAAAAAAAAAAAAAAAAAGGAACTGATGGCCACCCACAGGTGAGCTGCCGCATTGCAGGGCGCAACACGGCAGCTGCCACCCGAGTTCCAGCTGCACCTGCTGGCACCCCCCCATGCCAGATCACGGGCATCTGTAAAAAAAAAAAAGAGAGAGAACCTCGTTCTATATCCCTGGTGGTCCAGTGGACTGCTATGTGCGCAATCGCGGGCATCCTATATCCCTGGTGGAATTATTCACATAACTCCAATGTGTAGTACGGTAGGGGTTGCATGCCCATTGGCTCACGCTGCAGAACCAGTGGGCTTGCAGCCTACCGAGGTGTCAGTCGGCTGGCGCAGGCTGGGGTCAGTGGGCGGGTGGGGGTTACCACTAGACTACCAGGGATATTGGAATTAGTTTTTATTTACAAATGCCCGCGATCGGGCAGATAGCGATCCACTGGACCACCAGGGATATAGGACGGGGTTCTTTTACAGATGCCTGCGATCGGGCACATAGCGGTCCACTAGACCACCAGGGATATAGGACGGAGTTTTGTTTTTTTTTTTTTAACAGATGCCCGCGATCAGACTGCAGGGGGCGTCGGTCCCGGAGGGCTGCTGCCTGGCAGGCGCCAGGCTGCAGTTGTCGGGATTACGACCTGCATGCAAATGGTCAGAATGACATGCAAATGGCCCCATGGCCTTTGCATACATTATGGCCCCATTTGCATGTCAACTTTTGAATATCGCTGGTGCTGTGCATGGCGCAATGGAACTTGCACTAGCGCATCTCCATGCTCCACTCTGGCCACTTGCGCTGGTGCAGTGCCACTGCGCCATGCACACTGGGGTGGCTGTGAAGAGATTCAAAGCTGCTGAGCTATAGCGTGAGTCCGCTTGAATATCGCTCCAGTCCACACCCCCGCGTAGCAGTTGAGCTGCGCTCGAGCTTACGCCACAGCCTGGCACAGTTTTAATATCCGGGCCTGTGTGCCTAAAAGATAGAGCTGCTCAGCTATTGTATAAAACTACCTAGGCAAGACGTAGCCAGTGGCTGTGGTGGGATTCAAATACTGAAAGTAGTGCAGAGTCAAGGGAACTCGAAACTACAGAATCTACCCTCCCACTGGGAAGAGGAAGGTTGGGAAGTCTTCCTGAACCCTTAATCCTGTTCACGAGTTCCTGAATAGGGGGATCCTCTCTGCAAACAGGAGGTCCTGCCGGGCTGTCCGAGGTTAGGGGGCCACGACTTCCTCAGGATGGCATTCCATGCATCCACCACCCTCTCTGTGAAAAAATACTTCCTCACGTTGCCCCTGAGCCATTCCCCCCTCTATCTTCAAATTGTGCCCCCTTGTTCTCGCACATCTCTTTTTCTGAAAGATGCTACATGTACCAATCTACCGTCGCAAGTTGAAAATCATGCACCGAGTCTCTCAAACCAACCAGTTTTATCACGTTTTGCTCTTCGACTGCAAGCACACCGCACACTAAATGTAGCATTTTCCACACAGTTGCTCCTGCCCTGTTCGCTTATTCATCAGTGGTTATGGTTAGCCATTGTTTTGTATGAAAATTAACCTGCTCGAAATCCCTGCTGTGCACATCCCAACTCTTTTGCACATTCCAAAGTGTTGTGCACATTCCAAATTGTTGTGCGCATTCCAAAGTGGTGGTGGGCATATTCCAAAAAGCTGTTCTGCACATTTCAAAGGTTTAAACATTTTAAGTGTAATACTCCATATCTCAATATTGTATTTATTATTGCACTGTACTGGCATTTGCACACTGTTCCTCCTGCACTATGCTGTTTGCACCCTGTTGCTCCTGCCCTCTAGTCGCTTACTTATTTGCTGTAATTTTACTGCTTACTGTCATGGCTGCAACCACGGCTATTAACTGGGGGGGGGACATGGCTCTACTGCACTTTTTGTGCTGGCGTAGCAGCACCAAAGCAATTAACTATTTAGCATAGAATCGAAATGCATCTCAACCATTTGATTTGTTTTACATGGGTTACACAGAGAACAGGAGAAAGGTTTTTGAGTCACATGACATAAAGACATGTATTGGAAACCATACACATTAAGGTTGTGTTTTCATTGAGGGATGAGATGACATGATCGACCTTGACAGCAAAGCTTAAGCGGTCTACATCATGTCATCTAACCCAAAGATGAAAACATCAGCCTTATTGTATTTTGTATAGAAAACGTTTGTTTTAATTTATTTAACTTAATTTTAAATCTGTCTTGCTCTGTGGTTAAATAAACAGAATGCAACACATAACAGGATACAATTAAAAAACATTAACCGTAATTTAAATACTAACTACACAAGCTGGTAGCGCTTGTGAGCTTAATTGGTTATCCCCCCTGCATCCAGGCGTACTTTCCACTGGCTATCTTCAATCTATAAAACGGTGAATAAGCAGACCTCAACCTACCTATCCGACAAGCTCACATTCCTCAACCACAACTATAGTCGTTGGGATGCCTCTCACTGCGGACTTTCTCTGCCAAAGTTCCAAACCCAATTTGGGAAAGAATGTCTTTCTTCCAAGGCCTCACTTTCGCGGAACAAACTCCCCCCTCGGTTTAGAAACTCACGCTCTCTTTACACGTTTAAGCATGACTTAAAAAAAATTGTTACTACAGGATCAACGTACATGCACTTGTTTTAACTGTCGCTGTCAAGGATGATTTTTCCATTTACTGTATTTGCATCCTTGAGACTCAGAGTGTTTATAAGGAGTCTTAATATGTATTAGTCTCCATATGTATTTGTATAATTGTTGCTTATGTCAACTTGTTCATACACTGTTTTGATGACTTGGGACGTTCTGTAAATGAGACTTGTTTCTCAAAGAACTTATACTGTAACCCGACTTTTAAATTGTTGTTTTTAAGTCTTGAAGATACAGCATCTTCATTTTGAGGACCTACCAACGCAGATAGGATTGAGGAATCTAAAACAGACATCTACTGTACCATAGCAGTAACATACAGGGGAATCTAAACAGACATGTACCATAGCAGTAACATACAGGGAATCTAAACAAACATGTACCATAGCAGTAAGATACAGGGAATCTAAACAGACATGCACCATAGCAGTAACATACAGTAGCTACAGTACAGCAAGATTCTGACATCACTACTGTGGTACAACAGCATCCGTTGCATCTAGTTCCCATAATACAAAAGGTCCATAAGCTGTCTGGTCCTTTCTTCTTAAGGGAATTAGCTTTCTCTACACAAACATCCCTGTGAACCCCTACTGGTCTGTCCTTTCCGTTCACTGCTTTTAGCCGACATGCAGTGAAATTACTAGTTCCTGTAACAGCAAAATACCTCAGAATTACTAGTGTCTTTTTTTTTTTCAAATCACAGCTGCTTTTTATCTCCTTTGGGCAGCGTGACCGGCTTTGGGGCATCCAGCCGCCAGCCCTGCCCACCCGCAGAGCTGGGTGGCTCAAACCGCACCCAGAAGGGTCCGGGATGGCCGTCATGCTATCCTGCTGGAGGGTACCCCCACCCCTGCCACTCCCAGCCAGGACAGCCCCGGAACCTCCATGACGGGACTCATCGCAAGTCCTCCAGGCAGCGCAGGGTGCAGCCATCAAGCTGCACAGTTGCGCCCAGCCTTTTTCCTCAGATTTTCACCCACAGGAATGCGGACATGCAATGACATCAGGCACTGTGTGCCGACGTCCGCCGCACTCCCCCCCAACTGCCACCATGCTTGGTAGTACCTCCGGGCGTCCCCAGAGGTCGCTGCCGTGCAATGGTTGTTCCCAGGACTAGGAGAGCAGTCAACGGATGCTCAATCCTAGTCCTCCCCTGCCAGCCCCCTACGACCCGGGCTCGTTCCCGAACATGGGTCACTGGTGTGGCATCCAGCGCCTCAACCCTCAGCGCCACCGAGCCAGCCGACAATTACTAGTGTCTATAACAGCAAAGGACCTCATTCTGTATGATTCTTCTGGCCACTGGAACTATCTGACTTTTTGTAAAATGGCTAGTTTTAGATTACAGTTGTAGATAAGTTCATTGGAACTATCTGATCCAATGTGGAAGTGCTAGTCCCTATAAGAGCAAATGACCTTGTGCTGTTCTGCAGAATTCAGGGTTTTAAATAGTGTAGCATAGCTAAACACTAAGCAAACCGGGGGGGGCGGGGGTAATGCTAATCATTTTTAGAAATGCTTAGCAGTAGACTGCTAACCATTTTTGAATGACTCCACAGTAGACAGTATACAACATTAATAAAACTATTAAAGTTTTTAGAATTTTGCTAATCAATCTGTGCCAAGTGCTATGCATTTTCACAACTGATCAGCACTTTCACGCATCAAACTGCTAATCAGTTTTTTCAACTTATTTAAAACCCTGAGAATTGGACCTTTTTTTGTGTGTTGGCCCTTTCCTCTCATTGAGCCCAGTGTGGAAACGCTAGTTCCTGTAAGTTCAAAGGACCTCATCCTGTTCTGCAGAACTGGAGCATTTTTTGTTGGTCCTTTCCTCTCACTGGAACTACCCAAGACAATATGGGAGTGCTAGTTCCCATAACAGCAAAGGACCTCTTTCTGTTCTGCAGCACTTCTTTCACTGGCCTTTGGCCTCCATTTATTGGAGTCCCAGTATCATTATCCCCCATAAACCCAGCTCATTATACAATAATCATTGTTTAATTATACTGAAAAATGTAGCCCTCTCCCATGTCGGGAGTACACATAATGGAAAACGGTAGGAAAGGGAGTATACAAATAAACTGCATGTAACCGACTTCCGGAGTTTGGGGGTAACTTCACGGTATACTGGTCGCTGCCATCAAGACCCTCTACTGCAAAGCATGGGGGCGAACTATAAACAGTTCAAAAACCACTGACAACAGTAATGGAGGTTAACAAAGAGGCTGAAGTCTATCAACTGGATCTAGTTCATTTTAGTGCCATCAGGATATTGCCAGATGCCACTGGCTGCACCAAGAGGGTTGTGAATCTTTCTACCTGTGGCTCCTACAGCTTTACTGCCAATGGCTAGCCAGCTGCAAGTTCCAGTTAGCAGCAGGAGCTGCTATTTTGTGTGATTTTATTGCGGTCTAGTAGTACCTTCAGCACTTGTGTGGAGAAAATCCTGACTGCCTTACCTCCTGGGCCGTCTAGTGGTCCCACATGAGCAGCCCCAGTGTGAGTGGACCACCAGGATTGGGGGTCTTCAAGTGAAGTCACAAGACAGGAGACGCCAGGGGACTCTGCCCAACTCCCTCATTGCAACTTGTTTCTAAACTGCCTTGTGTTCTCCTGGAAGAAATGATAAAAAGCCTCATTTTCAACCTGCAAGTAACTGTCCTGCCTAAACTGCAACCTGTATGTTTTGTTATTATGCTGCCTGGTGGATTAGATGGGAGCTGGAAGTACTGCTATTAGATGCCTGTGCATTAGTTATAACTTCCGCACTGTTTATGTTTATTTAGTTAGTTTTGGTTGACCGGGTAAGTGCACTAGACAAATCCTGCCTATTTTCAGTCATGACCCGGGGGAGGGGGATACAGATGAATTCCAACTAACCTTGAACCAGATTAAGCTGTTGGTGGTATTTTTTTAGTGAATGAGGGAAATTTGGCCAGGACACCGGGGAAATTCCCCTGCTCTTTTCGATAAGTGCCATGGGATCTTTAATATCCACCTGAACTACCACCAATCCAGGCAGATGGGACCTCGGTTTATTTTCTGTTGGGCTTACCTGCACACCTTAACGTATTAGGTTTTTACATTTTTCATTGTTCTGTTAACGATGGTGCTACCTTACCATTACACAGTTACTCCTTGCTAGACCCCCTTCTGTGTGTACACCTCCAACCATGCTGGTCTCAGTTGATTACACTTGCTTCCCTATCTGGGTTACGCCTACGCTTCTGCTAGCCTCCATATCTGGGTACAGTTTAAAGGAAAAGTGCACCCTCATATCTTCTAAATGTCATTTGTTTCCATGTCAGACGACTCTTTTCATGTAGTTGTTAAAGATGTATGCAACTGCTTCTGTTAGTTTTCACACTTCATACTAGGCAATGTCACTCTCCTGGGAGAGTCCATTTTGTGGTTGTTGAAATCTCATTGTCCCCGAGAGCTGCATTAGCATATGCAAATGTGCTGCGTAATCAACCTTTAAACTCCCCAGCATGCCTGTCTGCTTAAGTAGTTTTAAAAAAGAACCAAGCTGCAAGAAGGTGTGAAATACCACATTTACCTTCCGTGAGTTTTACAAGCTATCGGAGTTGTAATGCAGTTTTTTTCCCCTTTAAACTCCATTTGGTTTATAAGTTTCTAGAGAGTTTTTGCAGGGTATTTGTTATTTTAGCTAGAGATACATGATATAAATGGCTGATCTGACATGATGGTCTCATATGCTAATGTAATGTAGAGGACCTCAATATGTATACCCTGGAAGAAAAGAGAGAGATGGGGGATATGTTAGAGACCTTCACGTACCTCAAGCGCTTAAAAAAGGTACAAGAGGGCAGCCTTTCAGAAAAAAAGATATTCAAGAACAAAGGGTCATGATATGAGGCTGGAGGGGGGTAGATTAAGGGCTAACGTGAGGAAGTATTCTTTTTTTTTTCCACAGAAAGGGTAGTGGATGCACGGAACAGCCTCTCAGCGGAGGTGGTGGCAGCAAAAAGGGTAGGGGAATTCAAGAATGCATGGGATAGGCGCAAGGGAACCCCAGCAACAGGAAAGAGAGGGTAAAAACTGGAGATTAAGTAGGATCTGTGGTATTACAGTAGGTAGGAAAAATGGGCAGACTAGGTGAGCCAAGCGGTTCTTATCTGCTGTCAATTTCTCTGTTTCTAATTACTAGACACTGTTGACTGTCATGTGCTGTTGCTGGACCATAGCTTGAGTATGGCAGTTTTTCACCAGGACATGTTCCCCATCTGGCTCCAGCCCAGAGCCATCACTGAACATCAAGCTGAACTGTTTCTAACTAGTTTCAACTACAGAGACCCCACCCCATTCTCAAAGGTACTGATAGGCACAAGTGACCCAAGCGATCGTTTGGTATGCCAGTACAGAAAGGGTGCACTAGAGTATAAAGTATAATAATTAGAGATCAGCTTGAAATGCAAAAAAAAAAAAAAAGTTAATATAAAAACCAAAATTCTTATGGTCACCATTGTTTTCAGAGAATTCGGATGTGGGGTGGGGCAGAAGGAAGGAGAAGAGGCAGCAGGGGACACCACAAGTGTGTTTCTGCTTGGGGAGCCATTAAGTCTAAAACTGGTCCTGCCCATTCTTAATGCTGTCTTTTGCAGCCAATGAGCCTATGAGGGTAAAGAAAGTCCAAAGTGAGAAAAACAGACTATCTCATCAAGATATCAGCATACTAGGTTTGATCAATTCCCAATGTGCCGATACCCCAGCAAGAAGCCCTGTTGAGAGAGCTAGGCTAATTTTCTCCTTAGATTTAAATGTCTAGGCACGTCAGAATATTCTAACCATCTGTCTACAGATTGTCCGCTGAACATCATAAGATTTCTATGAGCCCATTTTCTCAAAGACCAGGATCTGCTGATGAGAGTCAATCAAATTTCTTCCCAACTTATATCAGACCCTCCCTCAGCAGTAGCCATGGCCCCAGCTGCCCCTTCCAATGCTGCTGATACCACTGCCAGCCCTGTTGCAGCAGGGATGGTGGTCTTTTGTTTAATACTGGGCCACAGAGAGACAGTAAGTGCTTACTACCAGCAGATGTTGCTGAGCTTGTCTTCTTCCTCCTCCTCAGACTCATTAGGTACTGGTTCTAGACATAGTGGTGCCATTATTTTGCAATGATCATGACACTTCTCAACGTATTTGTTTTTCCTAATGTTCAGCCATTCCTTGTACCATATTGTAACCTCTCAGGCCATGCCTGAAAATAGACAATTTCATGTCTAGTGCACTAACCTGATCACCAAAAACTATATAAATAAACTACCTGTCCCTGTAGCAACAAGTTGGGTACACCAGCCCATCCCATGCAGGCTCTGGTGCTGGCACTGATGGACGTGACTGCTGTGGCACCTGTTCAGCACTAGAAGCAGTCATCAGATTCTCCACGTAGATTTGGGGTGGTGGCTTTGGTGGCAGTGGCCACTGTGGCCTTTCTGCAATAGTAGGCAGATTAAACTCCCTGTGTAGACTCCAGGCTTGGCACTGCATACCATGGCCCTTGGCCCCTGTGCAGCAACAGTCTTATAATCCTCCCATTTTTTCTCTTGTACTGGCATTAAGAAAATGGCTATTGTCCCTGTATAGCAGCAACAGGCTTACCAGACTCCCCATGTAGCCTCTGGGGTGCTTCTAGTGGCAATGGCTGTCATGGCCCTTCTGCAGCAGCAGCAGACTCTCCCAAACAGAGTCGAGGGTGGCACTGGTTGCAGTGGCGTTCCTAACCCTTTTGCTGCAACATCAACAGCAGCATGTTAATCAGATTCCTCATGTAGGGTCTGGGGGTTCCATTGGCCTTTATAGCTCCTCTACAGTTGTTGCAACCCAGATAGGCTGATTGACTTTTTGAGTCTGCCCTGTTGGGAAATATTCCCCCATCAAGAACTAGTAGCCAATCAGTGAAGTGTGTATATGATAACTAGCTGGTAAGGGTGAGGAAGAATGTGAGAAATTACAGCAGTGCCAGAATAAAGTTCAAGTTGGAGAAGTGTTAGGTAAGGCATCTACCTTTCAGAAACAAAAAGTGGACTTACAAGTTAAATGGTACGGTAATGGGTATGGCAGAGCAAGAGAAGGTCTTCTGGGTTATTATAGACAAAGTGATTTTCTTAGGTTTTTACCCTGAGTAATTTCACTGTTCATTCAGTCGTTTGTACTACGTACTTTGAAATCACATAGTTGTTTTAAGTATAAATTACTGTACCTGCATCCAATAGCCATTTTCTGCATGCTGCCTGTCAGCTGTATCGTCTATTTTTTTTCCACTAACTGTTGAGCCAGCTCTCGGACAGCATAGTTTATTTAATGTCTCAAGTAATTGTGAAAAACAGTACCAAAGCAAGGTTGTCCTACTCCCTTGATGTTACTTGAAAGTGTTGCTGTTTTCTGCCTCATCTGTGCTTGTGGTGGTTGTAAGGGACTGCAGTCGGTATTGAAACTCGGTCCTATGTGAGCTGCTGTTTTTGTCACTGATAATGTTGTAGGCTGGCAGCTCGTGGTAGTTTTATCATCACAGTTGGATTTATTTGTTAGTGAAAACAATCCTTCAATCACAACTGTATCCCTCTATGTGTGTGTGTGTGTGTGTGTGTGTGGTGTTTTCCAGTCACTGGTGCATCTCAATGATTTTTTTCCCCTCCAGGACGAAATGTCAGCAGTCCCACAGGACCGCCGTAGTCTCTATGCAAACTTTATATGTGGTGCTGCATAACTGATTGTTTTCAAGGTCAAACTAAACTATTTTCTGCAGTAACACCATTTCTGTTATAGTAATATGCTGTTAGTGTGTGCCTCTGTTCAGAATTACCAGATTTAAATATGCCATTAATGCAACTGCTAGGTATTAGACCGATATATCGTTAGTAAAGCAGAGAAGGGAAAAAAAAAAAAAACACAGTAAGGTATATACATATTCAGTACATCGTACGAGGCAGTACCAGTCCAATCAGTCAGCACTATTAGGCAGTCGGGTGGCTCCTGGGCCAGTGTCAGCTCTTACAGAACCCGATTTGATGAATATAGCAGTCAGTCATGGTAATCACATTTTGTAAGTGCCACATCATAACAGCGAATGCAAAATCATGACTGAAAAAAAAAGCTTACAGCAATACGGCGAGGCACAAAAACAGATCGGGATCCACAGAGATCGCCGAAACAGCAACAGTGTGTTTCTTTGCCCCCCGCACCCTCCTTACTTTAGATAACCAACTTCGGGGGTGGGGGGCACATGGTCGCTGTTTCGGCTATCACTGTGTATCCCAGTCGCCCTTTGTGCCTCACTGTATTGCCGTTGTCCCACTCATGATTTTGCGTTAGCTGACTTGATGGGACACCCATTTTGTAGACAGAGAATACTGGTAATCAGCTGCTCACCACAAAAGATCATAGTACCTGATTTGGTGACTAGAGCGGTCAGTATTTTGTTATCAGGTGGATGCTGTCAGTATAGGGACCAGTTTAATTTCAAACATTTTATGTGGTGTAATCTATTCCTAACCACCAGGACTGAGAAATGGCAAAACTGTTCCTAATAACAATCTGCATTTATTCAGCATATTAGCGCAGTCAGGGGGGGTGTTCAAGATGGAATCAGTAAAACTGGTTTGCATAAATTCTGGTACAATACAAAGAAGAGTGTACTGTATTTAGTTATTGGCTGGCATGAATGAAACGTGAACAGTGCTAACTAGGTCAGTGTTGGTGGCTACAGTGCAGTGTTCACCACCACAGCTCACAGTACCTGATTCTATACCCGATTTAATTACTAGATCAGCTGGACGCGGCCTAATCTCAAGAGCCCAAACTTTGCTTTTCACATTTTATTTCAAAGAATCGATCCACCGAAAGAAAGCTTACGTGACAATTACGTGTTCCACAGTCTTTTAGAGATTTTGTTATCATCTCACTGTTGGGAATAGAGTCGCAGCTCTTTCGATGTAACAACTGTCCTGTAGAATTGTCAGCTCAAGCTAGTAGTGGTGTGAGTGCAAGGCTTGGCTTGAAACTGACAATAACCATGTTTTCCCCACCTAAATACAACACCCAGAATCAGGAGGTATCCTTTGTTGTTTAGAAGTGCCCATTTGAATTACACATGCCTGCCTGCTTGCTTGATATACAATACTTACTGCAGTCCCTGACAAGTGACGAGTGTTCCATGGGACGCATGGAACGGCATTCAAGAATGCATTCAAGCATGGCCCAGTGGCGCTGAGGGTTGAGGTACTGGATGCCACACCTCGCGTCACGCCAGCGACCCAGGTTCGGGAACGAGCCCGGACCGCCGGGGGTCGGCTGGGGAGAGAGAGGATCGAGCATCCAATGGACTGCTCTCCTCTCTCAGGGGAGGGATCCAGGGGTAGCCCAGTGCAGCAGTGACCCCCGGTGGAGACCGTTGGCACTGCTACGCATCGAGCTAGTAAACAGTGGGGTTGATGCTGGGACAGCCGCTTTCTGGACACAGGGCGGGAGCACCCTCATCGTGGGCTGAGCGGCACTGCACGTCCCACGTTGGGGAATGTACATTAGCCAAGAAAAACGGAAAAACACAGATCGGAGGGATAGGCGATGGCACCTATCCTCCACGCCCAGCGCCGGATCCGACTCGGCTGGGGCCTCATAGCTCCTCCAGCTCCGACCCTACCCGCTGCCAGTGTCTGCCGTCTAAGGAGCCCAAGTTGGAGTCGGGCTACCCTCCCCGGGCGGGTTAAACCGGGGGTGCTGGCAGCAGGGGGCAGAAGCAACAGATCGAAGGTTACCAGGTGGCAGGCATAAGGGATGGGATGCCTGAGAGAGTTCCCCGATCCGTGACCGGAGGGAAAAGAGTCGATAAAAAAAAAAAAAAGAATGCATTCAAGAATGTGAGGGACAGACATATGGCAATTCCAGTGGGGGCGGGTGGGAAGAAGTAGGCTGTTGGTTAACTGTGGTCTATAGCTTATCCAATAGGTAGGGAAATTGGCAGACTGGGTGGGCCAAACGATACTTATCTGCCTTAAAGTCTACGTTTCTATGACATGTCATGTCATGTTCTTGAGCCCCCGTGACAAAACCACAATAGCATATTTCAATCAGCTAATGCTTAACAGGGGCACACACTGACAGTGTATTACTAACGTAGTGTCACTGCAGAAAACAATTCAATTTGACCACAAAATTCACCGTTAGGCAGCACCACACATGAAGCCTGCATAGACACTATGATCCCATGAGACCGGTGACTTTTACACCAGAAGGGGGGAAAAAAATCATTGAGAAAAACCACCAATGACTGAGAAACACCACACACTTAGGATACAATTATGATTGCAGCCTTGTTATCTCTAACAAATAAATCCACTCATTATGAGAAAACTACCACGAGCTGCCAGCCTACAACAATATCACTTCCAAAAACAGCACCTCGCATAGAACTGAGTTTCAATACTTACTGCAGTCCCTGACAACCACTGCGAACACAGACGAGCTGGAAAACACAGCAACACTTTCAAATAACATCAAGGGAATAGGAAAACCTTGCTTCAGCACTGTTTTTCACAGTTACTTGAGACATTAGACAAACTACACCATCACAATTTACAGTACATTTCATCAACTCTGGTGTGAGGGGACACCCGGGACCGTGTTTCTCGCCACAGTGACCTCCCATCTGACAGCTGAGTGTTTTTGACAGCTTGGCTGGACAGGGAGGCTGTGACATGTGAGTGGGCCTGAGGTCTCAAGGACTGGTATTCCAGTGAGGAGCAGCAGACCGTACTGCAGAGTCCACTGAGGTAGTTGAATTCCAAGGGGTTCCAACCTGCTCAAAACGGGTTAAAAATAACAGCAAATTAATAAGGCATACAACCACAGAAACACATACTGAGAAACAAAATAAAAAATGGAACATTAAACACCGGAACAGTTATACTAAAAATCCTTTCAGTGTGTCCACAAAACTGAAAATAAAGATGTGTGATGACTTTCTGTTTGTGGGGGGTTGAGGACTACTGACATACATGCAAGCAAAATAACTGTATGTGTATTTGTACTTGCAGATTGCAATCACAAGTACCTTAATGCACAAATAAGTAAAGTGACAAACAGCACTGATGATTCGTCAGAATCAGAATCACTGGTATAATCTTTGCTATCATACATGCTGAGGGCCATGTTTGTTTCCCTTGCAAGGCATCACAGTGACATTCAGAGCCATCCATTTCAATATTTTGCATAGGGTGTATTTCTCACCAGCCCTGGAGCATTGGATAAACCCCCAGAAGTCTGCCCTATGCCCTAAAAGTAAAGTGCATGAAGGCAGCTTCATCCCTCTCCTGTGGGAATGCCCCAAAGTAAATGCATTTTGGTCAGAAACAGTTAGAATATTAGACCGAATACTGAAGACTAACAGCAATATGAACCCTGTACATTTACTGTTGGGCCTACCGCGGGGTAGCGGAGGGAAGGGGGAGTAAAGGTAACCACCCATTATGGGAGATAGGCATAGTGGTGGCTAAACACTGCATTGCCCAAGCTTGGTGTTCTGAGGACCCACCAAGGGTGGACCAGTGGATAGGCATACTTACCGAGGCCATGAAGTTGGAACATACACAGTACAATGCCCTAGGTCAAGAGGCCAAATACCATACAATCTAGGACCAACTGGAGAGAGCATTTGCCTCCCAGTGGTTCCCTGCACTGTAAGTCAAGGACCTGTAGGGAGCCCAGCCCCATAACAGCGATCTAATCACGGTTTATTGCTGGGCTCTCTTGACAACAGGAGAGTATATAATATGTGGGGCAGCATATGCAGGTGGGCAACTACTGAGGGATGTTTTGTTACGCCCTTTTCCTAACATTGTCTTTACAGAGTCTTAATACTGCCTTAATGACACGCTGATACGTACCTCATACAACACTATAAAGCATTATGAGTATTATATATGGAGTAAACCCAAATGAACTGTTACATCATGTGTTTGCAATGTCTTGAAGTGGTTATACATGTACCTTGCACTATTTGTTTTGTACTGAGCTGACAAAATAAAGTTTACAAAAAAAAAAAAAGACATCACAGTGTCACAGTTTAACACCACAAAGAAATGCAAGGGTGTGTGGAAATAGCACTAGTCAGGTAACAGACACTGAGAAACACAGACATCCTCTACATGGAATAAAAAAGAAAATACAGACACTTCAAATAAAAGTCAACAAAAAATAAACAAATAAATAAAAAGTATGTAACTACAATAACTTTATTAAAACAAAAAACAGGAAAATCACTTTAACCTTGAAACTGTCCGAACAATGGTCATGGGCAATCAATGGGACCTACGCTATGCTACGCTTCTTTAAAAGGGGATACATAGTATGGAATAGGAGATGCCCTAGTACACCACATTTGGAGCATTTTTTTAAGTCATTTATTGCTTTTCACAATCAACTGATTACAAGAAATATTACATTCAGGAAACAGACCAGCTGCACAAACTGATCAATGGGATAACTAACTAGCTCTTAATACACTGAAAATAAAATGGGATTCCCCAAATTTCGGTACAGTACTGGGTATAATCAGTACATTGTGTATCGAAAAACCCATGTAAAACTGCAGAACGGAGCCCATGATCTATGAGGCATATCCAGTCTTGAAGAAAAGTAAGTATCTCCGAAGTCTCAATGTCCAACCTTCAAGCAGTATTGGGGGCAATGTATCTCAGGTTTTAAAGTCCACCACAGTCTTTACAGGTAGCATAAACATACAGTACAAAGAAACCGTACTTCATGCCTACCTTAAGGAAATGAAAAATCCGTCTATACATAGAAAAACATAAGTTCATGAAACTACAAGCATAGTTCTCAAACAACAAAACCGCTTTCCAAATCAGCAACATCAAGTGGTCCCCTCAAGGACATTTAGCAACACAACATAGAATGCCCCAAATTAGCATGGCTTAGCAAGAAAGAGAACTACTGTCCAGATCTGGAGGCTAACAAAACGTTGGTAGGGAAGACCCTGCAGGATTACATACTAAAAGAAAAACAAACTTACTTTTAATGTTGCAGTGTAAGACAGAGACCCTGTGCCATCCTCTTAAGGCAAACAGTTGTTTATCTCCCTGCTGTTGCTGTCAGTGAGCCAATTCAGCTAAAAGGTTTTCTGCCGTCATTTAAATGTGAAAAGGGAAACCTTGCCCACATGAACGGTCTGGAGCAACACTGGAAGGCAGGGGTGTTCAAATCAAAACTTTTAGGACTTGCCCAGCCATGACCATAGCTGAATTTTCACTTGCCCCTATTCATTACAATGAAACGTGCTCTCTTTTTGTACTTGCCCTTCAAGGAAATTTACTTGCCCCGGACAGGGGGCAATGGGAATTGCACACCCCTGCTGGAAGGGAGAAGGGACTGGAGCTGGTTGGGGAGGTAGTAAGTCTCTTATTGTTACCGCAGCCAGCTGCCTACTCAAGCTGCTCGTTATATGAATATTATCTCAAAGTATGTTATAACTGAGTATCTTTTATTTTTTCTTTTAGTTGTTTTGGTTGTTTATTGTGCATTCTTTTACTACCTCTGTATGTATGTTGACCCTCATCCTTTGACGTGGAACCTTTGTAAACCAGCAGTTTCTGCTCAAAGGTATTTGTAATCCGAGAATTTAATAAATAAAAAATAAATAAAAAAGTCAAGCAGACTCGGTCACTGTACTGGGGCAGATTTGGGACAGTCTAGACTGCTAAAACCACAGACCCACCCGACGGGAGGAAGAACAGAGGAAGTCTACCAAAACAAGAGACAGGAAGCAGTGGCATGGCACCATGCATGAGAGACTACAAACTTCAGAGAATGGAGGAGATGGCAAACAGGGTTAGCAGAGCACTTTGTATTGGCAGGAATGAAGCTAGTGGTGCAATCAACGTATCTTCATCAGTGCGTCCATGTGCTTCCAGGCACATCAACATCAGGTCACCACCACAGCTTTCATTGATGTGACCTGGTTGTGTGTGTGTGTGTGTGTGTGTGTGTGTGTGTGTGTGTGTATCTCCATGACAACAAACAATAACTTAACTGACAAGTGTCTTACTGCTTGCCGTTAGGGCTGGGGAGTCAGGGACTGGGGACTAGCAGTCGGGGGGAAGAAACTCCTATAAAACTCACTGACCCAACTGTAATTTAACTGCAGCAGCAACCACATTTACAAAAATAAATAACCAGCCGCTGCCTTCCCCTGAAAGTTGAGGAGGACATTGCGAAGGGCTGAAATATTTCATCCCCCCCGTGGTTGCGCCTGACGCCATTGTGTTACTGCCCTTCCCCATCTCCAAGGACGATTCTGGAAATGAGCCGATAACAGCTCAGAATACTGCTGAAATAAACAGAGATTCAGGACAAGAGAGACAATTTCAAGGCTGTCCTACACAATTATGGACAGGATGTCAAACTAACCACAGCAATACAGACAGCTGTCACTAAAAATTCGTATCAGACAGACTGACACTGAAAAGATCCTGACTCACATATGCCCACCCGCTACCACTTTCTCGACTTCCTGTGAAGAGAATGTTAATGCACGTACAGGAGATCTCAAATAATGTAAAAACTTTACTGGGATTTAAAAATGTAATTGGTTCATTATGTCCACTCCTTAAAAGCAAAAACTTATAAATATTTTGAAAAACAGTGAATGAGAGCAAAGTAATGTTACCAACTTGCTTTCTGGCAACCCAAAAATAATGCCAGAATAACAGTTATTTGTAATTTCTGGACCATTTCAAAAAATTCTGGAAGAGTGGTTAATCCCCCGGCAGGGATAGTGACCAAGTTGAACAAATAAGATTGGTTCATTTTGGTATAGCTATTAACCAATATGGGGATGAATTCTTTGTTGCGAAGGACGGTGCAAAACAGAGTACGGTACCATCTGTTCTCCCACAGCGCCACCACCCATTGCCACCATACACAAAACACAGAGGACCTACTTTTTTATTTTTATTCATGAGAAATGGACACATGAGTCAAGGACTCATCTACATTGGTTTGCAAAGGCTTATTTCCAGACGTGTCCTGGGAGCACTGGGCGGTTATGTGACTTGCTTAGGGTCACACAGTATGCAAGTGGAGCTTGTGGGAATTAAACCCAAGTCTTCAGGATACACCAAGCTCATTCACAGCGTGTTACTCTAGGCTATACTGCCAGCCCACTGAGTAAAGGGGTGGTGTGGAGAATCCCCCCCGTAATGAAGTCACAATGCCCAGATGTTAATGGGCATACATAGGGTTTGCATTTCTAAACATTATGTAGGCAACTCACAAGGTCTGAGCAGAGAACAGCCCCATTGGCATGGCACAACGAGCTGGATTGAAGAATCCATGCCATGCTGTCATAATTAGCGGCAGTCTGTGTGAATCGGGTGGATAGCAGCTCATGAATATGCATGAGCGTATAGGGAGCACTGCAATGTTCCCTTTGCTGTCCACCCATGCAGTGTAGTCCACGGGGGGGGGGGCACTCTGCATACTGCGACCATCACCCCCAATAACCTTGCTGATATCAAACACAACCGGACAGCAGGTAAGCCAGCCCTGTAACAGCCAATGCCTGTGGAATCTAGTTCAGCGTCACACAGACACCGCTGTGTCCAGGCAAAAATGCAGCCAGAAATTTCTGTTTTATTTCTCCAACTGCTGCTCTCCCAACAAAAAAAACGTACACATCCTTTCTAACTGCTGCCCCATCACAACACAGAAATATAGAATCTGACGGCAGATAAGGACCGCTTGGCCTACCTAGTATGCCCATTTTCCTACCTAACAGATAAGCTGCAGATCCTAGTTAACCAACAGCTTACTTCCTCCTACCCCCCCCACTACGACTGCCTTATGTCTGTCCCATGAATTCTTGAATTCCCCCACTGTTCTTGACTCCACAACCTCCTCAGGAGGCTGTTCCATGCATCCACAACCCTCTCCGTGAAAAATATTTCCTCACATTACGCCTGAGCCGCCCCTCTATCTTCAAATTGTGCCCCTTGTTCTTGCACATCTCTTTTCTGAAAGATGCCACCCTCTTGGACTTTGTTGATTCCCTTGAGGTACTTGAAAGTTTCTATCATGTCCCTCTCTCCTTCTTTCTTCAAGGGTATACATATTAAGCTCCTTTAGTCTTTCTTCATATGTCTTCTGGTGCAGACCATGCACCATTTTGGTTGCCCTCCTCTGGACAGCCTCCATTCTGTCTATGTCTTTGCGGAGATGAGGTCTCCAGAACTGCACACAGTACTCCAGATGGGGTCTCACCAACTGTTTGTAAAGAGGGATAACAATTTCTTGTTTTCTACTATTGATGCCTCTTCCTATGCATCCCAGTATCCCCCCAGCCTTACTTACTGCCTTCTCACATTGCTTGCCCACCTTTAGGTCATCCGATATAATTACCCCCAGGTCCCTTTCCATTTTACTGTTGTCAGTATCTCACCCCCCATTGTGTACTCTTCCCCTGGGTTTTTGTTTCCCATGTGCATTACCTTGCACTTCTTTGCATTGAATCTGAGCTGCCATACATTTGACCATACCTCCAACCTTGCCAAGTCCCTTCTCATCCTTTCCACTCCATCTTGTGTATCAACCCTGTTGCAGATCTTTGTGTCGTCTGCAAAGAGACATACTTTTCCTTCCAGTTCCTCTGCAATGTCACTTATACAGACATTAAAAAGGACTGGTCCCAGTACCGAACCATGCGGTACCCCGCTAGTAACCCTCCTTTCTTCACTGTGCACTCCATTTACTACTACCCTTTGCGTCCTGTTGTCTAGCCAATTTTTTATCCAGGCTACCACCTTGGGACCCACTCCAAGGCTGGCTAACTTGTGTATTAATCTTTTGTGTGGGACTGTATCAAATGCCTTGCTAAAATCTAGGTAGGCCATGTCCACAGCCCCTCCCTGGTCTACTACTTTGGTCACCCAGTCAAAGAAATCTATTAGATTCGTCTGACAAAACAATCAAACTGTTATTAAATAATTAATCTAATCTCTAAATAGGTTGTACACATATCTATGTCCCAAACAACAGAAGTTACAACAAATACAGACCTAGAATACAGACCCCACTCAGTGGCCTACACTAACAACTACTCCGGATTAGAATGATAATGGTGCAACCATCCCTACCCTTCTATCTGCACACCCACTCGCAAGTGGTGTTGCCTAAGGGATGTAGGCTGGCACCTGGGTTCATGGTCAGAATTGGATTTGTGAATGGCACGGTGCCTCCACCTATGGAGATCCTTATAGTGGCTAACTGCCACGGTGCTTCCCCACAGGAAATGAATACAGCCCCCTTCCTTGGTAGCAGGTAGATAGTGACACAATCCCCTCCCCCACTCATCACTCTAAACATGCAAATATTACACTACACAATAATGGCAAATACTTTAGCAATTGCAAAAAAAATCATCAAATGGGTTAATTTTGGGGTCTGGAAAATACAGTAGGAAACAAAGGAAGTAAAGGGAATAAACATTTAAAAAAAAAAAATCAGCCTAGAATAAACACTGTAATCACTCAGACAAAAGTAGCACACTTCCAAATTACAATCCAGTATTCCCTTTATTCCAATCCCTCTCCCCCCCCCTGGTGCACCAGTTAACCCCACAGTCCCTGTGGGAGCTCCCAATTACTTTAGTGTACACACAATGAGGAGTTGCAGGCCTGTGACGAGTGGACACTGGGTGTGGAACCGGTGCAGTGGGTGGATGCTGCAGCTGCAAAATAGAAATCACACCAGTGGATGTAGAAGATACACAGATGATCCTGGCTGTAACTGTTGCTGTGGGCTTAGTTTAAAGAGATTCAAGAAGATTAGTCACTGCAGCTGAGTAAATAGTGACTTACCACCACAGAAGTCTGAATATGTAAACCTTTCCCAAGAGAATGCAGCCTATAAAAAGTTATATCCTCCATAAAATTGTAGAGGCCCTTGGTAGTCGACCAGTGCCCACATTTCATTAGCAAGTGGCCATAATGTTATTAAAAATCGACTGAAAAGCTGCCGCCCATTGAATATAATGGGGCATGCCCGCGCGCTCTCACTGGTATCTCACCACATGCTAGTCAGCCCGGGGGTGGAGCTGGGTGGCACACAAAAAAAAACAGGAAGTCTATGGGACCCGTTTTCTACAATTTTACGGAGGATATACTAACATACTACTAACATACTAAAATGCCAGCAGAATAGGCCCAACGGTCTTTCGTGTCTGCTCGTTTGGTCAGCCCCTACCCTGGGAGCTGACCTTGCTGCCCCCTTCGCCTTCTCTGGCTTCTCCCTTCCCAGTTCCGGATATTCTCGCTGCACTGGATTTTGCTTCCAGAACCCTTCCCCTGTACCCGTCCCACCCCCTCTTGAACCCCTCCACCGACTCTGCATCCACCAGCCCCCTGGGCAGCGCATTCCATGGCTCCACCACCCTCTCAGTGAAGTAGCACCTCCTCCTTTCTCCCCTGAATCTTCCCTCTCCAGCTTCCACCCATGCCCTCTAGTTGCCCCCTCCTCCTTCCTTCGAAGCACCCTGACTGCTCCTCCTCTATTTACCCCCTTCATGTACCTGAAGACCTCTATCATGTCCCCCCGGGTCCCTTCTCTCTTCCAATGTGTATATATTTAGCTCTTCGAGCCTCTCCCCATAGGTCCTGTCCCCCAAGCCCCAAATCATTTTGGTTGCCCTCCTCTGGACCCTCTCCAGGTTTAATGCCCCTCTAAGTGTGGCCTCCAAAACTGCACACAGTACTCCAGGTGCGGCCTCACCAAGCAGTTATACAGAGGGAGTATCACTTCCCTCCTTCTGGAGGTGATCCCCCTAGCAATGCATCCTAGCATCCTGTTGGCCTTGGCTGCTGCCCTCCTACAGGTCTCCAAATTGTTCATCTTGACATCCACCACTAACTTTTTATAGGCTACATTCTCTTGGGAAAGGTTACATATTCAGACTCCTGTGGCGGTAAGTCACTGTTTACTCAGTTGCAGGGGCAGTACAGGATATATTGGTGGATCTCTTCAAGGTCAAGCAGGAAGCCCAGGGAGTAAACTAATTAGCTAGCTAGCTGGACAGTCAGAATAGCAATCGTTTGGGTAAAACCCAGCACTCACTTTTTTTTTTTAATTTTTTGGTTTTTAAACTTAATATGCTTTTTTTCTACCGACGGCTGTCCCCTTCAACTGCCCTACCACCGCCAATGGACCCGGCTTCTCCCGAGCACAGTGCCCTCTGGATTCCCCCTACACTGACCTTAGGAGCCTCTGATGCAACTCCATCGGTGCTCAGAAACGAATGCCAGTGGACATTACAGTCAGAAAATATTACGACTCCATTTCCGCCTATATGTCTGTCAGCTAGCCCATGTATGCAACACTCCACTGGAAAGTATGTGCAAATGAGCCCAGCAGTCATGGGTGCTGTTTTGCCTACTACAGCTGATTCTTTTGTGGTAGGCAGCTCGAAGCCCAAAACCACTGCTGCTGCCCAGTCTTACATCAGACAGGGTTTGGCCAACAGCTGATGGATGGATACTACTGAAAGTACCAGTGGTATCTGCTCCTGAATCTAGCCCTATGTCACACAGTGACACGGTTCCATGGACAGTGCCACCAAGAAACGTTCCCACAAGCTACTGTACCTGTATTATCCTAGCCCACATATGGGACAGCTGATCTTTTTTTTTTTTTTTAGGCCAGATTGCCTCATTCCTGCCATCCAGTGGATCCCGCCTCTGCTCCCCATGCCTCTAAACATCTCTGTGGTCAAGTGGGAACCCCCAGACCCAGTGTACTTCACAACTGCAGACCGACAGCCATCTGACAAAACCAAGATTTTCCCTACTGCACCTGGGCCATTCCGTAGCTTTGGGACAACAAGACCACCACCCCACCCTGCCCAGAACAGTTTTTCATGCAGGGGGTCTCAAATGGCTGCAACTGTATTATCAAGGGCCACCAATGTTTCTGAAATTAAGGACATTTTAATAGTGGTCCTTGTCCATGACATATTAACTGGCAAATTACTCGAACCTGGCTTACAATCCCATGCGCTGGCTTGGTTCAATGATTATCTGAACCATAGAAAACAGAGGGTAAAAATCAGTAACGCGGTCTCAAGTATCAATGTAATTCACGGTGGGGTCCAGCAAGGCTCCATACTGGGGCCTCTTCCGTTTTCAATCTTCATCAACAATTTGCCAACAATCTGCAAACCCACATATACTCTTCTCTATGCAGACGATGCAGTTCTATACACGTTTAGCAAGAACATCAATAAAATCAAACATGTACTGGGAAACAGCTTCACAAACTTGTAGTTATGGTTCATTCTAGAAAAAAATGGTCCTGAACTTACCAAAAACCCAATCAATGTTGTTTAGCTCTAACTACAATCTGAAAAACACAGCCCCCAAGTTCTGCATCAACGCAAATAATGGGAACTGCCTGGAAAAAGCTGCTTTGAGCATTTAGGAGTACACTTAAACTCTACCCTTACCTTCCATACCCACATTCAAAACACTAAACCTGCTTCACCAAAGACTTGGCTCTCTGTACAGAATCCACAAGTACCTAACACCCGAATCCAGACATAGAATAGCACAGGCAAATCTGCTCCCTATGCTGGAACTCGTAAGCATTAAGCCCGCAGCAGAAGGTGGCATCTAATATTGGATTGATGCATGGGGGTGGCAGCCGAGGCCTGCCACCACCCGTCCCACATGCATCAATCGCATTAGATGCCACCGACGGAGTGGCTTAACGCGCTTGTAACATGGGCCGTGAGTCGGTGGAGGCAGCTGGCGGGGCCCACTGTGCGACATGACGATTGACAGGCGGAGGCAGTGAGAGGTTTCTAAAGCTTTACTTCGGGATCACACCACGGTCTATCACATTAGATACGTACATATGTGGTCATCAGGTGTACTCCCTAGATTCGCGCGGAGGCGTGCGGCCAACATCCCTCTTCCACTTGTGTGCAGTTCGGCGGGGTACTCTCCTCATACCCACCGGAGGTCTCTCGGTAGAATGGAAGTTCAGCCGGGCTAGGAGCATCGCAGTCGGCTGTGCATGCCGGGGCTTTCACTTCCTGCTGCCCGACACCTGCTCCGCGCTGCCGTGCTCCAGCTGGGCTGCCCTTGGTGCTCGTGGGTATGCCTTGCGCTCTGTTCCTCTGCCCGGCTGCTTCTGCTCCCCATCACCAGCGGCCCCGTTGCATGAGAGGCATTCACCGTGCCATGGGCGGTGAAGGTGTAACATAACCTACCAGCTCGGTCCGCCATGGGGTCAGGGTCCCCCTCCCGTTTTCGCTGCCGGGTGGCTAGTGAGCCTGCCGGGACGGCCTCCCCATTCGCCTCGTCTCTGCTTGGGCCACAGGACCCAGTGCTGCTAGGCTGGGTGTCTGGCTCCTCCCGGTCACTGCCTGGGCCGGCACAGCATATAAGCTGGGTTAATGCCTGCTCCGGCTAGGGTCCCGTGACGCTGTTGCGCCTATCGCGGCTCCCGATTCTGTATCAACCATTAATGCCGTGCTACAAAGCTCCTTGGTCACTGATGCTGTTAACAAAACTATGCTACAGAAGAAGCACACTCTCTATCACAGGATTGCCAGATTTGCAACAGGTAGCAATAGCAAGACGCATCACTGCCTTTCTCTGAACACTCTAAACTGGCTCTCACCAGAAATCATATCCAATTTAACACACGCCAGATTTATTAAAAAGAACTATGGTTAAAAACTCCATTTGTAACATGGCAAAAAAAAAATCAATGCTAAAGAAAAAAAGTGATAGGACGACCAGCGTCAGCTGGTGGAGAAGCAACACGCATTATGGAGATTTATAATGCCGTGTTGCTTGTGCAGTACCAAAAACAGCCACGGGAGGAAAAAGAGCAGTATATAAAAGAGCAGAGCAGAAGGAACAGAAGGGAGTAAGTTCAAAAGTAGCACGTAGGTACACATCAGGAGTTGTAACACACGCCAGATTTATTAAAAAGAACTATGGTTAAAAACTCCATTTGTAACATGGCAAAAAAAAAAATCAATGCTAAAGAAGAAAGGTGATAGGTCTCATAATGCCGTGTTGCTTCTCCACAAGTGGAACACCCTGCCAGAGGAAGTGGTGGGGGCTGAAACAATCACGGGATTTAAGAATGCATGGGATAGACATAAAGGAATTCTGGAGGTCAGGGGTAAGGGGCAACAGACTTCTAGGAAAACAAACTGAACTTATAAGCTCAAATGGGCAGACTGGGTGGGCCATAGGCCCTTATCTGCCGACACTGTCTATGTATCTATGTAGGACAAGTGACAGCGAGGGAATGGGATAAAACATAGAATGAGGCAAGCGCAAAACGTAGACAGGGAGACAAAGACAAATGCTTAGGTTATGTGGAGAAAGAGGCGTGGAGGAATGGGCTGAGCAGCATAAAACAATCATGCGAGAGAAACAAGCAGAGACCAGTAAGCCAGAAAAGCACACATTGGAAACGAAGGGAACGAGAGGACCTGGGACAAACACAAGACAGGAACCATAACACAAGTAGTCAGTGAGACAGGATGGAAGGAATGGGAACATGGACGAGCACAGGGAAGATCCGGAAACGCATACCATTGTAGCAATTTCACGGTATATGGGACTGAAAATTGTAAGTATGCAGCCGCAGATACAAATATAAGAGACAGAACAGACAGTCGGGAAATGTGAGTAGTGTAAATAATGCACTAACAAAAACCGAATATCAGCAGCGAAACAGTAGCAGGAAGCAGCAGCAAAGCACGTCAGCTGTATGCAAATCAGAGACAGAGACATGCTCATGCAATGAAAGAGGAAGGGAGCGGTCATCCTAGGGACGATAGGAAACGAACAGCCGCTCAGAAATAGACAAAATGTAGTGCAATCGTTAGCAAACTGATAATTGCAGTAGTATAAGAAAGCAAAAAAATAGCACCTATGTAAGTAAGTGAGGGTGGTTCAGACTTGCAAAAGTAACAGTACAACCAAGGCCCCTGGAATTCTGCAGTTCTGCGGTTGTGGAATTTGCCGCAGAATTTGCATCATGCCGCAGAATATATACAGTGCCGTAGAATTCATTATTTTTGGTGAATTTTCATATAAATACACTGTTTTTCCATAGTGTCAGGCTTCCTTTCCCACCTCGTTTATCCTGAAGCCCCTCCTCTATGCTCAGCATATGATGACATCACATCATATTTAGCCAATGACAGGACTGCATTCTGCCAGAGAAATGAATAAATCATGCCACAGAAATCAGAAAATGCTGCTGCAGAAGTCAAGGAGCCCTGCCGCACAAATCAGAAAATTCTGCCGCAGAACACCAGGGGCCCTGAGTACAACTAAGTGATTACCTCTATTCGTGTCATTGTGCGTTATATAAGATGAGCAGAAACATATATGTAACATCTAAACCCATGCACAGACTATGTTATAAGTGCATTAATCCCCTCTGAAGGTGGCATCTAATGGGGAGTTAATGCATGGTTGGACCGCTGTACGCCCTCGGCCTCCGGCCTCGTGCCACAACGGTCCCAACCATGCATTAACTCCCCATTAGATGCCACCTTCATCAGTGATTAATGCTTACCTATTTAGCTGAACAACTTGAGTTTGTCAACTTGTCCTCCTCTCGATCAACCTCGAAAAATAACCTAAAAATTCCCTTTTTTCGAACAAACACTGGACAATACTCCTTCAGCTACCGCGCCTCCTCACTATGGAATACAATCCCCAACCCCCCTATTACAGCATCACCAACTGTCTCTGCTTTCAAGCAATTTGAAAGAATTTTGTCTGTCACTCAGTGTGTGACTGCTTTGTGTAAATACCCCTTGTACATACCCCTATGCATTTGCACTCAAGGTAGTATCTGTACTAATCAGCTGCTCTATGTGCCGCAAATATGTAATCAAGTATGTAACTTTCAATCGATGTAGGTTTCATTTTCTGCAACAAGCATCTTAACATTTGTGTGTATGTTCTCAAGCGTCTGTGCAATTGCACCCGGGTCCAGACTGAAAAAGGCACTTGGTGCCAGTGCACTTACCCGGTTACCAAAGTGAAAATAAATAAAAATATTCCCTACATGGTCCTAATATATTTAGTGATTGTGCAGGGTAGTGCAACCAACTTGCGCCTGCAATAGCAACTGAGAATGAAGGCCAGCACATCAATGGTAATGGAGGCAACTCAGTGCATAATTCAACGATAATGTGCAAATTGGATCACTATGCAAGGCAATAATATGATTATCGAGTGAATAAAATATACGAAGCCAAGCACTGCCATCTTCACAAAACAATCACATTATTGGCTTGCGAAGGATAGTGACTCAACTAGCACATAACTACTACTCCTCATTTGCTTAGAATTGCTACTGCGAGTATAGACCCATCAGAATGCAAGATAGAGAATATGTCAGAACTGCAATTTTATTAACAACAAAATGCCTGTTCTGACTGAGCATGGAGCAGTCATTATATGGGCAATAAAACGACTGTTGTGAGTTTGCTAAGTAATGCTGGTAAATGGTTTGTAACGCTGGCTTCTGACTGGAGGAGACCAGAAGGTCCACATGCAGTTCAATACAAAAACAAACCCACTAACACGCAATGTAATATTATTAAAACACAGGCGTAATCAATTACTAGGTGAGTTTATCTGGACCTGGCTGGCTGCATAAAACTTGAAACAGCATTCATTCAATCCAAGTGGACTTACCGATAATAACACACCCAACAGAACGCACAGGTATATTTGGTAAATCCCCCATCTCTCCAACTATTTTGAACGCTTCTTCTATCTCCATGGTTTACGCAAGTAAACACTCACTATGTATTAAAAATGTTATTGCAGAACGGATTGAACTATGTTTCGGATGTGGACGGCTGCAGACACGTTCCTCTATCCGTCCTACAAGTATCCAAGTTCTTCGCATCATTTTTGGGCGAACCCTCTGTCAGTGTCCACCTCCAGGCCAGATTCCGGGTGCGGATGCATTTAAACCGCAAGTGCGTTACCTGTAGTCAAATCAACATTAGTCATAATTCCAGCTCTGCTGCATAAGCATAACCCAGAACCTCCGGCTACTGAACCTGAAGTGGGCGTTACTACAGATAGCGCGCAGGCGCTACAGCAGAGGTGTATGGACATGCGCGGACCTGGGAAGAGTTTGGTTTGTACCATAAAGTTCAGTTAGATAATAGAGAGGGCGGAATGACCGTATCGGTCCATTTGCTGCCTTGAAGGCTCGTCTCCGCCATATTGATTTAGTCAGGATGGAAGTCTGGCGTCCTACCCAGTAAACACAGGATTTATCATCTCGCATATCTCTCAACCAAGGCTTTAGTTAACTTCATTTTAGGAGTATTTGACTCCCAAAAATAAGTCAAAAACTTCAAGAATAAAGCGGAGGAAGTTACTGACTTCCAAATGTAAAAAAAATAAATTGGATGACTTCCAAAACTTAAGTCACAAAAACTAAGAACAATTGATTTTTTTTTCTAAAAGAAATTGTAGTTTACCACTAATATTTGTATTAACATCCATAAATCGATCATTCCTCCCATTCCATCTCCCAAGGACACATCTGGAATCGAGCAGTTGTCTGCTCAGCATGCCTTCCTCATAAAACTTGAAAAAAATAAATTCCTAGAATATTGGTTTTAAAATTCTGGGGTCTGGAAAGTATTTTGACTTCCAAAAAATTGGAATTACTTCCAGATTTTGACTCATGGAAGTATCTGATTTCCACAAAAAATAAATTAACTGAACCCCTGCTCTCAACTGTCCCTGATTTTGCCTCAAAAGTTTCCTTTGTCACTCAGAAAATTTGCATGTTTGAGACAGAACAATGGGGATTAAAATCACAAAATGTTAAACATTAAAGTTGCAGACTTGTTCTTCTTCAGAAAAATGCATCTTTTTTTTTTTTTTTCAATTATTTTTCCCTCCGGTCACGGTCTGCGGGGCTTCTCCCAGGCATCCTGCCTGTTCCTGCCCTGCCTGAAGTCCTCCAACCTGTGCCTCCTCTCTCCTCCTCCTTCATCCCACAGTCGGCACCCCCAGCTTAACCCCTCTGGGGTGGGGTCTCCCCTCCTCTTGGGTGCTCTTTACAGTCACTCTCCGGCTGTGGGTGGGGGCCCGGATGGAGAAACCTGGAAGGCCAGGCAGGATACACCAGGCTGTGGGCATGGGGACAGGTGCCATCACCTAACCCGCAGATCGGGCTTTTCCGTGTTCTGGTGCTCACTCCCTCCCATACGTGGTGCACATCCTGATGCAACAGCGCACAGCAACCCTGCCAAACATAAGCCACACTGAGTACATGCTGCCCTGCGTGCTGCAGCCCCGGTCTCCACGGAGCCGCTGCTGCGTGGGTGATCCCAGCCCGCCCTCCGGAGAGAAACAGCCCAGCGGGCGCTTAATCCTCTACCCGCCATCACCGACCCCGAGCTCGCTTCTGGAACTCAGGCCTGGCGAATATTGGGCAGTGTGGGCATCCAGCGCCCGACCCTCAGCGCCACTGGACCAGCCAGAAAAAAACATCTTAAAACAAATCCCCTTATTCCATCAGCTTTATGAGTGAATAGTACTCATCTTTAAGGTGTCCCTGATTTTGTGTCTGATTCATGAGGCAAAACGTTGAGAGGCATACCATGTGTAAATCAAATGTTTCTTGTTGATGCAGGTGAAACGCAACATAAGTTGTGGACGGCAAAGTCATGCGGGTTCTGAGGGTGTCCCGTCGGTCTGCATGCAGTTGAGAAACTTATGTTTGCAATGCTGGGTGGCACAAAATCTGCATGCAGCCCATATTTCTCTCATACTGTGGCCTCCATATTAGTGCTTGTGGCATCTGTTATGTGCGGCTGAAAGATACACATATTCAGATCCCTAGCCTTTTCCTGATATGCCGTATCAGCTGGGGAGAATGCAGCCTTCTTATTTTCAGCAGTGTGGAGGTCTAGGTGGGGCAGTAGGGCCAGTCTGAACGTAGGGGGTTGCTGCTCATTCATCTAAATTTTTTTACCGAAGTATGCTGTAATTGATGGGAAAAGTACTGTCATTTAGATTAGGTGCCCCACATTGTTAAAAGCTTGTGCCTGCAAGTTTTAATGATGTGTCCCTCATGAGTGTAAATGTCTCTAAATGTCCACAGGCTGTGTTAGTATCTGGGAAGGGTGCTGTAGCTGCAGAGAGGGTGCTCGCTGGGTTGGGGGGGGGTGCTGAGGGAAGGATGCTTGATTGTGAGGGAGGAGTCCAACTGCATGGAGGGTGGTGGTGGGGTGGTCTACAGAGGTTTCTCTTCTTTTTTTTGTTGTGAGAGTGGTCCAGTGTCTGGAAGGTGGTCCAGCTGCAAATCGGGTGGTGGTGGCTGGAAGACTCGTCCGTCAGTATAATATTTCACTTTAGTTGCTTCTTACAGGATTGCCGGTTTTAGGAATGACTGGACACCATAAGTAACTTCTAACAGCTCTGAGGTTTATTCAACAAACATACATTAGCTAGATCTGCAGGCCTCAGAAGAACCACTACTACAATCTGCTCGTGTAGTTTCTAAAACCCAGTTTCCACCCCAGACATACCATTGGCCCAAAACTGCAGGGGAATGTGGACTAAACCATTCTACAATGTTACTAGGGTAAGTTACCATATACTACAGTCAGCAGGTGGTGTTTGAATGGCTTTAAGCGAGATTCGTGTACTAAAATGGTGAGTCCAGTGACAGAGAGGTGGTATGGTGGGATCCAGCTGCAGGGAGCAGCAGGCCACACATATCAACTGTCCATCAGCAGTGCTGTCATTCAGATCTTGTGCCGTCTACTTGGGCAGTAAGCTGTCATGCATAACACTCTATGGCCAAAATTTAAATACCAAAAGTGAGGCACACTTTTTCACATTGATAATAGCATGTGTCTCCAAGTCTCGTCAAGCTTGATTCTCAAAGCCCTGTGATTAACGCAAGGTGCTTGCACTAAACATAAATGACGCCAAGTGTCACCTTGCATCAACAACTGCCCCCTGAGCTATTCCCAAAAGCAGCCTGTGTCAGCTGTAGGCTGCCTGCCCCAAACAGGACATGCGCCACCCCTGTGTCCATATAAGGGCTGCAACTTGGTGCTGGGGGGCATGTGGCAGACGCAAGCTGCCACATCCCCTAGTGTCGAATTTCTCAGAACTCTCCCAGAGTGAGAGGTTCCAAGTACCCTTAAACCAGCAAGGGCTGGTCTAAGGGTATTTAGAATATTCTACTCTGGGAGAGTTGCCTGTTTGCGGCAATGTGCTGTGGCCCCCGCTCCACAATCCCAATGTCCCCATTATTATATCAAACAATAAACCCCGTTCATTGGTGATCCAGTGGTCTCTGATCCACGATGTAACTCATAATGAAAATAAATATTATTGCCCACTGTCCTGGTGTTCTAGTGGTCCCTCCTCGCCGATCCCCAGTTGCCCCATTATATCTAAATATAGAGCCTCATTCAGTGATGATCCAGTGGCCCCAATCCCCAATGCCCCCGTTATTATATCAATAAAATATGCCCCAGTCATTGGTGGTCCAGTGGCTCCCCACCCCAGATGGCAGTGCCTACCACCCCACTCCTCTCCCCCGACAGAACAAGCAACTGGCACAGCCCTCACACCTCTGCAGCTGGCCTCTGACTGAACTGTCACTGCTGCGTACTGTGAAATGTATGCACCTCATGTGCACTTTACAGTACTCCTCAGTAACAGTTCAGTCGGGGGCTAGCCACAGAGGTTTGAGGAGGGCTATGCCGGTCGCCAGCTGTTTTTGGGGGTGAGAGTAGTGGGCACTACCAGCTGGGGTAAGGGTGGGGAGCCACTGGACCAGCAATGACAGTGTAATTTATTCATAATAATGGGGACATCGGGTGGGGGACTGATCACCAATGAACGGGCTTTATATTGAGATATAACTGGGACATCGGGATCAGGAAGGGGGGACCACTAGAACACAAGGGAAGTGGGCACTAATATTTCTTTTCATTATGGGTCACATCGGGGAGGGGGGGACCCTGGATTGGCGCATTGCCGCCCTGTGGCTTGCGGCAAGCCCTCCCAGTGCACCTTCTGTTAGGCGCATGGCCACAGTTGCTGCAAGCTGTGGGACTTTGCGGCTGGGACTCTGCCTGATAGAGAACCAAGCGCAGGGTCCCTGGCGCACCAGGAATCAGTGCTAGCTGCTGCTTGACACAACTTGCACTGATCTAAGCCTGTTTTGAGAATCAAGCCCATCATGTTTTACACATTCTGAGGGCCAGTGTCTCTCGTGTATCATACTGAGTGTTATTACCTAACATTTTTTTTCCATTATTTGTTTAGCCATTTTTCCCGTTTTCGCCCACCCTCATGTCCTTGGTGTGATCGTGTGCGTGTGGAGGCACGCATGCATCACGCATTGCAGGGTGTCCATCCTACCAGTCACCCATTACCCGCTTGCACCACCACCGGACCTCACCCGGAGGCTGCAGGAGGGCAACTCCCCCCGGGAGAAGAACCGCTAGGGCAGTTGATCTGCCCGCACCCTCCCATCCATGCCGCTCCCGACGACTAAGTCCGCTCCCAAACCCGGATCACTGGCTTAGCACAAGGTGTGGTATCCAGCACTTCAACCCTCAGTGCCACCGGGCTGGCTATTACCTAACATTTTATGTACACAAGGGTAAGGGTACAGGGTCCATGGGTGGGCAGGGTGATCCGGGAAGGCTGCAGGGAGAATGCTCAACTTCAGGGGGGGGAGTCCGTGGGCAGGATGAGTGGTCTTGAGAGAGGGATCCAGTTGCAAGGAGGGTGGGAGCTGTGGGGTGGTCTGGGTTTTTGTTATTTTTTGGTGGAAGGTGTTCCAGTGGTTGGAAGGGTGGTACAGCTGCAAGAAGGGTGGTGCTGGTCTGAAGACTTGTTCTGCAGCAAGCAGTGTTTTAAAAGGGGAGGGTCAGGTCCATGTGCTGCAATGGTGGATCCAAGAGTTTTTTTTTTTTTCTTTCTTTCTGTTTTTTGTCTTATTTTTTGGGAGGAGGCTGGTCCGGTGGCTGGAAAGTTGGCCCAGCTGCAGGAACTGTGGTGGTGGCTGGAAGACTGGTCCAGAGGCAGGCATTGGTTTTGACTGAGGGTTCCTGGCTGGTCTATGTCCAGAATTGCAGGGTCCGTAGACATGGATAGGTGGGGGGGACTAGCTGCAGGGATTGGGTGGTTCAACTGTCCCTCAGAATTGCACGGTCCATGATGAGAAAGATGTGGTCATCCAGATTAGTGTGGCTCTTCCCACTGCCTTGTTGCGCTACTTCACCACTTTAAGCTCCTCAGATATGATTACCCCAGGTCTCTGTCCTCTTTTGTGGTTGTCAGAAGTATGCCTCTTGTAATCCCCATTTGGGGGATTTCCTGAATTGCCCCACGTTTCTACTGACTGGTGCTGTCAGTCCCCCTGTTTGTTCACCGCAGCCCAGGTTCCTCGTTGTCTCCCCAAGTCCTCAAAGCAAGCCCTTTATTTGTTTAGCCCCATTTGGGCTGTAAAGCTCAATCATGATCGCTGCTGTTTTGTTTACTCCTCGGAGCAGGGCAGCGACCACGCATGCACTAGAAAGCGCCTTTGATGTTTCCGACCGCCATTGCGGTCAAAACCGGGAGGTGTCTGTCGGTCCCGGAGCCTCTAGTGTGCTGAGTGGGGACCGGAGACTCGAAGGAGTTGGGCCAAAGCCCCATTAATATTTCTACTATAAAGTTTAGAATCAAGCATGAACGAGGGCTCCTGAATCATTCATGAGCCCTCATAAATATTTATGAGGTTGCTGCCTGCAACCTAAGGAGACAGAGTTGCGGCGGCAGTGACAGTGACACTACTGGGGGTCCTGAGACATGAGTGGACTCGTTTGAGAGGGCACATGGGGCTGCGATCTGGTGGGGTGTTTGGCTACATAAGGTAATGTGTTGGGTGGCATTCGCCCTATAAAACTGGGGGAACTTTATGGACTCCATAGGATTGAATGGGAGCTCACATGTTTGAGCCATTTGACCCCTCACGCTGCCCCGTTATAGCCAATCAGTGATATAGGTGCCCAAAACGATGACAAAGGGACTCCTGGGAAAAAGAGGGAACTAATTCTGGCGCCTAGATCATGCCCCAATGAATGAGCAGGAAATATTGATCTCTATGGATATTGAATAGTGATTGGCTCCATCAGCCAATCAGAATGCTGGCTTTTCGGCTGAAAGAGGTGGACTTTCTGGGATTTCTTCAGTCTGTTCCTGGGCTGTGTACGAGTCAGGAGTACCATATGAGAGTGGACTTTGGACAACAGGGGGCTTACCCAGGCCCTGTGTGGAGATTGCTGTATTGCTGAACTGGAGATTGCTGAAATTGGAGATTGCTTTGTTGCAGAAACAGAGTGAGAAGGGCAAAGAGAGAAACAGGCTGAACTGTGATGCTGGTTCGCCAGGTATGGAAAGGTTGCTTGCTATTCATGAGAGAGACTGAATGCTGCAGAAACCCCGCACTGGAAAGTCAGAATTGCTGATAAAACTGCTTGTGTGGGACTGTAAAAGAAATTCCAAAGAGGCAGAGTGTCTCTGGTCATTCAGGGTGCTAGCTGAAGCTGTGTGTGTCTTGTGTGAACTGTTTAAAGTGGCTGAGAGCTGAGGCCTAGTTGAAGCTGAAGAAAAGTTTGGGGGACGCGGTCATCTGGACAGAGTGGACTGGTGAGCAGGAGGTTGTTGTTGCTGAATTCCTCCTGCTGAATTGCACCTGTGCTTCTTGAAATTAAGGCTAGCACACACTCAGATTGGCACTGGACTTTATCGGAGGGCTTGCCTGTGAACTCTGCTTGCTTGGAACTCAGTGTAAGGACTTCCACCATTGGGGAGTCCTCACTCAGAATCAGGGAGAAAATTTACTACCCCTTTTCAAGTAGGACTCACTGTCTCAGGAGGTCACTGGCGCTTGCTGGGGTGCTAGGACATCTGCGACCCATTGTTGGGAGCTGGGCTGTGGAGCCACTCCTGGGTCTGGGCTTTCTGGGGTTGATGTGGTCCTGCCAAAGTGCTCTGCTACGGACCAGAAGCGGCTGAAGGTGACAAGCGGCCAGATCTATAATCAAGGTGACCAGCTGCAAGATCTTCAAGCAAGCAAGCCCATCCTGCCTGAGGGACCAAGGCCGACCTTGTTTCTGCCTTGTACTGCACTGACCGAGGAGCTCCATCCTCCTGAGCTTGAGGTCGACAAACTGTGAGTACCCAGGACCTGGCTCCTGAAGAGAAAACAAAAGGGAATTTGTTCTGTTTACTTAAACTAAGTATTTTTTCGAATATTGTCAGGGCCCGAACAGCCGGCCAACCCGCAGCACCATACCAGGCCTGAAACTAGTGTTTACCCCTAAGGACATCTGGGAGACACTTGTACCAGTCGGGGTGGGTTTGGCCTGCGGGCCCCAAGGTTTGTTGTGCTGCTATCTCATTAATCAGTTTTTTCTATCCACAGCCATTCTGGGTCCTGGTATCCCCTTCCCTAGTCCTATACTCCCAAATAAAGCTGTGGTTTACCATTTGAAATTGTGTGTGTACAGAAATTCTCTGAGTCTGTCAAAGCATTACTGTTCATGGTTTATGGTGGTACTAAATTACTGGGTATCCAGTGTGTGGGGTGGTTGGTAGGGGAGGTGGGTAGGTGCAGCATCCCAGGGGGCTGTACCAGCCAGTCACCTGACCCACTTCAGATTCTCTTTGGGTGGAGGCACCATACTATTTCTGTTATCTTTGGGATAGGACCCTCGAACACTACCATTGCCCAGGCCCGTTAATCTGTTAGAGGGCCAACAGGCAGGGATAGTAGCCCACTGGCATATTGCACCTGAGCTACACTCCCATCATGTACTCTGTCCTTGGCTTTTTAAGCCCCAGGTACATGATTTTGCACTTCTTCACACTGAATCCTAGTTGCCACACTCTTGACCACTCCTCAAGCTTGCTTACATCTCTCTTCATGTTTTCTACTCCCGTGGAGTGGCAACCCTGATGCACATCTTTGTCTCATGTGAAAAAGGCATACCTTCCCTTCTAACTCCTCTACAGAGTTGTTCATAAACATATTACAGAGGACTGACCCCAGCACTGATCCCTGTGGCATGCCACTGCTGACTTCCCCTTCCTCAGAGGTAACTCTGTTCACCAGAGTGGTTTTTAACATCTCAGGAACATTAGCCAGACTCGTTCCCTTGTCCTTCCTGAGGACCTGTCTTCAGTGGTACATGCTTTCATGATGTTGCCTATCAACTACTGTAATACCCTCTACCTAGTGATAAGCAGAGGTGTGCTACGACACCTGCAACTGGTGCAAAACACATTTGCGAGATTTTTTATTTCATTTTGTTAATTGGGTGAACCCACTGGGCCCAAAGGTCCCTTTTTCAGGGGCAACCCAGAATTAGTTACATACAGGCCTAATGGATATTTAACAGTACAGAGTAACAAAGTAACAGCAGGAACAGACAATACTTTTTAAAGTGCATTACATTTCAGAGATGCATTCCATGATTACTGACTGGTCTCTCCAGAGCCATTCTTATGACTCTGTGCTGTGGGATCTGCACTGGCTGCCAGTAAAGCTGTGCATCTCCTAAAAACTTGAGGTACTAACCTATCAGGCCCTGCAAGGCCTGTTTCTGCTTATCTGCCTGATCTCCTGCAGCCGTACTGCCCTGCCCTCCCCCTCCGGTCTTCTGATGAGAGCCTCTCTTGATAATCCACAAAACTCTGTTAAAAACATCCAGGAACAGAGTCTTCAGAGAAGCAGGTTCAACTTTGTGTAGGTCTCTGCTGAGTGCTCTGAGAGAGGCCCCATTGGTTGCTGTATTTTAGATGAATCTTGCTACTGCCTCTTCGTCCGAGCTTTTGGATCTACCTTGGATCCCTGATTTTTTTTCCATAAGTATTTTATACTTTTTCATTTTTTTCTCCCCAGTCCCACTCCCACGCGTCCCTGACGTGATGCACGCATGTGGAGGCACGAGTACGCACGCTGTACAGGATGCCCCACCCTACTGGTCGCTGCGGTACCAACTGGGCCTGTCACTGGACCTCCATCCAGTGATGGTGAGACTATGGGCAGTTGACCCCTTCCCGGGAGAGGAGAGCCACTGCTCAATCCTGCTTCCACCCTCCCCCCCAGTGCCGGCACCCCGGCGACCCGAGGTTGTTCCCAAACCCGGGTTGCCAACGTAGTGTGAGGTGTGGCGTACACTGTTGGATCCCTGATTTTAACTATCTGAGGCATCTGGAAGCCAGCGGAGCACAGGATCCGAGGCAGCACGGATTCATGTCAGGAAGGTCATGTCAAAGGAATCTGATAGATTTCTTTGACTGGGTAACTAGAGAAGTGGATCAGGAAAGACTGGTAATTGTGGCCTGTCTGGACTTCAGATAGGGATTAGGGTTGTCAGAACCCTCTGAAGTTCTGGGTTCTAGTTCTAGTCTAGAACTTTTGAAAAAGTTCTAGGGTTCTAATCTTTTTTAGAACTTTTTAGAACGCGAACCCTATTTTTTTATTGTGCTGCCAGTAATGAAGATAGTAATAAAATACATGTAAAGGAAAAACTGTTCAATATAAGGGGGAGAGAAATTATCATGTGTGACATTGATAGGAATACAACTAGGTTTATCTATGGTTTCTTCTGTTTGCTAAAGCCAGCAACTTAATACATAACAGGCCGACCCACCCACCCATATGTTAAAAGTTTTCTGCTGCAGCTGCATCATAGTTCCTTAGTGAAAGAAAGAGGCACATTAGCCATTTATGTACTCAGTTATATATACTCATCATCATGAATTATGAGAAAAAATAACTGATATTACCTAATTTCAGCTATTTGCTGCTTTCTGTTTTAAATGAGTAAATCAAAAGTTGCTATGTTTAAAAGAAAGCTTTTATAACAAAGTCAAGCCAAGTACTACAGCAGCAGCATGTGGAACTGTTGCAAAACATATTATGTCATAACGTAGTCAGTCAAGACAATTGAATAAAAATATGCCAGTCATTGTTGCTGGCAAAAAATGCATGCAATTTTCTAAGATAATGCATATACCAACATTTTTGTTGGCAAATTGAAGTAATACATACAACTTTCTAAGATGATGCATTTTTGCAGCTGATATTTCAATAAAATCTGTATTTCAGTCACATAAATAAAACAAGTGGTTTCCTCACCACATACTAACTTAAGGAACATTTAATGTAGCTGCAGCAGTTGGCATGTGATGTTTAAGGGACAATGTCTGTCAACAGCGTCTGTCAATGTATCAAATTATCACTACTTGTAAAGCAAAAACACTTTATGAGAGGTCACATTCTATGAAAACTGCTGATGCAGATTTTCTTTTCTTTTATTTCTGATTCCTTTATTCTTTTTTTAAAGGGGATAGGACAATTGTGCTAGGTGGCAGCAGTTTGCAATGTATTTAATAAGAATGTATATTATGTGTACAGTAGGTCTGGTCTGTCATCATTTTTTCCTCACCATCCCCAGCCGATCACAAATCTGTAAATGAAAGGACTAAAACAACACCCACCCTTTCACCCATCACCCATTCCACTTTTCTTTCACCACCCTCATCTGTGCAGTACACCCATGCCACCCTTACACCCATGTTAAAACCAACCTACAACCCTCACCCATGTACTAGCATCCATTTTGGTTTATCGCTAACATTTCTGTAATTGAAAATAATAAACAGCTACCAATTAGAACTCATTGTTTTGTCCTCTTTAAATTGAAAATAGACCGCCTCCTGTCCCAGCCTATACTGATGCACCACAAAGTCACAAGGTAAATCCAAAAATATATGTTTGCACTTTAACTATAAATAATATGATACAGAAAGGATTGATGTGACAGTGTCCCTTTTATGCCAAATTTGGGCCTGTTCCCACTGATGTTAAAATTGCCCTGTATATAAAACTTGTTGACTTTAGTTTAGACCCTAGCTACAAAGCAGTTTGCCATGAAATGGTGAAAGTTTTGGGGGGTATATAGTCCAAGGTAGTAGATCGAGAAAGGAGAAAGACAACCAAAGTCATCACAGTCTGTAAAAGTTTCCTTTTTGGTGCAGAGAGACTCTGTCCCACACAGTATTTACCAGCCACCACCAGCTGAGTTGTCATCACCATCAACATCCACAACATCAATCACTTCAGGATCAGTTTGTATACTCTTGTAGAGATACGAAAATCTTGACTTTTTAACTTTAATAAAAGATAACGTGTGTACATTTTCTGGCAGCAACCTATTTCTGGTGTCTGTCACAATATTGCCAGCTGTACTAAACATATGCGTCTGAAGAGACACTTGTTGCATGACAACCAAGATATTTACAGGCTTCATCATAAGCTCTGTCCAAATTGACTTTTTGATCTCCAGTATTCAAAGGGCATGCATCAATAGGAATAGGCAGTTCTTGCAGGTAACTGTCTACCATGATGGACAGAGACCGCTCAGAGAGGAATCAGCAGAAGCTGGTATGGCAGCAATTTGGGAAAGGTTTTGCACAGATTTAGCTTGCTACTAAGGGTTGAAGAAGTGGCAGTTGTAGAACAACTACTGTTAATGTTTAGTGACTTTTTCCAGTTCTGTATCCCTTTGTGAAGATGAACCTGCATGTTGTGGTGATGACAACCTGAGGGTACTGTGCGTGTCTGTGTTTGACTCCTGTGAGTGCTGCAGCTCATCTAGCAACATACATTTGTACTGCTCTATATCATCTGTTTTGGAAGATGTATAGCCTTGAACCTGGGATCTAAGAGAGTTGCAAGGATGTAGTGTTTTGATTTCGCCATTGCAACTAATTTGTCATTGGTTTTGAAGCGCCCTCATTCTTTTTACTTAGATTCCCATGATACAGGCGACATGTTGTCTGCGCTCAGATGTCTTTTTCTATTTGTAGATTTAGAACACTAAGATGATGTGAAATGAGCATTATGAGTGGGATAACCTGACTCAGATGCGCCTTCAGAAGACATGTCCCTTGTAGCTGTCTCAAAAGGAGCTAGGATACAGCACACTGTCTCCATTAATTTCCACTGCAGCACAGACAGCATAATGCCATCTCCAATAATGTAACTGGAGCAATACTCATGTACAGCTTGCTTTTGCTCCAAGAGCTTGCAGCATATAAAGCGTTGAGTTCCAACGAGTGGAAACATTTTGAATCAGCTTTTGCTGGGGCAGCTTGTGTTTTTTTGCAGTTCGGACAATGTCCGTGATAGCCTTGGTTGAATGTGAAAAGTGAGTCACAATTTTTTGCAAACAGCAATCATACCATCCACTTGTGTTTCATTGCTGAGAAATCCGTGACAATTAGTGTAAGCAATGTGCAAAGCAAGAAGCATGCAGAAATCATCCATCCTGTACTGCTTTCAAGATGTTGGCTCCATTGTCACTTACTATGAAGCCACATTTTAGACCGTGAGAATAAACCCATTTGTCAAGGAGGTCATTTAGTTCCTGCAAGATGTTTGCAGCAGTATGACTTGTCAAACTTCTTATATGCAGCAGCCATCTTTTGGGGTGTCTTTGTTTTTGAAGAAGCACAAGAAAACGTGACCCAATGAGCGTTAAGGGACATGTAATCTATGTTTTGAGTGCTGGTCCACATATCTGTTGTGACATGAATAACCCCACCCTCCGTAGTTTTAAGTGCAAGCATCACTGTTGCTTTTAAAGCCGATAAATGTTTGGTATTTCAACATAGGAAAAGTACTTTCGATGAGAACATTGTAACGAGGCTCTGCTAATGTCATGAGCTCCCTAAAATCCTCATGATCTACCAAAGAGTATGGGAGAAGGGCTCAGCTAACAGTTCACCAATTGGTGATTAAGATGAAGGGTCTTTGGATGATTTCTAGTAAAGGTATTCTTCCTTTCAAATGCCTGAGACAGTGTTAGCTGTTTACAACATGTCCCTGCTGGTTTATTATACACCGTGCTTCGATGGGCAGATGGACGCGGAGATGGTGGACTAGGACTTATACATTCAGTGCCATCACTGGATGTGCAACTGGTACTAATGGTGCTGGCATTGGTGGTAACAGTGATCCTAGGGCTGGCAGTGGTTCTGCCCGCATCAAGTTCAGGCAATTCAGTATCCATTTCAGATTCCTGACCCTTCTCACGTGTGGTCTGGAAGATGGAGGACATGGGTTTTGGATGATCAGGCAAAACTGAATGCTTTTTCAGATGGCGTTTAAGAGCTGTAGTGCCAAGGCATGACACAAATTTACCACAGCTTACACTCTGTTTACACAGGGAACAAATTGCTCTGCATGGATCAGTTTTACTGACAGAGAAATAATTCCACACCTCAGATGTGACAGATTTTGTTCGAGTGCTAGGAAGATAGCTAAAGACTGTTTGTGTCTTTTCACCTGTCCTAACAGAACCTGGGACATGCTCCTTGGTGCTAGAAAAGTGGGCAGAAGACTGATGGATTTTCATTGCTGACCAACACAGAAGTGGTGGATTCAATGGATATGTCCTTTTCATTGCCAACAGTGCTGGATGTATTTGCAAGTGCACTACCTGATTCATTGTCAGCAGACTTGCTCATTTCACTTTGTTGAGGAAGTAATGATTCGTCGTGAGACACAACAGTGTCAGACTGAGACAAAGAGCTACTGTCTGAGTCAGAGAGGGACTCACTGTCACTTGCATTATTGCTGCTAATCACAGGATCTTAACAGCATGAATGGCATACCTTATGGTGCCTCCGTGTGACCCCAGCAGCTGTACAGGTTTTCTTAAAAGGTCCCCCTTTACCACACTTCACTGTTGCTCTTTTGCTGTTTGTTGAATTTTTATCACGTGAAATATTTTGCTTATTTCTGCTAGCACCAGGATTACCACTACCACCAACACCTGCTCCAACACCAGCACTAGATGCTTCATCTGTGTTGGTGTCAGCCATAACAGAACCAGTATACTGCAGAGAATACACCCACACAATTCCTGTGTAAGAAAGCAACGTGATCTATGATCACTGGCTACAACTCCAAAATTTTATTTGGCTATGTGACACTGTGATGCAGTGGACTGAAAGTAATTGAAGAATATGACGGTTTGCAACTAAAGGATCCCAGGTTCAAGGCTTACAGAATGATTGGGCTGCTGAGCATAGAGCATCGCATAGCAGTGAAGGAGCACAACAGTAGGATGATGGGCTGACCACAAGAGATGGAGTTACACACAAACCGAGGAAAGAGATTTTTCTGTCTCTCCTCCCAACAGGGAAATATATTTCTGGGCTTCTGTCATGCATTTAAGGATAATGCCACCACACGACAACTGGCCACTGGGCCTCTCTCCGTAACACACACTGGGTAGGGTACAGTGCAGTCAAAAGGCACACAGCAGATGGGCTGACCACAGGAGACAGAGTCACACTCACACACACACACATATACAACCCAAGGAAAGAGATTTTTCTGTCTCTCCTCCCAACAGGCAAATATATTTCTAGGCTTCTGTCATGTATTTAAGGATAATGCCACCACAAAACTGACCAGGGTGATTGGCTGACCACAGAAGATGGAGTCACACACACACACACACACGCACACACCCCAAGGAAAGAGATTTTTCTGCCTCTCCTCTCAACACTAAACTTTATTTATAGGCTTCAGTCATGTATTTAAATATAATGCCACCACACAACTGCCCAATAATGGGCTTCTCACAGTAACACACAATGGGTAGGGTACACAGCAGCCACAGCAGGGTGATGGGCTAACACCACAGGAGAAACAGAAGTAGAGTAGAGTCACATGCACAACACACAAGTAGGGAATACTGTGTCAAAAAAACCCCCAAACAGCCCAGTGTTGTTCTAGCAGGAATTTTTTAGGATGGAAGAGAAGAACATTCAGCACAGTACAGTCCTTAGACAGAATCCTGTCCTCCTGACAATTTTTTTTTACTTTGTTTTGTGGAGTAGGGTAAGGGTTTAATTCTTTTTCTCCTGTTTATTGACTTTAAAGTAGTAAATAGACCATATCAAATTCAAATGTTTCGCTCAACTTCACACATTAATTTAAAGTTAAACTTAATTTCACTCTCAAGTAAATCTGAATATGTTTTATTTTCTTCACCCTTCCCCCAGCCAGAGTGATCGCTCCCTCCCAAGTGTGTCACGAGTCACGCCAGACAGAGAGATGAACTGTTGATTGAATTTGAGTTCAGAATGAGATCAGAAATAAGAATTCTCAGTTTCTCACAAATATTCAGCAACTAGCTCCTTAATTTCCCTCTGCCCCGTCCTGAGGCCATCACCAACTATTCCTTCCAGCTAGCTTTCTTTCTTTCTTTCTTTCTTTCTTTCTTTCTTTCTTTCTTTCTTTCTTTCTTTCTTTCTTTCCTCTGCCCACTCCCCCTACCTCTTCACCCCATCCACCCTTTAGCTTTTTTTATTTATTTTTGTACTTTTCTTTGTAATAAATCAACTGTTGTGAAAAATCTGACACGACGATTTCACTCGTCGCAAATAGCAATTAGCAGAGCCAGCCCAGAGCATAGTAGCACAAGCTGCAACTCCCTTATGGGACTAAATGAATGGAGCTGCAGCCACGCGGTTTGCCAACGTATTTCACCACCACCTGACCGCAGAGCATATGGTCAGGTGGTAACAATGACTGGGAGGGATCAACAAATACGGAGGCGCGACCTCACTGAATGGCAGTCCACACCATCCATCCCCCACCCCCAACAACACTAATAATGGGATGGCATGACAAGAATCATACTGGAGGCAGAGCTAAAGCGGGACTTGGAGCTGACAGTTTGCAGCATGCCTACAGGAAAGTGGGATTTTTTCACTCGGGGGCTGCTGGTTTCAAATCGTGCAGGTTGCTTGCGGTTTAATGCATTAAAAACAATAATTTGTTTCACACTGATTGGAACCCTTTTGCGAACCCTCTAGTGTTCGAGTTCTGAATTAGAACTCGAACACCAGGGTTCGAGACGCGTTTGAATGTTTCCCGAACTAGTTCTGACAACCCTACTAGGGATTCAACACCGTTCCACATAGGAGGCTTGTGAACAAGTTGTTTAGCCTGGGATTGGGTCACAAAGTGATGAACTGGGTTGGTAATTGGTTATGAAATAGAACACAAAGGGCGGTGGTAAATAGAGCAAGATCTGAGGAGTGGATGGTGACCAGCGGGGTGCCACAGTGATCAATTCTTGGGCCTGTCTTGTTCAATATCTTCATTAGTAACATTGCAGAGGGGCTGGAGGGGAAGGTATGGCTCTTTGCAGATGACACTTAAGATCTGCAATAGGATGGATACTCCAGAAGGAGTGGAAAAAATTAGCAAGGACCTAGGCAAACTGGAACAATGGTACACAGTGTGGCAGCTGAGATTCAATGCAAAGAAGTGCAAAATCATGCACACAGGGTGCAGGAACCCTGGGGAGGATTATATGTTGGGTGGAGAGTTGTTATCGGCCATCAAGCAGGAAAGAGATCTGGTGGTTGTCACAAACCCACTCAGCAGGTTGGGCCCTCCACTCCCAAAGTGCCAACCTCTGAGCGCAGTCTTGTGACCAGTATAACAGACAAGGTAACCTTCTTGTCTGTTTTTGTGAGTTCGGATCAACCTTTGGTCTCAAGTTCTGGAGGGATTCAAACTGTGAACCTCTTGCTGGCATACCCAATGCACAGGCTCAGATATTTCTGTCTTCGGGGGGGCCAGATATCTTTGCCTAAAGGCACCTAACCAAGTATACAGAGATGAACCCTTAAAAACTTTAATAAAGACCTCAGATTTAAAATGCTTCTCTTTCCATTTTGGTACCACCATTCAAGCTTATGTTTAGTATCTGCAATAACCATATACTTTTCTTACAACTAAAAAAGAAGTCAAAGACAGACCAAGTAAGTTCCAAAAAAGAATTTTACTAAAATATTTAAAAATATGTAAAACACAAAATACAGAACTCTTATACCACCAGACATATGAATCTTTTAAAAGAAACAAGGTTTAAACAGTGCAAATTCCTACTTACAGTACTTAGATTGAAATCTTTCTAAATATCTGTTTATAAGTGCTCCAAAGATCTTTCCTCAGTCAGAGTCTAGATAAAAGTGTCTAAGTAAAACAGAGTATTCCTTAAACAACTGTATGGGACAACCCATTTTTGTGTGATGTCAGCTAGCTCCTCCTCTGTCAGATATGTATAAAAAAATATATATCTTGTAAAAAAGTGTTACATTCTGCAACTTCAGCATAATTCATGTTCTTCAAATGACACTTCTTTTGATCTCATAATAAGCTTCCTCCTTCCAGGACATGAAAGCATCTTTATGATTTTGCACTTCTATGTAATAACCTGGGTTTTCTTTCCAATGTCATAAAATGAATATGTTATAGCAACTATGGTTGTAATTAACTCAGACAGACAGGATCCTTAATTAAGGCCTTACATGTAACACATGGTTTCTAAAAACTGAGTGTGTGTGAACTCACATGCTGTCAGCATTTCTCTTATGGCTTTCATCTTTTAGCTAAAATCTGGGGGGGGATGAGTGAGGTCATTCTAAGAGCATCAGATTTTTTTTAGCAGAGACAGTCAGTCATACATTTTATATAAAAAAAAATGATACAGCACTCAGAGCTGGCTGTGTACGTCACAGGGGCAATCATATCTGATGACCTGAAAGTGGCTAAACAATGTACCAATACTGTGGGGAAAGCCAGTGGGATACTGGGGTGCATAGGGCGTGGTATAACCAGCAGAAGAAAAGAGGTGATGATGCCACTGTGCAGGTCAATGGTGGGACCTCATTTGGAGTATTGTGTCCAGTTCTGGAGATTACATCTCCAAAAGAACATAGACAGGGTAGAGACACTTCAGAGATGACCCACAAAATGGTGCAGGGTCTGCACCATAGTTCATACAAGGAGAGACTGGGGGAACTCAATATGTATACCCTGGAGGAGCGGAGGGAGAGGAGAGACATGATAGAGACAGTCAAATACCTAAAGGAACTAAAAAGGTACTAGAGGGTAGCATCTTTCAAAAAAGGAGTTACTCTAGAACAAAAGGGCATGATATGAGATCGCAAGGGGGTAGGCTGAGGGGTAACATGATAAAATAGTTCTTCACAGAAAGGGTGGTGGAGGCATGGAACAGCCTCCCTCTACAGGTGGTGGGGGCAAAGACAGTGGGGGAATTCAAAACTGCATGAGATAGTCATAGGGGAACCCTAGCGATACACTCTGCTAACCGTGGCAGTTGTCGTGCAGACCAAATGCTCCCTCCTAGAGCTGGAGCAGCTTTAACATGCTACAGAGGTAAAGGATACCTCCTAAAGCTGCCAGAACCTTGTGTGGGATGTTAGCCCGATGACGCTGCGCGTCGTCTGCCCCGCCCGCCTCAGCCACCCACCCACCCAGGGGCGTCCCTTAATTTATTAGCCCTCCCCCATGACATCACTTCCTGCTGGCTGAAATATTAAGTCCTCATGTTTCCATTTGCAGGTTATACCTGTCAGCCACTAGAGGGACCCTGAGATCCTACCACAAGTACCTCTATTCAGATAGCCTCCTCCCCCTTCTTCCTGGATCCCTTCTAACTACCTACTCCACTTCTCTTCTCTTCAGTTTACAGCTACCCTGCCCACACCCAGCCCTATAGCCAGCCCACTCTCGGACCCCTTGCCATCACCTCCAAGCCCACACCTAGTAACCACTAGGAGTCGCTATTTCGCACCCCATTTCAGGCCCAAACCTAGCCTGCTTCTGGCCCCCAGAATGTGGAGCATGGCTCTCACCCAGATCCCTTTTCCAACTGCCCTGAGAGAGTCATGAACCTGGTACCCTGTCCACCAGAGTCCGTGTCACTACCACTGATCCAAAGTGGCATCTACGCTTGCTGGAGGGCAACTAAACTATTTCTACCTACCTTCCCCTGCTGCTACCGTTAGCGATATGCTAGCCCACCTCTTACTAAAAAGCCTCCCTATCATCCTTACTCTGATACCTCTTTCCCACCTACCTGACACAGTGATACCACTGTCCCACCTACCTGACACCCCCCCAGGCTCACTGGCACTAGCTACCACATTTGTCCCGGAGTTAGTATGATCCCACCCTACACTCACCACGTGCCCTAACCCACGACACCTTCCCCCTAGTCACCTCCCAGCTGCTTCCCCAGGCTCCCACTGGAGGCTTATCGTTCTCGCTTTCCAGCCTGGATAACCCTGCCCACCCCCTGTGCCCAGAAGCTCCCCTCCTATTCTCCACATACCTATCGAAAGCTCGCCCTCCACCACCCCTTGGCCAGGGTGGTGGTCGTTCTACTACTCCTGACAGGTAATATACATCCCAACCCAGGCCAAGCCCACACTAGCCCACCAACGGGGTCACCTGGGCTCTGCATAGCATCTATGAATATATGCAGCCTTCTGAAAAAATTTGATTCCCACTAATGATGGGTCACATTGCATAAACCAGATGTCATAACACTGGTGGAAACCTGGCTATCAAAATCCACTCCAGACTCCTTTGTCTCCCTCTCAGGTTACTCTCTTCACCAGGAGGATCGTGTAGGTAGATGGGGGGGCTGTGCACTCTATACCAGGGACTCTCTCACTGGACAAGCACTCCCTGCCCCAGCTCTCATATACGGGGCGCAGGTCCTAACCCTCAAACTGACCCTGGACCCCTCCAGGGGCCCCCTCTATCTCACCACTGCCTACATTCCCCCAAAAAAACAAACTCTGGCACTGGTTTTGTTAACAGATTATCTTACAATCCTACATCGCACAGCTGACCAAATCCTTGTGGGTGACCTGAACATTAACTGGCTCAGTACATCCTCCTCCACCACCCTTGACTCTTTCATAGCTATAGACCTGACTCAACTAATTTCCCAACCCACCAGAGTAAACACAAAGATAGGTACCAGCACCCTTCTAGATGTGGTCATCACCAACCGCCCTAAACAAATCCATGATATCCAGGTCCTTCCTGACTCACTTAGTGACCACTCCCCTATCCTTTTCCATTGGGCGACCTCCACACCCAAACCCACGGCCCATCCCACTCTACGTCGGTGCCTCAGACCAGGTGGACTAAAAAAGCCTTAAGCAACTTCTTGCCCAAATTAACTGGTCACCCATACACTATGCCCCTGATATAGATACTGCCCTAACCTTCTTTTCCCAAACCTTCAACAAAGCCTGTGACATTTTCGCACCCCTAACGGAAGTCCGAACCAAAGTACATAATGCACCCTGGGTTACCCCTGCCCTGCTTCAACTGCTCAAGCACAGGGATAACCTATGGCACCTGGCCACAGAAACAGGCCGGTCGGCGGACAGACGGGCATACAATGCCGCAAGAAACAAATGCACCTGGGCCATCAGAAAAGCAAAGGCCGCGCTCACCTTCTCCTGGGGGAGTGCAAGAACATTCTGGGACAACATTAAACAACTAAATGGGAGCGCGCGCTCCCCCCCCCCAGATCACCATTGACGGCTCTATCTCTATCGACCCAGTCCGCATAGCCAGCTTCCTCAACTCATCCTTCACGGACCTTAGCTTGGTCTTCTCATGCGATTTCTTTGACCCTCCCTACCTGCCCCAGTCATCCGATGCCCTAGTTTCCACTTACGCAGGGTAACTGCCCAGGAAGTCAGACCACACCTGATTAAAGCACTAAAGAGCAATAGTACCGGCAGCGAATCCCTGGACCCCAGTATCCTCCGCCGGGTTCTGGATCAGGTCCTTGTTCCACTCACTAGCCTTCTCAATAAATCCCTCTGCCTGGGGCAATTCCCCTCAGCCTGGAAAACTGCCACAGTTACGCCCATACACAAAGGAGGTGACAGGTCCACAGCCAGGAATTACTGGCCTATCTCCATTCTCCCACCCCTCTCCAAAGCCCTAGAAAAACTGGTGGCCACTCAAATTACTGATTACCTGACCAAATACAACATCCTCTGCCCAGAACAGCGCAGTTTCCTTGCAGGTCACAGTACCAGCACTGCCCTCATAGAGTTTTCAAATTTTCTACACTCCTCCCTGGACTCTGGCTCACTAGCAGGGGCAGTGTTCATTGACCTCTCAAAGGCCTTCGACACTGTTTCCCACCCCCTCCTGCTGGATGCCCTCAGCCACACCGGCTTCACCACTGGGCCGGTCTCCTGGTGCTCCAGCTACCAGTCTGCCCGCTCTCAGCATGTTAAAATCAATGGGACCCTTTCCAATACATGTCCTATCCGCTCAGGTGTTCCACAGGGCTCCATCCTAGGTCCCCTACTCTTCTCGCTCTACCTCAACACCCTGCCCAATGCATGCACTGTATGCTGATGATGCTGTCATCTTTGCCACCCACCTAAACCCCATCTCCCTACAGGACACCTTGCAACTATCCTTTAATGATGCTGAAACCTGGTTCAACGAGCATAGACTTGTAATCAATCTCAAAAAACCAAAAACTATGCTCTTTGCCCATCCCCAAAACAAAGCCAGCAACTTCCCACTCCACATCCTCCCTAGTTCCAAGTATCCTCTCGAGCAAGTCCGCTCGTACAAGTACCTTGGGGGCTCCTTTGACTCAGCCCTCACATACCACGACCACATTGATGCCGTTGCCTCAGCTACCAATGTTCGGCTACGTATCCTATACCGCTACAAAAATTGCCCCCGACGCCCTCCGACTAGCGGTCACATCCTCAATAATGTCCCTTGTGGACTATGGCCTGCCAGTTTATGGTGCTGCGGACTCGACCGCCCTCAATAAAATCTGCCTCACCATGAATAAGGCCTGTAGGCTAATTACGGGGGCCCCTAGGCTAACACATACCTGCCAGCTATATGACATGGCAATGCTGCTTAACCTGGACGAACGACTCAGATACCAAACCTGCCTTATAACGAAAAAACTCTCCTCGGGCTGACAGCTTCCATCCACCTAGCACAACCCTTAGTTCAAACTCGAACCTCCTGCAAGGCTAGTCTACTAGTCCCTAGGTCCAGGACCACACATGGACAAAGGTCCTTCTGTTACAGAGCTCCTTCCTGGTATAACACACTCCCTACCTCCATCTCTGATACCCTCACGATCTCCTGCTTCAAAACTTCACTTTGGAGTCAGCTATTTAACACGCGTAGCTGCGCTTGTCACTAAGGTGATCTAGCTCACTATGCACTGACAAAGCTCACTGAGTGGCTCCTCACCCAACCAATCACCAACCACGTCCCATAGCCCTCTGAACTTTTACCTCCTGCAGTTTCTGCACACTATCGCGTGTATGTTTATACAAATGTATGTTTAATCTGTTACTCCGTATCCGAATAACTGTAACTTCAGTGATGTAACAAAGTAATAACAGCATGTGACTGCCAAAGCTGTAACCGTAATGATGTAACAAAATGTTGTTATGTATTTGTCCTCTTTGTGTCGAGGTACCTTTGGAAATGAGCCTCTGGCTCAAAGGTTGTAAACTGATGTACAAATAAATAAAATAAATAAAAAGAGAGAAAAAGCCAGCTATATAGTAGGATTTGCGGCTTGTTAGTAAGTAGGAAACGGGGCAGACTAGATGGGCCTATTGATCCTTAACTGCCATCAAATGCTACTTTTTATGAAACTAGTGTTATGTATGCTGTGAATGTCTGCGGAGATTATGCTGTCATGTCAATTGTAGTATAGTACATGATAATAGTTTTGTTTTCTGTAGTAATTTGCATTTTCTATAGTAGGTACATGTTTTTAGTTTGTTTTTGTGATGGCACCCTGGGCCTCTATTGGAAGGGAACAGAAACATAAATAAAGCTGGTACAAGTACTATCACGACAATTAGTACTACTACCACCATCACCACCCTCTTTCGCCTATCCCTCAACAAATTTTCTACCCATTTTACCACCTTAGGACCCACTCACAGGCTGGCCAGCTTTTGTTCGAATCTCCAGTTTTAGAACAGTGTCTGTGTCATCACTAAAATCTAGGTGGACCACATCCACTGTTCCACCCTGATCTATTTGACAGGTCACCTAGTCCAAGACATCTATCAGATTGGTTTAAACATGACCTCCCCCTAGTGCATGCATGCTGCCTCAGATCCTGTAAGCTGTTGGACTGCAGATATTCCACAGTCCTTTCCGTCAGCAGTGATTCCATTAATTTCCGCACCACTGACGTCAGGCTGACTGGCATGTACTTTCCAGCCTCCTCCCTGATCTCACTTCCGTGAAGTGGATCTACATCTGCCTGCCTCTAGTCCTCTGGAACCACTTCCAACTCCAGAGAGTGGTAGGAAGGTCTATCATTGTTGCTGCCAGCACCTCACTAAGTCCCCTCCAAATCCCTGGATGTGCACCATCCTACCATATAGAAACATAGCAACATAGAATTTGACAGCAGATAAGGAACACTTGGCTGAACTAGTCTGCCCATTTTCACTACCTGTTTCCTATCTGCATATCCTAAGTGATAGCTAGGATTCCCTTATGTGTATCCCATACATTCTTGAATTCCCATACAGTTTTTGTTGACACAGTTTCCACTGGTAGGCTGTTCCAAGTATCCTCCATCCCTTCCTTTAAAAAACACTCCCTCATGTTACCTCTAGGTCTACCCCCCCCCCCCATTCTCGTATCATGGCCTCTTGTTCTTGAACATCTTCTTTTCTAAAAGATGCTACCCTCTTACACCTTATTTTTACCTTCAAGGTATTTGAAAGCCTCTATCTTATCTCCCTTCTCTCGCCTCTCTTCCAGACAATACATGTTGAGGTCTGTTAGTCTGTCTTCATTATGACTTCTGGTGCAGCCTGTGCACCATTTTAGTTGCCCTTCTCTGATCCGCTTCTGCTATGTCTATGTCCTTCCAGATATGTGGCCTCGAGAACTGGACACAGTACTTCAGATGAGGGATCACCAATGTTCTATACATTGGCATTTTCACTTCCTTCCTTCCTTCTGCTGGAGATACCTCTCGCTATGCACTCCAGCTTTCCACTTACTCTCCTCACAGACTTTTCACATTGTTTGGTCACCTTTAAGTCATCAAATTTGATCATTCACAGGTCCCTTTCCTGTTTCGTGTCCGTTGGTACCTCACCCTCAACATGTATTCTTCTCTTTCATTTCTATGTCCCAAGCGCTTGATCTTGCACTTTGTTGCATTGCATCTTAGCTGCCATACCTATGACCACTCCTCAAGTCTGCTTAGGTCCTTTCTCATGTTCTCTACTCCTCCTGGGCTGTCCACCCTGTTGCAGACCATCATTTAATCTGCTAAGAGATATACCTTCCCTTCCAGCCTTTCTGTAATGTCACTTATGAAAATATTACAGAGGACTGGTCCCAGCACTGATACTTGTGGAACCCTACTAATCATCCCCCTCTCTTCGGATTGGACACCATTTTCCACCACCCTTTGTGTCCTGTTGCTTAGCCAGTTTCTGACCCAGTTTACCATCCTTTGGCCCACATCAAGGCTGGCCAGTTGGTATACAAGCCTCCTATGTAGGACATTGTCAAAGGCCTTGTTGACATCCAGGTAAGCCACGTCCTCTGACCCTCCCTGATCAACTTCCCTGGTCACCCAGTCAAAGAAATCTGTCAGATAACTTTGACGAGACCTTTACTTTCACAAGACCTTCCTGCTGGAAATCCATGCTGCCTCAGATCTGTGATCTGTTGCATTCATGATATATCACCAATCTTTCTTTTAGTAGTGACTCTATTAGTTTCCCCACCACTGATATCAGGCTGACTGGCTTGTAATTGCCTGCCTCCTTCCTGCTCCCACTTTTGTGGAGAGGGACTACATTTGCCCTCCGGTTCTTTGGTACCACCCTTGTTCCCATTGACCTATTGAACGGGGCTGTCAGTGGTCTTACCAGCACGTCTGTGAGTTCTTTTCATACTCTGGGATGTATCCCATATGGCCCCATTGCCTTGTCCACCTTTAGCATTGCGAGCTCCTTTAGAACTCTGTCTTCCATAAATGGACTGGTATACACCTCCCTTCCAGCGTTGCTTCTAATTCCTAACTGTGGTCCCTCCCCCTCTTCCTCTGTGAATACTGAACAGAAATATTTGTTCAGTATTTCTGCTTTTTCTTGACTTCCCTCTGTACACTCACCTCCTTCCCTTTTAGTCTCACAATCCCCTCCCTTAGTGCTTTTTCTGTCTGAACAAGTTCTTGTCCCCTTGTTATTTGCTGAGCTATTTTTTTCTTCCATTTGCATCTAGGTGCTCCTAACTGCTTTCACTGCCTCCCTCTGCTTTTCGAGATACAGTTCCCTGTATTCCTCCCTCTGTGATTCTTTGTACTTCCTGGATACTTTTTTGTTGTTACTTTTCCAGCCGCTTCCTTTGAGAACCATAGAAACATAGAAATCTGATGACAGAAAAGGACCTCTAGATCCATCCAGTCTGCCCATTAAACCCAGCCTCATAGGTAACCCTACATCCAACTCATTGCACTCATCCCTGGTCCACCCTGTAGAGACCAGTTCCCATTCTTTTTCCAGGTACCTCCCCTCAACCATAGTGGTTTCTTCTTTCTTTTTGTTTTGCTTATTTGCCTAATGCAATGGCTTGTTGCCTCCACTATGGTCCCCTTAATGTTCGCCCATTGTTTCTCTACCTCCCCCACTTACTCCTTCCCTGCTAGCAATTTCCTGAGATATTCCCCCATCGTTGCAATGTCAGTTCACCTGAAGTCCAGGACTCTTGCTTTTGTGTGGTTTGCCAAGTCTGTTGATCCCACACTGAACCATACCATACTAGGATCGCTTGAACCCAGGTGTCTACCCACCCTTACATCAGTAATTCTGTCCCCGTTGGTGAGTACCAGGTCCAAAATTGCTCTCTCTCTCTCTCTCATGTGTGCCTTAACACTAGCTGCTTGAGACAGACTCCCTGCAGGGTGTCCATGATGTCTCTACTCCTGGCTGTGTCTGCAGCATGGTTGCTCCAGTGGACAACCAGCAGATTGAAGTTTCCCACCAGCAGCACTTCCCTTTAGCTGTCATTCTGTGGATGTCTTCTGCAAGTACCCTTTCCAGCTCTTCCCCTTGTGCAGGAGGTCTGTAGATCACTCCAGTGTGAATGGCAGTGTCAGTTCCCCATCTCCAGGGTGATCCACAGTGCCTCTGTCTCTTCCTACATTCCCTGTATCTCGTTTGCTTTAATTCCCTCTCTGATGTAGATAGCCACTCCTCCTCCTCCCCCTCCCTTTTTACCCACCCTGTCCCTCTTGAATAGAGTGTAACCTGTTACGGTTACATCCCAGTCATGGTTTCCAGTGAGCCATGTCTCAGGAACAGTGACAATGTTTGGGTGTCCCTCAGCCATCAAGGCCGCTAGGTCCTGGATTTTATTTCCTAAGCTGCAGGCATTTACACACATGGCCTTCCAACTTCTGCTGCTTTCTCTCCTAATGGTTCCCCTCCTCTCCCTATGTCTTTCCTTCATATTCTTCCTGTCCTTACACCTATTTCACCTCATTTCTGTTTTGTTAACTCTTTTGCTCTAGGGCATCTCTGGTGATTTTTCAACCTTAGGTTCCTCTCTGCTGAACATTTTATTTGCGGGGGGGGGGCTGTTTGCTTCAACCTGCTTGCCGCCACCCCCCCTTGACTGGTTTAAATGCATGCCGATGAAACATTTAAACCTCTCTTTGAGGATCCTAGTTCCCTGTCCTGGATAGATGCAGGCCATTGCTCCTGTCTAGACCTGCATCGCTCCAGGTAGACCTCCAGTCCCCAATGTAGTCCTATCCCTCTGCTTCATACCAGCCTTCAGCCACGTGCTGAATCTCTTGGTGCTCAGTACCCTGTCCTCCCCTTTGCTGTTGAATGGCAACACCTCCTAAAAGGTTTTAGAGCTTGCTACCTGTCTAACACTACTCCCCAACTCCCTGAACCTCTACTGCACTACCCTAACCTCATCACTAGCCAGGTCATTCATCCCCAGGTAGACACTGAAGTCTGACTTCCCCTCCCATCTTGCTATTCCGGCAATTCTGAAAATGAGCTTTCTGTCCCTCCAAGCTGTAGCACTGGCAGGCACTTCACCTCCCTTCCATCCTCTCCCCCAAATGATTGAGTCTTCCACCAGCAGTTTCTTCCTTCTCTGGGATCCTGTGCATCCCCCCCGTGTCTCTGCTGTGGAGGACCCACACACACCCTCCTTGGTCACCACTGCAGGTGCCTCATTGGGGCAGTCCTGCTCTGCTAGAGCAGCAAAGAAAATATGGAGTGGAACTGTAGAAGGGATGTGCTTCTTCCTCAACTCCCTCACCCTTCAAAAGCCCACCATAGTCTAGCCACTCCTCCTCCTCCTTGGCAACCGTTGATACAGCAGGGGCAAACTTGGTGGTCCCTGGGTGGAGGAAAGTGGTTTCCCAAAACCTAAACAACTCGGCCTGGAGATGAGCAAATTCTGCACTCAGCCCAGAGAAGTGCCTACAGATGAGATGACACTGCAGCCTCCAGAAAGTCTCCCTGAAGACTGCCATCCCACAGACTGCACCGCACCACTCCCATCATGTCTGCTTGTGTCCTTTTTTTTTCCTTCTTCTTACTCCCTCCTCCCTTTTCTACTTTCCTTCCTTGTTCACTTTCAGTTTTGCAAGTTCTGTCAGGAGACTCTTCTCCATAAATGGATTGTTGTCAACTTCCCTGCCATTGATGCTGCTGTTGGTTATCTATGGTCCCTCTCCTTTCCCTTCTACTATACATATTGCATAAAAATATTTGTTTAGGATGTCTGCTTTGTCCTGGTCTCCTTCCACACACTCTCCTCATTCCCTCCTTCATCTTACAATCCTTCCCTTATGTTTCTGTCCTTTCACTTACATCCCTGAAGAATGGCTTATCCCCTTTCTTAACTTCCTGGGCTACTTTCTCCTCCATTTAGGCCTTTGCGCACCTGACTGCTTTACCTGCCTCTCCCCTTAACCTAACACACTTCTTTGTCCTCCTCTCTCTGCATCTCTTTGTACCTCCTAAATGCTAAGTTTTTTGCCCCCATCTTCCCTGCTGCCTCCTTTGAGCAGCATAGTGTGTTTTCCCCCCCTCTTGCTTTTGCTCATTTGCTGAACACAGAGGTTTTTTTCCTTCAATATAGCTCCTTTTAGTTTCCCCAACTTTCTCTCTACTCCACACAAGTACCCCGCTCCTGTCCGGGCATCCCTGAGGAATTCCCCCATCTTTCTGAACTCAGCCCTTCTGAAATAAAGGGCTCTGTCTTTGTGTGGTTTGACTCAGTTACTGTTGTTCTATTGAACCACAGCATTCAGTGATCCCTGGTCCCCAAGTGGTCACGCACTGTGACATCTGCAGTATTGTCCCCATTGGTGAGTACTAGGTGCAATATTGCTCCCTCACATGTGGGTACTGTTACCAATTGCCTGATGAACATCCCCTGCAGGAAGTCCAGGAAATCCCTGCTCCTAGCTGAAGCTGCAGCTGGGACCCTTTAATCCACATGTGGCACATTGGTGTCTCACACCAGCAGCATCTACCCCTTAGTTGCTACCTTATGGATGGCTTGCACTTAATCCCTTCCCAGCCCCTTCCCCTGTGCTGGAGATCTGTAGATCACCCCAGTGCAAATACCGGCTCCATTTCTCCATTCTGTAGTGACCAATGTTGCCTCTGCCTCCGTTGGATTTCAGATGCTTTAATGCCATCCCACATGTAAAGAGCTACTCCTACGCCTTCTTACACACATTGTCCTTCCTGCAAAAAGTGTAGCCTAATATGGTTATGTCACAGTCATGGTTATCACTGCATCATGTTTCAGTAGTGGCAATGTCAACGTCCACCTCTGCTATTATGGCCAGTAGGTCTGAGAACTTATTTCCCAGACTGGGAGCACTTGTGCACATGACCTTTTGCTTTCTGCTACGATCCCTCCTGTTAGTCTCATTGTTTTCCCCATTGCCTACTATCCTTTCCCCATGTCTTCCCTCCTATCCCACTTTTTTACTTCTGTACTTTTTTTTTACCATTTTCAGCCATCTCTGAGATTTGCCTTTCTGTGGGGTTCTATCTATACACCATTTCCACTGGGGGAAGGTATTTCCCCAACTGTTGTCTGCCACCCTATTCAGATAGTTTACATGTTCACTGCTGATGTTTCTAACTCATTCACTAAGGACCTAGGCACCCCTCCCGGATAGATGCAGGCGATATCCCCTGTGCAGGCCCATCGCCTTCCAGGTGGACAAGGGGCCACATATTGCTTAGTGGGTCTATTACCATCCCCCCTCCCAGTACCATACAAACTGTGCTGGCAAGATTATTATAATACTGACTGTTCAAATTACATGTCAGCACAAAAGACGTCCCGCGGGTCCAACAGTGTGTCAGCCAAAAGGCATCCTCCAGGTGAATGAGTGTGTGAACATGTCAGGTCTGATAGGTTTACCTTACCTACTCTGCTATTGGTGATGAAGGGACAGGGGTCATCTGTAGAGAGGAAGATGGAGCGGCACAAATGATGTTCACTGGTGAGACAGAGTTGTACTTCTTGTTGCTATTCTGCCACCTGAATGACCACAGATGATGGTGCACACAATAAGGTGGAATAGACATGCGGTCTCTGATGCAGATGCCTCGCCTCCATCCAGAAGGTGTTATTTGCAGGCTCACTCATGGGGTAGGTGGCAACTGAGACACATATGACTTCATCAGGGTGGCTGGAGACACAGCTGCTATTGCCATCGCAAGTTAGGTCCTGCTCCCCTGCCTTACATTATATCACTTGCATGGGGTCTCACACAACAGTAAGCATTACCTCATACCTTGTTACACCCCTAGGAGTTAAGTAGCTCATCTTATAAGACAGAAAAACTACAGGAAGAACCATCATTGTTCAACCCCTGCCATAATAACAATCAACATGAGGGGCAGTCAAGCTAATATCCTTGAAATCCAAGTCATGAAATTCCCATTGCTTGTCGGGGAGAAAAAACATAAAAAAAAACTATCCCAATCAGTAAGCACACATGATTATGTAATTTTTGCTACATTTGTTTGCCTCCAACTGGTAATGTAAGCATCAAAATGTGTTGCTTTGCATTCACTTATTGCTCCTGTACTATAGGTAGGGGTCAAATCCAGTACCCCAAAACAGTTTAAGCTGTAACAATCCAGAACTGCCATAACCACCAGAATATGCAAATTTGCACATTCAGGTACTTATTTATTTATTTGAATTTTGTTGACGCCCACTGAGACAAAGCTGTCCCCTTTTCAGGGGTGACCCGGGAAATATAAGCATTCCATACATAAGATAAACATTGCTATACAGTGAGGGAAACAAATTACACTTATAAATACAGGAAATGAAAACATACAGGCCCAGATATTGAAACGGGTTACACTATGCGCAACAGAGATGCGCCAGCGCAAGTCCGAAAATGCACCATTCTGCCATATTCAGCGGGAGGCAGCTGCGCCCTCAAATTGCAATGCGCAAGAATGCAATGGTAATGAATGCATGTGCAACCGTAGGGGGAGGAAACATGAATAAATGGCGCAGTGCGATATTCAACAGCATACGCCATGCGCAATAGGGGAGCAAGCGGAAGTTGCGCAATAGCAGAAATGATCCAATATAAAAAGGAACAAGAGAGAGGCACAAGAACGCAATAGGAAAGCCCGAGGTCGGAGCAAGGTGACAGTTACAGAAGAGAGGGAAGCAGTGAGTGGGACTGGAAAGGAGCAGGACAGGGCACACCTGGGAACAAAGAGCAACAGGACAGGAGTGGGAGCCTGTGCCACTGTGCAGGAGAGACAGGGAAGTGCCACAGTGGACTGAGGGCAGTGGCAGTGGGCAGGACAGCCAAAGCTTGGAGGTGTACCCGGTGCAGGGGGAGTATCACAAAGGACAGCGGGGGGAATGGGATAACAGCTGCCGGGGGGGGGACACGAGCCAGGGACATGGCCAGTGCCACCTTTCAGATGGAGGCAGTAATGAAGGGTGTGAGAAGGCAGGCAGCAGGGGGGCGCGGCCGTGGAAGGGCCCATCAGCGATATGCCCCCAACAGGTGGTACCGAGCCCGCACCAGCTTCGAGTGCTACAGTGACACAGAGATTGTGGGCCTGTACCGCCTGAACCGGGTGATCCTGAGGTGGCTCTGTGAGCTGTGCAGTGATGAGATGCAGGCACCCACACGACAGAACCATGCTCTGTCGAGTGGAGAGACAGTAAGAGCTGTCATGTGCTTGCTCACCACAGGTACCTTCAGAGACCAACAGGGGACACAAGAGGCATAACCCAGTCGGCCGCGTCACGCCTACTCACACAATTCCTCAGCGCACTGCTGCTACATGCTGTGGAGTACATCCATTTCCTCAGCACACTGGCGGAGTGCACAGCACACATACAAGAGTTCCACAGGGTAGCATGTATGCCTGGTGTGCTCGGGGCCATTGACTGCACCCATGTGGCCATCCACATGCCACCTGGCCTGGAATGTGTCACATACATCAACTGGAAGGGCTATGCCAGCATCAACTGCCAGGTGGTGTGCGATGCTAGGGGGCGCATAACCAATGTCTGTGCCATGCACCCTGAGGGAGCACATGATGCCTTCATCTGGCACCAGTCTGCACTGTGCCATATGTTCAAGAGTGAGTACATCCCCACTGGACACCTAGTGGGTGAGTATGCAAATTACGCAGGATGACATGGATCTTGGGGGGGCATAGCCATGGGTACTGGCTTTGATGGCCCATGGCAGGGCGACGCTGATCACCAAACTAGTGTCCACCCTCTACACACAGGTGACAGTGGCTATCCACTCCGTCCCTGGCTGCTCACACCATACCGGCGGCCCGCGACCCCATCGCAGCGACGGTACAGTGAGGCACATGCCACCACACGCAGTGTCATAGAGTGGGTGTTCAGGATGCTGAAGGCACATTTCCGTTGCCTGGACACGTCTGGCGGTGCTCTACAGTACAGCCCCTTGAAGGCCTGCAAGCTATTCCTGGCCTGTTGCATCCTGCACAACATGGCCAACGACCGTGGGATAACTGTAGAGGTCGAAGAGGGGGACAGCGATGGGGACGATGAGGATGCCGGTGCAGATGGTGATGGGCAGCCCCCCCCTTGCGCGAAGGGACCCCCGACTGATCCAGATGTCGCAGCTGCACCAGGACACCATCACAGAGGAGCACTTCAACCAACCCAGGTAAGTCATGGGGCCATGTACAACCACCAATGGCAAGGGCACAACCCACAAACTCGCATGGACAAACCTCAGAGGCGCATGGCGGAAAGGGAATTGGCTGAGCGTGGAACCGCACACACAGTCAGGGATGAGCAAGGCCTAACACGGCACGCAGTCACACGCACACACACCCCCACAAGACATGCACAAGGGGTAGAAGGCACGCCGACCCCGACCGCCACCCCAAGCCACACACAGGTCCACAGATGACCATGCCCAGTGCCCGTCAGTGTGCGTGTCTCAGACGCTGGGCACCATTGCACTGTCTGTCACTTGTGCTCCAACTGCATGCTGGTGATGTACAGTGTCGTGGTGCCTGCACAGGGTTGCTGGCACACCTGTGCCATGGAGGGGTTCTGGCCATGTGTATACGACTGCTGTGGCCACACGCCGGGGGCTTGGTTGACCTGCTACTGTGTCTCTGTGTTGGTGTGCCCTTGGGTATGGGTGGTTGTTTGTCTGTGCACTGTGTTGCATCCTGTGTGGCACATGCTTCCGTGCAAAACTGTGGGTGTCTGCGCTGGCTGTTGTGGGCAGTGCTGGGACGGGGTTTGTTCTTGGGAGGGTGTGCAGGGTGCTGTAACACTGGTGGTGGGGTCCGGGGCATGCCCTGTCATGTGTGTGTGGTAACTCGTGTGCCGACGCATGGTCGGTCTCACAGCTGTACCGGGGGGGGACGTGCATGGCGGCACTGTGTATGCAGACGTTGCTTCACTGTCTGCTGCTGCCCACTGTTGGGTGCTCGTGGTGGGGCTGCCTTGCATGGTTCTGTGGTGCACAGGGTTGTATTGTCACAGTGGGGGTGGTGGCACGCTCGGAGTGTTCTGCACTGTTGGGCGCTACTCCTGGGCAGGGTGTATGGGGATTGTGGTGCAGGGTGCGCTCTGCATTGGTGGGATGGCGTGGCACAGGGTGGACGGGCATCCATGTGTGATGGTCCCAGCTTGCAAGGGGGTATGCTGGTGCACCATGCTACGGCGGTGGGTTTCTTGCTGGTGTCCCTGGGCTGGTGGTTCTTCCTGCTCTCCTCCGGTTATGCAGTGCATGGGGTGTGGGGGGTGAGGTCTGTTCTGCTGTGTGCTCCTCTGCCCATCCCTGCCATGGGTGGTGGGCCCCTGCATCCCGTCCCTGGTTGTGCTGTTGCGCTGCTGCCCTGCTCCGCTAGGCATCCCTGGTTTTACGATTGCACATCTGACCTGCACCACTGCACATTCCTGGTTGCGCTATGGCGCAGTTGACGCGATATTCAGTCGTATGCCGCAGGTGCATCTTGACCTGCGCAGTGTTTGAATATCACACGTGTTGCGCATGGGCGCAGTGGACTTATGCTTGCTCCTACTATTGCGCACTTTTGTGGCACAGTTTGAATATCTGGGCCACAATGTACAGAGATACATTGTGACTTGTGGGTTATACTCAATGTATCCTACAGTAAACAGGCAGGACAAGGAATCCAAAAATAGATGAGCTTAACATAATTACAAAGGATGAGGGCACTAGGTAGGTCTAGTAAAGGCGGTGTGGTACATACACATACATACTGTCTATTGAACATTCTATACATGTATCTAGGAGAGTTAAAGAGAGAAATGTGTGAGGAGTTAAAATTGCCATGCTCAGTAAGACATATGGGGTAGAGGAAGGGTGAGGTTGGTTGGGAGTGAGGGCAGGCATGGAAAGGGAGGGAAGACCTGTGGGAGGGAGGGCATATAGAACAAAGTAGAGATTATTTACAGTCACAGAATGGACTTGCAACAATTGTGTATTTTGCCAAATGTTAAGGTGGGAGCAACATCTGTCAGTGACTTGGAACGGTCATGCTACTTCACAGATGATGCCCTTCACCTGCTGGAGCAGCTACCTGACCCAGCCACAGATTTTCCCGCTGCTGTAATGACCCCATGACAGTATGATTGCCAACTGAAAGGCCAAGAGTACCCACCAAAAGGATTAATGCCCACCATAAGAGCAGAAATGTCCACCATAAGGCTAAAATGACACATAGACCATGATGGCAGGAAAAGACCACAGGTCCATATAGTCTAACCATATTGTCTATAATCCTTGGAACCTACTGTACCTCCAGGGAGATCCAGAATGTCATTCTCCAGCTGTGAATTCAACCAGGATTTCTTGCCTGGCATATGCTGATGATATTATTCTAATTTCAAATTCATTACTTGGTTTGCAAAGAAAGTGGAATATTTCACATTACTATGTAGAAAAGACAAGCTAATTATAAATATGAATAAAAGAAATATGGTCGTGTATGGTGTCATCGAGGCACAGGTAAGGAAGCATAGGAAAAAACAGGAGCAGTTGTAGAATTCACAAAAAGTATTTATTAGCACTAGCAGTAATATAGAAAAATAAAATTGTTCAGAATAACTATTTACAAAGGCAGAATAAACAGAGAAGAGCTATCTGAGTTTCTCTTCAGTCTCTGTGTGTGTCTCTCTCAAAACATTGCAGCTTTGTTTTTATAAGTCCTTGCAACCCCCTTCTTAACAAGCATCCTGTTTTTTTTCTAAAATGTTCTTGTATATTTCAGGGCAGTTGCTGCAAGAACACAATGTCCCAGAACTGAGGCCCCCTTTCCACAGCTTCTGCACAAAATTTAAAAATTGCTTTTCTGGTTAACCTCTTGAGTTCCCAGTAGCTTTTTGCAGTCATCTCAAACTATAATTATATATATTTCAACAGTATAGCTATATAATTTCTAAACAAATAGATCCCATCAGCTACATTTCCACATAATGATTTGCATATATTTTTATGCCAGCAGACATGCAAGGGAGGAAAAGACAGAAACAGCAAGTGAAGGTAGACAGACAGTGAGAGGCAAAGAATTGCAAGACTGTCTGGGAGATCAAATACTAGGTCTCACAGGAGAATTTGGTTGCACAACCAGACAGACAAGAGACAGGAAAGGAAAGAACAGAACAGATCCCTGCATTCAAACTCTCCATAACAACTGGGACAATGTCATATGCAGGGCCCCTGGTGTTCTGCAGCAGAATTTTCTGATTTCTGCGACAGGGCTCCTTGACTTCTGCAGCAGCATTTTCTGATTTCTGCGGCATGATTTATTCATTTCTCTGGTAGAATACAGTCCTGTCATTGGCTAAATATGATGTGATGTCATCAATGACATCATATACTGAGCATAGAGGAGGGGCTTCAGGATAAACGAGGTGGGAAAGAAAGCCTGACACTATGGAAAAACAGTATATTTATATGAAAATTCACCAAAAACAATGAATTCTGTGGCACTATATATATATATTCTCTGGCATGATGCAAATTCTGCGGCAAATTCCGCAACTGCAGAACTGCAGAATTCCAGGGGCCTTGGTCATATGCTATCCTGTCACATACACTCCCCTCCTTAAGAGGGAATCTGTTTTATTAAACAGATTTCCAAAACTTTCTGTTAATTCTCTAACATTAGCTTCTAACATTTAGAAATTAAGCACATGTGCAGTATCCTTTTTTCTATAACAGTATAGCAAACAGTAAAGTTTAAACTCATACATTTGTTTTTCAACCTTCAGAACCCTCAATTCTTGATCCATATCTTAACAGAAAATCAGCATTGCTATTCTCTTTACCAGATTTGTGTATCACATTTAATTTAAATGGCTGTAGGGCCAGGTACCACCTTGTGATTCTGGAATTTTTATCTTTCATTTGGTTAAGCCAACAGAGAGGATTGTGATCTGTCTGTTATAAGTACAAAGTCAATTCCTAGCAAATAAAACCTAAGGGACTCCATGGCCCACTTTGCTGCTAAACATTCATTTTAGATGGCGGAGTACCTTTTCTCTCTGTCATGCAGCTTCCTACTTATGTACAGAATAGAATGTTCCGTCCATCTATATTTCAACTCAGGACTGTACCTAGACCCACCTCTGATGCATCTGTTTGTAACAAAAATGGTTTCTCAAAATCTGGACTTCTTAAAACAGGCTGAACATAATGCAGCCTTAATGGCTTGAAAAGCATCATCACATTCTGAGGTCCATTTCTCATTATTTAGTACTGTTTTTTTGTGAGTGCAGTAAGGGGAGTAGCTAATTCAGCAAAGTTGGGAACAAATCTCCGATAATAACCAGCCAGCCCAAAAAATTACCTGACATGTTTGTTTTAGGGACAGGACTGTTGGCTACTGCTTCTATTTTAGAAATGTCTGGCTTAACTTCTCCATTTCCCAACACACAGCCCAAATATCTGGTTTTCTGCATGCCCAATGCACATTTGGTAGGATTAATAGTCAGATCTGCATTTTTGATAGCTCGGATAACTGCTTGTAGGTGTTCCAGTGGCTTTTCCAGTCTGGACTGTACTTCATGACATCATCTGGGTATGCAGCACAATAACCAATGTAAGGGGATAAAATGACATCCATGTACTGCTGGAATGTAGCTGGCGCACCATGTAAATCAAATGGCATGGTGGTGAACTGATAGAATCCAACAGGAGTGGCAAATGCAGATTTGTCTCTGGATTCTTTAGCTAAAGGAATTTGCCAGTAACCCTTGGTGAGATTGAGGGTACCGATATACTTTGCACTACCTAGTCCATCCACCAAAAATCATCTATTCTGGGCATAGGATAACTTTCAAATTCTGACACTTGATTAAGTTTCCTAAAGGCAGATTCTAACACTCCCTTCTTTTTTGTTTACAATTACCGTTGGAGATGATCAAGCACTCCTCGACTTTTCTATGATACCCGATTCTTTCGTTTTTTCTATTTCATTAACCATGTCAGCTCTTAACCGCTGTGGTAACCTGTATGTCTTTTGCCTAATAGGGCAAGCATTCCTTGGCACTATTACGTGCTCGACCCCTTTTTACTCAGCCTGGTACCATGGTAAAAGTACTGTTAAATGTCTTTAGCACATTACAAATTTCTGCAGTTTGTTCTGAGGTTAAGGAAACATTCACCTTTACAGCATCAGCAGTCACAGTTTGTTCCAGTTTATCATACGCTACATCAGTATCTTCTTTATCAGTTTCTGGTAAAACTAGCAAAGCAGCTTTTGGTGTTTTTTTTTTTTAACCTATTTCTTGAGGAGGTTAACATGGTATATCTTAGTAGGATTTTTCCTTTCAGGGGTCTCAGTCTCGTAGTTAATGGTGCCAGTACGTGTAAGCACTCTATAAGGCCCTTGACACTTCATTAACAGTTTATTTTCTGTTGTGGGTAACAGTAGCAAAACATTTTCACCTGGCTCAAAAACTTATTCTTTTACCCCATGGTCACAATATACCTTCTGCTGGTTTGGGGCCTCTTCCTGATTACTATGGGCAATTTCAGCATATTTTGCCAGCTTCTTTCTTGGGGCACACATCTAAGATGTTATGTAAGCATTAATCACCGCCAGAGGAGGGCTTTGCTGGTGGATTAATGCCGGCTAGAGGGTTGGTGCCCGGGCATGGCCGAGGGTCAACACCTAGCGAGCATTAATCCACGGCAGACCCGACGCTGAAGGTGATGTCTATATTATATAGGCTTGCCGTGGCGGCGAGCCTATGTTACCCCATCACCTCCGGCGACCTGCATGGCCGGGCGGAACCCCTATGGACACAAAAGACGGGACACAGGTCATGCAGTACAGGTTATTTGTGACACAGCTCAGTGTCGCCCGGTGGAATGGAGCGTCAGGATTCGCCAAAGTGCCACAGCTGACTGACACCGAGCGGGTATTAAGCCACAGGTAACACCCGCTTGGTCAGTACCGGCTGTGGCCATGGAAACACCAGAGGGTAGCCGCCCACTCCGTCACCACCGCGAGCCGCCACCGGCAGTGCTACAGAGCCGCCAAGCCCCGCTGGCCCCCACGTCACCAGCAAGCATCCGACCTGAACTGTGTTGTGTTCTGCAGATCGGGAGAGGAGCGGACCAAGTCAGCAAGTAGACGCGAAGTAGTAGTCGAGAGGAGAAGTGCACCGTGGCACCAGAGTCATGGACTGGTGCTCGGACGCTTGCTGGTGACGCGGGGGCCAGCGGGGCTTGGTGGCTCACAGTGGTGATGGAGCGGGCGGCTAGCCTCTGGTGTCTCCATGGCTACAGCTGGTACTGACCGAGCGGGCGTTACCTGTGGCTTAATACCTGCTCGGTTTCAGTCAGCTGTGGCATTTCGACGAATCCTGACGCTCCATTCTACCGGGCGAGACTGAGCCGTGTTACAAACATTGTTTCTGAATGGGGTTATCTTCCCATGTTTCTTTAATCACATCCAGTGGCCCTCTTGGCTGCCTGCCATACAGCATTTCAAATTATGAAAACCCTGTTGATGCATGTGGCACATCTCTGTAAGCAAAAAGTAGGTAAGGCAAGTATTGGTACCAATCTTTCCCTTCCCTTTTTACAAACCTTTTTAACATGCGTTTTAGGGTTCAGTTAAAATGCTCAACAAGACCGTCTGTCTGAGGGTGATAGGGGGAGGTTCTTATGGCAGTGATACCTAGTAGTCTGTACAGTTCCTTAAGTAAGGCTGCACCAACGTTACTATCCTGATCAGTAATAGTTTCTTTAGGTATGCCCACTCTGCTGAAAATGTTTACAAGCTCTACTGCCACTTTTGAAGCTGTGACAATACAAATTGGAACTGCTTCTGGGTATTGAGTAGCATAGTCACATACTACCAGGATAAACAGCTTAATCTGGTTCAAGGTTAGTTGGCATTCATCTGTATCCCCCTCCCCCGGGTCGTGCCTGAAAATAGGCAGGATTTGTCTACTGCACTTACACGGTCAACAAAAACTAAAAAAAAAAAAAAATCTATTACCCTTTTTACTTTTTTCCAAAGGACCAACCACATCAACTGCAATTCTCTCAAAAGGCACATCTGTCAAGGGTAGGGGCACCAGGATCACCTTATCTTTTCTAATGACTGGAACTACTTTCTGACACTCAGCACAAGAATTGCAGTAGGTAGCAACATCTTCATGAATTCCAGGCCAGTAAAATCTATACAGCAATCTGGCAAGGGTGCGATCCCTTCCTGTGTGACTAGTCCTAGGGCTATCATGTGCTATCTGTAACAACTCTGTTCTATACTTCCGTGGTATAACCAATCGTTCTGTCTGTTCCTGTGTCTGAGGTTTAACCCAAACTCTGTACAGTAACCCATTATATTTTTTAAATATTGGTACACCCTGTTTTGGTTTCACCCTCAGCTGCTTAAAATAACCCTGTAGAGAAACATTGTTAGCTTGTTCTAAAAGAAAATCACAATCAGTAATCAGTTTAGTTTCAGCATTTTCATCTGTTAACCCCTTATGTCCATCAGTCATTTGTTGCCACAGTTTCTTCAGGCATCATCTTTCTTTCCTGGATTTCTGGATCTTGGAGCTGTGCTCAAACAAGTACGAATCAGAGTCACTGAAAGGAAAGGTGTTCCCACCATTTGAGATCCTCTTTGCCTGAGCTCTTGTTATCACTGCTGCTGAAACTGCAGGGTTCAGTTCCTCTGAGATTAACTCGGTAAAAGCTGGACAGTCATTTCCAATACTCATGGGTACAGGTAACTTAGGTACTACCCTCACTTTCATTTGATGCAACACACCCTTATGGTCAGAGTCACTTGGGTGGTGGGATAGTATCGATTGTCCCTGTGGATGCAGATGACACCAGTATCTGGTCCTTTTGGACATTGTTTTCCCAGCACTTCAGTGTGCACTAGGGTCTGCCTGCTTCCCCGAATCTGTATGTCTCTTCACAGTTTTATCTCCCACCTTCACATCTGTTAAGCACTTGCCCCAATTTGCTAAGGACAAATCTGCTCCAGTATCACTCTTCTTGCAGCAATTTCTTGCAATATGACCTGGCTTATTATGACTATAGCAAATAACGTCTTTGGGCACAGATTTGTTATCCCACCTTATCTTATCAGACTTGGTGTTTAAATGGGAAAAAGAGTGTCTTACCGATGCTTGGCTGTTACTTCACTGCTGTGGCATCCGTCTGGCCATTTGGTAGACTTCAGCCAAAGAAACAACCTTTTCCCCACTTTCTGGTCGATGTTCCTTTACCCAAAGCTGCACATCTGTAGGCAGGATGTTGATGAATTGCTCCACTGCAAATGTGTCAATGATCTGTGGGACTGTTTTACTCTCTGGTTGAAGCCATTTTATCAGGAGTTCTCAGAGTCAGGTGAAGGCTTCGCGAGGATTGTTGACTGAGTTGTACTTCAGAGATCGAAATCTCTGCCTGTAGGTCTCTCCTGAGATGTCATACCTTTTCAGGATTTCGTTTTTCACCAGGTCATAGTATTCTGACTGTGCAGTGTCCATATTGCTGTAGGCAAGTTGGGCTTTCCCTATCAGGTAGGGTAAAAGTCTGATTGCCCATTGCTGCTTTGGACACTGGCAGGCTGTGGCAACCCTTTCAAAGGTTGTCAGGTATGCTTCGATATCATCAGAGGGACACAACTTTGTAAGTTTAATGGCCTTTAAGTTGCTTGTGTTTTGTTGCTCGTCTGGATCTGTGCCAGATCCTCTGCCTTTGATAGCTTGCAAGGCACCCAGCCATCGCTGCTCCTGTCGCTGCATCTCTTCTTTCATCTGCTGCTTCTCTTTGCCCCTCTGTTTCTCTGTCTCTTTTTGTTGTATAGCCCACCATTTGAAAAAGTCCATCAGGCTTTCAGGTTCTGTCACTGCCTGTTGTTTTTCCATAACTTGTGCTGGCTGTACAATCTCAGCTTGGACTTCTGTCTCTACTAGTTTGGCTGCCATTCTTTTGGTAACCCCTCCCGGACTTGCTGCTCCAGAATCCATACCTTTCTTTATGCTTCCCTGGTACTAGGTCCGGTACCTGCCCTCAAAACTCCTGGCTTAGAGTATGCACGGCATAAATCCCACTTAGGCTAACATCATCTGTCATCAAGGCAAAGGTAACAAAGCATAGGAAAAAACAGGAGCAGTTGTAGTATTCACCAAAAATATGTATTAGCACTAGCAGTAACATAAAAAAATAAAATTGTTCAGAAATAACTATTTACAAAGGCAGAATAAACCGAGAAGATCCATCTGAGTTTTTCTTTCAATCTCTGTGTGTCTCTCTCAAAACATTGCAGCTTTTTTTTTTATGTCCTTGCAACCCCCTTCTTAACAAACATCCTGTTTTTTCGGAAATGTTCCTTGTATATGTCAGGCAGTTGCTGCAAGAACACAATGGTAGGTAGGTAGGTGGGTAAAAATTTTATTTATACAGTATAACACCATTAGGGCTATAATATGCCCTATTTACAAGGTGAACCTGTGCAAATTATTACATTTACAAACATCGAATACAATACAATTACAAGAAAGTAAAAACAAGACATACTATCAGAATACAAAACCAAATAAGTAACATTTTATATTCAGATACAAATCAATAAATAAGTCCGACTCACATTAATTTTATATACAAGTGCCAGTACATAATACTTCATTACCAAGATTCCACGGCTTAAACAGTGGTATTGCACATGCATCGAAAGGGATATTCCTGTTTTATAGCAGCCTTAAACCTGTCCCTTGTGTAAACCTGATCTCGTAATTGTAATGGAATTGCATTCTAACTAGTAGTGGATTTATATTCAAAAGTCATTTTACTGAAATTATTGGTTATCTTGGGTTGTATAAATTTCCTGGATGTTTTTAATCTCAACTTCAGACCATGATTTGGTCTATGCAACTTTATCATTAATTGTAACAGGGCCTCATTTTTTAGAATACCCCAAACTTGATTTATCCATATTTTCTTTCTTCTTTGCTCTAATGTATCTCAACTTAATGCACTATACATAACACAATGATGTCTATTAAATATACAATTCAACACATATCTTCAGTCAGTCAATCAATCAAAATCTTTATCCAGGTGGGCACCATTGAGCAAGGCTCATTTGCAAAGTGGACCTGGTCATGCATACATCAAAGTACAGTACAGAAGCAGGTATACAAAAAGCAATAATATACAAGGAAGAAAAAGTATATACAGTGTATACAGTATAGTACAAGGTTGAAATAAATAAAAAAACAGCATTATTTTACAATTGAAGAAGTCAGCAGATGTACAATCAACCATAGGCATACAGGGGTTATAAGCAGAGATCTTTTGAGTGAGGCAGCCGGCAACTACACATATAGGGGAAAGAGGCCATGTATGGGGTGACAGGTTAGAGAGGTAAAGAACAGGAGGGATATATTACCGACGACTGGGGGAAAATTGAGTTAAAACCACAGAAAGTGACGATGGCTGTCGTGTACTTGTTTATTATGATAATGACGGAGGAGGGGTAAATAATTGGAACACTACTATGTATGGGGTGGGACTTTAGCCAGGCTGGAGTAGACAGGGAAGGGTGGGTGCAACAGGAAGAGTTAATAGGGAAAGAGTGAGAGCCAGGGGTAGAAACATGGTGAACATCAGGATGGAAGGGGGGAGTTGCGGAATTAGTGGGCTAGCGGTGAGGAAAACATTTGCCAGGTGCTTTCATGTACCGATCGTAGAGTGCCTTGAAGATATTCAGGCTAACAGGGCAGTTCAGCTTCAAGTTCCTTTGTAAACCGTTCCACAATGTGGGTAAAGAGAAGCTTAGAGCAGCTTTGCCAAAATGAGTTTTGACCCTTGGAACTTGGAGGGCAATTAGGGAATATCTCCTTAGAGCATAGGTGCCTAACACACTCCGGGGAATACAATCTGAGACATATGAGGGGAGCTTGTTGGTCACCGCTTTGAAGGCCCATAGGGCAGCATTTCTATTCCTTCTATAGTGAAGAGAAGTCCAGCCTAACGATGAGTACAGGGAGCAGTGGTGTGTGGAAAGTGGAAGGCCAGTAATGAACCTGATAGCTCTGTGGTAGAGGGTGTCCAACTTGGCCAGCGCAGAGGCAGTGCAGTCACTGTAGAACAGGTACACGTACTCTATTAAAGATAGGAGGGTAGCTTGAACCAGTTGAATCTCGTCCTCCTTTGTGAGCAGGTGGTTAATTCTGTAGAATAGTCCTAATCTTTGCCTTAGTTTCTTCTGTAGTTCTTCGAGATGGTCGGTGAAGGAAAGTTTATGATCGAGCCAAACTCCTAGATATTTGAATTTAGCTACATACTGTAGTGTTTCTCCAAGAATAGTGGTAATTTATGCTGCATGCAAGGAGGGGGAGAAGAGCATGGCTTTTGTCTTTTACGCATTGAGCAAAAGCTTTTTGTTTATGAGCTGGTATTGTAGAAGGTTAAATTCAGCTTGGAGGTCTTCCCAGGCTGCTTCCAGCGTGGGACGACTCAAGTACAGTGCAGTGTCGTCCGCGAATAAGTGGATGTTGGCTTTTTTGATGGGGTCATTGATGTTGTTAATGTAGACTGCAAAGAAGAGGACCAAGGATAGAGCCCTGTGGCACACCCTCAGCATAGGTTTTAGTGGAGAAAGATCACCTTCAGCTTTAACCTGCTGTTTCCGTTCTCCGAGGTAGTCTGCAAACCAGCACATAGATTTATGGTCCAGGCCTAAGGTGCTTAGGGAGGAAAGAAGCAGGCTGTGATCGACTGTGTCGAATGCCTTACTAAGATCCAAGAAAACAGCACAGACATGCTTCTTGTTGTCAAGGTCTAGGAGCCAATCGTTGGTCACCTTAGCTAGGGCTGTTATGGTACTGTGATCACTAAGACGTCAGGTAGGGTGTGGCTCACCCAAGCCTGGATAAGGGTAAACTTTTTCAGCAAACTACAGGCATGAATCCAGACAGAACCGGGTTTAATAGGCTTCTGGATTCTGAGTATACCCCTAGCTAGCCACGCATTATTTTTTCTAGTAATTTAGACAGGATGGGGAGGAGGGAGATCGGTCTGTAATTATTTAGATTACAGGGGTCATCTGCTTTTAATAGAGGGATGACATGGGCTATTTTCCATTGAGGGGGGAAGCTACCCTGGGAGAGTGACATGTTGAATAGGTGGGTGATTGGCACCGCAAGCACATGGTAGGCACATTTCTGATAGTATGGCTCTATGAAGTTGGAGCCTGCTCCTATCCTGGTGTCCAGTTGCAGCAGTAGGTCTTCCACCTCTTTTAGAGAGACAGGCAGGAGGGAGAAAGCCTCCTCGGTAGAGGGTGACTCATGGGTTGGTGGGCCCTGAGCTGTGCGGAGGTCATTGGCAGGAGAAGTATCAAATGCTAGCCCTGCCATTGCAAAATGGTTATTTGAGGGCTTCCAATATCTCCGATCAGTTAGAGATAACGCTGCCACCGGACTTAATTTTTGCTGTAATGGAATTACCAGGCGCATGTCCAGACATGTCTTTTAATGTTTTCCAGAGCTTTGAAGGATTTCTTGAGGCAGAGACTAGCTCCAAACGATAGTAGGCGGCTTTGGCTGCTCTGACCAACTTGGTGCACTTGTTACGTGCTGTCTTAAAGAGACAACAATCCGAGTCGTTCTTGCTTCTTCTGGCTTTTTTCCATAAAGTATCCCTTTTTAACAGGGAAGCCCGAGCTCAGATGAGAACCAATGGCAGGTGCTGCTCCTGACCCCCACCTTAACCAAGGGTGCATGCTTATTTAAAGCCTCACTTAAAATATCATAAAAAATAGCATATGCCCTGTTAACCATTTTGGCTATGAAGAATTCCTGCCATCATGGTGAATGTTTCAAGTCATGGACATAAGCAAACAAATAAAATTTGCATTTGCACCTCTTAATAGAGAACTATGCCACAAACTGTGGGTTGTGCACGGATCTAATGGTGGTGATTATACAATGATTGCTAATGTCAGAGAAAAATGTTCCAACGTGAGAGAACAGGTGTGGCTTGCTAACCAAAATTATATCTAAGAGGGAGCTGTTGTTAAGGTTCTTTTTATTTGGGCAAGTAGGCTCACCAATGAGTTGCACCAGCCCTAGAGTGTCACAAAAGGATTTCAAGGGAGCTGATGCACTTGATAGGCAATCATAGTTCAGGTCACCAAGAATAATTGTTTCCAAGGAACTGAGCCCCAGTACGGAACTGAGTTGAGACAAGAGATGCGGCCCGGCAGAAGGGGGCCTGTAGCAGCCTATTACACAGAGTGCACAGGAAGAAGAAAGTTTGATCTTTAGGTTCAAGCACTCAAATTCTTTGGTGGAGGATGATGCATCTATGCATGCGACTGAGTATTTGTCCCTTACATAAATTGCCACCCTACCTCCTTTTGATTGCCTATCCGCTCGGAAGAGTAAATAATTTGGGATATTGATTTCATTGTCTGGGGTGGCTGGCCTAAGCTAAGTCTCAGTGATCATTAGGACGTCAGGTAGGGTGTGGCTCACCCAAGTCTGGATAAGGGTGAACTTCTTCAGCAAACTACAGGCATTAAGATGCATGAAAGACATTCCTTTGATACCTGCCAGGTCTGATGGAGAAGCAAGGGTGGCTAATGGTCCTGGGTTGAGTTCGACATTGCCTGAGCACAATAGTGAAAGAAGCAGGATTCTTTTTAAGGCAACGAACTGTAATTTGTAAACACTGTTTTTTCGGCGATAGGGGAGGCGGTGTTGATGGGTAGGCCTGTACCCACTCCTGTTGTTATATTGGCCTAGTGTTGCAGCCACTAGTGTCCTGGTAGAAATTTTCCATGAGTAGGAAGTCTCAAGTCTGGATGGGGGAGTAATCTGCAGAGGCAGCTTGGGAGATGTCCCACTCCCCGGCAGAGAGAGCTGAGAAGCCCAATAGTCCAGAATGGCTACCTGAAAGGAGCTGTTGGACTCAGGACAGGGAGAAGCGCAAGGGTCATTTCACTTTAGGGAGGGATGAGGGTTCCGAAGAATTGACAGACACCGCCAGTATATGGCACCCAATATTCCCTTCACCATCCTTGTACTCATTATGTGAGTGACTGTCATGGCCCTCATTGTGATGTGTATGTATTGTACATATTGTAGATGTTAGTTTAACTTTCTCTTGCCAAGCTTTAACATGTGAATTCTCTGTATATTATTGTGTTATAAATAACATTTTCTTGTTTCTGTATGTATAACTGTCTCATAAGTATGTGATGTAATTGCTGTGCACCAACTCGAACCTTGACCTTATCAGGTCCATCTTGTAAATGAGCCTTGCTCAATGATGATCGCCTGAATAAATAAAGATTTGATTGATTGATTGATTGATTGAGCTGAGTGCTAGTAAAGCTAGTGACACACCGAGGAACCAGCTGTAATTTCCCATGGTAGATCTAAACACTACAACAGCCAGCAATAAAAGCCACTGGAAACCTAGACCAATCAGCAATCAGGTGTCATAAGTTCAAATTCCTTTTGTTGGCCGAGAGGCGGTTTTGGCGCTGAACGTACCTGTGGAGCAACTCTTTGCAGCTGAGCCAGTGAGGTGGTTCAAGGCTGCAATCCGGTGTGGCAAGATTGGTCTGTAGCTTTCGTTTCTGTTTCTGGCCTGCTTCACCAGTACAGAATGGAAGTGGGGGAAGGAGTTCAAGTCTTGCAGCCTTAGTGGATGAGCATGGTTCCGCCTGAGAAACAGGCAGAAAAACCCTGGGGATGGTCCTCAGAAAGAGAGGTATCCCAGGTCCACTAGAACAGAAGAGGAAGTAGAAAATATAATGTGTTTCCTCTTTAACAGAAAAGACAGCTGTTGTAGCCCTCTAGTGGCTGTGTAGTATCATTTGCAAATGAGAAAGTAGGGTAAAAATGAAATTGTTGCTTTACAAAAATGAATAGTCTCTCAGGGTCAGCAGTGCTGATAAATGTCTCTAATGAAGCAAGGTAAAATGAAGACCAGCAGGAAGAAGTCAGTGAGGCTCAGATCCTCCAATCAGAGTGTTAGCGCTGAAAATTCAGAATGTCCAAAGGCGCCAAATACCAACGTACCTGAGGGGGTATACGGCTTTTGGCTGTTTCTGTAGATTTCTGGGCCCTGCAACGAACCGGAGTTCAGAGGATGACGGCAGTTTCAACAGGAGAAGAAAGCCTCAGGGTCTGCTAATTTGCAGTAGCAGAATCGTGGGTTGCTTCCCAGGACAGGCTTGTAGCTTTTCCTCTGGTGGCGCGGTGTGAGCCAGTCTATTGTAGGACTAATCCAATTTAATTCATTTTTTTTTCAGCATGCAAATATATGTGACACCCATAGTCCATGATTGGCAAAATCAATTGATTAGCTATCATGGAACATACATTCAAAGTAGTACAATTTTTAAACCATCTCATAGCTCCTATGTCCCAGAACTGAGGCCCCTTTTCCGCAGCTTCTGCACAAGGCTTAAAAATTGCATTTCAGGTTACCCCCTTGAGTTCCCAATAGCTTTTTGCAATCATCTCAAAACTATAATTATATACATTTCAACAGTAACACTATATAATTTCTAAACAAATGGATCCCAATATCAGTTACATTTCCACATAATGATATGCATGTATTTTTATACCAGCAGATATGCAAGGCAGGAAAAGACAGAAACAAAAAGTGAAGGTAGAAGGACAGTGAGAGGAAAATAATTGTGAGACTGTCGGGGAGATCAAATCTTAGGTCTCACAGGAAAATTTGGTTGCACAACCAGAAGACAAAGACAGGAAAGGAAAGGAAAGAACAGAACAGATCCCTGCAGTCAAAATCTCCATAACAACTGGGACAGGGTCCTATTCTACCCTGTCACAAATGGAAATGGAGCCAAATAAATTAACATTATTTATCAGTAAGGAGAACATGTTAACTAAACCCTATTTTGATTATTTAGGGTTGAGATTCACGTACAATTGTTCATGGACCCTGCATGTGAAAGTCATATTACAAAAATTAAAAACCGCCTTTTCGACTGTCAAAAGAGTTCTCATGAAAATAGGTCAGTCGTCCATCAAAGGGCTTTTACAGGCAACAAAATACAAAAATAAAAGCATCTGTATTGCAGTATGCATCTGAAATATGGTTTGCATCAAAATAATAAAAATTCAGCGATTCAGCATATTAAGAATTAAGAAAGAAGTTTTAAGCAAAGAATTGGTACAATTGTCTTTATCTGCATTAGCTCTCGAGAGGAGAATAGTCTTTCTGCTGAAGCTTTTTCTTTTGCATGAGAAAAGATTGCTAAGACAGTGTTTGGAGGAATAAATACAATATCATAAATGAAATTTTACATCCAATACAATGACAATTATACAAGAGCATTTGTTCCCTCTGGGGTTGGGAAACTTACTCTGTGGAAATTACTTCACTACTTTTTTTGAAATTAAAAATCAAATTAAAATGTAAATCCAGGATGTTTCAATCTGCCAGGATAGGAAAAAAATTAACAAACTATGCCACTATAGATGGTTTAAATTTTTGAAATTGGATCACAGATCAGATCCCTATTTGACTATTCTTAAAAATCCAAAACATAGGAGAATTATAACTAGATATAGAATGGAACTATATGCTGCAAATTATATATATTTTGCTCAAAAAAGAGCTGAAATATATCCAATGTGTAGATGCCAACTGGGGAGAGGATGATCTTTAACTTATGGTATTACATTGTCCACAATTTGAATTATTGTGGACAAAATGGTTGGCTACCCTTGATCCCCCCACCTGACAAATTAATAGAATATTTGTTTAACATGTAGGATTTCCAGGTACTAGGATTACTGTGTAACTTCCTAAGGTCCCTAAAACGTTGACCGTGAAAGTAATAGGATGAACTTGTTAGAACTGGTAATCCACAATGAAACAATGGGCAAATGTCTAAAGCACTTTTGATGGAAAGGTTCATGAATGGACTGTCTTCACTATGACAATATGTGCAATCATGTTTTACTATGACAAATTTATTGTCAAAAAGATATGCAAAATAATGTGAAAGGTATTAATCGTTTTAATAATATTTTACTTTGTTATTTATTGTAATGACTTGTGTCGAACAAATACATTTTCTACCTACTTACTGTACCTCCAGGGCAGTAACACTCCCCATCCCTTCCATGTTCTCCACCCTGCTCTTGTCACCCAGGTGATTACTATTTCCTTCATTCTATCTCATGCCTGCTTCAGTCCCCTGACTGTGTTTGCACCCACCACTTCAGCCAACACACTGTTCCATGGTTCCACCACCCTTTCTATAAAGAAATACTTTCTCAAGTCCCTCCTGAACCTTCCTCCCATTAATATCCACTCATGACTACGTGACCCGAGGTTGGTATTCAAGGTAGATAACTCCCCACAGTATACTTCGTTAATTCCTTTATGGAACTTGAAGGCTTCTGTCATACATCCCCTCTCCTTTCTGGTTTCTAGTGAATACATATTTCGTGCCTTGAGGTGCTCCTCACAAGATGTGTCCTGCTGGCCCTGAATCATTTTTGTTAGTCTGCATTGCACTGTTTCTGAACTATCACTGTACTTTCTGAGGTAAGGACTCCAGAACTGGATGCAGTACTTCATGCGAGGCCTCACCAGGGATATGTATAGGGGTGGTATGAAAAAATTACTCACCTTAGTAATGTTGTTTCTTCTAATGGAGTCTTGCTATATTATGACAATTGCAGTATGACTGCAGGTTAGAACTGCTCCGGAGGTGAAATAGTTAACTTTCCATGAAGGCATGGAATCTTGAGCGTGAGCTCGGTTAAGGAAGCTCTGTCTGGTTGCTTTCAAACCTAAACTGTCAGATCGTTATGAGCAAACTCACTAAGGTTCTGTGTGGAAGCTGTAAACCTACACTAGCCAACTGGCTACTAACATAGCAAACACACTTCTTGGTCTGGAAAAAAGACTCAAGTCAAGAGACCCCAAAAATTAAATAAAACACAAGTTCACCCTAAGGAAGGGTGAGACAAAAACAACAAAGTGGCAAAAATAGAGTGCCACCACTGTGGTGCCCACCCACAGCCCAAACAAGGTTCTGAGAGGGGCAGGCAGGGAGGGAGGTCATAATATAGCAAGACTCCATTAGAAGAAACAACATTACTAAGGTGAGTAATTTTTTCTTCAAACAACATGAAGTCTTGCTATATTATGACAATTGCAGACTACACAGCAGTACCCCCATGGAGGAGGGACAGAACCTACCTAGGGAATAGGCTCTGAAGGACAGCTGTGCCAAACCGAGCATCACTCCGAGACTGGATGTCCAGGGAATAATGCTTGGTAAAAGTGTGAACTGTTTTCCAGGTAGCTGCTTGACATATCTCTAAAATGGGGATGTCTCTGGCCCGCAGCCAGAGAAGCAGCTGTACCTCTGGTAGAGTGAGCCCTCAGGCCTGAGGGGGGAATCTTACCCAGTTTTTCATAACAGAATTGGATACAAGAGACAATCCACCTGGCAAGGGATCTTTTAGTGGCAGGTTTCCCCTTGCCACCCTCACTATAAGTGAGGAACAGTTGGAGGGAGTCAAACCTGTGACCCTTGGTACGCTCTATGTAGTAACCATAAGGGCCCTCTTCACATCTAAAGCTGTGCAGCCTCCTCTCACCAGAGGAGGAATGGTCAGTGAAGTAAACAGGGAGAGAAATAGATTGATTAAGGTGGAAATCTGAAACCACCTTAGGCAAGAACTTTCTATTAGTCCAAAGGACTACCTTATCTCTGTGAAAGGAGATAAAGTCTGGCTCCACTGACAATGCTTGTAATTCACTTATGCATCTGGCAGAGGTGATAGCTACCAGAAACACAGTTTTCCAAGTCAAGAACTTAAGCTCAGCTGAAGACAAGGGCTCAAAGGGAGGTTGCATGAGCTGAGCAACGCAAACATTGAGATCCCAGGCAGGAGCAGGATCCCTGAATGGAGGGTTGGTGTGAAGCAATCCCTTAAAAAACTTGGAAAACACAGGGTGAGATGACAGGGGAGAGGACTTACCTGCTGAAATAAAGGCAGAGACAGCTGCCAAATGTACAGTCAGAGTAGCTGGTCTCAGCCCCAAAGTGTTTAGATGGACCATGTAATCTAGAACTGTGGGTAAATCAGCAGAGTCTGGGGAAATATTCTTTTCCGAACACCATATGGAAAATCTTTTCCATTTGGATTTGTAAGTAGCCCTGGTAGAAGGCTTCCGAGAAGCCTTGAGTATATCCATTACACCTTGAGAGAGGTGTAGGCCAGCAAACCCTAGCTCTTCAAGAACCAGGCCTTGAGATTGAGAGACTTGAGGTTCGGGTACCAAACCCTTCCCTGGGCACAGGTTAACAGATTGTGATTCTTGGGAAGGCACAGGGGAGGATGGATTGCTAAGGACAGGAGGAGAGGGTACCAAGGTTGCCTGGCCCAATCCGGGGCAATCAGAATTACCTTGCAGGATTGGGATCTGATTTTGACTAGCACTTTGAACAGTAGAGGGAAGGGGGGAAGGCATAGAGAAACTTCCCTTCCCAACTGAGGGCTAAGGCGTCCAGAGGCACTGAGCCCAAAACTGGGGGCCTGCAGCAAAAGAGAGGAAGTTGATGATTGTCTGGAGCTGCAAAGAGATCTATTTGCGGGGTGCCCCATTTGGCAAATACCACTCCCAGAACCAGGGGATCCAGGGACCATGATGGCCCTGAGAGATCCTGCTGAGAGCATCTGCCAGGACATTGTCTTTGCCTGGGAGGTAAACTGCCATAAAGGAGGTGTTCAGGGAGTAAGTCAGAGACCACAACTTCATGGCTTCGGTGCACAAGGCCGTAGACCGAGTGCCCCCCTGTTTGTTGATGTACCACATTGTAGTGGTGTTGTCTGTTCTGACCTGTACAATTTTGTCCTGAACAGATTTGGAGAAAGCTTGAAGTGCTAGAAAACTGCTCTGAGCTCCAACAGGTTGATGTGGAGCAGAGATTCCTGAGGGACCACAGTCCCTGGGTGGTGAGTCGCCCATGTGGCCCCCCACCCCAAGAGGATGCATCCATAGTATGGATTAATGAGTGAGGCTGGTGTGAAGGAACTCCTTTGTCTCAGGTTGCTCTGATCCTGCCACCACTGCAGGGCTTGGATCAGGGTTTGAGTTACTGGGATCAATTTGGAAAGAGGATCCTTTCTTTGAGACCAAAAGGCCCTCAAATGGAACTGAATGTCTCTCATCTGAAATCTTGCTCCTTGCACTACTGCTGTGGAAGCAGCCATGTGTCCCAAGAGCTGCAGAAAATGCCTTGCTGGTCGAGAGACCTGCAGGGTGAAAGAGGAGGCCAGGGAGACTAGGGTGTTTGCCCTGTCTAAGGGAAGGGAGGAAGGCCCTGGCTTCCTGGGTATTCAGTTCTGTGCCAGAGGAAGTGGTGGGGGCTGAAACAATCACAGAATTTAAGAATGCATGGGATAGACATAAAAGAATTCTGGAGGTCAGGGGTAAGGTGCAACAGACTTCTAGAAAAAACAAACTGAACTTACAAGCTCAAATGGGCAGACTGGGTGGGCCATAGGCCCTTATCTGCCGACACTGTCTATGTATCTATGTATCTATGAAGGTTAGGAGCTGGACAGGCTCCAGAACAGACTTTGAGAGATTCAGGAGAAAACCTAGGGAAGTAAGCATTTGCTGAGTTATCTGCAGATGTAGGTTGACCTGATCTGGGGATTGGCCTACTATGAGCCAATCGTCCAGGTAAGGAAAGATGGCAATCTTTTGCCTTCTTAGGCAAGCTACTGCTACTGCCAGGCATTTGGTAAATACCCTTGGAGCCGAGGTGAGTCCAAAGGGCATTGCTCTGAACTGGTAATGGCCTGAGGGGCAACTCGAACCTGAGGTACTTTCGATGGAGCTTCTGATGAGAATATGGAAGTAGGCATCCTTGAGGTCCAGGGATGCTAGCCAGTTCCTGGCCTTAGGAAGTGAAATGATCCCCAGAGTCACCATTTTGAACTTTGGTTTTAAAAGGTGCTTGTTTAGATATCTGAGATCCAGGATGGGCCGCCATTCTCCTGTCTTTTTTGGGGTAAGGAAGTACCTGGAGTACAAACCTTTGCCCTGATGTAGGGGTGGAACCCTTTCCACAGCTCTGAGAGCAAGGAGGGTAGAGACCTCTGACTCTAAGGTGAGTGCCTCCGATGGAGATGCAGAAGGAAAAGATTTGGTTCTCATCTTCGGAAATTTTTTGAAGCTGAGAACCAGACCCTGGCTTACTACTTCCAGGACCCACTTGTCTGATGTGAGAGACTTCCAGTCCTGGACAAAGTAAGCCAGCCTGCCCCCTACCGGTAGAGGAGAAGCAGCCCTGGCTACCCCATCAGGGAGCCTGCTTGGCAGGAGCTTTGGGCTGAGGGGTGGAAGCAGGCCTGCCTGAACCCCTTCTGCCCCTTCCTCTAAAGAATCCCCTCTGGGTATAGGAGGAAGAGGAGGCCTGAGCCTGGTAGAAAGGCCTATGAAAAGGCCTGCCTCTGCCCTTGGGAAGCTGCTTCTGAGGAGTGGCCTGCCTTTCCTTGGCCTGTGCACTCCGATAGGTGGTCCTGTATTCATCCATTTTCTTCATGTAATTCTCTGTTTGTTCCCCAAACAGAGACTTGCCAACTCACAGGAAAATCCATGGCTTTAGACTAGGTATCCTGTGACAGGTGGTGCATCTGAGCCAAGCCATTCTGCGAGAGCATGAAAGTAGCCATGACTCTTGATGATACATCATTAGAGTCCACCACAGCATGAAATTGCACCTTTGATGCCTCAATACCATCTTTAGCCACCTGTTCCAGCTCCCTGGCAAGCTGGTCAGGAACTTGTTTGGCTAGAGCCAGCACAGTATCCCATCTGGATTTCTGGTATCTGGCAGCGTAAGCCATATAATTTGCTTGTCTGAGTCCCAAGGATGCTGCCATGTACTGTTTCTTTGCCATAGCATCAATCTTCCTGGAGTCCTTTCAGGAGGATGTGAAGCTAGGGAATATTTGCTTGTCACAGGCTGCAGCCTGCACTACACCCACATGGCTGCATTGCTGTGTAAGAAATTCTGTGTCAGAACCTGATAAAGTATACCTTCTGTCTATCCTTTTGTCTACAGGAGGTATAGTATGAGGAGCTTTTTAAAACTTTTACTGTCTGCTTCCTGAAAGATTTATGAAGGGGAATAGACAGTCTTTTAGACTCTGGAATATCCATCATTTCTACATAATCAGGCTCTTCCTGGTCATCAACAGCTTCCTCCAGACGAAGCTGAAGGATTTCAGCAACCTTCTTATAAAACATGAAGTGAGAAGGGGACTCAGAAAGCCTAGGGGGGGGAACCCCTAAAGGTCTGTCTGAGGAGGTATCTGGTTCAATAGGAGCCTCCAGATCTTCCAGACCATATTCACTCTCCTCATAGTCTTCTTCCCCCCACCCCACGGTTCATAAATTTCCTCAAAATCATAATCTTGAACCGAAGGAACCGGGTGAACCGAACGTCTCCCAGATGGTGTCGGTTCAGGAACCGGGGAAAGAGACTGGACAATTTGGATTGCTTTAGCTATCTCTTCAGCTGTTGGGGAAAAAACTTTTTCCACACAGCAGACTTTCTAGTCCTTTTTGCAGGAACTGGCTCCTCGGAGCCAGCTCTTCGTTGGCCCGAGGAAGTATCGCCTGGTCAGAGGCACTCCTCTCAGTTCGGTTGGCACCGGACAGGCGGCTATCGGGTCAGCCGGACTTTTGGCCTCCCTTTCCCTGAGCCTATCAACTCTCTTCTCAACGGTGGCAGCAGGGAAATTCTTGCAAATCTGGCAGTCTGAATCGAGGTGGTCAAACCCCAGGCAATAAACACATGTGTGTGGGTCAGCCTTGGCAAAGACTTCCCACAGACATCACAGTGCTGAAACCAGTGGGCCGGTTTTCTTTTGGGTTTCTCAGACATTATGCCAGCCTAACCAAAACTTGCCCGTTTATGGCAATCCGCCAAGCAAGACTCTCCTATCGGTTCCCAACCGTGTCACGGGCCGTGGAAAAAAACGTAATGAAATCCGTTTTTTTTAGAACCGATAGGAACCAGGAACCGCACTCTAAAAAAGGACTAGTAGTTCAAAAACACAACCTGATCGGTTCAAACCGAACCGATAAATGTTTTACAAGTTCCACACAGAAATTCGTATGTAAAACTATCTATTACTTACGTTACCACAGACAGAGCTTGAACCGAATGGTTGCGGTTAAAATTAGACGAAAACTGAGTATTTTAAACTTTTTAAACCGCGAAAATGAACCGAGCAAAAGGAGAAATCTCTGGAGCGACTGTTCAGTGAGGCGGAGTAAAGAATCTGACGGTTTAGGTTTGAAAGCAACCAGACAGAGCTTCCTTAACCGAGCTCGCGCTCAAGATTCCATGCCTTCATGGAAAGTTAGCTATTTCACCTCCAGAGTAGTTCTAACCTGCGGTCATACTGCAATTGTCATAATATAGCAAGACTTCATGTTGTTTGAATACCTCTTTTTCACTGCTATCAGTACCCTTCCCGGTACATCCCAGCATCCTGTTAGCCTTCCTATAGACCTTGTTGCACTGCCTCCTTTGTTTAAGGGAGTTACTGATGATAATGCTTAGATCCTGTTCCTCTTCTGTAGTGCTAAGTCTCACCCCACCCATCCAGTACTCTGTCTTGGGGTTCCTTTTCTATAAGTGTATTACCTTGCACTTTTCACCATTGACTTTTAACTGCCAAGTCTTTGACCACCCCTCCAGTTTTTTGCAGTTCCCTCTGCATATCCCTTATTTACATACTATTTGCCAGCAGATTAGGCCTTACGGTCTATCGAGTCTGCTCGAACCTAGATCCTTAGTTGGGTGCCGAGACCCTCCCATCCCTTGTGCTCCAGAAACCCCTATCATCCATCCCCACCCCCCTGGGACAGGCCATCATCTGATACATCCACTTTCTGTGTCTGTCCCACCCTCTCTTGAAGCCCTCCACTGTGGATCTCTGAACCAGCTCACCAGGCAGTGCATTCCAAGGGTCCACCACCCTCTCAGTGAAAACCTCCTCCTCTTTCCCCCTCACCCTTCCACCTTCCAACTTCAAACCATGCCTCTGGTGATACCTCCCTGCTTTAGTCTAAAGATCCCTCCATGTTTACCCTATTTATTCCCTTGAGGTACTTGAAGACCTCAATCATGTCCCCGCTCTCCTCTCCTCCAATGAAAACAGGCAGAGCTCCTCAAGTCTGTCCTCATAAGTCAAATCCTAGCCCTCGTATCATCTTTGTTGCCCTCCTCTGTACCCTCTCCAGGAGCTGTATGTCCCTCTTCAAGTGTGGTCTCCAGTACTGTACACAGTACTCAAGGTGTAGTCTAACCAGTCCATTGTACAGCGGCAGAATCACTTCCTTGCTCCTAGAGGTGATCCCCCTTACGATGCATCCCAACATCCTGTTTGCCTTGCTAGCTGCTCTCCTGCACTGCTCAGAGTTATTCATACATGTATCCACCATGACCCCTAGGTCTTTTTCCCTATTGAGGCCTCCAGCGCCTCCCTCCCAGGGTGTACCTGTGTTTAGGGTTTCCCCGACCAAGATGCAACACCTTGCACTTGGTGATATTGAAATTTAATTTCCATGTGTGAGCCCAGCTTTCCAGGGTGTCCAGGTCCCCTTGCAGGGCCAACCTCCCCACTTCTCCCTCAACTACTGCTCCCATCTTGGAGTCATCCATGAAGAGACTCATTTCACACCCTATACCTTCCCTGATGTCCGATATGTATGCATTAAACAGGATCGGACCCAGGACCGAGCCCTGTGGTACCCCACTACCAACCTCTCTAGGGTTCGAGAGCTCCCCACAGACCACTACTCTCTGAGTGCATCCAGCTAGCCAGTTTTCAATCCATCTGACCATCAAAGGGCCTACTCCTAACCCCATCAGTTTTTCCACCAGACCATTGTGGGGGACAGAGTCAAACGCCTTGCTGAAGTCCAAGAATAATACATCCACAGGCTTACCCCTGTCCAGTTCTGATGTTACCCATTCATAGAACTCCACAAGGTTGGTTTGACATGATCTACCTGGCACAAACCCACGTTGCCGACTATCCAGACCTCCCACCTCCTCCTCCAAGTACACCCCCAATCGTTCCTTTAGTATACTCTCCATTAATTTTCCCACCACTGAGGTCAAACTGATGGGTCTATAGTTACCTGGTACTTCCCTCGACCCCCCTTTATGGATTGGTACCATGTGCCTCTGCAATCCCTAGGTACCCTCCCTGTCTCAAGTGACCTGCTGAAAAGCTCCGCCAGGGGTGCAGACAGTATGTCCGCCAATTCCCATAGTACTCTCGGATGAATGCCATCCAACCCAGGAGATTTGTTTTTCTTTAGGGCCTTGAGGGTAACCACACCCTTTTGGCAGAGATAGCATCATCCGTCCCCTCCACCTTACTGGTCTTTTTATCCTTATCCAGATGTGACACCCTTGGGGTACCTTTCCCTCCCTCTTGCTCCATTTCTGTTGCTCCCCTGATCCCACTCCCTGCCGCTTCTATCCCCTTCATGCCTTGCTTGCTTTATTTCCCCCATAACTTTTCACCTTCCCACATAGCTTTGTGTAATCTGTGAAGAGAAAGACAGTTGCAATGGATTCCCTCACCAGTGTCACTAATGAACAACTTGATGAGGCACAGTCTCAGGACAGATCCCTGTGGAACCATGCTTGAAACCTCCCTTTCCTCTGATTTGACCCCATTTACCACCATCCTCTGCTGCCTCCCTCCTGACCTGGGGTCTGCAGTGCAGCTACTTTTGAGTGTTGTTAGCTTTGAAACTGCAGCTTTAAATTCCTATGAATAAAATAGGTTTGTCACAAATGTATCCCTTGGCTTTCCTTGGCAACTGAGTGCTACCACATCTTGTCTGTGTTCGCTCCTGACCAAATACCCACCCAGTTCACTATAGTTATAGTCACAGCCAGGTCCTCATCTTTTTCAGCAAACTTTTGTGCATTACTGAATTCAAAACCTTGCTGAACTCACAATTCAGCAAATCCACAGCATGGCCCTTTTCTACTGCCTTGGCACCCAGTCAAAAAAAAAAAAAACAGGTTACGCTGACAAGACTTTCCTGCCACAAAATCATGTTGTTTGCTGTCCTGGGGCCCATTGCCCTCTAGGTAGTCCACGAGGTCCTCTTTGATTAAAGATTCCATCAGCTCCCCCACAGTGGAGCTCAGACTGACTGGCATGTGGATTGTCCAGCTTCCATTCACATATCTGGAATGTGTAGTATGGTACGGGTCGCACGCCCATTGGCTCACTGTGGACCAATGGGTGTATAGCCCTACCCACGGTGTCAGTCGGGCGGGCGGCAGGGTGGCAGGTGGGTGGGTGCTGCCGCCCGCTGACCGGATGGGAGCGGGCAGTGGGGCTCAGTGGGCGGTGGGAGGGGGTACCACTGGACCACCAGGGATATTGGATTTCATGAATTTTTAATACAAATGCCCGCGATTGGGCTGACAGCGGTCCACTGGACCACCAGGGACATTGGATTCGATTAATTTTTACTTAAGCCTGCGATCGGGCTGACAGCAGTTCACTGGACCACCAGGGATATTGGATTTTCTTTATTATAACAAATGCCCGCGATCGGGCTGACAGCGGTCCACTGGACTACCAGGGATATTGGATTCGATTTATTTTTACTTAAGTCTGCGATCGGGCTGACAGCGGTCCACTGGACCACCAGGGATATTGAATTTTCTTTATTATTACAAATGGCCTCGATCGGGCTGACAGCGGTCCACTGGACCACCAGGGATATTGGATTTTCTTTATTATTACAAATGCCCACGATCGGGCTGATAGCGGTCAACTGGACCACCAGGGATATTGGACGTTATAATTTTTAACAGATGTCTATGATCAGGCATGGGGAGGCGCCGCCACGGAGGAGCAGCCGGAGCTCGGGTGCCCACCCACAGGTAGCAGCTGCCGTGTTGCACCCTTCAATATGGCAGCTCACCTGTGGGTGGCCAGCCATTGTTCCTTTTGGTTTTTTGCTCACCTGTGCGGTGCACATAAGGTTGTGCATTCATGGACTCCAGCACATCCCGGGCTGATCTTCGGGATGTGCGGAGTACTCTGGGACGCCCACCTACCTGCCACATACATTGCCAGTGCACTCCGGCGCGCCGGTTTGTGCCAGGCACAATCCCCGCTTGAATATCGTGTCGGGATAGGAGTTGCACGGCGAACACCAGCCACTTTACGTGCAACCCTTTGAATATCTGGGGCCTTGAAGCCTAAAATAACAAAATGGAAGAGCTGCAGGTAGAACTAAGTTGGGGAATACAGATGGTGTTTATCACCGAAACTTGGCGGACTGGAGATAATGTGTGGGGATGAGATACCCCAGGATATGACCTGTATCATCTGGATAGGAAAGAAAAAAAAGGGGGGAGGAGTAGCAGCATATATTTCAAATACCCTGAAATCCACTGATGTATCGAAAAAAAAAAAAGAGAGGATGGGACCTGAGACTATTTGTATTAGGGTAGAAATAGACTTAAACTCACATATTATTATTGGTGTATGTTATAGGCCTCCAGCAACCTCTATTGAGACCTCAAAAGAAATAAATAATAAGATAAAAATAGCTTGTGAACTAGGGAAGGTTTTGCTAGTGGGTGACCTGAATTATGGGGATATAAACAGGAGGGCCCTTGAGGCGGGGCGCCGTCAGAGTCTAGAATTTTTAGAACTATGTCTAGAAGTAGATATGACCCAAAATGTTGATACCCCCACAAGAGGAAACATATTAGATCTAGTACTGACAACAAAAGAAATAAATATCACATCCTGCTCTATTACCACCCCTTTAGGGCACAGTGGCCATAATGGGATATTTTTTACACTTAGACAATATATTCCTATCTCTAAAGGATGCAGAGAAATCCATAAATTTGGCACCACAGGTATTACTAAAATAAATGTTGAACTACAAAATCTAAATCGGGGTAGTAAATTAAAAAAACTATGGAGGATATGTAGAACACACTTAAGCATGAACTGTTTACATTATGTAACAAGCACTTAATAAAAACCAAAATCTATAATACAAGGGGAAAAAACCTAAATGGTTAACCAAGCATATTCTAAAACTTTTAAAGAAAAAACAGAAATTGTATAACTGACACAAAATTAATAAAGGGGACCCTCTGGTATGGAGGGAATATAAAATAGTGCAGAATAAATGCAAGAGACTGAGAAGAAAAAATAAGTTAAAAATGGAGGTAAACCTGGCATCTACAGTCAAAAAAGACAATATGCAACAATTCTGTAGTGATGTCAACTCCTTAAGGAAATCTAAACATAATCTATGCTCTATAAAAAAGGGAAATGAGAAAGTTACAGATCCAGTTGAAGCTGCAGACATATTTAATGACTATTTTGGTACAGTATTTTCTAGCAAACAGCTAAGTCAAATAGATATTAGGCCTAATGAGGCGAGTCCCATCAAAATCACTACTGAGATGGTATTGAAAGAAATTCAGTCCTTAAAAAGTACTAATTCTGCAGAACCAGACAACATCTCAAATAGGATACTTAAGCTTCTTTCCTCTAACATAGCAGTACCTCTGACTATGTTATTCAATAAATCGCTTGTAAGTGGAACTGTCCCTAAAGACTGGTTAGAGGCGAATGTGGTGCCCATACATAAAAGGGTGATAGGGCCGACTGCACTAATTATAGGCCCATTAGTTTGACCTCAGTGCCAGGTAAACTGATGGAATCCATATTAAAAGACATCATAGAAGCCCACTTTGTGGAGACTGACCAAGTGGACAGAGAATAACACGGTTTTGTCACGAGGCGATCATGTGTAACAAATTCGCTATGCTTTTATGAAAAAATCTTGGAAACACTAGATATAAGAAAGGATGTGGATTGCATCTATCTAGATCTGGTGAAGGCTTTTGATAAAGTCCCCCCACCAACAAGTCCTTCATTGTCTTGTTGATACAGATATAGACCACAGAGTGGTGCGCTGGATCAGGGCCTGGTTGGGTGAGAGGACCCAGAGGGTGTGTATTAATGGATATTACTCAGACAAGGTGGGTGTCACTAGTGGAGTCCCGCAGGGGTCTGTTCTGGGCCCGGTGCTCTTCAGGGTCTTTATGTCCACTATGGGTAAGGGGGGAGGTGGCTGGATTAGTAAATATGCCGACAACACTAAACTGGTTAAGGTAGTAACAGACCCCGAGGGGCCTACAGGCCTACAGGCAGACCTGGATGGCACCTGTGACTGGGCATCATCCATGGGTATGACATTTAACACAGATAAGTGATGTGTAATCCATTTGGGGAATCAAAAAAGCATGCAAAACTATTACATAAATGGAAAGTTACTTCGCAAATCTGAGGAAGAAAAAGATCTAGGAATTCAGAACACATATAAAAGAGGGCTAAGAGGGCATCCTTGCCTTACCCCTCTTTTTACCTCAGTCTCCTTCCCAGTCCACTCATTTATATTTGGGATGAGTGTTGCATTTTGTACATAATTTGTATCCATTTGATGAAACAACCTGGGATTCCGTAAGCTTCAAGCACTTTGAATAGATAGTCATGGATTATTCTATCAAAGGCCTTTTCCTGGTCGATTCCTAGAATGTACCCTTGTAAATAATTTTTTGCCGCTTTCTGAAAGATCTCTCTAATCCTCCTTAAGATATCATATTGATATCTGTTGGGTATAGCGCAAGTCAGATAGGGGCTAATTATCTTGTCTGCTATTGTGAGGAGTCTATTCAACAGGATCTTACTTAATATTTTTAGATCCATATTGAGTAGGCTTAATGGCCTCTGGTTCTTTAAATCGTCATGGGCACCCTTTTTAAAAAGCAGAATTAGGGATGCCTGATCCATGGTTTTAGACAGTCCCCCCTCCCCCATTTAGCATGCAATTAAAAACTATTTCTGCAGCTGGAGCAATTTCATCCACAAAAGTTTTATATAGTACAGCGCCTATGCCATCTGTGCCCGGTACTGAGTCGTTTTTAAGTGTGCTTATAGTAGTCCTTATTTCTGCTGTAGTGATGGGGCCAGATAGAAAGTCTCTATCCTTAGCCTGAATCTGGAGGAGATCTAATTCATTTAGGCTACCATCATCAACCAAAGGTGTATTCCCAAATAGATCCTTCGGGTATTTGTCTACTTGTCTTAATATGCCTTCAGGAGAAGAAATGATCTGTTAAGTATCTGACGAAACTTTTGTGATAATTCTATGATCAACTCTGTTTTTGCATTCTTTAAATGGATCCATAGAGCCTTTTTTCTTGTTAGTGCCAAATCTAAGTTCTTATTCTAATGATTTGGCCCTGTCATATTGCATTTCGAACATATGCTTTTTGATTACTGTAATTTGGGGCCCATTATCAATTTTATTGGTCTCTGTGAGAGAAATTAATTTTTGTAACTGAGCTGTTAATTGTAGATAAATGAGGTAGTTTTTATTTGCAATTGTTTTTGCCTTGTATTAAAAAAAATCTTTCCATGTCTGCTTAGTTTCATCCCACCAAGTAGCAGCTTTGTCATGTAGTTCTGCCACTGATAATCTCGCTTGCCATTGTCTTCTCCAGGTTGACCTAATTTTTTCATCAGTTAAAAGAGCTATTTAGCCTCCATATGTTCTTTTTGCATCTAGGGGACTGGTTCCAGTTTACATTTATGGTAAGAGTCCTATGGTGTGAGAATTCCCAAGTCTGTAGTTTTACCTCTGTAGTAGCTAGAATAGCTGAAACAAACATAATGTCAATCCGAGTGGATAAATGACCCCTAAAGTATGTATTAGCCCCTGTAGAAAATTTGTGTCTATATGAGTCTATTAAATTAGCATTTGAGATAATACTTTAAAGGGCTGAGGAGTCACAAAATAATTTATCAGTTTTGATGCCCCTATCTGCCTTCTCTAATCCACAGTTAAAATCACTGGTCCAAATTACCATTCTAGACATGTATAAATTAGGTTGCACCTGTTTAAACCAAGCAGTTCTAAGTGCTTTGGTCTGTGGAGCGTAAATAGTGAAAATTCTGAACCGTTCTGTGTACAGTGTAAAGTCTAGCAATAGGGCCCTTCCAGGCCCAGTGTCTACTAGCCTGAAAACTTTGATGCCTAGGTTATTAAATAAGATGCCGACCTCATCGCACAGCTCTTGTCCTATGGACCAGAAAGAAGGGCCTTTATTCCAATATTTGGAAGCTTGTTGTAATTCAAGCCTTGTTTTAAGCCTGGTGTCTTGTATGCAAACTATATCACTGTTTACCCCTTGTAATGTGTTTAGAACAGTTATCATTTTCTTATGGCTTTTTATGCTGTTAGCATTAATGGTGGTGATCTTAAGTAGGCTCATTATAAATGGAAAAAGGAAGAATAAAGAAAAAGTAAGATTGGTGTAGAATACCCTCAAGGAGTTTTAACACATCTTCTGCGCCAGGTGCATTGGGAAATATGGGTGTCCCCCTCTCCACCTTCTGTATCTGAGGTAGCTTCTGTGGTCACAGAGGAGGAGTCAGATTCCCCTGAATCCTCGTCTTGTCTATCAGTAGTCGATGCTGCATATTTGTTCCCCTGACTTCCATGTTTCAATAGGGTTTTCTTTGCGTCTAAGGCTCCCCTTAGTTTTACTACCCAGGGTTTTTCCTGATCTCTTCTGTTTTTTAGCAGTCACTTTCTTAAACTTAAGCTCTTGGCTTGGGGGGGAGGCATGTTTCATTCATCTGATCTGTCAGGCAAAGTGGTCTCCTGGCTGGCTATACTAGGTGTCTCTGTGGTCAGACTTCCGTTTAATGGCTCCTCAGGCAGATCTACGAGGTTCTGGTCTGCAATATCCTGCCTTGAGGGGTTAATACTCCCTAGCTGGGGGGGGGGGCAGGGTTAGGAGCAGTAGCAACTGAAACATCTGTGTTTGCAACACTCTGTGACTGCATTTGCTGGGCTTTGTTGATTAAACCTTCCTGAGAGGGGCAATCTTCTCAATTGTGAGAAGCCCAGGGACACTTATCATACCCATGACCTGTGTTTTCGCATAGGTTGCACTTAAATAGGTTTACACAATTGGGTGAGGTATGCCCATAGTCCAAACAGCAACTGCATCTAGGGGTGTCACATGCTGAGCTAAGATGTGAGCGTTAGTCACACTTAAAACAAGATTTTGGCTGCCCTATGAAAAACAGTACCCCCCTATCCTTCCTTAGGTAAAAGGTACTTGACAAGTGTACTGGACCATTATTTGTTGAATACAATTTGACCTTGATCTTCCAGCCCCCATTCCAAATTTGTTTGCTATCTAGAACGGGGGCAGGTCTATCCAGGACTTCACATCTCTGGCGGAGCCAAAAAAGGATACTGTATCTTCCACATGGACTCCCTCATTGCGAAACATTACAGTTATATGTTTAACTGCTGGTTTCGTAAGAGGAATGGCCACGTAGGGGATCCATACTGGGCTGTTTTTAACTGTTTGGTATGGAGACCAAAACCTATCCAAGCTTGACACAGTTTTAAAACTAATGTCAAAGTTCCCATTTCCCAAGTGTGTTATGGCAAAAATCTCTGATGAGAAAAATCTCATTGAACCTTTTAAAAATTGTTTAGCTACATACAGCCTTTCCAGGGGGTTCTCCAGTCCCCCTTTCAACACAAACCGGACTGCATTTCTCCACAGAGCTGGCTCACCCTTGTTTTGAAACAGATCTGACAAATGAAACATAGGGTTGTGCCAGGCCCGTCTTGAAGGGTCTTGCAAAACATTTTCTGGGGGGTCCATTCTAGTGTCATTTACATTTGAGGTTTCAGGAGAGTTTCTGGAAGTAGAGGTATTTTGTGTAGTTACCTCCAACCATGCACTTTCATCAGGTCCCTTTGATGCAGCCAAGGTAGAATTTTTTATGTTTGTTGCCGGCTCTGGGTTGAGAGTATCCGAAGTCTTAGCTGTGGTGTTGGAGGTGGTTGCTACTTGCAGGGATAGTGTTTGTCCTTGGTATCTTTGGACATCGCCGTCATTTAGGTCTGGTAACCATTACCCATTATCAGTTTGAATCCATCCTGCTCTCTCTAAAGCACGAGCAGGTGACCAGGAGTTTTCAGGTAAAGTATTAGCAGTATTGTCCTTATTTATTCGAGTGCCAGAGCTCAGTTTTGCTGCAATAGCAGTACTCATACTGTCCATTTGGGTGTTTGTTGTTAAGGGAGCAGGTGATTCGTTTGCGGAAACCAAAATTTCTGTCTGACTGTATTTGACTCTGAATTCAGTCCCAGGAAGGTGAAGTGTTCCAAGACGTCCTCTTCCTGCAAGTCTAGGAGTTTGTGATTTGGTAAATTTTTTTGGCTTTTGGCACTCAACTGAATGTTGATCTAAGCTGCCAGCCAAAGAAATATTTGCGCTAGCTTGTCTGTTGCTCAGATTTGCGGCTTCCTTTGATGGGGCCGCATCACTGTTCAGTTGTTTGGGCAGAGGTGAGTCAGCGGGTCTAGCTGTCTTGGAAGTGGTATGCAGCACCGACAGCTCAGCCTGCAACGCTTCTCTCTGCACTTTCCATTTAGTTTCCTCTTCTACCAATTTTTCCAGTAATCTTTCTTTGTCCAAAATAGCAGAGGCAAAAATGATATTGGCAGTCTATACCTAAGCATTTACAATTGTCTCCTCGTCCTGTTGCGACCATTCCATATCTGTGTCAAAATAATCCTCTGGAACATCGTCTTCTTCTATTTCTATCTGATCGTTTGTTTTAGCCTCAGGCAGCGAAGGGGCAGAGAAGGAGGCCATGTCCTCTGCCTCAGCAACACACGTCCTTCCTCCTGGGTCCACTGGAGCGGCCATCTTGGGAAATGACCTAGAGTTCCCCCTACAGTCAGAGTAGGGGAATTTTTTATTGTCCAAAAATAAGAAAGCACACACAAGTACAGTATAACAATGAAACAATCACCATAACAAAAAGATGTGTACCATTCTCTACCCATAACACCCATCACCATGTGAAGACAGGAAGAAAAAACATTCTGTAAAGGAAAAATGTCAACAGTCATTAAATGAGACTGTTACTTAAACACCACATACTCCTTGTCTGAACAGAACATAACATCACGTAAAGGGGGATACCAAACTTCACCATGTTATATACCACTGAAAAGGAAGCAGTCCTGACATCCCACTCAGCAAGCATCTAATGTTTGAAAACAAAGCCAAAAAACAGACATCCTTCACTCTATCCAGGATCCCACGCCATCTGCGTTGGAATATGCCTCCACCAAGTGGTCATGACTGGAACAGGTAAGGTAGCAAGATCTTTAGCATACTCTTCATGCACTTCCTTCTGGATTCTTGCCAATAAGCCAGAAAGCGAAACCACTTTTTGTTGCAGAGCATGCTAGCAATGCACCTGCCAGACTGTCCACTTCAAAATAGTGAAAATCACTCTTAATGTACCTGGGTTATATAAGGCCCATATGTCCTCAAAGTGACCAAATACCAAGACATCATACATCACCTGGGAAATTTGTGGAAATGCCCAATGGCTCGCTAACAGAGTCCAAAAAGGCTTAATATATAGTCACTCAAAAAACAAATGAGTCATAGTTTCCAATTACTCATTATACCCCACTCTAAGACAAAAACCTCTCCAGCAGCATTTTATGCTTATGGTTAGCATGTACATTAGGTCTGTTGTTAGAACACAACCACAGGGTGTCCCACATTTTTTGTGGCACCCTTGTTTTAGTAAGTTGTCTCTGTAGATCCGATTCTATAATACCAGGTGGGCAACTAAAGCATAGGGACACTAAAAAAATGTTTATTTAAAACCGGAGTATTCATACCCTTCCTAGTGGTACTTAACACAGCCTGCTTTGAAAGTTTCCATGTCTTAAGCTTTTTAAAAAACTCAGTCAGATACTGTGTGGTGCTTGGGGGTACAGCTCGAAATGGCCCCCATCTGGGAGCCTCATCCCATTTCTGAAAAAAATAATAACACCTATCAGTCAGCTGAGCACACCACACTAAATTTGTACCCCGAAGGAGTGGCACAATATTATCATGTAAAAAATTAATAAAGAACACTACCACTGGGTTAATCATGTTGAGGCTCCCCTGTTTAATAGGTCAATATGTTACAGATCTCTTCACAGGGTTCAGTTGACTGCCCCATAACAACTGAAAGAAAAGGTTATACAGCCATGCTTCCAATGTCAGAGGCACAGGGAAAACATAACTGACAGTTAAAAACAGCAGCACTATGAAGGTTTTTAACATAAAAATCCGTGTAGCCTGAGTCATAGGAAATCCCTTCCATTTCTGGACTTTCAAATCTGCAACAGCCATGCAGACACCCAGTTCTCATCAGCAGGGTCTGGGCCACCAAATTGAAGGCTCAACAGCCATATAGGCTCGGGCAAGATTGTAATCCCAGCAATTTCCGTGGGTCGTGAGTCTTGTCCCAGGGTAAGGGAAGACCCTCTACATTTTTTACTATTAACGGTCGCACCTGAGCTATCAGAATATGTCTGGATTATGCCCAAGACCAGTTCAGCAGAAACTTCATCACCAACCAACAGGCAGCTATCATCTGCATATGCCACAGTAGTTGGAAACAGACGACCCAAAGAAGACAGCAGATGCTGAATCGACTGGTTAGATTCCAGTTTCCTCAAGAGTGGGTCTTTTGGAAAAACAAAAAGCAAGGGTCTCAAAGGGCACCTGACCCCCATCGAATAGTAACATGACTACCCCTTATCCCATTTACCAAAGGGCATGTAGAGGCCTTGCTGTACAAAATCTTAATCCAGTTTATAAAAACCTGTGGTATACCGTAATGACCCAAAACTGCAAACAGATAATCATGCAACACCTGATCAAAAGCCTAATTCTGATCCAAACTCAGAATGAACCCGCTAGAGAATAAACTTTCGTATACCTCTCTTAACAATTTAAGGCGGTCCATCATCTTTCTTCCAGGGATAGCACAAGTTTGAGTCTCAGAAATCACAATGGTAGCCACCTGGGATAGCCTAGAAGCAAACAGTTTACACAAAATCTTCCAGTCAACATTCAGCAAGTTTAGAGGTCTCCAATTATGTAAATCCAGCTTATCTCCCCATTTAAAAATTAAAATCATCAAAGCTGTCTGCCAACACAGGGGCAGTGCAAATTCACCCGGATACAATAGCATTATAGACCAATGATATATAGGTGTAACCCCACCTACAAATGGAGATTCCCGAAAAGTCTTCCTTGAGCTGGCCTAAATGCTCACTGCCAGGCCGGTGTCCTGCGTTTTAGCAGTTCAAAGGTATTGCCAGAGAGTGCCTGTAAAGCCTCCATGTACTGTCTCTTTAAGAGCTGCCTAGATTGCTGTCATAATTAATCTGGGGGGGCTGAGTGTTTCTATGTTCGAGTCCCGCCCGGGCTACCGGATAATCTCTCTCTGTTCTGCCATCGCTGTTAGTGCAGAGGGAGCTCTGTTAGAAGCTGTACTTATTTGCTGATTATCTATTAGAATAGTAATGATATTGTAGTTTGTCTAACCTGCCTTCTTTGTAGCATGGACCTTATCTATTGCACCACCATTTTGGTTTTGGACTGCCAGTCAGCACCAATCAGTACCTTTGGGGACTCTAAAATGGAACCTGTCCCCAGTGGTCTTGTGGGAGCAAAATTCTGTAGGAATTGTAGTTTTTGCATTTTGGTGCCAAAACAGACCTGAAGGGGAAGCCCTTGAACTGACTTGACAGATAGATCAGCCAACCGGATCCTGGGAAAAGCCCCAGGCTGCTTGCAACTAGAGTCAGTCTGAATTGGGAAGTGAAAGTGGTAACAGCTTGAGTGATTCAAGCAGCAGCCTCTGTGTAATTCACGCAGGAGAACTGTGAAAGGGTGGAGTTTTGACCTGCCTGTCTGTCTGCTGTCCCTGAGAGGGAAAATAGAGCTTATATGGACTGAATCCGAATTGTGAAAGTGAGATAAGCCACAGAACTGTGACCAGGCTTTAACCTGAACAAGATCGAAGATTTGTTGAATGCGATCAGCCTGTCAGGATTTCCAGCCACCTTTGAACTCCTGGCTTGTGCAGAGACCCTGTAATTGTGACCGGATATCAATCTGCCTGGTACAGTAGAATTTCTTACATGTGAATGTGCTGTGTGCTGATAGTGGGTCGTGATTTGGTTCTCCACTGTGTGTTGAACTGTGTTCTGCTCACTGGAGGCTACATCCAGCTCCAATTGACTGAATCTATATTCATCTCCCTTCGGCCTGGGCCTTGCCACACTGGCCCAGCCAGAATACCTACTGCACAGAGAAAGCCATTGACGAGAGACCTGCCTGGGGATCAGCCCCTGCTCAACACTTTGAACAGGAACTACGCCTCGGTGATTCGTGTGGGCACTGCTTCTCCTGGCACTCCAGCTCAACAGCCTGCAGTCTCGATTTCACCCTGCCTGTGTCCTGCATTGGGTATCATGAGTAGACATCAGGGTAGCTCCCTGCAACAACAGCTAAATCTAAAGTGTTGTCATCTGATTACTTTGTTGTCTTTTCTGTCATGAACTGAGCCCTCTGGCTCCGGATTACAAATAGTGTGTGTTGTGCATGTTGCTTTCTTCCATCACAGGACCCCAACCAGCTGTGACGCCAGCCTACCCCGGGTAACGATCCTGGCTAGCCCACCTTCCTCCTACCTGGGTACCCAGTGTGTGTGGCGGTGTAGGGACTCTGAAGTGCATGCATGACTGTTTGATTGATATAGCCTTTAAGCAAATCAACCTGATTACGCCCCTCCCTTGTTCAACTCCCCTGCATAAATCAGATCTAACTCTTTTTGCATTTAGCCTGACTGTGGTTCCAGTTTGTGCCAAAAGTACTGTACTGTTGCTATTTGCTGTGCATAACCTTGTTTTACAGGGGGTCTCTGGGGTCAAGCTAGAGGAACCAGCCCTGGTGGTAAGTGCAAACAGTGTGGGTAATTGCATGGTGAATAAGGGTCATTGTGAAAGTTATTATTGTATATTGCTCAGGTCACTAGAAGGGAAAGAGGGGGGTTACAGTGTCCTGGAGGGCTGTGCCCAGGTTAGCTTGACCACTAACAACCCTGACCTCCGGGTGGAGGCACCCATTTCAGTACCCAGGCCCCTTAACCTGCTAATAGCCACGCAGGCAGGGGTAGTAGCCCTTGGGATAGTGCCACCTAGGGGTTACATATGATAATAGTGTGTCAGCCATTTTCTGATAAAATTCTCCCGGCAGCCCATCCAGCCCAGGGGCAGTCCTGCATTTCAAAGCAGTGATTGCGGCCCTGACCTCTTCTGGGGTAATTGGGAGTACTAAGGATTGCAACATGTCATTCTGTAAGGTTGGCACTGACAAGCCCTTATGAAATCCCAGAAATCCTGGAGGCAGTATGGCACAGTGGTTTAAGGCTCTGAGCTGCAAATCTGGAGACCTGGGTTTGAATCCTACAGCCCCCACTTGCATACTGTGTGACCCTGAGCAAGTCACTTAACTTCCCTGTGCTCCCAGGTTGCACCTGTAAACAAGCTTTCAGCTTAGTGTGTCTCACCTGGTTAAACAATTGGAAAAAAAAAATCCCACCAGGGTCTCATCTACTGGAAGCTCATAACCAAAGAGTGTGTCCATGTGTGTGATTACAGCCCTTACAATATCTATATTAGAGCTAACCATGGCCCCTGTTTCCGATGTCAATTGCGCCATATATTTAGCATCCACCCTGTTACGACAGTTATCATAAGGATTCACTGTAAATGCTGTCCCTTGAGTTCTACATTTCTGCTCCTCTAGGGTTGCCACCTGTCAGATTTTTTACCTGGTGGTCAGATTTTCAGGGTCCTTATCAGGTAATTCGGTTTTGCTCTGTGCTGGTCAGGTTTTAGAGCCATTTTGAGTGCTCACATACTTTTGAAACAGATTTTGTCATCTCATTCATTGTTTTAACTACATGTCCAGGTTATAAACAAGTTCTGTTGTCAGTATAGCCTTTTGTTTGTGAAAGCAGTCAACCTGGGAAGTGTAAAGTATGGCCATTAACACCATTAGCACTTACTTAACCTAATCTTTTCCACTGTATCTTAAAGTGTCGTAGTAGCAAAGCTGCCCCCACCTTTTGTAACACCAACACAGCCAGTTGTCTTCCACTTTCATTTGCTGGTAAACATTTTCATCTCTAACAGAATTTAGGTATTCTAAATATTTTAAATTATGTTTTTCCGCAAGAAATAAATGTGGCCACTTCTTTGACTTTGAAATATTACTGTGGACATGAAAAGCAAATGGAGCCAGAAAAGTATATAATACACATTATAGAAAACAATTTCTTTATTATGTATTATTATATACCAAGTACACTGCTGTATGCTATTTAAAGTATTTCCCTTGTCTCCCCCATATCATATCTGTAAATGAGATTTATTTTATCTCTGTATGTTTATCTGGTAAACTAATGTTAATAAATCAATCAATACATACACAAGTAAATAAATAACTAGGAAGAAACTAGGAAAGTAACTTTAACAGGTACAGTACAGTATCTTAAGATTTTTGTTGAACTGCTGTAAGTGTTGTATTTTATTGATATAACCATTAGCTTTCTAGGAGGAGCAATGCATGATGAGTCATGAAAAGAGGTAGGGCTAGGGGCGGAGCTTAGGATCCGGTTTTTGTCTCATCCAAAGGTGGCAACCCTATGCTCCTCAAACAGTGAATGCCCCCTATCATATTGATATGCACTCATATCCTGTTTCACCTGCTTTATCTGGGAGGATAATCCAGGCCATGCTCAACCAAGAGTGACAGCAGCCATTGCAAGTGGCTACGTAATTATAAATATTTAAAATAGGTAGGCCGACTTGAGGTTTTAGTCATAAAATGAAATAATCTTTGGATTTCCATTTTCGTATCCTGCCGCCAAAGAAGTGGGTTCAAGTACAGGTCAAATAGGGAAATACTGGCATCCACAAGTTCTTGTAATGCAAACTGTGACAAGGAGTCTGCTAATGAAAATATATTTAATCTCCACTAGTTGTGGGTTACTGGTTTATTCTGCGAGAACCCAATATGGGTCACAACCATAGAGTGATCTGAAGTCTCTACTGGCAAAACCTCTTATTTCACACAAGGCAACCCTCTGGACAAGAAAATAAAATCTATCCTGGTAGACAAAGTGCCCTTGCGAAAGGTATAGTCTGGTGGAATCCTGCCTGACAAAGCTCAATCTGCTAAACGGGCTGACGCAACCATTTCATTCAGAAAGTTAGAGTCACTAAACAGTTTCACTGCAGCTCCTGTCTTGTCCGTTAAGGACAATACACAATTATAATTTCCCCTGGGATCACAGATCTAGTCATATAAAAATAAGGCCATATGGCTGTCATTAACTGTAATCTCAGAAATTTAGATTGTGGGTTATAGATATTAGCAAATCTATATTCCTGCCGTTGATAAACAACATCCAAAAATTAAAGCCTGGCTGGGGCTCAAATCGACCAATCGTGACACTGAGAACCCCTTAGTATTAAACAAGATACCTACCCTAGTGCACATTTCCTCCCCCAGCAACCAAAAGGATGCCCTGCCAAACCATTCCCAAGACGCAACAGCAATTTCATGCAAGTTATGCAACCCAGTGTCTTGCAAAAAATAGACTGATTTCTGCAGGTCACGTAAAATAGAAAAGGTGGCAGGCCGTTTCCTGTGGGATTTTATGCTGTTCGTATTTAACGAGCCACAGGTTAAGGCACACGACAATATGGGTTAGATAGACATAGAAAACCATACACCTATTTCTGGTGAGGTTTAACCTTCGTTCGTTTCCCACTACAGCAGTGAGAGTCACTCTACATGCCTTCAGTATCTGTCATTGCCTCTGGCTATGGGGATGCCACCAAGGAGGCATTGGAGTTCTCCTCCAACTCAAGTGACTGCTTCCTCTTATCCCGAACTGCAAACTTATTCCTGGTACTAACCCGGGTAGGTAATGCCCGATGCCCTCCCTGTGACACCCAGGACCCAGTGCCCCTTCGGGACCATCTGCCCCTCTGTTGTTCCCATGCAGGTTCAGTTGGAGGAGGCATCTCAGAGCTTTGTGGGACATCAGTCACCTGTACCAGTACATCAAAAGCGTTCCTCTCCACCGGACCCTGCATAGCATCAGCACTGGATGCTGGTTCCATCAGATCCCCATTCGCAGAGACCTCACCTGGTGTATCATTCTGAACATCCGGCCCAGAAAAAGGAAGTTCATAGTCCTGGGACTGCAAGATCAAAACCTCCTGGTCTCCCACAGCCTGAACTAGTGGCCCTGGGACCAACTGCGGAGGGGCCTCTGTATGAAGCACAAGTTGCTTAGTGGCTGCCTGTTGAGCTCTGGTAACCACATCATTCTGAGCCTCACCATCCTTAGCAGGAGAGTTATGAATGGCCCTGGGGCAATTGGCATATGTGTGTAGTGTTTCTTCACACAAATTGCAAAAGGTAGGATTGGGACAGGAGATGCCCATATGCCCAATACCCCCACACAGGAAACACTTCAGCTTATCACATGCACTATTCAAGTGCGTATATGCCCCACAACGAAAATATGTTTTGCGCTGTCCTGCATAAAACAGGAAACCCCTATCCTTCCCAAGAAAAAAAACAACTAAGGAGGTGTTGAACAGAGCCATTAGTGAGAGGGAAGTGCACCTGAATTTGCCAACCACCAGTCCAAATACACAGAGAATCCATAATAGGGTCAGGGGCCCCCAAAACAGTACATTTAGAATTTAGCCAATACAGAATATCCCCTATAACCACCCCCTCATTCTTGAACAGAACAGTTATTGTTCAAAATGCCATCTTGGACAGGGAGATAGCCACAAACGGGGAACATAGCACAGTATGCCTCACCTCCTGGTATTTTTGCCAGAAGGATTCCAACCCGTTAGGCGTCTTAAAACTCAAGTCAAAAATCGGGTCTCCTGAGGTATGAATTGGTGCACACAGTTCCGTAGCAGAGAATCCCATATTGCCTAAGATAAGGGTGTTTCCCACATACAACCTATCCGGGTAAGTCTCCAGGCCTCCCCGATACCTAATGCGGACAGCATTTCTTCATTTGCAAACTCAGGTGGGGTATGAAAGAGGTCTGCATATGTCTTCGCCTGCCCCAAAGCCGACAGGGGTTTTGTGCAGTGTGACCTGAGCTCGGGTCTAGTCCATCACTCCGGGGGTGGGAAAGGGTGTGTGGACCTTCAGCTCTGATCTGTAGAGGGTCTGAGCTTCCCCTCCTCATTACAGGGGGTGCTATGAATAACCCCAGCATCCACAACCACACTGTGTGGTAAATTAAGAACTGGGCATTGCATGAGTTGCAATGCAGGAGATAAAGACAAAGGGTCATGTATGTCTTCCTTGCAGCACACAAGCAGTTTGCACAGGTGACATCCATGGCTGGTTCCCCTAAGGCCAGACCCTGCCTACTTTCTGGAGAGCATCTGCAATGGTAACCCCTGTACAAGACAAATTATCATCGAAATTGGGGGGGCCAGAATGTTCAGATCCCACCCCAGATTCCCGTAAACAGTATCACTTGGAGTCAGGACCCCCATCGTAGAGGGCATGGCATCCTCACACAGTTCCATAGGCAACATCATTCCCTTACCCCCATTGTCAATCTCGCCTGTGCTAGGGAGCTCTGCAGTAAAACAAGAGGTAAAAACATTACCTGCTTGTAGCGGAGACCTAGCCCCCAGCATCATACTAGACAATGCGTCATCTTCCACATTCAATATCAGGAAACCTGGTTTTGCCAGCCGTGTGGAACACTGACCCACTGCACTCTGTTCCATCTGCACCAACACACCATCTTCCAATTTCGGGCTTCCTCCTCCATTCCGTCTCACTCTCCGAGTCAACATCGCGTATTGTTCCACTATAACTCCCTGCAACAGGCGTTGCTTGCATTCTAAATCAAGAAATATATCATCTTCCACATCCACAGGGGATTGTCGTTCAGGTAAACCACCATCTACCACCATCCACAATTCCAATATCAGGATTCTCACTGTCCCAATGTCAGGATTCTCATTGTCACTTGCCGCCGTGCAAGCCGTCGCTCCTAGGGTTCCTGAGGCAGGAGGTGGAGCAAACCCTCCTGCTTCCTCCACAGCCAACTCCATTCTGGCACCTTCAGCAGCCATCCACACGGACAGCAGCTCCCCCTACCGATGAGTAAGGGAATTTCCCCAGTGTTCTGGCCAAATTTCCCCCATTCACCGAAAATACCACCAACAGCTTAAATCTGGTTCAATTTCAGTTGGTCCCTATCTGCATTCCCTTCCCCCGGGATGAGGCTGAAAATAGACAAAAAATTATCTAGTCCTCCTTTCCGGTCAACAAAAATTAAATAAATAAATGAATAAAATTCTTACCCTTGTGTGTACATGCTGTCAGACTGGGTGGGCAGTCTGGTAGTAGGGTAGCGCTCTGATGCTCAGAGTGGGGGTTTATGTGCCAAATGGGGAAATACAGGTCCTCGGGTTAGAGCTAACTTGACCAGACACTGTGCATGAAGAGAGTGTTTCTGTTAGGGCTAGAAGAACTTGGTGAAGTTCTGACTTTTATTAAATAAGAACCGGAACGTGGTGGAGTGCTGATTTGTTCTGATTAGTTCTGATTATTTATAAATATTTGAAAAAATGCATAAAAGTGGCCAAAGTCAGTCATATTCAACACAGATGTCCAATGGAAATAATTTAATTCAATGTTTGTATAAAAATTACAGTAAAACTGCTAAATAAAAGCAATAACTACCAGCTGCTTCTTGGCTGGCCTGTACTGGTGGCATATCTTGTTCAGGCCCATGACATCAGTGTGCTGGGAAAGAGACGGAGAGAGCGACAGACAGATGCAAGTGCTATTGTACCACAAAGCAATACCAAGCACTGCAGGCAGCTGAGATATTTTTTTATCAGTGCTGCTGACTGTGTGGGTATTATTTTGATGGATGTTACAGTCAGAGCAAACCAGGTCAAAAAAATGAATGATCAAAATGAGCAGCAGTAAGAGACCACCCACTCTACCCATGTGAATGATGCAACTGTATCGCGTGCCCCATAGTACTGTGGTATGGTACACTACCTGGTCCAACAGGTGGTAATGTTGTCTATTACTACTTCTACTGATCAACGCGCAATACATTATATATTACAATATTTCTCTGTGGCCCCCAGTAGTGTGTCTCTCTCTCTCTCTCTCTCTTTCTCTGCTCTGGATGGCACAAGTCAAAGATTTATTCTGCCAGCCTGTCCTTGCCCTGCCTGTAGATACACAGCCACACTGAAGCCAAGAATAAACTTTGTGGTGTCTGTGACTGTGAAATGTCTCTTTGTCCCCAAGTAGTCTCCCTCTCCACCCCAGATGACACAAGTCAAAGATTTATTTTGCCAGCCTGCCCTGTGTACATATACACACACTGAGGCCAAGATGAACTTTGTGATCTCTGTGACTGTAACATTTCTCTGTGGCCCCCAGTAGTCTTTCTCCCCCCCCGGATGGCACAAGTCAAAGATTTGTTTTGCCAGACTACCCTTGCCCTGCCTGTACACACACAGCCACACTGAGGCCAAGAATAAACTTTATTTGTGATTTCTATTACTGTAAAATGTCTCTTTGGCCCCAGTAGTCTCTCTCTCCTCTGGAAGGCACAAGTCAAAGATTTATTCCACCAGCCTGCCTTGTGTATACACATACACACACACCCACCCACCCAACAAAATGAACTTTATTTGTGACTTCGTAGACTATAACATTTTTCTGTGGCCCCCAGTACTCAGTCTCTCTTTCTCTCTCTGTCTCTCTCTGTCCCCCCCGGATGGCACAAGTCAAATATTTATTTTGCCAGCCTGCCCTTGCCCTGCCTGTACACACACAGCCACACTGAAACCAAGAAAACACTTTATTTGTGATTTCTGTGACTGTAAAAATGTCTCTTTGGCCCCAAGTACACACTCTCACTCTCTCTCTGTTTACCCTCTGGATGGTACAAATCAATGATTTATTCTGCGAGCCTGCTCTGTGTACACACACACACACACACACATATGCACACATGCTAAGATTAACTTTATTTGTGATCTCTGTGACTGTAAAACTTCTCTGTGGCCCCCAGTAGTCTCTCTCTCTGTCTCCCCTCTGTATGGCACAAATCTAAGATTTATTTTGCCAGTCTGCCCTTGCCCTTCCAGTATACACACAGCCACACTGAGGCCAGGAATAAACTTTTTGATTTCTATGACTGTAAAATGTCTCTTTGGCCCCCAGTAATCAGTTTCTTTATCTCCCCCCAGATGGCACAAGTCAAAGATTTATTTTGTTATTTTGCCAGCCTGTCCCCCCACACACACACCAAGGCTAAGATGAACTTTATTTGCGATCTCTCTGACTGTAACATTTCTCTGTGGCCTCCAGCAGTCTCTCTCTCCCTCCTCTTGATGGCACAAGTCAAAGATTTATTTTGTGAGCCTACCCTTGCCCTTCCTGTATACGAACAGCCATACTGAGGCCAAGAATAAACTTTATTTGTGTTTTCTATGACTGTAAAATGTCTCTTTGGCCCCCAGTAGTCTATCTTTCTCTCTCTCTCTCCCACCCCCCCGGATGGCACAAGTTAAAGATTTATTCTGCCAGCCTGCTCTGCACCACACACACACATGCCAAGATTAACTTTATTTGTGATTTCTGTGACTGTAAAATTTATCTGGGGCCCCCAGTAGTCTCTCTCTCTCTCTCTCTCTCTCTCCCCCTCCCCTCTGGATGGCAGAAGTCAAAGATTTATTTTGCCAGCCTGTTCTTGCCCTAGCTGTACACACACAGCCACACTGAGGCCAGGAATAGACTTTATTTTTAATTTCTGTGACTGTAAAATGTCTCTTTTGTCCCCAGTAGTCCTCTCTCTCTCTCTCTCTCGCTCCTTTCTGGATGTCACAAGTCAAAGGTTTATTTTGCAAGCCTGCCCTTGCCCTGTACACACACAGCCACACTGTGGGTCCAAGATGTACTTTATTTGTGATTTTTGTGACTAAGATTTCTATTTTGCTCCCAGTAGTCACTCTCTCTCTTTCTCCTCTGGATGGCACAAGTCAGCGATTTATTTTGCCAATTGCCAGCCTGCCCTTGCCTTATAAAATACAACAAAAATCTCCTCTCTCCCCGCTAGTTCCTACTGTCCTCCGGCTCCTGTCCCCATAAATCATGCTGCAGCCCATTCTCTCTCTGACTTAGTCTGCCCTGTACTCTGTCTGCTGCTGCTCTGCAGGCCACATTGCACACTCACCACGGCTATGTACTGTGAGTGAGTGCATCACACGACTCTCACCTGCCAGCATCACATAACTGTTGCCTGATTGGATGCCGCTAGCCTCCTCTACATTATGACGACATCCTCATGGCAACAGTCAACAGTGACACACTCTGCGACACTCTACGGCTTTCCAAAGACCCAGAACCAGGCTTCTGCAGTAAAGTCTGTATTTATACAGGTCCGTAGATTCAGAGTTTGATCCGAGGATCTGGATTCTGGGTGGAACAGTCCACCTGCCCTAGTTTCTGTCACTCACACTCCACATTCACATGACTAATCATTGGCTTCTTGTTCTCTATCACAGTTCCTGACCAACTAACATTGCAACTGGTATAACTGCCACTTCACACAGAGATTGAATGTGACAGTTATTATACAATAGGGGTCTTCTGATAATCCACTAAGTAAATAATATTATTCTCATCGCATACTGATATCAGCAAGCTGACGTGTACACAGTGAGAAAATGCACCAGATAAATATACTGTGTACACATCAGCACAAACTATCAGTACTGTCTCTACATCAGTTACTCTAGCAGACGAACAGTGTGGAAGAAGACTGGGAAGGAAAAAACACAGGTACCAGAAACATTCTTAACATAACTAAAAAGCCCCTATTGTATAAAATGGAAATGTGATGGTAAGGGACTTGACATACGTAATATCACAACTTGTGGCAAGTGAGCTTGGGAAAAATCACTCATGGCTCCACTTCGCAGAGCTACTTGTGATAATCCCAGAGCTCACTTGTCACTCATTGTGATATTACACATATCAAGCCCATTACCATCATGTATCCCCATAATATTCACAGCACACCACTAATATAAAACCATTTTCTACATTATGATTTGCTTTTGTAACTAGTTTTTTGAAATAGAGCCATACCTGACAGTTACTTTACCCCTGCTGGATGATCAACCTCACAGACTCCTCAGCTCTCACAAATGTTACTTTTGAGAGTCAGATAAACAGTGCTATAATAAAATCACTTCATACATGCCACATAATGTTGCTTTCTCTGTAGTGTTCCTGAACTTCTGGTGACTCAGCTAACTCCTCTGTTATTTATCTCCCTATCTCGGTCTATCAAGCTCCTGAAACTCCTGACAGAAATTTAATAAAACAGCGGTATGTGCACAGGCAGCATCACCAGCAATTTAATAAAGCAACTATATACACGGACAATATCACTTTGACACAGTGAACAAAGTCTGTGAGAGGCAAGACATGTATTTGTTTTGTTTTTCTCTGTGGGAACCAAGCAAATGCACATTTATTTTCAAGCTTCTGAACATTGCATTGCATACTATTTAGCATAGTGAACAGAAGACAAGACTCGAAAAGCCTTTAAACTTCTCATTTATTGGTGCTTTTCCATTTGACAGCACGTTCCTGGTCTACGGCGCAGCATTCCTTGACAACAGCGTATACCCGCAGAAGACATCAGGAGAAAGGACTGCTGTGTGACTGGACTTCTCTGCTGGGACTAAAGAAGTAGAACTCTTGTACTTGGAACTTTAATTTAGGGTAAAAACTAACAAACAAAACAAAAAAAAAGTGTGTGTTTGTCTGAGTTAATTGAACTGAATGGTTATCTGACCAGTTATCTAGGTGTAAATCTCAGGTGATTGAAAGGACTTGATAGCTGTGAAGTTTAAATTACTTGTAGAAAGATCTAGTAAGTAGGGGGAGTGGCTTAGCTAGAAGGAAGCTACATTTAAAGACTGCCTTAGAAATATTTTGCTAGTAGCTTGGCAGAAGACACCAGGAGAAAGGACTGCTGTGTGACTGGACTTCTCTGCTGGGACTAAAAAAGTAGAATTCTTGTACTTGGAACGTTAATTTAGGGTAAAAAACTAACAAACAAAACAAAAAAAGTGTGTGTTTGTCTGAGTTAACTGAACTGAATGGTTATCTGACCAGTTATCTAGGTGTAAATCTCAGGTGATTGAAAGGACTTGATAGCTGTGAGGTTTAAATTACTTGTAGAACGATCTAGTAAGTAGGGAGAGTGGCTTAGCTAGAAGGAAGCTACATTTAAAGACTGCCTTAGAAAGATTTGGCTAGTAGCTTGGCAGAAGACACTAGGAAAAAGGACTGCTGTGTGACTGGACTTCTCTGCTGGGACTAAAGAAGTAGAACTCTTGTACTTGGAACTTTAATTTAGGGTAAAAAAAAACAACTAACAAACAAAACAAAAAAAAGTGTGTGTTTGTCTGAGTTAATTGAACTGAATGGTTATCTGACCAGTTATCTAGGTGTAAATCTCAGGTGATTTAAAGGATTTGACAGCTGTTTGGTTTAAATTACTTGTAGAAAGATCTAGTAAGTAGGGGGAGTGGCTTAGCTAGAAGGAAGCTACATTTAAAGACTGCCTTAGAAAGATTTTGCTAGTAGCTTGGCAGAAGACACCAGGAGAAAGGACTGCTGTGTGACTGGACTTCTCTAATGGGACTATATTGCTCTCCTTCCCACCCAAAGCTAGTTCTACTTTTATAGGCTCAGAATTTGACTAACAACATGAACTTCCTGTTTGGGAGCAGGAAGTGAGTGATCACAGAGCCACCAAAGACCCACCATCCTAGAAGGGCAAGAGCAGCTCTCCGGCCCCCTCTAGCTGCTGGAGGTCTGCCTCTGAGCAAGTAAGGGGTATACTGAGAAATATAGGATATTCTTGTCTCAGAACAGGACAATCAGGAGCTTAAAGGGCACACAGGCAGAAAGTAAGGAGAGAGAGAGAAAAAAAACAGAGGAAAGAGTAAGGATTGCAAACAGTTAAGGGGCCAGAAATAAGACATGATGGGAGTGGTGCAGTGCAGTGGCTGTGGAGCAGCAGTCTTCCGGGAGACGTTCTGGAGGATGCGGTGTTGTCCCATCTGCAGGCACCTCTCTGGGCTGAGGGAGGAGGTTGCTCATCTCCAGGCTGAGTTAGCTAGGATTTGTGGGACCTCTTCCATCCAGGGACCACCAGTGCCACTGCCGCTGCCTCAGAGGTTGCCAAGAAAGAGGAGCGGTTGGACCACAGTGGGCTCAGGGAGGGTGAGGGTGGTGGAACAGAGGCACATCCCTCCAGCTGTACCTCTCCACAATTCCTATGCCATTCTGGCAAAGTGTGGTTCCTCTATGGAGGCACCCAGTGGAGACCAAGGAGGATGCTGGGAACCTCCACAAAGGAGACCCACAGGAGGGTGGCAGGGGACCCGACAGGGGAAGGAAACAACTCCTGGTGGGGGACTCCATTGTTAGGAAGGTAGAACTGGGGGAGGAAGGGGAGAGGGAGGTAAGGTGCCTGCCTGGCGCCATGGCTTGGAGGGACAGGGAGTGAATCCTCAGGATTGCCGGAGCAGCTGCACGGGGAGGGAGCTGGATGTCATTGTCCACCTAGTGACAAATGACCTGGCTAAGAAAGGGATTAGAGAAGTGCAGGAAGAGTTTGTGGAATTGCAGAGGGGCCTTAGACAAGTAGCACGCACGGTAACCTTCTTGGAGGTGCTATCTATGGCGTAGGAGAGGCTAGGGTGTTCCGCACCATGGGATTCAATCAGTGGTTGAAAAACTCGTGTGGAGCTCAGAGATTTGGCTTCATTGGGACTGGGGTCCACCTGGAGTGATGTGCTCTTATACTGGCATGATGGGCTGCATCTGTCCAGTAGGGGAACCAGGATCCTAGATGATAGGTGTAAATGCCTCATTGGCAAGCATTTAAACTAGCCAAGGGGGGAGGTACTGGAAAGGAGCAGGGAAATCCTAGCCCCCAAAAAATCACAGTAGTAAGTGTGGTAAACACCAACATAGAGGTGTCGATAGGGAGAAGGGCAGGGTTAAATGGAGAAAGTGACAAAGGCAAGAAGGACAGGGATGGGGCAAAAAGGAGTAAGGCCATCAGGAAATAGAGGGTAATGAGTACCAATGCCCGTAGTCTAGGCAACATGTTCCCTGAGCTGGTGGCCTTGATGGAAGAGGGATGCCTGGATATTGTAGCAGTCACAGAAACATGGTACACAGAGAACCATGACTGGGATGTTAACATACCAGGGTACATAACTTACAGGGGAGACAGGCAGGGGAGAAGATGGGGAGGAGTAGCTCTCTATGTAAAGGAAGGGATAAAAGCAACTGAACAAAAGAGTAAACAGGAAGGAGAGGAAGCACTGTGGGTCACCTTGGAGACTGGAAAGGGCACCACAATCCGCACAGGGGTTGTGTACAGACCCCATGTCAGGGGGAGGGAATGGACAAGGATATGGTAGAAGGCATTCTTAGAATGGCAGAGAAAGGGGAGATACTGTTGATGGGAGACCTGAATATGCCAGATGTTAACTGGAGCACATTTGCTGCAGCCACATCCAAGAGCAGGGCCATTCTTGATGCCCTACAGGTGGCAGGCCTCAGACAGCTAGTTTCGGAACCCACTTGTGAGGGAGCAATCTTAGACCTTGTACTCTCAAACAGGGGCAGTGAGAGGATCTCAGATCTAGAAGTGGGTTGCCATCTGGGAACAAGTGACCATCAAACAGTGTGGTTCACATTAGTTTAGTTTAGTTTTAGTCTAGGAATTAATACCTTTGAGCCAGGGCTGTTTTACAAAGGTTCCACGTCACAAAGAACATTTAACAAAGCACGATACACATTACAGGTAAAACCAGACAGGAAAGTTACATCATAAATTTACTATTAGCAGTTTAAGGCAGTAACGTTTTTAAGTTTCATAGAAAACAAGCTATAACAGGTTCAAGCGAGTAGACAATTTCGAGGTTAAGGAAACTTCCAGGGAGAGGGTGATCATTAGGCGCCAAAAGGAGGCTAGAGAGGAGGGAAAGGTGGTGAGCGGGAGAGTAAGAGAGGCAGGAAAAAAGGGGAGGAGTGAGTTTGGGTGAGACAGGAAGTAGTAGAGGTACCAGAGGGTTCATTAGTCAGGGAGGAAGAGGCCTCAGATGTGAGGATGGACATGGAGTAGTAGTCTTTATCTAGTGCAATCACAGTTGCTAGTGGTGGTGAGGTGGGCATAGAGCATGGAGTTGAAAGCTTCAAGCTGAGGTTGAGGATAGAGAAGTGACTAAGCGATTGAACCATGCAGGGCCTCCATGTGAAAGATCTTGTCCCTGTGCAGTCCGCATCTTGGAACCAGGAAAGGCATGCTTCAGATCTGGTGGAGGGTCGTGAGCCAGGATTCAGTCGGAGTAGGTTTTGAATACATAATGGAGTCAGTCCCAAGATAGATTTTTTTGCACAGCAGGTGAGATAAATAAGACGTATTTGATAGGTTCAACCAGCCTGATTCATAGCACAGATCACATGTGTGATTGGGTCTTGAGCCCCTGTGAGGAGCCGGCAGGCCTTATTTAGAGTGATTGAGATACTTTAGAGCAGTGGAGGTAGCTGAGCTATAAATAATAAGGCCATAGTCAATGATTGAGATTATGGAACTCTGTATAGCTATTCTCAATGCCGCTTGATTTAGAAATTGACGGTTACGGTATAGTATTCCAAGGCGTTGGTTCACTGTTTTCGCAGTGTTGTCAATGTGGGTTGCAAAGGTGAGCCCTTGGTCAAAAGTGATGCCAAGGTATTTGAAAGTATTTACTTGGTCCAGTGCATTCCCTGCAGAGGTTTGTATGGTGAGTGGAGTATGCTCTATTTTGTTTTGTGATTGAGAAGAGCATGGCTTTTGTTTTATTGTGTTTAGCACAAGTTTACTATCCAGGAACCACCTTTCAACACTAGAGAAAGCAAGTTGCAGGCTTTTCATAGGAGTTTGGATCCTTGTGGGAAGAGAGAATTACAGCATCATCAGCGTATAAGATTATTTTCTCCTGGCAGATATCTGGGAGGGAGTTAAGGAACAGGCTAAAGAGGAGCGGTCCAAGAATTGATCCCTGTGGTACAACCGAGAGAACTGGTTTGAAGTCGGAGAGTTCATTAGAGATTTTTACAGCCTGTGACCGATTGGACAGGTAACTTTTTACCCAAGCACAAGGACCTTCAGCCAGGCCTAGGCTAGAAAGTAGGGAGGTAAGTAGGCCATGATGGACTGTGTCGAAAGCTTTTGTAAGATCGATAAAGACTGCACCTGTTTGGCACCCTTTGTCCAGGGCTGAGTGGACTTCTCCAGAGAAATCAAGTAAGGCTGTTGTTGTACTATGTCCTTTCCTAAAGCCGTGCTGTTGATTACAGAGTAGATTGTATTTGTCCAGGTAATCAGAGAGTTGGTCTGCCACTATTCGTTCAAGTGCTTTGGAGAAGGGAGGGAGCATTGATATTGGTCGATAGTTTCCTGTTGAGGTTTTGTCCCCCCCTTTGTGCACTGGCGTAACTATGGCAGATTTCCATTTGTTGGGAAATTGACTTTGGCAAAGTGACAGATTAAGAATTTTGCAAGGGGTGAATTATCATCCAGGGTGAGAGACAGGATTTTAGATCTAGCGTGTCACTACTTGTTCTGGATTTGGAGCAGGCCTTTCTTATGTACTTGTGTGCTTCATGCACTTTGATTTTCTTGAAGTAAAATTGTGGTTTGTCATGAGGGGTGTTTTGTGATACTAGGCTAGGCACAGGTAAGTCCGAGAAGAAATCTGGGGAGGACCCCATTAAGGTCTGTGAATGTCTTATTGGGCATCTGCAATAGACTTTGGGTCAAGAGTGGTGGATCCATCAACTTTCATAATGGTAGGTGATCATTTTGATTGTTTACCCATTATGTTTCGATGTTGTCCCAAAAGCTCTTCCATCACTCCAGGTGGATTCAAGGGCATTTTTGAAATAGGCGCCTTCATTTGCCTAATTTGTGAGGTACATCTATCTGTGCCTGCTTGTATTTTAGGGTATCATGAGGTGAGCCTGTGTCTCTGGCAACTGCCCAGAGGTGGTCCCAAACTTGAGCTCGGCAAGTAGTTTGGCAGTAATCCATGGATTTGATAGCTTTGATTTTACGCTTTTTACTGGGGCATATAAGTTGCATGCAGAGTTGAAAGATTTAATGAAGTATTCTAGTGCGGTATTAATATCAGTTGATCTAGGATTGGCGCCCAGTCCTGTTGTAGGAGATGGGTTTTCAACTTGATAAGATTCCCATAGGGCAATACTCTGCTTGTTATAACTTTGGGGGTGGCTTGAGAAATTTATTAGACCAGGTACAAGACACTGGGAGTGGTCACTGAGGAGTCAGGGAGGACTTTAATGTTTTTATCCGGTCAGGGTGATTTAGAGAACCCAGTCAATAAGGGTGCTTGTACCAGTTTTGTAATTTTTCCGGTGGGGAGGTTACCATCTGAGTCAGGTTTGCTGCTAGGATGTCATCTTTGTAAGAGCCAGTGTCAGAGGCGAGCCAGTTTATGTTGAAATCCCTGAGAGGAGGAGCTCATTTTCAGAGGGCTGCAGACTAACAAAATCAAGTACAGACTTAATACTGGCACGGTGGTCTTTGGAGGATATAGATCGGCCACTGTGAGAACTTTGTTTTGTGCACCAAGAAGCAGTTTGATAGGGAGGAGTTGCATCTGTGTATTTGTGGGGTGAAGCTGCCGCATTGACAGGAGAGGTTGTCCCTTATGTAGATAGCACAGCCTCCAATTTCTTGCTTGCCCGGTCGAGTCTGAAAAGATTGTAGCCTTCATGCGAGACCGCATGATCCGGTGTTGGGAGATAGCCAGGTTTCCACAATGGCTAGTATATCAGTTTTTGTCCAGCGAGAGTTTGAAGAGATGCCAATTTGGGAAGGAGGCTGCAGATATTTAGAGTGATAATGGAGAGCAATCACCAACTTTCCCTGTTTTGTCGGGCTTCAGTGCAACAGGACCAGGGTTTGGGTGTATCCCACCAGATATTAAAAGTAGGAGGAGCAGGAGTTTCAGCGATGCCATTCGTAGTTCATAATAGGTTGGAGTGAGTTTCTGCTTGTACTTTAAGATGCTTGGATTGTCTTCTGGAGTCCCAGTAGAGGGTGATCGTTAGTGAGTTACAATGATGTGGCAGTTTCCAATTAGGAAATATGGCTCTTTGCACCCAGGTATTAATTGGGTGATGTTTGTTTAAGACTTCCAGAGTAAAACCATGGTACAATGTTTTGGGTAGTAGTATAGAAAGGTGAGAGTAGGTGGAGGGGTAGGGTAGGCGGAGGTGGGGAGTTGGCATAAAGAGAAAAGGAGGGTGAGGGTGAGCAGGAACAGGAACATTAAACTCAGCTACAGAGTCAAGCCATACAAAAGTGAGGGTACTGGACTTCAGGAGGGCTGACTTTGGCAAGATGGGAGAGTGCCTCAGAAAAGCACTAGCAAACAGGCTAGAAGGAGGTGTGGAGCAACAATGGGGAATCATCAAAACTGCCATCACAGAGGCAACAAGCCTTTGTGTGAAACAAATAAACAAATCAAAATGAAAGAAAAAGCCACTATGGTTCTCAAAAGAGGTGGCTGTGAAAGTCAGGAAGAAAAAGATAGCATTCCAGAAGTATAAGGAAACACAGAAAGAGCAGGACAGAGAGCTGTACCAGTTAAGGCAGAAGGAAGCAGGGAGGGAAGTCAGAATAGCAAAGGCCCAAACTGAGGAAAAGATAGCCAACTCAGTTAAGAATGGGTATAAAACCTTTTATAGGTACATCAGCGAGCTTAGAAAGACAAAGGGAGGGATAGTGAGGCTGAATAGAATGAACGGTGGGTGGGCAGAGGGAGACAGTGAAAAAGCAGGGATACTGAATGAATATTTCTGCTCAGTATTCACAAAAGAGGAGGGGGAAGTGCCTAATCCAGTTAACAGAAGCACTCTTGATAGGGGGGTCGATCCCAGTCCTTTCACAGAAGAAAGGGTTCTGCAAGAACTCCTAAACTGAAGGTGGGCAAAGCAATGGGGCCTGATGGAATTCACCACAGAATTCTAAAAGAATTAAGGGGAAACTAGTGAAACCACTGGCAACTCTTTTAATAAATCATGGGAGGATGGTGTGGTACCCAAGGACTGGAGGAAGGTGGATGTTATTCCCTTTCACAAAAGTGGGACCAAGACAGAGGCAGGAAACTACAGACCTGTCAGTCTGACCTCTGTGGTAGGGAAAGTGATGGAGTCGCGTCTGAAGGAAAGAATAGTTGAGTACCTAGAGACCAGTGGGGCACAGGACCCAAGGCAGCATGGGTTCACAGTGGGATGGTCATGTCAGATGAATCTAATAAATTTCTTTGACTGGGTGACCAAAGTAGTAGACCAGGGAGGGGCTGTGGACATGGCCTACCTAGACTTTAGCAAGGCATTTGACACAGTCCCACACAAAAGATTAATAGTCAAATTAACCAGCCTGGGAGTGGGTCCCAGGGTGGTAGCCTGGGTAAAACATTGGCTGAACAACAGGACACAGAAGGTAATTGTAAATGGAGTCCACTCTGAAGAAATAAGGGTTACTAGTGGGGTACCGCAGGGTTCAGTATTGGATCCAGTCCTTTTTAATCCTCATAAGTGATATTGCAGAGGGACTGGAAGGAAAAGTATGCCTCTTTGCAGATGGCACAAAGATCTGCAACAGGGTTGATACACAAGGAGGTATGGAAAGGATGAGAAGGGACTTGGCAAGGTTGGAGGAATGGTCAGAAGTATGGCAGCTAGGATTCAATGCAAAGAAGTGTAAAATAATGCACCTGGAAAACAAGAACCCAGGGAAGGAATACACAATTGGGGGAGAGGTAGTAACAACAACAAAAAAGGAAAGGGACCTGGGGATAATCATATCAGATGACCTTAAGGTTAGCAAGCAATGTGAGAAGGCAGTAGGGAGGGCTGGGGGTATACTGGGAAGCATAGGGAGAGGCATCAGCAGCAGAAAACAGGAAGTTGTTATCCCTCTGTACAGACAGTTGGTGAGACCTCATCTGGAGTACTGTGTCCAGTTCTGGAGATCCCATCTCCGCAAGGACATAGACAGGATAGAGGCAGTCCAGAGGAGGGCAACTAAAATGGTGCAGGATCTGCAAGAGAAGCCGCATGAGGAGAGACTAAAGGAGCTTAATATGTATACCCTTGAGGAAAGGAGGGAGAGGGGGGACATGATAGAAACATTTAAGTACCTCAGTGGAATCAACAAAGTCCAAGAGAGTAGCATCTTTCAGAAAAAGAGATGTGCAAGAACAAGGGGACACAATTTAAAGATGGGGGGGCAGCTCAGGGGCAATGTGAGGAAGTATTATTTCACAGAGAGGGTAGTGGATGCATGGAACAGCCTTCTTTAGGAGGATGTGGGGTCTAAAACTGTGGGAGAATTCAGGAATACATGGGACAGACATAAGGCAATTCTTGTGGAGGTAGGAAGAAATAGGCTGTTGGTTAACTAGGATCTGCGGCCTATCCTGTAGGTAGGGAAATGGGCAGACTAGATGAGCCAAGCGGTCCTTTTCTGCCGTCAAAGTCTATGTTTCTAATATGGCACATATTGGCTTCAGCAGACAGAGCAAGTCCACCCTCTAGCCCTCTCCACTATATATTTGAACTCTATGGTTTGTACACCTCCCTCTATATGTATGTTGAACTCTGTGGTTTGTACCCAGAGTGTGGACTCCAGTGGCTCAGTTGAAGCCGCACGTCCGCCATATTAGGGGAGGACTGAGGTGCCGGCAGACAGCAGGAACCCTTCTTGAAACTTGGAAGTGCCAGCATACTGTTCTGAAAGCAATCAAGTAATGCAGTGCTTAAACAAGCAAAGGAGAAACTTGCATACCTTGTTTTTGTCTCCACAATGTGCGTCTGCTTCATCATTTCCCTGCTGTTAGTGGTGCTTCTTACCCTACTGAATCAGCAGATTGCTGTCCGAACAGTGTGCTGGTACCACTATCTAGGTTTCAAGTAGGGTTCCTGCTGTCTGCTGGCACCTTAATCCTGCCATAATATAAAAACATATGAAGAAACCAGCAGACGAAAGCCATTTGGTCTATGAAGTCTGCTCGTATTGCAGGGTCCACAACCTGAGCTAATGTCCCTGCCCTCCCTCCCCACTCCTCCCATCCTCCCTACCCATGATCCTTACCCTCCCCCCATGCCTATCCCAGCCTCTCTTAAAGCTGCCCACTGTCTTTAATGAGAGGACCTCTTCTGGCAGTGCATTCCAGGTGTCCACCACCTTCTCTGTGAAGAAGTGCTTCCTGACCTCCCCCCTAAACTTCCCACCCTCCAGCCAAAGACTGTGCCCCCTCATGTCATGGTAGCCACTCAGCTTAAAGAGACTCTCCTTATTAATGCTATTTAGGTACCCTGTCAAGTGAGTGCTACCAGAATAGTGCTGCACTGTATGGCGCTAGTCTGGTAAGTGCTCATACGGACAGTGAATGGTGATTTACAGCGCTTGGTGTAAGTACTCCCTTGGTCGCTGTCTGTGGTGTTGGACAGAGACAAGGGCACCAGGATCTAGGAGGCTGGCTGAGCTGCTCCCATGGCATGGAGGGCTGGTGCATAGAGCAGCTTGGCCAGCGGCATTGGAGACCAGGATTCTAATCCTGGTCTCCAGCCATTTTGCACACATTGGGACTTTGTTTTTTTTTTACAAGGGGCCATGGAAACGTTATTCCATGGCCCCAGAAATTTAACTTACCCTGTGATCCGCTCTCCCTGGAGTAGGAATCCTTTAGTCCTGGGGGTGCGGGAGGCAGAGCCCCCTGCAAAAGAAAAATTGGTGCCATTTTTGCAGTGCGCACCATGCAGACGCTATTCTTGTCGGCACTCTTTGGACCCAGTGCCCCTTATTTATCCTCTTCAGGTACTTGAAGGTCCCAATCATGTCCTCTCTCTCTCTCTCCCCCCTGTCTTCCAGTGAGTACATGTTCAGTGTCCTCAACCTCTCCGTGTATGCCTTACCCTACTGACCCACTATCATCTTTGTGGCCCTCCTCTGGACCTTCTCCAGCAGGTTAATGTCCTTTTTGAGGTGTGGGGCACCAGTACTGAACTCCATACTCTAGATACGGCCTTACCAGTGACCTGTACAAGGGCAATATAACCTCCTCTCTCCTACTACTGATCCCCCTTTCTTGTCTGCCTTTGATGCTGCTTTCTTGCACTGCGTGGAGTGCTTCAGGCCACTAGTGATCATCACTCCCAGAACCTTCTCCTCCTCTGATGCAGATACTTGGACTCCACCCAGGTAGTAATCTGTCCTGGGATTCTTGGCTCCAATATGTATAACTTTGTATTTCTTGGCATTGAAGCCAGGCTGCCAGATCCTGAATCACCTCCACAACTTTTCCAAATCTTCCTGTAGGTCCTGTATCCCTTCAGCTATGTCTGCTGTCCCACAGAGCTTGGTGTCATCTGCAATAGGCACATTTTGCCCTTAATGCCATCCCCAATGTCATTTATGAAGACATTGAACAACACTGGCCCCAACACCGAGCCCTGTGGGACCCCACTGGTTACCTCTCTGGTGCCAGATAACTCTCCCCCCACAACCACCCTCTGGGTTCTGTCCCTCAGCCAGTTTTCCACCCATCTGGCCATCTTTTCCCCACCCCCAAGATCCACCAACTTCCTAATCAACCTTTTGTGGGGCACAGAGTCAAAGGCCTTGCTGAAATCAAGATAGAAGATGTCTACCGCTTGGCCCCTGTCTACTGTCTTAGTGACACAGTCAAAGAAGTCAGTCAGATTAATTCGACACGATCTCCTGCCCCCCCGAACCCATCTGCCTCACATCCTGGAGATCATGCTCCTCTAGATATTCCACCACCCTTTTCTTTAGTATGGTCTCCATGAGCTTGCCCACAATGGAGGTCAGACTGATTAGTCTGTAATTCCCTGGGTCATCCATGGGAACGCTTTTGTGGAGGGGTACTACATGTGCTGTTCTCCAGTCCTGCGGTATCACGCCTGACTCTAGTGAACTCTTAAACAGTAAGCAACAGTTTTATTGTTCGGTCATAGACCTTTACAATTTAAAATCCAGACATGCAGCTTTACATTAATATAAATAAAAAATGCATACATTCTGCTACAGCATAATTAGACATGGACTATCAGAAATAGGCAGAATACAATTGATGTTTGTGCCAAAGTCCCATGACTGTGCAAATTATTTTATCTTGCATACTCTCCTTACCCTAACCCATTATTTCCAATCGGATTCTAGAAATTGCTTCAAGGTAGGAGGCAACACTTTTGATTATTAACTCATCATTGGAAGTAAAAAGTATATTTAAAATTAGAGCAGCATCATTAGGCTGTATAGAATCCCACAATGGCTGAAGCCACTTTGTTCTAAATTTCGTGTACCATTTACAATAAAAAATAAAATGATGTACATTTTCTAGTTCTTGATTGATACATGCACAGCAGCCAGACTGTTTGTCTAAACACTTACTGTACCTAGCATTCAGTACATTGCTTGGAAAAAATTCCATGCGATATTTAGTATATAGCTTTCTCTGTTTACTATCTGTGAGCACATCTAAATAATATCTATACTAATGCATCACATCATTTTGTACTAGCCACTGTGGAATACATACATTTCTAATCAACCTTAGATCTTGCTCGTGGTATTTCTCTGAAATTTTGCAAGTAACACATTTCTGATATTTAAGGCTTAAACTTATCCCCTTATCAGCATAATTTCCCAAGAACTCCAGATCATTCATTTTCAAAATATCCAGTATTTTCCCTAGCCAAATTGAGGGTAGGTAGTTACTTTTCCAGAAATATTTTTCTTTTAGACATTTTTTTGGAATATGCCTATCATCCAATTGTAGTAATTTAACCAATAATTAGCTTTTCTGGCACAAACAATGGCCTTCACCCCTGTAATCCATAGCTCAGCTCTAATCAGTGGCACAGAGACAGAACGTCCTAGTCCCATACTGGTTCTTAATAATTTTGAAAAGGAAATTTCCAAAGAAGCATAGTTATTAGCCTCCCATACTTCTATATTATAAAGAATCTGTGAGTTACATTTTGCTTTAGCTGCCCATAATAAAGGTTTGATTAACAGTAGCAGCTTTCCAGTTCAGTGGGCTGGCTTCAGCATCTCCATCGTTCAAGCATTTTTACTAGCAGAAAATTTTTCAGAATAACCAGTTTGTCGGCAGCAGCCAGCAGCAGACAATAGTTGCAGGAATATATATAGCCTGATAGCAGTTCCCAACATGAAAGAGTGTCATTGAATTGGTGAGGCCAAACTTTGAAAACTCAGTTTCATCACACAGCGCGCCATTATCATGACTGACACCTTCCTGCAGAACATGTGTTGTCTGAGGAAGGTGTCAGTCATGATGCTGGAAACATAAACATAATGTGTGATTGCATTTGGAAGTTTTTGAAAAGTTTAGCCTGCAGAATTTGAATTGTGAATTGTGTATGCTGCATGTTGGAACCGCTTATGGGCTACAAATGATATGTTCCTGTTTGTCTGCTGCTAGCTGCTTGCCATTGAAACCTAAACTTGGATTTATGCTGAAAATTTTTTGCTAAGTAAAAAATACTTGAACTTTGCTTGGGAGTGCTGGACATTTTTCCTACGTTTGGAAAAGCTGTGCTATGGTGTTAAATTGTCCTAGTAAGGTGCACCCTTTCTCATACTGGTGGTATTACAAACTTTGAATATCTGGAGCAGTACATGACTTTTTGTGCTTTTAAAGGTTTAATTGTATTTCCCCCTTATTTTTTGTTATATAAATTTAAAGAACTGGAAGTTTGTTTTAATTTAATTTTCACACAGTTAATATGTTTTTGCCAAGTGCCATTTGAAGAAAAGATTAAGCCAAGATAATTATAATGGCTCACTGTTTTTCATTTTTTCTTGCCAATATACCAAGTTGTTTTTTTATATATCATTAGAACCAAAGATCATGACCTGGCTCTTACTTTCGTTTACTTTAAGCTCATAGCCATTGGCATACTTATCCAAAATCTCCAATTTTTTTTTAGGCCAGATTGTGTAAGGGAGATGAGGACCAAAGTGACTGCATAAGCTAAGGCAGCACACTTCTTTGTTAGTATTTTTTGGAGAATCTTTTTGTGAGTTTTCTAGTAAAACTAGTCATTTATATATAAACAAAACATTAATGGTGTGAGAATGCAGCCTTGCCTGACTCCTTTTTTGGTAGTAAAACTTGGTGAAATCTGCGCAGAACCCACTTTGACCTATGCCCCAGGTGCCTGTGTACGATTCTCTAATGATGTTAATCAAATCTTCCAAAATACCCCAATCTTTCATTTCTTTCCATAATATTTGCCGTGAAATTGTATCGAAAGCTGAGCTAAAATCTATGTAAGCTACATAAATTTTCTGATTTCTAAGTTTAACATATTTCTCATATGGATGGTTCAATATATAGCAATTGTCCGTGGTGCTGTATCCAGCACAACATCCTGCTTGGTATTCTGATAGTCAACCTAATAGTGCTATCTGTTCTTTTAATCTCTCTAAAACTATTTTTGAGAAAACATTATCCATGATATCTAACAGTGATATTGGTCTGTGCATTGATTATTATCTCCCTTTTTGTATATTGATATAATAGTAGCTCCCTTCCAAGACAGAGGGAAGTCCAGCTTTTCACAGCAGATATTAAAATAGTTTGTCAATATTCTTGCCCAGAGTAGAGAGGCCGTTAGGTATACTTCTGCTGGTATTGCATCAGGCCCAGGTGCTTTTTTTTAAATTTTGCTATAGCATTATATGTTTCTTGGTATGTTACTAGATTAAAGATAGACATATCAATATATGCATTGTTGTTATATTCTGTAATATTAGGGTCATAAAATATGACTCTATAATGTTCAATCCATTTTGCAGTAGGAATAAAGGAGTCTATTTCATATCTCAAGTTATTTGTCCCATTGGCTACCAAAAGCCAATAGGATTGTTGGTCTCTTTTTTTTTAATAGTATGCATTCTTCACCATTGTTTTTCATGATATTCTTTTTGCTTTTTCACTAGCAAGGCTATATATTTTTTCCTTTCCTTGTTAAGGTTTTTACTGTTAGTTCTTAATTCTTTGTTTTTAAAAGGTCTAAAAAAAAAGGTTTACATTCTTCTTTGCAATACAGCATTCCTGATCAAACTATGTACTGACATTTCCCTTCTTTGAATTCTGAGGATTAGCAGCTATTAGTACTTCTCTATTTTCTTTAAACAAGTATTAGTTATTTCACGAAAAATATACTCAGAATTTTCATTTGAAGTTATTTGGGGGAGAGATTGTATAATTTCTGTTAATGTTTCATCACATGAACTTTGCCATCTAATTTTATTTTTATTCCTAACTTCATATGTGGTTTCTACATAAGTAATTATTTTCATAGCTATCATGGTTATGATGAGTTTTATTTTTTATGGCTATTGGGAAATGGTCACTATCCAGTCACTTAATTCCAGCACAGTATTTCCTAAATCCATATCTCCATTCCAGAAGACAAATTTCAAAACCATAGATCCAGTTGAGCTGATATGAGTATAACTGCCCTCTTTATCACCCTTAATTCTTCCATTTAATGGGGCCAAATAGTGTGTATTTAAGATGTTTATCAACTTAGTCCCAGTTTTGTTTATTTTTATATCCATTGTTACTCTATTATGCTGAAAGGCATTTGTATGGCACCAGTTGTGATAGCTATTGTCTTGAGTAATCATTGAACCCACCAATTCTAGAATTAAAATCTCCACACAACAGTTTGTGTTCACATCCTGTAGTGGTCCAGTCAAGTGAATAACTTCTTCCAGTGACTCCCACAATCCTTCTGAGTAATATTTCAATATAGTAGGCAGAATATAAGTATTTATGATACTAAATTTTCTTTGGTAGTAGTGAACATAAAATGCTTGCATACTTTTGTTTGCTGTAATCAATTCTACTTTTAGGTTTTTATTTATTTTAAACCAAACAACTAATCCACCTGCACATCTACCACTTTTTGATAGCTTTATACCAGGATCGTAACATTTCTGATAGCCATTCAAAGTAAAAGCCCTATCTTTTGGGTGCCAGGTTTCTTGCAAACAAACAATTAAAAACTTTCTAATGTACTGTATACAGTCCATATCTACAAATTTTGACAATAGCACAGAAATGTTCCAGTTCAACAAGAAAAATCCTCTGCTTTATTACTATTATGTTTTGTACTTTTATTTGGTTGTCAGTTCTCAGTAGCCAGTGCTCCATATCAATTAGCCATCAAGACATTCTATATGTAATCTGTATTCCCATCAGCTATTCTCTTAGTTTCTGTTCTCTGATTTTCTTTATCCATAATTAAATTTGTATAATGTTTTTTGGATTTTGACATTGGTCCATTGGCACTCTATATAACCCCATGGTATCCAGTATTTCAGTATTTTCTAAAGTCTTGTTGTACACGCTCTGGAAATTTGTAGTGAGTAGTACCTGATCAAAACTTGGTTCTGTAACCATTCTAGTTGCTTGGGTAGCTTTCTTATCAAGTATAGGAATATTAGGTAGCTGTTCCAGCAAATACACAGTCACTGTTCTTAACTTTCTATCAGTTTCCTTGTTAGTTCTTTCTAGCCCAAAGAGTGTCAGTGTATTAGTGACCCTATCCTTTTCATGTAGATGAGACCTTGGGGTGTCTTTGAACAAGGTGGAACTATCAACAATGTGTAGGCCCACCTTGTCCAGGACTATTGCCCTCTGTAATATTGTATCAGCTATTCCAGCATTTTGGATCAAGGCATCCACGTGTCCATTTATTTGTTCATTATTCCATCTGTGGACATCCCTGATAATTAGATCAGCAGCATTAATTTTCAATGTCTGAGTTAACAGATTATACAGGACATTTCTGATTTCACCTGGGGTTTCTTTGGGAATTGGTTTAAGTGCAAAATTGCTAATTTGCCTAGTATTGTTTTTTTCCTTTTGGGGCAATCCATTCATTAGCCCCCTGTTAATTAGAAACTGCAGACATATGTATAAGTCCAGACATACTCAGCACTCAAAGAGTTTTTAACATACTCTGTCCTATAACCCATCTTTCTAAGTTAGTCATTGTTTAACCAGATATGGTTAGCAATTCTAGGTGCTGAACAAAAGATAAATATACAGTCACTGCCCTTTTCATCTTTGTCTTTCCACATTTGAACAATATCCACAAGATTAATGTCTGCACCAGTTACTGCCTTAAGTAGGTTCATAGTCTTATGTTTTTTAGCACTTGTGATAGTAGTTTCTCTAGATTCATAACCATACAAAACCGAGATGGCACAATCATCCACGTTTACCAAATTTCCCTCAACTTTCTGTGTTGTATTACAGTTCTCCTGGTTGTCACAATTATAACTAACTTTTTGACTGTCATTTTGCTATTATTTAGCTCTTCTCTAAAGTTTTGTAAATCTTTGTCAAACTTTTTTAACTGCTCAGCTATTGTTTCTAACACAGCCAGTTGTGGATATGACAGTCCTGGGTTGGGCAAAAGGGCTGTAACATCAGATATCTGTGAAGTAAAACTATCCTTTTGCTCAACTGGGACAAATGGCTGAGTAAAACTTGATTGTACTATAACTTCTTTACTTGTTGTTTCAATTGCTTTGTTTTTCTTTTTTCCCCATGTCTGAATCTCTTCCCATTTTCCATATTCTGGGAGTCTTTAGGCACCACCTCTTGGCATAAGCCATCTTGTTTTTCAACCTTTTTGCCTTTTTTTTTGTTTGTTTTCCTTTCCTTTATTTTTAGTTGGTGAATCCGGAATACAGATAGTAGAAAAGTCTGGTCTGATGTTATTTACTTCTTCTAAGACAGGATGGAGAGCCCACTTGTGGCAACAGCTGATTGACTTTTAATAATATGTCATCAAGTCTTCTGCCATTAATTGCAATATTCTCCATAAGTATATCTATCTCATATCTAAAGTTCAAAAGTTGATCAAGTATCATTAAATGTGCTACGTAAGGACTGCAGACAAATTTTTTCAATTCTTCACTTATTCCAAAAGCGTAATTTAGAACAGAATCTATTAGTTGCTGACTTGCTGCAATATTGTGGCCCTGAACCTTAGTTTCCCCTTTTTCTACTCCTTTACCTGTAGTAGAAGTAATTTGTTTAAGACCAGTAATGGTTTCTTGTAAATCATTGGCTATACCTTTTAAATCCATATGCCAACCTAATTTTTGGTTGGACTCACTAAAGTTATCTGGAAAGAAATCAAGTGACTGTGATGCAGAGTATTCAAAACTGGCTTCAGTATTTAGTATATTCCCGTGGTTTTGTTCATCCAAAATTAGTGGCTCACTTTTTTAATCAGGTGTAATATTCTCAATTAACACACACAGATTGGGAGAAACAGACAGCCTTGTTTGCTCTTTCAAGCTGTCTGTTGTAACAAGTTGAGAGTCAGGTGTCACATCAAGTTCAATTAAATCAACTTGATCAGCAGAACCAGTTTGAACTCCATTAATACTCTGTGCCACAACTATGCCTTGTTCTCTAATTGCGTTTCTACTTTTGTAATTGTCTGTGTTCCAGAGCTAGAATCTAGCATTACAGGATCATTCTGAACAGGCTCAGTATCTGGAATAATAATTAACTTTTTTTGTGTAAAATGGTCCATTATTTTAGTTTGTTTTCCTTCTTTTTGTGTTGCTTGCACGCATGTGCAAGAAACACATTGCGTCACAGATTTTTACAAGCAGATTTTGGAGGTGTGGCAGTGTTATGACGAATGGCAGCAGACCATTCAGGGGCTGGTCTCTGCCTGGCCAATAGAGGAGCATGCCCTGGATCACCACAGTTAACAAGCAGGCCACTACAGCAAAGGAATTGAACCGCTGCAATCAGGGAGCACCCCGTCAGTACACAATCTGCTGTTCAGTACGCTCCCTGAGTGCAGCAGCCAATTACAGAGCTGCAAGCTGCCGGTCCCCCCCTTTAGTGTGCCTTCCTGGTGAAACACTTCAAGAACATAAAAACCGATGGGGTAGCCCACTCCCTGTTGGCATAATCCTCCCCTTCCAGATTTCTCCTGTGCTGAGGGGGGTGCCCAATCCCCTCAGCTCTGCCACCCCCACTTCCTCTATAAAGCCAACAGGGATGCCCAGTCCCCTGTTGGCATGCCCTTATTCAACACTTTGCCGACGGGGAGCCCTACCTCAATGGCATAATGCTAACCCTCCAGTGTCTTGTCTGCCAAGGGGGTGCCTAATCCCCGGCTCTTGTCTCCCCGCCCCCAGTATTCGATAGGTTCCAATGGGGGTGCCCAATCCCCTGTCAGCTACAGCTCCCCACCAAACAGTCAGGTAGCACGCTGGGAGCCCACCCCAGTGTGCCCAAACAAAATGTTCCTGTAAAAAAGAAAACCTTCCCACGATGTTTTAAAAAAAAAACAAAAAAACAAAAATCTGTAAAGTAGAAAACGGTCTCCCGTCGATTCCTCCCCCAACCTGCACCCACCATCTGTGTACCCCACCTCCCCACACCCCCCTCATCCCATACTTACCTCTGGAGCCCTGCGCAACAATCTTTGGTGGACCGGGAACAAGTCTGCACTCTTCAAAGCTGACTGCAAACTGAAGAAATGCCGGTAAGCTGTATAATGGCATAATTGGGTTTTTTCAACTTTGGTGCATATCTCATCCATTTTTGGGAATTGTTTCACCAAAATTTCAACATGGAGTTCTTGGGACGCCACCTCATGAATTCAGTTACTGTCGTTTTGTTATTCCATCCCAAAAGGTGATTTTGCAGTCACTGCGCGGAACCCCCTTTCAGGACTGATTAACAAAATGTCAGTGTCACAGTTCATGAGGTAGGCCCCCAAAACCCTATGTTGAAAATTTGGTGAAAAAAATTCCCCAAAATGACTGTTTTACGAGCACGCGCTATAGTTCTATGCACGCAGAAGTTCGAGCATTATTAATATTTTCACTCCAGATTTTCAACATTGTCATTTTACCACACTTTCTTATGAACAGTATAGCTGTCATTCGTACATCTTACCTGAAATGTGCTTTAGTGCGTGTAGCGCATATGCAAACAGCGCTGTATGCGTGCTAAATCAGTGTCCGGGACACATTAAGAAAATCATAGTCACACTGTTCATGAGCAGAGGTGTTAAAATGGCTATTTTGAAAATTTGGTGAAAATATTCCCCAAAATGACTGTTTTACGAGTGTGCGTTGCGCAGTTCTTACGCACGCTCGTAACTTCGAGCATTTTTAATATTTTCACTCCTGATTTTCAGCACTGCCATTTACCACACCTCCTTATGAACAGTACAACTGTCATGTTTCACATTTCGCCCGATATGTGCTTTCGGACATGTAACATACAATGGCATGGTCGGTGTGTGAAATCAATGTTCAGGACAGATTAAGAAAATCAGTGACACTGTTCATGAGCAGAGGTGTTAAACTGGCTATTTTGAAAATATGGTGACAAAAGTCCATAAAAGGACTGTGTTACAGGTGTACATTGTGCAATTTCCACACATCCTCGTACGTTCACAAATTCGTAATCTTTTCAGTCCAGATTTTCAACATTGGCATTTTTACACACAGTACAGCTGTCATTTTTCACAACCTGGCTGAAATGTGTTTTCGCACTTCTGGTACAGATTAGCACAGTCGCTATGGGGAATCAGTGTTCGGGATAGATTAAGAAAATCACACTGACACTGTTCATGAGCGAAGGTCCCAAAATGCCTGTGTTGAAACTCAACTGTAAAAATTCCCCAAACTAATTACATTACGGGTGTGCTTTGCACAGTTTCTACGCACGCTCATGACTTCACCAGTTTATTTATATATTCATTCCAGATTTTCAACATTGCCATTTTTTTTACACCTCCTCATGAACAGTACAGCTGTCATTTTTCACATCCTGTTCGAAATGTGTTTTCACACCTGTGGCGCCAAATGCTGCAGTCCCTGTGAAAAATCACCTTTCGGCTAATAAACTGATAGTGTCTCTGTTCATGCAGTGGGATCACAAAAAGCCCATGTTGAAAACTTGGAGTAAAAATACCAAGAAATGCCCACGGTGTTAGGGTTTTCAACCATAATGCCTACAGGCATCAGGGATGTGACCTGAGATTGTCAACAGTAATGGTCATGCCATTCCACCCCCACCCGCACCCTGCAGCCAGTGACAGGCTTTGAGGTGTGCCTTGGACTCTTTGGCCCCAGAATCCATCCCGTTGTCCTATACTGCGCCCATTTCAGCATATTTCCTTATGGAATGAGATGAGTAAAGCCCGAACACCCAAGACAAACCTCGACACTTGTCAGTGTCTGCAGGGTAGGGTGAGGGGAAATGTCGTGACCGTTATGGGCAATGACCCAAAGGCACACCCCAGTGCCTGCCCATCTCTGCAGGGTGGGGGTGGGGTTGGCATCAGTTCAGTACTTCACTGCCATTCCTAGACTGCATGGGCCTGATTCTCATAGGGGCCTGCATCTGGGACAAGCTGTGGCAAGCAGCACCTTGCACCAATGCCTGGTGCACTAGGGACCCTGCACCTGATTCAGGTACAGGAGAGGTCCCAATGGCTAAGTCCCCACTCTAGCACTGACTGGAACCTTGCAGCACACCCCTGGCGCACTGCACAGGTCCACCACAGGCCACCAGAGACTAACACAGGACCCTCTGTCCCACTAGGTAATGGACACATGGACCCAACGTGGTGTGTCAATGTCCCCCAACCATGTTTGGTGCAATTGGTGCCTGGTCACGGAGGTGAGTGGTGGGATGTGCTGGGCACTGGGGAGCAGTCTGAACTGGTGTATGGGGGTTTGGGCACTACCTGCTTGGGCATGGGTGGGCACTGTACCACCAAACTTGGTGCTGCAGTTGCACTGATGGGGCAGGCATTGGGGATCAGGAGAGCCACATCAGGATGGGGGTACCAACATGGTACATAGGTGGCATTGGGGAGCTGTGAGGAGTGCCATTGGACCACTAGGACAGGGGCCACACATACGGGGCCACACTCCAGGGTGTATGGTGGGTGGACCTTCACCCATGGTGTGCTGCACACAGGCAATTCACCCAGGGGAGAATGTCTAAGTCCCTTTACAGCTGCCCTGGCTGGTCTGAGGACACTTAGAAATTCTTCCGCCAGGTGATGTCTGTGAATCACAGGATGCAGCTTGCATCGGCCGCAGTCCCCCTACTGCCATGCCACAGTGCATTGCAGGTGCAAGCCCTGTTTGGGGCAGGTGGACTGCAGTCGACGCAGGCCACCTTTGTGAATTGCACGGAGGGCAATCATAGACGCAAGGTGCACCTTGGGCCATATCTGTTCACTGCAGGCACCTTGCGTCTGACACAGGGCTTTGAGAATCAGGGCCCCATCTGTCTAACTCCTGCACTTCCACTGCTAATGCCAGCAAGCAACCATTTAACATTGACAGATGCTTGTGTAGTAAGCTCTGGCCCATAAGAGGCTCACAGGTTACCAGTGGGAAGCTCATTAATTAGGAACAGACTGCATCTCCTTTTTAATGCCTTTATAAGTGACATTGCAGAGGGACTGGAAGGAAAAGTATGCCTCTTTACAGATGACACAAACATCTGCAGCAGGGTTCATACACAAGGAGGTGTGGAAAGGATGAAAAGGGACTTGGCAAGGTTGGAGGAATGGTCAGAAGTATGGCAGCTTGGATTCAGTGCAAAGAACAGCAAAATAATGCACCTGGGAAACAAAAACCCAGGGCAAGATTATACAATGGGGGGTAGTAACAACAACAAAAATGGAAAGGGACCTGAGATAATCATACCAGATGACCTTAAGGTTAGCAAGCAATGTGAGAAGGCAGTAGGGAGGGCTGGTGGTATACTGGGATGCATAGGGAGAGGCATCAGCAGCAGAAAACAGGAAGTTGTTATCCCTCTGTACAGACAGTTGGTGAGACCTCATTTGGAGTACTGTGTCCAGTTCTGGAGACCCCATCTCCGCAAGGACATAGAAAGGACAGAGGCAGTCCAGAGGAGGGCAACTAAAATGGTGCAGGGTCTGCAAGAGAAGCCATATGAGGAGAGACTAAAGGAGCTTAATATGTATACCTTTGAGGAAAGAAGAAAGAGGGGGGACATGATAGAAACATTTAAGCACCTCAGTGGAATCAACAAAGTCCAAGAGGGTAGCATCTTTCAGAAAAAGAAGGGGACACAATTTGAAGATGGGGGGGACAGCTCAGAGACAATGTGAGGAAGTATTTTTTCACAGAGAGAGTGGTGGACACATGGAGCAGCCTTCCTGAAGAGGTTGTGAGCTCTAAAGCTGTGAGAGAATGCATGGGACAGACATAAGTCAATTCTTGTGGGGGTAGAAAGAAATAGGCTGTTGGTTAACTAGGATTTGCAGTGTATCGTGTATGTAGGGAAATGGGCAGACTAGGTGGGCCAAGCAGTCCTTATCTGCTGTCAAAGTCTATGTTTCTATCTCTCCTGTCTGCAAGCTCAGCCCAGGCTAATGTACAAAGACTTTATCACATTTCTTATGAGTCTTTCTTAAACATGTTGTATCTGTCTACAGGAGTGCGCCTGATTTGAGGCCAAAATCAAAAGCTAAGAGTTATAGTAACAGAGCCCCCCCACACACACACACATACACATGCCCCAAAAAGCTGCTTAAAAGCCTGCAATTCATTCAAATCAATTCAATTTTCTTACTTAGTTGGGGTTCGGTGCCAACAAGTATAAAATCATGTACATAGGGCATAGGAACTCTGATGCTGAGTATAGGATGACAGGAGGTACTGATACTTACTAGATGTGAAAGGGTCCTTGAGGTTATTATATCAGAGGACCTCAAGATGGCAGTACAATGTGACAAGGCTCTGGACAGGGCAAATTGGATTCTGGGGGCATAAGGAGTGTCATCTCCAGTAGGAGGAGGAGGAGGAAGGATGTTGTGCTACCATGGTATCCCTCCCTGGTATACCCTCAGCTGGAGTACTGTGTCCAGTTTTAGAGTCCACACTTTAGAAAGGACATAAGGTGGAGATTTTCCAGAAGAGGGCAAATAAAATGGTTCAGGATTTTCACAGGAATCTCTACAAGGAAAGGCTGAAGAATCTCAACATGTACACTCTGGAAGAGAGGAGGACGAGAGGTGACATGATCAAGACCTACAAAGTACCTCACAGGGGTAAACTGGGTACAGTTGGGGAATTTTCTTCAAATGAGGATGAGCACCCAAACCAAGGGCCATACAATGAAGTTGGGAGGGAGGAGTTCAGGATAGACGTGAAGAAATATTTCTTTACTGAAAGGGTGGTAGGTGCCTTGAACAGACTGCCAGGAGAAGTGGTGGAAGCTAAAATGGCAAGAGGCATGAAGCATGCATGGGATAAACATAGGAGTAAATTAGAAAAAGGGGAAGGAAGGGGTCAACAGAGATCAATAGGGCTATGGAGGTGGAGTAGGTTCAGGTTCACTGCAGGAAAAATCCATTGAGCAAGCTCATTCACAAGGAGGTCCTGATGGACGCAAGCAGAATAAGACATGCAGTAACATAAACAGGCAGGAGTTACAATTAGGTAGAGAATACCTAGGCAGATTGGGTGGGCTTAGCGGTCCTTTTCTGCGGACAAATTCTATGTTTCTATGGCATCATGTGTTCATTCAGGTGCAGTGTTTATTTAAAGTTGGGCCTACCGGACATCCAGATGTAAGGTACAGTAAATTACTGAATTAGATGCAGCCCACTTACAGTACAATAAACAGAACCCCAGTGCTTCGAGAAGCCTTTACTCTTCATAAGGCTGCTTAAAGAGCTGGGGTTCTGTTTGCAGTGTCCACATCAGTAGGCTGATCTTAAAATCGACACTGCATCTGAATGAGTACTTGATTCTTGTTCACTCCATTTCTTCCTGACTTTGAAAGCTGCTTTTCCTGAGTTAGTTTTGGGCTGGCAGTGCCTCGCCTGTGTTGGAAGATGACCAATAAGTGGCACTGAAGGACGTCAGACTTCACAGACTGTGAAGGCAGCTGCCCACCCACCATCATGGCAAGAAGGAGGCTGCAGCTGTGGCACTGATGACTGTTGGGGTGTGGGGATGCGGGGACCAAAGAGGACAGACATAAGGAGATAAAATCATCATAAAAATTGTGAGACCTTCACCAGCTTTCCAAAATGCTTACCAGTAAAAGAATACTGTACGAAGTTTTTCAAATGGCAACACAATCTGGTGAGTCCTCTGTCTGCCACCTGACACCAGGCATCAACCACCATAAAATTGCCTAAAGAAGGCAGCGTGGTTATGTGATTACTGAAATACTGGAGATTACAGATGTACAAGAACAAAAGAATATCACACAGAAGGTGGCACATGTCTCTATAGCAGCTGTCTGTTGCTTCTCAGTAGTTATACTTATACCCTTGAGGTACTTGAATGTTTCTGTCATATCCTCTCTTTCCCTCCTCTCTTCCAGTGAGTACATATTGAGGTCCCTTAATTTCTCCTCCTAAGTCTTGTGTTGCAAGTTCAGTACCATCTCATTCACCCTTCTCTGGACCATCTCCAGCCTGTTAATATCCTTACGAAGCTGCAACCTCCAAACTGCACACAGTACTCTATGTAAAGCCTGACCATGATTCACTACCAACCTCCTTATGCTGGTAATATACCTGTCCATGCACCCCAGCATGTCACTGGCCCTTCCAGCTGCCTTACCACTTTGACATTTTCAGGTCATCTAGTCCAGGTCTCTTTCCTTCTTTGTGACTGTCAGTAACTCCCTCCCCCCCCCCATCCTGTAGCTTTCCCCAGGGTTTCTGTGTCCCAGGTGCATAATGTTGCACTTTTTTGAATTAAACTTCAGTTGCCAGTCTTTGGACCATTTTTCAAGCTTCCCCAGGTCCCTCCTCATTTTCTCCACCCCCTCTGGGGTATTCACTGTGCTACAGATCTTGGTGTCATCTGCAAACAGACAGACCTTTCCCATCAGCCCTTCTGCAATGTCACTAATGAAGACTTTGAACAGGACTGGCCCCAGGACCAATCCCTGCGACACCCCACTGGTCACCCCCTCTCCCCAGACTGCACCCCATTTACCACCACTCTCTGTCTCCTGTCTGTTAGCCAGTTTCTAACCCAGTTTGTCACCCTTTCCCTTATACCCAACCTACTTAGCTACTTTGTCAGCCTCCTATGTGGGTTGGTGTCAAAGGCTTTGCTTAAATCAAGGTAAGTGTTGTCCACTGCCCCACCCTAATTTACTTCCTTTGTCACCCAGTCAAAGAGATCAACCAGATTTGTCTGACATGACCTCCCCACTTTGAATCCATGTTGCCTATGGTCCTGGTCTCCAATGGCTTCTAGATGCCCCACTATCCTTTCTTTAAGCAATGTCTCCATAATCTTCCCCACTACTGAGGTGATGCTGATTGGCCTATAGTTCTCTGCCTCCTCCCTACTGCTGGATTTGTATAGAGGGACCACATGTACCCTCCTCCAATTCCCTGGTACCACCCCTGTGTTGAATGACTCAGTGAACATGGCTGCCAGAGGTACTGCTATCTCCCTTCACAGTTCTCTTAATATCCTTGGGTGTATGCCACCTGGTCCCATCACTTTGTCCACCTTCAATTTAGTCACCTCCTGCAGGATTCTTCTGCCTGTGAATGGACTGTTGTCCACCTCTTCATGCCTTTGCTACTGCTGTACTGCTGTGGCCCTTGCCCCTCCCTCTCTTCTGTGGATATTGAACAGAAAGACACATTGGATGTCTGGGGGGGCACATTGTTGAAAGTGGCCAGAGGCCAAAGTTTAGTGACCAGTGGCCAAGGTTGTAGTGACCAGTGACCAAACTTTTATCAACAATATTTAGTTGGCTAACCAAAAGGTTGAGGAGATAGAAAGGGGTAGAATGGCTAGTGTAGAGGCTGCAAAGGGCTAGTAAAAGGTGAAGGTGGCTAGTAGATGACTACATGATACCAACATGTAGATTGATGTGCTTTGTAAGTGCAGAGGTGTTTGGAGAGTAATTGCAAATAATGATACCACTGTGCAAATTAATGTCTGTGTAGATGCCCAGGTTCAAAAGGTGTTGGGGGCCCTTTAAATAACTGTAGAAAATAAGTGAAGAGCATAAACCGTGTTTAAACAAATAAATGTTTTAAAGAAAATTAGCTTTGCTTTGCCCAGCAGAGATATTTTGTACAAAACCTTCCTTCAACCAAAGGTCATAGCCAAGATAAGGTTCAGCTGCTTCAAACCACTGCAGCTTAGATACAGTTCCTCATTTTATAATTTCTTGTGTTTAAAAATGTGTAACAGAGAGATGATAAGAAACAATTATATCCTTGTTTTGGCCACTGTCTAGTCAGCAAGTTATTTAAAGTAAACGTGAAGTCCCCTCATATGTTTTCTGTATCCTAAAGCGGGTTATTTTTGATAAATGTAAAATCCCCTGATCAGTTGTTTTTCCATCTAAGAATGACCACATGTCTCGGCAAAGTGTCAAATGTATCTTATGACCGAGGTATCTCATGGCCACTATACTTTTACACCCTTGTCTCATGACCCTACTCTCTTGCCTTTTATGGTCAGAGTGTCTAAAAACTGAACATTTTCCCTTGTTGTGTAATTCTTGTCAAACACTGTATAAATATCAGACAGACAGACTGTATGTCCAGTGTGTCCAAGGGGAGTAGCAAACATAGCTGCCATAGATACTTGGGTCACCCAGAGGAATGAGGAATGTTGCTTCATTCCCTCTGAACACCTGTAGCCCTGGTGGTAATAAGCCATCAGTTTAGATTTGATCATGTTAGAGGTAAAATTGTTAGGGCTTATTTGGTATTAATAAATTGTAACTGATTTAAAACAACATTTGGTGTCAGGTGGCTTTATTGGATTACCAGGGACCACTAGCCAAGAAACTTGTGTTTTACAAATTGGCCAAGCCAGCCAGCAGGTGTTTTTGGTTCTGGTCTTGGTAGATCTGGTAAAGCCTAGTATTTACGCTAAACAGGGTCCGTGCAGGTAAGGGTCATAACCTAACCGTGGGGCTGGGAAAAAGAGTCTAATGGACTCTGAGTTTTCGAGTGGACTTGAATCTACAGGAAAAGGTTTATGGTGCAGCTATAAGCTGGGTAAGGATAATGTATATGTGGGGTTCTGAGGACCCCAGGTTTAAGGATAGGTGGAGAGATGTATTAAGGAAAAGTCTCTCAAACAAGTAAGGGCAACTGCCCTCATAATTTGTGCTTGCTAGAAGTATATACTGTTAGAGCCGATGATGGCTTTCACAGTTCAGGCTGCTTTTAGAAGGAAAGCGGTGTCTAATCAAGTAACGTTAGATAAGCAACATTTAGAGAAAGAAAAATAAGCTACTGTGGATGCATACGCAGTAGGTGTGACTACACATGGGTTGATTTGAAAATCCTCCCCCCCATGTTCCCTATCTGTGTAGTTGCAAGTGTTTTTTTGTATCAATTTCAAGTTCCCTTGCCTCCTATAGAGGCTGAAGCATTTGATCCCAAACCCAGGTACTGGGGATCTCCACCAGTTGGATCTCAATCTAGTACCTAGCACTGCTACAGATTTTTAAACTGCAAACCAGAGCTCTGGGAAAAGACTTGGTTTTGGCAGGTTACTGAAATGGCCAAAAGAAAACCTTTGAAAGGGTTAATAGCTGCAGCGTTTGGAGATTATCATGAAGGTCCTGCAGTCGTTTTTTGGAATTGGACCAGTGTATCAGAAAAGAAGAAGGAAAATACCTTGGCACAGGGTAAATCTGATTTTTTTTTTATTTAAAGTTTTTTTTATGTCTGTCTGTTTTATTTCTGTGATGCATATACTAAACAAGGTAATGCTCTGTCTCTCTCTCTCGCATATTTTCCAGTGTATATCTGTGCTCTGTAATTATGTTCTGTTGTCAAGGTTGCAAGATAGCATTGACTGCCTCTGGCGCAGAACATGTTACAGTAAAAAATAAGAAGTTTCTTTTCCTCATATCTGACTATTTTAATTAGTTTTATTTTTAGTAAACATTTGTGCTGCCTAGATAGGGTCAGTGAAGAACTTTTATATGTAGTTGTTGGTTGGAGTGCTGAAGGTGAAGAGATATGACGTCATAGATTGCAATATGCAGAAAGATTTGTAGTTTGCAGGCAAGATGCCAAGCCACTGCTAGGTAAAAATGTAATGTGTTCACAGCTATGAATGGCTTTATCATACTTCTAGTTAAAACCAGAAACTTTTTGCAAAATGGCAGAGTGCCATATTTTGGCTATGCGCCAAAAGGTGTAACCATGTTATACTAGATATGTCCACTTACAGATGGTATGTTGTGCTGTATTTTAAAGGAGTTGGAAGGTGTTCAAAAAAATTTTTGTTCTGAAAAGATTTGGCATGGAGATATGTATAAATTTGTTGGTTTAAAAGGTAGTCAGTGTTACAAGACAGGCAGGAGGCAACACATATATCTAAAACACTTATAGTTTTCTAATGAAACTATGGGCATTACCTCAGCAAATTGGTGTCAAATAATGTCAGTCTTATTTTGTTTTAAGTATTTCTTTTTGTGTGTGTGTACTGTCTTGGCCAGCAGTTTTATTTTGTGCTCTATTATTATTTAAAGATATTTTAATATCAGTAGTGTTCAAGGACACTACACAAATAGCTTGGTTTGAGCGACCAGCACACTGTGTGACCTTTTGCATGTTATTTGACCTTCTTGTGTTTCAACATTTTATGTTACTACCAGTTCACACTTGATGTGTGTTTCCTACTTAAAGCACAACTTTTCACACAAAATGTATGTTTTCATGGAAGCACACCTAGAGTGAACCATACAATTTGACTTTTTATTACAGAACTGGCATTCTAAGTAAAGAGGAACAAACATGTTTCTTTTTTTCTTTCTTTCTGAGCTTGCAGTCAACACAGGCAATGCTCAAAGCCTTCCTCCACAAACGTTTGGTTATAAGTACAACTCCTTTGTTCCTTAACAATATCATGTGATTCCCATACTATACAAGGCACTCAAGCTGGAAGGGGGAATTATTCATCACCTCCCTGTACTTTTTTTTTTTACTTTTTTATATATATATACAGTACACTTTTAAAAAGAACTATTACAGCAGTTTTTGAGAGTTTACCATCTACAGTTGAAAACAATGACTTTTGTTTTTATGTGTGACTACGGTGTAATTTTTTTTCCTTTTTAAAATGCATTCTAAGAGATACGTACGTACGGGATTACCATCAATCTGGATCTTTTGTAAACTCAGCTGACATTTTATCATACTTAGGATAAGGGAACCCAGGGACGCTTGACTTCTTTTATCCTATGAAAATAATCTTGTTTTATTTTTAGACTTGTGTATGTTTGTTTTTGTTGTTTGTCTGTGTGTTTCTTCTCTTTCTTCTAAAGAAAAAGAAGTTCCCCATCTTTTTAGTAAGGTATGGAACTTACTAAACTAGTTGCATATAGTTCTGTTATAATTTGAAGTGTGCTAGGTGGGGACTCAATGGGGCCACCCCATTACCATTTATCCAGTGCACATTTTTTTTTTAACGTGTTGTATAACTGGCTACTAATATTGCCAGACCATTTCTGGTTCAGTATCCATGTCACCATCCACAGCTAACATTTTTATTGCTACAGTAGACAAGCTGTCTCTTTCACCAGTAGGAGCTGGAAGGGGGGGGGGCATACTATCCTTCCTTCCAGTGCAATACCCACAAAGGTTGCAAAGTACATCACTGTCTCCCCAAAGGGATAAATGAAGAAAATGTGTATTTGCCAATAATTATTTCTTATTTACAAGTTTTGAAAAGACACAATGTACTTTGACAGTATAACCTATCTCAGTCCCTCTGCTTTTTCTAGTGCAAACAGTTAAACCTCATACCTATCATTGGTACAAGTGCTTCTGCCCTCAGCAAGTAATCAGTTAAGCTGGAGGGGGGATTGTGTATGTATTTCCACACATATTCATGTATTTTAATTGTCCTTTCAGCTTTCTTAACCTTTCAGACAAATATAAAACAACTTTCCATAGCCTTATGGCAATGGATGCATTTTTACCAAGGACTGCAACGTATAAACATAAACTGTACCACACACCCTCTGCAACTTATTCCATGGTTATGTTCAACAAGTAAATTAACAATACTCTAACATTCCTGGACTCTCAACTAAGCTTACAGGCTATATTTGTTCTGTGTTTAAAATGTATTTTATGCATTATGCTCAATACTGAAATTGTTCTATTGCAAAAATGCTTATGTTTCACGTTTATGTTATAATGTTTTGATATACATCTTGCTACACTGTAGCATGTGTGTATTCAGGTAAGTGCTCCACATATATAAATGTTTTTAATGCTCATAACCAAACCTAAATACTGGGGCCAGCATTGCTGACCCACTCCTACAATATGTTCCAAAGTAAAACCCCAGACAAATAAATGCTCCGTTTGTCTTATTACTCACAGGTACCCCTGAAAAATAAGTGCACTCTATGCAAGTTTTGTCATTTTAAATCTTAACAGTTATAATATGCAGAATTTAGACTGTGCTCCAAACCTATGCTTCTAGCCTTATCCCACTCAGTACTTTGGAGTATTTCACTATACAGGGTAAAGAAGGTAGACCCTTTAACTTGTCACAGGTGCAATAAGCACTACTATTAGTTGGCATAGGCCAACTATATATATATATATATATATATATATATATATATCCCACTATTGCATAGTGTAACAGGCATATTGCCATATGTTTGAAGCATGTTATTGTAACATTACAAGATTTTATAACTCAGGTCTCAGTTAGGCCTGCTAGCAACAGACAGGAAAATCATGTTAATCACTGTCATAACCTCTTCTGTGATTTGAAAGCAGGGTGTAACCATAACATTGTCATGAATTCACAGATGGTCAAATGGTATAATTGGACCATGGCCTGCACCCTCAGGTGTGCGGTTGACGTCCCATTTTTATTTTTCTCTTTCCAATTGCCAGAATTTAGGCTCTGTCACACCACTCGTTACAAAACAAAAAGTCATTGGTTTAAAAGATTGTTATTTATGTGTTCTTAACTCAATTTCTAACACACTTTGCAAGTTTGCAGGTTTCCACAGTGTGGCACACATAACATCTCCACGTACAACAGCAGTAACACCTTCATCTAAGCTACAAAAAAACTTCATCTTTTTCCTGAAAAGAAAACAACTGCCAAAGCTTCAGTGTCATCACTATCTTTGTGCCTGATTGGTTCCACATAATGACTAATACATGAAACATAATATTATTACCTCTGCAAGTGTAATGTTTTCAGCAAAATTACACCTATTTGTAGAACTTTAAATCAACTGAAAAAGGTCCAGTCAGTTCAGACTCTGCAATCAAGCTTATTGTTTCTGCTTACTATGAAGTTAAGTCTGGGGTAGGGGCAATTCCCTAACTTCAGCAAGAAGATTTTTCTTCAATTGATCTTCAAGCAAGACATCCATTTTCTTCACTGCTGCTTGTTCCAAACATGGCTGGACTTTTTACAAACCTATTGCTCTATTGTGGACTGTGTTCTTACTGGTTTATTGTAAACAATTACTTTTTTATGGACTGTTAATCTTTGTGCCGGGGTGTAATCAACTACCACAACACAAATGCCATGCCAGTGTGTGTGTGTGTGTGTGGCTACTCCTTTAAAAGGACTCAATGCACAATCTAATGCACCCCTGGCCAATGTGTTTGCCAATCGGCCATCCAGCAGCCAACAACATAAACACTGACTTTTCTACTATGCTGGTGTTTTGTTTTTAAATTACTGTCTGCATTGCCCCATGTCCCTTGTGGGGTTACCACCATTCTGCAAATGACATTTCACCTGTACTGTAACCACACCAACTTGTGTTTACTTATATGAACTTATGAACTGTTAATTTCATGGACTGTTATTCATATAAACTTTCTAAACTGGTTATATATATTTTTTATAAGGACTTATCTGTCAAGAGAGATTATCAACAGATTCTTCAATCAAGCTCCAAGGGTGTGCCACACCTCAACACCAGGTAGCATCTACCTTATCCACTCTCAAAGTGGATTCCTTGAACTCTTCTTCATTAACAAAATTGTTATGTCATATTGTGTTATATGTGGTATCACATGTTAGCATCTTTTCACATATTTCAATTGTGGTGTTGACATCCCTGAGTTCTGCACTATGTTTTACAAACTCACCATTTGTGCTCCATCTGTAATCACCCCTGTATCAACTCCAGAACAGGATGTTTTTTTATAAATGCCTTGCCTATCTGTATGCTGGCAACCAGTTTAAAAAAAAGGTTTTTCATGTAATCAATTATAAACTGTTTTTCTAGCTTTAAAAAATTGTAGCTTCTATTATAATAGCTTAGAAATTATGTAAGGTAAAAGTATTAACATGCTATTAACAGATTAAGATCAAAAGTGTTTAGTTATACCAAACTTATATACTAATCAGAGTATTATCTGTGGGGATTCAAGACTCCCCTTACCAGTCTTCCTTCACCACCATAATCAGAATTGTTAAAAGTGTTCCCAGTTAACACCAGGGCCCCCTAGCTAACTAACTACTACTTCAGTACCTGAAACCCTTATAAATAATGTACAATTTCTGCATATACCTGTTATCTTAAATATCTCCCATTGGAATATGGCTAAGTTTGGACATTACACATAAACTAATGTGTCCTTATTTTATGTCCTCCTAATAATAGATGTAATAGCAGCCTGTTATCAGAGATCACAAGATAGAATCGTAGGGCGAGAAACTCTAAGAACATTTATTTAATAATTAGCATCTTTATTTTTATGTTTACTTTTGCGAAGGCTCGGGTCATCGATACGAGTCCCTTGCCTTCGAGGTAGGGATTGTTGAAAGTGGCCAGAGGCCAAAGTTTAGTGACCAGTGGCCAAGGTTTTAGTGACCAGTGATCAAACTTTTATCAACAATATGTAATTGGCTAACCAAAAGGTTGAGGAGATAGAAAGGGGTAGAATGGCTAGTGTAGAGGCTGCAAAGGGCTAGTAAAAGGTGAAGGTGGCTAGTAGATGATTACATGATACCAACATGTAGATTGATGTGCCTTGTAAGTGCAGAGGTGTTTGGAGAGTAATTGCAAATATTGATACCACTGTGCAAATTAATGTCTGTGTAGATGCCCAGGTTCAAAAGGTGTTGGGGCCCTTTAAATAACTGTAGAAAATAAGTGAAAAGCATAAACCGTGTTTAAACAAATAAATGTTTTAACGAAAATAGCTTTGCTTTGCCCAGCAGAGATATTTTGTACAAAACCTTCCTTCAACCAAAGGTCATAGCCAGGATAAGGTTCAGCTGCTTCAAACCACTGCAGCTTAGATACAGTCCCTCATTTTATGATTTCTTGTGTTTAAAAAAAAAAAGTGTAACAGAAAGTTGATAAGAAACAATTATATTCTTGTTTTGGCCACTGTCTAGTCAGCAAGTTATTTAAAGTAAATGTGAAGTCCCCGCATATGTTTTCTGTATCTTAAAGCAAGTTATTTTTGATAAATGTAAAATCCCCTGATCAGTTGTTTTTCCATCTAAGAATGACCACATGTCTCGGCAAAGTGTCAAATGTAGCTTATGACCGAGGTATCTCATGGCCACTATACTTTTACACCCTTGTCTCATGACCCTACTCTCTTGCCTTTTATGGTCAAAGTGTCTAAAAACTGAAAATTTTCCCTTGTGCAGTTCTTGTCAAACACTGTATAAATATCAGACAGACTGTATGTCCAGTGTGTCCAAGGGGAGTAGCAAACATAGCTGCCATAGATACTTGGGTCACCCAGAGGAATGAGGAATGTTGCTTCATTCCCTCTGAACACCTGTAGCCCTGGTGGTAATAAGCCATCAGCTGTTTAGATTTGATCATGTTAGAGGTAAAATTGTTAGGGCTTATTTGGTATTAATAAATTGCACCTGATTTAAAACAACGTTTGGTGCCAGGTGGCTTTATTGGATTACCAGGGAACTGCTGCCTTGCCTAGATCAGTGACTGGATGGCCTCCAGCTGGTTGTAGCTGAAAACTGATAAGATGGCGGTATTGGTGGTGGAGTCGAACAGAGTGCGGGATAGGATGGCCTCTGGAGACCAGACTTGTTCTGGGATTGGTTCCATTGAAGGCCTCCTCTGAGGTGCGGAATCTTGGTGTCATCTAGGACAGGGGTTTGACGATGGAGGCACAAGTATCTTCCACTGTCCGCTCCTGTTTTTTCCATCTCAGGAATGTTGCCAGGATAAAGCCCCTTGTGCCACCTGTGGACCTCCCCACTTTGATATATGCCTTGGTGACATCAAGGTTTGACCACTGTAATGTGCTCTACCTTGGAGTCGTGGGAGGATCTCTCCACAGACTGCAGCTGGTGAAGAACACAGCTTCTAGGTTACTTCCGGGGCAGCCTAAATATTGTCTTATTACACTGGTACTGCATGAACTGCACTGGCTGTCAGGTGGAGGATCCTCTTTAAGGTGGGTCTTACATGGCCAGGGCCCTGGTTACCTGATAGACCTTTTTACACCTGCTGTCTAGATCCATCCCCTCTGCTCCTCCAGTAGGGGCCTTATGGCGATTCCCAGGATGAGGTTAAAAATAGCCAGTGACAGGACTTTTAGTGTCACCAGCCCCGTCCTGTGGAATTCACTACCCCTTGGGATTAGGGAGGCCCCATCCTTGGAGACATTCAGGGCCACCTCAAGGCCCCCCTGTTCACTCAGGCTTTCCCCAACCTAGCTTTTTAAGAGAGATCAGTATGTTAAGGTTTCAATCTCAGTTCCTGGTCACCATATTTTTAAATTTTTCTAGGCAAATTCATTTTATTCTATAATTTATGGAATTTAATGTCTACTGATATTTATTCTGAGTTTTGGTTGTGTTTGTTTATTTTGTTTGTACAGCTCCCAGAGCCTCTGGGATTGGGCATCCTTTTAAATAAAAATTGCCTCACCTTGCCTTGCCAATCAGGATTCCTTCCTTAATGACGGACCACTTTTGGTCCACCCCCATATCTGTTCTGATGTCTGCCAGATGGCTACTTAGCATTTTGCCAATTTTTCTGAAGTCTGCCCTCCTGAAATCCAAGATTTGGGGCTTAGTCGGGATGCTTTCCCTGCTCATATCCAACTGGAACAACACTGTGCGATGGTCACTTCCATCCAGTGGCTCCCTGACCATTATTTCCTGTACATGCTCCCCATTTGTGAGCACCAGATCAAGAATTGCCTTAGCTTGGTAGGTTCAGTGATGCCCTGAGTCAGGAACCCACTCTGCAGTTCTTCCAGGATCACCTGACTCCTGGCACATGTTGTGGATGGTGTGCTCCAGTCAGTCTTGGGCAGGTTGAAGTCCTCCACAATTACCACCTGTCCTTCCCCCATAGATTCCAATATTTGTGAGCTCCATTCCCTGTCCCTCTCTTCATCCTGATTGAGTGGTCTGTAAACACACAACCTCACCTTTCTCCCTCTATTGGACCTTAACTGAACCCAGAATGCCTCCACCTCTCCTTCCTCTGACTCCTGCCTCATGCAAGTTATTCCCTCCCTGATATAAACTGCCACCCCACATACCATGATGCTTCACATTATGGGGGTATGTGTGAGTTTGTATTTCTTTGAAACTTAGCTTTGTGGCCAGTGCCCTTTTGGGTAACCCTTGCCTCAGTGCTTTTGCACTAAGATTCTTTTTTTTTTTTTTTGGCTCACCATGACCCACACCTGTAAGACCAACTTAGGGTAGCTGGTTCATTTCCCCTGGGGTGTCATTCAGAGGAGGCACACTGATGAGTCCTGGGTAGGACAAAACATGTGTCTGTTCACCCTTTGCAGATTGCGTGAGAAGCCATTTGGTACAATGCATTCCTGCTTAAAGCCGAACCAGCCTAAAATGTCATGGTGATTTGCATATACAGCCTTGATGTTTCACATTATGGGGGACATATGTGATATTGTATTTCATTGATACTTGGCTTTATGGTCAATGTCCTTTGGGGTATCCCTTGCCTCAAAGCTTTTTGCACTAAGCTTCTTTGTCAATATAAATTGCAAAAAAATTTGTTAATGCATCAGTTGGGGTTAAAGCGACAAAAGTAGGGAAATGTAGTGTTAGGGTTTCCAATGCTAACATCCCTCCCCCCACCCTTAACAGACAAAGAGACATTGGGGGTGGCATTTGGGTCATCAGCCCTAATGTTCACCTCATCCCATTAGAAAACAAGCTGGGTGGGTGCAGCATGAGAAAATGGGGTGGGCATTAGGGATGACGGCCCCAATGCCGCTCCTGATGCCTCTTCATCTGTGAAGCTTGGGGGGGGTGTTAGGGTTGGAAACCCTAACTTCACATTTCCCTGTTTTTGTTGCTTTAACCCTAACTAATGCATTAACAACATTTTTTGAAATTTACTTCCTTACTTTTTGAGATAGTGTAATCATATCCTATTGTGCTCCGATTTCTCCATATAAGCATATATGAAAATAGCTATGGGAGCACAGGGCTCGGAGCCCTGCACTCCCATTACTGCATAGCTGTGTATATGTACTTACCAATGGAGGGTCCTGCACTTCATTTGTAGGCCAAGAGTGATATAATTGTCATCATAGCCATGTTAAAAAAAGCCTCATCGATGGAGAGTTTTCTTCTTTTCAGGGATTTGAAAAGGCTCATCGATGGACAGGCTCATCGATGAAGAGATCAGGAAAGACACTGGGCACCAATGCAGGACAGGTAAGAGAGGGTAAATTAGTTTTTGGAGGGCGAGGGTACCACTGGATACCAGGAAGAACCCCATGGGGAAGGGGAAATGAAGCCATAAAATAAATAAAAGAATAAAAGTAAAAATAAAAATAAAAATGTTAAAAATAAAAGAATATATAAACCAAAAATTAAAAAATTAAAACAACATAGGTCCAATGAGGGTAGGGGTGGGTGGTGCCACTAGACACCAGGGAGAACCCTGATGGGGGTCACATAATAAATACATGTGAAATAAAAAAACTAATTGGCACATAGACTTTAATTATCCTTTTTCATCAGACATTGTTATCCTTTTTTGTGATGATGAAAAAGGATTATGATGTCTCATGAAAAAGGAATTAATCTGATGAAAAAGGATTACTGGCAGGGCCATCTGGTCAGAGAAGTTCTAATGCTTTTGTGCCATGATGAAAAAGGATTATGTCATCTCATGAAAGAGGAATTCGCTGATGAAAAAGATTTAGGACAACTCATGAAAAAGTATGACTTTTTTAAAATCCTTTTTCACGAGATGTCCTTATCCTTTTTCATCAGCAAACTCCTTTTTCATGAAACAACCTAATCCTTTTTCATCATGGGGAAAAAGGAATAGGACTTTTCCAACCAGATGGCCCTGCCAGTAATCCTTTTTCATCAGATGAATTCCTTTTCATGACATCTCATGAAAAAGGAATTAGATGAAAAAGGATTACCAGCAGAGCCATGTGGTCAGAGAAGTCCCTAATCCTTTTTCGTCAGATTAATTCCTTTTTCGTGAGACGTCATCATTATTTTTCGTCATCATGAAAAAGAAATGGAAGTCAGTCATGAAAAAGGATTTAAAAAAAATAAGCATTCTGAAGCCACATAAAATTAAGGTAAAGGCACACAGCAGTAAAGAACATGCTGATGGACAAGATACATACTGTACTTGGATGTCTGCAGAAGACATCCCTGGGCACACTTAATGTATGACAGTTTGGGCTAAAAACAAAACAAGCTGACGACTGACAAAAAAGGATTTTTTTCTGACCAAAAAGGCTTCTAAGAATTCTTTTTCTTGAGGGGGAAAATCCTTTTTCGTCAGAGCAAAATCCTTTCTCGTTCCATGCAGCTATCCGAAAGACTTAACTGAGCATGCTCAGAACCCACAATTTCAACATTCATTAACTTTAGAACAGATTCATATTTTTTTCACCAAACCAACACTGGCTATTTCTTTGAGGTAAACTTTTTCTTCCCTGAGATTTTCAGACCAAAATTCCAAACGGTTTGGCTTCAGCGTGATGAAGCAAAAACATGTAAAAAAGGCGAATTGATGCTTTTTTTCACTATGCACAGCATGAAATCCACCAATCTGATCAAAACAAAAACTGGTGTGTCAAGAGATCTACCCCAAGGGACAGGGCATACCAAAATGTGTGCAAATCCGTTGCACGCTTGCAAAGTTATTAAAGTACAAATTTTTAGATTTAACAATAAAGTGCCTTCTAAACCCTAACTATAGGGGTGTGACCATGCCCCTATAATGTATAAGGCTTACAGGGCTTTAAATAGTCGGTATCACATCACATTTTGCGTTGCAAACCAAGTGGTTGTGTGAGTCAAAACATGGAGTGGATTGCATAAAAGTGCGATCCATTTTTTCCATGCTTTTCTGCAGTTTCCACCTTGCTTGAGGAACAATTTCAGTCACAGTAATGTAATTCATGCAAAATGGGCATTACTATGCCTGTTAGTTCTGTCCATCTTCACAGTTATTGGCTGCCTGATCCTGTGCTCAGTCTGGAAAGTGGCTACATGAGAGCAGTGGAAAAAAACATCACATCAGTGTGGCACAGTGAGAGAGAAGGAAGAGCAGCTCCCTGAATTGAACATCAAGTTGACCGACCACGAGAAGAAAAAAAGCAAAGCTAAAGGTGGGTATTTTTATACTGTGATGGCACTTAGAAGAAGCACTGATTATCCCATGGGCAGGGACATTGAGTTTATTCTGTTGTGGTGGTCAGGTGGGAAAAAAAAGATCAGCTCAGAATGGGTCAGGGCCTCACCTGGTATACAAGTTGGACCGGTTGGTGAAAGGTCATGGCAGAATGCAAACCCCCACCATGGTTCAGAGCTGTTTAGTGATGAGGTTTAAACTGTGGTGTGTGGCTTGAAGTGTACCCCTTTTGCAGTCGACGAGCAGTCCTGTCTGCATGCTGCACTGAGACCTGCCCATAGACTTTATGTACACCCCTTCCCACCCATGGCCTCCAAGCTGCTCTGGACTTGGAGTCAGAACCCTCTTGTAAGAAAATAAAATTGCAGAGTTAGTGCAGGAATCCGGGGGGGTGGGGCGGTTGCTAGACCATTTCACCATGACCGTCTGTGTTGCAGCCCACCCATCCACAAGTCAACTGCGTGTCTGTATGCTGCTCACAGGTTGTTCCTGGTTGAGCCTGCCAACAATTTGGATCTGGCTCCTCCTCTCCCCAGCATGGCCAGATAACCCAGCTTTCCACCATCAGACCAATGATGCTCTGTTCTGATCCCCTGTTCCCTCCCATGGCATCCCTCATCTTTGTGGACGATTGCAGCAGGCTCCGTCGATGATCCCCATGTGTTCCCAGTGCAAAGTCGAGCTGAGTGGTTGCCTGACCAGCCAAGCTGCTAAATTGCATGATCAGTCACCCTACTGCACCACTGACTGTTGTAGCTGAATTTCAGCAGCACGAGTCAGGACACCTTCATAAGCTTGGAGCACCACTGGTTTAGCAGAGACTAGAGCTGGGTTATGTGCCGCAACTACTCCTCAGAGGACCTAGGTGGAGTTTGTATTGGTGGGGGGGGCTTGCTGCATAAAATGGGCTCAGACTCTGCTCACCAGTGCCTGCTGGTTCTGCAACATGGGTGGGGTGTTGGTGAAGGGTATGGGTTCGAGGCATGACCACAGTTGTCACCAGGGGTGGTCCTGAAGTTTGAGGGGGGGCTATTGTTCCTCACAGTGTTCCTTCGATACAGGCTGCAATTGTTCTGAATCTGGGCACACTTAAGACCATCATTCAGCACTGTAATTGTGCCCACTAGAGCAGTAAGGGACTGTGCTGATCCCTCCCTGTACAGTCAGTGTAACCTGTGTTGTTCTCCGGTGGCCTACCTTCCACATGGGGAGGGTAGGGGGAGACTCAGGGTGGGGGGGTTCTTCTGAGTGTGTACTGAATTGTGATAATGATCTGCCTGGTGGTGGTCCCAGAGGCACTTCAGGGTGTGGGTTGACAACTGCTGTGCACAGCCCCGGGTTCTAATTATCTGGCAGACTGCCCAAGATTGCCCTTATTTATGCCAGCAGTGATAACCCCATCTAATTCCCAGCCCAGGGGGCTGGGGCAATGCAAGACACATCAGGCTGGGACCCCAGGACAAGTTAGCTGTCCACCACACTGATTACTACTAGTCTTTGTAGACAGCTGCTCTTGCAGGGCCTGTGTGGAAAAGTACCATCTGGGCTTGTTGGGGGCCCTCAAGTGCAAGCACCATTAGTTGTGTGGACCTGACTGCCAAGGTCCTTCTTAGTGACAAAGACCACTCTGCCCCCTCTGGGATGTTTTATTTTGTCAGACCAGGTATTATCTTGTGCAGCCTCACCATGCTAGTATAACTACGGGGCCCTGAAGTAGTCCTGTGTGACCAGGGTGGGGGGGGTCAGGTTTTTTTGTGGTGCTCAGTATGTTTTATGATTTTTGGGGGAGGGCATATTAGTTGAGGGGCTACCTAGTGATCTGAATTTAATGTAATTTTACTTTTTTCAGCCTGACAGGTCGGATGTGCCTGTGCACAGCCTAGGACTGTCCTCCCAACGAGTGAGAGAGTGCCTGCAAGAACTAGCAGCCTTGTGGTAAGTTACAGTCCTCATACTCACTGCAAAATTAAATTTGAATTTAGCAATCAGCCCGTGAGTTGGTCCTGAGTGTAACACACATTATTTATCTTGCAGGAGTTCGCTGCCACAGTGGTTTCACCTGGCCTGCCTTGCCAGCCAGCCAAGAGGGTGCATCCAGTTCATCCAAACAAGGTAGGGTAACTTAATTTTGGGGCAAGCATTGCAGGGATTGTTGGACTTAAAATAGGAAGCAGCTGCATTTAGCCTTAGTAAGGTGAGTACAAACACTGACAAACTGACATTATGTTTGTAGGTCAGCGGAGGTCCAATGTGAACTGCAGCAGGACTGAAGCTGCCAGACAGAAGGAGCTGGGTAGACAGGAGGAGGGAGAAAAAACAGTAGGCTGAGTGACAATCAGGATGGAAAGTGCCAGTAGTAGAAGGAGCTGAGTGGTGGAAAGAGAAGTCAGGCAAAGCAGGCTGACTCACTCATTATAGTGAGGTGGACTGTAAAAAAATATATAAAGTGTGAAACTAAGTGTCCATCATGAACTGGGCATTATCATATATGAACCGAAGCTGATGCTGGTGTTGTTTGGCAAGGGCTAAGGTCTGCCTGAAGGAAGTTATTTTTTGGGGGGGTGCCAGGTCCGGAGTGGGGCAGGCCAGACTGGAGTTACAGACGACAGTGTCTGTGTGTCATTACTGACAAGGCTGGCAGAAACTGGTTAAAAATACTTTTGGAACATAACTGTGTTTTTTGAGTCTTGCATGCAGCTGCTCGAGGCACCCTTGTGTCTGGCACATTCAGTACCAGCAGCTGTGACAGTCTGGGCCAGATTGATGACTGGTGTTAAGGTGCTGCTCAGAATTTGGTCATCTTAACCCCCAACCCAGTTCATCAGCTCTGCACAGCTCTGCAGTCATGCACAGCAGACGTACTAGTACTAGGTACTACTGATTGACAGTTTCAGTTAGAGGCTCAATCAGCCCACCTCCCCCAACCCCTGAATTTGGTCATCTGCCCTGTGCACAGCTCTGGAGTGTAGTGTACAGCAGATGATGTACTAGTACTGGGTTGACCATTTAAGTTAGAGACTCAGACCTGTACTAGTACTGGGGACTACTGATCGACCATTTAAGTTAGAGGCTCAATCAAGTCCCCCCACCCAATGGCCATCTGCCCTGCACAGCTCTGCAGTGTTGTGTACAGCAGATATACTAGTACTGGGTTGTTGACCATTTAAGTTAGAGGCTCAGACCTGTACTAGTTCTGGGTAACTACAGATTGGCCATTTAAGTTAGAGGCTCAATCAATTTCCTGAACCCCGGATTTGGTTGTCTACCCTACACAGCTCTGCAATGTTGTACAGTGCAGATGTACTAACTAGGTATTGACTGATCATTTAAGTTGGCATCAGTCCCCCTCCACACCCACCACCACAGGACAACTGTTCAGCTGCTGGATTCAAGTAAATCACTGGGTGTCTCTGCAGTAGTTAGGACAAATTATTTTACACCGGAAAGAAGCACACACAATAATTGTTCAAGTACTTGTTTTATTGTTACATTATGTTTAAGAGTCAGTGTCACACACAGCTAAGTTAGCCCACAATAGACAGCAACCATGGCAACCAGCACCAAAAAAGTAAGGAGGCACATAGCTGAAAAATGGAAAAAGGAGGCAGATCACCACAACGATTGGTTAGTGTATGAAACAGACAAGGCTGTGAGTTTGTAGACTGCATAAAATGTTCCCTTTGTGCTAAATAGGCTAACCAATTAAAGTACTGCAGAAATTTTAGTAAAAGTTTCATCGTTGGCATCCGAGGTACAGCTTTGAAAAAAGACAATATTGCAAAACACAGCCAATGTGATGCTCATAAACGAGCTGTTACATTCGACAAAAAAACAGAATCAGTTGCCCCCATATACAAAACTACACCAATAAGACGTGCTGTAAGAGGAGCAGAAGTAAAAGACAGAGCAGTAGTTCACCATCTGATTGAAATTACGTATCTGCTCACTAAAGAAGAACTTTCATTTACTAAATCTGAATCATTTGTTAAACTACAAAAAAGACATGATATTGATCTCAGAACTGCATATGCAAATGTTAATGGTTGTTGTATGTTCACATTACTTATTGGTGAATTGTTAAGGGAAAATCTGCTCACTGCCTTTCAGAAAAGTCAGTATTTCATGATTCTTCTAGATGGGGCAACAGATGAAAGCTGCACTGAAAAAGAGTTACTGTATATTATGCATTTTAACAAAAGTTCTTGTTTAACGGAGATGAGCTTTTTCAGATTAAAAGACGTTCAGCACACCACTGCAGAAGGTTTGTTACAAACAGTTCAAGAAGCCTTTAAAGAGTTAGGCATTTTAGACGAACAGTCACATGGTTGCTATGTGTGCAGATGGTGCTGCAGTAAACCTGGGGGAAAAAAGGGCTATCAGCTCTGTTAAAAATGGAAATGCCATGGTTGCTGTCTTTTCATTGTCTTAACCATAGACTGGAATTGACAATCAGAGATGCACTGAAAGGAACATTTTTTGATCAAGTTAGTGATAATCTAATGACATTGTACTACCTTTATGAAAAAAGTCCAAAGAAACTTCAAGAGCTCAGAGAATTGGCTAAAATTGTGGGCAGTGAAGTCATCAAACCAGAAAGGGCATTTGGAACAAGGTGGGTAGGTCACAAACTTCGTGCAGCTCAGACACTGGTGAAATCCTACACAGTTACAATTCATTCATCTCAGAAATCTCGCAGAAACTGCTACTACCCCACCAATGGAGAAAAGCAAAGTTAAGGGCATCTTGACCAAATTGAAAACTGCCAAATTTGTCACGCATTTACTGTTCAATGTTGACCTTCTAAGCCCACTGTCATGACTCTCCCTTAGTTTACAGGGTTCTTCTGCTGACTTGATCTTAGCTTTGTCTCGTGTTGACGCAACCTTACGACAACTACAGCATCTTGTGGATAATCTTGTTGGAACATGCAACCCTGATCTTAACCCTTAGGCTGCCAGAAGATTCAAAACGTATAGGTTTTTAGGATGTGCATACATGCCGGTGGCACAGCAAGGGTTAAGACACTCTAACAGCAACATGATCATGACGTTGACAATGATGAGTTTGATGATTCTGAACCTGTTGTGTTTCAAGATGTGCCACTCTTGAATGCTAACAACAGCATGAGGTACCTTATAACAGAGGTACCTAATTATGTCAGTAGAGTAGAACAGTGCATTTCTGATAGATTTTCAGATATCACTGACTGTCACTCTCAGGACCAATATCCAATTTTTAGGACTTTAAAACTGTTAGATGTGAAACAGTGGCCTAGGAGTGCTGATGAGCTAAAATTGCTTGGAAACATAGAGTTGGACGAATTTGTTAATTACTATGGACAGATACTCACAAAACATAATGTTGACCTTGCTGCTTTGCCAGGAGAATGGTCTGAACTTAAAACTTTATACATTAAGTTTTTAAGTCACTTAAATAGGGAAGACTTTTGGAACTGTATTCTGAAGTACTGCAGAGAACAGTTCTCAAACTTCTACCACGTTGATGTTATTTTCGAGTCAGCATGGCTCAGTTGGTAGCACATCTGCCTCTGGACCAGAAGGTTGAGGGTTCTCAGCCCACTCCAGGATTGGTCTTACATCTAAAACACCTGCATCCAAGTGCAGTATTGGGGGGGTGCTATACTGCTGGGGTGTGCCATTCTTCGGATGAGACATTAAACCGAGGTCCCTTCTAGCCATCCTGGTGTTGTCCAGGTGAAAGCAAAAGAACTGAGGGCACTCTTCGCAAAGAGTAGGGAACATTCCCAGTGTCCTGGCCAACACAATCCTTCCCATAAAATGAGTTTATGCAATTGTTTAGGCTGTGTGTGGGTGTTGATGTGTGATATGGCCGTCACTACACATTCAGTCACTTCATTACCAGTCCAGCATCACTTTGGGATACACTGTGTATGAAAAACGCTATATACTGTAAATGCTGATTCTTCTTCTTCTTCTTCTTCATTCCAGTATCCAGTGCAAAGCTGGAAAGGTCATTTACTATAATGCAGCATGTCAAAACTGATTGGAGAAATAGACTGAGTGAAGAAATGTTGGAACATCTGCTTAGAGTTTCAGTTGAGGGTGACAGTCCAGAGACGTTTGATGTTGTTCCTGTTGTAGACAGATTCTTCAGCACTCCAAGACGAACTAGTGTGAAACCAAGACCACAGTCTGAAGCAAAAAGGTCAGATTCATCTGTCAGCTCCTCAACAAGTAATGTTAGTTCAGAAGACGCAAGTAGTAGCATTATTTCGTCTTCCGCTTCATCCGAGTCAGACAGTAACAATGCATTCATTGAGTAGCCCCTGTAAACTGAAGGAAGTTTACTTAATGTTTAAGCCGTGTTTTACCAGTGAGTAAATTTCAGGTCCTGACTGGGAGGGAAGTGGATGTATTGAAGAATCCACGGCCAGTCAGCAATGCCTCACTTCCATGTCTGCCAGCCATATCCCCGTGCTTAGACGTCCAGATCTTCAAGCAGGGGAGTGCACTGGTAATGGGAGGCGCCCTGCATGCTCCCTACTTAGCAGTCTAGCATCTCTGAGCACAGGGGTTGGCGCAGGCAGATATAGTAGTGTGAGTATCCCGACTGGCCACGGGAACTTGGCTCTTTCAGACCTCTGCTTATCTTCTACACTGGGATTCTGACCATAGAAAAAAAACATGGAAATCAAGCTGATCATTCGCCTTGGCTCCCAGCAGCCCTCTGGTTTAAATGATACTTATTTTCTACTATCATCTTTCAGCTACCCCTTGTTTTCCCTAAAGTCTGTTTGTATCTGTACACATTTAGTTTCTTTCTCATTTTCACCATATGTCTCTATCTCTGTCTCCTTCCCCCACGTTTGTCACCTTTCAGCCTTCTTACTAGGCCCTGTTAATTAGTTCTCACCTGGGGACTTCTCTAGCTCATTCTCTCCTATTATGCCTTGTCTTTCCCATCATCACCTTTTTGTTCACAGATTCTCTCTAAATCTTGCCATTTATCACTTCTCCCTGAGCCTTCCCTTTTTTTCTTCCCCCCAAATATATCCCTTATTTTATCTCCCCGCTACACTAACTTTGTTTTTTTCTCTTTTAGATATTTCCTGAAGCAGACTTAAGGTCGAAACATAGATTTTTAACTCCATTTTCTATTTTCAGCATGCATTTAATATAACCGTACTGATGCAGCACATTGTTGTTGTTTTTACATTTTATGGATATTGTAGTCCATTATATATGTAAGTTCCCATCATGCACAGTAAGCCTTTCTTTGTGTATGTGATCCTCTTCACTGCATAACCTGCGAAGTCTAAGAAACTGTGAATAAGTCATGTAAGACCACTATCTCTGAGTAGAATAAAAGATGGCCACTGAACTGACACACCATGTATAAGCCTCTCCTGCACTGACCCACAACATATCAATCTATATATATGTAATAGATAACCCACTCTAAGGTGTGTGGTCACGCTCTGATATACGCACACCTTGGTGTGCGTTGTACGCACAAGGCCGCAGGCCAAGTGCGTCAACCACCCAAGGCATGCATATATCAGAGCGCGACCGCACACCATAAAGTGGGTTATCTGTCTTATAAAATGGCAAAATAGTTTTTTAAAGGGGTAAAATTGCAGGTGTGCGGTCACGCTGTGATATACACACAGTCACGTGATGGAATCCAACAAATCAGTAGACATAAATTTTCCTACCCATTTTAGAAATATATATATATATATACATATATATATTACAGCAAGTGGTGTCCTGCTTTCTTAAATAACTGGAAACACTCAAGCTACACAAACAGAGAGAGAGAGAGAGAGAGAGAGAGAGAGAGAGAGAGAGAGAAAGGAATGCCTTATTCCAGACCCGAACTGATCGGTTTACCCGAGTCACCATCTTGCTCTTGGTTCCGACTAGCAGAGAGTGAGACCAGCAGCACTTTTACAGAACAAGATACTGCAGATGGAAGTGTGCTGACAGGAAGACCACAAAGAAATCTCGGTCTTACCAGCGGCTAAGTGACTCGCCACAGTCGCACTCTATAGTAGTCAGGAAAGTGGATGGGAGTCACCCGAATACATGAATAAAAGGGAGTGGAGAATGGGAGAGAAAAGCCTGCACAGAATAAATGAAGAGGTGGCAGACAAAAGTTGGAGGGTAGTCTCGCTGTCCAGCTCCCCTAATGACAATTAAGTGAAGGGACTATTTTACTTAAAAAAAAAAAAACTTTAAATACTTTTAATTTTTTTTTTAATTTAAAATATTTCTGAAAATGCACCCATTTTATAAGTGCAATAACTCACTCTGGGGTGTGGTCTATTCTGGATAAATGCACTTCTAGGGGCAGTAAGGCACTCAATCTGCAGCCTTACGCCTCACTTTACCCCTAGGCAAACGCTTATCCAGAATAGAGCACACCCTGTCGTGTATTATTGCTTATGTAACAATCTAGGATAGGGCAGTTTGAGAGAGTGTGTACAAAACTGAAATTTCTGGCTACATTCTTGCCAACAACAAACCATGGCCGGTTGGTGAAAACAGCCAAAGAGAAGGTGGAAAAACTAATGCCAGAGCTCTTTACATATAGATGTACTGGGATTTCTGTATTTTATGGAATGGAAAATTGTACAAAGTAGAAGCAGTCTCACCCCCCATGGCAACTAGTCTCATCATGAACAAAATGAATTGAAATGTTTTGCGGCATGGAGAATCAGTAGGGTTGGAGATGGGGTAGAGGTGGGCAAGCCAGAGCAGGCTCAAGTCTGGCTCGAGCTTAGTGCCTGGCTCAGTTTGACCTCTGTAAGTTACTAATATCCTAGGTCAAGCCAAGCCAGATATAATCAAAGTAATCATTTGTGTCAGCTGGAGTAGTTAGTATAGTGTCTGAAAAGTTACACTCTTTTTTTTTAAATTTTCTATGCCTTATACACCGGCGGCCATCCCCCTCAGCCCCCTGCTTCCATGGATAGACTCAGGATCTCCCTGCTACAGTGCCCCTTGGATAACCCCCCAGGGCGGCACCACCTGAGCCTATCCCCTGCTAAACCCTGTGGATCTGTGTCTGGGTTGCGACAGGCACCTCAGGTCTGCCGTGGGTGGGTGGGGGGGGGCATCATTGGGTTCACCTGGGAGAAATTTTCTTTAGGTATTTGTAGAGTGTATCAGTCGGAAGCCACAGTGCAACCTCGCCATGCGTCCGACATGCACTCCCAGATGAGTGCAAGTTGGTGCTCCGGCACGGGGCATCCTGTGGTTATTCAGGAGCCCTAGGATCGGAGACACTCTACCCCCCCAGGAGGTGGAGGGGCAACAGCTGCTCAATCCACCTCCACCCCAGCTGGTCCTCGAGTGTCCTGAGTCTGTTCCTGAACTCGGGTCACCCACGTCACAGTGATAAATCTTTCCACTGCACCGGCGGACAGGCTGAAAAGTTAAAGCCCTATGTAGAGAACAACTTGCAGTAGCCAGGGCTTGACTCATGTTGTGGCTCATAGAGTCAATCCTGGCTGCCTTCTGGATTGGTTCTAGGTGAAAAAATTCCTGATTTGCCCACTTCTTAGTGGGAGTAGAGCACTTGGGAAGAATCTGAGCAGACTCTTCCTCAGTCTAGCTCAGTACAGTTAGCAGCAAGGCCATATTTTTCCTGTGAGTTCAGTATTTTAGTTCCAAGTTTGTTAATCCCAGACATACCTCTCAATTGCTATGAATTTCACATAGCACTGTGATTTTTGCACTCAGATTTACCTCTGCTTCACAAAGCTTTACTGATGATCTAAAATAATGTTAGAGCTATTTCTGGACACACAAGCTATAAAATCATTCCTTAACGCTGACTATATGGGCCCACTATCTGTAGACACATTATTATTTAAATAAGAAAGTGCTACACATTCTGGTCATTTGCTATTAATTTTGAAGGCCAGTGTTATGATTTTGTAATGCCGAGAGGTTGAGAGGTTCTGGAGCTTTGGTCAGTCACAAACTGGGGTGGATGTGGAATTTTCCACAGTTTCTGGCCCTGTCGGGTTTCACCTCTGGTTTGTCGCTCTCCCCAGGAGGAGGGATTTAGCTAGAAATTTGGAGTTTGTACACCAACATGTCAATCTGTTGCCCCCATGGTCACATGTACAGGTAGGCAGTCCTTTTTGAAACATTTTTTTTTTTTGCACAGTCCAATACTTAGTAATTATGAGATATAATGTTTGTATTGTCTGTATTTCACAGTATTATTATATTCAATAAGTAATGTACTCAAAGCATAAGTAAAATTCTGCTACCTGCAATTTTTATTTTTTACATAACTAATACATGGAAACTCAGTATGATATTGAAAAACAAATACATTGACATTCAATACTGCATTATAAAACAAATACATGGACATTCAGTATGGTAGCATAAAATATACAGTGTGGGCATTCATTATGGTACATAAAAACAAGAAACACATGTGCTTCCTTTACACCAGTTCATGAGTATTAACTTCATGTGCAGCAAGCAAAAACAGTTCTAATAAATCTAAAACATTCACTCATTTGGAGTGAAGATATCAGTTTTTTTTTTTCATATTGTATTTATGCACCTCCCTTTCTCCCCTGGACTCCCATTCTGGCCACCCCCCTCTCTAGCCCGAGGTGACCCAGGACTAACTTTCCACCGTCTCTTGTTCTTGTGGTGGGTACCTGGTCACTGGTAGAAGCCTTTGAGGGGCCTGCCATCATCCTGTCCAGAAGAGGTATTTCCTGATTTTCTCCCTCTCACGCCCAGGGCCCCAGACACAGACACGAGTGTACATGGAGGTGCGCATGCACCCTGCTGCCCTAATAACAGCCCCTTCCTCCCTCCTGGCCTAATGCCTGGCTCCTTCTGGGCCTGTGCTTCCCCAAAGCCTCCACCATGAGGCAGACAAGAGCCAAGGGAAACCCACATCCCTCCCCACAGAGGAGAGCTGCCTCTCGGCAGCTCAGTCCAGCTCCACACCTTCCCCCCGCTGACCTCCAGTGGCCCATGCTCACTCCTGAACATGGGTTGCCAGTGTAGCTTGAGGTAAGATGTCCAGCACCTCAGCACCACTGGGCCAGCTGAGGATATCAGTTTTTAGCAGAAAAGCTCCTGTCTTGGCATGTATCAAAAAGCTATCATTCCATATCAATTTCCATGTCCCTATGGATGTACAAGAGAGCCAATCCTGTGAGATGTGACTCCCTAACAGTGTTCCTGAGCCATGTTTTCAACCATTGCAGTGCACTGAAAGACTTCTCTGCACTTGAAACGCTGACTGGCATTGTTGCCAAGACCAATAATGTAGAGTTAAATTCTGAAAGAGTGCAGAATTTAGGTGCTGCAATGTCATAATTATGGACTGTGACCTCTGTGCCACTGGAACATTTATTCATTTTTCACGCCATCTTTCAAGTTCCATCCTAAATTCTTCTATGCTGCTCAGGTCAATCTTGTAGGAATTATAGAGCGCCAACATCTGATCCTCATTTTTTAGGAACTGCAGCTTTTGTGGGACCAGGTACTGGGCAAAGAGGTGAGGCCGACAATCAATAAGCTGATTATTTAGCTCAGAAATGACATGGTCCAAAAATGGAATAAAGAAGTTGAGACTATAATTTTCCTTAGGGGTTGTGGCACTGATGTTGCTGCGTTACATATGTCTTCCTACACATGCAGAAAACTGACTCCTCAATGCATGTAGGGACTGCCAATGAAAGGTTGCTGTTGTACAGCTCCCCAAATTTGCTGTCAGAAGACTCTGTCAGGCTCCTCTGTACTTGCAACAGAATAGTAGCCTCCTCTGAAGCTTGAATTTGATCAATGCCCACATGCTGTCAATAAAGGTGCAAGGGTTTTGTTAAGGCCAGAATGTGACCAACACATCTCAGGATTACAAAAAAATCGAACTTTGTGATGGAAAAAAACCTTTCAGCATCATCCTGAAATTCTGATATCTTCCCCAATGCACTATGAATCACTTAAGTATTTTTATTCTTAAATATGGAGAGAGAGAATCGGTTTGGCTCATTTATCTTGTGTTGCCCACTGTAAGAACAGATATGGTGAGATCTGCAAGTTCATTTTCATAATCATTGTGGATGTTGCTAAACTTCTTTAGTTTTGAAGTAATAGTATTTTTATTTCATTTGGTAGAGGATTTCTGTGCTGCAAGTATCACTGACAGCGTGGGTACTCAGGTGCTCGAGCACCCACAAAGTTAAACTGAGCACCCACAAAAAATGGAACATTCATATTCTCTGAGAATATGAATGGTCCAATTTTAATTCATCCATGCTACTGTAAACTAAACAGACTGTCACTTGACTTTTTCGCTCACTGTGAAGCGCCTGGCTGGCTGTCCTGTTCCGCTCAAGCCTAGCAGCATTTTGTGTGTTTGTGTTTACATGTGTACACGAATTGAGACTTTTTTCAGGCATTCTCCTTTAAAGGTTTCAGTTTGTCATCACATGACTCATCCCTGGGAGTCTCAGGGATGGGTCGTGTGATGCAGAGTTCTTGTCTCTGCCTGTGATTTACGGTTTCCAGCTCAGCTACACACTACTTGAGTGAGCACTCCCTCCCACCATCCACGCTGCAGTGCAGAAAGTCAGTCTAAAACTGTTTGTGTCTGGTCCAGAATGGACAATTTAAAAACTAAGCTAGAAGGAAACGAGACAGATCTACAGAGAGGTCAGAGCAAGGGAGAGAGTAATTAGATTGACTCAGGGCTCAGTGTTGGGAGTAGGGAGAGTCTAGGGAATTAAACAAGTTTTGGAAATGGTTTGCTTATTTTATGAACTTTATTTTTGATATCAGCAATACTACAATCTTACCAGACTGGTACATTATACTTCTGACTATTGCTTTAATTTCACTCTCTTAGGATTCTGTTTTATTGTTAGGATCAATATTTTTGCTCAAGTTATCTGTATGGCATTTAGGAAGACTGGGGACATTGATTGGAACACAAACACAGCTACTACTATTGTAGGTAATAAATTACTATCTTTATGTACTCAGTTACAACTTAAAATATAAAATTTACCTACTAGAAACAATAGGATACTTGATCTAATGCTGTGTAATGACTACACTGATATTAATAAAATTACCATTGATGCACCAGTTGGGAATAGCGACTACAATACTGTGTTTTTCTGTTTAGAAAAACATCTTACATATAACATAGGCACTACAAACATCTTTTTATATAACAAACCAAAATTGTCAGATATTGAAAATGTTCTATGTCGGATTGATTGGGAGTCAAAATTTAATAATAACTCCATTCAGACGTATTGGGAAATCCTGAAGGCTACTTTAATATCTATTAGAGATACAGTAAATCTGCTCCATCAAAGCCTAACTACAACAAAAAAGGTCACTCACCAAAATGGCTTAATAAATCCATTAAGAATCTTATAAATAGGAAAAATAAAAAATATAGTGCTTATTTAACCCATTATACCTATTAGCGCCATATGGTGTCAGAACCATCCATTGCTTAACCTGACCCAAAATGGCAGCATCAGTTAGAATGAGTTAAAAACTAAAAGTAATGATAGTTGGAGAGCATAAAAAATTTCAAAAACAATGTAAAAGAAGAATAAAAAAGTAATCAATATAGGAATTAAACCTAGTAAAATCAGCCTCCAAGAATAATAGCAAACAATTTTTCTCCTATATTAATTCCTTAAAAAAACAGTCAACAAAGTTGGTCCATTAATTTCAGGTAGTGACTTGATCCGGTATCCCTAAGAGAAGGCTGACCTCTTTAATAAAAAGTTTGTGAAGTTTTTAAAGTATAAAATGGGATTACAACTACTACCAATGCAACATCTACTCACAGTTCTGACTACATTATATTTACCAATGAAACCATCAGAGATAAGGGCACAAAAAGGAAAAAACAGTCCTGGACCAGATAATATCCATGGTAATTTTTTAAACTTGCATGCAGACAACTTGATTTTACCCCTAAAACTCTTGTTCAAGGGTTGTTTAAAACATAATTTCCTGCTGGCTAGCTGGAAAAGAGCAAATATGATCTGTTTGCACAAAAAATGTTCTAAATCATTATGGGAAAACTACTGCCATATTAGTCTGACCTCCACTATTTGCAAAATTATGGAAAGCCTGATTAAAGATGTACTTGCTCCAGTTGTGAATGCACAAGATTCTGCACAACATGGCTTTAAAAGGGTAAGAGGTTGTTTAACCAACCTAATGTGTTTTTATGAGCACATTAGTGTTGCTTTGGACAAATAAATTCCATGCAATGTGATTTATATTGACTTTAGCAAGGCTTTTGATGTCATGCCACACCACATTGGGCCTTGCAAGTTAAACTTAACAACTTAAATATAAATCAGTGCATCATTTGCTGGATTTGTAATTGGCTTTCAGGCCGATCTCAGAATGTGTTAATTGATGGTCATTTGTCTCCTCTGGGGCCTGTAACCAGTGGTGTCCCACAAGGGTCTGTTCTTGGTCCCTGTTTGTCTGTGATATTCATTTCCGACTTAACTTCAGATTGTACATCACCGACTATCAAATATGCAGATAATGTCAAATTAGGTGGTGCCTGTGTTAGTCCTGAAGATTCTTATACCATCCAAAGAGATCTTGATATCATTTTAGCTTCGGTCGAAAAATGGCATATGAAACTGAATAAAAAAAAAATGCAGTTATGCATTTAGGTGCATACAATCCCATTGCTTCATACTTGTTAGCTGGAGTTATATTAAACACAACTCAAGAGGAAAAAGATTTGGGTATTTCTATTAATAGTAATCTAACAAATATGGAACATATTAATGAAGCTATTAATGAATCTAATAGGGTAATTTGGTCCATCAAGAGAAACATCAGATCATGTAACCCTAAAGTTATGGTACCTCTGTACTGAGCTTATGTTAGACCACATTTAGAGTATGTTTCTCAATTATGGTGCCCATTTAAAAAGTGTGAACGTAGCGTAATCGAAAAATTCACTAAGCACATTTATGGTCTACACAATGACAACTATGAAACTAGACTATCCAGCTTACATTTAATGTCCCTAGAAACTCATAGACTTAGAGGTGATCTTCTGTTCTTATACGATATAATACAGGACCCATACCTAATGCCTGAACCGAGGTTAGTATTTAAAGATAGCACCTACAACATTCAAGGGCACCCACTACAACTTGTGGGAAAAAGATTTAATTATATTGGCAGGAAGTTCTTTTTCACGTTAAGTGTTACTGGCCCTTGAAATTATTTACCTTTGGACATTGTCATCAGTGAGACCAAATCTGTGTTTAAAAGATGACTTGATACCCTGCTGCTATCTGAACATAGACTACAATATTACTCAATGTCATCATAATGCGTAAAAGGTGCAGATGTACCAGCCCCTTTGCTCATGAAAAATCCTTAGTATCTCAGTGTCCAATGCAGCTGATGATATTATATTGCTGAACTGCTAATTCTTAAGAACGAAGCTCCATTTTAATTGCCAAGGCTATGGCCAGTAGATTTCCACAAGACACAACTTCATGGATTTTTCCTCATCGTGTGACCAGAGATCCTGGTTCAGATTACAAACAAGTCTGTCAATCAGTCCCTTCTATTTTTAAAGTTTTCTGAGGTAAAACAGCTTTAGATTAATTGGTCCGTTTCTTATTTTACTTAACCTGCTTGTTCTTTGGTAGTTTCAAAGCTTTTCTCATCTCAGCACAGGTTTTACAAGTAACTTTTGTTAAAGTGAACACAGTTACACATGAATTCATGCAGAGAGGAGAGCTATTTCATCATATACCAATAGCTCTGGAATGTTGGTGCATTACTTACAGCTATTGAAATCATTCCTACGTATACTGCCAGTCAGTTCTTGTAGCACATTAACACTCTGTGCGAGTGTAGGCAGTGGGGGGAGGGGAAGAGCAGTGTGTTTTCTTACTCATCACAGTACACCACCTGTTACAGACCTCTTTTTTTAACTTTATGTTTATTATTTCAAATAAACAATACAAGCCATATTACAAGCAGAGATATAACAAATAAGAATATACAGGACACATTGAGGTCACCACTCCTCTTAATGTTCATAATTACACCATGTACTGCTTTGAGATACATCATTGAGGGGTAGTCTGAGCATATTTCAGCTGTGAAATTAACTATGCAAAAAAGCTGTAGTATGAGCCCACAAGCAGCATGGTAATGTCACAGTTCAACATATTTATCCTGCAATATTCTCTTTTCTCAAGTGAGGAAAAAGAGCAAGTCTCCATGCATTATTCAAATGTTTCTACACCGATGGTGCAGTCCCCTTTAAGATAGTACTAAAACTATATATGTAAGCATTACATCAAGTCTGGTAGTGTGGAACTAAGAACATCAAATAAACAACATTTCAGCAACATTCTGCTATTAACGTTTTAATTTAACCAACGATTTTAAAGCAACGTGAGGATATCAACTCCAACTAGAAGGTTAGCCTAACTCTTATAATTTAATCTCACCTTAAGTCCAGAATAGGTATCCTAGCCCTGCCCCATAAATGATAAAACTGTAGAGTACATACAGTTTTGTTAACCAGGGGCTAGGTCCTTCCATTTATTACCACCAGGATATAAAAAATAATCCAAATTTCTTCACGACTCGTCGTCCTCTTCTGAGGATAAGTCTTCCCTGTCCACATTTCGGCATCTCTGTGGGACCTGCTCTTGGGCCCAATTCACGGCATCCTTTGAATCAGAGAAAATTAAAATCTTGCCTTGATAGGCAACTCTAAGACGTGCCAGGAATACAATCCCATGTGGGATGCCAGCTTCCCTCAGAAGAGCTCTGGTGCCATCAAATTGCTTCCTTCTTTGTCTGGTAGCATAGCTTATATCTGGATAGAGATGCACTGTATGACCATCACAGAGAAGGGGTTTCTTCTGTTTTACTAAAGACAATAGGTAGTCCCTTGTGCCCACTCCATCACTGACTGCCACCACTGTACGCGGTGCCTCTGGGTTATCAGGTTTGCCTCGTAGCATAATTCTGTAGGCCTTCTGGATCCCCAAAATGTGTGCTGCAGCTTCTTCACCAAATTGCTACTGGAGCCAATCCTGGATAAACAGCAAAAAATGGTCTGCCTCGTATCCTTGTGGAAGGCCCAGTAATCTTATGTTCATGGCCCTTGCTTGATTTTCCAGGGTTTCCAACCTGGTTTGGAGATGCCCATTCTCCTTAATGACCATGGTGATGGCCCCTATGTCTGCATCAGCCCACTTCATAGCCGCCACCGTCACTGCAGATACAGTGTCCATCACCATTTCCACTGTAGTCACCCAATTAGCCAAGCTATCAGTTTTATCTGACAGCCCTTAAACCGAGGAGATTAGTCTGGTTATCTTCAGACCCAAGGATTGAAGTGTTTCCTCCTCAGGGCTGTCCATGGCTGTGGCCTGACTTTGCTGCATAGACCGCATGGCTGGAGCACTGCTCAGATTTTGCATTTTAACACCATCATTCTAATGTTTATCTTTCTGCGGATTTCCCATCTCATTGAGCGGGATATCCCTCACCACTGCTGCCAACCCGAAATCTCAGGTGCTCAAAATTAACCGCTTTATTTTTGCTCCAAAATCTACCGATCTGCAGAGTACTATCTGCTGGCTGCCATTTTGCTTGGGCTCCAGAGCGCCCCCCCCCCAACAGTCCTTGTCTTAAAGAAATGCTTCATTCTCCCAGTTTAACTGACTGTCTGTAAGAGTGAGAGCTGTTGGGGGAGGATACAGCTGATTCCTGAACTTTGTCTTGGACCTGATCCCATAACCGAAATCAAACTGGACTCTGAAATGATACAGAGCTGTGGGGGGCATGAAAGAAAAGACAGAACGGTCAGTAACACTGGAAAAGGCATGGAAAAGTCTTGTATACAGTTGTCTAATATTTTACACTGTGTGTGCACATGAGTCCTCCCCTGTTTATCATTTATTAATGTGACAGGCCATAGCACATGTTTAGTGGACACTCTCATTCTTTTCAGGATCTGTGTGTGTGTGTGTGTGTGTGTGTGTGTGTGTGTGTCTGTCTATCTATCTATCTATCTATCTATCTAATCTATTCATCTATCTATCTATGTAGAAATTCCAGTTGTGGATTTCCTTCAACACAACTAGACCACACAGTGGTGTCTTTGTGATGTTTGCTAAATGTTTTAATGAAGGAATTCCTAACCCAGTCTGTGTCCTCTGTCTGTAGTCCTGTGTCTTCTGTCCCCAATGTTATATGTCCCCTTGTTCCCAGTCTTGTTTCTCTAGTCCTCAGATTTGTACTCTTTATCCCAAGTTCTTTGTATCCTGCCCTCAGATTTGTGCTCTTTGCCCCAGGTTCTGTGTACCCTGTTCTCAGCCATGTGTCCTCACTGCTCCCAAACTGGGTGTCTCCCTATCCATAACCCTGTGTCTCCTGTTCCCCAGCCCTACCCTCCTTACTGGCACTGGGTCCTGCCGTCCCTAATCCCTGTCCCCAGCCCAGTCCCAAGCAGTGTTGGAATTAAACTTTATGGGTTTTGGGAGCTGGAGGGGACACGGAGGTCCATATCTTTAAATTGAGCCCCCTTCCCATTAAAAATCAGTGGTAGTGAGTCATGAGCTACCAGGGTTCTCTTCAGAGCTGGGGGGGGGGTGGCCAATCCTTGACAAGTCCCCTGTAATTCCAGCACTGGTCCCAAGCCCTAATACCCCTGTGCTCCTCAAGCATCCTATCCCTTTCTCCTGCCTCCAGCCCCAGTGCCCACTTCTATGTTCTCTGTCTCAGTCCCTGCCTCCTTGTCACCTGGCCATGCTGTCAGCAGCTCAGCAGTGTTCAAAGATATATCATAGTTTGCCATGTTATTGACTCAGATGCTTAGAATAAAGGAGCAGCACCACAGGTATTCTGATTAAGAGGTGCTGGTTTTCTAAAAGTGCAATACACTGGTGCTGCAGTGGGATGAATATTCAAGGTTGCTTTTTGCTGGCTTAATTTGGTCTGATTTGTTGTGGCTTTTGCTGTTGGTTAGTCCCATTCAGCCCAAGGGAGCAGGGCCACTTTAACTTCCCCCTCTGATTGCGAGAAGGTATTAGGGTATCAGCTTCTTGTCTAATTAGCGCCGAAGGGTCAGGGATGCAAATTATTCTTCTAATTGCAAATGACTCCATTCAACTCCCCCTTGTCTTTGATCCATTGAAACCATGGGAGCTTTCTTCTTCCCCACCTCAAACATATTGTAATCCCTGAGCAACTTCAATCAAACAGAAAGGAGTGAACTGGAATTCTGCAACTTCCCTGCTGCAGAACTGTGGTCAATAAGGGAGGGAGGCAGGACATATAACCTGTCAACTGTCCCTTATTTTCAGGGGAGTCCCTGATTTTTGCCTCAAATGTTTCCTCCGTCCCTCATAAAATGTGTGTTTTTGTGACTGAACTGTGTGGATTTCAAGCACAAAATAATGTCAGACATTAAAGTTACAGACCTGATCTTCAGAAAATGAGTCTTACACTAATCCCCTTATTCTGTCAGCTTTCTGGGTCAGTATGATACATTTTTAAGATGTGTCCCTGATTCTGGCACTTTGTCCCTGATTTTGTTATGCCTTGTTCCTGTTTCATGAGGCAAGAGGTTGAGAGTCATAACAGGACAAAAGTGTGCTTTTACACTTTGGAATATTTAGAGAAACATGCCCATGCAGCATACCTCTCAATGTCTCAGCTTTGATATGCATAGCAACAACCTTCAAAATTCAGAGCAAATATCCAGAATGTGAATCACTTTCTTATTTTAAAGACTAATATGCCTAAGAGTAGTGGGCCTCAAATGTTTAGTGTTAAGGAATGTTTCTATCAATTTAGTTCTGTGTGTCCAGGAATAGCTTTAACATTATGAGGAACATCAGTAAACCTTAACTGAGTAATGGTAAATTTGACTGTAAAAACCATAGCGCTGTGTGAAACTCATAACAGTTGAGAGGTATGCTGTTCTGGTGTGTGTTAGTAGAATTTTTCACACACCTCTGAGGTGTGTGATAATCACAAAAAAACCTTGCACACCTAGGGTGTGTGTAACATTCTCATAGCCCAAACCTTGCACATGCATTATTTTCTTTCATAATAAATGGTGCAAGTTCTCGAGACAGTGTATGGAGTGCTCCAGGGAATGGTTACACCTCGTGTAGTGGTGGCACTGTAACCTGAAGTTCATATTTGGGTGTGCTTGCAACTCCTGGAGGCATCAAAGATCCTTCCAGAGCACCCTCCTGTGGGTCTTAGCACCTTGCTGGGCATCAAAGAACCCACAAAAGCACCCTTACATCCTCTGCAATGGAGTAGTGGTGATGGTGGTGCATATAAATCCATCAAAATAACCCCTAAAATGTACCACAAAGCATGAAAAGTCCTATAGCTTTTGGGTGCCTAGGTGGCCCCCAGACCACCGGCCTTTTATGATTGCCCTGAAAACCCACATTTTTCAAAACTTGGCACCCCTGAGTGCTGCAATATATTTTTTTGTAGTATCAAACATATTGGATACTTGCCTCATGGAGCAGGAATGCACAGTTGCACTATTGAGGCCATGAGCTTTGCAAATTGTATACAAGGCTTTTAGCACAACAGACAATGTTAGCCTAGACTCCATTAAATTTGCCACTCATGTTACTGCCTTTGTAGTAGCCTTATCCTCATATCATGTTAGGATCAATGCCCCAAGCTGATAAATGTTGCAGAAGTAGATCTGCCAGACCATGACCTGTTGTGTCCAAGTCTTCAGTGAATGCCACAAAATTCTTCACATATCTCTACACTGCCTGTGATGTCATGATGGACATATCAAACAGATAAGGATATGTTCCTTGGTTGAGACATTGGTTGTACCATCTGCGATTAGGCTGAATCATTTTGCTTCTTTAACATTTTGCCAAATATTTCTCTGCAGTTACTGGCCAATAAAGTAGATCAGCTTGTTCTGAATTTGAGGTGATGCATAGAGGGCATTTCTTGGAGCCAATGTCAAGTGATATTGCAGTTCTAGATCCAGTTCAGCAGTGTACTGTAAGAGGGAATGGAAGTTTCCACTGTCTGCATATTTTCTTCGCAGTGCAAAATTTTGTCTTGCACAATAAAGGATGGTTTTGCCAGTCATGCACAGGATGTGCTTGGTCTGCTGAGACACCCTTTTTGTTACATTCAGTCAGAGACTGGTATGCAGCTTGCCATTACAGACTGAAAGAAACCATCTGCTTTAGCAGTGGCATTTAAATGTTCCTTTGATTTACTTTGCCTCTTAAGGACTTGTTGCCATTAGACCAGTCCCTCGTTGGTGTTGATATCAACACAGTGTCACGTGCACTACTGAGCATGAAACAATGGTCACAAAATACTCCATCTATCTTGAAAATTTGTACATTTGCAGAAAATGTGGATTAAATTGCCTGTATCATTGACTGGCTACTTCAGAACCCATCAGTCAGAAAGGAAAATGAAATCCAGATGATGGTTGCCTCTGTTTTTCAAGGATGTGTTACTTGGGGGGGGGGGGGTCGTGACCAACCAGTCAAGATGATAGACATTCTCTAGCACTGCACAGACCAGGCATAAAATCGTTTGATCATTGAATTGCAAACAACCAGATTCATCTATGGCGAGTAAAAAAAAGCTGCTCCAGTTAAAGTAAATACTCGGCAGGCAAAATTGCTATTTCCAGCAGGGAATGGTCAAACAAGTGTGCCAGCTTGCCACGAGGAATCTCGGGGCTCTCGATCAATGATCGTTCCCTCAGACGGCATGTCAGAATTTGAGAAATCCATGGCCGGAGTACGGGCAACCCTATACAAAATAAAGACTGAAATGAATGTAGGGTTTCAGAAAAATATGGCTCAGATTAATCACTTGCAAGTGGTAGTGACAGGGCTGTCAGAAACTTTGGCGGCACACTCCACGAGGCTGGACGAGGTGGAGAAGCGACCGAGTGACACAGAGGATATGCTGGCAACCTTAAGACTGGACAAAACTGACTACAAGAAACTGATTGAAGAAGTTCAGCAGTGGGCCGACAATCTGGAAAATTGGTCCCCCTGCTCAAATCTGTGAATCATTGGCTTGCCAGAGGGGATTAAGAAACGGGACCCGGGCAGAGAGGTGCATCAATGAATAGTACAGCAACTAAAGCTGGGTGCCCAAGCTATAGATTATGAGGTGGAAAGGGCCCATAGGATGGGGCCGAGGCCACAGCCAGGAGGAAGACCACGAGACTTCTTGATTAAATGCCTGAGGTTTACTGATAAAAAGAGGATCCTCATGGCTGCTAAGTCTCATGGCGTGATTGCTCTCCAGGAGAGTGGCAAAGTTTTCATTGTTCAGGATTAAAGCAGGGATCTGCAAATCCATCACCGAAAATTTAACGGGGTGAAAGCTAAGCTTCATCTGGCTGGCTGGGAGTTTGCCCACTTGGACCCCTCCAGGCTCTGGATCACCAGACCAGGCAAGCCCCCAAAATCTTTTGAGGACACACTGGAACCCAAGAAATTTATGTGAGAAGAGGAGGCAGCAGCAGAAAGGAGATTGACGACTTTAAACCGCAGTAGCAAAGCTTGACAGCTGTCAGAATGAAACTTACAAAGTGATTATGATCTCCCCTTGTTGAGGTCAAACTCACCTTGCACTTCCTTCTTGGAGCTGCCATCACTCTCTTGCCCCTCTTGTACAGCACAGTAAATCCTCAGTCACAGCGATCTGATGTATACATTTCGAACAGCAATCCAGTAACATATACGTGGTAGTTCTTACCAGATTTGGGGGGGTCTGCTAAATGTCTTTGAGTGAGAGTCTTCATATATTTGGAGAAGAGGTTTACAGGAGGTACAGGCTGTGAGGATCAGCACGTTCTTATGGGTAATGAAGAGTTGGAGCCTTATGCTGCACAAGCTCCATCTTGGCCACATGGCTGCACAACAATCCCGACTAGCACTGGTATCCTTGGTCCACTGTGGACCACGTCTGGGAAGCATCATGGTACAACTGTCCTATGTGCACTTGGTCAACCCAGCTAAGTTGTCCCAAAGCAGATGCTGAATGGTGGAACATTACACCCCGACTGGGGCTCTGGATAACTGGGGTCCAAGGGGGAATAACTTGGGGGCAAGAATTCTGAAGCCCCTTGTGAAATACTGTTTTGTAGACTCTCTTGTAATAAACTGAATCTGATCTCACAATAGTGACAGATGGTGGGCTCAGTACCTTTTTTCCTGCATCTGGTATTCTGGGCCCACCCTGACTGTGTCATGGGACACAGGTACCAACGGGGGGCCAAGAGCCGCAGTCCCACTCCACCTTCCAGACATAAGCAGATTAAAGGACTACCCCCATACCACAGAGACTGATATATATTTTAAGAAAAGTCTGATTGCTATGTTGGTTTGAGGGGCAAAATGAAGGCTGTGCAGAGGTGGTGGTGGTGGTGGGGAGGCAGACTCCAGAACCGGGTCTGACAGGAGCCTGACTGGTGGGGAGGGGGCAGGGAAGGAGGAAAGACTTCGCCTCAGAGGGGAGAAAGTGTACTTGTGCCAAAACGCTTTCGGTAGGGTGGGAAGGCTACCCCGTTTTACCGATCTGGATCAAGGAATGTAACTTCCTAAAACAAGTTACTAGTGGAATAACAGGGTAATATCTAGCCCATAGTGCTTCACTTAATGCCATCAATAGCAGAGGGGAATGGGGGGGGTCAAACATAGTGAAGTGTGGAGGGACGGGGAAGGAGGAGAGGGTGGAGATAAGGAGGGAGGCAATAGGGAGGGGATGGTGAATATGGGGGAAAAAAGGTGAACTTGTATTCTAGTTGGACTTTTTTTTGTCTTTATCTTTTTTCTGCCTGCTCCAGCCAGCCTCACCGGCGATCCCTTCGGGCAGCCAGTGCTTACCTGCTGCCACATTTCTCTGTTCTACCATCCACTGTCCCTCTTCCTTGCTGCCCTGACCGACCCATCATATCCCTTCGATGGGGAGACCTCCCCTACAAATGGAGGGGCTACCGAGAGGGGAGACTTTTACGCCAGGAAGCACTTTCTACATTCCTTGCCAGGATGGCGAGAGCATAGCACGGGGGCTTCCCAGCTACCACAGCATTGGGATGATGGTCCGCCATCATGTGGCAGTGAGGCAGCCATTTTTCCATTTTTCTCGCCTCTCCCAGAACGGATGTATACTGCGGTGTCCTGGTTGCTCGCGCATGCAGCCTGTGGTCACCCATTCCACATTGCACGATGCCATACTTAGACCCTCCCCCCGGGAGTACAGCATCCAAGGGCACTCTTCAGTCCTCCCTGCTGGCCTCCGCTTCTGCCTCCCCAGGCTCCCCGGGCTCGGGACGTGAACCTGGGTCACCAGTGTTCCAGGCGATCCCCTATCACCTGGCACCATGGAGCCGGCTGTTAGAGTTTTTAATGTTACAAGTTTATTTATGGATGCAACAGGTTGGTGGATGTCACTTTTACTTTATTCTGGTGGGCTCAAACAGATGAATAATGAGGGTAAGCCAGACTGGATGTTTTTGATATGTGTTAATGATGGCTACCGATATAAATAATGTCACTTTGAATGTTAATGGACTCAAAAATGAAGGAACTGGAAGGGGACAGGATCAGTTGTGTTCCAGGACAGTAGCTGCTTCTTGTTGTTTTCACAGGGTTCTTGTGGATTTTACTTGGTAGAAGGTTATTTCTTTTCTTTCTTACTTCTAAGGGGCTAGCAGGGTATTGTTTTGGGGGCTGTTGGAAGTTTGAAAACTGATTTGGTGGCTGTAAGTGGGCTCATTTGTTGGATGTTTCACTGTGTAACAGGCTGCGCTGAGTGTGGGCCTATTTCTTCTGATTTAAAACCTATTTGGTGGGATTTGCTTGGGCCTGGTTCTTTGGCTGCTGGGCTTGGAGGAGACACAGGGCTGATACACACCTCTCTCTCGAGTCGGGTGTCTGCCCAAGACCCACCCTCCCCACCCCTCCCTCCCTCCCCAGAGTTCTGCTAGTTTATAGGGAACACCTGCCCTGCAATTGGAGGAAAAGGCTGCAGGTGCAGCTCATGTAGTTCTAGCCGCTGGGGTTGGATTTAAGGCTGGGAGAGGAGCTTAGGGAGTTGTTCATTTCCATATAAGTTTACTGTGTGGTACTGCACCTAGTAACAGGGTTACCGGTGTACTGTGGGACTGTATCTAAGATTAGTGGATGACCTGATTAGGCAGTAGGGGTGTATCTTGGACTGGGGGGAACCTGGTGGCTCACCCAAGGAAACCTACTTGGAAGAGGATGGAACCACATGGCATTAGGGCCGGCATGTTTAGGAGGGTGGTGGGGTGCACAGGGTGTGGAGCAGCCATAATACTGGACTGGGCTTGGAAGTTTGGTGGTTGCCCAGTGTGCTTACAGCTGCACAGCTAGGGAGGAGGTTGCGGGGATTAGGAGACAGCTGGGGAAGGGGAGGTATGGTTGGGGAGGGGCAGGGGATCTCCACGGGGTTGCACCAAGCACTGGGGCGGTGGCATAGGGAAAGGTGCAGGAGAATACTCAGGGTCACATAGGGACCCTGGCAGAGGGTCAAAGGACACTACCAAGGAAGCAGGCAGGTAACTGGGGACCCTCAAAGGAGGGACAGAGGGACAACATTCTCAGGAAAGTAGGCAGATGGCCAGGGCTGGACAGAAGGAAGCAAAGGCGGGAGGTGGATCAGACCTTACACTCAGTAACCGCTTCAATTCTGTTCTTCTGCTCGAGGATGAGGGGGTGTGATGTAGCCGACACAGGGGTGGTTAGAGACGGAAGGGAGTGGGGGCAGGAGACAGGGCCAGATAGCAGGAAGAACAGGGGAACCTGGAATGCAGGAAAATGGGGGAGCAGTGAATCAGAGCAGGAGGGGCGGGGAAGAGGAGGAAAGTGCAGGAGAAGGACCAGTTGGGAGGAAGGTAAAGGAGAAGGACCAAGTACAAGAAGGATTCAGTAAAGGGAGCTGAGGTTTAGGCCAGGGACACGACAAGCAAGGAGGGACTAAATGGAGACAGCAAGGAAGGGAGGACGAGCCAGGCTAGTTTAGCAGATGGGGAGAAGGACCAGTTGCAAGCAGTGAGGGGAGTTAGCAAGGTACAGAAGGATACTCAGGAGGAGGAGGGCATAGGATTGGAGGAGGGTGGCTGGGGTAAATAAGGAGGGGTGGCATGTGGCACCCAGATAGGGGAGGAACAAGGAGCCGGCTGGGTAGAGGGGCTGGTAGAAAGGATGAGGGACAGGAAGGGGGGGAAATGGAGGAAAAGGAGCGGTCAGAGTGCTCCTGTTGGGGGATTCTATGATCAGGGGTATCAAATGGGATAGGGAGGGAGAAGCCTGGCCAGTTAGAACAAAATATTTCCCTGAACTAACAGTGCACAGGGCTAAGCATGAGGTATATCAGCTGGCAAAGGACTGTGGGGGTTCCCCGGACATACTGGTCCACCTGGGTACAAATGACATTGAGGGAAATAGCGAGCTAGAGATACAGGCAAGATTCAGGGAGCTTGCCAGGGTCTGTCATGACATAGGATGCACAGTTTCCTTCTCAGAAATCCTGCCGGTGCCAAGGGCTAGTGGGGAGCACAGAAGGAAGATTAGGGAGGTAAACCAGTGGCTCAGGGTGTGGTGTGAGGTCAGAGGGGATGGGTTGATGGGGGATTGGGGGAGACCTGGGAGGATAAGGAGCTGTATGCTAGAGATAGACTCCATCTCAATTTGGAGGGGAGGGGAATCCTTAAGTTGAAAATAGAGGGGTTCATTGGTGAAAAGTGGGGTTTAAACTTGTGAAGGGGGGAGGGATGGGAGAAAAGGCTGTCAAGGAGTGCCGATAAAGGAGGAACTCTGTCTCCACCCCCTGGGGAGCTGGAGGATTGCAGGAAAAGGCCGACTGGTGAAGTGCAGACATGGGAAAACAAGATCCCATGGGAACACGAGCAGGGGAAATGGAAGTATAGGGAAAGGGTGGAAGGTAGTCCTGCTAAATGCCAGGAGCTTGGGAAATAAAATGCCTGAGCTCCAGGCAATGCTAACTGAGGAGCAGTGGATGTGCAGCGGTCACTGAGACCTGGGCCACTGCAGGACACGACTGGGACCTGAACCTGGAGGGCTACACTATGTTCAGGAAGGACAGGGGGGAGGGAAGGGGAGGAGGGGTGGCAATGATAGTCAAAAACTGCATTGGCATAGGGGGAGTAGAGGAGGCGGAGGGAACCGTGGAAGCGATTTGGGTCACCTTGATAACAAGGCGGGGCAAGACAGTAAAAATAGGAGTGGTGTATAGACCCCCTGCCTTGGCGGAGGAGCTGGAGGACAGTCTGGTGGCAGATGCTGGGAGACACTGCAGACGGGGCAGAGGAACGATGGTGGTGTTGGGGGACTTAAACATGCCAGGAACAGACTGGGAGACTATGACATCCTCTGTGACCAGGGAACAGAGGTTGTTGGATGTCTTTCAAGACGCGTTCCTAACTCAGCAGGTGGGGAACCGACCAGGAGGCGCTGGTACTGGATGTGGTCCTGGCAGACAGTGACCAGATTAGGGGCCTGGAGGTAAGGGACCCGTTGGCGGGAGTGACCATGCCACGGTCTGGTTCTGCCTGGACCTAGGAGGGCTAGAGGCTGCACAAAGGCGGAGGTAACTGACTTCAGGGAATGGATTTTAAGGAAATGGGAAGGATCCTTAAGGAGCATTTGGATGTGATTGGGTCAGACATGGATGCTGATAGTAGGTGGGAAATCATCAGGAGAGGGGTGCAAGATGCTACCAGCACCTGTGCAAGAGTAAGATGAAAATGTGGTAGGGCCCAAAAACCCTGCTGGTGGACCAGGGAGGTCCAGGAGGTGGTGCGGGGAAAGAAGGCAGCCTATAGGCAATTCAAGTGCTCAAGGAGTGCAAGGGATCGAGGGGAGTATGAGCTGATGGCTAGAAGGGCCACTAGGGTGGTGAGGGCAAGTAAGGCAAGGAAGGAGCAGAACCTGGCCAGGGAAATTAGGAGAGGGAACAAGGGGTTCTTTAGATACACTGGGGAAAAACAAAGGGTGAAGGGGCAGATTAACAGGATTAAATCAGGGGAGAGATGGGCACAAGACCCGGGGGAGCAGGCTGAGGTACTAAATGAGTACTTCACCTCAGTTTTCACCAAGGAAAATGGGGTGCTGCATCATACATGGGAGAGACAGAGACACTGAGGAGGGGACCCCTTACCGATTGGCGGGTCTGGGGAGAGGGGAGATCACCGGCAGGAGGGAGGGCTAAGCAGGAAGAAGAGGTACGGAGTGAAATCACAGCAGAGAGTGAGGAGCCCTCAGCTCCCTTAAGATGGAGAAAGTACAGGGCGGATCAAATTACATCCCAAGTGCTGAAGGAACTTTGGATGTCTCATGGCTTCCTGAAGCAGCTTTCTACCATCTCTCTGAGGACACGGTGGGTGCCCCAGGACTGGAAGGTGGCACATATAGTGCCTTTCCATAAGGGCGGATCAAGGGAGGTGGCAGGGAACTACAGGCCTGTCAGCCTGACATCGGTGGTGGGCAAGGTGATGGAGGGCATTGTCAAGGAGAGGCTGGGGGGACCTGGAAAAGTCAGGGTGCCTGGATGATAGACAGCATGGATTTGTCCTGGGGAAATCGTGTCAGACAAACCTTGTGGAGTTCTATGACTGGGTGACGAGTGCCTTGGACCTGGGTAGACCAGTGGACGTCCTCTTTCTAGACTTCAGCAAGGCATTTGACTCTGTTCCTCACGTGGGCCTGTTGGATAAGCTGGGAGAAATGGGGTTGGGGAACCAGATGATCAGATGGATAGGCACCAGGACCAGACCCAGAGGGTCGTAGTTGGCGGGATAGTCTCATCCCCAAGGAGGGTCATTAGTGGGGTCCCACAGGGATCAGTCCTTGGGTCCCTCCTGTTCAACGCCTATGTCTCTGACATAAGGATAGGAATCAGGAGTGAGATGAGTCTCTTTGTGGATGACTCAAAACTGGGGTGGTGGTGGATGGGAGGAGGGAGGGTGGCCCACAGGGGACCTGGAGGCTCTGGAAAGATGGTCTAGAAAGTGGAGCTAAGGTTCAATGCAGGAAATGCAATGTACTCCACCTGGGGCCAGAAACCCAGGCCAAGTGTACACCCTGGGAGGGGAAATGCTGAGTCTCGATGGCTGAGAGGGACCTGGGGTGGTGGTGGATGTCAAGATGAACAACTTCGGAGACTTGTGGAGGCAGCAGCCAAGACCAACAGGATGCTTGGATGCATCGACTAGAGGATCACCTCAGAAGGAGGAAGTGATACTTCCTCTGTTATAACTGCTTGGTGAGGCCACACTGAGTACTCATGCAGTTTTGGAGGCCACACTTAAAGAGGGACATTAAACTCCTGGAGAGGGTCCAGAGGAGGCAATCAAAATGATTTGGGGCTTGGGGACAGGACCTATGAGGAGAAGCTCAAGAGCTAAATATGTCGCATTGGAAGAGAGAAGGACTGGGGGACATGATAGAGGTCTTCAGGTACATGAAGAGGGTAAATAGGGAGGAACAGTCAGGGTGCTTCGAAGGAAGGAGGAGGGGCCACTAGGAGGGTATGGGTGGAAGCTGGAAGGGAAGATTCAGGGAGAAAGGAGGAGGTGCTACTTCACTGAGAGAGGTGGTGGAGCCATGGAATGCACTGCCTAGGGGGCTGGTGGAGGCAGAGACAGTGGAGGGGTTCAAGAGAGGGTGGGACAAGTACAGGGGAAGGGTTCTGGAAGCAAAATCCAATGCACCAAGAATATCCAGAACTGGGACGGGAGAAGCCAGAGAAGGCGAGGGGGGCAGCAAGGTCAGCACCCAGGGTGGGGGCTGACCAATCGAGCAGACTCGAAAGACCGTTAGGCCTATTCTGCTGGCATTTTAGTATGTTAGTAAATGTGGTTAAAAGGAAAAAGGTACAAACTAGAATAAAGAAAATGAGAACCAAAATAGCCCTCTTACAGGAGACTCATATGTCAGCCAAAGAGGGTGAAAAATGTCAGCAATCCTGGGGGAAACCTGGGTAATGAGCACTCATTTACCCAGAGCTAGGGGTGTTGCCATTTGGTTTCCACAGGGATTCTCAGGGAGCATATTCTCCTCCTACTCAGATCTGGTGGGGGGGGGGGGTAGATATGCTCTGGCACATGTCCAGTTAAACAATGGCAGGCAAATAGCAGTGGGGTCTTTTTAAGGCCCTAATATAGAGGACCCAAAATTCTATCATAAGCTGCTTCTGGATATGGCTCCCTTTTGGGGCCCATGGATATTGGGTGGGGAAGGGGGATTTCAACTGTGTTAAGGACACTGTACTGCTTAGGTCCAATCCTGCTCTGGCCCTGGTATCAAAGAACACCTGTGCCCCTGCAAGAAATAGGGCAGACGTGTTCCCTGGTGGACTTGTGGAGGCATCAGAACCCAACTGGCAGGCAGTACAGCTTTGTCTCCCATGCCCACCACTCATATGCTTGGTTGGATGGTTGATGGTCTCCTCAGCCATGGTGTTGCACATGGAGAAAGCCAAGTACAAGGCAATTTTGGTGTCAGACCATGCCCTCACGACATCTACACTTAAAAGTAATATGACAGAAACCACCTCGAAGCCATGGAGATTAGATCCTAGTCAGTACATCAGTCATATACATGCCTCAATCCTACAATATCTGGCCAACAACAAAAAGGAGAAGACGCATGTAACAAGGTGGGAGGTGATGAAGGCCTTCGTAAGGGGTCAAACCATATCGGATGCAGCTTTTAAAAAAAAAGGTGAGGAGAGGGAGGTAAAGAGGCTCGAGAAGAGGATACTGGAGCTGGAGGAAGCTCATATGGCTCAAGCCACCATGGAGCTCCTACACAGACTGCAGTGGGTAAAATGGAGGTGCAACTCCCTGAGCACTTATATACTTGAAAGGAGTCTCCTTTTGGGGAAAGTGGGACCCTACTTTGATGGGGATGGAGGGGGGAGCACCCAGCCTGGCAGCTGAATTGCAGAGAGAGGGAATCAAATATCATATGCATACAAAATGCATAGGGAGTGCAAGTCACTGACAATATGTCCATTGGCGTAGCCTTTACTGCATTTTACAAAAATCTATATGTTTCGGAGGCCAGCCCCACGGCACAGCGACTGCAAGACTTTTTCCGAAAGCCTCAGTTACATCCATGGACGGGAATGTGGCTAATGAACTAGAGGCTGCACTCACAGTGGAGGAGATCTCCAAAGCGATTAATAGTTAAAAAAGTGGGAAGGCCCCTGGCCCAGATGGCCTGCCAGTTGATTTCTATAAAATGTTCCTGCCTGAACTCTTAGATCCCCTCCACAACATGTGCATGGAAAGTGTAACAGCGGGGCAACTCCCTCCCTCCATGCGCTCGGCCATTATTGTGGTCCTCTCAAAGCCAGTCAAGGACCCTGCGCTGTGTTCGTCTTACCGACTCATCTCTCTGCTCACGTCTGACTATAAGGTTCTGGCCAGAACCATAGTGGCCAGGTTGGAGCCAGGACTGCCATCAGTCATTCACCCTGACGGTATGTTGCTGGCAATTAGCCCTTTTAAAACCTTCTTCTAATAAAGCCTTATCTGCTTATAGTATTAGAGTAGTGCCGATTTTGTTGTTGCTGTTGTCTTCCCTTGTACCGAGCGCACTCCTACATGCAGCTGTTTTTGTTTTCCTGCATGACTTTATCCTGACTTGCTTGCTGCGACTATTGAGCAGGCTTATTCTTTGATTGAATCACAAAATTACTGTCCGGTCATCCTTCTCCTTTTTTTAATAGCTCCGTGTTTTTCCGCTACATATGAGATTAAGCACTCGGGGGTTTAAATCTAAAGTAGTAAAAGGTTAAGATTACCTTGTGGTGTTTGTTTCCGTTGCTTTTTTCTGCACACAACAGAAGAAGGGACTTATAATCGGCCGTGTGTATTCCAAAACATTATCCCCGACTATAGTATTTTTCCTCAGTGGATTTCTTTCACTGAGAGCTTTTTTAGGGAATGTCCATCTATTTTGAGGACATCCGACTAGGAGAAGGTGTGAATTCACTAGCAGAAAATGTTTTTAACACTGCGGGTGAGGAGGAATTATTTTTTGAGACAACAACAGAGACGGGCGAGGAGGGGCCGCTTCTGGGTTCTCTGTCAGCAGCTGATCGTATTATTGACATCGAGTGCATTTACTGACTTACAGAGGGCAATTATTCATGGAAGGAGACACTATTGGGGTAGGATTACTCTTGAAGCCTACTTTAAAGTGGGACGCTCACCTTGGGGATTACGTGTTCTGAATAAACTGGGCTATGGCTGGGAAAGAGTTATGTTTATGGATGACTGGAAAAATTCTGTTCAGTTGGGGACAGATTTACTCATTAAAACAGAAATAAAGGACTACCTCTCACAGCAACCAGAAGTTGAAAGTGATATACAGAATAAGGAGGAGATAGTTAACACTTTTAAAGATCATCCAGAATTTAAAAATTTGGAGAGCAAACTTAAAGAGACAGTGCAAAAAGAGGTGAATAAAATCATACAAACAAAACTGAAGAAATTTGAGTATGACAGACAACATTACTTGTTGGACAGAGTATTTGATTGGAATAATAAAAATAATAATTAGTAGGAGGAAGGGCAGAAATAATTATTGCACCCATCACCGACAAAACCAATCTGAGTCACAAACACGCTCTATACTCAAAATTCATAGTCATTCTCCAGTATACACTTCTAACAGTGAATCTGAGGGGGAGCCTTTTTTGAGGAGGAAGAAGAGGAGACTAAGGAACCCCATGACCACAGGAGGAACAAACAACATGTGGTAAAGTTCCAGGAACCATCCTAGCAACCTCCACAACAGCAGAGGGAGGTGAGATTACTGAGGGGCCAGATACAGGTCACCCCATCACCGCAAACAAGCCTCATAAGCAGACCAGGAGGGGCAAACAGAAACACAAGGGGCAGGTTCCGTGGCAAAAGGAAATAAGTAACAGCTCAGAAAATATTGTGATCAACATCTCTCGGGAAAATCTAACACTAGATCAGCCATCACTATTGGAAAAAGGACTTTCTTTTATACCTACAGCCAACACCAAGCCATTTGGCATCTATGTGGACCTTCATAGATTCACTCGGAATCTGAAATTAAAAGCACTCTTCGAGAAAATCAAGATGTGTCATGGTAATTCATCAGTGGTGAGTCAGGATGACAATACCTTTACATTGGGACAGGAGGTAAGGCCTTTTAAGCCACCGTCTACTTTTCTGCCACCTTACAATGACACAGTAAGGGTGTTTTAACGTGCCTGTGAACAGGAGTTCAAGACTATACTGGACAGAGACAGTAGACCCACCTTTGTCAACATAACACATTCAAAATCCATGGCACTGAAATCAGTGATGGATGATGTTAATTTAGCATATACTGTAGTTAAAGTACCAGGGCACTCCCACCCCCCCCCCACTCCATTTTGCTGCATTAAGCCTGCAATTTTTTAGAATAACTCCAATATTCTTACTTTTCATACATTTTAGAGGGGTTCTTGGTTCTCATTATCCAGCTGAACCATGATTAATCCTGACGACTTCAGCAAAGTGACCACCTCCATTGGTCAGGTAAAAAGCATCTCATTTTAACTTGCCATATCAGAGCTGAGGTCTCCTTCCTTCCTCTGTTTTTAATGAAGAGACCAATCTCCTGGCTTCATTACTTCTAGTGTACTCTGGCCAATGAAAGGCTCACAGGTGTTTAATGGGGAGCTTAGCAATTAGAAGAAGGCCACAATTCTCCTACATTCAAATCAGTACAAAAGGTTTGCAAGCTCAGTAAAATTAGTGGGGTGGCTCCTGGTGTGTGACCAAACAAAAGCATATAGTTAAAAGTACCAGGGCACTCCCCCCCCCACCCCATTTTGCTGCATTAAAGTCTGTAATTTTTTTAGAATAACTCCAATGTTCTTACTTTTCATATATTTTGAAAAGGTTCTTGGTTCTCATTATCCAACTGAACCATGATTAAGCCTGACCATACTCCTACATGCAGCTGTAGATGTTTTTGTTTTCCTGCATGGGGAAAGTGGGACCCTACTTTGATGGGGACCGGGGGGGAGTTCCCAGCCTGGCAGCTGAATCGCAGAGAGAGGGAATCAAATATCACATGCATATAAAATACACAGGGAGTGCAAGTCACTGACAATATGTCCATTAGCGTAGCCTTTACTGCATTTACAAAAACCTATATGTTTCAGAGGCCAGCCCCACGGCACAGCAACTGCAAGACTTTTTCCAGAAAGCCTCAGTTACATCCATGGACAGGAATATGGCTAATGAACTAGAGGCCCCACTCACAGTGGAGGAGATCTCCGAAGCGATTAAGCGCTTAAAATGTGGGAAGGCCCCAGGCCCAGATGGCCTGCCGATTGATTTCTATAAAATGTTCCTGCCTGAACTCTTAGATCCCCTCCACAACACGTGCATGGAAAGTGTAAGAGAGGGGCAATTCCCTCCCTCCATGCGCCCGGCCATTATTGTGGTCCTCTCAAAGCCACTCAAGGACCCTGTGCTGTGTTCGTCTTACCGACCCATCTCTCTGCTCACGTCTGACTATAAGGTTCTGGCCAGAACCATAGCGGCCAGGTTGGAGCTGGGACTACCATCAGTCATTCATCCTGATCAGAGTGGCTTTGTGCAGAGGAGACAGGGTAAACATAACATTAGGAAACGCTCAACATTTACTATTGGTCAAAGACACAGGCAACCCATGGCGCAGCGGTCCTTGCCCTAGATGCTGAAAAAGCATTCAATCATGTGGAGTATGAGTATATGTTCACTGCACTTCGAGCCTATGGAGTAGGAAACTACATGCTATCCCAAACTAAAACTCTATACAAAACTACTCACCTCCCAAATCTTGACAAGTGGATCTCATTTCCCAGCATTTCATTTACACCAGGGTACAAGACAGAGCTGCCCTCTATCTCCCCTTCTCTATGGTATAATGCTTGAACCTCTGGCAGCAGCCATATGTAATCATCCAGGGATTGTGGGGTATGAGTCGTGGGGTGAACATAAAATGGCCCTGTTTGCAGATGATCTACTGTTATTCAAAGACCCCAAGGAAAGCCTACAATATCTACATGCACTGCTCAGGGAGTATGCCTCTCTATCAGGTCACAAGATTAACTGGTCAAAAGCAAATTGCTTCCAGTTGGGGGGCAGAATAGAAGTGCTCTGGCGGACAATAACCTTGGAGTTCAGGTTGTCTCAAAAATCAAATACTTAGGGGCATACAGTATATCTCTTCTAATGTATCCAAACTCTTTTCCGTGAACTATGAGGCACTTCTTGCCAGACTTGGGCTTGAATGTGAAAGATGGATTGACTTGCCCCTCACAGTGTATGGTACAGTGGCCACCATAAAAAATGACCATCCTGCCTCAGTGTCTATACCTATTCCAATCACTACCATGCTATGTCCTGGATAAATTCTTCAAGGAGTTGAACAGTCTCCTGCACAAATTTATTTGGCACAGGAAAAATGCTAGAATAAGCAGAAGGGTCCTCCAGCAGCCTCCGCATATGGGGGGGGACTGGTCTCCCGGATTTCAAACTGTATTATCGGGTGGCCTAGCTGGCATTCATACCCACTGGCATGGCTCCATCCAGCCCAGCATAGATGAGTATTGAGAGAGGTGGGGCAGGTAGCATCATCCGCAAGGATGTCATGGCCTTGGTCATTCAGCATTTGACTGCCATTGATACCTGCACCAACCCCTTAACCAAAACCCTGTTGAGGGTCTGGAAAGCAGAGCATGGCCACATTAACTTGGCTGGGATACCCTCTTTGTATGCTTTTGTTTGGTCCACACTGAAACAGACACCCTGATATAATGTATTTTTGCATGGTGGGCTACTTAGATGGCCAAGAAATGGCCTGGGACAAGTTGGGCAGCTTTATTGGGGGGGGGACTCCTCTCCTTTAGTGAATTGTAGGAAGCATGGCACGTACCTGCTGGTGACCTTTTTATATATCTCCAGGCGCGCCACAGATTGGCAGCTCTGGACATACATCCCTGAGGCCCTGCGGGGCAGAACCCATTCCTAGAGAAAATATTTAGGCCCAAACCAAGATAGTGCCCTTATCTGTGTTCTATGACATATTGCTGAAGGGGGGGACTGATCCTACCCACCACATAAAATCGGCTTGGGAGACTGACCTTCGAGTAGTAATGACCCCAGAGATATGGTCGGGTGTGACTCACCACCCCAACAGCTGTTCCAGACGTAACAGGCTGAGACAGACCCAACTGAACTTCCTACATAGGACATACATAACACCAGTGAAGAGACATAAACTAGACCTCTCTAAATCCATTGTGTGCCCCAAGTGCCAGGTTAAGGACAGCACCTTTTTGCACAAAGACCTTTATGTGCCTAAGGATACTAACCTATTGGCTTGAGATACACAGAATTCTTTATTTATTGAAATTGTTTCACCAGAAAAAGCACACTGAGCAAGAACTGCTCATCTCCTGGTGCGACCTGGGGGGAGGGGTACAGTGAGGAAGAGGACAAGGGTGGTCCAGGCCCTGACATATATACATACAATTACAATACAGTTGAAAACATTTGACAGAAATAGTTGGGCGTAGATGACAATTTACCCTTAGTTATAGTATAGTAGCAATTACATGGGGAAGTCATGCTTTATACCTTGAAAACATATAATTAGATAATAGAGCTGCATATGTTTGACAGGAATAGGTGAGTGTGGATTAATACATATACCCTAATAGTCGAGAGTAACAGTTACAATGAGGAAATCCTGTTAAGGTAGTGGGTTGTGGTATATAATGAGATGGGGTAAGTGCAAGCTAGCTAGCTCAAAAGTTGGGATCAAGTGCAGTACTTGGGTGTGGTTAGCGAAGTAGCACAATTGGGCCTACTGGGAGAAGAAATATTGGAGTGTCTGAGGTAGAATAGATTGGAGAGTTAGCTGCAGGAGCAGTTTACTGAGCAGTGGTTGGCAAGGGCATAGGATAGTGAGCGGACAGAGGAAGAGTAGTGAATTTCAGAGGGGAAAGAGTTCCAGAGTTGAGGGAAGCGATGAGAGAAGGTGGCCTGGCCGGCCTGGGTCCGACGTCTGGGGACTAACAGGAGTCTGGAGTCTAGGGACCTCAGAACATAGGTGGGTGTCAGAGGGGGCGATAGTACAGAGGTCAGGTACACTGGGAGGGTACCAAACCAGTTCTTTGAGATAAACTTGGCACAATGTATTTGGCTGCAGTTCTCAAGGGAGGGGAAAGCAAGGGAGTGGTATAGCTCGCAGCGGTGGGTACGAGGAGGAGCGTCAAGAGCGAACCGGCAGAACGCATTAAAAAGGGTATCCAGTTTGAATAAAACTGACTTGTGGGTGGCACTGTAAATAATATCACAATAATCGAAGGAAGGAAATATCATCTTCTGGATAAGCTCACGACGGACCGGATAGGGGAGGCTAGAACGGTTCGGATATAAAGCTCCGAGCTTGGGGTGGAATTTTGTTAGTATAGAGTCAGCATGGACTGTGAAGGTGAGGTGGTGGTCAAGCCAAACTCCAAGATACTGGAAGGAGGTGACGTCCTCCAGCTCTGACCCATCAAGGATGTGGAAAAGTGGGAGGGGAGCCTGGCTAGTCGTTGGGATGTACCGAAAGTCATAGATATAGTTTTTTTTGCATTTAGAGAGAGCTGGGGAGAGTTGAACCAGTTGTTAAAATCCACTTGGAGGGTAGCGGTAACTGAGGCCGGGGAGGAGCCAGAAGAAAATAGGACCGTATCGTCAGCATACATGTGGATCGAGGAGGCAGAACAAGTTTGGGGCAGGTTGTTTAGAAAAATAGAGAATAGGACAGGCCCAAGCACCAGTCCTTGGGGGACACCAGTGGACATGAGGAGGGGAGAGGATACGGCATCCGCAATCCTGACAGATTGAATGTGGTCTGTAAGATAGGCACTGAACCAGGCAGTAGCAGATGTGGAGAGGCCATGACTAGGGTGCTGTAAATGTCGCCTCCTAAGTCCCCATGTGAATTCCTTGTGGGAGCTGATCCCATCCAGGGTGGTTTGGGATGGGACTTACCCCTATGATCCCTGGCGCTTGTAAATGCACATGCTACACTCGCACAGAACTGGATATCAGAGAACCTGCTCCGACCATACACCAGTGGGCAAACAACTTGCTGAACTTTTTAAAAATTGAGAGGGCCCAGAGTATAATTGCTGATAGTGGCCAACAGTTTGACAGAATATGGAGTAAGCTTGAGAGGGCACTGGAGTCAGGAATATCCTATAAGGCAAGCCGATAGTGCCAGGTAATAACGTGTCTGTAAAATCTGCTATGTGACATCAGACACCAGAACTGTATTAAACTATATTGCACCCATACCAGTTCAGAGCAGTTGTTGTAATGCCCTTACAGTTATGCTGTTTATTGCATTTGTAATTGTCTTGATGATCTTCAATAAAAATATTTTACAAAAAAAAAAAAAAAAAGGATGTGTTACTTCTGGGCATCAATGAGATGTTAATGACCAAAACAACTGATGTCTTCTATCTTGTAATGGTTCAGGTCAGGCTCTGGGAAAATCCAAGGCATCTGCGCATCTCTCCGTTCCACAAGGGTTGCTTCCATGGGCTCCATGATCACAGGGTGCAGGTCAGATTCATCAGGTTCTTGGGAAACATCAGCAGGCTGTAAGTTCTGGACTTCTCTAGTTGCTTCATTATCAGCTGCATTTGGAATCAGCACAGGTTTATGTGATGTTGAAGTGTCTTCATGTGTAGTCTCCGAGTTGTTACCACTAAAAAATTGTAATCAATGGTCAGTGTACTGAAAATCTAATTAAGGGCTCCTATTCAGACATAGATCATTAGAAACAGAAAAGCGTCTTACCCGGAAGTGGATGAAGATCAAGTGAGAAGGGACTGCATCAGCAGAAACATCTTTGCATTTTCTTCCATTCTGGCCCATTTTGCCTTTCAGAATTGTGACTCGGAGTACTGTTTTCTCTCTATGGACTCGATTTTTCAAATATGCAACTGTTTAAACCATGCAATTTAAAGGAGTGGAAAGTCAATCTTTAAAAAATACAGAAAATATAGCAAAATATAAAAGGAGTGAGGTAAAGGAGGGGCATAGGGAGGCAATATAGCGCAGTGGTTTAAGGCTCTGAGCTGCAAATCTGGTGACATCCAGCAGACCAGACCTGGGTTTGAATCCTACAGCTTCCTCTTACATACTGTGTGACCCTGAGCAAGTCACTTAACTTCCCTGTGCTCCCAGGTCACACCTGTAAAAAAGCTTTCAGCTTAGTGTGCTAATCCTGGTTAAACAACTAAATAAAAAAAATGCAGGAAGTTACAAAAAATGTGCTGTACCTTAATGCAGCAATTGGTGCAGTCCTCAGTTCAGTAAAGTGAAGTCTTCCAGAAATTTGCTGGATTCACAGCTCTTACCAGGGAATCAGCATTGTAGCTGTTGCCTGAGAACCAACACTAGCTGTTGCCCCCTGTAACACTCCTATTGTATACCCAACACTGCTGACGCCAGTGCTGTGTAACCACATTACTGTGTGCCCATCACAGCTGCCACACCTTAACAATTAAAAAAAATGCAATATCCCCACTAGTAAAATGCAGAGTTCAGTAATATGCCCCATGACAGCGCAGCCCCTGTTATAACATCAAAAACTGCCCCACAAGAAAAAAATAATTAAAATGTTTACTGAAAGAATAGACCCCATGGCTTAGCAGAAAAAAACCCCTAACATTCAGGGGAGAACCCCTGATCTTTAAACAGCCACCACTCATTGCATCAGTTAAAAAACCCAAAATGTTTTATGATCAAGCTGGCCAATTTTCAGCCGCTCCCCTCCATCACTATACCCGTTAAACACAAACTGTAGTCTGTCTTCACCCCCCCCGTCACACCATCAAATACAGAATTAAATATGTTATACCTATTTATAAATTCAAGTCTCAGCATACTGTACTGTAGGCCAGAGGCAGGCCACCATAATAATAATATTTTGTTTGTTTATTTAATTTATTGGATTTTGGTAACCAGGTGAGCTCATTGAGACTTACAGTACATCCCTTTTTTAGGAACAACCTGGGATAAGTTACATATAATACCAAATAATATAATATATTATAACATGGGTTGCATGAAGGAGAGCAGCCAATTGGTCAAACAGCATCAGGTGACCGTGGATTAAATTCCCTTTTTAATCCACACTTGGGTGACCTGCACTTCTTCCCTCAAAGTAAGTGATGTGATTATCCTCCTCCTCCATAGATGCAGTATAGTGGTGACACAGAAAATGTTGTTGATAATTGTAATATCATGAGTAGAAATGGAACGATTTTAAGTAATTCTATACATATTTACATGTGATCATTAGTAGTAATGTGTCTACAATTATTTTTTGTTTACTTACCTTGTATTTTGCCTACTGCTAGTTGAAAAGAATCCAATTAAATCCTTGCATTATGAAGTCAGAAACTCTCTACTGGCTAGGCTATTTACGTACCCATAATGCAGTGCTTGCAACTCATGGAAGTAATGTATTCTCATACATGGTAAAAAGCAAGTAAAACAGATGTTCTGACATGTTGTATTGATTACTTTAGGAAAGGAGCTGTGTTACTTTGCTCTCCTGTGTTTTGAACACTAAAAAGAAGTATTAAAGTATTTATGTCACTACAATATAAATAAACAGCAGTCTACTCATCTACTCTAAGAAGTAAATGACTATGTAAAGAAAAATATTATACATGTATTCAGCTGCTGATTAAAAATAGAACAAATTCCCATGGAATTGTGCAGTCCATAGCAAGTTTGAGAGTGCTCAGTTGTATTTTCCACATGTTGTGTTTTGCTTAGTTTAGATGTGATCATTAGCAGTAATGTGTTTACAACGCTTTATTACCTTACAGGAATATTAAGGGAATTCTATACATATTAGCTTTACATTTACTAATATAGTACTTTTTTTCGTAACTTACTGTCAGCATCATAGAAACATAGAAGTTGATGGCAGATAAGGACCGCAAGGCCCATCCAGTCTGCCCATTTATTTTTCTACCTTATGAATATGCCATCATCCTTTGCTCTGTCAATGGCCTATCTTTTCATGCTCATCTGTATTGCTCCCTTATGCCTATCCCATGCCTGTTTGAAGTCCTGCACTGTATTCATATCCACCACTTCCTGAGGTAGGCCATTTCATGCATCCACCACACTTTCTGTGAAAAAGAACTTCCTCATATTACCCCTTAATCAGCCTCCCTCTAATCTCATACTGTGTCCTCTTGTCCTGCTATTTTTCTTATATTGAAACATGTTAGACTCTTTCACCTTGTTAATGCCCTTAAGGTGTTTGAATGTTTCGATCATATCACCTCTCTCCCTCCTTTGCTCTAGGGTATATATATATATTGAGCTCCGTTAATCTGTCCTCATATGTTTTCTGATGCAATACCTGCACCATTTTGGTTGCCCTTCTTTGGACTGCCTTAATTTGGTTAATGTCCTTGTGAAGGTGCAGCCTCCAGTACTGCATGCAGTACTCCAGATGGGGCCCAACCAGTGTCTTGTAAAGAGGGATTATTACCTCCCTCTTACGACTTGTGATACCCCTACTAATACACCCCAACATCCTCTAGCCTTACCTACTGCTTTAGTGGTCTGCTTGGATGATTTCAGGTCATCTGTGATGATGATGCCAAGTCTCTTTCTTCCCTTGTGACTGCCAGAAAGTCCCCTACCAGCCTATAGGTGGCTACAGGGTTTCTCTTCCCTATGTGCATGATCTTGCACTTCTTTGTGTTAAACCCCAGTTGCCACTCAGCCAACCATTTTGCTAGTTTACCCAGATCTCTTCTCATTCTGCCCACCCCATCTGGATCATCTACTCTGTTGCAGATCTTGGTGTCATCTGCAAACAGACAAACATTACCCTTCAGTCCATCTGCTATGTCACTGATGAAGATATTGAAGAGAACTGGCCCCAGGACTGATCTCTGAGGTACCCCACTTGTGACTTGCATCTCGTTTGACTGTATACTGTTTACCAGCTCTCTCTGTTTTCTGCCGGTTAACCAGTTTGCCACCCAGTTGAACAACTTCTGACCCACCCCGAGCCTACCCAGCTTATTAAACAATCTTCTATGTGGAACAGTATCGAAAGCTTTGCTGAAGTCAAGGTAGGCAACATCAACTGCTCCCCCTTGGTCCACCACTCTGCTTACCCAGTCAAAGAAATCTGTGAGATTAGTTTGACAGGACCTTCTTGTTGTAAACCCATGCTGTCTTGGATTCTGTGCTCCTATGGATTCCAGGTGTTGCACTATCCTTTCCTTAAGGAGTGCCTCCATAATCTTGCCCACTACTGAGGTAAGACTGACTGGTCTGTAGTTCCCTGCCCTCCCTGCTACCAGTCTTGTGGAGCGGGATCACATGAGCCCTTCTCCAGTCTTCTGGGACCTCTCTTGTGCTCAGAGACTCACTAAACAGTTCTGATAATGGCTCTGCTAGTTCCACCCTTAGCTCCTTTAGTACCCTGGGATGTATGCCAAAAGGTCCCATTACCTTGTCCACCCTGAGCTTATTGAGCTGTTGTAGGACCCTTTCTTTTGTGAAGGGACTTGTGCACACCTCCCTTCCCCCTGTGTCCAAGATGCTGAGCTGTGGGCCCTGCCCTACCTTCTCTTCAGTAAATACTGAACAGAAGTATCTATTTAGGATAGATGCTTTTATATGGTCCTCCTCCTCACACTCCCCCCTTATCCCCTTTGATCTTAGCAATACCCCCTCTGGACTTTCTCCTTTCAATAATGTATCTATAGAAAGTCTTGTCACCTTCTTTTACTGTTCGTGCAAGTATTTCCTCAGTTTGGGCCTTTGCCTGCCTTACTGCCTTCCCTGCTTCCCTTAGGGAAGTTTGGTATGCCTCCCTATCTTCATCCTGCTGCATTCCCTTATCTTTTCTGAAGGCCAGCATTTTGGCTCTGACCTTTTCTGCTACTGTTTTTGAGAACCAAAGTGGTTTCCTTCTTCTTTTGCACTTCCTTTTCTCTCTAACACAATGGGACGTTGCTTCAAGTATTGCATCCTTACTGCTTGCCCACTTTGCCTGTACCCCTGACCTGTATTTCTTTTTGCCAGGGCTAGCTTAACTCTGTTGGCCATCTCATCAAAGTCAGCTCCTCTGAAGTCCCATATTTTTGCCTTGGAATGGGATGATTTAGTTCTAGTGGCCAAATTGAACCATACCATGTGATGGTCACTGGCCCCCAGGTGACATTCTACCTGGAGATCTGTGATCCTTTCCCTGTTAGTTTGTACTAGATCTAGGATAGCCCTGTCTCTTGTGGGTTGTTGTACCACTTTGTTTGAGGCCCTCCCCCTGCAGGGAATCCACTATGTGTCTAGTTCTGGCAGATGTTCCTGCTGGTATTGACCAATCTGTATCTGGCATGTTGAAGTCTCCCATTATCAGAACCTCCCCTTTAGCTGTCATGTTTTATATATCTTCCAACAGTAATGTGTCTATGTCCGCCCTCTGGTCTGGAGGCCTGTAGACAACCCCCAGTTCATATGGCTATTCCATTTCCTGTTTCTAGGGTGACCCACAGTTGTTATGGATCCTTATGTGTATTCTGAATTTCTGTAGCTTTGATATTTTCATTGACATAAAGGGCCACCCCTTTGCACATCGGTCTCTTCTGAACATTACATAGCCAGGTACTGAAGTCTCCCAGATGTGGTTACTGGCAAACCATGTCTCGCTAATGGCTACTATGTCCAGTTTTGCCTCTGTCATTATTGCCTGCAGGTCTGGGATCTTGTTTTCCAGACTGCGAGCATTTGTGTACATGATTTTCCATTGGCCAGATTTTGGTGTGTTAGTTGTTGGGCGAGGTCTGGCGTTTCCCCTCTGCATTGTATGGGGAGCCGGACCTTCTTCCTTACCTGGTGATGCAAATGAACTACAAACATGCTGAACTCCTGTTTGACCTCTAGCTGATGGAGGAGGAGTGTTCTTCCCATTTGATGTGTTGGGTGCTGCACCCCTCTCCCCATTTGCTAGTTTAAATATTCCACAAAGACATAAAACTACTGCCCCAATGCACTGACTCCCTCCTTAGTCAGATGCAGTCCATCAAATTTAAAGAACTTTCGCTCCCAAAACTGTTGCCAGTTACCTACAAATCTGTATCCTTTTTCCTGGCACCAGCCCTTGAGCCACATGTTTAGCTCCCCTATCTCCCCTTCTCTGACCTTCCGTCCATCTGCCCCCCTCTTCCAGACTGGCAGCATCAATTGTTCAGTAGTGTATTTCTCAGAGAATGACAGAGCTATTGCATAATACATATTATTATGTCATCCTGTGGCCTCGTGCCTCACAATGCACCCCAGGCATGGATTAAATGCTTATAACCCCACACCCTGTCAATGTGTTATTGCTAACAGTCTACATAGTCTATAGTCTACCTTAATGCTAGCAAGCAAGTAATCCAGAAATGGTGCACTTGTTATAATAGTATCTGCCACTTTGCCTTTGCGGCTCCTAAGCTTAAACACATTGCTGTCAGCTCTATTCTTGTCCCCTTGAGAAAGGGTCACGAGAAGACCCGAAGCGCCGGGGTAGCAGTACACGTGGAGCTCCATGCGCTTGCACTTTATTTGTGCGTGCTGATTTATTTATTGTCTACGTAATTCACTCAAAGTGCTCCTCCTAGCCTGTGTTCTTAATGCTTTGTAATTTTTTGGAGTGAGCACCTGCATATTTCAAGCGCTCCGGTATCTGTGTGCTATTCTTCTCTCAGTTGGCTCACCCCATCCTCCTATCGTCTGTACACAGCTGGTTGTCTGGTTGATAAATTAACCTGGACTAGTACTCCAAGGTCCCTTGTAACTCTGCTAAAACAACCTGACTTGCTCTATACACTGAGATCTACTGAAAATGCTTCCTTTGTTACGCCTAGATGTCTCACCAAGAAGGGTGAACTTGCATTTGCCGTATCTGCGCCCAGAATGTGGAACACCCTTCCACTCTATGTTAAACAATCGGCTACTCACTGGGCCTTTCAAAAAAGTTTAAGAACTCACCTTATGAGCTCAGGTCACTGCTCCTGCTCTACCTCTTGCTTGTCTTCACTCGCTTGCACTACTACCACTGATCTTCCACCTTGAGAGTGGTACTTCCTCTCAGCACTTATGTACCCCCAGTGTTTACTGTATATGTATTTCTTCAATCAGTTATACTGTTTTCAAAATTCTATAAAAGTTTATGTAACTATGATTATTGTTTATCCTCATGCTATGTATATTCTACTTGTTGTTCCTGAATATGCCATGCATTCAAAATTGTCATGTGTTACTGTATTTTCCTTCCAACTAGATGCTTTGTATTCTATTGTGGACACTATGTATCTGCTGTTTCTGATGTGTAACCTTCCCGGATCGTGCCTGAAAATAGGCATAATTTCTTGTCTAGTGCACCTACCTGGTTAACAAAAATGAAATAAATAAAATAAATAATATAATAAACGGAATTCACATGATACAATATCATGTACAGGAGGACAATTTAGACAGCATGAACCATGGCAGTTATAGTTTGTACAACAGTTTTTACTTTAAAGAAGAGTTACAGTTCATACATTAAGTCCAACAGGACAAAGTACAGTCATGCAGTTTCACAATATACTGTACATCACATTAGGTTCTGGAATACAGAGGCAGTTTGTCCCTGCATAGTCTAGTACTAGCTGAGTGAAAGCAGGATTAGCTATGCTTGGGGAGCGGGGAGCGCCCTTTGAGTTGTCTTTTGAAGGACTGGTAAGTACGACTTTCCTGGATAAGGACAGGAAGCTCATTTCGGGTAGTGTTGCTCTGTGTGAAAAGGACTGTTGGCTGAAAGAGGTACATGTCCCGGGGACCTCTAGTAGGTATTGTGAAGAGGAGCAGAGATGCCTTCTTGTTGGCTTCTAGAATACTATGTCTGTGAGACTAGGAAGGCAGTGCTTTATGGTCTTGTAGTCCAGGCAAAGGGTTGGGTAGTGGAGGAGCTCTTCAAGTGGGGCCACTTAAAGGAGGAAAGTGCATCACAGGGATGCTCTCTGTTCACTGCTCCAGACACAAACCTGCAAATTCTGTGTTACAGGGTTTGTAGTTTAGTTAGCTCTGCACCCTTCAGGGAGGATGGGACTGGAGCCCCATACGGTATCACGGGGATAGAATGTTAATGTTTATTGACATTTCACATTATAAAATGGCAAGAAAAAAGCTAGAAATCTCATTGGCCAAGAGAGATCAGCTGACTGTACATTAAGACTCTTTAGAAAATGGGCAAAGACAATTCTCTCTTCTGATTGGCTGAGACACTTATTTAGGTGGGCATCTATCAGACAGTAGATGCCCACCAAATAAAAAGCCCCAGCCCAAGCCTGCCTGATAGCCAGCAAAGTATCTGTGTGCCCAGCACCCTTCTTCCTCGTTGGCTGAAGCTGGGTACACAATTTCAAACTGCCGCCATTTTTTTCCCTCGGTAAGTGAGAAGCCCCACACCCCTTCACTCCTCCAAGCAGTGTACACAAACAATTTTAATTTAAAATCACTGCCTTTTTGTGCTTGCTAAGTGACAGGGAAGGATTGATTAGGCACACACGCAGAACCCTGCCCACAACTCCAGTGCCCCATCCCCAAAATCTACCTTGATTAAAAAGGGAACAAATGGCAGGATAGAAGCGCTGTACATAAAACTGACTGGTGGCAAGGTTACTGGGGTGAGATGTTCAGATCACCTGCAGTATGACCTTGATCAACAGTTTGCCATCTGTGTCCCTGCTACCTACTACGGTACCCTACTTAAATAATCACCCATCTTACAAATAGCAAATGCAGCAGTACCTGCTGTATTTTGGGACTCCTCTGTTTCCCTTAGTTTCCACACGCCGCTCTGAGCTGGTTTTCTCTCCACATACTGCTCCTCTTCACACTTCCTCCAAAGAAAGAAAACTGTAATAACGCAGTCCAGGTCCTCAGGACAGGCAGCAAGGACCGGGAAACTGTAAAACAACAAAACAGATTTGGTCCCTGGGTCCTCAGGGTAGGCAGCGAGGACCGGGAAACTGTAAAATTAAACAAAGTAGTTACTTCCGATCCCCAGACCAGATAGCGGGGATCGGAAGTTCTCAACAGAAACCCTACAATTCCAGTCCCCAGAGCAAGCAGCCGAGACTGAAGGAGAAAAAAAAGTAATCGTTGCATATAATGATTTGGTTCCGGTCCTCAGGGTAGTCAGCGAGGACCGGGAAACTGTAAACAAAATAAAAAAAAAAGCAATGCAGACAGTGAGCAATGAGGCGTGCAGTGGTACAAAATAGCTCCCCCTACTGATGACTAGTGGACAAACTGCTGCAAGCATAAGAGGGACTACTTTACCAAAAAGAACTTAAAATTTAATTGTAGTCATTTTTTATAGCATTACTTACATTTTTTTTAATCTTATAAAAAAATGAAACATTTATCCCATTTTCTAAGCGCAATAATACCCTCTAGGGTGGGCGGTATGGGCAATACCAGACCTTCTAGGGGCTATAAGGCCCTCTGCCTGTGGCGTCGGGCCTCATTATGCCCCTAGGCAGTCCGGTATTGCCCAATACCGCCCACCCTGTTGGATATTATTGCTTGCGTATATGCAAAGTCATCCTGGTCCTAAACCACATCACACAATGAGCAAATCAGTTCCCCTACAACCAGAACTATCTTCCATCAATCTCCCTACAACCAGAACTGATCTTCCACCACACACATGGCTGCTGCCTTTACACTGTAGAAACCTTCAACTGGGCCCTAAACATAAAACTACCTTAAATGTAAAATAAAACAAATTAATTAAATGTTGTTTACCAGATCATCACACTCTCCTTACACACATAAACAAATTAGAAACATTAAGTATTGTTCATAGTTTTTATTACAACTGTTTCTTTGCTAACAGTGAAAAATCCCCCTTCTATCTTTACCTGTTCATCAGGGAAATCTCTTTTGCTTGCCGACAGTGCGATAACTGAGTCTTTGGCTCTAAAAAAGGTCTATAATGTATGGCAGAATGCTGTTAACCTTAGGAAATCATCATTTCCTAAGGTTGTTAACCTATCGATGTGACATAGAAATGTTGTTAACCTATCGATGCTACGTCACATCGATAGGTTAACAACGGCGATCGGTCTGTGCATGTGCGCGCCTTTTTTTACACTGAGAACCGACGGATGAACGCAGCGGTTAGGGAAGGACTGAACGGCCATGATGGTGACTATATTTCAAAAAGTAAGCAGCCGTTTTCCTTTTTACGTGGGACCATACACTATAAAAAATAATGTATGGTCCCTCTATTGGCAACCGGTCACTGTTAAACGTCTTGAGGTTGCCATGACGACGTAAAGCTCTCGAGCTTCGCTCTCGAGGTTTACACGGTCACCCTGGCAACCTCTCGACAGTTAACAGACCAGTTACCGATAGAGGACCATACATTATCCTCTATTTGTTGTGTGTGTACAGTATGTTAGTAGAGAAACATTCTGCTAGCAGAACTGAGCAGAATTTTGAATCCCTGTATTCCATGCTAAACATTTCATGATAAACATTCTATTTCTTGAATGTGGGGAGAAACAGAGAAAAAAAACAGAATGAAGAAAATAAGCAATAATATTATATAAACAAAGAGAAAAGGTGGTAAATGACTCGCCCTGCTGTTTATCTTTTCGGACAGAGCGAGCAGTTCATGATGCTGTCAGTGAGTGTGGCAGTTTTGAACCACACTCATGCTTGCAGCATCGGTGAACTGAGAAGCCTCTGTTATGGCTTCCTTTTAGTTTTGTCTACAAAGCGAGGAGAATGAAATAAAGTAAGGGGGCTAAGTGCCATACTTAGAATGAGGAAAACAGCATTTGTGAACTGTTGTGGCTGGCAGGGGAGTATGAAGCTTAAGTGGGCAGGGAGGCACACACTGTATAACACTACTTTAATCTAGTACCAATTAGCGGAAGAACTATTTTATGTTAAAAGCACAGATTCACTTACATTTTTTACTTATTTAAAAATATGTTTCAAAATAAAAAAAAAATGCTTCTAAAAATAAAAGGCCATTTTATAAGTGCAATAAGACACTCCGGGGTTGTGCATTACGGTGTGATAACTGCACTCCTAGGGACGACTGGCACTCATCCTTCAGCCTCGTGCCTAACTACACCCCTAGGAGTGTGGTTGTCACACTGTAATGCACACCCCGTCGTGGCTTATTGCTTACTTAGTACGCAGGTTAGGTCACAATTCAGGAATTAGTACAGTACATAGCAGCCCTCTCCCACCTCCCTTGTGCACACACACGCATGTGCATGCGCGCGCGCGCGCACACACACACACACACACACACACACACACACACACACCTCTTGGCCAACAGCAGATCACACAGAGTAGCCCTCCAGGGAATATTTTTAGTTCAGGTTACAATCAACATCAAGAGCACAAGACACAGTCATACCAGACATTACAATGGGGATCCTAATTAAACAGCTGGGGACCAGTATTCAAAGCTTTGCCCAGTGGACAATGTGACTGCATGCTGTTTGCCCGGGGTTTGCACTGTGCACAATATTGAAAAGGGTCAGGAGTACGCACTAAATGAGATAATGCATATGCAAGGATCGGTGCACAAAAGGATGGGTGGAAACATGAATATGGGTGCAACACAATATTCAGCGTGTTAGTGCTGCACCGAAGGAATAGTACCAGCCCCTTTGCACAGCGCAATTACTGCTGAAAAATGGCTGCCTTACTCTTGGCAACCCTAGCGGCCAGTGGAAACACTGCAGCCAGCAACCAAGTTGGCGGTTGGGGGGGCACATCTGCTCCCTGGTGTCAAGTGGCACCCCTCACCCTCTAAACTCAACAGGGTTAATATGCAAGGGGGGGGTGAAAAGGATGAGAAGGAACTTGGCAAGGTTGGAGGAATGATCAAAAGTATGGCAGCTTAGATTCAATGCAAAGAAGTGCAAAGTAATGCACCTGGAAAACAAAAACCAAGAGGAAGAGTACACAGTCGGGGAGGTGCTAACAACAACAAAAAATGGAAAGGGACCTGGGGGTAGTCATATCATATGACCTAAATGTAGGCAAGCAATGTGAGAAGGCAGTAAGGAGGGCTGGGGGGATACTGGGATGCATAGGGAGAGGCATCACCAGTAGAAAACAAGAAGTTGTTATCCCTCTGTACAGACAGTTGGTGAGAACCCATCTGGAGTACTGCATGCAGTTCTGGAGACCCCTTCTTTGCAAGGACACAGACAGGATGGAGACAGTCCAGAGGAGGGCAACTAAAATGGTGCAGGGTGTGCACCAGAAACCATATGAAGAAAGACTAAAGGAGCTTAATGTGTATACCCCTGAGGAAAGGAGGGAGAGGGGGGACATGATAGAAACTTTCAAGTACCTCAAGGGAATCAACAAAGTCCAAGAGGATAGCATATTTCAGAAAAAGAGATGTGCAAGAACAAAGGGGCACAATTTGAAGATAGAGAGAGAATGACTCAGGGGCAAAGTGAGGAAGTCTTTTTTGACAGAGAGGGTGGTGGACACATGGAACAGCCTTTCTGAAGAGGTTGTGGGGTGAAAAACAGTAGGGGAATTCAAGAATGCATGGGACAGATATAAGGCAATTCTAGTGGGGGTAGGAGGAATTTGGCTGTTGGTTAACTAGGATCTACAGCTTATCCAATAGGTAGGGAAATGGGCAGACTGGGTGGGCCAGTGGTCCTTATCTGCCATCAAAGCCTATGTTTCTAAACTTCGTCCCCATAAAAGCACAAGCATTCTCTAATGTCCAGTGGCACCCCCCTCCCATCAGTCACCAGCCCCCTAACAAAAAAAAAATTCCCTGGTGTCCAGTGGTACCTCCTGTCCTCTGCTCACCAGCCCCTATCATGTAAAATCATTCCTGGTGTCTGGTAGCACCCCAATTATGATCCTTGTCCCCTTAGAAACACAGCATTGCCACAACAACTAGTCACACCCCACCACCAATCTCACGCCATACAAGTGTAAGTGGTCCTCGGTGTCTAGTGGCCCCCCCACCTCTGGCACTGAGCAAACCATCCTGCCACCCCCACCTTACCCCTTTTGCCAGTGCCATGGATCCAATACATCAACCAACACAGCCCTCCTCTCCCCACCTCGGCCAGTCACCATATGGACTGACAGGGAGTGCATGTCCTCTGTACTGTAAAGAGAGTGCACATAGACAGTAGTTGATTTCATTTTACAGTACAGAGGATACGTGCTCCCTTTCATTTCATACAGTGGCTAGCCAAGATTGTGAGAGGAGGGCTGTGCAGGTCGCCATATTGGATCCGCAGCATTGGTGAAAGCAGTAAGGGGGGTGGTAGGGTGGTTTGCTCAGTGCCAGCAGTGCAGGGGTGACCACTAGACACCAGGGACCAATACGCTTGTACGGGGATGGGGATTGGTGGATGGGATGCCACTAAATGCAAGGGGATGAGTTTTACTTAACTGTGATGAGGACTGGAGGACAGGAGGTGCCACTGGACACCAGGGAATGATTTTTTTCTATAACTGGGATGGCGATCAGAGGATGAGGGTACCACTAAATGCCAGGAAATTTGTTTTATCTAACGGGGATGGATCAGAGGACAGGGGGTGCCACTTGACACTAGGGAATGATTTTTTTCTTAATGGAGACGAGGATCAGAAGACAGGGGCACCACTGGACATTAGGGAATGGATACCCCTGTACAGGGACAGGCAATCAGAGTGGGGAGGGCTGGTCACAGGGGCACAAACCTGCCACTGCATCCCATGCAGATGAGCCCATAATGGGCATGCATAAAGCTCCATGGCACCTTGCATGCTCTATGGGCTCATTTGCATGGTGTGGCTGAATACCGTGAGTGCTCAGTGCTAACAGGTCTGAGGGTGAAGTTCTGTGCGCTATAGTATGGGTTGCATACAGCCCAGATCCATGTTGGGGCAGTGCTACTCAACTTTGCACTGCTCTGACATGGTCTTATATTCAGTCTTACAGCGCCAGTGTGCCATCTGACTGAACATAGCATCCTCAGGGTAGAGGGCAAGGGCAAGTGCAGCACAAACCTTTGTGCTCTGCTTTTGCCCATATTCCATTATTGGACCCCTGCAGTTCTGGAAGTCTGCAGTCCTTTTCAGTCTCAGGCCTTACAAAGACTCTGTAGTTTATTTTACAAACACCTATATAGTCAGAAGCAACACATTTTGCATCATGTAAAAACGTACATGGGCACTGCCAAAACAAAGTCAATGATTTAAAAGTATGAGGGTGACAGAAGTCAGGCAGTCATAAATCCCATCTAACCTGTTTGTGAAACATCTATACCATTGGACCCCCCCCCCATTCAAACAACTCCATATTTTTTTTTTCCATAGAGCTTTTTGCTCCCCTTTTTTGCCTTGGCAATGGGGAGACATAGCATTTTCTGGTATTTTCTCCCCTATTCCCGGGGCCCCAGAACACAATTGTGCATTCCTGTGGAGGCGGGCACACACCCCGTGGCTCCGCTGATGGCCCCTTCCCCCCACCTGGCCTAGCGCTGAGTCTCCCGCTGGGCTTAGTGCTACCACCCAGCCTCTGCTTGGTGGCAGCCAAGAGCCTGGGAGACTCCAGATCCCTCCCCGGGAGAGAAGAGCTGCCTGGCGGCAGCTCAATCCAGCTCTGTGCCCCCCCCAGTGGGCCCACGGCAACCAGAATTTGTTTCCGAACCCGGGTCGCCAGCGTGGCACAGAGGTGTGTGGCATCCAGCGCCTTAACCCTCAGCGCCACCGTGCCAGCTAAACAACTCCATATTTACACCATTTTATCCTCATCTTCCTTTTAGTAGGGGTCATGTTCTCACTTGGAAAGAGTTTTGCCTGGATAGTGACCAGAGATAAGCAGAAGGGACTTCAGTATTCAAGAAGTACATTTACCCCCCCCAATGATGCACTGCACTTTGGCCAATGGGGCACAGTGGCAGACCCCAAAAAATAATAGTTTTCCTGGTTTCAGATACTGCATGAGGCCAGCCCTCCGAGGTGTAGCATCTAGTGCCTCAACCCTCAGCACCACCGGGCAAGCTTTTGTTAATTTTTTGAATCACTATACACCTGTGTATGTTAGGAGTCACCAAGTCACACCACACTAGGCCTCTGGTTGGTGGAACAGCACTGTCTGTATAATATAGATTGATCACCATAGCAAAAACAAATGACTTGAAATAGTCACAGTAACCATTAACTACTTATTATATTCATTCTCTTTAGGGTCATAAGTTAATCGCATATTATATGTACATCTATTATCTCTATGTCTGATAGCAAATGCTTTCTTTTCAGACTAGTCTAGCTTTTAAATTTCTTTTAATGCATGCTATACACCCCCCCCCCCAAAAAAATGGTTAGTCCTTTTGTATCCCTGACTGATGACTGACCCGGGTATCTAAGGTAGCTAGGTACTCATATCCACCCTGTTAGATATGAGCAGGGCCACTGGCATGACCGCATGTCCCTGTTCTTTTCTACTCAAAGGAGCAAGGATGGCAGCAAGATTAGCAGTAAAGGACAGGTTCGCCAGCCTGGGATATGGCTAATAGTAAGGAAAATATGGAGGTACCATATTCTCTCATATTTATGACACACTGTTAGTAAACTTGAAAGCAGTGAACAAACAAACTAAAAATGCATGTAATCAGTACTTGATTTCACTGCTCAAAACTTTTCTTAAACCATTAATGAATAATGTTTAACAAATGACTTAAACAGTGAAATTTATTTTTATTATTGGTACTCTAGTTCCAGGGACAATGGCAGCAGTTTTCTGACCCCTGTTAGCTACCGCAATGCCTGGTTTTACTTTGTTTATGTTTTTTCCATTTTACTAGTGGAATGAGAGAGCCTTGCTCACTTGCGTTACCCTGCATGCCAAATTCTGAAATGACTTTGTAAATTTGTGTGATTTTTATGCCAAACCCTTATCATAGGTTTGTTCTTATTGGGTAAAGGTATCTCAGAGAAACACAGTTGCAGCAGAAGCATTTTATTATCAGCTATGCCAAAATACAGGAAACGTATACATACCATCCCCATGATTCCAGATGGCATCAACCCCATCTGCAGTCTGTGGGCTCTGACTTCAAAAAAGACCCCAAACAGATCCTGTATTTATACAGTATTTCACAACTAGGACTATTGTTTCGGTTTCCCTTACCTACATACAAAATAAGCACATTCTTAGTATAGCACATCACCAGCTTCTGCTCATTGCTATTACGTAACCTTGAGAAGCTTCAGTCTTCTATACGTGCACATCTCCTGAGAGTACTGTTCCACATTCAGCATGGTCAGTAAAATTCCATTAGTAAATCTTACTAAAACTAATAAAATAACAGCATGTACATAAATGGTCACTCTAACAATTCTGTATTGTAAGGACAGCTAAAAACGGCACTTAGCACTAGTAAACTATTAACTCTAACAACGGATTTCACTAAAACATAACATGTATCAAGCAGCAAATACATTTCTATAATTAATAATATACATATAGGGAATGCATGTGTGACAATGTGTATATATTGACAGATGACAAGCATATGCTAACAGTTCCCAACGTAATACCCTTGCAAGGTGGTATCAAAATAAAATTAGGATCTATTTTGTTATATAGGCTGCAACACATAAGCATATGTCAAGGCTATAAGTTCACTATAGTGTCATGTCAGGAGACACCTGAGACAATATAGCATAGTTGGTACAATAAGCACCAAAATAACTTGTAACATGATTAATACTATAGCTTGAAAATAATTACGATCCATGAATCTGAATTTTCCAAATCAAAATCACCAACATGTAATAGAATATACTATGATTGCCATGCTATTGATAATTCTTATCATATGTTCATCTTTGCGGTTTAATAAAAGCTGTAAATATAGGGTGAGTGGAGCGATATGCACCTTGAAGGTTGGAATGTAATTTATGACATCATTCTAATGACTAGGTTCATGGAGAACATATTGTTCATCATGAAGTGGTACTGATGATGTGACTATTTGACCAATGACAGTGCGAGCAATGGGTGTCTAGCAAAGGTCTGGGGGCAGTTATTGGACATGTTAGTTCCCATAAGTGAATGATTCATAATAAGTGGCTATGCAACACTAACCATCTATGTTATAGGTTACCTTTGCCATAGGGAGGTGTCATTTTGTGAGCTGTACAGGACAGGAAATGTTTTGTGTAACAGTGACACTTGTATTCTGGTTGAGATCCCTATCAAGTCCATAGACAGGTGGAACACAATAAAAACCTTACAGGGACATATATACCTATATCCCTTCATTAGGCCACTTACTGCTTATAGTACCTGCCATATTGATGTCATGGGATTATATACCACTAGGAAAGGAGTGTCCACCCTCTCTTTATAAATATCTCCCTCTAGGTAGCCTATTAAATGGACTGCAGCCAGTTGTCAAAAACAGTTTCAGCTGGGTCAGATACTGGTAGAGAAACAGTAAATGATATGTACAAGGTACAGTATTCTGAATAGAAAAGGATAGATGTAGCACTTGCCATGGTTCAGGTACAAGGTAAAATACCCCAAGTTTCTAGCTGTCACAAATGAAAACATTTAACAAGCATTCAAGCATCCTGAATGGATGTCCTGTGTATTGGTTACACAGGCCAAGCAATACCATTTGATCAAGTAGTTGCCTAAGATGAGGTCAGAGACACACGCTGTTGCCACATCTCTGAGCAAATTATAAATCATTGTGAGAACTTACTGTAGTTCCCACTGGCTGAGCATATTACTTCTCTACCCCCATACATTTCTTTTGGGCCTTTACATTATTAGCTGCAACTAATGCATTGATCTCAGTTCATTTTTCTTACATATTATACACAGTATACCTTTCTTCAGTGACTAGGCCCTTGATTCCCTGTAATGTAGGGCTAAAAACAGACTCAGCAGATTGGTGTTAAAATAACTGACATGTCTCATGATGGTTTCCAGGTCTGCTTAATTCCAGACTGACATGATAAACCCCAAACAACCCGAGATAGACCCTATCATTCCATCCTGGTTGTGCAGCCATCTAGAACAGAAGGCCTCATCCCAATCAGGCAGTTTCTTGGCCCACTATGGGATCCTGAGCTTTTGCCTGATGAGTGGCAAGCATATCTAAAAACAAAGAAATATAAAACAGTGACACATTTTTCCCATGTAAGGCCCATATTCCATCATGCCCCAATGTAAAGGCAAATCCACAGAATAAAAACAACATGTTTATGTATAAACTGTACAGTATTCAATAACGCTCCTGAAATAGAAGTGGCAGTCAAACCACTGAGTGGGCCCAGTCCCAATTCAGGGCACATTTCAGTCTTTGCAAGAGTCTCTGGTGCAGAGGATGGCATGATGTTGGGAGCTAGTAGTGTCAGTCTAAAGGACCCTCAATATGATATGTGTCACCACCTGAGGGCATGGTTCTGCATGATATGCTTGCTTAACAGTCAGTTGATAGATGTCTGTAGCAGATCGGTACACTGAATGAATCGGCAAAGATGCATTGTTTCCACACAGATGTATGTGCTCTTGGTAGTTTGCTCCAAATTGTCCAACACCTACTGCCACCATATCAAGTGCCATGGTGGTTGGAATGTAAGTGACAGGTAGCAGAACAGAATCTCCTCATATGCTGTTACCACTCGCTGGCACACTGTCACCTGAAGTCCTGTGACTGCAGGCCACATATTGCTTAATTTCTGAAAGACAAAACAGACAAAGAGGAGGGCTTCAGGCCCTTCCTTCTTAGGTAGGTTAGTTCTGATCTTTAAAGAATTTCAACTGATTTACATGGAATCACTTGTCAGTGGTCACTCGGATCTTGTACACTGAGGGGCTACACTGATCACATACAGTGTAATTGACACAGTGTCTGTGTATGTCTTTATTTTCATATCTGTCCACCACCCAAGTGTCTGCATTTTCAAAAGGGGGTTGTCTGCCCTGTGATGGCCTCCTGTGGGCACATCAGATACTGCAGATATCTATTCTTGGACCCGCATACAGCAGAATTTCAGTCTCTGGATGACAATTGCAATTTCTTTTATGCTTTTTAAACAGTGAGCCTACAGGAATAAGCTGCTGCTGTAAGGCATTTATTATTGTACCCAGTTCCTGGTCTTATGTCTGTAAACCACTAAGGTCTATGGACTTGGAAGCTTCCACAGGTTTTGGGGTGGGGGAGTGGAGAAGGTCCACGTCTCCCCATCCCAAGCTCTTTGTTTTGCAGAGAGATCAGCTTTCACATTACTGCTGTGAAAGGGAGTGGTGTTTGAGTGTTTCTCCTGTTTCTGTAGGCTGCCCTTTTGTACTGGGCTCCAGCCACTGTTGGTGGCTTTTTCTGCCCACAAAGAAATCCACAGCTGTCCTGACAGATCTCCATTAAGGTAGCACACTACCCCTGTCTCACTCGCTCATTCTGTTTCTCCTGGTGCTGCAGGCTGCCCTTTTGTACTGGACTCCTGCCTGTGTTGGTGGCTTTTTCTGCCCACAAAGAAATCCACAGCTGTCCTCACACAGCTCCATCGAGGTCACTCACCCCCACTCACTGCTTCTGGTTCACCCAGCTTGTAAGGCTGCCACCTCTGTTGGCGCCTTTTTCGGCCCACTAAGAAATCTGCAGCAGTCCCACAAAGCTCCATTGAGCTCGCTCACTCACCTTCTCTTTCACTCACTCATTCCATTTCTTCCAGCACTGCTGGCTGCCCTTGTCTACTGGGCTCCTGTCTCCGTTTCTGCCTTCTTATGCCCACAAAGAAGCTTGCAGCAGTTACAATACAGCTCCGCTGAGCTCACTCACTCACTCACTCACTCTGGTTTTCCTGCCACTGCAGGGTGCCCTTTTGTACTGGGCTCCTGCCTGTGCTGGCACCTTTTTCTGCCCACAAACAAATCTGCACCAGTCCCAACAGAGCTGCGTTGAGCTCACCGACTCCCCCTCCCTCAGTCGCTCGTTCTATGTCTCCTGGTGCTGCAGGCTGCACTTTGGTACTGAGCTCCTGCCTGCATTGGCAGGTTTTTCTGCCCACAAAGAAATCTGCAGCAGTTCTGACATCAGTCCATTGAGCTTGCTCACTCCCCTCTTTCACTCACTCATTCCGTTTCTGCCGGCGCTGCAGACTGGCCTTTTGTACTGCGCTCCTGCCTGTGTTGCTGCATTTTTCTGCCCACAGAGAAATCTGCAGCAGTCACGATAGAGCTTCGTTGAGCTCACGCACTCCCCAACTCACTCATTGTGTTTCTCCTGTTTCTGTAGGCTGCCCTTTTGTACTGGGATCCAGCCACTTTTTTGGCTTTTTCTGCCCACAAAGAAATCCACAGCTGTCCTGACAGAGCTCCGTTAAGGTAGCTCACTCCCCCGTCTCACTCGCTCATTCTGTTTCTCCTGGAGCTGCAGGCTGCCCTTTTGTACTGGACTCCTGCCTGTGTTGGTGGCTTTTTCTGCCCACAAAGAAATCCACAGCTGTCCTCACACAGCTCCGTCAAGGTCTCTCACCCCCACTCACTCCTTCTGGTTCACCTAGCGCTGTAAGGCTGCCCTTTTGTACTAGGCTGCTGCCTCTGTTGGCGTCTTTTTCTGCCCACAAAGAAATCTGCAGCAGTCCCGACAAAAGTTCCGTTGAGCTCGCTCAATACCCTTCTTTCACTCACTCATCCGGTTTCTTCCGTCGCTGCAGGCTGCCCTGGTCTACTGGGCTCCTGCCTGCGTTGCTGCCTTCTTATGCCCACAAAGAAACTTGCAGGAGTTATAATACAGCTCCGCTGAGCTTGCTGACTCACTCATTCTGGTTTTCCTGCCACTGCAGGGTGCCCTTTTGTACTGTGCCCTTGCGTGCATTACTGGCTTTTTCTGCCCACAAACAAATCTGCAGCAGTCCCAACAGAGCTGCGCAGAGCTCACTGACTTCTCCTCCCTCATTTGCTCATTGTGACGTCTCCGGGCACTGCAGGCTGCCCTGTTCTACTGGGCTCCTGCCAGCATTGGTGGGTTTTTCTGGCCAGAAAGAAATCTGAAGGAGTCCCGACACAGCTCCATTGAGCTCACTCAATCCCCCTCTGTCACTCACGCATTCCGTTTCTGCCGGTGCTGCAGGCTGGCCTTTTGTACTGGGCTCCTGCCTGTGTTGCCGCCTTTTTCTGCCCACAGAGAAATCTGCAGCAGTCACGATCGAGCGCCATTGAGCTCACTCACCCCCACTCACTCATTGTGTTTCTCCTGTTTCTGTAGGCTGCCCTTTTGTACTGGGCTCCAGCCACTGTTGGTGGCTTTTTCTGCCCACAAAGAAATCCACAGCTGTCCTGACAGATCTCCATTAAGGTAGCTCACTACCCCTGTCTCACTCGCTCATTCTGTTTCTCCTGGTGCTGCAGGCTGCCCTTTTGTACTGGACTCCTGCCTGTGTTGGTGGCTTTTTCTGCCCACAAAGAAATCCACAGCTGTCCTCACACAGCTCCATCGAGGTCACTCACCCCCCCACTCACTGCTTCTGGTTCACCCAGCGCTGTAAGGCTGCCGCCTCTGTTGGCGTCTTTTTCTGCCCACTAAGAAATCTGCAGCAGTCCCGACAAAGCTCCATTGAGCTCGCTCACTCACCTTCTCTTTCACTCACTCATTCCATTTCTTCCAGCACTGCTGGCTGCCCTTGTCTACTGGGCTCCTGTCTCCGTTTCTGCCTTCTTATGCCCACAAAGAAGCTTGCAGCAGTTACAATACAGCTCCGCTGAGCTCACTCACTCACTCACTCTGGTTTTCCTGCCACTGCAGGGTGCCCTTTTGTACTGGGCTCCTGCCTGTGCTGGCACCTTTTTCTGCCCACAAACAAATCTGCACCAGTCCCAACAGAGCTGCGTTGAGCTCACTGACCCCTCCTCAGTCGCCGGTTCTATGACTCCTGGTGCTGCAGGCTGCACTTTGGTACTGAGCTCTTGCCTGCATTGGTAGGTTTTTCTGCCCACAAAGAAATCTGCAGCAGTCCTGACACCAGTCCATTGAGCTTGCTCACTCCCCTCTTTCACTCACTCATTCCGTTTCTGCCGGCGCTGCAGACTGGCCTTTTGTACTGCGCTCCTGCCTGTGTTGCTGCATTTTTCTGCCCACAGAGAAATCTGCAGCAGTCACGATAGAGCTCCGTTGAGCTCACGCACTCCCCCCCACTCACTCATTGTGTTTCTCCTGTTTCTGTAGGCTGCCCTTTTGTACTGGGATCCAGCCACTTTTGGTGGCTTTTTCTGCCCACAAAGAAATCCACAGCTGTCCTGACAGAGCTCCGTTAAGGTAGCTCACTCCCCCGTCTCACTCACTCACTCTGTTTCTCCTGGAGCTGCAGGCTGCCCTTTTGTACTGGACTCCTGCCTGTGTTGGTGGCTTTTTCTGCCCACAAAGAAATCCACAGCTGTCCTTACACAGCTCCGTCAAGGTCTCTCACCTCCCCACTCACTCACTCCTTCTGGTTCTCCAAGCGCTGCAAGGCTGCCCTTTTGTACTAGGCTGCTGCCTCTGTTGGCGCCTTTTTCTGCCCACAAAGAAATCTGCAGCAGTCCTGACAAAGCTCCATTGAGCTCGTGACACTTCTTCTCTTTCACTCACTCATTCCGCTTTCTTCCGGGCTGCAGGCTGCCCTTGTCTACTGGGCTTCTGCCTATGTTGCTGCCTTCTTATGCCAACAAAGAAACTTGCAGGAGTTATAATACAGCTCCGCTTGAGCTTGCTGACTCACTCATTCTGGTTCTCCTGCCACTGCAGGGTGCCCTTTGTACTGTGCCCTCAGTGCATTACTGCCTTTTCTGCCCACAAACAAATCTGTAGCAGTCCCAACAGAGCTGCGTTGAGCTCACTGACTCCCTCAGTCGCTCGTTCTATGTCTCCTGGCGCTGCAGTCTGCCCTTTCGTACTGGGCTCCTGCCTACATTAGTGGGTTTTTCTGCCCACAAAGAAATCTGCAGCAATCCTGATGCCAGTCCATTGAGCTTGCTCACTCCCCCTCTTTCACTCACTCATTCTCTTTCTGCCGGCGCTGGAGGCTGGCCTTTTGTACTGGGATCCTGCCTGTGTTGATGCCTTTGTCTGCCCACAAAGAAATCTGCAGCAGTCACGTGAGAGCTCCGTTGAGCTCGCTCACTCACCTTCTCTTTCACTCACCCATTCCGTTTCTTCCGGCACTGCAGGCTGCCCTTGTCTGCTGGGCTTCTACTTGTGTTGCCGCCTTTTTCTGCCCACAAAGAAATCTGCAGCAGTCACGATCGAGCGCCATTGAGCTCACTCACCCCCACTCACTCATTGTGTTTCTCCTGTTTCTGTAGGCTGCCCTTTTGTACTGGGCTCCAGCCACTGTTGGTGGCTTTTTCTGCCCACAAAGAAATCCACAGCTGTCCTGACAGATCTCCATTAAGGTAGCTCACTACCCCTGTCTCACTCACTCATTCTGTTTCTCCTGGTGCTGCAGGCTGCCCTTTTGTACTGGACTCCTGCCTGTGTTGGTGGCTTTTTCTGCCCACAAAGAAATCCACAGCTGTCCTCACACAGCTCCATCGAGGTCACTCACCCCCCACTCACTGCTTCTGGTTCACCCAGCACTGTAGGATGTCGCCTGTTGGCGCTCTTTTCTGCCCACTAAGAAATCTGCAGCAGTCCCGACAAAGCTCCATTGAGCTTGCTCACCACCTTCTTCACCACTCATTCCATTTCTTCCAGCACTGCTGGCTGCCCTTGTCTACTGGGCTCCTGTCTCCGTTTCTGCCTTCTTATGCCCACAAAGAAGCTTGCAGCAGTTACAATACAGCTCCGCTGAGCTCACTCACTCACTCACTCACTCTGGTTTTCCTGCCACTGCAGGGTGCCCTTTTGTACTGGGCTCCTGCCTGTGCTGGCACCTTTTTCTGCCCACAAACAAATCTGCACCAGTCCCAACAGAGCTGCGTTGAGCTCACCGACTCCCCCTCCCTCAGTCGCTCGTTCTATGACTCCTGGTGCTGCAGACTGCACTTTTGTACTGCGCTCCTGCCTGTGTTGCTGCATTTTTCTGCCCACAGAGAAATCTGCAGCAGTCACGATAGAGCTCCGTTGAGCTCACGCACTCCCACCCACTCACTCATTGTGTTTCTCCTGTTTCTGTAGGCTGCCCTTTTGTACTGGGATCCAGCCACTTTTGGTGGCTTTTTCTGCCCACAAAGAAATCCACAGCTGTCCTGACAGAGCTCCGTTAAGGTAGCTCACTCCTCTGTCTCACTCGCTCACTCTGTTTCTCCTGGAGCTGCAGGCTGCCCTTTTGTACTGGACTCCTGCCTGTGTTGGTGGCTTTTTCTGCCCACAAAGAAATCCACAGCTGTCCTTACACAGCTCCGTCAAGGTCTCTCACCCCCCCCCACTCACTCACTCCTTCTGGTTCTCCAAGCGCTGCAAGGCTGCCCTTTTGTACTAGGCTGCTGCCTCTGTTGGCGTCTTTTTCTGCCCACAAAGAAATCTGCAGCAGTCCCGACAAAGCTCCATTGAGCTCGCACACTCCCCTTCTCTTTCACTCAATCATTCCGTTTCTTCCGGCGCTGCAGGCTGCCCTTGTCTACTGGGCTTCTGCCTATGTTGCTGCCTTCTTATGCCCACAAAGAAACTTGCAGGAGTTATAATACAGCTCCGCTGAGCTTGCTGACTCACTCATTCTGGTTCTCCTGCCACTGCAGGGTGCCCTTTTGTACTGTGCCCCTGCGTGCATTACTGCCTTTTTCTGCCCACAAACAAATCTGTAGCAGTCCCAACAGAGCTGCGTTGAGCTCACTGACTCCCTCAGTCGCTCGTTCTATGTCTCCTGGCGCTGCAGTCTGCCCTTTCGTACTGGGCTCCTGCCTACATTGGTGGGTTTTTCTGCCCACAAAGAAATCTGCAGCAATCCTGATGCCAGTCCATTGAGCTTGCTTACTCCCCCTCTTTCACTCACTCATTCTCTTTCTGCCGGCGCTGGAGGATGGCCTTTTGTACTGGGATCCTGCCTGTGTTGATGCCTTTGTCTGCCCACAAAGAAATCTGCAGCAGTCACGTGAGAGCTCCGTTGAGCTCGCTCACTCACCTTCTCTTTCACTCACTCATTCCGCTTCTTCCGCGCTGCAGGCTGCCCTTGTCTGCTGGGCTTCTACTTGTGTTGCCGCCTTTTTCTGCCTCACAAAGAAATCTGCAGTGTCATGATAGAGCTCCATTGAGCTCACTCACCCCCACCGACTCACTCATTAGCGCTTTCTCCTGGTGCTGCAGGCTGCCCCTTTGTACTGGGCTCCTGCCTGTGCTGGCACCTTTTTCTGACCACAAAGAAAGCTGGAGCAGTATCAACAGGGCTCCGTTGAGCTCACTGACTCCCTCTCCCTCAGTCGCTCGTTCTCTGTCTCCTGGCATTGCAGGCTGCCCTTTTGTACTGGGCTCCTGTCTGCATTAGCGGGTTTTTCTGGCTAGAAAGAAATCTGATGGAGTCCCGACACAGCTCCATTGAGCTCGCTCAATTCCCCTCTGTCACTCATGCATTCCGTTTCTGCCGGTGCAGCAAGCTGGCCTTTTGTACTGGGCTCTTGCCTACATTGCCGCATTTTATGCCTACAAAGAAATCCGCAGCAGTCACAACAGAGCTACGTTGAGCACACTCACTACCGCTCTGTCACTCGCTCATTCTGTTTCTCTTGGCACAGCAGACTTCGCTTTTGTATGGGGCTCCGGGCTGCGTTGGCACCTTTGTCTGTCCAGAAAGAAATCCGCAGCTGTCCCAAAAGAGCTCCGTTGAGGTTGTTCGGTCTCCCTCTCTTGCGCTGATTCTGTTTGTCCTGGTGCTGTAGCTGCCCTTTGTACGGGTGCTCCTGCCTGCATTGGCAGCCTTTTCTGACCTCAAAGAAATCCGCAGCAGTCCTGACATCACTTGGTGAGTTCACTCACCCCTTCACTCAGTCGTTTCTCGTTGTGTTTCTCCCAGTGCTGCTGGCTGCCCTTTGTACTGGGCTCTTGTGTTGTTGCATTTGTCCTGCCCACAAACAAATCCGCAGCAGTTCCGACAGAGCTCAGTTGAGCTTGGTCACCGCCCCTGTCACTCGTCGATCTTAATCTGTCACAAACACTAATTTCCCAGAGTGACCGTGCTATTCTCTGGCCGGAGTGAAAAACATATTTTAGCCAGGATGTGAAAAATGACAGCTGTAGTGTCCATAAGGAGGTGTGGAAAATGCCATTGTTGAAAATGTGGCTTGACAATATTGCAAATTTGCTAAGTTACAAGGGTGCATGGAAACAGTTCAACAAATGCTTTTAACGCAGTCATGTTATGGAGTTTTGTCACCAAATTTTCAATATAGGGATTTTAAGACCTCTGGTCATGAACAGTGCCACTGTCATTTTCTTAATCTGTCCTGAACACTGGTTTCCCACAGTCACCACATTATTCTGCGCTGGAACTGTGAAAACACATTTCGGTCAGGATGTAAAAAATGACAGCTGTACTGCTTGTGACGAGGTGTGACAAAATGCCACTGTTGAAAATCTGGTGTGACAATATTACAAATCTGCGAAGTTACAAGGGTGCATGGAAAGTGCGCAACGCACACGTGTAACACTGTCAATTGATAGGCTATCATCACCAAATTTTCAACATTGGCATTTTAGGACCTCTGCTCATGAAGAGTATCATTGTCATTTTCTTAATCTGTCCCGAACAGTGATTTCCTACAGTGACCGCTCTATTCTGCGCCAGAATTTCAAAATACATTTCGCCAGGATGAGAAAAATGACAGCTGTACTGTTCATAAGTAGGTCTGGGAAATGGCAATAGTGAAAATATTATAACAGAAGTTACGAAGGCATGAAAATCCGCCGCGCGAAGCGCCGTAATACATTCATTTTATGGAATATCGGGACTAAATTTTTAACATAGGTATTTTAGGACCTCTGCTCATGAACAGTATCATTGTCATTTTCTTAATCTGTCCCAAACAGTGATTTCCCACAGTGAACGCGCTATTCTGCGCCGGAAGTGCGAAAACACATTTTGACCCGGATGTGAAAAATGACAGCTATACATCTCACAAGGAGGTGTAACAAAATGCCAATGTTGAAAATCTGGCGTAAAAAAATTGCAAATTCGCGAAGCTACGAGTGTGCGTAGCAACTGCGCAACGCACACTCGTAAAACAGTCATTTTTTGGATCTTTCCCACCAAATTTGAAACATAGGCTTTTTGAGAGCCCATCTCATGAACACTGGCACTGTCGTTTGGTTAATCAGCCCCAAAGGGTGATTCTGCGCAGTGGCTGCAAAACAACCTTTTGGGGCCGATTAACGCCATGACAGTTGAAGAATTCATGAGGAGGGGTCCCAAAACCCCCATGTTGAAAATTTGGTGCAAAAATTCCAAAAAATGCCTGAGATATGCACTAAAGTTGAAAAAACCCTATTCATGATATTATACAGCTTACCGGCATTTCCTCAGTTCGCGGTCGGCTTTGAAGAGTGCAGATTGTTCCCGGTCCACCGAAGATCGTCGCGCTGAGCACCAGAGGTAAGTATGGGGTAAGGGGGGTGGGGAGGCTGGGTGTGCAGTGGGTGGGTGAGGGTTGTGGGAGGGGGTGCGGGCAGACTACGAGGGACCGTTTCCTTTATTTCAGGTAAAACACTATGGAGAAAACATCGGGGGATGCTTTAAACACTGCAGGGGCATATGGCATGCTGGAGTGGGCACCCAGCGTGTCACCGGAGTCACGGGGGACAGCTGTAGCCGACGGGGATTGGGCAACCCCGCGGCAAACAATAAAGGGGGAGTTATTTCTGCCGACGGGGATTGGGCACCCCCATCGGCAAACAACAAAGGGGGAGTTATTTCTGCCGACGGGGATTGGGCACCCCGTCGGCACACAACAAAGGGGTGGGGGGTCATTTTTTTCCCCTAATAAAACTGTCAGCAATACCATGGCTGCATCGATGGGAACTCACCTCAGCAGGAAACAAAGGGGAATGGTGACTGCTTTAACACGACTTTAAATGCTGGCTACAAACTCATTATGCGCGAGTATGACGCATATAATGTGTGGGCTGGAACAACAACACGGAGGTGTACTGGCGGACCCGAGGGAAAAAACCACAAAGGGATAAATAATGAAATTTAGACATGAAACAAATTGACCAAATAGATATAAAGGTAAGCAGTGGGCAGCACGTTCTGAAAAGGACACTTTTTAAAAGACAGAATAACATTAAAAGTTCAGGGGACTAACTCTGACAGTGCAGCTTTAACTGCTTTTATTTTCTCAGAGGCAGTAAAGCTGTTATGTTGCCAGATAGGTAAAACCTCCATCAGAAATGTCACAGAAATCTGAAAATAAGCCAAAGGGTTGGGGTGGTGCCATGAGATGAGTTTGAAGGGCAGAGTATTCAGTGACCAAACAGATACACTATAAGCCTTATGAAAAGTCAGCTCCCACCATACACAACACCATGGACCGTGTATGCATAATAACACAGGGGAATCTTGTCTATAACAAAATGTTAAAATCTTAAAATGTTGAAATTAAATGATTAGTTTCAGAATATAAACTGTTTAATTAAGGCTTTTGCAGTGAAAAGGGATTTTTGCATTTACCACAATAAATATTTTTATCTGTGGATTGGTTGTCAACCAGCAGTTCTGTTCGAGCAACTCTGAGAAGTCAAGGTTGTCAAATTAGCCCTTCCTTAGTTTGAGGCACCTCTTTCAGAAACTTGCCTCCACTTTGGAGAGGGAGAGAAATAGAGAAAAAAATTGTCTGAACCTATTGTGCTCAACAAGCACGAGAAGAAAGACCTGTAGTTAACACAATAGGGCTATGCCATAAGCTGGAACCCCTTGCAACTGAGATGACACAGATATACCAAGCAATTAGAAAAGCTACAAATAACTTCAAATGAGCAAACAAAAAATGAACAACTGAAGGAGAACCTTCTTGTTTCTTTTCATAGTTAGGTATTGTGCCCCCTTCACTAACTTCAAACCAATGAAGGTGGTGGTAGCTGTCATGACTCTATGCTTCTCTAAGTGGTTATTGCAGTACAGTACCCTGATTCCCATCTAGTGTATAGGGTAGGGGTTTATTCACATCAGTTCATACCATACTGTACTTTTGCCATAAATCTATCCCTATCAGAAAATAACTCTTTGTACCGTTATATATTGCAAAAAAAACTCCATTAATGCATCACTTAGGGTTTCTATTACAGCAACAAAAGTATGGAAATTTGGTGTTAGGATTACAAACACACCCCCCCCCCACTCTTCACACACCAGCAAATGTCAGGGTATGTCTTGGGTTCGTTGGGCCTAAATCTCACCCCATTCCATGTGTAAGGAAGCTGAGATGGTACAGCATAGGAGATGGGTGAGATTTAGGTCAGACAAACCCAAGGCACACCCCGATGCCTGTTGGTGTGTGGAGGGGGGTGGTAGGGTTGGTAGCCCTAACACCAAATTTCCATGCTTTTGTCACTGTAATAGAAACCCTAACTGATGCATTAACAGAGTTTTTTGCAGTGAATTTCTCTTTTTTTTAAAAGGTGTAATCTTACCTGTATGTGGTTGTAGGAGCAGAGGGCTCATTGAGTTCAGAGGTAGTTAGGGAGCACAGGGCCTCCAGTCCCTGTGCTCCCATGCATGTATATATATATATATATATATATATATATATATATTATTCATTTTTTATGTTGAGTTAGCTTGCGCAGCCAGCATCGTAGGACAGTGCAGCTTTAGAGGCATGGTAGCTGTTGGGCGAATGCAGGGCACGCACCAGTAGGTGCGTCCCGCATTTCCCAGTCAGCCTGCATGCCGGCGCCACACCATGCATACATAATGGGGAGAGCACATCTAAGAAAAGGTCTGCTGCAATCCGAACAAAGCTCGTCATACGCAGCGGTCCTTTTCTTGCCGTGCTCGCCGCCATTATGTGCATGGTTGGCGAGCAGGCGGCCACCTAATGTCTGCTGACTTCGGGGGTGCCCAATCCTCCTGTCGGTTAACCCCCACTGTCTTTAGTGTGCTGATGGGGAGCCACTCCCGGCCGGCATAAACCCCCCAATTGTTGAATGTCCAGGGGTGCCCAATCCCTCGGCTCGCTACTGTTTGTGGTGCCAACAGGGAGCCCACTCCCGTTGGCATAAACCCTTCCAATTGTTGACTGCCGAGGGGCGTGCCCAAACCCTCGGCTTGCGCCCGCTTGTGTGCCGACGGGTGCCCAATCCCTGTCGGCATTACTCCTCCTCCTCCTTCCCCCTGTGTTGTGTGCTGATGAGGGTGCCCAATCCCCCCTCGGCTACTGAGACCCCCTCCCAAAACAGTTAGGTGGCATGCTGGGAGCCCACCCCAGTGTGCCAAATGCCCTGCAAAACGAAAACTGTCCCGCAATGTTTTTTTCTGTTTTTTTAACCTGTAAAACGAAAAAGGTCCCTTGTAGTCTCGATGCCCTCTCCCCACCCGCACCTACCCACTGTGCATCCTGCCTCCCCTCACCCCCCTCACCCCATACTTACCTGCGGAGTCCGGCGCGACGATCTTCTGTGGATCGGGAACACGTCTACACTCTTCAAAGCTGACCGCGAACTGAAGAAATGCCGGTAAGCTGTATAATGGAATGAATAGGGATTTTTCAACTTTAATGCATATCTCTGGCATTTTGGGGAATTTTGGCCCCAAATTGTCAACATGGGGTTTTTGGGACCCCTTCTCATCAATTCTTGCACTGTCATGGCGTTATTCGGTCCCGAAAGGTGATTTCGTAGTCACTGCGTGGAATCACCTTTTGGGACTGAGTAATGAAATGACAGTGCTGCTGTTCATGAGAGGGGCTCTCAAAAAGCCTATGTTGCAAATTGGGTGGGAAAAATCCAAAAAATGACTGTTTTACGAGCGTGCGTGACAACTGCACAACGCACACTCGTAAGTTAGTGTATTTGCATTATTTTCAGGCCAGATTCTCAACATTGGCATTTTACCAGACCTTCTTGTGAACCGTACAGCTGTCATTTTTCACATCCTGCCCAAAATGTGTTTTCGCACTTCCGGCGCAGAATAACGCGGTCGCTGTGCGAAATCGGTGTTCAGGACAGAGTACAAAAATGACAGTGACACTGTTCATGAGCAGAGGTCCTAAAATGCCTGTGTTGAAAATTCGGTGACAATACTCCATAAAATGACTGTTTTACGAGTGTGCGTAGCAACTGCGCAACGCATGCTCGAAAGTTAGTGCACTTGCAATATTTTCATGCCACATTCTCAACATTGACATTTTACCATACCTTCTTGTGAACCTTATAGCTGTCATTTTTCACATCCTTGCTGAAATGTGTTTTCGCACTTCTGGTGCAGGATAGCGTGGTTGCTGTGCGAAATCAGTTTTAGGGACACATTACAAAAATGACAGTGGCACTCTTCATGAGCAGAGGTCCTAAAATGCCTGTGTTGAAAATTTGGTGACAGTACTCCATAAAATGACTGTTTTACGAGATGCATAGCAACTGCGCAACGCACGCTCGTAACTTAGTGCATTCACAATATTTTCACACCAGATTCTGAAATTTGGCATTTTACTACACCTTCTTATGAACTGTATAGCTACCATTTTTCACATCCTTGCCGAAATGTGTTTTCGCACCTTCGGCGCACAATAGCGTGTTCACTGTGTGAAATCAGTGTTCAGAACACATTACAAAAATGACAGTGACACTGTTCATGAGCAGAGGTCCTAAAATGCCTGTGTTGAAAATTTGGTGACAATACTCCATAAAATGACTGCGTTACGAGCGTGCATTGCGCAGTTTGCATGCACGCTCGTACGTTCGCAAACTTCTAATATTCTCACTCCAGATTTTCTACAGTGCCATTGTTCTGCACCTCCTAATGAACAGTACAGCTGTCATTTTTCACATCCTGACCAAAATCTGTTTTCGCAGTTCCGACGCAGAATAGCGTGGTCACTGTGGAAAGTCCATGTTCGAGACACATGATGAAAATGACAGTGACTCTGTTCATTAGCAGATGCCCTAAAATGCCTATGTTGAAAATTTGGGAACGAAATTCAATAAAATGAGTGTTTTGTGAGCATTCATTGCACGGTTTGCACGCACGCTCATGACTTTCTGAATTTGTAATACTTTCACTCCAGCTCTTCATCACTGGCATTTTTCCATACCTCCTTATGAACACTGCAGCTGCCTGAAATGTGTTTTCACACGTCCGGCACAGAATTGCATGGCCGCTGTGCGAAATCAGTTTTTGGGACAGTTTGAGAAAATGACAGCGACACTATTCATGATCAGAGGTCCTAAAATGCCTATGTTGAACATTTGGTGCCGAAACTCCACACAATGACTGTGTTGCAAGCGTGCATTGCGCAGTTTCCATGCACCCTTGTAACTTCATCAATCTGCAATATTTTCATGCCACATTTTCACCACTGGCATTTGTGCACGTCTCCTTATTAGCAGTCCAGCTGCCATTTTTCACAGCCTGCCCAAAACGTGTTTCCGCAGCTGTGGCGCACAATGGCATGCTCACTGTGCAAAATCACCTTTTGAGACACATTCACAGAATCACAGCACTATGCGTCTCTAGCTATGCCACTTCCACTGCCAATGCCAGTGCGACAACATTCGGCATTGACAAATGCTTGTTTAACCAGGAGAGAGACACTAAGCTGAAAGCTTGTTTACAGGTGTGACCTGGGAGCACAAGGGAGTTATGTGACTTGCTCAGGGTCACACAGTATGCAAGTGGGGGCTGTGGGATTTAAACCCAGGTCTCCAGGTTTGCAGCTCAGAGCTTTAAACCACTGCGCTATACTGCCTCTAATTGTAATTGTGTCTGATTTTCATGTGGGAGCGCAGGTCCCTCCATAATTGTAGAGACACTGTCATGAACGCTCATCTCCCTGTGGGAGCGCAGGGCCCTATAGGCCCTGCACTCCCAGTACTGCATAATGGTGGGCCCTGCACTCCCATTATTGCATGATGGTATCCATATGTGGGGGCACAGGGCCTCTGGTCCATGCGCCCCATCTACTCATAAGTATATAGACACAGTACAGGACTAGAGACATTCCAAGTAACCCATGTGCTGCAAATGGTGCAAAATCACAGTAACTATAGGAACTTTGGAAAAAATTCCACTGCAGTTGTAATCATGGCCTGGTAACCACGTGCTTAAGCTTCATGTAGTGAAAAATCTGTATCTCAAATTGTTTTCGAGATATAGGCACTGAAAGGTACCACGGCCACCACAATGTTATCCTATGAGAAATTTCTAAACTTTGGAATGTTATAACTATGGAACCAATGTAAATGTTATCACCAAACCAGCAAAAGGCACATTTGTGGAGCAAGCCCTTTCTACCCTGCAAATTTCAGCTCCGAAGTCCTAACCGTTTATCTTCTAGAAAGTGGCAAAGAAACAGCATTTTTTTAAAAGTACAAAAGCTTTCACAAATTTGTGACACTACATTTAAGAAACTTTTGCAATTTGTGAAAGTTTCACAAAACTACTTTCACAAATTTGCAAAACTTCCCACAATCAAATTGAAAAAACATATTTCCAGGCATTATATTACAAAACTAATGTCAGGATCGTGTTCCTCTGGCCCTGATTAGGTAAACATGACTGTTGGTGTTTAACAAGGGGCAGTATTTTTTGAATTACAGTGGGGTTTTTTTTTCGGTCGCTAACTGAAAACAAGATGGCAGCAGCATGACACAACTAAACTTATTTGCGGCACAACAAAGTGCTTTCGTGAAAGCAAAACAGTTGTTTTGCACGGCACATCTAATTTTTCCCTATAGGCTATAATGGGAAACTTTAAACTTGAATAACTACCGTACTACCATAATATATATGTGTATATATATATATATATATATATATATATATATATATATATACACACACACACACACACACACACACACCAGCCAAATTCTAGTCCCATGCACATGTACTCAAAGAGGTAAACAAAAGATTCTCTCTGAGTTCTGCTTTCTTAAACTGTAACTCATCCTCACTCACTTTCCTTCACTTACACAAACCGTCATTCACAAACGGGCACTATACAATTCTGACATCAGTTTTATCCAGTCTAACATATCTTTGCTTGCCTTATTGTCTGAATTGAAAATAAGACTCTGTATAAACTGTAGAGCAAAACTTTTCCACAAATGCCATTTTATGAATAGAGTAACCTTTTCACTGACTCTCTTGCTCTGTTCAAAACTTTACTGAGATAACGTTTCCTGAAACATTGCATACGCATTTGAAGCTAACCTTGAATGTTTATAAGGCATCACTGTTATGTACAGAGAGAAAAGAAAAGAAAAGAAAAATTAACAGTTCAAATTCACCCACATACTGTGGTATGATAACGTCTGAACCTTTGTAAAGCATAGACTAACATAACCAACCTGATGAGTGCGTTGTCCCACTCATTCTCCTCCCTATTGTACTGGGTGACTGCTTTTTACACAGTAACGTGATCTCCTTGCATTTAGACCCAATGGGGAAGGTTACCTATCATCTTATCAGTGCATTTAGATATTGTGGTTCCTTAACTTTCCTTTGTTCTCACAATACTGTGAGAATATGCTATACATACTTACCTACTAGATCGGAGACCCCCCCTCCCAGTCTCCCGTAAGTATTCTCCTTCCTCAACCACGGGGTACATATTAGCCCCTGACCTGTAACCAGCAAAAATGTCCCAGAATAACTGAATATTCATACAGGGACTCTGAAGTACCAAAAGCCTATCCTGAAAACCCTACTCTACCAAGATTGTCCACTTTACCGGCAAACCATCTGGTTTGCCTCTTCATTCATGCCTATTCCGCTAGTGAAAATCTTCAGCCTATGGATTCACTTAATTTCAGTCTTTTCTAATGCGTTGTTGAAGTTTACATCCCTCTCATTGGTAAAGAGAGACTCCAAACCCCCAAATTTTAGATGTGCCCCTGTGCAGCCCAGCATATTAAAATGTCTGGCTACTGGAGAGCACTTGTCTCTATTCCTAATATCCCCTTCATGATCTAAAATTCACACTTTCAGGGCTGTCAAAGTTTTTCCCACATACAGAAGGTGACAAGGGTACATAATTACATATACTACCCCAGTGGTATTGCAGTTAATATGCTGTCTAATTACAGTGGCATCCCCCAGAATGAAACCCACTTTTAAAGCACTCTGCAGTATGCTGCAGCAGACCTACTGAATAAAGCAATGTAATTTCAATGACTATTAGTCCCTTTTGTCATGCAGGAAACTGTGGCATTCACTTCATCCTGGCAGTGTCACATTTCCTGAATGACAAAAGGAACTAATTGCCATTGAAATGACATTGCTTTAATCAGTAGCTGCAGTATTCTGCAAAGTTCTACAAAATGCTACAGAATTGCGTTTCATCCTGGGGGACGCCACTGTATATACTGTGTGCTGGTACTGGGGTCTTTAATTAATCAATCAATCAAAATCTTTATTTTACCAGGTGAACATCATTGAGCAAAGCTCATTTTCAGGATGGACCGGGACAGGATACATAGTCATAAAGTACATCGGACAATAAACCAAAATGGCATAGAACTGCAAAGACTAATTGATTCTGTCAGCAAGACTAGACATAATATTTACTAATTGATACTGTCAGCAAAACAATACATAATATATACAGTGTATAAACATTTCAGTGATAAATGCACTGGCTGTGATAACTGTACCCAAGTAAAAGTATAAAAGCCTAAAGCTAACAGAGGAGGGAGGAAGCAAAAATAGTACAAGACCAGATCTTAGGATTGTGTCTGGGGGAGGAAGCAGAGCAACAAGAGGGATTGAAATGAAATGCCAGGGAGTGAGGAAGTGGAGACGTCTAAAAAGTACTGATGCAATGGAGCAGTTTTTAGAGCAAGTACTAGACAGGGGTAACTGGGGAGTGAGGAAGTGTAGAAGCCTAAAAGTACTGGTGCAGTGGAGCAATTTTCAGAGCATATACTAGATAGGGGGTAACCAGGGAGGTCAAAGTCAGGTGGTACTATGGTCTAGAGAATGATTCGGTGTTAAGCGTGTATGCCAAGTCAGGGTAGGAGACATTCACAGAGTAGGTAAAAAATACAGGCAAATGCTAGAGGTGTGTAAAGGGGAGAGAAAAGAATGTGTATTCAGCTTTAGACCCTGGTTCTCCATAACAAAGTCAGGTCAGGTTCAATGATAACAATTACAGGATTCATTGAAAAAGCATAGATTGTTTTAAAAGCAGCCATGGTCATAGGGTAGACCAGTTTCAAAGATTTTTGTATCTTATGCCACAGTAGGGGGAGCATATAACTTATAGAGGCCCTGCCGAAGCAAGATTTCATCTTAGGTAAAACAGCGAGATAGAAGAGGTACTTCTTAATGAGTACTTGCCTACTGTACATAGTGGCAGACAATCTGAAATATATTGAGGCAGCCTACTCGAAATGGCTCTGAACATCCAAATGGCTGTATTTCTCTGTCGTCTGTACTTAAGAGATGACCATCCCACCGCTGTATATAAGGAACAATGATGGGTTGAGCTTGGAAGACCAGTGATAAATCTTAGGGCTCTGTGGTAAAGGGTATCCAGCTTTGTGAGTGCAGTGGATGGGCTCTGACAGTACAAGAAGTTTGCATAGTCAAGAAGGGGAAGAAAAGTGGATTGAACCAATCTCGTCTTAGCCTCTCTTGTCAGGAACTGGTTAATTCTGTAAAAGAGGCCTAGTCTCTGTCTGAGCTTTTTTAGCTGCTCTTCTATGTGGCCACTAAAGGACAGCCTTTGATCAATCCAGACCCCCAGGTATTTGAACTTAGTCATGTATTCCAAAGTTTCTCCTAGCAGTGTTGTGATCTGAGGTGTCATTATAGGGGTGGCAGCATACACGTGGGGTGAGAATGGCATTGCCTTGGTCTTTTTTGCATTTAGTAATAGTTTCTGGTTCAACAGTTGTAATTGTAGCTGATTGAAGTCATGCTGCAGATTATCGCATGCGGCATTAGGAGAGGATCCTTTGATACAGAGCACCATGTTGTCTGCGAAGAGGTGAATGTTAGCAGCTTTGATGTTGTCATTAATTCTGTTAATATAAATTGTCAAGAGTAGAAGACCCAGTATGGAGCCCTGAGAAACTCCTCTCCATAGAGGTTTTAAAGGGGAAAATTCCCCTTCTGCCTTAACCTGCAGGTACCGGCCTGTAAGGAAATTGAAGAACCACTTTCAGCAGTGTTGGTTCAGGCCAGTGTTACTGAGGGATGTAAAAAGCAGATTGTGGTCTACAGTATCAAAGGCCTTGCTTAGGTCCAAAAATACTGCGCATACAAAGTATTTAGCATCCAGTTCATGCTGCCAGTCATTGGTCACTTTAGCGAGAGCAGTGATGGTGCTATGTCGTGATCTAAAACTGGATTGCAAAGGGTTAATTAGGTTTGCAGATTCAAGATATTTTTTGAGCTGGTTACTCACAGTTTTCTCCAGGAGTTTGAATAAGATTGGAAGTAAAGAGATAGGCCTGTAATTATTAAGGTCTGCAGGATCTCTGGATTTAAACAGGGGGATGACATGAGCTGTCTTCCATATCGGTGGAATGACAGCCTGGGTAAGTGATAGATTGAAGAGGTGAGTAAGTGGGACAGCTAGGACCTGATAACTAATTTTCAGGTAGTAAGGGTCAAGAAAGTCGGCTCCAGCACTTTTCTTGACATCCAGCTGTGACAGGAGGTCTTCGACCTCCTTCAGCAAAACAGGGTGCAGGGAGAATGAGGAGTTAGAGACCGGGACTCCTTGGTCCTGGACACCAAATTGGGATCATAGCTTATTGGCAGGAGAGGTGTCGAAGGCTAATCCTTTAAATATGCCTCTTTTGCTTGTGTGATTACATACTGAGCATCTCCCACATTTATGCATTCCTGTCTTTAAGGGGCCCAATAGCAGTTGTCCTGTAAGTGTCATGGGTGTTGTACACATAGTATGCACAACCTTGTCTCTAATGGTTGTGTTACTCTTTGCCACTACTAATGGTCAGTTTATGAATAGGTTCCCAATCTCCCTGTCAACCTGTAAAATGGACCAATGTTTGTTAATGGTTTGCTTTATTTGTCCCCTCATCGCGTGTATTTTTTAGCATGTACTAATTTGTTCTCGTCTCTGATGAAGGCATCAATTGTGACGTTGACACGTTAGGGCATGGCCTCAGCAGCTGGCAGTTGTGCAGGCAGCTCAGAGAGAGCTTTGTTAGAGCTTGCTCAAGCCATCTAGTAGCTTTCTTTTAAACCACAAAATCAGTCTGCTGCTTAGCTAATGGATGCCTTTACCTGACTGAAGATTTGGGTTGACAGCTGTTATGTGGGAATTTTGTGGGCTGCAAACCGCTGGCTCATTCAAGTGTTAATTTTGCTGCTGTGCAAATGGTGGTGGTATATCAATTAAAAGCAATATTTTAAAAGTAATATAAGACCATTAAAGAAGCATGCGTTTGCAATTGAACCTGCTTTATATGCTGAGTGACTGAAACGGTGCTGACCCACCCGAAGCACATCAGTATTTCACAGTGTTTGACTTTGTAATAGCCCTGGGTATATTCATGTTCTAAAGCATGAGCAGCTGCTAACTTTTGTGTTTTTGATATTCCCTTAATTCCCCATTTGGATATCCACACTGCTTAAACGTTTGTTCCATCTGCATCAGTTCTACATTACATTCCTCCTCTTTGCTGCAATTACGTTTGATCCTGACATATTCAGAGTATGAAATACTTCATTTTTTTTAAAACAGCTGTTTACTCCCTGTGGCCACCTACTCCTGCCATCAGGCCCAACACTGTCCCCGGACCCATCTGTCGCTTCCCCCGCCATCATACCAGTGGGGATCTGCAAGGGGCAGGCCCCGAGAATGGAGACAGCCATCACATACGGCCACGGGGAGACATGGGGTTTCCTGTTTTTTCCCCGCTCTCCCTTAGCAATGGCGGATATGGTAAATGTGTGCTTATGGAGACGTGCACGCGCTTCTGGAAGCCAAGTGCTCCTTCCACCCTCCCCTATGTTACGTCAGTCCTCAACTCTTCTCTGACATCCATTCTTCTCCAGGTGTCAGCCAAGAGCAAGGAACTGTGCCTCCCCAGTCTAGGAGATGAGCGCACTAGTTAGAATGGCCAGAGGGATGTTGGGGTGCATAAGTAGAGGCATCACAAGCAGAAGAAAGGAGGTGGTGAAGCCACTGTACAGATCATTGGTAAGACCTCATCTGGAATAAAGTGTCCAGTTTTGGAGTCCGCATCTCAGGAAAGACATAGACAGAGTGGAGGCAGTCCAAAGAAGGGCTGCACAAATGGTACAGGGGCTGCACCAGAAGTCATATGAGGAGAGGCTGAAAGGCCTCAATATGTATTCTCTAGAGATGCAAAGAGAGTGCGGGTACATGATAGAGATGCATAAATACCTTAAATGGATCAATAAGGTACAGGAGGGTAGCATCTTTCAGAAAAGAAGATGGACAAGAACTAGGGGACATGAGATGAAGCTGGAGGGAGGAAGAGTCAGAGGTAATGTGAGGAAGTATTTCTTTACAGAGAGGGTGGTGGATGCTTGGAACAGCCTCCCTGCAGGGGTGGCAGGGGCAAAAATGGTGGAGGAATTCAAAAATGCATGGGACACACAAGGGAACCCTAGAAAAAGGGAAGAGTAGAAAAGCCACAGATCAACTACAGTCTGCAGCATAAGTTAAAGGTAGAAAAAATGGGCAGACTAAATGGGCCAGGTGGTCATTATCTGCTGACAGATTCTATCTATCTATCTATGTCCAGTGCCCCAACCTTCAGCACCACCGGGCCAGCTTGTATGGAATACGTTTTTTTTTGAGTTTCCAATTGCAGCAGCAGCTATCATAATGAAGCAATGTGTTTTTGGTCAGTTTTCTTGTTATACAGACCTGTTTCTAGCCTCCCGTTATTTAGGAAAATCCTCAAATCAAGATATGCTGCTTCTCTTTTGTTGGACTAAATGGTGAATTGTATGTTCTCATTTGTGCTGTTCAAATAGCTGCTGAAATCTGCTAAATCTGCCTCATTACCTTACCATACAAAGAAAATATAACCAATGCATCACTTCCATTCCTTAACCTGTCCATGGAAGGGGTTTGTTCATTAAGAATGTGTTTCAATTCAAAGTCATACATGAAAGCATTGGCTTAGCTAAGCACCATTGTATGGCCCATGGCAGTGCATCTTCTCTGTTGAAAAAAGATGTTCTCATATTTAAAAAAATGTTAGCACTAGGTTTGCCAGTGCTTGTAGCATCCTAGTTCATGGGTGAGACCGAGGTACCCTCCTGTCGAACATAATACCCATGATTCATATACCTCTGTCACGGGGTATTGCTGTATATAAATCTTTAACATCGCACGTGACCTCATATGACCACTATCCCTGACTTAAGTGGCCATCTCTGAAATAAGGGCTTGTAAATGGTAATTAAACATTGAAAGTGGCTCTAAAATTGATCCTATCCCCATTATGAGGGCTTGCCCAGGAAGTTTCTTGTTTTTATGAATTTTAAAGATACCATAGAAAATTGGTATCCTGGTGTGTGGTTGCACTAATAATTCTCCTTCCCACTCCTTAAGACAGTTAATGGCCACCATCTCTTCAATAAGATCTCTGATATTGTTCAAAATTTCTTCAGTGTGGTTATTCTCCAGAGGGGTATAGTCATTCCTATCATTCAATAAGGCCTGACACATTTCCTTTTATTGTGAATAATTCTGGATTTATTTATTTTTGAAAGTCGGATTTACAACCTTTGACTCAGGGACTCATTTACAAAGGCACCTCGTCGCAGGGAGGGTAGACATGGTTACAGTGTGAGATACAACAGTGGTAACATACAGGTGCAATACAGATAACAAAAGAACACAATATAACAGTCATTTACGGAATAAAATTACATGCAGTAAATAGCAATCGTATAACGTATAACAATAGTAGAAGTCACAACCCTGGTCATACCTAGGAAATACCTATGTGGAAGGGTGGGGGAAACAAGGGTGAGGAAAAGAAAAAAAAAGGGGGAAGCAGTCCAACAGACATTGTCAAGACTATGGGCCAGAAACGGGGAGGGACCCCAACATTAGGTTGATTAAGGGCAACTACAGCTTCGGGCGCCAAAGAGGTGGTTATGGAGAGCGACTTTAAAGGGCCCAATTTTAGTAGACTGAGTGACAGAGGGTGGGAGGGAGTTGAACCATGTCGGGGTGCGGTAGTGGAAGGACCTTTGGGCTAGGGAGGTCTTGGTACGGGGCACCAGAAAGGTGGCCTTAACTGAGCTATGAGTGGCAACAGATGGGGATGTAAGCCGCAGGGATGCGGTGACCCCAGGGGGGGAGAGTCCTAGCAGGGATTTTTTGGCAAGAAAGCAGGTTCGGATCACAATACCCTCACTCGTATCTGCTGGTTTAATAACAATCAAGGGGTTTAATAACAACTGAGGTATTCTGGCTTTAAGGGCTTGCCTTTCTCTTCTGTTGAGGCTATCACCATATAATCTAGTACCTCTGCTTTTCAGCCATGGGTCCAAATCATGAAGAACCCTTGTTGCAAAGGTCTCCACTGAGTGATTTCTCCCTTTGGGAGGATTATATGAAGATTTAATAGTCACATATTTCTTAATGTTTACCTTGTATTGATCCTTCACCTGTCTGTGTCCAAATTTTACTTCCAGTCTTAATCTCTTAAAAAGTCTGTGCAAATCACTTTGTAGCTCAAAGCTGTTTAATGGCATATATGGAGCAAATGACAATCCGTTACTTAATAGTTTTATTTCATGTACTTGCAATACTCTGTCACTTAGATTAAATATTACAATCTGGTTATTCAATTCAAGTTTATTGCAGGAAAAGCTCCATTGAGCAGGCTCATTCACAAGGAGGTCCTGATTGCATAAAACAGGGACCTATACATCTAGACAACAAGGGTAGGTGCGATACAAAAAAGCAGAATTACAGAAAATTACAGGTGACACAAAATACAGAACAATTGCATTACAGCAATAAAATATAAACTAAAGTACAATGAACAGAAAAAAAACAGGGACGTCCTATCATAATCATACAGTACAGTAATAAAGTGCATGGTAATGTACTGACTAAATACAGAAAGGAAAGGGAAAATACAGTGCAAACTATAAAGATTTAAGCAACAGTCAGAGGGGTGGTTACTAGAACTCATTTGTGTAGCATACTGGAACCGGGTTGAAGGAGTGGTTGATTCAGAGGGGAAAGACAGTGAAATGGATGTGTAAAGCATCAGGATAAGCCAGAGGTAGGGAGAACAAAGTGGGGGGGACATGCATACTATGGAGCCATAGGAGGAAAGGTAGAAAAGGTAGAAGAGAAGAAGAAAAGAGAAGAGTTAAGTGTGTGAGTGTCTGGGGGTGAGTTGGGAGTGGTGCACAGAGACATCCATAAAAGTGATAAGGGTTCAGAGGGGTTGGAGCAGGAGGGAGAGAGGGGTCAGAGCAGAAGGGGGAGAGGAGGGAAGGAGGGCAATGGACAACAGGGAAGGGGAGAAGAATTTTGATGGGGAGGGCAGGAGGGAGGGAGCAGAAGGGAGGAGGAAGGGAGAACAATGGACAACAGGGAAGTGGAGAGAATTTGGATGAGGAGAAAGGGGAGGGCATGTAGGAGGGAGGGAAGGAGGGGGATATAGAAAGGTGAGAAGCGGGAAGAGAAAGGGGTAAGCAGGGGGTGGGTAGAAAGGGGGGTGCCAGTTGTGGGCTGGTGGGATGAAAGTGTCAACAAAGGGAGCTAAGCCATCTGACAATTACACATTACCTTGAAATATTTTGTGGCCAAAGTTTTGAAAAGTTAACCAAGACAAGGCTAGTGAGCCTAATCATTGCCTGTATGCTATTCCATGCTGTGAGGAGGGCATAGGAAATAGCACCCTTGCCAAGGGAGGTGCGGGTCCTAGGTATGTCCAGGAGGATTAAAGCTGACTTCCTGAGGGAGTAGATACTGTAAGAAATGTGAATGAGAGAGGAAATATAGCCCGTAAGTTTTTTTAAAAGTATCCTGAGCGTCCACATGCCGAGATGAGTCAGACACCTGGTGGTAAAGGACGTCCAGCCAACATTTGTATACAGGTCACAGTGGTGCATCCTAAAAGGTGCCTTGGTGATAAAATGCAGGGCACGGTGGAAAAAAATGTCAAGTTTATGTAGATTGGTTGCCGAGGTGTAATTATATATTATATGGCCATAGACTAGATGCGGGAGGAACGTGGCCTGAACTAGTCTAAGTCTGACCTCGGGTAGAAAGAGCGCACTGTTTCTAAAGAAGAATCCTAGTCTAGCTTTGAGCTTGCTGGTGAGGCTATTGATATGGGCATTGAAAGATAACTTACTATCAAGCCATATGCCTAGGTATTTAAATTTATCTACCATTTCAAGTGTTTCACCTAGGAATCTCATAATAGATGTGTTCGTAGCCTTAGTGCAGATGGGGGTGGGGGGTGTTGCTGTTATGAGTGAAGAACATTACCTTCGGGTTTTTTTTCTGTTTAGTAAAAGTTTGGAGTTGATGAGGCTATGTTCAAGCTGCAAGAAGTTAGATGGCAGCTCATCATAGACTTCCGCCAAAGTTGGTTTGGATGTATAAAGTACAGTGTCATCCATGAAAAAATGCAGCCTAGACTTAATGATATTGGAGTCCAGGGTGTTAATATAGATCAAAAATAATATAGGGCCTAGTATGGACCCGTGTGTGACGCCTCTTGTGATGGGGAGGGAGTCCGAGAAAAGGCCACCAGCTTTGATTTTCTGGAGTCTACTTGTGAGGTAGTTGGAGAATCATTGAACTGTAGCACCTAGATTTGTAAGGCCAAGAAGAGTGAGGTTGTGGTCAATGGTATTGAATGCCTTACTCAGATCTAAGAAAACAATGCCTGTTATTTGTTTAGAATCATGAGTGGTAAACCAGTCATTGGTTACTTTTGTCAGAGCAGAGATGGTGCTATGGTTTCGATTCCAAACTGGTTACCTGCCTCCCCCACCCCTGGCCCCTTTTGGAACCTTCTTCTCTTCCTGAGCTGCTGCCCACCCTCCTTGGTCTTTTCTGAGGCTGTCTTTTCTCTATGTAATTCTGTTCCTCAGGGAGTCACCTGGTTCACTCCCTGTATCCTCCTCTGGTTGGTCGTGGTCCCCTTTGGGTGTCTGTTGAACATTATTCATTAACAGTTTAAGAAAGGTTTTGAGCAATGAAAGCAAACAGTGATTATATGCATTTTTAGTAGGTTTATTCACTGCTTTCAAGTTTACGAATGGTGTGTCATAAATACATGCGAATGGTGCCTCCATATTTTCTTTACTATCAGCCGTATCCTTGTCTGACGAACCTGTCCCTTACTCCTAATCCTGCTGCTGGCCCTACTTCTTTGAGCAGGAAAGGATGAGGTCATGGGGTCATACATGTGACCCTGCTCATATCCAGTAGGGTGGATATGAGTGTCCTAGCCACTTTGGATGACCAGGCCAGTCGCCAGTCAGGCATACAAGAGGACTAGCCATTTCTTTGGCATATAATATGTATTAAAGAAATCTGAAAGCTAGAATAGTTTAAAAAATAAAGTATTTGCTATTAGATATAGAGATATGTATATAGAATATGGGTAATTAACTTATGAACCTAAAGAGATAGAGGATTGTGTATGAGCAGTCATACACAACAAGGATATTCTTGTATTGAGAGGTTTCCTTGGTAGCAGATTTTAATTTTTATTTTATTTCAGTTCTTGGATTACAAATACCTTTGAGCCAGTAGTTCATTTACAAAGGTTCCACATCAGGAATGGTATTACTAAGTACATACAACAGAGATAACAAATAAAATATGAGCTGGGTTACACAGTACATAACTACAAGTGTAAGAAAAATATTATGGCAAACAAGTTGAAAAACAGATCTTGTCAAAGTGCAAAATCAACTAAATTAACTCGGTGCTATTGCAGATTACAGACATTGAGACACAAGGTCAAAGATAGACTGTAATAGGTGTAAAGTAAAGTGGCAAGTGATGAGAGCTAGGAGACAGAGAGTGGAGTCAGGGAGAGAGGGAGTAAGGTAATGTGCAGTAGGGAGAGAAGAAGAGACTAGAAGGAGAACCCCTAGCTCAGGGTTTGATGTGAGTATCAGTGGATGGGTGGCAAATAGTAGGGATGGTGAGGGGGGTAGGTGGAGGAGGATAAAGTTGAACAACAGAGAGGGGCAGTAGACTGGGGTAAGAGAGGGCTGGTAGAGAGAATAGGGGTGGTGATGATGGGCCCACAGTATGAGGAATAGAGAAGCACCGGGTACAGAGTGCTAGTGCAAGATCTAACCACAAGTAATGAAGGAGTAATAGTGTGAGAGGTGGGATTAGAGTCAACAGTCACACTTACTGGACAAAGCTAGGGAGGCTCGAAGTCTTGACTTGAAAGGGCCAAGTTTAGATTCAGTACGCAGGTCATTGTTGAGCGAATTTAGCCAGAGGGGCACTCAGTACTCATAAGATCATTGGCCTAAGGCTGTTCGATGGAACGGGATTTTTAATTGATTGAAGTTAGAACTCCTGGTATACTTGATATTGTTGGTTGTGCTGAGGAGGTTTTGCACCTCTGGAGGGGATAATCCAAGTGCAGATTTCTTAGCAAGGAGGCAGGTATGAAATTTAATTCTGCAATCAAGGTTTAGCCAAACTGATAGAGAATTTAGCAGTATCAATGGCTCAGCAGGTAGTACACATGCATCTGAGGCCAGGAGATCAAAAGGCTGTGGGTTCTATCCCCACACCAGGCACTTAGGTTTAATATCCCAGTACTGACACTGTAGTGCAGCATGACGGGGTGCTGCACTCCTGAGGTGCAGTCTTTCGGATGAGACGCTAAACTGAGGTCCCATCTGCCTGTTCTGGTGATAGTTCAGGTAGATGTTAAAGATCCCTAGACACTTCTCGAAAAGAGTAGTGGAATTTAATTTATTCAAGAAATCATACATAACTTTACAACAAAAATATTATACATAACAAAATTCAGTACAAAACAAAAATAGCAACATCACACTTGTTTCTTTCTTTTTCCCTGAAAAGAAATCTTCTTAAGTTTCTACACCTATCTCATATATAAGTAACTGGAAAATTATTATCAGTTACCCATGGTAAATTTTTCCATAATCTAAAAAAACAAACGTTTATTAACAAACTTCAATTCATTGTAGTAAACATCCTGAATATTGTTCAAAATCTTCCCCTGCAGTTCTATATGGGACACAGTCTTTTGCTGAAGTGTAAAAAGACACCTTATATTCCGGATATACCATTTAAAAACAGCAAAAATAATATTCAAAGTACTTTTATCCCATTTATCTCGATAAGCTGCATATCTACCATATATTAAAATATCATAATGTATCAAAGAAAAGAGTTCTGCCCCCCAATAATTAGCTACAAAATCCCCAAAAGGTCATATATAGGAACATGAAAAAAACAAATGCTCAAGTGTTTCCAGTTGATTAATGCAGTGTAATCTAGAACCTATCCTCTCCTCCACACTTTTATGTTTTTGATTAGCTTTAACATTAAGCCTTTCATGACAGCATAACCACAAAACATCTTTATATTTCTGAGGTACCCGCTTATCTATAATTAAAGATTGCAAGGAAGAAATACAGTCCAAAGGACATTTAGGAAAAATCACTTGTTCTGAAAAATATGCTTCTATGACATACATATATATTTGTTTTTTAGATTTAAGAAGGACCTGCACACTTGAAATATGCCACATCTTCATTTTTACAAATATATCTCTTAAATACAAAGGTTTTGTAAGGTTAGAATTAATTACTTTCAGGGTCCCTGTTTCCCATGCTCTGTACCATTTTGATATGTTAGAAAGAAAAATCGAGATCCAGATTTTCCCCAAATTACCAAGTGTGGGCCTGATACTATTAAACATAAGTTGGCAGAAAAACACCACTATGGGATTCACCATATTGAGCCCTCCCTTCTTTAAGGGTAAGTATAATATATTTCATTTTATGGGATTTAGTCTGCTCCCTCAAATGGCTTGAGAAAATATACTTAAAACTGCAGTTCCTCTGACCTTAGGTGGAGGAAATATAGTACTTAAAAAGCAAAATAATGGTAAAAGATAAGTTTTAATCAAATAAACCCTCTTGGTTTTATGCATGGTCCACTTATTCCATCTCTTAACCATTAAAGTCCCTTGCTGGAATTTTTTATCCCAATTTAAACACTCCAATTGAGCTTATCCAAACTGTATACCTAAAATAGGGTCTCTAGTTAAAACTATACCTGCTACCTGCTCCTTAAATAAGTTATTTTTTCCTAATTCCCTACCTACACTTTTATCCATATTTAAAACAGCCCCTGAAGCAGTTCCGTACCTGGAACATATCTCTATTGCCTTTTCTGCAGAATCAGAATAATTCAAAAATAAACACGCCATCTGCATAAGCCATTGCTGGAAAAGGAACTTTATGCTGAAAAACTTGGATAGGAGTTATGTCAGGTGCTTCATTTAGATATATTAATAAAGGGACAATACCAAACACATATAGAAGAGGGCTAATCGGACAACCCTGTCTGACCCCCTTTCCCACTGTAACCATGGGACCACAAAACCCATTAATTTGCGGAATGACTACCGCATTTTTATATAAAGTTTTTAGCCAAATAATAAAAGTTTCCAGAATACCATATTGTTGTACAATGAAAAATAAAAAATCATGACTAATAGAATCAAAAGCCCTTTGTTGATCAAGGGACAAAACATAGCCATTCAGATCACTATAATTATCAATTTCAATTACTTCCCTTAATAAAATAAGCTGATTCATTATTGACCGGTTAGGTGCAGTACATGATTGAGCTGCCGTTATTAAATAAAGGGCTATAGTCAATAAATGTTTATTTAGAATTTTTGTGAGGATTTTAAAATCCACATTAAGGAGACTAATGAGATGCCAATTACAGTAGTCAACTGTTTTTTATCTCCTTTTTTATGTAAAAAGATAAGGATCCCTGTTGTCATGTCTAAAGGTAAGTTATTGTCTTCTAATAAATGATTATAAACTTGTGCCTATTCTGATGCAATTTCTGAACCCAAAAATGTAAATAATTCTGCGGTAAACCTGTCTTTCCCAGGTGCCTTTCCTGTTTTTAAGGTGGAAATGGCTTCTTCAGTTTCGCTAGATAGAAGTGGTACAGTAAGATTTTGCAATAATTCTAGTAGGGGCAATTTTTATTTCAAAAAAGTCCATAACATACATATCTTCCTTATCTTAAATATTCTCATCACCATACACCCTGTGTTCTTCCTCTTTTTTTCTCCTTTTTTCCCTTTCCTCCCTAACCCTATGCTTGATGTTCTCTTCCCTCATCCCTTCAATTAATAACAAATGGAAATCCCCTCCACCACATCAAAACCCGTGCTCTAGGATGTAATTTCAAATCTGTTAGATACACTTCACGTAAAGCTGTTTCACAATACATGCACAAAGTTTGACATGTCAGGATCTTTTGTTGAAACAAGAATTGGCAACTGCTTTGCCATAAATAATATTTTATACACACAAACAGTACTCGTAATGTGCGCAGTTCTTACTTTACCAGTAGTGAATGAAACATTCCCAGTGCAACCATTTCGTAAGTCACTTTAGTCATCCATGGCATTTTCCATGTGACTACTAGGTGATTCCATAATACTTTGGAATATGAACATTCTGTTAGGAAATATTCCTGTGTTTCTATCACATCCTCACACTCTGGGTACAACATAGAAACACAGAAACATAGAATTTGACAGCAGATAAGGACAGCTTGGCCCACCCAGTCTGCCCATTTTCCTATCTAATGGATAAGCTGCAGATCCTAGTTAACCAGCAGCCTACTTCTTTCTGCCCCCACCCCCTAGAATTGCCTTGTGACTGTCCCATGCATGCTTGAATTCAACCACTGTTTTTGACTCCACAACCTCCTCCGGAAGGCTGTTCCATGCATCCACAACCCTCTCTGTGAAAAAATACTTCCTACATTACCTCTGAGCCGCCCCCATCTTCAAATTGTGCCCCTTGTTCTTGCACACCTCTTTTTGAAGGATGCTACCCTCTTGGACTTTGTTGATTCCCTTGAGGTCTTGAAAGTTTCTATCATGTCCCCCTCTCCTCCTTTCCTTGAGGCTATACATATTAAGCTCCTTTAGTCTCTCTCCTATGTCTTCTGGTGCAGACCCTGCACCATTTTAGTTGCCCTCCTCTGGACAGCTTCCATCTTGTCTATGTCCTTGTGGAGATTGGGTCTCCAGAACTGCACACAGTACACCAGATGGGGTCTCACCAGCTGTCTGTACAGAGGGATAACAACTTCCTGTTTTCTACTGGTGATGCCTCTCCCTATGCATCCCAGTATCCCCAACCCTCCTTACTGCCCTCTCACATTGCTTGCCCACCTTTAAGTCATCTGATATGACTACCCCCAGGTCCCTTTCCATTTTGTTGTTGGTAGTATCTCACCCCCATTGTTTACTCTTCCCTGGGTTTTGTTTCCCAGGTACATTTATTGCATTTCTTAGCATTGAATCTAAGCTGCCATACATTTGACCATTTCCCTAACCTTGCCAAGTCCCTTCTCATCCTTTCCAACCCACCTTGTGCATCAACTCTGTTGCAGATCTTTGTGTCATCTTCAAAGAGACATACTTTTCCTTCCAGTCCCTCTGCAATGTCGCTTATAAAGACATTGAAGAGGACTGGTCCTAATACTGCACCCTGCGGTACCCCACTAGTAACCCCCCTTTCTTCAGAGTGGACTCCATTTACTATTACCCTCTGTGTCCTATTCTCCAGCCAATTCTTTACCCAGGCTATCATCTTGGGAACCACTCCCAAGCTGGCTAACTTGCATATTAATATTTTGTGTGGGACTGAGTCAAATGCCTTGCTAAAGTCTAGGTAGGCCATGTCCACAGCCCCTCCCTGATCTACTATGTTGGTCACCCAGTCAAAGAAATCTGTTAGATTCATCTGGCATGACCTTTCTGCTGTGAATCCATGCTGCCTTGGGTCCTATGCCCCTCTGGCCTCTAGGTACTTGACAATTCTTTCCTTCAGAAGTGATTTCATCATTTTTCCCTATCACTGAGGTTAAACTAATAGGTCTGTAGTTTCCTGCTTCTGCCCTGCTCCCACTTTTGTGAAGGGAAATCACATCTGCCCTCCTCCAGTCCTCAGGTACCACCCCATCCTCTTTCTTATGCTTATGATTTCTACTTACCCCAATCCTACCATGTGCACACAGCCACTGTGCATCCCACATCTGAACTGGAATCCATGTATCTTTCAGTAGTTTATATGCCTCATTCTGTCTGCTTTCCATGAAATTCTTAATATTTGTTTCCTCTGGCCCCAAAATGCTTAACACTTCCTGATATAACTGTCTCCTGGGATATTGCAGAATCATTTGTTTTGTTCCCTGCTGTTTAAACATTTTTTGAAACATACTTTTCATATATTCTGGCACCATTTTCCCCCCATTCCGCTAATCAGCTCATTCCCCCACAAATTCATTAGACCCTTAATATTCTGTATCATCCATGCATTTGCCAGCATCATTTTACTTAAAAAAAATAGGCTTAATATTCACCTCCCAAAATATACAATGAAAGAAAACTACTGGGTTTATCATAGAAACTCTCCCTTTTTTATCAGGAAATATGTAACTTCCCTTTTTATGGGGTTCAAATGACTCCCCCAAAATAATGTAAAAACCACTCTAAATAATCTGGTTTCCAGATTCAATGGAATAGGGTACACAGCACTAATATATATAAAAAATTGGTACCAACAATTGTTTTATCACATGTACCCTTTTTAATTTTGACATTTTCCATCCTTTCCACCTATCTACCTTCCTTTCCTATGTCTGTAGTGCTATCTCCCAATTCATCTTTCCCATATCCCCAGGCCCTATATATACTCCCAAAATTTTTATAGGCACCTGTAAAACCTCTGTCTCATGTACTGCTGTTCCTCCATACACTCCTTCTCCTAACCTTAAAGCTTTGCTTTTCTGTAAGTTTAATCTTGCTCTAGACACCATATCATACTCTTCCATTTCCTGTAATGCCCCCGTACATCTTCGTCATTCCTTACCATGACATACACATCATCTGCATATGCTATTAGTTTTGTTTCCGTCATATCTGCTATACCCCTTATGCTTTGTATTTCCTGATTAATAATTATCTTTCTAATAAATGGATCCAATACAAATAGATACAATAATGAACTCAGTGAGCACCCTTGTCTAAGTCCTTTCCGGATTTGAAAAAACCTCCCATGATATTCAATCAAATTTGACATAATAACTGCATTTCTATAGAACACATTTATCCATTTTAACAATCTCTGTGATACCCCATATACACACAATACTTCAAACAAAAATTCATGGCTCACCCTATCAAAGGCTATCCACTGATCTAATGCTAATAAACACCCTGGTATTTGATTTTTCTCACAATAATTATAGACATCTCTTATTATACAGAGATTATTCTGAATGTGTCTACCCAGTAGGGCACATATCTGAGACAGGTGAATTACTTTATCTGCTATTCTTTTTAAATGGTTTTGTAATATATATGCTAATGTTTTAAAATCAGCATTCAATAAACAAATCGGTTTCCAATTCTCAATGTGTTCTCTGTCCCCTGATTTGAATACATATTTAACCAATCCCTTAGAAAATTCTGTTGGTAAGGAAGTTTTAGTCAATAGATATCGAAAAACCCTTTCCAATATGACTGCCATTATATCTGGGAATGTTTTATATCATTCATTTGGTATGCCATCATCTCTTGGAGCTATATTTGTTTTCAATCCCTTAATGACATCTAAAATTTCTGAGTCTTGAATATTCCTCTTCAATTCCCTTCTCAGAGCCTGGTCAATTCCTATATTCTGTGACCCCTCCAAATAAGCTGCTATCCTGTGTGGACTTATATTTACATTCTGTGTAAAGTCCTGTAACCGTTTTTCTATTATAGATAATATTCCTTCTGTCCCTTCCTGTCTAACCCCTTTCCCATCTATTAATGCTGTAAAGTTTACTGTTTATACTCTCTCCTTACATGCTGCACACAGATCACTCTTTGGCAATCTTTGTTTACCAAAAGAAAATTCTGCTTGTAAAGAATTCGCCCTGTTATACTGCATTTCCATCATATCTTTTTTTCCCCCTTACGTGTTCCCCTAAATCTCTGCCCAGTTCATAAGAATCAGACAATCATTTGTACAGTTGTGCTCTTAATGTAATGTACTTAATACGTTTCTCATTAACTCTTTGTTTCCCATATTGTTGAAACCCTTACCTGATGTCAGCTTTAGTATCTATCCACCATCTCCCTAAATCATCATAGAATGATAATAGTGTAACCCTATATATTAGCATGTCTAATATACATTTTTTTCTCTCATTCTCAGCTATAGTCTCCATATTCATTTTCCACCTAATTTGCCTAGGGACCCCACCTGGTATGGGTTCGACCAGTGTATATACAGCTAGATGGTCAGAAAATTCCACTGGTATACTTTTAACCTCCCTTATTGTTATATTTTTAGAAATAAAAGTATAATCAATTTTAGTGAACAAAGTTACCTTCACAAACGTATAATCAATACCTGGATACGCCGCCCCCCCCCACTACAATCCCTTAATCCCGCAGTCTCTATGCACCTTTTTAATGCTGTTGAATCACAATACATTTTCTTACCTTGCCCTTTTCAGGTAGTCACCTCCAGAGAACAGTTGAACTCCCCTGCCATATGTACATCCCTTGATGTTGCTAAAAAAGTCGGAATAATTCCTAACATCTCAACCCTTTCAGCCTTCGTCTGAGGCCCATAAACCCCTATAAATCTACTTGATCTCCCTTTCCATATCCCATCTAATATCAAAACCTTCCCCATAACCAAATCAACAATTTTCTGCAGTGAAAAACCTGACCCTAAAAACAGAATCCCAATCCCATCTGCCCTTTCCTCACCAAATGACCAATACAATGGTCCCCATACCCACTCATTTCTAGCCAAATTAGTGAATCTTTCAGCGGAAATCCATGCCTCCTGCATAAAAATAACATCTATACATTTCTCATGCAAAAATGCAAATACTACTCTCCTCTTACTATCATTCATTTTGCTATGAACATTCAATGATATTAGAGAAAATCCTGCCATCATTAGTTGAGAATATTGTATCTCCCATGTGCTGCATACAGAAACCCCCATCCTCTGACTTTATTTTTTCTGCTTCTTTCCTTTCCCTTTCATGGTTTGTGTCTCCAGTCTTTCTTTATCAGTGGGATTTGAATATATTGAGGAAGTGTTTGAGTCCTGGTCCCCAACTCCATACCCCCCACTGGATGACCACAAAATATCATATGGATTAGCCATGTCAGTTTCTGTTGCATGCATTTTTTGTATTCTTACACTTCTTCTCTGTGGAAATGGCATTTTCCACTCGGGAGATAGGGCAACTTGCAGGCTCTTGCCCTACCTCTTGCCCCAGCCCTAACAGGACCTGTTCCATTTGTTGTTCTTTATGTTGACCTAGTAATCCTGGACCATCACCTCTGTTACCTGTCTGAGCCTGTGTGCCGTTCTCTATTATATCTTCAGCACCCTCCTCCTCTCCCTCTGTGTGAACCGGTTCTGTGGCTGGGGGGGGGGGGCTGACCCCATATGGGGAGATTGGGCCTCAAGTGGTGCATTTGCTGACTGTTGTGCTTTTGTAATTAACTCATCCTGATTAAGATTTCTAGCTTTGTTATGAGCGCCCATGGAAAATTTTGAAAAATATGCCCGAACTCCTCACATAAATTACATCAGGCGTGATTTGTACACTGTATGCTGACATGCCCAATTTCATTACAAATTTCACACTTCATCTTATCGCACACGCTTGCCAGATGAGTTCTGCTCCCACACTTATGACAAGCCTTGGGTTGCCCAGCATAAAATAGGACACCTCTGTACCTCCCAGTAAAAATACTATTTGGTAAATGCACTTTGCCTTCTGCTTCTTGCCTTAGTTTAACTCAACATTTCCAGGTCCCAGTGCAGAAATACTCATCTTTAATAACTGCTTCAGGGGCACTCAATACCTCACATTTCTGTTGTAGCCAGTGAATTATATTGCTCACATGCACTTCCTCATTTCGAAACATAATAGTTATAAACTTTACAGTGGGTTTAGTCAATGGAATTCATGTGAAGGATGTCCACAAAGGGGACAGTTTTAACTGGTTGTATTTCATCCAGAATCTTTCCAAAGCATGGGGAGACCTAAAGCTTACATCAAATGTCTCTTCCCCAGAAATGTTAAAGCATATGCTTCAGAAGCCAAGAATCGCATAGACTCTATCAGCCTTTTCCCCACATTGTGTTTGTCTGGGACTGTCTCCCAGCCTCCCCTGTACCTTATCCTAACTGCATTGCGTCTGGGAGCAGGTACAGCAGAGGAAAATAAATCAGCAAACCTTGGTCTATGCTGCCTACGGGGGGATAATACCCGGTGTATTCTCCTGCCCATCTCTCTGTTTATCTTGAGATGTTCTGGGGGGTTCAGGTGCTTGCTCTTTGTGCCCTGACTCATTTGGCTGGGTTTGGGCTTCCTCTCATTCCTTCCTTGTCTCAGTATGACCAGATTCCTGTCTTATAGTCTTGTCCCCACAGGTGTTGTTATCTGGTCCCCCCATTTCTCCTTCCTTCACACTCCCAGGTGTAGTCCCCCTTTCACCTGGTATTTCGCCCACTCTTTGTCAATTTCCACCATCTCTAACCCCTCCTTTTTCCATCTCCCTCATTATACCTGCCATTTTCCCTTGATCAGGTACAGTATCTGGGGCTCCGGTCTGGAGTCTGTGTCCAACCTCTTGTCCTGTCCTCGCATATTTTGCTTGCCACTCACATTCAAAAATGTCATATCTGAATCGGGTAACCACTCCCCCGATTCTGTCTGTTTCCATCCTGCTCTTACCAGTGCGTCTTCCGGAGACCATTGCTGTCCTTCTCCCAGGCCTCCTGTTGTTCCAAACACCGTTTGAATTAATTCCTGCACCGGAAGAAGACATGAAGATATCTCTCTGTTGTCTCTTCCCCTCCAACTCATCAGAAACACCTTCCGCTCCAGAGGTTCCTCTCCCCAGTGGCTCAGCTTGTACCTCCATGCGCCTTTCTGGAATTTTTCTTTTCAATTACCGTTCTTCATTTTCTGCCAGTAAGTGAAACAATATATTCCTTCTTTTGTCCAGCTCTTTCTCTAGCTGAGACCCAGCTCTGTTTATATCCTCCTGTGATGTTTGCTGAAATTCATTTTCTCTATCATCCAGCCCTTCACATGAGTCCCCTGACTCAAGATCCATATCACCTCCTAGGGCTTCACTCACATCCTCCTTGCTGTGCTCGGCTGGGGCAGAGGATGAACCTCCAGCCTGCTGCTCCTGACACTGCTCAGCTTCAATTGAGCTGTCCATCCTTCCAGGCTGGCAGTGCCCCCTCTCAATGAGTAGGGGAAGTTTTTATTAAACAAGAAAACACAACATCACAGAAAGAAAAGATTAAACATACTAAAATACAGAAAACAAAGGAAATATAATAATGCTATACATATATGAAGAAAAGAAAAACATCACCAAAAAATTGGAAAACCTTTCCATAACTCAATAACTTTTACATTTGAAAAATGCTGGATATCCTGTAGTCTAAGTGCAAGCAATTCAGTTTGAACAGAATCAAGTATTGCTGTATATGATGTCTGCTGTTGCTGTAATACAAATTTACAACGAGCTTGCCACAAAAAATACTGTAATAAAGAAAAAAAAACATTCAATGTACTTTTATGATATTGTTTCCATATTCCTGTGTAGTCACCTAGAATAAGAATATTATACATTAAATGAACTAAATGTGGCATATGCCAATGTGTGGCTGCCTCAGCCCAGAAGGCCCTACTATCGATACAATCTAAGAAAAAATGATGTTGGCTTTCTTCAACATTAATACACTGTGGTCTCAAACAATATCTGTCGGCTAAAGGTTTGTACCTCAAATTTCCTCTAACACCTAATCTCCCATGAGCAGATATCCAAATTATATCCCAAATTTTAGCTGGAATCCGGAAATCAGTTAGTTTATGTAAGGTAAAAGTCATGTGTGATGGAGTACAATGGGGAAATAGAAGTGTGACTTTTTGAACATCATAAACAACATAATTATAAAAGGATTTTCTAGTTAAAATGAGTAATTTTTCTAAGGGTATCTTCCATTGGTGTAGTTTCTTAAAAGTAGAAAGTCCATAGGTAGGTAGGCCATCCGAAGCAAGTATTTTAGGAGGAAACATAGACCATTTAAAAAAAATATTTATGCCAAACAGACTGGACCCAATAATGCCATGCTAAAGAAGGTTGTACCCATATAAATGGAAAGGAAGAAAATAAAAAAATAGAATGAAAAAAAACAACGGGATTGATCATCTGCAAACCTCCTTCTTTCCTCGAAAGATATGTAAAATCTCTTTTTACAGGATTAAGTCTGGTGCCCCAAAGCATTTGAAAAAAAATACTATATAATCTGGTTTCAACCGATATGGGTGGAGGAAAGACATGACTGATATAGAGAAAGAGGGGTAATAAGAATTTTTTAATAACAGCAATCCGTTTTTGTTTCCCAAAAGACCAACTTTTCCATAAATTTAGTTTAGATTCCCCTATAACTAATTACTTCTCCCAATTGTAAAGGGCCATATCTTCAACCCCAAACCATATCCCCAAAATGTTTTTGGGTGTATTTGAAACGGATATATGAAAAAACTCGGATACATGAGCAGAAGAGTGATACAATGGTAAAATAAAACTTTTGATATTCAGGGAAGCTCCTGAAAATTGACCAAAAAAGAAAAATATCCAACCTCTGTAATGATGTAGTATGTCCAGTAATAAGGTAACATCATCTGCAAAGGCTGTAACCTTAATTTTTCCAGGGATGGAGAAGGTGAAAGTCCTATAATCTGTTGATCTAGAATAATACATCTGATTATAGGATCTAGAACAAATGTGTATAATAGAGGACTGAGGGGGCAACCCTGCCTAACACCCCTATTAATTTCAATCTCAGTTCCCATTAAACTATTTACAATGGGGATAATAATTGCTTGACTATAAAGTTTAAGTATCCAACCAACAAAGGTGTTTGGAATACCATAGTTTGATAATACAAAGTACAGATAAGAGTGACAAACTGTATCGAAAGCCTTAGCCTGATCTAGTGTTACTATAACTCAATCAGGCGGATTATGCAAAGTATTTGAAAAGAGATCTCTGATTAAAAAAAGATTATGCTGTATCTTCCTATTTGGAATAGAGCAAGTCTGAGCAGGATGTATAAGGATTTCTGCTACTTTTAGCAAACGATTATGTAAAATCTTAGTTAAAATCTTATAATCGCTGTTTAGGAGGCTAATAGGTCTCCAATTAGATAAATGACTTTTATCTCCTTTTTTAAAAAGAAAGGTCATGAGTGAAATAGAAAAATCTTTGCATGTTGCAGCTGAATTCAAGATGAAATTAAAGACTAGAGGTAAAAAAAACTCCATGTATTTTATACAGATCTTATAGAACTCATTAGGGATACCATCTAAACCAGGAGCAGATCCAGTTTTTAGCTGTTTTATAACTTCTACTACCTCAAAAGCTGATATAGGTTTAGTTAAAAGTTGTAAATCATTCTCTGATAGCGAAGGTAAAGAGCCAAGGCGTTGAAGTGGAAAATTGTAGGTAGTCAACAATGGTCTGGATGAAAAGTAATCCCGGATATGGTGCTGAACAATTGGTAACATTCCCATATCAGAGGCAACTAAATCTCCCTGTGAGTTAATAAGCCCTGTCATTAAAGTATGTGTCAAACGAGTTTTAAAAGCTTGAAACGGATCAGACATGGGACTGTTTTTAATGCCATATTTAAATTCTAGATCCAAGGATTTTGCTCTATTATACTGAAACAATTTCATTTGTCACTTTATGTTTAAAATTTGGGAACTATATAAAGAATGGTCTGAAGGGGGAAAAGACATTAATTTATAGCGTTGATTTCTATACATAAGATACTTCATATAATCTGAATTAGTTTTAGCCCATCCCCAATTAAGGAATAGGCTTTTCAGTTCTTTCTTAGTTTGTAGCCACCAATCGTAAGGGGAATCAAACAAATCTATGGTAGTAGATTTAGCTAGAAAAAAAACTTCTAGTTTAGAAAAAGAAGATGCATCTAGTAAGAAGGAAGTGTTCATTCTCCAACGGTGAGATTTAGAGGATAATTTGGGAGGTATATCAGTTAGGGAAATATTACAAATCAAAATAGAATGGTCTGAAAATTCAGTAGGATAGACTGTACAGGATAACGGAAAAGATAACGAGAAATAAAACCATATCTATACGAGTAGAGAAAGTATGTCTAAAATAAGTTGCTCCACCATGCGAGTGTAATTTCCTGTAAACATCCTGAAGGTTTGCATCTGCAATAAGTTTAGCAAGTGTATTTGAATCACAATATATCTTTTTTCCAGAGGTTTTACGAGAGGCCATGTCCAAGGAGCAATTGAAATCTCCACCCCATATAATATGTTTTCTGGTACATAAAAAAGGTTTAATCTCTTCAAATAAAGCAATCCGCTTTAACTTAGTTTGAGGTGCATATATATTAACCAAACGAAAAAAGTAGTCACCGAAGGAAAATCCAAAATAAAACTCTACCGGACTGACATCAATCACTTTGGATACTTTAAATGCGGATTACCAAATAATATACCAATACCATCAGCAGTATCGGATCCAAAGGTCCAAAGAAGGTCCCCAGATCCATCTTCTTTGTAATTGCGGATCTCAAAAGGGATGTTACTCTAGTTTCTTGTAATAAAATAATATCTAAGGTTAAAGAGGCCAAATAGTGCAATAAAGGTAACTGCCTTCGTAGTGCTTTAATACTACAAACATTATAAAACTATCTTAAGTGAGGCCATGAAGTCAAAAAGGCGTTATAGTCAAGTCCCATTTTTGGCTAACTTTCGTTTCTTCCCCTTTTTCCCTTTCTTTTCTTTAGCCAATTCTGTCGCCTTACTGTCTTCATCCTCAGTTACTAGTTCTGATACATGTGAGGCATCTGACTCAAGATCTGAGTCCCTAATATCATCCTGTAGTGGTGAAAAAAAATTGTCAGTGGGAAATGGAGTCGGGGGTTGTTTTAGAGATGCTCTGGTAAAGCGCCTGCTTTTAGCCATTTCAAAAGGAGGAGGCATAGAAAAACCTGAATTTTGGTTCCCAGAGACAGAAGGTTTAGGAATATTTTTATCAGGCAAAGGCTGAGATTCCTTTACTCAGTGTCTGCTGTTTTGAAGCTAGCTGGTTTACTTGCAACCTGAGGAACTGGGGTCAGAGAGGAATATGGTCAGGAATACTCTGCTTTTTCGTATGAGCTTTTTAACAGATCATCCCTGATCCAAACCCTCTGTGTAGTTCCGTGCTGCCCAAGGACACTGATGGAAGGCATGACCTTTCGTCACACAGGTTACATTGGAAAATATTAGAACACATATCCATGGAATGACCGAATCCCCCACATAAGGGGCATTTTAAAACATCACACACACTACTAATATGGGTCCGGGCTCCACACTTGTAACAGGCTCTAGGCTGTCCCCCATAAAAACAAACCCCCCTATCTTTCCCCAAGAAAAAACTATTAGGGAGATGTACAATTTCCGAATTGACTTGAAACAATTTAACTTTAAATTTCCACCCTCCAGTCCAAATCCCTTCAGAATCCAGCAAAGCTTCAGGAGGGTTTAAAATGTTACATCTAGATTGCAACCAATGATAGATATCGCTTACATTAACCCCTTCATTACGAAACATTATAGTAACATAACGAATTTGTGGCCTGGTAAGGGGAATAGCAAAGAAAGGGATCCACAAGGGAGTAGTTTTATGTATTGCATATTTATCCCAAAATTTTCTAAATGAAAATTAGTCTGAAAGCTAATATCAAAGGAATCTTCTCCAGCAATATGTATCAAAGCATAAATATCTGATGGAGAGAAACCCATAGATAACTTCAAAAGCTGCTTAAACACATAATATCTGTCAGGATGTTCCTGAAGACCACCTTTATATCTAATCCTGACAGCATTACGTCGTGGAGCTTGCTCCAATTTGTTCTTAAATAACTCTGACATAGTAGGTTTCTCTGAAGGAAATTTTTCCCCTTCTTTAGAAAATATCACTTTTGTAAAATCCCAGACATAACAGTAGAGTCAGTGACTGAGGCCTGCTTAGAAAAGCCAAGTCAGTCTCCCCACCCTCAGAAACTGCAGTTGTCCCCTCTGAAACAATATTGTGCACAACAGTAGTACCTAGGCCCAGTGTTGCAGGATCGGTGGCATGCATAGAAGAGGAGGAGGTCGATGAAAAAGAAGGCCATGTAGAATCCGGAATCCACTGCCCCGACTCTGTTTTCGTCCATCCGGCGTTAAGTAAAGCAGAATCCTCCGACCAGTCCGTAATTCGGTCGTGCTGCGCCTCTTCCCGAAGTCCAAACTGTTGGCGCAGTGTTTGTGACGTCCTAAGTCCCTCTGAAAAAATGTTCCCTGCGACTTCCTCTTCTTGAGAGATTCGTTCCGTTGTGCTGCGTAACATCGCGACTCTGGGTGTATTTAAAAGGTCTAATGAAACGGAAGAAGATACTCCCGGAACGTTTATAGGGACTGCTGAAACTCTCCCAACCGCTGGAATATCACCAGCCAACTCCGAAGATCCACCAGTTTCCTCCGGTGCTGTTTCACTTGTAGCACAATCAGCGCCTACACTTTCCCCAACCTCCATCCTGATACAATGCTGCAAATCATCTGCCATGATGCAGTGTGATGTCAGCGGGTCCTGTACTGGCGGCAACAAGGCAGCCAGTAGGGGAATTTCCCTGGTGCCCTGGCCACATTTCCCTCAATTCACTGAAAAAAAAACAAAAAAAACCACCAACCGCTTAATCTGTTTCAAGGTCAGTTGACATTCATCTATATCCCCTTCCCCCGGGTCGTGCCTGAAAATAGGTAGAATTTGTCTAGTGCACTTACCCAGTCAACAAAAACTAAATAAATAAAAATAAATATAGCTCACACAAGTGCTTAATTTCCCTGTTTGCTTATGAGTGCTCATACACAATCTTTTATAGTGTATGGGCAGTCACAGCATAGAAATTTACACAAAACCAGCAAATGAAGACAATGGAGAATAGAAATTTTAACATTTCTTTTTTTTTTTTTGACTGACACAGTGTGCTGCAGATGTTTCTGCAAGTTGAAGTTTACAAAAAACAACTTCCAGCTTAACTGGATAGAAGAAAGCAAATATGTGACAGCATTCCAAGTTGTTCTGCTGTAGTAGTGACATCACTACTGCAGCAGAACAACATAATGATGTCACTACTGCAGCACAACAAGGCTATTTTTTGATTGAGTGGTTTCCATGGAGACAAGAGACAAGAGACCTAGAGAGTGCAGCTTGAGAGGTCTCATTACCACGGAAACCACTAGACCAAAAAATAGCCTTGTTGTGTATGAGTGGCTCATACACAGTCTTTTATAATGTATGGCCACTCATTATTGAGGCACAGTGTCAAAAAAGTCTCCCCAAAATAACTTGAGACTGACTTACTGGGCATGTTGTCATCAATGCCAACAACTTCTGTGACAAACGTCACTGCTGCGGCCCTTCAGTGCGCATGCATGACAACGGTCGATGTTGTTGTGCTGCACTAGTGACATAATCAGTGCAGCACAACAACATCGTGATGCACTGAGGGCAGCACAACAAGGCTATTCCAGTAACCGATTTCAGCGGAGAACAACGTTCCACCACACACAATAAGCATATTCCAGGCATGGAATTCCATGCATAACAGCATTCTACCATACACTATGATATTTTTCATAGATTCATAGACATGTGATGGTAGAAAAAGGCCTTCCTGGCCCATCGATTCCCTCCCTCTACCTGTCACCCTCCCCCCAAGATTCTCCTCGTCCTCCCCTTGACAACCCTCTGTGTTTGTCCCAGGCCCTCTTGAATCCCTCCACTGTACTCACGACCTCCTCCAGCAGTCTGTTCCAGGGCTCAGCCACTCTCTCTGTGAAGTAATACTTCCTAACATTTCCCCTAAACCTCCCCCCCTCCACCTTCTGTCCATGCTCCCTAGTTCTTGTATCTACCTTCACTGTAAGTAAGCTCTTCCCCACTTTATAGATCCCCTTCACATACTTGAATGTTTTAATCATGTCCCCTTTTTCCCTTCTTATCTCCAGAGGATACAAATCCAGTTCCCTCGATCTCTTCTCTTAGTCCATGCACCATTTTAGTGGCCCTTGTCTGCACCCTTACCATGCCATCTATGTCCTTTCTTAGATGGGGCCTCCAGAACTGTACCCCATACTCCAGGTATGGTCTCACTATGGAGCTGTAATGAATATAATAAGAATTTAATGGTTATTGTGAATATTTCAAGTCATTTGTTTTTGCTAGGGGGATCAATCTGTACTGCACACACAGTTAATATGCTGTTCCACTAACCAGAAGTCTGGTGTGGTGTGGATTGGTGCCTCCTCTCCCTTTCCCGAGGGCTTTGAGCGTGACCTCTTCAGTGGAGGCCTTTAAAAGGGGTCTTAAAACCTTTTTATTTTCTCGGCTGTTTGTGGGCTGATCTTCCTGTCTGGTAACTAAGGGTGACTGCCCAACTTATGTGCAGTATGATTTGGCTGTTTATTTGTTAAGAGTCAGTTCTATATGAGTTTGTTGTACTTGCTATTGTATCATGTTTTTATATTGGTTGATATTTATTATTTTTATCTACTATCTCTGTCTTATTGTACTGGTGCCCTGAGCCTCTGAGGAAGGGCATAGTAAATAAATAAAATCTATTACTCTTCCTCTTCCTGGCATACACAGGTGTGTAGTGATTCAAACAAGTTCTGGTCAGAGTCGATATGGCTGTGAAGAGCTTTTGGGATGCTTTTACCCATTATTTCTAATGAATTTGCACAATGCAGATCTGCTAAGAGGCAGTTTCAATGTGGTGTTCCTTTTACACATTTTTACAATGTATTTTCCTAGAACATGCCTCCTGATTGCTATATATTTAGCCTGGATAGTTCACAGAAGAAATGGCATCTTATTTTCGGGTGGTGAAGCACTAGCAGTAGGATGCTGGAATGTATCATACATAGGTACAAGATGTGTGCGGGCGATAACACCCAGTGGCCATACACCTCAGGCCCACGCATGTGGATCCATCATCCCAGTGCTGTTGCACTACTCAGTGTGGGTGAAAGCCAATGCTGTACTCACTCACACAGGTCTTGGAACAGGCATGTTACAGCCAACCTCCCATTTGTTTGTACAATCGGGGAACCACAAATGCACTATCCATAGCCTGGAGAGTACTCTACAAATGCCTTTGCAGGATACTGCACCCCTTGGCACCCAGGATACCTCAGCAGTCTGGAGGGTGGCATGTTACACAGGGGAATGGGGAAGAGTGTATGACAGCAAGAAGATACAGTATCAACAAGGCATGCATTGGAGGTATGTCAATTCCCTCTTACGGTTTTCCAGGGACATACACACAGCTGCATACACTGGTGGGTCCACAGCTTGTGTAGTGCCCCAATGTATGGTATAGCCACTTGGGTCATTCTGGAATGAAGGTCCCCAGCCCGGGTCCAGTGCAGTCGGTGGCTGGCTGTGGCAAGGCATGGAGGGCAGTGCCAGTCTCCACAACAGCTTGGGTATGGGGGGAGTGGGGTTGTCTATGTACCAAGGCAGTGGATGGGAGTCCTCTATGCTATGGATATGGACCGTGGTTTTCTCTGGTGTGATTGGGTCCAGGGGGACCCTATATTATGGAGCTCTTCAGGGATGGAATTGGATCAATCAGGGATGGGAGGGGGTACCTTTAGTCCACCAGGGCTGCCAGGCTGCTGTGCACCTGAGTGCACATCCGCAGCCTGCCTGTGAGTGACTGGCCGGCTTAGGCCAGCTGTTCATGGCCTAGCTGTGGGTCACGCTGCTCTGGGCTGCACAGGGCAAATTTCCCACTGAATATGCCACAGCATGGCATGTGCATGGGAACACACCTTCGACTTGTGCAGCATACTATTTTTGTGCATGCTGGCCCATTCCCTTGTGGCAGGTGCATCCCATACATTTGAATATCACGCTGCAGTGCATTTTTGGAGTTGCACAACACATCTCCCATTTCCACCGGGATGCGCTGCACATCTCCTTTGAATATGGGGGCTCTGGACTAGGCTACCCTGAAGAAATACAAAATGGGAAAATCATGGCCCCACTGAAAACAAGATATTGCATCTAATCTGGGACAGCCTGAGTAAATACAGTGCAGAAATGTGTAAATGAAGATCCTTATGACAATGAGATGTAGCATCTCTCCTGCACTATCCAGGATACAAAATATAGGATAAGAAATATTTAAAGGAAATCTACTCTAAACTGAACTTCACTGTGGTCACTGACATAGACTAACAGTCTCTTCATTGTAACAGTCACATAGGAGTGTGGTGTGCATATTTTAGGGGATACATACAAACAGAGGTGAGAAAGAATAAGTGCCACAGCTGGGACTTGAACCCAGGCTGCCCGGAATACCGTTCCAATTGCACTAACCAGCCACACCTCTGAGACAACTGGAACCTGGGCCATCCCTGAGCACATTACTCTTTCTCAAATGCACAACCCAATGGCAACACAAATATTTATTTGAAACAATCACACATGAGTGTGGTGTGCATATTTTACGGAACACATGCAAACAGAGGTGAGAAAGAATAAGTGCCTCAGCTGGGACTTGAACCCAGGCCACCTGGCAGTATTGTGGCCATGAGAATGGTGTGTGTGTGTGTGTATGTGTGTGTGTGTGTGTGTGTATAAAATATAAGAAATATTTAAAGGAAATCTACTCTAAACTGAACTTCACTGTGTTCACTGACAAACAGTTTTTTTAAAACATATTGGAATGCAATATTTATTTTGAATGTTGTGGCCATGAGGATAGTGTGTACACATGCAAACAGAGATGAGAAAGAATAAGTGCCTCAGCTGAGACTTGAACCCAGGCCGCCCAGCAGTATTGTGGCCATGAGGATGGTGTATAGAGTGCCTACCGGGTCATAATGTCATGTGCTTAATAGCGTACGACATTATAGCTAATCTGAAAGAGCACTGTCCAGGACAGCGAATGGTGCAATACCCCCTTATACTGCTGTATGTGGTAATGCACCATTCACACACTCCCAGCAGAGGATAAGACCTTTGCTGGGAGTGGGTTCCACCGAGCAGCTGCTATGGCTCACTGGACAGAGCCACAGCAGCAGGATCCCAGGTGCTGCGTCTGGGAACAGGTTTGATTCCCGGTCCCAGACATTTTATTTTTTTTTCACTATTTGTGAGCTCTCCAAGTTGGACCCCCCCTGGAGTTGAGAATCTTTAGTTAGGGGTCCGGCGGGTGCAGCCCCCCATAACGGGGGGTGTGGGGGCAGAGCCCCCTATAGAAAAAAGAATTATACCGCATAGCAATATTGCACTTTATTGGCAGTGCAATTTTGCCATGCAGCATAATGTCTTGCAACATTATGACCCCGTGCCTATAGAGCGTGTGTGTGTGTGTGTCTGCGTTGCTGTAGCTCAATATATTTTTTTGCAAAAAGCATAGTAAAAATGGCTTCTTATTGCTACATATTTAGTCTAAGCAGTTCACTGAAGAACTGGCATATGTCTGAGACTGCTCATCAAATAGTGTCTGTAGAGGTTAAAAAAAAACAGTGCAAATCATAGATTTGCTGGGGAAAGGGTGACATTTATGAGGTATGAATCTTTCTTGAAAGACAATACATTCCCAAGTTAACTAGTATCAAGATGCTGTTTAAATGCTAAGTGTTTAAATGTGCAAATCTCCAGTTTCATAGGCAACCAATATTTAACAAATATTTAACAAGCTATTTCAGTTTCCTAATGGCATCTGATAAGCAGCTTGGAGTTATGTCTCCAACATTCTTAACAGAAAGAAGGGAATATTTTATTTCAGTTGGCATGGAAGGATACATTGAAAAGTCCAAAACATGTGTTCCACAAAATTTCTTTTTCAAGCTACAGATAGCAAAATGGCTGTAGGCTTTGCCCACAGCCATAAAATTAATTTTCAGAATCACCATAGACAAGAATGGATCACTGTATCTAAGAATAACACATACATAAGAATTAAACCAAGAGTAAAGTATGAAATTTTACTCAGCATGGAATTTATGAATTTGACTGATTTTTGGTTAAATTTGCTGTTTTTTGTGTAACCCCCCCTCCAATTTGGGGTTTACTATAATGTCTTCCTGGGATCCCTAATTCTACCTGTCAGGCTGGTGTCCTGTCTTAAGCAGTTCTGTTCATTCACGTGAGAGTGCCCTATTAAGCCTCCGCACCTGTTCCTCTAAGAGACTAGCTAATCTGTATTAAGAAAATGGTCTGCATTGGGTTCAAGCAATTTAGGACTATCGAACAGCCAGACAGTACTCTGATTTGCTCCATTCTGCAGTTGATACTTGCACAGAGGGAGTCTATGTAGGGATTGTGCTTATTTACTGTTCGTGCTTTATTACATTAGAAGTAAAGAAGTTTGTCTAGCCTGCTTTGCTTGCAGATCATTCGCTTGGATGGGAACCACCATGTTGGGTCTGGGACTTCCATTAATTGGACCAATAGAACCACTGGGGACCTAAAATGAATTCTGTCCCCAGGGTCTTGTGGGAAGGAAAACTGTAGTTTTTGTAGTTTTACTGTTGGTGCCTAAATTGGCCTGGAGGGGAGCCCAAACTGTGACTGTCAGCTCCTTCAGCCAATTGCAAGCCTGGATTTACAAGGGAAATCCCCAGAGAGACAGTAGACAGTAGATCAGTTAGAGTTGGAAGTTGAAGTGTGAACAGCTCGAGCTGTCGAGCAGCTGCTCCCAGAAGCATAGGGGAATCAGTGGGAAGAGACCTAACTTGCCTCCTGCCACTTTTCTCCTGCTTGAGAACTGCCTTTAGCAGAATTCAGACTTGTCCAATTCCAGCCTGGAACTGCAGCAGAAAAAAGAAGAAGAAGTGTTATTGCAACTTGTGATTTGAAACAAAGACTTGCTCCTGAAGTGATCAGCCCAGCTTGTGTGCGAGATATACTTGGATCAGAAGGTTTGCTCAGTAAAGCAGCTGAATTGCAACCGGACTATATCCCAACTGTTTCTTAAAGTAATTATTGCTTTAAATGTGTTGAATGCGTTTCATGGGTCAAGACTGGTTTTCTCATGAAAGAACCTGTTATGCCAGCTGGAGGCTTCACCAGCAGAAGATCGCAAACTTTGCCAGACTGTTTAGCCTGCCTGGGCCCTGCTACTCCAGCCTAAGCCACTAATCCATTGCCAGAGACTGTCACGGTGAGAGACCGGCATGGGGATCCAGCCCCAGCGCAGCAACAGTACGCAGGTTGCGGCCACCTGGAGGAATGGACATGAAGAGGAGGTGTGTTGTGTCGGCCCTGTTTCTTCATGCTTTTTCCATCAAAACCACTAGGTCTCCATATCCCCTGCCTTACAGCAGATTCCTGGTAGCATGAGTACAAATCAGGTAGCTCCCTGCAATGAAAGCTTAAATCATTTATGGTACCATCTAATCATCTTCATTTCTTGGGTTTTGCAAAGGACTGAGCCAACCAGCTTGGATTACAAATAATTTGGGTGTTTTGCATGTTAACTGCTTTTCCTTCCATCAAGGGCCCCAACATCAGCTGCAATGCCGGCACTCCCGGGCAACGCCTTTGGCTAGCCAGACTTACCATCATGGGTACCCAGTGTTGTGTGTCTGTCAGGTTGGGACTAAGAGTGCATGCAATCACTGAACTAATTCAGATAGCTAATTATTTGCCTAGTTTCACACCCCTCCCTTGTTCACTACCCCAAAATAAACCTGAGTGTCTTGTTTTACACTTAACCTGGCTAGTGTGCATATTATTAGTTGGGTCACAGTATTAAGATTGTGCTGCTGTATTGCTAACTTTATTTTCCAGGGGGTCTCCAGGGAAGCTGCTGCAAGTCCAGCCCTGGTGGTAAGTGTGAAGGGTGTGACCATATTATTACTGTTTCCTAATGGTTGTGTATTTACTACTGTGTTAGATACTAGGCCACTAGGAGGGTTGGGGGTGGTTATAGCTACCTAGAGGGCTATACCAGAGCAGACAAGCAATCCCAATACCATTTCTCTGGGTGGAGACACCTTATTAGAGAACTCAGGCCCCTCAATCTGTGTATAGCCAAACAGGCAGGGGTAGTAACCCTTAGTATAGTGCCGCCTAGGGGTTACATTTGTAAAACAAATCAGCTGAATCATGCATGATGGCAATTATTGTCTTTTGTTTGCTATTTTTTGTTTTAATTAAGTTCCCTGAAGAAGCTCTCTCTGGGCAAAACATTGGGGCAGATATTAAATAAAGCAACTGAATACATGTAAAACGTTGAGTTCCGTCTTGTTGGAATATGTTGTTTTAGTTGCTGTATTGGCAAGCTGTTTTTTTTTTCCTGGAGGTCAGCCAAGAGCCACATGATTTTACATAGTGACTAAAATGGCAACAAATTTTCTTTGCAGCTCCCACTAGTGTTACTATACTGTTGTCACTGGAAAGGAAAGCTCATGCCAGCAGATTTAATGAGTGTGCAGAGCACAGAACGTGAGTAAAACCACCACATTTCAATGCACTAACAATATTGGCGCCATTGTCTAAAACCACAAATTCAGTAGTGAGTCCCAGAGGCTCTAACCATTCAGACATTTTGCCACAAAACTCTTCCAAAATATTGTCAGTGGTGTGGTGCTTACCAAACATGCTAGCTCAAAAAGGTATCATTCTTCGTGTTCCTTCCTGTACACTGTTTCTTGTGGTGGTGTTTAAAGATGATCGTGATGCCCAATGTGCTGTGATGTACATATAATCAGTGGTTTGAGAACTCATCCATATGTCTGTTTTTAGGTGCATAGAATCACATTCACTCTCTGGAAGAGCCAATTTTGTTTTACTTTGCATACATTTGTACTTTTGGAAACAGCCACAGTCGTAAAATATTTACGTCTTAGTATGTTGTAATGTGGAGCAATCTATTTTAAATGGGCTCTAAAACCATCATTCTCCACAACAGAAAATGGTTGCAGGTCTTTGGCAATAAATTCAGCTATTAACTAATTAATTTTTAACATTACTTGATGTGATCTACTGTAGGCATTTTTTTTGTTCAAGTACCACAGTAATGGTCTGCTGTTTAGTTCATGTTGATGGGGGCACAGGACTGCAGTAGTGAAGCTGTAGCTTGTCCAAATATTTTTGTCAGTGAAGCAGAACATGATTTTATTCTGCCCTTTCTTAGTCTCTTCTCCATCACTATTGTCCATAGGATAATTTTCATCACAGATATGTGTTCCTTGCTCAGGGCTGCTGTCTAGCCAAATGGTGGCATGTGCTCTTTGCAAATGCCTTTTTAGTGATGTTGTCCCTGTCATGAGCCCCTGGCCTCCAACCCCCAGGCAGCCTGGTAAGACCTCCTGGTTGCAGAGAGGATCCCCCATTTTAAGAACTTGTGAGCATTTGTAAGGGTTCTGGAAGTTTTACCATCCTTCCTTTTCCCAGTGGGAGGGTGGAAACTAGTTTCAAGTTCTCTTGACTCTGCACTACTTTCAGTATTTGAATCCCACCATGGCCACTGGCTACATCTTGCCTAAGTAGTTTGGCATGATAGCCAAGCGGTACTATCTGTCAAAGCATACAGTCTTTTCAAAACCCTTCTGTTAAAATGTTAGATCACACAATCAGACCCCCAGGCAGAGTTGATAAGAAAATAATAAAAGTTTACTTAAAATAAAAGCAATACACGGCTGGCCCAGTGGCGCAGAGGACTGAGGCGCTGGATGTCTCACCTCGCGGCACACCGGTGACCTGGGTTCAGGAGTGAGCCTGGGGCATCTGAGGTCGGCATGGGGGTGTGGGTGGAGCTGGATGGAGCAGCCATAAAGGCAGCTCTCCTCTCCGGGGAGGTGGGGAGGCATCCCTCACTCATGGCTACCCCCTGGTGGAGGCCAAGGGGCTGTGCAAGCAAGAGTGCTGGTGGCAGGCCAATGGGTTCAGACAGAGAAGGGCCATTACCGTGGCTGTAAGGCTCATGCATGCCTCCACACGCATGCATCCTTCTGCTGGGGTCCTCGGGTAACTGGGGAGAAAATGGGAAAAAGTCAACCTGCAGCAGGATGGTGACCGACTCTCTGCAGGCACAGCTCCCAGATTGGGCATAAGGTAAGCCCCGGTAATGCCGGGAGGATGGAGCTGGGGGAGTCGGTTAGATGGGGGCCGCTTGGTGCATGGGAGTAATAGGGAAGTGATAAAAAAAGCAATACAGAAAAGTCTACAGTTTGGAAGAACTTGGAAATGCAGACAATATCAAAAGTAAAACTAGATGGTTTACATAAAAATTTTTGTAGTTTCATTCCTAAAAGCCTTTTAAAGAGATGTCTTAATTCTAAAGTACATTTCAGCATATACAATATGAACTCACATAAATGGATATAGGCCTTGCCAATAAGTGGTGGGGACAGGTGAACGCTCCAGGTCTCTGTGGGCAGATTGGCCTGGATATAGACCTTTCCAAATTAATTTAAAAACATGTCCATATCCTTCCCCTCTTTAAACTCAGCAATTAAATTTGAATTTAACTTGTACCCCAGTCCTAGAGGTTCTAACCCAACTCCTCCACTTACCTGATATGGGGTTGTTGTTGGTTGCAGAGAGGATCCCCTGTTTTAAGAATTCATGAGCAGTTGTAAGGGTTCCAGAAGTCTTACCAACCTTCCTTTTCCCAGTGGGAGGGTGGAAACTACTTTTGAGTTCCCTTGACTCTGCGCTACTTTTAGTATTTGAATCACACCACGGCCACTGGCTATGTCTTGCCGAGGCAGTATAGCTCAGTGGTCTAAGGCTCTGAGCTGCAAATTTGGTGACATCCAGCAGACCAGACCTGGGTTTGAATCCCACAGCTTCCACTTGCATACTGTGTGACCCTGAGCAAGTCACTTAACCTCCTTGTGCTCCCAGGTCGCTCCTGTAAAAAAGCTTTCAGCTTAGTGTGCTATACCTGGTTAAACCACTAAATAAAAAAAATAAATAAATAAAAAAGTAGTTTGGCACGATAGCCAAGTGGTACTATTTGTCAAGGCACACAGTCATTTCAAAACTCCTCTGTTAAAATGTTAGATCACACAGTCAGAGCCCCAGGCAGCATTGATAAGAAAATCATAAAAGTTTACTTAAAATAAAAGCAATACAGAAAAGTCTGCAGTTTGGAAGAAATTTGAAATGCAGACAATATCAAAAATAAAACTGAATGGTTTACAGAAAACACTAGATCCTGTTATTCTAAACTATACCTTGTTTTGATGTTAGAGTCCAGACAAGATTTTAAATGTCCTTGTAGAGATGAGTCCTTAAGCAACAGTTTATAGCAAATTTATATACCAAGTCACTTCCTCTGAATGTCCTTTTAAAAAGCCTTCAGGTGCTTTCTTGGTGAAAAGTCTTGGCTTCCAAAATTCTGACTTAAAATCAGAATTTTCTGTTCAGTATATGAAAAGTCAAAATTTCCACACACTCAGGTCTGGTTTTAGATTTTTTTTTTCCAGGCCTAGACATATACTTCTGATCTTCAAGTATATGCCAGCTGGACAGGCTATCTGATCCCCAGCAAAAATATTTATCAACTGCTCTGCATTCCAAATGTGTGTCTAGTAATCTACCTGATGGTTATTTCTAGGATGCACCCACGTTTTCCCCCTCTGGGGTGTGGTTAATGGTTCCAAGACAATACAGATAGTAGGGTGCAACAGTTTGCCTTTTCCTTCAGGTGTCACTGTGGTTCCATGTCAGGTTCAGTAACATCTGGTCCATGCATTTGGCTTAACCCACCCCTAGGTCACCCTCCTGACCTCTTCCTGTCATGGAAAGCTAGATTCCCAGTTTTCTCTAAGAATTATGTTCTCCTGGCTCAATAAAACTGTCTCCCTTATCTGGAGATGCATCAGATTCAAAAATAGCCATTAGAACAATTAAGGCTACTTTTGTAGTTTCATTCCTAAGAGCCTTTTAAAGAGACAGTGTCTTAATTCTAAAGTACATTACAGCATATACAATATGAACCCACATAAATGGATATAGGCCTATCATGCGACAGTCCCTAACTAGCCCCTCACTTCCCCCCTCCTAACTTCTGATGACAAAAGGTGCAGAAAAAATGCTTTCATTTTTGGGACTTATATGAAAATAGCTCCACACAACTGAGGTGGAACATGTTGTCATGCTAAGAACTGCAGCAATTTTGGTGGCGGTTGTTTCAGACCCTGATTCTTGCACACTGTGGCTGTGCCCAGAAGAGCTACCATGATCATTGATTGTTTTTCCAGTACTGGCTATGGTTATTGGTGGTGCTTGCTGTATGTGTTTTTTCTTTTTACGTGGGGGAACCCAGGTGGCATCCTCTACCTCATCAGTATCACTTTCTGATTCATCACCTTTGAAAGAGCATAACTGTGATACAGCATGATCTTATTCTTGTACATTTACAACCTCTCTTTTGTCAGAGGCACTGCTTTCTGATGAAGGAGCCCGATATGCATGAGTGGCATATCATGGAATGTCATGTTTAGTGGTACTAGACAGAGCCTTTTACGTAATCATTGACTTTCTAGGTCTAAGTGTTTTGGCTACCTGTTTTTGTGTTTTACTTTTATCTGATTTTTCTGGCAGTGCTGGCAGTGCTGCACTACTTTGAGCAGGAGATTCACTATCATTCTTGTCTTTTTCTGGTTGTGTTGCTTCATTTTTTTTCTGGTTATGTTGCTTTATTTTCATCAATTTTACTAAGTTAAAAAAAAAACATGACCGGGTATGGGGTTATAGGCATTTAACGCATGCCTGGGGTGCATTGTGCAGCACAAAGCTGCAGGCTGAGTGTCCTCACAGCAGCCCAGGCTAGCATTAAACGCCTATAACCCCATAGCCTGGAGTGGGTTATTGCACTTATAACATGGGTTATATAATAAGTTTAATATGATTAAGAAAAATGATTTTATTGCTCTTCAAAGTAATGAAATCCTACTGTATCCTGCCACCAGACAAAGTAGTCCTCAACAAATACTGCATAGGACATTGATGTTATGAAGACACAAATGGCAGAAATGTACTATTAGGTTCATTTCTGCCATTTATTCTTTACAACATCACTGTCACCATGAGTAGTGCAGTCTGTCATACTGCCCTGATCTGGAGCTGCTGCCTTTCCCTCTCTCCTCGCTATGTGTCACTAAATGCAGCGCTGGTGCTGTCTCACTGATTTATGACTTTTAGTGACATGCTGATGGAGAGAGACACAGAGACTGAAATACTCACCAGTGTCCCTCTCTCTGTCCCACTTGCCACTGTGTCTCTCTCTCTCTCTCTCTCTCCATAATTGTCTTTGACAGAGTGCTTAACACCCCCGAGCAGCCAGTGACTGTCCAGCATGCTGCAGCCCTAAGCAGCAGACTCAGACCCCTTTACTCTCTCTCTGTCTCTCTCTTCCTCTCCCTCTCTTAATAACACCGATAAATACACAGGCTATGGCAGCTTTAGTCTCTCCCTCTTTCAACAACAGTCATACTTACAGCCACACTGCAGCTCTTTCTCGGCTCTCGCTCTACAGAGACCAACCACTAACTGAACTTGCTGACCAGAAAAAACAGGACAGCAGCAAACAGCCATGGTACGAGACAGCACACTGTCTCTCATGGGAGTGGGGAAGGGGAGAAGATGACTCCTGGACTGAGGACATGGGTTGCAACAACCAGATACCGCAATTTCCCTAGTACAGCAGTTCTACAATGGCACTACCCAGCTGCACATCCGCTCCACTCACCTACTGTCTCTCACTCTCTCTCTGCAGCACTGGGGAGAATGTGTGCCAGTACATTGGGTGGGGTCTGGGCAGTTGACACTGGCATGACAGAATACAGTCAGTCATGGACTATGGCCGGTCAGGGAGCAGGGTGCTGCTGCCGAACCACCACCTTCACAGAGAAAGAAAGAGAGAGAGAGAGAGAGAGAGAGATACACACTGATGGGCATACAGACAGAAACAGGGGATACTGCAAGACTTTGGATTTACAGGTCCCCATCTTGCATTCTCCCTATCACTGAACCTTTCTCTTTCTCTTGCTGCACAACTCACTGTCAGACCTAACTGTGTTGGAAAAAGAAGAAGGAGGACATGCCATGCCCAACTACATACTCTGTCACTCAGCCAAATACAGATGCAAAGGGGTTGTGTCAGTACAACGCCACAATTAAACTGGTAGGTGTTAGGAGTAGGTACAAGCACTGGGGTTGTCTCACCTCCCCAGAGTTTTAAATGACTGCTGTTATGGTTTTCCTTTCTGAAGTAGGGAATGAATGTCAATGGCACTTTTCTTGACTCCCTCCATGGAATCGTGCATTAAAAAGGGAATTTAATGCACGGTATAGGGACTGCACACCAATCAGAGGATACATTCCGGACAACCCATGTTATAATGATATCTTCAGCAGTGAATTTCCTTTTTTTTTCCTGAATTTGTTTTTGGGAAATATTTTTATGGTTACATGTACCAATTTCAGTCATACTGTTGGTGTTGGCCACAAGTTCCATTTCCATAACACTCTGATTCTGAATCCATTTTTGGGGGGTTCAACCTAATTTCTTACTTAGCAGTATTAGTTCAGCTACAGAGATGGGCAACACGAGTTTGAGATGTGACACCCCCCTCTCCCCTTCACAATCTGTATGGCATTATGACCTAGCAGTAGTTCAGGCACAGAGATGGGCAACACAGAGTCTGAGACATGACCTCTCCCTTCACAATCTGTATGGCACTATGACCTAGTAGTTCAGGAACAGAGATGGGCAACACAGAGACTACATCATGGCAGTATGACCTAGTAGCAGTTCAGGCACAGAAATGTGTAACACAGAGTCTGAGATGTTACACCTCTTCACAATCTGTATGGCACTATGACCTACAGTAGTAGTAGTTCAGGTGCAGAGACTGGCAGCACAGAATCTATGCTGCAGCACTATGACCTAGTAGTAGTTCAGGCACAGAGATAGGCAACACAGAGTCTGAGACCTTACCCCCCCTTCACATCTATATGGCACTATGACCCAGTAGTAGTTCAGGCACAGATATGGGCAACACAGAGTCTATGGCAGCATGACCTTTCAGGGCGAGATGGGCAAAAGAGAGCCGATGGCAGCATGACCTTTCATGGCAGCACAGAGATGGGCAACACAGAGTCTGAGACATGGGTGAAATCCCCTTTTGAAAGTCTGTACAGCACTATAAGCCCCCACTCTGAAATTACTGCGGCACTCTGACCTTCAGACTTAGTCCTCCTGTCTGACTCTGCTCCCCTTAATATTTTTAAAATTTTTTATTTTCTGCACTCTGCTGTTTAATTATTTGCTCTCTCTCTCTCTCTCTCTATATATATATATATATAGAAAATTGGTGTTTTTTTCTTTTTTTTTTTTTACTGTGGAGCCTGCAACATCTGCACTCTGCTGCTGTCTACTCTGCACTCTGCTGCTGAATTCATTGGTCTCTCTCGCTCTCTCTCTCTCCACTCTCTCTTTTTCTAACAAAATATTTTTTTAAAGTACTCTGCAATATGCTGCAATGTCTGGACTTTGCTGTTTGTTGTCTGCTATAGAATTTGTTGGTCTCTCAGTCTCTGCTCTCTCCAGGCCCAGCATCATCACCTAGGCCACCTGGATAATTGTCCGGGGCCCAGACACACCAGATGTGGGCCCACCAGGGGCTCAAAAAACTGAAGTAACCAAATGTCTAACCTTGCCATAGGTCCGCTCTGTGCGGACTGCGCTGGCAGCATGCTTTTTTCTGCAATCCAATTCTGGGCGCAGTGCTCTGATTCGACCACTGTCTGTCTGCCTGCTGGTGGTCCTGGACCTTCAGCATTCACTGCTGCTGCACTGCTGCCTGCTGAGTGAGCTGAGATAATAAACAAATGGGACCCCCCCCTTACTGCTGCCTGTACAGTGCAAGGCTATGAGGTGAGCCCAGCCCTGCTTGTTAACTGGCAAGGCCCTAAATCATTTTAGAAAATGGGCTTTTTCCTTTCTGTCATCTGATTGGCCAGTACCCCTACGAAAGGGGTACATTAACTTTCAATAGATGACCAGCAAGGAAAAACTCCCGGCCACCTGACCAAAACACCAGCTGTCATATCAAAGTGCCGCACCGTCACTTTTTTCAAACCTGCTGAGGCGAGGGAAAAATCAGCTGTCACCTCAAAAATGTTCGATCACTATCCAGTCAATTTTGACCTACTAAACATCCTAAAAAGAAACAGGTTACTCACCGAGGATGAGGAATGTGAACTGGAGCTGAAAATAAACCAACCTGACAAAAAAAAGCGAAAGTAAGTGACCGTTTCTTAGAGCTAAGTGACAACCAGCTAGACAGCATAGAAAACGAAAGGCAAGAGCAAAATACAGTAAAAAACACAAAGTGGGCTATATCAGTTTTCGAAGACTGGGCAAACCATAACAAAATAACAATTGACTGGCAAACAATAAATTTTGAAACCCTCAACGAATACCTCAGGCGCTTCTACGCTGAGGTCCGTACCACGAGCGGGTCTGAGTACTCCGTGGCCTGCTACTGTGCTCTCCGAGCAGGCATAAACAGTCACTTAGGCACCACGGATGTTAGAAGGCCGGTAAGCATCACTGGGGACCCAGTCTTTAAATCATCTAACAATGTCCTGCAAGCTGTATTAAAACGGCTATGTAAACACCACAAAGATACATCCACACACTACCCTGCAATTACAGAAGCCGACCTCCAAAAGTTACGTACCAGTCCAGCCCTAGATCCCGAAACCACGCCTGGGCTAGTAAAAACAGTGTGGTTTGATGTACAATTACACATGGCCAGGCGCAGCAGGAAAGGACTGAGAGAGTTAACCAGAGACAGTTTTGTAGTAAAACAAGATGAAGCAGGCAATCGTTACATCACCTTAAGCCACAATCAGGAAACCAAGAATCATAAAAATCCTCAGGAAATCAATAAGGAAAACACCAGAGGTTTCATCTTCGAGCAGAGAAGCAGCCCACTCTGCCCTGTCACCTCGTTCCTTAAATACCTTGAAAAGTGCCCACCTGATGCCGCAAGTTTCTACCTCCACCCCGAAATACCTACCACAAGAAAAGCTCAACCACCTAACTTATTGGTACAGCAAAGAACCAATGGGCAAAAATTACTTGGGATCCTTGATGCCGAAATTAAGTGAACAAGCAAACCTATCTAAGCGGTATACTAACCATAGTATACGCGCCACTGCAGTGCAGCTCCTCTCACAAGCAGGACTAGTGTGAAGGAAATTGTCTCAGTTACCAGCCACCGATCTGAGCAAAGTCTTGCAACGTATTGGGCACCATCCACATCAGACCGAAAAGTGTGGAGCTCTATATTAAGCGCAGCAAATGGAAATCCTAAGCAAGACTCCTCAAGAGAAGCACCAGAACAGCAGAGTAATCATCAAGCAAACCAGACCAGTTGTAGCAGCCTGCTACCTACAGATGGTTCATCGCTAGAAACAAGCAACGTTTTCCAGCCCTACAACTGCACGTTTAACAGCCCAATCCAGTTCGTCACATACCAAAAATGAATCAAAGCCTCAGCAATTTCTTGTTTTCTCCACACCCTAAATTTAAAAGTTTAAAAAAAGTGGTTCACCAGCGTTTATGTTTATTTCAAGTGTCCCAAAAAGGGACTATTTTTTTCTTTAACACAGTTTAACTCATAAAATAAAAAAAAAATAAAAAGTATTTATTGTTCACACTGCAAACCTTGACTCTGTCTATTTATTTTGTAAAGAACCCCATTTTCTAAGTGCAATAATGCCCTCCAGGGTGGGCGGTATGGGCAATACCAGACCACCCAGGGGTTATAAGGCCCTCCGCCTGCGGCATCGGGCCTCATTACACCCCTGGGTGGTCCAGTATTGCCCAATACCGCCCACCCTGTTGGGCATTATTGCTTGCGCGTTCCATGGGGCAGGGACAGGGTGTAGGATGTGCAGGTGGCAGTCAATGTCTGGAGAGGAGTGTGATGGAGGGGGTGAACTTATGCCATGGTCTGCCCCTGCCAGCCAGCTTTAGGTTAGCTCAATGCTGTTAGGAAGGAAGCGGTATAGTAGCACAGGTGCTAAAGTAAGGCAGAAATTTTGAGTTCATACTCAAAAGGGAACAGCCAGCCCAGGCAAAGTGGTGGCAGACTGAGCACTGGCTGGCTGGGTGGGTGCCGGGTAGCCTGGGACTGAGTACTGTAGAGCAATAGGCATGCCATGTGAATCCTGGTGAACTGGCAATGCATGGTGTTGGTCTGTGTCTGGCGTCGTGTCGGTACTTGGCAGTGGAGCTCTGAATTTAAATGGCACCAGAAACAGTCCAGGACAAGTCAACAGTAAGCAATGGATCAGGATGTGGTCTTGGAGTTGGATGAAGCTCCCTTGACCCCTTGGCCTGTGGTGAGAGTCGTGACCCTGTCCTACACCACTGCACCAGTGCCACACCAGATAGGACAGAAGTCGGGTTGTTTGTCCTGACTGACTCCTTCTCCTTGTTGGCTAACATAGGGAGCATGCCCTGCAACTGAGCTGTGTTTGGACTGGCAATCTGGCATAAGTCCTGTACTGGGGGGGGGCCGGGGTGTTTTCACGTTTGGTAGTTAGTTGCTGCCTTGCCGGTACTTACAAATTCTGCATTGTGTAAATCCTGATTCCTCTTGGGGGGGGAGGGGTGATGGCGATGCTTGCATCTATAATAGAGTGTGCCAAGTCGGCTGTTTTTTTTTTTTTTACACAGACAGGGTTTGAGCTGGGGGCCCACTAGTGGTCCATTGCCAGGGCCCACAAAAACCTGATGCTGGCCCTGACTCTCTCTCTCTCTCTCTCGCTCTCTAACAAAATGAAAAACATTTCCACTGCACTTTCTAAGGGAAATCTCTCTCTACACACACACACACACACACACACACACACACACCTGTCTCCATTGAATGCAAAGTCCCAAATATGGTCGATACTCAGTTTCCTAGGGATGTTCTGTGGTGGCTGACACAGAGGATTGGCTAGAACATGAGTCAATCGCACAACAGAGACCCTCTTTGGTTGGCTTCCATCAGTGTCCCAGGATCACAAGTGTTTGCCTTTGTTGGTCATGTGACGGTCCTGGGACACAGGAGTCTTCATCAGAGATCAGATAAAAATGTTTTTTTTTTTTAAACATTTTCTGCACCTTCCTGCACACTGCCCTGCTTTTTCCATGTGGTACTGGTGGTGAGAGTGTTATTCTGTATCAGAATGCACTTCTGAACTGGGTTAACTCGGCAGTTTGGGTTGAGCCACGAAATGCTCAGTTTTCCCAATCAGAGTTGAGTTTGAGTTGGCCCGGTCTGGGGCATTTGGAATTGTGCCAGAGCCGGTTTGCCCATCCCTAGTTGGTATATTAGTTCACAGCCACTGCTGTCGATCATAAATATTTTTGTCTCATGTGATAAGCTGCACAAGTTTATCTGAGGTGTTATCATGAAGGCTAACATAAATAAAAAACTATTTAAAAGACAAAGAACCTCTGTGCGCAAACACTGAGGCAAGGGTTACCTCAAAGGGCATTTGGCTGGGAAGCCAAATTTCAAGAAAATACAAAATCACACATGCCCACACAATGCAAAGCATCATGGGCTACATATGCAAATCACAGAATGTTATGCTGGTTCATTGTTTTACTACTACTTACTACTTTACTACTAACATCACAGAATTATGACAAAAACATTCTATGTGACAGTGAAGTGAGAGAGTCTGAAAAACAGCATGTTTCTACCTTTCACATTTGTAAGTGTTACAGCGGCTCTTGGTAAATTCTTCATATGCACAAGCTACTGTAACTGAAACCAGTTGCAGTTCTGAAGGCTTGCTGACTCTTAATACAGGTGACAGAAACAGCATTAGTGAATATTCAGTCATAGTTTGTGTAAAAAAAGAAAGAAAAAAAACACTTCTGTCTGACAGTCTTACCTCTGAGTTTGTGTAATTTTCTTCCATTTCTGGTTTTCTAGCACTACTAATTAGTTACAAACAGACACGCAGTTTTCTGAGTGCTCTCCCTGTTGCAATAGCTCACACTTGCTTGTCCCCTACCAATACAAAGCATCACTGTAGCTATGGAGTGAGCGCAGAAGTCAACCAGGTCATGATTTTTGGGTGGCACCCACCAAAAATAGAAGCAGTGTTAAAATATAATTTTGGGTGTTTTTTTTGTATATTCTATTTATGCTCTGTTCCATCAGGGAACTCTCTCAGGCATCCACTGTTACCTGCGAGCTCTACCTCCCACCTGAGGCTCTCTCCTCACCCCGCACCAGCCTGACAGATCCCCCGGCTCTGCACCCCCTGAGGTGGGGCCACCCTATCCACCCAGGGTGCTCTATCTGAGAATCCAATGTGCCGGCTGGGTGGCTGGCCCTGGCAAGGAGAGAAGCCCGGTGCAGGAGTGTGGCTTGGTGGGGAGAGGTGCTGTTGCCTATCCCTCAGGACAGGGATTTTTCCTAAGTTACCTCCCCTAGGAGTGCAGCGTGCAGTGATGCCTGTGCATGGCTGCCCTGCTGGTGTCTGCCGCACTCCACCCCTTATGTCTGCTGGTGAACCTGCAGTGCCTCCAAACTCTATCAGGGGCTGCTAGGACACCAAGCAACCTTGGATCCCTCCCAAGGGAGAGGAGAGCTGTCCTCTGGATGCTCCATCCTCTCCCTCCTCTGCCATCCCCCGGCCTCCTAGGTCCATCACCGAACCCGAGTCACTGGCGTGGTGCGAGGTGTGGCATCCAGCACCTCAACCCTCAGCACCACCGGGCCGGATGAATTTTGGGTGCTCTTGTGTTAAAAAAAAAAACAGCTCTTAAAGGAAAGGGACAGTCTTTCATTTCATCTGCCATTCTTTATTCAGTTGTGCAGAACCCAGAAGTGGACTGGAAGTGTGAGTGTGGAGCAGGAAAAGAAAGTACCTGGTGGAGGGAATGTTAGAGACAAAGGAAAAGCATTGTGGTCAGTGGAGAGGACTGCATGTGCTTCAGCTCCACTGTGGAAGAACACAGTCTAGGTATCTGGTCACATGCTACCAGAGTCCCCTCTCTCTACTTAAGCAATAAGGCACAACAGAGCGTGTGTCATGTCAAAGCATTAGGCCACAGGCCGAGTGCATTCAACATCTGAGAAGGAGGACAGGTCACCATGCGGATGCACCACTAGATAGTAAAGAACAGATATAGTGTGGAAGCACCCTCTGATTGGTGGAATGCTGGTGAGCTGGGGAGGACCACAGCACTGGCTCCCCACTGAAAGTCTGACATCCATTGCAGGAGCGGATCTCCGAGAAAGCACTGTCCTTGCTGGGGGAGGGCAGTACTTGGCTGATGACCTGCCCTCAAAACCCCGATTGTGAGCTGACTCTGGCGGCAACTACAATTTGGGAGCAGGGTAGCCACAAAAGATAAAGTCCTTGGCAGAGATTCAAATTTGGCACCACTCAGAGTGCCCTCCTGATTGGCATAATGCTGGCAAGCTGGGGAAATCCACAGTACTGGCTCCCCACTGAAAGTCTGACATTCATTGCAGCAGCGTGTCTCTGAGAAAGCAGAGTCCTTGCTGGGGAGGGCAGTACTTGGCTGACAACCTGCCCTCAAGACCCCAATTGCAAACTGGCACAACATATGTTGTGATTCACCTACTGTCAGCCTCTGGTGTCAGGGACAATGTGATGGGCCCCTTGTATTGGACATGTGTTCTGTACAGGCTGCTAAGAATGCAGTCATAGGGTGCTATATAGACAGAGGGGCAGTGGCATGCTGTGATCGACAGGTTGTTTGGTCTGGGCCATGGACTGCAGGGTTATGACACAACATGCAAAACACAAGGACACAGCCAGACACATGAAAGCATGTGATATGGTGGGCAGGCCTCATGATGACACCCTGCAGGTCCATGGGGCCCCCCCCACCCTATGCATGCTCATATACTGCAGACCTGTACAGTGCCCTGGCTGTCCAGGGCAGGCCCTGGTTCTGGGGTCCAGTTGCCCCTGTCCCCATGCACCAGGTGCATTGTTTGGGGAGCCATGTGAGGTATCTACACATAGCTAGGACACACTTGACAGGTGTCATTCTGTGCTACCCTGAGGACCGCATTCCCCCAATACATACGTCATGTACCAATAACATAGCCAGACAGTAATGATGTACAGAGGAGCTCCAGTACAGAGGTTCCACACAAGGCACAATGTCAAACAGAACAGAGGCCACTGTGTGCCAGTGCCTTGCACCACACCCAGGCCTGTGCTGGGATTCCACAACACTGCCTACTTGCAGTGGGTGTGGTGTGACTCCCTCAGTACCATCCAGCCCTTCTGACCTCAGAGCAGTATGACATTGTGGTATGCCACTCTGCATTGTGTTTACCACACTGGCCACCATCACTTCAAACCCTGCTGCCCATCCTGCTCCCACAGGGCCACATCCTAGGCCTTTGCACTATGTTCGGGGACACCAACCCATCCTCTGTCCCCTATACTGCATACTGGGGTCTGTGTGGCAACTGACCATGTCCGCACGTCTGGCTCTGCAAGTGTCTCCTCAGTCTCTTGGGCAGCTGTACCACCCGAATCCCATGCATGACATGGTGGTGGCTTTGCTGTGGTGGGGAAGGGGGGCGGCATGGCTATGTGTGCTACCTGATGGTCTACAGTATCTGATCAACTCATTTATAGAATCTCTCTTCACAAAGATCCACGTCAGACATGGACGCAGTTCATGGAGAGATGGGATGACCTCCTATGCAGAATCGTGCACCAGCAGAGAACTATAATTTATTGCCTCCAGGCACTGGGCAGCACTGCCAGCTGCATAGCAGGTGCTTTGGACCGGGTGGTCAGCCACCTGGACCGAAGACTATGTCCACCTGCACCCTAAGCCACCCCCCTTTCCATGTTGTGCCCTTTATCCTTCCTCCTCCTTTTCCATTGGGGGTCTGGCAGGTGTCCGTGGCAGCGCTTCTCCCTATGCAGGACTCCCGTGTCAGCAGGCATGGTGGCATATTGGCTGTCACATGGACTCTCATTGATTTCACCTTAAACATAACTTGTTCAGGACAGCCTACTTCCACACTGTTTCTGGACGTTGTCACCAAAACAGTACCTGTCCTTCAGACTGGTGCTCTCCTGTTTTGTGTGCCAGGATGGAATCTCTGTGTCATTTGTGTGTTGCACCATCCTTGTGGGCATCCCTGCCTTACATTCCTCGAGACACCACTAATTCTAACCCTAGATATGTGCTCACCTGCTCCAGGTCCTGCAGGCCTGTGTCCTACCCTTTTGTGCTGGGCTGCTGCCACAGTCAGCAATGCTTGCACAATGCTTCAGTCTGCGGATTGTACATGTATCATTGCACAATATATTCAATAGCTTTTGAACTCATGCTAAGGCTATGAATAAAGTGTGCAATGGGTCAGGTGGTAGCAAATCTGCTGCACAGCACAAACTTTGTGCGAGGGCAAAGTTCTGAATATTAGGCCCTTTGAGTGCATACAGAAGCAAAACAGTAAGCGCACATGGGCAAAATGGTAGATATGTTACCAGTCTTTCCCAAATTTGATACATCATATACCAATAATCTTGCATACAACTGGAGGAAATGGATAGACCAGTTTGAAAACTTTATAACTGCAATATACATTACTGACCCAAAAAGCCTTACTACTCCGTTATAACGGCGGTGAGGTACACAATATATATATCATGCACTCCCTGCCATTGCAACACTATGATGCTTGGGAAAGGTCTCTGACTACTTTAATTCTAAATAAAGCAGTGAATTTGAAAGATACAAATTTTGGACAGCTAAAACAGCTAACAAGTGAATCCGAGGGTGTGTATGCCACTCGTTTACGGGCTCTAGCAGGCCACTGCAATTCTCCAGATGTAGAGAGTGAGATCAAAACACAGATCATTGTTTCATGCACTTTTTTCTCAATCAGGAGAAGGGCACTAAGGGAAGATCCCTCGCTGACTGAACTTTTAAATGTGTCAAGGACTTCAGAGATCTCAGATAGTCAAATTACAACTATTGAGCAAGGTGTGGAACAACATCTAGTGTGCAAAGTCCAACAGAAAACTGTCAGGCCCCACAATGAGTCTGCATCCCACTGCTATAAATGTGGCAGGAACTATCCACATGGAGGTAGCTGCCCAGCAAAGGGCCAAACATGTTGTGAGTCTGGCAAGCGTAATCATTTTGCTGTTATGTGCCACTCCACACAAACTGCACTTCATCAGCAGCTACTCTTTGAAAAGCAAAGCAATCAATGTCAGCAATAAAATCAGGTATGTAGAACAAGAAGATCCCACAGAAGATTATGAGTTTGTGACATCATGTAAAGCAAATGATTCACAGACAGGCAGCCCCACCACGGTAACTGATCTGCTAAACACCAAACTTCATTTTACTGTTGATTCTGGTACCTCAGTAAACATTATGGGCAAGGGCACATATGACAAACTAGAGACTAAAGCCTAAGCTGGCAAAAGTCAAAACAAATCTTTATCCTTATGGTTCCAATCCCAACTCACCCCTGAATGTAGCAGGACATTTGGTGCACTAATAGAGCAGAAAGGTAAACTGTGCACTGCGGCTTTCTCTGAGATACATGGTAAAGGGAGATGCTTGCTGAGTATGCAACAACTAATAGACTGGAGCTTATCACTATTGTGCAGACTATCACTAGTAAAAACTCTTCAGGAATTGAAAGCATGATACAGCGCAATTCTTCTTTATTTGCAGGAAAAGGTAACCTAAAGACTGTCAGATACAACTGCATGCAGATCAGTCATTACAACCAGTGGCACAGCCACACATGTGAATCCTGTTTCATCTCAGAAAACTGGTAGAGAATGAACTACAGAACTTAGAGTACCAAGATATAATTAAGAATGTTTCTGGTGCCACACTGTAGGTGTTGCCTATAGTTGCTAGCCCAAAAGCAAAAAAAAACAGGCAAGATAAGAATTTGCCTAGACATGAGATGTCCAAATACAGCAATACAGAAAGACATAGTTCACCTACTGTGAATGACATTATTCGTTCTTTAAATGGTGCCTAAACTAGATTTAAACAAAGGTTATTGTCATTTGAGTCCACAGAGCTGCACCATGGTAAGTAGGTGTGCTCAGTGACAAGAAAACATCACAAGGAAAAGACTAGTCATGACACTCACCAGTAGCACACTGTATAAACGGAGTCTCCACATTTTTTTTCAACTTCCAAAATCTGTTTATTTCAAAGAAACCAAACAGTACAAGTGATCCTCCTAGGTCAGAGATAAAACGTTAGTCACGGTGAAACATCAGAGCTGTACACATTGTTCTCCCTGACCCAGGAGGGTCGCTTGTAATTGTTTGGTTTCTTTGAAATAAACGGATTTTGGGAGTCAAAAAAAGTGTGGACACTCTGTTTATACAGTGTGCTACTGGTGAGTGCCGTGACTAGTCTTCTCCTTTAAAGGTTATCGTCAGTTAGAATTAGCACCAGAGTCTCGCTCTCTGACAATGTTTTCTACTCCTGTAGGCCTGAGATGCTACAAGAGACTTACATTTGGAGTGTGCTCCACAGCGTACATTTTTCAAGATGCATTTAAAAGGGTAATATAAAATATTCCCAATATGCTTAATTATAGTGCTGATATCTTAGTCTTTGATAAAACTCAGAAGGAACATAACCAAGCTCTCAAATCAGTGTTTGAGAGTTTGGCTGCTAATAATCTAACACTGAATCAAGCTAAATGTGAATTTAACAAGACTAAACTTGAGTTCTGTGGCCACATATTTTCACATCAAAGAATGAGACAAGATAAGAACTTGGAGATGGTAAATTGGGATAATTTAGAATTAATTCTCGACTTAGATCTAGCTTGGGACTATTTCTGGGAAGAATCACTTCTTGTTTGCAATAAACACATGCCATTAAGATCAAGGAAAGTAAAAAATAATTCATCTGTTTGGTACAATTCTGAGTTAAGGAAAAAGAAACAATGTAAAGAAAGAGCATGGCAAAAGGCAAGGTAGTCAGGGAGGCCTTATGATTGGATGTATTATAGACAATTAAGAAATGCTTACGTCATGGCAGTACGGGAAACAAAAAATACATTTTTTAAACATAACATTTCTGAATCAACAGGGGACCCAAAAAAATTTGGGGAGCTTATTAAAGGACTAAATGGTGAAACTAAAAATGGAACTACTATTCAATTACCTGATCTAGAGAATTATTATAAAGATCTTTCCTTGCCGGATAGATTTAATGTTCTTCATCGAGTCTGGTAATTTTTTTGATCCTGTTTCCAAACTGGAAAACAATATCGATAGTACATCTATTGCAAGCCATTCTCCCTTTAATTTCCAGATAATTGAACGGTATGATGTACTAGAGCTATTACTCTCTTTGAAAGTTAGTGGAGGTTGTGGACCAGATACTCTCACATCAACAATGCTGACGTATTCAGCTATACATATTGCAGGTCCTTTTACCTACTTGTTTAACAGATCAATATCTTTGGGTTGCTGTCCACAGGGCTGGAAACTGGCTAGAGTGGCCCCTATATTTAAAGGTGGCAACCCAGGATATTTAAACAATTATCGACCAATCTCACTATTGCCTCTAGTTAGTAACATTTTAGAAAAAAATATTGGCTAGACAACTATCTGAGTATTTAGAAAATCAGGATTTGTTGGATCAATACCAGTCAGGTTTCAGAAAATCACATGGGACATTGGCTGTTGTGTCGAGGGTCTTGGATGACATTGGATCAGCTATGAAGGCCAAACATTATACTGGCACCATGCTGATTGATCTCTCCAAGGCCTTTGATACAGTAGACCATCAACTTTTGTTGTCCCAATTAAATAAGATGGGAATTGATGGTTCAGTATTAGGCTGGTTCTATTCTGGTTCTATTCTTATCTATCAGATAGACGTCAGATTACCTCAGTGAATGGGATGGTGTCCACTCCCTTACTGGTAGAACGGGATGTTCCACAGGGCTCTGTCCTGGGGCCCCTAGTCTTTTTAATATATTTAAAGGACTTGGGGAAACATGTTGGTAACGCTTCTTACCAATTATATGCAGATGATACAATAATTTATACATCAGGATCCTCTGTTGGATGTATTCAACAGAGTCTCTAGGACAGCTTCAACTGTGTCCAGTCTTATTTCAATAAAACAAAGCTAAAACTAAATTCAACAAAAACAAAGTGTAACACCATTGGAACTTTTTCTCAAGGCAATGGTGGCTTTCAGTTAGCTATCATGGACAAAGCTGTGGATGTCCTGGAGAATGTTGAGACCTACTGATATTTAGGCTTTTGGTTAGATCATTTGGGGAAGGGAAACAATTTAGATTACTTAATTAATCATTTAAGCAAGATGGTAGGATTCTTATTTCATTATAAGCATTTTCTAGAAACTGATACTCTAAATCTAATTGTTTGAATGCATTATGGGGATATATTATACAGTAATTCTACTACTGATAGACTGTATAAGTTGGACACTTTGGCAAGATTAATACTAAAATGTCCAAGATTAACTCATCATTGTGATATATATCAGAAATTGAGTTGGCTCTCCCTCTCAAGTAGAAGAGAGTACCATAAATTATTTTTTTCATAGAAGTGTGGGTTGGATATGGTGCCTAGGTACCTAAAGGACAAAATAACCTTTAGGGTTCTTGATTTCTCCCTAAGAATTAGTCACTTTAAGGAAATGATGTTACTTTATACTTAAACAAAATGATCAGAGGTATTTTTTAGTCAATTTGTACCAAGATATTGGAATAATCTCCCAGATATGTTTCAAGATAAATATAAGAAAGCCCCTCCAGTCTTAGTATTAAAAAGATATCTCCTTTCTCTCCCTACCCCTTGTAACTGTTTTCAGATGGGTTTATAAACTATGTGTTTTGTTGAACAATACTTGTACTTCACAACTGTTTGTTAATTTGTGACATTGTGCTTTTATTGTAAACTGTGTTTTGTATGTGTAATTTGATACTACGGTCACCATTGAAAATGAGCTGTTCTCTATGGTCTTAACCTTAATGAACAAGCAAACAAAAACAAATTCTGGCCAGAGCTGGTACAGCTGCAGCCGAGGTTGTGGCAGAATACGGCACTGTCTACCATGTCCAAGATGGCTGACAGCATTCAGGGCACATGCACGACGACTCGTACATGCGCACTGGGCTCCAGTAAGCATCTTGGACACAGCAGATTGTGCCGTGTTCTGTTCCACTACCACCCGTGTTAAGTGCGCATGCATGATGACTTGCACATGCACACTGGGCTCCAGTAGCCATCTTGGACATGGCGGACTGTGCTATGTTCTGTTCCGCCACCAGCGCTGGCCAACAAAGTAGTGCAGTGGATGTGCAGGGATTGCTGTCCACCTCCAAATTTAAAATGTCTCTTCGGTATCCGGTAAGCTCCCTTTTTCTACTGTCCTTGCAACACATCTGCAGGGCTATGCCCACTGCAGCCATAAAAAGGTAGAGGCAATAAAAAGGCAGCAATACCAAAAGATGTCAGTGAAGTGTGCTCATTCTTGGGCATGGCTAGTTACTGTACAAGGTATATCAGAAACATTTCCACTGTAAGTGCCACACTGAAGGAACTCACATGCAGAATTCCAGTGGTCAGCTGCATGTCAAATGGCATTTGACACCATAAGGGACTTATTGAGCCCAGACATAACTATGGAATATTCAATCTGAGCCTGACAACAGAGTTAGTAGTAGATGCTAGTCCAGTCAGAACTGAAGCAGTTTTAACTCAGAAAAAGCCAGATGGTAGTCTTCCTTTGGTAGTCTCCTATGCACGTTGCAGCATAACTGAGAATAAAGAAAAGTACTCTCAACCTGAAAAAGAAGCACTAGTAGTAGTCAGGGCATGTGAGCATTATGTAAGCAATAAGACACAATGGGGTGTGCACTGGACACTTCTACCTCACGGCCAGGGGTGTAGTGATGCATGAAGCCACAGGCTGAGAGCCTTCAGCTCCTGTCTGTGTGCTAGAAGTGTCTAGCACACACCTCCATTGTGTCTTATTGGGCTTATGAAATGGGCATCAGAATTGTACATGAACGTCCAAATTATAATTCATAGGATAAAGTAACAAAAATGTGAAATATCTGTGTTAATTTTTTTTTTGAACTTGGATCATTTTATTGATAGTTTAAAGTACATTCATAAAACAAATTAGACAGAGATTCAATTCTGAATAATGGTATAGCACACTTTAATACATCTCCAAATTCACAATATGTTATTCCTTTACAGGTATGTACTCTACAGATCAGATAGAGGCTGAGTTCTTTCTTTGTGGAGTCAATAGAAAGAAATTATCACCCCATTTATCTCTGTATTCCAGCGAAGGGGCTGGTTTGACTCATATCTTCACTCTGCCTATATATTTTCTCTATAAAACATGGTTTAAACTATAATAATGTCAGTTAACAATCTCAATATTCACAGTAAGAACTCAATACAACTTGTTGCATAAAGATATTGTTACTAAATAAACAAAGGAAACTTAAAAGAAAAAAAAAAGCTAGTCGATGTGGATTTAATTTTCCCTTCCCCCTTATTCCTTAATATAATTCAATAGTCATTATTATTCCCGGATACATATATAATTTGTTTTCAACAATCTTCCCTCCCTCCCTCTCATATATTTTATGTAGATTCCCTCTGTCTATTAGGACAGGAGATATTGCTCTAGGACTGGGGCACCCTCCATACTTTCAATATAATTATAATACGGCATCCATTTTGCATTATATTGCTCTGTGGACAATCTCAGTCGAGCAGTCACTGCTTCCATCTCCTTAATTGTGGCAACATTGGTTTTCCACATAGTAAGGGACAGAGAGTCAGACTGTAACCAGTGTTGAGTAATTACCTTCAGTGCCACTGCCAACAATATATAGTACAGATATTTCTGGTTATTTGACCTAATTTCCACTGGTGCTAATCCCAGTATTACATAGGCTCCATTTACAGCAGAATTCCATTGGAAAATGGTCTGCAATGCCTGGCCGATCAATCTCCAATAATTGGCTATCTGTGGGCAATCGCAAAATATATGGGTATGTGAACCTCTTCCTCCACAGCCCCTCTAACATTTATCTGCTGGGGGGGCCGTGTAGTGCGCCGTTACCACTGGAGTAATAAAGTACCTTGAGGTTACTTTCCAGTTGAATTCTTTCCATCCCGGAGAGCTTGTTGTTTTAGATATCCCCAACCTAATCCCAGACCACTCCTCCTCTGATAAAGGTATATTCAGGTCTTCCTGCCACTTCTGTTCTATTTGTTGAATTAGCAGTTTCCCAACTTCTTCTTGGAGTGTTTGATACACATATGATATATAACCTTTGGAATCTGCCATTTGGCTTTTATGATAGATAGTAACTATTGGTGAGGGGGGGTCAGACAGAATCGCAGATACCCCTGTTGTTGTAGATATGTAGTGTCTACACTGTAAGAACCTAAAAAAGTCTTGTTTGGGTAAGTCAAATTCTCTCTGTAACTCTGCAAATGATTTTAAAGTATCTTTTTGGAAAAATTGAGATAACAAAATGTAGGCCTTTACCTTGCCAACGCCTGAAACATTTATCCCTATGAACAGCTGGGAAGTCAGGTAGGGACTCAAGTGGAATATATTTCCATATTGGGGGGGTATTTCCCACCATTGCCTAATGTCTAGCCATACCTTAATAGTATGTCTGGTCCATTTATTGTTTATTAATTTAAGGTCCGGATACAGAACAACCCAAAGTAATACTCTGAGGGGAGTGAGCTGATGAGCTGCTTTTTCCATTACATACCAGCCTCCTTCATAGCCTGGATTCAACATGTTAATGATCAGCAATGTCTGTGCTGCTTTATAATAATTATAAAAATCTGGGACCCCCCCCCTTCTCTTTGGCTTCTGTAAGGAGTTCCCACCTTTTTCTGGGTCGTCTCCCTGCCCAGATAAACTTAGATAACCTCTGTTTAAGTTCCCTCCAGTCCTTTCTCAAGAATGGTAATGGTAGGTTAGTAAATAGAAAGAGATACCTGGGTAATATGTTGGTTTTGATTGTATCTATCAGGTTGATAAATGTGAGAGATAGTGTCTGCCATCTGTTTATGTTTGCATACACCTTTTTTTTTTAATGTGCCGTAATTGATCTGATATAGCCTATACATTTTAATTGGGATCTGTATTCCCAGATATCTTATTTTTTCCTTTGCCCATTTAAATGGAATCTTCCCATGTAATTCCCTTGGCATGTTACCTCTTAATGGAAGGACCTCGGATTTGTCCATGTTAATTTTAAATCCTGAGATTTTACCAAATTGATTTAACAGATCCATAAGACGGGGAATTGGCCTCTCCGGGTCAGGAAATCTGACAAACACAGGTCCAAGATCCGTTATATCCCAGATTAACTCCGGTAACAACTCTGAGGATGAAGAGGAAATGGAAGTGAACCCACAATTGCTGACCACAAAATGGTGCTTCCCAGACCAAATTCCGGGCCCTGGTCTGTAACATTATGATTACAGTGGGATTCGAGACCCCAGCTCCCCGACCCCATTCCAAGCTGTTGCCTTCGCGCTAACCAACCTTAAAGAAGGCAGACACCTTACTGATATGCGAGGCAATAGATGAAGTGGTAAAGAAGGAATGGGAGTCAGTGGACCCTGCCTGCTTCCCAGAAAGAAGGTCATGATACAAAATGTATCCACTGGAAGCAGAGAAACTGGCATTATGGTGTACGCCTCCAACCGTAGATCCCCAAATAGCCTCACTAAATAAAAAAACAGTATTGCCTACGGAAACGGCATCTGGCCTCAGGGGTCCAGTAGACAGGAAACTTGAGGACATTCTAAAGAAAAGCTTTGAGTTATCTGGCCTAGGTACCAGAGCAGCTACCGCGGCTATATACAGGTATGCTACCCGTGCACAGCTTGAATGAATACAGGAGGCACAAAAGAGCATGACGCCTAAGTCAAAGTAAGCACAGCTTCTGGAAAACGCTGTCCTGTCTACCAAATACCTAGCAGATATGGTGGTAGATTCTCTCAAAATTAATGCCAGAGCAGCCACGTTGATTAATAGAGCACAACGGTGCCTATGGATGAAACTTTGGAAGGAGATAACGAGTCTAAAATCAATGCTATTCAAGCTGCCTTGCAAGGGCAATCTGCTGTTTGGAGAAGTGCTAGAGAAATACCTTAAAGGCAAGGAAGACAGGAAAACATTGGGAAAAGAAAAAAACAACAGGTCCACTTATCTCCCTGCAAGACAAAACTACCATTCTCACTCCTTTTGTGACAGAAAAAGAGGACAATACACATACCGAGGAAATAATTACAGGACCTCATACAACCCTAACAACAACTACAACAGATACTGTGGAAGGGGGTGCTATTAGGGGCAGGGGCTCCAACCCAAATAACAGAAGGGCTATTACAAGGCAATGACTACCAATGCTACAAAAGCTACCCAAAATTGCCCGTAGGTGCACACATAAGCCAATTCACAGAGGCATGGCAAAAATCCACAAATGACAAATGGGTCCTGGAAATCATAAACAAGGGGTATGCCATAGAATTTACAGACATTCCAAGGCAAAATAGGTTGATCCTGTTCCCAGTGTCAAAACACAAAATAGGGCTGAAACAGGTCCACAAGGTCCTAACAGACTTAATATAAAACAATGCAATATAGGAGGTACCACCACAGGAAAGGGGCCGGGGGTGTGCTCTGTATTCTTCATGGAACCCAAGAAAACAGGAGACTTAAGACCAGCACTAGACCTAAAGTTCTTAAACAGAAATGTTCAGTACAAACCATTCAAGATGGAGATGATACACTCCACACTGAAAACTCTACGTCCAGGGGACGTATTCACCTCAATAGATCTGAAGGATGCATACCTCCACATCCCCATAAGATCATCCCACCAAAGGTTTATGAGATTTCATCTGCTGGGCCAACATTTTCAGTACAAAGTACTTCCCTTCTGACTAGCGTCAGTGCCCTGAGTATTCACAAAAGTTTCAATCATGCTCGCATCAAAATTAAGAAAACAAGGCATATAGGTCAGACCATACCTAGACGATTGGTTAATCAGAACAGGTCAATCCAGCAATCCACCAGGGAAACACAGGCAGCAATAAATTGTCTAGAAAGCCATGGATGGGTCATAAACAGGGACCAGATCTGCTTAATACCCAGCCAGTCACTAGAACACCTAGGAACACTATTGTACACAGCCAGAGGGATAGTACAACCATTGGAGAAGTGAGTCATGAACCCGATAAACATAGTATCCAGGTTGCAGAACAGCAAACAACCATCTCTAGAAATAATATCACAAGCCCTAGGACTGATGTCTTCATGCATAGACACCATACCCTGGGCGAGATGGCACATGAGACCACTGCTATTATTCCTAATTCAACAGGGTCCCACATATAATCTGGACTTTACAAAAATGGTCACGATGCCACCACACATGACGTGCTCTCTACTATGGTGGTCAAACAGACACAATCTCATAAAAGGAATCCTTCTGGACATCCAAACAGACATTCAAATAGACACAGATGCCAGTCTCACAAGTTGGGGGTGGTAACAGGCCACAGGACAACTCAGGGAAAATGGTCCATTCTAGAAGCAAAACTACCCATAAACATGCTGGAAATATATAATGTATTTCTGGCACTACTACATTTCAGCAAGGAAGTCCAGGGAAAGAATGTCCTAACCTGATCAGACAATCAAGTGACGGTGTCATACATCAACAAACGGGGGGACAAAAAGCAGGACAATGCAAAGGGATGCAGAAAAAATAACTCCCTGGGCTCAGAAACACCTGGCAAGCATTTCAGCGATACATCTGGCAGGGAAGCGGAACACTACAGCGGACTGGCTAAGCAGACAACAAATACATCCAGGTGAGTGGAAATTATATCACCACATATTCCAGTCGATCAACAAATGTTGGGGGCCTGTGGAGATAGACTTGATGGCCACCAACAAGAACAACCAATGCCCCTAATTCTACTCCCACTACAGGGACTACAAGTTCATGGGCGTGGATGCACTATCGTCCACATAGGAGCCCCAGCACACCTAAGCAGCTGCTATTTACATGTAATGAGCAACGTTATCTCAGTAGGTAGCATCACCTGCTGTATGGTCCTTATTGTTAGAGTGGTGCTTGGTCATTGCTGATAATGTAGGATATAGGAAAATATTGTAGGAAGAAATACTTTCAGGTATATCTAATCTATAACTTAGCTTGCAATTTAATTCCCCGTTAACAGAGCCACAATGGTTTCCAAACACATTATTTAAAACAACTTGCAGTTTCTGACTGTTCTAACCTTACCTATAAGCATATAAATACCAGTAGCAGGCCTTACCTTCAGTTTTTAGTGAAATTTATTTATCTCTCTTGCTGGGGAGCTGCTGCGATGTGCTGCAACCTGTACAGATGCACATCTAGAACTGATCCAGGAGAGGCAGGCACACAGGGAAAGGGGCTGGACTTCATTTGAAGTCACATGTGCATCAAACAACCTATCAGGTGGACATAACCCACGACGTAAGGAAGTGGAGTGCCTCAGATACTATCCCCCACAATGTCCTGCATGCCAGGCAGTAACAAATGATGTGCTCCCAGAACCACTACTGATGTCTGAATTACCTGATACTGTATGGGGCACTGTTGCCATGGACTTCTATGGCCATTGCCTAGTTGCTATGGATAAATATTCAAGATACCCTGAAGTAGAGTTTATTGCTTTGACTGCAGCCACTGCAGTACTGACAGCATTAGACAGAATATTCTGTGATTATGGAATCCCAAGAGTGGTAAAAACAGGCAATGGACCTCCATTTCAAGAGTCTGATTTCAAACGGTTTGCAGACTACTTAGGGTTCAGCCTTAAGAAAATCACACCTTGTTGGCCACAAACTAATGAAATGGCAGAACGGTTTATGCAGATGCTTTGAAAATTATTAAAGACAGCTCAAATTGAACAGAAATCCTTTAAACAAGAGTTGTACACATCTTTAAGAAGCTACCAAAATGTTCACATACAACTACTAATAGAACCCTGGCTTGCACTAGTCTTCAACAGACCCATTCACACACAGTTACCTGACATTGCCTTTCAAAAACCCCAGGAGGACAGTCAAGTAAGTGTAACCCCCCCATGGCGGCTTACCTTGAATTGCCCCCAATTCTCCCATCTGCCCGTTCCTCCTGTGGTGTTCCTCAATTTCCCCCGATTTGTGCAGCCATCAGCCTGAGTCCTTTGCTGTGCCCCAGGGCCCTCAATCAGCTCCTGTGTTAATTTTTACCCCAAGGGGGCTTATGAAGCAATGCAGAGCTGCCAGCTTCTCCCTAATATGCTTCACAGCTGGCTGATGACTCACACGCACTAAAGTGCGCTCCTTGTTCCAACTGCAATTGCGGTCCATCCGATGGCTTTTTGGTGGTCCTGGTCCCTGTCTGGGAGAGGTTGGAGGCCAGTGACTTGAATAAGGCTGGAGAGAAGACTCTTGATATTTTAAATCAGAAGTGCCAATTGCGCTATATGTTTGGGCTCAGAGCTAATGAATATCAGTGAGCCTTATTAATATTAATGTGAGCACCTGTCTGCTGCCAGCAAACTGCATATTTTGGCAGTGGCGACAGGCTTGAGGCGCAACTAAATTATTAAATGTTGTGGTTGCTTAAGAGGGCACAAGTAATGCTTCAAGACAGTGGGGCTAAAGTAAATAAAAAGTAAATGTACTGGCTGCACCAGAACTTTATTGTTGGACAATGTGTGGACTGCTTGGGGACTGTGGTGGAACGCAGCCATATTTGCAGCCTGTCAGTCAATGGGAAAGCCAGGATTCATTACAGAGACTTTTGGGACTTTGCCAAAGCTTTGTGGGGGGAAAGCAGAGACTAAATTTAGGTGTCCAATCAGGGAGCCTATCAGGTGTCGAGGAGGCCTAATGAATATACATTTTTGGGACAGACTTTGGGATTCAGCCAGTCAGGAGCCTCAGAGAGCTCCCAAAACTCAGGGACTTTGCAGGCTGAGTTCAGTTCAGCGTGAGCACCTCCACAGGGAGGGGGGCTCTGGCCACCACTAGAGAGAATGGGCCTAGTGTGTTTATTGGGAGGCCATCCGCAGGGGAGGGGGGCTCTGTCCTCATCTGTGAGAAAAGTAGCTGCAAGAAATTGGAGTCGCTAGCCTGGGGGTTGCCAGATATTGTCCCCCAGGGCTAGCATTTACCTTTCCACATTTTGGGGAAAATGTGGGAGAAACCTAAATTTATCTTCAGCTGTGAGAGAGCTGCATGAATGTTCTGCCTCAGCAGTGAGAGTGCTGATGAAGCTGTAAATTCTGGAAATGAAAAGCTTTCTGAATAACTCTGAGTGAGTAAACTTCTATTTACAAGGGCAAGATATCTGGAGACCTGCTTGAGGCTGAGAAGCCCAGAAAGCCAAGAGGTGCTCGAGTTCTGTCTGCACCCTGCAATTGATCAGTGCTTGAGATAGTGTGGACATTTAATGCTAGTATGACCACGGATGGTCCAGTTTTGTGAAATGCTAATGTGACTGTTTAAGTGTTCCTAAAGGAACGAAGTGGAAAGTATCCTGAGTTCAAAGCTTTGCCTAGAGTTGCCTAAGAGGATTCTGTAAATGTCCAATTGAAGCTGCACGTACCAGCGTAGCCAAGAAGGACTTTTGATATTGTAATCTGTGCTTTGAGAAGTGTCTGAGTGAATTACTGACAAGTAAAGTGCTATCTTGGTTAGGAGTCATGCCTTGGGCTCCTGTTCTGTTTTTGAGAGAGCAAGAAATTTTGACTGTAGGAGAGCTTTGGGTCTTCTCTAACCTTAGGGGAAAGCACCCATGTTTGACAGACTGTGTCTTGAAAACTAAAAGGACCATGCCTGCTATGCTAGCTGCATGTCTGAAGGGATTGTGACCACTTAAAGCAATCAGAATGTGCTGAATGTGAAATGTGCTGAATGCAAGAGACTGTTTTTCCAGATTGGCCTGGGAGTCAGACTGGTGGTATGCCAGCTATGCATTGCCATATGTGCTTCCCGTGAGGGGCCCAGCCTAGACGGGGGGGGGGGCTGAAGCATGCTGGCCCTGGTCCTGGTCTGTTCCTAATGTGACTGCAAGCCCAGAGAGACAGGGCAACTGTTTCCATAGCTGAGAATTTTCCAGCCTGCAAGCTGTAAGAGCCTGGTGAAACGGGGGTCAGCCAAAGCTCTGGCCTGTGTCTCAGCTAAGCTTCTCTGCACCATTGATGACTTCAAAACCATGAGTAGTCAGTGTCATCCTCTGCTACCCTGTGAGAACTGTAATTAGTTAACCCAAGATCTGCTATGCACAACGTTAGGCCATAGCGCTAAAATTTAAAGTTTGCTTTTCCATGATCAGCCAGGATTATTAAAGTAATCTGTTTTAGACTTATGATTTTATGTATTGGTTTTAATTCTAAATGTTTGTTAGATTTGTACAGGTGCCTTGATCACTGGAAATGCACCTTATATAAATAAAATTTGATTTGATTTGATTAGAGAAAGGATGTAAATCTGCTTTTCCTTTAACGGCCCCAACCAGCTGCAATGCCAGCCAGCTCAGCTGCAGTTGCATCAGGCCTGCAACTAAGAACTTAGTACTGGGTACCCAGGTTTAATGTGTAGAATTGCGGGGTTCTATAAAGGTCTCGTACTGGTACCAGCGTAGGAAATGTGTCAGCTGATTATATATGCAGCTAGATAGCTAGATAGTATCCAAAACCTGAATCCATCAGAAGGTTGGTGGGTGGCCACTGTGATTGTTTGACTCTAAAATGCATAGAAACATAGAATCTGACGGTAGATAAGGACCGCTTTGCCCACCTAGTCTGCCCATATGCAGATTATTTTGATTGCAATGCCAAGAACGCCTATTAAAGCAATCCCAATCAATGTAAATATTTAACCTCTTCTTCCAATTCACCATTCCCAACCCTCACCCCTTGTAAATAAATTGTTTGCTTGTTTTTATAAATCTTGTGTCATTAGCATATTATTAGAGTGAGCATTTAAGTCCAAAATATTGTAATGTGGGGTTTTGGTTATTGGAACATGTGTGGGGTGACTATATGGTATTGTGGGTGGGTACAGCATCCAAGGGGGTAGTACCAGGTATTATTCAGACCCACTTAAAATATACTCTGGGTGGAAGCACTGTGCAAAAATTTGATCTTGGGAAAGAACCAGTCTTAAAGTAAAATAGGGACCCAGGCCCCTTAACCTTGGTTTGGCCAGCCAGGCAGGGGTAGGTAGCCTGTTGGGACATGGTATCCGGGTTGCACAAGAGAAAGAGATAGGAAGCCAAAAGCCAATATGAAGCAATACGTGAACAAGAGAAGAAAAGCCTAGGTCTCTTCTACAAAAATAGGGAACAAAGTAACTGTGCTTCAGGATAAGTCGTACAAAGTCTCACCTACCTATAGTCAGACTCCCTATTATGTTGTAAGCAAGAAAGACACTCTGGTTACTACAGGAAATGCTGCTCACTGAATATCTGGCAGCGCATCACATTTTCAAGTGATCTAGGATACAACAGTCACAAAAGAAGAGAATGGTGATACCTCAGAGGATGATTGGATTTCCTTCAGAAACCCAGATGACAGTTCTGCAGAAGCTATGCCAGACAGGAGATACTCAAAGAGGGCAGCAAAGCCTCCCGCAGGATTAACTGATCTTTAAAACTAAGGACTAGTGTTTAAATATTATATACAATATGGTAACTAAAGTGAACTCTGAACTTCGTAGCAAGGTTAAAGCATTATTTTCAGAATTACATAGATAAAGCAACCTATGTTTGTGTTTCTGTTGTGAACAAATTCCAAGTTAATGTCAAAAAAAGGGGAGAGATGTACTCTTTAGAGAAATGTGGTTCTGTTTCTTTAAACTGATCTCATTTAGTATTCACAGTGGCAGCAGATTCAGTAACATGTGAGGCACAGGGGGCCAGATTTTTAAAGGTCCGGGACTAACACACAGACTTTGCATCAAAAGGTATTGACACAAGGGGCATGCTGTGTCAGAACTTGCGGCAAACCAAATTTTCCAATGCTGCCTGCAGCAGAGCCAGGTGCACCTGTGCTAGACTGGCTTGCACCAGGCACATGCCATGCTGTAGTCTGCCCTATGGCGGAGAGGGGCTTGCAGCGGAAGCAGGATGCTACATCCCTGTAATTGGGATTTTTGATGCCATCAGGTCCAGGTGCGTCGATGCCGTCTACAGAAACTGGATGACCACAGAACTCTAGAACAGGCACTGTGGGTCCACCATTGGCCAGGACACAGGACAGGCACCAGTGTGGACAGGACAGCACTGCAATGCCTAGCCGGGGGTACCAGGGGACACACAATGTGGCACATGCTAACCTGGATTAGATACCGTGGCTTCTCATGCACTAGGATCAGAGGCACCCACTGGTGCAACATGGGCATGTCCTCACCAGCAGCCATGGCAGGCAGTCCTTATGACTGGGGATACCCCAGCCAACCATTAACCCTGGGGCCACCACTGTACATGAAAGACAACAGTGGCATCACTTCCCAACCTGCCATCAGCATCTTGGTGAAGATGCCGGATCCCATAGCATCACATGGACAATGGTGTCCAGTGTAGGGATGTAGTGTGCAGCATGGAGATGCACGGTGGACCTTTGCATGTGGAGGCAACTTCTACGTACATACTGTAATGGGGCTGTTCCATGGGAATCTGTGCTGTTCCAGAGAACAGTGCATACAGATGTGCTTGTACAGTACATGATGTACCTAGGCTGGTATACGTTGTGTACAGAACCTGCATCTCAATGCCTTGGGTGTCCTTTTGCCAACTCACCTCTGTCTGGCACACGCCAGTAGTGTACTCTGGCACCAGCTGGGGATGTAGAAGGTGTCATCACCATGGACTCCAGGTTCCCTGGGGGCACTGACAGTGGGGTGCGCCACAGCCACTGTCAAACCCCTCCCATGCACCACTTGTTTGGCACATGGGAATGGTTGCAACAACTCCCTGGACATTGCCACCAGGACCCCTCTTGTACTAAAACCAGGTGCAGGGTTCCTGGTGCAACAGACTTCAATGCAAGCTGCTGTTTGCTGCAGCTTGCATTGATCTAAGGCCCCTTTTGAAAATTGAGCTTTTAGGAGTGCTGCAATCTAAGAGCAGATAGAGAGCAGTGCTGGAAGCAGGGACATTCAGTTAAGTAATAAAGTGTTATAAAAGATGATGTGTTTGAGGTAAACTACAGAGTACAGTACAGGCAATACAGTATAAAAGAAAAATACAGTTATGCAGCTTGTTCATTCTTTTTATTTTGAGGGAGTTTTATTTTTTAGTGCCTGTATGATTTTTTAGTGAGTAAAAGTGACAACCACGTTTGTTGTAATGGGAATCAGGAATTTTTATGGCTGCATAGCAGAGTTATGCAACACATTGCTATGGCGTAATAGAGAGAGGGGACTCTGGCAGCATTTGACCGGATACCTTGACTGTGTCCTTCCACAGTGGAGTTGAAGCACATGCGGTCCTCTCCATTTAATACAGTGCTGTTCCTCCCCCCATGCACTATTTTCCTGCTCTGTGTTCTCTTCCAGTTCACTTCTGGGTTCAGGGCTAGCACTTGTTTACCTCCCCTTACATATGTAATAATGTTTCCCTGGTGTCTAATGGCACCCCCTACCTCCAAATGCTGTCCCCATTATTTAACAGTCTTTCCCTGGTGTCTAGTGGCAACCCCCACCCTCCAATCTCTGGCCCTGCTGTCCAGTACTGTTTCCCTGGTGTCTAGTGATATCCCCCACCCTCTGATCACCATCCCTACTGTCTAGTACTGTTTCCTTGTTATCTAGTGGCACCTCCTCCGATTATTGTCCCCATAATGTAGTACTGTTTCCCTGGGCACCCCCACCCTCCAATCACTGCCCCCAATATGTAGTATTGCTTTCCTGGTGTCTAGTGGCACCCACACCCTCTGATTGGCATCCCCATAAGGTAGTATTGGTTCCCTGGTGTCTAGTGGCACCCCCACCCTCTGATTGCTGTCCCTGTGTTGTCCCAATGTCAGCCGAAATAAAGAAAATTGTTCCTTTATATTTTTTTTAACCTGAACAAAATGAAAATGGTTCCTCATCAATTTGAGCCCCAACCCGACCTCCCACTCAGCACCCACCATCAAACACCCCCTCATTCACCTGAACATGCCCCATGGCAAATATCCACTCTCCAGCTGAAGACACTTCTTGCTGCTGGATCCGTCGACTGCAATATGAGAAACTAAGGTAAGTGGGGTTCAATGTATTTCAAAGGGGTTTTGAACCTTGATGCATAACTTTGTTTTTTTTGCATATTTTGGCACCAAATTTTCAATATGGCCTTTTAGGACCCCAACACATGACCAGTAGTGGAGGAATTATGGAAATCAGGCCCAAAAGGTTATTTTGTGCTCACATTACGAAATTGCCTTTTGGGTGGGATTTGAATATTTTCACCCTATTGGTCATGAGGTGGGGTTATGACATTCTTCTACGCCCTCTCATAACTTCAGTAATTTTAAATATTTTTACCCCAAATTTTCAACATAGCAATTTTTTCACATCACTTCATGAATGTGACAGTTGTCATTTTTCAAATCCTGGCACCTGTGGTGCAGAATGACATTTCGGTGACGTGGAATCACATTTCAGTGGGGATTTGAAAACTTTCACCTACAGGGTTCATGAGGTGGGGTGAAGCAGCCTCTTACTTCTTTTGGCTGCATCAGTACCATCATTTTGCAGCTGTATTAGCTCTGACAAGAGTTTGCTGAAAAAGGCATTGATATTGGTAATGTGTTGTGTCCTGCTTGTTAGCATTTTTTACCTGGGCATTAGCCAGATCTAAGCCATAGATGACAACAAGTCAGGATGCAGAATTTGCCTACTCATTTTATAAGCCGCTAAAATAACTGGCCATGAATTTTTTCAATGCAGGTGAGCAGTTATCATTTGTTGGAATAAGCAAGCATGTGCACACTTAACAATTGGGGTTTCGAGACACTCTCGAGCACTGCTCTCAGTCAAACGGCATTTTTTCAGTAGTGAAAATCATTCTTGCAAATGTAATGAACAGCTACAGCCTGAGACAAAAAAAAAAACTACCTAACTTTACCTTCAAACCGGAATGAGCACTTTTTAGTCCATCTGAGTACTAGACATAAAAACAACTTTTGTTGTCAACTGTAAGAAGGTCCTTTGTAACACAGTCAGTGCCTAACATGATACCAGCTCCTCTGCTAAAAAATTTTTTTAAAATACTAATGGCATCACAGTTCAGTTTTAGGGCACAGAGTGACCTTAGATTATTAAATTGCTTATAATGTCAAGGAACCAACATAAGTAATGAACCTGCATAATTAACATTATAAAATAGGTTGAAAGAATGCTGGCTCCTGATTGGTCAACAGCTATGTTCAACCAGGCCATTATCACAGCACAGTAGCCCAACTAAATTACTGTAGCTCCTGGCAATCAGGATGCAGTACAGTTAACAGACCCATATGTGCTAACTTGAGACAGAATTCCCTTATCAACCATGGCTGCTTGTTCCACACTACCTCAGGCCCGATTTCAGCAGTCCCAGCTCCGGTCTCCCATATCCTCCCTGTCACTGCTCTTCATCTACAAAACAGCTCCTGTACACATTTTGAATACCAACATATGAACATGTGACAATGTCAGCAGATAAATGCCTTATGGTATATCTAGTCTGCTTGAGTGTGCAGGTTCTTACTTTGTCTATGGAGGGATCCGCCCCTCCCCAAATCCCTGACCCCCTTCAAATTCCCCCTCCTCCTCCACAGCAACTTTCTCTTTCATTCTGTCACATCCTCTCTTGAAGCTATCAACTGTTTTCACAGAGACCATATCCTCTGATAACTCTTTCAATTTGGCCACCACTCTCCCGGGGGGAAAAATGCCTCCTCATCTCTTCTCTCTCTCTCTCTCTCTCTCTTGACTCTTCCCCCTACCAGTTTTAGTCTATGCCCCCAACTGGACTTGTTTCTAGTAAGACTTAAGAGGCTGTCCATATTCACTCTAATACCTTTAATGTGTTTGAAGGTCTCGATCATATCCCTTCCCCTTCTGTTCTCAAGGGAGTACATGTTGATACCCTTGAGCCTCTCTTCGTAGGTGTTGCCTTGTTGGCCCTGGACCATCTTGGTCACCATTCTCTGGACTGTCTCCAGCAAGTTAACATCCTTCTTAAGGTAAGAAGACCAATACTGCGCACTGTACTCAAGGTGCAGCCTTGCCAGTGACCTGTACAGTGGCAGCATGACCTCCACGTTCTGGATGGTAATCCCCCTGGCTATGCAGCTCAGCATTAGATTTCCTTTTGCTGCTGCTCTCCTGCAGTGTGCCAGGTGCTTCAGGTCACTTGTGATGATTGTCCCCAGGTCCATTTCTTCCTGTGACTTGGTAACCTGCATACCATCCAGCCAGTATTTGGTCTCTGGGTTTTTTGTCCCTAATTGCATAAATTTGCACTTTTTGCATTAAACCCCAGTTGCCATATCCAAGACCACTTTTCTAACCTAGCCAGGTCTTCTCTAAGTTCCTGTCTCCCCACTGCCATGTCCTCCCACAGAAATATAGAATTTGATGGCAGATAAGGACTGCTTGGCCCACCTAGTCTTCCTATTTTCCTTACCTACTGTAACTCTGCAGACCCTATTTGATCTCTGGCTCCTCCCCTTCCCCCTTTCCTTACCACTAAGGTTCCCTTATGCATATCCCATACCTTCTTGAATCCCACTACAGTTTTTGCCCCCACCACCTCTGCTGGGAGTCTGTTCCAAGCATCCACCACTCGTTTTGTGAAGAAGTACTTCCTTACATCACCCCTGAGCCTACTTCCCTCCAGCTTCATAGTACAACCCCTCGTTCTTGATCATCTTTTTCTCTGAAAAAGGCTCCCCCTTGAACCTTATTTATACCCGTGAGGTATTTGAAAGTCTCTATCATATCCCTCCTCTCCCTCCTTTCCTCCAAGGTGTACATATTGAGGTCCTTCAGTCTCTCCTCATAGGACTTTTGATGCACGCCCTGCAACATTTTAGTTACTTTCCTTTAGACCACCTCTACTCTGCCTATGTCCTTCCGGAGATGTGGTCCCCAGAAATGAACACAGTACTCTAGGTGAAGTCTCACTAATGATTTATACAGCAGTATCACCACCTTTCTCTTTCTGCTGGTGATACCCCTCCCTATGCACCCTACCATCTCACTGGCTCTCCCCACTGCCTTGTCACACTGTTTGGCCACCTTTAGGTTATCAGATATGATCACCCCCAGGTCTCTTTCCTGTTTGGTGGTCACCAGTACCATTCCCCCCATTTTGTACTCCTCCCCTGGGTTTTTCCACTCCAAGTGCATGATTTTGCACTTCTTCACATTGAAACTTAGCTGCTAAACTCTTGACCACTCCTCAAGCTTTCTTAGATCCCTATTCATTTTTTCCACACACACCCGGAGTGTCTACCCTATTTCAGTCTGCCCAGCTTGTTTAAAATCTACTATGCAGAATGTTGTCGAAGGCCTTACTGAAATCTAAGTAGGCCACATCCACTGCTCCACCCTGATCTAATTCCCTGGTTGCCCAGTCAAAGAAATCTGTCAGATTTGTTTGACATGACCTCTGCCCAGTGAATCCATGCTGCCTTCGATCTTGTAAGCCACTGGATTCAAGATATTCCACAGTCCTTTCCTTCAGTAGTGATTCAATTAATTTTCCCACCACCAAAGTCAGGATGACTGGCCTGTAATTGCCAGCCTTCTCCCGGATACCACTTTTGAGAAGCGGGACTACTTCTGCCCTCCTCCAGTCCTCTGGGAAAACTCCCGTCTCCAGTGAGTGGTTGAAAAGGACTGTCAGAGGTGCAGCCAGTACCTCTCTGAGCTCCCTCAATATCCTTGGATGTATCCCATCTGGCCCCGTTGCCTTGTAAACTTTCAGATTTGCGAGTGCCTTCAGGACACTCTCCTCTGTAAATGGACTAGTGTCCACCTCCCTTTCTTCAATGCCCCTGACATTTATCTGTGTCCCTCTCCTTCCCTTTCCTCCATGAACACTGAACAAAAGTATTTGTTCAGGGTGTCTGCTTTTTCCTTGTCTCCTTCCACACACTCTCCCCCTTCCCTCCTTAGCCTTACAATTACTCCCCTGGTCTTTCTCCTTTTGTTTACATACCTGAAGAATATCTTGTCACCTTTCTTTACTGCCTGAGCGATTTTCTCCTCCGTTTGTGTCTTTGTGCTCCTGACTGCTTTCCCTGCCTCCCTTTGCTTCTCCAGATACACCTCCCTAACCTCCTCAGTCTGTGTCTCATTATATCTCCTGAATGCTAGCTTTTTTGCCCTTGCCTTCTCAACCACCTCTTTTGAGAACCATAGTGGTGTCTTCTCCTCTTGCTTTTGCTTAGTAACCTGATGCAGAAGTTTGTTGCCTTCACTATCCCCACTTTTAGTTCTACCCACTGTTCCTCCACTCCACCCAAATCCTCTCCCCCTGCTAATCCATCCCTAAGGCATTCCCGCCTCTTTGTAAAACTGGCCCTCCTAAAGTCCAGGACCCTCACCTTTGTGTGGTTTGCTTCAGCCACAGTTCTTATATTGAACCACCCCATACGGAGATCACTGGTCCCCTGGTGGCTACTCAACGTGATGTCTGCAACACTGTCCCCATTGGTGAGTACAGGTTCCAATATTGCTCCTTCATGAGTGGGCTCCTTTACTAGTTGCCTGAGGAATTCCTGCTGCAGAGAGTATAGGATGTCCCTGTTCCTAGCTGAAGCTGCAGCTGGGATGCTCCAATCTACATCCAGCAGACTGAAGGCCCCCACCAGCTGCACCTCCCCCTTATTTGCCATCTTTTGGATGACTTCCACCAGAACCTTATCCATCTCCCCCCCCCACGTGCTGTAGGTCTGTAGATCACACCAGTGTGAACAGCGGCTCCATTCCCCATCTCTTGGGTGACCCACAGTACCTCCACCCCTCCCTGTGTTCTCTGTATCTTTGTTGCTTTTATGCTGTCCCTCACGTAAAGAGCCACTCCTCCCCCTTTCTTACCCACCCTTTCCTTCCTGAACAAAGTATAACCTGATATGGCTATGTACCAGTAATGGTTTTCATTGTACCATGTCTCAGTAATGGCAACAGTGTCCAGGTCCGCCTCTGCCATAATGGCTACTAGGTCTGGGATTTTATTTCCAAGACTTCAAGCATTTGCACACATGGCATACAAATTCTGTTACCACCCTTCTTGTCATTCCCCCTTTTCCCTTATGCCTACTCTCCTTACCCCCTCTGCCCTCATTCCCATCCCTCTTAATTCCTATCATTTTGTTTTTCTTGTTATCAGGTACCCTTGGGAATTTGCCTTCCTTAAGGTTCTCCCTTCTGACTACTTGAGCTTGTGGGGGGATAGTTTGTCTCCTTGCTTCCTTCTGTCACCCCCTCAGCTAGTTTAAATGCTCACCAATGTAACATTTAAACCACTCACTGAGGACTTGTGTTCCCCTCCCAGATGGATGCAGGCCATTCCCCCTGTATAGGTCTTTATCCCTCCAGGTGGGACCCAAGTCCCCAATGTAGCCGAATCAATCCCTTCTGCATCACTCCTTCAACCATTGGTTGAAGCTCCTGGTACAGAGTACCCTATCCTCCCCGTCATAGACAGGCAAGTCCGCAGAAAAGGTCAGTGACCGTGCTACTTGCCTAAGACTCCTCCCCAACTCCCTGAACTCCTCCTGCACCACCTTAACCTTGTCCATAGCCAGATCATTAGTCCCTAGGTGGACAGTGACATCCAGCTGTCCCTCCTGTCCTGCTGCCCTAGCGATCCTCAGGATTCACTTCCCATCCCTCTGAGCTGTGGCACCGGGTAGGTACCTAACCTCTTTCTCCCCCTCCCATCCTGCCCCTAAATCTATCCCCCTCATAATGGAGTCCTCCACCAGGAGTTGCTTCCTCCTCCTCCTCTGGGGTCCTTTGCCACCATCTCTGGGGACTCCACTATGGAGGTCCCCCACATCCTCCCTGGTCACTACTATGGGTGCCTCCACTGGACAGTCCCACTCCTCCAGGGCAGTGTAGGAATTGTGTAGTGGCACCGTGGTGGGATGTGCCTCTGACTCACCAACCTCATGCTTCCCAAGCCCACCATAGTCCAGCTGCTCCTCCTCCTTGTCACAGAGCTTTGTGTCATCTGTGAACAGACAGATTTTACCCTTGCTTACCATCTGCTATATCACCAAAGAAGATGTTAAACAACACCATACTGAGTACTGAGCCCTGTGGGACCCCCTTGGTTAATGGCCTAGCTTCCAAGAACCCCGCCCCAACCACCACCTTTTGGCTGCTGTCCTTCTAGCAAGCTGGATCCCCACTCCCAGGTCTTCTAGCTTCCTGACCAGTTTCCTATGTGGCACAGAGTCAAAGGCTTTGCTGAAGTCCAAATACAGGACATAAACCACTTGGACCCTGTCCACTGTCCTGGCCACCCAGTTGAAAACATCAATCAGATTGGTCTGGCAGGACCTCACTGACACAAACCCATGCTGCCTCTCATCTTGCAGACCATTTTCCTCAAGAAAGCTTACCAGTCTTTCCTCCAGGATAGTCTCCATTAGTTTCCCCACTTTTAAGGTCAGAATGACTGGCCTGTAATTCCCTGGTTCATCCCTTGGACCACTTTTGTGGAGAGGCACCTCATAAGCAGACCTCCAGTCCCTGGGCACACTCCTGGACTCCAGAGAGGTGTTAAACAGGTCTGCCAGGGGGCCCACTGGCACCTCTGTAAGGTTCCTTTGGACCCTTGGGTGCTTTCATTTGGTCCTGGGGAATTGTCCACCCTCAGAGACTTTAGGTCCTAGTGCATCCTGTCTACTACCTCTATTATGCCGTCCTCTTCCCCATCCCCACCCCCTGCTCCCTTGTGGCACTGGCCATCCTTCTTTGTAGTGAAGACAGAGCAGAACTGCTTGTTAAGCACCTCCACTTTTTCCACTTCCTTCTGCCCAACCCTCCTCCTTTAATCTGACAATCTCATGTTTAGCATCCTTCTTCTCACTTATGTATTTAAAGGACGCCTTTTCACCAGATTTTACTCACTGGGCCAGCTATGCTTCCTTTGTAGCCTTTGCCTTTCAAACCACTCTGCTCACCATCCTGGATTTAGCACAATAGCCTTCCCTATCCTACTTGAAATACATTTGTACTTCCAGAAGACTGCCTTCTTTTCTCTTATTGCAACTGCCATATCCCTTCTGAATCCGCTGGGCTTTTTGGCCTTAGATTTTTTGCTTTTGATTTTGGCATACTCACTTGTGGCCTCCATCAGTTCCTACCTAATTAAGGCCCATTTCTGTTCCACCTCTGTCTCCTTTCTGATCCCAGCAATGTGTCCTACCAGAACTTTTCCCATCTTCTTAAAGTCAGCCTTTCTGAAGTTCAGAACCCATGTCTTGGTCCTAACCATCACTCTATGCATGTCCAGGTGGAATCACACCATGTGGTGGTCATGTCCTGCAAGTGGCCCTTCCACCTTTACATTCTGAAAATGCTCACAGTTGGACAGGACCAGGTTGAGTATGGCGCTCTCCCTAGTGGGCTCCATGACACCCTGTGTCAGGAATCCATTCTGGAGTGTGTCTGGCAGCACCTGCTCCCTGGTACTGGTGGTATTGTCCAATCCGCCCAGGAAGATTGAAGTTCTCCATTATTACTACCCCCCCCAAAAAAAAAGAAATCCTGCATTCGACTCAAGTGACTGTGGCTGCTAGCCACTGCCATTACACAACTCCATCTCGACCACACCAGGAGTATCTTTAAAATAAAAAACCACAAGTGGACATGCTTGCTACTGATTTTGGCAAGTACCTGCTGCTTCCCTGATCCAGCCAACAGTCTGTTAAGTGTGTAGTGGTGAACACCACCTAGTCTGTCCCAGTGCCTGATGCTAACTTAGTGCTCCAATTCAACCAGCAGCCACCTCTCTTTCAACACTACGCTAACATGCTTCACTAGTGTCTGAAGCCACTGCCTACCCTCCCTTAGTCCTTACTAAACTGCTGCTTATATGCTGCATACGCACCACCTACTGACAGGCTCACATTTGCTCTATGTCCACACTAGACTATTTTTTATCCAAAATTTGAACTGAAATACAAAAAAAGAGTTTTTTTATGATAATAACTAAAGAATTTTTTTTTAACTTCAGAAATGAGTTTGTTGACTAAAAAAGAAGATAACATACAGCATACAATTAGTGTACATCATTGTTTCATCCAAGTACAGAAACCACATCTGTTACAATATGGTCTAAACTAGTTCAACTGAAGTCCTTTTAATAAACAAATTGTAGTACTATAATGGACAAGTAAAACTGAAACAAGTTTTGTATAACCCCATCCGGTAAGTCAGCCCCACCCCGATACCTGAATTCAACATCACGGAGTCCCTGTGACCTGGCTAGACAACTGGCATCCAATTGCATAATGGCAGATGTTGTGACAGGTTGACCCATGTCTAGGCAAAAGCCGTGAGTAAGGTAGCAAAATACCAGACCCCCCCTTTTACTTTCACTCTTTTTCTGTTTGTATTATTTTTACCTATATTTGTATTTTTTCTTACTGTCCTTATGTTCACTGCTGGATTGGCCACCTACAGTACATCTCTACCCCCTGCTCTATCTCTTTAGCTTATCCCCTCTCTCTTGAGTCCTGTGTGGACAGAAATACATTTTCTGATATATATAAAAAGAAACAAAAAGGAATTCTAGTGGAAAACCCAGGGCTATTTGGAGCACAGCAGGTGCCAATTCCGTGCTGTTTATTGGGTACTGTTATCTGCCTTAACTACAATACCACAAACTGTGATAAAGAAAGGAAAAGAATGTTTTTAATCCATTTTGCTGCAGTTTATATTTTTCTTCCGGATTTCTGGGTCCTGTATAGAATTATTTAAATAAAGCAGAAATAGTGACAAAGAAAAAGGAAAGCACTGAAGATTCTGTTTCAGTGCTGTATTTTCTTGTTGGCAGCAAATGCCCCTCCGTGTAGGGGTGAAACTGGGGACCGTAGCATTTATTTTGTTAGAGTAAGCAGGGCATGTGTTGCAGTGAAAGGAGGGTTGTAGAACCCTCTGTGAACTCTGCCTGAAATGCTCTAGATAAACAAAAGGTGGTAATGTTTCCTGCACAGAGCGGTATTTACTATCACTGTTATTGCTGCCGCCACTCTGTAACTTTTCCCTGATTCCCTATCTAAAGTTAATTATATAGACTCCTAACTGACTGGCTGGCTTAAGTATATGTTAGAAGCAATGCCAGCCAGCCAAGGAGTCAATCAGAGTGGCAGAAACTTTCCTCTTTTCCTGCCCGAAGCACTCCGTAGTAAAGAGAAAGGCAGAATCCTCAATTGAGGCAGGATTATGTATCGTGGAGCGGCATTACTTTCCACTTTTGCCGCCGCTCCATGACTGTTAAACACCCCTGGTTGCTTTACAGGGTTAAATAAATAAATAGAAGACCCTTCAGGGTCAAAAGAAACAAATTAAGTAAAAGGAGAGGGACAGCATGAGAAACATAGTTAAATAGAAGCATGCATACTCCTCGCCCTTCCTCTCTCACTCCTATGCCCTATTGCACTTGTGTGAAATATACCATGGGAGTGCTCTGTTCCTCTCTAAAATTGATTGAGTAGACAAGCCTCCTGAGCTGGGAAAGGGGGACAGAGGAGTCCCTGTTTTAAAAATATGCTTTTCTGTTGGTGTCAGGGGTATTCAGCTGCATGGGGAGCGCAGTTCAGAACAGAGCAGCAAAGCTGTTCACTTTCACTTTTTCTGCCGCCGCTCTGTGTCTCTGGGTGAACCGCTTGGCTCCAGAGTATGTTTTAAAATGTTTAGGAGCTGCCCCTAGGAAAGCTGAAATTGATCTGTTGTGTATTTTAAGTTGATGTCAGATTGCATTCTGTTCAGGAGAGAGCAGTTGAAGTTGGAAGCCAAGGCCCAAATGAAAAGTTTACAGACGGCTGGAAATTTCAGCTGTCGGAAAAGGAAGGGAGCTTGAAAAGGTACTCCTTAGAAATAGCCTCTAGAAAAAGAAAATGATTTCCTAAGGAATGAAGGCAGTAGGGCTCATTATTGTGTGGTAGAAAAACAAAATAATGACAAATTAGCTTCAGAGAAAGATTTCATGGGTTGGCAGGAGAAGAGAAGAGGGGAGAGCACCCTCATTTTCTCATTCTCTTTGCCAAGCTCAGCGAAACTTCATCTGTAAAGACTATTAAAACAGTTGGCTGGAAGAAAGGAAATAGGCCACTGTACCTATAAAGAAGGGTTTTCTGACTTTGTATAGTGCTGGCAGCCCACAGTCTGACTGCTTATAAATGAATCATGCCATGTGATTTCACTAAAGAAGAGAGGGGCCTAACCCCATTAGGACTGTATTTAATATAACTAAGGAGTTAGCAGGCTCTTAAGTCACATATGCTTGGAAAATTATATATGTTATGATGCAGCATGTTAGTCCCTAGTAGGTAATAGATTGTACTGATACTGTGCTATATTAGAAAAGAAGAAATAACAGGGTGTTAAATAATTACATGGTCATCTGATTGTGATGTCACCCTTATACTGTATATAAGCCCGCCATTAGGGGGATCTATGACAATAGGGTGAAATACGACCGGTGATCGGTGGCAGGGTGCAAGCTGGAGTAGGACAGCAGGAATGGCGGATGTGCCAGAGGGTGAGAGCCAGTGGGTGAGCTGGGGGGGTAGCGAGTAGGGTGACTGCACAAGGGGACAGTCGGGCACGGCATACAGCTGCCACGGTGCACAACAAAGCGGCAAATGCGGGAAGTAAAAAAAGAAAAAACACTGCCACCACCACTTACGCAGACAGTGAAACAAATAAAGGTGGGGGGGCATGCTCGATCAGCGACAAGCACCGGACAGGGATGACACCGGGGGCAGGCAGGGGTGCAACAGGACACGGAGCACAGCGTGGACAGGGGACACTAAGAGGGGCCCAGCACCAGTGTAGCAGTGCAGGGATGTGTGCAACAGGAGAGAGGTGTGATGGCGGACAGTAGGGATGTGCTGGTAGGAGGCTCCATGGCAGGGCATGCAGAGGGACACTGGTGGGACACAGGTGTGGACAGGGACAGCAGGAGGACAATGGCAAAGGGGGCCTGGGGAGCAGGCGCAAGCGCAGCATGTGCCACACACAACTACACCTGCAGGTGCAGATTGTAAGCAAGGCCATGTAGGTATTCAGGTGTGTCCCTGCCACTGTACCCCTCGACAAGTTCCTCGAGCCATTGTGTGAGTTCACGGTACCACTGCTTGGTGCATGGGCACCCTGCACTGGACACCTGCATCTCTAGCTGGACACCTGGGAGGCACTCCTCCCGGAGCAGACAGTCCAGGAAGTGCCATAATGTGGGGTGGCTGGCCCCCACCCTTGTGGAGAAGCCCGTATGCCAGCCCTCCACGGCATTATTGGTCCTGGCATGGCCATCCAATGTTGCCTGGGACATATTCCATGCGGACACAGGGAACAGGGGCCTACGGCGAGCCATCCTGCCCACTGGATGGCTGATCCATGTGGCCTCCATGTAGTCCAGGAGTGGGTGTAGGTGGTCATCCTAGGAGGCATAGAATGTTGTATGCAGCAGCTCACCATGTGCCACCTGACAGCATCCTCCAGCACATATGCCTGGGCCAGCAGCATTCGGATCTGGATTGCGAACTCTGCATCTGAGACATAGCGGGTCTGCAGGCCAGGTATCTGTTGGAGCTTCCTCCATATGGCCTGGCTGTAATGAAAGAAAGAGCCTCTAATGGTCGTGTTCACAAATGTTGCTGCTAAAGCACGCCATGCCATCCACGCAAAGTCCATAAGGACGGACCCTGGACACACACACCCACAAGCCGATGGGTGACCCTGAAGACCTGTGAGTATGCCCTCTCCAACCAGTGGGGCATGAGGGCATACACCACAGGCAGCATGATGCCCTCACACAAGTTGTGCATGGTGCAGAGCTGCCTGAACAGTGGTGGTGCACAGCAGAATGTGCCATCCATGAACCATTGTTCTCATGTGACAAGGTACTGCAGCCCCCGTTGTGTTATGAACTGCAGGATGTGGTCCTCTGCAAGGCCACTGTCATGCTGCAGGAAGATGTCCCAAGCTCCTGTGATGGCATACTCAAATGGCACGACCAGGTCCTGCAGTGACACGGGTGTGGCATGGCCACCCTGTGCCATCTGGCGCTCATGCTGCACTGTGCGCTGCATGTGTTGCAATGCTGGCAACCTGCCAGCCACTGCTGGGGAGATGTTGGTGGTGCACAGTGTGATGAAGGTGCCAGTGCCCTCAGCCGTGGTCCTCACCCACTCCCTCACCCGTGTGAGCAGCTCGCATGCCCCCTCCTCCCCTACATCGAGGATGTGGTTGTGGGCTCTACTGGTGTATACCACCTCACCCACTATGGTGTGCATGTGTGCAGGGCAGCTTGAGTGGTGGTTCTGCACACACCGCCAGTATGTTTTCATCATTACCTCCTTGTCCTGGCGGTACAGGTATCTGCCATGGGACAGGAGGGTCTTCCCCTACTGGCTTATGATCAGACACATTTCTGCCATGCTTACTCTCACCTTTCTGGAAGGCCATTCCTGCAGCACTGTGCTCCTTACATTGGGGGGGGTCATGTGCCTGCACACCTGTGTGGGCATGTATCCCCGCCCACCCCTTGCCCACTGTGCATAAAAGTAAAATGTCTGCAGGTGTGGCACGCTATGGCTTGGTGCTGGTGGTGCTGCCGCATGTCGTCCGCCAGTCGGTTGCAGTGGTCACGGCTGGTGCATGGTCTGCTGGTGCATCCTGGAGTGGTGGTTTGCTGATGGTGGGTAGTGCTCAGGTAGGTGTGTGCTGTGTCCTGTACCCTTTGGAGTACTGAGTGGTGGTTCGAATCTGTGGCTGGCTGGCTGGGATGGTGTGTTCCTGCGGCGGGTGCAGGTCGGCGTGTGCTGTGTGGCGAGTCGAGGGCTGCACTAGTTGTTGCATGCATTGTCCTCTGCAGTGCTCCCAGGGCTGTGACGCTCTGGGGGGGCAGTTTGGGGGACATTCCATCCGGGGACAGGTAGGTGGTGCGGCGGTCTGTCTTACACCAGTGGCCACCTCCTGCTGTGGTCAGTCCTTTGCCGGCATCCCCTGTTACTGTGAGTGCTCCTCCACTACTCGCCTTTTTCCCCCTTTGAACTTGAAGGGAGTCACCATAGACGGAGTCGTTCTAGTGCCCTGCTCACCATACATATTGTGGCCGGAATGGAAGTTTGCCCTACTGCCACTCACACACACGCAGAGTCGCCCACAACCACATCACCATCCATTGCTGTGTGCCCCTCCAACAGTCACCCTGCATACATCACCATTCAGTGGATAGCCCTTAGGCTTATGCCCTAATCATGGGCTACCCACTATGGGCTAGTTTTTATGGCTGTGGGAGTAGCCCAGTAGACCTTCTGCATTCAGAAAAGGGCTGATGTAATTTTTGCTACCAAACAACATGATAGAGTGTTAAAAATAGATTCCGCCACCAAGACCTCATTACTATGTTGCCTGTGGGTGTATAGGAAGCTATAGAACACTATTTTTCCTCTGGCTTGAAGAGTTAATTGAGCCCACTGAAAGTAAATGCATTGTCTTCTGGCAGTCATTCTGTGTCAGATTACCAATGGATAGTGCAGACATCATAGAAAGCTATTGGAAGTAGAATGGGTTAAACACTCCCTGGAACTTTCTGCATAACAAATAAGCTGTGCTGTGCCCTCAGCCCCTAGGAACACCTCATTAAGCCATTTGACACCACCATCCTAAGAGCAGTCATTCTGCTACTTTACAGGACATTCCATAGCAAAGAGTCCCAGTGATGCCTGTTTCCAAATAATACACCAACTTCATTTTTTCAGGCATGTAGTTTTGGGCTACTGTTTCTATTCTACCGAATGTTCTTAACCTGCAATTTGTGACTATTGGTGTTTACAACTGAATGATAGTAACCACATTTGCTTCATTTGCAAATAGGTAGGCGTGTGTGTCTAATTTCTGTTTGACTTAGGTTACACATAGAATCTGATCCATTCATAACATGTTGTATTGTGGTTAAATAAACTGATAAATGGGGGCTTTGGTTTCTTTTACAAATTAATTTTTCCTGACCATGGATATACTAAAACAAAAATTTCTCAAAAAATGTTTAAAAATAAGGAGTTAGCAGTAATTTAGTTGATGTGGTGTAAAGAGCTGCTCATTGGAAAATTACCTGGTTTTGGGGGGTGGAGCTGCCACTAGCAGAATGGGACTTCATGGATGGCGGAGCTCATGGTAGCAGAAGAGGCATGATGGCATTAAAAGCTTAATGGTGTGGCTGCAGAGGCACCAATATTTGAGCATGACTTTGGTAGAGGACTAAGTGTGACTTGGGGTGGACACTGCCTGTGTGTGTATAGGAAGCTGTGGAGCATTACTTTTCCTTTGACTTGAGGAGTTAATTGAGCCCACAGAAAGTTAACTCATTATCTTCTGGCAGTCATTCTGTGTCAGATTACCAATGGATAGTACAGACATCATAGAAAGCTATTGGAAGTAGAATGGGTTAAACACTTCATGGAGCTTTCTGCATAACAAATAAGCTCTGCTGTACCCTCAGCCCCTAGGAACATCTCATTAAGCCATTTGACACCACCATCCTAAGAGCAGTCATTCTGCTACTTTACAGGACATTCCATAGCAAAGAGTCCCAGTGATGCCTGTTTCCAAATAATACACCAACTTCATTTTTTCAGGCAAGCAGTTCTGGGCTACTGTTTTTATTCCACTGAATGTTCTTAACCTGCAATTTGTGACTATAGGTGTTTACAACTGAATGATAGTAACCACATATGCTTCACTTGCAAATAGGTAGGCGTGTGTGTCTAATTTCTGTTTGACTTGGGTTACACATAGTATCTGATCCATTCATAACATGTTGTATTGTGGTTAAATAAACTGATAAATGGGGGCTTTGGTTTCTTTTACAAATTCATTTTTTTTGACCATGGATATACTAAAACAAAAGTTTCTCAACAAAATGTTTAAAAATAAGAAGTTAAGCAGTAATTTAGTTGATGTGGTGTAAAGAACTGCTCCCTGGAAAATTACCTGGTTTTGGGGGGTGGAGCTGCCACTGGCAGAATGGGACTTCATGGATGGGGGAGCTCATGGCAGCAGAAGAGGCATGATGGCATTAAAAGCTTAATGGTATTGCTGCAGAGGCACCTATATTTGAGCATGACTTTGGTAGAGGACTATGTATGATCTGGGGTTGGGGGATCATCAGAAATTGAGTGAGTCTTGGTATTTTTAGCATAATGGTTTTCTGAAACTTCAACCTTCAATTGGTTAGACTCTGCATCCATCCGTAAAGTATGTCACTAAGCCACATGCAGTGGGGTATGAGTAAAAACCAGATCACCAGACCCAGACCAAAGATGCAAAATCTGGACTGGGTACAGCTTTTGCAAATATTGCTGATCCGCTCACCCCAGATGATCTGGTCTTGCTTTTACCTATCTGGTCTGGTCCTGACAGTTCAGTTTTCAACCATGCCAAGGAAGGGTTGAAAAACAGTCTTCCAGGAGCAGACCAGATACATAAAAGTCAGACTGAACAGTTCAGCCAGAGTGACCAGACCAGCAGTATTTGTGCAAGTTGCACCCAGTATGGCCAGTTTGGATTTTTAAAAAACTGCTGTGGTTCAGGTCTGTCAGTCCAATTTTTAACCAATCAATCAATCTTTATTTTATACTGAAAGGTATGTGAGCAAAAATGCCTGTTTACACAAACGTCCAGTTAGGCATAAAACAAGAACAGAATACCAGGTCAAACAATTACATAGTAAAATACAGTATAAACAGGTCAAACATAAACAGGTCTAATACAGAGATCTTGATGGATATACAGAAGAAAGGGGAAGCAAATAAATAATAGTGACAAATTTACAGCACAGGATGTAGTTGGTGGTACAATTCAGGAACATGAACAGTTGGGTGATGCGTCGAAAAGAAGAAGTGCAAGTCCTGCAGCACCCAGATCCTGCATGCGGATGAGCATTCCCGCTGTGTGAGCTGCCTAGGCCCCAAACACTGGGTCAAGGACTGTGCACCCTGCTAATCCTTCAACCAGGCCACATGGATTAGGCACCAGAACAAGCTCAAAGCCCACTTGCTGGAGAAGTGTCTAGCTTTGATGGAAAAGCAGCTGCAGCATCTATGGGAAAAATCTTCTTCTCCAATGCTAGAACCCAAAAAGAAGAAAAAGGACAAGAAGAGGCACTGAGACCGGGATAGGTCTCCATCCACTTGGCGGTGACCATCGGGCACCACTGACAATGGAGGGGACTCCACTTTGGTAAGTACCCCTACTGCCAGGTCTCCTACTGCTCCGGTGGATCAGACCATGGCGTCCCTGTCTGCTTTACTCATGGTGCAGTTGGGGCTCTTCTGGGACCATGGAACAGCTATTGTGCTCCCTAGGCCCATATCTTCTTCAGGGTCTATCACCAGCAGCCAGGTCAATAAGTCACTCCCCGGCCCCACCGAGGAGCGCACAGTCACAGCTGATAAGCTGGACTCCAGCTCTGCTGTTGTCTTCATGACCTAGGCTGATAAGTCAGAGGTTTACTCTTCTGACATCTGCACGGCTGTGGCTGATAAGTCGCTCCCCAGTTCCTCTGGGGAACGCACAGTTAAGGCTCTCCCGTCAGGGTCGTAGGATACCCCCGACATCGAGTTGAGCCAGCTGCTGGATACACAACAGTCTTTAGAGGGTTCCTCGCTCCCACTGACCCAACTAGACTCTCTGGGCTTGCCTGAAGATCAAGAGCCGGAGGTGGGCACTAATCTGGAGGTTCCCCCTCCTTTGCTGGGTCAATTTCTTCCTTGTTCAGCCACTGAGCCTATTGTTAATCCCTCCGGGGACCTTCCATCGGGACCTCCTCAACCCAAGCCCCCTTGGACAACCAGGTTCCGCCATCTTGGACTCCAGCTCCCCAGATGATGGTGGGTCTTCTGTCAGGTTCTACTCACACCCTGATGCCAAGTGACCCTTCATCAGATGACCCTTCATTGGGTCTGGGTATGTCTGGCACTCCAGCCATTCCTCAAATGCTGGATGGCCTTCTGTCAGGCCCCCAGGCACCAAATCTTCCAGTGCTGGACATTCCTGTGCCTGATACAGTGCCAGTCCCTTTCAATGTCCCTATGGGCCCGACATCTGGTCCTTCTGGACCTCCTGATGGCCCTTCAGCCCCACTTCCTGTCAGACCTTCAGCTCCACCTCTGGCTGGACCTATGGGCAATGTTCCGGCCTATCTGCCACCACAATACCCAATGTACCCTTCACCAGGTTATCCAATGCCTGGTCTTCAACCCATTATGTACCGGGGTACCAGACGTTGGGCTATGTCTAATCAAGGGTATGCTTCTTCTGGCTTGCCCTACTTCTATCAGGCTCATGGATACCCTCAATATCAGATGTCAGGCTATCCATTATTCCAGCCTCCTCCTCCTCCTCAGCCTCAGCCTCTGTCTCCACAGCAGCCTCAGGCTGATATCCAGGCAGCGTTTCAGAAACTGATTCAGGAAGCCAGAACTCAACTAGCCTCAGAACTTGACCTTCAGAAACCAGTGGCAGCCTCTACTCCCACCTCCTTTCTGACCCCTAGATCAGCCTCTTCTGTGGATTCCCACCTTTCTGGAGAAGCCTTCTCTAGACACCAGGTCAGGGATAAAACCCAGGACACTCCTCTAAAAAGGGTTCAGACCCCCCAGCAGGCACTCTTCGGACTCTGACTCTGACTCATCCTCCAGCTCTGGTACGCTTGCACCTATAGAGCCTCAGCCTAAGGCGTCCCCAAAGTCCCCTCTGGAGGACCCTTCCTTTACAGAACTCCTCATAACTATACAAAATGCCTGTGGCTGGGCTATCCAGGAACAGGATCCAAAGTGGAAAAGACTTGTATAGCATCTAGACATGACTTGACACAGCTCCTATGCCCATACTGCCTTAGACTGGGTCCCATGAAGACCTAACATCCTCTATCTGGCAACAGCCTTCCTCCATTCCAGCTGTTTCAAAAAAGGCAGACAGGATGTACCACCCCCCCCAGGTGGGGTCACACACCTTACTGGCTATTCTAATGCAGACTTGGTTGTTATCACAACTGCCCATGACTGGCCCTCTGAACCTAAACATTTGAGCATGTTTCCTCCTGATAAGGAGTCTAAGCAGCTGAACAGTTTCGGTCGCAAGATCCATTCTTCCTCCATTTGTGCCCTCAGGTCCCTTAATTATGTGGCTCATATGGTTTCCTACCAGAAATCTTCCCTGGCCTCGCTCGAGTCCAAGCTGGAAGCTATCGAAGACCAGGAGCTTGAGGCCGAGATTGCCAAGACAGTAAGAATGGCTAAAATCTCCTGTCGTCATGCCCTCTGGGCCACTTATGAGATAGTAGACTCAGTTATTCACACCACAGCCACTGCTGTCTGCATTAGGTGACATTCATGGCTCAGGATTCCTGGCTTGGCACAAGATGTCCAGACTGCCATCCTGGATGCCCCTTTCTTGGCATCCATGTTATTCAGAGGTGACATCAAGGATATTATTAGTGAACTGCAGGACCACAGTAAATTCATCCGTGACATCCGCTTCATGACCAAGGCAGTTACAAAGGCAAACAGTCTTTTCATCAGCAACAGAGATGCCAGACCAAAGAGGCCCCTGCCAAATGCCAGGCCAAATGCTGGTATCCAGCAACAGGAACCCCTACTCCCCCTGACAAGTCCCAGAAGCCCCCCAGAGGAGCTGCCAGCTTTCTCCCCTTATCCTCTTGACTCGTGGGGGACCCCCACCTCCTCCAGATCCTCTAGGGGAACCAGTGGGGGGGAAGATTTGCCCTCCACCTTCCGGGTTCGCAGGTAATAACCAAGGACTCTTGGGTCCTTCAGTTAATAGCAAGAGGTCACATCATAGAGTTCCTAGACAGGCCTCCAGACAACTCCCCAGGCCTCTCCCATTATCCTCCAAGGCACCTGTCTCTGATAGGGGATGAGATGCAGGCTCTTCAGCAAGAGTCAGCCATAGAGCCAGTGGCTCTGGCACTGATAGGAAGAGGGTACTTCTTCCATTTCTTCCTAGTGCCCAAAAAGATGGGCAACCTAGGACCCATCTTGGACCTCAGCATGCTCAACCTGTACATTGAGTACAAAAGGTTCCACATGTTCACCATCCAGGGACTTCTACCCATGCTCCACAAGGGTCATTGGCTTTGTGCACTGGACATGCAGGATGCTTACCTGCACATTCCTGTCTTCCAGGTCCACCACCACTTTCTTTGGTTTGCCTTCCAGGGGGGGCATTACCAGTTCAAGGCTCTCCCTTTTGGCCTGTCCTTGATACCTCAGGTTTTTACCAAGTGCCTAGCAGTGGTGGCTATGGCCCTATGCTGCAGAGGAATTTAACCGTGCCTGTATCTGGATGACTGGCTTCTGTCAACTCCATCACAGAGCAGTCTGAGGGAGTCCCTCTCCTTCACCCTGGACCTCTTTTCTAGACTTGGAATAACAGTTAACTATCCCAAGTTCCACCTCTCCCCTCCCAGTGCCTACAATTCATTTGGGGTAGTGTTGGATATGGTTCAGGGCAGGGCCTTCCTCCCATTGGACATTGCAGAGACCCTGCCGGAACAGGTTAGATTAGTGGCCAATTCATGCTGGACCACAGCCTGGTCAATCCTCCATCTTCTTGAGCTGATGGCAGCTGCAATCCCTACAGTTCCTTTAGCCAGACTGAATATGAGGGTGACCCAATGGACTCTTCATGTCCAATGGGATCAGTGGCTGGACAACCTGGACCACAGGGTCCTAGTGTTTGGGTACATGAAGAAGGATCTTCTTTGGTGGCAGGAGTTGTCCAATCTCTCCACAGGGGTTCCCCTTTCAACCCTCTGCACCTACCATGACCCTTACAATGGATGCTTTGTGTCAAGGCTGGGGAGCCTACCTAGGAGACCATCAGACTCAGGGAACATGGTCTCAGCTGGAAGCATCTCTACACATCAATGTGTTAGAAATGAGGGCAGTGCTGTATGCCCTCCAGACCTTCCAGCCTCTTCTATGTCTGGAGACACTCCTGGTTCAGACTGACAATATGTCTGTGGTCTGGTACCTGAATAAACAGGGAAGCACTCGCTCATACCCTTTATGCCGGGAGACACTGCAAGTGTGGTTCTGGGCAGTCCAGCATGACCTCCCCTGACTGCTGTCCATGTGATGGGCATCAGCAACATCCTGGAAGACAGTCTCAGCTACACCACTGTCAGGGCTTATGAGTGGCAGCTAAATCAAGAGGTGGTCAAAAGCTTATTTGACCTGTGGGGTTGACTGGAGATAGACCTCTTTGTCTCCTATCCAACACAAAACTACCCAATTTTTGCTCGCTTGTTCCTGAGCATGGTATTTTCTGGTGAGACATGCTGTCTCTTTGCTGGACAAGGAGGTTCTTGTATGCCTTTCCTCCCTTCCCAGTGATTCACAGTGTTCTTCTGAAGCTACAGGCGAAAGGGGCTCACATGATTCTAATAGCCCCTCTTTGGCCTCATCAGATTTGGCTCCCTCTGCTTCAACAGCTATCAATGGAACCCTCAGTACCTCTGCCTCTCTGCCATGATCTTCTGACTCAGGAGCAGAGCAGAGCAGACTGGTGCATCCGGGCCTCAAATCCCTCCACCTGCATGCGTGGCACCTGTGGACATATGTGGAATAACTCCTATTGTTATTATTTTTTTACAAAAATTGTCAACTGTGCAGATGCATTTGTAAAAAATGAATTATAATAGTGAGACTTTTTGAAAAATTATTCGACTTACCATACTTATGCTTGTCTACCCACTTACTCAGTCTCCTACTTGTTTCTGTCCTTGTACTAACTAATTCCTGTTGCTTCATATCAAGGGGTTGTTGATTTTCATATTGTGTGTGCCTGGAATGGAGCAGCAATAAAAGATAAACAATGCAATACCCTCAATAATACACATACCTGAGTTTACTTTTACCTAACGCCCATTTTTAGGTCTTGTACAGTAAGATCTTTCTTCAAGATAACAACTTGTAATGAAATGTGTAAGATTTATATTGACATTTAAGTATATGCACTTTTATATTATACTAATTATGTATGTGTGTACTGTATAGCAATCTCTAAAAAAATTAATTAAACACATCAAATGTCTTCCTAAATATGTCTCAACATTGTGTTTATCTTCTACCTTGTCACAACATGTAGTTGTCTCAGCAGTGTTTGCAATTAAGGTACAGTGCCTTCATGTATATGATGGCCCAGTCCTGTTGAGTTGATTGCTATAACAGTGCATAGAATAAAATGTGAAACATATAGTTAACTGTAATACAGATGGTGGCATTATTTTTATATCTGCCCTTTCTCAATGTACCATACTTTGGTTCAGTTAGTGTATGCAACAACAATTCATGTTTATGTTTAAGCCCATGAAACACCCTTATCTAGTTAATGCATTTACAGCCATAGTGGCTCTGCCAGAACTTGTTAGATAGGGTGGTCAGTTGGATGTTGGCTGTGGAAGGCGGAAGACCTTCTGGTAGTGTATTGCTTTCACTCTATTCATATGAAGATTTGAAGAGGCTGAAGCAAAGCCTCAGAAACTGGAGAGAAACAGTTGTCTGATTTTTTGACTAACCTTTTTATTTTTACTTTCTGTTCATTTTATTATTTATTTGGATTTGGAAATAAAATGCTGAATGCATCCATGCATTTTTTATGCACCTGATTTGTGGTCTGCCTGTTGATGTGTTATCCTAATCCCACGCCCACTACAGATGTGCCTCCCATGTGTGGGCAAATGAAGTAATATTTATCAAAGATCCTGACTGGGTGCAATATATATGTTTTTTTTTTAAATATTTTAAATGACTAAATTAGACTCATTTCATAATTGCAATAAGGCACTACAGGGACTGTGTTATGGCAGGCTAATGACCCTTCTCTGGTGGTGGTAGCACTTGTCTTCACCTTGTGCTTCAACTCAGCTGAGATGGGCCATTGTCCCAAAATAATGCACCTCCTGGCATGCCTTATTGCTCAACTAAAAGTTTGTGTGTGCGCATATGTGTGTGTGTATACGCACGTGTGCTGGGGTGGGGGAGTTCAGGAAGAAAATTGATGGCCAGAAATGATATAAATAAAGCATGTGGTGATGTGTTTACTTAAAGTTAACACATACCCTTGGTGTATAATGCCTGAATAAACTCTGAGAGCTTTGCTTTCAGATTTATGTAGCATCACCCCCTCAGGTAAGTATTTAAATAAGCAATGATACACAAAGGGATGTGGGTTGTTGTCTGATAAGAGCACATCCCAGGTGTGGAGTGAGGAAAGAAATACCTGTGCCAAGTGCCTTCAGCCCCTGGGAAGTGCTCTTATCAGGCAACAACCCACATCCCTGGAGTGCCTTATTGCACTTTATAGAGGTCCTATAGGTTAAAGGGACACTGTCAGCTTTGCCCCACCGTGTGCTTCAAAATTGCATGAATGTGCCTCTTGGCACATACACAACAGAAGATTACTATAGAATGCACCCCCATAGCTCAAAATTCCCAATCTGTACACATTTTTTAATTTTTGCCTTTTCAGTGATTCATCCGGTCCGAATTTAAGTTACACACCTACCGGAAACTGGTACCAGTCAGGAACGCGTGTCTGCTACAAGCGCGACCCCAAACTGCATTTTTTCCATGAGCACGATATGAAAATATACTCCACTGATCCATCGTAGTAATTCTAATGTTTAGTGGGCACTCCGAAAATAAACCGAGAACTCCAAGTTAAAATAAAAGTTTTCGGCTGAGGTCGAAATCCCGCACATGCGCAAGAGCAACATACTACTGCACATATGCGGGATCTTTGCCAATTCACATCTGCGCATCGCAGATTTCGATCTCAGTCAAAAGACTTTGTTTAACAGCTTGGGTTCTGGGTTTCTTCAGTGCCCGCCGCGTGGAATACAATGAATCGGTGGAACATGACCATGTTGTGCTCGTGGGCGTACGGTTCGAACGCGTATGAACTGCGTGTTCCGCTATTATCGGCTCGATGAGCGTGACTTGAACTCCGACTGAAAAGGTAAAAAACAATAAAAATGCATACAGATTGGGGATTTTGAGACATGGGGGTGCATTCTGCAGTAATCGTATATTGTGTGAGTGTGTCAAGAGGCAAACTCATGCGATTTTGAAGCAAACGGTGGGGCAAAGCTGACAGTGCCCCTTTAACATGTGTAGGAAAAAAAGAAACAAAAAAGTTGTAAAAAACTTTTAAAAATGAGGGGATTTGTTTGTTTTTAATGTAAAAATAGTATACCCATTACAGTAACACTATGAATTCACAGTAAAAGTGCTTAGTTGCCAGTAGAAGGTACCGGTGCTTTGGTTTTCATTTTGCATGTTGCTGGTAAGGTTAAATCAGCCCTCCTCCAGCGTATCTCTGTTTATTCCCCCTCCTACTACTCTTCTCCCCATCAACACCACTGTAGAGTGGGTTATTTAAAAAAAAGTAGCTTTGTGAATTAGAAGGTTTTGACTGCTTTGGTGTGTGACTTTTGGCAATATGAGTGCTGTGATAGATCAGGGAGCTTGTGTGATTATTACTCTTCCCCTTATCCCACCACTGACATTGTAGCCTGGTGTATGCTTAAAAAAAAGAAAGAAAAGAAAGTAGCAACAAGCTCTGTGAACTGGAAGGTTTCAGCTGCATTGGGCAAGCGACTTTCAGCAATAGAAGTCACCTTAAAAAGATTGCGGCACCCCATTTTACCATGTGTTCCTTCAGTAAAAAAACAAATGAAAACGCATGATCAATTTAGCCGACCCAGTGGCGTTGAGGGTTTGAGGCACTGGACGCCACACCTCACTCCATGCCAGCAACCTAAGTTCAGGAATGAGCCCAGAACATCGAGCGTCGGCAGGGGAAGACTTGGATCGAGCATCCAATGACAGCTCTCCTAGTCCTGGGGGAAAGGATGGGATCCACACTGCGCTCTGGTGGTCCCTGGGGATGCCTGGTGGTACTGCAGATGCGTGGGTGTCTAGAGGAGGGGAGCACGGCGTATGTCTGCACATTTGTGCATGGACATCATTGCATGTCCATGCTTCCATTGGGCAGAAAACGAGAAAAAGGGCTGGGCGCCACCATGCAGCTTGATGGCCGCGCCCTGCCATGCAGGGAGAACTGTCATGGAATCATGCTGGGGGGGGGGGTTGGCGCCAGTCTGGCTGGCATGGATTGGGGAAGCCCTCCAGTGGATCAGCCATGGCCATGCTGGACCCCCTCATCATGCGAGTGAGCCTGCTGCTCTCCCCATCTGCAGGGCCGGTGGCTGGATGACCCCACCGGTAGGCACTGCAGTGGGTGCAAAAATAGGGATGATATATATATAAAAAAAAGATCAATTTAGAACTGGGTGCTTGAATTTTCTTGCATGAGAGAAGATGGTGGCGGCAGTGCGGGAAGGCAGCTGGACAGACTGCGGGAGATACACTGGCAGCTTGTAGGAGTGCAGCAAATCGGGGGCATGGATGAGAGACCTGTAAAACCAAAATGACATGAAACTTTTTCAGAAGGTTATTTATACAATTTTTTTTTTTTTATGTGGGATGTGTTTCTTACTTGTGGGGTGGGGATGGGTATTTAGTATGTTGTGTGGAAATGTTAGTTTCTGGATTAGGGAAAGCAATGGTGTTAAATGGTGTTCACCTAAATAACATACAGTACCTAACGGAAAGTATTTTAGGCATGGATCCATCTTTCGGATGAGATGTTAAACCGAGGTCCCATTTGCCTGGATTGGTGGTAGTTCAGGTGGATGCTAAAGATCCCATAGCACTTATTGAAAAAGAGTAGGGGAATTTTGTGTTTATTGAAACTCAAAAGAAAATCACAACAATGCAAAACAAACAAGGTAAACAAGAAAAATGACAATACAGTACCATACTACAATCACGTAATAGGAGCATCAGAATCAGTGATCCACACCAGATTGTGCCAGACAGTAGACAAAAATCGAACATTTTGAGTCTGTTTTTCTAAATAATAAACATCACATATTGCCTTCAGAACATTATTAGCAAGGACAGCATAAGAAACATCTTTTTGTTGCAATGTAAACAGACAGCGAGCATTCCAACTATACCATTTAGCAACAGCAAAAAACAAATTTAAAGTACTATGATGCCAAGCCCTCCAGGAGGTGTCATATCTACCATAAATTAATTCCTTATAAGAGACAAACTTCAGAAAAGGCATTCTCCAAAGAACAGCCAAATAACCCTAGAAAGGCTGTATAAAAGAGCAAGCAAAAAACAAATGATGGATGGTTTCTAATACTACAACACACTGAGGCCGAGCACAACTCCTGTCCCCAACCATTTTATGTTTCTGATTTGCCTTAACAGTTTTTCATGACAGCAAAGCCATAAAACATCATGAAATTTTACAGGAATCCTCCTATCTGTGAACAGTTTAAGCACTGCCGGTTCAGGCCGGCCCGTTGGAGCAGCGGTTGGATTTCCACTCACGATGCTGGCGACCCGGGTTCAGGAATGGACCCGGGTCACTGGAGGGCCAGCTGGGAGGAGATGGATGGATGGAGCATCCTCTGGACTGCTCTCCTTCTCCGGTGCACAACAGACCCCTGGCAGAGGCTGGGAGTTCTGATGCAGCCGGCATCTGGACGTTAGGAAGGGCAGGGTGGACGCGGGATGTCATTGCACGTCCCGGCCCCCAAGGAAAAAATAATGTCCTTTGGGGACAGGAAAAATCCCAGCCTAGCGCCTCCGTGACACCCTCCTCGCTGCCTTCAATGTGCTCCCAGGCTGGCTCCCCAACCCGATCTGACATTCGTGACACAGGTATGTGCCACGACCCCGCCCTGGGGGATAAGCCAGGGGGCATAGGGGAGTGCAGCTCATGTGGGTGCAGGAGGCGGCAGTGGACGTGACTAGGGCTGAGTTTGGCACTAGACTAGACAAAAAGCATTATATAAAAAATAAAAAAAAGGGCACTGCCGGTTCATATCCCACAGGACAAGTAGGAACAGTCCTGGCCTCAGTGAAATGAGCATCCATAACTTGCCCATACAATTGCTTTTTGCTGAAAGAAATAACAGCCTCAAAGGTAATATGCCACCGATGAAGTTTAAGAAAAACTTCACGTAAATATGAAGGTGCAAAAGGAACTGATTTAAAAGTTTTCTGAACATCCTGCATACCAAACAGAAACCTTACCCAGAAATAAAGGAATCCACCCACAATCCTGCTGTAAGCACAAAGGCCGCAGGTTAACATGTAAAAAATGAAAAAAGAAAAACAAAATCCTAAGCCACCCTTCTTTACAGGTAAATACAGGATATTCTGTTTAACAGGATTTAATCTACTGCCCCATACAGCATGAAAAAGCAAACTTAAAATCCACATCTCCCTTTCCTCAGGAGAGGGAAACACAGAGGCAATATACAAAAAAAGAGGAATCAAAAAGTCTTAACCATAAAACGTGTTTCAGCTTCTCCATGGAAACCTTATTCCATTTATCCACAAGAGCGGATCCCTTGTGAAGACAGTCATCCCAATTTTGAAAATCCTGCCTATCCCCCCCAAAAGTAATACCCAGAACATGGAGAGGTTACCGAACAAGAGAAATACCTGCAAGGCTAGTAGGAGAAGAAACCAAGGAGTCAACCGAGGCACCCAACAGTGTACCATTACATTTGTGAGTATTAAGCTGGACGCCCGAAGCAGACCCATAGAGAGAACAAAATTCCACAACCCGAGCAATGGCCAGTTCATTCCGAACAATAACACACTAATCATCAGCATAGGCAACAGCAGTAAAGGGAAGTCAAATCGATTTCAAAGTTAAAGGGGTAAAAAATCTAACATCATTCAGGACTCGAAGCAACACATCAATGGAAAAAACATACAAAAGAGGGCTAAGGGGGCAACCCTGTTGAACCCCTCTATGGACAGGGATCATCGGGCCCAAATAACCGTTTACCAAAGGTTGGACAACCGCATTCCGATAGGCAGAGTGAATCCAAGCTATAAATCCCGGAGGCAATCCATAAGCCACCAAAACAGCCCATAAAAAGGCATGGGTAACCGAATCAAAAGCCTTTCTTTGGTCCAAAGTAAGGAAAAAAACCCAGAGAAGCACAGAGTGTCCCAGTCTCAAAAACCTCACGAAGTAGTAATAAGTGATCAGTAATGGTTCTACAGGAATGCCACAGGTTTGGGCCTTAGAGATAACATAGGAAGCCACACGAACCAAGCAATTATGTAATACTTTCATCAAAATTTTAAAATCAACATTAAGCAGACAAATGGGCCTCCAATTATCCAAATCCTTCTTTTCACCCGTTTTATAAATAAACTTAACAATTCCAGTAGTCATGTCAAGAGGGAAAGAACCAGAACGCAAAACATAATTATACATCGCAGTCAATTCAGGAGCAATCATCGGACACAAAAGCTGATAAACCTCACCCAGGATACCATCCTTCCCTGGGGTCTTCCCTGTATTCAAAGTCATAGCAACCTGAGTCACTTCCGCAACCTGCAAGTCTTGTGTAAGATCCTGAGAAAGACTAAGAGGATAGTAACCAACTGTTGTAAGGAGGAAAACAACCCCACATCACCAGAATAGGCACAAAGCTGGCCCTGTAAATATTCAGAGACAGCAAGTGAAATACCCCTTGGAGCAGTTTGTGCAACATGACTAGAATCCCATACCTCTGCCATATGTCTGTGCTTCACCCTCTCTGCACAACTGGGAAATGGACAAACTGGGGCCAATTTCTCTTGTGTCCCAAAAGCTAGTTGCATCATTAGGGAAGCAAGCTGTTTCGAATGAAAAGCTTTCATATCTTGCTGAATACTACTGATCTGGTTCGTATAGTCATGTGTTGAGGTTTGTGCCAAGCTCATCACCCTTTGCAGCTGAGAACGAAGGGTGTGATACCTAACCTTATCCATATCCCGGGTATATCTGCTTAAAGAAATCAGTAAAGCACTTAAATCAGATTTTAAACATTCCCACCACTGTAATGCATTATCAAAAGGTTTTTTTCCTCCCAACTAAAAACAAAATCTGTTGAGAGATGGTCTCCTTCTGTAACAGAAGAGTATTAAATTTCCAGAGACCAGGCCCAAAAGGAGCATCAGGGTTCCCAAGGACAATACTCAATTCCTTGTGATCAGAGTATTCCACTGCAGTAACCCACACTCGATGCAGAGGAACACATTTACTAATAATAAAGAAATCAATACGGGTGGCATATTGCCCACGCTGAAATGTAGGAATCCCCTTACCATGCTTTGCCGTACAGGCATCAATCAAGGATGCTAAGCGGATCACAGAATTAAAAAAACTCATATCACTAAATACTTTAGTCGTTTTGGCAGTATTACCCCGATCCTGAAGTGACAACCCACAACTAAAATCTCCACCAAAAATAACAGGCTGTGTCAAGAATAAATAAGGCCGGACAGCATCAAACAGATCAACCCTCTCAGCCTTTGATTGAGGTGCATGGATATTAATCAATCTATAATACTGAGAATCAATCTTAACATTCAACAACAAGACACGCCCAGGAAGCAAGTCCAAAATCTTCAAAACCTGAACTGGAACTGTAAATAAAATCCCAACCCCCACACAACAATACAGACCCACAGACCAGTAAGAGGCCCCTCGAAACCACTCATTCAATGCCTGTGATGTCTCAGCAACAGCATGCAATCTGGTATCCTGGAGAAAAATAATATCAGCAACAGTATCCGGAAAGCAAGTAAACACTATCCCCCTCTTAAGTCTATTCTTAATACTATTCACTTTAATTGTAAGCAATGTAAGTTGTAGCATCACAAAAGGAGAAGTGCACTTTTATTTCTTCTTAACATGCTTCCCTGGAATGTCAGGCCTACTCTTAGGGGCAGCTCGCTGTCTAGTTATCCCAACCACTTGCAACTCGTCACTCACTTCACTAACATCTGAGTCAGAGGCAACATCCACATGACTGTGATCACCAGAGGAAGCCTCAGAGTCAAGCCCCTGCCCATCCTCCAAATTTTGTAATGGGCCAAACTTATCAGAAAGAGCAATCTCAGAGACCTTTTGAACCTTAGAGGCAGGCTGCTTCCAGGACTGTCGTCACCTAGAAACTTGCCTACCTACTCCCGGAGCAACCACTGGGGGAGGCGGAGGAGGCATAGAAACAATACCAGAGTCCTGAGTGGTACAGTCAGGGTCTACCTGCATCAGCACTAACGGTTGTTCCTCTGCACAAAAAGCAGAATCATCAGAGGGAACTACCTCCCCCTCACCAAGTGCCACATCCATGGGGGGGGAGGAGCAGGAGGTACAAGAGGGGGCACTACAGGATCAGAAACATGGGCAAGTCATGTAAAATCCCATTGTGCTGTAGCTATCAACAATCTCTGCTCCTCCAGGTCACCTGGCCCTTCTTTCTTATGAGCAGCCTGGGGACAGTCACTGAAAACATGTCCCTGGTACATTGCAAGCCAGTATGACCCAGCAAACCACACACCATGCATCTAATCTTGTCACAGGTAGCACTAATATGTCCTGGACAACCACATTTATAACACGTTTTAGGTTGTCCAGGATAAAACAAAACGCCCCTATCACCACAAGAAAAAAGAAATTAGGCAAATGCTGGACTTCACCATCAATGAGCTTCAGAGAAACACGAAATTTCCACCCACCCATCCAAATCCCTTCAGCATCAAAAATAACCTCAGGGTGACCCAGAACCGTGCATTTTTGCTTCAACCAAAATAACTAATCAGTGATGCTAACCCCCTTATTACGAAAAAGGACAGTAACAAGTTTCTGAGTTGGCTTAGATAAAGGGACAACCTCAAAAGGAGCCCATAATGGAGTACTTTTAACATGAGGATATCGAACCCCAAATTTTTCAAGTCCAGACTGTAACTTGAAACTGACATCCCACCCTTAGCTGTGTTTAACTATATAGGCACCTGAATTCACGTGATAAAGGTGGGTCCAATCATTTTTGTGCATCTGTCTACTTTCCTGTCCGCAAGTTATACTATCTCACCATTAGGTGTCGCCTCTCACACCATTTGCTTCAGAAACATCTCCCTATCTGACTCCAGCAACAGATTTCTGTTACAACTGTTCTACTCCCTCTGATTCCTGGTTCCCACCAACCCCTTTTCTTAGCTCAACTGGTGTTACTACCTTCCCTCAGTTCTATTATCCCAATCCCCTCAATCCTACCTAGTTTTCCCCCTTGATCTATCATAGCTGCTTCTCTATCTCCAAGAGTCTTCTTCCTTTCTTATACCTCTCCAAGTTCTGTCCTGTCGCTTTTCTTTATCCCTCCTGCCACAATGATTTGGGCTGTTATGAGTTGCCTAACCTCTACAGTTGCAGTTCTACTCGCCCTCAACTCAACTTTATCCCTCTTCATGGGTTCCCCCACTCCCCTGCCTGTGACATCCATCTGGGACTTCACCTACTCTAACATGGTGGCTGTGCGTGCCTCCACACCTACTCCCCCTATGTATCTCAGTCCTAAACCTCTAGGGTCACTACTGAGATTTATTGTCTACAAGAAGCTTACCTCCCCAGGTTTAGTAGCCTGTGCCATTGCTCTAGCTATGATTTGGACTACCACGTTATCCCTCGCTCCAGCTGGTGATATTGAAACTAATCCCGGCCCTCAGGTCATTCTTCCCCAGATCCATACTGGGGCCACTCATCTCTTGCCACAGGCTTCAGGACTGACATTTGCCCACCTTAATATCCACAGTCTCATGGCCAACCTCACCAACCTGGAGGCTTGGGTCCAGGTGAATAATCCGGATATCCTTGTGCTATCGGAAACCTGGCTGAAACTGACCATCTTGGGTCAGAGCTGTGGACTACCAGGCTATTTTATGCACCGGGTAGACTGACCACACACCAAAAGAGGGAGCGGACTTGCCCTGTACTACAAGGCTCACCTGGATGTCGCCCTCTATCCTACCCCCCCTCTCCATAATGGCGAAGCCATACACGCAGTTCTTCTTCTCGGTGGAGCCAAGAAGCTGCACATTATTGGGACTTATTTACCTCCATGTACTAGTAAGCTTGGACTGGAGGAGCTCATCAAACATATTCCTGCCTTGACCAAAAAAAAGAGGTAATCTGTCTGGGTGACTTCAACCTTGACTGGCTTGGACCGACCGCTTCTTCCCTTGCTTCTACCATCAGTAAGGCCAACCTGTCCCAACTCATCTCCTCCCCCACTCGGAAGTCGCCGAACAGCTCCAGCTGTACTATGATTGATTGATTGGATTCTCACTAACTGTATGGACTGCTACTCCTCCGCTTGGTTTTTACCCGATTCGATCAGCGACCACTGCCCTGTCTTCTGTGTGTGTGTGTGACTCCTCCCCGTCCTCACTACCCCACAAAATCATATCCTTTGATAACTTCTGTCTACTTGACCCGGCCAAGTTCCTACTTGATCTCAAAGACACCGACTGGTCTCCCCTATTCACTACCAGTGACATCAACAAGGCCACCGACTACTTCAATACGACCTTACTTGCCTTACAGCACAAGCACATCCCATACTGTAAGTGCAGGATTAGAGGGAAGGCGACCAAATGGCTGAACCGCCCTCTCCTGAAACTGCTCAAGCAGCGTGATAAACTATGGCTAAAATGGAAATCATCCTCCAGTCAGTCTGACATTGTTGAGTACTGCATCTTGCGTAATACCTGCAAGAAGTCTATCCGAGTTGCCAAAAGCAACTACTACCGCGGTCTCCTTCAGTCTTCAGCTGCTGACCCCAGGAAATACTGGACCCAGATTAACAAAATCTTGGGTAATACTAAACCGCTGGCTCCCAAAGACATGTTAATTAATGATTCTATCTGCAACAATGCCCGCACGATTGCCAACTCCTTCAACTCGCTTTTCATGGAGGTTCCCAATATCCCCCCTCCAGGACGACTCCCAGCCCACTCTTACACCTCCTTCACATACTCCCCCAACCCTGGTGCTTTCTCCTAACTCCTGCCTTGACGTTCTTAGGTTATTACAGTCCATTCCCCTCCGTGGCAGTGCAGGACCTGATGGTATTGAACCTAGGATACTCAGAATTGGTGCCTCTCTCCTAGCCACTCCAGTCACTCGGCTGTTTAATGTGTCCATTAGCACCTCCATAATACCTTTAGCCTGGAAATGTACCATAATCATACCAGTCTTCAAGAAAGGTGACCCTAAAATTCTGTCCAATTATCACCCCATTGCACTTCTACCTACACTCAGCAAGACGTTGGAAAAACTTATACACCGTCAGATCTCTGCCCACTTATTAAACTTCAATCTTCAGTCAACAGTTCAACATGGTTTCCGGGCTGGTCACAGCACCACTACAGCCCTTACCCTGTTCACTAGCAAGGCTAAGTCTAACATGGACTCTGGCCTACTTACAGGGGTTGTGTTCATTGACCTAACTAAAGCTTTTGACCTGGTTAATCATCCTCTGCTCATACACAAACTGCAGTCTCTTGGGGCCTTCGGTTCCACCTTATCCTGGATCACCAGTTACCTCTCCAACCGTTCTCAATCTGTTTCCTTCAATAAAGTCCTTTCCTCTCTGGATCCTATCTCCTGTGGCATCCCTCAAGGATCCATTCTTGGACCCCTGCTTTTTTCCATTTTTGTCAATGATTGTCCCTCTTCCTTCACCAACTGCAACTCCATCATGTATGCTGACGATCTGGTGCTCTACTCAGCTGCCCGTTCTGTAGCCGACCTTAATGTTCGCCTGTCATCTGCGTGCCAAATGCTACAATCCAACTCCCTGATCCTCAATCTCCCAAAGACACAGGCCATGCTCTTTGGGTCTGCTAGAAAAATCCATGCTGGGACCCCTAAGCTTTGCGTGCACTGCTGTGATGGGTCTGTAGCCCTGTCCACGGATTCCTTCATATACCTCAGAGTGACCCTGGATCCTGCCCTTGATTTCTCTTCTCATTTATTGGAAGTGTGTAGATCCATCAACACTAAGATTGGCGCCATATACTGGGTGTGTCACTCCCTAACCCCTGCTGCTAGGATCTCTGTGGCCAGAGGGGTTTTGCTTCCTAGGCTCCTGTACGCCCTCCCTATCTTTTTCCACACTAATGTTGGTATTCTTCATAAATGGGACACCACCTACAACAACATATGCAGATTTGCCCTGTCTGCTTCTCGCCTTACTCACCACTGTCTCCTGTACTCCACCCTACACTGGCTGTCCTCCAAAAACCTGCACTTATACACTCTGAGCTGCTTCACTGACTCCATGACAAGACCCCCTCACCCTGACAGCATTGGGGCTATGCTCACTCCGGTGTCACACTCCCGACTACTGAGATCTTCTAATTCCTCTTCACTCTTCATCTCTTACTGTTCTACAAAAATGGGGGAACAAGCTTTCTCTCACTTTGCTCCCAAATTCTGGAACTCTCTACCTCCTAGTCTTAAATGCTGTCTGTCTCACTCCTCCTTCAAGACCATACTTTTCGCCTACCTACATGCACTTGATTCCTTTGTCTGTACCTAACCCCCCTTCTCTTGTTTTCCTTAAGCTAGCTTACTGTTGTCTCTGCAATTATTGTCTGCTTTGCCTTGTTTCCCATGCCTGCTTCCTTCCACCCCTGCGTAGATGGCCACTGTCACATGTATTCTTTGTTTCCACAACTATCCCTGTGAGGATATCTACTGGTTCTATATTATTTACTGCTTGTTTTTTGTAAAACTGTGGGCCTGCTTCCTTCCATCCCTGCATGGATGGCCACTGTCACATGTATGTTTTGTTTCCACAACTATCCCTGTGAGGATATCTACTGGTTCTGTATTATTTGCAGCTTGTTTTTTGTAAACTGTATGTTGTACTCTCCTGGGTCGTGCTTGAAAATAGGCAGGGTTTTTGCCTAATGCACCTACCTGGTCAACAAAAGCTAATAAATGAATGAGAGCATATAATTCAGCGACATGAAATTTCAAAGAGTCTTGCAATAAGACCTTTCCCACATAAGATCTGTCCGGAATTAAATCTAAACCCCCTTTATATAGAAGCCGAACAGCATTATGCTGTTTGGCAGGGAAAACTCTTTTCTGAGAAAAGGAGGCATATGACCTCGACTGCCGTCTCCCATGTCCACCCCCTCCTGTTTCTGACCCAGGACAATCAGAGGTGTCCATAGGATGGCCATCTGCAGTAGAGTGTGCAGTACAGTTAGAGACAGCAGGGCGGCCATCAGACTTAGGTGCAGGATCCCATACAGGAGAACTGGCAAAGGTTCAAGCTGCCAAAAGTCCAAAACAGGGTTCTGGGTCAACAACAAGTCAGAAGGCAGCGATAAATCAAGCCTTCTCTCAGGGGGTTGCTGCTGAACAGTAGTACCAGAAGCAGGCTGCGAGACAATAGAAGCCACAGAAAAATAGGAGCAGTATCTGTAGAACGAACAGTACTCACTGCGAGCTTATGAAGTCCGGTAACATTAATTGGGGCAAAGCCCGAAGTCCATTGCTGCATTGTGGGAGGGAGTACCCAACCCACCCCTTTAAGAGAACTGGCAACTGACCACACTTCTGCAGGAGCAGCAGAAAGCTCTGCCCAGGGCTTTTTAACAACTGCCTTCTTAACAGTAAGTTCAGCATTAGAGGTCGCCGTGAAAGAGAATACAGAAGCAGTCGCCTGATCGACATCATCAGACTGAAAGTACACAGGGTCTGCCGGTGCTGTAGCAGCCGTTGTCAAGGCGGTAGGCATATGACTGGCTTCAGCTCCTGCAGATTTGAAGTCCCCTGGAACTCATCTCTCTGCTGCCTAAATTGTTTTTTTTTGCTGACTTTTCTATTAGCAGTTTATATCTTTTGGCCACTAGAGGGCCCAATTACTAGCACACTTACCTAATCCAATCCATCAGTCTTCTCCAGTGCTAAACCCAACTGTTTTTTCTCCTTTCCTTTTAGTACTCCCCCAGACCATGCCTCTCCTCAACCACCTGCTCCTGCCTCTTCTTACTCTCTCTTTCCTTCCTCCCCTCAGCTACCTCCCTGATGCCTGCCACCCCTCTCCACAATACACCTACCTCCTACTCATCTCTTATCACCAACCTGGAACCCTGGCCCATGCACCTGGCCCTCTCTTGGGGCACCCTCCTATTAAGGTCTGGCCATACGCTGATACACATAAGAATGAAACCTGGGCAAACCAACCCCCCAATGCTATCCATTGCTCTGCACTGTGACATACGGCACATAGGCTATATTTGGTCTTGCAATATATGGAGATGAAACCTCACCGACTATGAACAAAGACAGATTGCACTAAAGCTCTTGCTCCACCTCCTACTGATGTCAGGGAGTGTTCACCTGAACCCTGGCCCGGTTACCTCCAGCCCAGCCAGAATTGGGAAATCAGATGGGGGTCTCATCATTGCCACCCTCAACATATGCAGCCTCCTCCCAAAGCTTGCTGCCCTTCAAATCTTTGCTGACCAGCATAATCCTGATATCCTTACTGTTGTTGAAACCTGGCTGACGCCCAATACTCTTGACCATGCTACTGTGCTACAAGGCTATAACGTTTTCAGACTTGATAGGAGGACAAATGGGGGGGGGTGCAATTTACATCAAAGACAACATCACCTGTCACCCCATCTCCACTACCCCCTCTGACTCTTCTGTGCAATTCCTACCTATCAAACTACTCCTTGGGGCCCAAAATAAAGTGCTCACTGTAGTCTCAGTCCACATCCCACCAAAAGACCAAGGGATTGGTCTCTGTGCGGTCCTGGACTTTGTAAGATCCCAACCTCCCAGATCTGAGATCCTCCTCCTTGGCGATTTTAATATCAACTGGCTTGCACCTGATGTAGGAACCCACAAGGGTGCTATCTCTTCAGCTAACCTAACACAGATGGTCAATTTCCCCACAAGGAAGAACTACAAGTCAGGTACCAGCACTCTTCTGGACTGGGTTCTTGCCAGCCACCCAACCCTTATCAACAACATCACTGTCATCCCGAATTCCCTCAGCGACCATTCCCCTGTCATCTGCAACTGGTCAAATAAGTTTCATATGCCTCCTCCTAAAACCATTTCCAGAAGAGTCCTACCCCGTGGCCATCTGACCCATCTCAAATCCTGTCTTAGTCGGCAAGACTGGTCTCCCATATACAATGCACTGGATATTGTCTTGGCCCTTGATTATTTCTTCACCACATTCAACACTGCCTGCGACTCCTTCGCCCCAGTGAAAAAGCGCAAAGTCAAGCCACTCTCCAATCCCTGGCTCACGGCTGAGCTACTGGCTCGATTAAAATCAAGGGACCACCTCTGGGCAATAGCTAGGGCCACAGGTGCTCAACTGGACATTCAAAACTACAAACAGACTTGCAACTACTGCACAAAACAAATATGACAGATGAAGAGTACCTACTACAAGGAAGCCCTCGCCAACACCTGGGGAGATTGGAGAGCTTTTTGGGACAATATTAGGCAAGTCACAGGGAAGCAGTTCAAATCCTCCCCAACCCTACTGATGGTTGACGGAGCCACCACCCTTGACCTGAAGGTCATTGCCAATACTTTCAGTGCGGCCTTCACCGACCTTAGTGCTGTTCTCCCCCAGACTTTTTCTCTGAAACTGACTCCCCTGCTCCAAATTCCCTACCTACCACCTCAAATCATCTGCCATTCCACTTCAAAAAAGTCAAGGCGAATGATGTCCACAAATACATAACAAAGGCTATCTCCAAGTCCAGAACCAGTGGTGATTCACTGGATCTTAAACTGTTGTCCCTCACCCTTGAAGAGGTATTGCACCCGCTTACCAGAATTTTCAATCTCTCCCTTAGCCTCAGTCAGTTCCCAAGCAAATGGAAATCTGCTATTGTCACTCCGGTCTTGAAAAGCGGCAACAAGTCCATACAGGGGAACTACCGGCCGATCTCTATATTACCCCCCCAAGGCCCTTGAGTGCATTGTTGCTGACCAGCTGACAGACTACCTGGACAAATATAACATCCTATGTGCACAGCAGTATGGGTTCAGGCAAGGGCACAGCACATCAACAGCCCTCCTGGAATTCACTGGAGTCCTTCACAACTCATTGGACAAAGGCCATCTAACTGGAGCCGTATTCATCAATTTGACTAAGGCATTTGACACTGTTCACCATGGCCTGCTTACCAAACAGCTGCTAAATGCCGGGCTCTCCCAGGACTCCACTGCATGGTTTAACAGCTACCTGGACCAGTGCTCACAAAGAGTAAAAATCTCAGGAGAACTCTCTGACTCCAAACCTGTTCGCTCAGGTGTCCCTCAGGGATCCATACTGGGCCCACAACTTTTCAGCCTTTTCCTGAACTCCCTTCCACTATCCTGCTCAGAACAAATTATCCTCTATGCCGATGACACTGTGCCTCTCACCCCCCATAAGGACCCACAACCCTTACTTCACAACCTACAGCTTGCTTTCTCCGTTGTTGAAAACTGGTTCACAAAACATAAACTGGTTCTAAACCACAGAAAGACTAAATCTATGCTTTTGTGCAGCTTGCAAAACAAGCACAGGCGATACCCCTTTGATATCAATACAAGCGCTGTTAACACCCTCGAACAAGTGTCATCTTTTAAATACCTTGGAATCTCACTTGACCCTTGCCTAACTTATGGGACTCACATTGATAGTGTTGCCAGAGTGGTAAACTCACACATTGGAATTCTCTACCGAAATAGACAGCATCTTACCCAGGCAGCGCTGAAGATTGCTATCCAGAGCTCTGTGGTCTCCATCATAGACTACGGCCTCATAATCTATGGCTCTGCCTCTACTACCGCCCTCAGGCGCATAACGACCTCCCTAAACAAGGCCTGTTGACTGCTTACTGGATCCCACCGACTCACACATACATGTGAGCTTTACGCTCAAGTGGGATGGCTTCAACTCCCTAACTGCATAAAGTACCTTACCTGCTTGATGATGAAAAAAAATACTTTGGGCCTTACTCCACTTAGCGTCCAAGCCCTCCTGCACCCAAACACTAATCCTCGTAACACCAGGGGGTCTGAACATCAGCTTCTTCAGGTTCCCTGATGCCGCACCACTCTGGGCCAAAGATCCTTTGCACACTGTGCACCCAGCTGGATGAATGCCCTCAGCACTTACATCACCTCCACCTCCTCATTGGGCATATTCAAATCAAGCCTCCATCATCATCATCTCACGGCCTCCAGCTCACGTGACTGCCACACCTAACTTCCCTCTTCCCCACTGAGATCAACCACCCCCCTCTGATGTTCTTTGACAATGCCGTGAGCTGCTCTAGTCTCTTTTTCGGCTGTCACCCCCTATCCTCTCACCCTTCCTCCCTGATTTCTTCTAGGTTTCTGAAATGATTCCTTGTATGTGTTATTCATGTATCCTATGTACTGTGATGCTGTACCTAAACTGATGAATATGGTTGTATGCTCTCTTTAATGTTGTATGTCCTTGTTTAACATGCTTAACATGTATGTACTCTCCTGACATGGAACTTTTGTAAAAGAGCCTTGGCTCAAAGGTAATTGTAATCCTAGATCTAAATAAACAATAAACAATATTCCGGGATGGAGCCTGACAACTCCTGCCATCAGCCCGTAACTGTCCCGGGACTGGTAGAACAGCCCCGGAAGATCATGTCTTCACAAATTCCAAAACTTTTGTAAGTTCATCCATTTTTTGGTGATACTGTAATTCCATGTCCGATAAAGCCAGCAAAATCTTCTCAACATCAGGGAACCGCATAACCAAATCGGAAGCCCGTAAGAAATCTTCAGAAGCTAGGATCTCCACTTCCTCGTTTCTTGCGGTAGGCATACCTTCAACAGAATCAGAAGACACATCAGAAGCCAAATGAGACACTAGTAGAGGAGCCTCTCACTCCACAACCTGCTGCACCTCCGGCTCCATGCTTTGTCAGAGAAAGACTGAGACGAACATCACCAGCATGGCCCCCTACCGATGAGTAGGGGAATTTTGTTTTTATTGGATATTCAAATCACATTAATCAAATACAGAAAGAAATCACATACAGTATCAGAAAGCAAAACAAACAGCAATCACATCATGTAATAGGTACATCTGAATCTGTAACCTAGGGAAGGTTCCTCCACACATTCCTGATATACATATCAGTTTGATGGGACTTCTCCTGATAACATATACAATGGATATCTTTAGAGATACAACCAACTAGGTCTTCATAAGAAAGTAGTTTCTGCTGTAACGTAAATAAGTCTCTGGCATTCCAAACATACCTTGTAGATACGTGTGACCTAGTTTCCCACAGAGTGAACAGCGCACCTTATCACAAGCATTACTGATATGACTGGGGCACCACATTTATAGCACGTTTTGGGCTGCCTGGGATAAAACAAAACCCCACGGTCCCCACCGAGAAAAAAGGAGTTAGGCAAATGTTGTAAAAACCCATCCACCTCATGCAAAAGTACCCAGACTTTCCAACCTCCCGTCCATATATTTTCACTATCAAAAATAGCCTCAGGGTTCCCCAGCACAGAACAACGCTGTTTCAGTCAAAACAGTAAATCCATCACACTCACTCCCTCATTCCGAAATAAAACAGTCACATTTTTTTGAGTAGGCTTAGTCAAGGGAATAACATCGAAAGGGGCCCATAAAGGTGAGCTTTTCACTCTTTGATACCCGAGCCAAAAAGCTTCCAACCCACTCTGCATTTTAAAGCTAACACCAAGGACAGCTCCCCTGAGACACGTATCAATGCTTATAATTCTGCAGTGTTAATATGTAGCCTGTCTTTAAGAAGGATTTTACCCACATATTCTCTATCTGGAAATGCCTCTAAGCCCCGCTTATAAACTAGATGGACAGCATTATGTCTTTTGGCAGGCAGGACCTTTTTCTGAAAGAAAGAAACAAAAGACCTAGAACAATGTCCACCATCACCCCCATTAGTATAATCATGTCCCACCAAGTCCCCTGGTAAAGGCAATGCAACAATGGCAGCACCACGGTCACTCTCTTGGTCAGTTCTGGGCACAGTCAACTCCGGTTTGCCTAACACAGCCATCTGTTCAAAATTAAAAATAGGATTAGGAGTCAATTCCAAACCAGTTCCAAGAGCAAAATCCGAGTCATGTCCTGTAGCTGAGCTAGATGCACCAGGATCTGCCGGACCCGACACAGGCAGCCCGTCTGTAATCTGAACACCCGGAATGCGAATGGGAGCAAACCTAGACGTCCATTGCTGGGACGAAGGTGATTTCACCCAACTGGCTGCTTTCAAAGACGTCTCCACAGACCAAGGTTCGGTAATGTCCATCTCCGAATCAGCCCAAGCCCGCCGCGAGGAAGCCTGCTTAGCAGTCAGTGTGTCCTTAGCAGTCAATGTGCCCTTAGATGCAGCTGAGAAAGAAAAGACCAAAACCCCATCCTGCTGTAAATTGGTAGTTTGGTAGATTACTGATGGAGTTGGAGATGAGATGCCAAGCCAGTCTCCTGACACACCCGTGATCTGAATATTCTGGGCTGGCACTGGCACTTGGCAAGTCCCGACGGTTATCTGGGAGACACCCAGGCAATGAGGAGGTAAACAAGTTTCAATCTCCAAATCCGGCACTACGTCCACCGAAGGATCCAAACGACCAACAGAGCCATCTTCAGCAATCATCTGTGGTACAACCTCCGCAGACCGGCACTGAGAATCTTGTCCCGAGATCAGAGCCAGAATTGCCATAATCACGACATGTTCGGAAGCTCCTTCAGGACTTGCATCCACAGCCTCCACGTGCAACTCATCAGAAAAACAGGTATCCACTTCAGTAGGTTTTCCAGGCAGTGGTGCAACCTGCACACCTGGTTCCTCCATGTCCTGCTCCATTGCAGTTCCGACAGAGATTAACACCACATCAGACAGCAAGTCCCCCTACCAACAGAGTAGGGGAATTTTTTATTAGAATAACAAAACCAAAACAATACAATACAAAACAGTGTTACCTCACACAAAAGAAAAGTGTAAATCATAACAAAAGCAAACAAGTATTACAGTCATACATATCCAAACAGGCTATCTAATACAGAAGTAGAACTCAAATCTAATCCCAAGACAGAAAGGAACGCCCCCCCCCCCACTAAAACAGTAGGGGAATTTTTTTATTGACAAAATATAAAAGCATGATACAACCAAACAGTAATATGGCACATGAAAGCATAAAACAAAACAGGAAAGAAACAAAAATATGTATTACATCATACATGTAAACAAAAAGTAAACATTACAGAGTATTTCTACCTGGAATCAAATAAAAGAACAACATAAATAAATAATGACCATCGTACACCCAATAAAACACTGGTAAAAAGCTGCAAAACTCCCCAAAAAAACAACCCCCCATCCCCATATGGAAATTTTAGGAGAAATGTTTGGTAAAATCATATCAAAAACAAACATAAAGCAGCATTACATCATGCAAATCCAGAAGAAAAAAGAAAAGAAAAATCAATAACATAAAAAGTATTAGGACACTTTCTCTGGTGTCCTGGACAAATTTCTCCCATTCACTAAAAATACCACCAACAGCTTAATCTGGTTCAATTTCAGTTGCTTACCATCTGTATCCCCCTTCCCCCGGTTGCCCCTGAAAAAAGGACTTCTAGGCCCAGTGGGCTTACCGGGTCAACAAAATTCAATAAATAAATAATGTGAGATGCACTGTGTTCTGCTTGGCATAAAAGTGCCAGCTGCATGGTTGTTGTCCTATAAGGACATTTATTCTGACCAATGAGGATGCAGGATTGTCTCACCTGTTTTATAAATTCTCGTAATGCACACCACCCCGTGCATTATTCTCTATGTAATGTATAGATATGCTTAATAATATAGAAAACCATCAACTTTTTCCCCATAATACCATTGATGAAATCCATCGATAGTATTATGAGATCCCGTAATACTATAGTTGGATACTCATGGATAGTATTACAAGAACCCATAATACTATCAATTTATCTGCTAACATTTCCTCGTGCTACGAACAGTCCATTAGCTGAGCATGAGCAGGCTTTACTGTAACCACCATATACAGTAAAAGTTGGCTCATTACTAACTCACAGATCATCCAGTCTCTTTCTCTTCCTCACACCTCTCTCTGACAACCCCTACTGCTCAACAACAACAACAACAACAACAACGACAACAAAGGCATACGAATTTTTAAAATAAAAGACAAGGTCATTTAGGGTGCTTTTGGGGCTTGCTCTTCACTCTCTCTCTGGTAGCCCCCACTGCTTACATCTTGTTATCTCTGTCTTTCAACTGCTATATAAAAATAAATGTTTTAAATAAAATAAAACAAAGCTGGGGGGGGGGGGGGTTGCAGGTCTATTTCAGCAGTGTTTAGAATGTCATTTCTCGGCCCTGGATCACTAGCTAACCTGCTGGTGAGTACAGTAATTTCTACAGTAAAGTAATAAAGGGAAACTTTCTTGGATCCATATATTACAACAAATAAATAGGGGACTGGGTATTTCTCGGCTAAAATACCATTGAGAGGTGCTGGTGATATGTTGGAACCTCTTGAGCTTTGCTCTCGAGGTTCATATGTCACCAAAACCTCTCGATGGTATTATATACAGAATATTATATAGAGTGGTGTGTTCAATGAGAATTTTATACACACCCTCAGTGCTGGATGCTGCAAACCCCGAGAGTGAAGCTCCAGGGGTTTATTTAAGCACCCAATACCGAAGGTGTGTGTCAAAATAGAGTTTTACACATCATCCCATGTTTTATTTTATATAATTGCTTGGGAGCATTTCCTTTGCCACAGCAATTATATAAAATAGATACACATCGGTGTGCAGTGGTGGTCGGGTTCCAGCAGCCATTTAAATTTTTAATTTTTTTTGTAAAGTGGTTCCTCCCAAATGTGTCCCAAAAGTTTGAGAGTTTTTTTTTAAATTTTTTTCCCCCATTTACTTACTGCCGAGTCCGAGTCTGAGTCTGAGAGATTGTGAAGTGTGGCACGACAAAGGAAAGACTGCGGCTGGCTCATGTGTGGAGTGACGGAAACCTGGCACATGTTCACCATTATAACCAGCTAGTTATAACGACAAATTATAACTGGGTTTCCCTATGGGAAAAAAATGCTCCCTGGTTATTATGGCCTCATGATACACAGTCCCCTATCTATTATTCTGTTTATAATGCATACATCCACACCCAAACATACACAGACACACGCTCCCTCACATATAGTTTCACTGCAAAAAAAAAAAAACTGGCCCAGATATTCAAAAGGGTTGCGCCATGCGCAATAGGGTTGCGCCAGCGCAAGCCCGAAAATGTGCCATTCTGTGATATTCAGTGGGAGGCAGTTGCACCCCCCAAATCATGCTGAGCAATAGTGCAATGATAATGAATGTATGCGCAACTGAAGGGGGAGGAACCATGCATAAATGGTGCAGTGCGATATTCAACAACATGCGCCATGCGCAATAGGGGAGCAAGCGGAAGTTGCGCCATAGCAGAAATGATCCAAAATAAAAAGGAACAAGGGAGAGGCGCAAGAACGCTACAGGGAAGGCATATGTTGCTGAACTATAGCCAGCCACACAGGCAACACACACACACAGGGCAGGACAGAGGAAGGGCACCTGGAACCCACAGGCTCAGGGAAGGTGTGGGGAGCCACAGTGCAGAAGGGGGAAGTGCCACACAGCAGTGAGGCCAGCACAGTTAGGTGTTCCCGGTGCAGGGGAAGTAGCAGCCAGGACAGCGGGGAACACAGAAACAGCTGCCGGGGGGTGAACACAAGCCAGGGACATGGCCAGTGCCACCATCCAGATGGAGGCAGTAATGAGGGGTGAGAAGGTGGGCAGCAGGGGCACGGCCGTGGAGGGCCTGTCAGCAGTATGCCCCAACAGGCAGTACCGAGCCTGCACACCCGAGCTGTACAGTGATACTGGGTCGTGGGCGGTACCGCCTGAATCAGGCAATTCTGAGGCGGCTCTGTGAGCTGTGCAGTGATGTGATGCAGGCACCCACACGACGGAGCCATGCTCTGTCAGTGGAGACTAAAGTGACAGCTTGCATGTGCTTGCTCGCCATGGGTACCTTCCAGAGACCAACAGAGGACACTACAGGCATAACCCAGTCGGCCGCGTCACGCCACCTCACCCAATTCCTCAGCGCACTGCTGCCACATGCTGCGGAGTACATCCATTTCCCCAGCACACTGGCGGAGCGCACAGCAAACATACAGGAGTTCCACAGGGTAGCACGTATGCCTGGCATGCTGGGGCAATAGACTGCACCCATGTGGCCATCCACACACCACCTGGCCCGAGGGCGCATACGATGTCACAAGGGCTATGCTAGCATCAACTGCCAGGTGTTGTGCGAAGCCAGGGGGTGCATAATAAATGTCTGTGCCACGCACCCTGGGGGAGCACATGATGCCTTAATCTGGCACCAGTCAGCACTGTGCCACAGATTCGAGAGTGGGGACATCCCCACTGGCCACTTAGTGGGTGAGTATGCAAACCACATGGACAAACATAGGGCTTGGGAGGGGCATGGTCAGAGGTAACATGGGTAGTGGCCTACATGGGCCGGAGCAGGGCGATGCTGATCACCAAACTAACCTCCACCCTCTACACACAGGTGACAGTGGATACCCACTCCGTCCCTGGCTGCTCACACCATACCGGCGGCCTGTGACCCCATCGCAGCAATGCTACAATGAGGCACATGCCACCACACGTAATGTCATCGAGCAGGTGTTCAGGATGCTGAAGGCACGTTTCCATTGCCTGGACACCTCCGGCGGTGCCCTACAGTACAGCCCCTCAAAGGCCTGTGGGCTATTCCTGGCCTGTTGCATCCTGCACAACATGGCCAACGAATGTGGGATAGCCGTACAGGTTGAAGAGGGGGACAGCGATGGGGACGATGAGGACGCCAGTGACAATGGTGATGGGCAGCCCCCCCTTGGGTAACGGGACCCCTGACTGCTCCGGCTGGCACAGCTGCACCAGGACACCATCACAGAGGAGCACTTCAGCAAACCCAGGTAAGTCATGGGGCCATGTGCAACCACCAGTGGCAAAGGCACAACCCACAAACACGCATGGACACACACAAGGGGTGCATGCCATCAAGGGAAGTGGCCGGGCATGGAACTACACACACCGCCAGGGATGGGTGAGGTCTAACATGGCACACAGACAGACACACACACACACACACACACACACACACACACACCTCACCAGACATGCACAAAGGGTAGGAGGCACACTGACCCAGAATGCCACCCCTAGCCACACACATGTCCACAGACCACCACGCCCACTGCCTGTCATTGTGCGTGTGTCAGACGCTGGGCACTATTGCACATTAGTGTACAGCACAATGCAGGCATCATCATGCACACGCAACTGTGGACAGCAGCCGGGAGGGTGTGCAGATGGACTGTGTGTGTGCGTGCAGGGCCGAGTACCCACCTGTGCATTGCTTGCTGAGTGACACAATGCACACAAGGTAGCATCAGACAGTAGCCGCGCTGGGAGACAGGTCAGTCACGCGCCACAATGCCCCGGCCACCTCGGATGCCCTGCCAGCAGTGACAGGCTGACCACTGGCCTCATGGGGTGGCACCGATGGTCCCCAAGGGGTTCCATTGTGTGAACGCTACTGTGCTTGTGCAGGGGTCTGCAGCACACCGAACATGCCTGCGCCAGGCGTGCTTGGGATGCCCACCGCTGAACCCGGTGTCGACAAGGATGGTGTCACACGATGCCAGGAATGGGGGGTCGACATTGCACTGCGCGGTGTCTGCGACACATGGGCAAATAACTGTGTGCCCCCTGTGGCCATGGCAGCTGTGATTGTATGTGTCAGCCTGTCAATGGCACTGGTCACATCCTCCCGCATCCGGTCCATCCCTGCCAGGAGCAGAGTGGTTTCTCTGCTGCGACACTCCTCTGCCCACTGCAGAGCCGCACTCAGTGCATCCACTACCGTCACAAGCCACATCTGCTGATTGACTGATGCTTGCAGTATGCGGGTGTGCTCATCCAAGAGGTCATCTGCCTGATCGGCATGCTGTCCCTCAGGGTGTGTGTGGCCCTGATGCTCATCACCCCTTGAGGGTGGGCGCTGCACACCAGGGCCAGGCCTGGGCATGTCCACAGGTGGTGCACTGATGCCGCCCCCTGACACTGTACCCCCAAGCCCATAGGCCGACTGCTGATGCTGCCCCTCCGGCTGCCGCTCCCCAGGACTCAATGGTGCCACCGCAGTGGCTGCAACAGTCCCACTGTCCTGTACACACACCAGTGCTGCCCCACCGGTGCTGACAGGCACAGGCTGGGACTGTGATGACATGCAGGCCTCCATGGCGGCACCACCCACAGCCATGGCCGCAATGTTACCTGCTGTGTGGCCATCCTGTGGCACACACATATCACTGCCCATGACGTTAACGACATCATCATCGGTGATGGACCCGGCACCAGCCCGAGTCCCAACATGCTGGCATCCGTGGACGCTGGCAGGCTGGGACACGGGCAGGGCCTCCTCTGCACCTGCTCCAACAACATCAGTCTGGACATCCAGGCGGGCCCACTGTCGCACTTAGCCACGTACACCTGTGGAGGTGGATGGGCCCTCCTCCATCTCCATCTGACCGGCCTCAGTGGAGGAGAAGCCCACCACCACTGACCCATGCAGATGCTCAGGAGCTCTAAGGGAAAACAAAGTCGCGTTTCTGCATGTGACCTACCCTGTCCCCCCTCCCAATAGACAGACCATGACCTACCATGCTGTGATGGGCTACCACCCATCTGGAATCCACCACCCGGAACACCCTCAATGGCTCAATGCTACATGCTGCCAGCAACCCTCTCCTCCTGTGGGGTCAGGCGTAGCACCTCCGGCTGTCCTCCACCTGTCGCAGACCATGCTGCTCTGATGGCAGCCACCTTCTCCTTAATCCTCCTCCTGTCTGTGCCCATCTTCTTCTTGCACTCCTGCACGGAGCCATGGTGGCTGCCATGCAGGTTTACAGCACGCGCCACCTCCTCCCATGCAGCAGCATGGGCCTGTGGTGTTCCCTGGCATCCGCTGAGAAGCGGCTCCTGGTCTAGGTAGGCCTTGAACAGGGCATCCGTCTTGGCCTTCAGGAAATTTGGCCTCCTCCTCCTCCCACAACTCTGTTCCTCTTCCTCCACAACTCGCTCGGTCATGATTCAGCCTGTGAGAATGACAGGTGTTAGCTGTGACTGTGCAGTCCCATGCATGTCCCAAACTCCACAGTCCACACTCCCAAACAGCATGCAACTCACCAATAGACTGCAGTAACCGACTATGGCCAGTGCAGCCCAATGTCGCACTTTTATAGCGTAACCCATGCAAATGAGGCGAGGCGCATCTTTAAGTGGATGCAAATGCAGTGACTGCACCATTGAATGGCTGATTAGCTGATTTGCATATGACAGCTGAATATTGCACTTTTGCACTTTGCGCAATTGTGTTGAACGTGCTGAGCCAAGGGTGCAGTTCTGTGACATGCGCAGTACACACCTAACTGCGCATGCCTGGGTTGATGACGCAGGTGCCTGCTGCGCTGCTGATGTGCTGTGCGCGGAAGGCAATGCAGGACACGGCCACCATTGTGCCAGTGGTGCTACAGTGCTGTTCACCTATATGGCACTGTGGCACTGGGGCGTCATAGACGCACTGGGGCAACAGCGGGGTAGGCTGCTACAGGAGGTGGCTCACAGGCATCGAATCACGCTAGATGCATTGGGTTCCAGTCGCGCTGTGGCTGTCCATGTGCCAGAGACCCTTGACCCTGTGGCCGACCTTTACCCCTAGGTGCCATGCGTCAGGCATGGGTGCTCCACTATCGCGCTGTTCGGTGACAGCGCGATAGGGAATGGCAGCGCTGTACCGCGCAGCATCTGCACGTGGCGGAACCACACTGCAGAGTGCCATTTTGACTTAACTGAGCAGTAGTTATGGCGCAGAGGAGAGTACAGTGGAGCCAGGTGGAGATGGCAAACTTAGTTGCCATTGTGGAGCCACATGTTGGCCCACTATTTGTTGAGGCACCCCTGGACAAGGCCAGGAGTCAGGTGTGGCAGGAGGTGGCCGACACCCTGGAGGAGGCCACCGGTATGGGGCGGACGGTGGAGCAGTGTAGCCACAGATATGGGGACCTGAGGCGGAGGGACCTGGACGTGCTCGCCTACCTGCGGGCACATGCCAGGAGGGGCACAGTGCCACGGCCAGGTAGGTGCAACATCCACACACTTTTATCTTCCATACGGGTATCATGGTTGCATGTGTCCGGCACATGGGAAGGGCGTCCGGTGTTGGCTGTGGTGGTGTTATCAGGGCGTGGGGTGGGTGGGTCTGGCTGTGTGGGATTGCACACACATGGGGGCAGGGGGACTTTGCTACAGGATTGTACTGATGTTCCTCTCTCCATGTTTGCACCTTAGGCTCAGATGAGCGCCGGCTGGTGAGGGAGAGGAGGCGCCAGCAGGAGGACCATCAGTCCGGGAGGGGCAAAGGTCCGCAGAAGCGCAGGGACCAGCCTGATGATGGTGAGTGCCTTACATCCATGATTACTATTGCATGCTGTGTAACAGGGCAGGCAGTGGGGCATGGCCACCATCCATTGACACCACTGCCGTGCATGCAACTTGTTACAGTCAGCACTGTCCAGTGGCACTGCATGTCTGGGAGTGCGTCAATGGTGGTCCATGCGTGCACCGGGTACATGGCTGTGCCACTGCCTTCACACCACATAGCCATGTCACTGAACAGCCATGGTAGTGCTGTGCAGGACTTGGCCAGTGGGTGTGTGCAGCGGTCCGCATGGCTGTGTGTGCCTGGGTGGGCAGGTCTTGTGGACGCGATCACTGTGGGTAGTCACACACCATCACAGAGGCATGTCCCATGGCCGTATGCCATGCACAGTGGGTGGGCTGCATGGGGCTGTGCATTCACACCTATTGACTCTGCTCCCTTGTCCTAGGTGGACGGCAGCTGCAGGAAATCAGAGCGACATTGCAGGAGATCCTACATGTTGCCAGGGCCTCCCTGGAGATCCTTGAAAGGATAGACCGGCTGGGAGTATGATGGCGGCATGGCGGGAGGAGCAGCCAGAGTGGGGAACGGGGCTCCCGCTGAGCGTACTAATGCCCCTGATTTTCCCTACCCCCTCCGGACCCACCCACACACCCCTTCTTCCTCTACCATTTGTTCACCCCTGCCCCTTACCCAGCCCCACCTTGTTTGTGGCCCTCCCCCAACCTTTTGTAAATATATGTATATAGTTTTGTGTGATGTTTTACAATACATTTGCTTTGATATACCTAATGTGGTGGTCTCTGTTTTGCAGTGGGCTATAGGTGCTCAGCTGCAGTGGTGCGCATGGCATCAGGGGTGGTGCAGTCATGTGCGTGTGTGTGTGTCCGTGGGGAAGTGACTATGGTGTGGGAGTAGCTATCAGTCACTGTCTGTGGTGTGTGTATTGTTCCCTGTGCACTGGATGACTGTGTGCAGTGGTCCGTGGTGCATGCTCTGTGTCCATGGCGCACCTGTCAGCCCATCCATGGCCTGTGCGGCTGACACCCTTGCATGTCTGTGACCTGCACAGTCTGCTGGCATGTCAGTGGTGGCTGTCCATGCAGGACAGCCACTGTACCCGGCACAATGCCGGGTTGCCTCCTGTCACTGGTGTGGTGCATGTCTGCCTCGGATGACACTGTGGCCTCCATTGTTGTTGTCCCACCTCCATGTTGTCACTTGTGTGTGTTGCAGGGGATGTGCACCACTGTCTGTCACTTGTGCTCCGGGCAAATGCTGGTGGTGTACAGCTCCACAGTGCCTGCGCAGGGTGGCTGGCACTCCTGTACCATGGAGGAGTGCTGACCGTGTGTACACGGTTTCCATGGCCACACGCTGGGGGCTTGGTTGCCCCACTACTGTGTCCCTGTGTTGGTGTGCCCTTGGGTATGGGTGGGTGTTTGTCCATGCACTGTGTTGCATCCTGTGTGGTGCATGCTTCCATGCACCACTGTGGGTGTCTGCACTGGCTGTTGTAGCCAGTGCTGGGTCGGGGTGTGTCCTTGGGAGGGTGTGCAGGGTGCTGTACCACTGGTGGTGGGGTCAGGGGCATGCTCTGTCACATGTGGGGTACCTCGTGTGCCAACGTGTGGTCGGTCTCTTAGCTGTACATCGGGGCAGATGTGCGTGGTGGCACTGTGTATGCAGTCGTTGCATCGCTGTGTGCTGCCACCCGCTGATGGGTGCTCGTGGTGGGGCTGCCTTGCATGGTTCTGTGGTGCACAGAGTTGCATTGTCACAGTGGGGGTGGTGGCATGCATGGGGTATCCTGCACTGGTGGATGCTGCTCCTGGGCAGGGTGTCTGGGGATCAAGGTACAGGGTGTGCTCTGCATTGGTGGGATGGTGTGGCACGGGGTGGTCGGCCCTCCTTGTGTGCAGGTCACAGCTTGTCAGGGGGTGTGATGGGGCACCATGTCCTGGCTGTGGGTTGGTTGCTGGTCTCCATGGGCCAGTGGTTATTCCAGCCCTCCCTCAGTTGTGCAGTGCATGGGGTGTGGGGGGATGATGTCTGTTCTGCTGTGTGTTCCTCTGCCCATCTGTGGCATGGGTGGTGGGCCCCTGCATCCCTGGTTGTGCTGTTGCATTGCTGCCCTGCTGCTTGGGGTCGTCCCTGGTTGCGCTATGGTGCATCTGGACTGCTCAGTTGAACATCCCTTGTTGTGCTATGGCGCGTCAGATATGCTCAGCTTCACCTCCCTAGTTGTGCTATGGCACAGGTGGTGTGATATTCAGTCGTCAGCTGTAGGCGCATCTTGGCATGCGCAGTTTTTGAATATCACACTTCTTGCACATGGGCACAATGGACTTGCACTTGCTCCTGCTGTTGCGCACTTTTTGGGTGCAGTTTGAATATCTGGGTCACTATGTTTAGGCATCAGTTAGGGTTGAAACCAAAAACCTCAAAAGTACAATATAATGTTTCAGTAAAAAAGTTCCCAGCTCTTGGGGAATGTGTCATGTGATGCTCCTTTGTTTTTAAATGATTGGTTGATGCAGTTTTGGCATTTAAATATGTGTGGTTTAAACAAAACATGCAATGGCCTGAAAATGTGATATTTCTCATCATTTGCGAGAATGCAAAACCTTTGTAACTTATTCATGGCCACTCATCAGTTTTGGGCCTACCGACTCACTCATTTTGCCCAATCCATTGGTGTCCTTCTTTCTAACCCTCCCCAAATATACACATCCCTGACATCCACCAGTACCCACTCGACACCTATCCTATTACATGCATAACTGGCATCCAGTGGTACCCCCTCCCAAATTCTGACCCAATCTGAGCATCCTTGGCATCCAGTGGTACCCTTCTTCATAACCCTTCCCAAATATACACATCCCTGGCATCCACCAGTACCCCTTCCACACCTGCCCTATTACATGTATAACTGGCATACAGTGGCACCCACTGCCAAATTCTGCCCCAATCCAAGCATCCTGACATTCAGTGGTACCCTCTCCCACACTCTGCCTCATTCAAAGTATTGGACAAAATGGTAGTGGCTGCACTCTAATACAGAAAGAAGTACACTTAAGACAGATATACGGTACTGAAAAATTGGCATTTATTGCAGACAGAGTGACTAAAAGTCAGATATGCTGTAAAAATATCACATACCAGACCACTAACAGTACAAAGAGTGACCTCCAGCAAACACCCCAGTCAAAGTACCACTGGCATCTAATGGTTCTCCACCCAGATGGTGAATGGAAATAACTGTTCTCCCAGCTTCGCAGACAGTCACTGTCTGGAAAGTGTGATTGCAGTTTTGCAGTTTAATACATACATTGCTGTTTTTATTTATGAAATCTCAAATTTGTGATAACATTTACAATAACAGTATAGAAGATGCAAGATACTGTATCTTGCATAAAAGACACACCTCACAGCTTCCATATCGCTACAGAAAACAGTGTCACAAGTTCTCAGTTTTATTTACTTATTTCTTTATTTCTTTCAAAAGTTTTACTAGGAAAGACATACTGAGCTAGTAATAACTTGTTTCCAGATGCATCCGGGGGAGGGTAGCGATAGTATCTGAGTAGAAACAAGGAGGTACAGAAGTACAAATAATACAAACAAATAGGTAATTAAGCATTAAATAATTAACAATTGTACAAAAACAAAATACATACACCACAAGCTCAGCTGATTAACTGTTGTCCCTTTAGTATTTTGTTTAGTTAATTCATGCCATCTTATTCTGTATTATTTTGCTCCTTACATATTTTTCTGTGCTACTGTATTATTATTATTATACAAATATTGACCAGAGGTTTATTTTTATTATACAAATATTGAAGAGAATTGAGGGAATTAGTGGGAAAATATTGACTCCCTGAGATGAACTATTGCCTAACTGTAACTATATTGCCTGGAGCTGAATGTAGTAGGTCATCCTGATGGGTCTATATTTTCTCACTATATCCCGTCACTAGTCTGGTCAATATTTGTTTTATTAAACCTTGCACAAGTTATGAGAATTAGAATGTACAGTAGTATAAAAAACTGTTGTCTAGTTCTAATAAACTATTGCCTGGTTCTAATGAACTACTGCCTGTTTTTTTTTGTTTTGAAATGGGTAATAGTTTAAAAACCTTGCATGCCATGTGACTGGCTCTGGCCCAATCAAACCAGGCTTTTTTCCCCCCAAATGTTTAATAATAAGCACTTTGACATCACTTTTGTGCTACTTTGTAGACTAGTTAGTTGCACGTATGTAATTTTCTGTTATTGTGCCTCACCATATTGTTACATACTTGTAGAATATAGTTGTCTGCCAGACTTACCTCCTGCTACCACTTATGATCACTTTTCTCCCTAGGTCATCCCAACATCTTAGTGTCCAGAATATCCTCCCTGGGACCCCCTGCTGCTATCAGGGGAGGAAGCGTTTTGTGACTAAGTATGAAGCTTGTGGCATCACAGTGGTGTGCTGAGGGCCCTGCTTATGTGGAAGGGAAGTAGGGGCAGGCATATGGTGCAGCTGGCTGGGGCAGCGTTTTCCTCTTTAGCTCCCACAAAGTCCAGCGTGACCCAATCTGGGGGACTCCTTGTCATTTTTTCCAGTTTCATGAATGCTAAATGCTATTCAGTTCACCAACATTATATCAATACTAGTGCTTAAGCATCCACTGTAACTCTTACTAGATCACTTTTTTCAGTTGCAGCCCACAGACTGATGTAAGAAAAAGCAAATGAAGACAATACACACAAGGATGCAATTTTAGTTTTTTTATTGCACCCAAGCAAAAATTAAAGTGCAAGTACTCACAAAGATTTACACTCTTTAAATGCCAGTTAGGGACCAACAAAAAACAGACTGTCTAGTTACTGCTAACTCCCCAAGCTAATGTAGCACTCCATGCCTTGTCTGTGGTCTTATGCTCTAGAAAGGATTTCTGTAGTAAACAACAATCAGTTCTGATTTATCTTGCCTTTATAAATTCACTCGTCCTTTAAAAACTGCTTAAGGAGGAAACCTTCTAAAAGGAAGAGTCAAAATACTGCAAACTGCAAGCACTCTCAAAAGAGTTGAGAGAGCAAATATAGTGAGCATGCAGTCTTCAGACTGGGCACAGGGTGTCACTGCTGCAATGAAAATCGGAGTCCATGCCTTGTGATTTTTTTACTTTTTGCTTACTGAAGCTGTGGGAACATTGCATGCATTGCGTTAGCATATAAAAGGTTGTCAAAAAACAAAATTCCAAACTGTACCGATTATCATTTAAGCCAGCATCATTTAAATGGTCACAAGTCATTAAAACAAGGACAAAAAAAAAAACAAAAACAGGAAGTTCAGAGGTAGTTATGCAGTATGTTAAAAAATGTGGTTACACTTGACAATGACAAGGTCATGAAGTAGGGAGCGAGCATGTCACAGGGGAATGGCAAAACAGAGTGACTAAACAAGTTTCACAGTGTTTGTGTCTAGAAACCAAGACATAGAAACAGAGAAATATTGAATGTGATGGCAGAAAATGCCCCATCGGCCCATCCAGTCTACCCAACCCTACCTATGTCTTGTGTGATGAGCTGGCCCTATTTACCACCTACGACGTTTCCCTTCCCTACTTTGCCATCCCCTGCTCTTATTGGGCCCTTATGCCTGTCTACCTTTTTTTGAATCCATTATATGTTTTGGCACATACAGTATCACCTCCTTTGGTAGTCTGTTCCACCTGTCCACCACTCTTTCCATGAAAAAATGCTTTCACACATCACTCCTGAACTTCTCCAAGCCAGCTTATATGGATTACTTCTGTTAGTATTTATACTAAGGGTGAACAGTTCGGCAAATGTATAGATTATCGGACCACCGCTAGTAGCATAGAGTAAAACTTTCCTGAATATAGCGCGTGCTAGTGCTTGCCATTAATTTTTGTTTTGTCAGTTTATTTGATTTGGGAGGCTTCGCCCCCACACCCCCACTTGTTTGTACTTTTAAGGTGGGTGTGAGGGGCAAAGCCCCCACCTCAAATAAAGTGATACAAAATAACCGAAAGGCCGATTTGGCAAAGTAGCGTAACTTGCCCTCTACGCTAATAGCGTAGGTCCGTCGGTAGTCCGATAATCTACACAATCACCAACAATTCATTACCATTCCCCCTGTTTATTCCATGGAGATATTTACATATTGCTGTCATGTCCCCCTTTCTCTACTTGTCTCCAGTATATACATGTATAACCTACCGGGTCATGATATCGCGAACAATACCGCACACAGAAAGACCACGCTGCTACTACCACGTGTGGATTTACAGCGACAGGGGAATTACAGCAATAGAAAGAATCGCTACCCCCTGATGCTCACCAGCAACAAGGAAGCAGATGTAGTCACTGCTGGTCGGGGTGCTCGGTCGAGCCGCTCCCATGATAGAGTGGCTAGAGCACCTGACCCAGTAGTTGATGGGGTTGGGAGGAAGTAGTTTGATTCCCTTCTAGGAAATCTTTTCTTAACAATTATATTTCTTGCCCCTGTGTCCACACCCCCTCAGAGTTGATTACAATAGTTCTGGGGGGTGTGGGGGCACGGTTGGGGGGGTGAAGCCCCTCACAAAGTGCAAGAAAAACAGTTGGGTGTTGCCCAATGCTGTATCATGCCACACAGTCTTGATGTGCCCAGTTTCATTTGCAACATTATGACCCCATGCCCATGTATAACACAACCCCCTCCACTGCAGGCCATCCTACCACGTTGTCATTTAGTGAGGAAGGGGGCACGCAATAGCTTCATAGATACATAGACAGTGTCGGCAGATAAGGGCCTATGGCCCACCCAGTCTGCCCATTTGAGCTTGTAAGTTCAGTTTGTTTTTCCTAGAAGTCTGTGCACCTTTGACACTCCAGATTCCTTTATGTCTATCCATTGCATTCTAATCCGTGTTGTTTCAGCCCCCACCACTTCCTCTGGCAGGGTGTTCCACTTGTCCACCACCTGTTCTGTGAAGAAATTCTTTCTCATGTTTCCTCTAATCGTCCTCCTCCAACTTCATCCCATGCCCTCTAGTCCTGGAACATCTTTTTCGCTTAAAAATAGTGTTTTCCTGCACCCTGTTCGTCCCTGTAAGATACTTGTATGTCTCTATCATATCCCCTCTCTCCCCCCTCCTCTCCTCCAGGGAGTAAATGTTCAGTTCCTTCAACCTGTCTTCATAGGACTTGTGATGCAATCCATGCACCATCTTTGTTGCCCTCCTCTGAACCTTCTCTACCCTGTCTATGTCCTTACGTAGGTATGGTCTCCAGAACTGTACACTGTACTCCAGGTGGGGCCTCACTAGTGTCTTGTATAGGGCCAACTCCTGTGTCTAGGAGTATTTTGATGGAACATCCCACAGCGAGTCACCCCCTGTGCATTGTACAGACACAGGCTTGGCATTTTCTGCACATTTCCTGAGGTATAGCTGGACAAGGCACACATTTTTGTGCAATTATTATTCAAATCCCATTTATAGAACTGCAACAGGCAGGCACAACTAGCTTTTGTGTTGAATAATATGTGTGGGATTCTCAACCACCAGCCTTCAATCGGTACCACACTGGGGTCTAACATCAAGCATGCAACTGTGCCACTGTGAGAATACAGTTAATGGACTGCATTGGGAGCTCACAAGGGACTTTGGGGTACCAATGCACCAATAAAATGAAACAGAAATACTGTGCGAGTACTCACCAGAGGGTGGTGGGATTTGGGAAGTGATCCCAGAACTGTTTTACTGCATTTAATACATTCTGTTCCACCAGTCAGATCCTGTTCTTGTCCCCCTAATAAATATCTCTTGTGTTTAAATTGAAAATTTATTGTGTTTTGTATATAGTTATGTCTGCATGCATAGAGTATAAGTTGGGGATTGTGTATAATCATGAAGATTCCCTGTCACGAGAGTGGGGGTTGCATTCATTTCCTTTGGGGTAGTACCCTGGCAGCCATCTGTTGAAGATCACCGTGGATGGAGGCACCGCTCCATTTTTTGTATTACCTCCAATACCATCCGAGCCTAGGTGCCAGTCACCTGAAGGCCTTATAGACTTTGCCCACATCCTATCAGACTGGTGTAGTCTCATACCTTGTGGGGGGGGGTGGTTTCATTACTTTTAGCATAGTTACAAAGTTCCCCATTTACTTAAAAGTGGCATCGGACATATACATCGTTGCTTTTGTGCCACACGCAGCTGCAAGTGGGATTAAGGGATCAGGTTGTGCCCGGTTCTGCATGACACAGAAATAGCAACTAGTGCCTCTTGCAAAGGTCAAGAGAAGAGATTTAACCCTTCCAAACACACACACTAGCACAATGAGGTACTGGCTACCCCGGTCGGCCTGTTCTGAGCCCTGTGCCTCCATGCGGGGCAGAGTCAGCACCCAGCATGGTGACAGCAACAGTGGCTTACCAGACAGTGAGGTTTGTCTCTTTCTCTGAGGTTTAGATCCTTGTTGCAAACAGCCCTTCCCTTCTGCCACACACAGGCCCCTTGCTATAGGCCACAGTCCCCTGGCAGCTCAGGACAGCATCTGCTACCTCTTCACCAATTACGAGAACATGGGACAATCTGTGAGAAAAATGGGGATAATCAACAGAAAGGAACCTATCTCAACTCTTAATGCATTGTACATTTGAACAAGCGCATACACCAATTCCATATATATTGCTTTATATTTTTTTAATTATCTTCCAGACTTCAAAATTCCATATAAATAAGCTCCAAAAAATATTTTTAGTAATGTTTCAGAACACAAGTTCCTTCATCAGACTGTTCAGTTATTTCTGTAATGAATCAAAGAAAATAAATATAAGTTTCAAGTCCATATTAAATAGCACTTATTCATTATTAAACAATTTTTTCATTTCAAAATCAAAATTATTTCAGAACTAAACAAGATAATTTCAACTCAGGTGGCACTAACCTGAATAATATAATAGAATCACCTAAAGTGTGTCTGCAGTGGGGGGAGGATTTTCTGTTAAGAGATGCGCAAGTTTTTCTTTATCTGTTTAAAAAAGGGGGAGAGTTGTATTTAATCTTCAGCCTATATCATCATTTAAACCAATATTTTATTTGAAAATATAAATTGTGTCAGTAGTAATTAATCAATGCACCTCAGTCATGCCTTTTTTTGAAATGCATCTCTTTTAGTCCTTAATGTTAATATCAGAATCTATGGTGTCCAATAATAGAAAAAAATGTATAGAAGGATCAGTATGTGATGCTAATCATTAGAATTAAAATGCTTCTTACTATGAATTTAAACCGAGGAGTTACCGCTTTCCTTTTTGGTAAACTTCACAAGAATGCAAGAAATGTACTATTTAAAATGCAGTTCAGCATCTGTTAAAGCAAGAACCAATATAAGAAGTGTGTATTGAAAGAAAACAAATGTAATTTAAAGAAAAAGGTTTTTAGCTGAAGAAGGGCCCCTTGCCTTTTGGTACAATTTAGTGGAAATAAATATCCAAACGGCCACACAGTGCAAAAAGCCGTTTAATTCAAAAGAAACCTGCCGCCATTAGTAGACCACACTCACAGACTTCTAATGTGCACCTAACTTCTTTACAGGTGCTGTTAAAGTAAAGAAAGGGTCCGGGCCATTCAGGGGTGCTCGGGGAACGTGCTGAGGTCACAAAGTGATGACACCTAGAGCGGCCCGGTCAAATCAATGATCAGTCTGTGAGAAAACCATCAGCATGCCCTTCATTTATTGAAATGTTTCACCAGGAAGACATACTGAGCAATATTACTTGTTTCCAGATGCGTCCTGGGGAAAGGGGGCATGGATAATTACAGCAGATAATAGCAATTAAGATACAAGGGCAAAAACAGCAAGTGCTACAACAGACTGCATAGTAAAATAAAACAACAGAAGTGTTGCACCACAGGAATTACTTACAGTTTGGACAATCAGATGACATGACAAAAAGCAAAGGGTGGTATAAGGAGAAGGCAGTAGCAGTTCTAGGGGGTTTTAAAGGGAGCAGGTGCACCCCCCATTGTGACTTATTTGCTTGCTTGCTACAGCTGCATTTCACTTTGCTGGAGAAGTCTAATATATTGATTGTAAGAAAATCTACAATCAAAACAATAGTTTACATTTTATATTTTCAGTCAAAAATTTAATGGAAAAGATAATATAAAGGATTAAAAAAATGTCAAAAAGTTGCATATCAAGTATGCACACCACCACAACAACCCCCCCCCCCATTGTAAAATCCTGGATCTGCTACTGGAAGAAGGTGGGTGCTACAATAAATGGGACAACAGATGAGAGGAGGGTAGAAAGACTAGAAGGGTGCAGAATGCGGGGGAGGTGGGCAGTGGGGGAAGCTAGTAGCTCCCTCTTGAGTACGTGTCCCCAATAGGCCCTACAGTCCCCAATCTCAGACCTCGATCAAGGCCAGAGCCTCTAAAAACCTGCATTGCAGGGATGCAGTGGCACCCTGACCCAGGAGCTCTGCCACCATCTTTGCACCCACTGGCTCCCTCCAGCCAGTCACAGATGAAGACGCACACCTGTAGATGCTGGAACTGATGCACAAAGGCACTTGGAATTCAATAACTAGAACTGCCTTTTGGTAGGTGGAAGCCCATATTTATATTACCCTGGTGAGCAAGAGACATTGCCCAGGAACCTTCCCAACCAATGGGCAAATGCAGGTGCAGAGCTGGCACCCATGATTACCATCACTAAGCAGAATACACATTGCAAAACAGGATGATGGTATATACTTCTTAAACAGCTAAAACACTGCACAATACATTCTTTTTATTTTGAAGTTATTGCAACCCTGAAAATGCAACGCATGAACATTGCTTTTCCTTACTGTACCTTAGGTCCTCTGTTTTCCTAATGATCCTAGACCATTTGTTACCCCAGTGCCTTAACACATTCGCTAATTATCATAACCCCACTTTGACAGCCAGCATATACATGTTGAGATTACTCAGCCTTCCCGCTTATGTTTCCTCCAAAAGCCCCTGGATATTTGGGTCACCCTCCTCTGCATTGCCTCTACCCTTTCACAGACCTTTGTTTCTGATGGAAAGAATTAACAAAGTCTCTCCCTGTTCGGTCTTCTGGTGGCCACCTATGTTTGGGCACTGCTATTTTTAAACCAGTCCATTTTGTGGGACTGTTGCCTGTCCTTTTAAGGGCAGACAAAGCCCCTGGTTCAATACTTGGTTGCTGAGCTGTAGCGAGGGACCAGAAGTATGAACTACATGGTGCTTCCGACCTCTCGCTATAAATTAGGTGCAATTTCAGGCTCACCAGATCCTTTTGTAGTGGCAGGGTGTCTACTTGGTGTACCAGTTATTACTGGGAGGTAGACGGTAACACAGAAAGTGCTAGCCACTTGCGGACGGAGTAGTGTGTATGGTTGCTAGGCAATACCACACTCCGCTTGCAAAGGTGCTGTAAAATCGTTTGTTTGGCTTGTGCACTGCTATTTTTAAACCAATCCATTGTGTGGGACTGTTACCTGTCCTTTAAGGGCAGACAAAGCCCCTAGTTCAATGCTTGGTTGTGAGCTGTGGCGAAGACTGGCAATCTGAACTACGGTGCTTCAAACCTCTCGCTATATAGCAGCTTGACAAGGCGAGCATCTGCGAGCCTGGCAAAGGCGAAACGGATAAGGCTTCGGTAGTGTCTGCCATGTCAGCTGGGGAAATGGGGACTGGGGAAGTAGGTAATGATGAACAGGTAGAAAGTGGAATGTATAATGCTGACATAGTGGATACCTTGGGCAACAAATGGTGGAGGTGTACTGTATGTGGTATATTTGGCCAAAAAGGACCAAATAGAGAACTCCAGCTGCAAAAAGTGTAAGCTATTAAGCTCGCTCGAAAAGAAAATTGAGGAATTGCAGGATAGGATATCGGTCCAGTCAGGAATCAACAAAATAGCTAACTTTGTGCAAACAACAAAAACTATAATTGCTAATACTGAAAGGGAATTAATTCAACAACAAATAAATAAAGGGCCAAATGATAAAAGGAAAGCAAGCCCAAATGAGAGTAGTAGACAGGAAGAAGATGAGTGGAGTATTGTACAAAGAGGCCCCAGGAAAAAAAGACGAGATAGAGAGTATCAATTAGATCTAACAAATAGATACAGTGCTCTAGATAATGAAGAAACCAGCCATGCTCAGGAAGATGATGTAGTAATTGATGGAAATACCCCACATTTGAGCCAGGAATCCTGTATATTTAGTACTGGGAGAGGAAATTCATCAGGACCAGTTATAAACCAAAAAAACAAATATGAGACCTGCAAATTTAACAATAATTAGACCAGAGAATAATGTATTACCCGGACATCAAATATCTCTGAAAATAAGCAGCGAAATGTAGTAATTATAAGTGATTCTATACTTAAATCTGCTGATAGGATGATCTGTAACAACAGGAAAGAACATGTTACTTTATTTTGCTTACCAGGTGCAGGAATAGCAGATATTAAGCAAAGGTCATATGGATTTTTTGAAACCACGGTCAATCCTGTAGCTATATTACATATTGGAACTAATGATATTGGGAAGAGGGAACTTACAGGTATCCAAATGGATTTTGAAGAAGTATGTAGAGAGTTAAAAAGGAAAAATATCCCGTTGATTATTTCTGAGGTACTTCCAATCCCAAGAGCTAATAGATATAAGCAAATGGAGTTAATAAGGTTCAATGGATGGTTAAAAAGATGGACTCAAAGGGGGAAATTGCAATTGATAGGTCATTGGCATAGGTTTGTAAATGTTCCTGAGTTGTTCTCAAAAGATGGACTACATTCTGAATAAATATGGGCTTCGGGTTATGGCAGATAGACTCAATAACAATATAACAGACATTTTAAACTAATGAATGGGGGTGGGTTGTGCCCCTGCTTATAGTATAGTGGACAAAAGGAATAACTTTAGCAGGGAACCTGATCACTGGTCCATACTGCTATTAAATGCTTGGTGCTTAGGGGAAAAAAGGGAGGAATTTGAGGTTATATTAAAGAGAGATGAAATTAAAATATGTGCAGTAACTGAAACTTGGTGGCAAAAGGATGATTGGGGAACTGATATTAATGGATTCCAAGTGTTTAGATGTGACAGAGATAATAGAAGGGGAGGAGGCGTGGCTCTATATGTTTAGAATGATACAGTGGCTTATGAAATAAAAACCACCAAGCACTTAGATTTTGAACATATTCTGGTGAAAATCATTCCCCCTAAGGGTCCACAAATCTTAGTGGGTGTATACTATAGACCTCCATCTTTGACTTCTGGAACAACTTTCGAAGTAATCCAGAGTATTAGTGAATTAAATGAGGCAAAAAATATATTACTGCTTGGAGACTTCAATTTTAATGGTATAAATTGGAATACTTGGTCCCCCTCGTCCCCTTGTGAAGAAGCATTTTTGGAAGCTGTAGACTCTTTGGCTCTGGAAAACTACACACAGGAAGGAACTAGGGGAGCAAATATCCTAGACTTGGTTATGAGCAACATGAAACAGCAAATTCTGGATTGTAGAGTAAGGGAGCCTTTAAGTGGGAGTGACCACAATATGGTTAAGGCTAAAATTGTGATTAAGGGTGTTTCCAACACCGGGTCTGCTGTGATAAGAAACTACGATAAAGCAGATTATACCAGGATATGACTGATAGTAGAAAATTGGGATTGGAAGTCATGTTGCAAAGGGTGTTCAGTTACTCAAATGTGGAATGAATTTAAATCATTTTTACATTATATGATTGAATCACAAATTCCCACAAAAAATAAATAAAATGCTAAAGGGAAGATTCCCGCTTGGTTTAATAAAAACATCCATAGATTAATTAAAAAGAAAAATAGGGCTTATAACAGATATAGAAAGGAGGGAACTAGGGAATATCAATTAAAATTAAAAATAAATTAAGAGAATTAAAGAGTGAAATAAGAAGGACCAAAATAAATTTTGAAAATAACTTGGTATCCAATAATCAGATAATCAGAAGGCTTTCTATGGATATATAGCTTCCTTAAAACAAAATAATAGCAATGTGGGTCCCCTGCTAGTAAATAATAATAATGTAACAAATCAAAAAGAAATGGCTCTAGAGTTCAATAAATTTTTTAATAGTATATACTCTAGTGGGCTGGTACCCGACTCCATATCTATAAAAACATCTGATGTTACTCTAGAAATAACAGTGGATACTGTGAAAGAAAAACTCCTCAATTTGAAGGTAAATACCTCCCCTGGACCAGATGAATTACACCCAAGACTACTTAAAGAGCTTGCTTTCTCTATTTGTTATCCTCTCCAGGCAATTTACCAGTCCTCTATAGACTGTGGAGAGGTGCCTGAGGACTGGAGGTTGGCAAACGTAGTCTCTATTCACAAAAAGGGACCAAGAACTGACTGCTCCAATTATTGTCCTATTAGTCTAACCAGCATACTGAGTAAAATACTGGATTCTATTATAAAGGATAATGTTGAGGGCTATTTAAGTGAAATGGGACACGTAGATGTCACACAGCATGGATTTACCAAGGGGAGATCATGTGTGACAAACTTGCTGTCTTTTTTTGAGATAGCAAGTATGGCCATAGACAGCAATTTACCAGTGGACGTCATTTATATTGACTTCGAGAAGGCATTCGATTCCGTGTCCCATTTAGAAGTAGTGTGTCAATTGGAGACTCTGGGAGTAAGTGTCTATGTTGTCAGATGGATATCTTTATGGTTGACTAATAGGAAACAGTGTGTTTGTATAAGGGAAATAAGTCAGATTGGATGGAGGTACCCAGTGGGGTCCCTCAGGGCTCCATACTGGGTCCACTTCTACTCAATGTCTTGATTTCTTCTATCAAATGTGACAGTAATGCATGGATTGCTAAATTTGCCAATGATATTAAACTTGGGGCAGTAGTCACTAATATTCCAGAGGCTCAGAAACTCCAGGAAAATATAGATTTAATATATATAACAGCTGCAGAGAGGAAACTGAAATTTAACATCAGTAAGTGCAAGGTTATGCAGTTGGGTAAAAAAAATTACAAAAATAAGTACTATATAAATGGAGTTGAGTTACTGGAAACTGAAGTGGAAAGGGATTTGGGAGTATGGATAAATAAAGAATTGGAGTTTAGCTATCAAGTAAATGAAACAGCAAAAAAAGGCATTTAGAATTCAAGCTCTAATCATGAAAAATATAATAATCGTGAAAAATATAAAGAGTAGAGAGAGGGAGGTTATAGTGCACTTTATCGGTCCCTGGTTCGCTCCCATCTGGGGTATGCTGGTAGCATACAGAGCCCCAGGTTTAGAAAGGATGTACGTAGATTGGAGGCGGTTCAGAGACGGGTAACGAGGAGAGTGGCAGGCTTGGAACAGGTGTCTTACAGGGTAAGATTGAGGGAGCTTGGAATGTAATCCTTACAATACAGGAGATATCGTGGGGATTTGTGCCTGATTTATAGGACATGTAGATCTCCTGATCTGTGGGAATGTTTGGGATTAACATCAAGACCAAATTTAACTACAAACCGGGCTCATTTATACCAGATAAAAGGTGAGAATTATAATAAGAACCAAAGAGGGACTTGGTTCTCACAACGTGTTGTGAACCAGTGGAATAACCTGCCAAGCCAGGTAGTTTCTAGTGAAACTATTAATGAGTTCAAAACAGCTTTTGATGGACACAGAAGTGATTATCTATATGCTTTGAGGCTGTAAGTGGTGCAGGACGATTATGGCCTTCGGCTAATGTTCCTGATTTTATTTCCTATGTTCCTATGTATGAGAAAATAAACTCTTTTCTGAAGAAATGTTGGCATGTGTGTCGCCTTAATCTCCTTGCTGTACTTTTTCTGTAGCTCATTGTTAAATATTCTTTTTCCTTTTTAGAGCCCATCTTGATGCTGTTATTTTTTCCCTCCTGACATTCATTTTTGTAATTACTAAACAAGTGACATCGGTTGAGTGGAGGCCTTGCATTGAAATGTGTACCGTGAGCGTCACTCAGCTAAAGTCACTGGGTTCTGGAACTGATCAAAAATGATCACAATTATTGGCAGGTGGGGAAAAAGCTGCATTAATAAGGACACCTAAAAAGAGAAAAACAAGATAATTTCAAAGGGAACAAATGAGATGGTAAAGCAAGGAGAGCAAGGAGGCTCCACATCCCAAATGTTCAGTCACATTAAAGATTTATGTTCTCCAGAAGCATTGCATTTATCCTGATTGTATTTCATAAAGGTTACAAAATATGTGGAGAACTGAAAGTCTCCCTGTATGTGTGTACTGTAGATATGTGAATGCGATGGGTGCTTTTTTATATGAAATGGATTAAAGGTGATGCAGCAGTGCAGCTTCATCAAGCTTCAATTAGTTGTGCACATGACAGTACTTTTTTAAAAATGTTCTCTTTATGCTTTCCAGTTTTTCCCTTTTCTCCTGTGATGCAGAGGAAGGGATGTGCAATGGTGCCAATGGCAGTGCTGTGCACGCTCCCGTGCACAGCATGCCAAATGTCTGCCCTGCCTCCGCCCCAGATTGAAGTGTCAGTGTGTCAACCCCCAGCCACCGCTAGGGGCCAGGCTAACACCAGCCACTGATCCCCTCCCTCCCTCCTGGAGGAGGAGAGCAGTCCTTGATGCTCTATCCTTCTCCCCCCCCCCTCCAAGCCGACCCTCTGATTCTCAAGGTTGCTCCTGACCTCGGGTCATCAGCACCAAAAGCAGTAGCACTACCATTGCAACAGTGGGTCAGCTGACAGTACCTATTTGCATAGTGCAAGTAGCAGAAGTGCACAAGATAGGATATGGGATTTTAAGAACTTGAGCATACTCCTATTATTAGTATAGTTGCTGAATGGGCTAAATGGACTGTTCTAAGTATTTTCATTATTTTGTTGTTCCTGTTCCTTTGCCTCACCTAGGTACTTGGAAATTGAATTGCACTGTCCTGATATGAGCATTGGGTGGACTATCTGGAAAAAGATAACAATGAAATGGGAGAGCAGTGGGACAGTAACAAATTAACATGGCAGGGAACAGCCGTATTTTTGCCTGAGAAAAAGAAAATGATCAAAACATGAAAAAATACTTCTGGCGTAATGGAAGGGCAACACAAGGAAATTATGAGGCTGGTAGTATAGCCCAAAGGTTAGGGTAACGAGCTGTGAGTGAGTTTGGTACATCCAGAAGACATGGGTTTGATTCTTACAAGCTCCACTTGCATACTGTGTGTCCCTGAGCAAGTGACCTAACCGGGTTGTCCCTGATAACAGGCCTTGTGCCTAATGGACCTTACCTAGTTACCAATAAATAAAAAAAGTAGTAAAACTGAAAATTTATGAAACCTTGTACAATAAAAAAGGCATAGCCAGATTTACCCCACTGTAATTCACCCTGATGTCTTTTTGCAGCATTCATGTAGCCGACAGACTGATGTGAGGTTTTTTTTTTTTTTAGGTTCTGGGTGATGCAGGTCACCTTGTTAACACATTAAACATAAATGCAGTAAACTCATCAACCATCAGTAAACACAATGTCTGCACAGAAACTTCTAGTCATGTAGTAGGGGTCATTCAGTGGCACAGACACATCTTGGAGACATTTTTAGCTTCTCCCTTCGGAGAGACAGCATAGCATTTTATATTCCATATCTAAGGCAGAACGATACATCTTGCAGCTCTGACGCTGATCCTTTACACAATGCCATATCCTAATCCCACTTCCCAGGCAGACAAGTTAATTGGAAATCCCTGGGGAACAAGAGTGGCTGATGTTGGCAGAGCTTAGCCCACGTACAGTATAATGCCCCCAGCTAGTATACTTCTGTGCTGGACACAGTGGAGGAGGTCTTCTTGCTCCTCCTTCCACTCTGTCAAACTAATCCCATGGGGAATAGACCTCAATCTGTCCCGCATCAAGGTTAGACCTGCAAGCTTTGAATAATTCCTTTTACCTTCTGTCAAAGTTAGGAAGGTCTTCAATGGATAATTCATGTTTCATTTCTCAGATAATTCCATGCTTTAATCTGTACCTCAATTTCCCAGTATTATCTCAATGCAGAGATCCCAATTACAGTAGCAGTGATAGAACTAGGATGTCTACAAATCCCACTGGGGGACAGTGGCTGGCTGGACTAGGACCCAAGCTTCCTACATACTACCCCATTTATGTAGTTATTTATGTATGTATTTATATATGTATGCATGTATGTATGCATTTATTTATTTCAAGGTTTTACCAGGAGAGACATCAAGAGCTGGAAACAGCTTGTTTCCAGATGCATCCCTGGGGAAGGGAAAGAGCACAACAAAAATACAGTATATAAAATACACAGAATGGAATAAGCATAAAAAAACAAACAGGACAAATTATGCCTAAGAATAAACGGACAAGCCTGAATTCAGGGTGTGGGTGTAAATTCTGTACAATCAGGCCTCGGCTGAGGTGGTGACCAATGGGACAGCCCCCCCTTTCCAACTCCATAGGGGTACCCAACAAGGCTGTCCGCTATCGCCCATATTGTTTATACTGGCACTGGAACCCCTGCTGCAAGCCATACGACAAGCCCCAGATATTCAGGGAGTAAGGTTAGGAGAGGAACACAAGGTCATGGCCTGTGCAGATGGGATCTTAATACTGCTTACAGACCCCTCCAGATCTGTCCCAGCCATGTTGTCCCTTATAAATCAGTATAGCCAATTGTCAGGATACAAGCTGAATGTGGCAAAATCCCAGTTCTTAGCATCGACCCCTAATATTTCCCAGTTGCCACATTACCCCTGGGGACTATACCCAGCCAGAAACAGCATAGAGTACCTGGGATTGAAGTTCTACTGGGACATAGCCAGTCTGGGAGAAAACAACCTGCTACCAATAATAGAAGAAATAGACAAAGATTGCCAGAGGTGGAAGCTGGTACACTTCTCCCATTATGGAAGGGCCCAAGCCTTCAAAATGATGGCAGCCCCAAAAGTGCAGTATGTGTTAGAGAACATCCCTATACTGATAGGCAAGAAAGTAATCAGACTCATACATTCCAAATTCAGTTCTTTCTTCTGGGGAGGAGGCCCGAGGAGAATTAGGTGGACTAAGCTGACCAGGGATTTCCGCTCGGGCAGACTGAAGCTACCAGATTTCTCCCATCGAATCACAGCCCATGCACTGATGCAATTAGCACAAACAGCACCCTGGGCAACTGGAGAGGGCCCACCAAAATGAGCTAGATGTGAAGCACACCTGCTTGCAAGTCCCTGGTGCAGGCTGCCCTCTTCACAGCCAAAAGGGATCCCTCTGACCACCACCATCACACACACTTATTGTGCATGGCAGCAATCCTTGAAACTAACAAACTGGAGGCTAAATAGAGCTCAGTTCTTCCCACTGTGGCATAACTTAGCCCTCCAAATAAAAGGGAAAGATATACTCTATGCACTCTGGGAAAAGGCAGGCATCACCCTCCTGTCGCATATTATGTTAAAAGAATTGAATATACTCATGAGCTTCCCGCGCAAATGAGGCAGACTTATGGCCTCCCCAACAACCACCACTGAAAATACTTCCATCTACATCATGCATTACAACACGTTCTGTGGCAGAAGCTGGAAGGATATGTCCCAAATCTTTTAGACTCTTTATTCTGGCCTGGGAAGTAGAAGGGTACCAGGAGCAGTGAGATCTACTCCCACTTACTTAATGGTAGTCTAGACACATCTGTAAATACTAGACACAGCTGGTTAAATGAGCTACAATCTGAGATCACCAAAGTCAGATGGGAGCAACGCTGGAGAGACATACATGCCACCGTGAAGGACACCACTAACAGATTTACCAAAATAAAAATCCTATATAAGTGGCACAGAACCCCCATTAAGCTGCACGCCTGGGGCCTGATCCCTAAGGATGAATGTTGAAGATGTCTATCGGGGGGGGTGGCGACAGCCCACATCTTATGGGGCTGCCCCCAGTCTACTCTCATTCTGGTGTAGAATAGAAGGGGTATGTAATGAGATCACTGCTTGTGCTATAACATTCACACCTGAATTAGCCCTGCTGGGAATCCTCCCACCCTCCCAGCCTGACCAATGTATGCCAAGGGCCATGAAGCTGTGGCTGATGGGCACTATAATCATAGCAAAAAGGGTGTTATTGAGGCACTGGAAGAACCCACTGACACACCATATACAAGAATGGTTGGAAGAACTGGGCAAGGCAGCAAGCTATGAGAGGGTGTTACATGCCTCTCAGGGCAGAATGCAAACCTTTCAGGAGATAGGGGGGCCCTATCTAAGCTCAAGGTATTGCAAACCACCTGGTCCTAGCTCCTCACCCCCTCCCCTTTTTTATCTGTTAAATAAGGTGGTTCCTAGGAAGAGGGGGCAAATGAATGCACCAACAGGGACTCACCTGCATAACTAGAGCAGTACCAAAGCAATAAGGCAACTGTTTTTAAAGGGGTTTTCTCTCTCTTGTGTATGAAATCAGAATGCACTACATATATCATTTGTGACTTTAATCTAATGTGACCTGTACAAGATTGTAATTCCAAGGGATTTCATCCCGGCTAGGAAATGTTCCTTTTCAATTGATTTCCTGTAATTTGTAATGGTTGTTTCAATGCTAAGATTACCACAATTGTATTTTTTAGAAAGTTATATCTTTATAAAAATGTTATTTACACACGCACACACACAAAAAAAAGAATAAATTGACAAAAATAAATTACCAAGCAATAAACTGCGGAATTGAACAAAAGAACAATTAAGTAGTTATCAGCTTAACTTAATAAAAACTGGGGGAATGACTGATACTGGGGAAGTGAGGAAGTGCTGAGGGACAGAGAATTAGGTAAGTTGCAGATCAGAAGTAATCCAATCCCAGTATCAGAAGCAACTGCAGGAGTGAGTAGAGACTCATGGAGAAGAGCTTGAAGAGCAGGAAAGGAAGGAGCAGAGCAAATAGAAGGAAGAAGAGAACCCCAAAGGTTAGGAAATTGAAATGAGAAAGCAGCCTGGCCAGCAGTAGATTTCACTTGAGGGAAAGCAGAAGAATGAGAGCAAGCATTGTGAAGAGAGTAGGAGGACAAAGGAGGGAGGGAGAGGAGAGATGTTAGATATGAGGGGAGAGAGCCAAGCCAAAATTTGGAGATAAAGGAGGCAAAGTGAGTGAAGTGCCTGGCATCAAGAGAGGGGAAGGAGAGGGAAGAATACAAGATATAGTGATGAATATGCATGGGCTTATCAAGGGCAAAGTGACATAAGGAGTGAAAGAGAGGATCCAATCTAGCTAAAATGGACTTTGGAGGAGCACTATAAACAATGTCTCCATAGTGTCTCCACAGGAATGGTGGCCCTGCTCTCTCCCTGTACCTTTTTTTTATTAATGTCTCTTGGCTGCAGCCATCCCAGCACTGTACAAATGGGTCAAATGTACTCATTCTATCAGTAGAACACTGGATCAGGATACACCAGGCTGGGAGACTCTACTCTGAACCCCAGAGGGATACTGTTTACTACCTCTGTCACTTCAGCAACCTCTCTGCTGTGATTTGGTCTCTGACTCTGGAAAGAACAAGCCCTGAAACACCGGGAACCTGCAGTGCAGGCAGGCTGCTTGCTCTTTGCTAAGCTGCCTCTGCCACTGAAACCCTATAGGACAGACTCCACCCCATTATTACCTAAGAACAATAGCTATGGCACACTATCAGAAAGAGTAGACATAACTGTTAACCACCGAATGACCATGGGGGTTACATTAACATTCCAAAATAAAATAATTAAAATGGTGTATCCTTACATTCTTACACCAGGGGTCCTTTAGCATCAGTAACTATAATAGTCAGCTGGATAACTAGCACTGCCCCGGAGGTGGAATGTATGTTAATGAGATTTATGAATTAGCCAATCAGATTGAAGCTATGGAATGTGCTCAGCAGTGAGAGGGAAAGGAGGCTTCAGAATTTTTTCTCCGCTGGACTGAGAAACACTGCCTCTGAGGTGCTCTCTCTCCTGTCAAGAAAAGTTATTTTTCTTCTAGACTGGTAGCTATTTGTCTATTTTTCTTTTAAATTAGAGTATATTTTTGTTAGTTTAGTGGTTCCCCTTGGTTCCCGGGAACTGCGTTTTCCCTTGGTTCTGTGGTTCCTCACGGTTCCCTTTTTCTTTATTTTTAAAAAATTTTAAGACATTGCGTCTCGTGTTTCTGCAGTTCCCTGTTCTTATTATCGTTTATTTATATCGTGGTTCCTTTATTAAAGTGGGAACTGATGGTTTCATATATATTTTACCTCAGAAAAGTCGTGGTTCTTTACTGCGAGGGAACAGAGCGTTGGATCTTAAATTTAAACAGTTCAACATTCTTTTTAGGGGTTTTCTGTTAATTGGGTAAGTCAGAAACCCCAAAGAAGAGGACTGGACCCACAGGTTTTAAAAATTGCCCCAACTGCCATAGAATTTTAGCTAAAGCTGAAACTCATGACCTGTGTTTAAAGTGCTTAGGTCCAGATCATTACTGTGTTCTTTGCTCTAAATTCTGTTCAAAAGCTTTGAGAAATACAGCAAAAAGGCTTAGAGAAATGGTAGAAGAAGGTCTTCATCTGATCCCAAACACAGACCCAAGGCTACCGATGAGGGGCCTATAAAAAATGAAAATAATGCAGGTGCTGATGAGGCATCTTTGAAATCTAAGCCTGGCACAGGTGCTGATTAAGTGCCTTTGAAAACAAAGAACACTAAGCCTGGCACTGATGAAGAGTCTTAAAAAAATAAGGCTAAAGGGGCTGTTGAAGTTCCTAAATCAAAAAGAAAACCGGAACAAGTCACTGATGAGGTGGCATCAAAAAAGATATGTAAGGAAAAAAATCCTGTTGCTCCTCCGGGCGGTGCCATTAGTGAGGCTGCAAGGGGAAAAAAGCATAAAGATAAGTCAAAAAATGTTGAAACCCAGGAGGGTGGCCCACAAGACTTTCAAGGGGACTTTCCCTCTATGGAAGATATGGCAAAAGCCTGGCACCTTTATCAAACTATCCAGTGCATGGGGACTATTTTTGGTGCCTCTGATTTCCCTAGGCAAATCTCTTCTAATGTTACCTCTTCTGTAAGGGCTTATGAAGGGGATGATGATGACGATGATTGTTATGAGCCCCCGATGACACCTCGGAGGGTAAGGTCCCCGAACCTGATGTATCTCCTAATCCAAATTTTGGAGTTTCTTCTGATCAGGAGGATAATTCTTCCCTGTTTTCTTTCCTGCAACACACGGCAGCACTCTTAATCTCCCCTCTCAACAGTCCAGCCAGGATGAGGAGGAAGACCAGGACTACAGAGTGATGCAAGGTCTTCCCCTCCTAAGAAACTGGTTCTTCCTATTTATAACCAGCAGCCACCAGAGGGGCATCTTGAGTCCTTTTTACTGATGTGTATGTGCTGTACTATTATCCTTTATTTTTTCTATATATGTTGTATTATATTTTGTATTACATTTTATATAAAATTTGCTGCACATGTTTTACTTTGTACCAAATGTTTGTATACAAATGTCTCCTTTCTCCCATGCCCCCCACCCGGATACATCTGGAAATTAGCAGTTGTCTGCTCAGTATGCCTTCCTGGTAAAACTTTTAAATAAATAAAATTAATAAAACCCTTCAGGAAGAACACTATGAAAATTCTTCAAAACCCGACTTTGGTACAAGGGGTCAAAAAAAGGGCTGACAAAAAATACCAGTTTTCAAAAATCGATACAGAGTTTCTGTTTGTACACCCAAGGGGTCTAGTACGACTTCCCGACCATCTATTTCCTGACTGTACACATACCGACTTCAGCATCCCGAAAATAAACATACTGACTAAGCCTTCCTTCCGACAGCATCTCCCGCCTGACAATTGGAGTTAACTGTGGGAGGGAGGGAGGGAGGTTAACGAATGATCCGGATTAGAGATGGGGAGATCAGTAAAATAAAGATCAGGGTATAGTGACTGAGTCCTCGACTGCAGACTTAAGGATGGATCTCTGCAGTATTGATAAAAAGGTAGCGGCAAATGAGAAAAAGTAGCATAAGTGGGAGACTAGCGAGACTAGCGAATGAGTACTGAATCTGCGTAAAAAAGACTCGTTGACACACTGCGCCCGTGAAAACAACTTTCATCTTTACAGTGTAAAAGAAGCTGCAGAAGAAAGTTTCCCATTGGCAATGGGTCTTACAAAACTCTTGTTGAAGTCCAAGCTGATTAAAAGTATGGATCTGACGCATACCTCTGCCTCTGACAGTAGTTCATCAGGAGCAGACTCAGCGAGGTGATTGCTTTTGGACGTAATCGTTATTGAGAAAGGTTTGCCACTGTGGTACTGTGTTATGTTTTTGCTGTTATGGGAGAAAATAAGAGGGGAATTTAATGGGGTAATATAAAGGGGGTTTGGAGTAGGGTATAGTATATGCGATATCTGTGATGGTGGCCGCTGTGTCATATTGTCGGGAGACCGTTTGGCGGTATGATAAATAGTCAGGATTAGGATCGGTCAGGATATAGGTTCCGGGCAGTTAGTAGTTGGGAAGTACAGTGTTGGGAAGTAGTACGGATCCCCACCCAAGTCATGAAGGAGTGCTGCAACAAGTAGCATGTGATAAGGCTGGAATTCCACTTTCTTCTCAGCCCCCAGAAAAAGATTCTAAGAGCCTGGATTTTATGGCTAGGAAAACATGTACTTTAGCCTCTCTCCTTCTTTGCCTGGCCTCTTACATGGCTAAACAGCTAAAACAGCTCTGGAGGCCACTAAATACCAGTTCCACATGATGACAAATGAAAGGCTTGCCTATAGTTTGGTGGCCAAGCAGCCAGCCACTCCCACTTCCTGAGCTATATAAGCAGTTCCTCTAAGCCTCAGTAGGAAACATTTTTCTTTGCTGCCGGAGGCTATGTTGGTTTGTCCTCTGAGTTGGCTGGTGCCAACCCCCCCCCCCGGCCTGCTGTTTCTGTGTGTCTCTGCTGGACTTCGGTGTTTGTTTTCCTGCTTCTGGTTTGTATCTTTCCTCCGCCTGTGTGCTTCCCTGTGATTTTTGTTTCTTGTTTTGGGCTTTCCCTGTTTTCTATTTTGCTGTGTTTTGGTTTTGTCTTTTTGGGGGGCTTTGTTCTAAACTCCTAGGGTGGGATATTCAAAGGAGTTGTACCCCGCCATGATATTCAAAAGGGGATGTTGCGCCGTGCAGATCCTGATGCACCGGGGCGTACCAGTTATGTATGTGGCGCAAGTGCGGGGGCGGGTGTTCCCATGCTTATTCTGCACATCCTGATATTCAGTCTGGGATGTGCGGCACATATGCTGGTGCAACCCCGACTTGCGCCGCACACTGGTGCTCAAAGTTGAGCCACAAAGAAATAGGAGCAAGGGCTGGCCACCCACAGGTGAGCTGCCATATTGCCGGGTGCAACATGGCAGCCACCAGCTGTGGATGGCCACCCTTGCCCCTGTGCCAGGGTCCATCGGCATCGCACCCCCACCAAGCCTGATCGTGGGCATCAGTAATAAATAAAGAAGTCCGATATCCCTGGTGGTCCAGTGGACCACTTCCAGCCCGACTGCAGGTAGTAGTAAGAATTAAATGAGTCCTATATCCCTGGTGGTCCAGTGGACCACTTCCAGCCCAATCACGGGCATACGTATGCTAAAGCAGTTTAAAATAACCTTGGTGGTCCAGCGTACCCCCTCTCCCCACCCGCACTGGGCCCCACCCCGCTCCCTCCTGGTTGGCAGCTGCTGGCGGCACCCACCCTCCAGCCACCTGGTTGCCTACCGACTGACTGCGTACAGTAGCAACTGTATGCCCATTGGTCCCGCAAGGGTGGGCCAATGGGTCTACTACATACTTGTCTGCAGTCAGTCGGCAGATGGCTGGGCGGCTGGAGGTTGGGGTGCTGCAGCCCACTGCTGACGGGTTGGGGAAGCGGAGTGGTGGAACTTAGTGGGCGGGTTGTGAGGGGGGTATCATTGGACCACCAGGGTTATTTCAATTACTGTAAGCCTGTGATCAGGCTGTGGGATCGGGTCCACTGGACCACCAGGGAGAAATACATAATGAAAGCCAGCGATCGGGCTGTGGCATCGGGTCCACTAGACTACCAGGGATATTGATACATATTACAGCCCGTAATTGGGCTGGGGTGTGTTTCTGGTGAGGAGCAGGGGGCTTTGGTCCCCGATGGCTGTTGCCTGCCAGGGCGCCAGGTGCAAGTTGCCGGGGATCGGTGCACCTACATGCAAATGGGGCCATAATGACATGCAAATGGCCCCATTTGCGCCTTGCATGCATTATGGCCCCATTTGCATGTCCACCGCTGAATATTGCGGTTGCTGCACCTAGCGCAACGGCACTTGTGCTGGTGTATCCCCCTGCTCCTCCCTGGCCACTTGCGCTGGAGCAGTGCCACTGCGCCATGCACAACGTGGGTGGCCATGGAACAATATTCAATGGTGCTGAGCCATGGCGCAGCACCGTTGAATATCACCCTGTCAACGCCCTGGCGCATCCCAGTTGCACTGCACCCAGGCTTGCGCCACAGCCTGGCACAGTCTGAATATCCCACCCCTAGCATACTGCTACTACAGAGCTCATACTGCTTGCTTTCAGTTACAACTCTCAAATTACTTGCATTGCAACTGCAAACCTACTCAGAGCTTATGCTACTGCTTTCAGTTACCTACAATTGCAGCCACTGCTGTTTACTTTACTTACTATTGTACCCAGTGCTTGTGTTTTTTAAACTATGCTCACCACACTCAAACTACTGCAATGCAACTGCTATTATTATCTGTGTGTTTCAGCTCAATCATAGCTGCTCCATGTTGCATACTTAATTCTTTTCACCTGAGCTTCATTGCACTGTCTGGCTACACCTGCTTCAAAGCATTTGACTCCATGTTTCATTGCAGTTACAACTCCGAGGTCAGCCAACTAAGCTCCTGCTGAGGCTGTTAATATAGCTTGTTTTTCAATCTTGCCTCGCCGGCGAAAATCCTGTGTTTGTCACCTTGATTTGGCTATTCATGTCTGGCTGGCTTGCCCCCAAATCAGTGCTGCTTATTTGCTATACAGTATGTTATGCACATCCACCTACCACTATTACTGCTTACTGACCTATCTGGTCCACACTTACGCAAACTATTGCTTCATGCCTATTGCCATCCCTTCGGCTTTGGCCTGGGATTCTGCTGCGCTCAATCTGCATTCGACCTTGCAAGGTCACAGCACTCGATGCTCATTACAATCTCAGCACACTGTGCTCATTCAGCTTACCAGCTTTTCAGCTCTCAATCAATTTCTGGGGCATGCCAGCCATTCTATTTTGGTGCAGGGTTCCTGCAGCCGACGGTCTCGCTCTACTTTAATTCAACATCATCGAGCGTGTCCAACTTGGGGTGAGATCCTTCTCACCTGGCCCATAGCTGGGAATGTCCTCACCCTGGATTTGGCTTTAGCTGCCTGCTATGTGACAGCAGCTTCTGCTGTAGAATTTAAGATTAGCAGTGAAGGGTGGTTATGACGATCTCCTTTGGCTCTAGTGTCTCACTATATAGTGTTTCCCTAGCGAGGCACTTTAACCGCATCCTCTCTACGACTGCCTCTGATTCACCTGGTTTGATTTAGGGTGGGTAGGCCAGGTGAGTGCCTCAGCAGTTGTTGCTCTCCTCCCGCACCTTGGATGCATGTATTGTTGCAGAGTTTTCTCGCAACCTTCCACGGCATTCCCGCTAGAGGGTTTGAGTGAAAGCCTTCCTCCAAATTGGAATATTTTCCACCTCCCTTTAATTGGGTTTTCCAAATTGCAGCTGCAGAGCCATCACTAAATAAATTATCCCAAGCCTGGAGGGAAGGCGACCTAGGCCTTGGATCCCCAGAGATTTCCTCCTCATAGGGTTTTTTTTTCTCTCCTCCGTTGCCTCAGGTCATAACACTTAGTTAGCTTAGTTGTTTCCCTAGTTTCTTTAGTTAGGTTCCGTTGTTGGATGGAGGTGGAGGATGTCCTGCCATTCCCTCTCTCTCCTTAGGGGATCCCCTACTCTCTAAGCAAACCATCAGTATCCTGCTATGCAGCCTGGGCAATCATTACGACAACTGAGCATCTCATTGCATTATCAAACTGCCTATACTTCTCTACTACTACGTTACAGTTACTACTTCTATGTCACAGTTACTGCTTGCTCATATGCTCATGTTGCCTCCTTTTGGTGATGATACTATATTTTTTTGTGATTCCTAAGGTACCTTTAGCCACGGGAACCGTCCCGTTGCACCTCTAGGGGTGGAACCCTCTCCGAGGGTTCCTTGCCTTCGTACCCCTACAGAGTGGTAATTCCTCTGGAATAGAGAGTGCAAACAGCCAAAACCAAACTAACACAGTTGCACAAGCATAACACTATACTGGCTGCATAGGCCAGTGAAATGAAAAGCTTACCTATAGTTCGGTGGCCAAGCAACCAGCCACTCCCACTTCCTAAGCTATATAAGCAGTTCCTCTAAGCCTCACTGTGAAGCATTTTTTCTTTGCCCCACCATCCTCCCCTCCTCCTCCTCCAGCTACAGCAATCTCTCCTTAGGGGGATTCCTAAGGTACCTTTAGCCATGGGAACTGTCCCGTTGCACCTCTAGGGGTGGAACCCTCTCTGAGGGTTCCTTGCCTTCGTACCCCTGCAGGGTGGTAATTCCTTTGGAATAGAGAGTGTGAACGGCCAAAACCAAACTAGCACACTTGCACAAGCATAACACTATGCTGGCTGCGTAGGCCAGTGAACAATGATGCAGTCTCGAGGTTATGGCTCAGGCTATTTTCCTGAGGTGTTTTGCTTGACTCAGAACAACAAACCTGTCACAAGACATTCAGTCCAAAGCCATGGACTTTCCTTGCGACAGAAATCTTCTGTTTTATTCCAGGACTGAGGAGTATACGAAAAAGGTTGATGAGTACAAGGCAACCCATCAGAGTAACACTACCAAGTCTAGGCTTCAGGGGGCCCACAAACCTCAAAACAGGGGTAACAGTGGTAGGGGCTACTTTCCCAAGCCTTTTTACTCCCTTCCTCTTTAGTTTGACCTCTCTCAGTTCAGTGGTTACTACAGAGATAAAGGCAGGAGGGACCAGAGTAGGTCTACTTCTACCCTTGCTCCTGCCACTCAGCAGAAGCCCTGACTCCTCAGCCAAGGTCGCCTCCCCTCTGCCTGTAGGAGGCAGGCTCTCCCACTACCTCTAGTCCTGGACCCTTATTACCACAGACAGGTGGGTCCTGGAGGTACTGGAAAAGGGCCTGTCTCTTCAGTTCAAAAAGATGCCAGCCCTAAAGAGAACTCAGCTTTCCAAACCTCTAACTCCAACAGGGGAAAATTCTGTTGGAATTGGAAGTAAAGCATCTTATGGAAGCAAAAGTAGTGGAGAGAGTGCTTGTCCATCAAAGTCACAAAGGACTTTACTCCAGGTACTTCCTGACTCAAAAGAAGAACGGGGAGTGATGGCCTATTTTAGACCTCCGGTTCCTAAACAGGCACCTTCTGAAGCTCAAATTCAAGATGGTCACTCTGAATTTGGTGATTCAGTCTTTGCAGTAGGGAGACTGGCTAGCTTCCCTTGATCTCAAAGATGCTTACTTTCATATCCCCATCATGTTGGCCCACAGGCAGTTTTTAAGGTTCAAACTCTCTTCGGGGCACTATCAGTATGCAGCCATGCCCTTCCCCATAACATCTGCTCCAAGGGTGTTTACAAAATGCCTAGCCATAGTGGCAGCTCATTTAAGAAAATAGGGGATATCAGTTCACTCATACTTGGATGATTGGCTCGTAGTAGCAAAGTCTCTTCCACTTCTGCAGCAGGCCCTTTCCTTAACAAAGGACACTCTGCAATCCTTGGGGTTTATTACAAATCTAAAGAAATGTCAGTTAGTACCAGCCCAACTCTTCACCTTCATAGGAGCACAGCTGGACACTTTGCACAGCAGAGATCTGCCTGTGGAAAGGACTCAAAATTTCCTGTCAGTGGCAAACTCTTTTGTCCTGGGTCAGCCCAGGACAGCCAGACATTTCCTGCAGCTACTGGGCCACATGGCATCTATGTCAACTGTGGTCCCAGGGATCAGGGTCAGAATGAGGGACATTCAGCATTACCTAAGGCCTTGCTGGTCCCAAAGCAAAGATTCTCTGTCTAAATTGATTCCAGTTATAAAAAAACATGCTACAGTTTTTGGACTGGTGGAAGGATTCTACCAATCTGTCAGTAGGGGTCCCCTTCCAGGCTTCCTCCCCTCAAAAATCATCACTACAGATGCTTGTCTGCTTGAATGATGATCTCACATGGATGACTGTTCTGTCAGTGGCTCTTGGACTCCACAAGAGTCACAATCCCACATCAATCTGCTGGAACTCAGGGCCATTTATCTGGCTCTAAAAGCATTTGCTCCACAAATAAAGGGACACACAGTTCAAATCAGAACAGACAACACCACTGCTATGTTTTACATAAACAAGCAGGGTGGCACAAGGTCCACCATCCTATGCCTGGAGGCCATGAGGATTTGCAGCCTAGCATGTTCCCTGGGAGTCCGTCTCTCAGCCATACATCTCCCAGGAAAAGACAATACGCTAGCAGATGTCCTCCATCGCATCAACCAGGGCAAAGTGAATAGTGCCTGAACAAATAAGTGTTGTCCACAGTGTTCAGGAGGTGGGGCACACCAGAAGTGAATCTGTTCACCTCCCACTTGAACCATCAACTTCCTTTGTTCTGCTGCAAGCCCCCAGCACTGGGAACTCTTCCAACAGATGCCCTAACACTGGATTGGACAGAAAGATTCCTTTATGCCTTTCCTCCTTTTTTCTCTAATTTTCAGAACTTTTTTTAAAGCTTAGAAATCAGCCTGCAACAATGACACTGGTGGCACCAGATTGGCCAGGGCAGGCATGGTACCCTCTGCTGATGTCCATGTCATGCAGCAAGCCTATTCGTCTTCCTCTGAGTCACTCCCTTCTGTCTCTTCGCCAAACAAGGGTGTCTTATCCAGATCTGAAACCCCTTCACCTCAAAACTTGGCTGTTGAGGACCTAGAGTTTCCTGACTCTCAGTACTCTGAGGAAGGCTAAAGATCCTGAGGATGTCCAAAAAGCCTAGTACAAAAAAGACTTATGAAGCCAAATGGAAAAGATTTTCTATCTGGTACAAACAGAAGCACATTAATCCTCTTAAGGCTTCAATCCCTAATATCTTGGATTACCTGGTATACCTACAGGACTCAGGGTTGAAGCCCTTCTCCTTGAAGCTTCATCTGGCTGCTGTTTCAGCCTATATTTCTGTGGGGAAGACCAAGTCAGTTTATTCACAACTGGAGTTCAAACAGTTTTTCAGAGGTCTCCTTCATGCTCAGCCCCCAATAAGGGAGCCTGTGCCTCCTTGGAGCTTGAATCTCTGTATTGCCAAACTTATGAAGCCTCCTTTTGAGCCCATGGCCACGGCCCATATTAAGTATGTGACCTGGAAAACTGTGTTTTTAGTGGCCATCACTTCTGCTAGAAGGATTTCAGAGTTGCAGGCCCTCTGCACTGAGCCCACCTATTTCATTCCACACAGGGACAAGACTGAGCTCAGGACTAACAGAAAATTCTTGCTTAAAGTGGTTTCTGAATTCCACCTTAATCAATCCATCACTTTACCTGTGTTCTTCACAGAAAAATCCACTGTAGGGGAGCAGAAGCTCCACAGTCTGGATGTCAAAAGGGCCCGCTTTATTACTTGGAACACACCAAGCAGTCTAGGGGCTCTTCTATACAGCTGTTCCTCACCTATGGGGATGTAGGCAGAGGAAGACCAGCCACTAAGACAACTATCTCTCACTGGATAGTCTCCTGCATTCGATTCTGTTATGACAAGGCTGGCAAGCAGCGCCCTGAGGGCCTTAGAGCCCACTCTACTAGGGACACTTCTGCTTCGGTGGCAGCTGCTAGGGACATTCCCCTTCTGGAAGTCTGCAGAGCAACAACTTGGAAGACCGTGCACACTTTCACTAAATATTACTGCTTAGATGTGCAGTCTAGATATGACACCAGTTTTGGTAGGGTGATCCTGCAGAGCCTTTTTCCTAAATAAGTTCTCTACCTGCCTCCCATCAGCACTGCTTTGTAATCTGCTATAGTTACTGATGCTAAAGGACCCCTTGAGTAAGAAGAAAAAAATACTCACCGTAGTAATCTTCTTTCTTCCAAGGTGTCCTTTAGCATCAGTAAACTCCCACACATCCTCCCCAGACTGTCTTTTGCCTTAACATTTTCACTATATTGAACTTTGGATTGCATTTTGGGTAACATTTTATGGTTCTGGTTCTGGTTATTATAAATGTTTTTATTCCTGTTGGTTCTTTCCTGTGAGCATTTGCCCATCCTATCTTGGAAAAAATTCTGAAACCTCCTTTCCCTCTCACTGCTCAGCACATTTCATAGCTTCAATCTGATTGGCTAATTCATAAATCTTACTACCATACATTCCACCTCCGGGGCAGTGCTAGCTATCCAGCTGACTGCTATAGTTACTGGTGCAAAAAGACACCTTGGAAGAAAGAAGATTACTATGGTGAGTAATTTATTTCTAACAGGCATTATTATCATTTCTCAACAGTGGCATTTGAAAGTTGGTATTGATTCCTCAGCTAAGAATTTAACCCAAGAAAAACTGTTATATCCTCAACAGAAATGGGAAGAACTAACAGAAAAAATAGATATTAGGGATGTTAAGGCAGAGGACCCCTAGAAAATGAGATCATGCATCCTAATATGTTTAGTGTTTAATAATGTGTCAGTAAATAATCAATCTACTATATGTACAGTAACACATTATTAAACACTAAACATAGTATGATGCAGGATCTCATTTTCTAGGGGGTCCTTGGTAGTTTTTTTTAATTGGGCTCTATTTCTGACAATTAATATTTCTTGTAAAAAAATCTTGTTACAGCACTGAAGGTTTTGATGTTTATAGAATTTTTTATCTGGTAGAGTATATAGTTGATAAATTGTCTCCAGGTAGGTTTAACACTATGTGAATGTGTGAAACAGTTTGTTCTCTCTAGGGGAACTTTTCTTTTTACCTACCTATTGTCATAGACAGAACATTTCTATTTTATAGTTTTTACATGGAATAATATCACGTTTAGCATGTACTTAAGCGGATATTAAATCTAAAGGTCTTGCATTTAATTAAGAGTATATTCTCATAACACTATAACTCTTTCACAATGTAAGTTATTGTAACTGCCTGGCCTCTCAAGGGATTACCCATTTCTGCCTCTGTTGACATTTGACCTTGGAGTGCTTCACAGCAGCCAGCTGAGTTAAAGGGGACAGGAAATCTGTGCTAATTGGCAGCAGTTAGCAATGTTCCTAATAAGAGAAATGATAAACCTGCCTCTAAATGAACCATATTTAACTCTACCTTAATAAACACTGATGTGAAAAACTGCATTTTCAATTGTTTTCTTTTTATGAATAACATTCTGAATAGTTCTTTTCCTGGAACCAGTAATTTGGAGTGTTTACTATGTCACAGTTTGAGTACAGAATTCTAAACATGAGCTATTGTCCTATCAGAACCATGCTTGGAGTTCTTTCCTCAAACTGTGACATAGTTAAAACTCCAGATCACTGGTTCCATGAAGAGAACTGCAACAGAATGCTGCCCATAGAAACAAAACAATGCAAAATACGATTTTTCATATAACTTTTTATTCAGTTACAGTTACATATGGGTCATTTAGGCTTATAGATATTTCTGTAAACTGGAACATTATAAACACTTACCAATTAGAAATAATTTCCTGTCCTCTTTAAATTGATTTCTTGCATTTAAACGTCAGTTAGGTTTTAAAAAAGGTATTTTAAATTAATGAGAATTCTTTCTGTTTTTTTTTTTTAATGTATGATCTGGGTGTTATTAGAATGTGTTTTTACAAACAACTGTCATAAGGTTCTGAGGAAGGACTGGGTTGGTCTAAAAGCTTAAGCACTGTTTTCTTTTGTTACATCTATGTTGGTCCAATAAAAGGCATTAAACCATTTGTTTCTGGATATGTTCTTACAAGGACCAATACAGCAACTAACTAATTCTGATAAAATAGAAGCAGACGTATATAAATTAGCTATTGATTAATGACTTCCTGTCTTTCTATTATTCTTTAATAATGTAATACTGATATGATATATTCCTTATTTCGGGTTAAAGAATATAGTGTACCCTATCTATAAACAAATTCTAACAAGAGCCAATATGGCTGCAAAATTATGGTACTGTGGGGACTGAGAAATATGTAAACTAGCCCTTTTTGCACTAACCACTGAGGCACCTAACTGCACTTTCTATCACTGTAAACTGGGTCCAAAGTTAGTTGTCTCATAGACTACCAAGTGTGCATAAAAGGTACTATGTACATGATAGGTGAAGTAACGAGCAGTGTACAGCAGGGATCAGTTTTGGGTCCAGCCTTGTTTACAATATATGTAAGTGGCATGGCAAATGCTATAGAAGGCTAGCTAAATAAGATTTCAGATGATACAAAACTAGTGGGGATGGTTGGCATAGTTATAAACCAGGATAAAATCCAATCAAATATTAATACACCAAACAATGGGCCACTTGCAGTCTCAGCATAGGTAAACTTAATTAAATGCATAAAACAGTATGGTGTTGACTTTTGCTGCTATGCAGATGTTACTCACTATACCTACTGTATCTTGTACACCTGATGGGAGTAACATGGCCTCTGTGTTATGGTGGTGTCATCTGGAAAATAAAGTGGATAGCTTTCATTTGGTGATGGCTCAACTCTGGAAAGACAGAGGTAATGACTAGTGATCCCAGAGGTAATGATTGGCTGCTAAATCCCAAAGTCCAGGGCCAGGGCCTGAGATCCTCCACTGGCCATCCCCTAGACATCCCTCATGTCTGAACTACTACGGCAAGCGCTCCTTTAGGTACGCTGCCCCACATTAACCTTTTCCTTGTTGACTTGGCTAATTGTTGTACTATTCAGGGTTTTAAGTCAGGCCTGAAAGTATACCTGCTAGAGTTTAGTCTCTGTGGCTGTAACCGCTAGCCTGGAACTTATTCTTGGTGGCTGAAACTTGCTTGTCTCACGGCAGTCAGCCTACAAGGTGGCAATATATCCTGCATATTGCTGTTACCATCTCTCCCCTAAAGCATTGTTGGTTATGATGTCATATGTCTGATTTAATTTGCTATGTTATTATGTGTATGTAACTGACATGCTCTGTAATGTACTCTATACCCTATCCAATGTATGTTCCAGCTAGTGTGTACTCCTACCAATGTATGTACTACTGTGTCCTCCTGCCAATATATGTAATTATTGTCTGTAACTAATCCGGGTCGCTCCTGAAAAAGGGACCTCTGGTCTCAGTGAGCTTATCCAGTTATCAGAATCTAAATAAATAAATAATAAATCCAGGTCTGCATGGGTCAGAAATGACAATTGTTGATGCCATAATACCATCTGTAAATGGCAACGTGCTTTGTGCTGTGCACACAGTAAAGGATCTGGTGTCATTGAGGACTGCAAGCTAATTCTGGAACAGCAGGAGTCAGCTGCAGTTAGCAACAGCTTTTTCTGTCTGCTTAACATCGTCTGGATCAAACCGCATCTTGGGTCCATCGACTTGGTGATGACAGTCCATGCCTTTGTCACTTCAAGACTGGAATACCGCAATGTTCTCTACTTATGGTTATCTGGAGGTTTGATGCATCACCTGCAGATGGCCCAGAATACTGCAGCCCAGCTGGTGGCAGGAACTTCTCAAAGCGAAGACATCATCCAGTTCTTTTCACTCTGTGCTGGTTGCCAATGTGGTGGTGCATTACCTTCAAGATACGCTTGCTGACATTCAAGACCCTACATGGTTTGGGTCCTGATTACCTTAAAGATCTTGGCGTGATATTCAAAAGTTTGCACAGGAAGTAAACCGGGTTTACACTAGCACTGTGGGTGGAGCCATGTTCAGAGGTGCTGAGAGCACACCCAAACCTGGCATCACCAAGGCAGTACAGTACCACTGTGCCTATACAAATGAAGGGGTCCCCTCATGCATACTGGTGCAGTGGCATATTCAAAGGTTTTCAATGGTAGTAAACAGCCCCCCAAGTGGCACTGTTTACTGCCGCTGACAACTTCTTCTTAATGGGACACTGTCAACCCTTCTTGCATCATATTATTGCTAGTTGAAAACCCACATTTTATGATTGCTTACCTTCTCTAAAACTTATTGTAGTAGTGAGTTTTTTGATATGCCTCCTTCCTTAACTGAAATGCATGGGAATGGTGCAGTTATACCAAACCTTGTTTTGCTACAAATCCTTGATCTACCCTTATTGCATTCATCCTGAACATTAGGAACACCCCCAAACAGTTCAGCCACTCATGATGCTGTAGTCTCCACTCCTCATGTAGCATTATGATTGGTCAGATTGTGTTAGGGGAATTCCCAACTCAAGGCAAGACACAGTGGAAGTTGATCAAAGGTAGACAAGGCACCAGGGCCGAATGGTATCCACCCCAGGGTGCTGAGGGAGATGGTGGAGGTGTTGGCGGAGCCACTGGCAGATCTGTACAACACCTCACTGTAGTTGGGATGTGCGCCACTGGACTGGAAGATGGCACATGTAGTATCATTACACAACAGTGGGCCAAGGGATCAACCGGGTAATTATCGTCTGGTAAGTCTCACCTCCATAGTGTGCAATCTCATGGAAATGATACTAAAGGAAAGACTGGTGTTGTACCTGGAGGACAATGGCCTCCAGAGTGTGAGGCAGTATGGGGTTGTTTCAGGGAAATCTTGTCAAACCAACCTGATACAATATTATGACTGGGTGACAGGTGACCTGGATAAGGGTCATATGGTGGATGTTCTTTACTTGGACTTCAGCAAGACCTTCCATTTGGTGCCTCATGGGTGGCTTGGGGAGAAGCTAACTGGCATGGGGTAGGGTTAAAAATGATGAACTGGATTACAAGCTGGTTGAGTGGCAGGCTACAATGGGTGGTGGTGAGAGGGGAGCTCTCAACTCCAAGGCCAGTGACGAGTGGGATGCCACAGGGCTCTGTGATGGGGCCAGTATTGTTTGGGCTCGTCACATCAGACATTGCACATGGGGTGGTGAGCAAGGTAAGTCTGTTCGCTGATGACACCAAAACTGGAGCAGTGGTGGATGGAGAGGAGGGATGGAAGCAGCTGCAGGGGGACCTACACAAGCTAGAGGAGTGGTCAGAGAGGTGGCAGCTGGGGTTCAATGCAAAGAAGTGTAAGGTTATGCACTTTGGGGTGAAGAACCCAAGGAGAGAATACTGGCTGGGGGGTTAAGCTGGGGATCACTGAGGAGTAGAAGGACCTAGGCGTAATGATAACAGAGACCATGAACAACATGCCCAGTGCAGGAGAGCAGCTGTAAAAGTGAACAAAATGCTGGGGTGCATAACAAGGGTTTTTTTGTCCAGGTAGAGAGAGGTGATCTTGCCCCTCTACAGGTCACTGGTAAGGCCACACTTAGAGTATTGTATGCAGTTTTGGAGGCCATACCTAAAGCGTGATATCAGACTACTGGAGGGGGTGCAGAGGAGGGCAACAAAGATGATATGTGGAATGGAGGGGAGAGACTATGACAGCAGGCTGGGAGACCTGAATATGTACACCCTGGAGTATAGAAGGGATGAGGGGAGGGACACATGATAGAGATATTCAAGTATCTGAGGGGAATCAATAAGGATGGGGCAGATGGGGTCTTTAAGTTAAGGAGGGAGGGTCACTGGGGGATGGGTTAAGAATGGGGGAGATTTAGGAAGGAAATGAGGAGACACTAGTTCACAGAGAAGGTGGTAGCAGCCCTACCAGAATGGGTGGTGTCATGTAAATTTGTGTACAGCTTCAAAAGGGCATGGGAAAGAGAACGGGGGAGAGAGAGGGTGGGGTAGATGGGGGTGGCAGTGGGATGACAAAGGGGAGGAGGTGGGGCAGCTGCAAACTAGGGGTGTTGGCTGCACAATCGAGCAGACTTAGATAGACTGGGTGGTCTGTTTCTGCTGGCAGAGTTGTATGTTCGTAATGTAAACAAACACATTTTTGTGTAGTAACACCAGTATGATGGGCAGTCTATCCTTCACTTCTAAATAGAAAAAAAGGAGTCAGTCTCAAACTACCAGCAACATCAGCAGTCTCAGTAAAATGTGAGCAACCATCAGATGTTTTTTAATCTAGGGATAATCTGAAGTCAAAGGGGGTTGCCAGTGTCCCTTTATCTAGGTGCTAAGCCCGTGCTCCCCCCAGAGAGGAGGGGCTGTATTACAGCTGCCCATCCCATGCCAAGCTGCCTCCTATCTCCCAGTATATCCTATTACATCACTCCCTTGTGTCCAGTGATTCCACCACCCCTGATCCTCCAGTATATCTTAATACATCACTCCTTGGTGGTCCAGTGATCTTCCCCAACAGCCCCCACCTGACCTACCAACTCACATCCCACCTCCACTTACCCTACCTTATCCTGGTGTCCGGCACTTCTCACAACCTCATATGGTGACAGCTTATACAGCAGCCAGCTGCAGAGGTAAGAGGAGGGCTGTGCTGGCTGCTGTATGTAGTTGTAAGGAGCGCCAGACACTGGGGTAAGGGGAGGTAGGATGTAAGAGGACAGGTTGGGTGGAGGGATGTTTGAGAGGGACCACTGGACCACCAGGGAGTGATGTATTATGATATACTTGGGAGTCAGGGAGTGGGGGAACCACTGGACACCAGGGAGTGATGTATTACAATATACTGCGGGGTCAGAATTGGGAGAATGTGGACACCAGGGCTGTCTTTTCATGTGAGAAGTAGCACTAAGGGGCTGCTGCACCCCATGCCAATGAGTCCATAATGGGGATGCAAATGGCCTCTTAGTGTTTAGTATGTGTAATGGTCTCCTTGACATGCTTGGGCTGAATATTGTCCACAGGGACAGACATAAGGGACAGTCATAAGGCAATTCTTATGGGGAGTAGGAAGAAATAGGCTGTTGGTTAACTCAGATCTGTGGCCTATCCTCTAGGTAGGGAAATGGGCAGACTAGGTGGGCCAAGCGGTCCTTATCTGCTGTCAAAGTCTATGTTAGGGGACTTAGCACTATCCTGTTTTGGGCAGCACTATTTTCTGTGGGCCATATGCAGCCCTGGTTTGCATCAGGGCAGCACAGATTCACTTGGTGCTGCACTAACATGGACCAATATTCAGCTGGATAGTGTAGTTCCATCAGTGAGTTTTATCTTTCTGAATATCAGAGGTGCCGGCAGTGCACAGAGACAAGCACAGTACAAATGGCTGGGCTGTTCTTGTGCCATTTTTTTGAATATCGGGCTTCTCATACCTCCTTACACCCCTATCTGCTCTCTCTGCTCCACCAATGTGAGTCTGATAGGAGTCCCCGATCTCATTTCAAGCTCTTAGGGCATTTGGGGTGGCATTGCCACACCTGTGGAATTTTTTGCCCATCAGAGTCCATTCTGCTGCATAATGGAGGTCTTTAAGGGTTCTTTAAAAACGTATTTGTTCAATGCAGCTAGTTTTTACTAAATGGAAAGGATGCAGTAAGATGTGATTCAAGTCCACTCTGGTAGAAGGACACAGTTGTGCTGTATTCACAGTCACATGGTACCAAACTCCCCTTTTCAATGTACCTGTACTACATCATTAATAGCTTTCGCTATACAGTCATAAAAAAGTAAAAGCTGACACTGTGTAACATTTGTGACTGTACCATTATAGCTCACCTACCTAGCAATGCAATAGGTACATCACTTAGCTAGGTCCTGATGAACCTGTGATGGAGGACTCTGGGTGATGTTGAATCATACCTATAAAACAAGAATAGTGATGGAGTCACAAAGGATCTGTAGTTCTTTATGAACAATATGGACTATTGAATGCCTCCATTGGGCTGAGGGCACTCTAATGCAGCAAAAGTTAGTCTCTGAGCTGCAGAGCTCCGTACAAAATGAATGTTTTCCTTTGTGGAACTTTTATGGTCCTAAAAAACAGTGAAATGCTTGCTTGCACATACGTCTGATTGATGTGGCCAGCAGGTTCAGAACTGGCATGCTCACCTCTTCATTTAGCTCACCTAGGTCAGCTAGTGGTTGCAACTCCAGTATCATCATTGTCATTGCACTGTCCTCTAATGGATTCCTCCCATCACCACCTGCTGCCACTAAGAAAGAAAACAGGGCCCTCTTGACTGCAATAGGACTTTGTCACCCCACAACATTCTGCTACTTCTTGTGCCACTTATCTTGCACCAGCACTGCTGACACTGATAGTCATGTGGCAGCAATGCATACAAGTATGGTCCTTTGTAAGAGAAAGCTACCTGTCATCCACAATGGTCGCTGTGTGGGGTGAAGCCTCAGAGCCACTCACCTGAGGCTGGGGCATATTAACATGGGCAGCACTTGTCCAGCACCCAGCTGCCTGTTCCCAAAGCCATCAGCCTACTGCTAAACCCAAGTGGTTTTAACGTCCATCCCATCAGGCAGAGGCTTAAAGTTTTTGTGATTGTTCCACTTTACTCAGTATAACCCATTTGAAGTGCAACATTTAGGCAGAAGGATGATGGGCTCTGTGGAGCGAGGTAAGTCCCCACACATAAGGTGGGAGTTAGACACCCATCCCACTTCCTTCTGTAACCGCCCCCCCTACCAAAACAAGGGCTTACCTGTAGCCCTGTAGCTCTGTCCTGCTCCTGCTCTCCCTGGCTCCTCCCGATAGTGCCTGCATTTTTTCCCCCGGTCCAGTTTCTGCCCCTGGTGCTCCAGAAAGCAGCCCCCTGTAAAAACCTAGTCCTGCGAGGCTCGAGAAGTCCAACTGCGATCACCCACGCAAATCATGCCTTCGGGGCAGAGGGGATCACGCAGGTGCAAGTGGCGCCTTTGATCTCTGACCACGTTAATTTGCGGTCGTTCTGGAGAGTGTTTTGTTGGTCCTGGGATCCCCATGTGGTGAGTGGAACCTGTTGACCATAGACAGGCCCCTGAGCAGTCGCTCTCTGGAAGAATTAAAGAGATCCGCGAGGGAGATTCGATGGGGGCTCATAAATATTAATGAGCCAGAGCCCTGATTGTATTTGAATATTCATGAGGGCCTGTTTGCCCTCGGGGCAGCCTGTATTTCAGCTACAGCTGAAAAGGAAAAGAAATGTTTTGTTTTTGAATAAATCTTGTAACTGCTGCAATAAATGTTTGTGGGAGAAGTGGCAAAGGGAAGTGTTTAAATAAATGTTGCTTTACTCCTGGCTGCACCAGACCATATGTTAGGACTCAGAGACATAGTCTGTCAGCTGCTGCAAGGCGTCCTTAAATAATGGCAGCAGCGACAGGCTTAGGACTGAAACAGAATGTTTAATCTGGGCAGCGACAGCAAATATACTACCAGGGCTAATGAGCTGTGGGGCATTGGAGCAAATACTTAATTTATTCTGCCTGTACCAGGACTTAATTGGGGACTGGACTTAATCTGCAAGGGACTGTGTGTTTTCAGCAGCCATTTCAAGCAGCAGCAGCCAATAGGAAAAGGCAAAGGATAAAGCCAGGACTTGTGGGACTTTTATCTAAAGCTCATAGGAAAGTACCAAGTGTTCATGGGGATCTGCAGGGACTAGTGTTTAAGTGCTGAAACTGGGAGCCTGTAATGCATTGAGTGAGGTTCATGTATTATTCATATTTGTGACTGACAAGTGCTTTAGCCAATCAGAGAGGAAGTATCAGGTTGCAGCTGCAATCAGGGGCCTCAGAGGAGCCCTATAAGAGACAGTGTTTTCTGACTGTGTGAGCAGATCCAGCAGGAGCCCCCCACTGGGGTAGGGGCTCAGGCCCCTGTAGAGCAAAATGGGCCTAGCAGACAAGTTGGAGCTTCTCCATGTAGAGAGGGGCTCTCCTTCTTCCAGAAGGAAGAACAGTGGCAGCTTGCAGCAGAAGCTTCCAGCCTGGGGGTTGCCCGAGAATGTCCTCCAGGGCTAGATCCAGCCTTCCACGTGGTAGGGAAAACGTGGGCCAGTAACTCGATGAGGCGGCTGTGAGAGAGCTGATCCTGCCTCAATGGTGAGAGTGTTGAAGAAAGAATTGATTACAGAAAAAACAACAGCAACTAACAAATTGCAGCCAAGGTCTGAGTGGGTAAAACGGTATTAACAAATGCAGTATCAAAGCAGTTTGACAGGCCACTGAGCATAGAGCAAGGCGAGTTAAAGTATCTGCACAGGACAGACAAGCCCATAGCAATCAGAGAGTAACTACAGTTAGAAACATAGAAACATAGACTTTGATGGCAGATAAGGATCGCTTGGCCAACCCAGTCTGCCCATTTCCCTACCTACTGGATAAGCTGCAGATTCTAGTTAACCAACAGCCTACTTCCTGCCACCCCCCACTACAATTGCCTTATGTCTGTCCCATGCATGTTTGAATTCCCCCCCTGTTTCAGACCCAACAACCTCCCCAGGAAGGCTGTTCCATGCATCCACCACTTTCTCCACGAAAAAAAAATTCCTCACATTACCCCTGAGCCGTCCCCACTCTATCTTTAAATTGTGCCCCCTTGTTCTTACACATCTCTTTTTCTGAAAGGTACTACCCTCCTGGACTTTGTTGATTCCCTTGAGGTACTTGAAAGTTTCTATCATGTCCCTCTGTCCCTCCTTTCTTCAAGGGTATACAAATTAAGCTCTCTCAGTCTCTCTTCATATGGTTTCTGATGCAGACCCTGCACCATTTTAGTTGCCTTCCTCTGGACTGCTTCCATCATGTCTATGTCCTTGCATAGAAGAGGTCTCCAAAACTGCACACAGTACTCCAGATGGGGTCTCACCAACTGTCTGTACAGAGGGATAACCACTTCCATTTTTCTACTTGTGATGCCCCTTCCTATGCATCCCAGTATCCCCCTGGCTCTCCTTACTGACTTCTCACATTGCTTACCCACCTTTAGGTCATCTGATATGTCTACTCCCAGGTCCCTTTCCATTTTTGTTGTTGTTAGTACCTCCCCTGCTATTGTGTACTCTTCTCCTGGGTTTTTGTTTCCCAGGTGCATTACTTTGCACTTCTTTGCATTGAATCTAAGTTGCCATATGTCTGACCATTCCTCCAACCTTGCAAAGTCTCTTCTCATCCTTTCTACCCCTCCTTGAGTATCAACTCTGTTACAGATCTTTGTGTCATCTGCAAGGAGGCATACCTTTCCCTCCAGACCCTCTGCAATGTCACCTATAAAGATGCTAAAGAGGACTGGACCCAGTACTGAGCCCTTAGGTACTCCACTAGTAACCCCCCTTTTATTGGAATGTGTTCCATTTACTATTACATTCTGTGTCCTGTTGTGCAGCCTGTTTGCTACCCAGGCTACCACCTTGGGGCCCACTCCCAGGCTGGCTAACTTGATTATTAATCTTTTGTGCAGGACTGTGTCAAATGTCTTGCTAAAGTCTAGGTAGGCCATATCCACAGCCCCTCCCTGGTCTATTACTTTGGTCACCCAGTCAAAGAAATCAATTAGATTCATCTGACATGACCTTCCTGCTGTAAATCCATGCTGCTTTGGGTCCTGTGCCCCCGCTGGCCTCTAGGTACTCAACAATTCTTTCTTTCAGAAGTGATTCCATCATTTTCCCTACCACTGAGGTCAAACTTACAGGTCTGTAGTTTCCTGCTTCTGCCTTGCTCCCACTTTTGTGAAGGGGAATCACATCTGCCCTCCTCCAGTCCTCAGGTACCACCCCATCCTCCCATGATTTGTTATAAAGTGTGGTCAGTGGTGTCACTAGGTCCTCCCTTAGTTCTTTTAGGATTCTGGGGTGAATCCCGTCAGGCCCCACTGCTTTATCCATCTTGAGTTTTAGGAGTTCTTTCAGGACTCTTTCTTCTGTAAATGGACTAGTGTCAATCCCCCTACCCAGAGTGCTTCTATTGTCTGGTTTAGGTAACTCCTCCTCATCTTCTTTTGTGAATACTGAGCAAAAGTATTCATTCAGTATCTCTGCCTTTTCACTGTCTCCTTCTGCCTACCTCCCCTCCCCTTTATTAATCTTCACTATTCCTCCCTTAACCTTTCTATGCTCCCCTAATGTACCTATAAAAGGTTTTATCCTCCTTCTTAACTGAGTTGGCTATATTTTCCTTGGCTTGGGCCTTTGCTATTCTGACTGCCTTCTCCACTTCTTTCTGCTTTAATTGATACAGTTCCCTGTCGTGCTCCTTCTGTGATTCCTTATACTTTTTGAATGCAGCCTTTTTCTCCTTAACCTTCCCTGCCACCTCTTTTGAGAACCATAATGGTTTTTTACTCCGCTTTGTTTTCTTTATTTGTTTAACACAAAGGCTTGTTGCCTCTATGATGGCAGTTTTGATTTTTCTCCATTGTTCTTCCACCCTTCCTTTTTGGCCATTTGCTAGTGCATTCCTCAGGTATTCACCCATTTTGCCAAAGTCAGCCCTTCTAAAGTCCAGTATCCTTGTTTTTGAATGGCTTGTCTCCATGGTTGTGCTTATTGTGAAGCACACTGTGCAGTGGTCGCTTGTTCCCAGATGTCTACTGACTTCTAAATTTGTGATCCTCTCTCCATTTGAGAGTACCAGGTCTAGTATTGCTCCCTCCAGAGTGGGTTCCAACACTAGCTGTCTAAGGCCTGCCCCCTGCAGGGCATCGAGAATGACCCTACTCTTGGATGTGGCTAAAGTACATGTCATCCAGTTAACATCTGGCATAAATGTGCAGGAAAGCTAACAAAGTGTTTGAAACAGTGGGAGCTGCCAGAGTCGGCACAGAGCCACATGGGGCAGTCAGTTATGGTCCGGGTTAATGCACCTACAGTATCTGGTCAAAGGAACAGAATCTTGAGACAAATAAGCTTAAAGTAGTTCAAGCAAGTAGTACAGTGTATACAGCAGGCGTGTCTGCAAGGGGCAGCGAATGCCCAAAGTAACTGGACTGTGACTGTGTGTGTGTGTCTGCATCCTGTGTCTGATCAATGCCTGGAATGGGTGGACATGTGCTAATAACTCGAAAAGAGTTTAAAGTGAAAATGTATAAATGTGTCTGACTTGAGCAATACCACAGGACTGAATGAGAGTTTTCTAACCACGCAGAATGTTCCGGACAGTGCCTGGTGGGCCAGCAATGTGTTATGTGTAATGTAGGAGCTGCAAGTGTCAGCAAAGAGCCACAAGGGACTGCATGTTGTGTTTTGAGCTTAGACAGCTACAGAGATCTGTACTGCCAAGTGCTACAGTGAAGTGTGAGTTAAAGTAAGATACAAAAGTATTGTTGAGCCCAGGGAGCTAAAGTGAATAAACATAAAGCAAAGTATCAGAGTTTGCTTTGAAAGAGTCTATTGCGTCTGTTTGTTAGCCAGTAAAGTCTACAAAATGGTAATGGGCCCTGCCTCAAGACCAGTCTAGTTCAAGTTCAAGCAATACAAATGGTAGCAAGCCCAGCCTCAAACTCGGTCTAGTGGTGGTAACAAGAGTTGTGTAATAAGCCCCGGGTAAAAAGCAAAAGTGTTCAAGGCAACAGTAATTCCATAACACAGGCTCAGCCTGAGCAACAGCTGTGGACAGTGGCAGAAATGCAAACATAGATCCAGGACAGTATGCAGTCAAATGGGGACAAGTTAAACCTCAGAAGGGGTCTGGCCTTGTGCACTAATACAAGCAAAGCTCCATATGAGGTCATATAAATGTGCTAATGAGTAAATGTGCTGAATGGATTGGGAGACAGCCTGGTAGCATGCCATCAGCCAAAGCACTGCCATATGTGCTTCCCTCAAGGGGTACAGCTTAGACATGGGGTTGAAGTGTGCCGGCCCTACTCCCTACTGAGCATCTAGCAAAGTGTTCCAGCCTAAAGGAGACACTGGCTTTAATGTTTGAAATGCAAGTTTTCATCACAATAGCTGCAAGACCCTTGCAGTCAGTTTGTGGGTTACTGGCTGTTAGCTTTGTTGTATTAATCTTTGGAGTCAGAGTTACAAATTGCTGAGAGCACTAGTTTCTGACTTTTCTAAACCAATGAGGACATTCACTGCAAGTAATGCAGGGCAACCCCTGCACCACCGATTTTGACTTCTACATAGTTCAAGATGTGATTCTTGCCATCTGCAGTCAATTTGCTTGATTCCGTTAAGGGCCCCAACCATGCCGGTATATGTACAGCTGCACCATTCATCAGGCCTGCATCATGTCTAAGAACGTTATAGTTACTGGGTACCCAGGGTATAGTGTGAGACTGTGGGGTTTCATACATATCTGGGATACTGGTACCAGTATGGGTATTGTTAAACAAGCATTTGTCAATGCCGAATGTTGCCTCGCTGGCATTGGCATTGGTAGTGCCAGAGTCACAGACGCATAATAGAATGACAGTGAAGTACTAAAGTGACGCCAACCCCAGCCCCACCCTGTAGAGACCGACAGGCATTGGGGTGTGCCTTTGGGTCGTCAGCTATAATGCTCATGCCATTTTACCTCACCCTACCCTGTAGACACTGACAAGTGCCGTGGTGTGCTTTGGGGTCTTTGGGCATTATACTTACCCCATTCCATAAGGAAATAAGCTGAGGTGGATGCAGTATAGGAGAATGGGGTGAACTTTGTGGCCGAACACAGCAAGGCACACCATGATGCCTGCCACTGGCTGCAGGGTGGGGGTGGGGGTGGAATGGCCGTAAGCATTACAGCCGATGATTCCAAGTCACACCCCTGAAGCCTGTCAGTCTCTACAGGATGGGGGGCTACAGCTGGAAACCTTAACACTGTAGGCGTGTGTTGGTATTTTCACTCCAAATTTTCAACATGGGCTTTTTGTGAGCCCACCTCATGAAGAGCGGCACTATCAGTTTGTTAGTTAAAAGGAGGTTTTGCACAGTGGCTATACCATTTGATGACACAGGGATGAAAACACATTTTGGGCAGTATGTGGAAAATAACAACTGTATTTTTCATGAGGAGATGTAAAAAAAATGGCAACATTGGAAATCTGGGGTGAAAATATGAAACATTGGTGAAGTCATGAGCATGCATAGAAACTGTGCAGCACACCTCCGTAACCCAATTATTTTTGGGATTTTTTTAACCACATTTTTAACATAGGCATTTTGGGACCTCCCCTCATGAACAGTGGCACTGCGTTTTTGTTAATTTGTCCCAAACGTTGATTTCCCACAGTGACCACGCCATTGTGCGCCACAGGTGCAAAAACACATTTAGGGCAGGATGTGAAAAATGACAGTGGTACTGTTCATAAGGAGGTGTGAAAAAATGCCAGTGTTGAAAATCTGTCATGAAAATATTGCAAATTTGCGAAATTACAAGGGTGAGTGGAAACTGCGCAACGCACACTTGTAACAAAATCATTCAATGGAATTTCGTCACCAAATTTTCAATGTAGGCATTTTAGGACCTCTGCTCATGAACAGTGTCACCGTCATTTCCTCAGACTGTCCCAAAGACTGATCTTGCACAGCGACCGCGCTATTCTGCGCCGGACATGCGAAAACACATTTCGGCCAGGTTCTGGAAAATGACAGCTGTACGGTTCATAAGGAGGTGCAGAAAAATGGCAATTTTGAAAATCTGGAGTGAAAAAATTACAAATTCACAAAGTTACGAGCGTGCGTGGAAACTGCTCAACACACGCTCGTAAAACAGCCATTTTTTGGATTTTTTTCCACCAAATTTGCAACATAGGCTTTTTGAGAGCCCCTCCTCATGAACAGTGGCACTGTCATTTCATTAATTGGTCCCGAAAGGTGATTTCATGCAGTGACCGCAAAAATCACCTTTCGGGACTGAATAACACCATGAAAGTGCCTGAATTCATGAGGACGGGTCCCAATGTAACACAGTCATTTTATGGAATTTCATCACCAAATTTTCAACATAGGCATTTTAGGACCTTTGCTCATGAACAGTGTCACCGTCATTTCCTCAACCTGTCCTGAAAACTGATTTTGCACAGCGACTGCGCTATTCTGCGCCGGACATGCGAAAACACATTTCAGCCAGGATATGAAAAATGACAGCTGTACAGTTCATAAGGAGGTGCAGAAAAATGGAAATTTTGAAAATCTGCAGTGAAAAAATTACAAATTCACAAAGTTACGAGTGTGCGTGGAAACTGCGCAGCGCACGCCAGAAAACAGCCATTTTGGATTTTTCCACCAATGTGTAACATAGGCTTTTTGAGAGCCCCCCCCCATGAACAGTGGCACTGTCAATTCATTAATCGGTCCTGAAAGGTGATTCTGCGCAGTGACCGTGAAATCACCTTTCAGGACTGAATAACGCCATGACAGTGCCTGAATTCATGAGGAGGGGTCCCAATAACCCCATGTTGAAAATCTGGCACCAAAATTCCCAAAAATGGCTGAGATATGCACCAAAGTTGAAAAAAACTTTATTTATGCCATTATACAGCTTACCGGCATTTCTTCAGTTCGCGGTCGGCTTTGAAGAGTGCAGACTGTTCCTGGTCCACGAAGATCATCGTCGTAGGACTCCAAGGTAAGTATGGGGTGAGTGGGGTGTGGGAGGCAGGGTGTGCAGAGGGTGGGCGAGGCTGTGGGAGGGGACAGGGAGACGCATGGGGACCATTTTATTTTACAGGTTTAAAAAAGCAAAAAACATTTCGTGATGGTTTTTCTTTCAGGGATTTGGCACACTGGGTGGGCTCCCAGCGTGCCACCTAAGTGTTTTTGAAGGATGCTGTAGCCAGCGAGTTGAGCCCCGATGACTGCCACAGAAGGGGAGACAAGCCAGGCAGGATTGGGGCACCCCTTGGCACACAACAAAAGCGGGTGGACATTATGCCAACGGGGAGTGGGCTCCTCCATCGGCAAAATAAGCGGGAAAGGGGAATTAAAGCCAGCGGGGATTGGGCCCCCCATTGACATTCATTTTAAATGGGAGGGAGGTCATTATGCTGACGGGGAGTGGGCTCCCCCGTCTGCATTGTGACAGGCGGCGGTGGCAGCCACTGCTGCCGTGTTGCATGCACGTTGGGAGGTGTGTTGTGGTCCCGCTGCACGAGAGCTTCGCTCTCATTGCAGTGGACCTTTTCTTAGATCTGGTGGGCACATTAGGGATGTGTGATGTCAGCGCCTGCTGCTGGCTCATTGCGGAATGGGGGACGCATCTACTGATGCATGCCCTACATTCGCCCAGAGTGACCGCACCTCCAAATCTGCTACTACCATAAGATGTTGACTCGTACGCAACCGTGAGCCAACATAAAAATGATCTGTCTTATGCAGCTAGTTAGATAGCCAGGGCTCCGGTTTATCACTATGGTTGGTAGGGAAAATACAACATTGAAATGTGATTTAACTTGTACTGCTCTACCCAGCTGGAGGGTTTCACCAGCACCAAATCCAATCTAATCATCTGTACATATTGTGAATGCATAGCCTCTATTCCATTCCCCTTTTACTAACTCCTATGCCCCCTAAATAAATATTATTGTTACTGTTTTTGCAAATGATTGTTATGAGCATATTATTGGAGAGAGTCTGTAGTTACAGAATGTCTAAAATGTGGGGAACTGTATATTGGGTCATGTGTTGGGGTGGCAAAAGGTAATAGTGGGTGGTATGACATCTCGGGGTTGTACCAGGTAACATTTAGCCCACTTTAAAGTTAAACCCTGAGTGGAGACACTACGCATGATGTATCAATACAGAAACAGAACCATTTAAAGTAAGTTTAAGAACCCAGGCCCCTCAACCTTGTTTTGGCAAGGCAAGGCAGGGGTGTAACCCTAGGAGTAGCGCCACCTAGGGGGTTACACTTCTCCCAGCCTTGTGGACAGTAAAACAGTGAATAGCCTTCTGCCTCCCTCATAATACCGAATTTCACAAAAAGGAAGCCATTCCTCCAACCTCATAGCACCCATTATGCCCTCCTAGGTGATCTATGTAAGGGAAGGGATAAAGTGCATAAGGGAGGAAGGGGAGGGGAGGAGAGGAGGACAGAAGCACTTTGGATGCAGTTCCAAGATGTAAAGAATAGGACACTGAGAATGGGGGTGGTGTACAGGCCACCGGCTCAGGGGATTAACCTGGATAGGGAATTAGCTGAACAAATTAGGAGAGTCTGCAGGAAGGGGAGCACTGTGGTGGTGGGGGACTTCAACCTACTGGGGGTGGAGTGGGGCACCCCATCCACTATGAGTGCAAGGGAGTGGGTCCTGCTAGAAGCATTTCAAGACAGCTTTCTGACACAGCCGGTCCAGGAGCCAACTCAGTTAGAAAGGACTCTGGACCTTGTACTGGATAATGGGGAAGCTGGAAGGAATCTGGAAATGGAGGAAACACTGGCTGGGAGTGACAACTATTCGGTGTGGTTCATGCTCAACATGGGGGCACGGGTACAACGGTGATTGAGTTTAGGTGGGGTGGACTTTAAGAAGATGGGGGAAATTTGGGGCAGACACCTGAAAGAAATGCAACCACACATGGATGCAGACCATAAATGGGACATCATAATGGAAGGGCTGGCGGAGGCAACAGAGTCTTGCACTAGGAAGAAAAGCAAGAAGCGATGGGCAAAGAAACCCAGTTGACTGACACAGGAGGTTATGGAAGGGGTGATGGCCAAGAGGGTAGTGTTTGAAAGTACAGGAAATTGGGGAGGGGTGAAGATATGGATACGTACATGAAGAAGTCCAGGGAGGTTACCAGACTGGTCAGGGCGGTCAAGGCATCCAGGGAGCTGAGACTGGCGCAGGGAATTAAAAGTGGAGAACAAGACTTCTTCCACTACATTGGAGAGAGAAGAAAGAGCAAGGATCAGCTGATGAGGATTAAGAAGGACGGGGGTGGGGTGGGTGGAGAAAGGGGTGGAGCAGGTAAAGGCACTGAATGGATACTTCTGCTCTGTATTCACACAAGAGAAGAGGGGGGCAGATACCCCAGGCAAAGGGGGGTGTGGGCAGGTGGGGGGAGGGAACAACAAAAGTAGGGATCACAGAGAGCAGGGTACTAGATGGGTTGAGGACATTAAGGGTGGACAAAGCACCTGGACCTGATGGCATTCACCCTAGGATACTAAGGGAGTTGGCAGAGGTCCTGACAGGGCCACTAGCCGACCTGTTCAATACCTCCTTGGACACGGGATGTGTACCACAGGAATGGAGAATGGCCCATGTGGTGCCCATCCACAAAAGTGGCCCAAAGGATGAACCAGGAAACTATAGGCCAGTGAGCCTCACATCGATTGTGGAAAAGCTCATGGAGACCATACTAAAAGAGAGGCTAATGAGCTTCTTAGAGGAAAACGGTCTCCAGGATGGTCAACAGCACAGGTTTATAGTGGGCAGATCCTGCCAGACAAACCTTGTAGAGTACTACAACAGGGTGACGTGAGAACTGGACAAAGGCCATGCTGTGAATGTCCTGTATTTGGACTTCAGCAAGGCCTTTGATTCAGTGCCACATGGGAGGTTGGGTGGGGAAACTGGAATATGCGGGGGCAGGACCAAAAATGGTGAAATGGATCACAAATTGGCTAAAGGGAAGGCAGCAAAGAGTGGTGGTAGTGGTGGTGGTGGACCTCTTGTCACCGAAAGCGGTGATGAGCAGGGTACCACAGGGATCGGTACTGGGACCGGTGCTGTTTGGGGTTTTAATTGCAGATATCTCACATGGGATCCAGAGCAAGATCAGCCTGTTCGCAGACGATACCAAGATGGGGGCTATGGTTAATGACGTGGAGGGGTGGAAGGGGTTGCAGGAGGACCTGACTAAGCTACAGGAGTGTGCAGAAACATGACAGTTGGGGTTCAATGCCAAGAGTGCAAAGTTATGCACTTCAGAGCCAGGAACAGGGGGAGGGATCATCACATGAATGGGGTACAGTTGGGGAGCTCCACAGAGGAGAAGGACGTAGGAGTGATCATTATGGGGAGCATGAACAACTCTGCTCAGTGCAGGAAGGCAGCAGCAAAAGCCAACAAAATGCGGGGGTGTATTGCAAGAGGTATCTTCTCCAGAAGGAGGGAGGTTATCTTGCCCCTGTATAAGTCATTGGTCAGGCCCCACCTGGAGTACTATGTGTAGTACTGGTGCCCATTCCTGAAGAAGGACATCAGATTGTTGGAAGGGGTGCAGTGAAGAGCCACAAAGATGATCCAGGGATTGGAGAGCAAGCCCTGTGAGGACAGGCTGGGACAGTTGAATATGTATTCACTGGAGGAGAGGAGGGATGGGAGGATATGATTGAGACCTTTAAGTATCTTAAGGTGATAAACAAGACCAACACAGAAGGGATTTCTCAGATGAGAAGGGGACGGGACACGGGAGGGCAGGGACTGAAACTGGAGGGAGGAAGATTCAAGAGGGAGATGAGGAGACATTTTTTTCATGGTAAGTGTGGTGGACAAATGGAACACCTTACCAGATGAGCTAGTGTTCTGTAAGATGGTGGGCAGTTTCAAGAGGGGTTGGGACATGGTAAGAGTAAGGGATACTGGGAAGGGGGGGCGACAGGTGCAGCTGCGTGACGAGGGGCTAGCTGCACACTTGAGCAGACTCGATAGAACATGAGTCCTGTTTCTGCTGGCAATTTCATATGTTCGTATGTTCCTCCTGCTAGTCATGGCCAGTAAAAAAGAAACATTCATTCATCCAATGCTTCTAATAAGAATCACTCCCCCCCGCCATACCAGCAAGAATAAAACTTGAAATGAGAGACCGACTGGCACAGACCCTCTTCTCATCACCTTGGCTGGTCACCATCTGAGTGCATGAGACTGCAGTGCCTTTAAAATACTATTACCCAGCGTGTACTAGTTCATTTAGATTGTAGTCAGTTGATGTGGTGGGAGGTGGTTTTGTGTCAGTTGCAGTCGCGAATATTTCAAGTTTTATTCTCACTGGCATGAGGGAGTGGTAGGATGGGTGCCATGGGAGTGGAGGGGAGTTTGTTTTCTGTTTACTGGCCATGGCTTTGGGGAGCAATGAGATTGGGTGCTATGTGGAGGGGGGGTGGGATTCATCCCAATGGCTGCCTGAACTGCTCGACCATTGAGGAATGGGTTGGTCAAAAATTGCACACACATAGTGTACAGCTTAACCACTTAGAGCTCTGCATGCCACTCATGTGAGTTACAGGACCCAAGACACAGCTATTAGGCCTGCCCCCCCCCCATAAATTTCAAATGACTCCCCTCCGGCCATATTAATAATGTTAAAAACAGCTTAATCTGGTTCAGTTTCAGTTGACTTCCATCAGTATCCCCCCTCCTAGGACAAGGCTGAAAACAGGTAGAACTGCCTAGTCCCAGGAAGGAAGGAAGGAAGGAAGGAAAGAAAGAAGGAAGAAAAAGTCTGACACTGCTCCCACAAAGTCATAGAAAACATTAACAATACTGCTCCCCTTTCCTATCCAGATTGGAAAAAAACTCCACTTGTGCTGGGCTGGGAGAGAAGGAAGAGGGTGGTGGTATCTGGACTATTCCTTAAGCCCTCTTGGATTCGGACCTGACTGCTGGTGTTACTGGGTGGTGGCTGTTCTTACACCCTGTAAAAGGGTTTGAGGACACTGGAGACCGTCTTTTCTTTCTGGGCAAGTCAGTTGCAACAGCACCCTGCAGCCTCATTTTCTCATTTTTTCTTTTTGCTTCTTCTTGTTTTCCCTCTATGTTTCCCCATCTACAAGTAGGCCACCTTTAGATGTTCATTCTATCCCTAACTGGCTCATACCCTGGTCTCCGTGAGTTCCCGACTCGAAACCTCTCCAAGTTTTGGGGCTTACTGCACGAACGTGCGCACACTCGCCTGCACGATCATGTGCACATTTGTCTTCACGAACGTGCAAATGTATGCCCGCGAGTTAGTGTTCGAAAAAGAAATGTTTTGAAAGCTGGTGAAGAGGACAGATAAGTAAGGTACTGGTTTTGATGTTTTGTTTGCCTACTTGCAAAACAAGCCCTCACCAGCACTATTAGCTTCTGGTTAGAAGTGGTCTAACTTTCTGACTGCTGTTTGCATTCTATAATTGTAGGTCTTAATAATTTGAATCTCTTCATGGTTTACTTACTGAAAATGCAGCCCAGAGCTGTTCCTTCCTGCCTTCTTGTGCCCATTGTGCATATTTTCCCTGTTTTCTGATCCGATACCTTTCTGGAAAGCAGAACCCCGGGTTCAGAAACATAATAGTACGAGGGGAAATAGAAAGAACTGGAGGTGGCGTTTCACAGAGTTGTCAAGCACTGCAACCGTGTGCTGCACCTTAGCTCTGCAAATTATCTCAATGTCTGTTCAGAAAGTGTCAAATGAAATAAAACGAAGAAGACACCAGAACACATATATTGCTACGGTTTGTGTGGATCTTTTTCCAGGTCTTACCATTTCCTGCATGGACTGTTTTTTTTCTCTCTGTTGCTGGTCTGGCACACTTTTCTTCTGCTCCCAGGACCCTCACAAGCCTCTGCACTGTTACTATAATGCCGGCTGGCCCATTATGTCTGTTAGAAATAGGGGAGAGGGCTTATGGGAGGGGCCTGTTTGTAGAACTAGTGTCTAGACAGAAGAGCTTCACTACATTATGCATTTTATTTCACTTTGAGTTATTATTTCAAAAGACCTTGGACAATATGAAATTAATGATGTAGTTCTGAGTAAAATAAAAGCAATTTATGTAATTTTCCAATCCTAAGGCAATAATGGGCGGAGCTTAGCTCCACCACCTGACCCTTCTCCAGAATAGAAAGAGCTCTTCTCAGTATGTCAAGTTAGTCTGTTGTAGGGCTCAGCAAGGTGCTGACCCAGGGTTTATGCTAGCGTTTTCTAGTGATTCTATGTTATTTAATTCCTAAATGCTCTCTTTTATTTTTTTTTGTCGTATACAGTCCGTATTACCATTTTTCGTTTCTGTTGTTCTGCTGAATAAAGCTATTTTGAGAACTGCTATTCTGGTGTCTGTGTTCACCTATTCCCACAGTCTCTTACACACCCAAGTTGGGTTGGGCTGGCAGTATAGCCTAGAGGTTAGAGGAACGAGGTGTGAACGAGCTTGGTACATCTAGCAGACCAGACCTGAGTTTGATTCTCACAACCTCCACTTGCATACTATGTGACTCTGAGCAAGTTACTTAACCATCCAGTGCTCCCAGATCGCCCCTGAAAACAGGCATTTGTGCCAAGTGGGCCTTACCCGGTTACCAAAGACTAAAATAAAATAAAATTAAGTTCCCAAAATGACTTTAGTAAGATGTGCATCTGACCATACCTGCTCGTACTCTGTCCTGCTTTATAAAGCGACTCTTGCTGTCTTTGTGGGAACTTAGTAAAACAAACTTTTCAGTGACCTGCAATAACCCATATAAGCCACAGCAAACCAGGGGATGGTAGGCCCAGTGCTATGCAGGGATTCTGGCAGCCACTGAATTGGCAGCAGGGCTTACTCCCCACCCTGCACAGTGATGGAGTCAAGGGAGCCATGGATTGAATGGCAGGTGTGCCCTCCCCCACACCCACCCTCATGTATTTGAGGGGTCCAGGGACCTACTGCGGAATTGTTAGTAAAAAAAAAAAAAAAATACTGGATTAGGGACCTCAGTTAGGGATGGACAGACCTCAAAAGTACTGATCCTTATTGTCAGGAGCAAGGTACAGGTTAGAATCCCAAGTAGTTCTGACTGGTCCTGAGACAAATAAAAGGGAACATGCTTAACTGTGGCCCCTTCCATTCTGTGTCGTATTCCCCTTCAACTGCTGAAGTTCCAAAGATGGCTTACCTACCACAGGTGGAAGCCTGGGAGGGAAACACTTCCGATTGCACTGGATCCAAGTAGTCTGATCAGTGCCATGTAAAAAGTCTTGTGGAAAGGTGCACTGAAACGACTCATCAACAAAACATAAACTCGATTTACAACAGACAGAACTTCTACTTTCATGGAGTCATGGATGGGGAGAGACACTAGGGGCCATGACATGAGATTGGAGGGGGGTAGATTCAGAAGGGAGGTGAGGAGGCATTTCTTCACGGAGAGGGTGGTGGCAAAGTGGAACATATTACCGGCTGAGGTGGTGGCATGTAAAACAGTGGAATGCTTCAAGAAGGGGTGGGACAGGGCAACGGGGAGAGTAAAGGGAGGGAAGGGGAGGGGGGTAGGGCAGCTGCTGAATAGGGAGCTAGCTGCAATCTCGAGCAGCCTAGCTAGACCAGGATGGCCTTTTGCTGCGGGCAACTTTTGTATGTTCGTATACTCTCCAGTTACCCCTGATGCTATAACATTTCAATGTAAGCCATCTCAGTTACAGGCTTCCACTTGTCGTAGGTAAGCATCTTTAGAAACGTGGTTCTGATTCAAATTGGATCCGTCAGGAAAGTAATGATTATTCTGAAAACAATCAGACACTGCCCTGAATATAGATAGTATGGTATTTTTCTAACTTGTTTCATAGTTTGTGTTTCTAACTCCTTTCTGTGCAGTGTTCAGCTGTGCCTCCCATTTTTCTCTGCTTTAGAGAATGAAGGGCTTCATGTGAAAATATGGAAGTCAATCTGTTCAGGTTTTGCTCATGGTAATTAATGTCAAAATTAAAACTGCCATTACATATGGAGGTGAAATCTGGGGCTTTTTTAATGTTGACTCTTTCGAAATTGTTATGAACAAACTTTATATATATTTGTCGAATGTGCTTCCCATTGTATCGAGACATATTTTGAGGGTAAAACTGGGTTAATATACAATTCAGACACTTGTAACAGAACAAGTAATTATATTTATCATGGACCACCAAAATTTGTCTTATGAAAGACTACCTACAGTCTGTCTTAAAGAGAAAATTGCTTATTCCACTAAAGGCTTTAGTTTCCATTTTTAAATTTCATTAAACAAAAATGATATTCTTCTGATCTTGGTACAGCATTACCAGATGTATTTAGTTTTTAAATACTTAATCTGGTGGCCCAAATCAGACAAACATGTAAAAGAATTGCAGTAATCAAAGATATGTGCACAGTTCTGGATTCTAAAATATATCCGCTTTACAAAAATAATAAAATATTATTTCAGAGGGAATTATATCTCATCAGTTAGTGACAGGAGAGCAAATTATAGTTTTACCAGATTCAGAATGGAAATATACAGAAGCAATTATTTATTTTACAGACAACATAGAAAGGGAATTATATCTCATCAGTTAGTGACAGGAGAGCAAATTATAGTTTTACCAGATTCAGAATGGAAATATACAGAAGCAATTATTTATTTTACAGACAACATAGAAAGGAAGTTCACACTCCTTTTTGTAAACGTAGCATGGGAGAAATCAATGATATTGAACATGTGACTTTCTTTTGTCCATGTTATAAGAAACAGATAGCTATGTGGGTATAGGATATTTTTAAACATCAGTATGTTTATACACCACATTTGTTTGTATTCATGTTTTTTTCAGTGATATAACTATAATGTCTAAAGTGTCAGCTTTCTTGCTTGCTCTAAACATTTTTTAGAACTATCTGTATAGTTTGCGAAAAGATAAACTATGGATACTCAGTGAGTGTTTCATGAGTGTTTTACTATAGCGCTTTGACAGCGCTAGCACCGACATCCCCCACAGCGACAGCTGCAATGTCAACTGTCAGCGTTGTACCATTGGGATGTCTGTGCTCTCCTGTTGGGGGGCTGTGCCCCACACCCCACCAGTCTCTAGGATTCTAACTCTGAGTGGGAGTTGGACCGTGTGGGTGGCTACACCAGGAAACGCACCACCGGCGTCTCCTTTGCATCAGCACAGCGGCACACCACAGACAGGCGATTTCTGTCGCTGTGCTGGTGTTTGCGGTGGTGGAGTTGACCTTGTGTCGGCACACCTTTCAGAAGTATAGGAAGCTTAGTACAGTGGTAGAGTTACAGGCTATCAAGCAGTTGAAGGTGGGGGCCTGGGTTCAATCCCCAGAGTGGAACATTTTAACTAGGCAGTATAGCCTAGAGTGTAGAACACTGAGCCATGAACCAGAAGACCAAATAGACCAGGATTTGAATCCCACAACTGCCACATGTGCGCAGCGTTCCCTTTTGGGGTTGGCATTATAGCCTAGAGTTTAGAGTAAAGAACTGTGAATAAGCTTTGTACATCCAGCAGACCTGGATTTGATTCCCACAACCTCCTCTTGCATACTGTATAACTCTGAGGAAGTCAGTTAACCTCCCCAATGCTCTGGAACAGAGGAGAGAAAGGGAGGATGTTATAGAGACCTTTAAATACCTAACTGAGGTAAATAAGGTACTGGAGGGGTGTACATTTTGGAAGAAAAGGTGCTCAAGAACCAGGTGACATGCTATGAAGCTGAAGGGGGTATATTCAAGAGACATGTGAGGAAGTACTTCTTCACAGAAAGAGTGGTGGATTCATGGAACAGCCTTCCAATGGAAGTGGTAGGGACATAAATAGTGGTGGAGTTCAAAAATGCATGGGATAAGCACAAGGGAATCATAGTGGAAAGGAAGGGGAGGAGAAAGAGCTGTAGACTGGGCACAGTCTGCGGTAATAATGTAGGTAGGGGAAAAATGAGCAGACTGGATGGGCCAAGTGGTCCTTATCTGCCATCAGATTCTATGTTTCTATGTTTCTAAGTAGAGAGTAGGGAACCCGAGGGGAAAGGAATCTTCTAGGGTGCAATTTTTTTTTTTAACTCTATTTCTATCTTCGGCACTCCGAGGCATCTCTTGGAGGTACCTACTCGACTAATCTCTTGCTACTCCCCACCATGACACCACTGCTGACTCTCCCTTCCATTGAGGGACTTCCCAGCACCCCAGATCACCCCCCAGGGCAGGGCCCACCATTCTCTCTGGTGGCATCTTTCTGAGGTTAGAGGGTCCATTCCTCTCTGCAAGTTGGCCATGGATCGTCAGTGTGGCTGTCCAGTGCTGGGGATGTGAGGGAGGTCACTGAGGTCCTCATCGCCTCCTCGGATCGCTGGGGTGTTTTTTTCCTTAGTCCCCAGACAAGGGTCATGCACTGCTGCCCAGAACATGATGTGGATGCTCCCATCCATGTTCAGAAGGCAGCTGCCCGACGTCTTCCCCCTGCGTGCTAGCCCTAGGCATTGCAGTGTCTCCGGTCTCCACTGGGGCTGCTGCTGTGCCGGGCTGTCCCTGGATCCCTCCCTGAGAGAGAGAAGAGCTGTCCTCCAGACACTCAGTCCTCTCTCTCCCCTGCCAACCTCTGGTGGCCTGGGCTCATTCCTGAACCCGGGTTGCCAGCGTGGCGTGAGGTGTGGTGTCCAGTGCCTCAACCCTTAGCACCACTGGGCTGGCCTCTAGGGTGCAAATTAATAAAGCAAGCAGGATGGTAGGAATGAAGGGGGCTGGGAACAGAAGCATTAAAAAGATTGGGGGAAAGAGGAAGGGAGGACAAAAAGGTAAAAGGGGGGTAACAAGAAGAGTGGTAACAAAATCTGGGAGGATGTGTGCAAATGCTAGATGTCTCTGAAATAAGATTCCAGACCTAGAGTCCATGATGGTAGAGGCTGACCTGGATACTGTGGCCATTACAGAGTCATGGTGCACTAAAACCCATGAATGGGACATGACCATACCAGGCTATACCCTGTTCAGAAAGGACAGGGTGGAAAGGAAAGGAGAGGATGTGGTGCTTTATGTGAGGGAAAGCATAAAAGCAACAGACATACAGGGAATACAGTGGGGCAGAGGTAATGTGGGTCATCCTGGAGACAGGGAACGGAGCCACTATTCACACTGGTGTGATCTACAAATCTACAGCAAGGGGGAGGGAGTTAGATAAGGTACTGGTGCAAGCCATTGGCAAGATAGCAGAAAAGGAGGAGGTGCTGTTGGTGGGGGACTTCAGTCTGCCAGATGTAGATTGGATCCTCACAGCCATGGCTTCAGCTAGAAGTAGGGACGTTCTGGACTCTCTGCAGGGGACGCTCCTCAGACAACTAGTCAGTAAACCCACTCGTGATGGGGCAGTACTAGACTTGGTACTCACTAACAGGGACAGTGCTGCAGACGTCAAGGTGGGAGACTACCTGGGGACTAGCCATCACTGTACAGTGTGGGTCAATATAAGGATGGCTGTGGAACTGAACTAAAAAATGGCAAGGTTCTGGACTTCAGGAGGGCAGATTTTGTAAAGAAGGGTGAATGCCTCAGGGATGACCTAGCCAGGGGATGACTAGGGTGGGGCAGAGGAACAGTGAGCAAGGCTAAAAGGAGGCATAGTGAAGGCAAAAAAAAAACCTCTGTGTCAAGCAAGGGAGCAAAAGCAAGAGGAAAAAGAGACCAGTCTGGTTCTCAAAAGAGGTGGCAGAAAAGGTAATGGCCAAAAGGGTAGCATTCCGAAGGTATAAGGAGACACAGAGGGAGGAAGATAGGGAAATGTATCAGGGGAAACACAGGGAAGCATTGAGAGCAGTTAAGTAGTGTGAAGGTGTAAACTGAAGAGACAATAGCCCAGGTGGTAACGAAAGGGGACAAGACATATTTTAGGTATGTATGTAGGTAAAAAGTGGAAGCCCAGGGGAGGGATTGTAAGGTTAAAAAGGGAAGGGGGAGGGACTGTGCAGAGAGAGACCAGGAAAAGGCAGACATCCTGAACAAATACTTTAGTTCAGTGTTCGCAGAGGAAGGGGAATGGGAGGGGCCACAAAAAAGTAACAGTAGATTGGAGGGAGGGAGATGGACAATAGTCTATTTTCAGAGGAGAGAGTCCTGAAGGGACTAGCTAATCTGAAAGTATACAAAGCAATGGGGCCAGATGAGGTGCATCCAGGGGCATTGAGGGAGCTCATGGAGATATGGCTGCACCTCTTAAGTTCTATTTAACAGCTAACTGGAAACAGGAGTATTTCCGGAGGACTGGAGGAGGGCAGTATATAAAGTACTGAATTCAAGTAAGCCTACTTACCTGTATGACAAATTAGAAAGGAAAACATGGCTTCCGGTGCAGCCTGTGATCCTAATGGTGGCTTAGCGCTCCCGCTCCGTGATCCCCTCACCCCTTTTACCAGAACCACTGCCAATCAACCATCAAAAAATATCCATGACTGCAACCTCATGGCAACAAACAAGCCACGGAGGGGGGAGAAGATCTCCAGTTTACCTGTAGATCTGGATCCTCCGGACCACGAGGCATCAGACTCCAGCAACTCCACTCAGGCCCACCTCACCACGCTGCACACCACTGCTAAATGCAAAGGCAAACAAAAATCCCTATCTACTAATCAGATGGAGGACAAGTTAAACAAGATCTTCCATGAACCTAAAGGAATTAAGTCAGATTTCAAGGACTTTAAATGGGAGCAGAAGCAGGCCCAAGCAGACATTTCTGAACTACAGCAATGGATGGTCACAGTCGAGGAGACGCAGCTCGCACAGTCCGAGGCCTCTAAGGAATGCCAGGCCACGGTCTCACAGCTCGTGTAAATATGCCAAGCCCTTGGTTAGTGGCAAGAGGATGCTGAAAACAGACATAGATGTAGAAATCTGAGGCTTTATAGGGTACCAGAGGGGAGTGAGGGAAACAATATGGATACGTTTGTACCATCAATACTCCGGGAGACACTGAATCTGAGCCCTGAATACGTGCTGGAGATAGAAAGAGTCCACAGGGCCTTGGACTCCCCACCCTCACAACTGGGAATGAGACCCCGTTCAATAATAATATGCTTCCTGAGGTATATCACTAAAGAGGAGCTATTACAGAAGGCATGGACTATGGGGAAGACTTTTTTTCAATCCAACAGAGTATACTTTGATAATGACTATGCTCCTGCGACAATGCAGCACTGCAGGGAATACATACCTCTGTTCCTGATTTTGAGGGGCCTAAAGTTGAAGTTCCGCACCCCATATCCCTCTAGACTTCAGGTTCAATACCCCAATGGACAACAACATTGCTATTCTGCTCAGGACGCTCTAGCAGATATAAAAACAAGGGGATATGAACTTCCAACTAAAGTTAACTTTCTGGAACATTCAGTGGGGAAAGAGGCAACCTCATTTCACCAAAGAGCACCAGATCTACAGTCACAACAAGCTGCCTTGACTCAGTAAAACAGCTACTCCGACAGTTTGCCAGAAATATTGCCTGAGACTGAGAAATACTTTATCTAATAGCATCTGAGGTTGGGAGGTGAGTATTGGGAGGGACTGGGGGATCGAACCTGCAGCCTGTGCGGGAGGCGGGGGGCTCCCCAGATGTGTTTCCCAGTGTGGGGCCTGCCATTAACAGAGAAAGCAGTAGGACTGCTGTTGGGCTACCATAAAGTGCATCTAGGGTGGTGCTGGAGGAGTTGTGGTGCAAACGCTGAAACTATGGCTCTCGGTGGGGGTGGTACCGGTCCTCCTCCTCCGAGGGGTTAATTTGGAACCATTGGATCTTAGAGGAGGCTCCAGAAAGCCTTGGAATAACTGAGTCTCAGAACATAACCTTATCTGGCGACCACTTAGTAGGTGGATGATTAGTCCCTTGCACCTGGGGGAGGCCTGTATTAAAATGTCTGGGCAACCGGAGGCCTCTCGATAAGGGATCTTACCGGTGTCCAGGCCCTAATTGCCGAGGAGGGTGGAGCCATTGAGCGACTCTGCTGGTAACATTAAAACACATCGGGAGAGAGTAAGTGTCCAGATAGGAGAGCAGGAGGACAATTTCAGTCCTGTCAGATAATGGCTCTGTGTTGGGACATGTGCCCTCTCTACAGTTCGGTGTGAGGTGGCAGCTTCCTCTATACCTTCCGAGAGTCTCCCTTTTTTTGGTAAACTTGGTGAAATGCAGCAGTCCAGATAGGAAAGAATACTGTTAGATAATGGAGGCCACTGCAGGGGGGGAGCTTGTATCCGGGGGGCAGACCCTGAATCCCAGTAGCGATGGCTGTGGGGCAGCCATCCCGGCCAGACCCTGACTGCCCACCTTTCTGACCTCTAATGGCGCACAGGTTTGATCATTTATATTCAAGTTTCTCATTGTAAAATGCAACAGGGCATAACCTCTGATGGATTTCACCATTATATGGATTACTTTTCTACAAAAGGGGACCTCAATATGGAACTGGGTTGTGGAGGACTATATCACAACAGTGAGCTTACAACCCCACTTATCTGAAGGCTGGCAGGGGGAAATAAAAGACTTATAGAGGACAAAACTTGATTGCACCATTTTGATTTTTTGTTTAAATGATTCTTTCTCTACATGTCTACTAAAGCTTTTTTTGTGTTTATATCTATATCTTTACATATAGGGGTAATCTGTACCCCAGGACGCATGTGTTGCAGGGAGTGCATTCCCAATAGTGGCATTTTATTTCAGTTGCCACCCCCCGAAGTTCATAAGGGGATGGAAGTCATTGTGCTACAACTGTATATAGTTCACTCTATAGTGTTTAGATTTGGGCACCAGTTTAGAGGATGCCATTGTAGTCAGACAGTATAGTTCCTATTATATTATATTATACAAAAGTTTTAGATTGGAGAGCACCAATTGATGGAAATTAATTAATCTACAGCAGCAGGCAGGATATTAGGTCGAAATCCACAGGTGAAAGAAGTGCACAACCTTGCCTTCCACACCAGCATCTCAGGTAGTCAAAAATGTGGAGAAAAGAACACAGTCCATAGATATGTATCCAAGCATTGCAGGGGACTGCAATTTATTCAATCCAATATATCCACAAAACGTATTTTAATTACAAAAAGGTGGCTAAAAGGAACTTCTGCTACAAACGAACAACCCGTAGCGCCTCAACTCTTGTGAGTCTTCAAAGGGGGCTACCCTTTGAAGACTCGGGAGAGTCGAGGCGCTAGGTTAGAGGAGGCTGTGCTTCGTACAGCTACCCACCAGGCTCGACCTGTAGGAGGACTGGAGAAAATTGCTGAATCACGCTCGGTCCGCGGGAGGCGTAAAAAGCTGCCATCGCAGAGCTGGAGTGACTGTAAAAGCTGAAGAGCCTGGGAGCAGCTGCCTGGTGTGGTACCCCTCTGCTGTTGCTGTCTACCATATAAATGTGTGAGTAGCTCAAGTAAATCCTGCTGCAATTAAAGGACTTTTTCCTGTTGCTGTTTACCATATAAATGTATTATGAGGCTTGTGAACTCAAGTTAATCCGGCTGCTAGTGAGGGATTCTGCCTGGATTGAGATAACCATATAAATGTGTAAAGAGACTTGTGAGTTCAAGTTAATCCTGTTGCCAGTGAGGGATTCTGCCTCGATTGAGATAACCGTATAGATGTGTAAAGAGACTTGTGAAGTTCAGGCTCAGCCCTGCTAGTGTTGGAAGAACCGGGATTGGCTGGAGGTTGTGAGTACTAATTCAGGGTAGTTCCCTGTTGAATTGCCACCTTGGAACCAAATGGGATTACTGTACTGCTGACTATTTAACTAACTTTTTCTTTCCTCTGCATGAAAGGGCCCTTACCAGCTGCCACGGTTTGGACTAGCCACTAGGGCTTGGGTACCCAGGGACAGTAATTGATAGGGATAGGCCTGTGCACAGAGTCCTAGGTAGATAAATATAGTGATACGCTAATCAACTTGATCCCCCCTGTCCTTGTTGTTTTCCCCCTTGAATAAATCAAATTGTTTTGCACAGCTGCATCCTGGCTATTGTGTACGTTAATGGTGAACTGCTGTTTCGTGATTGCAACATAACTGTGCCTTACTTTACAGGGGGTCCCTGAAGGGAGCTGGATTATATTTTCCGTGGGGTAAGTGTACTGGTGAACAGAATTGCTGCTACCCAGTGTGAGTCACTAGTGGGACGAAGGGGGTTGCAGTAGCTCAGAGGGCTGTAACCGTGGTAGTCTTAACTGTGCTAACCCCGACCTCTGGGTGGAGGCACCCGTCAACGGATCTGGGCCCCTCACTCTGCCTCTGTGGGGGCAGACGGGGTAGTAGCCCTAAGGGTAGCACCCCCTGGGGGTTACAAATTGGAGGCACCACTGGGATTAGCGTCCCCTAGTGGCTTAGTGAGGAGATACCCCAAAGATGGAAAAAATGGAAGGGGATATGTTGGAAAAAATTAAGCTGGGACCCATCAAAACCATGGTACACAAACTAATGGGTTGGGGTGAAGCAGAAGAGCTAGATTCCCAGAAGATTGCATTATTGTTAGATGAGCCCTTGGGTACCTCGGCTGCTGATATTGTCTCTGTTGCAGAAAGAGGAAAGTGTTTGGGTAAGGTTGAAGTGAAAGGGCGTATGGCTGATTTGCTTGACCAGACATTGCAGGTGCTACTCCTATGCAGTGTGGTCATCGACCCTGAGAAGGTACCTCCTGTACTTTACCCGGAGGGTGCGTCCCAGGGGTGGAGGCTAATCCATATCCGAAGTGGGTCAGTCACTCCTGGGGGGTCTCCTCAAATGAACAGTTTTAAAGATAAACTGCTTAAATTGTTAGCTGTGGAAGGGAGAACTACCCAGGAGTTGCTACAAGCCTTGGATCTGTCCAGTGATACTACCCCTCGGGGTTCTCCAGGTGCCTCCCCTGGCCCACCCAAAAGCTCCATGCTGGCTTCTTTTCCCTTGGCAGTCCCCTCCATACAGCTTGATTCCTACCATAAGTTAAAGCTTTTCTCTGGCATGGTACCAGTGCCTCCCGGGGAGGATGACCTGGAGGCGTGGATGGACTATGCCACCCCTTTAGTCCAGGAGTGGCAATGCTCCGAGGGGGAGAAAAGGAAGAGGCTGATGGAGAGTTTGCGGGGTCCTGCCTTAGAAGCCATTAGATTCTTCCGGGCCACTCATCCAAGCCACTGCAGAGTATCTCTCTGCTTTAGAAGGGGTTTTGGGAGTACAGAGACTGGTGAAGATTTATTATGGAAATTCAGGTCTGCTAAGCAGTGGAGAAATGAAAAACTGTCCGCTTTTGTTACTAGAGTGGAGCGGGCATTGCAGAAGGCTTGTAGAAAAGGGGGAATCACTGCTGCAGCCCTGAATCAGGTTCAGCTAGAACATATTTTAAAGTCTGCCAGATTCTCTAGTGTAACTCTATTGAAACTTAAGTTGCATGATCGGGGGCCACCCCGCCTGAATATTGTCAATTGATGAGGGAAATTCGAGAAGTGGAGACTGATGAAGAGGGGTGGGAACCCTGTGTGGGGCAGTGGAACCCTAGTAGGGACCCTGAGTCTAATACCCTGAGAGGAGACTGGCTGCCTGGAGGGTCCGAGGGGTCCCAGATTTCCCAGGTACTGTGGGGATGCGGGTTGTTTCCTCTGACCCCTACGTGGAGGGTGAGTTGAGGGCTGAGATCAGGAATTTACGGGAATTGGTGAGGGACTTAAAGCAGTCTGCTGTGTACCCTACTCGGCCCGGGGCCCCTGAGTCATGTAGAGCCCCGAACCCTAGCCCTAGAGAGCTTTCTCCCTCCCCTCGGGGCCCCCCTCAGAATAGTGATCCCTGGGACCCTAAGTTTTGTTATCACTGTGGGGAAGATGGGCATTTACAGCCTGACTGCCAGAGGCCGGAGAATTTAAGGAAAGTTAACAGCAGACTGATCGCTCGATACCGCCAGACCCAGTCTCGGGCCCCCAAGAAAAGTTGTGTGACTCAGGCCCATGCCCGCCGGGCTAACAATGTTGCTACCCCCAACTGGTCTGATGTGGTCGGGCCGTCTATGGAGACCCGGGTGCAGGTGAATGGAATTCCCACTAGAGCTGTATTGGACAGTGGCTCCCAGGTGACCATCATGTTTCAGGACTGGTACCAAGCACACTTATCTGAAGTGCCCCTGCAGCCTCTAACTGGCCTACATGTATGGGGGTTGAGCGACAAGGCTTATCCGTATTTGGGGTACATCCGTGTATGGTTATTTTTCCCTGCAACTGTGAATGGAATAGATGAGCAAGTGGAAACCTTGGTCTTGGTCTGCCTACCCACTGGACTGTATGATGGGGTGCCCTTGTTGATTGGAACAAATGCGCACATGTTTGGACGATTGGCCCAGTTGTGCTCAGAGAAGCGAGCATTTCAGACTGGGCGAGCTTTGGGTGTACCTGCTGTAATTCAAATGGTCAGGGCCACTCAAAAGAAGGGTAGGCCGGAGGAACCTGAAGGCCCTGTGGGAGTGGTATGGAAGAAGAATCCAGCCCCTGTGGTGCTTGCCCCAAATGCACAGTGTGTTCTGCATGGAGAGGGTACGATTAAAGACAGATGTCAAGAATAAGTTGTTGATGTTGGATGCGCCTATGGAGGGAGAACTGCCTGAGGGGTTGTTGCTCAAACCCAGCATTCTGCCGGCCAGGGCCCATGCCTATGTTAAAAGGGTGATGGTTCAAGTGCACAATGTGTCTGATAAAGAGATTCGAATAAAAAGAGGGTGTACCCTGGCTAGCGTCCATTGTGCAGACACTGCTGTACTACCAAATAGAAAGAGTTCCTGGATGGGGGATAAAGCTACTCCTGATTTGTTTGACTTTGGTGAATCCCCGCTGCCCACTGAATGGAAACGAAAGGTCAGTGAAAGGCTTGCCAAGAGGAACCAGGTTTTTTCTCTGAAGGAGTGGGATGTAGGATGTGTACAGGGGGCTGAGCATCACATTCGATTGCACGATGAGAGACCTTTTCGAGAGAGATCCCGACGTCTGGCTCCCACTGACATAGATGATGTACGGTGGCATCTGCAAGAAATGTTGGCTGCTGGTGTAATTCAAGAGTCTAGGAGTCCCTATGCATCCCCCCATTGTAGTAGTAAGGAAACAGAATGGGGCAGTTCGGATGTGTGTAGACTATCGTACTTTGAATAGGCGGACCATTCCGGATCAATATACCATGCCGCGCATACAAGACGCCTTGGATTGTCTGAATGGTAGTAAGTGGTTCTCTGTATTGGATCTTTGGAGCGGATACTACCAGATCCCGATGGCCCCGGACGACCGAGAGAAGACTGCTTTCATTTGTCCCTTAGGCTTCCATGAGTTTATTCGGATGCCTCAAGGAATTTCGGGTGCCCCAGCCACTTTTCAGCATTTGATGGAATGAGCTGTGGGGGACATGAATCTACTCGAGTGTTTGGTCTATTTAGATGACGTTATAGTGTTTGGCCGATCATTGGAAGAACATGAGCAACGATTATTCAAGGTCCTGGATCGGTTGGAGGATTTCGGCCTCAAGTTGTCTATCGACAAGTGTCAATTCTTCCAGACTTCCGTGAAATATGTGGGGCACATAGTGTCCACTGAAGGCATAGAGACTGACCCTGGCAAGGTGGAGGCGTTGACCACTTGGCCTCAACCCAGAAATTTAAAAGAGCTGCAACAGTTCCTGGGGTTTTGTGGCTACTATAGGCGGTTTGTCAGAGACTATTCACGAATGATTCGTTCCCCTCCTTAATCTCATCCAGGGGTATCTGCCTACTCATAAAAAATATAAGAAGGGTGTGCACATTGACATAGAAAAGAAGTATTTTCGGCCAAACGATATGTTCGGGGATCGATGGACTGCTGAGTGTGAGCAAGCTCTTCATGACATCATATATCAACTCACCCACGCACCCGTGTTGGCCTATGCTGACCCAGCCAAGCCTTACACTCGTCATACTGATGCCAGTCTGCAAGGATTGGGGGCTGTATTGTACCAGGAGCACTCGAATGGGCTGAGACCTGTAGCGTTCGCCAGTAGAAGTCTGACGCCATCAGAGAAGAATTACCCCGTGCACAAATTAGAGTTTCTGGCTTTGAAGTGGGCCATTGTTGATCAGTTCCATGACTATTTGTATGGTACCAAGATGTTAGTAAAGACTGATAACAATCCTCTGACTTATGTACAAACCTCAGCCAAATTGGATGCCACTGGGCATAGGTGGCTCTCTGCCTTGGCCACCTATGATTACGCTATAGAATACCGGGCGGGCTTAAACCATATAGATGCAGATGCTCTTCCTCGGGGGCCTGCATCCCAGACTGAATGGGTCCAGTTGTCTGAGCCTGACATAAGAGCCCTGTGCCAGAAATTTGATAAAGGAGAACAGGTGTCTCCGGACACGGTGGACTGTGTAGTAGATTGTTTGGGGCGGCCGGAGAACTGTATACCTGCCGCCTACTGCCATTTCTCTGCATTGGACACCAGCTCTCTGCCCCCACTCAACAATGATGATCTCCAACAGGCTCAATCCTGTGATCCTATGATAAGAACGGCCGTAGAGGTTTTGCGGGCTGGGAGGGATGTATCCAAACTATGTTCCACCGACTTGCGGACTACCTTGTTGTACAAAGAAGGGCCCAAATTAAAGCTGATCAACCAACTACTATATAGAGAGACTGTGAGTAAGGAGGGTCAGGTGCAACGACAACAACTGGTGCTGCCCTCAGCTTTCAGAGAATTAGTTCTAAGGTCATTGCATAATCAGATGGGGCACCTGGGCATAGATCGAACACTTGATTTGGTACGGGCTCGATTCTATTGGCCAAAGATGAGTGCGGACGTGGAACAGTATGTCAAGACCTGTGGTCGTTGTTTGCAAAGGAAAGCGTTACCTCAGAGAGCTGCTCCCTTGGTCAACATTACTACTAGTGCTCCTATGGAACTGGTCTGTATTGATTTCCTGAGTTTAGAGCCTGATCTGAGAAGTGTTAGCAACATATTGGTGGTCACTGATCATTTTACCCGGTATGCACAGGCTTTCCCGACCAAGGATCAGAAAGCAACTACAGTGGCTAAGATACTTGTTGAGAATTTTTTCATCCACTATGGGGCTCTGCAGTGGATTCATTCCGATCAGGGAAGGGACTTTGAAAGTCGCTTGATTAAAGAGATGCTATCTTTGTGGGGGGTACGCAAATCACGAACCACCCCCTACCACCTGCAGGGAGACCCTCAGCCTGAAAGGTTCAATCGTACATTGCTTGACATGCTGGGCACTTTACAATCAAAAGATAAATCGAGATGGAGTCAACAGATTAGCACTCTAGTTCACCTACAATTGTACAAAAGTGATGCCACAGGTTTTCCCCTATCGACTGATGTTTGGAAGAGAGGCTAGATTGCCAGTGGATGTGTGTTTTGGGGTTTCCCCTGATGGGGTGTGAGCAGAAAACCATCTACAGTATGTACAGAAATTAAAGGCCCAATTAAATCATGCCTACCAACTGGCCCAGACCATGGCTGCTAAACGAAATCTGGCTAACAAGGAGAGATATGACAAAAAAGTGAAAACAGTAGAGTTGAGAAAAGGGGATAGAGTGTTGTTGAGAAATCTAGGACTGCATGGCAAACACAAAATTGCCGACCGATGGCATCACCTCCCTCATATTGTTGTGGGACAGCTGGCAGACCTACCTGTGTATAAAGTGCGGCCTGAAAACTATTTTAAAGATGTGAAAACCATATACAGAAATCATCTGCTGCCAATTGGGCAGATTTTGATTGAAGTTGAACCTTCCTCTACCCCTCTTTCCAGGCCCGTGACTAGATCTGTTACTAAGAGAGGAACCAAGCCCATGGAGCCTTCAACAAGTCCACCCAGGGAGCCTTGTCCAACCCCCCCTGCAGGAGGAGATGGTCAACACTCAGTGTCAGAAGACAGCGAAGATGATGTTGAATACTATCCCTCTTATGAACTAAGTCAATTGTTTCGGGGCAATCCCCTTAGTAACTCAGGAGCTGAAGCTGGCCCATCTGTGTTGATTGAGCCCTCTACTTTGTCCCCGGAGAAAATGCCCCCAGAAGATGAATGGGGTAGCAGACAAACTCAAGGGGCTGAGTCTTTAGGCTTGGCTGAACTGTCTGGCCTGGCTGAGTTATCTGACTTTTCAGAAGAAGAGACTGAGGTGGGGGAACAAGTCCGTGATATGCCAGAACCGGAAGAGTATTTTGAATGCCCTGATGGTTCCCCTTTAGTAACTGGACAGCTCCTAGATGAGCCCAGTGGGGTGGGTACAGGGGTAGAAGGTCAAGCCCCTAATAGTACTATGAGTATCGAGCCTGATCCCCTTGTAGGGAGTCCCATTGCTAACTTCCCTGACATGGAAATAGAGTCAGGGCCTGGTTCAGAATCCCCTGAGACCCCTAGATGATCCGGCCGACAGATACGGCCAGTAATCAAGTTGAGTTATGAATCCCTGGGTCAGCCAGTGGACCTGCCCTTAAATGTGGTTCACAAGGGGGTATATGTGTCCCCAAGGTCTTTGCCTAAGTTAGCCTTGGGGGATAACTCCAGACTATTAGTAAAGCCTTTCAAGTGTGGCGCCCTTGTCCCGGGGTCACGGGTAGGGCCCTATGACTTGATTTAAGAGAGTGTAAGATTTTATGTGTATGATGTGTATACACTATAGTGCATTGTAGATCTAATATTTGTGTATGTAAGGTAAAATGTGATATGGTGTTACTTGGGATGTTCACCTACTTTGCCTCAAGGGTGAGTGCTTGGCGCGGACGCCAAGTTTTTCCAGGCCAGGGGGTGTAACCCCTTGCAAATGGGGGTTCTAATGTGCCCTTATGCCTGGTTGGTAATCGCATAAAGCCGGGAAAGGAGGGTCCGTGGAGTGCTTTTAAGGCCTCCGTATACTGTCCTTTAAGGGCTGCCTTTTGCAGTCAGAATGGGTTAAAATGAGGAGGTTCAGTGTTGTTATGCTCGACTCCCGCCCGGCTGCCAAGGAGCGCCCATTCTGCCATTGCTAATAGAGCGGGGGCCTAATAAAGGATGTAGGTGGTGCTGAAATAAGCTGTAAAATAATGATAATGTAGTTGTTCTAACCTGCTTTGCTTTGCAGCATAGAGAGTTTGATTGCTCCTCCATTTTGGTCCCGAACTGCAGAATTGGACCAATCAGTACTTGGGACCCTACAGAGTCGACTGACCAATGGAAGAGCTGTTTGTTTTGAGAAAGGAATTATGGGCTATGGCGCTTTTTCTGCACCACTGAGAGCTGGGAGAAGTGACTGGTAGGCTCAACCAGCCAATTGATTGGTCATACCGAAAAGGAGGCCCTCAAGCTGTGAGAGACAGATTCGCTGTGGCTAGTGAGGGAGGAGGAGCTGTGTGCTTCTGGCGCTTGGGGAGTGTCTACGAGGGAAGCGCTGTGAAGGCCTAAGTCGGCCGCTTTTCCCATGCAGGAGTTCGTTTTGAAACTGGTCAAGGGCGGTCAGAGGAGGCTGTGCTCCGTACAGCTACCCACCAGGCTCGACCTGTAGGAGGGCTGGAGAAAATTGCTGAATCGTGCTCGGTCCGCGGGAGGCGTAAAAAGCTGCCATCGCAGAGCTGGAGTGACTGTGAAAGCTGAAGAGCCTGGGAGCAGCTGGCTGGTCTGGTACCCCTCTGCTGTTGCTGTTTACCATATAAATGTGTGAGTAGCTCAAGTAAATCCTGCTGCAATTAAAGGACTTTTTCCTGTTGCTGTTTACCATATAAATGTATTATGAGGCTTGTGAGCTCAAGTTAATCCTGCTGCTAGTGAGGGATTCTGTCTTGATTGAGACAACCATATAAATGTGTAAAGAGACTTGTGAGTTCAAGTTAATCCTGCTGCCAGTGAGGGATTCTGCCTGGATTGAGATAACCATATCAATATGTAAAGAGACTTGTGAGTTCAAGTTAATCCTGCTGCCAGCGAGGGATTCTGCCTGGATTGAGATAACCATATAGATGTGTAAAGAGACTTGTGAAGTTCAGGCTCAGCCCTGCTAGTGTTGGAAGAACCGGGATTGGCTGGAGGTTGTGAGTACTAATTCAGGGTAGTTCCTCTGTTGAATTGCCACCTTGAACCAAATGGGATTACTGTACTGCTGACTGTTTAACTAACTTTTTCTTTCCTCTGCATGAAAGGGCCCTACCAGCTGCCACGGTTTGGACTAGCCACTAGGGCTTGGGTACCAGGACAGTAATTGATAGATAGGCCTGTGCACAGAGTTCTAGGTAGATAAATATAGTGATACGCTAATCAACTTGATCCCCCTGTCCTTGTTGTTTTCCCCTTGAATAAATCAGATTGTTTTGCACAGCACATCCTGGCTGTTGTGTACGCTAATGGTGAACTGCTGTTTGGTGATTGCAACATAACTGTGCCTTACTTTACAGGGGGTCCTCGAAGGGAGCTGGATTATATTTTCCGTGGGGTAAGTGTACTGGTGAACAGAATTGCTGCTACCCAGTGTGAGTCACTAGTGGGATGAAGGGGGGGTTGCAGTAGCTCAGAGGACTGTAACCGTGGTAGTCTTAACTGTGCTAACCCCGACCTCTGGGTGGAGGCACCCGTCAATGGATCTGGGCCCCTCACTCTGCCTCTGTGGGGGCAGACAGGGGTAGTAGCCCTAAGGGTAGCACCCCTTGGGGGTTACACAGGTTAAGATACTATGACCCACATGTGAAAAAATCACAATGTTTTAATTTAAAAAATGTTAAGGTTCCCAAGAAAATTGGAGTCTAGTGTGATGATTGTAACAACACATTGTGATGAGTGTAACAAGACACACCACACACCGTGGTGAGTGTAACGAGACATACCACACATCACTGCGAGTGTAATAAATGGCACCACACAACTGTTAATGAGTAAAAAGGTTTACTTATGTAGACTGAAGGCTTTTTAAACATGACATTACATTAAAAAACAACATGTTTATTATAATTGCACTACTTTAAACTATTCTACATGGCACGGAACACTCAAGACCATTTGACAGGAGAGGAACAGAGCACTCATGGCCATTTGATGGTACCAAAGAGTCAGCATGCACACTCCACATGATCCTTCAATCAAGGAAGAGGCATGGAACACTCAGGACAATTTGATGGAACAAAAGATGGGATATTATAAAAAGACTTTCAGAAATGCTGCAATTTGATTGGCTGTTAGGAGTCCAAAAACCTTACAATAATCCCTGTTACACTGTCATGTACAGCCTGATCACCATGGCATAAATTTTTATAATTGCAATAAGGCACTCCCAAGAGTTAGATTAGCAGTCTGTTAAGTACCCCACCAGCGTCAAAGGCACCAAGAGTACCCCCCCCCAGCCACAACCCACTAGCAGGGAAGCTGCATGGTGCTCATGAAGGCTAAATATGAATGCTCACACAGGCCAAGTCAAAAGACTGGCTGGGACATGCTCCCAGGCCAGCATAATAACCACAGCATAACTACACCACTTTTTTTATTTCACCCAGACACAATGATTCCGACACACAGGCAGAGTCAAAACACGTTTTCACTTTTTCTGTATACATTATTACTATATAACATTTATTCTAACATTAAAAATAAAAAACAAAGCATTCACAGTTCACAGTACATTAAGCCCCCAACCCCACCCCCATACAAAATGCGTGGACAGCAATTACAAAGAATACCCAAAATGTTATTTCAGTCACTGCCCCTCTCACACTTACTTGCAATGACAAAACAATGAGACCTAGTCCTTCATCTGATGAACCCTTGCACCAGACCATGAGTAAAATGACTCCACTACCTACACAGCTCAGTTACAAGGAGGTCCTGGGAAGGAGATTGTAAACAATATCAAAAAAAAATAATACAACAGGACACAGAAGGTACATCAAAATATTTGGCAGCAAAAAAACAGTAACAAAAACATACCCTGGTAAAACAGAACATCCACTAAATTAATAGCACATTTAAAATTTATTTTATTCTATGGTAACCGGGTAAGGCCCACTAGGCACAGGTGCCTGTGTTCAGGAATGACTAGGGAGCACAGGGGAAGTTTAGGGATTTGCTCAGAGTCATACAGTAGGCAAGTGGAGGTTGAAGGAATCAAACCCAGTTCTGTCTGTTAGATGTACCAAGCTCATTCACAGCTTCTACCTTCTAGGCTATACATTTTTGCTGCATTGGAACTCACACAGTTAGCATCACAATGAAATTTATTGCACTAGAACTCTGACATCCAGAACAAAACACCAGGATGCTTGAACAAGCATTTAATATTGTTGCTGCCATGCAACCTATGCCTTTGAGTTAAAACTGTCCAGAGGAGATCTCCACTACTAAACTCTCAAAAGGGGAACATGTACAAACAAAAATGCAGGTAAATGGGCCGGGATCAAACCACAGAGCTTACATACTTGACAATACAGGGACATAGTCCTTTTAAAATGTATACTAACTGGCTCCATTTCTAACCTCACTAAAGACACTCATGAGAGAGTGTGATGGCCGATCAGATATACCACAGGTTTTGATGTGTTTCACTAACTCCAGCAAGTTCAGTCAGTGAAATGAAAAGCCCCCCATCTCCAAAATCAGAGAACTTGCATACTAATGCCACCAGTGAACAATTGATCTTATAGGACTGATCTCGGTTGCCCAGTTTGCTAATTGCTACTTGTCCCCCATGGTGGTTGTAACTAGTCACTCACTTCATGATGAGTGTAACACTGATGAGTGGCAAAGACACTGTTTAACTCTCACTGGATGTGAAGGAAAAGAGGAAGATCCAGTCACAAACGTAACTTTTATAATACCACCAACTCAAACTGCTTTCCTGGCACAGACACAAGACAAGTATCACACTGGCTACCAGACTGACTCCCCACCTGTGATGTGTAAACATAAGCAAATCTAGGACACCATGTCATGTGGGAGATCAAACGGCCACATAGCGTTGTTGTGCTAGGAGCCATGGACAAATCAGTGTTTTTTCTTAGAAGCTGAGAGATCCAAGGAGCAAGGAAAAGTGCAAGAATGTTAAATAACTGACTAGAAGTCAGTGTGGGGTTCACTGTGATGGGTGTAACAAAGTAGGACACTACATGTTACACCCATCATGGTAAATATTGAACATCTCTGAAGCCAAAGGGAATAAAGTAAAGAGCCAGGACAGTGTGGATATCTTAAAACAAGATATTTTGAGCAACACAGTACCTTAGTTTGAATACTGTGAAGTAAAATGAGTTCACAGTAGCAAACAGCAAACACGTTGGTTTTAATGTCACATTTTGAGGCAAGAAAATCAGCAGTAAATTAACTTAAATTGAAAAAAATATATATGTTAGGGATGTAATTGCAAAAAAACATTGCGTTACCTATCTCTACTACCTACTACCCTTAAAAAGCACCACTGAACTGGACTGATTTTCTCTGCTCCATTGTTTCTGGTCCATATCGTGAGTTTTTTAATTTAATTTTAGTTATGATATCCAATTTTTGGATCTTTCCCTGCTCTGTGGGTTTACGCAGTGAACTATAATTACAGACTGCTCCTATGTACTTCAGAATATGAGACTTCTGTTTGAGGTCTGCTGCTTTGAGCTCATTTTGAAAACCTGAACTATTGTTATCATCTCTTGGAGAGACACGTTTTTGACTTATTTTGAGTTCAATAAGAGCGGTCTGCAGTATTGAACTGGTTTTCACCTGTGAGAGGGGTGAACTGGTTACTGGCCAACCTAGAGCTTGGTGAAACTGTGTTGAACATTTGATTTCAGACTTTAGCCCTTTTTAAGTGATAGATATTTAGTTTGGATTAAAGAAATTGGTTTGTAATATTTTTTTATTGTTTGGATATTTGGGTGTTGAGAGGACTCCGTATCCCGTTATTTATTTGATTATTAGATTTATAGTTTTATGTTATTGTTTGTTTGATATTGGAATATTTTCCTCTCTCTCCAGTGGTGAGAGGACTGGGTGGGGAGGGGAATTAATTACTTTAATGCATATTGTTTTATCTCTCTTCCCCAGTGGTGAGAGGACTGGGTGGAGAGGGGGAATTTAATTAGTGTTTTGTTGTATTTGATTATATATCTTTGTGTGGGTTTAGGGGGTGAGAGCCCTTAAATCAATAGTTTGAGGTTTGTTTGGTTTTCTTAAATTGTATTTTATTTTTCATTATAAAGGGCTTTGTATTTATTTAAGCTTTAAGAGGTGGGTTAATTTTTTAATTAGGATTGTTTATTTGTTGTGTTAATTATGTGTTGGAATAACACAAGGACAGTAGGGCATTATTCCCCCTCCAGGCTCAGGGACCTTTGTCCTTTTTCTTGTCCCCCCCTACCGCCAGAAGTCTATAGATGGTGTAGGGCTCTGGGAATTGTTGGAAGAGGAGGAGGACGAGGGCTGGGTCTGGAGGGGGAACGGAAAGGAGTGGACAGATAGGGATAGTGGAGACAAGGAGATGCCCTGGGGCAAAATGGGCCCAGGAAAGGGGTCCTCCCTGTCTGGTGCCCATACCCAAGGGTTCTGATTATAGTCAGCGGGGGGCACGGTCATCCTCAGAGGCTCATGCTACTCGGGCGGTGTTGTGCAATGCCAGGTCTATTAAAAACAAGACAGCTATTATAGCTGATTTTGTTGGGTCATCTGACCTAGCGTGCATCACTGAGACCTGGCTGGATGAGAATGCTGGACCAGTTTTGGCGGCAGCAGTTCCAGCCGGATACTCAGTGATACACCGCCCGAGGGTGGATCGTAGGGGCGGGGGTGTTGCTATCTGTTTTAGATCAGAACTGGGCCTAGTGGAGGTACCAGTGGGAACTACCAAATCCTTTGAATGTATCATAGGCGAGGGTGTGCGGCACAGGATACTTCTCGTATACCGTCCACCAGGTGATGAGAATGTTTTCCTGCGGGAAGTCACAGACTTCATTGTCGACCTGACATCGGGGTCCCCCAGAAGGTTGGCTCTGGGGGACTTCAATGCCTGGGTCAACGATGAACTCTCGCATTTTGGTCAAGACTTCCTCCAGTTAATGATTTCACTGGGCTTCACACAGGTTATTTCCTCCTCGACCCATATTGCTGGTCATTCATTGGATTTGGTGTTCCTTCTGGGGATGGAGATATTTGACTTGGGGGTGGAACCAGTCGGATGGTCGGACCATCACTCCATTGGGTTCAGTTTTGAGGCCACCTCTAGTAGGTCAGCCCCTATGGAAATGGTCCGGTACTGCCCTTTAAGGGATGTTTCCCCGGATGACCCGATGGCGGTGCTGGACTTATCGGGCTTACCGAGAGATTGCATGGATCCAGGAGAGCTGGTACTTGCCTATAATAAGGCGGTGGCAGGGACCCTGGATTCCATTGCTCCTGTTCGTGTTCATCCTCTCACTCTTCTCCCCAGGTCTTCTTGGTTCGATGAGACCCTGAGGGAGTTGAGGAGAGTCAGATGAAGGTTGGAGAGGTGCTGGCGGAGGTCGGGTCTGGATTGTGACAAACTTAGTTTGATGGACCACTATGTGGTCTATCAATCCACAATCTCTCGTAAGAAGGCAGAATTCCTGTCCAGAGAGATTGTGGCTGCACAGAATAGACCAGCTCAGCTCTTCTGAACTGTGGACAGATTGTGCAATCCAATCTGTCTTCAGCCCAGAAGAGCTTTTTCTCAAGAATGGTGTGAGGAGTTTACCCTATTCTTTTCAGATAAGGTTGCCAAAATCAGATCTGATGTCCGCTTGACCCTCTCCAGTGAGAGTTGTGATGGTCGGCAGGAGATATCGGACACCCAGTTTGTGTGGTCTGACTTCAGCCTCCCCACAATCAATGACATTGTGATGATCATCCAATCACTGCGTCCGACCAACTGTGGTTTGGACCCGGGCCCCACATGTCTCTTAGTGGGTTGTATGGATAAAATCGGCTCCGTCCTTGCTGAGGTAGTCTGGAGGTCCTTGGAGAGGGGGATTTTTCCAAATCCTCTTAAGGAGGCTGTGGTTCAGCCCCTTCTTAAGAAGTCCTCCTTGGACCCGGACTGTCTGGCAAACTACAGGTCTGTCTCTAACTTACCCTTTGTGGGTAAAGTTATTGAGAAGGTGGTCGCATCGCAGTTGGATGAACATTTGACCAGCCACAATGTCTATGATTCTCTCCAGTCTGGATTTAGGAAAAGGCATAGTACCGAGACAGCTCTGGTTCGGGTACTAAATGATCTCCTAATAGTAAGAGATCAAAGGACCTGTTCCACCTTGGTCCTTCTTGATCTCTCTGCAGCCTTTGACACTGTGGACCATGGCGTGCTATTGGAACATTTGCAATCTATCTGTGGACTGTCTGGTACAGTCCTCAGCTGGTTTCGATTTTACCGCGAGGGTAGGACTCAGAGGGTGGTGTCTGGGATTTTCTCCTCGGCATCAGTCTCCCTATCCTGCGGGGTACCGCAGGGTTCCATTTTGGCACCTATGTTGCTTGCAGTGTATATGCTGCCGTTAGGAGCGATTATTAGGCGGTACGGTCTGGGTTTTCACTGCTATGCAGATGATACTCAGCTGTACATGTCCTTTGTGCCTGGTCAGGATGCTGCCTTTTTGGTCTTTAACAACTGTCTTGCCGAAATCCAAGACTGGATGAATGTGAGTTGGCTGCGGTTGAACCCAGAAAAAACTGAGGTGTTGGTTGTGGACCAGGGTCGCTGGGAGACGGGTTTGTTAGCTGGATCACCCTCGGGTTTATGGCTTGGGGGTGTCCAGCTGACTACCTCAAACCGGGTGCGGAACCTGGGCATTGTGTTTGGTGACTCTCTGACATTTAAATCTCAGGTGTCAGCGGTTGTCAAAACCTCTTTTTACCATCTGAGGAACATCGCCCGGGTGAGGCCTGGTTCCTCCAGATGAACTTCCTACTCTGGTCCACGCTTTCGTTACCTCCCACCTTGACTACTGCAATGCCCTTTACCTTGGGCTACCGGGGGTTGAGATTCACCGCCTGTAGTTAGTGCAGAATGCGACAGCCAGGCTGCTGACTGGTTCTTCTAGGTCCAGTCATATAACGCCTGTGCTCCTCGGACTGCACTGGCTGCCAGTTTGCTGGTGAATCACCTTCAAGGTTGGTTTGTTGACCTATAAGGCCCTACACGATCAGGGACCTGCTTACCTGAAAGATCTCCTTTGTCCCTACTGTCCCCCCCGCTCTCTCTGATCCACTGATGAGGGATTGCTAGAGATCCTCAGGGTTCGCTTAGAAACTTCAGGGGCCAGATCTTTTAGTTTCATGGCCCCAACCCTGTGGAATTCTCTATCTCATCAGGTGAGAAACAGCCCGACTGTCCAAAGTTTTAAAGGAGCTTTGAAAACCCATCTTTTTTAGTAAAGCTTATGATGATTTTTGAATATTTTAATGTTGTTTTAACTATTTATTGTTTTATGTTATGTTGTACAGTCGCCTTGGTTTAAGAAAGGCACCTTATATAAATAAAGAGTGATTTGATTTGATTTTGATTTGACTTGCATTAGGGAAATCTTTTTTGTTATTTTTGTAACACAATTCAATCAAAGTGATGGGTGCCTTGGTAACCCCTTTTTGTGAACAGACCCACCTGGAAGTGAGGAGAGCTTTAATGAGCTTTGCATGGTATTCCATAGCAATGGGAGTGAAAAATTGATTGCGGCATGGCCATATGTTGTTTTTACTCTATGAGTCTGGAAACAGAGTATAGGGAAATGTCTTAGGCCATAAGATCCCTTGGCCCGTTCGAAGAGGCTTGAGATGTATGCAGAAAGATTATCAGAATGGTATGAGCAGGGATCTTTCACAACCTTTGCCTAAGTACAACAGACGTATCAATTAGAGAGGAGGAATTTTTTCCACTATATTCAAATTCGTCATTTTGCTCTCGATGCCCCCCCGCACCCATCACTGCGATCTCTGCCGCTCCCTTGCTTTCCCTTCCCTCAACAATCGCCGACTACTGCATTGTACCAAGTTTGTCTCAAAATTATGGCTTGGCGCATTCCCGTCTTACCTTTCTGCCATGCTATTGCCAGCCCCCCACCCCCACACATGCCCTCAGGTCCCTTACATAGATACATAGTTACATAGACAGTGTCAGCAGATAAGGGCCTATGGCCCACCCAGTCTGCCCATTTAAGTTTGTAAGTTCAGTTTATGTTTTCCAGGAAGTCTGTTGTCCCTTACCCCTGACCTTCAGAATTCCTTTATGTCTATCCCATGCATTCTTAAATCCCGTGATTGTTTCAGCCCCCACCACTTCCTCTGGCAGGGTGTTCCACTTGTCCACCACCCGTTCTGTGAAGAAATTCTTCCTCACGCTTCCTCTGAATCGCCCTCCCTCCAACTTCATCCCATGCCCTCTAGTCCTGGAACATCTTTTTCGCTTAAAAATAGTGCATTCCTGCACCCTGTTCCTCCTGTAAGATACTTGTATGTCTCTATCATATCCTCTCTCCTCCTCTCCTCCAGGGAGTACATGTTCAGTGCCTTCAACCTGTCCTCATAGGACTTGTGATGCAATCCATGCACCATCTTTGTTGCCCTCCTCTGAACCTTCTCTACCCTGTCTATGTCCTTACGTAGGTAAGGTCTCCAGAACTGCACAGTGTACTCCAGGTGCAGCCTCACTAGTGTCTTGTATAGTGGAATTATGACCTCCCTTTTCCTGTTGGTGATGCCCCTGCCTATGCATCCCAGCATCACTTGACTCCCATCAACTACTAATCCCTAGACGCAGGACCAGTGTTGGCCAATCAGCCTTCTCTCACCTCTTCCCTAAACTCTGGAATGGTCTCCCCCCCCAAATTCGTCTCTACTTCTCCACCTACTCCCTATCCTCTGCGCTGGCAAATTACCTTATGGTAAACTGCTCCTCAAGAGCTGGCCCATATCTCCCCACCCCTCATCTGCCTGACCAGTGGTACCTAGCTTACGCTACAAATGCTGGCTTATTTTGACCAACTATGGCACTTACTTGTCTCATGCTCTCATTGTCCTGTCCTAAGCTGCACTTGTTACTGTTTGTTCTAAACTGCCTCAGTGGCATGTATTCCTATGCTATGTGCTTGTGATATGTATACTATGTACATTGTACCTAACTGCAAACCAAAGTGTTATCTCATCCATAACCTGTATAATACGTTACCTCATACCACTGTAAATCATATTAAATGTAATAAGCAATTGATAACCTGCGTGTTATCCTCCCACTGTACCCTCTCCCCCCCCCAGGTCGCACTGGGAGACGAGCTTCCTGCTCAGTGTGCCTTTCCTGGTGAAACATTTCAATAAATAAATTAGATAATGCAGAGATGCAGAACACACTGGGACCTGACTCAGGCTCACACTTTGGTGCAAATAATTATCCGCACCCAGACTAGACAGATCCCTGATCATATTATCACAGCGTTGTACTGTGCTCTCCAGCAGATGGAACATAAATCCCTGGTGAAAATACAGAAATCCTGGGTGGTAGATCTGGGACAAGAAATTCCTGAGTCAGACTGGGATCAGATCTGCAGCATACAGCATAAGATATCTAGAGCCCATGTCTGGAAAGAATATAGTTGGAAGTGTATGGTAACATTTTTTTAATACACCCATTATAACAGGGACATATGGGACCAGGGGAGGAACTGGCTGCTGGAGACTATGTGGAGAGACCCGGGCAGACCATATACATATATTTGGAGCTGCCCGGTACTTTCTCAATATTGGGCACAAATAGAGCACGGTCTGAAACAACTTTTCCCGGAGCTCCCACAGCTCACCCCTGGGTTGGCACTCCTACACTGGTTCTCCGAAGGGGTCCAGAATGTACAGTCTAAGCATTACTGGTAATATTACTTTTAGCAGCTAAAAAGGGGGTCTCACGGAGGTGGTTACAGACAGCCCCTCCGGTTGTAACCGACTGGGAGAATACGGTACAAGAGATTTATACAATGGAGAAAATAACAGCAGTCTTACACAGGAGGGAGACAGTGACTAGGCTTTTCTGGAATAAATGGATAATATGGCTTATGCAGCACAGACAAGAAATTATACCATGAATTAGAAAGTTTAACAATGAGGGGATCACATTACAATTGTATTCTACAACTGGATACTGAATAATTAGTGGCTATTAATTTTCCAGCAGAAAACAAAATAACCCTTTTTTATTTTGATTTTCTTGTGTCTATCCTGCATTGTATATTGAATCAGCACTCATATCTGAGGCCAGTCTGATCCTAATTGAAATTATGATTCTGTATTGTATTCCTGCATACTGCACTATATATACAGATGTACTCCAATCTTTTTAATAAAAAACAAAGTAACAAAAAAAAAAAGAAAAGAAAGGAAAACATATCAACAAAACTTAAGAAATATAAGTCTAAGAAATTTTAAATTACCAAAGTCCATAAACAAGTATAGTAACATGAGGTTCCTAAGGCTGAAGGGAGAGTACATCCAAATTAGCTCCAAGCGCATAGAGAGGGATATAATGTTGTCTAATGCATGGCAGTACTTCGAGGGGGATAAATCAGGGAGGTGGTTGGCATGGATACTCAAGAAACAAAGGGCGGAACAATCCATCATAGCCATTGAGAAAGAAAACAGGGAACGCAACACCAAAACCCAAGAGATAAATAATGTATTTCAAATGTTTTATAAAAAGTTGTACACCTCCGAGGCCCCTCAATACAGGAACCCAATGTACTTTCTGGATAGTGTTTCCCTACCCACCCCACCTGAAGCAGACAATGAGACACTTGGTCGGGAACCTACACCTCAGGAGGTCAAGGAGGCGATTTGGGCATCAAAATCAAGTGAGGCCTCAGGTCCCGACCTACTACCCTGGAGTTTTACAAGAAATTCTGGGGGGAGCAGGGCACGCTTTTTATGGGCATGCTCTGGGAGGTGCTGGATGCGGGGCAGGTTGACCACATCTCAACAGCTGGCTACCATAGCAATTCTCCCAAAGCCAGGTAAGGATCCAAAAAAGTGTGGCTCCTGTCACCCTATTTCACTGCTTAACGCAGACTATAAAATCATAGCGAAGATCCTGGCAAGGAGACTTGACGGTACCCTGCCCGGGGTTATCCACCCAGACCGGGGGGATTTGTCAAGGGCGGGCAGGCTAAGCACAACTTAAGGTGGGTTTTGAATATCATGTGGCATGGGTCGAAAAGGGGGGGTGGTCCTAGAGGTCTCCTGGCCCTTGATGTGGAGAAGTCCTTTGATTGTGTCGAATGGCCATTTATGTTTGCTATATTAAAAAAACGAGGTCTTCATCCATCCTTTTGCCAGTGGGTGGCCTGCCTGTATCAGTTCCCTCTGGTTTAAATATTAACTAACAATACTCTTTCGAATCCCTTCCAGCTCTCCAGAGGTACTCATCAGGGATGCCTCCTCTTGTCCCTGTTATACGTCCTCACTATTGAGGTGCTGGCGGCCACTATAAGAAGTCATCAGGATATCTGGGGTTTTATGATCAAAGGGACGGAACATGTCATTTCACTTTTTGCAGACGATGTCTTGCTGTTTTTGGCTGACCCGAAGAGAGCTATGCCCGCCCTGACCTCTCTCTTTAATAGTTATGGCCCCTTGTCTGGACATAAAATCAACTGGAGTAAAAGTGAGTGGCTCCCTCTGGGGAATGTCTGCCAGCCAATCCATATTGCTGGAGTAGACATAGCCCCCACAACAGTGATAAAATACCTAGGGGTACAACTTCCTCACAAATTAACAGAAGTGGGCCATATGAATTATAAGCCTCTGGCAGTTAAAATTAAGAAGCAGTGTGGCAGATGGAAATCACTCCCCCTAACACTCTTGTGGAAGGTGAACTTGGTAAAGATGCAAATATTGCTTCAATGTCTTTATCTCTTCCAGGCATTGCCAGTGGTGGTTCCCTCATGTTATCTATTGTCATTGGAGGGCTCTATAACCTCCCTCCTCTGGGCAAACTGCAGACTCAGAATCAGGAAAGATATCTTGCGGCATCCAATTCAAAGGGGGGGCCTGGTCCTCCCCAACCTGAAGCTCTACGCCCTTGCGGCACAGCTATCACATGTTCTGGACTGTCTGGATAAGGGTGAAAAGATCCGGGCTTGGGTATATATGGAGTCACATTCCTCCAGGGTCTCCCTTCTTGCTCAATATCTTTTACCCCTGAGTACTGGGGAGCGGGACGGGGAGCAACCTCGGAACCCATTTACTAAAACTACTCTTAAATCCTGGAAGCAGGCTTTGCAGATTATGGGGGAGGTGGGTGGTATGTCACCAGAGGGATCCATTCTCTATAATCTATGGGAGGACAGAGAGGTCCCCCTCCCGGTTAAAAGGGCCCTGGCTGAGTGGGAGAGGAAGGGACCTTTCCTCCTCTCACATTTATTTTGGATTGACTCCCCCCTACAATTTTCTGACCTAGTACAAATCTATAGGATTCACCCTTCCCATTATTTTATATATCTCCAGGTACAATCCAGGCTAGGTAGGTCCATGAGGTCTGGGAGGGCTGGGTACCCTTTGACTAGAATATCCCTGGAAGAAGTCCTCCAATACTGTAAAACACACAGAAATGTTAAACCCCTAAGATCCATCTATAATGCCCTTGCGGGGGCCCAGCCGGATGTGTTGCAGAAACTGAGAGATAGGTGGGAAGTAGAGTTACAGGGAGATACCTTGTCCGGTTGTGATTGGAACTTGGTTCTGAGGGGAAGCTTGTCTAGCTCGGTCAATAACAAACTTAGAACCATACACTATTATATTATCCATAGAGCTTACTTCACTCCTGCATTGGCACATAAAATAAACCCTCAGGTTCCTGATCAGTGTCCCAAATGTTTTTCTCAGGGGTGTTCTTTCTTCCACTTGGTATGGACTTGCCCAAGGGTACTGGCATTTTGGGATGAGATAAATTTTCTTCTAAATAAGGTCTTGGAATGCAATATCCCACTAGAGCCAGTGGTTATTCTGCTGGGGGTACATAAAGGTGGTAATGGCCCAACAAAAGCCTCACATCCTCTGAGAAGTTTAGCCTTGGTGGTGGGCAAACAGACACTGGCACAGAACTGGATGACCCAGTCCTCGCCCACCATCTCTCAGTGGATTAAAACATTGTTGAATAATATGAAACTAGAACATATTCAATACAAGGTCATGGGACTTCTTAACAGATATGAACAGGTGTGGTCCCTGCTTGAAAGGGCCCTTGGTGAAACATGGTTTCCACTCTTTTAAGAAGAAGACTTACTGCAGTGATAGTTTAATTTTTTTATATTAGTTGTCCAGACTTGGAGAATTATCCCTGAGATGTGTCACAAAATAAACCCATCTTTCATTCTAAAGTGAGATGTGTGTTCTGTTTATTCCCTTTTCTTCCTTATGCAGCATGTGGACATACTGCCCCTCAGGGGTTGACTCCCTTTGGAGATTCAGAATTTGTGATATCTGTATTGAATGATTAATTAATTGTTCCTGAGCTCGTACCTGAGCCTGTAAATGTATTGGATTATATTGGTATAATGTACTTGCCTGTTCCTGTCTATTGATTCTTTTAATAAATAAAGTTTAAAAAAAAAATGAGGTTCCTGTTTATTACAATTACATTATGGAATTCAATAAAACATATAACAAATAAAGTATACAAACATACTAAATCCTTTATAACAGATCTAAAACAGGAATTAAGTACACGTTGCATGTGTAATGGTTAAACTAATCCAGCTGGCTTAAATATTTTCACTGTTTGTCACTGTATGTATCTATGTTCCTTTTTCTGGTGGTTTATGATGGTTAATGATTTCATACGTAATGTATTTATTGTATATTGGATGTTTGTTTTGTATTGTATAATGTCTTTGGTAACTTTGATGAAACAAGTCCACTCACAGGACCATCTTGTAAATAGGACTTTGGTCCTAATGATGTGAAACTCCTTCTATTTCCTGTCTAAAAATAAAGATTTTTGCTACTACTACTACTATGTAGTGCCACTTCACAAAAGTGTTAGTAGGAAGGAGGCTGGCAATTGCCTGACATCGGTGGTGGGAAAGTTAATGGAATCACTACTGAAGGAAAGGATTATGGAATATCATGAATCTAGTGGGTTACAGGTACTGAGGCAGCATGGATTCACCCGGTGGGGGGGGGGTCAAATGAATCTGATTGATTTCTTTGACTGGATGACCAAGGAACTAGATCATGATGGAGCAGCAGACATGGCCCACCTAGATTTCAGTAAGGCTTTTTGACACCATTCCACATAAGAGACTAGTAAGCAAGCTGGGTAGCCTATGAGTGGGTCCAGAGGTGGTAAACTGGATAAGAAATTGGTTAGGGGCTAGGTGACAGAGGGGGGTGGTGGTAAATGGAATTCACTCCAAGGAAGGGAGGGTGACCAGCAGGGTGCCTCATTGATCAGTGCTGGGACTGATCCTCTTTAATGTCTTTATAAGTGACATTACAGAAGAGCTGGAAGATAGATCTACCTCTTTATGTATGACAGCAAAATCTGCAATAGAGTGAACACTCGGGGGGGGGGTGGTGGAAAGGAGGAGCAGAGCCATGAGAAAACTCAAGGAGTGGTCAAGAGTATCGCAGCTGGGGTTTCAGCGTGAAAAGTGCGAAATAATGTTGACCTAAAGGTGGCCAGACAGTGCAATACGGCATTTGAGAAGACTAGTGGGATGCTGGGATGCATAGGGAGGTGTATCACCAGCAGAAAGAGGGAGGTGGTGTTGACTCTGTATAGATCACTGATAAGACCCCACCTAGAGTACTGTGTCCGGTTCTGCAGACCATATCTCTAGAAGGACATGGACAAAGTGGAGGCGGTCCAGAGGAGGGCAACTAAAGTGGTGTGAGGTCTGCATCAGAAGCCCTATGAGGAGAGACTAAAGGACTCCTATAGGGTTAGCAAGTGGGGGGAAGGTGGGGACCAGTACATAAGTGACAAGTGTTGGGGGGGATGGGCAGACTCGATGGGCCAGAGGGGTCCTTTTCTGCCATCAGAAGTCTATGATTCTATAATTCTATGACTTCAATATTTACACCCTGGAAGACAGGAGGGAGAGGGGGGGATATGATAGGGACCTTTAAATACCTCATGGGGTAAATAAGGTATAGGAGGGGAGTCTTTTTCAGAAAAAAGCTGCTCAAGAACAAGGGGACATGCTATGAAGCTGGAGGGGGTAGATTCAGGAGAGAAGAACGAGTGGTAGATTCCTGGAACAACCTTCCAGTAGAGGTGATGGGGATGAAAACAGTTGTGAGGTTCAGAATGCATGTGATAGGCATAAGGGGAATCTTAGGGAAAAGAAGGAGTAGGGTAAATGGGCCAGAGATCAAGTTCAGTAATACTGTAGGTAGAGAAAATGGGCAGACTGTGTGGGCCATGTGGTCCTTATCTGCCATCAAATTCTATGTTTTTATGATGGATTTCTTGTATACTATAGATATTATTTATTCATTTGTTGAAAATTTTGGAGAATACCTTTGAGCAAACGTGCTCTTTTACGAAGGTTCCACATTAATAACAGAGATTACAAAGCAACATAACAAATACGATAAGTGTGTTCCAGTGGAACAAGTACAAATATAGTTGAAGAAGTATAAATAAAAAGGCTGTAATCAACTGAATACAATTTTACAATAAGGCAGGTAGACAGAATCAGTGTAGAACAAGCATAATAATGGTACATGGTCTCAGAGCCAGAGTCTGACACAGTGTAAAGTGTATACCCGGGAGGGACTTTAGTTGGGATGATTAGCAGTTACAGTAGCATTGAACTGTTAGTGTTCCCTGTGGTGCTCTCTTAAACTGGTCAAACTTAGGTAGGCTGAGCAAGGTATTGGATAGCTCATTTAACCAGCCAGTGGCCCTAACTGCAAATGAATGCTTGCCCAGCTGAGTATGGTGGAAAGCAGTTCAAGGGTATTCTGAGCCATGCTCCTGGTGTTATAGAGACAGGCAACAAGGCAAAAACAGTGAGTTTGGGTGAGGGGAGGTTAGGCCCAGTAGCACCTTCTTTGCTGGTAGACATATCTAGAGCTTAATTCTGCTAGGTAAGGGTAGCCAGTTTGCTTTGGTGTAGAGGGTCCAGCTGTGGGTGCTCCTATCAGCCCCAAGCACAGAGCAACAGGTCTTATTACAGATCAGATTTATTCTGCTGGGAGATGAGTCACAGGCAGTTGCGTAGACATGGAGACCATAGTCAACTAGTGACAATACTGAGCTTGCTACTATAAGGCATCTAGTATCAGCAGCAAGGTTCATCCAGTTATGGTACAAGGCTCCCAATCTTCTGTTTACCATGGACACAAGGTGGGCAAGGTGAGGAGCAAAAGGTATCATCCAGGATAACCCGAAGGTATTTAAAGGTTTCCACCTGTTCAAGTATATGTTCCAGGTCATTGTGGATGACGGGGGGGGGGGGGTATTTTTTTCTTCATTTGTGGGCTTGTGAAGAGCATCGTCTTTGTTTTCTTGTAATTTAAAACCAGTGTGTCTTGGGAGAACCACTTTTCAAGGGCTTCAAAATTAACCTGGAGGATGGCAGTAAGGCTGCCATGGTTGTGGTCCTTGGAATAGATAAGAGCATCATCTGCATAGAGCACTACATCAGCAGATTGACAGGCATTAGGCAGGTTATTTATGAATAAGCCAAATAGTACAGGGCCCAGAATGGAGCCCTGGGAAACACCAATGGTTACAATCTTAACATCTTACAAGGAGCCATCTATCTTAATGCATTGAGTGTGTTTAGTGAGATAACTCTGGTACCACATATAAGATCGATAAGATTATTCTGTGTGTATACTTGAAAGATAATATTGCATTTTACATGTACAGTTTTTCGGGATAATAATTCCTCTATAGAAACTTGATCTTTGTTTTTTTCCATAGAGGGGCTTCTCCTCAGGAGTTGTGGCAGCTTCTCAGCCCTGTCCCTACCTCCACAGACAGGTGTCCACCTCCCCTGGAGCTTCCTGCTGTTGGCGCCCCCATGGATTTCACCCCTCATGGTGGGGTTGGGAGGTGGAGGGCTGTCCTCTCCCCTGATCATATAATTCAGTTAGACCACATGTCCTTCAGGGTGGCAGCATGAGTCCACAGACAGGCAAGCAGGACTTCATATAGCCACAGACCTTTCCTTTTCCGCTTTTTTTCCCATTCCCCTTCTGTTGCTGTACTTGAGTATGCATATTGAGGCATGCATTACCGACCAGGCTGCAGACCCTCCCATTCCTTGCCACCCTAGACTGCACTACCACCAGGCCTCCACCTGGTGATAGTCAAAGACCAGGCTTACAAACCCTCCCTCCCTGGGAGAGGAGAGCTGTTCCTCGGACAGTCGATCCCCCCCACCCCGGCTGGCTCCTGGCAGCCCGAGTCCATTTCCGAACCCGGGTCTCTGACATGGTGTGAGGTGTCATCCAGCATTTTAACCCTCGGTGCCATGGGTTGTCTTGGAAGCTTGATCTTAATTGCCAGAAATTCATGATATGTAAAAAGAGATGAATCTATACTGGAGGAAATATGTTCTGTGCAATATTTGCCTGTTTATTAAATGTATGAGAAGGTCTTAGATGGGAGTGTATTTACTGTTTGAATAAAATATCATGTATTTTGTAACATAATAAAATACATGGTATATCTTTTTGTATTGTATATTATTGCTTCTGAATTTGTATGTGATTGTTTTAAATGTGATTTTAACATTATCATAAAAGCTTTGAAAGCTGAATGACAAAATAAAGAAACTTGGAACGGTCTTTTCTATAAATAACTGAACCTACATTACTTGGTGAGAATTACTGTACCAGAACATTAGCTGGACTTCTAACACCAGCCTCATACATTTCTGTCTCTAACCGTAATATAATTCTGCCACCACACTAATGAATCCTGAGCATGGCCAGTACATTATGTATATAATCTCACCTGGATAATGCTAAAAGATAAAATCTCCAGTGTAAGATAGATGTCCACTCGGTAAGAAATGGGAGCTATTAGATTTATTGTTATATAATACCCCATACTGGAGACCACGTCCATTTCAATCTCGTTTGTATGAGTCATGGTTCTCCCACTTTGAGGGCCCTGGCCCCCCTCCTTTTCCCTTGGAGTGTGAGAGAGAGCTTGCATGACCAAGGGGGAGCATGTGATCTGTTACCATCGTGTCAGAAACTGCGACAGGGAGAGATGCTTATAAATGGTCACCCAGCGTTACTAACAAGTGCATAGCCCAAGGATCAGTTGATATGGCATGATGTCAAGAAGGGAACTTTTTACTCTAATGTTGCATAAGCCTCTGTCTTTTCGACTGTGCCCTAAAGATCTCTGCATGTTCACATTTTATAATGTATTTATTATCACTATTTGGTTTCGGGGGTGCTATCCTATCATCATCCCTGAGGCCTGGGAATTTTTTGGTGTCCACTATTTCCTCAAATGAGCGAGAGGTAGCTATGTGTAGGGAGCAGAGAATGTTCCATTGGTAGCATTTTCCTCTAGACTCCCTAAAATTTTTGCCTATCATAAAAGCTTTGAAAGCTGAATGACAAAATAAAGAAACTTGGAACGGTCTTTTTTATAAGTAACTGAACCTACATTACTTGATGAGAATTACTGTACCAGAACATTAGCTGGACTTCTAACACCAGCCTCATACATTTCTGTCTCTAACTGTAATATAATATGGTCAGGATTGGTTTTCTAGATTTTGGTTATCTGTTTCTTAAGTTATCTGTTTCTTAAGTGATATGTTTTGTGAAGGGGTGGCTCATGTTCCTGTTGAAAAGTGTACTATATACTATTCTGGTAAAGGCTAAGTTCAAGGTGAGACAAACATAGCAATGGCTAAGCACCTTATCCTGTCTTCCATCAATGATACACAAAGGAAAAGGAAGGCAAATAGACAGATTGAGGGACCCTGCTGGAGCTACTGTGATGATCAAGAATGTGGGTAAAATGGGTGGACTTAAATTGGTGTCCTGACATACCGGGCCTGCAGAGAAGTAGAAGGTCCTAATCAATCCCCCCTACCCAAAGCTATAGGAATTAGAAGTTTATAAATAACTTGCTGTCTGCCAAGCAATTATAGGTAGAAAAGCAAAGTCAACCCTTATGAACCAAATCTATTTGTCCTTCATTTCCTCATGTCTGGCTGAAACTCAGTTGTCTGGCCCATCCTCTGGGAATTCTGACCCATTGTTTCTCCTCAACCTCCTCATCTTCATTTTTAGGTCCATACCATATCCATATTCACAATATTCTCAAGTTTCCCCTAGCTCCATCAGTGCAGGTAAGTCCCTATTTTAACTAGTTTCCCTCCCTTACTCACTAAGCATAGCAATTGCACTATTAAATCTTGCAACCAAACATTGTTAGCATAGGTGAATTCTTGTTTTATATCGGGGGAAAAAAACACAAGTTCTGTGCTCTCTGCCAAACAGTGGGGGTGCTAGCTGAAATACAAAGCTCAGGCACAAAAACTTAAAGATCTGCACACTCCATTAAAAAAATCAGAAAACACATACAAATATCTTTCAGTGAGAACTCTTGGTTTATTCTGCTCTCCTGTACAAAGTGAAGCAAGGCACTAACTCCCAGAGCTTCAGGTCTAACATGCAACCCTTTGTCAGTGTTTTATACTAACAGCCATCCAATTCAAGCAGTCCCCCCCCAAAAAAAAATCTGACCTTTACAGCTATGATTTCCCCAGTAGAATCTCAGTTCATGGTCCCGCAACTATGACTCAGCTCCTCCTTGTCCTGCAGTGGCTTCCCAGCTCCTCTTCACCAGCAATGTCAATTGCAGCTCTTGCTTCCAAAAGAGGGTCTTGGCTCCAGTTCCTCTGATGGCAGTTTCAGCTCTGGGTTCCCTTCTGGCAGTCTTGGCTCTTGGTCCTTCGACTAGCTGGTATAGGACCTGAGAGTGGTGGTGGGGGGCAGTGTTACTGGTGAACACCAGGGAAGGCTTCATGGGACTAGGAAAGGGAAGCGATACATCTTAACATTAGGGAACTCTTCATGGGGCCAAGGAGAGGGAGGAAGGTTACCTATAGACAGGGCCTGCATTTTCTGTGATTCTGCAGTTGCAGCAACCACCACAGAAACATTGTCCTGCCATGAAAACAAGTCTGCCAGAGAAACACCATATTTGGTGCAGTAAAGATGGCTGCTGCCACTGCAAAACCCCCAACTACAGTAAACTGCTAAAATGATTGTGAACAAGCAAAAAATATGGCATTAGTGTGAATTTGCTGGCAGCTTCATTATATGCGCCCTACTGGAGCACACCACATCAAACATCTGTTTGACCATCTGTTTGACCATGTCGCTAGTCTTGAGTACGCAGAAGACTGATATATTTTCTCTTCGCAGCCTCCTTTACTACAGGGTAAATCTGTTAATTCCTCCACCTGCTCCACATTGCTCTTGTTCCTCATATCCCTGATCATTTTGATGGCTCTGTATTACACCCTCTCGACTGCCTCAATGTCCTGTTCGTATTGAGAAGCCATGAACTGCACACAGTACTCTAGGTGGGGTCTGACCAAGGCCTTGTAAAGTAGCAGGATTACTTACTCTGCTCTGTTGGTTAACCCTCTTTTGATGCACCCAAGTATTATTCTGGCCCTCTTGACAGCAGCCGTGCAGTGCTTGCCATGCTTCCATCCACTGTCCATTTGAGGGCCCTGTGTTTACTGTGATCTGCAGTTGCAGTAACCACTGCAGAAACATGGTCCTACTGCAGAAACAAGCCTCTGATGTAGAAACAGTATACAGTAGTAGCCACAGACATTGCCAGCTATTTTCCGAAATTTCTGTGATATTTCTAGAGAAATCTCCTGCTTTCTGCATTTTCACAGTAGGGGCAGCAGAGAGAAACGCTTTAGAAATTTTGTGAAATATCTGGAAATAGCTGGCAATGTCTGTTGCTACTACTGTATTTGGTGCAGTAAAGATGGCCACCATCTCAACCCTTCCCCCAAACTAAACTTAAAGGGCCAGATTCTGAAAGGAGCCCTTGGAGCAACGCAAGTTGAGCTGCTCCAAGGACTATGGCAATACTAGGTGCGCCAAGAACCCTGCGCCGTATTCTGAGAAAAAGCAGGGTTCCTGCGCTAAACTCTCCGGGACTTCCACAAGTGTGGGACTGCGCCTGACCAGTGGTGCAGCTGTGGCATATGCCTCAAGGACTTGGCACCCCTTCCACTAGTACAACACAGGATGGGCAGCACTGGTGGTGATGGTGAGGGGGTACACACGTGCCCAGCAGGGGTGAGGGGGTGGGTAGGGACATAAGGTGGGTTGGTGCGCCAGCAGGGTGGTTGGGTATTGGTTCGGCACCCAGCAAGGTGAAAATGCCCTTGTTATATCTCTATGGAGGCATATGCACCTCCCAGGTGCCAAAGCAATCCCATGCATCCCGGCTGCCACACCAACCCTCCCTATGCCCCTCTGTGCTCCTCCTGCCCACAGACCCCACTTGTAGCCCACCCAAAACAGTGTCCAAGTTGGTTGCAAGGGTCTTAGACCACCTCCTGGTACGTCTAAGTGGAGCCCCTTGTGATGGCCATGGTGGGGCTTTCGGAATCGGAAATGTGAGCCCTGCATGGCGCAAGCCTCCTTGCAACCTGGCATACCCAGATGCAGATCACAAGGATGGTGCAGTGCCCATTTGGTGCAGTGGCTTTTCTGTCTGGCGCAGCCTGCATTCTGGAATATGGAGTGCCACAAAGGGGGACGCAAGGTGCGACTTGTGTCTTTGCTATTTGGTGCAAGCACCTCGCGTCCGGCGGAACTGCTTCTGGAATTGGGCCCAAAATGTTTATGAGCAAGCCTAAAATGGCATTAGTTTGAGTTTGCTGACAGTTCAGTTGTAAGACTCCCGCCAGGTTGTGGCAGTCAGTGGGGAACCGCTTTCCAAGTCACAAACTGTAGTGAAAAAGAAATAATATGACCTACTGGCAATTGAAACCCAGTGCTCTAACCACTAGGCTACAGGCTCACGTGGTTGGACCTGGGGTTCCTAGACACACTTCCTTTCTCTGGTATTGCATGTCCTGCAATAGGTAACAACTGAGATGACAATTAGATGTTTTTGATGCAGCATTAGCCACTGCTTAGCAATTAAATCACAACTGTAGTACGAAAGAATAATGTGACCAGTTTATTGACACTCAGTCCTGATGCTTACAACAAGTATGGCTTTCTACAAACATTGAGGAGATTTCAGGAAGTCTGTTTCATGAAACTAAAATGGGGTTCTATTTGCCAACTACATAAAAAACACAGAACTATAGACTTTGTGGACCTGTGTCTAATGTAAAATAGTCCAGCTGCTCTCTAGTCTCTCAGTAAATCCTTACAGGGTTTGAGAGAAGGAGATGTGGAAGCCAAGTAACATTGATGCAAATGGTATCAAGGGTGTTGAAGTGGGTGAGCAGGAGGAAGCAACTGGAGCGGTGTTATAGCACAAACTGGCACCACCAGCCTTCAAGCAAGTGGTTGGGAGGGAGGGGCCATTGAAGCAGCATTTCTTTGCAACCTGGCAGTATTGTTTTTTTAAAAAGTGGGCAGGCAGGGGGAGAAATCCATAGGAGCATCACTGCAGTAAACCAGCACTGGGGAGATAGGAGGGAGCCATGGGATAATAAAACAGATTGCAGTAAAAAAAAAAAAAAAAAAAAAGTAACCTGCAATTCCCCATACCCTACCACCAATCCAGATCATGGTGCCAGACCTTCATGGAATTGCCTTGCCTGTGCATCTGCTGAACTGCCCCAGGCTGACTTTTTCTGGGCATTCTTTCAGAGCAACTGGATTTCATTTTGGGCTTATTTGCATTGCCACAGAATGTAACGTCCATCACAGAATTGCCACAGAGCTGCTGTATAATTACTCACAGTCTAACCGCAGCAAGCATGAGGTCCTGCCACAGACTGTAGGCTCACATTGCCACAGTGTACAGGGGCCCCGCACTTAGACACCACTGAATAACCATGAGTATGTGTTATAAAACTAGGGTGGGGGGGCAGTGTATGAGAGGGAAAGCTAAGATGGGAGTTTTGGGTGAGGGACTGCTGAGATGGGAGTGTGGTAGCTTTGCTGAGTTGTGCCTATATGGAACTGTGCATGCTTTCACTCCCTATCCCCTCTGTGCTGGCTGTGCTGCCACTGTGAGGAGGGCTGATAGATTCCATCTGAGTCAGCAGCAGTGTAGCAAGTTTCCTTCTCCTCTGAGGAAGACCAGTAAAAAGTACATTCTGGTGGTGGCTGATTTTACAGTGTTCCCTTTTCCAGTGGGGAACCAAGATATATCTTGCTGTACTGGCAGCTGTACTGATGGTTTCCCTCCTCTACTGATGTGGACTGGGAAATGTCCTGCTGCATCACGGGCAGTGTTTTCTGTGTCCTCCTCTGTTGAGTGGGACTAGGAGATGTGCCACTATATGGGCAGCACTTTTCGGTGTCCCCCTGTGCTGAGGATGACTGGAAGATGTCCTGCCATACTGATTGCAGAGCTTATGGTGTCCACCTCTGCTGAAGGGGATCAGATGTCCTGCCCTGCTGGTTGCAGTCATTGGTGTCCCCCTGTTCTGAGGGTGACTGGATGATGTCCCACTGTCCTCGCAGTATTTTTCTTGTGTTGCCATCTACTGAAGGGATTGGAGACTGCCCCGCTGTACCAACATCAGTGTTTTTTGTGCCTTCCTCAACTGAGAGGGATTGGGACATGTCACACCACACCCATGGCAGTGTGGCCGGTGTTCTCCTTTGCTGAGGGGATCAGGAAAAGACCCTCTCGGCTAGTGGCACTTTTTACAGTGCTCCACTTCCCTGAGAGGAATCAAGAATTGTCTCACTGCACTGTGGGCAGTGTTGATTGTGTCATCCTCTGCTGAATGGAATTGAAAGCTTTCCTGCTGCACTGCTGGCTGTGTTTTTAGTATCCTCCTCCAATGAGGAGGAGTGGGAGACATCCTACTGCATCTGATAAATGGAACCAGGAGATGTACTGCCCCACCTGCGACTTTTTTTTTAGTATCTCCCTCTCCTCAGGGGGACTAGAAGTTGTCCACCTCACCTGCGGCAGTGTTTTCTGTGTCCCCCTCTGCTAAGAGAGACTGAAAAAATCCTGCCATGCCAGTGGCAGATCTTTCTGTGTCTCCCTCTGATGAGAAGGACCAGGAGATGTCCCGCTGCATCAGATACAGAATTTTTGGTGTCCCCCTCTTATAAGCGGAACCTGGAGATGTACTGCCCCACCTGTGACTTTTTTTGGTGTCTCCCTCTCCTGAGGGGGACTGGGAGATGTCCACCTCACCTGTGGCAGATTTTTCTGTGTCCTTCTGTACTGTGGGGGACTGAGATATGTTCCGCTTTATCAGCAACAGTATGGTCAGTGTCCCTTTTTTCTGAGGTGAGGCACCCGGAAAAGATCTGCCCTGCTGGTGGCAGTTCTAATGGTGTTTTTCTCCTGAGGGGATCCAAGAGTTATCCTGCCACATTGGCAGCTATGTTGATTGCCCCTACTCTGCTGAGGGGGATCAGGAGCAGCCCTGCCGCCCCAATGGCTGTGGTCTTTATGTCTAGCTTTGCTGAGGGAGGTAGGGAGATGTCAAACCATGTTAGCAGCAGTTTTCACATTGTTTCTCCCTCCTGAGGGGAACCAAGAGATGTCCTGCAGCACTAGTGGCTGTGCTGAGAGTGTTCTGCTCTGCAGAGGGGGACCAGGAAATGTGTAACCGTGTATGTGGCAGTGTTTTTGGTGTCCCCCTCTACTGTGAGTGACTGGGAGATATCCTGCTGAGCCATTAGCTGTTTATTCCATGCAACCACCACTGACTTCTTACATTGCTAGTAAGTCATTTGGCACATGTCTGCCCTATCAATGAAATGAGGAAGGGGACTGAGAACAAGTCCCAGCACTCAGCAAACTATACTACCTGAGAACTACATGACGACATCACTAACATGATTGGACAAACACTGGAGAACACTGGAGCAATAGTAATGGCAAATATTCATTTCCAGTTCCTGTCAAATCATTTCTTCATGTGTTTGCAATATGCCTGCAACCACTACGCTAAGCAGCCTTAGAAAGAATAAATACCGTGCAGGGGATTTTCTCTTATAAATAAATGTCTATCAAATGAGAAACTGCTCCTCTGTTTTACTCTTTTGTGCATTTTGTTTTCTGGATTTCAAGGCAAAGCATGTCTCATGAGCAGCAAATCACGAAGACATATTGTTAAGCCCTCCCCTCACCCCCCAGTATATTTATTAGCAGCCCAGTTCATAGTAAAAGCAGTGCATATTGCACATTTGTACTTGTAGGGCACCACTCTGCATGCTGTTCTGCAACATACTGTAGAAATGCTTATGTTTGCTGTAAAAACATTTTACTATTATCATGCAAAGGGACGACTGCATGAAAATGCAGTGGTGCTAAAGGCTGAAAATGTACATTTCGCATAGGAATGCATTGAGTGATAACAGCTTAGAGTAAAATTTAATTTGTGCAATTCTGTCTGATTAGCGCACTGAACAAAATAAAACAAACGCAACAATAACTAGTTTTACTATAACAACTAAAGTCACCCTCAGTATCATGTGACAAACTCCAACTATGGTGAAAATGAAAAGGACACCCTGATTCTATTGTACTGCACCCCAGTGCATCTCCTCTTTCTGTCATATGTACCTGAGATGTGTACCTCAAATATCTTGAATAAATCTCTCACACCCTCTTCTGTGGATTTTTTTGAGTAAGAAATTCCCACACCATTTATACATCGGAGTTATTTCAGAACCAGGCCTGGGTTGTCTTCAGTGGGGTTGTCTACAGGTCTGAGTATAATGCACTACCTGCTGATGGACTACAAAACTGGAAATAAGGAAGGCAACAAGAGTTGGAACTTCAGGACAACAGATTTTGTAAAGATGGGGGAATGTCTCAGGCATGACCTTGGTGGGGTGGTGGAACAGTAGGAGACACTAAAAGAGGCCATAGTAAAGGCAAAAAACCTCTGCATCAAGCATGTGAGCAAAAGCAAGAGGAAAAAGAGGCCTCTGTGTTTCTCGAAAGAGGTGACTGAAATAGTAAGGGCTAAAAGGGTAACACTCAGGGGGCCTGATCCTCGAACGGGGCTGTGTTCGGCGCACGCTGCGGCAAACAACAGCTTGCACCAAAGCCCCATGTGCCAGGGACCCTGTACCAGATTCTGGTACAGGAGGGGTCCTGGTGCCTTAGTCCAATGCTTGCGGCAACCCCAGCCATGTGGCAATTGCATGGCACACAGGAGTGTTCACCGCAAGCCCCTTGGACCATCTGCTGCATGGTCTGTCCAGTTAGAGACCGGCCACGGAGGTGTGCGGAGGACTGTGCCTGTCCACTGCACTGTCTGGGGATGGGGAGGGGCACTACCTGCATGGGTGGGGGGCACGGGACACCAGTGGGAGTGTTGGTGGCATGTGACATGGTAGTAACAGGGACACTACTATATCTATACATGCCGAGGGGCACATTGAGGATCGGGTGGGTGCTCCCGCCCTGGATGCCCTATGGGGGCACAACATGGATGGGGGTCCACTATGTGGCACTTACAGGGCACAGTGGGGTTGGGGAGGTGGGACACACCACACTACCCATAGGACAGCTCACCCAGGGGAGCGATGTCTAAGTCTCCTTACACCAGCCCTGGCTGGTCTAGGGGGAATTAGAAATTCTCCTACTGGGTGCTGTCTGTGAATAGCAAGCTGCAGCTTGCATCGGCGCAGTCCACCTAGCACCATGTCACAGGGCAGTGCAGAGTGCAGGGCTGGAGCAAGCCCTGTTTGAAGCAGGCAGCCTGTGGTCGATGCAGCCAACCTTTGTGAATTGCGTGGAGGCAGCTCTGGATGCAAGGTGCATCTTGCACCATATCTGTTTGGTGCAAGCACCTTGCATCAGACGCAGGGCTTTGAGAATTGGGCCCAGAATGTATAAGGAGATGCAGAGGGAGGAGGATAGGGAAGTGCATCAGGTGGAAGACAGGGTAGTAAGTAAAGCAGTAAGGGGCATAAAGACCCAAACTGAAGAAAGAATAACCCAGGTAGTAACAAAAGGGGACAAGACAAATTTTTGGTATGTGAGCGAAAAATCCTTTTTCAGAAGAAGGAAGTCCTGAAGGGACTTGCTAATCTGAAAGTGAACTAAGTAATGGGACCAGAGGGTGTGTATCTGAGGTATTGAGCAGTGGTTAAATTGGAAATGTTTAGGTGGGGGAACTCTTATATCTAAATTTTGTAGGAGGTGGAACTGTCATTTCTAGGTGGTGGAACTTTCCTATAGAGGTCTATGGAGAAAGATGTCAGAGGTGATAAAACTGTCATACAGTTTTTTTAAGAGGTGGTGGAACTGAGTAATGTGGGTTCCTGCCCTGTTTAACCCGTAGTATTGAGGGAGCTCAGGGAGGTAGTGGTTGTACCCCTGACAGTCCTGTTTAACATCTCACAGGAGACAGAGGTGGTTCCAGAGGACTGGAGGAGAACAGATGTAGTCCCACTTCATAAATGTGGTAGCAGGTAGGAGGCTGGCAATTACAGGCCAGTCAGCCAGACAGCAGTGGTGGAAAAGTTAATGGAATCACTGCTGAAGGAAAGGATTGTGGAATATCTTGAATCTAATAGGTTATAAGACCTGAGGCAGCATGGATTCATACGGGGGAGATCATGTCAAAAAAATCTGATAGATTTCTTTGACTGGGTGACCAAGGAATTAGTGGAGTGGTGGACATGGTCTACCTAGATTCTGATGAGGTTTTCAACACCATTTCTCGTAGAAGACTGGTAAGCAAGCTGGGTAGCTTAGATGTGGGACCAAAGATGGTTAACTGGGTAAGAAAATTGGTTGGGGGGATACACAACAGAGGGTGGTGGTAAGTAGAGTTGACTCTGAGGAAAGGGGAGTGACCAGTGGGGTGCCTCAGGGATCAATGCTGGGACCAGTCCTTTTTAATGCTTTTGTAAGTGACATTGCAGAGGAGCTGGAAGAGAAAGTCTGCCTCTTTGCGAATGACACTAAAATCTGCAATAAAGTGGACATGCCAGAGGGGTGGAAATGATCAACAGAGACCTGAGAAAACTCAAGGAGTAATCAAGGGTATGGCAGCTTGGGTTCAATGCAAAAAAGTGCTAAATAATGCACTTGGGGCACAGAAACCAAGGGTAGAGTAAAACATGGGTAGAGGGGTATTGATGACCACCAAGCAGGAAAGGGACCTGTGGTAAGCATAACGGATGACTTAAAGGTAGCCAGGCAGTGCAATAAGGCAGTTAAGAGGGCTGGTAGAATGCTGGGGTCAAAAGGAGGGATGTCACCAACAAAGGGAGAGAGGTGGTGTTGTCCTTGTATAGATCGCTGGTAAGACCCCACCTAGAGTATTGTACTCAGAGGAGTGCAACTAAAATGGTGTGGAGTCTACACAAAAAGCCCTACAAGGAGAGAGACTAAAGGACCTCAATATGTACACCCTGCAAGAGGGGAGGGAGAGGAGGATATGATGGTGACCTTTAAATACCTCACGAGTGTAAATACGGTAGGGAAGGGAAGTATGTTTCAGAAAAAAAGGAGCTAAAAAGAAAGGGGACATGCTATGAAGCTGGAGGGAGGTAGATTCAGAAGAAATGTTAGGAAGTACTTCTTCACAGAAAAGGTGGTGGATTCCAGGAACAGTCTTCCAGCAGAAATGGGGGGGGGTGAAAACAGTGTGGGGGGGGATCAAGAATGCATTAGATAGGCATAAGGGAATCTTAGTGGAAAGGCAGGTGGGGCGGGAGAAAGAGCAGGAGATCAAGTAAGGTCTACGGCGATACTTTAGGTAGGGAAAAATGGGCAGACTGGGTAGGTCAAGCGGTCCTTATCTGCTGTCAGATTCTATGTTTCTATGTTTAACATGCAATGCAGGCTATTGAATCTCCCATTGCTGCCTACTGATCTGATGTCAGCTGCAAGGTATTCTGGGATTTGTGGTAACAGAAGATGTCAGCCTAGAAGTAAACAAAATTAGTGTGATACAGTCTACATAGCACAGTAAACAGTAAGTAAACCAAAATGTTTTTGCACACGAAGTGCACATTGAGACCAAACCCACACTTGGGTGTGGGTCCCTTGGTGCTGATTGTTCCCATTTTTGTGGTAGCCATTATGCAGCCTGATGACATCATATCTGACCTAATAATTGACTTCCTGGTGAAGAGCAATCCAGGTAAGTCCCAATAAACAGACAGAAAACATTTAAGGATTATAGTAGAGCTAATGGAAAATGTAGCAGGGCTGCATGCAGTAATCTTTTATGAGTCCATCCAAGCAGTGTGGTGCCGAAGGGCTGGAAAGTGGTCCAGACTCTATCTGCTTGCAGCTTGAACTCCACCCATATAGTCCTGTGATCACTGGATTGCAGTGGTTCCCCCACCCTGACCACTCCAATCTGTCCCTGTACTTGAGGACCAGATCCAGCATTGCCCTTTCCTAAGTGGGTTGTGTGATCTTCTTGACTAGAAATAGCAATGCTAATATCATTGAATTAATTTGAATTTCTGATATTTTTTGTTGCAATTTGCAGTGTTTTTTTGTATATACATTATATGCCATTTAATCAGAACCCGTTTAAAGAAAACCACCACTTAATCAGAACTTTCTCTGAGAAACAAATTCAGCATAGTGCATTTCAGTAGCCCCTTTAACTGGTTTACCAGCACGTTTTATACGAAATGTCCAGTTAATGGGAACACAGCTGAACCCATTCCACTGCATAAATAAGGTGTGTGTTCCCATTATTCGGTAAGCTCTGACTGACAGTGTCTTGCTCTGTGTGTTCTGTAAATATGGTGAAACAGGTAGATTCTTAACACACAGACAGGGTAAAAGTTTTGGAGGTACTAGAGGAACCAAGAGCAATGTTATCCTCAGTGGCTGCTTGTTTCTGCATATTGAAAAGCCAGTGTGTGGCAAATAATATCAACCCATAAAGAAAATGGCTGTGAGAGGGAAAAGACATTGATGTTGAGGATGGCTTGCTTCTCTGGTTCCAACAGGCTCTCAGCAAAGGTGCCAGAGTTTCCGGACCCATGCTCAAGCAAAACGCAACGGAGATCGCAGAGCACATGGGGCATGAGTCTTTCCTCCCCACTGAAGGCTGGCTGACATGCTGTAAAAGCAGACAGAAACATTGTCTTCAAACAAGAACATAGGGAAAAGGCAAATGTTGATGCTGAATAGGCATTCACATGGCTTACTGAAGTGCTTACTGGAATCACCTACAGTGGGACTTTAAGAAACGTGCAGGAGGAGCTACAGAAAGAGAGTCTGCAAGCAAATCGCAAACAGATCATAATGCAGAAACTTTAATTAAAGCAAGTAAATAAAGTTACACTTGTTGCCTGCATATTTTATTATTTAAGGTGTATTTACATTGTACTTTTAAATTTAACTTGGGTTCTGCACGGTAAACAATTCCGCGGTTACACAAACCATGACGGTGATTCTCAGAATGATGCCAAAACTTTAAATTTCTGATAAAAGAAACAGCTGCTTATTTCAACCACCAGGGTGTTCCCATTAAACGGCTTCTACTGTATTTCTTATTTAGGGTTTCTTTTGTTTTATTCACTGTATGTGTATATGTATGTTTAGGAATACAGTTCTCTGTATTTGAGCACAATAATTGTTTTATTGCTGCACTGCTCAACTTCCCCCAGTCACTTGTTTTAGCAAAGACTTTTTTGACACCGTTGGGCAGATTTTCAAAAGTTGCTGCCACATATAGTGCATGAAGTTTGTGGCACTTTTCTGGCCTGCGATAAGGATTTTCAATCCTGTGTGCTGACCTAGTTACTAGTTTTTTGTCGATCTAACTCGCGGAAATCCCCGGTACCCTTGTTACGGGACTTGCACCAAATATTTGGCCCAAGCTGTTGTAAATCAGGTAAACTGCTGCAACTGCACCTGGCTTATGAAAATTGGGCACAGCTGCAGCAAAGTTCTTTGGTGCAGCTGCGCCAAAATAAAAAGGGTTAGAAACAGGAGCTTGACATAAGCCCGGCATCCTTCTTTGAAAATCCAGCCCTGTGTCTTTAAATAAATGGACATGTACAGTGGACGCTGAGGGCAATCAACACCCTTGACAGAGCATATTTCCTGGTAGGTTGAATTAGTGGGGGCTCTTGTAGCCTATTTCAATTCTGCCATTGTATGATGCTGCATAAGGTACTTGCTTTAAAATAAAGGAGCTTTTATTAAATACACCTGCAACTATAGTGGTATGTTTGTGTAGTGTTACAGATGCTTGATTTTTCTTGTTGCTGCCTGTCTGCTTTTCACTGGTGGCACCACACACCCTGAAGAGGCCTTTTGTTTGTTGTTGCAATTTCTCAAATACAGTCAAGTTATAGCTGCATTCCTAAAATCTACACATTATGAAAAGATCATGTTAATTAATAAATTGTTTTGTTTCGGTTTGGCTATTGTTCATGGTCAAAGTTGCTATAGAGTTCTTCAAGCATGGTCATCTCATTGAAGACAGTGGGCAGCTTTAAGAGAGGCTGGGATAGGCATAGGCAGAAGGTAAGGATCATGGGTAGGGAGGATGGGAGGAGTGGGGAGGGAGGGCAGGGACATAAGTGGTAGTCACAGAAAAGTTGAATACCTAGTGGTAGATTGAGGTACCTCTGTGGTAGAATGAGGCAGGATCACATTACACTCAATGCAAATTTCCTTAAGTGGTAACACAGTGGTACCTCAATCTACCACTAGGTAGTCAACTTTTCTGTGATTGTAGCTCAAGCTGTGGACCCTGCAATACGAGCAGACTTGATAGACTAAATGGCCTTCTTCTGCTGGCTTCTTTGTATGTTTGTATGTTCATATTATTTCATTCTGCAGTATGTTTTCTGAATGTTCTGGAAAGACAGTGGTCAGTCACTATTCATCCGTGTTTGATCATGGTTTGTTTATGGTGATAAGCACAAGGTATAGCAATCACATTTACATTATATAGTTGCATATCAGAATACAGAATTTGACACTTTAAACTAATATAAATAATCAAAATCATAACACTTTTTTGCACTGTGTAAAGAAAAATAAGCTTTACTCAAGGAAATTAGTTACTTAAGCATAAAAAAATTAATAAGAGAACATGTCACATCTTAAAAGTGTTTCATTTTATGATGGCATAAATAGCAGTTAGGTCCTTCCATAGTTATATACGGAAAGACTCCATTACAAAGGAAACAACAGCATCAATGGGTAAGTAAATGTAGTTATTTCAAAAGTATGTGTGGATAACGTAGTCATTACAGAACGCTAAAGTTGTTGGGGAAAAAGAGGGATTACCTGAGCAGTGCAGAAATGTGTTTTATACCTCAGAAAACTTCTGAAATTAAATAAATTCTCAAATTATGTTGTCCATGGTCATCCATGGTCTGTCAGTGGATCCTTTATAATCAGTGGTTCTCCAGTGATAATCATGGTTAAAATCATAGGCAAACAATGAAACACCATGGTCGCTGTCCCTGAATAACTGTGGTTTAGCCATGCACATCCATGGTTTATCCATGATCTTAGTTGGGTAAAAGTTCCTTTTTCTGGAGTTGGGCGATACAGAAATCAAAACTATCAAGTGGGGTGATGCCGTCTTAAGACAAAGAAAATAAAGTGTAGTATCTTGAATATCACCAAGAATGTCAAACTAAAACTGGAACAGATAAAAACCACAAAGATATTTGTAAAGTAAAACCCAGACCATATGCTGTTAAAAATTATCATATTAGGTGTCCTACTATAACATGTAATGGTCTGCCTCTCCTTCTCTACCATACTTCCCTTCCTCCTTTCCTCCCACTTCTCCTTTTCCTATTACATTCAACACAAGTTCTCTACTCCCCCTCTTTCACCTCCTTCCCCACTTCTACCCTCCTGCAGTGTGGATCAAGTTAACCTGACACGGGTTAGTGTGCATCCAGTTGTGTCCAGCCCTTGTGGGGTCTGCATTCCAGAGGGACGATGGTTTACCTCTCCATCTCTGTTATTCTCACCCTCCTCCTTTTCCTCCCCTCCTCCCTTCCTATTACTTTCCACATTGTTCTCCCCCCATTCTGTGCCCTGTCTCCTATGCCTGTGCCTTGCCGGGTCTGCATCCCAGAGGGACAATGGTTTTACCTCTCCTTCTCCACTATACTCCCCCTCCTCCGTTTTCCTCCACTACTCCCTATTTCATTCCACACCATTGTATACCCCATCTGTGCTCTTTCCTCTACTCCCCCCCATGCTCTATCCCTTACTGTCCCCGCATCCTCTCTCACTAGGGCCATGCCTCCCACACCTTCCGTATGATTATATTTTACTTCCTCTACATCTGGCTAGCCCATATTCCCTCCTATTGTATTCAACTGTTTTCACTGTTATTTAAATTGCTGTATGAAGTTTTATTGTTGTGCAGTTTTTTCTTCTGTAAAAAGGTCAATTGTACTTATCTGGAAATGAGCTATTTCAGCTCAGTATGCCTTTCTGGTGAAACTTTTCAAATAAAGAAAGAAAATCAATCAATAAATCAATCAGTGACATCCTCCTCCTACCACTAGGTGGGGAAGGGCATCAGTAATCTCCTGCCCCCCCCCAAGACTAGCTGTCTGAGACATGCCCCCTCTAGCACATTCTCAATGCCCTACAGGGGCATGCCTCAGACAGCTAGTGTTGGAACCCACTAAGGAGGGAGCAGTCTTAGACCTGGTACTCTCAAACGGGGATGGAGAAAGGATCTCAGAATTAGAAGTGGGTAGCCATCTGGGAACAAGCGATCACCAAACAGTCTGGTTCACAATAAACACAGCTGTAGAGTCAAGCCATACAAAAGCATGGGTGCTGGACTTTAGGAGGGCTGACTTTGGCAAAATGGCAGAGCACCTCAGAAAAGCACTAGCAAACAGACAAGAAGGAGGGGTGGAAGAACAATGGGGAAAAATCAAAACTGCTATCACAGAGGCAACAAGCCTCTGTTAAAGCAAATCAACAAAACAAAATGAAGGAAAAAGCCACTATGGTTTTCAAAAGAGATGGCAGGGAAGGTTAAGGAGAAAACGATAGCATTCAGGAAATATAAGGAAACACAGAAGGAGCAGGACAGAGAACTATATCAGTTAAAGCAGAAGAAGGCAGGCAAGGCGGTCAGAATAGCGAAGGCCCAAACTGAGGAAAAGATAGCCAACTCTGTTAAGAAGGGGGATAAAATCTTTTATAGGTACATTAGGGAGCGAAGAAAGACCAAGGGAGGGATACTGAGGCTTAATAATTGGAAAGGGAATGTGGGCAGAGGGTGACAGTGAAAATGTAGGGATACTGAATGAATACTTCTGCTCAGTATTCACAAAAAAAGAGGAGGGGGAGGTACCTAAACCAAACAATAGAAACACTCAGGATAGGGTGGTTGAAACCAGTCCATTTACAGAAAGAGGAGTTCTGAAACAACTCTTAAAACTGAAGGTGGACAAAGCAATGGGGACTGACGGGATTCACCCCAGAATTCTAAAAGAACTAAGACTATCTTTTTTAACAAATCATGGGAGGATGGGGTGGTACCTGAGGACTGGAGGAGGGCAGATGTGACCCCACTTCACAAAAGTGAGAGTAAGGTAGAGGCAGGAAACTACAGACCTGTTACTTTGACCTGAATGGTAGCTAAAATTATGGAATCACTTCTGAAGGAAAGAATTGTTGAGTATCTAGAGGCCAGTGGGTGACCAAAGTAGTAGACCAGGGATGGGCTGTGGACATGGCCTACCTAGACTTTAGCAAGGCATTTGACACAGTCCCACAAAAAAGATTAATAAGCAAGTTAGCCAGCATTGGAGTGGGTCCCAAGATGGTAGCCTGGGTATAAACTTGGCTGGACAACAGGATGCAGAGGGTAATAGTAAACGGAGTCCACTCAGAAGAAAGGGGGGTTACTAGCGGGGTACCGCAGGGTTCAGTACTGGAACCGGTCCTCTTTAATGTTTTATAAGTGACATTATGGAGGGACTGGAAGGAAAGGTATGTCTCTGCAGATGACACAAAGATCTGCAACAGGGTTGATACATGAGGTGGGGTGGAAAGGATGACAAGGGACTTGGCAAGGTTGGAGGAATGGTCAAATGTATGACAGCTTAGATTCAACGCAAAGAAGTGCAAAGTAATCCACCTGGGAAACAAAAACCCAGGGAAGAGTACACAATGGGGGGTGAGATACTAACAATAACAAAAATGGCAAGGGACCTGGGAGTAGTCATATCAGATGACCTAAAGGTGGGCAAGCAAATGAGAAGGCAGTAAGGAGGTTGGGAGGATGCTGGGATGCATAGGAGAGGCATCACCAGCAGAAAACAGAAGTTGTTATCCTCTGTACAGACAGTTGGTGAGACCCCATCTGGAGTACTGCATGCAGTTCTGGAGGCCCATCTCCACAAGGATATAGACAGGATGGAGGCTGTCAGAGGAGGGCAATTAAAATGGTGCAGGGTCTGCACCAAGCCATCTGAAAGAGACTAAAGGAGCTTAATATGTATACCCTTGAGGAAAGGAGGGAGGGGGACATGATAGAAACTTTCAAGTACCTCAAGGGAATCAACAAAGTCCAAGAGGGTAGCATCTTTCAGAAAAAGAGATGTGCAAGAACAATGGGACACAATTTGAAGATAATGGGGGATGGCTCAGAGGTAATGTGAGGCAGTATCTTTTCATGGAGAGGGCTGTGGATGCATGGGACGGCCTTCCTGAGGAGGCTGTGGAGTCAAAAACAGTGGGAGAATTCAAGAATGCATGGGACAGACATAATGCAATTCTGGTGGGGGTAGGAGGAAGTAGGCTATTGGTTAACTAGGATCTGCAGCTTATCCATTAGGTAGGGAAATGGGCAAACTTGGTGGGTCTAGTGGTCCTTATCTGCTGTTAAATTCTATGTTTCTATGCTTCTATAGTTCAGAACTTTTGGGGTTAATGTTAATTGCTCATTAGTAAGAGGAGGTAAAGTATAACAGAAAACAAAGAGGCATCAGGAATCTAAGAGGCTGGTCCCAGAGAAGCTCTGCGAGAGAGGTTCCTCACTTCAGAGATAAGGACCAGAGTGAATGGCTACAAGAAGGGCTGAGTCCACATGGATGTGTACAGGAGGAATCCTTTAAACTAAGTGTGATGGACTACCACACAGTGGGCCTTGTGACTCTGTTGGGTTAGTGGGTCATTTTTCACGCTGTGCATAAAACTTGATGCACAGAACTGGGTATCAGAACCTTTGTACTACAATAAATTTGAATGACTGTCCACTGAGAGTTGTGTTTGTTGCTATTTGTGTAACACCACTCGAATTTGTCAAGATGAGTTTTATGCACCCTACTGAGAGTGCCTTACCTCATTTGAGGGGACTGCTTGAAACTGTTTCATCTAAGCTGTTCCACAGAAGAAGCATGTGGTTCTGTTTGTGAAGGAAAAGACCTGTATACTTCAAGACCTGAGAGTAAATGGAGACAAAAGCCAGAGGACCTTGGGACCCTGCAGCAGCCCTGGTATGTCAGAGAACATCACAGACCCAGTAAAATACAAATGTTCATAGTATGTGTATATCCACATGAGCCACATGATACTCCTAGCTGGGAAGGGGGAGGCTACATGTAGGGGCTCTTCTGGGATCTAGGATGTATTCCTGACTTCCATAGTATGTGTCCGTAGGCCCCCAAAGTCCATTTTTCCACTGCAGGCTAAGGTCACCACCTTTTATTTTATTTTTATTTATTTAGCTTTTGTTGCCCGGGTAAGTGCACTAGACAAATCCTGCCTATTTTCAGGCACGACCCGGGGGAAGGGGATACAGATGAATGCCAACTGACCTTGAACCAGATTAAGCTGTCGGTGGTATTTTTTTGTTGTTTTAAGAAGCCCAAAGTGGGAAATTTCTTACTGAAACTGGATTTTTCGCAGGACAATATGTCATCTTGACCAATGCAACAGACACGTTTTCTCTAAATAATCAGAATTAAGACTAAGTGTTGTAGTTTTTCAGTGGTTTCTTGTGTTTTTTTATTATTTTAAGGTATTTTAGTTAAGATATTATAGTTTTTGCAACATTTAGAAGAAAATTAGAAAATATTTTTTCTACTATAATGTCAGGACATTTAGTATTTTTCATGTTTTTCTGCAGGACACAGCTGCCCAAATCAGGACTGTCCTGTAAAAACAGGGACAGGTGGTAACCCTACTGCAGGTGTGTGTGTGTGTGTGTGTGCGTGTGTTGAGGGGGGGGAGATTTCTCATAGATCTCCTAGATTGTAATGAGCAAAGAAAGTCAGGTACCTATTTTATTCTCGCTCCTTCAGGTTAAATGTTTGCTGGGTGAGGAGAGGAATGGTTTGCTTTAAGTTTTATTACTGTGACCATTACGTGTTTTGCTGGACTTCATTCTAGATACTATAGGTCTTTTCCCTGAATCAGCTATAGTAGTTGTGATTTTTCGGTAGGCTCCCTCTTGCCACACCTGCAGTGGTCATTTGTGACTACTGGGGGTTGGGAATTCTCCAGCGGTGTGGTCATAAGAATGGGTTCAGTCCAAGGTTAAACATTAGAGAGGAATGGATTGGGCGTGTGAGGACAAGGAGATACCATGGGAACAGGGAAGACATGGAACCAGAACAGGGGACCTCTCATCAGGTTCCAGTCCCAAGGGCCCTGCATAATGTTAACAGCCAGATAGTGTATGGGTCAGCTGACCCTGCTTCTCCCCTTTGGGCAGTTCTATGTAATGCCAGGTCACTGAGGAGAAAAAAAAACACAATGACAAATGGTTTTATCATGCAGTCCTTGGCTGACCTGGTATGCATCACTGAGACCTGACTGGGAAATGATGCCTGCCCAATGTTAGAGACATCTATCCCAGCCAGTATCTGGAGGTGCATTGTCTGAGGTGGGAGTGTGGAGTGGGACAGGGTGGCCATCTGCTTTACATCTGCATTGGGGCTCATGACTTATTCTAGAGGCGTGACCAGTGTGGCTGTTAACAATGGGCTGGGTGCTAGCTGCAGGATCATCCTCATGCAAAATCCACAAGGTTATTGGAATGAGTTTCTACAGGAACTGGCAAACTTCATGGGCAGTCTAGTTTTGGATTCTGCTAGACTTCTTGCTTGGGGAGATTTTAATGCATTGGCTGACAATGAGGCATTGCATTTTGGAAAACATTTCCTCTAGTTTATGACAACAGTTTTTTATAGGTAGTTGGCTCTGGAACCCACAAACAGGGCCACATCTTTATTTTTTTTCCATATTACTTTTTATCCTCCACAGCGGGCTGCCACCCACGTTGACCACCCTTACCAGTCTCCTGGTGTCTTTCGGGGTCTTATAGATGCCTTGCATGTGCCAGCAGATCCCCCAGAGCCGGCCTGGAGGCATCATCCTTCTGCAACCCTGTTATTTCCCCATTTATTCTCCTTAAGCCAGAGGCCCCAGAAAACAGATGCACATGTGTGTGGAGGCACACCCGCGCACTGTGGCTTCTGTGATGCTCCCTTCCACCCTCCCCTCAGCTTAATGCCAGGGCTCCTCAACCTGACGCCACCTCCCAGCCTCCACCAGGAGGTGAATAAGCACTGAGGAGACCCTCAAACCCTCCCCAAGGAGGAGATCTGCCTGTTGGCAGCTCAATTGGCTCCTCACCCTCCCCACAGCTGACCCCCAGTGGCTCAAGCTCATGAATGAACCCGGGCCGCTGGTGTGGCACAAGGTGTGGTGTCCAGCGCCTCAACCCTCGGCGCCATTGGGCTGGCCCCAGGGCCACACCTTTAACCTGACGTTCTTGTTGGGTCTTGACATTTGGGATGTCAAGATTGATCCATTTGTTTAATTGTATCATTACGTCATGTGGTTCTTCAGTGGCCAAGAAAATCCCCTCCAGTGGAGATGGCCTGATACCATCCTAAATACTTGGGTTTATCAAACTCTTGGCAGTGTTATAAATCTTGAACATGGTGACATTTTTGTGCAGAGGGAGCTGAGAAGGCCACACACAGCTATAACATTACTTTTTCAACCACTTTGGACCGCTTGGCAACCTACTGTATCTGTCCCTTGATCTCTCACTGCTTGTCATGGTACTATAATGAGCTGAAGCAGTTAAGACTAAAGAACGGAGGATGTAGCATTCTTGGAAGAGGGCTTAGTCAATGAAGAATAAATTGGCTCTGAGGACTATGTATAAAGAGTACCAGCAGGCAGTCATCTTGAAAAAAAAATTAGTTTCTGTCAAGGGTGATTCCTGCAGGGAAGAACCAACCATTGAACTCTTCCACACTGTGGACAAATTGTCAAATCTGAACCGTCTCCAGTCTGGAAAAGTATTTTTTGCAGAATGGTGCAAGGGGTTTAATTGGTTCTTACTTAACAAGATTTTCTCCATTAGGGATGATATCACCCTGAGTGGCCTGTCTTGGACCAGCAGTACCTGGTCATGGAGGAACATTGGCCCTCTGCCAATCTGGCGGAGTTTGAACCAGTTTTGGTGGATTAAGTGCTCCAGGTGATCGTTGGGCTATGCCCTTCTTACTGTGTACTGGATCAAAGGCCAACGCAGTTATTTTTCAGCTGCCAAGAGACCCTGGGTCTGGTTATTCAGAATCATCAGGTGTTCCTGGAAGGAGGAAATCTTTCCAACTGTGCTGAATATGGTGATGGTGAGACCTCTACTAAAGAAGCCATCTTTTGATCCTGATGTTCTTGCAAATTACTAGCTGACTTCTATCTTTCCCTTTTTGAGAAAGTTGGTTGAAATTGAAAATGTGGTTGCAATGCAGCTGGCAACTCACCTGGAAAAATATGACATCTGTGAGCCTCTCCAGTCCGGGTTTAGGTCTCACCAGCACTGAGACCACACTTGTTAAGGTGTTCAGTTATCTCTTGTCGGCGAGGGATGGAGGGCACTGATCCATCTTGGTCTTCCTTAATTGCTCATCAGCATTTGACACAATGGACAATAACGTACAGTTGGATTGCTTGAGGCAAACTATGTAGGACTCACTGGGACAGTGTTGTGTTGGTTTGAATCCTACTTCACAGGCATGGCACAGCAGGTTGCTTTGGGTAATTTCATCTCTAGAACTACTGTACTCTGCTGTGGAGTGCCACGTGGCTCAGTCCTTTCCCTTTGTACATGCTGCCATTGGGGGAGATCATAAGATGGTATGGCTTGGAGTTTAATTGATATACCAATGACATCCATCTGCACCTGTCTTGTGCAGTGAATAAGGATAATACAGTCTTTGTTTTGGTATGATGTCATGGGGAAATTATTAACTGGATGGCCTCCAGCTGACTTAGTCTCAACCCAAGTAAGACAGAGGTGTTACTGGTGGAGCAAAGTTTACATGAGTCAGCTAGGACAGGTATTAGTACTACTTGGCCCTCTCTGCAAGTACCACACTTGGAGCTTGTGTATAGAGTTAAAAATCTGTGGGTCTTTGTGGACTGCAAGTTGATGTTAGAACATCAAGTGGCAGTTTGCAGTGGCTTTTTGTCATTTATGGAACACCGCCTGGATTAAACCATATGTAGTGACTGGCGATCTGATTATCATAAGACATGCCACAGTTACAAATAAAGTGGACTATTGAAATGCTGTTTACCTGTGGTTTTGTGGTGGATTGGTGCACTGCTTGCAGCTAGAGCAGAATGCGACAGACTGGCTAATTGCTGGGATCTTTCTGATAGAACATATGATATTGGGGCTGACTGATATACATTGACAGCCAATTCTGTGGCACATCAACTTCAGGATGTTTGTTGACTTACAAGGTCATATACAGATTGGGCCCTGGCTACCTAAAAGATTGTCTGTACATATACACCCATATTAGCCCTCTGAGGCAGGTTTTCCTTCTGTTACATGGTTCAGGCTGAAGTTATGGACAGTGCCTTTGGGGTGGCTGCTTTGCTTCAGTTAAATTCTCTGCCACTCCATATTCATAGTACCCCCTTGGTGAATACTTTTGAAATATCTTGAAGTCCCATTTGTTTGAACAAACCTAATGTGACCTTTTATAATTGTTTGATGAAATTTATTCAGATGTCATTCATTGTCTTATTTTGCTGATTGTTTTATTAAAGGCTGTTTGTAAGGTGTCCTGAGCCCCTTGAACAGGGCACCAGAAAAATAAAGTTGCCATTTCCAGGATGTTTGAAAAAGAAATGTTACATCACGTTGCCATTTAAATTCCACTACTGTGCTTAGTTAAGATGGTGCTAGTGCACATAGTCCTCAAAGATGTGTGCGCCAGATTTGTAGGCCTTTCCAACAAGCACCTGGCTTCTCACAAGAAGAATAAGGACTGAAGATTTTGAAGACCCCAACTGCTGCCCAGTGATCTGGCTAAGGGACTGGCCTGTCTATAGTCAATGACTTGCAGGAAAGAAGAGCTGGGGTGAAGTTTCCTAGAGTCTCATGGCTTGCAACAGCGGTCTGCTCGTGGGCAGCATCGAGTAACTATGTCATGAGAGAGGCGCTGAGATCCCGAGCAGCAACAGCTCAGTGAGGTTAGAATGGCTAGCATACCCTGCAAAGTAAAAGCATTTGCGTAGATGCTAATTTGGTTCTGAATCACCAGATAACAGCAGCAGCTGTCCTGTGGCACCCCTCCCCATAAGCTGCATTAGATTCCTAGCCATGCAGAGGGTCTACACTATGAAGACCTACTTACAAAATTGTCAATAGTTCCATCAAAATTCAGGCAAAAGAATCTCCCAATTTCAAGTGCTCTACAAAACTCCAAACACAGCCCATTGTAAAAATCAACCTCTGGGAATAAATACAATGGCAATAGTTGTGAGTGCCATGAACCTTGGTCTCAGAAGCTGGCATAAAAACAGAAAAGTGACTTACAAAATGCTTGGCTCTGAAACTTTTCATCCAAAAATTGTGTGATTCTGGTGTTGCCCATAATGAGATAATTGAAATTTCTGGGTCTAAACGACTTCAAAGCATAAATGACTATGTTAAAATAAATGACAAGAAACAGCACCAGATTTGAGCAAATACCACTAAATACCTTCGAACTACAGTTGACAGAAAATAAGAAAAACAACTCTGAACAGTACTAGACTATCTACAGTGTAACAAAAAAGAAGAAAGGCTCAGCAAACAAAATTCAAGGTGAAAAGCAGGTACAAATTTATTTCGGCAGGGTGCCAAAAGAGACCAAGCCTTGCACTTCAATCCTCAAGTGGGTCTTGGTCTCCTCTGGCACCCTGCTAAAATAAATTTGCACCTGCTTTTCACCTTGAATTTTGTGTGCTGAGCCTATCTTCTTTTTTGTTTTATCTAAGAGTTGGCTACTTTGCTCACGCACCACTAATGTTCGTGAGCGCACCTGAATATTTGACTATTACATCTACATGATGTGCAGGAAATCTACTTCAATAATTCCACCATTATAGCAAAGAGTAACACATTATAGATTAACCAAGGTAAACATAATTTATCTAAATTTACAATGAATCTACATTTTCTACTTTTTTTTGTAAAAGAAAAAATCTTTACCTACCCTCTGTTACTATTTCCCTTTCTCTGATCCACCATCCCAAGCAGAATGATGTAGAAATAAAGAAAACCATTTGCTACTTATTATCCCACAAAAATGAAAATAAAGGGGGGCACTGTGGAGCCCTGAGCTGAACAGCAGCAGATTTTACCAGCTCTGCAAATATTTTTTAAAAATAGCTTATATCCCCTATTTTGGATTGGCTTGTTAAAGCAACTAACAGAAAGAGCGCCATCGACTGAGGGGAAATGGGCAACCCCAAGAAGGAAAAATCTCAAGGTGGAGGAGAGAGAAGCAAGGGAACTGGTGGGGCCTTGTGATCTTTTTCAGCCCAACATGCCGAAGCAGAGCCTAGTTCCACGGAAACTATGGCATCACTGGGTCAAAAGCTACAGAATTTAATAATCTCAGTGTCAACCTTAAGCCAGAAAGCAGATGATTTCAACAATGGAGTTCTGGTGGTTGAGAATGCTGTGGATGGACTTAAAAGAGAGGTGCAGGACATTCGGAAACAAACTGATGCTCATTCGACTACTAGTGCCCTCATGGTTAAAGAGAACCAGCATCTTAGAGCTAGGCTTGAGGCCCTAGAGAACCAGGCTTGTGCAGGGAACATTCGGATCATCAGTCTACCCAAAGGTAGTGAGGGAGACCATCCGATAATGTTTATACAGGAATGGCTATCTGAAAAATTCCTGCCCGAAGGGGATGATGTCTCCTGGGACATCCAGAAAGTATATCGCATCACACTCAGAGGCCGATCCCAGAACTCAGAGGATCCTCGTACTCTAATGGTAGTGACACCTGGAGTTGGCACCCGTGATCGAATTTTAAGGAGTGCTCTGTGAGCTAGCCCCCTCATGCAAGATGACAGCCAAGTTTACATCTTTCCAGATATTAGCTACTTGACCAGACAACGACGTAAGAAGTTCGACTCGGTGCGACGAAGCTTGCGGGAAGTGGGAGTAACACATACTGTCATACTTCCAGCGAGGCTCTGGATTACTTACCAGGAAAAGGTGTTTCTGTTTTCGGATCCAGTGGAGACCGGCAAATGGGCCACCCATCTGGTGGCTGCTTCCAAGAGCTCAAGAGAGGATGTCGAGAGTGAGGAGATATTTGGGGACACTTGAAATAGTGGGAATTTTCTGCAGGACTAACCACCACACGTACCCTTGTATCGGCTAAGTAATTAGTGCCATTTAAAACACCACTGCACTGTACTGTTTAGCCTATTCTGTTATCAGCTTCATAATATAGGGGATTAAAAAGGGGTTGTCTGTTTCTGAATTTTTAGACCCTGCAATATCTCTAAGGTTATTGTATTGGGGGGTGATCCTAATTTTGGTGAAGGGGAAGTTTAAGTTGTTTAATCTGTTACCAGCATCTTATTGCTTAAATAATATCTTTTTTGGGTGCAAAAGAAAGATGGGGTTTGGAAATATTTCGAAATATAAACTGTAACTTAAATCTGCTGTAGAATTTTAATCTGGAAATGATTGTTTACATTCAGGGAGACACATGGCAACACTAGTCTCTTTTGGGACATGTTTCCTTTATTAGGCTGGAAATTGATGGACTATCCTTCATTCTCAAAATAGCCATGTTGCTCTTGGACTCAAACACAGCAACTGAGGGATTTGTATTTGGATTACATACATAGTTACCCTCTAATGATGTAACAAAATATAGTGCATGCAAGTTTTCTTCTTATCCTTTGATTAAGAGCTAATCCCCCCAGTGGAATGATGTTATATGGTCTGTTCACTATATGCAATCTATAATGTCATGTTAAATGATAAAATGATAAAATTAAAGTATAAAAAAAATTAAAATATAAAGCCTAAAGTAAAGATTTCCACCGTCTTTTTCCACAAAAAAAAGACATGTAGAGTCCATAATAAAGATGCACATGGTATCTCTCCGACCAAGCCCAGTCCCAGTTCAATAATGCATCTGAACAATAGTGTGACCAGGTCATTGTGGGTGACAGTTATCCCTGTCTTATGGGCTCAAATAAGGTTGAGGGGCTTGGGCTGATAACCCTTGATGGGGTTTGCATCCAAGTCTGAATTTATGTTGTCCAGTGCCTCCACCCAGAGAAATGTTAAATGTTAAAGTGAGCCTGTTGTCAAGTAGGGCTGGGCAAAATTTAACTTCTGCCAGCAGAATTCTGGCGAAATGCTAATTTCGCTTCCGTGAACTTTCACAAAATTTCCATGAAAATTTCACAAAATGTTGCCAAAATTGTGAATTCCGTTATTTCTGTCTGTTTTAAGATGTATTTGTTCAAATTGCATCAAGTTTGGTATGGGGACTTTACCATTGCCCGCACAGATGTGTACCAAGTTTCAGATCTCTACCTTTAGCGGTGACTGACGTATAAGCCTCCAAGCTTTCAGAAATTTTAAAATTTGAGTAAAGAGCTATATAAACTAAAAGTCTTTGTCCAAATTGCACCAAAAGGTGACTGAGTTATAAGCCTCCAAACTTTACGGAATTTTAAAATTACATTTCTCAATTACGTAAACTGCTGAATTTTAAGCCCCTATAAGTTTATAACTAGAGAATGGAATGTCACTAGTGTTGTTAGGTTCGTTGACCCTGAATACTAGGCTTTAAAGCAACCCCCATGGCCCAGCATCAGAGTGTCATGCTGCCATGCTGATAACCGGGGTTTGGAAGTGAGATGGGTAAGTTGTGTTGGGAGGCAGGCCATGGCTAAAACTTACAATTTACATTACCATTACTTCTTTGTTTAGCAGTTGAGTGACTCTTCCAAGAAAGTATGCATCTAAGTTTTCAATTATCTAGCTCCAAAGGCGGCTATGTTGTAAGCATAGAAATATAGTCAGAAATTTTCACATGAATATTACATTTCCAGATTTGAGCCCCTATAATTTCTCCACCTTTCATCTAAATGTTATGAAACTTGACATGCTTTGGGGGCCCATGCTAGACAATATGCATGCTGACCTCCAGCTTTAATATGGACTGAGTTATGGCCAATTAAAGAATTTCAGAAAATTCTAACAAATTTCATGAAGTTTTGCAGAACTGCATGAAAACTCCACAAATTCAGAATTTGCTAACTTTGCCCAACTCTATTGTCAAGTATAGTGCCATCTGATGGGATGCAGTACCTCCTCACCTCCCTCACAGGATCTCTGTACCCAAGAACAAGCCAATTCAGGAAGTTTCCCTAAAAATGCAATTATTAACAGTCCACTAATAATATGCTCACAGACAGTCCATATGAATAGATAATAAGGGTTTTATTAAGAGCAGTGACAACACATTCTAGGGAAGGGAAGAGGGTTAAACATTGCTAAATAATAATGTAGCAGTGGTTACTATCTGGCTGTTCTTCCAGTGCACTGCTAGGCACAGCAAACGTACAAGGCTTTGCCTGGGGTTTGGTGGGGATGACACTCACCTCACCCCATAGTGAGTGCTACTTAAGCATGCCTAGTCCAGCGTCCTTTGGATGCTCATTTCTTTGTTTGTATTGCACCCTCTTGTCTGCAGTTTTTTCTCTGGGCAGCCTTCCTCCTACATTGGTGCTGTGTTGTTCAGATGTCCCTGCCTACTGCACCTTGCAGCATACTCACCTCTCCTCTTGTGCTCCTGCCACTTCTTTGGTGGATTAGTTCTGCTCCATGTCATGGTGCTCCTTCCTGGTGTGCTGCTCCCCCTGGGTCCCTATTGCTGGCTTCTCGGTCCCCTCCCAGGTACTTCTTCTCATCTTGGGGAGTGTTGGGGAGCATTTTCATGCTCCTTGGAGTTGAGCTGGTGTGGCCATCCTCCCATCCTTCAGACTTTGTTCCTTGCCAGCTGCATCTGTTGCCATGCTGTTGCATTCCTGGTTTTTCCCTGTGGTTCCATCCCCCCAAACTTGCTGCACCTCACCTCAGGGATGTGGAGGGAGGGAGGGGCATTCTCCTGCTGGTCCTGTCTTCCAGGGGTGTGCTGGGGCTGGGGCTGGGTCTCCCTGCTACCTGCTCTCCTTGGCCTTTCCTTCCCTGTCTGTCTGCTGCTCTCCTTTATGCCTCTGGATCCTCCCAGCTATGGCCTTCATTATGCTCCACTCCATGCATTTTTGGGCCTTTAATTCACTGCCCTGCTTCCTGCATTTGGGCATAGGACCTACCAACACCTCTCAAGGGCTCAGTATGTTTTCGCCTCACAGCTTTGTACTGCTCCACACCTACCCTTGCCTTTTTTGGGCACTCCTCTGGCTCCTAGACATACGAGCTGCTGACAGCCCCTCATAGGCTCAGTACATCTTCACCTCTTGACTTCATATTGCACCATGCTGCCACAGGTACCACTGTGGTCGTGCTTCACCCTAGGTATTCTTTTTGGCCTCTACTCCAAAGTTCCTAAAATCTGTTTTCCAGTCTTTTCCTCTGGGCTTAAGTTAAATTTGTCCAATTTCTTGCCATACCTACAGTATAATACAACTCCTGCTGTACCTACTACTTTCAGGCAAATGCCTTGGCAATCAACAATAAGGGCACATGCCCCAATGATATTCAGGCATATGCCCCATCAGCATCTAATGGGCACACAGCCTTACATCGACCTGACTTGCACCCATTCACTGCCCCTCAAAGACCCAGTTTGTGTTGTCATCTGGCTTCATACTGCAACAAACTGTCAACTTCTTATAGCCACAGTCCTTTTCATCAGAGGAGAGTATTAAGGCTCTCAGGCCTGAAACAGCTGTTTCCAGTCTTCTTCTTTTCCTAGGGGTGTTTTGAACCCCACTGTTCCTTGGCACTATATCAGCCATTCACCCTAGAGGGCAAGCCTTTAGTACTGTACCTCTGTGAGTAGGAAGTCATTCAGGACAGAAGAAGAAGAAGCTCAGTTATCCCTTAGTTCCACAGTAGCACATTGCCAGTCCAATTTCATTCTTGGGGTTTTAATACTATTGCATCAGGCCTGGAGGGAGGGTGACCTGAAGCATTTGATCCCCAGAGGTTTCCTCCACAGTTGGGTTTTTTCTCTCCTCTATGCTGATAACAAAAAAAAGTAGTTTTTTTTTTCTGCCAGATGGGTGGCAATTCAGATTGTGGCTTCTTCTTACTCGGTGTTTGTTCAGCTTTGTGACTTTACCCCTCTCTTTAGTGGAAGATGATGTTCTGACAATGCTATTCTTTCTAGGGGTCTGGCAAGGTGCCTGGTTGAGAGTACAACTCCAGTACCCTGATGAGTCCCAAACAGGACAAAACACGTGTCTATACTTTGTCATTCTTAGCCTAAGTGAGATCAAACATACAAGCCTGTTTAAAAGGCAATGTCTGTTCTGCTGAAGCCTTACCAGCCTGATGTGTACAGTAATATGAGTACCCATGAAACCTTGGTGAAGGAATGAGGCTTGGAAGCACATTATGTGTATAGTTTGGAGATACACAAAAAACAAACGATTTTGGATATTTCTTCTCTCCTAGCATCCTTTTACGGAGCCCATATTCTGCTTCCCAGCACACTGCCTCTCTAGTATGCTCACTCCAAGTGTTTCAAATTGACTGTTTATGCCTTCGGATTTAACTTTTGGAGCTTTTCCTAAGGTACCTTTGGCCAAGGGACCTGCTGTTCTGCAGCATATCTAGGGCTGAAACCTGCTCAAGAGGGTTCCAGTGCCTATATTACCCTGAAAATGTAATGTGATAGTTCCTCAAGGAACAGAGACCATAAACAGCCACATATATGTATCAAACCTTACTGACTGTACTGAGCTATGTATGGTACTCACCTACCATATCCAATTCAGTTGCTCAAGCACTATACTATGGTACACAAGCTTTCTCCATAACATTTCAAGTAATCATCTGCAGTAGTTACTTCATGTCTAGTCACTCACTGAACTATTTAGTGCAGCCCACCCACAAACCACACACAGTAGGTACTGCCTACTTGTATAACTGAGCACTACCCATGCCCTACTAATACCTATATTTATACCTCTAGTTCTTAGGGAGTTACCTGATGAAAGCCCATTGCAGTTGCACATAGTCAGCTGTCATAGTTGGATGTGAGGGTGATTTGATTGATATGTTTGAATTTTCCATTGATTGCTAGGATTGATTTGGCTGATCTGGCTAGGCAGGTGTCCCCTTTCTCCTTCACCACTTCACATGTATCCTTCCTGAAGCATTGCACTCTGTTGAAGAGGATATTCTTCCCTAGTAAGAGTGTGAATCCTCAGTCAGGGGCATATCAACAGTTGCACTGCCTGCTAGACCCTCCAGACATATCCATAGGTACACTTAAGCAACAACAAGATTTAGTTGCAGTAAACCCAAAAATAATCCTTTTTGGTATTAGTAAAACTGGGCTAGATGGCCTGGACCATTAGAGGGTTTCCAAAATAATTAACTATCTAACCTCACTGATTAAATAAACTGCAGGACCGGGTCCCACATGGCCACATTCCACCTGTCTAATCGGATCCCCTTAGTGTACAGAGTGCAGAAGCTGCAATGAGTCTCTCCCCTGGCTCAGGCACCACTTGCTTTCACTGCAGGCCTCAGCGGTGATATGCAAAAACAGCTCTCTGCAGATTTGGTCAGGCCTATAACCTCTTCTCTGCATGTAGTAAGTCTTAGCTCTCTGAATTCACAAGGTCACCTTTATCCTGTGGAGTCAACTACATTAGACCAGTACACCACATCCTGGCATCCAGTCCCTACGCATACGTAGACAACCAGTACCTGATGGTGGAGCTGCTTTCTGTCACAGGATTGGCGCTACTATGCAGTATAGCCTTTCTGAGTGACTAGAGAGTGATTGCAGGGCCACTTACCCTCGCAAGCACTGCTCCTTTCATCTTTCTTTGTCTCTCAGGTCTGTACTGTGCAACACTCAGTTACCTCTACTGTTGCTGTGCAGGAATGCTCCTAACTCTGGTAGGTATATGATCTATCTCCTTCAGCTATCAGCGACTGCTCACACCAGTCTGACTCCAATGGCAGTGACAGGCTCGAGCAGCCAGATTAGAGAGCTCCAGCTAATCTATTACCTTTAGTTAGTTTATGTCAGTCTTTGATTTATAGCTAGAATTTAGTTTTAGAAGTTGTTAACTGCTCCAAGTTGGTAATCAAGAAAGAATTTACTATTGGACATGTATTTGCAACTAAAGGATGAAACTGGAAACAAATTTTTTCAGCTTAGTATGTCCTTCCTGGGGAAACGGTTTCAGATAAATAGTGTGGCGGTGTTGGGGGGGGGGGGCAATCTGTTTTTTTAGAATTGGGGAGACCACTGTAGCCATTGAAAGGTCTGACTTCTCTGTATCTTTCAGTGACATTTCTGCTGTCTGTGACTGTAACAAGTTATTTATTTATTAGCTTTTGGTAACCAGGTAAGTACATAGGCAAAAGACCTGCCTATTTTCAAGCATGACCCGGGAGTGTACAAAACAACAATGGTACAGGTTTACAGAGTACAATACAGGTATCACCAAATCCAAGAAAACAGGACCCCAAGCAGGGAGGTCAAAAACATAGTTTCAGGTTAAGTGAACACTCATGTAGGAGTGAGTATTACGTTTGTTGTTTCTTAGTTTTAAGAATTTTGCATTGTATTTCTTATTTCAAAAAGCAGCACTTTATGGTGGCTGTAAGAAACACAGAACAGCCTGCTTCTCATTCACTGCAAAAATGTATGTGCTCTGTTATTAGACCAGACTGATTTAAATGACAAAAAAAATTAATAAATAAATAAATAAATCAGCTCTTTGAATCCTAATCTATTTTTGGTGGATACAAAGAACATTTTTGCTGGATTGAGGCAATACAGTATGCTAAGCAAGAGTAGGCAGCATGGCAAGTCAGCTGGCCCTGCAGTGGGAGTTGGATGAATCAGAGCTGGAGATAGAAACCACTCTGCTGTGCAGCAAAGCACATATGAAGAGGAATCCAGAGATAAAAAAAGAGCCACTGCGGAAGCTGTTTTGATCTGATTGAAGACCTGAAACATTCCAGTGATGTAAAACTAAGTTAAATGACACCAATGTCCAGACTTAACGAGGTTAAGGGATTAAGTGAATCTAACACTGAAGAGAATGCAGCTTTGGAGACTGGAAGCTTCTAAAACTGCTCTGCAAACAACGTGTAGCTGAATGAGTGCTGGCACAGGCTGCTATAATTGATACAACTGAACTGCAAAGAAATTGGAAAAGAATGGAAAACCAGAAAAGGAAAAGCAAAAACTGAGAGTGTACAGCTTACCTAATGCCATTCTGACATAAGCTTTGACAAATACAGATTGTGCTCTATTTCAAATCAGTAACAATGAGCATTAGTTGCCAGTGCCACTAAAAACAACACACATTATAAGCCCATGTTGTTGTTTCTCTATTTTCAGAAAGGGATGGATATTGGGCTTCATGGATTCAGCAGTCCTATCCTTGCAACTTCCCTAGTCCATCTGCAAGCCCCACTCTGTAAGGCCAGGATATTCAAAGATCCTTGTTTAGGCCCTCTAAACATTTGCTCCAGGAGCAAATTAGTGCCTGGAGTCAATCAGAGGTATGTAGGAACATGCTTGGGCACTTAGCAAGCACTAAAGCCATGTTCCAATACACTATACCAGCCAGGTACTATGCTGATTACAATCACAAATCCCAGCCTCCCACTGGCCACAGAAACTATTTGGCTAATAGAGTGCTGTGGGGACTCAGTAAGCAATCTGACTGTTAGGGCCCACTGATGCCAATTGCTCCGCTGGAACAATCTGCCAGATATGTACCATAACATGCAAATGACCCATTAGCACCAGCAAGGTGCTATGAGGTCATTTGCATCCCATTAGGGCCTCATTACAGGCTTGAAGCAAACAGTGTATGCTCCCTCCCCCACAGTGCTTTTCAGGTATGCCTGCAGACTGCGCCTGGTGGTCTAGTGTGCACCCTCCACCTGTACATGTATTAAACTTTCCTGATAACCAGTTATCTCCCCGCCCCTGATCACCCCACCTAAAGTAGTCTTCATTTGCCCTGGTGATTCCTTTGTGCTTATCCCAGGCATTATTGACTCCCCTCTGTTTTCACCCCTACCACCTCCACTGGAAGGCTGTTCCAGGAATTTACCACTCCTTCTGTGAAAAAGTACTTCCTCACTTCTCTCCTGAATCTACCCCCTTCAGTTTCATAGCATATCCCCTTGTTCTTGAGCACCTTTTCTTTTGCAAATTCTCCCCTCCTGTACCATATTTACCCCCCTGCCCTCCGAATATCCTATCTGTGGTGTTGTCAAATTTCCCTGGTGTCCAGTGGTCCCCCACCCCAATCTCCCTGCCAGCACTACTGTGTATATTCCTTGTTGTCTGGCAGTCCCCCCATTCCCTGATTACCCCGCTGGTACTGTTGTGTAAACTCGTTGGTTTCCAGTAGTCCCCCAGCCCACTGATATCCCTGCCAGTACTGTTGTGTAAATTCTCTGGTGTCCAATGCCTCTGTTACCACAATCACCCCACCAGTGTCTTGATTCAAATTCCCTGGTATCCAGTGGTCCCCTTTGCCCCCCACATGCACAGATCCTCCTGTCCAGTCCCCACCACTATCACCACCCCCTGCCTATACTATCCATGCCCTGCCCCCCCTGACGTTGACTGGCACAGACCCTCCACTTACTGTACCTCTGCAACTGGCCACTGACTGAGCTCACCTCTGCAGCCAGCACTGACTGACAGTTTGAATTGGGCACCTGCAGTTACAGTACTGGATGCAGGGGGGTGCAGAATGCTGCAGCGCATGTTCCAACTCAGACAAAAACTTCTGAAAGTATAATATTATTCCCATTTAGATGTCATTACACTGGCTGCCTGCCTGCCCAGCAGGAAGTTGAGTTTGGGTCCCCAGCCAGAACCATGTGCTCAAATTCACAAAATCTACTTACGGTCACCTGTACAAAACTGAAGACCGGGAGTGAATGGTCATTGTTTTTTTGTACCTCACCTTTGGAATTTCCATTCTAATATTTCTATGTGAGGTTCCATCCTTTTCCATTTTTATGCTAAACAGAAGACTTTATTTAGTTATGCTTTTCCATCAAACTACTGATAATGACTTTTGTACTATTCTGTAGTCACATTGTTACTGTTACCTTACAGTGGTATTTATTTCCATCCTTGTCTTGTGTTTTCAACTGTCTTATCTTGCATTTTTAATTTTTCATGCAATTTATGTTCAGGGCATAGCAATTTTCACATTATAGGTACTCTATAATTGATTGGGGATTTAAAAATGTAATAGCGGTAGCAGTAATACACATTCAAACAAGAAACCGTGAAATGTTATTGGTGATCAATAGATGTCCTAAGAAAGTCAAATAAATAAAATTAACTTTATTTTCACCATAGCAGAATGGTGAATGGATGGTCCTTATGAGCTGAGTGGGGGTGGATTTTTGAAACTTTAAAACGTCGCACAGTAATATTTGTTTGATGGAGGGCAGGAAAGCAAGCACGGCAGACTGAACAGACAGCTGCTGCAAGCTGTCATACTTTGATATGATGCATTTTTGTGGTACAGTACAGATGTCACAACTATAGTACATTTCCTCACCTTTTAACTAAAATACAACAAGAAAACTGAGGCAATAGATTTCTATATAGAATAACACTTAACCATATACTGTAGTGAGTGCTAGTACAGTTTATTTATATAGTGTATGGTGGAATGAAAATCCATCCCTCAAACAATGTTGTTGTGCTGCAGTAGGTACATCATAGCCTGAGTTGTGCTGCACTAGCTACATAGCTACTGCAGCACAACTTGGAATGTCTTTGCGCATGTGCGCATTGATAAGCTCTTTTCCCTAAATGGCTGCTACAGTAAGAGAGGGACACGGACGAGAGTGGCAGTGAAGACATACACAGATGTAAAGACAAATTCATGAATTTATGGTCTACCATACACTACAAAAGACAGTGTTTGATCGATCATACACAGCACGCATGTTTTTAAATCTCGAGGTTTCCGTGGTAATGAGAGCTCTCAAGCTGCACTCTCAAGGTCTACTGTTACCACAGAAACCTCTTGAGTGGAAAACATCCTTGTTGTGTATAATTGATCATACACTATCCTTTTTATGGTGTCCTTCCCCCTTGGGGTCTGTGCACCTTACAATAAATAACATCCTAAAGACACTGATAGAACCTGCGTTCACCTGAGGAAGTATCTGAGGAAGGGCTCTACGTAGCCTGAAAGCTTGCCCTCTGAACATTTCTTGTTGGTCCAAAAAGATGAACAAAGTGAGTGATTTGATACCTTTTATTGAACCAACAAGGGATTTACAGAATACAAGCTTTCAGGCTACACAAAGCCCTTCATCAGATAAAAGGCAAACTATACAGAGAATCAGGTAGAAGTGATAAAAAAACCTTTTACACATGGATGTGCCAGTTCTGTTGGTAAGGAAGTAAAAAACTGAATATGAGCAGAGAAAAAAAAGCCTTTGAAATCCTAAAAACAGGATATGTGCAGAGACAAAACAAAACAAACAAAAAACAGTCTTTGAAATCCTAATTGTTGGTCTAATAATAAAAGGTATAAAATCACCTACTCTGTCCTTATGAAAGACAAAAAGCAATACCTACAGTTATAAATAATTCGTAAAATGATAATCAAGCTAGCAGCAATACTATAAATATGTTCATTATTCAGGTTAGTCTAAATAAAAATGATGAAATTTTAGTCTATATTTAAAACACAGCAATGATGCAGCCTATCTGAAATCATAAAGCAAGGCATTCCAGAGTGTTGGGGCTGCTACCACACACAGCGGATCCCCAGATTGTTTATACCTGAACTGCAGGACCTCAAGACAGCCCTGCTTGGCAGACCACAGAGGACAATTTTATACGTAAGGAGTCAAGTGCCCTGACTGGGAATCCATACCCAACCATGGAGGGTCTTATAGATGAGTAAGCCCACCTTGAAGGTGATGTGCCACTGAACTTGCAGCCAGTGCAGTTCATGGAGCACTGCTGTGATATGCTCATAGTGGTACACATCAACAATCAGTCAGGCTGCTGCATTCTGCATTCTAAAGCAGCTGCACATGGCACATCAAGCCAGCTGGCAGCTCAAGATAGACAGCAGTAAAGTAATCCAGCTATGATGTATTGAAGGCACGTACAGAGGTCTTTAGATCATCCATAGCCCAATAAGGCTTAATCCTGGAGATGTTTCTAAGATAACAAAAGACACTGTGGACCATAGCTATCACTTGAAAGTCACGGTGGTCCACAATGACCACAAAATTTTTTGCCTTCTCAGCTAGGTGCAAAGGACATAGCATAGCAGTGAAAGCTCAAGCTGTACAACATCATGACCTCACCCAAGGGTAGCATTTACACTGTTAGAGATGTGTGAAGTTGGAAAACTTTGCTGCACAAAAAATTTTGTGAAGCCTGCCACATCCTTGAAGTGCAAAGTGCTGACTTTCCAATGTTTTTGGCAGGAGAAGTGGCATTTTTTCAGGCAAAGTTAAGGCAAAGTTGCTGCTTCGCCTTAACTTCACCTTAACCTCACCTCAAAAAGTGCAATTTTCCAAGGAAAATTCAATACAAAGTGGCAAAGGGGGCAATTCACAAAGTTATTTATGAAGGCGAATTTCACAACTTCACCGAAACTTCATCAGCAAAGTAAAACTTCACATCTCTGTACACTGTGAACAACATGGGAGGGGGGCAGTATCGAATCTTGCAGCAAACCACAAGACGGGGACCTGGCTTCAAGGTAAAATTACCCATAAAGATTATTGCAAACCACCTGCTGCACCCTGTCTGCTAGGTAGACTCAAACCAGGAAAGGACCATCTCAGTGAATCTCCCATAGTCCCTCAGGCAACTTTTAGGTCATTATTTGAGCTTGGTATATTTACTTGCACTACATCATTAAACAAATCTACTTCCCCCATTGTGCACGGTCACTTTTCCCAGATGGTTTCAGCACAATGGGGGAAGCAAATTGTTTAATGATAAGTCTAAATAAATATACCAAGCTCAAGTAACCAAACAGGAAATAGAGCAGAGACTGAGGTTAGAAATATCGTGTTGCCTTTTTACAACTTGAATGAGTAATACTTGGGGTGAAGCGACATCACGGGGCACGATAAGCCTAGAAGCATGCATAAAAGTGGGTCGTTCCCCTAGAGGGCTGTGAGTGTCGAAAAAACCTGGCTATGGGACAGAAAAGGGCATCTTTATGACAGATTGGAAGGCATCTTTGCAGTTGGGTACAGATGCTCTAGTAAGAACTATAATTAAGGACTACCAATCACAGCAACCAGAAGTAGCAGCAGCTATAAGAGAAAAGGAACTAACAGTGCAAAATTTCAAGGAAGATCCTGAATTTGCTGACTGTGAAAGGAAACAAAAAAATAACATAACACGTCAGGATAATAAGATAAAAAAGAGAAAAGCTGAAAAGTTTGAAAGAGATAGACAAGACTATCTGAATAATCATGTTTTTAACTGGAACAAAAAAAAAAAGGAAAGAAACCAGGGAGAAATTGCAGACAATTTAAAGAGCAAATACAAACACATTCAATTTTGAAAAATAAGGGGAATTCACCTACCTGTGCCACTTCTAACAGTGAATCAGAGGTGGATAGTGTGGATGAAGTTTTTTTAGAAGAGGAGGAACAAGCTTGTTGCCCTTTACGGAGGAGCAACAGAGTACATTTCAAGGACCCAGGAGTGAACCACAGAAATCAGGGAGAACAACAACATACAACCAAAGAGCAAGAGGAACCACACGAAGTGGGTGGTCAGAAACATAAGAGGAAGAGGCAGAGGGAGAATCCAGAGGGGCAAGTAAGGAAGGAGGCTAAAAGCCTGGTAATCAATATTTCAAATGTAGAACTTACAGAGATCCAGACAGCAGTACTACAGAAAGGATTAAATTGTATTACTACTGAGGATTCAAAACCCTTTGATGTATATGTGGATCTACATAGACTAACTAGAAATTTAAATTTAAATGAATCTTTTGAAAAAAACAACAACAAGATGTGTAGAGGTACACAACTACAAAGGGGCCCTGAAACACTACAACCAGGGGATGTAACAACAGAAGAAATAATATGTTCTGAGGTAAGAAATAACTTTTGCCCACCCTCTATGTTTATGCCTCCTTATACTGATGTTGTAAGAGTTTTTGAAAGAGCCTGTGAAGACCAGGTTAAAGTAATACTGAATAATCCCAGTAGGCCTAATTTTGTTAATATTACATCAGAAGAGGCTGCAGCCATTACCAGTTTGGAGGAGAATCCCGATATAATAATTAAAAGGGCAGACAAGGAGGGGGATCAGTCATAGTAATGAATACCTCAGATTACATCAATGAAATTAACAGTCAGTTGTGTGATACTGAATTTTATAGGAAACTGCGATCTGATCCTACCCCTAGTTTTAAAAGGGAGATTGATATATTTTTGGCAGAAGCACATACTAATGGAATAATTACCATAGATGAACTGTTTTTTTAGCAACAGACTCTCTCATTAGAGCATGTATATATGTACTGCCAAAAATACACAAAAATCCAATAAACCCACCTGGGAGACCAATTGTATTGGATATTGGGTCTCTGACAGAGCTCATGTCTAGATTTGTGGACTCTTACATTAAGAAATATGTGGTAGACTTGAGATCACATGTAAGAGACACTGCACATTTTAAACATCATTGAAGAGATGCAAAGACTGGTATTTGATATCTTTGGGCATTACCCCCCTTAATACAAACATACCCCATGAGGGTGGACTTGAAGCCCTGGACCATTATATGGGGAATGATGTGCAAATATCTGATGTAGAAAATAATTTTATTTTACAATGTGCAGAACATGTTCTTACAAAGAACTGCTTTTTGTTGCAAGAAGACTTCTATCTCCAGACTAAAGGGACTGCTATGGGGGTTATATTGGCCCCCAATTATGCAAACCTCTATCTGGGTAAATGGGAGACAGAATATGTCTATGATCCAGATGTCAACCCTTTTTACAATAAGGCTGACATCTGGAAACATTTTATAGATGACATATTTATGGTGTGGTCTGGCACAAAGGTGGAACTACAGGAGTTCATACAATATCTTGAAAAAAGTAATCAAATCCTTAAGTTCACTTTAAATTGTGATTTGGAGAAAATTTCCTTCTTAGATGTAAAAATCTATAAAGACTTGGAAGGGAACTTGAAATTGAAGTTATTTAGGAAAACAATGGATAGAAACTCACTTTTGTTGGCCTCTAGTTGTCACCCACACCATATGGTTCAGAATGTTCCCAAGGCCCAGTTCCAAAGAGTAAGGCGAAACTGTAGTGAAAGACAAGATTATGTCACTTTTGGTACTGAACTGAGGAAGAGATTTGAAGAAAGGGGGATACAAGGCTTGAATAGTGGATAGGGGATTTGCAGAAGCTCTAGATATGGAAAGGGATGAACTCCTGATAGTTAGAGGGAGGAAAACAACAAGAAAGAATACACTTTGTAACTACCTATTCTAGACAATCACGAATGATAGGAAGGGTAATAATGGATAATTGGAACATTGTGCAAACAGATCCCCTATTGAAACAATTTACTTCAGTACCACCTAGAATGGTTTACAGGAGAGGTAAAAATTTGGGGGACAGACTTACAAACAGCTATATACCAGTGGATAAAAAAGAAAGAAAAAATTACTGATGGCTTAATTGCCCACATGGAACTTATCCATGTGGAAATTGTAAGTTCTGCCTGTTCATACTAAAAACTACCACTTTCACAACAGTTAATTCCAAAGTAGTGTAAATGTAGATCCTTTTTCAGTTGCACCAGAACTTATCTAGTATATCAAGCAGTATGTGAATGTGGAGTGTTCTATGTGGGGAAAACCACTAGAACATTTAAATCTAGAGTCGGTGAACATCTTAGAAGTACTACAGCAGGAGATGATAGAAGTGCTCTCACACAGCACTGCAAGATGCAGACTAGTGGTCACCATGAATTTAAATTCTGCAGTGTAGAACATATCCACAGAGGACCAAGAGGAGGTAACTTAGATGATAACCTAATGGAAAAGGAGTCCTTTTGGATTTGTACATTAGGAGCACTACAAAGTTCTGGTCTCAATGATAAAATTGAGTTGATGAAATGTGTCAAAAGAAATTAACCTTTTAAAAGTAGATGTTGCCCTGCCTCATGTCCTTCTTCCTCTGAAAACACAAATCCCCCCTTCTCCTCCCTTCCCCCTTTGTTTCCTTGACCCACCCCCCTTTCCCCCTTCCTCCCCTCCCCCACTCCCCTCCCCAATCTTTTTGGCAACAATTGTATATATCTGTATTAAATAAATATAAGTGGAGGAATTTTTTTTTGTTTGTATTTTTGCACTAACTTTATTATATCAAGTCTTTCAGCTCCCATAGTACTACAATAATTTTCTCACTTTAGTCTTATTTTCCCTACAGGTGTCCGAGGAAGCAAAAAATGTATGGGCCCCTAAAGACCATTACTTTGGGACTAATGGCTATTGATGGGTAACATTTAGAAGTATAATATTACAAAATGTATACTGGATATACTGGACAAAAGAAGGCCATCACGGCCCATTGAGATTGTCCCCTTCAATAGTGGGTCAATTTCCTTCATTTACTTGTTAACCAGATATCTAATTTGTTTTTAAAGGATTCAATAGTTTTTGAGTTAACTATATACTCAGGAAGTGAATTCCATTTCTGTGGTGCCCTGACACTGAAAAAGTTGTCTTTTTTATTTGTATTTACCCGTTCGACACTTAGTTGTTTGCTATGTAATCTACCAACTATGCGTTTTTTGGCATATGACAATCCACATTGTTTCATCTGTATCGGACATTTTAAAATATTGAATAAAAATAATAAGTCCCCTCTTAATCTTCTTTGATCAAGTGAGTGTAGTCCTGTTTTAGCTAATCGTATGTTATAAGAATTTTTTTTTAGTCTAAGTATCATCCTAGTCAGTCTTCTCTGTACCTGTTCCACTCTATAAATATCTCTCTTGAGATATGGGTTCCAGTATGGAGAACCATAATCCAGATAGGGTCGGACATATGATCTATACAAGGTGACCAAAAATTGTTCAGATTTGTTTACAAAAGTTTTATTTATCTGCTTCAACATAGCGTTAGCCATATTAGCCACTCTATTACAGTGTGAGTCGGCAGATAATTTAGTATTTATCAGAATCCCCAAATCTCTTTCACATTCAGAGAATTTGATTTGTTTGTTATTTAACCAATAGGTATTTTTAGATTATTATTTCCAAAGTGCAGAACCACACACTTATCTGTGTTGAAGTCCATGAAATTTCTTTTTGCCCACAGTTCTATAGTTTGAAGATCATTCTGAAGAATGTTTCCATTTGAAGTTGTATCTACTCTTCCTCCCAGTTTGGTGTCATCCGCAAACTTAGAAATAAAATTACTGGAAGTGATATTTAAGTCACTGATAAATAAATTAAACAATGCTGGTGCCAAGACAGATCCCTCAGGGATACCACTTGCTACCTTGCGAGGTTCTGACATAAAATTGTTTACCCTGACTACCTGTGTTCTACCATATAACCACTGTGATACCCAATTTAATATGTATCCCGAAAAAACAAACTTACTCATTTTTTCAATGAGCAATGAATGGGGAATTTTATCAAAGGCTTTACTGTAGTCCAAAAGTATAACATCTGATGGAAGATGGTTATCCAGGAACCTACTAGTGTTATTATTAAAGGAAATCAGGTTAGTTATACAGGATGATCCTGTTTTAAAACCATACTGTGAAAGGTCCTGTATCCCGAGTGACTGTATTTCTGAATCAATATGTGATTTAGCTATTCTTTCCATGGCCTTGCCAACTAGAGATGTAAGACTAATTGGTCTATAGTTCTGAACCATTGTTTTATTCCCCTTTTTTAGGATTGGGACCCACAATTGCAGTACACCAGTCATATGGTATACAGCCTTCTATCAATGATTTATTAAATATTAAAGTTAATGGAATAATGACTGAATCAATAGTTTCTTTCAACAACCTTGCATTGATGTTATCAGGTCCCGAGCTGGTAGATTTTTTTTAGTAATGAAATGACATTTCTTACTTCCCGCTTATTAATTGTTGGGTATGTAGGGGTTAATTTACATCTTGGATAATAATTATCTTTATTATAAAAAACTGAGGAAAAATAATAATTAAATATATTAGCAATTTTTTGATCATCTTTAACAGGTTTCCCATCATGTATTATTGGTCAAATTTTTCTTGAATCTCCTTTTTTACTATTTATATAAGAATTAAGTGATTTTTTGTTTGACTTTGTATGTGCCATGGTAAATTCTAATTTGGTTTTTGCTTGTTTAATTAGTTTTTTTAAATGAGTTACTGAATTTTTATATCTAACCCTAATACCCGGGGTACCATTTCTCTTTCAATTTTATTTGTCTATGGATATCTTTATTAAACCAAATATGTATTTTGCCTTTTCTGTTGTATTTGATTTTAAGGGGAACATAGATCTGTTCTAATTTGTTTATAGTTTGCTTAAATATATCTCATGCTTGAGTTGTAGTTTTATTTTGAAACTTATTTATCCAATCAATTTGATTTAGTGAAAGATTTATTTGTTTAAAATTAGCTTTATTGTAGTTTTTTGTAATGTTCCTGAAGTTGTATTACTTTTAGTGATGCTTACATTTAATACTACTGCATTATGGTCACTATTTCCAATGGGAGCAGAAATATCTATATCTGACACTAAACTTCCTAAATTGGTAATAATAAGATCCAATATACTGTTACCCCTAGTAGGGAGTTTTACTAATTGCTCTAGGCCTTGATCAATACATAAGTTTGTTAGTAGTTTTTCCTCTGAGGTTACTCCAGTGAAATTCTCCCAATTTATTCCTGGCATATTAAAGTCACCCAGTATTATCACATTATTTTTTTCTGTAATGTCAGTTATTTGGTTTATTAACTCATTTGTTTATTCAAGGTCAGATGAGGGAGGTCTATAACAGACTCCTATAGCTAATTTTGGTTGTCCTTTAAATTGTATTTGTACCCACAATGTTTCCATGTTAGAGTTATTTATCATTTCTGATGATATTATATCATTTTGTACAAATATACAAACTCCACCTCCAATTTTGTTCACTCTGTCCTTATGATATAACTTATAACCAGGAATCTCCTTTACCCATTTCGATGCAGAATCCCACCAGGTTTCAGTTACAGCAATAATGCCAATATCCAATAATTTACATTTACATTCTAATTTCACCATACTTAGATTATTCAAGGATCTAGCATTAAAGCTCAAAACTTTGCAGTATTTAGTAGTTGGTTGTTTAACATTGGTCTTTGTTATTGTTAGAGAATTTAAATCTTTCCAATTCTCCTCCTCATAATCTAGTTTCAATTATTTATTTCAGCTGCAATTTTTCTCCCGAGTATAGTACTACCCCTTCTACTCAGGTGGAGTCCATCCCAACAAAAAAGTGAGTCCCTTCCACAGAAATATTCCCAATGTTGAATACATTTTATCCCCTGCTTTAAACACCACAGTCTTAACCAGTTGTTTATTTTTTTCATTTTATTTGTAATGACAAGAGTGGCCCTAGGTGCTGGTAATATCTCTGAAAAGCAGACTGTACATCCTTTTTCCACCAGGAGATTATTTAGTGCCACATAGCTTTCCTCTAGCATATTACTATCTGATTGACAAACATCATCTACCCCTGTATGAATTATTACTAACGGGTTATGTCCTGATTGGGATAATATAAGATTTAACATATCAGTAATATCCGCTACTTTAGCCCCTCTGTAGCTTGAACAAGTTCTGTTAACTTTATCAGGATTGCAGATTGCCCTATCTATGTAATTGATTATTGAATCGCCTAGTACAAAAATTTGTCTTGATGGAACATTCTGTGACATTGAATAATTTGTATCCATTAAATTATCAGTTCCCTGATTTATTGATTGATTGTCAATTTTTTTGCTGTAATTTAGAAGCTAGAGTCAAGGAGCTATCAAGATTTATTAGTGGTTCCTGAATATTTTGATCATTTACAATTCTCCCAGTCTCCAGGTAAGATACATCTGAAAATGATAAAGATGGTAAACTGCTGTTATATTTATCATTGGATAGTATCTGGAAGCAGTTTTTAATTGGAATTTCAAACTTGTTTGCTTTACGTCCTTTTTTAATTGCTCTACCTGATGTTACCGTTGCCCAATCTTGTTCCTCTATATCCTCCTCTCTAACCCTTTTTCTAATTATCTCTTGTTTTTTATTTGTTGTTGTGATAATTTCAGGCACTAATGTTTTTTGTAGTAAATTTAGTTCTTGGTTAACGGTACTTAATGTGTCATTATTTATTGTCGTTACTTGTGAATTTTCATTTCTTTCAATATGACGTCTTAACATATCTGCCTGACTATTTTCTAATATAATTAGCCTTTCTCCAAATGTGTCTAGTTCTTCTTTCATTGCTTTGTTTACTAAGCATTTTTCACATTCAAAGTTGTTTTCCATGGTTGGTACAGAATCTACTAGTTTATACATATAACATAATTGATATTTTAAACCAGTTTCCCCCTCAAATGTCATAATAGTGGGATTTGTAAGTGTCTTAAGTTCCATTTTTGGTATGTGGATATTTAAATTCGTACTTACACTATATATTTCCTGCCCAATAGTAATTACACAAGTCCCTGATTTCTAACATGTTATTTGAATTAAATAACTCAATCTAGAATACAAAATACAATTCTATCACTGAGGGGCTTGAATCCTCTGAATCCATATATATCTGTATATAATAAAAAATGATGTATACAAGATTATGTACATGGAGTTAGCTGACCAAAAGTCTTTTTAAGCTACGTTAGATTATTTATTTATAATTATGCACTTTAGAGACATATGGGTTGCACATATAAGTGACACTGTTTCTTGAAGTGAGTAGCATATTTAAGGACTGTTGTAATTGGTGGAAATTATCCCTCTGAAGACAAACTGTTAGTTTGAAACCGGTCAGGGAGTTTGTGTGCCTTGTGCAATCTGGCTGTCTATGGTGGCATGTAATGAACACTACAGATTGTGAGTGTTGGCTTTTGGTGTTGTTTTTGTAAAGTATTTTTGAGCCGAGCACCCAAGTGTGGCTTGAGCCATCGTTTGCTACTACTTTTACTAACCTGCAATGTCAACACCTTCTCAGTAACCTTCCGTAAAAACAGGAGGCTAGAAACAGGTCTGTAATTTGCTAGGACGTCAGGGTCTAAAGTTGTTTATTGAGGAGGGACCTCACCAGTACTCTCTTCAGAACCACTGGGATTTGGGACCACCCCCCCACCCAAGAAGCACATGATTATCCCAGCAGATCTGGACCCAGGGTCATGTTGCTGTCCTCCAGCAGCGACATTGACATTAGCTGTAGATCAGCATAAGTGGGTCACAACCTGGCTACCACCCCGAGAACCTCCTCCACTATAACTGCTCAAAACTCACTTCAGAGTGCCTTCAATTGATCAGTGCTGTAGACTGTTGGGCCATGACTGCCTTCCTGCCTACGGAGATCCCCCTACCTAATAGAGGACATTTTGTCAGAGAAGAATGTACCAAATATTTTCCACCTATCTGCAAACAGACAGATAAATGCACCTCTGGACTGAAGACAGACAGGATGTAAAAGTCAATCCACAGAGCAGAAAAGTTGAGCTGGATTATTCATCCCTGTCACAATCACCTGTGACAGGTATTCTGGGCAAGCTTGTTCCTTATGGTCCTGGACCTTCTTCAGCAATGCTTTGATCTTAACTCCTTACCTTCAACCTGCACATATCTCCATTAAATGATGGGAATCCTAGCCAGGACATATTTGGGCATACATGATATGGTACAGTAGTATCCAAGGCATTCCTAACGGTCAAATTATATCCCTTGATGGCTATGTGAGCACTACCAGCACATGCTGTCAACATGCCTGAAAGGTCCAATACCACCAGGAGTCATCCTGGTTCCACATGCTTCAAAGGGCAGTATAGAACCATCTCCATGGTGGTGGGGTGGTAGATTGCTAGGGGATCCCAAACCAAAATTTCACAGTGTGATAATCTGACCTAATATCTAGATCAAACTTGATGTCAAAGACACTCCTCTCCATGGAGAAAACCAGGTCCAAGGCGTGACCACTTACAGATGGTTCTCAGTGGTAACAGCCTGTATCAGACACATTAGCTGTTGGAGTGATTGTTCTAACTGTGAGGCCTCATAATCAACCCAGGCATTCATGTCCCACAGCACTAACCATAGAAACAGAAACAGAGAATAATGGCAAATAAGGACTGTTTGGCCAATCCAGTCTGCCCATTTCTCCTGACCTACACTATTATCGGAGACTGTGCCTGATCTACCGCTCTTTCTCCCTCCCCTCTTCCTTTCTTCTATGATTCCCTTATGCTTATCCTGGGCAATCTTGAGCCCCCACTGTTTTCACCCTGATATACACTGTATGCAACTGTAGTATAGTATTATGAGGCACCGCTAGAGGGTGGCATGGACTTTACAAACTCTAAGAGAATATAGATGTTGACCAATAGTAGTGTCGCTGTTAGAAAGATCCAGAATCTCTCTCTCTCTCTCTCTCTCTCTCTCTCTCTCTCTCTGTATTCACAAGAAGGCTACCTTGTTAGATGCATGTAATAAAGCTCTGCAGTTCCTAAAGAAGTTCCCTGTGTAGATCACTTGGTTTTTCAGGATACAACATATTATTTTGTGACAAGGATAAAAGAAAGAGGATGTTTTCACCCAGAGTTGAGAAAAATTACTCAGGACTGTAATTATGGAGAAACTTTAGAGCAAATGCTGAGAGATAGATTGGTTTGTGGGATAAATGATGATAGAATTCGAAGAAGGTTATTGTCAGAAACAGATTTAACGTTTGAAACAGCATTGAAGTTGGCGCAAGCTGTGGAATCTGCTAGTCAAAATGTAAAAGATTTACAGCTGCAATTGAGAGAAATGTCTGGGCCCAGTTGTAGTTCACAAAAGCCACAGGACTCTGTAAACAAAATGTTTAGGAACAAAGAGCAGCCAAATAAGAACATAATTAAAAATTGCTACTGTTGTGGGGGCCAGCATTTCCCACAGGAGTGTTGCTTTAAAGATGAAAGATGCCACATATGTGGAATGAAAGGCCACATCAGTAAAGCCTGTAGAAATAAGATTAAAGAGAAAAGGGAAGCATGCACACCAAGAAACACAGGGAAACAGAGTAAGAGCAGTGCCAAAAGCTTCTAACATACCTTCCACTTGCAGGGAGAGGAAGAAAGCAAGGACATGGAGGAAGAGCAGGCTTATGCTATGCATAGTATTAAGGGGGCAGATATTTCCAAAGTAGCGCCGATCATTCAGATGTTGGACATTAATGACAAAACTGTACAATTTGAGGTGGACACTGGATATAGTGTCACCATCATGAATCAAACAGAATAGTCTGAGTCGTGGAATAGGAGGGAAGTCCCAGAGCTGGAAAAGTGTGCAATTAAATTGAAAACTTATACAGTGGAACCTGTAGAGATACTGGGGTCAGCGACAGTAATAGTGATGTGCAAAGAGACAGTTAAAGAATTGCCATTGGTAGTGGAGACGAGGACAGGCCCAAACTTGTTAGGCTGAGGCTGGATTGCTGAACTGGCTGTAGACTGGAGAACAGTCAATCGGGTGACACCATTACAGCAGTGAACACTGCAGGAGGTGCTTGCAAAACATGAAGCGATATTCAAGGAAGATCTGGGAACTTTACAGGGTACCACAGTAAAAATATATGTGGACAGTGATGCAACTCTTTGTTTCTTTAAACTGAGATCTGTACCTTATGTAATGAAACCCAAGGTTAAGGCTGAACTTGATCGTCTTCTGAGAGATCATAGAACCGGTCCAGTTTTCAAGCTGGGCAGCACCCCACTGTTCGTGTTCTGAAGCCCAATGGCTCTATGAGAATATGTGGAGATTATAAACTGACTGTTAATAGGGTGTCATGCTTGGAACAGTACCCGATTCCAAAAATTGATGATTTGTTTGCAGCCCTTGCAGGAGAAAAACAGTTCACAAAGCTAGACATGAGTCATGCATACCAACAGATTGTGCTCAATGAAGACTCCAAGCAATATGTTACTGTGAATACCCACAAGGGTCTGTTCAGGTGTAACCATTTACCCTTCAATGTTTCATCTGCTCCTGCTATTTTCCAACAAACCATGCACAGGTTCTTGCAAGGAGTCCCCCATGTTGCAGTGTACCTAGATGATATTTTAGTAACAGGCCGGACAGAAGGGGAACATTAGCAAAACTTGGAAGAAGTGTTAAACAGACTGGAAAAAGCAGAACTTCGGTTAAAATGGAGCAAGTGCACTTTCCTAGGTAAGGAAGTGGTGTTCTTGGAACATAAAATAGATGCAACAGGACTACGGTCTGTAAAAGAAAAAGTACAGGCAATTCAAAAGGCCTCTGCACCCAATAATGTCTCTGAGTTGAAAGCATATCTGGGATTGTTGAATTATTATAACAGGTTCTCACAAAACCTATCAACCCTTTTGATGCCCTTGTATTAGCTCTTGAGGAAAGGAGTGAAATGGCATTAGGGAGCAGAGCAAATGAAAACTTTTGAGGCTTCCAAGAAGTTACTCAAATCATCAGATGTGTTAGTTCACTATGACGGAGACAAAGACCTCATTCTCTCCTGTGATGCTTCACCATATGGTGTTGGTGCAGTTTTGTTGTACCACATGCTTGATGGAACTGACAAACCCATTGAATTTGTGTCAAGGACTTTAGCAGCTGCTGAAAAAAATTACTCACAGCTAGACAAGGAGGGATTGGCTGTGATGTTTGGGGTGCAGAGATTTCACAAGTATATTTATGGGTGACGTTTTGTCATCTGCACAGACCACAAGCCCTTGATTTCTCTCTTCAATGCTGTTAGAACTGTTTCTCAGGGGGAAACAATAAAAGTTTAGAAAATGGGTCAACTAGAGAAACACAAATTTCAGCAATAACATATAACATAGTAACATCCAACAAATTTCAAGAATTAGCATCTTGTGATGATTGACTGCATAAACCAGATCAATCTTCTGGATGGAATTTTAACAAAAAGTTAGGGTTGGTGTCATGGAATATTTCTAGTCTAACAAATAAATTACCAGATAGCGAGTGGATGGATTTTATTTCAAGTTTTGACATAATCTGTCTTCAGGAAATATGGCACTGTAAAGATTCAGACATCTTCCTTAATGGTTACAGTATGTTCCACTCAAGTGGGGACAAAAAAAACAAGCAAAGGAAGATTAGCAGGTGGATTAATCACTTAGATTAAAATAGAGGAAAACACAGAAGTAAAATGTATATATTCTAACAAAAACATTTTGATTATACAAGTCAAGAAGAAAGGCTTTTCACTCTGGTTAGCAAACGTTTATATTCCTCCCTCAAATTCAAAATATTATCATCACTCTATACGGGATCAATTAGAAGACATGCTTCATAAAAGCTGGGTACTCTCTGACTTTGAGGAACTCCTACTTTGTGGTGATTTCAATGCCAGAATAGGCAGCTATGATGGTTATGCTGACAGTGAGTACTATAACTGGGTCTATAAAGAGTCTACTATTCATGTGAGGAGTTCAAAGGATAGAAGAACTAATGGGATGGGAAGGAATCTAATTAAGATTCTAGATATATTCAATTTAGTGCCATTAAATGGTCACCTATCAGGTGACAAAACCGGTAACTATTCCCATTTTTCAGCGAGAGGGCCATCCCTTATTGATTATTTGTTTTTGAATGGGGATGTGTCACTATGGGAAACCTTAATAATTAGAGATAAAGTGGACAGCAATCATTTTCCACAATTGTTATTCTCTAAACAGTTAATTTATGGCTGTAATGACAATCACTTTCAACCACAGACTGTAGAGATACGCCATAATAAAATCATATGGAATGTTGTAGTAGCTGATCAGATTCATAATTTTAATAATAGATAGATTGGATAATGCATTAAAACATATTTATGATAGTGAAATTATTATTCAGCATGTTACTCAATGTCTGGAAGAAATTAGATTGCTATTAAGCAAGCCATATATAAAACAATTCAAACTGGATACAGTAGCAAAAACTTGGTTTGATAAAGATTGTCAAAAGGAAAAAAAAGAAACTTAATAACATCTTAAGAGGTATTAAGACACAAAATAAAGTTCTCACTTTCAAAGATTTAAATAAACATAGAGAAAAATATAAGCCCTTCTTACTGAAAAAAAAAAGAATGCCTATCAACAGAAGCAGTGGCAAGAAATGTTAAGGGTCATAAATCAAAAAGACTATAAATCATTTTGGCTTCTAGTAGCAAAGGGTTCAAATAAAGTTAAATTTGAAATTGACACGTACATTACAATGGAGTCTTGGACTCTATATTATTCAAAAAAAAGTTATAGTAAAGTCTGTGACGATTTTCAGATAACTTTAAATTATGATGCAAATCAATTTTTCCCTTTCAATTCTGAGGAGGTTTTCCAGGCAATTGTATTGTTAAAACTGAATAAAGCTCCAGGGCCAGATCAAATCCCCTCGGAGGTTTATCTAAAGTCCCCGGCAACATGGGCTAAGCTTCTTACAGTATTATTCAATGTACATGGTAGAGAATTACATCTACCAGTATCTTGGAAAGGTGCAATAATAATTTCAATATATGAAAAAGGTAACAGGTCTGATCCAGTAATGTATAGACCAATTTCTCTTTTAAACCACTTGGGCAAAATCTTTGCCAGACTGATTTTAAGCCAGTTAAGAGACCAGATGTCAAAAATGGGTGATTTATCAGAGGCCCAAGCAGGATTTCGGCCAGGTTATTCAACCATTGATAATTCTTTTGTGATCTGGCATTTATTTGAAAAATATGTTATATTACGGAAACAAAAACTTTACACGGCTTTTATAGATTTCAGTACCACTTTTGATACTATATCCCGTAATAAGTTATGGGTAATAATGACAAAAAAAAGACTCTCACAAGGGTTAATTGCCATTATTAAAGAACTCTACTCCCATACTTGGGCACAAGTGAAAATTGATAGAGCAGGACAACTATCTGCTCCTTTTCCAACAAATAGGGGTGTCAAACAGGGCTGTGTCTTGGCACCAACCTTGTGTTGCATCTATATCAACGAATTGCTTAATAAATTGGAGATTTCGAAAACGGACTCTCCAAAAATCTTAGGGCAAAATTGTGCGTCTCTTGCTTATGCAGATGATCTGGTGCTATTTTCACTAACTCGATCAGGTTTACAGACCAAATTGAATATTTTGGATAATTTCTCGAAAGAATATGATTTAAAAATTAATGAATCAAAAAGTCAAGTCTTATCCTTTAGAGTCAAAAACTGTTCATTTAAATGGAAGATTGGGGGAAAAATATTGGACAAAGTCAAAGAATTTACATATTTAGGCCTTCAACTTTCTGATGATGGGAAATGGGTAAAACATACAGATAAGCTGACTCCCAACCTTAAAAAAACAGCAAATTCATTACATAGGTTTAACAAAAAATATGGTGAGAACTCAATAAAACCCCTTATAAAAGCTATTGAGGCGAAGTACAATACACAGGCATTATTCAATGGGGAAATTTGGCAACCAAGAGATGTAAATAAAATTGAAATGCCAATAATTAAAATACTACGTTTAAGTTTTGGGTTAGGAAAGTCTATTCCTATGTGTATTATAAGGGCAGAGTTAGGACTAGTGTCTCTAGGTGCAGACTTTGCAGCTAGGAAAGTTAATTACTGGATAAAAATTCAACATCATAAAACTCATAGACTAACTTAATGTTGTCTGAAGGAAAAACATAACTGGTTAAACCTTGGACATTTAAAATCAGGGTAGTTAAACTCTGTACATAAAATTTTACAGGCCATTGGTTTGGGATCTCTAAGGAAAAATGAGGAAAAAGGTATTACAATAAATTTTAGTTATCAACCCTATATAACTACCAGAATACTGGATTTTTATAAACTTAAGGACTTGGAAAAAATTTCTAAGTTAAGAATCTCTCCCTGGTTTAGAACAAATGATGTCAATCATTTTTTTAGATACCATTGTGAGATTCTTACTGACCAAAATCAAAGGAACTTGTATACAATATACAAGCTAGAATTATTTTCCAGTAATATTATGGATGCAAGATATAGGGGGAGAAACAGAGAGACGCCAAACTGTGTTCCTGCACAAAAACAAGTTATGAAAATCTAAAACATGTTATTTTTCACTGTCAATGGTATAAAAAGCCTAGAGATAAATGGATTACACCAATCTGTAAAACCATTTTATCTGATGACCAGGATTTTCTATTGAAATTATTGTTTACAACAAATGACGAAATAATTATTAAATCCACTGCAAAATATTTGGTAAATATTGTAAATATTCGAAGGAGGATTAAAAGTAAAGAAGCAGCAGAAAAAAATGTATAAATTGTTGCCTTTTTTGATTTTCACAAAATGGTAGATGAAACAATGACAGTGCAATATCACTATAGTAAATGATATTTAATATCTGTTATTATTAAGTTATGCACAATTGTTAGTTCATGAACACATGTATCTGTTAAATTATGTTTTTAAGTTATATATATTTAAAGAATGTGGTGGAAATTTTGGGGTGATTCTATTACAAAAAAAATGTTTTAAAGATTTTTCTTATATAAATGTAAGCATGACTATTTTAATTGTCAAGGTCAATGACCGATCAATAAACTTTTACCTACCTACCTACCTACCTCTTCAGTGTGATGAAAGCCATACCACAGATGGCCTCACCAAGGATCCAGAGGTGGGCTGTCACACTTCGAGCTTATGAGTATACCATAGTGTACAAGGTGGGTAAGGACCATGGTAATGCTGATGCCTTAAGTCATCTTCCCCTACCAGAGGGCCCAACCAAAGCTTCTTGTGAAGAGCGAGTGTTGTTAATGGACCACATGGATGCCTCACCAGTGACAGCTGCTCAGATCAAGTTCTGGACTGGAAAGGACCCTGTACTGGTAAAGGTCCAGGAGTACATTTTGCAAGGATGGCCCAAAGTAGTCCTGGAAACTCAATTTACACCATACTTCTCCATTAAAACTGAGCTCAGTGTGCAGGATGGATGTGTCTTATGGGGGGTGGCTCGTGTTGTAGTTCCGTCCCAAGGACGTAAACTTGTCCTTGAGCAGTTGCACCAGTGCCACCCTGGAATGACACGAATGAAAGGCCTGGCTAGAAGTTATATGTGGTGGCCCAAGATGGATGAAGAAGTTGAAAGTGAGGTTCAAAGCTGTGACACATGCCAGGAATATAGGAAAGCTCCAGTCACTGCTCCACTCCACCGATGGGAGAGGCCTGAGAAATTCTGGAGGCAATTACATCTTGATTATGCTGGTCCATTACTTGGAAAAAATGTTCCTAGTTATTGTGGATGCACATTCCAAGTGGATAGATGCTTATCCAATGACTTCAGCAACGTCAGCAGCTACTGTAGAGAAACTCCGAATGGGCTTCGGTAACCATGGCATACCTGAGATGGTAGTATCTGACAATGGAAATCCTTTTCTTAGCGTGGAATTTAAAGAGTTTATGGAAAGGAATGGAATTACCCACATAACTTCTGCTCCAGATCACCCTTCATCAAATGGGTTAGCAGAAAGAGCAGTACAAACAATCAAGGAGTGTTTAAAGAAAATGTCTGGAGGTACGTTAGAAACAGAAGTAGCTCGCACATTGTTCAGCTACAGATTAACAGCACAGTCAACAACAGGAGTGTCACCAGCCAATATGTTAATGGGTCAGAAATTGATGTCAGCCTTGTATTTGTTACACCCTGACATTTAAGGAAAGGTGAGACAGAAACTGTTAAAAAACAAGGAAAAGCATGGTAAATACGCAAAAGCACAATGTTTTGTGTTAGGAGATTCAGTACACAGCTGCAACTTTGCTCAAGGAAAGAGATTGGTAGCTGTAATTATTCGTGAAGTGACAGGACCCCTGTTCTACAAAGTGTTGCTGGGAGATGGCAGAGTAGTGCACCCTCATGTGGATCAAATCCACAGGAGGTACAGCGAACTGGACAGAGCTGTGGACATAGAGGTTGAGAACTCTGTGAAAGGGGCCAGTTTCTATAATCAACCCAATTCCTTAGAGATTCATGAGAAATCAGGAGAGTTACCACTTACCACGGAAGTCCCAAGTAATCCAGAGACATCTGTCACTGACATGACACCTGTACTGTTTGCACCGAAAATTAAAGAAGTGACTTTGTCAACTGTATTAGGAAATGCCTCACCTGTAGATAGTTCAGTACCAGATTTAGAGCTTAGAGCTTCAAGGAACAGACCTCCCTCATATCTGAAGGACTATGAATGTTTAATAATAATCCTAATAATAATAAAAGAAAAAGTAGTAGCCTTTTGGGCGGGTGTGATATATACTGTATGCAATTGTAGTGTAGTATTATTAGGTGCTGCGAGAGGGCGGCATGGGCTTTACAAATTCTAAGAGAATATAGATCTTGAGCAATAGTAGTGTTGTTAGAAAGATCCAGAATCTCTCTCTCTCTCTCTCTGTCTGTATTCACAAGAAGGATGACTTTTTAGAAGCATGTAATAAAGCTCTGCAATTCCTAAAGAAGTTCCCTGTGTAAATCGCTTGGTTTTTTCAGGATACAACACACCCCCACCACCTCCACTGGGAGGCTGTTCCAGGAATTCACCACTCCTTCTGTGAAGAAGTACTTCCTCACCTCTCTCTTCTGAATCTGACTAAAGGACCTCCTGTGTTCCAGGGTGTATATATTGAGATCCTTTAGTCTCTCCTCATAAGGCTTTTGATGCAGACCCTGCACCATTTTAGTTGCCCTCCTCCAGACTGCCTCCACTATGTCTATATCCTTACAGAGATGTGGTCTCCAGAACTGGACACAGTAGTAACAACAAAAAGTTTCTAGCACACACTAACCTATGAGAGGGAGGCCACACCAAACCAGGCTCCAGCCTGACATGTTTCGGACCATATGTCCTTCTTCAAGAAGGACATACAGTCTGAATCATGTCAGGATGGGCCTGGTTTGGTTTGAATAAATGCCTTTATAACTTATTTTGGTGTGGCGTCCCTCTCATAGGTTAGTGTGTGCCAGAAACATTTTGTCATTACTAGTTTATGTCTTTTCTAAGCACCACACCCTTCTGCATACTCCTTAGCAGCCTAGAAACTGCACACAGTACTCTAGGTGGGATCTTACCAGTGATCTATATGGAGGCAACACCACCTCCATCTTTCTCCTGGTTATATCCCTCCCTATACATCCTAGCATTCCACTCGCCCTTCCTACTGCCTTGTTGCACTGCCTGTCCACCTTTAGGACATCCTGTATGATTACCAACATGTCTCCTTCCTGTTTGGTGGTCGTCCATACTACTCCACCCATTTTGTACTCCGCCCCTAGGTTTCTGTGCCTTAAGTGCATTACTTTGCACTTTTTCGCATTGAAACTCTGCTGCCATACTCCCGACCACTCTTCTAGTTTTCTCAGATCTCTGCTCATCCTTTCCACTCTCTCTGGAGTGTCCACCCTATTGCAGATTTTGGTGTCATCTGCAAAGAGGCAGACCTTCTCTTCCAGCTGCTCTGCCATGTCACTTATAAAGACACTAAATGGGACCAGTCCCAGCACTGATCCCTGACGCATCCTGCTGGTCACCCTCCCTTCCTCGGTGTGAACTCCATTTGCCACCACCCTCTGTTGCCTATCCCCTAACCAGTTTCTTATCCAGTTTATCACCTGTGGACCCACACATAAGCTACTCAACTTGTGTATTAGTCTCCTATGTAGAATGGTGTCGAAAGCCTTACTGAAATCTAGGTAGGCAACGTCCAGTGCTCCACACTGATCTAAATCCCTTTTCCAGTGAGCTGTTGCATATAGCTGTCAGAGGTGCAGCCAGTATTTCCATTAGCACCTTCGATATGCTTGACTGCACCCCATCTGGCCCCCAATGCTTTATCCACCTTCAGATTAGCAAGTCCCTTGAGGACTCTCACCTCCAAAAAGGGACTAGTGTCTACATCCCTTCCTCCAAAGTTTCTGTTACTTTTTTGTGGCCCTTCCCCTTCTCCTTCCTCTGTGAACACTGAACACTGAACAAAATTTTTGCTCTGGATGTCTGCCTTTTCCTGGTCCCCCTTTTTAACCCTAAATCCAACCCCTCGTCTTCCTCTTTTCACTTACATAGCTAAAAAATGTCTTTGCTCCTTTTTGTTACCTCCTGGGCTATTCTCTCTTCAGTTTGTGCCTTTATGCTCCTTACTTCTTTCCCTGCTTCCCTGATACATCTCCCTATCCTCCTTCCTCTGCATCTTCTTATACCTTTTGAATGTAACCCTTTTAGTCTTTACCTTTTCAGTCACTTCTTTCAAGAACTATAGTGATCTCTTTCACCCTTGCTTCTGCTCACTTATTTGACACAGAGGTTTGTTGCCTGTATTATGCTCCCTCCTATGCTCCCTTTTATCTTTGCCCGCTGTTCCTCCACCCCACCAGACCATCCCCCTCTGGCATGCCATCCCTGAGGCATTCATCCACCTTTATAAAATATGCCCTCCTGAAGTCCAGTACCTTCCCTTGTTTGGTTAGATTCCACAGCTGTCTTTATATGGAACCACACCATACAGTGATCACTGGTCCCCACATAGCCTCCCACCTTGACTCTGTAACACTGTTCCTGTTAGTGAGTACCAGGTCCAGTATTACCCCATCACAAGTGGGTTCACTAACCAGCTAGGGCACTCCAACACTCTGTCAGTGACGAAGCCCTTAAGCTTCTGAAGGAACTCCCCATCACTACCCAGAAGGTGGTATATAAGATGTACCCTGCAGCAGGCACCAGTCCCACTCTTAATGGCAACACATTCAAATGACCAGCCTTCTCTCACTGGGTACACTGAGATCAAGCTCAGATCTAAAACAAATGGCCACCCTGCCAGCCAGATTCCCGGTCCCACCTTGGGCAGTGCACCCTCCGAGTACCTGCCTGGGATGGCAGCCTCTAGTGCAGAGCTGAAGTTTTCACCCAGTCAGGTCTCGGTGATGCACTCTAGGCCAGCTTGGGAACCAGAAGTAAAGTCCACCGTAATAGCCTTCTTGTTTCTCAGTGACCTAGCATTATACAGAATTGCCCGAAGGGGAGGGACAGGGGTGGCTGCTCCTTTAGCTATATGCTCTGCTTGTGAGACAGTAACCCTGAGGACCAAAATCAGACTTGTCAGGCCTCTCTTCAGGTTTTGTTTCTTCCCTGGGCATCTTCTGGTCCTCACACACCTTATCTTTCTATCTCCATAACCCACCCCCCCCCCCACCGTTACAGCCAGCTGTACCCACTGTCTACAAATCCCTCCTCCTGGCAATGATATATCGTCACTGCAGAAAGAGAGGGTTCACAAAACAACAGAATCTACATAGCTGGTCCAGGAAGTAAGTAACAACTAGTGTTTGTGACTTACACATAGCCTGACTCAAAGCCCACTGTCTCCTAAAACAAAACTCCCCAATAAACATTCACCAACCAACATTCACCCTCACCCTCTCCCTTTCACCTAACCATCCCCAAACCAAAATTAAACAAAGCCCACAATCACTCTGATCAATCACACCTTACAAAAATACTACTTAATCACACTCCCCATCCATACAAATGAAATAAACAACTTTCTAATTTTCTGTGTTATGGTGCAAATAAACTTTCTGTCTTAGCGATAAAAATCAATGTCCAAAATAGTTCCAGATGCAATAGAAATTTTATGCAGTATAATCACCAAGGGAGACACAACTCACTGAGTTCCTGGACAGGGTTATCACAGAAGGCATTAAATTAGCTATCCCACCTACTCCATTCTCAATAGACTGGGGGGTGGTCTAGTTATGTAAAGCAGGGATCTCCTTATGGATATCAAACACTGCCACTGCTGCGCTCCACTTGCAGCAAAAAATATTTAACAGTCTCACACAAATTAAGTTAAAACATTAGGGGTCTAATATTGAAAGAACAGGGAAAATACAGTGCAGTAGTTAGCACTACGCTTGCCCCTGTGCACCTTCTGGCCATGATGGCAGGCACTATCTAACTGAATATTGGTACATGTTGAGGCAGTGCTAAGTGAATCTCTGTTGCCGCAACATAGACCAGGGCTATATATGGTCCACAGGGGACAGTGTTACCTGAAATAGGAAAGCACAAGTCTACTGTGGGCCACATTCAGCCTAAGCATGCAAATTAGCCCATTGAGCATGCAAGCTGCTAAGGGGCCATGCGCAAGCCCATTATGGGCTCATTTTCATCCCCTTATCGCACCCGTCTCAGTGAAAGGACAGTCTTGATGGTCCAGTGGTTCCTCCCATCCCCCCGATCCCCCCGTTTATTCTTTTTAATAAACTCCTTGGTGTCCATAGTTCACCCCACCCCTAATCCCCCAGTATGTTGTTTTAGTGAACTTGCTGTTGTCCAGTGGTTCCCCCCAGCCTGCTCCCCAAGTATATTCTTTTTAATGAACTCTCTGGTACCAGTGATTCCCCTGCCCTGATCTTCCATTACATGTTTCCACTGAAATGCTTGGTGGTCCAGTGGTCCCACCTTTAAACAGTCTCACACCCCCAAACCGACCCATCTGCTCACATCCCACCTCCCTTCACCCCCCCCACCCTGGTGTCCACAGCTCACAGCAGAGTATGGCAACCAACACAGCCCTCCTCTCAGCTCTGCGGCTGGCCACGGTATGAGCTGCACTGAGTGCATGTACTGTAGAAACATACTAGCATACGAACAGATGAAGAAGCCAGCAGAAGAAAGCCACTTGATCTATCAAGTCTGCTCATGTTGCAGGGTCCGCAGCTTGAGCTACTGTCCCTGTTTCCTCTCCCCACTCCTCCCATCCTCCCTACCCATGACCCTTACCCTCCCCCTATGCCTGTCCCAGCCTCTCTTAAAGCTGCCCACTGTCTTCAACAAGATTGCCTCTTCTGGCAGCGCATTCCAAGTGTCCACCACTCTCTCTGTGAAGAAGTGCTTCCTGACTTCCCTCCTAAACCTCCCACCCTCCAGCTTAAGACTGTGCCCCCTTGTGTTATGGTTGCTACTCAGCTTAAAGAGACTCTCCTTATCAACCTTATTTATCCCTTTCAAGTACTTGAAGGTCCCAATCATGTCCCTCCTCTCTCTCTCTCTCTCTCTCCTGTCTTCCAGGGAGTACATGTTCAGTGCCCTCAACCTCTCCACGTATGCCTTATCCTGCTGACCAGCTATCATCTTTGTAGCCCTCCTCTGGACCTTCTCCAGCAGGGTAGTGTCCTTTTTGAGGTGTGGGCACCAGTACTGAACTCCATACTTTAGATGCGGCCTTACCAGTGACCTGTACACGGGCAGAATAACCTCCTCTGTAATACTACTGATCCCCCTAGATATGCATCCCAGCATCTTATTTGCCTTTGCTGCTGCTTTCTTGCACTGTGTGGAGTGCTTCAAGTCACTAGTGATCATCACTCCCAGGTCCTTCTCCTCCTCCGATGCAGATACTCGGACTCCATCCAGGTAGTACTCTGTCCTAGGATTCTTGGCTCCAATATGCATAACTTTGCATATCTTGGCATTGAAGCCAATCTGCCAGATCCTGGACCACCTCCCTAACTTTTCCAGACCTTCCTGTAGGCCCTGTATCCCTTTGGCTGTGTCCACTCTTCCACAGAGCTTGGTGTCATCTGTGAATAGGCACATTTTGCCCTTAATGCCATCTCCAATGTCATTGATGAAGACATTGAACAACACCGGCCCTAGCACCGAGCCTTGCGGGACCCCACTGGTTACCTGTCTTGTGCCAGATAATTCTCCCCCCACAACTACCCTCTGGGTTCTGTCCTTTAGCCAATTTTCCACCCATCTGGCCATCTTTTCCCCAACCCCAAGATCCACCAACTTCCTGATCAACCTTTTGTGGGGCACAGAGTCAAAGGCCTTGCTGAAATCAAAATAGAGGATGTCTACCGCTTGGCCCCTGGCTACTGTTTTAGTGACACAGTCAAAGAAGTCAATCAGATTTGTCTGACACGATTCCCCCCCCCCATGAACCCATGCTGCCTCGCATCCTGGAGATCATGCTCCTCTAGATATTCCACCAACCTTTCCTTTACAATGGTCTCCATGAGCTTGCTCACAATGGACATCAGACTGACTGGTCTGTAATTCCCTAGGTCATCCTTGGGACCGCTTTTGTGAAGTGGCACTACATGTGCTGTTATCCAGTCCTGAGGTACTATGTCTGTCTCTAGTGAACTATTAAATAGGTCTGCCAGTGGCCCTGCCAGCTCCTCAGCCAGTTCCTTTAGTACTCTTGGATGTACTCCATCCGGGCCTGGTAATTTGTCCACCTTCAATACCAGCAGCCCCTCTCTCACTCTATCCTCCTCTATCACAACATCTGTGTTCCCATCCCCTCCTGCTCCTCTTTTCCCTCCTGAAAGCACTGGTCTGTCCTTCTCCCTGATGAAGACGGATCAGAAGTATTAATTTAGTATCTCTGTTTCTCCCCTATTATCCTCCACCCACTTCACCCCTTTCTAAAGCCTAACAATCCCTTCCTTCTTGTCCCTTTTCTTACTTATATAGTGAAAGAAAGCCTTCCTCCCCCTTCTTAATTCCATTGGCTATCTGCAGCTCCTTCTGTGCCATTGCTCACCTGACTTTCTTACTTACCTCACTAGCCAATCTCAGGTAATTTTCCCTATCCACCTCTCTCTCTCTCTCTCTCTCTCTCTCTCTCTCGGTCTTCCTGAATTTTCTGTAGAACAACCACATTTCCCTTACTGCCTGGGCAACCCCAGAACTGAACCAGCTGGGTGCTTTAGCCCTTGTGTTCTTACCCTTGAGACTAACATCTGTGGTGACCAGTATTCCTTCCTTAATGATGGACCACCTTTGGTCCACCCCCCATATCTGCTGTGATACCCACCAGATGGCTCCTTAGCACTTCGCTCATTTTCCTGAAGTCCACCTTCCTGAAATCCAAGATTTTGGTCTTAGCCTGGATGCTTTCCCTGCCCATATCCAACTGGAACCACACTGTGCAATGGTCACTTCCTCCCAGTGGCTCCCTGACCATTATTTCCTGTACATGCTCCCCATTTGTGAGCACCAGATCAAGAATTGCCTCAGCTCTTGTTGGTTCAGTGATGCTCTGAGTCAGAAACCCACTCTGCAATCCTTCCAGGATCACCTGACTCCTAGCACATGTCATGGGTGGTATGCTTCAATCCACCTTGGGCAGGTTGAAGTCCCCCACAATTACCACTTCTCCTTTCCCCACAGCTTCTGACATTTGTGAGCTCAGTTCCCTGTCCCTCTCCTCATCCTGACTGGGTGGTCTATAAACCACCCCCAACCTCACCTTTCTCCCTCTATTGGAATTTAACTGAACCCATGATGCCTCCACCTCTCCTTCCTCTGACTCCTCCCTCATGCAAGTTATTCCCTCCCTGATATAAACTGCCACTCCTTCCCATCTACTCTGCCCCTCCTGTATAGTTTATATCCAGGGATTGCAAGGTCCCAGTCATGGCGTGATGTTGCCCAAGTCTCAGTTACTGTAGCTATGTCCCATCCTCCTGTCTGCTATTAGTGCCTGCAGGTCTTCCATCTTGTTTCCAAGATTCCATGCATTCAGAGACCCCACCCTCCACCTAGAATCTGACCTTCATTCTCTTCCTTCTATTTTATTTATTTAGTTTTTGTTGACTGGGTAAGTGCACTAGACAAATCCTGCCTATTTTCAGGCACGACCCGGGGGAGGGGGATACAGATGAATGCCAACTGACCTTGAACCAGATTAAGCTTTTGGTGGTATTTTTAGTGAATGAGGGAAATTTGGCCAGGACACCGGGGAAATTCCCCTACTCTTTTCGATAAGTACCATGGGATCTTTAACATCCACCTGAACTACCACCAATCCAGACAGATGGGACCTCGGTTTGACGTCTCATCCAAAAGACGGCACCTCAGCAGTGCAGCACCCCTCTCATGCTGCACTACAGTGTCAGTACTGGGATATTAACCCAAGTGCCAGATGTGGGAACTGAACCCACAGCCCTCTGATCTCCCGGCCTCAGTGGCGAGTGTGCTACCTACTGAGCCACTGACACTTCTATTCACATTTATCCCCTCTGTCTGCACCCTTCCACGTACCCTTGTTATGTGTCTCTCACCCCCTCCATCCTTTGCTAACTGTGTTCTTGCCCCTTCCACCTCCTCCTTCCAAACCTCTTCCATCACTGTGGGGGGGGAGTCACTGACCTCCTCCTCTCGGAGTCTGTGGGCCTGCATGTCCACTGCCCCCCCCAGTAATTTAAATTAAGTGTAGTGGTTATGTATTCCCCCAGTTTGTCACTGAGTACCCTCAAATCCTCCCTACTGAGGTGTAGCTTGTCTGGTGCTCCTCTCGCCGCAGTGGTGATAGTACTGTGGGTGGGGTAGAAATATAATATGTTTTGATAATTTGACAGCACTAAATTTGCTAATAGATTTTGTATTATATTATGATTTTTTAGTGTTTTATTTTAAGTTTTATTTGTAATTTTGTTTTATATAAGTTGAGTAGGGTTTATTATTATTAATTGTGGTGTGAATTATGTGCTGGAATGACAATAAGACGGTCGGGTATTATTCCCCCTCTACGCTCAGGGACCTCTGTCCTTCTCCTGTCCTCCTTTGTCACGGGTCTATAGAAAGTGTAGGGCTCTGGGGTTGTGAGAGGAGGGAGCGGAGGGTTGGTGCTGGGCCTGGGGGATTGGAAAGGAGTGGGCGGATAGGGATAGTGGGGTCAAGGAGACGCCCTGGGGTGAAATAGGCTCAGGAGAGGGGATTTCCCTGTCTTGTGTCCATACCCAAGGGTTCTGATCTGGATCAGCCAGTAGGGCGGTCATTATCGGAGGTTTATCCTACTCGGGCGGTGTTATGCAATGCCAGGTCTATTAAAAACAAGACGGCTGTTGTAGCTGATCTTGTTGGGTCATCTGACCTGGCGTGCATCACCGAGACTTGGCTGGATGAAAATGCTGGGCCAGTTTTAGCCGCAGCAGTTCCAGCTGGGTACTCGGTGATACACGCCCGAGGAACAAGCTCGGAGGCGGGGTGTTGCCATATGTTTTAAGTCAGAACTGGGCCTGGTGGAGGTACGTGCGAGTCACCAGATCCTTTGAGTGTATTCTGGGCAGGGTGTGAGTTGCAGGATACTTCTCAGTATACCGTCCACCAGGTGATGAGAATGTTTTCCTGCAGGAGTGCAGACTTCATTGTCTACCTGACGTGGGGTCCCCCAGATGGTTGGTTCTGGGGGATTTCAATGCTTGGGTCGACGATGAATTCTCTCGATTTGGTCAAGACTTCCTCCAGTTGATGATATCATTGGGCTTCACACAGGTGGTTTCCTCCACGACCCATATTGGTGGACACTCATTGGACCTGGTGTTCCTTCTGGGGATGGGGATATCCAACTTGGTGGTGGAACCGGTCAGATGGTCTGACCATCACCCCATTAGGTCCAGTTTTGAGGCCACTCCTGTTAGGTCTGCCCCTTTGGAGATGGTCCAATACCGTCCTTTGAGGGGTGTATCCCCAGATGACCTGATGGCGGTATTGGACCTATCAAGCCTACCGATAGATTGCTTAGATCCAGGTGACCTGGTACATGCTTATAATGAGGCAGTGACAGGGGCCCTGGATTCTATTACACCAGTTCGTGTTCGTCCTCTTACTTCTACTTCCCAGGTCTCCTTGGTTTGATGAGACCATGAGGGAGCTGAGGAGGGTTGGACGAAGGCTGGAGAGGCGTTGGCGGAGGTCCGGTCTTGATGATGACAGGCTTAGTCTGATGGACCATTATCTGGCCTATCAATCAGCAATCTCTCATAAGAAGGCAGAGTTCCTGTCCAGAGAGATAGCGGCTGCACGGAATAGACCAGCTCAGCTCTTTCGGACTGTGGACAGACTGTGCAATCCAGTCTGTCTTCAGCCCAGAAGAGCCTTACCTCAAGAATGGTGTGATGAACTTGCTCTCTTCTTTGCAGATTCGGTTGTCAAAATCAGATCGGATATTCGCTCTTCCCTCCCCAACGGGAGCGACGGTGGTCGGCAGGAGATGTCGAACACCCAGTTTAGATGGTCTGATTTCAGCCTTCCCACAATCAATGATGTTGTGATGATCATTCGAGCGCTGCGACCGACTAGCTGTGATTTGAACCCTGGCCCCACACGCCTCTTAGTGGGTTGTGTGGATAAAATCGGCCTAGTCCTGGCTTTGATCGTCTGGAAGTCTTTGGAGAGGATCTTTCCAGATCCCCTTAAAGAGGCTTAGTTAAGCCTCTAATAAAGAAATCCTCCTTAGGTCCAGATTGTCTAGCAAATTACAGACCAGTTCTAACTTACCCTTTGTGGGTAAAGTTTGAGAAAGTGGTCGCAGTGCAGTTGGAGGATCATCTGACCAACAACAATATCTACAATTCTCTCCAGTCCGGTTTAGAAAAGGCATAGTACCAAGACAGCGCTTGTCACGGGTACTAAATGACCTCTAATAGCGAGGATCGTGGGACCCGATCCATCTTGGTACTATGATCTCTCTGCAGCGTTGACACCGTTGACCATGGTGTGCTGTTAAAGCATTTGTAGTCTGTCTGTGGACTGTCTGGTACGGTCCTCAGATGGTTTCGATCTTACCTCGAGGGTAGGTCTTAGAGAGTGGTGTCAGGAATTTTTTCCTCAGCATCACTCTCCCTATCCTGCGGGGTACCGCAGGGTTCTATATTAGCGCCTATGTTCTTTTGCGGTGTATATGCTGCCATTAGGGGTGATTATTAGACGATATGGTTTGGGTTTTCATTGCTATGCAGATGATACCCAGCTGTATATGTCTTTCGTGCCCGGCCAGGACGCTGCCTTGTCGGTATTTAATAACTGCCTTGCAGAAATCCAAGACTGGATGAATGGGAGTTGGCTGAGGTTAAACCCAGAGAAAACTGAGGTGTTGGTTGTGGACAAAGGCCGCTGTGAGGCGGGTCTGCCGGAGGGATCACCCTCAGGCTTATGGCTTGGAGGTGTTCAACTGGCGACCTCAGATCAGCTGCGGAATCTTGGCGTACTAATTGACGACTGTCTGACACTTAAATCTCAGGTGTCAGCGGTGGTCAAAACTTCCTTTTTCCATCTGAGGAATATTTCCAGGGTGAAGCACCTGGTTCCTCAGAGGACCTCCCAACATTGATCCACGCTTGCGTTACCTCCGTCTTGACTACTGTAATTCCCTATACCTAGGGCTATCGGGGTTGAACTTCACTGTCTGCAGCTAGTGCAGAATGTGGCAGCCAGGTTGTTGACTGGATCTTCGGAGTCCAGCCATATAATCCTGTGCTTGTGGACTGCACTGGCTGCCAGTGTTTTGGCGAATCACCTTCAAGGTCAGTTTACTGACCTATAAAGCCCCATTGATCTGGGACCTACCTACCTGAAAGAGCTCCTTTGCCCTTCTGTCCCTCCGCTCCCTCTGATCCACTGGCTGAGGTTGCTAGAGATTCCCAGGGTTCGTTTGAAAACATCAGGTGCTAGATCATTTAGTTTTATGGCACCGACCCTGTGGAATTCTCTACCTCGTCAGGTGCGAAATTGCCCGACCGTCCTTAGTTTTAAAGGAGCTTTGAAGACCCACCTTTTTAGCATAGCTTTTAAGGATTTATATTAGTTTTAATTTTATTGTATTTATTGTTTTGTGAATTTGTACAGGCGCTTTGGTTTTAAGAAAAGCACCTTTTAAAAATAAAGATGAATTGAATTGAATTGAATTGAATTGGTGAAAAGAGTGCTTTGTTTTTACCAGGTCTCCTCCCTGCACCATTTTCTTAACCCAGTCATTTATTTATTTATTAGCTTTTAATGACTAGGTAAGTACACTAGACAATAGGCCTGCACATTTTCAGGCACGACCCGAAAAATGCTATCCATGGCTCGTACGGGGATCGAACCCATGACCTTAGCATTATTAACACAATGCTCTAACCAACTGAGCTAACTGGCCGTGTCATTGGTCATTGATCATTGAAATCCTCTATTCTTCTTTTCCTGGTTGTGCTGCTGGCCCTTGGTACTTGTATCACCTCTGAGAAGGCCAGTGAACTTCCTTCCTTCCTGCAGATCTTCCCTAACTCCCTGAACCTACTTTGCAGTACCTCCACCTCCTCCCCAGCTAGGTCGTTGGTTCCCAAATGTATAACTAAATTAGGTTTTCCTCCAACCTCCCTTACTATTTCCCTTATTCTTGGGCCCACCTTCCCCGGCGTCATCCGTGACATACAAACCACCCTTCTGCTTGCATTTGCATCCCCTTTCCTTCCCCAATGAATACCCTTAATTATGGAGTCCCCTATGATTGCCACCCTTCCATTCCCTGCATCCATGCTCCCCGTCCTTCCTTTCTTACCTTCGGTACTAGCTTCTTCACCACCTAACTGCTTCCTCTGCATCCTGATAAACTTATCTCCACATCCACAATTTATTCCCTTAACTGTTTTTCCATCTCCCAATCTGCCCTTCCCCTTTTGACTGTCTGTATATGCTTTCAGTTTTCCCTCCCCTCTTCCTTTCCTTTTCTCTCCCTCCCCCCTTCCTCCACTCCATTTTGCCTGCCTCCTCTTCCCTGCCCACCCTGATTAGTTCCTTCCCCTCCCCTGTACTCCTACTCTCAACTCTAGCTCAACCTCACCTCCCTGCCCCCTCCCTCCTTCCAGACAGTAGTGCAAATCTATTCAATAAAGGCACCACTTTAGAATGTCCCACCCCTGATGCTACTCTCACATTCCCACCCCTTCCCCTCACCACTTGTCATTCCTCCACCCTGGGCTCCCTATTCCTCTGAGGAAGACATACTCCTGTATACTGGGTGCTCCTCTCCATTCCCATCCCCTGCCCGATTCTGTCAGTTAACAGTGGTTTATACTGCCCCCTTAACATGTACAAGTGCCTTTTATAAGTTTCAGTATTATGCAAATGCCGCCGTTGCCCCTGATATCATTATAACGTTATCGATAGCCTTGAAGTCCCTTCCTCACTTTGGGTCATCAAAACACAGTTTTCTTGGTAGGGCTGCGGTAGGCACTTGGCAGCTTCAGCTTTACAAGAAAGTGAGATCGTGATATTAATAAGACTGATAACTTCTTATTCCCTGAACAAAAAATTCTAAATATAGTTAATTTAGGTCCTGGGGCAGGCAGCTACTGGACATAAGTTGCCTGTCCCAAAGGTGTCAGCTGCTGTTTAACACTGAAACCCTGCATAGTAAGATAATACTATCTAATTTTTCATTCGAAATCACTTAAAACTGACCCTACTGCTACTACAAAGCCCTGTTTACACTTGCAAAGCTTTTACACACCAGTGTGGCTCATAATGGTGTCAGCCTGCATATGATCATTTTTTTAAGCCAGTGGTGTACATCATTTAAGGATGCTGGCTTCCACACATGTGTCACACCAGTGTCTTGCAAACTGCATTGTGGGACCCATCCTGCAAGGCGCACCCTGGTGCAATGTAGTGCTAAATTACCATCAGGCAGCTTTGTGTGAAGTGGCCACCATTTACACTACACTTGAAGACACCCACACTAGTTCAGCTCTTCTGTCTGGGAGAAAAGCAGAAGTGTCACTCCAGTTTGATGCCTGCACAGGTTACATACACAAATGTACACTGATGTGGTTCTCCAAGCCATCTACACTGGTGCAGAAATGGGCAGTGTAAACAGGGCTTAACACTCTAACAAACATTCAGAAACAAAACTGCATGCAATTTAACTATGCAGACCACAATATTAGGAGTTTTTAGACTAATATAAGGTCGCACAGCTTAGTGGTCAAGACAACCAACCCAACCTGGTGGCTGTCTTTCTCTAAGAACATTTTGTTTTAGCTATGTACTATAACTGGGTATTAAGGGTGGTAGACGTCATCAGCCCAAAAGTAAAGCATTCTGCTCCTTGAGAAAATCCCTTGGAGTACAGGAAAACGTTTAAGGAGACCTGCAGAGCTGGAGGAGATGCCAGTATAGAAAGTGACGGTAAGAGTATTTTCTGTAATGCTTTGTTGGGGTGGCCTACATGGGTGCAACTGACACTGCAATGTGCAAACTAAGCCTATTAATTACACAGTTTTGTCACATTGAATTGAATGTAGAACCAAAAACAAATAATTGTGTTTTATATGAGATAATGAGTTAGCTGACCGAGGATCAATGCCTTTATTACTTAACCAAACTATTCGGCTGGTCCATTGTTTCTGGTACTGCTTCTTCTGGCCTTATGACCCTTCTTGAGAAACCCAAAACTCTGTACAATGCTAGGCCTTGTCATACTTATAATTTTACAGTCCTAAGAATGCACTATCCCTTTCACCTGTGTTCCCTGACCCATGCCCCTGCCAAGACAATTTATCTCATTAACATGCTCCTCCAGCACCCTCTCTTTGATCATCTACATCTTTTTACTCATGTGTTTTCTTTCCTTCACTTTCCCCTTCTTCTTCTCCTCCACCTTCCCTCGACCCTGGCATATTGTTACAGTTTTGTTGGTTCTACACTATTGTTAGCTTAGCAATTTCTGTTATCACTGTATTTTTGCTAACTGCACCTATTACTGATCCCGCTAATTTCAATACCTGTGAATATCCTGAATCTAGTTCCCTGTTGTATTAGTTTTTAGCTTACTTATTTGTAGAACTAATGTCATTACTTGTGTATATTCTGAATCTAGTTCCTTATTGTGTTCATTTTTCCACCTTATTTATTTGTAAAAATTCCCCAACTCCTCTTTCCCCTGGGTCACACCTGGAAATGAGTCTCGGCTCAGTGTGCATTTCCCGGTCAACAACTTAAACTTAAAGTAACACACACAATATCCTTCTCAGAGGTGCTGCCTGTCAATGGCATGAGTGAGGCGAGGGTACTTTGCATCATGCAGTTTAATGAATGGTTGAAAAAATGGTGTGGAACACAGGGGTTTGGCTTCATTGGGGACTGGGGTTCCACCTGGAGGGACACCAGCCTATACTGGTAGGATGGTCTGCATCTGTCTGGGAAGGAACAAGTCTTTTGAGCAATCGGTTTAAATGCTTCATTGGCAAGCTTTTAAACTAGTCAAGGGAGGCTGATAAGCAGCAGGAAAATCACAGCCTCTCCCTACAAAACAGGTACTAAATGAGAAAAGACCGAGGTAGACAGGTCAGTGGGGATGCTGCAAAAGAAGTAAAGCCATCAAAAAATGGAGAGCAATAGTACCAATCCCCCGTAGTCTGAGTAACAAGCTTCCTGAATTAGTGGCCCTGATGGAGGAGGAACATCTGGATATCGTGGCAGTCACAGAAACATGGTACACACAAAACCATGACTGGGACATAAACATACCAAGATACACTATCTACAGAAGGGACAGGGAGAAGTAAAGAGGAGGAGGAATAGCTCTTTACATAAGGAAGGAATCAAAGCAACAGAACAAAAGGAAAACAGGGAGGAGAAGAAGCACTGTGGGTAAATTTGGAGACCGGCAATGGCACCACAATCCGCACAGGGGTTGTATACAGACCCCCTTCTCAGGGGGAGGAAATGGACAAGGAAATGATAGAAAGAATACTTAGAATGGCAGAAAAAGGGGAGATATTGCTGATGAGTGATCTGAATATGCCAGATGTTAACTGGAGTGCAGTTGCAGCAGCCACTTCAAAGAGGGGTTATTCTAGATGCCCCACAGGGGCATGCCTTAGACAACTAGTATTGGAGCCCACTCAAGAGGAGCAATCTTAGACCTGGTTCTCTCAAATGGAGATGAAGAGAGGATCACAGATGTAGAAGTGGGTAGCCATCTGGGAACTAGCGACCATCGAACAGTATGGTTCACAATAAACACAGCAATAGAGTCAAGCCATACAAAGGCAAAAGTACTGGACTTTAGGAGGATGACTTTACTAAAATGGGTGAGTGCCTAAAGAATGCACTAGCAAATGGGCAGGAAGGAGGGTGGAAGAACATTGGGGAATAAAAAACTGCCATCACAGAGGTAACAAGCCTTTGTGAAGCAAATAAACAAAACAAAACGATGTAAGAAACCACTATGGTTCTCAAAGGAAGTGGTAGTGAAGGTTCAAGAGAAAAGAAAGCATTCAGGAAGTACAAGGAATCACAGAAGGAGTAGGACAGAGAACTGTATCAGTTAAAGCAAAAGGAAGCTGGGAAGGCAGTCAGAACAGCAAAGGCCCAAACCGAGGAAAAGATAGCCAACTCAGTTAAGAAAGGATGAAACCTTTTATAGATACATCAGGGACAAAGGGAAGACCAAGGGAGGGTTAGTGAGGCTTAATAAAGAGGAGAGAGTGTGGGCAGAGGGTGACTGTGAAAGGTAGAGATACTAAACAAATATTTTTGCTCAGTATTTACAAAGGAAGTGGGGAGTACCTAAAACAAACAGTAGAAACACTCTGGATACAGAAGTTGATACCAGCCCATTTACAGAAGAAAGGGTTCTGGAAAGAACTCTTAAAACTGAAGGTGGACAAAGCAATGGGGCCTGATGGGATTCATCCCAGAATTAAAAAGAACTAAGGGTAGAACTAGTGACACCACTGACTACCCTCTTTAACAAATCACGGGAGGATGGGGTGGTACCGAGGACTGGAGAAGGGCAGATGTGATTCCCTTCACAAAAGTGGGAGCAAGGCAGAAGCAGAAAACTACAGACCTGTTAGTTTAACCTCAGTGATAGGGAAAATGATGGAATCACTTCTGAAGGAAAGAATTGTTGAGTATCTAGAGGCCAGAGGGCTCAGACCCAAGGCAGCATGGATTCACAGTGGGAAGGTCATGCCAGATAAATCTGATAGATTTCTTGACTGGGTGACTAAAGTAGTAGATCAGGGAGGGGCTGTGACATGGCCTACCTAGACTTTAGCAAGGTATTTGACACAGTCCCACACAAAAGATTAATATACAAGTTAGCCAGCCTGGGAGTGGGTCTCAAGATGACAGCCTGGGTAAAGAATTGGCTGGAGAATAGGACACAGAGGTAATAGTAAATGGAGTCCACTCTGAAGAAGGGGGTTACTAGTGGGTGCTGCAGTGTTAGTATTAGATCGGTCCCTTCAATGTCTTTATAAGTGACATTGCAGAGGGACTGAAGGAAAGTATGTCTCTTTGCAGATGACACTAAGATCTGCAAACAGAGTTGATGCACAAGGTGTGGAAAGGATGAGAAGGACCTGGCAAGGTTAGAGGAGTGGGTCAAATGTATGGCAGCTTAGATTCAATGCTAAGAAGTGCAAGGTAATGCACCTGGGAAACAAAACCCAGAGGAAGAGTACACAGTGGGGGGTGAGATACTAACAACAACAAAAATGGAAAGGGGCCTGGGGTAGTCATATCAGATGACCTAAAGGTGGGCAAGCAATGTGAGAGGGGCTGCAAGGAGGGCTGGGGGATACTGGGATGCATAGGAGAGACATCACCAGTAGAAAACAAGAAGTTATTATCCCTTTGTACAGACAGTTGGTGAGACCCCATCTGAGTACTGCATGCAGTTCTGGAGACCCAATCTCCTAAAAGACATAGACAGGATGGAGGCTGTCCAGAGGAGGGCAACTAAAATGGTGCAGGGTCTGCACGGAAGGCATAAGAAGAGAGACTTAGGAGCTGAATATGTATAGCCCCCGAGGAAAGGAGGGAGGGGGACATGGTAGAAACTTTCAAGTACCTCAAAGGAATCAACAAAGTCCAAGAGGGTAGCATCTTTCAAAAAGAGTGTGCAAGAACAAAGGGCACAATTTGAAGATAGAAGGGGCGGCTCAGAGTAATTTAAGAAGTATTTTTTCACAGAGAGGTTGTGGATGCATGGAGCGGCCTTCTGGAGGAGGTTGTGGAGTCAAAAACAGTGGTAGAATTCAAGCATGCATGGGACAGTCATAAGGCAATTCTAGGGGTTGGGGGTAGGAAGAAGTAGGCTGCTAGTTAACTAGGATCTGCAGCTTATCCATTAGGTAGGGAAATGGGCAGACTAGGTGGGCCAAGCGGTCCTTATCTGCCATCAAAATCTATGTATCTATGTATCTATGAGTATGTGCCCGATATTTAGCTCCCAAAGTAGAGTTCTGAAAGTAATGAAATTGATGATATGAGTGAGTAACTACCTTAAGTTGAATATTTGGTTGAGTACAGTAAAACCCCAGTTAGCCAAACTTCAATTAACCAAAACTCTCCATTATCCAAAACTGTGGTGTGTCTCCCATCTTAATAGACTATATTGTAAATTGCTGTCACCTACCCAAAAGCCCAGTTATCCAAACAATTGCATATCCCCCAGCACATTCATATGTACATACATACATATACATACATAAACTAAATAAATAAATAATAAAAATATTACACAGGGTCAAATCACCATTTCATGCCAGTTAGCTAAACTTTGGCGAGTTTTTGCCCATTACTCTGAAACACAGCCTTACTAAAGGACTTGATATTAATGCCTTGAAAAGTGTTTTAATAGCACCACCAGCCTGTACTTGTTAATTTTTTTCTCTTCTTTCTTTTTAATCCCATGTGTACCACCATTTTATGCTGTTTCCTATATTTCTGGCAGTATGTGTGTCATTGCATTGACCTGACCTTGGTCACCCTAGGCTGTACTGGTAACCAACAAACTTTAAAATTTGAATGTTGTTTTAAAAATAGTGCCCTAATGATGCAAGCATTGCAGATAATTTTGTCTGAAATAGAGACATGTCAGAAATAGAAAATGAGGGGAAGCACAATATGTAGTTATAAATATTGTTTCTGATTACTCTAGATGTGCTAAAGATTTTGATTCTAATTGCTGCCAGCTGAGCGGAAGTTACAGATGGATGTGGACAGTCAACATGCAATGCATCTTCAAACACAGTCTAAAAAGTACAAACATGTCCCCTTTTGAAAATTCTATGAGCCTAGCAGATTGGATGTCAGAGAGTTCAATGAACATTGCATGAGCACTAATTGTTGGCCTCCAATACTGCAGTGTGCAAGAATAAATTAAATAAGCTCATTTTAATTGCCAAATACATGCCAGCTGGGATAAGATCAACAATCATATATCCAGTGTTCTAAAATCATTCTGTACAGATTGCAATAATAGAATTGTTTGGATAGAAATAGTTATGTTAGCTTGTACGAGTATCATTTTGATTAAAGCGGAAGAAAGAAAGAAAGAAAGAAAGAAAGAAAGAAAGAAAGTTTTTTTTTTCTCCATTTGCCCTGCAAAAAGAGGAGCCTTCCCATTATCTATTTGCCCTGCCAAAAGTGGAGCTTTCCCATTACTGTCAAGTGATAATTATCATGTAGCAGTTGGGACTTACAAATATGGCAACTGGAGTCTGAAGTTCAAAAGGTAGAAGAACAGGCCTGTTTTAATTAGTTGAGTGCAGAGACTAATTGATATGCAAATGAGTGCCTTAACTGTATTAATCGTCTGTTTTACTAGGCTTCCTTGCTAAAGAGTTTCTAATGAGTTTCATAAAATGTGCCAGAATGTAAAAGTAAAGCAAGTCCAGTACCTGCATGGAAACCTCGTGTTCCAGTTGGGCTTATGCTACTGTAAAATTACTGTAGGCACATGGTACTCTCTAATTCAATTTACAGCGTTTATTATACAGTGAGAAGCAGACAAATTGCTATTGGCATGCCAGGACGTTTCAGCTGATGCTTTCATCAGATTTCTGTGAAAATTGAAGCATCCTGGTGTGTGAACATCTAAGTTAATCTGCATTTATATGATAAATGTGTACCTGATGTAATGGTACTATATCTGCCTTGTGGACTCATTAATGATCAGGGGCCAGAGTTAATGAAGTCCTGGTGGAGGTCTGTGATCCTAGGTTGAAAATATAATCATGCTGTGACTCTCCGCAGGGTTAGTTAAGTGGGCTAGTTTTCATTTTGCTTCATTTTTTTTTTTTTATACGGGAGAGCAAGAAGAGCTACATAGCCCTTTTCACAAGCAAGCAGTTGAACATAAGAGACACAGGGTACAGACCAGACAACATCACAATAAATACAGGGTACAGTGATTAAAAAATGAACAGGTGTATAAGGTACACTTTAGGATGATTAGATACAGTTGCAGTTCAAATTGTCAAGCACATGTTGGAGGAGCCTGGAGCTGAAGGATGGAATGTTGTCAATATCTATGAGGCAGACAGGCAGGTAAGAGGCTGTAAGAGTCAATGGCCCTGAAGGTCAAAGCCCTGCCTCGATGTAGTTTTCCTGAATGGGAGCTTGAAGATAACTGTGAAGCGGGAGCAAGTCCCTCGCAGGTTGGACGAGCACTGGAAGAGCTTAGAGATGTATGATGGGGCTTTCCTGAGCACCACTTTGCGGAGGGAAACAGCCAACCTATGGATCAGGCGATCCTTTGCAGAAGGACAGAAAGCTGCAGAATACAGAGCACAGTGGAGGGTGTGAAACGGTAAGCCCGTGAGAAAGTGGCATACACTATTGTAGTCAGTGTGCACTTTGGAGAGGATTCTGGCTGGGGCAGCCGCGTATACAATGGAACTAGTCAATTACAGGGAACAGGAGGCTATGGACAAGCAGTCTCTTAGTTTCCTGAACTAGGAACCATTTAATTGGGTAGAAAGGGCATAGTCTCATGTGAGTAAATTTTACTAGATGGCTGACATGTAAGTCAAAATTTAGGGAGCAGTCCGTGTATAGACCAAGATATTTAAACTGCGAGTTGTGCACCACGTCAGTACGATCCAAATCAAAAAGCTGGAAGGGGTCACCAGTTGTTTGTGCACTCCTGAGAAAACCATGGATTTCAATTTTTTGGTATTGAGAACTAATCTATGCTTTACAAACCAGTGCTGGAGCAGGTCAAAGTCCTGCCGAACGGTGTTATCCATGGGTGCCAGGTCCTTGCTCATACTTAAGATGACAGCATCACTGGCATAGAGAATGGTTTCCATTGATGGGCAAGAGTTTGGTAGCATGTTCAAAAATATGGATAAAAGTAGAAACCAAGAAGTGAGCCATGGGGAACCCTACAGCAGATTTGGCAGATGTCCAAGAAAGAGTTGTCAACAGTGGCCCTATAGAAATGGTCAGTCAGATAATTTTTGTACCAGTGGGTGACTTCATGGGAAAAATTGAGGGGAGAAAGGACCTAAATCAATAGTTCATGGTAGACAAGGTTGAAAGCTATGGTGAGGTCCACAAATACAGAGGCTACCAAATTACCTTAATCAATTGCTCGGTGTACAAAGTCTGTGAACCTCCCCAAGGCAGTTTCCATGTTGTGTTATGAGATTAGATAAAACTCTGTTTTCCACAGAATAGAACTTTAGGTCTGTGATGCTGTATTTAGCAAAGTTGTCCTGGTACAAGATTACGGTTTCAGATACGTACAACTATGCAAAAAGTTTAAGACATAATAATTACAAATGATTAGAAATAATTATGGTTAGGTAGACATGTAGTTACAAAGACCTGTATACAAAATATTACATTTGACTTAACATTTCTAGATGAAAACACAGTCAACTAATACATTTGGAATAAATACAATACAGGATATAAACCCCAGGAAACTTGGTAGCTAAATAACAAACATTAGATATTAGACACAAATATAGGCTTTGGTAAACTCTTTCATTATTGCTCTTCTATTGCTGTTAATTTGTTTATATTCCTAGCTGCTGGGGCTAATTCATTCTAGGTTTTAGGCAAATAAAAATTAGATTGCATTTTGGTATAAATGTTTGTCACCATTGAGACACTTATCCCTTGGTTTTTCACTGCTCTAAGATGGTGATCATGACTTTTTAATATATGAAGGTTTAATAAGTATTGGACATTTAATCTTACTCATTTTCAATTCCTTGAATGCCGCCACTGCAAGCATTCTCCTCCTTCTCGTCTCCAAGGAATCCAAAGCCAGTAATTTAAACATATGACAGTGGTTACAATCAAAGCGGCAACTCAGCACAAAATGCACCATTCTATAATAGGTTTGATCAAGCTTATGCAGAGATGTTTTATTTGCATGTTGATACTGTAGACAATGCTGCCGTAATCCACTGCAGGCAACAATAACTGTTGAGCTATTTTATTTTTTGCCTCTGTGTGTAAAATGGGTCATCCACTTTAGGGCGAAAACAAATAGCACGCAGAAAACAGGAGCACAGGCAAAAGACAGAGACCAAGATGCGCGACAGGGAATTGAGCACCCCCCATAGTGCATACCGCATGTTGCGATGACACCCTCCCTGTGTCACTGTAATTTCCTGCACCCCACGCATCCCCCCAAATATATATGAACATCCCCTACCCAGCACACATTGACAGGAAGAACAGGAGCACAGCATCCTATTAATGGTATACCATGTAAACTATAAGCCTATGAAATTTGGAAGGAGGTTGACATAGACCAGGAACAACAAAGGTTCCAGAATGGATCCTTGTGGAACGCCTCTAAATAGCTGCTCCTTACCTGACAAAACATTTCCGAGAGATACCTGTTGAGTTCTCTTGACAAAGTAGGACCTGAACTAGTTTATTAGTACTGAGGACATATTGACCTGTGAAAGAGGTGACATTAGGATGTTATAATCAACCAGGTCGAAGGCTTTGGATAGGTCAAGGAACACTGTACCCACTGACTCACTTCCTTCAAGCCCCTTGGAGATTATGTTCATGAAGTCAGTTAGTGCAGTGCCCATCATCTTCTTCACCCTAAAACCTGTATGAACTGGAGACACCAGAGAATTTTGTTTTTATAACATGATTTTTTTGGATTTCTTAAACAAACATTTACATTTATTCCTTATCTTTTTAAAAAGTTTCCAGTCCTCGAGGCCCTGGGTACAGTTTGCCTTCCTCCACAAACTGTCCTTACACATGAGTTGCTTTTTGATTTGTTTGCTAACCCAAGGGAAATTGGTCCTAGTTGATCTGAAGGGAGCATTCCTATCACACACTTCTACAAAAATGCTATTAAATTCTCTTACAACAGAATCTACACCAGGTATAAGTAAGGCCCTGTCCACACTGATCACAGTTTTGCTGTAATGGTTATAAAAATGGGTTAGTTCCTACTGTGCTTGTGTGTCTGCATTGGCCATACCGTGTATAAGCATGGTTGTGAAGTGCATCCATACTGGGGAAGATTCTGTGGCAGGGAAACATGGTTTCAGAACCATGCTAGACAGCATCTCACCAGCTGTCCCACAGTGCATGACAACTGTACAACAGTGCTATGCGGGCCATGCTAATGGTGTGATGTGAATCCCAGCATGCATGTGGGCATTGCCATGCAATGGATATTGAAACATGGCTGTGCCCACTGCTACTGGAGTGCACGACACAGATGAAGCAGGGTCAGCCAGATAACTGAGTGGAGAAGAGCCTAGCTTCAGTTTAAAAAAAACACAACTGCTGGGTTTTGGGAACTGTGAAGGAATGGGAGCAGGGAGGTCACCAAGAGTGGGAGGTTATGACCTAGTGCAAACGGCATGTTGATAGTAAGAAGCAGTACATTCTGGCTCCTCAGAGGATCAACAATGCCTGTAGCATGGTGAACATGGTACAGACTCCCATCCACACTGGTCAGGTAACCGTGTTTATTTTCAAACCACATTGAAAACCATGCTAAAACCCTGATACTAACCGGGTTTAAACACGTTTTTCTAACACAGTTTGAAAACATTACCAGTGTGGATGGAAACTGTGCTTAGGAGCTCCTTTAATGTTTTCACATGCCTATAATGTTACAGGAGCCCTAGTGTGGACAGGGCCTAAAAGTCTATCCCAATTTACCTGGTTTATCTGATACCTGAACTTCTGAGGATTAAAGTTTTTGAAACATCTACTAAATTTTACTGAATTTGATTTACGCAGGATATCAATGTGATTACTGAACATTCTATGCAGCAGTGATCACCCAAGGTGGGTGCTTCAACATGCGTGTTTGCTATTTGAATGCCAGGGGCTTTAAAGATAAGGTTTAATATATTTCCTGGACTTTGTAGAGTACCCTTCCTGGTAGAAGTCTCAATTATCTGGAGTAGGCCTAGTGAAGAGAAACTACATGCTTGTCTGTCACCGCTGGGCCCACCCTAGGTTGCATTAAAATTCCCCAACAGTATTACCTCCCTATCATTAATAAATGGAATAAATTTGATGGCAAGAGACTCAAATGCTGTCACTTTAACCTGGGGGGTGGAATAAATTACTCCAGCACCTAGCTTATATCTGAGAAAGCATACCAAAACCATTTAAGTTCCATCCACGTATTTAAAACATAGAAGGTCGATTTGTCCAGTCCTATTGTTCATATATATATAATGAGGCCTCCTGCCCTTCTGGATCTGTCATATCGAAATATATTAAAGTTGTTTATAGCTATCTTTGTGTTTGAGGTCTTGTTGGTAAGGTAAGACTCAGAGATACCTACAGTATCATACCCCCATTTTCAACCCCCACCCTCCAACTGGTCCACTTTACCTGCTAAGCTTCAAGCATTGTTGTGTGCAAGTTTTAAGTTACTTATACTCTCATTAAGCCCTGGGTTCATTTAGGCCATGGAGATCCTTATATTATACATTTTTGTCAAATCTCTTAAAGTTACTATTGATAACCTTTGTTTCCAGAGGTTAGTAAATGTATTTCTATTTCTTGGTGGCCTTAGGTTGGTTTGGTGCCTAACACAAGCCAATGAAAGACTCACAACTTGCCCACGACCACCAAGAGAAGGCCAAATAGCACCCACAGGAGTTTCATTTCGTCGTAGTCTTTAGTACCGCTCCCAAAACTTCCCTTGCTAGACTGGACACCCTCTACAACTCCTTCTGCCACTTTGCACTTGATGCTTCCTCTCTCACTCATCATTGTGACCTCTATAACTCCCTCTCCTTCCTCTCCCTTGAGGATAGGAGGTGTTCCCACTGTATCTCCTTTACAGTTAAATACTGGTTTGGTTCCTTCCCTTCCTATCTCGCCTCCTTATTTATGCCATTCCCCCCCACTCGTTCTCTCCATAGTTAAGACCACCACTCCCTTTCTCTTCCCAGTAGATCCACCTCCAAAGGCCAATCTGCTTTCTCCTACTACCTGCCTAAATTGTGGAACTCCATCCCCTTGTCCCATCGCCATGCCCCTTCCCCTGCTGCCCTTTCTTCTCTGCTTTGCAAACTTCCTCCCCACATCTGCACTTGCAATTAATTTCTCCTCATGTCTCATCTATATGGTATCTGGTTAGATTAGCGCTACATTAATAGCGCCAGTCTACAGAGTGCTAGTCTCTATAGTGTTACCACAGACAGCGAGTGGTGATGTATGGTGCTCACTATATGCGCTCCCCTAGTCACTGTCCAGAGTGCTGCCACAAGACAAGGGCAGCAGGATACCGGGGGCTTGCTGAGCTGTTCCCATGGTGTGAAGGGCTGGGACATGGAGCAGCTCAGCTGGGAGGCAGTGGAGACCAGGGTTCTAATCCTGGTCTCCTAACCTTTTTCCTGAATCGAGACTTTGATTTTTATACAAGGAGCCGTGGAAACCGTATTCCATGGCCCCACAAATTTAACATGCCCCATGATCCCCCCCCCCCAGAGTGGGAATTCTTAAGTTTTGGAGGTGCGGTGGGCAGAGCCCCGCGCAAAAATAGAAATGATGGCATTTTTGCTGCGTTGTTAATGCCGATGGCATTGTGGTCGGGTATGTTCTGACCCAGTGGCATCTACATATATTCGCAGGTGTGCCACAGGGCTCCATTTTGGGTCCAATGTTGTTCTCACTATTCATTAATTATACAATGGCGTGTGAAAATCCTGTAACCTCATTGGTCAAAACATGTCACATGACCGTGGGTAAATCCTGCATTACCCACGGCTGAGAAAATGCATTTATAAAACAACATAATTAAGCACATTATACAGATGGGTCCATTGTATAATTGCAATAAAGCACTCCGGGGTGTGAGTTATTGGGGATTTGCTCACTTCTTGTGTGGTTGTCACTCAGTTGCGCCTCATGACACACCACACAAGGCGTGGGTAAACCTCCAATAACCCACACCCTGGTGTGCCTTATTTCTTAATTACTTACCCAGCTTCTGTGGAGGGGCTTCTGTACACCTCTATGTGGATGATGCAATCATCTATTGCTCCTCTCCTGATATTGATCTGATTAATAGGGAACTTGCTTCTGACTTTGATTCCCTTTAGGGCTGGTTCAGGCACAATCATCTTGTTCTTAATATGAAAAAACTAAAAGCATACTATTTACCCACCTTCCCTGCTCATTGCGTACTCTCCCCCCTCTTAGCATTACCTCTCTCAGTGGTGATACCATTGAGTCTGTCCATTCCTTTAAATACCTGGGCATCACCTTGGTCTCCTCACTCTCCCTTAATACACATGTCTCCAACATCACTAAAGCTCTGAACCAAAAACTAGGCCTCCTCTACTGTATCCGTCTCTTCCTCACCTCGGCCTCCTGCTTAAGATTGCGTCATCATCCCTTCTTCTTCTCCTCCTAACTTATGGTGCTTCTTTACTGCTCTCAACAAATACAGTATCTCAACCCTGTCTCTCCTCTCCTCTCCCAGGCTTACCATAGGGTTGGAAGGTTTGCCTTGGGGGTTAACATCCGCCACCACCACTGTGATGTCCTCTCTTCTTTGGGTTGGTTGCCATATGAATCTAAACTGAGGTATTCCTCTCTGAGCCTCATGTACAGTATAAGCTTGTCCTCAAATTCACACCTCCTTGCCTCGGTGAGACTATACACCTTAGACAAGCTCCACGTGCCCTCTGATCTGCCTCTGTCCCCCTTCTCATAAAGCCTAACTTGCATCTAGCTATCGCCCACAAGTCATTCTCTTTTGAGGCAGTGTCTGACTGGAACTTCCTTCCTCCCTCCGTCCTGTCCTGTTCCACTCTCCCCAAGTTCCAATCTAATCTGCATGCCTCTCTCTCAGCCTCTGTTTTATGCTCCTGCTTCCAATGATGCCTTATCTATTCCTTTACCACCCTATTCCTTTCTCCTTCTCCTACCTAACCCTTGAACCTTGCCCTTTTCCCCACCCCCTGTCCTTACCTTCTTGTACTACCTGCTCATTGTCTGACCCCCCCATACCCATAACTTATCTTTTAGCTTTTAGTTCTGTAGCCTATAGTCTCAATTGTCTAAGCCTTGTATTTATGATTTTATTGAAGTGTATATACCTTTTTTATGCTTTGTCATATTTATGTATCATATTTTTATACCTTCTTTCATGCTGTATGTCGATTTTTGCTATCTCAATGAAAATAGGTTAAAATTTGACCCCACTTTTTTCTTCCTAATTGATGCCAGATATGTTCCACTTTATTTTGGTGGTAAAATTTTCAGTTTCTATCATCATTTAAGAATTTTATAAAAGTTTTAAAATAATTATTTCTCAAGAAAAAAAAAATGGCCGCCTCATTTTTGCACATAAATAAATTTGAGGGCCTGAGGAGGGTAAGAATTTAGACAAAAATGCTAATGTACAGTACACAGCATAGGAAGCATTCAGAAAACCCAAATCAACAGTTCTGCCAATATTTTTCATAACCATAGCAGAAAATTAACTTTTTGGAATAACTTTTTTCGTTGCACTGCAGCTTTAATTTGTTTTTTTTTTTCTGTTTTATTGCACTGTTCTGTATTGCTTGTTGCAACCCTGGGTCGACTCTGAAAAAGGGACTGTAATTACTGTATCTCAGTGGACTTACCCGGTTACCAAAACTCAGATAAATAAATATCCCATCTAATCTATACCAATTTCAATTCTCAGTTCCTACCCTGCATCTCTGCCCTCTCCATTGAATTAATACTAAGAAGCACTTTAGCTATAGCACACCCCTCCCCCCATTTATACCTGTACCAATTTCTTATCGCTGCATACTGTTCACCATTCACTGTCCCGCTACATCAGTTTAGGGATTGTTGTAATTGCACTACTATATATATATATATATATATATATATATATATATATATGTAATAGGCCACGGTCGTGGCCCTATATTTAGGGTTGAGTAGACACTTTAATGTTAAACCTCAAATTCTGTGCGTTAATAACTTTGTAACCGTTCAATGGATTTGCACAAAATTTGGTATGCATGGTGTGGCATGGCAGATATCTTCATTTCTTGATTTGCCAAGTTGTGTTTCAGTCAGATATATGGTTTTTGTGCAGCAAAGTGCCAAAAAAAATGCACTTTTCGCTAATTCTGTTTTTTTTTTCAGGTTTTGTCCGTGGCACTGCAAAGCTGCCGTGTACCCTGCTGGTCTGAATCGTGGCACATAGAAAGAGCTTGGGTCAAAAAACAGGTCACTTTTTGTGTGGTGAAAAAATATTAATCCATTCAAAAGTTATTAAAGTTTTAAGTTCCCATTATAAGTCTATGGGAAAATTTATATGAATGATTTGCGAAAGAAGAATGGGGTTCTGGCCATCTAGTCTCCCCTCACGGTCAAAGAATTTGCAGACTCACATCTGATAAATCTTCAGCCACCAGAAATTTATCGGCCGTGATAGCTGCCATTTTATTTTCAGTTTGCAGTTGGAAAAAAACAAATATCTCAGTGCATGGGTGACCTCTGAAGTAAATGAAGGATGGATTTTGCTCAGGAGACTCTCCTCTATTGGCCCATGCCTCTGGCTTTCTTTAGTTGTGTCAAAAAATAGAGTTTTAAACATTCAAAATCTTAGGTCGCACCTCGTTAACGATTTTCGGCCACGAGCCTGCAAAATCTTCGGCTGCAAGACAGTTTTCGGCTGCGAGCTTAGTCTGCCGGGGACGACCAGATAGTCAGATTTTCTGGACCAGATGTCCATGGGGAAGACCAGGTGGCCTGAATTTGGGACAATCAGATGTCCCCTCATGGCCAAAAATCATGTTAGGCTACGGTTGTGGACGATTTTTTTTGCAGCCTTGAGGTCAAAGAATTTTTAAAGATGTAAAAATTTTAAAATTAAATATCTCTTAAACAGTTTGGTCTTTTTACTTGAAATTTGGAGAGTGTTGAAGGGATGTCCTAGAGATGAGAATTATGCTGTTTAGGTGCTGGAAAATTAATTCTTTGCAGAGATATTGAGCGACGTAGTTGACATTTTCCCCATAGGAATATGCATGGTACTATTGGCTTACAATTTATAGGGTAGGTAGCCCTAGTGGCATGCATGTGCTTTTCAGTGGTTTGGTGTGTAAAACTTAAAGAGGTGTGGCATTATGCCATTGCAAAATTTGAAAATCTCATTTGTTCCGCTTTAATAACTTTTGAACCTTTTGTGCAATTTGCCTGAAATTTGGAATGTAGAAAGATTAATCATAGATCTTTGACAGTTGTGGAATCATAGAGTGCTCAAAAATGTTGAACATTTTCTAAGTTGCTTATATTATGATGTTATGCAGAAATGTGCAAGTTGGTGGGAGCGGGCCCTGTGCTCCCACCAATACATGTTTTTTGGTAGTTATAATACGCTTTCTCAAAAAGTAAAGACATTCTTTGCAAAAAAACTATGTTTAATGCATCATTTAGGGTTACAGCAGAAAAAGTCAGGAAATGAGAACATTAGGGTTGTCCCCTAACACCCCCAACCACCATCCTCCACAGACTGAAAGACAATGGGGTGTTTTGTTGGTGTTGTGAGGCCTAAATCTCACCCCAATCTCCTTTACTGTAGCATGTCCACCTGCTTACATATGGAATGGGGTGAGATTTGGGCCTCACAACCCCAACGACACAGCCTATTGTCTGTCAGACTGTGGAGGATGGTGGTTGAGGGGGTTAGGGGTCAACTCTAATGTTCTCGTTGCCTGACTTTTTCTGCTGTAACCCTAAATGATGCAGTAAATGTAGTTTTTTTGCAAAGAATATATATATATATTTTTTTTTTCTATGCAAAAAAACTGTGTTAATGCATCATTTAGGGTTAAAGCACAAAAAGTCTGGAAATGAAAAATCTTTAGGGTTTCCCCTCCCCTGACCTGCCAATCATCCCAAGATTGACAGATGATGGGGGTGTGTCATTGGGGTCGCGAGCCCTAAATGTCATGCCATTCCATGTGTAATCATATTGACAAGGGATAGCAAAAAAGAATGGGGTGACATTTAGGCCTCACGACCCTGACACACCCCATCATCTGTCAATCTTGGGATGATTGGCTGGTCCGGGGGGAGGGGCAATCCTAAAGATTTTTCATTTCCTGACTTTTGGTGCTTTAACCCTAAATGATGCATTAATGCAGTTTTTTGCATAGAGTTTTCTTACTTTTCGAAAAAGAATACAAAACTAAGAAGTTGCAGAAGTTGGGTGGGCCCATGCTCCCGCCAACTTGTAAATGTCTCCATCACATAAGAGTATGACTACTGAATATGAGATGTATTGCTTAGTTATTAGAGTGGCATAATTGAACAGCTGTTTACATCTCAGACACATAAGCAGTGAAACTATTTCCATGGCAGTAACACTAGGTACCCTATAAATCTGAACGCAGTACCACAATGCAAAACACTATACACAAAATGTAAAGCACGTGACACAATATCTCTACATAAAATTAATTTTGCAACACCTAAATACCATAATTGACATCTACAGGACATGCCGTCAAGACCCTCCAAATTTCAATGTAAAAGACCAAACCGTGTCCGAGATATAACATTTTAAAATTTGAGATTTTCGTTTGTCAGAGTGCCAGAGGTCCACACCTGTTGACATTTAATAGACACAACAACTGAAAACTACATCCATGACACTACGGCTAGGTATCCTATCAATTTCAAGCCACCACCACAGTACAAAACACTGTCCGCAGAATGTAAACTGTGCCATGCAATATCTACGCATAAAAATATATTTTATGACACATAAACACTGTAATTTATATCTACAGGACATGCTGTAAATATCCTCCAAATTTCAAGTAAAAAGACCAAACCTTTTCCGAGATATGTAATGTTAAAGACTAGTAAAATTGGCCTATCTAATGCATTATAAAATCTGGCCATCTTGTCCATATCTCGCAATCAAAGAATCTCATGATCACAGAATTTGCAGGCTCGCAATCAAAGAATTTGCAGGCTCATGATCAAAGAATAAAAAATGCTGAAAATCAAAACTTTGAGATAAATGCAGTAAACCACCACCATGGTTTGACAAAACTAAGCCCCCTGAGCAGAATCCACCCTCATTTGTCTTCCTAGGGCACCCCTGGGCTGAGAAATTAGATTTTTTAATTCGTCCATCTGGTCCCTCGCTCGTGATGCACGATCGCGATCAAAGAATCTTGCTATCAAAGAATTTGCAGGCTTGCAATCAAAGAAATTGCAGGCTCGTGATTAAAGAATAAAAAATGGTGAAACGTGATTGTTTTACAGATTTACATGAAACCAGCACCATGCCTCAATAGAACAAAGCCCCCTGAGCAAAACCCGCCCTCATTTGTGTCCCTAGGCCATCCCTGAGCTGAAAAAATTGTGTTTTTACCTCGCGATGCAAAATCGCAATCAAAGAATTTTGCAATCAAAGAATTTGCAGGCTCGTGATCAAAGATCGTTAGCAAGCCGCGACCAAAGATTTTAAAACATTGTAACTCTATTTTTAGACCATTTTACATCAAACCAAAGGCATGGGTTGGTAGAGCGGAGCCCCCTGAGTAAAACCCATCCAAGTTTTACTTCAGGAGTGACCCCTGAGCCAAGATATTTGATTTTTTACGATCAGAAATGCAAAAACAAGATGGTGGACCTCTCAATCAAAGAATTCTCGGGGACAAAGATTCTTTGACCACAAGGCTGCAAATTTTTTGATTGCCAGGTAGGATGAAATGGCCCAAACCCCATTCTTTGTTCGCAAAACAACCATATAAATTTTCCCTTTGACTTATAATGGGAGCTTAAAAGTGGCATAACTTTTGAATGCCTTAATATTTTTTCACCAATCAAAAAGTGGCATGTTCGGCCACCAAAGCTCTTTCAAAATGAGTCATGTAGCAGAGTAGCATGACATATGATGGCTGCGCAGCACCGCGGGCAATATCCCTAAATGCTTCCAAAACTGGATAATTTTGCATTTTCAGCATTTTCGTGCACAAAGATCGTAAGTCCAACCAAAACAAAATTTTGCAGATCAAGAGATCTACCATACCCCACTGCACATACCAAATTTCAAGCAAATCCATTAAACGAGTCCAAAGTTGTTAACATGCACAATTTTTACTTTAACATAGAAGTGCCTTCATAACCCTAAATATAGTGGCACTATAATAATATATATATGTTTGTGGACAGTATTTGAGAGACTTGGGTGTGCACTTAAAATAAGGTCAGTATTTTACTCATAATTTATTAAAAATACAGAGTTTGTGCTCTGCACTGTTGCCAATATGGTCAAGAGACAGTGTGCATAAAAAAAAGGGTGTATGTATTTTATTTTATTGTGGCAACATTTTAATAATGAAAATAGCCTTAAAAAAGGCAGCCATTTTGTGACGTGTCTGTGCTACACATCTTGTTGACCATTAAATTTAGTGGGCCAGATATTCAAACTGTGCCATGCTGTGGCGCAAGCCCTTGCGCTGCTCAAAAAAGTTGCGCAGGGGTGTGGCCAGGGGGATATTCAACAGAGTTGCGCTATTGAGCAACTTCTTTGAATATTGCCCCCTGGCCACAGCCACTGTGCATGGTGCAGTGGAACATGTGCCACCGTAAGTGGTCAGAGTGGAGCATTCAGATGCAGTGGCGCAAGTTCCATTGCGCCATGCGCAAACCTGCGATATTCAAAAGGTGACATGCAAATGGGGCCATAATTTATGCAAGGCGCGGGGGGGGCATTTGCATCTAATTACGGCCCCATTTGCATGCCGTTAGCATGCTGGTGCGCCGACCCCAACGACTTGCGCCTGGTGCCCTGCCAGGCACCAGCCGTCGGGGAGTGACGCCCCCTGCAGCCCGATCGTGGGCATAACCAAAATGGCCCGATTGTGGGCATAATAGTGTTCCCCATTAGCCCGATTGTGGGCAGAACGTCTGAACTCTCCATTAGCCCTATTGTGGGCATGACCTTATTTCACTTCTATTAGCCCGATCGCTGGCAGAAGCTGATGTCCCTCAGCAGCCCGATCACAGGCATCAGACATCCCCTCCCCAAAGTCCAATATTCCTGGTGGTCCAGTGGACCGCGGGCCGATCGCGGGCATAACGTCAAACCCACCCCCAAAGTCCAATATCCCTGGTGATCTAGTGGCCCCCACCCACCCATGGAGCCCCACCACCGTCCCCATCAGCCGGGCGGGCGGCAGCACCCCAGCCGCCTGCCGCCTCCGCCGCCTGCCAACTGACAGTTTCGAGGGCTGCATGCCCATTGGTTCAGAGCAAGAGCCAATGGGCATGCAGCCCATACTGTACAAGGCAGTCCAGATATGTGAATGAATGAATGGGTTTGACATTATGCCCGCGATCGGGCTTCGCGGTCCACCGGACCACCAGGGATATTGGACTTTGGGTGGGGCATCTGATGCCCGCAATCGGGCTGGCTGCTGGAGGGGACATAACGTTCTGCCCGCAATCGGGCTAATGGGGGGGTGGAAATAATGTTTCGCCCGTGATCGGGCTAATGGGGAAATAACCTATGCCCGCAATCAGGCTAATGGGGGTAATAATGTTATGCCCGCTATCGGGCTAATGGGGGGGACACTTCAGCCTGCGATTGGGGCATGGGGGGCACCGCCGGGAACGAGTGGAGGGCCACCCACAGGCGGCAGCTGCTGTGTTACACCCTGCAATGCGGCAGCTCACCTGTGGGTGGCCCTCGACTTGATCCTTTTGTTTTTGGCTTAAAGTTGTGCAGGTGCAGGTAGGGGGTTGCGCCTGCATAACTTTGCACGGCCCGGCTGAATATCGGGCTGTGCAGTTTATGCATGGTTCCTCCCCCTTCGGTTGCGCATGCCTTCATTAGCATTGCGCTGTTGCTCAGCATGATTTGGTGGGTGCAACTGCCTCCTGCAGAATATCGCAGAATGGCGCATTTTGGACTTGCGCAGGCACAACCCTATTGCGCATGGCTCAACTCTTTTGAATATCTGGCCCACTGTATTTAAAGCACAATATTAAAGTTTCCTTTTTTAGTGGACAGAGTGGATGTGTAACTGTCCCCCAGTGATTACAGATTTTATGCAGATGTAATTATATTTACATGACACCACATGCAATTTATTACTTTCGTGCATTACTGTGGTGTCTTATATAGCTGCATAATTTCTTTTGTACATTCTGCCTTTATGCTTTGAGTTTTTTTTTCACTGTCAGTTCACATTGCTTAATGTGTTTCCCCCACACAAATCTGCAATCCTAATGCAATGGAACATAGTGCCTGCTAGGAGCAGCAGCATCAAAAGCTGTGGCTCTTGCTGTCATGTCCATGTTACCAACGTGGATGATGATGATGATGATGATGCTGGTATTGGTACAAATAGCCGGGACCTGAAGGTGACATCAGGCATTCAGTTTTGGTACTCTGGCTCTAAGCAAAACTGTTCTCTTCCTGCTGCTTCTCCCATTTATCATTCTTAAAAACAGGTAGAATGAAGTGTCATCTATTTTAAATCTGGTGTGCTGCACAGGAGTTTGGACGAATCTCAGAGGTCTCCAGTCACTAGAAAACATGATCTTCAGCATTCTGCTACAAAACAGCAAGTTAAAATTCTGGGAGGCATATTAAATAGTGACTGGCTAAAGTGCAGCAGTTATTCTGTGTCATTTTGGGGACAGGAAAAGTAAAGTATTCACCTTAAGACTTCATGGTCCTGCTGTTTGTGAAGGATCCCTCTTCAAAATAGAAGATGATTGGATTAGTGGGCTGTGCAGCACAATGAGTATATTTTAAAGTTTTGTTTTGGAAGTGTATCAGCAGAACTTTCCTCTGGTTCTAGCACTGTGTAAATGGGGCATATTAAATAGTATAGTTTAAAGTTGTGTATGGGAAGTATATCAGCAGAACTTTCTTCTGGTGCAGCTAGTGTTTAAATAGGGCATATTAAATATTAAATGTTAAAGTTTTATTTTGGGAAGTATATCAGCTGAACTTTCCTCTGGTGCTGACACTGTTTAAGTGGGGCATACTAAATACTATCTGGCTATAGTGCAGCGGTTGTGTTCTATCATCTTTGGGGGCAGAAAAGTTAAATTTGTGTGTTCTCTCATGGCCCAGCTGTTTGTGAAGGGCCCCTCTTCAAAAAGGGGCTGTGCATATACTGTATGTGACCAGTCTAATCAAATAAAATTTTGTTTGAGATTTATAGTTTTTTTGTTTACAATCCATCCAGCGGGTTTTCATTGTATAATTAGATTTTTTTCAGAATATTGCTAATATTGGTGAACTTCCCCCTGGTGATGAAGTTGATCATGTTTGAATGGGGAAAAAACAACACCTGTGGGGTTCCTACTGGTAAATTCTAAGAATGTATATTTGTCGAATGAATGCTGCACCTGTTGATGTGATGATGGCTCTATTGTAGAAGTGCGTATGTGGAATGAATATAAAAGCTGCACTCATAAAATGTTTTAAATAAAAATAAATGCAATTTGTGAGAGATGCTTGTAATTTTTGGAAAGAAGGGGTGATGCTAGCTCTGGTTATGGTAAGTATGTGTGTGCATGTGTGCGTGTGTGTGTGTATGTGTGTGTGTGTGTGTGTGTGTGTGTGTGTGTGTGTGTCTGTGTGTTTGTGTGTGTTGTTATTGTAAAATGATAAAGTTGCCTTTCTTGATGTAAGATTATAAAGGAGCATCATTGTACTGGCATACTGAACTAGGGGATCAGGTGTGGGTGGTGGCATAATATATTGGAACATTTTGAAATAAAAGAAAAATGGGATCTGCCTCAAAAATACTTCTTATGGCATTGGTCAGTTCATTCAATGTTATGGGGGGTTACCACATGTAGGAATGAGACTGCTTCTAAACTAGACATCAAGTGGTGGCATAATATGTTGGAACTGTTTAAAAATAAAAGAATACAGCACTTGGGCCTACCTCAAAATGGCTGCTCATGGCATGGAAGGGGTATCATGTGTAATAATGGGGTCATTGCCTGCGTGTACTAGTGCCTATAGGGCAGCATCATTGTTTTGGATTTATCTGGCATAAACATTTTCCTGATTTATTTATAATAAGACTGTTTCTAAATTAGATGTCAGGTGATAGCACAATATGTTGGAACTATTTTAAAATTAAAAAAATACCGCACTTGGGCTTACCTCAGAAAGGCTGCTCATGGCATTGCTTAGTACATTCAGGGGTATGGGAGGGATACCATGTGTAGTACTGGAATTTTGTTATTGTCTGGGTGTACTAATGCCTGTTGGGCAACATCAGTGGTTTGGATTCATCTGGCAAAAACATTTAGCAGATTTATTTATAATGAGACTGCCTATAAATTAAATTGTCAAGTGTTGGCTTAATATCTTGGAACTGTTTGAAAATAAATACATCACCTGGGCCTGACTCAAGCAGTTTGGATGAGACATTCCATGTGCAGTACAAAAAACCCTGCAGCAGCGGTGTCCCTGTGATGCACATGGTGGTGAGCACAGGGAAGGCCTGTGTGATATTTTGGTATCATTTTCCCCATAATGGCTGGCACTGGGTTGCCAGGGGACACCATGCAGTGCCTGTATCTACAGTTATCAACACCAAACAGCTTGCCTGTGTGCTATCTGGTTGGTAACTGTGGTTGGGTCTGTCCTCAGTTTGACTCTGTGGAGGTACAGTGATGTCAAAATGACCCCTGATGTGGCTCAGGCCCACCGTGTAACATCCAACTGTCTCGTGCCTTGCCTTTGCTTGTTCATGGGGAACTTTAGTGCGTTGTTTTGACTTGTAGAGTAGTTTGGATGTGGCATTCCACGTGCAGAACAAGAACCCTGCTGCAGCAGCATCCCTGTGATGCACGTGATGGTGAGCTTAGGGTGGGCCTGTGTGATATTTTGGCATCATTTTCCCCTCAAAGACTGGCATGGGGTTGCCAGGGAGCATCATGTGGCACCCTGATCTATAGTTATCAGTACCAAACAGCTTGCCTGGGTGCTTTCTGGTTGTTAACTGAGGTTGGGCCTCTCCTCAGTCTGGCTCTGTAGAGCTACAGTGATGTCAAAATAGCCCCTGATGTGGCATGGTACCTATCAATGTGTATTGGCTGTTTGGTTGATAATAAGCCATTAATAAAAGTTGTACCATGTATTTCACATGTTGCATTGCTACTGTGGTGTCCACATTACCCACAGTAGTTTTAAGCAACAGAGATGGTCATGTAATAAATCAAGTGCAACCAAGTGATTTGTTCATGTTTATCTTTCTACTTAATGCCCAGCTTCAGTGTGAAAGGCATGTAGACTGGACATAAACAGTATAAGCTTGAAGTAATGCAACTTTGGTAACCTCCTGTTTGTATTTTTAGTGCTGTCTACATTGGAGGATAGATAGCAACACATAGGTATGGAAGAACATCAAACCATTAGATGATGCCAACAAATACTCTTAAATAGAAAACAGAGACACTGCATTTGAAAATTTGATTTATTACTAGAAATGGGAAATAATCTGTAATGGACACCGAGTTACCCATGAAAGTAGTTTACATGTCATAAATAACTGTACCATTTTTCCAAACTTATGTAACCCCCCTGCAAATGGGGATTCCCAAAAGACTTCCAGGAGCTTGCTTGAATGCTCCAAGCCTGAATGGTGTTTGGCATTTAAGCCATTTATCAGTGAGTGTTTTTAGAGCCTCTGGTACTGTCTCTTTAAGAGCTGTCTGCTTGCAGACATAATTAGTTTGTATGGGGGACTGTGTGCTTCTCTGAGTACCACTCGAGCTGCTGCCAATTCACTTCATTTTGCAGTCACTAGGAGTGCAAAGGAACCTATCTGAAAGATGTAACTGTTTGCCAGAAATTATTTAGAGTAATAATGAAATTACAGTTTGTCTAACCTGCTTTCTTTGCAGTCAGAACTGTGTCTGCTAGTTCCCATTCTAGTTTTGAACTGCTGAACTGGACCAATCAGTGTGGGGTGCTAGCTCTAAAATGATGCCTTGGACGAATCAGAACTTGGACTCATAATCTGAGCCAGCCACAAGAGGATTGTATGGGCAGTGACTCTGGGAGATGTAGTTTAGACCTCAGTGCCTTTTGGACCAACAGCAGCAGTCTATTGTGAGTGACAGCCAATCCAGTCAAGAACTGGGAGGAACTCAAAGGAAGTGCCGGTTTCGTCAGTTGGAGTTCAGTTGAGCTTTGGCAGTGAAGAAGGAAGGAGCCCTGTGCTTTCAGTGTGCAGTTTTAGTCAAAAACGTGTGAAGGCCCAGAGTTCCGGTCTGCAGCTTGTGTAACAGCTTGTTAGGACTGAATCCGTCCTGTGAAAAGAATCAAAGGATCTCTGAAGAGTAGAAACCAGGCTCACCCTGTAGAAGACTGGAAGAATTGCTGAAAATTGTACTGGTCTGTCAGGAACTGAATCTGCTGTGTGTCTCCTCCGGTATTGTGCAGTAATTATGATCGGGATACAGATGCAGCCTGCCTGGTATAGTACTTTCTTTATATGGATGTGTGAAGAGGTTTGTGTACCTCAAGTGAGCCCTGCTGACATTGAAGGACCCTATCTTATTTGGAGGTCGTGAGTACTAATTCAGGGTTGCTCCTGTTGAATTGCCACATTAAATCCAATGGAATTACTGTACTGCTGACTGTTTAATTCTCCTTTTCTCTGTGAAAGGGCCTACCAGCTGCCACGGTTTGGACTAGCCACTAGGGCTTGGGTACCCAGGGACAGTAACTGATAGGGATAGGCCTGTGCACAGAGCCATAGGTAGATTATTAGAGTGATAAGCTAATTAACCTGATTTCCTGTCCTTGTTATATCCCCCAAATAAATCAGACTGCTTTGTTTCAGCAAAGTTATACTGCCTGAGGTATTTGTCTATGTTAAAGTACTGTACTGTGATTGTTGCACTGTATCTCATTTCACAGGAGGTCCCAGTGCGGAACCAGACCTGGGGGTAAGTGTATACTGTGAAGGTAATTCTGATATATTGTGTGGGCCACTAGTGGGAAGAAAGGGGGGTTGCAGTGTCCCAGAGGGCTGTGACCAAGTTAGTTTAACTATTGCAAACCCTGACCTCTGGGTGGAGGCACCCGCCATTGGATCCAGGCCCCTCAACCTGTTAGTGGCAAATCAGGCAGGGGTAGTAGCCCCTGGGATAGCGCCATCTAGGGGTTACACTTAGAAATACAGAACTATCTTTTTATTTTGTATTATGTAACTACCACAAATACTCATTAAAATTAAGGTTGAGTCATGCTGAATTATAAAACTTTTTTTGAGTGTATGAATGTCACACTTTGTCTTTCGAATACTGTCCACATAGCTATATATATAATTGTTGTTTCCCCCACTCCCTTCCCCTGATTACTGCACTGTTGTATGAACTACCTGTATGCAGTATGATTTATCTGTATGTGTTTTCCCCTACTCCCCCTCCCGATTACTGCACTGTTGTATGAACTATGTGTATGTTGTATGATTTTACTGTATGTGTATCTATTGCTGTACCTCCCCAACCCCTCCCCCAGGTCGCACCTGGAAACAAGCCTCAGCTCAGTGTGCCCTCTTAGTGAAACATTTTTAAATAAAATAAAATAAACCATGGAGATATTGTAGTTTTTCCCTTTTGATACAGGAATTTAAGCACTAATTACATGCCTAGGAAATATAATATCCGCAAAGCTATTGCTATCTATGGTGCTGCCACTGCCAAAGATTTTAAAGCGACAGCACTGCCTAGTATAATTTGAAATGAATAGAGCAAACAATCGGGCAAAGAAGGTGTGTGACTGGCTGAAACTGTTGGACGGCAGCATGGGCAGAAGTCATGTTGAGCATGGGTCAACAGACAATACTACTCGATGTACTCAGAAGTCTGGTCGAAGGCTATCCTTTCAAAAACTTTTGACAGGGGATCCAGAAGGGAAATTGGGCTGTAGTTAAAGGTGAGAGGTTTGGGACCCAACTTGTGGATGGGAATGACTGTGACCATCTTCCACACTTTTCAGTAGGCACCAGTAAATAGTGAACAGTCGAAGATCTTGGAGATGTGATAAACCAGAGCCTTATGGCCTAATTTGACTATGCGATAGTCAATCCTAACAGGACAAAGCACAGGTTTGGTGTTAGAGTAGCACAAGTATTTGACAACTTATCAATGGAGACGGGTCTAAAATAGAATTTAGGAGATAAGCTGCTGGTTGGGGTACCTGATGATTGTTGGGTGGTGGTGGTTGGGGAGAGAGACTAGGGAGAACTTTCTTTACTTATTATGGTCCCTGAAGAAGTCCATAAATGGAGTGGCAGTGACCTATGTATCACAAGTAACCCTCTGTTTGCCTTCTATGGCTTAGGATTGGTTGGACATGGACCTACCAGTGAGGTTGTAGATGTTCATTCTGAGATTTTTTGAGTTTCCATAATTAGAAGAGAAGCCAAGTTTTGTGTATGCTCAGATATTTGGCCATCTGATCAATGGAGAGGTATCTAATGTAGAATTTAGGAGAGGAGCTGCTGCTCAAGGTACCCGGTGATTGCTGAGATGGCAGGAGCCTGGGGGAGAACTTCCTGTACTTATCGAGGTCCCTGACAAAGTAATTGCAGGGTTTTAAATAATTGATTAGCAGTTTTTTTCTTGGGACAATACTAACTGTACAGAAAGCATTTATATAGTTTTTCTAGAAGTGTTATGTTTGTTAAACACAGTGAGGCAAGTGCTATGCATTTTCACAATGTTTTAGAACTTTTATGAGCAAAACGCTAATCAGTTTTTAGAGTTTAATAAAACCCTGCATTGAACAGGGTGGCAATGGTCTGTGGGTCACAAGTAACCCTATCTTTGCCTTGTATGGCTCAGGATTGGTTGAATTTGGACCAACTAATGAGGCTGTTGATGTTGATCCAGAGTTTTGGGGGATTTTCATGTAACCCCTAGATGGCGCTATCCCAGGGGCTACTACCCCTGCCTGATTTGCCACTAACAGGTTGAGGGGCCTGGATCCAATGGCGGGTGCCTCCACCCAGAGGTCAGGGTTTACAATAGTTAAACTAACTTGGTCACAGCCCTCTGGGACACTGCAACCCCCTTTCTTCCCACTAGTGGCCCACACAATATATCAGAATTTCCTTACAGTATACACTTCCCCCAGGACTGGTTCCGCACTGGGACCTCCTGTGAAATAAGATACAGTGCAACAATCACAGTACAGTACTTTAACATAGACAAATACCTCAGGCAGTATAACTTTGCTGAAACAAGCAGATCTGATTTATTTAGGGGGCACAAGGACAGGGGAAATCAGGTTAATTAGCTTATCACTCTACTCATCTACCTATGACTCTGTGCACAGGCCTATCCCTATCAGTTACTGTCCCTGGGTACCCAAGCCCTAGTGGCTAGTCCAAACCGTGGCAGCTGGTAGGGGCCCTTCACACAGAAAATTAGTTAAACAGTCAGCAGTACAGTAATTCCATTTGGCAATTCAACAGGGAGCGATCCTGAATTAGTACTCACGACCTCCAAACAAGATAGGGTCCTTCAATGTCAGCAGGGCTACTCTTGAGCTCCAAGAGACTCCTCACACATTTATATGGTAAACAGTCACAGGCAAAAGTCACTTAATGGCAGCAGGATTCACTTGAGGTACACAAGCCTCTTCACATATTTATATGGTAAAACAGAAAGTACTATACCAGGCAGGCTGCTTCTATCCCGATCGCAATTACTGCACAATACCGGAGAACACACAGCAGATTCAGTTCCTGACAGACCGAGTGTAATTCAGCTATTTCTCCAGTCTTCTACAGGGTGAGCCTGGTTTCTACTCTTCAGATATCCTTTGATTCTCTTACAGGACGGATTCAGTCCAAACAAGCAGTTACACAAGCTGCAGACCGAACTCTGGGCCATACACATTTCCCGACTAAACTGCACACTGAAAAAGCACAGGGCTCCTTCCTTCTTCACTGTCAGAGCTCAACTGAAAAACTTCAAACAGACAAACCGGCACTTCCTTTGAGTTCCTCCCAGTTCTTGACTGGATTGGCTGTCACCACAATAGACTGCCCCTGTTGGTCCAAAAGGCTACAAGTCTAAACTACATCTCCCAGAGTCACTGCCCATACAATCCTCTTGTGGCTGGCTCAGATTATGAGTCCAAGTTCTGATTCGTCCAAGGCACCATTTTAGAGCTAGCTTACCCCACACTGATTGGTCCAGTTCAGCAGTTCAAAACCAGAATGGGAACTAGGCAGACACAGTTCTGACTGCAAAGAAAACAGGTTAGACAAACTGTAATTTCATTATTACTCTAAATGGTTTCTGGCAAACAGTTACATCTTTCAGATAGGTTCCCTTTGCACTCCTAGTGACTGCAAAATGGAGTGAATTGGCAGCAGTTTGAGGGTACTCAATCAAAGAAACACACAGTCCCCCATACAAACTAATTATGTCTGCAAGCAGACAGCTCTTAAAGAGACAGTACCAGAGGTTCTAAAAACACTCACTGATAAATGGCTAAAACGCCAAACACCATTCAGGCTTGGAGCATTCAAGCAAGCTCCTGGAAGTCTTTTGGGAACCCCCATTTGCAGGGGGTTACATTCATGATTAGAGAACAGTCCGAGTTTTGTATAGTTAATCTTGGCTTCCCACACTGCTGGTTTACAGCTGTTGTGGAGGGTCTTATAATCCTACAAATGGGCAGGGTCCCTGTTTTGTTTTTTTAATTGTGACCATATTCTGTCTCTGACTCTGAAAAGCCCAAGGAGCTCTTTGGAGACCCAGTCCTGTTTGTTACCCCAAATTCTGAGTCTTTTAAAGGGGCAGTGGCAATCACAGATGCTAGTGAGAATTTGGCAAAAGCATCTACTGTATATCCATAGTGTTATCAAGGCAAGACTACTTGCTGGAGTAAATTATAGAGTTAAGGGCCTCCAGGTTTATATTGCCAAGCCATCTAGAACTGATATAGAGAGGCTTTGCCTGTGGTAGTTTAGTGGACCACTCACAAAAAAATGGGCTATGGTTGCTAATGGAGTAAGGGAGAACTCCATATATATGGATATTCAAGGGGTTAACTACTCCAGTCCAGTCAAGTCTGGATTCATAACTTGTTTTGTAGGTTGTCCCAGTGGGGTCACTAGTAATTTAGGTTAGGCCAAGGTTTAAGAAGCAGACCTTAGCATTGTCTTCATGGCTGGTGGATTCCTTCATATTAAAGTTGCCTAGGAGGAGCTATTCTCTGTTTTTCAGTAGTGATAGTCCAAACTCAGAGATAGCATTCAGGTCCTCAGCAGCAAGGTCTGGGGGGATGTGAACAGTGCTGACTACAAGGATTACATCTTGGCCAAAAAGAATGTCTAGTGAAAATAAATTATAAGAGCCACTGGATGGCAGGGCTGGGGGGGGACTCAGTGACCTTCAGGTGTTTAGGGGTGTAGAATAAACCACACCACCTCTTCTCTTCCGCCTGTCTCTCCTAAACATAGAGTAATACACCAGTTTTAGTTCATCATCCGAAATTTTTTGGTGAGCCAGGTCTTGAACAGGGCAGTGATATCAAATCTGGACTCTGACCCACGCTTGGAAGAGGTCTTTCTTTGCAGTAGTTCTCTGAATGTTCAGCTGCCCTATTCTCAGGGCAGATTTGGGTAGGGGCTCTTCTCTGGGAGAGGGGGCCAAGGGTGAAAGTAGACAGCTAAAGACATGTGAAGTAGGTGTAGGACCAACTGTTTGTGTTTGGGGTGGCACTTTAACCTTTTGGTAGGGGAACCGTGGGAAACAATGGCACTAACACAAGTTGTATGGGTGTTGACTAGTTTAAAACAGCCTTGATAAGCTCATGGCCAGGCTGGGGTAACCCTGAGTGGTTCATAGATACATAGATACTGTCAGCAAATAAGGGCATATGGCCCACCCAGTCTGCCCATTTGAGCCTGTAAGTTCACTTTGTTTTCCTAGAGGTCTGTTGCCCCTTACCCCTACCTCCAGAATTCCCTTATGTCTATCCCATGCATCCTTAAATCCCTGATTATTTCAGTCCCCACTACTTCCTCTGGCAGGGTGTTCCACTTGTTCACATCCATTCTGTGAAGAAATTCTTACTCATGTTTCCTCTGAATCACCCTCCCTCCAACTTCATCCCATGCCCTCTAGCCTTGGAACAGCTTTTTCACTGAAAAATAGTGTATTCTTGCACCCTGTTCCTCCCTGTAAGATACTTGTATGTCTCTATCATATCCTCTTTCTCCCTCCTCTCCTCCAGGGAGTACATATTCAAGTCCTTCATCCTGTCCTCATAGGACTTGTGATGCAATCCATGTACCATCTTTGTTGCCCTCCTCTGAACCGTCTCTACCCTGTCTTTGTTCTTACATAGGTAAGGTCTCCAAAACTGTACACTGTACTCCAGGTGGGCCTCACTAGTGTCTTGTATAGTGGAATTATAACCTCCCTTTTCCTGCTGGTGATGCCCCTGCCTATGCATACCAGCATCCTATTTGCTTTACCTACTGCCTTGTTGCACTGTTTCCCTACCTTGAGGTCATCAGAGATGACAACCCAAAGATCCCTTTTCTGCTTGGTGCTTGCTATATCCTCACCCCCCCCCCCAACTATGATGTTGTTCCAGGGTTTTTGTGCCCCATATGCATTATCTTGCACTTCTTTGCATTGAATTTCAACTGCCAAACCCCTGAACATTCTTCAAGTTTCTGCAGGTCCCTCCTCATTCTGTCTACATTCTCTGGTGTGTCCCCTCTGTTACAGAGCTTTGTGTCATCAGTGAGCAGGGAAATTCTGCCTTCTATGTCCTGCGCAATGTCACTGATGAAGACGTTGAATAGGACCGGTCCCAGCACTGATCCCTGTGGTACCCCACTGGTCACTCTTCCCTCTGTGGAGTGACAGCCATTTACCATCACCGTCTGTGTCCTGCCGCCCAGCCAGTTACCTACCCACTGCACTATTGTCCTGCCCACTTCCATATTCCCCAGTTTGTGTAATAGCCTTCTATGTGGCACAGTGTCAAAGGCCTCGCTGAAGTCCAGATAGGGCATGTCCACTGCCCTCCCCTGATCCACCCCCCTAGTCACCCAGGGAAAAAATTCAATGAGGTTGGTCTGACATGACCTCCCCCTGGTGAAACCATGGTGCCTTGGGTCCTGAAGTCTGTTGGCAACCAGGTGGTCCACCAATCTCTCCTTCATTAGTGCTTCCATGATCTTCCCCACTACTGAGGTGAGGCTGACTGGTCTGTTGTTCCCCACTTCCTCTTTGTTCCCGCTTTTGTATAAGGAGACTACATCTGCTGTCACCCAGTCTTTGGGTACCTCCCCTGTTCCTAGTGATCAGCTAAACAGGATTGCCAGAGGTTCAGCCACCACCTCTCTTAGTTCTTTAAGGACCCTGGGGTGCACCCTATCTGGCCCCATTGCTTTATCAGCTCTTATTCCTTCCAGTTCCTTCAGGACCCTTTCTCGTGTAAAGGGACTTGTCCATTTCTGCACCATTTCCACCCCTTGTACTCCCTTCAGGCCCATTACCCTCCTCTTCTTCAGTACAGACTGAGCAGAATGCCTGTTCAATATGTCAGCTTTACTGTTGTCATCCTCCACGCAGCCCTCATCCTCCCCTTCAGTCTCACTATCCCTCCCTTTACCTTTCTTTTTTCACTCATGTACCTGTAAAAGGTTTTGTCCTCTCTACCCACTGATTTTGTAATGCGCACTTCTGTCTGAGCTTGGCATCCCTTACTGACCTCCCTGCCTCCCTTTGCTTCTCCTGGTAGTTCTCCCTAATCCCTTCTGCCTGTGTCTTTTTGTATTGCCTGAATGCAACTCTTTGGTTTTCATGTTCTCCGCTACCTCCTTGGAAGACCATAATGGCCTCCTCTTCCTTTTCCCCTTGCTAACCTGCTTAATGCATAATTCTGTTGCTTTTGTAATCCCCATTTCAAATATTGCCCACTGTTCCTCAACCCCTGATTCTTGCCCCATTTCCATTAATGCCTCTTTCAAGCATCTCCCCATTTACCCAAAGTCTGCCCTCCTAAAATCTAGGATACTTGTTTTTGTGCTGTTTGGTTCTGCTCCTTCTGTGATTTCAAACCACAATGACTAGTGATCACTGTTCCCCAGGTGCTCCCCCACTGTTACCCCTACCACACTGTCCCTGTTTGTGAGCACAAGGTCCAGTATTGCCTTCTGCTGAGTTGGTTCCATGACCAGTTGCTTGAGGAAGGCACCTTGAAGGGAGTCCATGATAAATCTGCTCCTGGTTGATGCTGCTGCTGGGAGGCTCCAGTCCATGTCTGGAATATTGAGGTCTCCAACCAGCACCACCTCACTCTTATCTGCCATCCTTTGGATGGCTAGCAACAGCTCCCTATCTGTTTCTTCCTCCTGGGCTGGTGTTCTGTAGACCACCTCTGTGTGGATGGCTGGACCCATTTTCCTTTCCAGCTTAACCCACAGTATCTCCCCCCCCATTTTGTTCCTCCTGGATCTCTGCAGCCTTCATGCCATCTTTCACATAAAGTGCCACTCCTCCTCCCTTCCTATCTGCCCTGTCTCTGCTGAATATGTTGTAGCCAGGTATGGTCATCTCCCAGTCGTGGTTATCATTACACCAGGTTTCTGTGATGGCCACAATGTCCAGGTCTGACTGCACCATGACAGCCTCCAGATCCTCCATTTTGTTGCTAAGGCTCCTGGCACTGGTGCACATGGCTTTCCATGATTTGAACTCCCTGGACTGTTTGGCTGTTCTACTCCAGCCCCCTCCCTGGTTCTCCCTGCAGTCTGTCCTTCTGTTGAATTTTGCCACATTTCTGCCTATCCACCTCTTGGGTGCTTATTTCCATCTTCTGCACACCGCTTTGTAGAGATATCCACTCCTCCTGTTCACTGGTTCCACTGCTAGCTGTGGGGGGTGGGCAGTAAGGTACCCTCCTTGCTGGTCTGCCACCCCCCTTGGCTAATTTAAATGCTTGTCCAGTTGGCAATTAAGCTTATCATTGAGTGCTTGGATTCCCCTCCAGGATGGATGCAGGCTGTCAGGCTTGAACAAGCCTCCATCCTCCAGGTGGGTCCCCAGTCGCCAATGAATCCAAACCCTTCCTCACAGCACCAGTTCTTCAACCATGAGTTAAAGTTCCTGGTGCATGTCTCCCCATGCCTCCCATGCCTCCTCTCACAGGTAGTACTCTGAAAAGGTGACAGAAGTAGCTACTTGCTTGGAGGCCCTCTCAATTTCCTAAACTCTTCCTGAACTTCCTTAGGCTCCCCATTTGCCATGTCATTAGTACCTAGGTGGATAATGACATCCAGCTCACCCTCCCATCTTGCCTTTCCAGCAATCCCCAGGATCTTCCTCCCATCCCTCCATGCTGTGGTACCTGGTAGGCACCACACCTCCCTGTCCTCCCCCTCCTGTGTTCCTAGCTGGATCCCTCTTGTGATAGAGTCCTCCACCAGGATTCACTTCCTCCTCCTCTGGGGTCCACTGCTCTCCCCACTGAGGTCACCTTCTTGGCTGACCTCCACATCCTTCCCTTCCACATCTCTGGGTACCTGTATTTGATTGTCCCCATTTGCCAGTGCGGCATATGAGTTATGGAGTGGAATAGGATCTGGGATGTGCCTCTGCCTGACTGCCCTAACCCTCCCTGAGCCCACCATCCTCCAAGTGCTCCTCGTTCTTGGCATCCTTTGAGGCAGCGGCATTGGACTGGGTGGTCTCTGGTTAGGGGTGAAGGTACTCCTGACCCAGTTTACTTCCGCTCTGAGTCTGGCTACCTCATCCTGCAGTCCAGAGAGATGCATGCAGATAGGGCAGCATCTCAGCATACAGAAAGTCTGCCTGAATACGGCTGCTCTGCAGCCATTGCATTGCACCACTCCCCACATTATACTGCACTTATATTGCTATTCCAGTACTTGTGTTCCCTTTTTATTAATTTACTGTCTTAAAGATCCTGCCACCAATCCTCAGATACTTCTCTTTAAAGAAGGAAAATAAATAAAAATTAGTCAAAACACTTGTGCCGAGGGTGGGCTTCTTACCCCGTATGCCCCTCTTACTCCACAACCCCTGCTATTCCCTGTGCTTAGCTCCTATCAGTCAGATTTAACAGGGCATATAATTAAGAGTAGGGGGCAGGGGAGGGAGGGTGACTAAGCTCCACCTCCAGTTAGCACATAGCTGAGGTCAGAGGTCAGACAATTAGCACCCCTCAAGCCAAACTACAGGGCAAGCCAGACAAGCCAAGACTAAACTTTCAGCAATTAAAGACAGTAAAGGAATACACCACTACTACAAGCACACCAAACTAGGTTTTACATTTTCAACAGCCCAAAAACAATTCTAAGTAAAGATAGCAAAGAAATAACAGTGTCATTAAAAACCCACAAATCTAAGTTTAAAACAAAAAGAGCAATGAGCAGTTACTGCAAAGCACTGAAATGAATCTGGATCCTTCTCCTTCTGGCTTCTTCAGGGTTCAGGGTGAAGGGCCATGATTGTTGCCACATATGGTGAGGCATACTAGCAGGGTTAGGAAGGAAAATATTTTCTTTGGGTAGCAGGCCCTAACCCCAGGCAAGTGGGTGGTTGCTGGACAGTCAAACTACTGGGAACACCATACCACCTAATGAGGTATGGGCAACAAACTTTAAAACCAGGCAGTAGTATAAAACCAGGGGGTAGAGCCACCAGATAGGGGCAACAGTAGGGGCCTGTGACCATCAGTAGCATTTAGTAGATAAAATGTGGGGGTTGTGGCCACTCACTAGGGAGCAGCAGCAGGGAACCTGTAGTCAGTAGAAATAAGGAGATTATGGTTATGGCCAATTAGCTAGGGGAAGCAGGAGGAGTCACTGACAGCAGTCAAGCAGGATTGGGGGTAGAAGCCACCCAGATAGGGGCAGCAGTAGGGAACCTGTAACAACAATTGAGATCAACCAGAAGATGGTGGCCACTTGGGTGGGGGCAGTGGGGAACCAGAAACAGCAGAACGTTAAAACTGAGCTACATGGGCAGCAGCAGTGTAGCTAATACAACAGAAACTACAGTTAGAGGGTCGTCTTGCACATGGTATACCTGGATGGGGGCAACTGCAGGGTACAGTAGTAGGCACAGCCATTTAAGCACAGCACTACACTTCAAAGACCCTCCTTTCTCCTACCCTTACCCTAGACCTGAGGAGAGCAAAGGTCACACTACTTAGTGCTCTTCCCTGAAATAGTTCTGTGGCATGACCTGCCCTAATGCCATCTGTTCTGACTGACTTTAGCAGACTCAGTACTTCCCTTCCAGCTGTCTCACTCATGCTGGCCTCACACAAGTATATCCACATGAGGGGTGGCCTTTTGAGTGTCACAGGCTCTACCTGTGGTGCACCTGATTGGATGGCTTCTGTCCAGGAGGAGCTGCCTGATTGGTGGGGGCTATCAGTGATCTGATTGGTTCAGTGGCTGAGGAGCTGCTGTGCCTGATTGGTCAGGACAGCAGGCTGGGAAGAGTCCAGTGGAAAGGCAGATTGGGGTCCAAGCAGGCATGCCAGTTGGGTGGCGTGCTATTCAGCAGCTCTAGACATGGTTCTGGGTGAGGTAGCATACTTGCTGGTTGTGAGTGTGTGTGTCCTGAGCAGTGGCAGGCAGCGATGGGAATCTGAGGAGTGACTGACCAGTCTTTTGATCATCCCTGGCTGGATGTTCCTTATTGGATGGCTTCTGTCCTGGGGGAGCCTAATGATTGGCAGTGGTCCCAGTGATCTGATTCACTCAGTGACTGTGGAGCTGCTGGGTCTGATTGTTATGGACAGCAAAATGGTGAGAGTTTGAGGGGAAGGCTGGCTGCAGTGGAGATGTGCCAGCAGGTTTGCATGCTGATCAGCATCTCCAGCTGCAGTTCACAATGAGGTGGCATCATAGAAATATAGAAACATAGAATTTGACGGCAGATAAGGACAGCTTGGCCCACCCAGTCTGCCCATTTCCCTACCTAATGGATAAGCTGCAGATCCTAGTTAACCAGCAGCCTACTTCTTCCTTCCCCCACCCCCTAGAATTGTCTTTTGACTGTCCCATGCATGCTTGAATTCCACCACTGTTTTTGACTCCACAACCTCTCCGAAGGCCGTTCCATGCATCCACAACCCTCTCTGAGAAAAATACTTCCTCAAATTACCTCTGAGCCACCTCCTCTATCTTCAAATTGTGCCCCTTGTTCTTGCACACCTCTTTTTGAAAGATGCTACCCTCTTGGACTTTGTTGATTCCTTGAGGTACTTGAAAGTTCCTATCATGTCTCCCTCTCCTCCTCCTTTCCTCGAGGCTATACATATTAAGCTCCTAAGTCTCTCTTCATATGTCTCACCGTGCAGACCCTGCACCATTTTAGTTGACCTCTCTGGACAGCTTCCATCCTGTCTATGTCTTTATGAGATTGGGTCTCCAGAACTGCACGCAGTACTCCAGATGGGGTCTCACAGCTGTCTGTACAGAGGGATAATAACTTCTTTTTCTACTGGTGATGCCTCCTATGCATCCCAGTATCCCCCAGCCCTCCTTGCTGCCCTCTCACATTGCTTTGCCCACTTTTAGGTCATCTGATATGACTACCCCCAGGTCCCTTTCCATTTTTGTTGTTAGTATCTCACCCCCCATTGTGTACTCTTCCCCTGGGTTTTTGTTTCCCAGGTGAATTACCTTGCACTTCTTAGCATTGAATCTAAGCTGCCATACATTTGACCATTCCTCTAACCTTGCCAAGTCCCTTCTCATCCTTTCCACCCCACCTTGTGCATCAATTCTGTTGCAGATCTTTGTGTCATCTGCAAAGAGACTTACTTTTCCTTCCAGTCCCCCTGCAATGTCGCTTATAAAGACTTTGAAGAGGACCGGTCCTAATACTGAACCTCATGTACCCCACTAGTAACCCCCTTCTTCAGAGTGGACTCATTTACTATTACCTCGGTGTCCTATTCTCCAGTCAATTCTTACCCAGACTGTCATCTTGGGACCCACTCCCAGGCTGGCTAACTTGAATATTAATCTTTGTGTGGGACTGTGTCAAATGCCTTGCTAAAGTCTAGGTAGCCATGTCCACAGCCCCTCCTGATCTACTACTTTGGTCACCCAGTCAAAGAAATCTATCAGATTTGTCTGGCATGACCTTTCCACCGTGAATCCATGCTGCCTTTGGTCCTGTGCCCTCTGGCCTCTAGATACTCGACAATTCTTTCCTTCAGAAGTGATTCCATAATTTTTCCTACCACTAAGGTTAAACTAACAGGTCTGTAGTTTCCTGCTTCTGCCTTGCTCCCACTTTTGTGAAGGGGAATCACATCTGCCGTCTTCCAGTCCTCGAGTACCACCCCATCCTCCCATGGTTTGTTAAAGAGGGTAGTCAGTGGTGTCACAAGTTCTACCCTTAGTTCTTTTAGAATTATGGGATGAATCCCATCAGGCCCCATTGCTTTGTCCACCTTCAGTTTTAAGAGTTCTTTCAGAACCCTTTCTTCTGTAAATGGGCTGGTATCAACTTCTGTATCCAGAGTGTTTCTACTGTTTGTTTTAGGTACCTCCCCTCTTCCTTTGTAAATACTGAGCAAAATATTTGTTTAGTATCACTGCCTTTCACAGTCACCCTCTGCCCACCCTCCCTTTATTAAGCCTCACTATCCCTCCCTTGGTCTTCCTTCGCTCCCTGATGTACCTATAAAAGGTTTTATCCCCCTTCTTAACTGAGTTGGCTATCTTTTCCTCGGTTTGGGCCTTTGTTGTTCTGACTGCCTTCCCAGCTTCCTTTTGCTTTAACTGATACAGTTCTCTGTCCTGCTCCTTCTGTGATTCCTTGTACTTCCTGAATGCTTTCTTTTCTCTTGAACCTTCACTGCCACTTCCTTTGAGAACCATAGTGGTTTCTTACATCATTTCGTTTGTTTACTTGCTTCACACAAAGGCTTGTTACCTCTGTGATGGCAGTTTTTATTATTCCCATTGTTCTTCCACCCTCCTTCCTGCCCATTTGCTAGTGCATTCCTTAGGCACTCACCCATTTTGGAAAAGTCAGCCCTCCTAAAGTTCAGTACTTTTGCCTTTGTATGGCTTGACTCTATTGCTGTGTTTATTGTGAACCATACTGTTCGATGGTGGCTAGTTCCCAGATGGCTACCCACTTCTACATCTGTGATCCTCTCTTCATCTCCATTTGAGAGAACCAGGTCTAAGATTGCTCCCTCTCGAGTGGGCTCCAATACTAGTTGTCTAAGGCATGCCCCCTGTAGGGCATCTAGAATAACCCCACTCTTCGAAGTGGCTGCTGCAACTGCACTCCAGTTAACATCTGGCATATTCAGATCACCCATCAGCAATATCTCCCTTTTCTGCCATTCTAAGTATACTTTCTATCATTTCCTGTCCATTTCTCCCTGAGAAGGGTCTGTATACAACCCTGTGCAGATTGTGGTGCCATTGCCGGTCTCCAAATTTACCCACAGTGCTTCTTCTCCTCCCTGTTTACCCTTTTGTTCTGTTGCTTTGATTCCTTCCCTTATGTAAAGAGCTACTCCTCCTCCTCCTCCTCTTTTACCCTCCCTGTCCCTCCTCTAGATAGTGTATCCTGGCATGTTTACATTCCAGTAATGGTTTTGTGTGTACCAGGTTTCTGTGACTGTCACGATATCCAGATGTTCCTGTAACCCCTAGATGGCGCTATCCCAGGGGCTACTACCCCTGCCTGATTTGCCACTAACAGGTTGAGGGGCCTGGATCCAATGGCGGGTGCCTCCACCCAGAGGTCAGGGTTTGCAATAGTTAAACTAACTTGGTCACAGCCCTCTGGGACACTGCAACCCTTTCTTCCCACTAGTGGCCCACACAATATATCAGAATTACCTTCACAGTATACACTTACCCCCAGGTCTCGTTCCGGCACTGGGACCTCCTGTGAAATGAGATACAGTGCAACAATCACAGTACAGTACTTTAACATAGACAAATACCTCAGGCAGTATAACTTGCTGAAACAAGCAGCTCTGATTTATTTGGGGGATATAACAAGGACAGGGGAAATCAGGTTAATCAGCTTATCACTCTAATAATCTACCCATGGCTCTGTGCACAGGCTCATCCTATCAGTTACTGTCCCTGGGTACCCAAGCCCTAGTGGCTAGTCCAAACCGTGGCAGCTGGTAGGGGCCCTTTCACACAGAGAAAAGAGAATTAAACAGTCAGCAGTACAGTAATTCCATTTGGATTTAATGTGGCAATCCAACAGGAGCGACCCTGAATTGTACTCACGACCTCCAAATAAGATATAGGGTCCTTCAATGTCAGTAGGGCTCACTTGAGGTACACAAACCCTTCACACATCCATATAAAAGAAAGCACTATACCAGGCAGGCTGCATCTGTATCCCGATCTGCAATTACTGCACAATACCGGGAGAAGACACAGCAGATTCAGTTCCTGACAGACCGAAATGCAATTTTCAGCACCTTCAGTCTTCTACAGGGTGAGCCTGGTTTCTACTCTTCAGAGATCCTTTGATTCTTTTCACAGGACGGATTCAGTCCTAACAAGCTGTTACACAAGCTGCAGACCGGAACTCTGGCCTTACACGACTTTTGGACTAAACTGCACACTGAAAAAGCAGGCTCCTTCCTTCTTCACTGCCAAAGCTCAACTGAAACTCCAACCCACAAAACCGGCACTTCCTTTGAGTTCCTCCCAGTTCTTGACTGGATTGGCTGTCACACAATAGACTGCTGCTGTTGGTCCAAAAGGCACTGAAGTCTAACTACATCTCCCAGAGTCACTGCCCATACAATCCTCTTGTGGCTGGCTCAGATTATGAGTCCAAGTTCTGATTCGTCCAGGCACCATTTAGAGCTAGCTTACCCTACACTGATTGGTCCAGTTCAGCAGTTCAAAACTAGAATGGGAACATAGCAGACACAGTTCTGACTGCAAAAGAAAGCAGGTTAGACAAACTGTAATTTCATTATTACTGTAAATGATTTCTGGCAAACAGTTACATCTTTCAGATAGGTTCCTTTGCACTCTAGTGACTGCAAAATGGAGTGAATTGGCAGCAGCTTGAGTGGTACTCAATCAAAGAAACACACAGTCCCCCATACAAACTAATTATGTCTGCAAGCAGACTCCTTAAAGAGACAGTACCAGAGGTTCTAAAACACTCACTGATAAAATGGCTAACGTAAACACCATTCAGGTTGGAGCATTCAAGCAAGCTCCTGAAGTCTTTTGGGAACCCCCATTTGCAGGGGCACCTTCCTGGCCTGGGAAAGCTTGATGTCCCAAGCACAAGTAATTCCATAAGTTTCAACTGCAACCATATTCATTTGCATTAGGCTCGCATGTAATCATCAGTCAATATATCATTTACCAGAACACATTTCTGAAACATTGCAGTACGTCACTCTTTACACAGTATTACATACACATTGTACCATAACTCGTTATTACCTCTTGTACATGGAAACCTGAAGAGAGGGGCCCTTCCTATCAGTTACCTTGGGGCTGGATGGGGCAAGGCACCATTTAGAGGGCAACACAAGTAACTTGGAGTTAGCACTGATGCTCAGTTTGGGCAATGAGCTCGGGGACACATACACTCCTTTATGGACAACATTGAGAGGCAAGTCCACAGGCCTCCCAAGTGAATCATAACTGAGGTGCACCACAGGCTTTACAGCTCGACCAGTCTTTCTAGGGGGAACTGTTATAGTCTCTGCACTCTGAGCCTCATTTTCAGCATTGTACTCACTTGTCAGGGGAGTCTCCATGGGGGTAGAGAGGCTAGAACTTGGGCACTTTCAGCTCCAGGAGTTACAGTTCTGAGTCCACAACATTTGCCTCACATGGAGAGCTTTCGGACACTGGCAGTGGACTGTCAAGGCACTCAAAATACTCTTCTTGTTCGGTGTATCACCAGTCTGCCCTAATCTATCATTTTCCTCCCTGAAAGCTCAAACAGTTCAACCATGCACAATGATTCCATTTCATCTGATCTGATGCTTTGCACTTCACTTTCTGGGAGCATTGGCTCCAGGGACGAAGCTGGGGGCTTGGACAGTCCAGAAGGCCCAGCTTCATCTCCAGTATTGACTAGGGATTGCCTCAAACAATTGACTCAGTTCAGTAAGAAGGATAGTATTCAAAGTCACTCTCACTTTCTTCTGATATGGACTGACAGTCATGCTCAACTGGGACTTGTGGGGGAACACTTTAACTCTGCTTCTGTAGGTGCAGACTTCCTTGGTCTTTTCTTAGCAGCAGCTCTAGTCACTGGTCCAGAGGGGCATCTCTAGGGCTCAGACTCAATTAAGATTTGTCCAATGGGCAGTAAATGATTTCTATGCATTGTTTTTACATCTTTTGAATTATTCTCAGGCCTTACTTTGTACACTGGCAGATCATCTAGTTTGCCCACTACAATGTGAGGAGATGGTGCCATCTGTCAGCAATCTTGTGCTTGCCATGCAGTCCCAGATTTCTTAGCAATAGCCGATCTCCTCCTGGAGTTCACAGTAGCTTCACCTTTTATCATACCTTTCTTTGTTGGCCAGATTTCTTTTGGCAGCCATGGTTTGAAACCAGTTGAGTACGCATGAGTTAGCTGGGCCTTTAATCTGCACATACTGTAAATAGTTGTCAGCTTGAACCCCATCAGGAGAGACCCCAAACACACATCTACTGGTAGTCGAGCTTCTTTCCAAACATCAGGCGGTAGGGGAGAATCCAGTGGCATCACTTTGGTGCAGTTATAAGCATGTACCAGGGTGCTAATTTGTTGGCTCCATCTAGGCTTGTCCTTTGGGTGCAGGGTGCCTAGTATATCTAGCAAAGTGCGGTTGAAACGCTCAGGCTGTGGGGTCCCCTGGGGTGGTAAGGAGTGGTTCTGGACTTTCGCACTCCCCACAGAGAAAGCATCTCTTTGATCAGACGACTCTCAAAGTCTCTCCCTTGATCAGAATGGATTCTTTGTGGAGCCCCATAGTGAACAAAAAAGTTTTCTACAAGTACTTTGGCCACAGTGGATGCTTTCTGGTCTTTGGTGGGGAAAGCTTGGGCATATCTCATGAAATGGTCAGTGATCACCAGCACATTACTGATATTTCTTTGATCTGACTCCAAACTCAGAAAATCAATACAGACCAGCTCCATGGGTGCACTGGTGGTGATGTTAACAAGGGGCAGCCCTCTGGGGCAAAGCTTTCCTCCAGGCAGCTGCCTGACAATGTGTTTGCTCCACATCAGCCCCCATCTTAGGCCAATAGAATCTGGATCTCACCAAGTCAAGTGTTCTGTCTATACCAAGGTGCCCCATGTGGTTGTGCAAGGACCTCCGTTCTGAGTCTCGAAAGGCAGTGGGCAGCACTAGTTGTTGTTTGTCTACTTGTCCCCTCTGTCTACTGTTTCTCTGTATAACAGTTTATTGAGCAGTTTCAACTTAGGACCTTCTTTGTATAACAGTGCAGTTCTCAAATCAGTGGAGCGTAATTTGGACACATCTTTCCTGCATAGAGGGCTTCTAAAGCTGCTTTTGATCATGGGATCGCTGGGATTGAGCCCGCCTGAATACTGTCATTGTCCAGCTGAGGCAGTGCACCAATGTCTATTGCAGAAAAGTGGCAATAAGCAGCAGGTATGCAATTCTCAGAGGCTCCCAAGCAATCCACCATGCAGTCACTGCGTCCGTGACATTTGTTCCTCCCTGTCAAACTTCGGCAGAGTGCCCGAATGTCAGGTTCTTAATCGGACCCAATCATTCTGGGGAACAGGCCTCGGGAGAGAGCATCAGCATCTATGTGGTTCAGACCTGCTCGGTATTCGAGAGCATAGTCATATGTAGATAATGCAGAAAGCCACCTATGGCCAGTGGCATCCAACTTAGCTGAGGTCTGCACATAGGTCAAAGGATTGTCAGTTTTACTAGTATTTTAGCCCCATACAAGTACTCATGGAATTGGTCAGCAATAGCCCACTTCAAAGCTAGGAACTCTAACTTATGTACAGGATAGTTCTTTTCGGATGGGGTCAGGCTTCACTGGCAAAGGCCACTGGTCTCAGGCCATTCTCGTGCTCTTGGTACAACACAGCCCCAACCCCTGCAAGCTAGCATCAGTGTGCAGGACGAAGGTTTTCTTGGATCGGCATAGGCCAGCACTGGAGCATGGGTAAGTTGATATATGATCTCATGAAAAGCAGTCTCACAATCAGGAGAGTCCAGCGGGCCCCAAATACTTCACTCGGATGAAAATACACTCTTTCAGTCTTGAGGGACGCTGACTTTTGTATTTTTTGTGGGTTGGGGATACTCTTGAGTAAGGTTAAGTAAAGGGCGGATCACTCTTGAATAGTCCTTGATGAAGCTACCGATAATAACCACAGAATCCCAGGAATCTTTGCAGTTCTTTTAGATTTTGGGCTGTGGCCAGGTGGTCAAGGCCTCAACTTTACTTGGGTCGGTCTCTATTCCTCGGTGGATACTATGTGTCCCACATACTTTACTGATGTTTGAAAGAATTGACACTTATCAATGGACAGTTTAAGGCCAAAGTTCTCCAGTCGGTCCAATACCTTAAATAATCTGCTCTCATGTTCCTCCAGTGAGCTGCCAAACACAATAACATCATCTAGGTATACCAGGCACTCTGGTAAGTTCATGTCCCCCACTGCACGCTCCATCAATCATTGAAAAGTGGCTGGGGCACCTGAAATCCCTTGAGGCATCCTCATGAATTCATAGAAGCCAAGCGGACAGATAAAGGCCATCTCTCACGGTCATCTGGGGCCATCGGGATCTGGTAGTACCCATCATGGAGATCCAGCACAGAGAACCACTTGCTCCCGCTTAGGCAGTCCAAAGCATCCTGAATGTGGGGCATTGTGTACTGATCAGGGATAGTCCGCCAGTTTAAGTGCGATAATCCACACACATCCTTACTGTTCCATTCTTTTCCTCACTACCACAATGGGGAAGCATAAGGGCTTCTGGATTCTTGTATTACACCAGCAGCTAACATCTCTTGCAGATGCCGTCTCACATCATCTATGTCAGCAGGTGCCAGGCGTCGAGACCTCTCACGAAATGGTCTTTCGGTCATGCAGTCGGATATTGTGCTCAGCTCCTTGCACGCATCCTACATCCCATTCCTTTAAAGAAAACACCTGGTCTCTCTGGGCAAGCTTCTCACTGATCCTCACTTTCCATTCAGCTGGCAGCGGAGTCGCAAATCAAACAAGTCAGGCGCTACTTTGTCATTCTTCCTTGAACTCTTGCTGCTGGGTAGCACTGCAGTGTCTGCACAATGCACATTAGCCAGGATGCAACCTCTGTTTACTCGAGTGTCTCTTTCAGACACATTATGAACTTGGACCATTACCCTTCTGGCATAAGCATGGGCTCTAGCGGGCAAAATACTAGGCTTGACCAGCAGTCCCTCTGGCAATTTTCCATCGCCTGGGTGCATCCAACATTAATATTTTATTCTTAACATCCTTTCTGATACGGACCTCTCCCTGTAAGGTACACTGGGCATTTGGCCAGGATCAGAGACTCAGGATCCTTCTTCCATACAATTCTGACCGGTTCCTCTGGTTCTGTTTTTCAGCATCTCTCTGTGCCTCATAGGCCTTCTTAATTAAAGCGGAACTCTTAAAGCTCTACTAGTCTTTGACCCTGTTTTTCATAGCTACAACTGTGCCAGCCTTCCGAACATATGAGCATTTGTTCCAATCAACAAAGGGACACCATCATACAGTCCAGTGGGGGACACACTAAGGCTAGGGTCTCTACTTGTTCAGCCACTCCAGCCACGGAGGTGGGGAAAGACAGCCAAATTCGGATATACCCGAATAGGGGTAGGCCTTCTCACTTAACCCCCATACATGCAGTCCTTCTAATGGTTGTAAGGGTACGCCTGACAAATGCTTCTGATACCAATCCTGGAACATAATTGTCACTTGGGAGCCACTGTCTAATACAGCTCTTGTAGACACTCCATTCACTTTACAGTGGTCTCCATGGAGGGACCCACTATTCTGGACCAGTCTGGAGAGGCGGTGGTGGGGGCCTGGGCAACTGACCTTGCCACAAAGGACGTGAATTAGCATTTTGGTGCCCTCACTGGGATCATGTCGTGCACCTCTTAACCACTGATTTCTTCTCCAGCTCTCCTTGTAGCCTATATGCAACTTTGTCAGTGTCTTTGGGGACTGGCATTCCCTTTTCATGTGCCCATCTTTCCCACAATTATAGCAAAACATACTTTCTGGAGTTTGAGCTGGCCGAGGCGCCACACTGGGAGCCAGGGCGGGGTATTACTAACTGGAAACCTTGGTGCCATCTCTGTCTCGCGGCGTGATAAGCATTTGGAGACATCTCGTCAGTTTCTCCACTTCCATGGTCAAGGAATCGAGTTCGAGCTGTTATCAGCAGGAGATACATGGGTGGTACCCCACCCCATAGCAGATGCAGTCGGATATAGGTCAGGGCCTGTACTTGCAGGCGTGGCCTTCATAAAGGGACTGTTTTGAATTCCCGGATCTCTCTCAACAGTTCGCCCCATTGTGACATATCTTTTCCTTGTCAGAGCACTCATTGACTGCCAACCTCTGCCCCTGAACTTCACTTGATGGGTCACCCTCAGTCACTCCGGTCGTAGCCGCAGCTATTGGTGCAGGTCCCTCCGAGGTCGTCTTTTCTCATCCTCGAATTCTCTCATTAACTCATCATAGGAGGGTGGAATTCCAGTCGATCTGCCAGGCGAACTCGAAGCAACAGCAGTTCTGAGAAGGGGCAGACTTAAGGATCCTGTCCAGCCTGGTTCGGTCCAGTTCAATCGCTGGCAAACTACCTTTTCTGGAGGCATTCTTGCAACAATTTTTCCAGCCGAGATACATACACAGACAACAACTCCCTTGGTACTGTTGTGCATCTCTTACTCTCCACCATAGGTCCTCATCAGAATCTGGGCTCCCATACACATTCTCCAAGGCCTCAAGATAGGCCTGTGCAGTCGCTCAGGGTTACTGGCCCGTTTAGCACGGATGGTAGCCTGGCAGGACCTCAGAGGCTCTCACTAACCCTCTTTCTTTCGCCTTCCGAGCATTGCCATTCTAGCACTTGGGGGCAACATAGTCTATCCAGGTCTCCCAGTCATCCTCCCTTGGGGGTGGGAGGGTGCCAGAGAAGATCCTCAACCTCGTAAGAGTCGTGACTAATGGCAGGTGCAGAAATAGGAGTCTGCATTGGTTCAGCCACCATTACGGGCACTGGAGCAGGAGAGGGTGTTGGGGGAGGAACACCCCCAGGTGGCAAGAATAGTTTCTTCAAGTCCTCCACAGTTTTCCCCTCTCCCAGCAACCATTCAGCAAATTTCTCCTCAAAAGTTTCAGATAGTGGTGGGGGCTGATTCCCCCCCGGGTCTTTACTGTCCTTAGTTATCACTCTCCAAGCAATGAGGGCTCCCTCTGGGGTAATGGTCTGTGGCACTTTGGAGCTATCTATGGGATCCTTAAACTCTACTAGGGCCAGGAAAGTGTGGGTGAGCAGATTAGCATGCCGACCCACCACCACAGGGTTTTGTAAACCTTCCACCTTGGAAAGTACTCCCTGCACAGTGTCCGTATTGATACCCAGGGGATGTCCAGGATAAGCATAGCATTTTGGGGTCGATCTCCTCCCAGTACACCACTCCACCAGCCGGTGCACAGCCACTTCTGTCGAGGTACCCATTTTTCTTAACAGTGGTTCGTAAATATGGCCACTAGAGGACACACAATCAGCGGTGAGCCTCCAAGATGTAACCCTAGATGGCGCTATCCCAGGGCTACTACCCCTGCCTGATTTGCCACTAACAGGTTGAGGGGCCTGGATCCAATGGGCGGGTGCCTCACCCAGAGGTCAAGGTTTGCAATAGTTAAACTAACTTGGTCACAGCCCTCTGGGACACTGCAACCCCCTTCTTCCCACTAGTGGCCCACACAATATATCAGAATTACCTTCACAGTATACACTTACCCCCAGGTCTGGTTCTCGCACTGGGACCTCCTGTGAAATGAGATACAGTGCAACAATCACAGTACAGTACTTTTAACATAGACAAATACCTCAGGTAGTATAACTTTGCTGAAACAAGCAGCTCTGATTTATTTAGGGGGATATAACAAGGACAGGGGGAAATCAGGTTAATCAGCTTATCACTCTAATAATCTACCTATGGCTCTGTGCACAGGCCTATCCCTATCAGTTACTGTCCCTGGGTACCTAAGCCCTAGTGGCTAGTCCAACCGTGGCAGCTGGTAGGGGCCCTTTCACACAGAGAAAAGGAGAATTAAACAGTCAGCAGTACAGTAATTCCATTTGGATTTAATGTGGCAATTCAACAGGGAGCGACCCTGAATTAGTACTCACGACCTCCAAATAAGATAGGGTCCTTCAATGTCAGCAGGGCTCACTTGAGGTACACAAACCTCTTCACACATCCATATAAAAGAAAGCACTATACCAGGCAGGCTGCATCTGTATCCCGATCGCAATTACTGCACAATACCCAGGAGAACACACAGCAGATTCAGTTCCTGACAGACCGAGTGCAATTTTCAGCAATTCCTTCAGTCTTCTACAGGGTGAGCCTGGTTTCTACTCTTCAGAGATCCTTTGATTCTTTTCACAGGACGGATTCAGTCCTAACAAGCTGTTACAAGCTGCAGACCGGAACTCTGGGCCTTATACACGTTTTGACTAAAACTGCACACTGAAAAAGCACAGGCTCCTTCCTTCTTCACTGCCAAAGCTCAACTGAAACTCCAACCGACAAAACCGAGCACTTCCTTTGAGTTCCTCCCAGTTCTTGACTGGATTGGCTGTCACTCACACAGACTGCTGCTGTTGGTCCAAAAGGCACTGAAGTCTAAACTACATCTCCCAGAGTCACTGCCCATACAATCCTCTTGTGGCTGGCTCAGATTATGAGTCCAAGTTCTGATTCGTCCAAGGCACCATTTTAGAGCTAGCTTACCCCACACTGATTGGTCCAGTTCAGCAGTTCAAAACTAGAATGGGGAACTAGCAGACACAGTTCTGACTGCAAAAGAAAGCAGGTTAGACAAACTGTAATTTCATTATTACTGTAAATGATTTCTGGCAAACAGTTACATCTTTCAGATAGGTTCCTTTGCACTCTAGTGACTGCAAAATGGAGTGAATTGGCAGCAGCTTGAGTGGTACTCAATCAAAGAAACACACAGTCCCCATACAAACTAATTATGTCTACAAGCAGACAGCTCTTAAAGAGACAGTACCAGAGGTTCTAAAAACACTCACTGATAAATGGCTTAAACGCCAAACACCATTCAGGCTTGGAGCATTCAAGCAAGCTCCTGGAAGTCTTTTGGGAACCCCCATTTGCAGGGGGGTTACATTCCTCCTCCATCAAGGCCACTAATTCAGGAAGCTTGTTACCCAGACTATGGGCATTGGTACTCATTGCTGTCCATTTTTTGATGGCTTTACCTTCTGTTGCAGCATCCCCCACTGACCTTTCTACCTCTGTCTTTTTCTCATTTAGTACCCTGTTTTGTAGGGAGAGGCTGGGATTTTCCTGCTGCTTATCAGTGCCTCCCAACTTGACTAGTTTAAAAGCTTGCCAATGAAGCATTTAAACCGATTGCTCAAAAGACTTGTTCCCTTCCTGGACAGATGCAGACCATCCTGCCAGTATAGGCTGGTGTCCCTCCAGGTGGAATCCCAGTCCCCAATGAAGCCAAACCCCTGTGCTCCACACCATTTTTTCAACCATTCATTAAATCGCATGGTGCAAAGTACCCTCGCCTCACTCATGCCATTGACAGGCAGCACCTCTGAGAAGAATACTGTGTGTGCTACTTGTCTTAGGCCCCTCCCCAATTCTACAAAGTCCTTCTGCACTGCTCTAATCTCATGATGAGCCAAGTCATTTGTCCCTAGGTGGACAATGACGTCCAGCTTAGACTCCCGTGCAGCTGTTCTCGTGATCCTGAGGATGTGCTTCCTGTCCCTCCAAGCCATGGCACCAGGCACCGTACTTCAGTTTTCTCTGCTCCCCCCAATTCTATCCCCCTAATAATTGAGTCCCCCACCAGGAGCTGCTTCCTTTCCTTGTGGTGTCCTCTGCCTCCTTCCTGTGGGCCTCCCTTGTGACAGTTGTCCTCAGCCTCTTTAGTCTCCTCTGTGGGTGCATCCATAGGGGAGCTATGCTCCCCCAGAATGGTGTATGGATTGTGGAGTGGAACAACTGACTAGGTGTGCCTTTATTCCACCATCTTCACCTTCCCTGAGCCCACTGTGGTCCAACTGCTGTGCTTTCTTCGCAACCTCTGAGGTAGTGGTGGTGGCTCTGGTGCTCCCTGGATGGGAGCACTTGAGGGTAGCAATGTGTGGCCTGTCTGGTGGTGGTATCAGACTAGTAGTGTCCACCCCCCCCGGTTCAAACCACCTGCTTCCCACACAGTGAAATAACAGTTGAAATTCAAGTGCAGCTGACTATTGAGAAGTCAGTTGCACAGTATAAAGTTCAGGCATTAAGAAAGAGATTTTTAATGGGGAACAGGAAAAAGGACCTAGGGAGACAAAGGGTTTCAATTCACACTTTATTCACAAAATTTCCACAATATAGGAGGCAGTGAAACAAGTATGAACAGTCAGTTAGTAGTACAATCCAACACTGCCCCCCAACCCCCACACTCCTCCCCTGGCACAGCAGTTCCCTCGAATACTGTAGTAGCTAGTTAACCGTAACAATCTCATACTTGACATGGTGGCATGTGCACCAATTACATTTTAAATCCTAGCCGTGATAATTAAAGTGTGAAGGGGATCCCATATAGACTTATACTTATGTAACCTATTTTGAAGGCTTGCTATGGCCTTCTCTGTGTGGAGATTAGCAAGGATTTCATGTATCCATTCCTGATATGTTGGACAATTCCCATCTTTCCAGTGCCTGAGAATAATCTTTTTGACCGAGAGTGCAATCATGGAAATGTGAAATCTCCGAATCTTAACCTTAATAGAAGACAAATCTCCCAAAAGGCAAATATCCGGAGTAAAACAGTCCTGTAATCCCAATAAGGGGTTCAGGTGGGTTTTAATTAGATCCCATAACGAAGATATCTTGGGGCACGACCAGAATATGTGAAAAAGCGTCCCAGCTTCCTGGGAGCATCTAGTGCGCCTGTCAATATCGAGAAGGCCCCATTTAGCCAGTTTAACTGGTGTGTAATACATACTGTGCAAAATATGGAATTGCTTGAGGTGTAATCTATCTTGGGACACGTATTTGTGACAAAACATCCAGAGAGCCGACCAATTAAAAGTGGACTGCGGGAAAAATGGGTTCCAAAAGCTAGTGGGACCGTTGCCACTCCCAAACTGCCATAGATACAATACCTGATATATCTTAGAGATAACCCCTGGGGATTCGAGAAGGGAAGAAAGTTCAGGTACCAATGCAAAAACTGTTGGGCGGGGAGGGACTTTACCAAACACCGTGATTAACAAATGCTTCAATTGACAAACCCTAAATGCCTGAGAGTCGGGAATGTTGTACCTTCTGAGAATCTCGGTTACCGAGAGCCAAGCCCCCGAGCTGTCCAATAAAGAGGAGGCTATCCCTTCACCTAACTGAGGTAACCATGTATGAGAAATAACCAGCTTGTTTATGGTGAAAGCCGAAGAATTCCAGATGGACTGAGACAGGTCTGTACTCGGATTATATCTTAGAAATGAACACAGCTGCGAGTGAACCTTTAATGAGGTCATAAGAGTGGGGCATTTGCTAACATTCTGTAAAAGGGAGACTTTTACAAAGAGCATGGTCGAGGGACCTATGTTCATAGCCTGAATATAGTCTAGTTCTATGTTAAGCCAGGCTGGTCTCAGATTTTCTGGACCCGGCCTTACCCATTTCAGGTACTTAGCAAGGTGACTAGCCCAGTAATAAATTGCCAGATGAGGAATCCGTAACCCCTCTTCGTTTTTGGCAGTGGCAAATTTGTGATAGACCAGCCTGGAGTGTTTATTAGACCAGATAAACTTGGTGAAAAGCTTATGTATTTTCTGAAACCAGGATACAGGAACAAGCGAGTTGAGATGCGACAGGGGATAAAAAAATATGGGGAAACACATTCATCTTTATTATATTAATGCGGCCCCATAGTGAAATCGGAAGCTTATCCCGTCTCTCTAGGTCCTGCACAATCATCTGGGAAAGAGGTTCTAAGTTTTCTTTAAACCATAGGGAAGTGTTACGTGTTAACTTGATACCCAAGTATTTGATAACACGGGGAGCCCAACACAATCCCATGGGGATAATGTCTGTCTTAAAAACCTTGTGATTAAGGGGAAAAAAGGACTTCTTGTTTGCATTCAACTTATAATTCGAAAAACGGCTAAATTTGACTATCTCACTTAGCATATTTGGGATAGAAGTTACCGGGTGGGCCAAATGAAGGAGGAGATCATCCGCATATGTTGTTATCTTCACCACATTATTCTGGATCGGAATACCTTGTATTCCCGTGTTATTAAGAATATTTTGAATAAGGGGTTCTAAATAAAGATTAAATAGTAGGGGGGAAAGGGGACAACCCTGTCTCGTACCTGAATGTAACAGGAAAGATTTGAAAAAGCCCCATTAGCTGAAATCCTTGCAGAGGGAGACCGATGTAACGCCCTAATCCAGCCTATAAAAATGTCAGGAAACCCAAAAGCTCTGAGAACTTGGAATAAGTAATTTCAGTTTACCCGGTCAAATGCCTTCTCGGCATCCAGAGAGACCAAACCCGTGGGAAAGGTGGCATCCCTGGACTCCGAGAAGACGTGCGAGAGGGTATGTAAATGGTCTGAGGATGAACGTCCCCGCATAAACCCAACCTGAGACATGCCAATCAGATCTGGGAGAACCAGCGTTAGTCTATCCGCTAATATCTTCGAAAGAATTTTGACATCCTGATTCAATAGGGATATTGGCCTGTAACTCTGAACCAATTTGGGGTATTTGTCCGGTTTGGGTAATAGGACTATTAAGGCTTCAACCAAGTGAGTGTCTACTGCAGCCCTGGAGAGAATATGAAGGTAGAGCCGGTGGAGTACAGGCAATAATTGCTCCCTGAAAACTTTATAGGATAAAGCGGAAAACCCATCCGGTCCCCGAGCTTTGCCCGAGGGCAGGGCCATTACGACAGCTGAAATTTCCTCCTTCGATAGGGAAGAGGATAAAATTTTGGGGGGGGGAATTTGCCAAGGAAGGCAGGCTAGAATCCTTAAGGTACTCTTCCAAATCCTCTATGGAAGGAGGGCTATCCATGTCCCCATATAGCAGCAAGTAATAAGTAGTAAATTCCTGCACAATCTCTAAAGGGGATATACTCAAGGAACCGTCTGCTTGTGCCCTAATAGGAGGTATAAACCTTGCAGTCTCCTGCTGTTTTAAACGTAAGGCCAACAGGTGCCCCGCTCTTTCTCCTTGATCCGTGAAACTTGCTTTGGTATGAATGATAGCCAACTCCGCTTTCTCTCTTAATAATTCTAAATATCTGTCTTTAACTACTAATAATTTCTGCCTCTCCTCCTTGGAAATATTGTTTGGCTGTCTAGATTCTAGTTCCCAAATTTGAGACAATAATGATAATAACCCTGCTTCCTGAGCCCTCTTCCTCTTTGTAGCTTAACTAATGAGAATACCCCTAATATAAGCCTTAAAAGCTCCCCATATAATGTCCGGCGTAGCACTTTCTAAAGGGTTGGTAGAGAAATAAAAATCAATCTGATCTTTCACTAGTCGACAGTATTTCTCTACCTTCAATAGCCGCTCATCTAGTTTCCATCGGGTCTCTTTCTTGGGAATATTAGAGAAATCCAGATTATATAACACCAGAGAATGAACAGATACAGGGTCTGGTTGAATCGAGGCAGATGACACACCCGGCAAGAGCTCATGAGAGACCAGAAGGTAATCAATGCAAGACTGCAAGCCGTGTACCAGTGAATTAAAAGTAAATTCCCTGGAGTCGCCATACGTCACACAGTCCGCATTGATTTAGTAGTTCCTTGAAAGCTCTTTGTCCCGGGGACAGTCCCCTTGACACGTTCCCAGACCTGTCTATGTTAGGGTCCAAAACCAGATTAAAGTATCCCCCCATGATAACGGTAATAGGGAGTAAGGGGAGAATAGTGGAAGTCAATTTCGTGAAAAAAGTGAGATCGTCCGCATTTGGTCTGTAAATGCTGCCAAGCAAGAGTGGCATAGCCTAAAGGGTACCCTGAACTAGAACATACCTTCCCTCTGAATCCCTAAAAACCTGAGTGGGAATAAATGGAATGTCTCTATTAACCAGCATCATGACACCACAACTACTGGTTGAGCCTGAGGCATTAAAGACCTACCCCACCTGTTGTCTCCTGAGATGTAGTGCCTCAGTATCTAGCAAGCGAGATTCTTGTAAAAATGTAATCTGCGCACGCAGCAAGCTCAGGTGTTTAAGCACCTGATATTGCTTAGGTTTTCTCCTAACCCCCTTCACATTCCACGTAGCTAGGTTAATACTACTAGTCATCTTTGTTGACAAACAAACCCGAGGTTAACCTTTGACAGCTACTACTATTATGATCCACGAACCCGTTCCCCTAAAACTGCTGTGCCATCCTTCCGGCCCCAAACCCCCCCATCCTGCCCAAACTAACTCTTCCACCCCTCAAGTAACACCCAATCACAAACTAGCATTAATAAACCCAAACTATTGCCTTTGCCCCACCCTCCCAGTCCCCCAACTGTCACCAACAACGTTCAACAGCTTACCGTTTCCTTCTCCCCCAGCACCCGACATTACCCCCTAAACCCTAAGAAAAAAAAAGAGAAGAGAGATCTTTGAGCCCTCCTACATGAAAACAACAGGAGGTAAATGACCTAAATAACAGTAACAATATGAGGTCCTCAGGTGATCCACTCCAGATGACCCGTGGGAGTAACACTGTATAACAGAACTAGGGCGCTAGGATTAGTGAGAGTTGCCAACCCTCAAGCCTTGCCTGCTGAAAGGAATGCACCTCGTTAAGTGATATTAAGACCAGACCACAGGCAATATTTTCAGTTCCCACGTGGGACTCACCCGCACAGGAAACACTTGGCCCCACCAAACGGGTTCATCCGCGCCCCGTCCATAATAGCGCCCTTATGCTAGGGAAAACTCCCCATCACGGGCCTTTGAAATCATTGGGCCCTAGTTCAATGAGGTTCGAGCGCCCTCTAGTGGTACAGGAACGAAAGCGCATAGTAAGGCACTGTAGAGAGAATGCCCCGAGAGCCTCTCCAGGCAACCCACCAAATGATGGACTTTAAAACCCTACAGGGTACACACCAAAGGCCTTAACTGGACCAAATCCCCCTCGCATGCTTGCAAGGGAGGTACTAACCAAAACATTACAAAATTACTCTTCCCCAATGCCTGAAAAAATAAGCTTAAACAGTCATTTTAAAAGAGATCAGAGTCCCAGATAAAGCTAAAGCATAAGCAACCATATAAAGTCCAGAAAATATTAAAGAAATTGTGTCCCTTAAGCCCACTAAACAGGCTAGGATGGAAATTCAGCAGCTATGTATATTCATCCCTGAAGAATCCTCCAAGTAGCAGCCAGATATCTTCAAACCAGAACTCTTCCCTTGATCTGGCAAGAGGCCTCTCAAGTGTCCCTGAAAAGTTCAGGTAGGGACAGCTTTAGGCCAGAAATCGCAGCCTCAGGATCCTCGTAAGAGACCCAGGTACCGGCTACTTGCACCTGTAGCCTGGCCGGGTACGCCATACAAAACTTCAAACCAGCTGCAATAATTTTAGAGACAACTGGATGAAATGCTTTCCATTTCAGATGGACAGAGCCCGGCAAATCCTGCGCCAGCCTGAGTTTGACTTGTTCCCGTCTCACTTCCTGGATTTCTCTAACTTTGGACAACAAATGCTGTCTCTCCAAGTAATTCAAAAATCGGCATATTATAGGGCAAGATATGGCTCCGGGTTGGGGGCTTCGGCCTCAGGGATCTGTGGGCTCTCTTGATTATGTATTTAGCCCCAAAGGGCGAGGGGTCAGCGATCTTCTCCACCAACTTCTGGACAAATGCTATGGTGTTCTGACCCTCTTCTCCCTCCAGCAGCCCCAGGATCACAATATTATTTCTACGACTACGACCCTCAAGGTCTTCCAGCTTAGCTTCAAAATGTGCAAGTTTCTGCCGCATAGCAGCCATCCCAGGCTTGAACCTCTCTGCTTGTTTCTCCAAAGAGGAGATCCTTGCGATATTATCCATAGTTAAGACTGAGATCTCTTCAAGCTTTCCAGATAGAGATTTCATCTCTGATGCCATTTCTTTTATTTCTTCCCGAAAGGGCTTGAATTCCTCTAAGAATCTGCTTAACGTGAGCAGCTCCTGCTCCGTGCCCTGATTTACGACCTCTGACTTATCAGTTCCACTCAAGGCCCGTGATTTCTTCAGGGCCTTTTCTGGAGAAAATGGCGGGGTATGTTTTTGCGGTGCCCGTTTCAAGTAGACCTCCATCCTCTCTCAGATTCCCCCAGCAGGAACACTCAATGCTAGGAAGGCAGTAGACCTTAAAAATATAGGGTTTTAGGCTTGTTAAATGCTCCAAAAAACACTTTAATGAAGTCGGGAGGCTGGAGCTATACAGAGGAGCTTCTACCCGGTACCCTGCATCACATGGTCCATGGGAGACAAAGGGTTAATGAGAGGCAAATATAATACTGGCTATGGCAGTAGCTATTTACTAAAATTCACCAACCCCCTTCACCACATCACTCTTTCCTGCACTGTATAAACCTGCAGGCCTCACACCCTGATCCCGCACTGGTACCAGTTCAAAACCCTTAGTTTCTTGGTGAGTTTCCTGTAAAGTGACTAGGTACCCAGCTGTTGAATTTATGTAAGCCCATTGACAGTCACATGCACATGATCTTGTAGGGGAAGAAGTAACAAATCCAAATTAAAGTGCATTATTTGTAGCCAAGGCCTGATTGCCTATTTGTAATCCCAGATACAGTACAGGTCCAGATGGGTGCTTAAAGGGAAACGTCCACCTAAAAATACATACATACATACATTGTTGCCAGCAGATTAGACCAATTGGTCTCTCACATCTACCCGATACAGTTCACTGTTTGTGCACGGTGACTGCACTACCCTTCCCCCATAATTTTCTCCCTTCCCCCCACTGTCCATAGTGGTGTTTGTCCTACCCCTTATTATTACCCTGCTCCTATGCCTGTCCCAACTCTTCTTGAACCCTTCTACTGTTTTCAGTGTCACTAAATCTGTAGGCAATGCTTTCTAGGGTGTCACAACCCTCTAGGTGAAAAAAATGCCTTCTTGCCTCCCCTCTGAAGTTCCCTCCCGAGAGCTTTACACTATAGCCTCTTGTGATCCCCCTTTCTTTAGTTGGAAAAGCTCATCTACATACCCCTTATTGAACCCCTTCAGGTTTTTGAAAGTCTCTATCATGTACCCCTGTCTCTTCTGTCCTCCAATGTGTACATGTTCAATTTTCTGAGCCTGTCCTCATATGTCAGCTCCTCCGTTCCCTGAACCATTTTGGTTGCCCTTTTCTGGACTTTCTCCAGCAGTGCCATAACCTTCTTATGCCGAGGTCTCCAGAACTGGACACAATACTCCAGGTGTGGCCTCACCAGTGCATTATACAGTGGTAGAATAACCTCCCCTCTTCTGGACGTAATATCCCTAGCTATGCAACCCAGCATCTCATTAGCTTTTGCCACCGCTTTTCTACACTACTCTGAGTTGTTTCCCTTATCATCCTCTAGCACCCCCAGGTCCTTTGCCACCTGCGTGACAGACAGCTCAACTCCCCCAAGTGGTATGTGAACCTTAGGTTCCTCCCTTCCAAGTGCAGCACACAGCATTTGCGTGCATTGAACTCCAGCTGCAACTTTTGGGCCCAACTGTCCAGTATCTTTAACTCTTCCTGGAGTGCCCTTCTCCTCTCCTCAATTTCAACCACCACCCTCACTTTGGTGTCATCAGCGAACAAACTCATCTTGCTAGCCCCCCACCACAATGTCCATGATGAACACGTTAAAGAGGACTGGGCCCAGGACTGAGCCTTGTGGGACTCCAATGATGACTCCTCTGGGTGCTATTTCTCCCCCCCCCCCATGACCCTCTGTTTCCTATCCTTGAGCCAATTTGCCACCCACCTCACCAATTTCTCCCTCAACCCCAGTTCACTCAGCTTCCAGATCAATCTCCTGTGTGGGATGGGATCAAAAGCCTTGCTGAAATCCAGGTATATGATATCAACCGGCATACCCACATCTAGGTACCATGTCACCCAGTCAAAGAATTCCACCAAGTTGGTATGACACAATTTACCCCGGACAAACCCATGCTGATTTTCATCCTGAAAACCATTTACCTATAGGAACTCCACTATCCTTTCCTTTAAGATGGCCTTCAGAATTTAACCCATGATTGAAATCAGACTGACTGGTCTGCAGTTCGGTGGCTCATCTCGGGGTCCACTCTTATGTACGTGGACCACGCGCACCTGTTTCCAGTCCAGAGGGATACAGCCTGTTTGGAGGGAGGAGTTGTAGTGTTCTATTAGTGAAGATGCCAGGACATCCACCAGTTCCTTCAGAACTCTGCGGTTGACTCCATCTGGCCCAGGAGCCTTGTCTGTTCTAATGGCTCTCAGAGCTCTCCATACCCTATCGACCTGGATCTCTTCGTTGGTGAGATTGCCATTCTCTAGGTCCCCTATTTTGATCCCTCCCTGCAGCTCCGACCAATCCTTTTCCCTGGTGAAGACTAAGCTGAAGTAGTCGTATAACAGCTCTGCCTTTTTCAGCCCACCCTCTATCCATTCCATCCCCTTCCTCGCTGTAGTGGGCCCCACCTCAGTGTGAGACTGGGCCCGATTAGCATTTTCTCAAAAAGTTGTATTTTTTTTTCTTACAGTGCCTTGTTTTATTTAGAATTTATCTGGTTGATTCTGCGTCCCTCCCCACCAGCATTTTAAAATCAAAAGCTCCTAGCGGCGCACCCACAACCTCCTGTGGCTGTTCCAAGAATGACGCATCATGTGGGGAGCAGCCACAGGAGCGTCCATAGGGTAAATGTAGAGCCAGAGCTTTTATGAGCTCCAGTACATGTCACGGTGCTATACCGAGACCAGGTATAGATTAGCAGTCCACTGCCAGTCTATACCTGATCTTGGTATAGCACCGAGACATGTACATTTCAGACCAGAGCTATTAACAGCTCTGGCTATACAGTAAACCTGTCGATACTAACATGGCTGCTTTCCACATGCTACGTCATTCTCAGGACAGCCACAGGAGGTTGTGGGTGCACCACTAGGGGCTCTTGATTTTAAAATGCTGGCAGGGAGGGACACAGAATCAACCAGATAAATTCTAAATAAAACAAGTCACTGTAAGAAAAAAAATACAACTTTTTGAGAAAATGCTAATCAGGCCCAACCTCACACTGAGGTGAGGCCTGATTTTAGGTGGACATTTCCCTTTAAGACAAACAGTCTGGTTACCAATAAAGTCTGATTTGTAACTTGTGAACTATTTTAATAAGGTATGATGAAGGTTTAAGGTTCCATCAATGAATTTCACCCTGAGTAACAAAGGCAACTTAACGAAATACCTTAATGCTATTATTAAACCAAGGTTTGTTCTTCAGAATGTTTCTGTAATTTAAATTCTAATCATAGAATATGGTTAGCCATATTTCTATCAGCCTGCTCACAATCCCTGTTGTGTGCATTTCTAACAGCTGTGCACATTCTAGAGGGTTGTACTGTGCATTCCAAACTGCTGTCCTGCCCAGTTCAAAGGTCATAACATTTGTAAATTCCTTGTTCATCCCATATCTAGTTGCTTTCCAACCAGCTGGTGGTCAAAATTGTACCTTTTAACTTGTAACAGTTAATCTAATTTTGTTCATAGAGCAGTTCACACCTGGCGACAATCCACCATATTTAGCACTTCCATTTCAATCAGCATAACTGAAATTGAAGCGCTTAATAATATCCCTGGACTGCTGCCTGGCACTGAACATTTCTCTGACAGAAATTTAATTTACAAATCTCTATAAGTTAAAAAGTACAGTTCTGGGCACTGGGTGGACAGTAAGCAGCCTAATGTGGGTTGAGGGTTTTAAATAAAGAAATGGCAAGTTTTTGCTGGGGTGGGGGGTGGAGCGGAAGTTTTGTAACTCCTGTGTTAAAAACCATGCACTATATAAAATAAAATATGAGCAGCCACACGCAACTTGGGATGTGTTTCCGGGGTGGAGATTACAGCGTGGACTTCATTCTCATGGTTCATATGCTGTCTTCTCAACCCCTTGATGGAAACACAGCCGTGTTGTGTTTGGTTACCCATACGTTATTCTATATGTCATATTGTACTTGTTAGTTTCTAGCCATTAAAGTAAGGTTTTCACTTATTGGAAAACGTTGGAAGGACATTATATTTAGATCCAGTTATTCTTCATTACTAGGGACATTGCATGGAAACAGGATGAAATCCTAATCCTCAGATTGAGATCATTTGAAATCATTTCCACAGTGACAAACTATGATGTCACAAATAGAGGATTATGACTTCAGAAAAGCTTAGTCAGAGTGATCAGATCAACTCTGGGGGATAGGGATCCTATTTTCATGTCATCTACCACTCTGCTGCAGTCTCTTCTGTGTGACCGCCAAAAGCGGAGTGACAGGGGGCTGTGGCTTGCGAGAAACGTCCCCTGAATTGAGTGTGCTGAATTTTTAATTGTGCTGTATTGCTCTCCTGGGGTGCCTGAATTAGTAGGGGATGAGGTGGTGTTTATGCTGAGCACCACGAAGAAGTCATACTGGTGGTAGTTCTGCTGCTTACACTGAGAATTACACCCCGGGGGAGCCAGGTGTAAAATCACTGTTTATGCAACAAGTCCCTGTGTGATGAATAGGGGACTCATGTGTGCTACCTTTTAATTATTTTACACTGTTTGTAAGGGCTGAAAGTTAGCGTGACCCCCCCCCCCCGGTTACTTCGGGGTCACGGAACAGTGTTTAGTGCCCGAGCTTAGTGAACGGAGGAAGCTCATGCAGCTTACGTGTGGCCACACGTGGAGACAAGTGCAGAAACACATGCGTCTCTGTGCGTGTTTTGCATGTTTGGTGGGAGGCGGAAGAATAGGCCACTATGGGCAAACAAGAATGCACATTACCAGAAAAGCAGTCAAGCAACAGTACAAGGTACCAGCCATACAGAAATCATCTAGCATTGTAGTCACAGTTCTAAATGGATAACGATATAGTCACTTTAAAAAGTAGAGAACTTGCAATAAGGTGTAGAGAATGTCAAAACTTCTCTCTAAAGGAATGTACAGGCCTTACAGAATATGTGTGCAGGCTTTGTAAGGAATGAAGGAATTGAAAGTAAAACTGGTCTAGAGTTAGAACTGAAATGTTATAAACAAGCGCCTGTGGCAGAAAGTCGTATCAAGGAGCCTGTGGTTGTTCAGGAAGAAAACTCTCAGAAAAGGGATAGGGAACTCATAGAAAAGGATGATGATTGGGAGATAGTTGAGAGGACCAGTTTAAACAAAAAGGGCAGGAGAGCAATGAACTTTCAGCTACCTGTATCAAACACTTAGACACCACTATCAACACTGGAACATACATATGAACAGACAAATAAGCCAGCAGAAGAAGTCCATTTGGTCTATCAAGTCTGCTCATATTGCAGGGTCCATAGCTTGAGCTAATGTCCCTGCCCTCCCTCTCCACTCCTCCCATCCTCCCTACCCATGACCCTTACCCTCCCCCTATGCCTGTCCCAGCCTGTCTTAAAGCTGCCCACTGTCTTCAACAAGATTACCTCTTCTGGCAGTGCATTCCAAGTGTCCGCCACCCTCTCTGTGAAGAAGTGCTTCCTGACCTCCCTCCTAAACCTCCCTCCTCCAGCTTAAGACTGTGCCCCTTCATGTTATGATTGCCACTCAGCTTAAAGAGACTCTCCTTATCAACTGCATTTATCCCTTTCAAGTACTTGAAGGTCCAAATATGTCCCCTTTCTCTCTCCTGTCTTCCAGGGAGTACATGTTCAGTGCCCTCAACCTCTCCTCATACGCCTTACCCTGCTGACTAGCTATCATCTTTGTAGCCCTCCTCTCGACCTTCTCCAGCAGATTAATGTCCTTTTTTGAGGTGTGGGCACCAATACTGAACTCCATACTCTAGATGCGGCCTTACCAGTGACCTGCACAAGGGCAGTATAACCTCCTCTCTCCTACTACTGATCCTCTATATATGCATCCCAGCATCTTGTTTGCCTTTGCTGCTGCTTTCTTGCACTGTGTGGAGTGCTTCAGGTCACTAGTGATCATCACTCCCAGGTCCTTCTCCTCCTCTGATGCAGATACTCAGATTCCATCCAGGTAGTACTCTGTCCTACAATATCTAAAACAATGGCTCGGGTCGTAGCATGACCAGAACCATGCCGGATGTGTAACAGCGCAAAAAATAGGAAAAAGGCTAGCTCAAACAATCTGAAAGGAAGAACTTTCCTCACACTAGGACACAATAAAAGACTGTTTTAGTGTTTAAAAAGCAGTATAAACAGTGGACTATTTCCCCCGAGTGTAAACCAATGGTAGCACTCCCCCTCTTGCCGTCAATGTTTCACGTCACCAACAGACGCTTTATCAAGACGTCAGCAGCAGGATACAACAGCACTTATACAGTAAGCCCCCCCCCCCGTTGCTTTTAAATTGCCAAAGACATAGACACATTTAAAGACATATAACACTAATGGGACACTATGTAAACAAGTAATAAAAATTAAAAAATGAACCCTTGTTCCACAAAGTGCTATTACATAAAAAGTGCAATATTCTTAAAGTGCAGCTTATAAATAAGTTAGTACAACTTCACTATTAATTTAAAAAATAAGACATATGTGTACTTTTAAATGCACATATAAACTACCTAATCACTGTGACGCTTGGACAGCTGGTTCTGATTAATCTATGCTTTTTGTAATATAAAAATGTGTTATTGAGTGTCTCTCATGAGACATGCTGAGAAAGCCTGTGGGTTAACATCCCCCCAGGTTTCAGCTAAAATATAAAAGCCGGGAGATAATTAAAGGCTAGAAGAGACCTAAATTAAGGATCTCCTGTTTATCTAGCTCAATTGTAGCTGCCAGCTGCTAGGCTGGAAATCATAAACATTTATGACGTTTAGAGGAAGAATACAGGTATGTCACTTAGGTGCTACATCATAAATGCTCTTTGATGTCTGTAAAGAGCAGGATGCTGCTCATGGATGAAAGAAAGAACTTGGGAAATTACAGACTTGATTGGGAAGTCATGTGGGGACATGAGTTTTTGCTGATGTTACCTATTAATGTACCTTCTGCTTGATAAGACATCCTGATTGTATAATTTTTAATAAACAGAGGAGGAGCTGGGTGGCATCATGGAGAAGGCAGGGTCAAGACAGTTTTTTAATTATGTTGTAACTGACCTTGAGACACACACATGTTTGGACTCTGAAGCTACAACATCTTTCAGCACTGTAAGAATATAATAATACATTAGCTAGGCAAGTCTAAGTGTATGGTTGGTAGAAAGTTGCACTTTTAAACCTTTTTTTTTAAGTGATTGTAATGTTTTGTGATATATTGTTCTGTATTTCACATTTTACATTTTTATCTATTTTTAAGCAAACATCTCATTGTAAGAGACTACTTGGTGTGCATTTAAAATTCCTTATTTGACGAGTGAAGCATATATGGTTAAAGTTGACACTGTGCAAAGCTTACTGGTGTACCAAACTGGGAAAAAGGTAAGAGTTTATCTGAGGTCTTTAATAGAGTGCTTAAGGGTTCATTTTGTACACCTAGTTAGGTGCCCATAGGCGAAAGATATCTGGCCCCCAAAGAGCAGAATTATCTGAGTCTATACATTGGGTATGCTAGCAAGAGGTTCACAGTTTGAATCCCTCCAGGACTTGAGACCAAAGGTTGATTCGAACCCACAAAACAGACAGAAGGGTTACCCTGTTCTGTTCCTGTTCACAAGACTGTGCTTGGAGGTTGGCACAGTGGGAGCAGAGGGCCTGACCTGCTGAGTGAGTTTGTGACAGATTGGTGGCAGTAGTGGGATGCAGAGGGCCTGATCTGCTGAGTGGGGTTGTGACCGATTGGTTGGCAGCGGTGTGCATAATTTTATTATTACAAGCTTTTATTGTTCAATGTGTCAGCTTGATACTGTCAGCTCACTTGCAAAAAAAGAAAAAAGCGGTGATTTATTTTTAAAAGGAAACAGAACTATATCACTTGGCTTACAGTCGAACTCCTACCTATTTTATTTTTTTTTCTAAAGTGCAAGTCAGAGTAGCTGTAGTTAGGGAAGAAGATGGCTTCCAACTACAGCGGGCATAATGTGGACTACTTAAAGGTAGTTGTGCAGGGAGAGAGGAATCCTGTTTGAGGTGAAAGCCACCAAGCAGAAACTCGTGGATGCCCTGATGGTAGCAGATAACCAGAGCATTGAGTCATAGACAGTGACTGTAAGGGACCGAACCTTGAATGTGGAAGGGCTAGCAGCCAGTGTGGTGTCCAGATCTGATGAGGAGGGCCACAGGGCCACAGGGCCAATGCCAGCAAAGGGCCACAGCAGCAGGGGAAGGTCACCAACATTCTGGATCCAGAAGTACTCAGGCTGCAGATTGAGTTGCGCAGAATGGGGCTGGAGTTCCAGAGAGAAGAGAAGCGAGAACAGCGAGCTGCAGAGGAGAAGAGAGAGAGCAAGAACACCGAGCTGCAGAGGAGAAGAGAGAGAGCAAGAATGCCAAGAGGCAGAGTGAGAATGCTGAGAGGCAGAGCGGGGACAGTGGGAACAGTGAGAGGCTGACTGTGAGGAGCATGAGTGCCAGAGGCAAAATGAACTGGAGGAGCTTCGACTCCAACCACCAGCACCAGAGCAGGTAAGTGGCCTGGGTTTAACTGGAACTACAGGACTGGGTTACAAATTGAATTCCAAATTGATAGCCGAATTTAAAGAGGGGGAGTATATGGATGCCTTTTTAAATTCTTTTGAAAGAGTTTGTATTCAGGCTAAAATTCCTAGGGAGTTCTGGAGCTTCCAGCTATCCCCACTACTTACCGGGAAAGCTCGGGATGCATTGGGTCAAATGGACAATGAGGACAGTAATGATTACAATAAACTTAAAGCTGCACTGTTAAAAAAATTTGAATTAACTGCTGAATCATACAGAGCTAAATTCCATAAGCTCAGGAGAAGCCCTGACATGAGCTACGAGGAGCTAGCCATGAAACAGCGTCAGTTTTTAAAATGTTGGTGGGAAGGAATTGAAGCAAACTCTGTTGATAAAATGAAAATGTGATTTTGTTAGAACAGTTTTTCTGGGCATGCCCCGCAGAGCTGAAAGCCTGGCTGGAGGACCGAGATCCCAAAACAGTGCAAGATGCTGCTGAACTCTAGGACCACTATGTCAAGAGCAGACCTGCTCTGAGAGTGAATGGGGTAGGTGTGGCAGCTCAGAAAGGGAAAAGCGTACCTTCAGGGCAGCAAAAACCCTCACTGCCTCCACCAAAACCAGTTAGCCCCAGGTTTCAGAGAAAAGATTTCTCTGAGAAAAGAAATTAATGTTGGTTGTGTAAAGAAACTGGCCATATTGCCAGACAGTGTCCCAAAAAGGCGAGCAATACACAACCAGGGGCTAGGAAAGAAGTGGGCTGTTTGTGTGTCCCTGGAAGCATGCCTGTGAACATGAGGGAACACATGCACCCAGTCATGCTGAATGGTGTACAGACACACGGGTTAAGGGGCACAGGGGCATCCCTGACATTGGTAAAAGGGGATCTAGTAGAGCCTGGTCAGCTTATACCCAATAAATACATCACTGTACAGGACTTTACTGGTAAGGAGAAAACATTGCCCCTCGCTAGTGTTCTTCTAGACTGGGGTGAAACAGGGGGAACTGTGCAACAGGTGGCTGTAGCCAAAACTTTAGCAGTGGATGTCATCTTGGCAACAACCTCCAACAGGGGATGGAATGTGCAGTTACCCATAGCCAAGTGGCAAGGGAAAATTGTAGTTCCCTGAACCCACAGAAGCCATTTTGGAAACCACTGGGAGGCTGATGCCCCAGCCTGTGTCTCCTGATATGGAGATTAATGAAAAGGGGGTAGAAATTTCCCCAGTAGCAGTTAACCACACAGCTACAGAGGGTTACTTTGAAGAGGGAGGGGTGACCCATGGTCAGAGGGATAGGCTTGACAGTGATCCTGAGTGCTCTGACGCTAGTGCTAGGGACCCTAGTTTAGTGACTGAAGGGGACCTGTCCCATGCCTTGGGAATTTGTGAGGGGTTTGCAACTGCTCAGAGAAGTGACCCTAGTCTAGAGAAGCTGAGGACTTGGGCAGACTCTGACGGAACACAGGGAGGTGATGGCAGACATAAGGTTTATTGGGAAAATGGACTGATGTATACTCAGGCTGTGCAGACAGAGGGAGGGGAGCTAGGCAGGCAGCTTGACATTCCCCAGGGGTATCATGAGCAGTTGCTCAAGATTGCACATGATATTCCCTTGTCTGGTCATTTGGGAATCGCGTGCACTATGCAGCGCTTGGCCCAGAATTTCTATTGGCCTAATTTCACCCAGCAGGTGAAGGAGTATTGCAGGTCTTGTCACCGGTACCAAGAGATAGGGAAGGCGGGCAAGAAAACCCAAGCTGCCCTGATTCCATTGCCCATAATGGAGGAGCCATTCCAGAGGGTGGGAATGGATATTGTGGGACCTTTAAATACCCCCAGCTCCTCAGGGAAGAGATTCATCCTGACTGTGGTGGATTATGCCACCCAGTACCCAGAGGCAGTCACCCTATCCTCACTGAGGACAGACAAAGTGGCAGATGCCTTACTTGGGATTTTCTCCCATGTTGAGTTTCTGCAGGAGGTTATCACCTATCGATGGGGTTCCTTCATGTCGGACTTGATGAAATGTTTATGGGAGAAGTACGGGGTGGTGCAAAGATGCATGACACTGTATCACCCACAAGCCAATGGGCTTGTGGCAAGATTCAATGGTACCCAGAAGTCAATGCTCCGGGCATTTGCTGAACAACATGGGAGGGACTGGGAGAGATGCCTTCCCCACCTGTTGTTTGCATACAGGGAGGTGCCCCAAGAGTCAACAGGATTTTTCCCCTTCGAACTCTTATATGGACGCCGGGTACATGGGCCCCTAGACTTGTTCTGGGAGGACTGGGAAGGCAAGCATGCCATCCAGGGGAACTCCCATTGTGAATTACATCCTTAGGTTTAGGGAAAGGCTGAAGTAGCTTATGGGGACAGCACAGAGCAACCTGGCAGCTTCCCAACAGAAACAAAAAGTGTGGTATGACTGCAGAGCCAGAGCTCGCTCATACATGGTGGGTCAGGAAGTCATGGTCCTTTTTCCGGTCTGTAAAGACAAGCTGCAGGCTGAGTGGGCAAGACCACACAAAGTAGTTAGGAAGGTAAATGATGTGAACTATATTATAGAGTTACCTGACAGAAGACAGACAGAAAGGATGTACCATGTCAACATGATGAAGCCATATGCAAATAGGGCTGACATGGTGTTTGCAGTGTGTAGTCCTGGGGAGGGGACGGATGAAGGAGACCCCCTTCTGGACTTGCTGGAAGAAAGTAAGTGGGAGTCCTCTGTGGAGGCAGTTAAATTGTCCCCCCAGTTGACCCCAGACAAGATTCAGGAAGTAAGGGAGGTTTTAGCAAACTTTGCCCCATTGTTTAGCGCCAAGCCTGGACTAACCCCCTTAGTGACTTATGATGTGGAGACAGGGACACAGACGCCTATATGGTGGACAGCATATCGGGTGTCAGAGGCTGTCCAAAAGGACATTAGGAGGGAGGTGGAGAAGATGCTGGATAGAGGGGTAATCCAGAGATCCCACAGCTCCTGGGCCTCCCCCCTAGTCCTTATGCCCAAGCTAGATGGCTCTACTTGTTTCTGTGTGGACTATCATGGACTGAATGCAGTCACAAAGTCAGACACCCACCCAATGCCACGAACGGATGAACTCCTGGACAAGTTGAGAGGGGCAACCTACCTTAGGACCATTGACCTGACCAAGGGGTACTGGCAGGTAGAGTTGATGGACAGAGCTACAGAGAGGTGGGCCTTCATCACTCTGATAGGCTTATTTGAATTTAAAGTAATGCCTTTCAGAATGAAGAATGCCCTGGCCACTTTCCAAAGGTTGGTGAACCAGGTGTTAAATGGTGCTGAGGAGTACACCGTGGCGTGCCTGGATGACATTGCCATCTTTAGTACCAGCTGGGAGGAACACCTATCCCACCTTAAGGAAATGCTGGGCAGGATACAGAGGGCCGGGCTCGCTGTCAAAGCCGGGAAGTGCCAGGTGGCCATGGGAGAAGTGGCATACCTCGGGCATGTGGTAGGCCGAGGACAGCTCCGTCCTAACCAAATTTAGATAGAGGTAATCCAGGCATGGCCCAGACTAGAAACGCAGAAGCAGGTCAGAAGCTTTCTTAGAAAAACAGGGTACTATAGAACATTTTTACCCAATTACAGTGCCCTGGCTGCTCCCCTATCTGACCTGGTAAAGAAAAGGATGCCAAAGAAAATTGCCTGGGACCCAGCCTGTGAGGAAGCCTTTACCAGACTGAAGGAGGCACTGTGCAGTGCTCCTGTTTTGACAAGTCCTGACTATAGCAAACCCTTTATAGTTCAGACTGACGTCTCAGACGTGGGTATTGGGGCAGTACTGAGTCAGACACCCAGCCAAGGGAAAGATTACCCTGTAGCATATCTGAGTAAAAAGTTATTATCCCAGGGAGCAGGCATACTCCACTGTGGAAAAGGAGTGTCTTGCCATAGTGTGGGCCCTAAAGAAATTGGAGCCATACTTGTATGGGCAGCATTTTGTGGTACAGACTGACCACAGCCCCCTGTTTTGGCTGATGCAGATGAGAAAAAACAATGGTAGATTGCTAAGAAGGAGTCTTGCTTTTCAAGGGTATAACATGACAATTCTACATAGGGCTGGAGTGAAAAAATCAGAACTCAGATGGGTTGTCTCACGTCTGTGAGGAGTGAACTGATTTGGGAAGCTTATCCCATGCAGGGGATAGAGCCCCCAAATTCAGTCTAGGTAGGGAGGATTGTGACACTTGGACAGCTGGCTCTGATTAATCTATGCTTTTTGTAATATAAAAATGTGTTATTGAGTGTCTCTCATGAGACATGCTGAGAAAGCCTGTGGGTTAGCATCCCCCCCCCCCCATGTTTCAGCCAAAAGATAAAAACCAGGAGATAATTAAAGGCTAGAATAGACCTAAATTAAATATCTCCTGTGTATCTAGCTTAATTGTAGCTGCCAGCTGCTAGGCTGGAAATCATAAACTTGTGTGATGTTTAGAGGAAGAATACAGGTATGTCACTTAGGTGCTACTTCATAAATGCTCTTTGAAGTCTATAAAGAGCAGAATGCTGCTCATGGATGAAAGAAAGAACTTGGAAAATTACAGACTTGATTGCGAAGTCATGTGGGGACATGAGTTTTTGCTGATGTCACCTATTAATTTACCTCCTGCTTGATAAGACATCCTGATTGTATACTTTTTAATAAACAGAGGAGGAGCTGGGTGGCATCATGAAGAAGGCAGAGTCAAGGCAGTTTTTTAATTATGCTGTAACTGACCTTGAGACACACACACATGTTTGGACTCTGAAGCTGCAACATCTTTCAGCACTGTAAGAATATAAGAATATATTAGCTATGCAAGTCTAAGTGTATGGTTGTAGGAAATTGCACTTTTAATCCTGTTGTTTTTAAGTGATTGTAACATTTTGTGATGTATTGTTCTGTGTTTTACATTTTACATTTTTATCTATTTTTAAGTAAACATCTCATTTTAAGAGACTACTTAGTGTGCCTTTGAAATTCTTTATTTGACAAGTGAAGCATATATGGTTAAAGTTGACACTGTGCAAAGCTTACTGGTGTACCAAACTGGGAAAAAGGTAAGAGTTTATCTGAGGTCTTTAATAGAGTGCTTAAGGGTTCATTTTGTACAGCTAGTTAGGTGCCCGTAGGCGAAAGATATCTGGCCTTCCGAAGAGCAGAATTATCTGAGTCTGTACATTGGGTATGCTAGCAAGAGGTTCACAGTTTGAATCCCTCCAGGACTTGAGACCAAAGTTTGATTCAAACCCACAGAACAGACAGGAGGGTTACCCTGCTCTGTTCCTGTTCACAAGACTGCGCTCGGAAGTTGGCACTGTAGGAGCAGAGGGCCTGACCTGCTGAGTGGGTTTGTGACAATCACAATCTAAAATATATAGCAATATGTTTAATTACAAGAAATATATATATATATATATATATAACACTAATAATGATTTATATGCCTAATGCACATATCATAGTTTAAACCAATCTAACTATATGATGACACTTGGGAAAGAATGAGGAAAAAAAGGGGGGAGAAGGAAGAGAAGGGTAGGGAAGGAACGGGAGGAAGGAGAAGGGGAAGGGGGAAGGGGGGAGACGAAAAAAATTTCTCCTATTAATCTCTTGTATTTGTCCACTGTGCATTGTATTATAGAATCAATGGAGTTCCAGGCAGCCAAGGTATTTATTCAGAAGCAAAGCTTCATCTGCGTTGTCTCAGAAAAGGGGTTAACTGAAATGCATCGTTCAGTCCTGGGACGCAGCCTGCCTTTAACTTATATTGTTAGAAGGTTTCTCTGCGCAACAACGTGTCATCCAGATCTCCTCCCTTTTGACCTAATGTCACTTGGTCAAGTCCCCTAAAAGTGAAAAAATGTCCAGGTCCAGCATTCACAATGTGGAGGGCTAATGCATTTTCTTTCTTATTGGTCTTTAATGCAAACTAAATGTTCAAGCACTCTGTTTTTAAACTTTCTACCAGTTTTTCCTACATAAAAACAGTTACAGGTACAGGTTGCCAAATAAACAACTGATTCCATGTGGCAACAAATAAAACTTCTCACATGATGTGCATGTGTATTTATTGTTGGGTATTTCAAAGACAGATCCCACCTGTATGTAGTTGCAGGCTGAACAGTTTCTACACCTAAAATTGCTATTTGGAAGTACTGGACCGTTCTTCACCATAACATTCTTTCTGTTGTGGACAATTAAATCTGCTTGGTTGCTTCCCCTCTGGTAAATTAACTTTGGACCATGTTCATATATTTTCTTTAGCCTGGGCTCCACACTCAAAATGTACCAATGTTTCTATACAATCCTTGCAATCTCAGGTACCTGAATATTAAAAACAGTGATTAGGTTAGGGATCTGAGGACTTATTATGTCTTTCTTTTTACTTTTGTGTCACTAAAACCCTGTGCCTGGAACCTCTTAATCATTTCTTGTTTACCCTTATTGTACCCATCTTCAGTACTGCAGTTTCTCTTAATATGCATGTACTGTCCAGCCAGTATGTTCCTAGCTACATGTTTGGGATGACTGCTGTTGTACTGCAAAATAGCATTTCTATCAGTCTCTTTTCTAAACATGTTGGCAACCAGTCCCCCTTCCCCATCTTTTGAAATAATCAAATCCAAGAAGGCCACTTGTTCAAAACTGCACTTTTTATATTATAGCACTTTGTGGAACAAGGGTTCATTATTTTATTTATTTTTCATTACTTGTTTACATAGTGTCCCATTAGTGGCATACATCTTTAAATGTGTCCATGTCTTTGGTAATTTAAAAGGAAGGGGGGGGCTTACTATATAAGCTCCCGGGTCGTGCTTGAAAGTAATCATTCCTTGGCTAGCGTACCGACCCAGTAAACAAAAATTAAATATAAATAAATGAATAAGTGCTGTTGTATCCTGCTGCTGACATCTTGAGAAAGCATCTGTTGTTGACGTGAAACATTGACAGCAAGAGGGGAGTGATAGTTCACTGTTTATACTGCTTTTTAAGCATTAAAGCAGTCTTTTATTGTGTCCTAGTGTGAGGATTGTTCTTCCTTTCAGATTGTTTTGAGCCTGTAATCTGTACTAGGATTCTTGGCTCCAATATGCATCTTTGCATTTCTTGCATTGAAGCCAAGCTGCCATATTCTGTACCACCTCCCTAGCTTTTCCAGATCTTCCTGTAGATCCTGTATCCCTTCAGCTGTGTCCACTCTCCCACAGAGTTTGGTGTCATCTGTGAATATGCACATTTTGCCCTTAATGCTATCTCCAATGTCATTAATAAAGACATTGAACAACACCGGCCCCAGCACTGAGCCCTGTAGAACCCCACTGGTTACCAGTCTGGTGCCAGATAACCCACACATCCACCCCCTGGGTTCTGTCCTTCAGCCAGTTTTCCACCCATCTGGCCATTTTTTCCCCAATCCCGAGATCCACCAACTTCCTGATCAACCTTTTGTGGGGCACAGAGTCAAAAGCTTTTGTTGAAATCAAGATAGAGGATGTCTGCCGCTTGGCCCCTGTCTAATGTCTTAGTGACACAGTCAAAGAAGTCACTCAGACTTGTTTGACACAATCTGCCCTCCCATGAACTCATGCTGCCTCATATCCTGGAGACCTTGCTCCTCTAGATATTCCACCAACCTCTCCTTTAGTATGGTCTCCATGAGCTTGCCTACAATGGAGGTCAGACTGACTGGTCTGTTATTCCCTGGGTCATCCTTAGGACCACTTTTGTGGAGCGGCACTACATGTGCTGTTCTCCAGTCCTGCAGTCAACTACGGCCTGAGCCAGTAGAGGGAAATACTGACACGATGGGGAATGCTGTTGAGGAAAGTTTAAATAATATAAGAGAGGCAATACCTGTTCAGGATATTAATGTTCAGATATCAGAAAATTCAGGGGATAACATGGAGATTGAATCAGAAGGGGAATCAAACTGGGTATTTATAGTGGGAGACTCAATGATAAAATATACTGATGCCTATATAACAAAGGACAAGAAGGATATTGTCACTAGTACATTCTTACCAGGAGCAGGTCTGGAGGACATAAGAAAATTACTGCCAAAGATTGTTAAAAAAAGCAAGATAATCCATTTATATTGATTCATGCTGGAGCGAATGATTTAAGAACATGCAGGGAAGGTGAATTTTATGTAAATTTCCTACAGATAAAGAAAATAATCAACTAATTGAGTGGGTTATGAGGGAAGGTGAATGAGTGAATTACAAGATTATAAGAATAAACAACTGTCTGAGGAGGTGGTGCCTCCTAGAGGACCAACTATGCATTAGGACATGGGAACTATTTGATGGAAAAACATCCCTCTATAGTAAAGACAAATTACATCTAAACAGGAAAGGGAGTCGGTAGTTGGGACGCATTTTCAGAGATCACATTAATCAATATTTAAACTGGTATATGAGGGGAGAGGGGTCCCACTGGATGATTGAATACGAGTTAGAAATAGATCTCCAGCAAGGAAGGCTCAAAACCATAAAGACTGAAAAGATAAACCTACTGTACAAGAGAACAAAGAAAAAAAATCTGACAAGAATGGTACAGAAAACAATATAGGACAGTATATAAATTTTTTGCTGATTAATGCAATGAGTTTAACAAACAAGGTGGATGAATTGAAGCATATAATAGTGACTAAGAAGACTGCTGTGTGTGGAATAACAGAAACATGGTTGAGACCCAGGGACTGGGTTGAAAGTATCGTGGGGTATGACTTTATTCAAAAATGCCGCCAAGATAAGAGAAGGGCATGGGTAAATGGAGAAAGTGACAAAGGCAATAAGGACAGGGATGGGGCAAAAAGGAGTAAGGCCATCAGGAAATGGAGGGTGATGAGTACCAATGCCTGTAGTCTGGGCAACAAGCTCCCTGAACTGGTGGCCTTGTTGGAAGAGGGATGCCTGTATATTGTTGCAGTCACAGAAACATGGTATACAGAGAACCATGACTGGGATGTTAACATACCAGGGTACATAACCTACAGGAGAGACAGGGAGGAGAGAAGAGGGAGAGGAGTAGCTCTCTATGTAAAGAAAGGGATAAAAGCAACTGAACAAAAGAGTAAACAGGGAGGAGAGGAGGCATTGTGGGTCACCTTAGAGACTGGAAATTGCACCACAATCCGCACATGGGTTGTATACAGACCCCCATGTCAGGGGAAGGGAATGGACAAGGATATGATAGAAGGCATTCTTAGGAGGGCAGAGAAAGAGGAGATACTGTTGATGGGAGACCTGAATATGCCAGATGTTAACTGGAGCACATTTGCTGCAGCCACATCCAAGAGCAGGGCCATTCTCGATGCCCTACAGGTGGCATGCCTCAGACAGCTAGTTTCGGAATCCACTCGTGAGGGAGCAATCTTAGACCTCATACTCTCAAATGGGGATCTCAGATCTAGAAGTGGGTTGCCATCTGGGAACAAGTGACCATCAAACAGTGTGGTTCACGATAAACTCAGTTACAGAGTCAAGCCATGCAAAAGTGAGGGTTCTGGACTTCAGGAGGTCTGATTTTGACAAGATGGGAGAGTGCCTTAGAAAAGCACTAGCAAACAGACTAGAAGGAGGGATGGAGCAACAATGGGGAAACATCAAAACTGCCATCACAGAGGCAACAAGCCTTTGTGTGAAGCAAATCAACAAATCAAAATGAAAGAAAAAGCCACTATGGTTCTCAAAAGAGGTGGTGAGGAAAGTCAGGGAGAAAAAGATAGCATTCAGGAAGTATAAGGAAACACAGAAGGAGCAGGACAGAGAGCTGTACCAGTTAGGGCAGAAGGAAGCAGGGAGGGAAGTCAGAATAGCAAAGGCCCAAATTGAGGAAAAGATAGCCAACTTGGTTAAGAAGGGGGATAAAACCTTTTATAGGTACATCAGGGAGCACAGAAGGACAAAGGGAGGGATAGTGAAGCTGAATAGAATGGACGGTGGGTGGGCAGTGAGGGAGAGTGAAAAAGTAGGGATACTGAATGAATATTTCTGCTCAGCATTCACAAAAGAGGAGGAGGGGGAGGTGACTAATCCAATTAACAGAAGCACTCTTGATAGGGGGGTCAATCCCAGTCCTTTCACAGAAGAAAGGGTTCTGAAAGGACTCCTAAAACTGAAGGTGGAAAAAGCAATGGGGCCTGATGGAATTCACCCCAGAATTCTAAACAAATTGAGGGGAAAACTAGTGAAACCACTGACTACCCTTTTTAACAAATCATAGGAGGATGGTGTGGTACCTGAGGACAGGAGGAAGGCAGATGTGATTCCCCTTCACAAAAGTGGGACCAAGACAGAGGCAGGAAACTACAGACCTGTCAGTTTGACCTCTGTGGTAGGGAAAGTGATGGAATCACTTCTGAAGGAAAGAATTGTTGAGTACCTAGAGGCCAGTAGGGCACAGAACCCAAGGCTGCATGGGTTCACAGTGGGAAGGTCACATCAGACGAACCTAATTGATTTCTTTTACTGGGTGACCAAAGTTGTAGACCAGGGAGGGGCTGTGGAACATGGCCTACCTAGACTTTAGCAAGGCATTTGACACAGTCCCACACAAAAGATTAATTGTCAAATTAACCAGCCTTGGAGTGGGTCCCAAGGTGGTAGCCTGGGTAAAACATTGGCTGGATAATAGGACACAGAAGGTAATTGTAAATAGAGTCCATTCTGAAGAAAGAGGGGTTACTAGTGGGGTACCGCAGGGTTCAGTACTGGGTCCAGTCCTTTTTAATGTCTTTATAAGTGACATTGCAGAAGGACTGGAAGGAAAAGTATGCCTCTTTGCAGATGACACAAAGATCTGCAACAGGGTTGATACACAAGGAGGTGTGGAAAGGATGAGAAGGGACTTGGCAAATTTGGAGGAATGGTCAGAAGTATGGCAGCTTGGATTCAATGCAAAGAAGTGCAAAACAATGCAGCTGGGAAACAAAAACTCAGGGGAAGATTACACAATGGGGGGGGTAGTAACAACAACAAAAATGGAAAGGGACCTGGGGGTAATCATATCAGATAAGCTTAAGGTTAGCAAGCAATGTGAGAAGGCAGTAGGGAGGGCTGGGGGTATACTGGGATGTATAGGGAGAGGCATCACCAGCAGAAAACAACAAGTTATTATCCCTCTGTGTAGACAGTTGGTGAGACCTCATCTGGAGTACTGCATCCAGTTTTGGACACCCCATCTCCTCAAGGTCATAGACAGGATAGAAGCAGTCCAGAGGAGGGCAACTAAAATGGTGCAGGGTCTGTAAGAGAAGCCATATGAGGAGAGACTAAAGGAGGTTAATATGTATACCCTTGAGGAAAGGGGGGGGGGGACATGATAGAAACTTTTAAGTACCTCAGTGGAATGACAAAGTCCAAGAGGGTAGCATCTTTCAGAAAAAGAGATGCGCAAGAACAAGGGGACACAATTTAAAGATGGGGGCACAGTTCAGGGGCAATGTGAGGAAGTATTTTTTCACAGAGAGGTTGGTGGACGCATGGAACAGCCTTTCTGAGGAGGTTGTGGGGTCTAAAACTGTGGGAGAATTCAAGAATACATGGGACAGACATAAGGCAATACTTGTGGGGGGTAAGAAGAAATAGGCTGTTGGTTAACTAGGATCTGCAGCTTATCCTGTAGGTAGGGAAATGAGCAGACTAGGTGGGCCAAGCGGTCCTTATCTGCCGTCAAAGTCTATGTTTCTATGTTTCACCTCAATGCGCACAAAGTTAAGAGCGGAGAGGAAGATAAGGATAAAGTCGAGCAATTATTGGTAAAGTTTAGAACAAGGAAGAGAGTACTAACAGTTGGACTATGCTACAGGTCACCAAATTTAAGTGAAGCAGAAAATCATGCCTTTATGGAAGCATTAGAAAGAAAAGATATGTGAGAGAATATTGTTCTAGTGGGGGACTTTAATCTTCCAAGAATTAACTGCGATTTGGTGCAGGGTACAAATCATTTAGAAAACAAATTTATTGAAATGATACTAAGCAAATGTCTGGAACAGTATGTCAAAGAGTGAACCAGAGAAGACAACATACTCAACCTAGTCCTTAGTAATATTGATGAAGAATTACATGAGGTGTGGGTACTAGAACCGTTAGGGTCAAGTGATCATAAAATGGTCCATTACTCCCTCAATGATGAACTTCCCAGGACTTTAGGGAAAACTGTGATAAGAGGCTACCTAAAGGCAGACTATATAGGTATCAAGCAGACATTAAACAGTTGGGACTGGAAGATGGAAATGAAAGACCTTGATTTAGACACAACATGGAGGCATATAAATCAGAAAATACAGCATTGTATGGTGAGATGTGTACCACTGATAAATAAATACAGTCAAAAAGGCCATATACCTAAATGGTTTAATAGAAGACTACAAAGGTTAGTTAACAAAAAGAATAGGTCCTATAAAAAATATTGATTGTCCCCAATCCAGAGCGCAAATCAAAGTACCTATTTCTATTAAAGAAATGTAAAAAAGGAAATAAAAAAGGCTAAAGCACAAGTGGAACTAAATTTAGCTCAAAGTACCAATGGGAATTATAAACAATTCTACAGTTACAGAGGTAGACTGAGAAAGGCATGGAACCAGATTACTAGCCTAGAAGAAGGAGAAAACCAAATTGATAATGTAGAAGAAATTGCTTCAAAATTGAATACATATTTCACTAGTGTGTCTAAGGAGGAGGGAAATCGAAATAAACAGGAAGGAAGGAAAGAAGACCGGGAATGTGTACGAACACCAATAACTGAAAGGCAGGTGTTTGATAAATTAGTGGCTCTGCAAATACAGAAATCATGCGGTCTAGATGAAGTCCACCAGTGCTTTTTAAAAAATGTAGCAGTGGAACTAGATGGCCCACTGACCCTATTATTCTACAGTTTTTTGGAACAGGGAAAGACCATAAAAGAGTTGAGAATGGCACATATAACCTCAATATATAAATCTGGTAATAGAACAAAGGTCGAAAATTATCGACCAATCAGCTTGACCTTAGTGATAGGTAAAATAATGGAAAGTTTTATAAGGACACTATTAAAAGATGACCTTAGGGAACTGGGGGCAGTGGACATGACATAGCATGGATTCACGCAGGGTAGATCATGTGTAAGTAATCGACTGGATTTCTTTGATCCAGTTAGCCCGGCACTGGATAAGGGGTTACCTGTAGATGTGTTGTATCTTGATTGCAGTAGGGCATTTGATTCTGAGTCTTATAATATCCTGTTAGACTGCTTGAAACAGATAGGAATAAAGGAACAATTAATTTCAGGGATCGAGTCATGGTTAGATGGTAGACTCCAGAGAGTACAGCTAAGGGGCTTTTTGTCCGAATGGGGTAGAGTCACAAGTGATGTGCCCCAGGGGTCCGTTCTTGGACCCCTGTTGTTTTTCATATTTGTGACTAGTATGCAGGTCCATGAAGATGTCTGGTTATGAAAGTATGCAGACGCACAAAGATTGGGGCAATTGTTAACAATATAGAGTCCATTAATACATTAGACAACTAAAGGATATAGAAAACTGGGCAAAAAATATAACTTAGACTTTAATGTGTCGAAGTGCAAAGTTATGCATTTTGGTAAAAATAAAACAGAGGCACAGTACACTAAATAATTTAATCATTACCAGTACAGATAAGATAAAGGACTTGAGGGTTACAATCATGAATAACCTGAGTTTTGATGCACACTGTAATGAGTCAGTGAATAAATCATCTAGGACTCTGGACATCTAGGAACATAAAGAGTCGGAGAAAGGAGGTTCTTGTTCCCTGTATAAGACGTTCATATGGCCTGTGCTGGAGTATGGGGCACAATTTTCCTTTGCACACAGCGAAGGAAGTATTAGGATGGTGGAAAGAGTGCAACAGAGACTGACAAGAAATGTGACATCAGTTAGGGACTGTCAATACCAGGATAGATTACAGCAACTGGGTCTGTACTCAATGGCTTATAGGAGCCTGAGAGGAGACTTTGTCATGTGTATAGAGCATGGAAAGATGATTTAATATGGGAATCTTCAGCTCTGAGAAAGAAGGCAGAGATGGGTAGGGCAACTCGTGGGCACCAGATGCAACTGAAAGGGGAACTGTATAGGACTACTCGTAGAGGTCACTGGTTTAACCAGAGGTTGGCACAGATGTGGAAGGACCTCCCACCAGAAGTGGTGAATGCCACAGTTTTGACATCATTTAAATGACTGCTTGATAAGCACATGGGTGAAACAAAATGGGCATATTCCCACTGATACGTGGCAAGTCTAATATGGCCCCTCGGGCCCCTTGACTTGTAAGTTATCTATGAACCTATGAACCTAGTACTGAAGGGTAAAAAGCCAAGAAATTCAGGAAATCTCTAAAACAGAGGAAGAATTGTCTAAATATTCTGTTTGCAAAAGGGACAACCTCACTTTCACATAACCCTTTCCTATGAAAGTCAGTCAATCAGAACGCCCCGTTTTGAGACCAGGGCTGCCACAGCTTCCAGCAGTCGGCAGGCTCCTCTCCAGCTGCTGACCGAGACCAGAACCCCAGACAAAATCAAGCTCAAGGTACGGTGAAAGCGCACCCTATCTGATTGCAGGCGCTGCCTGGCAGTCGCAGCTGATTTGCTCCCCTATCTCTCTCTGCCGACAGAGCTCTGACTGTGAAATTACATTGAGTTTTACTGTTTAAACTGAAACCTGCCTGTGTAAAGTAAGGAAAAAAATATCAATCTGTGTTCGGAGTTAGAGTGCTAAGTGTTTGCAGCTTCTTTCTGAATCTGTGAAACCCCACACCTCCCCCCATCACTGAGCCAGCCGACAGGGCACCGACTGTGAAATTACATTGATTTTTACTGTTTAAATTGAAACCTGCCTGTGTAAAGTAAGAAAAAAATATATAAATCTGTGTTCAAAATTAGAGTGCTAAGAGTTTGCAGCTCCTTTCTGAACCTGTGAAACCCCACGCCCCCACTGAGCCAGCTCTCTTTGGTGCCCAATTTCTCCAGGCTATTGTTCTGCTAAATCTCCCCAAACCCCACGCCTCTTACTGTCTTCTAAATTTTCACCCCCACCCCCTCCACTGATTAAATACTCTCTCTGCCCACCCTCTTCCTCGACCCCACCCCTCCACCAGCCTCCTGCAGCCTTCCATTGGCTCCCCTCTACTCTAGAATTTCCATTCTCTCTGTTTCACCTCCTAGGCCTATTGGCCATTTGCCCTCCTAGGGGCCAACCAACACATTCGTCCCAGCCAATCTCAGGCTCTTTTCTCCTCGTAATTACCTCCTTGTCTGAGAAGCTGCTACAAAATCCCAGCACTATGTCCACCATGGCTAGCATTTTACCTCTACTCAGTTGCCTGTTCTGCCTCCCACCCCTCCTCTCCACCATGCTGCTTACCTTTCCCATGCCCCCTTCCCCCTACTTGGCTCATATTGTAACTCCTCCTTGCCCCTCCAACCCTGTGCTCTCTCTCTCTCTCTCCTACCCACTCCTACCTGGGCACACTCCACTATACGTCCCCCCCTTTCCTAATCAGGCCCTCTCCTTCCTGGACTCTCCTGCACCTACTTGCTTCTCGCCCCACCCCTGTTACCCACACAAATGTCCATCCTTGCCCCCACTCATGGTGGGGCTCTTCCGTTCCAAGCTACCTCCGTATACTAGCCCAAAACCTATCCTTCACTCTCCTCCTTCTCGTAGCGGGAGACGTACACCCAAATCCACGACCCTCGACCACCACATCCTCACCAACCTCAGCCAGCACCCCCAGCCCCCATCGCATCCCATGCCAACTGCCAGGTTACCCCCCCCCACAAAGGCCTCTGTCTCCTTCAACTAAATATTCATAGCCAACCACTTAAAATCGACCAGCTACAAGTTCTCGCTACCCTACATGCCCCTGATGTCCTCATCCTCTCTGAAACTCGGCTTAACAAAATCATTCCCGACTCCTCAGTCACAATCCCTGGTTACACGATGGCCCACCAGAACAGGGCCATGAGAGGTGGCAGCATAGCCATCTTCATAAGTTTGGACATACGCTACAAAATAATCTTATCTAAAACTGAACCTAAAGAGTACGAACTCTTGCTACTCCAGCTCACACTACCTTTCTCGGTGCCCATATTTGTTGCCGGAATCTACTGCTAACCAGGCACCCCTGCCGCAGCTGTTACTGACCTTCTTACACAAATCAGTTCATGAGCACCCACCAGGAAATTATATGCTATGGGTGACCTTAACCTAAACTGATTAGCCCTGGCCCTCAACAAAACCTGGATGAATGTCGCTGCCCTCAATTTAACCCAACTCATCACTGAGCCCACCCACCTAAACCTTAAATCAGGTAACCACTCCCTTATCGACTGGGCTCTGACCTCCCAACCTCACAGAGTCATCCAAACAGGCCTACTCCCTGACTCTATGAATGATCACCATGTCATCTACCTTGTTCGCAAAATCCACCATCTTAAATCCCCCGTAAGTTCTTAGTCCAACAGTCGTTCAAATCCCTAAACCTCGCTCCCCTCCTAAATGACCTTGTCCTAGTTAACTGCCTCCCTTCCCCCCCAGTCTGATAGATGACACCCTACTTCACTTCAAAAACACGTTCCTTAAGATATGGGATTCCCACGCCCCGCTATGATGTACTAGGGTACGCGGTACCCACCTGCCTTGGATCTCCCCAGAGCTCACAGCTTGTATGAACGCCCGTCACTCAGCATGGTGAGCCTTCAAAGCCTCAGCCCTACCTGAGGACCTCTCCCACTACCAATATCTGCTCAACATGTGCACTACAGCAACTCGGCTAGCTAAAGCAGAGTACTTTAGATCCTCTCTCCAATCTAACCTTAATAGCCTCTCCACATTCTGGAAGGTCATACACTCCATCTTCTCACCCCCAGCGGCCAAGCCCTCACCTCTCCTTAGTGTAAACAACTCCACACTCTCGGATCCTATCTCAGTCGCTGCTGAATTTAACTTATATTTCTCCACCTGTGCTTCCTCGCTCTTTTCCTCCTTACCCCCCCATGTCACCATCTCCACCTTCTACAGGACAAAAACTACCTCAAAATACAGGTATTTTCTCCTTCAGGGAAACCTCTCTGGATGAAGCTCTAGAAGTCCTGCTAACATTAAGCCCCTCAAATGGGAATTCCCCGGATGGACTAGACCCCAAACTTCTGTTCCTCTTGGCCTCTGCCATAGCCACCCCTATTGCCTGCCTCCTAAATCTATCCTTCACCACTGCATCTGTCCCTCTGTCCTGGAATCACACCATTGTCATTCCTCTCCACAAAGGGGGCGCCTCCTCCTCCACCTCAAACTATCAGCCAATCTCCCTGCTCCCTGCTCTGTAGAAGCTGCAAGAACACTTAGTGCTTAGTCAGCTAACCTCTTATCTCACTGACTCAAATTTCTTCACACACTACCAGTCTGGATTCAGGAAAGATCACTCCACTGCCTCTGCTTTACTAAGGCTCTCTGACACCATCCAATCTGGAATGGATAGAGGTCTCATCACCTCTGCCATTTTCATCGATCTGGCCAAGGCCTTCACTACAGTCTCCCACACTCTGGTACTATCTGGTCTCTCTGGCTGTGGCCTCTCCACATCAGCTACTGCCAGGTTCAGTGCCTATCTTACAGATCGCACTCAATCTGTCAGGATTGCGGATGCCATATCCCCTTCCCTCCCCATGTCCACCGGTGTCCCCTAAAGGATCAGTGCTTGGGCCTATCCTATTCTCTATTTTTCTAAACAACCTGCCCCAAACTTGTTCTGCCTCCTCGATCCACATGTATGCTGACGATACTGTCCTATTTTCTTCTGGCTCCTCCCCAGCCTCAGTTGCCGCTACCCTCCGGGTGGATTTTAACAAAGTCCAGCTCTGGTTCAACTCTCACCAGCTCTCTCTAAATGCTAAAAAAACTGTAACTATGACTTTTGGTATATCCCAACGACTAGCCAGGCTCCCCTCCTTCCCACTTTTCCACACACTTGATGGGTCAGAGCTGGAGGACGTCACCTCCTTCCGGTATCTTGGAGTTTGTCTTGACCACCACCTCACCTTTGCAGTCCATGCTGACTCTATACTAACAAAACTCCCTCACAAGCTCGGAGCTTTATATCAGAACCGTTCTAGCCTCCTCTATCCGGTCCATCATGAGCTTATCCAGAAGATAATACTTCCCTCCTTCGATTATTGTAATATTGTTTACAGTGCCGCCCACAAGTTAGTTTTATCCAAACTGGATGCCCTTTTTAATGCTTTCTGCTGGTTCGCTCTTGATGCTCCTTCTTGCACCCACCACTGTGAGCTATACCTCTCCCTTGCTCTCCCCTCCCTTGAGAACCGCCGCCTATTATGCTGTGCCAAGTTTATCTCGAAGAACTGGTTTGGTACCCTCCCAGTGTATCTGACCTCCGTACTATCACCCCCTGGCACCCACCTATTCTCTGAGGTCCCTAGACTCCCGGCTGCTGTTAGTCCCCAGACGTCAGACCCAAGCTGGCCAGGCCGCCTTCTTTCACCGCTTCCCTCAACTCTGGAACTCTTTCCCCTCTGAAATTCACCACTCTTCCTCTATCCGCTCACTATCCTATGCCCTTGCCAACCACTGCTCAGTAAACTGCTCCTGCAGCTAACTCTCCAATCTTTCTACCTCAGACACCCCTATATTTCTTCTCCCAGTAGGCCCACTGGTGCTACTTTGCTAACCACACCCAACTACTGCACTTGATCCCAACTTTGAGCTAGCTAGCTTGCACTTACCCCTATCTCATTATATACTACAACCCAATACCTTAGCAAGATTTCCTCACTGTAACTGTTACTCTTGACTATTAGGATATATGTATTAATCCACACTCACCTATTCCTGTCAAATATATGCAGCTGTAGTATCTAATTATATGTTTTCAAGGTATAAAGCATGACTTCCCCATGTAATTGCTACTATACTATAAGTAAGGGTAAATTGTCATCTACGCCCAACTATTTCGGTCAAATGTTTTCAACTGTATTGTAATTGTATGTATATATGGCAGGACCCGGACTACTCTTGTCCTCTTCCCCACTGTACCCCTCCCCCCAGGTCGCATCGGGAGACGAGCAGTTCTTGCTCAGTGTGCTTTTCCTGGTGAAACAATTTCAATAAATAAATAAATGGAAATAATCACCCCACTATTGCTGCTGCTAAATAAAAACTACACTCTCATGTCTTGTAAATTTGATTTGTTTCCAAGTCAACAAACAACTCTTTTTCTAAAGCTGTTGGGGATATACGTGTTTGCTTTAGTTTATTTTTACTGTTCATGCTAGTCCTCTGTAACTATCCTGGTGGGTCTCCATTTTATGGTTGTTGAAACCTCATTGTCTATGAGACCTGCATTAGCATATGAGAACATGATGTCACATCACGCATTTACACCATGTCTGTATACTGAAATTACAAATATCCTGAAAAAATTCTCTGGAAACACACAAACTAATGCAATTTGAAGGGATAACACCTGCATTACAACTCAGACGGTTTGTGAAGCTAACTAAAGATAAATTAATGGCTGAGGGCTGGCCGGAGTTCAATGGGCAGAGCAACCAACCACTCCCCTAACCAGGCCTTAAACAGCCCTCCTCCGGGCCAGTCCTCATCCGTTTTCTTCATTGCAGCCAGAGACGCCACTGGTCCTTGCTCCTTCTCTGTTCCGCCTACCTTTCTGCTCTTCTCCATTTTTTGCAGCACCTTCGGCTGCCAGCTCATTCCTCATTTGTGCCCTTCCTTGCCAATTACCCCACAGCATTCTGCCTGTTCTCCTCACCCCTCCCCTTTTTGCCACTCACTTGTGGCCCTTTGTCCATTCCCCACCTTGCTCCCTCCTGTCTCTATGTATCCTCAGTTCCCTCCTGTGCCCTGCTGTGTTCTGCCTGTCACTCCCCCAGGCCACCTTGTTTCTTGTCCTGCTTCTCTTATTCATCCCCATCCCATCTCCCTCTGCTACCTGCCCTTCTGGGGCAGTGTCATCCCCCTGTGTCTGCTGGCTGCCTCGTCCCTTGCTCTACAGCCTGTTCTTTCAGGGACTGCTCTCTGGATCTCTGATTGCTATGCTGCTCTTTTACTTTGCAACACTACTGTGCAGAACTTCTCTGGGTAAGTGATGCTTTCTATGGCACATATTTTCCTCCTGTACCCAACTGGTTGTCACACTGGTCTGCTCTTAAGCTCTGTACTCCTGTCCTTGTTTCTACCTGGTGCTACTTCAGACCTGCATCTGCCCATCAATGCTCCCAGACCCAACTTGCCCCAGTACCTCATTCCTCTGTCTCTCCTCCAGTTTATGGCTTCCTCCTGCTGTCAGAGTCCCCATTCCTGATCTGGGGGATTGCCTTCCTGACTCCTTTGAGTTTCTCAGCCCTCGACTGGGTCATTCCCTCCCCTTAACCTCAACCTGACCTCTTTCTCTTCACCGGTTTCTCAAAACAACCAGACAGCACACCTGACTGGCATGCTCTGCAGCCTTCCTCTGGGATTTGCTGTTTGTCCCTGCCCCCTCTTCTGCTACTGCCAGCTTTTGGCCTGGCCTCCTAGCTCTTTTCCCCACTCCCCATTGGTCATCTGTGGCTCTGGCCTTCACTGCTCATTGCTCCTGGTTACACCATGATGCGTTGTCTTACTTTCATCCTGAATGTGCTTCCCCATGGTGGGCTCTCGCCCTCCCCCCATTTCCTCCACCGTCAATTTCCCTCCTTCTCTGACCTCTGCTTTCTTTTGGGAGCTTCCCAATCCTGCTGTCCCACTGTACCACCATACCTTACTCATTCACATCACCTAATATTCCCTCCTGCAGATAACCCTGCCTACTTGTCTCCTTCTCCGACTCTTTTCCTTCGTTCTAGCCAAACCTCTTCAGATGTCCTCCTGGTACTGCCTACCTCACCATCAGCTGCCAGCTTTGCCTGGCCACTCTCGCTCCTACCTTCATGCAATTCTATCCATTCCTAATTTGGCTGTCAATGGACCCAGCTGCTTACACTCCCATAGTTACCAATCACGGGTAGCTTCCTCATGACATGAGTGTGGTTCTCCTTTGCTCATTCCAACCTCAGGGTCTACTCATTCACATTGATTATTCGAGCATACCTCTCATTGGGTCTTATGCTACCTCATCGAACTGCTCTCCATTCGGAGACATGCCTTCCGTGTCCATTGCTCCTAGCCTGTAGTTGACAGTCTCGCTCTGCATCCATGAAGTCTGCATCTGAAGCATGCGTAGCTTGGAGCGGGGTCCGTCTCCCTGGCCCATAGTGAGAATGTCTTCACTCCAGGTGGACCTTCAGTCGTCCCTCAACTCGGCGACAGCTCTGGATGTAAAATTTATTACTTCCAGCTGTGAGGGGTGGGGCTCTCATCATCTAAGCCCCCTTGGCTGCCCGAGCAGGTTCGGAGGCATCTTCTATGCTATTCTCCATCAAGATCGCCTCTGGTTCACCTGGTCTATTTCGTAGGCTCGCATTGACCAGCAGAGTGCCTCAGCAGTCATCTCTCTCTCCTCTCTTGCTTTTGAGCATCTAGTTGCAGAGATATTGCTTGGAACACTCAACAGCTGTCCTTTTAGATGGACAGAGCCAGAGCTTCCTCTAAATTGGAATATTTTCCTCCTCCTCCTCCTCAGTCTCGACTCTAAATTGCAGTAGCTGAGCCGTCACTAATCAAAACGTCCTTCAGCCAGCAAGGAAGGAGACCTAGGCCTGGGATCCCCAGAGGTTTTCTCCTCAAAGGGGTCTTCTCCTCTTCTCTGTGCCAATGGTCATAATATTAGATAGGGCTGGAGTTTCCTTAGGTTCTGTAGTTTAGTTCCTCTGTTGGGTGGAGTTGGATGGTGGCCCTGGCTGTTTCCTCTCTCCTTAGGAAGTCCGACCTTCTGCATCTTCTCTGCTTTCATTTCATTCATCATCCTCATCATATCTCATTCTTCTCCTGTCCGTTCCATCTACGTCTATCACCTTAATTTCTGGTCTCGATATATTCTGATTTCTTTCCTCTTCGATGCTCAGCACCCTTTTGGGTATTCTTTCTGGGCTTCTTCCTAAGCTACCTTTAGCCAAGGGAATTATTCCCATGGCACCTATGGGGGAACCCTTCTCTACGGTTCCTTCCGTCATACCCCTACAGGGTGGTATATCCCATGAATAGAAAGGTGAACAGCCACAATGTATCAAAGTCACACAAGCATACATCTTATCCAGTTGTGCAAGCCCATTGTGAAGCTGATGGCTGAGGGCTGGCTGGAGTTCAATGGATGGAGCAACAAACCACTCCCCTAACCAGGCCTTAAAAGGCCCTCCTCCAGGCCAGTCCTCATTTGTTTTCTCCGTTGCCCCACCATCCACCCCTCGTCCTTCAGCGGCTCATCTCTCTTTCCCGTGGGCTTCTTCCTAAGCTACCTTTAGCCAAGGGAATTATTCCCACAGCACCTATAAGGGGGGAACCCTCCTCTAGGGTTCCTTGTGTCGTACCCCTACAGGGTGGTATATCCCACGGATAGAGAGGTGAACAGCCACAATGTGTCGAAGTCACACAAGAATACATCTCATCCAGTTGTGCAAGCCCATGGAAATGTGGTATTTTACACCTTATTGCAACTTGTTTTGTTGAACTGTAAGCAAGCAGACGTACTGTGGAGTTTAAAGGGTACTGATCTGAAAGTCATTAAATAAACCTGGAAGGATTAATGGGAACTTTAGGCAATTGAGCCACAAAGACAAAAACAAATTTATGCTGTTTCCTTGTGAGATCTGTGTAACAAAAAAAAGAATCAGCACAATGGCATGTACTGTGTGGCACTGTTTTGGAGGTGTTTTCTGAAGAATTAAAAAGAAAGGTATGGTAAGAAAAAGAAAACAAAACAAGTCTTCTGCCTTTTGTGTTGTTATGAGAGTGCACATAGGCTAATTTGCCTAGCACTTTGCATTAAGTGAACTTTTTCTCGAGCTTGATCTCTCTGCAATAGAGCACTCATTTTTTCCTTGGGACCTACATGGAGTCCAGATGAGTGCTGGCACACATGGAAAAGTTGTAGAGTGTAATGGCAGATGGAGGGCTGCATGGGAAAGGGAGGTTGTTCCAGATGTGATGGAGCTGAGTGGTGAAAGCCGCTGTACTTAGAGTTGCTATGGGGGGGGGGAATGAAGAAAGAGTGTGGGCATGTACTTCAGGAAGTAGGAATGGGGAGGGGAAGGGGGTACAGTCAGAAGGAAGACAAGGTAGAGAGATTGCCAGATTGGAATTTTAAAATATAAGAGACATTATGGGAGAGGTGTCAGTCCTCTGAAAGGTGGGCCACTTGGAATACATACAGTATGATGATAAGACTGCTAGGTGAGTGGACATGATCCCCACTTGTTTGTATTATTGGAACTGTACCTCATTAAAGGGCTGCAAGAAGTGAAGCAACATTTCTGTTCAATATACTGTAGTGCCTGAACCAATGTTAATGAAAATATTTTGGCAGAATGTTATTCAGACGAAATCATTTTCATTCAGAAAGACAATTGCGAGTACATAACACTGTATTCTCAAATAATAGGCAGGATTCCTTTTTGAAAATGAAATGGTTTACTCTGAGAAAAGTTCTGTGGTCATGAAAGAAAACAACTTCATAAATTGCAAGCATTCAGATTAATATTAGTGCCTGTGGTTTTGTTTGATCGTTTGTCACAAGTTTTCTCATTTTGTTTGATCAACATTTGGCTTGCAAGATTAAAGTTATTCAGCAGAATTTTTATGTCAGTTTATTTACCTGGGATTACCAACTGAGGTGCAACATCAGATTTTCAGTGGAATCCTGCTTCTCTCCAGTCATACAACTGAAAGGACTGAAGCACAGGAAGAGCAAGAGACCTGCTCAAGGTCAGAGAGGGAGTCAGTGGCTATGGTGGCATTTGACCTTGTGATCTCTTGTTTTACAGTTCAGTCCCCTTGTTTCTAAGCCCCACTGCCTGCCCATGATAAGTTCATGTGTGCAGTTGGGTACAAATAATTTACATTATTTTGTTGTCTGATGTTTGTAATCTACTTGTACTCTTTTTTTTTACAGTCTGAAATGGTGCTAGCATTCAACTTCAAACAGTTCACCAGGTTCTGTGATCAAGTACTGATGAATTCTGTGGGTGGGATTTTCAGAAGTCTGGACACAGACCATACATTTACATTCCACAACACCTGCTGGGTCTATCATCCACTTAGACACAGCAGGTGTTATTCCTCCTCCATCCTGTTTGTGACAATCAGCTGTAGTTTCCGGCAGCATGTATCCAACTGTAGGCAGAGCTGCAATATTAACTAAGTGTGCTAAGACCAAAAAGTGATGGTTTAAGTGGGCTTAGTCTCCAGCCAGGTATGTCCACTGATGGATGCCAAGAAGTTTAGTTTTAGCTTTCCAGGCTTACCTGCATCGAGGGACAGGGGACTGATGCAGACCCTTTGAGAATGACCCTGGATACAATGTGGGCTTGTGACTTTAAAAGTCCGACCAACCCCAGGAGTCCAGAAAACACACTTTAGAATGTGGCTATTGCATCTATGTAGAAACCATGCCCTCTGTAACAACTTCAGTTTTGTCGAGTTTGATGGCTCAGGTATGAAAAGAGTCAGTATGTACTAACATTCAAGACGGAATGCTGTACCTACCTGTCAGCATAGCGGTAGGGTAATACTCATAGCCTGGTGACCTGGGTTCATGAACAAGCTCTGGACATCAGGGACTGGCTTAGAAGAAGGATCGAGCATGTCAGAGGACACTTTCCTCTGGGGAAGGAGGGCAGCAGTCTCTACTGCTGTACTGCCACCTGGGTGACAGCAGTCGGTGTGCAGTTGCAGATGCTTGCAGAGGAAATACGCAGGCTTACTCCTGAGCACGTGGCTGCATGCAACATGTGCATGTGGCTCATGGAATCCTCACTGCCTGCATCCTGAAGGAGTGGAAAAAACATAAGGTAGAAAACCAGAAAGAGCAGCAGCTGGCACTCTTGGGCCTTGCTGAACCCAGCCCACCACCATGCTCCCTGGACCTGCAAGGAGACCAGCCTTCCCCTTCCAAACACTGTCCACTATGGGGGACGGAGGCACTCTATGGATCTCTGGAGACTGGCTAAGAGATACAGAAGAGAAGTGACAGGGTTGTGAGGTAGCTGCACTGCAAGGGCAGCACCAGCGGAGGAGGATAAAGGGAAAAAAAAAAACTGAATGCCACTGTTGGTAAGATTTCAGAGTCAATTGACAAGAACAGTAGGTGCCTCTTGAGCAAGGCCTTCTTTTCATACACAAGGTATGCAAAGGATCTGTTTTCATACAAGCCAGCTGTCTTCTCTTCCTGACCTTGTCCCTCACACAGATTTGACTCATCGAAATAAGTCATTTTCATTGCCAGCTCAGCATTGAAGGATCTTGTTTATTCTTGTTTTATCAACAAATGTAAGTTATTTCCCCCACATATTAACACTTTGTGCAAGAGGGACTTGAAGAAGAATTAATTGGATGGGACAGGGGGGCATGCAGTTGAAGGATATTGGCAAACAGATATAAAGAATGCAGTTAAAGAGGCTAAAGAATTCAGTACTAAATGCACTACTTTGAAAGATAAAGTGTAACATCTTGAACTATAATTTCAAATATGTTTCCCAAAACTGTGCAGTGGGGGGAAAAAAGATATGCCACTCCATTTTATTCTGCCTCTAATTGTTGCTTAATTCTCATGTTACTGAAGTACCAATTTTACAAAAGGTACTCAAATGGACAGTAGAGGTGTCTTTTGTCCGACACAGGCACCCCAGAGATCAGAACACTACTGACTGACAGTGAAATAAATATGAACTAGTGCCTAGAGCCCTGCTGATCTTGGTTCCCGTCTCAGCAGAGCCATGGTTTGTGTGATGCTGGGCAAATCTTGACCTCCCTGTGCGGCAGTCCTTTCAGCCGTTTAATTGGGTAGAAGCAGGACCCCACTGTTAACAAGATGTTGTAGCTCAGCTGGGCTATCTTTCTTGGTAAATACATTCAGAATAAATGACATACAGTTTCTACACTGCAAGTACTCCAAACATCCTATTTCTTAAAAATAACATTAAACGAGGAATGAGGAGCATGTTTTCTGCAATTTTTTTTAATGGCCTTTCACCTCTCTATTCTATCCTGAAATACGGAATGTTCCAGAAGGAAAAAAAACAGTAGAAGTGCAGTCCCACTGTTCACTCTGTTTCTGACTAAAAGAAAGGTTTCAAACTGTAAAATATGATGGGATAGGTTTGTTCTCTCTCAGGGATGCCCTGTCAGCCCCAGGCTGGAAACTGTCTTTCTCCCTCTACTGTTCTGTCACCCCCGGTAACCATGGATACCATGACGATCGATTAGATGCCATCTGATCTCAACCTCATAAAAAACAGGCAGCAGATGGCAACCAGGCCACTAGGCCAGTCTCAAGAGAGGCAGAGATGGAGAACATGAGGGAAGGAAAACGACAGACAAAAAGAGTGAGAAAGTGTACAGAAATATTAACGCCTGGCAATCAGTAATGACAGAAATAAACATGAATACTATGCATAGGGATTCAAAAACAGGTTCAAGTGCTAACTTATCTCAAGCTGGTGGATATACAGGATGCTACATATTGGAGAAACACAGAGTGACAGCAGTATAAAATCTAAACATGACAGGACTTGTTCAGATGAGAGACTTTGTTGAATAATTGGCATGAAAACTTCATGTAATACTCTCTAGCTCCATCCTGATTAGCACAACTGTAGGCTCACTTGCAGTACAACCTGAACCTTGGGGTAGGCAGCCACCGCAATGAAGGGCATTTAGACTTGCTTTATCCCAACGTAGGCACCTGGGCACTGTTAGACAATGCCTGGTTGCCTGTGTTGTCTGTTTAGACCATTGCTTTATTAAGAAAAGACACTTTGCAGCCATTTACCTTCAAAGCAGTTCACTTTGTTTCACCCACACCTGCAGCAGCAAAAGGACTAGAGTTGATCCCCAGGTTGGCCCTGTAAAAGGCACTCTGTAGTGTATTTACCTGGTAGACAAAACAAACTACAAAATGATAACTGGGTCTCCATTTGATTTTTGAAGGGGGAGACACATTGCTACGTATCGTAGGGAACAGAGAACCTTTTTTCCCTAAGATAGAAAAGTTAGTTTTTGGGTTGCTCAGAAACTGACCCATGGATTTGAATTGGACAGAGTCTGAGCTTTTTTTAGGATTTTCAGGATTGAAGGCAAAGAATCCTAAATCCTAAAAAAGTATCACATGCAGAATCCAATTCTGATTCCACATCTAACTTCTGTTACAAACTCTCTCCACTTGGCTAAGAGCTGCTCTCTCCCACTGCACCAAACAATTAAGACACCCCCATCCCCTCACCCTCTAACAGCACTCATTCTTAAGTAGGGCAAGTGGTGCTGAGGGTTGAGGCACTGGACGCTACACCTCATGCCACGCCGGTGACCCAGGTTCGGTGACGGACTCGGGTTGCTGGGGGTTGGCAGGGGAGGAGGAGGATGGAGCATCTGGAGGACAATTCTCCTCTTCCCGGGGAGGGATACAGGGTCACTCTGTGTCCTGGTGGTCTCCGATGGTGATCGGGGGCACGGCAGGTACACCAGCCAGTGTAAGGGGTGGAGTGTGGCAGATGCTAGCAGGGCAGCCATGTGCAGGCATCATTGTACACTGCACTCCAAGGGGGAAATGCAAGAAAAATCCCCATCCTAGCTGACAGGCGAAGGCACCTCTGCCCCACAGAGCCACACTCCACCACCAGGCTTCTATCCTCTCCAGGCCCACCACCCAGCCAGCTCATTAGATTTGAGGTAGAGTGCCCTGAGCGGATAGGGTGGCCCCACCTCAGGGGGTGCAGAGCCAGGTCTGTCAGGCTGGAGGGGGGGAGAGGAGAGAGCTTCAGGTGGGAGGTAGAGCTCATGGTGAGCGGTGGATGCCGGAGAGAGTTCCCTGACAGTACGGAGCAGAAACAAAGTCTACAAAAAAAAAAACAGCACCCATTGTCTCTCTCCCACACACTGAACATGTTATTTCTGGTTGCCAGATTTGAAGATGTGCAGTCAAGAGTCTCCCCTGGAATAGTAGTCCCCGGTACCCAGTGCCCAGTCCACTCCAGAGCAGTGTCCTCCATCCATGTCTGTCCCAAGCAAGACTTGCCTGCCACTAGCCATTGCACTGCTGCCCAGTGCCTGCCACCCACCAGTGCCAAACTACCCATTCACCCATTGCAGGCTTTCTATGAGACCTATTATAGACCATTTCCCCCATGCCAGTTAAACAGGACTCCAGTCCTTACCTCCTATACTCAGTCCCTGGTCCAGACTGCCTCCTCCTTTTTCCCTACATGAATTGTTATGACTTGGGCCAACCATCACCAAACGTTAGGCTGCCACCAGCCAGATGCTTCATTCAGTTACAGTGCCTGGTCTGTGGCAGCCTAGGGTTTTGTGCCAGTCAGCCCAAGTCAAAATGCATTTATGAAAGAAGGAAGTGGGTGTCTGGAACTGTGTATGGGAGGTCAGAAGTCCTGTTTGACCAGTTGAGAAGGAATGGGAGGAAGTGGACTCATGGAGAAGGCCCACAATAGGTGAGGCAGTTCGGCACTGAAGGGTGGGCTAATGGTCTGGCGTTAAGTGGCAGTGTGTGGTGGGCAGCTGGCAAGTCCTGTTTGGGATGGAGTAAAATCCTATCTGAAAGGGACTGGTAAACTCTGGGGACTCAGTTTTCTGAAGGCTTCTTGCCCTACACTGTTTATTTGTGCTTGCTACTGAGTACCAGATTTTGCATTTTTGTACAAGTGATGTAAATGTCATTTTTTCATTATGTGTTGAATTGAACAAAAATATTTTACAAGTTCAAGATTTGTGATATACTGTGGGATTTCCAACCACTGCAAAAGACCCAGCTTAGTCATATATATGGTCAAAGTAAGCTGTCTGATGATTTTTCTTTTTTTTTAACTTGAAAGTTTTATTAGAAGTAAAACATGCATTAGTTACAGTAGAAGCATTTACCTCCTTTCCTAGAGGTTATTTCCTTGGTAGTACTAAAGAAAAACAATTTTTTTACAATCATGGGCTGAGAGAGAACACATTACTATAATATAAGCTGAAAAAGCTCGGTTTCAGTTCATTTTTTAAAAGTAATAGTCCTTCCATTCCTTTTCAGGGAAAACCTTCAGAGGCTTACATCTCTACGGTTGAGAAAAAGCAAAAAGGTGAAAGAAGAAATCCAGCAATACTTCCAGACTTCATGTTTCTCCGTTTGACTGTCTCTCTTATAACATTAAAGCAATGCTATGCCAACATTGTGAATTGCTTCTTAATAAAAAAGAAAATGAATAATTGTTTTTCATTTAACTATATCCATAAAACAATTAGTTCTATTTCTTATTCAATGTCTGATGATTTGTCACATTGTATTTGATAAATTATTATATGCGTTCATCACCTCCGTAACTATAGAAGCAGTAGTATTTTTATTTCTTAGATGCCTGTTTCTGCAGGCTCTGGGCATGTTACAACAATCATACAAAAAAAGAACAAATAGCAGCACAATAAGTAAGTATATAGCAGTTTACAATTAAAACAATTCCACATTGACACAATATTTCAGTAGTATAGATGGAAAAAGCCATGGAAAACAGATGGGGCTTCAACCCCAATTTAAATGCTTCAATAGAGGGGGCCTCCCAGAGTTTACGTGGTAGCTGATTCCAGAAAGAGGACACCATCACAGCATACATCTGGTCCCCAGATAGTTTCAGCCATGACCTGGGAACCCTCAGATGGCCCACCGAGAGGAATGGAGAGGGCAGTCAGGAGCATTGCTCCTGTGCTATGCACTATTGTACCATTATTTAACTGTATTGCACATACTTTTGCTTTGCATTTTTGGTTACCTTGTATTTTTGCTCAGTTAATTATGTGTTTGCACCCCACCACTTAAAAAACAGCTTCAACTATCTGCCTATCTTCAGATTTTAAAATAAATCAAAGTACTGAATTTTTCCCAAGAATGCTATATTTTGATTAACTATGAAAAAAAAAAACTCCCTCCCCTATTATGAGGGATCTTACTCCGATAGTAAAACAGTTTCAACTTTAAAATGGTCAGGTGCTCATACTAGAGAACTTAGTACTTTCTTCTTTTGCTTTGGCAACTTGCATTAAAATAAGTCTACAGATGTAGAGCTTTGAGGGAAAATTCAAATATTTGCACCTGTAAAGAGATACTTTGAATAAAATAGCAAGTGGACCCCTTCCTGAAGGTACAATGCTCACATATGGTGGTGTCTGGAAATTGGGCACTAGGTGTTACACAGTAGGACCAGAGCCAGCCTGGTGATTGTAGTATTTTAACATATCTTTACTGTACCTATAACTAGGAAGTAGCAGCCCAAGGACCCATGCTAGTCATTCAGACATATGCAGTCCTGTACTCCACTGTACATGCCTATGTGTAGTATTGTGTATTATAAAGTGGCAAGCAACATTTCTGGGCTCTGTTTGGTCATTGCTGACCTTTAACAGTGATCTTATTCCAGCACAACATCAGGCCTATTCAAAAAGTGACTAAAAATGTATTTAAAAAATGTATTATTTTACCTTTTTTCTTTTTTCTTTTTTTCACTAGCAAGCCATTTTATAATTGCAATAATTCACTCCAGGGCATGTGTCATGGGGATAATGTCACTTCTTGGGTGTTGGTCACACTTGGCCTGCAGTCTTTTGCCCAACCACCCAAGGAGTGACATTATCCCAGTTAGGTCTGCTACAAATTTAAATTCGCCTATGAAGTTTGTATAAGTGGCCCACTATGCTCTTCACATAGCACAGATGACCAGGCCACTATGCACTACACTGGAATTTGCATAATAATTTGCTGAAAATAGTCATGAAGTTCATGAATTAGTGCACTTCCTGTAGCTTTTCACTTCACAAAGTGTGAACTTAGCACTCTGTATAGGCATGTAGTACAAACTTTGTGAAGCACATCACTATGCAAAACTATGCACTACGTGTAGCACTACATGAGGTGTGACATTTTTTTCACTTTTCCCACAGCTAACTCAACAAACACGTAACCCTTTTTTTTTATTTATTCTTTTTATCTCCTCCTACACCCCGATGCCCGCCACTCCTTCGGGCCTCCTAGCGCTGTGTTCCCCCTGGCAGTCCTCTTCTGGAGCTCCTCCCTACAGATAGCAGCCAATCCTGAGTTGTCCCAGTGTATCCCATCGCCGGGCAGGTCCCCCTCCTCCGAGGGGGAAGGCACCGGGTGGCAGGGAACCCCAGCACACTATTTTTACTTATGGTCCGGGATGCCGCTGTGGCAGAGGATGCTCCTGGAGGCTTCGGGGAACAAAGGGAGCGGGGGCCATCATCCAGCGGTGCAGAAGCCGATTTCCAGCTTTTCTCCATTTAGTCCCTCCTGCTTCTGCTACTCGTGTTACCCCCGGTCTCCACCGGGGGCCACTACAGAGTGGAGCTATCCCCCTACCCCTCCCCAGGAGAGGAGAGGAGAGCAGTCCTCCGGAAGCTCAATCCTCTCCTTCCCCCTGCCAGCCCACGGCCAAGTCCGTTCCCAAACCCGGGTCACCGACGTGGACACATGCCCTTTAATGTATTACAGTATTGCTTACAATTTATTTATATAGAGGAGGGAGTCAAGAAGATGGTTTTTGCAAAGTAACTGCATCCCTCATGTCTCTGTGAAAGTCCTTATTATAATGTGGTTTATTGCAGTGACAGAGTCTCATGTTGCAACATGGGGAACCCAGATTTGGGTGCAACTGAACAGTACCCTTCAATTGTTCTGATAACCAGAGATGTCACAGATTTTACCACAAAATGTTACTTTGTCCCTTCTGAAAATTTATGTTTCTGTCACTAAAGAGTAGGAATCTGAACAAGCACAGAATAATTTTAAATTATTGACATTTATAAAGCTATAAAACTTTATAAAGTTTGACATTATAAATGTCTCTCCAATGTTGGACATTATTCACTGCAACTATTACATTCACTGTAACAATGTACATGTACATTATTCCCTTATAATTTTCTGTATAATATGTTTACTGTGTTTGTATATGTTTTGTACTCTGTTTTTTGATGAAGAGCCTTTGTAAATGAGTCCCTGACTCAAAGGGTTGTAATTCTGACTCTATAAAATAAATAAATAGTAAAGTGCAGTTTGGCCTAGTGGTTAGAACACACAGCAGTGAAGGTGGGGACTTAGGTTTGAATCCCACAACAACCCTTTACTCTGTGTGAGACCCTGAGAAAGTTACTTAAACTCCCTGGGCTTAACCTCTTGGCAGTCTCTCTCTAGTGTATCTCTGTGCTCTTTGATCTCTCAGAATCCTGAAAGAGGTAAAAACATGTTCGCCCTCTCCCCTCTCCACTTTGGGAAAATGGGGAGATGCTTGAAAGAGGCATTAAGGGGAATGGGACAGGAATCAGGGATTGAGGAACAGTGGGCAGTATTTAAAATGGGGATTATAAGAACAACAGAATTATGCATTAAGCAGGTTAGCAAGAGGAAAAGAAAGAGGAGACCATTATGGTTTTCCAAAGAGGTAGCAAAGAAAGTGAAAGCCAAAAAGATTGCATTCAGGCAATACAAAAAGACACAGGCAGAAGGGATAGGGAGAAGTACCAGGAGAAACAAAGGGAGGCAGGAAGTCAGTAAAGGAAGCCAAAGCTCAGACAGAAGAACACATTGCAAAATCAGTGGTTAAAGGGACAAAACCTTTTACAGGTACATAAGTGAAAAAAAGAAGGACAAAGGAGGGATAGTGAGACTGAAGGGGAGGATGGGAGCTCGTGGAGGATGACAACAGTAAAGCTGACATATTGAACAGGTATTTCTGCTCAGTCTTTACTAAGGAAGAGGGGTAATGGGTCTGAAGGAGTACAAGGGGTGAGAATGGTGCAGAAATGGACACAAGTCCCTTTACACGAGAAAGGGTCCTGAAGGAACTGGAAGTAATAAGAGCTGATAAAGCAATGGGGCCAGATGAGGGTGCCCCAGGGTCCTTAAGAACTAAGAGAGTGGTTGCTGAACCTCTGGCTATCCTGTTCAGCCAATCACTGGAAACAGGAGGTACCCAAAGACTGGAGGACAGCAGATGTAGTCCCCTTATACAAAAGTGGGAACAAGAGGAAGCAGGGAACTACAGACCAGTCAGCCTCACCTCAGTAGTGGGAAAGATCATGGAAGCACTACTGAAGGAGAGATTGGTGGAACATCTGGTTGTCAATGGACTACAGGACCCAAAGGCAGCATGGTTTTCTACCAGGGGAGATGTGTCAGACCAACCTCATTGAATTTTTGACTGGGTGACTAGGGAGGTGGATCAGGGAGGGCAGTGAACATGGCCTATCTGGACTTCAGCAAGGCCTTTGACACTGTGCCACATAGAAGACTATTACACAAACTGGGGAATATGGGTGTGGGCAGGACAGTAGTGTGGTGGGTAGGTAACTGGCTGGGTGGCAGGACACAGAGGGTGGTGATAAATGGCTGTCACTCCACAGAGGGAAGAGTGACCAGTGGGGTCCACAGGGGATCAGTGCTGGGACCGGTCCTATTCAACATCTTCATCAGTGACATTGCACAGGATATAGAAGGCAGAATTTCACTGTTCGCTGATGACACAAAGCTCTGTAACAGAGTAGACACACCAGAGGGTGTAGACAGAATGAGACGGGACCTGCAGAAACTTGAAGAATGGTCAAGGGTTTGGCAGTTGAAATTCAATGCAAAGAAGTGCAAGATAATGCATATGGGGCACAAAACCCTGGCACAATATATCAGTTGGGAGGTGAGGATATAGCATGCACCAAGCAGGAAAGGGATCTTGGGTTGTCATCTCTGATGACCTCAAGGTAAGGGAAACAGTGTGACAAGGCATCAGGTAAACAAATAGGATGCTGGGATGTATAGGCAGGGGCATCACCAGCAGGAAAAGGGAGGTCATAATTCCGCTATACAAGACACTAGTGAGGCCCCACCTGGAGTACAGTGTACAGTTCTGGAGACCATACCTCGTAAGGACATAGACAGGGTAGAGAAGGTTCAGAGGAGGGCAACAAAGATGGTGCATGGGTTGCATCACAAGTCCTATGAAGACAGGTTGAAGGAACTGAACATGTACTCCCTGGAGGAGAGGAGGGAGAGGGATATGATAGAGACATACAAGTATCTTACAGGGAGGAACAGGGTGCAGGAAAACACTATTTTTAAGCGAAAAGATGTTTCAGGACTAGGGCATGGGATGAAGTTGGAGGGAGGGCGATTCAGAGGAAATATGAGAAAGAATTTCTTCACAGAGCGGGTGGTGGACAAGTGGAACACCCTGCCAGAGGAAATGGTGGGGCTGGAAACAATCACAGGATTTAAGAATGCATGGGATAGACATAAAGGAATTCTAGAGGTCAGGGGTAAGGGGAAATAGACTTCTAGGAAAACAAACTGAACTTACAAGCTCAAATGGGCAGACTAGGTGGGCCATAGGCCCTTATCTGCCGACACTGTCTATGTATCTATGTATCTATGTATCTATGTATCTCCTGCCTATCACTTTCCTGTATTGTAAATGCTATGGGGTACAGTTTGTATGAATGACATTTTATAAAACCAAATTCCTTTCCTGTCTTAAAGTTGCAGTCTAGTGCTCCATCAGAATGATTTTTTTTTCACCAAGTCCCTTATTTCATCCTCACCCAATAGTTCCATATTTAAAACAGTGTCCATCTAGCCCTGAGTCATGTATGGGTAGTGGGGGGGGGCGGTTCAGACGTATACAAGTGCTGGTGGGTCACTTATTGCCATGAGTAGGTGGAGCGTGAACACATCATAGAGGGGATTCATTCTTTGTAGGGGCTCTGGAGAAATCTGGCTCCCCTACCACCTGTTTAGCAGTGGAACTTGGCAGCAGTAATCTCCCCACACACACACACACACCCCAGTGTGATGCCAAAGATGTGTTCACAAATGGGGGAGAGACAGAATGATCAATCAAATCAAATCAAATTAATTTTTATGGCGCATTTCAAAATACCAAGGCGCTGCACATTACAATAAACAGCAAAGTGGGTGTTCAAAATCTGGGGCATTTAATCTGTTGTTTAGATGGCTCAGTCTGGATAATTCGCATTTCAGTTTGTGATGTTGGAAACCAGTCTCAGAGAGTAGTGGGACAATGAATTGCACAAAAGAAAAAGTGGCATTGTGCTCAAACTGTGGCCCCCTTATACAACTGAAAACAATGGCATGCAGTACAATGGCAATCTCAGTGCAGCGCTACAAGGTGCACCTTACTGTGGCTGTCCTTGGAACCAAAAACCTGTCTTGTTCTTACAGGCAGGTGTTTGCCTTGATAAACATCACATGGCAGTGTGATAAACCTTTATGTACTTGACATTCGAAAACTGTTTGGCTGGATTACGTTTAAACGGTGCATGCACATACATACGCTTTACTATAATCACATTATCTTATCACAGTGACCCTGCTATGGGCCTCACTAAACCTTTGTCTTCTGGAGATGGATCAGTCCCTCATAGCAGTTCGGATTCTGCTGTCAAATGCAATCTGTTGGCATGAGAAATATCTCTTGTTAAATATATGGGTATGCATGTGTTTTTTTTACCCTTTATGTAGCCTGGTGAAAATAACCCACTGAAATCACAGCTTCTTTGATGAGGCTGACCTGAGCCTGGCCAAGAGGGGACCTTTCAAATCTAATGCAATACTGGTAGACTGATACTCCCAGAAGTTGCAGATGTTTTTATGCATAATTTTTTGTTTGATTATTTAGTTTTTTTATCACAGGTTTCTGACTTTTCAAAAACAAATGCTTTTGCAGCAATTACTGTATCTGACAAATTTATGATAATCTGCATGACTGTTCTGCAACAAACTCTGGCAAAATGGTACTAATAGTAGCCCTGCTCGGAGCACATTTACTACTGAGTTCCTTGCAAAACAATGAAAAATTGAAAAGGGGGCATGCTCTAATTATAGTACATGGATTGCCGTTGTTCTGTTTAAAAATCAGCCTACTCAAAATCACTGCTGTGTGCATTTCAAACTGATTTGCACATTCTAAAATGGTGTACACATTCCAAACAATTGTGCTGCACAGTTCATTGGCCATAACATGGTAAATTCCTTGTTCACTCCATAACCAGCTGCTTTCCAACCACCCTGCACTCAAAGTTGTACCTTTTAACTTATGTAATTTACATTAAATTTATACACCTCTTCAAGTTAAAAGGTACAACTCTGGGTGCTGGGTGGGCAGTAGACAGCTTGATGTGGAATGAGTTTTTTTTCATAAAGAAATTGCAAGTTTTTTTGATTCTGTGACCGCTGATTAAAACAACATAGTCTACTGTATATAAAATAAATTATGTGCAACCATAAACTCCTCTGTATACGTTTCCATCTTGGGTCTGAAGTGACAACATGTGCCTCTCAAGCTTTGTTATCAAGGTCCATAGGCTTTCATCTCAATCCCCCCAATGGAAGCACAGCATTGTTTTGTATGGTTGCCTATACATTATTCTATAGGTGGCAAAGAAATATCATAATCAGTATGATATATATACAGAGTAGTATACAGTCATTAAGTTCCCCAAACAGTGCAAGCTTTAACTGTAATATTTTTCACACAGTTACAAATGTGGTGCCCTTTTTCGAGAAGTGGGGGAAACAAGGAGGAAGAGAGAAAGAGATCTTATTTACAGCGGTATCATTTCACCACGGTTACAACTTGTGCCCTTTTCACGGGGGGGGGGGAGAGATATCTTATTTACAGTAGGATCATGCTAACCAATTGGATATTAACTTGCAATCTGTTTAGCTAAAGCAAGATCACATGTATCCACATAGGTCTGTGATATCCCCATTACCAAGACAGCAGTTGATAGTCTCTAGCTGGCTTATTGCTCATACAAGCAGTCAATAGCTCTTCTAAGCATGAACGGTACAGCCACTGAGGGAAGCAGTAAACAGTGCTCCTAAACTGCATGACTGTCTGCTCTGTTTTACGTAACTTGGTCTGGGACTGCACAGATGATCCATAATGTAACATACTGCTGAGCAATTCCAGCTATTGTCTGAGCCTCAGTGAGAGCCACCATGCTTTGTTTATGACCTTGCAGAAAAGTTCCAGGGGATCTGTTACTGCCACCTGGACAGTCAACAGAGATGGGCAGAAGGGATGTTAGTTTAACATCTTTTGTGAAGGATGGCAGCTCCAGGTGGGCAGCATCCCTCCCCCACAGAGCACTGCAGTGTCAGCACTATGCATTAGTCCAAGTCTCCGGCAAGAGCTGAACCCATTATCTTTGGGCACAGAGGTAGGAGCTCAAATAATTGTGAACCTCTGCCACATACAGTATCTGCCAGTTTTAGTTTTGTATTCTTCAGTGTTTCAGTTCCCTATAAAGTTGCCAAAAAAGCATAAACTTCAATGTCTTCAGAAATATGTAATACATTTGCAATTACTATGGAATTCAGTTCAGTTCAGTTTCAATTTGTATTGTGTCTGCTTCTCACAAAAATGCTGAAAAACACTAAAATGAAACAGGCCGAGCAACATAAAAGATTAATTCGAATCAAGATCTGTTACTGAAACATTCCATCCAGCTTGTACTTTTTAAGTAATGGGTGCTGTGATGTTAACTGGCTGTCCATTGTGCAGTGCTGTGGCCCTGGAAGGACATGTCCCTTTACACCAAGGGGGAAGGCCCAGATTTTTGGTGTAGCTGTACACTGAGTCTTGATTTTAATAAATGCACAGGGCCTCCATCCAAGTTGATTATTTTCTGGGGGGGGGGATTTATTATTTTGTTGACCAGTAAAGGAGGACTAGTCAAGTCTGCCTATTTTCAGCCTTGTTCAGGGGGGAAGGTACAGATGGAAAGCAACTGCAATTGAACCAGCTTAAGTGGTTAGTGGTATTTTATTTTGTAAATACAAAGGTCCTGCCCCTCAGGGCACTATTTAATGGATACAAAGTGTCTTGGCATAGGTGCCTGGGGGCTACTGAGCAGTGGCAGTAGAACTCCTAGACAGTCTGTCATGCAGAGTACTGGGCAGTCTCTCCACCATAGGGTGACTGGCTTCAATCTTCATTTAACATCTGGATCCCGATTAGCTAGCTAATCATTTTGCGCAGGCTTAACGTTAAAAACTCACGTTCCTCCTGCATTAGGCACAAGAAACTGGGCACAGACTTCAATGTTTGCATCAAACATGAACAAGTTTATTTATAGTACATGCACAGTCCTTGGGTGTATACTATATTAGCCTGTCCCTAGAGATTGGTTACTCTGGATCCCACCCAACATGGTGGGGTACCGACCACAGATCTTTATTATGTCCAGGCACTGGGGGCTAAGTGAGTGGTCCCTTAACGTCGGCTGAATGTAGTAACTATATACAGTATATTATATAAAAAGCATTGTCCACTTAAGGGAAAGTAAAATCCAGCATGGAAACTATTTATTTGGCCATACAAAAGCAAACGGTTCCAATGTGGCACCTCTATTTATAGGGTTTCAAAATGCATGGGGAATCTTTCTCAGGGTCCCTATGATACATAGAGCCCTCTATACACTTATAACAACCCTGTGCTGTATATACAGCTTATAGATTCTCCAATGTTACTGGGAGCCCTCTACATAAGAAATATATCATACGATGCATTATTTACATGCAGTCTATGGCTCTTGTACCACCTGACTTAGAGGGCTGAGAAACTGTTCAATACCCATGGCAACCCACCATTAGGTGATATGGGGTCTGTATGATACTCTCTCTCCTTGGAGGCCTGATCTTAAGTGGGTAACTGTCCTCAGACTCCCCTGCAACCTACCCTCGGCTCCAGCTCACTGTGGAGTGAACTTTGCTTGAGACATCCTAGTTTCTGGGTAAAAGACAAATTTATTTGTGGGCCATACTCAGCACCAGTGTATGACCCCTGCAGTCAGAGTAGTCTCAAAGGGCTGCATCCAGGGGATTTATGCTGACTCTCACATGCCTCTTCAAGTATGGGCTGAGGCTGCCATCTTGCACCACCTCAAAGCCTGGAGTAGGTTCTCAAGAACCCCTGGGTGACTCCCATGAAGGACACCCCCATTTCTGTATTACTTCCTCCTTGTGTTGAGACTGTAGGGTCTCAGGACTCTCATTTCTTGTTGCATTGTACCGTGATCTCTGCTATCTATCTAATGTTTTGCTTCAGTACCTAGTTCGTTCTTTCTTTCTTTCTTTCTTTCTTTCTTTCTTTCTTTCTTTCTTTCTTTCTTTCTTTCTTTCTTTCTTTCTTTCTCTTTTTCTTTCTTCCTTCCTTCCTTTCTTCCTTTTTCCTTGCTGCGTCTGGCTATACACACCACTCTCCGTCCCCCACAGGTGGGGGGAGGGAGTTGCTGAACTCTAAATCTTGTATAACTTCTCAGCATCTGTGCTATCCTGAGCTGAAGCAAGACTAAGCATGTGCATGTACCCTCCCCTTTTTATTAGGGGTGGAAGGGGCAGGCAGCAGCCAACAGTAACCCAGCTACTGAGCACAGGAACAGGGCATGCATAATGACTGAGCAACACAACACTGTTGGCAGAAGGGAGTCTGGAATATTTCAGGACTCAGGGCCTCTGGAAACACTGACCATTTAATAAACAGGCTCGATCAGGCAGAGAAGGTACAAGCCTCATTACCCACACACCCTATAAACCCTTGTGGTCCCTCGCAAGGTCTCTTATACTCACCATCATAGGAAATGGAAGCAGTACAGACTGCCCAGTGAGACCAACTAGATAGCACTCGCACTGCAGAGTCAGGAGTGTGTTTCACTCCAGTGAAGGCAAGCAACCAAAGTAAATGTTGGAATTATTCCATTTATTGATGCACACCAAAAAGTCAAATACACAGGCACTCCAACGCTTCGCCATATAAGGCTTCATCAGGGATTAGAAACAGTTGTTAGTTGCACCCTTATATAGTGAAGTTAATTATTTCAAATACATATGACATAATCACTTTCTTAACCAATCAAACTGCAAATAGTTCATCAGATACATTTAAAGTGAACAAATGTTTTTCATTATGGATAAACTGCAGTGCTAGATTTTAAACCAATTGCCTAGTGCCCTCGTAAGGGGGTTGGATCAGAACCATCCTCTACTTATGATCAGCACAGGTAGTGACACCTATCAGATATAACCATTGAAAGTTATACCATAGGGCAAGATTAGATGAGAAAGGATTTGGGGCCCCTTGCAACTTGGTTCTTGGCCACACCACCTAGGGTATCCAATGGATTTCTTCAACTTCTAGGGGGTGCCTCACCTTCTCATTTATCAAGACTTATCATTGTACTGGCATTTTCACATTTTATATCATTAGAGCTGGGTGAAATTAGCAAATTCTGAATTTGTGGAATTCCCCCAAATTCCACAAAATGTTGCCGAAATTCTTTAATTGGCTATAACTTGGTCTGAAGATAAATTTCATCCAGCCCTAGCTACCATGCATAGTACATTATGCCACATAACCCATTCTCTGTACCATTTGCCAAAGGGCCTGGTCTTGTAGTCTGCTACCCTCAACAGTGCTTACTATCCATCCTCAGAATAGCCTCCTCTTCCTTGGACACTGACAAAAAAACAAAAAAACAAAAACAACCTGCACCCAGACATAGACATGTGCAATAATTCAAACCTGCAAAGGATCTTCATTACACAAACCCACTTTGACAGATCTCTCATGCAAAGAAACAGTGGGCACAAACAATGTACAGTATACCATATCTCATTTTCTTAAGAAAAAAAAATCATATACCACATGCAGGCATTGCTTAGACTCTAATTTTTTCTATAATAAAGGGAATACAACTGGGACAAATAAACATGGGTTTTAAGCAAGAAAGTCTTTGACTGTCTGGAGGAGATTGTCCTGCTTCCTCAGGATAGGGTCTCCCGGAAGAAATCCAAAGTCTCATCCGTAGCTGACTCTATTGTGTTCTCAGCTGCATGTATGAACATCTGTTACAATAAACTCATATTACACCATGTCTTTTTTCATCCCCTGTCACACAACCTGCAACCAGGACCACTACCCTACCTCAATGAGGGGATGAATACAGGAACAGCTGGACCATGGGTATCTCTCTGCTGGAGGCTTCTTCACTTCCATAGAGGGGAAGTACAATTGAAAAGCAACCACAGAAAATCAGACATGATAACGCATGTCTTCTCCAAAACAACCAGCCAGGTTTCTCACCAGCCATTGCAGGCATAGTGGTGAGGATGGGGTTTTCTCATGGTGGTTCCATCCAAGCAGGGTGCAGTGATATAGTGTCCATTTTGCAGGCAATCCAATTCAGTATGGATTACCTTGTGCATCCTGAAACTATGCCCTGCCTCCCAGGTCTTTACCACAGTAGCTACCGTCTGATCAATTTCCTTCTTGTTCAGCTGGTATATATCCCTGTTCCCTCCTATGAGGAAGTGCTTGGCCTCCTACAACACTACCAGTCTTTGGCAGCCTCCACCTCCTGCTGAAACTAGCCGGGCATATATGGGAAGCAGTAACCATTTTCTGTCTTCGCTTTTCTTTTTAAAACTCTGTCAGCCTGGACTTCCAGTGACATCACCATGCAATGGAGACATGAGTGTGTGGAGCTCCACCAAGTCCTGACTGAAATCTAATCTAATCCGCACCTCACATATTGGAACACTGTCCTCCAACAACAGAATTAAGGTGTAGGATGGTACCAGGCAAAAGTTGAAATCTTTCATGGCAGGAGCGCTAAAGCAACAAAAATTAGTCCTTGTGGAACTGGCCTGGAGCAGGAACCACTACTCTTCGAGGCGGGCAGAATCATCAGATCCGGCCTTAGGGAGCAACATCGAAGAAGATGAGAAGGCCTTCACAATCACTTCCCATAAGCTTTATTGAGAACTAATGCAGCAGGGTGACAGGCTTGATCACATCCAAAGTGATGTGGCAGACAACAGAAGGGACATTAAATGGCAGGAGCAGAGATTGCGAGAAATGAAATAGCAAATCTCCAGTCTTACAGAAACAACCCACTTGCATGATGTCAGTGTAGGTAGCACATCCACCTCTGGGCCAGAAGGTTGTGGGTTCTTATCCCACACAAGAATTGGGCTCATACTTAAACACCGGCACCCAAATGCAGTACTGGGGGGGGTGCTGTACTGTTGGGGTGTGCTGTCCTTCAGATGAGACGTTAACTCAGCAGTGCAATGAAAATGGGTTAAAGTTTGACCCAACCTTTTTTCTTCCTAATTGATGCCAGATGTCTTCCAGTTTATTTTGGTGGTGAAATTTTCAATTTTCATTATCATTTAAGAATTTTATGAATGTTTTAAAGTAATTATTTCTTAAGAAAAAAAGATGGCTGCCTAATTTTTGCACAGAAATAATACTGAGGACCCAAGGAGGATGAGAGTACAGACAAAAATGTAAATGTACAGTACTCAACATAGGAAGCATCCAGAATACCCAAATCAACAGTTCTGCCAATATTTTTTGTAACCATAGCAGAAAATTAGCTTTTGGAATAACTTTTTTCATTGCACTACTGCTTTAAACCGAGATCCCTTCTATCCATCTCTGGTGCTGTCCAGGTAGAAGGAAAAGACTCCATGGCACTTTTTACAAGAACAGGGGACTTCCCCCAGTGTTCCGGCCATATTCCCCTTCCCATAAAACCAGTTCATGCAACTGTCCAAGGCTGCGTGTGGGGGTTGATGTGTGAAATAGCTGCCACTACACATTCAGTCACTTCACTACCAGTTTGGCATGGCTTGTAAAGTGCTTTGGGCTACAGTGTGTATGAAAAGTGGTATATAAATGCTGTTTCTTCTTTTTCTGCAGAATGGGGCAATCTTGCAGTTACATGACAGAAAGCTGCTGTTACATCAAAAAACTGAAGACTTAGAAAACAGTTTCGGCTGCATGAATATCAGAAACATGGCATCCTAGAGAAAACTGAATCTGGGAACATGATTCAGTTTATGGACAGCTTCATACACAAGGTACTAAAACTAGCTGCTGACTACCAGCTGTACATCATAAGGGCACATAGGGCACTGTCTGCCTCACAGACCGACCCTAAGGCATGACCAAGATCAGTTATTATTGCATCTCTGGACTAACAGATAAAGGAGAGGTGTTGTGAAAAGCCTGGGAGAAAAAAAAGAGGCAGTGTTCGGTGACCAAAAGCTATTCTTTGAGCACGATTATTCCCCTCTGACAAAGAAATGCAGGAAACAGCTATTTGGAGTGGTGAAAGAACTCAAAGCTACAGCGCTAAAAGCAAGAATTGACTGTCCAGCCAGATTAAAAATATTCTCCAACAGAGAAGTGAAAATGTTTGACACCTTGTTGGAAGCCCAAGCATACCTCACAAGATTGAGGATAAATACAGAGGAAATCATCAGCACACAAAAGATGAAAGAAATGGAGGGGAGGAAGGAAGGGAAGCAGACATGGGAGAGAGTTCATATGGCGGCAGCCAATGGGCAAAGATGGTTGCAGCACATGCCAAACAGCACCTGCAGCCTCAAACTCTGCATCACAGGCAAGAAGCTCAGAGAAGGAGAAACTGAAAGGAGCAGACCCTGATGATGACTGAGAACCACACAGCCAGCACCACTGGTGAACATCAGCTGCAATGTGAATGGTAGTCACACTAAAGTGTAAGTAAGCCGCAAAGAGGTTAAACTTTTCTTTTCACAATCGGAGGGACTTGGGAAATGTTGAAAGAGCTGAGGGGCATGGGACTAATATAGACTACTTCATTCAGATTTAATCTACCGAGCCCACTATAAAATAAAAACAGTGCTCCATCTAACGCCAGGCTGTGGTCTGTAAGGTGGGAGCACTGAACTGAAACAGAATGGTACAAGGAACTTTTCATTTCAATTATTGTTTTGCTTTCCTACTGTTTATAAAGGACTGTTTTGTGAAATGTTTATCTTAACCAAGGGGGTTATTTTGCAGTGGGGAACTGCGAGCGATAGCAGATGGATGAGGGGGAAAGGAAACACTAGCGGGATGGGGAATAAAAGGCTGCAGCACATGACGGAAGGGAAGAGATGGTGTTGGACATAACTAACATGGAAATGATAGAAAGTATACTTAGAATGGCAGATAAAGGGGAGATATTGCTGATGGGTGATCTGAATATGCCAGATGTTAACTGGAGTGCAGTTGTAGCAGCCACTTCTAAGAGTGGGGTTATTCTAGATGCCCTACAGGGGGCATGACTTAGACAACTAGTATTGGAACCCACTCGAGAGGGAGCAATCTTAGACGTGGTCCTCTCAAATGGAGATGGAGAGAGGATCACAGATGTAGAAGTGGGTAGCCATCTGGGAACTAGCGACCATCGAACAGTATGGTTCACAATAAACACAGCAATAGTCAAGCCATACAAAGGCAAGAGTACTGGACTTCAGGAGGACTGACTTTACCAAAATGGGTGAGTGCCTAAGGAATGCACTAGCAAATGGGCAGGAAGGAGGGGTGGAAGAACAATGGGGAATAATACAAACTGCCATCACAGAGGTAACAAGCCTTTGTGTGAAGCAAATAAACAAAACAAAACGATATAAGAAACCACTATGGTTCTCAAAGGAGGTGGCAGTGAAGGTTCAAGAGAAAAAAGCATTCAGAAAGTACAAGGAATCACAGAAGGAGCAGGACAGAGAATTGTATCAGTTAAAGCAAAGGAAGCTGGGAAGGCAGCCAGAACAGCAAAGGCCGAACTGAGGAAAAGATAGCCAACCAGTTAAGAGGGGGATAAAACCTTTTAGGTACATCAGGGAGCAAAAGAAGACCAAGGGAGGGATAGTGAGGCTTAATAAAGGGAGGGGGTGGGCAGAGGGTGATGGTGAAAAGGCAGAGATACTAAACAAATATTTTGCTCAGTATTTACAAATGAAGAGGGAGGTATCTAAAACAAACAATAGAAACACTCTGGATACAGAAGTTGATACCAGCCCATTTACAGAAAAAGGGTTCTGAAAGAGCTCTTAAAACTGAAGGTGGACAAAGCAATGGGGCCTGATGGGATTCATCCCAGAATTCTAAAAGAACTAAGGTGAGAACTAGTGACACCACTAACTACCCTCTTTAACAAATCATGGGAGGATGGGGTGGTACCTGAGGACTGGAGGAGGGCAGATGTGATTCCCCTTCACAAAAGTGGAAGCAGGGCAGAAGCAGGAAACTACAGACCTGTTAGTTTAACCTCAGTGATAGGGAAAATGATGCAATCACTTCTGAAGGAAAGAATTGTTGAGTACCTAGAGGCCAGAGGGGCACAGGACACAGGCAGCATGGATTCACAGCAGGAAGGTCATGCCAGACGAATCTAATAGATTTCTTTGACTGGGTGACCAAAGTAGTAGATCAGGGAGGGGCTGTGGACATGGCCTACCTAGACTTTAGCAAGGCATTTGACTCAGTCCCACACAAAGATTAATATGCAAGTTAGCCAGCCTGGGAGTGGGTCCCAAGATGATAGCCTGGGTAAAGAATTGGCTGGAGAATAGGACACAGAGGTAATAGTAAATGGAGTCCACTCTGAAGAAAGGGGGGTTACTAGTGGGGTGCCGCAGGGTTCAGTATTAGGACCGGTCCTCTTCAATGTCTTATAAGCGACATTGCAGAGGGACTGGAAGGAAAAGTATGTCTCTTTGCAGATGACACAAAGATCTGCAACAGAGTTGATGCACAAGGTGGGGTGGAAAGGATGAGAAGGGACTTGGCAAGGTTAGAGGAATGGTCAAATGTATGGCAGCTTAGATTTAATGCTAAGAAGTGCAAGGTAATGCACCTGGGAAACAAAAACCCAGGGTAGAGTACACAATGGAGGTGAGATACTAACAACAACAAAAATGAAAGGACCTGGGGTAGTCATATCAGATGACTAAAGGTGGAGCAAGCAATGTGAGAGGGCAGTAAGGAGGGCTGGGGGATACTGGGATGCATAGGGAGAGGCACCACCAGTGAAAACAGGAAGTTGTTATCCCTCTGTACAGACAGCTGGTGAGACCCCATCTGGAGTACAGTGTGCAGTTCTGGAGACCCAATCTCCACAAGGACATAGACAAGATGGAAGCTGTCAGAGGAGAGCACTAAAATGGTGCAGGGTCTGCACCAGAGACACATGAAAGAGACTAAAGGAGCTTATTATGTGTAGCCTCGAGGAAAGGAGGAGGGGGGACATGATAGAAACTTTCAAGTACCTCAAGGAATCAACAAAGTCCAAGAGGGTAGCATCTTTCAAAAAAGGTGTGCAAGAACAAGGGGGCACAATTTGAAGATAGAAAGGGCTCAGAAGGTAATGTGAGAAGTATTTTTCACAGAGAGGGTTGTGGATGCATGGAACAGCCTTCCGGAGGAGGTTGTGGAGTCAAAAACAGTGGTTGAATTCAAGCATGCATGGGAGAGCCATAAGGCAATTCTAGGGGGTGGGGGTAGAAAGAAGTAGGCTGCTGGTTAACTAGGATCTGCAGCTTATCCATTAGGTAGGGAAATGGGCAGACTGAGTGGGCCAAGTGGTCCTTATCTGCCGTCAAATTCTATGTTTCTATGTTTCAGAAGGAAATGCATTCATCAGATGGCTCAGTCTTTTCCCATGGCCTTGCGCAGACATCAGCACAGCACAGGAAGTTAGGACTGGTACAGGATCAAAAGCAGCCAAACGGAATGCAGAGAATCAGAGAACAACCAGGTCAGACACAGAAAATCTGGAAATGGAGGGTGATCCCTCACAGGCAATGGATGGTACTCTCACAGTGTTAGCATGGTAGAAATCTGCTGCACGCTTGGCAGACTATTGAGGTATAATTCCTTGGGGGACAGCCTACCACCCCAAACACATATAACAACTGGCTTAAAACGTATAAGAGCCTGGCATCAGGAAAATGGGGGCTTCAGGGGAGATGCCATGATTCACCCAGCTGGATGGGAGACACAGTACCCACTGCCTGAGGGGAACCTCATAAAGTCAGTTAGGTGCAGGACTAGAATCTGCACTGCCAGCTATCTACTAAGAATGAAAGGGTAGCAGGAAAAGGGTGCCACAGATGGAAGCAAAGGAGGAGGACGGGAGGAGGGGGCCAGAGAAGGCTGCAAAGGCGAAAGTCATAGAGAAAGGATGGAAATGTGTTTGCTATAAGAGTTCAAGTTACTGTTTGTGGTTACAGATTAATGTTAATATAACTATTGTGTTGAGTGTAAGAAATGTGGAAAACAGCTGAAGGGAAGTGGATGGTTTGAGAGAGCACACCTATGAAAGGGGACTTAAATACAAGGGGACAGAACTACGGCGGACCTAGCAGTAGTAACATGCAATGTCAGAGGACTGAATAGTCCTGTAAAAATAGCCGTAATACTGCAGGAAAGTAATAAAACAAGGGCCATAGTAGCCTTTCTGAAGGAGACTATTTCATCAACTAGAGTCTGTGATATTGCATTAGGTAGGGAAAAAGGACAGATTAGGAGGGCCACACGGTCCTTATCTGCCATCACCTTCTATGGTTCTGTGTTTTAAGACCCACCTTACCCCCAGAACATGAAAAACTGAGATGAAAAGTGAGTGGAGGAAGTAACATAGAAACATAGAATTTGACAGCAGATAAGGACCGCATGGCCCACCTAGTCTGCCCATTTTCCTACCTACTGCATAGACTCCAGATCCTATTTGATCTGTAGCTCACCTTCTCCTTCCTACCACTAGGGTTGCCTTCTGTCTATCCCATGCATTCTTGAATTCACCAATTGTTTTAACCCCTAAGACTCTCTCAGGGAGGCTGCTCCATGCATCCACCACCCTTTCCATGAAAAAATACTTCCTCAAGTTGCCCCTGAGTCTACCACCCTCTAACCTCATATTGTGTCCTCTTGTTCATGCACATCTCTTTTTCTGAAAGATACTGCCATCCTGAACTTTGTTTTTCCCCCTTGAGGTATTTGAATGTCTCTATCATATTCTCCCTCTCCCTCCTCTACTCCAGGGTATACATATTGAGGTCCTTCAGTCTCTCCTCATATGGTTTCTGGTGTAGTCCCTGCAACATTTTTGTTGCCCTCCTCTGGACAGCCTCTACCCTGTCTATGTCCTTAAGGAGATGTGGTCTCTAGAACTGAAAATAGTACTCCAGATGAGGTCTCACCAACTCTCTGTACAGTGTTCTCACCACCTTCTGTTTTCTACTGGTGATACCTCTCCCTATGCACCCCAGCATCCCTCCAGCTTTCTTCACTACCTTCTCACATTGCCTGACTACCTTTAGTACATGCAACATCCTGGCTAGAGCACCCTCATTGCAGAGGTACAGCTGTGCTTATTAGGAAAGATAGCCGGCTACAAATTGAAATGGTGGAGCTGGACCTAGAAGGCAGTTATGTCCTTCTGCAAGGCATGTATAGAGATACTAGGTATGCTATCTTAAATATATATGCACCAAATAATGAAAAAGAAAACAATTTATGAAAAAAAACATTATACAGAAAACAGTCACTGACCCAGGCATGTAATGCATTATAGAGAGAGACTTCAATGCCACGGTATCACCGTGGATGGACGGGGTTGGGGGGGGGAAGGCAAATGTCAGAAAGCACATCTGGAAACATCATTAGTAAGCTAGAAGAGGAAAAGGAACTCACTGAGGTATGGAGATTCCTAAATGGGACTATGAAGGATTATACAAGCTATTCAGACAGATGCAAATATTAAACACGTATTGACATGTTCTTCATATTTCAACTGAATGGGTGCACATGGCATAATCATGCACCATTCTGTCCAGAACAATATCAGATCATGCTCTATAAGATTTATAAGAAGTGTAACAGGTACAGTACATATAGCATTAGCCATTATTGACCTGCTCTGTTCATACAAGGAATTAATAACGAGGTTTTATGCAGTGTTCGTCTAGTGCATGTTTAAACTGGTTCATAGTATCACATAATACTACTGACTCGGGTAATGAGTTCCGCTGAGTCACCACTCATTGTGAGAACCAATCTCCTCTCAGATTTCTATTGTAATTCTCACCCCTCACTTGGAACTGGTGGCTTCTATTTCCAGTGGTATTTGATCTTCTTTTTAAACCTATGCATTCCCAAAGGTTGGCATCCCTAAATGCCCTTTACACCAAACACTTTGCCTCTGTATCTTCTATATTGTAATGAATACAGGCCCAGGTCTGCAGTCTATCCTCATATGTCTTGTCTCTCAGACCATCTAATAACCTAGTTGCCCATCTCTGGACACCCTCCAGCCTCCTAACATCTCTTTTTAACCGAGGCATCCAGAAGCTGCCTCCATATTTCAAATGGGGGAGCACCAGGGAAACATACGGTGGGACTATTGCATCCCTGTCCCTACTTTTTGTTTCTCCTTTTGCAAACCAAGATACTGTAGGCTTTTTTTGTTACATTGGTGCAGTGACTGGTGAAAACCATATTTTTAGAGATTTATATTCCCAGATCTTTCTCAGATTCAGTTGTTAGAATATTATGTCCATTTATGTTATGACTGGCTGCGGTTTTTCTTTCCTAAATGCATAATTTTGCATTTATTCATATTAAATCTGATTTTCTTTATTCCAGCACTTTTAGCCAAGGCATCTATATTTAGTTGGAATAGTTTGGCACAATTTTCATTCGATCTCACTGCTCCAATTTTTATGCCGTTGGCCAACTTTGCCATCCATGATTTAGAGTTACAATTTAGGGAGGCTATAAGGATGTTAAACAGAGTAGGTCTGAGGACAGATCCCTGAGGGACCCCACTTGATACAGGGTCCCATCCAGACATGTACCCCTTTATAAAGACCCACTGTTTCCTGTTTCCCAATCAGGCCATAATCCATTTGATAATACACCTATCCAGACTTATTTCCCATAGAGTGTTTATTAGCTCTTGATGTGAAACGCTGTCAAAAGCCTTCTTAAAGTCTACATAAAGTGTATTCACAGGTAGATTTTTATCTAGGTCTTCACTTACTGGGTCAAAGAAATAGAGTAGGTTAGTTAAACAGGACCTCTCCTTTCTAAACCCATGCTGTTGTATATCAGTATATCCTTCATCCTGAATAAATTTTTCAATAAAATCTTTAATAAAGGATTTCAAGATCTTGCCTAAGATACTTGTCAGGCTGATCGGTTGATAACTGGAACATACAGATTTGGAGTCTTTTTTATGTATAGACACAACATGGGCTATTGACCAATCCTCTGGTATCAATCCCTCATCTAAGGAATTTTGGAGAATAACTTGGATTGGATAGCACAGGAAGGTTGCAGTTCTTTTAAAAGTCTTGGGTGCAGATCATCCGGCCCTGCAGACTTTGTCAAATTCAAGCTGGCCAACTTGTCATTAACCATTTCAGGTGTTATTTTTAGGGTACAGTATGCATCTCCTGTGGTGTTATTCACTATTGTTTCCCCTTTCTGGTAGATACTTTTGAAATATTTATTAAATGTCTTTGCCATTTCCTGAAAGTCTGTTGTTTTGTTTCAGGGCACCCACATAATTGTAAAAGACTTTCTTATTGTCCGTGACTTTATTAACCAATTTATGCTCCGATTCCCTTTTTGATTTTTTTATTTCCCTTTTCAAGCCTCGCAATATTTTTTGGTATTTTTCTCTATATACCCCCGTACCTTCTTTTTAAAAATTTGCATATGCTTTATTTTTTCTTTTAATCAATTTGTGTATCTTGGCGATAAACCACACTGGGATCATTCCCTTTAGATTGTATTTATATTTAGTGGGTATATTTGTTTCTACCAACCCTTGGAGGAATCCTTTCAGTAATTGCCACATTTGGGGTGCATTCAAACCATGAAACTGTTTTTTCCATTCCCACTGCTGCACTGTATCCCTAAGCAGGTGGTAATCAGCGACATTATAATTCTTTATTTTAGTAATACCCTGCTGTATACAAGTCCTAACTAGTTAGTCTGAAATTAGAAATAGCCTTAGCACTGAGAAATTTGTATTAGAGGATGCATGTAGGCCATTTAAATGCCCCACATTTTAAAGAAGGGGTAGAGAAGACCACAACAGATTACCTAACAGACAATCTGGAAGGCGCTGTCCCACAGGCTGTAAGATGGCATGCTTTGAAAGCTGTGGTGAAAGGAGTAATAATAGCATACACAGAAACACAGAATTTGATGGCAGATAAGGACTGCATGGCCCACCTAGTCTGCCCATTTCCTTACCTCATGGATAAGCTGCAGATCCTAGTTAACCAACAGCCTACTTCCTCCTACCCCCCACTAGAATTGCCTTATGTCTGTCCCATGCATTCTTGAATTCCCCCACTGTTTTTGACTCTATGACCTCTTCAGGAAGGCTGTTCCATGCATCCGCAACCCTCTCCATGAAGAAATACTTCCTCACATTACCTCTGTGCCGTCCCCCCCTCTGTCTTCAAATTGTGCTCCCTTGTTCTTGCACATCTCTTTTTCTGAAAGATGCAACCCTCTTGGACTCTGTAGATTCCCTTGATGTACTTGAAAGTGGCTATCATGTCCCCCCTCTCCCTCGTCTCCTTGAGAGTATACATATTAAGCTCCTTTAATCTCTCTTCATATGTCTTCTGGTGCAGACCCTGCACCATTTTAGTTGCCCTTGTCTGAACAACCTCCACCTTGTTTATGTCCTTGTGGAGATGGAGTCTCCAGAACTGCACGCAGTACTCCAGATGGGGTCTCACCAACTGTCTGTACAGAGGGATAACAACTTCCTGTTTTCTGCTGGTGATGCCTCTCCCTATGCATTCCAGTATCCCACCAGCCCTCCTTACTGCCCTCTCACATTGCTTGCCCACCTTAAGGTCATCTGATATGACTACCCCCAGGTCCCTTTCCATTTTTGTTGTTGTTAGTATCTCACCCCAATTGTGTACTCTTGCCCTGGGTTTTTGTTTCCCAGGTGCATTACTTTGTACTTCTTTGCATTGAATCTAAGCTGCCATACATTTGACCATTCCTCCAACCTTGCCAAGTCCCTTTGCATCCTTTTCACCCCATCTTCTGTATCAACCCTGTTGCAGATCTTTGTGTCATCTGCAAAGAGACATACTTTTCCTTCCAGTCCCTCTGCAATGTCACTTATAAAGACATTAAAGAGGACTGGTCCCAGTACTGAACCATGCGGTACCCCGCTAGTAACCCCCCTTTCTTCAGAGTGAACTCCGTTTACTATTACCCTCTGCATCCTGTTGTCCAGGCAATTTTTTACCCAGGCTACCCCTTTGGGACCCACTCCAAGGCTTGCTAACTTGTATATTAATCTTTTGTGTGGGACTGTGTCAAATGACTTGCTAAAGTCTAGGTAGGCCATGTCCACAGCCCTTCTCCCTGGTCTACTACTTTGGTCATCCAGTCAAAGAATTTATTAGATTCATCTGACACGACCTTCCTGCTATGACTCCATGCTGCCTTGGGTCATGTGCCCAACTGGCCTCTAGGAACCCAACAATTCTTTCCTTTAGAAGTGGTTCCATCATTTTCCCTACCACTGAGGTCAAACTAACAGGTCTGTAGTTTCCTGCCTCTGTCTTGGTCCCACTTTTGTGAAGGGGAATCACGTCCGCTCTCCTCCAGTCCTCCGGTACCACACCATCCTCCCATGATTTGTTAAAAAGGGTAGTCAGTGGTGTCACTAGTTCTATTCTTAGTTCTTTAGAATTCTTGGGTGAATCCCATCAGGCCCCATTGCTTTGTCCACATTGAGTTTTAAGAGTTCTTTCAGAACCCTTTCTTCTGTGATGGACTGGTATCGACCTCCCTATCCAGAGTGCTTCTATTCTTTGATTTAGGCTCCTTCCCCTCCTCTTCTTTTGTGAATATTGAACAGAAGTATTCATTCAGTATCCCTGCTTTTTCACTGTCACCCTCTGCCCTCCCTCCCTTCCCTTTATTAAGCCTCACTATCCCTCCCTTGGTCTTTCTTCACTCCCTAATGTACCTATAAAGGGTTTTATCCCCCTTCTTAACTGAGTTGGCTATCTTTTCCTCAGTTTGGGCTTTTGCTATTCTGACTGCCTTCCCCATTTCCTTCTGCTTTAACTGGTACAGTTCTCTGTCCTGCTCCTTCTCTGTTTCCTTATACTTCCTGAATGCTACCTTTTTCTCCTTACCCTTCCCCGCCACCTCTTTTGAGAATCATAGTGTTTTTTTCCTTCATTTTGCTTTGTTGATTTGCTTCACACAAAGGCTTGTTGCCTCTGTGATGGTTGTTTTGATTTTTCCTCATTGTTCTTCCACCCCTCCTTCTTGCCCATTTGCTAGTGCTTTTATGAGGCACGCTCCCATTTTTCCAAAGTCAGCCCTCCTAAAGTCTAATACTCTTGCTTTTGTATGACTTGACTCTATGACTGTGTTTATCATGAACCACACTGTTTGGTGGTCGCTTGTTCCCAGATGGCTACCCACTTCTAAATCCAAAATCCTTTCTCCATCCCCATTTGACAGTACCAGGTCTAAGATTGCTCCCTCCCGAGTGGGTTCCACCACTAGCTGTCTGAGGCATGTTCCCTGTAGGGCATCAAGAATAACCTTGCTCTTGGATGTGGCTGCAGTAAAGGTGCTGCAGTTAACATCTGGCATATTCAGATCCCCCATCTACAATATCTCCCCTTTTTCTGCCATTCTAAGGATGCCTTCTATCATTTCCTTGTCCATTGCCTCCCCCTGAGATGGGGGTCTGTATACAACCTCTGTGTGAATTGTGGTGCCATATTCTGTCTCCAGGGTAACCCACCATGCCTCCTCTACTCCCTGTTTATCCTTTAGTTCCATTGCTTTGATCCCGTCCCTTACATGGAGAGCTCTTCCAGCAGGAAGTGGCAGAGTTCATTGCCGATATGGCATTGGAGTCTCCCAGACTGATGGTTCTGGATGACTTTCATGCTTGGGTCGAAGACTAATTCTCATCTTTTGGTCAACACTTCCTCCAGCTGATGATATTGCTGGGCTTCACACAGATTATTTCTTCAGCTACTCATAATCACGGTCACTCTTTGGATTTGGTTTTTCTCCTGGGGATTGAGGCTTCTGATTTGGTGGTGGAACCTGTCAGTTGGTCTGATCATTACACTATGGGCTTCAACTTTTGTGCTCCCCTTCGTAGGTCTGCCCCTGTGGAGATGGTTTGATACCACTCTTTATGGGATGTGTGCCCTGAAGACCTGATGGCGGTGTTGAACCTCTCAGAGTTTCCTGTTGCCAACATGAACCCAGAGTCGATGGTTCTGGCTTATAATCAGGCCATTTCCTTGGCTTTTGACTCAATTGCTCCTGTACATGTTCATCCCCTCTCTTTCCGCCCTCGGGCCCCGTGGTTTGATGGGTCCTTGAGGGAGTTGCGTCATGTGGGATGACGGTTAGAGCATTGTTGGTGGAAATCTGTTCTAGAAGACTTAGTTTGGTGGGGCATTATCAGCTCTATGAATCAGAGATCTCCTGTAAGAAGGTAGAGTTCCTGTCCAGGGAGATTGCTGCCACTCAGAATCGACTGGCTCAGCTTTTCAGAACTGTGGACAGGCTGTGCAACCTGCCCTGTCTTCAGCTCCATTAAGCTTTTTCACAAAAGGAGTGTGATGAGATCGCTCAATTCTTTGCGAATAAGATAGCCGACATCAGATCAGAGATCTGCCAGACACACTCTATGGGGGATGCTGTTGGTCGGCATTTGGCCACGGAACCCCGGGCCTCCTGGAGTTCCTTTGACCTGCTGAAGTTCGAGGATGTTATGCAGATTGTCCAAGGGATGCTCCCTACATGCTGTAGTTTAGATCCAGGTCCAACCTTCCTGATTTTGGATTGTGGTGAGATCGTGGGCCCGTTTCTGGCTCAAATAATCTGGTGCTCCCTAGAATTGGGTGAGTTCCCTAGCTCCTTGAAGGAAGCGGTGGTGACTTCTCTTTTGAAGAAAGCGTCTTTGGACCCAGATATTTTTGCCAACTACAGACCTATCTCTAACCTTCCCTTTATTGGGAAGGTTATTGAGAAGTTAGTGGCTAATCAACTGGAGGACCATTTGACCATCCATAATATCGATGAACCTCTCCAATCTGGTTTTCATAAGAGGCATAGTACCGAGGCTGCTCTGGTTCAGGTACTCAATGATCTCTTGATGGTGAGAGATCAGAGAAACTGTTCTATCTTGGTTCTCCTTGATCTCTCTTCAGCTTTTGACGCTGTAGACCGTGGGGTTTGTTCGAGTGCCTAAGGTTCATCTGTGGACCGTCGGATACAGTTCTCAGATGGTTTACATCTTTCCTGTCTGGAAGAACACAGAGAGTTGTGTCGGGGATTTATTCCTCTGACCCTTTCTCTCTGCAGTGTGTGTTTCCTCAGGGCTCGGTGCTCTCCCCCATGCTGTTTGCAGTGTATATGCTGCCCCTCGGAGACATTGTAAAATGGTATGGGCTGAGGTTTCACTGCTATGCTGATGATACCCAGGTCTACCTGTCTTTTGCTTCTGACCAGGCTAGTGCTCTTGGTATTTAATAGCTGCCTCGCTGAAATCCATGATTGGATGAATTTGAGCTGGTTAAAGTTGAACCGAGTAAGACCGAGGTTATGGTGGTGGACCCGGGTCACAGGATAGAGGGGTTGAGGTCTGATCAGCCTTCTGGTTTATACCTGGGGGGGATCAGATCCTTACCTCTGAATGTGTGCATAACCTGGGAGTGGTACTTGACAATGTGCTAACCCTTCGTTATCAGGTGTCAGCAGTTATTAAGTCTGCATTTTACCATCTTAGAAACATTGTTATGGTGAAACACCTTGTTCCGTCTGCCAATTTACCTATGTTGGTCCACACCTTCGTGACCTCTCGCCTTGACTACTGCAACTCCCTGTACCTGGGGCTTCCTGGGGTTGATATCCACCTAGTGCAGAATGCTGCTGCTAGGTTGTTGACAGGGGTATCAAGAAGGACACACATTACCCCTGTTTTGCTCAATCTGCACTGGCTGCCAATACAGTAGCAGATCACCTTTAAAGTAGGTCTTTTGACCTTCAAAGCCCTGCCCCGACTACTTGAAAGAGCTTCTGATTCCTTACAGCCCTGTATGACAGCTCTGTTTGGCTGACGAGGGGTTGCTGGAGGTTCCAAGGGTTATTTTAAAATCTTCTGGGGCTTGGGCTTTTATGTTTATAGCCCCGACCCTCTGGAATTCTCTGCCTCACCAGCTTCAGGGATGCACAACCATGGAGATTTTCAAGTGGGAACTTAAGACCCATCTGTGATGTCAAGCTTTTATGACTTGAGGTTTTGTTTTTATTCTGATTTTATATATGTACTCTTTCTAATTTTATTGTTTCTTTGTACAGCGCCTTGGTGCTTAAAAGGTGCTTAATAAATAAAGTTTTATTATTATTATTTTATTATTATTTTACCCTCCTTGTCCCTCCTGTAGATTGTGTACCCTGGTATGCTAACATCCCAGTCATGGTTCTCAGTGTACCATGTTTCTGTGACTGCCACGATATCCAGGTGTCCCTCTTCCATCAAGGCCACTAGTTCAGGGAGCTTGTTACACAGACTATGGGCATTGATACTTATCACCCTCCATTTTTTGATGGCCTTACCCCTTTTAGCCCCATCCCTGTCCTTACTGCCTTTGTCTGCATTTTCCCCTGACTTGCTCCCTATTGTCTTCTCTACCTTGGTGTCTACCTCTCTAACTACTGTGTTTTGTGGGGGGAGGCTGGGTTTTTCCTTCTCCTTTTCAGTGCCTCCCCACTTGGCTAGTTTAAATGCTTGCCAATGATGCATTTAAACCTATCACCTAGGATCCTGGTTCCCTTCCCGGACAGATGCAGACCATCACACCAGTATAGGCCTGTATCCCTCCAGGTGGACCCCCAATCCCCAGTGAAGCCAAAACCCTGAGCTCTGCACCAGTTTTTCAACCATTCATTCAATCCCATGGTGTGGAGTACCCTAGCATCACCCTTGCCATAGACAGGCAGCACCTTCAAGAAGGTTACCGTATGTGCTACTTGTCTAAGGCCTCTTCCCGACTCTTCAGACTACTCTTGCACTGCTTTGATCCCATTCACAGCCAGGTCATTTGTCCCTAGGTGGACAATGACATCCAGTTCCCTCCCTCATGCAGCTGCTGCTGCGATCCTGAGGATTCACTCCCTGTCCCTTCAAGCAGTGGTGCCAGGCAGGCACCTTACCTCCCTCTCCCCTTCCTCCCTCAGATCTACTCCCTAATGATTGAGTCCCCCACCAGGAGTTGTTTCCTTCCCCTGTGGGGTCCCATGCCACCCCACTGTGGGTCTTCTTTGTGGAGGTACCCAGCATCCTCCTTGGTCTCCACTGCAGGTGCCTCCATAGAGGAACCACTCTTCGCCAGAAGAGTGTATGAATTGTGGAGAGGAACAACTGGAGGAATGTGCTTCTGTTCCACCACCCTCTCCCTCCCTGAGCCCACCTTGGTCCAACCGCTCCTCCAAGCAGAAGCAGAAAAGAGTAGTAAAGCAAAAAGGAAGTGGAGCACCAAGTTAGGAACTGGAGTTTGAGCACAAAATGTCATTAAATGAACAAACTAGAATTGGAGAAAAAGAAATAAGACTGTATACAAATTCTGATGACACAAATGGAAGGGAGCTACCACAGAATACAACAGAAATATTATGAAGGAGGTAATAGGGCAGGGAGGCTGTTAGAACAGCAACTTAGAAAACAAAAGGGAAACAGAGCACTGCTAAGGTTAAAAAAAACTTAAAGCAGGGGAGGGATAAGAGGAAACCCAGGAGACATCACCACACAATTCAATGCATATTATAAACACTTATATAAGCAGGACCAGTTAGAAACCTTTTAAGGAAAAGACCATGATTTCTTCTCCAAAATCACCATTCTAACACTAACAGACTAAGAAACTGCAGAGATAGGCACTGACATAGGGGAGGCAGTCATCAGGAACAGAATTTGAACAAGCATTTGTCAATGCCAGATATTTGCCATGGTGTGTGTGCGTGTGTGTGTTTGTATGTACTGGGAGGGTGGTCCTGGCTGTCCATTCCAGTAATGCAAACCGTGTGACCACGTGTTCATGTACAGGGTTGAAACTGGCACCATTCCACTAGCCAAATGCTGTTAGATTTTCTTTTGGGATAATCTTTTTAAGTAGCCAGGAAGGCTTGTACTGGAAACGGTAATATTTCAATAAGTAGATCAGCTGGGCCAGTAGAAAAGTCTGTGGGGCTAGTGAATTTTACAAGTCACTACCCTCCAGATTAGTAGCAACAAAACTTAATCTGACCCCTGCATGGATCATTGCAAACATAAGGCTGGCTGCTTGAAACTTAAGCAGTGTTTATACTGCAGCAACCATAAACTAATGAGATACTGCATGCTACTAGCTACAACTTGGAAGTACATAAATGCTGTTACAAATACAAATATATAGCATAGATGTTACTGAGGCATGTAAAAACCTAAAGGTTGCAGGGATAATCACCTTTACCAGTGAGTAAATATCATTTGCCAACAGTGAGAGAAAGAGAGAGAGAGAGAGAGAAAGAAAGAAAGACACACATACACACATTACTTTTAACAGCTGCTGTCTGGAACTGTGCTGCTGGATGCTTGGAATGCCTTAGCCAGTCTGTTAAGGAGAGGTCAGCATGCTGGGCAACTACATCAGAGGAAACTGTAAACCCATGATTGGGTTGGCTTTTTGTTTTGAAGTCCTTGCAGTTTCCACCCACCAAGCTAAAACTCTGTTATAATTAGACTGGCTGATATTTGGTCTGCTACAGACTTGCCCATTATACCATGCTCTGCATTGGAGGGACAGTATCACACCCCTCAAAGCCACTATCATAGGAAGATGTTTGCTTGCTGTGCGCAAGCATGCATGGCAAACATAAAAATTAAAAAAATGGCAAATCACCAGGCCTTGATGGGCTTCCATCAGAAAAAATGGTGTGGCTCTGAAAAAATGAAGCGGGGTGTGTAATGTAAGTACATAAGGTGATAAAAAAGGAACCTGATAACAGGAAGCCATTAGGAAATAGAATTGTAAGGAGGGTCATCAGGTTCATATCAGAAGCCCAGATTAAACACAAAAGCTTGTTACACCTGTATAACAATGCAAAAAGTAAAAAATGAACAAATGTATGTAATTAACAATTGTATACAATCAGATATTTGCAATGCTTTGCAATGTTATGAACTTAAATAAAGCTGAGTTAAAAAAAAACTTGTCAGCCTTGCAAAACGTGGTCCAGTCACCTTTTCCTAGGGGCAGCCAGGGTTTGTCGCACTATTCAGTCATTTTCTTTTTCATAAATTCAGTCTTTGGAACAGGCAGACACAGTTATGGCTTGGCAGGCAGAGGCCTGGGAAGAGGTATTGGGCATTATCTCCTCATCCTCTTTCTCTTCCTCTTCCTTTGTGCTATTATAATCCCAGACTGGGATCCCAAGGACAGTTGCTTCCAATTTAGCTGGTGCTTAGTGGGGGTTGCATGACCCCTTTGGCAGTGGGAACTGCCACTTGGTACTGGATGAGAAGTTCTGACAATGGCAAAGGGTATACCATGCTACCATGGATGGCAGATGGATGGGCACAGGGGGTACACTCTGGGGCCCTTAAATTTAGTGCCAATCCAACTGACAATATCACCCTCCTGGTATGACTGGACTAAGTGGGGAAGGCAGGTGGGTGTCACTTTTCTTTTCACAAATTCACTGTTGAAATGCCTGTTTTTTTCCTCTGTTGGTTATAGTTCTGACTGGCCTCTCTGGCTGCATATGTTGGTTTTAACTTTTTTCCATCCTTCAACTGCACACTGCCAAACTGATGCACATCACCCATATGCTTACAGTCCTGCTCTGTCCTGCCTTGGCCTGCAACAAAACAATTTTCTTTGGGTTGGACAAGTCGCAGGTTGCTCCTGGTGTTAGTGGTTTCTCTGTCTTATTCCTCAAGACAGACAGATGGGTGTAGCAATCAGGACTAGCGCAACAATGGCTGCACTCTTGGCATTGACTCTTTCCTCCAGGATATGGCAGGAGAAAAAAATGGGCTTGCACCCTTGACGGTGACTGGTCCCTCGGCAATGGCACTGATTCCCTCGGTGTTGCAGGTCATCTCAGACAATCCAAAGCATGGCATTGCACCTCTTCTCTCCTCCACAGGCCCAGTCCATGGATGTAGTTGGTGTGCAGGCCCTCTTCAAGCCTCTGTAGCCCACATGCAGGGTCTGGCTCAATGGGGCTCTTCAGCCAATCATACAATGCCATGCTAATACAAGGATGTTTCAGACATGCCCTCAAGCAGTTCCTCACATGCTGGATTTGTCTTGAGGCATAAAAATAAACCATGAAAGCTGTTTTTCTCTTTTGACCTTAACTCAATCATTTTTCAATGTCTTTGGCTCAAATAACTTTGAAAATGCAACATTTAAATGGGGATCCCTACCAACACCCTGAGTTCCTGTTCAGGTGCCATTTTGTAGCCAGTCCCTAAAGATCTGTTACTGTGGATACCACCTAACAATGTGAGGAACTGACCAGAGTTCTTTATTTTTTTCTGGTCACTGGACGCTAAGCAGTGAGTCCTTTAACTGTGGCTGAATGTAATAACTATATACACTGTGTCACAAACCCACTCAGCAGGTCAGCCCTCTACTCCCAAAGTGCCAACCTCTGAGCAAAGTCTTGTGTACAGTTTAACAGAACAAGGTAGCCCTCTTGTCTGTTTTGTGAGTTCGGATCAACCTTTGGTCTCAAGTCTTGGAGGGATTCAAACTGTGAACCTCTTGCTAGCATTCCCAATGCACAGGCTCAGATAATTCTGTCTTTGGGGGGCCAGATATCGTTGCCTACAGGCACCTAACCAGGTGTACAGAAATGAGCCCTTTTAAAACTTTAATAAAGACCTCAGATTTAAAACGCTTCTCTTTCCAGTTTGCTATCACCATTCAAGCTTATGCCTAGTGTCTGCTATAACCATATATCCTTTTCTTGCAAAAGAAAGAAAATCAAAGACAGACCAAGTATGCTCTAAAAAGAGTTTTACTAAAATAGATAATAATATGTAAAACATACAATACAGAACTATAATATCACAAGACATACAAATCTTATAAAAGAACAGGGTTTTAAACAGTGCAATTCCTACTACAGTAATTAGATTTGTCTCTCTAAATACCTGCTTAAAGTGTTCCAAAGATGTTTCTTTGTCAGAGTCTAGATAGAAGTGTCTCCCCACCTATTTGCATGAGGTCACCTAGCTCCTCCCTGTCAGAATATATAAAAAAATGTATCTATATAAGAACAGGATGTCTTTTCCAAGTGTTAAATTCTGCAACCTCCACATGACTCATGTTCTTCAAATGACATTTCTTTGATCTATTGATTAGTTTCCCCTCTCACACAGACATCAGAATTTATAATTTTGCACCAGTTTACTAAACCTGTTTTCCTCCTCTTGAAACGTCATAAAAGGGATGCTGATTTCCCTTTTAGCAGTTAAAGCTATAATTAACTTAGAAAAGTCTGTAATTATCTTCTGGCCTGCCATGTAACACCTTGTTTCTAAAACCTGTGTGTGTATGATCTCACATGCTGTTTCAGCATTTTCTTTTGACTTTCATCATTCAGCTGAAACCTGGGGGGGGGGTGAGGTCACTCCAAGAGCACCAGATTTTTCAGCATCTCTCATGACAGACAGTCCATAACCCATTTTTATTTTACAAAAAATGATACAGTGATCAGAACCAGCTGTCCAAGTGTCACACACTGCACAAAAAAACATTGTTGGCTCAGGGGACAGTAGAGTACAGCAGGAAAAACATTTATGTGGCCACACACAAGTAGACAGTTACTGAGGGGATACTTCTATTTACAGCAGCTCAAAATACATGGGGCATGCTGGCCCATCGATGCAGAGGCAGAACATCTATCTGTGATGCCGATGACCCGGGCTTGGGGACAGACTCGGGATGTCAGAGAGCCAGCTGAGGGAGAAGGACTGAGCATCCCAGGGACTGCTGTCCTTCTTTGGAGGGTGGGAGGATGTGTGTCTGGCATGTTATGGACCCCTAGTAGAGGCCGGGAGAGCTGCAGTGCCAGCGCTGTATTGGTGGAGGACAGGGTGGACGTTGGTCATCATTGCATGTCCTCGCCCCCAATACAGCATACAAAATGCCAGCCTTGATGCATAGCTCTGCTCTGCCACCTCCACTGCCTACCGTCTCCATTGGGTGGGGCCTCACTCCCATGGCCCCACCCTGGGGGGTAAGCCTGGGAAGCTACTATGGACCCTGGGGAGGGGGGTGCCCACCCAGTGGCCCCACCCAGGTGGGTAATCCTGGGCATGGGGATGTGGTGGTAGCAGAGTTGTGAGGCAGTATAGAGCAGTGGTTTAAGGCACTGAGATGCAAATCTGGTGACATCCAGTAGACCAGACCTGGGTTTGAATCCCTCAGCTTCCACTTACATACTGTGTGACCCTGAGCAAGTCATTTAACTTCCCTGTGCTCCCAGGTTGCACCTGTAAAAAAACTTTCAGCTTAGTGTGCTACTCCTGGTTAAACAACTAAAAAAAAAAAAAAAAGAGCTGAGCCTCTGCATGAGGATCAGAGGTCAAAAACAAACACAAAATAAAACATGGGGGCACTTTCTCAGGGTCCCCAAGATACATAAAAGCACCCAAAGTCCTATGATGAGTGACTTAAGGACCTCAGTATATACTACCTGGAAGAGAGGAGGGAGAGGGGGATATGGTAGAGACCTTTAAATACCTTATGGGGTAAATAGGCTACAGCAGGGAAATATTTTTTAGAAAAAAGAGCTCAAGAACAAGGGGACATGCTATGAAGCTGGAGGGGGTAGAGTTACAAGAGATATGAGAAAGTTCACAAAGGACTGGTGTGCCATGAACCTCAGTGCAGGGTAGGTGCAACTATAGGGTCAGCCAGCCCTCACACAAACAATACCAAGTTCTGAAAACATTTGCATGCCAGCAGAAAGCCAGCAACACTCAATAGTAGGCTGCAGTATAATTTTATTAAGTAGCGCTAACCACACTTCAGCGCTCAATAAATCAGCTGCCAGCCAGTAAGTAACAAATATGGTGAAAATACAAAATAACAAATCCTTCTGCATAAGAATTCCTGTTCCAAAAAGTCCTAGCCCCAGTGCTTCGACTCTTGCTAGAGTCTTCATCAGGGGGTGTAGCTAAGGAGAAGCATCACTGACATGACAGTAAATTTAACTTGACAGTAATCAAATGTCAGAATTAAAAAAAATATTTAAAAAGTATACAACAGCGCTGTATTGGGTTCTTCTATAATGCTTACATTTAGCTGATAGAAACCAAAAGCAAGCTGTAAACTGTGGAGAACTAGTGAGCTGACAAGATAGAAAAACATCCCTATCACAGCCATGCAATCACCCCAGTGACTTTATGGAGGCCATTGCCTAATAATGATCTTGTACACTAGTGATCAACATAACATAGGATTACAGGATCCAAAGTGAAAGGAGACTGGTAGACTCTGAAAAGTAAAAGAAGTCAATGAATATAGTTACAATTACATTAATAAATTACAGCCATTAGCAGCTAATAACAGCAAAGATAGCCCACGAGTAAAAGGGCTATTAAATGTGATGCATTTACCAATCAATTAATTCTACAAAAATGTTTTTAAATCCCATTGATCATTAAGGCCTTTAGGCTTAACAATGTCAAGCCTATAAATCCATGCACTTTCTATTCTTAACAGCATGTTAAGTCTGTCACCACCACCCTTCCTGGGTGGTGAGACCTTTTCAAGGCCCACAAATTTCAAGTGCCTAGGATCCAACCCTTGTTTCTCTGTAAAATGATATCCCACAGTGGTATCCAATCTTTTGTTGACAACAGAGCACACGTGTTACTGAATGCAGACTTTCAAATTTCTAATAGTCCTAACCACATAGATGTGATTACATGAACACTAGAGCACATAAACTACAAAATTTGGTGTTGCAATTAATAAATTCTTAAATGTGAGTAACTGTAATGTCATCATGGGGTGGGTAAAGGTTTTGTCTGGAACCGCATAGGCAAATACATAGTAATTCAGACCCACTTGGTTTCATGGGGAGCCAGTTCCAAGGCTGATAACAGGTTCAGGTACAAATTGCTATGGACCAAGGTATCCCAAAGGTTGTTCTCCCTGCTAAAGAACAGCCATGGTCTGGTGCCCACAGCTGTGGACACATTTTCATCACCTAGTAAAATAGGCCAATTTCTGTGAAGAATATTACCAGTTTTGCCTGAAATGCACTATTAAGCTCAGTGACAAAAGTAACAGGGCTGAAATCAGTTTTATTTGTGTTCCTTTGTTGATTCTTGCCATGTCTACCAGATCTTGTCTATCAAGCTTTAAGGTCCTGTTTTTAGATCTCTTAGGGTGGAAAAAAAGTGGCTGAACTCTGAATCTGGTATCTCACTTCTCAAGCCAGTATCTGCACTCCTCTGAGCTGACACTCAGCACTCAGCTAATGCAAGACTGAGCATAAGCATGCACTCTCCCTTTTATGCAGCATGCTGACATATTGCAGTGAGTAGGGGACTGAGAACTATTTAACAGGACAGCGAGAGTGTGGTCTTCCCTTTAGTAATTTGGATGGCTGCATGACTCATATTACTCTGCTGTTCTCTTCATTTACCACAGTGGTGTGTGTGTGTGTGTGTGTGTGCACAACCCTGTCTGTAGTATATAGCACTGTTTCTAGGGCACCTTAAATAATTGTGCCTGTTAAAAGAGCTTAAGGCAGTAATGGCTATAATTTCTACTGGAACGCATTCATCATTTTAAGGGCATGTAAGATAAATAGCTATGGAGCAGAAAACAAGAAGTTATTATCCCTCTGTACAGACAGCTGGTGAGACCACATCTGGAGTACTGTGTGCAGTTCTGGAGACCCAATCTCTGCAAAGACATAGACAGGATGGAAGCTGTCCAGAGGAGGGCAACTAAAATGGTGCAGGGTCTGCACCGGAAGACATATGAAGAGAGGCTTAAGGAGCTTAATATGTATAGCCTCGAGGAAAGGAGGGAGAGGGGGGACATGATAGAAACTTTCAAGTACCTCAAGGGAATCAACAAAGTCCAAGAGGGTAGCATCTTTCAAAAAAAGAGGTGTGCAAGAACAAGGGCACAATTTGAAGATAGAAGAGGGGTGGTTCAGAGGTAATTTAAGGAAGTATTTTTTCACAGAGAGGGTTGTGGATGTATGGAACAGCCTTCCAGAGGAGGTTGTGGAGTCAAAAACAGTGGTGGAATTCAAGCATGCATGGGACAGTCATAAGGCAATTCTAGGGGGTGGGGGTAGGAAGAAGTAGGCTGCTGGTTAACTAGTATCTGCAGCTTATCCATCAGGTAGGGAAATGGGCAGACTGGGTGGGCCAAGCGGTCCTTATCTGCAGTCAAATTCTATGTTTCTATGTTTCTATGTTTCTATGTTTCTAACTTTCATAAACAATGAAAAGGTTATTTCTTTTCAATGGCACTTCTTTTCCTGCACTCTAGTGCTGCATTCCATTGTAAAATTCCAATCTTTGCTTCAGCTTGATTTACTATTACAAGATTTTGCCTTTAAAGAGTTTGCTCCTATTATGTGCTTATAATTAATGGGTTCCATTTTTTTACATTGAAAAAAACATGTATTAATACCGTAACACCTGAATAGGTGTTACAACATTCACGCGCTCTCTTCCCCTACGAATGCGCTTAAGACATTACAGAAACACAACTCGAGTTTAAAACTGTCCGTTTGTTTATCTTCACACACTACTAACCTAAAAAACTCAGGCTGCTTCTTCAGTGGATCAGCAGGCGGGAGGTATTCTCGCAGTGGGAGGGAGTAAAAGAGAATTTGTCAATACGAGGGACAGCCTGGGGGCCTTACATGGACGACAGTCATACTGGCGAGATGCGGCTCTTCAAAGTGCTGCCGACGGGGGACTGAGATTAAACTTTTAAACCAAATGTCTACAGGTAAAAAAAAGTCACCCTTGAATTATAAATAACAAAATATGGGGTGCAGTGTGTTTTACTTAATTTCACACACACTCGTTGTTGGCTAGCTATTAAACCACTGGTCAGCTTCTCGGGGTTTATGTGCTATCTAACAACTCGGGAGTATGTAAATTCTAGTAACACACTGCACCCTATACTTTATCCTATATATAATTTTTTTATTGCTGCATATTAACCTGATTCTGTGGTATATGTTTTGATTTTCTGCAAAATGTGTCTTTAAAACAAAGATATTTATGATAATTAGATAGTTAAAGAAGTTGTGTGCCTTTTCTGGTATTTTAATGGTTTCAACTCCCCCTGTTCTCAGATTACCTCACAACACATTTAAGCCTTAACCTTTGATTATGCTGGCCATTAATCTTCAGCCTTCTTGGGTGCTTTTAAATACATAAAAGTTGACATTTTATTTTCTTGTTCAGTCCCATAAAGGCATTGTGTTTTTGCAGAGTTTTTTTGCAAATTCCTCACCTCTTTCATTTAATTTTTCTGCCCAATGTCCACCTCCACATTTACATTTTTTATTTCTATTTGATCAAGTTTCACAACATGTAAGGCTATCAACAGTGGCAGCTCCAGCTTCTTTTAGTTACCAGGGCACTGGCTAGGCACTACAGTTGGAATCCAGGGCACCTATTGAAACTGGAATGGAAAGCATATGTGAATATTCATGCTTGCTTCTTGGAGTATTTGAACTAATGATGAATGTTATGTTTCTAAAATTAAAAATGCAAATTTCATTTTATTTTTTTACAGGGGATGGCCCTGCTTCTCCTGTCTTGGGGTTGGGGGTACGGATGGCCTGGATTTTCTTGGCTTGGGATGGATAGCTCTGCTTCTGCTGGCTTGAGGGGGAGATTGCCCTGCCCCCTGCTTTCTCTAGCAGGAGAAGCAGGGCCATATGACCCAGAAGATAGGGCCACCCCCCAAGCCAGGAGAAACAGGGAGATACCTTTCTCCCAAGCCAAAAGAAGTGGGGCCATCCTCACCCCCTAACCCAGGAGAAGCAGGTCCTCCCCCCACCACCAGGAAAAGCAAAGCTATTACCCCAGGGGCAGGAGAAGTATAGCCTTCCCCATCACCCAAACAAGAAGAAATGGCCATCCCAACCCTTTACAGCAGGCATCCACCTACCAAAATGGTCTTCAATGGATTGGCCACCCTCAGTTGTAGGCCAGGAGGTCAAGGGCCATGCATTCTCTCTTTTGAGTCTCTCCCCTCCCCACAGTACTGAGACATTTTCAAATTAACCCAGCCACTTACCTTAACAAAAAGGCACAAGCAGTCAGAACCCTGTCTCTCTGGTTCTGCAGGCAGTTTCTTTCTTGACTGCTTTTGCTGCTGGCAGGACTTTTATTTGAGGGTCTGACTCTCTGCTGTAGCTACTGGCTGGGCAGGGTGGCTAGCTGGTGCTGCACTCTCTCATTACTGACCAGACTGTGCTCTAGTATTTTATGAAAAATCACAGCATAGTACATCTCTTTTAAGGTTAGTTATACTACTGGGTTGGGGGGACTTCTGAGCTGCAGCTTGCAAGCAATGGCAATAAGGTTCTGATAACCAGAATCTGGTTTGGTGGGCATGGTGGGCTGGGTGACTCCTGATTCAGGCAGTTAGGCAGTCACCAGGAGCCAAACCACAGTGCCACTCCCTGTACCCAACACTGGGTGCCCAATTATGGGATTGGATGGTAAACTAAAATGAAAGCAGTAGCCACTTCCTGCTCAACCCTATTGCCACCAAACTTCCCCAATTCTGACACCAAGTGCTTAAACCTAGAGTCAGACAGTAAATGAAAAAAGTAAGCAAACAATGACAGCCAAACCACAGTGCTGCCAACTCTCCATTCTAACACTAGGTGCCCAGTCCCCTGGTCCAACAGTCAATGAAAAAAGTAAGCAGACAATGGGAGCCCATCTCCAGTGATATTTTAGAAAGAAACGTTAGTTGTTTTCTGCATTAACAGGTTGTAGCATTGCTCCCTGCTATTCATAGTACTACTGCACATTTGTGTACTTGCCACTTGTACATCAAATAAAAAGCAGTGTTATTCCATTGTCAGCAGTAAAACTTTAACCTGCTTAATAGAAAAGCATATGGGAATTCATAGGATGAATACTAAAAACAACAAAAGTGCAATAGTGCAATGAATATCAGGGAGCAATGCTGTGCCATGTCGGGCCAAAAATAATGAATGCTTCACTCCAGAAGCAGAGTTTTATCAGAGTTAATAACTTAATGCAGAAATGTCCTTATATTATCTGGCACTAGGTCTGAATAGCACATGTATGAACAGCGCTGTCAATAACAGCACCTTCCATACAGCACTATGCAAAACAGCAGCAAGAACAAATGCCGCAAGTAAAGGCAATGCCAATGGTAGTGGCCACGAAGCACACTGATGACTGCTACCAGTCCATGCACTTATTTTAGTGGGGGCTGTGCCCCCCCACCCTCCTTAAGTAAAATAATTAACTCCGAGTTGGAGTTGGATTACGGGAGAAAAACAAAAGTTTGAATGCCAGGATTAGAACCCTGATCTCCATTACCATTGTGGCCAAGCAGCTCCATGTCTCAGTCCTCTCTGCCACAGGAGCAGCTCATCCACCATTTTCAATTTCTCAGCCCTTGTCTTCTTCCTAGTACTACGAAGAGTGGCCTGGATAGCACTTGCTGCACAACATTGTTTAATCCCCATCGATGTCTGTGGTACGCAATTCAGACATCAGTGTTTTTTCCTTATGCTATATTTATAGTACTATTGTAACTAGTTATTATATTATCCACCACCAGTGATGTGTACAAATAAAACATTTAAAACAACGAATATGATGCATCCTCAGGATACGAGGAGACACTTATAAAACTACAACCAGCAATTAAGATAATGAAAAGTATAATATCAAACCTGGTATAAACTACCCAAAAGACATATTTTCACAGTTGGTTAGTGCATGTAATTATAAAAAAAATTTACATATATACTACAATATCAGGAAATATAAACCGTATAAAAATCCATTTTGTGGATGTTGGAGTGAAGCAATGAGTATATATAATTGACAGGTATTCATTTATATGTCACTTCTCCTGAGAGATATTTTCTTTAGGATTGTGGAACCAATGAACTCTGGAGTACAATGATTCCAAATATCAGGAATCTATTCTAAAACATTAGATAAAAAGTAGGGCATTATTATATCAGATGCTCAGCCGTAATGGATCTATACCTTGGGGGCTCGCTATAGCCCAGGTGTGAATGATTGCTTTGAACCTGTGCACTTTCTGTAAGATTTCTTTAGACAGTCTTCATTTCCTGTATGTGAAGATGGCAGGCATACTTTGCAATAGAAGTGTTTTTTTTTTTATTGTATTACTGTGTGATTACGGCTAAATGAGCATCTGATATAATGATTTCCTGCTTTTTATTGTTTTTTAGAATACATGCATGACATTTGTATTTTGCATCAGAGTTCATTGGACCCACAGTGTTAGAGAAAATGTCTCTCAAGAGAAGGAATATATATTGATGAACACCTAAACATTTTATATCCTCAGTGCTTCACCCCAACATGTACAAAATAGACTTCAATATAAATTTATATTTACTGATATTGTGGTTTATATGTAAAGCTTTTTTTGATACTTTCATCTACTAACCAACTGTTAAAAATATGCCTTGTGGGTAGTTAATACAATGTCTGATGTTATACATTTCATTACCTTTATTGCCAGTTGTAACTTTATTAGCCTCCTCATATCCTGAGGATGTGTCACATTAGTATCAGACTGCTAATGTCTCTTTCATATATGATACTGTATGCCATGTTACATGTAATATGAGAAATTTTAAATGGAACCTTTAACAACAAAACAATATGCTAATTCCTGATATCATGAACATTTACTTAGATCAATTTGCTGCCGTATTGGCTATGACTAGGGTTTGTTATTAGGGATAGCGGGGCAGACAGCAGCAACACAACCCAGCTACTGAGTACACGCACAGGGCCTGCACAGTGACTCAGCAGCCCAGCAGTGTTGGAAAAGGAATATTGCAAGACTCAGGGTCTCTGAACACATTAAACATTTAGTAACCAGGCTGGAACAGACAGGGGGCGAGAGCTTGGTTACACTTTTATGTGAGAAATTTACTTTTCTCATTGTCACAGATATCCTCTGTGTATAAATGAACTTGTTGTCAGGCCATTTTTCTAATCCACTATTGTTTGTCTGAGTCAGGGAATACAACTGCAGTGGAAGTGAAGAACCAGACAACTGGAGAGGGCTTCAAACATAAGACACTTGGAGGATGTCTACAAATATACATTTCCCTGCAATTGTTATGCATTTACAAACAATATTCATCTCTATTTATAGTTATCAGCACTATCTCAGGACCTGTAGAAGCTTTGGACCACAGTATATACAGTACATCTTTTCCAGTCATGAGGTAAACCTAGAAATAGGAATCCTTACTCCTAAATGCCCAATGAAACTTACTGTATATGGTAACAATGGCATCTGGTACCATTAGACAGCTCTCTGCACTTATTGCTTTCTTTCCCCTAGAAGGGTACCTCCTAAGCATGGGAATTTCCAGGGTCACCTTACCAGCCAGGCAGATTAATAGGGCATGGCTCCTACATTTGCAGACTCATTTATATACAGCATCCAGATTCCTGGGTTAAGGAAGAGCACTTTTATCTTCATCTTTTCCCAGTACTTACAGTTGTTGCTCTTACGATGCTTCCAAATGCAGAAGTGAGACACTTGGTGGGCAAAATTTGTATGAACCCCTTAAGGGGGAACCTCCTGCAGGCCCTGCTTCATCCCTTCAGTGCCTCCTAGCTTAATACAGTGGAAATGGCCATCTGTTGACAGGCCCAATGGGGGATTTGTGCAACATTCCATACTGAGGACCCATTTTAGCCAGCCCTGAGACTGGCAAGTCCCCCCCAAATCTGGTGGTAGCTGGAGCAGTGGCAGGGTAGAACCCAGAAGGGCTCTGCAAGGAGCTCCCCTCTTCTCTCCCCACTCTGAAAGAACTCTCCACTCCTTTTTGCAACTGAGACCCCTATTTATACCAAATCAAAACCTGATGGGGCATTTTATTTACTGTTTCTCAAAAGTAAAGGATATCCTGAATGTGACATCCTTCCTGAGAGGAGACAATGAACTGCTGCAGCAGCTGTGTTTTGCATCAGCTAGGGGTGCAGGAGCTAGGAATTGCAAGCATTAACCCCTGACTCCCTGCTGAGGTAACTTTATAGACGCAGACACATTTTAACCCTTACTTGTGACATAAGTTGATAAAAGACAGTTACATGGGACTGCTGGATGGCCCAGTTGTATACATCTCTTCTTACTCTGCTTGTCTTCAAGGGAATTACATTCTCACCACACCAAAGACCTTGGCATCTCCATCAAGCCTTGTACTGCTAGAGAGACACGTAAAACAGATCGTTCACAGAAAACAAGCACCTACCAAAGCTATACAGTAGATGTTCATATTACCTGGCAGACCATGTCACACCAAAACCAGTTGCCATACCTTAACCATACACCTTTTCCTCTCTTATGGGCATAGTACCAACATTGTTACACAGTCATTGGACTGTCAGGAAACCCAACAAGGAGAAGGAATTGTCCACAGCCATTCAACTGCTATATCACAGAACAGTACCCTGGCCCAGGTTTTTCCATCTTTACCCCAATTACCCTGTCATCTGCAACATATTTCTGGAGCAGACTGTCCTTCAATACAAATACAGTAATAGATGTCCAAATAGATTTCAGTCCTACTCCAGATTATCTGAAGATATCACACACTTCAGTGTCTCTAAGGGGGAACAACATGCGATTTGAGAACTTGCAGGTCCTTACTTCACTCCCTCATGAGTTTGCAAACTCAGTTCAGTGCAGCCACACTTTTTAGATTTGAAATTGCCTAACTATGAAAACTGTCTACTTTTAACATGTCTCTGAATAAGCACACACATTGGCAAGTAATGGAATAGTTACCCATACTATTAATAGCTTATTACTCTATGAAACAAATTAGATGGTGCTCCATTATTTGTATGCTCTTCAAATAATACAGACGCTTCCTCCTGGACTAAGCATTGTTCTTTGAAGGCATCATAAACAATACCCAGCAGTTCATGCTTGAGGATAACAGAAGCAAGTATTTATTATGCAATTAGATATTCCAGTCTCTTTACTTCCTGCATAATGCATATAGCTCAGTTCTGAAGAGACACTGCTCAGTACATAGAGTTCTGATTCCCTTTATTAAAAATGAAGTCTGGAGGTGTCCTGTTACCAGCGAAAAATGGGTGTTTTTTTTTCAAGCCTATGCCAGTTTCCATACTCAATCCCCTTTCCTTCAGCCATAACAAGTGAGACAGCAAAAGTACTAAACAAGGTCTCTGACAAAAGTCCCAGCTGAAAAGAAAAATACATATGGTAAAACAGTACCAGTCTATTGTGAATGGAACTCCCATGCCTTTGGTTCCTGGACTGTTGTGCAACCACCAAGGTTCTGCTGCTCTCCTTCTGGGATGGTGAAAATCTGTTGGTGCTCCCCATTTGGGATACTAGAAATCTGTCATGAACCCCTTTCTGGATGCGGACAACACCCTTTGGACATCAATGCAATAAACAAATAAGAACTGCGGCAGTGCTAAAGGCACACTGTTCTTTACTTTCCATCATCTCGAGCACCAATATTGGGCACAATGCAGCACACTTTATAAATGACAACTCCCCCCCCCCCATCAGAGGCAGGTGGTACTGGCATAGGGAACTTGCTTGATGATGGCCAGTTCAAACTGTAGCCGAAACACTAGCTGCAGAGGGGCCAGGCCTTCTAATCATCATCTTCTCCAATTATGACTCTTATTACAGCCCAGGACACAGTGAAAGTGGGTGTAGGAGCATGGCGTTGCAGGTCTGCAAACCATCCCGCCAGACAGACACAAGAAGTGGACACTCCAAACACAGCAGTTGCAGGTGAAAGGTAAGCAATAATGTGGCAAAAACACTGGGTTTATTGAAAAGCATGCATGAGTTTGAGGAACATGGAAGCCCCAGCACTTTGGGTCTAGTGTGATCGTTCATCAGGGGGTGTGGCCAGCTCCAGCAAAGGCTCTCAATTTATATGGCAGTCACTTAGCACACATGAATATTTAAATATTTAAATTCCAAGCATGCATAATGCATAATGGCCAGCTGCAGCAAAAGGCACATCAGAGATGCCTTAATTACAGAGAGTGAAACATGCAGTAAATACTGCAAAAAAAAAAAAAAAATAGTGTAATAATGCACAGTGATTGTGAAAGTTATAAAAAATGAAAACATCTATAATACTTAAAAAAAAAACTGTAGGCAGGATGACATACTTTTTAATATGTATGTATGTTAATTGTAAATCCTACAGAAAGGGCTGGATGGGTGCTCATAAATTATGGCAACTGCCCCACAGTCAAGTCTCAAATCATATCATGCATAGGTGGTGTCCCAGTCCATCCTCTAACAGACCTGCTCATAAACCTCCTCAAATCATTCCACTTGAACATAATCCCAGGTGGGAAGACATACCTTTGCTTACACTCTGGGCACTGGGACACTGCAGAAACACACCCCACTTGAGGACACTGACACCCCAGACAGGCCAGTACCAATGGGGAGAGGGGAGCGGATATCACTCTGGCAATGGCTCTTGCTCTAGTCAAGAGGGCTGCAGCATGGCAGCAGCATCCAGAACTATGGAGAGATGTTTGACCTTTGGGTACTTCCACTCTGTAATCCATCTATACTGCTCTGGAAATTGATGGTGGCTTTCAACAGTTTTAGGTCTCTCATAGGCACTACCACAGCACAGAACTACCACACAATCTGAGGTGCAACCCAAAATAATAATATATTTGGGGTGACATCAGATGGTACCAAAAAAACTCTCAGTCTCTTAAGTCCATTTCCTAGCAATGTGTCAGGGGCCCAAATTTTGGTTGGTGCCTGCTCTTGTGGGCCTACCATGTGTACACAGCTAAGGCAATGCAGCAATTCTCTTATGAAAATACTGAAATACTGACAATTCCAGCACTGGAAACAGTCACTAGAGATCAAACATGCTTAGCACCAACAATCAAAGTGCTATATGCACTACGCTCTAAATGCGGTCTCAGTAAGATATATTACTTTTCCTGCGTGGCCTATGACTAGGTCCAGGCACCAAGATGTCTTGTCAGCATTTATCTGTAACAAAATCTAGTCAACAAGCAACAGTGTCCTTTTCTTCACACTGTTATTGAATTGTGATGCAGTCTGTACACCCCAGACCAAATCTGTTCTTCCCCATGGGTGCCAAGGTGCATGCCACATCATCTTGGTGTCACCTCCAATGTGTCATGTACCCTAATATTAACTGGCTGTCTGTAGTGTTGTACAGTGGCCCTCAGTAGGCATGTTCTTTTATACTGGGGGGGGGCAGCCTCAGTTCCAGAGTGTAGACATGCACAGGATACTGGTTTATATCAATAGCATGGTGCCTCCATCTGAGACAGTTCCTTTCTTGGGGGGCCACAGAGGTTCTACCCCTCAGGAAACTAAGCAGTGGATACAAAGAGTCTTGGCTAAGATCCCTGCTAAGCAGCTGCAGTAAAACCCTTATGCAGTCTATCACGCAAAGGGCTAAGCACTTTCCGCACCACAGAGTGACTGGCTTCAATCTTCATTCAGTATTTGGCTCCCTATAACCAACCCAAAGAATAGATAACCATCGAGTGTGAAGAACAAGCCTGTTCTCATACTGAGTTGATGCTGTGGTGTCAAAGAACAAGAGAAGTGAAGCTCGAATGTTGTTATAGCACCACCATACCTAGGAGGTGTGAGAACCAAGCTTGTTCTTCACACTCAGCTTTTTCTTTATAATACAATGCGAACATCTTTTCCTGGAGCAGAGCAGGTCAGGAGCAGTGTTTGACATTCCTAATTCTCTAGACAAAATATTGGTGTTTTCTCCAGCTGGGATATTGTTTGTCTGTTTTGACTTTCACTTTTAAAAGCTGGACCTATATGTTGAGGACCCTGACTGAATTTGGTTGTGGGGAAATCTTTAATAATTGGGTAGCAATGCTGTATGATAAACTTGTTACTCAGGTCCTAACAAATGGCATACTGTCCCCACAAATTAAACTGGCTTGTGGTACAAGACAAGGGTGTCCTCTTTCCCCTTATTTCTTTATTTTAGCTTTTGAGCCTCTTATATGAATAATATATGACCACCCCAGAATCAGGGGTCTTACATTTGGAAAGGAGGAGAACAAATCTTTTGTATTTGCAGATGATCTACTGCTGATTCTTAGTAATCCAGCCCATTCCTGTCAGAGTAATTCTCTTGGACATTAAGGGAATCTCTGGACTTAAACTTAATTGGATAAAACCCAACGTCTGCACAATAACTTAACAAAATCCAGTAAGAGTTGTCTTGGAGGAATCCTAGACAATAAGTGGTTTAAGTCCAGCATTACCTATTTGGGCCTTCAGATCTCCACCAACCTAAAGGACATGATACCCCTTAACTATGAGCCATTAATGAAAGACATTGACTTGGATCTATACAGGTGGGGGAAGCTTAATTTTTCTTTATGGGGGAAAATTAACACAGTCAAGATGAATATTGCACCTAGGTTTTTTCACTTGTCCCAAAATCTACAAATACTCATAGGGAGAAAAATATTGAAAAAACTCAATAAGTTTATAAGGATTTTTTTATGGCAGGGGAAACCACCCAGACTTCGGATAACTAAGGTAAGGGCACTGTATGTCTGTGGTGGTTTTGTTCTCCCTTGGTGGAAGCGCTCTCAATTGGCTTTCATTCTCAAATATGCTTTAAGGCATCTAGTGAACCTGTCCATGAATGGGGAACCCCAGCCTCTATGGCTTGCAATGGAAAAGGAGATACTTAGACCGAACGGTCTCTTTGACCACTTATGTATTCCACAACAAACACACACATTAGATAATCCTTGCTTGCATGGCTCTGTGTTGGCACTTAAAAAAATAAATGCCTGTATTAATCCGAAGCAGGTACCCCTAAACTTGATGCACTGATGGAACAATTCTAGGTTGTTAGAGACAAAAAAGAGCCTACTAAACTCTGAGTAGTCTAAATTGGGGGTCACAAGACTTATGCACTTGATTGACACCCAGTCTAGGGTCATGCTTCTTTCCAGGAATTAAGATCTAGATTTGGTTTTCATAAACACCATTTTCATTACTATCTTCAATTAAGGGAAGTGCTTAAGAATTCTAATATACTTAACCAAAACTTCTCACTATCAAAATGAGATGAGTGGGAGCAACTGATACGACTAACAACACTTAGAAATGGAGCAGGTCTTTTATACAAATCTCGGACTAACAACCTATCTTCTACATGTCTAGCCATCAAGGCCAAGCAGAAGTGGGAGGAAGAGCCTCACCTCAATATAACGGATTAGGAATGGGAATCCACATGGGGTATGGCCATCAACTCTCTCAAGGAACTGCAAGGCAGGTTAGTCCAATTTAAAATTCTGCATAGGTACTATCTCAGCCCAGAAAGGTTAAATGCTATGGGGTATCTCTGGGACACTAACTGTTGGAGGTACAACAGACAGAATGCTAACCTGACATATATGATATGGGATTGTCCCAAAATTCAAATAATCTGGAACCTAGTATTGTCCATCTGCGATTTAGTCAGAGGACAAATTATCCCTCATTCACCTTTAATTTTTCTTTTAGGGATCTTTCCAGAATCCCCAACTATGAATAAACACCAGAAAATCTGGGTCTCCCAGGCCTCCCTTTCTTTAAAGAGACTTATATTGCAAAATTGGAAAAGTACTCTGACACCTTCATTTGATGAATGGTACAATCAGACGGTATTTCTATTTAATAACGAAATAATTTGCTATTCTTTAACTGATAAGCTGGCTACAATGCAAGATATTTGGGCCCCCTTTTGGTCTCTGCACTAGATATCGGTGTTAACAGTATCTTGTATAACTTTCAGAATATAAGCTATGGTTCTAATTAATATATAGGAATTCTCTGTGTAACGTAGCTCCAAGATGCGCATTGTAAATATGAAATTTGTGCCGTTAATGTATCAATGGTACCATATTCAGGTTGTACTTCTGATTGATATGGTTGTAGTTTTTCTCTTGATGTATCTGTATGTATTCTGTTTTTTTGATTTATATTTCCTGCTTCATTGGAGTTACTGTACACTCTTCCTTCTTCCATTTGGACTGTCTGTAATGGTTAACTTTTTTGAAAATCAATAAATATTATTATGGTAAAAAACTTTTAAAAGCTGCTAGCACCAGCAGCTCATGCTCATGTGTGCTGCTGATTAACGTTCAAAGTTGTTCTCAGTGTTCTAACGTTGAGAACAACTTTTCAGAATCACTGGAAAAAGATGTTCAGTGTGTATTATAAATCACTTTGTGCTAGATTAACATTAGTAAATCTCTATCTGTCAGAATTAGACACAAGAAACAGGACACTCAGACTTCAATGGTTGTATCAAACATGAGCAAAAGTATTTAGTGATATCCTTTATTTGATTCACCACTTTTCTCATCACCATGGATATTCCCTGCCAATAAAGAAAGAGACATGTTCTCAGGCCATTTGTCTAGTCTGGTACTGTTTGTCACAATCAGTGAATGCAACTGTGGCAGCAGTGGTGAGCCAGAAGTCTATGATGGGCTTCATACATATTGTAAGGCACTCAGAGGGTGTCTGTAAATATACATATCCATGTAACTGATATTACAAGTGGAATTCCTCACTATTTACATTTGGTGATTGTCAGGACTTGTATATGTTTTGAACCTCAGCACACACATCTCTTTCAACCAGGAGGTAAACTTAGAAATGAGAACCCTTCCTCTTTAACATCTGTGGCACTTCACATGGTAACAATAGCACCTGGCACCTCTAAACATCTCTCCCCAGTTACCATTCTCTTGCCTCTAAAAGGACACCTCCTCAACAAGGGTATTCCTCAACAAGGGTATTCCTCAACAAGGGTATTTCTCAACAAGGGTATTCCTCAGGTAGCTTATGAAAGAGGTCAACTAGTAGGACAGCATAGGTTTTACATTGGCTGGCTCATTTATAGCCATCATTTGAACTCCTGGGTTTGGGGCGAGAACTTATGCCATTATCTCCTCCTAGTACTTAGTTGTTGCTCTTATGATGCTTCCAAATGCAGCAATGGAACGCCTGATGGACACCATCTAGGTAAACCCCTTGAGGGGAACCTCCTACAGGCCCTGCACCATCTCTTCAGTGTCTTCTATCTTATACAGAACAGTTTATGGGCAGCCATACACAACAAGCTGTGCTTCCATCAAGGGGTTCAGATAACATCACATGGACCTTGAGAGCAAAGCTTGAGAAGCCCCATGATGTCATCTCAAACTCCTAGATGGAAACACATGCCCAGATGTGTATGGGTGCCACACATTGCTTTTTTTTAATGGTTTTTCTTACTGACAGTCAGAAATGAGGTCTACGGTATTGGTTTCCACAACCTGTATCACTGGTTTGTTTGTAGAGATGCTCAGTCGAACTCCTTTTCTCTTCTTCCTTCCTGCCTGCCTACCTGTGAATGCTGGCATTGCTGGTTCCTTTGTAGAGCCACTCTGTGGGACATAACCCCCCCCCCGAACACTGGCACTGCCAGTTCCATTATAAAGCCACAGTGCAGCACTTGTTTTCTCCCCCACCCCACAGACCAGTGAATGCCAGCATTGCTGCTTTCTTCACAGAGTTACAATGAAGCACTATCATTCCCCTATCCCATTGACCCATGAAAATTCTGGCATCACAAAGACCATATCAGTAATTCAGCCAGTGACAAAGTACTTTGCTTGGCACCAGATGGTGTGAATTTTTAAATGCAAAGCATGAGGACAGCACTGTGGGCATGAGCTTCAAAAGTGAAACGTTGTAGTATCTTTGAGACATTAGAATGATACCACATCAACGTTTTATAACCTAGGAAACTGTTCTTCAACAAGGAAATTCATATATTATAATGATCAACCATATACTATAAATTATATTATAGCCTATAATACAGTGCAGCCCCCGTGTGAAGTATAAACGCGCTAAGGACGATGGAGTCTGCCCATCGGAGTCAGCCCAATGAGGCAAACAGCAGCCGGGAACTCTCCACCCCAGAAGGGTGGCCAGGGAAACACTAAAGGAGGAAGTTAAGCAGTAGTAGCAAGCAAGGTACCAGGTATCTATACTTGACAAATGAGGTACGATTCCTGCTATACTCCTATCATAACTTACACACCACAAAGAGTGAGGAGTGGTAAGGTCACCTATAAATTTGTGGGAATTGGTGTTACGCCCTTTCTAGGATAGGGGCACAAAAGGGGTTTAAAAGTAAGCAGAAAGTTGGGATTAGGCCAAATGCCCTAACTAGGGTAGGGCTAAATGAGGGTTTGAAAGTAAGCAAATAATGGGATTTGGCCAAACACAATTATCTAGGGTAGAGATAAAAAAAGGGGTTAAAGTAAGCAGAGTTTTGGCAATTTGTGAAATACCCTATCTAGGGTAGGGGTCAGAAAGGGTTTTAAGTAGGCCAAAAAAAACAGGCAGAGTAAAAATTAGACGTGCTGGGAGTGGTACAGTACAGTGGATATGGGGTGGCGGTTTTCAGGGAGACTTTTTGGAGACTGCAGTGCTGCCCCATCTGCGTGCCCCTCTCTGGGCTGAGGGCAGAGGTTGCTTGACTGCAGGCCAAGTTGGCTGGAATTTAGCGGCCTCTTCTCCCATCCAGGGACCACTTGGTCTGCCACCACTCCTTTAAAGACTGCCAAGGAAGCGGGGTGGCTGGACTACAGTGAATCCAGGAAGGGTGAGGGTGGTGGGTCAGAGGCAAATCCCCCAGATGGTACCACTATGCAACTCCTACACCACTCTGGAGGGGCTGGGCTGTCCCATGGAAGCACCTGCAGTAGTGACAAAGGAGAATGTGGGGGTTCTCTGAAGTGGAGACCCCCAAGAAAGGTGGCAGAGGACCCCAGAGGAGGAAGCAACTCCTGGTGGGGGACTCTATTATGGGGGGGGTAGATTCTGGGGGCAGGAAGTGAGGGAAGAGAGAGAGAGAGAGGTTAGGTGCCTACCCAGTGCCACAACTCGGAGGGATGGAAAGTAGATCCTGAGGATCGCTGGGGCAGCAGGACAGGAGGGAGAGCTAGATAACATTGTCCACCTAGGGACTAATGACCTGGCTTAGGATGAGGTTAGGGTAGTGCAGAAGGAGTTCAGGGAGCTGGGGAGGGGTCTTTGGCATGTTGAATGCTCAATGGCATTTTCTGAGGTGTTGCCTGTCTGTGACAGAGGGGGAGGACAGGGTACTCCGCACCAGCAGCTTTGACGCTTGGTTGAAGGAGTGGTGCAGAGAGGAGGGGTTCAGCTTCATTGGGAACTGGGGTCCCACCTGGAGGAATGTAGGCCTACACAGAGAAGATGGCTTGCATCCATCAGGAAGGGGAACCAAGGTCCTGAGTGAATAGTTTAAATGCTACATTTCCAAGCATTTACATTAGCTAAGGGGGTGGCAGAAGGGAGCAGGGACAATTAAACTGCCCCCTACCCCACAAGTTGTAGTGGCCAATAGGGTGAACTTTAAGGGAGGGAAATCCCCAAAGATATCAAAAACTGGGGAAAGCAGAATGGTAGAAAAAAAGAGGGATAGGAATAGATGCAGAGAGGGTAAGGAGAGTAGGCAAGAGAGAAAAAGGTGGACTGCCAGAAAGGGTGGTAGCAGAATTTGGAAGGCCATGTATGCCAAAGCTCGTAGTCTGGGAAATAAAATCCTGAACCTAGTGGCCTTAATGATAGAGGCTGACCTGGACATTGTCGCTATTACCAAGTCATGGTGCAGTAAGAACCATGACTGAGATATGGTCATTCCAGGCTACACTCTGTTAAGGATGGACAGGGGGGGTAAGAGGGGGAGGAGTAACTCTTTACGTGAGGGGTAGTATAAAAACTACTGAAATACAAGGAATACAGGGAGGAGTGGAGGCACTGTAGGTCACACTAGAAGTGGGAAATGGAGCCACTAGTTGCACTGGCGTGATCTACAGGCCTCCAACATAGGGGAAGGAGATGGACAGGGTTCTAGTGGAAGCCATCCATAATATGGCAGCTAAGGGGGAGGTGAAGGGGTGGGGGACTTCATTCTGACAGATGTTGATTGGAGCATCCCAGCTGCAGCACCAGCTAGGAGCAGTAACATCCTGGACTCCCTGTAGGGGGCATTCCTCAGGCAATTAGTAAAGAGACCACTCACGAGGGGGCAACATTGGACCTAAGACTCTCCAACAGGGACAGTGCTGCAGAGGTCACGGTGGGTGACCACCTGGGGACCGGTGATCACCAAACTGTGTGGCTCAATATAAGAACTGTGGCAGAGTTGAATCACATGAAGGTGAGAGTCCTGGACTTCAGGAGGGCTGACTTTGCAAAGTTGGGGGAATGCCTCAGGGATGCCCTGGCAGGGGGGGACTTAGGTGGTGTAGAGGAACAGTGGGCGAAACTGAAAGGAGCCATAGTGAACAACAAACCTCTGCATTAGGTAAGTAAGCAAAAGAAAAGGAAAAAAAAAGACCACTACGGTTCTCAAAAGAGGGGGCTGAGAAGTTAAGGGCAAAAAAGTTAGCTTTCAAGAGGCATAAGGAGACACAGAGGGAGGAGGACAGGGAAGTGTATCAGGAGAAGCAGAGGGAGGCAGGGAAAGTTGTCAGGGGTACAAAGGCACAAATGGAGCAGAAAATAGTCCAGACAGTAAAGAAAGGGGACAAGGCATTTTTCAAACATGAAAGCAAAAGGATTAAGACCAGGGAAGGAACTGTAAGACTAATAAGAGAAGGAGGAGACTGTGTGGTGGGGGACAAGGACAAAGCAGAAATTCTGAACAAATATTTTTGTTCAGGATTCACAGAAGAAGAGGAAGATGAGGGACCACAGATAAGTGACAGGAGCGTCAATGGAAGGGAGGTGAGGAAAGAGTCCTGAAGGAACTTGCAAAACTGAAAGTGGACAAAGCAGTGGGGCCAAATGGGATACATCCAAGGATATTGAAGGAGCTTAGAGAGGTGCTGGCAGCACCACTAAGATCCTGTTTAACCACTTCGATGGGCGAGAGTGGTTCTGGAGACCGAGGAGGTCAGATGTACTCCCACTTTACAAAAGTGGGAGCAGGAAGGGGGCTGGCAAATACAGTCCAGTCAGCCTGACTTCGGTGGTGTGAAAATTAATGAGCCACTACTGAAGCAAAGGTTCATGGAATAGCTTGACTCCATTGGCCTACAGGATCTGAGGCAGCATGAATTCACAGTGGGGCGGTCATGTCAAACAAATCTGATAGATGTCTTTGACTGGGTGACCAGGGAATTAAATCAGGGTGGAGCAGTGGATGTGGCTTACCTAGATTTTAGTAAGGCCTTTGACACCGTTCCACATAGAAGACTTGTAAAAAAACTGGGCAGCCTGGGAGTGGGTCCTAAAGTGGTAAACTGGGTTAGAAATTGGTTGAGGGATAGGTGACAGAGGGTGGTGGTAAATGAAGTCCACTCCGAGGAGGGGAGGGTGACCAGTGGGGTGGTGACACAAGGATCAGTACTGGGGCTGGTCCTCTTTAATATCTTAAGTAGTACATTTTTTTATTTTTTTTATTTATTGTAGAGATCAGTTTTACAACCTTTGGAGTCAAAGACTCGTTTACAAAGGTACCTCGTCTAAAAGGGGGGACAGCAATAGTTCGAGGTTAGGACATGGGTGACGAACAAACAGGTTAGAATACATAATAAAAAAGAAAAAAAAGAAATATATAGAGAGAGCAGGCAACCCGGTGGGTGAGGGGCTAGAAGGTTAGTAAGGGACCGGCATAGGGCAGTAAGGGCCAGGCGTAGAGGTAGCTACAGGCATTCCTCACATCGGCTGTCAAGAATATGCTGGCGGAGGGCAATTTGAAGTGGCCAATACCTGGGATCTTGGAGATAGTTTCAGGAAGGGAGTTAAACCAGGACGGGCTAGGTGATGGAAAGATCTTGCAGCGAGGAGGTCCCTGCTCTGGGAACGTTGAAAGTGGCGGTGGCGGCGTACCGGGTTGGCAAGGACCTAGCAGCCCGCTGCAAAGGTCCAGAGACCCCAGGGGGGCAGAGACCTGACAAGGATTTTTTGGCCAGTAGGCAGGTTTGATATTTCAGTCTTTCCTCAAGAGTGAGTATTTTTGTGGCGGAGTATAGCAGACAGGTGTGGGTTCTGCTGTGGGCACCGGTAAGGAGCCTACATGCTTTATTAATAGAGGTCTGGACTTTGGATAAGGCAGAGGCATCAGCAGCAGCGTAAACAGGAGATCCGTAGTCAGCCAGTGATAATACCGATGAGGTGATGGCTAGTTTTAAGGCGGGTTCAGGAGACAGTCTTTGTGGCGGTAGAGAAGACCGATCCTGGAGTTCATTGCAGATGACAGCCTTTAAGGTGGGCGTGGAAAGTAAGGCCGGAGTCAAGGTGATGCCCAGGTACTTGTAGGATGAAACCTGCTCCAGAGGGAGGGGCGTGCTGGTGGTGATGTGGAGGGAAAGTCCCTGGCATTGTTTTGCCGATGAGAAAATAGCATGGACTTAGTTTTCTTTAGGTTCAGGACTAAGTCGGTGATTGTTGAACCACTTTTCGGTTTGGAGGAAGGCGCTTTGCAGCATGATTTGGAGTGGGAGTGGGTCAGGGTGTGATGCAAGGATAACAGCGTCATCAGCATAGAGTAGTATTTTACTGGAACAGGAGCTGGGAGGGTGTTCAGGAATAGGCTGAAAAGGGTCGGGCCAAGGATGGAGCCTTGGGGACACCCAGTGTGACGGAAGGTAGGGAGAGGGTCCTATTTAGCTTGACTCTTTGGGACCTGTTGTGTAGGTAGCTTGCGAACCACTTCAGGGGGCCGGCTGCGAGACCTAGTATACTAAGGGAGTTTAGTAGCAGGGGGTGGCACACCGTGTCGAAGGCCTTGGACAGGTCTATAAAGACCGCCCCTGCAAGATGACCTTTGTCTAGTGCTGAGTGAATGTGGTGGGAGAATTCCAGAAGGGCAGTGGATGTGCTATGGCCAGGGCGAAACCCGTGTTGCTCCGGACAAAGAAGGTTGTAGTTAGTAAGATATTCCGAGAGCTGTGTGTTTACTATTTTTTCTAAGGCTTTGGATAGGGGGGGAAGGATGGAGATGGGCCTGTAGTTATTAGGCAGAGTGCGGTCCCGAGACTTATGGATGGGGGTTACTTCTGCATGCTTCCAGGCCTTAGGGAATTGGCCGAGGCATAGGGATTTGTTAATGATAAGCGTCAGCGGGGTGAGCATGACATCCAGCACGAGGCGAAGTATCCTGGAGTCAAGAGGGTCATTGGTAGGGTTCTGAGGCAGGGCCTTTATTAAGAAAGGTTTGGCATCGTGGGTGAGATCATTCGGAAGTGGAATTGGGCCTGGGAATGGGAGCGTGGGTGGTTTGCAACGGGTCTGAAAAATGGGCGGGAGGACGGCACTTAAGTCAGTGAAGTTTTGTTAAGGCAGTCAGCAATACAGGTGGGGTCAGTCGAGACAGTCCCATTTATGACAATCTGGGATGGAGGGGAGGCGGGTCTTACCATTTAAATCTTTGATGTTGTCCCAGAAGGCTCTGGACGAGCCCCAGGAGGATGTCAAGCAGCCTGGTAGAATTTAGCTTTAGCCTGCTTGATTGCCCAGGTGCATTGATTGACGGGCTGCCTGTAGGCTGCCTGTCAGCAACCCTGCGAGTCATTAGCTAAGTGCCAGAGGTTATCTCTCTTTTTAGTTGTTGGATCAGTGCAGGAGTGATCCATGCAGCAGTCCGTTTTTATCCTAGAGTGTTGAGGGTGCATACAGATCACAGGCGTGGTTGAAGGCCGTGGAGAGGTAGGTAAGGGCATAGTTAACGTCAGGAGCGCTGGCCAATGGGGACCAGTCGATTTGGGCGAGGTGACGTTTGAGGTTGGCGAGACCTCCGGGGAGAAACTGGCGGCGAGGGGTCCTGCTGTACCCAGGGCTGAGGGTGGGGGAGGACCAGAAGCAGATGACTGGGGAGTGGTCACTGAGTGAGTCCGCAAGGACATCAATGGAGACTACTTTATGAGGTCGGTTAGAGAGGATGACGTCCAGGAGGGAGCTAGTTCCTGTTGACTTTTAAGTCTAGTGGGCTGAGTGACCAGTTGGGACAGGTCAAGGGCAGCAAGCTCATTCTTCAGATTATCTGCCCGGACAGGCTGAGCAATTGGAATTTAAGTCACCCATAATTAACTGTTCAGCTGTCGGGGTAAGGTAGCCAGGTAGTCAAGGAGAGAGGTGGCTGCAGAGTCTTTGTTCAACCCGGGGTGATAGCCATGATTAGATAGAGCGGACCGCGTCCAGGGTAGGGGTGATTTTAAGGTAATGGCTTGCGCCCCATGGCTAAGCTCGGGTTGGGAGGGCAAGCCGAGGATCAGGCACAAGTAGATAGCACACCCCCCCCTCCAGGCCCATCCTATCGGCCCTGAAGATGGTAAAGCCAGGAAGGAAGATGGCAGAGTCAGGTGTGAGGGAGGAGAGCCAGGTTTCGGCAAGCATGAGAATATCCGGGGAGTGTTGGGTGACCCAACATTGTAGGGCTGCAGTTTTCTTAGGGAGACTGCATATATTAATAAAGGCGATTCGAAAGCCTTTGCTATCAGTGGGCAGAGGCGTGGATGAGGTGACAGGCCGGGTTTGGGTTCACATTGCCGGAGAGCAGGAGCAGCAGGAGAATTAGGTGCCTCGCGTAGGGTTTGTAGCTGGCGGTGGGGTGCAGATGTGGCCGACGGGACCCCACCAGGGAGGAGCAGGGGATAGGAAGGGAGAGAACAACTGAGGGCGTTAGCGAGAGGCGTCCACTTGTGAATGGAATCACAATACTGTGAGTAGCACAGTGGTGTATGGTGTATGGGGTGGCGTGGTAGTCAGGGTAAGGGAGGATTGGAGAATTGATTGAGGGATAGGTGTGGGTAGTCCGATGGGGAGCTGGGGTGAGGAGTGGGACAGTGTGCATTGGTTGGGGCAGGTTATTAGAAATTATAGAGGGCAGAGAGAAGAGCATAGGGTGCTGTAACAGGAGGCCAGCCTGCTTAAAGACCATGATTGAGTGAGGGCATTTCCCAGTAAAGAGCAAGAAATGAGGGCGAGCTCCTCTAGTGCTGGAACGATATAACCAGCAAATGGGAAAGTAGACTGATTGGTTAATTGAGCCTCAGGTGAAAGTAAATATACCCTATAAAGGAGAGCCGAGCAAGGGTGGTGGTGGAGACAGCGGGGTTTCTTCCAGGCAAGCTGACTTGTTTAAACATTGACTGGGTGACCAGGGAATTAAATCAGGGTGGAGCAGTGGATGGCAGCTTACCTAGATTTTAGTAAGGCCTTTGACACCGTTCCACATAGAAGACTTGTAAAAAAACTGGGCAGCCTGGGAGTGGGTCCTAAAGTGGTAAACTGGGTTAGAAATTGGTTGAGGGATAGGTGACAGAGGGTGGTGGTAAATGAAGTCCACTCCGAGGAGGGGAGGGTGACCAGTGGGGTGGTGACACAAGGATCAGTACTGGGGCTGGTCCTCTTTAATGTCTTTAGTAGTGACATTTTTTATTTTTTTTTATTTATTGTAGAGATCAGTTTTACAACCTTTGAGTCAAAGACTCGTTTACAAAGGTACCTCGTCTAAAAAGGGGGGGGGGACAACAATAGTTCGAGGGTTAGGACATGGGTAGCGAACAAACAGGTTAGAATACATAATAAAAAAAAAAAAAAAGAAAAATATACCTTAGAGAAGCAGGCAGCGGTGGGTGAGGGCTAGAAGGTTAGTAGGGACCGGCATAGGGCAGTAAGGGCCAGGCGTGGGGTAGCTACAGGCATTCACAACATCGGCTGTCAAGAATATGCTGGCGGAGGGCAATTTTGAAGTGCAATACCTGGGATCTTGGAGATAGTTTCAGGAAGGGAGTTAAACCAGGGCGGGGCTAGGTGATGGAAGATCTTTGCAGCGAGAAGGTCCAGCGCCCAAGGAACGCTTGAAAGTGGCGTGGCGGCGACTGGGTTGGCAAGGACCTACAGCCCGCTGCAAAGGTCCAGAGACCTAGGGGGCAGAGACCTGACAAGGATTTTGGCCAGTAGGCAGGTTTGATATTTCAGTCTTTCCTCAAGGTGAGTATTTCTGTGGCGGAGTATAGCAGACAGGTGTGGAGTTCTGCTGTGGGCACGGTAAGGAGCCTCACATGCTTTATTAATAGAGGTCTGGACTTTGGATAAGGCAGAGGCATCAGCAGCTGCGTAAACAGGAGACCGTAGTCAACCAGTGATAATACCGATGAGGTGATGGCTGTAGTTTTAAAGAGCGGGTTCAGGGAGACAGTCTTTGTGGCAGCAGAAAGACCGATCCTGGAGTTCATTGCAGATGACAGCTTTTAAGGTGGGCGTGGAAAGTAAGGCCGGAGTCGAAGATGATGCCCAGGTACTTGTAGGATGAAACCTGCTCCAGAGGAAGGGGTGTGCTGGTGGTGATGTGGGTGGAAATTCCCTGGCATTATTTGCCGATGAGAAAACAGCATGGACTTAGTTTTCTTTAGGTTCAGGACTAGGTGGATGATTGTTGAACCACTTTTCGGTTTGGAGGAAGGCTTTTGCAGTATGATTTGGAGAGGAGTGGGTCAGGGTGTGATGCAAGGATAACAGCGTCATCAGCATAGAGTAGTATTTTATTGGAACAGGAGCTGGGGAGGGTGTTCAGGAATAGGCTGAAAGGGTCGGACCAGGGATGGAGCCTTGAGGGGACACCAGTGTACGGAGGTAGGAGGGAGAAGGTCCCATTTAAGCTTGACTCTGGGACCTGTTGTGTGAGTAACTTCTTGAACCACTTCAGGGGGCGACTGCAGGACCCAATATACTGAGGGAGTTAGCAGGGGGATGGCACACCGTGTCAGAGGAGCCTTGGACAGGTCAATAAAGACCGCCCCTGCAAGATGACCTTGTCTAGCGCTGAGTGAATGTGGTGGGAGAAGTCCAGAAGGGCAGTGGATGTGCTGTGGCCAGGGGCGAAACCCGTGTTGCTCCGGACAAGAAGGTTGTAGTTGGTGAGATATTCGAGGCTGTGTGTTTACTATTTTTCTAAAGCTTTGGATAGGGGGAAGGATGGAGATGGGCCTGTAGTTATTAGGCAGAGGCGGTCCCGGACTTATGGATGGGGGTTACTTCTGCATGCTTCCAAGCCTTAGGAATGGCCGAGGCATAGAGGATTTGTTAATGATAAAGCATCAGTGGGGTGACATCACAGCAACAGCGGTATATGAGTCGAGAGAGGGTCATTGGTGGGGTTCTGAGGCAGGGCCTTTATTAAGAAAGGTTTAGCATCGTGGGGTGAGATCATTGGAAGTGGAATTGCGGCCTGGGAATGGGGAGGCGAGGAGTGGGTTTAGCAGCGGGTCTGAAAAATATAGGGCGGGGAGGCGGCCTTAAGTCAGTGAAAGGTTTATTACTTTGCCAGTCAACAATACAGGTGGGGTCAGTCGAGACATAGTCCCATTTATGACAATCTGGGATGGAGGGAGCAGGTCTTACCGTTTAACTCTTTGATGTTGTCCCAGAAGGCTCTGGACCAGCCCCAGGAGGATGTCAATGCAGCCTGGTGAATTTAGCTTTAGCCTGCTTGATTGCCCAGGTGCATTGATTGCGGGCTGCCCTGTGGCTTGCTCTGTCAGCAACCCTGCCGAGTCATTAGCTAAGTGCCAGAGGTTATCTCTCTTTTAGTTGTTGGATCAGTGCAGAGGTGATCCATACAGCAGCCAGTTTTTTTATCCTCACGAGTGTTGAAGGGTAAGTGCAGATCACAGGCATGGTTGAAGGCCGTGGAGAGGTAGATAAGGGCATAGTTAGCGTCAGGAGCACTGGCCAATGGGGACCAGTCCGATTTGGGCAGGTGGCGTTTGAGGTTGGCGAGACCTCAGAGAGAAACTGGCAGCGAGGGTCCTGCTGTACCCTGGGCAGAGGGGTGGGGGAGGACCAGAAGCAGATGACTGGGGAGTGGTCACTGGTGAGTCTGCAAGGACATCAACGGAACTACTTTATGGTCAGGTTGGAAGGGATGAGCGTCAGGAGGAGCTAGTTCCTGTTACTTTGTTAAGTCTAGTGGGCTGAGTGACCAGTTGGGACAGGTCAAGGAGCTGCAAGCTCATTCTTCGGGAGTATATCTGCGGACGGGCTGAACCAATTGGAATTTAAGTCACCCATAATTAACTGTTCAGCTGTCGGGGGTAGGGTAGCCAGGTAGTCAAGGAGAGAGTGGCTGCAGAGTCTTTGTTCAGCCGGGGGAGTGAATCGCCGCAGTTAGATAGGCGGACCCGGCGTCCAGGAGTGAGGGTGATTTTAAGGTAATGCTTGCGCCCCATAAGCTAAGCTAGGGGTTGGGAGGGCAAGCCGAGGATCATTGCACAAGTGAATGGCACACCCCCCCCTCTCATCCCATCCTATCGGCCTGAAGATGGTAAAGCCAGGAAGGAAGATGGCGGGAGTCAGGTGTAAGGGAGGAGAGCCAGGTTTCGGCAAGCATGAGGAATATCCGGGGTGTGGGTGACCCAACATTGTAGGGCTACAGGTTTCTTAAGGAGACTGCATATATATAAAAGGCAGTGAAAGCCTTTGCTATCAATGGCAGAGGCGTGGATGAGGTGACAGGCCGGGGTTTGGGTTCACATTGCTGGAGAGCAGGAGCAGCAGGAGAGTTAGGTGCCTCGGCGTGGGGTTTGTAGCTGGCGGTGGGGTGCAGATGTGGAGGCGGGACCCCACCAGGGAGGGAGCAGGGATGGAGGAGAGAACAGCTGGGGCGTTAGCGAGGCGATCCACTTGTGAATGGAATCACAATACTGTAGGTGGCAGTGGTGTATGGTGTATGGGGGGTGGCGTGGTAGTCCAGGGTAGAGGAGGATTCAGGAATTGATTGAGGGATAGGTGTGGGGTAGTCCGATGGGAGCCTGGGGTGAGGAGTGGGGACAGTGTACTGCATTGGTTGAGGGCAGGTTAATGGGGGTATAGAGGGGTAGAGAGAGAGGCATAGGGTGCTGTAACAGGAGGAGGGCCAGCATAGCAAAGACCATGACTGGTGAGGCATTTCCAGTAAAGAGCAAGAAATGAGGGCAGGCTCTCCAGTGCTGGAGACGATATAACCAGCAAATGGGAAAGCAGACTGATTGGTTATTGAGCCCTCAGGTGACAAGTAAAACATACCCTATAAAAGGGAGAGCCGAGCAAGGGTGGTGGTGGGCAGCAGGGGTTCTCCAGAGCAAGCACCGACTTGTTTTAAACACACAGGGCCTGGAGAAAAAGGCCAAACACTTACTACAGAGCAGAGCCCAGCCGAGCACAGTGTCCACAGGCAGGCTGGCCCACTGACTGAGTCGCCGATTTGCTTTGCTTGCTCCCTCTAATTTTTCTTCTGCCACAGATTTTACCTTCCCGCCCCCGCCGACCAACGGCCCCACGGGGATGCAGGTTGTCCTGGGGTCGGGAATACAGTCAGCAGGAGGGCAAGTCCCTATCCAGTCCCCACGACCCAGCCGGCCCTCGGGGTGGGGGGTGTCCAGGAGGTGGTGATTCAGGCTTGAGGGAGGCACTCCAAAAGCAGCCCTCGTGACCTCCAGCTCCACAGGGGAGGGATAAATCTGTTGGAGAAAGGCAGAGGTTAAGTAGGCAGGCAGGAGTAGCGATTTGGGGGCGGGCAGCAGGTAGAGGTTGGCTGCAGGAGAGCGTGTGGCAGAGGCAAGAAAGCTGCAATGGGTGAGTAAAAGAACAATGTGCAAAAGATACAGGGTTTCAGGAGGAGGCACAGGAGCAGGCTGGCAAAAAAATTACAGTGAAATACACACTTTGTAGCAGCAGCACTTGACTACCAAATAAAACTCTGAGCGTTAGCAGGAGAGAAAAAAGAAAGCAGTGTACAGTAGGAAGAACCACGCAAATTCATCTAGTCCCAAAATAAATACATATAGTGCGCTAATTACGTCGGGTTTCTCCAGAGCAAGCACCGACTTGTTTAAACACACAGGGCCTGGAGAAAAAGGCGCCAAAACCGCACTACAGACGCCAGAGCCCAGCCGAGCACAGTGTCCACAGGTAGGCTGGCTCACTGACTGAGTCGCGATTTGCTTTGCTTGCTCCCTTCTAATTTTTTCTTTTCAAGGCAGGATTTTACCTTTCCGCCCTCGCACCAACGGCTCCACGGAGGATGGTGTTGTCCTGGGGGTCGGAAATACAGTCAGCAGGGAGGCAGTCCTCATTCAGCCCCTCACGACCCAGCGGCCCCTCGGGGTGGGGGTGTCCAGGAGGTGGTGATTCAGGCTCGGGAGGCACTTCCAAAAGCAGCCCTCGCGACCTCCAGCTCCACGGGAGGGGGGATGAAATCTTCCGCCTCGCACCAATGGCCCACACGGGGATGGTGTTGTCCTGGGGGTCGGGAATACAGTCAGCGGAGGGGCAAGTCCTCATTCAGCCCTCACGATCCAGCGGCCCTCGGGGGTGGGGGTGTCCAGGAGGTGGTGATTCAGGCTGGGAGGGCACTTCCAAAAGCAGCCCTCGCGACCTCCAGCTCCACGGGGAGGGGATGAAATCTCCTGACTCAGAAGCTCAGTTCTTGCTCGCCATTCTAGCACTCTGTCGTCATGGCGCCACTGTCCTCCTCCCCCTTAGGGGGCTGGAGTTCCGCTCCCAAAGTATTTCGAATCATCGACCACAATGGTAAGGAGGGAACTGTAGACCTTCAGCAGTTTGGTCGCAAAATGTCTGTTTTGGTAGAACGGAGGCACTGCTCGGTAACCCGGGCCGCGGCGGCTGGTGCTGGAGATGTTCTCAGCGTCCGCCGGCGAGAGCTGGGCTCGGGAATGGGCCGTTTGAGCATTAACAGCCTGCTCGTGGCAGGGTTAGAAGGGAAGGTATGCCTTTCTGCAGATGACACAGACACCGGCAACAGGGCTGACACTCCAGGTGGGGTGTAAATAATGAGGAGGGATCTAAGTAAGCTGGAGGAGTGGTAGGAGTGTAGCAACTAAGATTCAATGTGAAGAAGTGCTAAATCATGCACTTGGGGCACAGAAACCCATGGGCAGAGTACATGATGGGAGGAGAGGTATGGACAACCATCAAACAGGAAAGAGACCGGGGGGGTGGTAATCATATTTGATGACCTTAAATTGGCCAAGCAGTGTGACATGGCAGTGGAGAGAGCCAGTGGGATGATGGGGTGCATAGGGAAGGGTATCACCAGCAGAAAGAAGGCGGTGGTGATACCAGTGTACAGATCATTGGCAAGACCTCAACTCAAGTACTGTGCCCAGTTCTGGAGGCCACATCTCCAGAAGGACATAGACAGAGTAGAGGCGGTCCAGAGAAGGGCAACTAAAATGGTGATGAGTCTGCACCAAAAGCCCCATGAAGAGAGGCTTAAGGACCTCAATATGTACACCCTGGAGGAGAGAAGGGAGAGGGGAGATATGATAGAGACTTTCAAATACCTCAAGGGTATAAATAAGGTAGAAGAGGGAAGCATGTTACAGAAGAAAAGATTCTCAAGAACAAGGGGTCATGATATGAAGCTGGGGGGGGTAGACTCAGGGGAAATGTGAGAAAGTACTTCTTCACAGAAAAGGTGGTAGATGGGTGGAACAGCCTCCCAGCAGAAGTGGTGGGAGCAAAAACAGTAACGGAATTTAAAAATGCATGGGACAGGCATAAAGGAACCTTAGTGGTTGGGGAAGGGAGGGTAAAGCCAGAGATCAAGTAGGGTCTGCGGTGTTATAGTAGATAGAGAAAATGGGCAGACTAGGTGGACCAAGCGGTCCTTATCTGCCAGCAATTTTTATGTTTCTATGTTAGTGTAGAATGGCCACTGGGTGATCCAGCCTGATGGGGAGGCTTGTGCCACCTCCCAGGCTCAGGATCCATTTTGCCACCCCCTGAGCCTGGCCTGTTCCCCTGGCCAGTCAGAGCCATGGCAAGGTTAAAAGCCAAGGGGCTTATTAGAGAACTTTTCTCTTCTGTTCCCTGACTCTTTAAAAACTCTCCATTCTCTTTTGTAACTGGGCTCCAATATTTATGCCAGTGCAAATCATGATGGGGCCCTTGAATACTGCTTCTCAGAGTATAGGATGTCCCAAAATTAACATGCATCCTGAGAGGAGACATAGAAAAGCTACAACATTTCAGGATTGCATCAGCTGGGGGATGCTGGAGCTAGAAATTGTAAGCATTGACTCCTGCTTCTCTGCATAGGTGACTTATACACACAGAAACATTTTAACCCCTGCTTGTGGCATAAAATGATAAAAGTCAGTGGGATTGGACTGCTGGATGGCCCAGCAGTAAACATCTCTTCTTACCATGCAGATTACCCAGGTTTGTGCCCCAAGCCCAGCCTGTCTAATACTGTGCAACAGAGGAAGGGAGGGCATCTATCGTGGATACCTTCTGCCTCAAAGAGGGAGAGATAGTATCTCCTGCTACTTCAGACTTGCCCCGGTGACTCAGTGGAGAGTCATGAGGGCAGAATTCTGTGGCACACGCCGATGACAGCAGAGTCCAAATGAGCTACTTCAGACTTGCCCCGGTGACTCAGTGGAGAGTCATGAGGGCAGAATTCTGTGGCACACGGCGATGACAGCAGAGTCCAAATGAGCAGATTGGGGGATGTGAAGGCACTGCACATCCTGTCCTGTGCCAGTGTCACAAACCTGTAGGGTGAATAGGCATGTCTCTGGCCTGCTATTAGCCCATCAGGAATGTGCTGCTACTACAGGCAGTACTGCTAGAAAATGGGGATTAGGGACATGTAGAGAAAAGCATGGAGTATCCAGGAGATGGAGTCTTGCCTCCCTGTATCACACAGGGTTCATCCCTGAACTCCAGCTGCCTCCCCACTCTTGGTCCCTCCCCACCTGCTCATCTTGAGCAAGTAAGGGTATGCTTTGGTCCACAGGATATTTGATTGGACTGTGCCATGGTTACAACAAGGGAATGGGGTGGTAGGAAGGTTTTTCTGAGGAGACTAGACTGGCATAAAATGTAAGGAAAATGTGCACTGTAGTAGCTCTTGGGAAAACACAGACATCAAAAAATAAAATGGAAAATTAAAAAGAAAATCAGTTAGACCATGGTAGTGATATCTTTTAAAAATGAGAAAAGCTACATATTTATTCTGCATATTTGTTCTTAAAGACCTGCTTTTCCTCACTGACTACCACTCCGAGTGTGCCTGAAATTCTCTCCCAAGCAATGATGTAGTCTTTAGGTAGTACATCGTTTAGTGATCCATTGTATGTACCCTAGTCTCAAGACAAGGGGCAATTATTTATTCTAAGGGTGCAGTTGAGGACAATGGGGGATTGTACCTTTGCTATTTTTTGCTCCTCAAATGTGGAATCAGCTCATGACAGCCCTTCATACAGTATCCTCATTGAAATTATTTTTTTTAACTCAGCTTTATTGATGGTTTCTGAGAATGTGTACTGTACAGTCTTTTTTCATTTTACAGATACACTACAGATACAAGCTTGGCTATGTCGCACCTGGAGATGAGCCTTGGCTCGGTGTACCTTTCCCGGTTACCAAATGTTTAAATAAATAAATATGTGTTTAGTCTTCATTAGTTAGCAAGTCCATTAAACTGTTATGAGTTCATTTCTTCTTCTTCATGCTGTAGGTTGGAGTCCGTGATGCCAATAGTCATGTTCAGAGAACCAATGCAAGCAAATATCAGAACAGCAGCAGAACAAATTCACAGAACTATAATTAACTCATAATTCAATAATTCTGGCTACACGTCTCCTTTCCTGTGTTCTATTTTGTGTTTTGTTCTGCCTATTTTTACCACAATGGCCCAATTATAAAACATTGGAATTATGACTCGTTCCTGTGTGGTGACGTGAAAGTGCCCATTACCCAGTCTCCCCCTTGCCCAGAACCCTGCCAATCCTTCCCCAGCCCTTGTGTTTAATAAAAAGAGAGAGATAAAACTTTGTTTGACAAGCACCATACAGGAGGGTCAGCTACCCCATGAAGGGTGTCCATCCCCACTATCCCCCTTGTCTTTCCGTCCCACCTCGTAAGTATCCTACCAGCTCCAAACTTCTAGGTGTTTCTCCAAAGTCAGCTTGAGGGTAAGGGAGATTCACTCCATTCTCTGAAGCTGCCTCACCCTAGCTGTCCAGGTATTTATTGTAGGTTGCTCTACTGTTAGCCACTGGATCATGATATTCTTCATGGTTATCTTTCATAGGGCTCAAAGGAGCATTTGTTGTGATCTGGGACCAATCCCAGGGACCAACTTCCCCAGTATTAGATGTTCAAATGAGAAGGAGATTGCTGTACCCCACATTTGTTCTGCCCCTAGTAAGCTTGCGCCTTGGGACAGCTCCAAAATTGTTTGAAATCTGTTCTATTTGAGGAGTCATTTGGTTAGACTGTCTTACATTAATCCAGGGGTGGTGGGGTGGCCATATACATTAAGGACACCATCTCTGCTACCTGCCTCATCAACACATCCGAACCAAAGGAATTTGAATGTTTGTCAATCAAAATATCCCTTCCTAACTTGTCTTCATTTAAATTGATTGGCTGCTATAGGCCCCCCTCTGCAGGCCTCAAACTACTATCTCACCTAGGGTCAATACTCAATCTAGGCCCTGAAGATACCATCATCCTTGGTGATTTGAATTTAAACTGGCTATCTAATGCATCTGCACCATTGGTAACCTTTGTGACACCTATGGATTTACACAACTAATTAAAGACCCAACCAGGGTTAACCTAAAAAACTCTAGCAACAGCTCACTCCTGGATATTATGTTGGTAAACAAGCCTCACTTATATTCGCATGCAGGAGTACTACCGAATGATGTAAGTGATCATTGTCCTATAGCTGGCATAAGATCTACACTCAAACCACCCAACCCTGCAGAATTTGTCCTCAAAAGGTCAAAAAAGAAGTTCAACATCCCAGGATACCTCCATGACTTGAGTAATACAATATATTGGCAAGATTTCTACCTTACAACCTCAGTTGAAACAGCTCTCCAGACCTTAAAGGACATTATCACTAATGCTCTCAATATTCATGCACCAATCACCAGTATCAGAACTAAAGCAAGATCCTGCCCTTGGTTCACACCACTGATCTTAAAGCAGCCTTGTTAACCAGAGACAAACTGTGGAAAAGGCAAGAAAAACAAGGATACCAGAGACTGGCTAAATTTCAGAAAAGCAAGAAATTCATGTACAAAACAAATAAGAACTGCCAAAGCTGCCTATTATAGAGCTGAACTGGATGCCTCCTATAATAACCCAACCAGACTCTGGGGAACTATAAAAGGAATTCTGGGCCAAAACTCTACTCCTGCCTTAACCTCCACACTGCTACTAAATGATACAGAAATTACGGGCAAACAAGAAATCCTAAATACCTTCAATGACCACTTCACCACAGCTGGCCTAGCATTTGACTCATCACCTGCAAATCTCCTGAGATCTTCCTTGAACCTTCAATCCACTGTGGGACAAAAGGCTACATCAACTTTTCCTTCAATCCAATATCCTTGAAAGAAGTGAAGACCTCCTCTCTAATTTAGATACTTCTAAGAGGCAGTACAGACCCTGGATCCCTACTTCCTTAAAATTGCATCACACGTCTTATCTTCCCCTCACTCATCTCTTCAATCTTTCCCTCACCACTGGATCCATTCCTCCACTTGGAAAACAGCTCAAGTAGTTCCATTACTTAAATCTGGTGATCCCATGGACCTCAATAATTACAGGCCCATTTCCATCCTATCAGTACTATCCAAGATGCTCGAAAAGTTAGTAAACTCACAATTAAGGGACTACCTGGACAACAATAACCTCCTAGATTCAGCACAATCAGGATTTAGATCAAGGCATAGCACCATTTCAGTCCTAGCCAAAGTAACCAACGATTGGCAGATTGCCATGGATAAGAAGAACAGTACCTGTGCTGTGTTCCTGGATTTGAGTAAAGCATTTGACACAGTGGATCATGAATCATTAATCACCTCCCTTGGCTCACTAGGGCTGGATTCTCCCTCACTCAACTGGTTCAAGTGCTACCTATCAGATAGGTCACAACTGGTAAAAAATGGAAATTACCTATCCACCTTAAAACCACTGCTAAGAGGTGTACCGCAAGGCTCTATTCTTGGCCCCATCCTCTTTGCCATTTATATTAATAATATTGATGCCAACCTCACTCAATCCAACATTCATCTGTTTGCTGATGATACTGTATTATATGTCAGCAATCCTTCATTACCTAAAGCCTGTGAACTGTTACAATCTGAATTATCCATCCTGCAACACAATCTACTGGATAAAAAGCGTCTTCTAAATGCCAAAAAAACAAAAGCTATGTTCTTTGCCACAAAGAGTTGCTCTGCCACTACCCCATCACTCACCACCCTACAACTATCCACCTTACTTGGAGAAAAGCTGGAATTTGTTGATAACTTCAAATACCTTGGAGTCTGGATTGATAACAAGCTTGACTATTCTGTCCATATTGAAGAGCTATTAAAAAAACTGAGACAAAGGCTTGGTCTCTTTTTTAGAATAAAGCACTACCTCAACAGAGACTCCAAAAAAAGATTAATCCAGGCATCATTCCTATCCCTCATTGACTATGCTGACTTTCTCTATGGCCATTGTTCACTCCCCCTCTTAAATAAGCTGGACACCCTATATCACAGGTCCATCAGATTTATTACTGACCTTCCCTCCAGCACCCATCACTGCTCTCTTTATAAGGCAGTTAACTGGACATCATTACAACACAGAAGAAACAGGAATGCTGCAATCTGGATATTCAAAAAAGCTTTATCAGGCAAACTACCCACCTATATCACAGACTGTTTTACCCGAATTACTTCTAGGCCATACAACTTAAGGTTCAGCAAACTTATCATTCTAAAGGTCCCCAATGCCTGCACCAGGTTTGGGAGGGCTGCTATCAGCTACTCACTAGCAGTTGCATGGAACTCACGCCAAAAAACCATGAAGCTAAATAGCCTCTTACCTTTAACATCCTTCAAAAGATTATTCTCCACCCTATTCCAAGAACTCTGCAATTGCTTTCACAAGGCCTAATCCCAGACCCTACCTACCCCCACCCCCTTTTCCGTGTTACACTATGCTAGTTCTACTTCTTTTTCCAGTCACCTGATATACTCTCATAAAAGCCAACTAGGACCTATAATTTATATATTATGCCTGCTATACCCATTGCCTCCTTTTCTTACAAGTTAAATGGTTTTAATGTACCTTGTATATATGTAAATTGTTATATATTATCACTTTATGTCACTGTACTACTGTTTATGTTATTCTTGTCTATGTAATAATACTTGCACTTCTTGACCACTCAGGTCCATCTTGTAAATGAGCTACGCTCAATGATGTTCGCCTGATTAAATAAAGATTTTGATTGATTGATTGATTGATTAATGTTAAATGCCTGCTGTTGTTGAATACATATTTGTTTACTGTGTCCTGTAATGCATCTGCAGTGTGCTTTCAAAAGGCCTGCCTAGAAAGGAACAGTATAAAAAAAATGATATGGTATGGTACAGTATGGAGGGGTATTGCTCTGAATGTGGTGAGTTATAGTTTCTTATATGCGAGTGAGGTATGCACAGCTAAACAGAGAGACAGACAGAAGCTGAGGGCCAATGAGTACAGAACTGTGAACCTGGAGGTCTACATTAAAATCCCATCAGATCCATTATTCACTGCATGACCTTGAGCAAGTCCTGAACCCAGGATGATAGGAGTGAACTGGCAGGAGAAGAAACATGGATCTAACTGGATGCTTACCTCCTCAAGGGAGGTGTGGTTGCTGATTCAGTGGCCTGACTACACCCTTTTGGCCCAGGGTGAGTGGGAGTCAGTGCGAGGTGGGACTGTAATTTGAGATGAACATTGACAAGGTGTTCAGATGGTTAATGTTGTCCTTAAAAACTGTGAACAATATACGCAAGAACTAATGACCACTCACCCTATTTAAAATTATAACATAAGTGTTTATTGTTAGTCACAAGCCATGGATAATCATCAAAACCCACCAACGTTTCAGGATGTCCAAATACACCCTTCTCAGGCTGGCAGGTGGTTATTTATGTTTAAGTTTTATCAACAAACTGTAAGCAGTTTACCTGTTGCACCAATATTTCTTTTACAGAGTTATCAGGCTTACAATAAATACTTATGTTTCAATTTTAAATATTGTAGGTGGTCATTAGGTGGTCATTGCCTGGTTAAATAAAGTGATTGATTGATTGATTAGTTCCTGTGCACGTGTCAGCAGTTTTGAGCTTTCATTGGAATGGGCTACACCCTCATTTGAAGTTTGTTTTGTGTGTAGGGAGGATCAGAACATCCCTTGATGATAATGTTGTCATTAAGCACTCCTATTCAATGATGTACGGAGAAAAATTATACACGATCGTGCAAAGAAGAAGCCCCCCCCTTTTGCCCACATATTGCTCACGGAAAGAGTGGTTGATAAGTGGAGCAAGCTACCAGAAGACATGGTAAGGGCCAAATTGGTAAGCAGTTTCAACAGGATGGGACAGGCATATGGACTTCATCTGATGAGAGAGGGGCAGTAACTATGGGGTTGGACAGTTAGGTAGTAGTTAGGTAAGGTAAGTAGTCTTGATGGGCCAGTAGACCTTTTTCTGCTGATAATGTCTATGTATCTATGTTTCTGTGTAGATGTCCTTCCCAGCTCCATTTCCTCTCCTCTCTAGCATCTGGATTTGGTCTCCCAGCAGGCTTGGCCAAACTGCCAGACCTCACCATGCAGGGTGCTGAGAAGCAGGTTCAGCAGTGTGCCAGGAAAGAGCCAGGTAGGCTCCTTTGCCAGGAGTTGAGATGGGTCAGCCTGAAATAGGTCCTGAAGTGACAACTTCATCAATAGAAGGAGGAACAATATCCATAATGTATGCAGATGACCCAGTCATTTACACCTTTGGTCCCTTGGCTGTGACAGTAGAAGGCCTGCTCCAACAAGACTTCCAAAATGTCTTGAGCTGGTTCCATGCCAACCAACTCCGGGTCATCACAAAAAAAAAAAAAGTGTCCAAGACCTTTAGCACCAGCCAGAAACTGGTCAGGCTCTCCCCCTCTCCGTCTTCTCTACACTGGATGGTACCCCTCCTGAAGTAGCCCCTACCTTCAAATACCTCAGTGTGTAGGTATATAGTAAGCTGACTTTTCTGCCCACATTGATACCATTCATGCCAAGCTCCACCCCACACTTGGTGCACTGTACAGCAATGAGGACTGACTTTCTTCTCAGGTCCGCCAGGGGCCTGTCACTAAAATGGTTCTCCAGGTTTTGACTATGGGGATGTGGTCTATAACACTGCCCCCTCCTCTTTCCTTATTCGTAGCCAGACTGGGCACCTTCTGTAATGCTTTCTGCTGCTTTGCTACCAACTCACCCTCTTGTACTCACCACTGTTCCCTTTACTCCTCCCTATCCATCCCCCTATCCATCCTCCCTTTCCCTTCACATTGCCAGTCCCACTACTCTTCCTTCATCTCCAAATGCTGACTTGGGTCCCTCCCTTCATACCTATCCTCACTCCTCTCTTCCATCCCCTCTTCCTCCCTCTCCCTTTGCTCCAGGGATCCTTGCACCTTTTCCTTTCCCTCCCCACACTCCTCTGCTGGGCAGTCTGCTGTCTCCTATCACCCATCCTCCCTCTGGAATGTGATCCCTTCCTCCCTCTGTCTTTCCCCTTCATTTAGACACTAGCTACAGCTTCTCCCTGCACCCTCCTTCTCTTGTCAACCCTTCACATAACATCCCCGCTGTTAACCACCTGCTTACCCCCCAGTATGATTTTGTCTCTTCCACATGTAATATAACTGCCTATTTTGGACTCTTTTTCACAGCACAAGCACAGTCAGCTTTTTCTACAGGCACCAATTACTTTATTTTGCTCTTGATTAAATTGATAGCTGCATTGTAAGCTAATTTATTGCTTCTCCAATTTGTCATGATTTTGAACACCTGATTGTTCTGTACTCTTTTGATATTGCACATTTGCACACTGCCATTGTAACCATATTTTATGACTTAATGTAATTTATAATATTGTTTTCCCCTTCCCCTCTCCCCTGGGTGGCACCTGGAAACGAGCCTTGGCTCAGTGTGCCTTTCACGGTTACCAATTTTCAAAAGAATGAATGAATAAATAAATAAATAAATAAATACAACTGCTCTCTCCTCTTTTGAGGGAGGGTTACAATGTTACAATGCCTGGCTGCATCCTGCTGGTTGATGCAAAGATGGTCACACTTCTGAGGGAGGGTAAGATCCCTAAGGGTCTGTGTATCAGTCCATGATGTGGTGGCCTTTCCCATCTCAGTGAATCTGGGGAGGGATGAAAATCAGTGAAAACAGGGTTTTCTGTTGGTGAGATGATGACATTATTCCCCCCACACAAACACATTTCCTCTCTTATCTTTCCGATCCTGTTCAATGTCTTCATTAGTTACATTGCAGAGGGGCTGGAAGGAAAGGTCTGCCTGTTTGCAGATGACATCAAGATCTGTAACAGGGTGGATACTCTAGAAGGGCTGGAGAAAATGAAGAAGGACTTGGGGAAGCTTTAGAAAATGGTCTCAGGAGTGGCAACTGAGGTTTAATTCAAAGAAGTGCAAAATTATGCACCTGGGGCATAGAAACCCTGGGGAGAGCTACAGGATGGGGAGGGTAGGGGGAGTTGCTGACAGTCTTCAAGGAAGAAAGGGACCTGGGTGTTGTTATTTCAGATGACCTAAAAATGTCAAAGCAGAATACAAAGGCAGCAGGGAGGGCCAGTGGCATGCTGGGTTGCATAGGCAGGGGTATCACCAGCAGAAGGCGGGAGGTAGTGATGCCGTTATATAAAACCCAGTCAAGCCTGACATGGAGTACTGTGTGCATTTCTGGAGGCCACACCTTTGAAAGGACATAAACAGGCTGGAGATGGTCCAGAGAAGGGCGACTAAGATGGTACAGGTCTTGCACCACAAAACTTATGAGAGGAGATTAAGGGACCTCAATATGTACTCACTGGAGGGGAGGAGGGAGAGAGGGGACGTGATAGAAACATTCAAGTACCTCAAGGGCATAAACAAGGTGAAGGGGGAGACATATTTCAATACAGGAGGAGTACAAGAACGAGGGGGCATGACATGAAATTGGAAGGTGGCAGGTTAAGAGGGAATGTGAGGAAGTTTTTCTTCACAGAGCAGGGCGTGGATACCTGGAATGGTCTGCCACAGGAGGTGGTGGGAGCAAGCACTGTGGTGGGGTTTAAGCATGCATGGGACAGGCATAGGGGAACCATAGAGGTAAAGCAGAGGGAGAGTCAGAAGCCGCAATCAAGTACAGGGCTTACAGGCAGACTGGATGGGCTTAGCAGTCCTTATCTGCCAGCAGTTTCTTTGTTTCTACATCTACTGCACATCGTGTCATCCCTCGCTTAACCTGGCCATGCATCCTCTTATTCACATGGGATTGGTTTCTCTGCAGGTTTGCTCATCATGCCAGACTCTGCCACAGGAGAACTATGGAGAGGCGAACCAGTGGCAGCACAGAAAAGTGACTCTGGTGGATATGTTGCAGCTTCAAAGAGGGCCCAAGACCGGTAGCCCATGCTCAGAAGGAGGAAAAGTGTGACCACCAGTAAGTTCTTGTGGTTAGCTCAGTGACTAGATGGTTGTGGACTACAGAACCCTGTACCTTGAGGTCACTTGTTTGACTCTGACCCAGGTTTGTAGTAGCAGAAAGCCATTATAATAACTGGTGACCCCTATAATGACTGAAAATGCACTTCTGATAGAACATAATAACTCAATGAATTCTGAAAAAACATAATAATGGGTTATTATGATGTTTTCCTCCTCACGCTCTCACTTGCAGTCTCAAGATCTGTGGTTTCTTTGCAACTACTGTGGGTCTACTGATGCCGCGGTTGCAACTGTTGCACCACACCGTCTGTTTACTATTAATTTAACATATTTCAATACTGAGCACTAATATTATTAAATTAACTGTTTTACACCATAATGTCAAAAACAGGAAGCAAAAACACTCACTACAGTGGCTGCTCAGGGACACCCTTGCTAGAAAAAATACAGTTTATTGTTTTTGTCTCTATTGAAACCCTGCATTGGTTATTATAAAAAAAAAATGCCTTTGCAAGGTTTTGTTTTATGATGATTTTTCACACACCCTTGGTGTGTGATAATCTCATAAACCTCTTGAGCTTCGCTGCTGGTATTTATGCATAGATTATCACACACCTCGAGTGTGTGAAAATCCTTATAACACTCACCTGCACAGGCATTATTCTCTAATTATTATCAGATGCTATTATTCAGTGGCCTTTGAGAAAAGCTGTAGGTCATGCTTATTAAATTAGGTTCATTTATTATGATCAGATTAGCATAACAGGTTGTAACACAGTTCCCACTTTAGGCCATCCCTTCACAAAACCCTTTGGTGAGGAGGGGGCAGGCAATAATTTTCAGGGTGACTCCCATGCCTATGGGTGTTTGATGGTACTGTCTCAGAAGGAGCCACCCATTTTCTCCACACCTCTTGATGCACAGCTGGCCACGATACTGTCAATGAAAGTCCCTGTTACTGTATGCCCCTTAATACATACTTCAAATATAACAGATCAATTAAATATTACATTTATATAACATATCATTTACAGGGTTATAATTTATTTTATAATATATGATCATACTTAATTCATGGCTAAACTAATCTGTTCTTAAGGATGGTGGTAATATGTGTTCTATTTTTTTGCCATGTGGTTTCTGTAGCATCCATTGGTTGTGAATAGTTTAATAACAAATTCTTAGTTGTTAATATATTAACCAATTGTGTTTGCCATTTTTATACTTGCTTGCAAAACATGTTGTAACAGCTGCTGGAGTAGCAGGTTGTGGAGATGTGGCAGTGTTGTGGACAGTGCCGCCACTGCTTTTTGGGGCTTGTCTCTATGGCACCAATGAATGAGCACGCTGTCTATGACAGCAGCTCAGAAGCATGCCACCAACTTGAAACAAACTTGCCGCTGTAATGAGGGAGCGCCCCCTCGTTGCAGGATGTGCCTTGCCTGGTATAACATTTCAATAAAAATGGCAGCAGCTGTTGCCGTCAGCCTCTTACAGTCCCACGAAAGCCAATGTCGGGGGTGCCCAATCCCCCTGTCGGCATGCCCCCTCCCCAGTTCATTTGCCGCTGGGGGAGCCCAATCCACATTGGTATGATGTCCCTGTAGTTGAATTTGTCTGCTGAATGGGTGCCCAATCCCCCTCAGCATCATGACCCCCCAAACACAGACCCATTTTCTTTGCCAGCGGGGTGCCCAATCCCGGTCGGCTCCAATCCCCCCCAAAACTCCCAGGTGGCACACTGGGAGCCCACCCCAGCATGCCAATTCTACCTGGAAAAAGGAAAACCTTCCTGCAAAGTTTTTTTTTTACCTGTAAACAACAAAATGGCCCCTCGCTGTCTGCTGCATTGCAGCCCCATCCTCAACCCGCATCCACCCTCTGCACACCACACCTCCCCACACCCCCCCTACTCCATACTTACCTCTGGAGGTCCAGTGCCATGATCTTCAGTGGAGTGGGGAACACGTCTGCACTCTTCAAAGCTGACTGCGAACTGAAAAAATGCTGGTAAGTTGTATAATGGCAGTACAGCTGACCTCAGTATTTTATTTATTTTCAAACGTTTCACCAGAAAAGACATATTGCGCTTAAAATAGCTCATTTCCAGATGCATCCTGGGGGGAGGGAGAAATATGGATATATAGGTACAGAATAGAGCAATTGATTATACAATAAAACAAAACATCAAATAGAGATATAAAATTAGACAGTAGAAGCTATGTACTGTACATAAGGAGCAGGAGAGAACTAGGCACACACAAAGAATAATACATATCAAATAACAAGTAACACAAGTCTACGGAGGGAGGTATGTCCTATAGGAACAGGGAAAGGAACCTTTAGTGATGTGGGTAGAAGGGCATAAGGTTTAGCAGGGAGGAGCACTAAAGGGGAGGAGGAAGGGAGGTAAAGAACTAGTGTGGAAGGGATAAGGGAGGGTGGGGAGAGAGAAGGGAAGGAGAGTGAAGGAGAAAGATAGGAGTGCATTGTGGAAATGATGGAAGAGGTACGAGAGGGAGGAGGAGAGGGAAGGAGGTGAAAGGGAGGGTAGGAGTGGGGAGGGGCAAGGTGTAGAAGAAAATGGGGAGGAGGGAGAGGTGGACCAGGGAAGGGCCTTGACTATGGGCATTCACAGGAGGGAGCAGTATGAATGTGGAAAAGAGAGGAGAGAGAGCGTTTAGAAGATGTGGAGTGAATAGTTAAGGGGAGAAATTGCCAGAGTTTAGGAAGTGGAAAGAGAAGGCAACCTGACCGACAAGGGATTTACGAGAGGGAAGCATGGGGGAACGTTAGCCTGAGTTATGAAGGGAGTATGAGGAGGGGGGGCAGCAGTGGGGAGAGGAGAGAGCTGAGGTGGGGGGAAGAGCAGCCAGCCAGAATTTAGAGATAAAAGAGGCACAGTGGGTTACGGGGTGATTTTCCAGGGAGGGAAGGGAGAGGGCAGAATACAAAGAACAGTGATGAGTATGAGGAGGGCAGTCCAAAGCAAAATGGCAGAAGGAGTGAAAGAGTGGATCCAGTGTGGTAATGGTGGACTTTTGGTCAGCACTGTAGATTATGTCACCATAATCAATAATAATACCAGCACTGAAGCTAGTTATTCAATCCTCAGTCATCTCAGTCATCGACTATGGCTTAATTGTCTATGGGTCCGCCTCTTCTAGCGCACTTAAACGTATCACAACCTCCCTTAACAAGGCCTGTCGGCTGCTTACTGGCGCTCATCGACGTACTCATACTTGCGAGCTCTATGCTGAAACTGGGTGGTTACAACTCTCAAACCGCTTAAAGTACCTCACCTGCCTCATGGCTAAGAAATCCATCATGGTCCTCACCCCACCCTGCATTCAAGACCTCCTATGCCAGAACACAAGTGTCCGACCCACCAGAAGATCAGAAAATCAGCCTCTTCAGGTCCCCCATTGCTGGACCACCCAGGGTCAATGATCATTTGCCTATCGTGCCCCCAACTGGCTAAATACTCTTAGCACCTCTATTACCTCCTCTAACTCCTTAGGTGCATTTAAATCTAGCCTATTCTCTCACCTTGCCACCACCAACTCCGTGACTGCCTCGATTAAATCCTAACTATTTCACTTCTCCACCCTGCCCACTTACCTGACAAAGGCCTGGTAGAGGATCCTCTTCTCTAACTATGGTCCGCTCCCCACCCCCCTCACACTACTTATCACACTTCCCTTACCTATCTTTCCCTTTCCATATGTTTTCTAAATGATGAAAGTGTTTAATTGGTAATTATCTGTTCGTTCATAAATGTCTTTGATGTTTAACTGTTTCATGTCTCTGTTTATTTCCACAATGTAACCTCAATGTGCAACTCATTGTAACCCCCATTGTTTGTACCTAATTTGACGCGGAACCTTTGTAAAAGAGCCTTGGCTCAAAGGTATTAATTCCTAGAATACAATAATAAACAACATAATGGGGAGGATCATTTCAGTGATGATATCTTGGCAAACAGGAAGCAGGATGCAGCTTTTGTTTGTATAGAGATCACTGATCTTGGGGTGGAGTTTCTTATAAATAGTGTTTACGTGCTGTGAAAAGTTGAAATGTTGGTCAAGCCAGAACCCAAGGTACTTAAATGAGAGCACGTCATCAATTGTGACCTCATCTAGGGTGTGGAAGGAGTGCAGGGATGGGAGTCTGGGGAGTTTCTGTCTGGTACCAAAGGACATGGAGACAATTTTTTTTTTTTGCCTTTAGGGCTAATTGATTTGATCTGAACCATTGCTGGACAGCATCAAAATCATGTTGCAGCCTGGCTGTTAACTCAGCTGGGGAGGACCCAGACGCAAACAAGACTGTATCGTCGGTGTACATGTGGATGGATGCAGATGAGAAGAGGGAAGGTCATTGAGGAAAATAGAGAAAAGTAGCAGGACAAGGATGGAGTCTTGGGGGATGCCAGTGCAAATGAGGGGTGGGGAAAGGGACTCTCCAATTCAAACTGATCAAGATCTACCTAATAGGTATGAGCTGAACCACCTCATTGTGGAGGCTGAGAGACCCGCTGACTTAAGCTTATCCAGGAGGAGAGGGTGGGAAACAGTGTTGAAAGCTTTGGCTAAATCAATAAAGATGGTAGAGGTGAGGAGACCCTGTTCCATGTCTGTGTGGATGGAGTCATTGAGCCGGAGGAGAGAGGAGGTGCTGGAGTGGTGTTTGCAGAAACCAGACTGGAAGGGGGTGAAAAAGGAAGAGGAGTCAATGAAGTGAGAGAGTTGAGACAGCACTATATGCTCTTAAAGTTCAGATAAGGTTGGATCAGCCAGTAGTGGAGAAGCTGCTGGAAACTACTGTCAGTGAACACTTGGTAGACTTCCTGAGAAATACAGTCTCCAGGACTTTAGGCAACATAGGTTCATGATAGAGATTTCCTGCTAGACAATCCTCATAGGATTCTTCAGCAAGGTGTTAAAAGCAGTGGATGGGTGACAAGCAGTGGATGTCCTATATTTGGATTTCAGCAAAGCCTTTGATTCAGTGCCACAGACAACTAGTGAGGACGATGAATAATTTAGGAGTGGGGACTACTTAACCAGATGGGTGGAAAATTGTTTAGGTAAAAGAACTGAATGAGTATTGCTAAATAGTAAGCACTCAGAGGACAGAAGTGTGACTAGTCGGGGTGTCTCAGGGGTCTGTCTAGTGCCCAGTACTCTTCAGTTTGTTTATCAATGACACTGGAGTAGGGATCGAGGGACAAAGTAGACGGAAGGTCAGAGAAGGGGAGATAGGGGAGTTAAACATTTGGTTCAAGGGCTAGTGCCAGGAAAAAGGACACAAATTTGCAGGTAACTGGCAACAGTTTTGGGAGTGAAAGTTCTTTAAATTCTATAGACTGCATGTGACTAAGGAGGGAGTCAGTGCATTGCGGCAGCCGTTTGATGTCTTTGCAGAATATTTAAACTAGCAAAGGGGGAGAGGGGTGTAGCACCGATACGTCGAGTGAGAAGAACACCCCTCCCCCTTCAACCAGTGATCAAACAGGAGTTCAGCATGTTTGTAGTTCATTTGCATCACCAGGTAAGGAAAAAGGTCCGGCTTCCCATACGACGCAACAGCTAACACACTGAAATCTGGCCAATGGAATATCATGGACACAAATGCTCGCAGTCTGGGAAACAAGATCCCAGACCGGCAGGCAACAATGACAGAGGCTAAACTGGACATAGTAGCCATTAGCAAGTCATGGTTCACCAGTAACCGCACTTTGGAGACTTCAGTACCTGGCTATGGCTGTTCAGAAGAGACCGAGGTGCAAAAGGGGGGGTGGAGTGGCCCTTTATGTCAATGAAAATATCAAAGCTACAGAAATTCAGAATACACATAAGGAGCCAGAAGAACTGTGGGTCACCCTGGAAACAGGAAATGGGACAGCCATATGAACTGGGGTTGTCTACAGGCCTCCAGACCAGGGAGAGGACATAGACACATTACTGTTAGAAGATATACAAAACATGACAGCTAAAGAGGAAGTTCTGATAATGGGAGACTTCAACATGCCAGATACAGATTGCTCAATACCAGCAGGAACATATGCCAGAACTAGATATGTAGTGGATTCCCTGCAGGAGGAGGGCCTCAAACAACTGGTACAAAAATCCACAAGAGACAGGGCTATTCTAGATATAATACTGACTAACGGGGAAAGGATCACAGATCTCCAGGTAGAAGGTCACCTGGGGGCCAGTGACCATCATATGGTATGGTTCAATTTGGCCACTAGAACTAAATCATCCCATTCCAAAGCAAAAATACGGGACTTCCAAGGAGCTAACTTTGATAAAATGGCCAACAGAGTTAAGCTAGAACTGGCAAGAAGAAATACAGGTGTGGGGATACAGGCAAAGTGGGCAAGCATTAAGGATGCAATACTTGAAGCAACATCCCATTGTGTTAGAGAGAAAAGCAAGAGCAAAAGAAGGAGGAAACCACTTTGGTTCTCAAAAACAGTAGCAGAAAAGGTCAGAGCCAAAAGGCTGACCTTCAGGAAATATAAGGGAACACAGCGGGATGAAGATAGGGAGGCATATCAAACTTTCCTAAGGGAAGCAGGGAAGGCGGTAAGGCAAGTGTAACCCCCTCACACATGGGGGTTCCTAAAAGCCTTCCTGGAGCTTGTCTGAATGCTCCCTCCTAACTGGTGTTTGGCGTAATGCCGTCTAGATGTGGGTGTTGTGAGTGCTTTCAAAGCCTCCAGTACTGTCTTTTTAAGAGCTGCCTGCTCGCAGGCTCCAGCGGGTTGGTATGGGGGGACTGGTGTTTCCCTGTTCGAATCCCACCTGAGCTGCGGTGAAATCGCTCCCCTTGGGTCGTCGCTATATGCGCAGAGGGAGCCCTTTTAACTGATGTAACTGTTTGACCATAATTAGCTAGCATATTAGTGGAATTACTGTTTGTCTAACCTGCTTCTTTCACAGCGGAGACTGTGTGTGCTGTGCCCCTCCATTTTGGACCAGGACTTTCTGAAGGGTCCAATAGGGGCAGGGGGTGCCCCAAATGGAGTAACTGGTGACTAACCAGAATCAGAACTCTCTAGGGAGCTGGCAGACCAATAAAGATACAGCTAGTAATTGTGGGAAGTGAAGTTTGGACCATGGCGCCTTTTTCGCACCACTGAGGGCAAGATTAAGTGACTGGCATCTGTAGCCATCCAATGGGATCGGGTGGTGCCTGAGCTGAGAGGATTGCCCCATACTGCCAAGGGGCAGAGACGCTGTGGCTGTGAACGAGGAAGGAGCTCTGGGCTCCTGCACCATTGAGTTTTCATGCGGGAAGCACGTGAGAGGTCAGAGGCGGCCGTTTGAATAGCCGGCGAGCTTTGGACTAAATCTGCGGGGTGGCAGTCAGAGGAGGCTGTGTAAAAGCACAGCTACCTACCAGGCTCACCCTGTAGAGAACTGGAGAATCTGCTGAATCACTCTCAGTCTGGCAGGAAAGTGAAGCTGCAGTGAGACTCCCGATTAGCGGTGTACTCGGTTGGGCCATAGGAGCAGCTGTCTGGTATGGTACCCCTCTGTTGTTTTCTATATAAATGTCTGGAGAAGTACTTGAAGTTCAGGCTCAGCCCTGCAAGTGGTGTGAGAGCGGTTTTCTTCTGGAGTTGTGAGTACTAAAGCAGGGTAGCTCCCTGTTAAATGTTTCTGGCAAAGGCAAGATCTTCAGATTGCTTTGCTGACTGCACTAACTGAGCCTGCTGGCTCCATCTAATCTTCGTAGGAACTAAACACTCGTTTGTGTCAGGGCCCCAACCAGCTGCATCAAGGAACTAACCTTTAGGGCTTGGGTACCCATAGACAGCAACTTATAGGTTAGGCCTGTGCACAGAGCCCTAGGTAGATACTCATATATTGTAGTGGTAAGCCAATCACTCTGACCCCCCCCCCCCAGTCCTTGTTATTTCCCCTTAAATAAATCCAGTTGCTTGTTTTGCAAAAGTACACTGGCTAGTTTGTGTATTAATGGTGAAATACTGCACAGTGAATATTGTGCAACTGTACCTTACTTTTCAGGGGGTCACTGGAGTGAGCTGAGTGGTTTGAGCTGGGGGTTAAGTGTCTATGGTAAGGACACTGCAACTGAACTGTGTAGGCCACTAGTGGGAAGAAAGGGGGGGTTGCAGCAACCCAGAGGGCAGTGACCAAGTCAACATCGACTGTTCTAACCCCGACCTCTGGGTGGAGGCACCCGCCAACGGATCTGAGCCCCTCACCCTGGTACAGTTAAGGCAGGCAGGGGAAGTAGCCCTTAGGATAGCGCCCTCTGGGGGTTACAAAGTGGAGGCACCACTGGGATTTAGAGTCTCCTAGTGGCCGAGTGGGCGAAGTGCATAACTATGGATAAATTAAAGGAAAAACTGGAGGGGGATATCATGGCTAAGATTGAGCTGGACCCTATTAAGATGATGGTACATAAACTAATGGGGTGGGGTGAAGCCGAAGAGCTGGACTGTCAGAGGATTGTGTTACTACTAGATGTACCTCTAGGGACAGCGACCGCTGACATTATTTCTGCCGTGGAGCGTGTTAAATGTTTAGGCAAGGTAGAGGTGAAGGGGTGTATGGCTGACCTACTCGATTAGACTTTGCAGGTGTTACTCTTGTGTAGCATAGCCATCGACCCTGAGAGGGTACCCCCAGTCATTTACCCGGAAGGTGCCCAACTGGTGTGGAGGGTCATTCACATTCGGAGTGGGTCAGTCACCCCCGGGGGGGTCTCCCCAGACTAATAGTTTCAAAGATAAGCTACTTAAATTGTTAGCTGTGGAAGGGAGGACTACCCAAGAGTTAATGCAGGCCTTGGACCTTTCCAGTGAACCCACCCCTCAGGCTCTCCCTGGTACCTCTCTGGAGCCCCCCAAGAGTTCTATCTTGGCTCCACCGCCCCTAGTGGTTCCCTCTATACAGCTGGATTCTTACCGTAGGCTAAAACTTTTTTCTGGCACAGTGCCCGTGCCTTCCGGGGAGGATGATTTGGAGGCATGGATGGACTCACCACCCCTAGTCCAGGAGTGGCAATGTTCTGGGGAGAAATAGAAAGAGACGTGATGGAGAGCCTGCGGGGTCCGGCTTTAGAAGCCATTTGGTTTTTGTGGGCCACTAGCCCGGAAGCTACCACTGCAGAGCATCTTTCTGCCCTAGAGGGAGTGTTTGGGAGCACAGAAACTGGGGTAGACTTATTATGGAAATTCAAGTCTGCTGAGCAGTGGAGGAATGAGAAGCTTTCCGCCTTTGTCACTAGGGTGGAAAGGGCTTTACAGAAGGCCTACCGAAAAGGGGGGATCACCGCCCCAGCCTTGAACCAGGTCAGGTTGGAACATGTTCTAAAGTCTGCTAGATTTTCCAGTGTGATACTGTTAAAACTTAAGTTACATGATCAGCGAGCTGCCCCGCCTGAATTCTGTCCATTGATGAGGGAGATTAGAGAAGTAGAGACTGATGAGGAGGGGTGAGAACCCTATGTGGGGACTGTGAATCTGAGCCAAACCCCTGAGTCTAGCGAACCCGATGAGACCCACCCTTCAGTGGGGCCTGATGTATCCCCAGAGTTACAGGGAGGGGTGGGGGGTGCATGCCATTTCCTTTGATCCCCAAGTAGAAAGTGAGTTGAGAGCCGAGGTCAGAAATTTACGAGAACTGGTGAGGGACTTGAAGTGATCCACTACCCACCCTGTTAGGTCTGGGGAACCTGAGTTATCTAGAAACCAATGTCCTGGCCCAGGGGAATCCCTCATCCCCCAGAGGGCCCCCAGCAAATGAAGTATCCCCATCCAAATAAAGACCCCCGGGACCCCAAGTTCTGTTACCATTGTGGGGAGGATGGACACTTTCAGACTGAGTGCCAGTTGCCGGAGAATTTAAGGAAGGTCAACAGCAGACTGATCACTTGGCATCGCAGGGCCCATGTCCAACCCCCGAGGAAGGGTTTTGTGACCCAGGCCAATGCCCAAGCAACTGTTAACACTGTGCCCCCGAGTGGTCTGATGTGGTCGGGCCCTCGATGGAGGCTCCGGTGCGGGTAAATGGGATTCCCACCCGAGCCATATTGGATAGTGGCTCTCAGGTGGCCATTATGTTTCAGGACTGGTATCAGACACATCTACCTGAGGTACCACTACAACCCTTAGATGGTCTACATGTATGGGGGCTGAGTGACAAGGCTTATCCGTATTTGGGGTGTATTCGGATCTGGTTGTCCTTTCCTACTTCTGTGGCTGGAGTGGACAACAGGTAGAAACTTTGGCTTTAGTCTGCCCCCGCACTGGACTGTATGATGGGGTACCCTTGTTGATTCGGACCAACGCTCACATGTTTGGCCGATTAGTGCAGTTGTGTTCTGAAAAGCAGGTGTCCAGGACTGGGCGAGCTCTTAGGATACCCGCTTTGATCCAGAAGGCCTACGAGACTCAGAGAAAAGCTAGTCAGGAGGAGCCTGAAGGCCCAGTGGGTGTTGTCTGGAGGAAGGCTCCGGAGCCGTTGCTATTAGCCCCAAATGCCCAGTGTGTCTTGCAAGGGGAGGTTCGGCTTAAAAAGGATGTCAAGAATAAACTATTGATGCTGGATACACATGGGGAAGGAAAGTTGCCTGGAGGACTGCTGGTTAAACCCAGTATCTTGCCTGCTAGAGCCCATGCTTATGCCAGGAGAGTGATGATTCAAGTTCATAATGTGTCTGACAAAGAGATTCGAGTAAATAGAGGCTGCACCCTGGCTAGTGTGCATTGTGCGGACACTGCAGTGCTCCCTAATAGCAAGGGTTTGGGGAAGGATGACAGAGTCACGCCAGACTTGTTTGATTTTGGTGACTCCCCCGTTGCCTGCTGAATGGAAAGTAAGGGTCAGTGAGAAGCTTGCCCAAAGAGACCAGGTATTTTCCCTAAAAGAATGGGATATGGGATGTGTGCGGGGGGCCGAACACCACATTCGACTGCATGATGAAAGGCCTTTTCGAGAGAGGTCTCAGCGCTTGGCCCCTGCTGACATAGATGATGTGAGATGGCATCTGTAAGAGATGCTTGCTGCTGGTGTGATTCAAGAATCCAGGAGCCCTTATGCTTCCCCCATTGTTGTAGTGAGGAAAAAGAATGGAGCTGTTTGGATGTGTGTGGATTACCGTACCCCTGAACTGGCAGACCATCCCTGACCAGTATACCATGCCGTGCATACAGGATGCCTTGGACTGTCTGAACGGCAGTAAGTGATTCTCTGTGTTAGATCTCCGCAGTGGTTACTATCAGATCCCAATGGCTCCTGAGGGCCGAGAGAAGACTGCGTTCATTTGCCCCCTAGGTTTCTATGAGTTTATCCGGATGTCTCAAGGGATTTCAGGTGCCCCAACTACCTTTCAGCGCCTGATGGAATGTGCTGTGGGGGACATGAATTTGCTCGAGTGTTTGGTTTATTTAGATGATGTCATAGTGTTTGGCAGCTCGTTGGAAGAACATGAACGTCGATTGTTCAAGGTCCTGGATCGGTTGGAGGATTTTGGTCTTAAGTTATCTATAGACAAGTGCCATTTCTTTCAAACTTCTGTGAAGTATGTGGGCCACATAGTATCCACTGAAGGCATAGAGACTGACCCCAGCAAAGTGGAGGCTTTGACTACTTGGCCTCAGCCAAAGAATTTGAAAGAACTGCAACGGTTCCTGGGGTTTTGTGGATATTATGGGCAGTTTATCAAAGACTATTCTCAAGTGATCCACCCCCTCCTCAACCTTACTCACGGGTACCCTCCCACCCACAAAAAGTATAAAAAAGTTGTGCTCTCTGAGATGGAGAAAAAGTATTTTTGTCCGAATGATGTGTTTAGAAACCGCTGGACTACTGAGTGTGAGGAAGCTTTATGACATTATATATCAACTTACCCATGTCCCAGTGCTGGCCTATGTTGACCCGGCCAAGCCGTACGTTCTCCACACTGACGCCAGCCTACAAGGATTGGGGGCTGTCTTATATCAGGAGCACCCAAACGGGCTAAGACCTGTAGCTTTCGCCAGCAGAAGTCTGACTCCCTCAGAAAAGAACTATCCAGTGCACAAATTAGAGTTCCTGGCCCTGAAGTGAGCCATCGTTGATCAATTTCATGACTACTTGTACGGTGCCAAGATATTGGTGAAGACTGATAACAATCCTCCAACATATGTGCAGACCTCTGCCAAGTTGGATGCCACTGGCCATAGGTGGCTCTCTGCATTGGCCACCTACGGCTATGCTGTTGAGTACAGAGCAGGCCTAAACCATATAGATACGGATGCTCTCTCTCGGAGGCCTGTGCCCTGAACCAACTGGGTCAGGTTGTCAGAACCCGACATAAGAGACCTTTGCCAAAAATTCGACAAGGAGGAACAGGCGTCTCCTGATGCTGTGGACTGCATGGTGGATTGCTTGGGGCCATCCGAAAACTGCATACCTGCTGCTTACTGTCATTTTTCTGCATTAGATACTAGTGCACTGCCCCAATTCAACAATGATAGTCTCCAACGGGCTCAATCCTGAGACCCCATGATAAAAACTGCTTTGGAGGCTCTGCAAGCAGGGAGAGATGTGTCCCAACTGTGGTCCGATGAATTGAGAACTGCCCTGTTATACAAAGAAGTCCCAAAATTGAAGTTGAACAATAGACTGTTATATAGGGAGACCGTAGACAAAGAGGGGTGAATAGACAAACAACAACTGGTGTTGCTCACCGCTTTTAGAGAACTGGTGTTGCGGTCCCTGCATGACCACATGGGGCATCTTGGCATAGACCGAACCCTTGACCTGGTATGGACCCGATTCTACTGGCCAAAAATGAGTGCAGACGTAGAGCAGTATGTCAAAACCTGTGGCTGCTGTTTGCAAAGAAAAGCCCTACCTCACAGAGCTGCCCCATGGTCAATATCACTACCAGCTCCCCTATGGAGTTGGTCTGCATTGATTTCCTGAGCTTAGAACCTGATCTGAAAAATATCAGCAACATATTGGTGGTCACTGATCAATTTACCCGGTATGCACAGGCTTTTCCTACTAAAGATCAGAAAGCAACCACGGTGGCTAAAGTACTTGTTGAGAACTCTTTGTCCACTATGGGCCCCCAGAGAATCCATTCCGACCAGGAGGGACTTTGAGAGCTGCCTGATTAAAGAAATGCTATCCTTGTGGAATGCAGGAAGTCAAGAACCACCCGTATCATCTAGCGAGATTCCCAACCTGAAAGGTTTAACCTTACATTGCTTGATATGGGGCACACTGCAACCTAAGGACAAGCCTAGATGGAGCCAGCAGATTAGCACCTTGGTACATGCTTACAACTGCACCAAAAGTGATGCCACTGGATTTTCCCCGTACAGACTGATGTTTGGGAGAGAGGCTAGACTGCCAGTGGATGTGTGTTTTGGGGTTTCCCCTGATGGGGTACAAGCAGCAAATCATCTACAGTATGTATAGAAGTTGAAGGCCCAGTTAAACCATGCCTACCAACTGGCCCAGACCATGGCTGCTAAACGAAACCTGGCCAATAAGGAGAGGTATGATAAGAAAGTGAAAGCAATGGAACTGAGAGAAGGGGATAGAGTGCTATTGAGGAATTTGGGACTGCATGGTAAGCATAAGATTGCGGACAGATGGCATCACCTCTCTCATATTGTTGTGGGAAAACTGGAACATTTACCTGTATATAAAGTGCGGCCTGAAAACAATTCAAAAGATGTGAAAACTACACACAGAAATTATCTTCTGCCAATTGGGCAGATTTTGATAGAAGCTAAACCTCTCAATGCCCCCGGCCTGTAACTAGAGCTGCTGGCAAGAAAAAACTAAGATCGGCTGACTCTTCAGAAATCAAACTAAAGAGGCCTTCTCCACCCACCTCTGATGAAGTTGATTGCCAATCTGTGTCTGAAGATAGTGAGAATAACATTGAGTACTACCCCTCTTATGAACTGAGCTAACTGTTTAGGGGCAATCCCCTAATTAACTCTGGGGATGAAGTTGGGCTTTCTGGACTGTCTGAGCCCCCAGGTTTGTCTCCGGAGCCAATTTCCCCCGAGGATGAAGTGAGCAGCAGCAAAGCCGAAGAGGTAGGATCCTTGAGCCTGGCTGAACTGTCTGGCCTGGCTGAGTTATCTGACTTTTCAGAAGAAGGAAGTGATGTGGGGGAGCAAGTTAGTGATATGCCAGAACCTGAAGAATACTTTGAGTGCCCTGATAGCACCCCGGTAGTGCCAGAAATGTCCCTAGCTGAACCAAGCAGTGTGGGTCCTGATATAAAGGGTCCTGTTCCCGAAAGTACTATGGGCCCTGGGTCCTCTTCCCCTGTGGAGGTTCCTCCTACTAATCTAAATGAGGCTGAAATGGAATCGGGGCCTGTAGCGGGTTTTTTTGAGACCCCTAGACGCACCGGTCAAGAAGTACGGCCAGTAGTAAGGTTGAGTTATGAGTTCCTGGGTCAGCCTGTAGACCTGCCTTTAAATGTAGTCCATAAAGGGGTGTATGTGTCCTCGAGCTCCTTGCCCAAGTTAGCCTTGGGAAATGACTCCAGACTGTTAGTATTGCCCTCTGAGTATGGTACCCCTGCCCCAGTTAGCCCGCAAGTAGCTGATAGGGAAGGGCCCCCTCTTTCCAGGTGTCATGGACAGGAAGTAATGACCTGATTTAACAAAAGGAAACTGTTGTCTATGTGCAATATTGCATAAACAATAATAAGCTGTGAGTACAGTGCCAATGTATGTAACAAAGGGTCTAATGTGCTGTCAATCTAAACTGTCTTACCTTAAAGTGATTTAAGGGTAACTACTTGGCGCGGACGCCAAGTTCTTTCCAGGCCAGGAAGGGTGTAACCCCCTCACACATGGGGGTTCCTAAAAGCCTTCCCGGAGCTTGCCTGAATGCTTCCTCCTAACTGGTGTTCGGCATAATGCCATCTAGATGTGGGTGTTGTGAGTGCTTTCAAAGCCTCCAGTACTGTCTTTTTAAGAGCTGCCTGCTCACAGGCTCCAGCAGGTTGGTATAGAGGGGACTGGTGTTTCCCTGTTCGAATTCCACCTGAGCTGCAGTGAAATCGCTCCCCTTGGGTCGTTGCTATATGCGCAGAGGGAGCCCTTTTAACTGATGTAACTGTTTGACCATAATTAGCTAGCATATTAGTGGAATTACTGTTTGTCTAACCTGCTTCTTTCACAGCGGAGACTGTGTGTGCTGTGCCCCTCTATTTTGGACCAGGACTTTCTGAAGGGTCCAATAGGGGCAGGGGGTGCCCTAAATGGAGTAACTGGTGACCAACCAGAACCAGGACTCTCTAGGGAGCCGGTGGACCAATAAAGATACAGCTAGTAATTGTGGGACGTGAAGTCTGGACCATGGCACCTTTTTTGCACCACTGAGGGCAAGATTAAGTGACTGGCATCTGTAGCCATCCAATGGGATTGGGTGGCGCCCGAGCTGAGAGGATTGCCCCATACTGCCAAGGTGCAGAGGTGCTGTGGCTGTGAACGAGGAAGGAGCTCTGGGCTCCTGCACCGTTGATTTTTCATGCGGGAAACACGTGAGAGGCCAGAGGCAGCCGTTTGAATAGCCGGCGAGCTTCGGACTAAATCCTCGGGGCGGCGGTCAGAGGAGGCTGTGTAAAAGCACAGCTACCTACCAGGCTCACCCTGTAGAGGACTGGAGAATCTGCTGAATCGCGCTCGGTCTGTCAGGAAAGTGAAGCTGCAGTGAGACTCCCGATTAGCGGTACGCTCGGTTGGGCCATAGGAGCAGCTGCCTGGTATGGTACCCCTCTGTTGTTTTCCATATAAATGTGTGGAGAAGTATTTGAAGTTCAGGCTCAGCCCTGCGAGTGGTGTGAGAGCGGTTTTCTTCTGGAGTTGTGAGTACTAAAGCAGGGTAGCTCCCTGTTAAATGTTTCTGGCAAGGGCAAGATCTTCAGGTTGCTTTGCTGACTGCACTAACTGAGCCTGCTGGCTCCATCTAATCTTCGTAGGAACTAAACGCTCGTTTGTGTCAGGGCCCCAACCAGCTGCATCGAGGAACTAGCGTTTAGGGCTTGGATACCCATAGACAGCAATTTATAGGTTAGGCCTGTGCACAGAGCCCTAGGTAAATACTCATATATTGTAGTGGTAAGCCAATCACTCTGATCCCCCCCAGGTCCTTGTTATTTCCTCTTAAATAAATCCAATTGCTTGTTTTGCAAAAGTACGCTGGCTAGTTTGTGTATTAATGGTGAAATACTGCACAGTGAATATTGTGTAACTGTACCTTACTTTTCAGGGGGTCCCTGGAGTGAGCTGAGTGGTTTGAGCTGGGGGTTAAGTGTCTATGGTAAGGACACTGCAACTGAACTGTGTGGGCCACTAGTGGGAAGAAAGGGGGGGTTGCAGCAACCCAGAGGGCTGTGACCAAGTCAACATCGACCGTTCTAACCCCGACCTCTGGGTGGAGACACCCACCAACGGATCTGAGCCCCTCACCCTGCTACAGTTAAGGCAGGCAGGGGTAGTAGCCCTTAGGATAGCGCCCCCTGGGGGTTACACAGGCAAAGGTGTAAACCGAGGAAACACTAACTCGAATAGTAAAAGAAGGTGACAAGACTTTCTATAGGTACATTAGTGAAGGAAGAAAGTCAAGAGGGGTGATTGCTAAGATCAAAGGGGATAAGGGGGAATGTGAGGAGGACCAAGGAAAAGCATCTATCCTAAATAGATACTTCTGCTCAGTATTTACTGAGGAAAAGGTAGGGCAGGGCCCACAGCTCAGCACCATGGACACAGGGAGGAGGGAGGTGTGCACTAGTCTCTTCACAAACGAAAGGGTCCTACAAGAGCTCAGTAAGCTCAGGGTGGACAAGGCAATGGTACCTGATGGCATACATCCCAGGGTACTAAAGAAGCTAAGAGTTGAACTGGCAGAGTCATTATCAGAACTGTTTATTGAGTCTCTGAGCACAGGAGAGGTCCCAGAAGACTGGAGAAGGGCTCATGTGATCTCACTCCACAAGACTGGTAGCAGGGAGGAGGCAGGGAACTACATACCAGTCAGTCTTGCCTCAGTAGTGGGCAAGATTATGGAGGCACTCCTTAAGGAAAGGATAGTGCAACACCTGGAATCCATAGAAGCACAGGATCCAAGGCAGCAAGGGTTTACAACAGGAAGATCCTGCCAAACTAATCTCATAGATTTCTTTGACTGGGTAACCAGAGTGGTGGACCAAAGGGGAGCAGTTGATGTCGCCTACCTTGACTTCAGCAAAGCTTTCAATACTGTTCCACATAGAAGATTGATTAATAAGCTGGGTAGGCTCGGGGTGGATCAAAAGTTGGTCAACTGGGTGGCAAACTGGTTGGCAGGCAGAAAATAGAGAGTGGTTGTAAATGGTATACAGTCAGAAGAGATGCAAGTCATAAGTGGGGTATCTCAGGGGTTAGTCCTGGGGCCAGCCCTCTTCAATATCTTCATCAGTGACACTGCAGATGGATTGGAGGGTAAAGTTTGTCTGTTTGCAGATGACACCAAGATCTGCAACAGAGTAGATGTTCCAGATGGGGTGGGCAGAATGAGATCTGGATAAACTGGCAAAATGATCAGAAGAGTGGCAAATGGGATTTAACACAAAGAAGTGCAAGATCATGCACATATGGAAGAGAAACCCTGAAGCCACCTATAGGTTGGGAGGGGAGTTGCTGGCAATCACAAGGGAAGAAAGAGACTTGGGCATCATCATCCCAGATGATCTGAAATCATCCAAGCAAACCACTAAAGCAGTAAGTAAGGCTAGGGGGGTGTTAGGGTGTATTAGTAGAAATATCACAAGTTGTAAGAGGGAGGTAATAATCCCTCTTTACAAGACACTGGTTAGGCCCCATCTGGAGTACTGCATGCAGTACTGGAAGCCGCAACTGCACAAGGAGATTAACAAAATGGAGGCAGTCCAGAGAAGGGCAACCAAAATGGTGCAGGGACTGCATCAGAAAACATATGAGGACAGATTAACGGAGCTCAATATGTATACCCTAGAGCAAAGGAGGGAGAGAGGTGATATGATCAAAACATTCAAACATCTTAAGGGCATTAACAAGGTGAAAGAGTCTAACATGTTTCAATATAAGAAAAATAGCAGGACACGAGGACACAGTATGAGATTACAGGGAGGCTAATTAAGGGGGAATGTGAGGAAGTTCTTTTTCACAGAAAGGGTGGTGGACGCATGGAACGGCCTACTTCAGGAAGTGGTGGATATGAATACAGTGCAGGGCTTCCAACAGGCATGGGATAGGCATAAGGGAGCAATACAGATGAGTATGAATAGATAGGCCATTGAAAGAGTACAGGCCTATGGCACATTCATTTTTTTTTTCCCAATTATGTTTCTTCTCCCCCAGCACTGGAACTCCCTCGGACAACTCCGCTCGCCAGATCCGCTCTACCACCCGCTGTGGACCCTGCCTTCTTAAAAGTCATTACTTTCTCCCCGAGCCCCATGCGACGATATGGGTCCGAGGTGACCGAAGGGGCAGAGGCAGGGAACCAGCATTGGGTGTGTGGCGGTGGCACTGGGAAGGCCATTGCCTATCCGGGCTGGAGGGTTTTTTTCCGTGATTGTCCCCAAGAATCCTCCTCCCCCCCGAGCGTGGCATGCCCTGTAGCCATGGCACACTGCAACCCTGCCGGCATCAGCCACACTTACCCATACATGTGGTCCACTTCCTGCAGCGCCCCCGCTCTCTCCGGCAGTTGCTGGGATGCTGGACAACCCATCACCCTCCCCGGGAGAGGAGAGCAGCCCAGTGGACGCTCAATCCTCTCCCATCCCTGCCGACCCCCAACACCCGAGCTTGCTCCCAAACTCAGGTCGCTGGTGTGGCACAAGGTGTGGCTTCCAGCGTCTCAACCCTCAGCGCCACTGGGCCGGCTCTATAGCACATTCATAAGGTAGAAAAAATGGGCAGACTGGATGGGCCTTGTGGTCCTTATCTGCCGTCAACTTCTATGTTTCTATATGTTTCTTTGCAGATGACACTCAAATATATGGTAGGGTGGACAGTGAGGAAGGAATTAGAGACATGAAAAAGACCTGGGGAAATTGAAAAAGCAGTCAAAGATCTGGCAGCTCACATTAATGCAAAACGTGCAATGTTATACACATGGTGAGGATGGATGCAAAAGTACAGTATTAGATGGGGGATGGGGCGGTCAGAATGGAGTAGACCTCCAAGGAAAGGGACCTTGGGATTGTTAGAGGTGACAGCCTAGCCTTAAGACCACTGCACAATGCAATAAGGTATCGGACAAACCAACAGGATGGTGGGGTGCATAGGCACAGCCTTTTCTAGCAGAGGAATGTGAGGGTTTTGCCCTAATACAGGTCACTGGTAAGGCCGCACTTGGAATATTGTGTGCAGTTATGAAACCTCACCTTAAAAAAAACAGGCATAGTTTAGAATTAGTCTTGAGGAAGGCAACCAAAATAATACAGGGGCAACAAGGAAAGACCTACTAGGAGAGATTGACTGATCTGAACATGTATTCCCCAGAGGCTAGATAGGAAAGGGGCAACAGGATAGAAACATTCAAATACCTGAAGTTAATAAAGGTAGATTGCCAGCAACTGTTCAGGCAATGTGAGGGGTCTGCAACATTAGAGAAGAACTATAAATTAGTTGGGGGTGGGGTGGGGTGGATTCAGGAGGAATTTGAGAAAGTACACTGCACCTGCAATCATTAGCTCACTTTTGTACAATAATAACTGCCTGGTTAATCAAGAGTGACAGATAATCAAGAGTCATGGATAATAAGGGGCAATGGACTATCAAAACGTTTGTCCAAACAAAATTTGACAGCTATTCGAGTGTGGCAGATAATAAGGTGGTGGGTAATCAAGGGAACACTGTACTTCTTCATGGTGAGGATGGTGGATAGGTGTGACCATGTACCAGGAGATGTTACCATGGAAAGATTACAGGCTTCAAGAAAGGGTGGGATAGGCACATGGGTTTGGTGACAATGATGGCTGGGGTGGAGAGTCTGGTGGAGAACAGAAATTGTACAAGGGAGAGCTACCAGCAGGGAGCACAGCCAAGACTCTGCTGGTGCTAGACTGAAGGGACTAAGGTTGGAACCAGGCAGATTTGATGGACCACAGGTCTTTCCCTTTCTTAAAAATTCTGTTCATAGAAACATAGAATCTGATGGCAGACAAGGACCGCTTGGCCCACCTAGTCTGCCCATTTCCCTACCTAATGGATAAGCTGCAGATCCTAGTTAACCAACAGCCTACTTCATCCTACCCCCCACTAGAATTGCCTTATGTCTGTCCCATGCATTCTTGAATTCTCCCACTGTTTTTGACTCTACGACCTCTTGAGGAAGGCTGTTCCATGCATCTGCAACCCTCTCTGTGAAGAAATACTTCCTCACATTACCTCTGTGCTGTCCCCCCTCTATCTTCAAATTGTGCCCCCTTGTTCTTGCACATCTCTTTTTCTGAAAGATGCTACCCTCTTGGACTTTGTTGATTCCCTTGAGGTACTTGAAAGTTTCTATCATGTCCCCCCTCTCCCTCCTTTCCTCAAGGCTATACATCTTAAGCTCATTTAGTCTTTCTTCATATGTCTTCTGGTGCAGACCCTGCACCATTTTGGTTGCTCTCCTCTGGACAGCCTCCACCCTGTCTATGTCTTTGCGAGACAGGGTCTCCAGAACTGTACACAGTACTCCAGATGTGGTCTTAACAACTGTTTGTACAGAGGGCCAACAACTTCCCTTGTTCTACTGGTGATGCCTCTCCCTATGCATCCCAGAATCCCCCCCAGCCCTCCTTACTCCCTCTTACATTGCTTGCCCACCTTTAAGCCATCTGATATGACTAACCCCAGGTCCCTTTCCATTTTTGTTATTGTCAGTATCTCGCCCCACATTGTGTACTGGTCCCCTGGGTTTTTGTTTCCCAGGTGCATTATTTTGCACTTCTTTGTGTTGAATCTAAGCTGCCATACAGTCGACCATTCCTCCAACCTTGCCAAGTCCCTTTTAATCCTTTCCACCCCACCTTGCGTATCAACCCTGTTGCAGATCTTTGTGTCATTTGCAAAGAGACATACTTTTTCTTCCAGTCCCTCTGCAATGTCACTTATAAAGACATTAAAAAGGACCAGCCCTAGTACTGAACCCTGTGGTACCCCTCTAGTAACCCCCTTTCTTCACTGTGGACTCCATCTACTATTACCCTCTGTGTGCTGTTGTCCAGCCAGTGTTTTACCCAGGCTATCACCCTGGGACCCACTCCCAGGCTGGCTAATTTGTTTACTAATCTTTTGTGCGGGACTGTGTCAAATGCCTTGCTAAAGTTTAGGTAGGCCATGTCCACAGCCCCTTCCTGGTCTACTACTTTGGTCACCCAGTCAAATAAATCAATTATTCATTCACTAAAAATACCACCAACAGCTTAATCTGGTTCAATGTCAGTTGGCATTCATCTGTATCCCACTCCCCCTGGGTTGTGCCTGAAAATAGGCAGAATTTGTCTAGTGCACTTACCTGGTCAACAAAAACTGAAAAAAAAAAAAATTAGATTTGTCTGACATGACCTTCCTGCTGTGAATTCATTCTGCCTTGTGTCCTGTGCCCCACTGGACTCTAGGTACTCAACAATTCTTTCCTTCAGAAGTGATTCCATCCTTTTCCCTACCACTGAGGTTAAACTGACAGGTCTGTAGTTTCCTGCCTCTGTCTTGCTTCCACTTTTGTGAAGGAGAATCCCATTCGCCCTCCTCAAGTCCTCAGGTACCATACCATCCTCCCACGATTTTTTAAAAAGGGTAGTCAGTGGTGTTACTAGTTCTTCCCTTAGTTCTTTTAGAATTCTGGGGTGAATCCCATCAGGCCCCATTGCTTTAACCACCTTTAGTTTTAAGAGTTCTTTCAGAAACCTTTCTTCTGTGAAAGGACTAATATCAACCCCACTAACCAGAGTGCTTCTATTGACTGGATTAGGTATCTCCCCCTGCTCTTCCATTCTGAATACTGAGCAGAAATATTCATTCAGTATCTCCGCTTTTTCACTGTCGCTCTCTGCCCAACCACCTTCCTCTTTAGTCAGCCTCAGTAACCCTGCCTTAGTCTTTCTTTGCTCCCTAATGTACCTATAAAAGGTTTTATCCCCCTTCTTAACCAAGTTGGCTTTCTTTTCCTCAGTTTGGGCCTTTGCTATTCTGACTGCCTTCCCCACTTCTTTCTGCTTTAACTGGTACAGTTCTCTGTCCTGCTCTTTTTGTGTTTCCTTATACTTCCTGAATGCTGTCTTTTTCTCCATAACCTTCCCCGCCACTTCTTTTCAGAACCATAGTGTTTTTCCTTTCATTTTGATTTATTTGCTTCACACAAAGGCTTGTTGCCTCTGTGATGGCAGTTTTGATGTTCCTGCAGTTCTCTCTTCCCCAAAATTACCTTCTCCACCTGTCATAGTGTCTAGCACCCTCCCATCCTCCTTCACACACCAGAATCATAATCCAATCCCCTATCCTCTACCTATTTAATACCCTCCCACCTACTTCCTGCCCAAATCACAATCTTATCCCTCTTCAGTGATGCTAAACAGGTGAGGAAGGTGGATGTAACTGTAATTTTAGTGTGGGAACGGTTTGGAGGATGCTAAATGGGTGGAACAGAGGGATTTGACAGTGATTTTTGTGAGACTAGGTAGATTGGAGGGTGCTAAATAGGTGGATAAGGGGTGTTTGTGACTTCGATGGGGATAGAGAATGCTAAGTGGGTGGGGAAAAGGGATTTGAAATATGATTTTCTTAGAGTCATAGTGGGAGTGTGCACAATGGATGGGGAAGGGCCATGGGATTTAATTTGACTTAGAGAGGTGACTGGGAAATATATATACAGTATATGGGTGGGAAAGGGGGAATTAATTAGATTTTCTCTTGGGGAGCCAACCTGTCAATACTTGCTTGTTCAGCATGAGCCATACTCATTCAATGTATAACTCACTCTGTGCCTACAGTATAGCAGTGTCAGAGGCTCAGCAGGTTGCATGCTTAACTCTGGGGTGGAGGATCAGAAGGTTGTGGGTTCTAGTCCCACACCAGATGCTTGGGCTAATAACCAATACTGACACGATAGTGCAGCATGGGGAGAGGGGGGCACAGTGTTGCGGTGCTGACCTTTAGATGACACATTAAACTGAGGTCCCTTCTAACAAACTCTGGTGGCTGTCTAGATGGTAGTCAGAAAATCCCATGGTACTTATTATAAGAGTAGAAGATTTACCCTGGTGTCCTGGCAATACTCACCGTGTCAGTAAAACAGGTACTTGTAACCTACTTCCCAGCATGCATGCAGAAATTAGCTGCATAGCTCAATCTGCCTTTCCTGCTCAAAAATGGCAAATAATTAATTAATTAATATTAGAAAATGGGCTTTTTATTTCCTAGCATCTGGCTGGCTCATACCCTTGCCAGTGGGGTACATTAACTTTCAATAGATGCCCAGGAAATAAAAAGTACCAGACTACAGTGCCCCTTCACCAGCTAAAGTATATTACTACCCATCCTGCTTCCTAATTGGCTGTAACACCTAGTAAAAATATGAAATTGCTGCCATTTTTTCTCTCGCTTAGCGGGCGAGTAGATGGCTGGGCGATGAGTCTCTTCCCACTTTTGTTCACTATATTTAAACTACTCAATCTGTCCCGAGGAAAGAAAATATCACAAATAATTTAAAGCAATGGCTTACATTTTCATTGCTGCTGTCTGTCACAGACATGACATATCCCCCTTTCTAATCGCCTACCTGCTCTCACCAGTGACCCCTCCCCTCACCATCCCACCACCACCATGGATTAACCTGGCAGCCGCTAACACCTGTAATGTGCATTCATTCCAGTCACTGCAGAAGAGTTACCAAGTTAAAGAAAACAATCCTATGGCTGCCCGCCCTCTCAGCCTTCTCCTACTGCTGGACGTTGGCCACTTGCCCACTTTCTCTGTTTGCCACTCGCCAGAGTGTCACTTTTGTAACAGCCTCCTTCATGCTACCCCCTTCCTGAGACAGCACAACACTTCAGCAGCTTACAGAAAAAAAACGGCAACTTGTGGTGGGAACTGTGCCTATTCTGACACTCACTCTGCTGTCTCCTTCAGCGAAATAGGATTACAACATCTGCCATCTTCTCTTAAAAAAAAAGATTAGTGCATGATAAATTGACTGATCAATAACACAGTTATTTGTGTTCCTAGAAAACAGTAACCGAAGTGTTTTTCTCTGCTGGCTGAGCTGTTTGGTTTCACGGCTCCTCCGGTTCACTACCTCAGAGCAGGCTGACTCACCAGACAAAATGGGCACTCCTCTTCACACTCCCAGTCCTCATGGAAGGCAGCAAGGACCAGGAACTCATAAAACAACAAAAAGAAATAAGTCAGTCACAGCAGGCAGCGAGGACAGGAAAAATTAAAAAATGCAGGCTGAACAACTGGCTCCTGATCAGGCTCACACTCCCACGACAGAAAAACATGTCGTTTCTCAAATTAAAATGAAACAAAAAAGTGTAGAGGGTGGGCAAAACTGTTGGGGGGGCAATTAAAAGAAACAGTCTACTGTCAGGCTGGTAACGGCATACAACTAGCTTCCTAACTAGGTCTGAAGTAGGACGAAAGGCCGTTCTTCTAATGAAGGCGGAGGGACTATTAAATTACAAAACTTATTTAAAATTAATTACTTATTAACAATTTTATTCTCAAACTTTTTTTTTACAGTGCCCATTTTCTAAGTGCAATAATACCCTCCAGGGTGGGCGGTATTGGGAAATACAGGAGCTTCCAGGGGCTATAAAGCCCTTTGTCTGTGGCGTCGGGCCTCATTATGCTCCTGGGGGGTCCGGTATTTCCCAATACTGCCCACCCTGTCAGGTATTATTGCTTACTTATCTCTTACTCCCAATTAAATCTCATATGCTATTGAGGGACCTGAAAAAGAATGTAAAAAAAGTGCCAGTAGCTTTAGATAGTGATTTTGCCTCCTCTCTCCCTTTTCTGTCTCCAATCTGCATTGATGTTGGCACATTAATTATCTCTACAAGACATTTTGTAGCAGCACTGAAGTGAATTGGGCACAGCAGAAGAGGCTAAGAGGGGGATTGCTTGATTGACAAGCTCAGTCAGAGCCATAACTTGATCCAAAGTTTAATGCTTTGGATTGAGTGGACCCTGTACATTAAGCATACTACACAAAATAATATCAATCAATTAATCAATCAATCTTTATTTAACCAGGTGAAACACCAATGAGACAAGTGCATTTACAAGGTGGACCTGGGAGAAGTTACAGATAGGACAAAATACTGTATACACAGAGCATAGTAAAACATGACAGTAGAGAACATCTGTATTCGGCATACATTTAGCAAGTACAATGCAGATAATTCATTGAAACAACAGGAGTTGAACATAATATACATAGGTATACAACTAGCCATCGCCATTTTACAGTTGTCCTATGTATACAACAAATGTAAAAGGAACTAAAATAAGAACTTTGAACTACAGCCACTGTTACTGATAGCCTTCTGTTGCACTTGCACCTGTTTCAGGGGGCTGGCTCATTTCCAGTACTAGCCTGCTTAGATGTAGATATTGCCAGTTTCATCCCCAGGTAGCACAGCCTGTGATCACCTACTGGTCATACTCCCTTCTAGCCTCACAATTGTATCTAGGAATGGATGCTGCCAGGTGGCCAGGGCCGTTAGCTTCCACTATTCTGAGATAGCAGTAGTGGCTGGCCATCATTCACAATATAAATGTCTGGCTCCAAGATAAATTGTGGGGCAACACACTGGTAAGAATGGCATTGGATTGTGAAGAAGCAGACGGGTTGGGGGCTTTTAGCAGCTGATAGCTGCGCTTCATTATTTTCCCCATATGCTGTTCATAACATACCTGTCATGTCTCCCATGTAAGATGCACCATTGCTCCTCTGGGAACCACAGTGTTGCTGCTAACATCATCACCGGGGCCCAGAGGTTTGCAAATGACCTGGTACTGCCAATGCTCTAGATGTGTTATGCATCACACCATGACATGGGATGCAGTGACACACTGAATCAATCAATCTCTCTCTCTCTCTCCCCTCCCTCCCTCCATCTCTCTCTCTCTCTCTCTCTCTCCCTCCCTTTCTCTCTCTCTCTCTCTCTCTCTCTCTCTCCCTCCTCCCTTTCTCTCTCTCTCTCCCTCCCTCTCCTTCTCTCTCTCTCTCTCTCCCTCCCTCCCCTCCTCCCTCCCTCCCTCTCTCATGCATGGCAGCCAATAACTGCACTGTGCTCCACCAGATACCACAACATTTTCCAGCACAGAGCTCAGCGAATCTTGACAGCTGTAGTGAAGATGGGTTGGTACAAAATGGGTGTGGGAAGAGGTAAAGTGACTTTGCTTAGGGAAGGCTGGGTGGGTGGGTGAGTGCTAATTAAATTGCTGTTGGAAAGGGGTAGTTGATGTAACTTCAAAGAGGGAGGGTAAGTGGGTGTTAAACAAGCAAGTAACGTGCCAACCTAAAAATAACCAACACCTTTACAAAAAATATCAAAATTCTTTGCCTAAAAATAACATTAAAGTCAGGCATTAAGACTCATTCTTGACAAAGCCCCAAAATTATGGAAACTAAAAATTACTACTATAAACCTTAATTCTGACACTGTTGCAGAGTACTTGAGAATTACTGCTCTTAGAGTGACTCTGGTTCCCAAAATGATAACCCATATTTTTAGTTTCCATAATTTTGGAGTCTCAGGAGTTGGGTCATATGATCTACCTTAAAGTGTTTTTTCTGGTTTCCAGGCCAACATTCACTGTTGGCTTCTACAGAACTCCATTACACAAAATTCCCCCCAAATTAGAATTTTTGACTTTCCATTTTTTAAATAATGATGCAGTTTTCACTAAAACAGGATCTCTTTCCCTTAGACTTCCTCTGTTTCCATTACTTAGTCCTGCCTACAAGTCATAGGCCAGGATATTCAAAGATCCTGGACTGGGCCCACTAAATGTTTGCTCCAGGAGCAAATGAGTGCCTGGAGCAAACCAGAGGTAAACTTGAACATGTTGAAGCAAACTGTGAGTGCTAAAGGCATGTTCCACTGTATCAGCCAGGCACTATCCTGATTGTGCCTGCAAACCACAATCCCCTACTGGCCACATAAGGTGTTTGACCAATTGCCAGAGCAGTTTGGCCGTTATGGCCCACAAATGGCCATTGCTCCTCTGGGGCAATCTGCCATATTTGAAACGTTATATGTAAATGACCTCATAGCACTAGTAATGCACTGTGGAGACATTTGCATCCCAGTATGGCCTAATTAGAGGCCTGGCGCAAACAGTGTTTATCCACCCCCCCCCATAGTGCCTATAACCTTGTCCTGGTAGTCCAGTGTGCCCTACCTGCCACCGTAGTTCAATTCCATGGTGGTCTAGTGTAGTCCCCTTCCCCCATTGCTGACCTGTGTTCTAAGAAATATTTTCCTGGTGTCCAGTGGTCTCTCAGCCCACCCCCAATCACTTGCCCCTCCCTGGTGTAATAAACTATTACCCTGGTGTCTAGTGGTCCTCTGCCACTGATTGCCCAATGTACTGTTAGAAACAGTTTCTCTGGTGTCCAGTGGTCCCTGCACTTCCTGATCACCTGCCCTTCATCAAAGAATCTGTTTTTCTGGTGTCCAGTGGTCCTCTGTCCCTCAATTGCCTGCCTGTGGTTGAAGAAACTATTTGTCCAGTGGTCCCCCTGCCCCCAATCACCCGCCTGTGTGCAGATACTTATGTATCCATGTCCAGCAGTCCCCCCCATAGGACTGAAGACCCTCCACCCTATCTTGCCCACTCAAGCCCCATCTCCACCACCACCCCTGTCCCCCCACTCACCATTGTAGTGCCCACAAGTAGCCTCCTCATGCTGACTGGCACAACCCCTTCACTAGCCACCTCAGCCAGCCACCAGCTGTTTGTACAGTAGATGCATGATTGCTCCCTGTCATTCAGCTAGAAGCTGGTTGAAGCAGTGAGTGGAGGGGTTGTGCTGGTTGCCTTTGGGGGCTACTTTTGGGGGGCTAATATGGTGAGGTTGGGTCAGGGGCTGGTGGTGAGGGGCTTGAATGAGAGGAAAGGGGTGTGGGGTATTCAGTCCTATGAGAGTCGGGGGACGATTGGACAATGGGACATAGGTATCTCAAATGGGAAGGTGATGGGGGTACACTAGACCACCAGGAAGATGACTACAGCCATCAGGTGTAGAATCAGGAGTACACTAGACACTTTGGGAACTGAATTATGCCAGTCAGGTGGATGACTGGGGGTTGCACCAGTTGTAAGACCTGGTTTAGGGAGACGGTAATTAGCAAGGCATTAACGGCTAGTTACTAAGGCACGAACAGCAGCTTTGCATAGGTGCACCAGCATATTTTAGGATGGGTTGCAAAGAAGTTAGCCAATCACTAACTATGCCATCCAATATAACATGTTCCTCCACCACCCTGCTTTGTGGGTGCGAACCAGTGTTAGGGAGTCACTAACCCGTTTAGTATCCATTTCTAGGCTTATAATATCCCAGCCATAATTGTCTCCAGTTTGTGACATCACAACCTGCTGCTATAGTAATAATTCTGATGCCAGAAGCAGAGGATTATGATTTCAGAGCAGGAAAAGCAGCACAAACAGAAGAAGGGCCTGTTTTCATACAAATGTCTTTAGTAAAACAGACTGGAATGTCTGGGAATGTAAAATGTTTTGAAATGCTACAAGGTTTGTGTCCTGGCAATGCAAACATACTGAGCAGGATTTTCAAAAGGGTCTACCTGTGCTGCATCTGCCCGAGCTGTGTCTGCCCGAGCTGTGTCTGTTCCTGTTTCCAAAACAGAAATGCATCCAAAGCTGCTAGGCCATCTATTAGAGGGCCTTACAGTTTCTAAAGATTGCATTAAAAAGCAGACGCAGTTACGTCCAAAATGGAAGCAATTGCAAGATGAGTCCATTTTCTGCTGCAAATTTTGACTTTTTGTCGTAAACGGATGCAACTTCTAAAGACTGCAGCAGGCCTGCCTGGACACAAGTAAATGGACACAGACGCAGGCACAGCAGGCATTTGCATCGGTGTCTGACCCTTATGAAAATCCTCCTAATGTTTTTACAGAAAACTGAAAAAGCGCTTTAACATACTTTCTGGCAAAGAGTTGCTGCAATGGATATAGATAGGTTGTTAATATGCAATTTTTTTCAAAGAGTTTTTCTTCCTCAGCCATGATTGTCAGGCATATACAGTACAATAGTCCCAGGGTTATATCCTGTTTAAGCCTGGTGCTCTGCTGTCCCCTCCCTCAGGTCCTGTGGCCACACTGCTGTCTCTCACAGTTTCCTCTCCATGGCAGGGTCTCCAGGGGGAGGCCTGCCCTCCCCATCAGGCAGTTTATTGGGTGGACTCAGATCCTATGTTAGCAGGTGCTAGGACCCAGGGTGGTCCAGGAAACAAGGCCATATTACAGATGGTAGAAGAAGATGACAGATTTGCATATATATATATATATATATATATATATATATATATATATATTGCTTTCATATACAGTGTATCCCAAAGTTCTTCACAAGCAATGAGATTGTAGTGAACTGACTATAAAACTGATGTTACAGCCATTTTGCACATCACACCCACACACAGCCTTGAATAATTGCCTGAGCCAGTTTTTTTATGGGCGGGGAAATGTTGGCCAGAACACCAGGGTAAAATCCCCTACTCTTGCCAAATGTGCCTTGGGTTCTTCTACTTCCACCTAGATACCCACCAAGACAGCACCAAAGATGAGCAGAAAGAACCTTGGATTTACCACTCATCCAAAGGATGGCACACCACAATGGTATAGCATCCCCCAGTACTGCACTTAGGTTCAAGCAATTAGGGTATGAGCCCAATTCCTAGTGTGGGGCATGGGTTTCTGTCCCTGGTTTTCTACCATCCTCTCTCCTCACTCAGTGGGAGCGGGGCCTGCTGCCAGACATTGCTGAATGCAGTGACTTCCTGAGGAAGGAGCAAGCTTCCCTGATCCCCCTGCAACATCATCCACCCACACTATAATGTACTGTCGAGCAGCAGCTGCTGCCGTCTAGCCTGCCTCCCTACCCAGCATCCTGATCTTGCTTCTGTACTTGGATTGCCTGCATGGCAGTGCAAGGCACTGCTGATGGACCATAGGGGCATCTTGTCAATATACAATTTTAAGCTACAGTATAATTACCCGTTGTAATAATACTATCAATAAACTACATGTTCTTGAGCTATAACTTTTTTTTTTTTTTTGGTAACTGGGTAAGGCCCACTAGGTGCAAGTGCCTGTTTTCAAAGATGACCCGGGAGCACTGGGGAGGTTCAGTGACTTGCTCAGACTCACACAGTATGCAAGTGGAGGTTGTGGGAATTAAACTCAGGCCTGCTGCATGTACCAAGCTCATTCACAGATCGTTACTTTAACCTCTTGACCATATTGCCAGCCCATTCATCCTATCCCCACCCCCAGCATGTGAGAAAGAAGCAGAGTTTGTAACTAGACGTGATAAAATCAGACTACATAACTATGGCTATGTATAAATTATGGTACTATATATGAAAAAATATTTAATTTTGATGAGCTGGCACAAACTGCCCATAATGCTCTTTGCGTGACTCATCAAAAGAAACATATTCCTTCAGTTTAGCATTCTGAGTTTTCTCAGTACATTGAAAGAGGCATTTTTTTCTCAATTGACTGCATTATAAATACATGTACTATGGCAACATGATACTTATGTGATTAAATAAATGGGTCTTGGAAAGTATTACTGAAATAATATATTTTATAGATTGAACTGATATAAAGGCAGATTGCAGCATCTTTATAGACATCTTTATATTTCTAATATTTGACAATGGGTTATATAGCCAGCATTTTGAATCTATGTTTTAAATTCAGATGCATGCTTTGGAGATGTGTTTGTACTGTAGCTAGTAGATCTGGGAATATGGTATACATTGTAAGCTGTTTCCAGACAGTTATATTTTGTGACACAGATTCAGTGGGAATATGATCTGCTGAAATGTTTGGGCTGTGAAAACTCCCACACTGTGACTGATGTCAGGTCCAATTAAGTGACTCGTGTCCAGGTTTCTGTCCAATAGGATTTCCCATTAAATATCAATTTATTAGATATTCCAGCCCCTTCCAACCCCTTATCTCTTACACCATCTCTAGGCTGAATTCATTGGTACCAGGAGAGAAAGGACACACAACATATCACTCTGCTCCTTTTCTTAATTTTACTGCATTGATAGCAGTAACAAGGAACATTAGTTTTTCCAGACATTATCTTTGGTGACATCTTCAGGCTTCTATCAGTGGTACTGGGAAATAGAAGGTGTGCAGTCATTCAAACCAATCCTTAAAGGAAGCTTTTCTTAAGAACATTTATTCCATAACCTTAGCCAGGATCTGATTTTTTTTTTTTTGCACTGGCAGAAGAAGAGACATCAACTAAATAAAGTCTTATCTTTAAATTTCAGTTCTATGCCTTTTGGTTTCAAAGGAAAACCATGCTGTCAGATCTTAGCTACACATCTTCCTGTTATAAGGTTTAGCAAACGTGGAAGAGCCCAACATAAATTACATCTTATCTCCACCATCTTTGTTGCTTCTTTCGATATCAGAAGAAAACAAAATCCGTTCATCTACTAGATTTTATCTATATGGGATCTTTATTGTTATTTAAAGATACTTGAAGAGACACTGTTTTTATCAGATATTTCAAATACTTATTATAGTTTGTGACAAAAAAGCCTAATTCTAGGACAAAATATCCCTAAGCAAATTTATAGAGTCAGTTCTGTCACACTAAAGACACCCTTTTGTTAGATTTTTATCTACCAGCAACTTGAAGAGACAGAAAACCTCAACGGATGTAAAGTATGTTTTCATGTAAAAGAAACAAGAGAAAATCTTTACCCTGATTTGAATGTTGCATTTTGGAATTGGTTTTGTTTGCTGGAATCTCATTTAAAGACTTTGAAATACTTTCATATTTCAACATTTATTTGAACGCTATTAGAGGTAAGTTTTGTTAGATTTTGTTCATTGTGTGGATATCTGTGATTTTCTGTATACAGCAAAACATTTAAATCAGCTTAAACTTGCATAAGAAGTATATTAATTATATATAGGATGTTGGTAAACTTTGACAAGAAAGAAAACTTTAATGAGAAGGTCTAAAATCATCCACAAATAAACTATTACTGCTTTTTGCTTTACAAGTAACACATCTGAAAAAAATGTTTAGTCTAGATCAATAAATGTATGGCCATGTGTAGCATCATTAGCTTTTTAAACCTTTACATACATTATTGTCTTAAATAAATAAGGTATGCCATGTAATTTATAATTATTAATTTTTTCCAAATATGGTTTTATTTTACAGCTAATTTAAGATCTTAATTCTAAAAACCTTACATAGTTTGTTTTTATCATGTATTTCTCTTTGTTTGAGATATGTCTATATATTATATATATGTGTGTGTGTCTGTCTATCTTTGTCTAATACATATATACACACACACACACAAACTCACACAAGTAGGCAATTTTCAGTTATTATTTCTTACACAGTTCAGTTTAGTATTTGAATTGTTGGTAGACTATTTGTAGAAGATGCTATGAGCACTTCAAAAATACATGAACTGAATATATGTAGATTTTTCATTTTCATCTTTTGTAAATTTTTTTGTTAGAATCTTGTGCACAGTATTCATTTGCACTCATAAATAGCATTTAAGTTTTTTTTCTATCCTCTCAATCAGTTCTTATTTGACAGTATTTAATGCTACGTAGGAGATCATTTTGTAGGCCTCTGCAAGAGATTTCAGTTTTAAAGTAGTTATATTTAACATTTGATTTTTGGTCTTAGTGTGAAATATGTTGGCCTATTTTGGGCTTTTCCATCACTGTGTATTTAATTTTGAGTTTTTCATTGTCCCCCCACACACACATTATTTTGTCTGATTATTTATATCAGCTGTGTTGTTTTATCATTTATTTCCCCTTCCCATAGAGGTTTGAATACTCTGTTACTGAATTCAAACACTTTTGAATACATATACATTTCCTAATACCCTTTAGTCTTTACAAAGCTGCAAAATATTGTGTATTAGTAATACACAAATTGATAAAGAATTCTGCTTGCCTCTTTTAGCAGAATAATTTTTAAATAACTCACAGGATCAATGTCTTTGTTTCAGAACTGAATTCCCATTACAAGTCTATTATGTTTTCCTATTCTAATGTGATATGCCAAGCCTTTGTGTGACTCACCTCCCTTTTGTTCTTAAAACTATAATGTTTTAAAACCTTACAGTTACCGCTAAAAAAATATTATTTTAATTGTATTACCATAATCATTGACATCATTCTAAATGTTTTGTTTCTGGTGTGCCATGCCACCATTTGTTTTTTACTTTCTATAAAAGTGTACATTTATTCTGAGTACAAGGTCATGCTATCTGCACACATGAGCAGTTATTGTGTTTGCTTGCTATATATTTGCTTTATTTTATGTTTATGCATGTATCATTGTTAAACTTGCTACTTAACAATGTTCCCTTCTCCCCGGAGGTTTTGCATTGTTTCCTCCTAAAGATGATGCTGAGCCCGGACCAACCTGATTCAGACCATCCTTCGACTCAGTCTGACCCTGAATCCATGGTTAATGATATGAAGGTTGGTTGTGTTTCTGATTTTGAGACTTTGGAAGGAGATGGAAAGGGAAAGCCAGCTCATCCGCAACAGCTCAGCCGAGAAGAGAAACGCCGGAGGCGGCGAGCTACCGCCAAGTACCGCTCAGCTCATGCAACAAGAGAGAGGATTAGAGTGGAGGCTTTCAATGTGGCTTTTGCAGAACTGAGGAAATTGCTGCCAACCCTCCCCTGATAAAAAACTATCCAAAATTGAGATTCTCAGGTTAGCTATATGCTATATCTCCTATCTTAACCATGTACTGGATGTCTAGTGTCACCAGGAAAAGTGCAACGAAGGAAAGACATGGAGAGAACCTGCAACATATTTAAGTTTTGTGTCCAGTTTGTGCAGCATACTTCTGAAGTAGGAAACACACAAAAAAATCATCAAAACATAAGAAAGCTCTTAGATATCTATACTATTTCAAATCATCCCTTAGACTGTTAACATAGTTCATCTGTTATATTACAAGGCTAAAATCAAAAGACTTCAAAAAACAAAAAAGCAACAGCTGAAAACACCTGAATACTGTTAGCAGGGCAAGGAGAACATAATAAGCTGAACATAATTTGTTGTATGATTTGAAGCTGTTTTGCTTACTAAGGAAAAGGTATAAGGGTAAAATGATTTTTTTATTAAACATAAGAAAGAAAAAAATGTTGCCTGTTAGGATTTTAAAAATATAATAAATGGAACAAAAAAGATGAAGCAGATGACTGAATAAACCTGGAAAAGATGCAAGGCAGTTGCTTCCCAGAATGTAAAATGCAGAAACTAAATATTTTGCAGGCTGCCGTGTGTAACACTTTCCATGCTGAAGTACTCTATTAAGTTTAAACTACTAATAATATTAAGGGTAAAAGAGGACTATAAAAAGACAAATGAAAGAAGGCTGTCAAGTGCCCCTTTTTATCCAAAAACATCTAACTGTGACCTTAAAATGTCTCAAGGGTACAGTTAAAAATGATAATTTTTATTTATTTATATAATTTACCAATTTATTTTTATGAATGTATTTATTTTTAAACAGTAGTTTTTGAATAATTTGTGCCAATTTGTTTATATGGTCAAGTGTTTACACCTTTACTGTAAATTGTTTATGTCTATTTTGGTGTTTGTTGAAAGTATACAAAGTGATATTTTTGCTCTTCTATTGCACTTGTATCTGGAGATTTTTTTTCAGTTCTAAAACATATTTTGTAAATTTACTTGTTTGGTCTAGAGACTTTTCTGTGAGTTTAACAATAGCACATCAATGCTGTGTAGAGATTTTTGGAATACATGTTATTCTGATATGTATATTTTGTCTGAAATGTACTTGTCCAACCAATATAGGGCGGATGGTTTCTCTGAATTTAGGAAGGATTTGTCATGGGTTTCATTCCTAAAATTCTAGGACTATCTCCCTTTGTTACAACCAAAAAACTGTTTTTTTTTCAAGTTTCTTGTTATCTGCTGTGAACCTCCTTAAAAAAGAAGTGAGTTTTGTAGTGAAAATGAACACATCTGCTATCCAAAGATATTAGTCTTTTCAGGGTTTCTATTGTGTCTTTGTTGCTTTATATACGCAATATTTTGTAGTGAAAATAGATACAACCTGGTTTCTATTTGAGGCATTTTTCATATCTATTCATGAATGGTGCACTGTTTTGAATATAAATAAATATGTAAACTCAAAGTGTTAATTCTTATACTTTTTTTGTATTACCTAAACCAGTTATAAAATTGTTTTAAAATCTGCATAAAATATTTTAAAAAAAGAAGGTATAGCAATAGACATTCAACTGAACAAACCAGCCTTCAACAGTAAACAGTGATTGACAATATAAACTTACAGTGTCTTTCCTCTTAAAACTGCAAGAAAACACACTGTGGCTTTATTGGGATATTTGCAATTACTGTCTTTAGGTTGGGAATTAAAGTTCTGCATATATAGTACTTTTGTGTTGTATTATGAATGTCCAACCTGAAGAAAAGGTACAAAAGTGAATCCTCCCTCATTTATGTGTTTAACCTCACCATTGCCATTCCCCAAATAAGTAATTTTTAGTCAGTTTGCTCATTTTGTGTATAGAAAACTTTCCAGTTGAGCCAATACTGTAATATTCATACTCCATGGATTTGTTTTTAAGTGCCAACATTATGGTACTTTGGTAGACATGTAAAAGGTGGGCTTTTTGAGCAACCTAGTGCTTTAATTGAGTAAATTTGGATTTACATTGCAAAATGAGACTATATTCACCATGTTCAGAAATGCTTTTGTTTTTCTGATATGGGTCAAATGTTGACTGCGTTTGTTTCCTTTGGTTCTCATTCCCTAGGGAAAGAAACTATAATTAGACCATGTAACACAGGAAAAAAAGAATCTTGCTAGTGTTGAGAAAACAGTTATTTTGTCAGTTTCTTCATTTAGATGGGAGTGCATGGGTGTGTCTGATTTTGGAACTCCTGTAGATGTGGCAGAGTTTTTTTTTCTGCATTTGGTATGTGTGGATGTGATTTTTCTTTGGCTCTTTGTATTGTTTTGTGATGAAATATTCCTTTCCCCAGGGAGGTGGGCAGGTGTTGCTCCAGTCGAGTGAATGGAACCAAATTACAGGACCGTCTGTCGCCTCCTCTGGGAAAAGGTTTGAAGGGGGGATAAAAAATTAAGCAGGAAAAAAGCATGACATCAGACTGGTGTAGATCAGAGCATGTAAATAGGAACCCTTCTTGCCATTCAAAACAGAACTAATAGACAGCAAATTGAAAGGTAAACTCTGAAGCAGCAGGTACATGCAGTGTGTTATTTCCAGGCATGCAAGGACAAATACTGAAATCTATACCACTATTTTTGTTAATAAGTTTTCAAGAATGGAGCAAATGAACAAAAATCTAAGATGAATTACAGTCCAAAGATATTTCACTTCCTGTTTCATGAACATAGTTTTCATTTGGAGTAAAATAAGGGGAGGGGTCTTTTAAATGTCCAAAGGACAAAATACTATATATTGATTTTTTAAGTGTATGATGTGTATTAGGACCTATCATCATTAAAAACATATTGACACAAACTGAGATGCACACTTCTAGATTCTTGAAGTAAAAGACATCAATTTTAAAACAAAATCCAGAATCAGGTCTAGATTTTGAAACACCAACACTGAAAATAAACTGTTTATAACAAAGAAATCCCCCACATTTTTTTTAAAAGTATGTTAAAAGGAAGATAATTCTAAATCCGCAATAGGCATGAAAAGAAAATACATTTATCCACCCAAACACACAAATACTGTAAAAAGAAAACAAGGTTTAGCTAAAATGGTAGTTCATTTGTGAAAGGCAGCTACTGGGGTCTTTGGCAGCAGAGGGAAAATGAACTTTAATAAAGAAGACATATGATCAGTATAAAGGCAGGGAAATGGCAGACTACACGTTGCATGTATGTTCAAACAGGAACGAGATACAAACATATAATCAGGTGAGAAGAAACGATGACACAATACAAATAGCCCTAAAAGCGTGGAGTGAGCCTATAGGAAAGAGCCTGTCATTTCCCTTGAGACTAAAGGGTTGGGTCGTCTAAGACAGAGAGAGATTCTCCATGGCTATATTTCATGAGGGTTGGCATTATACAAGATTATCAAGGAAATTAAACTGAGAGAAATGATGGCACCATGCATAATTACAGCTGTGGGGAGTAATTATCATTCAGAATGTAAAAGATATGGGAAGGAATAACAATATTAATACTCTTGAGTCAAATAGACATAGATGCAGTCAATCCACTTTGATCTGTTACAAAGCATGCCAAGATGTAAATGTTTTCATGTGTAAAGGATGCCCTCTTTCCATGGGATTTTTAAATAAACCAACCCTACAAAACTGACTGTTGCAGCTACGTGTGCATGCCCAAATATTATTTTAAAATGTTAATTGCATTTTACAGATCTAGAATAATAATAAAAAACACACCATGCAGCATTGTTTGTGCAGAACTTTTTCATACAAAAAAGGGAAACACTTGCCTAGTAATTCGTAATTTAGCTTCTCAGACCTGCAAACTAGATGTAGAAAGGTGACTGCGCATTGCAGTCCGAAAGTTGTACCAGTAAATAATCATACCACATTTCTTTGAAAACAATTACTAAATGAAATTTTCTAATTCCAGGCTTATATAGCCAATTTATTATTCGTTATTCATTATGACAGCTTCTCTTTTTTCTGAGGATTAATTAAAACTTAATTAGTCATTTCTATATTTCAAGGCAGTTCATCGTAATTTGTGGTTTAAGTATTGTTTGTTCATAAACAGTGACAGTGTGAGCGAACTGTCAATCCAAATGTTACATTACAGGGGTGCCTTTTCTTGGCATATTTAATGTGCTGTCTGAATAACTGGAAATTACTTTATATGGATGAAGGAATAGACAAAGATACAGTGATGGACAGATGGCTAGAGAGATAGACAGCCAGATAGACAGAAGACAGACAGACAGAACAGATTTTTTTTCATTGTTTGTTAACCGTGTAAGGCCCACTGGGTGAAGGGCTGGTTTACAGCAAGCTGTGAGCACTGGGGAGGTTAAGTGACTTACTCAGAGTCACACAGTATGCAAGATGAAGTTGTGGGAATCATTACCAGATCTACTGGATGTTCTAAGCTTGTTCACAGCTTGTTACTCTTAACTGATAGATAGATAGATAGATAGATAGATAGATAGATAGATAGATAGATAGATAGATAGACAGACAGACAGACATCTAGGAGCCTACATTTATAGACAGACAGAAAAACAGAGACAGACAGGAATACTCACTTTTACAAAGGCTTCTAACCCCCCAGTACCCCAATGTGTTAAATGCAGCTCTGTGGTCCCACCCCCTGTGATTGCCACCCATGACTGCAGCTTAGCAACTATGTATTGTACTGTGTACTAGTGCTGGTTCTGTGGAACTGTACTTTGTCATGGTGCAAGTGTACTCTTAGCTACAGTTACTATTATATGTTTTATTTCTTTTAAATGTAGCTTATTGTATTACTATTTTTATTTTTGCATTCTTTTATGTGCCCGTCCCCCCTAAACCTCCCACCGGAGGTCGGTCCATACCTATCTGCACCCCCCCATACCCAGGCTTACCCCCCTGGGTGGGGTCACTGAGGGGCTTCCCCTTCCAACGGTCATTGTAGACTAGCCCCAGCTTACCCCCCCGGCAGACATCTAAGGCAGTTAGGATGGCAGCAGGGCAGGAGCATCATGCAAGGGGCTGGCAGTTTTTGCATACATGCTGATGCCCCAGGGATGGGGATGTGCAATGATGACCAGCATCTGCCCTGCCCCCCTATGTTCTGGCATCAGCCGCATAGCATCCCCAACCTCTGCCAGGGGTCAACAAAGTGCCGGACACACTTGCCCCTCCCTCAGAGAAGGAGAGCAGTCCTGAGGATGCTCAATCCTTCTCCCCCAGCTGGCCCTCCAACTCCTGGGTCCATTCCTGAACCCGGGTCATCGGCATCACAAGTGGAATTCCATCTGCTGTGCCAGCAGGCCAGCATATTACTGTTTTGATCTGTACTCCTTCCTCCCCCCCTTCTCCCCAGGACACATCAGGAAATGAGTTGATGCCAGCTCAGTATGTATTTCATAGGAAAATGTTGAAATAAATGAATAGATATGAGGCTAGATAGACAGATCGATAGAAGACAGACAGACAGATAGATGGAGATAGCTACCTAGATAGATAGATAGATTGATAGATAGATAGATAGATAGACAGACAGACAGACAGACAGACAGACAGACAGAGATAGATGGGTGGGCAGGCAGACAGACAGAGGCTGGTGGCTAAATTAATAGATGGAGACAGACAGAACTGGATGGACAGACAGGCTAGCATGCAGGGAGACAGAAAAACAGGTGGCCACATTAATAGTCAGGGAGACAGATAACTACAGTAGACAAGCAGAGGCTAGTGGAGAGACAATCATTTTTTTCCTCAGTTTCTGAGTTTTTCCAATTTTGAGGTCAGCCTCTTGAGGGAGTTCTCAACTTGGGGAGGCTTAAAGGAGAACTGTACTGAACCTGTAGAAGCTGATTTTAAATACCAGTTTTATTTCTGTTACTGTTTCATCTGCACAGGCTTGTTTGTGATCCTAGTTGGGGTTTCTGATTTACAAGCAGATAGTTATTACCATTTTAAAACTCTGTGATGTAGTTTATGTCCCTTGCTCAGCTCTTCTATTGTTGGCACAATGCATCCATGTTCTACTATAGAACTCTGTGACTGAGAGGGACATAAAGTACATCACACAGTTCTAAAATTGTACTTAACACCAGAGTGTAAATCAAAATCAACCACTGAGGTTACTAATAGGCCGGTATAGATGGAACAATAACAGATCTGGGACCAGTATTAAAAAAACAGCTTCTACTGGGACAAATTAATTGCAAGTTCCATGCAGTTCTCCTTTAAGCATGCTTAACAATGTAATGTGCCAAATATTTAATTTCTGAGGTTTTTGGGTGAAGAGACAGCACACAATGAAAGTAAAAAAATACCAAATGAATAGACAGACTTCCATTCAAAATGTTCCGCTTACTTTCTTTCTGGTATACTGTGCAAAGTACTGCATGATATTTTTTTAATATGGAGGCCCAAGATTTATCATAGGGGAGTTCTATGATGTTTTCCATAATTTAGGGAAGGTTGGCTATGACAGTGTTTGACAACTAACGAGATAGGTATAAATAATAGACAGGCAGACAGACAGATGGGCATTTTGTCAGACAGGTGGACAGCCTGCCGTAAAGTAACTACTAGTACTTTGTAAAGATTTATGCTAGTCCCCACTATGGGAAATGTTCTGGGGGGTGGGGAGAACCCAAAGGCACTAACTCAAGATTTAGGGACCAAGGTCTGAAGGAAAAGAGTTTTCTCTTCCTCCTTTATTCTGTTCATCAGTTTGTTCCCATTTTATCCTATACCCCTCCCCCTGTACTACAAATGGATTAGTAGTCTCACTGCACCTTTGCCTCTCTTGTGAGAGTTGGTGTGTGTGTGTGTGCATGTGCGTGCATGTTGTCAGTCCCGCTCTGGGTTCGTTCATGGAGGGAGGGTGCTTAGTAGTGTTAATGGGGGGGGTTATCCCTTCCTTTCTCCCTAAAAGTTCAAATGTGTCACCTCAGTGACATCATTCAGATTCTACAGATAGGTAGGTAGATAGACAAACAGAAAGACAGACAGACATATAGGTCGATAGACAGACAGACAGGTAGGTAGATAGACTGATAGACAGACGGCTAGATAGAGACACACACAGTGAGAAAAATATATTTATGTAATAATCAGTTTGCTATTTTGCACTGCCTGATTGGCACTAAGTGAATAGCATGATATTAGCATAAACATATTGACTGAAAACTGATGCAGTGGTCAACTGTTCACACAGCAGGGAAGAGTTTGCCTTTTTGTATCAAATCATGATGCAAAAATGACATACCTGCCAAACCCACAATCCACAACCGTAACAGTAATGAGAAAATAAATAGCAACTGTTGTTATTTTTGCTTGCACCAACATTATGCTACAAAAAAACACCTGGAATTTGCAATAATTCCCTCTGCTTTTGCTAATATATCAAACTGCGATTTCTTTTAAACCTTTGCGCAACAGTTTACTGTAATTGTCCTAATAATTACACACACACACACACACACACACACACACACACACACACGGGCACGCACAACACACACACACACACACACACACACACCTCTCACCCCTCTTGTACTTTGTGCCCTGTGCCTCTTGAGAAATCTGCACCCTGCACCTGTGCCCTGTGCCTCTTGAAAAATCTGCACCCAGCACCCCTCTCAAAATGTGTACTCCCAAGTCTCTCAAAATTTGTACCTTGTAGTCCTGCCAAATTCTGCATCCCAAATTCCTCCTGACTTTGACTCATCACGTTCCTGCCAAAATTTGTCTCCCACAGTCCTTTCAAACTTTGTGCCTCATATATCTACCAAAATGTGTGCCTCTACCCCTTGGAAATGTACTATGACTTATTTTATGTATTTTTAGAGTAACTAATAAGAATTGAACACAGGACTGTCTTGTAAATGAGGTACAACATCCTTAATGACATGCTTTCTTGTATAAAAACATTTAACCTACCAACCCCTTAGAAATGTGCCAACCCCCTTACAAAAGTTGTGCTCTATACCACTCACAAAATTTGCACACATACCTTTCCCAAAATGAGCACCCTGAACACCTAAAATTGGTACCTACACCCCTCCCAAAATACATGCCTGCACCCCTTCCAAAATCTGTACCCAATACCCTTCCTAAAGTTTGTACTCATCACCCCTCCCAAAATTTGTGCCATTCAGCCCTCCTAAATTGGCAGAATAGCCTAGAGGTTAGAGTAACGAGCTGTGAATGAGCTTGCTACATCCAACAGACCTGGATTTGATTCCCACAACCTCCACTTGTATACTGTGTGACTTTAAGCCAGTCACTTAACCACCCAGTGCTCCCTGGTTGCCGCTGAAAACAGGCATCTGTGCCTAGTGGACCTTACCTGGTTACCGAAGAATTAGAAAAACAAATTGCACCTCTTACCACTTTCAAAATTGGTGTTCACACTCTTGCTGAATTTTATGCCACCTGCCTCTCTTGAAACTGTCCTCACACAATTTCTGCCATGTGTTTCTGGCAGTATCACATGACATAACATGACATCACATCACATCAGCAGCTCTTCACTGTATGCAACAGTTTTCCAAAAGGCAGCGAAATCAGGGGTACAAAAAGGCTTGTAACTTTGAAACACAGTAACTTAGAAATCTGTATTTTGGTGTGATGTGGGGATCTGCTACTACTAATTTTAATTGTATTGATGTTGTTAAGATTGGCAGTGGGCCCTCTTTAAGTCACCTGCTTGTGTAACAAGCTATCTCTTTTCAGGGCTGCACAGAGCTATTGTGATACCATCAGCATTGAGAAAGCTGACCTGATTAGTTTTGTTCTTATTCTAAGATCAAGGGTAATAATTGTGACAGCTCTTTATCTGGAGGTTAGATGGTGTGATAAACAAATTTATATGGTCAGGTATCCCCAAGGAGGGTCATTAGTATCCCCAAGGAGGGCCATTAGTGGGGTACCTCAAAGATCGGTCCTTGGGCCCCTCCTATTCAACGTCTACATCTCTGACAAAAGGAAGGGTATCAGGAATGAGATGAGTCTCTTTGCGGATGACTCAAAACTCGGGGCGGTGGTGTATGGGGAGGGTGGCCCTACAGGGGGACCTGAAGGCTATAGAAAGGTGGTCCAGAAAGTGGAAGCTGAGGTTCAATGCAGGGAAATGCTAAGTACTGCACCTGGGAGCCAAAAACCTGGGCCAAGTGTACACCGGGGGGGGGGGGAATGCTACAAGTCTCGATGGCTGAGGGGGACTTGGGGGTGGTGGTGGATGTCAAGATGAACAACTCGGAGACCTGTAGGAGGGCAGTGGCCAAGGCCAACAGGATGCTGGGATGCATCACTAGGAGGATCACCGCCAGAAGGAGGGAAGTGATACTCCCTCTGTACAACTGCTTGGTGAGACCGCACCTAGAGTACTGTGTGCAGTTTTGGAGGCCACACTTAAAGAGGGACATTGAACTCCTGAAGAGGGTTCAGAGAGCAACCAAAATGATCTGGGGCTTGGGGGACAGGACCTAAGGGGAGAGGCTCAAAGAGGTAAATATGTACACATTGGAAGAGAGAAGGGACTGGGGGTGACATGATAGAGGTCTTCAGGTACATGAAGGGGGTAAATAAGGGAGGAGCAGTCAGGGTGCTCCAAAGGAGGGGAGGGCAACTAGAAGGCATGGGTGGAAGCTGGAGGGGGAGGATTCAGGGGAGAAAGGAGGAGGTGCTACTTCACTGAGGGGGTGGTGGAGCCATGGAATGTGCTACCCAGGGGGATGGTGGAGGCAGAGACGGTGGAGGGGTTCAAGAGGGGGTGGGACAGGTACAGGGGAAGGGTTCTGGAAGCAAAGTCCAGTCCAGCAAGAATATCTGGGACTGGGAAGGGAGAAGCCAGAGAGGGTGAGGGGGGCAGCAAGGTCAGCTCCCAGGCAGTAGTGTAGCCAGAAATTTCTGTTTTGTACACACTCTTTCCAGCTGCTGTCCTCCTACCACTAAGAAATGTGCACATCCTCTCCAACTGCTGCCCCCTACTCCAAAACAAGTCAAATTATCTGATGACTCACCTAGTCTCTAAACAGATTGTAGACATATATATGTGCTAAACAATGGAAGTTTAAACTGATGTAGACACAAAGTTGCCAGCGCTAACTCAAATACTCTAGTCTAGATCAGAATGATAATGGTAAAAAAAAGTCTATTGTTCTGGAAAGGTACTCAAAATAACTGTACACAAATGTGTACAGTGAGTATGCCTGCCTACACCCTTGCTCCCAGGGTGGGGGCTGACCAAACGAGCAGACACGAAAGACTGTTATGCCTATTCTGCTGACATTTTAGTATGTTAGTCTGTTAGATTTATCACCAGTGATGAAAGATACTGTAGATAGATAAATAAATAGATAGTCAGATAGCAAAGAAGGCTTTAACTCCTACTATATTGAAAGCAGCTGTGTGTGTGTGTGTGTGTGTGTGGGGGGGGGACTTTATGGAAGCAATAAAGCCCCCCCACACACAGAATAGCAGGAGGCAGCTGTGTGTATGGGGGGGGGCTTTATGCAAGCAATAAGACACAACAGGGTATTGGTCTGATAAGTAATAAGCCATGACAGGGTGTGTATTATAGGATTTTAATGCATGCTTCAAAGGTGTAGAAAGGCACAAGGCCAAAGGCTGAGAGTCCTTGCACTCTTGGGAAGTGCATTAAAATCCTATGATGCATACTCTGGAGGGGCTTATTACATTTATGGAATGGCTCTAAGAAGGCTTTTTTTTTGGGGGGGGGGAGATTTGGCACCTGACTATGCATTTATAGAGATTTAATACATTATCAGGTGATGTCTCTTGTTCAATGAAATTTTCTAGAATTTTTCTTGCCATTTTATAAGGTGAGATAACCACCTACCCACAGGTGTTGTGAGGCCTGACTGATGCTGCAGGCAGAGGGCCTTCCTGAACCTGAAAGGGTGGCTATCTCAGCCTAAACCACAACTTGGAGTGTCTTACTTCACTTATAAAATGGGAAAACTGAGAAACAATTTAAATAGCAAAAAAAAAGCAACTTTAAAAAAATTAAAAACAGGTATTTTCTTTTGTTAAAAGTAATTAGTAAACATTAGTTCCTCCCCAGCTGTCAATCGCCTGTCTTTTCACAGAATCAGAAGATGGAATGCTTGTTTATCTTGGAATACAGAAATTGTCATTTCTGATAGAATGTTCACACCCTCACACACAATAGAAGGCATATGGAGCCAAGGTCTCAATTTTATACGTAGCAGGTTAAGCAGCAGAAACTTCCTTGCATGCTGGCAAGGATAGGAGGTGGATTTTTCCTGGTCACCAAAGAATCACCAGGAATTAGAACTGTGAACAGTACCATTTTTGACATTTCTTTATGTATGTGAGGAAAGGATTATAACAGGAAAGCATGTTTATTTATTTATGTAAGGAAGTTTTACTTTTGGGGGCCTTATTGGAGATTTTCAGCGACTGAAATTAGCAGCCGTGTCTGTGACAGCAAACAGCAATACGTGAAGTGAAGGGGATCATGAATTCTATGATATTAGAAGATATCAGCTATGATGGAGCCCATAGTACTTCACAGTAGATTTATTGCTTTTTCAAAAGAAATATTTACTTATTTCAAAAATATATTGCACATTTTATGTTTGTAATATTGATGTCCATCTGTCTAATTTTGATATTACACAGAAATATAGACAGTGTTGGCAGAAAAAGATCATTTGTCCATCCAGTCTGCCTTGTTTTATTCTACCCAAGACCTATTGTATATAGAGAATAATGCATATGTAGGGGGTTGATATGCAGTTTTTTTACACACCCAAGGTGTGTGATATTAAAGAAACCTCGAGAGCGAAGCTCGAGAGAGAGTTTCACTAGTATCACACACCGAGGGTGTGTATATAACTGTGATCAACCCTCACAAATGTTTTATTTTTATAATAACTGGTGCATGGACTTTTGGTGTAGCGTATTTGGTAGGAGAGAAAGCATGGCTGAGAGGTATTTGATTCGGTAAATTATATGCCCCAAAATCCACAAAAAGAGAAGTGGCTTATATGAAAAAAAGTCTAACCTGTGGGTGCTGAGTTAATTTTTTTTCTGTTTTAAGATACAAAAGCCACTGAGTGTAGATTGACGAGAGCGAGTTACTCGGCAGCTTCAGAAGGCAAGATTCAAGCGTGAACGAGTGACTCATTTACGCTTGAATCTAGCCTACTGAAGCCGCTGAGTCACTCGCTCTCTTCAGTCTATACTCAACGGCTTCTGTTTCTCAAAACTGAGAAAAAAATGAGCTTATCACCTACAAGTTAAAATTATTCTATACAAGGCACGTCTCTTTTTGTGGATTATGGGGCTTATAATTTACTGAACACTGCTTGGCCACGCTACAGTGTTGGAGAAAAGTGAAGATGATCATCACATACAGTGTAAGTGAGAAGTGACTTACAGCTACTCAATTACAGCGTTTGAAGGGTATATGAAATCAGGCTTCTTAGCGTGAGATTGTAAAAGTCGTAGCAACCGGAGGATTGATATGAGTTTTTTCATATCAACCTGCAGGTTGATACGACTTTTAACAGCACTTGAAAATGGGTTGATAATGGGGGGTCACCAGTTATTATAGACTATTTTTTTTTCTCTTGCCACCCTCCATGCTGTATGCCTTACTGCTACCTCCTGAGCAACTATTAGGCCTTTAACTATGCCCCAGCTGTGCATGACTTCATTAATGTTTTTTGTGCCTAACACCTCAGCCAGAAGGCTGTTCCACTGTGCAACCACACTCTCTGTAAAATAAAACCTTCTCATACCCCTCCTAAATCTCATGCCAGCTTCCACTCGTGTCTCCTTGTTTTTGACTCACCATTCCTGCTGAGAAATTCCACACACTTTACCTTGTTCATATTTTTCAGGAACTTGATGGTCTTTCATGTCACCCATCTCCCTTCCAGCCTCTATTGAGTACATGTTCAGTGCCCTAAACTGAGACTTTTGGATCTGCCCTGTTAGCCCTGAATAATTTTGGTTATGCTAACCTGCACCATTTCCTGCCTGTCTTTGTCTTTCCTTAGGTAAGGACTCCAGAACTAGGCATAGTATTCCAGATGGAGTCTCATCAGTGATCTATAGAGGTAGTACAGTATTTCCTCTTTCCTCCGGCTGTCAAAACCCCTCCTGATACACCTCAACATTCTGGTTGCCTTGCTGTAGGCCTTGTTGTGTTAACTAGTTTGTTTTAGAGAGTCACTTATGATGACTCCAAGGCCTCTTTCCTCAGAAGTAGTGCCCAGTTTAACCACTTCCATTGTTCCCTAAGAACATCACCTTTGTACTTTTTGGTGTTACATTTCAACAGAAAAACCTTGGACCACCTCTCTAACCTTTGCAGTTCCTTCTGCAACTCCCTTACCCCCTCCTTGCAGTCTACACTGCCACAGAGCTTAGTGTCACCAACTCACCCCAGTGGCACCCCACTCATTACTTTCCTCTCCCCTGATGTACCACCTTTAAACTAATCCACCTTCCTTCCCCACCCATCCTCCTAAGTCTGCTCACTCTAAAATCCTTCTCCTGGACCCTCAGACACTCCCACCTCCTGATGCTAAGCCTTCCCAAAGTTTGTCTAGTCATAGGCAAGCAGTCCTTCATGTTCTCAGCACCACAAAAATGGAATACTCTCCCACATAGTTTACTCTCATGTATAACTCTTCCCAGTTCAAAAGCCACTTCAAGGAAATCTTCTTCCCCCCTTCAATTTGCAGTGGCAACTGCACTTAATCCCCTCCTCTTACCCCGGAGCACCCTCCTTTCTGCTCCTGTCCTCCTTCCATCTCCCACCCTCTCTGGTTTTTCCAATCTCTTCCTAATTCTCCCCCCCGCTCTTGCCTTTCCCTGCTCATATATTTTGTACATATGTAAGATAATGTATTTTGAGTGGTTTTCTGCTCTACTACTACTGACAAATTCACCTGCTCTGGTACCTTGGTCTACGCCTGTTCAAAGGATTACCAACAAAGTACTTCTCTGGACCAGACTGAAACCAATCTCCTGCTACATAAGAAATGGAACTACCGCTCATAGCATACCTATGTATATATCTGTACATATCAATATATTTTGTCTCTTGCCTCAGTTTATTTGTACTCTGAATGCTTTGTATCTTGTATCCAATTATACTCTATGCTACTGCTTGGAATGTCTCTATTTCCTGGGTTACTCCTGAAAAAGGGACATGCCTGTCTCAGTGGGCCCACCCGGTTATCAAAATTCAAATAAATAAATAAATTTACCATCACCTTCTGCTGCTACTGACCAAACAACTTTCCACCCATCTAGCTAGGTTATTTACTGCTCCCAGATCCTTTAACTTCTTCAGAAACCTTTTGTGTGGCACTGAATCAACTCCCTTGCTGAAGTCAAGGCTGCTTGTCCCTTGTCCACTGTCCTAGTTACTTAGTAAAAGAATACCATCGTGCTGGTCTGACAAGCCCTCTCTGCCACATACTCATGCTGCTTACTACCCTGGAGCCCATTTCTCTCCAGATAGTCCACTAGATCTTCTTTGACTAGTATCTTCATCAGTTTACTCACAATAGAGCTAAGACTGATACGCCTCTAGTTACCCAGTTGCTCTTTGCCCCCATTCCTGTGGAGCTGAACCACATCCGCTAACCTCTAATCTTTCTGAACCACCCCCGACTATAGTGAGCTATTAAATATCTCTGCCCAGAATTCAGACAGTTCTGATGCCAATACTCTGAGCATCACTTAGATGCATCCTATCAAGCCCTGGAGTCTTATCTATTTTCAGGGCTAGCCTGCAAGCATTTTTCTAACTCTTTCTTTTGTAATTACTGCCTGATCCATTTCTGGGATCCCCTTTCTGCAGCCTTTATGCCACTTTCTGTCAAACACCTGCTGTCCTCCACTTTGAATACTGAGCAGCAATAGTAAGTATAAATGGCTGCCTTCTGCTTACTGTCTTCTATTACCCTGTCCCTCTCCATCAGCCTTACAATTCCCCCCTCTCATCTTGTTCTTTTTTTCCCTAATGTATCTAAAGAACTGTTTTCCCCACCTTTGACCCCTTCACAATATACAGCTCTGTGTCAGCTTCTGAATCTCTAACTGCTTTCTTGGCCTCCCTCATCTTTATCTGGTATTCACTCCATTCCTCTTCCAACTGTTTCTCCTTATGTTTAATAAAGGCCATTTTGTTAGCCCTCAGTGCCTCTATGACCTTCTTAGAAAACCAAATCAGTCTTTTGTGTCTGTTGCTCTTGGTAACCATTCTCAAGCATGACTTAATTGCACCTAGAAAATGGGTCCTTGAGTTGCTTCCCACCTCCACCCCCGATTTTGTCTGCTGCATCCAAATAACTCCCTCACCTGGTCAAAGTCTACTTGTTTGAAAATCCAGAACCTCAGCCTTTGACAGCCTTTGTCTTGCGGGGTTCCACAGGGCTTGGTGCTGTCCCCCATGTTGTATGCAGTGTATATGCTACCCCTCGGCGACATTGTAAGATGGTATGGGCTGTGGTTTCACTGCTATGCTGATGATACCCATCTATACCTGTCTTTTGCTCCCGACCAGGCTAGTGCTCTCTCAGTATTTAACAACTGTCTAGTAGAAATCCAAGACTAGATGAATTCGAACTGGTTGAAATTGAATGCAGGAAAGATTGAGCTTATGGTGGCGGACCCGGGTCACAGGATAGAGAGGTTGAGGACTGATCGGCCCTCTGGAGTATATGTGTGGGGTTAGCAGATCCTTACCTCTGAACGGGTGCGCGACCTTGGAGTTGTGCTTAATGATGGGCTAACCCTTCATCATCAGGTGTCGGCAGTCATCAAATCGGCATTTTATCATCTTCAGAATATTGCCAGAGTCAAGCACCTTGTTCTGTTCAGTGACCTGCCAGTATCGGTCCACGCCTTTGTGACCTCTTGGCTTGACTACTGCAACTCCCTTTATCTAGGGCTTTCTGGGGTTGATATCCGCCACATGCAGCTACTGCAGAATGCTGCTGCTCGTTTATTGTCAGGGGTATCTAGGAGTTTGCATATTACCCTGTGCTGCATAATCTGCACTGGCTGCCAATTCAGTGGCGGATCACCTTTAAAGGTAGGCCTGTTGGCCTACAAAGCCCTACACGGTCTTGGTCCTGACTATTTGAAAGAGCTCCTGATTCCTTACAGCCCTGTGCGACAGCTCCGCTCAGCTAATGAGGGGTTGCTGGAGATTCCGAGAGTTACTTTGAAATCTTCTGGGGCCCATGCTTTTGCTTTTATGGCACCTACCCTCTGGAATTGTCTGCCCCATCAGCTTTGAAAGTGCATGACTGTTGGGGGTTTTAAGCAGGCACTGAAAACCTTTCTGTGGACCCTGGCATTCCCAGAAATATAATGGATTTTACTGTTTATATTTATTGTAATATTTAATGATCATGTTTTTACTGTAAGGTGCCTTGATATTTGAAAGATGCCCTAAAAATAAAGATTATTATTATTATTACCCGGGGCCAGTTTGAGCCATATAGTGTTATGGTCACAGGACCCTGTAGTTTTCCAACATGTACTCCGCCTACCATTTCTGAGTTAGTGAGCATCATATCGAGGATGGCAACCAGTCTTGTGGGTTCCCTGACTAGCAAGTAGTCCTGCAACTTATGTAGCAGGGCCTGACTCCTTGCACTGTTAGCTGCTGGAGTGGACCAATCTATGTCTGGTAGCTTGATATTTCCCACCACAACTACCTCCCTCTTTGTGTTACCCTTGTCAGTTTCTACTCCTAGTTCCCTATTGCTCTTGTCCCCCTGTACTGGTGGTCTACAGACCAGCCCCATGTACAGCTTCATACATGATACTGTTATGAGCTGTGCCCACAGCAATTCTGTCTTCCCATTCTCTCAACGATGGATCCTTTATTGTCTCTATGTTTTCCTTGAATAAAGGGCTACTCCACCTCTTTTTCTCTCACCTCATCTTGATTATACATGATGTATCCCGATATTGCCAAGTTCCAGTCTTCATTCCCAATGGCCCCTGTTGCTGTAATGGCTATGAGGTCTAATCCAGCATCCATCACCATTGCCTGGAGTTCATTAATTTTGTTAGCTGGGCTCCTGGCATTTAGGCAGCCTGCCTTCAAACTTGTGCATTTATCCGTCCCCCCTTTTTGTCAGCTCCTCTTCTTTTCTCTTTCCCTTCCCTCCTTAATTTTCTGATTTTCCCATTCCTTGCTGACTTTGGGAGCCCCCCTTCCTGGCACCCTTTTTTAACTTATTATGGACTCCTGCCTTGCTGTTCCATTTGAGCAGCTCCTAGCCCCAACTGAAGGACTGGTTGGTCCGAAAGCTAGAGCTCTTTGTTCTTGTTGTTACATCTATGTTGGTCCATTAAAAGGTATCAAATCATTTGCTTCTGGATCTATTCTTGCAAGGACCAATACAGCAACTTTGAAACTTAGAAACATAGAAGTTGATGGCAGATAAGGACCGTAAGGCCCATCCAGTCTGCCTGTTTCTTTTTCTACCTTATAAATGTGCCATCGGCCTTTGCTCTGTCAGTGGCCAATCTATTCATACTCATCTGTATTGCTCCCTTATGCCTATGCCATGTCTGTTTGAAGCCCTGCACTGAATTCATGGCCACCACTTCCTGAGGTAGACCGTTCCATGCATCCACCACCCTTTCTGTGAAAAATAATTTCCTCACATTCCCCCTCAATCGGCCTCCCTCTAATCTCATGTTCTGTCCTCTTGTCCTGCTATTGTTCTTATATTTAAACATGTTAGACTCTTTCACCTTGTTAATGCCCTTAAGTGTTTGAATGTTTTGATCATATCACCTCTCTCCTCCTTTGCTCAAGGGTATACATATTGAGCTCCATTAATCTGTCCTCATATGTCTTCTGATCCAGTCCCTGCACCATTTTGGTTGCCATTCTCTGGACTGCCTCAATTTGGTTAATGTCCTTGTGAAGGTGTGGCCTCCAGTACTGTATGCAGTACTCCAGATGGGGCCTAACCAGTGTCTTCTAAAGAGGGATTATTACCTCCCTCTTACGACTTGTGATACCCCTACTAATACACCCTAACATCCCCCTAGCCTTACCTACTGCTTTAGAGGTCTGCTTGGATGATTTCAGGTCATCGGTGATGATGATGTTCAAGTCTTTTTCTTTCTTTGTGACTGCCAGCAACTCCCCTCCCAGCCTATAGGTGGCTTCAGGGTTTCTCTTCCCTATGTGCATGATCTTGCACGTCTTTGCATTAAATTCCAGTTGCCACTCTTCTGACCATTTTGCTAGTTTATCCAGATCTCTTCTCATTCTGCCCACCCCATCTGGATCATCTACTTTGTTGTAGATCTTGGTGTCATCTGCAAACAGACAAGACTTACCGTCTAGTCCATCTGCAATGTCACTAATGAAGATATCAAAGAGGATTGGCCCCAGGACTGATCCCTGAGGTACCCCACTTGTGACTTGCATCCCTTCTGACTGTATACCATTTACCACCACTCTCTGTTTTCTGCCTGTCAGCCAGTTTGTCACCCAGTTGACCAACTTCTGACCCACTCTGAGCCTACTCAGCCTATTTATCAATCTTCTATGTGGAACAGTGTTGAAAGCTTTGATGAAGTCGAGGTAGGCAACATAAACAGCTCCCCCTTGGTCCACCACTCTGGTTACCCAGTCAAAGAAATCTATAAGATTAATTTGACAGGACCTTCCTTTTGTAAACCCATGCTGTCTTGGGTCCTGTGACCCTGTGGATTCCAGGTGTTGCACTATCCTTTCCTTAAGGAGTGCCTCCATAATCTTGCCCACTACTGATGTAAGACTGACTGGTCTGTAGTTCCCTGCCTCCTCCCCTGCTACCACTCTTGTGGAGTGGGATCACATGAGCCCTTCTCCAGTCTTCTGGGACCTCTCCTGTGCTCAGAGACTCACTAAACAGTTCTGCTAATGACTCTACTAGTTCCACCCTTAGCTCCTTAAGTACCCTGGGATGTATGCCATCAGGTCCCATTGCCTTGTCCACCCCTAAGCTTATCGAGCTCTTGTAGGACCCTTTTTTTTGTGAAGGGTGTAGTGCTTACCCATCCTCTGTGATTCCCCCAGCCTCAGCCACAAAAGTAAACATAAAACTTCTACCCACATGCACTGGGCCCCCTCTCTTGTTAGGTGAAGGTCAACATCCTCAATAAGACTCCTGTCCCAGAAGCCTCCACAGTTTCTCACAAAATGGTACCCCTCCTCTAATTCTGTATCTTCAACCGCAAGTTGAACTCATGAATCTCCCCCTTCCTCTCTCTACACTTCCTCTTTACACTACCCCACACAGGGAGGACCTCAGAAAAGGCCAGGGAAGTCAAGTGTGTCTTCAATCTTTCCCCCAGCCTTCGAAAGTTGCGCTTTCACTGTTTTAATAGAATGGTTCACCAGATCATTGGTACCCAAGTATAGCAGTACCCCAAGCTCCCCTTCCCCCTCCTCTGCTATCCTTCCTATCCTATCCTATCCTATCCTATCCTATCCTTATCCATATCCATATCCATATCCAGGATGGCTTATTCACCAGGAGGACATCTGATCACCCTCTCCTCCCATCACTTTCTCCATCCCTTTAATCATAGAATTCCCTACTACTAGAATACTCCTTGCTGCTTTACTCCTTTTCTCACCACTGAGTGGAAACAAATCATCTTGCTCACCTTCCCTAATGGATCTGGGCACCATATGAGGCAGTGTCCTCTTCTCCAGAGCATGGCCTGGGAGATGAGTGCCCCCCCAGTCTCCATGCTGGACCTGTGCTCCCTGCTGTCTGTCATTTACCTTCTTGCAGTACCTACTGTACAGTATTTGCTCTTACCTATAATGCAATAACACCCTGGTGCTAGCCTTACTATCATCTGTCTCTCTGAAACCTCTTTAGTTAGGGCCTAATACACCTTACGCCAGACATGGTGTTTGTCCAGTTACAGGGTTACATGTTATACAGTTGCATGGTTACACCCTTTCAAATTGCTATGTTGGACTATTCCAGGTATGGTATCCCCAGGATCCTTTTACACAACCTACAGTACCTTGCCATGTACAACTTGCCCTATCAGATATCTGTTCTGACTTTCAGAGTCCTCTGCAGAATTGCGGACTTAACTGCAAATATCCTGCAGATGACGCTCCCCAAGGACTAGAGTCCCATGAAAATATTTTTATTTTTTTATAATTTTTCTTTTTATTTTTCTGGAATTTCTTATTTCTTTTTATTCATTGAAAATCTAGTTTTATTTCTCGTTATCACATTTACATTCATAAAATACCTTAAAATGACCTCATACACACTAGAAATCACTTTCCTAGTATAGTACATTGTATTAAGCAGCATTATGCTATGGTCTTAAAAGGTTTTATGAATCAAACATTTCCTCTGCCGCTTCCTTGTGGACTGTCTCTGTGGTAACAAAGAAGCCTAAACAACAACTGCTGCAAGCATTTATTTAGTTTGTACTAAAAAAACAAAAACAAAAAAAAAGCAGGTTTTTTAACTTTTTCATGTGTTTGTTTTAGTTTTATTTCTTTTTATACCTTGAAATTCTTGTTATTTCTTTTTTAACAGAAACACGGTTCTCTACTGATGACCCATCAGCAGATGCTACACTCCTACTCCGTGATGCCCAAAGACATCATTTAGGGGTAGCTAGGGGTCGTGATTGAGACCTGTATGATTTCTTTGCAATCCCTGTGATGTCCACTGCACCCCTTAAAAAGGTTTCCCTAGCATTTATTTATATAGATTTAACGGTTAGAGGAGTTTTTCAACCCATATGAGTCTGCTACATTGGGACTTCACAGCCCCTAGGATTTTGCTGAAATGATGCTATTGGTGATGCCCTGAAATGCCCTCAGGCAGACACTTCAATCCTACCCTGTGACGTTCTGCAGATACCCCTTAGTCAAATGCCTCACTCCTACTCTGTACCATGCATGTGGTGGAATGTCACATGATGAGATGCTTGCAGGCATGAACTTAAGACATGAGGCATGGGCCTAAATTTCCTATTCCCTCTAAGCCTACTTCAGCTCCTTCCCAGTCACAGGTTACAATTAACCACTCGACCCACTGGAGATGTCAATATTCGCCCAGCTAGGTTCCCCTCCCTGACTACTAAGAGTTACAGAAATTTAAAGAACAGATCCAAAACACTGACCCCCAAACCCTTATGTCTGCCTACATACTCGCAGAGTCCCAATAAGTATTAAGTGAAATAAATTACCTTTTCTGATTTAGGCTAGCTCTTCCTTTCTCTTCTCCCTCTCAGATCTCGTGGACTCCCAGAGAATTAATCGGTAAGTAATCATCTTCTATTTTTTATTCCTTAGTGCAATCTGGTTAGGAAGAAGAAGATATCAGCTGTGGAATCATAACAACATCTTTCAGGTTAGCAAAAATCACATGTGTCATAGTGTAGTGGTTTAAGGCTCTGAACTGCAAACCTGGAGACCTGAGTTTGAATCTCATAGCCCCCACTTGCATACTGTGTGACCCTGAGCAAGTCACTTAACTTCCTTGTGCTCCCAGGTTGCACCTGGAAACAAGCTTTGGCTTAGTGTGCCTTCCTGGTTAAACAATTTCCCCTTTCCCTTTCCCCCTTTCATAGCTGGCCTCATAATGCTGAGCAGTGGTGAACTGCTCTGGAACACTGGCAAACCTGGGTTTGCACCTGACCTGGCAATAGACGAGGCCAGCAGGGGGCAAGAGTTAGCATAGGCATGGACTCTCCTGTCCTGAGGGACTCCCTCTGTCTGAGGGAGAGTTGAGCCGCACTCCACTTTGGAATTCCTCCTGGTGGCAGCATGGTGGTACAGCACTTGGTGGCATGGATGACCCTGTGATGCCTCATGACCCGAGGACACTGCAGCATATTCATGCTAGCAGAAGAGGAGGACAGGCTATGAAAAAAATAAGAAAAAATTCCACATCCTTGGGAAAACCCCCTCTTGAAGTGGGTCCCAACCTGACCAGTGCAGGGTAGAGAACACAAAAGCTTGAAGAGGCAAAATTAATGTGGAATCAGTGGCTGCCTGTCTGCACTCCTACCATCCTTGGCTTGGGGCATAACCTGGCTCTGCAGCACGCATGAGTGGTCCCCCACTGCTTGGCATCACGGAGCCAACCTCAAAATTTGTGATTTTTGATCATCTGCGTGCATTTGTGTGATTTACACATAGCAGGTGGAATGGTCTTACCACACATATTTTGCTTGGGAAGAACTGATAAACTACATTCTCTTTGTCTCATTTAGCCAAAGAACTTTCAATATTTGCTAGGCAGTATAAACTTGTAAAATAGGAAGTTTATTGTATCTTGTGGAAATAAAACCTTTGTTACATACAATATACTATATGCAGTCTTTTTTAATTGTTTTAACAAGCAGGAACAATGCATGCCATTTTCTGACCTATTAGTTATCGTTAAACTATAATAATATTATTAAAATTATTGTTAAACTAAATATGGTTATCTGAGTGAATTCCTGTCCCTTACAGCCCAGCCACCCTCCCACTCCTCCGAGGTGAGCCTCCTAACGGTTCCCAGGGCCAGGCTCAGGACATCAGGGGACCATACCTTCGAGATGGCAGGTCCAGCCGTTTGGAACTCACTACACAGATCTTTGAGAGAGGCTCCCTCAGTGAAGGCCTTTAAGAGGGGGATAAAGACCTACCTGTTCAGCCAAGCTTTCGACTTAAATTAATGCCACTGGTTTAGTTTTAAGTTATTTATGTTGACTAATTTGCACTTTTTACATTATTTGGGCCAGATATTCAAAACCTGGCCCTGGGGCTGAATTAGCACTGTTTGGCATGCTAAATTAGCCCGGAACCAATAGCCCTCTATATTCAAAAGATATAGTCCCACTGCTAAATTTGCTGAATATAGCATGCTAAGGAAGCCGGGCAAACTGGGCTGGGAGTGCAGTGCAAAAATAGCCCGGGAAAAAGACAGGTCTGAATATAGCAGCCAGGGAAGCACAAACCACAACAGCAGCCCAGTGCAGAGCAACATGAAGGAAGGTACAGGTAAACTATGTTGCCAAAGTGTGTGCTAGCAAAGGAGTGGATTCATTAAAGCTGCAAGCACCAGCACATGTGAGATTCTACAGAAATGTACCATATTTCCAAATCATTAAACAGCTAAATAAAATTTGCGTGGCTCAGACACATTTGCACAGGTTTTGCATGGAGCTAAGACATTTTCTCTGCGCTATCACGTTTGCCCGGGGCAAAATTTTGCTGTATTCAAAAGTGACGTGCAAATGAGCCTACTTAGGCAGTCTGTGGGCAAACATCCAGATTAGCATCTCATTATGTCCTGATTTACATGCAGTTTGCCCAGCACTATTGCAGGGTCCCACAGCTCCACCTGTAGGTCAGTCTGGAAGTACAGGGGCTGGCTGGGTCTGCCCACAGTTCCACCTGTAGGTTGGTCCGGAAGTGCATGGTGATAGCTGCAGGCTACATTTGCACAGAACTGCATAGAATATTATGCCCCAGGGGACTACACAGCACAGGCACAGGTGGTGGTGCTGCATGCAATAGTCACACTGTAGCTCCTGCTACAGTGCACAGCAGAGCAGACACTACAGTAACAAGGGGGCCAGTAGTGTGAGGGACACAGCAAAGCCTATGGTGTGTAGGGTATCAATGCCTGCTGCACTTTGCACAGTGACAGGCCCATCTTGCAGGTGTATACTGACAGTGGACATTACTGTTATGCTGTTGTGTGACCCACAGATGCTGCACCACTGGCATGGGACACTTAAAGTGACATACACATGGCTGGCTGTGTGTGCTGTGGTGTCTGTACAGATGTGCAGTATGTGGCTGGGGGGGCACATACTATCAGACAGGCACACTGGTGTTGTGGCATTCCTACACTGGACCATTTGCACTGTGTGGATTGTCCCAGCCTTGTGGCAGCACCCAGTATGTAGTACAGCCTGGCCACCTGTACACCCTCCCATCAACACCCTCCACACCCCCAGTGCTGCATGTCTGTGCTGGATTCTGTTGGTGTCCACCGAAGGGTGATCTGCTGCGTGTGTGCTGTATGGACACACTGCCATGGTGTCCACTGGGTGCCGGGTCACCACTTCATGCCTGGCATGGCTGGGACCAGTAGAAGATGATGGCAGCATAGGAGGTGCCATCCGTGTGCAGCATGTTTCTTCTATAGTTTCTTTCTATGTTTAATATTTACTGGTTAGGGTCAATAAACCACTGCTGGCAGACCCTCACAAATTACAAAATTCACACTTCTGAATTACAGAGTTCCATAAACCACGGTTCTATGTCGTGCAAAGTTGTACAAAACTGGTTTGTTCTGAGTTAAGACTACCTTTTCCTGGGCGGTAATTTGCACCGTGCAAAGTGTCGTGCTAAGTTGTGCAAAAACACTTTGTGTGGCGGTAATGCACTGAATATAGCACTGCACCTGTATTCCTGTACACACACCCTCTTTTTGCCCCTTGCATACATTATACTTTTGTCCCACGCTAATGCAGTTTGCCTGCGCTATTTGGGCTTTTGAATATAGTGGACCCGCGCAAACCCAGCACAAACCAAGCTCAAACGGTTTGCGCCCAATGCAAAGTTTTGAATATCTGGCCCTTTGTATTTTATAACTGTGTGCAATGTTGTTCTATTTTGTTTTATCTATTTATTTTTATTATATGATGCACAGTGCTCAGAGCCCCTGGGACTGGGTACTAAATAAATAAACTACAACTACTATTATTTGTTTACATTAATTTTCCATGCAAGTGTTCCTCTTTTATAAATGATGTAATTGATCTTGGATATTCTGAAAATACAATAATCAGGAACATGTGACATTTAGTAACCTATTAACTATTGCTAAACAAGACAATGTGGTTGTTAATAGTAGGAATCAATTGTTCCTGTTTGTGTTATAATTTTGTATTACTGATTGTTTTCAACCTATTGGTAAACATTGATTGCACATTTGTACCTGTCTGTAACTGGCACTTGTTAACTGCTCATGACAGAATTAAAAGCTGTCTGCAGTGTAGTGTGTACATTTTCAAGGGACATCTTTAAAAATCAGTTCCCTCTGGCACATGTCATCTCAGAGGAAGCACATTTGAGTGAAATGTCAGGCCCATCCTTAGATTTCCAGTGGGTTCTCTAGATATTCCATGGTTTCCATGAAAAATACCACAGAATGATACCTTGGAAACCAGGAAGCATTTGAACCGATAGAAACATAGAATCTGTCAGCAGATAAGGATGACTTGACCCACCTAGTGTGCCCATTTTTTCCCTGCCTATATTGTCATCGTATTCCCTACTTGATCTCTGGCTACCTCCACCCCACTCTGCTATCCTACCAGGATTCCCTTTTCCCCTATCCCATGAATGCTGGAAGCCCACCACTGTTTTTACCCCTTCTACCTCAACTGGAAGACTGTTCCAGGCATTCACCACTCTTTCATTGGAGAAGTACTTCTTCATGTCCCTCCTAAATGTTGCCCCTTCCGGCATTAGTGCAAGCCCCCTTGTTCTTGTACACCTTCTCCTCTGAAAAATACTCCCTTCCTGTACCTTATTCACCCCAATGAGGTATTTATAGGTCTTTATCATGTCCCCCTTCTCCCTCCTATCTTTCAAGGTGTACATACTCAGATCCTTCAGTCTCTCCTCATAGGGTTTCCGATACAGCCCCTTCACAACTTTAGTTGGCCTCTCTTGGACAGCCTCAACCCAGTCTATCTCCCTCCTGAGATGTGGTCTCCAGAACTGGACACAGAACTCCAGGTGGGGTTTCATCAATGATCAATACAGCAGTAACACCACCTCCCCTTTCTGCTGGTGATACCCCTCTGTATGCACCCCAGCATCCCATTGGTCCTACCTACTGCCTTGTTGCACTGCCCCGCCACCTTGAGATCATCTGATATGATTGCTCCAAAGTCCCTTTCCCCCTCTGTGACTGCTAACACTTCCCCCAATTCATAGTCTGCCTCTGGGTTTCTGAGCCCTAGGTGCACAATCTGCACTTTTTCACACGGAAACCCAGCTGCCATACCCTTGGCCACTCCTTAAGCTTTCTTAGGTCTCTGTACATCCTCTTCACCCCTTCTGGAGTGTCCACTCCATTGCAGATTTTAGTGTCATTTGCAAAGAGGCATGCTTTCCCCTCTAGCTGCTCTGCACTTTCACTTATAATGACATTAAGGATGACTAGTTCTAGTACTGAGTTCAGAGGTATCCTGCTGGCCACTTCCCTTCCCCCAAGTGAGGCCATTTACCACTACCCTCTGTTGCCTATCCATTAACCAGTTTTGTACCCAGTTTACTAACTCAGGACCCATCCCAAACTGCCTAGTCTCCCCACAACCTCCTATGTGGTGCAGTGTTAAAGGCCCTGCTGAAATCCAAGCAGGCTACACCCACTGCCCCACTCAGAGTTCTCTTTTCACTTATGTACTTAAAAAAGGTCTTGCCCCCTTTTGCTACCCCCTTTGGCTATCCTGTCCTTAGTTTGCACTTTTGCACTCCCTCATCGCTTTCCCCACTCCACACAGCTTTTCCTGGTACACCTTCATATCCTATTCCCACTGCATCTCTTTGTACTTCCTGAATGCTACCCTTTAAGCCTTAACCTTTGCAGCCACACCCCTTGAGAACCACAGTGGTCATTTTTTCTCCTCCTGGTGTTGCTTAAATTTTTGTGTGCAAAGGTCCATTTCCTTCACTATGCCATCCCTAAATTTGGCTCACTGTTCTTCCACTTCACCCAGGCCCCCCACTAGGTTGTTTCTAGGCATTCATCCATTTTGTAAATCTTCCCTCCTGATGTCCACGACCCTCATCCTTGTGTGGTTTACTTCTACTGCCATCCTTATGTTGAACCACACTGTACAGTGATCGCTGGCCCCCAGGTTGCCTCCCACCTTGACGTCTGCAATTCTGTCCTTGTTTGTGAGCACCAGGTCCAGTATTGCCTTATCTCAAGTGGGCTGCCTGTTTGGTTGCCTGAGAAATGCCCCCTGTAGCGAGTCTTGGATGGATGGGGTGAAGGAACAGTGGGTGAAGCTAGAAGGTGGCATAGTGAAGGCAACAAACCTCTGTGTCAAGTGACTGAAAGCAACAAGAGACTGCTGTGGTTCTCAAAAAAGTGGTTGAAAAGGTGAAGGCTAAAAGGGTAGCATTCAAACAGTATAAGGAATTGCAGATGGAGGGGAAACAGGAAATATTTTGAACAAGAGAATGGTCGCCCTGAAATAAAGCATGTACAGAGTCAAAAACAGGCAGCAAAACGTTTTAAAAAGAAAAAACTCCACACTTGCACAATGCACCTTTCTATATAGCAACAATTTAAACCATGTTTAGAAGGTTAAAATGCCATTTTATTTGTTACAAAATATTTAAAAATAGCCATAAATATATGTGCTAGAAGACTTTCATACACCACAGTGCAAAAAAGACCTCCCAACTGTGTTTCACACTCTTATCGAGTCCTTTTTCAAGGAACAGTCAGACTGGATAGTAACATTCATTTATATACTGGTAAGTAATTAATCAAATCCAAATGTAAAGTGCATTACATATCTGACATAAACAAACGTGCTCATCACTCTCCCCCTTAGCTACCATATATAAACAATTCATTAAATTGTTTCGGACTTATTAGCATTGTTATTGGCTGATCCCCATTCTTTTACTTTAACTTCTTGAAGCAATCATATATTAATTAATCACAGCCCCACAGTCCTTTAATTCTACCTCTTGATTCCTTCATTTCTTCTTAACAGGGCATACACCAAGGTCCATATCAGTGCTTGGTATTCACTTGATGAGCTCTTCCCATTTCAATTACATATGACAAAAGCTTGTTAGGAATAACAAAAAAGACACTTTTAGTATAACTTAGAAACATATTTCTCTAAAGAAACCTATACCTGAATCTATAACCTACTCCCTAAATACTAATTTCTTTAAAATGGCTTCATTTCGAAATGACCATTCAGTACTGGCTTTCTTAATGAATTTAATATCACAATCCATTTTGCTTCAGCTTTTGAAGTTTTGTCCTCCAGAGGAGGGCAGATAAACTGTTACACGATCTGCATTAAAAGCCCCACTAGGAGAGGCTTAAGGACCTCAATATGTATATCTAGAAGAGAGGAGGAAGAGGGGGGATATAAGAGATACCTTTAATACCTCACAGTGGTAAAGAAGGTACAGAAGGGAAGTATTTTTTCAGAATAAAAGCTGCTCAAGAAGAAGGAGACATGCAATGAAGTTTGAGGGGGGTAGACTCAGGAGAGACGTGAAGAGGTACCTCTTCACAGAAAGAGTGGTGGATTCCTGGAACAGCCTCTCAGTGGAGAAGGTGGGGGTGGAAACAGTGGTGGGGCTCAAGATTGCACAGGATACGCAGATGGGAATCTTATGGGAAAGGAAGGTGGGGAAAGAGCCAGACATCGAGTAGGATCTGCGGTGATACTTGTATTAGGAAGCAACAAAGGTCCACATTAGGATAATGGTGCACATGATGCACAATCAATCCAAAAATCACAAAACTCAGGCACTTGCCACTGCTTTGTGAAAAACAGCCACTCCAGGTATTTAAACATGCAAAGCATATATCAGCTTAAAAACACCAAGTGGGCTGGCCTGATGGCATTGGAGGTTGAGGCACTGGTCGCTACACCTCTTGCCACACCAGTGGCCTGGGTTTGGGAACGAGCCCAGACCGCTGAGGTTGGCAGGAGTGAGAGAAGATTGGGCATCTGGAGGACTGCTCTCGTCTCTCAGGGAGGATGGGTTTGTCATCCTGCTCGTTGACTGCCCTCTGGCAATGGCCAGAGGGAACTATGGGTCAGGAGGCACGTACTGACGTCTTCACATTGGTAGGGGAGGAGGGGCAGGAGAAATCAGTGGAAAATGAGCTGGCAAGCTCCATTATGGCCCATTGTGTCCCTGAGGGCTGCCCCCGGCTTCTGGATTATGCTCTGGAGAGAGGGAGAAGCTGGCAACCTCCTCTCTGGCCCCACCATGGGGGGGGGGTGAGTAAGTCGTGGGGGAACATATGGGGGTTGGCAAGAGCAGAGACACATGGACCAGAGAGTTAGTCCCTCCAAAGGTGGGCTATAGCCACCTGCCAGGGCTCCAGGAGCATAAAAATATAATAGAAAAAAAAAAGGCCATATGGATGTAAAAAAACACAAGATGCCTATTGCAGTAATACTGTAAGTAAAAATAAATGGACAGACTTGGTAGGCCAAGCAGTCCTTATTTGTGATCAAATTCTATGTTTCTGTTTTTTTATGTCCCTGCTTGAGGCCATGGTGGGAGGCTCCAATCTACATCTGGCAGATTGAAGTCCCCCACCAGTAGTGCCTCTTATTTTTTAAGTTTGCTTGCTCGTGCAGCGTACAAGAAACATACTGAGGTGAGTAGAGCATTGCAGAGCTGTGGCAGTGTGTGGCCAATGCAGCCCACAATTTCAGGGGCCCATCCCTTGGCTACCAATCAACTGAAAAACTGCAGATAATGGCAGTTTCAGAGAAAGCGTTGGACTTAAAAGAAATGTGCCACTCCAATCAGGGACAGTTTTGTCATCCCTGATTGCAGCGGCAGCTCCCCCATATCTCGCAACCAGGAACACACAGAGGCAGCCGACAATACTCTCTGCCCATGTGCATTACAGTGCAAAGTAATGTGCATGGGTGCAGTTTCCTTCTTGTCGGTTGCTGCCCTGTGCCCTCAGCCCTAGTGTGTCTTTCCTGGTGAAAGATTTCAATATTTAAATTGACCGCTCCTGCCGCTGGCCACACACTTCCAGGGAAAGCCGACACTGGGGTGCCCAATCCCGTGTCGGCATGCCCCCCCCATTAAGTGGCATACTGGGAGCCCACCCCAATGTGTCTAAATATGGCGGCTCCTACTGCCCGCCACACAATCCTCATAAGCCAACATGGGGTGCCCAATCCCCATGTCAGCACCCCCCCTTAGTGTGTCTTTCCTGGTTAAACAATTTCCCCTTTCTTTTCCAACACTGGGATGCTCATGCTCACGCCTGGTGTCAGATGCTCGCCCCCGCAGCCCATCAACACCCCTTGCTTACATCGGGGCACCCAATCCATGAGTCAGCATCTCCTCCCCACCCATCACTATTGTGGCACACTGGGAGCCCACCCCAGTGTTCCAAACTTGTTTTTTATCCTGTAAATGAAGAAAACCATCCCTGTTTTTCCTCAGTGTTATTCCCAGGCCCCCTCCCCAACCCCACCCTCCTCGCGCACTCCTCCCTGCATTCCCCCTCCCCTCCCCCACCCAGTACTTACCTCCAGAGGTCCAGCGCTGCAATCATTTGTGGAGCGGGAACATGTCTGAACTCTTCAAAAGCCGACTGCAAAATGAAGAAAATCATGGTAAGTTTTATAATGGCATCAATTGGGGTTTCAGCTTAGATTGATAACTCAGTCATTTTTTGGAGTTTTTGGCTCCAAATTTTCAACATGTGGTTCTTGGGACCCCACCTCATGAACGTTTGAATTGTCATTTCATTTTTCCGTCCCTAAAGGTGATTTCACAGTCGCTGTGCAGAATCACCTCTCAGGACTGATTAATGAAACAAGAGTGCCACTGTTCATGAGATGGGGTCCCAATAAAGCCATGTTGCAAATCTGTCGAAAAACTCCTAAAAATGACTGTGTTATGAGCATGCATTGCACAGCTTCTACGTATGCTTATAACTTTGCCAAGTTTCAATATTTTCACTCCAAATTTCCAACATTGCCATGTTTTCACACCTTCTTATGAACAGTACAACTGTCATTTTTTGCATCCTGCCCAAAATGTGTTTTTACACCTGTGGCACAAAATGACGCAGTCACTGTGTAAGATAAACTTTTGGGACAGAGCAATGAAATCACAGTGCCACTGTTCATGAGGGGACATCCTAAAAAGGCCATGTTGTAAAATTGGTAAATAAATTCCCAAAAATGACTGTGTTATGAGTGTGCATTATGCAGTTTCTATGCATGCTCGTAACTTCACCAATTTTTCATATTTTCACTCCAGGTTTTCAGCATTGCCATTTTTTCACACCTTCTCATGAACAGTAAAGCTGTCTTTTTTCATATCCTACCCAAAATGTGTTTTCACACCTGTGGTGCCAAATGGCACAGTTGCTGTGCAAAATCACCTTTGGGGATTCAGTAACGAAATGATAGTGCCACTATTCATGAGATGCAGTCCCAAAAATCCCATGTTAAAAATTTGCAGTGAAAAGACCAACAAACGCCCAGGGCATTAGGGTTTTCAACTGTAATGCCCCACCCTGTAGAGACTGACAGGTGTCGGGGTGTAACTTGGGGTTGTCGGCTGTAATGCTCATGACATTGCACCCCCACCCCCACCCTGCAGCTAGTGATAGGCATCAAGGTGTGCCTTGGGGTCTTCGGCCCTAAAGTTCACTCCACTCTCCTATACTGCACCCATCTCAGCTTATTTCCTTATGGATTGGGGTGAGCATAAGGGCCGAAGACCCCAAGGCACACCATGACACCTATCTGTGTCTGCAGAGTGGGGTGGGGTGAGATGGAATGGCGTGAACTTTATGCCTGATGACCCAAAGCCACACCCCCAATGCCTGTCAGTTTCTGCAAGGTGGGGGTGGGCATTAGTTCAGTACTTCACTGCCATTCCTATTATGCAGCTCTCTAACTCTTGCAGTACCAATGCCAGTACCAGCAAGCAAACATTTGGCATTGACAAATGCTTGTCTGTCATTGTGCTGATGGCTTCCCCAGTGCCTTATGAACTCAATTGCAAACACTCAGTGGTACAAATGAGCAGAAAGGTAAGGCAATGCGGTTTGAGAACAGGCACAGCAGTGGGTGTTTGCTATGCTGCACTTCAAAATTCATATAGGTGGTACAAAGCACACAACTCAAGCTGATATCGCAATTTTATTGGCATTAGCTACAGTTCATTCAGTTTCACAGTAGTGCTCACTTTGTGCAAAGACATGCAGTGCACACTGCAATGAACAGCTATACAAATCTCAAAATAAGTGATTGAAAAGTACAGTAAAATTACATAGAATTTGCTGGCAGATAAGGACTGCTTGGCTCACCTACAGTACATTGCCCATTGTTCCCTGCTACAGTACCAATGCAGATCCTATTGGATCTCCAGTCCATTATCCTTTCCCTCTTTCTTTCCCCTAAGATTCCCTTTATGCCTATCCCATCCATTCTTGAACCCAACCATTGTTTTCATCCCCACCACCTCCATTGGAAGACTGTTTCAGGAATCCACCACTCTTTCTGTGAAGAAGTACTTCCTCATATCCTTCCTGAATTTATCCCCCTCCATCTTCATATCATATCCCCTTGTTTTTGAGTACCTTTTTTTCTGAAAATACTTCCCTCCTGTACTTTACTTACCCCCATGTGGTATTTAAAGGTCTCTATCATATTCCCCTTCTCCCTCATCTCTTCCAGTGCATACATATTTAGGTCCTTAAGTCTTTTCTCATAGAACTTCTGATGCAGACCACTCACCATTTTGGTTGCCCTCCTCTGGACTGCCTCCAGTCTGTCTATATCTTTCCGGAGATATGGTCTCCAGAACTTAACACAGTACTCTAGTTGGGTCTTACCAGTGATCTTAAACAGAGGCAACCCCACATTCCTCTTTCTGCTGGTGATACCCCTTTTCTCTTTCCTGTTTAGTGGTCATCAGTGCCACTCCACCCATTTTGTACTCTGCCCCCAGGCTTCTATGCCCCAAGTGCAAATTTTGCACTTTTTCACATTGAAAACTAGCTGCCATATCCTTGACTACTCCTCTAGTTTTCAGGTCACTGCTCATCTTGTCCACCCCCTTCCCTGGTGTGTCCACCCTCTTGCAGATTTTGGTGTCACCCATAATAAGGCAATCCTTCCCTTTCAGCTCCTTTGCAACATCACTTATTAAAGAAAACTGGTTCCAGCACTTATCCCTGAGGCACCACACTGGTCACCCTCCCTTTCTTGGAGTGAACTCTGTTTACCACCACCCTCTACTGCTTGTCCTCTAACCAGTTTCTTACCCAGCTAACCACCTTTGGACCCACCCCATGCTACTAGGCTTGCTTATAAGTCACCCATGTGGAGCGGTGTTGAAAGTCTTACTGAAATCTAGGTAGGCTACATCCACTGCTTCACCCTGATTTAGTTCATTGGTCCCATAGTCAAAGAAAAATATCAGAGTCATTTGACATGACCTCCCCAACCCCCACACCTTGAATCGATGCTGCCTCAGGTTCTGCAACCTACAGGATTCAAGATACTCCACAGTCCTTTCCTTCAGCAGTGATTCCATTAAATTTCCCACCACCAATGTCACGCTGACTGGCCTATAAGTGCCAGCCCCCTCCATGCTACCACATTTATGTAGTGGGATTACATCTGCCCTCCTACAGTCCTCCAGAAGCACCTCTGTTTCCCGTGAGTTGTTAAATAGGACTGTCAGAGGTACAGCCAGTATCTCCATGAGCTCCCTCAATACCCTTGGATGCACCTCATTTGGCCTCATCGCCTTTTCCACTTTCAGATTAGTGAGTACTTTCAGGACACTCTCCTCTCAAAATGGACTGTTACTTTTTCCTAGCCACTCCCCTTCTCCTTCCTCTGTGAACACTGAACAAATGTATTTGTTCAGGATGTCTGTCTTTATCTGGTCCCCCTCTGCACAGTCCCCATCTTCACTTTTTAACCTTACAATCCCTCCCCTGGTCTTCCTCTTTTTGCTAATATACCAAAATAAAGTATTGTCCCCCTTCATTACCACCTGGGCTATTCTCTCTTTCATTTGCACCTTTGGGCTCCTTACTGCTGTCTCTGCTTTCCTCCGTTTCCCCTGATACATTTCCCTATCCGCCTCCTTATGGGTCTCCTTATACTTTCTGAATGCTACCCTGTTAGCTTTTACCTTTTCTGCCACCTCTTTTGAGAACCATAGCAGTCTATTTTTCTTCATGCTTTTGCTTACTTGCTTGATGCAGAGGTTTGCTGCCCTCACTATGACCCTTTCTATCTTCACCCACTGTTCCTCCAGCCCACCTAGGCCTTCTCTCCTGCAAGGTTATCCCTGAGGCATTCGCCCATCTTTATAAAATCTGCCATCCTTAAGTCCAGAACTCTTGCCCTTGAGTGGTTTCATTCTGCAGCTGTCCTTATATTGAACCATACTGTACAGTGATTGCTGGTTCCCGGATAGCCTCCCACTTTAATGTCCGCAACACTATCTCTGTGAGCACCAGGTTCAGTATTGCCCCATCATGGACTGAGGAACACCCTCTGCAGGGAGTCCAGGATGTCCCTGCTCCTAGCTGAAGCCACAGCTGGAAGGCTCTAACCCACATCTGGCAGACTGAAGTTCCACACAGGCAGCACCTCCACCTTCTCTGCCATTTTTCCAGTGACTTCTACCAGTATCTTATCGAACTCCTCCCCCTGTACCAGCGGTCTGTAGATCAAGGCAGTGAGAATAGTGGCTTCTTTCCCTGTCTCCAGGGTGATCCACAGTACCTCTGCCCCACCCACCCCCATATTCCCTCTATCTATCACTTTTATGCTATCCTTCATATGAAGCCCCATACACCCTCTTTTCCTTCCCACCATGTCTTTCCTAAACAGAGTATAACCTGGTATGGCCATGTCCCAGTCATAGTTTTCAGTGCACTATGGCTTGGAAATGGCCTCAATATCCAGGCTGGCCTCTGCCATGATGGCTTCTTAGGTCCAGAATCTTATTTTGTAGACTTCTAACATTCACACACATGGCTTTGCAAATTTTATTAGCACTCTGCTTGTTACTCCTCCTCTTCACCAAGCTATCCCAAGTGCTCAAGGTTGTCTGTTATACAGAAACTACTGCTTGTGCATGGTTATTATCCAGCTCCAGAATGCCTGTAACAGAAAATGGGTGAAGTGGATTCCAGAGTTTCACAGTGTTAGGTGGCATTGAGACTCAGGATGTTGAGCACAGAACTAGATGGAGAAATTCTTTAGTTAAAAAAAAATAGGCTAATAGTAAAGGGACATATGTGGCCCCATAACTTGAAATGGATCATTTGCACAATTATTTGGTATCACTCCCTGCAAAGCTACTGTACAAAGATCCACAAATGTTTAGGAGTCTTTTGCAAAATGTATTTTTATTAAAAGAATGGCTAGGAAACTCTAAAGTTAGTAATGGAAATGGTGTGCTTTTGTGCTACTGCTCCTCTGTGCAATGGTCTTAAGTGGAGATTCAGGATCCTGGAATCCTACTATGGGGTCTACTAGATATACTAACATTTACACTGATTAAATTGAAACTGAGCTTTACTATCATGTTGGTGCCAACGTAGAGTGCTTCCAAGCCCTTTCTTGTAATAAAGTGCAAACTTGTATGGCACACTTAGAAGTAGTGACCTGCTGCTCACAGTGTGCAAATTTTGATCCCTACTATTCAGTTTACTCCTCAGCCCCTTCCAGGATGGTTTTCAGCCCAACCACCATGACCTTCCTCCTCAGGCTCAGTGACTTCATTCTTAGAGACGAACAAAGGACTCAATACCTCACCCCCGATCAGTGTCCTTTACAATAACACATCATGCCAAATGGCAGATTGTTCATAAAATTAACCTTTACTGTTCACAGTATGGGGACACAGTCTATGGAGTAGTGACAGAGTCTGCCCTAAACAGATGGGGCATGACTTCTGCTGCTTCACCCTTAAGGCACCCTGCCACACACTTACATACACACACACACACAGACACACACTCACTTAATTTGTTCTCCCACTCAAAAGTCTTACCCTTCCAGTCTTATGACCAGCCACAAAACCTCAGTGCTTCACTCTTGGAGCTTCTTCAGGGGGGCATGATTTGGTGATTCTAACCCGACTTAAAGCAGCAGTGCATGATAGCAGTAAAAATGTTCACCTGTTCTTTTTTATTCTATTTTAGATTGTCCCTTATTTCCCGAATTTTATGATACCCTTTTTTCCTTGTTTTGAGACTGCGTTACCAGTTTCTTTTTTTACAGTTGAAAAAATAAAAGAAGCACTCCTTTTAATATGGCTTAGACCAGATTTTCATCAGAATTATCTGTTGTTTTTGAATACCTAATGTTTAAGATCCCTTTTTTTGTGGCTAGGCATATTAAAAGGAGCACTCCTTTTATTTTTTCAGATGTTAAAAAAGTGCTACAGCAGACTCAAAATGGGGAAAGAAGGGTCTCATACAAGTCAGGAGATAAGAGGAAACTAAAATAAAACAAAAAAGTGTAGGACAAAATTTTCACCACTGTCATGTACAGCTAGCTGCTTTAAATACCCCCAAAAGTGACATCTGACTAATGATGCCATAGCCTCAAAAACAGATGTGAATTAACTCTTAAAATGCTACATGTACAAACTAATTGGGTATACATAGAATGCATAGTACTTGTATCATATTTAATCATAAAAGATAAAATAATAATGACGTAGCTGCAGATTCATAACTTGCTATTATACCATTTGATAGAAAAACAGTGCACTCCAGAAATTTACAGACCATATTTAAGTAAGGTTAAAGTCCAAAATTCGAGACTTGAGTCCATACACGAGAGACATGGCCCTACTAATAATGATCCCTATGTACTAATGGGGCATAAGATACATGTCAAAAGGCACATACCCCACCCACATAGCTCCATGGCCCTGGACAGGTGCAGGGTGCGTGGTATGCACAGACACGAGCACTCACAGGGCACCTGTCCGTGGCCCCACCCCCAGGTGCACAGGCTCGTGGAGGATGGCTCAGTGCAGAGGGATGGACCTGGGCAGGTATCCAATTGGATGCCTGACCTGGGTCCCCTAGTGGATCCCTTGCACCTATGGGGTGGTCGTGCATGGGACATGTGGATCCACAGAAAGACATACAACATTAAAATGTATGGGCACTCATCAAAACAGCTTCCCCAGCCCTCCCTATCAGCCTAGTTGGCTGGGGCAGCTTGGAGGGTCATTTCCTGGTGTCTCTGCGACTGGTGGGTGATGTCCCTGGGGGTGCGCACTGGGTTATGGCAGGGTCCTGGCTGCCATAACCTGCACCCCACTGTGCCTGGCACTATGCACCTAAGTGAATGGCGCATAGTGCAGGCAAGCCACCGACACATACCCAGACCGCCCCTGGCATGTTGCTGCCCATGTGGCTGGAGGATCCACAAGGCTAAAGGCTTGCATGCTGTATGTGAATGCTGCAGGGAGTACATGGGACCCCTGCTGCGCAGCATTCCCACTTATGGGTGTATATGTGACATGTAGGCTTTTTTTGTTTTAGTGCATAGGGCCCAATAATAGCAGGGGGCAGAAAAAGCCAATGATTAAAAATTATCCCCTAATAAAGTAGTGACTGGTTTACCAATAATAGCAGATGATGACACTGTCTGTCAAAGCCATACAAAGGGGCATAGCTTAATAAACTGAATCTGATTTGATTGAAGATATAAGGAAAACCTCAACTGATTTTAAGCTCTCTTTGCCAGTTTACTCAATATTAGGTTCTCTTTGCCCACTATAAAACTAGTTATTATCATTTCATTTTCATGAAAAAATGATGATTTTTGTTTGAAGGAACAAATAGAATGCACAGGACTTCTCAAATTCAAAAATTACAGCAACCAAAAACATCAGATTGATTGCTTGTGTAAAGGAGCCTCCATTTTGCATCTCTCTATACTGATAGCAAATTAAATGAAAAAAAAAAAAAAAGATCCTGAAGCAAGACAGTCTACAAGTCAACTTTCTCTTTATCTTACGCTAAATAGTATTGAAACATCAATCTTCCATTGCAAAACATTCTATGTTTCTATGTTTCTATGCTCCAAAGACAGCAAGTCAAGCGCAAGTAACTTAACAAATTACTTAAACAGTACTTAAACAAATATACACTGATTCTTACAAAATATCGGCACAGACTTTTCAGGCAGCTACTGGTACCTTAAATTCAAATGTTGTTTCGATAGCAGAGCAAAAGGGGAAAAAACGTCCAAGTGCTCAGCATACCAGATATTATAATGTCTATTTTGAAGCAAAGTGCAGCAGTATAATATTCCTTATTTGGCTTGAATTAGGCATCATTACAGTTAAAGGTTGCCATTCTGATGGAAGTGTTAGACTCATCTTTGCTCGATCGCAGCTGACTAGTAGGAAGTGGACCAATGGATTCTGTTTCTCCCTTATACAAGTGCTCACATAATACCTGTGGTTAAATTGAAAATGTTTAGGTGCAGAAAATTTCACATGTATATTTCTAAGTGATGGAACTGTTATTTCTTGATGGTGGAACTCTGCTATAATAGTTAATGGAGAAAGATGACAGAGATGGTGGAACTGTTATACAATTTTTTAAGAGGTAGTGGAACCAAGTCCCTGTGAGCTCCTGCCCACTTTAATAACTGCATAGCACATGTATTTAAAAATACAAAAAAGCAAAATTGAAAACATACATATATATGTGTGTGTGTGTGTGTGTGTGTGTACATTTCCTACATAGAAATATTAATAATACAAATTAAATACTTGGATCAGCTGGAGCCTATTAAACCAGTTTAATGGGCTCTAAACATAATATGCATATATCACTGACTGCAGCAAATCACTCTCCATTGGTAAAACTTTACTCTGCTCCCTATAAAAAATGGTTCACGTCTAGGGCATCACTGAGTCCATGTGGTCTCAGGCTATATAATTGGATGCCAGAATCCATTAACTCTTTCTGGATTAGCCTTTGTAACAGGTCACCCCCTCTTGGGTGTGTTTTAACTAGCTCCAGACTGATACATTTGAGTCCTGTGGGGTCACTGTTGTGATACTGTTTAAAGTACTGGCTAATAAGGGTTTTGTCATTCTTGTTCATTATGCTCCTGTCATACTCTTTGACTCATTTCTTCATTTGTCTAACAGTATGTGATACATAGAAGAGTCAAAAGTGCATGTCAGGCAAAATATGAGGAACTGAGAATCACAGCTTTCAAACTGTTGAATCTCGAATTTTCCAATTGTTCGTGGATGTGTGAAAGCTTTACTCTGACTCCCGAACTGGCAAATGTTAAAGGACTAATGCCTGACAGAGTGGGTGTTGTGCTGGGATAACGTCCTGCCTTGGGTGGTTGGTTCCGAGGCCACAGGCCAAGGGTGTCCAACACCCGAGAAGGGATGTTATCCCAGCATAACACCCACCCTGGAGGGCATTATTCATATTATACAATGACTCAGGAGTGTAAAAGAAAATGAAAAGATTAAAACAAATACATTTAAAAGTATATTTTTTGCTGTTTATTTAATGCATACATTTACTTTGTAAAAAAGATAGTGCTGATTTACAGTTTAGAGTGGTAGGTGGAGCTGCTGTTATTGTGGCTCTGCACTCCCACATACGTTTGTTGTTGTTCGTAATTTTTCCCCCATTTTAAATGCAGAGTTTATTTTTACTTCTCTCTCTGTGTCCCCTCTTTTCCTGTTTCAGCAATGGCAGTGATCATCTCTTACTATGTGTCAGAATGTGGCCTCCTGCTGCCGTGTGTAAGTCAGCGGTCATTTCCCAGTCATGCCAGAGTGCGGCCACCAGTGACAGTAGAGAGAATCTCCCCTGTTCATGTTTGAATGTGGCCATCTGAACCCCATCTCACTGTGGAAGCTGTTTTTTCCTGGTACAGCTTTTACTGTTGCCAGGAGAAAGAACTGATGGTAGAAAATGGCAAAAGGGTAAGGAAGTTTAACATGTGGTTATCCTCATGCTGAGCTGTGACACTGAACTACTGATTGGGGAAATGTTATGAAGCCAAATATGGCTTTCACTTCACTCCTGTGTATTTTTACTAACTGAAGACTAGTAGCCTTAGCCCCTATCTGAATCTCCCACCAGCCCCTTCATGTCATTCGTCAGAGGCTGTTTATCATCATTTTTTTGCAGTCGTCAATCATTATATCTGTTTGTCTGCTTTAGTTTGCCCTGGAGCCTGTAATACCGGTTACCCTGTGTTGCGTGCTTGCTTTGGCTCCTCTATTGGGACTTGGACATTCTGGTTTCTTCTAGTGTACTTTTATTGTATCCTACCTTGTCCTGTTAGGTTTTATCAACCTCTATCCTTCATTTGTATATATGTTTATATTACTGTATCTGTTTAAATACAAGTGTTCTGTATATATCTGCTACTGTACCTTCAATTTGATCCTTGACCTATCAGGTCCATCTTGTAAATGAACTTTGCTCAATGATGTCGCCTGAATAAATAATAAAAGATTTTGAAGTGATGCGAGGGGTGTTTGTGTTGGGGTGCGGTGGGGGGGGGCGCTGATTCTGACTTTGGTGTAGAGCACCAATTCTGGTGGAGGAAGCACCAATTTTTATGTAAGCCCCCACCAGCCCGGCTTTTACGTAAGGTGGGCGGGGGGCTCCTGCTGTCCTGGGGGTACTTGCACCTGGTCCATTGATGTGGCTGGACCTGATGTCAGCCTAGCTGTAACTGTGATTATTGTTGATGCTAGTTAGGAACTAGGTGTCTAGCTAGAAAAGTGCATGCTACTTGTTTTGGGTTCCTACAAAGAGAAAAGGCAGCTCTGCCCCATCCCCCTTCCAAAAAGCAAGAGGAGGAAGACTGCCTACAGGCATGGGAGGCTTTGGCTACCCCTCCCCCATGGCAGGAAGAAGAAAGGGGTGGAGAAAGGCAGGGTGGGGGAGAGAGAGGAGAGTTTGGGAGAGGGAGTTTGGAGAGAGAGGGGGGTGGAGGAGGAGGTGGAAAGGGAACCACTGGCACACCAAAGGAAACCAGAGGGCTGTTTTGGTGGTTTTGCCTGGCAAAGGCTCTGGGGCTGCATCCCTCTCCATTCTCTCTCTCCCCCTTTCAATCATATGTAACAGGAAGGAGCCAGACAGCCACTGTGGCTGTGCAGGAGGGCCCCTCAGGTTGGTTGCTCAAAAGTACTGGGGCAGACTGTTTGGCCTGAAGGTACTGTGACCTCCAGCCTGGGGTGTCTGGGAGGCTGCTGCATCAGGGACAGATCTTCCTGCCAGGGGAGAAGCCGGGGAAACTAAAAAGGTACCAGGGGGAGTTGAACTGCTGTGATCCCCCCCATTGCAAAGATCAGAGGAATCGTGGAGAGAAGGACAAACAGGCCTGCCTGGTAAAAGCCATATACAAAGGCCTGTGGGTGAAGCTAGAAAGGCCAAGCAGGTGAAGAACTATGCCACCCATTTCGTGGGAGATGACGTGCTGTGGACTGCAGGGGTAATTGCCCTCTCTGGGCACTGTGAGTACCACGAGCTGCAGCTCAGGGGAGACCATTGTTTTCTTTGTCAGGAGGGAACCGTCCTCTACACCAATTTATCTTTGTTTTCTTGGAACTTGTGCGAGTGTGTAAGGGCCTCGACGGTAAACAGCAGGCCTGCAGTCTAAGGGACCATGAGGTATCCACTAACAGTAACTGGTCTGGGTGCATCCAGGGGAAAGGGGGGAAGTGGGGATAAGTGAATGTTTGGTAACCAGGAGGTTCTGGAGGAGTAGCCCCCACCTCCTTTGTATTAGCATGTAGTAATAAACTGGATATTTATTATTCATCTGTTTCACCTGCTGTGTGTGTAACACCATTGTGGGGAGTGACTGTGGGTCTGGGGGGTCATCACGGGCAGTCGTTAGAGGGAAAACCATTACTTATCCTGGTGAAATGTTCTAACCTGTTCTACCCACAGGAGGCGATGAAGGGGCCCCAGGTGGAGGCACCAAGGCACAACAGAAACTACTGGTAAGGACTTAGGCCTGACCCCTCGGGGAGGTACTGCTGAGCCCCCGGTCCCACCAGGACAGCTCAGGTGAGTGGGATTATCGGGGGGGGGGGTTGCATTTAGCTTGGCAGAAACCATTGTATTCAAGCACAGCTGTACCGCTGAAGCCGCTCGTAGGAACGGCTGTGGAGGGATCATGTTTTAAAGTTTAATACGGTCGAGAGTATGCTGGAACTAGAGCTGGGACATGCTTATGCTGGGATAACATCCCGGGTCCAGTCCCAGTCTGACCAATCAGGGAGCAGTATTCTTTCTTGTCATTGTATAATGCATCTTTTTACCCAAGAAAAAAGTAATCCGATCGATTTGTTAGCCAAGACATATTTTGTTCATACTCCCTATTCTCAAATCTACTGTGAACTAGCAGTCCATAACATTCAGTGGTCATCTGAATGAAATGTGTGGTTTATCATCCACTAGGGGCAACAGAGATTCATCATTCTGCAAGAATGGCCACTGTTTGCAGAGTATCAATCCCACTTTACATACAAATGAATTATATTTTGTGCAGAATGTCAGTGGTTCCTCTCTCTTTCATTCCTTCAATTTTGTTATTAGGGTGTCTTTTCTTTCAGTTCCCTCTACTTTGCTTCTGGCTACTTTAATATAACTCGATTATCATATCCCCATTCTTGAACTCTAACCTCAAGTTTATCTATCTTGATTTTGAAATATTTACTTCTGGTACAGTTCCACTTCAGGCGGAGCATTTGCCTGAAGGGAAGTGATTCCTTTCATTTTTATGTTTGCTTACGTGCATGCTCAAGAAACATGATGTGACAGCTTAGGAGAGAAGCAGGTTGTGGAGGCGTGGCAGTGTTACAGCCAAGGGAGGCACTGCATTTGGGGGCTTGGCACTGGTGGACCAATGGAGGCACAGTGTGCTGATGACACTGGTCTCCAAAAAATGCACCAAGTTGTAAAGTTTTTGTTGCAGCAATCAGGGGCCGCCTCGTCATTGCAGCATCAGTCATTGTGCTGCAATGAGGGAGTGACCCGTCATTGCAGGGCAGAACGTTAGCTAGCCTAATACTGTTTGTGAGCATGGCGGGTGGCTTGCCGCCGCATTCACAAACCATATTAGGCAGCCTCCTATGCTGAGGGGGTGCTCAATCCCCCTCGGCAGCATGTTCCCCCCAAACGGTCTTTGTTGGTTGTCGGGGCCCCAATCCCGCCGGCTTCAGTGCCGCAATGTTTATTTAGCGATGGGGAGCGACCCCATCGGCGTGATGCTAACCGGGTTTTGTTGCCTGCCGACAGGGTGCCCAATCTCCGTCTGCATGCTGTCCCCCCATTTTCTTGTGTGCCAAGGGTGCCCAATCCTGTTGGCTACAGTTGCCCCTCAAAAAAGAGTCCATTGGCACACTGGGAGCCCACCACAGCGTGCCAAATGCCCCTGTAAAATTGGAAACTGTTCCGCATTGTCTTTTTGTTTTTTTTCCCTGTAAGGAAAAAACGGTCCCTCACAGTGTGCCAGACTCCCCTCCCACAACCCGTGCCCACCCACTGCGCACCCTGCCTCCCCACACTGCCCTCACCCCATACACTTACCTCCGGAGTCTGGCATGACGATCTTTGGTGGACCAGGAACACGTCTGCACTCTTCAAAGCTGACTGCAAACTGAGGAAATGCCAGTAAACTGTATAATGTAATAAATATATTTTTTTCAACTTTGCTGCATATCTCAGGCATTTTTTGGAATTTTGGCAACAAATTTTCAATATGGGGTTCTTGGGACCCCTCCTCATGAATTCTGTCACTGTCATGGTGTTACTCGGTGCCGAAGGGTGATTTCGTGGTCACTGTGTGAAATCACCTTTCAGGACTGATTAATGAAATGACAGTGCCAGTGTTCATAAGGAGGGCTCTCAAAAAGCCTATGTTACAAATTTGGTGAAACAATTCCTAAAAATGACTGTTTTACAAGTGTGTGTTGCGCAGTTCCTACACACGCTCATAAGTTCATGAATTTGTATCATTTGCACTCCAGATTTTCAACATTGCCATTTTATCACACCTACGTATGAGCAGTACAGCTGTCATTTTTTCACATCTCACCCAAAATGTGTTTCCGTGCATGTAGTGCTCAATGGCGCAGTCGGTGTGCGAAATCAATGTTTGGGGCAGATTAAGAAAATCACAGTGACACACTTCATGAGCAGAGGTCTTACAATGGCTGTGTTGAACATTTAGTAGAGAAATTCCTAAAAATGACTGTTTTACGAGCGTGCATTGAGCAGTTCCTACGCACGCTCATAAGTTCGAGAATTTGTAACATTTGCACTCCAGATTTTCAACATTGCCATTTTATCACACCTACTTATGAGCAATATAGCTGTCATTTTTCACATCTCATCCAAAATGTGTTTCCGTGCATGTAGCGCACAATGGCGCAGTCGGTGTGTGAAATCAATGTTTGGGACAGATTAAGAAAATCACAGTGACACTGTTCATGAGCAGAGGTCTTAAAATGGCTATGTTGAAAATTTGGTGAAATAATTCCTAAAAATGTCTGTTTTACGAGTGCGCGTTACGCAGTTCACATGCATGCTCGTAAGTGCATGAATTTTTAACATTTGCTGTCCCAGAATTTCAACAATGCCATTTTACCACACCTACTTATGAACAGTACAGCTTTAATTTTGTACATCTCGCACAAAATGTGTTTCTGTGCATGTAACACACAATGGTGCAGTTGGTGTGCGAAATCAATGTTTTGGACAGATTAAGAAAATCACAGTGACACTGTTCATTAGCAGAGGTCCTAAAATGTCTATGTTGAAAATTTGATGAGAAAAGTTCATAAAATGACTGTGTTACGAGCGTGCGTTGCGAAGTTTCTAGTTACGCGCGTACCTTCGCACATTTGCAATATTTTCACTCCAGATTGCCAACACTGCCATTTGCCCACACCTCCTTATGAGCAGTACAGCTGTCATTTTTCACATCCTGGCCCAGATGTGTTTTTGCACTTCCGGCACAGACAAGCGCGGTCGTTGTGGGAAATCCGTGTTCGGGACACATTAGGAAAATCACACTGACACTATTCATTAGCAGAGGTCCTAAAATGGCTATGTTGAAAATTTGGTGACAAAAGTCCATAAACTGTGTTACGAGCATGCATTGCACAGTTTCCATGCATGCTTGTAACTTCGCACATTTGCAATATTTTCACGCCATATTTTCAGCATTGCCATTTTTCCGCACCTCCTTATGAACAGTACAGCTGTCATTTTTCACATCCTGGCCAACATGTGTTTCTGCGCTTCTGGCACAGAATAGCGCAGTGGGTGTGGGAAATCACTGTTTAGAACACATTACAAAAATCACAGTGACACTGTTCATTAGCAGAGGTCCTAAAATGCCTATGTTGAACATTTGGTGATGAAAGTCCATAAAATGACTGTGTTATGAGTGTGCATTGCGCTGTTTCCACGCACGCTTATAACTTTGCACATTTGTAAAATTTTCACTCCAGATTTTCAACATTGCCATTTTCCCACACCTCCTTATGAACAGTACAGTTGTCATTTTTCACATCCTGGTTGAAATGTGTTTTTGCAGTTCCAGCGTAGAATACCGTGGTTGCTATGGGACATCAGTGTTCAGGACACAGTAACAAAATCACAGTGACACTGTTCATGACTGCAGGTCGTTAAATGCCTATGTTGAAAATCTGGTGATGAAACTCCGTAAAATGACTGTGTTATTCGCATGTCTGCGCGGTTTCCACGTATGCTCGGAAGTGCAAGCATTTTTAATATTCCCACTACACATTTTCAACATTGCCATCTCTTCATACCTCCCTATGGATGGTACTGCTGTCATTCTTCACATCCTGCCCGATCTGTGTTTTCGTACATGTGGTGCAGAATGGCACTGTCACTGTTGGAAGTCAGTTTTCAGGACACATTGACAAAATCACACTGCCGCTGTTCATGACAAGAGGTCCCAAATGCTTTGATGAGGTGGGGTCACAAAAAGGCCATGTTCAAAATGTGTACTGTGAATACCAACAAATGCCTGAGGCATTACGGTTTCTAACCATAACATCCTAGCCTGTACAGACAGACAGGCATCGGGGTGTGCCTTTGGATTGCCGCTTGTACTGTTCATGACATCCCACCCCCACCCCCCAGCCACTGACAGGCATCGAGGTGTACCTTGGACTCTTGGTCTCAAGACTTCTCCCCATTCTCCTATGCTGCACCCATTTCAACGTATGTCCTTATGGAATGGGGTGACTGTAAAGCCAAACACCCTACGGCACAGCTCAACATGTGTCAGTATCTGCAGAATAGAGTGAGGTGACATGGCTTGACTGTCATGGGTGATAACCCAAAACCTTACCCCCAAATCCTGTCTGTCTCTATAGGATGGAGGTGGGGTTCATATGAAGTTCAGTACTTCACTGCCATTCCTATTCTGTATCTGTATAACTCCTGTATTTCTAATGCTAATACCAGCAAGCAAACATTCGGCATTGACAAATGCTTGTTTAGGGTCTGTACTACTCGCATGAAGGTAGGAAATAGTAGCAGTCAGTTTTCTGAAAGTTTTCATTCAGGAACATTTTTCTGGTGTGCCTTGTTACAGTAATGTCTAGAAAATCTATAGTAGTTCTGCTACTTTTGTGGGTAAATTTCAGTCCAATGGAGTTGTCTATCATTTAGCCAAGACATAAATCAATCAATCAATCAATCAAAATCTTTATTTAATCAGGCGAACATCATTGAGCATAGCTCATTGACAAGATGGACCTAAATGACGTCCTCAATATAGCTATACCACTGTGTGTGGGAAATCTAGTGAGAAAATGGTCTGGCTCTCTCAAAGACCTGATATGAGGTTTACATAAGCTGCGGTCATACAAGTTCCCACTGCCGTTCCCAATTTTTGTAGAAATAGTGGTTTCCATTAAACTCAAAGAGGTTACATACTAGAATGAAGTGCACACTCTGAATCAGAAACTTAACTGGATTACTGTTCAGATTCATTTCCAATAATCATGGCAGGCATTTAAGCCACACCCGTGCTGTATAGAGTAATACAAAGCTTTCAGGTCTCTCATGACCCACGAGAAAATGATTTCCTTGAAATCCTGTAGTCTGAGTAGAAAGTCACCTGTGTTTCTGATGTGGGATCACAATCTGGCCACCTCTGTTTTTAGGAAAAAATTCCACAAAAACTGACAATTTGTCCATAAGTGATCCCACCCCAGAGACAACCGGGCAACCAGGAGTGAGGAACTCAAAATTGTTATGCATTTTGGGAGTGCTTAGAAAACTGGTATGACAGGGTTAGGTGTCCACAGCTACTGAAATTCTTTCTCAGTTATATTCCCTGATTTCCTAGTGCCTCCACTAACTCTTCATAATGAGATTTGAATTTTTGAACAGGATTACCAAGTAGCAATTTATATTTTTCCTTATCCTCTAGGATATCATGTACCATTTCTAAATACATGGTTATATCCATAACCACTGTATTCCCTCCCTTGTCAGCTGGCTTCACCTTAGCATCTTTCTATAGGCTGTCCTTTTTCTACAGCTAAGACTGCTATACTTTTGACTATTAGATTGTTCTGGTAGTAGTCTATTAACTTCTTTCCAAGCTTGCCCTTAAAACTAAGATGTTATTATTCTGAGTTATAGAGCAAAAAAACAGGTTTAGGACAGAATTTTCTTTTCTGGAGCCTCCAAAAATCCCTTCCTAGACTTGTCATTACTTTGTCATTGGTATGCCCAGCATTCCCATTACCAGGTACACTAGTAAAGGCTGAAAACAGCTTCTACATCAGAGTTATACTGTGCATAAGTTCCCAAAAACAGCTCATTCAAAAAATCAAAATGAGTACTATCCTGCAAGTCTATGTTGTGCGTACTGTCAATTTCCGTATAATTTCTGGTTTCAGCTTGACCTGTTCTTTCAGAAGACAAATGTTCTTGCAGTCAGTTTTCTGAAAGACTTAAACATAACAAGGTTAATTTCAAACTCGTTCACTTTTGGATGTAGGGGAGAAGGCAAACTTTTCTTTAGAATACTCATCTGTTGGTGTGTCAAGACTTTCTGAGAAATATCGATTATTTGTGATTCTTGGAAATTATTTTTCTTTCGGCTCTTATTGGCTTCCCATCTCCTGTCTTTCCCTTTTGTGCCTCTCCTCACTTTTTGGGATGTTTTTGCTCCTTTGTGGCACTGCTCCATTCTCTACAAAAAGCTGGTTATTAGTTGTGACTTCTTCCATGTCCAAGAAACTTAAGTCAGAACTGGTTTCATTTACTTTCTCTTGAAAAGAGACCCGAGTGCTAATATCACCTAATACTGCCCCTGTCAGTGAGCACCAGGTCCAGTATTGTCCATCAGGAGTGGGTTCTCTGAGTAGTTGCCTGAGAAATCCCCCCTGCATGGAGTCTAGGATGACTCTGCTTCAAGCTGAGGCCTGGGAGGCTCAAATCTACATCGACAGATTGAAGTTCCCCAGCAGAAGCACCTCCCCCTTTTCTGCCATCACGCTGATTGCTTCCTCCAGTGTCTTATCCAGTTCCTCTACCTGTGTTGGAGGTCTGTATATCACCTCATCAGAATAGTGGCTCTGGTTCCTTTCTTAAGGTGACAACAGTACCTCTAACCCCTCCTTTCCCCCTTGGTTTCCTTGCATCTCTGTCACTTTTACATACAGCATAACCCCTCCTCCTTTCCTCCCCTCTCTGAACTGTTTTGTTATTGCTGTGGTCTTGGATTAATAGAATCCTTATCTTGAACTTCAGTTATGCTGCTACTTTTACCATTAGCCTATTCACTGACTGAATATTATGGTTTAACTGTTTTTTTTTCCCAAGTGTTGTCAATAATTTCACTATTACCAATGGGGGATCTAAAGTATTTATTTAACACTTCTTAAATCATGATTGCATACCTGCCTGCCTGCATAACTGCCCTGCTGCCCTAACATTCCTGAGGATCTGCTGCCCATCCCTGCTGTCAGCTGTTGTGCCAGATAAGCACCTTATCTCCCTCTCCCCCTCCACTTCATGTTACCATATCTGTCCCTCTAACAACTCAGTCCCCCACCAGAAACTGCTTCCTCCTCTGCTGGGGCCCTCTGCTTCCTGCCTTGGGGCCTCACCCTATGGAGGACCCCCACATCCTCCCTTGCCACTACTGCAGGTGCCTCTTCCCAGTAGTCCTGTTCCACCAGAATGGCGAAGGAATTTTGTAATGGCACACGCTGAAAATTGCCATCTTCCATGGTTTCTGTGAAAATAATGATGGAATTCACAAGTTTTTCCATGTTTACTATTGGCATTTTCCATGGATGGACGCACACAAAGCACTGAACATCAAAACATACAGTAGCATGTAATTCAGTAGGAAAGTACAACTCTCCATGAGCTCATGGAAATAAACTACTATGGGATCACAGTAATCATAGAAAACCAAAGGAAAAACTTACAAATTTTATCATTTTTTCAATGGAAACCAATATGTTCAACTATTCTATGATTTTCAAGCACAGTTTCCATGGTACATTCCATGGAATATATGAAAAATCTAGGGGATAGTGTACACTGATGGGGAGAATGTCAGTGTTTTTTCAGTCCATGCTATTTGCCTATATTATTGAACACTGAAGTTTTCAGCTTACTGCATTTATAAAATGTACATGTGAATAACACCTTAGAGATAAATGATTTATTTTAGCCACTAAAGCAGTCTGAATGAGGGTAATTTATTCATACTTTGTCCATTTATCTTCATTTTAGACAGGCCACCATGGAAACCTAAACCAATGGAAAAGCAGCTTGAACAATACCTGATGACATCACAGTGGCATATGTTGCACTCAAAACAGAACAGGGAAATACAATTGAAACAGTTAGAGGACAGGAAATCATTTCTAACTGGCAGTTGTTTATAAAGTTTTTATTTTCAGAAATGATATGCATTTCCCTAAAGTATCCCTATTAAACTGTACCTGAATAAAAAGTGACATGAACATCTGTATTTTGCATTGTTTTGTCTTTATGGGTAGCATTCTGTTACAGTTCTTGTCATGGAACCTGTGATCTGGACTTTTAACTATGTCATGGTTTGTGCACAGAATTCTGAGCAAGATTCTGATAAGTTAACATCTCTCAGTTAGGGAGGGCATGGCCTAACTGGGAAAGGAGATGGTCACTTGAAAGGAGAGCTCCTCATCCATTCACATATTATACTTCGCATCCTGCCTCAACTAACCCTATTTTGGCTTTTTTTGCACTTAAAAAGTTTACACAATGGCTTCTACATCAAAATCTTCAAAGACCCAGGCAAAAATAAACTTTAAATAGACCAGAGACATCTCGAAGAACACAGGACTGGAGGCCCCAGCCACGCGGAGTAACACACGCTCTAACCAAGAAGAAGGAGATCAGCCTGACAAAGGTAAGAAATCGGCAGGCAACTCCTCATACTAGATGTTGGAAAAGCTGTTTAAGGACTTGAAATACGGACTCACTATGAAAATGCAAGCTGGTTTTGAAAATATGTCTTCCCAGCTCCAACATCTGCAACAGATGATTAATTCTGTCTTGGAAATGGTCGATCAGCATGACTAACGACTGCAGGAGCTGGAGTCTCGAACTGGTGCCCAAAAAGATGAATTATCCATAGCAATGGCTGATCTGCAATGGGCGATGAAGGACATAGCCCTTCTCAAACAAATATTAGACAATCATGAGATTAGAGAGAGGAGATGCAATGTGAGAGTGGTGGGCAAGCCGGAGGGATCGGAGGGGACAGACTGTGCTATCTTTCTACAAAAATGGCTGCGACAAACCTTGCAAATTCCTAATCTTATCTTGTTGGAAATTCAGTGAGACCATCGATCCCCAGGTCACAAACCCTCCCTTGCTCAATGTCCAAGGCATATAATAGTAAAGTTCTTGAGATACCAGGACAGGCAAGCAGTACTGGACATGGCTAGAAAACTGGACAATTTAATGATGAAAAATCCAGGGTAAGCATATTTCCTGACTTTTCCAGACAGCATCAGAGCCAGAGGCAGGCTTTCCAGCCCATCAAATGGAAACTACATGACCTTGACTGGCCCTTCGCCTTGGTGTATCCAGCATGCCTGATAATTAGGAAGCCCGGGGTTAAGCAGAGAGCTTTCCTAGACCCAGAAGCAGCAATGGCATACATAAGAGAAGAAAGACAACAGGAGGCCCTGCATGGAGAGTGTGAGCAAGAAGAGCTGGAACAGTGATTTAACAAATCATGAAGGTACTGTGTATCATGTCTTTTTGGGGGTGGGAGTATTGGTGGGGGATTGTCTGACTCATGTCCCGCAACACGGTTGTAGCCCATAAGGCTGGGCCACAATGCCTCCCCCCTCCAGACTCACCAAGCCTGAGTCAGGGCTGCTCCTGGGATCCCTTGGCAGTTCCTACCACTCATGGCTGCTGTAAGTCGCTATATTTTGACCCTAACAACTCGGGACAGGAGGCAAAATTTACAGAATATCTCAAAGCAGAGAGTGAAGTTCTACTATTTATTACAGTGGCCTCTATTCTTCTGATTTCACTAGCGCTATTCTGGATTGTGTGTGGCTATACACCTCGCCATTTTCTATGCAGGCAGAAACAGGCCTAGTCCAGGACTCTGAGACTGTCATGGGCCACTGATTGTGGAGAATACAAAACATTAATCGAAACACTAATGTAAAAAGCTAAATTCTATGTGTTGTGACAGTTGCGGGTGGTGGGAAAGGGGGGCTCTGATTTGGATATTAACACACGGGGGCCAAAGTTAAACATGATCTTTTATGTCTAACTATAGGTTAAAAAGCAAACACGGCCTAGAGAAACTGCAGCGAAGAGACGGGGGGTGATGTGGGATGAAGGGGAAATATGAAATGGCTGAGCTATTGTATCAAATCTGTGAAACCATAAAATTCAGGGGGGCTGTGTTTCCAGGGGTGAACTCAGTCACAACAGGCATACGGCCTTACCTGGAGGACCACATCCCATGGAGCCCTAGGCTACCTAGAAGTGTGCAAGTCCAATTTGAGTGCTCCTTGTCCACATACTCCAGACCGATAGGGAAGGGGTGAAGTACAAAAATCTGACTACAGTAGTGTCAAGGGATTAAGGAATTATATGATTTATAAGGATGGATGGCCCAGCTCCATCCACAGAGAAAAATGGGTAAGAGGGTGCCTGTTATTTTAGGCAGGGGAGGGAAAGGGGAAGGGGATTCCTCCAGTTGGAGGTTTATTTTGACTATTTTTGCCATTTGGATTTTAATCTTAGGGGTCATGGGGGGAGGGTTAGCTAGAGGGGGTTTTGGGGATTGCTTTTTGTATCAAAAGGGTGGTCTGAAGCTTAAGACACCCTGCAGAGTGATGGGGAAATGTTTCAGGTTTCTTTGTGTTGGGGGGGAGGGCAAATAGGCCCGAGATAGGGTCCTAGGGATATTTCTCTTAGCTGTTGTGGGTTTGTTGATGAGGTGGGTCTCCGGGGAAGCATTGTTTAAAAAAGAAGAAAAACCAATCAGCAAAAGTGGTGACCAGAAGAGTTACAATATGTATGTTGTGGAGGGGACATGTGATCACTTAGATACAACATATTTTATACCATGGGGAGCCCAAATTTCATGACATGGAATGTCAACAGGCTCAGAACAGTGGTGAAACATAAAAAGGTCCTGACCTATATCAGGAAAAAAAAAGGGGATATTATTTTCTGCAAGAACTTCACATGACACAGCAGGAAGCTGCCAGGCTAGCCTCCTCTTGGGGGGGGGGGGACTTGATAGTCACACCCTTTACGTCGAGGGCTAGAGGGGTAGCAATTTGGATTTGCCTTCTCTCAGAGTAGAAACCCACAATGTCTTAGTAGACAAATAGGGAAGATATATAATTGTAGATGCAATTGTAAACCAGGTACATATACCTTAGTGCCCTCTATGGTCCAAATTTTGACTCCCCAGATTTTTTCTACCACCTTTCGATAGCCATAGCTTCCTTTACTGGTAGTTTGATAATTGGTGGGGAGCTTAATACATATTGGGATCACACTCTAGACTACTCGGGTACCCAACGTAGATCGCAGGCCAGGAGTGTGGGGGCTATGGGGGATATGATGAGGGAGAGAAACTTAACAGAAATCTGGAGATACAAACACGCCCAGGATAGAGAATATTCTTTCTATTCCCACTCACATAGTTTATACTAGACTCAATTACATTTTTTGCCTGAAGGTTGCACTGCAGGGAGTGATTGAAGCCAAATATGTACCCATCTTGATCTCCGATCATGCCCCACTCGTACTTACCCTGCAGATTAATAGGGAAAGCCCCCAGCCCAAACTTTGGAAGATGGATCCCATGCTTCTAAATGACCAAACATTCATGAATTCCATCTCTCAAAAGCTTAAGGAATTTATAACCCTAAACATAACAGGTGATGTGGTTTTTCAGACAGTATGGGATGCTATGAAGGCTTTTATCAAGAGTGAGGCATCCTATGTAAGGAAAAAGAAACTCCAGGAAGAAGAGGTGCTTGAAAAAGAGATTGTGAAATTGGACAAGCAGAACATTGCACAGGGAAACATAGATATGAGTGCTCTAGGTCTTCTAAAGGGGAAACTTAATCAATTGGTGTCTAGGTGACTGGAGAGAGATTTATTGATCTCTCACTCCCATGCATATTTTGAAGGAAGGAGATGAAGCAGGAAAATTCCTAGCTTGGCAAATAAAAAAAAAAAGAGCTGAGAGGACTATCCTAGAAATAGAAAAGGAGGACGGTTCCATTACTGCAAACCAACAAGAAATAAGCCCAGAGTTCAGGAATTTTTACCAAAACCTTTATACCTCCCAGGCTCTCCAAGACCCCCTGCCGGCAGCCTTTCTGAATATGATTAAGTTGCCGGAGTTGTCTCCAGAACAGTTACACCAACTAGACAACCCCATTTCAGAGGGAGAACTGCACAGGGCAGTATGGTCTACTAAGAGAGGGAAGGCACTTGGACCAGATGGTATTCCATCTGAGTTCTATAAACAGCTCTGGGACACTCTGGATGCACTGATGCACAAGATGGTGTGTGCAGCTTTCAAGAGGGGTACCCTCTCATGGTTCCAACTATTGGCCACTATTACGGTTCTGCCAGAATTGGGTAAGGACCCCTGAAAGTGTTGTTCATATAGGCCAACATCGCTGCTGAATGCAGAGTACAAAATTATGGTTAAGCTTCTGGCCCACCGCCTTGAAGGAGTCCTCCTTGGTCTGGTGCACCCAGACCAGAGGGGCTTTGTGGGGTTGGGGGGAGACAGGCCAAGCACAACTTATGACATGCCATGAATATCATTTACCAATGGTCAAGGAGAAGTACGGGAGAGAATCGGGGACTCTTGGCACTAAATGCCGAAAAGGCTTTTGACCAGGTTGAATGGTACTTTATGTTTGAGGTCCTTGAAAAATTTCAGTTTGGCCCAAATATTAGGTCCTAGATAGGATATTTTTACACCACCCCAAAAGCAGAGATGCTGACAAATGGCACAATGTCTGTACCATTTACGCTTACCCGGGGCACCAGACAGGGCTGCCCCTTATCGACCCTCCCGTCGATCCTTACCATCGAGGCACTTGCAGTAGCAATATGGAACCACAAGGACTTAAAGGGCTTTGAGTGGAAGGGAGAGAACCATATCATTTTCCTCTTTGAAGATGACATTTTGTTGTTCGTCACATGGCCAGAGAAAGCACTAAAGGCCCTCACAGGTTTATTTTCTATATACAGTCCAGTATCTGGCCACAAAATTAACTGGAGTAAATGTGAATGGCTCCCTTTGGGAGACAGGAAGGACTCAGTGGAAATAGGGAGAGCTCAGCTACACCCATCCACAGAGATTAAATACCTGGGTATCAAACTAGCAAAGAAAATATCCAAATTAGTGTAGGTTAATTATAAACCCCTAGTTCGCAAGGTGAAGGAGGATTGCCTAAGATGGCAGGCTCTCCCTTTTACATTAATAGGTAGAGTTAATCTGGCTAAAATGTGTATTTTACCACAATGTTTATATCTCTTTCAGTCTATCCCCATCCAGATCCCATTAAAGTATTTATGCACCCTGGAAGGTGTCATAACTTCCCTCATTTGACAGGGAAAACACCCCAGAATTAAAAAAAGATGCACTGTGGCCTCCAGTGAAGAGGGGAGCCTTCCCAATCTGCAGTTATATTATCTGGCAGCTCAGTTGGCCTTTGTTGAAGATATTAAACCAGGTAATACTGCCAAAAGGGCATGGACAATTTTGGAAGAGGTAGATGGGGGTATATACCATTCCCTTATGGCCCCAAGTATGCTACTCCAAAACTTCTCCTTGATCAAGAACCCATTCACTAGAAGTTTGGTTAAAGTATGAGCCAATGCACACAAAATTTTGGGATTGACAGATACACTGTCCCCAGAAGCCTCCATAGAGGCTATAATGAAGCAATGGGGAGTGGGAATAGTGGAGGATGAGAGAATCTTGACAGAATGGTCGGGGCAGGGCTACTCCTCCTTTCTCATTTATGAGGACAATAACCTAATGAATTCCCTGCAGCTGAGAAGAAAGTATAGACTGGAAGTCTCCAATGTTTGTACTTATTGCAAAATAAGAAGCAGGCTCCTAGATGGAGGAGGACTTAATGAACCCACCCATACCCATCTTGAGGAAATTTTTTCATCAACCACCTTGACCAACAAAGTTAAACCACTAAGCAGACGCTATAAGTTGCTTTTGGGGGCACTGCAGGACCCTCTTTCTAGATTAAAGCGAAGGTGGAGAGATAATTTGACACCTGACAGTTTACCAGGAGGAGACTGGGAAAGGCTTCTGAAACATGGTATGGAATGCTCGGTCAATAACAGATTGAGAGCTATTCACTTGAACTACCTACACAGAGTATACTTCACCCCAGAAGTTGCTCATTTAAATAGACCCCTCGACCTCAAACATATGCCCGAAATGTAAAATCCACACAGGTACCTTTTATCACTTGGTTTGAGCATGCCCTCAGGTGATATAATTCTGGGCTGAGGTAAATAAGATCTTGTCTTGAACCCTCTCAATCCCTGCAGCCCTAGATCCAATTGAAGTTTTGCTAGGACTCCATAGAAGGGATGCCCGTAGGAAGAAGGGAAACGAAGACCTTCTGGCACTAGGATATGTGATTGGTAAAAAGGTCTTAGCCATGCACTGGGGTTTTGATACAATCCCCACAATAGCTCAATGGACCCAAGCCCTGCCCCAGTGTATACGCTTGGAGCGTACACAATATGCAGTCAGAGGTTAACTGAACAAATACCACTCCATCTGGGAGCCCATGGAGCTAGCCATACAAAACAATGTGTTCCCCATCCACTAAACAAGCTCAAGAGTTCAGGTTTAGCAGCCAGAGCTCTAGACTTTCAGGGCAAATCAGCTTCCCTTGTCCCATGGAGTATAACTGAATACAAGTTACAAGAGGAAAAATGCCTCTGAAAGTGCTATCTAAATTTACTAACTTTTATATAACAAGTAATTGGATGGCTTGTAGTGTGTACCACAGCTGTCTCCTTTTACCATACGTATGTATGGATTTTCTACTTTGCTGATTTTACTTAAAGTTTACAAAAAAACTCACAATTAGCATTCTACACACAAACTGTGACATGGTAAACACTCCAAACTACCATTTCCATGTAAAAAACTGTGCAGCATGTTACCCATAACAAGAAAACAATTGAAAACACTGTTTTTACTTCAGTGTTTATTAAGGAACACTAACATATGGATCATTTGGAGGTGTACATTTCATTGCTGTAAACAGGAACATTATTAACTGCTGCCAATTAGAATTAATTTCCTTTCCCCCTTTAAATCCTTATAAAGCACTCTAATTTTATAATTTTGCCATTATACATTGCATCAATCTGACACACAACAGCCTAACTCAGAATAAGCCATTTATCATCATTTGTGAGGGGGCAGGGCTTATGTAACTTAGTCGTGGTTCCTCCACTTGTGAGTTATTGCCCTACCCCCTCACATTAGAAGATAAATGGCATATTTTGAGTCAGCTCATTGCGTAACCAATATGTATGCAGAATACAATTGCTGTGTTATCCTGAAGTGGCTGTTATGGAATCGTTTTATATTGGCTGCTGAGTGCCTGATGCCTTTTCTAAATGTAGATTTAGCTTGAACCCAGAGCGTTGTCTTGGCCCTCTAGTGGCCCATTTAGTTAGTTTTAATATTGCAAACATATAAAGGGTGCAATATGTTTTTAAAAGAAGTGAATATAACTTTTGAAAAATAAATCTGCAGTTCCTCCTTGAAATATTTTGTGGTTCTTTGTAGTTGACATTTTCTATTATCACAAAACTAAATGTTATTTAATTTGTTTCACAAGCAGTTTGAAAAATAACAGTGAAAACTCACTAGTTGCATTTCATATACAAAGCAATTGTTATAAAAGTTGAAAGTCTTTTAGTAATGCATTAAAACACAATTAATGAAATAGTCACTTGCCTATTTAATACTGTAGATGTGAACTTCTGCTATTTAAGCACTGCTAGGCCTCCCAAGACATCTCTTCTAGTCTCAATGTAAGATTGTGTGGCAACTGCCTTTTTTCAATCTATCGCTTAGTTACTATTTGTGGACTGCTAAGACCTACAGGTTAGCAAAATACCCCATTTCAAAGAACTTTAAAGGGACCTGAAATTTTACTTCCCCTTTAAGAAGTTATAAGTGTGTTTTTTTGTTTTTTTTTTGTTACAGTTTATTTACCTTGCATAGCCCAGTCAAGATGCAACATCTAATTTCCAGTGGGGTCATGCTGCTACCCCTTTCTGCAGCTGGGGGTACTGGAGCACTGGGAGGTTGAATAGCTTGCCCAAGGTTACACAGTGAGTATTTGGCACTAGTGGTGTTTGAAACTGTGATCTCCTGGTTTCTGAGGCAGTGCACTAACCACTAGACCACACTGGACACAAAACTGGCATTTTATATCAACGTTTACCTGTTTCTATTTTTGCATATATCTGTTAGTATGAATGTTGAACAGTGTCTTTGTGAAGCCAGCAAGCACTGTGAACTGCGCTATCCCACTGGTTAACATATACTATTATGACATACTGACATTATGAAGTAGGGTGCTGATGACATCAGCGTTGCCATGTTATTGCCACAATTTTTACGTCAAATTGGTGAACAGCACATTTGTCATGATAGGAGGAGACAATAAAGAGAATAATGCATGTCTGCATGTAAACATGGTGGCAACTTCATTGATCAAAGTTGTGGGCAGAATAGGGGGGAAGGGAGGGGAAGAAAAAGGGGAAATTATTTAACCAGGAAAGGCACACTAAACGGAAGCTTGTTTCCAGGTGCGATCTAGGAGGACAAGGAAGTTAAGTGATTTTATCAGGGTCACACAGTATGCAAGTAGTGGTGGGCGAAGTGGGCACAATCTACTCCGCAAAGTGATTCACGGAGTAATGTGGAATTTGCAAAGTACTCCACAACGCGAAGCAGAGTACTTTACATCATAATGAGGAACGCGAAGTCTATTAAAAGTAATGACTTTGCGTTATTACACTTTCCCCAAACCACTACTCCACCAATTTTAAGGTGAAGTACATCGAAATCAACGTACTTCACAACACTTCGCCTTGTTGGTGAGCTCCAAATGCAAATTTTGCAATAATTAATGGGATTGCAGGTCACATGGGCTCTAGATTGTTCTGCACAGCCTCAGTTCTGGGTAGTGTGTGTAGGTAGCTGTAGGAGACAGTTTGCTGTATGAGCTCTCTGTGATTCAAACCCTCTAAAAGCTGCTAAAAAAGCCTTTTTGAGTAATTTTTTGGCTCAAACTTTAGTGCATGGATTATAGGAAACCCTCCTGTGCTCATATCATCAAGTGTTTACTGTTTGTGTGTGGATTTTGAATGTTAATGTACAATATTCAGTCTGTGTACTGACAGACGATGGAAGTGTGCTTTGGCGGAGGGGCGTATCTGTGGTGTACATAGATTATAAGTTGGAGAAATAGGGAGTTCTTTGTTTTTTGGTTATATTTTTCTTGTATAACTGTGTTAATGTACACGCAGTAATATTTTCAGTAATTGCTGACATTTTTTTGCTGATTGTGTTGTGGACCTGGTGCAGTAGTGCATAATTTCAGGTTGTTTAAAATATGTGGTATATTACTGAAGTTTTTAATTTGCTATGCATTACTTGTAGACAAAGTGTGTGTGTGTGTGTGTGTGTGTGTGTGTGAGAGTGTGTGTGTGCAATGCGTGACATGAAATAATACACCGTTTATTGTGCCACAGTGTAATTGCAGCAGTGTGACCTTGCTATCCACTGCACTTGCACGATTTTGTACTGCTTTGTGGTATCTTGGTTTTGCACTGTTACTGTAATCTGCAGTCATAGTGCTTCCCCCTCCCCCAACCAGCAAAAGGTATTCTTTTCCAGATTGGATTGTGACTTGAGCACCACTGGTTAGTTAAGGTGTTGTTGAACTTGTTGTGACTTTGCATCTGTATCTCTTGTTGAAGCCGCTGTTTTTTTTTTTTTTGGCTTGACATCCAGCGGCCCAGAATGAATGTTCCAAAATCTAGATTTGTTTAGAAGTTTCTTGTTGATCCCCCAAAATGCCCGCAAAGAGACATGCAAGCAAAGCTGTTTCTCGCCATGGCACTGCTGCCAGTGGTAAGATTGTCTGTGGGCGTGGTAGTATGCAGAAGTGCAGTGCTGATATGAGGAAAGGTATTTCTCCTTCAATGTTTTTTACAGCACAATCAGTAGCTTCACTCATAGTTGGAGGAGATGATGTTGTCTCACCTGGTGGTGTTAGTGCAGTTGCTGGTGGTATGAGTATTGCTGCCTCAAGTTCCACTTCTGATCAGTTGACCATGTCCAAAAACATAGTTGAGTGTAAAGCAGTGAGTGACAGTGTAGATGATGTCATACTCCCTAGTAACATCCCATTGGTAACCGAAGATGAGGATTCTGATCACCATGGCAATGATAACACACAATGTCACATTTCTTCCACCACAGTTCAGGTCATGCATTTGCCATGCAATGATTCACAGTATGGTGAAAAATTATCGAGTGATGGTGGTGTTTATGATGATGATGAATCTGATGATGATGATGATGCTGCTGTGGTTGCAACATGCAGTCCACATGTCAGCATCCAAGCAGAAGATGTGGACGTGTGAATATGATGATGATGTCAGTGACCCCTGTTGGGAACCGGACAAAAAGAAATTCAAGGTGGCTATGTTTGGGTCTCTTTGCATTAACCCCTTCCCCCCGGTAAAAAGTTGTGATTTATCAGTTTCAGTTGATGATAATGATGACCCAGTAATAATGATAGGTAGTCGTGGTGGTCAGTTGCAGTCCAAGTGTGTCCTGCCTGAAAAATCATGTAGCACACCCCCCACTTCAGGGCTTACAAAACCAGAGTCCAATAAACAGCATCAGGGACATATTAAAAGTAGGGGATCACAATCCCTTGTTTGGAATTTTTTTGTGCAAGATGCAAATGATAAGTCAGTTGTAATCTGCCAGCTTTGTCTTGCGTGTGTGAGGCGAGGTAAAAAGGGGAGCCATCTGGGCACAGGGGGACAGCATACACATCTTAAGAACAGGCACATGGCACTGTGGACCCAGCACAAGATGGCAGCTAATACCTGTACCACAGTGGGGTGTTCACCCTTTTCATCAACCATAATAAGCATGTTATCCCCTTCCATAACTGTAAGATCAAGTAGAAATGTGTGCAGTAGAGATGAAATAACAGCAGAGGATTACTACAGGCATGATGAGGTGGAGGAGCATAATGATTTTGAAATCTTGTCCAGTGGTGGTGAGAGTAGCAGTTTTGGTGGTGCTGGTGGTGGTGGTCAATGCAGTATGTCTAGTAGTGCAAGTGGTACATCAACCTCTGTTCATAAATCTGGGAAAATAACTTAATTTGTGGAATTTTCATCACCTATGCAACTGTCTTCATCAAATGTCCACACTCCACCCCCTGCCATTCGCAGAGCAGAACCATTTGTCATCACACCCCATGTAAAACGTTTAAGTCAGCCCACGTTACAGAGTGTTTTTGCCCATAAGCTGAAGTACCCACCCAGTCATACAGTGTCACGTGAACTTAATGCTGTTGTAGCTAAAATGCTGGCAATTGATCTTTTGCCCTTGTCCTTTGTGGAGAATTCTGAGTTCTGGTGGTTTGCAGCACGTGTCTGTCCAAAATGGAAAGTCCCATCCAGAACATACTTTTCCACCTGTGCCATCCCTGAATTGTACCGTACTGTGTCCGACTCTGTAAGACATGCCCTTCAACATTCCTCCTCTCTATTCATCCATTTAAGTATGGATATGTGGACAAGTGGCAAAATAGTGGAGAGTATAACCGCACATCGGGCGCAGGTGCTGGGTGTTGTTTGTGCTGTTGGTAGTGTGAATAATCAGTGTAGTAAGGTGGAGTGTTGTGGTAGCAATATTCCAGGAATTCAACAGCATGCAATGATTGCTATGCACAATGTGACCTGTTCACACACTGGTGAAAACATGCTGGACTTGGTACTGACTGAAACTGACAAGTGGCTGAATCCCCTGTCCCTGAGAGCTAGGTTCATAGCAAGTGACAATGGGCCAAATGTGATTAAATGCATCACGCATGGTGGCTTTGTTTGGGTTCTATGCATGGCCCACTGTTTAAATCCTGTGGTGCAGGTGTTTCTGCAGCACACTGATATAAAGGAAATGCTGACAGTTGCATGCCGTATCTGTTCTCACTTTTCACACTCTGCAAAGGCCCGTGACCAACTTTGGCAGTTGCAGACCGGAAACAGCCTCCCGCAGCACCGCTTGAAGTTGGAAGTTGTCATCCGGTGGAACTCCACTTTAAACATGGCAGAGAGGTTGTATGAACAATACAAAGCCATCTCAGAATATCTTGTCATGCACACTAGCTGTGACAGTTCCGGGGCCTCCATGTCCATAACGACTGAACAGTGGTGCCTCATGGACTCTGTAATAAAAATGTTGAGGCCTTTGAACATGCCACACAGACAGTGAGTGGCGAGTCTACCTCCATTAGCCAATCAATTCCACTGCTGCAGGTGCTGAAGCAGACATTGGTGAATGTACAGCAAACCCTTGATGTTGCCAGAGACTGTGCTAGCAGTGTGTTGCTGAAACACATGCTGACAGTATTCAACCAAAATCGTCACATCTTGGCATTCAGCATAGTGACAACTTTGCAATAGAAACAATGCTGTACCCACGGTACAAATGTGGAATTGCCTCACTACTGGAGGGCGGGCCTGAACAGGTAAAAAATGTCAGTGGGCAACTGGTGCACTTGGTTCATGGGGCACAGAAGTCACGTGGCAAGGTCAGCAAAGCTCTGCAGCATAATCAGGCTGAAGGTCAACCTGGAGTAGTATCAAGCATATCCTGTAAGGGGAAGGGGACTGCCATTCCAGGTGCTCTGTCATCAAAACCGGTTTGCATTAATCCACTTTGGGAGGCTTTGTCCCACGTGCGGATTTGTGACATAAATGATTCCGGAGAACAGGATGATGCATCAAACACTGGACTTAGTGCAGCACAGAGAATGGTCGAGTCATGTTTTTCTGAAAACAGGCATCTGTCAATCACTGATGATCCCCTTTTATACTGGAGTGGAAAGGTCAGTGAATGGGCAGAGCTGACAGCAGTGGCACTGAAGTACCTGACATGCCCACCCTCCAGTGTAAGTGTCGAGAGGGTATTCAGCTCAGCAGGTGCAATAGTTCAGGATCGTCATACAAATCTCTCTCTCCTGCAAATGTCAGTTTGCTGACATTCATAAAAATGAATGAGAGGAACATACCAGCTCAGACTGCAACCTCAGTATTCGTACCCCAGCATAGTCATGGTTTTGCTGATGTTGTAGAAATGTACCATCCTGGTGGCACTGGCAGCATGAAATGGCCTACCACTGACATAGATGGGGAGACAATGGAGAAAGAATTTCCCAGTGGGCAGAATTCAGATATAGATGACTGTGGGGGCAGCTTTTTTTATGAGGATGATGATGAGATTAATGTTGGCAGGTTTTAAGTTAAGTGGTTAAAAAGCTGTCGCATTTGTTGTATGATATGTGTTTTCTTTTTCATAAAGTTAAATCAATGTCCCACTCAGAGTGACTCAAATTCCATATTTCACATCACATTTGTAACACAGAGCACAATATATCCTGGCCCCTGGACCACCACTATAAAACTGCTGTTAGCCAGTGCCACCATAGGGAATGTCATCATGTGCCCCCTTGGATCACCACCATAAAACCGCTGCTAGTCACTGCCACCAGGGGAATGACTTTGTGTGCTCCCTGGACCATCCACCACCATAAAACCTCTGTTAGCCACTGCCACCATGGAGAATGTCATTGTGTGCCCCCCAGACCACCACCATAAAACCGCTGCTAGCCACTGCCACCAGGGGGAATGACTTTGTGTGCCCCCTGGACCGTCCACAACCATAAAACTGCTGTTAGCCACTGCCACCACCAGATGCAGGAAGATGTGACAGGGAATGTCATTGTGTGCCCCCCTGGACCACCACCATAAAATCGCTGCTAGCCACTGCCACCAGGGGGAATGGCTTTGTGTGCCCCCCTGGACCGTCCACCACCATAAAACCACTGTTAGACACTGCCACCAGATGCAGGAAGACATGAGAGGGAATGTCATCATGTGCCCCCTTGGACCACTACCATAGAACCACTGTTAGCCACTGCCACCACCAGATGCAGGAAGATGTGAGAGGGAATGTCATCATGTGCCTATGACCACCACCCACCACCACCATTCTGATGATGTTTTCCATTACATGACCTGCCAATGCCAAGGCAGAGGGAGTCAGACAGGAGACCACATCCATCAGCCAGAGGCATAAGGCTTCTTACTATCAATACTTTAAAGTGAGTATGTGTACTAATGTTTTTCATGCTATTTGATTTCCTTTAGCTGTGTTTTGTTTCCTGTTGCTTTTCTGAGCTGCAGTGGTCAAATACACACGGTCAACTTATTTTGTTTTTTACAGGTTAATACAGGTTAATAAATGACTCTCCTTCGCTGAAGGGCTGTATGGTACAGCATTACTGTCTACAGCAACTTATGGGATATCCATTTCCATACCGGTAAGTATATACATTTTATTTCATCTGTTCCTTTTTTTTCATAACAGTGCAAATCCGACTGATGATTCATAAAGTAGGTGACATGTACATCACATAATATTTGTCCAACACATCATACACTGCATTGCAATTTGCAGCAGCTGCAGGTATGCCAGTGTTGAAAAAAGTTTGACCTAGGTCATGTGACTTAACAAGATGTGGTTTTGAAATGTAACTTGAATTAAGACGCAGGGACACTGACACAGTGTATTGGTTACAGCCTGGTACTAAATTTAATTGTGATATGATGATTTGGTCTTCATGTGGCTTCAGTGGGACAGCTTGCTATTTGCTAATCAGCATATATGATGGGGTGGAACAGCCACAGCTTAAACATGAAGTGTTACTGTTGCAATCAAGTTTAATAACCCGTTCATTTCTTTTTTTAGGAAACTTCCAGATGCTTTGTGGTGTCATAGTTGCCTTATCCAAATAACTTGTCCAACATCATACCCCACTGGGCTGGCAGACATGCAATAAGTTGTATGAATCGATGATGACCATGAACATCATTACTGGACTGGAGAAGGGTGCAGATAAAATCTGTAAAGAATTAACCAAACGATAAATCATTAATGAGACCTACTTGCAAATGATAATCCCCCCCCCAAAATACTTACCTTCATTGGATTGAGAGTATTCCAATTCCAACGACACAATTTCTCATCAAGCACAAGCATGCACACACCAACAGTATGTGAGTGACCTGTGACACAAAACAGTACAAACATACAAAATATGCCAGCAGATAAAGGTCTAGAGGTCTATCAAGTCTGCTCAAATGTGCAGCTAGCACCCCTTATTCTGCAGCTGCCCCTCCCTTCCACCCTTCCCCTTCATTAACCCTCCCCCTTGTCCTGTCCCATCCCCTTTTGAAGCAGTCCACTGTTCTACTGAATACCACTTCTGCAGGTAATGCATTCCACCCAGCCACCACCCTCTCAGTAAAAAAAGTGTCTCCTCATCTCCCTCCTGAACCTTCCTCCCTCCAGTCTCATATCATGGCCCCTGGTGTCCCTCCCCTCCCTTACTTTGAACAACCCCTCTGTACTTGTCTTGTTTATTCCTTTCATGTACTTAAAGGTTTCAATCATGTCTCCCCTGACCCTCCTCTGCTCCAGTGAGTACATGTTCAACCCCCTCAGCCTCCTCTCGTATGATAAGTCCCCCAGCCCCTTCATCATCTTTGTCACCCTGCGCTGCACCCCCTCCAGTAACTTAATGTCCCTCTTCAGATACAGACACCAGTACTGCACGCAGTACTCCCAGGTGCAGTCTAACTAATGACCTATACAGTGGCAGAATCACCTCCTCCCTTCTTGAGGATATACCCCTTGCAATACAACCCAGCATTTTGTTGGCCTTTGCAGCTGCCTTCCTACATTGTGCTGAGTTGTTCATTGACCCTGTAATGAGCACCCCCAGATCCTTCTCCTCCTCCTCTGTCTGGGCTAGCTGCACTCCCCCCAGCTGATAACTCCTCCTTGGGTTCTTCATCCCAAAATGCAGCACCTTGCACTTTTTGGCATTAAACCCCAGTGGCATTAGACCCCAGGTGTCTGACCAGGTACAATGACTACATGTATATATATCATATATGTCAACCCCCCCAATATCTATCTATCTATATATATATATATATATATATATATGTGTGTATCAACTCACCAAGGGTACTATTAGTGTACACACAAAGGGTACCCTTCCTGTTGCGGTGATTTCAGCACACTTTGGGCAACCAACAGTTTTCAGTGTCATCAGTTGTGATGGTAAACTCAGTGTTATCCCTCCTTCATATGGTTTGGCAAGACACTGTACATCATCACATCATCATCACAGTAAGGTCAATACACAGCAGAATTACATATAATTGTAACAGCACCAGCAATTCTTGTTACACTACATTTCACTTCGTCAGCACTGGGGAATTTTCTGGACACAAGACAGTTGCATTTTGGGTATGCACAATAATTCTGGTGACTGTGTGTGAGCACTGCGCGCATGACTGAATGCACCATTAATTTTGGGAGACTTTGTAATTCTTGTTGCACTCCAATTTCACTTTGTCAGCACTGGGGGATTTTCTGGACACAAGACAGTTGCATTTTGGGAACTCTGGAGAGTCTGGTAAATATTTTTGGAACCTCAGTAATGTTTATGTTCTGTCGTGCTTTTATGAAGTGTTTGTCAAAAGGCAGGACTGAGCAGTGCAATTATACTGTGATAAACTGCATGTGTGCAGTCCGAGTTCTTTCCTGTGTGTGGACTGCAGACACTGTCCAGCTTCTTGCAAACATATATATATATGCTGATTTGTTGCAGTGTTTATGGTATAAAGAATATAGATAAGAATGTATAACGTGTATTTCATTTGTACCATCAGTAGTAGCAGACAAAGTGATATGATATGTTTTCAGAGGTCTCAGGCCAGTGTGCACCTCAGTCACTCACACAGTGCGGACATGACTTTGCGGTGATAATAGCACAAAAAATCATGCTTTTCAACAAACCATACCCATCAGACATAAAATATTGCTGAGGCACCCAAAATATCTTATGGTGTACAGACATTTTAAAGTCAGAATATATAACAGGTCCTGAAGTCCACTACCACCACACTGTGCTATACCACTGGTGCCGTGTCGTGTTATGGTGCACATCAACTTGCTGCAAAACTGACACTGCCAGTCTAAACTAGAAAGACATCACTTATTCCAGAACAAACTTGTTATTGGCCTCCAAACTCTTCCAGAGAATATTGAAATGTTTTGATTCAAGAGCTTGACTCTGCATGTGAACTTGGTAATGTCCTGGTGCTGGGAGACTTTAATTTTGGGGATATTGACTGGACTAGCTTCTCTGCAAAAACATCAGCTAGTCGACAATTTGCGACTGCTTGTGTTCAGCTTAATTTAAAACAAAGCGTCTTGTCCCCCACTAGAGACGGTAATATCCTGGATCTGGTGTTGCACAGTGATATTCTTAACATTAGTAATGTACAGATTGAAGCCCCACTGGGCAATAGTGATCACAACTGTATCTCTTTTGATTTAATATTTTTGTATACATTGGACACTGATACCACTGTGATTTACATGTATGATAAGGCAGGCATTCCAGGCATGGCACACACCATCAGCCAAACTGACTGGCAAAGAGTGCATTCTGAATTATCTATACAGAAATATTGGGAATTATTATATAGTACTCTAGTACATAAAAAAACCCAGATATATTTCAACAAAGGAAAATACACCAAGGGAAAGCTCAATCCTAAATGGCTTAGTAAGCCAATTTTAAGGCGTATTAAATAAAAAAATAGGAAATATGCAAAACATGTAAAATCTAAAACTGTACATAATTGGGTAAATTATCTCTCTTGTCAAAAGAAATGTAAATCAAGTATTGAAAAATCTAAAAGAAAGTGGGAACTTTACTTGGCTAATAATGCCAACAAATCCAATAGTAAATTCTTCTTTTCATACATTAATTCCTTAAAAAAAAAAAACTGGTGTAAGACTGGACCCATCCTAGTCAGTGATAATACTATACAAGACCCGGCAGTTATGGCTAACATATTTAATTCTGAATTTTATAAGGTATTTTCTGACACCACTTCTACAGGCCCTAGTCTTCAGATAAATGATGATGCTCCAATCATTTTTGAACTTGAAACTATAGCAGATATATTATTAGCACAAAAAAGCAAAACAAGTATGGATTCCAATGGTTTAACTGGACATTTGCTATATCTGTTGACCGATGTCTTGGTGGTCCCTTTGAAACTATTGTTTGAGTCTTGTTTAACCCATAACTTCATCCCTAAGGACTGGAAAAGGGCTATACCTATACATAAAAAGGGCACCAAATCTGATTGGTCAAACTATCGCCCAATAAGTCTGACTTTGCCCCTATGTAAAGGAATGGAAAGATTGATTAAAGATATAATAGAACCTACTTTAAACTTGATAGACAAGAAACAACATGGTTTTAAGAAAGGGAGAGACTGATGGACCAATCTTATCAGTTTTTATGAAGACATTAGTCAACTAGTTGATCGGAAAATACCCTGCGATATTGTGTTTATCGACTTCAGTAAGGCATTTGATATCATGCCCCACTTGACCTCAAGGTCAAAACTACAAAATTTACATATCAATAGGTACATCATAAACTGGATCCATAATTGGCTTTCTAATTGCACACAAGTCATTATTAATGGATGTCCCTCAGACATTGGTAATGTGACCAGTGGCATATCACAGGGCTCCATTTTGGGCCCCTGTCTGTTCAAGGCATTTATTTCTGACCTCACCACTAACTGTTTATCAATATCAGTCAAATATGCTGATGATCTTAACATTGGAGGTCCTTGTTCGAGCACAGATGAGATAGGTATTATCCAGCAGGATTTGGATGTTATCTCGGCTTGGGTTGTTACATGGGGCATGAAGTTAAATAGCAGTAAATGTAAGGTTATGCATTTGGGCCTTAAGAACCCTGAGAGTGTGTATGTTTTAGGTGATTGTACATTGACTATTACAATGGATGAGAAGGACTTGGGCATCATTGTCCCCAATAATTTAGTTTATGAACATCATATTAACAATGCAGTTAGCAGAAGTAATAAGATTATTTGGTCCATTAAATGTAACATCATGTCCAGAGATCCTAGGGTACTGATGCCATTGTTTAGAGTTTATGTTAGGCCACATTTGGAGTATGTATCACAGCTCTGGTGCCCGTATAAAAAGTCCCAAATCAGTCATTTAGAGAAAGTACAGAGGAGATATACCAAGCACCTTAATGGTATGTATTACCTGTCTTATCATGAAAGACTTGAAAGACTTCATCTGTTTTCCATGGAAACTCATCGGTTACAAGGGGACATATTGTTTTTACATGACATAATTCAGGACCCTGAACTAATGACCAAATTGGGACTTGAGTTTAAAGATCGTAGATATGACAAAAGAGGTCATCCACGTCAGCTAATTAGGAAATCACTTAATTATCTATGTAGGAAGCTTTTCTTTATCCTTAGAACTATTAACCCATGGAGCAGACTTCCCCTCTATGTTATTGTTAATAAAGATAAGACTGAATTTAAAGCCAGATTGGACTCCTTTCTATTATCTGATACTAGGTTATCATGTTATAATTTATTAGAATGGGAGCTCTTATGGACCTTTGGCTCTCTTGTTCTCTAAGTAACCTTCGTATGAAATAATGAAAAGAAGAAATGTGGTAGCACAGTGTGGTGGCAGTGAACTGGACCTTATATATTTTCTGACTTTATAATGGCTGTGAAATATTTTGGGTGCATCAGCAGTACTTCATGTCTGTTGGATACGGTTTGTTGGAAAGCAGGACTTTTTGTTGCTATGATCTCCTAACAAATAAAATATACATTATATATTCTTATCTTTATTCTTCATACCATAAACACTGCAACAAGTCAGCATATATATGTTTGCAAGAAGCTTGACAATGTCTGCAGTCCACACACAGGACAGAAAACTGACTGCACACATGCAGTTTAGCACAGTATACTTGCACTGCTCAGTCCTGCTTTTCCACAGGCACTCCATGACAGAAAGTAAACATTACTGAGGCACAAAAACAGCGCACACAAACACACACACTTAACAGAAGGAAGAGGGGGTCAGGATACAAAGTGTGATGCATACAAAAGACAACAAAAAAGGGCATAATTACATACAGGGGATGGTGATGGTGGACAAATACATTTTATAACACAGCAGGGAGGGTGTGGGGGCATATGGTGTGAGGGAAAAAAAACTAGTGTGGGATCCCTTGGTGGTCCAGCAGTAGTTGGAGCATGGACATAAACTCCAATTTATTTCCCTCTATCCGGTCCAACCACTGCTGGGCAGCATTCACCCTCTGATTGTTCTCATCTACAGAACTCCAGAGAACTATTAGGTCAGCCTGACTTATAGGCAGATCTCTGGGGTCCACAGGTGCTACAGGCTCAGCTTCTGGTGGTGGGGTGGTGCTGGTGGAGTAGCAGGTGCTGCTGTGACCCTCCTCCTCTTAAGGCCATGCACAGCTGCACCCTCTGCCACAGAAGAGCCAGCAGGTGCAGGCCTGGCCCATTCTGTGGCAGCCTGCCACTCCACTCGCAGAATGCTGCGGCCTGGCTTTTGACTGGAACATCTTGATTTAGTCATATTTCACCGGTGCTGTGTGAACTGCACTAGTTGCCTGTACAGTGGTGGATTACCTTTAAAGTCATCTTATTGACTCTTAAAGCCCTACACGAACAGGGACCGGACTATCTGAAAGAGCTCCTGGTTCCTTACCACCCCAGGTGATCGCTCCGCTCAGCTGACGCAGGGTTGCTAGAGATTCTGAGGGTGCGTTTAAGATCTGCTGGGGCCCATGCATTTATATTTGTGGCTCCTACCCTCTGGAATTCTCTACCCCATCAGTTATGGGAGTGCCTGACCATGTAGGGATTTAAACAGGCACCGAAAACTCACTTATGGAGACAAGCTTTCGGCAATTGAAGTCTTCCTGATTTTAGTAGTGGTTTTATAATTGTTTTTATATTTATTTTTAATGAGATTGTGTTTTATTGTATGTTGATTTGTGCGGCATCTTGGCTTTTGAAAGGCACTTTAAAAATAAAGCTTTATTATTATTATTATTATTTTATTATTTATCACCTGGTTGTGGTTGATCAGATGGGTGCGCTGGCCCCCAGTCCCCAGGTGAGTCCCCTGGGGGCCACGGTGCACCTGCATCCAACAAATACAGCACCTGATCACGATGCTGTCCCCCCGACACAATCAAAATACTCCCAAACCAGGGAGGTGTGGGGAGGACCAGGCACAGGCAGGGAAGGGCCAGATGCACTGGCAGCCTGGTCACGGTGCTCAGGAGGATCCACACCTGGGCCCGGGAGCACAGGCACATCCTGCTCCAGATGGGTTGGTGCTGTGGTGGTGGTGGTAGTGGGTCAACTGCCTGAGAAGGAGGTGCTGGTCCTGCTTCTAGGAGGGGGTATGACCCAAGATTTGGGTACGGTCCAATGTGAACCAGCCACGCCCATGCCCACACTCCCGATGGTGTGCTCTCCTCCCATGCCATGCCTACCACACTCTCCCAGAACTGCCCCCGCCCCAGACATTCCCTCTCCCTGGTCCACCTCTGCTCCACCCGTAGTTGATTGCCCTCCCTCCATCCCAGCAATGAGTCGACAAAAAACTCTCACACACAACACAGTTAGTCACACACAGTCAGACAGACAGAGACGAACAACTTATAAAAGTAAGAAAATAATAAATTCACAGAAAGAACAAATTAAGTAAAAATAGAGTCTACACAAAAAACAAAGAAATGTAGCTTTTAAAAAAGCTGTTGGGTCTCACACACTACCTAAATCTCCTCTGCTCTCCTCTCACACTGTCTCACACACTGCTCTCTCTCTCCCTCTGCACAGGAGAAAGTGAAACTAACTCCTTGGCAAGGCACTTCCTTCCTGCCTGGCTAAAGCATGTGACTTACAGTACTGTAAGCAATGTGATGTGTGTGGGGGGGGGGGGCTGCCAAATCTGGAACCCGAAGTGGATCACTTCACATCATAATGAGGAATGTGAAGTCCACTGAAAACAACGACTTTGCTTTACTTTGCGTTATGGCGGAATGCTAACGTGAAGTAATAATGACAAGGCGAAATGAGCATTTTCTATTATTCACTCCGCATAGCAGAGTGACAATGCAATGTGCCCACTTCGCGGGCACTTCGCTGGTGAAATTTAAATTTGCTGCATCTCTATATGCAAGTGGGGAGCTGATGGGCTTCAGACCCAGGTCTCCAGGTTTGCAGCTCAGTGCCCTTAACCACTATGCTGTACTGCCTCCTTAAGCCATGATATCAAAGGTCACCAAGCTTCATAGGATAAAATTACCATCAAGTTGTTCTCAGGCTCACATGTTTATTGATTATATTACATTGTAGAGTTTTAAGACACTTTGAGTACTGAGTGCAGTTGGGAGTCATTGCCATGTACAGTTCATGCTCAGTTATTCCCAGTTTGCAGTGTTGTTCACTGGTGTGATGTTGCATCTGTGAATAACAGAGCCTAAAATGTAAACACCAATATTCCTCACTTTATTGAAATCAGTGGCTAATAGGGGTTGACCATGTAACAGATTCCATTTATATCACTCATTTTGATAATGAACTGTAGTTCTTAGTTGTTTTAATCAATCTTTTACATATGTGTGCACCAGTTAACCTTAAAAAACAATGATCGTTAGTGTGCTATAAAATGTGTAAGGAACAAAACCTACATAAAGTATACACACTTCAGTATTATTATTTTTTTGTTACTTAGGACTGACCCCATCCTCACTCCCCTGCCAGATGAAGCCAAGACAGGAGGGGTGATGTTCCTGGGGGTCTGATTGGCAATATCCTTAGCTCCCAGCAAATTGAAGCCTGGAATAGAGAAAGAAAATGTTACTGGAGCCTGGCTGGTCCTGTGTTGACTTCCCTGCTGGATAGCCTCCCATCAGCAACTTCAGCTAGAAGAAGGGACATCCTGAATTCTCTGCAGGGGAGTTCCTCTGACAACTCGTCAGTGAACCCACTCATGGTGGGGGCAAAACTGGACCTGGTACTTACTAACAGGGACAGTATTGCAGACTTCATGTTGGGAGGCCAGCTGGGGACCAGAAATCACTGTACAGTGTGGTTCAATATATGAAGGGCTGCGGAATCAAACCACACAAGGGCAAGGATCCTGAATTTCATGAGGACAGATTTTATAAAGATGGATGAATGCCTCAGGGATGCTCTGGTGGGGGAATGGCCTGGTGGGGTGGAGGAACACTGGTGAAGCTAAAAGGGAGCACAGTGAAGGCAAAAAAAACCTCTGCATCAAATAAGTGAGCAAAAGCAAGAGGAAAATGAGGCAGCAATGGTTCTCTAAAGAAGTGGCTGAAAAGGTAAAGGCTAAAAGGATAGAATTCAGAAGGTATAAGGGAGAGGGAGAGGGAGTAGGCAGAGGGAGTAGTATAGGAATGTGTATTAGGGGAAACAGAGGGAAGCAGGTAAAGCAGTAAGGAATGTAAAGGTACAAACTGAAGAGAGAATGGCCCAGCAGGTAATGAAAGGGAGCAAGACATTTTTTAGATATCTAAGTGCAAAGAGGAAGACCAGGGGTGGGTTTGTAAAGTTAAAAAGGGAAGAGGGGGACTATGCAGAGGGAGACCAAGAAAAGGCAGACATCCTGAACAAATAGTTTGGTTCAGTGTTCATAGAGGAAGGAGAAGGGGATGGGCCACAAAAAAGCAAGAGAAGCTTTAGAGGGAAGTGCCGCGGTCACCAGTCCTTTTTTTGGATGAGAGCATCCTGAAGGGGCCGCTAATCTGAAGGCAGACAACACAATGGGGCCAGATAGGATGCATCTAAGGGTATTGAGGGAGCTCAGGGAAATACTGGCTGCATCTCTGACAGTTCTATTTAACAGCTGACTGGGAACAGGAGTGATTCCTGAGGACTGGAGGAGGGTGGATGTAGTAAAACTACTCAAAAGTGGTAGCAGGGAGGAGGCTAGCAATTATAAGACAGTCAGCCTGACATTGGAGGTAGAAAAGTTAATGGAGTTACTGCTGAAGGAAAGGATTGTGGAATATCTTAAACCCAGTGGGTTGTAAGACCCAAGGCAACATGGGTTCACGAGGGGAGGTCATGTCAATGAAGTGGATAGATTTCTTTGACTGGGTAACAAAGAATTTAGATCAGGGTGTAATACTGGATGTGGTCTACCTAGATTTTAGTAAAGCTTTCGACACCGTTCCACATAGGAGAGTAGTAAGCAAGCTGGGTAGCTTATGAGTGGGTCCAAAGGTGGTAAACTGGATAAGAATTTGGTTAGGGGAAAGGTGACAGAGGCTGATGGTAAACAGAGTTCACTCCAAGGAAGGGCGTGTGATCAGTGGCATGCCTCAGGGATCAGTGCTGGGACTGGTCATCTTGAATGTCTTTATAAGTGACATTGCAGAGGAGATGGAAGGTAAGATTTGCCTCTTTGCCAACACCAAAGTCTGCAATAAGTGGACACTCTGGGGGGGGTGGAATGGATGACCAGAGACCTGAGAAAACTGGAGGAGTGGTCAAGGATATGGCAACTGTGTTTCAATGCAAAAAAGTGTCAAATAATGTACTTAGGGCAAAGAAACCCAGTGGCAGAGTACAAAATGGGTGGAGGGGTATTGACGACCACCAAGCAGGAAAGTGACCAGGGATAATCATATCAGATGGCCTAGAGGTGGCCAGGCAGTGCGACAAGGCAGTTGAGAGGCCTAGTAGAATGCTGGGGTGCATGGGGGTATCACAAGCACAAAGAAGGTGGTGTTACTGCTGTATAAATCACTGGTAATACTCCATCTACAGTACTGTGTCCAGTTCTGGATATCACATCTCTGGAAGGACATAGACAGAGTGGAGGTGGTCCAGAGGAGGGCAACTAAAATGGTGCAAGGTCTGCATCAAAGCTTTATGAGGAGAGACTAAAAGACCTCAATATGTACACCCTAGAACTGAGGAGGAAGAGGAGGAATATGATAGAGACCTTTAAATACCTCACGGAGGTAAATAAGTTACAGGAGGGAGGCATTTTTTAGAAGAAAAGGAGCTCAAGAACAAGGGAACATGTTATGAAGCTGGAGGGGGTGGATTCAGGAGAGATATGAAGAGGCACTTCTTCATAGAAAGAGTGGTGGATTCCTGGAACAAACTTCCAGGGGAGGTGGTGGGGTGAAAGAATACCTGGGATAAGCACAAGGGAATGACTGTGGAAAGGAAGTGGGGTGAGGGCGAAAGAGCTCTAGTTCAGGTACAGTCTGCGATAATAGTGTAGGTGGGAAGGAACATGCAGACTGGATGTTCCAAGCAGTCCATATCTGCTGTCAAATTCCATATTTCTATGTTTCTACATGTCTAGGTCATGTAGATTGGCTTTTGCTGGATAAAGAAATGCAGTGTTCTTGTTTAGAAGATTTTTGCTCTGTCAGAGAATGCACTGTTCATAACATAAACACTGCTGCCCTCTTTAGAGAGCAATCAATCACAGAATGTAAACAAAATCTGTCAGAGCCAAAATGACTGCTATATATATATATATATATATATATTTTTTTTTATATATGTATACATATACTGTATATATCTGCATATACATTAAGCCTGGTTGTGTCGGGAATTTTTTCTTCTGACTCGTTCTCTCTGCCTTGTGGGGTTCCCCAGGGCTTGGTGCTGTCCCCCATGTTTTTTGCAGTGTACATGCTGCCCCTCAAAGACACTGTAAGACGGTATGGGCTGAGGTTTCACTGCTATGCTGATGATACCCAGCTCTACCTGTCTTTTGCTCCCGACCAGGTTAGTGCTCTTTCAGTATTTAATAACTGCCTCGCTGAAATCCATGACTGGATGAATTCAAGCTGGTTAAAGTTGAACGCAGGAAAGACTGAGGTTATGGCAGTGGATCCGGGTTGCAGGATAGAGGGGTTGAGGACTCATTAGCCCTCTGGTTTATTTCTGGGGGCAATCAGATCCTTACTTCAGAATGGGTGCGTAACCTGGGAGTGGTACTTGATGATGGGCTGACCCTTCATTATCAGGTGTCGCAGTCGTCAAGTCAGTCTTTTACTATCTTAGGAACATTGCCAGGGTGAAACACCTTGTTCCGTCCAGCGATTTACCTATGTTGGTCCACGCCTTTGTGCCCTCTCGCCTTGACTACTGCAACTCCCTTTACTTAGGGCTTCCTGGGGTTGATATCTGCCGCTTGCAGCTAGTGCAGAACGCTGCAGCCCAATTGTTGACAGGGGTGTCAAGAAGGTCACATATTACCCCTGTGTTGCGTGATCTGCACTGGCTGCCAATTCAGTGGCGGATCACCTTTAAAGTATGTTTATTGACCTACAAAGCCCTACATGGACTTGGTCCCGAATACTTGAAAGAGCTTCTGATTCCTTACAACCCTGTGCGACAGCTCCGTTCGGCTAGCGAGGGGTTGCTGGAGGTTCCGAGGGTTACATTAAAATCTTCTGGGGCCCGTGCTTTCATGTTTATGCCCCCAACCCTCTGAAATTTTCTCTACCCCATCAGCTTTGGGAATGTACAACCATGGGGAGCTTCAAGCGGGAACTTAAGACCTACCTGTGGAGACAAGCATTTATGAACTGATATGAGTGATATTATGATTTTAATGTTTATTTTAACTTTACTTCTTGGGATTTTATTGTTACTTTTGTTCAGCTCCTTGGTACCTGAAAGGCACTTAATAAATAAAGTTTTATTTATTATTATTATTATGCCTTGTATAACCACTGCTACCAGAGTACAGCAGTAGTATAAATGCACCTTGTGGTGCAAACCCAGAAACTATACCGAGCTAAATTTTCCAGATCTTTTTAAAGTACTTTAATAACCCTTAAAGTAATAGCCATCTGCAGACTGCAGCTGTACCCTTATTTAAATGTAAAAATACATGAATATTAAATTTTTTTGGGTTGCAGTACATTGGGTTTGATTATAAGGACTGGTGAAAAATGTCCTTTTTGGGTGTCCTGTTAGTATTTTGTTGGAATTATTGTGGTCTGCACTCAAAAATGCACCTGTGTGTTAATTTACACATTGGCAGGTTCTTCACACCCAGCCCATAATTAATACCTTGTTAATAAATTCTTAGGAACAAAACTTGTGCTGCTCTTTAACAGAAAGCATCTAGCTTCTGAAAACAGTACACTTAATTTGTCTAAAATCTGAACTGTTATTTTTTGGTATCCTGTCAATGGGGAGATGGAATGAGGATGACATGATCAGGGTACTGCAAGCAGTTTGTCTGTCACAGTGGTAAACTGGTTCTCAGAGTGCCCTGCAGGAACAGTGCCACACAGGTGTTGTACCCCCTCCCTGAGAAACTGCTGCTGTGGAGGAGATAATAATAAGTTTTGGGGGGTGTGGGGGGCAATGCAGCCAGCATTGGCTCAGGTGGATTGACCGAACAGAGGTTGGGTGGCACAATTGCCGGGCGCGATGAGCGCCATTGGCATTGTGCTGTCACCCTAATGATGGTTGGCAAGTTTCCTGTTGCACCATAGTGGGTGAACTTTATTTTTCAGCTGTCAAGTTTGTAATACATTTTGGGGGATGTACAGTGTAAATGATTACTTGGAGAAGGCAGGAGAGAGAGACAGAGAGAGAGTATGGCAGAGATCGGAGAGGAAGACCCTTCAACAAAGCACAGGGAGGTTGAGTGCTGCACAGGGGCTTATTTGGGGTGGTTGGGAGAGACAGAAAGTGCAACAGAGTACAGGGGATGGATAGCCTGCAACCAGGGAGCTCAGTAAGCAATAGTATTCAAAAGGGTGGGGGGTATTCAGCTATACTGGACTGCCAAGGGGCGTAATGAGGCCTGATGCTGCAGGCAGAGGGTCTTATAGCCCTGGCAGGTCCAGTATAGCCCAATACCACCCACCCTAGATGGTATTATTGTGCTTAGAAAATGAGTATATGTAGAATATATTTATAGAAATAAATAAAATTGCTAAAAGTAAACATTTAGAAAAATCATTTAGAGTTTCTTGTAAAGTAGTCCCTCTGTTGGTAGAATTACCAGTACAGGGCACCGATGTTTATGACAGTCTTTTTGTCTGTGCTTGCCTCCCCCCCCCCACCCAAGCAGGAACATTAAAAAAAGAGTAGCAGACTTAGTGGTAGTTTTTTTTTTTTTTGTTGTGGTTGCCGCACAGTGAGCGTGAATTGAGAAGCACTCTTCTCTATCGCTCTGACTGTGGTGGAAAGGAATGTTCAACAGCTTGGTTCAGATGAGATGAGATGAGTGATGATTGGCTCTGTTTGAATTTCTGCACAACCATTGAGCTCGTGTATACATATACACATGCTTTTATAGCCAGACAGTAGACAAGAATGACAGGGACCTTCTCACAAAATAAGCAAATAGGGATCTCACACAGAAAGCGTTTGTACTGTTTACAGCACCACTACACCAGCCGACTCCAAGCAAACAATATTAAAGACCACAGTATATAAAAAGTAGATGTGCCTTTGTGAAAAATGTGAAATTCAGATGCAGTAATAATAGTGCAGACCAGCCCACCCCCTCAGTTCTCCTTCTAGCCATTTCCTTACTGTTCCTTAAAATGAATTATTATGGTGTGTCCATGTGACAGCAGAGGACTTTAGTAGTGACAGATACAGCTATCGGGAACAAGAGTGAAGACAGTTTCCATTTTAAAAACAAAGCACTTGGTTGAGAGTGACCGTGGTTCCCATACAAGCAGTTAGCCTGGTCAGTCAGCAGTTGGGAGTCTGGGTTAAAGAGAGATCGGGAGGGCTGTTTTGGTAATAGGAACAGTATGGCTGGAAGGAGGAAGCACACAAAATGAGAATTACAGGAAAATAGTTGTGGGGTGGGGGGACTTAGTCACTCACTAGTGAGGAGAAAATAGTGACCATGACCATTTTTACAATTCTATGGGGCACAGTGATCCAGTAAAAAGGCAGGCAGGGACTGGGACTCATTGTCTCCTGGTCTCTATTGCCTAATACTGGACTAAGTGGTTGGTGACCTTAGACAGTCAGGCTTCAGGGATTTTCCTGACCCATTTTCTAAAGGACATTTAGTGCTGCACAGTGGCGTACTTGGGGAGGAAGAGAGAGTGCATCAAAGAGAGGGGGATGGGCAGCCTGTGATGGAGTACGGGGAGGTGAAGTGCTGCACTGCAGCTCACTTGGGGCAGTGGGAGATTGAGAGTGCAATGGAGAGTGGGGGCAGGGAGCCCATGACCAGGGAGCACAGGGAGGTTGAGTGCTGCACAGTGGTTTACTTGGGGTAGGCAGGAGAGAGAGAGAGAGAGAGTATGGCAGAGTGCAGGGGATGGGAAGTCTGCCACAGAGCACAAACAGGTTGAGTGCTGCACAGTGGTTTACTTGGGGTAGGCAGGAGAGAGAGAGGAGAGAGAGAGAGAGAGAGAGAGTATGGCAGAGTGCAGGGGATGGGGAGTCTGCCACAGAGCACAAGGAGGTTGGGTGCTGCACAGTGGTTTACTTGGGGTAGGCAGGAGAGAGAGAGAGAGAGAGTATGGCAGAGTGCCGGGGATGGGGAGTCTGCTACAGAGCACAAGGAGGTTGAGTGCTGCACAGTGGTTTACTTGGGGTAGGCAGGAGAGAGAGAGGAGAGAGAGAGAGAGTATGGCAGAGTGCAGGGGATGGGGAGTCTGCCACAGAGCACAAGCAGGTTGAGTGCTGCACAGTGGTTTACTTGGGGTAGGCAGGAGAGAGAGAGTGTGGCAGAGTGCAGGGGATGGGGAGTCTGCCACAGAGCACAGGGAGGCTGAGTGACTTACTTAACCCCAGCAGGCAGCCAAGGGAAACACATGGGTCCTGGCAGCCAGGCAAGGAAAATAAGTGAGGGTCCTTACCAGCAAGCAGAGGGCACAGGCTGCCAAACAAAGAACATACTCAGTCATTTGTACAGTAACAAGGGACTTTTTTTAGATGGGGGGGGTAGAAGTTGAAAACAAAAACCCAGGGGAAGACTACACAATGGGGGGTGAGATACTAACAACAACAAAAATGGAAAGGGACCTGGGGGTAGTCATATCAGATGACCTAAAGGTGGGCAAGCAATGTGGGAGGGCAGCAAGGAGGGCTGGGGGGATACTGGGATGCATAGGGACAGGCATCACCAGTAGAAAACAGGAAGTTATTATCCCTCTGTACAGACAGCTGGTCAGACCCCATCTGGAGTACTGTGTGCAGTTCTGGAGACCCAATCTCCGTAAAGACATAGACAGGATGGAAGCTGTCCAGAGGAGGGCACCAAATGGTGCAGGTCTGCACTCGAAGACATATGAAGAGAGACTTAAGGAGCTTAATATGTATAGCCTGAGAAAGGAGGTGAGGGGCTACATGATAGAAACTTTCAAGTACCTCAAGGGAATCAACAAAGTCCAAGAGGGTAGCATCTTTCAAAAAAAGAGGTGTGCAAGAACAAGGGGGCACAATTTGAAGATGGGGGGCTCAGAGGTAATTTAAGGAAGTATTTTTTCACAGAGAGGGTTGTGGATGCATGGAATGGTCTTCCGGAGGAGGTTGTGGAGTCAAAAACATTGGTGGAATTCAAGCATGCATGGGACAGTCATAAGGCAATTCTAGGGGGTGGGGGCAGGAAGAAGTAGGCTGCTGGTTAACTAGGATCTGCAGCTTATCCATTAGGTAGGGAAATTGGCAGACTGGGTGGGCCAAGTGGTCCTTAGCTGCCATCAAATTCTATGTTTCTATGTTTCTATGAAAGGAAGGGGGAAAAAACAGGTAGAGACAAACAGAGGAGGGGGAAGGATTCAGGAATACAATTAGTGCTTCAACTTCACTCATGTAGGGAAGCTGGTTGTTGTGCGTTTGTCCTTTCTTTGTCTCCTCCTTCTCTGTGCACAAGACATCAGCATAGCTCTTGCTATGCACCCATAAAAAGCCATGTGGACTGAGGTCAGTTGTTCAAGAGCCTCAAGAAAAACAATTCAAGTAAGATGGACAGACCTAAACAGGCAGACAGACTAGAAATATAGTTTTATTCAGGTGTTCTAGAAAGATTCAGATATTTGCCTTCCACCCAAAGCACTCAAAACACTGGTATACACAGGATGAGGAATCCCAATGTCTTAGTTTCCAGCCTCCACTTTCAAACCTAAGAACACTAACAGGTTAACTTTTCTTGTACATGCTACAATTAATTTGATAATGGAACTGTTGACTCTCATACATTTTTTTATTTATTTTTTTAACAGGAAGTGAACAGGATATGTACCCCTTTACAACCACACCTAATATATAACCTGGCAACACAGTAGAACAATACAAACAATTTAAAACATACGTATGTGTTTCATATATTGGAGTTACTGACTACATTTATGTAACACACTTTTTTTTTTATTTTATTTTCAGAGAGTATGTTTGAGCACAGGTGCTCATTTACAAAGGTTCCATATCAAAGCATAGTTACAAACAGACCAAAAAACAATTACAGCAATTCCAGTGGAATGTATTTATTTTTATTTTTTATTTTGTTGACAGGGTAGGGACACTGGACAAAAGTTATTTTTCAGGTTTGACCCGATATAAACACAAGAAACAACAAACAAAAAATAAGCAAAACATAGCCGGCCCGGTGGCGCTGAGGGTTGAGGCACTGGACGCCACACCTTGCGCCACGCTAGCGACCCAGGTTCGGGAATGGACTCGGGCCGTCGGGGGCTGGCAGGGGAGAGGTAGGATTGAACGTCCGATGACTGCTCTCCTCTCTCTGGGGTGGGTAGTGGGGTTTGCATCACCCCCTTAGTGGCGATTGGCAGAGGCCAGCAGCACTACAAGTGGCATGCAATAGCAAGGAGGGGGAGAGCGCGCCGGGTGTCAGCACACTTGGACGCCATTGCACGTCCGGCTCTCCATTGGGAGAAAAAGCGGAAAATACAGAGGGTGATCTTCATGGCTGATGGCTGCACCTTGTGCCCCGGAGAGACCTGAAAGGGGCGAGTACCCAGTGGGTGCATGAGCGATAATGGCCAGCCCACTGGGGGAGCGGGTTCATGTGGCCCGCATGCATGACTGGGTCCGGGGGTGTAGGGCCGGTGGCTGGAGATCATGTAGGGCTGCTCTGCTGAGGAGAATAAATAGTAGGAAGATAAAAAAAATAAGCAAAACATATTATGAGAAAGAATTACAAACTTTGAGTGCCTATAAGTAATTTTAATGTTAGCTTTAAAATTTTGTAGTGAAGAAGCAAAGCAGAGATTGTCTGGTAAATCATTTCAAATCAAGGGAGCAGCAACTGAAAAGGAATGGGACCCTGACTTAGATTTATAAGGAGCAGTCTGAAGAAGAACACCTTTGAATGATCTCAAGTTCAAAGCTGAAGACCGAATTGTAACCAATTCCCTTAATGGAAATACATTTTGGAAAAAAATAGACTTAAATATTTGACAACTAAAAAAATAAGCAAGCTTTGATTTTGGGGATAACCAATCCAATTGAGAATACAAAGAATAATGATAAGAATGTAAAGGAGACTCCAAAGCAAAATGAAAAACATTAGTATACATAGTTGCAAGAATATTGTTTTCCTTTACAGATAACTTAAAATATAAACTAGCAACACAATCAAAATGAGGCACTAATGTCCCAACAGCAATAGAACAATGGGTTTCAAATGAAAAACATCTTTTGAACTAATATAACAAACCCAACTTTTGATTCACTACTCTACTCACAGCTTTTACTTGTGGAAAAAAGTCAAACTAGAGTCTAACAAAACTCCAAGATAGTTGAATTCATAAACATGTTTAATTACTGCCCCCTTGTTATCCTGGATGTGATGAACTGGCTGATCCTTTAACAACAGGGCTGAACCAAACAACATAGTTTTTTTTAATATTCAAAATTAAAGAATTATCATTAAGCCAATCACAAACACCAATAAATTCTTGCTGTAAGGAAAAGTTCAACTGAGAAACAGATTTTGCTTGAGAAGATAGAATTAAATCATCAGCATACAATAAACAACCATAAGACTTGTATAATAAAGGTAATGACTAGAAAAATAAAGAAAAAAATAAAGGGCCCAGAATGGACCCTTGAGGTACACCACAATCCATAGGACAAACTGAAGATACAGCAGATCCCAAACTAACAAACTGAGTCTGATTCTTCAAATAATCACCAAACCATCTAACCATGTTCTCTCAGAACCCCAACTAGTCCAACTTAATACAAAACAAAGAGTGATCAATAAGATCAAATGCCTTGGTCAAGTCCATGAAAACTGCCCCTGACGTGAGATCAATATAATCAATATAAACACAACATATAACAGGGTCAATAGGGTATGATTATCAACAGTTACGCTAATGTGTGGGGTTTTAGGACCTTCAATGCATGATTATGGATTATTGGTGACAAGTGTAGCTGGAGTTGGGGGAGAGGGCTACATGCAAAGCTTTTTAAATTGGTTAATGTTTGGTAGGCTAAGAAAGGATTTATGTAGTTCATTCATCCAGATTGCTACCCGCACAGCAAAGGAGCGATTTCCAAAATTGGTTCTCCAGCAAGGAAGTTGTAGGGCAGATCTTGACATGCTTCTAGTGTCATATTGATTGTTACTGAATGCACCCTGGTCATGCCTGCAAAAGGAGATTGTATTCTCCAGTGAGTTTATTTGTCATCAAAAAAATATACATATATATATATATATATATATATATATATACACACACACACACACACACACACACACACATATATATATATATACAAAATACTGGCATGGTAGTGCCAGTATAGTTAGGGTTCAATCATCACTTCTATGTTAAACCCTAAAGTTTGCAGTTTAATAACTTTGCAACTATACAACAATACACACAAAATTTTTCATGCGTCGTTAGGTACCATGGATCCTTGATGTGGCAAGTTACGCCCCAGTTTGACGCAGTTGCGGAGATTAAAACAAAAATGTGAACATTACTTACTTAGATGCAAATCCTTTGCCACGCCATAACTCCGAAACTGCTTGGGGGTCTGGTCTGAAATTGTTAGGGTATATGGAGCCTGGGTCACAGATGTGCCTTTAGAAGGTTTGGTGAAAAAAAATATTAATCTGTTCAAAAGTTATTAAAATTTTAAGTTTCCCATTATAGCCTATGGGAAAAATTATATGTGCCATGAGAAAGCAGTTTCTGCTTTCACGAAAGCACTTTTTGCTTTTGCAAATAGGAAAGTAGTGTTGTGCTTCTGTCATCTTGTTTTCAGTTAGTGACATGGAAAAAACAATATAATTCAAAAAATACTGCCCCTTAGTAAACACCAACAGTTGTGTTTACCTAATCGGGGCCCGAGGAACACATTTCTGCCATAATTTTTTAAAATACTGCCTGGAAATAGATTTATTTTATTTGGCTGTTGGTGGTGTCGCAAATTTGTGACACTACTTTTGTGAAACTGTCACAAATTGCGACACTATTTTGTGAAACTACATCAGTATTCTTGCAAATTGTGACACACTGTCATGAAAGCTGTCGCAATTTGCGACACTATCTACCCGAATTTGTGACACTACTTTCCAGATATGTGTGTTTCATTGTCACTGCATTGCAAACAAATGGTTTGGATCTTTGGGTTGACATTTTCAGGGCACAAAGAGCTTGCCAGACAGATGTGCCTTTTGATGGTTTGTTGATAAAATTGAAATGGGTTCCATAGTTATAACATTCCAAAGTTTAGAAATTTCCCATAGGATAACATTGTGGTGGTTGGCTACCTTTTGTGGGGCTGTATCTCGAAACCACTTTGAGACATGGATTTTTTGTGAAGCACAGCTTAGTACAAGCTCACCCCATTCTCTTACGCTGTACCATCTCTGCTTCCTTACATATGAAATGGGGTGAGCGTTAGGGTTGATGCCCTCAAATCACACTCCGACGTCTGTTGGTGTGTGGATGCTTGGATGGGGTGCGGTGGTATGGTTGGTTAGGGGGTGAGGTGTTAGGGTTGTGAACCCTAACAGCACATTTCCATACTTTTGTCACTTTAATATGAATCCTAACTAATGCATTAACAATGTTTTTTTGCAATGAATATATATAAATATATATATATATATATATATATATATGTGTGTGTGTGAGTGTGTGTATATTTTTTTATATAAATAAATAAATAAATCAAGTGCCTCAGGGATCAGTATTTGGACCACTCCTCTTTCATGTCTTTATAAGTGACATTGCAGAGGAGCCAGAAGGGAAGGTCTGCCTCTTTGTGGATGACATCAAAATCTGCAATAGGGTGGACACTCTAAAGGGGGGGTGAAAAGGATGAACAGAGACCTGATAAAACTTGAGGAGTGGTCAAGAGTATATCAGCTAGGCTTCAATGCAAAAAAGGGTAGAGTAATACACTTGGGGCACAGAAACCCAGAATCAAAGTACAAAATGGGAGGAGTGGTACTGACAACCACCAAGCAGGAACGAGACCTGAGGGTAGCCATAGAGGATGATCTAAAGGTGGCCAGGCACTGTAACAAGGCAGTTGGGAGGGCTAGTGGGATACTGGGGTGCATAGGGAGGGGTATTTATGTTTTATATAAAAATTGGTAACTGGGAAAGGCACACTGAGACAAGGATCGTTTCCAGGTGCAATCCAAGGGAAGGGAATACAGAGAGTATAAACATACAAAATCTGAGAATGGTATCCAGATTTGTGAAAGTATCCAAGCATACAAAAGCAAAAAGAGGTTGCAATAGGCAGCTATACAGATGATACAATAGGTATCCAACCAGGTGATGAAGTACGAGGATGCCACCTGCAAACGCAGCAGCAAAAAATGTAGTGCGCAATAAAATGGACACATAGAAGAGAGTCAGGATTGAAAATGTGCTCAGTGCCTGTTGGGGTAGCATCAAGTAGAAAAAGCAAGAGAGGGTAACAGAAGAGAAGGGAGAAGAGTCAAGGTGGGGGTTGGTAGGACCAGAGAGAAGAAAAAATCTTAATTGGTATATAAAAGCAGGAACTAAGGTGGACAGGTGTAGGGGAGAGGGGAGTTGGTTCCAAAGTGAAGAGAACTGGTAGGAGAAAGCTGTTTGACTTGCAGAGGAGCAAGGGTGGGGAAAAGAGAAGATACAGGAGTCCCTGGATTGGAGAGGGTAAGAGGAGGATGGGGTAGGGGAGATTAGTGAGGAGAGGTAGGAGGGAAGGGACCCAAACCAGTATTTATCTATAAAGGAAGCATAGTGGGACTGGCAACAACTTGGTAGTGGGAGGATGGAGAGGGAAGAATTGAAAGAGCAATGATAAGTGCGGGGGGTGGTGGTAGCAAAACAGCAGAAACATAGAAACATAGAACTTGACGGCAGATAAGGACCATTTGGCCCACCCAGTCTGCCCATTTCCCTGCCTAATGGATAAGCTTCAGATCCTTGTTAACCAGCCTACTTCCTCTTACCCCCCCACTAGAATTGCCATAGGTGCCGGAACTGGGGGGGGGGGCACTAGGGCCATGGCCTTACCACTTTCATAAGTGGCCCTATCACTTTTTGCAATCATGTTAATGTACTTAATAGGGGGAGAATTTATCCCTTACCTCCTTGGCCCTACCACTTTTCAAACCGTTCCGGCACCTATGAGAATTGCCTTATGTCTGTCCCATGCATTCTTGAATTCCCCCACTGTTTTTGACTCCACTACCTCCTCAGGAAGGCTGTTCCATGTAGCCACAACCCTCTCTGTGAAAAAATACTTCCTCACATTACCTCTTAGCCATCCCCCTCTATCTTCAAATTGTGTCTCCTTGTTCTTGCACATCTCTTTTTCTGAAAGATGCTACCCTCTTGCACTTTGTTGATTCTCTTGAGGTACTTGAAAGTTTCTATCATGTCCCCCCTCTCCCTCCTGTCCTCAAGGGTATACATATTAAGCTCCTTTAATCTCTCTTCATATGTCTTCTGGTGCAAACCCTGCACCATTTTAGTTGCCCTCCTATGGACTGCCTCAATTCTGTCTATGTCCTTGCAGAAATGGGGTCTCCAGAACTGCACACACTACTCCAGATGGGGTCTCACCAACTGTCAGTACAGAGGGATAACAACTTCCTGTTTTCTACTGGTGATGCCTCTCCCTGTGCATACTAGTATCCCTCCAGCCCTCCTTACTGCCTTGTCATATTGCTTGCCCACCTTAAGGTCATCTGATATGACTACCCTCAGGTCCCTTTCCATTGTTGTTGTTAGTATCTCACCCCCCACTGTGTACTCTTCCCCCTGGGTTTTTGTTTCCCAGGTGCATTACTTTGCACTCCTCTGCAGTGAATCTAAGCTGCCATACATTTGACCAATCCTCCAACCTTGCCAAGTTCCTTCGCATCCTTTCACCCCTTCTGTATCGCCCCTGTTTCAGATCTTTGTGTCATCTGTAAAGAGACATACTTTTCCTTCCAATCCCTCTGCAATGTCACTTATAAAGACACTAAAGAGGACCAGTCCCAGTACTGAACCCTGCAGTACCCCACTAGTAACCCCCCTTTCTTCATAGTGGACTCCGTTTACTATTACCCTCTGTGTCCTGTTGTCCAGCCAATTTTTTTTTTCCCAGGCTACCACCTTGGGACCTACTCCAAGGCTGGCTAACTTGTATATCAATGTTTTGAGTGGGACTGTCAAATGCCTTGCTAAAGTCTAGGTAGGCCATGTCCACAGCCCCTCCCTGGTCTACTACGTTGGTCACCCAGTCAAAGAAATCTATTAGATTCGTCTGACATGACCTTCCACTTTGTGAATCCACGCTGCCTTGGGTCCTGTGCCCCACTGGCTTCTAGGAACTAAACAACTCTTTCCCTCAGAAGTGATTCCATAATTTTCCCTACCACCGAGGTCAAACTAACAGGTCTGTAGTTTCCTGCCTCTGTCTTGCTCCCACTTTTGTGAAGGGGAATCACATCCACCCTCCTCCAGAACTCAGGTACCACACCATCCTCCCATGATCTGTTAAAAAGGGTAGTCAGTGGTGTCACTAGTTCTACCCTTAGTTCTTTTAGAATTCTTGGGTGAACCCTGTCAAGCCCCATTGCTTTGTCCACCTTCAGTTTTAAGAGTTCTTTCAGAACCCTTTCTTCTGTGAATGTACCGATGTCGACCTCCCTATCCAGAGTGCTTCATTCTTTGATTTAGGTACCTTCCTCTCCTCTTCTTTTGTGAATACTGAGCAGAAGTATTCATTCAGTATCCCTGCTTTTTCACTTGTCACCCTCTGCCCACCCTCTATGCCCTTTATTAAGCCTCACTACCCCTCCCTTGGTCTTTCTTCACTCCCTAATGTACATATAAAAGGTTTTATCCCCCTTCTTAACTGAGTTGGCTGTCTTTTCCTCAGTTTGGGCCTTTGCTATTCTGACTGCCTTCCCCGCTTCCTTCTGCTTTAACTGGTACAGTTCTCTGTCCTGCTCCTTCTCTGTTTCCTTATACTTCCTGTATGCTACCTTTTTCTCCTTAACCTTCCCCACCACCTCTTTTGAGAAACATAGTGTTTTTTTCCTTAATTTTGTTGATTTGCTTCATACAAAGGCTTGTTGCCTCTGTGATGGCTGTTTCGATTTTTCCCCATTTTTCCTCCACCTCTCCTTTTTGCCCATTTGCTAGTGCTTTTCTGAGGCACTCTCCCATTTTCCTAAAGTCAGCCCTCCTAAAGTCCAATACTCTTGCTTTTGTATGGCTTGACTCTATGACTGTGTTTATCATGAGCCACGCTGTTTGGTGCTCGCTAGTTCCCAAATGGCTACCCACTTCTAAATCCAAGATCCTTTCTATGTCCCCATTTGATAGCACCAGGTCTAAGATTGCTCCCTCCCGAGTGGGTTCCATCACTAGCTGTCTAAGTCATGCCCCCTGTAGGGCATTGAGAATACCCCTGCTCTTGGATGTGGCTGCAGCAAAGGTGTTCCAGTTAACATCTGGCATATTCAGGTCCCCCATCAATAATATCTCCCCTTTTTCTGCCATTCTAAGGATGCCTTCTATCATTTCCTTGTCCATTGCCTCCCCCGAGATGGTGGCCTGTGTACCACCCCCGTATGGATTGTGGTGCCATTTCCTATCTCCAGGGTGACCCACAGTGCCTCCTCTACTCCCTGAAGACATTGCAGAGGATATCAGTCTGGCATGGCAGGAGGAAGGGGCAGTACCATAGACCATGTCCACATAGTCAAAGACCAGGAGAACCATCTTGGTAATCAGGTCCCAGTGAACCTGGTGGGAGAGGCAATCCTTGTAATGGTACAGGGCACTGAGTCTAGGACAAAGCTTGGTGTGGATAGCATCAACATGAGCAGAGAAGTCAAGCTTGCAACCAAGCCACATACTAAGGTACTTGAAGGCAGGTACAACCTCCAGAGGGGTGCCTTCCCATGTGGAGAAAATGGGGAAGTGAGAGCCTGGCCAGTTTCTGGCTGGTGCCAAAGGTCATAGAAACAGTCTTCTTCTTTGTGTTAACCCAGAGATAGTTGGCATGGAACCACTGCTACATTGTGGAAGTCATGCTGGAGCTGACCCTCCACAGCTGCGCCCAAGGGTCCAAAAATGAAAATGATAGTGTCATCCACATACATGTGGATGTGTTAGGAGACACATGCAGAGAGGAAGTAATTTAGGAAGACTGATTATGGTATAGGTCCAAAGAAGGAGCCCTGTGGGACCCCTGCTAGGATGGGGAGTGGAGGAGACAGGGTGCCACACACATATACTGACTGTTTACAGCCCATCAAAAAAAAAGAACAGAACCAGTCTACAGGGGATGCTGAGAGACTGGCCAAGCTCAGTTTGTTGAGTAGGAGTGGGTGGGATACTGAGTCAAAGGCTTTGGCCAGGTCGATGAATATAGCTGTGGTGATATGGCCCTGATTCATTCCAGAGAAAACAGAGTCAGTGACATACAGCAGGAATGAAACAGTGGAATGGTGCGTCCTAAGGCCAGATTGGAAGGGGAGAGGATGTTAGAGGTGCGTAAGAAATCAGCAAGCCATGAATAAACAACAGTCTCTTGTAGCTTTGCAAGAGTGGGAAGAAGAGAGTCTGACCAGAAGTTTCTAGGAGAGGTGAGGTCACCCCCTTTGTGCAGAGGCAGAACCCTTGCCAATTTCCATGCATTAGTGACAGTACAGAGGGAGAAGGAGAAGTTCAGAATGTGAGCAAGTGAAGAGGAAATCACTGCGGAGATCTGTAGAAGTTTGGGGTCCAAACTGTCTGGGCTGGATTTTTGAGGGCCTGAGTAAGGACATGTGAAAAAGACTTCCTGCTGAGAAAATGGAGATAATTGGAAAACATCAGAGCACTGAGACGGGGGAGGGGGGGTATCAGGGATGGGAAGAGGGTGACCAGAAGCATGAGGAGAGGGTAAAGTGCAGGTAGTGAAACATTTATGGAAGTGAATGGCCACTGAGGGAGGGTCAGAGACCAGTGAGCCATCTACCAGGAGGGCAGGAGTAGTAGACTGGCTGGGGAATCAAAGACAGAGTGTAAACCTGCCAGAAGTTTAAGGGGGAGTTAAGGTTATATTCGAGGTTAGATTTGAAGTAGTGAGCCTTTGTGCAGAAGTTCATGAGTGACTTGTAGGACTAGAGGTCCAACAGAGTGTGGGAGAAATTTTGGTGTTCCCAAGCACCGTCTCTTGAATTTCAAAAACTGATTAGATCGGGAGTAATACAAGGGTGATGAGAGCATTTAACCCTAGACTTCCTGGGGGGGGGGGCAGGAATATTTCAGGTGTGATTGAATATGGCGTGGAAGAAGGACAGAGCAGTATCAATGTCCTGGGCAGAACAGAGAGGAGACTAGTCAGAGGAAGCAAGGCCATTGAGAATAGCATTGATTTCAAGAGACCTGAGAGATCTGTACCAAATATATTTAGGAGGGGAATGAGTGGCCCTCACTTTCCTGACACAGTAGGTCATACAGTTGTCACTGAAGGCACTGGGTAGAATGTCACCTGTACTGATATGATGGGAGTGTGAGGAAAGCACCCAGTCCAAGAGGGAATGATTTTGGGATTGATGATTGTGCTGGGTGGGCTCAGATAGTAGTTGAGAGTGGTTCAGGGCCTCATTATTGTGGAAGTAGGCCTGGAGAGCAGGGGAAAGTCAACTGATGTTAAAATCCACTCATAGGAAGAGCTCACCAGAAGCAGCTTGTGAAATGAGAGAAGAGAGGGAATCAAACAGGGAGGAAGGTGAGATTTTTAGGGGACGCCTAAAAAACACCTACAAAGAGAGGGAGAATGGAGGGGGAGAGATAACTTGGCAGGAAGGAGTTTGTGAGATGAAGGGATTGACTCTTTGAAGGTGATGGAGCAGGTTAGGTTCTGCTGTACATATAAGGCACCACCACCATGCTTACCACAGTCCTGATGTAAGAGATGACAGCCTGAGAGGGACAGGTTGGAGGCAGGTATCTTGGTGGAGAGCTAGGATTCAGAGATACACAGGAGACTTGGTTAGTGTTGGAAGATCAAAACTTTAAGGGGTTCGAGTTTAGGGAGGAAGCTTCTACCATTTAGATGGAAAATGCCGTCTCACCAGCAGAAAAGGGAAGTGGTATTGTCTCCATATAGATCACTAGTAAGACTCCATCTAGAGTACTGTGTCCAGTTCTGGAGACCACATCTCTGAAAGGACATATGCAGAGTGGAGGTGATCCAGAGGAAGGCAACTAAAATAGTGTAGGGTCTGCATCAGAAGCCCTATGAGGAGAGACTTAAGGACCTACATATGTACACCATGGAAGAGAGGAAGGAGATGGTGGATATGACAAAGACCTTTAAAAATCTCACAGGGGTTACATAAGGTACAGGAGGGATGTGTTTTTCAGGAAAAAAGGTGCTGAAGGACAAGGGGGCATGATAAGAAGCTGGAGGGGAGTAGATTCAGCAGAGATGTGAGGAAGTACTTCTTCACAGAAAGAGTGCTGGATTCCTGGAAAATTCTTCCAGCGGACGTGGTGGTGGCAAAAACAGTGGTAGGGTTCAAGAATGCATGGGATATACATAGGGGAATCTTAGGGAAAGGGGGGGGGGGATTGGCCAGAGATAAAGTAGGATCTGTGGTGATACTATAGGCAGGGAAAAATAGGCAAAACTAGGTGGGCCAAGCAGTCCTTATCTGCTGGCAAATTCTATTTTTCTATGTAAAGTAATGCTGCTGCAGCAGTTTTCTTAATCCCTGGTCACCACCCTCATCTTTCCTCTTTTATTTACAGTATTTTCCTTTTAACTTCACTGTGGTATTTCTTCATAGCTTTCCAGTCTGGCACAGTAGGCTGCCATCTTCTTACTCCCTTTTAATTTTGTTTAGAAAATGGGCAGGGAGAATTCTTGATTGGCTCATGCCACCAACCAGCCAGTCTGCTATCAGGCAACAGAGACCAAGAAATGATTCTTGGTTTCTGACTGCCTGATTATGTTCTAAAGTCATTGTGCCCATAGAATTTTTAATGTAAAATAGCTGCCATGTTGTTGTCTCGCTTAGCGAGAGATATACAGCCCCCCCCACTGTGAGATTTTACAACAGTACCCCCACTTGCCTCTCGGCATTCAGCTTCTTAATGTTACCAATGTTTGCAGCTTTAAAATGCTCTGTACTATTTTTTTTTTCATTAAATTGAGCTTAACATTAAGTTCCTAAACATGCTCATCTTTAGCTTCCCAGCATTTGCTCTTACCTCTGTCCACTAACATTTTGCAACAGTAATGTTATTTTTTTTTTCCCCCAAGTATTTTCTCCAAAAAAAAACAAAAAGACAGTCACCTTTTTGGTAGTGGTAAAGCACTTACTGTGTTGATCACACAGCGGCATCAGGCCTCATTACACCCCTTGGAAGTCCAGTACAGGCCAATACCGCTCACTCTATCAGGTAGTATTGCTTGCACAATGCTTTTACCTCCATTCTTTTCTGACTCCAGAACAAACACAAAATGGTCTCTCGCTCCCAGTAGTGCTACATAGATTTCCTCATGGTAGCATGCAACTGTTCTCCCTGTTTCTCTCTCACTCTCTCTCTCTCTGTATGTATGTATATATATATATATCTGTCTCTTTCTCTTTCTCTTTCTCTGTCTCTCTGGTTCCTATTTTTAAATTTGAATTTCTGTTCAGCTGCACTCAAACAGAGTAGCCAGTGTAGCCCCTCCCCCAAATGCTGTTCAAAGGAGCCAGCAAATAATGTAAAAGTTTTCTGTTTTCATATTCGTTTTCTTTATTCTATGACTTTAGAAGGGGTTCTTGGTTTCATAAATCAGCTGAGTTGTTATAAAGCCTAATCACTAATAATGAGGTGACCCCCCCCCCCATAGTCCGGTACCTGCCAATATGAGCTGTGATCTCACTGTTTTCTCTGTCTTGTATGGTCTGTCTCTGATTAACAGGTTGGGGATTTACTGTAAGAACAGTAGCCATGTCCATGCACGTGGCTTTCTGTTGTGCCTCTTCCAACCTAGCCTGACCCTTTTGTTCTGTGTGGTTCATAGCTCAGTGCTTGTGCTACATACAGTAGAGCTGAATGATGTAGGTTATGCTTGGATACATAGGCGAGATCAGTATCATACTAACATACTAGACACCAGCAGAGTAGGCCTATTGGTCTATCAAGTTCGCTCGTGCTTCAGCACCCTGATTGGATACTGTAGCCCTCTATCTGTCTCCTTCCACTGTTACACAATCTTACACAGTGTGTTACATGGTGTTACACAGTAAGTATGACAATGCCTGCAAAGTACATGAGTTATATGAAATGATTAGTGCTTCGATACTTCAGCATAAATATGAGCAAGTCAGTGATTGTAGTACATATGAACTGGATTGTATATGCGTAGTGCTGGTCTATGACAATTCGCTCCCTGTTAATATGCTCCCAATGATTAGCTCCCTTGTCAACTCGCTTCTGACACTCCCGCTCCCTGTCATTTGGCTCCCAGTACCAATACTGATTACATTCCCAACACAGAATAGTAATAGTAACACTGCTAGCATTAACATTAAGTACTCTTCACCTGTTCAATGCATCTACCAATCAGCAGTAAGCTAAATTTATAAAAAAAGGCAGCCTCATCCTCACACAAAGTGTCACATCTAAAAATGGAAGGGCAGTTTATGTTGTCTGAGCATAAAAAAGAAAAAGCTGGTGGACTCGGAGAACTACATTTTCACACACCATAACCGCGGCTTCAGTGGAAAATCCATCTGGCAATGTGAGCTTGCAGTCAAAAAGGAAAAAAACTTGCAATGCTCGAGTGCATACTAAAAGTTATGATGACCCTCTAATAATCAATACTTTTAGTCAGCACTCTCATGCACCAGACCCTGCTACGGTGGAGCGGGCAGAGGCATTAAATGCTGCCAAACAGCATGCAGCATGTACGCAGGACACAACAGCACAAGTCCTGCTTCATTCTAAGGAGCAAGTTTCCTTGGCAGCACAGGGAACTATGGTGGACAAAAACATTTAGAGGACTATACAGCGCGTATGTGTGCATGGTGCCCCACCTAACCCCCGTACTTTAAAAGAGCTGTCATTGCCAGAATACTACACAACTTTTAAAAGTAGCCAAGGACATGACATTAATTTCTTGTTATATGACAGTGGTCCTGGCAATGAGCAAATCCTTGTTTTTGGCACAGAAGCAAATCTGCAGTACCTCAAACAATGCAAACAGTGGTTTGCTGATGGCACCTTCAGCATCGCCCCCCCCAACTGTTTTATCAAATGTTTGTGATCCTAGGAGAGAGTTTGGCAGTTTACAACCAGCAATATTTGCACTGCTGCCAGGGAAAAGACAGGAGCACTATGAAAAAGTCCTCAGTGCACTTAAATTAATCAACCCTTGTCTTGACTCTGATGTAATAATGACAGATTTTGAGAAGGCCACAATTCAGGCATTTGGTAACATGTACCCCAATGCTAGGCAAGCAGGCTGTTTTTTCCACTTTTCACAATGTGTGTATAGAAAAATTCAAGCAGAAAGACTGGGCCAAAAATACCCACAGGACAGTGAATTTAGTTTGAGGTGCCGCTACCTGCCAGCACTTGCTTTTTATCCACCTGACCAGGTTGTGTTGAGGTTCGAGGAAATAACCGATGACACATTAAATGTATTTCCTCCAGAATTAGAATCCATAATTGACTATTTTGAGGACACCTGGATCGGGTAGAGGCACAGACATGGCATTGGGCGCAGACAACCACATTACCCAATACCTCTATGGAATCATAGTAACACAGTTGCAGAGAAAAGGACTAAAACAAATAACTCTGTTGAGGCCTTTCATAGAGGGATACAATCTATTCTGTGCACAAATCACCCAACAATATGGAAATTTATTGATGGTCTAAAGGGTATTCAAAGGAAATGCGATGCTGAGATTGAGCAGATCATTGCAGGAAATGCACGAAGTAAGTCAAAGAGGATTTATGAGGACAACGCAATAAGGCTGGAGTTGGTCCTTGGGAAGTGTGCAGAACGGTCGACTGAGGAGTTCCTTTGGGGTGTGGCTCACTGTTTCCAATATTAAACCTCCTTCTTCCCTCTCCTTTACAAACATGAATTTTTAATGTTTACCTTCATTAATAAAGATTAATTTTTAATAATTACAGTCCAAACCAGAACAGGACTTGGTAGCTGCAGATGAGACACTAACCTAATCTAGGATACCATGGTTGCTGCAGATGAGACGCTGAACAGAACACTGACCTAGACTTTGTTACCATGGCTGCACGCCAGTGATGTATTCTCACACAGAATCAGGAAGAGATCAAACCGATCAGGTTTGTTTGTTTAAAACAATTAATTCCCATGTCCTTTTTACTTGCAGACAGTGTAAGCTGATATCCATGTGCATTTTTACTTGCAGGCATTGAATCGCTAAGTTTGTTACTGTTCACATAGTCTGTTCGAATACTGATATTCATGTGCGTTTCTACTTGCAGGCACTGAATCGCTAAGTCTGTTACTATTCACAAAGTCTATTCGTATACTGATATTCATGTGCGTGTTTACTTGCAGACACTGTATACTGATTTTGTTACCATTTGTATTTCACATAGTCATACTGATGTTATTTGCAGGAGCTAACTGACGTGGAGCGAGTTAGACGGGGAGCGAAATTGACGGGAGCAAACGGTCGGGAGTGAGTTTTCGGGGAATGAATTGATGGGAGCAAATTTATGTGCTCCCACATAGGGCTAAGGTGCTTGAACTGATGAATAACAACTTGTTAGACTTGATGTTTTAGCCTTTCTCTGTATCCCACCTTAGCAAGGATGCTTAGTCGAGTAGGATGAGACTCCTTGGTGGGATAAGAGTGCTGGAGAAAGAGGAGATGTCAGGGGAGGACAGAGGGTGAGTGCGACTTGCTCTAAGCAGAGTGGCGGTAGCCTGATAACTTAAGTAGGATGTGGGGGAGGAACTCTTCCCCCACAGAACTACAGGCATGCGGCTTACCATTCTGTGTGGTTCATAGCTCAGTGCTTGTGTTACGTACAGTAGAGCTGAATGATGTAGGGTATGCTTGGATACATAGACCAGACCAGTAAGTAGGACAATGCCTGCAAAGTATATGAGTCATATGAAATGATTAGTGCTTAGATACTTCAGCATAGCTATGAGCAAGTCAGTGATTGCAGTACATATGAACTGGATTGTATATGCATAGTGCTTAGGTGCTTGAATTGATGAATAACTACTTGTTAGGACTTGATGTTTTGGCCTTTCTCTGTATCCCACCTTAGGAAGGATGCTTAGTCAAGTAGGATGAGACCCCTTAAAAGAAATAATGATTGCAGGTACAATTATCTCCTCCAGCTCTGGAGAGTGTGGCCAGTAGCATGCAGGAGAGTAGAAAAAAACCCTTGGGGGAAACCTCTGAGGACCCATGGCTACTGACCTGCCCATCCTTCTTGGCATACTAAGGGAGAGTAATCCTAAATGAGCAATATATACATATTATTGGCTAGTCCGAAACCCCAATAGATGAAGACCAGAAGGTCGGAAAGAGTAAGGGAATCCAGTTCTGACGTTGAATGTCCAGTGAGTGGATGGGAGCAGATCCTGAGCAAGTCTTCATCGGAGATGTCGATGTCCAGGGCAAAATATTGATAGAAGGTTATTTGGAATCCAGGTGAATACAGACGTGATCTTGAAGGGTTAGTCTGAGTTCTGATATGCAAGTTTATGGAAGCACAGAGTCTTGAAGGCGAGGCGAGTAAGCTAGATGCAAGTTGTGAAGCTGAAGAAGGTGGAGCAAATCAACCCCTGGTCTGGAGTGGGCAAGGCAGTAATTAGACAGTAGGCCAGAAAGCCCAGAAAACCTCCAACCTGTCCCGCGAAGCAGGTACAGTAAGGAACAGAACCTCCATGCCCTCAGCTGGGCGAAGCAGGTGTAGGGTAGAAATAGTGGAACCTCCAGGCCCTGATGCTGGGCGAGGTAGGTGTACAGTAGAATTATTCGAACCTCCAGGCCATGATACTGGGTGAGGTAGGTGTACAGTAGAAATATTCGAACCTCCAGGCCATGATGCTGGGTGAGGTAGGTGTAGAGTAGAAATAGTTGAACCTCCAGACCCCAATGCTGGGCGAGGCAGGTGTAGAGTAGAAATAGTTGAACCTCCAGGTCCTGATACTGGGCGAGACAGGTGTAGGGTGTATAGTACACATATTCGAACCTCCATGCCCAGAATTGGGCAAGGCAGGTGGAGAGGCTAAAGGTAGACTTACAGACCAGTAAGATGGTCTTGTAGAAATGTCGTGTTGCTGATGAGAAAGGAATGCTAAATGTGGTAGAGAGAACTGAGTCAAATGAATTGGCAACTCAACCAGATGTCATAAGCTTTGTGGCGCTGGAGTAGGTTAATGTCTGAGGCTTAAGCCATGATATAGGAATGGCACTATGGAATAGGGCTTGGCTGAGAGTCCTGGCAGGAAACAGCAGTAGTGGAAAACCTGAATGAACTGAATCAGCATGGCAGGAGACATCCAAGGGAATTGATTGCGAATGTCCTGATATGAAATCCAGATGTAAGTCCACGGTGGCGCGAAGAAGGATATCCTGATGAGGGCAAGGTGTGAGAAGGCGAAGGTGAGAGCTGCAGTGACCAGAAACTCGTACGACTGCAGGCAAAGCATCCTGGTAATACATCCAATCCTGATGAAAAGTCAGAGCTGAGGACATAACATGGAATGAAGGCTTCTGGCAGATGGAGATCTGATGAAAATGGCCAAAAGGAGGAGAACAATCCAAATAGGGAGGCAGAAAGCATCAGGAGTGGACTGGGTCCAGGCCAGGGAGAAGAAGACACCGCAGAGGCACATGAAAAGTAGGCAGATGAATGAAAGTCCAGACACAGTCCAAATCCAGAGAGCAGGCAAACAGCAGGGAGACATGACTGAAGCAGATGTTCCGCAGGAAGAGATCCAACATGCTGCAAGGATGGAAAGGAAGGAACCAGCTGATATGGGTTGGAGAAAACTGTAGGAGGGGGAAACTGGCACGGAGTTGAAATCCAACATTCAGGGGACGCACAAGACAGGTCCGTAAGGAGCAGTGAAAGCTGCCAGGCGAGGCCTCCGCATGGCCAGCGGGAACGACCAGATCCCATGTAGGCAAGGTGGAAGGGGAGCGAGTGAGTCAAGCTAGACCACTGGAAAGGCTAGGTATGGCAGAAACGCTGCCATGGAGGGCCGCCTGGTGCAGTAGACATCCCAGAGGCTGAAGCCGAGAGGATGGTAGAAGACAAGCATCGAAGAGTGCGAAAGCCAGAGACTGAGCACTAGTGTGCAGACCGTAATGAGCAGTGAGTGCTAGGACCTTCCAAGGTCAAAAGCAGAGTGAGTGCAGCAGACATCCCAGAGGCTGAATCCAAGAGGATGCAGTAGGCATGAGCAATCAACTGTGTAAGCAAGAGGGGACCCATATGTAGGTCAGTAAACAGAGTAGTAATAAGTGGGGACTTGCACGATGGGCAGTATCAGCAGAGTAAAATTGGACCGCAGGTGGCAGAGGAGCAGCCAGGTCAGAACAGGGAGTGAATGCCAGGAGAGGCCATATGAGATGAAGGCAAACCATTGCAGGAGCCAGGAACTCAGAGGCCACCAAGCGTACAGCTGAGAAATGGACAGTGCCAACAGAAGTCCAGGAGGGAAGGCCTACATAATCATAGCAAAGGGCCAGAATGTGTTGCACAGATGCATAATAATGAAAACATGTCTCCAGATAGTGGACCCTAAACAGATAGCAACAAGTAATGGAAAGCATCCTAGGCAGCAAAGAAATAGTATGTGTGTCCGGAATCAGCTCCAATCAGGAGAGAAAATCAGGAAACTTGTGCAGAACAAGGGTGCAGTCAAGTGGGAAAACCATAGAGCTATGTGAGAGTCAGCACAGCTGATATAGATCCATGCCTGTATCCCTATAGAGATGAGTCTGGTAGTCTGAGGGGTGCCCACGAAGATCCCCGGTGCTCCTCAGGTGGTGTCCAAAATAAAAATGTCCAGACTGTAGTGCACAAACAAGGGAGGGAGGAAGAGGAGGTCCAAAGCCCAGGCAGCACTCGCTGCTGCAGGAGGGCATAGACTCCTGGAAACGGAGTCACAAGAAGTGGCAACGGTCGAGGAATTGACCAGCAGGTGGATGCTGCAATGGCGCGTGCGAGATGCAGATAGCTGTAGGAGGCACAGCACAATGGGCAGTGGGATGGAGACAGGAGCTGTGAGCAGGAGTCCAGCAGTAGGGTTGAGCGGTTTCGGGGAACTAGGAACTTGCGATGTGGCAGGAGCAGCTGCTCAAAAAGAAGACAGGCAGGAAGAAGGCTATGAGGTGCAGCGAGCAAGGGGCAGAGACAGGGAGAGAAGGCAGCAGTGGTGGCAGCATGGCCACAAGCTGCAGTGGAGAAATGCAGCAGCAAGGAAGGAGCAGCAGGAATCCCCAAGAAGGAGAAATGAGGTACGGAAGAAACAGAAGGCAGCAGAGCTGCCGGTGGGGAGACAAAATATAAACCAGCAGGAGACAGGATGTAGGAAGTGGGACAGGGAGGGGGCTAGGTAGAAGAACACAGGCAGACGGGAGGAAAGAAGAGCAGCCACGACCGGCAGCAACGCCAGTGAGTGCGATTCACTCTAAGCAGAGCGGTGGTAGTCTGATAACTTAAGTAGGATGTGGGGGACGAGCTCTTCCCCCACAGAACTACAGGCATGCACCTTACCATTGAAACCTTAGTTTCATCTCATTGCTGCACTTCAGAAAGTCAGATCCTTCACTGCTGTTCCTTCTGACCCTTAAGAATTGGGATTTTGGGATATTACAATAATCACCATATGTCTGGATTGACAACTTGGTGCCAGCAAGGTTGTATTGCAGGCAATGGCTTTATGGAATAAATCCAACATGACTGTTCCGTCTGACTTCTTTTTAATGATCAAATACAGAAAGTTGACCTCCAGGTTATCTGCTTGCACCGCAGACCTTAGATTTGGGTTAATTCTTTCCAGGTATCTGACAAATTCATCCCTGTCAGTCACCTCTTCCGACCAAAGCTCCTCCACAGATCTACCCTATTGTAAAAAAGATTAGTCTGGTGGCTATAAATAGTTTATTTTTTCCAATTTCCCCAAGTATAGGTTACCATAATTGGGTGCAAATATTGTACCCATAGCTATACCTCTGGTCTGTAGAAAGAATTCATCCTGGAAGGCAAAAGTGTTTGTGATGGACATGTGATGAGAGTGATTTATTAATTTAATGTTTTGATAATCTTGTCTGTGAATGTAGTCATGCTTGTGTTGTAAGTTGTGCTATTTGCAAAGTGAACACACAAAACATGGCTTCCAATGTCATGTATTCAAGTAGGCCTTATGGGAAATAATTAACCAACTCAGCTGCAGAAAAAGAGTCCCTTGTTAATCTGTAGCTACAGATTCTGAAAGGCAGATAAGAGAGTGCCAGTTTGAATGTCTCAATCAGCTTGAAAGGCAGAGGTGTGGGGTTGCACACCTCAGATATCCTGCAAAACAAAATCATAAAATTGGACTGAGGATATCTGAGTGTGTAGAAGTCAGCTGGCCTGGATGATGTCATCCCTCTATACACACACCCATCTGGGGAGGAGGGAGGCAGGGTTAAAGTGTCACACAAAGGGGCAAAACCACCTCCCACAGACAGAGTGGACAAATCAGCGTGTTGAGGTTTAGCTCGCTCTCTTGGACACAATAACATCCGAAAACCCAAAGCCCTGCAGCTAGAGATCTGCTGAGAAATACAACTTAGGAAATAGTGTTTCTTCAGATAGCATCAGGTAAATAAATAGGCTACAGAGTGAGAATAGCTCAGTTCTTCTATCTGTTAACTGTCTGGTTTAATTCCATTCATTTCAATTTCTAGTAAACTGTAATCCTTTTGTTTGACTGTGCATAAATCTTGTTCGATGTGCTTATGCAACTGGATGAGATAATATGAGATGATGCTTGTGTAACTTGATTTGTTTGTGGCTTTCTGCCTCTCTATCAATGGGATATACCACCCTGTAGGGGTACGACGCAAGGAACCCTAGAGGAGGGTTCCCCCCCTACAGGTGCCGTGGGAATGAATGTGTTTGCTAAAGGTAGGTTAGGAAGAAGCCCATGGGTAAGAGAGATGAGCCACTGAAGGAAGAGGGGTGGATGGTGGGCAATGAAAAAAGAATCCTGGTGAAGACCAGGATGTGTGACCTTTTAAGCTCGATGGGGGAGTGACGTTGTTGCTCAGCCCATCGAACCTCGGGTTTAAAGCCCTCCCATTCGATGTGCCTAAAGGCAGGTTAGGAAGAAGCCCAAAAAGAATACCCAAAGATGTCAAGCTTTGAAGAGGCAAGGATAATGAATGAATTCTGTGAAGAGAAGGGCTAACTTCCTAAGGAGAGAGGGGAAAGCTGGGCCACCATCCGCGTCCATCCAACAGCAGAACCTAACTAACTAACCTGAAGAAAGCACTAACTCTAACTAATATTATGACCATTGGCACGGAGGAGAGAAAAAAAACCCTTTGAGGAGGAAACCTCTGGGGTTCCAAGGCCTAGGTCGCCTTCCCTCCAGGCTGACAACGTTTGTCGGTAAAGAGAATGGTTCATAGATGAGGGATATAAGTAGAGATGATGACGATGTGATAGGGAAAATACTCCAAAGAAGCACAGATTAAAGAAGAAACATGAGACAGCAAGGGCCCAAGGAGGGTATGCTCGAGTAGTCAATGAGAGATACTAGATCCATGGAGAAGTCAGAGTAGCAAGAGGTATCCATATGTGTTCACTAGGAGATTCCAGATGTGCTGATGAGGAGACCGAGGATAATGCATACTGGCTTGATTAAGCGATGTGAGTGAGCAGACACTGATGTTGAAGAGGCATGCCTGATTATGCAATGTGAACGATTAGACCCTGAATGATTAGACCCTGAGGTTGTAGTCGATGGGGTAGCATAGGATTCAATGATAGGAATGTTCGAGTAAGTGGTGTAAATGAACTTTGAGGAAATGCTGAGTGAATGATGACTAGATTGATGAACTCGATACATGCAACAAGATGGCTGTGTGTTGATAAGGTGACATAGGAGTCATGATACGGATGCCTAAAAGAAATATTGATAGCAGGTCATGAGTGGAGTGAATCCTGGAGGGCCGGTATGGAAGTGGAAGAGGAGGAGACAGGAATGATGTAATGATAATGACGACTGCCACAGGTATGCAGCGGTTCAACATGAGAAGATTGGGGAATAGGAGAATGGAAATTAACTTGAAATTGAACTTGAATGATGGTGGAGAGCAGCCAGCTGGTCCATAGTAAAAGTGACAGACAGGAAGAAATGGCCAGGAGCAGAGATAGAGCTGAATCAAGGTGACTGAGGAAGAGAAATACCGACGATGATGATGGCTGCAGGAGCACAGGCCTGATGGCCAGTAAGAAATAAGGCATGTGAATGATGAGACCTTTGTCAAGAACTAGATGCTCTAAAGGGAGAGGAAGTATGATGATAAGGCAAGGATGAGTGAATAATGACCAGAGCCAGGAACCTGATACATGTGGAAAGAGGGCCATGGGTTGATGCGGTGGCATATGATTTATGATGGGTCATGATATGTATGTCCAAAAGAAATATTGATTGCAGGCTAGATGGAGGTGGCCAGAGACAGCCCAATGATGTGGATGGCAGAGCAAACGAGATCCACAACAAATGCAGGCTACGGGGCAGATGGAACCCGCCAGCAACCGCCAAAGGAGGGGAATGGACTACAGGCAAATGAGGAGGCTGAGTCCAGATGAAGGAGGGCCCGGCTCGAACGGAATGAATCCTAGAAGTGGTCAGACAACCGGAGGCAAGCAGGATGAGTCAAGCAGCTGGAAGGCAGCCACAGATTGCAGACTCAGTTGGAGTAAATCCTTTATGGCCGACATGGAATGTGAAAAAGAGGAAACAGGAATGAACTTGAAATGATCGTGTACAAAGGTAGTACGCTCGATAGAGCAGCGTGAGGAAGTAGGCACCTCGAGTGCAGGCCAGACGAAGCCAGCTGATGTATACTGATTGGTCAGCCAAGGCAGACAGATTGAGCAATGGAAATAGATGAGCAAGTCGGGGTGAGGCATCTAGGAGCTGAGAGGCTAAATGAACTGGAATAAGTCAGCCAGCGACAGGTCAAGTGATATGGCGATGTAGCGAAGCTTTGAGTGGAGGCAGGGTATAGGAGGCAATGAGAGGTTGAGCAATAGTTGAAATAGATGAGCAGGATGTAAAGGTTGAATGAGTGAGGGATAGAAGCTGAGGTAGTGGGTCGAGTTGAGGTAGAGTCAAAGATAGGCGTAAGCAATGTAGGTGCCAAGGCACTGGCGGGCGGCTTGAGTAAGCCATGGAACTGAATAGACCCTAAGGTCAGACTGAGGATGTGGGGGCACTGATACGCCCAACAGACAAAGGGGAGAGGAGAAAACAAATAAGGAAGGCGATGGCAGTATAGGGCGAGATGCAGGATTGGGACCCCCCAAAAAAACACAGGAGAAGGAAGGGGGGCTGAACAATAGGGAAGGGCCAAAAGAAAGCACGTTTTAGGATCAAAACCCAAGCAAAGAAACCCTCCCTATGTCATGTCTGGTAGAGGCCCTAAGAGTTGCACAAGGCATAACTAGTTAGATTGCAACAATTCAGTGAGTGAGGGAAGCAAGGGATTCGAGAGATCGATTGATTGACTGATTAAATATCCAAGTTAGCACGCTGAGCCAAAGGCCCAAATTCAGGTGCAGCCCAGAGCTGCAAACATGCAGCTACAAGATGACAAACACAGCAAAAGGTGGATATCATTTGCAATGTAGAAAAGGCAATAAAAAAAATACATATATATATATGTATATATATATACATATATATATACACACATATATAAATATATATATATCTATATATCACAAGACATTGGAAGGAAACCACACATCACAGCAGGAGATGGTCAGTAGCAATGACATACTGTACAGAAGGAGCAAGTAAATATCGTGTCAGACTGGAAGGTCGAAATGCACAGGAGTACAGGCAGCACAGATAGGAAACAGGAAGAGCAGACAACAAGGGAAAGCAAAACGAGAATGCATGCTGACCCCTGAAAGCAACCCCGTAAAGTACTGACCAGAGCTTCACACAATGTCCCAGGCATTAGACAGGGTGAAGCATAATGACAGGTGTACCACACTACAGTGGTATGGTATTCCAGAGGTCTATGGGAACTGGATACGAGTGCCATACAGCAAGGCTGCAATGATGAGTGGACCCGAAGGGCCAATGCCAGTGAACACGACAGAGTTCGGGCGAAGGCTAGCTGAAATGCTCTGGGAAGGAACGGCGACCCAGGAAAGAAGGCAAGAGGCAGGATAGCTGAAGGGAACAGTCCCAGGCTGTGCGAGTAGGGGAGCTCACGGCACTGCCAGAAAAGACACAGAGCCAGCACAGGCACAGCCGAAACAAAGCCAAGTCAGCAGGACCCATGCCGGAGAGGGAGAATGGAGAGGAAGAAGCCAAAACTAAGAGGACGACAACACACCCGAAGGTCTGGTGCAGTGATGGGGAGGAGGAGGAGTGGGGAGTCAGGAGATCTGCAGGGGAAAGAGCAGGATTAGGAGTGATGACACGAAATATGAGGTAGGGGAAGGAAGAAAGAGAGAAAAAACACGGAGACGGTGAGAGGTACAAGTGACTAACAGATGGACATCACTAGGAGCGAACAGAGCAGGGGGCCAGGAGGGAATGGGGGCTGAAAAACAAACACAGCGCAGGAAGAAGAGAGAGAGAGAGAGACAAGATGGGGAACAAATGAGCTGTAATGCAAGCAGGAGCAGCCGGAGGCCACACAAAGGGAGAACAGAGCAAGAAAAGACAGCCGACAAGGCCTCTGGCTGCAACAAAAAAAGAATTCTGGTGAAGCCCAGGATGTGTGACCTTTTAAGCTTGATGGGGGAGTGATGTTGTTGCTCCACCCATCGAACCTCGGGCTTAAAGCCCTCCCATTGTAAATACTTGTAGTCTTTTAGTAAAGAATCTATTTTTGATAGAACAAGTGGCTGCCTGTTTATTTGTTAAGGTAATGTGGTTATTTCTGCTGGACTCTGCAACCCATATCTAAAGGGGCACTCTACTCACAGTTATTGTGATGACTTTCCTGACCTTGTGCAAAGGAGGAGGTAAGAAACATGTTTCCTGGTTCCTGTTGGTAAAAACCTGGTGGCGGCAGTGAACGATAAGTCCCTGGTGAGGGGAATTTCATCACAGTATTACAGCACAAATCCAATCCTGCACACTCAATCAAGAAATTTATAAAATACTCATAATGTTCAGTTTTGTTGTAAAGCTAAAGATGTAGAGCTGCCAGACCTCCTCTGTGGGGTATATTTGTGTCCAGTGGCTCTATGTCCATCAGTACCAACCACCAATCTTTTTCCTTTTGGAGGTCTTTCAGGACACCCATTTTATATCAGTTGTGTCTCTAACATAAGATGGACGTTTTTGTACCAAATGCTTAAACATCCACAAATTGAGATAGGGGCTCTGTAAGACACCCTATACCTGCAACTATTGGGCATCCTGGAAGATTAACCAGACTCTTATGTATTTTGGTGAGTACATAAAGCATTATTCTAATTGTATCTTCAACTGTTAAAAAATGTGCATCTCAAATACATTTACAAGTGTTTGCCATTGTTTGACTGGTGCTGGCATCCTTTTATTACTGCGTGACTTGTGATTAGGCCTAGCCTTGATGACAAGATGACCCTTTCATAGGTCACTTAGCTACTCTTGTAAATTTGACATGCCAGTATGATACTGAAGCAGCAGTGCACATTAGTAGTAAAAAGTCTGACCTCTACTTTTATTCTATTTTAGATTGCTGCACCTTATCTCTTGTCTTGTATTATAGCCTTTATTCACTTGTATTTACATTTGAAATAATAAAGGGAGCACTCTTTTTAATATGACTGGATCTGAGTTTTTATCAGTATGGTATTTTCTGTTGTTTCAAAACACACATTGTTTAACATCCCTTTGCGTGTGTCTAAAATGAACTAGCCTACAGCAGACACTGCTCCCTGACATTAGGGGACAGGAGGCGTACAGCAACAGATGAGAATATTGATAAAAACCTGGTATGAGCCATATTAAAATGAATACTCCTTTTACTATTTCAAATGTAAAATATGTGCTGTAACAGACTCATAGTGGGGAAATAACAGCATAATACAAGACAGCAGAAAAGGGGCTATCTGAAATAGAATAACAAAAATATAGGCCAGAATTTTTCACCCCTAGCATGTATTGCGGGCTTTAAAGAGTAGGTACCTGACATATAAGGTAAAATTATTTGCAGGTTCCTTTGAGAAGGACTGGGGGGTGCACTGGATATAATTGGTTTGTGATATTGGCCACATACCAGTAGCACCGCCACCACATTTAAAAATATGTAAGAAATGTGATTAAAATTCAGAAGATGAGCCAGGGTTGAGCTTACCAGCTCCACTCTCACACACCATCTTCAATCCACACATTTATTTTCACTCAACACCCTTCCAGTACCTGCTTCCCTCAATTTTCCCCACCTTCCAATATACAAAGATGCACTCTTCATTTCTTTATCCTAGCTCTCTGTTCTTCATTACCCAAAATTAGTGAGTAAGAGACTCTAGTAATCCTTCCTTCCCTGAGGCTAAACTCAGAGTTGCAGTTATTCCAGTCTCCTACTCCTTAGCCTTAAAGATTAAAGATTTGTGCTGCTACAGGAATGCTGTAGTGCTCAGTACTTTGGAGACAAGACATTTTACAAGCAAAAAAAGTATTGAAAAAGGAAACTGAAATGATAACAGTGTTCTGTACCTGAGTATTTTTATTTAAAAAGCACTAAAAGCACTAAGCCATGCTGGCTCCATGGTGCCGAGTGATGGGGTATTGCTCTGCCATGCTGGCTCCATGGTGCTGAGCGAGGGGGTATTGCACTCTGCCATGCTGGCACCATGGTGCTGAGCGAGGGGGTATTGCGCTCTGCCATGCTGGCTCTGTGGTGCTGAGCGAGGGGGTATTGCTCTGCCATGCTGGCTCCATGGTGCTGAGTGATGAGGTATTGCACTCTGCCATGCTGGCTCCATGGTGCTGAGTGAGGGGGTATTGCTCTGCCATGGTGGCTCCGTGGTGCTGAGTGAGAGGGTATCGCTCTGCCATGCTGGCTCCATGGTGCTGAGCGAGGGGATATTGCTGTGCCATGCTGGCTCCGTGGTGCTGAGCGAGAGGGTATTGCTCTGCCATGCTGGCTCCATGGTGCTGAGTGAGGGGATATTGCTGTGCCATGCTGGCTCCATGGTGCCAAGTGAGAGGGTATTGCTCTGCCATGCTGGCTCCATGGTGCTGAGCGAGGGGATATTGCTGTGCCATGTTGGCTCCATGGTGCCAAATGAGGGTGTATTGCTCTGCCATGCTGGCTCCATGGTGCCAAATGATGGGGTATTGCTATGGCATGCTGATGACCTGAGTTTGTGCTTTTCACCCGGTACATCTGGAGCGGAGGCTGGCAAAGGGGGCTTAAGAGTGCCCTTTGGATGCTCTTCTCTGGGGGGGGAGAAACCTTGCAAAACTGCCCTGTAGTGGCCTGGTGGTGGTTTGTGGAGCACTGAGGTGCCACTTATGGCAGGGGAGACCATGAGCAATTGTCCCCAGGCCAGCTGTTGCATGCACACGAGTCAGGAATGAGGGTGAGTGGGTGGGACTCAGAAAAGGAAAACAAAATGTCACACCACTACACTAGATAAGAGCCTTTCTGCCCCTCCCCATGCCTGGACCCTCCCATCATGCCCAACGAGCATGCCCTCTCCAGTCCTGATGCAGCACACCTCACCTACTCCATGGTGCAGTCCCTGGCAGGGACAGACCAGCAACAGGAGATGGTAGAAAGGAGCTCTCAGGTGATCATCTTTGATGATGACCAAGGGAAGTTCCTTGCAGGAACAAGCTGGCCACAATGGTCTAGGAAATTGGACAGGTGCAGGCCTCAGAAGAATGTTAAGAGGGATGAGTCTAGCAGGAGAAAGAAGGGCAGTATAGGAGCCTGAAGGAGTGGGATGGCAGTGGGCATGAGGTAGCAAAAATTAAAAATAAAAAAGCAATAAGCCTTTGGTCCTGAACAGTTTGTTTCCTTGTTACAGCAAATACTTAGTGGGGGATTTGGACTTCAGTGATATACTATAGTATCTTAAGAAATACAAAATCACTCATACCCCCATAATGCAAAGCACCATGGGCTGTATATGCAAATCACCACAGTATATTATGCTGGTTCAACTTTAAGCAGAAATGTATGGTACCAAAATGTCTCTCACACAGTCTGCTAAGGGTGCTAACAGAAGACACATGCATGTGTTTCATCCTACCAGGACTCATCAGTGTGCCTTGTCTGACATCCCAGTGGAATGAACCAGCTATCTTAAGATGGCCTATCTGGGTTATATTGTGGTGAACCCAATAGAAACTAAAATAAGCTAAAAGACAAAGAACCTCAGCATGCAAGCACTGAGGCAATGGTTACCCCAAAGAGCAATGGCTGGGAAGCCAAGTTTCAAAGAAATACAAAATCACACGTAGCCCCATAATGCAAAGCACCATGGGCTGTATATGCAAATCACCACAGTATATTATGCTGGTTCAACTTTAAGCAGAAATGCATGGTTTCTTAATGTTGGCTTTCTATAATGCACAGTACTTTCGAAATACAAAAACACATTTTAATGCACTTGTATACCGTAATAGAAACTCTCATAAGTCATTATATGAACTGAAGATAAATAAAGGCAGAGTCAGCACCTGTGGGAGTCAGACACACTTTCATCGAGCTCCTATGCTTGCTTTTCAACAGTCTGATTTTCTTACCTTTTTTTTCCTATTTATTTCTATTTCCTGACTCCATATACCTTAAGGATTTCAACATTGGTCCAAAAAATGTAAGAATGTTTAGACCAATGAGTCAACAAATGTTATGCCCTCAAAGGATGGATTCTTGGTGACTGCACCATCTTTATCACCCAGTCTATTGATTGAATGCATGTTTGACTATTGTGCAGAAGACAGAGGCTACAGTGGATGACACCAACACAAGTGTATGGAGAAGTTAGGTACAAGTTGGAGCTGTTGAGTAAATGATGGGACAGCATGGGTGAGATCTAGCCTGACTCACGGAATACCTGCATAGAACCCAGCATGACAAAGGGCTACAGGTTTTGCATGAATAAACTTGAGAATTTGGAAAACTAGTTGCAAGTTGCGAACATCTGCATTCTGGGCCTCCTTGATGCAGAAAGCGAAGTCAATCTCCGTATGACTTTGCAAACACTATTTGCTGGTATTCTACATGTTCTGGATTTGGTATGAGTCCTCCATATATTCCGTCTTCCTGGGCACAGGCACCAGCAAGAAGGTAACATGTCCAATTCCATACTGGCAGCATTACTGCATTCTCTGGATGAGCTGCTGCTTTTGTTGATTGTGGGCAGAATCATTTGGATATCTAATCAGAGGCAGAAATGATTCATTATCTAGGTCACTACTACTGAATAATATCTGCACTGGAAAATTGCATGTCAAGCCTGGTGCAGGGCTCCCATCATCTGTATTACCCTCTCTGGCTAAAAACTGCAAAATCCAGCAGTGTCTACCCCCAGCCCTGATTATCTGAGCACTGATGGCAGTGATTTTCCCCCCCAGTGAAATTACAGTCATTGCTACAGAGTTCTTATTTTGTGGACACTGTTTCTATGTATAAACATTATCTGATTTTTCCTAACTGCTTGATAAGTCTGGATATTCAATTGTTCTTCTAGGGTGACGAAGGCAGTTACTTTTGATATAATATGGGACATTTTCCTAGTAGAAGTGGATAGCAGGTATTTCCCTGTATACCACTGCACATAAAGTTATGTACCACTACAATTAAAGCTGTACATCACAGGAACAAGTAGCTATTAAACACTAGTAAATAAACACATCAAAATGCCTAATTAGTTCAATCAACTCCCCAAATAAAAGCATAATAATTTATCATTTAACCCCTACAACACTCAAGTACCACCTGCTACAGTCCTAACAGACACCAGCAAAATCTATAACAAAAAAGTCCACATTTCCAGACCTACAAAAAACATTTTCTAAACTAATGCAAAAACAACATAAACTACAGTCAAGCAGTAACCTAAAATCCTCTCCGTGTCTCTCACTAAACAGCGATGTCCCTCGATGTTCCAGCTCTCTACTCAGATGCTAAGCCCCTCATGTTGCTGCTGTCGACTCTGACCTCCTTCACAACTGCCAGCTGCACACTCCATGTCACTTCTGACCACAGACTCCACCCACTTCAACCTCAAATTCCATGCCGCTCCCAACAGCAGATACCACATTGCTCCCTAGCACCATTTTTACCACCAGCCAGACCAGACTTAAGTATGGACCACCACAGTCTTGTTTCCTTTTAAAGGAGGACCACTATACTATGGGAATACACAAAGGGAAATAAAAGGATGCTGCAAAGCTTTCACTAAACTGTGGTAAAACACTAGGGAAAAAAAAAAGAAAACACAAATCCAAAACCTGGAAATGATTGCAAATGTGATTAAAACTTAAAAGCATCAGCACGATATATTATATAAAATAAAGTATAAGTAAATGTGCTGTAAGGCAAATATACTACTGCGTAAGACCAGTACTGACACTGTAGTGCAGCATGAGAGGGGTGCTGCACTTCTGAGGTGCCGTCTTTCGGATGAGATGTTAAACCGAGGTCCCATCTGTCTGGATTGGTGGTAGTTCAGGTGGATGTTAAAGATCCCATGGCACTTATCGAAAAGAGTAGGGAAATTTCCCCAGTATCCTGGCCAAACTTCCCTCATTCACTAAAAAAAATACCACCAACAGCTTAATCTGGTTTACGGTCAGTTGGCATTCATCTGTATCCCCTTCCCCTGGGTCGTGCCTGAAAATAGGCAGGATTTGTCTAGAGCACTTACCCGGTCAACAAAAACAAATAATAATAAATAATAAGACATTATTTTCACTGGAATAAAATTTTAGCTACATTCACTATTTTGAAAATCCAGTGAAAATTATTTGCCAGTGAAAATATATACTGCAACTGACAAGTTAGCTTGCCCTTGCACTTCTGCTAAATTAAACTACCATGAAAATGTCAGAGTGGACAAAACAGTGAAATTTAAGGACAGTGAATTCAATCTCTTATACAGTATATTGAGGGCCTATTGAGGTTATAATGCAAGTCTCCCTTCAAGCTTGTGACATGATTGCCTGATTAGGTCCCCGAGCTGGCATACATCTCCATACACCACACTTATTGTACTCATCATTTTTTATATATGTAAATCATGGATGTTTTAATGGCACCTATACTTTACATTTTCTTCTTTTTTTTTCCACCATCTTTCATTATGACATGTTTTGCTGTACACTTTTTTGGGTGTATACTGGGCAGGAGTGTGTGTTACCTTTTTATAAGGTTAACTCACGTGGTTGCACTTGGTTGCTATTTGTTAAGTTGGGTTCTGTTGCCACCGCCATTTTTTTTTCTATTTTGGATGATGATACTGGTTACCTGATATGGCTTTTTGCTTTAGAGTGGTACTGAAGTACCTGATTCAAGTAGATTCTTATAATCATTGTCTCTTAGTTTTTTGTGAAAAATTTGATTTAAGGGGCATGGGGGTGTTTACTGTGATGTCAACTTTTTATTTTCCATTGTATTCACTTGTCACCATAATATAACGTTGTGGGTTTGATTTACCCACCAGCTTCCCTGCTTCTTAATATAAAAAAAAACGCAATCTGTATATGTTTTACACCGTTTGGAGTGAGACCAATATTTTCTTAGAATTATTTACTTATTTTGGTCTCTCTTATCCTCACAATAATTTAATGACATGGACAGTCAATACTGCACGTTGAGTGTTCTTTTCTATTTTATCCTGTTTTCTATTGCTGTTAATTACACACATGTGAAAGTTGTATACCTTTACTGCAGGGGTGTTTCTAGATCTGAAAAGAACTAGGGGCTTGAGCCTCATCCCCCCTGCCCAGTGAAAACAAACAACTAGGCTGGGATCAGTCTTAGGAATTGGGAATCTTTATTCAGGGCTGATGAATAAAGATTCAAAGCTCTAGCCCGTAATACCCCCACCACAATGATGCCTTCTTTATTCTGAACACAAATAAAGTATAAAAAGGATAAATAAGAATATATTAAGGATGTTCCACAAAATCCCAATGCTGTATCTCCACCAAGGCTTGGCATTTTATATGACTTGTAAAACATACACACCAAACTGTTTTAATCACACAATGCATTTCAGTGTGCAGTATAAAAGATGCTGATGTCCTTGTAGTGTAAGGCACAGGGACACATTCATTTCTCTTGTATATAATAAATACAGTAGTATCTGTAGGTGGAGGATGCAATCTATTTTCAGCCTCTTTTATGCACCACATAAAACATTGCACTTCACATGTTCTGATCCATGGTTTCAATAGCTAGCTAGCTAGGTAGGTAAAATGACAGACAGACAAATATGGAGAGAGCTATTTAGTTCTTGTTGACCAGGAAAGGCGAACTAGACAATACTGCCTATTTTCAGCCGTGTGTGTGTGTGTGTATGGGGGGTGAGGCAGATACAAACCAACTGAATCAGATTAATCTGTTGCTGTTATTTTAGTAAAGGAGGGAAACTTGGCCATGACACCAGGGAAATGTCCCTACTCTTTACAAGAAGTGCCACTGGATCTTTAATGTACACCTGAACAACCACTACAACAGGCAGACAGGACCTCAGTTTGGTGTCTCATCTGAAGTACTGTACATCCCAACAATACAACATCCCCTTAGTTCTGCACTCGAATGCTAGTGTTTATTTTATGAGATCAATTCCAGTATGGGACTAGAACCCAGGACTTTTGGGCCCAGATGCAGATGTGCCACCAACTGAGCCATGCTGACACCTCTGTGTGTGTAAATATAAATATATAGATATATATATATATATTTATGCAATGAGGTGAACATAAACTGAGTGTAATAAATCCATTTATCTGAGCTACAGTGTGCATAAATATACTTTTATATACATGGTAAACTTGTCATTACTCATTTATTTATACAGCAAACACATTGTCCCTCTCCCACTCTGCCCCTACTGCCACCAGCTGTTTTTTCTTCCAGCACCAACAATCACTTTTAGTTTCCCACCCTGCCTGTTGCATGAACTGCTACAATTTCTCATTAAAAAAACTGTGGTAGAATACAAGAACCATTCTGGAAATGTACTTAATATCTCTTTTTCTCTTCTCCCAGTCTTCTTCAATGCAGCAACACTTGCCTTCACCTTTGCTCCAGGCCCCCACCTGCACCCTCCCATGTTCACCTGTTATTTGCTCGCTCACCTGCTTGCTCCCTCATTCTCCGCTTCCTCAATTGCAACTACTCGCTGTGTCTCCACACCTGAACAGCACATGCTATTTTTTCACAAATAACTGAAAACGCCAATGTGAACCACCAGCTACCTCTATGATATCCCAGGAATGTCCTGCATCCGCTCTTCTCAGGCAGCTACACTCACTAAGTGGGTCCACCATGTTTCCTAGAAATTTTCCAAAACTCACTTGCTCCATTAATCAGCGGGGACACTGAGACACTGACATGGTGTCCAAACACTGCGTTTTTAACAACTGCTGTAGCAACCATGCCAGAAAAAATGCACAAAGTAACGGTGTCACAAAAAAATACATAAACTATGGAAAAAAAGACAACCAGTAAAAATAAAACAAACTATTACACAAGGTCCTCTCCTATTGTGTAAATGAAATACTCAAGAGTGATTTTGTATGATACATGATTTATGTACACTTGTGCTGTTTACCCTTGGACACCTCACTGGTAGCTTATGCCACTTGGGAGGTTACCCAAGGTCCAACAGTACTTGTGCACATAAATCTTGTATCACACAGGTCCTCCTGCATATCATATCAATAGACACGGTGTTCATTTTCAGGTGCAGCCTGGGAAAGCTACAGGCATTACAAAACTGAAACAATAATAATACAGTTAATATACTGTATAACATCTTAAATTCACTCCCTTAATATTTAGCTCTTCAAACATACTAGTCATATTCACTGCATCTTATTTTTATTGATGAAACACTAGTGCTGCTATTGTATAGTGTGCTATCTAATATTCTCAGTCTTTTTATTTTCAAGCTAATATGAAACCAGCGAATATAGTGAAAATTAAAAGACAGTGAATATTTTGTCTTATACAGTATACAAGCAGCAGGAGTACCTTCGCCCCTATCCAGAGACCACCCAGTCTAATGCCACTGCCTCTAAGGATGCCAAGAACAAGGAGCACTTAGATGACAGTGGGCTCTGGGAGGGTTAGGGTGGTTGGGCAGAGGCACATCCCAAATTCTATTCTACTCCAGAGCTCATATGCTGCACTAGCAAATGGGGACAACCTAGCAGAGGTACCCAGAGAAGTGGAAAGGAAGGATGTGGAGGTCAACTGAGGAGGTGACTTTAGTGGGGAGAGCAGTGGACCCCAGAGGAGGAGGAGGAGGAAGCCAATCCTGGTGGGGGACTCTGTTGTTAGAGGGATCCAGCTAGGAACACATGAGGGGAAGAACAGGGAGCTGAGGTGCCTACTAGGTGCCTCAGCATGGAGAGATGGGAGGAAGATCCTGGGGATTGCCAGGAAGGCAAGATGGGAGGGTGAGCAGTATGTCCTTATCCACCTAGGTACTAATAACCTGACAAACAGAGAACCTAGGAAGTTCAGAAAGTAGCTAGATATGTCACCTTCTTGGAAGTATTACCTGTGAGAGGCATGGGGGAGCGTAGGGGCGCATGCACCAGGAACTTTAACACATGGTTGAAGAACTGATGCTGCGATGAAGGGTTAGGACTCATTGGTGACTGGGGACCCAGCTGGAGGAATGGGGGCTTGTTCGAGCTTGATGGCAAGCATCTGTCCTGGAGAGGAATCCAAGCACTCAAAGATAAGTTTAAATGCTACATGGACAAGTATTTAAACTAGCCAAGGGGGTGGCAGACCAGCAAGGAGGGCACTTAATTATCCAGCTCCACAGCTAGCAGTGGAACCAGTGAACAGGAGGAGGGGATATCTCTACAAAGCAGTATGCAAAAGATGGAGATAAGCACTAAAAGGGATAGGCAGAAAGGGGGTAAAATTCAACAGAAGGGCAGACAGCAGGGAGAATCAGGGATAAAGGACAACAAGGAAGGGGGCTAAAGTAGAACAGTTAAACAGTCCAGGGAGTTCACATCATGAAAATCCATGGGTGCCAATGTCAGGAGCCTTAGCAACAAGTTGGAGGATCTTGAGGCTGCCATGGAGCAGTCAGACTTGGACATTGTGGCCATCACAGAGACCTGGTGTAATGATTACCACAACTGGGAGATGGCCATACCTGGCTACAACATATTCCGAAGAGACAGGGCAAGCAGAAAGGGAGGAGGAGTGGCACTTTATGTGAAAGATGGCATAAATGCCACAGAGATCCAGGAGGAACAAAATGGGGGAGTGTTACTGTGGGTTAAGCTGGAAAGGGAAATGGGGTCAGCCACCCACACAGGGGTGGTCTATAGACCACCAGCCCAGGAGGAAGAAACAGACAGGGAGTTGATGCTAGCCATCCAAAGGATAGCAGATAAGGGAGAGGTGGTGCTGGTTGGAGACTTCAGTATTCCAGACGTGGACTGGAGCCTCCCAGCAGCAGCATCAACCAGGACCAGATTTATCCTGGACTCCTTTCAATGTGCCTTCCTTAAGGAACTGGTCATGGAACCAACTTGGCAGAAGACAATACTGGACCTTGTGCTCACAAACAGGGACAGTGTGATGGGGTAACAGTGGGGGAGCACTTGGAGAACAATGACCACCAGTCACTGTGGTTTGAAATCACAGAAGGAACAGAACCAAACCACACAAAAACATGTATCCTGGATTTTAGGAGGGAAGGCTTTGGGAAAATGGAGACATGCTTGAAAGAGGCACCCATGGGAATGGGGAGGGAGTAAGGAGTGGAGAAACAGTGGGCAATATTTAAAACAGGAATTGCAAGCGTGACAGAATTATGCATTAAGCAGGTTAGCAAGGGGAAAAGAAAGCCATTATGGTTTTCCAAAGAGGTAGCAGAGAAAGTGAAAGCCAAAAAGATTGCATTATGGCAATACAAAAAGACACAGGCAGAAGGAGATAGGGAGAAGTACCAGAAGAAGCAAATGGAGGCATGGAGGCCAGTAAGGGAAGCCAAAGCTCAGACAGAACAGCACATCACAAAATTAGTGGGTAGAGAGGATAAAACCTTTTACAGGTACATAAGTGAAAAAAGAAGGGTAAAGGGAGGGATAGTGAGACTGAAGGGGGAGGACGGGGACTGCGTGGAGGATGACAACAGTAAAGCTGACATACTGAACAGATACTTCTGCTGAGTCTTTACTGAGAAAGAGGAGGGTAATGGACCTGAAGGGAGTACAAGGAGTGGGAATGGCACAGAAATAGACCCAAGTCCCTTTACATGGAAGGGGTCCTAAAGGAACTGGAAGGAATAAGAGTCAATAAAGCAATGGGGCCAGATGGGGTGCACCCCCAGGGTCCTAAAGGAACTAAAAGAAGTAGTGGCTGAATCTCTGGCAATCCTGTTTAGCTGAAACAGGGGAGGTACCCAAAGACTGGAGGACAGCAAATGTAGTCCCCTTATGCAAAAGCCTACTGGATTAAAATGTTGCACACTCTACAGCTCATGACATGACCACAAGGTAGGAACAGTGTAGTATGTAAGAGCAAGAGGGTGCAAAACCACGAAATGAAGTATGCGCAGTAGTGCACCCTCTCACTCTTTCCAGTGCACGATAAGATTCCTGCTGGGACATGGGTCTGCCAAGCACCTGCTTTGGCTCAATGGGATGAGCCACTGGCAGCAAGGGAGATAACTAGTGAGTTTGGGACCGGGCTTAATTCCCAGTCCCAGACGCAAGGAATTTTTCCTTTTTTTTTGCACTTTGTGTGATATTAAGTGTTAACCCTCCCCCGAGTTAGTTATATTAGTTGGGGGGGTTGCGGGGGGTGCCCCTCACAAAAACAAGAATTTTGCTGTTTGCAATATATCACTCTGTATTGGCAGTAAGGTATATTACTATGGCATAATGTCTTGCAACATTATGACCCTGTGCCATGCAAAAGTGGGAACAAGGATGAAGCAGGGAATTACAGACCAGTCAGCCTGACATCAGTATTGGGGAAGATCATGGAAGCACTACTGAAGGAGAGACTGGTGGAACATCTGTTTGTGAATGGACTTCAGGACCCAAGACAACATGGTTTCACCGAGGTGGGGGGGATCATGCCAGACCAACCTCATTGAATGTTTCAACTGGATGACAAGGGAGGTGGGTCAGAGGAGGGCAGTGGATGTGGCCTATCTGGACTTCAACAAGGCCTTTGACACTGTGTCACATAGAAGGCTATTAAACAAACTGGGGAATATGGGAGTGGACATGACAGTAGTGCAGTGGGTGGGTAATTGCCTGGGTGGCAGGACACAGACGGTGGTGATAAATGGCTGTCACTCCACAGAGGGAAGAGTGACTAGTGGGGCACCACAGAGGTCAGTGCTGGGACTGGTCCTATTCAACATCTTCATCAGTGACATTGCGCAGGACCTGGAAGGCAGAATTTCACTGTTTGCTGATGACACGAAGCTCTGTATCAGAGTGGACATGCCAGAGGGTGTAAACAGAATGTGGAGGGACCTGCAGAAGCTTGAAGAATAGGCCATGGGTTTGGCAGTTGAAATTCAATGCAAAGAAGTGCAAGATAATGCATATGGGGCACAAAAACCCTGGAACAACATATCAGTTGGGGGGTGAGGATATAACATGCACCAAGCTGGAAAGGGACCTTGGGGTTATTATCTCTGATGATCTCAAGGTAGGGAAACAGTGACAAGGCAGCAGGTAAAGTAAATAGGATGCTGGGATGCATAGGCAGGGGCATCACCGGCAGGAAAAGGGAGGTCATAATTCTACTATACAAGACAATAGTGAGACCCCACCTGGAGTACAGTGTACAGTTCTGGAGACCTTACCTACATAAGGACATAGACAGGGTAGAGAAGGTTCAGAGGAAGGCAAAAAAGATGGTACAGGGATTACATCACAAGTCCTATGAGGACAGGGTGAAGGACTTGAATATGTACTCCCTGGAGGAGAGGAGGGAGAGAGGAGATATGATAGAGACATACAAGTACCTTACAAGGAGGAACAGGGTACAGTAATGCACTATTTTCCAATGAAAAAGATGTTCCAGGACTAGAGGACATGGGATGAAGTTGGAAGGAGGGCGATTCAGAGGAAACATGAGGAAGAATTTCTTCACAGAAGGGGTGGTGGGCAAGTGGAACACCCCACCAGAGGAAGTGGTGGGAGCTGAAACAATCACAGGATTTAAGAATACATGTCATAACGGAATTCTGGAGGTCAGGGGTAAGGGGCAACAGACTTCTAGAAGAATGTAAAGGGAACTTACAAACTCAAATGGGCAGACTGGGTGGGCCATAGGCCCTTATCTGCTGACAGTGTCTGTGCACTGTATCTATGTATCTAGCAGGATGACAGATTGGCAAATACATAGGCAGTAAGCAGAAAAATTGCAAACAGCAAGTATCAGTAAACATAAACCAGTTACAAAGTTGAGTTGAGTACAGATCACAGAAACAGTCTGAAGTAAGTTATACAAGAGAGCTAACTCCTAGAAACAGGACAATAGAGATAGATAGATAGATGATAGATAGATAGATAGATAGATAGATAGATAGATAGATAGATAGATAGATAGATACATACATACATACATACATACATACAGACATATTAATTGCAAAAACTGCATTACTGCACCAGTTAGGGTTCATCTTAACACTACAATGCAGGGGAATGTTGTGTAAGGTTTTCCAACCCTAACTTTCAGCCCCTCCAAGCAGCAAAAGGACAAGACCTAACAAGCAACTGAAGGCAGCAGTCATTAGGCAAGGCAGACATACCTTTACAGCTCTTTCCAGATGACATAAAGTGCAGTAGCACTGATGTGCTACCTTTGTGGATTTGTATCTGTGGCATCACACTGCAAGACATACACGTTCATGCCTGGCTGCAGATAGAAATCCATGCTACTCAAATTACAGCACTGCTTCTGCCTGTAGAAGCAGAGGCCTGTGTAGCCACAGAAACAAATCCACAATACCCAAACTACAATAGTTATTTTTTTCTGCTGAAGTGCAGTCCCTTATGGGGCCAGCACTTCTGCAGCCACAGGTACTCGTGCACACTATAAGACAACCACACACTTCTGGTAGCAGAAGTGCTGGTCACTGAGGGACCTGCACTTCTGCAGTCTCTGGTATAAGGCATAGATGCCAACCTCTGGCTGCAAAGCACAGGCCCCACAAAATCAGTGATGCCCAAATTGCAACACTACTTCTGTCTGCAGAAGTGCAGGCCCCTGTGGAGCCAACACTTCTGTAGCCACAGGTACTCATGCACAATTTAGCAGGGCTTGTGCTTCTGCAGACAGAAGTTGGTGTGTATGTGTTACACCACTGTTTATTGTACATTCTACTGTTTGTGCCCTAGCATTTGATAAAGGATTGGGTGGATCCGAAATGTGTTAGGTGGCAAGTACATGATCTGTTCTTGATTGCCAATAACTGACAACTTAACATTAAAAGTTTGGGGCTTGGAATTTGTTACATACAGGTGGTGTATGTTTGACTTCAGTGTGCATACAAAATAACACATAACACCATCATGCAAAGCATCACGGGGTGTACATGCAAAATATCATGAAAATTTAGGTTGGTTATGCTTTAAGCAGGAATGCACGATTCCAGAGGACCTCTCACACAATCTGCAAAGGCTGAGAACAGAAGACATAGGCATGTCTTTTGTCCTACTTAGGACTCAGTGTGCCTCATCTGTATCTCACCCTGGGGGAAAGGGAACCCTTCCTTATGTGGTCTTATAAGTTTGGATCATGGAGGGCAAAAACAAAGAAACCAAACTAAAAAGACACATATTCTTACTATAAAAGCACTGAGGCAAGGGTTAAGCGAAAGGGCATTGGCAACAATGCCAGGTTAAAAAGAAATCCCAATTCTCATGTAATCTGCAAAGGCTGAAAACAGAAGCCAATCAAACATGTTTTGGATAGGACTTGTGCCCCGTAGAATCACTATTGGGTATTTCCCTGTATACCTCACCAATCAGTTAAACACATCTCAACTGAAACTATAAAAATCTATATACCTTTCAATAAGGGTATATACTTCTAGAGGGACACCTGTATACCTCCAGAGGTATATAGCCCACATACTGGGGGGGGGGGCTCTCCCTCCCCCAAATACCTTTAGAATTGCAGGAATACCACATAGTTGCCAGAAGATACCATGGGAAACAACCCTCTCTCTCTCCAATGGAGAACTGCAGGAATGCCACATATCTGCAAAATAAAAACAGCTGGAGGGAACACACAAGAAACCCCTTCCCCTTATACTCACCAACAGTTATGTCCCTTGATGCTCCAGCTCCCTGCTCGAAGATCATGCCCTTCACAGTGCTGCTGCCATCAGCATGCTGTTCCAAGATGCACTGGCCCAATGACAGATGCTGCTCCAAACCACAGAACCCAGAAGTGAAGAGGCCACATACTGCTCCCAACCACAAACTATGCTCCTGCCCAATGAAGCCACTCCAGAATAATGCACACTACCGTAGTCTAAGGTACCACCAATAAACTACAGAAAGATTGTCTGCAGACATGCCCCTTTTCATTTTTTTATTGAGTGATTTCAGAGTCATTATAATACTGGAGCTTTCTGCACATATATGACAAAGTGGTTTACAGCATCACCACCATATAGCCACATAGTACAGCAGTAATGTCAACATGAGTAGAGCATATATAGTATGTAAAGTAAAAGATTTAACTGTGGCTATCTACAGGATGCAGTCTACCTAGGGTTAAAGAAAATCTCAATGGGATAGACTAACCCGATTTCCCCTTGGGCCATAGCACTGTGGAGCCTATGTTCAGTGGCTCTTATGGGGGAGAAGGGGCTGTAGAAGAGGTTAAATTTCTGCTTCTATAGGGCAATGTGAAGAGATGAGGGGATAGTAGGGGAGACCGAGTGGCTATCCACCCATTAGCACTCAAGAGGCTTGTCAGGAGAGAGATTAAGCATCCATAAACATACAAATTCCACCAACTTTACAAGGAACTTCAAGGGGGACGAAGTAGATCTTTCATGTACATAATGAGTTTCCCATTTTGCATATGGTTATAATAAGAGAGATAGGGGGCCCATACACTTTCAAATTTAAGTAGGTTTCCAGATTTATAACAGGACAGTCTGGTCAGGTGTGCAGCAACTTCTATGGTCTTATGCCACTCCATAAATGTAGGGACCAGCATCATTCTCCATCTTTTCAGTATTAGTCTCTTTTCCACAGATGCTAGTATGATCCATATCAATTGGGATTTGAGCAATCCCTGCGTTGAGTGAGATATGCCCAGTATCCAGAGCTCTGGAGCTGATGGGAGGGGTACCCCCAGTACTCGAGAGCAGTGGTTAATTACCGCAGTCCATAGTGATGACAGAGGTGAACATTCCAAGAGTATATGTAAGAGATCCACCCCAGGGGTACCACACCTCCAGCATGTGTCTACTGCGAGCAATCCCATCTTTTTGAGCTGGGAGGGAGTGTGGTACCAGAGGTGCATAGTTTTGTTCTGGATGAGTAAGCTTCTCTGGTCACAGCAAGCTTGGTGTGTTCTCAGCCAGCCCTGCTGCCATAATTGTTCTGTAATAGGGAAGCCCAATCTTGTTTCCCATTTGAGTTTGGCAGGGAGGGAGGGGTTGGGGCAGAGTTCCTCTTAAACTTTTGAATGATGCTCGCTCTCCTTTTTGGGTACTGGAGCCAAGGCTCTAGCAGAAGTGGGGTGCACATACTTTTCTTATGTTTAAGACACACCAGACACCTATATTTTTGTTTGACCCACGTGGAGAGGAGGTTTCTTACTTGGAGATATCTCCAGAATTCCTTTTGTGGCAGGCCATATCTGGCTCTCAGCATTTGAAATGAGTCCATAACCATGCCCCCCTCCATAGTAAGATCCCCCAGTTTTCTGTTTTTGGATTGCCAGTTAGGCCACCTGAAAGGTATATTTTCAATACAAAGGTGAGGGTGAAGCCAAAGAGAAGTGTACTTGCCCAGGTGAAGGCAGTATTTGGTTTGAAGCCCCAGTTTTCGCCAAGCCAAGAGGGAATTGTATAGAGTGGGCCATCGCTGTATTTTTTTGGAGAGAGGAAAGGGCATAATGGCCGAAGGAAGGGGGCCATTTGATAAGTCTCTGTCTCTATTACTATCCAGGCTGGGGAGGGTGAGGAGGGTGAGGGGCTTAGCCCATTTAAGGATTTGGCTACTATGAATGCTACAGAATACTTGGTGAAATCTGACATGTTCCATCCTCCTCATAGCTTCTGGGCTCATAGTTTAGCCATACTATACCTGGGCCTGGAGGCACCCCATAAAAATTTACTAAGCAGACTGTTTAACTGCTTGGCCCATATGTCAGGCAGTAAGATAGGGAAGTGAGACAGTAAGTGAAAGACCTTGGGGGCTAACATCATCTTGATCGCTGAGATTCTTCCTGCTAGTGACAGGTGTAGGTGTTCCCACCTAGCCATGTCTTTCCAAAGAGTGTCCATCAGGATTTGAAACTGACATCTACCAAAGACTGTATTTGAGAGGAAATTCTGATCCCCAGGTATTTAATAGTTTTCTGAGCCCAGACAAGACCTAGATCGGCTAGCCTGGTTGGGGAACTAAACTCATTTAGGGGCAAAATTTTGGACTTTAAGATGTAAATTTTCAAACCCAAAAGAACCCCAAACATTTTTAATGTAGACAGAATGTTGAGGAGGCTGAAAGGTAAGTTTCTAGACAATATCAGACAATCATTTGCATATAGTTTGGTGGTGTGTTGTTTGTCCCTGATAAGTATTTCCTGGATCCCCCGGTGGGTTCTCAGAGCCTCAGCAAATGGCTTGATGGCCAGAACAAACAATAGGGGGAACAAGGGACAATGTTGTCTTGTCCCTCCATGTAGTCGAAAGGGGTCTGACAAGTTTCCATTGGTGAGTACCCATGCTACTGGGCCAGCATATAATGTTTTAATACAAGAGGCAAAGTAGGGGCCTATGTTAAATCTTTCCAACATGGCATGCAGGTATTCCCATTGCACCGAATCAAAGGCCTTTTCATAGTTGATGGTGATTGCTGTGGCTGGTGTCGGTAGGGTCTTTGCTACTTGCATTAGGGAAATCAGGGCCCTTATATGGTCAGAACTTATTGTACCCTAGACAAATCCCACTTCGGAGGGGTGCACCAGGTCTGGAAGAAGGTTCTCCAGCCAGGAGGCCAAGACTTTGGCCAAGTTCTTGGCATCTGTATTTTTTTTTTCACTCTTTTATTTATTCACCCCCTATGTAGGGCATCCTTCCGGGGTGCTCACACAGCTAGGACTACTACTCCCAGCCTAAAACTCTAGACCCCTAGTGAACTCCCCCATCGACCAGGCAGATCCTAGCACCTCGGATCACCCCACGGGCCAGGCCCGCTCTCCCCTAGCGGCCTGTCTGAAATTAGAGAGAGCCCTACCTGAATTGATGGGTTGGCCAGGAGACCACCGGAGGAAGTGGGCCTGTGACAGGATGTGCGTCCTGCCCCTGGAGCCCCCATCATCTCCACGAACACAGGGAGGGTTTTTTCCTTGTTGTAGTTCCCTCAGAGAGTGCGGCATGCAATGACGTCTGTGCACGGCTGCCCTACTGACGTCTGCCACACTCCCTACCCACTTATGTAAAGCTGACTTGCCTGAAGTATGTCCGGTCTCCACTGGGGGTCACTAGGCAGCCGAGCTAGCCCTGAACCCCTCTCCAGAGAGAGGAGAGCAGTTCTCCGGATGCTCAATCCTCTCTCTCTCCCCTGCCAACTCCCAACGGCCTGGGCTCATTCCCGAACCCGGGTCGCCAGCGTGGTGCAAGGTGTGGTGTCCAGCGCCTCAACCCTCGGCGCCTCAACCCTCAGCACCACTGAGCCAGCTTGGCATCTGTATTGATGAGCAAAATGGACCTGTAACTCACTGGTAGGGTATGGTCTTTTTCTTCCTTGGAAAGAACTGTTATTATGGTCTCTGACAGGGTGGAGGGAAACGTTTGGTTCGACTGGGCCTCCTACAGCATATTGGACATTGGCGTAGTTATCAGGGGCAGTACCTCTTTGTAAAAGTCCGCAGGGAAACCATCCCCACCAGTGGCCTTATGTAGGGCCATACTAGCTATGGCTGTGGCTATTTATTGGTTATCTTCTGATCAAGCACTTCCTTCTGGGTTTCTGTTAATTTAGGGAGAGATAGGGGTTCTGTAAACTGGATAAACTTATCCTTGTCCCACTTCTCTTGGGATGTGTATAAGGTTTTGTAGAAATTAGTCATAATGGCATTAATGGCCTTGGGATCAGGGGTTAACTTCCCTGCCCCATCTCTCATCTTAAGGATCGATCTCTCCACTTGCTTTTGTTTTAACCTATAGGCCAGCAGCTTACTTGCTTTTTCTTCTTCCGCCCAGTACTTATGTTGCACCCTGTGTGTATATATAATTCGGCTTTTCTAGTTGCCAGTTCATTAAGTTTTAGTCTGAGGGCCATGAGTTTTGCAATCACTGAGGGCGACTGCAACATAGAGAGGTGTGATTTATACTTGGCCTCCAAGACACTAAGATCTGATTCAAGTTGCTTTTGTTCCCTCTCTCACTGCTTCCGGCAATAGGATGCAAAACCAATTATTTTGCCCTTATGGTGGCCTTATAAGCTTCCCATATATTGGTGGCTGATACCGAACCAGCTGGATTTTCATTAAAGAAGCCCTCCATTTCCTTGTGCAACCATGGAACAAATTCCTTATCGTACATTAAAAGGGGGTCTAGTCACCACATTAGTGATTTGGGAGTTTGTGTGGGGGGAGGAAAGTAAGGGATAACCGGTGCATGGTCTGAAATGTACATGGATGAGATCTGAACCTCAGTGGTCTCTGATGACAGGTTAGGAGATGTGAACCAGAAATCTAACCTGCTGGCCGTAGCAATTGGGGCTGAGAAAAAGGTAAAATCCTTGACCGTAGGATTTAGTACCCTCCACGTATCTGACATCTGGTGCAGTGTCATAAGCTCGCACAGTGCACGGAGTGATCTCTGGTGGGGTTCCAGTTTCGCATTGGATCTGTCTAACAGGTGGTCCATTACCAGATTAAAATCCCCTCCCATTAGTATGTCTGGATTGTCGTAAGCAACATCCATAATTTTTTGGGAAATGATACGGAAAAATTCTGGGGAGTCTTCATTTGGACCATACACGTTAACCAGTATCACGGGGTCTGTGGGCGTGGAGACCTTTAGAATAAGCCACCTTCCTTCTCCTCCTGTATGAACCTCTATAGGCTGCCATTAAAGCTTCTTGTGCAGCAGAATGGAGAACCCTCTTTTGGCTGATTCTGCTACACTATGGACTTCTTTACCAACCCAATCCCTGACCAACTTGGAGGCTTCTTTGGAACTCAGTTTAGTCTCCTAAAGGAAGGCAACCTGGGTGCCTAATTTTTTATGGCAGGATAAGACCATTTTCATTTCACTGGTGAGTTTAACCCCCTTACATTCCAAGAAGTGGCAGTTATATTGTTAGGATCAGCCATATTCAGTGTGTCTCCATTTTGCATGCAAATTGATGACTATTATACAAACTGCCCTCTTGAGTGCTTTGGGACCCCTACACATTTCAAAGGTCCTCATATTATCCCCTCTGATAGATACTCTTTTGCCAGAGTTAGATTCATCTCTGTGCTGTGGTATTGCTCTCAAAATGGGATCTGAAGTCACTAGTTTTATCTTAATTAACATTGGAAACAACTCGTCCTTGTCCAGGAAGGTGATTACCCCCCAACAGAGGTCGCCCATTAGAGCAGTACTGAACTACAGGGAAGGGTACCTTCCTGGCTAGTGATACGCACAACACTGGAATTTGAAACAGTTAGGATATAGGTCTGAAAAGCAGACCTGGTGTTCTTGTACTTTCAGAGGAGTGAAATTAGTAGAGCGTATAGAACCATCACTGACCAGGGAGGTATGGATTAGATCCCTCTCCCAACGGTCAAGTTCTACACCTCATGAGGGTTGCTTTGGTTGATCCTGTCAATCAAAATGGAGCTGTCTGGGAGAAATAGGTCCAAGCAATCTGGGGTACCACCCATTTGGTCCGTGTCTGTTCATCCCAATATCCTTTATTTAGTGTATGCATCTTAGGTCCTGTGAAATTCCCAATGCTGTCCAATAAGGGCAGTGCCTACCGCACCTCCAACAAGATTGTGCCAGCCCAACTGCCATGTATACAACCCTGCTAGGGGCTATGACTTAAAGTGGCTATGATATTGTATGAACCTCCCTATCTGAGTTAGGTGCACCACCCCAGCCCAGGTCCATCCATTGGATCCCCAGCTGCCGCCTGAGAGATGACTGTGGCTCTTCCTGCTCAAAGTATGCCTATACTAGGGTAATGGGCTTCATGCCATAAACTTGTATGTGTGAGTGTAAGCTCCACATGTCAGCTCCCTGTTCTCTCTTTGGAGTGCCGACAAGGGGCTAGATTACAATACATGGCCAAAGTCTATTCTCATGAGGACAGAGGAGGAGCTTTGCCACTAGTCCTGTCAGGGTACAAGTAAATGATCATCAAGCCCTGACACCTGGTGTGATTTCATCCAGACTGGGCGATGATTAGTGAGCAGTTGGCTTTAGCATTATGAGCGAATGGGAGCGATCCAGATGTGCTGAGGTACCTTGCTAGTACAAGGCAGCAGGCTATGGGGCACGACTTCTTTGGCCACATTAAATTTTCTTATCACAGCTGCTTTTCAGGCCATCTGCTGTCTCTGACTAAAGAATAGGCTGATTAGGCCATGCTTTTTGAGTTTATCTAGGGATTACTGCTTTGTTGTTTGCCTGGCTATGCATTTGTGCGATGGGTAGGAACCTCATGTCAGCTGTTAATCCACATACAGTCCTGACCCATAAAGAACTTTGTCATCAATTACCAGAAAACATATTCCAACAATAAAACCACAAGTATGAGCCGAAAACCAGAGCTCTTAATTCAGCTGTAAACTAATGCCTGGTAAAAGTCTCGTTACTGCATCAGAAAAGCCTTGATATGCAGTGCGTCACAAAGCGAGCATTGCGGCTATCTTTGGAGGATGGGGGTGAGAAGAAGAAGGTCTAGACTAAGCAGCGCTTTTAAACCCCCTTCATCTAACATGTTGCCCACCCCCTCACCCTACAATGGGTAGGTCACCTTAATCTTAGTAGCAAAAACCCTTTGATACATGGATGGGGCACCTCTTAAGGAAAGAAAAAAAAACTGGGGAGGGGGTAGCCGCACCCCCTAACCTGTGGGTTCCCAATGTTGACTCTGGTCCTCATCCTGTGGTAAACGTTTTCGATGGTGAGACTACTTCTGGTTCAGACCAAGGATTGCCTATGTCTATGGCCCAGTCTCCAGAGGTCGGAACCCAATCCCCGGTTTATTCTGCCAGTGTCTGCACCGTACGGTCCGTATTAGAAGGTCCCCTCTTGGGTAAGTCCAGAGCCCCAGGAAGGAGATCACCAAGTGGCTGTTAGCAGTTAGAAACTTTAACAGGAGTTGAGTAAGTTGACGATCCACTGCCTTCAGAGTGTTGCACCTTCCTGTGCTTGCTTCTGGACCAGGATCTTCTGGTGTTGTTCCTCGGCATTGATGGGCTCTTGCACTGCTTAGCGGTGGCCTTCTTAATGTGTCCCCCCCCCCCCAATTGAGTTGTCTGCCATTCCGATGGATTATCCACTGCTGGGGCTGGGGATCTGGTGTTTGGCCCAGTTGGGTTCAGGCCCTGCACAGTATCCATTGGTTGTTGGGCCTTGCCATGAGGCATGAGCAGCTGCGGGTGGGAGAGTGATCTCTCTCCTGCGATGTCATCCAGGAACATTTCTACTTCTTCCGGCTTGTTAAAAGTGATGTATTCCCCCCTGAACAGGATCCTGAGTTGGGCAGGGTACCTCAGAGACACCTGAATGCTTAGTCAGCATAGTGCTTGTTTCACCGGACCATAAGCACGCCTCCTGCAGGACAAATCGTACAAGTCGTCTTGGTAAATTTGTATTTGCGTCCCCTCCCATTGCAGACCTTGTAGGTCCCTTGCAGCTCTCAGAAATATCTCCTTAGTTGGGTAACAAGAAAACATACACAGTATAGGACGAGGATGTTGGGCTGTCTGTAGTCTGGGTGCAAGAGATTTGTGGGCCCTCTCCAGCTCATGGGGGGGGGGGGTTGATTGGCAATTTTTAACATTACCGGGAGGGCATGTTGCAGGAAGGTTAGCATGTTGTTTCCCTCAGCCCCCTCTGGTAAGCCCTCAATTCTGATGTTTTTCCTCCTCCCCCAGTTCTCCAAGTTGTCTACCTTAGCCAGAAAATATTGAATTTGTTCGTGGTGCATTCCCAGTTGACAGTGATGGTCATGCAGAGCCTCCTTTCACTGCTTAACCTGTACTTCATTGTCAGTTACCCTTTTAGTTAATTTCACTACATCTGCTAACTAGCAGTAGTCTCAATAAGAGCAGCAGTGTCTAGAAGAACTTTGTTAAGCAAGAAAGTTATATCACCCAGTTGTTGTTCCAGAGACTGGGGAGTGATAGACTGAAGGTCCCTAGGATCTGCCATCCTAGTACCAACTCGACCCTAGTGGTTTGAAGATGTCTCACAGGCCAGGCAGTTGCAATGAGGCAAGATATAGTTTGGAAGTTTAAATGGCAATCCTAAGTCTGAGTTACACAATTTAGGTATCCCAGTGTTCAGCCCGCTTTGAAGAAGTCAGATCTGTTGAGTAATTCTTGGATAGTGGTGTTCAAAATGTTGGATGGGTCCTGATGGGTGTAGCTGGTACTGCAGTAGTACAATTACACAGCTACCATTTTGGATGGCAAGCTCTGCCCCCCGACATGCCCCTTTTTAGGGGGAAACCCTACACTACAGAAACACAACAGGAGCCTAATACCAAACTGCCACTACACTGTGGAAACATATGAGCCAAAAGGGGAAAGACAAACCCAAAAATGACCCCAATCACAGCTCATTGGGAAACTGACCAGGCACCATAAACAAGGTAAAAAATGACAAATGTCCCAATTTATTATATAAAACAAATGATGGGTAAGTGTGGTATACAAGGCCATCTACCCACCCCAGGGGGCTATTCAGACAATAAAACTACTCGATGTTTTGGCCATATTAGCCCCCTTGGTGGGTATATTTCCTTGTAACTCACTTATTCATCATTTATTGTATAGATACAGGATATATATTTCATTTAATTTTTATTTTTTTATTTTGTTAGCCGAAGAGTATATAATGCCCATTTTTACAAGCGACAAGTGCGCTATTAAAACAGATGCAGGTATAAATACAATGAACAATTCATTAATAATATTTATAAAATGGGCTTAAAAAATCCAGAATGCTGATTGGCTAAAACGTAGTTTCAGCCATGTCCTTACCAGCATGTGTTGTGCCAACCAGCACTAATTCTGCCAAGCTGAGCCATAGCACACAAAAATATCCCTGTCTGCAGCACCATCCTTTCTAAAGAAACAGCCTGCAGCTCTGTGCCACGCTAACCAAACATGCAACCACTCTGCACAGTACTCCCATAACCTGCACAGAACTCCCTGGTGTTACACTGTCCCCTCACCCAACGCAATTTCAACACAATCTCAAACGTATTTGTTTTGTATTGAAAAAATCACCCTTTTCTTTCTCCTTCCCACCTGACCAAGCCGAAACAGACTCGTAACTCGTCCGTAAATTCCAACATTTCCGATAATCATTACAGAAACAGTTTCACTCATTCCAAACCTACACATAAATAAAACTGTTTCCCATGCGTCCTGTCATAAAATTTTTTTTTTTTAACGACCGTGATGTGACGAGTAATCCCACCAACAAAAACCGGAAGTAATCCTCAACTGATCTGGTCACGCGACAATACAGCAAAGACAATGAATCTGTAAAATCACTGACCATACCTCCAAATAACCATCAGCACACTTAAAATATAAAAATGAACACACCAAAAATAAAAACAATCAACAAAACACAGACAGAGCGAGTGGGGGGGCTCATCTCACTCGATGATCTGCATCACGTAACGGAGCTCTGAAACAAACCATCTCTCACATTTAAAATCAGGCACCACAGTAAAAAGCCACAAGAAACAAAATCAAATAACTTAAATTTTAAAACAACATAAGGGGACCTCATAACTTACAATCCTGTGCTGCCAATGCAACACTATTCAAAGTCACATATTAATGGAACTCTTTTTTTATACTCTTTACTCCTCAATTTTTTTTTACCATTAAATAATTACTTATGAGCCCATTTTATAAGCATAATAACACACTCCGAGGTGTGGGTTATGTGCTGATAAGAGCACGCCCAGGGGCATAAGGCACTCAGCGCAGGCGCCTCGTACATTAGTCCACCCTGGGCGTGCTCTTATCAGCACATAACTCACACCTCATCGTGTGTTATTGCTTGGATATCAAGCTACAGTTAGACATTAAATTAACAAAACATATGCAAAGTCAATTCGGTAGCAAGAGCAAGCATTTCTGAGAACTAAAGTCAAAATCTGTAAATCAATATGTTGTGTGGAGTGTTTTGATTTGTAGGTGTACTCCTAGTAAGGCCTTCCCTTTATTTGCGGAAAGGAGTTTTTTCTAAATTTCCTTGCTGCTTTTATGGCCCCTAGGGATCTCCATATTAACATTTATGAAATGGGCATCAGAATTTAGGCATCCTGATTGGTCCAGACCTGTGTGATATTCCTTCTTACGCACAGGAAGAAGGACAAGCAGTACCCTGTGGGCACTGATCCTAGTAAAGATGCCAATTAAAATGTTGGCAAATTGAAAATCAGCCATCTTCTTTTCACCAACTGCGAGTGACATTTCAGGCTGTATTTTCGATCTGTCAACATATCTGCAAATGAAATTCAAGATCTGCATCATTTAAAAATAAAAAGTGCCAGGATAACAATCACTGTACACCCTCACTGTAGGGCTCAACGGCTTTCTTGCAACTCTCCCACCCGCGTTCTCTCTCGCTCTCTCTCTCTCTGTAAGTAAACGAGCGAGCGGGCACTCCGTACTTCACTCAGAGGGAAAAAAAACAGAAAAAGAGAAAGAAAACCAACATAACCTGTACATAAGATGACAGCTTAATGCATCAGTTACAGAACTCTTCCAGTTTCATACTTAGCTTCCACATCGTGTAACGGCTTTCTCCTGTGTGCTCTAAACAAAAGCAGCTTGTTCTCCCTAGCGCCACCTATTACCATAACATACAAAAGTTATGTATATATATATATATATAAAAAAGAAACAATCGAATTTCTTGTCCTAACTAAATGAAGTATGACTACTGCTAATTGGGGGGGGGGGGATGCCATGACAACTACAGAAATACAAGTAAGGATGCCTTAACAGCTCAAAAGTCATCAACTCCAAAAAAAAAAAAACAGGTGGAGGAACTATTTTATGAAAAATTAGGACAAATGTCAATTTTTTACTTTTAAATATTATGCATTTTAGTTATCGCATACATCTGTATTTTAGATAACCATTTCATAAGTGCAATAAGACACTCCAGGATGTGCTTTAGACGCTGTAACACACGGCTAGGAGACTGGACGCACTTGGCCTGTGTCCTCGTACCTCACTATGCCTCCTAGCCGTGTGTTAAAGTGTCTTAACGCACACCCTGCCATGTCTTATTGCTTACTTCTGATGGCCTTTCTTGTTCCTACGATGCCTCCTGTCCCATGTGATTGTGATGTGTCCAGGACCATTGGTTCAGAGGATAACAACTGCTGCAGCAGCATCTACTGTTATGGGTCTGGTATTCTGGCTTGAATTAAACAAGTATCTAATCCAAACTTCTGTTTTTAAGTGTGTGTCTAGGTCTAGTCAGCAGAAGTAAATGTTTTGTTTTTAAAGCCTTTTATTTTATCAAACTACACACAACCTTTAGCAATGCATTACAAATCACACAAGATCACAAATGCTACAGATGCTACAATTAGTGAAGATTCTAGCTGTTTCCTTACAGTATCACCCTCTCAATTTTTATTTATTTTATTTATTTAGCTTTTGTTGACCGGGTAAGTGCACTAGACAAATCCTGCCTATTTTCAGGCACGACCCGGGGAAGGGGGATACAGATGAATGCCAACTGACCTTGAACCAGATTAAGCTGTTGGTGGTATTTTTAGTGAATGAGGTAAATTTGGCCAGGACACTGGGGAAATTCCCCTACTCTTTTCGATAAGTGCCATGGGATCTTTAACATCCACCTGAACTACCACCAATCCAGGCAGATGGGACCTCGGTTTAACGTCTCATCCGAAAGACGGATTTTATCCCTCAGGCATTTACCATGTACTTAGAACTCCCTGGACAAGGAGAGATAATTAACACAACAGCTCTACTACTACTATAAACTTGAGAAAAACACAGCTCTTGTTGAAGTAATAGTCCAGGACACATCACAGTCACATGGGACAGGAGGCATTGTAGGAACAAGAAGATTCATTAAAAATGCTAATGTGGAGATCCCCAGGGGCCATAAAACCAGCAAGCAAATTTAGAATAAAAAACTTCTTTCAGCAAGTAAAGTGAAGGACTTACTAGGAGTACACCTATAAATCAGAACTCTGCACAACATATGTTTTTGTAAATTTTGGCTTTAGTTCTCCTTTAAATAGCCATTTTTGACTCTGACTTTAACAGATGGTGCCAAAGCCCCTTGGGCATTCCTCCACCCATGGCCGTAGCCACAGGAGCTGCTTCCTGCCCTCTCAAGGGCCAAAAACAGATGGTGCCAAAGCCCCTTGGGCATTCCTCCACCCGTGGCCATAGCCACAGGAGCTGCTTCCTGCCCTCTCAAGGGCCGAAAACAGATGGTGCCAAAGTCCCCTGGGCATTCCTCCACCCATGGCCATAGCCACAGGAGCTGATCCCTGCCCTCTCAAGGGCCAAAAACAGATGGTGCCGAAGCCCCTGGGCATTCCTCCACTGGTGGCCATAATCACAGGAGCTGCTCCTTGCCATCTCAAGTGCCAAAAACAGATGGTGCCAAAGCCCCCTGGACATTCCTCCACCCATGGCTGTAGCTACAGGAGCTGCTCCCTACCCTCTCAAGGGCTGAAAACAGATGGTGCCAAAGTCCCCTGCACATTCCTCCACCCATGACCGTAGCCACAGGAGCTGCTCCCTGCCCTCTCAAGGGCCAAAAATAGACAGTGCCAAAGCCCCCTGGGCATTCCTCCACCCGTAGCTGTAGCCACATTAACTGCTCCCTTCCTTCTCAAGGGCCAAAAACAAATGATGCCAAAGCCCCCTGGGCATTCCTTCACCCATGGCCATAGCCACAGGAGATGATCCCTACCCTCTCAAGGGCCGTAACCAGATGGTACCAAAGCCCCCCGGGCATTCCTCCACCTGTGGCCATAGCCAAAGGAGCTGCTCCCTGCCCTCTCAAGGGTCAAAAACAGGTACATCTGCTCAACTGAAAGAGTGCCCCCCTCCAGCTGTAAATTTTAAATCTGGCACCATTTCTTGGATCTTTGTGTGAGCCTGGCCATTGACTCCATCCTTAAACCTAGAAGCTGTGGGGTCACCTGCAATCCCTAGCTTAGCCACTAAATATTTAAGAATTAGTTTTTATTCCCCCTCCTTAAGCAGCTTTCTAAATCAAGCTAGTTGAGGGACCTTTGTGCCAGAGCCTGCTCTCATCTCTGACACTTTATTATATAGAGTCCTTCCAGGAGCTCCTCCCACTGGAATCCCACAGTCAGCTGGCTTTCTGTCCCCTGAAACCACACCCTCCCTTCCTAAAGGGATCAAACCTTAATCACCCGCTCCAGTTAACGCTTCTCAATTACTGCTGTAACTGCTCTATTGTAAGGGACCTCACCCTAATTCTACTTACACCCTTTTAATTCTTACACTTTCCCATTAGTAGCCTTTAAGAAAACGTCCATAGAGGGAGCCAGATTTTCCTTCTTTCAAACACTTTTCATTTTAAATTGCTGTTTTTGGAAATCAAATCAAACAGCAACTCAAGCTCCCATTACGTTTTTTTCTACACCCATTTCTTTCAAGCCTAATAGGAAGTTACTGTACCTCCAAAACTATATTTTCTGCTCCATAACAGGGCTTACTTTATGACACACCCTTACTAGCTCACCTCCTACCGAATGGCTCCCCAATCACACACATTTTTGCTGACAGGCATTATGCTAAGATTTATCCTGTGGCTCTCACTGTCAGGTTGCCCCCCACCCTCCACTAAGGCCTTCACCAGATCCAAATGACTTTACTTTCTCAAATATGCTTATACTCCCCAGTAAACTCCATGATATCACACCATTAATTATCCCTCATAGTTATCTCTGCCATGTAGCTTCCACTTTTAAGAAATGCCTTCTCTGCTACTCTATCCTGCCCTCCCCAATCATCCATCGCAAACTATGGTATCTCCTCTTTCTTGCTCTAATACTTGCAGGGGATACTGAACTTAACCCTGGTCCACCTGCTCATCTCTCCTGCTTGGATGCAGTGTGGAAGGACACAAAGGGACTTCGCTTTGTTCACCTGAACATTAGGTGCCTCCTCCATAATCTAGCTGAACTTGAGGCATGGGTCATACTATATCACCTGGATATCATTTGCCTGTCTGGAACTTGGCTTAATCCCTTTACCCCTGACTCTGCCTGCTTGTTACCCAACTACAACCTTATCAGACAAATGAGGTGGTGGCATAGCCATTTGTTTATAAATTACACCTAAACCTCTCGAACCCTACCATGCTTGTTCTCTCCCACTGTGAATCTATTCACACTACCTTTCAACTTGGCTCCAAGAAATTACATATAATGTGTGCTTATAGCCCCCTCTAGGTGGTACTGCCAGCCTTGAGGAGCTCCTCTCACATGCTGACTTAGCTGTTGGAAGAAATGAAGTCCTAATTCTAAGAGACCTAAACCTAAATTGGATTAGCAAGGTGAACAAATCACTCCACACCATGGTACAAGGCCACAGCCTCTACCAGCTTATCACCGACCCTACCAGGGTCATGCCTCCTCCCAGGTTCAGTAACTTAATTGACTGGGCACTGACAAATCACATTGATTGTATAGTCTCCTCAGGTACCATTGCTGACGCAGTTAGTGCCCAGTCTCCAATATATTGTATCTGGCACTTAACTGGTCAACCCTCCCCTCCCCCAAAACTCATCACTTTCCGTAACCTAGCCAACCTTGTTCAAGCCCAGTTCCTGAATGATCTCTCCATGACTGACTGGACTTGCATCTACTCTACCACTGATGCTCAGGCAGCCCTTGATCACTTCCTAACCCTGTTTGGATCTCTGTAGGACATCCATGCACCTCGCATCACATGTTGTTTACGTGGAACGCAAACCAAATGGCTAAATAAAGACCTACTTACTCATATCTGGGCTAGGGACAAAAGTTGGCAGCGTTTCAAGGTCTCTGGTCTTCTGTCTGACTACAATGACTATAGAACGCAGAGAAATTCTTGCAAAAGGAACGTCTGTTTAGCTAACAGCTCGTTCTGCAAGGGTCTATTAATAAATGCTGCAGGTGATGCTAGGAGATTCTGGTCTCATATTAAAACACTTCTTGGAGCCAAACACACCAAAAATACAAATTATATAATCCTAAATGGTGTGCACTGCAATAATCCGGTCACCATTGCAAACTCCTTTAATCTCCACTTCTCAGATTTATCCAGATATGCGTCTCTTTTCCCACCGGTGCAGTACACCTTCCCCCCCATGGACAACGAGCCACTGCACAACTAACCATCTTTTAGATTTCGAACCATTACTAGACTAGAGTACAAGCCATCCCTGATAGCACTGGTACTGGCTCTAATGGTCTTGAACCCAGACTCCTGAAACTCGCTGCCCGTGTTATTGCCTCACCCTTAGTTAAAATCTTTAACTTGTCACTATGCCACAGCGCTGTCCCTAGTATCTGCAAGATAGTGAGAGTTACTCCACTATTTAAAAAAGGGGACCCCAAGGAAATTGGCAACTACCGGCCTATAGCCATTCTCTCTGTTCTTAGCAAAACACTCAAAAAACTAGTTGCCAAGCAAACCATCTCTTTTCTACAGGACCACAACCTTCTCTCTGTCTCCCAGCATGGCTTTTGCAAAGGCCACAGCACTACTATGGCCCTCCTGAAATTCACAAATGATATCTATTCTGCAATGGATAAAGGTCTCCTGACTGGTGCAATCTTCATCGACCTAACCAAGGTGATTGATCTTGTTAACCACTCCCTTCTCCTCACCAATCTCCATTGTCTTGGCTTCTCTACAGATGCTGTAGCCTGGTTTTGTCTCTGCAGTGGTCCCGGTGGTCATGAGGGCTCGGTCACTGCTCTCCCCCAGCAAGCCCGCAGGACTCAACAGAAAAAGTGCCAGTGGTCCCGGTGGTCGCGAGGGCTCGGTCACTGCCCTCCCCCAGCAAGCCCGCAGGACTCAACAGAAAAAGTGCCAGGTAATTGAAAAAACAAATTTCACAGCCTTCTAGCAGCGAAGCAGCCCCTGGACTTGCTCCCTCCCCCTGGTGGTGCAGCGGCCTCAGCGCCAAATTTAAACTCTACAGGGGACTCTCCATGAGGGAAATCAGAGCACAGACTGTGCCGAACTTCTGCCCCTACTTCTCCTGACTGTGACTTTGTTTGTTACCTGTATTCAAAAACTGTATTCCCACTTTTTACAAGCTTTGAATTTGTTGAATTAATTATATGTCTTTGGTTACCTGCTCTTACCGACCTGCAGTGCATTGCACACCTTGCCTCCTACTGCCTGATACGCAGTCGCAGTGCCCCCCCCCCCTAGCTCTACCCCCCACTTTCTCTTTTGTTTCTGCAACCTCCCTTCCCTGTGTTTCGCCCTACTTAACTCACCTTGCTCTCCTTGTCTCTGCAGTGGTCCCGGTGGTCGCGAGGGCTCGGTCACTGCCTTCCCCCAGCAAGCCCGCAGAACTCAACAGAAAAAGCGCCAGGTAATTGAAAAAATGAATTTCACAGCCTTCTAGCATCGAAGCAGCCCCTGGACTTGCTCCCTCCCCCCGGTGGTGCAGCGGCCTCAGCGCCAAATTTAAACTCTGCAGGGGACTCTCCGTGAGGGAAATCAGAGCTGTAGCCCTGCCGAACGCTGTGCGTTCGGCTCCCCACCACCCTTGGTCGTCTCTTTGTTATATAGGCTGTGGCGAGCCACGTGGGGGCAGGATATAACCTATCAGCCCTGTTTGTCATCTGCGGGTTATATCCTGTCACCACTAGTGGCCGCAATACTCAGCCCAGCTAACTCTCTCATTTACAATCCTTTCCTACTCTATCTCATCCTACCTCTTTTTCTTTTTTCTTTTTTCCCTCTTTCCCCCTACTTCCCCCCTGTTCTACCTAGCCACCCTCTGCTCTGCTCCCTGCTCTCCCTGCGCAGTCCGTGCGAGGTAGGCACCGACACATAGTAGCTGAATCCCTTAGGGTCTTAATCCCCAAATAACCTCCTGCTTCTCTATTCCTGCTCTCTACACCCCATATAACCTCCTGCTCCTCTATTCCTGCTCTCTACACCCCATACCGGTCCACGGGAACTGTTCTATTCCCCTGCCTCAACTCCCCTGCTGCTCACTGGCCCCACCCTGGGGCTATGGCCCACCATCCGCATCCGCTACCCTCCCCTCCGCTCTCCAACTCCTCTCCCTGGCTCTCCTCGAAAGGGCTCAAGATTGCCCACCTGAATGTGTGGAGCCTTCTACGCAACCTAAATGAGCTCACTGCCTGGGTTGCCCTCCACAAACCCGACATCCTGGCCCTTTCTGAAACCTGGCTCAAACCCCATATACCCGATGCCCAGTGCTCCCTACCGGGGTACAACCACCTCCGATGTGACAGGCCGGGTACGATGAAGGGTGGTGGGGTGATTCTTTATTACCTGGCACACCTCAACCTGTCCCTCATTGACCACCCTCCTACCGACCTGCCAGCATGTGAGTTCCTCCATGCCCTCCTCCTGCTGGGTCACTCTAAGAAGATCCACTTGATATGTGCCTACATCCCACCTAAGTATGGTCTGCCGGGACTCTCCTCCCTGCTCGACTGTGTTAGCAATATAGTGGGTCTCAACGAAACTCTCGTGCTAGGTGACTTCAACCTCAACTGGTTGGGGGCAAACCGCAAGTTGTACGAACCTCTGCTTTCGGGCCTTGCACTTAGCCAAGTCATTACCGAACCCACCAGGCTTTCCTCTAGTGGGAACTCGGGAACCCTTATTGATTGGCTCCTGTCAAACAGGCCTGCCAATATCTTACCTCAGTCACTCTCCCGGATGCCATCTCTGACCACTCCCCTATCTACTGTGTCTGGGGCATCTCCCCGCCTAAGATCCCTAGCAAAATCATCGCACTGAGAGACTATTCCAATTTTAATCCCCATGACTTACTGGATGACCTTCTAGCTGTTGACTAGTCTGGTGTCACCAGCTCCACCGCCCCTCACAAGCTTTGGATCTATTTCTAGCCAAGCTAATCCCCCTTCAGAACAAACATGCCCCCATTACTAGGAGAAGGGCGAGGGGCACCGTCACTAAATGACTAAATGGAGACCTACTCTCTCTTATGAAAGTCAGGGATAAACACTGGGCATCCTACAAGGCCTCCCTTAACAATCATGACCTGATGGCCTATAGGCACCTCAGAAACACCTGTAAAAGAGCCAACCGCTCTGCTAAAAGCAATTTCTGCAAAACTGAACTACTCTCCTCTAGCAGTAACCTGAGGAGCTTCTGGCAACACATTAAAAATGCTATTGGGGGTTTGGCAAAAGCACAGGTTACTGACCTGCTCATCGGTGGGATCAGCTGCAATAACCCTCACACCATCGCTAATACCTTCAACTCCTTGTTCTCTGAACTGCCCCCCTCCTTCCTTCCCCTGCCCCCTCTCATCCGCTTCCCAGGCACCCCCCCTCCCGGTCTTCACCCCCGGCCCCCTTTCCAACTGAGGCCAGTTACTCCCAACGAGACTCAAAAGTTGCTCTCTGGCCTCTCCCCCCATAGCGGAGCAGGTCATGACACTCTCAAGCCGAAACTCCTTAGACTGGGTGCCCACCTCCTTGCCAGACCCATCTCGCACCTATTCAATTCCTCCATAAACTCAGGGATCCTTCCTGACCTGTGGAAAGTGGCCAAAGTTGTTCCTATCTTAAAACAAGGAAATCCTAAGGATCCTCAGAACTACCGCTCCATCGTCATTCTGTCCGCCTCCAGTAAACTACTCGAGAAAGCCGTTGCCTCCCAGCTCTCCCAATACATCCTGGACCACAATATACTCTCTCCTGCCCAGCATGGCTTCAGGAAAGGGTACAGCACATCCACCGCCCTTGCCACTGTCATCTCCCTGATCAGGTCAGGCACTGATCATGGCAATCTCACTGGGGCCATTTTTGTAGACCTGTCCAAAGCCTTTGACAGAGTTAAAGACTCCCTCCTTGGCTCCACGCTTCTATCCCTTGGGTCCTCCCCTTCTGCCCACGCTTGGTTCCAAAACTACCTTTCCAACCGACAGCAATACACCTACTTCAATCGGACATCCTCCAAGCTTTCCCCAGTCCTCTGTGGGGTTCCTCAAGGGTCCGTCCTTGGTCTGTCCCTATTCTCACTATTTATCAATGACCTACCTTCCGTCCCTACCCATGCCCACTCCACCCTATATGCAGATGACCTCGTCCTCCTGACCAGCTTGCGGGACATCTCCTCTATTAACTCCCAGCTTAACTCTGACTTTGAACAAATACATACTTGGCTGGGGGACTACAGACTCACCCTCAATCTCAAAAAAACTCAAGCCATGTTGTTTGGGTCCCTGAACAAAATAAAATCCTGCCCTGCTCCCCTGCGTATCCTCAGGGCCGATGGCTCTCCCCTTGAGACGGTTACCTCCACCAAGTACCTAGGTGTCACCCTTGACCAGCAGCTGGACCTCACCCTGCACATCTGCAACATCTGCAATGCCTCAAATTGCAAACTTGGCCTAGCTTATCGAGCCAATAGCTGCCTCACCCCTGCCACCCGCCTAGCCCTCGCCCGAGGGGTCCTCCTTAACTCTCTCTCTGCTATGGCCTCGTTACTTTGGCCCCGGTCCCCAAAACCAGCCTATCAAAATGGGACACAGCCTACAACAATGTTTGCCGCTTCACGCTCTCCGCCCCTCCCCTCACCCACCGGTGTGATCTCTACAACCGCCTAGGGTGGCTCCCCCCGGAGAAACACCGGTCCTTCGTTATAGGTAACTTCATCGACAACATTGTCCGCTCTGGTTCCCCTACCACCCTTGCCCTTCCCCTCAATCCTAGGGCCCCCTCCTACCACCTCAGGCCTGGGACAACCCAGGAACGTCTTGTTCCTAAGACCCGCACCCTCGTGGGTGATTGGTCCTTCCACATTTATGCCCCCAAATTTTGGAACTCGCTCCCTGAACTAGTCAGGGCCTCCTCCTCACACCCAAGCTTTAAAGCCTCCCTCTGGAATTTCCTGAAACCTTCTCCCCCCTGCCCTCGTAACCCACTCCCTCCCCCATCCCGGTTGGGTGGGGGTCTCTCCTCCTCCTCACCCCCCGCCTCTGCCCACTCGCACTTTTCCTCTAGCTCCGGCCCAGCAACCGGGCCCATCCCCCCTGCCTTTGGCACCCCCTGCTTGCACTTACCTTTGTCACTGCTACTGTTTACGCACAGTGTTTTACCTTGCCCTAGAGCTAGCCTTGTAACGCCTGTTGTGCTAGGTTACCTTCTTGTCTCCTCAAACTGACTAATTGTGAACTCGACCAATCTGTGTTTTTTAGTTATTTCCTATGTTATTACCTGTATTCCTCCCGTGTATTTTCGCAACTACAGAGCCACCTTTGTTATGCCTGGTTCTCCTATGGACTTTTCCCTATTTCTGTAACTGTTAATTGTATGATGTCTGACACCGGTAACTCTCCCGGGTCGCACCCATTTCTGTAACTGTTATTGTACAATGTATGACACCTGTAACTCTCCCGGGTCGCACCTGAAAATAGGCACATGGCTGTCTAGTGTGCTTACCTGGTTAACAAAAGCAAATAAATAAATAGTCACTTGTCAAACAGGAAGCAGGCCATGTATTACAATTCTGTCCTGTCTGATCCCTCCACCATACATACTGGTGTTCCACAAGGATCCATCCCAGGCACCCTACTTTTTTCCATCTTCGTTAATGATTTCCCCTTGCTGTCTCCAGATTGTTCATCACTGCTGTATGCAAATGATCTAGTTCTTTATTCCACTGCTAGGAACATCTCGGACATAAATCACTCTCGCTCCTCAGACTTCCTCCACATTCAATTTGGCTGACTGAAAACAATCTCATTCTTAATGTGGGCAAAACACACTCCATGCTTTTTGGCTCCCCTGCCAGACTCAAAACAAAACGGAATCCTCTCAATATCTTATGCACTGATGGCTCACCATTGGTCAACACTAACTCAAGTACCTTGGCATTTTGCTTGACGAACCTCTGGACTTCGATCAACACGTTACTGCTACCTGTAAGTCCGTAAATGCCAAGCTTGGAAGCACATACTGGACCAGTTGTGCCCTCACCCCATCAGTTAGGCTTGCTATTGCTCAAGGCATTCTGCTCCCAGCACTAGCCTATGATACAGTCACTTACCTAGGAGCATCAAAAACTACTCTTCACAAGTGGGATACCACCTATAATAATATCTGCCACTATGCCTCCGCATCCCCTCATTACAAGCATCACTGCCAACTTTATGCTGATCTAAAATGGCTTTCCCCTACTGCCTATTGGCTCAAGTCCCTTGGATCTCTCATTGATGGTATTGTCAGATCAGGTCTCCCTCAATCCCTTGCCTGCCTGCTGGGAACTCAAGCCATCTCCTATGGGCTTAGATCCATTGACCGAACTTCCTTCTACATTCCAAGATGTAAGACCGCAATGGGTGCATGGGCTTTCTCATGTGCAGCACCTAAATATTGGAACTCCCTTCCCCAAGACATTCATTTTGCTGCCTGTATTAAGAGGCTACACCACAGTCATCTACTTGTCTTAACTCTCTGCACATGCTTTTGCCCACCTTAGACCCTCCAGCCACTAACTGCCGGCCACCATGTCTCTACCTATTGCTGCCCTTCTCTCCTCTCAACCTGGCCTCCTGCTTTCTTTCTTTCTAGTCTTGCCCTTTCCTATGCTCACACCTCCTCCCACCTCCCATCCTCTCTCTTAATTTCCTGCTTCTCCCTCCTCTATATCAGTGCCTTTCTGGTCGACAGTATAGCACATATACCCTGGTCTCAATCATGGATCTTTTCTCTAAACTAGCACTCTTGTACTTCTTAGGACCTTCAATCCTGTGGTTGTTCACAATTTGACTCTATTGTGTTCCTGCTTAAGGCAATATTTAAATGAACTTGTACTGTATTTTGTAAAATGTTTGTAATGATATCTCTCATATTTTGTATCCTGAATATTGTTGAACTCACACTTGCACCTCTCTTGCTTTTGTCCCAACTGTATTTCTATCTCACTGGTAATTGTAGTACCAATCTTTGTACTGCTTCAAACTGTTTGTTATTTGTACCCTTCTGGGTCATGCCTGAAACTAAGCATTGCTATGCCTAGTGCACTTACCCGGTTACCAAAAGCAAATAAATAAATAAATAAATGTTTTCAACCTTATACAATGTGTAATTTCTCAGAGAAGTGAGTTGTAAAAGGTATGGGCTTTGAACAATATGGATTTCTGAATGATTTTCTCAATAGTAGTATTTTTAAAACCCTTCTGCTCTGGGATCTGGTACCTTGAATATTAACTGTTCTATTAAATAGGGAGGAAACTGATTGCTTTGTTCAGTTACACTTTTATGAAGTAAGTCATCCATTGTTAGATTACACCTGTCATACAGAGAAAGACATCCAACGGCCTTATACAAAATACAATAATGTATTAGTCTCAGAAGGTTAGTGATAAAACAACATACTATGTGCTGCTGTAAGTGACCATTAGTTTTGACAGGATTTTCTCATTAGTTGCATCATAGACTGGGGCCCATAGTCCACTACCAAAAATAGAAGGCTATTGGTCAGCGGCCTATGGGCATTGGGGACCAAAAAAATTCTGGATTCTAAATAAGAGTCCCAGTCTTTGATGTATTACTCCAGTTATATATTTGACATGAGGTCCAAAAGAAAGAGTGCTATCTAAGACTACCCCAAAGTATTTAAACCTTTCTATAATTTCTAGGGGTTCTCATCTCAAATTTGACACTACTATGTCAGTTTTGCTTTCTCTCCTGAGCCCCGAGAACATCATTACTTTAGATTTTTTACTATTCAGTATCATTTTTCTTGAAACCAACCACTTTTGAAAAGAGGTGAAATCATTCTGAACATCTTTTAACACTTCATTCAAAACTGTGCCTAAGATTTATTTTTTATTTATTGTAAAATCGGAATTACAACCTTTGAGCTAAAAACTCATTTACAAAGGATTCTCGTTGAACAGAGGGTGGGGGAACATCAAGTACATGGACAGTGGTGAAAAACAGAAGCAGCTAGAAGGCATTGTAAGTTACACATCATTAAAAAGGCTAAACAGCATTACAAATAGACTGATAGGGAGAGACAGAATACATTGCAAAAGCCATCACTTGATTACATAAAACAGAGGAAAATAGTCCCATAACAGATTAGTGAATAAAGTGCAGATTCCAATTATGTACAAAGTATGAGAATTCCCAGAATGCAGCTATAGAGCTTAGATAGGTTCCCAGAGGGAACAAGTAATGTGACCACCACCAAGTACAGCCATTAAGGGAGAGTAGGCTACAGGCTACACAGGTGAGGGTGAGAGCACAATGGTGGGTGACAGCTTAAGGGTCAGGGAGGCTAAGCGAGTGTAGAGGTGGGGGGTATGGAGGGTCAGGAGGGCTAAGTGGGTGAGTGTGTGGGGGGAAAGGGGGACCAAAGGGTGGATAGGTGGGAATTAGCATGAGATTCTTAGGAGCCACGGGTTGCTGCAGCCAAGCCATATTGTGTCAGGGGGCACCGGGAGGGCTAGAAGATAACTATGTCATCAGCATACAAGATGGTTTCTGATGACTTACAGGATTCAGGTGCCAACTTTAAAAACAGGAAAAAGAAGATAGCCCAGAATTTAGCCCCGTGGAACCCCACATTGAATAGGATAAGAATTTGATAAACAACCTGCAAGTGTAATTTTATGGGACCTATCAATTAAATAGCTAGAAACCCACCTTGCAACATTAAGAGAAAAGTTATTCAAGCAGAGAATCCAATAGTAAATCATAATAAACAAGATCAAAAGCCTTGGTGAGGTCCACAAAAACTGTTGTGGCACAGTGCCCTGTATCAATGGCACTGTGCATGCAACTGGTGAACCTCACCAAGACTGTCTCTCTATTGTGCATGGATCAAAATCCATGTTGAGCATTGGTTAACACCTTATATTGGTCCAAGCAAGTCATCACTTGTTTAAAAACCATTCTCTCAAGGATTTTCAAGAGCGTGGTTAAAAGGGAGATGAAACAGTAGTGGGAAACTATCTTCCTACACCCACTTTTATGTATTGGCCAAATTGGAGCCACTTTCCATTGTTTTGGGAAAACCACATGACACAATGAATAGTTAAAAATAGTAGCCAACAGTTTAGCAAACTCTGAAATTGCCAGTTTCTATATTCTAGAATCAACATTATCTGGACCAACATTTGGATGAGGGGCATATGTTAAAGCATAATCCTGAACCATATTATATGGGATATGTGATGTGCATTTTTATGATATGGCATTTATCGTCATGAGTGGTCAGTGACCTCTTGACTTTCATGAGTGGCAAAGCTACAGGTGGGGTCAAAAGAGGTCATTGACCACAAATGAATGTAAATTCCATATCACATAAATGCACATCACTTGTGGGGTTTATACAGTAAACTTTAGTGTTTTGTGGTGAAAGTAAAAGTATGATTCCTAGTGCTGGCAGGAGCATGTGGCTGTAAGGAGTGAGAGTCATAGGGTTGAATTAAAGAGGAACTGCTCTTATTGCTGACAGTTCTCCTTTAAGATCAGTGTATGGCATACTCTAGTTCCTACATAAATTTAATGACACATCCTACTGTGAAGGTAGAAGCATTTATCTGATTACTTGAGGTTCTGTGTGAGTGATAGCACTTTTATTTCAGTGAGAAAAAAGCTAATGTGTATTGTATAAATACATATCTGTATTTATATATTATACTTGCACAGTAAGGTTGAGTATGGTGTTTACTATTAAACTCCAATATCTGCACCTTAATATGTAAATTAGAACTCTTCTCTTGGCATAGAAACATAGAATGTGATGGCAAATGGGGACCTCTAGCTCCATCTAGTCTGCCCACTTTCCTGCTCCCCCAAAAGGACTATTTCCTGATAACACCCTTGTATCTATCCCATTCATTCTTGAATTCCCTGACCATTTTAGCTACCACTACATCCTGGGGCAAGCTGTTCCAGGATTCCATCACCCTCTCAGTATAAAAGTACTTTCTCATATTACCTCTGAATTTTCCTCCTTGCAGTCTCATGTTGTGCCCCCTGATTCACACGCAGTCTCTGACCTGAAAGAGGTCTTGCACCTGCACCCTGTTTACTCCCTTGCGGTACTTGTATTTCTCTATCATATGTCCCCTCTCTCTCCTTTGCTTCTGTACATCTGCACCTGTAGCTGCCAAAGGGCCCTGTGCTTTGGCTGATAGATGGACTCTGCCTGTGCATCTGTATCTATAGCCACATGGAAGAGCAAGGGCCAGAGTGCTTCCATAGCCCAGTAGATAGCCCCACAAATTCTTTGCATCTGTTGCTGCACTTCCATAGGCAGACAGACCCTTCCCTTGGCTCACGGCCCAGAGGACCCTGCATGCCTACATCTGTTCATGTAGGTCTCAAAGGGATATACATGCATGAGGATATGACTCCACTATCAAAAAAAAAAAAAAGTAAAGTCATTGCAAAAAAACTGTTTATGCACTAGTTAGGGTTCAACTTAATGCAACAAAGATAGGGAAATGTGATGATAGGTTTACAACCCTAAATCCACCCCCACAGCAGCAAAAGGACAGGAACACACAAGCAACCACAGGCAACCATTGTCACGTAAGACAAACAGTGTACAACTGTTTCCAGATGACACAACTGCTGTACCATTGATGTGCTGCCTTTGTGGAGTTGTATCTGCAGCCACAAATGTGTGTGCATGTCTTACAGCATGCATGAGTACTTGTGGCTATGGAAGCACTGGCCCCACAGGGGCCTGTGCTTCTTCAGACATAAATACTGTTGTAATTTGGGTATCATGGATTTATAGATGCATCTGCAGAAGTGCAGTCTCCATGGGGGCCTGTGCTTCTGCACCCAGAAGTTATTTTGTATGTTTTACAGCTGCAGCTGCACAGGCACAAATCACTCAGGGACCTGTGATTCTGCAGACAGATGTAGCACTGAAATTGAGGTATTATGGATTTTGTGGAGCCTATGTTCCTGCAGTCAGACGTGGTGTATATGTCTTATACCTGCAGCTACAGAAGCACAGGCCCCTCAGGGGCATGCGCTTCTGTCATCAGAACTGTGTGTATGTCTTAGAGTGTGCATGAGTATCTATGGCTACAGAAGCACTGGCCCCATAGGGGCCACTGCTTCTGCAGACAAAAGAACTCTTCTAATTTGGGTATTGTGGATTTGTATCTGTGGCTACCGGGACCTGTGCTTCTGCATACAGAATTAGTGCTGTGATCTGAGTATTGTAGATTTCTATCTGTAGCCAGAAGTGAGTGCGTAACTCTTGCAGTGTGCCTACCACAGATACAAATCCATGAAGTTAGCACATCAGTGCTATTGCATTTATATCATTGGAAACAGTTGCATGTTCTTTCTCTTTCTTGATGATAGCTGTCTATGGTTGTTTGTGTGGTCCTGTCCTTTTGCTGCTTGGGGGGTAGTTAGGGTTGGAAATCCTAATGCTACATTTCTATACTTTTGTTGCATTAAGTTGAACCCTAGCAGGTGCATTAATGCTGTTTTTTTTTTGCAATGAATAATTATATATGTACAGTACTCACACTCCAGTCACACTGCATATGTGGTCGTAGGCTACCTCACCCCTAAATGCTGCTGGGAGTCAGGCAAATGTTGGACACCACAACCTTCATTCTCCAGAGGAGGAGAGAAGTCCTGTGGATGCTTGATCCTCCTCTCCCCAGCCGGCCCCCTGACACTCTGGACTAATTCCCGAACCCAGGTTGTCAGCGTTGCAAGCAGTAGCACTACTGTAGTGCCAGCTGCCACAGATAACATTAAAACAATTATAAGCATTAAATATATCTATCTGCTCCAAACTGCCTATAAATCCCCCCAAATGACTGTATGTTATCTTGTTCACAAAAACAAATGCTTATCTGGTTAATCCTGCCATTTGAACACTCCCTCAGTTACTAGCTTGTTTCTCCGGTCTAATTATTTTCCCTTTCTACCTTGCACCGTAGCGTGATAGAGAGGGGTTGCTTGAAGTAAAATAAGACTTTCTAAACTTAGAAATGAGCCTGCTTTTGCATTACTACAAGTAATTCATGTGTTTTTTTTAACCATTTATTTATTTATTTATTACACACAAGATCCATTTAGGCAGAGCCAATTTTCAAAGGGTCTAGGGTCAAATAAGAGAAAGAGAAATGTAACAGTTATAAATAACACATTTGCAGTGATGGAATAAAGGACAAAGAGTATTTACATATTTACAGTGATAAAACTGACATGGCAAAACACTGCTGAGTAAGATAGCGTGGTAGACATGTGAGCTGAACAGTTGAGTATGCAACAGGATAAACAGGATATAGCTTAGTATTAGGGACAGGGGTTGCTCATTTTACAGCATAGATTTCACTGCAACAGTCCCAGCATTTCAGAAGAGAAAAATAATCAGTTTAGTAGAGTATTGCCTAGTAGTGGTTATGGGCTGTTGGTTGTACAGTGAAGAAACACAAGGTACAAGAGAGCGGTACAAAAGCCTAAAGTGTGCGAGTAATAAGACGAGGAGATCAAGGCAGGAGAGGGGGAATGTGGGAGCCTGGTTAATGATAGCAGGCACAAGGGTTAAGAGCTATGAGGGAAGCTAATACCTGGGACTTAATGTTGGTAAGTGAGTCAGTGGTTTTGAGTGATGGGGAAAGGGAATTCCATAGTTTAGGGAAGTTAAAGGTGAAGCAGGACTGACCCATGGAGGTTGTTTTTCTAGGGAGCATCAGTGAGTTGTGCAGCACCCCCTGGTGGTGTGAACAGAGGCCACAGGGTTAAGGAGGGATTGGACACCTGTGGACAGTTGCCCAAGTAAGGCTTTTTTACCTGTTATGAGGGTAAGATAACGTAGGTGGGAGTGGAGATGAAACCACCTAGATCATAATACAGGGTGCATTTATGTGAGTCCCAATTTTGGTCAAGTGCAATGTGGCAGGCCCTATTCATTAAGCCCTGGACTCTGTCGAGTACTTTACTACCAGTGGCACCATAGATCACCAGTCTGTAGTCTACGAGGCTGAGGATGTGGCTTCTGAGGAGTTGCTGCTTGATTTACGAGAGGAATGCATTTTTGTGCCTGTAGAGCAAGCCGAGTCTGGAGTTAACGGCCTTAATGAGCAGGTCCATGTGATCCGAGTAGGTTAGGCCTGAGTCAAGAGTAATCCCTATATATTTGAAGGTGGTTACTTGCTCTATTGGGGCTCTCAGGTTGGAAATAATGACTACAGTAAGAGGGGATCATGTTTTGCCTCTGAAAAACATTGATCTTGTTTTCTTGGAGTAGAGCATAAGGAGGTCATTATCGAACCAGCCACAGATAGCAGTGAAGTCAGTTTAGAGGCTATGTTGGATGAAGGATAGGCTGCTGTGCATGGCTATGATAACCACGTCATCTGTGTAAAGGAGTATTTTTGTGAATGAACAGGGTGAGGGGAGTTCATTACCAAAGAGACTGAACAGAAGAGGACCAAGGAAAGATCCTTGGGGGACCCCCATTGTCACCAGCTTGTAATCAGAGAGGGCCGCTCTGCATTTGACTGCTTGTGTTCTTTCAGTCAGATAGCTTTTTAGCCAGCTGGTGACTTTCATTGAGAGACCAGTTTTGTTTAATTTTAGGTGGAGCAGATCATGACTTACAAGGGAAATATACACTACAATGAGTGTTAAGTGTTTTTCTCCACTAGCCCCAAGGGCAAGGTTTATAGCCATGCACTCCACATCATAAGGAGATACTGAGGAGGTGGAGAGCCTAACAGCTTTAAGGTGAGATTTTACAAATAACAATCAACCGTCACCTCTTTTATGGGTCCTATCTTGCCAAAACAAAGTATATGAGTCAAGGCATACCTCATGTTTTAAGATCTTGGGGATAAGCCATGATTCAGTCACAGCAAAGATGTCATAGTTGGAGTTAGTTATCCACAATTTAAGCTCATCCAATTTGGGTAGGAGCCCTTCTATGTTTGCAAGAGCCACTTCCTGGGTACCCCCTGCTGGTATCAGCAGCGAAGGTGGGGGCAGGGTTGGGGCATATATTACCAGAGAGAATGAGGAGTAGCAGAATGAGTTGCTGTGCTATAAGGTGGTATTTAGCAATTTTATGTGTGAGTGACTTGCCCCAGCAATCAGTTTCCGTCATTCTCCTTCAGCACCTGCCACCCCTTCCCCTTCCCCTAATTCACAGTCCCATGAGTTTACCAAACAGTCACTACTAATGCTGGCTGCCTGACCATGCCCCTTCACACCCCACCATTTTACTCTAGCATGTCATCTCCACTCAGCTTCCCCTCACCACACCATTTCTCCCTAAACCTTATCATTCCTCTTCCCCCACCCTCTCACCTCCACTGCATTTTTTACCTCTCTCTCTCGTACCTCCCTTCTTCACCCCTCTGCCAGCTATCCCTGTCCCTCTGAACTACTGACAAGGCACTTTGTGGCTGCTTATCACCCCGCATAAATTGTTTTTTTTTTTGTTATTTAACTTGAACCTATGTTTTTGAATTATTCTGTAAGTTCTGAATCCAAGCTGTATCGTTTATTGTAATGTACCTTTGCTTTCTCCTACTGTACTTTGTTTTGCAATCTATGATGTGGAACCTTTGTAAAAGAGCTTGTGCTCAAAGGTTTTTTCTGAATATCTAAATAAATAAAAAAGTGCTCCTGGATTCCCTGTTTTAAATCTGCGCTCGCTACCTAGATGTATGGTGGGTGAACGTAGCAGATGGGGGGGGGGGTAGGTGAGTTCTGGGTATTTAAAGGTGTAGAGGGAGGGGTTATGCTATTAAAGCCTATATTTGATTGAGGTAGTGCCTAGGGTGGTGGGCTGATCATGTTAACCAGTGTGGGTTGGCTGTGGTGATGAGATGACATAGGGTCATCTTAGCCCACTATTCTAAGAGTAGCCAAGAGGAAGAGCCCGGTCCCAATTAGTCTAATAGAGCTCGTAGTGGGGGAAATTCTTGTGAGGGAGGATCTACAATGAAAATGCCTAGGATAAAGCAATTTAGAAAGCTCCCTGTATCCTGCAAGCTAGTCTGGAAGAAACCAAAATGGAGGCAGGAAGGGTGTGTGTGAGGAAGTAGTGAATGGTACCAAGTACACTGAGGAGCAGGTGTGCAAAAGTGAGCTGATTGGTTTTCAAATCAATCAGTGATGCTTTAAAAGAAACACCACCTTAGGGTGGGTGGGTGACTGGGGAGGGTGGCGGGCAGGCAAAAGTGGTGCCGCACACAGTGCGGCTCTGCTCCTGGGTTCTATCTGATGTGAGTGCAGCCTGAAATGCTGGGGTGGGGAGGGTGAGTTCTGGGCCCTCACAGCTCTCTTCAGAGGCCTCCATGGATTGAAACTATAGTGCAGGCTGTTGAGTAAAGAAATAGATGGTTATAAGCAACCAGGAGCCAGGTAATATGATTGGTGCTGGGAGGAGACAGCACAGAACATGCAAATGCTGGCTATTGTCTCAGTAGTGTAGGGCAGGGCAAGGGGGTTCAAGTTCATCACAAGCTGGACAGGAGTTGTTTCAGAGCCTTAGAGTCACCCTGCCTACAATTACATATTCACCCCAAATACCATCAGTACATTGCATGCACTAGTACATTTCATCTATAATACAGCACTACTTAAGGTAATGGCACCTAGCAGGTTAAATGAGCACTTTACAGTCTGCCTAACAGTAGTAAATAATCAATTGGTACAAGTCGGCAGCGAGGTCTAACAATGAATTGCAAATGGTGCTGGTCTCCTCAGATGCCATAGCCTGCATGGCTTCTAGGTTCTACATGCTGTGAGTGTAGCCTGAAATGCCAGGGTGGAGAGGGAAAGCTCTGTGCCCTCATGACCCTCTTCAGAGTCCTCCATGGATTGGGACTGTAGTGCAGGCTGCTGTGAGTGCTGCCTGAAACGCTGGGTCAGGGAGGGTGAGTTCTGGGCCCTCACAACCCTCTTCAGAGGCCTCCATGGATCAGAACTGTAGTGTAAGCTGCTGGGAGTGCAGCCTGGAATGCTGGGGTGGGGAGGAAAAGTTCTGGGCCCTCATGACCCTCTTCAGAGGCCTCCGTGGATTGAGACTGTAGTGGAGGCTGCTGTGAGTACCAGATGTATAGAGTATCCTGCAAAAATGCTGTCAACTCTACAGTAAATGAGAGCAAGTAAGTCAGTGACTTTACAAGCATAGACGCAAGCAAGAGTGAACGTTCTTATAGCCACAGATACAAATCTATGAAGGCAGCATATCAGTGCTACTGCATTTTTGTCAGCTGGAAACAATTGTCATGTTGTCTGTCTTACCTGATGATGTATGTTTGTGGTTGCTTGTAGAGTCTTGTCCTGCACCTCTGCAGCCAGAAATGTGTATGTCTTACAGAGTGCATGACTTCCTCTGGCTAAAGAAGCTCTGGCTCCATATTATAATATGCTTCTTCAGACAAAGTAACTCTTGTAATTTAGGCATCATTGATTTGTATGTGTGACAGCAGGGGCATGTGCTTCCACAGACAGAAGTGGTGGCGTGATTTGAATATTTTGGATTTCTGTCTGCAGCCAGAAAAGAACGTGTATGTCGTAGTGTGCATGCCACAGATACAAATTCATGAAGGTAGCACATGAGTGTTACTACATTTTTGTCAGCTGGAAACAATTGTCATATTATCTGTCTTACCTGATGATGGCTGTCTATGGCTGCTTGTATGGTCTTTTTATGTCTGCAGCGGCGGAACTCTGCAGTCATCTTGCTATTGGAGAAAAGCAACTCACCTTACTGGATCTGACCAAACAGCAGTTTTGGAATAGCAGCACTGTCACTCCATTAGTTGAATAAAGCACTCCACTGTCTCCATTTAGTAGACCAGTGTGTTCCCTTCTTCTTCCCTCTCCCTCCTCCTCACCCCCCTCCGCCACCACTATTTTGTATCTCTGATACTAAAACACATGCAAAACTGTATAGCTGGTTTTGTCCACATTCTGGTTCTTGATTAGCTAATAAGGCATGATATGGTGTGTTATCGCAGACACATCACTCCTGGGGTGGGTGGAAGCACGAGGTGAAGCCGAGTGCTTCCACCACCCCAGGAGTGACATTATTACATGATAACACAAACCTTGGAAAGCCTTATTGCAATTATACAATGGCTCCATGTTATACAAAATAAAAAAATATTTTAAAAACGTTTTAGTAGATTTTTAGTGTGACAATATATCTTTGAGTGGGCATTATGCTCATCTGCCATATCCATACTGTGATGTTATTGTGTAATACCATCACTGTCTCAGGCACACACTGACCAATCAGAGTCCAGGAAATGTTCTTGCCATTGTATAATTATGTTTAAACCACAGCTCAAATAGCAACCCAGAGGATTTTGTTCAGTGTTTTAATAATGAAGGACTCCTGTTATTAAATGTCAGCTGCAGTGAAAACTAAAGTAATTGGGAGTCAGACGTGATGATAGCAAACACAGCACATGTACACACACATTTGTATGACTGCGTGATTGACAACTGACTCTTCAGTGCTCACACCCGTATTTATGTACTGCTACGAGTGCTGCTGACAACAAGGAATCAGTAGTTGTGTTCGGTTTGTTATGTACCTCATCTACCACAAAAACATTTCAGAAAACCAATAAGTATTTACCCTCACTCAAACATGTATGATACCATTTCATCACAGAATTAGGATGGCAGAAAAAGACCCTTTTGGCCCATCGAGTCTGCCCCTTTCCTCCCCTTCCAACGTGTCCCCCCTCCGCAGAGATCCCCCCTGTCAACCCCTTGTGCCTGTACCATGACCTCCCGATGTGCTTTCCTGAGCATGAATTAATTTTGTCTTGCACATATAACTTGCAACTGCAAAACGATAAAAAAAAGGGAAAGAAAGAGGGAAGGGAAAAAATGTTTTCATTTTTTTAATTGATCAGCATTTATACGTACATCAAGGCAATGCATTTTGATACTTTCTGTGGTGCTCTAAGCACCATGGTTCCCTTGAGCTCAAGCTGAATAGAAGTGCACTCACTTTGACTTCTACACTGCTATTAAAAGCCGTAATCTTTTGGAAAAGGTACAGAGTTGTGTATTCTGTGAAACAGAATATTTTTTCATGACTTTACCATTTGTTTCATACTTGGATAGTTACAGTGACCACATAAAAAATTACTTGTTTTTATTGAGAGGTGATGATGATTTAACATAGAAGATATGTTGCTGATCTCACTCAGGCTAGCATGACATGTTCACCTAAAGAGAGCTAATATAATGACAGCCGACTCTGCAGTACTCACACCCGCGGTTCCGTGCTGCGGCGGGACATGAGTGCTGACAACAAGAAGTCAGTAGTTTTGTTCTATTTGGTATGTGCCTCATCTACCACAAAGAAATTTCAGAAAACCAATAAGTATTTGCCCTCATTCAAACATGTATGATACTATTTGCATATTCAAAAGCTGATGTGCTTTCCTGGGTATGAATTGATTTTGCCTTGCACATACAGCTTGCAAACGCAAAACAGTGAAAAAAGGGACAGAGAGAAGAAAAAAAAGAAATATCTGTTTTCATTCTTTTAATCAAGTCACAGTTTGGTCAGCATTTATATGTAAATCAAGGCACTGTGATATTTTCTATGGAGCTCTAAGCACGATGGTTCCCTGAAGCCTGCGCTGACTACAAGTCCTGTCGCTTTGACTTCAACACTGTTGGTAAAAGCTGTAGTGTTTTGGAACAGGCACAGAGCTGTGTATTCTGTGAGACAGAATATTTTTCCATGACTTTCCCTTCTGTTTCATACTCCGATAGTTACAGTGACCACATGGAAAATTATGTGTTTGGTTAGTGTCACCAGTTTTAAGTTAAGGACTATGTTATTATTGTTGTAGGTGCACTCGTTCTTCTCCTCCCCTCTCTTTTTTTACCCTACATTTAGCGCAGGTTTAGCCTACATAATAGACTGAGGTAGCAATGTCACTTTTTGGTTAGTCTCTGAGCTGTATAAAGATTTTACCTCACAGAGTACATGGACCTTCACACATACACTGTTGCATTATCAACATCGCTATATTGGTCCAGAAATAAATTTAGTATGTCTGGTCAGGATCTGTACATCTAACCCAACAGGCATACATTCCTGTATGGATTTTCATTTAATAGTTATATGCATACTATGTATTTTTTTCACTTAATTTATGAGTGAGTTCTTAGCCCCTCTATTTGTGATCATACATTTTTCTGGTTTGTTTATTCAGCTTGTTTGGGGATTTCTGACAGTGTCCTTTGTATGTTCTAGCAATGTAGACCGTTATATGATAGAAACATAGAAACATAGACTTTGACGGCAGATAAGGACCGCTAGGCCCATCTAGTCTGCCCATTTCCTTACCTACAGGATAGGCCGCAGATCCTAGTTAACCAACAGCCTATTTCTTCCTACCCCCCACAAGAATTGCCTTATGTCTGTCCCATGCATTCTTGAATTCTCCCACAGTTTTAGACACCACAACCTCCTCAGGAAGGCTGTTCCATGCATCCACTACCCTCTCTGTGAAATAATACTTCCTCACATTGCCCTGAACCGCCCTCCTTCTATCTTTAAATTGTGTCCCCTTGTTCTTGCAAGTCTCTTTTTCTGAAAGATGCTACCCTCTTGGACTTTGTTGATTCCACTGAGGTACTTAAAGTTTCTATCATGTCCCCTCTCCCTTCTTTCCTCAAGGGTATACATATTAAGCTCCTTTAGTCTCTCCTCATACGGCTTCTCTGCAGACCCTGCACCATTTTAGTTGCCCTCCTCTGGACTGCCTCTATCCTGTCTATGTTCTTTTCGAGATGGGGTCTCCAGAACTGGACACAGTACTCCAGATGGGGTCTCACCAACTGTTGTACAGAGGATAACAACTTCCTGTTTTCTGCTGCTGATGCCTCTCCCTATACATCCCAGTATACCCCCAGCCCTCCCTACTGCCTTCTCACATTGCTTGCTAACCTTAAGGTCATCTGATATGATTACCCCCATGTCCCTTTCCTTTTTTGTTGTTGTTACTACCTCCCCACCCATTGTGTATTCTTCCCCTGGGTTCTTGTTTCCCAGGTGCATTATTTTGCACTTCTTTGCATTGAATCCTAGCTGCCATACTTCTGACCATTCCTCCAACCTTGCCAAGTCCCTTTTCATCCTTTCCACGCCTCCTGTGTATCAACTCTGTTGCAGATCTTTGTGTCATCTGCAAAAGGCATACTTTTCCTTCCAGTCCCTCTGCAATGTCACTGATGAAGACATTAAAAGGACTGGACCCAATACTGAACTCCTGGTACCCCACTAGTAACCCCCTTTCTTCAGAGTGGACTCATTTATAATTACCTTCTATGTCCTGTTGTTCAGCCAATGTTTTACCCAGGCTATCACCCTGGGTCCCACTCCCGGGCTGGTTAATTTGACTATTAATCTTTTGTGTGGAACGGTGTCAAATGCCTTGCTAAAGTCTAGGTAGGCCATGTCCACAGCCCCTCCCTGGTCTACTACTTTGGTCACCCAGTCAAAGAAATCTATTAGATTCGTCTGACATGACCTTCCCACTGTGAATCCATGCTGCCTTGGGTCCTGTGCTCCACTGACCTCTAGGTACTCGACTATTCTTTCCTTCAGAAGTGACTCCATCACTTTCCCTACCACAGAGGTCAGACTGACAGGTCTGTAGTTTCCTGCCTCTGTCTTGGACCCACTTTTGTGAAGGGGAATCACATCCGCCTTCCCTCCAATCTCGGGTACCACACCATCCTCCCATGATTTATTAAAAAGAGTAGTCAGTGGTTTCACTAGTTCCTCCCTTAATTTTTTAGAATTCTAGGTGAATTCCACCAGGACCCATTGCTTTGTCCACCTTCAGTTTTAGGAGTTCTTGCAGAACCTTTTCTGTGAAAGGACTGGGATCGACCCCCCTATCAAGAGTGCTTCTGTTAATTGGATTAGACACTTCCTCCTCCTCTTTTGTGAATACTGAGCAGAAATATTCGTTCAGTATTCCTGCTGTTTCACTGTCCCCCTCTGCCCACCCACCGTTCATTCTATTCAGCCTCACTATCCCTCCCTTTGTCTTTCTATGCTCGCTGATGTACCTATAAAAGGTTTTATCCCCCTTCTTAACTGAGTTGGCTATCTTTTCCTCAGTTTGGGCCTTTGCTATTCTGACTTCCCTCCCTGCTTCCTTCTGCCTTAACTGGTACAGCTCTCTGTCCTGCTCCTTCTGTGTTTCCTTATACTTCCAGAATGCTATCTTTTTTCTTCATGACTTTCACAGCCACCTCTTTTGAGAACCATAGTGGCTTTTTTTTGTTTTGATTTGTTTATTGCTTCACACAGGCTTGTTGCCTCTGTGATGGCAGTTTTGATAATTCCCATTGTTGCTCCACACCTCCTTCTAGCCTGTTTGCTAGTGCTTTTCTGAGGCACTTCCCATCTTGCCAAAGTCAGTCCTCCCAAAGTCCAGCACCCTCACTTTGTATGGCTTGACTCTGTAGCTGAGTTTAACGTGAACCACACTGTTTGATGGTCACTTGTCCCCAGATGGCAACCCACTTCTAGATCTGAGATCCTCTCACTCACCCATTTGAGAGTATGAGGTCTAAGATTGCTCCCTCACGAGTGGGTTCCAAAACTAGCTGTCTAATGCCTGCCACCTGTAGGGCATCAAGAATGGTCCTGCTCTTGGATGTGGCTGCAGCAAATGTGCTCAGTTAACATCTAGCATATTCAGGTCTCCCCATCAACAGTATCTCCCTTTCTCTGCCATTCTAAGAATGCCTTCTATCATATCCTTGTCCATTTCTTCCCCTGACATGGGGGTCTGTACACAACCCCTGTGCGGATTGTGGTGCCCTTTCCAGTCTCCAGGGTGACCCACAGTGCCTCCTCTCCTCTCTGTTTACTCTTTTGCTCAGTTGCTTTTATCCCTTCCTTTATATAGAGAGCTACTCCTCCCCTCTTCTCCCTGCCTGTCTTTCCTGTAGGTTATGTATCCTGGTATGTTAACATCCCAGTCATGGTTCTCTGTGTACCATGTTTCTGTGACTGCTACGATATCCAGGCATCCTCTTCCATTAAGGCCATCAGCTCAGGAGCTTGTTGCCCAGACTACGGGCATTGGTACTCATTACCCTCCATTTCCTGATGGCCTTACTCCCTTTTGCCCCATCCCTGTCCTTCTTGCCTTTGTCACTTTCTCCATTTACCCCTGCCCTTCTCCCTATCGACACCTCTATGTTGGTGTTTGCCTCACTTACTACCATGATTATTTGGGGGCTAGGATTTTCCTGCTCCTTTCCAGTGCCTCCCTTGGCTAGTTTAAAAGCTTGCCAATGAAGCATTTAAACCTATCACCTAGGATCCTGGTTTCCTTCCCGGACAGATGCAGCCCATCATGCCAATATAGGCTTGCATCACTCCAGGTGGACCCCCAGTCCCCAATGAAGCCAAATCCCTGAGCTCCACACCAGTTTTTCAACCACTGATTGAATCCCATGGTGCAGAACACCCTAGCCTCTCCTATGCCATAGATGGGTAGCACCTCTGAGAAGGTTACCTTGCATGCTACTTGACTAAGGCCCTTCCCCAATTCCACATTGATGATCAAACAATTTTGCCTTCTAGTTTTTGGGATCTGTTTTCCATGTGATTTCACCTTTGATGATTTTAAATGAGTAGCTTCAAATTTCTAGACTGAGTAAAAAGTATTTTTCTTAGACAGTCACCCTCACATATTTGTGATATAGCTGTCTCCTGTGTTTTATTACGGATAAATGTTTCTGGATCTCTTTGCATTGTTCACATATTTTTGTTGTGATGTGGGGCCTGGTTCACAAAGCAGCAGCAGTACATCGATGCAAGGTGCACCAAACGCAGCTTGCACGTCGAAAGATCCTTACACCATGTGCCACATTTAGAAACACTGGCCCCTTGCACCAAAACTGAGACATATGGTGCAATGATGCGTGGTGTATCATAAAACTGGCACACAGGTTAGCCTTGGCATTGCTTGAGACTGGGAAGTCCAATGACACTGCACAATGGTGCAGGAAGACCCATGGCAAGAAAGGCGAGGAAGGCATCATAGAAAACAAAATTTCACAGAGGCAGAGACAGACCTCCTCGCAGAGGAGGTGGAGGCCCAGAGCAACATGTGTAAAGGAGTCTGAAGGCAACCCTACAAGGTAGAGGGCAACTGTGGTATAAAGGGTGCAGAAACCAAAGTTTGTGAACCAAGTGACAACTGACAGCAACCATCTATTTACCAGGTGGACCCATTACTAGCCAGAGGTGGGAACAGGGAGCTGCATGCCTAAAGACAGAAGGCCTGGGAGGAAGTGACAAGAAAGGTAAATGCCACTGCCCCATGCAGGTGCAACATCAGTGAACTGCTGAAGAGATATCACAAACTCAGATGGAGGGCAAAAGAAAAGCTTGCCCACAACTGTTGAAGCACCACTGGGACAGGTGGAGGACCAAACAACACCATCTCGCTAAGTAGCCAGGAGCAACGTGTGGCAGCACACCTCAGCTCCAGGACCATACAGGGTGATGGTGACCTGGACATCTTCCGGCTACAACATGCACCAGGTATGCACATGACAGGGACGAAAAGGAAACAGCATGTAGGAGGGTAAGCCAGGCCAGGGAAAATGTATAAATCACTCTAGGGCAAAGTGTTAGATGTCCTGGGTGACACAGGAACACATGGCAGGTGAAAGTAATTGCTCTGAGGCACACAGTATGCAAATGGGGGATGTGGGACATGGACAGAGTCCTGTGGAATGTGAAATGCACATGCACAGTATGGCACTGACATCCCTAGGCTTCAGTGCCAGGAACAAGGAAGGCAATGCAGGGCAAAAGAACATGCACTAGCTGATTCTGAACTACAAAAAAACAAAAGTCATGTTCAGCGATGTTTGCAGCAAACACAGATCCAGTGCCCTAACCATCAGGAACTCCTCTGGCATCCCACTTGAACAAATTCAGCATTGCAGATATCTAGGGGTAACCGTGGATAGCACATTATCCTATGCCCAGCATGTTGAGAATGTTGCCAGGTCTGCCAGTATCAAGATAGGGTTACTCCATAGATATAAACACAGTCTAATGCCTGAAGCCTTTATACTAGCTATCTATAGCTCCATAGTATCCATTGTTGACTATGGTCTGGTTATCTATGGCTCAGCTTCCACCACTACCCTCCGCAGAATATCAGTGGCACTCAATAAAGCATGCTGACTTCTTACTGGAGCAGCATGCCTTACCCATACATGTGGACTGTATGCACAAACAGGTTGGCTTCAGCTAAATGAGAGGATTCACTATCAAACCTACTTGCTAACTAAAATGACACTTCTCGGGCTCCTGCCTTCTGGTGTTACAAACTTACTCAACACCTCTTGCAGCTCCCAGCACATGCATAGCTCAGTCAACCATCTCTTCTGTGTCCCAAGATGCTGGACTACACAAGAGAAATGATCGTTGACATATACAGCACCAGTATGGTTTAATGCACTGCCCAGTGATACCTCTTCCTTACCAAAATTGGGACCATTTGAAAGCACTCTTCATCAGCATCTTACAGCTATCAGTTCTTGTGATTGTTTCAACTGACATAGCACTACCTCAGCAGTTTTGACACATCCTTGTGTACCTGTATCTTCCCTTTTCTCTGTGAATGACCACTTTCACCCTAACTGCTCTGTCCTATTTCCTGCCTCCTTCCCCGATCCTTCCTTCACCTCGCCCCTTTTGCCCTCCACCTTCTTTTCACCGTTTATCTTCACTTACCTGAACTTTTGTTCTCCCAAATCTACCTATACGTATTTGACAAAGCACCTTGGGCTGCCTCCTTTTATTAGGTTCTTTTTGATTTCCTACCAATTCATAATTTTTATTTTAGTTGCAATGTTAATGTCAATTTGTCATTTTGAATACTTTCTTGTCAAAATTTTTTGTAATACCATCTGTTGTATATCCGTCACCCTTCCCACTGATGTGGAACCTTTGTAAAAGAGCTGTTATGTGCTCAAAGGTATTGTAATCTGAGAATGAATAAATAAATAAATACTGTCACTGTCAATGATAGCAGGGACAAACTAGATGTGCCACCAACTGTCTTGTAGTCCAACAAAAGGTATGTGACTGTGCCATGGAAACATGCGTTAGGAATCACAGCAAGGGCATAGCATATGGCATAGGCCAGTTCCACACCAGAAGTGTACACCAACCTCACAGTGTAGGAAATGGTGGTAAACAGCCAGATGCACAATGTGTCCACAGGACTGGAAGCCCTGTGAATGATGTCTGAGGCATGAGGGTATGGGACATGCAACATACACAGAAATGTGGACACACAACCACACAAGGATGTGCAACAAATATAGGGGTCCTGTGGGGGCAGCACAGCTGGGACAGCAAGTGATGCAGGTAACATGCAGCACACCTTGTAATTGCTCCATAATGGAGGGTGCATGACAATGTAGCTGTCTACCATGAAAAACAACTCACGCACATGACAAGTAGCACAGGTATAAGACAGGGCCAGTAGTGAAACAAGAGGGAAACAGGTCAAATCACACAATATGGACAGAAGTGTCACATACCACATGTGTGTGATGCACACAGTGGTGCTGCAGGAATGGACAGCAAGTAGGTGGCCGCAACAGGTGAATATGGGCCCAAAACAATGGTAAACCCCTGTACTGTGTGGGATAAGAAGGGGAGGCCTCATTGACATACAGGAGGCAAAAGTGGAATACAACACACAAGGCACAGGAACACAGACATGTGCACATATCAGGTGGGATGAGTGAGAGGGCACCGCAGCCATGGGGGCAGAGTACAGCAAGGAGCATGAAATGCACATGAACAGTGGTGTCGAAACAATGCCCACTACACTGCACCTTGCACCCACTACAATGAATCACGGAGATGTCACAGCTACACAGCTACCAATGTGTGTATTTCTCATCCTACAGATACCATCAGTGTGGAGACCAGAGGCACAGCAACAAGCACAGCCATGGCTGCCCAGGAACAGCCTCAGCAAGGTGAGGAGGTGGACACAGACAATGAGGCAATGGACATGGCTGACGACATACAAGAAGACATGGGTGAGGCCCATGGTGATGGTGGCTACAGTAGCACCTCACAGAGCTAGCCACACAGCACCAAAAGTGAACCCACTTTTGGGCCAACAGAAGCTGGAGATGGTGACACATCCAGTGATGGTGGTGATGTAGCCATTGAGTCTGGCATACAGGGAGAGAGTACCACAACATCTGACAGGGAGGCTGAGGTACCACAGGAATGAAATGCTGTCCATGAAGTGTGAACTGCAATGGAGGAGAACATCACAATATAATGTCATGATGTCATAGACACCCAGGAGGCCCTACAGCGTGAGGTGGGTGGCATTTGCACAGCCATGAATGAGCTGAATACCTCCTCCTCAGCACACCTCAGCTGAGTGGAGGAAAACCTCATGGGCCTGTGGAATGTCATGCAGGCACATGTAAAGGACAGGAAGGTTCATGCTGTGGACCCAACACCACTCTGCATGGTCTCAGGGTATGTATACCATGACAGACTGATGCCATACAGCAACTGGTGTATGTTACAGAATGAAGTATTGTGGAGCAACAAGTGCAGACAAATGCACTCACTGCAATGGCGACAGCCCTGCAGGCCATCACCATGGCCATGTGTCCTGACAGAGGGGCACCAGACACTGGATCCCAGCAATTGTCCAGCCTCACAGGAAACACCATAGTGCCAACCACCAATGATGCCGCCACTAAAACTATGGAGACATGTACAGGGGGCACAACATCGCAGACAAATGGCACGGTGCTTGACCTGAATGAGGGACAGTCAAAAACTACCAGCACCTCAGGTGCAGATGTGAACACCCAGGATGTGAGCAACAGACAGGGTGACACATCCCTAAAGGCCAACAGCACAATACCATGAATGATGAGGGCACTCACACACAGATGTTCACGCGGCATATTTAGGCCCCAGCTCACACAGAAGTAACTGAATCATCTGCACAGCACCAGTTGGAAAGCCCAGCTGTCCAACACAGTGCCCGAAAAAGAAAGAACACCATGGCAGAGGCACAGACTATGACAACAGAGGTCACCTGTGCTGAGCCAATGATGAGAACACCCGTCCCACCAAAATGAAAATGGGGCAGGAGACTGAAGGTCAGTGTTGGTGGGTGGAGAAACATCAGGCACACCACAAGCCAGCACCATAATGGCAGCCATCAGACACTCCCATAGGGTCATGTTGCAATCCTCACATCGCTTATCAGGGGAAGGTACAAATGGAGGATCACGTGTGGAGCACCAGGAACATGGTGGTGAACATACACAGGCACAACATACATGGAGACAGAAGAAGGTACTGAAGGGCAGACTGCTCACATAGCGGACAACAGCCAGTTCACAACATGTACCAGATATATATAGCCACACATACCATAGCACACCCCTGTCCACAGTTCCAGGCAACACACGGGGACCAGTCACCACATAGTAACATACAAAGCCCATTCCAATAGATAGGGGCCACTGTGTGCAGGCCGTTGGAACAGGATTGTGAAGGGCTAAACGTCTGACACCTGTGTGCTGCATTCCCTTTAATCAGGGTCTCAGCGTCTCAGGTGTAATCACAGACAAAGGGAACCAGAGGAAGTCGGGGAGTGGCTGTACAAACAGGATTGATTGTTTTCGGAGACAAGCACCATGGGTCTGGAGGGTGGGGGACACAATGGAGTTTTGGAAGGGGCATCTGAGCTGTGCAAGGCAGTGAACACAGCACATGAGGGACTAAAGGGCTGCAAGGACAGAAACTAAATGGCTGGGCTGCAAGAGAGAACAATAGGGGAAACAACTGGACAGACGTGACATATAGAGCAAACATTGGAAACAGGTTTTGGGTAGCCATCACATTGCTTTGTTTTTCTTGTGGTGTTTTCTACCTTACAGGTGCTGATGCCAGTTTTTGGGTATCCATAACATTGCTTTGTTTTTCTTGTGGTGTTTCCTACCTTACAGGTGCTGATGCCGGTTTTAGGTACCCGTAACACTGCTTTGTTTTTCTTGTGGTGTTTTATATCTTACAGGTGCTGGGGCTGGTTTGATAGGGGGAGTGCTTTGCTCTGGATATTGGTGTTGCTTTATACCTGTAATAGCAGGACAGTAGTAGGACTATAGTATATTTGCTGGAATGTGATACTTGTAATTCCTGTTTAAACACAGTTAAAGGAAGTAATTACACACTGCGGGATCTACCGTGACCGTTACTGCAGGCAATAGAGTTACGGCCGGGGTGGACTGTCTTTCTCTCTCTCTCTCTCTGTGATGTAAGTGCCATTCTGGCAAATCAGGAGAGACAGTCTACTGAAAGGTGCCACAATTTAAATTTGGTGCAGAAAAGGAAACTGGAAAGCATCAAAGCAGAAGACCATTGGAGCAGGGTAGTGGAGGGCTAAACGGCTGACACCTGCATGTTGCATTCCCTTTTTATCAAGGTCTCAGCATCTTGGGTGTAATCACAGACAAAGGGAAATGGAGGAAGTCGGGGAGCAACTGAACAAACAGGACTGATTGTTTTCAGAGACAAGCACCATAGATACCCACTCTCCCTACCATCCCACCCACCCCAGGCTTATCCACAGTTATTGCCCAGAGTGTCACATAGTATCATAGTAATGTGTCAGCAGAAAAGGACCATCCTGGCCCATCCAGTCTGCCCATCTCCCCCCCCCTCTCCTACTTGTCACTGATGCACAAGGAGCCTATCCTCTGTCCTCTGACCAACCCCATATGTCTGTTCCATGCTCTCTTGAATCCCTCCATCATTTTGACACCTACCATCTCCTCAGGTAATCTGTTCCAGGGTTCAATATCCCTCTCAGTGAAATAACATCGCCTTATATTATCTTTAAATCTTCCTCCTTCCAATCTTAAAGTATGACCTCTTGTTTTAATGCCAACTTTCCTTTTAAATAGCCTTCCTTCCCTCACTTTATTCATCCCCTTCATGTACTTGAATGTCTCTATCATGCCTTCTCTCTCTCTCCTCTAAACTCCAGCGAATACAAATTTAATTCTCTCAGCCTTGTCTCATATGGTTTCTCTTGCATATCCAGCACTATCTTTGTTGCCCTTCTCTGAACCTTTTCCATTACGTCTATGCCCTTCTTAAATGACGCCTCCAGAACTGTACCCCATACTCCAGGTGCAGTCTAACCATGTCATATGAAACAGTCACTTCCTGTGTTCCATCCTGGGGCCAGAGGGAAGTAAACCCTATCATATAAAACATGCAATACATACTAACCCGAACTAAAACAAACAAAAAAAAAAATGAGGGGGTGAGGGTGCAAATCAAGAAGTCCATATTTAAAAGGATTAAGGAGTTCTGACAAAAGGAGAGGAAAGGGCAGGTTAAATACAGGCTTAAGTTCAACATGAGAGGAAGGCAAAATGATGGGAGTGGTGCAGTGCAGTGGATGCAGAGCAGCAGTGTTCAGGAGAACCTTCTGGATGTTGCGGTGCTGCCCTATATACATGCACCTCTCTGGGTTGAGGGCGGAGGTCGCATGTCTCCAGACCGAGCTGGCTAGGATGCAGGAGGCCTGCGCCCCAACCCAGAGTCCACCCAGTCAACCTCCACTTGTTCAAAGGCTGCCTAGAAGAGAGAGTGGAAGGACTATGGTGGGATCAGGGAGGGAGAGGGAGGGAGTCACAGGCACATCCCTACTCTGTGAACTACTACTGTGAACCTTTTATGCCATCTTTGTGGAATAGGAAGGTCCCACTGAGCCTCCAAATGTAGTCATCAGGGAGGATGAGCGGGTCCTCTAAGATGGAGATCCAAGGGAAGGGAAAGCAGGACACCCCAGAGGAGGAGGAGGAAACAAATTCTGTTTGGGGACTCCATTGTGAGAGGAATAGAGTTGGGGAAGGGTAGTTTGGGGGACAGGGAGGTAAAGTGCCTACCCTGTGACATAGCTTGGTGGGATGGGAGGAGGATCCTTGGGATCGCCATGGCAGTGGCAAGGAGGGAGGAGCTGGATGTCATTGTCCATATGGGAACAGATGACTTAGCAGGGAAAGGGGTAGACATAGGAGCAGTGCAGAGGGACTTCAGGGACATTGGAAGGGGCCTTAAGCAGGTAGCATGCTCCGTAACATTCTCGGAGGTACTGCTTGTCTTTGGCAAAGGGGAGAATAGGGACACTTGCACAATGCAGTTCAAAGATTGGTTGAAAGATTGGTGCTGACAAAAGGGATTCAGCTTCATTGGGGACTGAGGCCCCATCTGGATGGATAACGATCTGTACAAGCCGGATGGCCTGCATCCATCTGAGGGGGGCACCGAGATCCTTAGTATAAAGTTTGAAAGCTTCTTCAGCAAGCTTTTAAAGTAGCCGAGGGGGGAGGTGAAAGAAAGTAGAAAATATTATATTACCCCCCCCAACAGGACCAGGCAGCCATAACAGCTCTATGTGATAATAGCACATCAATAAGAGCGAGTGTCAGAACAGCCACTCCAAAACAGCGATGACAACAGCACATACACATGATAGTGCAGCACATAACAGCTACTGCAATTCACACAGCAACATTTATACCATTCCAGCCAACTGTTTTGTATTGTATTTAACGAAGGGGGCTTCGTACCCTGCACCCCCCAAGGGGGGCTGTTCCCCCACCCCATCTCTAGTATTCTTACTCTACACCACTGATGGTGGGGGTATCAGCAACTTCCAGTTGCTCATATGTGACAGTTGCTCAAATGTGCCGGTCGCTATTTAGTGCATAGCTATTATTGAGTCGCTGTTATTGTTTCGCTATTTTGTATTCACTGTTATTACATATTACCAGCCATAACACGGGAAGATAGGAAATCATGCAGAAGTACAGTAGTAAACTAGAAAGGAGTAAGGGAGGGGCAGGAGACAAAAAGGGAGCACAAAAAACTCAGGGGGAAAAAATAGGAAGGGCGCTGTACATGGGGAGCATTGTGTACAAATGCCCACAGTCTGGGGGAAAAAAATCCCAGACCTGGTAGCATTGATGGCAGAAGTAGACCTGGACATAGTGGCTGTTACAGAAATATGGTACACAAGGAACCATGACTGGGACAAGTCATACCAGGTTACACACTTTTCAGGAAAGATACAGAAGGAAGGAAGAAAGGGAGGAGTGGCTATGTAAGTGAGGGAAGATATCAATACAACAGAGGTTCAGGGTTTACAGGAGGGGGCGGAGGCACTGTGGGTCACCCTGGAGACTGGATATGGAACCACCATATGCACAGGAGTGATCTACAGGCCTCCAGCACAGGGTGAGGAGGCAGATGAAATACTGGTAGAAGCCATCCACAAAATGGCAGCCAAAGGTGAACTACTGAAGCTAGGTAACTTCAGTCTGCCAGATCTAGATTGGAGCATGCAGACTGCAAGCACAGCCAAAAGCCAGAACATTCTGACTGCACTTCGGGGGCATGACTCAGACAGCTTGTGGCTGAGCCCAGCAGAGATGGGGCTATACTGTACCTGGTGCTCACAAATGGAGACAGGGTCATTGATGTGAAGATGGGTAGCCACACAGGATCCAGTGATAATAAAACAGTCTGGTTTAATGTGACCACAGTGGAAGTGGCAAACCACACAAAATAAAGGTCCTAGATTTCAGGCGGGCTGACTTTTTCAAAATGAAAGAATGTCTTAAGGGAGCCCTGGCAAAAAAAGGCAAAGGGGAGGGCATGGAGGAACAGTGGGCTATTCTCAAGAGGGCAATAACAGAAGCAACAAACAAATGCGTCAAACTACAAAGACAGAGCAAGAGAAAGAACAGATGGCTGTGGTTCTCGAGGGAAGTGGATGGGAAAGTTAAGGCTAAACAAAGGGCCTTCAGGAGATACAGGAAAACACAAAGGCGGGACTCATGGGAGGACAGGCAACAGTATCAACAGAAGCAAAAGTAGATGGGGAGGACAGTCAGTTGTGGCACAGCGCAAACTGCATAAAAAATAGACCAGGATATAAAGAAAGGTGACAAGACCTTCTTCAGATACATTAGAGAGAAAAGACAGACTAGGAAAGTGATTGTCAGAATAAAAAAGGAAGGAAGAGGGTGTGCTGAGGAAGATACAGAAAAAGCGAAAATACTAAATGAATACTTCTTCTCAGTATTCACCAAAGAAGGGGAAGATGAGGTTCCACAGCTCAGCAATAAAAGCATCATTGGAGGAGAGAGGGACACCGGTCTTTTAATGGTGGAGAGAGTGCAAGAGGAACTCGGGAAACTGAAAGCGGACAAAGTAATGGGGCCAGACGGCATTCACCACAGAATATTAAGGCAGCTCAGAGCGGTACTGGCAGAACCAATAACCACCTTATAAAACAGACCATTGGAGACAGGGGAGGTCGAAGAAGACTGGAGAAGAGGGCAAATGTGATCCCTCTCCACAAAAGACGGAGGGAAAATTAATGGAGTCACTTCTAAAAGAAAGGATTATGTTATTCCTTGAATCTAGCAGAGCACATGATCCAAGACAGCATGAGTTTACAACAGGAAAGTCTTGTCAAACAAATCTAATTGATTTCTTTCACTGGGTCACCATGGAGGTAGATAAGGGTGGGCGGTGGCTGTGGCCTGCCTGGATTTCAGCAAGGCCTTCAACACTGTCCCACATAGAAGGTTGATACATAGGCTGGACAGACTGGAAGTGGGCAGAAAAGTGGTAAACTGGATCAGAAATTGGTTGAGTGGCAGGATACAGAGTGATCGTAAATGGTGCTCAATCTGGGGAGTGGTAGGTAACCAGTGGGGTGCCACAGAGGTCGGTACTAGGACTAATTCTGTTTAATATCTTCATAAGTGACATCGCAGAGGGGCTGGAAGGGAAGATACAGTCTGCCTGTTTGTGGATGACACAAAGATCTGCAACAGGGTAGGCAGTCTGGAGGGGGTGGATAAAATGAGAAAGGACATTAGCATGCTGGAGGAGTGGTCAAGGGTGTGTCAGCTTGGATTCAACGTGAAAAAGTGTAAAATCATGCACTTGGGTCACAAAAAATTCAAGAGAGGAGTACAGGGTGGAGGGGACTGGCAGTCTACAAAGCAGTAATGGGACTTGGGAGTAATCATATAGGATGACCTTAAAGTTACTGAGAAATGTGAAAAGGCTGTGGGGAAAGCCAATGGGATGCTGGAGTGTATAGGGAGAAGTATCACTAGCAAAAAAAAGGAGGTGGTTATGCCGCTATGCAGGTCACTGATGAGACATCATCTGGCGTACTGTGTCCAGTTCTACAGACCACATCTCCAGATAGACATAGACAGGATGGAGGCAGTCCAAAGGAGGGCTACAAAGATGGTGCAGGGGCTGCATTAGAAGCCCTATGAGGAGAGGCTGAGGGAACTAAATATGTAGTCCCAGGAGGAGAGGAGAGAGAGGGGAGATAAGATTGAAATGTTCAAGTACCTCAAGGGTATAAACAAGATGAAAGAGGGTAGCATCATTCAGAAAAAGAGATGTACAAGAGCAAGGTGGCATGAGATGAAGCTGGAGGGGGTAGGCTTAGGGGCAATGTGAGAAAGTACTTTTTCATGGGAAGAGTTGAGGATGCTTGGAACTGCCTCCCAACGGAGTTCATGGGAGCAAAATCAGTTAAGGAGTTCAAAAACACATGGGATAGACATAAAGGTACCCTAGCAATAGGAAGGAGAAAGGCCAAGGGAGGGATAGTGAGGCTAAGTAAAAAAGGAAGGGAGTGGGCAGAGGGGGACCTGGAAAAAAACAGAGACACTGAATGAATACTTTTGCTCAGTATTCACGAAAGAAGGGGAGGAAGAGGGACAGGAATTATCCAGCAGACATACACAGGGAAGGATGCCCCGGGGCACATGATGACTGGCAGAGCGAGAACAGCAAGGCTCAACTGCTCCTGCCTCATATCGCAATAAAACCTTTTTTTCCTGCATATCTAGGGACTCTGACCATAATCGCTACCCGACTTAAACCTGCAGAACACCACAGGGACAAAACTCAAGCTGCCAAATGGAGGTGGAGATGAAGAAGGCACCACCATTTCACTCACCTTCCCCAACACCAGAAAAAGACAAGGCCACGAAAAGGCCCAAGCGGCAGGCAGCTGGTAGTTCCTGCAATGCTCCTGGCACTACGGTGGTTACTGAAGAGAGGTTCCTTGAAGTTATGGCTCCTCTCCAGGAGAAGATATCCAAAATCTCTTTGGATGTCCAGCAAATGCGCTTGTCGGTGGACACCCTATCTAAATGAGTTGATAAGTCTGAGGCCCGACTGGTATCTATCAAAAAGTGGCAGGGCAAATCCGATCAAGACGCTATGGCCCTCAGACACAAGCTAAAGAAGATCGAAGATAAATTGGAGGACCTGCAGGGGCGCAGGAGGTGCAACAACCTACTGATCATGGGCCTCCCAGAATCAGAAGAGGGAGCAAATCCGATAGCATTCATCCAAATATTTTGCACTAACGTAGCTGGACCATCTCCAAATGGGAGTACGTATGTGGTTGAGCAGGCCCACCATTCCTTGTGTCCCCATCCACCACCAGGCTCCCCCCTCGGCCACTAATCTTCAAACTACTAAATTTTCAAGATAAGCAACATACAGTGGCTAAAACCAAAGAAATCCAGCATCTGCTTTGGGAGGGGCACAAAATCAGAATACTGCAGGATCTCCCTCAGTCAGTCTGGGCCCGGCGTCAAGAACTCCTCCCAATGGTCTCCAAACTCATCGCTGCGGGCAAGCCGTTCAGAGTCCATTACCCAGTGATTCTTCAAGTTAAACATGAAGAGAAGTGGCTCTCTTGAATCCCCTGAGACGGCTACAGTGGAATTAAAACTCTTGTTCCCAGACCTATTCAAGCGACACTAACCTCCAGGTCAATAAATCAACTGCTTACATATAAACGTTGCTTGTGCTTGTTTTGTTGATCTTACCTGTGGTGCACCCAATCTTGTAACCTGCTGATCAACCCATGTATATCCCGAATGAAGAGGTGATTCACTATTTCTCAGAACCCCAACAGACTGATGTGAGAATTTCCCCTCTTGCTCCTCCCATCCAGCCTTACGCGCGATAACAGTGGTCTCCATTGCTCAATACCATCCTTGCAAACCCCAGTATGTAGCTCAGCATATAAAGACTTAAAGGGCGCTGCCCTGAGACTGATGCTAACGGGGCATCACGACATCTAAGCTGGACAACCTAAACCTACAGAATCTTTCATTCACTCACATCTCCCCTATCTTTTTTTTTGCCTCCTCTTATTTTTCACCCTACCCCATGTGGTAACTGAGCATTGCTGTGTAGCTTGAAAAGTTACGGTTTAGACTACCAAGCGGCTCCTATACCGCCAGGGTGTCCCTTCTCCTCAACCTTTCTGTGCTGTGCCTCTGTTCTTCCCTTTTGTCTTTTCACCCCATTAGCTTCCTTCTGTTTCCTCCCTCTTCAGGATGCACAGCAAGCTAAACTGTTTGTGTTGCCTGTTGGGCTAGCAAAGTATGTTATGTAATACAACTGGTTTTGCGGGACTCTCACACAATTAAGGTGCACCGACTTCGGATAATCTACCACTTCATTCTACAGGTGGACCTATTTACCAGTGTTTTGCACCTCTTTACTGTTTCATGTTTCATGTTTATGGGTGGGGGGAAGGGAAGTCTGACTTTCTCTGATCAGGTGTATTAAACATCACCTGATGGTGTGGTTAGATAATTTAGTCTTAAGGACTGGGGTAGTTTTTGTCAGATTAGTGTTCACTTGTTGTTTACTGTGTTTAAGTTTTTGTATGGTGAGGGGGGTGGTTTGGGGAAGGGGGTGGGAGCTGGTGGGGTTCAGGGATGTTCAACCATCATTTCCTTTTACTGTTTATGCTATTGGAGGGAGGAGGGGGCTAGGGTGGAAGTGCCAGTTCACAGTTTTTCCAATTAGTCTGACCTGTGTTGGGTGGTATTGGTAGTCCCCATTCTCTCATATATTAAACTTCTGCATTTGTCAACAAATGGGAGGTCCTTACACGTTTCTTAGCTGGAATGTTAAGACAGCCCAAGATAAAGCAAAGAGCTCCATCATTCTCTGCCATATGCACTCTCTCAAACCCAGCATAGTTTTTTTTACAGGCGATGCATCTCCAGAGGGCAGATATGACACTCTTTTAAAAAGCCTGGGTGGGGCAGGTTTTAGGCTCAGGCTCTTCCCCAAAAAGATGTGGTGTTGCTATACTTATTGAAAAAAATGTCCCCTTTAAAGTGATACAGGAGACCGAGGACCTGGACGGTAGATACATTATCCTAAAAGGGACACTGGAATCCCAGCCAATAATACTGGGCTCTATCTATGGCCCTAATGTAGATTCCCCTCTCTTCTTCTCCTCCCAGCTCCTAAACCTATTAATTTCAGACCCCCACCTCAATTAACAGTTCTAGGTGGAGACTGGAATCAGGTGCTCCATACTAACCTAGACAGATCTGACCAAAGGAGTGTAGGCTTATCCCCTGCACAAAGGGCCCTCTGGGACCTCATGGATGGGATGGGAACAGTTGATGTCTGGTGCATATTAAACCCCACTGACAGACAGTATACATACTTCTCCCCTCCCCACCATACCTTCTCCCAGATTGATTATTTCCTCCTCAGCTTCTTTGGCCTCCCGGGTGTCCTTGTAGCCGATATCCACCCCAGAGTCATATCTGATCACTCCCCTATCACTATCTCCTACCTACTTGGGCCAGGGATAAAAAAATATTCTCTATGACGACTGAATAACCAAATGCTTAAAGCCCCCCAGCTGCTCAGTCACATTTAAGAGTATATTACCTTTTTCATGGACAAAAATAAGGGCACAGTTGACAGGGTTGATATGGTCTGGGCGGCTCTTAAGTATTCCCTCCGTGGTGAGTTTATTTGCCTGGCTGCTACTCGAGCTCATAAAGCCTGAAACCAGCAGAGATCTCTCCTCTCTGATATCTCCCATCTGGAACACCTCTTGACCAAAACCTCTCCCCCTCAGAGTGGGCCGAACTGCACCGCCTGCAAGCACAGTACTACGAAACTTTAGCCCAGAAAGCAGAGCTTGCCCTGCATCACACCAGACTTAAATACTTGGAGTACGGTGAGTGGGCAGGCAAGCTCCTAGCCTTAAGGCTCCAGCAAGTGGAGGCTAACAGGTTTGTCCCTGGCCTTCAACCTAAATGGGAACAGCCTGTGCTCACAGATCCAAAAGAGGTGGTCACTGCCTTTAGGACTTACTATCAGACTCCTTATTCCACAGCTTTGGAACCTACTCCTCCCCAACCCCCCAGGACATTGAGGACTTCCTAAACTCTGACAACCTACCAAAGTTGGCAACCGACTCAATTGCATTCTTGGGCTCCAAAGTGTCTCTGGGAGAAGTGTGGCATGCTATTCAACAGTTGCCACTTGATAAATCCCCGGGGCCTGATGGACTTTCTAATAATCTATATAAAGCCTGTCTTCCCCACCTAGGCCCCATTCTCGTGGAGGTTTTTAATTTTTGGTTCACTCATGGAGTGTTGGATCCCACCTTCCTGGAAGCTCCAATTACCCTCCTCCCGAAACCGGAAAAGGATCCCCTTTTCCCAGAAAGCTGCTGCCCTGTATCCTGCTCAACACAGACGTAAAAGTGTTAGCCAAAATCCTTGCAAATCATGTCTGCCCCGTTGTGGGAGATATCATATGCCTGGAACAGGTGGGCTTTATGTCAGGTACTTATCTGGAGATCACCTGAGAAAACTACTGTACCTCATGGTAGCTGCCAGGAGATCCGGTACACCCGCTGCCTTGGTGTCTTTAGATGCTGAAAAGGCTTTTCATTGGGTCTTCTGGGATTTCCTCTTCTCTACACTTAGTTATCTTGGGCTCCCACCAGACTTTATCAAATGGGTACAAATCCTCTACTCATCCCCCTTGGTGAGAATCTGGTGCAATGGTCTCCTTTCTGAACCCTTCCACCTCCAATGTGGTACTAGGCAAGCCTATCCCCTCTCACCTCTACTGTCCAACATTTACCTAGATCCTTTAAATCATAAGTTAATCAATTCCCCCTCCCTGTTGGGCATCCAGGTTTCAGGAGAATGATACTCCCTCTCTGCATAAGCAGATGACCTCCTGCTTTATTTAGAAAAACCCCATTCTACTATCCCGATGCTTTTGGAAGAAATATGTGCCTTCTCGATGCTCTCCTTCTATAAATTAAACCTCTCTAAATCTAAAATATTCCACTTAAACTCCCTCATGGTCAGAGCGGACCTTAATGCATTTGACCTAGCTTGGGAACCCACTCTTCTAACGTATCTGGGCATTAAATTATCAAGAGACATCTCCCTGATGGTTAGGGAAAAGTTCTTCAAGCTACTTTATGCCCTAAGGGCTGACCTGGAGAGGTGGGACTCCCTCGCGCTGTCTCTTTGGGGACGGATTAATATTATTAAATTGAATGTCCTTCCCAGATTGCTATATCCCATGAGCATGCTTGGATTTTATTTCCCCAAGACCTGGTCTGCACACCTCCAAAGCTCCCTTAACGCATTCCTGTGGAAGAAGAAGGGTATCTGTAGGGTATATACCAAACTATCCTCCCCAAAGTTAAAGGGAGGCCTCGCACTACCCTCTTTCTTTTTATACTATGGGGCACACCACATTAGTAAGCTTGCTCTGTGGGTCACAAGACAGGTCACGGGGGCACCATGGGTATATTCCTCATTGCTTGGAAATTGAACACTGCTTACCCTATCAGAGCCATTGTGTCATCCCGGCTCTCGCCTACACTTCTTTTGTCCAACTCCCAAAACCCTTAAAGAGCTCCCCTGCTGGGTGGTCACTGAAAGCCTTGCACCAAGTCCAATCACACCTCTCTTTAAACTGGCATGGGTCTCCTGAACAACCTATATTAAACAATCCCCATTTTCTGATAAATGGACTCCCAATTCCTGACTCTTTCTGGCCTCCCCTAAGAAACTGATCTCTCTCTCTCTCTCTCTCCACATTTCTGGTGGATGATAAGGTAATCTCTTTCTTGTCCTTTCAAGCTAAGTTCCATCTCCCAGGTACTGACTTATTCAAGTTCCTGCAAACAAGGGAAGCTATCTGTGCCTTTATGGGGCACAAGTCATGGCCCCCACCCCCTAAAGAAAGATTACTTGCCCTGTTTGAAGCAACGGACCAGCCACATGCAGTATCAAGGGTCTATGCATATCTCCAATCTTAAGACCCCCATCTCCCCACTGGCATCTGTTATTATTGGGCCCAAGAAATCATACTCCCTGCTGATGAGGCCACTTGGAGTACTGCCTAAGTACAACTTATCAATTTATTAAGCAAGATTGATGGAGACTCACCCAATTCAATGTTATGTACAACTTATACTAAACCCCAGTTAAGCTCCATAGGATGGGTAGGCTTCCTTCCCCTCTTTACCCAAGGTGTGAAGAGGCTCCAGGGACCCTTTTCCATTTTCTATGGAGCTACCCGAAGACCCAGGAGTTTTGAACCTCAATTAAGCATGTTCTCGATCTGTTGCTGGGCTTGGAAACCTTATTTATCCCAGATATCTGCTTAGTTAATATATTCCCTCATGGCACTCCTAGAATTCGGAAAGCACATATGGCACTGATAGCTGCTACAGCTAAGATGTCAATGCTTAGGCATTGAAAAGGTGCCTCCCTGCCCACGGTCTTAGAATGGCATCAGGAAACATTACTAGCCTTGCAATTAGAAAACCATATCTCGTGTACGGACAGCAGGCCCCAGGCTTATCATAAAACATGGAAGCCTCTTTATACTCTTCTTTCCCTATAGAAGCCATAATCTCAGCCTCTTAGTTTTGTAACAGGGCCTAAACCATCTCCCTACTGTATTGGAAATCATTTTACACTGGCACAAGGTCTTTGGGGGAAGGGGGGAGGGAGTGTTGTAGGTTAGATTGTTACCTTTTTATTTACTTTTTTTTCCCTTTGATGGTGCTCCCTCATTTACTTCATTAGTATTCTATGTAAGCTTCTGTGTTTGTGGTTTTTGTTTCTTTTATTTTATTTTGAAACCCCAATTGTACCAAGGCTATGGTTTTGACTGTACTTAATTATGGGAAAAAAATCTCAATAAAGTTTATTGAATTAAAAAAAGGCATACACATGGAAGGGAGGTGGACATCAGACCATTCACAGAAGAGAGAGTCCTAGAGGAACTCTTGAAACTGAAGGTGGATAAGGCGATGGGGCCAGACGAGATACATCCCAGAATAATAAAAGAACTACTACTGACACCACTAACAGTCCTATTCAACAAATCGTTGGAGGAGGGAGTAGTACCAGAGGACTGGAGAAGGGTGAATGCGATACCCCTTCACAAAAGTGGAAGCAAGGTAGAAGCGGAAAACTATAGACTGGTCAGTTTGACCTCAGTGGTGGGAAAGATGATGGAATCACTGTTAAAGGAAAGGACTGTGAAATATCTAGAAGCCAGCAGGGCACTGGACCCAAGGCAACATGTATTTACAACAGGAAGATTTTGTCAAATGAAACTGATTGATTTTTTTTGACTGGGTGACAAGGGTAGTAGATCAGGGAGGGGCAGCGGACATGGCCTACCTAGAATTTAGCAAGACATTTGACACAGTTCTACACCAGAGGTTAGTAAACAAGTTGGGCAGTCTGGGAGTGTGTCACAAGGTGGTAAACTGGGTTGTAAATTGGCTTAGCAACAGGACACAAAGGGTGGTGGTAAGCAGAGTTCAATCGGAAGAAAGGGGAGTAACCAGAGGGGTGCCACAGGGTTCAGTACTGGGGCCAGTCCTGTTTAATGTCTTTATTAGTGACATTGTGTAAGGACTCAAAGGAAAGGTATGCCTCTTTGCACCAAGATCTGCAATAGGGTTGACACTCCAGAGGGGGTGGAGAAGACTTAGCCAAGTAGAAGGAGTGGTCAAGAGCGTGGTAGCTCAGATTCAATGTCAAGAAGTGCAAAATCATGCACTTGGGGAATAAAAACCCAGGGGAGAAATACACAGTGGGGGGGGGGGAGGTACTAACAACAACCAAACTGGAAAGGGACCTAGGGGCAGTCATAACAGATAATCTAAAAGTAGCCAAATAATGTGAGAAGGCAGTGAGGAAAGCCACGGGGATGCTGGGGTGCATAGGAAGAGGAATCACCAGTAGAAAAAAAGTAGGTGGTGATGCCACTGTACAGGCAGTTGGTGAGGCCTCATCTGGAGTACTGCATGCAGTTCTGAAGACCTCATCTCTGAAAGGACATTGACAGGGTGGAGGCAGTCCAGAGAAGGGCAACAAAAATGGTGCAGGGGCTACACCAGAAACCATACTAGGAGAGACTGAGGGAACTCAATATGTATACACTGGAGGAAAGGAGGGAGAGGGGGATATGATAGAGACATTCAAATACCTCAAGGGGATCAATAGAGTTCAAGAACGCTGCATCTTTCAGAAAAGATGTGTAAGAACAAGGGGTCACAATATGAGGATGGAGAGGGAAAGACTCAGGGGCAACATGAGGAAGTATTTTTTCACAGAAAGGGTGGTGGATGCATGGAACAGCCTTCCTGAGAGGTTGTGGGGGCAACAATGGTAGGTGAATTCAAGAATACGTGGGACAGGCAGAAGGCAACACTAGGGGCGGGAAGGAGTAGGTAGGCTGCAGATCAAGTAGGATCTGGAGTTTATACAGTAGGTAGGGAAATGGGCAGACTAGGTGGGCCAGGAAGACCTTATCTGCTGTCAACTTCCATGTTTCTATGTTTCTGTGCCACTGTGTCGACACATATGTTAATTGACCCATATGTAATACAACATGACATACACCTCACACCCAAGGCCCCCTACTGCCATAACCAGGGATGTGTGAGGTCATGTAGTGGCAAGACATCTACCAACCCAACATAACAACTGAGCAACATAGGCAGACACCATCATTAGATACATTATGGCAACACATCCATCCCACATACTACACCAGTTAGTGTAATACCACTCACCCATGTGGTACAACGCATCAGCAACATAATGACACACCCCACCATACCTTAGTTATACATGTAGGATAAGCACCCATCATATCCACTAACTCTCCCATTCCCTCCTCTCCCCAGTGGGTGCTAGCTAGTAGACAAAATAGTCAGCACATAGATAGGTCTAAACTGTTGGGTTGCACCTTGGCATTTGGTGGTTTAGCTTACTCACATTGGAATTCCAATCTGACAATAAATGGAACCCCTAGACCACTGTGTGATAGTCATGGCAGTTTCGGTAATAGGAGGTGCCAATGTTGTTATAACCAGATGTACAGAAGGGGGTGGGAGTGGGGGTGGAGCCCTAGTTAAAGCAGCAGTACTATGAAAAAAAAAACTGCACTTTTTTTGACAGTTTATTCCCTGTGCCCTGCTAATCATATACCTGGTACTCTTTCTCCTCGGCATTGTACTATGGGTGAGCAATTTGTTCAGTTATTCTCTGCTTTTGTTTGCATTTCTGCCACTAAGCATGTTGCACTGGAACCCCCTCTGCTGCCAACTGCACATGTGTATGACTTGCAGGGACATCAGGAATGTCAGCAGAGGGTCCCTCTGCTGTTGTCAAAAGACATGATGTGACCTGTAGAAAAAGCGCAGCTGAAAATTAGTCAGTCGCCGTATTTGTTGTAGCACTACAACAATTCAAATAAATTGCAAATATCTAAAAAAATAAAGATGACTGGAAAAAACATTTACATGTATGGAAACTGGAACTTTGGCCGTATGCTTACAGCCAAAAAGCAGAATTTTGAAAGATCACTTCCTGATTCGGTAGTACTGCTGCTTTAATGTCTCAGATGATGTGAAATGACACACCACACTGTCACCCCCAGGCAAATATGTTGCATGAATGGTTGTGACCGATTCAACCTTGGCGATATGCCACTGAAGTTACCTGTTGATATGCTGGACTCTGTGAACCACCTTAGAGCATGAACCCCATGATCGCCCATGAATATAGCCATGTGGATGTTGGAATATCGAGCAGGTGTCAATGCACGCAAGACACACCGTGTACAACCCAACATAGCAGACATGGCCCTATGGGTAAAAACAGAGACAACATAACACGGCCCATCACGTATGTACATGGCTGCACTGTAATTCCAAGGTGACAACTAAAAGAACCTAATTTACATGTGGATAATGGATGCACAATAGTCACTGCAGGCTTTGTAGATGTGTCAACAGACACATATGACAAGAAGGGTTTGGGTGTTATGTGGAATAGCAATGTCAGGGACCACTGTAACACCACACACCGGTCCTCAGATGACATGTGGTGCAGACAATGTGCAATTACCATAGCCCCTACCGGTTTAGTCACACCCCATATGTAGGGAATGTCCTGGATGTATGCACAATTTGTGTACAAAGAACCTGAGTTGCATCCATACCGGTGAGCCATATAGTAGTGGAACCACATTCTCCAACATGGGCTGGTACAAATCCTGACTCTTAAAAGACTGACATGATAAATACCAATGCTGAAATTCCATCTTTATTTAGAATTGAGAAATTCATCTGGCCGACTGTCGAAATCCTGTCTCACACTTTCCCCGACTCCCCACTTTCGAACGATCATTTTGGATGTGAGCACAGACTTACAAATTCTAAATGAGGCATTTTGAGTTACGCTGTTAATGTTATCCTTTGTAACTGGAACTAAGGATCTAAGTGCAGATTGCATTGCAAGCTCTGCAATACTTATAGGCCTGGATATTCAAACTACGCCAGGCTGTGGCACAAGCCTGGGTGCAGCTCAACTTTGTTGCACAGGGGTGTGGCCTGGGCGATATTCAACAGAGATGCGCTATGGTGCAGCAGCTTTGAATATCACACCCTGGCCACCCCCACTGTGCATGGCGCAGTGGCACTGCACCAGTGCAAGTGACCAGAGTGGAGCATGGAGATGTGCTAGCGCAAGTGCCATTGCACCATGCACAGCACCTGCGATATTCAAAAGGGGACATGCAAATTGGGCCATAAGTTATGCAAGGTGCACAGGGGGCCATTTGCATCTCATTACGGCCCCATTTGCATGCCATTAGCATGCAGGTTTGCCGATCCCCAACGACCTGCACCTGGTGCCCTGCCAGGCAGCAGCCGTCGGGGACTGACGCCCCCTGCAGCACGATTGTGGGCATTCATGTAAACCCCCCCATCCTATATCCCTGGTGGTCCAGTGGACTGCACTCAGCCTGATCGTGGGCATCAGTAATAGCACCCCCCCAAGTCCAATATCCCTGGTGGTCCAGTGGACCGATCGCGAGCATCTGTAAGTCATCAAATACCCTACTACCCTGGTGGTCTAGTGTACCCCCACCCACCCGCCCACTGGGCCCCACCGCCCGCTCCCCGTCAGCCGGCGGTGGCAGCACCCTCCCGCCTGCCGCCCGCTGCCCGCTGACTGACAGCTCAATGAGGGCTGCCGCCCGTTGCTTCACAGCATGAGCCAATGGGCATGCAGCCCATACTGTACTATTTCAGTCCAGATATGTGAATGAATTCATTCACATATCTGGACTGAGTAGTATCGAGCTGCACGCCCATTGGCTCATGCTGTGAACCAGTACGCAGCCCACCGAGCTGTCAGTTGCGGGCGGCGGTGGCAGGCGGTAGTGCTGCTGCCCGCTGGCTGATGGGGGCGGGCGGTGGGCTCAGTTGGTGTGGGGGTACACTAGACTACCTGGGTAGTAGGGATTTGATGACTTACAGATGCCTGCGATTAGGCAGTAATTGGTCCACTGGACCACCAGGAATATTGGACTTGGGGAGGGGGTTCTATTACTGATGCCCACGATCGGGCTGAGTGTGGTCCACTGGACCACCAGGGATATAGGATGGGGGGCTTACTCTTCAGGACAAATGCCCACAATCGGGCACAGAGGTCCACTGGACCACCAGGGATATTGGACAGGGGGGATTTCGCTACACGGATGCCTGTGATGGGGCATGGGGGCGCCGCCAGGTGCGGAAGGAACTCGGGTGGCCACCCACAGGTGGCAGCTGCTGTGTTGCACCTTGCAATGCGGCAGCTCACCTGTGGGTGGCCATCACTTGTTCCTTTTTTTTTTGGCTTAACTTTGTGCAGGCGCAGGTAGGGGTTGCGCATGCATGACTCTGCACATCCCGGGCTGAATATCGGGCTGTGCAGGTTATGCATGGGCACCCCCCACCTGTGCCTGCTTGACAATACCGATGCTCCAGCATCGGGATTTGTGCGGGACTTTTCCCTTTTGAATTTCGTGCCGGGACACATCAGTGGATTGTGCATGGCGCAGCACTGTTGCGCCATGTGCAACCCTTTTGAATATCTGGACCATAATATATTCTTTTGAATGATTGATACATGTATTAAAACCGCACCTTACCTTAGTGATGATTTCAGCAGCAGTCAGGTTATGTGAGCTATGGAGCTACGATGGTAACACTGTATTTCATTGGTCCATAGAAGGCAGTTTATGTGAGGGTGTCAACTCTTTCAAATAGCAGCTACAGTCTGAACGCTGTATTTAATAGGTGCACAGAAGGCAGGTAACAGTTTTCTCTGACATAGTCCACAGTCAAAAAGTTGCAAATAAAAAAGTCAAACTTTAAAAGCAATCTTTATTGTTTTTTAAAAAGTGTTTTTGAGTTTGTCATGGCAGGCAGTCGCAGACTAACTCATTACTATAAGAGGTGCTATACAGTAGTGTACCCAATGGAGAGCTCTGTTTCAAGGGGCAGATCAGTTGCAGATGAATCAGTCTGCAGGCTGGCGATGACCCCTTTTCAGCTGTTGTGACGGAGTTGGCCAACTTTTCAAAGGATAGAGCCACACCAATAGTGGTGCGGCTCAGTCCTTTGATGTTGCATTCCTGCATTGTTAAATTCCTAGTTGCGTGTTCACACTGCTGTAGCTTACAGCAGTGTGAATGCACTGAGCCCAGGCTGTCAGCATGCCCCATCGCCATTTCAAAAAAAAAAAATGATGGGGGTGCCCAATCCCCCTGTTGGCATGCCCCCTCCCAGTTCATTTGCCGGCAGGAGAACCCACTCCCCATCAGCATAATGTCCACCCCATTTGTTGTGTGCCGAGGAGTATGCCCAATTCCCCTTAGCTCTTGTCCCCCCCCAAACACTTGGTATGTGCTGGCGGGGTGCTCAATCCCTGTTGGCTACAGCCCCCCCCAACAAACACTCTGGTGGCATGCTGGGAGCCACCCCAGTGTGCCAAAGTCCCTATTAAAAAGGAAAACCTTCCCATGCTGGATTTATGGGGTTTTTTTTACCTGTAAACCAGAAAACAGTCCCTCGCAGTCTGCCGTGCCCTCCTCCCCCAACCCGCATCCACCCTCTGCGCATCCACCTCCCCACACTCCCCCACACCCGTACTTATCTCTGGAGTTGGCGTGATGATCTTCGGTGGAACGGGAACACATTGGCACTGTACAAAGCCAATCACAGGCTGAAGAAATGCCGGTAAGCTATATAATTACACAAACTGGGGAATATGGGTGTGGGCAGGACAGTAGTGTGGTGGGTAGGTAACTGGCTGGGTGGCAGGACACAGAGGGTGGTGGTAAATGGCTGTCACTCCACAGAGGGAAGAGTGACCAGTGGGTACCACAGGGATCAGTGCTGGGACGGTCCTATTCAACATCTTCATCAGTGACATTGCACAGGATCTAGAAGGCAGAATTTCACTGTTCGCTGATGACACAAAGCTCTGTAACAGAGTAGACACACCAGAGGTGTAGACAGAATGAGAAGGGACCTGCAGAAACTTGAAGAATGGTCAAGGGTTTGGCAGTTGAAATTCAATGCAAAAAGTGCAAGATAATGCATATGGGGCACAAAAACCTGGCACAATATATCAGTTGGGGTGAGGATATAGCATGCACCAAGCAGGAAAGGGATCTTGGGGTTGTCATCTGTGATGACCTCAAGGTAGAGAAACAGTGTGACAAGGCATCAGGTAAAGCAAATAGGATGCTGGGATGTATAGGCAGGGGCATCACCAGCAGGAAAAGGGAGGTCATAATTCTGCTATACAAGACACTGGTGAGGCCCCACCTGGAGTACAGTGTACAGTTCTGGAGACCATACCTACGTAAGGACATAGACAGGGTAGAGAAGGTTCAGAGGAGGGCAACAAAAGATGGTGCATGGGTTGCATCACAAGTCCTATGAAGACAGGTTGAAGGAACTGAACATGTACTCCCTGGAGGAGAGGAGGAGAGGGATATGATAGAGACATACAAGTATCTTACAGGGAGGAACAGGGTGCAGGAAAACACTATTTTTAAGCGAAAAAGATGTTTCAGGACTAGAGGGCATGGGATGAAGTTGGAGGGAGGGACGATTCAGAGAAACATGAGAAGAATTTCTTCACAGAATGGGTGGTGGACAAGTGGAACACCCTGCCAGAGGAAGTGGTGGGGCTGAAACAATCACGGGATTTAAGAATGCATGGGATAGACATAAAGGAATTCTAGAGGTCAGGGGTAAGGGGAAATAGACTTCTAGGAAAACAAACTGAACTTACAAGCTCAAATGGGCAGACTAGGTGGGCCATAGGCCCTTATCTGCCGACACTGTCTATGTATCTATGTATCTATGTAATGGCATAAATGTTGTTTTTTTCAACTTTGGTGCATATCTCGGCCATTTGTGCAAATTTTGCCACCACATTTTCATCATGGGGTTCTTGGGACCCCACCTCATGAATTCAGTGACTGTCATCTGGTTATTCAGTCCCAAAAGGTGATTTCATGGTCACTGCGCGGAATCACCTTTCGGGACTGATTAACAAAACGGCAGTGTCACTGTTCATGAGGTGGGCTCCCGAAAAGCCTATGTTGCAAATTTGGTGAAAAAACAATCCGAAAAAGTACTGTGTTACGAGTGTGCATTATGCAGTTTCCATGCACACTTGTAACGTCTCGAATATGTAATATTTTCACTCCAGATTTTCAACATTGGCATTTTTTTACACCTCCTCATGAACAGTACAGCTGTAATTTTTCACATCCTGGCCGAAATGTGTTTTCTCACTTCTGGCACAGAATAGCACAGTCACTGTGGGAAATCAGTGTTTGGGACAGATTAAGAAAATCACAGTGACATTGTTCATGAGCAAAGGTCCCAAAATGCCTATTTGGAAAATTTGGTGACAAAAGTCCATAAAATGACTATGTTATGAGTGAGTGTGCATTGCGCAGTTTCCACGCACACTCATAACATTGAGAATTTGTAATATTTCCACTCAAGATTTTCAACGTTGTCAGTTTGGCACACCTCCTTAAGAACTGTACAGCTGTCATTTTTTCACAGCCTGCCCAAAATGTGTTTACGCACATCTGGCACACAATGGCACGGTCGCTGTGGGAAATCAACATTCGAGACAGATTAAGAAAATCATAGTGACAGTGTTCAAGAGCAGAAGTCACAAAAAGCCTGTTTTGAAAGTTTGGTGAAATTATTCCACTAAATGACTGTTACGAGCGTGCATTGTGCAATTTCCACGTATGCTCGATAGTTCGAGCATTTTTAATATTTTCACTCCAGATGTTCAACACTGTCATCTCTTCACACCTCTCTATGAATGGTACATCTGTAATTTTTCACATCCTGCCCGAACTGTGTGTTCACACATCTGGTGCAGAATGGCACAGTTGCTGTGAAAAATTAACGTTCGGGACAGATTAACAAAGTCACAGTGCCACTGTTTATGAGCAGAGGTCCCAAATGCTTTCATGAGGTGGGGGTCACAAAAGGCCATGTTAAAAAATAGAGAAAGTATCTTGAACCAAAATAAAGACACATGTGGCAAATAATAGCTTTTGAAGGAACAAGATATTGGAAGCTTCCAAGAAGTCCTCTAAAGAAAAATTAAGACCATAAAGAAGTGATTGGATCTCACTAATACTAGTGAAAAATGTATTTTGTCTCATTGATTGTTACTGGCAAAAAAGTTAAAAAGTTAAAAATGAAAGAAAGAAAATTACCAGTAAATAGAACCAGAAATAGAGCTTTATGTTGCATATTAACTTTATTATTTTTTGTTAATTATTTTTGATATTTAAATGATGAAAAGAATAAAAAAGCTTAAAGAGTTAAAAAAATGAATTTATAAGGGTAAAGGGTTCAAAATCCCTCCAGAGCCACTTAAAATTCCAAAAAATGTTATGGGCTTAAATAAACACCAGAGGGCTACCAGGTGTTCATGATTAAGCTGGCTATTTAAGGAGGGTGTAACTGAACACTAATCACCCCGTGAGGAAGATGACACCCTGGTTGAAGTGCCTAGGTCAGTTCAGTTATGGAGACACCGAGAGAAGTTGTGGTGTAATGTTGAAATGCTGGAATGCTGAATAGGCTCAAACTTTGAATGAAACGTTGAAGGCAGCAAAATATCAACCACAATAAAAAGAAATCTGTGGCAACACAACAACTCTCCGGGTAGTGATTACGCATAGAGTGCAGAGTGTGATTTAGATTTTGTTTCATTAAGGTTAGCTACCCTCTCTCTGCACCCAGTTAACAGCTGAGCACAGATTCTGAGTGGACTGTGCATATTGAAAATTTGTAGTGCAAATACTAACAAATGCCTGGGTCATTAGAGTTTCTAACCATAACGTTTCCCCCCCCAACCCATGGTGGGGCTCCAGTGCCCTCATCTTCTCTGAACCACAGACACATCTTCACTCTTCAAAGCCAGGTCACGAATTGAGGAAACAGGTATGCACTTCACTGTATTTCAACGGGAACATGAACTTGGTGGCATAACTTGTTCTTTCTGCTGGGAACTGTAGTCCTGCCAATCGATGCATTCCAACAGTAATTCCAATGACGAACTTCGGCATTGACAAATGCTTGTTTAAAAAGAAGTAACATCCAACATCAAAATCCATGTGTTATTATCTCAGAGGGCTATAGGTTCATATTATGGGTGATGCCACAAATGTAATCTTTCGGTGGCCTGTGGTCTTTGTCATTTACAATGCTGCAAATTTTCTCATCTCGCAGAGCATAACATTTCTAGCATGCTCTCTGTCATCACCTGCTCCTTTTGGCGTTCCTCCACAAAATGATGTATTCCAACATGGGCTGCACCTATCAAACAGCTCAGCCAGGTCTCTACATTGTTCTGGGTGCGTGGGATGCTGCATGCCATCTGGGCATGAACAGATCAGAACTACGGGGGAAATAGTGGTGGGCTTCTTATTGTTGTATTGTTACGCATATGTCTCCTTATTCTGCCTAATACATATGTTTCCTCAAACCAATCAAGTACTGCAGCACTTGAAACAGGCATTCTTGTTTCAGCTCTTGGTAAACAGCTGGTATCTCATCAGCTGGCAAGAACATCAATGCTTGTAGTTGCCACATTTGCAGGCTGAAGTCAGGGTCAGTTCCATATTTTGGTGCAAGTCCCACACGCTGTATTTTGCACCAGATTATTTGCCCAAAATGAAACTGGCATCCTTTATTTTCTGAAGTGGGGAATTCATATTTACATGCATTTATAGATGCCTGTTCAAAATCCATTATGAGAAATCTAGGGCATAGATTGTATCATTCTCATCAGCTATGTCATGTGATTTTGCAGACATGAGGGCATTCACAAGGGGAACTATGTGGCATGTATCAACACTGCCCATTGGCGCATGAATTGAATATAGTTGCTGGAACAGTGTTGGCACTGTTTTAAATGTGTCATCCATTATCCAGTATTGAGCCCCAGACAGATTTTCTATGTTTTGTTTAGTAGTAAAAATCAATATTTGTTCCTCACCACAGATGGACTCCTTGGCCTGAAATAAATTTCTACTGATGTACTTGAGATCCTCTGAAATGTTAAGCTCCTCCAGTGTCCTGAGTTTGGGGGCATATTTTCTCTCCATGCTCTTTTAATAACCTGCTGGAGTGCATTCCTGCTAGGCATGTTACGCTAACTTCAGATGGCACATTGGCGAATTCTGCCTGAATAAATTGTGCTGGCGTGTCGTGGGTAGAAATGGCCTGCTGCTTAAGGGATGCCCTTGCTGTGGCATTTGGTGCATTACTGGCATCTGGTGGGTGGTTATGTTTTGTTTGCTTATATAAGTGCTACTCACCACCAATTTTCACAGTGCTTGCATGAACATGACAGCCTGTAGATTTCCTGTTTTGGCAGCACCAATGATACAAATCCCCTCGGTTCCTTTCTTTAACATAAAAGTACCCCCAATGCTTCATTTTTCCTTGCCTTTTTGTGAAAGAACCATTTGGCATGGCTGCTGCATAGACGTCACCATCACAGTTCAAACGGGCGTGTCAGCTGGTGATTGAGGGCTTCATAGCAATGTTCTTATAAACTGCCAGATGATTTAATCAGTGGGTGCAGTAGGTGCACCAATTTAAATATTACTGTAATTGACATCAATTAGCACCATGATTTTAATTGGAATAAGAAGCCTAGTTGCGGTTTTACATATGAAATAGACTGTTTTGCATTATGTATGCCCTATTTTAGAATTATTTTTTAATTATTTTAGAATTATTCTGTATTTATCTGTATCTTTAGTTGCAGAATAAAGCCACTCCTGAAGCTTTGCCTGCCTGCAGCAGCAATCAGGCTGTAGCTCCAGTGCTTGCTGTTGAATTATCACTGCTGACTGAACATCAGTCAGGGTAAGGTGCTTCAGTCCTGTATATGAAGAACTACTGTATCTTTAATCATGATCACTGTACTGTGCTGTGAGGTCATAGAGACTGGAAAAGACAGTGTAGGAGTACAGGTATGACTTTGATGTGATGTTGACTGTAATGTGCAGTTCAGTACTGTATGTAGCTTGTTGAACTTAAAATGAAACTGCGAGTGCGTTGAGATGTTGATAGACAGTATTATTAGAGTCGGGCATTTATGCGTTGGGATTCTAAACTGGTCAGGCTTCTGATATTGGGCATTCATGTGTCAGGATTTTAAGAGTTGGGATTTCATATGGATCCCCATCTCCCAACCTGCATGTCATATCCTATAATGTGTATAATCACACAACAGTAGCCACCCATGCCGCCATACCACACAGCACTGCCATCTGCAGTACAATCACCATGTTGACCCCATATCCAGTAACCAGTTCATGCAGTGACTATACAGTGTAACACATCTGTGGGGAGTGTGGACGGGGATGTTCACAGACTAACGATGTTGGACAATGTTTACAACATTACTCTACAAATAAACTGCCTTTGACACAAGTGCAGGAGGTGGTATGATAAGGTAGTGGTCCAACATGCCATAGCTCCCATCCAGGGTTGGGTTGGAGTGCAGCAAAACTGCAAAAAACTTTATTGGCAACATACCTGTGTCTGAGCTATAGGTGATGTGACATTATGCATGACACAAAGGTGCACGTACTGGTGTACAGTGGTGCACACTGCAAGCGATGGACAATGACACATTCCCCAACTGAACATTGGTACGGATGGCCCATACAGCATTACCTTGGGCCACAGTATATGATGGACTATTGGAATGACATACACACATACTCAGATAAAGATTATAATGTACGTTTATTAAACACAACAAAGAAACATATGCAAAACATAATGGGTGGGGATTTGTAACAGGCAGAAATATAGGGTACACAAACAAATTAACACACACAAGCATAAACAAGGCCACGGAAGCTAGATCTATATTAAATTGTGCCCACAAATCATGGTGGTTTAATGTCGGGACTGTGCATCTACATATGCCAGCAGCACATGCATTGATGTCTGCAGCTGGTCAGCCTGCTGGACTATAGGCTGCAGGTGTTCACCAAGGCACCCGGCAAACTCTTGCATACCCATCTGCTAAGTAACCCCCCAACCCTCCTGACACAGTCACATCCTGCTGCATGCCCTTGGCTGGCTCAGTGGTCTGCTTGTCATCCCTTATGCCCATCAGACTCTAGGGCCACTGGCTCAGGGGGGTCCAGGTTTGCCATGTCAGTGCCTTCCTTCATCCCCTTAGCACCACCACCAATGTCCTCACAGTTCAAACTGTCCACTGTTGGTGGTGCTGCTGCTGCACCATCATCCTCGGGGTCACAGGCATCTGCACCTGGATGCTGCCTGCTAACATCCTCTGCAGTACCTGGTGATCCCCATCAGCCACCTTGGATGTTGACACCATACCACTGGCTCTGTTCCAGGTGTACTCTGCATAGGCCCTGTCCTCATTACGCTTTATGTATCTCATTGCCCATTCCAGGCTATGCGACCGTGGTGTGCATGCTGTGGCCCTCCTGTCCATGGTCCCACTGGCACCTGCAAACAAGCAGAGAGTACAATGTAAATGTGCATACCATAAGGATCCCCCCTTATGACCCGCACTGTTTGCATGTGACAACCCAACCCATACGGCAGCCCCTCAGGTACTGAACATGACCATATCCTTGGAACACCTGAACAACCATGCAGCATCATGCACCATGTCACTAGCCATCATCAATGGTGTGCTATGTTCTGTAGTTGCCCACTTTGTCAACACTGCAATGTTGGTGTATGCTCAACCACTGTGGATGGGCATAGGATGGGCTCATCCCCTTGCCACCTCGTGGATGGGTGATGGCCACGTCGAACAGTGAGCACAATGTGTCCTAGCATGGTGCCACATTCCCTGTGTATGGCCGGTCATTTGTGGCTGAACATGCAGGAGGCATGCTGCACCACATGTGCAGGACAAGCTACACGCCGATGCCTATGGGTCTATTGCCTGCTTCAAGGTACATGTGTAACACCACACATGCAGTATGGCTGTGTGCGCGTCCACACAGTGCCACGGGGGACACACACATTGCCACACACCATGGTGACATGGTAATGGGGCAGGATTCTATGACCACTGTCCACACATGTGTCAGACACATATTCTGCAAGCACTGTTATGGACGTTGATGTCCTTTGTAGTGGGCTCTACCAAAGTGAGTGTAGCCATCACAGATGTTCCCATTGCCAGACTTGTGTAGGCACCTGTTCTGCAAGGATTATGTGGCCTGCATGTCAACTGATGTGTGTGGTGTGTGCGTGCCTCCATCACCAACTGCTCACTAGGGCTGTTACACACCCACAATGTTGTGACCAACACCCTGCCCCCCCCACCATGTCCCCACTGCAGCCTAAGCACATGGCAGGTTCATTACCCCAGGCATCCTGTGCTCCCATTCTCACGTTTGTTTGTTGAATTTTGTTGAACTGGTAAGCCCACTGGGCCTAGAAGTCCATTTTTCAGGGGCGACCGGGGGGGGGGAGGGGGGATACAGATGGTAAACAACTGAAATTGAACCAGATTAAGCTGTTGGTGGTATTTTTAGTGAATGAGGGAAATTTGGCCAGGACACCGGGGAAATACCCCTACTCTGCTGCTGCATTGCTGCCAGCAGGGGGACCCTTGGCCACTAGCGTTGCTGTGGTCAGTCTGCCTAGGATGCTGGAGGAGATGGATGCATTTAGTACAGGGGAGCTGGCCTCCTCTCCTGTACTGTCTGATCCAGAGGCTGTTGTTGCTGCTTGTGTTGTAGCTGAGGTTGTCGACCTCGGTATTCTTACCTCTGATGATGCTTCGTCTATGGCTTGTTCTGCTGGTGTTATCATGCCTCCTTTGCCTACAGATAAATCAGGGCTGATCGCTGCACGTTCTCAGTTGCTGCGGCAAATGGCCTTACTTGACCGTAAACTTGCTGGTCTTTTGGATGTCGACGGATCCTCTGCATTGGTGTCTGCTGTTTCTAGTCGGACGACTTTGGCTGCCGGACTGGAGGAAAGGTGTGTTTCACAGAATTTGGTCATTCGTGCACTTCCTACAGACTGTTTCCTTGATTCTCGGGCTGGCAGTTCAACGGATTCTGTAGCCGTGTGCCTAAAGCCCCTGCTGACTGTCTCTTTGGAACCTATTGCTGGTGCACATGTTTCTCCTTTACAGACTTCAGAGGTGTCTTTTGCTGGACAGATGTTTTCTTTTCCTTCCCGAGACCAGAGAGCTGGATGGAGCAAACTGCCTGGAGTTCCTTCTGCTTCTGGGGCTGAAGGGTCGAGCACTTCAAAACCGGCGATTTTACTTGTGGACACTTCTTGGTCTCCTGATCGTGCATTACGGGAGGCTGGCTGGGAACAATCAGGTGGTGGGTCTTGGTCTCCAGACTCGCAAGATCCTTCCTATATTCGGATGCTGAAAAAACGCTGGTACTTTGGTGAATGCTGTGTCTTCTGTCCCTCTGAGCTCCAACTTGCCCCAGGGTAATTTATCTGCTTCTTGTACTATGGACTCTGTGTATGTTGGTAAAACTGTCAGGGGGGATTCTGCAGTGTTGGGGATATTGTGGTTACTGAGGCTCTTGTTTCTGGTGTTGGGGTGCATGCCTCTGCTCGGGTGTCCCTCCCGAGCTTGGTTTCTCCAACTTCCGAGGAACCGAGAGGCTCGACCCCTGCTACACCAGGCTGTTTAGGTCAGGTCCCTGAGGCTGGGCAGGGAGGGGTTCCCAAACCTAGTGTCTCAGTGGGTTTTAAGCTAACAGATTTGTTCCTATCCCATAAAGGTGAGCCTGCTCCTAGATGCAATGCAGTCAGGTTTTTATATAAGGAAGGGTTGGATACTCTCCCCAACAGGCTGTATGTTGCTAAAAATTTGCTTAAAGGGTCGATGCATTTCTTTTCATCTGAAATTTTTGCTCTGATTATTTATTTAGTTGTTTAACCAGGTATAGCACACTAAGCTGAAAGCTTTTTTACAGGAGCGACCTGGGAGCACAAGGAAGTTAAGTGACTTGCTCAGGGTCACACAGTATGCAAGTGGAAGCTGTGGGATTCAAACCCAGGTCTGGTCTGCTAGATGTCACCAGATTTGCAGCTCAGAGCCTTAGACCACTGCGCTATACTGATTAGTTGAGGGAATTCTAATTTTGACGTAAGTTTTAAACATGTTTCTCATTTGGACTGTTTTTGGGTCCAATATGCTAAATTTAAAGCTTTCCCCTTTTGGGCCCCCTTTCATGTTCTCCCTTTAACGAAACCTACTGTTAAGACTATTACTATTATGTTTAAAAATGAAGGTGTCAATGTGGAGGACATTTTATTTTGGCTCCGACAGAGATGTGAGGTTTTGAATAAACCCACTCCAACTTTAGATAGTGAACAGACTTGGAATGGGGGTTGGAAAGTTCGGGTTAAGTTGTTTTCCTCAGACTCTGGTCCAGCTCACTTGCCTAATTTTTTTTTCCTTGGAAAAGATAAGGGGTTGATTTTTTACACAGGGCAGCCTAGGTCTTGTTTTAAATGTGGATCTCGGGCCCATTTTAGCTCTGCTTGTGATACACTTAAATGTAGCCATTGTTTGGAATTTGGCCATTCCTTCAGTGCTTGTTTTGAACCTTTTTAAGTGTAACCTCTGTGAAAACACTGGTCATGCTTATGGTCGTTGTCCTTGGGCCTCACATAACCGGGATGATTGTCCCTCCCATGTGGGCCTCATTAACTTTGCTCAACAACAGCTGGCACAAAAGTCTGCTGAGAGTCATTCTTGTTCTGGTTCTGCGGCTCTCCCCCTTCCCTCTTCGGCCACGGCTGATCCTGTTATAGATCCTGCAGTTGGGAAGGCTCCTGCTTCGGCCCCTCAGGATGACTCTATGTTAACTGAGCCTGCTTCTCTGGTGGCCCTGGAGGGCCTTCCTTTGGTTTCTCCTGACACTGCTTCTCCTCTGGTATGCCTTCCCCCCCCGGTGGCTTTGCCTGTCCCGGAACAGAACTCCCCTTTTACTGTTCCAAAAAAAGGACCAGGAAGGGACTGACTGTTTCTGGTAAAGGTAAGGCCCCTGGGTTCCGGTCCTGGGCTTCTGGTAATAAATTTGCAATTCTAGCTCCTGATATTACTGATAGGAATTCTGGGGATGATGAATCAGACACCTCCTCCCTTGTGTCTAATACTGACACGGACGGGGTTGGAGAAGTCGATCCCGTTGCTAAATGGACAAGACAGAGCCAACGTGGTAAATCTCCCTAATCTTACATATGGATTCCTTGTCCATTCTCTCCTTTAATGTTAACAGCATTAAGGGAAAAAACAAACTTGGTGGTGTTCTGCTCTCTGTACAAAAGATGCATTGTGACATCACTTGTTTAGTGGATACCCATTTAAAAACTAATACTGCCCTTCAGCAAGATTCTCGTGGTTGGTCTCAGGGGCCTTCTTTTTGGTCCTCTGAGGTTGATAAGTGTGATGGCATTGGTATTTTGTTTTCTAATTCTGCCCTTCGGGTATCTCGATTGGTGGATATTTTTCCAGGTCGTGCACTGCTGCTTGACCTCTCCTTTCACACTGAATGATTTTGGTTAATTGTGGTATATACCCCTCAGACTAAAGCCTTGCGGTCTGCTCTTTTTCGAGCTATTCAACCATTTTTGCATACTTCTAGACTGATCATTTGGGCTGGGGATTTTAATTGTGGTCTCCATCAGTCTGATAGGGGACTTCAGATGACCAAATTGTTTAGTGATTCTATGACTTTGAAGAATGTTTTGTCGACAGCTAATCTCCAGGATGCCTGTAGGATTTGTCACCCCAGAGGTGGATTTACTTATTTTCGGGGTTCTTGTCGAACTAGGATTGATTTTGTCTTTCTTTCTCATATGCTTACTGTTCGAGATTGTCGGACTTTGGTTAGTGAATTCTCGGACCATGTAGCCTTAAAGGTTGTGTTGTCCTGGTCTGATGTTCCTTGGTGTAAAAAGAACAAGTGGAGACTTAATGACTCCATTCTGGATGATCCCAAAATTCAAAAATTATGGAAGTGTGACTGGGCAGCATGATTGTCTGTTTCTGACATTTATGAGGATATTTTAGAATGGTGGGAGAACACTAAGGCTGGTTGGAAGAAGGTTTTCCAACAGAAAGCCGCTGAGGCATACACCTGTCAATATTAGAAGTACCTGGCCTTACGTCAACAATTGCAGAATTTGACTTCTCTGAGGAAAATCATTATGATTATAGTTCACAGATTTCTGTTTTGCGTGATCAGATGAAGGCGTTACAGTATGATAGGGCTAAATCCTTGGGATACGAAGCCCGCTTTGGGACTAAACTCACTAAAGGGCTTCAACCTTTTTAAAGAATGTCAGAATAGGGTACACTCGGGTTATTTATAACCTGGTATCCTCGAGATCTAGTTAGTTCCCGGAGGCCCTGCTCCAGGTTGTTGAACATTTCGCTGCGGCTTGTTTGGGACTGAATCTCCGTCACTGCTGATTAGTTTTTCTTTGACTCATTATCTTTGCCTCCCATCTCCAGCAGAATGTGAGATGCTCTCTGCCCCTATTGCTGAGGGGAAGTATTACAGGCTATTGTTGGTTTAAAGTTCGAGATTCTGCTCCTGGCTGAGATGGGCTCTACCGCAGGATTTTATTCATGCTTTGCACTGATTTGGTTCCTGCTTAACTCTTTTGTTTAATGACATGTTGTCTAAAGCCTCCTTTTCAAAGTCCATGAAAGAGGCAATCTTGGTCCTCATTCATAAGAAGGGGGAGGCTTCGGACATCAATAATTGGAGACCGTTGAGTTTACTTAATGTGGATAGTAAACTTGTGGCAAAAATTTTGCTCGCTAGACTTGTTAAGGTAGCTTGGCTGCTTAGTCCTGTTCAGACGTGTGGCATCCCTGGTAGGTGCCAATCTGATAATTTGATTTTATTACGTGAACTATTTGCCCTTGGGGACCTGAATCGTGTTCAGGGTTGGGTGTTGGCTATTGACCAGGAGAAAGCCTTTGATAGGGTTCCCATACATATTTGTTTTCGGTTTTAGCTGCATTTGGATTTCCTCCAAATATATTGATTGGTTGTGCTCTTTATTTTCAGGCCATGATCCTCCCTAATGTTAATGGCTGGTTGGGACATCCTGTCTTGGTAAAAAGGGGGGTGCGTCAGGGGTGTCCTTTGAGTCCCCTCTTACATGCCTTTGGTATTGATATTTTGATAAGGGTAATCCTTCATTGTCCTGGGATCCTTGGGTTACAAGGGCCTTCTGGCCTCCTTCCCATCAAAATACTGGCCTACACTGACAATTTGGTTCTGACCGTGGCATCTCATTCAGATGAGCAGGCGGTACTTGATGTGTTCCATCGGTATTCCTTACTGGCAGGATCCCAGATTAATTTTTTAAAGAGTTTTGGGCTCCCGTTGGGTTCCCCTACGCTTCCTGAGTCTGGTGCCTTTGCTGGCGTCTGGCTGTCTTCTGAGCCCATTCGGATTCTCGGTCTCTGGTTTGGGTCTGGAGATTTACCATTGTTGAACTGGTCTGGGGCATTAGTGAGGGCTGATAGGCTTCTGGCTGGCAGCAGCAGCTGATTGGGAGAAAAAAAGAGTTTATTTACTGAAAACCTTGATGGTCCCCATTTTCTTGTACCTGTGTTATGTTCCCCCATGTCTTTATTTACCAGATTATATAGTGTTTTCTTTCAGAGTCTTGGGGGTTCTAGGTTGAATCCCATCAAGCGAGGTTTCACTTATCGGCCTCCTAGTGAGGGTGGGATTGGGATGGTACACCCAGTAGCTTTTTTATAGTATTTTTTAGTTATAATTTGGGTTGTGCCTTAAAACCAGGTAATAAGGGTTGGAAACCCTTTCTTTGCTCCTGGCTTCTGCCTTGTCTCACTCCCTGGGAACAAGGCAACAGGAATTTGTGGCTAAACTTTCAGGCCTTCCAACCTTTGGTGCAGAGGTCGGGAAACTTGCCATGGTCTGGGGGTTAAAGCCTGGTGATTTTTGTACACTAACTAGGAAGGCTATATCCAGTGCTGTAGGAAGGCATTTTGGTGCCCTGGCCGAGAGTCTATGTTTGCGCCCCCTCCAAGAAAAGAGCTAGGGGTCTGGGGGCCGCAAGGCTCCCAGAAGCTCTGAGGGGTTTGCATGCTCTGTGGTGAGTTTTGGGGCCTTTTTCAAAGAAAAAACATACTTTTGTTACAGTTCCCTATCCCTGATTTCAGGGAGGGAATATTTTGCTCCCATGGAATATGAGTTGTGGGAGACTCTGAGTGGGTGGTATAGAGTGGGCCGCCGCAATTGTTGTGGATAAGTGGCTGACCAAGAATGCCATCAACCACCCACCCTATATGTATTCTGAAATATATTGTGAGATTGCTACATAAGCATGGGGTCTGGGGCTGCAAGGCCCCAGAACTCTGAGGGGTTTACATACTCTGTGGTGATTTTGGGGCTTTTCTTGAAGAAAAAAACATACTTTTGTTACAGTTCCCTACCCTGATTTCAGGGAATATTTTGCCCCATGGAAAATGAGATGGACAGACTCTGACTGGGTGGTATACAGAGTGTGCGCTGCAATTGTTGTGGACATTTGTGTGACCAACAATGCCATCAACCACCCACTCTATATGCATTTCTGAAATGTACTGTGAAAGATTGCTACACAAAGCATGGGGCTAGGGTCCTCTAGGCCCACTGAAGCTCTTGGAGGAGACAGTTACATGCTGTAGCCTGATTTGGTAGTTGTGGGCAATCTACTACTGAAATACTCCCCTGCTGAACCAAAACACACTTGTTTACATGTTCTTCCAAATTGAGTATCTGTAGCAACCCCTGATTTCAGATTTTTCTTCATCATGGAATTAGAATAAACTGTGTTGTAAAGTGCCAAATGAGAACCAGTGGTATTTAAATCAAAATCACAGTTTGCTAACAGAGGATTCTGCATTAGAAAGTAATGCAGATGTCGATGCCAGTTCAGTACTCCAACTTAATTGATAAATATATGAAATGTGAGAATTGAACAATCTATACAACACACAGGAACAGTTACACAGCAATACAAGATATGGAGCTGGAGCTGAATGAACCAAAGCCCACACACAACAGCACAGGCCACTGAGTACTAAACCAAAACCTGAAGGCAATCAGGACAGGAAACCCGTAACTGACGAGAGCTGATGGATGCTATATATTTTCATGCAAATATGTTATTTGAATCTGAATCGATATCCACAGTAGTCAGATACAGCTTACACATTTCACAGTTGTCTGTCTGGTCTATGTGTGAACCTTTCTTGCCTTCAAAGAGGCAAATTGTCAATGACTTTGTCGAAGTTAATGGCACTGGCTACAGCATTTTCAATAGATAGTATAGCGAGATTTGACAGTCTTTCTTGTCCCATAGATGATCTTAAATAGGTCTTGATCAGCTTCAGTTTGCTGAAACTACGTTCAAAGAAGCAACAGTTACAGGAAGGCCAAGAAGAGTCGGAGAGCAATTTCAATGTTTGGATAGGAAGTACTAAAGACCATTTGTGAATGAGTCAGCAAGCTGAGGGTGTGGCATTAGAAAAACTGGCAGTACTGAAGCTGCCTGAAATTTGAAGCCTCTACCTCATAGACTATTTCACAAGCATCTAGGTCATTAGAATATTTCATTGCTAGATCTGCTGCACATTTCTTTAACTCGCTAACTTCCATTGTTGAGAAAGATAGCCCTGTAAGGAAGTTAAAGTCAGCAGCCACTTCAGACAATGCTTCATACCGCCACTGAATCTGGGAAGTGAGGGTGTCTAGAACACTGTTGAACTGCATTTTGAAATCCTGCTCAGCAGAAATCAAGTGCCCTTCATCTTCAACGCTCTCATCGGCCATCCTTTTCACCTTTCTTTTCTTTTTCTGTGAATTCTGCATTCAGTGACATCTGTTCAGCAAGTTCTGCTGCATGTTGTACAACATCATGTATTCCATCATCCCGTATGTGCTGCAGTGCATCCCTTAATCCACTGATATGTTTTGAGGCACTATCGACAGGCAATCCCTTACATTGCAACAGTTGGTTTACTCGTTCAATCAGGTTCAGTATTTTGTCCCACATTGCTAGGGTACAAAGAAATTTGAAATCTATCTGCTTGATTAGGCTCTGGGCTGTTGATACTGGCCAGCATTGGTTGCATCTTCACTTATTTGGTACAATGCCTTTAAGACTTCAGGTATTTGAAGATGAAGGGAGTGAACTGCACTGAAACTTTGAAGACCATCTTGTTTCAGTGTGACCCTTCAGAGTGACCTTTACTGCTTGGGACAGCACCTCCCAGCGGCTTGTTGAAGCTACAAAGAATGTAAACAATCTCTGCACTGTGCCAAAAAATGATACCATGTCCACTGATACACTCGCAGCATGGACCCCAACTAAATTAAGAGAATGAGCTGCACATGGGACAAATCTAGCATGTTCATTCACTTGTGCTATATGGGCTTGCACACCACGATACTTTCCTGCCATATTAGCGCCTGTTGTCATACCCTTGGCCACTGACAGTTAGCTATATCTAAGCCATCATCACTTAATTTCTTTTCAATTTCTGCAGCTAGCCCACTTCCTGTCTTTTCATGTGAGATGATGAAATCAATAAAACTTTCCTCAACAGTACAATCATTATCCTGTATCCTCACATACCGAATGATTTGAGACATCTGCTCCTTGTGAGCCACATCTGGCGTACAGTCAAACATAATAGAGAAATATTTTGCCTCCTTAATTTTTGCGATTATTTCACGTCTCACAGTGGAACCCAGCAAGTTAATAAACTCGTTCTGAATTGTAGGAGAAAAATAAGTGGCAGACCCCTTCTTATGGTTGGCAATGTGCCCTGCAAGCTCTGGATTATAGTGACTTATCAGTTCTAGCAAATTAAGAAAAATTCCAGAATGTGTGTGTCCAATTATCTCTGTGGACCCCCTGAGAGCCAAGTTGTTCTTTACAGAAAAGAATAGCATCAAGAATAATTTTCAGAATGGTACGCCTACTTTTCTTTTTCTGAAGCAATTGACCTTTGCAGTTGATCATCTATTGTGGCCCTGTTCCAAGCACATTTCAAAATTCTTCCAACGTAAATAACTGTCACGGTGTTCAGGGAGTTTTCATGATCTGGAATTCTGGGATTTAAATGTTTCCAGTCACAAAATCCTTTTTTTGGATTTGCTAGACTCGACGTAGTGGATGATTTTTTTGCAAATAGCATGCATGGGAAGCAATAGATAGCTTTCTTGGTCTCACCATACATTAGCCATGTGCGTTCCACAGTCTCTCCATTGGGAAGAATTTTTGTGAACCAATCCCGATAAAAGCGCCTGCCATCATCAGACACTGAGAAACTAAAATCAGCATTTTCCTTTTGTTCAGGGCCATGTTCCACCAAGCAACATCTAACTTTGTCAGTCATGTCAGGTCATGATGTTGGGTCATTAAAATTAAGTTGAGTACTCGAACTGGCTACAGCATCTACATTACTTCCTAATGCAGGATCCTCTGTATAATTTTCAAAGCTGCACGCAGACGGTGTCGGCTGGCAATCATCATCATCATCTTCTTTTTCTTCAACTACTTCTTCTTCTGTAATATTGCCCTCAACATCTGTCTTAGTAGGGGTAGGCTCATCGATGTCAATTGGTGTTGCTACTGACGGAGTCGCAGAACTTCCCTCCTGCTCCTTAGACTTAGTAAGCCAATGTTGCCACTGCTGGGAGAGTTTTCGATTTTCTTCTTCTCTTGCTTTCCTCAGTTTTCTAAACTCTGCCCCTGATGGTTTCTTTGGTGGCATCTTCAAGAATCAGGCCTTCCTTTACAAAATACTGAAGAGAGAAGTGTACAGTATAATATGTGTACTTAACTTAAAGCATCCCAGTCAATGTCCTATCCAACTTCCTGTTTGTGTAATCAATAAGGCACAACAGGGTGGGTTACTGGGGTTTACCCATGCCTTGTGTGGTGTGTCACGAGGCACAGTGAGTGACTTAACCATAACCACAGAAGAAGTGGACAGGTTATTGACTGGGGTGTTCTAAGTTAAGTACATCTATTTACCCGGTCATGTGAGAGAATGCTGAAGATCTTAGAAGGCAGTTTCATTGTGCAAGATATATATATATATATATATATATTACACATATTTTAATTGTTAGAGTTTGCTAACTGGGTTAGTCCTACTCGGCACAAGTGCCTCATTTCGTGTGACCTGGGAACACTGGGCAGTTAAATGACTTGCTGCTGAGAATAAGAGTCACACAGTATGCAAGTGGAGGTTGTGGTAATCAAACCCAGGCTGCTGGAGGACAACAAGGTCAAAATTCACAGCTCATTACTGTAAACTCTACGCTATACATCCAGCCCCCAGCCTAAAGTCATTTGACTGGCTTTGCTGTTAGGATCAGCCTACATTAATCGTCATGTACAGCCTGATTACCATGGTATTTTGATTCTTCCTGAGTTTTAGCATTCCATCCTGTCACTCAGATTGACTGAATGCTACACCTGATTTTGAGCCAACATTCTAAACTGTTGGTGGAAGAACTTTTTCTCAAATATCTCTCTGTTTAAATTATATAAACAGTTGATATTATTGTAAGATCAACTTTTCAGAAAAAAGTTCTTCTATGAACAGTTTTTGAATGCTGGCTTAAAATCACAATGCAGCATTACCAGTCACTTTCTAACTCTAGGCTACAGAGAACATTCATAACCATAAACTATACTTGTTACAGTTTTCTTTTTGAATACATTTTTATAATAGCAATAAGGCTCTCACAGGAGTTAAACTAACATCCAGTTAATTACAACCTGTGGCAAAATTGCCCTGGACCACCTGCCTTGTTGTGCACATAGTACATCGACATCCCAGACCCTAGATAGTGGTTATTGACTATTAATCTAACCTCTGGGAGTGCTTATTGCTTAGTAACTTATTGCCATGCTCTCCAACCATCATTACTACGTTACTGCCCCTACCTCCCCTACTCCCGCCTGCATTCTAACCCGGACAGTCAGACAAACTACCAGTCAATGCTACAGAAATGCGATCACGATACACCCATCACCCAATTTAAAAACACATTGACTTACCTTTAATAAGACTGACTGTTGAAGGTGACTCCTCGCACGGCCTCTGGTGACTGCTGCTACTTATGTAGGACAGGAACTCTCTGATCTGATGGTGATGGATGGTCTGGAGTCCACACTCAAGTTCGGGCCTACAAATGAAAGTTCACATTTAAATTAAGTACATAATTTATTGCTATTTTCACTCAAGAGCAAAGCACCTCCTTACACACATACAGAAAAGGAAGTACTAGTCCCAATTTCTGCAAGTTTATGTTGCTATGGTATCGATGTGATGTCAAGAGGTTGTTCACCCCCTCTTGAGTATGTCACATCGATACCATGACAATAGGAGTGTAAAAAGATAACACAAAAACATCAAATTCCAAATTTAAAAACCCATTACCTTACCTTATAAGACTGAGACTCAGCTAGTCAAGGCTGTTTTGTCCACTCCAAGAGTCGCCTGCAGAAGACTGTACTCAATTCGACACTGGCTATAAAATGAAAGTCCACAATTACATTAAGTAGTAGTCTAGTACAGTAGATTATCAGCTACAGTCATACATATTTATTATTTTTCACTGAAAAGGATAGCCCCTGCCCCCTCCTTAGACACATTACAGAGTACATTTCAGGTTACCTAAAGGTGGGCATGCATGTTACAAGTAATTCGGAAATAGGGAGGGTGAGTGGAGGAGGGATGCTGGGATATGGGTGCCAGTCAGTAGAACAAAGAGGGGCTGTGGATATGGCCTACCTAGACTAGCAGTCCCACACTGTCACAAATGATTAATAAACAAGAAAGCCAGCCAGGGAGTGCATACCAGGATGGTAACCTGGGTAAACAATTGCCAGGGAATGAGCAACAGGACATAGGGACAGCCCGTAATAGTAATCAATGAATGGAGTCCATGCAGAAGAAAGTGGGGGGTTGCTAGTCATGTACCATAGGGTTGGAATCAGTCCTCTTTACTGTCTTTATAAGTGCAGGAATACACTACTTTTAAGCGAAAGAGATGTTCCAGGACCAGAGGGCATGGGATGAAGTTGGAGGGAGGATGATTCAGAGGAAACATGAGGAAGAATTTCTTCACAGAACGGGTGGTGGACAAGTGGAACACCCTGCCAGAGGAAGTGGGGGGCTGAGACAATCACAGGATTTAAGAATGCATGAGATAGACATAAAGGAATTCTGGAGGTCAGTGGTAAGGGGCAACTGACTTCTAGGAAAACATAAACTGAACTTACAAGCTCAAATGGGCAGACTGGGTGGGCCATAAGGCCTTATCTGCCGACACTGTCTATGTATCTATGTATCTATGTAAGTGGCAGTGCACTGCAGAGGAAGGAAACGTGTGCCTCTTTGCAGACAACACAAACAAAAGATGACATAAATGTAGGCAAGCAATTTGAGAAGGCAGTTATGAGCCAGGGCTTGTGGATTCTCTGCATAGGGAAAGGCATCGCTAGTATAAAACAGGGGGTTGTCATCCCGGCCTCTGCCCTCTGTACAGACAATTTGTGTGAGACCCCATCTGAGTACTGCTAAATGGTGCAAGAGTCTAACATGATGATGTTTCAATATAAAAAAATAGCGGACAACAAGACACACCATGAGATTAGAGGAGACTGATTAAGGGGTATTGTTTGTGAGGAACTTCTTTTTCACAGAAAGGGTGGTCACGGTGGATGCATAGAATAGTATGGTCAGGCCTGCCTCAGCCTGGGAAGTGGTGGATATGAATAAGTGCAGAGCTTCAAACAGGCATCGGATAGGGTAGGCATAAGTGAGCAATACAGATGAGTATGAATAGATAGGCCACCATTGACAGAGTAAAGGTCTATGGCATATTCATAAGGTAGAAAAGAATGGGCATATTCATAAGGTGAAAAGAATGGGCAGAGTAGATGGGCATTTGCGGTCCTTATCTGCCACCAACTGGGTTTCTATGTCAGTTATATGGCTGTTCATCACCAGCCTAGAGGATAGCAGCGTTGGTGGCTCCCAGTTCTGTTTGGGTGGGAGTGAGTCAATCGTTACTCCTCACAAACAAAACCGAGGGCCACCCAACCCAAGTACAGTAACACTAGTACTACCACTGGTGCTGCTACCCTTTAGGCTGATGCCTGATGATAGTAATCAGATAACTGACATAGAAACATAGAGTTGATGGCAGATAAGGACCGCTAGGGCCCATCTATCTAGTCTGCCCATTTTAATTACTGGAGTCAGGTGACACCACACTACACTGAACTGACTACTAGACTGGCTGGTTCTCTGTGACTGGGGCAGATACCCTGCTGCCTCCAGTGACAACTGAGCTATACAATACAACTGCATACAGTATTATTCTGCTGTACTGTCCGCTCAACTCCCAGAGTCTAAAGTAGTTGAATTTGAAATCGTGTAGACCCACTCTCAAAGGGAAGGGCATTTGTATTACATCAGCAAGGAAATTACAGAGTGCACAGTTGGGGGGGGATGTTGTGTGTCAGTTCTGTGCTTGTGCAGTGCTTACATAATACAGACAGTGCTTCTGTGCTTAAGTTGTGGCAATTTTTTTTTTGACTACTGCCCTCCTGCCTGGGCTGGCTAACCCTAATGCCTTGCATGCCAAAGCCTATTAATTATATTACTTTATTATTAAGCTTACCAACTAAGGACCGATTGTTTGGCAAGCATTAGCAAAGCAAGTTCGGATCTGAATTCGGAAGTCAAGAAGTCTGGTGACAGGTTGCAGTTGTTATTTTAATTATGTCATAATGATTAGATTCGAGATCGGTTGAAACTCGCTTTATATGGTCAGATCTCAGTAAGGCTTTCTGAGATCTGACCATCTAGGGCGAGTTTCAAACTTCGGTCTCGATCATTTATGACATAATTAAAATTAATACATAGCCACTAGGCGCTCAGTGCTGTTTGCCTCACAAAGGTCGGTTTTTGGTTTCCCAGCCCTTTGGGAATTGAGTGCAGTTCTGCTCCTTTTATCCTGCCTTGCTTTGGAGGCGTATTTTTAGGTCCCTGGCTCAGGCTGGCTGGCTCAATCTGGTGGTGGCAGTAACCTCAGTCCTTGTGTCGGTGTTGTTTGCCCAGACTGACAGGTGCCTCTGAGTTTTTCTGGTAATAACACTTGAGACAAAGTTCATCATGTGCTGCTCTTCTATAGAGGTATGGCTCTCACACACCTCAGTAAGTGTAAGGTTGACTACATGGAATCAGTGGGATGGTGGGTGGTATCCCCCTTGCCATGGCTTATTCATCGGTAAGATTTAGGGCCAATATGTCAGCCCTCCATTCAGATCTATGCATGCAGTCCAACACAGTTCCACACTTTTCAATATCTGGTGCAGCCAAGGTTAGGTAAATACCTTATCTTTATAAAATAGCCCAACAGTATTGTAGCCCCAACTGTCCCCTGTAAAGCAAGCCCACTCTTAATTAGCTTCATGCAGTACTTCTGTTGTTGCTGCCACCGAAACTCTGCCCCCCCCAGGCAGCATCTCATTAATATGCATGAGGGCTCATGAATTATTCATTAGCCCTCACTAGTGCCCCCGGGACAAACTCTTTAATTAAACTTTCCGTGGCTTCTCGCTGACTCCCCAAGGTCACCAGTCACCATTATGCTGAGGAGGGAAACCAGGACTGCTGCTGAACACCTCCCAGAAAGTCCTCCAACCTGGCGGTCGGTACATTCAGTGCGGCTGAGTGCGCCATGATGAAGCATGCGCAGTCAGTCACCAGTGGCTCAGCTCAGGAGAATGCTGTGGTGACTTGCACTTTGTGATCAAGAGTGTGTACTCGATCCGATGAGTCGGATGAGTCCAACAGGGCTAAACAACTACACTAGGCTACAAAACAAAGGGTGCCTGTGGAGCCGAAAAGGACTCTAGAGCATGAGCACGGGGATTTGGGAGGGCAAACAAACACAGGGCCCCTCCACCAGGTCTCAGTGAGTGTCTCTATGTCCCTGCCTTCGATGTGCATCAGACCTTCAAGCTCACCAATTTTATATGGTATGATGCTCAGACAGCAGCATGCAAGTGAGAATAATTAACCATCTATGCTTCCTTGCCCCCACCCCGACTCTTGCCTCTCATCTAAATCTCCTGCTCTGCTACCCTCCCTTGGTGTCTCCTGCAACTGTCTCCAACCCTGATGACTGTCTGTTTCTACACCACCCCTCACCCATCCTCTAGTTTAAATCTCCAACTGCCTTGCCCATTCTCCTAGACAGTACCCCTGCTTCCTCCTGGAGCAGGTGCAGCCCATCTCACAAGTACAGTTGGCCACAAAAACAAGTCTGTCCCTCTTGCACTAGATCCTTAGTCAAGCATTGGCCTGCCTAGTAGTCCACTGTTGCTCCACACTAGCCCCCAGGACTAGGAGGATTCTGAAAAAGATAACTCCGAATACCTTTCCCTTTAGAAACTTCCTTAGCTCTGTAAATCACAATCACAGCACATGACCTATATTGTGCATTCAAGAGAGAATTCCTTATTATAATTGGTTAATACATGATGTACACTGACCTACATAAACTAAAATGGTATGCAGGTATGAGTGTACCAGCCCTGTGCCATGCTACACCCTTATATGCCACACCTTGAGAATGTGGAAGACTGAGATTATGTCCCCTCTCAGCCTTTCTTTCTCTAGGCTGAACATGTTAAGGGCTTCTAGCTTCTCCTCATACCTTTGGCCCCCTTACCCCTGATCATTTTGATGGCCCACCATTGCACCCTTTCAAATGTTTAATGTCCTTTTTGTATTAAGAAGGGGAGACATCAGTACAGTTTAGGGAAATGGGATCAAGATTCTTGGAAGTGCAGCTCCCTAACTAGTGTGGATGCTGGTAGGATCCGAAGGGATTACAGAGGGTATCCTGATGATGGTGGGGAAAAAAGGTTGAGTTCTGCCTGTGTAAGAACACGCGCTTTTTTCTCACAGTTAATAATTGTTCTATTCTGATGTTTTTTAAGGTGTGTACTTCACACAGATAATAGTAGCTTAAAATGCTATGTTCATCTATAGATACAGTATAAAGGTTGCTTTTTCTAGCTGCAATTATTTTATTATGTACACAGGTGAGAGGCAGCACCCATAATTCACCAGTCATTAGCTAAATGTAAGTTATATGAAAGTTCAGTCTCATCACAAGTAGGAAACAAAGATAAATTCAATATAAAAAAACTGTCATGAGGGCTTCTTAAATATATGCCACAGCATTTATTTTTTTAATTTATTGTTTGTATTTTCTTATCTTTGTTTTCTGTGAGCTGTTGGGAGTTCTTGGGGGGCACAGAAAGTAAGAGGGCCTTGTAGCATTGTTTGCTTTTTTTAAAGATTTGTTTTAAAATAACTGTTTTCTTCTAAAAGCAACTTCCTACCAGCAGGAGAAAACAGGTATTGTAGCACCTATAATTGGAAAACCTGAAAAGTATTTTAAAGTTGCTGCAGGCAACAACTGTAAAACCTCATAAACACATTTTAAATGCCTGCTACCTCAAGCAATAATCAAGAGTCTGGGAGGGCCATTCAGAATGTTTTCTGCAAGGAGCGCAATCTGAAGTCCTGAGAAGTCCATTCTAAATGCCATCTGTCGTGACTCTGATTGAAAGGCCAAAGAAATCTTCTTTAAATGTCTCTGCCATGGGCATCAATTGAAGGCCTGAGAGGTCCATTTTAAATGTCAGCTGCTGTGGGCAGTATTGAAGGGCAAAGCAGATCAATGTTAAAGACATCCACACCAATAACAGGAAAGAGGTATATACTTAAAAGAAGGTAATTATGATTCAAAGACCAAAGTGCAAAGGATCACTGTCCAGTTCCTCAAGTCATTAGTGTGGTACAGGAGCATGACCTTCAGTTCTGTCTCCCCCCCCCCAATCCCATCCCCACTGCCTGGCTCTGCACAAGTTAACCCTCTCTTCCACTCACTCCCAGTGCTGATATCCTGCCCTCCGTTCCGTTCCCACTGCCAGGCTGTACAGCTGAGCTGAATACCCCTCCCATTCCCTCCCTCTGTGTGCAGTCCCACCCTTTGTTCCCATCACAGGGGATGCCACCAGAGCAGAGGAAAATGGGAGAATTTTTTTTTATTCATATTTAAATAAGATTTCTGTAGGTTGCGCCGCGCGTACGTAGAAAAACTAGAAAGGGAAAGGACCTAGCATGCTGATTTGCTGTCGGACTCGGGCGCCGCGCACCACCCTCTGAGCTAGATGAAGATGATGACTGTTTCTTTGACTGAACTTATGGCGACGACCGCATGGGGTTTCGGTGCTGGCTGAAAGACATATACCGCGGCGCGCACCATCATTAACTGCCAACAACGTCTCACTGACTGCCTGGACTCTCACTCAACTGTCTGTCTGCCTCTAATGAAGTACAGTAGTGGTAGTAGTACTACTAGTACATACACTTGACTAAACTTTTTTTCTCGCTCTCGCCGCCTCTCTCTCTCTCAGGCTCTCTCTCTCTCTACGGTAAACGCTGCCTCGCCTCCTCTCTCATCAACTCCGCGAGACTCCCGCGCCTTCCTTAAATACTGTCTGTTACCATCACCATGTGACCTTTCCAGACAGAGAGCTGACCATGTGACACCCTCGCGGGATGCGCCTGCTGGCAGAAGTTAGAATTTTTTTTTTAGCACCTTTTTTTTTTTTACTGAGGTTGCGGGAACTTGCCCTGATGTATAAGCGCCTGGCTGGTGCCCCACCCGCCTCACCCTTCCTACGGTACTGGCTATATCTGCCCACACATTTGGAGACTAGAGGCTTTGGATCTTGTTGACTTTCCATCCTGTCCGCCTGCTTGTCAGTCTTGGATTCTGAAGCAACTTTTGAATCCTAGACTCCCTCCTTATGTGTGGGATATGGTCTGGCTCAGTAATTACGGTAGACTTAGTGTTAAGGGGAATCACATACATAAAATGCTGTTTGATAGATACTGTCCTAGGGATTCCTGTCTTTCAATTATAGAATCTCAGGCTCATTTATTTCATGATTGCGCTTTTGCTTCTGATTTTTGGTCTACTATTGCTGCTCTCTGGAAAGAGCCTCTTTTTACTGAGCTGTCTCATGCTGATATTATGTTTGGGATGCATTCAGTTTTATGTACTAAATATCACTCTGAAACAATATATATTGTATTATGTTTTATGCGTTATTTTTTATGGCAAGCTAGATGTTTGCTAGTTTTGCACCAAAAATGGATCCCTATTTTGGAAATTGTAATGAATGTTAGAAATGCTGTAATTACCTTGAAAAAGTTTGATTTTTCTAGATGTTCTAGACCGCAATTTCTTCATTTATGGATTAACTGTGATTCTTGGAATTTGACTTGATTTTCTGTATCCTTCCTTTCCTTTTTTGTTTCCTGTTTATCTTTGTCATTTTGTGAATGTTTTTGTAATGAAGCCCACCTTTTCTCAATAAAATTCCCCTACTCTTTTCGATAAGTGCCATGGGATCTTTAACATCCACCTGAACTACCACCAATTCAGGCAGATGGGACCTCGGCTTAACATCTCATCTGAAAGACGGCACCTCAGAAGTGCAGCACACCTCTCATGCTGCTCTACAGTGTCAGTGTCATGTGCACCCCTTCCCTCTGCATGCCATGATATGTCTATGCCTGCAGCCTCCATATATCATGTTACACATGGCTACTACCAGTACTTATGGTGTGGATCACCATTCCCATGTCCAACACCACAGGAATGGCAGGGCACAACATCCATGCCCACCATCATTGACTAGCCTGCAGCATGAACCTCTGCAGGAAGACACATGTACGCAGCAGATACCATAATAAGTGCCCCTAGAGCCACTCCCCCCTCCAAGAGACATCAAGCCCCCACTGGGATATTGACAGTTGTAGCCTCTTGATCCGCTCAAATCGGTATGTCCAACATGCCAATAACATGACTTACCATGCCTTTGGTAATGAGCAAAATGCACAATGATTACTGTTGACCCCTCTGTCCAAACACTGGCTGGCACCAGTAGTGGGGATGTTTTCTCTGTCACATACCTTGGTGTCTGTCTACATCGCACCTCCAAGTCCCCCACACATGTGGCTGCTGTACGTATAATGTTGCAACCAACACTAGGTGCCTGACAACGACATTGTGGTTGCATTCCCTTGCCAGCCCATCATACCACTGTCTGGAGGATGACTCAGCCCATCTCTGTGTCTGGCAACATAGTCTATAGTGCCGACACATATGCCACCCTGAATGGAAGGAACACCACCTTTCATCATTGCTGTCCATGTGCCCTTGGCTGTCCATCATGCAGTCACCACTGCAACTTATACCTCTCTCTCAGTCACACCCCTCGAGGCCATGGGCCTAGCACAGGGGCCCCACTTCACCACCAAGGCATTGCATGGCCTTGTCTCTTCCTACCATACCACTGTAGTCCCTACCACTCCCCACAGCTACAGCCTCTGCAGCTTGTGACATCAATCCCTCACCCACAGCCCCAGGACTAAGACAGCCAGACAGGCTGCTGTCTTCGTCCATTTCCCTATAGAAGAAGAAGAAGAATCAGCATGCATATAGTGCTTTTCATACATGTTGTATCCTAAAGCACTTTACAAGCAATGCGAGACTGGTAGTGAAGTGACTGAATGTGTAGTGGCAGCCTTATCACACATCAACACCCACATACAGCCTTGGACAATTGCATGAGCTGGTTTTATGGGAAGGGGGATATTGGCCAGAATGCTGGGAAAGTTCCCTGCTGTTTGCAAGGAGTGCCTTGGGTTCTTTTACTTCCACCTGGACACCCACCAGGACAGCACCAGGATGGGTAGACGGGACCTTGGTTTAGCATCTCTTCTGAAGGACAGTAAACCCCAACAGTACAGCACCCCCCCAATACTGCACTCGGATGCCAGTGTTTTTCTATGCCATTAGGCCTCCTCCATTAACGATGCAACTCGCCACCTTACTGCACTTCTGTGCCATTCTTCTAGTAAACCTCTGCACTGCTTCCTAGAAAGGACCTTGCCCCACAACCCTCCCTCTCACACCTCTCATCACCCTTCCAGTGGTTACACTAGCCCCCCTCTATCCTTTGTGCCTTTCCATCTACTATACATGCCTTCCTCTTCACATCCCCATCTCAACCAGACCCCTCATAGTACACTATTACCCCACCTATCTACCACCTTGCCTTCTTAGTCATGCCCCTAGTCAGCCCCTAGTCACCTACTGTGATCCCCTCTGTCGGTCCTTGCTACCATTTCCATACGTCCATTCTCCACTGTATCATACCCTCTCCCCCTCTGCACCTGTCCATCATACCCACCCTGCCTGTGTACCTCAATAAAACCCTTACCCCACACCCACCCCTACAGTCCCCACTTTCCACCTAAACCCCCCAAATCAGGTCAGTTCCCATCCCTTTCTCCTAAGTGGTTCACCCACACACTTCTTGCCACTCCACCCGTCCACTGTCCTCAATGCCAGGTACTGTATGTTTCATTGGTGTTCCCCCAACCCCCCCTCCTCCTGCTCCCTTCCTCATCCATCATCATTCTGAACCCCCAACCCTCACCTCTTTGTGTCATTGCAAAACCCGCGTCCCTCTCCCCCCACCCTCCTACATGCCCCTTTGAACGTATCCATCTGCCTGAAGCCGATCCACCAGCATCACCCTGTCTGCTGATCATACATATCACAGTGTCATGATGCACGGATTACACAATTGGTATGTCCTGATTGTTGTGATATGTGTAGTTGTCAGGCTGATTGGGGTGTCTCTGATTGTATTGGTACACATCCTTCTTCCCTTTCCCCCATGCTGCAACTGACACTGGCAGCTACGTGGATCATTATGTTTCTCAGTTGACACAGTCACCATATTTACATATATCATATACAATAGTGAGGTACTGCCCTATGTATGTCCTGTGTAAGTCACAGCGTCTACCTGATCCACTGGGTCTTGGTTGATCCTCGGCCTCACCACGGTGGGCCAACTCATCATGTTCTGCTGTTAGTTGTCTCGCTGTGCCCATGGATGCAAGTGCCCCTGAGGAGACATAATGGGAGATAGAAAGGTCATTATCAATGCATTACACTCATTATGTACAGTTCATGTAGGAAACTATTGCCAATAGATACCTGTTTGACATGGACGGCCATTACGCATCCTCACATCCTCTTTCCTTGCAGTGTTCTGGACATGGTTCAGTAACTCTGCCTTATGCCAGGCCAGATCATTCCAGCGTTGTTTCAGCTGGCGTATCTTCCTTCTAATGCCAGTGTAGGTGAGCATCTTGGCAGCTATAATGCGCCATATCTTGTCCCTCTCCCTTAGTGTTTTTCTGCTGCTGCCTGGTGGAAGTAGTGTACATGACCATTGCTGCACTAGGCAAACTAGCATGGCTGTTTCTTCATCGGTACAATTGGGTGATCTTGTCGACAAGGACATGTTTATTGGATATATAGGCCTAAAAGCCTTTGGACTGTGTCAGCGGGAGGTGCTCACCCTAGCCAGTCAGCTAAGGACACATGTCTGCCACCTAGAAGAGCATGCACCATGTAGCAAAGCCCTGGATGATGCATGATGCATGCCTAACACAACAACGCAACATGAGTCCATTTTGGCCTACACCGCACCATGCATGCCTCACACTTTGCTTTCCCATTTTCATTTAGAGCAGTCCTTTTCTTTAATTCTATCCCTGCATCTATCAGTGCTTCCCTTTCATTTACTCAGTTTAAATCTAGATTAAAAATATGGTTAGAAGGCATGACATCCTGTTGTTCCAGTAGGATTTTAAAGAATTAATATGTTATTCTATGTTTATTTAATATCTTGTTTTTTGTATTGTGTATTTTGTCTTTATTCTATGTTTATACTTGTTTTGTAATACTTGCCACTTGTGAAAATGGGCAGTTATGCTCATCAAGTTATCAAGTATAAAAAATAAACATGAAGTGAAATGAAATGCGCTGTTTCAGATGGTGGTGTGCATGGCTTGGTAAGGTGGGCTGAAATGCCCCTGGTGGGTCATAGAGTGCACATTACCAGCTCTGCTGGTCATGGATAATGACAGGCACCCCCATGGACATTATCACATGTGACGTCTGGGGTAACATGGGGTCGGGGATGTACTAAAAGGGCCCACTGCACATCATCATGAACTGGTAGTGTGTGCAGGACCAGCTGTTGCCACCTGCAGGCATGTGCTGAGGTGTCATGAGTAACCCCACCCACTTATCACCCCTCCAACCTACATTCTTCACCTTATAGCATGCACCATTCTGCTGATATCAAATGACCAGCATGTGCCCTGGCCCACAGACACATGCTACTGCTTGTTTGGTTTTGGTCCTTCCCCCCTCCCCCCATAGGACATGACATATGTCCCAGATGGCAATATCCCCCCCCCAATAACCCCATGTGTCATGGTAAAGCCCACTGATGGATACTGTTCCCCCCCAAACAATACACCTGTCCCACATGGACATCAAAGCCCTGGTGGCCATTGATAAGCACCTCCCCTATCCCAATGCCCCATATGGGCATGGTAACGGTTATCTGGGTGCAACACCCTGGTGGTATTCTTCCCCTCTCCCCTTCCCTGGTCCCCAGTAGGTGACTGCATAGGTCGCTATAACCAGGTGATCTATTGACAGCCCCCCCTCCCCCCACAGCTGGCCGTGTCCCACACCACATGTATGGAGTGTTCTGCGCAACGTTGTTACTGTGGTTTATGTGAAGTGGCTCACGATGAGGTTGGCTCATAGGGGTTGTCCTGCCACTGTGGTCTGTGTCCGTCTGTGCACTTGCATGCCTCTGTCATCCCACTGTTCCTCCTCTTCACCATCCGTGTCCTTCACTGATGGCAGTTCCAGTTCAGGCATATACAGCCTGTGTTTTATGGCAGTATATTGTGGAGGATACAGCAGGCTATGAATATTTTGCATGCCTGTTCATATGAGTACTGCAGGGCGACACCAGACCTGTTAAGGCACCTGAAGCGCATCTTTAGCAAACCAAATGTCCATTCAATTATGCACCATGTGGCGGCATGTGACTCATTACATTGCATCTGTGCCACATTCTATGGGTGTCTCACGGGTGCCATTATTCATGGTAGCTGGGGTACCCACTACCTCTTGTGGAGGAATGACACATTGGTTACTACTGCCTGCACATCCTACCCCTGTTGGTGTACATATGCCCTGCTGGCTGCATGGCTCCGTCATGTCACACACATTCATGTTTATCACCCACACAGTCAGGTCCACCTATGCGCCCCCTGACACAGGCATGGTGGTGGACCGAATGCCCCAGTTGCTGCACCATGTCCCTGGCTGTCACACCACAGGGCACATTGGCAGCACACCATGTCTGGGGTACCTGTCAGTGTCATTATGCTATGCTGGCTGCGGTACTGTCCCCGCTCCTACATACCACATGACTTGTGTGGACCGCCACATGGGTGTGTCATGTGCATCACTTATGCCATATGTGGTTGCATGTGTCATTGCAGTCCCAGCAGGTTATTAATGTTGCAGTATCCATGTCATGCACCTACATATGAGCCATCCATCCTGTATGGTAGCAATTTCAAATGCCTGTCAGAGTCCACTGTTGCTGAAAATGAATGCATCCTGGCATGACCCTGGATACCATGCCATGACGTCCAGGATGTGACAGTGGCTAACACATAACACTTGTACAGTCATGGAGCAGAAATGCCTCTGATTAATATAGGCATCCTGGTCTGCTGTTGGCACCCATATGGCGATATAGGTGCAGTACTCAGTCTATTGCCCCCAGCACCCATGGAAATATGGCAATTCGATAGAATGCCTGTTGCACTGCCTGCTACTGCTGTGCATCCATGGGGAACTGCATGTAGAGGTATGCCCTGTGTACCAGGGTGTCAACAAACATCCTTAGGCACCTGGACACTGAGGCCTGGGAGATACCCACAGTGTCTCCCCTCGGGGTCTGGAAGCCCCCGCTAGCTAGGACATTTCTGGGTGTGAGTTATTGGCTTGGGGGAAGATAGCCTTGCCTTTCTGGCCCCACCACAGGGGGCAATCCATGGGGGAAACTACAGGGCAAGCTGAGTCAGGGATGGCAGATGCTAAGCGGGGGAGGCAGGGACAGGGCCGAAGAGCTTGCTGTACACCATACTACACATTACTGAAGTATGCAGTTGCACAAAAGATGCACCTAACCAGCCAACGTGTACAGAATATGCACTTTTACATTGCATATTATCAACAATGTATATTTTTCGGCTGAAAAGGCCCCTCTTGTACAATGGAATATTTTTGCAAATTGTGCAGAATTTCATTGAGTTAGGTAATTTAGTGAAAACAGTGTGAAGTGAGGCACTTTAATTTCACCCTACTCTGGTTACAGTACTTACAGTATATTCATTGTATTAGATGCCTACAAGAAGGCAAACCTCATACTTCAGTTTACTGAGACAGGTTAGTACTTTTCTCCAGGACAACCAGACATTTTTCTGCTTGCTGCAATAATTATGTGAAGTTTGCCCCTGTGTATAATTTTGGAATCCACACCTGAAGAAAGATAGGGACAGTCTGGAAGCAGTGCAGAGGAGGGCCACCAGGATGGTCTTGGGGCAACACAGAGAACATAAAAGGAAGGATGTGAACATGTATGCTCAGGAGGATATTAGGAAATGAGGGAACATGAATGAGACATTTATGTCCCTTTTCAGAATCAATTGTGTAGACCTAGTGACTTGTTCACAGTAAGTTCAATAGTAATACTTTTGCCAGAGGTAACACCATGAAACTGGTGGAGAAGGAGAAGGTCAAAAAATATGTCAGAATTCACCTTTTTAACGAAAAAGTAGTGGCAGAATAGAACAAATGTCCAGATAAATTCACACATGCTGAGGCAGTGGAATGGTTTGAGAGGGAATGGGGGCAGCTATATGGAAAAAGTTTGGTTGGGTACAATTGAGGGGCAGGGGAGAACCTGGGGACTGACAGGGGATCAGTCGACTAGATAGGCTAGGAGGGGCAGCCTGGATCAGTCCTTTAGACAGACAGGGAGCTGCAGACTGAATCTGCTGCTGGGGCTTTTTCTGTGGTAGTTTCCATGTTACTATGTTCCATTTCTTTACACCAAACAGCAAACCTTCCCATTTTTAGAAATGGTTACCTTAACAGGCTTGCCTTAAGGACCATTACAATTGGTCAGGGATGCCATTGAGAGCTGCTCTCATTTCACTGTGAGAAAACCTGATCTGCTGTGGGGACTTTATCATCCCTTATCACCATCCTAGCACTGAAGAGTTACACTCAGATCTCAAGAGCTCCTGGGAATAAATAGGAATTAAACATAGATCCTGATGGACAAATTGGAAGCACCAAGTTAGGGCGACAGTAAAACTGCTGACCTCCCGCACAGTGACGGCACAATGCTGATACAGGCATTGTGCCGCCCAATCCCCCCGTGTTTTCTGTAGGGGGCTGTGCCCCCCACACCCCCCAAACTTTAGGATTCTCAACTCCAGGTCAGAGTTGGTCTGGGGAGGGGGCAGAACACTGGGGAAAAGCGAAACACAGAAACGGACCATTACAGAGACTGTCGCTGTAGTGGTCTTTTTCCATGTTTTGCTGTCGGGGTGTTGGGCAAAAGGGGGCCACCCAACAAATTTTGGTGCTTTTCAAGAAACAGATAAATCTGAATTATTCAATGAAAAATATAAATCTTCTCTAGATTCATATCTAGCTCATCCAGCAGTCCCAGCATTTCATATTTGATTTAGTAAGAAGACAATGTGAAAAGAGAAAACTTGCCAAGAGTCTTTTCCAAGGTCTGCTTAACCCAGTTTCATTGTGCCTGTGTGATCTGTACCTCCACATCTGTTAAATATCTAATGTTGAAACTGTGGGAAGCCACTAGGATTTGTTTAAAGTGTTTTCTTTTTCATGGGGGGAGTCAGCAAATATTGTTTAAGCTTAAATACTTCTTTTTAATAAATTCAATTTATTAAGCATTTTCATAAAAACATAGTACAATACCAGCATCACATTAGCACAATACCTTAAACATTCATTGACAGTGTTGCCAACCCCTCCTTTTTTATTATGTTGGCTTGCACCTGCTCGCAAGCCAACATCTTGTGGTAGTAGCAGATTTTGGAGGCGCATCAGTGTGGTCGAATGCAGGATGCGCTTTAGGAGGTGTGTCCGTCATTCTTCAATAAGCCAGCATGCAGGCACTCACACAAGAAATATGTAAAGTGGTCAAAACTTGTAAAGAAAGTGCCACTGTAATGACAGACAAGCTCGACATGCAGCGGCACAATAACTGGCCTCCCTATGTGCCTTTCCTGGTGAAGTATTTCAATAAACATGGTGGCAGTAGCTGCCGCCGCTGCCTGCTGCACAATGCCTACAAAGCCGACTTCAGGGGTGCCCAATCCCCCTGTTGGCATGCTAAATAACCCCCCCCAAGACTGTGTGGCACATTGGAAGCGCAACCCAGTGTGCCTCCCCGTAATCAAAGCTGACCTTCATTGGCATGTTCTGGCCCCACCCCCCATTCTGTGCCGCACTAGGAGCCCACTCCAGTGTGCACAACAGTTTTTCATACACCTGTTAAAAAAGAAAACTGCCTGCGCTGTTCATTTTTTTTTTTTTCAATTACCTGAAAGAAAGAAACCGGTCCCTTGCTGTGGGGTCCCTTCCCCCAACCCACAGCCACCATTTGTGCACCCCACCTCCCCCATCCCCTCACCCCATACTCACCTCCAGAGTCTGGCGCAATGATCTTTGGTGGACCGGAAACATGTCTGGACTCTTCAAAGTCGACCGCAAACTGAAGAAATGCTGGTAAGCTGTATAATGGCATAAATGTTTTTTTTTTTTCAACTTAGGTAGATATCTCAGCTATTTTTGAATTTTGCCTCAAATTTTCAACATTGGGTGCTTGGGACCCCACCTCATGAACCATGCACTGTCTTCTCATTACTTGGCCCGAAGGTTATTTATGTATCAAAGGAAATCACCTTCAGGACCGACACGAAACAACAATGCTACTGTTCATGAGGTGGGGTCCCAAAACCATATCTTGCAAATTTGATGGAAACATTCCCCAAAAATGACTGTTATGAGCGTGTGTTGCGCAGTTTCAATGCACGCTCATAACTTTGACAGTTTTTAATATTTTCACTTCAGATTTCCAACATTGCCCTTTTCTCATACCTCCTTATGAACAGTGCAGCTGTTATTTTTCACATTCTGCTTGAAATGTGTTTTCGTGCATGTGGTACACAATGGTGTGGTCACTGCGTGAAATTAATGTTCAGGACACATTAACAAAACCCCAGTGTCACTGTTCATGAGTGGAGGTCCTAAAATGCCTATGTTGAAAATTTGGTAAAAAAAATACCCAAAATAATTGTGTTACGGGCGTGCATTGCACAGTTTCTGTACATGCTTGTGACGTCACCAATTTTTCATATTTTCACTTCAGATTTTCAACATTGTCATTTTTATACACCTTCTTATGAACAGTACAGCTGACATTTTTCACATCCTGCCCAAAATGTGGTTTCGCACATGTCACACAATGGCGCAGTCACCGTGGGAAATCAAAGTTCGGGCCAGATTAACAAAATCACAGTGACACTGTTCATGACCGGAGTTCCCAAAATGCCTATGTTGAAAATCTGGTTAAACAAATCCCCAAAATAATTGTGTTACAGGTGTGTGTTGCGCAGTTTTTATGCACGCTTGTGATGTCACCAATTTTTCATATATTCACTCCAGATTTTCAACAATGCCATTTTTTTACACCTCCTCATGAACAGTGCAGTTGTCATTTTTCACTTTCTGCCCAAAATGTGTTTTCGCACCTATGGTGCCAAAATGCACAGTCGCTGTATGAAATCTTCTTTTGGCAAACAAACTCATAGTGCTGCTGTTCATGAGGTGGGGTCACAAACGGCCCATGTTGAAAATTAGAAGTGAAGATACCAATAAGTGCCCTGGGCATTAGGGTTTCCAACCATAATGCCCCACCCTGTACAGACTGACAGGCATCAGGGGTGTGACTTGGCATTGTCAGCTGTAATGCTCACACCATTCCAGCTCCCACCCTGCAGCTAGTGGCAGGCATCGAGGTGTGCCTTGGACTCTTCAGCCCCAACGTTCACCTCATTCTCCTACACTGCACCCATGTCAGTATATTTCCTTATGGAATGGGGTGAGCATAAGGCCCAAAGACCCCAAGGCACATCGCGGCACTTGTCAGTCTCTACGGGGTAGGGTGAGGTGAAATGGCATGAGCGTTATGGCCAATGATCCAAAGACACACCCCAATGCCTGACACTCTCTGCATGGTGGGGATGGGGTTGGTGTCAGTTCACTACCTTGCTGCCAATCCTATTGTGCATCTCTCTCTAACTCCTGCACTACCAATGCCAGTGCCAGCAAGCCAACATTCAGCATTGACAAATGCTTGTTCCAAAACCCACAGTCAACGTAATACAGAGGTGCTTAACATCACTGATTCTAAAAGTAAACAAAACACAAACAACAAACATTGATACAAGCAACAAACAGTTAATAACTCATAACTAATACTTGACACACAGGTAGACAAAATCATAAAACAGCAAAAGACTGAATTTAGAACATAGCAGAAGTAGTCACGGCCCTGCAGTCTACACTATACTAATTTATCTACTGGAGCAGGAATCATCTCATTATAGAGGGAGCAGAAGTGAGCATGCGACTGAGAGCAGCCATGCCCAGAGTGAAAGAGGCAAGCCTCAACAGCAACCACCCTAACCAAGATCAACAGTTTAAGTAAGCAAAACTGAGTGTGTTAAAATAGTATTATAGCCTCCCCCAACCCGACCGCATGCTCTCTAACCCAAACAGATTACTGCCTGTTCCAATAGGAAGAGTGACTCCAAATACCTATCCCATCACTCTTCAAACTCAGCAGACCAACCTTTCAGATCATATGTCAGATGCTCCAACTGGGGCATTTATTTATTATTTATTGAATTTTGTTGAACGGGTAGGCCCACTGAGACTAGAAGTCCCTTTTTCAGGGGCGACCCGGGGGGGGGGGAGATACAGATGGTAACCAACTAAAACTGAACCAGATTAAGCTGTTGGTGATATTTTTAGTGAATAAGTGTAAATTTGGCCAGGGCACCAGGGAAATTCCCCTACTCTCCTGCAGGGGGACTTGCTGTTACGAGGACATGCTACAGTCAGTCTCAGGCTGGCGACCGAAGGGAATGGTCGTCATTTAGAGTTGAAGCTGCAGTCTGCGGCTCAGTTTGGACTTATGGAGGATTCTGGTGCTTTTACTGAGGAAGCTGTGAGAGATGCCAGAATAAAGCATCAAGAAAATCCTGAAGGTGATCTTTTATTTTCTGGCGTTTCTGCACCAGTGGATTTGCTTGCATCAATGGAGCCGATTTCTGAGCAGGTTGAGTTTCAGGCACGAGGCGCCGACAAGGAGTGTGCAGATGGTTCTGTTGTTCGGAGACCTGCAGTAGAATCTCCTCTGTCAAACCCTGCTCCTGACTCTGTCAATCCGTGAGTAACACCTCAGCTGCTTCAGGCTGATGTCGGTGCTACCACGGCAGAAAGAATGCGGAAGTCTTTTCGGCTTCCTACATTGAGCGCTCCTTTCACAGCCAAAAACTGGTCTCCCGAAGATTCTTTACTTCATTCAGGTTGGATGAGAATGGAGGATGTGAGATGGGTACCTGATCCAGACTGGATGACTTTTTCAGGTGAGCAGTGTACTCCTGGCCCTTCTAAAAGGCCGTCTGAAGGCCCTGACTACTTGCCTACAGGACCTGCACTAGTGACTCTTCCCCCAGTTAATACTTCTAGTGCACAGGGGATTCCAAGACTCCTTTACCTGACTGCTCCAGAGACAGACCCCCCCCTCCGAGATGGGGAAATCAACGAAAGGACCCCACCTTCTCTGATTTATTTAGACATAACAAAGTGGACCAAGCACCTAGGAGGAATGCAGTCCACCTTCATTATAGGGGTGGGCTGCAGGATCATCCAGACAGGCAATATATTGCTAAACATTTGTTGAAGGATTCGATGGGTTTCATTGCCTCTGACATTTATGCCCTCATTAACATCAGAGGGGAGGACACTTTTGACATCAGTTTTAAGACTTTTTCTGGTTTAGATTCTTTCTGGAGAAAGTATGATACTATAAAATATCTTCCATTATGGGCCCCGTTTTGGGCCATTCCATTGACTAAACCCCTTTACAAACTGTAAATGTCATGTTTAGGAATGAAGGGGTAAACGTGGGGTGCATTTACTTTTGGTTGGAAAAAAATTGTCAGGTATTGGGTCCTCCTTCTGCTATCATTGATTCGGAAGGTATTTGGATGGGTAGCTGGCAATTTAAAGTAAAATTGTTAATGCTAGGAGATGACATCCAGCACATCCCCAATAGTTTTTTCTCTAGGAAAGGACAGGGGGATTGTGTTTTACCCAGGACAGCCTAAGGCCTGTTACAAGTGTGGGAGTCGTAGACATTTGAGCAGCACTTGTGATAGAGTAATTTGTGCACTTTGTGGGGATTATGGCCACACCAGTAATGTTTGTTGGAATGTGCACAAATTTAATCTGTGTGAGAAAAGGGGCCACGCATACCATCAATGCCCCAGGCAGGTCAGAACAGACAGGGTGGCCTAAACAAGGATGATCTGGTTTCTGATGCGCAGGATAGGTATAGGCCTCCTCTGCATACTTAACTGCAGAGTTCAAATTTGGCCGGTCATTTCAGCCATTCTCTGACCCTTTTGAAGCATGTAAATATAAAACAGGGCATAAAGTAATGGAAGGTTTATTTGATACAACCGGTGTTCTCAAACATTCGGTGGTTGAGATTTTGGATATTATTAAGGTAGCTTTAACTGATTCTTTGGGGACTGGTTTTTGTTCAGAGTTGGTTTAGAATCAGGAGGTGACCTCTCCTACTCTTCAGCTTTTGGAACAGATTGTTTCAAACATTAATGGACCCATTATGCTTCCTGAAGTTTTAGGGGTCATTTCTAGTTTAAGGGATGGTGTTTCCCTTGGGGAAGATGGCTTAACAAACACATTTTTTAGAGCGTTTAAGGATGTGCTGGGTGAAATATTGGTGGCCACTTATAATGATATGGTGATTTCTGGAACCATGCCTCATGGCTCTACCAATGCTATTTTGATTTATTTATATAAAGGAAGTGATAAACAACACCTTTCTAATTGAAGGCCGCTCAGTCTTTTCAATAGCAATTACAAAATGTTGTTATATGTTTTATGCAAACGGTTACAGAAGGCAGCTGAAGAACTCATTCACCCTGTACAAACTTGTTCGGTCCCTGGTAGAAATATACAATTGAATTTAAGATTGTTGAGGGATGTTTTTGAATATGGGTCTCAGGGAAAATTGAAAGGTTTTGTGTTGGCACTTGATCAGCCTTCGATAATGTTTCACATGACTTCTTGTTTAAGGTGTTATTTAGTTATGGTATTCCATCTAATTTGGTTACCTGGATTAAACTATTATATACCCAGGTTTATATTTGTCCGTCGGTGAAAAATGTTTTAGGTATTCCGGTTTTGTTGTGGAGAGGGGTCCGACAGGTGTGTCCCTTCAGCCCCCTGTTATATATTTTTAGTCTTGACCCCTTGGTTCGAGTTATTTTGAATGCCACTGATATTGTGGGATTGTCTCCTTTAATTACTGTCCCTACTCTAAAACTTTCAGCTTATGCAGATGATGTGTGCCTCTTTGTTTCAGATGTGCATTCTGGTGTTCGAGCTTTACAGCGCTTTGATAGTTTTGCTCATTTGTCTGGGACTGGTTTGAATTATAATAAAAGTAATGCATTACAAATTGGTTCTTCTGATCAAATCGATTCTATTGCTGGCATACAGGTGCAGAAGGGGCCTCTGAAGATTTTGTTGTTGTTTATTTGGAGCTGGGGACATGGCTTTCCATAATTGGAATACTAAACTGTTCTTGGGAGAGCAAAAGGTGTCACGTTGGAAGTCTTGGGAATTTGGTAAATTAAAAAGGGTCCAGATCATTAAACAATTTTTACTTCCACTTTTTTTGTATTTAGCTTTTGTTTTTCCTGTCCCCAGTGTATTGGAAACAAGGCTATTTAGTGTGTTTTTTCAGATGGTTTTGGGTAGTCGGTTAAATCCGGTTAAAAGAGATTTTACGTACCTCCTGGTTTCCCAGGGTAGCCTGGGAATTACTAACCCAATAGTTTTTTTTCATTCTTTTTTTATATTTTTGACTTTTGGTTCTTTACTGAGGAATGCTACCTCATTATGAGATCCCTGGACTAGGGGGCCTTTTCAGGCATTTGACGAAACCTGGGTTACAGAAGTTCCTAAACTTTGTGGGGTAGTTTCCATTCCAGGTTTTGCAACCCCTACTGTTAAGAAATTTAGATTATGGGGATTTGATAAATTTGATTATTTTAATACCCTAAGGAAGGCATATGTCAAAATTATGGCAAAAGTTCACATCCCTAGGGTTGACTTTCCTAGATGTCTTCCAACTAAATTGGATTTGGCTTTGAAACTTTTGCAGGATAAAAGGATTCCACAACATATATGGGATGTGCAGTGGCTGAGTTGTCATGGTAGATTAGGGGTGAAAGGCAACTGGAAACATAAACCATTGTCTGAAAAGCAGTGTTTGAGGCCTGATTGTGAGGGGCAGGAGGAAACAATGGAACATTTCTTCATTCTGTGCACTTATGTGAAACGATTTTGGAGAGATTGCTCTATTAGGTGGAATCGGGGCCCTGTGCAACATCTCCAATATGAATGTTTAATTTTGGGTAAATATACAGGTTTTTATAGAAAATATCATCCAAGCACCTTGAATGTTATATTTGCCTGCCTCAGATATCATTTATGGTTCTCATTACAGCACATTACTACTTTACCATCAGTATTATTTGCCAGTGTTGAAGCATCCCTGATCCAGCTTAAACACAGGGAATACATGGTTTTTGATAGAGGGAAGTTTAGTGATCTGTGGCAACATGTGCATTAGTTGGGGTAGTTATTTGTTTATTTTTCTATACTTTCAGGGCTGTACTTTTTCTAAATTTCATCATTTCTGAACCATTGTGCATGTATATATCTCTTTGAGTGTACAACTGATTTCTAGTGTGATTTTTGTTGATTTTCCTTCAGTTTTGTTTTTGGATGGTTTAGTCACCTGATGTTATGTATTCTATTTTCAATAAAAAAATTCCCCTACTCATTGTTAGGGGGAGCTGCTGCTGGAGTGTATGGCCAGTCTTCCACAGAGCGTGAGCAGGAGAATGGTGGAGAAGCTGGAGACTGATGCAGCAGATCAGCAGACTGGATTACTGGGTATGGAGGCTCAAGCCATGGAGGAAACATGAAAAACAGCTCGGTCTACTCCTGTACTGGATTGTTGGAGATAATGTGGATCATACAAATTGCAGTGTCTGCTGAAGGAGGAGGAGGAGCACCAGGACCAGACCAAGTACGCTCAGTTGGAAAATGCATACGAAGCGGTAATGCAGTGGAACTAAAATCACCAGTCGGTGCAGTTTACAGCAATATGACAGTGGTGGTCGACAGAGGATGGCCGTATGCAGAAGGAGCACCATGGATTCAGGAGAGTATGGGATGGATGGTAGCTCCCGGACCAGCAGGTACTGTGCAAGCAGAGACTCAGGAAGCACTCACGACTCTTCCAGAGTCTCAGGCAGGAAAAGATCCAATAATTGAGGAGACTGTTGGTGGGGCGTCTCAGCCCCGAGAATCTTGCTCCAACCATGGAATGAAGCTTTCTGCTTCAGGCACACTAAATGATCCACCGATGCAGACTAAATTTACAATAGGGGTGTAAGGGGGAACTATGAAAAAAGGTCCCAAGAAAGCTGTTTGTGGAGAACAGGCTGGTAAAAACAGTGGGGGCACTTCAAAAGGAAAGTTTTGGGATGCAAGAAGGGGTACTACTGTTAAGTTGGGGGCACCTGAGTCTTCTCTCCCAAGGGTTTACAAAGCTCTGGAAGGGGCTGGCTGGACTAAATCCCCTGATGGGAAAAGATGAGAGGCCAATTATGCTGGCTCTGTTAATGGTTCAGGGTCACCCTCTGTTCCCGTCCTTTCACAAACACCTGGAAATACTTTTTTGGACACAGGTGTATCACAGATTTCGCCAGAGCAACGAATAGGCCAGGGGACTGGTTCAGCTCCAGGTGATGTTACCCCATCAGATATTTTGCAGGATACAAGGGCCCTTGAAGATTCAGGGCATGTAACATCTCACATTGCTCCTTCTGAGCCTATGGAGCCAATCACTATGGGACAATCAGCTGCTGCTGGCACTAGTCTGGAGAGAGCTGCAGCTCCTGCCCCTAACCCTTCCAGAAATGTTTGGTATTCTAATGTTCTAGAGAGGCTTTTTCCTGATGCCACACACCTGGCCTCTGAACCTGGAAAAAGGCAGAACACTGTCCATCTGAAGTATGGGGGCTGTTCTTCTGATCTACCTGATCGCCACTATGTGGGCTGGACTTTAATTAAGGATAGCATTAAGTTATTTGCATATGAAGTGTATACTTTGATACATATGCCCAGAGATTCCCTATTTGACATCAGCTTTAAACACCCTGCTGGGTTGGAACGGTTTTGGAAACAATACCAACTGCTTAAAAACACACCCCTCTGGCAACCATTTGTGGCTATTCCATTAACAAAACCAACCTTTAAATGTGTCACAATACTGTTTCATAATGAGGGAGTCAATGTCACTGATATCACATTCTGCTTGAAACAAAAATGCAATGTGATTGGCTATCCAGAGCTCATCTTGGATGATGAGCACTTTTGGACGGGTGGGCGGAAATTTAAAGTGACATGACAACAAGTTAATAATGAAATGCAGCACCCACCAAACTGCTTTTTTCTGGGTTGGGACAGGGGTGTGATTTTTTACCTGGGCCAACCCAGGGCATGCTATCGATGTGGTGACATTGGTCATTTGAGTAATGCCTGTGAGAAGCAGAAATGTGGGTTATGTAGGATGGTAGATCACTTCAGCATAACGTCCCCTAATCCTATGCGATGTAATTTTTGTGAAGATCAGGGGCACACATTTCGCACTTGCTCCTGGGCATCCCACAACAGCCTGGATCAAGCTCTGTGGGCTGAACAAGTTCTCTATGTCACAGTAGCTCAGAAAGAACACCTAAAGCTGATTACAGACCCTGTGCAAGGTAACCAAAAAAGGCCTAGTACAGTTGCCCCTCAACCAGCACCTCTATCGAACACGGCAAGACCAACAGCTCCCCCCCAACCTTCTGACTCTGAGGTACTGTCCACCAGCGTGAGCAGTAGTCTGACTGATCAGTCTCCTGAACAACCCAGGGAGGTTGCCCCCCTTCAGAGACACCTGCCGCCCTCAACTCCGTTATGGACATTCCCCCTGTGGTGGTGACAAAGTCTGCATCTGTCCCTACTGTGACAGATATGCTCCCACCAGCAGGTGTTGCAGGAGCAGGATTCAAAATGGTCACTAGATCCAAGGCTATAGCAGCTTCATCCACAGCGCTAAAGGCTTCAGTTTCCTTGGACCCCATAGAGGTCCATAATCAATATGCTGTCTTGCAAGACCAGAGCTGGGCTGCTTCTGAAGATGAGTCAGATGTTTCCTCAATGGCTTCTTTCTAAACAAAGCAGGTTATGGAGACTGCCACCCCAGGGAAACTTAAGTCTATGAAATGGGAAAAAAGAGGAAATGCATTAATGATGTCTTGTATTTTTCATTATGCTTATGTGTCTCATTCTCTTTCACTGTATACTGATGGCTGCTGTTAATTTCCTTATGTGTAATGTCAATAGTATTAAAGCTGACACTAGGAGACAGGTTACTGTTCAGATCCCACAAGGGTTGCAGTGTGAGGTGGTGTTCCTTCAGGACACCAGGTTGCATATTATCTCTGAGATAAATCAGGCTAAAAGAGAATGGAGATGGGGTCCCTCTCTGTGGTCAGCTAGAGAGTACACTTGTTCTGGTTTGTTTTTTTTGTTTTTAGAGAAATATATTTCTGTTAGCAAAATTGTGGATGTATGCCCAGGGAGGGCCACAGTAGTAGATGTTGTACTATGTCAGAAATCTATGTGCCTAATTAATATTTATATCCCCCAACTTAAAGGTGAGAGAACAAAATTGTTGCATCAGCTGGAACCTTTTTTGTATAGCTTTCAGCTAACACTTTGGGTTGGGGACTTTAACTGTGGTTTAACTAAAAGAGATTGGGGGAGGAAGACTTCTAAAGCGTATTGTGACACCAATTGGTTAATTCCATATTACATAGATCTGGCTTTCAAGATGTGTATGACATTCTGCGGACCACATCGAGTCACACCTTCTACAAGGGGCACCTTTCTTCTCATACTGATTTTTGGTTTACCCCCAACATTTCCCCCATTGCTGGAGTTAAGGTTATCTCCTTGGAATCTACTGACCATGCTGCAGCTCAGGTTAAGGTGGCCATAGCACAGCATGCACAGGAGGTAGAGGGTATTGGCGGATGAATACTTCATTATTGCAGGATGCACAAATCCGAGGAGAGGTTGTGAAATGCTTGCAGGCACGTAACTCTGTTAAGGCACTCTATGATAAGCTACTGGATTGGTGGGAGGACACCAAATTTGACATGAAACAGCTGATGATACAACTCTCACACAATATAGCTTGTTTCAACTATTATCAGTACTTGAAATGGAGAGCTTGTTTCTTACAACTCCTTACGAAAATGAGGGACACGGGCAGATCTGACCATACAAATCTGAGAGGTAAAGGAGAAAATGTTCTCTTTTCAGTATGATTGGAAGATGGAGCAAAAATATGGGACACAGGGGTCTCACTTTCAAGTCAATCCATACGATAGTTATTTGGATCATTTAAAACATATGGTTATCACTGCATTACAGCGCACATATGGTACACTCACTGCAGATATGGACTCCTTAAGAGTTCTAGTTCAAAAGCACAGAGAAAATAAATTTCAGAAGAAGGAGGAACTGTCTCCTACAGTTGATTTTTTTTCTAGCAGTCAGCCCCCTAGACTCATTGATGTACAGACTTTAAACAGTCCTATCTCTCAGCAGGAAGTTACACATGCTATACACTATCTGTTCTTACATACTGCACCAAGTTTGGATGGGATCCCTAATGAGTTTTACAAACAGTTAGAAAACTATCCGGTGCCCATGTAACATGATGTTTTTCTGGAAGTACGATGGAGATGTACTTTAAGTTCAAGTATGACAGAGGGAGTTATGTTTTTCTTATATAAAAAAGGTGATCAGACAGATATTAGGAACTGGAGGCCTTTGAGCCTTTTTAACTCTGACTACAAAATATTGGCAAAGATCCTTACATATTGTTTAGCCCAGGTTGCACAAACCCTCATATTAGATTCTCAAAATTGTGCCATACCAGGACATAATCTTTTCTAGTTGCCAGAAGAGGAAATTCACCACACCATTTAAAATAGCACTCAATACGGACTCCACCCTTGAACAGGTTCACTTTTTCCGGTACCTTGGCATCATAATCGATGAGTCCCTCTCTTTCGATGAACACTTAAGTAATATCACTAAGGCTGCAAACAGGAAGTTGGGGACATTCTACAGACTCTGCTTCTGCCTCATCCCTGAAGCCAGGCTCCAGGCAATCAATGACACAATCCTGCCACTCCTGGACTATGGAAACTTGGTTTATGGTGCTGCCATGGACACTGGCCTACACAAAGTCTACCTTGCCCTCAATAAAGCATTCAGATTTGTCCTGAATGAAGATTGCATCACACACACATGTGTGCTCTGCATAAGGACAAAGTGGCTCCCCCTCTGGGATAGAATAAAGCTCCAGACCTGCTTACTAGGAAAGAAGGCCCTACTGGGACTGGCACCTGTCTCCCTGCGGGTGTTATTCAGACCTGCCCCAGGTGAGCATGCCACAAGAAGTGTCTCCAGGCATGCCTTAGCTGTTCCCTTCAGGAAATCAGCCCAGGAGAGATGTGCCTTCGTGGTAAGGACTCCACCTGGCTAAATGAGCTTCCAAACACAATCACCAGCCTTCAACATCTTAAGGCACTTCAAATCCGAACTCCTTCAGTCCATCTCTCCTCTGGTCTGCTGCTTGTGTCAAACGTAATCCCAGCATCCTGCCCACCACTCAACTGCCCACTTGCTCTGGCTGGGTTGCACCTACTCCCTCCCTCCCACCTCTATCCCCCTACCAACTCCCCCACTTGTCCTTTGTCCAGTACCCCTCACTACCTCCCCCACATGCCCTCTGTCCAATTCACCCACACTACCTCCTGTCTGATCACCTGTCTACTTCCTCTGCTCCCAACTCCTCCCCTCCACCTACCCTCTATCCAGCACACCCACACTACCTCTAGCCCATTTTCCTGACCTCTTCCTCCCCTCCCACTCCCCCCACCTACCTGCACTTGCCAAACCCTAACTTGTCTTTCTGCACTTAACTTCTCTCGGATGGCTGCACACTGCGTACCTTCACTGGGAAACTGACAATGCTACCAGCTGCTTCATTCATGTCTTGACTTGTGTAAACTGTAACTGTACTTGCTACGCCTTCCTATGTAAACTCTACATTAGTAGTACAACCCTGGTGTCAATTTGTCTGCTGTAATTATGCTGTTGCAACAAAATGTATCTCCTTAAATGTTGATGAGGATCCATTGTAAATTAGCTCTTAGCTCAAAGGTTTGTAATTCCGAGTTCCCAATAAATAAAAAAAATAAAAATAAACATAGCACATAACTTATTGTTTATTAGGGAACTTGTGGACCAGGATTTAGATGACCAGCTAGAGGGTTATCTTTTGTCCCTGGACCAGGAAGCTGCATTTGATTCCGTTAGGCATGATTACCTATGGCAAGTTTTACAGTGGTATGGGATCCCTGAAGGATTTATATTACCGATTAAAGCATTATATTCTGAGCACAGATAAGACCTTTAGTAAATGGACACATAGGTCCTGCTATGTATTTGAAAACAGGTGTGCGTCAGGGATGTCCCCTTAGCCCACTTTTATATGTGTTTGATTTGGACTCTTTGCTTTGAGCCATAGAGGCTGACTCCAGGGTTGTGCCTATCACCAATCAAGTAGGCCATCGTTTTGGGAAAATGTCGGCTTACGTTAACGATTGTGTCCTTGTGGTAGCTGATTGGGTGTCCGGGGAATATCTTTTGGATTTTTTGGATGGCCTATCTCCATTGACAGGGATGAGCATTAACAAATTTAAAAATGTGGCATTACCTTTAGGGAATGCAGAGAATCCAGTTCAGTCGGATATACCTGTACAACAGGATTTTAGGTGTTTATTTTGGTACTGTACATGCAGCTCACTTGAATTGGAAGGAGAAACTTGTTAGTGCTCAGCAAAAGGTTCCGAGATGGAGAGCCTGGAGTATGATGAAACAGAAAAGGGTTTTTCTACTCAGAACCTTCATAGTTCCAATTTTTTTACATGTAGCACAGGTTTTTGCTCTGCCTTTTGAGCTGCATGTTACAATGATGAGTATTTTTTTCCAGTTAGCCTGGGGTAGCAGACTCAACCCAGTTAAAAGGAATCCTACCTATCGATCATGGCAGGAGGGTGGCCTTACTATGATTCATCCCTTGGTATTCTTTTTTAGCATTTTTTTCTATGCTAACATCAGACCACTCCTTCAAGGGTAGAGCAATTTTTGGTCAACTAGCTTTCATGTTTGGTGACTGCAGTTCTTTACACCATGGGGTATAGGGAAGTGGTCAGCTAGGGAAAATAAATTGCCAATGCATGTTCAAGTTACAGTACACTGAAATATGCAAGACTTTGGAAAATTGATCTACAAGGGTTTCAGTCTCTTAATAGGAAACAGTTTTATGAGGATATTTTGGTTAGGTGTTATTATGAGGAACCTGTGTTTAATGTTAGTCCTCAGATACATGTTTCTCATCTCTTGGCTGCAATGCTGGAAAAACGTATTCCTCGTAAAGTGGTAGATGTGATGTGGCTCTGTGGGCACAGGAAGCTGAATGTAAGGGCAAATCATAAGCACAAAGGTCTGGAGGAAAGGATGTGCTTGCATGTGAACTGTATCAATCAACTGCAAACTATGCAGTATTTGTTTTTTGACTGCATTTATATGTTCCCTGTGGAGGCAGCTTGATTATATGTGGATCACTACTTGCTTTCAGTATATGTCATATGAAACACTTGTCTTTCTGCGTTCTGGTTGAAATGGAATAGAGTACTGTTTAAGTTATTTTTGCATGTCACAAATGGGTAATCTTGCAGACCTGCTGCCTCTCCGTTTTAAAGGAGGCTGACATTTCATTGCAAGATGTCATTTTTAAAGTACAAGCTGAGTTGCATGCAGTTTTTCAATATGAGACCACACGGCTTGTTGTTGACAAGTGTACTCTGTTGTGGAAAGGTATAGAATGGATGGAGTAAGTAGTTTCACATGTATCTGTGGTTTGTGATTTCTTTTTCTATATTTTTTAACATTTTTTATATTATTTCCTTTTTTGTATCTCATCACAGATGTATTTTTTGGTTTGTGTTGTATGTAATGTAAACATGCCTGTATGTTTTTTGGTTTTGTTATATTAAAACATTCCCATGCTCTCTTCCAGTATTATGGGAATACCAATAAAACAGACAATGAGTAAAATATTGGGTATCTACTTTGGAAAGGGAGACATGAGTACCTATAACTGGACTATACTCTTAAAAGAAGCACAAACCAAAGTGTCCAGATGGAACGCCTGGTATATGACAAAAAAGAAACGGATATACATGATAAAAACCTTTTTATTAAGTCTATTCTTATATCTCAGTGCAGTGTTTCCTCCCCCACATAGTATGGAGACAGCAATTTATGGATGCTTTTTCCAGTGTATCTGGGGAAGCCGTTTGAATTCCATTAAAAGGGGAATTACTTACTTACCTATTAAGAAAGGGGGAAAATGTATGATTAATCCAATTGTTTTCTTTTATAGTATTTTTCTGTATACCAACATTAAACCTATCCTACAAGGAAAGACATTTTTTGGGATACATTGGATAGCAGATCAAGTATATCCCTGGATTCAGAATTGGGGATATAACACTGGAATTCCGAGGCAAAGATCTTTAATTGGGCTCCCCACCTACGTACAAGAACTGTTTAGTAAGCTTAAAAGGTATAACATACTTACACAGCTTATCTTGACTAAAGCAAGAAGAGAGTTTTATGCATACATACAGGAGACATTTTTTATTTATCAGCCTCATTATACAAATAGGTCATATACAGACATTTGCGAATCGCATAAAATGTTAACCCACTCTAGAATGCCACAATTTATGTGAGATACGTCATGATTGTGCACACACGGGAAATTAAATGTGAAGGACAACCAAAAGCATAAAGATACAACTGAAAGATTATGCCCCAGAAGGGAATGTTATTCAAATCAAACTGAAACAATGACCCACCTCTTTTTTGAATGTCTGTTTATTTTATCCTTTTGGTCCATTCTTTACAGAAATCGGGAGTGATCACCGTTCTCCCTACTCGCAAAAGATACCCTCTATTTGGGTATACTTCCACAATCTTGGATACAATACGAACCAAGCATAATTAATCTGATTTTATTAATTTATCAATACTATATTTGGCACTCAAGAGTCCAACTCACCTTGCAACAGAAAAACTTTACTCCTGAACAATTGTTTTGGACCATACACCAAGCTATTAAGCGGATTCAGCTTCAGGATAGTCCATGGTACCCCCAGCTTACTTATCTGCGATATTGGCATCACATGGGATGGTTAGACTAGCTCCACTGATGGAGAGGGTAATACTTACAGTGTTTCTGTGTTATTAAGATGGTTTTTGTTTTTTACTTCTTGCCAGGAGTACATGACATACATCAGAGCTTGGGGTAGTGAATCACACAAATTGTATATATTATTGTATAATATCTTACTGACTTTTATTGGAAATTTCATTTTCTTGTCATTTATGTTTTTTGAAATATGAATTTATTGGCAGTACAAACACTCATTCCCCTACTGATAGAAGGGGTTTAGAGATTTTATTTATTTATTTAGTACTTTTTTCATATAAATACCCATGGTTTGGGGTTAGTATGCATTAATACTTATTTACTTTAAGATTTATTTGATAGTAATTTTTGATTATTAAGATCTTATTCTGAGAATTATGAATGTATGATGAAATACTTAAAGTTAATTTATTCAGCTCTTGAATAATATATTTGATTTATATGTGCCTGATAACATGGATTGTATTGTATTTATTATTTAAAGTTCTAATAAAACATCCCCCTATCATTTTCAGGAAGCGCTCATGTGCAGAGCTTGGCTGCAATATTTTAGTAGTAAATTTTAATGGTTGCAGCACTCATTTTTAGAAACAAATTACTTTCTTAAGTTCAGTAGTAAGCCCTTAATATAAAACAGTATTCTGAATAATATGCTCCCGATATGCAAATTAGTCAGACCACCATTCTGCAGGCTGTTCTGGGCTGTAGGCTGGAAGCACGTCCTCAGATCATGATCGCGCTGTGATACACTGCAGAAATGAGCGGGGGGGGGGGCTGAAGAATCAGGCATTTTAAGTAAGTGCAACTTGTAATTTGCTGGAATTTGGCTATGCACAATGACAGAGTGAGGGAGGGTGATGTCTACTACACAGCTGTTATTATTTTTAGTCTGTGAAAACATTTATTATAAAGCAGCAAAGACAGTACCACAGTACTGACAGTCTCTCCACAGTCCACATACACACCCTAGGACATCACCACGCTAGGAACGTCTTCTGTGGAACGTCTGTGGAGATCAGGGACAGCAAACCCAAATGAGGCATACATTTGCACTGGATTTAAACACAGTATTTTACCAGATACTACACAGCAGTGATGGGACACCACTTACAAAGGTGTTCTGTACTGCTGTGTTTGGTCTGAGGGATACTATAGAATATTGCATATGATCTTAAAAAAAAAACTTTTCCCCTCTTTCTGATCCCCTGAGCCAATTTTAGCTCCTTTGCTGCCTTGGCTACCCTGACTGCCCTGCTCACCTCCCTAGATGCATTTGAGAACACCTCCCTGTCCTCCTCCCACCCAGATTTTGTGAACCTAATGAAGGCCTATCTTTTTCCCCCTCATCTTACCCTCCACTTCCTTGCTAAACCAGCTAGTTTTCTTTGACCTGGACTGTTTACTCTGTGACTTGGCACATGTGTTCATGGCATCATTCAGTCCCATCTTAATGATTGCCCACTTCTATTCAGCTTACATCCCTGGGCCGATTCCATCTAAATACACCTCTAGGATGCTGCCCATTCTGGCAATAATCTTAGCCACCTCCATCCCTGTATTGAGGAGGAACCACACTGAGCAGTGGTCGCTTCCTGCCAGAGGGTCCTGTACTACTACTACATCCTGGACTTGGACACCATTTGTTAGCACAATGTCCAGTATATTCCCCTCCATGATAGGCTCCATCACTCCCTGCACTAGGTAGCTGTCCTGGATAGCCTCCAGCAGAAACATAGAAGTTGACGACAGAAAAGGACCGCAAAGCCCATCCAGTCTTCCTGTTTCTTTTTCTACCTTATAAATGTGCCATTGACCTTTGCTCTGTCAATGGCCTATCTATTCATACTAATCTGTATTGCTCCATTATGCTTATTCCATACCTGTTTGAAGCCCTGCACTGTATTCATATCCACCACTTCCTGAGGTAGGCCGTTCCATGCATCCACCACCCTTTCTGTGAAAAAGAACTTCCTCACACTACCCCTTAATTGGCCTCCCGCTAATCTCATGCTGTGTCCTCTTGTCTTGCTGTTTTTCTTATATTGAAACATGTTAGACTCTTTCACCTTGTTAATGCCCTTAAGGTGTTTGAATGTTTCGATCATATCACCTCTCTCCCTCCTTTGCTCTAGGGTATACATATTGAGCTCCATTAATCTGTCACCATATGTTTTCTGATGCAGTCCCTGCACCATTTTGGTTGCCCTTCTCTGGACTGCCTCAATTTGGTTAATGTCCTTGTGAAGGTGTGGCCTCCAGTACTGCACACAGTACTCCAGATGGGGCCTAACCAGTGTCTTGTAAACAGGGATTATTGCCTCCCTCTTCCAACTTGTAGTACCCCTACTAATACACTCTAACATCCCCCTAGCCTCACCTACTGCTTTAGTGGTCTGCTTGGATGATTTCAGGTCATCGGTGATGATGACGCCCAAGTCTCTTTCTTCCCTTGTGACTGCCAGCAGCTCCCTTCCCAGCCTATAAGTGGTTTCAGGGTTTCTCTTCCCTATGTGCATGATCTTGCACTTCTTTGCATTAAACCCCAGTTGCCACTCTTCTGACCATTTTGCTACTTTATGCAGATCTCTTCTCATTCTGCCCACCCCATCTGGATCATCTACTCTGTTGCAGATCTTGATGTCATCTGCAAACAGACAAACCTTACCCACCAGTTCAACTGCAATGTCACTGATGAAGATATTGAAGAGGGCTGGCCCCAGGACTGATCCCTGAGATACCCCACTTGTGACTTGCATCTCTTCTGACTGCATACCATTTACCATCACTCTCTGTTTTCTCCCCATCAACCAGTTTGCCACCCAGTTGACCAACTTCTGACCCACCCGAACCTACCCAGCTTATTAATTAATCTTCTATGTGGAACAGTATCGAAAGCTTTGCTGAAGTCAAGGTAGGTGACATCAACTGCTCCCCTTTGGTCCACCACTTTGGTTACCCAATCAAAGAAATCTATGAGATTAGTTTGACAGAACATTCCTTTTGTAAACCCATGCTGTCTTGGATCCTGTGCTCCTACGGATTCCAGGTGTTGCATTATCCTTTCCTTAAAGAGTGCCTCCATAATCTTGCCCATTACTGAGTTAAGACTGACTGGTCTATAGTTCCCTGCCTCCTCCCTACCACTCTTGTGGAGCGGGGTCACATGAGCCCTTCTCCAGTCTTCTGGGACCTCTCCTATGTGCAGAGTCTCACTAAACAGTTCTGCTAATGGCTCTGCCAGTTCCACCCTTAGCTCCTTTAGTACCCTGGGATGCATGCCATCAGGTCCCATTGCCTTGTCCACCTTGAGCTTATCAAACTCTTGTAGGACCCTTTCTTTTGTGAAGGGACTAGTGCTTACCTCCCTCCCCCCTATGTCCATGGTGCTGAGCTGTGGGCCCTGCCCTACCTTCTCTTCAGTAAATACTGAGCAGAAGTATCTATTTAGGATAGATGCTTTTACATGGTCCTTCTCCTCACACGCCCCCTTATCTCCTTTGATCTTAGCAATACCACCTCTGGACTTTCTCCTTTCGCTAATGTATCTAAAGAAAGTCTTGTCACCTTCTTTTACTGTCTGTGCTAGTGTTTCCTCGTACCTGCTCCCTGGTGTGTGTTGTAGTTTCCGTCTGCCAGTCAACCCCAGGTAGGTTGAAGTCTCCCACTACAACTGTACTCCCTTTGCCACAGACCTTTCTGATTTGCTTCCCCAGCTCCCTATCCATCTCCTTGCTTTGTGAGGGTGGCCTGTACACCACCCCCATCCTGAGCTTCCTACCTTTGAGGCTTTGTAGCAATAACCATATGGCTTCTGGACTCCCTTCCCCCCTCCTCCCCTGGTACACGGTATCCCCTCCTTAACATAAATAGCCCCTCCCCTTTAACCCCCTCCCAGTCCCTGTGATACACCTTGTATCCTGGGATCATGAGATCCCAGTCATGGTATTGAGTGGCCCAGGTTTCTGAGGTAGAGGCAATATCTACCTCCCCTTCCACCATCAATGCCTGGAACTCTGCCACCTTGTTTGCCAAGCTCCATGCATTCAAGGATATAACAGTCCACATTGAGTCTTGTCCCTCCACTCCCCATCCCTCCTCCCTACACTTCCGCCTTGGTAGATTCCCCTTATTTTCTTCCTCCCTCTCTGGGAGGTGAGGCCTTCCGGTCTCTCCTGGAAGGTAACTCCCCCTTGCCTTCTGATTCAGCCCCCCTCCCAGTTTAAATCTATTTTATTTTTAATGTAATTTTCCAGTCCCTGTTTCAATGTCCTTGTACCCTCGATGTTGAGATGCAGCCTGTCCTTGCATAGAGCCCCTTATTATTTCATGCCTCACCACACTACCCTACTACCCCATACCCCATTTCCAACACCACCACTCCAGCCACCTATTAAACTCCTGTATTCTTAGTTTCCTAGCGGTGCTTGCCCTAGGTACCAGGAGTACCTCAGAGAATGCCACTGAACGTCCCACCCAATTGCATATACTCCCCACCTCCCTGAACATCTCCTGCACTTTGTCCACTGTACTGCCCTCTAGGTTGTTTGTGCCTTGATGCACTGTGATATGAGGCTTCACTCCCACCTTCTCCACACATTTCTGAATGAACTGCCCTACTCTCCCCGCTGTCATACCTGGCACACACTTCACCCAGATTCAGCTCTTCCTTGCTCCCTGACCTCCCCATCTCACCCCCTGAGCATAGAATCCCCTAGTAGAAGTACTAGATCCCCCATCTCCTGCACTACCCCCATGGTTTGCCCTCCTATGAACCCCGTTTCCCCAGTGTCCTCTCTTCTCATTTCCTGTCCTTTTCCCCTCCCTTCCTCGCTGAGTGCACCTCCACCTGCTCTCTTCCTCCTGCATCTTTTCTGTGCTCCTTCCCTTGCACAACTGTCCCCCTCCACTCAGTGTATGTCCTCTCACCGCCCCTTCATTGTGCCTCCCCCCTCACATGTTTTGGCTTCCTTTCCCCTTTAGTTAGTGTGTCCGTGACAACTCCACCTGCTTCCCTACTCCTACCGACTTCTACCCCACAGTCTTCCCTCACTCCTTGCTCCCTGTACTTCCCCCTTCCTCATGGTCCCCTATCTCCTATTCTATGTTGCCATCCTCATCCTCCTGCTCTGTTTCATCAACCAGTACCACGCACCTATTTGTTGTCTCCAACTACATGCCCACACCTGAAATTCCTCCCTGTCTCTGCTTTCCCTGACCCTCTTCCTTACTTGCTTTCACTCTATTCTCATTCCCTACCACCAGCCAACTCCTGTTTCCTGCGCGCCCTGGTTTCTGTGGACTTATCCCCCCCCCATCTTCCCTGCCCAAGTGACCCCTTTCAGCCCATGGTAGTTTGGTATATCCTGCGATGGAGCCCTACCTGTCCTCTCTCACTCATGCCTGCCCTCTCCCCCAGTTCCCATTTCAAGCTCTCTATTTCCTGCATAAACTCTCTGAACTGCCTGCACACCGGACACCCCCCACCTTCCACAAGGTCCCCAGGAACAGTGCTGTTCCACACCCATTGCAGCTCACTACCCTTCTGGATTCCCTGTGTCTCCAATCCCCAGTCAACCCTACCCCTCCACTCTTCCCCCCGTTCATCCACCTGCCTCCTTGCCCTGGCCTCCACATCCATTCTGTATCCCATAGGAGCTACTGGCCCCCATTACTTAGTCTGGCCAATTTCACTCTGTAGACTCACTGCACCTCATACCCCTCCCTGTGCCTGCTCTTACTCAGCATGGCCTGCAGCCTGCTGTCCTTCCTCCTGACCCCCTGCGGGTGCCTCTCAAGACACCATACTCCTGTGTCTTGGCACTCATGCGTTGGGGTCACTCTCAAGAGGGATCGCTGGGCCCCCTGTTAAATATATCAGGACTCCAACCACCCGATAGGCCCTGTTGAGTCATGTGACCACAATTGTCCTACCCCTGAAAGCCATACCTCACCCTCCCTCTCTCAGTGTCCTCCCACCACCCATTCCATGTAAATCCCTTCTAAGCCCAGCTCCCATTCAATCATTTGCCCACACAGACAAGTAAAAACAAATATCGCAGTCCTCAGCACAGCACTTAGCTGGTGTTCAGGTCCTTTATCTAACCTTCCACTCCCTGATGCTGTGACACACTCTAGTCCTCTAGTCCCGGGAGAAACTTCAGGTTGGAGAAAATAGGAACAAGCAGGGTACCCCAAGACACATCTCCTAAGAAGTAACTAATCCTCTTCCATGCCTTTATTAAGTGTTCAACTAAGGGACTTTTGGGGCTAACCACCAACACCCATAACCCACCCTGGCTCAGATAAGCCATAGTACTGTGCCGTCTTCTGTCCTAATCCAGGGACACCCATGTAGCCCCTCTTAGGCCCGTAATCCAGTCTGTAATCAATTTAGCCTGTGCCACCAGATGATATAGATTAACATCTGGATAATTTAGCCTGCCTTTACAGGGGAGTTTTTAAGCCTTTAAGCTAATTCTGGGTCTTTTCTGTTGCCAAATCAAAGACTAAAGGTCTTTTTTTATGTAACCCCATCGGAAGCATCTGGCTAGGATACAACACCCATGGCAAAATATTCTTTTTAATTATATTTATTTTCCCAAGCCAGGATGTTGGGAAGCCTAGCCATCTCTGGAAATAACTCGAATACTTTAAGCATAAAATATCTTTATCTTCAATGAAACTGAAGTGGAACATACAATCATTGCTTGTAAAGAGAGGTATTACGCAAGGCCTGTCCTTCATGAAACATCCTGTCACTCTGTGGCCTTGACATTTTAAAGTAGTATAGTGAGTAGATATCAGTAGCAGAGATGATTTAGAAGAAGAAGAATCAGCATTTATATAGCACATTTCACGCACAGTATCCCAAAGCGCTTTACAAGCAATGCTAGACTGGTAGTGAAGGGACTGAATGTGTGGTGGCGGCCATATCACACATCATCACCCACACACAGCCTGGATAATTGCATGAACCAGTTTATGGGAAGGGGAATGTTGGCCAGGACACTGGGAATGCTCCCTGCTCTTTGCGAAGAGTGCCCTGGGTTCTTTTACTTCCACCTTGACACCCACCAGGACAACACCAGGATGGGCAGAAGGGACCCTCGGTTTAACGTCTCATCCGAAGGACGGCACACCCCAGCAGTACAGCACCCCCCAATACTGCACTTGGATGCTAGCGATTTTTAGGTCCAGAGGCAGATATGCTACCAACTGAGCCACGCTGACACCTTAACCAAGATTTGTAGACACCCCCATTTGAAAACACAGATTGCTTCTTGGTGGTTGTTCTATTTCAAATAATTACTTCATGTTTCCCTTCTGTGCACATTCACACTGCATTTTGATAAATGACTGCTTTATTTGGGGCTTCCGCATGTTATAACAGTAATTCACTATTAAGCGGAACAGCTTAACTTATATTTGTGTTACTGACACTTTAAGAACATTTTAATTTATGATAATGTTGGTCCATTTATAAGTGGCACTTTTAAAGTATTTAAAGTGTATTTCTCTTTCATCCAATGTGTATTTCCACCCCCTGAAGAAGATATGTTAATGACGAATGTACATGGGTTGCTAGTGTTCATGGGTAAGTAGGTTACTTTACACTGATCTTGCACTGTGTTTTGTACTTTATTGCTTGCATGTTAATAAATTAATTATACTGCTGCTCTTGTGTGAATCACAGAATCATAAAAATTTGACAGCAGAAAAGGACCCTTCCAGCCCATCTAGTCTGCTCAACCTTCCCCTTTCACATACCCCCTCTCCACCTGCCCCCACCTTCCCCCCAATACTCAGTACCATATGCCTGTTCTATGCCCTCTTAAATTCTTCCTCCATCTCAGCCCCACTACTCTGTTTGCCAGTCTGTTCCAGGGCTCCACCACCTCTCTGTGAAGAAGTTCCCACTCACATTGCCCCAAATCCATTTCCTTGCAATCTGAGGCTGTGCCCTCTAGTTCTGGCTCCCTCCTTCCTCCTCAGCAGACCCCCTTTCACCTACTTTATTGAGCCCCTTTACATACTTAAAGGCTTCAATCATGTTCTCCCTTTCCCTCCTTGTTTTCAGCGTGTACAAATTCAGCTCCTTACTCCTGTGCTTGTATGTCTTCCCCATGCATACCCTGTACCATCTTTGTTGCCCTTCTCTGAATCCTCTCCAGTCCATCTATATCCTTGCAGAGGTGTGATCTCCAGAACTGAACCCCATACTCTAACTGCAGCCTCACCATGTGTGCATTCTCGTTTTTGGCTGTTTTGTTTTTGCAAGAGTGGTGTACTTCTGGAGCGTAGCTGTGCTGGGGTTTTCTGTCTGTGACACACGTATTGCTTTCTAGATAGCCCCTCTTGCTCTCTCTCTCTCTCCCTCCCTTTCTCCCCCTTTTTATCTCTTACTCTCTCTGTGCTTCCTAAATCTCTCTTCTGCTGCTATATTTCACTCTCACATTCTCTCCTACGAATCTATCTATCTATCTATCTATCTATCTATCTATCTATCTATCTATCTATCTATCTATCGCTCTACCTATCTTAGTATTTGAAGTCATCATGGGGCAGTTCTGGTAGGAAAATGGTTAACAGGACCCTAGTGGTGGAATCCTGGACTCACATGCTGCATCTCCCATTTTATATTTGCTTGCGAGCATGTGCAAAGCAAAGATACTGGTGGTGCTTGGGTAGTGCAGAGGGCTGTGGAGGTAGGTGCTGTGTAAGTCAATGGATATAGAAATGCAGGAAAGCCTTACTAGAGCTGTGTGCCATGGAATGCTTGCAGAATTACCATTCTGATTCTGTGTAATTTCACAGAATTTTCGCTACTGCTATTGCTACTGATTCTCCTAAAAAGTAAAAAAAAACAAAAAACTGCAGACTGTGTGCGGTAGCTTGGTTTACACACATACACACGTAAAACTAAGTCACACATTAATTCTATATATCGTCCACAGTATGTTATTTCCTTATTTTTTTTTTTTGTTATGTTGATAGCTATGTTATTGTTCATTGGTCAGTTCCACAGCTTATTACTTGGTCACTTATTTTTGTCAATTTATTCTTAGACATAATTTTCCTTTTTATTTTTGTTATACTTATTACATTGCTATGTATTTCATATTCTGTATTTTTGTGTCTGTTCTTTTCCCCTTTCCGCTTCCCCAGGACAATCTGAAAATGAGCTGTACCAGCTCAGTATTTCTTTCCTGGTAAAACCTTTGAAATACATACAGATAAACATGGAATTTACTGTAGAGAAGTTACATTTGCCAAATATGAAACAGGAGCAATTACAGCTACAGTGTATCAGGTGGCTAACAACCATGTGACATGTTCTGCTGCTGAGAAGACATGAGTGAACTGTATTACTGAATCCAGAGAAGGGAGGTTATGATTTAGTCTGAAAGGAAAAAGTATACTCACATACCATGGAGGGACCACTGCTTGGACAGAGTCTTCTGCCATGGTGGTGCTTCCTTGTTCTCTCATTCACTCCCAATTATTTTGTGTCATGCCATTGATGCTGGGTCCACATGGAGAAGAGGTAAAGATAATGCTAGAAAGCCTGTCTCTTCCTGCCAGATCAACCCTTCTTACTGGGCTTGAGCACTGGAGTGGCAGCTTCTAATTTGTGCAGCCCTTGGACATCCTCTCCTGCTCTTGCAGTGGTGAGAATGGTTGTTTAGGGTCCTGGTGGCATTGGCTGGAAAATGTTGTGTGGACTCCTGTTGCAGAGTGGAGACAAAGGCAAAGGCAGACCATGCTGGGAGAAAGAGGACACAGCAGACCAGTACAAGCACCACACCACTCCACAGTATCTCAGATAATGGGTATTTTAGGAGAGAAGTTGAACTCTGCTACTCCAAACCACTTAAAAGCTAGATGGTTGGTCTGAGTAGGTAGGTAGCAGGTCCAGGGAGGGCAAACATGCAGCAGTCCCAAGAGATGCAAGTCAAAGAAAATAGCCAGGAGAAGCAGCAGATAGCTCATCCAACAGCAATGGGACGTTTTAAGGAGGTGCTAACTACAACTGTCAGAATAAAAACATCAAGGGGCCTTCTGGCACTCCACAAAAATCCTTAGCAAGAGAAGCACCCAGGAAGGTGCTGAGACTACATATGGGGAAGGGGGACTCCAGCAAGACGTCTGCCATGACCCCTGGGTCAGTGGCCCCAGATGGTTTGAGGGCCAAAACAGCCCATTGCCACCACCACCTGCTGCCCCATGGCCCTCTGATACAGCACAGAATGCTAGGAGATTAGGCAGCTATTTTTCCATTTCTGGGGGAAAAAAATCAGATTTGCTCAGTGGAGACCTACAGCCCACGGGGCCTGTCATATCCTAGAATCAACACAAAGTGGACAGGATTTTCGCACTCTTGGTTTGCTTCAAAAACAATAAACTTAGCATAAATATGCTGGAAATCTGACAGATGTATTCACTAAGTCAGTAGTGAGTAGCAGCAGCTCTTACTGCTCCGGCTTTGCCACCAAACAGTAAGGCTTCATCAGGGGGCGGCGTTTAGCCTCTAACATACCTCCTTTTATACTACTACTGTATATTTAAAAGTACAGGTGCAATCATGTGTTTTATTTATTTTATTTTGGATTTTGGTAATCGGGTAAGCCCACTGTATTACATTACATATACTCAATAAATTGGGAGGTAAACTACAGGTATGAGAGGGCTAACCAAGTTAGTGAAAACCATAGAAACATAGAAGAAGTCAGCAGATAAGGACCATCTAGCCCACCCAGTCTGCCTTGTTAATTGTATCCATAGCTCCTTCCCAGTCCCTTGTTTAGTCTTCAACTTTTTCCATTTGCCTTGGTGCAAGGATACCCTTATGCCTATCCCACGCTTTCTTGAAGCCTGTGATCATTTTAGCTTCAACCACTTGTTCTGGAAGTCTGTCCCAATGTCCTAAGTGTTCACCACCATCTCTATGAAGAAAAACTTCCTGACATTCCCCCTCAGTTTCCCCCCTATAGCTTCATTGTGTGACCCCTGGTCCTTGCATATCATCTTCTCTGGGAAATACTCTTTTTCTGCACCTCATTCACTCCTGTGAGATACAGTATTTATACAGCTCTGTCATATCTCCCCTCTCCCTCCTCACCTCCAGAGAGTGCATATTTAACTCCCTGAGCATGTCCTCCTATGTCTTTAGATACAGGCCCTGCACATTCTCGGTCACCCTCCTTTGAACCATTTCGATCTTGTCTATGTCTTTCCTAATGTAGGGCCTCCAGAACTGTACACAATACTCAAGGTGAGATTTCACCAGTGACTTGTAAAGGGGCATTATGACCTCCCTCCTTCTGCCAGTTGTTCCTCTACCTACTGTATGCACCCCAGCACCTTGCTAACTTTCTTCACAGCCTTGTCACACCAGACATTTCAATAAAGGTTTTCAAATTGCCCAAAACAACACATGTAAAGTATTGAAACATTGTATTTTTTAAAAGTGACTAAAAGCTGTAAAAATCTAAAAAAAAGTGAAACAAGCATTTGTCAGTGCCGAATGTTTGCTTGCTGGCATTGGCAGTGGTAGTGTAGAAGTTACAGAGCTGCGTAATAGGAATGGCAGTGAAGTATTGAACTGAAGCCAACCCCACCACCACCCTGCAGAGAGTGACAGGCATTGGGGTGTGCCTTTGGGTCATCAGGCATAACAGCCACGCCATTTCACCACACCCCACCCTGCAGACACTGACAAGTGTCACGGTGTTCCTTGGGGTCTTTAGCCCTTATGCGCACCCCATTCCATTAGGAAACATGGTGAGATGGGTGCGATATAGGAGAATGGGGTGAACTTTGGGGCCGAAGAGTCCAAGGCATACCTCAATGCCTCTCACTGGCTGCAGGGTGTGGAATGGTATGAGCATTACAGGCAAGAATCCCAAGTTACACCCCTGATGCCTGTCATTCTCTACAGGGTTGGGCGTTATGGTTGGAAACCCTAATACCTCAGGTATTCGTTGGTATTTTCACTCCAAATTTTCAACATGGTTTTTGTGACCCACCTCATGAACAGTGGCAATATCAGTTTGTTAGCCAAAAGCTGCTTATGCACAGCGACTATGGCATTTAGCACCACAGGTGCAAAATCATTCTGAACAGGATGTAAAAAATGACAGCTGTACTGTTCATGGGGAGGTGTAAAAAATGGCAATGTTGCAAATCTGCAGTAAAAATATTTAAAAAACTGGTGAAGTCACGAGCGTACATAGAAACTGTGCAACGCACACCCGTAATATAATTAGTTTGGGGATTTTTTACAGCAGATTGTCAACTCAGGCATTTTGGTGCCTCCGATCATGAACAGTGTCAGTGTGATTTTCTTTATCTGTCCCGAACAATGATTTCCCACAGCGACCATGCATCTCTGCGCTGAAAGTGTGAAAACACATCGGCCATGTTGTCAAAAATGACAGCTGTACTGTTCATAAGGAAGTGTGGAAAAATGCCACTGGTGAAAATCTGGACTGAAAATATTACAAAGTCATGAATTTACAAGGGTGTGTGGAAACTGCGCAATGCTCACTCGTAACACAGTCATTTTATGGACTGTTGTCACCAAATTTTCAACATAGCCATTTTAAGACCTCTGCTCATGAACAGTGTAATTGATTTTCGTAATATGTCCCAAACATTGCTTTCGTACACCAACGCACACCATTGTGCGCCACATGTGCGAAAACACATTTTGGGCAAGATGTGAAAAATGACAGCTGTACTGCTCATAAGGAGGTGTGGTAAAATGCTCATGAACAGTGTCACTATGATTTTCTTAATGTGTCCCATCCATTGATTTCACACATTGACTGCGCCATTGCGCGCTACCTGGGCGGAAACACATTTTGGGCAAGATGTGAAAAATGACAGCTGTACTGCTCATAAGGAGGTGTGGTAAAATGCCAATGTTGAAAATATGGAGTGAAAATATTGAAAATTCGTGAACTTACGAGCATCGTAGGGACTGCACCAATGCGGCTAAATAAAACAGTCATTTTTGGAATTTTCCACAAATTTTCAAAATAAACTGCTTGAGAGCCCACCTTATGAACACTGGCAGTGTTGTTTATTAATCGGTCCTGAAAGGTGATTTCATGCAGTGACTGGAAATCACCTCGGCCGAATAACGCCATGACAGTGACAGCATTCATGAGAAGGGTCCCAAAACCCTTGTTGAAAATTTGGTGCAAAATTCCAAAAATGCCTGAGATATGCAACAAAGTTGAAAACCCTATCTATCCCATTATACAGCTTACCGCATTTCCTCAGTTTGCGGTCAGCTTTGAAGAGTGCAGATGTGTTCCCGTCCACCAAGATTGTCGCTACGACTGGAGGTAAGTATGGGGGAGGCAGGGTACAGTGGTGGGTGTGAGTTGTGGGGGGCAGGGGAGACTGCATGGGACCGTTTTCCTTTACAGGTTGTTTTTTTCAAATGACAACGGGGACGTTTGCCACGCTGGGGTGGGCTCCCAGCGTGACACAAGGATGGCTGGTTGGGGGCGTGGACGACGGGGATTGGGCACCCCATTGGCCATAGTATCTATTGCCATGCTGGGTGGGCTCCAGCGTGGCACCCTGTACTCTGAGAGGACGAGGTGGAGCCAGCGAAGTTAGGCACCCCATCAGCTATGCGCGGGTTGCCACGCTGGGGTGGGCACCCAGCGTGGCATGTGAAAGCTTTGGGGAGCGCAACACAGCCAATGGGGATTGGGCACCTCCGTCAGTTATACAGTGTGAGGGGACAGCACGCGAAGTATCGCGTCGCGTGTGTTTGTGTTGTGTGTGTAGGGGGCTGCGCTGAGCAGGCGATATCTGATCGCTGCTCACTGGAACCGTAGCTCCCCTTTCAATCAGAGCGTTACATTCTGGAGCTGTCAGACAGCTCCAGCATGCATTGGAGGATCAGCCGCGCCTGCCAACACACTGACTTGAATTGGAAGAGGGGGTGACACACCTCAGAAAACTCGGATGATGGCACTATTTTTCTTGCACATGCGTGCAAGCAAACATAATAAGGAAGGCTCACTGAAGCAAACTGGGAATGTGACAGGCCTATGTTCTTTGTGTTGTTCTGTTGGTAATTCAACCCATCTGTTTGCACCGACTTGAATTGAGAGTGCATGGGTCCCCTGTTCTGTGCATATCCCAGAATCTTCTCCTAAGGTGGTTTCCACATGATATAGAATGGGATTGGGGCACAGGGCACCATGAGCCAGACACCTTCAAATTGGGCAAATCCAGGTATTGTGGATCAAGCCCTAAATGCTTCAGATCTATGTGGTTCCCATGACAGACAGATTGGTGTGTTATATACACTTTGAATCAAGCTGCAGTGTATTTCATGCACTTTGAATCAGGCTGAAGCAACTGTTTATTCTCAGCTGGAAAGTAAAGTGCTTTTCTGATATGAACCCATCAGGGAGAATGCAATTTTAAATTGTAAAAAGCTATTATGTAACTGGTTAACTCATTACTTTCAATAGCTCCATTTGAAGTCTGAACCATCCACTGCTTAACCTGATACAAAATGGCCTCCCAGAGTACAATCAATTAAGTAACTAGTGCTCATAGGACGCCACTGTAAACAAGGTTATGGCTCAAGTGACTGTAACATCTGCTTATTATTATTTTAATAAGTGAATATTAACATTAAGGATCTTTTCTATACAAATCCAATGTCCAAATTGAGACAATTTCATATCAGAATAAAGTCTCTAGATGATCATCTAGAAGTCATTCAAAGTTACAATACGGTATAGTGCTAAGATTGTACTGTCTTCTGCCTCCCTCTATACTGTTCTTTGTATCATTACTAATCCTTTTACTGAAGCTGTATTGCACCAGTTGCTGTAACGTTTGTTTTTGCACCAATCTCTGTAACACTTGCTTTTGTACCGTAGGGTGGTTTTTACATCACAAATAAGAGAAATTAGGAAGAAGCAAGCAGGATATCAAGGACCTCATGAACAGAGGTGTATCTCCAGTATCATCTTCGAAGAACTACAGAATGGGTAGCATGACAGTATAGTTATTTTCCTTCCCAACGGGAATAGTTGTTACCAAGTGCAGCATTTTTCATTTATAAGTGAGTGGATTAGGATATGCCATGTCATGGATAGAGGCAGTATCCAACACATAGCAGTGGGAATGTGTGGTTCACTCTCTGAGCATCTCCAGTTTGCAACATGCAACAGACCAGCTGTTACGGTAGGATAGAACCTAACTGAAGTATTGAGTCTCAGGTTCTCCTGTTTTATCCCAACTAGGGGATGCATAAGTCAACTGCATAGAAACATAGACTTTGATGGCAGATAAGGACCACTTGGCCCACCCGGTCTGCCCATTTCCTAACTCTAGCACTGGCTGCATCCTCAGTCAGATGCACAAGGTACAACAAAAACAATTAGGAAGATCCAAAAAGCAACAGTATTGAGACAAGATCACAGGAAGCCGACGTTCATCCCATTTACTGTTACTCTAGTTTATTCCATTGTGGCCATTGTTTTTTAATTCATTTTTTGTATATCTGTCCCTGTTTTCCACCCTCAATTTGCACGCTAGATTAAAGTACATGGGAGGCAGTATAGCGGCGTGATTAAGAGCACTGAGCTGCAAACCTGGAGAACTGGGTTTGAATCCTACAGCCACCACCTACATACTGTGTGACCATGAACAAGTCACTTAACTTCTGTGTGCTTCCAGGACATGCCTGGAAATAAGCCTCAGCTTAGTGTGTTTCGCTGGCCAAATATTATAAAAAAAAAAAAAAAAAGTGCCTCACCTTAATCATTAGCAAATGTCCTTATGCAAAACAGGCATCTTGCTCATGAACTAGTAGCTACAGAGTGTCATGTGCAGCAGTAACTGCCACTAGGCCCTCCTTCCCCCATCGTCCCTTAGCCCAGTGAGTAAGAGACCTACAGTAGCTCCTCAAACCTGGTCCCCTGTGATGCCACTGCACCAGCTCACATTACATTACTGAATTTGCTATATGAAATGACATATAAAACTGCCTGTGCCAGTTCCTAAATTGAAATGCCCATAACAATTAGGATTCTCTTGTCACTCTTTTTAATCAACTCTGCACCTGTAGCATAAATATTCTTTTTCCATTTATTGGAACAGAAGGAGCAGAGCAGCAGACCAGTTCATGGGCTTCAGTGTGAATAAAAGCACTGTGATATGACAGGGGTCAACCCAGCTGTCGATCCATGTGGGGCTGAACAGTTTGCTTACAGGTAAAATTGGCACAGAGCCTCCATAACACAGAATAAAACTATTGTCTGAAACAATACCAAGTGGGAATCCTAAATAGCCAGTCTTTAAACTATTCATTAATAAATCATTACAGGCAGTGTCGCACACATGAGCTTACTGTAGCTTGAATGGTTTGTTATTTGTTCAGAAATTTAATTCTGACAAAGAAAAGGGACACTGCAACTTTAAGAACTGCCACACATTTTTCGACTCACTCTATATTACTGTCTTTCTTTGTCTGTATAAAAGGTTTAACATGACATAAAAGAGGTTCCATGTGTTGAAATGCAGCCTCAGGATAGATTTTATTATTCTTCCCCTCTTGACCAGCAGGGTCTCGGCTCTCTCTCTCTTTCAGGCTTTTGTTTGAACAGATGGGATTGGTGGAATGGAGAAAAAAGCCAGTCTGTTCTCATTAACTCTACCAATACACAAATACAAACCTAAACAATGAAGACTGAGCAGGACAGTCTCTACTCTTGAACTCCTTTGAGACCATCTGTACAAATACAAAGAAATGTATACAAATAAAGACTTCATAATGTGACAGACACTGAACTGAATGAGCCCAGCTTCATGAACAGTGCTCAGTCAGTTTCAGAGGTTTCAACGCACTAGACAGGTACAGTATAAGGGAGCAAGGAACACTGGTTATCTACAGGAAAACTGAAGTTTAAGTACTTTATCAGATATGCTGGGATTGCATATTAGTGTGTATCCTTGTTTTGAACAACTCTGGTTAATCCTTAGATATGCTATGGCAAGGGTGAGAGATTACATTTATGTTGCTTAAGCTAATGACATGGATGGAGGGACAATAACATGTTTTCTCTCCATATCTCAATGACGTGTTGTTCTTCTTCTATATGTTATCCATGTTATTTCCCCATTATATATGTCAACTGATGACAACATCAAGCAACACTATTGCTTTGCTGGACTCTCATTCAATGTATGCACAGCTCGCTGGATCAGTCAAATGCTTATGTTTCATTTGCTCAGACATCAGAATACGTTATTTATTTATTTATTTATTGAGATCTTGGATTACAACCTTTGAGCTTACAGTTTATTTACAGAGGTTCCATGTCAAGAAAACACTTAGATGCAAAATTAACTAAGACAGATTACAATAAACAAGAATGGAAAGAACCTGTCAAATTGCTTTGTGTGTTCTTTTACTGTATCTCACCTGTAATGATCTCCATTGTTGTACTCCACCACCAATTGTTGTCTACCCTCCCTGCGACGAGGTGCCTTTGTAAATGACTCTTTGACTCATAGGTTGTAAATCTGAATTATGAAATAAATGAAAAATAAATAAATAAAGACTGTAACCAGGTGGAGAGTGGCATATAACTAAACAAGAGTAAGGCAATGACTTATAATCATGTAGATAGTGATATTGTATCAGAACAAGAATACTGCATTTACTTTTCATGATTTAATTTAAAAAATGCAAAATTGTAAACAATCTATTTGTCGAAAAAGCTAAAAAAATATCATAGTCTAAAATTGTTTTTCTGAGATCATGCCAGACTATACTTATAATGCCAAGCCTCATTATAAACAAGAAGAGGGCATATTTTAATAGAAATATAGAAACAGAATTAGTCAGCAGAAAATGACTGCATTTGCCCACCCAGACTGCTCAAATGTTCCCTGCCTATTCTACCTAACCTGTATGTTAGTTAATACCTGATTACTGCCTGTATCACTCCATGTAATGTCTCTCCGGGTCGCCCCTGGAAAATGGACCTTCGAGGCTCAGTGGACCTACCCGGTCCTCAAATTTTAATAAATAAATATTCTGTCTCCTCAGAACTGGTCTCTGGTGACCCTCCCTCCCCCACTGTTTTTACCCCCACTACCTCTGGTGTCAGCTTGTTCCAGGTGTCCACCACTGTTTCAGTGAAGCAGTGTTTCCTCATGTTCCTCCTAAACATTCCCCTTCTAGCTTTGTTACATGCCCTCTTGTTCTTGTTGCACTTCCTCATTTGAAACAGACTCCCCACCTGTTCACCCCACGAGGTACTTGTAGGTCTTTGTCATCCCCCCCCCCGCTTCCAGGGTGTACATGATGAGATTCCTCAGTCTCTCCTCATATGGTTTCTCATGCAATCCTTGCACCGTTTTAAGTGCTGTCCTCTGGACTGCCCTGTCTATGTCCTTTAAGAGATGCAGCCTCCAGAACTGGACACAGTATTCCAGGTGTGGTCTCACTAATGAACTACACAGTGGTAATATCACCTCCCTCCTTCTGCTGGTGATACCTCTCTCTATGCACCTCAGTACCCTTGGCCCTGCCCACTGCCTTTTCATACTGCCCTGCAACATTGAGGACATCAGATATTATAACCCCAAGGTCCCTTTCCTGCTTATTTATTTATTTATTTAGCTTTTGTTGACCGGGTAAGTGCACTAGACAAATCCTGCCTATTTTCAGGCACGACCCGGGGGAGGGGGATACGGATGAATGCCAACTGACCTTGAACCAGATTAAGCTGTTGGTGGTATTTTTAGTGAATGAGGGAAATTTGGCCAGGACACCGGGGAAATTCCCCTACTCTTTTCGATAAGTGCCATGGGATCTTTAACATCCACCTGAACTACCACCAATCCAGGCAGATGAGACCTCGGTTTAACGTCTCATCTGAAAGACGGCACCTCAGAAGTGCAGCACCCCTCTCATGCTGCACTACAGTGTCAGTACTGGGATATTAACCCAAGTGCCAGATGTGGGAACTGAACCCACAGCCCTCTGATCTCCCGGCCTCAGAGTATACAGAGTATTGATCAACAGTACCTACCCCCCCCATGTTACACTAAGCTCCTGGGTTTCTATGCCCCAGGTGCATGATTTTGCATTTTTTGGAATTGAACACCCTCTGCCGTACCCTTGACCACTCCTCAAGTTTTTAAAGGGCCCTACTCATTTTCTCCATCCCCTCCTGAGCATCCACGCTAATACAGCTCTTGGTGTCATCTGCAAAAAGACACATCTTTCCTTAAAGTTCTTTTGTGATATCACTTATGAAGACATTGAACAGGACCAGTCCCAGTACTGAGTCCTATGGCACCCTGCTGGTCACTATGTCCTCATCAGAGTGAAAGTCATTCACCACCACCCTCTGTTAGCTATTTATTAACCAGCTTTTTTACCCAGTTTGCTACTTTGACTCCCACCCCTAGACTATCTAATTTTTTATCAGTCTCCTATGTGGCACAGTGTCGAAAGACCTTGTTGGAGTCCAAGTAGACCAAGTCCACTGCTCTTCCCTGATCTAGTTCCCTGGTCACCCAGTCAATGAAATGGATCAGATTTGTCTGGCATGACCTCCTCTCATGAATCCATGCTGCCTTTGGTCCTGCAACCCACCTGACTTAAGATATTCCACAAGTTGTTCCCTTAAAGAGCCCCTGACACCGTTGTGGCAACTTTGAGAAACTGTAATGTTTAGCACAAGTGAGCTTTTATTTCAATATTATTTCTGCATTTCTCATTCTTCTTTATTACTAAGGACATCTGCATGTAAACAGAATCACTGCCCTATCTATTCTGGCTGCTTGCCTACATATGACATCACAGTTCTGTTTATGACATAACAGTCTGTTGCTGTGGGGATAATTACAATGCCATAAATGGGGAATTATTTATTTTATTTGTCTATTTATTTAAAAGTTGGTAACCGGGAAAAGCACCATGACTAAAAGCTCGTTTCCAGGTGCAACTTGAATTATGATGTCATATGTAGGATAGCAGAAAGAGCAGATGGGGTCTAAGGGACAGTAAGCCTCTTTCATACAGTTGTCCTTGGTAATAAAGAAAAAAGGTAAATCATTATAGAAAATACATGAAATATAAACGGAACTGTCTAAATCTCACATTTTTTCCAAGTTTTTCTAACAGTGTCAGGGGCTCTTTAACAGGGTTTGCATTAATTTCCCCACCACTGATGTGAGACTGACCAGTATGTAGTTACTATCATCCTCACTGCTGCCACTCTTACGGAGTGGAACTATGTTAGCAAACCTCCAGTCCTCAAAAACCACTCCTGTTTCCAGTGATACAGTATGTAGATAAGGCTGTCAGTGGTGCAGCAAGCTCCTTCCGGAGATCCCTTAACATCTTTGGATGTATCCGATCCAGTCCCTTGGCTTGTCCACTTTCAGATTTGCAAGTCCCTTCAGGACTCTTTTCTCTGTAAATAAATGGACTTGTGTTCCCCCCCAACTGTGTTTCTGCTGCTCCTTTTTGGTCTGTCCCCCTCTCTTTTCACTGTGAAGACTGAGCAAAAAGAAGTACCTGTTCAGGATGTCAGCTTTTTCCTTGTCCTACTCTGCACAGTCACCATCTACCATCCTCCTTACCTTCACTGTGCCTCCCCTTGCCTTCCTCTTCTCGCTTATGTACCTGAAAAAAGTCTTGTCCCATTCTACCATCCCTTTTGCTATCCTTTCTTCTGTTTGTGCTTTTGTTTGCCTCACAGCCCTCCCTGCTTCCCTCTGATTTATGTGGTACTTATCCCTATCCTCCTCCCTCCGTGTTTCTTTGTACCTCATCAATGGCACCCTTTTTTCCTTCGCTTTCATGGCCACCTCCCTAGAGTACCATAGTATCCTCTTTTCCTCCTGCTTTTCTTTACGTCGTTCACACAAAAACTGGTCGCCTTCGCTATACCTTCACTAATTTTTCTCCATTGTTCTTCTACCCCACCCTAGCAATCCACTGCTGCTAGGCTGTTTCTAATGCAGCTTCCACTTCTGCAAAATCCACCCTCCTAAAGTCCAGGACCTTTGTCCTCATGTGGTTTGCTTCCGTACCCGTCTTAATACTGACCCACATTGAAAGGTGATTCCTGCTTCCTAGGGGACTTCCCACCGTGATGTCTACTCTACTATCTCTGTTAGTGAGCATCAGGCTCAGTATTGCCCCATCCTTAGTGGTTTCGCTGATTAGCTAACTGCCTGAGAAACATGCCCTTTAAGGAGTCAGGATTGCCCTGCTTCTAGATGAAGGAAGTTCCAAAAAGGAGCACCTCCCCCTTATTTGCCATCCTGCTGATGGTTTCCCCATTGCCTTGTCCAAATCCTCCCCTGTACTGGAGGCTTGTATACCACCCCAGTGTGAATTAGTGACCCCTGCTCCCATCTCCAGGGTGACCCACAGCACATTCTAGCCCTTCCCCTGTGTCTAGGTTCCCTTTCACTTACATTGCCCTGGTACCCTCCCTCACATACAGGATAGCCCACCTCCCCTCCTCTCCTCCTCTCCCTTTCTCTTCTGAACTGAGTATCCTGAAATGGCCCTATCCCAGCCATGATTTCAGTGCATTCTTACTCATTTATAGTCACTATGTCCAGGTCCTCCTCCACTATGATGGTCTTCAGGTCTGAAATTCTGTTTCTCAGACTCCTTGCTTTGGCACATATGGATCTTCTAACCTTGTTCCCTCCCTGCTTGAAACCCCCTTTTCCTCCCCCTTTCTATCTGTGATGCTTCCTGAGACTCCGCTAACTACCCCCTTCCTTCTATGCCCCTTCAGCTTCTTGTCCACTTTACATCTCTTAATTTGAACAGCAGAATCAGATTCCTGATTTCAAAAACTGTGATGTTTAAAAAAAGACACACTGAAATAAGAAACTGAACAAAATAGTCTCAATGAAGTGATTATTTATTTAAAAGCATAAGTCTCGGTATTCTGGCCTCAATGAAAAAAATCCTGCTTCAGTTACCTTATAAATCAGTTCAGCTCTGTGTTACCAATCAACCAATCAAAATCTTTATTTAACCAGGCAAATACCATTGAGCAGGGCTCATTTTCGAGGTGGACCTGGGTAGGATACAAGGTTAATATACAGTGCATAATACAAGGTCAATATATGATGCAAATACAATACATATACAAACAAAAGGTGGAACCAAGAGTGAATACAATATACAAGTACCTAACAATAGCAATGGCATAGTCAGAGATATATACAGATGTTTAGGTATTTCAAAGAATAGGGACAGTATGTACATGACAAGTCAGAACAGAGTGTAGCTGGTGAAGTGGATCCCAGGTATAGGTAAAGAGTACCAATAAGTGGCATAAAGTAGAGGTGAGAAGGGGGATGGATGAATGGGGGGGGACCGTAGGAAGGGAAAAGGAGGCACACATATACTAGGAATAAATGGCTTGATTATTACAGAAAGCATGCAGCTCCAGCCTGGCAAGGGAGGTAGTAAGTATTCAAAAGAGTTGGTGTACAGTTAAAAAGGTTACAATTCCTGAGGTAGGAGGTAAGTACGGATCCTGAGGTTGGAGGAGGGGTGATGGGGAAAGAACCAAAAGTAGGGTCAAGTGAGGAGGTGGAGTGACCAAGAAGAAAATGCAAAACCAGGCAGTGCCATGAGAGAAAGAGACCTCTGGAAAAAAATTAAGGCATATCAGGATCGAGGGAAGCAGTTACATGATTCCTTGCAAGAGCGGGCATAAAGTATTTTGAATCCTGTTAGGTTAATAGGGTAAATCAGTTTCAGGATTTTTTGCAACTTGTTCCGCAGTACAGGAAGCATGAAGCTTATGGAAACTCTGCCAAAATGAGAATTGACCTTAGGTACCTTCAGGGAATGAAGGAGGAGCTTCTCAATGCGTACTTGCCTATTGAACTTAGCGGTAGACAGTCAGAGATATAAGGGGACAATTTCCTGGAGATGGCTCTGAAGGACCAGAGTGCGGCATTTCTTTGATGTCTATAATTAAGGGATGGCCATCCCACAGCAGCATATGAGGAACAATGGTGCATGGAAAAAGGAAGACCAGAAATGAACCTTAGGGCTCTATGGTAAAGTGTGTCAAATTTTGGGAGCGCCATAGCAGTGCCCTGGCTATAAAGGAAGTCTGCATAGTATAATAGAGACAAGAAGATTGATTGGACCAGCCTCAGCTTGGCATCTCTCGAGAGAAGATGGTTGATCCTAAAGAAGAGACCAAGCCTCTGTCAAAGTTTTTTTGTCAGCTCTTCTATGTGGTCAATAAAGGAGAGTTTGTGGGTGATCCACACTCCCAGGTATTTAAACTTCGTTACAAATTCTAATGGTTCATCTATGATAGTAGTAATTGATGGAATTGTACTAGGGGTGGTCAGGTTTGATGCACGAGTAAAAGGCGATAGAAGCATGGCTTTGACTTTCTTGGCATTTAGGAGTAATTTTTTGTTTAGAAGCTGTAGTTGCAATTGATTGAATTCCACTTGGAGATCAGTACAAGCAGTACTCGGGGTGGACTACTAATGTAAAACACCATGTCATCAGCAAACAGATGTATGTTAGCCTCTTTTATGCTTGCATCAATATTATTAACATAAATCACAAACAGCAAGGAGCCCAGGATGGAACCCTGCGGTACACCCCTCGAAAGGGGTTTTAGTGGGGAAAGTTCCCCTTCCACTTTTACCTGTTGTAGCCAGCCAGTAAGGTAGTTGGTAAACCATCTCGGGGATAAATAGTCTAAACCAATGTTCCGAAGGGCAGAGAAGAGTAGGCTGTGATCAGCAGTGTCAAAGGCCTTACTTAGATCTAGAAATACTATGCAGATGAAACATTTTTTATCCAAGTCACACTGCCAGACATTGGTCACTTTGGCAAGTGCTGAGGTCATACTATGATGTGCTCTAAAGCCTGATTGCAGTGGGTTAAATAGATTTGCGGCCTCTAAATAGATCCTGAGTTGAGAATTCACAATTTTCTCCAGTAATTTAGACAAGATAGGGAGGAGAGAGATAGGACAATAATTAAGTCACTGGGATCACTGGATTTGAATAGTGGGATCACATGGGATGTTTTCCAAATGGGTGGGAGGTCACCCAAGGAGAGGGATAGGTTAACGACATGAGCAATTGGCACTGCTAGGACTTGATAACCAATCTTTAGGAAATAAGGGTCTAGGAAGTCAGCCCCGGCACTTTTTCTAGTATCCAACTGTAGCAAAAGGTCTTCAACTTCTTTTAAAGATACAGAGTGATGGGAGAAAGCAAAGTTAGGGATGGGGGCTTCTTGGTCTAGAACACTAGGTTGACAGCAGAGATTACAGACAGGAGAATTATCGAAGGCTAATCCTGCAATGGCAAAATGGTTGCTGAGTGCATCAAGGATTGTTGGTCTGTCAGAGATTGTAGATGCACCAATAGAGATTTTTGTAGGTAAAGAATTTCCCAAAGTGTTACCTGTAATGTTCTTTATTGTTCTCCAAAATTTGCCTGAACACTTCATGGAGGAGTTGAGTTCCGAGTGATAAAAGTAGCCTTTGCTTCTCTAACCATCCTAGTACATTGGTTTCCTGCCCTCCTGAACAAACTCCAGTTATTCACAAGCTTAGTTTCTGGGCAGTTTTCCAAACCAGGTCCCTACTCAACAATGCAACCTTCAACTCTAGCAGAAACCACCGGCAGGACTTATTTCTTATATGGACTTTTGCCAACGGTGCATGTTTGTCCAGGGCCCCTAATACGATATCATGGAAGATGTTGTACGCCAAGTGCACAGATTTTGCTAAATAAAAATCCTGCCAACGCAGAGAGTTTCTTAGATCAGTAATATAGGCAAGGGGGTTAAAGCTGCAACTACACATCTTAGTGGTAAGTATGGAGGCAAACAGTGGTTTAGTGTTTGATCTTACACAAGCAATAACACAATGATTGCTAATGTCTGAGAAAAACACCCCAATATGGGAAAATAAGTGGGGTTTGCTTACAGCAATGATGTCCAGCAGAGTACTATTGTTATGGTTTTCTTGTTGGGTCTCGTTACTTCATTGATAACCTGGGACAACCCAAGGGAGTCATAGAATGACTTGAGTGGTGCTGAGGCACTGGAAAGCCAGTCTAGGTTAAAATCCCCTGCCTAGTATGATGATCTCAGATAGCCATATCCCAGGGTGTTGCTTAAATGTTATGTTGTTGCCATCACTGATACTTTTAAATATCATCAAGCAACATATTTACCCAGGATAGCCCAGATCAGATGCTGTATCTCATTTTTAGTGGGGTCCTGTGTCTACACATTTCCACAGCAGGGTGGAATAGAGCACTGGAAGGTTAAGTGACTTGCCCATGGTCACAGTGGGTATTAGACTCAGGTGGGTTTGAACCTCTGATGCACTGGTTCCCAAGCAGGTACTCTCTAACCACTAGACCACACTGCCTCACATTATGATTTTTTCTGTATTTAGGATTAGAAATTAGAACTAAAGGAGTACCTTTGCATAGTCTTCAAAGGCAAGGAGGGAGAGCCCCTACTGGAGTGCAGCATCCAAGTCAGGTTGGAGACAAATATAGTAAGGGTGAGTATCACAGAGCAAAGGGTGCTGATGAGTCTGAAAGGGCTAAACGTGGATAAGTACCTGGACAATATGAGTTGCATCCACAGGTGCTCAGAGCAGTGGGGCAGACTTTGGCAGCACCCTTGGCAGACCTATGTAACTGTTTGATTGAGATGTGCATAGTTCTCGAGGATACCTGGTCATAATAGTGCAAGGAAAATAGTGCTGCAATTGCCACGTGGTAAGAACCGCTAAAGGATTTAGAGCAACAGGGGTATAATACCGGTAGGGAATTACCACTACCCCGTCACTCTCTGCCGTAAGAGTGAAGGGATCAAATAGCCATGTGGACTGGTTCTTTGCCAAGCCACTTTTGTGGTGGAGTGGCTAAGGCGCCAGCACACAGTGGGAGAGGAGATCTGGGAATGTGGTTCAGTTCTCTCCAGGTCTCCTGGTACTCCAGCTTTTTGCAGCAATTTTTTTTTAATCAAGTTTTCAATTTCAATTTATTTATTTATATGGTGCCTTTCAAATGCCAAGGCACCTCACAGATATTAAAACAACCATAGCATAAAATTACATATATGATAAATAATATAAAATAGCAGTAGACAGTCAACAATGTTAGGTTAATAACCGAATGCTAGAACCCATAACACAGTTTTCAGGGCCCCGTTTAAATCCCTCCATGGTCGGGCACTCACGAATCTGATGGGGTACAGAATTCCAATAGATGGGGGGCCGTATACATAAATGCGTGAGCCCCAGAAGATTTTAAACAGACTCTTGGAATCTCTAGCAACCCCTCGTCAGTCGAGCAGAGCGATCGCCCAGGGCAATAAGAAACCAGAAGCTCTTTCAGGTAGTCAGGACCCTGTCCATGTAAGGCTTTGTAAGTCAGAAGTCCAACTTTAAAGGTGATTCACCACTGTACTGGCAGCCAGTGCGGTTCACGCAGCACCGGAGAAATATGACAGGACTGTGAGGTTCCCCGTCAATAGCCAGGCCACTGCATTCTGCATCAGCTGCAAACGGTGAATATCCACCCCAGGAAGCCCTAGGTAAACGGCATTGCACTAGTCCAGGCAAGAGGACACAAAGGCCTGGACCAGCATAGGAAGGTCACTGGACAGAACAAGATGCTTTACCCTGGAGATATTCCTCAGGTGGTAAAAAGAGGATTTGACCTTCAGCTGACACCTGCGAATGAAGTGTCAAACCCCCATCAAAAATTACCTCCAGGTTTCGCACCCGATCAGAGGTCGGGAGAGGGAGGACCCCAAGGAAAAGTCCAGAGGGCGACCCCATCCCCAACCCCTCTATCCGGCGACCCAGGTCTTCCACCAACACCTCAGTCTTGGCCGAGTTCAACCTCAACCAGCTCGAACTCATCCATGCCTGGATTTCTGTGAGGCAGTTATTAAATACTGAGAGAGCTCTATCCTGGTCAGGTGCAAAAGAAAGGTAGAGCTGGGTATCATCAGCATAGCAGTGATCCCACTGCCCATACCTTCTTACAATGTCTCCAAGAGGTAGCATGTACACTGCGAAAAGCATGGGGCACAGCACCGATCCTTGAGGTACCCCACATGATAACGGAGCTGGGTCTGAGGAATAAATCCCTGACACCACCTTCTGAGTTCTTCCAGTGAGGAAAGATGAAAACCAACTGAGGACCATACCTGACAGACCACAGATGAACCTCAAATGATCAGGCAGGACCCCATGGTCCACAGTGTCAAACACTGAAAAGAGATTCAGAAGGACCAAGATGGAATGGTTCTTCTGATCTGTAGCCATCAGGAGATCATTGAGGACCCGAACCAGCACTGTCTCAGTATTATGCCTCTTTCAAAAACCAGACTTGAGAGGCTCATAGACATCATGGTCAAATGGATCATGGTCAAATGGTTCTCCAATTGTACGGCAACTACTTTCTTGATCACCTTCCCCATAAAGGGGAGGTTCGAGATTGGTCTGTATTTCACATGACAGTCTGGGTCCAAAGAGGCTTTCTTCAGGAGGGGTGTCACCACCGCCTCCTTCAGGGAGCTAGGAAACCCACCTGTTTCCAAGGAGCACCAGACTATCCATGCTAGGACCGGGCCAAGAATATCACTACAACCCAAAATCAGGGTAGTTGGTCCTGGATCCAAACTACAGCATGTAGGGTGCATACCCTGGACAATCTGCCTGATGTCCAAAAGCTCCGGCTGGATGAAGGTACTCCAGGAATACTGAGGGGCAGTGACCAAACGATGGTCTAGAGCAACGCCTATGGAGTGTGCCGGTTGGAGTTCCACCCTGATGTCAGCCACCTTAGATGCAAAGAATCGAACATGCTCCTCGCACTCAACTTGTGAAAATGCTTTTCAGACCTGTAGACAGGCTGGGTTGCACAGTCTGTCCAAGGTACGAAAAAGCTGAGCTGGTTGGTTCTGAGCGGCCACACTCTCCCCCCTCCTGAGTTTCTCCCCATCCCCGAAGTCCACCCCCTGGAGTTAGTTATATTAAGTCAGGGTGTGTGGGGGCAAAGCCCCTCATGTTGGGGGTGCAGGGGGCAAAGCCGCCCTAAAAAAAATCAGACATCCAATTGATATATATGGTGTACAATGTCTTGTCAGGTCAGTGTTTTTCTCTGACCTTGTTTCTGTGCACACGATTGTGATTGCAGCATTGATTGTCAGTGCTATTTTAGTTGTGCTGTTATGACCCTGTGCCATTCTCGGGAACTGCAGAGGGGTAGACGTCCCTCTGCATGAGAGTAGAGATAGGGGAGACACAAGGAACTATAGACTGGTTAGTCTGACAACTATGTAGGAGAGCTCCTGGAGACTATAATAAAGGAGGAGCTACAGTAGTTGACATCCTATGGACTCCAGGACAGCAAACAGCACTGCTTTGTGAAGATGAGGCCTTATCAGACAAAATTCATAGAAGTCTTCAATGCTGTGTTCCAAACAATGGACAAGAGACAAGATCTGGATGTCCCAGACCTGTGCTTCAGCAAGGCCTTTAACTATGTGCCCCACATAAGGCTGTTGATTGAAGAAACTGGGGGACTTGAGTATTGGGGAGAAAATCACAAGATGGGTAGAGAACTAGCTAGGAGGGAGAATCCAAGGGGTGGTACTAAATGGTATGTACTACCTGGTCAGAGGCGCAATGAATGGGGTGCCACGGGCAGTCAGTCTTGGGGTCGGTACTCTTCAATGTGTTCATTTGTGACACTGGAGAGGAGATCCAGTGTAATTTATGTCTGTTTATGGATGGCACCATGAGTGGAGGTCTGTGACAGGGTAGATTGAGAAGGATTGTGAGAAGGATGTAAGGGAATAGAAAGGGACCTGGTGAGATTGGAAATGTGGCCCAAGATCTGGCAACTGAAATTTAACACCAAAATGAGCAAAGCTATGCATTTGGGGAAGGGGACTCAAAAAGTTGAACAGCCCTTCCAACCTTCCCAGGGATGGTTAGGAAGACTAGAGCCAGCCTGAAGGAAGAGGGATCTGGGAGTTACAGTGACAGCCTTAAGACACTGAACCACTGTAACAAGGCATATGAGTAAAACAGCAAAATGCTAGGATGCATAGGTAGGGCCTTTTCAAATACAAGGAAGAAAGTTATCCTGTCCTTGCCTAGACAGGTCTTTGGTGAGTCTGCCTGCACGTGGAATACTGTGTGCAGTTCAGGAACCCTCAACTAAACAAGCATTTGTCAATGCCGAATGTTGTGTTGCTGGCATTGGCATTGGTAGTGCAGGAGTTAGAGAGATGCATAATAGGAATGGCAGTGAAGTATGGAACCAACATCAACCCCACCCCACCCTGCAGGGACTGACAGGAATTGAGGTGTGCCTGTGGGTCGTCGGCCATAACACTCATGCCACTTAACCTCACCCTACCCTGCAGACTCTGACAAGTTTCACATTGTGCTTTGGGGTTGTCGGGCCTTACGCTCACCCCATTCCATAAGAAAATACATTGAGATGGGTGCAGTATAGGAGAATGGGGTGAACTTTGTGGCCGAAGAGTCCAAGGCACACCCTGATGCCTGTCACTGGTTACAGGGTGAGGGTGGGGGTGGAATGGTGTGAGAATTACAGCCAACAATCCAAAGGCACACCCCTAATGCCTGTCAGTCTCTACAGGGTGGGACGTTATGGTTAGAAACCCTAACGCCCTGGGCATTTGTTGGTATTTGCACTCTAAATTTTCAACATGGCCTTTTTGTGACCTCACCTCATGAAAGCATTTGGGACCTCCACTCATGAACAGTGGCACTGTGATTTTGTTAATCTGTCCTGAATGTTGATTTCTCACAATGACCGCGCCATTCTGTGCCAGACGTGCGAAAACAGATTTCGGGTAGGATGTGAAAAATGACAGCTGTACCATTCATAAGGAGGTGTGAAGAAATGGCAATGTTGAAAATCTGGAGTGAAAATATTAAAAATTCTCGATGTTACGAGGATGTGTGGAAACTGCGCAATGCACACTTGTAACACAGTAATTTTGTGGAATTCTTTCACCAGATTTTCAACATAGGCATTTTGGTGCCTCTGCTCATGAACAGTGTTACTATGATTTTCTTAATCTGTCCTGAACATTGATTTCCCACAATGACTGTGCCATTGTACACCAGATGTGTGAAAACACATTTTGGGCAGGATGTGAAAAATGACAGATGTACCGTTTATAAGGAGGTGTGAAAAAATGGCAATGTTGAAAATCTGGAGTGAAAATATTAAAAAGTCGCAAACTTACAAGCATGTGTGAAAACTGCGCAACGCATACTCATAACACAGTCATTTTTTGGAATTTTTTTGCCAAATTTGCCACATGGGCTTTTTGGGAGTCCACACATGAACAATGACACTGTCATTTTTTTAATCGGTCCCAAAAGATGATTCCACGCAGTGACCGTGAAATCACCTTTTGGGACTGAATAATGACATGACAGTGACTGAGTTCATGAGGTGGGTTCCCAGGAACCCCATGTTGAAAATTTGGAGCCAAAAGTCACAAGAATGGCTGAGATATCCACCTAAGTTGACCCCCCATTGATGCCATTACACAGCTTATCGGCATTTCTTCAGTTTGTGGTTGGCTTTGAAGGACGCAGACATGTTCCGGCTCCACCGAAGATCGTTGCGCCGTGCTCCGGAGGTAAGTATGGGATGAGGGGGTTGTGTGGGGAGGTGGGGTGTGCGGAGAGTGGGTGCAGTTGGGGAAGGGGCATTGGAGACAATGAGGGACTGTTTTCTCTTTTACAGGTTAAAATCAAAAAGGACATTGCGGGAAGGTTTTTTTTGTTTTACAAGTTTGTCTTAGCACACTGGGGTGGGCTCCCAGTGTGCCACCTGTGTTTTTTGGGAGGGGGACTGAAGCAGACGGGGATTGGGCCCCCCCCATTGGCACAGAAAATGTGGTTGTGTTTGGGGGGGATGCATGATGCCAAGGGGGATTGGGCACCCCCCTCAGCAGACAAATTAAAATAGGGGGACATTATGCCGAAGGGAATTGGGCTTCTCTGTCTGCAAATGAACTAGGGAGAGAGCATGCCGACAGTGGGATTGGGCACCCCTGGTGTTGGCTTTCAGGCAGGACTGTGAGAGGCGGATGGTGACAGCCACCGCCATGTTTATTGAAATGTTACATCAGGCAAGGCACGCCCTACAATGATGAGTCACTCCGTCATTGCAGCAGTGAAATTGTTTCAAGTTGGTGGCATGCTTTTGCAGCACTGTCATAGACTTTGTGCTATTTCATTGGTGCCACAGAGCCCAGCCCGAAAAAGCAGTGGCGCTATTGGCCACAACACAACTGCACCTCCAAAATCTGCTACTCCAAGCTACCACAATATGTTGTTTGCACTTGCATGCAACACAACATAAAAATGACAAGGACCAACTAGAGGTGGTCCAAAGGAGAGTAATAAAAATGGTTCACTGCCAAAGAGAGAGGACCTATTGTATGAGGAAAGACTAGCTGACCTCCCACGAGGCCAGCAGAGAAAGAGAGAGAGAGAATGAGGGAGGAGGATGTGATTGAAACTTTCAAGTATCTAAAGTACATAAACATGGATGACAGACAGTACTTGTTTAAGCTTAGCAGCTGATGATTGCAAGGGGCCACAACTATAAGCTGGCGGAGGGAAATTTTGGAGGAACATGAGTAAGTACTACTTCATAGAAAGGGTGATGGGAAAGTGGAACCATCTGTCTGAGAAGCTTTTCAGCGTTAAGACTTTCAAATTTCAAGGGAGGGTGGTATAGACACAAGGGACTGGTTAAAATGAAGGTGGAGAAGGTGGTGTTAATGGGGGCATTATTGGGATAGATCTGAGGGATGACAGATCCACATAAGGCCTTGCTAGTTCTAGTCTAGTGAGGCCTAGATGGGAACCAGTCAGACCAGATGGATCGTCAGTGTTTTTCTGTCCTTAAACATCTACGTTTCTATGGCATGGGGAAAACACAGTCCTCAACCTCCAAGTTCTACCACTAGTGCCATCAGCATCCCCAGTATTCTCAATGCTTTGCATAATGATCATGTCATGGTTTGGAGAGCACAGAAGATCGCCATACCATTCAACAAGGGACATTTGTTTAAGCTTATTTTACAGTGACAAAGTGTAACTGAAGTCAGATCACCACAATAGCTTCAGTAACCTGGATATTTACACAGCTGTGCTGATTTGACTTTACTCTCACTTTTCATTGTAAAATATGCTTTATAAATGCCACCCGGTAAGGTGTATGGAGAGCGCTACCACGCTCATGAAACAAAGGCAGCATTATTATGCAAGACATTGAAGATGTTAGGGAAATTGGCGACATTAGGGGCAACATTCTGAAGTCAGGGGCTCTGTCTTCCCTGCTGCAGTTCATAATCCTAAATTCAGAAAAAAATCATAATGCAGCCTCCCAAATAGTGACTTATCTTATGTGCTCCTTTGCCCCCCCCCCAGCATTTTTCTAGCAGCCTCCAATGCCTATTTTTGTTCCATCCCCCATAGAGAATAGTAACAGGTAGATAATGACCTGAAAAGTCCATCCAGTCTAGAATTGTTCTGCAGTTGTAGGACTTGGGCAGGCAGACTGTAAGAGGGAGCAAGTGATGCAATGCAAGATTGCCTTTGATGACCATTCACCGGCACACTGACATTGCTACTCCACTATCACAAAGAAGGACAGTCTCCTGACCTCAGGGCAGCTAGTTACAATGGGAGTTAAGGGTATGTCCACACTAAATGGGTACATTTATGCCACACTCTCTTTACATGCCATTAAGTCACGTAATCTAGCAATTCCAGTCTAGAAAACTGCACTGTGCCATACAACAAGCTTAGATAGGATTTATAACATTGGAGTGGCAACACTTGGCAATCTATTTTATTTAAAAAAATTGCATGAATGCCCCCTACTTTTTTCATGCTCTGAGTGGAACATCTAAAAGCAGTGTGTCTTGTGCACACTGTTTCTGTCATTCAGCCCACACTGCCAAATACTAAAGACTGTACGTAGACTGGCAAGACACTCACTTCCAAACGTAGTGTGTGTTTGTCAGTTTGTTGCCTTTAATTTTTAATTTAAATGCCACCAAAAATGGCAATCATGTATGTAACCTTCTCTGTCCCCCTTGGTTACATACGTGATTGCAATGCAAATTTCTCCTAGTCAGTGATATTTCAGTGTTCTGATGCCTGCTCACAAAAACCCAAGGGCTTATCGGAAGATTGCTGCTCTTTGTTTCCCACGGAGCTGCAAGCTTCCTGAGCAGTCCCATTTTCAAATTGGGTATCTCTGATTCCGTCCCTTCCCCATTCCTGTATGTAATGGTCCCCTTTCATGTCCTGGGAGAGTGATCAGTGCAGGAGAAAGGATTGGATTATTTGTAGCCAATCATCCGTGGACCCTGAAGCTTTTCAAGTGTGTTTGCCCATGAACCTGGGCCATTTTGTCCTCAGCAGCAACAGTAAAAGGTTCTCCATCTCCTGCATTTCAGAGTTGTTACGTACAGGATCATTTACATTGAGGTACTCTTTTTATTTAAATTGCAGCATATTCTTGGGCGATGTAGTTATTTTTACAGAGTGAGGCTGTTTAGGGCTCTATTCTTGAACTAGGGGTGTTCATGTTCAGCCTATTCAGCCGATTCAGCTGATGATAGCAGGCTTGAATGCAAGGATCTGAATTTAAAGGGCAATCCTGTTTGTAATAGGGACAGCAGTGGCAGTGTCTGTCCCTGTTACAACAGGATATAAACGTTGGGCAATTTTTATTTATAGCACAACTCAGCATTATATTATTTATTTCAATGTAATTAATAGCTGCCATTGAAATAAATAATATAAAGTCAGAAAAGTGCATCTTATGATAAAAATGGCAAAAGTGGTAATAATTGTCCAGGGCAAAGTATGGAAAACTAATGTTTAGTGGTGTAAGCACTGTAAAGATGTGGTGCTGCTATGATCTGGCAGTGAGTTTAAAGTCAGTTCATCTTTTAAACCTTGCTTTAATGTCCAAAAGTTGTTTTAGAAGCTCCCTCCCCAGTGCAATCTTGTTTGTAACAGGGACGGATTTTTCTTGTTAAGGTTTGTAACCGGGGACATTGTTATCAATATCTGTCCCTGTTACAAACAATAATTTTAGTGTGTCCCCTTTTTTTGTCCCATTGTTATAGTACTTGGGGCTCATTTTAGGAGCATTTTTTCAGTGGTTGTAACAAAGTACCCTTGGTTTCAAAATGACCACTGGCTTGCTGTTGGGGGGGGGGGTCGGCTGGTGCTGTAAAAAAATATAAAATGTTATGTGTACTGAAAAAATGTTATTAAGCTCAAGAAATATACACTGCTACAACAATTTCCTAACATGTTTAAGCTGCAGAAAGCTATTTATGTCTTGCTTGCATTTGCAAAGTTAGCTTAAAGGCCCCCTCCCCAGTTCAGTCCTGTTTGTAACAGGGACAGAGTTTTCATATTAAGGCTTGTAACTGGAAACAAGCTGTGAATCTCCGTCCCTGTTACAAACAAGACTTTTAGCACATCCCTTTTTCGTGTGTGATTATTACAGTATTTGGTGTTCATCTTAGTATGAATTTATTTCAGTGGTATAACAAACTGCCTTTGGTTTTAAAATGGTCACTGACTTACTCCGGGGGGTGGGGTGGGGCTGGCTGGTGCTGCAAAGAAAATTATAAAATGTACTTTTGACTCCAAAAATGTTATTAAACTCAAGAAATATACACTGCTACAACAATTTCCTAACGTTTGAGCTGCAGAAAGCTATTTATGTTTTTTTTTGCTTTTGAAAAGTTACTTAAAAGCCCCCGCCCCAGTTCAATCCTGTTTGTAACAGGGATAGAACTGTAAATATCCAGCCCTGTTACAAACAAGATATTTATTAAAAAATAAAATTAAAATGAGATTGGGGTGGTTTGTGAGTTAAAGGCAGGTGCCACATGGGCACATAAAAGGCTGACTGTTTTGGGGAGAGGCAGAAAGTGCGCCACAAGGCCTCAGGAAAGGCTTTCCTGATAGGGAGAGGTAAGAAGGTGCCACCAGGTTCCCATGAACAGCTGGAAGGGTGTGAGATGGGAGGCACCAGGCTCTGGAAAAGGCTGAAAGGGTTAAGGAAAGGGAAGCTGGTGCCAATAGGTTCCCAGGGACAGCCAGCAGGGTGTGAGGTGGGAGACAGGAGACACCAAGCACAGGAAAAGGCTGAAAGGGTTTAGGAGAGGGAAGCCAGTACCAATAGGTCACCAGGGATAGATTTTCAGGGTGTGGGGTGGGGTTGTAGATGGGAGCCACCATGCCCTGGGAAAGGCTGGTAGGGTTAAGGAGAGGGAGACAGGTGCCATCAGGTTCCCAGGGATAGCTTGCAGGGTATAGGGTTGGATACAGGTGACACCAGGCTCCAGGAAAGGCTGTCAGGGTTAGAGAGATGGAAGCAGGTGCCACCAGGTCCCCAGGGACAGCTGGCAGGGTGTGGGGTGGGAAACGGGAGCCTCAAAGCATACAGGGTTGGGGAGAGAGAGAAGCCAGTGCCAACAAGTCACCAGGGACAGGTTGGCAGGGTGTGGGTTGGGGGACAGGAGATGCCAGACCCTGGGAAAGGCAGAAAGGGTTAGGGAGAGGGAAGCAGGTGCCACCAGGTCCCCTAGAACAGCAAGCAGGGTGTGGAGGGGCAGACAGGTGACTCAGGAAAGGCTGACACAGTTGGGGAGAGGGAAGCAGGTATGTCCATCTCCCCTAGGTCAGCAGGCAGGGTGTGGGGTGGGAGACGGGATCCTCCAGGCCCCAGTCATGGCTGAAAGGGTTAAGAAGAGGGAAGCCAGTGCCAAAAGGTCACAAGGGACAGCTTGGCAGGGTGTGAGGTGGGAGACAGGAGACACCAGGCTCCAGGAAAGGCAGAAAGGGTTAGGGAGGTGGAAGTAGGTGCCACCAGGTCCCCTGGGACAGCAGGCAGGGTGTGGAGAGCAGACAGGTGCCACCAGTTCACAGGAAAGGCTGGCAGGGCTGGAGAGAAGGAAGTAGGCACCACTAGGCCCCATGAGACAGCAGGCAGGGTGTGGAGGTGAGACGGGAGCCACCAGGCCTCATAAAAGGCTGACAGGGTTGAGGAGAGGGAATCAGGCACCACCAGGTCCCCTGGAAGAGCAAGCAGGGTGTGGAGGGGCAGACAGGTGCCACCATGCCTCAGGAAAGGCTGACGGAGTTGGGGAGAGGAAGCAGGCACCACCAGGTCCTCTGGGACAGCAAGCAGGGTGTGGAGGGGCAGACAGCTGCCACCAGGCCTGAGGAAAGGCTGACATGGTTGGAGAGAGGGAAGCAGGTGCCACGAGGTCCCCTGGGATAGCAGGCAGTGTATGGAGGGGGAGACGGTTGCCACCAGGCCTCAGGAAAGGCTGGAAAGGTTATGTAGAGGGAAGCAGCTGCCACCAGGTCCTCAGGGATAGCTGGCATGGTATGGGGTGGGAGATGGGAGACACCTGGCCCTGGGAAAGGCTGGAAGGGTTAAGGAGTGGGAAGCAGGTGCCATGAGGTCCCCAGGAATAGCTGGGTGGGTATGGGGTGGGAGACAAGATCCTCCAGGCCCTGAGAAAGGCTGTCAGGCTTAGGGAGAGGGAAACCAGTGCCAACAGGTCACCAGGAACAGCTTGGTAGAGTGTGGGGTGGGAGACAGGAGACACCAGGCCCCTGGAAAGGCAGAAAGGATTTGGGAATGAGAAGTAGGCACCACCAGGTCCCCTGGGACAGCAAACATGGTGTGGAGGGGCAGGCAGGTGCCCTCAGACCTCAGGAATGGCTGACAGGTTGGAGAGTGGGAAACAGGCACCACCAGGTCCCCTCGGACAGCAGGAAGGGTGTGGGGTGGGAGACGGGAGCCATCAGGCCTCAAAGAAGACTAACAGGGTTGGGAAGAGGGAAGCAGGTGCCACCAGGTCCCCTGGGACTGCAGGAAGGGTGTGGGGTGGGAGACGGGAGTCTCCAGGCCCCAAGAAATACTGGAAGGGTTAAGGAGAGGTAAATAGGTGCCACCAGGTCTCCAGGGTTAGCTGGCAGGGTATGGGGTGGGAGACATGAGACACTAGACCCTGGAAAAGGCTGTCAGGGTTAGGTAGAGGAAAGCAGGTGCTGGAAGGGTTAAAGAGAGGTAAGCAGGTGCCAACTGGTCACCAGGGAGAGCTTGGCACGGTGTGGGGTGTGAGATAGGAGACACCATGCCCCGGGAAAGGCAGAAAGAGTTAGGAAGAGGGTAGCAGGCACTACCAGGTCCCATGGGACAGCAAGCATGGTGTGGAGGGGCAGACAGGTGCCACCAGGCCTCAGGAAAGGCTGACAGGGTTGGGGGGAGGGAAGCAGGCACCACCAGGTCACCTGCGACAGCCTGTAGGGTGTGGAGGGGGAGTCGGGTGCCACTAGGTCTCAGGAAGGCTGACAGGGTTGGGCAGATGGAAGAAGGTGCCAGAAGGTCCCCTGGGACACAGGCATGGTATGGAGGGCTGTGCGTGCTGTCACCTGTGGTCTTCCAGGTCCCTGGTCCACTTTCTTCGGGGCCCTGGTGGGTGTGTATGAGGAGTACTGCACACACCTGCCCGACTATGTCACTGTAGGCCAGCACCTGTGTTCTCGTCTGGTCAATTCAGCTTTGCTGTCACCTGTGGTCTTCCAGGTCCCTGATCTGTTTTCTTCAGGGCCCTGTTAGATCTGCATGAGGAGTACTGCACGCACCTGCCCGAGTATGTCGCTGTTGGCCAGCGCCCATTTTCTCATCTGGTTTATTCAGCTACGCCATTACCTGTAGTCTTCCAGGTCCCTGGTCCATTTTCTTTAGGGCCCTGGTGGGTCTGTATGAGGAGTACTGCACACACCTGCCCAACTATGTCAGTATAGGCCAGCACCCGTGTTCTCATCCAGTGGCTTCTATCTACACCATCACCTGTGGTCTTCCAGGTCCCTGGTCTGTTTTCTTTATGGCCCTGGTGGGTCCGCATGAGGAGTACTGCAGAATATTGACAAAGTACATGTAAACTATATAATAAGTGGACCAATGGTCATTGTGGGAGATGGGCCTTATGTGGTATAAGGCATAGAAACTGTCAACAAAGCCTTCAAAATAATGAAGCTGTAAAGCAACTGGGCAGTATGAACATTTACTGATGTGACTGAGGCTGTAGCAATCAATGTATAGTGTGTGTTTAGTGTGGTTTGTGTATAGTGTAGAGTTTTGGTTAAGGTTTTGGTAGAAATTTATTGTGTGTATCTACTATTTTATTTAGTAATGGTGTTGTATGATGAACTTCCTTTGTGGTGGTGGTATGCAATATTTTAACTTTTCCACTAATTAATTCATTAATAATATGACTTTTAACAGTGAAAATATTAATTGGAAAAAATAAAGGACTTCAGTAGCCTAATTTTATGTTTTCCACAATGTTTTCATTGACAACTTGCACTTTCTGGATTTTTCTCCGTCCTGTTACATACGTTACTGTATTGCTCTTTCACTGGTTTCGGGGGGGTTAATTTGTAAAATAATCAAAAAAAGTTTTAAAGGTTATCTACTCTTATTTCCATTTATACACATGCATTTTAATCTATGAATACCCAGGAATTCTGGGAAAGGAAAAACGTTGAAATTACTTCACCCCATAGAATTGCACCATGCGTTAGATTGGTGGTCATCACACACAGCTGCATGCAGAGATTTTGGTGTTGTTTAGTGAATTAACTAAATGAAGTGAAGTGCTGCACATTCACGTGAAGACCAAAAATATTTATACATATTTTTTTTTTATTTGGCATATTCTCTGTCCCTGTTACATTCATTACATGGTTACTTTTTCCAAACATTGGGAACTGTACCGGGAAAACCACAACTGATATTATCTTCCTGTTTACAGTTTAAGTGAAGGCCCTTAAAAGTAATATATTGATGATGAAAGAAGGAAGAAATGATAATTTTTTTTTTCCACAGTCATGTCCACGTATGTCCCCTATTACTGTGGACAGGCCCTTAAACTGAACAGCACATTATGGTGTGTAAGTAGCAGCAAAGAGAGCAACAAAGGAAAACAGTCAGGGCCATCCAGCAACCAATAAGAAGTTCAGGAGCTCAAGCTCAGGGCATGAATGCTGCATGCACTTTGCAAGAACATTTTGTCCATGTGATTCCAGCAGATCTGGAGGCAGGGTACAAAGACTATAAGAAGCTGAGGAGCAGGTATTTCTATGATGTTCCTACTCTAAAAGATGTGCTTCCAGTGCCTCGTGAGGGGCTGGCAGGCTAGATCGAGTGTGCACATTCCATGTCATTGGAGGCAACAGTTCCACTCTGGAGTATGTAAGGAGAAAGGGTACATTGTTTGGAGCTGGGAGGGTTGGCCTTAGAGACTTTCTCCAGGTATGGTATTTTCCAAACCACCAGAGACAGTAACCAGTAAGGGCCATCGCCTGCAGACAGTGGGTTCCAGCCAGAGTCTACCCAGATAGAGGGTAGAGAGTGACTGGGTAGAAGCAACTGACCCCAGCTATCAATTATTCACTGAGGAAGTAACCATGTGAGGCAGAAGAGGAGTGGAACAGTCCCCAACTTGGGGAATAAAATTCCAGTGTAGGGTGAAGTCATTACAGAAAAGGGAGTTGCTTGGCAATGGCTTGTTCCTGCATGCTCCCTTGTACTGCAGTAACTGTAACTTGAGATAGCATCCAGACTGCGTCGGCTACGTATTGGAAAGACCACTATACAGCATCTGAGGCCTCTCGGGGTTTAGCTGGTCAGCGGTCCATGAGTATCAGATCAGGGCCTTGGCTCTGCAACCATTTTAGTTGACTGGGGCTGCAGGAGGGGGTTAACTAAGCTGTGGTCAGGACCGAATCTGTTTTGGAGGAACAAGCAGAGCACCTGCATTTAGGCCATTGGGCCATGTTGTGAAGTACAGATAGCGCTCACTTTTGCTTGTGGATTTTGCATTCCTTATGCCGCTTTTGGTGTCTGAGGATATTTTTATTTATTGATTGATTGATTGCTTTATTTATTCATTTATTTATTGATAACATGTTTTACCAGGTAAACAAGCAGAGTCCCAAAGAGCTTATTTCTAGCTGTGACCTGGGGGAAGTGGGATGGGGAATAACAAGGAGTATAATACAGGGGCTTGATTTTCAATTGGTGATACAGGGCTTGGCTTACATCAACCCCTGCATCACGCCTGCCCTTTGGTGCAGCTGTGCCAAACTCCATTTAGCACTCAGGATTGATCATCCTGATCATTGGCCAGGAGAATGCTGCAAGTCCTGTGTGCCAAATGATTGGCACCAGGGGCCTGCAGCATTCTCAGAGCTTTGAAAATTGAGCCCTAAACTTTCCAAAATAGATACTGTAAATACAGTGTCAAATGAAATGTACAAAATTAATGAGAAAGGGTACACAAATAACAGCTATGGAATTGCACAGAGGAATCTTACAAGACTTTTAAACCAGGCACACATACACAGCATAAACAAACCATATGTTTAGTGGCTCAGCAGGTAGCACACTCGCCTCTGAGGCCGGGAGATCAGAGGGCTGTGGATTCAGTTCCCACATCTGGCACTTGGGTTAATATCCCAGTACTGACACTGTAGTGCAGCATGAGAGGGGTGCTACACTTCTGAGGTACCGTCTTTCGGATGAGACGTTAAACCGAGGTCCCATCTGCCTGGATTGGTGGTAGTTCAGGTGGATGTTAAAGATCCCATGGCACTTATCGAAAAGAGTGGGAATTTCCCCGGTGTCCTGGCCAAATTTCCCTCATTCACTAAAAATACCACCAACAGCTTAATCTGGTTCAAGGTCAGTTGGCATTCATCTGTATCCCCCTCCCTCGGGTCGTGCCTGAAAATAGGCAGGATTTGTCTAGTGCACTTACCCGGTCAACAAAAACTAAATAAATAAATAAATATGTTGGCTGCTAAAACACTGAGAACAGTTTATTTAGTTTCTTGACCTTGACAAAGCACTCGAAAGGTGCAAAACGGGTGTATTGTAGCTAGTGGCATCCATGATGGTTTGCACAAAATATATCTTGCACTAAATAAACTGTTCTCAGTGTTATAGCAGCCAACATCTAGTTTGTTTTTTTCCATATATGCGTGCCTGGTTTACAAGTTCTACAAGTATCTGCAGTACTGAGAGCACCATGAGTTTGGGAGTAACCCTTTGCTAAGATAGAAAGAAATTTACAAGACCCAGACAGATGCAGATAATTCTGCACTTGCTGTATAACAACAATAGTCAGGACAAGGAACAAGCAGGCTGCACAGTACGCATTTGAAAGCAAATAAACGAGCTTTGAATATTACAAGGGGACACAAGTACATGGCCCTAAGGGCAGAAGAACAGACCACACATCACAGTAGATTCAACTTATATACCAATGGTACTAAATAACATTAAGGCAGGCTTGCAATACACAGGACAGATCAGAATGAATCCAGTACCAGGCTGATACACTTAGGGACCCCCAAACAGAAACATAGACAATAATGACACAAAAAGACCAAAGTCCATCCCACCTGCCTGAGTTCCCTATTCAGCCCTAAGGCCTACGGTTCCTCTAGGGTCCTAGCCTTCCTCACCTCCCCCATTCTCTTCCCAGAGTCTAAAACACCATGAGAAACGAGGATACCTTTCATTCTGTCACTGCCATGCTTAAAACCACTAACAGTTTTTATACCCATCACCTCAGCTGGCAGCCTGTTGAACGGTTCCACCCTCCTTTCTGTAAAGTAGCATCTCCTCATGTTCCTCTTGAACCTCCTTCCTGTCAGCTTCTATGTCATGACCATGTGACCACGAGCTGGTATTCAAATTAAATACTTCCCTGTAGTTCACCCTGTTAATTCCTTTTAGGAATTTGAAGGTCTGTATCATCCCCATGGACTCCAGTGAGTAAATGTTCAGTGCCTTGAGACACTCCTCATAGGACATGCCCTGCTGGCCCTGAATTATTTTTGTTATCCTGCACCTCACCAAGTATCTATAAAGGCAAGGTATTACCTCCCTTTTTCTATCAGTACCACTCCCGATACATCCCAGCATCCTATTTGCCTTGCCGTATGCCTTGTTGCACTGACTCAGTTGCTTTATGGAGTCGCTGATGATAACTTCAAGGTCTTGTTCCTTAGCCATGGTACTGAGTCTCACCCCTCCCATTCACTAGTCTGTCCTGGGGTTCTTGTACCTTGCACTTTTTGGTGTTGAATTTCAACTGCCAAACCATTGACCACTCCTCCATCTTTTGCAAGTCTCTCTACATTTCCTTTATTCCCTCGTCACTATCCAGCTTCCCACAGAGCTTAGTGCCATCTGCAAAGAGACCCAGCCCACTGATGAACTTGTTGAAGCGGACTGGACCCAGGACAGATCCCTCTGGAATACTGCTCATGACCTCCATCTCATCTGATTTAACCCCACTGACCACTACCCTCTGTTGCCTCCCCTTTAGCCTGTTGCCTATCCAGTTTACTATGAACTTAGCTGCACCCACAGCCTCCATCTTCTTCAGCAAGTGTCTGTGGGGTACCAAGTAGAAAGCTTTGCTGAAGTCAAAGTACAGCAAATCCACAGTATGGCCCCTATTCAATTCGCTTGTCACCCAATCAAAGAAAACTATCAGATTAGTCTGATGAGACCTCCCTCTCACAGATCTGTGCTACTTATTATCCTGAAGACCATTGCTCTCCATGTAGTCCATGAGATCCTCTTTGACCAGTGATTGCATCAATTTCCTACAATAGGGGTAAGACTGACAGGTCTGTAGTTCCCTATTTGCTGCTTGCAGAGGAGGGTAACTAAAATTGTACAGGGTCTGCATCAAAAGTCCTATGAGGAGTGACTAAAGGACCTCAATATGTACACCCTGTAACAGAGGAATTAGGGGGGGATATGGTAGAGCCCTTTAAATACCTCACAGGGGTATATAAGGTACAGAGGGGAAGTATTTTTTCAGAAGTATAGGTGCTCAAGAACAATGGGACATGCTATTAAGATGGAGGGGTGTAGATTCAAATAAGATGTGAGTAAGTACTTCACAGAAAGAATGTAGGATTCCTCAAACAACCTTCCAACAGAGGTCGTGAGGGTGAAAACAGTGGTGGGGTTTAAGAATGTATGGGATAAGCACAAGGGAATCATAGTGGAAAGGATGTGGAGGAGGGAGAAAGAGCTATAGATGGGTACAATCTGCTGTATGGTAAGGAGGAATGGGCAGACTGGATGGTCCTTATCTGTCTTCAAATTCTATGTTTCTATGTTGTTCCACCCCCATGGAGCAGAACTATGTCCACCACTCTCCAGTCCTTCAGAACCACCCCTGTCCTTAGGGAGCTGTTGAATAGATCTACCATGAGAGCAGCCAGTTCTGCTGCGAATTCCCTGCATATCCTCAGATGCAACCCATCCAGTCCTGGAGCCTTACTAATGTTGAGGGCTGCCAGCCCTTTTAGGACCCTTTCACTGGTAAATTCTGTCTGTCTCATCTCCGGAACCCCCTTAATGGCTGCTTTGATGCCACTTTCAGACAAGGGTCCACTGTCCTCCCTAGTTAAAACTGAGCAAAAGTAATCATGAAGGACAGCAGCCTTTTGGTCGTTTGCCTGAATCACCCTATCCCCCTCTATTAGCTTCACAATTTTCCCTCCTTTCTTCCTTTTTTCATTAATATACCTAAGAACTGTTTTTATTCACTCTTGACCCCCTCCACAGCACACAGCTCTGTGTCTGCTTTTGCCTTCCTAACTGCCCCCTTTGTCTCCCTATTTTTTCAGCAAATATTTTTCCCATTCTTCCTCCCACTGCTTTATTTCAAGTTATATACTGCCTCCTCTAGGGTAATTCTGATAAGTCGACAGGGCCTTAAAAAGCCACTTGAGCTTGGCCTTCACAGACTGGAGACTGGAGATGGACAAGAATTAAGTAGGGAGACCATGCCAAGGGTGAGCAAGTCTATACCTAACAGAGGCTTGGACTATACTGTGTCTGCAATGAGGGATTTGAAATTTATGACCATTTTCAGACCATAAGGAACAGGGTGAATTAAAGGCAAGGATAAATATCTCACTGAGGTACTGTGGTAGTCTGACCAAGCAAAATGTAACATCTAACAGGGCAGTATGGAGAGACAGCTTCAATGGAAGAGGGGCCCAGTCTAACTCCTTGTATATAGTACAATGGTGAGTTTGGGGAGGACAAGCCAGCACAGATCTGCAAAGGGCATTGTGAAGGTGGGGGGCAGTAATAGAGGTTCCAGAGAATATCACATCCACATAGTCAAGTAGGTGGAAGAGCGAGCATTCTACAACAGATTTCCTAGTACTAAGAGAGAGACATTTTTTACTCTGAAAAGGGCCTCCAGTTTGGAGAAACTCTTCCCCACAATGTAAAGTACATGGTGGGAGTAGTCAAGATGCTGGTCCAGAATCACACCAAGGAAATTATAAGAAGTTACAGAGTCAATGGTGGTGCTTATAGGGAGTGTAAATTTAGAAAAGTTGGGGCAGATCGTAGCCAATGGGTGGTGCTGAAAAGCTTAGAGACAATTTTATTTTGATTCATGGCAAACTGATTGGTGAGGAGCAGTTTTTGTATGTTGTCAAAGTAGAGTTTGCAATAAAAGGAAGAGAGGAACCAGAGAAGAAGATGATGGTATCATCAGCATACACATAGGATATACAAACAGTTAAGGAATTATGGAGATAATTTATAAAGGAAGAGGAGGTAGCTAAGGACTGGCCTCTGTGGGACCACTATAGAAATAGAAAGCTGAGGTGGATAGATGTTCCTAGTCTAACTGATAGAGAGCTATCTGATAGGTAAAATTTGAACCAACATAGTGAAGAGGCAGAGACAACTCATAATACTAGTTTGTCTAGGAGCAGGGAGGGATTTACTGCATTGAATGTTTTGGGTAAGTCAATACAGATTGCACTGAACCCTTGACTGTCATCCATATGTTAGTGCATATGGTCAGTTATTCTGAGTCACAAGGTAGAAGTAGGGTGTACAGGATGGGAGCCCTATTGGAAAGGAGTAAGGAAACCTGATTTGTCAAAGAAGTTGATGGGCTGCCTACTGACCAATCTCTCAAGTAATTTGGAGAAGGAAGCAGAGAAATGGGACAGTAATTAGTAGGGGCATCTGTAAACACACCTTTGTGGAGTGGAACAACTTAGGAGTGTTTCCAGTTAGATGGGAAGGAGCCAGTTGCCAGGGAATGATTAAAGATGAGAGAAATGGTGGTAGCCAGAGAGGAGCCCATAGGACTTAGGCCCTAGACACACTGGGGAACTTAAAATGGTTTAAGTGCCTTAAAACAGTTTAAATCCCCCTAGCACTGTTTGCAGACAGACTACAAGCCCCTTAACATGTTTTAACAAAAGTGTTTTTAAACCCTGCTAGATACCTAGTCTTAAAACCATTTTTAAAAATGTTTTGGATCTAGCATGGTTTTACTTACAGGTCTGTCCAGGAGTAAAAGTGTTTTAAGCTGTAATAGTTTAACTAAAACAGTTCTAGCTACAGTGTGTCCAGGCAAGCACAGTTCTGTGTGTTGGACTTAACACAAAATAGTTACAAGGAGAAAAGTTTTAACACTAGCAGTGTGGCCACACTAAACCATTTTCAAAAATGGTTACTGAGTAGTGTGGCTGCACTGAAATGGTTTAGCTAAACTGGTTTTAAAAACAGTTTTCAAAAACAGTTCTGTAGTGTGTCTAGGGCCTTAGAGTCTGGGGGATACTACAGGAAACTGCAGACCTGTTAGTTTGACCTCAGTGGTGGGGAAAATGATGGAATCACTTCTGAAAGAAAGAATTGTTGAGTACCTAGAGGACAGCGGGGCACAGGACCCAAAACAGCATGGATTCACAGCAGGAAGGTCATGTCAGATGAATCTAATCGATTTCTTTGACTGGGTGACCAAAGTAATAGACCAGGGAGGGGCTGTGGATATGGCCTACCTAGACTTTAGCAAGGCATTTGACACAGTCCCACACAAAGATTAATAATCAAGTTAGCCAGCCTGGGAGTGGGTCCCAGGGTGGTAGCCTGGGTAGCAAACTGGCTGCACAACAGGACACAGAAGGTAATAGTGAATGGAACACATTCTGAAGAAAGGGGGGTTACTAGTGGAGTACCTCAGGGCTCAGTACTGGGTCCAGTCCTCTTTAACATCTTTATAGGTGACATTGCAGAGGGTCTGGAAGGAAAGGTATGCCTCTTTGCAGATGACACAAAGATCTGTAACAGAGTTGATACACAAGGGGGGTAGAAAGGATGAGAAGGGACTTGGCAAGGTTGGAGGAATAGTCAGATGTATGGCAACTTAGATTCAATGCAAATAAGTGCAAAGTAATAAAAAATCCAGGAGAAGAGTACACAATAGCAGGGGAGGTACTAACGACAACAATAATGGAAAGGGATCTGGGTGTAGTCATATCAGATGACCTAAAGGTGGGTAAGCAATGTGAGAAGTCAGTAAGGAGAGCCAGGGGGATACTGGGATGCATAAGGAGGGGCATCACAAGTAGAAAAAGGGGAAGTGGTTATCCCTCTATACAGACAGTTGGTGAGACCCCATCTGGAGTGCTGCATGCAGTTTTGGAGACCTCATCTACACAAGGACATAGACAGGATGGAAGCAGTCCAGAGGAGGGCAACTAAAATGGTGCAGGGTCTACATCAGAAACCATATGAAGAGAGACTGAGAGAGCTTATCGTATACCCTTGATGAAAGGAGGATGGGGGACATGATAGAAACTTTTAAGTACCTCAAGGGAATCAACAAAGTCCAGGAGGGTAGCATCTTTCAGAAAAAGAGATGTGTAAGAACAAGGGGGCACAATTTAAAGTTAGAGGAGGACAGCTCAGGGGTAATGTGAGGAAATTATTTTTCATGGAGAGAGTGGTGGACGCATAGAACTGCCTTCCTGGAGAGGTTGTGGGGTCTAAAACAGTGGGGGAATTCAAACATGCATGGGACAGACATAAGGCAATTATAGTGAGGGGTTGCAGGAAGTAGTCTGTTGGTTAACTAGAATCTGCAGCTTATCCAATAGGTAGGGAAATGGGCAGACTGGGTGGGCCAAGTGGTCCTTATCTGCCGTCAAAGTCTATGTTTCTATGTTTCTATGATAGGCCATCAAAACCACCACTCGAGAAAACATTCAAAGAGGATAGTTCTTGGAGGACATCAAACGCCAGGATAGGGGAGAGACTGAAAACTCCTAGAAGCCAAGGGCGATAGCAGCAGGCTGGGGGCAGACAAAGGAGACATGAGTGCCCTGGGGCCATCAATAAAGAAACGGTTCAAAATCTCAGAGATACAGTGACAGGTATCAGCCCGTGAGTTCAAAAGGGAGCATTGAGAAGACATTTAACTGCTTTCCAGAATTCTGAGAGATCTGAGACACCGAATTGGAGCTGGTTTTGAAAGTAAGCAGCTTTCCAGGATTTTGAGGTATCTGAGCTACTGAATAGGAATTGATTTAGCCACTTTGGACTGTCGTCTGGCTACAGGACAGTAATTACAGAGTCTAGTGAAAGTTTATTTGTCAGATGACACCCCTGTAGCTTTATGTCTAGCTTAAGCGGCATCCTTTAAATGGAAAAGGTCAACAGGATCTGACATTACCCAGGGAAGGTGGGAACCATGAAATCTGGGACTCCTGCAAGGCACATGACTATTGCAGACTAAGTTAAATGTGTCAATAAAATGGGTTAGAGCTGCATCAGGGTCAGTCAAAGAGGGAAGGTACTCAGTTGGTATGCAAAATGCTAACAGGGTGGAGTGATTTGAAAGACCTAGCTAGAGTGCTTCTAGAAGATTTGACAGTTCTGATTGCACTTACACAATAAGTTATGCAATGGTTGCTAAAGTTAACAGGAAGCGAATCAGCTACACCACTATTCTATGTGGGTGAGATGCAAGAACCCAGACAATTATACTATGGTTAGTGGACCTGGTATTGAAGTGAGTGGGAGACATGAACAGTTGGGTAAGATTCAGAGCTTTAATTCTTCAGTGAAGAGTGGTAGAATGAGAGAATGAATTTCTGTCAGACAGGTTAGCATTGAAATCACCCAAAAGAATGTGCTCACCTCCAGGAGAGGTATCCAGAACAGATTGCATAACATAGGGGATTTACCAGGGAAACAATATATACCAGTGATAAAGATGGAAATGGAATGGGGGAAGGAGAGTACACTGGTCTGTAATTTGTGTAACTTAGGGATGGACTCCTAAAGTGCAATACTGAATTTAAGGTGGCTGGCCGTGTACAAGAGAACAACACCACCACTTCCTTGCTTGGAACAATCTTTCCTATGAACTGAGTAGCCTAGGATGGGAATAACAGATAAGTTAAGTCTGGAAGATAAGTATGTCTCGGAGAGAAAGAGGATATCAGGGTTGTTCTGGCTGACCCTGATTCTGATCAGGTGGATTTTTGGGAAAAGATCTTTAATATTTGTGTGAAATATTTTAAGACGCTACTGGTGGGTGTTGGTTGGTGGGGGGCTGGATTAACCTCCACATCACCACCAAGGAGAAGCAGGACAACCCCATAAAAGTTGCTGGGTTTGGATGAAGAGGAAGAAGGCCTCCTATTAGAGGAGCGCAAGGAGGTATCAGTGCTAGGAGCATCAAGGACACCCAGATAAAATAAGGCCTCTGCAGTGAGCTTATTTGGGGGGAATAGTCCTGGGTGAATGTCGGTGAAATGTGGGTGGACATCAGCCTGTGGGGACCAAGGGAATGAGTAGAATGGTAGTATGGGCAGGAGGATGGTAAGCAATGGGACGAGCATAATAAAATAAGTGAGTTAATGTGGTGTATTTAAAGCAATAGGACCAGGGGACCTGGCAGGCACAATTTGTCATATCAATTTACTACCCTGTAAGAGGGCAAAGCAAAAAGGAACTGATTATGTTAATGCAGCAAGACAACCGGTGGGTAATTTAGAGACACGTAAAGCACACTGCCTCTACTAACCCCACAGTTGACCAGGCAGTGAGAGAGACACATATAGACACCCTGCTTAACCACAAATATGAATGCCAGTATGCAAAATGGTACTATGTAAGGCAGCAGGTAACAATAAGGATCAACTTAGTGCATAGACAATCTGGGCCACATGCACAGTAGTACAACAGGGTATTACCCTATAGTAAGGGATAGTGGAACAAATCTTAAAAAATGTAAACTGTTTCCCCAGATATCTCACATAGGGTGGCACTAGGCAAGGAAGATTTGGCTGTTGCTAAAACTAGTAATCTCACACCACTCGGCTGTATCAAGGAGAACATTCTGAAAAATAAATATCGTATAACCATATTTCACAGATAGGTAGTGACTGGAAGAACAGGTAGTTCCTGAGTAGCACCTACACAAACATAAGGTGAATCAAGGAGAAACTAGAGCACTTTCAAAAATAAATAGCATATAACCATGTCACCAAGAAAGGGAGTTACTAAGAGACCATGTAAATCTTGAGCAGCACCTACATAAACTTATAGAAAATCAGCACAATGTATTATACCAAGGTATGACCCCAGTGAAAAAAGTGAACAAGTGAGATGCACTGAACCATGGTGTTAGAGATAGAGGAACAAATTACTCCTGCCTGATCTATAAAACAGTAAACAATTTACTTTTCTTAAGAAGATCTGGGACCTGATGTCCCTGTTGATGGCGTTACACTACTATACCTTTACGGGCAGCATGCCTGGCCGCTGACTGCTTTCATGCCTGATGAGTGCTCCAGACAGCAGCACTTTGGACAACTTGAGAATGTGCGTCAATTAAAGGGGGAGCTTAGTGCTGCCCACAGCAAGCTAATTGGTTGCTAGAGTCCTTGTCCTTTCTGGTGCTGTCCTCCCAAATATTGTCATCATTTGTAAATGTTATAAATTCTGTTACTCTAATCTTTGTACTGTGTTATTGGTGCTAGTAGTTGTTTTCTTTGCTATTTGTTTCCTACTCCCCCTCTTAGTTCCAACTGGAAATGAGCCTTCCCAGGCTCTACTTGCTATCCTGATAACATTTGTTTAAAAACATACATACAATTAAAAGTTTAAACTTATTAATGGTACATGGCAACTTCTCATATGTATCAAGAATTAGGCCTGGAGTAACTGGCCACACCCTGTCTTGATGTGTACCTGGCAGCGATGAACCCAGCCTTCGCTGAGCATCACTAGTACTGGGGGTTCACAACCCTCTCTACCCCCAGGAGAGGAATGCTGTCGTTGGATGCTCGATCCTTTCCTCCCCGGCCGACCCCCGGCAACCCAAGCTTGTTCCTGAACCTGGGTCGCTGGCATGGTACGAGGTGTGGCGTCCAGCGCCTCAACCCTCAGCACCACTGGGCCGGCCCTCAGAACATCTGTTTTAAGTCTCACAATGTAGAACAGCACCTTTTTGGGCTTATTCTACTGGTGCCAGTTGCGCTGAGCTGAGCATTACTGTGGGATAGATAAGAGGTCCCTTTTAGAAATGATTGATTAAAACCCAGCATTGGGAAGGAAATCCAGGACCAATAACTAAACCAGTGGGCTTTCTTCAATTGTGGGAATTGCTCACAATGTTTGAATACCATTAAAATAAAGGAATTCAGAAGCACATGTGTAAGCCCACCAGCTTTGTTGGGCTTATTGATGTGACGGCTCCCGTACCCCGCTGTCCTCACTGCTGCATTGCCTGAGTCAGGATGTGTCCCCAAGTCTTTATTCAACTTCTGCTCATTTTCTACTGCAATGTGGGGCCAGAGGAGCCAAGCCACGGTGCCGCCATGCTGGATTCTTGCTAGTATACAGGGTGGCGGTCTGTGCATGTGTGGTGCATGCATCTGTTCTTCTTGCTGCCGCAGCAGCCAAAGTGATGCCTGTCCAGTGCTCCCGACCCCATGTTCAGCAAAGGGGGGAGTCCAAACACACAGGAGAGGTGGCAGAGAAGCCCCAAAAGTATTTAGCTAAAGAGCACCAAAGAGTATGTGTGGTGCTCTCTATGAACATTAATGAAGGGCATGAATAATAATGAGGCAGGCTGCTGTATGGGGGGGGGTTAAGATTTCAGCAGCAGCAACAGGCAGGGGAACAAATAAAAACTTTCAACTCTGCATGTGTGTGAGTGGGCAGAGGGGCTACTATTGAGCAATAGGGAAAATACATTTTAACAGTGATGTGTGTGGCTGCAAAATACATTAAATCTCAGACTTTGCTGGGGCCAAGAATTTAGCTGCCATATTTGTTCCACTTGACCCCTGCACAGCCAATCAGAATGCAAGGATTTTACAACAGGACTTATGGGATAAAAGAGGACTTTTGGGAGTAAAAGGAAGAATATTTCTTGGTGCCCTAACAAAGAGCCAATGGGGCGGCGAATGAGGCTAACACATATTCATTTTGCAAAAAGACAAATGTGTTGAAAAATCAGGGAGTAGGGGAGAACTCCTAAAACCCAAGGACTGTTGGTTCTGAGGGGAGTTTGGTGGGAACCTCTCCAGAGGGAGAGGGTTCCAGCCCCTCTGAAACAAGATGTGGCTGTGAGTCTTGGATGGGCTGTCTGGGGGTTACCAGATATTTTCCCCCCAGTGTCAGGGTTTGTCTTCTCACCTTTTGGAAGAATTTTGGTTCAGGAATCCCTCTGTAATCCTGCAACTGTGAGAGAGCCGCAGAGACCAGAACCCTGCAGCTGTGACAGAGCTGTGGAGCCCGGAAACCTGCAGTTGTGAGAGAGCTGTGGAGGCTAGAGAAACATCCAGCTGTGAGAGAGCTGCAAGTGACTGCAACCTCAGTGGTGAGATCGCTGTGGGTGATGGCTAGTATTTTGAGAGGCTTGAGGTTCTGTAGGGAAGAGGCTGCTGAAGAGATACTAAATGGGAGTTTGCCTTCCGGAGATGTTTTTGGCTGGAGGCTGGAGCCCAGCCTGAAGTCTGAAGAAAGATTGCTGTGGGCTCACTAGCCCTTAAGGACTGTGTGTGTTTGCTCCTCGGTCTAGTTGACCACTGTATAGGACAAGCTGAACTGAGTCTTTGTGAATTTGCTTCAAAGCCATTGGGAGCTGCTACTCATAATGAATCCTTCGGCTGTGAAAGAAGAAATTTTGCTCCAGAGAGAGAGAGTCTATAGGATTTGAACCTACGGCCGATGGAGGTGCTATAGTGAAGTGGAATTTTTCTCCAGAGAGTGAGCCAGTGAGATTGGAACATGTGACTGGGGAAGGTAGACCCCGTAGTTTGAAGTGTGAGTTTCCTGAGGTTTGTCCAAAAGGAATTGAATTGGTCTGCAGTGCAGAAATTTGTTGTTTGAGAGATACAGCTGGAAATCAGAGGCTGTACAGGTAACTACCTAAAATCTACAGTGTCTGCCTGCTAAAGACGTGTGATTGCAAGTGTTTTTCCCCCAGCTGGGGGGGGGGTGAAAAGTTGTGCCTGCACGAGGAGAAAATCCTTTGAGAGGAAGAGGTTGAGAAGCCTGCAAGGTGAATAATGCATACAAAGCTCCCTGGTGGGGTGAAGATTGAAAAGTCCTGGCAGGTGAAGACCATCATATTCTTCATTTCTACAGTTACCTATGGCTGTGGCATGCCTCCAACTTCTTCATCAGCATGGTACTGTAAAACTAAATTCCTGCAGACCCCTGTGAATCTATGGAACTGTAAGTATCACAAGCTGCAGCTTTGGGGAAGTCTTTATATACATGTAACTAGCTAGCTAGTCAGAGAAATAAGGGCACCCTGGGCAGGACTGTGCTGGGATTCAAGCTGCACCCAAGCAGAGAGTTAAAGTTTTGCTCCTGTTTAAAGTTATTTTGGGCCCCAATGAAAGATCCCCAGCATCTTCATCATGGCGGTGTGGTACTTCCCACTCAAAGAACATTAGAGACTTTCGAGCAGCTGCCATTTGGAAGCTGGGTACACCCGTAGGTGGGAGGTGGGGATTGTGTGGGGTAAAGGTGTTACTACAGTTGTTGGAGTTGTTATGTTATTTTTCTCCTTTTCTCCCCTCACCCAAAATAAAAGTCAATTGTTAATGTTACATACTGGTACAGTGAATTAATGCAAAACGTGGGAATTGTTGTTGTGTGGGGAAGGTACAGTGGGGGCAGCTACTATACTTTCCTGGGAGGTGTTAAACTGCAATTTACTTACAGATATACTCTGACACTACCCCAGGTGGAGGCACCACATGCACCGGTTGTTCACGTACCATTTGCCTTCCAAAGAACCTAGACCAGTCCCCTTGAGGTGTATCCAGGGAAGACCTGAGGAAACAGCCAAGGACCTGTACCTGGAAACAGCCAAGGTGAGTCTGAAAAGGGCTGTTACTCATGCAAGGAAGAAAAACTTCAAATTTAAGACTTACTAACATGCAATAGTGACCATATGGTATATTACGTCAAATGCCCTTGTGGCTTAACCAATACTGGCATAACAACGAATCTCTGAACATAAAAATAGTATTAGGAATAAAGATCAAAAATCATCATCTCTAGATAGGCACTTTATAGAATTTGGCCATTCAGTAGCTGCACTTAGATTCTTTTCTATTGCGAGAGTAAATAAAGCAGAGAGGGGTGGGAACTGGAACCATGACTTTTTCAAACATGAAGCATTGCTGGATTGCTAAATTGAACATCATGAATCCCAAATATGGTCTTAATGACTGAATCAATTGGGTCACCTTTATGTAGTGAGAAAATTATTGTACTCCCTCTGCAGCAAAATAATGATTCCCTTAGTAGTGTATTTGAATATAGCACTAATTTAAGCAATTTTCCTTCCCCCAGAATCTTATTCCTGCACCCTTTAAACTCCTTTCCCTCCCCAACCCCCAGTTCTCCCTGGCTAAAACCTTCCTTCCCCATTCTCCCCTCTCCCGTTCATACCACTTTCCCTTCTATTCCCTATTTCTTTATATGGCTAATCCCATAATAGCTAAGCACCAAGGTCTTATACTTGAAAATATATTTATTAGGCATGGTTTTCTCATCTTTCATTACTGTGCACATACTGGGATTCCGTTCTGATAGAAATTCACAAAGGTTCTGTTATCATTTGTGTATGCTTTGGCCACAACTACTCACTTCAGTGAGCTTTAATTCCACTAGGGCTCCTGGCAATGTTTCAGATGCAGGGCTGTATCCACAGCTCTATCAGGGGCTTTGCCTGTCATTCTCAGACAACTAGACAACCAAACATGTTGCAAGCGACCTCAGATGACATCACATCTTTCGACTTGATGACACAGCTCGCTTGTTTACTCAGTGATGCACTTTGCACATCATCAGTTCCCCCCCCCCACAACTGGGATGATTTTCCCCTACAAAGGAGGAAATGAAGTGGCCCACCCCACATGCTACTCAACGTGGCAGCTAATGGCCGCCGTTTAGAATGCAAGTGAGCATCAGAAATTAGTTTTTTCCATTTCTAATAATTATGCATTTATTTATTTATTTACTTTGTGGTGCTTGCACACCTACTTTATCCACTTGCACTACCCCCTTGGTCCACTCCTTCGGACCACTGATCAACCCCGGAACACCCAACCCTGAGTCTGCCCCTAGAGTGCTCTCCTGTTCTCCCCTGTATTACCTTGATGCCCAGCAACTCCCCCTGGGTGGGGTGAGGATGAACCTTCCTCAACCTTACTGGAGAACCTTTTTGACACAGGGAGATCTGCCCGTAGTCCGGTGGATCCCCGGGAGGCACTGATCAGTCTTCATCTAGGACCGAGAGGGCTCTTTTTCCGCTTTTTCTTGTTTTCCCCACCCAACCCCTAGCGGCGCCGGCACGAGGACTAATGTCCAGAGAGTGAGGTGCTGATGCACGTCTGCCTCCCAAGCACCCAACAGCATCTCTCCCTCCCTGACTCCACTGTATGAAGCTGCCAGAGCCCTTTGAGAGCCCGTGCTTCCACAGGCTCTCTTCGGGATGTCAGGTACCTCCCGGTACCCCTGGTATCCCTCCCCGAGGAAGGAGAGCATCTGCTGGTATGCTCAATCCTCCCTCTCCCCACCAACCCCCGTCAGCCTGTGTCCGTTCCCGAACCCGGGTCGCCGGCGCAGTGTGAGGTGTGGCGTCCAGCACCTCAACCCTCAGCGCCACAGGGCCATGCATTTGGTTTTGAATGAACATTTAAATGCTTAATGCTCAGCTTTCAAAGTTAAGCTTTACTTGCAGGAAGGCAGCAGAAAATAATTAAAAGAGAATATTAACAACAGAGCTACTGATTTAAAAGGGATCACTACACAAAACTACTCCACACAGATTCTGCTGTGGTAGGTGAGCGCTATGTCAAAATAATTGTTCAGAAAATACTGCCTGGTTGTTAAAATTGGAATTATTTGCTCTATCTCATAGTTGATAAGATCAGAAAATGCTGTTAGCAATAACAGAAATGTAGAAACATAGATGATGATGACAGAAAAAGACCAGTGGTCCATCCAGTCTGCCTCAGTTCCCCAAAGGCCCTGGAACCTATTGTTCCTCCAGGGTACTAACCCTCCTTGTCCTCCCCCCATTATCCTTGATTCTGTCATTCCAAGCAACCACTATACCCTTCATTCTATGCCAACCCTGCTTGAATCCCCTAACTCTTTTCACACCCACCGCCTTGCCTGAAAAACTGTTCCATGGTTCCACCACCCTTGCCATGAAGTAATACTTCCTCATGTACCTCTGGAACCTCCCTCGTGTTATTTTCCACTCATGTCCACGAGATCACAAGTTAGTGTTCAGGCTAAGTAGTTCCCCATAGTTCACTTTGTTAATTCCTTTAAGGAACTTGCAGATCTCAATCATATCTCCCCTCTCCCTTCTGGTCTCCAGTGTGTACATATTAAGTGCCTTGAGGTGCTTTTCATAGGATCGTCCCTGCTGGCTATGAATCTTTTTTTTTCACTGTGGGTCACACTGCCTCCAAACTATTGTTATCCCTTTTTTTTTAAATTTAGCAGTTTGATCCCCATCACTACCTCCCGCCTACTTAGTGATGTGGATACATGGGCAGAGCTGGCAGGCTGCTTCAGCCCACCCCTCAGAGGGGCATGGCTCTGGTCCTCTGCTTCGCCCCACACCGACCCTCTCAGTAATTCCCCATGGGTTCCCCCCCCCCCCGTGGCAGGGCCAAGGGTGAAGGTCATTGACTCCTCTTCCCTGGAGACCAATATCTAGACTCCAGGGGGCCGGTGCTACAGGGCCTGCCAGCTCCATTGTTTCTCATCTTCTCCCCACCCCTTGCCACAGTTGCTTGTTTGCATGTGGAGGCATGTGCACATAGCGACCCGTGGCACCCTCCCTATTCTAGTCGCTTCTGATTGCACTACCTCCAGGCCTCCACCTGGGGGTAGCCCTGCAGCAGGCATGGCTGAGTCCCCACCTGGGAGGGGAGAGCTTCCTTACGGCTGCACAGTCCATCTCCTGGCCCCCCCACTGACCCCTGATGACCCGGGCTTGTCCCTGAACCTGGGTCAAAGGTGTGGCATGAGCTGTGGCATCCAGCACCTCAACCCTCAGCACCACTGGGCCTATCGTTATCCTTTCTGAAGTGAGGACCCCAGAATTGGGTGCAAGTACTCCAGGTGAGGTCTCACCAGGGATCTATAGTGGGGAAGTATTACCTCCTTTCTTCTGTTATCAAGATCCCTCCCGATACACCCTAGTATTCTATTAGCCTTATTATAGGCCTTGTTGCACTGGCTCAATTGCTTAAGTCACTGATGATAACTCTTGGATCTAGTTCCTCAGCCATACAGCTAAATCTCTTCCCTCCAGCACTCCAACTTGAAGGTCTTGTTCCCTAGGTGCATTACCTTGCACTTTTTGGCATTGCATTTCTGCTGCCAAACCCTTGACCAACCCTCTAGTTTTTGTAAGTCTCTCTGCATTTCCCTTATTCCCTCATCACTATCCACCCTCCCACATACCTTCAAGTCATCTACGAAGAGACATAATCTGCCCCAGATTTCCTCTCCAGTGTCACCGATGAACATGTTGTAGAAGACCGGACCCATGACTAATCCTTGTGGAATCCCATTTGTAACCTCCCTCTCTTCTGATTTAACATCATTGACCATAACCCACTGCTGCCTCCCCTTTAGCCAGTTACCCACCCAATTTACTATGAGTTTAGCTGCCCCCAGGTCCTCCATCTTCTTCTGCCATCATTTGTGAGGTACTGAGTCAAAAGCCTTGCTGAAGTAGAAGTACAGCAAATTTGTAGCATGGCCCCTATCTAATTCTTTCATCACTCAGTCAAAGAAAACTATTAGGTTAGTCTGACAAGAACTTTCTGCCACAATCCGTTCTTTTTACTGTTCTGGAGACTGTTGCTCTCTAGGTAGTCTACAAGGTTCTCTTTGACCAGTGACTCCATCAGCTTCCCTATGACAGAGGTTAGACCGACAGGTCTGTAGTTCCCTGGTTGCTCCTTGTACCCCACTTATGAAGTGGAACTATATCCGCTGCCCTCCAATCCTTTGTAACTTCCCCTGTCCTGATTGAGCTTTTAAATAGACCCACTAGGGGTTCAGACTATTCTGCTGCTAATTCTCAGAGTATCCTCAGATAGAAACATAGAAACATAGAATTTGACGACAGATAAGGACCGCTTGGCCCACCCAGTCTGCCCATTTCCCTACCTAATGGATAAGCTGCAGATCCTAGTTAACCAGCAGCCTACTTCTTCCTACCCCCACCCCCCAGAACTGCCTTATGACTATCCCATGCATGCTTGAATTCCACCACTGATTTTGACTCCACAACCTCCTCCGGAAGGCCGTTCCATGCATCCACAACCCTCTCTGTGAAAAAATACTTCCTTAAATTACCTCTGAGCCGCCCCGCTCTATCTTCAAATTGTGCCCTCTTGTTCTTGCACACCTCTTTTTTTGAAAGATGCTACCCTCTTGGACTTTGTTGATTCCCTTGAGGTACTTGAAAGTTTCTATCATGTCCCCCTCTCCCTTCTTTCCTCGAGGCTATACATATTAAGCTCCTTAAGTCTCTCTTCATTATGTCTTCCAGTGCAGACCCTGCACCATTTAATTGCCCTCCTCTGGACAGCTTCCATCTTGTCTATGTCTTTCCGGAGACTGGGTCTCCAGAACTGCACACAGTACTCCAGATGGGGTCTCACCAGCTGTCTGTACAGAGGATTAACTTCCTGTTTTCTACTGGTGATGCCTCTCCCTATGCATCCCAGTATCCCCCAACCCTCCTTGCTGCCCTCTCACATTGCTTGCCCATCTTTAGGTCATCTGATATGACTACCCCAGGTCCCTTTCCATTTTGTTGTTGTTGGTATCTCACCCCCATTGTGTACTCTTCCCCTGGGTTTTGTTTCCCAGGTGCATTACCTTACACTTCTTAGCATTGAATCTAAGCTGCCATACATTTGACCATTCCTCTAACCTATACAAGTCCCTTCTCATCCTTTCCACCCCACCCTGTGCATCAACTCTGTTGCAGATCTTAGTGTCATCTGCAAAGAGACATACTTTTCTTCCAGTCCTTCTGCAATGTAAACATAAAGACATTGAAGACGGTCATACTTGAACCCTCACGGTGCCCCACTAGTAACCCTCCTTTCTTCTGGAGTGGACTGCATTTACTATTACTCTCTGTGTCCTATTCTCCAGCCAATTCTTTGCCCAGGCTGTCATCTTGGGACCCACTCCCAGGCTGGCTAACTTGTATATTAATCTTTTGTGTGGGACTGTGTCAAATGCCTTGCTAAAGTCTAGGTAGGCCATGTCCACAGCCCCTCCCTGATCTACTACTTTGGTCACCCAGTCAAAAAAATCTATCAGATTCGTCTGGCATGACCTTCCTTCTGTGAATCCATGCTGCCTAGGGTCCTGTGCCCTCTGGCCTCTAGATACTGACAATTCTTTCCTTTGAAGTGATTCCATCATTTTCCCTATCACTGAGGTTAAACTAACAGGTCTATAGTTTCCGCTTCTGCCTTGCTCCCACTTTTTGTGAAGGGGAATCACATCTGCCTCCTCCAGTCCCTCGGTACCACCCCATCCTCCCATGATTTGTTAAAAAGGGTAGTCAGTGGTGTCACTAGTTCTACCCTTAGTTCTTTAGAATTCTGGGATGAATCCATCAGGCCCCATTGCTTTGTCCACCTTCAGTTTTAAGAGTTCTTTCAGAACCCTTTCTTCTGTAAATGGGCCAGTATCAACTTCTGTATCCAGAGTGTTACTACTGTTTGTTTCATGCCTCCCCTCTTCCTTTGTAAATACTGGCAAAAATATTTGTTTAGTATCTCTGCCTTTTCACAGTCTCCTCTGCCCACCCTCCTCCCTCCCCTTTATTAAGCCTCACTATCCCTCCCTTGGTCTTCCTTCACTTCCTGATGTACCTATAAAAGGTTTTATCCCCCTTCTTAACTGAGTTGGCTATCTTTTCCTCGGTTTGGGCCTTTGCTGTTCTGACTGCCTTCCCAGCCTCCTTTTGCTTTAACTGATACAGTTCTCTGTCCTGCTCCTTCTGCGATTTCTTGTTCTTCCTGAATACTTTCTTTTTCTCTTGAACCTTCACTGCCACTTCCTTTGAGAACCATAGTGGTTTCTTACATCATCTTGTTTTGTTTATTTGCTTCACACAAAGGCTCGTTACCTCTGTGATTGCAGTTTTTATTATTCCCCATTGTTCTTCCACCCCTCCTTCCTGCCCATTTGCTAGTGCGTTCCTTAGGCACTCACATTTAGCAAAGTCAGCCCTCAAAGTCCAGTACTTTTGTCTTTGTATGGCTTGACCTCTATTGCTGTGTTTATTGTAGAACCATACTGTTGATGGTCGCCAGTTCCCAGATGGCTACCCACTTCTACATCTGTAATCCTCTCACCATCTCCATTTGAGAGAATCAAGTCTAATATTGCTCCCTCTTGAGTGGGCTCCAGCACTAGTTGTCTAAGGCATGCCCCTGTAGGGCATCTAGAATAACTGCACTCTTGAAGTGGCAGCTGCAACTGCACTCCAGTTAACATCTGGCATATTCAGATCACCCATCAACCAATATCTCCCTTTTTCTGCCATTCTAAGTATACTTTCTATCATTTCCCTGTCCATTTCCTCCCCTGAGAGAAGGTCTGTATCTAACCCTGTGCGTATTGTGGTGCCATTGCCTGTCTCCAAATTTACCCACAGTGCTTCTTCTCCTCCTGTGTACCTTTTTGTTCTGTTGCTTTTATTTCCTTCCCTTATGTAAAGAACTACTCCTCCTCCTCTTTACCCTCCCTGTCCCTCCTGTAGACAGTGTATCCTGGTATGTTTATGTCCCAGTCATGGTTTTGTGTGTACCATGTTTCTGTGACTGCCACGATATCCAGATGTTCTTCCTCCACCAAGGCCACTAATTCAGGAAGCTTGTTACCCAGACTACGGGCATTAGTACTCATTGCTCTCCATTTTTGATGGCTTTACCTTCCAGTGCAGCATCCCCACTGACCGTTCTACCTCAGTCTTTTTCTCATTTAGTACCCTGTTTTGTAGGGAGAGGCTGGGATTTTCCTGCTGCTTGTCAGTGCCTCCCCCTTTGACTAGTTTAAAAGCTTGCCAATGAAGCATTTAAACCGTTTGCTCAAAAGACTTGTTCCCTTCCTGGACAGATGCAGACCATCCTGCCAGTATAGGCTGGTGTCCCTCCAGGTGGAACCCCAGTCCCCAATGAAGCCAAATCCCTGTGCTCCACACCATTTTTCAAACATTCATTAAACTGCATGGTGCCACTACCTCGCTCCCCCATGCTTTTGACAGGTAGCACCTCTGAGAAGGATACTGCTGTGCTACTCGTCTTAGGTCCCTCCCCAACTCTGCAATGTCCTCTTGCACTGCTCTAATCTCATGATGAGCGAAGTCATTTGTCCCTAGGTGGACAATTCGTCCCAGCTCGGAATCCTTGCAGCTGTTCTCGTGATCCTGAGGATGCTTCCTGTCCTCAAAGCCATGGCACCAGGCAGGCACCTTGCTTCATTTTCTCATCTCCCCAGTTCTATACCCCTAATAATTGGGTCCCCACCAGGAGCTGCTTCCTTTCCCTTTGGTGTCCTCTGCCTCCTTTCTGTGGGCCTCCCTTGTGACAGTTATCATCAGTCTTCTCTGCGGGTACACCCATAGGTGAGCTATGCTCCCCCAGAATGGTGTATGGATTGTGGAATGGAACAATTGACTGGGTGTGCCTCTGTTCCACCCTCCTCACCCTCCCTGAGCCCACTGTGGTCCAACTGCTGTGCTTTCTTCGCAACCTCTGAGGTAGTGGTGGTGGCTCTAGTGCTCCCTGGATGGGGGAGGTTCCCTTTCTACTGTCCAGTGTGGCCTGGGGGAAGGTTTCCTTACTACTGTCCAGTGCGGCCTGAAGACGGGCAACTTCCTCCCTCAGGGCAGATAGTTGTCAGCAAACAGGGCAGCATCTCAGCCTCCAGAAAGACTCCCGGAAGACTGCTGCCCCACAGCCATTACATTTCTACTCCCCATGTTTATCTAGTTTTTTTTTTTTATTGTATTTGTGTGTGTGTGCGTGGCGTGTATTTGATTATATAGAAATATATATGTGATTATACAACGTGTATGCCTTTATTATCAGTGCAGTGTGCTAGAGAGGATATGACAGTGAAATGCACCTTGCACTTGAGGAAATGATGTCAGAACCTCCAGGTATAAAGGAACTATTTCCAGGGGTGGGTGGGGTGAGGGGTGGGGAAGGGTTGGGCCTAAACTGTCCTCACAAAACAATGACTAAAAGCTCTCACCCACCGCTGCGATGAGAGCCTTCCTGTCAGCAAGATACCCTACACAACAATTTGACAGAGAAAGTACCCTGCAGATGCAACTTATCTGGTCCCAGAGCTTTATCTATCTTTAGGGCAGCCAGCCCTTTCAAGACCCTTCACCAGTAAATATTGTCTGTCTCATCGCCAGGATTCCCTTAATGGCCACTTTGATGCCACTCTGGCAAGGGCCTGCTGTCCTCCCTAGTGAAAACTGACCAAAAGTAATCATTAAGGATGGCAGACTGTTGCCCATCATCCTCTATCACCAAGCCCCCCTCAACTAGCCTTATGACCCCCTTCCTTTTTTCCTTTTTCTCTAATATATCTGATAAACTATTTTTCTTCATTCTTGACCCCTTCTGCAATAAGCATCTCTATGTCTGCTTTTGCCTCCTGAATGGCCCTCTTTGCCTCCTTATTTCTCTGTACATAATCTTCCCATTCTACCTCCCCTTGTTTTTTTGTATTTATAGAAGGTCTTCTTCTTGGCCCTTTCCATTTCACTGACCCTTGCCAAGAAACATAATGGTCTCTTAAACCTGTTTTTTCCTTGGTTACTGTTCTTATGCATATCTTAAATGCCTTGAGATTGGCCCCCTTAATTGTCCCCCACCTCTCTTCCACTCCATCTATGTTATCCACCCCAACTAATTTATCCCTGACCAGCTTCCTAAGTCTATCAGTCTGCCCTTCCAAAATCAAGGACTTTAGCTCTTGATTGTGGTTTGCTGAACCTAAGGGCCAGTTCAAACCATACAGAGTTATGGTCGTTGTTCCCCAGTGGCTTCCCCTCCCCCACAGCTCCCACGACCTCTGAGTTGGTGAGCACCACATCAAGGATGACAGTCGGTCTGGTGGGCTCCTTAACTAACTGTACCAGTAGGCAGTCTTGGAATGTGTCCAACAAGGCCTGACTTCTGGTGCTCTTGGCCACTGAACCATCCCAATCGATGTCCAGCAAGTTCAGATCCCCAACCACTACTACTTACCCCTTTGCTATCCCTCTTTCCGGTTCTTTCTTGAACTTTCTGTCCCTTTCCTTCCCTTGCTTTGGAGTCCTATACATCACCCCCAAGCATATTTTCTTGCCTGAGGCTGCCATGAGTTGTACTCACACTGACTCATCCTCCCCATTACTACTCCTGATGTGCCCCTCTTTCGGAACCTCGATGCCCTCCTTGACAAAAAAGGCAACTCCTCCCCCTCTACCTGTTCCTCTATCCCTCTTGAACAGTGACTACCCAGGGACTGTCATCTCCCAGACATTATTATCGAAAGCCCACATTTCCGTGATAGCCACAAGGTCCACCTCAGTGTCTGTCATCAGCACCTGGAGTTCACTGAGTTTATTACCTAGGATCCAGGCATTAAGGCATACCCCCCTTCCATCTGACCCCTGATCCCACATTGCTACTGGCCTTTTGATTGCCTTGTTCTCCCTGCTTTGTAGATGACTTCACCCTTTGCATTCCCCCTCTCTACTGCCCCTTCCTTTGGTCCAGTAAAGCACTACAGCTCTCTTTGTACCCTCTTTGCTGCTACAATCCCCTGGATGCACGGTAGTACTAACTAGGATTCCCTTCTGCTCACCAGCCACCATGGTTCCCCATACCCAGTCTCCCCCGCATCAGTTTAAACATTTGATATAGATGTCAAACGTCTGCCCAGAGTGCAGTCCCACTCTCTTGTCAGGTGAAGTCCATCACCCTTGAAGAGTCTCCTGTCCCAGAAGTCCCCCTGGCCCCCACAAAGTGATACCCTATTTCCTGACACCATCATCTAAGCCAACTGTTACATTCCAGTATTACGTCACTTCTTCTCCTATTCTGCTTCCTCTTCCTGACCCATACAGGAAGAACTATGGAAAAAGGCCAGGGAGGCTGAGTATGTCACTAGCCTGTTCTCAAGTCTATGGAAGTTCCCCTTCACCATGTCCACTGACTGGTTTACCAGATCATTAGTACCAAGGTATATCAGCAACCCTAGCTCCCCTTGCTCCCTCCCCACCATCCTTCTTATCCTGTCCAAATCCTGGATGGCTAATGACCCAGGCAGGCATTGGACCATCGCCCTGCCACCCACCCTCCTCCACCACCCTTTCTACCCTCCAATCACTAAGTCTTCGACCAATAGGAATTTCCTGGCAGCCTTGCTCCCATTGAGTGCCATCACATTGTCTTGCCCTTTCCAGTCAATTAACCCAGAGTCCCCTAATGTAGTCAGATGCCTGAACCTCCTCTAGGGGTATGAAGTGATTTGCTGTCTGGATGGTACTGGATTGGACAACCTCCTTATGGCTACCCCTTTCTCTTCTCACCACATACTCTCCATCCCCTGGACCAGTGGGTCTCTGAGAGAGGGGTACAGGGAGAGTGAGCTCCTGCTGAGCTGAAACCACAGCTGAGATATTTCTACACTTGCTTCCACCAGCTGAGCATGAAACTCTGCTTTGGTCCTGCAGATGGGGCACTGCTACCTACTCCAGAGCACATCCCTAGAGAAGAGCACCCCACCAGTCTCCACAACTAACTGCCTCCCCTCAGAACCCCATCCCAAAAAGATTTGCATTACAGAGAAAACTAGTTTAATTTGTAGTGTTCACTTAGATAGAGTGTAGCTGTACCAGGCAGCTACAGCACAGAAAACAGGAGTATAAACTACCTTAGGTGCTAACCCAGATAAGGTGAAGCCGTAAGATTCAACTAAAAACACAATACAACCCTGAAATTTCAGGTACTCTAGCTATGTCACAGATACAGGTATGAAAAACAACAACAATTTTTTATTTTATTTTACATGGGCAATGGGTACTAACTGTAGCTAAGGCAGAGTACTCTATTAACCTGCAGCACCCACTTATATGGATATTAAACTGCAAACACACAAAGGCTGTTTGTGGCTGCAGAGCATTTTGCGGTGCCATCTCATCAACGAATTAAATGCACTTCCAAAACTGACATGGCCACTCGCAGTTAACGGAGAGAGAAAAAAAGTCTCCCACTTCTAGGGAACGTTAAAACATTTCAAATTTATTATAAAATGTATTATAAATATACAGTAGCACCCACTAACATCAGGTCTGTTGTTTTCAAACTCTTTTTCAAGAAAAGAGTTTGAAAAACTTGGAAATGCTTGACCTGATGTTATGGTAAGTGCTACTAATGACTTTTATAATAAATTTGAAATCTTGAAACATTGACCTAATGTTATGGTGGGGTGCTACCACAATTTTTATAATAAATTTGAAATGTTTTAACGTTCCCTAGAAGTGGGAGACTTTTTTTTCTCTCTGTTAACTGTGAGTGGCCATGTCAGTTTTGGAAGTGCACAGATATTAAACTAGCAGCAAGTTCCACAAACCCTTCTCCAGAAACAATACAGATGTACCTGGGGTGTGACGGGCAGGATTCCTGGCTGCTAGCTGCCTCATGGCTGACTCCATGCCGTCATTGTCCTTTGTGCGGTGGTCCTTAGTGTGGAGAGCCACTAGCAGAGAGAGGCTTAAAATGGACCTGGAGCACACTGGACTCTGGCTGCACAGGTCACAGCCCCCCCCATGTATCTGTCTCAGCTAGCTGCTAGTAGCTGCTCTCCCCTTTTCCTCTCCCTAATGAGCTGCTTCTAAGAGCACAATCAAAAATAATTCAGAAAATACTGTCAGCAATACTGAAGAAGTGATGTTATGGCAGGCAGGAATGGAGCCTTTAGTTTTGTTCTAAGTAGGTAAAACATATTCTGAATATACTTTTATTCAGCACTGAGAAATGTTGGCATAGATTATAAGGGATCTGGAATGATTAATGAAGGTTTTGCTTTCTAATTTCTGGCACTAAGAAATGAACATTATCAGATATTATAAACTAGCATTGTGAGATGCATCTATTTTAAAGTTAAGATAATTGCATCTCTCTATTTGATTTTGCTTCCCACTATTGAAACACATTTCAGATGAAGTAATATGAACAGATGCTGCATATTTAAACTTGCAACCCTGGTGCCATTATACCAAGGGCTACTACCCCTTCCTGCTTCTCTGACTGCAGATTGAAGGGCCTGGGTTCGTGATCAAAGGTTACTGTGGATCCCCTATCAACGGTAATACTACAATTACAGTGTCTCTTCCCAGAGTAACACTTATGTGGGTAAATAGTAACATTGGTACAGCCTTCTGGGACGCTATAATGACCCACAACCCCACCTAGTGGCCCAACACACAGTTTGCCTGTAGACACAGTATTCGACTTGCAATAACACATTCAATAGCTGACCCTAATAATATGCTCACCAACGTTGAACTTACCAACAGGGCCTGTGCTTCCGGGATACACCCTGTGTCCCCTGCAAAAGAACAGTTTAAACAATAACACAACACTTATAACTGTACCCCTTGAATGACTCAGTAACTGACAAGCTAAGTAATAATATGCTCACGGCCCAAATTAACATCAAACAGGAAATCTGGTTTATTAAGGGGACGTGAACAAGGGAGGGGTGAGAATTTAGCTTAATTATTGTTGTACTGTAGTCAAACAGATAGTATTGATCATTATGTTTCGTACCCTTTATAGTACTCTGCAGTTAGAACCATCGGGTATTCCTCATCCATCCTATAGGTTGATGCACGATCCCAAACAAAAAACAGGCTGTGCCCCCTCTGAGAATCTCCAGTTCACTTTGTGCACCTAAAGAGGTTGGTCGCGATCCAGATCTGCTCCCAACAATTGCTATTTCAACTTACAAGGTAATTCCTTTTTTCAGATTTTTTTATCTAAGCCTGGTAGCCATCAGGATTAACTTATTAGTTAGCCTCATAAATAAACAGAACGTGTGTCTATTACCCTTGCCTCGTGAAGCTTAGGTCATGTTAAAAACAAAAAAGGATAAGTGCTTAGGGATAAGGATAAAAATAAAGCACAGCAACTGTGGGAAGGTGACCTGTAGCATTTCCTGACCATATCTGCAGCGTATCAGAGCAGCCCTGCCATCAGCTTCTGTAAAAGCTCTTTCCCTGCAGCTGACTACCCCTCAGTTCAGAGGTCCCCTACAGAGTGCCCTCTGGACATTAACCACACAAAAGAGTGTAGCTGGGCACACCAGTGATGAGGTCCCTCCTGGAGTGCCCTCCCTAGTCAGCCCATGCATTCCCCAAAGTTCGTCAGCCAGATACAATTTCATCCTCGCGGACTGAGGACCTCCCGTAGCCTCCTCAGCCAGCACAACACACCCAACTGAAAAAGGGTGTTTATTTGATTAATAATTTGTAAACTGTACCTTCCTTGGGTCCTTGTTGTCCACATAAACCAAAATGGCTTGACGAGCGGTCTTTCTGTAGAAACACATGGGCCATTATAACAAGGGCCATTCCATGACCCCAGCGCTGAAGTTCTTTGTCTCGGTGGGCAATAAATTCACAACTTCTCCACCCACTGAGACTCCAAGAATCCATGCTGCCTTCCTCCCTTCTTGGCTCATGCCAGAATGCTGTGTGTTCCTGCGAGACTGGGGAGCAGTTCTCGCAGAAGCTCTCGCAATAGTGCGGTGGCCATCTTAGCTGGGATCAATTGACTCAATAGAACTGTCCCAAGTCACGCTAGCTCCCACAAGACTTCCAGGTGGCCATCTTGCCTGGGACTGCAACAATTCCCTAACACATTCTGGAGTACCTCTTAAAGGAGCAACACTTCTATTAAAGTGGTGGCAACTTTATCTCACCAACAGAGTGGGAATCTCTCTCATCTGGGAGACTGGGCAAATGGGTCAGCCTGTATGTGATGATTTGTCATAACTAGCCAATATCTGCTGCAGTTCTTTTATTCCAAACCAACAGGTTTGAGGATGCATCAGGCATTATGAGGAAACACAAGGAATGCGGAATATTTTTCCCAGAGGCCGACAACAGGGACACGGCCTGCGCAATGTGTTCTGATGGCCATTGGGGACTACGTGGCAATGGACGAAGGGAGATCAGACTTCAAGACCCCCCACCACCACCAACCACCCCAACAGTGCTGGATGCCAGCCAAGCTCAGCTACTGTTCCAGATTCCGGAAGCCTTTAAAGCCAGCAACCCCATGCCAAACCCTAGTAAACTGGGGGGCCAAGGGAAAGATACCACAAGAAAAAGGTCTAGACTGGACATGGACAGTATCATGTCAGAGACCCTGGCCGACCCAGATGAGGCCACCATGGACAATTCTACAAGGATGTGCCACAGCGATAACATTGATGAACTTATCCAAATAGTCAGGTCTGCTCTTAAAATTGCAGAGCAGCTGGAACAATCATCCACATCGGAGGACCCCCTTCTGTCAATAGTGGAGCCAGAAAAGAAAATTCACTTTCCAACACGCAAGACCATTGAGACTATCCTAAATAAGGAGTACAATGCTCCTGAACCCACTAGAATGCCAGAGCAAAGCATGGTAGGTAATTGGTATCCCTTGTTGCAAACACAGACTGATTATTGGGGAAAAGCACCTAAAGTGGACCAGCTGGTATCTGAACTTTCCAAGTATACCACCATCCCAATTGAGAGCACGGTGGCACTTAAAGATCCCATGGACAAGAAAATTGAGGAGCACCTCAGAAAGATCCGTGAGGTCTTGGGCATGCTCTGTTCAGCCGAAACAGTGGTCTGGTTCACCAGTACAGCCCTTTATGAGTGGCTTTACGTTTTAACCAAAAACACCCCGGATGACTCTTCACAAGCGGACGCAGCAGAATGTGCAACCCAAGCAGTCAAATACATCACGGATGCCTCCTCAGGCATCCTGAGTTTCGGATCAAGGACAGCTGTCCTAACAAACAGAGCTAGGAGGGCATTATGGCTCAAGTTGTGGCAAGTGGACAACGAGTCCAAAAGCGCACTGAAGAGGTTACAGTTCAAAGAAGGCACCCTATTTGGTGAGGGCTTAACCCCATACCTCAAAAACAGGGGTGTCAAGCAAGCACAAGGGGACAAAGATGTCTACCTGCCCTCTGACAGGACCTTTCAACCTAAAGGAAAAAATTTCAGACAGAATAACCAACCCTACAACCCACAGGGATCCAGGCAATGGACTCAAGGAACAAAATTTCAGAACAAGCCCTATGGCAACAAGACAAAAAATAATGCAACAAACCAACTCACCACAGGCCTCTGGCTTCCCCTATCCCACATTGCCCAGAGAAGGCATGAGCAATTCAACTGTCAATTCTGGACCTTCTGCAAAATGGGGCTATTTTGTTTGTCCCACAGAGGAGAGGGACACAGGGGTTACTCCTTGTTCTTTGTGGTCCTGAAGAAAACGGGGGTACCCAGGCCTGGATCTAAAGCATCTGAACAAATTCGTAGTCTACAGGAAGTTCAAAATGCAGATGTTGCTGTCAACCTTACTAGCCATCCAACCTGGGGACTACTTAACCTCAATAGATCTGAAGGATGCCTATCTACATATTCCAATTCAGAAGTCACACCACAAATACCTGCGATTCAACATCCAGGGGGAGCACTATCAATAAACCTGGCTCCTCCAACACAGAGGCAGATTGGCTAAGCAGAGTGACCATGAATCAAGCAGAATAGAAACTTAACCAAAAGATATTTTGCAGGATCCAGAAGAAATGGAAGCCACTACAAGTAGACATCATGGCATCATAACAAAATGCGCAACTGCCCATATACCATTCAAGATTCTCAGACACCAAGGAACAGGAAGTGGCCACTCTGTCAGCACCGTGGCAGTTCCAACGGGCCTATGTGTTCCCACCAACCTCCACACTGAGCAAGGTTCTTCACAAGATTCGAGCCATGGGGTCGGCAGTAGTTCTGGTAGCACTGGACTCACCAAGGAGACCATGGTACTCTCTAATACAGGCTATGGCGGTGGACTCACCAATGCTGTTACCTCACTAGCAGGACATGCTGAGCCAAAGCCCAATTTTACACTCGAATCCGGCAATGCTGAAACTGACTGCCTGGCTCCTGAAAGGGACAGGCTATTAAAACTGGTCTACCACAGCAGGGTAGTGGAATGATTGCTACAATCTATTATACAATCTACCAACACAACTTATCAAAGACAGTGGCAGATCTTTCATAAATGGTATATGGAGAAGGGAACCTCCCCTTCTGTCACAGGACTGCCTCAAATCTTGGACTTCCTGAATGACTGGGCAAATAAGGGACTCGGCTCAGCATTGCTCAGGGCACAGACTTCTGCCATCTCTGCCATAAGAGGCCCATTACCTGGACTAGGTTCAATGGGGGTCACACCCCGATGTAGTCAGGCTACTCAAAACAGCTATGTTGTCATCACCCGGAGTCAAACCAACTTGCACACCTTGGCAACTAAACATAGTGCTAGAGTCACTCCAAGGTCACACCTTCCAGCAGGAGTCACTACAATGGTGTATCCTAAAAACAGTATTCTTTGTAGCTATATGCTCACCTAGACAGATAGGAGAGTTGCAAGCACTATCATGCAGGGAACCTTTCCTCACTTTCCACAACGATGGGGCAACACTCAGAACAGTCCCCTCCTTTCTACCAAAGGTAGCAACTCAATATCACTTCACTCAGGAAATTCAACTACTCTTCTTAGGGACAGGGCACCGCCACGACACAGGGGCACTTCACCCCCTAGATGTTGGGCACCAGCTAAAGAAATACCTCAGTATAAGCATTAGTTCATGTAGAACAGACAGGTTATTCATTCTTACCTCAGGAAAGAGGGTGGGGCAGGCAGCCTCCAAAGATATGATAGCTAGGTGGATAAAACAAGCCACATCCACATCATACAGAGAAGTAGGTCAGGAACCTCCACAAGAAATAAAAGTTCACTCTACTAGAGTGATTGCCTCATCCTGGGCAGAGAGGGGGGAGGCCTCAGCATCAGACATATGCGCAGCAGTGACATTGTCTTCCATGTACACCTTCACCAGACACTATAGACTGGATGTGGACTCTGCTGAAAAAGCCTCTTGTGCCAAGGTAGTACTAAGGTCAGGTGCTCAATCTAGATAAAAGACAATCAATCTGCCTAAACTGTATCCCACCCAGAACACATGTTATAACTACACTGCTACTAAGGTCCCAATGATTCTGACTGCAGAGTACTATAAAGGGTATGAAACATAATGGTATTTACTCACCTGGTAAAGGTGATTATTTAAGTACCCTTTATAGTATTCTGCAGCCCTACCCAGGGCAGCAGATGTGATTAAACTCTGGTGATTTACTTCACTGTATTAAGCATTCAAGTGATAACTTGGGAAATGTAATGGGATATGAAATTATTTTGTAAGGTCTCTAAATAACAGACATATTGAAAATGTTGATGGAAGTGAATGTTCTTTATTAAATAAAAGATGAAGTGACCTGTTACTAACTCTAGTGTTATTCACCGTTACTGTGATATGACAGTTAGGGCTACCAGGCAATCTTCAGAGAGGGCAGCTTACAGGAAGATACTGTCATTCTCTCTGTTTCTTCTGTTTTTCCTTTGTGTCTATCAGTGCACCTATAACTGTAAATAACTACAGTCAGTATAGAGAGAAACTGTACTCCAGGGGAAAGGGACTGAGAAAAGGGGGTGTGCTATTATAAACAGAGGGGGATAATCAGGGTGGCCATATTCCACCATGGCAGGCATCTTTGGAAGGGTTGTAGGCTGCACAGGCTGTGGGATGGCAATAATTCTAAATTGGGCCTGGAGAGAGGGGGCTGCCACTCTGTAGACAGCTATCTTGTATCAGGAGTGAGGTATATTGGTTAAGGAGTAAGCTGTGGAGCTGGGGGTGTCCAATGATAAGGTGTGGATATGGGCAGCAGAAGGGTGGGGCTGAGGGAAGGCTGGGGCAACGCTCTGAAATTACAGGGCGTTATGTTACAGCACAGGAGGGGGATATTAGGGACAGAGGACCCTTAGATAGGAAGTTGGATGCTAAGGGGAAAGCGACGGGTGAACATTCTGAATACAAAGAGACTAGGGGAAGAGTCAGGAGGGGCTGTTGTGCGAAGCCTAAAATAGCAGACTGTGGAAGAGAGCTCCTAAGGTGAACAGCAAGAGAGGAAGAAGAGGGTCAGTTTAGAGATGAAAGTCAGGGAAACTCGGTTACTTGATGGAGGCTGACATAGAGTATCACAATAAATTTGAGCTACTAAGCAACCCAGAGGGGAGGAAGGGGGTTGGTGGAAATGAGGAAACTTATACAGAGGCCGGGGGGGAGTCGATACGCATAGGGCATCACAGACCAGCTATGGAAAGGATAGACATAGTCCCAGAGGGTGAAGGGGAAACATATATGTTAAGCAAATGGGGGAGATGCAACATATTCCAGACATGATGGAGGAGAGCATGATTGGAGAGAAACTGGGAGACAAGGAGGTGGGAGAGGAGCCCCCCTTCAGCAGGGAGGTCAGTACCAAGGATGGGGCCCTAGCTAAAGGGGACCCACAGAGAGCACTGGAGGCAGGGGTACTATTACAAGGGGGGGAGGATGGTGGTGTGGGGAAGGAAACCATCAGGGCCAGGATAAATGGTTCAGATAAGAGGGTTAAGGGGACACCTATTCAGAGGGGTTTGAGTTAAGTGGGCAAAAAAGGAAGGAGGCAGAAAGGGGAGGGTGATGAGGGGTCTCTAATAAGGCAGGAAGACACCCATAAATTGAGATCTTGAATAAGGGGGAAGGGGACTGAGAGGGCATAGTGGAGGCAACCATAAGGATGATGGCGGTGTTAAGATTCTGTTACTGGGAGACTCGATGATTAGGGTATCCATTGGGAGGACAGGGGTGGATGCCATAGCCAGGTGAAGGTAGTGAGTATCTCTGGGCTGACAGTGCACAGAGCAAAGTTCATAGTGTATGAAATGGTTAGGGATTGTGGAGGAAACCGGATTTCCTGGTGCATTTGGAACTAATGATCTAGAGGAAATAACGTTTGGAAATCAAGCAAGGTTCCAAGAACTTGCCAGAGTCTGTCGGGATAATGGATGCAATATTTCTTTTAGAGATATTGCCAGTACCAAAGGCCTCAGTGGAGAAAAAATGAAGCTCACAGAGGTTAATGACTGGCTCAGGAAGTGGGGTGAAGAGAATGGGTTGGGGTGTTAGGGAACTGGAATGGAGTTTGGGAGGATAAGGGACTATATGCCAGGACAGGTTTCATCTTGCCCCATTAGGGAAGGAAGTCCTTAAACAGGGATGGCTGACTATATACAAGAAGGTGGGGTTTAAACTTGTAAGGGGGAAGGGATAAGGAGGGCTGACCAGAAGCCCTCTCCTCAGCTGAGGAGGCCTTCAAGTCCAAGGGAGGGAAACAGACTGGAGGTGGAGGTTTCAGGAGGAGCAGGGAGGATGGAGAGTATAAGGAATCTGGGTGGGGTTCGACAAAGAGGATCAGGGATAAGGGGTGGGGGTTGGTGTTAGTAAATGCCAGGAGCTTGGGAAACAAGTTGCCAGAGTTCCAGGCCATGCTGTTGAGGGGTGGATGTGGCGGCGGTCACGGAGATGTGGGCCAACAAAAACCATGACTGGGACCTAAATGTACGGGGGTACACTATGCTTAGGAAGGATAGAAAGGAGGGCAGAGGGGGTGGAGTGGCTATGTTCATTAGAGATGACATAGAAATTGCTATGGTAGAAGAGGCAGAGGGAAACGTGGAGGCCTTATGGGTTACCTTACGATCCCCAGCAGGAGATAAGGTCAAGCTGGGAGTAGCATATAGGCCCCCCGGGATGAGTGATGTTCTACAGGATGGTTTGCTGGACAACATCATTGCCCAGTGTGGTCCAAGGGAAGGAGTGGTGATGATGGGGACCCAATATGCCAGGTACAAACTGGGGAACCATGTCCTCTAAGGTGGCCAAGGAGCAGAGGCTGCTGGATGGCTTCCAGGATGTGTTCTTAACACAGCATGTGATGGAGCCCACAAGGGAGGGGCATGTCCTGGATGTGGTTCTGGCAGATGGGGATCTGGTAAGGGACATGGTTGTACAGGACCCCCTGACTGGGAGTGACCACAATACTGTCTGGTTTCAAATAAGCATGGGGGAAGTGGGGGTGAGATCTAGGACACTGGCAGTGGACTTCAGGGGGGCAGACTTTATGGGCATGGGAAATATTCTCAAGGATCACTTGAAGGGGATTACCTCAACGACAAGTGTGGAAAGGAGATGGGAGGTCATAAAACGGGGACTTCATGAGGCAGTCAGGATCAGCGCTAAGTTGAAACGTAAGGGAGCAAGGTCACATAAACCATGCTGGTGGTCCAGTGAGGTACAGGTAGCAGTCAGAGAAAAGAAGCGGCCTACAAAAATATAAAACAACAAGAGGGGATAGGGATAAGGAAATGTACCAGCTTGCATCTAGAAAAGTCACCCGTATGGTGAGGGAGACAAAGTCCAGTAAAGAGCAGCGACTGGCACAGGGATACATGGAGGAAAAGGGTTCTTCCGGTACATTGGGGAGCGGAGAAAAACTAAGAGGCCATCTCAGCAGATTGAGATCAGAAGGAGGAGGGTGGGTGGAAGAGGCGAGGACCAAGCAGAGGTATTATGAGTACTTTGCCTCTGTGTTCACTAGGGAGGGATGGGATATCTACAAAGCAAGGCACGAAGGGGATAGAAGCGGCGGGAGTGGGATCAGGAGCAACAGAAATGGAGCAAGAGGAGGGAAAGGTACCCCAGGGGTGTCACATCTGGATAAGGATAAAAAGACCAGTAAGGTGGAGGGGACAGATGATGCTATCTCCGCCAAAGGGTGTAGTTAGCCCTCAAGGCCTAAAGAAAGACAAATCTCCTGGGCTGGATGGCATTCATCCGAGAGTACTATGGGAATGGCGGACATACTGGCTGCACCCTGGCGGAGCTTTCAGCAGGTCACTTGAGACAGGGAGGGAACTTAGGATTGGCGAGAGGCACATGTGGTACCAATCCATAAAGAGGGTCGAGGAAGTACCAGGAACTATAGACCCATCAGTTTGACCTCGGTGGTGGGAAAATTAATGGAGAGTATACTAAAGGAACAATTGAGGGTGTACTTGGAGGAGGTGGAGGTCTGGATAGTCGGCAACATGGGTTTGTGCCAGGTAGATCATGTCAAACCAACCTTGTGGAGTTCTATGAATGGGTAACATCAGAACTGGACAGGGTAAGCCTGTGGATATATTATTCTTGGACTTCAGCAAGGCGTTTGACTCTGTCCCCACAATGGTCTGATGGAGAAACTGATGGGGTTGGGAGTAGGCCTTTGATGGTCAGATGGATTGAAAACTGGCTAGCTGGAAGCACTCAGAGAGTAGTGGTCTGTGGGGAGCTCTCGAACCCCAGAGGTTGGTAGTGGGCACCACAGGGCTCGGGTCCTGGGTCCGATCCTGTTTAATGCATACATATCGGACATCAGGAGGGTATAGGTGTGAAATGAGTCTCTCGCGGATGACTCCAAGATGGGAGCAGTAGTTGAGGGAGAAGAGGAGGTTGGCCCTGCAAGGGGACCTGGACACCCTGGAAAGCTGGCTCACACATGGAAATTAAATTTCAATATCACCAAGTGCAAGGTGTTGCATCTTGGTCGGGAAACCCTAAACACAGTTACACCCCTGGGAGGGAGGCACTGGAGGCCTCAATAGGGGAAAAAGACCTAGGGGTCATGGTGGATACATGTATGAATAACTCTGAGCAGTGCAGGAGAGCAGCTAGCAAGGCAAACAGGATGTTGGGATGCATCGTAAGGGGGATCACCTCTAGGAGCAAGGAAGTGATTCTGCCACTGTACAATGGTTTTCACTCACAGGCTGGCTAACTTGATTATTAATCTTTTGTGCTAGACTGTGTAAAATCCCTTGCTATATTCTAGGTAGGTCATATCCACAGCCCCTCCCTGGTCTAGTACTTTGGTCACCCAGTCAAAGAAATTAATTAGATTCGTCTGACATGACCTTCCTGCTGTGAATCCATGCTGCTTTGGGTCCAGTGCCCCGCTGGCCTCTAGGTACTCAACAATTCTTTCTTTCAGAAGTGATTCCATCATTTTCCCCACCACTGAGGTCAAACTAACAGGTCTGTAGTTTCCTGCTTCTGCCTTGCTCCCACTTTTGTGAAGAGGATCATCGCCCTCCTCCAGTCCTCAGGTACCACCCCATCGTCCCATGATTTGTTAAAAGTGTGGTTAGTGGTGTCACTAGGTCCTCCCTTAGCTCTTTTAGGATTCTAGGGTGAATCCTGTCAGGCCCCATTGCTTTGTCCACCTTGAGTTTTAGAAGTTCTTTCAGTACTCTTTCTTCTTAAATGGACTGGTATCAACCCCACTATCCAGGAGAGCTTCTACTGTTTGGTTTAGGTAACTCCTCCTCTTCTTCTTTTGTGAATACTGAGCAAAAGTATTCATTCATTATCTCTGCCTTTTCACTGTCTCCCTCTGCCCACCTCCCTTCCCCTCTCCTTTATTAATCTTCCCTATCCCTCCCTTAACCTTTCTATGTTCCCTAATGTACCTATAAAAGGTTTCATCCACCTTCTTAACTGAGTTGGCTATCCTTTCCTCGGTTTGGGCCTTTGCTTTTCTGACTGCCTTCCCCACTTCTTTCTGCTTTAATTGATACAGTTCCCTGTCGTAGCTCTGTCTGTGATTCCTTATACTTTTTGAATGCAGCCTTTTCTCCTTAACCTTCCCTGACACTTCTTTGAGAGCCATAGTGTTTTTATTCGCTTTGTTTTCTTTATTTGTTTCACACAAAGGCTTGTTGCCTCCATGATGGCAGTTTTGATTTTCTCCATTGTTCTTCCACCCTCCTTTCTGGGCCATTTGTTAATGCATTCCTCAGGTATTCACCCATTTTGCCAAAGTCAGCCCTTCTAAAGTCCAGTATCCTTGTATTTGTATGGCTTGTCTCCATGGTTGTGTTTATTGTGAAGCACACTGTGCAGTGGTCGCTTGTTCCCAGGTGTCTACTGACTTCTAAGTTTGTGATCCTCTCTATTTGAGAGTACCAGGTCTAATATTGCTCCTCCGAGTGGGTTCCACCACTAGCTGTCTAAGGCATGCTCCTGTAGGGCATCGAGAATGACCCTGCTCTTGGATGTGGCTGCAGTCCATGTTGCCCAGTTAACATCTGGCATATTCAGGTCCCCCATCAACAGTATCTCCCCTTTTTCAGCCATTTTGAGAATGCCCTCTATCATTTTCTTGTCCATTTCTTCCCCTTGAGACGGGGGTCTGTATACAACCCCTGTGCGGATTGTGATGCCATTCCCTGTCTCCAATGTGACCCAGAGTTCCTCTTGTCCTCCCCCTTTACCTTTTAGTTCTGTTACTTTGATCCCTTCCCTTATGTAGAGAGCTACTCCACCTCCTCTTTCCCTCCTGTCCCTTCTGTAGATTGTGTACCCTGGTATGTTGACATCCCAGTCATGGTTCTCCGTGTACCATGTTTCTGTGACTGCCACAATATCCAAGTGTTCCACTTCCATCAGGGCTACTAGCTCTGGAAGCTTGTTTCCAAGACTATGGGCATTGGTACTCATTGCCCTCCATTTAATGTTGGCTTTATTCTTTTTTACCCCATCCCTGCTCTTATTGCCCTTGTCCATTTTTCCATTTACTCCTGTCCTGCCCTCTGTCAAGCTCTGTACCTCAGTGTTTATCCTACTGCCTGCCATGCTTTGCAGGGGGAGGCTTGAACTTTCCTGTTTCCTATCAGCACCTCCCCCTTGGCTAGTTTAAAAGCTTGCCAAGGAAGCCTTTAAACCTGTCACCTAGGAGCGTGTTTCCCTTCCTGGACAGATGCAGACCATCATGCCAGTATAGACCTTCATCTCTCCAGGTGGACCCCCAGTCCCCAATGAAGCCAAAGCCCTGTGCTCTGCACCAGTTTTGCAACCATTCATTAAACCGCATGGTGTGCAGTACCCTAGCCTCACCCCTGCCATGGACTGGCAGCACCTCTGAGAAGGTTACCGTGCTTGCTACCTGTCTGAGGCCCCCCCCAACTCCACAAATTCATCCTGCACTGCACTGATCTCATGCCTAGCTAGGTCATTTGTCCCAAGGTGGACAATGATATCTAGTTTCCTCTCCTGTGATGCTGCTTCTGCAATCCTGAGGATTCGCTTCCTGTCCCTCCAAGCCATGGCACCAGGCAGGCACCTTACTTCCGTATCCTCTCCCTTCCCCAGGTCTACACCCCTAACAATTGATTCCCCTATCAGAAGCTGTTTCTTTCCTTGTGTTGTCCCTTGTCACTCTTTGTGGGTCTCCCTGTGGCTGTCCCCAGCATTCTTCTTGGTCTCCAATGAGGGTGTCATCATAGAGGAACCTTGATTTGCCAGATCGACATGATTTGTGGAGGTGCAACCTGGGCTACGCCTCTGTTCCACCACCCTCACCCTCCCAGAACCTACTGTGGTCCATCTGCTCTTCACACATGGCAACCTCTGAGGCAGTGGTTGTGGAACTGGTGCTCTTTGGGTGGGGGAGTCCTCCTTAGTCCTTGCCAGTTCAGCCTGGAGGTGGGCAACCTCCTCCCTCAGAGCTGACAGTTGCCTGCAAATAGGGCAGCAACACAGGTTCCAGAATGTTTCCTGGAAAATTGCTGCCCCAGAGCCAGTGCATTGCACCACTCCCACATGTCCCTCTTCCTTATAATATACAATGAGTAATATACAATTTTTTTTTTTTTTGGGTGTGTATACTTACGCTTTATGCACTGTGCTGGGTAATTAAGAATATGACAGTTCTGCTCCAAGACCTGTTGAGGAAGTGATGTCAGAACCTTGGCTATAAAAATGCCACGCCTGGGGTGGGTGGGGTGAGGGTAGGGTGGGTGGATAGAGCCACAACCACTGGTGACTGTTAGAAACAATCAATTACACCACTGCTCCACCACCCTGATGAGTACTGCCCTTTATAGTAAGTCAACCAACACCACAATGTACTAGACCACTGCTCTTACACAAACCACTCTACTGAGTCCAGGGATAAAAACAAACTCACTGTTCAGCCAGCAGGACACTTCCAAAATATTGCACAAATATCCTTCCAAATCTTATGTGTCTAGCACAGAAATCAAGCAACTTTAGTTGTATTACAACCCCTCTGGTTATAAAATTACTACACTTTAATGGAATCCTGCAATTCTTAATGCCAATAAGAAAATAATGAAACTTTCTGTAGAAAGTGTAGCTTACCTTCCTAGTCCCTACAATATTATGTTTACCAAGTTACCAGTTCCTCAAATGCGTTCTAGTTTGTTCTCTGCAGTATAGCAATTTCTCAGCTTCCAAAGGAACAGGCAGGTCCTCTGACTGACTTTACTCTGTGTAGTATGCCTAAGCGAACAGTGATACAAGCCCCACCAGAATCAATTGATTGACTAGTGATACCTGTGATGTAAGCAGGCCTTTCAGTGAAGACAATTTGCTATGTCTGTTCTAATACACACACAAACCCTTTATCTGAAACCAGGGATAAAAACACTGCTTAGCCAAGCAGGACACTTCAAAATATTGCACAAATATCCTTCCAAATCCTATGTGTCTAGCACAGAAATCAAAAACACTAGTTGTATTACAACCCCTCTGGATATAAAATTACTACACTTTAATGGAATCCTGCAATTCTTAATGCCAATAAGAAAATAATGAAACTTTCTGTAGAAAGTGTAGCTTACCTTCCTAGTCCCCTACAATATTATGTTTTACCAAGTTACCAGTTCCTCAAATGTGTTCTAGTTTGTTCTCTGCAGTATAGCCAATTTCTCAGCTTCCAAAAGGAACAGGCAGGTCCTCTGACTGACTTTACTCTGTGTAGTATGCCTAAACAGAACAGTGATAACAAGCCCCACCCAGAATCAATTGATGGACTAGTGACACCTGTGATGTAAGCAGGCCTTTCAGTGAAGACAATTTGCTATGTCTGCTTCTAATACTCACACAAACCCTTTATCTGAAACCAGGGATAAACTCACTGCTTAGCCAGCAGGACACTTCCAAAATATTGCACACATATCCTTCCAAATCCTATGTGTCTAGCACAGAAATCAAGCAACTTCAGTTATATTACAACCCCTCTGGATATAAAATTACTACACTTTAATGGAATCCTGCAATTCTTAATGCCAATAAGAAAATAATGAAACTTTCTGTAGAAAGTGTAGCTTACCTTCCTAGTCCCCTACAATATTATGTTTTACCAAGTTACCAGTTCCTCAAATGTGTTCTAGTTTGTTCTCTGCAGTATAGCCAATTTCTCAGCTTCCAAAAGGAACAGGCAGGTCCTCTGACTGACTCCCTTCCCCCAAACTGCCCTCCGGTTGGCCATAAACTCCTCCATCCTGTCCTTAGTTGACTATGGTCTACCCATCTATGCAGCAGCTGACAACACTGCCCTCACCAAAATTCAGACCTCGATAAACAAGGCCTGCAGGCCCTTGACTGGTGCATCCCTCTACACTCATACTTGCCTGCTCTATTCGTCCACCAACCTGCTCTCTTTTGAAGAATGCTTGTGCTACCAAACCTGCCTACTTGCCAAAAAATCCCTGCTAGGTCTCTCCCCACTGGGGTAACTGCATCATTGCAGCGCACACCCACATCTGTTGCCACCTGCAGGGCAGCTAAGACCACCTTCCAGGTCCCCTGTGCCAAGACCTCCTTAGCCCTAAGGTCCTTCCACTACCGTCCCCCAACTGGTTCAATTCCCTCCTGCCCTCTGTCACCAATCTTCCCAAAACTGGTTCATTCAAAGTCACTCTCTGAAACCACCTTTTTGATGCCTGAAGCTGTAATTGCACCAAAACACTGTAATAGAGTGTGCCACCCTACCCAGCCCTCAAATTGGACAAGGTTCACTGAACTGCTGTTTCCCCCACCCTCACCCTCTCTCTCTATCTCACCCGCTGTTTTCCCACACAGGTACTCTCCCTGCTACATCCAGGGTGGCACCCTTGTACTATTGTAATACTGTTATCTCAATTGTAACTTTATGTGAAACTTTATCTGTAATCCATTACTGTAAATGAGTCTTTCTGTTATCTGTATTGCACCTGTATGTTACCACTGTTGTACTCACACTGTTACATGTTAACCGTCCCTGTGACGAGGTGCCCTTGTAAATGAGTCCATGACTCAAAGGCTGTAAATCTGATTTATACAACAAATAAATAAATAAGTATACACTATTAAATATATACTATACCAGGCCTGATACATAACAACTATATACAGTATAGCATGTTATCACTTTAAATGGTACCTTTGTAAATACTTTGTATAGCTTGGCTCCTAGCAACCTGTTATGACATTTCGAATATTAACATCACATTTTTTGTATTTGGTTAGCCATAAGAAAATGACACTCGAAACTTTGCATTTTAACCCTTAGAATTACTTTTTGTTATACCATAAACCAGCATGTACATTCAGACAATCCCTTTTACTTTGTATCTGTGACCCTTTTTATACTGGGTGGATGTTTTGATTCAGATTTGGGAGGAGGCAGTGAACGCTATTTTGGGCAGAAAGTTGACTGTGATGTACACTCCCTTGTGGACAACATTCATGGGCAAGTTGACAGATATTGCAGGTGTGTCATAAGTAAGCCGAACAACAGTTTTGACAGCTCTTTCTGATCATCTAGGCATAGAGGGCATTGGCACTTGGCTTTCATCATTAGCATTCAGAGTGATCAGTCCCTGGTTATTTTCTGCCAATAACACAGCTTCCAAATAAAGGGGCACCACTGCACTTTCTTGAGAATCACAACTTGAAATAGGCTCAGCATTTAGTACATTATTATTGTCTTCTGACTCCTTAGACACATCCTGGTTGGAAAGAGGTATGTCCACGAAATGGGTGTCATCCACAACACAGCTGACAGTTTCAGGACCAGCAAACATCTCTTCAGAAAGAAACTATTCACTTAGCCCACTTTGTCCAGCATCACTTTTGGGTTTACTATCATGTTCACTACTAGTTTCCTCAAATTCAGACATGTTAAGTTCAGATAACTCCACCATATGGAGAGAGTCTACAATTTCAGAAGTTATACTTTGGATGTCACTTTGTGGAGGTTCAGGGATAGTTGAGAGGGCAGGGTTGTCAGGGGTTGCTGGACTGTTGGAGCTATTACTGAAGTCATAAGGAGAGGCCTCTTGGAACAACTGGGCTAGTTCAAGAGAAGGATTGGCTCAAAGATAGCCTGCTAGTGCTCAATAGCAAAAAAAAACCAAAACCAAAACCAAAAAAAAGCTTGGTGCCCTGTTCAGGAACCGTAGTTGCATCCCTCCTACGGCTAGACGTGAATTTGTTCAGAAGATGATACTGCCCATTTTCAACTATTGTGACATAGTCTGTGGTGCTGCCCCTAAGTCATCCCTGGCCAGACTGGACACTCTCTTCAATTCCTTCTGCCGCTTTGCCTTGGATGCCCCCTCTCGCACCCACCACTGCGATCCTTCCCCTCTCTTGCAAATAGATGGCTCTCCCACTGTGTTAAATTCATTTCCAAGCACTTATTGGGTGAGCTCCTTTCCTACCTCACCTCCTCCTTTATAATACCCCCACCTTCGCATTCTCTTAGATTAACCAACTCTCACACCCTGGTAGTCCCCCGCAGATCCACCCAAATCGGCCAATCTGGTTACTCTCACTGCCTCCCAAAAATTTGGAATTCCCTCCCTCCTCAAATCCGGCATTCATCTTCTGACTACTCCATCAGCTCTGCCCTCAATAATTACCATGCTCCTACCTGCTCCTGTCATGTCCCCCCCCTAACTCCCTCCTCTAAGCCCTGGACAAGCCCTATCCCTATACCGTCGCCTTCATATTACCCTGTACACACCCACCCAAATTCCTAGCTCTTCTCCCCTTCCCCCAAATTTCTCCCCCTTACTGGCCTCCCATGATCTCTTACAGAATGTAAGGGACCCCAAATGGTCTCCATGGGTCCCTCTCCTACCCCCCAAAAGGGGGCTAGTGTCTTTCATCTACTCCCTTCCCCCACCATCCTGAAGGAGTCTCTCTGGAACACTTCCTTATCCCCTTCGCTCTGGTCCCACCAGCCCCCTTGCAGGGTTCCTCACATCCAGAAGTGGTCTCCAGAGACATGACTTTTCCCCCTCCCCACCCACCTCACCACTGCCTCTCTTTTCCCCCTTTTCTTTCAAGTAAGCACTTGTTTACTTATTAACCCAGCACTTATTATTGTCCACTGTTTCTACCTATCATATGAAACACTGTGGTAACACTGTTTGTAACATTTGCATTACAACTGTATGTTAATGTTGAACTTTTAACTTGAATGTTTAATGGCTCATTCCTAATGTACCCCTTCCCCCCAGGTAGCACTAGGAGACGAGCGACTTGTCACTCAGTGTGCCTTCCTGGTGAAACATTTCAATAAATAAATAAACTAAGTCAATGCTCTTTGCCGGAAGCCAAAAGAGGAGGTATACAACTCTCTCCTCAATTTTGTGCAACTCCCACTCCACCCTTGAACAGGTACCCTCATTCCAGTACCTAGGGAGTACAATAGGTGAGTCCCTCTCCTTCAATGAACATATGCATATACAAAATATTACCACTGCTACCAATAGGAAGTTAGGGGCCCTATGTAGGCTTCGGTTCTGCCTCACACCTGAGGCTAGAGTCGAAGCGGCAAGAGGGACAGTTCTATCCATCCTGGACTATGGTAATGTGGTATATGGTGCAGCCTCTGAAATCAGCCTGCACGGAGTCCATTCTACCCTCAACAAAGCATGTCGCTTTGTTTTAGGTGCAGATCACCTTATGCACATGTGCAACCTTTATATTGGGACACAATGGCTTCCTCTCAAGGACAGAATCAAGCTGCACTCCTGACTTCTAGGGAAGAAGGCCCTTCTAGGTCTTGCACCCTCTCTGTACAAGCCTTATTCTGTCCAGTCCCGGCTGAGCACTCCACGAGAAGTTTTACCAAACTCGCCCTAGCAGTATCTTTCAGAAAAACTGCCTTGGGGAGACGAGCCTTTTCCAGTAAAGGCCCCCACCTGTCTAAATGAGCTCCCCAGGCCACTACTAGCCTTGCTCACCATGGTCAGTTCAAATCTGAAATTCAGAAGTCCATCTCCCCTCCAGTATGATGATGCCATAAAGAACACTCCAGCCATTTCTAGCCCTCCCGGTGCCCCCTGACACAATATGGCTTGGCTGTGGCAATCCATGGCTCCTAAGAATCTCCCTCTGATATCCACCTACCCATCCCTTGGTCCCTCATTCCCCCACCCACTTACCCACTTAGCCATCCTGACCTTCCGTACCCCCTACCTCCACACCGCTTAGCCCCCGACCCTTAAGCTATCACCCACCATTGTGCCTTCACCCTCACCTGTCTAGCCTGTACTCTACTCTCCCTTAATGGCTGTACTTGTCGGTGGTCACATTAATTGTTCCCTCCGGGAACCTATTTAAGCTCTATAGCTGCATTCTGGGAATTCTCATACTTTGTACATAGTTGGAATCTGCACTTTATTTACCTAATCTTGTGGGACTATTTTTCTCAGTATTATGTAATTAAGTGATGGCCTTTGCAATGTATTCTGTCTCTCCCCATCCTCCTATTTGTAATGCTGTTTAGCCTTTAGGTTTGAATGTAGGTTAATGGATTGCTGTCTGTTTTAACCAAGATCTTGGTGCCATACAAGTATTCATGAAACTGTTCCATGATGGCCTACTTAAGAACGAGGAACTCCAATTTATGCATGGGATTGTTTTTTCTTTCTAAAGGTGTCAGGCTTCTGCTGGCATATGCCACTGGCGCAGTTCTTCTGTATACTCTTGGCAGAGTACTGCCCCATGGCCACTCAGACTAGTGTCTGTCTGTAGTATGTTAGGCTTGGAGGGGTCAGCATATGCAAGAATTGGTGCGTGAGTTAGCTGATTAATGATCTCAAGAAATGCTGTGTTGCAATCTGGAGTCCATCTCCGGCCAAAGAATTTGTTAAGTTTGAAATATATTTTTTCATTGTCTTTGGCAGTGCCTTTCTTGAACTTTCTATGTATAGGTGGGTACCCTTGAGTTAAGTTTAGCAGTGGGCAGATTACTTTGGTGTAATCTTTCTAAAAACAGTGATAATAACAGCAAAACCCCAGAAACCCTTGTAACTCTTAAATTGTTGGGCTTCAGCCAGTCAGTCAGTGCTTCTGCTTTACTGGGGCCTGTCTGCATGCATGCCTTAGGAAGATACACTGTGGCCCACATATTTTAATGAGCATTGGAAAACTGACATTTGTCTATCAACAGCTTCACTCCAAACTCTTTGTCTGTCCCGCACTTTGAACAGTCGGGCATCATGCTCCTCAAGAGTTTTCCCCAAAACTATGATGTCGTCCAAGTATACGAGGCATTCAAGGATGTTCATATCTCCTACAGCTCATCCCATTAGTCTATGAAATGTGGCCGGTGCACCTGAAATGCCTTGGGGCATGCAAAGGAACTCAAAGAAGCCCAAAAGACAAATGAACGTTGTTTTCTCCTTGCCCTCTGGCGCCATCAAGATCTGATAATACCCACTGCGGAGATCCAAGACTGAAAACCATTTACTCCCATTTAGACAGTCCATGGCATCTTGTATACATGGCATGGTGAATTGATCAGGTATAGTTCTTTCATTTACAGTAAAGTCCTGCTATCTTATGGGAGTCTGACCATGCTTCAGTCGAATTTCAGTATGTCTGCTTACTCTCTCACACTTGCAGCGTGTAGCATTTAGATAACTGATTTTGTTTGGTAATAATGTTGGACTCCCCCTACATTTGTAAGCCTAATGTCTAGACTGTCATTCATAATGTACATTGGATGTATCTTGAACTTTTAAATCAACGTCTGACATGTGATGTATAATTTGTGTTTTTATCTGAAATACAATAAATATGAATTAAAAAAAAAATGAAGTCCTGTAATCTACACACATACAAACAGAGCCATTCTTTTTCCAGACTACAATGATTGGAGAGGCATAAGGGCCGCATGATTCTTGTATGATCCCAGTTGCTAGCATGTCTTGCAGGTTGGGGTGCACATCTTCGATGTCAGCAGGAGCCAAATGTCTGAACCTTTCTCTGAAAGGCCTCTCGTTGTGTAGTCAGATATATGTGTTCATCACCAGTGACACAGCTGACATCCTGTTCCTTGAGGGAAAATTCCCCTGTTTGCTGGGCCAGTTTCTGGTGAATCTGATCCTTCCAGCCATCCGGGATGGGAGATTCCCCAGAATCAAACACATCAGGTGATACATCACATTCTCCTCCATTCTGGAACTTAGAGGGCAAGACAGTAGTGCCAGCACAATAGACTTTCACCAACATGCAACCTGCAACCTCGGTTGACTTTAATATCTCGGTCTGTAACATTCTGGATTTGGACCACCGCTTATCTGGCATATGAAGTGAGCACATACAGGAAGTATACTGGGTTTAACCAGGAGTCCTTCAGGCAGTTTCCCCTTTTCTGGGGCATCCAGCATTAGTATCTTATTGGTCACATCCTTTTGCAATCACACCTCTCCACTGACACTACACTGTGCGTTCAGGGAAAGAACAAGAGGTGAGGAATTCTTCTTCCAAACCATCCAAACAGGTTCATCTTTGTCACTCTCCGCAGGGTGCATTTGCTTCTCATAGGCTCATTTGATCATGGCATGAACATGCAGTGCTTTCCCATTCTTTTTGTTTTGTCTCTCCTGGCACAGCTGGGCAAGGGTTTTACTATAGCGCTGCAACAGCGCTCTCACCGACATCCCCCACAGCGATGGATGCAATGCTGAGTGTTGGCAATGTGCCGTCGGGGATGCTAGTGTGTGTTTATTGGGGGACTGTGCCCCCAAACCTCCCATGTGGGGGTCTCCACCCAACACACTCCCCAGTCTCACAATATCTAACTCAGAGTCAGAGTTGGACCGGGGGTTGCAACACCGGAAAACGTACCACCGATGTCTTCCTCACACAGCAGTGACTCGCCACAGTCAGGTGATTTCTGTCACTGTGCTGGTGTTCACGGTTCTTGTGTTGACCTTGTGTTGGCACACCCTGGGCAAGGTGGCCGAACATATTAGCATTAGTACCAATTAGCACTGGGACACCACTGTACAATCCAGGAGGAGGACACCAGGGCTAGTGTCTCCACTGAGAATCTCACACCTGCCACAGAGGAGGGAAAAGAAAGTCACACCCTCAGATAACCAAGATAGGGATATGATTTATCGCTCAATCCCCATACATGCAGTCCATTGAGGGGTTGTATCAGGTGGTCAGATAAAAGCTGATCATACCAATCTTTGAAAATTATTGTAACTTGGGACCCACTATCTAGGGCACCTCAAACTGGAACTCTGTCCACCTGCACAGTGTCACATGATAGGCCTAGATCCATTTATGTGGGTTCATATTATATATGCTGTAATGTACTTTAGAATTAAGACACTGTCCCTTTAACAGGCAACTATAACATAACTGTTATTTCTATAAAGACTAGTGTGGACCTGTTATATCTCAAAATAAGGGAGACAGGTATATAGCACAGGAAGGCATAAAATATCCCCTGTGGCTTTCCATGACAGGTAAAAGTAATGTAGTGACCTAGGGGTCAGGAGTCAAGCCAAATGTATGGGCCAGATGTCACTTGGGTTCGGTTACCCATCCGACAGTAACAGTTTATCAGCAAAGTCATCTACAGCAACTACATTGCCATGCCGCTGTAGGGAACCCGCTGAAACCTGGTGCTGTCTGTTGGGGGGGTCCTACACCCCCCCAAATCAGCTCCAACTCGGAGTTGATAATCCTAAAGTGGGTGTGTGGGGGGGGTTAGGGGTTCAGCCTCCCTGAAGAAAACACTTACAGCAACAGGGAACCAGAAGCCGACTGCAGAGTGTGGCTGACCTGCCAGTTTCGCTGACGGGGCATTCAACAAATATTTTGTCGATCACCCATCATGGATCTGCTGTGGTTGACATGAAACCTGACATGGAACCACAGTGACACCTGCAGAAAAAGACAGACCATTGCACCCTAGGATTTGTATTGTCTTGGAACCATTAACCCCACCCCAGAGGAAAAAATAAGGTGGGTGTGTCCTAAAATGACCCTCAAGTGTATTTATCAGACACACATTTGGAATTCAGGGCAGCTGAATAGTGTTTAGGTTGGAGTCAGGTTGTCTAGCCAAACTGGCATACACTTTTATACCAGAAAGTATATGTGTAGGCCTGGAAAAATCTCTAAAAAAGACCTTAGTCTATGGGAATTAGACTCTTCACATACTGAACAGAAAATTCTGATTTTAAGTCAGAATTTTGGAAACCAAGACTTTTCAACAAGGACAGCACCTGGAGACTTTTAAAAGGACTTCCAGAGACTTGGGTCAAGGACTTGCTACAAACTCTACTGCTTAATGAACTGTTATCTCCACAAGAACATTAGAAATATTGCCTGAACTCTAACATCAAAGCAAGGTATAGAATAGAATATAGTATCTAATGTTTTCTGTAAACCATTCAGTTTTACTTTTGTTATTGTCTGCATTTCAAAGTTCTTCCAAACTGTAGAATTTTCTGTATTGCTTTTATTTTAAGTAAATATTTATAATTTTTTTATTAACTCTGCCTGGGGTCTGATTGTGTGATTTAACATTTTAACAGAAGGATTTTGAAAAGACTGTGTGCCTTGACAAGATAGAACCACTCAGCTACTGTATAAAACTACTTAGGCAAGACATAGCCAGTGGCTGTGGTGGGATTCAAATAGTGAAAGTATTGCAGTCAAGGAAACTCAAAACCACATAATCCACCCTTCCACTAGGAAAAAGAAGACTGATAAGTCTTCTGGAAACTCTTGCTGCAGCTTTTTAGTTCTTAAAAAGGGGAATCCTCTCTGCAAACAGGAAGTCCTGCCAGGCTGCCTGATATTTGAGGGCCAGGGAGCTCACGATGCGCAGTAGTTTCCATAGTAGGACCAATCAAGTCTGACCAATTCAAGGGGGTATTCACAGGAGTTTGCACAAATGACCTTGCCACAAATATGTTGTATTGGGACTGGGCTGGGGTCCCACTGCCATTTCCATGCCTTGGGTGCTTTTCTGCAAGCAGTCTATCTCTCACCCTGTTTGGATCCTCTCTAGATCAGCATTCCCTCTATAGGTGACCATCATTTCCACATTTGTAGCAAAACATACCTTCTCTGGGTCATCTCAACTGTGGCGTTACATCGGAGGTGGGTCTCCATTCATGGCCAGGGAGCTGTAAAGAACTTGTATTTGAAACTTGGGCAGAGACACTGACAGCAGAGGGTTCTTGTTGGGCTTGCACACTACGCCCCATCAATTCTTTTGCCATGGTGGACAATTCACTTATTTTATTCTCCAGACCATCATCTACGGGGGGGGGGGGCGCCTGTGCATGCACTCCCACTCCCATGGCGGATGCATTCTGGCAGGTATCTTGGCCTACACTGGAGCCAGTCTTAGTTGTCACACCCATCTTCAGCTCTTGAGTTTTGACTGATGGCACACTATCCCTTTAACAGACAACTACAAAATAACTGTTATTTCTACAAAAACTAGTGTGGACCTGTTATATCTCAAAATAAGGGTGACAGGTATATAGCCCAGGAAGGCATAAAATATCCCTGTGGCTTTCCATGACAGGGAAAAGTAATATAGTGACCTAGGGGTCAGGGGTCAAGCTAAATGCATGGGCCAGATGTCATTTGGGTTCGGTTACCCACCCGATAGCGACAATTCATCAGCAAAGTCCCCTACAGCAACTACAGTGCCATGCTGCTGTAGGAAACCCGCTGGAACCTGGCGCTGTCTGTCGGGGTCCTACACCCCCCCAAATCAGCTCTGACTTGGAGTTGATAACCCTAAAGTCGGTGTGTGTGGGGGTTTAGGGGTTCAGCCCCCCCCCCAAGAAAACACATACAGCCACAGGGAACCGGCAGCTGACTGCAGAATGTGGCTGACCTGCTGGTTTCACTGACGGGGCGTTCAACAAATATTTTGTCGAACATCCATTGTAGATCCACTGTGGTTGACATGAAACCTGACATGAAACCACAGTGACACCTGCAGAAAAAGACAAACTGTTGCACCCTAGGATCTGTATTGTCTTGAAACCATTAACCCCACCCCAGAGGAAAAAATAAGGTGGATGTGTCCTAAAATGACCCTCAAGTGTATTTATCAGACACGCATTTGGAATTCAGAGCAGTTGAATAGTGTTTAGGTTGGAGTCAGGTTGTCTAGCCAAACTGGCATACACTTTTATACCAGAAAGTATATGTGTAGGCCTGGAAAACTCTCTAAAACCAGACCTGAGTGTATGGGAATTAGACTCTTCACATACTGAACAGAAAATTCTGATTTTAAGTCAGAATTTTGGAAACCAAGACTTTTCAACAAGGACAGCACCTGGAGCCTTTTAAAAGGACTTCCAGAGACTTGGGTCAAGGACTTGCTACAAACTCTACTGCTTAATGAACTGTTATCTCCACAAGAACATTAGAAATCTTGTCTGAACTCTAACATCAAACAAGGTATAGTATAGAATATAGTATCTAATCTTTTCTGTAAACCATCCAGTTTTCCTATTGTTATTGTCTGCATTTCAAAGTTCTTCCAAACTGTAGAATTTTCTGTATTGCTTTAAGTATACTTTTATGATTTTTTATTAACTCTGCCTGGGGTCTGATTGTGTGATTTAACATTTTAACAGAAGGGTTTAAACTACTTAGGCAAGACATAGCCAGTGGCTGTGGTGGGATTCAAATAGTGAAAGTAATGCAGAATCAAGAAAATTCAAAACTACAGAATCCACCCTCCCACTGGGAAAAGGAAGGCTGGTAAGTCTTCTGGATCCTCTTGCTGCAGCTCATGAGTTCTTAAAAAGTGGAATCCTTTCTGCAAACAGGAGGTCCTGCCAGGCTGCCTGAGGTTTGGGGGCCAGGGGGCTCACGATGCACAGTAGTTTCCATAGTAGGACCTACCAAGTCTGACCAATTCAAGGGCGTATTCGCAGGAGCTTGCACAAATGACCTTGCCACAAATGTGTTGTATTGGGACTGGGCTGGGGCCCCACCACCATTTCCTTGCCTTGGGTGCTTTTCTGCAAGCAGTCTATCTCTCACCCTGTTTGGATCCTCTCTACATCAGCACTCCTTCTTTAAGAGACCATCAATTCCACATTTGTAGCAAAACGTACCTTCTCTGGGTCATCTCGACTGTGATGCTACATCAGAGGTGGGTCTCCATTCACGGCTAGGGAGCTGTAAAGAACTTGTATTTGAAACTTAGGCAGGGGCACTGACAGCAGAGAGTTCTTGTTGGGCTTGCACACTACACCCCATCAATTCTTTTGCCATGGTGGACAATTCACTTATTCGATTCTCCAGACCACCATCTATGGGGGGATGCCTGTGCGTGCACTCCCACTCCCTTGGCGGATGCATTCTGCAGGTATCTTGGCCTACACAGGAGCCAGTCTTAGTTATCACACACATCTTCAGCTCTTGAGTTTTGACTGATGACACACTATTAGTGACTTTAGCGACAGCCACAGAGGTGCGAGTGAGCTCTGCTTGTGCCCCTCTTTGCTCAATCTACTGTACTTCCTTCACCAACAAGCTATAGAAGGGAGGAGTCCCTTCGGTCTTGTAGCCACAACGTGAGCAACAGTAGATCAGAATAAGTTGCAGACTTTAGTATCTGATTCAACCTGATTTGGTTGAGTTCACCTGGGGCCACCCCTCCTTTCCTAAAGCATTTCTGTAAAGTCTTTTAAAGGCAGGGTATATACATAGACAAGGGCTCTCCTGAACTTTTTTTGGTTGTTTTGAACCTCCAAAGAAGGTCATCACCTGATTCAGAGCTCCCAAGTACATCTTCCAAGGCAGCTAAATAATCTTGAGCAGAAGCCTCTGGGTTACCAGCTCACACAGAGCAAATAGTGTCCACAGCTGGACCGCGAAGGCTTTCACTTAGCCTTTTTCTCTTCTCCGCTTCTGTACACTGCTACTCTTGAACCAGGAGAGCTGCAAAGTCTATCCAAGTCTCTAGGTCATCTCCCCCCTGGAGTGTGGGAATGGTACCAGAGAACATTCAAAACCTGCAGTAAGAGTCGTGGCCAACTGAGGACACAGCCATGGATACAGGCATGAGTGTAGGTGCTGGGGCCAGCATAGGGGCTAGTACAGATGTGGGAGCCAATGCAGGCAAACGTACAGCTGCAGATGCTGGGACTTTAGCAGGTGTCGGTAATGGTATAGCTACAGATACAGGGACTGGGGGAAGGTCCTGAGGGAGGGGTACCTTGGGGGGTTTCAAACAGCTTCTTTAAGTCTTCTAAGGTTTGACCCCTGCCTGTAACAGTCTGGTGCACTTCTCCTTGAGCTCTTCAGTTTTGAGGGACTCCTCAGACCTAGGCATCGCACTATACATATGTATGACCCTCCCCATTACCCTGGGCTAATCAGACACAATCTCCAGTGGCACGCCAGAGAGATCTATTGGAAGACTACATTCCACTCGAGCCAATAAACTTTGGGTAGCCCAGTCAATATGGCAGGTCTTCACCACAGCTTTACCAAGGCATTAAACTTTACCTAAGGCTCCCTCAAGTGTAGCTTTGTTAGTGCCCAGGGGGAGGCCCAGTAGCATTAGGGCCTTTTGGGGGTCAGCCTCCTCTGCCTCACACAAATCACGCAGATATTACACAGGCATGTTAATAGCGGCAATTTCAGCTCTAGAGTCATAACATTCTCTATTTTGATACCGTTTTTTGTATAAAATGCAGTTGTGATTCTTGTGTTTGGCCATTAGGGGCAGTACTTCCAGCAGTGCCTCTAAAGATGTAACTCTGGTGCCATTATACCAACAGCTACTACCCCTGCCTGTTTCTCTGATTGCAGGTTGAGGGGCCTGGGTTCATGATCAAAGGTTATTGTGGATCCCCTACCAACAGTAATACTACAATTATGGTGCCTCCACCCAGAGTAACACTTAAGTGGGTAAATAGTAACACTGGTACAGACCTCTGGGAAACTATAACCACCACAGTCCCACTTAGTGGCCCAACACTGCCTGTAGACACAGTATTCGACTTGCAATAACACATTTAATGGCTGGCCCTAATAATATGTTCACCAACCTTATTTATTTATTTAAAAGCTGATAACCGGGAAAGGCACACTGAGCCAAGGCTTGCTTCCAGGTGCGAACCTTGCACTTACCAACAGGGCCTGAGCTTCCAGGATACAGCCTGTGTCCCCCCTGCAAAAGAACAGTTTCAACAATAACACAACACTTATCACTGTACCTCTTGAATAACTCAGTAACTGACAAGCTAGGTAATAATATGCTCATAGCCCAAATTAACATCAAACAGGAAATCTAGTTTATTACAAGAGAGGGGTGAGAATTTAGCTTAATTATTATTATACTGTAGTCAAACAGATAGCATTGATCATTTATCATATTTGTCCCTGGCATAAAGAGCTGGTGACACAATCAACAGAACTTAACAAAACCTAATATTTAGACACAGTCCAGCTTGTATTTCCCATTAATGCTGTATTCCTCCTCCCGAATCATTTATTACTGAGGTCATTTGTGTGAAACAGGATCTTTGCTCCTGAAGAGTTTATCTATTCCTGCTGCTGTCTCCCTACCTGAACTCATAGAGCACTGCTTGTGGTATCACAGTTACTCCCATAGCAACAGATTGTGATGTCATAACAGAGGATTATGACTTGAAGTAGGGAGTAAGCTATAAAGGCAGATGGACCTTAAAGAACCTCTAAGGGATAAAGATCATATCTTTATGCAAATTTTCTTAATAATAAATAATGGGGAGGAGAAAATACAAAATAAAAATGGAATGCAGGCAGAATTGTACACAATTATTAAGCTTTTTAAAGTTTTCTTTGATGCGTCAGTAGCTCTTTAATCAGTTTAACCAGCTGCTGGGTACCCAGAGTGGAATAGGGAGCAGGCTTGAAGTGTTGCCACAAGTTGACCAGTGTTGCAGCTGGTTGGGGCCCTTGATGGAGAGAAGGGTGTTATTAGACAGATAAAAATATTTGCAAGCAGTAGAACATTTATAATCACAGACTGGATGATCTGTAGCTTCAGTTAAACCCACTGAGGAATTCTAAGGTAAATCAGGTGACAATATGCAGTTATTTGGTTGTTGCAGGGAGCTACCCTGTTTGTACTTGCTGCAGCCAGACAGACTGAAGAGACAGCTGTCAACACCATGGACCTTCTGGCCTTCCAGGATTCCGGTGGGGACCGGGGCCAACACAATTCACCTCCACTTCATGGCCCTTCCCTGTAGGTGGCCGCAACCTGTGACTTGCTTCTCTGCAGGGGCTGACTCCCCAAGGCTGGTCTATCACCAGGCAGATGCTGGATCTGGCGAAGGAACAGTCTCTTGGGCCACAGTTGGCACAGGCCCAGTACATGAAATTCAGCTTTGGGTACTGTCCGGAAAATTCACCCAGCTTGCAGACTGGCCTAAATTTGGTTGGAAACAAACAGTAACAACTGGCAACAGGTCTCCCCCTTTGTGAAGCATGGCAGCAGACTAATGCAACATCTGCAGGCTCCAAATGGCACTAGAGCCCCTTAATGTGAAGCCTTCACAACAGTTTTTGGGATTTAGCCACTTTTGGCAGAAGAGCACTTATTTGGCAAAGCGCCCTCTTTCTCTCAGCCCTGCAGCTCTATACACAATTCCTCTTCTGCTTTCAGGCAGTCAAGAGTTCAGCAGGGAGGCAGAAACAGGCCTTTACCCTGCAGGTCTGCAGATGAGCCACACAGGCCACTTCGCTCTCGGAGCTCTCCTTGGATCTGGCTCCAGACTGGGTTCTATGTGTTAACGGTGACACAACAAAACAGCGCTGGGGACTTGTATTTTTTATGTTTATGTGGGGGTCTGCACCCACCCTACTAATGAATTCTCTACTCCAGGGGGGACATAAAAAAAACTTAAATTCAGGCTGGCCTGCAAAAATGAACCCATGCCCAGACCTGAACCTAGCACCCTAACCACTGAAGCCATGAGCTGACCTGCTACACCATGGGGTTGGCTCGGCAGCCTACTGCAGTGCCACCCCTCACATCCTCTCCCACTCCCTTGCCATGCATGCTCGCTCCCAACCCCCTGCATGCATGTACATGTAGCGACTTCCTGTCACTACAGGTCACTCACCCCCTCATCCGGTCGCTCTCCCTCATCGGTAGCCACTGTGACAGGCACCACAATTGAGTCACCCTTTGGCAGGTTGCTCAATTGCGGTAGCCCACATCACAGGCTACCCTCTAGACTACCAACAGACTGTCCCCAGTTCAAACAGCACCTCTTAAATAAAAGGCAAAGTCCCATCAATCCAATTGGCTGCCCGTGTTGACAGTTACAGTCTAAGGGCTGGATTCACAAAGCTTTCTGAAGGTGCAAAATCTTCCTTAAGTCCCCAAAAATGCCATAGCTATGGAAACAAGGGGGAATTTGCAATGAGTGCTATTCACAAAACCCTCCACAGCTGCGGAAAACAACACTACGGACTGTGGAAAAAAGTGCAGCTGCGTAACTCCCTGAGGAAAAAAAGGTATGAGATAAGTAAGGCACAGCCCCTGAAAGGCTATTCGAAACCATTTTTTTTCTGCAGTTGCAGAAAAAATGTTACACACAGTGGAATGAGGTGTAACTCTCCCTCAGCAAACTACAGTTGTGTCCCAGCAATAGGAATCAATTAAGGTGGAGGTGAGGCACAGGTAATAGCATCCCAGATAGTAGAACAGTGGCTGCTGTTACAGCAACAAAAGTACTCATTGCCATGATATGACAACAGGCAACAACCATCAGACACTGTGCAGCCCATGACAGAGGCCCACAGGCAGCAGAGTCTGGCCAGCCTGCAGTGAGTGCTACCCCTGCAGACAACAGGAACACCTCATGGAGGGAGGACCAGCAGTGACACTTGGCCACTGTGGTGCCATGGTATTGCTGGTACTTGTGGTACTGCAGTGGTCCCAGTTGAGGGACTGGTTGCTGGTCTCTTTCTGGGTGCTTTCAGCTTCATTCTATGGCAGCACTGTTAAAGTCTGCTGTTCCAGCTAATTAAGTTCACTGTTGCTGTGCCTCCTAAGCTGTTTCTGCAGTTGTGGATCAGCAGTTGTGGATTTTCAGCACGTGTGCTATTTCTGCAGCTGCTGAATTTCCGCAACTGTGGGGATTTTATGGAATTCTGCACCTGCTCAAAATTTCTTTATGAATATCATGCAACTGCATTTCTGCAGTGCTGCAGGCCTTTTTCCTGCAACTGTGGGATTTTTGGCTTTCTTTGTGAATCCTGCCCTAAGTCTCTTAATTGGTTAGTATTTGGGCACCAATAATTATAACTTCCTTTTCCCCCACAAGCCTTTGGCAATGTCCCAAGAGTCTTTGGCTGAAATCCAGGCTCCTGATTGGCTGACTGACTGCCAAGATGGCTGCTGTACATACAGTTTTATAGCTGTTTATGCAGTCACCCAGAAATAAAGTCTGGGTGCAGCCAGTTAAAGTACTCTTTATTTATTAACCCCCCACAGTCATGTAGCCCCAACTGTGCCCTTTCAAAGGAGCTTACTCTTAGGCATTTATTCCCCATATTTCTTCTGTTGCTGCCGTCGCAACACAGTCCCCCAGGTGGCAGGCAGCACCCTCATTAATATTCATGAGGGCTCATTAATATATATGAACCCTCGCTATGCCCCGATTTTACACTTTTAATTTATTAAACCCTGAGACCATCCTCCTTGAGGTCACTGGTCCCCATTTAGCTAAGGTGGTGCACCGGGACTGCTAAAATACTCCCCGCTTGACCACAAGAATGGTGATTAGGAGATCAAAAGTGCTACATTGCGCATGCATCAGTTACGCATTGCACAGGCGCGCAAAAACTGTGGTGGCTCACAATTTGTCTTTTAAGCCCCAAAACGGGCTGACATTACATACAGGGCTGCTCTGGGGACTTGGGGAGCACCAGGGCACTGCTGGATGCCTTCCAGGACAGCTTCCTGCTGCAAATGGTCAGTGAACCAACCAAATTAGGAAATACCCTTGACCTTGTGCTGGCACATGGGGACTTTGTGAGAGAACTTACAGTGGAGGAACCGCTGTCAGGGAGTGACTACCACTCAGTATGGCTCACATTGGATATGGGCAAGGAAGGAGTGGAATCAGGCACAAGAGTGCTGGACTTCAGGAGGGCCGACTGTGGGAGGATGAGGGAAGTGGTAAAAGGGTACCTGGCCAGAATTCAATCTAGTAAGAACACTAACCAGAGGTGGGAGCTCATAAAGCTGGGGATAGTGGAGGCAACCAAAACCTGCTGCAAGACCCAGAGCAAGAAGGCTAGGGCTAAGAAACCGAGCTGGTTGAGCAAGGAGGTCATGGAAAAGGTAAGGAGAAAAAGAGCTGCCTTTAGGAAGTACAAGAAAATAGGGAGAGGGGAGGGCAGGGAGGAGTACTTGACTGAATAGAAGGAGGTGACAAGAGCAGTAAGGGGAGCCAAAGCATCTATGGAACTCAGGCTGACACAAGGCATTAAGAAGGGGGAGAACGATTTCTTTAGGTGCATCAGGAAGAAAAGGAGCTGTAAGGACTACATAGTAAGCATTAGGAAGGAGGGGGTTGGGTGGAAGCAGGGTGTGATAAGGCAGAAGCACTAAATGAATACTTCTGCTCAGTATTTACTAAAGAGAAGAGGGGGATGACACCCAAGGGCAGAGAAATGGCAGAAACAGGGGGGAAGGGGTGACAGATGGGGAAATCATGGAGGGCAGAGTTCAGGTGGGTTTGAAGGCACAGAGGGTGGACATGGTGCCAGGCCCAGATGGTATCCACCCCAGGGTACTGAAGGAGCTAGCAGATGTCCTTGCAGGCCCTTTGGCAGACCTATTTAATGTCTCACTACATTCGGGGTGTGTACCTCAGGACTGGAGGATGGCTCATTTGGTGCCCCTCCACAAGAGTGGCCCCATTAATGAACCGGGAAACTACAGACCAGTGAGCCTCACATCCATCATGGGTAAGCTAATGGAGACTAGCCTGAAGGAGAGGCTAGTGGCTCTCCTAGAGACCAAAGGACTACAGGACAGCAGACAGCATGGCTTCATATGGGGCAGATCCTGCCAAACTAACCTGGTGGAGTTCTATGACTGGGTAACTAGGCAACTGGACAGGGGCCATGCAGTGGATGTCCTGTATCTGGACTTCAGTAAGGCATTCTACTCAGTGCTGCATGGAAGGTTGGGAAGTAAGTTAATAGGCACAGGGGCTGGTACAAAGCTGGTGATATGGGTAGGAAACTGGCTTCGGGGAAGGCAACAGAGGGTGGTGGGTGGGGAGCTCTCACACCCAAGGGTAGTGATGAGCGGTGTTCCACAGGGCTCGGTGTTGGGACCAGTGTTGTTTGGGATATTCATTGCAGAAATTTCATGGGACATCAAGAGCAAGACCAGTCTGTTTGCTGATGATACCAAGGTAGGAGCGGTGGTGGATGACCTAGGGGGATGTCAGGGGTTGCAGGATGATCTGGCAAAGCTTGAAACCTGGTCAGACACATGACAACTGGGGTTTAATGCCAAAAAGTGCAAGGTGCTGTATTTTGGGATGAAGAACCCAAGGAAGAGTTACCAGCTAGGGGGAGTGCAGCTAGCCCAGACAGAGGAGGAGAAGGATCTGGTGGTGCTCATTACAGGGTCAATGAACAACTCAGCACAATGCAGAAAGGCAGCTGCAAAGGTCAACAAAATGCTGGGTTGTATTGCAAGGGGTATATCCTCAAGGAGGGAGGAGGTGATTCTGCCACTGTATAGGTCATTAGTTAGACTGCACCTGGAGTACTGCGTGCAGTACTGGCACCCGTATCTGAAGAGGGAATTAAGTTACTGGAGGGGGTGCAGCGCAGGGCAACAAAGATGATCAAGGGGCTGGGGGACTTATCATACGAGAGGAGGTTGAGGGAGTTGAACATGTACTCACTGGAGGACAGAAGGGATGGGGGCATGATTGAAACCTTTAAATACATGAAAGGAATAAACATGACAGGTACAGAGGGGCTGTTCAAAGTAAGGGAGGGGAGGAACACCATGGGCTGTGATATGAGACCGGAGGGAGGAAGGTTCAGGAGGGAGATGAGGAGACACTTTTTTACAGAGATGGTGGTGGCTGGGTGGAATGCGTTACTCGTAGAAGTGGTGTCCAGTAGAACTGTGGACTGCTTCAAAAGGGGATGGGACAGGACAAGGGGGAGGGTTAATGAAGGGGAAGGGTGGAAGGGAGGGGAGGGGAGGGGCAGCTGCAGAATAAGGGGTGCTAACTGCACATTCGAGCAGACTTGATAGACCTCTAGGCCTTTATCTGCTGGCAAATTTTGTATGTTTGTATGTTCGTAGGGCAAACAACATGGTGATTGTGATGATCTAAGGCCGTGTTGCACCTACTAGATGAATTATAGTAAAACTGCTGTAAGTCTAATCACCATGTTCCAGGTGAAGTTGGCAAAAGAGAATGAGGAAAGTTTGGCCCCACATGAAGTTGTGTTTATGTCCAAGGGGTGTGAGGACGGAGCATCCCCACAGAAAGAATAATATCACAGAACATGTTACTTTTTTTGTTTGTTGTCACTCAAAGTGAAATGTGTTTTTTATTCATTTTTAAATAATCATAGATATTGTACTTTTTGTGGGGGCACTCCACCCCCCACACACCCCTGGGTGCACAGATGAAGTTGTGTTTATGCCCGGGGGATGGAGGGTGGACTGCCCCCACAGAAAGTATAATATTACAGAACCTGTTATTTTTCTATTTGCTGTCACTCAAAGAGAAATTTTTTTTATTCGTTTTTAAATAATCACAGATTTTATCCTTTCTGTGGGGGCGCTCTGTCCCCACACCCGCTGGGTGCACAGATGAAATTGTGTTTACACAACATGTTGTTTTTTACAGCTGCAGTATGCGTAGCATGCAGACATTTTGCATGTACAAAAGGAGTGATGTCATGTTTTCTGTCCGTGGAACTGACTGAAGGTGTAAATAGTCTCCTCCGCCTTACCCTCCTACAAGAAATGTTTTCCACCCTCAAATAAATATAATTTCATGTTAGTCAATGGTTGCAAGGTAATATTTTCTTTTTTAAATGGATGGTACAAGAACTGGAACTTGAGTAGTGGGAGGCAGGATTCATTTTTTGGGGGGAGTAAGATCCACCCCCACCTCCTCCGAGAAGCTCCTAAAGATCCACCCCCACCTTTTTTTTTATTCATGTGAGAGAAGCATGAGGTGGATCTATAATGTTGAAACTAGACACACTAGTTTGGGACCTGTAGCAAGCAACAGAACAAATCTGTGGACTGATCGAGTTGTGGAGCCCCTGCATTTTATTAAGGATTAGGAGAACAGAAGACCCTTAATGCCTTCAAATAGACTTAAAAGTCATTGGAACAAATGATTATCAGAGCCACCTGGAGACTCAGAAGGAAAGAGTAATTAAGGAGTGCCTGAAACTACAGCTCCCAAGGAAAACAATAGGCGCAATATTCTGATTCAAGTTGAAAGAGCCACAGGTTTTTCTTAAACCTTTATATACTAAAAACATAAAGTTCAGCATTTGGGATTTACAATATTTGCTTACTACACACACACATATTATATATATATATATATATATATATATAGATACTCACACATACACACATACAGTGGCAAAGTTATTAAGCTGCAAAATTTCACACTTTAACCTCAAATGGGGTATTCAACATTAGCTACTGTATAGTGGCACTACTGTGCCACTATAATATATACATATATAGTTTATCTTTTTAGTAGTTTCAAAACTTTGAAAGCATTGGTGTTACTAATGCATTTAGAAATACATTTTTTAATTGTCTTTACAGTTAAGCAGTTTCATGTGAGGGCACATTTTTGGGGGATGGGGTTCAAATTATTTTAATCATGGGCACAGTACTTGGTAAATATAGTCCTTCCATGATAAAGTTTTTTTTTTTCTTTTAAGTTTGGGAAGTATGTATTATATATGTGTAGCAGTGTTGTAATTGAGTTTATTGTGGCAAGTAGGTAGGGGATAGTGTTTAAATGGAAGTAGGACAGATTTGTTAGGATAAACATATGCTGTCTAACAAATAAGAAAAATTGTAAGGGATATATTTTGCAAAACAGTGATATATATCATAGGGGTTTCTTTCATGTATTGTTGGAAGAAATAGCTATGGCTCATTGTGTACTATCAATAAAAGGAGAGACGAAAACATTGAACAAGAAAACAACTGATGATTTTAAAAGCTATTTTGATCAGAGTTGACATAAAAAAATCTCAACTGTTTTTTTTTTATTTTATTTTAACAGGGACACTAGAAACGGGACATTAACACATCAGTGAGCACTGATGTAATTTGTTTGTGTTAGGGAAGTTGTGGGTGGAGTTGCCTTGCACATGTTAAAATGTACCAGCTGCAATTAACAACTACTTGTAGAAGCAAAGGCTGGGTGTTGTTTTTTCTACTTTCTTTTCACTGATATTATAAACTGAGCCAGGAAAAAAGTAAGACTGAACAGATCAGAGCTAACATAAAAAAATGGGATGTTCCTAAGGTCTGTTGCATGCACTATGCTTTCATTTTCATGGGAGGGGCATGAGGTGGATCTGTCATGTTGGAACAACTGACTATCAGAGCTGCCTGTGGAAGTAATTAAGGAGTGCCTGAAACTGCATCTAGGCATATCCCCCCCAACACATATACATAAGCTCCTAAAGATCCACCCCCACCTTTTTTTGATTCATGTGGGAGGGGCATGAGGTGGGTCTATCATGTTGGAACAATTGACTATCAGAGCTGCCTAGAGAATTAATTAAAGGAAAACTGCATGTTAAAAACTGGAAAATATATGTATTACTACCAGTTTTTAGTTCTTACCTCATCCTAGTGTTTTATTTCAGCCTAGGCTGTGAGGGGAGTTTTTTTCTAACTTTATCTGCTTTCCCCTGGTGTTTTATGACCTATGGGGACTGCCATTGAGGTCTGTTTTATTGTATCTTGTCCAGAATAGTCTTCCCAGAGTGCCTTTTGGTTTGACATCTAATAGCTCCTACAACAGGCCAGTGTCTTGTTGGAAATGCAGTGTGTACTGAGCCTGTGTGGTTACTGAGTTTTGCTTCTCTGTTTTTAGAATAAGTTGAAACATGTCTTTGTACTTAATAAATGTTTGTAAAAGTGTAAATCATATTTGCTAGTGCAACTGTGAGTTACTTAACTGTTTTTTTGTAGATTTGACTCCTGACTTCTTTTTATGACAGGCAGTTGATATTCCTGGAACAGACTTTGCCTTTGAAGCTCCTATAAAGTGATGTTTATATGTCACTGCATAGTTCCTCACTTTATAGGCACTTCAATGGTAAAGCATTTTCATGCACTAGTGTTTACTGCCTGTCATAAACAGAAATCAGGAGTAAAATCTACCAAACATGGTTAAGCAAGTCAGCTTCAAAGCCAAAGCCTGTTTGTGCATGGAAAGATGTTACAGAAAGGAAGACATGCGATTATTTCAAGTCTACAAGTTAAGCAACTATTTTTTTAACCAGCCTTTGCTCAGCTTACATTCCTATCCTGATCATTCATTTTCACAAATAAATTCTGAAAGATATAAAGTCCCTCCTGCTGGGTATATGGTGCTATTCACACCAGTCCTCCAACCTCACCCCCACCACCTTGCTTTGTATTTTGCTTCAGCTGTAGCATTTCAGTACAGCAAGAGGTGACAATGTATATTTTTTTCTGGACTTACAGTGTTAATTGAGCCATCCCCAGTCTGTATCCTTTCAAGAACTACTTTATGTGGTGTGCATACCAGCGTGGTTGTTTCACTCTTATTTACAGCTTTACACCTTTATCAGTTTTTAATTATAATTTTTTTGCCCTTTGAATAAGGAGGTTCAATACCTATAACTTCTCAGTTTCTTTATTATGATCGCATTGATTTCTGAAGACCCCCTTGTAAACGAGGTGCTAAACACAACATGGTTTTCTTAGTCTTTTTTGTGTGTGTAGCTTTATGAAGCTTGTAACCATACAAACAAGAGTGCAAACCACATATCTTACAAGTAATGACATATAAAAAACACATCATATACACAGTAAAACCAATGACAATATATACTAATTCCTCCCAGTTCCTGGAAAATACATTTTTTTACTAAACAAGTTACAGCTACTGAAAAATGCAAAAAATATAAATAACTGTGCAGTCTGACATCTTCATTTAAACCTCTTGGCTGCAAACTGTGACATTCATAAATCCGGTAAGGTTCTCGCTGAAACTATCTCCTTCACATGTCTCCTGTCAAACTGTCAAAATCATTTCTTCAATGTGGACTGTCAGGCATTCAAGTTGTTCTCAGATTGAATGTTACTTTTATAAATATAGATTTAACAAGGGTATCTTATAAAGTACTGGTTCGTTTAAATGTTAATTGTGGTCATGCTGATATCACATTATTCAGACTTGGTTCAGTATCTAGAAATTCCCATTTATTTTGTTTTTTATGATCAAGTTATTTTATGATGCATGTATTTTATGAAAATCTTAGGGCCTCTCTTACTGTTGTGCACAGCTACTAAGCGATCCAACTGTGATTAAAAAAATTACAAGCGTAAAAATAAATAAATTCAAATTCATGTAGTCTACTAAGTACAGTAGATTGTTACAGGACCTGTAAAATAACTTGTAATGTACTTAAAAGTAAACTCAAAAATAGTTTTACATTCTTTTCACATCTAGTCATATAGTTGTATGAAAGAAACACAAATATGTGAAACCCTGGAACCCCATCATCTGAATCAATAGGGAATGCATATTTTATGAAGCATAGTAAAAAAAAAAAGATGCAACACAAAAATAATAGAAACATAGACTTTGACAGCAGATAAGGACAGCTTGGCCCACCTAGTCTGCCCATATCCCTACCTACTGGATAAGCTGCAGATCCTAGTTAACCAACAGCCTATTTCTTCCTACCCCCACAAGAATTGCCTTATATCTGTTCCATGCATTCTTGAATTCCCCCACTATTTTTGACCCCATGACTTCCTCACAAAGACTGTCCCATGCATCCACCATGCTCTCTGTGAAAAAATTCTTCCTCACATTACCCGTGAGCCATACCCCCTCCATCTTCAAATGGAGTCCCCTTGTTCTTGCACATCTCTTTTTCTGAAAGATGTCACCCTCTTGGACTTTGTGATTCCCTTGAGGTACAGGTACTTAAAAGTTTCTATCATGTCTCCCTTCTCCCTCCTTTCCTCAAGGGTATACATATTAAGCTCCTTTAGTCTTTCCTCTTGTGGCTTCTGTTTCAGACCCTGCACCATTTTAGTTGCCCTCCTCTGGACTGTCTAGATCCTGTCTATGTCCTTGCGGAGATGGTGTCTCCAGAAATGGATGCAGTACTCCAGATGGTGTCTCACAAACTATCTGTACAGAGGGATAACAACTTCCTCTTTTCTACTGGTGATGCCTCTCCCTATACATTCTAATATCCCCTAGACATCCCTACTGCCTTCTCACATTGCTTGCTAACCTTTAGGTCATCTGATATGATTACCTCCATGTCCCTTTCCTTTTTTGTTGTTGTCACTACCTCCCCCCCCCATTGTGTGCTGTTCTCCTGTTTTTTTTTTCCCCAGGTACATTACTTTACACTTCTTTGCATTGAATCCAAGCTGCCATACTTCTGACCATTACTCCAACCTTGCCAAGTCCCTTCTCATCATTTCCACCTTCCCCTGTGTATCAACCCTGTTGCAGATCTTTGTGTCTGTAAAGAGGCATACTTATCCTTCCAGTCCCTTGGCAACCATCATAATGACGAGTTGAGGTGTCTTTGCGTGGTATGGTCAACCTCCACTTCACAGATGCAGTCCCTATTGTCTACAGTAAGATGTAACATCTTGGTCTAATGAGTATGGAATACTAATTTTGTGATTGATATCATGAGTGTCATTGTTTGTTCTATGCAACCCCCCCCCCCAAAAAAAAAAGGATAATATAGAAATATCCCCAAGGTGACATATGCATTGTCATATATTAAATAGCAGCAGTCTAATATCTGAAATTGGACTGATCCAAACTCTGTAATTCCTAGGTACAAGTCTATGTATAACAGAAACTGGAATACATGTTGCTATGTAAAATAGGAGCACCCATGTGTTATCTCGGAAAAATGATGTATTATCCTAATTTTTTTTGTTCTAATTGTACATAGAGGAAAGTGTCACAGTCCTGATGTCAATCATAAAAGTAGCAATCAGTAGTCCATAGATAAAATGTTGCATCTTAATGTAGAGAACAAGGACTGCATCTGCAGAACAGGGGTTAGCCATGCCATGCAAGTATAGGCCAACTTAGTCTTGATGTCTGGTTTGATTGGCCTCAGTATGAATAATGAAATGTGCATTCCGAATTGATTCTGATGGTGGGGTTCCAGGGTTTTGAATCAGTCTGTTTCTATTGCTATGAGTATATGATCTCCACAAAACCTTTATTGCTTACCATTCCTTCCATTAAAATCGACACCACCATATCTTTTCCTAATAATGTGCCTGCTTTCCGTAGAACAGAAAAAAAAACAAATCTTACTAGTTAAAAAGTATTGTGTTGTTTCTTCATGTATCCTTCGCAATTAAACACAATCTCACTAACTTCATTATGCAGCCATGGTGGATCTGACCAGAATTTGTTCTATTTGCTTTCACTCCAAGTGAAAATGTGTTTATGAACCTTACAACATTCTATGATCTACTGATTTTCCTGGTTCAGGTATGTTTAGGCATCATCGCATCACCAATTTGGTGCTGTAAAACACTGAGTAATAGAACAAATGCAGCAACTGGCCTTAGATCTTCACAATCGCCAACAACATGGACTTGGACTGTAGCAGTGAACTCTCGGCACAATAGGATGAACAGAAGCAGCAGGAGGAAACTGGAGACAATGGGGCAATTAAGGTAAGCTCCCAAAGGGGGGTTACAAATGGTTGCATTTTGATTTCATTGTAGAAATATATGAGATATGGAGAAACACTTGTAATGGACAAGTCTGATCCACTTCTAAGTTGAAATGAATGCATAGTAGGAACATAAATATAAAAATGTTTGTTTTGAAATGTTCAGACGTAAAAAAATGAAAAAAAAATATTTTCTGCTTTCAGACAATATGAAAAGTGTAGTCCTCAGAATGTAACTTAAAGTTACAAAATATTGAAATATAATTGAAGGCTTCATGAGTATTTATTATTACGAAAAACATCGGTGAGTAAGATAGTCCTGACTCTGTGTTTTGCTTGGTATGGGCTATCCAGTTTAGGGACAGTCAGCTCTGTGCTAAGGATTTTTATAATTTTTTCAGGATTCATGGCTCCCAAGACACTTGACACTCAGGCTGAAATATATGCCATGGCACAGACCTTGACAATATCAGTGATACTGTAAATATGGACATTGTCAATAGAGACAGCACACCCTCAGCTCCAGTGTATGACTCGTGACACACATAAGCACTCAATACTACAATATCAATGACACTGTAAACATGGACATTGTCAACAGAGACAGCACACCCTCAGCTCCAGTGTGTGACTTGAGACACACATAAGCACTCAATACTACAATATCAATGACACTGTAAATATGGACATCATCAATAGAGACAGCACACCCTCAGCTCCAGTGTGTGACTTGTGACACACATAAGCACTCAATACTATGCCAGCCTGCCTGTGCAGTGATAGCACTTCTGCATGTGGCATAAGTGAGTGGAGTTCAGGAAGAAGTTTGGATCGTTAGAGGGCTGGGCAAGGGAGGATGATCAAGCATCTGCCAGACTGTTCTCCTCCTCCAGGAAGGGAGGGTTGTGATGCCTGGCAGAAGCAGCACATATGCCATCATAGAGGCAACAAGCCTTTGTGTGAAACAAATAAAGAAAACAAAGTGCAGTAAAAAATCACTATGGTTCTCAAAAGAGGTGGCAGGGAAGGTTAAGGGGAAAAGGCTGCATTCCAAAAGTACAAGGAATCACAGAAGGAGCACAACAGGGAACTGTATCAATTAAACCAGAAAGAAGTGGGGAAGGCAGTCTGAATAGCAAAGGCCCAAACTAAGGAAAAAATAGCCAACTCAGTTAAGAAGGGGGATAAAACCTTTTATAGGTACATTAGGAAGCATAGAAAGGTTAAGGGAGGGATAGTGAAGATTAATAAAGGAGAGGGGAGATGGGCAGAGGGAGGCAGTGAAAAGGCAAAGATACTGAATGAATACTTTTGCTCAGTATTCACAAAAGAAGATGAGGAGGAGTTACCTAAACCAGACAATAGAAGCACTCTGGGTAGGGGGGTTGACACCAGTCCATTCACAGAAGAAAGAGTCCTGAAAGAACTCCTAAAACTCAAGGTGGACAAAGCAATGGGGCCTGAGGGGATTCATCCCAGAATCCTAAAAGAACTAAGGGAGGACGTAGTGACAACACTGACCACGCTTTTTAACAAATCATGGCAGGTTGAGGTGGTACCTGAGGACTGGAGGAGGGCAGATGTGATTCCCCTTCACAAAAGTGAGAGCAAGGCCGAAGCAGGAAACTACAGACCTGTAAGTTTGACCTCAGTGATAGGGGAAAAATGATAGAATCACTTCTGAAAGAAAGAATTGTTGAGTACCTAGAGGCCAGAAGGGCACAGGACCCAAAGCAGCATGGCTTTACAGCAGGAAGATCATGTCAGATGAATCTAAATGATTTCTTTGACTGGGTGACCAAAGTAATAGACCAGGGAGGGGCTTTGGATATGGCCCACCTAGACTTTAGCAAGGCATTTGACACAGTCCCGCACAAAAGATTAATAATCAAGTTAGCCAGCCTGGGAGTGGGTCCCAGGGTGGTAGCCTGGGTAGCAAACTGGCCGCACAACAGGACACAGATGGTAATAGTGAATGGAACATATTCCAAAGAAAGGGGGATTACTAGTGGAGTACCTCAGGACTCAGTACTGGGTCCAGTCCTCTTTCACATCTTTATAGGTGACATTGCAGAGGGTCTGGAGGGAAAGGTATGCCTTTTTGCAGATGACACAAAGATCTGTAGCAGAGTTGATGCACAAGATGGGGTAGAAAAGATGAGAAGGGACTTGGTGGGGGGGTCACGTGATGGCAGAGTGAAAGGCAGAAGCAACTCTCCATAGCTCCGCACCTTCACTTATTAATATAGTGCAACACAGAATAATCACACAAACAGCGTGCCCTACCTGTACTGGTCGACTGCTGAAGACTCCTAGGAAGCGGTGACACTATCTCAGAATGGAAGTCTTTATGAAAAAACCACCGCCAAGGCACTCACCTCCATCAACTCCCGAAAAAGTGAAAGCCTCAAAGCGGCCCAAACACCAGCTGGCAACTTTGAGTAAACCTTCTTCCCCTGCAGCGGCTCTCTCGGAAAAGAGATTTCTAGAAATAATGCGTCTGATGCAGGACAAAATAACAGAGATTGCAGAGGACATGCAGCAAATTAAGTCCTCCGTCCAAGCCCTGTCGACAAGAGTGGGAGATTCGGAAGCTAAAATCATATCGCTGGAGAGAAAACAAGATAAAAGCGAACTGATGGCCATGCAGTTCGGGAGGAGGCTTAAAAAGTTGGAGGATAAGCTGGAAGACCTGGAGGGGAGGAGCAGGAGGAATAATCTCCTAATGATTGGTGTGCCAGAAAAAGAGGAAGGCTAGAACCCCATACTCTTTATTCAGAAGCTCTGCAAAAAAATTGCAGGACCCTCCCCGAATGGATCCACCTATATAATCGAATGGGCACACCTAGCACTTCGGCCAGCTCCACCTCCTAGCTCTCCACCTCACCCCCTGATATGTCGCTTATTGAATTTTTTAGATAAGCAATATATTTTGACCAAAGTCAAGGATCTGCGTGAAATTCTATGGGAAGGGCATTGATTAAGGATATCGCAAGATGTCCCACAATCGGTTAGAGTGAAGCGGCAGGAGATGCACCCGATTGTATCTAAGTTGATTGCAGCGGGAAAGCCTTTTAGGATGCGTTACCCTGCAGTACTCCATGTCAAATATGAGGATCACTGGATACCTCTGGAAACCAAGGAACAAGCACTAAAGGAGCTTTTTCCAGACCTGTTTAAGTGAGGTGATTGTTCGAGCACTACAGGGCTGTAGCCTATGCCTGAGTAAGGTAGTTGAGTGGGTTTATTGCCCTGTGTAGAGAAACCGCTTGTGATGTTCTCCGCTGGGTGCGACTCCTGAAATACATAGCTGGGGTGCCTCTCAGAACTGGCCTGACAGGTCATGAGAATCGTTTTTAGTGTTGACCCCTGTTCGGAAGATTTTGCCGTAGTTGCTGACAAATGTGGATGGGTTCTGTGACATGGTCTGTAGCCTGGATAGACTGTCAGGGTCCAGATGGTGACTCAATTACTAGATGTTACCTCTTCATTCTACTGTAAGATATGTCAGATTACAACAGAGAAGATCGGGAATGTTTCCTTCTATAGTATTACTTGACTGCTGTTAGCACTTCTGTTTATTTGGGGGCTGAAATAAAGCTGACTGAGAGCAGGGATCCCTTTTTCTTTCTGCTTTTCCCCTCTTAACTGGGTTTTCCTTTTTTTTTTGCAGTCGCATAAAAGGTCAGTAAGTGTCAACTACGAGGAAGGAATCGCATCTGAAATACCAAAATGGAAGAGTATTCCACTTACTGTTGCTGTGTTTTCTGGGATGTTTTAAATAGCTCTAAATGTTTGAAGGTTTGACTTGCTGTTTGTTCAAGTAGGGGAGGTACGGGGGATGGGAAGGGGGATCTTGGTGCGCATCGCTCTGCAAAGAAAACATCCCTTGCCTTAGATAATTGGCATTACAGTTCGTAGGGACTGGGGGTGAGGGGAAAGGGGTTTGTTTTCTCTGTTTTATCTTGGGGGCATCATGGCTGGGATACAGGGGACACATATATATACATTTCTTAGTTTATTTGTTTTTTTTTTCTTTTTTGTTTACTTTGTTATTAACTATAGTGGTGCTATGGGGGAGATATCAATTGTGTGCCATTTACTCGTTGTTACAGGGTTTTCTTTAGGGCACTGTTTAGGGATCAGTCTGGGTTTTAATAGACAGGATGGCGTAGACTCATCTATAGTGTCATGTGTTATTGACTGTAATGAAGGGTCCATATAAACTGATTTGTTGGAATATTAAAGGTGCTCAGGATAGGTGCAAACAGCAGATGGTTCTTAGGCATTTGCAGCATTTGCAAACAGGGATAGCATGTCTCCAGGAGACCCATTTGAAGTGGGAAGACATCCATCTATTTGCCAAAGCATGGGTGGGACAAGTATTTGGTGCAGGGAGATCTAATAACAGTGGCAATTCTAATAAATAAGAAAGTTTCCTTTAAAATGGGGAAGAAAATTTATGATCCCAATGGGAGATACATCCTCCTACACAGAAGTGTGGAAACCCAGCCAATCATACTTGGGGCTATATATGGCCCAAATTGTGCATCCCCTGTGTTTTTCACACAGCTTCTGAGTATAGTGGTTACTGACCCACCAGTCTTAGCTATATTGGGGGAGACTGGAATGTGGTTCTATACACTCACATTGATAGATCTGACTCCCGGAGGCAGGGGTTTTCTCCTTCGCAAAGGGCACTACATGAGTTGATGAGAGGTGCAGATATTTTGGATGCCTGGAGGGTGTTGCACCCTACGGAGCGTCAATACGCGTTTTTCTCACCTCCACATAAATCTCTTTCCCGAATAGATTTTATTTTGCTAAGTTCTCTTTTGCTCCCAAGTGTCATAAGCTTAGTCATTCATGAGAGGGTTATCTCAGACTACTCACCTGTCTCACTCCTATTTTTTGGGGGGACCGGAAATTAGAAGAGACTTTGTCTGGAGATTGAATAATCAACTACTCCAGAAGCCTGATATCTTGCAACACATTAAAGACTTCCTCTCTAAATTTATTTCTGATAACAGGGGTCCTGTTACAAGAATTGATGTGGAGTGGGTGGCCACGGAAGTGTGCCTTAAGAGGAGAATGCCTACGGCTGGCTGCTACTAAATCCCAACAATTTAGAGCCCAACAGGAAACTCTGCTTGCAGCTATTCGTAGGCTAAAGAATACCCTTAATAGTTGGTCCTCGGATATTGATTGGGCTACTCTACATAAGCTACAAGCCCAATATTCAGCCCTGATGTACCAGAGGGTGGAATTATCCCTGAAGGGCACTAAAATTAAATACTTAGATGTAGGGGAAAAAGCAGAGAAACTATTGGCAGTTAGGCTTAGGGGAGGCCGAGGCCTCCCATTTTGTTTCTAGCATCAAATCTGATGGCCAAACTATTACATCACCTAGAGATATTGTAAAGGAACTGCAGATATATTATCAGAAGTTGTACTCAGTAGACCAAGCTGATCGCCCCACAACTCAAGATATTTCTAATTATCTTTCACTGGTAGTGCTACCCAAAGTATCTCCCCATTGTGCCAGGTCACTTGGTAGTTTGGTCACTACACAAGAAGTTAAGCAGGCCAGCGAGCAACTAACATCAGATAAGTCCCCCAGACCAGATGGTCTCTCTAATAATTTATATAAAGTGTGTATATCAGAAATTATTCCTCTTTTAAAGGAGGTATTTAATTTTTGGTATACGGAGGGTATGTCGGAGGATAGCTTCCTGCAAGCGTTGATTACTCTTATACCCAAGCAAGGTAAAGATCCCCTTTACCCTGGAAGCTATTAGCCCATCTCATTGATCAATATGGATGTAAAGATTTTAGCCAAAATTTTAGCCAATAGGCTAAACCCTGTGTTAGCTACCCTTATTGGGTGTGAACAAATTGGCTTTATGGCTGGTAGGTCATCCGTGGATCATTTGCAGAAACTTATGTATATTCTCTTGGTATCCAGGGACTCTGACTCACCTGCAGTGTTGGTGTCCTTGGACACCGAGAAGGCTTTTGATATGGTTTCTTGGGATTTTCTGTTTGTAGTTTTAGCACATCATGGCCTTCCCATAGAACTTGTCAAATGGGTTAGATTATTATATGTTTGCCCGTCAGCACAGGTCTGGTGTAAGGGTGGAGGAATGGTCAGACATATGGCAACTTAGATTTAATGCAAAGAAGTGCAAAGTAATGCACCTGGGAAACAAAAACCCAGGAGAAGAGTACACAAAGCAGGGGAGGTACTAACAACAACAAAAATGGAAAGGGACCTGGGGGTAGTCATATCAGATGACCTAAAGGTGGGCAAGCAATGTGAAAAGTCAGTAAGGAGAGCCAGGGGGATACTGGGATGCACAGGAAGGGGCATCACAAGTAGAAAGAGGGAAGTGGTTATCCCTCTTTACAGACAGTTGGTGAGACTCCATCTGGAGTACTGTGTGCAGTTTTGGAGACCTCATCTATGCAAGGACATAGACAGGATGAAAGCAGTCCAGAGGAGGGCAATGAAAATGGTGCAGGGTCTGCAGCAGAAACCATATGAAGAGAGACCGAGAGAGCTTAATATGTATACTCTTGATGAAAGGAGGGACAAGGGGGACATGATAGAAACTTTCAAGTATCTCAAGGGAATCAACAAAGTCCAGGAGGGTAGCATCTTTCAGAAAAAAAGATGTGCATGAACAAGGCAGCACAATTTAAAGATAGAGGGGTGACGGCTCAGGGGTAATGTGAGGAAATATTTTTTCACAGTGAGAGTGTTGGATACATGGAACCGTCTTCCTGAAGAGGTCATTGGGTCTAAAACAGTGGGAGAATTCAAACATGCATGGGACAGACATAAGGCAATTATAGTGGGGGTTGCAGGAAGTAGGCTGTTGGTTAACTAGAATCTGCAGCTTATCCAATAGGTAGGGAAATGAGCAGACTGGGTGGGCCAAGTGATCCTTATCTGCCATCAAAGTCTATGTTTCTATGTTTCTTTCTTTACTTGGACAGCCCATGAGAATGTACAGATACTTGTGCAATGTGTTGTTTGCTTGGTCAGCCCAAGAGAATGTAAGGAAACTTGTGCAATGTGCTGTTTGCTTGGGCAGCCCAAGAGAATGTATGAAACTTGTGCAGTGTGCTGTTTGTTTGGGCATCCCATGAAAATGTACAGATGCTTATACAATGTGCTGTTTAGTTGGGCAGCCCATGCGAATGTACAGATACTTAAACAATGTGCTGTTTACTTGGGCAGCCCATGAGAATGTATGGATGCTTGTGCAATGTGCTTTTTGCTTGGGCAGCCCATGAGAATTTATGGATACTTGTGCAATGTGCTGTTTGCTTGGGCAGCCCATGAAAATGTACAAATACTTATACAATATGCTGTTGCTTGGGCAGCCCATGAGAATGTATAGATACTTGTTCAATGCGCTGTTTGCTTGGGCAGCCCATGAGAATGTACAGATACTTGTGCAATGTGCTGTTTACTTGGGCAGCCCAAGAGAACGTACAGATACTTGTGCAACGTGCTATTTAGTTGGGCAGCTTATGAGAACATACAGATGCTTGTGCAAAGTGCTATTTACTTGGGCAGCTCAAGAGAATGTATGGATGCTTGTTCAATGTGCTGTCTGCTTGGGTAGCCCATAAGAAATGTACGGATACTTGTGCAATGTGTTATTTATTTATGCAGCCCATGCAAATGTATGGATACTTACGCAATGTGCTGTTTGCTTGGGCAGGCCATGAGAATGTATGGATACTTGTGCAATGTATTTTTCCTCAGATGTCAGTGATCACTGATTCATTGCTGATGTAAGATCTGTCTCTAAACCTCCATCCACATCTAAGTTCTCTACCAAGAGGTCTAGATGCAGCTTTGACCCATACGTCTATATCAACTACCTAAAATTCTGCTTACACTGGCAGAACTTTTAATTAGCTAAATCGGTGAATATGGCATATGACATTTTCCATGAAACTGTGTCATGTGCCTTAAATAAGCATGCTCCCCTGATAAAAGCCTGCACAAAGACAAGAACATGCCGTTGGTTTTTCACAGAACTTAAGGCTGCATTATTAGAGAGGGACAAGCTCTGAAAAAAACCATGCAAATCAAAAATACCCAAGGATTGGTGCCAATTCAGGAGGGCCAGGAACTCCTGCACCAAGATGGTTAGAGAGGCAAAAGCCAACTTCTATCATTCTGAACTGGACTCTGCTACAAAGAGCCCTACTAAATTTTGGAATACAATCAAAGAGCTGTCTGGCCACACGTCTGGAAACGTACTTCCCTTGAAAATTATTTCTGATAATTTTGTGATAGAATTGAGATTTTACAGGCCTTTAATAACCATTTTGCCACTGTAGGTCTAGCATTTGACAATTCACCTGCATGCATGTTATGCTCTCAGATTGGAACACAGAATCTTGAACACAGAACCACCAACAGTCTTCTATTTTACCTGCATCACTGAAGGAGTTTGAAGACCTTCTCCTACAAATGGACATTAAGAAAAGTGCTGGCACTTTTTCACTTGACCCCTACTTCCTAAAGATTGCAAACCATCTTCTAGCCATGCCAATTACTCATCTTTTCAACCTGTCCTTGTCCTAGGGGATTCTCCCACACTTATGGTAAACTGCCCACGTCATTCCTCTGTTTAAATCGGGGAACCCCTGTGATCTTAACAATTACAGGCCGATCTCACTTCTCTCCATACTGTATAAACTCTTGGAAAAAATCATGAACGCACAGCTGAGAACCTACTTAGACATTATGAACCTTCTAAACCCTATGCAATCCAGTTTTAGAGCAAAACACAGCACCATTACGTCCCTGGCCAAATTGACTAATGATTGGCATTGAGACCTGGAGAATAAAAACTTCATCTGCACTGTGTTCCTAAACCTAAGCAAGGCCTTCGACACTGTCAACCACAGCCTGTTTCTTCCCACCCTGAAAATGGTAGGCCTGGACCCCACATCCATGTGTTGGTTCAATGACTACCTCACAGATAGGCTCCAGCAGATTAAGACTGAAGGTGGACTTTCCCCCTCTCAAACCATTAAAAAGAGGTGTACCACAGGGATCCATCCTGGGTCCCTTACTGTTTGCAATTTATATAAATAAAATTGATGACGGCATTAAGGAGGCCAATATTCACCTGTTTTCAGATGATACAGTGCTCTACCTAATCCACCCAACACCAGAAGCCGCCTGTGGAGACTTGCAAGCTGACTTCAACCTGCTACAGAGTCAGCTCCTAAATAAAACATTGTCAGTGTCAGTGGCTCAGTAGGTAGCACACTCACCTCTGAGACCAGGAGATCAGAGGGCTGTGGGTTCAGTTCCCACATCTGCCACTTGGCTAATATCCCAGTACTGACACTGTAGTGCAGCATGAGAGGGGTACTGCATTTCTGAGGTGCTGTCTTTCAGATGAGATGTTAAACCGAGGTCCCATCTGCCTGGATTGGTGGTAGTTCAGGTGGATGTTAAAGATCCCATGGCACTTATCGAAAAGAGTAGGGGAATTTCCCCAGTGTCATGGCCAAATTTCCCTCATTCAATAAAAAATATCACCAACAGCTTAATCTGGTTCAAGGTAAGTTGGCATTCATCTGTATCTCCTTCCCCTGAGTCGTGCCTGAAAATAGGCAGGATTTGTCTAGTGCACTTATCTGGTGAACAAAAAAACTAAAAAAAACTAAAAAACTTCAAATCCATGCCAAGAAAACAAAAGAGATGCTGTTCTCACCTGCCATTCACACTGTAAACCCAGCCAATGTTGGTTCTATTCCTCAGATTACCGCTATACTAGGAGAACGTTTGGAATTTGTTATGAAATTCAAGTATTTGGGGGTTTGGCTGGACCAGAGACTATCCTTCACAGATCATGTCGAGGATCTGCTGAAAAAGCAGAGGCAGAGGCTTGGTCTCATCTTCAGGATTAACCACGTCATGACCAGAGATGCTAAGATGCGGTTGGATCAGTCAACGTTCCTTTCCCTAGTTGACTATGCAGACTTCATTTATAGTCAATGCACTGCCTCTTATCTTGCTAAGTTGGACAACCCATATCACAGAGCCCTGAGATTTATAACTGGCCTACCCCTTCTGACTCATCATTATTTGTATGCAGCCATGGGGTGGCCTTCCCTTCAGTACAGGCAGAACAGAAATGTGGCACTCTGGACCTTCAGAGTTATTACCAACAAACTTCCCCAATATATTTCTGACTGTCTTCTGCTAAGTTTGTTAGGAAACTATGGACTGAGAAGTTACTCTCTGATTTCCTTGAAAGTTCCTAGGGCTAATACATGCTTTGGGAGAGCGGACGTAAGTTTTGTGTTGTCAACCCTTTGTAACAAATTTCAAAAATCAATGAAGTTGAGCATCCCTGTCAGTCTCACCATCTTCAAGACCTTATATGCCAGTGCTGTTAAGAAACTCTACAACTGTTTCCTTCACTCTTAGTATGATACGGTGTCTGCTGTTACCCTGTCCTCTGCATTGCTACCTAAGTCTTGGTCCTCTGTTTTTTTCAAGCCTGTATTCCGTTCACCCTATTTCTGTTCATTCTGCTTACCCTTCCTTACCCTACCGACCTCTCACCATGTGTTATACCCTGCCCTGTTGTCCTAGCAACCCTTAACTAGAGCAGCCCTTACCTTACCCTGTAGCCCCTTACTCTCCTTACAGCCTCTCAGGATGCCCCCTCCCCCAAGCCTGAATGCCATGTAATGATCTGTGCTAGGCAATGCCGACAGCAAGAATGTTTTAATTATTTCTTGTCCCCACCAGTTACCCTTATCATTTCCTCTGAATAATGTGATGTACATGTTCAACTGCCTTAAATAAAGCATGTCGGCTCATCACTTTTGCAGACTGGATGGGCCTTGCGGTCCTTATCTGCCGTCAACTTCTATGTTTCTATGTTATTTACTTCTTGTTAACTCCTTAAACTGGAGCTAATGCTATTGTTCTGAGTGAATTATTTTATCGTATCCAAATGCCTATATTATTGTCTGTATATAAATGTATTGCGCATTGACACAGGTCCACCTTGTAAATGAGCTTGCTCAAAGGTGTTCACCTGGATAAATAAAGATTTTGATTGATTGATTTATTGATTGATTGACTGATGTGCTGTTTGCTTGGGCAGCCCATGAGAAATGTGAAGATACTTGTGCAATGTGCTGTTTGCTTGGAAAGCCCACGAGAATGCATGGATACTTGTGCAATGTGCTGATTACTTTATTTATTTATTTATTTATTTATTTATTTATTTATTTATTAAGTCTAGGATTACAGATACCTTTGAGCCATGGCACTTTTACAAAGGTTCCATGTCAGAGAAATACAAATTATGGTGAACATCAAGACAGGCATTACAACAATGTGGACATTGCAAACAGAGTGCAGATTAATTCAGTTCAAGGGTAGCATTGTAACAAGGCAGCCAGCGGCATTTGTCAGAGAAAATAGACAACAGATAAGAAGTGCCGGAGTCATAGGGAGAGGGAAGAGGGTAGGCGGGGAGAAGGAATGTAGGAAGGGTGGCGAGAGGGTGAAGAGTGCAGCATTGGGTATACCAAGATGTGAGGGTAGAATCCAGTGGGGGGGGGGGACAACTAAAGCAGAAAGGGAAGTGGAGAAACAAGGTTAAGTTGGGCAGTCACAGGAGCTGTTGGTAGTGAGATAGTCCCGGAGCCTAGTTTTAAACATACCAATAGTTGGGGCAGAGGAGATGGTTGGGCTGAGGCCATTGAACCAGAGTGGTGCTCAATAAGCAAAAGTGTTGTCCTGTGAAGTGTGACAGTGGGGACTTTCAGTAGCTGTAGCGTGGATCTCCTAAGGCACCATTTGTTAATTCAGTGTTGTAACAGAGTTGAGACCCCAGAGGTGCAAGGCCAAGGTAGATTTTTTGACCATGGAGCAGGTGAGAAACTTTATGCGGTTTGATAGTTGGAGCCAGCCAGTCTGAGTGTACAGGTCACATGTGCCGGTGAGACGGTGAGCAAAAGTGATGAGCCAACATGCTTTATTTAACGCAGTTGAGAGGCATCTGAGGGTTGTGGCTGTGGCCGAGCCATAAATGATGAGACCATAGTCTATTACAGAGATCACAGAGCTCAGGACTGCAACCTTCAAAGCTTCTGGCGCGAGGTGTGGTCTGTGTTTCTAGAGGAGACCAAGCCGTGTATTAGCAGCTCTAGCTACATTATCTACATGAAGTCCATAGGAGAGATTAGGGTCAAGCTGTATCCCTAAGTATTTGAAGGACACCACCTGATCTAGAGTGTTCCCCTGGGTCATGGAGATAGCCAAGTGGTGTAGCTTGTGTGGGTTATGAGAGCTGCAGAAGAGCATAGATTTGGTTTTCTTGTCATTGAGGACCAGTTTATGATTAAGAAACCATGTCTCTACAGAACTGAAACCAGGGCAGTCCATGAGAATGTACGGATACTTGTGCAGTGTGCTGTGCATTTCGGCAGTCCATGAGAATGTACAGATACTTGTGCAATGTGCTGTTTTTTGGGCAGCCAATGAGAATGTACGGATACTTGTGCAAAGTGCTGTTGTCTTGGGCTATCCATGAGAATGTACGGATACTTGTACAATGTGCTTATTGCTTAGGCAGCCCATGAGAATGTATGGATACTTGTGCAATGTGCTGTTTGCTTGGGCAGCCCATGAGAAAGTACGGATACTTCTGCTATGTGCTGTTTAGTTGCACAGCCCATGAGAATGTATGGATACTTGTGCAATGTGCTGTTTACTTAGGCAGCCCAAGAGAACGTACAGATACTTGTGCAATGTGCTGTTTGCTTGGGCAGCCCATGAGAAGGTACGTATGCTTGTGCAATGTGCTATTTACTTGGGCAGCCCAAGAGAATGTATGGATGCTTGTGCAATGTTCTGTTTACTTGGGCATACCATGAGAATGTACGGATGCTTGTGTAATGTGCTGTTTGCTTGGGCAGCCCATGAGAACTTATGAATACTTGTGAAATGTGCTGTTTGCTTGGGCAGCCCATGAGAACGTACGGATGCTTGTGCAATGTGCTGTTTGCTTGGGCAGCCTATGAGAATGTATGGATACTTCTGCAATGTACTGTTTACTTTGGCAGCCCAAGAGAATGTACAGATACTTGTGCAATGTGCTGTTTAGTTGGGCAGCCCATGAGAATGTACGGATGTTTGTGCAATGTGTTGTTTACCTGGGCAGCCCATGAGACTCTACGGATACTTATGCAATGTGCTGTTTGTTTGGGCAGCCCATGAGAATGTACGGATACTTGTGCAATGTGCTGTTTTCTTGGACAGCCCATGAAAACGTAAAGATACTTGTGCAATGTGCTGTTTGCTTGGGCAGTCCATGAGAATGTATGGATCCTTGTGCAATGTGCTGTTTAGTTGGACAGCCTATGAGAATGCATGGATACTTGTGCAATGTGCTGATTACTTGCGCAGTCCATGAGAATGTACGGATACTTGTGCAATGTGCTGTTTGCTTTGGCAGTCTATGAGAATGTATGAATACTTGTGCAATGTGCTGTTTGCTTGGGCAGCCCATGAGAATGTATGGATACTTGTGCAATGTAATGTTTACTTCGGCAACCGATGAGAACGTATATATACTTGTGCAATGTGCTGTTTACTTGGGTAGCCCATGAGAATGTACGGATACTTGTGTAATGTGCTGTTTGCTTGTGCAGTCCATGAGAATGTACGGATGCTTATGCAATGTGTTGTTTGTTTGGGCAGCCCATGAGAATATACGGATACTTGTGCAATGTGCTGTTTACTTGGGCAGCCCATGAGAATGTTCAGATACTTGTGCGATGTGTTATTTGCTTGGGCAGCCCACGATAAATGTACAGATCCTTGTGCAATGTGCTGTTTGCTTGGGCAGCCTGTGAGACTGTACGGATACTTGTGCAATGTACTGTTTACTTGGACAGCCCATGAGAATGCATGGATACTTGGGCAATGTGCTGTTTGCTTGTGCAGCCCCTGAGAATGCATGGATACTTGTGCGATGTGCTGGTTGCTTGGGCAGCACATGAGAATGTACAGATACTTGTGCAATGTATGTTTCCTCAGATGTCAGTGATCACTGCTTCATTGCTGGTGTAAGATCTGCCTCTAAACCTCCATCCACATCTAAGTTCTCTACCAAGAGGTCTAGACGCAACTTTGACCCATTCGCCTATATTGACTACCTAAAATTCTCTTTACACTGGCAGAACTTTTACCTAGCTAAATCGGTGAACATGGCATATGATATTTTCCATAAAACTGTGTCATGTGCCTTAAATAAGCATGCTCCCCTGGTAAATGTCTGCACAAAGACTAGAACTTGCCGTTGGTTTTTCACGGAACTTAAGGCTGCATTGTTAGAGAGGGACAAGCTCTGGCAAAAAGCATGCAAATCAAAAACACCTGAGGATTGGTGTCAATTCAGGAGTGCCAGGAACTACTGCACCAAGATGGTTAGAGAGGCAAAGGCCAACTTCTATCATTCTGAACTGGACTCTGCTACAAAGAGCTCTACTAAATTTTGGAATACAATCAAAGAGCTGTCTGGCCATACGTCTGGAAACGTACTTCCCTTGAAAATTATTTCTGGTAATGCTACTATTTTTGATAGAATGGAGATTTTACAGGCCTTTAATAACCATTTTGCCACTGCAGGTCTAGCATTTGACAACTCACCTGCATGCACATTACGCTCTCAGATTATCACACAGAATCTTGAACCTAGAACCACTAACAGTCTTCTCCTTTTTACTCTCATCACAGAAGGAGTTCGAGGACCTTCTCCTACAAATGGACATTAAGAAATGTGCTGGCGCCTATTCACTTAACCCCTACTTCCTAAAGATTGCAAACCATCTTCCAGCCATGCCAATTACTTATCTTTTCAACCAGTCCTTGTCCCATGGGATTCTCCCACACTTATGGTAAACTGCCCAAGTCATTCCTCTGTTTAAATCAGGGGACCCCTGTTATCTTAACAATTACAAGACAATCTCACTTCTCCCCATACTGTCTAAACTCTTGGAAAAAATCATGAATGCACAGCTGAGAATCTACTTAAACAATATGAATCTTCTAAACCCTATGCAGTTCAGTTTCAGAGCAAAACACAGCACCATTAAGGCCCTGGCCAAAGTGACTAATGATTGGCAATTAGACCTGAAGAACAGAAACTGCTGCGCTGTGTTCCTGAACCTAAGCAAGGCCTTCAACACTGTCGACCACAGCCTGTTTCTTTTCACCCTGAAAATGACAGGCCTGGACTCAACATCCATGTGTTGGTTCAATGACTACCTCACAGATAGGCTCCAGCAGATTAAGGCTGAAGGTGAACTTTCCTCTCTCAAACCATTTAAAAGAGGTGTACCAAAGGGATCCATCCTAGGTCCCTTACTGCTTGCAATTTAAATAAACAATATTGATGACGACGTTAAGGTGGCCAATATTCACCTGTTTGCAGATGATACGGTGCTCTACCTAAGCCACCCAATACCGGAAGCCGCCTGTGGAGACGTGCAAGCTGACTTCAACCTGCTGCAGAGTCAGCTCTTAAATAAAAAACTTCTACTCAATGCCATAAAAACAAAAGAGATGCTGTTCTCACCTGCCTTTCACACTGCGAACCCTGTCAATGTTGGCTCTGTTTCTCAGATTATCACTATACTAGGAGAAAGGTTGGGATTTGTTATGAAATTCAAGTATTTGGGAGTTTGGCTGGACCAAAGACTGTCCTTCACAGATCATGTTAAGCATCTGCTGAAAAAGCTGAGTCAGAGGCTTGGTCTCTTCTTCAGGATTAACCACCTCATAACCAGAGATGCTAAGATGCAGTTGGTTCAATCAATGCTCCTTTCCTTAGCTGACTATGCAGACTTCATTTATAGTCAGTGCACTGCCTCTTATCTTGCTAAGTTGGACACCGTGTATCACAGAGCCCTGAGATTTATAAGTGGCCTACCCCTTCTAACATACTAACATACTACTAACATACTAAAATGCCAGCAGAATAGGCCTAACGGTCTTTCGCGTCTGCTCGTTTGGTCAGCCCCCACCCTGGGTGCTGACCTTGCTGTCCCCCTCGCCTTCTCTGGCTTCTCCCTTCCCAGTTCCGGATATTCTTGCTGCATTGGATTTTGCTTCCAGAACCCTTCTCCTGTACCTGTCCCACCCCCTCTTGAATCCCTCCACTGTCTCTGCCTCCACCAGCCCCCTAGGCAGTGCATTCCATGGCTCCACCACCCTCTCAGTGAAGTAGCACCTCCTCCTTTCTCCCCTGAATCTTCCCCCTCCAGCTTCCACCTATGCCCTCTAGTGGCCCCTCCTCCTTCCTTGAAGCACCCTGACTGTTCCTCCCCTATTTACCCTCTTCATGTACCTGAAGACCTCTATCATGTCCCCAGTCCCTTCTCTCTTCCAATGTGTACATATTTAGCTCTTCGAGCCTCTCCTCATAGGTCCTGTCCCCCAAGCCCTAAATCATTTTGGTTGCCCTCCTCTGGACCTTCTCCAGGAGGTTAATGTCCCTCTTTAAGTGTGGCCTCCAAAACTGCACACAGTACTCAAGGTGCGGCCTCACCAAGCAGTTATACAGAGAGTATCACTTCCCTCCTTCTGGAGGTGATCCCCCTAGCGATGCATCCCAGCATCCTGTTGGCCTTGGCTGCTGCCCTCCTACAAGTCTCAGAGTTGTTCATCTTGACGTCCACCACCACCCCCAGGTCCCTCTCAGCCATCGAGACTTGTAGCATTTCCCCCCCAGGATGTACACTTGTCCTGGGTTTCTGGCCCCCAGGTGGAGTACCTTGCATTTCACTGCATTGAACCTCAGCTTCCACTTTCTAGACCATCTTTCCAGAGCCTCCAGGTCCCCCTGTAGGGCCATCCTCCCCTCCTCCCCATTCACCACCGCCCCCAGTTTCGAGTCATCTGCAAAGAGACTCATCTCACTCCTGATTCCTGTCCTTATGTCAGATACGTAAGCGTTGAACAGAAGGGGCCCAAGGACTGATCATTTCTGACTCATCATTGTTATTTGTATGCAGCCATGGGGTGGCCTTCACTTCAGTACAGGCGGAACAGAAATGTGGCACTCTTGTACCTTCAAAGCTTTTACCAACAAACTTCTCAAATATATTTCTGACTGTCTTCTGCTAAGTTTGTTAGGAAACTATGGACTGAGAAGTTACTCTTTGATTTCCTTGAAAGTTCCTAGGGCTAATACATGCTTTGGGAGAGCGGACATAAGTTTTGTGATGCCATCGCTTTGGAACAAATCGCAAAAATCAATGAAATTGAGCATCCATGTCAATCTCACCATCTTCAAGACCTTATATGCCCATGCTGTTAGGTAAGTAAGTAAAAATGTATTTCTGTAAGGTGCTCTTCCTGAGCTCAGGGCCCCTTTACAAAATTCCACATACAACATTAAAAACCACAGTAATAAATAACATCTATTACATAGCAGAATTTACGTTTCTGTAAATGCATGATTAAATAGGAAAGTCTTAATAGCTTTCTGTTTTTTGAAGGTACTCTACAACTGTTTTCCCCCACTCTGAGCATGGTACGATGTCTGCTGTCACCCTGTCCTCAGCATTGCTACCTAAGTCTTGGTCCTCTGTTTTTTTTGAGCCTATATTCCTTTCACCCTACTTCTGTTTATTCCGCTTGCCCTTCCTTACCCTACCTGACCTCCCACCATGTGTTATCCCTTGCCCTGTTGTCCTAGCAACCCATAACTAGAGCAGCCCTTACCTTACCCTGTAACCCCTTTACTCCCCTTATGGCTTCTCACGACGTCTCCCTCTAAGCCTGAATGCCATGTCATGACCTGTGCTAGGCAATGCTGACAGCAAGAATGTTTTATTTATCTCTTGTCCCCACCAGTTACCCTTATCATTTCCCCATGAATGATGTGATGTACTGGTTGTTTACCTCTTGTTAACTCCTTAAACTGGACCTAATGCTATTGTTCTGAGTGTATTATTTTATCGTATACAACTTTCTATATTATTGTCTGTATATAAATGTATTGTGCTTTGACCTTGTGTGACACAGGTCTACCCTGTAAAAGAGCTTGCTCAATGGTTTTCACCTGGATAAATAAAGATTTTGATTGATTGATTGATTTATTGATTGATTGATTGATTGATGTGCTGTTTGCTTGGGCAGCACATGAGAAATATACAGATACTTGTGCAATGTGCCTGTTTACTTGGGAAGTCCATAAGAATGTATGGATACTTCTGCAATGTGCTGTTTGCTTGGGTAGCCCATGAGAACGATCGGATGCTTGTGCAATGTGCTATTTATTTGGGCAGCCAAAGAGAATGTATGGATGCTTGTGCAATGTGCTGTGCACTTGGGCATCCCATGAAAATATACGGATACTTGTGCAATGTGCTGTTTGCTTCGGCAGCCCATGAGAATGTACGGATACTTGTGCAATGTGCTGTTTGCTTGGGTAGCCCATTAGAACATACGGACACTTGTGCAGTATGCTGTTTGCTTGGGCAGTCCATGAGAATGTACGGATTCTTGTGCAATGTGCTGTTTAGTTGGGCAAGCCATGAGAACATATGGATACTTGTGCAATGTGCTGTTTACTTGGGCAGCCCAAGAGAATGTACAGATACTTATGCAATGTGCTGTTTAGTTGGGCAGCCCATGAGAATGTACAGATGCTTGTGCAATGTGCTGTTCACTTGGGCAGTCCATGAGAATGTACACATGCTTGTGCAATGTGCTGTTTGCTTGGGCAACCCAAGGGAATGTACGGATACTTGTACAACTTGTTGCTTGCTTGGGCAGCCCATGAGAATGTACAGATACTTGTGCAATGTGCTGTTTGCTTGGGCAGCCCATGAGAACATACAAATGCTTATGCAATGTGCTGTCTGCTTGGGCAGCCCATAAGAAATGTATGGATACTTGTGCAATGTGTTATTTATTTGGGCAGCCCATGAGAATATACGGATACTTGTGCAGTATGCTGTTTACTTGGGCAGCCCGTGAGAATGTACAGATACTTGTACAATGTGCTGTTTAATTGGGCAGCCCATAAGAATGTACAGATACTTGTGCAATGTGCTGTTTACTTGTGCAGTCCATGAGAATGTAAGGATGCTTATGCATTGTGCTGTTTGCTTGGGCAGCCCATGAGAATGTACAGACACTTGTGCAATGTGTTGTTTACTTGGGCAGCCCATGAGAATATACGGATACTTGTGCAGTATGCTGTTTGCTTGGGCAGCCTATGAAAATGTAAGGATTCTTGTGCAATGTGCTGTTTGATTGGGCAGCCCATAAGAATGTACAGATACTTGTGCAATGTGTTGTTTACTTGTGCAGTCCATGAGAATGTAAGGATACTTATGCAATGTGCTGTTTGGTTGGGCAGCCCATGAGAATGTACGGACACTTGTGCAATGTGTTGTTTACTTGGGCAGCCCATGAGAATGTAAGGATACTTGTGCAATGTGCTGTTTGCTTGGGCAGCCCAAGAGAATGTAAGGATACTTGTGCAATGTGCTGTTTGTTTGGGCAGCCTATGAGAATGTATGAATGCTTGTGCAAAGTGCTGTTTGGCAGTTTACGTGCATGTTTCCTCCCTGTATAAGGTACCCAGGTAAGTAAACCTGGGTTAAAGGCAACAAGACTGCCCAAATCTGTCAGATTGGAAATAGCCCAGCTTTTACTTGTGATAAGCTGATAGTGATAGTTAAAAACTGCTGAGATGAGAGGACAATGGTACTGCCCAGCTTGAAATATGATGATTTAATAATAATGTATCATAAATGATCATTATCAATTATGTTCAAAGATTGTGTTCAGGTTTCAAAAACCATCATTGTGAGCATTTATGGCTAACAATGATTAAACATGAATGATAAATAGGTGCCTATCAAACACTATGATGTTATGGAAATGATGATTGTGATTAAAGTTGATATATCATCATAATTTGTCATGGCTGCCCATGGCCAAGAAAACTGCAATAAATTTAAAAAAATGGTTCATCTTTTTTTCTATAGTTTTGGAGTTTATCTTTTCTACTATTTATATATCTTTATAGGAATCATCAGTTATAATGCATCTTCTGTACAAGCACACTCCTTTCAATTTTACTTACTCTGACACCTCATTTCTTACTGTTATAATGGCCCAAACTGGTGTATATAACTCAATTCAGTGGTTGTTTTTATGGTTGTGGGGAGTTTCTACAAATACCTGTTTAGTGCTCAGAACCTTTCCTAATAGTCTGCAGACTAATAGTGTCATGGCAACATTATTTAAAATTATACTGCAGATATCTGCTTTAAGCCAATCAGAGCACATGAAAACTATCGAAGCTCATAGAGAGGCTTATGCTCCCTTTGAAACTTCAACAGCTTTTCTTGTCTCTGGTCAGCAATTCAACACTTTGATTCTGAAGCAACTCCTTTCAGATGTTGAAAGCCAACACAGGGGCCCCTGGGCTGGTGGCTGTACAAGCCCCCAGGCAGGCCTTCTTTACACTCTGAAGCAGCATCATGGAGTCCCCCTTCCCCCAGGAGGGGCCTTTTTTTTAACCAGGAGAGACACACTAAGCTAAAGCTAGTTTATAGGTACAATCTGGGAGCACGGAGAAGTTAAGTGACTTGCTCTGGGTCACACAGTATGCAAGTGGGGGCTGTGAGATTCAAACTCAGGTCTCCAGGGTTGCAGCTCAGAGCCTTAAACAACTGCGCTATACTGCTTTGATGAACTGAACTGAACAGTCTATGTCCTGAGAGTTTCAGGGGCTCAGGCCAGCATACTGTTGGTTGAAACAGGCTGTTCATCTGAAAATTAATATTCATTAGGCTCCTTCAACACCTGATTGACCATTTGGGTGCCGAACATTGTCCTTGCCTCTTCCCATAAATCCTTTGGGGAAGTCTTTTAGGCCATCCTGGCTCCCTATTGGCTACCTGCCAGATCAAAGGTGGCTAATATGGTTACTGGCAAATAGTTTATTCAAAGTCCCATATTTAAGTCCTTTGTACAGGCAAACAATACAGTTTTAAATTTAGATGTCCCCAACATCTGGTAGTAACCCCTGTGCCCTGGCATTCAGAGGCAAAGTGGGGCAAAACAGGGGCTTCCCCTGTCCATTGCTGGTGCTGAAGCACTATTCCAACCCCCACTCCCACCCCTGGCAGCAGCAGATCTCCCATTTTATTCACAGCCGCAGCTACTGTTAAAAAAAACAGCACTCCATTTACATATATAGTGCTAAAGAGCGTTTTTACAAACATTTCTTTCTTTCTTTTGGGGTCTGGGTATACAAACACAGAGCTGGCAGCATGAGCAGAGCAGCTTTGAATACTGAGAACTGCAGCACTCACACAGAAAGTGCAGCTGTCCTGCCAGCCCGCACATTGCTGCAGGCAGCATGAGTGAGCACACACAGTGCAGTGAGCCCCTTGCCATACCATTAACATGTTGGTTTTACTTTTTTACTCTCGCTCCTCTAGCCCCCAACTTAATTTTAGACATACAAGGGCCAGCAGGAGAATGAGGGGGAGGGGGGAGAAATAGCACTGGGAACTGACGGTACTAGCTGGAGCTAGGATGGGCAGGCAGACAGACAAAACAACACTAGGGGGAGAAATGGCAAAGTAAGCCCCAACTGTCTCGGTGGGGGGGGGGTACACTTACATATAAATTGCATTTATTTTGGTCCATAAACTGAACTGTGCTTTTGAAATATGTAAATGTGTATGCTAATTTATGTACTGTACCCAACAGTGCATGCAATCTTCCTAAAAGGATTAAAACTTGACTTCATACGATTTACATTATAATTAATTTGCATTTGCTAATAATTGATATTCATATTTTCATATTAGTAACACTTTGAAAGTTACTCATGTGATTTACAATCTTAAAATACAGAACTAATCTAATCCTCACTTGATCATCAACAAATTATCAAAAAACATCATGCTGATTTAAGATTACAAAAATAATTACTAATCATCAGTTGGTAATTTAAAAGTTATGTTTGATGACTAAATCGTGATCTGGATGAAGATCTTAGATAATGATCTCCACTCATAAACATGGTAACATTTGACGATTAGCAACGATCAGTCATGACTTGACTTTCAAAAAACATGACTGATGATTTACCAGTTCACCTGGGCCACCTTTTAGGATCGTCAGCACAGAGGACAGGAAAACCCCAGGTGGAGGAAATCTGTGGGGAGCGAAGGCCTAGGTTGCCATCCTTCCAGGCTTGTGTACGTGTCTTATTGCACCAAACAAGGCAATCACTATTTGATGTACTGCATTAGGATGTCACACTAAATAGCACTTAGCATGCACCACATTGGATTAAAAGGGTTTTCAGATGAGCTTTTTTTTCCATCTTGTGTTGGAGACTTTCATCCTCCAAAGGAGCTACTGGTGATGTATCATAGGAATGAGGATAGTAGTATGGTTGATCAGGCAACAACTGTGGGATATTAAGTAGTCAATTTTTCTTGGGGCAGGAGAACCATGGCCAAATGACTGCATCATGGAACATGGAGCAAAAGTGCACTTGTAGGATAGCTAAATTGGGCCCTTGGAGCTTTGCCTGGCTCATTGTGGCAATAAATGAGCTGAAATTTGTACTGCTGATTGTGGCCTTTAGTATCATAAAATGTACTGGATGTTAGGACTGTTGAGCTATTTCAGAGTGGCCAAGACATATACAGTAGTAGTGCATGCACTGACATGCCACATATTAGGATAGGATTCATGCTCAGTGCCAGGAAAACCACAAGAACTTTCAGCATTATGGCTCCTGGAAATGGCTCCAGTATATGCCTGCTGAGGTTTGCAGCCTCCACTACAGGAAGGAGTATGGGGGTGGTGTGTGGAATTGAAATCTTCTTAGTCTGAAGAAAATTACACTCGGGACTGGGAGCAGTCACCTCTCAGCCACTTCACCAGGCACGGGTCACCATCTAGTGCAGTGGAACCCAAGAATGCAAAGGCTAGTCCCTAAACTACAATGTGAGATAATCTGGCAGTGATATTTATAGAAGCAAAACATTGTTAGGTGGTATCCTGTGTACAAGGTAACCGCAATTAAGCACTTTCAAAAAGGGCAACTCAATCATGGTGCTTTTGCACAGGGCTACCTGGCAGGGAGGGTGACTGGATAGGGGGTTTGGTGACTCTAGCAACAGGTTGTCGCTATGTATACATGCACGAGGTGGGTGGGGTGGGGATGGACCATACCGTCCGAAAGGTGGAAGGGGAGAGAGGGTTTGTGGGGCGTAGTGCGGCAGTGGGTTGCCGAGCTGGCTGTGTGGTGTGGTGGGCTGGTGACAGGCTGGGGTTGGGAGGGTGCTGGGTTCAGCTCTGGGCGTGCTCGTTTTTGCACTGGGACATTTTGTTTTTACTTTTGCCCCCACCCACATGCATCCCCACCCCCCGGTGTTGAGAATCCTTTAGTAGGGAAGGAATGCAGGGTGCACAGCCCTGCATAAAATGAGGAACACAAGCCGGCCCAGTGGCACTGATGGTCGAGGTGCTGGACACCAAACCTCACGCCACACTGGTGACCCAGGTTCGGGAACACTCCAGGGTCAGCAGGGGTCGGCAGGAGAGAGATAAGTTTGAGCATCCAGAGAACTGCTCTCCTCTCCTATCCCTGGCGAGGGATTGGGGTTTCTACCACTCTACAGTGGCACCCAATGGAGATTGAGTGCTCTGTAGGGGCAGTACACTAGTGGGTGGAGTGCAGCAGATGTCGGCACTTAGTGCCTCTGACATCATTGCATGTCTGCACTCCAAAGGGGGCACTATATGGAGGAAAAAGGCTGGGTTCAATCATGCAGCTTGATGGCCATGCTTGGCACTGCCCGAGAGGTCTGTGGATAGAAGAAGAGGTCACAGCCAGGTTTACAGTGGACACAGTAGAGAGAAGGCCAACATAGCATGCATACATATAGCGGGAAGGAAGCTAAAACAATGGAAGTGAAAGTATGTGCATGGCAGTGGGTAGCCAAGAGGGAAGCCCACAAAAGAAATATAAAACTGATACCCAAGCACACAAAAATGATGTAACCAGCCCAGAGGGTTGGTGTGCTGTGCTTAAATAATGGTCTTGGTGGGAGGAGTCCCTCATTGGCTGCCCCAGCAAAACATAGGCCTCATTCTTATTATTATAACACAAGGCCACAGCCTTGTTATTATAACATGAAATGTGCTCATAGAATGGGACAGACAGATTATTTGGAGCTTTGAAATATCAGATAGGGGTTCACAGCTATAACAATTAGTATTTTATGGTGCATATGTTTACTGTTAACATCCATGGATATTCAGCCTATGTAAGTAATACACTGAGGAAAAATATCAAGTTGTTTTAGCAATAATTATTCCATGGTTTTAATGGCAGAGGATTATTCATTCAACACAGCCTACAAAAATTGAAATAATATGTTTGTTGACTGAGAGACATTTAGATCAAGGTGACTAGTTAGCTATACCATAGCTGTCTATAAAATTAGCACCTGCCATTACCAGCTCCTGCAAAGGATCACATTAAGTTAATGGAGAAAGAGACAAATCACTGGAGGGTGATATGTCCTGAGTTCTCATAGTACTGTGACGATACTTAGCTTCCATAGGTGAGATGTAACTTCATTATACAAGTGGGATTTTCTGATTTATGAAATGTTATTGATTATGATCTTCTATACTAACAATGAACATATACTAGATTGTTGAGTGTGACACAAAACTTGGTTAACAGAAAAATAGGTAACAGAATTCCTTTAATATTATGATACTAGATGTATTGCTTATAAAATGATGGATACATGGTGAGGCTCCCACTCAGTGTGTTGGTGACCCTGGTTTGTGCCTCGCACCTGGGACAACTGACGCACAGATCAGCAGAGAGGGTAAAGTGTGCCTGCATGGACACTCATTTCCCCAGGGAGAGAGAATGACTCACACCACTCCTTGAGTGACTCTTGGTAGTAGGCTGGTGGAGATGCATTTGACAGCATGCGTGACCACATGCCGCCATGTGTTTCTCCAGGACACCATGATGTGGGACCATTACAGGGGGATGGGGGTTGGAGGGAAGGGAGAAAATGGGAAAAATCCCCACCTGTGGTGTGCCAAATGATGGCCATCAGTGTGCATCCCCACAGCACCCAACCAGCCAGTGTACCATCCTTGGTGCCCTGGACCACATTCTGACATCTGCGGCATGTCTTCCTAGGTGACAGCAGGGAGGCTTCCTGGCAGGAAATAAGTCATGACCAAGAGGATGTTGGATACATTGGGGAGCCTGGAGGTAAGGGTATGCGGTGAGGGTGAGTCTGGCAGTCAGGGGTTGCACATATGGGGCCTGAAGGAGAGGGCATCAAGGGGCATGGGAAAGAGCAAGGAGGCGCTGTGGACATGGCCTACATAGACTTTAGCAAGACATTTGACACAGTCCCACACAAAAGATTAATAAACAAGTTAGCTAGCCTGGGAGTGGGTCCCAGGGTGGTAACCTGAGTAAAAAATTGGCTGGACAACAGGATGCAGAAGATAATACTAAACGGAGTCCATTCTGAAGAAAGTGAGGTGACTAATGTGGTACAGCAGGGTTCAGTACTGGGACAGTTCCTCTTTAATGTCTTTATAGGTGACATTGCATAGTGACTGGAAGGAAAAGTATGCCTCTTTGCAGATGACACAAAGATCTGTAACAGGATTGATACACGGTGTGGGTGGAAAGGATGAGAAGGGACTTGGCAAGGTTGGAAGAATGGTCAAAAGTATGGCACCTTAGATTCAATGAAAAGAAGTGTGAAGTAATGCACTAGGCTGCTCGTAATAACAGAGCAAGAAACCTAATCAGAGCAAGGAAAAAAAGTAAGGCTTCTTTTGGCTAGGCAGATTTACTATGTGTTATTTTCTTTTGTACTCACAGGAGTTGTTACTGTTTATTGCTAACATTTTACTTCTTTATTTTTCTCTGATTCAAATTGTTGTTGTAGGGTATACTTTCTGCTGCATTATTACTGGATGTGCCTATAGGTTTGTGCTTACAGATTACTGCTGTAACCTTCTGATTCAAATTGTTTTTTTGCAAGGTATATCTTCTGTTACCGCTTTATTTTTATCTGTAGCAAAGTGTTTTTTACAGGGTTTATCTTCTGTGAAATTATTACAGGTGGTGCTTTACAGGTTTTACCGTTATAGTTTTATTTTTATCTGTAGCAAAGTGTTTTTTACAGGGTTTATCTTCTGTGAAATTATTACAGGTGGTGCTTTACAGGTTTTACCGTTATAGCTATCATTAGACTCAGCTTTTAGGGCTACTGCATTTGTTGTTGGTTGATCGCTTCTGCTCTTACCTCCTTGTTTCTTTCATCTATGGTTCTTCTTTTTTGGCAGGGGAAAGGCCCAGTCACCCACCCCCATCCCCAACCACCCCACGCTGCACTCCTTTTATAGGGTAGCACAGTCATGACATTTCCTGTAGCAAAGCAGGAAGGGGAGGATCAGAGGGGTATCCACACAGTGACCTCATTTACAGGGGCACAAATAATTTAACTTGTTATAACAAGTTATACAAGAACAAACAAAACACAAAATCAAACTTTTGCTTTCATGTTCCTCCTTCTAATTACTCTGACCAGGTTATAAACCCAGCAACTCACCTGGAATAGATATTATTAACTACAGGTGCTGTGGGATACGTTTCAAAAGGGCAGTTATACAGGATTTAGGTCACTCTCCTACATGCTGGACCATCGGAGATGTAAGGGCTCAGTTCCAGGCAGCATGGGCAGAGATTGTGCACCTCAAATTGCATATTCAGGAGGAAATATACTATAAGAACCGCCCACCATTTCCCCAACATCCAACAGAAGCACCTCCACTGCAGAGGGTAGTTGGTCCGGGAGGTTAGCAAGTGGTTAGGAGGGACAAATCAGGTGCCCCATCACTCAGTGCTGTCCAATGTATCACCTCCACAAACCATATAAAAACTACAAACAGGTATCTGCCTCTATTTCCGAAATCAAACAAAAGGGCAGAGGACACTGCATCACAGGAGGTAACACAACCAAACTCTCCAAAAACACGGACCAAAACAAAAAAAAGCAAAAAGGAAATCCAAAACACTTCTGGTCATAGAAGACTCCATGATTCGGGGAGTTGATACCTAACTAAAGCCGGGGGGTAATGGTCAGATGTCTCCCAGGTACATCAGCGTGGAGAGACACTGATTGCATTGCTAAAATTGTCCAGGAAGCAAGAGAAAACACTGATGTTCTGTTACACATAGGGACTAAAGATCTCGCCAGCCGGACAGTTGTGGAGACCAAGGAACACCTGACCAGGCTGGGTGACAAACTGTCATCCATTTCATCTGGCACCTCTTTCTCTGAGATCCTGCCAGTCTGGGAGAGGGGCACTGATGGACAGAAGGTCAGAGAAAGGGAGATAGGGGAGCTAAACATGTGGCTCAAGGGCTGGTGCCAGGAAAAAGGACACAAATTTGTAGGTAACTGGCAACAGTTTTGGGAGTGAAAATTCTTTAAATTTGAAGGACTGCATCTGACTAAGGAAGGAGTCAGTGCATCAGAGTAGAAGTTTGACATCTTTACAGAATATTTAAACTAGCAAATGGGGAGGGGGTGCAACACCTGATATGTCAAATGGGAAGAACACCCCTCCCCCTCAGCTACAGCTCAAACAGGAGTTCAGCATGTTTGTAGTTCATTTGCATCACCAGGTAAGAAAAAAGGTCTGGCTCCCATATGATGCACAGGGGAAACACTGGACCTCACCCAACAAGTAACACACCAAAATCTGGCCAATGGAAAATCATGTACACAAATGCTCACAGTCTGGGAAACAAGATCCCAGACCTGCAGGCAACGATGACAGAGGCCAAACTGGACATAGTAGCCATTAGTGAGACATTGTTCACCAGTAACCACACTTGGGAGACTTCAGTACCCGGCTATGTACTGTTCAGAAGAGACCGAGGTGCAAAAAGGACCGGGGGGGGGGGGTGGCCCTTTATGTCAATGAAAATATCAAAGCTACAGAAATTCTGAATATGCATAAGGAGCCTGAAGAACTATGGGTCACCCTGGAAACAGGAAATGGGACAGCCATACTAACCGGGGTTGTCTACGGGGAATCAGACCAGGGGGAAGACATAGACACATTACTGTTAGAAGATATACAAAACATGACAGATAAGGGGAGGTTCTGACAATGGGAGATTTCAACATGCCGTATACAGATTGGTCAATACCAACATAAACATTTTCCAGAACTAGACACATGAGTGAGTCCCTGCTGGGGAAGGGCCTCAAGCAACTCGTAGAACAACCTACAAGAGACAGGGCTATCCTAGATCTAGTACTGACTAACAGGGAAAGGATCACAGATCTCCAGGTAGAAGGTCACGTGGGGCCAGTGACCATCACATGGTATGGTTCAATTTGGCCACTAGAACTAAATCATCCCATTCCAAGGCAAAAATATGGGACTTCAGAGGAGCTGACTTTGATAAAATGGCCAACAGAGTAATGCTAGCTCTGGCAAGAAGAAATACATGTGAGGGGGTACAGGCAAAGTGGACAATCATTAAGGATGCAATACCTGAAGCACATCCCATTGTGTTAGAGAGAAAAGCAAGAGCAAAAGAAGAAGGAAACCACTATAGTTCTCAAGAACAGCAGCAGAGAAGGTCAGAGCTAAAAGTCTGGCCTTCAGGAAATATAAGGAAATGCAGCGAGGCAAAGATAGGGAGGCATACCAAACTTCCCTAAGGGAAGCCAGAAGGCAGGAAGGCAAACAAAGGCACAAACCAAGGAAACACTAGCACAAACAGTAAAAGAAGGTGAGAAGACTTTCTATAGATACATTAGTGAAAGAAGAAAGTCCAGAGGGGGTATTGCTAAGATCAAAGGGGATAAGGGGATAAGGGGGAGTGTGAGGAGGAGGACCAAGGAAAAGCATCTATCCTAAATAGATACTTCTGCTCAGTATTTACTGAGGAGATGGTAGGGCAGGGCCCACAGCTCAACACCATGGACACAGGGGGGGGAGGGAGATGTGCACTAGTCCCTTCACAAAAGAAAGGGTCCTATAAGAGCTCGCTAAGCTCAGGGTAGACAAGGCAATGGGACCTGATGGAATACATCCCAGGGTACTAAAGGAGCTAAGGGTGGAACTAGTAGAGCCAATAGCAGAACTGTTTAATTAATCTCTGAGCACAGGAAAGGAGCCCAGAAGACTGAAGAAAGGCTCATGTGATGCCGCTTCACAAGAGTGCTAGCAGGGAGGAGGCAGGGAACTACAAACTAGTCAGTCTTACCTCAGTAGTGGGCAAGATTATTGAGGCACTCCTTAAGGAAAGGATAGTGCAACAGCTGGAATCCATAGGAGCACAGGATCTAAGACAGCATAGGTTTACAACAGGAAGGTCCTGTCAAACTAATCTCATAGATTGCTTTGACTGGGTAACCAGAATGGTGGACCAGGGAGGAGCAGTTAATGTCACCTACCTTGACTTCAGTAAAGCTTTCAATACTGCTCCACATAGAAGATTGATTAATAAGCTGGGTAGGCTCAAGCTGGGTCAGAAGTTGGTCAACTGGGTGGCAAACTGGTTGGTGGGCAGAAAACAGAGAGTGTTGGTAAATGGTATACAGTTAAAGGAGACGCAATTCACAAGTGGGGTACCTCAGGGATTGGTCCTGGGGCCAGTCCTCTTCAATATCTTTATCAGTGACATTTTAGATGGACTGGAGGGTAAGGTTTGTCTGTCTGCAGATGACATCAAGATCTGCAACAGAGTAGATGATCCAAATGGGGTGGGCAGAATGAGAAGAGATCTGGATAAACTGGCAAAATGGTCAGAAGAGTGGCAACTGGGGTTTAACGCAAAGAAGTGCAAGATCATGCACGTAGGGAAGAGAAACCCTGAAGCCACCTATAGGTTCGATGGGGAGTTGCTGGCAATCACAAGGGAAGAAAGAGACTTGGGCATCATCATCACAGAAGACCTGAAATAATCCAAGCAGAACACTAAAGCAGTAATTAAGGCTAGAGGGATGTTGGAGTGTATTAGTAAGGGTATCACAAGTCGTAAGAGGCACGTAATAATCCCTCTTTACAAGACACTGGTTAGGCCCCACCTGGAGTACTGCGTGCAGTATTGGAGGCCGCACCTGCACAAGGACACTAACAAAATGGAGGCAGTCCAGAGAAGGGCAACCAAAATGATGTAGGGACTGCATCAGAAAACATATGAGGACAGATTAATGGAGCTCAATATGTATACCCTAGAGCTTCTGACAAAGTACTTGTTGATCTGAAAGCTAAAGCTCTTTGTATCTTTTTGTAACATCCTTATTGTTCCAATAAAAGGTATCAAACCATTTCTTCTGGACTAGAGCAAAGGAGTGAGGGAGGTGATATGATCAAAACATTCAAACATCTTAAGGGCATTAACAAGGTGAAAGAATCTAACATGTTTCAATATAAGAAAATTAGCAGGACAAGAGGACATAGCATGAGATTAGAGGGAGACCGATTAAGGGGGAATGTGAGGAAGTTCTTTTTCACAGGAAGGGTGCTGGATTCATGGAACAGACTACCTCTGGAAGTAGTGGGTCTGAATACAGTGCAGGGCTTCAAACAAGCATGGGAAAGGCATAAGGGAGCAATACAGATGAGTATGACTAGATAGACCATTGACAGAGTACAGGCCTATGGCACATTCATAAGGTAGAAAAAATGAGCAGACTGGATGGGCCTTGCGGTCCTTATCTGCCGTCAACTTCTATGTTTCTGTGTTTCTATGAGGGCTGGGTGAATACTGGGATGCAAAGGGAGAGACATCAAGAGTAGAAAACAGGAAGTTGATATCCCTCTGTACAGATAGTTGGTGAGACCCCATCTTGAGTACTGCTTGCAGTTCTGGAGACCCCATCTCTACAAGGACATAGATAGGATGGAGGCAGTCCAGAGAATGGCAACTAAAATGGTGCAAGGTCTGCACCAGAAGCCATATGAAGAAAGACTAAAAGAGCTTAATATGTGTACCCTTGAGGAAAGGAAGGAGGGGGGGACATGATATAAACTTTCAAGTACCTCAAGGGAATCAACAAAGTTCAAGAGGGTAGCATCTTTCAGAAAAAGAGATTTGCAAGAACAAGGGGGCACAACTTGAAGACAGAGGGAGGACAAATCTGGGGCAATGTGAGGAAGTATTATTTTCACAGAGAGGGTGGTAGACAAATAGAACGGTCTTCCTGAGAAGGTTGTGGGGTCAAAAACAGTGGGGCAATTTAAGAATGCATGGGACAGAAATAAGGCAATTCTAGTGGAAAGTAGGAGGAAGTAGGCTTTTGGTAAAACTAGATCTGCAGCTTATCCGATAGGTAGGTAGGGAAATGGGCAGACTGGGTGGGCCAAGCGGTCCTTATCTACCATCAAAGTCTATGTTTCTATATTTCTATACCGACTGGCATTTTTCAATAATTTGAACCAATACTTATGAGTAAGGGGCCCATCTGAAATGTCACAATGAAGTGTCTTTACACTGAATAAAATGGGACTTTAAACAAAGTGAAGATGGAGTTAGGGCTTTTTATTTTTGAGATTTCTCCACCAGGCATGTGGGTTACAATACCTATGCTGTATGTCCAGTCTGGTGGGGATGTTTGGTATGTGTGCACTGCACAGTTTACATACAGGTATGGGCTTTGACATCTTCTAATGTTGTTATGTTTTAGAGGTTAACAACAACAACCAATGAGTGTGAACCCTATTGTTGCTGCTGTGGGTAACATAGTTCTGTCCACAGAACATCAGTCAGGACCACTGCCCTTTTCTCTGCTCCATACCTAGAATTTGTTTCTGTTACAGCTGTGTTATCTGCATAATTGTGTTTCACTGTTGACAGCAATGGGAATGGGACTGTGTTGAGCTGTTTACTCTGTGTGTTGCCCATGGTACTGTCAGTTTTATAGATCTGCTGTGCAGTATGTGGAATATGTCATGTTTTCTCTGTGGTGTGCAGTGCATGATGTGATCTGCATACAACTAAATATCTTCTTGCCTTGAACCCAGCTGTACAGTGACCTTTAACATGTAGCTTGTTTTGAACTCGTGGCCGTGTTGTGCCAAGTGTAGCCTAGTTTTGAGACCTTACAGGATATGTGACCAAGGTGGCAGTAGGTCGACAACCACAGTATCCTAGTGACTTCACCATGGTGTACAGAGGGCCCAGCAACTAGGAATACGGCTCTGGCTTACACCAGGAATGGAGGGCCATGCTTTATACCATAAGTAAGGCTTACTGTTGGTACTGTATACAGTATACACAACATGTAACTTTGTCGGTATGTGCAGGATAACCCATGACACCATCCCATTTTGTGTTTCTGCAGTGTTTGAAGACAGGGCTGCTCATAGGGCCCCATGAGATGCCCATGGTGGGCAAAGCTGTTGCCTGGTATCACAGGCCCTTCATGGTGGATGGTACACCACTGTGACTTTACCTCACCTGCATACATGGCTGAAGGTATATCAGGATCCATACAACCACATGTGGGAGGGTGTCAGCTGTTCTTGAGTTTGTCAGTATGGTTTTTATGTTGTCTCTTCAAATATAGTCTATACGCTTACATCAGGCTTGTAGCATAACACAACAATAGCTGCTTCCATTTTCAGGTTGGAAGACTCCATGTCAGTAGCCTGTTATGCAGTATCATTGCACGTCAAATTCATATGTAATTGTATCACTTTAAAAAGAAATCTCTGAATTCTGATAGACAAAGTAGATGGTGTGATACCTTTCCTTTGATCAACATATGTTGGTACACATTGTTAGGTCTACATAGGGCACTTCCTCGTGTGATGGCAGGGAGCCACAGAATATGTGTAATTTATACAGTAAGTAGTTTTTCCTTTTTTACAACAACTAGAACAACAAAAGACAAGAGATGTTAGCTGTTATGACATGATGACGTTGACAATCAAAAACTGCAAAAGGTTGCACTTCCTGTAAAATGGGCAGCAGAACGTCTCGTCAATCAAGTCTGTTGGGGCTGTACTCTGAGGAACAATCACGAAGTTCTGGTGCCCCCAAGTGGACCCGGTAGATAGCAGTCATCGCACTCACAACAACTAATGAAGGAACAGAAATGTCTTGACTTCAAAGGCGTGCTTACCTTCCCAGTAGATTTATACTCCTAGCAGAATTCAGTGGTGCAGGAAACAATTTCATGTTTTCCCACTAGATGGCGGTCTTGCTGTAGCATTAACTTTATGCCTTTTATGTTTTCACTGCAAAGATTTCACATTCCTCGATTACATGTCATTTTTCTTCCTCCGCCAGGTGTTGAAATAGGATGTTAAGGCCTCTTGATTACTGTAATGCACAGTGTGAAGTCAAGTCAATCAGAACACAGGGATTAGCATAAAATGCAGGAAATTTGGATTGATATAGTTGCAGTATAACAGCTGTGCAATAGCTCAGCATTCTGCATGTCTGAAAAGGTTCAACTTTAATATAATTAGTCAGTGCAATCCATGGTATGAGATAATGAACATATCCCATACTCATCAGCTTAAGTACTTACAATGGAGGGGACTTGTTTGTCAAGTTGAACAGCCACTACCCACTCTGGGCAGACAGGGTGGGCAAAGCGGTCCTTTTCTGTCGATAAATTATATGTTCCTATGTTTCATTCATTCATCTTGCAGCTATTGCTTGATAAGTATAGTAAAAAAGAGGTGAGAAAATCAGCTAGTAACTGAAAAGTGATTATTCAAACGTCCCTATTAAAATGAACTTTGCATAAGTATAATGAAATGTCCTTATAGACAAAGGCAGAAGTGATACAGACACAGACAGAGATTTAGAAACCTATGTCTGGAGGCAGTTTTGTATGACATGTATTGTGTACAAATATGTAAATAAGAGCAAATTGCCTCTATGCCCAATTTTCAAAGCTAGGACCTAAGACTCTACTCCTCCAACCACTCCTTCCTGGACTGGCAAGGCAAGGCAAAATTTATTTTAAGACACCAAATCCCTGAGGCTCTGGGCGCCGTACACAAAAAGTACAACCAAAAACATAAATAAAACACCACACCAATAAACAGTTAAGAGTATTAAAAAGACAGTTATAATAGAATAAAGTCAGAAAGATAAATAACTAAATAAATAGGTAGCCTGGGACAGAAGCTGTTTGCAGTATGTTAATTACCAAGGCAGTATTTAAAAGACAGGGTCCGGGAAAGCATGATTACACAAGAAGGCCTTGAGGCAGGCCTTAAAATCCTCGACTGGAGGGGCCTCTCTTACAGCTGGAGGTAGCGAATTCCATAGGACGGGGCCGGCGACACTGAAAGCTCTGTCGTCGGTTGTTTTTAACCTCGTCCTGGGAATCGCAAGGAGACCCCTAGAGGAGGAACGGAGGGTGCGGACTGAGGCAGCAGATGTAAGAAGGTCCACCAGGTAATCAGGGCCCAGGCCACATAGGGCCTTAAAGGTGAGAAAGCCCATCTTAAAGAGGACCCTCTACCTGACTGGCAGCCAGTCCACTTCTTGCAGCACTGGGGTGATGTGGCAGTACTTAGGCTGCCTAGACAACAACCTGGTGTCTGCATTTTGCACCAGTTGTAGCTGGTGGAGGGTACATCCCAAGACCCTCAGGTAGAGCGCATTACAGTAGTGTAGCCTTGACATCACGAAGGCATGCACCAAGGTAGGGAGGGAGGTCCAGGGGCAGAACTAGGGGCTTGATCCTGGTGATATTCCTCAGATGATAGAAACTAGTACAGACAACGGGCAACACCTGGGATTCAAATGCCAGTTCACTATCCAGGATAACGCCCAGGTCATGCACCCTATAGGAGGCCTTCAATGACACATAACACAGGAAAAGTCATATTTCTGCACCGGAGTCCATCCTATCATGCCCTCTATTCGACCCCACTACCAGTACCTCTGTCTTATCGGGGTTCAGTTTCAACCAGCTGGAGGCCATCCAGTCATTGATCTCAGCAAGGCAGTTATTTAGCATGTCCACTATGTTGGGTGTCCCAGGAGCAAAGGAAAGGTACAGCTGGGTATCATCAGCATAGGAATAAAAACCCAGACTGTACTTCCTAATGAGCTCTCCCGGGGGCAGCATGTACACAGCGAACAACATCGGCAACAAGACTGAACCCTGAGGTTCTCCACAGGACAGGAGGCTAAGGGAGGAGGAGAAATTCCCCATCATTACCCTTTGCCTCCTGTTCAAGAGATAGGACTCAAACCAGCAGATGACAGTGCCGGCGAGTTCACAACATTCCCTCAGGTATTCAAGTAACACACAATGATCCACCGTGTCAAAAGCTGAGAAGAGATCAAGGAGAACGAGAATGGTCCCCTCCTCTCTATCTCTCGCCCTGAGGAGGTCATTATGCACCCAAACTAATGCAGTTTCTGTGTAATGCCTGGCATGAACTCGAGACTGGAGAGGCTTATATAGATCATGGGCCATGAGGTGCTCCTCAAGTTGAAGCACCACAACCTTCTCTATTAACCTTACCTAAAAATGGAAGGTTGGAGATAGGACGGTAATTTGCCTTGATGTCAGCATCTAAGGATGGTTTCTCCAAAAGGGGTCTCACCAGTGCCTCCTTCAAGGTATCTGGTAAGACCCCCTCTGACAGAGAACACCAGACAATCATAGCAAACGCTGGGCCAATGGAGTTGACACATCCCATCAAGAACCCTGTCAGCACTGGGTCTAATTCACAATATGAGTGCCTCAGCTTGGAAACAACCTCAGTGACCTCAGCCTGGGTGCTGTTTTCCCACCCCCATCACATGTCGACTGCAGGCATTCTCTCAAATGTGTTCAGAGATCAAAGCTTTACCTACTGTACTGGAAAGCCCCCCCCCCCACGATCCATCCCCAAGTACATCTGGCACAGGCCTCTCAGGTCATTTGACACTGATGACCTCTTAAGGGACCTTGCCTCCTCAGACTGGTCCCCTGTATAGTCTGCCCAAGACATTGACACTGCCCTCTCACTTTTCACTGCCATCCTCTCCAACACCTGGAACACACATGCCCCCTTAGAAAGACCAGAGTGAAATGCTCCCACCAGCCCTGGATCACATCTGACCTTGCAGAGATGTGCAAGTCCCGGCACCTTGCATGGCTTCACGTCAAGAATTACAGATCCCTAAGGAACTCCTGTACTAAGGCAATTCAGACAGCCAAGGACCACTACTTTAAGTCCAGCCTTCAGTCCAACCTAAAGTCTCCCTCGAATTTCTGTAAAGTGATCCACTTCTTATTCGACACGCTGCACCAGTCTGCCCCCCACTCCAAGTAAATGGTTCACTGGTCTCCAGCCACCTTGCTGTAACTTTCATTTTTAACAAATTCTTCACCACCCGTGCACTACCCTGTCAGTTGTCAATTTATCCCCCCAACCTGCTTTATCTCATCTGAAGACTTTTGCTTCCCTCCTATCTCCCCACAGGACATTTTCCTTGCCTTCATGCCCCTTAATCATTCAAAATACAACTGCTGCTACTCAGCTTAAGACCCCCAGCCTTGCTCTCTTCTCCATCCTTCCCCTGAGTCTGTCTTGTATCTCCTCCCTATCATTTCTTCTAATCCCTTAAATCCCACCTTGTAAGTAGCCCCCCCATCATCCACCCCCTGACCCATTGTGCTCCTGTGTTTTTTTTTTTTTTGCATTATTTGTTTATCCCTCCTACGTGCCCCAGAGTAACCTCTCCTTCAGGCTGCCATGGACCCGGACATTCCCCTACTAGTTCCCCTCAGCCATCTACCTCATATCTGCAGCCTTCCTCGGGATAGTCCGGTGTAACCCTGCACCGGATGGGTCCCCCTCCTCCGAGGGGGAAGGCACCAGCGGGCGGAACCAGCACACTAGTCTCTGGGCCCTCGGGCTGCTGAGGCAATTGTGGCCCTCAGGGGTCTTCAGGGGATGCCTGGGGCAGCGGCCATCATCAGTTAACTTCTGGGCGGTTTTCTCGTTTCTCGTTCCCCCTTGTTGTCGCTACCTGCAGTGCCTCAGTCTCCACTGAGAGGCGCTGCATGCAGCGAAGCGCTCCTTACCAGGACGGAGAGCGAGTCCGTCGGACTGCCGATCCTGCTCTTCCTCGCCGACCCCCCAGAGACCAGTCCGCTCTCAACCTGGGTCGCTGGTGGGTCGAGGTAAGGCGCCAGCGCCTCAACCCTCTACGCCACCGGGCCAGCCGGTGCTCCTGTGTTTTGACAGTGTCTGCTTTTATATGATTATGAGTTACTCTGTATGGTGTTATCCTCATATTCTGTGCTATTGACAGACTGTTTGCACTGTCCTCGAAACTATTTACACTTGGATCCTTAATTTTTGTACTTTTCAGTTTATTATATAATTACACTGTATTTGTATGTATTCTGTCTGTATGGGACCTCCTTGTAAATGAGCTTGCTCAAGCGGAGTCTTCCTGTGAAATAAACTTGAACTTGATGACCTGGACCTTAAACTCCTTCATACTGTATATCTGCCCCTGCTATAATTCACCCACTCACTCACCTCCTGAACCTGTCCTTCTCTCTCTGTGTGGTCCCACATACCTAAAAAAATTGTCAAAGTACTCCCTCTTCACAAGGGGGGGAGAACGATCCCTTCTCCCCTGGAAACTATAGGCTGTTCTCACCCTTTCCCTCCTTTGCTAAACTCCAAGAGCCCCTAGTTTACTCTAGACTTGTCAACTTTCTACACTCCTCTTCTTTCCTCTCTCCTTTCCAGTCTACCTTTAGAAAAAAAAAATATTCCACCATCTCTTCCCTACCGTGTGTAACTGACTCCATCCTTACTGGGATGGACCATGGACAAATCATGGCAGCCATCTTCATTAATCCTGCAAAGCCTTTGACTCAGTATCCCACCACATCTTCCTGAACAAACTGGCCTCATCTGGCCTCTCTGCTCCTGCAGTTGGGTGGTTCTGCTCGTACCCTATGGACCATCAGCAATCAGTTCAGGTGGGTGGCATTCTATCTCCCATCTCCACATACTGGAAAGTGTCCCCCAGGGCTCCTTCCTGGGCTCCATACTGTTTTCCATTTTTCTTAACAATCTCTCCTCCACCTGTGTCTCCTCACAAAAACACATGTATGCTGACAACACGGTCATTTACTCATCAGGTCCCGAATCCTCACTCCAGAGTGAGTTCCACTATGTGCTACGCTGGTTCCATGCCAACCAGCTCAAAGTTAACACCAAAAAGACTGTGTCCATGGGCTTTGGCACCAGCCAAAAACTAGCAAGGCTCTCACCTTCCCTAGCGTTCTCCATCCTGGATGGCACACAACAAGAGGTTGTCCCTGTATTCAAATACCTTGTAAAAAAAAAAGGTTTGTTGCTAATCTGTTACACTCGTGTAAAACATTTTTTTCTGGACTTTTAAAAGTGAGTTTTCTAAAAGATCTGCTATTTCTTCTGAAGAAGATCTCTGAGTTTGAAAGCTTAAGGCTTTTCTGTAATCTCTGTTGGTCCGATAAAAGGTATCAAATCACCTAATTTGTTCAAATACCTTGGCATGTGGCTTGATAGTAAATTGTATTTTTCATTCCACACTGATGCCATGCACTCCCAACTTCACCCCAAACTTGGCATCCTATACCATAATAAGGGCTTCCTCCGCCCCCACCGAAGTCCAGAGGAACCTGCTAACTAAAATTATCCTCCCTATTTTCGACTATGCGGATGTGGTATATAGCGCAGCCCCTCCCTCCCTTGCCAGACTGGATACCCTCAGCAATGCCTTCTGTCGCTTTGCCTCCAACTCTCCTTCCAGCACCCACCACTGTTCCATCAATTCCTCCCTTTCCATTTTCCCCTACCAGTACATCACCAGTCTCACTGCTCTGCCTTCATTGGTAAATACAGGTTTGTCTCCTTCCCTGCTGCTATCTTCTGTCCTCTCCTGCTCCACCACCTCCTCTTACTCCCTATGCTCAATGGATGTGCACAGCTTCTCTACTCCTCATACCCACTCATGCTCTGGTCAAGCTGCTTTCTCCTACTGGCTCCTCTCCCTTTGGAACCTGCTCCCCCCTCCACATCTAGCCCCTTCCCTACTATCGCAAAAATGCCTACTAAGGCTCACTTCTCCCCCTCCATATTCCTGTCACCATCCCACTGACTGCTCTGCTCCCTTTCCCTCCTCTGCTTCCAATCTCTCATCTTAGCAGAGACTCCTGCTTTCCAGGTGTCCTCACACTCCTGCTCCGAAGCCCTCTTTCACGGAAGGGCTCATCTCACCCTAGCTCAGCTTCTAAATCTTGTGCTGCTTACTCTTGTATGTTTGTGAGCAACCTGGTACAGTCAGTATTTTAAATTATTAGATTGTTATAAACTGAGCTTTTCACTTGGAACTGCTGTTATTGCACTTCGTATGTTTTCTAACTGCCTGCTTGCCTACTTCTCCAGCCCCATTCCCCTCAGGTCACACCTGGAAATGAACTTCAGCTCAGCGTGCCTTTCCTGGTTATCAAACTTTTAAATAAATAAATAAAGACTTCACAAAAAGCCTGCATGCTAGGGCAACAGCAAGATAAAAAGAACTCACTGCTCACCCAAGTTGCAGACTTCCAAACTCCATGTAATCGAAGCAGTGAACCTGCGGCGAGGAAGTCCAAAATGGCAGAACCACTCTCCCTATGCAGTAACTTATTGAGACAGCTCCTTCAGTTGCAGGATTTAGGGTTGACACACAGATCTCAAACATGAAATATCCTGGAAGGCCTACAAAAGATCTGGACTACAGTTGGATTGGTTAATTTACCACCAACTACGAAACACTTGCAAGGCAAAAATCAACAAGTCCAAAGGGGAACACTTCCAATCCCTACAGGAAAAGCACCTCGCTAACTCTAAAAGCTTCTGGAAACAAATAAATGCACTCATTAAGGGTAAAGAGAGGATTATCCCTCAAAGCATGACCGCGAAAGGCACTACCCTGACCACACCGCTGGAGATAGCCACTAGTATCAATCATTTCTTTACTGACCTTGATGCTTACAAGACTGACCTTCCCGATGCCCACCTGGAACAGTCTGACACTCGTCCTGAAACTACCCATCCCCACTTCCATTTAAAAGTAACCTCTCGGAAAGAGGTACTCAAACTCCTGAATGGTCTCAACCCTGACAGTTCTCCTGGGTTAGACTCCCTACCACCTAAATTTCTCAAGATAGGAGCATCTGTGCTAGCTTATCCTACTAATTAATAGATCTCTCCTTGCTCAATCTATCCCTAATAATCTATCCCTTATAAATGGAAAACAGCAGTCATCCCAGTACACAAGAGTGGTCTGATCAACCTCGTTGACAACTATAGACCCATATCCATCTTATGCCCAATCACTAAAATTCAAGAAAGAATACTATATAACCAGCTATACTCTTCTCTTGAATTGACCAGTGCCCTCACCATTCACCTATGTAGTTTTAGAAAGCTATATGGTATTGAATCCGCTCTCCTAAGAGTCACCACTGACATATGACAAGCCACGGATCAGGGTAAAGCCACAGGGGCAGTCTTCATGGACCTCATGAAGGCTTTCAACCTCATCAACCACCCTATTCTCATCTCCAGGCTCCACCATCTTGGCCTCAATGACAATTCACTTTCCTGGTCTCATGCCATTTAACAAATCGGTCCCAGTGCGTCAAATGGGCAGGAGCAATATCATCCCTATTCCTATCCCCTATCACCGACAGGGTCCCTCAGGGGTCAATCCTTGGTCCACTTTTATTCTCAATTTTCATTAATGGTATGACGCAAAATTGTGGAGGGCATCAGTTCAGCTCTATACCGACGATGCCATATTATACAGATCAGCCAGAGGTGTCAATTGTATAAACTCCGATCTGGAAAACGACTTTCACACCCTTGAAAACTGGTTTACGGTAACCTGTTGGTACTGAACACAAAAAAAAAACAAATCCATGTTTTTCCTTCATACCTTCTTTGATACTTCCCTCACTTCTCTGACAATCAAATCCTCCTCAGGCATACCGCAGGAAGGGGTTGCCTCTTTCAAATACCTGGGACTGACTCTGGACGAGCACTTATCCTTCAATACACACATAAATAACATAGTTAAGACAACTAATCAAAAAATTGACCTCCTTTACTGCACCGCTCCCTACCTCTCCAACCATGCAAGGAGGATCATCACCTCAACTACCCTCATTCCAGGCCTCTTCTGTGGGGCCCCAATAATCTACTCAGCCAAGTCAACACTTCTTGACAGACTAAGAATGGCCTATCACAGAATTGCTCGCTTTGCTGCCAAGGCCCAAGCCCGAAACCACCACTGTGATGTTCTAAACACCCTGGGTTGGCCATTCTTTGAAGCCAAGATGGATTCCCGGTGGTCTGTGCCACCTTCAAACTCATCCACCTACCCTCCCCATCCAGCCTATCTAATCTTCTCACACTGAAAACCACCAATAGAACCATTAGATCCTCCCATCTACCTATCTTAAGTCTACCTAAAACTCGATTAGCCGTAAGTAGAAGATCCTTCCCATTTGAGGCATCACAAAAATGGAACACCCTCCCACAATTGCTACTTGCATGCAAGTCTTTCCCCATATTCAAACAACAATATAAGAAATCTCTCTTCTCGACACCTATCTGCAATGACAACTGCCATTAAAACCTCCTCCTACAACCTAATCCCCTTTATTCCCTCCCCCTTTCCTTCCCCTCTCAAATCTCTCTCTTAACCCCTCACTAGCATTGTGTCTCTCCTTACTCTCCTCTTCTCTCTAACTCCACCTTCTATCCTATTGGACCAAGCACGAATGTTATGAATTACCTATGATTTTATATGATTGTTAACTATATAAACCTCTGTCCTTTCACCCTGATCACTTATTGCAAATCGTTACCTCTGTACTTACTTATTCTGTATAATTTTGTAAATACTGTACATGCATCTTGTATCTTGTGTATTTATTGTATTCTACTGACTAGTGTAAAAGTGCTATTGTGCACTTATCTGTTGCTTTTATGTGTTGTTAATCTGTACCTCCCCTTTACCCTCACCCCAGGTTGCCCCTGAAAAAGGGACATTCTGTCTCAGTGGGCCTACCCAGTTACCAAAATTCAAATAAATAAAATAAATAAACTAATGCATCTATTTTAATTTTTTATTTTTTTATTTTAGTTTTTGTTGACCGGGTAAGTGCACTAGACAAATCCTGCCTATTTTCAGGCACGACCTGGGGGAGGGGGATACAGATGAATGCCAACTGACCTTGAACCAGATTAAGCTGTTGGTGGTATTCTTAGTGAATGAGGGAAATTTGGTCAGGACACAAGGGAAAATTCCCCTACTCTTTTTCGATAAGTGCCATGGGATCTTTAACATCCACCTGAACTGCCACCAATCCAGGCACATGGGACCTCGGTTTAACGTCTCATCTGAAAGACGGCACCTCAGAAGTGCAGCACCCTCTCATGCTACACTGCGGTGTCAGTACTGGGATATTAACCCAAGTGCCAGATGTGGGAACTGAACCCACAGCCCTCTGATCTCCTGGCCTCAGAGGCGAGTGTACTACCTACTGAGCCACTGACAAAAAAGTAATAAAAGGATTTACCTTTGGTAATAACATTCAACCACCACAATGGCCCACAGCAACGTTTCAGCATTCAAACAAACACCTTCATCACATGGATATATATATAAATGTTCCTGAACACCGTTTTCAGAACCAGTGTGACCTGGTCTATCATTTATATCTATATCTAGCATTTGGTATCCAAAATCAGATGTAAAGCATCATAAAACAGCTTGAACATGCTGCAGATAAATCCAATGTTTGCCAATAGCTCCAGCAAGACAGATCATGTTCTAGACATACTGGGGCACTTCCTGACATTGACATAACTAGGAGGTGCATCCATTTTATGACTTTTTGAAAATCCTGAACGCTTTTAGTGAAGTGATGACATCGATTCTGTTATTATAGCTTGTACTTATAAGTATGGATGATTGTAAGCTACTGTTTTCTGAATAACCTGCTCTCTTCTTAATAACATTTATTTATTTATTAGTTACTAGGATTACAAATACCAGAGGTTCTTTTACAAAGGTTCAGTGTTAGCAAGGGAGGTACAAAAAAGTATCATAATAAATAATTTGGTAACAACACATAAACACAACATTATAAGCTTGTGACAAAATTAAAGTAACAGAAGAGCAGTCAAAACATTATTCAGTATTACTCGGTTTATTAAGGTGAAAGTAGGCACTGGGCCCATCGGTACCACCTTCCCCACTCCTCATGGGGCATATTTAATTGTCCCTATTTAATAGGTATATATCCAGTGCCTTTTTGAATTCTATTCTGTTTTTGGCTCCCCGATATATTTAAGAAGTATATTCCAAAATTCAGTGGATCGGATTGTGAAGTAGTGTCTACATGTGTTTGTTGAGGCTCTAGGTAAATAAATCTGTCTATTATGGGACCTTAAATTAGCTGTTTTATCTACTTGAACTAAATTGCATCCCTTCATTAAATCCTGATCATTAAAGATGTTAAATAGTAAGAGAAGGTCCCCTCTATCGCTTCTCTTCTGGACCTTGTCAAGGAAGTGCTGTTGTAAGGTTGGATGTGCAAAGCAGGAGTGGTACAAGAATAGGGAGGAGAGGAGAAGTAGAGTGTGGAGCAAACAGCAGCCAGAGGATTAGAGTCCCAGGGAGCAGGGAAAGAAGGAGGACAAAGGGTAAAGAGGGAACACTAGAAAAAAACTTATTTGGAAGAGGGGGTAGGAAGGTAGGAAACAGGTGAGTGGGATGTGTGTGCAAAGCTCAGGGTGGTACAGTGGGCAGGAGGTATCACTGAGAGATAGGGAAGAGTGGGAAGGGGAAAGCACAGGGTGATTCAGTAGGTAGTTAGTTACAGAGAGATGGGAAATTGTGGGGGGGGATGTGAGTAATTATGAGATTTCACACCCATCCAGTTGCTGACCTCTAACAGGTGTGAAATCTGGAGGTAATACTTGACGATGGTCTGACACTTCATTCTCAGGTGTTGGCCATGGTTAAGTCCTCCTTTTACAATCTGAGGAATATTACCCGGATTAAGCATCTAGTTCCGTCTGGTGACCTTCCAACTTTGATCCATGCCTTTGTGACCTCACGCCTGGACTACTGTAACTCCCTTTTCCAAGGGCTTCTGGGGGTTGATATCTGCTGCCTGCAGCTGGTGCAGAATGCTGTGGCCAGGCTGTTGTCTGGATCATCTCGATCCAGACATATTATGTCTGTGCTGCGTAAACTGCACTGGCTACCATTTCAGTGGTGGATCACCTTCAAGCTCAGTTTACTGGCCTACAAAGCCCTACACAGATGGGGACCTAGCTACCTGCAAGATCTCCTGCATCCTTACTGCCGCCTCGGATCACTCCGCTCGACTGATGAGGGATTGCTGGAGATTCCCGGGGTACGATTAAAAACTTCTGAATCACGGGCATTCTCGTTTTTAGCCCCAACCCTGTGGAATTCTCTGCCTCATTGGACACGAGAGTGCCTGACAGCGGAGAGTTTTAAAACTGCTTTAAAAACTTATTTATTCAAACTCACCTTTAGAGATGTTCTTTAATTTATGTTGGATTATCGTAGTTGTGTTTTATATACATTGATGGATGTCTGACTTTACAATTTTATGGTTTTAATTGTTGTTTTATGGATGTACAGTGCTCTGATACTCTGTGAAGCATGCTTAATAAATAAAGGTATTATTATTATTATTATTAGAAGGGGAAAGAGGAGGTAAAGAAAAGTGGTGGAAGGGTAGTGCAAGAGGCTTGAACTATGTACAGCAATCACAGCAACTTAGAGTAACGAGGTGTTGTCGGAGCTTGTGCTTGAAAGCGCTTATTTTCATTTCAGTAGTGACAACAGTGGGGAGACTGTTAAGAAGGGTGGGTGCCTTGAAAGCAAAAGACTGCTGTACGAGTACAGTCCTACAAAATGGAATGCAATACGATTGCTTAGCGGAGCTTCGTGTGCACCTGTTTTTTGGTGCCGGCAAGATAGTGGATTCAGTGAAAGGGACAGGGGGTGAGAAGGCACGACTGGTAGGAAATCCTTTTTTTGAGCTGCAGCCAGTTTGTCCTTTCTTAAAGATCACGGGTGTGAGTCCTCTTGTCAGAACCAGAAACTAGTCTGCAAGACTTGTTTAATGCTAGCGAGATTCTCTTTAGGGAGGTGTCAGAGGCAGCACCATATATAACTAGGCCATCATCAACAAGTGATATGATTGAGCTGGTTACCACCAGTCGCGGGAGCCTCAGTGATCATATAGCGTTGGTAACGATATAGGATCCCAATCCTAGAGTTTATTACCTTGGCAAGCTGGTTGAAATGGGGACTGAAAGAGCGAGCAGAGTCAAGTGTGATGCCAAGATATTTAAATGCTTGAACCTGCTCAAGGGGTTGGTTCTTGTTGTTGCAAATATGTAGATTAGCAGATTTTGTGAGTTGTGAGAGTTTGAGAAGAGCATGACCTTGGTTTTTTTGTAGTTCATGAGTAATTTGTGCTGCTCACACCAGATCTCTACCAGGTTGAAGTTTGACTGAAGGTCCGCAGTCAGCGTAAGTGGGGCGGGACTTCGGGAGAAAAGGACCATGTCATCTGCATAAAGGAGCATGTTGGTATTACAGGCAGTGGGGAGATTAGTAATGAACAAACTGAAAATAAGGGGTCTGAAGATGGACCCCTGTGGGACTCCAGTTTGTACAGGAGGAGTGTTTGATAGTGCATCACAGATTTTAACTTGCTAGGTTCGTCCATCGAGGTAGCTTTTGAACCAGCAAGAGACTTCTCTTGAGAGAGCCCAAGAGATGGAGGAGTGTGGAAAAGGATGGAGTGGTTCATGGTGTCAAATGCCTTAGTTAGGTCAATGTAGATTGACCCAACTAGATGACCATCGTCCAAGACCTTATGGATGTAGTTGGTGTAGGCAAGAAGGGCAGTGGTGGTACTATGTTACTTTCTAAACCCATGTTATTGAGGGCATTGCAGGTTATATTTGGTAAGGTCCTCCTTGAGCTGGTCAGCAACAACATGCTCAAGGGCTTTAGAAAGGGGGAAGGATGGATATAGGACAATAGTTATTGGTTTGCATCTTATCACCACTCTTATGGACCGGTGTGACTATTGCTGCTTTCCAAAGACTAGGGAACTGCTTAAGCGAGAGGGTTAGGTTTAGGATATTGGTGAGCAGGACAATGACAACATCTAGGGAGAGATGGAGAAGTTTAAGATCCAGAGAGTCACCACTAAACCTGGATTTACTAAGGACCCTTTGTAGGCATTTTTTGGCCTCAGACAGAGTTATCCACCTGAAGTAAAAGGGGGAGATATTGGGAGAGGTGGAAGTAGAGGAAGTAGCTTGGTAGAGCAGGGGGAATCAAAGAAGTCTGATGGGAGCATCCCACTTAGGTGAGTAAATGCATCATTAAAATCATTCACCATAAGTTTATGGTCTTGTGTGTTAACACCATTAATCTGTGGTAGGGAGACGGAGGCTTTATTTGGTTTGCCTCTGAGGTCTTTAAACTTATCCCAAAAATTGTGGCTACTACTCCATGAATTAGTTAGCTCATTTTTAAAGCAATTATTTTTTGCATCGTGTGTTTCACGGGTGCAATGGTTTCTGGCTGCCCTGTATAGTTGAATGTCATTAGGTTTCCTGGAGGCCTTGGCTTGGTGCCAAAGATCATCTCTCTGTTTCATTAGACTTATTAGGGAGGAAGAGAGCCAGGTGTCTGATGGGCCCTTTATCCTTGATTTGCGGAATGGAACGCAAGGGTCACAGGCTTTGTGAAATTCAGTGATAAAATAGGAAAGAGCATTGTCCAGATTGGAAAAATTACTGAGGGGGGACCAGTTGCACTGAACTAGATAGACTTTAAAGTGTGTGAGATGACTTATTTTGAGGACACGATTGTGAACAGTTTTAGCTGGTGGTTTGTTTGCCTTATTAGTCCAGAAACACAAGAGAGGGGAGTGATCACTAAGCGGATTGGGAAGAATTAGTGTACTTGTAATTCTGCTTGGATGTATAGTGAGGATAAGGTCCAGGAGGGAGCTAGAACAGGTCCTGGGATTAAAACGCATTGGGGTGGTAACCATCTGGATGACGTCGAAGGATGAAATGGTATCTTTGTATGGACCTGTGTCAGGGACAAGCCAGTTTACATTAAAGTCACCCAATATCACAGTTTAACAGGTTAAACACTTTTAACAAGTTTCAAGAAAAAAAAAGAAAATCCTGCCTGCAGTCCATATTAAAAAAGTACATTTTCTTCATAATACACTCCTAAAAGCACCCCTCATGTTCATCCCTGCCATTTAATGACCTTCTCATATCCATGTCTATGGTGTTATATGTATTGCAGTTTATTTTCTAGTACAGCATCAGCAAGTTGGAGCTTTGATTTTGAGTGTTGGGATAGTCCCATTATCTCTACAGAGCCACGGTCAAGTTATTTCACCTCCCTGTTCTTCAGCTTTTCCAGTGGTGGAATTAGGTAGGAGCAGCAGCCCACTTTAAATGAGATGTACAACCTCAGTGGGGGCTTACCTGGTTAAATACAATGCGTACCAATTTGAAAGTTGGTACGCATTGTCTGTTTCCTGCTCACTCACTGGACTGGATACATTAAACAACAGAGGAAAACTGGTTGAAAAACTGGGGGCAGCCAGAAACTAAAAAGAGCTGACTGTCACAGTTGCCAACTACGGCTGTCTGTCTGGAGTTTGTACAGCTGGGAAGAGTATTTGTTTGTTTTGCTTAGAACTGCTATTTGTATTTTGTATATTAATTTATTTGACTGGGTGACCAAAGTAGTAGACCAGGGAGGGCTGTGAACATGGCCTACCTAGACTTTAGCAAGGCATTTTACACAGTCCCACACAAAAGATTAATAATCAAATTAACCAGCCTGGGAGTGGGTCCCAAGGTGGTAGCCTGGGTAAAACATTGGCTAGACAACAGGACACAGAAGGTAATTATAAATGGAGTCCACTCTGAAGAAAGAAGGGCTACTAGATGCGGTACCGCGGGGTTCAGTATTGGTCAGTCCTTTTTATGTTGCTTGCGCATGTGCAAGAAACATAGTGCCATCATCGGAGATTTGGTGTGTCCTCCTCCTCAATTCAGTAAGTGAGCTGGCAGTAGCGGCCTGTAAGCCAATGCATTTTGGAGCTGTCTATGACCACCAAATGGGTTGCAGTTGAAAGGAGCTACGGCTTCAGTGAGCAGAGATAAGAAGCTAGATCCCCCACCGCAGGCATCGCACCCCGCACCTACTGTGTAGACGGCGGGTGCCCAATCCCGTCGGCTGAGCTGCGTCTCTCCCCAGTTGTAGGTGCCACGCTGGGAGCCACCCCAGCATGGCAATCAGTCCTTTGCCGACGGGGTGCCCAATCCCCGTCAGCTGAGCGCCCCTCAATGTCATTGTGCACAGTGTGGCAAGCGGTCCCACGGCGTCTTTTTAATTTTTACCTGAAAAGTAGCCGGTCCCGGCGTCTCGACCTACCCCTCCCACAACCGCACCCACCCACTGCGCACCCAGCCTCCCGCCCCCTCACCAATGCCCCTCCGGACTCCAGCGCGATGATCTTGGTGGACCGGGAACCGTCTGCACTCTTCAAAGCCGGGCATGAACTGAGGAAATGCCGATAAGCTGTATAATAGGCTAGATGAGGGGTTTCAACTTTATTGCATATCTCAATGCATTTTAGGAATTTTGCACAAATTTTCAACATGGGGTTTTTAGGACGCCTTCTCATGAATGATGTCACTGTCATGGCGTTAATTAGGGCCGAAGGGTGATTTCAGCCAGTGACTGCGAAATCTGCCCAGGCCTGATGCCACCATGACAGTGACATCATTCATGAGAAGGGGTCCAAAAAACCCCATGTTGAAAGTTTGGTGCCAAAATTCCAAAAAATTACTGTTTTACAAGCGTGCGTTGCGCAGTTCCTACGCAGGCTCGTAAGTTTGCGAAATTTCAATATTTTCACTCCAGATTTTCAACATTACCATTTTACCACACCTTCTTATGAGTAGTACAGCTGTCATTTTTCACATCTCACCCAAAATGTGCTTCCGAGCATGTAGCGCAGAATGGCGCAGTTGGTGTGCGAAATCAATGTACGAGACAAATTAAGAAAATCACAGTGACACTGTTCATGAGCAGAGGTCTTAAAATGGCTATGTTGAAAATTTGGTGAAAAATTCTAAAATGACTGTTTTACGAGCGTGCGTTGCGCAGTTCCTATGCAGGCTCGTAAGTTAGCAAATTTTCAATATTTTCACTCCAGATTTTCAACATTGCCATTTTACCACACCTCCTTATGAGCAGTACAGCTGTCATTTTTCACATCCTGCCCAAAACGTGTTTCCACCCATGTAGCACAATGGCGCAGTCGGTGTGCAAACTCAATGTATGGGACACATTAACAAAATCACAGTGACACTGTTCATCAGCAGAGGTCTTAAAATGGCTATGTTGAAAATTTGGTGAAAAAATTCCTAAAAATGACTGTTTTATGAGCGTGCATTGCGCAGTTCCTACGCACACTCGTAAGTTCGCAAATTTTCAATATTTGCACTCCAATGACTTCCAAATACCTAAACAGCACATGGAAGCAAGCAACATTCAGCATTGACAAATGCTTGTTAATGTCTTTATAAGTGACATTGCAGAGGGACTGGAAGGAAAAGTATGACTCTTTGCAGATGACACAAAGATCTGCAACAGGGTTGATACACAAGGAGGTGTGGAAAGGATGAGAAGGGACTTGGCAAAGTTGGAGGAATGGTCAGAAGTATGGCAGCTTACATTCAATGCAAAGAAGTGCAAAATAATGCACCTGGGAAACAAAACCAGGGAAGATTACACAATGGGGGAGGGAGGTAGTAACAACAACAAAAATGGAAAGAGACCTGGGGGTAATCATATCAGATGACCTTAAGGTTAGCAAGCAATGTGAGAAGGCAGTAGGGAGGGCTGGGAGGATATTGGGATGTATAGGGAGAGGCATCACCAGCAGAAAACAGGAAGTTGTTATCCCTCTGTACAGACAGTTGATGAGACCCCATCTGGAGTACTGCATCCAGTTCTGGAGACCCATCTCTGCAAGGACATAGACAGGATGGAGGCAGTCCAGAGGAGGGCAACTAAAATGGTGCAGGGTCTGCAAGAGAAGCCACACGAGGAGAGACTAAAGGAGCTTAATATGTATACCCTTGAGGAAAGGAGGGAGAGTGGGGACATGATAGAAACTTTTAAGTACCTCAGTGGAATCAACAAAGTCCAAGAGGGTAGCATCTTTCAGAAAAAGAGATGTGCAAGAACAAGGGGACACAATTTGAAGGTAGAGGGGGGACGGCCCAGGGGCAATGTGAGGAAGTATTTTGTTCACAGAGAGGGTGGTGGATGCATGGAACAGCCTTCCTGAGGAGGTTGTGGGGTCTAAAACTGTGGGAGAATTCAAGAATGCATGGGACAGACATAAGACAATTCATGTTGGGGGGGGTAGGAAGAAATAGGCTGTTGATTAACTAGGATCTGCAGCTTATCCTGTAGGTAGGGAAGTGGGCAGACTAGGTGGGCCAAGTGGTCCTTATCAGCCATCAAAGTCTATATTTCTATGTTTCTATATATATAATTTTATTTATTTATGTGAAAATTGGTAACTAGGAAAGGCACACTGTGCTGAGGCTCATTTCCAGGTATTACCTGGGGGAAGGGGAAAAGGAGAACACAGTTACCAAGAAATACAAACCAGGATGGTGATGAGGTTGTAAGAATGATGATATAAAGTGCATGAAGTTGAGCACAGCACAATCAATAATGCCAGACATTTCAGCTGGGTATCAATAGCATACAAAAAACAACTGTCTAAAATGGTCAGGCTCCAAAATTACAATTTTCTGTTTATAATGGTGTTTTTTTTACATATTTATTGTTTGTACAGTATTTCACTTGTTTTCAATTGTATATGTAATTTATTTGTATTTAATTGTTTGTTTGCATGCTAGTGTATACCAGGTTATGCCTGAAAAAAGTATTTTTGTAATGGTGCACTCACCTGGATAACAAAATAAAACTAAACTAAACTAAATGGGTTTATTGAAGATGAGGTGAACTTAGATAGTTGGCCAGAGAATAGGTTTTGCTTGTTTGAAGTTGGGTGAGATCAGACATATGGAAGGGGGACTGGGGGGTCGGGGTTGTTTGAGTGGGGATTGGTGGGACTGAGTAGCTAGGGGGTAGACAGAGTTTTATTGTGTATGATCAGATAGAAGCTGACATCTGGAAAATGCATCTGGTGTGTTGGTTTGCGGTTGGGTAGGGTTAGGCAGTTGGGAGGGTGATGGGGTTTGCTTGGGACTTTTGTGCTATCAGACTACTGAAAGAATCAGAGTGAGGAAGAATGGAGGACAGGTGGGATTAGATGGTTGGTAGGTGATAGGGTTGCTTTTGGGGGTGATGTGGTGTAATCAAACAGTTGGAAGGTATCAGCAGTTACTTCTTTAGTGAGTCAGATCTGATGCTGGGAAGTGGATAGCAGTAGTTATTAATGAGTTGTGTGGGTTTCTGCAACCAGGAAGGGTGATGGGGGGGCAGCAACAGCTGTCCCTAAGCTGTCATTTACACTGGCAGCCTCAATGAGAATCAGTTTTCATTTTTTGTGCAGCCCTATAGTACAGGCAGCAATAACGTAATACTGAAAAAAAAACTGTTCTGAAGAAATGCCTGTTACTAGAGTACAGCCACTAACAAAGAAATTGGCTTACACTATCACACAGTAGAAGAATAAATCCCCTGCACTTACTCCAAAGGAAAACTGCTTCATTTGATAAAGCACCTGCAGGAGGTGTGAAACAGCAGCAGGGAGTCCATTTTTTGACCCTTGTTTAGGGTTATTTTGTACTTCTGCTAAAAATGCACTGTGTATTTTAAAGATATGTAATAAAATGCTTTTTATCTCCATGTTGGAGTGAAGCAGCTTTCCTTTAGTATTGTAAGTGTGGGGGACTTTTTCTTCTACTATATGACTGTCTCTGCTTTCTTAGACTCACTGCTTGTTCGGAGCAACCTATTTTTTAATTGCAATTATACTGTATCACACCAACTGCGCTGCTGGACAAATACCCCTGCATTTGCCAAAAAATGTGGTATCCACCAACTCAACCAGCTGTATTCTAACCTAAACAGTGTATAATATGCAACATGCAGAAATAATGAAATTACTACTACAGGAGACAAACTATGCAAATGCTACTGCAAACCATTTAGTGTTTTTATATCTATATATATATATATATATATATATATATATATATATACACATATTATAGTGGTGCAGTAGCACCACAATAGTTAGGGTTCAGCGGTCACTTCTATGTTAAATCCAACCGTTCAACTGATTGGCATGAAATTTGCATGCACCATCAGGGACCAAAGATCTCATGATGTGGCAAGTTTCGCTCTGGCCGGATGTGCAACTACAGAGATAAGGATTATTAGAAAATGTGACAATTACCATTTTTATGCAACTCCTTTGTCACACTGTTTCTCAGAAATGGCTTGGGCGTTTGATCTAAATTTTTAGGGTATATCGGGCTTGGGTCACAGATTTGCCTTTTGAAGGTTTGATGAAAAAATATTAATTTGTTCAAAAGTTATTAAGTTTCAAAGTTTCCCATTATGTTCTATGGGGAAAGTTAGCAGGCAGCCTCAACAACACTTATTTTTGCTGTGAATGCAGATTTTTTTACTGCAAATGTGGAAAGTTTTGCTGAACTTCCGCCATCTTGTTTTCAGTTAGTGATGCGGAAAAAACGAAATAACTTAAAAAATAGTGTGCCTTGGTAAGCACCAACACTTAGCCCAAGGAATCAGATTCTGTGATTACTTTTTTACAAAAATGGCCAGACATGTATTTATTTTAATCGGGCTGTCTTTACTGTCACAAACTGTGACACTAGTGCCTCAATTTGCAAAAGTACTTTTGCAAAAGTGCCACAGATTGAGCACTGTTTTGTGAAACACTGGGGATTTTGTCACAAATTGCTGCACTGTTTCAACGAAACAACGGGGGTTGTGCTGCAATTTGTGACACTACTTTTCTTAAAATGTCTGTTTCTTTGTCACTTTACTGCAAACAAAAGGTTTTCACTTATGGGCTGAAATTTTCAGGGTATGAAGGGCTTGCCCCACAGATGTGCCTTTTGCTGATTTGGTGAGAAAATGTTAATGTGCTGCAGAGTTATAACAATTTGAAGTTTTGTGATTTCCCATAGAATAACATTATGATGGTTGGGGTGCATTTCGCTAGCTTTTTCTCGAAAACGCTTTGAGATACAGACTCACTGCAACTTGCAGCTTAGTACACCTTTAGGTATACTAAGCTGCTTTGTATGTTTCCAGACCTTGTTTCAAACTGTTGAACAATTATAATGGATGGGGCAAAGGTCACTGATACAGTGGCATGCATTCTCAATGTGTCAGCAGTACTGCCTTGTAGGATTCTGTGCTCCCATCACTCCCTATGTACAGATTGGAGCTCAGGGCCCAGAGCGCACTGCGCTTCCACATGAACATGAGTGAGAATTACAATATGTATGGAGGGCCCTGTGGTCCCACAACTGGGTCCGGGTTAGGTTAGAGTTGGGAAGGGGCCTTAGACAAAAGTAGCACGCACAGTTACTTTCTCGGAGGTGCTGCCTGTCTATGGCATAGATGAGGCTAGAGTGCTCCACACCATGGGATTCAATCAGTGGTTGAAAAACTGGTGCAGAGCTCAGGGATTTGGCTTCACTGGGGACTGGGGGTCCACCTGGAGTGATGCAGGCCTATACTGGCATGCTGGGTCTGCATCTGTCCAGGAGGGGAACCAGGATCCTAGGTGATAGGTTTAAATGCTTCATTGGCAAGCATTTAAACTAGCCAAGGGGGGAGGCACTGGAAAGGAGCAGGGCAATCCTAGCCCCCTCAAAAAAGTCAGGGTAGTAAGTGAGGTAAACACAAAGATAGAGATGTCGAAAGGGAGAAGGGCAGGGGTAAATGGAGAAAGTGACAAAGGCAGTAAGGACAGGGGTGAGGCAAAAAGGAGTAAGTCCTTCAGGAAATGGAGGGTAATGAGTACCAATGCCCATAGTCTGGGCAACAAGCTCCCTGAACTGGTGGCCTTGATGAAAGAGGGATGCCTGGATATCGTAGCAGTCATAGAAACATGGTACACAGAGAACCATGACTGGGATGTTAACATACCAGGGTACACCACCTACAGGAGAGACAGGGAGGGGAGAAGGGGGGAGGAGTAGCTCTCTACTGTATGTAAGGGAAGGGATAAAAGCAACTGAACAAAAGAGTAAACAGGGAGGAGAGGAGGCACTGTGGGTCACCTTAGAGACTGGAAATGGCACCACAATCTGCACAGGGATTGTATACAGACCCCCATGTCAGGGGGAAGGAATGGACAAGGATATGATAGATGGCATTCTTAGGATGGCAGAGAAAGGGGAGATACTGTTGATGGGAGACCTGAATAAGCCAGATGTTAACTGGAGCACATTTGTTGCATCCACATCCAAGAGCATGGCCATTCTCGATGCCCTACAGGTGGCATGCCTCAGACAGCTAGTTTTGGAACCCACTCATGAGGGAGCAATCTTAGACCTCATTCTCTCAAATGGGGGACTGTGAGAGGATCTCAGATCTAGAAGTGGGTAGCCATCTGGGAACAAGTGACAATCAAACAGTGTGGTTCATGATAAACTCAGCTACAGAGTCAAGCCATACAAAAGTGAGGGTACTGGATTTCAGGAGGGCTGACTTTGGCAAGATGAGAGAGTGCCTTAGAAAAGCACTAGCAAACAGGCTAGAAGGAGGGGTAGAACAACAATGGGAAAACATCAAATCTGCCATCACAGAGGCAACAAGCCTTTGTGTGAAGCAAATAAACAAGTCAAAACAAAAAAAAAGACATTATGTTTCTCAAAAGAGGTGGCAGGGAAGGTCAGTGAGAAAAATATAGCATTCTGGAAGTATAAGTAAACACAGAAGGAGCAGGACAGAGAGCTGTACCAGTTAAGGCAGAAGGAAGCAGGGAGGGAAGTCAGATTAGCAAAGGCCCAAACTGAGGAAAAGATATCCAACTCAGTAAAAAAGGGGGATAAAACCTTTTATAGGTACATCAGGGAGCGTAGAAAGACAAAGGGAGGGATAGTGAGGCTGAACAGAATGGATGGTGGGTGGGCAAAGAGGGACAATGAAAAAGCAGGGATACTGAATGAATATTTCTGCTCAGTATTCACAAAAGAGGAGGAGGGGGAGGTGTCTAATCCAAGTAACAGAAGCACTCTAGATAAGGGAGTCGATCCCAGTCCTTTCACAGAAGAAAGAGTTCTGAAGGAACTCCTAAAACTGAAGGTGGACAAAACAATGGGCCCTGGTAGAATTCACCCCAGAATTCTAAAAGAATTAAGGGGAGAAGTAGTGAAACCACTGACTACCCTTTTTAACAAATCATGGGAGGATGGTGTGGTATCTGAGGACTGGAGGAAGGTGGATGTGATTCCTCTTCACAAAAGTGGGACCAAGACAGAGGCAGGAAACTACAGACTTGTCAGTTTGACCTCTGTGGTATGGAAAGTGATGGAATCACTTCTGAAGGAAAGAATTGTTGAGTACCTAGAGACCAGTGGGGCACAGGACCCAAGGCAGCATAGGTTCACAGCAGGAAGGTCATGTCAGATGAATCTAATTGATTTGTTTGACTGGGTGACTAAAGTAGTAGACCGGGGAGGGGCTGTGGACATGGCCTACCTAGACTTTAGCAAGGCATTTGACACAGTCCCACACAAAAGATTAATAGTCAAATTAACCAGCCTGGGAGTGGATTCCAGGGTGGTAGCCTGGGTAAAACATTGGCTGGACAACAGGACATAGAAGGTAATTGTAAATGGAGTCCACTCTGAAGAAAGAGGGATTACTAGTGTGGTACCGCAGGGTTTAGTACTGGATCAAGTCCTTTTTAATGTCTTTATAAATGACATTGCAAAGGGACTGGAAGGAAAAGTATGCCTCTTTGCAGATGACACAAAGATCTGCAACAGGGCTGATACACAAGGAGGCGTGGAAAGGATGAGAAGGGACTTGGCAAGGTTGGAGGAATGGTCAGAAGTATGGCAGCTTGGATTCAGTGCAAAGAAGTGCAAAATAATGCACCTGGGAAACAAAAACCCAGGGGAAAATTACACTAAGGGGGGAGGTAATAACAACAACAAAAATGGAAAGGGACCTGGAGGTAATCATTTCAGATGACCTTAAGGTTAACAAGCAATGTGAGAAGGCAGTAGGGAGGGCTGGGGGGATACTGGGATGTATAGGGAGAGGCATCACTAGCAGAAAACAGGAAGTTGTTTTCCCTCTGTACAGACAGTTGGTGAGACCCCATCTGGAGTACTGCGTCCAGTTCTGGAGACCCATCTCCGCAAGGACATAGACAGGATGGAGGCAGTCCAGAGGAGGGCAACTAAAATGCTGCAGGGTCTGCAAGAGAAGCCATACAAGGAGAGACTAAAGGAGCTTAATATGTATACCCTTGAGGAAAGGAGGGAGAGGAGGGACATGATAGAAACTTTTAAGTACCTCAGTGGAATCAACAAAGTCCAAGAGGGTAGCATCTTTCAGAAAAAGAGATGTGCAAGAACAAGGGGACACAATTTGAAGATGGGGAGCAGTTTAGGGGCAATGTGAGGAAGTATTTTTTCACAGAGAGGGTGGTGGGCACATGGAACAGCCTTCCTGAGGAGGTTGTGGGGGTCTAAAACTGTGGGAGAATTCAGAAATACACGGGACAGACTTGTGGGGGGTAGGAAGAAATAGGCTATTGGTTAACTAGGATCTGCAGTTTATCCTGTAGGTATGGAAATGGGTAGACTAGGTGGGCCAAGTGGTCCTTATCTGCCATCAAAGTCTGTGTTTCTATGTTATATGTCTGTTGCACTTAAGGGGGGGCACATATCTGATATTGTTCAGTGTGCTGTGGTACACCTTCTGTGGGTGTGTGCCTTCCCTTAAATGTTGTAGGTTAGGTTATATCTCCATTGGAGTTAAGGGGGAGCACATATCTCATATTATTCAGGGTGCCTGGGTACACCTTCTGTTGTGTGTGCCTCCCCTTAAATATTACTTGTTCTGCACTTAGTGTTAGGGTTAAGTTCTCAGTGTGTGTTAGGTTATATGTCTGTTGCACTTAAAGGGGTACCCCCCTTAAGTGCAACAGACATATAACCTAACACACATGTGTGAGAATGCTCAGGGTGATGAGGTACACCTTCTGTCATGTGTGCCTCCCATTACATAGTACTTGCTCCAGAATTAGGCTTACAGAAAGCTGTTCCTGCTACTGTCAGAAAGGAATTTCTCACTTCGGGTGTGAATACAGCTAAGGATTGATGCATGGAGAGCCCTGCCCTCCCACACGCCAATACAGATACCATTACAGTGGTGGGAGCATAAGGCCTCCACATGGAAATAATGAAAGAATTACAATCTCTTAAGAATTATTGATGCTTGGGAGCACAGGGCCCAGAGGGCCTTGAGCTCCCCCAACCAAATAAGGGTAAGATTAGACTTTCTCAAAAAGTAAGGAAATTCATTGCAAAAAACTTTGTTAATGCATCAGTTAGGGTTCATATTAAAACAGCAAAAGTATGGAAATGTGGTGTTAGGGTTCCCAACTCTAACACCCCCCAACCCTATCATCCCACCCCACCACCTACCATTCACACACCAACAGGTGTCGGGCAGTGCCTTGGGGTCATTGGCCTTAACACTCACCCCTTTCTCCTATACTGTACCATCTCAGCTTCCTTACACATGGAATGGGGTGAACATTAGGGATGACAACCCCAAGGCACACCCCGATGCCTATTGGTGTGTGGAGGGGTGGGTGGTAGTGATTATGGGATGTTAGGGGTTGGAAACCCTACACCACATTTGCTAGTTTTGTTGTTTAATATGAACTTAACTGATGCATTAACAAGGGTTTTTTGCAATGAATATATATATATATATATATATATATTGGGGTGGGAGCTTCTAGAGTATGATAAATGGAGAGATCTTCACTGGAGTGTGATAAATGAGGATGAAATCAGCACAGTGATGATAAATGCCATTTATCCATACTGTGTTGATGTCACCACTCACTCACTACAACCTGCATTCTAAATTAAACTGCTTTACAAAACAGTTTATTTTTCTCACTGAAGCATACAAGTTACTCAATTAGCATTACAAAGTACACTCACCTCTGTGCTATAGTGTTTCTGAGACTCCCAGCCCAATAATGTACTGATACCAGCTTCACTACAGCCTGCATTCTAAATGAAACTGCTTCATGAAACAGTTTCTCTTTCTCACTGAGGCCTAAAAGTTACTCAGTTACATAGAAACACAGAAGTTGACAGCAGATAAGGACTGCAAGGCCCATCCAGTCTGCCCATTTTTTCCTTCCTTATGCAATTACCATTGCAAAGGAAACTCACCTGTGTGCCATGGAGTTTCTAAGACTCCCAGCCCATTCAGAAAAACTCATATACATACTCACACACCACACACAGAAAGAGCAGAAAGCACACAGAAACAGAAAAAGAACACAGAAAAACATATTTCTAAAGCTCCTACCCCTATTGTATAAATAGCACACATGATGTGCAGATCATGTGCTATGGAAAATATTCTCACTCTGCAGAGTGAGCTCTGATACTGTCACTCCTGCCTTGGCACTGTGAGTATCCAGAGCTCACCTGCAGGAGTGAGAATATCTATCACACTCCTGCCCATTATGTAATATATATATATATATATATATATATATATATATATAGATACACACACACATATCCATAAAAAGAGTACACATAACGTACCAGATCACAATATTGATCAATGCAGGTGGAAACAGCACTGTCATCTGATAGCTGTAGTTTTTTGTCCTATAAACAATTGAACTTGCTAAGTAAACAGCCATAGAAATTAATGCTTTTAATTATTTAAAACATATGGCAATGCAGACGTTGAATTGAAAAGAGCATGTTACAACAGAAGGGAATAAAGCAGAGCATGAGCCTGTGAGACTTTTGGGGGACTGGAAAAATATTGCTTGGAAAATGTAGATGGTAAACACACATTGCCTATTTTGTTTTCCAGTTCAATCAGTTCCTTTCTCCATCTAATAGATGCACAGCATACATGATTCTGCAAAAAAAAAAAAACATGCAGAAAGCAACCTTCAATTTGCATTGCAGAGGTCAACAGTTAAAGAGCTATTGACACCTCAAAAAAAACCCTTGAAAACCATAATAATTAGATACAATTCTGCTTGCATTCCATATATATTTTTCATCCCCATTAGTATTATTGAGGAAATCTGCATGAGTACATGATCTTTATCCCTTAGAGTTCACCTGCCTCTATAGCTTAATCCTTACTTTAAGTCATACTCTTCTGTTGTGACATCACAATCTGTTGCCATGGGAGTAACTGTTGTCACAAGCAGTGCATTATGACTTCAGGTAGGGAAAAAGCAATAGGAATAGATGAGCTCTTCAGCAACAAAGATCCTGTTTTCACACAAATAACCTCAGTAATAAATAATGGGGAGGAGGAATACAGAACTAATGTGAAATACAAGCAGAACTGTGTCTAAATATGTTTTGTTAAAGTTCTCCTGAAGGTGTCAGCTGCTCTTTAAATGTGTAACTTTCCTTGTTTTCTATTTATCTGAATTCAGCACAGTAGGCCCTATATTCAGCTGGTTGCAAATGTGCTGCACTTGTGCTGCAGTAGTGTCAGTACACCACCGAGATATTCAGAATGATGGCCTCAGTGCTAACACATTTGAATATCGGGCTTCAGCGCAAGGTACTTGTGCAGCACTAAATGTTGAGCTGTACACAGGTGCAGCACAAGGTGGGGGGTGGGTCAGAAAGGAGGACACCAATGAAAGACACAATACAGCAGCAAATGTATGACAACTATGTATTAAATAACAAGTGGGCAACAGCATGTAGAACACAAAATAAAAAAACAAAGAAACAAGGGCACCCGCCGATTATACACACACACACAAAAAAGGCACCTGCACATTACACTGAAAAAAAGCACCCACCTGTTACACCAAAAACAAAAAGGGTATCCACCCATGATACAGAAAACAAAAGAGCACCCACCCATTACACAGAAAAAAACTAACAAAAAGGGCATCATACCCATGACCAGTTCAATGTCCAAATCCCGTTAAGGGGCTGCAGGTGGTGGTGGTGGTGGTGGCAGCTGCTGAAGCTGGTGGCTGCTGGCAGTCTCTCAGTGGCATGGGTACACTCCTCCTCCACTGCACAAGTATCTGTAGCATGTGATCTGTCGCCAGAGAAGATCGCCCCCCCCCCCCAGGCATTGCATCCTGGCACCTTTTTGCATTCCTCCAGGCACCTATGGAAAGAAATACACTGAACTCAACTAGCTGTGCACACAGAATTGGCATAACATACAAAACAGAAGTACAACTGGCCAACACATGGGCCACTATGCCACACCTAGATGGAGTCAAACAACCACAGTGGAATGTGCTTGGCATACTAGAGACAGCAGTATGGACCACAAGAGTAGAGGACTGCAGATACAGTGAATATGCTGTGCTACAGTGGAGACTTACCAAGCCATGCAAGGGGCATATGACACTAGTAAGCATGCCAGGTTTGGAAACGCAGCACATGTGACAGCAGCACCAAGTCAGAGTGCGATAGGTAGCGTACTAGCTCAAGTGGCTAGGAGTTGCATCCACACACCCTCTGCCCTGAAGACCAGGCATCCAGCACACAGGCCAACACAGGTGTGCAGGGCAACAGATAACCATGAGCCACCCTGGCTGGCAGCAAGAACAGTATCAGGCACACACACCAATGGTAAGCACAACACAGCTGTATACAGACAGCACTATCATGCAGCAGGCAGGGTAACACATCTGTGTGCAGTGGCCTTGTACGTGGATGGGCAACTCACACACTGTGCTGCAATCAGTACAGTATCAGTGTGAGATGCAGAGCAACCTGGAGGTAGTCTCCTTCCCAGCAAATGCTGGTTCCACCCTAGGTAGAGGGTTTCCACTTTCACAGAGCCAGTGCAGGACATTGGCCCTGCGAAGACCCAGTTGTGTTATAATGTACGCATGGCCCTACCCCTGTGCCATGGAATTATTTATTTATTTTTTTGAATTTTGATGACCAGGTAGGCCCACTGAGACAAGACAGTCCCTTTTTCAGTGGTGACCTCGGGAATAAAAGCATTCCACAAATGATAGACATTAAACATAGTAGATGGACATTAAACATAGTACCAACAGTGGTTCAAGCAGTAGTAACGTTAACAAGCAGAAATATTCAACAATTTGTTGCAGTAAGTTCATAAGATAGAGAAACATCATACACTTTAGAGCATAAACAACTTTCAGACTCAGTTACACAGGGTTCGGAGAAACCTTGAAAGCATGACATAGTATTAACCCTTGCCTGCTAGGCAGGGGGTTATGTACAGTTACATGTGCCAGTGACAAGGAATAGGTCCTTGTACTGCTGTTTAAACTGCGAGAGGGATGTGCAGGAAGATTGTTCCATTTATGTGCAGCTGCATACAAGAAAGGTCTTTTTCCAACTGCTAAATGAGTTTTAAGTATACTTAGTAATGGTTGGTGAGATGTTCTAAGGGACCTGGTGAATGGTTTCCGGGTCAGTAGGTTAGACAGACTTGGAGGGGAGGGCAGATGAATTAATTTGAAGGTGGTACACAGCAAGGGGTAGTCCAACTTCACCTCAAAACCTGGCCAGTTTAAGATACTGAGCACAGCACAGTGGTGAGTTCGGGCCAGGGCTGAAGCAGCAAATTTGGCAATACGGTGATATCTATGCATGCCTAACTCTGTACCGAATTGATGGCATCACTGTGGAAAGCAAGGATGCACCATAGAGGAGACCTGAGAGTAGTGTTGCAGTAGATATGTCTTTCTGGATTGGGAAGTGAGGTAGGGGCAGTACAGTATAGTAACCCTAGTTTCTGGTGAGTTGATTTTATAATTTTATTGGTATGGATCTCGAAGGACAGGTTATCGTCTAAGGTGATGCCCAGGTATTTAAAGCTTTCGACACATTCCAGCATCACCCCCACTGATGTTTTAACAACCAAAGGCAGTTGGTTATCAAGTTTATAGGTGTGGTGGAATAATATGGTTTGAGTCTTTTTAGTGTTAAGTACTAACAGGTTGGTTTTGAACTAGGCCTCCAAAGCCTGAAAATCACTCTTGAGGTTGGCGTTTATGACATTGACATCTTTAGCAGACCTGTAGAGAATGGTGTCATCAGCATATAATAGAACTGCTGCAGCCCCACAGTTGAGTGGGAGTTAATTGACGAAAATGGAGAATAGGAGTGGTCCCAATATGGAGCCCTGTGGAACACAGTCGGTTATGGAAGCGAGGGAGGATGTGGCACCAGACCATTTTACACACTGGAGCCTGTTGGTTAAGTAGTTGGCTAGCCAGGAGTGGGATGCAGGGTCAAGACCTAGTTGATGGAGTTTAGTGAGAAGAAGTTGGTGGTTGACAAGGTTGAAGTCTTTGGTTAGGTCCACAAAGGTGGCACCTATAGCCTTGCCCTGATCCATTGCCCTGATAATGTCCGCGGGTACTCGTAGTAGTAGTGCTGATTCTGTACCATGCAGGTTATGAAATCCATGCTGATGGATAGTTAAGGCATTGCTGAGTACAAGATGTGAGTAGAGTTGATTATAAAGAATTCTGTCCTGTATCTTGGCTAGGGGGCATAGGATAGATATAGGCCGATAGTTTTCTACCAGGTTTGTGGGGCCACTTTTAATTACAGGGACTACAATTGCAGTTTTCCATTTGTCCGGGATTGCTTGAGAAAGGAAAGATTTTTTTATTAATAGCATTACCGGGTAGGCAATGGCAAGTGCTCCTATCCTAAGGAAATTTGGATGAAGGGTATTGAATCCAGGGGTACTGTCTGGGTTGAGACCCTTGAGTAGTCTGAGGACCTCTAGCCTTGTCACCAGTGTTAGGTGGAAGGTGGGAAGGGTATATTCGGGGTTCATTGATGTTGAGTCAGCTGGGACTGGAGGCAGGTCTTTTTTGTATTTGTCCAGGTTAGTGAAAAAGTGATTTATACTGTACCAGTAGCTATGTCTGCAGGGCTTGATAGTGTGGTACCACTTGCCACCATGGACTGGGGAATGTTTCTGTCCTTTCCTTTAAGGATGGAGTTTTTTTTTTGGGTCTTGAAAGTCTTTGGGTTGGTGAAATTATTTTCTTGTAGGGTGAGGAGGTAAGTCCGCTTGGCTTTGTGGCCTGGGTTTTGCAAGCATTGCACAATCATCGATAGGACTGCCAGTCAGACACCTGTCCTGTTTTTTTGAACTCCTTCCCAAGCTTTGTCACGGGAATGCATCAGTGCTCTAAGATCGTGAGACAGCCAGGGGGAGGTTTTCCCTTAGCTCTTCGAGGCCTAATAGGGGCTAGGGCGTCTAAAATGGTTGAGAAAGAGTTTATGAAGTAGTCTAATGCCTGATTGACATCAGGGAGGTGGTTGATGGGAGTCCAGTCTACTGACTTAAGACGTTCAAGAAAGGCCTCAGCGCTAAACCTCGTTAGGTCAAGCGTTTTAATGAGTTTAGGAGGGGTGACCTGAAATCATCCAAGCAGACCACTAAAGCAGTAGGTAAGGCTAGGGGGATGTTGGGGTGTATTAGTAGGGGTATCAAAAGTCAGAAGAGGGAGGTAATTATCCCTCTTTACATGACACTGGTTAGGCCCCATCTGGAGTACTGAGTGCAGTACTGGAGGCCACACCTTCACAAGGACATTAACCAAATTGAAGCAGTCCAGAGAAGGGCAACCAAAATAGTGCAGGGACTACATCATAAAACATATGAGGACAGATTAATGGAGCTCAATATGTATACCCTAGAGCAAAGGAGGAAGAGAGGTGATATGATTGAAACATTCAAACACCTTAAGGGCATTAACAATGTGAAAGAGTCTAACATGTTTCAATATAAGAAAAATAGCAGAACAAGAGGACACAGCATGAGATTAGAGAGAGGCCGATTAAGGGGTAATGTAAGGAAGTTCTTTTTCACAGAAAGGGTGGTGGATGCATGGAACAGCCTACCTCAGGAAGTGGTGGATATGAATACAGTGCAGGGCTTCAAACTGGCATGGGATAAGCATAAGGAAGCAATACAGATGAGTATGAATAGATAGGCCATTGACAGAGCAAAGGCTGATGGCACATTTATAAGGTAGAAAAAGAAATGGGCAGACTGGATGGGCCTTGCGGTCCTTATCTGCCGTCAACTTCTATGTTTCTATGTTTCTGAATATTATTTCTCCAGACACAATAGGTAGGGGATTGATCACTAAGAGCATCCGGGAATACTCTTGTGATTTTTACCTGCTGGCTGTTATTTGTTAAAACCCAGTCTAGGAGACTGTGATTACTTGATGTCATGTTTAGTCTGATGGGGTGGTGGAGTAATTGTACTAGCTTTGCATCCTCTCGAATGGAGAGGTAGTTTGTCCTTTTGGCACTAAACCAGTTCAGATTAAAATCCCCAGTTTGGATTAGGTCACCATGGAGTAATTTGTCTAGATTGGTTAGGAATTCCGAACAGGCTGAGGAAACAAGGTCCAGGTGCAGGTAGACACACCCAACCATTATCTTGGTGACTTGACCTAGGGTGATCGAGATTATGATGTGTTCATGTTCAAGTGTTTCTGAGACGGGTGCAAGTATGTCGATCAAGAGCTAATTTTTGACGTAGATGAGTAGGCCCCCACACTTTTTGGAGAGACGGTCCTTCCTAAAAGTGTCTTATCCAGTTAGTGCAATTTCTTTTTTTTTTGGGGGGGGGGATACTCTGCCAAGTATCCAACCTGGTCCCTCTCGCCCATTGAATCCCCCGGTCACCCCTGGCTTGCCCCCCAGAGGATGGAGCATGAGCTGGCTCCCCATTCCAGCCCGCGTTCTGGTAACTGGTTGGGATCGGTGACATGAAGGAACCCCGGAGGGCTTCATAGAGGCGGAGTCCCTATTTTTGTGTATTGTGTACCCTCGAGAGCCAGACGGCAGTGACATCAGCGCACTATGTGCGGGCGATCCGCTGACTTCTCCCCCTTGTCCGATGTGCATGCGCTGTTATACACCCAGCCTCCGCTGGGTGTCATTTCTGGCGCGCGTACATCCTCACCACCCGAAGGAAGGAGAGCTGTCGCAGGACGCTCAATACTTCCTTCCCCCTGCCAGCCCCCGGCGGCCCGAGTCCGTTCCCAAACCCAGGTCGCCGGCGTGGTGCGAGGTGTGGCGTCCCGCGCCTCAACCCTCAGCGCCACCGGGCCGGCACCAGTTAGTCCAATTTCATGGGGGGTTATATGGGGCTTTAGCCAAGACTCTGTAATACATAGTACATCTGGGTTGTAATGTGTAGCCCTTGCCTTGAGCTCGGGTATTTTACTTTGAATACTTTGTATATTCATATGGGCTATCTTAAGCCCCTTGAGGGTGGACCAGGTTGGTGTTGAGGAGAAGGAGGTTTGGGATCTCATTTCATTTGGTCCAGGATTGAGCTCAATATTCCCAGATAGTAGCAGAAGACAGGTCAGCAAGTGGGTAGAGGGAGGTGGTAGGAAGTGGGATTTATGGCAAGTTCTGGATTGAGTTCAGACTAATACGGTTTCATTGCGCTGTAGCATGGCCACCACAGTCGGGGGGGAGACATGAGTTTGCGGGTGCCTGATACATGGGGTGCATAGTATGTGAGACCTAGAACTAGGGGCCCAGGAGGAAAAGTCACCCATTCCTGTACTGTACATGTGGTACTGGTTGTAGGGCCAACAGGGTAACGCAGTAGATGAGGAGACCCTTAGCGCTAAGACTTTTCACTGTGACAATTGTTTTAACAAGGGCTAAGAAAAGAAGCTATCAGAGTTGGGTTCTGTTGTATCTGTAGCTTTTAAATTTGTAGAATTAACACTGCTGCCCTCAGGTGGCAGCACCTCAGAAATGACGTTCTACCCCTTTAAGAGAGAGAGAGAGAGAGAGAGCGAGAGAGAGAGAGAGACAGAAAAACCTGAGAGAAGAAGGGGTGGGTCACTGGGAGAAAGTGTGTATTTAATAGAGGATGGGGGTGGGGAAAAAAATCACCCAGAGAAAGAGATACAGTAATCCAGCTCTTAAGCCTGCTTAAGGACTTTTCCCAGGGTAATGAAATAATAATAGGAACAGTCCGAGCGCACTGCTATGTTGGAGAGGTAGTCTGTTAAGCTGGCTCCAGCACCAGTAAAGCAACTTCAGTTTTAGTACCAATCAGAAGGATTGATTATACTCTGGACATTACTGTGTTGGTCATACTCTGGACATTGCTGTGTTGGTTAGACACTGCCAGCTATGCATCACAGTGTCGATCAAACCTGCTAAGGCACATTCAGTGCCCACCAGTGCCTCCCCCTGCCATTAACCCCGTACCAAAGAAGCCCAGCCTTGGTGAGATACTATGGTGTGACACCCAGTGCATATGGCACTGATGCAGGCAGACCACAGTGACCACTGTATGATGCACATGGCATGTCACAGGGGTGTACAGGTACAACAGTGGCCCATGCCTGCCTCTGCCAGACAGATACGCATACCTAATCCTGACCATGTGGCACAACAGACCTGAGTGACAGTGACAGGTGTACCACTCAGGGCTGCGAGCATTACTGCCAGTGCCCTGGTGTAGTACGTCTGTGGCACATGGGACATGTCCCCACATGGAGTAATGCATATCAAGGCACAGTACACGCGCACAGGGCAGCATGCCTGTCACTGTATTGAGCAAAACAGTAGACTGCACAGACCTGACGTATCACAGTGTCAATGGTGGGACAATGCCCCCAGGGTGGGGTGAGTGTTCCCAACCACAACTGCATAGGTACTGCCCACACAGGTGTTAGTGCAGCCTGTCGAGACACACAAGGACATCCATCTCCAACCACAGCAGCATGCAACATAGTGTAGACATGCAAGCCAGACAGCAAAACACACAATGCAGGGTATTTACATGGCGCTTGTCCACAGATCATCCTTCTGTGGGCTGTCCAGTCCTGGCCTCATCACCGCCAGGCATCTTCTCCCACTGCTGCTGGTCCTGGCAGCCCCACTCCTGCTCTCTGGCTTGGCCCTGCTGTGCTCTGGGGTCTGTGGAGGAGGTCATACTGTAGAAAATGTGATCAACAGCATGCAGCAGAACAAGACACAGTGCCACAAACTGTAAACAGGACAAATGCCTTTGTACCGGTACTGTGCAACAGCAGACACAGGTGCATGTTGGGGCTGAACAGGATCATACAGTGCCATATCTTAACACTGTGCACAGCTGTGGCTGACCACACTGACAGGTGTGACCAGGGACAGGGCACAGCCCAGCTACTACACTACATACCCACTGCGTCGTACAAGACTACGAGGAAACCACCTACCTTGGATCACCCAAGAACTGACTGCATGTCAAATCGCACGGGACAAAGCCTGGAAAATGCATAAATCCTCACGCATCCCACAACACCTCTCCACATACTGCATGCTCTGTAACAAGTGCACCAGAGGCACTCGTCTTGCAAAAGCAGAGTACTTCAGTAGCTCCCTCCAGTCAAACCTAAATAAACCCTCAAAATTCTGGAAGTTCATTCACTCTTTTTTCACCCCACCGGCTGCCAATCCCACTCCAATGCTAAATGTTAATAACGCTCTCCTAGCAGAGCCCACAGCAGTCACCACTGAGTTCAATGTGTACTTCTTCACTTGTGCTGCCACCCTCCTCTCTTCTCTGCCCAACACTACACCTCTCGCACCTCCTACAGACATAAAAACCTAGACTAGGCCTTGCTCCTTTTCATTCAAAGACATCTCTGCAACTGAGGCCCTAGATACATTACTTTTTCTCAACCCTTCAAAAGGCAACTCCCCAGATGGATTAGACCCCAAACTTCTATACCTCTCCGCCCCTGCTATAGCAACTCTGCCTGCCAAACTCCTAAACCAATCCTTTGCTGCCGCTGCCATCCCCCATGCATGGAAGCATGCCATTGTCATCCCTCTGCCAAAAGGAGGTGCCCCTACCTCCCCCTCTAACTACCGCCCTATCTCCCTCCTCCCAGCCCTAGCAAAACTACAAGAGCACCTTGTGCTCACGCAACTTACCTACTTCTTCACGGACTCCAAATTCTTCACACCATTCCAGTCTGGCTTCAGGAAGGGACACTCCACCACCTCCTCCCTGATAAGGGTTACAGACACTATCCTGACAGGCATGGACAGTGGACTGATCACCTCAGCCGTTTTTGTCGACCTTGCAAAAGTCTTCAACACCGTCTCCCACCCCATATTGCTCTCGAGTCTTGCTGAATCAGGCCTCTCTGTAGCAGCCACAAACTGGTTCAGATCATACCTCTCTGATAGAACTCAGTCAGAGTCTCAAATGCGATCTCCACCCCCCCTTCCCTTAACTACCGGAGTCCCACAGGGGTCGGTTCTTGGTCCCATTCTGTTCTCTATATTCCTAAACGACCTGCCACTCATCTGCTCTACTTCCTCAATCCACATGTATGCAGATGATACTGTACTCTACTACTCTGGCTCCGCCCCTGATGTGGTACAATCAAACCACCAAGCTGACTTCAACAAGGAACAGCAATGGTTTAGCTCGCACCAGCTCTCCCTAAATGCTAAAAAAACCTGTCACTATGACCTTCGGCACATGACAACGCCTGGCCAGACTACCCTCCCTTCACTACTTCACCACCCTGGATGGCCAAAAACTTGAAGATGTCTCCTGGTTCCTTTACTTGGGGGTCTAGCTTGACAGCCATCTCTCCTTTTCTGACAACATCGATGCTATCTCAAAAAAACTACACCCCATGCTCAGTGCACTATAGGAACTGCAGAAGCCTCCCTTCCTGAGTCCGACGTGAACTGGTCCTGAAGATGATACTCCCCTCAATTGACTGCTGCGACACTGTATACAATGTAGCCCTAAATCCACCCTATCTAAACTGGACACACTTTATAATGCCTTCTGCCGCTTTGCTCTCGATGCCTCTCCCCTCACCCACCACTGCGACCTCTGCCGATTCTTAGCACTACCATCCCTTGAAAACCGCCGCATCTCTCACTGTGCTTAATTTGTCTCCAACCTATGGCTCGGGTCCATCCCCTCCTACCTTGCCACCGTGCTCACAGATGCCCCAGCCCCCTCCCGTCATCTTAGATCCAGTGATTCCCACCAACTTTGAGTCCCTAGGCGGAAGACCTCTGCTGGTCAAGCTGCCTTCTCACACCGGCTACCCAAGCTCTGAAACACCTTCCCACCACAAATTCGGCACTCCACTTCTTACTCTCTGTCTACCGCCCTAGCAAACTTCCTTACTACAAATTGCTCCTGTCCCTGAACCTGCCATTCCCTACTATCCCCTCCCCAGTGCCTGACCAGTGACCTTAGCCTTGCTACAGAAGCTGGCATATAACCCCAATCTTGCACTTATGTCCTGGGCCTATTTTGCCTTATGTACTGTGTATAACTGCATAACTGTGATATACGTCCTCTGTTGTTTACAGCTGTTACTACTGTGCTAATTTACCTTGTCTGCTGCTTCTTGTCACAAAATTGTTATTTGATACTATAATATCCTAAGCATTCAATGTGTGCTGCTAGTATATTCATGCAATTGTGTATCCTTATGCTGCTTTTTTATTTGCTTCTGTTAACTGTTCACTTGATAAACCTGCGTGTTATCATATCCATGTGTACCCCCACCCCCACGTCGCACTGGGAGACGAGCATCTTGTTGCTCAGTGTGCCTTTCCTGGTGAAACAATTGCAATAAATAAATACATAAATACACACCAGTGTTATGTGTTGTAGCTAGGGCTCAGCGCTGTGTACGCAAGGCCCACATTGTACCCCTTTCCAGCCTTCCTCACCACCCCTGTTCAACATACCTGTACATATCAGCTACACACCATATACACCTCATATTACCTAGTAGGATGCATGTATTCCCAGATCACATATAACAGATGCATAGGAACCACACCAGTACAACAGCTGGGTGACACTCTACCGTAGGTGTAGCCCAACATGATGGCAGGTCCTAAAGTGGCACATGCCCTCTTGTACAATAGCTTGCCATGCATTATTCTGTGTATGCATTTCAGCACCCATGCTGCATAACATGGACAGTGTACATGTGACAGACATTGGCCTCAGTAAAATGATGTTGGGTGCACCTAACACCCTGGCTAAAAGGAACCCCATGTCACATGACATAGTCATCCAACCTGACACAGCACCCATAGACATACAGCGAACACGTATCACTGTGGTATCACACACCCTTGGTGTTCAGACAAGTGCATGGCTCCAAGATCCACACTGTGTCCTGTATTATGCAGGGCCTCGGGGGCATGTACAGGGACAGTGGTCCCATACACCTGCATTGGTTATATAGGACAATACAGCAGATCCAGTCCAATAGGATAGAATAGACTCAAAAAGTACACATGGGTGCATTGCACATTTCCTTAGGGAGAGTAACACAGCAGTCCAGTATCATGGAAACCGTAATGCACGCCAGACACTGCAGCAATCATACCTACAACCAGCTGTGCCCACCTGGCCATGGCACCGTGCCGCTGTCAACCATCATAGTATGCATGCTGGTGCAGCATCATGGCATCTCTTCCAATGTATGACATCATGTCTGCACCACATTGGGACATAGACCAAGCACATTTTCAGTGCTAGCGCTAATACGATAGCGTTTAGGGCAAACCTGCCATATTTAAACATTGCATGCAATTGAGCTAATTTCCCAGTTGGAGGGAAAATTCCACATTTTGCATGTAATTACTGGAATGTATTTATTCATTTACATGCCTTACTGGACCTGAAGCATATAAAAGGAGCAACGGGCACCACACAGATTCCACAGAGGGACTACAGGCAGCTATAGGTAATTGTATTGTGGAATGGCTTACAATAGAGAAATGGATGATCATAGTACTGTGTTTATGCTGTACTAGGAACACTGTGTTCATGCTGTATCAGGACTAGACTGTATTCACACATGACCAAGGGCTGTGTTAGGCAGGCTACTAACTGTGTGCTGGGCCTGGCCATTCAGGAACACATACATGTGTTGGCAAGTGGGCACGGAGGCCTGCAAGGCAATGTACATTTGCTCAGTGCTCTGCTGTGTTTATGCAATGGTCACTGCTGTTTCCCCTCCCCATTTCCAACAGGGACCTTGGAGGAAGCAGTGTGACCCAGGGAAAAAAAGTTCACAGAGGAGGAAGTGCTGGCCCTGATCCAGGCCTGTGTGACATAGCAGAGCCTTGTAAGCAAAAGGAGGGGGACTAGGGCCAAAAAAAGGAATGAATGGGTCGACATAACAGAGAATGTCAGTGCCATCAGTGGAAGATGCTGCTCCATCCAGGAAGTCAAGGAAAGGCTGACAGACCTGAAGAGACAGACGAAGGAGGTCTTAGTAAAGGTCTGCCAAGACCTCTAGACCACAAGCAGTGGCCCCAGTACAGCTGTCCCCTTAGCCCCCGCAGAGGAGGTGATGGCCTCCACCCTGTGCCCAGTAGTGGTGGCGGGCATCAAAGGAGGTGGCTATGAGAGCCAGGTTGGACCAGCACAGACACACGAGTGACTACATTAGCCCCCTTTTTGTGTGTGTGTGTGTGTACATACACAGCTGGTGTGCTGTGCATGGGGGGAGAGAAGGCTTTAGTGGTCCCAGCTGTATAGGCAAAATGCACAGGCCCAGAATGTACAGCACCAGTCTGTAGTATGTGTACACATCCTATTATAGGCATAGACATACATCCTGCATGGTCCACGGATCATCATGCACATGGGACATCACTGCTGCATGCACTGTCTGTAATGGTGTACCTGTTTGCAGGTTGGACAGGCCCACTAGTAAGCCTTGATTGTTCCATGTGTTCCCCCAGCTCTTCTGGGTTTCATGTCACCTACTACCCTCTACACCGCCTTGCATTTATCGTCTGTTCAGACAGTGTTGGTGGCACTGCAGGTATATTTAGGGGGGACACAGAGGTAATGTATCACATTTATGTGGACTATTCACATGCATGTGTCACCCTGGTTCCCCCCATTGATTTCCCGGGTTGGCTGCTGTATCAACTTTGCAGCTGGGCTCCCAGTACCCCAGCAAACCCTTGACTGTTGGAAGTGTTACACAATGGGTGTAGGGTGTAGGCTGCATGCTGGTATCCAGCTATGCTGGCAGGGTGGACATCTGTGGGGTAATAGCCTACGGTGCTACATGTGTGTCATCTCCTGTGTAATCATTGGTAATGGGGTGTGTGGTGTGTACAGCACTGTGGGTGTATGGTCACTGCACTGCAAGGGTGGCATGGGTGGCGATATGCATTACACTGGACCTGCATGCTGCCATAGTTAGCACACAGGCATGTACATTAGTCTGCAATATCTCTCTTTTCTCTTCTCTCAACAACAAAGTCCATTGGACAGGACACCATCTTGGAGCATGGGCAGGAACTGTCATGGTGGTGGCTACCCCTGAGGCCTACCCATGCTGGGGCACAGTTGGACTCCAGCAGCATGGAGGAGGGTGAAGATGATGAGGACGTGGACATGAATGACACCTATGTGGAGCAGTGGAGGAGAGAGGGGTTCCAGTTTAGACCAGGAGGAGTTGCCTGCCTCTGTTGGCCTCCCCACCAGCTGGTCTTCCTACCAATCAGGGCCAGTCACCCCCTCCCTGGCATGGCCTTTGCTGTGCTACGTCATTCACTAACCTTGGCATAGCCAGGGCTTATTCACCCAGGATCAAGCCACCAGCATGATCACCACCTTGGCCCCCCCAGCCAACCCCACCAGCCCAGTCACCGCAGTGCCACTCCATGACCATGGCACTGACATGGTCAGTGCCCTGCCCCCCCCAAGGCCAATCCCGCCATCTCAGCTACAGTTGTGCTGCCACCACCAACAGAATAATGCACAGCACCAACCATGGTGCAAACTCAAGCCGCACAATGTTCTAGGGTGCAGCCTGCCCCTGTCCCCTGGAACAGTCCAAGCAGACAGCAGGAGGCGGTAAACAGGCAGCTGTTGCAGTCAGCTGAGGGGGCACAGAAGGGCATGCAGGAAGAACTGGTCTGCATTCACCACATATTTCAGGACCAGGGGCGTCATGCAGTCAGAAATTCTGGAGGGGCACAAAATCCCAACCTCTTTAGGGGGGTCCAGGGGCATGTTCCCCTGGCAAAATTTGGAAATATTTAAGTCAAATGGTGCATTTTGGTGACTTTTAGCAGTCCAGAAAGCTGTTTCCCAACAAGCTAAATGCCATAATACTGATATAGGCTAGAGCAATGATAAATTGTTCTTGTTCTTTGTTCAGTCTACATATAGTGTTACCGTTTGTATTTTAAAGAAAGTGTTAAAGAATTAGTCAGAACTTTTGCATTTTGCGAGTCTTTTATCATATATACTGTAAGCAGCTAACTGCTTAGTCCACTCCTAGCTGATCCATTAACTGCTACATGACAGAAATGCACCATTTGAATTTTCATTTGGAGTCCTCTACTATAAATGTTATACCTGAAAAATAATGACACATCACCTGTTCTTGCTGTTTTTTTACTATCGGAAAAACTAATGGCTGAGCTGAGGTCACTTCGGCAGGCACCCCTTCCCAATACACACACACTGGAGCTGCAGACCAGAGGCAGAGGGGAATACGGGAGGCGGATGAGACCTTCTGTCATCCAGTTGCTTCAGATCCCTGCGGCAGGGATCTGAAACTAATGGCTGAGGTGGAGGTCTCATCCGCACTTCGTTAGCCCCCCATCTCAAGTAAACTGAACAGCAAACAAAGTCATAACCCCATGGATGGCATGCCTGCCTGCTGATGACAGTGCCGCATGGGCAATGGTAAAGGTTTATCACAGAATATCTAATGCATGCATTACATATAGTAAAACGCAAAGCCTTTTGTGATGAGGGAGCAAGGAACAGTAATATTTCCACTGCATCTAGAGGCAACAGGGTAATAGTTACACAATCAATGAATTAGATATTCTGTGGTGAACCCTTGCCCATAGGGGTGTAGCCAGAAATGTCTGTTTTGTACACACAGTCTTCAACTGCTGCCCCCAATTAGGAAATGTACACATCTTCTCCAAATGCTACCCATTTACAAACAAATCAGGTTGTTGTCAGATGGCTCCTCTAATCTCTAAAGAGGTTATACACAGATCTGCCTCCTAAACAATAGAAGTTTAAACAGATACACTACTCGGTGGCCTACACTAACTCAAATACTACAGAATAGATTGATTATGTTAACAGAAACGCATATTGTTCGGGACAGGCACTCAACAAAACTGTACACAAATGTGTACTGTGCTTATGCCTGTCCACACCCTTGCTTGCCCATGCAGCAGTGTCATCGGCAGGCAGGCGTGCCATCCATGTGTTTTTGACTTTGTTGTATGGTTCACTTTTGGGGGGGGGGCTACCGAAGTGCTAATGAGACCTCCACCTCAGCAGTATAGCACTGTGGTTTAAGGCTCTGAGCTGCAAACCTGATGACCTGGGTTTGAATCCCACAGCCCCCACATACTGCATACTGTGTGACCCTGAGCAAGTCATTTAACTTCCTTGTGCTCCCAGGTCACACCTGTAAACAAGCTTTCAATTAGTGTGTGTCTCCTGGTTAAAAAAAAATCTGAAAAAAACAAAGAGCAGACAAAGAAGGGTCACTCCCATGGGGATAGCTGCTCATAAGCACTACAATATGTAGAAATGAGAAAAAGGACTCAGCACTCTGTATCAAAAAGCTGCTTGTAGACATGTCAGGTTGTTTTGCCAAGTTGTGTGAAAGGAGATTTACTGTGAAAAAGAACAACAAAGGCAGTATTTGCAGGGCAGCACAGGGAGGCTACACACTAATATCAATGTTTCACACTCATTGCAGGTGCTTTGACAAAGCACACCTCATGTAATGAGTGTGAAACATTGCTATTAGTGTGTAGCCTCCCAGGGCTACTACAACGGACACTGACACTGCTTTTGTCCTTTTTCACAATAAAGTTCCACAACTTGGCAAAAGGACCTGAAATGTCTACAAGCAGTTTTTTGATACAGACTGCCACTGACGAGTTCTTTTTGCTCATTTCTAGTTACAGAAAGTCTAGTTGCCTCACACTGGATGCCCTCAACATGGCAATTCACAGCTCAATATTTGCACTTGTTGACTACGGCCTGGCCATCTATGGGTCAGCCACAGATACGGCCCTACGTCGCATCACAGTAGCCATGAACAAGGCTTGTCGATTTCTCACAGGCGCTGAGCACCTTACACACACCTGTAATCTTTACACTTAAGCCAACTGTCTTCAACTACATGAAAGAATCCACTTCCAAACCTGCTTGTTAGCTAAGAAGATATTTCTTGAATTTCTGCCCTCTTGTGTCAGGGACCTGCTCAGCCCTCATCAGCCTACTTGTAACACCAGGAGCTCTCACACTCACATTTTCAGTGTTCCTAGGTGTCGCACAGCCTTATCACAGCGTGCCTTTGCCCTATCGAGCTCCGCTTTGGTTCAACTCACTCCAGCTGCATCTCAGCTCTACCACCTCAATAGGCTCATTCAAACTCAATCTGCGTTATCAACTTCTTGCAAGAGCCACCTGTGTTTGCCACCACTAAACCTCCCTCTCACATAACCACACAGTGCTTAGCCTGCAACATCTACAAACATCAGACCTGTTGCTACCTCTTGCACTTACCACTCCCTGCCCAAATTCCCCTACCCCCTCCTACCTTCCCCTCTTCCCCTCCTCCTCTCCATTGCCACCTACTGCATCTCTCCTACCAGACAGCAGCTAGGCCGGTTTCCTCCACCCTCTACCCCCCAGCACGCTTTGACTGACACCCAGTACTTCCTGACAAAGTTATTCTATTGCCCACTTTATGTTATCAGAAGTTGCCTGTAAATTGTTGGGGGAGCACAGTTGTACCTTTTAATAGCACAGTGTGTGTGTTTGCCAACACAAAACGGCACTTGTATTATTAGAACCCTGCTTATAGCACAAATGAAGCAGGAAGAGAGCTTAGTAGTCCACTGGAGTCATTCTTTGAACTACAGGCTATGTTTACAGATGAAGTTTTATTTTGGCAGCATTTTTCCTGTGCCTGGGCCATGCATGAGTGGCAGATGCACAGGATACTCTTAAAACAAAAGCTTCTTTTAAATATTTGTTAATCACAACTTTTGCAAGTCCTGTGACCCTTATTCAACTTCCAGGGCACTTACAGGCATTTAACTCAATCCTGTTGCGAGCAGGGTGCACGTGGGCAGGGGCGTGCGTCATTGCGCGCAGAGACGCTCGCCTTTGTATGTTTGCTGTGTCCTCTGGGGACATTAGGGATGGAAGGACCGAGTTAACTACAGCAGGTAATAGTGGTACGTTTGTTACCTTTCAGTAAACAGTAGTTTTATTATTCTTACTCAATGTCGCAAAGCAAGGTTAAAAGGGTCAAAGCTGCCAAAAAAAGATTATGTATTCAATGCAACACATACACACACAAGTCACCTTGCCCCGAGTTTATTTGTGAGAAATGCAACTTAATTGGTATGCTACAAAAAGAACTTGAAACATTAAAACAAAGACTGGAAACACAAAAGGAAATTATCCTACTTGAGAACTTTATTGATGAAGCCTTGTTAAGTACAAGTACCCTTCAAGTAACCACACCTGGAGATCCTAGGCCTAATAAAATGGTCGTTGACACTAATAAAGACATTGAGGTAATTTTACCCTCAAATGATACTGTGTCTGAAAAGGTTATTACTTTCTTACCATTATATAACAGCTTTGATGTTTTGATTAATGATAATGAAGACCAACAGTTCCCTATTGTAACAGACTCACCAAATAACGCTACGTAATCCTAAACTACTGACCTACCCGATACCTCACCCCTTACCATATTTTCCTCAAATGCATCTTCAATGAATAGGGACATAGTGGTAATTGGAGATTCAATTCTCAGGGGTGTAGATACAGTAGTTTGTCATGGGAGAAAAGCCCACACAAAAGTAAGTACACTCCCAGGTGTTTGTGTAAAAGACATTTGAAGACTCCTGGATGGGCTTTTAGAAAATAGATTCAAACTTTTTGTACTTTTGTATGTAGGTATAACTGATTTACCTACTAACAATCTGTCTTATGTACAATCTGGGTACATAGACATCATTAATAGGGTTCTTGATAAAAAAGGGGAGATAATAATTTCCGGAGTGTTACCTACTGAAGGGAGAAATACCTACAAAAACAAATCAATTACGATCCTAAATACATGGTTACACCAACTGTGTCACGAAAGAGGAATAGAGTTTATGGACAACCTTACCACTTTCTCTAATAAAGCTTGTTTCAAATATGATGGAATACACTTAAATAACTTTAGTACTAGAATTTTGGGTAAAAAGATTAATGAAGTCTTATCATTCTATTTAAACTGGAAAGTGGGGTGGATGGGAGAACAGTAGGTTATGATATCATTCACCAGTCTAATACCCTAGGGAGGCCAAATCAACTATGTCACAATGTTACCCACCCTAGTAAAAATTTCCCTAGCCCTTTATACCCAATATGGAATGGACTATTGACTAATGCCAGAAGTCTGGCTAATAAATTTGATGAACTCAAACTCAGGTTGTATGATCACGATATCCATTTGGCTTTAGTCACAGAAATCTGGGGTACTGACAGTGATACTTGGGATAGAAACATACCAGGTTATAATGTCTTTATGAAAAATGGGAAGCTTAGAAAAGGTGGAGGAGTGGCCATATACATTCACAATACTATAAAATGTGAGGAGATGATCGAAGATGTGGAAGCGATTGAAGCATTGTGGGTTAAAATACATCCCCACAATGGTGCCTCAATAAAATTGGGCTTAGTATACAGACCACCCTCTATACCTTTAGAAAATGATAATAAGTTTTTGGAGCACATTAGCAAATTGAACCCATCTGATAACATAATTATTATGAGAAACTTTAACCTGCCTTATATTAATTGGACTTCACATAGCGGGAATAGTAAAACTGAATTCTCATATCTTGATACTTTCACACAGATAGGCCTTGATCAAATAGTAATGTGTGCAATCAGGAATGACAAGACATTAGACATTATACTAACCAATATGGGTAACAGCATTGCTGATGTCCTTACTACGATGCCCTTGGGTAATAGTGATCATTTATGTGTAAACTTTAAGGTTCTGGGTCAAACCAGACAATCTGGGATGGGGTCACTGAAAAACTTAACCTCAGGAAGGCCAATTATATTTCCATGAAAGAACAAATGGCAAAATGGGACTGGGAAAAATATTTCAGAGATCGTTCAGTGGAGTGGAAATGGACTTACTGACCTCAAAGGTAAAAAGTGAGGTTAAAAAATATATACCTACTTTGAAAAAATATCCCGCTAAAAGAATACCCTCAAGCTGGATGAAGTCTTCTATAAAAAACTTATAAACAAAAAGAGTAGAATGTTTAAAAGCATTAAAAAAGGTAACCAGCATTTAGTACCAGCATATCAAGTATTGATTAAGAATATTAAACTTAAAATTAAACAAGCAAAAACTGAACACGAAATATTTATGGCAACAAAAGTTAAAGATAACAAAAAACTTTTTTTTCCCATATTAATTAAGGGGATCTTCAAATTCAGTGGGCCAATTTACTAACAATACAGGATTATCCACTAATAGTAAAGAAACAGACGATATTCAGAACAGATAGTTTTCCTCTGTGTTTAATAAACCCACTGTTAGTACTATGGAGGATAAGCAAGTATCCATACCTGGAATAATAAAGATTAAACCAACTGACATTCTTGAGAGGCTAAAAAAATTAGATGTCAACAAATCTCCAGGTCCAGATAATCTCCATCCCAGGGTATAGGAAGAACTTGCGGACTACATTTACATACCACTGATTGATGTATTCCAGCATTCCCTGGACTCCAGCATTATTCCTTTAAGTTGGAGAGTAGCTACTGTTGCACCACTCCACAAACAGGGACCTATTTCAAAACCAGAAAATTTTAGACCAATAAGTTTGACTTCCTTATTGGGCAAAATATTTGAAGGAATAATTAAGGACTATATCCAAGAATATCTATCAATCTTAGGGGCTATAGACCTGTACCAACATGGGTTCATTAAAAACAGATCTTGTTTAACAAATCTGTTATGCTTCTATGAAAAAGTAAACAAAGAGATTGATAATAAAAACCCAGTTGACATCGTATTTTTGGACTTTGCAAAAGCCTTTGACAAACTACCACATTTTGAATTGGTCAGATCACTAAGGGACTTAAATTTGTGTCCCAGTATTACTCACTGGATTGCAAACTGGTTGGTGGGGAGACAACAGAGGGTGGAGGTGAATGGAATTTTCTCTGATTGGGTTGGAGTTATGAGTGGTGTTCCTCAGGGGTCAGTTCTGGGTCCAGATTTATTCAACATCTATATCTCTTCATTAAAAATAAAGCTACCAAACGTGTGGTTGTCTAAACTTGCAGACGACTGCAGATTGGAAACAGTGGTCATCACTCTAGAAAATAGTATAACATTGCAGGATGCACCGAACCATATTTTCTCCTGGACGACACACACCAAACTAGAATTAAATATTAACAAATGTAAAGTTATGCATTTGGGTTCAAAAAACAGGCAGTGTAACTATACCCTTAATAATACCCCCTTAACTGTAACTACATGTGAAAGGGATCTAGGAGTGACCATAAGTCATGATTTCAAATTTAATACACATTGTAGAAACCAGGTGAGAAAAGCTAATCAGATGCTGAATTGTATCATTAAATATATTTTTATTTATTTTATTTTATTAATCTCGATGATTACAAGTACCTTTGAGTACGAGCTACTCATTTACAAAGGTTCCACATCAAAGGAAGGGGGAAACATACATACAAAGGTTGGTAATGGTAAACAGGCATAGTACAGACATGGTTGACATTGTTATGCGGCTGTAAAACAATTTAGAGATAAAGGATATTATTAGAGAGCAACGTAAGAACAGGAAGATAGATGATGAAGCAGACTGAGGGAATTAAGAAGGAAGGAGACTATTAGCCTTATATTGAGTAGTAGGGTGCCAGAGAGAAGTAGGTAGGCTGAGGGGCCTTTGTCGTTAGGTGGGAGAGGGACGGAGGGAGGGGATCGGTACAGGGGAAAAGAAAAGGAAGTTTGAAGAGTGGAGGAGCGAGGGGGGAGGGGGAGGAGGGTGGAGAGAGGGGAATGAAAAGGGTCACAAGGAAAGACAGAAGCCAGAGAGAGTAAAGCCAGGAGTGATGAAGGACACAGGTCACAAACGACTAGGCGGAGAAATGGAGTAGTCCTTTAGTAGAAGCAGTCACATTTGGAGGTAGTGGTGAGGTAAAGTCAGAGATTCTGTTTAAAGGGTCCAAGTGTTGGGGAGGAAAGTGCTTCTTTGTTGAGGGTATTAAACCAAAGAGGAGCCCTATAGGTGAAGGACCACTGACCCAAGGAGGTACGACATCTGAGAACCTGGAGGGTTTGGGATTGGGCACTATGCGTTTGTTGAGAACCCCAGAGGGCATGAGACCAAGAAGAATCTTTTTGGTAAGCAGGCAGGTCTGATACTGAATTCTGTTGAGGAATGGTAGCCAACAAGCCTGTGCGTAGAGGTCACAGGTGTGCATGTCTCAGGCAGTGCCCATTAAGAGCCTGTAAGCTTCGTTGAGCGAGATTGAGATTTTACGGAGGGCAGTTGGAGAAGCAGAGCCATAGATAGCCAGACCGTTGTCAATGATAGAGGTGACAGAGCTGTACATGGCGAGTCTGAGGGCATCCGCAGTCAGACAGTGCTTATGCTTGTGTAGCAGACCAATTTGCATATTTGTGGCATTGGCAACAGTGTCAATATGCCATGTGTAGAAGAGGGTACTATCCAGTGTGATACCAAGGTATTTGAACACCGGGACATGTTCGAGTAAGTTCCCTGCATTGTACATGATATTGAGGACCGGGATTTGTGCCTGCTCCGTGGATTACAGAAGGTCATTACTTTGATCTTGCTGTAGTTCATAATGAGTTTATGTGTTCTGAACCAATCTTCAACATGCTTGAAGTCAAGCTGCAGCTGTGTTTCAAGGAGTTTAGTGTCATGATAGCTAGAAAAAAGCACTGCATCATCCGCATAGATTAGCATTTTTTGCTGGCAGATACCAGGGAGACTATTGAGGAAAAGTGAGAAGAGTAGAGGTCCCAGGAAGGACCCCTGGGGGACTCCAGAGAGGACTGGCTTGACTTCAGACATGACACCTGCTATCCTGACCCATTGCGTCCGATTCCTGAGGTAACTGGCAAACCATGGAAGGGCATCATTGGAGAGCCCAATGTAAGACAGTTGCCTAAGGAGTAGAGAGTGATTAACAGTGTCGAAGGCCTTCGTCAGGTCAATGAAAACTGCTCCCCCACAGTTTCCTTTGTCAAGCGTATCATGAATAAAACTCATGAGTTCCAGGAGAGCCGTGGTGGTGCTGTGACCTTTTCTGAAGCCATGCTGTTCTGGGCATTGGACTTCATACTTATCCAGGAATTCGACTAGCTGGTCCGACACTATTCGTTCTAATGCCTTAGATAATGGGGGGAGGAGTGAGATAGGCCTGTAGTTGGAATGAAGAGACATGTCTCCACTTTTATGCACCAGTGTGACAGTTGCCTGTTTCCAGCGAGAGGGGAACTGGCCCAGTCTTAAGGAGAGGTTAAAGATCTTTGTCAGGGGTTCAACAACCTCATCCAGAACTAGGGCCAGTAGTTTGTGGTCAAGGGAATCCCCACTGTACCCAGACTTGCAGATGGCCTTGCAGATATAGTTACGAGCCACACGAACCTCTTTGAAGAAGAATTGTGGTGCTGGATGAGCATTTAGAGTGGTCACGTGGGGGGTATTGGGGGAATGGTCATCGAAGAAATTAGGAGGAAGCACATTAAGCATATATCCAGCAGAACCAGGGAGGTACTACTTCCTCTTTACATAGCACTAGTTAGGCCCCATTTGGAGTATTGTGTACAAATATGGTCACCTTATAGAAAGGAGGACATCAGAAAGGTTGAATCAGTCCAACATAGATTTACAAGACTAATTACAGGTTTAAACCAGATACCTCATGAACAAAGACTGAACATTCTTAATCTATACTCATTGAAATATAGAAGAATAAGGGGAGGCTTGTGTATGCTGCACAGGGTAATTGATGACAACACCTTCGTGACAGAAATTGGTCTGAGGTTAAATCAGGACAGAGTCAGTGATAGGAGACATCCTAAGCAACTACGATCTGATAAATGGAATACGCTGTCTGGGAAATACTGGTACAGTCAAAGGGTAATTACCCTATGGAATAACCTTCCATTAGAGGTAATAGACAGCAAAAATGTAAATGTTTTTAAAACCAGACTGGATAACGTGATGAGTGCTGAAACCAAATATGGGCTATAACTATCTCAATTTGGCAAGCATAAAGGACAAAAGTCTATTAAAGCTTGACTGATCTATGAAATCTATGCACCATTTGTTCCCCCAGTTTTTTCATTGATGTCTACCATTACCAGCTGTTTATTTAACTAGAAACAACTCATTGTAATTTGCCTGTACCCAGTTACCTGCCTATATGTTCTGTACCTATAATTTAACTGTTTATTTGTAATTAGTTCTGATGCATAGCTTATGTAAAGAGCTTTAGCTCAAAGGTTGTAGCCAAGCAAATTAAATAGAAAGCCATAGAAGTAATGTAAATTTCCAGCTGCAAGGAATACACCTTTTGTGGAATGGTTAGAGCTTCTGCTGAGTGCTGACTTACAGTCCTTGGTTTTGGTTAAGTCCCAGCAAAGGGCTCTTGGTGATACCCAATAGAAGGGACAGACAATAATATTCACATAGGATCACTGGTCTGATCTTTGTTACTATTCCGCAGATGAAGGACTGCCCTGAGATCATGCCTCATCAGGTGCATGTGACCCAGATTGCAAGGTCATGTTAAGGGGGGGCTTGGGAGTCCCCCACTTTAAAAAGTACTAACAGGTGGCACAGCTGGTGGACCTGATGGATTGCTGTAATGTTGAAATGCAAATAGAAAGGCATACTTTATGGAGAAAGCATTTACAGGGAAGTAGAGACTCTCAGTTGAAGTTCTGTTTTACACATCCACAGAACACAACTGTGGGGTGGCATGGAAGAAATCCATTCCTTATACATTTGCTGCCTGAAACTTTCTGGCATAGGATTCACAGGTTAGGGGCTGGAGATCCCTCCATACCAGCCTCACACCTTGAATCCATAGACTCTATAGGGTCACCCACCTCCAATACATCCAGAGCTCCTGACTGATCCAGGCTTTAAAAGATGGGAACAGAGAAGAGGTATTAATTCGACATTACAATAATTTATACACCACTTCAGTACTGTCCGGGACCATACTAAGCTCTACAGGAAGCACAGCCACATTGTAAGTAGTTTTGCATAAAGCTCAAGATATACAAAAAATAAAAGTTAAACTTATGCAGTAAAAACAAACATGAGTCACAGGAAAAATGAGCTAGCAGTAAAGAAGGTTGGTGGCAGAGCAACGTGGGACAGAAAGCCTGGGATATGGTATCTTGAAAATAAATGATGGGTGGAGGATCACAAGCTCATTCACATAAAAAACTGTTAATAAGTGAACAGCCAGCACTGCCACAGCCCACAACAGGGCACAGAAGCTGCTGCTCACTCACTGAGGTGCTACATGTGACATGGATGTCATTATTCTGTCCCAACGTAGTCGTACATACACTAGTAGAAATAATGAATCTATATCTACCCTAGTCAGTCAGAAATCACAATCACTATGTGACTATGTCAACTTAAACTTTCATTCTTATGATTCCTCCAGACTCCAGTCCAGACTCTTACCAGGCTTGAATGAAGACTTAGCAGATAGTCTCTGCTGCAGGCTGCTGCTTGGCCCTGGTCCCCAGGCACTAGACCCGATAGTGGTTTGTGGCTCAGTGGCTCCATCGTCCATCTGCTTCTTTTGATTACTGGTGGTGCTAAAACAATCAGAGATGTCCATCCATACCGGATGCCTGCCGGTCCACTGCAGTGGTTTTTCCTGATTTGTGCAGTGCCGTGCTTTGATGTACTGACTCTTGACCCTCCACCCAGTCCCAGGCAAACAGTCCCCCCAAAGCCAGCCCAGCAAGCATACCCACAAGTAAAAATCATGACCGTGAGGTAGTCCAGAGGGGTAGGCTAGCCAGCCAAGTCAGTCAATGGTCACATCAATCACATGGTTCACAATTCAAGAGATGAGTTGTACTTCCAGTTCCTTCCTTTCCTGGGTCACCAGAGAGTAAGACTGTGTGGCTGCCAGCCTGCTCAAGTGCTCTCAGAGTCCAAGAGTCAGTAGAGTTTCAAATTCTGGTGCTACGGTGCGCACAACACCATTTCTCTCCCAACCGAGATGGCGCTGAAAAATGCACCAGTTTGCCACGTGGTACGGACACAAGTTGTCATCTACCCAACTGTCACTTTCCTATTGGAGGTGATATTTCTTCATGCCGCAGTGATTTGCTGCAGCCTTCACAAAAAAAAAAAAAAAAAACACAACAGAACCTTGCAGGGAAAAAGGAAAAGTGATTGGTCAGTTTATGCTGATTGTCTGCATGGACTACCAATCATTCACTGTCTGTGTCTTTTCTTCTTACACTGTACAGCCAGGTGCCAGCAATGAGAGCATACATTTTTTGAAAGTCAGTCTGACTCACCCCGAACGATTGGAACCCTCACCCCCACCCTCCACACCAAGACTTTCAAAAAAACATGGATTGTTTTGACCCTTCAACATATTAAAAAAAATACAAAATGCATGTTTTTTTTTCCTTATTGAGCCAAAATATTGGGGGCACATGCCCCCTTGGGCCCTATGGGCATGTTAAGGACAATGAGCAGCATCCAGAGACTTGCCTTGCAGAGCACATGACAGCCCTAGGTGGACTGCAGCAGTGCACAGAGGCTGGCTTTGGAAGACTGACTGTCACCATGCTGGAGGCTACAGCCCTTTTTTCTGGCACCATGGATGCTGGCTGAAGCACTGACTATTCCGCTGGGGGAGTGTCATCCCATGGTGGATGCCTTGGTGTCACGTCACCTCCTGCAGTGTAGCGGCTGGATGCCCAAGACACTCAGGATGCTGCGCATCCCTGGCTATGGCCTGCTCCTTGGCATGGTCAGTACCCTCAAGGCCATGGTCATGGGTGGCTAACACTGTCCTTACACCTTTCCCCCACTAAGTGGATGATTACCCTCCCCTCACTACTCTCCTGGATACAGAGCTCCTGCAATGCCTACATCCGTGTTAGTAGTATGAAAAGCACCTAGGGTGCAAATTTTCACCCAGTCCTTTCCCACATGTGCCACCTCATGCACCCCACTCAAATTACCTATGTTCCCCCTATGGTGAGATAAGGCCATACCTTATTGTTCTAATCATAATTCATGTTATTGTATATGAGTAATGCATCAGAGATGCCTATGGTGGCCCAGTGTAACTTGCAAGGCACCATGGGTACAAAGAAAGCCATGGGCCCAAAAATGATGTGATGTTCTTGTTACTGGGTAGAGAAACTGTTGGCTGCTTAGCCAGGGACCAAGAGTTTAATTAAACCATTTAAAAGAAAACAAAAGGGCCAATTAAGCATAGCTGGGAGGCCAGGTAGCTGAATTTGCTTGTGAAAGCCAGGACCTCTAGAGGAGCTGTGATGTCTGGGGTCCTAATTGCCCTGAGAGGTCTACCCTGACTTAATCTAGTTACAGCTAAATTTATTTTATTTATTTATTTATTTCTAGGAAGTACCTTTGAGCCAAAAGCTCTTTTACAGAGGTTCCACGTCGTAGTAATACATGAGCATAACATCATTTACAACAGTTACAAGTACATTAACGGATACAAGGAGGTACCATGCCTTAAAAAAACATGAGTTCATCAGGTTACAGAGGTTACATAATTACAATAACAGGAATTACATAAGTGAAAATATACAGATACATAGTTTATAGTAGACCAGGTTGACAAGAAGTTTAAGTGAACAGCGTGAGGATCTACAGGATATACAGCAAATCAGGTAGGGATCAGAGGATGATATAGTCTATAAAATAATTAACTAATACTATATGCAAGGAGGCGAGAACTTGATGGGCAGCAGTTCTTTTGTCTTAAGTGCTAAACAGTGTAGTCATAGAGGAGGGCTAGATTCATTGGAGGGGAAGTGCTGAGGGGGGACCTGGATCCTACTAGGGGAGTATTAGTTAGCAAGAAGAGAGGAGAAGGCAAGGGGGCAGGTTAGAATGAGGGTAACAGGAAACAGGAGGGAAGAGTGTGGGGGGGGTTCAGGTCTCACAGTCACTGTTAATGTTTGTGGCAAGGGCCAATCAGAGTTTATCTTTAAAGGGGCCTATTTTGTCCTCTTTTGTGATGTCTAGGTCAAACGCATTAAGCCAAAGTGGTGCCTGGTATTCATAGGACCATTGGCCTTGTGTGATTCTGCGGAAATGGACGCAGAGGGACGAGTTGTTTGTACCCCTAGTGCATCTGATGGAATTAGGTTGGCTAAGAAGTCTTTGCAGGCCTGGGGTGGTAAGTCCTAGCATAGACTTCTTGGTGAGCAGGCATACTTGATACTTGAGGTGGCTGTCAAAGTTGAGCCAGTTTGTTTGAGTGTACAACTCGCAGGTGTGAGTGAGATGGGGTACACCTGGAACTAAACAACATGCTTTGTTCAGTGTTATTTTGTTACATTTCAAAGCAGTTTGGGAGGCAGCCTCATATACTGCTACACCTTAGTCTATCACTGAGAGGACTGAACTATTTACAGCAGTTTTTAGTGCCTCAGAAGTCAATCCTTTTTGGTGTCTGTACAATAATCCTAGTTTTGCATTTGACAACTTTGCGACTGCGTCTACGTGTTGCTTAAATGAGAGGGTGTGGTCCAGTGTCAATCCTAGGTATTTAAATGTTTGAATCATCTCCAGGGAAGTGTTCTGATTGTTACAAATGCAAAGTTGGTGGGTGCGGTGTTTGTTATGTGATGATGTGAATAACATAGTCTTGTTTTTTTTATAATTGAGGAGCAGTTTTGATTGAAGGAACCAGTGCTCAGTCATGGTGAAATTAGCCTGAATTTGCTTTTCCAGTATGTAGGGGTCAGCATTACATGAATAGAGGACCGCATCATCTGCATATAGTAGCAGCTGGTCGTTTACCGATTGAAGGAGGTTGTTTAAGAACAGGCTGAACAGTAGAGGGCCAAGGATAGAGCCTTGAGGAACCCCTGTGTTAACATTAAGGTTGTCAGAGAAGGTGTCCAGGATTTACACTTTTTGAACCCTCCCAGAGAGGTAACTTCTGAACCATGCTACTGTTGCAGGGGAGAGGCCAGTACTGGAGAGCTGATCCAGGAGCAGATTGTGATTGACGGTGTTGAAGGCCTTGGTGAGGTCAATATATGTTGCCCCCACCAAGAGCCCTCTGTCTAGCGTATTATGGATAAAGCTGGTAAACTCCACTTGAGCGGTTGTGGTACTGTGTTGTTTTCAAAATCCATGTTGTTGCTGACATTGTAAATGATGCTTGTCTAGATATTCCATCAGTTGGTCAGTTATGATTCACTCCAGGGACTTTGGAGAGTGGAGGAAAGATAGACATTGGGTGATAATTTGTAGAGTTGGCCCTGTCACCACTTTTGTAAATGGGTAACCATCACCACCTTCCAAATCCATGGGAATTCACCTGATACCAAGGAGACATTTAAGATTTTGGTGAGGGGTTTGAGAGTTATGTCCAGGGTGAGTCTAACTAGTTTTAGGTCAAGCTGATCAGAGCTAGTTCTGGAATTACCTAGCGCTTTTAGGATGTACTATTTTGCTTCCATAAAGGTGATAGTTCTGAAGTAGAAAGGCAGATGGGAGTTTGATTGGGTCTCCAGGTTTCATTCGGTGCAAGTATCTGATTGTTGTTGAAGGAAGCTAGGAGACAACACTCCTCTGAGGTCAGTAAAAGCTTTGTTGAAGACATTCGCTATGTGACTGTTATCCTGCGTAGGTTGGCCCTCAATGCTCAGGAAGGTGGGGGGAGTTTTATTAGGTTTACCAGTTAGAGACTTGATGGATGAGTATTTTAAGTAAATAGCTGTATTGAGTGTAGCTTTACAGTCGGGGGGGGGTAGGGGGAGGATGATGCTATCCTCAGGCTGGTTCAAACTGGCTTGCCTCTAATACCTTTGTTCCCTGCCAGAAATGAACATTTGTTTTTTAATAAAATAGTAAACCCGATTGGCTGCATAGCCATGGAGATAGAATGCTGGTCAACCACAGGGCAAGCCAGTATCCACTGAGCCAGCCCTTTTGGAAACCCTTAAAACAAGGGTGCAGAAGGTTATCAGGGCCTTTTTTAGCCATTCTCTGTTTTTTTTGCTGCCTTCTTGCCTGTTGCCAACTCAAGGAACTTTTGCATTTGGAATTCTGTCTGCCAAGGGAGCAGAGACATTTATTTTCAAGAACTCTCCTGGACCAAAAAGAACTAAGATTTTCAGCTACCAATTCTAAGGACACTTTGCACTTCAAATTTAACAATTAAGGACTTGTGGTAGAACTTTCAAGCTAGAAGTTTCAAAGTTTATTTATTTTTTGTATACTTCCATTTTCTTTTCCATATCCTGTAACCAGTGTTTAAAATTATTTGTCTTTAAGTTATTTACTACATTTATTAATTAATTAGTAACGTTTTTGGCTTACTTTAAGATAATTATGACAGTGTTGTTTGTGTGTGTGCTGGGAAGAGTTTGTTCAAACTATACTGCGATTGTTTGACTGCTAAGGGCCATATACTACCAAAATAAAATACCACAAGGGACTCTGTGGATGCAAGGAGGGGAAGAATATGAAAGGTCTCAAGAGGGGTCTGTAAGGGTTTGAACCGGTCTCTGCATATCTAGGGAAAGACACACAAAGGGTGTTATAGGGCCCCCAAAAACCTATACACACCTGTGGCTTTTCTAGTTTGTTGTGCAGTGGCCAAGATTGTTCTCTCCCGGGAACACAGACTCAAGACTGTATTTATGTCCCCTCACATGGAGAGAGAGAGAGAGTCTTGGGATCTTTTGGTATATGGTCAGTTGTGAAACTGTGAGCATGCTAAAAGGACAGAGGAGAGGTATCCCTGACTCCTGTCACAAGAGGGAGTCGCTGTGATGCAGAGAATCCCACCCCACAGGAGTGGGTTTGTGATAGATTTGGTGAGCAGCAATGTGATTGGTGAACTGTTTGAACAAACCTCACACAGAGAGGGCCAAAACTGGAAAAGAGAAAATTGGTTACAAGATATAGTTCCCTAGCCTGGCTTTTTTTTTTTTTTTTTGCTGCAAGTAAAAGGCAGACTAGTGTCAGTGTAGGGAAGAAAGATGACTTCTGAGTACAGTGACTGGAGTGTAGAAGAACTGAATCAGCTGTATCAGAAGAGAAGGGTCTATTATGAGGGGCAAAGCAAAAAGAACATCATGGAAGCTGTTGTGGTAGCTGATGAGCAAACGACTGCCCAGGACCTCGAGTTACAGCCAGTGACCGAAAGGGACCAGACCTTGGGTGTGGGGGTGCCAAGGGACATCACAGTGTCTAGTCCCAGGGAGGAGGATAGTGAGACCAGAGAAGGCCTGGAACCGCAGCACCAAGTGAAGACCACAACAGATCCTGAGCTAGAGAGGCTAAAGTTACAATTTGAGCTGAGGAAATTGGAGATGGAGCAGAGAAATTTCGAAGCCCAGCAGCAGAAGGAATTTGAGCAAAGAAGGTTTGAACTGGAGTTGCAGGAAAAGCAACATCAGAGAAAGGATGAGGAAAAGCAGCGTCAGAGTGAGTTTGAACTGGAGAGGCTAAGACTTCAATGACCAGTGTCAGAGAAGGTATGTGGCAGGGGTGAACCTGAAACTCCAGGGCTGTGGTATAAATAAAATTCCAAATTAATTGCTGACTTTAAAGAGGGTGAGGATAAGGATGCATTTTTGAATTCATTTGAAAACATCTGTATCCAAGCCAAGATACCCATGGAGGCCTGGAGCTTTCAGCTGTCCCCGCTGCTTACTGGAAAAAGGCATGAGGCGCTAGGCCAAATGGACAATGAGGACAGTAAAAACTATGAAAAAACTTTAAACTGCTTTACTTAAAAAATATTAACTAACTTCCGAGGCCTACAGAGTTAAATTCTGTAAACTCCATAAAAGCCCTGACATGGGCTTTGAAGAACTAGCCACAAAGCAAGGGCAGTTTTTAAAATGTCGATGGGAGGTGGTGGAAGCCAACTCTGTGGGGAAAATTGAGGAGGCTGTGTTATTAGAGCAGTTTTTTTGGCTTGTGCAAGCAGAGCTGAAAACTTGGCTAGAGAACTGAGATCCAAAAACAGCACAGCAAGCTGCTTTGCTCTCAGATCGCTATGCCAGAAGCAGGCCTGCTCTTAAAGGAAGTGGGGGAGCAGGTACTGCAGGACAAAATGGGAAAAGCATGCCTTTAGGGCAGCTAAAACTCTCAATGTCTCTGCAGAAAGGAGGAAGCTACAAGTTACCAAAAAAGGGATTTCCTAGATAAAAAAAATTCTGAATGTTGGTTTTGTAAACAGTCAGGGCATCTTGCTAGGCAGTGTACTAAAAAGGCAGAGAGTGGAGCTGGCACGGTAGCGCTGAGGACTGAGGCACTACCACCTAACCTCGCAGCACACCGGTGACCTGGGTTCGGGAACAAGCCTGGGCCGTCAGAGGTTGGCACAGGGGGGAGGACAGAGCTGGATGGAGCTGCCGACAGGCAAGCTCTCCTCTCTGGGGAGGTGTAAGGGCTTCCTCTGGCTGATGGCTGCCACCTGGTGGAGGCTGGGGACAGCACAGGCCAGGAGGAGCCAGGTGCTAGGCTTGGGATTAGAGGAAAAGGGCTGTTACCAGGGCCGTGGGACTAATGTGTGCCTCCACATGCATGCGTACCCACTCCTGGGGCCCCGGGCGTAAATGGAGGAAGAAAATCGCCGGCGGCAGGATGGCGACCAACTCCCACAGGCTCCGCCTGGGCCAGGTGACAAGTAGCTCCCGGCACCAGGTGACGGCGGGGAGGGGCTGGTCAGATGGGGTCCGTCCGGGGTGCAAAAAATGTTAAATGATAAAAAAAGGCAGAGAGTAGACAAAGTGTCCCTCAAAAGGAGGAGGGTGCACTGTGTATCCCTGAGTGTATGACTGTAAACATGAAGAAGCACAAACACCTGGTTACTGTAAATTTATTTTATTTTATTTATTTAGTTTTTGTTGACCGGAAAGAGAACTAGACAGTTTTTGCCTATTTTCAGCTTCAGTTCGGGGATACAGATGGATGCCAACTGAAATTGAACCAGATATTTTTAAGCTGTTGGTGGTACTTTTAGTGAATGGGGAAAATGTCACCAGGACACTGGGGAAATTCCCCTGCTCTTTCACAGGGGCCGCTGTCTCTCTATTGGAGGAACATGGAGGTCTCCAGTCCAGGGCGAACTTTGGATGTGGCAGGAGGTGTTGCTGCAGTACTGCTTGGGGAATCGATAGTTTTGCATGATCAATATGACGATTTGGACACAGAGGATGAGATGATTTCAGCAGAGGATTCTTGAACATACAGGGAAACTGGTGACTGAAGATGTGCCCCTTGGTTTGGAAACAACTGAGACTATGTCCCTCTATGAAGTGAATGAATGTCGGCTACAAATGGATTTAGATAAGAAACAACAGTTACTGGATATGATGGTAGAGGCAGAAAAAGAATATGATACTCACAAAAAAACGTTGGATGAGGAGAAGAAACGCAAACATTCAGCTGTAAGCTCACAGGCTATCTCAGGAAAATGGCTTATTTCACTGATGGATGTTTCCACTGCTGGTATAGGGGCTACTGATGCATTTGTGGCATTGATGGAGGTTTATTCAGGGATTTCTACAGACGATCTTCCATCTTTGGATGAGTGGGCTCCTGGTACAATGCACAAGGAGGCTGGCTGGATTTTTCAGCAGGGCTGGTGGATTCCTGACCCTGCGATTCCTCTCCCAGGATCACCCAATTGGCGATGAAATATGATAGTTCAAAACGGGGGGTAAGATCTTGACTCCTGAACACTATGCAATCGCAGATGTGTGTAAAACAGCTGCGGATGCTGTTTCGGTACCTAGTGCAGTCCTGTCTGTTATAGCTGCACTAGACGCTGGTACTGGTAGCGAGGCATGACTGAGATCTGAGGTGGAGACTACTCCCACTACCTGTCCACATATAGATCCGGAAAAGATTTTGGATGGCCCTGCTGCTCCACACTCTGAACAGGTGCCACAAGTTTGTTTACCTGATAACATTGAGGGACTGGAGGGGGAGGATGGCTCTCAGCTCCCTGACTGGGATACTTTGCAAGATGATTCTTCAAATGGGCGTACTAAACAAAAGCCTAGTTATGCAAGCCGTTTTCGTAAACCTGCTGAAGCAGCAAAGAATAGATCTGCTGTTAGGATTCATTTTAAAGGGGTCATTAGTAAAGATCTGGGCAGACTGTTTGTGGGCAAAACCCTGATACTTGACTCTATGCATTTTACCCCTGCAGAGGTATATGCGTTCATTAATACACCTGGGGACACCAGCTATGATGTGAGTTTTTGTTCTAGAACTAGAACATCATATTGTCACACAATAGACTCGGGGGTTACTAGTTCTTTTTCTTTTCAGCATATTTTACAGGCTGTGGGGTTACCACAACTGACTTCAGATCAGTCTGATACACTCTTAGTTCCTTTAACCTTGACAGAACTTACTGCAGTTATTAGATCCTTTAAAAAGGGACAGCTCCTGGGTCAGATGGACTTTCAAGCAAACTTTGTGCTCTGTTATTACAGCTAATTCCACAGGAGTTGCTTACCATTTTTCAGGCATTCTTGTCTGAAACGAGACTGAATGAGCAAATGTTTAAAGGCTTGCTCATTTTTTTGTATAAGAAAGAAGACAAGATGGATTTGCATAATTGGCAGCAAGTTACATTACTGAATGTAGATTTTAAAATATTTGCTAAAATTCTGAGCATTAGAGTGTCAACAGTTTTACATGCCTTGATTCATCCCTCACAGTTTTGTGCAGTGCCTGGCCATAGTATTACTAATACTTTGTTTTTACTACGAGCTATTATGGAACAAGGGGCCTTTGGTCATGCCACTGGATTTGTGATTAATGTAGATCAGTCAAAAGCTTTTGATAATGTGCTTCATATTTTTTTGTGGGAATGCTTGCATATTTATAGGTTTCCTGCAGACTTTGTTGCATTAATTTGGCTTTCTTACCAGGCTGCCTTTGTGTGGCTGTATGAGAATAGATGGGTGGGAAGACCATGTAAAATCAGTAAAGGGGTTCATCAGGGATGCCCCCTGAGCCCGCTGCTTTATGGTTTAACCATTGACCCGCTGGTTAGGATATTGGTTTCCGCCCCATATATCTGTGGGGTGCAATTTACATTGGGATCCTCTATCTCCTGTATTCTTATGCTGATGACCTTTATTTATTTTTATTTTATTTATTAAATTTGGTGACTGGGTAGGCCCACTGAGCCCCAGAGGTCCCTTTTTCAGGGGTGACCCGGGATAGCAATAAATTTTTTTCATACAGCGAAAGACTTGGGTTACAGAATAGTTTTAGGTGTGTATGCAGGTTACAGCCATGGTTATCATCATGCTACAGTCCTTACAAATAGGTTGGCAATAGATTTAACAGTAGGTGTGGAAGAAAGGTCATTTTACGTGACAAGCTCATAGTTTTCAGCTGGCAGTGTTCAGAGGTAAGTTAGCTGTGGGATGATGTCTAGAGAGAAGCACCGTGGAACCTGATGAGGTACATGGACGATCTGATTAGGTGGATTGAAGCAATTGGGGGGGGGTTCTCATAAGCCATGGCAACGGCAAGTGCTGGCGTCAGTCATATGGGCTTTGAGTCTGGTGTGGAAAATCATCAGTGAGGAGGCTTCCTGCACTGGTGATGGGAGTTTGTTCCACAGGTAGGGGGCTGTGTAGGAGAACGACCTGCCACCAGCATTAGTCCTGACTCTGGGAACTTCAAGCAGTGTTCATCCTGATGTCTGTAGGCTCCTGGGGTTATGTTTGATTGCGATAGTTCCTACTATGCTGGGTGGAGCTAATGGCCTGAGTAGCATGAAGGTTAGGCAAAGCAGGGGGTAATGAAGACATGCGGTCAGTGAGGGCCAGCATAACTGGGCAAATGTGTCGCAATGGTGTCTTTGTGAGTGGTCCTGGGCAGCAAACCGGACAACCTTGTTATACAGTATTTGCATCCTGTTGACCTCCTGCTTGGCCATGCCCTGTATGATTGGGGCAGCGTAAGTCAGGGTGGGAAGCAGGACACTTGTGGTAATTGAGGCCCTGGCCTCAGGGATGAGCTGGTCCTTTAGTTGGTAGAGGGTACCAAGTTTACGGTGTATGGTCTTGGTAACCTGATCCATGTGGTACTTGAAGGTAAGACATTGGTCCAATGGTAGTCCTAAGTATTTTAAGGAGAGCACAGCCTCGATGCCACTTCCCAAGAGTGCGGTGAGATGCAGAGATTTAGACCTGTCATGACCAAGGGCATTGTGCCCAAATAGCATCGTCTTAGCTTTGCCTGCATTTAGGACCATTCTATTTGCTCTCAGCAAGGCCTCAAGAGATGCGAGGCCAGCTTGGAGAAGGGGACCTAGAGCTGCAATGTTGCCCAGGGATTGGTAGATGATGGTATCATCCACATACTGAACGACCAAGCTACCCCCACAGTGGAGATTTAGGTCATTAGTAAATAGGGAGAAAAGGAGTAGGCCGAGAATTAAGCCCTGCGGTACTCCCTCTGTTAGGGGTAGAGGACCCGATATGGCACCCTTCCAGATGACCCTCTGGGTTCGGCCTGATAGGTAACTCCCAAGCCACTCGAGGGCGAGGGGGTCTAGGCCAACTTTATCCAGTTTTTATAGCAGGAGTTTGTGATCAACAAGGTCAAATGCCTTGGACAGGACTATAAAGCTGGCACCAGTGGGTGTCCCATTGTCCATTGCTCTGAGCATATTATTCGAGAAATTGATTAGGGCTGTGTCAGTCCCATGGTTAGTTCTAAAACCATGCTGGGAAAGGGCTAGTAACTGATGAGACTGATTTTGATGGTGGTGGATGCAGAGTCAGGAATACAGGCCTACAATTTAGTAAGGTCCTTATCAGCTCTCTCTGGGGGGGTGGAAATTAATGTAAACAAGAACCAATGTACTCCCATTAGTTTAGTTTTGGAGACCCTGGTATCGGTGGGAGGCATACAGGTGACCCTGGAACCTTGCAAACTCTTAGGTAATTTTTTTGGTCAGGGGGATATGCCTCAGTTCAATTGGGCATACCACATTGGTAAAGGACAGCAGATGGTTTCCAGATGGAATAATTGGAATATGAGCAAGGTGAAGAGAATTTATCTTATTAAAACCTTTTTGGTTCCCCTATTTCTTTTTTCAGTTATGTGTTATAGTTATGTGTTCCCAGTACTTAAAGCACTGGAAACTAGACTTTATTATTGTTTTTTTCCTGCTTGTGGGGAAGTCATTTGAACACCATTAAAAGGGGAAAAACGTACCTGGATAGACAGGAAGGAGGGGTAGGTATGGTGAACCCTGTGTTTTTTTTATTGGAGCATTTTTTTCTCTCCGCTAACTTAACACCATTGCTGCACAACAGTGCAGCCCTGTAGGTGGTTTTGGGATTCACCTTTCCTACAGGAGGTAATGGCAGACTGGAGTCATGTGACTTTTCTCCATAAAAATAAGAGAATGTTGAAGCTGAGTCCTCCTTGGATGGACTGTTTTGACCTTTTAAAAAAAAATGGAATATAACCCACTCCTTGTTACTGACTACTCCTGGAAAGCTCCTTTATAAATTGGTGCTGGGTAATTTTTATTTGGAACAGCCCTCCCTACAGCATTCCATAGTAGAACAAAAAGCTATAGAGGATCTTTTGAAGGACCCCAGGATACCTAACAAAATGCGGGATGTTGTCTTGTTGGGGGGTTCATGATCGGATTAATGTGAGGGGCAGCCGTAAACATAAGGAGCTGACAGAACATTACTGCCCAAGGGAGTCTTATTTATCTGAAGTAGAAACCATGGACCATCTCTATTTTTTATGTCCTTATATTACTGAATTTTAGCAGTTACTTTCTGTTAATTGGGGGTCTGATGTGGTTATATATGTCTCCAACAATATTATTTAAGGGTGTGTTCCCTGTGGGGTGGCGGATGTTTGACTCCAATTCTTTGAGGGTTATTATGGCCTGTCTGGTTTATTGGATTTGGCAAATCCGATGCAGACTAGTGTTAAAGCAGCAACATATTACACAGGTGGAACTGGTTCAGAGTGTTCAGCAGGAACTACAGGCTCTTAAACTGTTGGAAGCAGCTCAGATTGATAGGTATCGGTGGCATACATGTTGGGATGCTTTCAAATGGCTTAGATAGGCCCTCTCATGGGGTATTGGTATATGTTTGTGAGTTACATTTTTCTTTTTCTTTCCTAAATTGGGATGCATGTCTGTATTTACCTGGTTTGCAGTTTATGGCTTGTGTCACTTTTGTACAGTTTGCTTTAGTTTTGAAAAAAAAAGAAAAAAAAAGTGTGTTCCCTACTCTCAGGGATGGGGGAAGGGGTGTATGCCCAGTATGGATTAATATGTATTTTCTTTGTTAATGTATTTCTGTTTTCTGTTCATACCTGGATTATGATTTAATAATTCTAAATGGGGATGTATGCATGAATACTTATTTTTTTTGAAGTTAATGACTGGAGTTTTTTCAACTGTATTATGATTTTCTGTAGTTTATAAATAACAAAATTCCCCTACTCTGTTTGTAGAAGGAACCCATGTACACCATTCCAACATGGTGGACGGTCGGCTTACAGGAGGAGGAAAGATTGGGGTAAGACCCATGGAAACTTCTGATTCTCCAAATGAAGGAACAAGCAAACTTGTGGTAGATGAACGACAAACTGATATTAGCACTGAAGAAATCATGGAAGGAATCCTGGAACCTATGGACATTCCAAATGATTCTAATATTCCACAACAGAATGTGCCTTTGGCATCCAGAACAATGGATAAGGTCTCTGTCTCTTGTGAACAGGTATCAACTGTCATCTTGCAAGAAGAGTTACTACAAACTACCTTGAAAATGCACAAGCAATTTCTTATCAAATTACTACAAGAAGAAGACTCGCTGGGAAATATCGCTAATGCCTCAGGTTCTTCGGCTTTACCTAACAGCCCATTTACTATTCCATCTCAACTTACCCCGGTTGCTTTCTTTGAGGAAGATGCTCCTCCAGATGTTAAGGATGTTCCACCAGCTCAACAGATTCCTTTGAGGAAAGGACGAGACAGAAAAAAATACCCATATCCAGGCGCTTAGTCTCCGGACGACATCCTGAGAGCGGCAGGATGGAAAAAGGACTCAGATTCAAGCACTTGGTCTTCACTGGGCCTAGTTAGCGCAGCTACCATTATCCAGGAGGGTACCACACTTCAAAAGGCACCCAACATTCTGAATATTTGCAATCCAGACTCTGTTTCTGAAACAGTCTTGCAAATTAATAATGCTATGGCAACCACTCAGGTTGCTAAGGAAAGATCCTTGCATACAGGTACCACCTCACAGGTTGAAAATGATGAGAACTCTGTCCTGGGACAAACTGAAGGTGCAGTACCAGAAACTTTAAATACCAACAGTGGGCAACCAAGACAATTTCATATGTCAGATTTATTTAAAAATATGGGTGAACCGGCTCAGCGAAGGAACGCTGTCCACTTGAAATATAATGGGGATCCTGCAACAGCTCCTGATAGAAGGACTGTGTTGCACAAAATGTTAAAAGAGTTAATGGGTATTAACCCATCTGAATTCTTTGCTGTGATACATGTAAAAGGTGAAGCAAACAATGATGTTAGTTTCAAAAATAGTTTTCCACTGGAAAAGTTTTAAGCAAAATATCCCCAAGTTCAGAACACCCCCTTATGGCAGCCATTTTTTCCTATCCCCCTGACCAAGTCCACCATTAAAACAGTCACCCTCCTATTTAGAAATGAGGGGTTAAACATAGCCGATGTACAATACTGGCTGAGGCAAAGGAGCACTATTCTGGACACCCCTTCCCCAATTCTAGATGAAGATTTGGTATGGACAGGAAATTGGAAACTAAAATGTATTTATTTATTGAAAATGTTTCACCAGGAAAGGCACACTGAGCAAAAAGATGCTCGTCTCACGGTGCGACCTTTGGGGGGGGGGAGAACCTGGGAGGATGGTATACATACAGCAGTCAATAGGTTGAGCATGGAATGGAGCAATACAACAATTGTTACATAATTGAGTGAGATTACATATGAACTTGTTACCTGAGGAGAACAGTACAGAACATGAGCCTCTAGGTAAGTGTAATACATAATTGAATACACATCTAGGATTATACGTGATTATATAAGTGCCAGTAACAGCGATTTAACTGAAGCAAGAACATCAAGTTGGCAGCAGGAGATGGAAGTAGGAGATTTGGGGTAGAGGAGAGGTGGCAGGGTTGTAAAGTAAACACTAGGGTATTTAGGGAGGAGGGAGGTTTGGGGAAGGGGAGAGGGAATGAAACAGTAAGAGCATTGGTTGTTGCGGCGGTGTATAAGCCAGACAATTAGGCGAAGGCCGAGCCGCTGGTCAGGCACATGAGGAGGGGATCAGGGTGTGAAGAGAATCCATCAGGGGGGAGGGAGTTCAGGGGCAGGTACAATTCTCTGCAAGAAAGTTAGTGAGGGCAGAGGATAGCGAGTGTTTGGAAGAGGAATGGCAGATTTGGGCAGGCAGGCCATTCCAGAGATTAGGAAAGAGGTAAGAGAAAGCCGATTGGCCTGTGGAGGTCCTTCTGTGAGGGATTGCTAGTAGCCTGGCGTCAGTAGACCTGAGGGTGAGGGTGGGGGTAGGAGGGGAGATAGGGAGGAAACGAGGTAGGGAGGAAGGGAACTGAGCCAGAAGTTAGAAACAAATTTAGCGCAGTGAAGTAGGCGCTAGTTACTCAGGGAAGGAAGGGCCAGTGAATGGAATGCAGTGATGGGTGCGGGGGGGGGCATTGAGGGTAAAGTGGCAGAAAGTATTAAAGAGGGGGGCCAATCTGGCTAAGGTGGACTTAGAGGCAGAGCTGTAAACAACATTGCAGTAATTGAAGGATGGTAGAATCATTTTCTGGACTATTTTGCGTCTCACAGGGAATGGGAGACTTGACCGGTTTCTATAGAGGGCACCAAGCTTTGGGCGCAGTTTTGATAGAATGGCATCCACATGTAGGGAGAAGGAGAGGTGGTAATCAAGCCAAACCCCCAGGTACCTAAAGGAGGGCACATCTTCAAGGATGGTGTTATTTAGGGTATGGAAGATCAGGGGGGATGTAAGCCTGGATAGTCTCTGTCTAGTGCCAAACGACATAGAGACAGTTTTATTGGCATTTAAAGAGAGTTGGTTGGAGTTAAACCAGTTTTGTACTTTGTTGAAGTCGGTCTGAAGATTAGAGGTGACTTCTTCGTAGGTACGGCCGGAAGTGAAGAGGACCGTATCATCAGCGTACATGTGTATTGCGGTAGTGGAGCAAGAGTTAGGCAGATCATTTAGTAGGATGGAGAATAGGATGGGGCCTAGGACTGAGCCCTGGGGAATGCCGGTGGTAATAGGGAGTGGGGAGGAGGTGTAGTCAGCTATTTTAGTGAATTGAGTTCTGTTTTGAAGGTAGACTCTGAACCAGTTTGTGGCGGACGCTGCTAACCCAGTCCCTGATAGGCAGGATAGTAGGAAGGAGTGGGATACCGTAGCGAATGCTTTGGCTAGGTCGGTGAAAATAGCGGCAGTGATTTGTCCTTTGTCTATCCCGGAGAGGATGGAGTCAGTGAGTCTTAGTAAGGAGGTGGTGGTAGAGTGTTTTTTTCTAAAACCGGACTGGAATGGAGTGAAGAAGTTAGTTTTTGAGAGAAAGTTGGAGAGTTGAGATAGTACTAGGTGTTCCTGGAGTTTGGCAAAAGTGGGGAGGAGGGAGATGGGACAGTAGGTAGTTGTGGAGGTAGGGTCACCTCCTTTAGGGAGGGGTAGGACGGTGGCACGCTTTCACTTAGTGGGGAGGGACTCGGTGATGAAAGAAAGATTTAGCAGGGCTGTGAGGGGAGTAGCGATGGCAGGGACAGATAGAAAGAGGAGTTTGTTGTCGAGACCATCGGGGGATTTACCTTTAGAGGGATTCAGGTCGCGACGGGCATCTAGGGTTTCGATGGGGGAGATATGTCTGAAGGAAAACGGGATCTGACCAGGCGGTAGGGGGGTAGCTGTCTGGGGAGTGGGTATGGTTACAGGAGGAAGGGAATCTAGGAGGGTCGTAGCACAGGTGGTGAAGTAGAAATTAAACTCAGAGGCTACTTTAAGGGGGTCGGAGAGTAGGGTCCCTTGGGCATGGAGGAGAGGTGGGGGATTTGAAGTTTGGGGGGAGAAAAGGGAGTGGATGACTTTCCTGAATTTAGAAGGCCTCCCGAGATCTGCGTTTAGGGTGTTGCTAAAATATTCGGCCTTAGCTAAGTGGATGGCCTCTGTGCACTTGTTGCGGAGCATGTGGTAGGTGAGATTGTCACCTGGGAGGAGTGTGGATTTGTAAGTGCACCAGGCCTTGTCCCGGGCTTGTTGGCATGCTATCAGTTTGGGCGATATCCAGGGAAGGTGAGATCCCCGGACTCTAGCTCGGCGCAGGGGGGCGTGTTTGTCCCAGGCGGTGAGGAAGGTGTTCTAGAAGTGTGTAAGGGCAGCATCCATGTTAGAGCAGCTTAAAATCGGGTCCCAGTTTGAGAGGGCTAGTTCTTCCAGGAGAGGGGAGAGGTTTAGGGATTTGTATGACCGTTGGAATATAAATTTGGGAGGGGATTTGACTCTGTGGACTTTGCAGACCAAGTAGATTAGATGGTGGTCACTGAGGGAGTCAGGAAGGATGCCAGAGCTGACGACGCGGTGTGAATGGGAGGTAAGTGACCAGTCAAGAAGGGAGTGGTTTCCGGTCTTATGGTTTGACCATGTGGGTTCCGTAATGGTTTGGGTAAGGTTGAGGACAGATATCTCGGTTCAGGTTTTGTTAAAAGTGGGGACTAACCAGTTGTGGTTAAAGTCACCCATTACATATAGTTCACCCGATTGGGCAAGAGACGTGAGTTGGCAAAGAAGGTCGGTGACTGTTGTGGCTGGAGTGCCAGGGCAGCAATAAATACCAGCCACAAAGATGGATGAAGAGGAGGGAGGGATCATTTTAGCCATAAGCAGCTCATAAACTTTGGGTTCAGCTTTTGAAAGAGAGACCGAAAAGTGAAGTACTGAGCTGGTGTAGATAGCCACTCCTCCTGCTATGGTGGGCCGGTCTTGCCGAGTGACGGTGAACCCTGGAACAGCGATGGTATGGTCTGGGAGGTTTGGGTTTAGCCAGGTTTTGAATAGGATGATTATGTCAGGGGCATGGTGGGTGGCTAGAACCTGGAGCAGATCAAGTTTGGGGGCTAGACTATGAATGTTTAGATGGAGTAGGCATAAACCTCGGGGAAGGTAGCCAGAGTGAGTATCAGAGGTGGCCATGCTTGAGGGGTTTGGCAGGGGTAGCTGGGGTCAGGAGTTGGTGATGGGCTGGGATTGGGGTGTATATCTCCTGCAGCCAGTAGTAGTAGGGCGAGGGTTGGGTGGTGGCGTAGAATATGGAGTATTGAGGATTTGACCATGCGCCATTTGGCGGAGGTAGTAGGGAAGGCAGTGTGGAGAAAGTGGGCTCTGGATTGGAAGAGGGAGACCAGGAGGTAGCCAAAGGAATAGCCCGAGGGGGGGGGGCTCATAGAGAAACAGGACCAGATGGTGGGAGGGAGAGATGCTGTGGACTTATAGGGGGCATTTGAAGGATGAGTCAGTGCAGCGGGGGATGCAGGGTAGCAACTTAGAGGGGGAGTTAAAAAGGGGAGGAAAGGTAGGATGGAGAAAATTAGAATTAGGTGGGTAGAAGTTTGTGCCATTTTTCCAAGTGCAGGAGGCATGGGTAGGGAGTGGGGAGAGGTGCTGTCTAATGTGGGTAATGTAGATAGAGGGAGAAGAGAATCACTCGCAAGAAGCGTTAAGTAGATAGCTGGGCGGAGGAGGAGGGGGGAGGACTAGTACATGTGAGAAGGGATTGGAGTAGGGAAAGGGGTGGGGTAAGCAGCGATTTAACAGATGGCCTGGGAGGGGTGGTGGGGGCAGGACAAAAATAGCCCAGGAGACAAAGAGGTTATACTCAGGCTAGCAGCCGCTCCAGCAGTCCGGCTAGAGGGCTCCATGGGTCGGGAAGCAGCTTGGCTGGCTCGGCTGAACATGTGCTCCAATCGGAAGGAGAGGGCTGATCTCTGGTCCAATCAGGGGCCATCAGTGCAGAGGCATACCAATCGGAGGAGGCACTAGAAGCTGGGCGGTTGAGGGAGTTTGGTGGTGATTACCTTGAAGAGGATCCAGGAGGCAGGACCAGGAGGGTGGGAGGAAAGCATCGGTAGAGGTCAGTGATAGAGGCACTGGTGCCGCCGGGCTTCATGGGCGCCGCTCGGGGTGCAGAAAACTCCTGAGGGGGAGACAAAGAGAAGTTGATGAATAAGTAGTTTAGGGGAACAAAAGGAAGGTAAGAGACAGGTTGGAATTAAAAGAGGGGGTGGGGTGCGAACAAGGGACAAAAGGACAGGAATTAGCAATTCTGGAGGGAGAGCTTAGGGAGGCAGGCGTTAGATGGGCAGGGAAGGGGGGAAGGCTAGTAAAATGGAGCTTAGTGTCAGAGTAAGGGAGTAAAAAAGGCAGGGAATAAATGGCGCCAAGGAGCATGGAAACAGGGATTGCAGATTAGGCAGATGGAAAATGGTAGTCTTGTTAGGAGAGGAGAAGAGAGTACACAGCAGGAGTAGAAAACAACACAGGGAAGGCAGGAGTAAGTAAATAGCTAGTTATCTAGTGTACAGAAGTGAGGGATACACTGGCTAAAGTAAACACAAAAAGGTTGTATCACTTCAAATTAAGCTGTGACATGCACTGGCTATAAAGTATACACACAAAAAAAAGGCTGTAACACTTCAACTTAAGCAGTAAGGTAGCAGAGCCTATATTAAGATATAACATGAGCAAGTATTACAATTACAGGCCTTTTGCGCTACTTAATAATTATTATACAGTCCAAAAATAGCCCAGGAGATGAAGAGTGTATCCCCAGGCTAGCAGCCACTCCGGCAGTCCAGCTAGAGAACTCCACGGGTCAAGAAGCAGCTTGGCTGGCTCGGTTGAACAGGCGCTCCAATCAGAAGGAGAGGACTGATCTCTGGTCCAATCAGGGGCCGTCAGCGAGAGGGTGCACCAATCAGAGGAGGCGCTAGAAGCTGGGTGGTTGAGGGAGTTTGGCGGTGATTACCTTGAAGAGGATCCAGGAGGCAGGACCAGGAGGGCAGGAGGGAAGCGTTGGTAGAGGTCGGTGATGGCAGCGCTGGTGCCGCCGGGCTTTGTGGGTGCTGCTCAGGGTGCGGAAAGCGCAGCTCAAGCAGGTAGACACAGGAATTCTTCATCTTCCAGGCAGTTTCTACATAGGTAGGGACAGGGGCCAATGTTTCTATCAGGGACAATCTAAAACTTGCCATAAATGTGGGGCACGCACACACCTGAGTTCTACGTGCAATAAGCCAAAATGCAATCCCTGTTTAGAATATGGGCACATCAGCTTGGGGTGCCCAAATCCTTTTAAATACAACCTTTGTGATAAAGGGGGTCATTCTTATAAATCCTGCCCATGGGCTGAGAAAAATAGGCTAGACAGGGCACAACAAGATCCAGTACAGCTGATAGCAAAATGCCATGTTCAGGCCCAGAAGAAACAGGCATTTTCTGTGACACCTCCAATCCATGAGAATGAGCCCTTTTTTTCCCTATTGGAAGAAAGGATCCCCCAGAAGAATATGGAAGAAGTCTGTTTGGGGAGTTCTGCCGTTTATGACCTGCCCGCCTTTTCCCACAGTCCACAGATACTGAGACTAGGACCACAGTCATGCCCCCCTCCCCTCCCATTCAAACGCAATTTACCACAGTGGACACAAACAAGGGAAGAGGAAAGCTGATCAGACTCCTCCTAAAAAACATTATGTAGTGACCAGAAACAGGTACCAGGCTTTGGCAAAGAAGAGACAGTGGGGGGACACTGAAGATGAGGGAGAGGATTCTGACTCTTCTTCAGTCTCCTCTAGAATAGACATATCTTCAGACTCACAGTCAGAGCCAGCCAAAAAGCGGAATGAAAAATCTAATCAGAAAGTACCTTGTCCTTTTTTTTCACATCTAAGCACCTATGAGGGGTAGTCAGAGGTTTTTTCCACTAACCTTGAATGTCTCGAGTATTAAGCCATACAAAAAGCATCTGACTACCCTTCAAATTCTAAAGGATTTACCCAAAGAAATTATCTTCATTCAAGATACCAGGCTTAAAACTAGACATGAAGTTACTCATGCAAGAGACTTACAGTATGGACATTAGGGCCTTCATACTGGTCTCAGGGCATGGATACGTGCAATGGGGTGGGCATACTGTTAAAAGGGTTTCATTGTTCCATACGGAGATCATTGGAAGTTTGTCCTGGAAAAGTTCTGATACTGAACATTTACCTTGGGGATGAATCCTTTAGACTCGTGAATGTTTATGCTCCACAGAGCATAGCAGCATGCTCTGAACTTTTCCAATCAATCCAACCATTCTTACATACCAGAAGACACATTATTATGGGGGGAGATTTTAATTGTCCACTGTCACTGGCAGACAGAGGTGGACACACTACAAAACTATTTGGAGACACAAACTGCTTCAAGAATATTATCTCAATGGCAAGGTTAGTAGATGGCTATACTTCAGTACATCACACAGGGGTAAAAACATTCTCAAAGGATTTTTTTTTTTAAATATATTTATTCTGCTTTTTCCCTAGCAGGACCCTTCTGTCGAAATCGGCCCTGGTCATGGCCCCCGGGACTCCCACCTACTGCCCATTGCCATTGCTCTCCCGGTCACCCCCCGGCTTACCCCCCGGAGGGCGGAGCCGTGGCACCGGTCTCCGGTATTCGGTGACACAGGCTAGTATCTAGTTGGGAGAGCTTCTGACGGCAGAGGCTAGTTGAAGTCCCGGGGAGGGCTTCACAGAGACAGGGGTCCCACCATGTTTTTTCCTTCCCCTGTAAGCTGGGGTGGAGATGTGCACTGACACCAGCGTCTGTCCCGCCCCAGAGAGTATTGATTTCATGTCGTGTACAAGGCAGCCACCTGGCCTCCGCCAGGTGTCGCTCCTGTGTGATTGCGGGTCCCCCCCTTCCCCTCCAGAGAAGGAGAGCAGTCTTAGGGATACTCAATCCTTCTCCCCTGGCTGGCCCTCCAACGACCTGAGTCTGTTCCCAAACCCGGGTCGCCGGTGTCACAAGCGGAAATCCAACCACTGCACCGACGGGCCGGCCCATTCTCAAATGATTTGTTAGCAACCAGAACTGATTTCTTTTTTATCTCAAAACATATCCAGACTTTACAAGCCCATGTCATACCATGTGAAACTTCAGACCACCAAGCAGTTTCTTTATCATGTGTCACACATAATACATGTTCTCCTTCCTAACAGCAGGGTTCCACATGGAAATTAAACAACTGCCTATTTTCACATCCAGGAATGGAAGAGAAATTATCTGACCTACTATTAGCTAGATACTCAGTTGCTGAAGCTTTTGACTCACTCACCAACTGGTGGATAGACACTAAGAAAAAGATGAAATGTTTCTTTATGAAGCAGACAGTCCAAAATTCAGATTCCACTTATTTGCAATATTTGAAACTTAGAGACAAACTGGATCATACAATATCAAGGGCATATGAATTCAAGTTTGATTTAGGAAAAGAAATTAAACAAATCAAGATGGATATGTTTCATATTCAATATAATAGAGCAGAAACTTTAAAACTTGTAGCTCCATTTAGAACTCAGAGGACGAAACCCTCTTTGGACATCTATAAAAGTTGCCAGAAGAGGGTCCAACACACAATGCTAGACAATGTTCTGGACCCATATACCCAGGTCCCCCTTTCAGATCTCTATCAAATTCAAAATATAGCCCAAACTTATTTACAGGATTTATTCGGCTCTCCATCTACCACTAATGGGGATCAAAATTACTTAAAGAATTTAGATGTTCCTCACACTGACCCTGAGATTCTCTCCACATTGATCTCCCCTATAACCCCTGCAGAGATCTCCACCGCTTTGAGCAAACTAAGGAAGAACTCTTTGGATGGTTTAACAGTGGAGTTTTATACTAAATTTTCAGCATACTTCTGTTCAATCTTGGCTGACGTATTTTTCCACATCCTCACTCCTGAACAATTTCCAGAAGTCATGTCCCAAGCATTAGTAATTTTATTATACAAAAAAGGTGACAGGAGAGATTTGAAGAACTGGAGACCACTAAGCCTCCTAAATGTAGATTATAAAATGTTGGCATCACTATTTTTAGCACATCTTTCCGTAATGGCAGAAATGGTGATTAGCACTATGCTGACCTGTGCAGTTCCAAAAAGGTCAATTTTCAAAAACTTATTTTTTATGAGAGATATTATGTCACATTCATCAGACTTTAGTTTGAATCGTCTGATCCTAGCATTAGACCAGGAGAAGGCTTTGGATCAAATAGACCACAACTATCTTTCTCAAGTACTACAGGCTTATAAAATTCCTGAACAATTTATAAGATGGATTTCTTTATTATATGCTTCGGCATCTATTATTCCCTACATTAAGGGCTCCCCAGGAACTCCTTTTTCAGGGAAAAAGGGAGTGCAGCAAGGTTGCCTACTAATTCCTTTGTTGTACACCTTTCAGACAGATCCCTTGCTCAGGAAACTATCAAAAGACCCTGGCATCCCAAATATAATTTTACCGGACAAAACCCTTGCACCCACAATTAGCACCTATGCAGATGATTTGTGCATTTGTATTTCCACAGACATGAAGGCAGATGCTTTTTCCTCAGAATATTTTAGAATTTGAGCAGATTTCTGCTCAAGACTGAACTATAATAAGAGTCAGGCCTTAGTTCTACCGGTTGCACCAGCTATAGAGATCCCAGAGTCCTTCGCAGGGATAAAAACGTCATCTCATCCCTTGAAAATTTTGGGTTTACACTTTGGAGGTCTGGATGATGCAACCTTAAACTGGTCTCAGGCAGTACAAAGGGGAGAACAAACAGTGTCTTCCTTGAAACACAAAACTGTTTCAAAGAAAAAGAGGGTCTATTTACTTTATACACTAGTTATTCCTTTATTTCTCCATGTAGCTCATGTATTTGCCCTACCCCTTACACTGAAAACAAGCATAATGAATCTCTTTTTCCTAGGGTTTTGGGGTAGCAGACTCAACCACATAAAGAGGATGCATAGCTGTCATGATTATAAGCTAAGAGGAGTATGTATGGTTCATCCTGTCCTGTTTTATTACAGTATTTTCTTTTATCAACATTTTTTACCCTTATTGTCAAACCCCATTCCAAGTGGTTATACATATACCCAGTTTGTTGTACATGAATTTCTGCAGGCATGGTAAGCTAACCCCCCTTCTCTTCCTTATAATTTAAAATAGTTTCAAATTCCTCCACACCTATCTGCAGCATGTATCAAACTGAAAATATGGCAGGCACTCCCCAGATGCTGTTGAGTAACTCTAGGAAATCTTTTTATACCCTTATGTTGAATATAAAATTCTATGCAGTTCTCCAGGTTTTGGCACAATATGAGAATCAACGTCCTGCTAGTTTTACTCAGTTAACTAACAAAATAATTCCTCAAAAAGTTTGGGACATAGTATGGCTTTCATGCCATAGTAGACTGGGGGTTAGGAACACACATAAACACAAGGTCCTAGAAAATCGAATGTGTCCCAGGTCCACATGCCCAGGGGTATTAGAGTCACAAGAACATTTTTATTTATTATGCCCTTTCTCTCAGAACTTTTGGGATTTAGTTCACAGATCATGGGGTGAAAAACAGATACTTAGCATCACTCGAGAAATGTTGGTATTAGGTTTATTCCCCCAACCCCCCCATTTTGAGAAAATATCACCCTAGTACACTTAGGTTATTTTTTTCACTTTGTAAATATTATTTCTGGCAGGCTAGGTGTGCTCTCCTACTGCAGCAGCAGGAATATGGGATATCCCAGATTCTATTTCAAGTGGTACTAAACCTGAGAATAATTTATGAAGCAGAACATTCAGCAACTATATTGCATGCAAGGGATTTATGGAAACATTTTGTTTGGTTTAAAAATGTCATTTTTGCATAATTACTCTTTTTTTTACCTTATAGGTTTACTTTAAAAACATTTTTTGTTCATTATGTAACTAATGTGATATTAACATCTTTCAAAAGTTTTTTTTGCTTCATTTATGAAACACGTTGTTACATTGCAATACTTGAATTTTGGTTTTTCATAAATAAAAAATATCCCCCTTTTCAAAGAAGTGCCATGGGATCTATAACATCCAGCTGAACTACCACCAAAAAAGGCAGCTGGGACCACAGTTTAACGTTGGGGCGTCTCTTACCCTGGTAGACATAGAAACATAGACTTTGGTGATAGATAAGGACTGCTTGGCCCACCTAGTCTGCCCATTTCCCTACCCATTGGATAAGCTGTTGATCCTAATTAACCAACAGCTTACTTCCTCCTACCACCCATTATATTTGCCTTATGTCTGTCCCATGCATTCTTAAATTCCTCCACTGTTTTTGACCCCACAACCCCCTCAGGAAGGCCGCTCCACATGTCCACCAGCCTCTCCATAAAAAAATACTTCCTCATGTTGCCCCATAGCCATCCCCCCTCTATCTTCAAATTGTGCCCCCTTGTTCTTGCACATCTCTTTTTCTGAAAGATGCTACCCTCTTGGACTTTGTTGATTGCCTTGAGGTACTTGGATGTTTTTGGTAAAAGGGGATTTGGTTGAGCCTGAACAACTTATACCTAATCAGTTTGTAACCGTGAGGGGATTTACTGGGATCAGAAAACCCTGCCACCAGCTGGTGTTCTCCTGGATTAAAGTGAAACAGGAAAGAGGGTGCAAAAAGTGGCAGTGGCAGACAATCGCACCCTGGATGTGATTATAGGGAATAATCTACAGCAGGGGGAAGTGTGTGTGGTTAACCACAGTCAGATGGTTAAGGCCGCTTGTAGTTCCCTGAGCCCTACAGAAGCTCCAGTGAAAAAGAATAGGAGGCTGGTTCCCCAGCCTGTATCTCCTGACATGGAGAGTACTGAAAGGGAGGTAGGACTTCCCTAAGTAGCTGTTCACCAAACACCTACAAAATGTTACTCTGAGGAGGGAGGGGTAGCAAATGGTCAGAATGTTAGGGATGGCAGTGACTCTGAATGCCCTGATGCTACAGCTATGGACCCCAGTTTAGGAACTGAAGGGGACATGTCCCATGCTTCGGGAAAATGTGAAGATTTTGCAGCCGCTCAGAGAACTGACCCTAGTTTGGAGAGGCTGAGGGCTTGTGCAGAATCTGATGGGGCACAGGGAGGTGACATGAGATATAGGATATTTTGGGACAATGGACTATTGTATACACAGGATGTGAGGACAGAGGGAGGGATGATGGGCAGGCAGCTTGTTATTCCTGAGGGGTATCGTGAGCGGTTGTTCAAGGTCGCTCATGACATCCCCATATCCAGACATTTGGGCATTGCTCGCACCACACAGTGATTAACCCAAAATTTCTATTGGCCCAACTTCACCCAGCAGGTGAAAGAATATTGCAGGTCTTGTCACCAGTGCCTACAGATAGGGAAGGCAGGTAGTAAAACAAAAGCTGCCCTATTCCCCTTGCCCATTGTGGAGGAGCCATTCCAGAGGGTAGGAATGGATATTGTGGGACCCTTGAATACCCTAAGCTCCTCTGGAAAAAGGTTTATCCTGATGGTTGATTACACCACCCGATACCCAGAGGTGGTCACCCTCTCCTTCATTAAGGCCAACAAAGTGGCAGACACCTTGCTAGGGATTTTCTCCCATGTTGGGTTTCTGCAGGAGGATATTTCTGATCAAGGGGATAACTTCATGTCAGACATGATGAAATGTTTGTGGGAGAAGTGTGGGGTGGTGCAGAGATGCATGACACCTTATCATCCACAAGTCAAAGGACTCATGGAAAGATTCAATGGTACTCTGAAATCGATGCTCCAAGCATTTGCTGAATAGCATGGGAGGGAATGAGAGAAGTACCTTCCCCACCTGTTGTTCACATACAGGAAGACACCCCAAGAGTCAACAGGGTTCTCCCCCTATGAACTCTTTTATGGAGGTAGGGTGCATGGGCCCCTAGACTTGATCCAGGAAGATTGGGGAGGCAAGCACACCACCCAGGGAACTCCCATAGTACAGTATGTCCTTAAGTTTAGAGAGAAGCTGAAGGAGCTTATAGGGGTGGCCCAGAGCAACCTGTCAGCTGCCCAGCAGAAGCAAAAAGTCTGGTATGATCGTGGAGTCACAGCTCACTTGTACAGTGCAGGTCAGGAAGTAATGGTCCTCATTCCAGACCAGAAGGACAAGCTGCAGGCCGAGTGGGTGGGACCATACAAGGTAGTCTGACAGACAAATGACGTGAACTATATTGTGAATCTACCTGACAGGAGACATACCCATAGGATGTACCATGTCAATATGATGGAGCCATATATAAATAGGACTGACATAGTGTTTACAGTGTGTAGTCCTGGGGAGGTGATGGATGAGGAAGACCCCCACCTAGACTTGCTGGTGGAAAGCAAGCAGAAGTCATCGGTGGAGGCAATCAAGCTGTTGCCCCAGTTGACCCTGGAACAGACACAGGAAGTGAGGGAGGTTTTAGAGAACTTTACCCCTTTATTTACAGCCAAGCCTTGATGAACCTTCTTAGTGACCCATGATGTGGACACAGGGATGCAAGTGCCCATACGACGGACAGCTTACTGGGTGTCTGAGGCCATCCTAAAGGACATTAGGATGGAGGTGGAGGAAATGCTAGATGTGGGGATAATCCAGAAATCCCACAGTCCCTGGGCCTTGCCCGTAGTCCACGTCCCAAATCCGGATGGGTCTACATGCTTTTGTGTGAACTATCGTGAGCTCAACATAGTCATGAAGTCCAACAACCACCCAGTGCCCCAGACATACAAGTTGTTGGACAAGTTGGGGTGGGGCGACCTACCTAACATCCATAGACCTGACAAAGGGGTACTGGCAGGTAGAATTGACTGCCAGAGCTAAGGAACGGTCAGCCTTCATCACCCCAGTAAGTCACTTTGAATTTAGATGATGCCTTTTGAGATGAAGAATGACCCTGTCACCTTACAACGGTTAGTAAATCAGGTGCTACAGGGTGCTGAATCGTACACAGTGGCTTATCTGGATGATTTTGCCATCTTCTGTACCAGCTGGAAGGAACACCTGTCCCATCTGAAGGAAGTTTTGGGCAGGATGCAGAAGGATGGACTTACTGTCAAAGCTGAAAAGTGCCAGGTGGCCATGACTGAGGTGTCATATTTGGGACATGTAGTGGTGAGGGGACAACTACATCCAAACCAGGCCAAGATAGAGGCCATTGAGGTATGGCCCAGGTCAGAGGCCCAGAAGCAGGTCAGGAGCTTTCTTGGGTCTGCAGGATACTACAGAAAATTTGTACCAAATTGCAGTACCCTAGCGGCTCCTCTGTCTAGCCTGTTAAAGAAAAAGCAACCCAAGAAAGTAAAATGGGACCCAGCATGTAACAGGACCTTCACACAGCTAAAAGCCACTCTGTGCAGTGCCCCTGTGCTGGCCAGCCCAGACTACACTGGGCCATTTGTGGTGCAGATGGATGCCTTGGATGTGGGGATTGGTGCTGTCCTCAGCCAGACATCCTGACAGGGGAAGGATCAACCCATTGTGTAGTACCTATGTAGGAAGCTACTTCCCCAGAAGCAGGTGTACTCCACTGGGGAAAATAATGCCTTGTCCTGGTGTGGTCACTTAAGAAGCTAGAGACCTACCTCTATGGGAGGCCCTGTGAGGTACAGACAGACCACAGTCCTCTAGTGTGGCTAAACCAAATGGGAAAGATGAATGGGAGACTCCTTAGTTGGAGCATTGCACTACAGGCCTACAACATGGACATTAACTATAGGTTAGGGTCTATTAATGCCAATGCAGATGGCCTATCCCACCAATCGGAGTAAGGGACAGAACTGGTGGAAATCCCTTACTAGAAAAAGGGGCGTGTTCTCCCAGGTTCTGTAAAGGAGGAAGGAGTGTGTCGAGATACAGCCATACCTTATTGTTCTAATCATATTTCATGTTATTTTATGTGAGGAATGCATCAAGGTGGCCCAGTGCTACTTGCAAGGGATCATGGGTACAAAGAAAGTTATGGGCCCAAAAATGATGTGATTTTCTTGTTGCTGGGCAAAGAAACCATTGGCTGCTTATCCAGGTACTGAGAGTTTGATTAAACCATTTAAAAGAAAACAAAACGGCCAATTAAGCATAGCTGGGAGGCCAGGTAGCCAAATTTGCTTGTGAAAGGCCAGGACCTCTAGCGGAGCCGTGATGTCTAGGGTCCCTTTTGTCCTGAGAGGTCTAACCTGACTTAATCTAGTTACAGCTAAATGAATAAGCATTTTAAGTAAATAGCTGTATGAAGTGTAGCTTAATTACAGTCAGTAATGGGGGAGGGGGGATGATGCTATCCCCAGGCTGGTTCTAACTGGCTTGCCTCTAAGTGCTTTGTTCCATGCCAGAAATGAACATTTTTTTTAATAAAATTGTAAACCCTGATTGGTTGCATAGCTATGGAGATGGAATGCTAGCCAACCACAGGGCAAGCCAGTATCCATTGGGCCTGCCCTTTTGGAAACCTTTAAAACAAGGGTGCAGAAGGTTATCAGGGCATTTTTAGCCCTTATCTGTTTTTCTTGCTGCCTTCTTGCCTGTTGCCAATTCAAGGAACTGTTTGAATTTGGGAGCAGAGACATTTCTTTTCAAGAACTCTCCTGGACCAAAAAGAACTAAGATTTTCAGCTACCATTTCTAAGGGCACTTTGCACTTCAAATTCAGCAACTAAGGACTTGAGGTAGTACTTTCAAACTAGAATTTTCAAAGTGTAGTTTTTTTGTATACTTCCATTTTATTTTACATAGCCTGTAACTAATGTTTAAAATTATTTGTCTTTAAGTTATTTACTGCATTTATTAATAAATTAGTAAAGCTTTTGGCTTACTTTATGATAATTCTGCCAGTGTCATTTGTGTGTATGTGCTGGGAAGAGTTTGTTCAAAATATACTATGCCTGTTTGACTGTTAAGGGCCATACACAACCAAAGTAAAGTACAAAGGGCTCTGTGGATGCGAGGAGGGGAAGAATACGAAAGGTCTTAGGAGGGGTATGTGAGAGTTTGAACCATCTCTGTATTTCTGGGGAAAGACACTTCAATCGATCAAGCTTTATTTAACCAGGCAGAACTCCATTGAGCAAGCTCATTTACAAGATGGTAATGGGAGGACAATAGACAAGTACATTGATCAATGAAGGTTTACAGCTGAACCTAATAGTAATACGCTTGTCATACATAGGGTATACAAAATGAGTGACACATATGAATGCCAAAGCGGAAAGATACATAAGCACAATGGGGTATTCAATTGGTTACACTGGATACAAGTAAATTATTAAGGAAGTGTACATGGTACTTAGGTAAGTCCACTAACATAGTTTCAACACATCATATCATAGGATACACAAGAAGGAGACAACTATAGTAAATGTACTTATTACTTATAGTAAATGTACTTAGTGCATATAGGGTGTTATAGAGCCCCCCCTGAAGACCTATACATGCCTGTGGTTTTTCTAGTTCATTGTGCAGTGGCTGAGAGGGTTCTCTCCCAGGAACACAGACTACAGACTGTATTTACACCCCCCTCACACAGAGAGAGGGAGCCTTGGGATCTTCTGGCATGTGTTTAGTTGTAAAACAGTCAGCATACTAAAAGGACAGAGGAGAGGTATCCCTGACCCCTGTCACAGGAGGGAGTCGCTGTGATGCAGAGAATCCCACACCACAGAAGTAGGCTTGTGACACCCCCAGCTGACTGGATGGCCTTTTGTGTTGTTCATCCCCCCTCTGAACACCCCCTCCCCCACCTGGATTGCATTGTATTTATGTTTGTCCTCCTTTGACCACCCCCTGCATGGATGCCATCTTAATTTGTTTCAGCTCTCCTCCCCATCTGGATGGCACTGTATTTATGTTTGTCCTCCTTTGATTCCCCTCACACGGATTGCATCTTATGTTGTTTCAGCTCCCTTCCCTCCTCTCTAAATGGCTTGTTATTTGTGTTCATTCCTATTTTTTTCCTGCACATTATTATTTACTTAATGCATTTTTTAAAGTCTCCTGTATGGTCTGTACTCACCATCTGGTCCTGAAGGTGTCTGCAATGAGGAAGATTCTATACTTGTGTGACCTCCTAGCCATTCTGGGGTCTTGCTTATCGAGCTGCTCCTGCATCCCATTATCCGCTGGCTCTGTATCCACTGCAGTGTTTCCCTCTGGGGCCGGCAAGCATATAGCAAAAACCCAAAACAGAACAGCACTGTCCACCAACAAATTGCAATAGAAAGGATTTTTATTACTCACAGTAAGAAGTAATCATCCAGGTGTCACTCTGGGGTACTGAACAAACACCAAAACAATGCAAAGAAGGCCCAGTGGCCTTTTTTGTGTTGTTTTGGTGTTTATTGAGTACCCCTGTGTGGCACCTAGATGATTACTCCTTACTGTGAGTAATAAAAAGCCTTTTTATTGCTATTTGCTTGTGGACAGTGTGGTTCTCTTTTGTGTTTTTGCTGCTGCCTGCTTCAGGACTTGTGCACGTCCTGTCTTGGAGCTGTCTTTCCTTGTTGGTTACTGGCAAGCATATCCCACGGTTGAGTGCCATGTTGTGTAGTATGCAACAGGCAAGGAATATGGCACAGGCCTTCTAAGAGGTGTATTGTAGGGCACCATCAGAATGGGCAAGTCACCTGTACTGCATATTGAGCATACCAAAGACCCACCAAATGGCATTGCAAGTAGTGATGTGCGCCACATTGTACCAGTCCTCTGCAACAGATGCGGGTTGTATGATGTGTTTTGGGCCAGGGATGCAGGAGATATGCATTATCCCGAGAGTAGGTAAAGGGCATAGGTTAGCGACATCATAGGAGACTGGGGGGGGGGGAGGCCGTGGGTGTGTACTCACTGATGATGTACCCATTAGGTATATCCTTCCCTTCAAACCTCTGGCACAGGATGGAACTGTGCCATACGAAGGCGTCAGGATCACTGCCAGGGTGCCGTGCCAGGATAACTGATGATGCACCCTGTTGCTTTGTAAAAACCCTGGCAATTAATAGAGTGGAAGCCCTTTCTATGCACACAAGCCTCTACCCTGTTGCCTGTGGGTGTTTGGATGGCAACATGAGTGCAGTCAGTGGCAGCCAGTATGGCTGGTGGGTGCACAACTTGATAGAATTGCTGCATAGTAACTGTTTGCTCTGCTGGTGTAGTGCGGAATAGGATGACACCCCCCAGCATAGGCCAGCAGGACATCTAGGATCTGTCCCAACAGGCATGAGATAGCAGACTGGGTGATAACCAGTGGTATTCCTCACTGGAATGTTCCAGTGGCCAGGATATACAGTGCTGCTGTTGCCTTAAGCCCTATGGACACTGCATGGCTGTGGTGGATATCTGTCAGGAGCTAGCCATGTCGCAGTTTACATATCTGCATGAGCATGGGCCTGTTGAGCCAATACCGACCCATGATTTGTTCATCACTAAGAACTTTGAATGTGACTTGTGGACAGTACTATCGCTTACATAGAAACATAGAAACATAGACTTTGACAGCAGATAAGGACCGCTTGGCCCACCTAGTCTGCCCATTTCCCTACCTACAGGATAAGCCGCAGATCCTAGCTAATCAACAGCCTACTTCTTCCTACCCCCCACAAGAATTGCCTTATGTCTGTCCCATGCATTCTTGAATTCCCCCACTGTTTTAGACCCCATAACCTCCTCAGGAAGGCTGTTCTGTGCATCCACTACCCTCTCTGTGAAAAAAATACTTCCTCACATTGTCCCTGAACTGCCCCCCTCTGTCTTTAAATTGTGTCCCCTTGTTCTTGCATGCCTCTTTTTCTGAAAGATGCTACCCTCTTGGACTTTGTTGATTCCACTGAGGTAATTAAACATTTCTATCATGTCCCCCCTTCCCTCATTTCCTCAAGGGTATACATATTAAGCTCTTTTAGTCTCTCCTCGTATGGCTTCTCTTGCAGACCCTGCACCATTCTAGTTGTCCTGCTCTGGACTGCCTCTGTCCTGTCTATGTCCTTGCGGAGATGGGTTCTCCAGAACTGGACGCAGTACTCCAGATGGGGTCTCACCAACTGTCTGTACAGAGGGATAACAACTTCCTGTTTTCTGTTGGTGTTGCCTCTCCCTATGCATTCCAGTATACCCCCAGCTCTCCCTACAGCCTTCTCACATTGCTTGCTAACCTTAAGGTCATCTGATATGATTACCCCAGGTCCCTTTCCTTTTTTGTTTTTGTTACTACCTCCCCCCCATTGTGTAATCTTCCCCTGGGTTTTTGTTTCCCAGGTGCATTATTTTGCACTTCTTTGCATTGAATTCTAGCTGCCATACTTCTGACCATTCCTCCAACCTTGCCAAGTCCCTTCTCATCCTTTCCATGCCTCCTTGTGTATCAACCCTGTTGCAGATCTTTGTGTCATCTGCAAAGAGGCATACTTTTCCTTCCAGTCCCTCTGCTTTGCAACATAGTGCCTCTGGGGCATGTGCTGGAGCCCAATGGGGACATTAGCATGCTCCTTATCCTTCTTGAGTGCCTGCATCAGGTACAGGATGTGTGCCATTTTGTTTTCTGGTGGATGGGTATGTGTGCTGCAGTGCCTCTCCCAGCCTCTGGGGTTTGCCCCAAGTTAAGACCTGCTTTTTATAGTCCTTATTTTGTACTGTGCTATGTCGCACTACATGCAACTAGCGTAGCACTAAATCTTTGAATATAGTGCTGCACCAACTACACACATTACCCCCACCTTTTTAGGCCCTCCATACATTCATTTTGTGGTCAGGCACTAGTGCTAATAACATGTGTAGTACTACTGGCTGAATATTGTAAACAAGTGCAAAAAATGGACACCACTAGTGCAATTCACTTGTGCCAGTCACAAGCCTGTGAGTATGGGGCCCATTATTTGTAAACTTGATAAACCTAATTTTTAAGTCAATTTAATAAATTCTAAAACAAAGCATCAGTGCACTATTACTAGGCATACACTAAGACGGGTCAAAGACTCGCATCCCTTCAGAATTTATGCATTTTTGATACATGCCATAACTCATCCCTCAGTCCTATGTTGCTGAATTAACCTACATTTATATCTGCAAATATAATCTTTTACAGCACTCTCCGTACCAACCACTGTGTACACCTCATGTTTGCTATTTTTTGTAGTATCTGTTAGAGTTGCTCGGAAGCTCCATTGACACTTCTGGGTACTCCATGGATTTCACCGTTTTGGGCCAAAGTGGATGGTACTAATACTGTGGGCTCCCCACTAGGGTAACCAGGGGTTTTACAGCTCTGGGGCACCTGGTTTTAACCATTTTGTGCAGGTCAAAGCATGGAGCATAACTGATCTTTCCTGAAGAGTTTTCAGATCACATTCACAGTTGGTGTGTAATGAATGCCAAGGTCACCATTTAGGACTGGAGAGACATCCGTGGGTTGCAAGCGAGCAGCTGTCAGCCATATCTCCACCCCCTCCTGATTGGTACACCTCTCCTGCGGCCTTCAGCAGTCCCCTACATATTGTCCCCACAATGGGGCCAGGAGGTGAGGGGCCGTCCCCCCAATACCAATTCATAGCTGGTGGCCGGTTGATGGTGCAGGTTGAGAGAGACTGGGCATGACTTCACTGAGTTCAACCCAACCCCTTTTTCCATTTTCTGGTCTCTCCCAGTTTGCTAAGGTGCGCATGCCAGCATGTGCAATTGGAGGCATGCACATACCAGAGAGTCCCACACCTCCCTGCCTACCTTTGTTGCTCCCATCCCATCCTACCACTAGGCCTCCACCTGGTGGTTGTCATGCAGTAGAGCCAGCAACCCTCCCTCCCCGGGAGAGGAGAGCAATCCAGTGGACACTCAATCCTCTCCCTCCCCCACTCTTCCCAGCAATCCGAGATTGCCCGATCCCGTGTCTCTGGCATGGTAGATGGTAGCGCTACTGCCATGCCACTGGGCTGGCTATTAAAACAACTCTTTTCAGACCTCTGTGACCCAAACCCAGCTGCAATAGAACAGCACACTGGAGGCAGAAATTAAAAGATGAGTTTGAGCCAGCCCGGTGGCGCTGAGGACTGAGGCGCTGGATGCCTTACCTCATACCATGCCAGCGACCTGTGTTCGGGAATGAGCACAGGCTGCCGGGGTCAGCCAGGGAGGAGAAGGATGGAATGCCCAGTGGCTGCTCTCTTTCTCCGTGGGGGGGGGTCATCTGCACACTCCCACTGCAATACTGCCACCTGGGGAGCCCGGGTGGAAGGTGTGGTAGATGGGGGAAGCAGTAAGGGCACTGGGAAGATGTCAGCAGAGGGGCGGAGCAGGAGGCATGTCTCAGTGCACCTCCTAGTTCATTGGCCGTCATTGCATGCCGATGTCTGGGGACGAACAAAGGAAAATCACCTCGGTCTGTCTTAGGCGATGACTCCTCACTGAACGTCATCAGTTCATCAGGGCAGACTCCAGAGTACTGGGTCCACATCACAGCATGCATGGCTCTGGGGAGGTACGAATGGGGGGGCCTCCTCACCCTACCCAGGGGTCATCCAGGCACCTAGGTTAGTGGAACCATGTACTCTAGGGGCAAACCATGATGAGAGAGGATCATGCAGCAGAAGTTGTCTGAGAGAGGGGAGAGAGGAGGCAGTATGGTACATAAATACAAGGTTTAAAAAAAAAAGATTAGTTTGAACATTTTAAAAGTACAGCATGGTGTTGGTGCAGGTTTATCCCTGCCTTTATTTTCTAGTTAAGATTATTTTACCTTGCTGTTCATGGTGCTTTAGTCAGTGCTGAGGAAGAGACAGGATTTTCAGGTTGCTGACTAAAAGGGTTAGAAAAGGGCTTGTAGCCCTGAAAATAGATAAGGCAACAGGGCCAGATGGGATCACCTGAGGGTGCTCTGGGAATTGGCATTGGACCTGGCTTAACCCGTGACAGGGCTGTTCAACAGCTCACTGTAGTCAGGGGATGTCCAGAAAGATTGGAAGACAGCCGATATGGTTCTGCTCCACAAGGAAGGGGATATGGAGGAAACAGCAAGTTATAGAGGGGCTGGCAGTATAGCCTAGTGGTTAGAGTAACAAGCTGTGAATGAGCTTGGTACATCCAGCAGGCCTGTGTTTGATTATCATGATCTCCACTTGCATACTGTGTGACTTTAGACAAGTCACTTAACCTCTCCAGTGCTCCCAGGTCGCTCCTGAAAGCAGGCACTTGTGTCTAGTGGGCCTCACCCGGTTACCAAAGACTAAAATAAATAAATAGACCCATCAGCCTTACCTCCATTGTGGGTAAACTGATGGAGAAGCCCTTGTGTCCTACTTGGAGAGACATGGGCTGCTTGATACTAAACAGTACAGGTTCGTAGCAGGAAGGTCTTATCTGACCAACCTGATAGTATTCTTTGACTGGGTAACTAGGGAGGTGAATAGGGACAAGCAGTAGAGTTACTGTATTTCTACTTCAGTAAGGCATTCTACTTGGTGCCACAAAGAAGGCTGCTGAAATAGATGATCTGGGAGCAGAGAAGGACATAGCTAAATGAGTGAAAAGTAGACTGGGGTACACAGCAGAGGTTGGTGGCCAACGGAATCAAATCAAGGGAGAGGGAGGTGACGAGTGGGGTGCCACATGGGTCAGTCCTGGCACCAGTTCTTTTCAATATGTTCATCAGCAACCTAGGAGGGCGAGATGTGCCTCTTCACTGATTACACTAAGCTCTGTGGCAGAGTAGACAGTGAGGAGGGGGTAAGTGAGTTGCAGAGGGACCTGTAAAAGTTAGAGAGATGATCCAGGGTTTGGCAGTTGAAACTGAATGCCAAAAAGTATGGTGATGTACATAGGGAATAAGAACCCTAAGATGGAATACTGGATCTACTTCAGAGGAAAGAGACCTGGGGGTCACCATAAGCAATTCCCTAAAATAAACTGCTCAGTGCAACAAGGTGTACAGTAAGCTAATACTACCTCTTTATAGATCACTGATGAGACCACATCTGGAATACTGTGCCCAGTTCCGGAGTGGATGCCATTACTTCACCTTTCCAGCTGATTTCATACTTGAAGGCCTCAAGTTTGTTCTCAAACATAACTTCTTTGAATTCACCAATGAATTATATTTGCTACTGAGGGGTACAGCAATGGGGGCAACAATGGAAACAATTTGTAAATTTACTCCCAGGCTGCTGAGGGAAATTTGTTGTGTTTAATAATGGCAACAGCACACACACACACACACACACACACACACACACACCTCATCATCATCAGATGGCATCATTTTATTGATGATGTGGTCTGTATGTAGAATGCTACCTGCAGAGAGGCAGAACTATTTTTGTCATGGTATAGCAACAATACATTGGGCCTCAACTTCCCTGGCACAATTAGTGAAACTTCCCTAAATTTTCATGATGTCGATTTGTCTGCAGGGGAAGATGGTACAGTTGTCACAAAGGGTTACTGTAAACCAACCACCACCAATTCACTCCTAAGAGCTGACAGTTCACATCCTAGGTCCTTGAGTAAATCAATACCCTTTGGCCAGTTCCTTTGACTGTAGGAATTGTTTGTCTGATTCTGATTTGATTGACCAAATGAATGAGCTGAAGGGACGTTTCCTTGCTAGGGGATATAGAATTGATGACCTAGATTCAGCATCTTTGAAGCACAAGGTCTGGACAGAAATGAACTGTTAGCACCCAAAAACAGAAAGAATCAAGAAACTGTTCCTGTGTGCTTTGTTACTGAGTACAATAGTTTGGCCGGTAAAATTGGTGCAATAATAACTGTGAGGGAGTATCTGTTAACGAACCCTCTACCTGCTTTAACTACCTTATCTGTTAATCTGGTACTTGACTATGAATATTGCCCATGTTTTATAGAGCCAAGTGCCTCTGAGTACTTATCTGTATCCTGTATCTAACTACCAACCATGTATGTATATCCACTGTCTGCACTGTATTTTGTCATTTACATATGCATTGTTTTGTAACCTGGGTGGGGCGCCGTGTATCCGCGGGCTACTACCCCCCTGCCTGATAATCACAATACAGGTTAAGGGACCTGGGCTCTGTCCTAATGGTAATGGAGGGGGTCCTCTTCCAATAGAAAATAAATAGTGCAGTGCCTCCACCCATAGTAAAGTATAGTGAGCCAGATATTTGTAGGGTACAACCCCCTAGGATGCTGTACCTACTCACCTTCCTTTCCAGTCACACCAGACATAGCTTAACATCAGCTTAAACTGTAATACTTAGCTGTTCATACAGTTATTGGCTATAGCTAATAATATGCTCACAGACAGTGTTAACAACAATAAATACTATATTGATCCAACAGTTAATAAAAGCTAAGGTACATCAATATATAATAAATTGGATAGATACCTGGCTGACTGATAGAAAACAAGAAGTGTCTCTAAAAGGCCATCTATCTACATGGGAGAATGTAACTAATGGTGTCCCTCAGGGATCTGTGCTGGTGCCTGTGCCTGTAATATTTTCCTCAATGCTACCCTTAAATAATCACTGTTGGATGGTCAAGTACCCAGATGACTGCAGACTCAGAGGCATTGTAACAGACCAATCTTCAGCTCAAAAAATTCAAGAAAATCTTACACATTTAGAAAAATGGTCTATTGCAAACAAATTATTGTTTAATGTTCAAAAACGTAAAGTGATGCATCTTGGGAAACATGGCCAATGGTTTACCTATACATTTAACAATACGATTTTACAAACAACAGATAATGAAAAAAGACTTGGGTGTTACTTTTTCAAAGGATTGTACTTTGAAACTCATACTACAAATATTGTAAAGAAGAGTAGATTCTGGGCTGCATACTGAAAAATATCAAAAGTAGAAATGAAAATGTAATAATCCCTCTATTACTAGTCTAGTTAGACCACATCTTGAGTATTGCTCATCTGTATGTGGTCTATCCTCAGTCAGAGGTAACAATCTTATTGAAAGAGTTCAACATAAAGTAACAAAAAAATCAAGGCTGTAAGGGGGCAGGATTACTGTAATAGATTAAAAAATGTGGGACTGTTTTCTATGCAGTATAGAAAACTAAGGGAGGATTTGATTATGGTTTACAAAGCAATTAATGACAAAACAATATTTGAAACCATTGGATTATGCATGAATCCCTCCACAACCACTACCAGATCACATAATAAAAAAATAAACGGAACTCAAAATAAAAATAACAGAAGGAATCAGTGCTTTACTCAAAGAGTTATATCCACGTGGAATGCTCTACCTGAGGATATTTTTGAAAATAATTCATTAAGCATATTTAAAAACAGATTAGATTAATATATGGGAAACCGCAAATTTCACTTCCATCAATAAAATGATGGCGAGCTCACAAAAGGCAACACTGCCTACTGAGTTTGTAAACTACCTATGAATTTATGAACTTATAAATGGTTTATTAAATAGGAAAAGGAGAATGGGAGGTGCAAAATATAGTATAGCACAGTGGTTTAAGGCTCTGAGCTGCAAATCTGGAGACCTGGGTTTGAATCCCACAGCCCCCACTTACATATTGTGTGACCCTGAGCAAGTCACTTAACTTCCCTGTGCTCCCAGATTGCACCTGTAAACAAGCTTTCAACTTAGTGTGTCTCACTTGGTTAAAAACAATTGGAAAAAATAGGACTGGTAACTTGGAAATTCAGCACACTTGGTGCCCTCCCCCCACAGCAATACCATGCAGCCAAACTCTCCTCCCCAGTATACCATAACAAAAGTGCACTTGCCCAACCAAGGGGCCGCGCTGATAGATATATTACACAGGGTGCAAAACACTCTGTAACTGGTAGCAGTAGTAGAACTATAGTTTTACGTATAAACACAACTAGCAAAGGACTCTGGGTACCCGAGAGTTATATTAGTGTCCTGATGCAGGCCTGATTGTTATGTTGCCTGGGGTCTTTCAGTGGTGCACATGAGGAGACTTAGCATGCTTGCAGTTTACCCCCCTCCCCCAACAGGCAATTATGTGCTAGCACAAATTGATAATTTGATATGAAAATCAAACAGAATGGCTTGAACTTTCAAGAAAAACTTGAACCCCAATAGTAATCCAACAAGGAGAGATAGAAATTCCATCCAGCAATGCCAGCACTCACATGACCCTTGGAGCAGCACACATGAGCAGGATAGCAGTTCAGGAGCTATGGATTCTTTCAAACAGGCAACAACAGCTAGGCCCTTCTGGCTCACCCTTCTCTGGTACTAGCCCTTCTGGCTTCAATTCTCAGGAAACAGTTCTTCATGCTCACCAAACATGAAGCAGGAGATCTACACAGTGGCTTCCTAGTTCCCAAAGAACCCAGACCCCAGGAGCGACCCCATGGTCCGACTCCCCCAAAACAGGTCGAGAGTACCCCAATACTTGGGCATGCACCTGTGGCTCCCTGTTCCCCAATCTACCCCACTTGATAATGGCTAGCTGACCCCTTACCTGGCTCTGAGATGACCTGGACAGGATGCAGTCTCTGGAGGTGGAAGACTAGGTTTGCTGGCCAAGGCACCTAGCTTCACCTGAGCTCTTTTCTTCTAGGTTGCTAGAAAGGACAGAGCAAAGAATCTTACCAGAGCAAAGAAAAGGATTAAGGCTTCTTTTGGCTAGGAAAATGTACTGTGAGTTGTATTTTTATTTTGTACTCACAGAGATTGTTACTGTTTGTTACTAACATTTTATTGCTTTTTCTCTGATTCAAGTTGTTGTTGCTGGGTATACCTCCTGCTGCATTATTATAGATTGTGCCTACAGGTGTGTGCTTACAGATTACTGCTGTAATCTTCTCATTCAGATTGTCTTTTGCAAGGTATATCTTCTGTTACTGCTTTATTTTTCTCTGTAGCAAAGTGTTTCTTACAGGGTATATCTTCTGTGAAATTATTACAGGTGGTGCTTACATTTTTGTGACTTTTTTATCATTTGGCTAAGCAAAATTACTGTTTGCCACTATTTATTTTATTTTTGCTGAAAGGTTTTTTGTTTGTCTCAGAGGTGTTGGAGTCTCCTTCTCACATTGGGTGAGCTAATTGCTTTCCTCCCACAGCTCTTCCAGGGGATTAGGTGTGTACCTGGGGGGTGGAGCTGGCAAACTGTCAGTAACTTCCAACAGAAGGAAGGGTTAAAAGGTCAGGTTAGTTGATATCTTGGAGGTGGAAGACTAGGTTTGCTGGCCAAGGCACCTAGCTTCACCTGAGCTCTTTTCTTCTAGGTTGCTTGAAAGGACAGAACAATGAACCTTACCAGAGCAAGGAAAAGGATTAAGGCTTCTTTTGGCTAGGCAGATTTACAATGTGTTGTATTTTTATTTTGTATTCACTGGGATTGTTACTGTTTGTTGCTAACATTTTATTGCTTTATTTTTCTCTGATTCAAATTGTTGCTGGGTATACCTTCTGCTGCATTATTACAGGGTGTGCCTACAGGTGGGTCCTTACAGATTACTGCTGTAATCTTCTGATTCAAATTGTCTTTTGCAAGGTATATCTTCTCTCACTGCTTTATTTTTCTCTGTAGTGAAGTGTTTCTTACAGGGTATATCTTCTGTGAAATTATTACAGGTGGTGCTTTACAGGTTTAACAGTTTTATCTATCATTAGGATAAGCTTTCAGGGCTACTGCATTTGTTGCTGGCTGATTGTTTCTGCTCTTACCTCCTTGTTTCTTTCATCTGTGGTTCTTGTTTTTCAGCAGGAGAAGGGCCAAGCCACCCACCCTCCCCATCCCCAACCACCCCACACTACACTTCTTTTATAGGGTAGCACAGTTGTGACATTTCCTGTAGCAAAGCAGGAAGGGCGGATCAGAGGGGTATCCACACAGTGACCTCATTTACTGGGGCACTAGTAATTTCACTTGTTATAACAAGTTATACAAAAACAAACAAACAAAACACAAAATCAAACTTTTGCTTTCATTTTCTTCCTTCTAATTACTCTGACCAGGTTATAAACCCAGCAACTTATCTGGAATGGATATCATTAACTGCAGGTACAGTGGAACACTTTTCAGAAGAGCAGTTTTACAAGATTTAGGACACTGTCCTACATGCCGGGCCATTGGAGATCTAAGGGCTCAGCTCCAGGCAGCATGGGCAGAGATTGTGCACCTCAAATTGCATATTCAAGAGGAAATATATTATAAGAACTGCCTGCCATTTCCCCAACATCCAACAGAAGCACCTCGACCACAGAGGGTAGTTGGTCCAGGAGGTTGGCAGGTTGTTAAGAGGGGCAAATCGGGTGCCCCATCACTCAGTGTTCTCCAACATATCACCTCCACAAACCATATAAAAACTACAAACAGGTATCTGCCTCTATCTCTGAAATCAAACAAAGGGGCAGAGGACACTGCAGAGCAGGACACTGCAGCACAGGAGCTAGCACAGCTAAATTCAGCCACAATAGGAACCAAAACAAAAAAAGCAAAAAGAAAATCCAAAAAACTTCTGATCATAGGAGACTACATGATTTGGGGAGTTGATACCTATCTCCATCCAGGGGCAATGGTCAGATGTCTCCCAGGTACATCAGCGTGGAGAGACACTGACCACATTGCTAAAACTGTTCAGGAAACAGGAGAAAACATTGACGTCATGCTACACATAGGGACTACGATCTTGCCAGCCAGTCAGTTGTGGAGACCAAGGAACACATGACCAGGCTGGGTGACAAACTAGCATCCATTTCATCTGGCACCTCCTTCTCTGAAATCCTGCCAGTCTGGGAGAGGGGGGCAGATGGACAGAAGGTCAGAGAAGGGGAGATAGGGGAGCTAAACATGTGGATCAAGGGCTGGTGCCAGGAAAAAGGACACAAATTTGTAGGGAACTGGCAACAGTTTTGGGAGCGAAAGTTCTTTAAATTTAATGGACTTCATCTGACTAAGGAGGAAGTCAGTGCATTGGGGCAGAAGTTTGACATCTTTACAGAATATTTAAACTAGCAAATGGGGAGAGGGGTGCAGTACCCCATACGTCAAATGGGAAGAACACCCCTTCCCCCTCAGCTAGTGATCAAACAGGAGTTCAGTATGTTTGCAGTTCATTTGCATCATCAGGTAAGGAAAAAGGTCCAGCTCCCCATACGATACACAGGGGAAATGCCAGACCTTGCCCAACAACAACTAACACACCGAAATCTGGCCAATGGAAAATTATGTACACGAATGCAGGCAATAATGACAGAGGCTAAGCTGAACATAGTAGCCATTAGTGATACATGGTTTACCAGGAACTACATTTGGGAAACTTCAGTACCTGGTTATGTACTGTTCAGAAGAGACCGAGGTGCAAAAAGGGAGGGGGAGTGGCCCTTTATGTAAATGAAAATATCAATGCTACAGAAATTCAGAATACACATAAGGAGCCAGAAGAACTGTGGGTCACCCTGGAAACAGGAAATGGGACAGCCATATGAACTGGGGTTGTGTACAGGCCCCCAGACCAAGGGAAGGACATAGACACATTACTGTTAGAAGATATACAAAACATGACAGCTAAAGGGGAGGTTCTGATAATGGGAAACTACAACATACCAGATACAGATTGATCAATACCAGCAGGAACATCTGCCAGAACTAGACACATGAGTGAGTCCCTGCTGGGGAAGGGCCTCAAGCAACTGGTAGAACTACCTACAAGAGACAGGGCTATCCTAGATCTAGTACTGACTAACAGGGAAAGGATCACAGATCTCCAGGTAGTGGATTCCCTACAGGGGAAGGGCCTCAAACAACTGGTACAACAACCCACAAGAGACAGGGCTATCCTAGATCTAGTACTGACTAAAGGAAAGGATCAGAGATATGCAGGTAGAAGGTCACCTGGGGGCCAGTGACCATCACATGGTATGGTTCAATTTGGCCACTAGGACTAAATCAACCCATTCCATGGCACAAATATGGGACTTCAGAGGAGCTGACTTTGATAAGATGGCCAACAGAGTTAATCTAGCCCTGGCAAAAAGAAATATAGGTGAGGGAGTACAGGCAACGTGGGCAAGCATTAAGGATGCAATACTTGAAGCAACATCCCATTGTGTTAGAGAGAAAAGGAAGTGCAAAAGAGGAAGGAAACCACTTTGGTTCTCAAAAACAGCAGCAGAAAAGGTCAGAGCCAAACAGCTGGCCTTCAGGAAATATAAGGGAATGCAGCAGGATGAAGATAGGGAGGCATACCAAACTTTCCTAAGGGAAGCAGGGAAGGCAGTAAGGCAGGCAAAGGCCCAAACTGAGGAAACACTAGCACAAACAGTAAAAGAAGGTGACATGACTTTCTATAGGTACATTAGTGAAAGGAGAAAGTCCAGAGGGGGTATTGTTAAGATCAAAGGGGATAAGGGGGCATGTGAGGAGGAGGACCATGTAAAAGCATCTATCCTAAATAGATACTTCTGCTCAGTATTTACTGAAGAGAAGGTAGGGCAGGGCCCATAGCTCAGCACCATGGACACAGGGGGGAGGGAGGTGTGCACTAGTCCCTTCACAAAAGAAAGGGTCCTACAAGAGCTTGATAAGCTCAGGGTGGACAAGGCAATAGGACCTGATGGCATACATCCCAGGGTACTAAAGGAGTGGTAGCAGGGAGGAGGCAGGGAACTATAGACCAGTCAGTCTTACCTCAGTAGTGGGCAAGATTATGGAGGCACTCCTTAAGGAAAGGATAGTGCAACACATGGAATCCATAGCAGCACAGGATCCAAGACAGCATGGGTTTACAAAATTAAGGTCCTGTCAAACTAATCTCATAGAACTTTGACTGGGTAACCAGAGTGGTGGACCAAGGGGGAGCAGTTGATGTCACCTACCCTGACTTCAGCAAAGCTTTCGATACTGTTCCACACAGAAGATTGATTAATAAGCTGGGTAGGCTCGGGGTGGGTCAGAAGTTGGTCAACTAGGTGGCAAACTGGTTGATGGGCAGAAAACAGAGAGTGGTGGTAAACAGTATACAGTCAGAAGAGATGCAAGTCACAAGTGGGGTACCTCAGGGATCAGTCCTGGGCCAGTCCTCTTCAATATCTTCATCAGTGACATTGCAGATGGACTGGAGGGTAAGGTTTGCCTGCTTGCAGATGACATCAAGATCTGCAACAGAGTAGCTGATCCAGATGGAGTGGGCAGAATGAGAAGAGATCTGGATAAACTAGCAAAATGGTCAGAAGAGTGGCAACTGGGGTTTAACGCAAAGAAGTGCAACATCATGCACATAGGGAAGAGAAACCCTGAAACCACCTATAGACTGGGAGGGGAGTTGCTGGCAGTCACAAGGGAAGAAAGAGACTTGGGCATCATCATCATCGATAACCTGAAATCATCCAAGTAGACCATTAAAGCAGTAGGTAAGGCTAGGGGGGATGTTGGGGTGTATTAGTAGGGGTATCACAAGTTGTAAGAGGGAGGTAATAATCCCTCTTTACAAGACACTGGTTAGGCCCCATCTGGAGTACTGCATGCAGTACTGGAGGCCACACCTTCACAAGGACATTAACCAAATTGAGGCAGTCCAGAGAAGGGCAACCAAAATTGTGCATGGACTGTATCAGAGAACATATGAGGACAGATTAACGGAGCTCAATATGTATACCCTAGAGCAAAGGAGGGAGAGCGGTGATATGATCTAAACATTCAAACAGCTTTAAGGGCATTAACAAGGTGAAAGAGTCTAACATGTTTCAATATAAGAAAAATAGCAGGACAAGAGGACACAGCATGAGATTAGAGGGAGGCCGATTAAGGGGTAATGTGAGGAAGTTCTTTTTCACAGAAAGTGTGGTGGATGCATGGAACGGCCTACCTCAGGAAGTGGTGGATATGAACACAGTGCAAGGCTTCAAACAGGCATGGGATAGGCATAAGGGAGCAATGCAAATGAGTATGAATAGATAGACCATTGGCAGAGCAAAGGCCGATTGCACATTCATAAAGTAGAAAAAGAAATGGGCAGACTGGATGGGCCTTGCGGTCCTTATCTGTCGTCAACGTCTATGTTTCTATGAATCCACTCAATACTCTTGGATGCAGCAGTGGCCCTTTGATTCACACTTTCTGCAGGGTGCTCTGGACACAGTCTCTAGCAATGGGTGAACCCAGCTTTCAGGCTGCAGGCCTTTTATGCTTCTTGGACTCCCAAAGGCAGCAGGAGTTCAACAGGCTTTTCCCCCTCTGATGGAGGTTTAGACCTCAGGCAGAAACTTCAGCCTTTGGCAAAACAGTTTGACCCTCCTAACAAGCTGAGGGCTTACTCAGGATTGCTGCAGGAGTTATCCCCAAACGGTCTGGACACTCTCACTCTGCGGCTTCCAGACGCTGAACAGTTAGACTAGACTCTCTATATCTGGCTGTGGAAGCCCTTACTCTGGTCACTGCCTGTACACCCTCCTTACTTGTGGAGAGCTGCTGGAGAACTGCCCCAAGTTGTAACTGTCCCTGGGATCTGATGGAATATTGGAAGCATCCCAATGGTCAAACACAGGTGTCTATCTTGAAAATTAATATTCAATAAGTCCTTTCAATGTCTAAATGGTGGGATGGTTTGGGTGCCAAAATATTGTCCATACCCCTAACTCAGGAGCCCTAGCAGCAGTCCGTCAGGCTCCTTGATTGCTGATTGGTTAATGCAGGGGTCAAATGACCAAATATGGCTGACTGTAAATACAGTCTATACACAGTCTCATTTCCAAAAGTCCTTTGCAGTCACACAGTTTAATTTTATTATTTATTGCACCCAGGGTCCATTGGCTCCCCCTCTGCCCTATTGTCCGGTGGCAGAGTGGGGCTTACATGGGGCTTCCCCTGCCTGTCATTGTCTCCATTAGAACTTCCACCAGGCAGCAGGCAGACTCTAAAGGCTCTGGCAGCAACATTTGCCCTTAAAGTAACAGGTGCCTGTAAGTGCCACAACGAGGCTTGTTTTTTCTGCTCCTCTTTCCCCTTCTATGCATCTCTGGATCCTGATTATCTGCCCTTGGGCCGGAGCACACAGAGGAAAGCTGATATATGGCCACAGGAGCTACTGGAGTGGCTTCTACTTTTTTAGCACAGTAGCGCTCCCACCAGCTCGCACATCCACAATGTGAGCTGCGTGGTGATAGCGCTTTAAACCTTTCACCAAACGGTGACTTATTTTCTTTTAAAAACAAGCACTTTTCCAGTCCCCCTACTCAAGGAGCTATCAGAGGGAACCAGCAGGAGGTAAAGCAAAGAGCAAGGGACCCAGGACAAGGTGGCGGTGAGCGGAATGAGAGGAGGGCAGGCCACAATGGTAAGCCCCCAACCTTTTGAGGGGTTACACTCCCCCATGACTTAAATACTTGACATCCATGCCAAATCCTTACAGGTGTCCTGGTACCTATAACTTCACCAGTATCAGGTTCTACAGACCAGTCTAACTAGACAAAGGATTCCTAGCTAGTACAGGATATCACAACAGTCTAGTCTAGAAAAATGCATACTATTCTAATCTAAGAGAACAAATACTGAGGTGTTTCAGGTTCTTGACTATGGTCATATCATTAAATGCGCATTATAGACATCTTTTAAACTCTAGAGCAACTGGGAGTTTGCATAATACCGTATCAACATTTTGCCTCCCCCTTTTACTTTTTAGGGTTGTACCCACTCTGGGTGTCTCAGAATTGGAAGGGCACACAATAATCCAAGGTAGGGATCTTGGAGTGACATTTACACCTTTGTGAACAACATGTAGTAGCAAGTCATTAGGAACCCCAGGACAGACATGAGCTTCAATGATGTCTGATGATTCTTTCAGAGCATCACAATGGCACTTGCACTTCTTCCTTGGAATCTGGGTTTATCAGTCCCAGCTCATCGACCAGCGATGAGATATCCTCCATCAAAGTGGACTTGACTGCATCCTCTGGCACTTCCTCTCTTTCTTCAGGTTACACAAGCTCTACAATCTCTTGCTGTGGCTCTGCGAGTTCTTCACTGACTGCCACACCTGATAAACACTTGGCTGGAGGCCTCTCATGCAGAGTTGCATCAACAGTTGATTCAGAGGTTGCATTTGAAATTGATTGCTCTGTTGCAGGTACATTTGTCACTTCATCTCTTGCTCTAGGTGTCCCTTGAAGTAGGCGAGCAAGTTCAGGTCTGGGATAATAGTATGCCGGCTGATAGACTACTTCTCCCTCTAACTCAGAGTCTGAACTGTCTGGCTCTTTTTGCTCATCAGGATTTGTTGGAGACACCCCAGATTGCTGGGCCCTTTGCTTTTGCAGTTGCGCATGACAGACCTTGTCACTGGAGGATTCGGAGGTTCTAATGACTCATGTTCATTTGTGGTGACCATCTGTCCTATTTGCAGTAAATGATTTCTATGAATGTTTTTGTAGTCACTGGTGTGTCCCTCGGGACAAATCTTGTAAACAAGCATCTCCTGTAATTTCTCTATTATGACACAGGGGTACTATTTCATCTGTCAGAAATCTTATGCGTTCCCTGGAGTCCTACGTTTCTCATTAATACTCGGCCACCAGGTAGTAACTCATGTGCCTTGACCTTCTTACCATACCTCTCTTTGTTTGCATGATTTCTTTTTGCACCAGTTTCAGCAACTAACTTGTAGGTAGAGTTGAGCAGCTCTTTCAATTGTTTTACATACTGTAAGTAAGTAGCATCTCAGGTGTCATCGGGCGAGACACCAAAACAAATGTCTACAGGGAGTCTTGCTTCTCTGTCGACCATTAAAAAGTAAGGTGAAAATCCAGTTGCATCATTCTTGGTACAATTGTTGGCGTGTACTAAGGCACTCAGTTGTTGACTCCATCTACTTTTGTCTTTGGGGTTCAGTGTTCCCAGCATGTCAAGTAAAGTTTTGTTAAATCTTTCTGGCTGTGAGTCACCTTGCAGATGATAAGGAGTATTATAAAAAGGGTCTCAGAAATGCTACAATCTGATTGGTTGTTAGAATTCCAGAAGCCTTACATTAATCCCTGTTAGACTGTCATGTGCAGCCTCATCACCATGGCACATGAATTCTTCCTGTCACCATTCCATCCTCCAGCACTGCTGAATGACTGGAATATGAACATACAAACGTATGAAAACAGCCAGCAGAAGAGGATCTCCTGGTCTATCATGTCTGTTCAATATAAGATGCAGGGTCCTCCCTCCACCCCCTCCCATCCCCTCCTCCGTCTCCCCTTTCTTGGTTCCAAGGGTTCCCTCTGTGTTTGTCCCAGGCTGTCTTGAATATTACCACTGTCTTTGCTGCCACAATCATCTCAGGCAGCTTGTTCCATGTGGTCACCACCCTCTCTGTAAAAAAAAAAATTCTTTCTGATTCTGAACTAGCATTCTTAAACTGTTGGTGGAAGAACTATTTTATTAAAAATCTCCCTCTCAATTAAGAAAACATTAAAAAAGTACACTTTTGACACTTCTCTTTTGGAATACATTTTAAAATAGCAATAAGGCACTCCCAGGAGTTAGATTAATAGTCAGTTAATCACCCCCTAGGGGCAATATGGCACTCAGCTACACCTCGTGCCACATACCACCCTAGAGGGTGATTAACAGACTGTTAATCTAACCTTATTGTTTAAGTGTGTGATTTCCTGATGCCCCACAGTGACAATAGTTCCTTGATTAAAAAACTGTCAAAGTCCCCTTGGTCAGAGTGAATCCGCTGTGCAGCTTCATAGTGGACAAAGAATTTTTGTATGAGAACTTTAGCAACAGTAATGGCCCTCCGGTCTTCGATAGGGTAGGCCTGGGCATATCTTGAGAAATGGTCTGCAACTACAAGTATATTTGCTATATTTTTGGAGTAGGGTTCCAGACTGAGAAAGTCAATACAGGCAGGTTCCATGGGTGCACTAGTTACAATATTCACCAGTAGGGTGGCACTCTGTGGCTGAGCTTTCCTTTGAAAACATCTGCTGCAGTTCTTGCAATATCTCTCTACATCACTTGCCATGTGAGGCCAATAGAAACAGGCGCGTGCTAGATCTAATGTGCAGTCATTTCCTACATGACCTACGTCGTCATGCAATGCAAGGAGTACAATTCTTTGAAATTATCAGGCAGTACAAGTTCTAAGCATGGAAATCCTTGGGGACCTTGGACTTCTCGATATAGCAAATTGTCTATCATTTTGAGCTTGGACCATTCTCTTAACATCAATTTCACATCCGGGTTATCTGTAACGACTTGGTTTGCAACACCCCCTTTGGCTAAGGGGAAGAGAATCTTTTGGATTATTGGGTCTGACCTTTGTTCTTTCTGCAGATCTTGAGTAGTAAGCTGAGGCAAGGAGCATAGGTCGATAGATGTTAGGTTGCAGTATGCAGTTGGTAGACAATCTCTGGATGCACCAAGGGCGTCCACCAGACGATTTGCATTGGCAGTAGATAGTGGTACATTGTTATCAAACTTTTTGCAGAGGGTCTTACCATTGTATCTTTACCAAGGATGAATCACTTTTCCCAGGTGCTGCTGGACATCTGGCTAGCACATCCACATCTATGTGGTTTAATCCAGGATGATATTCTGTGTAATAATTATAGGTTGAGAGTGCAGTCAACCATCTGTGTCCAGCTGCATCCAGCTTCACCGTTGTCTGTCGCATGTTAAGTGGTTGTAATCCATTTTCACTGTAATATGAGCTCCGTACAAGTACTCGTGGAACTGGTTCACTATTGCCCACTTTAATGCAAGAAACTCCAGTTTATGCACTGGGTACTCTTTCTCAGCACTACTGAGATTTTGGCAAGCAAAAGCCACAGGTCACAATCCTTCCAGGTAGCTTTGATACAACACTGCCCCAAGCCTGCTGAAGCTGGCATCTGTATGTAGGACATATGGCTTTTGGGGGCTGCATAGGCGAGTACTAGTGAGTGAGTCAGATGATAAATTATGTCTTCAAAAGCCTGGACACATAGCTCAGATGGCTTAAAGTATGACTTGGGTTCAATAGTCTTGTCAGAAGCTTTCTTCCTTTTCCGGGTAGGCAGATCGCCTTGAGTCAAGTTCAAGAGAGGTCTTACTTATCTGGTGTAGTCTTTGACAAAACACCTATAATATCCTCACAATCCAAGAAAGTGCTGTAATCATTCAGATTAGTGGGCTTTGGCTAGATTGTCAAAGCTTCAGCTTTGCTTGGGTCTGTCTTGATACCTTTAGCTGATACACTATGTCTGACATACTTAATAGAAGTTTGAAAGAATTTGCATTTATCTATGAAGAGTTTGATCCTGAACTCCTCCAAATGGTCCAAAACTTTCAACAGTCTTATCTCATGCTCTCCTAGCATCTTGCCAAATACTATTAAATCGTCCAGGTAAACTAGACACTTTAGCAGATTCATATCTCCTATAGTTCTTTCCATTAGTCTTTGAAAGGTGGCTGGTGCACCAGATATCCCTTGGGGCATCCATAGGAATTCATAAAATCCCGAAGGGCCTGTAAAGGCTGTCTTCTCATGATCTTTGGGAGCCATAGGTATTTGGTAGAAGCCACTTCTAAGAAAAAGTACAGAATACCACTTACTTTCATTTAGGCTGTCGAGTGTGTCTTGGATACAGGGCACAGTGTACTGATCAGGAAAGGTTCATTTATTGAGAGTTCTGTAGTCAACATACATGCGCACTGATCCATTCTTTTTCCTCACCACCACTATGGGTGAGGTATATGGACTAAGAGATTCTTGTATAATGCCAGCTGCCAACTGTTCTTGTAGATGTCTTCTTACATCATCAGTATCAGTGGGTGCCAATCTGTGGGACCTTTCATGAAAAGGGTGTTCATCATGCAGCCAGATGTGATGCTCTTCTCCATCCTACATCTCATTCATGAAGGGAGAATACTTTGCTTCTCTTAGTGAGCTTGCTGATGACATGAGTTTTCCCATTGTCATGTATAGGAGAGTCACCAAAGTTGAACATGTCTGGAGTAAGGCCAGTTGGACAATTGTCTCAGGTTGGAGCAGGTTGCACAGTTGTGTCTGTGCAATCAACTCGAGCCAGTGTGCATCCTTTCCTGATGACAATATCCCTGTCTGTTACATTCTTTACTCGGACAGTAACTCATTTGGCATAAGCATAGACTGTGACTGGTAACTTACTGGCCTTGACCAATAGTCCCTCAGGTAACCAGTGTTCCTCAGGAGCATCAGTAATTGGTTTTTGACTTCCTTTTTGAACTGTATCATGCCATGATACCACACTCAGTGATGGGTGATAATACAATTTCTTCAGCGTTCCTTCACCAAACTATTCCCACCGGGTCATCTTGACCCTTGGGGAGAGTTCTGGTCTGTTTCTAGTAAGCTTTTTCCATGACGGCATGCACTTGCAGTATTCATCCTTTACGCTTGTTTTCCTCCTCGTGACAGAGTTGAGCTAGAGGACTAAACATATGAGCATTTGTTCCAATGAGTACGGGCACTCCATCATACATTCAGGATTCTGGACATACTAAAGCCAGAGTCTCTACAGGATCTCTGACTCTAGTTAGTTTGGAAGGAAAAGTGATCCATACCTTAACATATCCCAAATAAGGGTAAGTCTTGTCACTCAATCCCCATATATTCATGCCATTGAGGGGTAACAATGGGTGGTGCTTTGACAGGTGTTTATCATACCATTCCTTGAATATGGTGGTTACTTGGGAGCCACTATTCAGGATAGTTCTGGTAGACACTCCTTCTTCCATGGTTGGTCCAACAAGCTTGTCATTGTCAGCCTGGGTAGTGTCAGATGCTTTAACTGACGATTTAGCTAGTGACTGAGTATGGTCTTGTTTAGGTGGGGCACCACTGAGAGTTCTTTGCCTCTCTCTGGTTAACCTGTCAATGATCCTCTGGAAGTTACTCTCAGATTGACACTGGTGCTTAACATGTCCGTCCTCACACAGTTATAACAGAAAATGCCCTCTCGGTTCTGCTTTGGTTTGAGTGATACATCAGCAGGGGGTCTCCAGCTTTGACCATTTGATTTTGCAGCATGAGCATTAGCAGCTCTTTTGGGGGCTCTAGCAGTTGTCAGTCCTCACCCTGGCTCTCTCTCCCCCAGCCCAGTCTGTGGCTGCATACTGCAGGTTCTCAGGTTGTTTACTGTGATACAGAATTCATTTATCCATGCTTCCAGGTCAGAAACCACAAGGGGTGCTGAATGTTGTACTTCCATGCCCATATCAGAGAGGTTTGTGGTGGCTAGAAGAATAGGCTGGTCCTGGTGGACATCTCAGCCTTTGCTAAGAGCTGCAGTGGCTTGATCAAACACCTCCTTATACCCCATGAGCCACTCCTTCCACTCTTGTGTCTCTGCTGCAGGTGTACCCCCAGTAACCTGTGTGAGGCAGGGTAGGATCCCCATCATTCTTCTTTCTCCTCAGCTGTTGGGACCTCTCTCATAAGCTCACTGTGAGTCAGCAGGGTGGGGTGTGGGTTATCCTTTCTCTCAGCCAAACATAACTTAATAATCATTGCTGTAGAATGTCAGGCAGCCTTGAGCACATGTTCCAACTGCACTTGGTTCGCATCCTGCGACGTCACACCTCCTTTTCTAAACACTGCCTGCAGTATCTTTTCAATGCTGTTCAAAAAGGCAGACAGAGGCTCTCCTTTCCATTGCCTGGTTGACTGGAATTTCCACATCAGCTCCTCACTTGACACAGTGCTCCCAAAGGCATCCTCTAAAGCCATCAAATACTCTTGGGCATCAGGTTTCACAGACCTCAGTGAATGGATAGTTTCTAGTGCAGGGCCTCGGCGGCTTCCTCTGAGCTGCTTCCTTTTCTCTGCTTCGGAGCATTGACAATCTTGCTCTAAAGGAGCAGCATAGTCCCTCCATGTCTCCAAATCATCCTCACGTGCTGGGATGGTCTTTACTTCTGAAAACATCCTTAGTCTGCAATAAGCAGGGACACTGGTTTACCATGATTGAGAAAGGGCAAATTCCATTTTGCACATTGTAAAAACCGGTATTGTCACCGGTGTCTGCCAAGCCAAAATCCGTTTTTACCGGTGTTTGGTTTTGTGTACTTTATTTAACAATTTTAACTGCATTACCATTCATTTTAGCAATTTTAACATCGACTATTGTACATCCATCCATCCTAGTACCAATTAAGTTATTTTAGGTTCAGGATGTGACGGCAGCAGCAGCACTACAGCCCCCATCCCCCAGGTGCAATAGTAGCAACAGCAATGTGGCCCCTATCCCTTAGGTGTGAGAAGGCAGAAGCAACAGCACTATGGCCCCCCTCCCTCCAGTGTGACAGAAGCAGCAGCACTGCATCCCCCCCGTCCCTCAGACACACATCCTTGAAAGCACTGTGTAGTGACTTCAACTTCCAACTACAGGCAAGATAGCAACAGCGGTATTCCCTCAATCCTGAAAGTTTGACAGCAGCAGCACAGCAGTTCCAATCCCTCAGGTGCAATGGTGATGGCAGCAGGTGCAGCGCTCACCCCCTCAAGTGTGATGGCAGCAGGTGCAACACTGCAGCCCCCATTCATCAGGTGTGATGGCAGCAGGTGCATCACTGCAGCCCCTATTCTTCAGGTGTGATGGCAGCAGGTGCAACACTGCAGCTCCCACCCTTCAGGTGTGATGGCAGCAGGTGCATCACTGCAGCTTGAAGCCCTCACCCCTCAGGCATGACGGTAGGAGGTGCAACACCAAAGCCCCCACCCCTAAGGTGTGACGGCAGCAGGTGCAACACTGAAGCTCCCACCCCTTAGGTGGGACGACAGCAGGTGCATCACTGCAGCCCCACCCCTCAGGTGTGACGGCAGCAGGTGCAACACTGAAGCCCCCCCCAGGTTTGACAGCAGCAGGTGCAACACTGAAGTCCCCATCCCTCAGGTGTGATGGCAGGCAGTGAAGCACTGAAACCACCACCCCTCAGGTGTGACAGCAGGCGGTGCAGCACTGAAACCCCACCCCCACCCCTCAGGTGTGATGGCCACAGAGGCATCACTACAGTACTCATCCAACAATGCCATGTACCAAAGCTTATCTGTCAGAGCTCAGGCATGAATTGAGCCGAACCACCAGACGCCAAGGTAGACTCCATCGGTTCAGTCCCTAACTAACATTTAAGCTGCTTGAATTGGTTTACTTGTAAACAAAGTGCATCCAATTAAAAAAATCCACAAGTGATTGAGGATGCTAATGGAGTGATACACAATCTCTCCCAACTAATAAACAAATTCAGAATTATACCCACAGTAAATTGGGCACTTTCTGACTTGGTCTTCATGAAAATGGAGCCTCTTAGTTTTCATGTCAGAGCTCAAACTCATGAAAGGAGTTCTACTGGCAGAGGTGAAGCCACGGCCACTGTACAGATCGGGGCTTCATCTCTCCTATCCCCCCACTCCCGCAGTCAACATAAATAAATTAATCTTTGTGCCTGATCACTAGTCCAGTGCACCTGGCATTTTAATTTACTAAAATACTAACATACTAAAATGGCAGCAGAATAGGCCTAACGGTCTTTCGTGTCTGCTTGTTTGGTCAGCCCCCACCCTGGGTGCTGACCTTGCTTTCCCTCTCGCCTTCTCTGGCTTCTCCCTTCCCAGTTCCGGATATTCTTGCTACATTGGATTTTGCTTCCAGAACCCTTCCCCTGTACCTCTCCCACCCACTCTTGAACCCCTCCACTGTCTCTGCCTCCACCAGCCCCCTAGGCAGTGCATTCCATGGCTCCACCACCCTCTCAGTGAAGTAGCACCTCCTCCTCCTTTCTCCCCTGAATCTTCCCCCCCTCCAGCTTCCACCCATACCCTCTAGTGGCCCCCTCCTCCTTCCTTCGAAGCACCCTGTCTGTTCCTCCTCTATTTACCCTCTTCATGTACCTGAAGACCTCTATCATGTCCCCCCCGGTCCCTTCTCTCTTCCAATGTGTACATATTTAGCTCTTCGAGCCTCTCTTCATAGGTCCTGTCCTCCAAGCCCCAAATCATTTTGGTTGCCCTCCTCTGGACCCTCTCCAGGAGGTAAATTGTAAACTTTAAGTGTGGCCTCCAAAACTGCACGCAGTACTCAAGGTGCGGCCTCACCAAGCAGTTATACAGAGGGAGTATCACTTCCTTCCTTCTGGAGGTGATCCCCCTAGCGATGCATCCCAGCATCCTGTTGGCCTTAGCTGCTGCCCTCCTACAAGTCTCAGAGTTGTTCATCTTGACATCCACCACCACCCCCAGGTCCCTCTCAGCCATCGAGACTTGTAGCATTCCCCCAGAGTGTACACTTGGCCCGGGTTTCTGGCCCCCAGGTGGAGCACCTTGCATTTCCCTGCATTGAACCTCAGCTTCCACTTTCTAGACCATCTTTCCAGAGCCTCCAGGTCCTCCTGTAGGGCCACCCTCCCCTCCTCCCCATCCACCACCGCCCCCAGTTTTGAGTCATCCGCAAAGAGACTCATCTCACTCCTGATTCCTGTCCTTATGCCAGAGACTAGGCGCTGAACAGAAGGGGCCCATGACTGATCCCGTGGGACCCCACTAATGACCCTCCTTGGGGATGAGACTATCCCGCCAACTACAACCCTCTGGGTCCGGTCCTGGAGCCAATTGCCTATCCATCTGATCATCTGGTTCCCCACCCCCATTTCTCCCAGCTTATCCAATAGACCCACGTGAGGAACAGAGTCAAATGCTTTGCTGAAGTCTAGAAAGAGGACGTCCACTGGTCTACCCAGGTCCAAGGCACTAATCACCCAGTCATAGAACTCCACCAGGTTTGTCTGACACGATTTCCCCGGGATGAATCCATGCTGTCTATCGTCCAGGCACCCTGACTTATCCAGGTCCCCCCCTAGCCTCTCCTTGATAATGCCCTCCATCACCTTGCCCACCACCGATGTCAGACTGACAGGCCTATAGTTCCCTGCCACCTCCCTTGATCCCCCCTTGTGGATAGGCACTATATGCGCCACCTTCCAGTCTTGGGGCACCCACCCTGTCCTCAGAGAGATGGTGAAAAGCTCCGCCAGGGGTTTCACCAGGACATCCGCAAGTTCCTTCAGCACTCTGGGATGTAATTTATCCGGCCCTGGTGCTTTCTCCGACTTAAGGGAGCTGAGGGCTTCCCTCACTCTTTCTGCTGTGATTTCCACTTCTGGTATCTCTCCTCCCTGCTTAGCCCTCCCCCCACCTGCCAGTGATGCTTCCCCCTCTCCCCAGACCTGCCGATCGGTAAGGGTCCCCCCCTCCTCAGTATCTCTGTCTCCTCTCATGTATGATGCAGCACCCCCATTTTCTTGGTGAAAACTGAGGTGAAGTACTCATTTAGTACCTCAGCCTGCTCCCCGGTCTTGTGCCCATCTCTCCTGATTTAATCCTGCTAATCTGCCCTTCACCCTTCGTTTTTCCCCAATGTATCTAAAGAACCCCTTGTTCCCTCTCCTAATTTCCCTGGCCAGGTTCTGCTCCTTCCTTGCCTTAGCCGCCCTCACCACCCTAGTGGCCCTTCTAGCCATAAGCTTGTACTCCCCTTGATCCCTTTCACTCCTTGAGCACTTGAATTGCTTATAGGCTGCCTTCTTTCCCCGCACCACCTCCTGGACCTCCCTGGTCCACCAGCAGGGTTTTTGGGCCCTACTGCATTTTCGTCTTACTCTTGCGCAGGTGCTGGTAGCATCCTGCACCCCTCTCCTGATGATTTTGCACCTACTATCAGCGTCCATGTCTGACCCAATCCCATCCAAATGCTCCTTAAGGATCCTTCCCATTTCCTTAAAATCTTCCCCCCTGAAGTCGGTTACTTCCGTCTTTGTGCAGCCTTCTACCCTCCTAGGTCCAGGCAGAACCAGACCGTGGCATGGTCACTTCCCGCCAATGGGTCCTTACCTCCAGGCTCCTCAATCTGGTCACTGTCTGCCAGGACCACATCCAGTACCCACTCCTCCTGGTCGGTTCCCTCACCTGCTGAGTTAGGAATGCGTCTTGAAAGACATCCAACAACCTCTGTTCCCTGGTCACAGAGGATGTCATAGTCTCCCAGTCTGTTCCTGGCATGTTTAAGTCCCCCAACACCACCACCATTCTCTGCCCAGTCTGCCGTGTCTCCCAACATCTGCCACCAGACTGTCCTCCAGCTCCTCCGCCAGGGCAGGGGGTCTATACACCACTCCTATTTTTACTCTCTTGCCCCCTTGTTATCAAGGTGACCCAAATCGCCTCCACGGTTCCCTCCACCTCCTCTACTCCCCCTATGCCAATGCAGTTTTTGACTATCATTGCTACCCCTCCTCCCTTCCTCCCCCTGTCCTTCCTGAACATAGTGTAACCTCCAGGTTCAGGTCCCAGTCATGTCCTGCAGTGGCCCAAGTCTCAGTGACCCTGCCACATCCACTGCTCCCTCAGTTAGCATCGCCTGGAGCTCAGGCATTTTATTGCCCAAGCTCCTGGCATTTAGCAAGACTATCTTCCACCCTTTCCCTATAGTTCCATTTCCCCTGCTCGTGTTCCCATGGGGATTCTGTTTTCCCCTGGTCTGCACTTTGCCAGTTGGCCTTTCCTACAATCCTCCTGGTCCCCAGGGGGGTGGAGACAGAGTCCCTCCTTTATCGGCACCCCCTTGACAGCCTTTTCTCCCATCCCGCCCCCCTTCACAAGTTTAAACCCCACTTTTCACCAATGAACCCCTCTATTTTCAACTTAAGGATTCCCTTCCCCTCCAAATTGAGATGGAGTCTATCTCTAGCATACAGCTCCTTATCCTCCCAGGTCTCCCCCCAATCCCCCATCAACCCATACCCTCTGGCCTCACACCACTCCCTGAGCCACTGGTTTATCCTCCTAATCTTCCTTTTGTGTTCCCACTCAGCCCTTGGCACTGGCAGGATTTCTGAGAAGGAAACTGTGCATCCTATGTCATGACAGACGCCTGGGAGGTCCCTGAATCTTGCCTGTATCTCTAGCTCGCTATTTCCTCAATGTCATTTGTACCCAGGTGGACCAGTATGTCTGGGGGAACTCCACAATCCTTTTGCCAGCTGATATACCTCGTGCTTTGGCCCTGTGCACTGTTAGTCCAGGGAAGCATCTTGTTCTAATTGGCCAGGATTCTCCTCCCTATCCCATTTGATACCCTGATCATAGAATCCCCAACAGGAGCACTCTGACCACCCTTTCTCCATTTCCTTCCATGTCCCTCATCCTTTCTACCGGCCCTCCACCCAGCTGGCTCCTTGTTCCTCCTCTATCTGGGTGCCACATGCCACCCTCCTATTTACCATGGCCACCCCCTCCCTCCAATCCTATGCCTCTCCTCCTCCTGAGTATCCTCTCTGTACCTTGCTAATTCCCCCCTCACTGCTCGCGACTGGTCCTTCTCCCCCATCTGCTAAACTAGCCTGGCTCATCCTCCCTTCCTTCCTGTCTCCATTTAGTTCCTCCTTGCTCATCGTGCTCCCCTGGCCTAAACCCTCAGCTCCCTTTATTGAATCCTCCTTGTATTTCTGGTCCTTCTCCTTCACCTTTCCTCCCAACTGGTCCTTCTCCTTGCACTTTCCTTCCTCTTCCCCCTGCCCCTCCTGCTCTGATTCACTGTTCCCCCCATTTTCCTGCATTCCAGGTCCCCCTCGTTCTTCCTGCTATCTGGCCCCTGCCTCCTGCCCCCCACTCCCTTTCCGTCTCTAACCACCCCTGTCATGGCTACATCATCCCTCTCATCCTCGAGCAGAAGAAGATAATTGAAGCGGTTATTGAGTGTAAGGTCTGATCCACCTCCCCACCTTGCTTCCTTCTGTCCAGCCCTGGCCATCTGCCTACTTCCCTGAAATGTTGTCCCTCTGTCCCTCCTTTGTGAGGGTCCCCAGTTACCTGCCTGCTTCCTTGGTAGTGTCCTTTTGGATCCCCTCTGCCAGGGTCCCTATGTGATCCCTGAGTGTTCTCCTGCACTCCTTTCCCTATGCCCCCACCCCCCGTGCTTGGTGCAACCCCGTGGAAGATTCCCAGCCCCCTTCCCCAACCATACCGCCCCCTTTCCCCCAGTTTTCTCCTAATCCCCGCAACCTCCTCCCTAAGCTGTGCCAACTGGTAGCACACTGGGCAACCACTGAACTTCCAAGCCCAGTCCAGTATCATGGCTGCTCACCCTGTGCACCCCACCACCCTCCCAAAGATGCCGGCCCTAATGACGTGTGGTTCCATCCCCTTCCAAATAGGTTTCCTTGGGTGAGCCACCAGGTTCCCCCTAGTCCAAGATACACCCTACTGCCTAATCAGGTCACCCACTAATCTTAGAGACAGTCCCACTGTACACCAGTAACCCTGTTACTAGGTGCAGTACAACACATTAAACTTATAAGGGAAATGAATAACTCCCTAAGCTCCTCTCTCCCAGCCTTTAAATCCAACCCCCAGTGGCTAGAACTACATGAGCTGCACCTGCAGCCTTTTCCTCCAATTGCAGGGCAGGTGTTCCCCTATAAATTAGCAGACTTCTGGGAGGAGGGGTGGGGAGGCGGTATTGGGCAGACACCTGACTCGAGAGAGAGTGTATCAGCCCCATGCGTCCCTCCAAGCCCAGCAGCCAAAGAACCAGGCCCAAGCAAATCCCACCAAATAGGTTTTAAATCAGAAGAAATAGGCTTTTACCAGCGCAGCCTGTTACACAGTGAAACATCCACAAAATGAGCCCACTTACAGCCACCAAATCAGTTTTCAAACTTCCAGCAGCCCCCAAAACAATACCCTGCTAGCTCCTTAGAAGTAAGAAAGAAAAGAACTAACCTTCTACCAAGTAAAATCCACAAGAACCCTGTGAAAAAAAAAAATTCATGGCACTATTGGACATGATGTGCTCTTGCTCACAGCACTGCAAGCTGATGATGTTTCCATGCCTCTTCCTCAATAGGCAGAGTAATAGTGCCCTAGGCACACCCATGGGATTTATAAAAGGGCACTGGATATATAAACTTCAATCTCCTTGCATAAGGGCACTGTTGAGGAAGGGGCAAGGTCGTGTCAACAGTTCATGAGGGCGCGGGATGCTCACGAGTGCCAAAATTAAAATGCAGCATGCACTGGAAAATTTACCAATTTGAGTGTCAGGTACAAAGATTATTTATTTAATCTAGAGCCTACAGAGGGGACCAGAGAGGTGAAGCCCCAATTTAGCTAGCAGCGTGGCTTCACCTCTGCTGGTAGTTCTCTTCTTAAGAACTCATTCGTCACGGCCGGCCTGGTGGTGCTGAGGGTTGAGGCGCTGGATGCCATACCTAGCACCATGCCCAGTTCGGAAATGACTTGGGACATTGGAGGATCAGCAAGGGAGGGAAGGAATTGAGCATCTGGAGGACTGCTCTCACCTCCTGGGGTGGGTTCTGGGGTATGCCTGCTCCATAGTGGCTCCGGGTGGAGACCATGGGCCCTACAGACAGGAGAGCTTGATGCTACATCGGGGTGGAGTGGCGGCAGCCAGGCTGCACATAAATGCAGTGCTGGCATTGCATGTCTCTGCTCCAGAGGGAAACTGTGCGTAAAACAACCCTGGTGGCCTACCAGAGGAAAAGGAGACCTGCCCACATCCCAACGCCGGACCTGCTTGCCTGGGGCCCAGCTCTACTGGCTTCAACAGCTGTCCCTCTAATCACAGCTAGCCCAGTGGGGGGTGACCAGGGGGCTGGTCAAGCCAAGAAGCTGAGTGGAGTCAGCCCTGCAGGAGCCCAGCAGAGGTGGTTTCAGGTAGGGATTAGAGACAGAAAAGTCGAGTGGTAACCTGGAGAGATGCCCTAGGTCCCAGTGAATAAAGAAAGTAAAATAAAATAAAAAAAACTCGTCATCTCTGTAGTTCCCCAACCCAAGCAAACATGGACTGCACTGGCAACAAGGCGGTCCCACCACACCACCTAAGAGAACATACACCACAGGAAGTCTGAGGGAATGACACCTCCAGATACCCATGCACAGCCACGCAGGACCCAGCCTGAAAGGTAGGTACTTGGTTGAGTGATTTTCCTCAGCATCACCTGTGACAGTGGGTGAGTGGGCCTGGTTCTTGATAAGCAGGTTGCTCGCAGTGCTCCCCTCACCACCAGCCTACTTCAAATTGTCTCATCCGACAGTTTTGAAGGGCACAGATGAAACATGATTGAGTGATGTGGTTTAATAAAGTTTTTTTTGTTCTAGTGTGTGTCTCTATTCTTCTACACACAGACACAAACACACACCACCCAAAAGTGACTTTTTTAAAATCATATTTACATTCAGGATAGAGACAGGGTGAAGCAGGTCCCAGAAGTACAACGCAGTAAATGAAATACATTTTACAATTAAGAAGACGCATGCCCAGTAAACCGCCCCAAGACCACCAAACAATGTAGTACCTTCCTCTGCCCTGGGACTGGCTGGGTCACAGGTCAGGCCACAAAACATCCTGTTGAACCACACAATAATATGATAATAATATGAAATTGCTGCATAAACACACACGTTGAAAAATGGCTGTGCCAGTATGCCTGTCCACCCACCCTCCCTCCCTCCCTCCATCACCAGAGGCCAGAACCATTTTTCATGCATGTGTACCAGTCGGCCAAGCTCATCCCTCCACCACCATCAACATACATGTGGGAAAAATGGTTCTGTGCCACTCTACCCATCCACCCTCCCTCCCTCCCTCCTTCATCAGCAGATGCCAGGACCATTTTTTCAGCATGTGTACCAGTCTGCCCAGCCGTCCTTCCATCGACCATCAACGACCAACCACTGGAGCATGGCATGGAATAGCAGACTGGCTACATGTGGGAGAAAATGGTTCTGGTCCACTGTCCATCTACCCTCCCTCCTCCATCACAAGAGGCCAGATTTTGAAAATATTACTATTATTTTTTATAATAAAGCATGCCAGCTCATTCCCTGCCCCTTCCCCATCTTCCCTCCCATGCTTTCCCACTCAAACAGCAGCATGAGTATCAAAATAAAATGAAAAATAAATAAATACAAACGTGCCAGACTATGGCAGGTCCAGTCAGCAGCATAAAGAAGCAGAAAGGGCAGGTTAGCAGCACAAAGCTGGCAGGGCAGGTCAGCATAGCACCACACCAGAACCAGACTAAAGTCAAGGACACTCCCCACTCCACCCCACCAGCATGGCCACTCTCCCCCCACCAAACCCACGGGCACTCTGCCCACCCCGGACCATCACAGGCCCTCTCCCCACCAGACAGACCTGCACAGCCCCTCTCCACACCCCCATTGACCAGCATGGCCACTTTCCCCACCCTGGCCCACCATCACTGCCACTCTCCTAATTCCAGCCCACCAGAACAGCCACTGTCACCACCCAACTCCACCATCATCATGGCAACTCAGCCCCCCCCCCACAGCCACTCTGTCCACCCAGACGAACCTGCATATCCCCTCTCCACCCAGACGGATCTGCACAGCCGCTCTCTCTATACAGATGGACCTGCACGGCCCCTCTCTCAATCCCACTGAGCAGTTTGTTAAAGATAAAACCTAAGATGGCCACCAATATATACACCCCCAGCTAAAACTGGCCAGCAAGCCTCTCTCCCCACACACAAAAAAAAACAAAAACAAGATACCAAAAACTTTATTTTTTTTTTAATTAAGCATTTCAGCTCATGTACATATACCCCTCCCCATCTTCCCTCCCTTGCATTTTCCCATTCAAACAGCAGTAGGGTTACCCTTCCCCCCCCAAAAATACTTGGTAGGCCCTTAGAAAGGCAGTAGTTTTCCTGTGACAGCAGATGTCAAGGTAAGTCAGGCCAACAGAGCCAATCCCCTGCACCAGCATGGTGGTCAGTGAGCCCCACATCTAAGCATCCAGTTCTAAAAATGACACAGCCAGCCAGCTACCCCCCCACACACACACACACACACACACACACACCAGTGCTCATCCCTGGTCCTGGTATTGAGACAACCCCCCCAACACACACACACACACACACACACACACACACACACACACACACCAGTGCCCCATCCCTGGTCCTGCTATTGAGACAACCCCCCCAACACACACACACACACACACACACACACACACACACACACACACACACCAGTGCTCTGTCCCCATTCCTAGCAGTGAGCACTCCCCCACAACACTGCTCCATCCACTGGCCACAAGTCAATGTCCAACCCCCAACCCCAGCACTCCTACCCCTCACAGCACCAACACCACCACCCCTGACCCCCATACCTGCAAGTCAGAGCCGCAGTGATGTATGGCAAGCAGCACACCCCTCCTCAGTCGCCCGCTGTCCAACAGATGCTGGGAGTGCACTGCCTATTTATAGGCAGCGTGCTCCCAGTATCAGTCCAGCTCATGGACGTGGGCCTAATATTTCGGTTGGGTCCCCTGAAATATATTTTTTACATAATAAGTAGCTTGCACTCCTTTACAAATCTGGTACTGTTTATGCATTTTATATCGTTCTAGCCTGCTCCAGGCACACACATGCCTACACCATAAAAATGGACACCAAAGTTGACAGAGTCCCTTTAAATCACTTTTATTCCAGTGAACAAGGCCAGCTTCCCTGAAAATAATAGTGAGCACCTCTTCCCTAGCACAGGGGTAAGCACTGGCACACTAGCCAAATGCTGGCAGATTTTGTATTGGGCTAGTAAAATGTTCCTTTAACTTGCCCTGCAGGCAGTATGGCCATTCTCTCCACCCTAACCCACCAACACAGCTACACTCCCCACCAGACCCACCAGCAAGGCCACTCTTCCCAACCCACCTGCACAGCCAGTCTCCCAACCCCACGCCATCTGCATGGCCACTCTCCCAACCCACGCCTCCTGCACAACCACTCTCCCAACCCCACACCACCAGCAAGGCCACTCTTCCCAACCCACCTGCACAGCCAGTCTCCCAACCCCACGCCATCTGCATGGCCACTCTCCCAACCCACGCCTCCTGCACAACCACTCTCCCAACCCCACACCACCAGCACGGCCACTCTCCCAATCCCACACCCCATGCCACCTGCATGCCCCTCTCCACACCCGACCCAACAGTATGGCCCATCTCTCCACCCAGACGAACCAGCAAGGCCCATCTCCCCACTCCCATGGACCAGCATAAAACCCCTCTCCCCACCCCGACAGATCTGCAGGGCTCTCTCCCCACCCAGATGGACCAGCATAGCCCCTCTCCCCACCTAGATGGACCAGCACAGCCCGTCTCCCCACCCAGACAGACCAGCATGGCCCCTCTCCCCACCAAGATGGACCAGCATGGCCTCTCTCCTCACCCAGATAGACCAATGTAGCCCTTCTCACTCCCATAGACCAGCGCAGCCCCTCTCCCCACTCAGACCCACCAGCACGGCCTCTCTTCCCACCCAGACCCACCAGTAATGCTCTTCTCCCCCTCCAGACCCACCACCGAGGCCCCTCTCCCCACCCAGATGAACCAGCATGGCCCCACTCCCCACCCTGATGGACCTGCATGGCCCCTCTCCCCACCCTGATGGACCTGCGTGGCCCCTCTCCCCACCCAGATGAACCAGCATGGCCCCACTCTCCACACTGATGGACCTGCATGGCCCCTCTCCCCACACAGATGAACCAGCACAGCCCCTCTCCCCACTCAGACCCACCAGCACCCAGATGAACCATTGCGTGTATCCACCTCACCTCCACACCACCACAACTAGTGTCCCCATCCACTGCCAGTATCCCCATCTGACCTCACCACAACCAGTGTCCCCATCCACTGCCAGTATCCCCAACCGACCTCACCACAACCAGTGTCCCCATCCACTGCTAGTATCCCCATCCGACCTCACCACAACCAGTGTCCCCATCCACTGCCAGTATCCCCAACCGACCTCACCACAACCAGTGTCCCCATCCACTGCCAGTATCCCTATCTGACCTCACCACGACCAGTGTCACTACAACAGGGCCAGTGTCCCCATCCCACTGCCAGTATCCCCACCCCACCAGCCAGTGTCCCCTCCCCATACCACAATGACCAGTGTCCCCACCCCACCAACCAGTATCACCTCCCCACCAACACAGCTTACCTCTACACCATTACCCAAATAGATGCAGCCTCCCATGAGGTACACACACAAAAAAGTTTATCTCAGGGAGAGAATCTAGAGGAATGGAGAGGAGCTAGAGGAGTGGAGAGGGACCTCCCCATCGTCAACACAAACATTTTTATTTCTCTGCAGGGTGGATGGAAAGGAAACTCTGTAGGAGAATAAAATAAAGACAGTTGTATGTACAAATGGGCACACATACATTTGGAGCAGAAACAAAACAAAACTCGGAATGGAGCAGAATAGAACCGAATGGCCTTGCATCCCCCCCCCCAGAAAAGGAAAGAGACAGAGAGAGAGAGATTGCAGCACAAAAGGATTGTCTGGTATCTGTCCATCATGGATACTTCCTCCCCCGCGCCTCGGGTTAGTCCACTTGTCACGCCCCGATCAACCAGTATTACCACCACACCGAACTTTGGGACTAAAAATGTCACTTAGAAAGTGACACACTTTACCGTAGTTGGTCGCGGTCTCTCGTGCTCAGTCTTCACACCAATCGGGACAGTAGAAATCAATCCAGACAGACATAAATTATATTTTGAATGAACAGCTTAGGGACTTAAAAGGAACTTAGGAGGAGCAGATAGAACATTTTTTAACAGAGCGCTCGACCGTCCATTCACAGGCCCCACCCCACCTTACCTGCCTAACAGTTTCACGAGACAAGAATCACAGTATAGCAGTTTTAATTTTTTATGCAAAAGCAGACTTACTTGGAAGGCATCCCACCAGCTTTGCGAGCAGCAATAGGTCCATAGCAGGAAAATTTTGGCAGCAAAACAGGAATCAAAGGACAAGGCAAGAGAATGCACACTCGCTATCCAGCAATTTATAGCACTGTGCTCACGGAGACAACGAGAACAAGCGCTGTTTCCATTTTTGGTGCCGTTTTCCGCCAGCCAATGAGATTTCCGCTTTTCCGTCCGTGTCACCGCATATGCGGTAAACCAGTGTCCCTGGCAATAAGAGTCTGAAAGAGGTGACCCATAACGAGGTTGGGGCTCGGCCTCCCTATTGGGAATCATAGTAGCATGCTTCACTATGATCCAGGCCTCCTTGGAGCCTTCTTGTATCTGTACATCAGGTACTCTTGTGGGGTCAACTGCATATCGGCACTCAATTAACACAGTTAGTGTCTTTGTGACAAAGTCCATACACTGCCTTTGGACAGCAACTCAGCCCAGGCACTTGACTATTGATAGGGCCTCTTCTAATTGATCTCTGTCTGTCCCGAGGGGGATTCCCAGGAGCAAATGTGCTTTTTTAAGGGTCCAAATCCTCACCTTCACACCACTGCCTATTATAAGTCATAGTATCAGCAACAACTGGGGGTTGAAAGCACAATACTGTCCTTACAAGCGGGGGTCACCATGTGGGGCATGACTTGTAAACAGGAGATCCCAACTGTGCCTCCAAAGATGTAACCCAGGTGCTGTGTACCAGTGGGCTACTACCCCCTGTCTGATGATTACAATACTAGTTTAGTGGCCTGGGCTCTGTCCTGATGGTAATAGGGGGTTCTTTCCCAGTAGAAAATAAATAGCGCAGTGCCTCCACCTAGAGTAGATTATAGTGACCCAGACATTTGTAGGCTACAACCCCCTGGGATTCTGTACCTACCCACCTCTCCTTCCTGCCACCCCACAAATGGATTACCAACTTAAATTGGAATACTTTACTGTGCATTCAGTTATTGACTATAGCTAATAATATGCTCACAGACAGTGTTAAGCAACAACAATAAATGGTTTATCAAATAGGAAAAGAGGAATGGGAGGTGGAAAAGTAGAACATTTAATAAGGATTGGTAACTTGGAAATTCAGCACACTTAAACATCCATGGAGCCCTCCCCCACAGCGATACCATGCAGCAAAACCCTCCTCCTCAATACACCATACTACAAACGCACCCACCCAAGCAAGAGGCCACAATGATAGATATATTACACAGGGTGCAAAATACTCTATAACTGGTACCTGCAGTAGAACTATAGTTTTAAGTTTAACCACAACTAGTAAAAGAGTCTGAATACCCAAGAGTTATATTAGTGTCCTGATGCAGGCCTGGTTGTTACATAGCCTGGGGTCTTTTGGTGCATTTGAGCAGACTTAGCAATCTTGCAATTTACCCCCACCCAACAGGCCTTAATATGCTAACACAAATTGATAATTTGAAATGAAAATCCAACTGAATGTTTAGTTTAGTTAGTCTAGGAATGTCTTGAACTTTCAAGAAAAATTGAACCCCAGTTGTAATTCAACAAGGAGAGATATGAATTCCAGCCAGGGGAGGAAGGAGGGAGCCAGAACTAGAAGGCACAGCCTCAGATTGCAAGGAAATAGATTCAGGGGCAATGTCAGGGGGTGCTTCTTCACAGAGAGGGTGGTGGAGCCCTGGAACAGACTGTTGGATGGACTGGTGGGGGCTAGGACAGTGGAGGAATTTAAGAAGGAATGGGACAGGCATTTGGGAATGAGTATTGGAGGGAGGGTGGGGGCAGGTGTGGAAGGGGGTATGTGAAAGGGGAGGGTTGGGCCGACTAGAAGGGATAGAAGGGTCCTTTTCTGCCATCAAATTTCTACGATTCTATGATTCAGTGCCAGCACTCACGTGACCCTCTTAGCAAAATACAGGAGCAGGAGAGCAGTTCAGGAGCTATGGATTCTTTTTAACAGGCAACAACTGCTTGGCCCCTCTGGCCCACTGTTCTCTGGTACTAGCCCTTCTGGCTTCACTTCTCAGGAAACAGTTCTTCAGGCTCATCAAGCATGAAGCAGGAGATCTATGCAGTGGCTTCCCAGTTCCCAAGGAGCCCAGACCCTAGAAGCAACCCCACGGTCCAAGTCACCCAAATGGGTTGAGAGTACCCCACCACTCAGGCATATGCCCATGGCCCCCTGTTCCCTGATCCACCCCACATGATAAGGACTAACTGACCCCTTACCTGGCTCCGAGGTGACCTGGACATGATGCAGTCTCTGTCTCCACTTGAATCCACTCAGTACGCTTGGATGCAGCAGTAGCCCTTTGATTCACACTTTCTGCAGGGTGCTCTGGACACAGTCTCTAGCAATGGGTGAACCCAACTTTCAGGCTTAAGGCCTGCATGATGTCTTGGACTCCCAAAGGCAGCAGGAGTTCAACAGGCTTTTCCCCCTGTGATGCAGGTTCAGGCCTCAGGCAGATACTTCAGCCTCTGGCAAAACAGTTAAACTCTCCCAACAAGAAGAGGGTTTTCTCAGGATTGCTGCAGGAGTTATCCCCAAACACTCTGGACACTCTCACTCTGGGGCTTCCAGTCACTGGACAGTTAGGCTAGACTCTCTGCCTTTGGCTGTGGAAGCCCTTATTCTGGTCACAGCCTGTACGCCCTCTTCACTCATGGAGAGCTACTGAATAATTGCCCCGAGCTGTAACCGTCCCTGGGGTCTGATGGAAGATGGAAGCATCCCAATGGTCAAACACAGGTGTCTATTTTGAAAATTAATATTCATTAAGTCCTCTCTATGCCAGCATGGTGGGATGGTTTGCGCACCAAAATATTGTCCATACCCCTTACCCAGGAGCCTTAGCTGTAGTCCTCCAGGCTCCTAGATTTCCGATTGGTTAATGCAGGGTCAAAGGATCAAATATGGTTGGCTGTAAATACAGTCTATATACAATTACACAGATACATATAAATTGTCAGCAGATAAGGACCACTAGGCCCATCTAGTCTGTCCACAAGCCCTAAACTTGTATGCAGTCACTGACCCTAAGAGATCAATGACTTTTCATCACTCTTTCCCACCCAATGATCCCTTGTGCTTGTCCCAGGCATGTTTAAACCCCTCTACTGTGCTTGCCCCCACCACCTCTTGTGGCAGACTGTTCCAAATGTCCACCACCCTCTCTGTATAGAAAAAGTTCCTCACATTACCTCTTAATCTACCCCCCCCTCCAATTTCATATTGTGTTCCCTCATTCTGATATTTTTTCTCCATTGGAAAATATCCCCCACCTGCACATTGTTTGTGCCCTTGAGGTACTTGAAAGTTTCTATCATGCCCCCCTTTCTCTCCTTTCTGCCAGTGAGCATATATTGAGCACTCTTAGTCTCTCCTTATATGTTTTGTGACGCAAGCCATGCACCATCTTTGTTGCCCTTCTACGGATAGCCTCCACCCTGTCAATGTCCTTATGCATGGGTGGTCTCCAGTACTGTGCACAGTACTCCAGGTGAGGCCTTACCAGTGTTTTATACAATGGCATCAACATCTCCTGTCTCCTGCTAGTAATGCCTCTGCCTATGCACCCCAGCATGCCACTGGCCCTCCCTGCAGCCTTTGCACACTGCTTTGATAACTTATGAATTATATATATATATATATTTTTTTTAGCACCGACCTGGGGAACTCTCTCAGGCATCCCCCATGTCACCCTGCTCTACCTCAGTGCCTGGGAAGCCTCTGATTTCTTGGCACCAGCCTGGCTATCCCCCCCCCCGGCTCTAAGCTCCCCGAGGTAGGGTCAACCTATCTGCCCAGGGCGCTCTATCTAATTCAATTCAGGCCAAGCTGGGCTCAGCCCAGGAATGAAGGACGACCGGCGGTGGAGTGTGGCTGGGTGGACGGATTTGAAATCGCCTATCCCCTGAGTTGGGAATTTTTCTTGTTATGTTTCCTGGAGAGTGCAGCATGCCAGGACGTCTGTGCAAGGCTGCCTGCTGACGTCTGCCACACTCCCGCCCCCTTTGTCTGGCTGGTGATCCCTGCAGTACGCCCGATCTCCATCGGGGGTCGCGAGGGCACCAAGCAGCCCCCAGGATCCCTCCCCAGGGAGAGGAGAGGAGAGCTGTCCTTCAGATGCTCAACTCTCCTCCCTGCCAAGTCCCAGCTCCCTAGTCCGTCCCCGAACCCGGGTTGCTGGCGCAGCGCGAGGTGTGTCATCCTACACATCAACTCTCAGCGCCACTGGGCCGGCGTTGCCTTGATAACTTAAGGTCATCAGATATGATAACCCCAAGGTCCTTTTACTCTTTGGTTACAGTCAGCACCCCCCCATTCTGTAACTCTCCCCAGGGTTCCCCCTACCCAGGTGCATTATCTTGCACTTTTGAACTGAACCTCAGTTGCCACACCTCTAACCATCTTTCAAGCTTCTCCAGGTCCCTATTCATTTTCTGCACCCCTTCTGTTGCAGATCTTGGTGTCTTCTGCAAATAGGCAGATCTTTCCTTCCAGCCCCTCTGCAATATCACCAATGAAGACATTGAACAAGACTGGTTCCAGCACTGATCCCTGTGGTACTCCACTGGTCACCTCTCTCTCTCCCTAGATTGGATCCCATTTACTACCACCCTCTATTTTTTGTCCATCAGCCAGTTTCTAACCCAATGTATCACCTTATGCCCCATGCCCAGACTACTCATCTTGTTAATCAGCTTTCTGTGTGGGGTGGTATCAAAGGCTTTGCTGAAATCTAGGTAGGCAATGTCTACCACCCCTCTCTGATTCACTTCCCTAGTTACCCAATCAAAGAAATCTGTCAGATTTGTTTGACAAGACCTTCCTACTGTGAATCTGTGTTGTCTTAGATCCTGGGCACCATTGGATTCCAGGTGTGCCACCATCCTTTCTTTTAGCAGTGTCTTCATGATCTTCCCAACCACTGAGGTAAAGATGACTGGCCTGTAGTTCCCCGCTTCCTCCCTACTGCCACTTTTGTGCAGTGCAACTACATGCGCCCTCCTCCAGTTCTCTGGAACCATGCTTGTGTTGAGTGACTCTGTGAACAGGATGGCCAGAGATGCTGCTAGTTACTTTCTCAGCTCCCTTAATATCCTTAGGTGTATGTGATCTGGCCCCATGGCTTTATCCACCTTCAGCTTTGTGAGTTCCTTCAGAACTCTGTCCACTGTGAATGGACTGGTGTCCACATCTCCCCCTCCCATTGCCTCTTCTCCTCAACTGTGGTCCTTGATCATCTCCCTCCTTAGTAAATACTGAACAGAAATATTTGTTCAGTATTTCTGCTTAGCCTAGATCCCCCTCCTTACACTCTCCTTCCTCGCCTTTGAGCCTCACAATCTCCCCCGTTTTTTCTTCTAACACTGATGTACCTATAGAAAGTCGTGTCCCCTTTTTTCACAGTCCATGCTAAACCCTCCTCTGTCTGTGCCTTGGTTCTCCTAACAGCCTTCCCTGCTTCCCTTAAACATTCAATGTACACCTCCCTGTCCTCCTCCCTTTTGGTTCCCTTATACTTCCTGAAACTTGCTCTTTTAGCCCTTACTTTGTCTGCTACCTCTTTAGAGAACCATAGTGGTTTCCTTATTTTCCCTTTGGCCACTATCCTAAGACATTGGTTAGTTATCTCCACTGTGGCTCCTTTTAGTTTCCTCCACTGTTCTTCCACTCTCTCCATTACCTCTTCCTTCTCCAGGGCTGCTCTTAAACATCTACCCATTTCACTGAAATCTGCCCTCCTGAAATCTAATACTTTTGCACTTGAGTGGCTTAACTGAGTCCCTGTCACATGCCAAACCACACCATGTGGTGGTCGCTGGATCCCAGCTGCCCTTCCATGTAGACTCCTTCGACTCTGTTTCCATTGGACCATACCAGGTCCAGAATAGATTTGTCTCTGGTCGGCTCATGCACCAGCTGTCTGAGTCCAACCCCCTGCAGGGATTCCAGGATGGCTGTGCTTCTGGCTGAAGCAGGTGCCTGGGTGGTCCAGTTTACATTCGACATATTGAAATCCCCCATCAGCAGGATTTCGCCTTTAGCTACCATGTCATGAGTTTCCTCTATTAGTACCCTGTCCACTTCCTCCCTCTGTGCTGGAGGTCCGTAGATCACCCCAGTACGTATTGCTGTGACATTCCCTGGTTCAAGAGTGACCCACATTGCCTCGGCCTTCCCCTGTCTTCCTTGTACTTCTGTAGTCTTTATGCCTTCTCTGATGTACAGTGCTAACCCCCTCCTTCTTTTTTACCTTCTCTCTCTCCCTTCTGAACAGTGTATTGCCTGGTACATTGATGTCCCAGCCATGATTAGCAGAGTACCATGTCTCTGTTATTGCTGCTATGTCAAGGTCTGCATCCGTCATCAAGGCTTCCAGGTCTGGAACCTTATTTCCCAGACTGTGGGCATTTGTGAGCATGATCTTCCATGTTTTATGCCCTGCCCTCCCATCTGCTCTTGTTCTCACTCCCTTGCTTGTTTCCCCCACCCCAGTTTTCTTGTTAATGTGCTCCTGTCCCCACATCCCCTCCTTTTACACATTTCACCTGCCTGCTCCTCCCTACTCACTTCAGTTGTTCCTGTTGTCAACTTGTGTTTTTGCATGCTACCATGGGGGAGTGATCCTAAGTCATCTGTCCCCCCAACACTCTCTCCCCCCTTGGCCAGTTTAAATGCTCTCTGCTGAAGTGTTCCAACTTCTCACCAAGGAGTGAGGTCCCCTTCCCAGACAGATGCAGGTCATCCTCCTGATATAAGCTCCCATCTGCCCAGGTGGGATCCCAGTCCCCTATGAAGCCAAATCCTTCCCTTCCACACCAATTCTTCAACTAGGTGTTGAAGGCTTGGATGTGGAGTGCCCTATCCTCCCCTCCCCTGTGCCTTGGACAGGTAGCACCTCTGAGAATGAGACAGAACGTGCTACCTGTTTCGGGTTCCCCCCCAACTTCCTGAAATCCTCCTGGACTCTGGCTAACTCCACCCTTTCCCCCACCAGGTCACTGGTCCCCAAGTGGACAATGACATCCAGCTCCTCCATCCTGGCTTTCGCCATAGCAGTCCTATGGATTAGCTTCCCATACCTTCATGCAGCACTTCCTGGGATGCACTTGACCTCCCTCGCCCCCCTGCTAGGTGTTCCTAACTTCACACCCCAGACAATAGAGTCTCCCACTAGGAGAAGCTTTACTTCCTCTGTGGTCCCCCGTCCCCCTTTCCTGGGGCTCCAGCTTGGCAGTTCTGACCATCCTTCCTGGTCCCAGCTGCAGGTGCCTGTGTGGGGCATTCCCATTCTTCCAAAACAGTGTAGGAGTTATTCAGCTGGACCGGTTGGGGAATCTGCTTCTGACTCCCCCTCTCGCCTTCCCTGAGCCCATCATGGTCCAGTTACACTTCTTTCTGGGCATCCTATGTGGTTCATGTTGTGGACCCAGTGGTCTCTGGATGGGAGTGGATGCCGCTTGTAACCTGGCCAACTCTGAGTGGAGACAGGCAACCTCCTCCCTCAGCCCAGAGAGGTGCCTGCAGAGAGGGCAGCACCACAGCCTCCAGAATGTCTCCCTGTAGGCTGCTGCTCCACAACCACTGCACTGCACCACTCCCATCATGACTGTTACCCTCCTCACACTTCTGCCTGCTTATGCCTCCTAAATGCTATCTGCTGTCTCCTAACCCTCTTCCCTGTTCTATGTGCTAACCCTTTTCTCCTTCTCCCTCTTTCTCTTCTTCTGTAGTGACTTACAGCTTTTCTCTCCTCCTCTTGTATGTGCCCTTGTGGACCTAGTTGTAACTAGAACATCGCCCAGGCAGCAGACAGACTCGGAAGGCTCTGGCAGCAGCATTTGCCCTTGAAGTAACAGGTGCCTACAAGCGCCACAACAAAGTTTATTTTTTCTGTTTCTCTTGCCCCTCCTGTGTGTCTCTGGACCCCGATTAACTGTCTTGAGGTCGCAGCACACAGAGGGGAGCTGATATATGGCAGCAGAAGCCAGTAGAGTGGCTTTTACATTTTGAGCACTGTAGCACTGTTCTGCATATGTGCGCCTGCCAGCTCGCACATCCGCGATGCAAGCTGTGTGGCGGCAGCACTTTACATTTTTTGCAAATTGGGGGACTTATTTTCTTTTAAAAACAAGCACTCCTCCAGTCCCCCTTCTCAAGGAGCTATCAGTGGGAGCCAGCAGGAGGTGATGCAAAGAGCAAGGAACCCAGGACAAGGTAGCATCGTGGCAGTGAGTGGAACGAGAGGAGAGCAGGCCACACTGGTAAGCCCGCAACCTTTGGGGGGGTTACAGTTTGTTATTATCTGTTTGTATTCTTTCAATGTGTACTATGTCATTAATTCCTGTATGTATTCTTTCAATGTATACTATGTCATTAATTCTGGGTTGCTCCTGAGAAAGGGACAGTTTGTCTCAGTGAGCCAACCTGGTTACCAAAATCCAGTAAATAAATAAATAAAACAGTACTGGCCAATACTACAAAGTGACCCAACACTTGCTAAGGAACTGGGAGCCAGTCCCTTTTTTTTTAAGACTGTTTCTGCACCCCTACTGGAGAAACTCTCTCCGGCAGCCACCTAACCTGCTCTCTACCTCCCGCTGTGACAACCTCAGCTACTCCCTTCACTCCGACCAGCTACACCCCTGGGTCTGAACCCCCACAGGGAAGGGCTGCCCTATCCTCCCAGGGTGCTCTATCTACAGTATAGAGTGCCAATCAGAGTGTCGGCCACAGGGAGAGTGAGGTGCCCAGCGTTGGGAGTGTGGTGCAGACGGTGGTGCCATTGCCTATCCTCCAGAGGGTTTTTTCCATATATGTCCCTCATCCCACCCCCCGGAGTTCTGTCGTGCAATGGCATCTCAAGATGTTTTCCGCAACTCCACTCCTCTACTTGATGCCCAGACATGAGCACGACCCTCAGCTTCCACCAGGGGCCGCTGTTGCACTGGGCAATCCCTGGATCCCTCACCAGAGAGAGGAGGGCAGTCTGCAGATGCTCAATCCACCCTCTCCCCTGCCGACTTCCAACAAACCAGGCTCATTCCTGAACCCAGGTCGCCGGCGTAGCGTGAGGTGTGGCATCCAGCGCCTCAACCCTCAGTGCCACCAGGCTGGCTCCTTTCTTTTCTTTTAAAAGGCCCCCAACATTTGTGACAAAATTTTCCACAAGAGAGTTAATTAATTATGGAACTGATTTTGTTGTTTATGCTCTTTGGCGCCCCTGTTCACGATATACTGTACTTTGGAAGAGCAATTAGATCTTTATGTCAGTGCATACAAAAGTGGCTGTGTCACATCAAAAACAAAAGGGAGGACACCCCAGTAGGAGCACATTTTCTAGAATACCATCAAAGTAATACTAAAGATCTTAAATTTACAGGAACAGAGTGGATTAAGGTTGACAAAAGGGGAGGGGACAAATTGCAAAGAGTATTATAAATGGAAAGTGTTCAGATCTTTACCATTGGGACTGTATCACCCAAGGGTCTAAATTATGATTGGGACTGGACACCCGTTCTTTAGAATCTGGTTGCTAACCAAAAGTCTTTTCCTGCATTGAGGTCTGATGTAGCTCTTCTGACAGCTGAGAAAGTGCACCCAGTTTGGGTGTTCACATAAATAGATGTAAACAAACACATAGGGCAGGATTTTTAAAGTCTGGCTCAGAGCTTGCATCTAACCCTCTGCCATTGCACTTGGGATCTAGCGGTGTGCCAAACTTTTTGCCGTAACTGCACCCAATTTTACAATCTTGGGTGCAGTTGCAAAAGTTTCCATGATATACAGTAGCTTGCATCAAATATCTGGAGCAAGCTCTGTATTAAATGGGCCACAGGACTGCCACATGTTAGACCTGAAAAGTTAATCTAACTTGTGGCAATTGCTGCATGAAATAATAAATGCTATTAGATCACCGCAAGCCCCATGCTCTGTATCGGTGGTACACTGGAGCTTGCAGTGATCAAAGACATTTGAAAATCCTGGCCATAGCATTTTTTGAATAACTATTGCTATGAGTTGAATGGGTTGTTTTTTCATTTTTCTCCCTTTTCTATCTAGAGTCCTTACCCTTACACCTGGGAACAGATGTTGGACCTGCTGGCTGATCCCCTGTACAATTGGTTTGGAGGTTTTCTTGGGAAGATCACAGCTAAGGTTATCGACGTCAACAATGGGGACATCTCATTTGGCTAAGTACACCTTCCCAACATGTCCCCAATCTTATAATTTATTTTTCCCACCCTTGTCCCCCTAATCTACTGTATGTTTCTTTTCTTTCACCTACCACTCCCCTACCTCTTGTCTATATTCCCACTTCCACCCTTGCTATTTATTTTGTGATTCAACCCCTTGTGGTCCTGATCCTTTTCTCTCCGTGAATAAGAAACTGTTTTCAGATGTAACCTGGTATCTCTAGGTATGTCTTTTACTTATTGGATTTTGTTCCTATGTAAAATAAAAAATTAAATTCTGCGGTATTGCTTTTCGTACAGAGAGATAATTTAATTTCTCTAACTCTTTCCATTTTTTTACCAACCTGGTGTTCACATATGTTTAGTGTGTGGTAGATTAAATCATTGTACAATTACACTAGAAAAAAATAATATGGCTTTGTTTCTATTATGTTTACACTATGGGCGGGTATTCAGAAATGTGCCAGAGGCAGGCGCAACAGCAGCGCAGCTCATGTACACTGCGCCAGTGCGCACCGAACATGATATTCAAAGGCTGAGCACAATGGCAAGGGACATCGCAAGACTGCTGAATATTGCAGGGATGCCCCATCGCATAACAAGGACTGCACCAGGGAGCAAGTCAGCAGGCATCATCATGCAACCTGGACTGCACAATGGAGCAAGGCAGGAAGCGCAAGAGCACAACACAGGCCGGGCAAGGGACAGAGGTGCATGGGCCATAGCACAGTGTGGAGCAAGCCACAAGAGCAGGACACACTGCCACCGGGGTGCAGGAGATGTCTGGAGGGAGGCAGGGCAGGCACACAGCTACAGGCCCTGACCATGCAAACCACAGCAGTGCATGGAGGTGGCGACACCAATGGTCACTGGCAGGCAGCCGCGGGCAACACCCACAGGACAGCATGGGACATGCCACCGGGACCATAGCTGACAACACACATGCCGACAGCACAGAACACACAGACCACTGGACACAAACTACCAGACACAGACCCCAGTTGACCCCAAACACACCAGACAGCCACCAGGCACAATGATGCAGCATGGCTCCATACGACAGCTGCAAAGCAGACATGGATGGCTACCAAAATAGAAGTGTATTAAAAGTACAGTACAACAGAAATTATATACAGGGGAACAGGGATAGGAGGCAGGGAAAGGGGAGTCCACAATCAGGAAGGTAGGCTGGGGAAGGGGGGCAGGGGGACAGGGGTCATGGCTAGGTAGGGTACAATGGAGGAATGGGAGGGGGGTCAGGTGAAGGGAGGGTGAAGCAGGCCAACGGGCCCCTCGAGATGTTCATGATTGCCGGCGCCTCGACTGTCCTTGCCTCTGCGGCTGGAACAGGGCCTGCCTAATGATGCAGGCCACCACAAGGGTGGCTGTGGCGACCCTCAGTATTCTCTCCAGCAGCCTGGTGTGGACATCCACCTGATGGACACCTAGGACAAAGGAGGGGACATGGATGAGTGCATGCCCATATGACTGTAGCCCATCCACTGTGCGCAGTGGACAGTGGTGACATGTGCCCTGTAGGTGGCACACAACCATCCGCAGCATGCGTACCCACGCGAGCCACTATCCTGACCATCCACAGCCACACACAGCACTGCACACCACCACCAGCCATGTGCAGCATGCCACAGCCATGGATGCCAAGCAAATGGCCATTGCATGGGGATGGCAGTGGCCTGGCTGGGACCCGGATGCACCCACAGCCCATCCGCAGTGGCTACACACAGATGCAAAAGGCGCAGCATGGTGCAATGGACCTCACTGGTGATGCACGGCTGTAATGGCTACGTGCACGGGTGGCTGTGGCTTACCCCAACCCCGCATAACTACATACACTGACATAGTGCCTACCTGCAAGCTGCAGCCCGACTGGCGCCTGTCCACCTGCACCTCCCACCTGGCCAGCATCCCTCTGCCGTGCGCCACTGCTGTCCTGCTGCTGTCTGGCAGTGGCTCCTGCCATCTGGGCTCTGTGCAAATCCTCAGGGCCTAGTAGGGAGACAGTGAGAGGCAGACATCAGCACCGGGCAGCATCCCATGTGCCCTAGCCCCCTCCAGTACAGCATACCCCATGTCCCTGTGCAGAAGCATTGCCGTGGCACAGCACACCTATGGTGCACTGCCATGGCTGGCAGTGTTCCCAGCCACAGCCCCCCAACCCTGACAGCACAGCGTGACACCCACTGGCACCCCACAGAACAGCAACATGGCACAGTCATGAATATGTATACTCACTTGGCCATGGCACTGCACTCCTCTGGACACGTGCCTGCAGTGTCCTCAGATGGTCCGGATCCCTTCTCCACAGGTCCCCGTACCTGTGGCGGCACAGCTTCCCACTATGCCATGACCCTGTGGCCTCCCTCAGCTCCTCGGCCACTCCCTGCCACACCTCTGTGCATGGCTGATCCAGGGGCACCTGCCCATATAGGGTACCAACATGTGGCTCCACCAGTGCCACTAGGTTGACTAGCTCAACCTGGCTCCAATTGGGCGCCCTCAGTATGCTCCTATGAGGCATGCCTGCTAACTACACCACTGAGCCAAAATGATGCTGGTGAGCGCATGAGACACACGTGTGATGGATGCGCAACATGCCTGGCGATGTGCTGCCATCCCCAATTGTGCATGCCTCACCGATGTGTGATACGGCTGGGTTAGTGCTGGCACGTGCCACAGGCACATGGGGGTCAAGGGACACATGTAGGGGTCAAAGGTCAGCATGCACACCGCGGCTAACAGGGCACGGTAGGCATGGTGTGCTATAGGTCCAGTGTGCCCCATGGGCCATGTACCCATGGCGTATGGGTGCCGTAGGGTGTACAGCGCACACGTGCACCACATGCCCAATAGCAGCAGAGTGCCATGCTATGTATAGCGCACTGTGCATAGGATGCGCTACCGATGTACATGGCGTCAGTGCACACATGCGCTGTGCCAGGTGAACTGCACACATCATACAGTTGTGCCATGGCTTGAGCATGCGCATCTCCAATGCGCCATGCGCAATTCCACGATATTCAGCTGGTACATGCAGATGAGCTGATCAGCATATCTGCAGTGCATCGGAGGCATTTGCATCTCATTACAGTTGCGCATTCTCCCATTAGCATGTGATGCGCTATAAAGGCGCCATGGACTGCACAGGCACCAGACCGGTATTGCATTCTTCACAGGTAAGATGCCAGGCAGTGGGCATGTCGGGACAGAAGATTCAGGAGGTGCACATCATGTGTGGCAGCCAGCATTAACCACATGTCCCCACCCACAGGAGTGAGCATATCGGTGCATGAGGAGGTTGAGGAGCAGGGGCCTGCACGGAGGCGTAGGCCCAATTTCACAAAGACAGAGTGTGATGCTCAGTTTGATGCATACCTGGACCAGGAGCCCCTTCTGAGTGGCTCCACAGGCACCCTGCAGGCCAGGGAGGAGGCATGGGAGGGAGTGGCCAGGGCTGTGAACCTACAGGGCGGCCATCAGAGGTCAGCACAGGAGTGCAAGGAAAAGGTGGGCACAGAGCAGAGGTGGATAAAGGAGAAAGTGGCTGCCATCCGTGCCACATGTGCTGCCATGGGTGGTGGACAGCCTGAGGTGCCACAGCTGACACCACAGCAGGAGATGGTGGTGGCGACTATGCGGTGCAGCGCCGTAGTGGGTGTTCCCAGTGGTGGATCCCAGACTGGGGGAAGTCCATCGCTGCATGGTAGGTACAGTGGTGCATGGGGATGGGGGTGAGGGGTGCAAGGGGGCTGGGGTGCATGGTGGCAGCAGTAATGTGTATGTGTTCCCTTACAGATCCTGAGCGCCTGCGTGCAGCTGCATGGGTGGTGGTGCCCATCTTGGGGGCTGACATGGACCTGGAGGAGCACCCATCCACCTCCACTGGAGTCCAGGGTCCGGACTGCTGCTGGGCCTTCCCCACTGTCTGACCAGATGCCAGTGGCGTGGGCACGGATTAGGCCCAGGCAGTGTTTCAGTGGGATGCCAGCCAAGGTGTCCAGTATGCTGAGACACTGATCAGGGCAGGGTCCGGGTCTGATGATGGCATGTTCACTATCTTGTACAGTGGCGATGCTGACAGGAGAGAGGCACCCCTACCATGCACTGGACACAGCAGCGCTGATGGTGCTCAGGTGGTGCTTATCAACCCTCCAGCCACTCCGCCTGGTGAGGCGGTGGATGATGTACCTGCAGCGCAGACCATACTGTGTGGCGGTGGTGGTGCAGCTGCCCTGGTGCCAACTCATGCACAGCAGCCAGAGGGGCAGCAGTGGCGGCAGGGCCGGTGCTGAGGGGTTCAGGTGCAGTGGCCGCACTGCCATTGCACCGCGAACAGTACAGGCCGGGGATCCTGCTGTACCGCCCCACCTGCCACAGGGGCCGTGCCATGGGGCCGCACAATTCCCGTGGGTTGGCGTAATGCCCACTCTCTGACCGAGCACACCCATCTGCTCCGGGCATCCGTGGAGCAACAGATGCTGGTCATGGCAGGGGTGCGTACACACTGCACAGAGCTGCACCAGTCTGCAGAGCGGCATGCCTGGGCTTTGAGCAGCTCCTGGCTGAGGCCACATGCATGCAGGAGAACATGACCGCAGGCCTGGATTAGCTCACCGCTGCGGTCATGGCCGGTCTAGCACCACTGGCCACCCTGGTGCAGGGCCGTCCACAGCAGTCACCGCAGAGTGCATTCTCCACCCCTCGGTCCCAGCATCGTGCAACCCCGGCATTGTCGTCGCCGGGATCCACTGTGGGCATTCCGGACACGCCTGTAGCGGGCCTGTTTGGGGGACTGCAGGTGCCTGCAAGGGACCGGTCGCATTCCTGCAGCGCCACACCTGGAGGATCGTTTGTGACACCTCTGTGGCCGTCGCACAGCCTGAGTCTGCTGGGCAGCCTTGGCAGGGCCGTCCACATGTCCGTCGTGGCCATGCAACTGCGTAGCTGTCATGATCCACCTCCCTCCCTGTCTGCTGCCTGCCGCAGCCCTGTATGCACAGTGGTGTGGTGTGTGTGTGCGTGTGTGTGTGTACCAGGGCCATGCAGTCCATGGCCCATGCAACATGCCTGCCCTGTGCACACCCACCCAACCACTGGCCACTGTGGCATGTGCATGATGATGCCATCACATCATCGGCCACCACTGTGCAGTGGTGTTCAGCGTCTGACACATGCCCATTGGCGGCTTCGGGGTGTGCATGCATGGGTGCCTGTGTGACTGTGCTTGTGTGTGTGGAGGTGTATGGGACCATGTATGTGGGTTCCACAACATCATACAGGGTGCTTCCACGGTGTCCTGTCCCCTTTCTGTCAACGCTGCCCTCCAGCCATGTCTGTTGTGGGGCCCAACCTGGCATGCCTGTATACTGTGCCCTGGGACATGCATGTGGTCATGTTCACCTACCTGCGTGCACCATAGTGTTCCTCTGCAATGGTGTCCCGGTTCTGCGGGGCCATCCTGTGCAGCCGGGGTTCCCGTCATCTGGGGGGGCTGACCACCACTGTGTGGCCCGGCATCCATGTCATCCCCACTGCTGTTCCCCTCTTTGACCTTGACAGCTATCCCACGGTCAGTGGCCATGTTGTTTATCACACAGCAGGCCAGGAATAGGCCACAGGCCTTTGAGAGGCTGTTCTGTAGGGCACCGCCAGACCTGTGCAGGCAATGGAACTGTGCCTTTAGCAGTCCAAACATAAGCTCGATGATGTTCCATGTGCTGACGTGTGCCTCATTGAATCTCTTCTGTGCTGGGGTCAACAGGGTGAGCAGTCAGGGCTGGAGTGGGTATCCACTGTCACCTGTGTGGAGACATGATGGGTTAGCACTGTGATCTGTGTGGCTGCCCCCCCACCTACACAGACAGACGCCCTATGCCCCCCAGCATAGCACCTCCCACCCAGACCCTGCCCTGCTGTGCAGGGCTGCCCATTCCACCTGCATACTCACCTACTAGGTGGCTGGTAGGGATGTCCCCACTCTCAAACCTGTGGCACAGTGCAGACTGGTGCCAGATGAAGGCATTGTGTGCTCCTCCAGTGTATGTGGCACAGTCATTGATTATGCGCCCCTTGGCATCGCACACTACCTGGCAGTTGATACTGGGGTAGCCTTTCCTGTTGATGAAGGCCACCCCCTCCGGCCCCAGTGGTGTGCGGATGCCTATGTGGGTGCAGTCAATGGCCCCTAGCACGCCAGGCATACGTGAAACCCTGTGGAACTCCTCCATGTTTGCTGTACACTCTGCCTGTCTGCTGGAGAAGTGGATGTATTCTGCAGCATGTGGCAGCAGTGCGTTCAGGAATTGTGTGAGGAGCCATGACGCAGCTGACTGGGCTATGCCTGTGGTGTCCCCTGTTGGTCTCTGGAAGGTGCCCGTGGTAAACAAGCACATTACGGCTGTGACCTTTGTCTTCACTGACAGGGCATGGCTCCATCTTGTGGGTGCCTGCGTCTCATCACTGCCTCAGAATCATCTGGTTTAGGCGGTACCGGCCAACAATCTTGATGTCACTGTACTGTTCAAAGGTGATGCAGGCATGGTACCACCTGTTCCGGGCATGCCGCCCGGACGGCCTTGCGGCCCGTCCACTCAGCCTCCCACCCCTCATTACGCCTCATCTGGAATATTTTCCTGGCCATGGCCTGGCCTGTCCTGCCCTTCCCCCGCGCAGCTGACTCCCTGGGCTACCCCGGCTATGTGCAGTTGCCTGGGTCCCTGCACTAGGTGCACTCCTGTATTGGGGACCCACACACACATACTCTGGTCAGCTCACAGGCACAGCCAGGGTTGCACTCCCCGTCCCACTGCCCATTGCATTTCCTGCCTCTGTGCCTGTTCTGCACTCCTGCTGCTGTCCTGCCTGGCCACTGGCCCTCTCTCTGTCTCACTCTGTCTCTCTCTCTCTCTCCATCTCTCAGCCCTGCTCCCCTGGGCGCATGCCTCCTTCCCCTGCTTGCTCCATCCTTTTATAGGCTCAACTTTGCTCTGCATATGTCCCTGTTGCTCCACGCTTGTGCCATCAGCCTGCTGTTGAATATCGCACTGTGCTTCTTATTCATGGCTAGGCCCCCTGCACTTGCGCATGCATTCAATAGGGTTGCATATTGGCACACTGCGATTTGCACTGCACAGTGTCGCCTGCTGAATATCACCCATTGGCGCATATCCACTATTGAATTGGCGCATCTCACTTGCACCTTGCGCAACCGCTTTGAATATCTCATCCTATGTCTTTGTACACTAAAGTTTGAATCCCACCCACACCTCGAATCACATTTCATTGACTGCAATTGCTAACTACCATGATTGATATAACCAGCACATGAGGAGGTTTAAAAAGGGAGGGTTTACTCCAGGAGCCCACCCCCTGATGAAGCTCATACAAGTGAAGCACTGGGGCATCTTGTGTTTAGCCAGATTTGCTCTGCTTTTTCATACCACATTTCTTCAAAACAGCATTATGTGCTAACAAACTGGTAACTGCACCTCGATTCATGGTGTTTGTTCTTTTGCCTCAGTGCAACTGTTTTCTTGCTATGGAATTATTCTACTGGGCTGGTCAGCCCATAAAGCACTACAGACCCTGCATCCCCTGAGCTTGAGATACTCTTGCTTTTCTGCCTTTGTTCACACACAGGAAAGACTGAAACAGGCTGGAAATGGTGCAGCATAGTGTAACCAAAATAATTCAGGGCCAACAGGGCAGATCCTATGGGTAATAGCTTAGGGCACTTAACATGTATTCACTGGAAGCCAGAAGAGAGAAGGGCAACATGATAGAGAACCTCAGCTTCCTGAAAGGAATAAGCAAGGTAAACTGTGAAGAAATACTCAGCAAGAACAGTGGGTCAAAAACACAGGGGCATGAATGGGATGGGGTGGGAATTCAGGAGGGATGTGACAAAATATTACTTTACAGAGAGAGTATCTGAGCCATTGAACAGCCTACCAGCTGAGGTGGTGAGCACAAAAACCGTGAATGGGTTCAAGCACCGCTGAGACAGTAAGGGGTTTCGTAGTTTTCCAGTGAGCAGCAGTAAGGTAGGGAGCAAGAAGAGTGAAGATGAGGGCAAAACCCTGTCTAGACAATAGGTCACAAGGTGGTGTACAGTAAAACAAGACAGACTGGATGGATTTATGATCTTTTTCTGCTGGAAGTGTTTATTTTTCTGTTTCTTTGTTTCTAGGTTACATGGCATTACTGCACTCCTGACTCAGTATGTCATCACAGCTTAGGAAGTATAGCATAGTGGTTAAGGACACTGAGCTACAAACCTGGAGAACTGGGTTTGAATCCCACAGCCATCATTTGCATAATGTATGACCCTGACCAAGTCACTTAAATTCCTTGTGTTCCAAGGTCATACCTGGAAACAAGCTTAGGCTTAGTATGCCTTTCCTGGTTAAAACATTTCTTCTTTCCTATCCTGGAATACAGCAACATGGACATATGAAACTACCAGCAAATACAGGCCTTCCGGTCTATCTAGTCTGCTCGGGTGTACGACACTTCAGCCTTTTAGACTGCAGCTACCCCCCCTCCCCCTTGTCTCCCTATCTGTGCTTCCACCTGCTTCTTCCACCCACACCCCCATTCACCCTAACTTTAGACCTCCCTTTGAACCTGTCCCACCCCCTCCTGAAGCTGCTCACAGACCTCAATGATACCACCTCTTCTGGCAGTGCAGTCCACTCTGTAACTACCTTTTTGGTGAAATAACGCCTCCTCATTTCCCTCCTGAATCTACCACCTTCCAATTTCACACTGTGCCTCCTTGTTTCCCTCTCACCTTTTAATCTGAAAATACTCTCAGTGTTTACTCTGTTCATGCCTTTCAGATACTGGAAGGTCGCAGTCATATCCCCTCTCTCCCTTTCATCCTCCAGGAAATACATATTGAGCTCTCTCAGTCTCTCCTTATACAGTCTATCTCCCAATCCCAGGATCATTTTTGTTGCCCTAAGCTGTACCCATTCCAGCAGCTTAGTATCTCTTTTCAAGTAGGGCTGCCAGTATTGCATGTAGTACTCCAAGTATAGCCTCACCAGAGACCTGTACAGTGGTAGGATGACTTCCCCACTCCTAGAAGTGACTCCTCTTGCGATACAACCCAGCATTCTGTTGGCCTTTTCCATTACCTTCCTGCATTGGGCAGAGTGGTTCATTTCCACTGTTACTAGTACACACAGATACTGCTCTTATTGTGACGTGGTTAACTGTACACCCCACAACCAGTAACTATGTCTGGGATTTCTAGCTCCCAAGTGCACAATGCTGCACTTCTTGGTGTTGAACCCAACTTGCCATGTGGTCAACCAACTCTCCAGGATTGCTAGGTCCTCCTGGAGTATTTACCACATTCCCCACCATCCACTTCCACACATATCTTGGTATCATCTACAAGGAGGCTGATCTTACTTTTTATCCCGTCTGATATGTCGGTTAAGAAAATGTTAAACAGCACTGGTCCCAGCACCAAGCCCTTTGGGACCCCACTCATTACCACTCTGGGCTCTGATAGTTCACCCCCATGACTACCTTCTGTTGCCTATCCTACAATCAGCTCTTGATCCAGCTAACCAGTTTCTTCCCTGCACCCAGATTACTCGACTTGCTGGTCAGCCTTCCATATGTCACTGAGTCAAAGGCCTTGCTGAAGTCCAGGTGAAGGATGTCCACCACATGACCTTTATCCAGTGCCCTCGTCACCCAATCAAAAAAGTCAATCAGGTTCATCTGGTAGGATTTTCCTAAGACAAACCCATGCTGAAATTGTTCCAGCATATCCTTGAGAATAGTCTCCATTAACTTTCCTACAATTGTGGTAAGACTCACTGGTCTGTAGTTCCCTGGTTCCTCCCTGGGCCCACTGTTATGGAGTGATACCACATGTACCTCCCTCCAATTCTTGGGCAGGCACCCTATATCCATAGAGGTGTTGAACAGGTCAGCCAGCGGCTCTGCCAGGACTTCTCTCAACTCTCTCTCTGGACTCTAGGATGAATTCCATCTGGCCCAGGTGCCTTATACACCCTCGCGGACTTAAGGCCCTCCAACACCCTACCCACTGTGATCTCCCCCATCTGTAACCTCCTTCCCACCTACTCCCACCCCACCCTTCTCCTTAGGTATGGGCCCTATCCTTTCCCTGGTGAATATTGAACAGAAGTAGTCGTAAGTACTTTATTCCTTCTCTGCCCCCTTTTCCATTCACCACTGCCATTCTTGATCCTAACAATCTGATCTTTACTCTTTCTCTTCTCTTCTCTCATATATACCTGAAGAAATCCTTTTTACCCTCTCTGATCCCCTGTGCTAGCCTCAACTCTCTCGATGCCTTGGCTGCCCTTACAATTCTACTCACCTCCCTGGATTTCCTCACGTATTCCTCCCTGTCTTCTTCTGTGTTGGATCTTTTATAGCACCTAAGGACAGCACCCTTTATTCCTCAACCTCCCTTCTCATTCAGCTCAGCTTCTTCTTTGGCACAAGTGCCTGTTTTCAGGGGTGACCTGGGAGCACTGGGCGGTTAAGTGACTTGCTCAGAGTCACACAGTATGCAAGTGGAGGTTGTGAGAATCAAACTCAGGTCTGGACTGCTGGATGTACCAAGCTCATTCACTCCTCATTCTTCTAACCTCTAGGCTATACTGCCAGACCTAGTTTTCTTGTTCTGGCTCTTTACACATTCTCCAGTGGCCTCAGCCAAGCCCAGCTTGATGATCGCCCATTTTTGGTCAGCGTCCATGTGTGAGCAAATGGTAGCTATGTGCGCTTCCAGAATATTATCCATCTTGCCAAAGTCTGCCCTTCTGAAATCCAGGACCTTAGTTTTTGTTGTGGCTACCTCCTTTCCTAGATAGAGTGAGAACCACACTGTACAGTTCTTGATTCTCACCAGAGAACCCATCCCCTCAACGTCTTTGACTTGTTCACTGTCTGTCAGCACCAGGTCCGGAATGTTCTCCTCCCTGGTTGGCTCCATTACCTTCTGTGTCATGAAACTGTCCTGGAAGGCTTCCAGGAGGATCTGCTCCCCGGCACATGAAGTAGCTAGGACATTCCAATCCACCCGTAACAGGTTAAAGTCCCCTACCGCCACAGTGCTACCTTTGCCACTAAGCCTCCTTAACCATTCTTCCAGCTCCCTGTCAATCTCCTCCTTCTGAGTCGGAGGCCTATATACAACCCCAAATCTTACCTTTCTACCCACTGAATTGTGTAGTTGTACCCATATGGCTTCTGCCCTGCCTTTCTCCCCCTCCTACCTATTACACATTATCCCTTCCCTGACATAGATGGCCACCCCCCCTTTCCCTTTTTCTCTGTCCCTACAACACAGATTGAATTCTGGAATAGTTAGGTCCCAGTCATGGTATTGGGATGCCCATGTCTCAGTGATGGCGGCTATGTCCACCTCTCCCAGTTGTTTCCCAACTCCCCACCAATTTTTATTTATTTATTTTTATTTAATGATATCTTGGAGAACACCTGTGAGCAGATGTTCATTTGTAGGTTCCACATCAGTTACAAGAAGAAATTGAACAGGTACAGTACATAGCATTACATACAAGACATTACATTACAAGCAAGTACAAAATTGCACTGGTACAAAACAATACATTACAAGCTAGGTAGACAATAAATTGGTGTGGATTACAAGACTGGGATAGCATTTAGCTTAAGGTATAACATTTAGACACTGCTACAGCATTGGTGAGAAGGTGCCTGTGTTGGAGAGTTAAGCCTACTTGTGGGGGGAGAAACAAAGTGGAGGCTGGTACAGCTGCGGCATGAGTGAGTGTATGCCTGCGTAAGGGTTAAGAACAGGCTTAAGGGAAGGTTGAGACAGTGGGGGCTAGGGAGAGCAGCAGATGGAGGGGCATGAGAGCGGGGACAGAGAGGGGAGTGGGTGCCCAGTGGGGAGGGGAGGGGGTCGATGGGGAGGTGGGACAGTGAAGTGCTGTAAAGGTAGGTGCCCCTAGGATTAGGTGGAACACTAAGTTCTACTGCTTTATGGAACAATGTTGCCTACCCAGTGCTGCTGTCACACAACCACAGGTATAGTATTAACTCAGGCCAGTCTCTCTGTAGTGGCAAGTGTTGATACCAGTTTATTAATTACTCAAACCTCTCACAAATATGGCATCCTCCAACCTACCCACAACAAATGTCCATACTATGCTGTGCAGTCTCTGCCATGCTTTAGGATATGCATGTTTGGGAATTATGGTTTTATTTCATGCTGATTTTTGAATCATGGAGTGATGCCCACAAGGGGGAGTATGTGAACTTGTAAGTAACTGGCAAGAGAAGGGCACTGTGTGAATAATTGTGTTGTTTTTATATCAAGTAAACTATTGCATTATTTGATGGATTGGTTGCATCTTGAGAAGTAAATAATACTGACCAGTGTACAAGAGAGAAATTAAAAAGTTAAATTCAGTGTCATATTTAAAAAGAAAAAGTTGTGAAAACCCCTGTAGGGAAGTTAATACAAGAGTCCAAAACTAATAGGAACAGTTGCATATTAAGGTATGACCAGAGATGGGTCATATAAGGAGTAACACTTGACCGAGAGCATAATACATTTGTTACAGTATGTGGTTAGCCTTTGTTCTGTATAAAAATCAGCCTGCTCAGAATCCTTGTTGTCCATGTTCTAAGCTGTTGTGTGCATTCCAAAGTGTTGTTGTACACATTCCAAACAGTTGTTTTGCACATTTCAAAAGTAATACAATTTTAAATTCCTCATTCACCCCACACTGAGCTGCTCACTAACCAACTAGTGCCCAAAGTTGCACCTTTTAACCAGTAGTCTGTAAATTAGATTTTGATGATAGAACACGACAAAAAAATGGCAAGTTGTTTGTTTTCACTTCAGGAGGGTTGTTGATGCCTGTGTAAAAAACAAACAAAAAAAACCCCATATACTATAAAAAGTAAAATATGGGCAGCTACACACAACTCAGCATGTGTTTCCATTCCGGGGTTGAGATGACAGCATGGACCTCTTGATCTTCACTCTCAAGGTTCATATGTTGTTATCTTAGTTTTTTATACTCTCTTTATTGTTTCAGCTTAAGACATCAATACGTCTTTACAAAATAAAACAAATACATACAGAGAGTGAACAATTTATGGAACTGTCAAAGCACATATGTCACCATCATACATATTGTACTACTTAAGATACATATATTATCCATTATTCATGTGTTAATGTGGCACAAGATTCACTCCAGGTTATCTACCAGTGGTTATTATCTTCTCAGTCTTCACATAAAAGCCCCTTGGAAATTCCTTCCCTTTAATTAACAAATAATAAGGGTTAGAGGTGACCCCCCTAGAGAGCCCATCTTGTCCACCTGTTTTGATATTTATCCATTTACTGTGAAAGGTCAAATGTTACTTTTTCTAGTCTTTGAATATGGGATACCATCTGTTTCCACTCCTCCACACCAGGGAGGGCCTGCTGTAGCCACCTCCTAGTGATGGTCTTCACAGCAGCTACTGTATAGTTAAAATAGCCCAGAGATATTTGCCCTCTGTATGCTGTCATCTCAACCTCTTGATGGAAACACAACCTTGCTATGTACGGTTACCCATACATTATTCTCCGTATAGTACCAACTGTTGGGTTGGGTGAGGGACTTCAACCATTGGGAGATACATTGACAAGCATAATCCCCCTCCCCCGGAAATGTTTTGTTCCACTTATAAAATGTTTAGTAATATTTAGTTGTTCTGTGATTCGGTGCTTATATTACCAGTTTTAAGATATTAGCATAAACTGGATATGCAGCAGAGATTTTGTTGTGGTTAGAGCATCTGCTTAATTGGGTGCAGCTGCACTGAACTGAATGGACTTTTTTTTGTGGTAACGTCTTTCATTAGACTAACTGAAGAATTTTTACACAGGCTTTCAAGACCCCTAAAGTCCTTTCATCAGGTGTAGAGAAAACTAGCATTTCAAAATATATATCAAGAGTTTGTGGATCCCAAATTGCTTAACAAAGTGGAGGGTGCAAGGGAAGCAATTTAATACAATACAGATGAATACCAGGAAGTAGGCCTCATGGCATTAAAGGGCGAGAGATCAGAAATTCAAAGGGTGAGCTACATCAAAGTGATACCTTAACCAAAGGATCAGTGGTTGAAAAAAGGTACCATTAAAGCAATAGTACTGGATAATCAGGAAGTGATGCAGCCACAGTTCCAATTTCCATATCTGTAAATATTTTTTTCTAGTAATCTTTAGTTTTTTTTAGATATTTAAAATGTATTTCCATTGTTGTGGATCCACAACAAATATGGCTGGTGCCTAATCTGCAGGCAAAATCCCCCCTCATGTCACATCATGTCTTTTGTTTACTTTTGTGGGACTCTGCGCATTCCCACTATTCTTGTGTAGTACTGTGAGTCATGTGCATGTGCGGTTGGTAGCAGAGGGTTCCAGTTCAACATAGTGGGTGGAAGAAAAGTAAAAAAAAACTGAGCAAATTACAGGGTGATAGTACAGCGAAAAAAAGAAAGATTTCTTGGTACGTGCTCAAGAGAGCACGGGGAACAAATTGTTGCAAAAGATAGAATTTTTTGCATTTGATGTGCTTGCGCACCAAACATCTTGGGACGATAATGGGAAATGAGAGGCGTGTCACTGCCAAGCCAATCACAGCTGAAACTGCAATGGTTTTGGCAGTACACTCTGCTCATGACAGCAGTTCATGTCCTGGACTTAACGGAGATAGAAAATGATTTTTACGTAGTTAACTACCCTTCCATCGTCCTTTCCATGGCAGTTATTTATTCTGATATGCTTTGATGATTTTTTTGGTAAATAAATAATCTAGCTTTGAGGTGCCTTCAGATGTATATTGAATTCCACTCTCCTCACCAGCTACTGCTCTTGATTTTCATACTTCTAAGATATTCTGTGACATCACAAACTCCTGTTCCATGCTCTTCATCTGAATGGCCTGGAATGGGTTTTTCCGATGTCGTAGAATGTTCCGGCAGTAGGAAAACAGAGAGCAGCAACTGCTGAACAGAGAGGGATTCAGGGTGGCTACAAAGGCAACAAAATATGGATTATTCGTTCAACAAAAAAGGTCAAAAACATACACAAATAGTGGGTAGCCAATAAAAGAACAACTAGAGGGCATCTAGAGGTCTAAAAACTGCTTCTATCACCTTTGAAAGAAATGAACCGCTCCAATGGGAGCCCTTCATTTCTTTCTGTAGCCCGAACTCCAGCCATGCACATTAAAGTGCACACTAATACGCATAGCCGCAGTTACTGCACATCTTTGCTCCCTCTGATCCCACCTTAAAAACTTAAATGTTAACCATGATGCAGCTTTCTCTCCCAGTGCTTGGTACTCTGCACCCCCCCCACCTCAACATTAGCCACGGTGTGGCTTTCTGTTAAAGTTGGCATCCGGGTGCCCATTTCCTGTGTCAGCATGTATCCCCCCCATTAATGTGTCACACTGGGAGCCCACCCCAGTGTGTCAAAATGTGCTATTAAAAAAAAAGTAAACCTGTGAAAAAGGAAAACTGTCCTCGACATCTTTTCTTAGATGCAGAAACCTGCATCGAACTGGTTTGCTCCCCCAAAGTCTTTTTGCCAACATCGAAGTGCCCAATCCCTGAGTCAGCATGTATCTCCCCCCCCCACATACACACACGGTGGCACACTGGGAGCTCACCCTGTGTGCCCAGATAATTGTTTTTTTATATTGATTTATCTTTTTGACACCAGGATGCCCATTCCCGTTGTTGGATGCCCCCAACCCCCCATGCGCACTTTCTTTGCTAACGGGGGGTGCCCAATCCCTCTGTTGGCAGCATGTATCCTCCCCAACTCATGTAGCAGACAGTGAGCCCACCCTAGTGTGCCCAAAAGTATTTAATTAGTTTTTACCTGTAAATAAAGAAAGCCGTCCCCCGATGTATTTGTTTTAACCTGCAAGAAGGAAAACGGTCCCTTGTCATCTCCCCAGTCCCCCTTCCCCCATCACCACCCTCCCACTGAGCACCCAGCTCCCGTTACCCTCTTTACCCCATACTGACCTCTGGAGGTCGGTGTTGTCATCTTCTCTGGACTGGGACACATCTGCACTCTTCAAAGCAGACCGGCAAACTGAAGAATCAAAGATAAGCGCCATATAATGGTAGTCAATGGGGGGGGGGGTCAACTTATGTTGATATCTCAGCCATTGCTAGGAATTTTGGCACCAAGTTTTCAACATGGGGTTCTTGGGACCTCAGCCCATGAGTACTGTCACTGTCATTTCATTACTGCATCCCAAAAGGTGATTTTGTGGTCACTGCATGGAATCACCACTTGAGACCGACTGTCGAAATGACAGTGCCACTTTTCATGAGGTGGGGTTCCAAAAAGCCCAGGTTACAAATTTGGTGAAAATATTCCAAAAAATTACTGTGTTACAAGTGTGTGTTGTGCAGTTTCTACACACGCTCATAACTTCACCAATTTTTAAAATTTTCACTCCAGATTTTCAACATCATCATTATTTCATGCCTCCTTATGAACAGTACAGCTGTCATTTTTCACATCCTGCTGAAATGTGTTTTCGCACCTGTGCTGCAGAATGGCACAGTCGCTGGGCGAAATCAACTTTCAGGATGGATTAATGAAATCACAGTGTCACTTTTCATGAGGTGGGGCCCCAAAAAAGCCATATTGAAAATTTGGTATAAAAAATCCAAAAATGCCAGAGTTACATGCGGTCATTGAAATTTCACTATGCATGTGTGTAACTTTGGCAAATTTTTATATTTTCCTTCCAAATATTCAACATTGCCAGTTTTTCACACCACCTCATGAACAGTATAGCTGTCATTTTTCACATCCTGCCTGAAATGTGTTTTCGCACCTGTAGTGTCGAATGGCGTAATCACTGCACGAAATCACCTTCCGGGATTGAGCAACAAAATGATAGTGCCACTTTTCATGAGATGGAGTTTCAAAAAGCCTATGTTGAAAATTTGGAGCAAAATACCAACAAACACCCAGGGCATTAGGGTTTCAACCTTAACGCCCCGCCCTGTAAATACGTACAGGCATTGGGGTGTGACTTAGTGTCTTCGACTATAATGCTCATGCCATTCCACTCTATTCCCACCCCCACCCTGCAGTCAGTGACAGGCATCGGGGTGTGCCTTGGGGTCTTCGGCCCTAACATTAACCCCATTCTCCTATACTGCACCCATCTCAGCTTATTTCCTTATGGAATGGGGTGAGCGTAAGGGCCGAAGGCCCCAAGGCAGACCGTGATGCCTGTTGGTGTCTGCAGGGTGGGGTGAGGTGGAATGGCATGAGTATTACAGCCGATGACCCAAAGGCACGCCCCCAATGCCTGTCAGTCTCTGCAAGGTGGGGGTTAGGTTGGCATTAGGGTTGGAAACTCTAATGCCTCAGTAAGGAAATAAATCAGGGAGGGACAGTGGACATCACCTACCTTGATTTCAGGAAAGCTTTTGACACCGACCAACATAGAAGGCTGATTAACATGATGGGTAGTCTGCCCACAGGGCACAAGCTAATAAACTGGGTTAGAAACTGGCTGATGGACAGGAGGCAGAGGGTGCTGATAATGGGATACAGTCCAGAGAGAGGGTGGTGACCAGCGGGGTACCTCAGGGATCAGTTCTGTTCAATGTCTTTATTACAGACATTGCGGAAGGGCTAGAGGGAAAGGACAAGGTGGACACTGTCCACAGAAAGGCAACCAAGCTGGTACATGGCTTGCAACATAGAACATATCAGGAGAGATTAAAGGATCTCAATATGTACTCATTGGAGGAAAGGAGGGAGCGGGGCAATATGATAGACACATTCAAGTACCTCAAGGTCATAAACAAGGTGCAGGGGCAGACATCTTCCAATGCGTCAAATGTTTGGGATTCACAAATGCTTGTTTTATCTAGTACTGCTGCTTTAAGTATGCAGAATGTGTAGTCATCTGCATTGTATTGAATTGTTCCCTTTATATATATATACACACACACACACACACACACACACACACACACACACACACACACACTTCCTCTTGTATATGTTCTGAAATGCAGGTTAGTTTTCTCTGCACCCGATGAAGGGACCTGAAAGGTCTCAAAAGCTTGTGTAAAAATTCTTCTGTTAGTCTAATAAAAGGTATTACCACCAAAACGTGTACTAGATTTTCATCATCAAGATGCAACATTGAATTGAATGGGTTATAGTTTCGTGGTTATAGTGGGTTCTGTTCTATTAAATGGTGCAGTCTGAAAGCCAGTGATGTTGATTAGCTTGGAGCTGCCCTGTGATCTGCATCTCTCAGCTGGACTTCAGTGTACTTGATTAGGTTGAAGCTGAGTCACAGAAAGGTTGCAATGTCTTTGTTGTTGCATTTGAGCTGAGTTAAGGATACTTTACTACTTTTTAGAACAATTTATGTAGACATGTTGGTGATGTTTTAGGGATATATATATATATATATATGTTTCTCCTGTTGTGGGGAATTGTAGTTGTTAAATATTGTCTTGTGTTTTTATTAGGCATGCAAGTTCCTTTCTTGTGTTTGTTTTAATTTGGAGCAGTAATGAGACTTTTTGAGTTTGGATTTTTGAGTATGAGGTATATTTCCTTAGTTTTGTTGTATATATATTTACATTTCTCTAGTTAGATATTGTGTTTGTTTGAGCAGTACATCTTGATGTTTTGGTTTGTAGTTTATGATTGTTGAACATTGCTATCAGAACAGAGGGATGGTGATCTTTGCTTTGTGAGTTTTTTATTTGCATTAGGTCTTTTTGACTTTGCAGTGCTGTATGATTTGTATTTCGATTCCGACAAGTTGTGGTATACGTAACTGTGCCCCTACTGTATGATGTAATTGGAGCAGAAATAGGTGTCATATTAATGAAGTACCCTGTGATGGGTTCCTGACCAGTGAGGAGCCAAACTGGCTAAAGACGTTTTATATTGAGTACCACACACAAAAATGGATGCACTTCTCTACCTGTAATGGTACTCCAACTGAAAACAGGTACTAAAACAAAAAAATACAAAAAAAATGGAGGGGGCAATGAAGCCTTGGTTTGGAGGTGATAAGCTGGGGTGTTAGCCCAGTGTCATTCATGCTTTGGCTACCTTGAATAAACTCTTCTACTTCCCACTTCTGGTGTGTGCCCATCTGCTATTTTTTACCACATTTTATAATGTCAGTTAATTTGACCTTAGAGAGGTTATGATGCACAAGGTTAAGGTGAGTTGTTTATGCCCCGTGTTTTAGATTACAGAAGGTAATCCGACTTCTGGAATGCCTTAATGCTATTGTTAACCCAAACTGCTTCCTACCATAGTAATATAGTAACTGAAGGGACTCTAGATCCATCATGCCCACCTCTCCACTTCACAAATGGGGATTAAATAATATGCTGTGCAAAGGCATGCCAGTTTATAGGGATTTCCTACCCACTCTATTATATAGGGCAGTGGGTGGTTTCTATGCTAAGCAGAACTTTGTCCCAGCTTACCTTAAAGGCCTGTACTGCTTCATGTACAGTACTCTGCTGATAGGCTGTTCCATAGGTTCACCACCTTCTGGGGGAGAAATGTCTCTTAAAATAACCCCTGAGCTTCAGATTGTGTCCTCCATTCAACAGTAGGACACCAGATCAAATGTCCCCAATGGTTCATTCTGGTCTATACACTGAAGTATGCAAAAGATGAGATAATGTCCCCTGTAAGCCTCCTTTTCTCCAGGATGAACTTGTCAAGTCCCCCATCATCTCCATATAATGTTTGTCCCACATACCACTGACCATTTTAGTGGCTCTGTGATACACCATCTGGACTACCTCACTGTTCCTTTTATATTGAGGAGTAAGAAAACAAACGAGCATTGCGCTCCTCACCTCCCTATCCACCTATGCCTCCACCGGCAAGTTGTTCATGTCAGGTGACTTCGCTATTAATTGGCTCTCATCCATCCATCAAAAATTAGCCCAAAACATAAAATCTCTCCAGATTACCTGACTGATCTCTGATGTCACCAGACTCAACCACCAAACCCATAACCACTCTCTTTTGGACTGGATCCTCTCTTCTCAAACCTAGCCTATTGTAGATGCAGGCATCCTCCCTGATGCCCTAAGTGGCCATCATATGGTCTACTGTATGCACTGGATTCACCACCCCACAGCCCCCCACCCCAAATATAACCAGATTAGATATGCTTCTGATCCATGGATCTATCCTGTTTTCTTGCTGACCTGATGGCAATTGACTGGTCTCACATGCTAGCTGCCAGCAACATTAACTCTTGAGTTTTTTAACTCCAAATTCTTGTCGGCCTGGAATCATTGTGAGGAAAACTTGGGTCTGCGGTTCATGCCTTTCTTGAATCACAGTGGAGTTGCTGGCCTGTCACCATGCATGTGACCTTAACTGGCAGATCCCACAAGTCCACTGGCTCCCCAGCTGACATTGCAAAATACAAGTCACTTCATAACGCCTGTACCAGAGCTAATAGACTTACAAAAGCTGACTACTTTATATCCACACTCCAGAATAGCCTTAACCACCCCTCAGAATTCTGGAAAGTCATTAACACCCTCTTCTCTTTGCCCTTCCAGCCCCTTCCCCCCCATTGTTAAGGCAGGAGACTCCTCCATCTCTGATCCCACAGTAGTCACCTGATATTTTTATTTTCCATAGAGATTTTTCTGCCCAGCTGGTAGCTCATCAGTGTAGGGATTTGCCCTGCTATCAAGAATATACACTGGTCAGGCTGAACTCGGTCATCATTCAGACAGCTACAGTGGCATCCCCCAGGATGAAATGCAATTCTGCAGCATTTTGTAGCACTCTGCAGAAAGCTGCAGATGACCTACTGAATAAAGCAATGTAATTTCAATGGCAATTAGTCCCCTTTGTCATTCAGGAAAATGTGTGTAACCCCCTAGGTGGCACTATCCCAAGGGCTACTACCCCTGCTGGCTTGGCTAGTAGCAGGTTAAGGGGCCTGAGTTCTGAAACGGGTGCCTCCACCCAGAGGTCAGGGTTGGTAGTGGTCAAGCTAACCTGGGCACAGCCCTCCGGGACACTGTAACCTCTCACTTTCCTTACTAGTGGCTGGAACAATACACAATAATCATTTTCACAATACCCCTGATACACCACACAAGTACCCACACTGTTTACACTTACCATCAGGGCTTTCCTCTGGCTTGGCCCTGGGGACCCCCCCTGTAAAACAAGGTTATACACAGCAAATGACAGCAGTACAGTACTCTTGCACAAACTGGAACCACAGTCAGGGTAAATGCAAAAAAGAGTTATATCTGATTTATTTAAGGGATTTGAACAAGGGAGGGGCATAATCAGGTTCATTTGCTTTAAGGCTGTATCAATCAGTTATGCATGCACTTCAGGGTCCATAAACAGTCACACACCCTGGGTACCCAGATGGAGAATGGTGGGCTAGCCAGGAACGTTGCAGCTGGTTGGGGCCCTGTGATGGAAGAAAACAACATGTACAACACACACTATTTGTAATCCAGAGCCGGAGGGCTCAGTTCATGAAAAGAAAACAACAAGACAATCAGGTGACACACTTTTAGATTAGGCTGTTGTTGCAGGGGAGCTACCCTGATATTTACTCACAATATCCAAGACTGGACACAGGCGAGATGAAAATCGAGACAGCAGGTGCTTGCTCTGGAGTGCCAGGAGAAGCAGGGCCCACACGATTCGCTGAGGCATCATTCCTGTTCAAGCATGGAGCAGGGGGCTGATCTCCAGGCAGATCTCTAGTCGGTGGCTTTCTCTGTGCAGTGGGGTAGTCTGGCAGGGCTAGCGTGGCATGGCCCAGGCTGAATGGAGACAAATTCGGATGCAGTCCGTTTGGGGCTGGATACAGCTTCCAGCAAGCAGAACACAGTTCACACAGTGGGGAACCAAATCACGACCCACTTTCAATACACAGCACATTTACATGTAAAGGATTCTACGGTACCAGCATGCAGAACACAGTTCACACAGTGGGGAACCAAATCATGACCCACTTTCAATACACAGCACATTTACATGTAAGGAAATTCTACTGTACCAGGCAAACCGCTCTCCAGTCACGATCGCAAAGTCTCTGCACAAACCGGGGATTCAAAAGTAGCTGGCAATCCTGACAGGCCGATCGCATTCAGCAAAATCTTCAGTCTTCTTCAGGTATGAGCCTGGTAAAAAAAATCAGTGGCTTACTTTGTTTTCACAAACTTGGATTTAGTCTGAAATAATTCTGTTCTCGCTCTCTCAGGGGCAGCAGGCAGACATGCAGGTCATAACTCAGGCCTTTCCACAGTTCTCCCGCAGGAAACTACTCAGATGGCTGCTTGACTGTCTCAAGCATGTTGCTTCTTTGGTTCCCAACTTAGATCTGATTCAACTGCCAGCAAGCCTGGGGGTTTTCCCAGAATCCAAAAGGTCTGGTTGGCTGATCTGTCTGTCAGTCACAACAAAGGCTCCCCCTTCAGGTGCAAAAAAGTGCCAAAAGCCCAAAACTACAATGCCTACAGATTTTGACTCCAGACAGCTCCTGTAGTCCTCATCCATTTTAGGTCCCACCAATACTGATTGGTCCAATTCACAGTCCTGGGCCAAATGGTGGGGATAAACAAAACACTCCTTGCTGCAAAGAAGGTAGGTTAGGCAAACTACATTATCATTATCACTCTAAATGGTTTTCAGCAAATAGTTACATCTTTCAATCAAGCTCCCTCTCAGATTACTTATGACTGCAATCCAGGCAGCTCTTAAAGCGACAGTACACAGAGGCTATACAGGCACTCTCTGGCAATCACATTTAAATTGCTAAAACGCAGGACACCAGCCTGGCAGTGAACATTTAGGCAAGCTTGAGGAAGACTATTCGGGAACCCCCATTTGTAGGGGGGTTAAATGTGACAGTGCCGGGATGAAGTGAATTCCACAGTTTCCTGCATGACAAAGGGGACTCACTGCCATTGAAATTCCATTGCTTTATTTAGTAGGTCTGCTTCAGCATACTGCAGAGTGCATTAAAAGTGCTTTTCATCCTGGAGGATGCCACTGTACCAGGTTTTTCTCCCCTTTAATTTTCTCCCTCAAACCTCGGTGGGGATGAGTGCCTGTAACATCCATGCACAGCCACAGAGACCCCCATGCAGCAGGAGCAAGTTCCCTGGTCAAGTCGCAGGAATTAGTGTGGCAGTGGAGATAACATTGATGTCATGAGTGACCACACAACACTTGTGAACCACCCATCAGTAAAATCACACTATGGGCTGACATTCTATTTAGACTGGGTGATTGGAGGGACATTCTATGGGGGGAAATCCCACTCCACAGTGTGTGACATCAGGTCATAATTCACCAACTTCAAAGCTGCTGAAAGCTCTGAACAGCCCCCTTACTGGTGTCAACATACTTAATGTCCATTGTTTCCCTGCAGGCATGGTGTGCCAAGTGTATCTGTTGGGCCCAGAGCAAGCCACGTGGTTCTATGAAATCCAGCTGGGATCTGGAATGAGCAGCTCCAGAAGCTAGTAAACATGTTAGAGGGCAGCTGATTCTTGAACCGGACTGAATGTATGGATCAAGGAGGTGCAGTGGTGGGAGAATAAACAGAAAACAGAATGCTAAAAAATATTGACTTAATAATGCTGTGGCATGCCAGCCCGGTGGCACAGAGGGTTGAGGCACTGGATGCCACACCTTGTGCCATGCCAGTGACCCGGGTTCAGGAATGAGCCTGGGTCATCAGAGGTCAGTGGAGGGAGGAGAGAGAGAGGATGTGTGTGGCTGCCGGCTGGCAGCCCTCTGCCTCGGGATGGAGGAACAGGTTGCTTTTGAGCTTGGCAGCTCCCTTGTGAAGGCTGGAGTGGCTGCATCACTCTGAAGACTTCCAGTGCTAGGCTGAGGGAGGGTTGAAGAGACTGGCACCAGAGCTGTGGTGCGCATGTGCACCTCCACGCACATGCATCATCACTTCCGGAGTCTCGGGAGTAGGATTCACTGGGGTGGAAAATGGAGGAAAAATCTGGGGCCACCAAGTTTAAAGATTCTGTACTGGTTCAGAGAATCTGCCAAATTGTGCCATAAGATCCTGAAGGACCCCGAGACTAGTAGGGTTGGCAGACATAGACGGTTGTCTTCCAAAAGATGATAAATAGACTTGTAAAAAAAAAATAATACTGTGTCGTTTTGGTGTTGGTCTGTCACTAGGACCTTTACCTTCTCCTCATGTCGGCTATCCCCATCTGTCAGTGCAATCCTGGGCCATGTGAATAACTGAAGCAGACACAGAAAATAAAGGTAGAAAAGGCTTTATTCCCTACAGGTCACAACTGCACACCATGAGGCATAACCTTTGACTAACTGCTAACTGGCAGCCTAACAGGGTCCTCTAGAGAGCCCCTGCTGCACACAGTTATCTGTAACCTGAGACCACCGTGCTGTGAGGTTCCATAGAAGGGCAGCCACCAGCCATTAATCCCATGCCTAATTGCACTTCACAATACCTATCCTTTGACCTATCCTGCCCTACAGTTCAAATCTACTGTCTATGCTTGTTCCACCTGATGGTGGATAGAGATGTGCAAAGTCAGGAAAACTTTGCTTCATGTGATCTTTGTGAACTTTTCTGATTCCATGAAGCACTTCACAAAGACTTCCCCTGGTGAAGAGCCTAACTTTGCTTGGTGAAATTTTGCAAAGTGCCATTTCACTGGAGTGACACTTTGTGTAGTTTTTCACTGTGCAAAGCGACACTTTGCCCACAAGAACTACACCAAGTGCTTTTTGTTTGGTTAAAGAAACCTTTTTAAAGACAAATCCCAGCCCTCATCCACTATGATGTAAATAACCACCTCTTTTCTCCACCCAGCCATTTAAAAAGCTTCCCCCAGCTCCCACCCTTTCCTGCTCTTGTAAGCATGAATCCTGAACCTCCCACCCAGTGAACTTCACTACCATCATACAGTAGTAGTCACTGTAGTCAGTCACTGTAGTCAGTCACAAAAATTGTAATACCTTCCCCCCACCAAAACTACTCTCCCTGCCTCCCCACCTGACAAGACCCTGGTTTTTAAGAGTAGTCCCCACACCGCTCCACACTAGCCCCATCTCCTCCCCCAAAGCACTGCACCCCCAGAAAATAAATGTGTACCTGTAAAAACCAAAAATGGTACCATGCTGCAGACAGATGTCCTTTCCATTCCTAGAAAAGTATCTGAATGAATGAAGAGGTCATTGGTAATAGTAACCTCTAACTGATTGAGGCCTCAGCCAATCAGGTGTTACTATTACCTTTATCTCAACTGAATATCTACCATCATGATTACCATGCACTTATTTTTGTCTACGCTCATTGTCCATTTATATTTTCAGTGTACTTTGCTTGTATTATATCATGTAGCCTATTTGCCTTCGTGTCTTTAGCTGTTTTGTATATATTCTCATTTGTGTTATGTAACTGGACACTTGTGAAAATGGGCAAGTTTTGCTCACATGCCTTTTCCAGCATAAAAAATAAAAATGAAATGAAAATATCAAAAAGACCTTAACCTGCACTAACTACTGTACCAAAACAGCCACCAATATTAGAGCATTTTATGTCCTGTATGGTAACATAAATTGTCATAATATTGTTAAAGAGAGCCACCAATTTAATTTCTACTGCCCCTGCACCTGATTAGTATTGTAGGTGCCTTACCGCCACATCAGTAGAATAAAGGTGACGTTGCACCCCAAGAAATCCTCTAATGAAAGTTTATTTCACTCATAAAAATCCCAAAACTGGGTCCCAAGGACTTCTCGGTTTTATTCGTTGCGCCTGACGCTCTGCCCCACTCATTAGCGCGGATGACGATGCTAGGAGAGCATGGGCGTGCTCCATTATAGTCACGGGAGCCAGCTTTCAAATCGATTTTATTATTGAATGAACACTTAATGAAACGGCACCGTCAACTAACAAGGGCCTTGTTAGTCGACTGGTGCCCACGTTTCATTACAAAGTGGCCATTCTAATAGTAAAAATCAATCTCAAAGCTGTCTCCCATTTACTATAATGGAGCATGCCCCCATGCTCTCCCTAGCATCTTGTCATCACACTAGTGAGTGCAGGGGCAGAGCGTGGACAGCCAAAAAAACCCAGGAAGTCCTTGGGACCCAGTTTTGGGATTTTTACGAGTGAAATAACGTTTCATTAGAGGACTTTTTGGGGTGCAGCGTCACATTATTCTACAGATGTGGAGGTAAAGCACCTACTAATCAGGTTCAGGGGCAAATCTTAGTGGATCTCTTTAATCACTTATTCATCACATAGTTTGCCCCAGTGGCCCCACCGTATGAAGTGGAATTTTTGAACAATTTCATAACACAGTGTACAGTTGTCATGCACAGTCCTTAACACAATTCTTGAGAAAGAAGTAGTGTCCATAGGAAAATGTGAGAGACATGTTTTTTTCCTGTTGAAATAAATTGAAATATAATACTTCCTGATGAGGTACAGTTCTGACTTTTTTCAAGCACAAAACGTTGGAGTTGCCATGCCCTCTTCATTCTTCTGCATTCACTTACCAAAAATGATGCAAACACCTGGCAGACTAAGCAGTACACAGCAAATAACACAACTTGAGAGAAATTTTAAACCCTGCATTGACCTGCAATATATGCTGTAAATATTAGGATTCTCAACCAACCTTAAAAATTGCTCATTTAAATATTCAGAGGCTTTTGGCCAAAAAAGAACAATGTGAATGTTGGCTAATTGAAAATCCTTTTAATGCTGTGGCTCTTAGAGACATGGCTCTCTGATAAAGTTTTAAACAGTGAAGTAAACCTTGATGGTTACTCAGTTTTTAGGGAGATAGAAAAGGAAAGAGGGAAGGGTGTTGTTTAATTTATGTTAATAATCGCTTTTCAGTTTCAGAGAATCAAGATAGTTTAGATAGTCCCTATTATGAATCGCTGTCAATAAATCTGGTTTTAGGTGTTAATAAGATTTTGACGATCATTGATGCTGATGTTCCTCCAAGAAATGCTAAATCGGGTATTGATACTTTTTTTCACAGCTCGTCTTTTCCTCTACTAGAGCGCTATTAGTAGTTGGAGACGTTAATTTAAACTGGTCCTCAGTTCAAGCAATAGATGCAAGAAATGTAATATTAGATCTTGGTATGTCTCAGTTGATCCTGGTTACTCAGTATAAAAAATAAACAAACAAAACAAACACATGAAAAACTAAGCAGTATATAAATGGGGGGCCTTAGCAACAAAACAAGCACTTTAGCTCTTCATCTACTTCAGTTAAAGCAGAGTTACAGATGAAACAAGAAATCTAGGCAAAACACTTTTTAAACAATAAATTTACAGTACTAAGCTCAACTGCTATCTCTGACTGCACGCTGCCTCCAAACCTGCTCCACAAAACACTGACCTAGGGAATACTGCATAGTCCCTCTTTTTCCATTTCTACAGCTGCTTATCAGGATGCTCCTGGTGTCCCCTGCAACAGTACATGTGGCAGGTGGCATGCACGACCATCACCACACGCTTGCATATGGCAGTGCACAAATGTATATCAATGCACATGAGCAAACAGGCCATCATGCACCCCCAAACTACACCAAATGATCACAGTTAGGATCAAGAGATAACACAAATGCCACTATACACATCTATTATATTCAACAATCAATAGGAAACTGTGGTGTACTGGGAAACAATGCTGTCTCAGGGAGCTAATGGGGTAATTACTGCCACTTATCCTTTGATCTCATGGCTAAGTACTTGATTGGCTGCACTCAAAGGCATTGTGTAAGGAATAAGACATGACAAAGGAGGATTATTCTATGTTCATGTATTGAGTGGTGGTTTGGCGTCCTGAGAACAAAGGGCAAGGGACTTCAGCCACCACTAGGTACATTGACATAGCATAATCCCCTTGATGAAATTGCTTATTTTACTTATAAATTGTTTTAAGTAAGATTAGTTTTTTTTAGCAGTGTAGTACTGTTATGCTTTGGTGTTGTATCTTTAAAAAGCCCCTGACAGCAGTTGGAAACCACTTAAAATGTAAGATTTATACTGAACTCTATCCCATTTTCCTTATTACTTCATATATTTTCAGTAGTTAAAGCCCCATTTTCTTTATTAATGAAAACAATTGCATGAAAACAAGATCTTGTCTCCTAGACTATATCTACACTGGCTGCTTCTCTACACATGACATCACAATCCTGTTTACGACATCATAATTATCTTCACAGCAACATATTTTGATGTCATAAACAGAATTACTGATGTCAGGTATAGTTAGGCAGCAGTAGCTAAAAGGCAGATATACTGTACTCATGCAAATACACTTAATAATAAGGAAATAAGGGTGAGAACTACAGAATAAAATCCAAAATATAAACCACAGTTATGCCTGAATGTTATGTTTTTTTCAAAGTTGTCTCAACTGTGTCAGAGCTCTTTAAATGTTTAGTTTTAGGACATTAGTATAAATTAGGTACGGGGCAGGGATTAGGTTGCAGCTAGTAAGCTGCACTAGTTAGGTTGTGGTTGCACTGCAAGGAGTGAGGTTATTTAGTTGATTTAAATAGGTATTCCTGACTTTTAACTTTCTGCACTTCCCATGTGATCTGTGAGGCTAAGTTGAAAGCCTGGACTGTGATTCCTGTACTTCCCATATGATCAGAGTCAGACCTGGAACTCTAGGCTGTAGATTACAGATCATGTGACCTCACTCAAGTGCAGTGCATTTGATGAGATTCAAGTAACCCGATGGGAGGAAACTATCGGCCAGACTGCCACCTTGGGGATTTCTCCCCGGATTACTACCCACAGGTGCTGCCCCTCAGGGCCACCCACACTCCCATAACCAATGGGAGGAAACCATTGGCCACACTGCCACCTCAAGGATTTCTCCCCAGATCACTACCCCCAGGTGCTGCCCCTCAGAGCCACCCATGCTCCCGTAACCGATGGGAGGAAACCATCGGCCAGACTGCCACCTTCAGGATTTCTCCTTGGATCACTACCCCCAGGTGCTGCCCCTCAGGGCCACCCACGCTCCTGTACCAACTAAAGGAAACCGTCAGCCAGACTGCCACCTCAAGGATTTCTCCCCAGATCACTACCCCCAGTCGCTGCCCCTCAGGGCCACCCATGCTCCTGTGACCAATGGGAGGAAACCGTTGACCAGACTGCCACCATGAGGATTTCTCCCCGGATCACTATCCCCAGGTACAGCACCCTGACTGCAGCTTCCAAGCCGGTGTTGCGATTAGCTCTCCGCCGTAGGGAGTGAGAATCCCAGTGGCTGCTCTCAGCTGCTGCCAAGCCCTGATTGGCTGCTGGCTCTCCTAGGCTACTTCTCCATGGCTTTGTCATCCAATTGGACACTTCTCCGCTCAGACTGCTGAGCACTATTGTGTACTGTCTTGATTTCTGACCCACCCCTCCACCCCCATCCCAGGCCTCCTTTAAATACACCTAAGTCTTGCCCACTGATCCAGATCTATCTCCCTATTGGCCAAAAAAATCACACTTGGAGTATGTACTATACAGGCTGATTATGGAATCAATTTTACGCCTGATAGCATAAACTCTGTCTTCCTTCTGCCCAAGCAAACTCATCCCTCTGTCAAGTATCACTTATCCCTGTGATAATAAGCTGAGTAGGGCTGACTCATCCTTACCACTCAATACCCTGCACTCTCCAAATTCATCCGCCTCCTCTGATAAAATGCTACTCCCTCTGACAAAAGGCTTTCTCCTGCTTTACTCCTTCCTGGCCAATTTCCATATCTGCATGCCCTACAATGGTAGTGCATCTACTCTATCGCCCACCTCCCCAACATTTCTCCTACCTCCCCTGTTAGATTCTCCTGCTTCTTCTAACTTGCCCACCCTCCACCTCAGCTAGCTTGTCCTCACCCAGTGCTCCAAAACAACTATGCATGTGTACAGGCCCCAGAACTGGCGTAAGACTCCGTTTGTCTGCCCCCCCTAACATTCACTACCACATGTGCCTAATTCTGCTATCTGGTCACATTGAACTAAACCCCCGGACCTCTCAAGGAGGCTCAGCACCACCTCCTATCTCCCTGTTCAAACTGGTCAGAGACCAAAGGGCTCAAGATAGCTCACATGAACATCCAAAGTGTCAGATGCAAGATCGCAGAACTCAAAGGCTGGACTCAGCAATACAAGCCTAAATTCCTCTGCTTAACGGAAACCTGGCTAAAATCAGCCATTCAATCTCATGAAGTCACCATTCCTGGATATTCTTCCTACCGCCGGGACTGATCCTGCAACAAAGGTGGGGGGTTACTGATTTATACAAAGACAGGGCTGGCTGTTAGTGAACTACCCAGCTTATGTATCAACCCTGACATAGAGCATCTGTTCATCTCAATCACCCTCAACAATGTCAAACAGCTGACATTAGGGTGTATCTACCTGACTCCGAAACTTACGCCCACCTCCCTTACTGAACTCCTCACCAGTCTCGATACCTTAACCCAAGGTGACTCCATACTATGTGGGGACTTCAGTATTGACTGGCTGGGCTCCAAAAAATGCTCAGTATCTGTCGGAACTATCGGACGTAAAGTTAAAACAGCTAATCAACCAACCCACTAGAATTAATATGAAGTCTGGTAATCACACCCTACTCGACTGGATGTTAACTAATAGCAGGACCTACATTAGGAAATAACTTGCTCCTCCCTCCCCCAAAAAACATCAAATCTAGAGACTTAACAAACTTTAATACCTCCAAATTCCTTCATAGCCTTAGCACCACAAACTGGACCCCCATCACCATGCTACCAGACATAAATCAGGCCCTTGAATACCTAATAATTACCTTCACCTCTATCCTTGTCCATCATGCCCCTTTCAAACTGAGGAGAGCCAAAGGCATTAACTCCCCCTGGCTCTCCCAAGAGCTACGGTTCCTAATGCGGACCAGAGACAAGGCATGGGCGGTCCTATAAAAGGTCTGGGCTCCACACTGATTAGCAGTCCTATTGTCAGTGGAGGAATACCTGCAAAGCTAAAATAAACATATCAAAGCAGAAAAATACCTGCAACCATTCAAACAAATAATCTTAGTGATCCTAAATGCTTCTGGACTCAGATCAACGGACTCCTTAAAGGTGGTGAATGTACTACACCGCTGACTATGATCTTGAAAGGCACTGAAATATCCTCACCCCCTGAGAATGCAGCTGGAATAAATCAGTTCTTCACTGACCTCGATGTATACAAGAAAGGTCTCCCTGACGCCTGCCCTGCAGTGCAACGCCCCACTCTGAAACCCTCCACCCCCTCTTTCATATGAAATTGGCCTCACGCAAGGAAGTCCTAAAGCTCCGTTTGGGACTCAACCCTGATAGCTCCCCAGGCTTTGACACCCTGCCCCCTAGATTTCTTAGGATTGGTGCACCCTCTCTAGCTTTTCCAATCACCCAGCTGATCAATAGATCCTTCCTAACAGGTTCCATTCTGGACAAGTGGAAAACTGCTACTGTCGTGCCCGTGCATAAAACTGGCCCAACAAACCTCATTGAAAATTACAGACCCATCTTCATCTTGTGTCCCATCACAAAAATCCAAGAGAAAATCCTTTACAATCAATTGTACTCCTACCTTGAACAAACTAAATCCCTCTCAATGCACCAACATGGTTTCAGGAAGTCTCATGGGACCGAGACTGCCCTCCTGAGAGTCACCTCAGATATCTTTCATGCCATGGATCAGGGGAAAGCCACGGGGGCTGTATTCATAGACCTCACAAAGGTCTTTGACTTTGTTAACCATCCTCTCCTCATTTCTAAGCTCCAATCCCTTGGTCGTGACTCCAACTCCCTCACTTGGTTCTCCAACTATTTATCCAATTGTGTCCAATGTGTCAAATGGGCTGGTGCCCTCTCCACCCTATCTCCTATCAGGGACAGGATCCCACAAGGATCTATCCTTGGGCCTCTGCTATTCTCAACCTTTATCAATGACCTGCTTCTAAACTGTGGGGGGTCATTGATCCAGCTTTATGCAGATGATGCCATCTTATATCGGCATGGTATAAGTACCTCTACCATACAATCTGACCTGGAAAATAACTTCCATACTCTGAAAGCCTGGTTCAAAACTAACTTACTGGTATTAAACTTGAAGAAGACTAAATCCATGCTGTTCTGCCATACCTCCTTTGACCTAACCTCCCAGCCCCCTCTAGTAATTAATACCTCCTCAGGTCTACCTCTCGAAGGGGTGGGATCTTTCAAATATCTGGGAATGACTCCTGATGAACATCTAGCTCTCTACACACACTTAAAAAGTATTATTAAAACTATTAATCAAAAGCTCGGCCTACTCTGTCTCACTGCCCCCTACTTAACTCTCTATGCCAGGAGGACCATTTCTGCTCCGACCTTCCTCCCTGGCTCATTCTATGCTGCACCCATAACTCACTCGGTCAAGTCCTCTTCCCTGACCAAACTCAAACTGGCCTATCACAGGATCACTCGTTTCACTGCTGGTGCTCCTGCTCAAGCCCATCACTGAGATGTATTGATGTCCCTTGGTTGGCTGTCCTTCGAGCTCAAAATGGACTTCTCGGTGTTATGTACTACCTTTAAACTTACTCACCTTCCTTCCCCACCCTTCCTCTCTAGCATGATCACAATGAAGACTTTCCCCAGGACCCTCTGACACTCCCACCTCCCCCTACTGACCCTTCCCAAAGCCCACCTTGCTATAGGCAGGCAGTCCTTTGTGTGCACCGCACCTCAAAAATGGAACTCCCTTCCATGCACTTTACTCTTATGTACACCCCTTCCTCTGTTTAAGACATGTTTCAAAGAACTCTCCTTCACGCCTCCAATCTGTAGCGGCTCTTGGTCTTAATCCCCCCATCAGTTTTCCTTATTGCCTCTCCTCAACCTCCTGCCCTCTCTGGTTGTTCTTGTTCTCCCTCCTCCCCACTATTTTCCTCTCTTCCCCTTACCCCATTCCTTCCCCTGTCCTCTCTCTCCTCTCTTAAATCCTTTTATATTTTGTAAATTTGTAATATTTTGAATTTGTAGTGTACTGTGCGGTAGCTCTCAATTGGACTGGAAACACATATCCCAGAACTATGGTATTCAGAAACCTACAACGAATTCAGAGGCAAATGAAATTACTGGATTAACGATGCAAGACCACATGGACTCGCTTTGGTATCCTTAGTTGGCATCTGAGACTAAGGACGTTCAGCTCAGCAAACATTGGGTTACTTTTTTACATATACTGGGCCAGATATTCAAACTGCGCTCAAAATCTGCGCAACAGCAGGAGCAAGCACAAATCAATTCTGCATATGCGCAACAGACGCAATATTCAAACATGGAGCAGAACAAATTGCGCAAGCAGCCAACGTCTGAATATCGCACTAACTGTGCCATAGCGCAACCGGGAAGGGGAAGCTGAGCAGTAAGGTTGTGCCATAACGCAACAAGAGCAGCCCAGCTGAGCAGTCCAGAGGTGCCATAGCGCAAGCACAGCGCCCCCCCAGCAGAGCAATGGAAGTGCACAACCAGGGAGGCAGGCTGGGGCCCACCGCCAGCCATGCCACACATGGGCACAGGAACACACTGCAGAACCAACAAGACACCTGCACACCCCAAGCACAGCATCACTGGGGGTGGGACGGATGATATACTGGCCCATGGGGACAAGCCAACAAAGCACAGCAGAGCCATGACGCCCCAGCACAACCACTGGCAGGCTGAGAGTGTCACACACAGGGGGTTGACAACCACAGTGCACATCAGCCCCCCATGCACAGCACACCCTGCACCGTGACCCCAATACACCACCCATGTGCAGTGACTGGCACTGCAGGAAACACCATGCATCCCCCGCACACGCCAACCCCTGCAGCAGAGAAGCTGCAAGCCAGACCCACCCTGTGCACCCAGCAGTGGATGGCAGCAGATGGCAAGACCAACAGAAAGCCACTGCCAAGCTGGAGATACCCCCCCATGCACACACACGCGCGCACACACACACACACACACACACACACACATACCCAGGACCATACCACCCCAGATGGCATGTACACCACTGCAACTGAGCAACCATAGCCAGCTGAAAATCAGAGACCAACACAGTATTCATAACAAAATATAAATGTATTATAAAATGTAAATCACAAAACTATCAACACCATAACTATTTACAAGGGGGTAGGGGTACAAGGTAGGTGGGCAAGGGTAGGGATGAACAACTTGGAGAGGAAGGCAGGGTGGGAGGGATGGGTGAAGTGGGAAGGAATCTGGCCTAAGGCCCAGCAGGCTGGTCCTCCTCCGCCCGGTGCCGCTGTGCCTGGCGATGCCTCCTTCGCAGGCCATGTCGATGGATGTCCCTGAGGATGGCCTGGTTGTCCAAGGACACTTGCGTCAGCCCATGCAGTTCCCGCTGTATCCTCCTGAGAACACTGAGACCTAGGAAAATGGGAACACAGTAAATGGCTGTGACTGACCACAACCCTAAACACCACCCAACTTGCAAGCCATATAGGCCAATGTCCTGCACCTGTAATGGCATGCACCCACCCACAGTGAACATGCACATGGCCATCACAAACAGGCGGCACCAGCTATGTGCACTACTGCACACACACACACTGCCCATGTCCATCACAGCACAAACAAGGCTGTCAAGTGACGTGGCAATGTGGTGCGATGCCAGTTACACAGCCATGTGCCCAGTGCATGCATGGACCACCAGTGATGCACACACAGACGGCAGTGACACTGGACAGTGATGAATGTCGCCTGTGTCGTGCATGACTGTGTTGTGCATGGCTGGTGGTCATGCCCACCCCTCCAGCATGCACAGCATCCATGATGTAATGATACTCACATTCCGCAAGAAGGTGTGTCTGCTGCTGCTGCTGCCGCTGTTGTTGTGGCCCACCTCCTGCTGCACCACCGACTGGCACCGGGCCCTGTCACGGCCCTCTGCAACTGTAGCCTGCATCCTCACATCCCGGCCTGTGGGAGACATATGTTGAGAAAAACATCAGTGTGACTCCAAAGCTGACTGCCCCCTGCCCCAGTGAGAGTGCCTGCCCACACAGCCAGTCCCATGCATCTCACACCTGCACACACTGACACTGCCAACCATGTCAGAGCCATCACCTATGCACATCCACCAAAACACACTCACACCCCTACAGAGAATACAGGTGCATAGACGGTACACCCACCTGGCCTGGGCACCACGCCCCTCCTGGCACGTGAATGCAGCCACTCATGCAGCTCAGGCTCCCTCCTGCGGAGGTCACTGTATCTGTGCCGGCACTGCTCAGCAGACCGGCGCTGCCCAGTGACCCCCACCAGGTCACTGGCCACTTGTTGCCAGACCTGGGTCCTAGCCATGGTGAGGGGCACCTCACCATACAGTGCCCCATAGTGGGGCTCCACCAGGGCCACCAAGTTGGCCACTTCCACGGGGCTCCATTGCACTGCCCTCCCGCGCGCCATGCTACCAAGCTTACAGCAGACAATATGGGCTACGGCCGCGCCGCGGCAACCTCATCGGGAGATGTTGGCGCACAGACCACCATAGGTTCCAATCAAGGCTTGTTCAACAGTGCCGTCTAGTCCACATAGCGCTGTCACCAGACAGCGCAATAGGGCCGTACACATGGCAGCTGAACAGTGGCAGGGGGCAAAGGTCGGACACCAGGTCAGGGGTCTATGACGCAAGGCCACGCACAGCGCCATCTGACGTATATGCAGCCTGCGCGACCGACCACCAGCGTACCAGTGCCACAGTGGACTATTGCACAGTAGTGCCACAGTGCCATGTAGTGCCCAGTGCTGTAGCGCCACTGGCAAAACGGTGGCCATGGCCTGAATTGCCGATCGTGCACAGCATGTCATCAGCGCGGCAGACGCCTGCGTAAGCTACCTGGGCATGCGCAATGCAGTGTACCGCACAGTCACAGATCTGCACTATTGGCTCAGCCGGATCAATCATCTTGCGAAAAGCGCAATGGTAGCCGATATTCAGCCGACACATGCAAATCATCTGATCAGCTATTGCGATGCGCAGTGGCACGATTTGCATCTCATTACAGTTGCTCCTCTCTCATTTGCATGCATTGCACTATAAAAGTGCGACAGTGGGCTGTGCTGGACAGAGTCGGTTACTGCAGGTGAGAGGTGAGTTGCATGCTGTGGGATGTTCTGGACAATGGGCATGGGATAATGCTGTAGACTGCACAGTGACAGGTGTCCATTTACACCCATACAGATCGCCATGACTGAGCAGAGACAAGGTGAGGGTGAGGATGGTGGGCGAAGGAGGAGGCCCAACTTCACCACGGCAGAGACTGAGGCCCTCTTCCCTTTCTACCTGGAGGATGAGGCACTACTGCATGGAAGCCGGGGCACCCCTCAGGCCCGTGCGGCTGCATGGGAGGGGGTAGCCTGGGCAGTGAACCTGCACGGAAGCCACCAGTGCTGCATGCAGGAATGCAAGAAAAATATTGGGACAGACCACAGGAGGGTGAAGGAGAAGGTGGCAGCCCTCAGGGCGGCATGCGCTGGTACTGGCGTGGGCCAGCCAGCGGTGGTGGAGCTGACCCCGGCTGAGGACCAACTGGCTGCAACTCTGCAGCACAGTGTGATTGAGGGTGTACCAGGAGGTAGATTCCAGACAGGTGGAAGCCCATCACTGCACGGTATGACATGATGGTGGTGTTGGGGGAGGGAAGGTTAGTCACATGCACTCACATGTCCTCTCTTTCTGTTGCAGATCCTGTTCGTCTCCAGGAGACGGTGGTGGTGGGACCAGGCAGTGAGGATGACCTGCTGGACATGGAGGAGGGTCCATCCACCTCTGTCGCCAGCCAGCATGCACTACACCAGCATGCACGCAGGGCTGTCAACCCTGGTGTCGGTGATTCAGGTGTGGGGGGTGCACAGCCTGTGTCTCAGCAGTCTGGCATGCAAGCATGCCATCACGCTGTGACTGTGGTTGTAGCACGTCCCTCGCACCATTGATGATGCAAGGACTGCAATGGGCAGTGACATGTGTGTCCCATGACGGACACACAGGCCATCATGCGTCCTGGGCCTTGCTGGTTCCAACTTGTGTGCCAGCATGTCGGCACAGTCCCAGGCTTGTGTTCCTGCAGCACCGTGGGCAGCACCGTGGCTGTGCAGTTGTCTGTCACTGCTGCGCCACAGTGGTGGAACAAGTGGACTCTGTGGCACAGCGGTTGGAGGGGGGGCAGCAGCAGCAGTCACCCACCAGGTCTGGGGGTACAGTGTCCAGCGGTGGCACATGCCCGCCGCCCTGTGATATACCCATTCCTGGTCCTGGCGATCAGCGCCCACCCTCAAGGGGTGTTATGCATCAGGACCTTCAACACCCTGGGGGACAGGCTGCCGTTGTGGCAGAGTACCCATTGGATGAGCACACCCACCTGCTGCGGGAATCAGTACAGCAGCAGAGTCGGGTTGCAATGTCCGTGGAGGCACTGTGTGTGGCTGTGAGTGGCACAGCAGGGAGTGTGCTCTGGACCGCAGAGATGGTCCATGCGGATGGATGTGACCGCCGCCATTGACAGGCTGACCGGGCAGTGGTCTCTGTCGTGGGCGCGATGGGCACACAGTCAGGTGACCCTGTACGCACACCTCACAGTTCATGCTCACTCCTCGTTCCGGTGTTGTGCAACACCAGGCCTGTCGACGCTGGGTTCTGCTGTGGGCATCCCGAGCACCCCTGGTGCAGGTGTGTTCGGCATGCTGCAGACCCCTGTGCGGGCAAGGTCGCGTTCACGCAGTGGGACCCCTAGTGGTCCAACAGTGCCACCCCATGTGGCCCCTGCTCAGCCTGCCAGTGCTGTTGGGTCACGGCAGGGCTGTCCACGCATCCGCGTGGCCATGGGACAGTGCCACATGACTGACCTGTCTCCCAGTGCGGCCCTGTCTGGTGCTGCCCTGTGTGCGTGTGTCATGGTGGGCAGTGCACTGCTGGGTGCTCTGCTCAACACGCCGACACATGGACCACCTGCACACCCTCCCAACTGTTGCCCACAGGTGCGTGTGCATGATGATGCCTGCATTGTACTGTACACCAAGGTGCAAGGGTGCCCAGCATCTGACACACATACTTGGACAGTACAGGTGGTGGGGGTGGTCGGTGGTGCTGCGTGTTAGCACTGTCGGTTCTGCTGTGCTGTGCATCTGCCCATGTACGCTCTGTGCCTGGTGTGTGTGTCCATATGAGTGCTCACCCCTCCCTGATGGTGTGTTTGTATGCCTGGACCCTTCCACTCCCCTGGCCGTTGTACACCCCTAGTGTGTTACCCTGTGTGCCTGTGGTTTGCGCATGGACAATGTTGGTTGCACATGTCCCCTTGACTTACCTGTGTTGTGCATAGTGCTCCTCTGTGATGGTGTCCCGGTGCAGCTAGGCTGCCCGGATCAGTCGGGTCCCGCCGTCTAGGGGCTGCTCATCGACATCAACACCGGCGCACTGGCGCCCATCGCTGTACTCCTCTTCAACCTGTACGGTTATCCCACAGTCCTTGGCCATGTTGTGCAGGATGCAACAGGTCAGGAATATCCACAGGCCTTTGGGGGCTGTACTGTAGGGCACCGCTGGGTGTCTAGGCATCGGAGATGCTTGCTGAATATCCCAAACACCCGGCTCTGATGATGTGCGGTAGCATGTGCCTCATTATAGCGTTGCTGCGATGGGGTCATGGGGCGCCAGTACGGTGTGAGCAGCCAGGGACGGAGTGGGTACCCGCTGTCACCTGTGTGGAGATAGTGGAGATCAGTGTCATGTTCAGGTCCATTTTGCCCATATCCCTGTGTGCCACTACCATGGCACCTGTGGCATTCCCACCCTTGCCCCAAGTTTGCATTCCATACATGCGTACTCACCCACTAGATGTCCTGTGGGGATGTCCCCACTCTCAAATCGATGGCACAGTGCGGACTGATGCCATATGAAGGCATCATGTGCTCCGCCAGGGTGTGTGGCACAGACATTGATTATTCCCAGTGGCATCACACACCACCTGGCAGTTGACACTGGAGTAGCCCTTTCAGTTCCTATACACTGCCCCATCGGGGCCAGGTGGCGTGCGAATGGCCACATGGGTGCAGTCTATGGCTCCTAGCATGCCAGGCATATGTGCTACCCTGTGGAACTCCCGCATGTTTGCTGTACGCTCTGCTGCGGTGCTGGGGAAATGGATGTGCTCCGCTGCATGTGGCAGCAGTGCGCTGAGGAATTGGGTGAGGATGCGGACGTGGCCGACTGTGTGATGCCTGTGGTGTCCCCTGTCAGCCTCTGGAAGGTGCCCGTGGTGAGCAGGCACATGCAGGCTGTCACCTTGGTCTCCACTGACAGAGCGTGACTCCGTCGTGAGGGTGCCTGCATCACATCACTGCACAGCTCACAAAGCCGCCTCAGTATTGCCCTGTTCAGGCAGTACTGGCCCACGATCTCTACATCTGTATACAGCTCATAGCTGATGTGGGCATGGTACTGCCTATTGGGGGCGTACCGCCGACGGGCCCTTCCACAGCCTCGTCCCCCTGCAGCTTGCATTCTCACCCTCATTACAAGCTTCCATGTGGAAGCTGGCACTGTCCATCTCCTGGCTTCTTCCCCCGGCCGGTGTTGCTGTGTTACCCCACTGTCCTGACTGTTACTTCCACTGCACGGGCACTCCCTGCTGGCCTCTGCAGCCTAGGCCCACAATGCTTGCCTTGCCTGCCCTGGCCTGTCACTGTCTGTCTGTCTCTCTCTCTCTCTCTCCCACTTTGGTATCCTTGTAGTTCTTTGCCCGTTTCCTTGAGCCTTTATTTGGCTCATTTCCGTAGTCTTAATTTCCGGCAGTTCGCTCTTGCGCAATGCACAAGTCTTTCAATTTCGCATTGCACTCTTTATGCATGGCTCCACCCACGTCGGTTGCGCATGCCTTCCTTTGCATTGCGCTGTTGCTCAGCATGTTTTCGGGGGCACATCTGCCTCCTGCTGAATATCGCAGAATGGCGCACTTTTGGTCTTGCGCAGGCGCAACCCTATTGTGCATGGCGCAACCCGTTTGAATATCCCACCCACTGTCGCTAACCTTGGATTGTACTATTTTTTTCCAAATATTTACTACCTCATGTATTCATTGTACTTAGCAACATCTTGTGGAATTCCTTATTCCCCGGGTCGCCCCTGAAAAAGGGACAACTCTGTCTCGGTGGGCGTACCCAGTAATCAAAATTCAAAATAAATAAATAAATAAAAGTAGGGGCTCAGATATTCAAAGCAGTTGCCCATGGCGCAACTGAGTTGCACCAGCGATGCGGACATACACCATGGAGCGATATTTAGCGGGAGCCATTGCGCATCGCAAATCCCATTACGCCAATGCACAACTATAATGAATGCAGGTGCAAGAGCAGGGGGCGTGCCCATGAATATCTGGCGCAGTGTGATATTCAACCGTGGAACCATGGCGCAAGTGAGCCATGGAGCAAAATAGAGACAGGAGGCACATGTGGCCAGTGCATGTGCCAGATGCGCAGGCCGAGGGGACATGCACTGTGTCCGCCCATTGCGCAGTCATGGAGATGCGTGGCATGGGTGTGGCTAGGTGGGGTCACAGGGACAGGGGTCACCCAGGGGCAGAGGTCAATAGCAGGCATGGTGCACCATGCACCATGGCCCCTATTGCGCAGTTGGCGCACAGTGCACACTAGGTGGCAGCACACTAACTGGCACATGCGCACTGTAGTCCCACGCCAGCGAGATGCGCGTAATACGCTCGCGACTTGCAGACACCGACAGTGTTGAGGTGCCTGGGGTATTCAGCTTTACAGTCACCCCCATTCCATAAGGAAATACACTGACATGGGTGCAGTATAGGAGAATGGGTGAACTCTAGGGCTGAAGAGTCCAAGGCACACCTTGATGCCTGCCACTGGCTTCAGGGTGGGGTGAGGGTGGGGGTGCAGTAGCATGAGCATTACAGCTGGCAATCCAAAGGCATACCCCTGACACCTGTTAGTCTGTACAGGGTGGGATGTCATGGTTAGAAACTCTAACGCCCCAGGCATTTGTTGGTATTTGCACTACAAATTTTCAACATGGCCTTTTTTGTGACCCCATCTCATGAAAGCATTTAGGACCTCTGCTCATGAACAGTGGCACTGTGATTTTGTTAAAGGAAATTTCAGATATAAGGGATTGGGCTTCATAGCCCAATACCTTATATCGTCCTGAGCTGACTGGTGGCAACATTTACATTTTAAAGTTATTACTTTTTCTTTTGGAAGGGATCGTAACTGGTACCAAAACCTCGGGCAGCTGATCCCTTCCAGCTTCCTGGTTCCAGCACTCTTCCCAACTCTGCCCCCGCGCAGAAATTGCGACATGTGGTCAGGGAGAGCAGTGGGCAGAGCCCCATACAAGTCTATGGGGGGCTATTCTTAAAGCAGGTTTGTAGCCATTTTAAACAGTCAATTAACTAGTAGGGACCCAGTAGCAAATTGAAAAGTTTAGTAATATAACCAAATCTTTTAAACAAACTGAAATTATGCACTGCTGCACCACAACAATCAGCAAAAAAAATGTCAAGAATTACTGAAAATATTACTGTGTGTACATTAACACAGTTATACAAGGAAAGTATAACCAAAACAGAAAGACTGCCTTTTTCTCCCATGTATTCTACCTCCACCACAGATACGTCCCTCCCCCAAAGCACACTTCAAGTGTCTGTCAGTACACAGACTGAATGTTCTAAATTAACATTCAAAATCCACACACAAACAATAAATACTTGACGATATAAGCACAGGAGGGTTTCCTACAATTGATGTACTAAATTTTGAGAAAATAAAATGGCTCAAAAAGTATTTTTTAACAGCTTTTAGAGGGTTTCAATCATAGAGCTCTGACAGCAAACTGTCTCCAGCTACCACTACACACACTACACAGAACTGAGACTGTGCAGAACAATCTAGAGCCCATGTGACCTCCAATCCCATGAATCACTGCAAAATTCTCCTTGGAGCTCACAAACAAGGTGAAGTGTTGCAAAGTACATTGATTTCTATGTACTTCACCTTAAAATCGGTGCAGAAGTGGTTGGGGGAAGGTGGAGTAATGCAAAGTTATTGTTTTCAATGGACTTCACGTTCCTCATTATGACACAAAGTACTCCACTTCGCATTGCAGATTACTTTGCAGATCCCAAGTTACTCCATGAATTGATTCATGGAGCAAGTTTTGGCCACTTTGACCACCTCTAGATTGGGCACCCCCTCAGCATACTAGTAACATGGGGGGACATTATGCCAATGGGGATTGTGCTCCCCCATTGGCAAATGAACCGGGGAGGGGGCATGCCAACAGGGGGATTGGGCTCCCCCAACATTGGCTTTCATGGGGACCATGAGAGGTGGATGGCGACAGCCGCTGCCATGTTAATTGAAATGTTACACCACACAAGGCACCACCCTGCAATTTATTTATTTAGTTTTTGTTTACTTGATAAGGTGTCGTAGCCACAAAATATGACTATTTTCAGACATGACCTGGGAGGTTACAATACAAAATTGGCAGACAAAACAAATAACAGGTATAGTTCAGAGGTAATCACCCATACAAGTAAAAATCTACATGACAACGGCAGGAAAATACACAATAGTACAAAACATAATGGCCCAGATATTCAAACTGCGCCACAAAAGTGCACAACAGCAGAAGCAGGCGCAAATCCAGTGTGCCCATCCACAGCACGTGCAATATTCAAACACTGTGCAGGTCAAGATGCACCTGCGCAACACAACTGAATATTGTGCCAATTGCGCCATGGCACAACCAGGGATGCACAGTGGTACAGGTCTGATGCGCAGTAGCACAACCAGGGATGCGAAGTGGAGCAGGGTAGCAGTGCATCAGCACAACCAGGGATGTGCAGGGACAGGATGCAGGGGTCCACCATCCATTGTAGATATGGGCAGAGGAGCACACAGCAGAACAGACATCATCCCCCACACCCCATGCACCGCACAACCTGAGGAGATCTAGAAGAACCACCGGCCCATGGACACCAGCAACAATCCCACAACCGGGGCATGGTGCCCCAGCACACCCCCTGGCAAGCTGTGACCGGCACACAAGGATGTCCGGCCACCCCGTGCCACACCATTCCACCAATGCAGAGCACACCCTGCACCACGATCCCCAGACACCCTGCCCAGGAGTAGCGCCCAACAGTACAGGACACCCCATGCATGACACCATCCCCACTGTGACAATGCAATCCTGTGCACCACAGAGCCATGCAAGGCAGCTCCACTGCGAGCACCCTGAAGTGGGTGGCAGCAGACAGCGATGCAACAAGTGCATACACAGTGCCGCCATGCACGTCCCCCCCCCGAGGTACAGCTGAGAGACCGACCACGCGTCGGCACATGAGGTACCCCACATGCGACAGGGCATGCCCTGGAGCCCACCACCAGTGGTACAGCACCCTGCACACCCTCCCAAGGACACACCCCGTCCCAGCACTGGCCACAACAGCCAGCACAGATACCCACAGTGTTGCATGGAAGCATGCGCCACACAGGATGCAACACAGTGCATGGACAAACACCCACCCATACCCAAGGGCACACCAACACAAGGACACAGTAGCAGGTCAATAAAGCCACTGGCGTGTGGCCACGGCAGCCATGTACACACGGCAAGCACCCCTCCATGGCACAGGTGTGCCAGCCACCCTGCGCAAGCACCATGAAGCCGTACACCACCAGCATGCGGCCGGAGCACAAGTGACAGACAATGGAGCACATCTCCTGCAACAGACACAAGCGACAGCATGGAGGGGGGACAACAACAGCGGAGGCCACGGTGCCACCCAAGGCAGACGTGCACCATACTGGTGACAGGAGGCAACCCAGCATTGTGCCAGGTACAGTGGTTGTCCAGCATGGACAGCCACCACTGACATGCCAGCAGACCGTGCAGATCACAGACATGCAAGGGTGTCAGCTGCACAGGCCATGGATGGTCTGACAGGGGTGCCATGGACACAGTGCATGCACCGTGGACCACTGCACACAGTCATCCAGTGCACAGGGAACAACACACAAACAACAGACGGTGACTGATACCTACGCCCACACCATAGGCGGTTCCTCTCTGGATACACACACACGCCCATGCCTGCACCACCCCTGACACCATGCACACCACTGCAGCAGAGCACCTGTAGCCCACTGCAAATCAGAGATCACCACAGTAGGCATAACAAAACAAATGTATTATATACAGGTCCAAGCAACTATATACAAATATTTACATGGGGGGGTGAGGGCCACATACCAGGTGGGGGTGGGTAAGGGGCAGGGGTGAACAAATGGGAGAGGGAAGAAGGGGTGTGATGGTGGGTCCAGGGGGTAGGGTGAATCTGGGGGCATGGAGGGCTTAGCGTTTGCCCTGTTCCCCACTCCTGTGATGCCTCCTTGTCCTCCGCCTCTGGACACCATGCTGCTCCAATCGCTGGAGTAACTCCAAGGACGCCCTTGCTATCTGCTGGAGCTCCTGCATGGCCCTCTCTAGCTTCATCAGCTGCCGTCCACCTAGGACAAGGGAGCAGAGTCAATATGTGTGAATGTCCATCCCCCTGCAGCCCACCCATTGTGCATGGCATACAGCCATGGGCCACGCCCCTGTGATGGTGTGCGACCACCCACAGTGATCATGTCCACAGGACCTGCTTGCCCATGCGCACACAGCCATACAGACCTCTGCACACACACACCGCCCAAGTCCTGCACAGCACCACCGTAGCTGTACAGTGACATGGTCATGTGGTGCGAAGGCAGTGGCACACCCACACATGCAGTGCCACAGGACAGTGCTGAGTGTACCATGTGGTGTGCATGGCAGTGGTGTCAATGGATGGTGGCCATGCCCCGTCGCCTACCCCGCAACACAGCATGCACAGAATATCCTGGAAGAAAGGCACTCACCTGCATTGGCTGGATCTGGGCGCTGTTGCTGGATGGGCCTGTCAGCCCGTGGCTGTTGCCCTGCATTCCCTGCCTCCCGGCATTGCCATGCCTCCCTGGCTCTTTGCCACTCCTCAGGGCCCAGGGTACAAACATGGAGAGGGGAACATCAGTACAAACCAGTAGCAAAGGCCCCCCCGGGTGTGTGCGATCCCGCACAGCCCAGCCATGCCGCAACCCCACCACTACCACCACCACCACCACCACTGCCCCCATGGACACATGCCCACCATGATACCCGTATGGACACAACCAGTGTATGGATGGAGCACCTACCTGGACATGGCACTGCGCCTCACCTGGCGTGTGCCCATAGATGGGCAAGCCTGTCTGGGTCCCTCCGCTGGAGGTCCCTGTAGCAGTGGTGACACTGTTCAGCTGTTCGGCCAATCCCTGTGGCCTCTTCTAGTGCCACTGCCACCTCCTCCCAAACTGCACTCCTGGCCCTGTCCAGGGGGTCATCCCCAAACAGGGCCCCAGCATGAGGCTCCACAATGGTCACCAAATTGGCCAGCTCCAATGGGCTCCAGACAGCAGCTCTCCTTCTTGCCATCACTGATTCAGGTAGGATCACAAAATGGTGCTCTGTGGCACACATCCACCACGTGAAGATGCTGCGTGGTACAGCGCTGCCATTCCCCATCACGCTGTCACCGAACAGCATGATGGGGTGCACCCATGTGGACGCATGGCGCATGGGGGACAAAGGTCAGGCACAGGGTCAAGGGTCTCTCGCGCACGGACCACCACAGCGCAATTGGTACTCCCTGCATGTAGCGCAGTTGGGTGCCTGTGTGAGATGCCCTGTAGTGGCCTACCATGCTGTGGTTCCACGGCGCCTATGGTGCCCCAGTGCAAGAGCGCCATACATGTGAACATGGCGGCCGTGCCCTGCACTGCCTCCCACTCACAGCACGTCAGCAGCACAGCAGGTGTCAGTGTCAGTACCCTGGGGCATGCGCCGTTCGGTGTCTACTGCACACATCACAGAGATGCGCCCTTGCCTGAGCAGGTTCAACACAATTGCGCAAGGCGCAACAGCGTGATATTCAGCTGGCATATGCAAATCAGCTCATCAGCGATTCAATGGCGCAGCTACTGCATTAGCATCCACTTAAAATTGAGCCTCACCTCATTTGCATGCGTTGCACTATATAAATGCAGCATGGGGGCTGCAGAGGCCATAGTCTGGTATTACAGTCTATTGTAGTGAGTTGCATGCTGTTTGGGAGTGTGGACTGTGGTGTGTGGGAGATGCATGGGACTGCACAGTCAGAGGTAAACCTGTCATTCCCACAGGATCAATGATGACCGAACGTGAGGTGGAGGAGGGGGAACAGAGACGTGGGAGATGGAGGAGGCCCAACTTTACCAAGGCAGAATCAGTTGCCTGTTTGAGGCCTACCTTGACCAGGAACTGCTGCTCAGCAGACAGCAAGGAACACCACAGGCCCATGCTGCGGCATGGGGTGAGGTGGCACGTGCTGTCAACCAGCATGGCAGCCACCAGCGGTCCGTGCAGGAGTGCAAGAAGAAGGTGGGCATGGACAGGAGGAGGATTAAAGATAAGGTGGCTGCCATCAGGGCAGCATGGGCTGTGACTGGTGGGGGACAGCCGGCCGTACAATGCCTGACACCACAGGAAGAGCGGGTTGCTTGCAGCATGCGGTGTTGTGCCATCGAGGGTGTTCCAGGTGGTGGCTTCCAGATGGGTGGTAGCCCATCACTGCATGGTAGGTCCTGATCTGTCACTGTGGGGGGGGGGATTGCCACAGGGTAGGGCAGATACATTAATGCTACTGTGTTCCCTTACAGTCTACATGGGTCAGTGGTGGTGTGCTCGTCCACTGAGGGTGATACCCTGGACACAGAGGAGGGACCATCCACCTCCACAGGTGTCCGAGGGTCAGTATGACAGTGGGCCCGCCTGGCTGTCCAGACTGATGTTGGTGGAGCAAGTGCGGAGGAGGCCCTGCCCGTATTCCAGCATGACAGCGTCCATGGATGCCAGCATGCTGAGACTCGGACTGGTGCCGGATCCATCACTGATGATGACGGAGCTCACATCATGGACAGTGATACGTGTGGGCTGCAGGATGGCCGCACAGCAGGTTACAGCATGGACATAGCTGTGGGTGGTGCTGCCGTGGAGCCCTGCATGACATCACAGTCCCAGCCTGTGCCTGTCTGCACCAGTGGGGCAGCACTGGTGTGTATCCAGGACAGTGGGGCTGTTGTGGCTGCTGCAGCAGCACTGTTGAGCCCTGGATAGTGGTGGCCGGAGGTGCAGTGTCAGCAGTCGGCCAATGGTGATGGGGGACAGTGTCGGGGGGCGGCGTCAGTGCACCGCCTGTGGACATGCCCAGGCATGGTCCTGGTGTGCAGCGCCCAACCTCAAGGGGTGCCGCCCAGCACGGCCATGAACACCATGAGGGACAGCATGCCGATCAGGCAGATGACCTCTTAGATGAGCACACCCGCATACTTCATGAATCAGTGGATCAGCAGTTGTGGCTTGTGACGGCGGTGGATGCACTCAGTGTGGTCCTGCACCAGGCAGAGGAGCGGCACAGCAGGGACACTGGTCTGCTCCTGGCAGGGATGGACCGGCTGTGGGAGAATGTGACCACTGCCATTGACAGGCAGACACAGGCATTCACAGCTGTCATGGCCACAATGGGCACACAGTTATTTGCCCATGCGCTGCAGACACCACGCAGTGCCTTGTCCACCCCCCGTTCCCGGTGTCGTGCGACATCCTCCTTGTCGACACTGGGTTCAGCTGTGGGCATCCCGAACACGCCTGGCGCAGGCATGTTTGCTGAGCTGCAGACCCCTGCTCGAGAATGGTCGTGTTCCCACAGCAGCACCCCTGGGGGACCGTCAGGGCCACCTCATGAGGCCATTGGTCAGCCTGTCACTGCTGGCGGGTCTCGGCGGGGCCGCCCATGCATCCCTGGCAGCTGTGGCACTGTGCTGCATGACTGACCTGTCTCCCACCATGGCTACTGTCTGATGCTGCCCTGTGTGCAGTGTGTTGTTCAATGTGCAATGCACAGGTGGGTTACCAGGCCCTGCACACACACACACACATACACACACACACACACACACACGTTCCATGTGCACACCCTCCCGGCTGCTGGCTGCTGTGGCATGTGCATGATGATGCCTGCATTGCACTGTCCACCTCTGTGCAATGGTGCCCAGCATCTGAGACACACACAATAACAGGCACTGGGTGTGGTGGTCTGTGGACGTGTGTGTGGCTAGGGGTGGTGGTTGGGGTCGGCGTGCCTCCTACCCTTCATGCATGTCTTGTGGTGTGTGTGTGTGTGTGTGACTGCGTGCCGTGTTAGGCTTTGCCCATCCCTGATGGCGTGTGCGGTTCCATGCTCAGTCAATTCCCTTTACGACATGCACCCGTGGGATTTGTCCATGCGTGTTTATGGGTTGTGCTCTTGCCATTGTTGGTTGCACATGGCCCCATGACTTACCTGGGTTGGTTGAAGTGCTCCTCTGTGATGGTGTCCCGGTGCAGCTGTGACATCCAGATCAGTCGGGGGTCCCTTCGACCAAGGGGGGGGCTGCCCATCACCATCTGAACCAGCGTCCTCATTGTCCCCATCGCTGTCCCCCTCTTCAACCTCTACAGCTATCCCACAGTCGTTGGCCATGTTGTGCAGGATGCAACTGGCCAGGAATAGCCCGCAGGCCTTTGAGGGGCTGTACTGTAGGGTACTGCCAGATGTGTCCAGGCAATGGAAACGTGCCTTCAGCATCCCGAACACCCACTCTATGACATTGCATGTGGTGGCATGTGCCTCATTATACCGTTGCTGCGATGGGGTCACGGGCCTCCGATATGGTGTTAGCAGCCAGGGATGGAGTGGATATCCACTGTTACCTGTGTGTAGAGGGTGGACATTAGTTTGATGATCAGCGTCGCCCTGCCATGGGCCATCTAGTCCAGTACCCATGTTACCTCTGACTATGCCCCTCCCAAGATCCCTGTCTTTCTGCATGATTTGCATACTCACCCACTAGGTGGCCAGTGGGGATGTCCCCACTCTCGAACCTGTGGCACATTGCCGACTGGTGCCAGATGAAGCCATCATGTGCTCCCCCAGGGTTCGTGGCACAGACATTGGTTATGCGCCCCCTAGCATTGCACACCACCTGGCAGTTGATGCTGGCATAGCCCTTCCGATTAATGTATGCAGCACCTTCTGGGCCAGGTGGTGTGTGGATGGCCACATGGGTGCAGTCAAGGACCCCGAGCACGCCAGGCATACGTGCTACCCTGTGGAACTCTTGTATGTGTGCTGTGCGCTCCGCCTGTGTGCTGGGGAAATGGATGTACTCCGCAGCATGTGGCAGCAGTGCGCTGAGGAATTGTGTGAGTAGGTGTGATGCGGCCGACTGGGTTATGCCTGTTGTGTCCCATGTTGGTCTCTGGAAGGTGCCCGTGGTGAGCAGGCACATGACAGCTGTCACCTTTGTCTCCACTGACAGAGCATGGCTCCATCGTGTGGGTGCCTGCATCTCATCACTGCACAGCTCACAGAGCCACCTCAGGATTGCCTGGTTCAGGCGGTACCGGCCCACTATCTCGGTGTCACTGTAGTGCTCGAAGCTGGTGTGGGCTTGGTACCACCTGTTGGGGGCATACCACCAACGGGCCCTTCCATGGCCTCGCCCCCCCTGCTGCCTGCCTTCTCACTCCCCTCATTACTGCCTCCATCTGAATGGTGGCACTGGCCATGTCCCTGGCTTGTGTCCCCCCCAGCAGCTGTATTCCTGTTCCCCCACTGTCCTTTATGCTACTCCCCCTGCACCAGGAACACCTCCAAGATTTGGCTGTCCTGCCCACTGTCACTGCCCTCAGTCCACTGTGGCACTTCCCTTTGACTCCTGCACAGTGGCGCAGGCTCCCCACTCCTCTCCTGTTCCTGGTTGTTTCCAGGTGTGCTCTGTCCTGCTCCTGCCCAGTCCTGCTCACTGCTACTCTCTGCCTTGTTGCTGTCACCTCGCTCCCACCTCTGGCTTCCCTGTAGCGTTCTTGCACCTCTCTCTTGTTCCTTTTTATTTTGGATCATTTCTGCTATTGCGCAACTTCCGCTTGCTCCCCTATTGCGCATGGCGCATGCTGTTGAATATCACACTGCACCATTTATTCATGGTTCCTCCCCCTTCAGTTGTGCATGCATTCATTACCATTGCGCTCTTACGCATTGTGATTTGGGGGCACAGCTGCCTCCCACTGAATATCACACAATAGTGCATTTTCGGACTTGCGCTGGTGCATCTCTGTTATGCATGGCGCAACCCTTTTGAATATCTGGCCAATAAGCATACAATCATAGTGCAGTAGAGTTTTAACACATAATCCATGGTAAGTGCTACATATAACAGTAACAATTGGTCAGAGCAAAATTGAACATTTTGAGAGCTGAGGAAGGGGATGTCAAGCACCCTATAGAGGTTTAAAACAAGAATATAGGGCATGTGTGATGAGGAGAGTGTGATGCAACTTTTTAAAAGCAGTATGACTAGGTGAAGAGTGAACATCAAGATGTAGGGAATTCCAATATTTTGAAGCCAGGCAGGAGAACACTGGGTTCCTTTTAGGGTTCTGCACCTAGGGGTGTATAGTAGAGAGAGTCCAGTAGAGCGGAGGTCATAGGTGGGGGACAGAGGCACCAGCATGCCTGCAAGAGAGGTAGGTAGATTAGTTCTGATGATGTTGTCCAACAAAGTACCAAGGGCAAGGAGTCAATTGGCAGGTGGAGAAGGCCATCTAAGGTCTGCATATAGCAAGCAATGGTGCTTCAAACATGGGGAAGCTGAGGCATAATAACCGATTCTATTGTACACTGCATCCCACTTACTTAGGGTGGTTTTCAAAGCATTTATGTAGGTGACAGCACCATAAGCAAGGGATGGAAGTAGGATACCCATAGAAATAGCCAGTCTAGCTGAGGGGGTAAGCATCTGACTAGTCCTGTAAGCTATTCCGAGTTTGGAGGTTACTGTCTTGCAGATGTTGATGATGTGTTGCTCAAAGTTGAGTTTCATCAAGCAGGACACCTAAATACTTGAAGGAGGTTATTTTCGTAATGGGGAAGCCATTTGCACAGGAGATGTTGAAACAGTTGCGGTTTGTTCTAAGTTTGGGTGCAGATCCAAAAAAGCATGCCCTGAGTTTTACTTATGTTTAGGATGAGCCTTTTGTTGTGCCGATGTTAGTCGATTATTTATTTCTTCTATGTTTAGAGAGGAGTTGTAGAGCACCAGATCATCTGCATACTAGATTGTTGAGCACCAAGGGGTGTTAGAAGATATGTCATTTATAAAAATGGAGAAGAGAAGAGGCCCCAAGATGGAGCCTTGAGGAACACCAACATTGATAGGCGCAGAGTCTGACACCTCAGAGTTAAATTTCACCTGTTGTCTTCTATTGCTTAAGTAGCTCTGGAACCAGTTTGTGGCTTGCTCCGAGAAACCAGTGAAGCTAAGGCAAGCAAGCAAGCAGAAGAGGGTGATCTACAAGATCAAATACCTTTGAGAGGTCAACAAACACTGCACCAGTCATGAGACTGTGATCCATAGCAGTAAGGGCATCATTTGTGAATTGTATCAGAGTGGTAGAGGTGCTATGCCCATTGCGGAAACCATATTGAGTAGGTGATAGGAGGGTATATTTAGAGAGGAACTCGGTGACTTGTATAGCCACTAATTTCTTGAGTATTTTGTTTAGTACTGACAGAATAGCTATGGGCCTATAATTAGCTATGTCCTTCTTGACACCTGTCTTAAAGACTGGGGTTACTTTTGCTAATTTCCATATGTCTGGAACATGATCATGGCAGAGAGACAGTGTAAAGATTTTACCCAATGGGGCCACAATAAAAGGAGCAACCAGCTTCAGGAGTTTAGGCTCTAGGTAGTTGGAGCATACACTAGTACTATTAGAGATTGAGTTTAGTAGTTTTAGAACATCAGCATTTGGAATAGCCTTAAAATAGAAGGGTGGATGTATGGGCACATTTGTGTGAGTAATGGGCATCAGGATGTGATTTGCTGTGAAAGAGGCAGTGTATCTGGTGAGATCAGTAAAGTATTTGTTGAAAGAATTTGCAATGGTGGTGGGGTCATTACAGTGCATACCATTGAGCACCATATCATTCGTGTGTTGAGACTGGTTTGAGCCCAATGACTGGTCAGTCCTTCATTGCAGCAGCCAATTCATTTCAAGTTGGTGGCATGCTTGCAGAACTAGTGTCAGCAGCAGGAGCATGCCATTGCATTGGGTGCACAAGGCCAAGCCCACAAATGCAGTGACAACATTGGGCACCACAGTGCCGCACCTCCACAACCCGTGTGTCTCCTAAGCTGCCACATAATTTTTCTTGCACATATGCTCAAGCAAACATAACTAGGTATCCTGTTGTCCAACCAAGAGCTGAATTGTTCATAAAAACAGAGCAAGTTAGTTAAACAACTTCTACCCCTCTTAAAGCCATGCTGTTGAAAATCATGTGCATTGATGACTGGGGCAATGATGTCTTTAAGGAGACTGTCCAATACTTTACACATGGAAGAAGTTAAACTGATGGGCTGATAGTTTTCCCAGAGATGTTTAGATCCCTTTTTATGAATTGGGACAACTAACCACTCCTTCCATTCTACAGGAATATATTTTTTTTTCTATGAAAAGTTCAAACAGAAATATTAATGGATAAGCAATATGATCAGCCAAAAGATGTAATAAGTGGCCTGCTATATTGTCTGGACCTGGACAAAGTTTACCTTTGAGTGTATGTAATTTGGTAAGAATAACATCCACAGTAAATGTTATAGGGGGAATCAGAAGAACTGATGATAGACTGAGGGGTTTGGTCATCTGATGTTGAAAACACTTTACAGAATTCTCTGTTGAAAACATTAGCCATAGTTATAGGTTCATGAACAATGATGTCAACTGACAACGGCCCCACCATACATGATGTTTTTCTAAGAGAATTTATATATGAACAAAAGTGTTTAGAATTAGATTTACTTGCAGTCTTAGCCAACTTCAGTTCCCATCTAGATTTAGCCTTTCTAATTACTGATTTAAATTTTTATTAGATATTTTATAAGACTTTATTTTTTTATTTTATTTTATTTTATTTTAAACATTTGTTTACCGGGTAAGTACAATGAGCCAAAGGCCCATTTTCATGTACGACCCGGGGACTGAATACATATACAGTCAAGATGTTTACAATTAACAAACTCACGACACAATACAATATAACACTAAACATACATTACCAAATAACAAATATACATATAAATAAAAATAAAATAATCATCAAAAACAGCTACAATGCAATTTAGTGAAAAAATAATTTCTTAACCTAATTTTAAAAGTTTGATGACAAACATTTTCATATAAAACAATAGGAAGCTCATTCCAATTTTTAGTAGCGGAGTAAGTAAACGAACCATCCCCCATTTTAGTCTTAGTTTTTGGGATATTTAACTTAAATTGTTGATCAGAGCGAAGTTCCCATGAATTTATTTTAATATGTAAAAGTGAATATAATGGAGAATCTGTACCTTGACGAAGAACTTTATCTGTTAATAAACATAGACTATATAGACAACTCATCCTGGGAGGAAGCCATGCAGATAATCTATACAGCTCACAATGATGGGTAGAATAGGACAACTTAAAAGTAAATCTACAAATACCATGAAACACATTAGTAAGGAGAGATAACTCTCTATTAGACAAGTTAGTAAAAAGAAATGCATTATAATTCAACTTTGATAACAAGACACCCTCTGCTATTGCATGTCTTGCTAGTAAAGTCAACAGGGATTGATACTTGAATAATATACCAAGTCTCTGATTTATCTGATGAGAAACAAGTTTTACATCATCAGAAAATTTTAGATATTGATCTAACAAGACTCCAAGATATTTAAATTGTTTTACCTGCTCCATCCTATTACCCATCAAGTCAAAGATGGACAAATTCTGAGATCTATTTAATCTAATTCTAGATCCAAAAAGCATACATTTTGTTTTAGAATTATTTAATGCCAAGCAATTCCCTTTTAACCACCCATATAAAATAGCAAAGTCCTGATTTAAGGACTTATTTATAAGTTCAACAGGAATTGAACTTTTATACAAAATAATATCATCTGCATAAATCAGACAATGTGTATCACTCAATAAAGATGGAACAACATCCACAAATACCGTAAACAACAAAGGGCCCAAAACAGACCCCTGAGGCACCCCCTGTAACAAAATTTTACTAGTTGAGAAAGCTCCATTTAGTCCTACTTTAAGTGGACGATCAGACAAATAGCTATGAAACCAATCAACAGCAATCTCAGTCATACCATAACTTTGGAGTGTCCTAATCAGCAAAGGATGACTTACTAAATCAAAGGCCTTGGACAGGTCCACGAGCACAGCACCAGTGAGTAGATCCTCATCCATATCCACACTGGTGTGGTTCGTGAACCTGGCCAAGGCCATCCCCGTCCCATGATACTTACGAAACCTGTGCTGATCAGGAGTCCTAAGACCATTTTCTTGTAAATAGGCAGTAAACTGCTCATTCACAAGTCTTTCAAAAATTTTACACAAACGTGGCAAAAGAGAAATAGAACGATAATTGTCCATATCCATTCTATCACCAGATTTATAAATGGGTTTGATTACTGTATGTTTCCATACATCAGGGAAACATCCAGTAAGTAAAGACAAATTATAAATAGAAGTAAGTGGATAAGTAATATATTCAGAAATCAATTTTAAAAAATGAGTTTCAAGTTCACATGCACTTGAACAAATTGGCATGTGTTTCAGAAGATAATAAACCCGATATGGTTCAATGACTGAAAATGAAAAAGAACCAAATTCAGAAACAACATGAGATTGTCTATCTGTACACAGGTCCTGAGTAAAGGCCTGCCTATACCTAGATAAGTCAAGGAATTTGTCCAAAAAAGAATCACAGATAACCTGCACATCAGAAATAACCTGACCATCCTTACTAAAAGCCCCAATAGATTCTTTTCTTGATGGATTAATTAATGACTTGATAGAAGACCAAAACCTTTTCAGATTATTTAAACTAGAAGTTTGTAGTTTTTGAAAATAACTAGATTTACTTTGTCTAATTTTTATTTTACATTCATTTCTAAGCTTCCTATAGCTATTAAAATCTGTCATTGACTTAGTTACCTTATACAATTTCCAAGCAGCATCTCTCAATTTAATTAAATGTAACAGAGGGGCAGTAATCCATTTATTAAGTGAGCCTCTAACTCTCCTAACCACTCTAGGAAAATATTTATTTTGTAACCCCAAAAGGGTGGCAGTAAAATAATCAACAGCAATATTTACATCCGGAATTGCATCCAAATAAGTCCAATCAATATTCTGCAAATCAATAAGAAGATCACCACTAACCTCATTAACAAACTTACGATATGATATGAACCTAGGAGGCAATTTAGGTCTTTTAGATCTCCATATGCAATAAGTGGCCAAGTGGTCACTTATTACATCAGGTAATACACCAACACCAGAAATGTTTACCTGTTTATTATCAAGAGCCCAATCCAAAATTGTATGATTCTGACTATTCATATTCATACGAGTAAATGAACTAATGAGCTGAGACAATCCAACATTAGTCAATAATGTCTCAATAGAAGGATCATTTATAGGATCCCAATGAATGTTAAAATCTCCAGTAATCAAAAGATCACTACCTGATTGTATAGTTGCCACAAACTCTAAACTATCATCCAATCCAAGACTCCCAATTGAGTGTAGTTTTATGTCTAAGATATTTACGGTACTTTTTATTTTTTTGCTTAATCAATCGTTTAATGTTATAATTCATCCATCTTGGAATCTGTTTTCCATTTGTGTTCTTAATTTTAGAGGGGATATAAGTATCCCGAAGAGAGGATAGAAGTGACATAAAACAGACCCAACTTTGATGAGGTGATTGATTAACAAAAATGGATGACCAATCAAAATCATCAAGATACTGTTTAATGGAGTGAAGATCAGCTTTATCATAAAAATATATAAGAGAAGAGTTATGATTGTAAATAGTATGAATCTCTAAGGAGAAAAAAATAGAATTATTATCACTGCCATCATACTTAGGTGAGGAAACTCTCATATCCCTAACATCCAGCTCAGCGCTACCCAAGACAAAGTCTAAAATGTTGTTATCTCTAGTATCAGAAGTAACCCATTGATTCAAGTCAAGTTCTAGACAGATGGACAGGAACATATTTCCTTTACAGCTGGAAGATGAAGAAAGCTGCCAAGTTATGTCAGGAATATTGAAATCACCTGTTATTAGGACCTTACCCATATGATTAGCAACATCAAATTCAGATAACATAGCCTCCAAAATAGGACCAGGTGAATTAGGGGGGGAGGTAACATGTCCCAAGAATAATGAAGTCTTGTTTAGACAGAAAGAGTTTAATCCAAATACTCTCAGTCGTAAGATTATGAGTTTTAACTGAACTAGAAATATTCAAGGAGTTAATTTTATTATTAATAAACAAAGCAACCCCACCACCCTTTTTTTAATACGGTTATGTGAATAAGAAATATAACCTGGAAAATGCTCATTCCAAAGTGATTTGTCATCTCCCCAAGTTTCACACACAGAAATAATATCTATATCATCAACTGCTGTGATATATATAATTCTTCAGTTTTCTTAATCAAACTCCTAGCATTGAAACTAAGGAAATGTAAATATTTACTAGAGAGTGTACATGAATCAAGAGATGAGGGAAGGACCCTCGACTCCCCCCCAAGATTTAGTTTAAATTGTTATTGATTACCAATAGGAATTGTTGACTCAGCAGAGTATTACCGCGTCTGCTGAGATGCAGACCATCAGAACAAAACAGTTCAGGTCTCTCTGAAAACTCCTCCCAATGGGTAATACAATGAATGTTCTGATGCAAACACCAATACCGGAGCCAGTTATTAATAATTTTAATTTTATGATTGAGAAACAATGAATAACAAGGTATGGGTAAGATCTCTGAAAAAATTATGCCACAACCAAGTTCAATCATTTTATTGGTCATAGCTATGTAAGCTGATTTAATATCTTGAACATAATCATTGTAGATGTTATTTGCTCCTACATGGATAATGCAAAGTGGGTTGATGTCCCGGGAGGCAATAATATTATCAGCCATCATTGTAACATCTGCAATCTTTGCACCACTGAAACTAGAACTTGTTCTATTGTGCTTATCAGGCTCACAAGCAGCCCTATCCAAATGTTTAACTATGGAGTCACCCACCACAAAAGTTTGTCTGATATATGTAGCATCCATATTGGAAGCAGACTGTGTAATCTCAACTCCATGGGTTGAAGTAGTCTCATTAATAGATGAAAAATCGATTAAAGGTGTATCAATCATAGAAACAGGAGGGAGAGTTAAAGAACATAAATTAAGCATGTCTCCAGCATTTTGCAGGAAGTCAATACCAGTATTAGTGCCATTTGGAACCTCCATAGAAGTACAGGATGTATCATTAGGAGTAGTAGTCAAGGGATCAAAGCTATTATGTAAAGGAATGTTAAAATACTCAGCCCTTCACCTCTTTTTATAAACTTTGGATCTTTGTACTTTGTACCAAGCAGTGTCTTCTAAACTACTCTCATGACAGGGCTCATCCTCACATGCTCTTTTCTTTGATATAACAAATGAGTGAGTGTCTGAACTATTATTATTAAAGGAACAAATATCATCTCTGAGTAATGCTACCTTTGTAGCAGTGTTAAAACTTGGGTTGGACAACACCATTGTTTGAGATATTTGAGGTACTACACCTACGCCCGGAGGTATAGAATGATTATCCAAACTAGATTCAAATGTTAATAAGCATTTATAAAATAAACTATTCTCACATTGTAAGACTACATAATCAGTGCATTTAGAGCACTGAAAGGAGAGATTATCACTGGGAGTGGTAGATAAACAAAACATTTTGCACGAAGTACATTGCACACCAATATTACCATTAACAGTAGTAATGTAAGTATTGATACTGCTAACTGCACTGGAGAGGGATGCCATAATGGCAGAAAACTTAAGAGACTATACACAGCTGAACGGTATGAATACAAGCCGAGACCTACGTGTGTCTACTGAACATCTGCCTGATTGTGAATTGGCACCCAAACTCTCCTCTAACACGGGCTTCATCACGTGATAACACGCTAGACACGCATGTCTCAGCACACGCCTTCATGCATGGTGATGCACGCCTGCCCCTAGCTCGCTGTGCTCATACAGGGTCTGGGGAGGCACTGGAAAGGAGCAGAAATCCTAGCCCCCAAATAATCCTGTATTAGTAAGGAAACACCAGCATGAGGTGTTGATAGGAGAAGGGCAGGGTAAATGGAGAAAGTGACAAAGGCAAGAAGGACAGGGATGGGGCAAAAGGAGTAAGGCCATCAGAAAATGGAGGTAATGAGTACCAATGCCCGTAGTCTGGGCAACAAGCTCCCTGAGCTGGTGGTCTTGATGGAAGAGGGACGCCTGGATATCGTAGCAGTCACAGAAACATGGTACACAGAGAACCATGACTGGGATGTTAACATACCAGGATACATAACCTACAGAAGATACAGGCAGGGGAGAAGAGGGGGAGGAGTAGCTCTCTATGTAAAGGAAGGGATAAAAGCAACTGAACAAAAGAGTAAACAGGGAGGAGAGGAGGCACTGTGGGTCACCTTGGAGACTAGAAAGGGCACCACAATCCGCACAGGGGTTGTGTACAGACCCCCATGTCAGGGTGAGGGAATGGACAAGGATATGATAGAAGACATTCTTAGAATGGCAGAGAAAGGGAGATACTGTTGATGGAAGACCTGAATATGCCAGATGTTAACTGGAGCATATTGCTGCAGCCACATCCAAGAGCAGGGCCATTCATGATGCCCTACAGGTGGCAGGCATTAGACAGCTAGTTTCGGAACCCACTCATGAGGGAGCAATCTTAGACCTCATACTCTCAAACGGGGGCAGTGAGAGGATCTCAGATCTAGAAGTGGGTTGCCATCTGGGGACAAGTGACCATCAAACAGTGTGGTTCACGTTAAACTCAGCTACAGAGTCAAGCCATACAAAAGTGAGGGTACTGGACTTTAGGAGGGCTGACTTTGGCAAGATGGGAGAGTGCCTCAGAAAACCACTGGCAAACAAGCTAGAAGGAGGTGTGGAGCAACAATGGGGAATCATCAAAACTGCCATCACAGAGGCAACACGCCTTTGTGTGAAGCAAATAAACAAATCAAAATGAAAAAAAAAGCCACTATGATTCTCAAAAGAGGTGGCTGTGAAAGCCAGGAAGAAAAAGATAGCATTCCGGAAGTATAAGGAAACACAGAAGGAGCAGGACAGAGATCTGTGCCAGTTAAGGCAGAAGGAAGCAGGGAGGGAAGTCAGAATGGCAAAGGCCCAAACTGAGGAAAAGATAGCCAACTCAGTTAAGAAGGGGGATAAAACCTTTTATAGGTACATCAGCGAGCGTAGAAAGACAAAGGGAAGGATAGTGAGGCTGAATAGAATGAATGGTGGGTGGGGAGAGAGTGACAGTAAAAAAGCAGGGATACTGAACAAATATTTCTGCTCAGTATTCACAAAAGAGGAGGGGGAAGTTCCTAATCCAATTAACAGAAGCACTCTTGATAGGTGGGTCGATCCCAGACCTTGCACAGAAGAAAGGGCTCTGCAAGAACTCCTAAAACTGAAGGTGGACAAAGCAATAGGTCCTGATGGAATTCACCCCAGAATTCTAAAAGAATTAAGGGGAGGAACTAGTGAAACCACTGGCTACTCTTTTTAGTAAATCATGGGAGGATGGTGTGGTACCCGAGGACTGGAGGATGGTGGATGTGATTCCCCTTCACAAAAGTGGGACCAAGACAGAGGCAGGAAATTACAGACCTGTCAGTCTGACCTCTGTGGTAGGAAAAGTGATGGAGTCACTTCTGAAGGAAAGAATAGTTGAGTACCTAGAGGCCAGTGGAGCACAGGACCCAAGGCAGCATGGGTTCACAGCGGGAAGGTCATGTCAGATGAATCTAATAGATTTCTTTGACTGGGTGATCAAAGTAGTAGACCAGGGAGGGGCTGTGGACATGGCCTACCTAGACTTTAGCAAGGCATTTGACACAGTCCCACACAAAAGATTAATAGTCAAATTAACCAGCCTGGGAGTGGGTCCCAGGGTGGTAGCCTGGGTAAAACATTGGCTGCACAACAGGACACAGAAGCTAATTGTAAATGGAGTCCACTCTGAAGAAAGAGGGGTTACTAGTGGGGTACCGCAGTGTTCAGTATTGGGTCCAGTCCTTTTTAATATCTTCATCAGTGACATTGCAGAGGGACTGGAAGGAAAAGTATGCCTTTTTGCAGATGACACAAAGATCTGCAACAGGGTTGATACACAAGGAGGCATGGAAAGGATGAAAAGTGACTTGGCAATGTTGGAGGAATGGTCAGAAGTATGGCAGTTATGATTCAATGCAAAGAAGTGCAAAATAATGCACCTGGGAAACAAGAACCCAGGGGAAGAATACACAATGGGTGGGGAGGTAGTAACAACAACAAAAAAGAAAAGGGACCTGGGGGTAATCATATCAGATGACCTTAAGGTTAGCAAGCAATGTGAGAAGGCAGTAGGGAGGGCTGGGGATATACTGGGATGTATAGGGAGAGGCATCAGCAGCAGAAAACAGGAAGTTGTTATCCCTCTGTACAGACAGTTGATGAGACCCCATCTGGAGTACTGTGTCCAGTTCTGCAGACCCCATCTCCGCAAGGACATAGACAGGATAGAGGTAGTCCAGAGGAGGGCAACTAAAATGGTGCAGGGTCTGCAAGAGAAGCCGTATGAGGAGAGACTAAAGGATCTTAATATGTATACCCTTGAGGAAAGAAGGGAGAGGGGGGACATGATAGAAACTTTAAAGTACCTCAGTGGAATCAACAAAGTCCAAGAGGGTAGCATCTTTCAGAAAAAGAGACTTGCAAGAACAAGGGGACACAATTTAAAGATAGAAGGAGGGCGGTTCAGGGGCAATGTGAGGAAGTCTTATTTCACAGAGAGGGTAGTGGATGCATGGAACAGCCTTCCTGAGGAGGTTGTGGGGTCTAAAACTGTGGGAGGAATTCAAGAATGTATGGGACAGACATAAGGCAATTCTTGTGGGGGGGTAGGAAGAAATAGGCTGTTGGTTAACTAGGATCTGTGGCCTATCCTGTAGGTAGGGAAATGGGCAGACTAGATGGGCCTGGCGGTCCTTATCTACCGTCAAAGTCTATGTGTAAATAGCAGGAGAGACCCAGAAGTGTCCCAGTAAGGTCACACAGCTCCCGATATTAAATTTAGAAAAAAGCCTTCAAACACTACAAAAACCACTCATTCGTGGAGCTGGCAGTATTTACAAGCATAAGAGGTGACCACAAATGAAAACAAAGTAAAACTGCTTGAGCTGCAGTTCTCTAGTGTGTGAGTGAGAACTACAGCACACTCTTTCTGCTTCCTGGAGTAGTAGGCAGGGCTCCAAACACGTGGTAGTGTGTAACAAATTTAAAATGCACAGATGTAGCAAAAACAGTTAAGCAGAGAGAAGCTCTGCACAGCTCACTAGCAAAGTATATAAAGGGTGAGAGGAGCAAACAAAGCTACACTAAATACACGAGTCGTGACCTGGAAGTGTCCCAGTAAGGTCACACAGCTCCCGATATTAAATTTAGAAAAGAGCCTTCAAACACTGCGAAAACCACTCATTCATGGAGCTGGCAGTATTTACAAGCATAAGAAGTGCCCACAAATAAAAAACAAAATAACACTAACCGTTACTTCATTTATTTTCTAAAGAATAAAACTGTCAAATTTATACCCTACAGGGTATTTCACTTATCCTTCATAAGTCTTGTTACCCCGGTGTGCCACAGTTTGTAGAGTTGGTATCTTGTCCTACAAAGGGGTTAAATATTTTGGGTATATAGACCTTTGAGGCACTTTGTTTATTTTTTTTCCTTCTGGTGAAACTCCAGGTGCATCAGCCTAATCTGAAATGTATTTCTTATTCCATTTGTGTGTTCTGTTATGGAAAGCATTCTGTTCTCCAAAGTCTCACTTATGATGATTATAAAATTTAGAGACCCAGACTTTTAAGTAATGATACCAGAGTTTTGCTGTCATCTGACAAGAGGTTCTGTTTTTTCATCAGGGGAGAAACCATTAGTGTGCAGAGTGGATTAACTTAGAAGAATAACCACAAAATTTATTAGAAGCATTTTTGATCATCAGAGGTTTCATTGTAGCTTTAATGACGATCAAATTAGATTAAAAAAAAACTGAAACTGGTAAAGGGTTGGGGGTGCCGGAGCTCACACAGATGTGTCTGTCCTGACAAACTTTATTTAGAAAATGGGAAGGGGAAACCCCTGTTAATGTGTTTAAAACTTAAGGACTATAAGAAGTAGGGTAAAAGTTCTGCTGCTGAGAAAAAAAGGAGTTTTACAGAACAAAATCACTTTTGTTCTGTTACAGGGTGCTAGTTTTTGCTGGTTCTAAAGAAACAGAGGGAACAGGTCTCTATTTAATTGAAAGATTACAAGTAAAAAATGAGTTAAACTAATTATATATATATATATATATATATATATACACACACAGTATATATATATATATATATATATATATATATATAGCTGTGTGGACAGTATTCGAGAGACAAAGTGTGACATTCATACACTCAAAAAAAGTTTTATAATTAGGCATGACTCAACCTTAATTTTAATGTGTATATGTGGTAGTTGCATAATACAAAATATAAAGATAGTTCTGTTTTTCTAAGTTTGGAAAAATGGCACAGTTATTTATGACATGTAAACTACTTTTGTGGGTAACTCGGTGTACATTATGCATTATTTCCCATTTTTAGTAATAAATAAAATTTTCAAATGCAGTGTCTCTGTCTTCTATTTAAGTGTATTTGTTTGCAACATGTAATGATTTGATGTTCGTCCATACCAATGTGTTGCTATCTATCCTCCAATGTAGACAGCACTAAAAATACAAACAGGAGGTTACCAAAAGTTTCATTACTTCATGCTTATACTGTTTATGTCCAGTCTACATGCCTTTCACACTTAAGCTGGACACTAAGTAGAAAGATAAACATGAACAAATCACTTGGTTATTATTTGACCATCTCTGTTGCATAAAACTACTGTGGGTAACACGGACACCACAGTAGCAATGCAACATGTGAAGTACATAATTAACTTTTATTAATGGCTTATTATCAACCAAACAGCCAATACACATTGATAAGTACCATGCCACATCAGGGGCCATTTTGACATCACTGTAGTTCTACAGAGCTAGACTGAGGAGAGGCCCAACCACAGTTAACAACCATAAAGCACCCAGGCAAGCTGTTTGGTACTGATAACAATAGAGGAGGGTGCCACATAATGCTCCCTGGCAACCCCATGCCGGCCTTTGAGGGGAAAATGTAGCCAAAATATCACACAGGCCCCACCCTAAGCTCACCACCACGTGCATTACAGGGATGCCACTGCAGCAGGGTTCTTGTTCTGCATGTGAAATGCCACATCCAAACTACTCTACAAGTCAAAACAATACACCAAAGTTCCCCATGAACAAGCAAAGGCAAGGCACGAGACAGCTGGATGTTACACAGTGGGCCTGAGTCACATCAGGGGTCATTTTGGCATCACTGTACCTCCACAGAGTCAAACTCAGGGTGGGCCCAACCACAGTTACCAACCAGATAGCACCCAGGCAAGCTGTTTGGTGTTGATAACTATAGATGTAGGCACTGCATGGCATCCACTGGCAACCCAGTGCCAGCCATTATGGGGAAAATGATGCCAAAATTTCAAACAGGCCTACCCTGTGCTCACCACCATGTGCATCACAGGGACACCGCTGCTGCAGCGTTCATGTACTGCACATGGAATGCCATATCCAAACTGCTTGAGTCAGGCCCAGGTGATGTATTTTTATTTTCAAACAGTTCCAAGATATTATGCCAACACTTGACATTTAATTTATAGGCAGTCTCATTATAAATAAATCTGCAAAATGTTTTTTCCAGATGAATCCAAACCACTGATGTAGCCCAAAAGGCACTATTTCATCCAGGCAATGACCAGATTCCAGTACTACATATGGTATCCCTCCCATACCCCTGAATGTGCTAAGCAATACCATGAGCAGCCTTTCTGAGGTAAGCCCAAGCTCTGTATTTTTTAATTTTTAAACAGTTCCAACATATTGTACCATCACTTGACATCTAATTTAGAAACAGTCATATTATAAATAAATCAGGAAAATGTTTTTGCCAGATGAATCCAAAACAATGATGTTACCCTACAGGCTACTAGTACACCCAGGCAATGAGGTACCCTACTAGTACACCCAGGCAATGACCCAGTTATTACACATGGTACCCCCCCATGCCATGAGCAGCCATTTTGAGGTAGGCCCAAGTGCTGTATTCTTTTATTTTTAAACAGTTCCAACATATTATGCCACCACTTGATGTCTGGTTTAGAATCAATCTCATTCTTACACGTGGTAACCCCCCTCATAACCTCGAATGAACTGACCAATGCCATAAGAAGCATTTTTGAGGTAGGTCCCATTGCTGTAGTTTTTTTTATTGTCAAACAGTTCCAATATATTATGCCACCACCCACACCTGATCCCCTAGTTCAGTGTGCCAACACAATGATTGATGCTCCTTTATCATCCTTTTACATCAAGAAAGGTAACTTTATCATTTTAAAAAAACACCATACATGCACACACACACACACATGCATGCGCACACAAACACACACACACCCCTACATTAACAGGAGCCAGCATCCTCTTCTTTCTAAAAATTAGAAGCATCTCTCACAAATTGCATTTATTTTAATTTAAAACATTTTAAGAGTGCAGCTTTTATATTTATTCCACATACACAGTTCTAAAATAAAGCCATCATCACGTCAACAGGAGCAGTATTCATTTGACAAATACACATTCTTAGAATTCACCAGTAGGAACCCCGCAGGTATTATTTTTTCCCCATTTAAACATGATTAAAGACATCACCAGGGGAAAGTTCACCAATATTAGCAATATTCTGAAGAAATCAAATTATACAATGAAAACCCTCTGGATGGATTGTAAACAAAAAACTATAAATCTCAAATAAAACTCTATTTGATTAGACTGGTCACATGTATGCACAGCCCCATTTAAAAGAGGGGCCCTTCATAAACAGCTGGGCCATAACAGAACACACAAATTTAGCTTTTCTGCCCCCAAAAATGATAGAACACAACTGCTGCACTGTAGCCAGATAGTATTTAATATGCCCTATTAAAACAGTGTCAGCACCACAGGAAAGTTCAGCTGATATACTTCCCAAACAAAACTTTAAAATATACTATTTAATATGCCCCATTTAAACACTAACCACACCAGAAGAAAGATCTGCTGATATACGTCCCATACACAACTTTAAACTATACCATTTAATATGCCCCATATACACAGTGCTAGAACCAGAGGAAAGTTCTGCTGGTATACTTCCCAAACAAAACTTTAAAATATACTCATTGAGCTGCACAGCCCACTAATCCAATCATCCTCTATTTTGAAGAGGGGCCCCTTCACAAACAGCAAGACCATGAAGTCTTAAGGTGAATACTTTACTTTTTCTGTCCCCAAAATGACACAGAATAACTGCTGCACTTTAGCCAGTCACTATTTAATATGCCTCCCAGAATTTTAACTTGCTGTTTAGTAGCAGAATGCTGAAGATCATCTTTTCTAGTGACTGGAGACCTCTGAGATCCGTCCAAACTCCTGTGCAGCACACCAGATTTAAAATGGATGACGCTTCAGTCTACCTGTTTTTAAGAATGGAAAATGGGAGAAGCAGCGGGAAGAGAACAGTTTTGCTTAGAGCCAGAGTACCAAAACTGAATGCCTGATGTCAGCTTCTGGTCCTGGCTATTTGTACCAATACCAGCATCATCATCATCATCCACGTGAGTAACATGGACACGACAGCAAGAGCCACAGCTTTTGATGCTGCTGCTCCTAGCAGGCTGTATGTACCACTACATTAAGATTGCAGATTTGAGCGTGGGAAATGCATTAAGCAATGTGAACTGGCACTGAAAAAACACCTCAAAGCATAAAAGCAGAATACACAAAAGAAATTATGCAGCTATATAAGACACCACAGTAATGCACGAAAATAATAAATTACATGTGGTATCATGTAAATGTAATTACATCTGCATAAAATCAATAATCAGTGGGGGACAGTTACACATCCACTCTGTCCACTAAAAAAGAAAACTTTAGTATTGTGCTTTAAATACGGTAAATTTAATGGTCACCAAGATGTGTAGCACAGCCATGTCACAAAATGGCTGCCTTTTTTAAGGCTATTTTCATCATTAAAATGTTGCCACAATAAAATAAAAATACATACACCCTTTTTTTATGCACACTATCTCTTGACCATATTGGCAACAGTAGAGAGCACAAATGCTGTATTTTGAATAAATTATGAGTAAAATTCAGACCTTATTTTAAGTGCAGACCCAAGTCTCTTGAATACTGTCCACACACATATATATACACACACATATATATATATATATATATATATTATTATTATTATTAAGGAAAGAGGACAATTCTTTTATGGGGTACTATAGAAGATAACATGATTTAAAGGTAGCATAGAAGACAATGCTCCCAAAGTGCATTTTTATGCATCTAAAAACATTTCATTTATACAGCAGTAGGATCAGTAAAGGATAAGATAAGTTTATTCCAGGACCCTAAATATTGACCAAGTAAAATCAAAACAGTTAGTTCTCTTTAGACAAAAGATTTTATGATGCAGATGATCAGTTTAATGCCCAGTACCTAGGCAAACAAAATCTGTCTCAAAAAAACATTTTTGCTCTGTTACAGGGTGCCAGTGTTGTAGGTTCTAGCCACACAGAGGGAACAGGTTTCTATTTAAATGAAAGATTACAAATTAAAAAAATGTGTTAAACTAAAAATAGAAATATGACAAATGGGGGTGATGTGTTACATATTTTTTATTAAGGAAAGAAGACAGTTCTTTCATGGGTTAATACAGAAGATTTGATTTAAAGGTAACCATACAGGACGAGGTTTCCAAAGTGCATTTTTGTGCATAAAAAAAATAATAATTTATATAGTAGCAGGATCAGTAAAGGATTAAATAAGTTTTTTTTCAGGGCCTTAGATACTGAGCAAGTGAAACCAGGATAGTTACCTCCCTTTTTAGCAGAATGCTTTATTTACAGATGGTCACTATAATGCCCAGTGCCAAGGCAAAAAAAAAAAATCTCCCACTATCTGCTAGGAAACTGAACTGTCTGAAAAATTCCTATATAGACATGTATTCCAACTGAACAATTAGGAAAGTACAGGGAAAAAAAGAAAAAGGCTGTAGCATATTTTGTTATACTTTCCTAACTATTCAGTGTCTGAGTTATGTCTGCAGCAGCAGAAATGCTAACCCATTCCCTTACAGCCTTAGGAAATGAGGGGAGTGAGTAAACTGCAAGAAGGAGTGGTGGCAGCATAGCAGGGGATGAGAGGGGAAGAGTGACTTGAAAAAGCTTACAACCCATCACAGGGGATAGGATGGGGTGGTACAACCAAGGGGGCTGGAGATTATTTCCATTAGCTGTTCCACCAAGCTGTCTCTTGTTGTTCTTTTATTGTTCCTAGCCCAAAAAAAAAAATTAACTAGATATTCAAAATGCATTCTCTGAGCTATCCATAATCTATAGAGTGCCCCAACTAACACAACATATGAATAAACAAGGCCACGTAAAATTGATTTCCCTGTAAGCTGAACAATCTACAGCATGTAAATTATTTTGATCACAAAGCATCAAAATATATGGAGCATTCAAGCACATCAAAAGTAAAGATATGTCCTTCAGTAAAATGCAATACTCCGAAGTTTTATTACTGTGAGTTCTCTGCATCTCATAGTTACCGGTATCTGTTACTATGGGAACCTTTACACTTCAGCTTTTACCAAGACTATTCATTTGAGAACGATTTGAATGAAATTATATGGGACAATCTAAATAAATAAAACCTTTTTATCACCTTTTGTTTTTATCTTTGTTGATGCTTTAACTATTGAGATTACAATATTTAAAATAAATCCCTGCTTAACCACATACTGATGCATAAGGCCCATCCAGTCGCAGATATAAAACAAATGTTTCCCCAGTTGATCTCTTTATTAAAAACTTGTACAAACATTTAACAACATAAAAAACATTAATAACAGTACAGTACAGAATTAGCAAGAAATAAATACATAAATAAAAAGGTATAAACACATCTCTTAAAAAACAGGAAATTTACAAGTATCGTACTCATAGCATACATATAATGAGTACTGTGGCAAAAAGCATAACAGTTCCTAACCATACTTCAGAATACAGTAATTCATTTAAATTAAAGCTACTTAATCATCAGTATATTCTAGCTCCCAGAATATGGGCAACATAGCTAGGGAAAGGACTGTACTGTTTTACAAAGAAAGTACCCAACACTACCGATCGATAGGGCAAACCGGTCAGGTATCTTGAAAGCATACATATGGGTGGCTGTGCTAAATGAAGGGGAGCTTTGATTTCATTCAAAGCTTGCTCAGAGCCTCCTTTGTTACTGTGCATAGAGACTTTAATCTGGCATTTCATTGCAGTGCTCTTTTCTCCCAGGAATCTGCCTGTTCCATGGGCTCCTCTGGTAGTGCAATATTCAGGAAAGTAGCTCCTGTACTGCTAATTTAGGGTCATCAAACAGTCGGGAGGTCATCAGTAAAAAAGATGCATAGCCTCGCTGGATAGGAAGTCAAATAATGGATTTTATGCTGCTGCAGAATGGCAATTTGAGCAAAAGATTTGCGCTTTCTCTAAAATGAGCCTCTGCAGTAGGAAATCTGACTGACTACTTATTTATTTATTTTTATTTATTTTGCTTTTGGTAACCGGGTAAGTGCACTAGGCAAACAATGCCTATTTTCAGGCATGACCCGGGAGAAGACAGTTTACAGACATACAATATACATGTGACACAGCACATGAAAGCAGTACAAATCAGAGTAAAACAATGTTTTGATAGTAGATACAAGCGCATTGACAAAATGAATGATGAAAGTAAAAGTACTGTGAAATCAAGTTACAGATTGGAATGGGTAACACAGGAGAATAGTTCCAAAGGAGAAAAGGTAGCGAGGTACAGTACAATAAGTGCCAAGACTGTGGAGAGGGAGGGAGAGAAAAGTAGGGAGAGAGGGAGGGGGTAAGAGAGTGGGCAGGCTAGGACTAAGAGAGGAGGGGGAAGAAGTATTAAGGAGGTGGATTATCTGGAGATGTAGAAGAGAGCAGGAAGGGGTGAAGGTTCAAGGTGGGTTAAAGCAAGTGCAGGGGTTTATGGTGTGCAAGTGTTCATGGTGTAGTTTCTTAAAGGTAGCATGGGTGGTCGCTTGATGGATAGAGAAGGGTATAGAGTTAACCAGGACTACATTACATAGCTCAATAGTCACATTTAAAAATAAGTTATGCCTCTTCTTTCCAGCACCTATAATATTTTTGCATTTCCTTAATTACACAGGAGGAACAAAGGAGGGGACTGGGATAAGCTGCATTGCCTGCATATTGATTGTATACTGCATGATACTGTCAATAGGTGAACCGAGTATCACTGAACTCTAGTTGTTCTATGTACATTTTTAAAATTTAAATTTAAAATGTCCAATCCAGGCGGAGGGTGGGGGTTGAATTGCACTTGGTCCCCATTCAGAATGTGGATTAATGTCTTGCATATCACTACAGCCTGTTGCTCTGTGGAATCCATTCATCACCCTTAAAAAACAGCAAAAGATGCGTTCACCTTGCAAAAATTCAACTTCTAGAAAAAAGTTTTCAACAGCTTTCCCTGATTTTCCATTATTAAAGATGGTTTAAGGGAGCCATCTGGACAGTAACCTGCGTTCCAGGTATCAGCAATGACTTCCTTTAAACATCTTGAGATTTTGACGACAAGAAATCAAAATCCACATAATAAAGTTATGATTGAAAATGTTCCAGTATGTCTGGTTTGACATGTGTTGATGTTACAATTACTGTAGTATTTGCTATGACTCATGAAGCACAGTTGATAACAGCAGTGGCAATATTCTGTATACATAGCATATGTGCCATTCTAACGGGTTAAGCAATGCATTCTTAATGTGCATTTATACTAATAAATAACTGCTTCATTTGTCTTGTTACGTGAGTTAATTTTATTTTAAAATAATTTAATTGCAAGGCATTATACTGTATGTGCAACGAATATGGCAAGAAAATAGCCCTGATGTTAAATCATCTTTTTATGCTTTCCCAGATATTTGTTGCTTGTTTTTGCTTTCTGTTTAAAGGAAGTGGAAGACAGGCATCCAATATCATCATCACCAGTAATAACAACAATGGCCATTTCCTGGACTATGACCAATGGATGAGCACTATCTCTCAATATGACAAAGACTGATACTGTAATAAATTCCAGGATTCAAGTTCTGATTTTAGTTAATTCTTTTTATTGCGGATAAAATATGAAAATGGTATGGTATATAAAGTTGTTCAGATTACATCACAAAATACAGTATACCTGTAACTTAATTAGGTTATCGGGATTTTACACATTGTAAGGTAGTATCTGAAACAGATTGCAATGTGGGGACTGATGCTGACATGGAGTAGTCTTAATGAAGACAGAATAAAATGTATTACACTTTTTCTTATGGTGCATTCATAACTTACAAACCTCATTGTTGTAGTATAGTACCACTAAATATTTGATTTCGAGACCAAGTAAAAGCACATTTCAGTTAGAAAACCTTAATTGTGTATGTTTTTTGTCCAACTTTGTTGGAAGTTACCTTTAACTTCCCAGAAAAGTCAACAGACATTTAGAACCTGCCACTACTTGGTTATACTACTGCTTAAAACATCCTCTCTGATGCTGGTCTTTATTCCTTGTCTCACTATTCAGTCAGCAGGCAGCTCAGCGTTCACAGTCTCCAGCTTTAGAAACAGCACAAGCAGATCAGATATTCCCTGCCATATGCAGCCCCTAAGCTTTACAAACTCACATCAACGAAATCAACTGTGTGCTTCAGGGAAGGGAACCTTTCTCATTTTTTTTCATTGCCTTACTAGATTTCTGTCAAGCAGTCATCTAATTGCATAGGATATGGGGCAGCACCCTCCATTTCTCCATGGCAGGAGTAACACTTGTATGCACCAGAGAACCACATAGTTCCTAGTCCAGCTGGGCTGGGTGAGGTCAGCAGTACTGTAACACTTGTGTAAGGGAGTAATTGCTCTTTTTTATTTGTAAGGCTATACTATTTGCACTGTTAATGAGGTTAGGAGGTGCAGCTTCTCTATCACCCCACTTAGCACACTGAAGCCACCTTGAAAAGTTTGTTTGATTAAGCATACTGTAAGTCTTCTTTATCAAGTTTGCAACCATTATTTGGTGTAATTCATTCTGGTATATCAGCCTACAGTATGTGTAAAATACAAATATCTGTCTGCATGCTAATTATAATGCAAATGCTTTCTTATACCAAAATGAATTATAGCTCCCACCTCATGATCTTATTTATGGCACTAATATTATAGCTTTACAAAGAGTATCTCTTTCATTCCAGCTCAATGTTTATTGTATATTCTTTTTTAAATTGTGTGTTGATTTTCCTTATTTGCACAGAGCATGAGGTCAGGATAATGTCAGTAACATTAAACGCACAATGACAGTTTAAAAAACATAGAAGAGCTGTGGAAAACTGGAATTTTTTTGCTGTACCTTGGCATTCAAAGAGCGTTCAATCCATGTTTGGCATGGAGTATGGCTGTGAGTTTAGAATTTTTTTTTTAATTGTGAAAATTTGAGAATCATTCCAGAACTCCACTCCTTGAGAGACTGTCCATGTTTCCTGTTTCACAATTTATTTTGTCTACCTGCCATTTACCGTAATGCAGTCTGTGGTCTGAAAACTGAGTATAAGTGATACTGAAAGTAGAGGTTGGCTACTCAGCCAGCATAGAGTTTTGTTTTTTTTTCAGCATATTGCTGCTAGTTGAAGATGACCAGTAATTGGATACTGCTGGGCAGGAGCAGCTGCAGGAGAGCCATTGAGGTGGAGGAGAGAGCATGGGTGCATCTATGTGTTAAGTGCTTTAAGTTATTCATCAACAGATATGACAATGTTGCCTAAGGGGATAAAGATGTCAGTCAGTTCAGCATGGGGGGGGGGTAGTGGAGCTTTTAGTCAAAGTTCAACTGTATATCTTCAACAGAGAAGAAAAACACTGTTTTTAGAGCACTCATATAAACCGTATTCTACAAAGTGGAGACAAACGAGTTACAACAGTGAACAGAGACAAGAATTACAAAGGAAAATATGGGCTGTGGGAGAGGAAGAGACAGCATGAATAAAAGAGAAGCAACCAAATACTGCAAAGGTACACTGGGATCTAAATGAATGGAGACAGAAGACAGAACAGAAAGTGATAGGGTTTAACAATGTAGCATCAGAAAAAACACATTATACAAAGGTGTGTGTGTGGGTTGGGGGACAACACCGAGTAGAGGCATCAGGTTCCGACAGTTGTTATACACCAGCATCATATTGAATTCATTAAAAATAATCTCCTGTGTTAATTTTGGGATATGGCAGGCAGAGCATCACAGTGTCTTGTGGCCCCATAAGTTTGAGTTGAATAAAATACAAATAAACATTACAGTTTATCTAACTGAATGAAAATAAAGCCAGATTGCCACTACTGACCAATTTTCTCCCCAGCTACAATCTCTGGACAAGCCTGCCCACTCTCTGCCTTGTGATCTTGAAGCCCCAATGACTAAAGACCCAGTCCTGCTACTCATAGCTGCACCCCAGGTAAAAGCCCTACCTTATAGTCTAGGAATCCTCAAAAAGAAATAAAAAGTTGCTTTGTTTTTTGTTCGGGAATTTCACATCAGAGTATTTAAACAAAGAAGTTACATCCTACTAGCCAAAGTTAATTTCCAATTAAGCCCCCCCTTTTTTTGACTATCAAATAATTCTGTAAAATACTTTTCCAACGGAAAGTGGATTGGAATGAGTTGCAAGACAGTGAGTCTCTGCACTGTAGAAGGATAGTAATTTTAAGATTAGTATTGTATCAGATAGGCAGTGTCTCCCTGATGTGTCAGACATCACTGCAAACATGATTTCTATTCTCTCTCCATACACTTTAGATACAGGAGTCATTATAACAGTTACTGAGCTGCTTCTCTAAAAACATGACTAACATGGGCATTCCCATTTTGCAAAGTCAATGGTTAAAAGTAAAATTCTTTCTCCATGCAGATATAAAAATGCCTAGTTAAGTGACGTAGATCATTGCAGTTGGATTTATTATAACTGCAACCTGATTTTTTCCATGAATTTGAAAAAGGTGTTTGTGGAAAATGCAGTTTGCTGCCCATGTTTTGAAAGGCTAGAATTTAATGGTTTTATGTCCTAGAATCCCATATCTATTTTCGGAAAAGAAGTGGATACTGAGCCTGTGTGGTTACTGAGTTTTGCTGCTCTATCTTTAGAATAAGTTGAAGCTGGTCTTTTTACTTGATAAAGGTTTGTAAAAGTGTAAATCAATTTGCTAGTGCAACTGTGAGTTGCTTAACTGCTTTTGTAGATTTGGCACCTGATATCTTTTCATGACAGGCAGTAAACACTCCTGGAACAGGCTTTGCCTTTAAAGCTCCTATGAAGTGATGTTTTTTGTGTCACTGTGTAGCTCCTCACTTTGAACAGACTTAAACTTTATACACACTTCAAAGGCAAAGCCTGTTTAAGCAAGAACATTTACTGCCTGTCATGAAAAAAAGTCAGGGGGAGTAAAATCTACTAACTACAGTTAAGCAACTCAGTTTTAGAGCCAAAGCCTGTTTGTGCATGGGTAGAAGTCATGTTAAGGATGTCATGAGATTACTTCAAGTATACAAGGCAAGCAACTTTTTTTAAAGCAGCCTTGGCTCAGCTTACCTACCTCTCCTGGTCACTAGTTTTCAGAAATAAATTATGACAGAGGAAAGTCTCTCCTGATGGGTACCTGTTGTTATTCTAGGTGTTGGGGACATGCTTTTCAGTGGGCTTCATTATGGGAGTTGAGCCAGTGCCGACAGATCCACCACGGGCATTATTGGACAGATAAAAATGTAACTCTTGTTTCCTTCAATTGTCATCTCCATGTTCCATGACAGGCATTATTGGACATTTAAACGTGTAACTGGTTTCCCTCAAAACTCATCTCCCTGATGTTTTTCTGATAAAAATTACACAGACTATCACATTAGAGTAAATGGGGTATGGGCAACAAATGGAGGGTGGGAGCGCCGCTGGACACTAGAGAAAAAAAAGAGACTGGGTGTATTGTGAGGGTGGTTTTGGGGGGTAGAGAAACATAGAACACCAAATAAATTGCAAATAACTTTTAATATTTGAAACCAAATGGAGAGAAGCTATAATGGGAACTCCCAAATTATTCTCTCAGAATCGTTTTTTCTCAGTTTTATATTACTTCCATCATTTCCTGTCGGTGACCTTTTCCATTTAGATTTACATTTCATATGCTATCTTCACATTTCATAGTCCATTATAACCATTCTGGGAAACTTATGATTGCATTTCTCTTATGCTAATAATTGTTTGTATACTTTCCGTTCTTGTAAAGAAACAGATGCATTTCTGAAAACGCTGGGTTTGGGGGTGGATGGTTCAATTTTGTTAAAACAGGAGCTTTACAACAAACAAGCAATGTTGCACCACTAACAAGAAGATATAAGGTTAACATGTTAGGCAGCATAGGAGAAGAAGGGAAGGGGGTAAATAAAATGACAAAAATAATCAGATACACTTTGCAGAAGCATACACTTGGGAGAACTGCCATACAATAAGCAAATTATTAGAACTCAGAAACCTCCTGTCACATCCGGTTACCTTACAGGGCTAATTCTGCACTGCAAAAGGAGAGAACAATGGAAACAACACCTGATCTATATTCCTTTTAGTAAGCAAAGCTCAGAGGGGAGGGGAAACATGCCCAATCTATGTTCCTTACAGAAATGAGGTACTTCAAAATGTGCAACAGTTGAGAGTGTGTAATAAAGACAGCATTGTATTTTTTTGGGAGGGGCATAATCTAGAACAAGTGTTGGTACAAGATTGGGTCTCCTTCTCCTGAGGGGTCAAAAATGTTGTATTTAAATTTCGGCCTGTTAGGAGCATTGTGATCCTGGGAGCTAGTACTGGAAGAGATAATAGTAATAAAATGGTGGCATTTATTATGGATCAGATAAATAGGTGTGTTTGATATCATATTGATATTATAGCACTTAATAATGTTTTGGCTGACAAAGACAGCCTTGTATGGTTTTCTGAGATTCTTCCTGTACCCAGAGTTACTAATGCTATCAACACTAAGATTAAAGCTTTTAATGACTGGTTAAGAAGATGGTGCCTTCAGCAGGGCATTTTATGTCTTGCACACTGGGAAATATTCTACATGAAATATTCATTGTTTTGCTGGGATGGTCTCCACCTCAGCCATAGAGATAGTACTCTATTGGGTAAAAGTGTTATTTTAGCTAGTAATAAACGTTTCAACTAAGTACTGTGGGGAGGATAGGAATGTGTCCTGTTCTCTAAAATGGATTAACATTGATTCTATTGGATGTGAAGTCCTTTCTCTTAATGCAAGATCTCTTAACTTGGTTAAAATGGCCGAACTTGAGGCTAAGTGTCTTTTGGTCAAATATAGACTTATTTCAATCATTGAAACTTGGTGAGACCCCGATACCATCTGGATCCCACATCTAACAGGATATAAGTTATTTCACAAGGATCGACAAGGCCAGGTCGGGAAGGGGTCTGTCTTTATGTAAGGGAGGACATAGCCTCATTCCAACTTCCCCTTACCACTAACACTGAATCTGTTTGGGTGAATATTCAGTTTAAGGGTCAACCCCAACTGTTGGTTGGGACATGTTACAGGCCCCCATCAGCCAATACTGACTATACTTCACTTCTACACCAAGAAATTTTAAATATGGCCTCTAAAGGTAACATTCTCATTTTGGGAAATTTTAATATGCCCTCCATAAATTGGACAACTTTATCTGGTAGTACACTGGTTGAAAATGACTTAATTTCACTTATTGTGGATATGGGCCTTGAACAAGTTATAAGCAAACCAACTCATGGTGAGAACATATTAGATCTAGTTATTACTAATATAGGGAGTTCCATTACAAATATTCAAATGGGTGCCCCCTTGGGTTCTAGTGATCATTATTCCATCTCTTTTTCTGTTATTTTTACCAGCAAAACTTGATCTACTCATAATTTAAAAATTATAATAAAGCTAAATTTGACATTATTAATGATCAATTAAATTCCATTTCTTGGGATTAAATATTATCTTCTCTTTCCCTTGAGAAATCTTGGGAATTCTTGAAATCTTCAATTTATTATTTGGAAGACTTATTTGTCCCTACAAAAAAAAAAGTTTAATAAAAAGGGGAAGATTCCTTCGTGGTTCAATAAAACTATCAAAAATTTAATTAAACAAAAACAAAGGCTTTTTTCACTTGTAAAAAATAGTGAGGGAGACGCTAATGAATTATTACTTTCCAAATATAGGAAAACCTTAAAACTTTTAAAACAAACTATTATACAATCCAAAAAGAAATTGGAGTTTCATTTGGCACACTCTAAAGATAGCTATAAATCATTATTTTCATATCTTAATAAGAAATTGAATAATACATACATGGGTCCCCTAATTGTTAATAACTCCATTATTTTGACTGATAGTGATATTGCTGATACAGTCAATAACCAGTTTTGTTCAGTCTTTACAAAAAAAGAAATCCCTAAACTATTTAAGCATTCAGATAATTGTAAATTATACTATACTATCACAGAAGATGATACCTTAGAGGCTATTTATTCTCTAAAACAGACTTCTAGCCCAGGACCAGACAATATTAATCCCAGATTTCTATTAGAAACTGCTAAAGCTATATCTAAACCATTGACCCTAATTTTTAATAAATCCCTATTTGAAGGAGTTATTCCTCATGACTGGGCAATTGCCACAGTTATACCAATCTTTAAGAAAGGTATCCATTCCAAACCTGAAAATTACCAACCGATAAGTCTAACATCTGTAATAAGTAAATTAATGGAGAAAATTATTAAAAAATTGTTGGAACAGGAATCTGTTATAAATAATGTAACTGACAATACTAAACATGGATTTAGGCAGGGGTATTCTTGCACCACCAATCTTGTAGATTTTTATAACTACATTAGTATGGGACTTGATAGAGGTATCCCTATGGATGTTGTCCTCCTTGACAATAGCAGAACTTTGATAAAGTTCCTCATGATGTATTGTTGGATAAAATGTTGAACATGGGATTTTCACAGTTTTTAATTGATTGGGTATCAGGTTGGTTAACTAATAGATAACAGGTTAGAATAAATGGCCCTCTTTCCCAAATTCAGAATGTGACCGGTAGGGTTCTGCAGAGTTTGGTTCTTGGACCAAAGCTGTTTAATATTTTCATTAGTGATCTACAGGTTTGTTCCGACAATCTTCTCTCAAAATTTGCTGATGACACTAAGTTAGGAGGGCCTGTTAATTCATCACTAAACAGGGAATCTATTACTAATAACTTAAAAATTATTGAGGACTGGCCAGACTGCAATAGGATGATACTTAATTCAGATAAGTGTCATGTCTTACATTTTGAAGAAATAATTTCAAACAAACTTATTTATGTAATATTCCTCTTCAGGTGTCACTAGTAAAGTGCGATCTTGGAATTCTTGTGAACAGCAAATTGTCCTCAACTGATCACTGTACAAGGATAGCTAAAATATCCAATGACATGCTTACCCGTGTTCAACGATCTTTTGTGTCAAGGACTCAGGAATGTATTATTCCCTTGTTTAGAGCCTATGTAAGGCCTCACTCTGATTATGGGTCTCCTTTCTGGAGTCCTTATTTAAGGCAGGACAGGGATAAAATAGAAAAAATCCAGAGAAGAGCCACCAAAAGGGTTTCTTACTTGTCCAAATTGGACTACAGTGATAGACTTCAGAAAACCCGGTTGCACTCACTTCAATTAAGACGTACTACAGGTGATCTGCTATTATTATACAAAATCCATAATTCTCAGGACCTAATGCATCAATGCGGTCTAAATTTTTCTAGTAGAAAAATTAGCCCTCGGTTTCATAATAAACAAATTGATGTTGCAAATTCTAAAACTAATAAAACATTAAATTATTTTACAGTAAGAACACCTAGAGTCTGGAATTTATTACCATAAGATCTGGTGGAATGTAATTCAATTTTATCTTTCAAAAGGGGATTGGATCTTTGGACAGAGTCTAACTATTTCAGGGTTTAACTTTCCCACCATGATGGTGGGGGACAATCTCAATGGGCAGTAGCCTTCTTTTGTCCTAATGAACCAAGTAAACCAAGTGATATTGTGACCCTGCTGGCAGTTTTATACTAATAACACTGGTGATAAAATTAATGGACCCCAAAATAGACAATATTCCAGCCAAGTGCAGAGAAAAAATGGTTAGGTCAACAGATGCCCCGGCATGAGCTAAATTACCAGCCACTGGAGGGTAAACCATTCATCTTGTACAGGCTCCAGCTTCTACCCCGGAAGATGCAAGAAGAAGGAGAAAGGATGGGGGTAAGAGTCAGAAGCTTATGTTGTTCATTCATGGAAATGCTATATCGGAGGATCCAATTATTAGGGGGATAAGTCAGTTGCCGAATCCCCCAGTTATAATTGGTTTAAAGAAAATTATTAGGAATGCATGTGCAGTTACAATAACATTAGAAATCTGGGCATCGCCTAGTAGGGCGCTGGGTTGGCTAAGTTGTGCTCGAATTAAAAGGCTTAGGGCTGTGTCAACTATTCCAGCTCATGCATCTAAGATTATATATAGGGTGCCAATGTCTTTGTGATTTGTTGAGAAAAGTCAATGGGTAATAGTCACTGGCAAGGTGGCTGAGAATTTAAGTGGTGGGTTGTAGCCCCATAGACAGAGGATAAAAACCTCTCCTTATCAAACCTTGCTATGATTGTAGCTGTATTTGGCAGGTTTTGTTTTGATAGCTCGTGAATAATGAGTCATTTTGGCATACATCCTGTTAGTGGTGGTAGTCCTGCCAGTGTAAGTAGGGCTATTATTAATACTGCAGTGAGCATTGATATTTTAGTCCATGATGTTGATAGTGTATTAACTGTTGTAGATTAAATTATTTTTATGGCCAAGAATATTGTTCAGATTATTGTAATATAAATTATTAGGTTTAGTATTGTTAGCACCAGACTGTAGTGTAAAATGGTAATTATCCAGCCTAGGTGTGCGATTGATGAATATGGTATGATTTGCTTTCGTAATTGTGTTTGGTTTAGTCCGCCTGCTAGGTTTTGTCAAGTTAATAGGATTAAGCTGGTAGTTAAATCTAACCCCTGTAGAACTTCTGGGAATCAGAAATGTACTGGGGCCAGCCCAATTTTTAAGGACAGGGCCATAATCACAGATCTCCAGGTAGAAGGTCACCTGGGGGCCAGTGACCATCACATGGTATGGTTCAATTTGGCCACTACATCTAAATCATCCCATTCCAAGGCAAAAATATGGGACTTCAGAGAAGCTGACTTTGATAAGATGGCCAACAGAGTTAAGCTAGCCCTGGCAAAAAGAAACACAGGTGAGGGGGATTAGGCAAAGTGGGCAAGCATTAAGGATGCAATACTTGAAGCAACATCCCATTGTGTTAGACAGAAAAGGAAGTGCAAAAGAAGAAGGAAACCACTTTGGTTCTCAAATACAGTAGCAGAAAAGGTCAGAGCCAAAAGGCTGGCCTTCAGGAAATATATAAGGAACACAGCAGGATGAAGATAGGGAGGATACCAAACTTCCTAAAGGAAGCAGGAAGGCAGTAAGGCAGGCAAAGTCCCAAACTGAGGAAACACTAGTAGAACAGTAAAAGAAGGTGACAAGACTTTATATAGATACATTAGTGAAAGAAGAAAGTCTAGAGGGGGTATTGCTAAGCTCAAAGGAGAAACGGGGCATGTGAGGAGGAGGATCCTGCAAAAGCATCTATCCCATATAGATACTTCTTTGCTCAGCATTTACTGGAAGAGAAGGTAGGACAGGGCCCACAGCTCAGCACCATGGACTAAGGGAAGGCAGGTGAGCACCACTCCCTTCACAAAAGAAAGGGTCCTACAAGAGCCTCGATAAGCCCAGGGTGGATAAGGCAATGGGACCTGATGGCATACATCCCAGGGTACTTAAGGAGCTAAGGACGGAACTAGCAGAGCCATTAGCAGAACTGTTTAGTGAGTCTCTGAGCACAGAAGAGGTCCCAGAAGACTGGAGAAGGGCTCATGTGATCTCGCTCCACAAGAGTGGTAGTAGGGAGGAGGTGGGGAACTACAGACCAGTCAGTCTTATCTCAGTAGTGGGCAGAATTATGGAGGCACTCCTTAAGGAAAGGATACTGCAACACCTGGAATCCATAGGGGCACAGGATCCAAGACAGCATGCGTTTACAAAAGGAAGGTCCTGTCAAATTAATCTCATAGATTTCTTTGACTGGGTAACCAGAGTGGTAGACCAAGGGTGAGCAGTTGATGTCACCTACCTTGACTTCAGCAAAGCTTTCAACACTGTTCCACATAGAAGATTGATAAATTATCTGGGTAGGCTTGGGGTGGGTCAGAAGTTGGTCAACTGGGTGGCAAACTGGTTGACGGGCAGAAAACAGAGAGTGGTGGTAAATGGTATACAGTCAGAAGAGCTGCAAGTCACAAGTGGGGTACCTCAGGAATTAGTCCTGAGGCCAGTCCTCTTCAATATCTTCATTAGTGACATTGCAGATGGACTAGAGGGTAAGGCTTGTCTGTTTGCAGAAGACACCAAGATCTGCAACAGAGTAGATGATCCAGATGGGGTGGGTAGAATAAGAAGAGATCTGGATAAACTAGCAAAATGGTCAGAAGAGTGGCAACTGGGATTAATTGCAAAGAAGTGCAAGATCATGCACATAGGGAAGAGAAACCCTGAAGCCACCTATAGGCTGGGGTGCTGGCAATGACAAAGGAAGAAAGAGACTGGGGCATCATCATCACCAATGACCTGAAATCATCCAAGCAGACCTCTAAAGCAATAGGTAAGGCTAGGGGGATGTTAGGGTGTATTAGTAGGGGTATCACAAGTCGTAAGAGGGAGGTAATAATCCCTCTTTACAAGACACTGGTTAGGCCCCATCTGGAGTACTGTGTGCAGTACTGGAGGCCACACCTTCACAAGGATATTAATCAAATTGAGGAAGTCCAGAGAAGGGCAACCAAAATGGTGCAGAGACTGCATCAGAAGACATATGAGGACAGATTAAGAGAGCTCAATATGTATACTCTTGAGCAAAGGAGGGAGAGAGGTGATATGATTGAAGCATTCAAACACCTTAAGGGCATAAACAAGGTGAGAGAGTCTTACATGTTTAAATATAAGAAAAATAGCAGGACAAGAGGACACAACATGAGATTAGAGGGAGGCCGATTAAGGGGGAATGTGAGGAAATTCTTTTTCACAGAAAGAGTGGTAGATGCATGGAATGGCCTACTTCAGGAAGTGGTGGCTATGAATACAGTGCAGGGCTTCAAACAGGCATGGGATAGGCATAAGGGAGCAATACAGATGAGTATGAATAGATAGGCCACTGACAGAGCAAAGGCTGATGGCACATTTATAAGTTAGAAAAAGAAATGGGCAGACTGGATGGGCCTTGCAGTCCTTATCTGACATCGACCTCTATGTTTCTATGTTTCTGTGATTAACAGTGACCACAGCAGAGCCACAGAACGAATGATGTGTACTCTGCTGGGTGAAAGCACAGCACAATGATGTCCTGCTATAGGTGACTGCAGGAGTGCAAGTGGACAGTGTGTGGGAGGAGGCAGAGGGGGCCAAAGGAAATCTGTGTGTCTCACATTCTCTTCTCTGTCAGCGGCACACGGGGTGGCTGCAGCAATCAGGGACCGCCCACTATCGCACTGTCAGCCCAACACAGAGATGAATGGCTGACCCTGCAATGATGGGGTGGCCCCTGATTGCTGCAGTGAAATTGTTTCAACTTGGTGGCACTTTTGGAAACCAGTGCCATCAGCACAGTTTGCCTGCATTGGTCCACCAGTGCCAAGCCCCCAAATGCAGTGCTGCCGTTGGCTGCCACAGTGCCACACCTCCACAACCCACTTCTCTCCTAAGCTGCCACATAATGTTACTTGCTCATGCATGCAAGTAAACATAAAAAGGCATACTCACAATCAAATAATGCAATACACCCCAGGCATATACTAAATATAAGGGGGGATATCTAAATTAAAGAAATTAATCAAGAGGGAAAAAAACAAGATTGAAATGAATATTGCCCACACTAAAGATAACCTGAAATCTTTTTATTCTTACTTTAATACACATAAAAATGCACCTAAAGAACTGGAATCTATTACTCACAATGGCAAATAAATTTCTAATGATAGTGAACTTTCAGAAGTTTTCAATGAATATTTCTGTTCGGTTTTTAACACGAAATCTGATAAATCTGATATTCAAGTCCTAGGAATAAGGAACTAATCTGATAAATCTGATATTCAAGTACCAGGAATAAGGAACAAAACTGCACCAATTACATTTACTGTAGAGGAAGTTAAAACTTTGATTAAATCATTAAACACAAACTCATCTGCAGGGCCCGACATCACCCCTAGGCTACTACTAGAAACCATTGACTCTATTTCCCCTCCCCTGGCTGTTTTGTTCAACAAATCCGTTGAAACTGGAATAATACCTGAGGAATGGAAGACATCTATTGTTATACCTAGTCATAAAAAAGGCCCAAAAACAAACTAACCAACTATAGACTGATTAGTCTTACTTCAGTTTGTTGCAAAACATTAGAAAGATTAATCAAAGATAAAATAGAAAATAATATTTCAAACAATGAATGGGTGGATAAATTACAACGCAGATTCACCACAAGCTGCTCATGCACAACTAACTTTATCTCTTTTTACAATCAGTCAATCATAATTTATTTGTAAAAGGCACCTTTCTTCAACCAAGGCGCCTGTACATACCATAATTAATACAGACATACAAACATAATTATTGATTTAAATAAAACCTTATATGTACATTCACTATAAATTAATACTCACTAAAATCACCATATCCAGACTCAAACAAATAAGTCTTGAGTCCAATTTTAAACTCTTGGATGGTCAGGCAATCTCGTATCAATAACGTCAGTTCTAGTCTGGACCAAAATATATATATTTTTTTTTTAGTTTTTGTTGACCGGGTAAGTGCACTAGGCAAATCCTGCCTATTTTCAGGCATGACCCAGGGGAGGGGGATACAGATGAATGCCAACTGACCTTGAACCAGATGAAACTGTTGATGGTATTTTTAGTGAATGAGGGAAATTTGGCCAGGACACCGGGGAAATTTCCCTACTCGTCAGAGGGGGAACCTCTGTCCAAGATGGCGGATGCACCCTTGCCTTCTGAGGAGGGAGCTATGGAGGTGGGAGATTTGGTCTTTGCTCCTACCTCTGATCAAATGGAGACCACAATGCCAACAACTGATGTTTTGCCTGTTGCTGTTCCTACTTCAACTTTAAGTTTTGCTGCTCATACTAAGGATGTTATACATAGCCCTTTGCTTACTTCTTATGGAACTGACTTGCTGACTTGAGTGCCTACAGTCGACTTACTGGAGGATTTTACTTCATCTGATTCTGAAAAACACTGTTTAACAGCACAAGAGATCCGGAAGCATTTTGCAACGGAGGAGCGCCGTTTTGCTAGTGCAAAACTGAAAATGCACAGAGATATGCAACGCCTGAGAGCCAACAGCAAAGATGCATCTTCCACTCAGGTGGAAGCTCTTGAAGATTTACCTGACTTGTCTCCTTTACTGCCTGTTGCTGTGACAGGCTCTGACCCAACCAGTGCATCGGTAGCTGAAGCCCTACTGCCTGCTCCCCTACCGCCTACAGTACAAACGGATTTGGTTTCCTTTTCACAACCTGCTTCCATTACATCACAGAGTTCCTCACGTGTACAAGACTTATCTACAGTAAATGCTCCCCTGCCACCTGCAGTACAAACAGATTTGATTTCTTTTCACTACCTGCTTCTATTTCGCCAGCAGAGCTCCTACATGTACAAAGAATCATCTACAGTAAATATTAATAGCGCTCTACCTGGACTGTTGAATCAGCTCTGAGAGGTGCTGGCTGGGTTCAGGGTACTGTCCCAGGAAGTTGGAAGTCTGGTCCGTCTCCAATTCGGTCCCCCTGCCCTGAAGATTTTCCAGAGCTACAGAGCAAGATAGGTGCTTCAAAAGTCACTACTGACCCCTTGTGTATCCCTCATGAACTGGAAATTACACAGAACCCTGTGTTGGATTATCTGAAGGGTTCTCCACCTCTGGCTTCTCTTTCTACTACTTCTATAGAGGCTCTGGCTCCCCCACCACCACAGCCCCCCCCAAAATATCGGGACCAAGCCGTTCGTATTCTTCATTCTTTAAATTTCCAATCCAGGCTGCTAAGAGACACAACGCTGTTCGCTTGGCATACCGGGGGTACCTGAGCCACCTGATCGGGTCTATGTGGCACATACACTTCTAAAGGATTCTTTAAAATTCTTTTCCCACAAAATATATGTGTTAATTCATATCTCTGGTGAAACCACGCTTGACATTAGTTTCAAACATCTAGGGACTGGAGCATTTTGGTCAAAGTATAATCTTCATGGACTACTGCATTATGGACCCCATTTCAGGCTATTCCTCTTTCTAAACCTACTTTTAAGATGATCACTATTCTGTTTCATAATGAGGGAGTTGAGGTGGAGGATGTTGTGTATTGGCTGAAACAGCTTTGTGACGTCCAGGGACAGCCTGAAGCCATTTTGGATACCGAGAACATTTGGACTGGGGGCTGGAAGTTTAAAGTCTTGTTATGATCTAATGATTCCGGGGTTGTACATCTGCCTAACTCTTTTTTCATAGGCCGAGATGGGGGGGTCTTGTTCTACCCAGGCCAGCCAAAGGCTTGCTATTGGTGTGGTGAACCTGCACATCTTAGTAATGTATGTGATAAAATGAAATGCAACGTCTGTGGGGAATTGGGCCACATAGGAGCACACTGTTTGAATGAATGTAGATGTAACCTATGTGATGAACAGGGGCACACCTTTCAGAATTGTAAATGGGCTGCACATAACCAGGAATTTCATGATGGTTGAGTGGACCAGTGCTTTATTATTACACAGGCGCAGAAGGCCCGTCTCGGACCACCTTGGCTGTACCTCTCCTAAGGCAGCCCAGCCCTTACTGCAGGCTTCAGTGCCTGTTGTATCCTCTGAGGTCGTACCTCAGATAGTTTCCTCACAAATGACCCTTGCTTGAGATTTCTCCTGTCCCTGATCCTGCCCAGTCTAATTTTCCTGTTCAGGACCCAGTCCCAGGTCCAAGTACTATGCCCCCCAAGTGCTTACAGTGTCATACATAGAAGGTCACTGAGAAATAATCCTTGGGTTGCACCATCTCCTGTGAGTGGTCCGAACCCCCAGTTCCTTTATCTAATTCTTTTGAACTTCTCCAACCCCTTTCTGATGACACTGGAGGTGAGTCGGACTCTTCCTCCATAGCTTCTTCTCTCCCTGACGGTACCACTGACTCTGAGTTGCAACTTGGCACTGGCCTTTCTCAGAAGCAAAAGGCCAGAGTAAAACTTAAGGGAAGAAGGTGGTTGGGAAAAGGAAATTGTAAAATGTATTTTTTGTCTGTTTTCTTTTTTTGTTGCTATGTTTCACTTTGTTTGCCATACTATTAATGTAAATAGTATGAAGCGTATGGCTAAAAGGAGATTGATTTTTTCCTTTCTACGGCTTTTGCCTTTGGGTTTAATTTTATTACAGGATACAAGACTTCATACTACACATGAGATCCGACAAGCACAACAGGACTGGTTACTGGGTCCTTCTTTGTGGTTGATTGGTCAGGACTCTTGTTCGGGACTGGGAATTTTAATTAATATCCCAGACTTCCGTTTGCTAAAATTGTTTGATGTAGCCCCTGGTAGGGCACTTATTATAGATTTTGTCATTGGGTCCTGTCTTTACTGGGTGATAAACATTTATGCCCCTCAAATCAAAACTGAACGCATAGCTTTATTTACTTTGCTTCATCCTTATTTGCATACTTCCTTTCAGGTCTTGTTTGCTGGTGGCTTTAATTGTGGCCTGAGTCTTCAAGATAAGAGCTCCTTTGCTGCTACAAAGAAACTGTTTTGTGATTCCCACAAATTGGGTAAATTGGTTCGAGTCGCCCACTTAACGGACTCCTATCTCTCCTTTACTACACAACACACCCCACCTTCCAAAAGAGTAAACTAGCCACACGTATTGATTATGTGTTTTCCTCTCCTACAGTACCAATTATTTCTGCTGAAGTTCAAGCGGTTGAGTTTTCTGATCATAAGCTGCTTTCTGTTGGTTTTGGTTCTGTTGTCTCTTCCTGTAAAGGTCCAGGTATTTGGAAATTCAACACATCTTTGTTGCAGATTCCGATGTTTATGCAGTCCCTCCTGTCCTTCATACAAGCCCGTAAATCTGTTTTTATTTGTTATGAAGATCCTGTTCAGTGGTGGTTAGACACGAAACATGATCTGGTCACTTTTTTAAAAACTTACAGTAGTTTAAAATGTAGGAGGGATTACCTAGACTATTTACAGAAGAAGGTACATTTTCAATCATTATTAACCATCGCGTACACGACGGGGCAAGACCTTACTCAACAAATAAAAGTCCTACAGAATGATATGTTGACTTTCCAGTTACGGCAATCACAACAACTTTATTACCAATATAAATTCTGTACTGTTCGAACACGTGATGTTGTTTGTCCTTTTGTATCTAATTCCTGTCAGGCCGGCCGAAAAAATATGACGTGTCTTCTAAATTCAGAAGGGACCTTAAGCTCCTCACAAACTGAGATTTGTCATATTGTAACAAAGTATACTACAGCCCTTTTTTCTCCCATCTCTGCTGTGGCTGGTAACAGTGCAACTTTGTATAGTGACCTTGATATCCCAGCTCCCTCACAGCTATGTCAGGACCAGGTTTGTTCTGCTATCACGGAGCAGGATTTGACATTGGCTATTTCTTCATTACCTGTACAGAGAACTCCTGGTCCGGATGGTCTCCCAGCTGGCTTATATAAGGTGCTGGGTGACCATTTGGCCCCAGAACTTACATCTGTGTTTAATTCTCTGTTAACATGTGAATCTCTCCCTTTGGAATTTACTAAGGGTACTTTGATTTACATTTATAAACAGAAAGGTGATATCCATTCTCTAGAGAATTGGCGACCTTTATGTACGTTGAACACCGACTTTAAGCTCTTAATGAAAATTATTGTGAAGCGTTTGGTGAGGATAGCAGAGGTGGTTTTGCATCCCGCCCAATCCTGTTCTGTACCTCAAAGGAGAATTTCTGATCATTTGATCCTCTTACAAGAATTATTTTCTCATGGCTATGCAGGTCTGGCTTCGGGACTTGTTGTCTCCGTAGATCAGAAGGCTGCTTTTGATTCGGTTAGGCATGATTTTTTATGGGAAGCACTTTGTTTTCTGCATATACCTGATGTTATGGTACGCTGGATCCGTGCTTTCTATAGAACGGCTACTGTTGTGCCTATAGTGAATGGTTGAATAGGACCCATGATCCCCATAAAAAGGGGGGTTCGTCAGGGCTGTCCTTTAAGCCCGTTGTTATATGTATTTTTTCTTGATGTTTTGCTCCGTCGGTTGAATACTAATTCTCAGATACAGTCAATTTCTAGTTGTGCCTTATGCTTGCCTTATAAGGCGATCGCATATGCAGATGATGTTTGTTTTCTTGTAGCTGATGCAGCCTCAGTGGTTCATTCTCTCCACGAGTGCTCTATTTTTGGAAACTTCTCTGGTGCTGTTTTAAATTACACTAAAAGTCTAGTTATTCGGGTCAGTTCAGTAACCTCCCCCTCGGACCGTATTGGCCCGTTACATTTAGTTGAGGTCCCTATTCGCATTTTGGGAATTTTATTAGGGACACAGGACTCAGATTTTTTTAACTGGAATGTTAAACTGCAACAAGGTAAACTTCAGGTGGCCTCCTGGAACTGGGGGCAGATAGGGAAAAAGAAATGTGTTTTCTTAATTAAAAACTATTTGATCTCTACTTTCCTTTTTCTGAGTTATGTATTCCCTATTCCACGACAGCTAGAAACTGCTGTCTTTAGCCTGTTTTTTCAGGCTCTTTGGGGTAGTAAGTTAAACCCAATAAAGTGGAATATCACTTATTTACCTATCCCTGAGGGTGGCGTTTGTATGGTTAACCCTTTGTTATTTTTTTCTTGTATTTTTTTCACTGCAAACCTTAGGCCTTTATTGATTCATGCCCAAAGGGGGTGGGAACCTTGGTTTTATGACTCTTGCAGGATTTGGTTTCATCAATGGGGAAACTAATTCCTTAGCTGTGTTAAGACAAGCTGTTGGTATACCAACTTACGTAAAACATATGTTTTTACATCTCAGACAATGGAAGGTGTCTGTTCAGATGTTATTAAATCATTCACATAAAGTTTTATATAAGAAATTACTCCTGACAGTTTGTGCTGTATCAGTACCCTTTGATAAGTGTCCTGGTCAACACCTCCCTTCCATTTTGTTATTGTGGAAATGTAAGAGGGTTCCAGCCAAAATGTGGGATTTTCATTGGCTTTCATGCCATGAAAAGATTAATGTAAAATCAAATCATAAACATAAGCAGTCCCAAGATAGAATGTGTTCTCGCTTATTATGTATTACAGAACTTGAAACTATCCCTCATTTATTTTCTGACTGTTCCGTTATCAAAAATTGGTGGTTATTTTTGGCACAGGCATGGGATCCCCTTTGCTTCAGTTGGTTACTTATTTGAATCTTGTATATGGGTTTTTTCTCCCCAGTGGTCAAAATGGCACCAGGACACTTTAAACCTTGTTTTTGTCTGCATTAAATGGAATATTTGGATGGTGCATTGCATGTTTTCTTTACAGCAAAAGGACTGCTCCTATTTGGAGCTCGAAAAAAAGATTGTACAAGATTTAAAAGAAATTTATGAGCATGAACGTACTCTATACTCAGATATGACACTTTTGGAACTTTGGAAAGCTCTTCCTTGGACCACTGACTCTGATTTTACAGTTTCCTGAATGATTGTATAATACTTATCCTGTTTTTCCTTTGTTTTGTATTATGCTTTGTGTACTATTGTATGATTTTTGTCTCAATAAAACTTTCCCCTACTCTTTTCGATAAGTGCCATGGGATCTTTAACATCCACCTGAACTATCACCAATCCAGGCAGATGGGACTTCGGTTTAACGTCTCATCCAAAAGACGGCACCTCAGAAGTGCAGCACCCCTCTCATGCTGCACTACAGTGTCAGTACTGGGATATTAACCAAAGTGCCAGATATGGGAACTGAACCCACAGCCCTCTGATCTCCCAGCCTCAGAGGTGAGCGTACTACCTACTGAGCCAGTGGATGATATACTACCAAGGCATTTGACAAAGTACCACATAAAGAACTAATCGATAAACTGATAACATTTGAAATAAGTCCCCTGATTTTTAACTGGATCCATAACTGGTTGCAGGAAAGCACACAGAGGATGAGAATTAGGGGCAATCTTTCATAAATAAGGGAGGCGATGAGCAGGGTGCCCCAGGGCTCTGTCCTGGGACTCACTCTATTCAATCTGCTTATAAGCAATATCAGCATTAACATTACTAACACTATCACAAAGTTTGCTGATGACATGAAACTAGAGGGTGAGATAGATACTTTACACACATTCCATACAATACGCAGTGACCTTCACATAATAGAACAGTGGTGCACAGCCAATAAAATATCAATAATGTATGAGGAGCTCTTATTTCTGTCGAAATTCAGACAGTTTATCATGTTGTTATGGTATTGATGTGACGTCAAGAGGTTGTTAACCCCTCTTAACTATGACACATTGATACCACAGTAACACGATTCTTAGTGTGCATGCTGAGATTAAGGGCCATGGCCCATGGTGAATGGGTGAGTACTACAATTGAGGGAGCCTGGAGCAATGAAAAAAAAGTAAGATTGCTCAGCCCCTATCATGGAGCTTCTGATCAGCAGCCGTGGTGGTTGTTCCTCCATTAGCTTTATACTGTTTTTAGCCCCATACACTATAAAAGCTTAATGGATGGGAACTGATTATAACCACGTTGAACACAGCTCGTGGTTTCGATGACAACTATAAACCTCTCGAGCTGTGCTTTCAAGGTTTACCTAGTTGTCATAGAAACCGCTCGATGTGATTACAACATGGTTATTGTCGGTTTCCCATCCATTATCCTCTATCTTAACCAAGAAAAATACAGTGTTACACTTCAGTTAAAATAACCCTAATTATACATACTACATAAACAACCAAATGCTTAGAGATTCAGCCAAAGAACGTGACCTAGGGATTATAGTTAAAAATAATCTCACATCCAGGAATCACTTATAACACATAGTACAGGCAGCTAATTCAATTTTAAACAGAAGAAACATACCTTCATCAACAGAACTGAATCCTTTATAATGACACTTTATTAAACTTATATTAGGCCTTATCTAGATCATGGTTCACCATTCTGGAGTCTGTACTACATAAAGGATAAAAAATTACTAGAATCAGTCCAGGAAAGAACAATTAAATTAATATCCAATTTGAGGCACCTGTCTTATGAATGCTAACTATGAAAGACTGGTCTAGTCACCCTGGAGGACAGAAGAACTAGGGCTGACATGTTGCAACTCTACAAACTACTTAACAATCGGAAACTAACTGACCAATGTGGATTCAAATATTTAATTTCATTTGTATGACTGGGACAATTTAATAAATCTTCAGAGTTACCTTAACTGTGTGGATTTTATGAGTGTCAGATCAAGTGACTGCATTTATTTGTATTACAGGCACCTTATCATTTTTATTAGAGGCACCTTAATTGCCTACATTATTTTTTTTTTAGCCCACTTTCACATCTGTAGTTTACCAGCGCCATACACTAGAGGGCATATTCACCTTCTAGTCTGCAGAGCTGTATCAACCCCCTGATCCCCCACCTGCTCATCTGCCTAACGTCAGGTGCCACTGCTTCACACAGCTGCCTCTGATTTAGGTCAGGCACCCACCCTGCATCCCACCACAACCTTACCCTGCAACATCTCTCCATCCTCTGACTTTCCAAGGGTACAATTAGTTATCATGCACACCCACATAGGGAAACCCCCCACCTGCCTGGACCCTCCTAGTAGTGACACTCCTCACTATACTGTCACCCCAAGCGACAGGGGTTAGAGGGCACTATGATCTAACAATAACAAAATAAACCCCCAATTAAAAAACTATCCCTTGGGAGACAGGGTGTGGAATTGCTATTGCAAGTGAGCTGTAGACAAGCTACTCAACTATAACTAGCCCTTCCAAGTCAGTGACTGGGGACAGCACCCCTGCCACGATCATTATATGGGTTAAATCTCCTAGGGGCCCTAGCCCACAGCAATGTACCTTAAAACAATGAAGGCACCAGCAATGGCAATACTTTCTCAGACTGGTGCCGCAGATCCTATCACTAAAATTGGGTAACATCCACTCAAACCCTGGTCCACCCCAGGGGGGTGAACTCGGCTAAGGCCCCCCAGGTTACCTTAAAAATTGCCTCCCTGAACATTGGCAGCCTCCTACCAAAGATGACTTAGTTCAAAGCCTGGGTGAGACAAACCAGCCAGACATCAACTCACTCAATGAGACATGGCTATCCTCTAAAACCCCAGACACCTCTATCTCCCTGCAAGGGTGTAACCACTTCTGGTTAGGCCATATAGGCAAACAGGGAGGACGATGACTAGTCTACCTACAAAACACCTTGCAAGGTTATAAAATCACCCTAGATGGAACCAATGATAGCTGTGAGTGCCTAGCAGCACACCTAATATTGGGGAATGGGAGGAAGAACCTAACCCTTATGACCGTTTACATTTCCCCAGGAAAACAACAAGTTGGACTAGACACTTTTGCCTTGCATTACAAGTAAGTAAGCCAGAATCGAGAAATTGTAGCAGGTGCTTTTAATGTCAATTGGAAGGCAAAATCTAGCACAGGTTACAAAGACCAAATGCACAATCTTTACCTTACACAAATTGTTACAGAAAACACCAGAACTAATTACAAAACAGGCACTTCAATCCTTATAGACCGGGTCCTCACTACCCACCAAGATAGGATAAAGGAGGTTACTGTGATGCCTGATGTTCTGAGCAACCACTCACCAATTGTGTGTAGTTGGTCCACCAAACTAATCCGGCCAGCTCCCAAAACAACCTACAATAGGGTACTCCACAAAGAGTCACTGAATGCATTCAAAGTCCACTTGTCCCAACTAAACTGGCACCAGCTAGATTCCACCATCAACACTGATGCAGCTCTTGACCACTTCATAACTGTGTTTAATGCTGTTGCAGATAAATTTGCATCTTTCAGGAAGCGGTTCATCTGAATGGACTCTGCCACATGAGTTACACTACCACTGCTTGCTCAAATGCAGAACAGGGACAACCAATGGCACAAAGCCAAGGAATCCGGCACACTGGCAGGAATACATGGCAGCTAGGCATAGGTGTACTAAGAATATTAGACAGGCTAAGGCTAATGTTTATAAAAAGCAGCAAACTAGCTGCTTGAGAAAGGAGAAGGAATTCTGGGAATCGCTAAAGGATCTCCTGGGTGGGCGTGATAAAACATCACCAACATGCTCAACTCAAGTGGAAGCATCACACTCAACCCTTTTGAGATAGCCAATTAATTCAATAAAGCCTTCACTGACCTTAGCGCTGTCCTCCCCCCTGAAGACAAATCCACTGTCACCACTGTATCCCATGATGACACCCAAAAAGACCAATATAGGACACAATTCCTCTTCAAATCTGTTTTGGTAAAAGACACGGTTTGCTATGTTAAGTGAGTACTGGGGAAGACAAGGATGGGAAGTGATTCACTTGATATGAAACTAGTTGCCCTGGTCCTGGATGAGATCGCCATCCCCCTGACTAAACTTTTTAACCTCTCCCTCAGATTCTCACAGTTCACCAAGGAATGGAAAAGTGCCCTGGTCTCCTCTGCCCACAAAAGTGGAGACCACACATTAGTTGCAATCTACAGGCCTATATCCATTCTCTCCCCACTGTCCAAAGCACTTGAGAGAATTACATCTGACCAACTCATCTCATGCCTCAGCCAGTATAATGTCCAGGGTGAACAACAACATGGTTTCTATAAAATGCACAGCACCTCCACTGCACTGATTGAATACACAAGCATGTTACACAAGATTCTTGACAAAGGACACCTTATGGGCTCTATTTACAGAGACCTCACCAAGGCCTTTAATTTAGTAAACCACGCGCTACTACTAATGAAGCTACCCACATTAGGTCTCTCTGCGGACACTGTGCTCTGGTTTAAAAGCTACTTCTCAGGCAGATCACAACAGGTTAAGATAAATGGGGTGCTCTCTGATGCTAGGCCTGTCACATCGGGTGTGCCCCAAGGTTCCGTTCTGGGGCCCCTTTTGTTCAGCCTCTTCATCAATAACCTTCCCAAATCCTGCCCTAGTTCCACTGTCTTATTTTATGCAGATGATGCAGTCATTTGTGCAAGTAACCCCTGCAAGGACTTACTTACTTCAGACCTCCAATGCAACTTTGCATCCCTTGAGAATTGATTCCAGCAGAACAAGCTTGTGCTCAACTACAAGAAGACCAAAACAATGCTCTTGTCAAGTGCACAGAAGAGAACTAAGGTACAAGTGCTCAACATCCTCAACAGTAAGGATGACCCTCTTGAACAGGTAGAAACTTTCAAATACCTTGGGGTCACCATTGACCAGACTCTAACATTTGCACTACATGTCGACCAAATCATCTGCAACATTAATAGGAGAATAGGAGCACTGTATAGACATAGGCACAACCTTACCCTGGAAACCAAAAAAGTGGCAGTTACAAGTTCCATCCTCCCCATAGTTGACTATGGCCTAACAGTCTATGGGAGTGCAACAGACACTGTGTTAAACAGGGTCCAGTTAGTCCTGAACAAGGCCTGCCACTTTGTAACTGGGACTGACAAATTCACACACACCTGCACTCTACTCTCTCACAAACTGGCTTCCCCTGTTGAACAGAATAAAATATCAAACCTGCCTACTAGGCATGTAAGCCCTCATAGGCCTGACCCACCAGGGCTGCAAGGTCTCCTACAACCAGCCCACAATCCTTACCCAACCAGAGGCATGACTATCGATACTTTGGCTGTTCCATTCAACTGAACAGCTCTAGCCAAATGCTCCTTTGCAACCAGGGCACCAAGCTGGTTTAATGAACTTCAGGTAATACAAAAGACACCAACTAAGCTTGGTCCTTTCAAATGGGAACTTCTAAATTCACTCCTACCTGGCTCCAAATGTAGTTGCTTCTCCTAATGAAACCCCATTCCATGCACTGTCACTTGTCAACTGCACCCCTACCCAACCCAACCCTTGCACCATCTGATCATGGTGCTTCTGCCCCCTAAGGACCCCTCTTACATGTGCACATGATGCCAACACCTTACCCACCACATGGTCTCCTCAAACTTGTGCTTCTCCTCTTTTCCAATGTGCCATAAAAGCACACAGACTCAACCTCTGACAATGCTCAGATCAGCTGCTACCTTTGTATAGCTCCTAGTACCTATGTTATGCTTTGCATTATTTGACCTATTGAATGTTAACTTTTGTTCACTTTGTATTGCCGAAACTGTACTTATGTTACTCATTCTGTTTTATGTCACTGAATCAATATTGTACAGCCTTTGTTAATCAGTTTTAATACTATCTTTGACATGGTGTAAACAAATTGTTATTCTGACGAGAAACCTTTGTAAATGAGCATTTCTGCTCAAAGGTGTATTTCCAAACTTTGAAATAAATAAATAAAACTAAACAGACATGCAAACCTTAGAAGCCACAACAAGCAGATAATAATATCAAGGACTAATATGTGCCAAAGAACTAATTTTTTTAGTTAGAGCAGCCAAAATGTGGTACTTGCTTCCACATGAAGTGGTAGACTCAAAAATGTTCACAGAATTTAAAAACAAGTTAGACACATACCTCAGCTGGAATGGGACCATAAACAACAGAGATACCCACTAGGAGTAGGAGACACGCAAATGATCTAATAGCCTTCTAGTGTCTTAACAAACTGAGTTAATCGAGTAAACTACTGTTATATACATTTCCTTGCTCCTGAACGATTTCACTCCAGTTTACAGCATCAAGCTCCTTATTTTAAATAGAGGACCTAAGCGGGACTTCTAAAAGCACTGACTTGAGATGCCAAATGGTCGATACAATAGCCACCATTTTTAATGAAGCAGTGTTTTTTTTATGTCTATTATATTCTCTAGGGAGAGTTAGATAATGTTGATAGTGAACCTTTATGTCTTCTCATTTACGAGCATTGGGTCTGTTTTTGTCCTTTGTATGCCTGTTGTTCTGACTATGTTCTAGGCATTTTTTACCATGGAAGGTAATTGGATCTGGCCAGTAACATCGTGGGAAAAAACATTGTGAACCAAAATAAAGTGGAGAAAACAGTGCCTCCCACAATGTCGGCAGCACATTACATCATGGCACATAACAATGCATGTCAGACAACACACCGGTCAGGATAACACACACTGCACAGTGACACCGACCAGGTATGTACAGTAGTAGCAACCACCCATGAAGGTGAACAGCACACATGGCCAGAACAAGCTTAGGGGGACACATCCACTCGTGCATTGTTCTGTGGTCCAGCGGTGCACACTGCCTGTCCATGGGTGCAGGATAGCATCCCCTTCCATAAGTCTACCACTCACTCTCACCACCGTTCATGTTCCTCTCTCCCACATGTCACCTCATCACTGTGCAGCAGCCTACCCCTGCCTCATGGACTGCATCTCCTGGGTGTCCCCACTACCGGCCCCTGTGCTGAGTTCGGTCCCTGTCAGTGCATGTTTCCAGTGTGGCCTATGTCCATCTGCCATCAGAGCAGTACTGTTCTCCATGCCCCTTTGCCACCCCAATCAGGGATATGTTGTGTGTCCTCCTTGCACTGTGGTGTGGTGTGCTTTGTTGGCCCCACCAGACCTCTGAACACCGTCCTGTGAGCTCCATGTGCAGATGTGGCCTCTGCCTGCTGTCCAACACCCAGCGTGTCCTGCTATCACTGTTACCCCTATTCTCCATTGTTCCACTTGGTGCCAGTGCTGGTGCTTGCCCCTGTCTGCAGCGTTGTGGTGGGGCCACTTGGGTCCTGCAGTGTACTGTCCCAGTATCCACCCTGCCAACAGTTCTCCTGCTGTGTGCCAGCACATCCTCCCTGCACCACACCTTTATATTGGCCATGTTCCTTTGCCGGTGCACTGTTGCTCTATGTGTCTTTTGTGTTTGCAGAATTACTGCCCAGCGACATTGTTTCATCACTTTATTTTGCACCTCACAATATTCTGGACTGCGAGGTTACTTCCACATTGTTTCTGCCACGATATTTCGGCCGTGATGTTACTGGCCAGATAAGGGCATCATGGACCTCTTTGAAACAATTAAGAGGTACTGAACCTCAGATAAGCAATAGACTTTAAAAGATTTTGAGTGCAAATCTCAACTCAAACTAATTTTGACCAAAGTACTTGAATTAGCATTGATTGGGACGGACTCATTTACAATCATTTTACAAGAAGTTTAAGAATGTCCTGTTTCCTTGATGGCTTTTATGAACTGTTGAATGACTGCCACAAGTTCCATTGGTGCCAGTTTTATGAAGTATTTCTGCACCTTAAATTTGCATATTATATGAAGTTTGCAATAACATGGCAATTTACAATATATTGGGCAAATTATAGTAACAAATATGAAGAACGAATATGCAACTACAATGAAACTACCCCAGGGAATTATCCCTATAAGTAGATAAAGAATGGGAATGGGAAAACCAATCATATTCATTTAAGGCCTTGGTAGGCTGATGCCTAAGCACTGATATGCGCACCGAGGTGAGGTGGATCATTAAGCATATCCAGATAGTCTCCTTATATGGTGGATGCAGGCATAATAGTTTCAGGTGGGACTGGTGGGAGGCTAAAAGTACAAGGAAGGAACTATAAAACCGGGGGCTTGATAGCATTTTTGTGTTTGTAAAGGTTAATTGGAGGAGAAGTTTGTGATTGTTTTGAGGACTGCCATTGAGATGGTAATAAGGGCTGTTTCCCTTGTAGCATAAGGGCCGTTCCCTTTTATTGGTCAATTCAAAAGGTGGACATCTTCAAATAATAATGACTTCCCTGTTTTAACTTAAAGACCAAATTATGCAAGACAGGCACTTGTGTCAAGTTAGTACTACTTGACAACTAAAGGCATCCCTGATGGCAGTCAGCCAAAGCTTTACCTATTCCCAGAGAGAATGGGATGAGGCTTCCTTTTGGGTCTGCTTTTACAACCTGAAACTCCCTTTATTGTATTTTGGTGGATTGGACTGCTTACTTTTGGAAAATAGTCACTGATGATCTATGCAGACATTAGATTTATTTCAGATGTTCCTTCTTTTAGAAATCAATAAGGCTATTTATTTGATATTTATTTGTAGTTCCCATAGAAACATTATCTACAGTATAAACTTTTAAAGCACTGACAACGTTATTTTAACTTATATTACTAATTGCTATCTATGGTCTTTTTAGGCAGGTAAGGGCTGGCTGAATTTATATATTTTGTTTAAATATTCATGAACAACTGTTTCAAGCTAAGGACAGTGTCTTGTATTAATTACGTGATTTCTATTTGTATGAAGTGCATTTTGTTTTTTAGAATATTGTAATGTCATATTGCTGAACAATAAAATCAATCCTACCTCAAACCTACAAAGGCAATCTCACCTCCCTCTTTCTGCTGGTGATAAACCTCCCTCTGCACCCCAGTATCCCACTAGCCCTCCCAACCGCCTTATTACACTGCCTGGCCACCTTTAGGTCATCCAATACGATCATTTGCAGGTCTCTTTCCTGCTTGGTGGTCATCAGTATCACTCCTCCCATTTTGTACTCTGCCCCCGGGTTTCTGTGCCCCAAGTGCATTACTTTGCACTTTTTTTATGTTGAAACCCAGCTGCCATACCCTTGACCACTCCTTGAGTTTTCTGAGGTCTCTGCTCATCTTTTCCACTCCCACTGGAGTGTCAACCCTATTTCATATTTTGCTGTCATCCACAGGGAGGCAGACCTTCCTTTCTAGCTCCTCTGCAATGTCACTTTTAAAGACCTGAAAGAGGACTGGTCCCAGCACTGATCCCTGGAGTGACCCACTGGTCTCCCTCCCTTCCTCTGAGTGAACTCCATTTACCACCACCCTCTGTCACCTATCCCCCAACCAATTTCTTACCCAGTTTACCACCTTTGAACCCACTCCTCAGCTACTCAGCTTGTGTACTAGCCTCCTATGTGGAATGGTGTCAAAAGCCTTACCATGTCTACTGCTCCACCCTGATATAATTCCTTGGTCACACAGTCAAAGAAATCTATAAGATTCATTTGATATGACCTCCCCCTGTGAATCCATGCTACCTTGGGTCTTGTAAGTCATTGGATTCAAGATATTCTACAATCGTTTCCTTCAGCAGTGACTCCATTAACTTTGCCATCACCAAAGTCAGGCTGACTGCCAATAATTTCCAGCCTCTTCCCTGTGATCACTTTTGTGAAGTGGGACTACATCTGCCCTCCTCCAGTCCTCTGGAACCACTGCTGTTTCCAATAAGCTGTTAAAAGGACTAAGAGGTGCAGCCAGTTCCTCATTGAGCTTTTCCAATACCCTTGTATGCACCCCATCTGGTCCCATTACTTTGACCACTTTCAGATTAGCGAGTCTCTTCAGGACACTCTCCTCTGAAAATGGACTAGTGTCCACCTCCCTCTATCCAGTTCTCCTGTTACATTTTTGTGGCCACTCCCTTTCTCCCTCCTTTGTGAACACTGAATAAAAATATTTGTTCAGGGTGTCTGCCTTTTCCTGGCCCCCCTCTGTACAGTCCCCCTTCCCTTTTTAATCTTATGCTCCCCCCCAGACTTCCTCCTTCCACTTACATACCTAAAAACATGTCTTACCCCTCTGTGTCACTGCCTGGAGTGTTTTCGCATAGAACATAGAAAGATAGAAATTGTCGGCAGATAAGAACCGCTAGGCCCATACAGTCTGTCCATAAGCCCTACACTTGTATGCAGCCTCTGACCCTACCTGGTCATTGGCTTTTTACCTCTCCTACCCACTACTAATGTTCCCTTCCCTCCACTGTCATTGCTCCCACCACCTCCTGTGGCAGGCTATTCCATGTATCCACCACTCTCTCCATGAAGAAAAACATCCTCATATTTCCCCTCAACTTGCCCCCTTCTAATTTCATATCATGCTCTCTTGTTCTTGTACTCTTCCTATAATGGTAGATGTCATCCCCTGCATCTTGTTTATGCCCTTAAGGTATCTGAATGTTTCTATCATGTCCCCCTGATCCCTACTCTCCTGTAGTGAGTACATATTGAGATCCTTTAATCTCTCCTCATATGTTTTCTGGTGCAAGCCCTGTACCATCTTTGTCATCCTTCTCTGGACCGCCTCCATCCAGTCGATATCCTTACGAAGGTGCAGCCTCCAGAACTGCACACAGTACTCCAGATGAGGCCTTACCAGTGTTTTGTACAATGGCATCACCATCTCCCACCTTCTGCTTGTGATGCCTCTGCCTATGCACCCCAGCATGCCACTGGCCTTCATGGCCGCTTTTGTACTCTGCTTGGACACCTTTAGGTCATCTGGAAAAATAACTCCAAGGTCTCTTTCTTCCTTGGTGATAGTCAACAATTCTCCCCCATCCTGCACAGTAGATCTGCCCAGGGTTCCCTCTTCCCAGGTGCATTATTTTGCACTTCTTTGAATTGAATCTCAGTTGCCCCATCTCCAACCATTTTTCAAGCTTCCCCAGGTCCCTCGTCATTGTCTTCGCCCCTTCTGGTGTGTCCACCCTGTTGCAGATGTTGGTGCCATCTGCAAACAGGCAGACTTTTCCCTCCAGCACTTCCACAATGTCACTAATAAAGACATTAAATAAGATTGGCCCCAGGACTGATCCCTGAGTTACCCCGCTGGTCACTCCTCTCTCCCCGGATTGGATTCCATTTACCACCACTCTCTGCCTACTGTCTGTTAGCCAGTTACTAACCCAGTTTACCACCTTTTGCCCCATGCCCAGACTATTCATCTTGTTAACCAGCCTTTTATGTGGGACGGTGTCGAAGGCCTTGCCGAAATTGAAGTAGGCGATGTCCACCCCCCTCAATTTACCTCCCCTGTCACCCAGTCAAAAAAATCTATCACATTAATCTGACATGATCTTCCTGCTGTGAATCCATGCTGTTTCGGATCCCTGGGCATTAATGGATTCTAAGTATGTCACTATTCTTTCTCTTTTTATATACTTTTTATTTATACCATTTTTATAAATTACACATTCACTTTGAACATGCATAATTGCCTTCAGTCAAGTTCATGAGGGTACAATATTAAAGAAAAAAAGAAAAAAGGGAAAAAAAGACAAAAGACATTGTCTTCCTCTAAGTAGAATATACTAATGTTATTGTAATTCAGGTCTGATAATTTATCCATTTATAATGTTGTTTAATCCCTCTCTCTAGTTAGTATTAAAGAAAAAAAATATTATTTAGGAAACATTGCCAAGTTATATTAATATTTTAAATTCATCAAAAACATTAGAACAAATATGTAAGTAAGAATTCAACCAAATTTCTTTATAACATAGTAATCATTAAATATAGTGATTTTTATAAGCCAGCCAATCAACCCACTTCATCTGCCATCTCTTCAGCAAGAGCTGAAAATTCTTTATCAGAAGGCGTTGGAGATTCTCCTTCCTGAGATGAATCAGATTCATATTGGGCTCAAATAAATGCCACTAGTTGATCCAATTAAAAAAAAATGTAAGTCTTGCCCTTAAAATTAATGTGCATCTTAGCAGGTACAAACACTTGGAAGGATCCTCCGAATTACAAAACGTCTTACCTGTAATTCAGGAATTTTCTATGCCACTGCTATGTTTGATAAGAAAAATCGGGGCACATAAAAAATCTATTTGACTTGCAAGTTAGTGCCCCTTTCACTCGAGATAGTATGAAAGAAGGTATCTATCTGAATCAAAAGCGAAGCTGATAAGTATGGTTGTTTTTACTTCTGAATTGATCAATATACGGTGGAAGTTATGTCCATACTTCTTTGATTCTTGTAAATCCTGTAAGCTTTTGTAATAAAAGGCACATTCTCTGCTAGTAAGTTGGAAATGTGAACAAAGATGTCTTTAACTAATTTCCTTAAATTTTTAAACTCTGCATCTAAGATATTTGGAAGACCAACAACATAGAAACATAATGACGGCAGATAAGGACCGCTTGGCCCACCCAGTCTGCCCATTTCCCTATCTAATGGATAAGCTGCAGATCCTAGTTAACCAGCAGCCTACTTTTTCCTACCCCCACCCCCTAGAATTGCCTTATGACTGTCCCATGCATGCTTGAATTCCACCACTGTTTTTGACTCCACAATCTCCTCCGGAAAACCGTTCCATGCATCCAAAACCCTCTCTGTGAAAAAATAATTCCTTAAATTACCATCTTCAAATTGTGCCCCCTTGTTCATGCACACCTCTTTTTTTTGAAAGATGCTACCCTCTTGGACTTTGTTGATTCCCTTGAGGTACTTGAAAGTTTCTATCATGTCCCCCCTCCATCCTTTCCTTGAGGCTATACATATTAAGCTCCTTAAGTCTCTCTTCATATGTCTTCCGGTGCAGACCCTGCACCATTTTAGTTGCCCTCCTCTGGACAGCTTCCATCTTGTCTATGTCTTTGCAGAGATTGGGTCTCCAGAACTGCATGCAGTACTCCATTTGGAGTCTCACCAGCTGTCTGTACAGAGTGATTATAACTTCCTGTTTTCTACTGGTGATGCCTCTCCCTATGCATCCCAGTATCCCCCCAGCCCTCCTTGCTGCCCTCTTACATTGCTTGCCCACCTTTAGGTCATCTGATATGACTACCCCCAGGTCCCTTTCCATTTTTTTTAGTATCTCACCCCCCATTGTGTACTCTTCCCCTGGGTTTTTGTTTCCCAGGTGCATTACCTTGCACTTCTTAGCATTGAATCTAAGCTGCCATACATTTGACCATTTCTCTAACCTTGCCAAGTCCCTTCTCATCCTTTCCACCCACCTTGTGCATCAACTCTGTTGCAGGTCTTTGTGTCATCTGCAAAGAGACATCTTTTCCTTCAGTCCCTCTGCAATGTCAAGCTTAAAGACATTGAAGAGGACCAGTCCTAATACTGAACCCTGCGGTACCCCACTAGTAACCTCCCTTTCTTCAGAGTGGACTCCATTTACTATTAGTCTCTGTGTCCTATTCTCCAGCCAATTCTTTACCTAGGCTGTCATCTTGGGACCCACTCCCAGGCTGGCTAACTTGTATATTAATCTTTTGTGTGGGACTGTGTCAAATGCCTTGCTAAAGTCTAGGTAGGCCATGTCCACAGCCCCTCCCTGATCTACTACTTTGGTCACCCAGTCAAAGAAATCTATCAGATTCATCTGGCATGACCTTCCCGCTGTGAATCCATGCTGCCCTGGGTCCTGTGCCCCTCTGGCCTTTAGATATTCAACAATTCTTTCCTTCAGAAGTGATTCCATCATTTTCCCTATCACTGAGGTTAAACTTACAGGTCTGTACTTTCCTGCTTCTGCCCTGCTCCCACTTTTGTGAAGGGGAATCACATCTGACTTCCTCCAGTCCTCAGGTACCACCCCATCCTCCCATGATTTGTTAGAGAGGGTAGTCAGTGATGTCACTAGTTCTACCCTTAGTTCTTTTAGAATTCTGGGATGAATCCCATCAGACTCCATTGCTTTGTCCACCTTCAGTTTTAAGAGTTCTTTCAGAACCTTTTCTTCTGTAAATGGGGAGATATCAACTTCTGTATCCAGAGTGTTTCTATTGTTTGTTTTAGGTACCTCCCCCTCTTCATTTGTAAATACTGAGCAAAATATTTGTTTAGTATCTCTACCTTTCACAGTCACCTCTGCCCACCCCCTCCCTTTATTAAGCCTCACTATCCCTCCTTGGTCTTCCTTCACTCCTGATGTACCTATTAAAGGTTTTATCCCCTTCTTAACTGAGTTGGCTATCTTTTCCTCGGTTTGGGCCTTTGCTGTTCTGACTGCCTTCCAGCTTCCTTTTGCTTTAACTGATACAATTCTCTGTCCTGCTCCTTCTGTGATTCCTTGTACTTCCTGAATGCTTTCTTTTTCTTGAACCTTCACTGCCACTTCCTTTGAGAACCATAGTGGTTTTTACATCGTTTATTTTGTTTATTTGCTTCACACAAAGGCTCGTTACCTCTGTGATGGCAGTTTTATTATTCCCCATTGTTCTTCCACCCTCCTTCCTGCCCATTTGCTAGTGCATTCCTTGAGCACTCACCCATTTTGGCAAAGTCAGCCCTCCTAAAGTCCAGTACTTTTGCCTTTGTATGGCTTGACTCTATTGCTGTGTTTATTGTGAACCATACTGTTTGATGGTCGCTAGTTCCCAGATGGCTACCCACTTCTACATCTGTGATCCTCTCTCCATCTCCATTTGAGAGAACCAGGTCTAAGATTGCTCCCTCTCAAGTGGGTTCCAATACTAGTTGTCTAAGGCATGCCCCCATAGGGCATCTAGAATAACCCCACTCTTCGAAGTGGCTGCTGCAACTGCACTCCAGTTAACATCTGGCATATTCAGATCACCCATCAGCAATATCTCCCCTTTTTCTGCCATTCTAAGTTTACTTTCTATCATTTCCTTGTCCATTTCCTCCCCCTGAGAAGGGGGTCTGTATACAACCCCTGTGCGGATTGTGGTGCCATTGCCTGTCTCCAAATTGACCCACAGTGCTTCTTCTCCTCCCTGTTTACCCTTTTGTTCTTTTGCTTTGATTTCTTCCCTTATGTAAAGAGCTACTCCTCCTCCTCTTTTACCCTTCCTGTCCCTCCTGTAGATAGTGTATCCTGGTATATTTACGTCCCAGTCATGGTTTTGTGTGTACCATGTTTCTGTGACTGCCATGATATCCAGATGTTCCTCCTCCATCAAGGCCACTAATTCAGGAAGCTTGTTACCCAGACTATGGGCATTGGTACTCATTGCTCTCCATTTTTGATGGCTTTACCTTCTGTTGCAGCATCCCCCCTGACCTTTCTACCTCGGTCTTTTCTCATTTAGTACCCTGTTTTGTAGGAGAGGCTGGGACTTTCCTGCTGCTTATCAGTGCCTCCCCTCTTGACTAGTTTAAAGCTTGCCAATGAAGCACTTAAACTGATTGCTCAAAGACTTGTTCCTTCCTGGACAGATGCAGACCATCCTGCCAGTATAGGCTGGTGTCCCTCCAGGTGGAACCCCAGTCCCCAGTGAAGCCAAACCCCTGTGCTCCACATCATTTTTTCAACCATTGATTAAACTGCATGGTGCAAAGTACCCTTGCCTCACCCATGCCATTGACAGGCAGCACCTCTGAGAAGGATACTGTGTGCGCTACTTGTCTTAGGCCCCTCCCCAACTCTACAAAGTCCTCCTGCACTGCTCTAATCTCATGATGAGCAAAGTCATTTGTCCCTAGGTGGACAATGATGTCCATCTCAGACTCCCGTGCAGCTGTTCTCGTGATCCTGAAGATGCGCTTCCTGACCCTCCAAGCCATGGCACCAGGCAGGCACCTTACTTCAGTTTTCCCTGCTCCCCCCAGTTCTATCCCCCTAATAATTGAGTCCCCCACTAGGAGATGCTTCCTTTCCCTGTGGTGTCCTCTGTCTCCTTTCTGTGGGCCTCCCTTGTGACAGTTGTCCTCAGCCTCCTTAGTCTCCTCTGTGGGTGCATCCATAGGGGAACTATGCTCCCCCAGAATGGTGTATGGATTGTGGAGTGGAACAACTGACTGGTGTGCCTCTGTTCCACCATCCTCCCTTCCTGAGCCCACTGTGGTCCAACTGCTGGCTTTCTTTGCAACCTCTGGAGGTAGTGGTGGTGGCTCTGGTGCTCCCTGGATGGGGAGGTTCCTCCTACTGTCCAGTGTGGCCTGAGGGAAGGTTCCCTTACTACTGTCCAGTGTGGCCTGAAGACGGGCAACTTCCTCCCTCAGGGCACAGAGTTGTCTGCAAATAGGGCAGCATCTCGGACTCCAGAAAGACTCCCAGAAGACTGCTTCCCCACAGCCATTACATTGCACTACTCCCCACATGTTTATCTACTCTTTTTTTGTATGTGTGATTGATTTGTTATATAGAAATATATATATTATACAATGTGTATGCTTATATTGTCAGTGCAGTGTGCCAGAGAGATATGACAGTGATATGCACCTTACACTCTTGAGAATGATGTCAGAACCCCAGGTATAAAGGAACTATTTCCAGGGGTGGGTGGGGTGAGGGGTGGGCTGGGGTTGGAGCCTAAACTGTGCCCTCACAGAACAATCAGCTAAAAGCTCTGACCCACCACTGCGATGAGTGCCTTCCTGTCAGCAAGATGCCCTACACAACAATTTGACAGAGAAAATACCCTGCTAATCAAACAGATTAAAATCCAGACATCCAAGTCTGTCACAGGTAAACCTCCCCAGCCCCAAAACAGCCTGGTGATTTGTGCTCTGAAAGCAGTCAGCCCCAAAATAAGTCAGCTGTGTACCAGTACATACACAGTAAACAGTATTCCATCCCTCAGGGTTTAAACTCTTCATGCACTGAAAATCTTAACAATTGTAACAAAAGTAAAGTAAGATCCACCTCCCTCTGTTGCTTGAAAGACTGTCTTTCCTGATAATTCTAAGTTCCTTATTTCACCTTTCAGTTAGAAGTAGTCTCCACCTGCAGAATATTTGCTACAAACCAAAGACAATTGTAAGGTTCACCTCCCTCTGCTGTGAGCACTACTCACTTTCTTGCAAATCCTATGTTCAGTATTGCAGCTTCCAGCCAGAGGTAGCTTCACCTGAAGAATATTAGCTGTTCTGATGAGTTTGCTATAACACACTTGCTTATAACACTGTTGTTATTAGGTCTGTAAGACTCTTCCAAAGCTACTGACTGATAGGTAGCTATGATGTAAGCACGTATCGTAGATTTTTATACCTTATTTGGTTTTTCAATGTCTCTACCTTCTTGTGCAGGTTATAAGCTTCTTTGATTTGTGTTGCATTTGTAGCTTCCAATGCTGTAAACTTATTCTCTAACTTCATTATTTTATCAGCATTTAGTTCAGTTTTTTTAACATTCTCAGCAACAGTTTCTCTGTTAGTTTTAACCTCTTTTTGCAGAAAATCCAGTTTAGTGTTAAACGCATCTTACTTTTTCTCTTGGTGTTCCAGGACAGCGAGAACCCTTTCAATTGATTTGTTGAGAGATCCCAAGGTGTAGCTGGTCGGCATGTCATCACAGTGTGCTTTTTGATGTGCTGCCATTGAAGAGGGCTCAAAATTATGCTCAGAAGTACAGTACAAGTCACATTAAACTGTTCCATCAACTCACTGGTGTAGCATTGTTCAATGAGTTTCCTAATCTGTGCAGTGTTTAATTCAATGAATTATTAAAAGTTTAGTATTGGTTTGCAACCAACTGTTAGGAATACAAGCTTTAGTTTCAGCTGAGTGCTTATGAGTTTCATTTCAGAAGGTAGACTAAACAACTCTTAAGGAATGCTGTGATATTTATAAACAATGCTCTTAAGGAATGCTGTGATATTTATAAACAATGCAATGAAAATGCATTGCATAAACACTGCAAAACAGCTACTGCCATATCACTAAACAGGTACAAGTGAGTTGAATAGGCAGTGAAGAATGGCTGGAAAAGAATTAAAAGCTTCAACAATTCAAGCTGCCACTGCAGTAGAATCACACAAAAAAATGCTACACCAGTGAGTTGATGGAACAGTTTAATGTGACTTGTACTGTATGTGGTATTATTTCTCTTACTGATTCAAAGCTGGCAGTTGTTAATTCAGGGCAAGTGACAAATTGTTTTTCAATTCTTTCAGTTTCAATAGGTGAATATACTTTCTGTTGATTTTCAATTTTACCCAGTGGCAATTCCTTTGGTCTTTCAGTTGGGGAGGCTGCCACAGAAGCAGTTCAACTAGTGAGCTCACTGCTTCCCGAACTTTCAACTGACCGTAAAAAAGTGCTTCTCAAGGGGTTGCACATTAGGAGAGGCAAACTCCTCACTAGATGTAGCGGTAGTTCCACCTTTTCTTTTTTCAGACATGAATTTCTATAATAAAATAGAACAAAGGAGAACAGTATTGAAGCAAAAAAACAGCTAGCTAAATTCAGAGCACCTCTCAAGTGTGCCTGCTTAAACAGCTGCCATTTTGACCCCTCACTACTATTCTTACTTTAAGCAGTGCCTCCATGATCTTACCTACTGCTGAGGTGAGACTGATTGGTCTGTAGTTCCCTGCCTCCTCTCTACTACCGCTTTTGTGAAGAGAGACTACATGTGCCCTCCTCCAGTCCTCTGGAACCACTCCTGTGCAGAGTGACTTTGTGAACATAGCTGCTAGAGGTGTTGCTAGCTCCCTTCACAGCTCCCTTAATATCCTGAGGTGTATGCCATCTGGCCCCATTGCTTTGTCCACCTTTAGTTTTTTGAGCTCCTCCAGGACTCTCCCTTCTGTGAATGGACTTGTGTTTATCTCCCCTCTCTCTCCATGTCTGTTGCCCAGCTGTGGCCCCTGACCCTTCCCCTCTTCAGCGAGCACTGAACAGAAGTATTTGTTCAGTATTTCTGCCTTCTCCAGGTCTCTCTCCTTATACTGCTCTGTATCCCCTCTGAGCCTTATGATCCCTCCCACCCAATTTTCCTTCTTTAGCTGATGTACCTAAAGAAAGTCTTGTCCCCTTTCCTCACTGTCTGCACTAATCTTTCCTCAGTCTGCACCTTTGCACTCCTAACAGCCTTCCCCGCTTCCTTTAGATTTTTTGGGGTACACCTCCCTGTCTTCCTCCCTTTGAGTCTCTTTATATTTCTTGAAAATTGTCCTTTTGGCTCTTACCCTGTCTGCCACTGCTCTTGAGAATGATAGTGGTTTTCTTCTTTTCTTGCCTTTGCTTATCATCCTAATGCATTGGTTGGTCACTTCCTCCATGGCTCCCTTCAGGTATTCCTACTGCCCCTCCTATCTCCCTCCTCACCAGGGTCTCTTTGATACATCTCCCCATTTTAGCAAAATCCACCCTCCTAAAATCTAAGATCCTCACCTTAGTATGACTAGACTGTGTCTCTGTCCCCATGTCAAATCACACTATGTGGTGGTCACTGGATCCCAGCTGACCTTCCACCAAGATGTCTGTGATTCTGTCCCCATTGGTCAGTACTAGGTCCAGAATCACCCTGTCTCTAGTGGAATCACTCACCAGCTGTCTGAGGCATTCCTCCTCCTCCTGTACGGAATCCAGGATGTCTCGGCTCCTGAATGAAGCAGCTGCTGAGATAGTCCAATCAATGTCTGGTATATTGAAATCCCCTAGCAGTAATACTTCACCCTTTGTAGCCATTTCCTGAATTTGATCCACCAGATCCCTATCCATCTCCTCCCCCTGTGCTGGAGGTCTGTAGATCACCCCTGTGCTGATTGCAGTGCCATTGCCTGGCTCAAGGGTGACCCACAGTGCCTCAGTCTCCCTCTGTTTCCTCTGCACCTCTGTTGCCTTGATACCTTCTCTTACGTACAGGACCACACCTCCTTCCTTTTTACTCCCCCATCTCTCCTGAATAGAGCATAACCTGGAACATTTACATCCCAGTCATCACTGGCGGTGTACCAGGTCTCTGTTATTGCCGCTATGTCCAGGTCTGCCTCTACTATCAAGACCTCCAGGTCTGGGATTTTATTTTCCAGGCTGCGGGCATTTGTAACCATGGCCTTCCATGGTTTGCTGCCTGTCCCCCCTCTAACCCTGTGTTTGCCCACCTGCTTCTCTCCCAACCCCCTTTTCCCTTATTATGCTGCCTTCCTGACCCCACCTTTCCCTCTGTATGTGGTACTGGTGCCCCTTTCCTCATCCTACCTTCCTCATGTTCTTAATTTCTGGTTACATGCCTATTTGTTACCTTCTTGCTAGCTACATTAACTTGTGGGGGTGAGCAGTATGATTTACTCTGCTCTTTGTCTCTACCCCCCCCAGCTAGTTTAAATGCTTGCCAATGAAGATTTTAAACCATTCAGTAAGGACTCCAGTGTCTTCTCTGGAAAGATGCAGGCCATCTCCTCCGTACATGCCTTCATCCCCCCAGGTGAGCCCCCATTCCCCAATGTATCCAAAACCTTGTTCTCTGCACCAGCTCTTCAACCAAACATTGACGTTCTTGGTGCAGAGATCCCTAGCCTCCACCTTGCCATGGACGCACTTCCTCTTTTCAGTTTGTGCCTTCATGTTCCTTACCACTCTCACTGCTTATCTCTGTGTCTCCTGATACATCTCACTATCCACCTCCCTGTGCATCTCATTATACCTTCTGAATTATACCCTTTTAGTCTTTACCTTTTCTGCCACCTCTTTTGAGAATCATAGCAGTCTCTTTTTCCACTTGCTTTTGCTCACTTGCTTGATGCAGAGGTTTGTTGCCTTCCTTTTTAGCTTCTCCCACTGTTCCTCCACCCCATCCAGGTCATCCCTGAGGTATTCACCCATCTTTCTAAAATCTGCCCTTCTGAAGTCCAGGACCATTGCTATGCCTCAGGACCAGATCGAAAGGTGACAATTTGGGGGTCATAAAAGCAGTGGTAACCTCCAATTCCCTCAAATTTGTTAAAAGAAAATTACAATTTAAAAGTTAGTGGGTACTGAAAAAAGACCCCCCCAGAAAAAAAAACCTAGGTCCTACCCTGCATGAAGCAAGTTATAGATTAGGGGCCCTGCACCACAGCTCTGGAGTTTCAAGTCCAGAGCAATGCACCATGGGTTTAATGCTTTGTGTAGGACCTGCAGAGTCCTGTGCAATGCAAGCTACAGGGCTAGGGCCATGCCCTACAAGTCTGGCACTTTGCATATGACCCTACATCAAATAGCACACCTATGGGACATGGACCCAGACCTATAGCTTAGTCTTACATCACAAGGGTAGGGGATAATGAGGGTGTTGGAAGTTACTGTTGAAAACCTTAGCACCACATTTCCATATTTTGTTGCTTCAGTTATGTATTTGAAAACTGGTAAGCAGGAAAGGCACACTGAGCCAATGCTCATTTCCAGGTGTGACCTGGGGAGAGGGAACAGGAAATAAAATAAAAGAAGCATACACAGTATTAATGATGGGTACAAATAAAAGTGCAAACAGAGTCAAATTTAGCAAGATACAGTACATGTGCACATAAAAAGTAAATGGAACTAAGCAAATGTACAATGAGTGATTCTGATGTGCAAATAAAGAGACCAAAGCAGGTGGAATGAATGGCAATGCAGTTGCAGAAAAGGAAGGATCCTGATACAGGCTGTGGTAGAATCCAGGAGGAGGCCCAACAACAAGGATGGCAGGGTCCCCAGCAGGGGAGGATTAGGGAGACAGTTGACAGGAGAAGGTTGGGGGCAGGAAGGAGATTTGGTTGGTGTCCAAGAGAGAGATGGGGGAGATGGAAAGACAGAGTAAGGAGGGTGGCAGGTTCCAAAGGGAGGGAAGGTGATAGGAGAAGGCTGACTGCCCAGCAGGAGAGCGAGGGTGGGGAAGGGAGAAAGTGTGACAATCCCTGGAGTGGAGGGAATATGAGGCAGAGGGAGGTAGAGATGAGGGAGAACAGGTAAGAGGGCATGGACCCAAATGAGAACTTGGAGATGAAGGAGGCACAGTGGGACTGGCAACGTGAGGGTGGGGGGGTGGACAGGGAGGAGTAGAGGAAGCAGTGGTGAATATGAGGTGGGGAGTTGGTAAAAAATCAACAGAGGGCATTGCAGAGGGTGTCTAGTCTGGCAAGGGAAGAGGAGGGGGCAGGGCTATAGACCATATCCACATAGTCAAAGACCAGAAGCACCATTTTGGTAATAAGCTCTCGGTGAACCTGAGGAGGTAAGCAGTACTTGTTGCAGTACAAGGCACCATGTTTGGGGTGGATCTTTTGAAGAAGATGGCATCAACTGTGGGCAGAGAAGTCAAGCTTACTATCTAGCCACACATCAAGATAATTAGAGGAAAAAATCTCTGTGAGGGGGGTGCCATCCAGAGTGGAAAAGATGGGGGAGTCTGGGCAATTTCTGCTTGGTGCCATAGATCATGGACACTGTTTTTAGTGTTGACCCAGAGTAGGTTAGAGTGGAACCAGTGTAGGACATTGCAGAAATATTGCTGAAACAAGCCTTCCACCACTGCGGTTGAAGGGCCAGAGATGTAAATAACTGTCAGTTGCATACATGTGAATATGAAAGTTGGCACAGGCAGAGGGCAGGTCATTCAGGAAAATGAAGATGATGATGGGAGCCAGGATGGAGCTCTGTGGGACCCCAGCCTGAATGGGTAGGCAAGGTGACAGGACACCTTCTACCTCTACTGACTGTTGATGGCCCATGAGGTAGGAATGGTACCATTCAACAGTGGGAGCTGAGAGGCTGGCAGAGCTCAGCTTGTCCAGGAGGAGTGGATGGGCCATCAAGTCAAAAATTTGGGCCAGATCAATGAAAATGGCCACCGTGATGTGACCCTAATCCATGCCAGTGAAGATGTAATCAGTGACACACAGCAGGGTATTTAAAGGTCTCTGTCATATTCCCCCCCCTCCTCTCTTCCAGCGTGTACATATTGAGTTCCTTTGTCTCCCCTCATAGGGCATTTTATGCAGACCCGCTATCATTTTGGTTGCCCTCCTCTGGACCGCCTCAATTCTGTCTATGTTATTCCGGAGATGTGACCTCCACAACTGCACACAGTATTGTAAGTGAGGTCTTGCCAGTGATCTATACAGAGGCAGCACCACCTCTCTCCTGCTGGTGATACCTCTCCCTATGCACCCCAGCATCCCACTAGCCCTCCCAGCTGCCTTGTCATACTACCTGGCCACCTTTAGGTCATCAGAGATTATTACCCTCAGGTCTCCCTCCTGCTTGTTGGTCATCAGTAACATTCCCCACATTGTGTACTCTGCTTCTCCTATATGAAACAGTGTTGAATGCCTTACTGAAACCTAGGTAGGCCATATCTACTGCTCCACCCTGATCTAAATTTCTTGGTCACCAAGTCCAAGAAGTTTGTCAGATTCATTTGACATGACCTCCCACTCATGAATCCATGCTGTCTTGGATATTGTAACACATTAGATTTGAGATATTCCACTATCCTGTCCTTCAGCAAGAGTCCATTAACTTCTCCAATCCCAACCCTGACTGGTCTATAATTGCCAGCCTCCTCTCTGTTACCACTTTTGTGAAGTGGGACTACACCTTCCCTTCTCCAGTCCTCTGGAACCACTCCAGTTTAGAGTGAGCTGTTAAATAAGAATGTCAGAGGTGCAGCCAGTACCTCACTGAGCTCCCTTAGTACCCTAGGATGTACCCCATTTGATCCAATTGGTCTGTCCATTTTCAGATTGGGGAAAACAAAAAAACCCACATAGGGACGGTGGTGCTTAATTCATTGCTTCCTAGAATACACTTGTAGGTAGCAGCAAATGTACTGCAGTGTGTCCCAGAATGACCACAGAATTCAGCCACAAACTTCCTGAATGTCCTAGTAACATCTGGAGATGTCACTCACATGTTTTAATATTACCTGCCAGCCAGAATTGATTAGAATTGACTGTATAGCACCATTAGAAAGATAATGTTGTGCTGAACAACTTTGCCACTGATACTTCATGTGTGTCATGTTCGCTTTAGGAGTTATTCGCATATGTTTATGACATGGTGTACATGGTAGACATTTTGGCCATCAAGCTTCACCTAAGCACATTGCATAAATTGGGGAAAACTACATGTTTTATACTAGAAAAAATGCTTTTTTGTACAAATGTATTATTGTAACTACATCTAATGTATGGATGCTTAATTTGGTGTTAATATGTTACATATTTCCCAACCAAAGGCTTACATTGCCTTTTTTGTGCAACACAAATGGTTATTTTGACTAGTATAGAAAACAAAATTGCTTGTTATTAATTACATAGCACCACTGGAAAGATAATTTTGTGCTGAACATATTTGCTACTCATACTTTGTGCGTAGCACTTACGGTTCATGAGGTATTAGCATTTGTTTGTGCCATGCTGATTATGGATTGATTTTGCTTAGAAAGGCCCAGGATACCGTGTTAAGAGTATACAGGAGGCAAGTGGTGGAACTCTCAGAGCTCCTGTGGAGTAAATGAGTTAATGACTAAACAAATACTATATCAAAGCAAAGGTCAAGCACTCACCACAAAAAGGAGTGGGCACCAAAACACAAAATGCAAGGTTGCTAAGTTGCCGTTTATTGACAATCACAGGTACAGCGATGGCCCACCACTTTCAGATTGGCAAGTCCCTTTAGGATTTGCTCCTCTGAGAAAGGACTAGTGTTCACCTTCTTCCTTTCAGAGCTCCTGTTACTTTTTTGTGGACCCTCCCTTTCTTCTTCTCCTCCTGGGAACACTGACCAAAACTATTTGCTCAGGATGGCAGTCTTTTCCTGGTCCTTCTCTGTACTGTGGCCCCACCCCATTTAACCTTACAGTCCCTTCCCTGGTCTTTCTCTTTTCACTTGCATACCTAAAAAATGTCTTGTCCGCTTTTGTTACTGCTTGGCTATTCTCTCTTCAGTTCATGCCTTCATGCTCCTTATTGCTTTCCCTGCTTCTCTCTGTTTCTCCTGTTACACCTCCCTATCTGCATCTGTCTAAATCTCTTTATATTTTCTGAATGCAATCTTTTTAGCCTTTACTCTTTCAGCAACCTCTTTTGAGTCCATAGCAGTCTCTTTTTCATCTCACTTTTAATTACTCACTTGTTTGACACAGAGGTTTGTTGCCTTCACAATGCCCCCTTTTAGCTTCGCCCACTGGTCCTCCACCCCACCTGGGTCATTCCTCCCTGCCAGGTCATCCCTGAGGCATTCAACCTTTTTTATAAAATCTGCCTTCCTGATGTCCTGGATTGTTGGCCTTGTTTGGTTCAATTCCACAGTTGTCCTTGAATTGAACCACACTGTACATTGATCACTGGTCCCAGGTGGCCTCCCACCTTGACATGTGCAACACTACCCCCGTTAGTGAGTACCGGGTCCAGTATTGCCTCATCATGAGTTAGTACACTGACTAATTGCCTGAGGAATGCCCCCTGCAGGGAGTCCAGGATGTCCCTGCTTTTAGTTGAAGCTGCAGCTGGGAGGTTCCAATCTATATCAGGCAGAATGAAGTCCCCTACTAGTAGCACCTCCCCCATTCTGACGTCTTGTAAGTGGCTTCAGTCAGTGCCTTATCTAACTCCTCTCCCTATGCTGAAGGTCTGTAAATCACACCAGTGTGAAACATGGCTCCGTTTCCCTTTGCCAGGGTGACCTACAGTACCTCTATCCCCCCCCCATTTTCACTGTATCTCTGTCACTTTTGTGCTTTCCTTCACATAAAGCACCACACCCCCTCCTTTTCTTCCCACCCTGTCCTTCCTGAGCAGAGTATAGCCTGGTATAGCCATGTCCCAGTCACAGTTTTCAGTGCACCATGACTCGGCAATGGCCACAGTATCCAGGCTGGCCTCTGCCACTATGGTCTATAGGTCCAGAATCACATGTCCTAGACTTCTAGCATTCGCACACATTGACTTTGAGATTTTGTTACCACTCTGATTATTACCTCCATTTTTTCCTTTTTGCCCTTTCTCCTTCCCACCTCTATTTTTATTGCTTCCATTTCTATTCCTCTTCATTTCAGCCACCCTGATTCCTTTATTAATTTGCACCCTAAGGTTCTTGTTTCCTGTCAAGTTCTCCCTACTTCCTACTTCAGCCTGTGGGGTGGCAGTTACTGCCTCCCCAACTTCTTCTACCACCACCCTTGGCTAGTTTAAATGTTCATGGAAGTAACATTTAAACCATCCACTGAGGACTGTGGTTCCCCTTCTGGAGAGATGCAGGCCATCAATGCTGTAAAGCCCCTTATCCCTGCAGGTTGGATCGCAGTCCCTAATGTAGTTGAACCCCTGCTCTCTGCACTATTCCTTCAACCATAAGTTGAAGCTCCTGGTGCGGAGATGCCGCTGCTTCCCCCCTGTCACTGACAGGCAGCACCTCTGGAAAGCCAGTGAATGTGCCACCTATCTAAGACATATCCCCAGCTCACTGAATGCCCCTGCATTATGCCAGCACCATCTCTAGCCAAGTCTTTAGTCCCCAGGTGAACAAAGATATCCAGCATTGCCTACCTTCCTGCTGCCCTAACGATCGTCAGTATCTGCTTCCCATCCCTCTGGGCTGTGGCATCATATAGACACCTAATCTCCCTTTCCACCCATTTCCTATTCCCAGATCTATCCCCCTCACAATTGAGTCCCCCACAAAAAGTTTATTTCTCCTCCTCTCAGGGCCTCTACTACCCTTTTTGGGGTCTCCATGACGGAGGACCCCTACATCTTCCTCTGTCCCTATCATGGGTACCTTCTCCATGCAGTCCCACCCCACCAGAATATTCATGAAATTACGTACTGGTACTGGTTGAAAATGCGGCTCTGACCCACCACTCCCACCCTTCCAGAGCCCACCATAGACCAATCGCTCCTCTTTCTACTTCTCTGTGAGATAACAGTGTTAGACTTGAACTTGTTAAACAAGTTTATCCAATGAGCGTTTCCATAAAATGCTTGAGATAAAAATACTATCACAGATGCTGACGTACCCGATTCATAGATAACAAATATATCTTATGAATCAGATTCATCACACCCGCTATGTCCACACTCTGGTTCATCACAAAGGCAGTGAGCTGCGCCTCATCAGCCATGTGGCAACACACTTAACCATAAAAAATAAATGGAGCATCAGTGAAATGGCGTGTGTGGACAGGATGAAAAAGGATTTCGCAGACATGAGGTGAAACCAGGGGTAAGGAAAATGGGAAAGCATCTTGATGGTTCATTGTATAAAGCAAATATGCCAAGGTGTAGCGTGTCTTACGAGTTTCATCTTCACTTGAGGTCTGTGCCCTCTTGAGCCTTCACTCGTGGCTATGCCACTCATGAGGGGTCAAGAGGTCACAGACCTCTTGTGAAGATAAAAATTGTATGACACCCTACACCATGACATATCCCATAGTTCTCTTCCAGTGTTGCAAGAGAGGGAAAGAGGGAGATAGGATGGAAGTTGCCAGGGAATGAGGGGTCACCCCCTTTTTGAAGGGGAAGACTTTGGCAACCTTCCATGACTGAGGAACAGCACAGAAGGAGAAGGAGAGGCTGAGGAGGTGAATAAGTGGGGAGGCAATGGCAGGAGTTTAGGATCCAGCCCATCAGGGCTAGATTTAAGCCCCTTTTACTTTGTAGCTTGCCTGGAGTGTTGCCATCTTGAATCAGCTTGTTCCACTTGGATGGCACTGATGCCCTTTTCTTTTACATGCTGTGCAACATTCCCCATGACCTTCCCGTATTTAATAGACATTTCCAGTGGAGGGGTCTGTGAATGGGAGTGACACTGGTGCAGGCGAAGCAGCAATTTTACACACTTGCAAAAAATGGCTGCACTGGTGCACTCCGCTCCGTGTGTTCTCAACAGATCAGAGAATACTCTGTGCCATGACAGAGTGGCTTACAATGCTTTAGCAACTCCTTACACTGCTGCATCTGCACTGGTGCAGCTCTTCTGCACCGCTGGCACTGGTGCAGAGCTGGTAGTGTAAATGCCCCTTTAGACAGGTTTAGAGAGGAAAGGGCAAGAAAGGTTTCCTGGGTAGTAAGAAGGGGAATGAAAACCAGGAGAGGATGGAGAGGAGGATGAAGAAGGGGGTAGAGGAAAGGAGCTAGGAGGTGAGGGAAAGGGGAGAGCACAAGTAATGAAAAACTCATTGAAGAGAGCAGCTACAGAGAGAAGGGAAACAGAGACAGGTGAACCATTAACCATGAGGACTGGGGGAGTGGACTTAGTCGGGGGGGGGGGAGTCAAAAAGGGAATGAGTCACCTTCCAGAATTCAGCTGGAAGTTAAGATTGTTCTGGAGGTTGACCTTAAAAAAGAGGGATTTGGCAGCATGGACAGCCTTCATACATGAATTTCTGAGTGCCCTGTGAGTGGAGGTCAGGGAGGGAACAGGATAATTTGTAACTGGCCTTTGCATGATCATGAGACTTGCATTGATCAATGAGTTTGGGTGTAATCCAGGGGTGGTGGGAAGATTTAGCCCTGGACTTTATGAAGGGGGCATGCTTGTCACAGCCAAAGTAAGTTTTGGAATGGAACAGGGAAAGGGCCACATTAATGTCAATAGACCTTAACTGATGTATTAGCATAGTTCCTTTAACAAATATATATCTACAAATGTTGAGTAAGCATGGATATAAGTAAGCAATAAGACACAAGGTGGTGTGGTTATGGCCTGATAAAAGCACGCCACAGGTGTGTCATGAGACACGAGGCATTTGCACCGCATGCCTTTAGCACCTGGGAAGTGTCTTACTGTGCTTAGAAAATGGGTCCACTAAGTAAATATTTTAGAAAACAAAAAAAAGAAACAAAAAAAGCCCAAAATATCAAAAAAAAGGTTTTAGTAGTTAAAAATAGTAGAAATAGTAGAAATAATTCCCTTATGAAAGTAGTGCTGTGTTCTGTAATTCACAAGTGTTTGGATGTGCCAGTAGAGACTGCCCTCAACACCCACAATGTTCAGGTTAGTCCTCTCCCCCATTGGGTATGTTTGTGGTCTGGATGGTTCCAAGTGATCGCGCAGTGCTCAGGTTTATTGGCCACCCCCACCATACACACATAGTGCTTATTTTGGCTGTTCCCACCACACTGTGTGTTTGTGTTCTGAAATGGATGTTTCAGAGCAGTCGCACTGCACTCTAGCTATCAGTGCAGCATTCACTAGTGCAATAGATTCCTTCCCCCTGTGTACAGTTCTGGAGGTCTTACCTCAGGAAGGACATCAATAGGTTGGAGACGGTGCAGAGGAGGGTAGCAAAGATTATCCATGATCTCCGTGGGATGTCGTATGAGAACAGGTTAAAGGAACTCAACATGTATTCACTTGTACATCGAAGAGATAGGGGGGACATGACTGAGATCTTCAAGTACCTTAGGGATATAAATAAAGTGCCGACACAGAACCTCTTTCAGATAAATGGCTCCACAAGAACAAGGGGGTACGATATGAGGCTGAGAGGTGTGAATTTCCAGAGCAACACGTGTAAGTTTTTCTATACTGAAAGGGTAGTTGATCCATGAGCAGTCTGCCCACGGAGGTTGTGAGGGCCAAAATGGTGAGGGACTTTAAGACTGCATGGGACAGGCACAGGGGAATAGTAATAAATAGACCTTAAGAAGGAAGTAGGCATCATGGGCAGACTAGATGGATCATGTGATCCCCATCTGCTGACACATTCTGTTTCTATGTTTCCCACACACACATGATTTCTGGTGTGTTGCAATCAGAGTGATCACACAGCTCTCAGGCTTTCACCTCAGCTTTCTCTTTCAGTGCTTGGACTTTCAGCAATGCTTTCCCTTACTTTTGGTTTCATCATGTGCTGTGGGTGACTGAACAGCACTCATGATTGAGCAACACTTTGTTTTATTAAAAAATGGTATTTTCCTTACAGCACAAGCACACAAAGTTGATGATGACACAGAAGTGGAGACAGCGGAAGGGGGGTGCGGATACTACGAGAGCACATCATAGACAAAAGGCAATGGATTACAGGCCTGCAAAATGAAAAGCAGCTAAAACATGTTAAAGCAGGTTAGTTATGACTATTAAATGTGTTTTCTATGTCTCATTAGAAAATGGGCTAGACACTTGCTTCAATTTCATTGGCGGAAAGCCTTCACACTGGGGTACATTAAGTATCGATAGATGCCCGCTCCGAAAGATGTGCCAATTCGGTGCCCCATTACCATAAAATATCTTTGGGCACCCCGAGTTGGCATCTGTCGAGCTCGCCATTTTTCCTACGCTAACCGACAAATAAATATGTACCACCATCCCTCACCTGCCGTGGAACTGAACACGTTAAAACGAAACAAAAAACTGTCCTTAACTACTGTGTCGTTGCTGTACCCGATAAAAGTCTTTCGCTGCTTAACTCCGGCAGCTTTCACCTCGGTCCGCATTTATGACTCTGCACTTCCTGGTTATGCAATGCAGGGTCACTTAAGGTTACGTGATGAGCCTTGACCCTGCATCGCATAACCAGGAATTCAGAATCAGAAAATGCGTGACTGAGGGTGAAAGCCGAGAGTTACAGCGACAAAGACTTTGTAGGGACAGAGGACTGAAGTAAGAAATATGATTACTTTTAAACCTCTACACTACGACAGCAGCTGGGGGACGGTGGTACAATATATGTGTGTCGCTTCGGAAGTGGGACAAACAGAAGGGAATGGCTGGGGGGGTGCAACAGCATGGAATGGCTGGGGGGGTGCAACAGCAGACAGAACAGCAGAAAATGACAGGGACTGTTTACTCAAAACTATATATTTTTTGTAGTCTTTGTCTATATTTACAAACAAATTTCTTCTTTTTTCTTACAAGTTAATAAAAATTTACAACGATGCCCATTTTCTAATCGCAATAATGCCCTCCAGGGTGGGCAGTATGGGCAATACCGGACCGGCCAAGGGCTATAAGGCCCTCCGCCTGCGACATCGGGCCTCACTACGCCCCTGGCCTGTCCGGTATTGCCCAATACCACCCACCCTGTCGAGCATTATTGCTTAATTATTTGTTAAGTGTAGGGTGGGGATTGATATTTCAAGTGATGGTTGTAAATGGTATTTTGTGTGTTAGGGCAAGTACTGGCCATCCTGGGTATGCAACTTCACTAACATGGCTGCCAACAATTTTTTCAAAACTTTCTGGCAGGCATGGATATCTGGGCTACCTGGCATCAAGCATGCCCCCAAAAGTGCCACCTTCAGGGTTGTTGTCCTATAAGGACATGGTTCCTGATCAATCAGTATGCAGAAAACTCCTCCCAATTTTATAAAAAGAAATAAACCCACTGGGGGAGGTTAATCAGATCATAAAGCAAGCCACAAGCCTGAATGATGGGTGGTTTTATGATCTGGTTAGCCTCCTCTATGGATTTATTTCCGAGTATAGCGGACTTACCCATATTTTATTTTATATAATGTATATGAATGGTTACTATTAGTTTTGATCAAAACTACATATACAGGAAAAGGTTATACAAGGAACTATCTGCTAACCAATTATATGGGTAAGAGATCTTATCCATGTTATATGTATATGTTACATTGGTGTGACTTTTCCCCATAGAAATGGTAAGCAGTCATTTCCCTGTATATGCAATTTTGATCAAACTAACAGTAACCATCCAAATTAATTATATAAAATGAAAGATGGGAAATCCACTATACCAGGAAATAAACCATCTGAGGAGGCTAAACAGATTATAAAAATGCTTCCCCTTCAGGCTCATGGCATTATGATCTAATTAGCCCCCTTGGAGGGTTTAGTTCATTGTATGCCACACCTACATATCATTTATTTTACATATATATGTATATATACATATATATATATATATATATACTGTATATATATATATATATATATATCTATATAATAAATAATGGTTAAGGGTGGTATACAAGGATGTATACCTATCGAGAGGGCTAATTAGGGCCATAAGGCCACGAGCCGGAAAGGCAAGTGACTTTATTGTCCTAATTAGCCCCCAAAATGGGTATATTTCTGAGTGTTCTACCCTTACCCATTGTTTGTTAAATATAATACATTAGAATGGTTATTGTTATGGAGATTGTGGGCTGGATTTTCCATCGTGAATGAATGCCACAAGCCCTCGGTGCGCCAAACATATGGCGCATGTGAGGCTCTCTTTGACGGGTGACATGGCAGGAATTTCCATCCCTTGTGCCTGGCATAGGTCTTTAGACCACATAAGTGTGGTCTTGCTTGTGCCATCCTTCCAGAACAAAGTTACGGTGCTTGTGCCAGAGCATTGGCGCAAGCAGCCGTAAACCATGGAAACTGTCACAACTGCACCTGTTAATGGAAAATCAGGTGCAGTTGCAGCAAAGGGGATCAGCGCACAGTCAGATTCAAAGTCCTGTGGTGCAGGGCTGGACGCATGGCTTGCGACACCATTCGAAAATCCTGCCTTGCATTTTGCAGTCATGTTATGGCACCTGAAGGTCTCTTGCAGCAAGCAGAGAATGGTGAGTAGTGAGCGCAGGTAGGAGTTTGGGAGATCTCTGGGTTTGGGAGGGTTTTGTGTGTCTTTTTTCCAGCTTCTCTAGCAGCTTGTTAATTGGTTTGGCTAGCTTCCTAATGCTGTGTTAATGTGTTATTAGTTGTATCCCATAGCGTTTAATGTAGCGCAGCTGTGTACTTTTTATTACTGCAGGCATATACTTTTATTTGTTTGATTAGCGTAGGTATATAGCTGAAGTTGATTGATTAGTGCAGGTACTGTATATAGTTTTTATACAGGGAAATAAAAGATGGCCTTTTGAATGGGGCAAAGTTCCCATCCATGTGTTTATATCTGTATCTATACCTACACTACAGTATATATAATAAATGAATGGGAACTTTCCCCATAGAAAAGGCCATAATTTATTTTCCTGCTTACATAATCTATCAGTTAAATGTATATAATGTATGCCTTATTATACATTGAAATCACACTGTTGACAATGTTGTCATGATATTGTTGTGACATCAAGAGGTTGTTAACCTCACATGACTACATCACAGTGATACCATAACAACGTGAACAGATCTGCACATGCATGCCTTTGAATTAGCTTCTCACAATGAACAGCCGTGGTGGTGAATGCTTTCCCTAATGGAGAGCAGCGCTATGGGGGAAGAAAGAAAAAGTAACGACACATTTCCTCTAACTTTTTTTCCATACACTGTAAAATTTAATGGATGATCTTCAGTTAAGAAGAAGAAATGCGGGTAAGCTGTATAATGGCATCAATGGGGGAGGTTTCAACTTAGCTGGCTATCTCGGCCATTAATTTTGACTTTTGACTCCAAATTGTCAACATGGGGTTCTTGGGACCCCACCTCCTGAAATCAGTCACTGTCATTTTGTTATTCGGTCCTGAAAGGTGATTTTGTGGTTACTGCACAGAATCACCTTTTGGGACTGATTAACAAAACAATAGTGCCACTGTTCATGAAGCAGGCTCCCAAAAAGGCTATGCTGAAAATTTGGTGAAACAATTCCAAAAAATGACTGTTACGAATGTGCATTGCACAGTTTCCACTCACGCTCATAATTTCGAGAATTTTTAATATTTTCACTCCATATTTTCAATATTGCCATTTCTTCACATCTCCTTATGAGCAATGTAGCTGTCATTTTTCACATCCTGCCCGAAATGTGTTTTCGCACAACTAGCGCAGAATGGCATGGTCAATATGGGAAATCAATGTTTGGGACAGATTAACAAAATCACAGTGCCACTGTTCATAAGTAGAGGTCCCAAAATGCCTATGTTGACAATTTGGTTAAAAAAATCCCAAAAATAATTGCGTTACAGGCGTATGTTGCGCAGTTTCTATGCATGCTCATGACTTCACCAGTTTTTCATATTTTCACTCCAGATTTTCAACATTACCATTTTTTTACCCCATCTCATGAATAGTACAGCTGTCATTTTTCACATCCTGCCTGAAATGTGTTTTCACACCTGTGGCGCCAAATGACACAGTCACTTTGCAAAATCACCTTTCGGCTAACGAAGTGATAGTGCCACTGTTTATACGGTGGGGTCACAAAAAGCCAGTGTTGAAAATCTGGAGTGAAAATATCAACAAACGCCTGGGGCATTAGGGTTTCCAACTGTAATGCCCCATCCTGTAGAGACTGACAGGCGTCGGGGTGTGACTTGGGATTTCAGCTGTAATGCTCACGCCATTCCACCACCAACCCCAGCCTGCAGCCACTGACAGGCATTGAGGTGTGCCTTGGACTCTTCAGACCCAAAGTTCATCCCATTCTCCTATACTGCACCCATCTCAGCCTATTTCCTTATGGAATGGGGTGAGAGTAAGGCCCGAAGACCCCAAGGCACACCGTTACACTTGGTGTCTGCAGGGCAGGGTGAGGTGAAATGCCATGAGCGTTATAGCCGATGACCCAAAGGCACATCTGAATGCCTGTCAGTCTCTGCAGGGTGGGGGTGAGGTTGGTATCAGTTCAATACTTCACTGCCATTCCTATTAAGCATCTCTCTGACTTCTACACTACCAATGCCAATGCCAGCAAGACAACATTCAGCATTGACAAATGCTTGTTGAGACAGTATAATCCTATCCTTATTTACCTGTGGAGGCACAGGGCCCTCTGGGCCCTGTACTCCCATCCCTCCATAGATGTGTATATGGATGTAGCTGTGGAAACACAGGGCCCCTAGGCCCTGTGCTTCCATTTATAAGACAGTAGTGACCCAATTGTCAGCATAGCCATCTTATTACCCCACCTCATGTACCCTGTACAGAAAATGTTCAAATCTCCACCAAAATGTAATTCTGCGCAACTGCAATGCCATTCTGTACCTAAGGTACAAAAACAAATTTTGGCCAGGATCTGAAAAATGACAGCTATGACATTCATGAGGTGGGGTAATAAGATGGCTATGTTGAAAATCTGGGGTGAAAATATTGAAAAATTCCAAAGTTACAATGAAATTGCAACGAATGATCATAACTTTGGAATTTTTACATATTTTGACCCCAAATTGTAAGCATAGCTATCTTATTACCCCCCACCTTGTACAGCACAGAACATTTTTGAATCTCTTCCAAAATATAATTCTGTGGAACTGCAACACCATTCTGCACCATAAGTGTGAAAACACATTTTGGGCAGAATTTGAAAAATGACAACTGTAACATATATCGGGGGGGGTAATAAGAAGGCTATGTTGAAAATCTAGGGTCAAAATATTTAACATTTCCAAAGTTACGAGTGGGCATAGCAAAATTGCAATGAATGTTCATAACTTTGCCAGTTTTTCATATTTTCACCCCAAGTTTTCAACATAGCTATGTCAGGAGCGCACCCCCCTCCACCCAGGAGCCTGGAGGTCACGAGGGCCAGTCCCTGAAGCCCTCCCTGCCAGTGGTCACAAGAAGCTGTCCACAAGGAGCACACCCCCCTCCCCCAAGGAGCCCGGAGGCCGCGAGGGCCAGTCCCTGAAGCCCTCCCTGCCGGCGGTCACAAGAAGCTGTCCACAAGGTAATTACCTCTGTTCCCACTCTCCTGGCTGCAATCGCAACTGTTTCCAGGACTGCGGTTGGGATCTCCTTCTTGGCGTCTTTTTTGAAAGCTGCACAGTAAAGCCGCCAAACTCGATCTGTTTCTGCTGCCCAAGGCTGGGACAGAACCCAATTTTACCCTGCTCAGGCAGAACTGTAACTTTAGCTGAATTGTGTTACCAAATGTACAAGCCCCACTTTGGGAAAGCTGCCGAAAACTCAGAGTTTCTGGTACCAAGCTGTGACTGAATTAATTCCTTCCTGCACAAGCTGTACTGTGTGATTTAGTATTTATTATTTAATTTGGGCTAACTGCACATGTAAAATCCGCTTAAAACTCAGAGTTCCTGCTGCTAAATAGTGTAATTGTAACCCTGCACATGCTGACCTGGGGAAGTTTAGGAAAGAGTAACTGTTAAGATTGAATTATGTTCAGAGCAGACATTACGTCACTACATAGCCTGATTAACTGGTAGAAGTGTTAAATTTCAGCTCCTGAGTCATAGCATAGCCCTAAGACCATTTGCTGTGCTTTTCCCAGTCTTGTGCCTGCCCGCCCCCAACGCTAATCCCTTCTCCCATTAAGCTGCCTATTTAACCTCCCCTCTCTTTCCCTCTCCCACAGGAGTGCACCCCGCTCCCCATAGGAGCCCGGAGGTTGCGAGGGCCAATCCTTGAAGCCCTCCCTGCCGGTGGTCACAAGAAGCTGTCCACAAGGTAATTACCTCTGTTCCCACTCTCCTGGCTGCAATCACAACCGTTTCCCAGGACTGCTGTTGCGATCTGCTTCTTGGTGCCTTTTTGGAAAGCTGTACAGTAAAACCGCCAAACTTGATCCATTTCTGCTGCCTAAGGCTTAGCCCCGCTGAACGCTATGCGTTCGGCTCCCCACCGCTGCCAGCTCCACCCTTGGTCGGCTCTCGAATTTATAGCTAGGTTTGGTCAGGTGACTGGCTCAAAATAACCTATCAGCCCACTTTTCCAGCTGCAGGTTATACAAAATCAGCACTAGAGGCTGCTGCTATGTACCTCAGATTCTCTACATTCAAAATGCTATCCCTACTAATAGCAGCCCTCCTGACTTCCAGGATCACACAGCAGGCTCAGCAACACCCCCCCAGAGGCACCTAAACTATTTTTCAATAACTTTCATACTCACCAAATCCCTACCTATGAATACTTGAAACCGTGTCACCCCAACCTCTCCCACATAAGCCTTGGCGTTCATGCTGGCTTTTACTCTCGCACACTCAACTTAACACACACACTCACACAGGATACTCACTGTACCTCAGCTCTCCCCCATCCAGACCCCAACCCCTCACCCCCCTTGTAAGCCACAAATCAGACCCCCCTCACTCTTCCCACCATTTTAGCCAGTATCACTCCCAGTCTCCCTGTCCCCACCTCCAATGCGAAAAGTCCTACATCCTACCAAACCCAGCATCACTCGTCCAAACTCTGTAGGTTAGCCCTCCTATGGCATGCCCTACTACTTCTCTTATTATCTGGCAATATCCACCCCAACCCTGGTCCGCCCTGCACTGTGGCTCCATCTAGCAGACCAAGTGGGAGCCTTCTGCTAGCTACTCTTAATATATGTAGCCTACCAAAAAAACACACATCCCTCCAAGGTTGGATTGCCCAGCATGCACCTGACATCCTAGCCCTATCTGAGACCTGGCTCTCTGAAAGAATACCAAATGAGGCTGTCTCTCTCAGTAATTATTCCATCTTCTGGGCTGACAGGTCCAGCAAGAGAGGCGGCAGGTGTGCAATCTATGTTAAATCCTCTCTTCATGCCACTGAAGTACAAACCCCTATACCACAATATGGTGCCCAGACACTAACAGTTAAACTTAGTCTGGGTACTAAGACCCTCCACATCACTGCAGCCTATATCCCCCCGAGCAACCAAAAACTCGCATTTGACTCTATGCTCCACAGTATCTCACAGATACCCAACACTAGTGAAGTTATCATTATGGGAGATTTTAATGTCAATTGGCTATTCCCTGCCTCATCCAGCTTCAAAGACACTGCCCTGTCTTACGATCTTACCCAACTCGTTACCTCTCCCACCAGAAGGGACAATAGAACAGGGACATCCGCCCTTTTAGACCTCATCTTCACCAACAGGCCACGGAACATCTCCAAAGCCACTGTGCTCCCAGACACTATCAGTGACCACTCCCCAGTGACCTGCTGGTGGTCAGGAAAATTATCGCATGCCCCCCCATAATCATCTGGCAGAGGCGACTGATAAGAAGAGGCTTAGAGAAGCTCAAAACCCACCTATCTACCAGCAATTGGCTCCCCATCTACACCATGCAGTCTGTAGATCTGGCTCTCTTCCACTTTATAACCACTTTCAACATGGCCTATGACATTTTCGCTCCCCTCTCCAAGCAAGTAGTGAAAACCAGAACCACACCCCTGGATCACCACCTCAGTACTTAACCAGCTCCAACATAGGGATAACCTATGGCTTAAGGCACTTGACTCCCAAAGCACCCAGGATAGACAATTCTACCGTGAGGCCCGCAACAAATGTACCTGGGCCCTAAGAAAGGTGAAAGCCACTTACTACCAACATACCCTCACCACCTCTTGGGGAGACTGTAAAAAATTTTGGAACAATATAAAGGAACTCAATGGTAAATCCTGCTCACCCGCACCCACCCAGCTTACAATAAATGGGAGATCACCCAGGATCCTTCCTCTATCGCCAAAGCCCTCAACTCTGCCTTCTCGGACCTCTCCCATATTTACCCCCTAACTACTTCCACACTACCCCCACCCCCTCCCACTGATACCTCAAGTAACAACAATATTATACCCTTTCGGCTGAGAGTCATTTCCTGCCTCGAGGCAAAACACTACATTTCTAAAGCTATTGCCAATACCCGGCACAGCAATGATTCCCTAGATCTAAAACTCATGAGGCTGACCCTGGATGTCACGCTACCCCATCTCACTAAAATTCTCAACCTCTCTTTATGCCTAGGTCAGTTCCCCACAACATGGAAGAGAGCCATAATCACTCCCATTCTGAAGAGTGGCAACCCCACCAATACAACCAACTATAGACCAATTTTGTTACTTCCTCCTCTCTCCAAGGCCCTGGAGAAAATAGTATCAGACCAACTATCAGAACACCTGACTAAACATAACCTTCTCTGCCTGGAACAGCACAGATTCCGGTCTGGCCACAGTACTGTCACAGCTCTTACTGAGCTCACCTCATTTATCCATGAGGCCCTAGACCAAGACTCTACAGCAGGGGAAATCTATGTGGATCTGACCAAGGCATTTGACACAGTCAGTCATGAGCTATTGCTTTATGTCCTTCCACAACTAAATGTGGTCCCAGAGACTACTGCCTGGTTCAAGGACTACCTAATAGGCCGGTCACAGCAAGTAAGGATAAATACCACCATCTCCTCTTGTAAAACAGTTTCATCAGGCATCCCACAGGGGTCTATTCTTGGCCCTCTACTATTCACCCTCTTTTTAAACTCTCTCCCAAAGTCATGTAGCGGTAACCTGCTACTCTATTCTGATGATGCGGTAGTGTTTTGGAAACACCCACAGCCGAGCGCCCTCCAACGAGCTCTTCAGAGTTTCTTCAGGGAGCTAGAAATATGGTTCACTGAGCACCGCCTGATCATCAACTATCAAAAAACAAAATCCATGATCTTTGCACACCAACAAAGTCCACACAGCCAGCCGGCTCTCCTAATCAAAAACAAACAAGGCACCTCACTTGAACATGTTACATGTTTTAAATACCTGGGAATTACATTAGACACCTCCTTCTCCTACCATCATCACATACAACTTCTCTCCTCCGCTGTTAACACTAGATCGGGTATCCTCTACAGACTTAAACACTGCTTACCCACACAGGCCATGCAATTTGCGGTCACCTCCTCTATCCTCTCCCTAATAGACTATGGGATAGTGATATACAGCTCTGTGGATCCTACCGCCCTTCGTAGCATTAACACTGCTTTGAATAAAGCTTGCCACCTAGTCACTGGGTGTGACAGATTAACACATACCTGTGAGCTCTACGCTCTGGCTGGTTGGCTAAACTTCCAAGGAAGACTTAAGTACCACTCCTGCGTTCTAGCAAAAAAAGATCCATCTCCAGCTGGCGCCCATCGGCCTTCTCTCAATAGTCAGTGTAGCCCCCCAGGCGTAATACTAGACTCGCAGCATCCTCCTCATTCCTTGTCCCCCATTGTAGAACATCCCTTGGGCAAAGATCATTCCACTATCGTGCCCCTCTTTGGCTAAACACTCTACCCCCCCATCTTTCAGACCCTTAGCCTCTCCCAATTCAAATCAGCCCCCAGAGTACAACTCCTGGAGTCAGAAAAATGTGACTGTGGCTAACTTCCGGCCCTCCTCTGGTATTTTCATACCCCCCCAATAAACATGACACAGGGTCTCAATAGATCCCAAGAGTCAGCATCATTTACCTCTCTGACAAGGGTTATCCTGTATCACTGCCTACTACTATCACCAGTTAACTAAGATTTATACCTGGACTGCACTTGCGGTACTGTTTTACGAATTTCTACCTGTTTATTGTGCGTTCTCTGTATTTGTTTACCCTCCACCCTCTGTAACTGACATGGAGCCTTTGCAAAAGAGTCTGTGACTCAAAGGATTGTAATTCTGATTGTATCCAATAAATAAAAATAAAAAAATAAAAAAATGACCTCACCTCATAAACCCTATAGCTTAAAATGTTCAAATCCATGCCAAAATGCCATTCTGTGCCACAGGTGTGAAAACACATTTCAGACAGGATGTGAAAAATGACATCTGTACTGTCAATGAGGTGATGTGAAAAAAATGGCTATGATGAAAATTTGGAGTCAAAATATTGAAAATTACCAAAGTTATGCATGTGCGTAGAAAAATTTCAACAAATATGCATAACTTGGGCAGTTTTAGAAAATGTTTAACAAAATTTTCAACATGGCCTTTTTGGGACCCCACCTCATGAACACTGATGATGATGCGGTAATTGGTCTGAAAGGTGATTTCACACAGCAAATGCAAAATCACCTTCTGGTCCTGATTAATGAAATGACAGTGCCAGTGTTCATTAGGTGGGGTCCCAAAATTGCCATGTTGAAAATGCGGTGAAAAAATACCTAAAAATGGCAAAGTTATTAACAAAAGTTCAAAATGCCACTGAAATACGTTATACAGCACTTACCTTGATTCCTCAGTTCACGGTTCAGCTTTGAAGAGTGCAGATGTGTCTTAGTACACAGAAGATGGCAGCGTACAACCTCTGGTGATAAGTATAGGGTAAGGAGTGTATATGGAGTGGTGGATGCTCAGTGGGAGGGTCAGAATGGGAAGGGGGTGGCAGAGATGATGAGGGACCATTTTCTTTTTTTCAGGTTTAAAAAAAGAGACGTCAGAGGAATGTTTTCTTTTTACAGGTACAAGTGAATAAAATATTTTGGGACACTGAGAGTGAGCTCCCTAGTGTTCCACACTGCTGGAGGGGAGCTTGTAATGCCAATACAGGGATTGGGCCCCCAATTTTGGCACATTAAATAAAACAATGAGATGTGGGGGGGTAATAAACAGAGGTATAAGAAGGATGGTAATTGGGGGGGGTGCCACTAGATACCAGGGACTAGAATAACAATTAGGGGATGGCGATTGGAGGGTAGGGGGTGCCACTAGACACCAGGAAATAGTTATTTTTTTATGTGGACAACAATCGGCGGGTGGGAGGTGCCACTAGTCACCAGGGAAAAGGGAGGCTCACAGCTAACACTGCAGCTGGCAGCATGACTTCAGCCGCAGCTGCAGAAGTCAAGAAATTCCCAGTTTTCTCATACAGAGAACATGGGGAAGTGCTCCTCTCGCTAAGCTGGGCACCTGGGGTGTTGGGTGCCCAGAAAACATATTAGTGGGCAAAATATTAAAAAACAAACATCAGACTCTAACTAAACAGGTCCCATTTAGCTAGATTCTGATGTTTGTTTTAAGAATCTCAGCAGTTTCATGTATTTTACATGTTTGTCAGTTTGTGGAAAAAAATCAATAAGATGGCGGTTGGCATGATACAAAAAAATGTTTAGTGCTGTGACAGTTCAGTGGCAAATAAACAAAAACTAGCATTGGTGGCATCAAATTTTTACTTTTGCCACATAACGTTATCTGGAAAATCCTACTGTGCAGGTCAGAAAACATTAAAATTTAAAGCCAAATAACTCTGGAACTCTTTGATATTTTTTTCCCCAGACCTGTCAAAGGCACTACCTTGGGACGTGACACATGTCCCTTGCAAGTTTTGGACAAACAATCCTTTCCATGTAGGTTGTAGGTGAGAGCAAAAAATAAACAATGTTAAGCATAGCAAAAAAGGTTTTTTCCCAAAACAAAATGATACGTGGATCTCAAAAACTGCACAAGCCATTGTCACAAAAATTTACACACATCAAGACCTTGCCTCCTAGACAACACATATAAAATTTCAGCTCATTTTATCAAACAAAGCCAAAGATACTAATGTGCAAAATTTGAGGTTTAACATTAAACATGCTACTCAACCCTAACTATAGGGGTGCTACCACACCCCTGTAATATCTGTACTAATCAAATAATTGCAGCTATATACCTTCACTGATTAAAGCTTTATACTTACACTAATCAAACAATTAATGGGACAATACTGATAACAGAATGAATACATCATTAGAAAATTAGCTAAACCAATTAAGCTACAAAATAACCTGGAAAAAAGAGAAACAAAACTCTCCCAAACCCAGAAATCCCCCAAACTCCTTCCTGCTCTCACTACACACCATTCCTTCCTTGCTGTAAGAGACCTTCAGGTGCCATAATGTGATTGCAAATGTGATCTCCAAAACAGTACCCATTCCAATGTTTTATAATCAATAAGCAATGAGTAAGGGTGGAACACTTGGAAGCATACGCATCTCAAAGGCTAATTAGGGCAATAAAGCCACTCACCCTTTGGGCTCATATCTATCTATCTCTCTATTAAGAGATATATATACTGTATATATATATATTTATGCAACAGGGGTCAGGATAAAAACTGTAGAATAAAACCATTTATCTTCGCTACTATAGTAATAAATAAGGGATATGCAGTGGTTCAGTGTGTAATAATGCATTTATCTTGTACAGTTTCCAGTGACCTCAAGTAACCTCACGAGTGCCAAAGGCACGAGTGAGAAGTCTGAAGGTCACGAGCTATAAAATAAATCATTATCTACCTGAACCTACATATTCCATTATACAACAGTTTAGATGTTGTGTGAACATTTTGATTTTGGTAGGTGTAAATAATTTGTCTAAAAGGGAAAAGAAAATTGAATTTGATGCTGTTTTTTGCTAATTATAAAAAAACTAAATTGTATCTATAAATGAAACACCACTCATTTTGTAGATATTTTTGAGCTGAACATTTTTCGTGCTCACAGTACCCATTTATTCACACAGTAACTACATCAGTAGCTCATTTATCTACACAGTTCTCTTCAGAATTCATTTAGAATGTTCGGCCTCAGAAGCAGTACTAACCATATTTAAATGTCAATAACTTAAAACCAAAAAAAGATAACATGGTACTGTGAGCACGAAAATTGTTCAGCACAAAATTATCTACAAAATGAATAATGTTCCATTTATATAAACCCTGTATATTGTATATGGTTGCAAGAAAACAGAAGAAAATGTAATTTTTGTTCACTTTTTGACAAACAAATATAAATAACTTTAAAACAAAAAATGATAGCATGGTACTGTGAGCACGAAAATGTTCAGCTCAAAATATCTACAAAATGAGTGGTGTTTTATTTATAGATACCATTTGTTTTTATAATTAGCAAAAACAGCATAAAATTAAATTTTTTTCCTTTTTGACAAATTATTTACACCTACCAAAATCAAAATGTTCACAAACATCTAAACCTGTTGCATAAATGGAATATCGGGGGTTCAGTGTGTGATAATGCATTTATTTTACAGTTTCAGTGACCTCTCGTAACTCTCACTTGTGCCTTGACTTTCGTGAGGTGCCAGTGCTAGGAAACTGTAAGTAAATGCATTATCACCACACTAATTCATATCATATATATATATATATATATATATATATATATATATATATATATATATATATATGTAATAGATACCCCACTCTAGGGTGTGCGGTTGCTCTGATATACACCGCCTTGGTGTGCGTTGTGATGCTACGAGGCTGCAGGCTGAGTGCATTCAACCACCCAAGGCGTGCGTATATCAGAGCGTGACCGCACACCCTAGAGTGGGTTATCTATCTTATAAAATGGCCACACATTTTTTGGGGGGTGGGTGGAAAAGTAATCCCTCTCTCTAGCTGCTAAATGATATGCTGGCAGAGGTTTAAGATAAGCTTACGCTGAAAAACGTAACAGAACTATTTTTTTTTGTATGTATTTCATTTCTGCTAAAGAAGGTGGTGTTTGTAGGGAGAGGAAAGTAAGCATGATTGGGGAGCAGTTAACTGTAATTGCTAAAATGCAGTTGGTAAATGATATGCTGGCAGAGGATTTAACTAATCTTGTCTGTGTACAAAAAAGTGAGAACTTAGTTTTTTTAAGTAGTCTGCTCTTAATTTCTGTGAAAAAATCTCCATTTGTAGGGAGAGTCGAGCGATCGTGGAGCACTTTCACTTTTCCTTGCTGAACTATAGCGTGACCGAGCGGTGAGCATTGCGGAAAGTGACAACCTGTTACGAGTTCAAAGTAAGTCCTTCTCTGTTTAAAAAAGATGAAAAGTGTGTCCCTCCTGTTAGGTTGTGTTAGGTTTGAGTAATAGAAGCTGCAGACTGTATGCAAAAGAGAGCGAGGACACAGCGGGTGAGTCGGCAGCTTTAGGAAGGTAGTCAGAAGCCAGAGCGAGTGTTGTCATAAAAGGGGGCATACCTTTGGCTCTCTCCAGAGCACTGCTGCTGCCTTCCCCTGCACCACTCTTTCACCCCAGTCCTGGTCCAGACTGCAGCTGTGGGACCTGGGGCTGGACTGGACATTGCCATTTGTTCTGCAGGCTTGTTCAAAGAAACATAGACTTTGATGGCAGATAAGGTCCGCTTGGCCCACCTAGTCTGCCCATTTCACTATCTACTGGATAAGCTGCAGATCCTAGTTAACCAACAGCCTATTTCTTCCTACCCCCAACTTGAATTGCCTTATGTCTGTCCCATGCGTTCTTGAACTCCCCCACTGTTTTTGATCCCACAAACTTCTCGGGAAGGCTGTTCCATGTGTCCACCACCCCCTCTGTGACAAAAAACATCCTCACATTGCCCCTGAGCTGTCCCCCCCCATCTTCAAATTGTGTCTCCTTGTTCTTGCACATCTCTTTTTTGAAAGATGCTACCCTCTTGGACTTTGTTGATTCCCTTGAGGTACTTAAAAGTTTCTATCATGTCCCCCCTCCCTCCTTTCCTCAAGTGTATACATATTAAGCTCCTTTAGTCTCTCCTCTTATGGCTTCTGTTGCAGACCCTGCACCATTTTAGTTGCCATCCTCTGGACTGTCTCCATTCTGTCTATGTCCTTGTGCAGATGGGGTCTCCAGAACTGGACACAGTACTCCAGATGGGGTCTCACTAACTTTCTGTACAGAGGGATAACAATGTCCTGTTTTCTACTGGTAATGCCTCTCCCTATACTTCCCAGTATCCCCCTAGCCATCCCTACTGCCTTCTCACATTGCTTGCTAGCCTTAAGGTCATCTGATATGATTATCCCCAGGTCCCTTTCCATTTTTGTTGTTGTTACTACCGCCTCCCCCATTGTGTACTCTTCCCCTGGGTTTTTGTTTCCCAGGTGCATTACTTTGCACTTCTTTGCATTGAATCCAAGCTGCCATACTTCTGACCATTTCTCCAACCTTGCAAAGTCCCTTCTTACCCTTTTCACCCCCCCTTGTGTATCAACCCTGTTACAGATCTTTGTGTCATCTGCAAAGAGGCATACTTTTCCTTCCAGTTCCTCTGCAATGTCACTTATAAAGACATTAAAAAGAACCAGACCCTGTACTGAACCCTGCGATACCCCACTAGTTACCCCTCTTTCTTCAGAGTGGACTCCGTTTACTATTACCTTCTGTGTCCTGTGTCCAGCCAATTTTTTACTCAGGCTACCACCCTGAGACCCACTCCCAGGCTGGTTAATTTGTTTGTTGATCTTTTGTGTGGGACCGTGTCAAATGCCTTGCAAAAGTCTAGGTAGGCCATGTCTACAGCCTCTTCCTGGTCTACTACTTTGGTCACCCAGTGAAAGAAATCAATTAGATTTGTCTGACATGACCTTCCCACTGTTAATCCATGCTGCCTTGGGTACTGTGCCCCACTTGCCTCTAGGTACTCAACAATTCTTTCCTTCAGAAGTGATTCCATCATTTTCCCTACCACTGAGGTCAAACTGACAGGTCTGTAGTTTCCTGCCTCTGTCTTGCTCCCACTTTTGTGCAAGGGAATCACATCCACCCTCCTCCAGTCCTCAGGTACCACACCATCCTCCCATGATTTGTTAAAAAGGGTAGTCAGTGGTGTCACTAGTTCTCCCCTTAATTTTTTTAGAATTCTGGGGTGAATCCCATCAGGCCCCATTGCTTTGTTCAACTTCAGTTTTAGGAGTTTTTTCTGAACCCTTTCTTCTGTGAAAGGACTGGGATCGACCCCCCCCCCATCCAGAGTGCTTTTATTGATAGGATTAGGTACCTCCCCTTCCTCTTCTTTTGTGAATACTGAGCAGAAGTATTCATTCAGTATCCCTACTTTTTCACTGTCCCTCTCTACCCACCCATTGTCCCCTTTATTCAGCTTCACTATCCCTCCCTTTGTCTTTCTTCACTCCCCAATGTACTTATAAAAGGTTTTATCCCTCTTCTTAATCGAGTTGACTATCTTTTACATAGAAACATAGACTTTGATGGCAGATAAGGACCGCTTGACCCACCTAGTCTGTCCATTTCCCTACCTAGAGGATAAGTTGCAGATCCTATTTAACCAAAAGCCTTTTTCATTGGTTTGGGCCTTTGCTATTCTGACTGCCTTCCCTGCTTCCTTCTGCTTTAACTGGCACAGTTCACTGTCCTGCTTCTTCTGTATTTCCTTATATTTCCTAAATGCTATCTTTTCCTCCCTAACCTTCCCCACCACCTCTTTTGAGACCCATAGTGGTTATTTCTTTTGTTCATCATGCTTCTCACCATGACTGGCACACCACCACCTCTCTTTGCTCAACTGGCTCCTAGACTGCCTATAGCATTGGCGAGCCTGCAGCAAGGAGGTTGCTCAGTTTCAATCAGTTCTCAAAGCTGCACAAAGTGCAAAACTGCTTATCCTCTGGGAGCATGAATTTTGGGGGCACTCAACAGCAATGCACTATCACCAGTTCACTACCCACCCAGTCCCACCTGATGCTGCAGGGATGGGGTGGTATTGATCATGATGACCAGAAGCCACACCAAGGTCCAACACATGTTAACATAGAAGATAAAGTAAAAGACTACAAAAGCAGCCATGTTTGTAGTTTCTTTTACCCCAGTACTTCTGAAAAGCAGCCGGAGGACATACAACGTGGCTAGGAATGTTGAGGATTCCTGTCGTGAGCTTTGCAGAGCCAGCTAGCAGCAGACCAGCTCAGCTCTGTAAAACATCTAAATTAGTACATCCTGTCCTTGTGAAACTGACATCAATTTGGAGGCTAGCCCAGCTCTGTAAAACAACTAAATTGTGCAGCAGGAGGTAGCTTCAAAATCCAGGATGTGGTGCTCACAGCATGTGTCATACAAGGATTAACATCTGGAGCAGGGCACCCATATTATCAGCAATAACAGTCTCAACACTTACTTCTGTGCATAAGGGACTTTATTTGTACAAGATTTACACAGATAGAAATATAGTATGGCATTCCACACAATTGCTTTGTGCAAAAACCAAGTGCATTATCAAGGTGATAGTACCACCTGGTGGGTAGAACTTATACTACCCCCAACAAATACAGATTAACGAATTGTGAATCAGAGATTTTATCAGAGGTACCTCACACAGTCCTAAAACTAATTATTGTATACAGTACATATTAAATACAGCAATATATGTACCATATACCTCAACACACATATAAATGTGTGAAAAGTGCATAGACAAAGTTAAATACCTAAAAAATATTAGAGATACATGGATATCTGCTCCGGTATCTGGATCCGGCCGGACATCTGGCATTTCTATAAAATTCAGCCTGGCCGGATATCTTTCCAAAAAAACAGATCGGGTAGTCTCTTCAGTTAAACTGCACTTGGTACACTTCTTAGCTGCCTCTGATCGTAAAGGTGACATTCCTGTGCCGTGGCAGCCCGTGGCGGTGTTGAAACCGGGAATGCTGCAGAAAGAATGCCCTGTCTGCCTGGGATTTGCCTCCTCAGAATGCTGAGTCCTGCTTGAGAGAGTGTCCTGCTTTTGATGGTAATGTAAAAGCACAAATGTATTGCTGCTGCTTCTGGCTTTTAAAATAACTGAGCTTCAGATGGTAAATTTAACATAAAGCAAAAAGTTATTACTACTGCTCCTAATACTGCCTTTTAATTTGACTGAGCATCTGATTTTAAATTTAACTTAAAGCTACAAGTTATTGCTGCTGCTACTGATACTGATACTGCCTTTTAGGCCCTGTCCACACTACAAAATGTTGTGCTGTAATGTTCTCAAAATCGTTACAGCCCCTATCGTTACGATGCATCCATATTGCGGTGGTAACATTTTTGAAAACGTTACAAGCTGGTGCTGTTGTGTCTGCATTGATGTAATTCTCCTTGCTTGCTGTACTGGTTTTAAGAATGGTACTGCAGTATTCTGGTAACAAAGAGGACCATGTCACCCACCAGATGAGCATCCGTACTGGTAAGCAAACTGTTACAAACAGTATAACGGTTCACATTCTGATCTCAAGACTACCTCTGAACAGATCCTGAGATAGGATCTAAAAATGGTAGCAGTAACGTTACAGATGCGGATGTGAACTGTTTTAAGAAAATCCTATAACGATTTAGTCAGTCTGTAACATTATCGAAAAGGTAGTGGGACAGGGCCTTAAAGTGACACTGTCTCTTAAAGTGAATTTTTTGCTGACTGCTGAATGCTGATAAAGTGGTAACACATTTTCAGTCAGACTCAGAAAGGGACATTAAAGGGACACTATATTTCTGGCTTGTGAAGCTAAGCAGCTAATTGTTCAGCTAATTGTTCTGGCTAAGTGTTTGCCTTTGGCAGCTCATATATACAAATAAGCAGCTAAAATAAGCAGTTAATCTGGGGGGGGCGCTAATGAGCAGCATAGAGTAAAGATGTGGTCTCCCGCAGTTCCCGGCCTTGCAATTTAAATCTATATAAAATCTGAGGCATCCTTGCAAAAAATACAGAAGTGAATATAGGAGTGGACAGAGGACATGAGTATGGACGAATATCTGATGCCAAATGCTGGTAAAGGGCAGAGAGCGGCAGCCAGTATAGCACAGTGGTTTAAGGCTCTAAGCTGAAAATCTGGTGACATCCAGCAGACCAGACCTGGGTTTGAATCCCACAGCTTCCACTTACATACTGTGTGACCCTGAGAAAGTCACTTAACTTCCCTGTGCTCCCAGGATGCTCCTGTAAAAAAGCTTTTGGCTTAGTGTGCTACTCCTGGTTAAACAACTAAAAAATAAAAGCCTAAAGAAGCAAGCGGCCACTAAACAGTCTGAAACCCTAGGCCTGATTTTGCTGTCAGCAGCAGAGATGGCATCGCTGGGGTGGGAAGTCACAACGCAAGTGATGGAGGCACTGGAAGCCTGGCTGGGCAAGTGGGAGCAAAAAATAGATACTCGCTTGCAAATGTTTATTGAGAAATCTGCATCCCAAGCGGTCAGAATTACAGAAGTGGAAGAGTGCATATCCAATCTCAAAGACACTGTGGATCTGCTACCAGGCCGAGTAGCCGTGCTAGAAAAAGAACTGGCAGAGTTGAAAGATTTACATGATTATCAGGAGAACTATCATTGTCGACTGAATTTGCAGATCAGAGGCCTCCCAGAGGGAAAGGAGGGCTCCTGAAAAATGGGTGGCTTAAGTTGGAAAGGGCACACAGGGCTATCGCACCAAAGTCGCCGGCGGGGCAGCCCCCTCGGCAAATAATCTTCAGGTTTCATAATTATGAAGATCGAGAGGATATGCTGAAGGTGTACAGAAATATGAAAGAGCTGAAATATGAGGGTGTGTGGCTGTCCCTGTTTCAAGATTATTCAAATCGGCTCCTGAAAAAGCACCAAGCTTTCAACCCACTTTTAGCCCAGCTGAGGGAGCTCAAGGTGGAGGGGTTCCTCATATATCCTGCAGTATTGAAGATCTGGCATGAGGAGGCCACCTATTCATTTGAGGACCAAAAGAAAGCAGCATAATTCATTGAGGAGCTAAGGAAAAAGGTGGGGTGAGCTCAAAATGATGTGAAAGCATCAGAGAGAGACTGAAATGGCGATGTGCTTGTGTCTACCTGTGTTGGCCTCTGAACCTTGTGGTGATGAAGTCTTGTTCTTTTGTTTTCTGTTCACTTCTCTGGTAATTTGGAGTTATTTTGAATGACCCCCCCCCCCTCCACAGCAGGACCCCAAAATTTGAGAACCTGAAGCCCCTGGAACTGTTTTTGGATACTTGCCCTTCCCGGAAGCCAAATGTAGCTGAGGGAACTGGACTGACAGAGCAACCTTGTGAATAAGTGGTAGGGGAAGGAGAGACTGTTTGTGTATCCTTTTATCTTTGTTTCTCTGGCTGCTGTGCACATAAAGATCTGGAACTTGAGATGCCAGAAGGGGACTAGTAAGCGGGCAGACATGGACATCAAAGGGAACGAACACTTAAGGAAACGTGGTGCAGGAGGAAGATGGTGGCTGTTTGTACTTCAACTGCCATGCAAGGAGGGAGGTGAGTCAGGGTGGGCGGGGAGGGCTACTGCCACTTGTATGTGATGGCGGCGCCGGCATCCCTGATGCCCCTGCGATCCCCATATGATTTTGATGTTTGTAGGTTTAAAAGAAGCCCCTAGGGGTGGGAAATTAAATACTTGCTGTATGGCCGTTGGTGGGGGGGCAAGAGTATGGTTCCCCATCATAAATATACCCATTGGATTCTGTGTGCCAGACTATACTCAGCTGTTTTAGAGCACTCCAATTCTAAACGTTTTCTGGGAAATCGGGATCAGAGCCTCATGACAATGGGCCTTTCAGTTATCTGGATGATGTGCCATTTGGGAACAGAGATAAATTCAGGAGTCCTGCTAAAGTATGTTGGGGAAGGGGAATTAGAAGCTCTTCGGGTAATTATATTAAAGAAGAAGGAGGGGTATTAAGGTGATGGAACCAGGAGTTGGGGCTGGCATAACATGGGGGACCCTGCTGAGGCAGGGGTCACAGCATATGTTTTAATTTCTAATAGAGATGCAAGGGGTGCCTAGCACCGAAATGTACATGTTTTTGTTGGGGTCGGGGTGGGGAATGGGACATTTGCTTTGAGGAGGGAGGCTATTTCATTTTGAATGGCGAATTTGTTGGGAAAAATTGTTGTAGGGAGGGGGATATACTTGTATATCAATCAATCAAATCTTTATTTATCCAGGCGAACATCGTTGAGCAAGCTCATTTACAAGATGGACCTGGTTACAACCATGGTTATAGTACAAACAGGTATATTACAATGTGAATAAAACATAATAGGAAATGTAAGTTGATACACAAGTCACATACATAGCGGCCTATTTGAGCCTAAAACGTAAACCTAACAGTCAGACATAATAAGCAATAACAGCTTTTTTTACACACCTTTTACAAAAAGGAATAAAATATATGTGGTTAAGACTAAAGGGAATAATAAAGCAAGCTACAAGGCCATATCAAGGGCCAGTCCCAGGGAACACTCACATTCGGAGTGAAAGGCGGCTATGCCATAACTGACTAGTGGAAGGTCTGGGCTAGGTGTTGAGGCAATGGCTGGGATAGCACCTGACTTGCCTACATTGGGGGAGAGGCAGTCCATGTCCAGGAGACCATCCCAGGGACCGATGGACAGCTGGAAAGGTCGCAAGGCAGACTATGTGATTGATGAATAAGGGCACCTGCGTATGTTGGGGAATGTTAATTGAGTTACACACGTTAATGTTGATTGTTGAAATGTTTCATATGAGGGTGTGCAGTGGGTTCTTAGAATTACAGGACCATCAAATCTTTAGATTGCCAAGCTTTCAATTCTAGACTAAAGATAGTGTTAAATGGTGCATAGAGACTTGTATGGGGATGTAGGGGGAAGGAAGAGAATGGTATTAAACCTAATATGGCAGAAAATAAGATGTTGAAGATTGTTTTGTGGAATGTCCGTGGGGTCTCATCCCCTGTGAAATGAGCAAGTCTGCTTACTGCCTTTCGCAGGCAGGGGGCACAAATCGCACTGTTGCAAGAAACACATTTAACCCCACAGGAGCACCAGATATTGGTCAGGGGATGGGTGGGGAAATGTTACGCTTCCTCCTTTGACTCCCATAAACATGGTGTGGCAGTGCTTATTAATAAATATATACCATTGTTGGTGACTAGAGTGGTTATGGATCAGGACTGGGGTAGCGATGTCTTTGTGGAAGGAACATTATATGGGGAAATGATTACTGTGGGTAGTGTGTATGCCCCTGCTGTTTTTAACCCGGCGTTTTACCAGGAACTCCTGGATGTTGTGGTCAAGGAGCAGTTTGAAGGGTTAATTATGGGTGGAGATTTTAATGCCACCATGCACCCAAAATTAGATCACTCAGAAGGGAAGGGGAGACATGAGGGTGGAATGAGACACTGGCAAGAAGGGTTGACAGACATGGACTTGATTGACAGTTGGAGATCACATCATCCTGGGGAGAGGGAGTACACATTCTTCTCCAACCCTCATAAAACCTGGTCCAGGATTGACTATATTTATGTACCTCGGAGCTGGTTGGGGAGGATACAGGCGGTGACACATGGCCCGATCCTGATCTCTGACCATGCAATGGTCATGCTGACATGTACCCTGGGGGAAAAGAAGGAAACCCCCCCACCCTGGAAATTTCCCAGATATTTGTTCGGTAACAAAGAATTTGTGGAATTTATTAAGCAGCAGTGAGAATTTTACCGGGAGACAAATGAGGGCACAGTGTGTTCTGCGAGGGTGTTTTGGGATGCAGGGAAGGCCTTCATTAGGGGGGCAATTATTAATTTCATAGCGCATTGCAAGAAAGAGAGGGTGGCTAAGCACTGCGAGATGGAGCAGAGGGTAAAGGAATTAGAGAGAGAGGTGGTAGAGAATATATTGGAGGGCACTCTGAGTAATTTGATGGCTGTAAGGGAAGCTCTCAATGCTTTTCTCTTAGGAGAAGTTAAAACAGCATGTCTTTTTGCAAAAAGCAGGTTCTTTGAGTGGGGGAACATATCCGGCCCACTGCTGGTCAGCTTAATAAAGGAAAGGAGGACATATATGCATATACCGGAAATTAAGGATGTGAGGGGAAAGCTAACACAGGATAAGATCCTAATTAAGAATAGATTTGAATGGAGGGGCGGAACCTACCAGCATGATGGCTGCAGAATAATTTTTCAGCACTCTCTCGGGAGTATTTGTTTTACCCGAATCCGATTAGTCATGGCTGAAGAAAGAGATTGAGAATAGGCATAATCGAAAGAGGAGAGCCCGATCTTTCATCCGGTATGACTTTCACCCTGATCAGTGCTGCCTGAGAGTAAAGACGAGCCAAAAAGAGTCTGCCTACCTCTCGTTGACAGGGCCCTGTGTATCCAGTTCTGGTAGTAGTTCCCCCTCGGGGAAAAGCAAAGCAAGGAGGTGGCTTTGGTAATGCCAGTCAGCTCGAGAGTGCTGAACACACACAGCATTGTCCTATCGGCTGATACCAGTGATCTAAATGACAAGACAGGGTGCTGGTTATTCTGGTTAGTGTCTAAAAGAGAATCGCTGAACCAAATAGAAGCTGCGCATCCCGGGAGGGCCAGGCCTCCCGAATCCTGCACTGGTGATAGCAAATACCAGGGGAACTGTGGCCAAAAGAGGCGCCTGATAAGCTTAGTGAGAACAGAACCAAACGATACGAGGATGAGTAATGCTGACCTTAATCTGGCTGTGGTAATGGCCAAACTCAACCAAATATTACTGGACACAGCAGATTTAAAGCAAACTGCAAATAAAACCCGCCAAGATCTCTCGGACCTAGCCACTCGGGTGACCCACACAGAACATCAGAATCAACATTTGAACTCTATAGTACAGGAGCAGAAGAAAACCCTGCAAGACCATCATAAAAAGCTTGAATACTTATTGAACAAAGTGGACGATTTAGAAAACAGGGCTAGAAGAAAGAATCTATGGATTATGGGGGTGCTGGAGGGGGCCGAAGGCAAAGGCATGTGCACGTTTCTCAGAGTATTCCTCCCAGAGCTCATTCAAGATAACAACTGCAGCCCTCTGGAGATCGAACGGGTGCACTGCTCACTGGCCCCCTGCCCCAAACAAGGGAAGAGACCCAGGCTTATATGGTGCACATTTTTAAAGTTTCCCGAAAAGGAGTACTATTTACGAAGGGCAAGGGAGCAAGGATCTTTTTTGTGGCATAGCATGCACATTCAGATGTATCAGGACTTTTCACAAGATCTCTCCACCCGAAGAAGGGCTTACGGAGGGGTGAAGCAGCAGTTCTATAAGCTGAACATGCCAACATTACTGCACTATCCTGCAACACTACGGATTTTATATAAAGGCGAATATATTTCATTTGAAAGCCCTTCTGTAGCGGAGCAGTTCCTACAAGATATTCAATGCAGTCAGGAGCCCACTGGTCAACATACCTACCAATTGGCAGGGGACCGACCATCCAAGATGGAAGTGAGCCAGGAAGGTCAAAAGCAGGACGATATGCCAAACTCACCTAACAAAAATAATAATCAGACCTGGTACCAGATATCGAGGGCCTTATCAAAGAAGAAGCCTACAACAGGAGAGAAGTCTTCTATGATGAGAGATTGGTCGAGGAGCCAGCAGAGGCGATATTTACAGTCAGACACGAGCAGCTGTTCTCCGGGGGACACACCAGTTAAACTGAGTAATAGGTATGAACCTTTAACTGATCTCCTTCCCTCCGAGGTGGACATTTCTGCGGCGCCCCAACAGTCCAGAGAGACCTGAGATGGCTCGGAGGATTGGTCCCCTTTACATAGATACATAGACAGTGTCGGCAGATAAGGGCCTATGGCCCACCCAGTCTGCCCATTTGAGCTTGTAAGTTCAATTTATGTTTTCCTAGAAGTCTGTTGCCCCTTACCCCTGACCTCCAGAATTTCTTTATGTCTATCCCATGCATTCTTAAATCCCGTGATTGTTTCAGCCCCAACCACTTCCTCTGGCAGGGTGTTCCACTTGTCCACCACCCGTTCTGTGAAGAAATTCTTCCTCATGTTTCCTCTGAATCATTCTTCCTCCAACTTCATCCCATGCCCTCTAGTCCTGGTACATCTTTTACGCTTAAAAATAGTGTATTCCTGCACCCTGTTCCTCCCTGTGAGCCAGGTGAATGGGCCGATTGCATTCCTATTGGGGAGAACGAGGTGGCTGAGAACTCTGCCGAAGGCCTGGAGGCCCTGTTTGCAGCCTCAGATGACCCAATTGGTACTGTAGCACCCTCTTAGAATACTGGACTGGAAAGGGTAAAACTGGTCTTGAATGGATACCATCAGGGGTATTTGAGGTGGATGCTGGGCTCGTAAGGAGATGGGGCTGACCTCACTGTCTCAGCAGGCATGCTATGGGTGCCTGAGGAGGTCAATTAGGGCAGCTTGGTGCATCTCAAATCCAAACGATACCCATGCCTGTAAAATGTATAACATATGGCAGGGCCCCTACCTGGGTTCTCGATCACAGCTGCTTGCCAGGGTTATATATAAAGTGTAATGAATGGCTTTGTGTACTGGTCCTAAGTTCAAGTTTGATGTTTAATGTTTACTATATACACTTCCTTCTTAATGCTTAAATGTTGTAGACAATGTTTAGATTTCACGTTTACGCAAACTGTGTACCAGGCCTCAATACAGAAGAAAGTTGGTTCTGATTTCTGATGTAGTGGTTAATTAGGATCTCTTATGTACCCATTGTTGGGGATGAGTAGTTGGAATCCTGATAAAAGGGGTATATCCCCACCCCGATTGAGACTGGAGCAAAGTAGAAGTTTTTTTTTTCTCTACTGAAAAAATGGCCGATACGATGCTGCTTTTGGCATCACCTCCAGAGGGGTGCTCTGGGAACTTGGGACACTTGATGTCTTCCTGCTCCATGTACACCACCTCCACTGCAGGCTTCAAATGGCAGAATGGTGCCTTGGGAAGTACCCCATCACAACCTATCTGCGGGTGTCATTAAACTTTACAGGAGCAGTGGGGGATTTCGGAGGGGCATAAGAGTAGGGGAGGGCCTCTCTGTAGTTAAGGAGGAACAAAAACTAAATGACAACAAGCAGCAGCAGGAATTTGAACCTATAAAGGCACACACAGAAGGGAAGGCTCTATACAGAAGGGGCTGGGTGTTTTTTGTGTTAGTCAGTTTGGTTGGCTATTTGGTGACCAGAAATTTCAGTATCATGGATAAATACAAGGAAAATGGATAGTTTAGCTGATATTACCCTGACCTCTTGGAATGTTAGGGGACTAAATTCTCCAATTAAAATGAGTAAGATTTTGACAAGACTTCGGAAACTTAAGAGCCATATAGTGTTTCTTCAGGAGACCAAATTAAGTCACAAAGAATCCAAGGAACTAGTTAGAGAATGGGTGGGAAGGGAAGTTCATAGTATCTCAGGGAAGGCTAAAAGATGGGTATCTATCCTATCCTATTTCACAAACAACTGAAATGGGAAATAACACTCCAGAAATCGGACAAAGAAGGCAGATGGGTCCTGGTTAAGATGGCAACACCAATGGGTCCCGTTGTACTAGTTAATATTTATGCCCCCAATGAAGACGCCCCAGAATTCTTCAATGTGATATCCCAACAAATATTGGATTTGACTATGGATAATCCAGGGATAGTAATTGGGGGGGACTATAATTTAACAATGGATTACCTCCTAGATCACTCAAATCACAAACAAGAAACCCACACTAGATCTCATAAAGCCCTTCAAGACATGCTCTCATTACATAGTCTAGCCAACATCTGGAGGTTACAGCACCCAACAGGTAGGGACTACACTTACATTTCAGCAGCTAAAGCCATGGGAAGTAGACTGGACTACTGGTTCACGTCTGAAACTTTGTCAGCACGGACTATAGACGCTCACATAGAGCCTTTATATTTGTCTGACCACGCACCACTGCTTTTAAAGGTAAATATGTCCCCAGCTACCACAGCCAAATCTGCTACTTGGTGGTTGGATCCCCTCCTTTCGGCGGATGCAGATTTCCAAATTTTAGTCCATGAAGAAACAAAGAAGTTTTTTCAGTCAAATACGACGGGTCCTCTTCAGCAGCAATGATATGGGAGGCATATAAAGACACCATGAGGGGTTAAATTGTAAGTTTTGCCAATTATTGCAGAAAACAAAGGGAGAGTGAGATGGTACAGTTAGAGGGAAAATTGAAGCAATTGGAGGAAGAATATAAGAGCAACCCGGGGAGGCTCAAGAGCAACTGCTTACAGGCAGAACCTACTATGGTTAGGCTACAGCTTAATACGCTAATGTCCTAAAGGGCTGAACTGAATATTAGATGTGCACAACACCAATATCAAGTGGAGGGAGAGAAAGCAGGCAAGCTTCTTGCCTATAGATTAAAGAGAAGGCAGGCAGATAGGCATATTTTGGGACTTCACAACTCGGGGGTCAATGGTATACTCTCAAAAAGAAATTAATGAATCCATTGTTCAATTCTATCAAAATGTATATACATCCCATGTGAAATGGGATCAGGAAAAATACCATAAATTCATGGATCGATTGCCACTGCCCACCCTGATAGAGTCCCATAAACTAGATTTGGATGCCCTGCTCTCTAAGGAGGAGGTGAGCAGGGCAATCCTGAGCATGGCCCCCTACAAGGCTTCTGGTGGTGATGGATACCTGGCTGATTATTATAAAATAGTACACCACGAAATAATAACCCCTTTCATGGATATACTAAATGAAGCCCAGGGTAAGGGTGAACTCCCCCAATCCATGAAAGATGTGGTGATTACTGTCCTCCTGAAAGAGGGAAAGGACCCCTCATTTCCCAGTAATTATCGTCCAATCTCTTTCATTAATGCAGATGCAAACATTTTGACCAAGGCACTGGCAGCAAGACTGGAGAAGGTATTACCAGGTATTGTACACCCTTCTTAAGTGGTATTTATTAAGGGCCATCACAGCTCGGATCATGTCAGAACCTTGGTTACACGGATTCAAGCAGCATCGAAACTCCCCACTCCAGCCGCATTAATTACGATTGACTCTGAAACAGCGTTCGATTCAGTAGAGTGGGAATTTTTGCACGCGGTCTTGAAGCAGTTTAACATAGGGCCATACTTCTCCTCCTGGATACATACCTTATGTCAAGTGCCAGTAGGCAAAGTACTTACTAATTCCATGCTGTCTGCCCCTTTCCGGCTTCATAGGCGCACCAGACAGGGCTGCCCCCTCTCGCCTCTATTTTTTGTTATGGCAATGGAACCCCTGTCAGCTGCTATACACATTCACCCTAAAATACACAGCATTAAAATGGGAAACCAGGAGTATTACACAAAAGCATATGCAGATGATTGTCTGATTCTAACAGGAGATACCCATGAGAGTATACCATTTATTATGGACACCCTTATGGAATTTGGCAACATCTCTGGTCTCCAGATCAGCAAATCAAAGTTGGAGGTGTTACCGCTTAACTCCCTCACATCCAGCGAGAAAATTAAGAACCTAGGTTTAAAGTGGGCTGATCAAGATATTAAATATTTAGGCCCAGATGTTCAAAAGTGTTGTGCATGGCGCAACAGTGTTGCTCCATGCGCAACCCACTGATGTGCCCCGGCACGATATTCAAAAGAAAGAAAAGTGCGTGGCACAAATCCTGATGCTTGCGGGCGCATCAGTAATGTGCTCTGGCGCAGGTGAGGCATGCCGTGCATACCCTGCACAGCCCGATATTCAGCCGGGATGTGCAGAGCCATGCATCTTAACCTACCTGCGCCAGCACAAAGTTGATCAAAAAAGGAGCAACGGATGGCGCCCAGGTGAGCTGCTGCATTGCAGGGTGCAACACGGCAGCTGCCACCTGTAGGTGGCCACCAAGCTCCTGCTGCACCTGGCGGCATCCCCCATGCCTGATAGCAGGCATTTGTAATAAAAAGAAATAAATATGTCCAATATCCTGGTGATCCAGTGGACGCTGTCTGCCCGATCACGGGCATTTGTAATTAAAAAATAGATATGTCCAATATCCCTGGTGGTCTAGCAGTACTCCCCGCTCCCCACCCACCCACTGAGCCCCACCGCCCCGCTCTCCCCCTGTCAGCGGAATGTGTAGTGCGGTACAAGCTGCATGCCCATGGGCTCATGCTGTGGACCAATGGGCGTACAGCCCTACCGACAGTGTCAGTCGGTGGGCAGTGGGGCGGCAGGCGGGTGGGGTGCTGCCACCTGCCGGCTGACCGGGAGGGTGGAGCGGGGTGGTGGGGCTCAGTGGGCAGGTGGGGAGGGGGGTACCACTAGACCACCAGGGATATTGGACATATCTATTTTTTTTATTACAAATGCCAGTGATTGGGCAGACAGCGGTCCACTGGACCACCAGGGATATTGGACATATTTATATTTTTATTACAAATGTCCATGATAGGGCAGATAGCGGTCCACTGGACCACCAGGGATATTGGACATATTTATATTTTTATTACAAATGCCCACAATCAGGCAGACAGCGGTCCACTGGACCACCAGGGATGATAGGGATTTTATATATTTACTTGGCCCGTGATCGGGCGGGGAGGTCCACTGGACCACCAGGGATTTATGCTTTTCCTTTTTTCACTGCAGCCCGCAATCAGGCTGTGGAGCACATTGCCGGCTGCAGAGGGCATCGGTCCCCAATGGCTGCTGCCTGGCAGGGCGCCAGGCGCAAGTCATCGGGGATTGGCGCACCTGCATGCAAATGGGGCATAATGACATGCAAATGGCCACATTTGCACCTTGCATACATTATGGCCCCATTTGCATGTCAAGTTTTGAATATCACGGTTGCTGTGCATAGCGCAATGGAACTTGCGCTAGCGCATCCCATGCTCCACTCTGGCCACTGCACCATGCACACTGCGGGTGGCCAGAGTGCGATTCAACGATGCTGTGCCATGGCGCAGTCTCCTTGAATATCATCCAGTCTGCACCCCGCGCAGCCAAGTTGCGCTGCACCCAAGCTTGTGCCACAGCCTGACGCAGTTTGAATATCTGGGCCTTAGGGATTATTCTATCAGCAGATGTCTCCCCCATGACATATAAAAACTTCATGCCAATATGGAAGCATTTGTCCAACAGTGTCACACGGTGGGAGCAGTTACACTTATCAATGGCAGGGAAGATTGCTGCCCTAAAAATGATGTTCACCCCCAAAGTGTTCTATCTGCTAGCCCACCTCCCCATAAATATCCTTAAATTTGGATACAGAAGCTTCACACACTTAGGAGTCATTTTCTATGGGGTACCAAAAAATCTTGTTTCAGCAAAGCTAAGCTGGGAGCTCACTGGAACAGAGGGGGATGGAATCTTCCCGATTTTAATAGATATTCACAGGCTTTCCAGATAGCCAAAGTTTGCAAGAGCCTAAATAGGTACTCTCAGTCCTTCCCTGCATGGGTAGAAATAGAAAGTGCCACTCTGGAAAATATCTCCCGCCTTTGCTTTCTGGGTCACTCTTGTCCTAGTGCTACACAGGAATGGTTAACTATTAAATCCAACCTTCAAGCTTGGCAGTCCTTAGGAAAAAAGCAGTCACAGGTGCTTGAGTATTGGGCTTACGTACCCCATTGTGGAACAATCCTTACCTAAGAATAGATCAGAAACCCTTTGACTGGCCAGTTTGGAGAAACTGCCAGATACTCACATTTCATGATCTACTTCAGGATGACAAGAAAACATTTGTGTCCTTTCTATAGTTGAGACACTCCCACTCTCTGCCACGTGATTGCTTTTGGCAGTACTTGCAACTACGTAGTCTATACAATACCGGGATGAGATCTAAGTGTTCATGTGTGATGTGTGGGATACGCGTTGGGCTCCTTAAGGAAAAGCTTCCGTTGTCCCTGTGGTCACGCCAAACTAAGGGGTTAGCAGGCAGGATTCAAGGTTGGATCAGGGATGTTTTACCAGACCCCTCCCTAGCTGCCAAGATAAGATGGGAAAAGATGTTGGGTATTACAATCACTCTACACAAGTGGTCCAATTGTTGGAAGATTGCCCGTAAGGTCTGTATAGATCAGAGAAGTCTCCTTGTTAAAAATAAAATCATTCATCTGTGGTATAGAACCCCTTTACAACTTCACAAAATGGGATTGACACCTCACGACCTTTGTTGGAGATACCAGTCACCTGCAGCAGATTTACTTCACATTTTGTGGAGTTGTAAACCCCTTCAACCCTTATGGGAAAAAGTAATACAGTTTTGCTCTATTACCCTATCCATTTACTTACCTCACTCTCCTTCTTTCTGGTTACTGGGTATAACATCGGAGGTAAGGTCATTGTCCCAAGCTCAATTGTTATGGCTCATCCAAGCATTAGTCGAGCTTCTTCGGCTTATTCTTAGGAATTGGTGAACATCATACCTCCCATCACTCCAAGATTGGCTATCCACAATGGAATCATTAGTTGCCCACACCCGCCTTATTCATAATGCAAAAAAAACGAGTGCAGCGTTTATGGAAATATGGGTGCCATATTTAGGTCAGGTTACACAGTCCCAATTTATACCACTGGTACCAAATGGAAAAGAGTTATTAAAGCCCCCCTGAAGTAAATAGCCTATCACTTATGGACTGAAACACTGTGGTGCCTGAATAAGTATATTGGTTAACAACCATTCTATTATATAATGTTAGTAATACTGTATTAGTTTACATAATGGTCGGGGAAGTGTTTATGCTATGCAATGTTCTCTGTAATCTTAAATAGTGTATTGTGTACCTACCCGAAAGTAGATGGTGAGTCTTTTCTGCACCTACCTTTGTTGTGTTTTTTTTTTTTTTTTTTTAGCAATATCGCTGTCATTGCTTGGTGTATGACTTGCTGCGTCAGGTGTGTTGAGCCATTAACAAAAGGATTAACTGCAAAAAAAAGAATAGATTTGAGCAGTTTTACCAACAATTGTATCAATCCAAATTTCATGGGACCCTGAATGTAGCAAGGCAGTTCCTGGAGGGGGTCACACTGCCAAAACTCACAGAGCAGCAGAGGGAGAAATTAGGAGGGGAGATCAGTGGGATGGAGATACGTCAAGTTATACAGTGCCTTAAAAAGGGGAAGGCGAGTGGTCCAGATGGTTATCTAGTGGAATATTATAAGGTCATGTAGGAGAAGGTGATAGAGGCCCTATGGGGTGTATTTAAGGAGATCCAGGGGAGGGGACACCGCCTGCATCCTTTAATGAGGCAGTAATATGCTTGGTCCCAAACCAGGAAAGGACATGCAGGAATGCTCTTTGTATAGGCTGATTTCTTTACTGAACTGTGATGCTAAGATCCTGGCGAAGGTATTGGCTAGATGCTTGCACCCTCTTCTCCCAGGGCTTGTCTACCCAGACCAGACTGGATTTGTAAGTGGTAGGTGCTCATACCATAACATGAGAAAACTATTAAATGTGGTTTGGCGGGCTTTGCAGGGTGGAGGCGATGTGGCCGTACTCACCATGGACACCGAGAAGGTCTTTGATCGTATCGAGTGGAAATACTTGTTTGAAGCCCTAAGTAGATTTGGACTGGGGGACAGCTTCGTGGGAATGATACAAAAGATTTATGGTGCACCAACGGCCTGGGTCCTGGTTAATGGATCTCTCACTGGGGAGTTCAAACTGCATAGGGGTACTAGACAGGGGTGCCCCCTGTCCCCGCTATTCTTTGCCTTGGCCACTGGACCTCTGGCGGTGGGTATTACGGAAAGTCCCATTATTAAGGGGGTGGTGGGCAAATCGGGTAATGCTCACAAGGTCACCCAATATGCGGATGATATGCTCTCATATGTCTGGGACTTGGCCAGGTCTGTTCCCCCTTTGCTTGATATAATAGCACGCCTTGCAGCCTTCTCCAGATATAAAATCAATGTTAGCAAATCTGAAATAATGCTCTGGGGAGACGCAGAGAGAGAGAGAGAATGGGGAAAGGGCTTGGGGCCTAAAGAAAGTTACAAAGGCATTTAAATATTTAAGTATTCAAATAGGGCATGATTTGAAAATGCTGTATTGGCTTAACTATACCCCAATACTTAAGGCACTTGAAGAAGACTTGCATAGGTGGAGGGAGCTGCCGGTGTCATGGATGGGGAGCATCAACTTGATAAAAAAGAATATCTTGCCCAGAATCCTCTATGTGATGAAGATGCTGCATGTAGATCTGACTAAAAAATATATTAAAAGGACTGAGAAGGTCTTCTCAAATTTTTTGTGGAGAGGGAAGAGGCCTAGGGTGGGCATATGCAGGCTACAGGTGGATGAGAATAGAGGAGGGTGGAATTTTCCTAATCTGCAGAATTATTCTTTGACCATGCAATATAGGTATGTAGGAAACTGGGTTAATAGACCCCAAGCAGCGTGATGGGTGGATCTGGAGGAGGAGGAATGGTTGGTCAGGTTGTCAGTGTACAGTATTTGCAGCAAGGGGGCCAGAAAGCATATAGCAGGATGGGGGCAGGGAACCCTTTGGTGGTATCAGTGTTGGAAGGGTGGGAGCGGATTTTGTGGTGGATGAAGGTGGGATAGGAGGAGACCCTATTGCTCCTCATGGCAGGGAATCCTGGTTTCCTGGCGGGGTTGGAAGATACAGGCTTCAAACTGTGGGAATCCAGGGGCAATCAGCTATGCTCAGGACTTGTGGAAAGGTGGACATATGCTTTCTTTTCAGGAGCTAAAAAAGAGCAGGGGGATACCGGGGACACATATGCTCTGCTTTTGGCAGGCTAGAGATTACGTTAAGAAATCAGACAGGGGAAGACATGAGGATTCCCCGCTGCTCAGTGTGGAGCATCTGGTTCTCAGTAACAGGAATGAGACTGGGGGATTAATAGGAAGGGCAGCCCAATTGGGAAGGTGGCACCTCCTGGATTATACAGCCAAAACTAGGGGACTATGGGAGAGGGATCTGGGGAGGGACATTTTGGATCAGAATTGGAAACTGATCCTGAGACTTCATATGGGGATTGTTATATGTAATAAATACCAAGAGTCCTTTTATAAATGTTTCCACATACTCTACTGTCCCCCAAGTATGGTGCATAAATGTAATCCTGCTGTTTCCCCCATTTGTGGAAGGTGTAACATAGAACTTGGGACCTATTTTCACTATTTCTGGTCATGTACAATGCTGCAGGGCTTTTGGGAGGGGATTGCACAGGAGGTTGGGAGGATTTGGGGGAAGCAGGCTGAAAATACACTGGTGTCCCTACTGTTTGGAGTGGATGATGCTGACCCGGGGGGATGGATTCCCTATCCCAGGTGGGTTAGGTGATGTTGGTATTGGCCAGGAATTGTATTCTGAATACCTGGGTGGTGGCTGTGACACCTACAATCCAGCAGTGGAGAGCCCTGTGTATCCATATCCTGCTTTGGAATGCCTGATCTATATAGTTAAAATAAAGATCGCTTCCTAACAGTGTGGGAACCATTTCTGGCATCCCTCTCCCTGGAAAAGGCTGTGGATTAAGGGAGGAAATGCAGACATAACATGAGTCACCCCAGGACTACATGTTCTGTGGATGCCCTGGCTCACTCATTATTTAACCCGTATGGGTCTGGGGGGGCTTAGGCCTCTGGAGAAGAACCTCCCTGCCGGTGTGGGGTGGGTGATCGAGGAAGAGTGGGTTATAATGGTTCACTAGTCCTTCTCTGAACCTGGGTCTCTCGAATGTAAGTATAAATTATGCTGTATTTTAATATAAGTTATAGGCTTGGTTAGAAAAATGATTTTGATGACATGATTGTAATGTTTCTGCTATACTTTTTATTTTTTGTATGACATGCGTCAATTTCTTTCATATCTACTACTGGCTGTTAACAGGAGGTGCATTGTATGTTTAAATGTACAGATTATGTTGTTTTGTGAATGTATTGTGATGGAAATAAGGATGAAAACCTAATAAACAAATTATGCACCAAACAAAATCAGTTAATCTTAAAGCTAATTAGTGCAGCTTTTAATCAGCTTATATCCAGCTATGGCTCAGTGGTGCGAAATTATTTTATCATAGAAAATGAGAATGTATCTAAAGCAAGATGCAAACTTATTTACAAAAAAAAAATACTTAAGTTAGCTGTGTTTTTTAATTCTATCTGGCTCGGTAATATACGACCCGATCCGGCTGTCAGAACAAAATATCCGAAATCCGATATCCAGTAGAAATTTAGTATCCGTGCACCCCTAATAAATATACATATACACAGAATACCCTATAATAACTAGTAACAAAGGGATGGGGGCAGGCGTGAACTGGGACAGAAGAAAAAGGGTAAAAAGTAAGGGTAGAAGGGTAATGATGAAAAGGTTATGTGGGTAGGTAAGTTTAAATACCACAGTCAAAAACACAGTTCATCAGTTCAGTTTTTGTCATTTAAAAACTTACTAAGATACCTTTACTTGGTGTTGGCTATAGTGTAGCTATACTGCCTGACGTTTTAAAGGGAAAGTCCCCTCAATCTATTTTCTGTATACCTGTGTAGTTTGTAGGCATGAACAATGATTCCCTCTCCTGCATCCCCCTAATTTTATCCTAATTTAAATATCTCGGGACTCATTGCGCTAAAGAATAACCCTCGGCTCCTCCGCACAACTGATCACACTCTCCTAGCTGTCCCTAGAGTAAGAACCAAGGCGGGGGGCAAGTCTTTCGCTCACACTGCACCCACCCTATGGAACTCCCTCCTTCCCGGAATGCAGGAAGCACCCTCCATCAAAAGTTTCTGCACGAGGTTTAAGGCTCACATGATGGTTACTTCCAAATGTAGCTACTAGGGACATGGATCCACCACACGGACAACTAATCCTCACAGTCCATTACTACCTGCTGAGCGCAATCTGTCTCTGCAATTGTGGTTCATACCCTCCTCTTTCATTTTAGTGTCAATACACATGCACTGCTGTATGCTGATCTCAGCACATGTAACTAGCTGACTGTACACCACTGCATAACTTGTATCATACTGTATTGTCTTTATTACTGCACTGTGATTTATTCTATGTTATGTAATCCCGGGTCGCCCCTGAAAAAGGGACCTCCAGGGCCCAGTGGGCTTACCCGGTCACCAAAATGTAATAAATAAATAAATAATTGAGGTCACTTCACTCTATTTTGCCCTAGTGTGAAAAAACTGTTTGTCTCAGTTGCAAAGGTCATGACCCCACTCATGCAAGCATCATGGGAGATGATAATGTGTACCTACACAAGCCAGCAGAAGTTATACTCTCATCTAATTCTGAACATGTGAAGTTCATGTATTCTCTAAACGCATTTTGTGTAACTCACATATACTTTAAACTACAGAAACAGTAGGGGACTTACTATGCCTTGAAAACTTTCATGGCCAGCGTAAGACAAGAACATATGGACTGCAGAGGGCAATAACCACACTGACTAATACAGTATAACTACTGCAGGTTTTAGCACTAAAACATCATAAAATTCCAGGATGCCTTACATCAGTCAGGTCATGACCTTTGCAATGGAGTCAAGCAGGTTTTCCACCAGACTTAAGTATCATCATTTACATTTAAATCCTGATGAAATTAGAAGGGTGCACTAGAGGCAATCATTGTTCATGCCTACAGACTACACAAGTAAACAGAATAAAAGGCTGATGGGACCTTTCTTTTAAATTCCAGATAGTACAGTACAACGAAACAATACCACTGTACTGAGACATTATTAGCCACTAAGGGGGACAGGAAACTAAGGCATGATGCTACAGCTTTTTTCTTAGCTGTCCAGAGGGACTTCAGATCAGAGTAAGTGACCTAGATGGGATAAGAGCATCTTTTCAAGAATGAGACCTAAAAAACAGATAGTATTTAATTTGTCTCATTACATATGCTGTTTACTTTAAAAACAGTCCCATATGGAAACTCTCATTCAGACCAGGTTGAGTACGTGCTCTGAATTTTTTTTGCCAATACAATTCACTGCATGGCAGTTTATTATGGAGGTCTCCACCTCAAACACCAACACTAACATGTTCAATGACTTAAAATTTAAATACATGACCTCTACCCTCTCTCGTTACATGTCATGCTAGAGCATTATTTTCTGCACCTTTTTCAATTGCAAGTAGGTGTTCCCTAATATGTTTTTTTTTTTTTATTTCTTGTGGCTGGCCCATTGGCACAGGGCTTGGATTTCTGCCTGTGACATTGACGTCCTGGGTTTGAATCTGGACTTGGGTAGTTGGAGGGCCGGCCGGGTTGGAGGAAGGATTGAGCATCCTGTGGACTGCTCTCCTCCTCCTCCAGGGGAGGGTGTGTGTGACTGGCACGTGATTAACCCCTGGTGGAGGCCGGGGGGAATACAGCTACTTGTGCCTGCTTCTGTGGGAGGCGGGCCAGATGTCAGCACATCTGCCTTGGATGTCATTGCACGTCCCAACTCTCCGGGGTCTTTCTCTGAAAACCCTGGGGTTCCATCGGCGAGATGACATTCTCCCTGCCCCTGGACCCTGCACCTTGAGCCATGCCCCCTAGTACCCTAGTACCATAGGTCGATCCATCAGGGAACTGGTGGTCCTGCCCTGTGGAGAAATCCAGGGTTTTTGTGGGGTGGAGGTGTGTCCTGGGATTGTGGGTGTCAGGGCAGAGCTGTGGGAATCGTAGGAGAGGACCGATGGTGGCTGGCAAAGCCCCAATGCCAAAAGCATAGTTAAGTTAGTTTATTGTTGATTGGTTTACAAACTATTATGACATGTACAAATGTAAAATTCTTACTCTGACTCATTTCCTACAAATTATTTCGCTCAGGTGAATTAGTCATACTACAAAGGTTCTCTAAGCTAGGGTGGCCACCCTCAGTGCTGTTTGTGACACGATCTACACAGGCACCACCAGAAAAAAGCCTGCCACTCCAACTTCCTCATACCTTATTCAGTGGAATATCAAATACATAGATGCATAGACAGTGTCAGCAGATTAGGGCCTATGGCCAACCTAGTCTGCCCATTTGAGTCTGTAACTTCAGTTTATGTTTTCCTAGAACTCTGTTGCCCCTTACCCGTGACCTCCAGAATTCCTTTATGTCTATCCCATGCATTCTTAAATCCCATGATTGCTTCAGCCCCCACCACTTCCTCAGGCAGGATGTTCCACTTGTCCACCACCCGTTCTGTGAAGAAATTCTTCCTCACATTTCCTCTGAATCGTTCGCCCTCCAACTTCATTCCATGCTAGAATGCATAGAAATAACCCAACAGATGGCAGGATTAAGCATTGAAATGAGGGCTCTCAACCAAAAACCAAAATTGGTGCTTAAAGCTACTCTATTCCAATGTGAGGTAACATGTTGTATGTTTGATGTTTGTACTTGATTTATGATTGTATTTCAGCAACAGGACTTTAGTTGAAAACAGGGCCTATGGTCCTAATATATTTATTCTGGTATAAAAATAAAGTTTTATCATATCATATCATATCATCATATCATATCATATCATATCATATCATATCATATCATATCATATCATATCACTGTCATGTTACCCAAAATTGGCCATCCTGTACTGCCAGCTTGGACCTAGCGCTATAGGAGCTTAATAGGAGTATCCTGCAGTGCATGCTGCCCTGTACTCCTCTAAATAGTCCCAATGCCCGGCACACTCTGTTGGCCTGTACTTCAGACCACAAGCATAGGGTGAAAGCACTGGACCTGTAGTTACACATTGGATCATTTTGCTTCATGTCCAAACTCAGAATCAGGTACTAGGCTCTACAACATAACTCAAACGTGCCTCGCTGCTATAAGTATGCTGATATCCATTTCCCAAAAGCATTAGTGTTGCCAGATCAGGCTAGGCTCTCCCAGGTCTTCCCTGGCTATCTCCCCAAACTTGCCCAAGATACCATCATGTTCAGAGAATCAGAGTAAATCACCCAAGAAGCATATACCTCTTATTGACAAGTTAGTCTCTCAATTATCCATAATCATTGATGGCCACTTTTTCATTAGCCAGAATTGTACTTATGATATTCCCTTAATATCAAGGGATCCACTGTTAGTAATAACATTTTAAAATAAATCACTGAAAAGTATTTCAAACACTACAAACATGTTTGATCTACTAATCAATTCTGAGTATCGCAGATACATCCTAAATTATTACCATGTGCAGTCCAAGCAGATTAAATACCAGGTCCTTAATAACACAATACACTGTTTAGACACATAAGACACACTAAATAATTTAAAATAGTAGTCAGTCATACATAACATCTTCCAAAGGATTTGTTCATAATGATCATGCCCATATTAAATACAGAAAATTTTGAAGTGTCAGATTTAAACTCTCCAGCTGTAATTGCCCCAAGTTCCTTAAAGTACACAAGGGGAAAATCTTCCAGTATAATAACTTTCATATCAGCAGTTAATCAGGGCATGATCATGTTAAAGCAAACATATTTTTTCAAGTGTTTCATACTGGAGACAAAGCTCTCGCCAATGCCTGTGAGTACTTATGTCAAAAGTTAAAATTCCATAACAAAAAGAAAATACCACTTCTTAGGGGAATTTTCCCTCACAGCAAAACTTCACTATTGCCTGAAACATTGTCTTTCTAAACTTAGTCGCTGAAATCGCAGCACAGAAAAGAAGTGGCTTTTTAAACAGTGTGAAGATCTGTGTAACGAATTCGGACACCATGTTCAAGTTCAGGCTCCACAGTAATAATCATTGAAGCAGTGTATAAACACACAAGACCAGGGCTCTTACTTTATTGATAGCCTGGATATTAAGTCTCCACAAAAAGAAAATAATAAACAGTACCTCTGAAGGGGATTACCCCAAATTCATCTTCCACCAGTTATTGCAGCAACATCTTTCTTGAAGTTAGCACGGGGAGCCATATGGGGGGGGGGGCAATAACAGAATCAGCTAGCTCCTCTCTCTGAGCCTGGGGGTCCAGAGAATCCAGGAGTCCAAATATCCCCATTTCCAATCTCTCCATCATCGTATTTTTCTTCATTTGGGCCTCCATTGTAATTCTGGTCTCCTGACGCCTCTGAGAACACCTATATAATGTAGAACAAACAATAACGCTCCACTTGAATGCAGTAAATTTTATCACCAGGAATACTAAAACCCCCCATCCCTGGCAATGGTGGCATACCTTTAATTAAGCAAAATTAGCATGTCAGGACATACAGTGTGGAAACAAATTCTTTCATATCAACTTCACTGAATTTATTAGCTTCTGTTTATGCTCTTTTGATTCCCTTCCATAAATATGCCTTTCAGTACCTTTTGTACTTGCCAGTCCCACTGCTGCATTCTGCTGCTTTCAACAAAGATTACTCCCAGACCTCCGGGAACAGTTTTTCTGTAAAAAGCTTTCCAGCCTGTTTGTTCCATATGGTAGGGTACACTGCACCAAAAAATACAAACTATGGCTCTACTTGCAGAAGCACCACTCCAAAATTAGGGAATGCCACTTATTAATGAAAGCTTGCTGACCATGCCATGCTAGAGCTGTCAGCTGAACAAACAGACTTTAAATGAAATATTTTAAATAAAGCTCAATTATTCCATACAGAGACAGCAAGACAGAACAGAGACAAAACACTCTTGCTTCTGCCATAACATTATTGTATATCAAATCACGTTTTAGCCATTTCATGTACCAAATGCTAAACGCTGGTCATAGCTCACATTCTATAGCCGGGAGTGGGGAACTTCTAGCATAACAAAACAGTTTAATTCTACAAGGCTTGGAGAATAAATAGATAAATTATGGCATTATTTAATATAAATGTGCATAAAAACAAACTTAAAAAAACGTAAGATCTGAAAAACTAAGAACGCTCATCCAGCATGGTGTGAAGCAGAGCAGCAGCGTGACCATTTTGCACTCATGATGACATAGCAGTACCACTGCTTCAGTTGCTAGGGAGCATAGTCAATAAAAAATTATTGTGATTTTCTCAATTGAAGTGCCTTGAAAGTGCAAATGGCAAAGTACACCACATTTATCATTGCACAGTTAACAAAATCATGTAACCTGTATTCCTTGCCACTTAGTGGGTGACCAGTTTTGTTACCTGTCTGACTGCTTCCACAAAACTTACAATTACTGAAGGAAAAATCCCTACAGGTAATAAAGGATGTGCATCACTGCTCCTACTAGCTTCATGAGCACCATGAAAAATGGTATCCCCGACTGTGTGCCCTCCACTATACTTGGTCCTTGGTTTCTATAAGTCCTGCAGTGTAGGTTCATTTTGTAGTAAATTCCAATACTTTTCTATGATCTGTTTAATTTTGTAAGATTGGGTCAAAAAGGCTGTGACAAAATTTGTGTGCCCCCAATCTGCCTCTTGTCACTAACCTGATTTCTCATTTACCCTGTCCTCAGTAGTTCTCTTCTGGTCCCATTTCCCAGAAAGTCACTAGCCTTCTCCATACAGGTCTGATTGCAGCCCCAATTTTGAAACCTCTGTGTAAGGTCAGTAGATTCATTAGCAAACGTCGCCTCTATGGAGTAATTTCATTTTATTCTGATATACTGGCATTTGGGAATATTTTCCAACATATGTGTAGGTGGGCAGCTTTCAAAATGGAGAAAGGCATTACATTATACTGTATGTCCTTATGATACAGTCCTGACAGGATGCTACCTTATTCCCCTTCTTCAATATCATATCTAAAAAGCTGATTTTTTTTTTGCTCCTGTTAGCTGTGAACTTCAAGTTGGGATTGATGTCTTTGAGATTTTTAACAAAACTACTCAAGTTCTTCCAAGCTCCCTTTGCATATTAGGAATATGACATCATTAAATATTTTATAAAGATCTATAAGATGATAGAATGGATTTACAGTAGAAGACATGACATACAGTACTCCATTTCAATGCCTGCATAATTGGGGACAAACAATTCCCCCATATTGCTGTGCCCTGATTTGGAGAAAATATCTCCCCATAAATATCTCCCCATAAAAGAGAAAGTATTACAATGCGATACTTTTTTAGATGTAAGTACAAGACATTAGATCAAATGGTTTGTGTAACTAGTTTTGTTAAAAAGTGCCTGTCATAAGACTCCAGCACCCACTCATGTTGAACGTTCGTATAGAGGGTCTGGATGTCTAAGGTAACCAGAAGCCACTCTTCTTGTACCTCTGCTCTGCTGGGATATTCAAAATGTCTGTGTTATCCCTCAAAAAGCTGGGATAAGACCAGTTAACTTCTTTTATGTGCGCATCCACATATTTTCTAGTGGCTTAGAAACAGCCAATACTGTCAACAACCGGTTGCCCTAATTGATCCAGAACATTTTTATGCATTCTAAGTGTAACCCCCTTGTTACCCGGGGTTACTAGAATCCCAGTAAGACCTAGTGGTAGGCAGGGAAGGCAGCTTGTGAAACTCCAGTTAAATGGGTTTCACACTGTCTCACTCTGTTCTCAATCTCAGCTGAGATTGAGGGATGACATCACCAATAGAACTATCACAGCTGCATGAGCCACATTGGAATCTGCAGCAAGGGAGTTGGTTAGAACGTTGGGAGGTTTTGAAGTCAGTCTTCAGTTCAGTGTGAGTCAGTGCAGTGTGAAGTTGGGAGCTTGCTGAGAAAGCAGCTCAGTGAAGGCTCTAGGAGCCTCAGCCCTGACAGAGGGCTACTTTTAAGTAATAGAGTGTGTGTCTCCACCTTAAAGAGAGACACAGAAGATAACTGAAGTGGTGGAGACCATTGTTTTCGTGTCTCAGTGCCCCCTCCTTGTGGGGGAGGGCAGAAAATGGTTCCCTGCAGATTCCTGGGCAACTCCCTAGTTCTGCTTCTAAAGGAAAAGCTGCCTGTTTGTTCTAGAGTTTATTTGGGAGAACAAGAAGATTTGTGAGTCGCCTGTGGGGCACCTGCAATGTGAGGATGAGTGTCTGCTCTTGCTAAAAGGGCCTATGTTTTTCACCCTGGGACTTGTGTGACAGTGTGGGGATTGAACTACTAAAATAGTGGAAGCCTAGAGTAATGGGCTAAGCAAAGTAAAAGTAGGTTCAAGTCCAGAGCTTGTTGGGATGCAAATGATATGTAGAGGAGATGTGACAGATGTCTACCCAGAATCTACATTTGAAAGTTCAGTAAAGGAATTGTTCAGTTTCCAGAGAAATGGCCAGGTATGGGCTATGGGAGCTGGAGGTGGGTGGCCCCCATCTTTAGTGACCAGGTCCACCTCTACAATTTCTGCTGTGGATTCTACTTTGCCTCAGGCACTTGGCCAGTGATGAAAGTACCCAGACATGGGATTGTAAGGAAAATTCTCTCTAGGAGTCGAAGACTCTAGTGTGGTTTGGGGAGCCACAACAGGATAATTGGTTAATTCCTCAAATGGACTGCTGGATCAAGTGGCCGGCGGGGGAGCCGGCCAGTGGGGAAAACCCAAGTAGTGTACAAGTCGGGCTGTGTACCCAAAGCTGCGTGCAAGTCTGGGCTGTGTGCCTGGTGGGTTTAGAGCCTGAGGGCTGGAAATAGTGATAAAGTGTTCTGTTGTCTCTAATCTGCATTACCAGGAATGTAGCCCTGTGGGGGTCCGTCTATGCTTTGTTTGTTCAGCTTGGATGTGAATAAAAGCCACACTGAAGAATCCCATTCCTGGTTCTGGACATTACAGTTATTGATTCCTGTGTTCGGATTTACTTGGGTGCCCCTGTGCAGAGTAGCCAAACCTAGGTCCCCTGTGCCGAGTAACCTCATCCTCCCCGAACTCTGTCCCCACCAGGTACTGCTGTCAGCTTCAACAGCATGCCACCTGTCGTTTTGCTAGAAAGGCAGGAGTGAGGGGTTACAAAAATGGAGGCACCACTTTGGATTTTGTTCTGGGAAGGAAGGTGCTCAGGCAAGGGGCCTAGCATTTTGGCTATCTGGCAGTGGATAGCCCAAAAAAGCTGAAGCAATTTCCCTAGTGTGTCGCTGTGTGCTGTGGATCTTGTGCTGCTGTTTAAAATTGCCAACTGTTTACCAAGGAGCAGTAAAGCCAAAGAGTGTGCCCTTGTCCTGCATCAAATAGTTTACAGCATTTTTGCCTGCTTTAAAAATAAACTGTGGTAAACAAAAGTGTGGAAGACTAGGGATAGCAACAGGAAAATTGTGCCCTGGACGTTGGAAATGCTTTAAAATGAACTGTTGTAAAGAAAAGTGTGGAAGACTAGGGGTAGCAACAGGAAAATTGTGCCCTGGACGTTGGAAATCCTTTAAAATGAACTGTTGTAAAGAAAAGTGTGGAAGACTAGAAGTAGCAACAGGAAAATTGTGCCCTGGACGTTGGAAATGCTTTTTGAAAGTATGAGAGACTTGCAGGTGTAATGGCTATGTTAAATGGCTGAAATGGGCTCCCACCGTGGAGACAGTTGGTAAAGAAAAAAAGTTGCATTCTGCAGTTTAAATTTGCCTGCTCGACGATCGCCATGAGGAGAAAACCCCTCGTGAGGAAGAAGAGGCTCATTTGCATGGCGTCATGTGATTGGTCAGACTGAGATCAGTCCTGCCCCTCATCCAGCTCTACAGTGACTGCCCCAGCATTCGAGAGGAAGTGTGAGTGGAGTGCATGTACTGGCTAGTGGAGGAGCGTCGCGGAGTGTTAAAATCACTGTAAACCTGTAAAAATAGACTTTTCTTGTTCAAAATCGGGCTCAACCCGCTAATCGATCGTCGGAATAGCAAAAGTGGTGATCGAGAAGACGATCGGCAGGACTGCCCGCCCGTTTCTGTTCTGAGGCCTCCAAGAACTGGCTGCAGGCCGTTTTTCCCCATCACAGCAAACTGCTACTGATAACAGTAAGTAACAACCTAAAAACTGCTCAAACAGTGATTTTCAGCCCTATGCCATATAAATGTGTGTGCAGCAGTGTAGTCGCTTTGCAAGTAACGACTGTGTCAAGTCCTGCCAGCAAGTGTAAGTCTGTTAAGCCATTGACTGTGCGCATAGTAATGAATCCAGCCTCAGTTTAAAGATTGAAGCCAGAGAGAGACTGTGGGTTGTAGCCAATGTGCAGCACTAGTAATACAGGCAATCCTGTACTAAAAACCTGAAGCTTTAAGGGACTGTAAATCAAATAAATGTTACCAGCATGTAAAAAGTCAGTGGAAAATCCAGTAAATGTGTTTAAAGTAAGAACAGAGCAAGTTGTGCAGTTTGAGCAAAAGTTATCAGTAGTTTGTGTAAATCGGGTGCGCAGTGGCTTGACCCAGATTCTGAATGTTGATGCACAGGAGTGTTGCCACCGCCATTACAGGGTGGGGTAGTAAGTAAACACAGCAGCAGAGGAGCCATTTTACAACTAAAGAGTGTGTTCAGTAAAGTTGGGACTTTCAGTTACAGTGAACTTTTGTTTGTTATTCTGCAATTATGACCTCAGGACCAGCTCGCTATCCGGATCATGCCCGGGTTGCAGTAACAGCAGCAGTAAATAGACTGAGGGATATTGAAAAGTGGTGCTATGGAGGGCAACTGCCTCCTCATGTGGTGGTTCCTGGTTTTCCAGTGCATGTATGTCAAATATGCTTGAGAGCTGGAAGGGACGTCTTCATGATTCCTCACTGTGCTGGATGCCTAGAAAAATATGGCTTGTAATAAAGCGCCTCCAATTCGTTTGGCTCCCACATGGACAAAGGTTCAGGAATCTGCAGATGGCAGCACACAGCACCAGGCGGAGCCTGTGGAGGAAGGCCCCTCGGGGGAGTGTGGCACAAAGCTAGAAGGTGCAGAGTTAGAGACAGAACCAGAAGTTGAAGTTTCGGATGCTGGATCCCAGAAGGAAAGTTCGGATAAAGCATCAATAGACCCCTGGAGGGGGGGCCTAGCCCAAGTTTCTTAGGCGAAGACGAGATGCGGGAGGCCTTTGAATGGGAAGTATCGACCTCCTTGCCTGGTGATGAGTGGATAGTCTCAGGAGTGAGAACGACTGCTCACTCCTGGGCTCAGATCCTCAGTGAAGAGGAAGATGAGGGGGAACCTATGTGGCCTTGTGAAAAAGGAATGGGTACACAGCCTCAAGATCTTGCCTCGGAGGAATGTATGGAAGAAAGTGGTGATGCCACTGCCCTGGCTTCGCATGAGGAAGAAGTCAGGGATCCGTTTCTAATTTCTTTAAGGATGCGTAGCTGGCAGAACCAAGACTGGCCACCCCCAAGCCAGGCCAGCGGTCTCAGATTGGCCAAAGCAAGTAAAGAGGAGAGACTGGTTCGTAGGAAGGCAAATGAGATCTATGGTATGACCTTTCCTACCTTTCCTTGGAAAGTCTGGGAGGAGATTGAGAACAGCAGGAAATCCTGGATCTGGGATGAAGCAATGAAAAGTGTGCATCCTGGGGCCAACAAGCACGTAAAGAACAGACTGTTTCACGAGAAGTATACTCAGTGGAAGAGAGGCAGGATACTGTTTATAGACAGAGTGAGAATAGTGGACGGAGAGGGACGTGAAATCTCCCACTGTGTGAATTATGTGCGCCCAGATGGGGTAATAATTCAAGCTCCTGACCCCCGGTACTATTGGCCTCAGTGCAAGGACCTCCCAGCAAATGTGCCCGTGCCTACAAAATGGAAAGCCGAGCAGTGGTAGTCAATACTGCCACACCAGACTGTGAAGTGCTTTATTGATTCGCCAATATGGACATCCAGGACTCAGGTGCCCCACATTCATTTTTTTTTTTTTTTTTTTTTTAATTTTTTATTTAGTGTTTTATACATAAGCATAAAATCAGTTTTCCAGAGTATGTAGAGAGAATCATTCCATATCCATGCACATTACAAAGGAGATTTGATCACATACTACATTTGGTACATCTTTGGGGGTAAAAGAATAGACATTAAGTCTGTTAACATAATGATTAGTAAACAGCATTAGGAACCTTTATGCAGTCAAAGCCCTAAGTATTTATATCCATAACAAGAAAAAGTAAACTGTAGAATATCCTAGCCGACCACTAGGTCTTGTATTAGTTACTTATATTATGTAAAAAAAAAAAAAAAAAAGAACCCTTCACTATTTTCTAGAGCCCCTTGAATCATTAGTTTCTATAAGAAAACAGAACTTTTTAAACTTAGAAATATCCCTATTAATTGCAGAAAGAAAATTAGGCAGCAGGGACCAGCCTCTTAAAGTCAAAATTATAAGCATCGGCTTACAGTCTCAACATTTCTATTTGTAATTTAAGAATCGCCATTTCTAAGCATTTAATCATGGGTTGCCTAACTTCTCTCAACACTGATTTCAATTATCTAAATATCCATAAATCAGCTTTCTAATGATCTGCCTAGAAATCTTCCAACCTTTACATGTAATTCAATCATATTTTAAAAGTTTAGTGTCAGAACGGGCATGAAAGAGTTCTGATTGATCAGTTAGAGAAAATGAACATCAGACCATTCTGTTGAGTCCACGACAGGTTATCCATTGAAAGTCCATGTTTTCAGTCCTCCTCGAGATCCTCTTCTGATAGTCGATCTTGTTGGAGCCTTGACTGCTATTCTTTCACAGCTCCCACTTCCTTAGGATCGGTAAATCGAAATTGACGACGACCTTCTGTGAAGCATAATGGAGCAGGGAAGGCCAATGCGTATGTGATCCCCAAGTCTTGAAGCTTTCTCTTCGCCATCAAACGCTTTACGTCGCATTCTTGTGGCATAAGCCAAATCCAGGAAAAACAGTACACGAGAGTCCTCTTCGTATATTGGGTTCCTAGAGCGGATTGCTCCTAATACCAAGTCCCTCTCGGCTGCTGATGTTAGGGAAACCAAAATAGTGCGGAGGTTCTCCTGGTTTGAGGTTGGCCTATGAGGGGTAATTCTGTAGGCTCTTTGAATCTTTACAGCCTTCAAATCTGTGACATTCTTAAGCCATTGATCAAGAAAAACAGCTAAGTTGTCCCCCTCTGTGCCTTCCGGGAGACCGAGTATACGAATATTTGGAGCCCTCACCGTGTTCTCTAGTTGCTCAATTCGGCTTCTCAATGCTGCTTGTTCTTTGATATTTCCATTGCTGAGCCTGACAGGGCCTTCCAGCGGTGGCTTCTATAATTTTAGTTGTCTCCCCATTGCATCAATCCATGATTCCATCCCTGGAATCGCAGTGAAAAAGCATCTAGTTTTTGGTCCATACCTTGGACTGTCTTGGTTAGGGCATTTAATGCAATCTGTAATGAGTTTAACGATGCTGAGGTCTGTTCAGGGCCTGCAGAAATGGCCGTGCCATCGATTTGCTCCGTGTGTTTTGGCAAGGAAGCGCGTGGCTGAAAAAAGTCTTGTTTGGGGGGTTTTGTTTTCCCCATTCCTGTAATTAGTGTCTTTCAGAGGATGCAAGGATATGTCACTGGACTTCCCACAGAAGTTAAATTGCTTTCCAGATAGAAGTTAGAGCTTTAAATCCAGATATAAATGCAATTAGCAGGAGCTCCAGAAAAATGCTGCTTCTGGCTGGACCGCAGGCTCCGCCCGCCCAGGTGCCCCACATTCATCAGTCTACAGTGTACTGGCCTTTCCAGAAACCATCAACTGGCCCACCAGATGACTTCAGATCCAGAGAGGACACCAGCCCAGCTGTATCCTGTTCATCGCCTGGTAATCGGATGACGTCGGACCAGCTGTTTTCTTTTTTGTTCCTGTTCTAAGGTTCCATCTCCAGAGATAACATCAACCCAGCAGTTCCCAGATGTGCCCTCCTGTGGTTCCCGGAAGATGTCCACCCAGCTGTATCGGAAAAAATGCTGCCAGGGAGAGTCTTCGTCAGAGGTGCAGGTAGGTCCCAAAATTTCCATTCTACAAGTGGCTGGTAAGTCCGAACTTTTCTATCTTTATGACACTGCAGTACACACCCTACACTAGCAGACTTCAAAATGTGTGAACTGTCCTCAAAGACTCTCACCTTCGGGACTTTGGCCTGTTAGAACTGTGCTTCACTGGGCTCCGGCCCAGGAGAGACTCTTTATTGGACTAACCTTCGGGTATTGTGGTCACTAGTTGAGACTTTTAGGGCACTCCATCCCCCCAAATGTGTATTGTAAATAATGTCATTGTTTTCTAATGTAAATACTGTTCTTCTACCCTTTTCTAAAAAAATCTTTTTGGGATTATTCAGTGTTTTGATGGTAGGGGTCTAGGTAGACTGTGTATGCAGATTAGGAGAGTGTGTGTTGTCTTTCTTTTTCTTACAGGTGTTCCTGGGAAGACAGAAGAGAAGACAAGAAAAGGAGGAGGGGCTCATCAGAGTTCCTCATTAGTACTTTAGTGTGTAGAAATTTAAAGTACTGTGGTATTATTGTTGTTATTACTGTATTAACCCTTTCCTTCCACAGGTGTGGTTATGGGGGTAGGGAGGGTACAGTAACATGGTATAAAATATGGTATTTTAATGGTGTGTGGTTGCAGGTTGCCCAAGGTCCAGGAGGTCCCCGGGTTGTTTTTGTTTTTGGGGTATTAAGTTAAAGGCAGATAGGTTTTCCCTAGAGGGTTAGAGGGGATAGACAGGTTGTGGCCCTGACCTGCAGTAGGGACCACAGTGCTGATCTATCAGGGCTATGCTCTGGATGGTTCTACCAGAACCACTAGGTGTCCATAGTAAGTGGATAGTGTAGAGGCTGATATGTCAGCTAAAGGCCTCTAGGCCCTTAGTGTTGCCTGCCTGTGCTTGCACATGGTAGGAGGGGGCCTGATTACCCCCCTCCGCAGGTAGCACATAGGGTGGGATGGCCTAAGGCCAGGTAAATCATGACTGCGGACAGTCATTTTCCTGGTCAAGGGCGAGTGTAACCCCTTTGTTACCTGGGGTTACTAGAATCCCAGTAAGACCTAGTGGTAGGCAGGGAAGGCAGCTTGTGAAACTCCAGTTAAATGGGTTTCACACTGTCTCACTCTGTTCTCAGTCTCAGCTGAGACTGAGGGATGACATCACCAATAGAACTATCACAGCTGCATAAGCCACATTGGAATCTGCAGCAAGGGAGTTGGTTAGAACGTTGGGAGGTTTTGAAGTCAGTCTTCAGTTCAGTGTGAGTCAGTGCAGTGTGAAGTTGGGAGCTTGCTGAGAAAGCAGCTCAGTGAAGGCTCTAGGAGCCTCAGCCCTGACAGAGGGCTACTTTTAAATAATAGGGTGTGTGTCTCCACCTTAAAGAGAGACACAGAAGATAATTGAAGTGGTGGAGACTGTTGTTTTCGTGTCTCAGTGCCCCCTCCCTCGGGGGAGGCAGGAAAGGGTTCCCTGCAGCTTCCTGGGGTAACCCCCTAGTTCTGCTTCTAAAGGAAAAGCTGCCTGTTTGTTCCAGAGTTTGTTTGGGAGAACAAGAAGATTTGTCAGTCGCCTGTGGGGCACCTGCAACGTGAGGGTGAGTGTCTGCTCTTGCTAAAAAGGGCCTATGTTTTTCACCCTGGGACTTGTGTGACAATGTGGGGATTGAACTACTAAAATAGTGGAAGCCTAAAGTAATGGGCTAAGCAAAGTAAAAGTAGGTTCAAGTCCAGAGCTTGTTGGGATGCAAATGATATGTAGAGGAGATGTGATAGATGTCTACCCAGAATCTACATTTGAAAGTTCAATAAAGGAATTGTTCAGTTTCCAGAGAAATGGCCCGGGTATGGGCTGTGGGAGCTGGAGGTGGGTGGCTCCCTATCTTTAGTGACCAGGTCCACCTCTACAGATTTCTTCTGTGGATTTCTACTTTGCCTCAAGCACTTGGCCAGTGATGAGGGAAGTACCCAGACATGGGATTGTAAGGAAAATTCTCTCTAGGAGTCGAAGACTCTAGTGTGGTTTGGGGATCCACAACAGGATAATTGGTTCATTCCTCAAATGGACCTGCGGATCAAGTGGCCGGCAGGGGCGCCGGGCCAGTGGGGAAAACCCAAGTAGTGTACAAGTCGGGCTGTGTACCCAAAGCTGCGTGCAAGTCTGGGCTGTGTGCCTGGTGGGTTTAGAGCCTGAGGGCTGGAAATAGTGATAAAGTGTTCTGTTGTCTCTAATCTGCATTACCCAGGAATGTAGCCCCGTGGGGGTCTGTCTATGCTTTGTTTGTTCAGCTTGGATGTGAATAAAAGCCACACTGAAGAATCCCATTCCTGGTTCTGGACATTGCAGTTATTGCTTCCTGTGTTCGGATTTACTTGGGTGCCCCTGTGCAGAGTAGCCAAACCTAGGTCCCCTGTGCCGAGTAACCTCATCCTCCCCAAACCCAGTCCCCACCAGGTACTGCTGTCAGCTTCAACAGCATGCCACCTGTCGTTTTGCTAGAAAGGCAGGGGTGAGGGGTTACATAAGCAAACAATATACTACAGGCCTAACTGGATAATCAACTTTGAAAAAACATAGTCATGTGGAGAAATTAATTTGTTAAATAAGACATCATTCAATATAAGGAGGCAGTATAGCGCAGTGGTTTAAGGCTCTGAGCTGCAAATCTGGTGACATCCAGCAGACCAGACCTGGGTTTGAATCCCAAAGCTTCCACTTACATACTGTGTGACCCTGAGCAAGTCACTTAACTTCCCTGTGCTCCCAGGTCACACCTATAAAAAAGCTTTCAGTTAGTGTGCTACTCCTGGTTAAACAACTAAATAAAAAAATTAAAAAAATATAAGGTCAATGTCATGTTTACTGAAAATGACGTGGTTGGGTCAGTCTTCAGTTCACAATAGTAGTGTTCATCTGAGAGTTGTTTTGGGACCTCTTTTTCATATTTATGGTGGTCCATAATTACAGTGGACCTGCCCTTATCCGCAGGATTGATTATTTTATGCAGATTAGACTCCAGGTCTCTGAATGTTTGTTTTTCTTGATTTGTCATATTGGAAAACCTGTAACTTTCTTGGGTTTTAAACAGACAATCTAGTTCCCTTTCACAGTTTCTTTCTAAGGCATCACTTCAGTACCTGGCAGGCCGATCGCTTCTGGAGCAAGTCTTCAGACCCAAATTCAAGCAATGATCACTCTCTTTCTCTTCAGGCTTCAGATCTCAAACAAAGGAACTAGATTTAAGTCCGACTTTCACATTCACAGGATTTCTAACTGGAAGATGTGACAGGCAGGCCAGTGCAGCCTTCTTGCCGATTCTCCTGTGCTCCTAAGCAGGAGCAGCTGCTTGATGGCTCGAGCTGTTCACTCTCCAAACTCCAGCTCACAACTGACTCTGCTACAGACAGTTCTGGGGATTTCCTCTGAGATCTAAGAGGTTTGGTTGGCTGAGGGAACTGTCTGTCAAAGTAAGGGCTTCCCCTCCAAGTCCATTTAGGTGCCTAACCTTAAAAACTACAATTCCTACAGATTTCAATCCCACAAGACCTCTAGGGACAGTCTTCATTTTAGGTCCCCTGAGGTTCGATTGGCCAAACTCTGGCAGTCCAGAACCAAAATGGTGGCTCTTATGCAAAAAGTCCAAGCTGCAAGAGAAGACAGGTTAAACAAACATCTATACTATTATTAATAAGGCAGGTAAACAGTAAATGAACACAGTTCCTACCAGAGCTCCCTCTGCACATACACCGACTGCAGAATGGAGCAAAAATACCACTTGTTTGGCCAGTCATGAGCCCTAAACTACTCTGACCCAGCCCAGACTAACTTCTAACACAGCATAATGACTCTCTTAAAGAGACAGGCACAGAGGCTTTCTATAGCACTGTCATGCAGACACATACAGCTACTGCAGACAAAGGACACCATACTGACAGTGGGCATTAGGCAGCCCAGGAAGACATCTTAGTAAACCCCAATTTGTAGGTGGGTTACACCAGGGACTGCTTCATCGACTGGGAAGCAAGCATTCCACAGTTGCATTGGTGTTGCTTTTCTATACTTCTTGCACATTTGGTTGGGGGGAACTGGATCATAAATTAGATAAAGTGGCTGGAGACTTATGGGATATAAGGTAATTAGAGTTTGCCATGATCTGTATTTGATGTAGGTCACGGAGACCCTGGGGGAAGGGGAAAGGGACAAGAATGGAGGCTTGGAGGATGAAGGGGCAAAGTGGGCTGTGGTGATACCTATTAATTAGCTGCCTATTTTTGTGGCTACCCCAGCGTGGACTCTCTACAGGAAGGGTTGCTATAGCAGTGGCCCCTGGAACAGGGGAGGAAATATCCACTGCAACTTTGAGTGGGGGTTAGATGTGGAGAGGGTGTGACCCCTATGGTGGAGAGAGGATGACAGTGAAAAAGCAGTGATACTGAACAAATACTTCTGCTCAGTATTCACAAAAGAAGAAGAGGGGGAGGTACCTAATCCAATCAATAAAAGCACTCTGGATAGGAAGGTCGATACCAGTCCATTCACAGAAGAAATGGTTCTGAAAGAACTCCTAAAACTGAAGGTGGACAAAGAAATGGACCCTGATGGGATTCACCCCAGAATTCTAAAAGAACTAAGGGGAGAACTAATGAAACCACTGACTACCCTTTTTAACAAATCCTGGGAGGATGGTGTGGTACCTAAGGACTGGAGGGGAGCAGATGTGATTCCCCTTCACAAAAGTGGGGGCAAAGCAGAGGAAGGAAACTACAGACCTGTTAGTTTGACCTTGGTTGTAGGGAAAAGAATGGAATCACTTCTGAAAGAAAGAATTGTTGAGTACCTAGAGGCCAGCAAGGAACAGGACCCAAGACAGCATGGATTCACAGTGGGAAGGTCATGTCAGACAAATCTAATCGATTTCTTTGACTGGGTGACCAAAGTAGTAGACCAGGGAGGGGCTGTGGACATGGTCTTCTTAGACTTTAGCAAGCCATTTCACATAGCCCCACATAAAAAATTATTAAACAAATTAGCTAACCTGGGAGTGGGTCCCAGGTGGTAGCCTGGCTAAAACATTGGCTGGACAACAGGACACAGAGGGTAATAGTAAACAGAGTCCACTCCAAAGAAAGAGGGGTTACTAGTGGGGTACCGCAGGGTTCAGTACTGATTCCAGTCCTTTTTAATGTCTTTATAAGTGACATTGCAGAAGTACTGTAAGGAAACTTATGTCTCTTTGCAGATGGCACAAAGATCTGCAACAGGGTTGGTACACAAGGTTGGATGGAAAGGATGAGAAGGGACTTGGCAAGGTTGGAGGAATGGTCAAAATTATGGCAGCTTAGATTCAATGCAAAGAGGTGCAAAGTAGTGCACATGGGAAACAAAAACCCAGAGGAAGAGTACAAAATGGGGGGTACTAACAACAACAAAAATGAAAAGGGACCTGGGGGTAGTCATATCAGATGACATAAAGGTAAGCAAGCAATGTGAGAAGGCAGTAAGGAGGGCTGGGGGATACTAGGATGCATAGGAAGAGGCATCACCAGTAGAAAACAGGAAGTTGTTATCTCTCTGTACAGACAGTTGGTGAAACCCCATCTGGAGTACTGTGTGCAATTCTGGAGACCCCATCTCCTCAAGGACATAGACAGGATGGAGGCAGTCCAGAGGAGGCAACTAAAATGGTGCAGAGTTTGCACCAGAAGCCATACGAAGAGAGTCCAAAGGAGCTTAATATGTATACCCTCAAGGAAAGGAGAGAGACGGGAACATGACAGAAACTTTCAAGTACCTCAAGGGAATCAACAAAGTCCAGGAGGGTAGCATCTTTCAGAAAAAGAGATGTGCAAGAACAAGGGGGTACAATTTGAAGATAGAGGGGGAATGGTTCAAGGGCAATGTGAGGAAGTGTTTTTTTCATGGTGAGGGTGGTAGATGTACAGAATGGCCTTCCTGAGGAGGTTGTGGGGTCAAAAACAGTGAGGGAATTCAAGAATGCATGGGACGGACATAAGACAATTCTGGTGGGGGTTAGGAAGAAGTAGGCTGTTGGTTAACTAGGATCTGCAACTTATCCAATAGGTAGAGAAATGGGCAGACTGGGTGGGCTAAGCAGTCTTTATCTGCCATCAAAATCTATGTTTCTATGTTTCTACTCAAAGTTAGAGGAGTTAGTTTTAACCCTTCCCCCCACACCAACACCACCACCACCTTGGAAGGTTAATTATGTTATTATTATTATTATTATAGTTATTGTTTTCTCTGCCCAGTTGGCAGTAGTTAGTATTGCTGAAAATAATTCTGATAGGCAGCAGGTTTACGAACAAAGTGGCGTGGTGGTGCATACATTAAACCAGCCCCAGGAACAACTTCGGGAGGGTGGGGAATTGCTAATCAAAATCCATGAGCAGTCATGACCTGAAGATTTTGTCCTATAATGTTAATGGCCTTACCAATCCTATAAGAAGAAAAAAAAGGTACTAACCTTCATGAAACAGTCAAGGGCAACTTTTGTGATGTTGCAAGAAACCCAATTATGAGACTTGGAACACCAAAAGTTGAAACGGTGTGATTTTGAGGAGGTGTATGCCTCTTCCTATAAGGGAGGGAGGAAGGAGGAGGGGCACAGCAATACTGCTCCCTTGGGGGGTCTGTTTTGTAACACAAGAAACATTGGTGGACAGGGACGGCAGGTACATTCTCCTTAAGGGACAACTTGATGGCCAACCCCCTAACATTGGCTTTCGTTTATGCCCCACCAGGTTCGGCATACACTTTTTATTGGAATCTGATAGTAAAGATGGTGGAAAATGGTCGATGGATTGTTGGTGTTTGGAGGGGACTTGAATATAACTTTATATCCACAGAAGGATAGTACCTCCAAGATCCCAAAATGGGAACACGGCATAGCAAAACAACTGAAAGCATTAATGGGCAAGTTGGGACTACATGATGCATGGTGCCATGTAGAGGGTTCGGCACCAGGGTATATGTTCTTTTCACATGCACATAGAATTTATTCTAGAATTTACCTGTTTTTGGTGTGTCAGGAGCATCTCACCAGACTTACCAAATGCACAGTAGGTACCATGGCCTTATCCGACCATGCTCCTGACTCAGTGGAATTTACACTTCACCCCCAGGAAGAGCAGAACTTCTGGAGGTTAGATTTTTCTCTCCTCCAAGATAAAGAAGCACAGGAACAAATACCCCAGTTAATAGAACAAGCTATACAAGATAATGATAATGTAGGAGCAGGGGTGCTATGGGATACTGTAAAGGCTGTGATTAGAGGTAAGCTCATAGTTATAAACAGTGCAAGGAAAAACAAAGAAACCTGGGGCAGAGAGAATTGGAAGACAGGATAACTCAACTAGAAACAGCACAGCAAATAAACTAGATAAACAAAGAGGGAAGGATTTAGGGGCCCTTAAAAATAATTGAATGGGATCCTGGATTGGAAAGTTGAGCAACAGCTAAAATTCCTCAGGCAAAAGTATTATGAGGGAGGCCCTAGAGCACTGAAATTGCTGGCTTGTCATCTCCAGGCCAGGAGGGCAAAGGCTCGTGTAGCAGTGGTTGCACACCCGATCACAAAACAGTGGCAACAAATGGGGGAGCCATCGTACAAGCCTTTAGGGAATATTATAAAAAGCAGCACGAAAAGCAGGCAGCATCCTCGGATGCATAGGCAGGGGAATAACTAGCAAGAAAGAAGAAGTGATCATTCCACTCTATAGATCCCTGGTGAGGCCACACCTGGCGTACTGCATCCAGTTCTGGAGGCTCCACCTAAAGAAGGACATATAGCACTTGGAATCAATTCAGAGAAGGGCCACAAAGATGGTGCAGGGCCTCCATCACAAGCCATATAAGTCTAGACTCTAAGACCTAAACTTGTACTCCCTGAAACAGAGAAGGGACAGAGGGGATATGATAGAAACATTAAAATTCATCAAGGGTATAAACACTATTCAGATAGACAAACTCTTCCATGCAAATGGAGAGGTGCATATAAGAGGGCACAACCTATGCCTGAGAGGGGCAAGGCTCAGAGACAATATCAGGAAGCACTTTTTTATGGAGCAGGTAATAGGCACATGGAACAGCCTGCACCCAGAGGTGGTTGCAGCAAAGACAGTGAATGCATTTATATATGCATGGGACCGTACTACAGTATAAACAAAAACAGCAAAATATAGGAGAGGGGGCTTAGGTTAATGGGCAGACTAGATGGGCCACTCGGTCCCCATCTGCCATCAAATTCTTGTGTTCTTGCTCAGCTCAGTGGTGCTGAGGGTTGAGGCACTGGATGCCACACATCTCAGCACACCGGCGTCCTGGGTTTAAGCTCAACCTCAGGGTGCCGGAGGTCAGCCGTGGGGGATGGAGAAAAGCTATTTGAGCTGCTGGTGGGCAGCTCTCCTCCTCGGGAGGGTTGAACAGGGCCTCCTTGCCACTTGGCTGTATTCTGGTAGAGTCTGGATAGCAGTGCCACATTGAGGAGCCCTGGCATTAGGCCAGGGGAGGGAGGAAGGAAGGAAGAGGCCATCACCAGAGCCATGGTGTACATGTGCACCTCCACATGCATGCACTACCATGTTTCAGGGCCTCTGGTAATGGAGAGAAAAAGAGGAAAATTACATGGGTCATGGCAGGATGAAGCCTCCGTCTGGCACTGGGGATCTGCCGGGGGACACACACACACAGCATAGTAAGATCCTGAATGACCCAGTAGACTGGCAAAGGCTGGCTGACATAAGCAGCAGCCCACCATGGAGGATAAACACCTATATGGAAAAAAAATCTTATGTTCTTTATAGCACTAAGCCAGGAGCATCACCGGAAGAGATTGCATTCTTCCTGGGACCCATTAAACTGTCCCTACTTTCTTCTGAGACAAATCTGGTTTTATGTCACCCAATCACAACACAAGAAATAGAGCAACCTTCAGTACAGGAAATAGCACAATGGAAAAATGTCCAGTGATAGATGACTTACAGTCTGAATTTTGTAAGAAATTAAAAGCTACAACTGTTACCATTTAGCAAAGGTTCTGTCATGAAGTCATGTCCGAGAAGGGCCGACCCATACCTTCTTCAGTGTATGCTATGGTGAGAGTCCTCCCCATGCTGGCAAGGATCCCATGTTATGCACGTTGTATCACCCCATTTCCATCTTAAACATAGACTATAAAACTTATACAGCCATATTAGCTAAGCATTTAGAACAACTGATTACCTTATTAGTTGACCTGGACCAGACGGGCTTTGTGGTGGGGCGACAAGCAGTAGATAATGTGTGTCATACCTTGAACATCATTGACCACTTAAATTTCACCAAGACACCAGCCCTGATCCTAAGCCTAGCCACTGAAATGGTGTTTGATCAGGTCGATTGGAAGTTTCTATATGGGGTCCTTGTGGGGTTTGGTTTCACACCAGCATTTTTGGAAACCATACCACTATATACTCAGCCCCGAGCAAACGGACAGCTTTCATCTAGTTTTGAACTGGGGAGCGGGACTAGTCGGGTGTGTCCCTTGTCACCACTCCTTTTTGCCCTTCATATTAAGCCTCTGGCACAATGGGTACATCAAGAATCGGGGATAAGGGGGGTGGACTTGGGAGGGCATGAGCATAAAATGGCCCTTCATGCTGATAATGTTCTCATATACTGTATATGACCACCCCTGATGAATCTGTAACCCATTTAATGGAAATGGTGCAGGAATACTTCAAATTATCAGGCTATACTTTAAACGCTACCAAAACAGAGACATTACAAATTAACTCTGCACCATTGCAGCCCATACAAAATACCTATCCGATGAAATGGACACTACCAGCCATAAAATATCTAATTATAACCCTTAGAAATACAGGCAAACTCCTGTTTCAAGATAATTACATCCTGCTAGGCAAGCAGCTAAATGCTGATATAAAGAGATGGTCTCTACTCCCCTTGCCCATGTATGAACGTATCCAAGCAGTCAAGATGAATTTGCTGCCACATTTCTTATTCATGTTCCAGAGTGTTGCTGTTGAGCTCCCAAGTCAATGGATTATTGGCATGCAGAGGGCAATAAACAAATGTATCTGGGCTGATAAAAGACCTAGAGTATGAAAGGCCCTTTTGGAGGCCAGGAAGCCATGCAGGGTAGGGTGGGCAGTCTCAGATCTGATGGCATACTGGCTGACTACCCAGCTTAAGTGGGCCATCATGAGGGGGGCATCCCAGTCAGAAGCCCATTGGCGTATGATGGAAGAGGTGCAGATGGGAGTTCAGCCTCCATTTGCCATCATGTTTACCCAGCTCAGATATAGACCAGCAGTAGGCAACTGGTTCTTGGGGATGAGGGTTACCTTGGCAGCCTGGGTCAGATTTCAAAGGTTCTCTTTGATTGGAAGGGAAGTATGGAGATACCAGAGTTTCTGGAAAAATTACAATTTTCTTCTGGGCTTTCTGGATCCATGGTATGAAAGACAGTTCAGGGCAGGAATAAAATACCCAGCACAGATAACATGCAGGGATTGCATCTTTACGTTTGAAGAATGTCAAAGAGAATTTGGGTGGAGACCAACGGAAAGGTTTCACTACCTTCAGGTTTTTAATTACATACAAACACAAATAAAGAGGCATTTGGTAGACCCTCCCTACCCTGTGGATATACCCACTCTTAGGGAATTGCTCTCTCTGGTTACCCTGAAAAGGGTGATTTCTCACATTTATCAGACTCTACAGAACCATACAGCAACTACTGCCCAATATCTAGAAACAAGGTGGAAGGAAGAGGCAGCTTTCTGGTTGTCCACTGGAGACAGAAAACATATCTGAAAAGGGGGATTTTAAAACCACATCTGCACCTAGATGGCAAGAATTTGCATGGAAAATGAGAGTGAGGTATTTCTTAACTCCTCACTTAAAAGCTAAGAGGGATGGGGTCTCTGGTGCTGGGTGTTGGAGTAATTGTGGGGAGACTAAAGCCACACACACTCACATTTTTTATACTTGTCCAAAACTGGAGGAATTCTTATCACAAGTGACCCCAAAATTAGAAGCTATATTTCAAATAGATGAACCACTCCAGATGTGCCATATTATACTGGGACAGCCTCCCACTTCTGTAAGGGGAACAGGTGTTAGTACGTATGATACAATTATGTGGCAGTGAATGGAAGGTGGACACACATAAGTGGCTGAAGGAAGAGCCTCCCACTTTTGGAGAGTGGGTGATGATAGTGGGAGAAATTCAAGAAATGGAGAGGCTAACATATTCAACACAAGATAGAATGTTAACATTTATGGAAAGATGGACTAGGTAGATGATAGATGATGGTTAGAAAAGGTAACAACAAGAATAGGTATTTGACTATTGGAGGCTCAGAGGGAGACAACACTGATTGTTCAGACAACTGTAGAAGATTTATTTCCTCCCAATGAGGAGGGGGAACAATATCAGAGATATCTGGGGTTAAGACCCTGTCCCTCGGTCCTGGTGCCCACCAGAAATGCCTCTGAATATACTTCTCTTTTAATGAGCTTGATAAGAAATATTCCTGCTGCCTAGTTTGGGGGGTTCTATGTTAACCTTTAATGCTGCAGTGAAATTCAATTTTTTTTTACTGAAACTTTTATTGTATAAATATCTGTAATTCTTTATATTAGGAGCTTCGTTGACATGTGTACTGTCTATACCACTAGAGGCTTCTCTCTGATTGGACTCTGAAAGGAACTTGGCTTTATTTTATTTTGAAACAGGTACTTAGAGCATACAGTATGTCATACAGACTCTCCTCTTTCCTTTTGAGGACCCAAGTGGGTAAATGATCTCCCCTCAGACCTTTTTGAATATTGTAAGATCAGCAAATTGAAAGCTGGTCTCCACACACACCTAGCTCTCGGTGCGTCTGTGAGTGCCCCAACATAATCTAATCCTAATACAAACACTTGGAGAGTCTCTGAACACCCAAATACTAACACTTGGAGAGTCTCTGAATGCCCTCTCCAACCTCCCATTGTCACATTGGTATAGGCTTATCCCCCTTCCTGCCTTTATCTCCCCCTCCTCCCCCTGCCCCCTTGTTGCCATCCTCTGCTACCTTACCACCCTCTCATCCCACCCCCTGCCTTCTTCTTATTTCCACTGTGTTTCCACTCCCCACCTTGTACTATTTCTACCCCCTTTACCCTCTCCTCTTTCCACACCCCACCTTGTACTACTTCCACACCTCTTCACTGCCAACCCCACAACCACACCCACCATGTACTTTCCATCCCCTCTCTCCCCACTGACCCTCCACCAACCAGGACAAAGCCTTCTCAGGCTGCCACACATACACATCTTGGACAAAGCCTTCTTTTGGCTGCCTCACACTACCCTAGCACGTGATCCTGAAATCCTTCCGCTGATCATTGTACTCAGCACAGTGCAGTCTACTTCCAAGAATAGTCTGGTACTGCAAAGAAATAAAAAAGCAGTCTCCATTCTTATAAGCTCCTTAAAGAAAGTTATACTTCTGCTTCTTCTCTGCTCAGGAAATGTGGAGCTCAACCCTGGCCCCCCCTACAACTTACCTCGCCTATCGAATTTGCTGAGGCCACAGGTCTCAAAATGATGATGGTCAACATTTTAAGCCTGCCTAAAAAACTTGTACAGCTGCAAGCCTGGGCTGCACGTTAACCCAGACCTTATCATAATTACTGAGTCGTGGTTAAAAAGGCGAACACTGATCAACAAATATCACTGCAGGGCTACAATTTATTTAGAGCAGATAGAGAGTCTAGAGCGGGGTGTGGTTATCTATGCCAAATCTAAGTACTTGGTCACCAATATTAGTTGCAAATCTCTAGCCAAGGAATTTGAGTTAGTTTCGATGAGCCTTCATCTCCCTCCTCGGAATGTATCACTATCCTAGGGGCTATAGACCCCGTCTGGTGGTGATGAAGTCCTTAATCTTTTGAAATCCATGTTCGCAGATGCAAAACTGAAACAATATTTCTAGGAGATCTAAATATGGACTGGCTGTCACCTAAATCACATGGCCTCAAATCCCTTTGTGACGAGCTAGGTCTTGGGCAATTAGTCAGAGAACCTACTAGGAACAACACTCTAAATACTGCCAACAGTTCCATTCTAGATGTGGTACTAACCTCCCATCCACACAAAATATCTCCTTTGGCAGTGTCACAATGACATGAGCGATCATGGAATTGTTGCTTGCATAAGATCTCAAATTAAGACCGGCACGCAACCCATCTTTATAACAAAAGATCCTTTCGCGAAATTCAGTGCAGTAAACTTCCTATCTGACCTGAGCATGATCAGATGGCAAGATCTTTACCTAGCCAAAGATGTCAACAAGGCAGCTTGCATCCTTAATGACAAACTCACTACAATAATAAATAAGCATGCCCTTTCATCAAAGTAAGTGGGTAAGGAACAATTCCAATCCCTGGTTCACCTCGGATCTCAAGGCAGCCCTTATAGCTCGAGATAAGCTCTGGGCTAAAGCTAGACATTCCAAAGAATCTTCGGATTGGCAGGCCTTTAGAACAGCCAGGAATAACTGTGTGGAAAATCTTCACTCTGCTAAAGCTAACTATTATATTTCTACTCTCGAACAAGCTAAAGGTAACCCTCATAAAATATGGAAGACTATCAAAGCTATAGAAGGACGGCCCATGGCCCCCCTCTGTCCCAACAAAGATAGTCGCAAGTGGCAAGATTGTGGAAAACAAGTCCCTAATCCTGGAGGAACTTAACTCCCACTTTGCCACAGCTGGATTAACTTTGACTCGTCACCTTATGCTGGTGCTGCGGTGAGCCAGCATACCCCTCCCCACATCTAGTCCTGCACCCAGTCCCTTCCAACTGCGCGAGATAACTTATAAAGAAGTAAAAGTTTCTCTTCTTAACTTAGACACCAAAAAAAGTGCAGGGGACGATGGCTTGGAACCCTTTTTCCTAAGGTCAGGCTATGCCCATCTCACTGCCCCAATTCTCCACATCTTCAATCTTTCCATTACATCTGTTACTGTGCCGTCCTGCTGGAAATCAGCACATATCCTCCCTCTATTTAAATCTGGTGACCCATGCGATGTAAACAACTATAGGCCTATCTCCATATTGCCTATCCTTTCTAAAGTTCTCGAAAACTGATCCATATTCAGTTAAAATTTCACTTGAAACCTTCTCTCCATTATGCCAGCTCAATCTGGCTTCCGAGCTAATCATAGCACAATCACTGCACTAGCAAAAGTAACCAATGATTGGATCTCTGCTATAGATGCTAAGAAGGTAACTGGTGCAGTCTTTTGGACCTCAGCAAAGCTTTTGATACTGTTGATCACAAACTATTAGTCAATTGCCTTGCAAAGTTGGTGCCACATACCATACCACCCAGTGGTTCTCTAGCTACCTAACTGGAAGATTCCAAAAGTAAAGGCGGAAGGCTTTTTTCTGCTGCCTTGCCAGTTGCAAGGAGTCCCCAAGGATCCATCTTAGGCCCTATCTTGTTTTCTCTGTACATCAATGACTTAGATGCTAACATATCTACGTCCAATCTGCACTTTTTTGCAGATGATACTGTGTTGTATACTTCTGGCTCATTGTTATCTGAAGTCAAGGGAGTGCTTCAAGCGGACTTCGCACAACTTGAGCATAATTTAATAAAGGCAAAGCTTCTGCTCAATGCCAAGAAGACTAAAGCAATGATATTCTCTCGCAGTGCTGTCTCAGGCCCTCCCAATACACTTGCCCAAGACTTCATTGTCACCACGCTAAACGAGCCTCTGGAAGTTGTAACCAAATTTAAATATCTAGGTATCTGGATCGACGATAAATTATCTTTCAGTGACCACATCGAAGATGTCTCTAGAAGGTTAAAAGCAAGGTTAGGTTTCTTCTACAGAAATAGGCCCCTTTTCCCCCTTGAAACTCGAAACAAGCTTGTACAGGCCACTTTTCTCCCCCTACTCGACTATGGCGATGTAATCTATTCCTCCACCACTCTTGCAAATCTAAGTAAACTGGACATCCTTTATCACTGTGCATTACGGTTCATTACCAACTCCCCTTAACGTTCGCACCACTGTGACTTATATCGGCTGTTGGTTGGACATCCCCCTAACTAGAGCGCCTGCTCCATGCTGGGCTATGGACTCTTAAACTGCTCCTGCAGAAATTGCCAACTATCTCTCTTCCTTATTAGTATCTCACATAGTGCATACTCGTTAAGAAAATCTGACTTTATTATGCTTGACATACCAAGGACGCGGACTTCCTTTGGTAAGCGATGCTGTGCATATGCCCTTCCTCCATTTGGAACCAATTACAAACCGTACTGAAACTAACTAGCACAGTTTCAATAAACTTCTACAAATCGCTAAGTTCAGCCAAAATAAAAGACACCTGTAACTGTCATTAAGTCTCTTCCTTCCCCATGTGTGCCATATGTATCCACTGGTAAGGTATAATTGATTTGTCATATTAACTGCTTTCCTTTCCCCTTCTACTCCTGGCTTTATCTTTGCTTACGCTCCACTGCTACTCTATCAAATTTCTCCTCCCTCCCATATCAGTTGTAGACTGTTGTTTGTTCTAGCTGCCAAAATACTGTATATCTGATTTGATTTGATTTGATTAAATCAAATCACACAGTCATCATGTTTCATTTATCAGTTTGCGACCTATAAGTCGCTTCCCTGTCTCATATCAATGTTTACCACCTGCGGTCACCCTGTGTGGTACCCTTGTATGTATATCCAGCCTGCATCATGTAAAGTGTATTTCATGTATATACTGTTATTACCTATCTGTGTTTGTACTTTAAGTGTTTATGTCACAGGACCTCCTTGTGAATGAGCTTGCTCAATGGAGTTTTCCTGCAATAAACTTGAACTTGAACTTGAACTTGAACTACTACGTCTATACGTTGAAGTGATGGTGAAATTCATTGTGAATTTCTAGACAAATTGTAACAAAAGTGTAACTAGACAAATAAGCATAATAATTTACTATGTAGCCAATGTAATCTCTAAACCAATGTAATATTTTGTACAACAATTTATTTTCTTTGTAAATGCTGTTGTTGTTGGTTTACCTGTTCTGTACTATGTCTAACTTGGAATCTTTGTAAATGAGTCCTTGACTCAAAGGTATTAATCCCAAACTGAAATAAATAAAATGAACTGCCTAAGATTCATACTAGACCTAGTAGTCCTTAAGGTAAATCTTGGTAATAAAAATGGTGATATGTCAATGTCTGTAATGTATTTCCATTATATGAAATACAATTAAGCAATAAGGCATGACAGGGTGTGCATCATTGCTAAATAACGTCACACCTAGGGTGGGTCAAAACACAAGGCCACAGGCTGAGTGCTTCCGCCACCCTAGGTGTGACGTTATTCAGGGACAACGCACACTCTGGAGTGCCTTATTGCGATTATAATATGGCTATAAAAAAATCAAACAAGACTTGAATGATTAAGCAATAAACATAAGAAACAAATCAGAAGTTATAACTTTATTATAATTAATTTAGACATAAAATAGAGATAAAATAGTCCCTTCAAGAGCTTTACTGCATCTCTCCATATTACTTACACTTATTTTTTTATATCTGATTTTATTACTTTGAGCTTAGCATATTTAGTATATTTTTATACTACTGCTTTTACCTCATTTTTCACTTTACAGAACTGAACACATTAATATTGACAGTCTCATTTAGTGTCCCTATAGACATCAATCATGCTGTGGCAGAGGCATCCATATGGTGTGTCCTTGTTTTATAACAGCAGTGAAGACTGTCCTAACAAACACAAAAAAACAATTAAGCAATAAGGCTTGACAAGGTATATGTTGTGGTTCGATAGTGGCATGCCTCAGGTGTAGTATGAGGCATGAGTATTGCCGAGTGCCTTCACTTCAACCACATGAGATGTGTTGTTACCCCACCACAATGTATGCCCTGGAGTGTCTTACTGTGATTATAAAATGGGTCCAAGATGTTTTTTTTTTGGGGGGGGGTGAAGAAAAGCACCAAATCAAAAAAGAAAAAATATTATGACTTTTTTTAAAACAGTCCCAGCACATCTCAGCACTGACATGCCATATCAGGTTTAAATATTATGTACAGCAAAATTCATGTATTTTTAATTAGCTCCCAAACCCTCTAGTTTCCCCCAACTCATTCCCTTTTACCCGTCCTCTTTTACCCAACCCCCTCACCTTTCTTTCTTCTTTATAATATTCCCTTCCTTTTCTCTGTCTTGCTTATTTTCTGTCTTGTCACCATTCAAGAGATGGAATGTTTACTACACATGAAATGCAAGAATTCAAACCTCTGTTCAGTTCTGCTGGCAGAATGTTTACTCCCACTAGCACACAACAGAAGGCCTCAGATTGAATCAGGGCTTTTGTTTTATCTGTAACAGCTTAAACAACACACATTTCCCTAGTAAGCAGGTGAGGACAGGAGGGGAATTTTTTATGGTCAGCAAAGAAACACCATAGATTACAATTCTAAGTACTGTAGTACTTAATTTTTTAAGTTATGTATGTGTGTGTAACCAAAGTGCTATGAGGGCAAATAACACTTAATTCTTATGTTTATAAATTTAAGCCTAGTTGAAGGTTTTTAGTGAGTAAAGGCGACAGCCACATTTGTGATGGCAGACAAATAGCTGGTACTATTGCTTTTATTGTAAAGATGCTACTGGACCTTCTTCCAGTGCTGCATCATGAGATATCAGCACTGGGTTATGAGCTCCTCAACCAATCAGGTCACTGGATTTTTTATAGCCATATTATAATACAGTATTAAAAAACAGTCATGTTTACAACTGATATAATGTTTATATTCATATAGGAAGTTATGCTATTATTCTCATATATGGTAACTGAGAGGGAAAATACTTGCCCCCCCCACCCCAGTGAGCACCCAGGCAAACATCTGCACGCCAGATTTTACTGAGCAATTCAATGCTGTTTTTTTTTTTATCCCAGACCCCTCATCTTTTGCTATATCTAAGGGGAAGGGGCTTTTCTTGGTTGGCTGGAGATATTTATTTATTTATTAGCTTTTGGTAACCGGGTAAGTGCACTATGCAACAATCCTGCCTATTTTCAGGCACGACCCAGGAGAGTACAAAGTGAAAATACAGTAATAACAGGCAGCAGGGTACATCAAATTAAAATATCAATCCGGCATGAAGGAATATACCTGTCAGGACAACAAATATGGCAGTAAATAAAATATACAAACAGGGATACAAGTCAGCAATAAAATACACACTTTGGGTAGGATACAGGGATATATTTGTTACTTAGCTGGGTTTTCTCATCAGTTTTTTGATGCTCTACGCTGGTGTCATTTGTATGCAACTTCTTGACATTCAGTGCAGTAGCTATTTGTACTTGCTGAACCAGTTTAAATAAGACAAAAAGCTTACTGACAAAAAAATACTGTTCTGGATGGGTGGGCAGAAAAGCAAAGAAAACACAGCATTGATTGGACTCTAGACAGATTCTATATGACTTCCTTGATGTCGTTCCACCCACTTCCACACAGGCACATTTATTGTTACAGAATCATCATTTCCGTTTGTCTTTCAAAGTTGATTGAATGGAGACATAAAACCCTCAGTAAGTGCTGTATACTGGGAAATTATTTTTAACGTGTATTAAAATAGAATTCACACTGCTTATGGTGGGAACTTTGATGACATGCAAGTTATGGGCTGACCTCCAGTTACAGTTCAAGCCACATACTTACTTGAAAAACCTGACAGGAAAAAGCCCTTTGACACACCCTTCTCTGGAACGTTGTCATTGTTTTGCTCAGCCTCTCTGGAAATTCTTCTGATAAGCAGAGGGAAGAGGTATTTGGCGTGATGGTGTTGGCAGACATGTGGCCATGTTTCAGTGAGTTTCAACACTGATATCAACATTACTAAATGATGCAGTAAGCCCCATTTTGGTGCTGCAGAGCGAAGCTGTATGTCTGAGCTGCAGCTGAGGGTGTTTAACCTGTAAACCCTGCTAGACATTAAATGCCCTGCTAGATCTGGGGCTTATTGCTTTTATAAATTGTCCCAATAAAGACAAAAACTGACACAACAAACGGAAGAAAAATGCTTAAATGTCAATATTCTTAAGTAGCAGGCTCTACACTTAGTAAGCACACTGATAGTGAAAACTGATTGTTCCACTGATGTACTGATGTAACCAGAATTTTACACACACTCAAGGTGTGGTTTGTTACATTAACCCTGACAGCGAAGCTCAAAGGTCTTATAAAAGCATCCCATACTGAGGGAGTGTGTGAAATTTTGGTTACACACACCCATCCATGTTTTATTTAATTACTGGTCAGCCGTTTTTAGGACACTGGATTTTGAAAATAACAGAGTCAGAGAGTGGAAGTCTTCTCGGTACCCAAGGGCTGTCACATCGAAATGTGATTCCATATTTTTTTGTCAGAATGGTAATTTTAATATGATTTTTATACTTCGCTAGTAAAAGGTTTACTCATGTGACTGACTTTTTGTGTGAGGAACTGAGTTCATGGTATTGGAGACAGTTTGCTGAGCTCACGTTGAGTGTAGCACAAGCTAGACTGACAGGCAATGATTACAACCACCCAGTTATAATGCAGAATATCAACCAGGCAGTTGTAACGCTGAATAAAACCATGGTTATCCATATATAAAAAATGCTGACCAGTAATTGAAAAGTATTATTGAGACAAGCTCCATAGGTTTTCCTGTTTGCCCTGAACTGCCCAGAGCACTGTTGCCACAAACTTTGATGACGTGGTAAGGTCCAGTGAACCTGTTCTATGAGGGTGAATGCTGAAGGCAGTCTAAACAGTGGAGCCACAAAGGGTCTGGATGCTTGGTCAGTTCTGTGGATAATTATTCACCAAGATGCAAAGGATCTTTATACAGTACTGTAATCCACTTTATAAAATGGCAAGAAAAAAACTATAAACTTTATTGGCTGAAAGATGTCACCTGACCATGCAGTAAATTCCTAGCACTGCACGGTCAGGTGCCAGATCTCAGTACCAAGGAAAAAAGCCTCATTATCTACAAAATCCAACACTATGTTGTGTATACATTTTGTTATATAAAAGGCAAAATAATTTATTTAAAAAATCATATAAGTTTTAGTTTACTATATAATACAAAATGTAGCAAGCCATTTTAAATGCACAATAAGCCACTCCAGGGTGTGCATTAAAGGATTTGAATGCACTTCCCAGAGGCTTAGGGACACTTGGCCTTCAACCTCACACTTCACTCCCCTGGGGAGTACATTAAAATTCTTTAATGCACACCCTGTTGTGGCTTTTTGCTTTCTTACATAAATTAACTGGTAGAGGCAGCTAACACAGTAAACTTTGGAATTTCAATAGACCTTAACAACTCCAAAAGAGAAGAGTCCACAAAGTCTACCAAGCTGACCTGCAAAGCAGGACTCCCTCTTATGCCTGACTGGTCAGCCTACGCCCAAAGGGTACTGGGTCAAGATGTCGAAACAAAAACTGAGCATGAATAATCGCGCGGTGTAGAGCTCGCTGTGATTTAAAGCGACAGGGATATAATAGCTGTAGGGAATACCAATACTCCTGTCACTCTATGCTTCCAGGAAGGAGGGACCAAGTAGCCATGTGCTGGGGTATCTGGTCAAGCCACTCTTGTGGCAGAGTGGCTAAGGCACTAGCACACAGCAGGGTTAGGAGACCTGAGACTGTGGTTTGGTTCCTCCAGGTCTCCTAGTGTTCCTACTTTTGCTGGATGTTTTTTTTTTTTTAAACAAAGTTTTCCACCCTCCTGAGTTTCTCCCCATCCCTGAAGTCCCCCCCTCCGGGTGTTTGTTAATTTCAGGGGGTGTGGGGGGTGAAGCCCTCCATGTTGGTGGCTGCGGGGCAAAGCCCCCCCCCACAAAAAACTGTAACTCTCATTATTTGTAATTGGTGCACTGTTTCTGTTTCTATCTATGTTTTGTCCAATGTTGTTCCAGTTTGCACTGTGTTGCTTGCAGCATTTGTGCATGTTTTTTGTCAGTGACATTATGACCCTGTGCCCTCCCAAAGTTATCCCTGAGCCTAAGGCACTTACACTGTGATTCGCTGATACAAAGATCTCCCCTGTTGAGAGACGACAGTCCATTAACAGGGATGACAAACTTGAACATGTCATGGGTTTCTTGAGGACATTACTCTTTGTATGGATGGACATCAGATTTCACTGTGTCTCTCAGAAATTCTTGACTTGACCACACTGCATATCCTTGAGGGCATAATTTCTGATGTTGGCAGACACTGTATCCCATGGAGTCTTGAGGATTTTATATAGTTGGAGTGGCTCCATTACTGCACTTCACTAGTCTCACTATGACCACATATCAGGGAGGAACACTGACTTCCCACTAGGGTCCTATCCCCTCACCAGCAAAGCACTGCCAACTCTTCTGACTGTAGACATGGTTTGATTAAAGTGTGGGGGTACTTTCAATCTCCCTGTGCATGGCACCCCTTCCACTGACTGGCCTATACTACACTGATCCTTTCTTATAGGCTTGGATTCTGCTTGCACAGGGACTGCTTTACTTAGACTCAGTGCCTGCAGTCTCCACTCTGCTTCCTGTCTCTACTTTCAACCAGACACTCCCTCTTAACCTGGTCCAATTTTATGACTGCCCACTGTGACATGCAGTTGTGATTCTGGCCTTCCACACAGCAACATATCTTACTGTGGACCCTACTATACTTGCAAGCTTCTCTCCTGGGGGTATTTTGGCTCTAATAACAGCCCTCTGGACTATCTTCTCTTGTTAACCCTAACCCTAAAACAAGGTACAGAGAGTCCGGTTCTATACAGCATACCTTGCTCATATGCTGTGCCTCACTCCCTGCTTGCCTCACATACTGATTATCTTATATTTACTCATTCATTCATTCATTCATTCATTTAGTTTTTGGTAACCAGGTAAACACTTATCTGTTTTTGCAGACACACCTAGAGTATGAAAGCAAGAGGAGTGAGCTGGTAATTGGCATTAGACTAAATACTAAGTGAAACAGGAAAAAAATATTGAAAAGGGGTATTCTGGCAGATGATGGGCGGATGGGTTATGCAGTAGTTTGGAGTAGAATGTTTTTTTTTTTTTTAATTAAAAATAATCATAAAAATGAGTAGTCAGTGGAGGAGGATTTTTGTGAGTGTGGGCTGTGGTGTTTGTGTAAATCATGGGGGAGTACCATATACTATATTATCATATCACACTACTACAGCAAAACCCGAACAGTGAAACCCATTACAGCAACAATTTCAAATAGATTCAAAGTTGCCGCTGCAATGGGTCCCGCTGCATACTGGTGTCGGTTTCATTGGTGTTTCACCCACTTCACAGTCAACTCTGACTCGGAGTTGATTATATTTGCAATGGGTGGTGTGGGGGGCAGAGCCCTCTGCATTGGGGGTGTAGTGGGCACAGCCCCCTGACAGGCGAAATACTGAATATAAGTATTTTGCCTGTCGCTGTAGAGGACTTTGACCACTTTGATGTAGAAGCTGCTTGGCGGAAGCCTATATTATACATCACTAAGGTGATTTCAGCCAATCAACAGGCAGAGCCACTGTATCCCTTATTCTGTATACTGTCTACACTTGTGCAGGAACGTTAGGGAGTTGCTTTCCACTTTACTGCTGGGGGGAGGATGGCACAGTAAAATAAAAATAATCTAAACTTATGATAGTCTCTTAAGCTAAACTCAAGTGATTTATAATATCTTAACAGGTTCTCCAAGGGATGTCTCTTACGGTATAAGAGACTCCTCTTGTAAGGTGTGGATAGAGAGAAGCACTCAGCTTCACTTCGCGGTCCTCATGCCAAAACCTCACACTCAGAATTTCTTATACCATTGGACATACAGTTTTAGTCTTTGCCATATTGGTCCTTGTAAGAACAGATCCAGAAGCAAATTATTTTATACCTTTTATTGGACCAACATAGATGTAACAAAAGAACAAAGTGCTTTTGCTTTTTGACCAAGTGAAATGTTAAAACAAAAGGTTCTGGCACACAAAAAAACTCAAAAAAGAGGGATGCTTAAATAAAGTAAATAATTTATTGAAACCCGTTTTTCAATAAATTATTTAATTTATGCGTCCCTCTTTTTTGAGTTTTTGTGTGTGCCAGAACCTTTTGTTTTAACATTTCACTTGGTTGGTTCTTTGTGCACCACATTCCAGTGCGCACTCATTTGAGAAAGCTTTCAGACCAACAAGTCCTTCCTCAGAAGCTTAATGACAATTATTTAGAAAATCCCATACTTTTAACACCCAGATCATGCAGAAAAAAATAGCAAAAATCCCCATTGGTTCAAAATACTCATTTAAAAAAATACAGAAGAAAATGTCAGAGAACTTGAATAGTACCAATTCACCTTCAGCTGAAAGGGCTTCAAGGTCAGATGTGCTTGGGACATAATAACATGTAAGGAGTACACTGCACATAAATTAAAATGACTTAGAGATACTTTCAGAATAAGATAACAACTACTCCAGCAGACAGCGCCCAAACCTAATTATGAGTGTCACAGTGTGTATAAGAATGCATTAAATGAAAAGCAAAATCCACCTGGATTAAAGGCATAATAAAATTGTAAGTAAAAAAATAAGCCTCACAAAATATAACTACAGAAAGCATATATGACATACAAAGAGTAAACAGTAAAGTTTACCTAAGGATAGCAATAGTTACACACTACATGGAAAGTAAAAGTTAGCTGGAACCATTACCAACTATACTCTCAAACTAGTTATTATGCTCCATAAACCTTAAGGCCTATAAGGTACTTTTACACGCAGTGCCCTGTAACGGAATAAGCGTTACAGAATCGCTGTTATGTTTCTAAAAATGTGTGTAACATAGAAACATAGAAACATAGACTTTGATGGCAGATAAGGACCGCTAGGCCCATCTAGTCTGCCCATTTCCCTACCTACAGGATAGGCTGCAGATCCTATTTAACCAACAGCCTATATCTTCCTGCCCCCCCACAAGAATTGCCTTATGTCTGTCCCAAGCATTCTTGAATTCTCCCACAGTTTTAGACTCCACAACTTCGTCAGGAAGGCTGTTCCATACATCCACTACCCTTTCTGTGAAATAATACTTCCTCACATTGCCCCTGAACCGCCCTCCTTCTATCTTTAAATTGTGTCCCCTTGTTCTTGCAAGTCTCTTTTTCTGAAAGATGCTACCCTCTTGGACTTTGTTGATTCCTGAGGTACTTGAAAGTTTCTATCATGTCCCCCCTCTCCCTTCTTTCCTCAAGGGTATACATATTAAGCTCCTTTAGTCTCTCCTCATACGGCTTCTCTTGCAGACCCTGCACCATTTTAGTTGCCCTCCTCTGGACTGCCTCTATCCTGTCTATGTCCTTGCGGAGATGGGGTCTCCAGAACTGGACACATTATTCCAGATGGGATCTCACCAACTGTCTGTACAGAGGGATAACAACTTCCTGTTTTCTGCTGCTGATGCCTCTCCCTATACATCCCAGTATACCCCCGGCCCTCCCTACTGCCTTCTCACATTGCTTGCTAACCTTAAGGTCATCTGATATGATTACCTCCAGGTCCCTTTCCTGTTTTGTTGTTGTTACTACCTCCCCACCCATTGTGTATTCTTCTCCTGGGTTCTTGTTTCCCAGGTGCGTTATTTTGCACTTTTTTGCATTGAATCCTAGCTGCCATACGTCAGACCATTCCTCCAACCTTGCCAAGTCCCTTTTCATCCTTTCCACGCCTCCTTGTGTATCAACCCTGTTGCAGATCTTTGTGTCATCTGAAAAGGCATACTTTTCCTTCCAGTCCCTCTGCAATGCCACTGATGAAGACATTAAAGGACTGGACCCAATACTGAACCCTGAGGCACCCCACTAGTAACCACCCTTTCTTCAGAGTGGACTCCATTTACAATTACCTTCTGTGTCCTGTTGTCCAGCCAATGTTTTACCCAGGCTACCACCCTGGGACCCACTCCCAGGCTGGTTAATTTGACTAATAATCTTTTGTGTGGGACTGTGTCAAATGCCTTGCTAAAGTCTAGGTAGGCCATGTCCACAGCCCCTCCCTGGTCTACTACTTTGGTCACCCAGTCAAAGAAATCTATTAGATTCGTCTGACATGACCTTCCCGCTGTGAACCCATGCTGCCTTGGATCCTGTGCTCCACTGACCTCTAGGTACTCAACTATTCTTTCCTTCAGAAGTGATTCCATCACTTTCCCTACCACAGAGGTCAGACTGACAGGTCTGTAGTTTCCTGCCTCTGTCTTGGTCCCACTTTTGTGAAGGGGAATCACATCCGCCTTCCTCCAGTCCTCGGGTACCACACCATCATCCCATGATTTATTAAAAAGAGTAGCCAGTGGTTTCACTAGTTCCTTCCTTAATTCTTTTAGAATTCTGGGGTGAATTCCATCAGGACCCATTGCTTTGTCCACCTTCAGTTTTAGGAGTTCTTGCAGAACCCTTTCTTCTGTGAAAGGACTGGGATCGACCTCCCTATCAAGAGTGCTTCTGTTAATTGGATTAGGCACTTCCCCCTCCTCTTTTGTGAATACTGAGTAGAAATATTAGTTCAGTATTCCTGCTTTTTCACTGTCCCCCTCTGCCCACCCACCGTTTATTCTATTCAGCCTCACTATCCCTCCCTTTGTCTTTCTACGCTCGCTGATGTACCTATAAAAGGTTTTATCCCCCTTCTTAACTGAGTTGGCTATCTTTTCCTCAGTTTGGGCCTTTGCTATTCTGACTTCCTTCCCTGCTTCTTTCTGCCTTAACTGGTACAGCTCTCTGTCCTGCTCCTTCTGTGTTTCCTTATACTTCTGGAATGCTATCTTTTTCTTCCTGACTTTCACAGCCACCTCTCTTGAGAACCATAGTGGCTTTTTCTTTCGTTTTTATTTGTTTATTTGCTTCACACAAAGGCTTGTTGCCTCTGTGATGGCAGTTTTGATAATTCCCCATTGTTGCTCCACACCTCCTTCTAGCCTGTTTGCTAGTGCTTTTCTGAGGCACTCTCCCATCTTGCCAAAGTCAGCCCTCCTAAAGTCCAGTACCCTCACTTTTGTATGGCTTGACTCTGTAGCTGAGTTTAACGTGAACCACACTGTTTGATGGTCACTTGTCCCCAGATGGCAACCCACTTCTAGATCTGAGATCCTCTCACTGCCCCCATTTGAGAGTACGAGGTCTGTAATAGCAACCCGTGCCAGAATGAAAGTGAGCGCATACCTCAAAACTTGTTCCCAGCTTTACTAGGTTTTCCGTCCACTGTGCCGTTCCAATATGCTGTGTACTTTCTCCCTTCCAGCACAAACGTTACCAGTTTGGTGTTGCAGTGACAACACGTTCTTCAAATAGAACATACCATTAACTTAACAGAACAGAACATTAAAAAAAGGATAATCTCCATACAGAATTCATTTAGGTAGTATGTTCCCTAACAAATTCTGTTTAAAACATTTACAAGTGACTCTCCATGCATAACATTTGATGAATTTCTTCATGTTTTCTGCAGAATTCATTAGGGAAACTCTGCCCTAAATAAATTCTGAATTGAGGTTATAATTCTTTTAGTGTAATCAAGGCAGAATGGCTGTCCAAAGTTCAATTCATTGCCCGTGATACCACCGGGCAACAGATGGCAGGAAACACTGCTGAGACACCGAAAGCTGTCGTGCCGAAACTGGAGTTCGGTGTACAAGCAGCATGCGAGTGCAGCAGGAGGAGCGAAACAGGACAGGAATAAAACTGAATGGCACAAGTAAGTGCTGTGTAAAAGTGCCTACGGTATAGTAACAGGAGTTTATAAATGATAATACAAATTGGCAGTAGAAGTGCCAAACAAAAAACTGCTTATCAAGGACCACCAAGAAATTAAGACCACTCAGCCTGCTACGTACAGATTTCAATAAATTCTCAGTGTGTGTGATATAACAACTTGATGTACTGAAAACGTCTAAAGAATCTGAATAAGAAATGATAGGAATTAAATCCCACCCCCATCCCTGGGGAGAAGATAATTAGTTTTAAGGAGATATATACATATACATGCACGCATGCACACGCGCACACACACAAGTCCTAATGCATTATCATTCACATCCATCACTCCAATCGTTACCCAAAGGAATTAAACTTGTCATGAAATTCCAAGTAAAAGGGATCACCTATCCTAATATGTACAGAGCTCAAAAATGCAATGCTATATAACCATGCTACTATCTGTGCAGTAACAGTCCAAGGATTCTGAATAGAACCACAATAAAATAAAACTTCCACCCTCCCCAGGGTAAGGTAACTAGAAGTAAATGTACAGTATGTATGTAAGACAAGATTCCTAACATACCTTCATTACCTCAAATCACTGTAATATTAGCACAATGTAATTTGATCTGTTAAGGACCCCCATGCAAATGAGATCCTGCACCCCAAAATGTTCAGAGTTAAAAAATGTGACAGTATATAATCAAACTACTTTATGTATAGTAACAGGCTAGGGAGTCTGAATAAGACCCAGTGGAATTAACCCCACCCCGGAGAAGGTAAATAATAAGAAGGATTAATATACATTATGTGTGTGAACTAAGAGTCATAACACACTGTAACTCCATGTATGTGAATAGACCATGACACTAAATGGTACACGACCCTGTAATCAATGCGATTGTAAGACTTGTGAGCTCATTTCCACTTCAGACTGTGTGGTTACATCACAAAAAAGACAATTCAAGGTACAGGGGAATTATATCTGTGCATCACAGAATGTTGTTTATTTCATTCAATGCAAGAGATGTCTACAAACAGGATATGTTGGTGAGACAAGCCAACTGCTCTGTACTAGGATGAACTCACACAGACATAATATTAATCTGAAGATGACTGAAAAACCAGTGGGGTAACACTTCTCTTGGCCTGACCACTCAATCTTGGATATGTCAGTAATGATCTTAAAAGGAAATCTCAAAAGTACACAACAGAGACGGGCTTTTGAGATCAAACTTATTTTATTTCTTAATATGGTAGAAGATGGCATGAACACATATTTGGGGTTTATGGCACATTATAGGGCATAATATCCACAGACCTTTTCTTCATAGTATAGACATATTATAGGACTTCAGCTTCTCCTTGTGTGTGTGTGTGTGGGGGGAGGGGGGTTATGTGAGTGTGGTGGGTGTGGGTGTTGCTTTTACATTAAGGTGGGCTTCTATTCACATACATGGAGTTACAGTGTGTTATTACTCTTAGTTCGCACACATAATGAATATTAATTCCTTCTTACTATTTATCTTCCCCGGGGGTGGGGTTAATTCCATTGGGTCTTGTTCAGATTCCCTAGCCTGTTACTACACATACAGTAGTTTGATTATATACTGTCACATTGTTGAACTCTGAACATTTGGGGTGCAGGATCTCATTTGCATAGGGGTCCTTGACAGATCAAATTACATTGTGCTAATATTATAGTGATTTGAGGTAATAAAGGTATGTTAGGAATCTTGTCTTACATAGAAACATAGACTTTGACGGCAGATAAGGACCGCTAGGCCCATCTAGTCTGCCCATTTCCCTACCTACAGGATAGGCCGCAGATCCTAGTTAACCAACAGCCTATTTCTTCCTACCCCCCACAAGAATTGCCTTATGTCTGTCCCATGCATTTTTGAATTCTCCCACAGTTTTAGACCCCACAACCTCCTCAGGAAGGCTGTTTCATGCATCCACTACCCTCTCTGTGAAATAATACCTCCCACATTGCCCCTGAACCTCCCCTCTATCTTTAAATTGTGTCCCTTGTTCTTGCATATCTCTTTTCTGAAAGATGCTACCCTCTTGGACTTTGTTGATTCCAATGAGGTACTTAAAGTTTCTATCATGTCCCCCCTCCCTTCTTTCCTCAAGGGTATACATATTAAGCTCCTTTAGTCTCTCCTCGTATGGCTTCTCTTGCAGACCCTGCACCATTTTAGTTGCCCTCCTCTGGACTGCCTCTATCCTGTCTATGTCCTTGCGGAGATGGGGTCTCCAGAACTGGACGCAGTACTCCAGATGGGGTCTCACCAATTGTCTGTACAGAGGGATAACAACTTCCTGTTTTCTGCTGGTGTTACCTCTCCCTATGCATTCCAGTATACCCCCAGCCCTCCCTACTGCCTTCTCACATTGCTTGCTAACCTTAAGGTCATCTGATATGATTACCTCCAGGTCCCTTTCCTTTTTTGTTGTTGTTACTGCCTCCCCCCCCATGGTGTATTCTTCCCCTGGGTTCTTGTTTCCCAAGTGCATTATTTTGCACTTCTTTGCATTAAATCCAAGCTGCCATACTTCTGACCATTCCTCCAACCTTGCCAAGTCCCGTCTTATCCTTTCTACGACTCCTTGTGTATCAAACCTGTTGCAGACCTTTGTGTCATCTGCAAAGAGGCATACTTTTCCTTCCAGTCCCTCTGAAATGTCACTGATGAAGACATTAAAAAGGACTGGACCCAGTACTGAACCCTGCGGTACCCCACTAGTAACCCCTCTTTCTTCAGAGTGGATTCCATTTACAATTACCTTCTGTGTCCTGTTGTGCAGTCAATGTTTTACACAGGCTACCACCCTGGGACCCACTCCCAGGCTGGTTAATTTGACTATTAATCTTTTGTGTGGGACTGTGTCAAATGCCTTGTTAAAGTCTAGGTAACATAGAAACATAGAATTTGACGGCAGATAAGGACCGCTTGGCCCACCCAGTCTGCCCATTTCCCTACCTAATGGATAAGCTGCAGATCCTAGTTAACCAGCAGCCTACTTCTTCCTGCCCCAACCCCCTAGGATTGCCTTATGACTGTCCCATGCATGCTTGAATTCCACCACTGTTTTTGACTCCACAACCTCCTCTGGAAGGCCGTTCCATGCATCCACAACCCTCTCTGTGAAAAAATACTTCCTTAAATTACCTCTGAGCCACCCCCTATCTTCAAATTGTGCCCCTTGTTCTTGCACACCTCTTTTTGAAAGTTGTCTCTTGGACTTTGTTGATTCCCTTGAGGTACTTGAAAGTTTCTATCATGTCCCCCTCTCCTCCTTTCCTCGAGGCTATACATATTAAGCTCCTTAAGTCTGTCTTCATATGTCTTCCAGTGTAGACCCTGCACCATTTAGTTGCCCTCCTCTGGACAGCTTCCATCCTGTCTATGTCTTTGGGAGATTGGGTCTCCAGAACTGCCCAGCACTCCAGATGGGGTCTGACCAGCTGTCTGTACAGAGGATAATAATCTTCCTGTTTTCTACTGGTGATGCCTCTCCCATGCATCCCAGTATCCCCCAGCCCTCCTGCTGCCCTCTCACATTGCTTGCCCACCTTTAGGTCATCTGATATGACTACCCCCAGGTCCCTTTCCATTTTTGTTGTTGTTAGTATCTCACCCCCATTGTGTACTCTTCCCTGGGTTTTGTTTCCCAGGTGCATTACCTTGCACTTCTTAGCATTGAATCTAAGCTGCCATACATTTGACCATTCCTCTAACCTTGCAAGTCCCTTCTCATCCTTTCCACCCCACACTTGTGCATCATCTCTGTTGCAGATCTTTGTGTCATCTGCAAAGAGACATCTTTCCTTCCAGTCCTCTGCAATGGTTGCTTATAAAGACATTGAAGAGGACTGTCTATACTGAACCTCACGGTACCCACTAGTAACCCCCTTTCTTCAGAGTGGACTCCATTTACTATTACTCTCTGTGTCCTATTCTCCAGCCAATTCTTTACCCAGGCTGTCATCTTGGGACCCACTCCCAGGCTGGCTAACTTGTATATTAATCTTTTGTGTGGGACTGTGTCAAATGACTTGCTAAAGTCTAGGTAGGCCATGTCCACAGCCCCTCCCTGATCTACTACTTTGGTCACCGAGTCAAAGAAATCTATCAGATTTGTCTGGCATGACCTTCCCGCTGTGAATCCATGCTGCCTTGGGTCCTGTGCCCCTCTGGCCTCTAGATACTCGACAATTCTTTCCTTCAGAAGTGATTCCATCATTTTCCCTGCCACTGAGGTTAAACTAACAGGTCTGTAGTTTCCTGCTTCTGCCTTGCTCCCACTTTTGTGAAGGGGAATCACATCTGCCCTCCTCCCGTCCTCGGGTACCACCCCATCCTCCCATGATTTGTTAAAGAGGGTAGTCAGTGGTGTCACTAGTTCTACCCTTAGTTCTTTTAGAATTATGGGATGAATCCCATCAGGCCTCATTGCTTTGTCCACCTTCAGTTTTAAGAGTTCTTTCAGAACCCTTTCTTCTGTAAATGGCCTGGTATCAACTTCTGAATCCAGAGTGTTATTACTGTTTGTTTTAGGTACCTCCCCCTCTTCCTTTGTAAATACTGAGCAAAAATATTTGTTTAGTATCTCTGCCTTTTCACAGTCACCCTCTGCCCACCTCCCTCCCTTTATTAAGCCTCACTATCCCTCCCTTGGTCTTCCTTTGCTCCTTGATGTACCTATAAAAGGTTTTATCCCCCTTCTTAACCGAGTTGGCTATCTTTTCCTTGGTTTGGGCCTTTGCTGTTCTGACTGCCTTCCCAGCTTCCTTTTGCTTTAACTGATACAGTTCTCTGTCCTGCTCCTTCTGTGATTCCTTGTACTTCCTGAATGCTTTCTTTTTCTCTAGAACTTTCACTGCCACTTCCTTTGAGAACCATAGTGGTTTCTTACATTGTTTCGTTTTGTTTATTTGCTTCACACAAAGGCTTGTTACCTCTGTGATGGCAGTTTTTATTATTCCCCATTGTTCTTCAACCCCTCCTTCCTGCCCATTTGCTAGTGCATTCTTGGCACTCACCCATTTTGGCAAAGTCAGCCCTCCTAAAGTCCAGTACTTTTGCCTTTGTATGACTTGACTCTATTGCTGTGTTTATTGTGAACCATACTGTTGATGGTCGCTAGTTCCCAGATGGCTACCCACTTCTACATCTGAGATCCTCTCTTCATCTCCATTTGAGAGAACCAGGTCTAAGATTGCTCCTCTCTAGTGGGCTCCAATACTAGTTGTCTAAGGCATGTCCCCTGTGGGCGTCTAGAATAACCCCACTCTTGAAGTGGCTGCTGCAACTGCACTCCAGTTAACATCTGGCATATTCAGATCACCCATTAGCAATATCTCCTTTTCTGCCATTCTAAGTATACTTTCTATCATTTCCTTGTCCATTTCCTCCTGGGTCTGTATACAACCCCTGTGCGGATTGTGGTTCCATTGCCAGTCTCAAATTTACCCACAGTGCTTCTTCTCCTCCCTGTTTTACCTTTTGTTCTGTTGCTTTGATTCCTTCCCTTATGTAAAGAGCTACTCCTCCTCCTCTTTTACCCTCCCTGTCCCTCCTGTAGATAGTGTATCCTGGTATGTTTATGTCCCAGTCATGGTTTTGTGTGTACCATGTTTCTGTGACTGCCACGATATCCAGATGTTCCTCCTCCATCAAGGCCACTAATTCAGGAAGCTTGATACTCGTACTATGGGCATTGGTACTCATTGCTCTCCATTATTTGATGGCTTCACCTTCTGTTGCAGCATTCCCCACTGACCTTTCTACCTCGGTCTTTTTCTCATTTAGTACCCTGTTTTGTAGGGAGAGAGGCTGGGATTTTCCTGCTGCTTATCAGAGCCTCCCCCCTTGACTAGTTTAAAAGCTTGCCAATGAAGCATTTAAACTGATTGCTCATGTCAGCCATGTCCACAGCCCCTCCCTGGTCTACTACTTTGGTCACCCAGTCAAAGAAATCCATTAGATTCGTCTGACATGACCTTCCCACTGTGAACCCATGCTGCCTTGGGTCCTGTGCCCCACTGGCCTCTAGGTACTCAACAATTCTTTCTTTCAGAAGTGACTCCATCACTTTCCCTACCACAGAGGTCAAACTGACAGGTCTGTAGTTTCCTGCCTCTGTCTTGGTCCCACTTTTATGAAGGGGAATCACATCCGCCTTCTTCCAGTCCTCTGGTACCACACCATCCTCCCATGATTTATTAAAAAGAGTAGCCAGTGGTTTCACTAGTTCCCCACTTAATTCTTTTAGAATTCTGGGGTGAATTCCATCAGGCCCCTTTGCTTTGTCCACCTTCAGTTTTAGGAGTTCTTGCAGAACCCTTTCTTCTGTGAAAGGACTGGGACCGACCCCCCTATCAAGAGTGCTTCTGTTAATTGGATTAGGCACTTCCCCCTTCTCTTTTATGAATACTGGGCAGAAATATTAGTTCAGTATCCCTGCTTTTTCACTGTCCCCCTCTGCCCACCCACCGTTCATTCTATTCAGCCTCACTATCCCTCCCTTTGTCTTTCTACGCTCGCTGATGAACCTATAAAAGGTTTTATCCCCCTTCTTAACCGAGTTGGCTATCTTTTCCTCAGTTTGGGCCTTTGCTATTCTGACTTCCCTCCCTGCTTCCTTCTGCCTTAACTGGTACAGCTCTCTGTCCTGCTCCTTCTGTGTTTCCTTATACTTCCGGAATGCTATCTTTTTCTTCCTGACTTTCACAGCCACCTCTTTTGAGAACCATAGTGGCTTTTTCTTTCATTTTGATTTGTTTATTTGCTTCACACAAAGGCTTGTTGCCTCTGTGATGGCAGTTTTGATGATTCCCCATTGTTTCTCCACACCTCCTTCTAGCCTGTTTGCTAGTGCTTTTCTGAGGCACTCTCCCATCTTGGCAAAGTCACCCCTCCTGAAGTCCAGTACCTTCACTTTTGTATGGCTTGACTCTGTAGCTGAGTTTAACATGAACCACACTGTTTGATGGTCACTTGTTCCCAGATGGCAACCCACTTCTAGATCTGAGATCCTCTCACTGCCCCCGTTTGAGAGTACGAGATCTAAGATTGCTCCCTGACGAGTGGGTTCCGAAACTAGCTGTCTGAGGCCTGCCACCTGTAGGGCATCAAGAATGGCCCTGCTCTTGGATGTGGCTGCAGCAATTGTGCTCCAGTTAACATCTGGCATATTCAGGTCTCTCATCAACAGTATCTCCCCTTTCTCTGCCATCCTAAGAATGCCTTCTATCATATCCTTGTCCATTCCCTCCCCTGACATGGGGTCTGTACACAACCCTGTGTGGATTGTGGTGTCCTTTCCAGTCTCCAAGGTGACTCACAGTGCCTCCTCTCCTGCCTGTTTACTCTTTTGCTCAGTTGCTTTTTTATCCCTTCCTTTACATGAGAGTTACTCCTCCCCTTTTCTCCCCTGCCTGTCTCTCCTGTAGGTTATGTACCTGGTATGTTTAACATCCCAGTCATGGTTCTCTGTGTACCATGTTTCTGTGACTGCTACGATATCCAGGCATCCCTCTTCCATCAAGGCCACCAGCTCAGGGAGCTTGTTGCCCAGACTACGGGCGTTGGTACTCATTACCCTCCATTTCTTGATGGCCTTACCCCTTTTTGACCCATCCCTGTTCTTATTGCGTTTGTCACTTTCTCCATTTACCCCTGCGCTTCTCCCTATTGACATCTCTATGTTGGTGTTTACCACACTTACTACCGAGACTTTTTTTGGGGGGGGCTAGGATTTTCCTGCTCCTTTCCAGTGCATACATACATACATACTGTACATTTACTTCTAGTTACCGTATCCTTGGGAGGGTGAAAGTTCTATTTCATTGTGGTTTTATTCAGAATCCTTGGACTGTTACTGCACAGATAGTAGCATGGTTATACAGGATTGCATTTTTCAGCTCTATGCATATTAGGATACACAATCCCTTTTAGTTGGAATTTCATGACAAGTTTAATTCCTTTGGGTAGCAATTGGAATAATGGATGTCAATGATGGTGCATTAGGACTCGTGTGTGTGTGTGTGTGTGTGTGTGTGTGTGTGTGTGTGTGTGCATGCATGCATGTGTATATGTATATAGAAATATAGAATTTGATGGCAGATAAGAACCGCTTGGCCCACCTAGTCTGCCCATTTCCCTACCTAATGGATAAGCTGCAGATCCTAGTTAACCAACAGCTTACTTTCTCCTATGCCCCACGAGAATTGCCTCATGTCTGTCCCATGCATTGTTGAATTGCCCCACTGTTTTTGACTCCATGACCTCCTCAGGAAGGCTGTTCCTTGCATCCACAAACCTCTCCGTGAAAAAATACTTCCTCACATTACCTCTGAGTCATCACTCCTCTATCTTCCAATTGTGCCCCCTTGTTCTTGCACATCTCTTTTTCTGAAAGATGCTACCCTCGTGGACTTTGTTGATTCCCTTGAGGTACTTGAAAGTTTCTATCATGTCCCCCCTCTCCCTCCTTTTCTTTGAGGGTATACATATTAAGTAAGCATTAATCACCTACAGAGAAGGGCTCTACCAGTGGATTAATGCCCTGCTGGGGGGGTTGGTGCATGAGGCATAAGGCCGAGGGTTCCAACCACCCAGTGGGCATTAATCCCCGGTAGAGCCCGATGCTGGAGGTGATTAATGCGCTTGTAACATGGCAAGCGCGACGGGGATATTGTGCGAGACCTAGATCAGTCGGAAACAGACAACACTTACCGCAAGTGTTACTGCTGGTTGCTACAGTATGCTAGTGTTGCTTGCATTCCAGTCACTGTGATGATGTGACAGCATGCGCGTTCACGATGCACGCTGCACAATCTTTTACATAATGCCGCCTATTTCTCACCCGACACCAACAGAAGATTACTGTCTGAAAGACACAACTATGACACATTTTTCCAATTCGTCACGACCTGTTCTATGCTATCTCGTTAGGCGGTATATACCGATCGCCGACAGAGCAGTGCACTATGGGAAACCTATTCACTCCCAGTAACAAATATTCAGACACTTATTATGCCTTTACTGCACTTATCTTCCTTGTCTGTTTGTGTGCCACGATATCTCCATGTTTACGATTTGTTTCCTTTTCTGCCACAGTTCAATACGTCCCTTGCTGTCTCTGACATCCTCCGACTCAAGTGTGGGTGGGGCACCACGCGCAACTCCGCCGAACATTTCATGGCTACTTATTGACTGCTGCCATCTACAGGCTTCTCCACATAGCTAATGGTGCTCCCTCTGTGTACCAGTGCCCCCCGGCGCACTCCCGATTCTTGCCTTCACTGTCTACCCTCTTCATTCCCATCCCAGTGCTGCACACTCTGCCTGATGGTCAGTCTAGGTACTACCCCAGCGGTCTATAACGGAATCCTGCCCCGCTGGAGAATGTGGGTACTCTCCTTGCGGTCTTTACTGGTGGCTTAATCACCGTTGAGAGTTGGTCACCTGACACAGTTGCGCCAATTGGTGAGGTCTATTTCACTGCTCTATCCAGAGCCATGTTACAAGCTCCTTTAGTCTCTCTTTGTATGTCTTCTGGTGTGACCCTGCACTATTTTGGTTGCCCTCCTTTGGACAGCCCCCACCCTGTCTATGTCTTTGTGGAGATGGGGTCTCCAGAACTGCATGCAGTACTCCAGATGTGGTCTCACCAACTATCTGTACAGAGGGATAACAACTCCTTGTTTTCTACTGGTGATGCCTCTCCCTATACATCCCAGTATCCCCCAGCCATCCTTACTGCTTTCTTACATTGCTTGCTTGCTTTTAGGCCATCTGATATAAGTACCCCCAGGTCTCTTTCCATTTTTGTTGTTGTCAGTATCTCACCCCCCATCATGTACTCTTCCCCTGGGTTTTTGTTTCCCAAGTGCATTACTTTGTACTTCTTTGCATTGAATCTAAGCTGCCATACATTTGACCATTCCTCCAACCTTGCCAAGTCCCTTTTTATCCTTTCCACCCCACCTTGTGTATCAACTCTGTTGCAGATCTTTGTGTCATCTGCAAAGAGACATACTTTTCCTTCCAGTCCCTCTGCAATGTCACTTATAAAGACATTAAAAAGGACTGGACCAAGTACTGGACCACGCGGTACCCCACTAGTAACTCCCCTTTCTTCACTTTGGACTCGATTTACTATTAACCTCTGTGTCCTGTTCTCCAGGCAGTGTTTTACTCTGGCTACCACCCTGGGACCCAAACAGGTTGGCTAATTTGTTTATTAATCTTTTGTGCGAGACTGTCAAATGCCTTGCTAAAGTCTAGCTAGGCTATGTCCATAGCCCCTCCCTGGTCTACTACTTTGGTCACCCAGTCAAAGAAGTTTATTAGATTCATCTGACATGACCTTCCTGCTGTGAATCCATGCTGCCTTGGGTCATGTGCCCCACTGACCTCTAGGTACTCAATAAGTCTTTCTTTCAGAAGTGATTCCATCATTTTCCCTACCACTGAAGTCAAACTGACAGATCTATAGTTTCCTGCCTCTGTCTTGCTCCCACTTTTGTGAAGAGGAATCACATCCACCTTCCTCCAGTCCTCAGGTGCCACACCATCCTGCCATGATTTGTTAAAAAGGGTAGTCAGTGGTATTACTAGTTCTCCCCTTAGTTCTTTCTGAATTCTGGGGTGAATCCCATCAGGCCTCATTGCTTTGTCCACCTTCAGTTTTAGGAGTTCTTTCAGAACTATTCTTCTGTGAAAAGACTGATAACGACCACCATATCCAGAGTGCTTCTATTGACTGGATTAGGTACCTCCCCCTCCTCTACCTTTGTGAATACTAAGCAGAAGTATCTCTGCATTTTTACTGTCCTTCTCTGCCCACCCACCTCTTTATTCAGCCTCAGTATCCCTCCCTTTGTCTTTCTTCACTCCCTAATGTACCTGTAAAAGGTTTTACCCCCCCTTCTTAACTGAGTTGGCTATCTTTTCCTCAGTTTGGGCCTTTGCTATTCTGTCTGCCTTTCCTGCTTTCTTCTGCTTTAACTGGTGCAGTTCTCTGTCCTGCTCCTTCTGTGTTTCCTTATACTTCCTGAATGCTACCTTTGTCTCCCTAACCTTCCCCTCCACCTCTTTTGAGAACCATAGTGTTTTTTTTTTCTTTTGTTTAGATTTATTTGCTTCACACAAAGGCTTGTTGCCTCTGTGATGGCAATTTTGATGTTTCCTTATTGTTGCTCCACCCCTCCTTCTTGCCTGTTTGCTAGTGCTTTTCTGAGACACTCTCCCATTTTGACAAAATCAGCCCTCCTAAAGTCCAGTACCTTCACTTTTGTATGGCTTGACTCTACAGCTGAGTTTATCGTGAACCACACTGTTTGGTGGTCACTTGTTCCCAGATGGCTACCCACTTCTAGAAACATAGAAACATAGACTTTTACGGCAGATAAGGACCGCTTGGCCCATCTAGTCTGACCATTTCCCTACCTACAGGATAGGCCGCAGATCCTAGTTAACCAACAGCCTATTTCTTCCTACCCCCCACAAGAATTGCCTTATGTCTGTCCCATGCATTCTTGAATTCTCCCACAGTTTTAGACCTCACAACCTCCTCAGGAAGGCTGTTCCATGCATCCACTACCCTCTCTGTGAAATAATACTTCCTCACATTGCCCTGAACTGCCCCCTTCTATCTTTAAATTGTGTCCCTTGTTCTTGCGTCTCTTTCTGAAAGATGCTACCCTCTTGGACTTTGTTGATTCCACTGAGGTACTTAAAAGTTTCTATCATGTCCCCTCTCCTCCTTTCCTCAAGGGTATACATATTAAGCTCCTTTAGTCTGTCCTCTACGGCTTCTCTTGCAGACCCTGCACCATTTTAGTTGCCCTCCTCTGGACTGCCTCTATCCTGTCTATGTCCTTGCAGAGATGGGGTCTCCAGAACTGGACGCAGTACTCCAGATGGGGTCTCACCAACTATCTGTACAGAGGGATAACAACTTCCTGTTTTCTGCTGCTGATGCCTCTCCCTATACATCCCAGTATACCCCCAGCCCTCCCTACTGCCTTCTCACATTGCTTGCTAACCTTAAGGTCATCTGATATGATTACTCCCAGGTCCCTTTCCTTTTTTGTTGTTGTTACTGCCTCCCCACCCATTGTGCATTCTTCTCCTGGGTTCTTGTTTCCCTGGTGCATTATTTTGCACTTCTTTGCATTGAATCCTAGCTGCCATACTTCTGACCATTCCTCCAACCTTGCCAAGGCCCTTTTCATCCTTCCCACGCCTCCTTGTGTATCAACCCTGTTGCAGATCTTTGTGTCATCTGCAAAAAGGCATACTTTTCCTTCCAGTCCCTCTGCAATGTCACTGATGAAGACATTAAAAAGGACTGGACCCAATACTGAACCCTGCGGTACCCCACTAGTAACCCCTCTTTCTTCAGAGTGGACTCCATTTACAATTACCTTCTGTGTCCTGTTGTGCAGCCAATGTTTACCCAGGCTACCACCCTGGGACCCACTCCCAGGCTGGTTAATTTGACTATTAATCTTTTGTGTGGGACTGTGTCAAATGCCTTGCTAAAGTCTAGGTGAGGCCATGTCCACAGCCCTCCCTGGTCTACTACTTTGGTCACCCAGTCAAAGAAATCTATTAGATTCGTCTGACATGACCTTCCGCTATGAACCCATGCTGCCTTGGGTCCTGTGCCCCACTGGCCTCTAGGTACTCAACTATTCTTTCCTTCGAAGTGACTCCATCACTTTCCCTACCACAGAGGTCAGACTGACAGGTCTGTAGTTTCCTGCCTCTGTCTTGGTCCCACTTTTGTGAAGGGGAATCACATCCGCCTTCCTCCAGTCCTCGGGTATCACACCATCCTCCCATGATTTGATCTGAGATCCTCTCTCCATCCTCATTTGAGAGTACCAGGTCTAAGATTGCTACCTCATGAGTGGGTTCCAACACTAGCTGTCTGAGGCATGCCTCCTGTAGGGCATCAAGAATGACCCTGCTCTTGGATATGGCTGCAGCAAAGGTGCTCCAGTTAACATCTGGCATATTCAGGTCCCCCTCAGCAATAATTCCCCTTTCTCTGCCATTCTAAGGATGCCTTCTATCATTTCCTTGTCCATTTCTTCCCCTGAGATGGGGTCTGTATACAACCCTATGTGGATTGTGGTGCCATTTCCAGTCTCCAGGTGACCCAAAGTGCCTCTCTTCTCCCTGTTTACCCTTTAGTTCCATTGCTTTGATCCCTTCCCTTACATAGAGAGCTACTCCTCCTCCTCTTCTACCCTCCCTGTCCCTCCTGTAGATTGCGTACCCTGGTATGTTGACATCCCAGTCATGGTTCTCTGTGTACCATGTTTCTGTGACTGCCACGCTATCCAGGCATCCCTCTTCCATCAAGGCCACCAGTTCACGGAGCTTGTTACCTAGACAATGGGCATTGGTACTCATTACCTTTAATTTTTTGATGGCCTTACCCCTTTTAGCCCCATCCCTGTCCTTACTGCCTTTGTCTTTTTCTCCATTTACCCCTGCCCTTCTCCCTATTGACTTCTCTATCTTGGTGTTTACCTCACTAACTACCCTGATTTTTTTGGGGGGGCTAGGATTTCCCCTTCTCCTTTTCAGTGCCTACCCCCTTGGCTAGTTTAAATGCTTTCCAATGAAGCATTTAAACCTATCACCTAGGATCCTGGTTCCCCTCCTGGACAGATGCAGACCATCGCACCAGTATAGGCCTGCATCCCTCCAGGTGGACCCCCAGTTCCCAGTGAAGTCAAAACTCTGAGCTCTGCACCAGGTTTTCAACCACTGATTGAATCCCATAGTGCAGAGCACCCTAGACTCACCCATACCATAGACAGGCAGCACCTTCAAGAAGGTTACCATTCGTGCTACTTGTCGAAGGCCCTTCCCCATCTCCACAAACTCCTCCTACACTGCTTTGATCCCTTTCCCAGCCAGATCATTTGTCCCTAGATAGACAATGACATCCAGCTCCCTCCTCTGTGCAGCTGCTCCCACAATCCTGATGATTCGCTCCCTGTCCCTCCAAGCCATGGCACCAGGCAGGCACCTTACCTCCCTCTCCCCTCCCTCCCCCAGTTCTACCCTCCTAACAATGGAGTCCCCCACCAGGAGTTGTTTCCTTCCCCTGTGGTATCCCATGCCACCCTCCTGTGGGTCTCCTTTGTGGAGGTTCCCAGCATCCTTCTTGGTCTCCACTGCAGGTGCCTTAATAGAGGAATCACACTCTTCCAGAATGGCATATGAATTGTGGAGAGGTACAACTGGAGGGATGCACCTCTGTTCCACCACCCTCACCCTCCCTGAGCCCACTGTGGTGCAACCGCTCCTTTTTCTTGGCAACCTCTGAGGCAGCAGCGGTGGCCCTGATGGTCCCTGGGTGGGAAAGGAGGTCCAGCAAATCCTGATCAACTCAGTCTGGAGATGAGCAACCTCCTCTCTCAGCTCAGAGAGGTGCCTGCAGATGAGACAACACCGCATCCTCCAGAATGTCTCCCGGAAGACTGCTGCTCCACAGCCACTGCACTGCACTACTCCCATCATGTCTTATTTGTTGCCCCTTAATTGTTGTTTTGTATACTTACTCTTTCCTGTCTCTGTTTATTTTTATTTATTTATTTTTTTATATAATTTTTCTTTCTCCCTACTTTCCTACTGCCTCCGTGCCCTTAAAGCTCCTGATCTTCCTGTTCTGGGACAGTAAGTTCCTATATTCCTCAGTAGTCTCCTTGCTCAGCGTCAGACCTCCAGCAGCTGGGGGGGTTGGAGAGCTACTCTTTTTCTTCTTGGATAGTGAGTCTTTTGTGCCTCTGTGATCACTCCCTTCCTGCTCCCAAACAGAAAGTTCCTGTTGTCAGTCAAATCCTGTGCTTATAAAAGTAGAACCAGCTAGGGGTGGATGGGAGGGATGGAGGGCAGTATAGTCCCAGTAAAGTTCTAACAGCAGCTCCTTCCTCTTGCTGCTCTCTGCCACAAGCTATCTAGGTCAGTTTTTAAATGTAAACACCTGGCTTCCTTCTCTCTAAGCCACTCCCCCTAATTCACAGTTTCTTTCTTCACCTAGCTAACTGCACAGATAACAATTCCTTCACCCAACTCAGACAAACACACTCTTTTTTTTGTTTGTTTTTACCCTAAATTGAAGTTCTCAGTAGTAGAGCTCTAGTTCTTTAGTCCAGTAGAGTAGTAAAGTTCTAACAGCAGCTGCTTCCTCCTTCCTTCCTATAGCTCCTTAAAACTAGTTATCTTCTCCCTGGGGATGGGGGGGGGGTGGATAATTTAATTCCTATGATTTCTTATTCAGATTCCTTAGACATTTTCAGTACATCAGGTTGTTATAGTATACACTGAGAATTTATTGAAATCTGTACATATCAGGCTGCATGGTCTAATTTCTTGGTGGTCTTTTCTTTTTTTTACCTATTTTTTCCCTCTGGTCACAGTCTGCAGAGCCTCTCTCAGGCATCCTGCCTGTTCCAGCCCTACCTGAAGTCCTCCTACCTGAGCCTCCTATCTCCTCCCTCTCAACCCACACAACTGGCACCCCCAGCTTAACCTCTCTGGTGTAGGGTCGCCCCTCCTCTTGGGCACTCTGTACAGTCAATCTCTGACTTGTGGGTGAGAACCCGGGTGGAGGATACTGGAAGGCCAGGTAGGATGGACCCAGCAGTGGGCATGGGGCAGGTGCCACCACCTGCCCTGCAGACCGGTGTTTTTCCTGTTCTGGTGTGCACTCCACCCTCACGTGCATGGTGCATGTCCCTGTCTCTACAGCACATGGCAACCCTGCCAAGCATCAGCCATGCTAAGTACATGCTGCCCTGCATGCTGCAGCACTCCTGGTCTCCACCGGGAGCCTCTGGCACACCAGGTGATGTCCTGTTATCCCCCCGGGGAAGAGAGCAGCCCAGTGGGCACTCAATCCTCACCCACCCTTGCCGACCCACGGCACCAGAGCTCGCTCCCAAACTTGGGTCGCCAGTGTAGTGCGAGGTGTGGCGTCTAGTGCCTCAACCCTCAGCGCCACTGGGCTGGCTTCTTGGTGGTCCTTGACAAGCAGTTTTTTGTTTGCCACTTATACTGCCAATTTGTATCATCATTTATAAACTTCTGTTACTACACTATAGACCTTAATGTTTATGGAGCATAATGACTAGTTTGAGGGTATAGTTGGGTAATGGTTCCAGCTAAGTTTTACTTTGTATATCATGTGTAACTATTGCTATCCTTAGGTAAACTTTACTGTTTACTCTTTGTATGCCATATATACTTTCTGTTGTTATAGTTTGTGGGACTTATTTTTTACTTACAATTTTATTATGCCTTTAATCCAGGTGGATTTTTCTTTTCATTTAATGCATTTTTATACACACTGTGACCTCATAATTAGGTTTAGGCACTCTGTGCTGGAGTAGTTGTTATCTTAATCTGAAAGTATCTCTAAGTCATTTTAATTTATGTGCAGTGTACTCCTTACATGTTATTATGTCCCAAGCACATCTGACCTTGAAGCCCTTTCAGCTGAAGGTGAACTGGTAAAATGAGTATTTTGAACCAATGGGAATGTTTTCTGTTTTTTTCTGCATGATCTGGGTGTTAAAGGTATGGGATTTTCTAAATAACTGTTATTAAGCATATGAGGAAGGAGTTGTTAGTCTGAAAGCTAAAACATTTAGTTCTTTTTGTTACATCTATGTTGGTCCAATAAAAGGTATCAAATCATTTGCTTCTGGATTTATACCATTAGAGACATCTCTCGGAGGTCCTATCAACCTATAAAAACTAACAGATAGAAAATTCCCTACTAACAAGCCTGATTTCCCATTCTGGGATACTGATGCCTTCTTGGAACCCCACTCTAGCATTGCTGTCATGGTTCTGATTGCATCAGAATCCCTCAATGGGAACACAGGCTTGTTATGCATGGTTTCCTATTACTTACTCTATGGTTATTTGTTGTTATCAAGGGACGACTGCTCTCAGCATGTGGTTTTACTATGGAGTCTTTCCACAGGCTGGACTCGTAACAGAACTATCTTTTTTTCTGATCTGGTTACTATAGCAAAAAATGTATCACCTGAAAATAGTTCAAAAACTCCAATGGTGGGGCATGGAGAATGCAGTTTCTCCAGTGGAAAAGCTGACACACTCATTGTGAGACCATACAAGGATACTTTTAACAACAAGTGAATACTGTGGGTGAAATTAACCAGTACATGTATGACATAAGGAGCTCCCTCCACTTATGTATCTTCTTCTCTTATATTTATTAGTTCTCAAGCTACACATGAGACAAAAGGGTGACATTTTGGGGGCCACATCCCTTAGTCTGGTCTACTAAACAGTGGTTTCCTCAAGAAACTGTTCCAGTCTAGCTGACACTAAAATTATTAAATTCCATAGCACTTTCACCTTTACAAAAAAATTGCTTTCTTCCCAAGCACTTATTTATGCTGTGGCCAGTCCACAAAGAAATAAACTCTGCTCCCCTTCTCCTTGGTGTGGCACCACATGATTGCCCTGTAAGTGTGATTAGGCTTTTACTTTTACAAAAGTGCACCTTCCCTAAATAGTGGATTAGCCATATATTATAACAAATAAATACCCAGCACTGAAATATGAATATACGAAATGTCCTAGCAGAAGTCCTACAGCAGAAGACCTACTGATCTGTGTAGTCTACTTGTGTTGCAGAGTCCTAAGCAGTAACTAAAGACTCCAACCCCTACCACTACCCCACCCTTTCTGCCCCATCCCCTTGTAGCCCTGACTTTACCCTTTACTCAGTCCACCCCTTTTGAAGTCCTCCTCTGTATCCAGTGAGGCTACCTCCTCAGGGAGCTGATGCCACTCTACAACCTCCCTCTCTGTGAAAAAACACCTCCTGATTTCTCTCCTACCCCCCCCCCCAGCTTATGGGAATGTCCTCTCATACTTTTATTGCCACTGAGACTGAAGATTGTTTGTTTTTTTCTTTGCTCACCTTGTTAATTCCCATGATGTACTTACAGGTCTCAGTCATGTCCCACCTTCTCCACCCCCCCCATCCTCCAGGGAGTACATGCTCAGGTCCTCAAGCCTCTTGTCATATGTTCTGCCCTACTGACCCTTAACTGTCTTCATCACTCTCCTCTGGACTGCTTCTATCAGGCTAATGTCCTTCGTCGGATAGGGATACCAGCATTGCACATTATACTCCAGGTGAGACCATACTAGCAATCCATATAGTGGCACAATGACTTCCTCCCACCTGCTGCTGATCCAACTGGCAATGCAGCCCAACATTCTGTTGTTTTTTTCTGCTGCCTTCTTGCAGTGTGAGATCACAAGGGCATAATTCCATCCCAGGGTTTGGGAGACAATAAACCACTCAAACTTCACTTTTGTTGTTTATCATGCCTCAAAACCCCTCAATGGAATTATACCCTTGTAACTCAAAGTTGAGTACAATTTGTCATGATTTCATGTATATAATTATAACATTCTTTTCTGCTATTTTTTTTATCTCCAGTTGATGTTTTCAAACAGTTCATGTTTATATCAGTAATATTCTTTGTTATTTATTGAGTTGCTTTGGTGTGGAGGTTAACTCCGCACCTCAGGAGCAGGCATTCAGAGGAATCACTATATAAAACCACTGAAATTCCTTTGAACAAAAATGGCAGTGAAGTAAGCTCACTGCTGTAAACAGAAAGGAACCAAGACATGCACGGCCCAGTGGCACAGTGGGTTGAGGTGTCCCTGCTTGCAGAAGCAGCCAAGACTAGCTCTTGTTCACAGGTAGTAGAGTTTTGGGAATGCAAATTAAAAACCCTTTTAGGGCTGTCTACTAACGAAGAGGATCCAGGGTAAGCCTAATTAAAAGCCATTGTAAGGGCTAGAAAACTGTACAGCAAAACTCCATTTATCTGAATGTGCAGAGGAACATAAAACCTACTTAGCTAAACAGGGTTTTGGATAATCAGGGGTTTCATTAGTAATGCACACGTATAACAGAAATAAGTAAAAGAACTGCTTTATTGCACATAGCTTTTAGAACAATGTAAAAAAAAATTTAAACAAATAAAAGCAGTAGAACACAATTCATGTAGGTTTTAAAAAAACCTGCATTGTTGTCTGTTTTTTTTTTCTTTCTCGTTTTTCTGCCACACTGCTTTCATTCGTAGCTGCCACAGTATGAGAAGCTGCACCCCACCGGCATCCTACTGGATTTTGAGCCACTTTGTGCATTTATCAAAGCAGTCCTCAGCTTCTGCATCCAATGGCATAGCTGGTGTTTGTGTGACTGCTCCAGGCTCATTTTCCTCAATATCTGTAGGGTCATTTCTGATGTCATCAATAATGACAGCTTCAGACATTTCTCCATGCTCGGTTTCCCCATCATCCACATGTGCCCAATCCTCAGAAACTTCCTCTGTCAGCTGCAATTTTTCACCGATGGAAGGGAGCAGTACTGTGATCATCCAGTGATAGCATCAGATGAGTTTTCAGTTGCTTCAATGGACAGCAGTTTTGACTTTTGCCAGCACTTCCTTATTGTTTCCAGCTTCAGATCTATCTAGGATTCTGCTAGCATTGGCAGGGAATTCTTTACTGTTATTGATTTGATAACATCCTGTAGAGATGTCCGCTTATTTTTCTCCAGCAGAACAGTGTTAAGCATCCTTTTTCTGTATAGCCTCTTAATGGTAGCCAAAGTCCCTGGTCCATGGGTTGAATGGTGGTTGCTGCGTTAGCTATGAGGAATTCACAATGAATTGAGCCATCATTTGTATGTAATGTTTCTGAGCTGGAGCGTGCTCCAGCATTGTCAATTAGCATGATGGCTCTGATTGGTAACCACTGAGATCTTAAGTGGGTTTCCACTGTTAGTACAAAGTTATTAAAACAACATTCCTTGAAGATTTCAGAACTCATCCATGCAATTCTTTGTGAATGACACAGGGCAGGGAGACTGTTAACATTCATGTGCTTGAAACAGGTTGAGGAGTGAGACAAGCCAATGATCAGCAAAGTTAGCTTGTGAGTGCCTGTTAAATTGCAAGCTGCCAGGATGGTAAGGCTTTCTTTGTTTTTTTTTTTTTTAAATCTGGCACATTTTTTTCAGCAGATGAGGCAAGCGTTTTTTTTGGGCAGCAGGTGCCAAGAGGTACCCATCTCATGTGCATTGAGCAATGCTTCTTCTGTAAGATTTTCTTTGGCCATTATTTCTTACAGCTTGTGTTTAAATGGCTCAATGTTTTCCATTTGTGAGGACCATTATCTCACCAGCCACAGCAAGTTGCCTAATCCCATGCTTGTGTTAGCAGTAGTACAAATTTTATTGTTCGACAAATAGTTTTTACAATATAAAAAAAAAATCAAAATACATAAATATAATAGAATATAACAGACAGGTTAAAATAGCTGTGCGTCAAAGTGCCAATATATGTACTAATAATGCTTAGAGTCACAATATGGTCAGTCAGTCTACAATTACTGTCTGTCACACCTAGATAATATGCTAGGGAAACAAACAGTATGTCAAAAAAGAGAAATACGGATATAGACACAGCTTGACTAAACCATAGAGAATAATTACTCAACTGGGGGGGGAGACCTGGGAGGATAAGGAGCTGTATGCTAGAGATAGACTACATCTCAATTTGGAGGGAAGGGGAATCCTTAAGTTGAAAATAGAGGAGTTCATTGGTGAAAAGTGGGGTTTAAACTTGTGAAGGGGGGTGGGATGGGAGAAAAGGCTGTCAAGGGGGTGCCGATAAAGGAGGACTCTGTCTCCACCCCCTGGGGACCAGGAGGATTGCAGGAAAAGGCCAGCACTGGCAAAGTGCAGACCAGGAGAAAACAGAATTCCCATGGGAACTACAGGCAGGAAATGGAACTATAGGGAAGGGTGGAAGGTAGTCCTGCTAAATGCCAGGAGCTTGGGCAATAAAATGCCTGAGTTCCAGGCGATGTTAACTGAGGGAGCAGTGGATGTGGCAGCAGTCACTGAGACTTGGGCCACTGCAAGACATGACTGGGACCTGAACCTGGAGGTTACACTATGTTCAGGAAGGACAGGGGAGGGAAGGGGAGGAGGTAGCTATGATAGTCAAAACTGCATTGGCATAGGGGAGTAGAGGGCGGAGGGAACCGTGGAGCGATTTGGGTCACCTTGATAACAAGGGGCAAGAGAGTAAAATAGGAGTGGTGTATAGACCCCTGCCCTGGCGGAGGAGCTGGAGGACAGTCTGGTGGCAGATGTTAGGAGACACTGCAGACTGGGCAGAGGAAAGGTGGTGGTGTTGGGGACTTAAACATGCCAGGAACAGACTGGAGACTATGACATCCTCTGTGACCAGGGAACAGAGGTTGTTGGATGTCTTTCAAGACGCATTCCTAACTCAGCAGGTGAGGGAACCAACCAGGGAGGCATGGTGCAGGATCTGGTCCTGGCAGACAGTGACCAGATTGGGGCCTGGAGGTAGGGACCCATTGGCGGGGAGTGACCATGCCATGGTCTGGTTCTGCCTGGAACTGAGAGGGCTGCACAAGGCGAGTAACCGACTCTTTGTAAAGTGGATTTAAGGAAATGGGAAGGATCCTTAAGGAGCATTTGGATGGGATTGGGTCAGACATGGACGCTGATAGTAGGTGGGAAATCATCAGGAGAGGGGTGCAGGATGCTACCAGCACCTGTGCAAGAGTAAGACAAAATCGGTGGGGCCCAAAAACCCTGTTGGTGGACCAGGGAGGTCCAGAAGGTGGTCAGCGGAAGAAAGCAGCCTATAAAATTCAAGTGCTCAAGGAGTGAAAGGGATCGGGGAGTACAAGCTGATGGCTAGAAGGGCCACTAGAGTGGTGAGGGCGGCTAAGGCAAGGAAGGAGCAGAACCTGGCCAGGGAAATGGGAGAGGGAAAGGGGTTCTTTAGATACATTGGGGAAAGACGAAGGGTGAAGGGCAGATTAGCAGGATTAAATCAGGAGAGATGGGCACAAGACCAGGGGAGCAGGCTGAGGTACTAAATGAGTACTTCACCTCAGTTTTCACCAGGGAAAATGGGGATGCTGCATCATACATGGGAGGAGACAGAGATAATGAGGAGGGACCCTTACCGATCGGCAGGTCTGGGGAGAGGGGAGGCATCACTGGCAGGTGGGGGGAGGGCTAAGCAGGGAGAAGAGGTACCAGAAGTGGAAATCACAGCAGAGAGAGTGAGGGAAGCCCTCAGCTCCCTTAAGATGGAGAAAGCTCCGGGGCTGGATAAATTACATCCTAGAGTGCTGAAGGAACTTGCAGATGTCCTAGCGAAACCCCTGGCAGAGCTTTTCACCATCTCTCTGAGGACAAGGTGGGTGCCCCAAGACTGGAAGGTGGCGCATATAGTGCCTATCCACAAGGGGATCAAGGGAGCTGGCAGGGAACCTACAGGCCTGTCAGCCTGACACGGTGGTGGGCAAGGTGATGGAGGGCATTGTCAAGGAGAGGCTGGGGACCTGGATAAGTCAGGGTGCCTGGACGATAGACAGCATGGATTCATCCCAGGGAAATCATGTCAGACAAACCTGGTGGAGTTTTATGACTGGGTGACAAGTGCCTTGGACCTGGGTAGACCAGTGGATGTCCTCTTTCTAGACTTCAGCAAGGCATTTGACTCTGTTCCTCACGTGGGCCTGTTGGATAAGCTAGGAGAAATGGGAGTGGGAAACCAGATGATCAGATGGATAGGCAATTGGCTCCAGGACCGGACCCAGAGGGTCGTAGTTGGTGGGATAGTCTCATCCCCAAGGAGGGTCATTAGTGGGGTCCCACAGGGATCAGTCCTTGGGCCCCTTCTGTTCAACACCTACGTATCTGACATAAGGACAGGAATCAGGAGTGAGATGAGTCTCTTTGCAGATGACTCAAACTGGGGGCAGTGGTGGATGGGGAGGAGGGAAGGGTGGCCCTGCAGGGGGACCTGGAGGCTCTGGAAAGATGGTCTAGAAAGTGGAAGCTGAGGTTCAATGCAGGGAAATGCAAGGTACTCCACCTGGGGGCCAGAAACCCAGGCCAAGTGTGTACACCCTGGGGGGCAATAACACCAGTCTCAATGGCTGAGAGGGACCTGGGGGTGGTGGTGGATGTCAAGATGAACAACTCTGAGACTTGTAGGAGGGCAGCAGCCAAGGCCAACAGGATGCTGGGATGTATCACTAGGAGGATCACCTCCAGAAGGAGGGAAGTGATACTCCCTCTGTATAACTGCTTGGTGAGGCCGCACCTGGAGTACTGTGTGCAGTTTTGGAGGCCACACTTAAAGAGGGACGTTAACCTCCTGGAGAGGGTTCAGAGGAGGGCAACCAAAATGATTTGGGGCTTGGGGGACAGGACCTATGAGGAGAGGCTCGAAGAGCTAAATATGTACACATTGAAAGAGAGAAGGGACCAGGGGGACATGATAGAGGTCTTCAGGTACATGAAGAGGGTAAATAAGGGAGGAACAGTCCGGGTGCTTCGAAGGAAGGAGGAAGGGGCCACTAGAGGGCATGGGTGGAAGCTGGAGGGGGGAAGATTCAGGGGAGAAAGGAGGAGGAGGTGCTACTTCACTGAGAGGTGGTGGAGCCATGGAATGCACTACCTAGGGGCTGGTGGGCAGAGACAGTGGAGGGGTTCATGAGGGTGGGACAGGTACAGGGGAAGGGTTCAGGAAGCAAAATCCAATGCAGCAAGAATATCCGGAACTGGGAAGGGAGAAGCCAGAGAAGGCGAGGGGGACAGCAAGGTCAGCACCCAGGGTGGGGGCTGACCAAACGAGCAGACACGAAAGACCGTTAGGCCTATTCTGCTGGCATTTTAGTATGTTAGTATGTAACTGTTTGTATGCTGATTCTCTCTACTGTTTATTAACTGTATTCCATACCGACAATATAACTTGTGTAACTGTATTACCTCTGTAATCCCTTTCTACATCTACCCCCTCCCCACAGGTCACACTGTGAGATGAGCAACTTGTTGTTCAGTGTTCCTTCCTGGTCAAACATTTCAATAAATAAATAAATAAAATTAGCTATACGAATGCTGGACATGCCATGAAATACAATAAATGTGTCCACACTTAAATAGAGCAATATATATGCCCTGTATGAAAATTGCTAAATGATATAGAAATGCTACAGATTTGTACCTAAAAACTATTAATTTGTTATGATCTCCCTTTTACAGGATATTAGGATTCAGACAAGCCCGGCAGTCAGTGCTCATATTAGCCAATATTTTAATGAAAACAAGGTTCTGTCTACATACATTTTCAAAGACTGATATCATTTTGGTGTTGTTCTATCATTCTTTTCCTTGTGTTATTGTCTATAGTGAAATATATTTCTAGCCTCCTTATAGTTACCTCATCTTCAGTAAGCATAAGAATGAGCTTATGCTCTGATCTAGCCATAGCATTTCCCATTTCAGAATACGGTGCCAGAAGGAGTTTTCTTACTTTAGAATACGATGGGCAGTCCCATAAAATATGCATAAGATCTTCTTGTTCACCAATTTAATAATAACATTTGGGGCTAGTCATTGCAGATTTATTGTAGGTTGCATTTAACACATTACTTTTGAATGTTTAAAACTTATCATAGGTATCATAGGTAATACAGAGCTTAGTAGACTAATGTCCATAATGCTCGCCGATATCAATTACAGCCCATTATAGAATTTTGGCCTTAATATTTATCCAAATGTATTTTAAAGGTATCCATGTTTTCGCATGGTACAACATCCAGTGGTAGATTATTCCATATTTTGCATACTGTAATTGAAAACCATGTACTCCTTTTTTTTGTTTTATAACGGTCTACTGTAAGTTGAAGTGGATGTGCCCTAGTATTATAAGCTAATTTCCTGAGCCCCAAACCAAGCAGCTCCCATAATTGATCATCATGCAGGGCTTTAAATACCAAACATAAATCTCCTCTCATTCTATGGTATTCCAATGTATACAATCCAAGTTTCTTCAGTCTTGCTGCATAATACAAATCCTTTACCTCATCAATTTTTCTAGTGGCCCTCTTCTGAATTTTTTCTATAGCAGTTATAGAGCCCTTATAGCCTAGCACCTAAAACTGGGTGCAATATTCCAATTGGGGCCTCACCAAGGATGAGTACAGAGGCAGTAAAACCTCACTACTTCTACTATTGATATGTTTATTGATATAATGCAGTATACCTGCAGCTTTCTTAATTACCATATGACAATGAAGTTTAGGGAAGAGGTTGTTTGATACTCTAACTCTCAAGTCACATTCATCATCAACTGCCTTTAAAATCGTGCCACCAAATTTATAATTTGCATGCTGATTGTTTCTCCCAAAGTGCATTACTATACACTTATCAACATTAAAGGTAAATTTTTTTATAGTAAGCCCAATTTTGTAGTTCCTCAAGGGCATACTATAGGGTATTTATACCTTCAGCATTGTTAACTGGGAATCCTAGGTGGGTGTCATCTGCAAATTTGTTCAACCAAGCATTGGTCGATGTTTTCAGTGACACAATATAAATATTAAATAAACAAGGGCCAAGAACCGATCCCTGAGGCACCCCACTGGTCACATTGTCCCACCTGAAATAAGAGCCTTTTATACAAACTCGCTGTGTTCGACCCCTCAACCACGATTCCACCCAACGTGTTATATTACCCCCATTCTGATATTAATAATATCATCAATAAGTTCTCCATGGGGACCTTATCAAAGGCCTTAGAGAAATCAAGGAGGATAACATACACAGCCTCACCTCTATCCAAGGCCCTACTCACTCCACCATAGAAACCCAACAGATTGGTCTGACATGATCTTGCCTTGACAAAGCCATGCTTGTAGGGTCAGGTTGAATCAACTTGCAGAGATGATCTTTAATAATTCCTTCAAGAATTTTACCCAGAACAGATGTCAAACTAATAGGTCTATAATTGGACACATCCTGTCTGGAACCCTTTTAAAAATATGGACCACTGTTGCCTGTCTCCATACATCAATAACCTGCCCGTCCTGTATGGATTTTGTAAACAGGGAAGCAATAGGGCCAGAAAGGGGAGTGGCCAGTTCCTTAAGAATACATGGGTGGAGACCATCTGGACCTGCTGATTTATGTGGGTCTAAATTCTGTAACAATTTTTGTATTGTAGCTGCATCCACAGTAAGTTGCCCAGTCAAGATATTATCATTATGGGTTTTACTGGTAACTGTTTTAGTATTGAAAAGTGAAGAAAATTGCCTGTTACAAATTGAGGCCATTTGTGTCTTATCAGTTACTAACTCACCAGAATTATCTTCTAGTGGACCAATGATAGGAGTACCTCCCCTTTTATTATTAATGTATTTATAAAAGGCTTTATGATTATCTCATACTTTATTAGCCAGTCTTGCTTCATAATCCTTTTTTGCTTTTCTAATACTAAATTTTGTCACCCTCAACTGATATTTATAATTTTTCCAACTTTTTCGGGACCCACAAAACTTAGCCCTTTTGTATGCCCTATTCTTGTATTTAATATGTTTTTTTTTACAGTTGCATTCATCCATGGCATTTTTAACTGGGTTCTGCTAGCTTTTTAATGGTAGGAATATATTTATTGGTACAGTAACTGCTGTTAGTTTATTAACCAAAATCTGCCACATATCTGAGAGAGATTTATCCAAAAATGCCTGATTCCAATTCCAGGTTGACATGTCATTTACCAGACCCCAAAATAATCCCCTTTCTGAAGTTATAAACTACCGTATTTCCAACGTCATACCCATAGTTACCATTATAAGTAAATTTGACCATAGAGTGGTCACTTGACCCAAGTGGTTGTAAAACCAAACAGTTGGTAATTTTACTACCTAGGTTATGTAGAACTAAATCCAAGGTGTTATTACCCCTAGTGCTATGTTTAACTATTTGTTCCATGTTAGACAACAAAAGGGTCTCAAGGTATGCTTTTTTCAACAGGAGAGTAAGTATTTAAAGTATTCCAATTAATCCCTGGGAGATTAAAATCTCCTACAAGCAAGACATTATTAGTAGAGGATAATCTCTCCACAAAATCCAACAAATGGGAATCCTCTTCATGTGAGGTTGACGGGGGCCTATAGACCACACCCATATTAATACAAGCTGATGACTTAGGGAATATTTTAACCCAAAGAGCTTCAATATTCGGCCATTGGGTTAATTCAATGTTTTCAGAGTTAATATTGTTAGAAAGATACACCACCCCAACCCTACTTGTATTACTCCTGTCTTTGTGAAACAAAGTATAACCCAGAATATTCTTATCCCAAGGGTCATTATCACACCATCAGGTCTCAGTAATTGCACAAATATGAATATTGAGTTGTTCTAAAGAAAAAAATAAGCTCATCAAACTTACTAGTAAGACTTCTAGCATTAATAACAAGGTAGTTCCATTCTGAGGGGCTAATAGGGATAGTTTTTTTATTAGCGTTACTTGTAGGGATACAGATCCCCAACCCCCACCAAGTAGTTTAAACTCTGATCTAATTGGTACCTTAGTCTAGTAGCAAAAATGTGTTTGCCCTGTTTGTTCAAATGCAGGCCATCTCTAGCAAATAGACCCTGATTTAAAAACCCTGTCCAGTTTTCTAAAAAGGTAAATCCTTCTCTGAGACTCCACCATTTAAACCATCCATTTAATGACATGATATCACTTCTTTTAGCATTATTAGCTCTAGGGATGGGTAAGAGCCCAGAAATAATTAGATTGCCCCCATGATTTTTTATCCTGTCACCAATTTCTTCAAAGTCTGTCTGGATATCTAGTATGGATCTTCTGCCCAAATAATTAATTCCTGCATGTATAAGGGTAAGAGGGGAGTTTGTATGTTCCTGCAACCCTGAAAACATTTGTTTGATGTTATCTATACCTGCTCCAGGTAAGGTGCTAACAGTAGTATGCATATTTCTGTTCTTACATAAAATATGGTCAGTGTAACATATTGTAGAATCACCCATGACCAGGACATCTCTTGGAATAACCAGATTACTGTTAGTAATTGTGCTTGGAGTAACTTGAGTTTGGGGGTGGGGGACCACAGATGCTAATAACTCCAATGTAACAGTCTCACAAAGGTTACTTTTAATAGCTAATAAACATTCTCCTGAATTTTAGATTTGAGAGTACATCCAAACAGAATTTAAAACTGAAATCTGAGTTATTTAGCACAAACTATTTTGAGTATCATGAGACTGCAATTCTCATTAGATCTTTTTTTAGCCCAGTAGATTCAAATGTTCTTCTTAATATATGTCTTATATTTAAGGCTGAGGGTAATCTTGCTCTCATTGCATCTTTTTATGTGCATTAACTCCTATTTTTTTGTATTATTTGAAAAAGCTTTGCACTACTCAGATTCTTTACACCCCAGATTGGATCAAAGCTTTTTCTCCTCCAGGCAGGTATAAGGTAGTCTATCATTTTTCATTTTGGTCAATTTTAACCAATAATTATGTTTGTGGGTGTCTATGACAGCATTGATGTTATCCATTCCTAGTTCGGATCTTATTATCACTGCTGCTGCTTTTCCTCCAACTGCAGTGCTAAGCCGGCTTGGGGCATCCAGCCACCAGCCCTGCCCACCCAGAGATCTGGGTGGCTCAAACCACACCCAGGAGGATCTGGGATGGCTGTCATGCCATCCTGCTGGAGGGCCCCACTATGCCACTCCCAGCCAGGATGGCTCCAGATCCTCCCCGACGGGATTCCTCATGAGTCCTTCGGGCAGCGCAGGGTGTGGCCATTAAGCTGCATGGTCTCACCCAGCCTTTTTCTTGTTGTTCTCCCATGGGAGTGCAGATGTGTAATGACATCAAAGCACTGTGTGCTGATGTCTGCAGTGCTCCTTCCCCAAATACACCCATGCTAGTAGTGCCCCTGGGCATCCCAAGGGGCTGCTACAGCATGGCATGTTCTCCCCAACCCTACTCAGGACTAGAAGAGCAGTCTACAGGTGCTCAATCCTAGTCCTCCCCAGCCAACCCCCAATGACCCGGGCTCATTCCTGAACCCAGGTCACCGGCATGGCAAGAGGTGTAGCGTCCAGCACCTCAACCTTCAGCACCACCAGGCCAGCCCTAGTTCAGATGTCATATAAGCAGATGGGCAGGAGTGCCACAGGCCTAACAGCCCTCTCAATAATTTTTATACAGGAGTCATTAAATTAGCTCTTTTTTGATGTCCCATACCTCTGCACTATACGTCAACTGGGCTATAGTCTTTGCTTTAAGGACTCCAACAAGCGATTCTAGTGTAAAGCCCCCATATGTAATGTTATTTGTTTTAGCCCATCCAATGCTTTTCTAGGATTTTCTACTGTATTACTGGTGTGGTTTGTCCAATACCCATTTTCAGCAAACGTTATACCAAGGTAGGCATAACTAGAAGTCACAGTTCATTTTTGGTTACTCAGGAACCAATTTCCTTTCTCCCTTTTTTGTCCAAAATCGATATTTGAGTTTTACTAAGATTAATGGACAAACTGAGTTCTTTAGATTTTGCCTCTAGCAAATAAATTTTTTTGCAATCCCTTTTTTGACAGGGCCAAAAGAATCAAATTATCCACATATGCCAGAGCCTGGCATATGTGGTTGCCTATTCTTGATGAATCTGAGTCTAGGGTTTCCAGATATTAAAGGGGTTGATCCAGATATAAGCAAAATAGGGTAGGTGCTAAAACACACCCTTGTCTAACCCCCTTCTCTGTAGGGAAGGTTTTTGTTACTTGTCCTTTTTGTCCTTATTTAACTTTTGCCCACGTTTGCAAATAATGATTAGAAATAATTCTAACCAAAACTGAGTCTATACCTCTTTGAAGGAGCTGATTCCATAAAACAGACCTAGAGACTGAGTCAAGTGCAGCTGAATGATCAACACATAATGTCAATAATCTTTGCTTCCTTAAATGCACATATTTTTCCATTAAAATGTGCTAGAACAAAACAATTGTCTGTTGTGGAGTATCCCCCTCTAAAACCAGCATGCATTTCACTTAGTCCTCCTGTGTTGCAAATCTGTGTCTATAACCTACTGTATCTAACATTATTTTAGAAAACATTTTTAGATTGATGTCAAGAAGACTTATAGGTCTGTACATTTTTGGGTCCAAGACATCCCCTTTTTTGTGAATTGGTACAATAACTGATCCCAGCCAAGTGTATGGAACAAAACCCTCCATTATGCATTTATTGTATAACATCATCAATGGTTTAGACCAACGATCTGTATTTACATTGTATACGTCTGCTGGAATTCCATCAGGGCCAGGTACTTTTTTTAACTTTAGAGATTTTATGACTAGGTAAACCTCTTTTATAGAAAATAAATCAAGAAAAACAAATCCTTGAGTTGCTAGAGGAGCTACTGTACCTCAAAAGACTGTGTTTCACACTCGGAGCTGCTTTTTTTAAATGAAACTTGAATTGTGAACTGTTATTGTGTACCTTGGAGCCCTGTTCTAATAAAGAAACAGGAAGAGGGCATGTAGTTTTTTGCACTGACTGAGTGCAAGTACAGCCAGGGTATTTCCAGTAATTATTGCCTAAACTCACTCTGGGGACTGTTTTTATTACAAGAGCACTTTAGTTGGAAGTTCTTTTGTTTGTTTATCTGTATTTTTAACAACTTTACACACAGCCTTTCTGCGTGACCCCAGGAGCACTTCCGGGTCACAGACTGATATTTATGCTCAGTCTGCGACAAGCAGGGCAAGCTGAGCAGGGCAAGCATGCATCGGTGTGTGCAAAGACATGCGTGTCTGCACGTGTCATGCGTGTTGAGCGTTACAAGTGATAGAGTACAAAACCAGAAGTGAACACCTACAATAAGTACCAGATCCTTACGGGGAACCAGAAGGTGTTAAGTAAGTAAGTAGGCTGCCCTTATCGAAAGATCAAAGGTTAAAAGCATGGTACCGGTAATGTTATTAGCGGAGGGGGTACAAGGAATTGAGTGTGAATCATGCAAGATGTACCAAGTAATTAACGATACTGACATACCCTTGACATTTATATGCAGTAAATGTGAGGAAAATGCTATTATGGCAAATGGAATAAAAATGTTTAGTACTAGACTTCAAGCCCTTGAGGAGAGTCAGTTACAAATGAGCATTAGGTTACAGGATAAGGATATAAATAACATACCATCTAACACACAACTAAGTGAGGCTGCAAAACAAGTTTATGTAACTGGGACTAAATGTGGAACAGGCAGAGAAACACAAATAGCTGAACCTCCCAGAAAAAGAATCCAGGTAAAAAACATAGCAAAAACCATACAAGGCAGGAGGAAAACATAAATAGTGAAAAAACAGAATGGTTTCAAGTCCAGGCAAATAAAGTTGCAAAAAGAGGGAGAAGGGTAACAAAATTTCAATTGCCTCTCTCAAACCAATTTGATCCCCTAATTATACATGAGGAGACACAAAATGAAAAGGAAACATGTGAAAGTGATAACAGTACCCCATTAAATCAGGATTAATGGGATCCTCAGATATAGAACATGACAGCCTGAATGCATATGTCACCAGTGAAGGGGAAGGAACTATACCTGTAATAAATCAACACTCTAGAGTCACCTTTGCCTGAAAGTTCAAATACATCTGAGCCTTCAGAGAATTTAATATCACTCTCAGAACAAATAATATTATGAGAGCCAGCTGATATGGACACAGATTCATTGGTAACAAGGGAAACACTAATACTGGGTGATTCAATAGTTAAGCACCTGGATAGAGATATATGTAATCCCGATAAACATACTAGGACTCTATGCAATTACAGAGGGCCAAAAATATCAGATATTAATGAAATGGCATCAAATATTGTTAAAAATGTGGAAATAACCCCCTGATCATTGTGTATACTGGAGGAAACAATAGAAACATAGAAACATAGACTTTGACGGCAGATAAGGACTGCTTGGCTCACCAAGTCTGTCCATTTCCCTACCTAAAGGATAAGCTGCAGATCCTATTTAACCAACAACCTATTTCTTCCTACCCCCCCACAAAAATTGCCTTATGTCTGTCCCATGCATTCTAGAATTCTCCCACAGTTTTAGACCCCACAACTTCCTCAGGAAGGCTGTTCCATGCGCCCACCACCCTCTCTGTGAAAAAATACTTCCTCACATTGCCCCTGAGCCGTCCCCCCTCTATCTTCAAATTGTGTCCCTTTGTTCTTGCACATCTCTTTTTCTGAAAGATGCTACCCTCTTGGACTTTGTTGATTCCACTGAGGTACTTAAACGTTTCTATCATGTCCCTCCTCTCCCTCCTTTTCTCAAGGGTATACATATTAAGCTCCTTTAGCCTCTCCTCATATGGCTTCTCTTGCAGACCCTGCACCATTTTAGTTTCCCTCCTCTGAACTGCCTCCATCCTGTCTATGTCCTTGAGGAGATGGGGTCTCCAGAACTGGTTGCAGTACTCCAGATGGGGTCTCACAAACTGTCTGTACAGGGGGCATAACAACTTTCTGTTTTCTGCTGGTGATGCCTCTTCCTATACATCCCAGTATCCCCCCAGCCCTCTCTACCGCCTTCTCACATTGCTTGCCAACCTTAAGGTCATCTGATATGATTACCCCAGGTCCCTTTCCATTTTTGTTGTTGTTACTACCTCCCCCCATTGTGTAATCTTCCCCTGGGTTTTTGTTTCCCAGGTGCATTACTTTGCACTTCTTTGCATTGAATCCAAGCTGCCATACTTCTGACCATTCCTCCAACCTTGCCAAGTCCCTTCTCATCCTTTCCACACCTCCTTGTGTATCAACCCTGTTGCAGATCTTTGCGTCATCTGCAAAGGGCATACTTTTCCTTCAGTCCCTCTGCAATGTCACTTATAAAGACATTAAAAGGACCAGACAGTACTGAACCCTCATTGTGCCACTAGTAACCCCTCTTTCTTCAGAATGGACTCCATTTACAATTACCTTCTGTGTCCTGTTGTTCAGCCAATGTTTTGCAGGCTACCACCCTGGGACCCTCCAAGGCTAGTTAATTTGACTACTAATCTTTTGTGTGGGACTGTGTCAAATGCCTTGCTAAAGTCTAGGTAGACCATGTCCACAGCCCCTCCCGGCTGGTCTACTACTTTGGTCACCCAGTGAAAGAAATCAATTAGATTCGTCTGACATGACCTTCCCGCTGTGAACCCATGCTGCCTTGGGTCCTGTGCCCCACTGGCTTCTAGGTACTCAACAATTCTTTTCTTCAGAAGTGATTCCATCACTTTCCCTACCACAGAGGTCAAACTGACAGGTCTGTAGTTTCCTGCCTCTGTCTTGTTCCCACTTTTGTGAAGGGGAATCACATGAGCCTTCTTCCAGTCCTCAGGTACCACACCATCCTCCCATGATTTGTTATACAGGGTAGTCAGTGGTGTCACTAGTTCTCTGCTTAATTCTTTTAGAATTCTGGGTTGAATTCCATCAGACCCCATTGCTTTGTCCACCTTCAGTTTTAGGAGTTCTTTCAGAACCCTTTCTTCTGTGAAAGGACTGGGATCGACCCCCCCCCCCTCCAGAGTGCTTCTGTTAATTGGATTAGGCACCTCCCCCACTTTCTATTTTGTGAATACTGAACTATAATGCATTACATGAGCCCATTATGAAAATAAAACAGGATGATATTGCACTAAGTAATAAGTTTATTGACCTAGGAGGTGAAATAGTGCTGTCAGAAATACTCCCAATAGGGGGGCACGGCCTGACCAGGCAGAAGATGGCAACATAGTTCAGAATCTCTGCAGGAATGACTGCAGTCTAACCTCATCCAGCCTTCACCAGACCTTTTTTTGGTACCAATTCCTGTGACCATCCTGTAATCTTACTGCCTGACACAGTTTGTAAGTCATTTTTGAGCCATCATCTACTTATATTCAATTATTCTACACTGTACTGCAGCATACTAGCCCTCATCCTTCAGCGTTATGGCAGATCTCCAAGTACAGCAAAGCTCACTTGCTAGAGTGAAAGTAATGTTTTCTAAACTTATGGCTGAGATTAATGATCTAAAAACCTCCACCCAACAAAATGCGACCACGCTTGAAACTTTTAGCAAGAAAATTGCATTTAATGAAAAAGCAATAGCCTGTAACACCACTACTATTCATGACCTCCAGGCTACTATCTGCAATCAAGATCGAACTATAAATCCTACAAGCCAAAAGTGACGATATTAAAAATCGTAATCGTCGCAACAATTTTCGATTTTTTGGCTTCCCTGAAGGTGTAGAATTAGGAGACACTACTGCGCTTTTATTACATGTGCTGCCTGCAATGCTTAAACTGCCTCCTGACCTAACGTTAATCACTGAGCGGTCTCACCGCACTCTGGGTCCCAGGCCAACATCAGACCAGCGACCAAGGCCTATCATTGCTTGCTTTTTGAACTATTCCCACTCAGAATTAATACTGAAACGAGCCAGAGAAATGGGGAAACTTCAGTGGCAAGAGTTTAATATTTCCATCTACAGAGACTTTTCAAAAGATTTAACCATCAGAAAGAAGGCCTACAATCCACTTAAACAAATCCTGCACCAAAAAAGCATTAAATTTGCTCTACATTACCCCGCGACACTATGCCTTTCCTCAGGCTCTTCCTTCAAGGATTTTGAAACCCATGACGCCTTAACCAACTATTTGGAGGTCTCTCTCTGCAATCTTACCCTGGAAGTTCAGCAGCAATTGGCAACCCAAACAGAGCTTTGGTATCCGCACAGAGGGTGGACGACGAGTTAGAGGAACGTGGGGAAAGGTGTTACAGAACTCGCAGCCCCAAGCAGCAACGCTGCAACTAATTTGACCCCAAGGCAATCAACACGGCTGCAAGAGAAGCTTCTGTCAGGGCATTATTCTTCAAGACTTTCATGCTGTTCTAGCAAGATTTTACCCCAAACACCCCAAGATGCAGCCTCTTACCTTCAAATCAACCCCTCTATTCCCTTGAGCAATAAGTTTGCTCTCTTAGAGGATGACATGCACTCCTCGCAGGAGGATCTTTCCCAGTAAATTTCAGACGAACATCCCTCTGATTTGGGCCCTGTGCCTCAGGGATGTATTTCTGCCAATACTTCATGGGCAAAAGTTGTTGCAAGTTCCCCACTCAAATCTTTAGAGCCACCCAAAAACAAATGTAGGGCAAAGACCAAAAGCAAGAACATCAATAGTCACAATCCTGCTAATAAATCTAAGGTGTCATGAGCTTATATGATCAGTAATATGGTCACAGTTGCTATATCTTGGTAGGTTATGCTTCCAGGATACTTAAAGGGAGTGCCAGTACACTTTTTCTGCCCAGCTGCCCACTCTACAGTCTATTCTACCTGGTTGCTTTCGCTCCCAGTGGGTGCAGAAAGCAAAGACCATACATCGTGGTGCGATCAATTTACTTTTTGTTGCAGTGTTTAAATGAGCAGCTTAAAGGTCTTCAAGGGAACTTTGGTATATCAGCAATGCTTTTCTAACTCATTATTTTAGTGTTAGATCTTATACATTACCTCACTAAACAGGCTCTCTGTATCTAGCCTTTTACTCTCCAATTTAGCAGTGCATCAGGTTTATAGTCTTTTGGCTGTTCAGTTGCATATCTTCAATTGGTATGCATCCTGATTATTGCCTTTTCTTTTTTCATATGTGAATTATTGTATATTACAAGGCAACTTACCCCTTCCCTCTCCTGATGACAGGTTCTTAAGTATTCTTGGCAACTACACTTAATCTATCTCCTTCCCTACGCTCCATTATTCTTACTACCTCCTGTTTACAATATGGAACGATCATTAGCACTCAAAGAGGTGGGCTATATTTGGTGTACTGTTGTAAAGGATTGTCAATCTACATCTTCCTTATGCTCCTTATTTTACTCAAAGCCTACAGATATTATAGAAATCTACTGCTGTGTGGTCCCTCCTGTTTTGGGGCTCACTGGGCCTACTTTTCTAGACCTAGTCACCCCATATAACACCTATTTAGGTGATTTTCAAGTAATTGGAGCTGATCTTTACTATGACTATCTCTTCTGTCTACAGTTATCACCGAAGCCTATACCTCTCCACATAATCCCGATTTGCATTTGGCTCAGAGCATAAGGGCTTAAATTGACCTCCCCTTTCTTCTTTCTCCTTCAATATTGTATTTATTATATACTTATTCTTTTGCACTGTAAAGTATACTCAGAGTCACTCTAATGTGGTAATGATCTACTTTTCCTTTTATATTTGTTCATTTGCATCCCACCTGGCTCCTTGAATTCCTTGCTCTACGTCTAGACTGTACTGGCATCTTGTATATGGTTCTTTAATTTACTGTTATTTCAAGTTGGTATATCTTGTACTATTACTACTAATGTTTATAAATAAGTTCTGGTGTTTAACTGTATCCTTATACCTTGTCCTGTTAGCTTAGAATTAAGCTGAGGTTATTACAGTCCCCTGCCTTTCTTGGTATTATTCCCTTTCAGTTTAGCTTATCAGGAATACTTACTTTATTATATTACTGGGATCAGACTTAGGTTTGGGCTGATATTTATAACCAGTCCTCCCTAGTCGCCTCCCTACATCGATGCCCCAGAGTGTGGTGAGACAGTCTCTTAGCCAGTTGGCTGACTCATATCTCCTCACACCCATAAAATGTTTTCTTTGTTATTTAGCTTACTAGTATTGTTGTTGTTAATGACTTTTCTCCTTCCCCATCTCTGTTCTAACTTTAATAAGATATCTGTGCCACTCATGTATCATACATCTCACTTTTTTTGGCTTGAATGTTCCTGCCACTCTCTGCATACACATAAGCTCTCTATATTGTATTCCAATCATCCTCTGCCTCATTTTTGTCCCTTCACACTCCAGCGATCATTCCCTTTCTTTAACACTAACAATATGAGTGACGTGCTTTTATATACATGGAATGCGAAGGGATTTAATTCTCCTCGTAAGCAGAAGCAAATTCTTTCACATCTCAAAAAACATAAAACACAAATTGCTTTCCTTCAAGAAACAAAATTATTAGCAGAGGATGTTCATAGACTTAAAAAAGATTGGGTCAGTCAGATCTATGAATCATCCTATACCTCAAAAAAAAGAGGAGTTGCTATTCTTATTCATAAGAGTCTCAAATGGTCCCTTATAAACTCTGTTTCTGATACTGATGGCAGATGGGTGATGGTCAAACTGAATACCAACTCTGGTCCTCTTCTGCTTGTTAATGTCTATGCACCCAACTCCGATTCCCTGGAGTTTTTTCACAATTTAGCTCAACATATTCTATCCTTTAACACTGATAATACACCAGTTATTCTTGAAGGGGATGTTAACTTAGCTTTAGAAGCCAGCATTAACAGAAGTAGCCCCACTACAGAGGTCCACCCTATAAGTATTAAAGCCCTCTCATTACTAATGCAAGATGTTGGATTAGCTGATGTATGGTGCCTCCTTCACCCCCGTGATCAAGAATTTACTTTTTACTCCTGTCTACATAAGACATACAGTAGCATTGACTACTGGTTAGCCTCTCCTGTCATAATGGAAAAAAACTATTGATTCATCCATCTCTCCCATCATAATCTTGGACCATTCCCCTGTCAAATTGCAACTTTCGTGGGGCCCATTAGCACCTAAATCTTCTTACTGGCGGCTGGACCCTCTTCTTCTCAAGGATCCCAATTTCTTACCCATGATCAAAGCACAAATTCAGGACTTCCTCTTTCACAATACCCCGACCAAATCTTCTATGTCCTCTGTATGCAAAGCTCTTAAAGCTATGATTTGAGGGAAAATTATCAGTTATGCTGCACATAGGAAAAGAGTAAGGAAACAACAGCTGGCTGACGTGGAAAAATCTCTTAAGGCTAAAGAGAATTTATACTTTCCTTCTAATAAGCACTGTCCTGATTCTCAACTTCATCTTGAAATTCTTCAACTTAGAGTTAAAATTAACTAATTAATTTTTCGTAAAACCAAACTGGCCTTGTTTAAACATGAATATAAATTTTGGGAATACGGTGATTAAAATGGGAAACTCCTCTCTTACCAGCTCAAAGCACAACAAATGGAATGACACATCCTAAGCCTAAAAGATGAACAGGGTATGATTCACTCCGACAACCCCTCTATAAATCGTATCATGAAAACCTTTTATCAAAAACTATACTCTAACACAAATCCTCCATCTACTTTACAAACTGAACAGCTCCTTAAATCGTTACATCTTCCTCATCTTTCTACTCTTGAAACAAATTCTTTAGATGAACCCTTCTCGCTTCAGGAAATCCAGAAAGCTTTGTCTTCCTTGAAATCCAGAAAATCCCTTGGGGGTGACGGATTCCCTGTTGATTTCTATAAAATGTTTTCCGACACCTTATGTCCCCTTCTTCTTAATGTTTATCAAGAAGCTTCCAATACTGGCAAGCTTCCCCCATCTTGCACCAAAGCAATCATAACCCTAATCCTTAAGAAAGAAAAAGACACTGCTCACCCCGCAAGTTCCAGGCCCATCTCTTTATTAAACATGGATGGGAAGATATTTGCTAAACTACTAACTTCTTGACTTGAATCCTTGATTCCCAAGCTAACTCATTGTTTGCAAGCTGGTTTTATTAAACATAGATCTGGTTCTGATCACCTACGTTCCTTATTTAATTTAATTCACAAAGTCAAATCCCTCAAGACACCAGCTGCAGCCATAGCTATTGATTTAGAGAAGGCCTTTGATTCCATAAACTGCGGCTACCTTCATCAAATTTGTATCTTATTTCAGTCTTTCTCATACCTTTTGCTTCTGGATCAAGCTATTATATAACCCCCCTGTTGCTAAAGTACTTACTAATTCCACCCTTTCCTCTTACTTTCATCTAGCAAGGGGAACTAGACAAGCCTGTCACCTGTCATCTTCCCTGTTTATTTTAGCCATGGAACCCTTTACTGCTTGTTTATGTCAATCTTCTGGCATTATGGGCACACCTGTGAGCAATTCAAGATATGTTTCTCTCTCCTACACGATGACCTCTTAATCTTACTCGAAAACCTGAATGAGGCTGGGCCCCTGTTGGTTGATTTGCTTAATAATTTTACTAAAATATCTGGCCTTGCTTTGAATTATGACAAATCACAAAACTATGCCCCTTAACAACCACTGTAAAGCCTTTATGAACATACCTCTTGGATTCCGCTGGTCACCACAGGGTGTAACATATCTAGGAATCAAAATTACTAGTAACTTATGGAAGATATGGGACATTAACTTTAATCCCTTATTTGATAACATCAGAACAAGTCTGGACAGATAGAAGCTTCTTAATCTCTCTTTCATGGGGAAAATTGCAGCCATTAAGATGTCCATTTCTCCCAAGATTCTTTACCTCTTTGCCTATATTTCTTCAGTCTTACCAGCCGCCTTTTTTTCTAAAATTGATAAAGTTATCTATTAATTTATCTGGGATGGTAAACCGCTGAGATTTAACTGCAACAAACTTCAATCACATTGGAAAAAAGGGTGATTCGGACTCCCCTGGTTCAAAGGGTACCTCTGGGCTTTCCGAATGGCCCAAACCATTAAATGGTTTCAGAAACCCTCCCCTCACTCACCACTATGGGTTGCAATGGAATCTGCATTGTGCCCAGGAGGAGTTCCCACTTTCTTTATTTTTAATCCCATTTCCTCTAAACTAAAATCTCACCTGACTATATTATCCTCTGTTCTTTACTGGAAACTAACCCACAAATTCCTGACATCCAATCCAACACCCTTGTTTTATGCCCCCTTATGGAGCATTCCACTGCTCACTCTTGAAGGTCACCCAATTTTCTGTCATACATGGAGGAACAAAGGCATTTTCTTTCTCAGAGATATCTTGGACCTGAATTCACTCACTCTTAGATCATTCTCAGACTTGCAGGTCACATGGAAACTTCCTAAACAGGACTTCAGGAAGTTTTTACAAATTCGGGCAGCTCATAACTCTCTCTAGTTTAGTGTATAGGCATACTCTTCTAAACCCATACATCTTGCACTGGACTAATTTATCAGTAAAATTAAATAGCTCCATTTACAAAGACACTATTGATAATCTACCTGATCAGTCTATACAGGCCAAAAAATAAATGGAGTACTCTTCTTAACTACAATATTTCAGACGTACAATGGAGTAATTGTTGACGTATTGCACATAATACCTTTAAAGATGCCCATAGTTCTTTAATACAAACTGAAATCCTACATCTTTGGTATAGAACCCCCTCTGTGCTTCAACGAATGGGCCTATTAAATAATAATAATTGCTAGCGCTGCAATTTGGCCAATGAGGATCTACTCCATATCTTGTGGTCTTGCGCTCCCATTAATAAGCTCTTTCATAAAGTCTGTTTACTTGCCCCAGACTAACAGGACAAAAACTACCTTTTGACCCCAAGCTATTCCTTCTAGGCATCCTTATCCTCAATGGCACTCTCCTCTCAAATGCACATTTTAGATGGCTAAACATACTATCTCTTCTGGTCAAACATCTGATTCTTATTAAATGGAAATCTACTCTGGTGCCTTCTCTTTCAGATGTTCTTCAAAGCCTCTCTCAGTATGCCTCCCTAGACTGATTATCTCATGTTATTCATAACCAACTCACTGTAAATGACAGATGTTGGCAGGATTACTTCAAGTACATTGAACCTAGTTCTTCTAGACCCTAATTCTTAAGGATATTTAGCCCTCCTCCTTATTTTGCTCTCAGATTAGGTTTTCTTATAACTTTTGTGCACAGATTTCTCCTCTTTTTTTTCCCTTTTTCCATGCTTTCTCCCTCTCTCCTTCCCTTCTTTCTTGCTATTTTCTTTCTTCTTTCTTTCCTTGCACACTTTTCTCTTATCATCACCTCTCCATTACTGAACATTGTTCATATTACCACATTTATCACTTTTTGCAATCTACTGAATGCTTTGACATAGCCTGCCCTAGCATGTATTTCGTACATGGTTGCTATTTCTGATCCTATTATACCCTATTAATTGTAACCCGTCTTCTCTCCACTTACATCCTGTTTAGGGTTGTGTTTTATTATCAATACATGTATATAAGGCTTCTCCAATGTGTTTGCCCTAAATACTGTGTTTTGTTAAGTGATATTTTATACCTTACATGGAGGATAGTCTTCCATTGTATTAGATGTGTGCTTTCTTATATACTCGAATTTCAATAAAAAGATAAAGTGAAAAAAAAAAAGAAATACTCTCAATACCGAAAGCAAACAGTTATCAACATAGGAACATTTCACAAATCAATAACTGGCTGAGAAAGTGGTGCCTGCAACAAAACATGATGTGCATTACTCATTGGGAGGAATTTCATGGGAAGAATGAATTGCACTGTTGGGACGGCCTGCACCTCAGTAGAAGAGGGAGCAGGCTACTGTGGAAACACAGATAGAATGTATAAAATGTTCTTTAAACTAGATGTTATAGGGAAAAGGGATAATCTTGGTACCTCTATTGAACCAGGAACAGCATGCATAACACAAAATATAGCTAAAATCAGTGAAAAAATGAAGTTACATAAAGAAAATGATTTGGATTTAAAAATCACATTAATAAATGCCAGAAGTCTCCAAAATAAGATTGATGAGCTCATATACATACTGTATAAAAATAATACAGCTCCACCCCTAACACAGGTGCCCGGACAAGGGTGCCTCTGCTGCTGCAAGCAGCCCAGTGGGTCTCTCTGTCCACCAGCTGCCTCCTCACTGTACTGCCCACAGACCACCAGACTGAAGCTTCACCCCTGACAAGGGTGTCTCTGCTGCTGCAAGCAGCCTAGTGGGTCCCATCTGTCCACCAGCTGCCTCCTCGCTCTACTGCCGCAGACAACCAGACTGAAGCTTCACCCATGACAAGGGTGTCTAGGCTGCTGCAAGCAGCCCAGTGGGTCCTCTCTGTCCACCAGCTGCCTCCTCACTGTACTGCCCACAGACCACCAGACCAAAGGTATGCTGCTGAAACTTCTGGCGTATCCACGCTGACTGTCTGGATCCATTCGGCTCTGCCTGCTAATTGGTTGCTCCGCTTTTTGAATTCTTTGCTACTCCTATTCCTTTTGGTCTTTAAGCTAATTTTTATTTACTGATTCTGGTACTGGTTAAGTTTCTCAAAACTGTACTGTGAATGCTAACTTAAATGTGAATCTAAGCCTGTTTACAGCAATTTTGCACTCAAGGGTTGTTTGCAGTGCACAATCCTTTAGAGTGCAGGTTTTTACAAGTTTTATAGTATTACAGCTCTCTTTGTTTTAAAGTCCAGTGGTACTTCACCCTGGATCAGAAACTGAGCTTTTGTGAACACTTTTTTGTGTAGACCAGGTTTCATTTTTGACACAGTTGTAGCTATGCACTGCAAATAACCCCATTTTTGTTTCACTTTCTCTCCTTCCTGCTTAAATTTTTCTTCATACTTCTATTTGGACCAGGTTTCATTGTGATACAGTGCTAAGCTGTGCCTTGCAACTAACCCCATTTCTGTCTCATCTTCTACCTCAGCCATATTCCTCCAGTTGAAATTTCCTCCTGATGTGAGTTGTCTCTCGGCCAAGGCCACTACATATTTTTAGCTTTCCCCCACTCATTTCCCTTTGTTCTCATTGTCTCTGTACTGGTGCCACAGCCCCAGTTTGTTAATTTTCTGCTGTGAGGTGAATAACTCCTCCCTCCCCCTGCTGTAAACACTCCCTCTCTTATAGCTATATAACCTCTTGCTTTTCTGATTTCTCCACTTAGCTTCACCCCTGACAAGGGTGCCTCTGCTGCTGCAAGCAGCCTGGTGGGTTCCTTTTGTCCACTGGCTGCCACCTTGCTGTACTGCCCACAGACCACCAAACCGAAGGTGCACTGCTAAAACTTCTGGCATATCCACACTGACTGGTCAGATCCATTTGGCTCTGTCTGATAATTGGCTGCTTCACTTTTTGAATTCTTTGCTACTCCTATTCATTTTGGTCTTTAAGCTAATTTTTATTTACTGATTCTGGTACTGGTTAAGTTTCTCCAAACTGTCCTGTGAGTGCTAACTTAAATGTGAATCTAAGCCTGTTTACAGCAATTTTGCACTCAAGGGTTGCTTGCAGTGCACGATCCTTTAGACTGTAGGTTTTTACAGGTTTTAAAGTATTACAGCTCTCTTTGTTTTAAGGTCCAGTGTTACTTTACCCTGGATCAGAAACTGAGCTTAATGTGATACAGCATTTTGTTAACACTTCTTTGTGTAGACCAGGTCTGTTTACAGCAGTTGTGCTCTCAAGGGTTGTTTGCAGTGCATGATGCTTTAGAGTGTAGGTTTTTACAGGTTTTAAAGTATTACAGCTCTCTTTGTTTTAAGGTCCAGTGTTACTTTACAAAGCATCAGAAACTGAGCTTAAAGTGATACAGCATTTTGTTAACACTTCTTTGTGTAGACCAGGTTTCATTTGTGACACAGTTGTAGCTATACCCTGCAAATAACCCCATTTTTGTTTCACTTTCTCTCCTTCCTGCTTAAATTTTTTTTCATACTTCTATTTGGACCAGGTTTCATTGTGATAGTGCTAAGCTATGCCTTGCAACTAACTCCATTTCTGTCTCACCTTCTACCTCAGCCATATTCCTCCAGTTGGAATTTTCTCCTGCTGTGAGGTATCTCCCGGCCAAGGCCACTACATGTTTTTAACTCTCCCCCACTCTTTTCCGTTTGTTCTCATTGTCCTTCTACTGGTGCCACAGCCCCAGTTTGTTAATTTTATGTTGTGAGGTGAATAACCTCTCCCCCCGCTGTAAACACTCCCTCTCTTACAGCTATAAAACCTCTTGCTTTTCTGATTTCTCTCCTTAGCTTCACCCCTGACAAGGGTGCCTCTGCTGCTGCAAGCAGCCTGGTGGGTCTCATCTGTCCACCAGCTGCATCCTCGGTGTACTGCCCGCAGACCACCACACCAAAGCTTCAAGGGTGCCTCTGCTGCAAGCAGCCCAGTGGGTCCCCTCTGTCCACTGGCTGCCTCCTTGCTGCACTGCCCGCAGACCACCAGACCAAAGGTACACTGCTGAAACTTCTGGCTTATCCATGCTGACTGTCTGGATCCATTCAGCTCTGCCTGCTAATTGGTTGCTCCCCTTTTTGAATTCTTTGCTACTCCTATTCCTTTTGGTCTTTAAGCTAATTTTTATTTACTGATTCTGGTACTGGTTAAGTTTCTCCAAACTGTCCCGCGAATGCTAACTTAAATGTGAATCTAAGCTTGTTTACAGCAATTTTGCACTCAAAGGTTGTTTGCAGTGCACAATCCTTTAGAGTGCAGGTTTTTACAGATTTTGAAGTATTATATCTCTCTTTGTTGTAAGGTCCAGTGGTACTTTACCCTGGATCAAAAACTGAGCTTAAAGTGATACAGCATTTTGTGAACACTTTTTTGTGTAGACCAGGTTTCATTTTTGACACAGTTGTAGCTATGCACTGCAAATAACCCCATTTTTGTTTCACTTTCTCTCCTTCCTGCTTAAATTTTTCTTCATACTTCTATTTGGACCAGGTTTCATTGTGATATAGCGCTAAGCTATGCCTTGCAACTAACCCCATTTCTGTCTCACCTTCTACCGCAGTCATATTCCTCCAGTTGTAATTTCCTCCTGATGTGAGTTGTCTCTCGGCCAAGGTCACTACACATTTTTAACTTTCCCCCACTCATTTCCCTTTGTTCTCATTGTCTCTGTACTGGTGCCACAGCCCCAGTTTGTTAATTTTCTGCTGTGAGGTGAATAACTCCTCCCCTTACCCACTGTAAGCACTCCATCTCTTACGTAAGCAATAATACCCAATATGGTGGGTGGTATTGGGATATACCAGACTGCCCAGGGATGTAATGGGGCCTGATACCACAGATGGAGGGCCTTATAGCCCCTGGACGGTCCGGTATAGCCCAATACTGCCCACCCTGGAGGGTATTATTGCGCTTAGAAAATGGGCACTGTAAAAGAAAATAAGTTTAATAAAAACATGTTACTAAAAATAAGTTTAAAATAAGTTTTGAAATGAAATAGCCCCTCCGCCTGTATTACAATATGTCGAATTTTTTTTATCTAGGGGCTTTTGTTCTTCTAGAGTCTCTGTAGTTGTAGCTTTTTGTCCTAGTACTTCTCCCCTCCCAACACACACACACACACACATACGGCTTTTGGGAGCAGCAGAAAATAGTGTTTTATTTTTCACTTTAGAAGACATAGCTTACTTTAATTTACAAGAAGAAATCTCTGGTACTGTTTCTATACAGTATGTATGACAGAAACTCTCCTGCTTTCCATGTCTGCAGCACCCAATCACCGATCGGAGTAAGTTGTGAAGAGATGATGACTTTCCGTTTTGTGTTTCTTTTTTGAAGATTGCCAGTGTGTGACAAGCAGCATGGGCAACAGTACTTCTGAGTGTAGTTGCCATGGAGAGATGCACGCTGCCCACCGCAAGTTAGGTGAAGCTGATCTGAATGACAGTTTTGTTTTTCTTTTTTCAACTCAGGGGGCCTTTGCAGGATTGTATTGTGCACCCTCCCCAAGCAGAGAAAAAATGTTGAGTGTTATTGGGAGCAGAGCCGGCATATACAGTATGTCGTGTGGGTAAACTACTAATAAAAATGAAGCAAAATGTATTTATTTGGATCGCACCTCTCCCTGATTTACAAAGCGCGGTACTTGTTTGCAGTTGGACTTTACAGTTAGTGAGGAGAGCTGCAGTTTCAAAATGAATGAATCAAAAATTGGGCAAAGTGCAGAGGTTATGGGCAGGTGGATATGATGTGGAGCAGGTGAAACATATTAGAATGAGGAGCAGAAATGCATGGGTGGGCAGGCTGCCACGATATAGAAAAGGTGAACATATTGGAAACTGGGCGATGAGTGGAAGTGGCGGGCGGCCACACTCTGGATCAGGTGAAAAATATTTGAAAATGAGGAGTAGAGATGGTGGACGGGCTGCCATGATGTGGAGAAGATGAATGGAAAGCCGGTGAGGAGCCTAGGAGGTTGTGGTGATGATGTGGCTAACATGAGTAAGGAAAGGGAACATTGTTTAACCGAGTAGGGATGGAAGATCTGTATATTTTGTAGTAGGAGGTGGAAGGAAGATGAAAACTTAAGCCTGCACAAAGCAAGTTATTTGTGAACATTTGGTGGTGTTTTTGTGAAAATTGATCAAGGATTACTGATGGGACGGGGTACAGACCGAGGTTGGGAGGGCTGCCGACAAGTATAATAGGCGGTTTACTGCCGCTTTCAAATGAACTACTGTAGGTTTTTGTTTTGTTTTGTTTCTTTTTTATGGTAAAACTGTGGTCATGGTTATACCCCACATCTGTGCTAGGACTGACTCACTATGGGAAATATCTCTTGCTAAGCCTGACAAAAAAAATGGCGGTGATTTTAAATTTAAATTACGTGGTTACAGCCAATTAGAAAGCAGGGTGGGCACTAAGATACTTAGTGGGTGAAGGGGCACTGTAGACTGGTACTTTTTATTTCCTGGGCATCTATTGAAAGTTAATGTACCCCCCCCCAGCAAGGGTACTAGCCAATCAGATGCCAGGAAATAAAAAGCCCATTTTCTAAAGCTATATAACCTCTTGCTTGCCTGATTTATCCCCTTAGCTTCACCCCTGATAAGGGTGCCTCTGCTGCTGCAAGCAGATTGGTGGGTCTCCTCTGTCCACTGGCTGCTTCCTCGCTGTACTGCCCACAGACCACCAAACCGAAGGTGCGCTGCTGAAACTTCTGGCATATCCACACTGACAGATCGGATCCATTCAGCTCTGCCTGCTAATTGGCTGCTTCACTTTTTGAATTCTTTGCTACTCCTATTCCTTTTGGTCTTAAGCTCATTTTTATTTACTGATACTGGTACTGGTTAGGTTTCTCCAAACTGTCCTGTGAGTGCTAACTTAAATGTGAATCTAAGCCTGTTTACAGCAATTTTGCACTCAAGGGTTGTTTGCAGTGCACGATCCTTTAGAGTGTAGTTTTTTTTCAGGTTTTAACGTATTACAGTTCTCTTTGTTTTATGGTCCAGTGTTACTTTACCCTGGATCAGAAACTGAGCTTAAAGTGATGCAACATTTTGTTAACACTTCTTTGTGTAGACCAGGTTTCATTTGTGACACAGTTGTAGCTATGCACTGCAAATAACCCCATTTTTGTTTCATTTTCTCTCCTTCCTGCTTAAATTTTTCTTCATACTTCTATTTGGACCAGGTTTCATCGTGATACAGTGCTAAGCTATGCCTTGCAACTAACTCCATTTCTGTCTCACCTTCTACCTCTACCATATTCCTCCAGTTGGAATTTCCTCATGCTGTGAGGTGTCTCTCGGCCAAGGCCACTACACATTTTTAACTCTCCCCCACTCTTTTTCCTTTGTTCTCATTGTCCCTCTACTGGTGCCACAGCCCCAGTTTGTTAGTTTTCTGCTGTGAGGTGAATAACTCCTCCTTCCCCCGCTGTAAACACTCCCTTTCTTACAGCTATATAGCCTCTTGCTTTTCTGATTTCTCCCCTTAGCTTCACCCATGACAAGGGTGCCTCTGCTGCTGCAAGCAGCCCAGTGGGTCCCCTCTGTCCACCAGCTGCCTCCTTGCTGTACTGCCCACAGACCACCAGACTGAAGGTGCGCTGCTGAAACTTCTGGTGTATCCACACTGACTGGCCAGATCCATTCAGCTCTGTCTGCCAATTGGCTGCTCCACTTTTTGAATTCTTTGCTACTCCTATTCCTTTTGGTCTTCAAGCTAATTTTTATTGCCTGATTCTGGTACTGGTTAAGTTTCTCCAAACTGTCCTCTGAGTGCTAACTTAAATGTGAATCTAAGCCTGTTTACAACAATTTTGCACTCAAGGGTTGTTTGCAGTGCACGATCCTTTAAAGTGCAGGTTTTTACAGGTTTTGAAGTATTACCGATCTCTTTGTTTTAAAGTCCAGTGGTACTTTACCCTGGATCAGAAACTGAGCTTAAAGTCATACAGCATTTTGTGAGCACTTCTTTGTGTTGACCAGGTTTCATCTGTGACACAGTTATAGCTATGCCCTGCAAATAACCCCATTTATGTTTCACTTTCTCTCCTTCCTGCTTAAATTTTTCACCTGACCCCTTCCCCCTCCTCTAGCCTTTATTAAATACTCTCCCTTCCCCAAGTGGCACTGCCCCATGGCAATCTTCATCCTCCCCTGTCACTAATATTTCAACTCCCCTTAAATATACAGAATGCAGTTATAGGGCCCAACACTTGTCGGTGTTAATCTTAACTCTTTAAATTTCATTAACTGCATTGCACCCCCTGCCTCTGGACTAAGTTCTCATCATAGTATTTGGGTGGTATTTCTGCCACACATATTAGTCTTCCCATATGACTAATTCCAAACATAACCCTTGACATTTGAGTGGTATTTCCACCACACATATTAGTCTTACAATCTGCCTAATTCTAAACCTAACCTTTGACAACAACAAACAACAAGAGCTGCACTGCTTCTCCATTGGCAGGCAGGTTATACAACTCACCCACTAGAGGGAGCAGCTGAACTCCTCAGCAACATGAAACCTCTCCTACTGCAGAAGCTTCTCTCACTGACTCTTGGTATAGTCATATTAGCTGACCTCACAGGGGTCCCACAGAATGAACGGGATGAAACTACCTTGGACTCCTCCCACACGCTGTTACCACTCTGGCAAATGGTACACAGCCTGAGGGGCACAAATGCCAACACAACGTACCTTCAAGCCTTCCACATCCCCCCACAAACCTTCAGAGCATATAAGCCCCCAATCATCACACTAACAGCCCTACTGCATGGCCGCTCCCTCATAGCCCATACCTACAACACTAAGCAGACAGGGATAAAAGCCATACCCAGTTGGGCCCTTTGGTCTCACTCTCTTCGTAAGATGATCCTCCTACTGCTGCTGTTATTGGGTATTGTGCACCCTAAACCTAGCCCACACCACATCACCATGCCAACCAGGTGGGGATACTCAGGATTGTTTCCCTTAATATCAGCAGCTTACTTACTAGGCTCACAGAATTCCAGGCATGAGTGGCGCTGGTTAATCCAGACATCAAAGCTCTCACGGAGACCTGGCTCTCCCCTAAAATCTCCAATGCCACTATCTCCCTCAATGGCTACACTTCTTACCAGCAGGACAGACTGTCTAAATGTGGGGGTGGATGCTTAGTCTATGTCAAATGTGATATCAAATCCCAGATCATGCCCAGCAGTATACACTTGAAAGAGGCTCAAATCCTAAACTTAAAACTCTCCATAGGGTAGCAAAACAAAGTCCTTATGCTTACCATGGTGTACATACCCCTGGGTCAGCAAGCCGTCAGCCTTAAATACTTTGTAGGGAACCAGCAAATGCTGGGCAAAAAGTGGGAAATGGTCATAGTCAGTGACTTTAACATTAACTGGCTTTCTCAGGGAGAAGCTTTGGCAAGAGATCAGATTTCTGGACTCTACCTCACCCAAATGGTAACACAAGCCACCTGCCTCAACTATCAAACCGGAACCAGCACACTCATAGATTGACTCTTATCCTCCCACCCAGAATACATCTCTGAAGTTTCTGTCTTACCAAACAGCCTCAGTGACCACTCCCCAGTCTTGTGTATATGGACAAATAAGTTCTCTAAGCAACCACCCAAAGTATCCCATAACCACAACCTAAAAGCCGGACTCTTGGAAGCTTTCAAACTACACCTAAAACTGATTGATTGGTACCCAGTTGTCAGAGCCTTGGATGGGAACCAGGCCCTGGACTACTTCCTCAGGACCTTCATCCAGGCCTGTGACATCTTTGCCCCAATCAGAGTCAAGAAGGTTAAAGGTACTACAAACCCCTGGCTCTCAGGCTTACTACTTGCACTCATGTGCCAAAGAGACAATCTCTTGCATACGGCCAAGGTGATAGGCAAGCAGGCTGATGTGTCCGACTATAGAGCTGCCAGAAACAACTCTCCAAGGCTTGTTCATCGAGCTAAAGCCACCTACTATAAGGACCAACTAAACAAATTATGGGACTCGGGTAAAGATTTCTGGCACTCCTTGAAATCCCTAATTGGTGGTGCCCTGAGAGCACCACCAGACCTGATCACCTCAAATACCGGGATGATCCAGGAACCCCTTGATATCACTAATGCCTTCACTTTAGCATTCATGGATCTGACTCTCATATTACCAGGTGAATATCTTGTGCCACCAATAGAGCAGCCCCCAGGTCTGGATACACCCACTCCTACAGATTATGGACTACAGCCTTTCTATTTCAAGAAGATGTCAAGAACTGAGATAATCAAATATGTCAAGCAGGTCCTAGGCAAGACCAGGATGGGGAGTGACCTAATTGACCTGAAGCTGGTCGCCCTAACCCTGGAGGAGATAGCTGACCAACCTCACTAAGGTTTTTAACTCCTCTCTTAGGTTGAGTGTGTTCCCAGATGCCCGGAAGCTGGCACTAGTTACCCCTGTCTTCAAAACTGGAGACAGAACTAACATATCTAACTACAAGCCAATCTCAATCCTCCCCCCTCTCGAAAGCTTTGGAAAGGATGGTCTCAGACCAGCTCACTGGGTACTTGGAGAAGTATAATCTGCTTGGCCCTCAACAGCATGGTCTCCATAAAAAACACTCAACACTTTCAGCACTAGTCAAATACACCTCCCAGCTCTATGACACTTTGGATAAAGGGATGGCAGCGGGGTCTATATTCATAGACCTCACAAAGGCCTTTAACTCAGTGAACCACCACCTTTTTCTCAGTAGCCTGTCATCAACTGGCCTATCTCCAAGCATGGTGATTTGGTTTGGAAGCTATCTCTCCCATAGAACTCAACGAGTCAGAATAGGAGACACATACTTGGAGCCAAAGGAGGTGAGCCTAGGAGTCCCCAAGGGATCTATCCTCAGCCCTCTACTCTTTAGTCTGTTCATAAATACCCTCCCTTCCCCTCTGCCTGCCCTGCACCCATGCACACATTGTATTCTATGCTGATAATGCTGTCATATCCATCCCAGGCAAAGACCCGCATACCATCACTACTGAACTGCAGGACAGCTACCATAAGTTCGGATCCTGGTTATGCAAGAACAAGCTCCTGCTCAACCACAAAAAATCCAAGAGCATGCTGTTCACAGTTCCCCAAAATAAAAAGAAGTTCAGCCCACTGCAAATCCTAAGCCCTAAGGGAGACCCCCTTGAACAAGTCTCCGTATTTAAATACCTAGGAATTTACCTCGTCGACACTCTCAATTTCTCCAGTCATATTGACCATGTCATCAAGACCTCCAACATGAAACTAGGTGTTCTGTACCACCACAAGCACTCCCTACCAACTGCGGCTCTGAAATTAGCCATAAGTAGCTCGGTACTAGCCACCATTGACTATGGGCTCTCAATCTATGGAGCAGGCTCTGACACTGCCCTCAAGAGAGTCAGCACTCTCCTAAACAAGGCCTGTTATTTAACCTTGGGTGCCGATCTCTCTACCCATACTTCCACCCTCTTCAATGTGACAGGGTGGCTCCCACTCCACTTCCAAGTTCAACTGCAAACTTGAACGCTTATCAAAAAAGCCTTGCTAGGGCTTATGCCTGAGTCCACTAAAAGTCTTTTCACAAAGGTGTTACCCCTTAAGCAGACTAGGAGCTCTGCAAAAGGGGGACTCCATGTGCCATTCAAGCATTCTAAACTGGCACAGAGATCACTCACCTTCCTGGGCCCAAAGTGGTTCAATGAGCTGCCTACCAGACTCTTACAATGCATGAATCTCAGACAATTAAAAATTGATTGAACTAAAATAAATCTGTGTCTGCCACACTTAGCCCATGCTCAGAAACATAGAAACATAGAAACATAGTAGTTGACAGCAGATAAGGACCACAAGGCCCATCCAGTCTGCCCATTTCTTTTTCTACCTCATAAATGTGCCATCGGCCTTTGCTCTGTCAGTGGCCTATCTATTCATACTCATTTGTATTGCTCCCTTATGCCTATCCCATGCCTGTTTGAAGCCCTGCACTGTATTCATAGGTACCACTTCTTGAGGTAGGCCATTCCATGCATCCACCACCCTTTCTGTGAAAAAGAATTTCCTCACATTCCCCCTTAATTGGCCCCCCTCTAATCTCATGCTGTGTCCTCTTGTCCTGCTATTTTTCTTATATTTAAACATGTTAGACTCTTTCACCTTGTCAATGCTCTTAAGGTGTTTGAATGCCTCGATCATATCACCGCTCTCCCTCCTTTGCTCAAGGGTATACATATTGAGCTCTGTTAATCTGTCCTCATATGTCTTCTGATGCAGTCCCTGCACCATTTGGTTGCCCTTCTCTGGACTGCCTCAATTTGGTTAATGTCCTTGTGAAGGTGTGGCCTCCAATACTGCACGCAGTACTCCAGATGGGGCCTAACCAGTGTCTTGTAAAGAGGGATTATTACCTCCCTCTTACGACTTGTGATACCCCTACTAATACACCCTAACACCCCTAGCCTTACCTACTGCTTTAGAGGTCTGCTTGGATGATTTCAAGTCATCAGTGATGATGATGCCCAAGTCTCTTTCTTCCTTTGTGACTGCTAGCAACTCCCTCCCAGCCCATAGGTGGCTTCAGGGTTCTCTTCCCTATGTGCATGATCTTGCACTTCTTTGCATTAAATCCCAGTTGTCACTCTTCCTGACCATTTTGCTAGTTTATCAGATCTCTTCTCATTCTGCCCACCCCATCTGGATCATCTACTCTGTTGCAGATCTTGGTGTCATCTGCAAACAGACAAACCTTACCCTCTAGTCCATCTGCAAGGTCACTAATGAAGATGTTGAAGAGGACTGGCCCAGGACTGATCCCTGAGGGTACCTCACTTGTGACTTGCATCTCTTCTGACTGTATACCATTTACCACCACTCTGTTTTCTGCCTGTCAACCAGTTTGCCACCCAGTTGACCAACTTCTGACCCACCCCGAGCCTACCCAGCTTATTTATCAATCTTCTATGTGGAACAGTGTCAAAAGCTTTGCTGAAGTCAAGGTAGGCGACATCAACTGCTCCCCCTTGGTCCACCACTCTGGTTACCCAGTCAAAGAAATCTATGAGATTAGTTTGACAGGATCTTCCTTTTGTAAACCCATGCTGTCTTTGATCATGTGCCCCTATGGATTCCAGGTGTTGCACTATCCTTTCCTTAAGGAGTGCCTCCATAATCTTGCCCACTACTGAGGTAAGACTGACTGGTCTGTAGTTCCCTGCCTCCTTCCTGCTACCACTCTTGTGGGTGGGATCACATGAGCCCTTCTCCAGTCTTCTGGGACCTCTCCTGTGCTCAGAGACTCACTAAACAGTTCTGCTAATGGCTCTGCTAGTTCCACCTTTAGCTCCTTAAGTACCCTGGGATGTATGCCATCAGGTCCCATTGCCTTATCCACCTAGGCTTAGCAAGCTCTTGTAGGACCTTTCTTTTGTGAAGGGAGTAGTGCTCACCTCCCTCCCCTGTGTCCATGGTGCTGAGCTGTGGGCCCTGCCCTACCTTCGCTCAGTAAATACTGAGCAAAAGTATCTATTTGGGATAGATGCTTTTACATAGTCCTCCCTCCTCACATGCTCCCTTTTCTCCATTAAGCTTAGCATCCCCCTCTGGACTTTCTCCTTTCACTAATATATCTATAGAAAGTCTTGTCACCTTCTTTTACTGTTCATGCTAGTGTTTCCTCAGTTTGGGACTTTGCCTGCTTTACTGCCTTCCCTGCTTCCCTTAGGGCAGTTTGGTATGCCTTCCTATCTTCACCCCACTGTGTTCCCTTATATTTCCTGAAGGCCAGCCTTTTGGCTCTGACCTTTTCTGCTACTGTATTTGAGAATCAAAGTGGGTTCCTTCCTCTTTTGCACTTCCTTTTCTGTCTAACACAATGGGATGTTGCTTCAAGTATTGCATCCTTAATGCTTGCCCACTTTGCCTGTACCCCCTCACCTGTGTTTCTTTTTGCCAGGGCTAGCTTAACTCTGTTGGCCATCTTATCAAAGTCAGCTCCTCTGAAGTCCCATATTTTTTGCCTTGGAATGGGATGATTTAGATGTAGTAGCCAAATTGAACCATACCATGTGATGGTCACTGGCCCCCAGGTGACCTTCTACCTGGAGATCTGTGATCCCTTCCCTGTTAGTTAGTACTAGATCTAGGATAGCTCTGTCTCTTGTGGGTTGTTGTACCAGTTGTTTGAGGCCCTCCCCCTGCAGGGAATCCACTATGTGTCTAGTTCTGGCAGATGTTCCTGCTGGTATTGACCAATCTGTATCTGGCATGATGAAGTCTCCCATTATCAGAACCTCTCCTTTAGCTTTCATATTTTGTATATCCTCTAACAGTAATGTGTCTATGTCCTCCCCCTGGTCTGGGGCCTGTAGACAACCCAGTTCTTATGGCTGTCCCATTTCCTGTTTCCAGGGTGACCCACAGTTCTTCTGGCTCCTTATGTGTATTCTGAATTTCTGTAGCTTTGATATTTTCATTGACATACAGGGCCTCCTCCCCCTTATGCACCTCAGTCTCTTCTAGACAATACATAGCCAGGTACTGAAGTCTCCCAAGTGTGGTTACTGGTAAAAATGTCTCACTAATTGCAACTATGTCCAGTTTAGCCTCTGACATTATTGCCTGCAGGTCTGGGATCTTATTTCCCAGGCTGTGAGCATTTGTGTACATGATTTTCCATTGGGCAGATTTCAGTGTGTTAGTTGTTGGGTGAGGTCTGGCATTACCCCTGTGTGTCGTATGGGGAGACAAACCTTTTTTCTTACCTGGTGATGCAAATGAACTGCAAACATGTTGAATCCCTGTTTGACCACTTGCTGAGGGGGGAGGGGTGTTCTTCCCATTCGATGTATGGGATGCTGCACCCCTCTCCCCATTTGCTAGTTTAAATATTCTGCAAAGACATCAAACTTCTGCCCCAATGCACTGACTCCCTCCTTAGTGAGATGCAGTCCATCAAATTTAAAGAACTTTCGCTCCCAGAACTGTTGCCAGTTCCCTACAAATCTGTGTCCTTTTTCCTAGCACTAGCCCTTGAGCCACGTGTTTAGCTCCCCATCTCCCCTTCTCTGACCTTCCGTCCATCTGCCCCCCTCTCCCAGACTGGCAGGATCTCAGAGAAGGAGATGCCAGATGAAATGGATGATAGTTTGTCACCCAGCCTGGTCAGGTGTTCCTTGGTCTCCACAACTGACCAGCTGGCGAGTTCATTTGTCCCTATGTGTACTAGGACATCAATGTTTTCTCCTGCTTTGTGAACAATTTTAGCAATGTGGTCAGTGTCTCTCCATGCTGATGTACCTGGGAGTCATGCCTGAGTCCACTAAAGTCTTTTCACAAAGGCGTTACCCCTTAAGCAGACTAGGAGCTCTGCAAAAGGGGGACTCCATGTGCCATTCAAGCATTCTAAACTGGCACAGAGATCACTCACCTTCCTGGGCCCAAAGTGGTTCAATGAGCTGCCTACCAGACTCTTACAATGCATGAAGCTTAATTAAAAATTGATTGAACTAAAATAAATCTGTGTCTGCCACACTTAGCCCATGCTCAGGGCCCCTGGACTATCCCACCCACCCCTTGGCTCTAACCACCCAACCACTGCCCCCTGCATTCTTCCCCCAGATCTCTTCAACAAACCTCCTACCCACAAAATACTTACATTGCATAGTCTACACTACAATAAACTGTCACCCCCCCACTGATCGCCCACTCCATCAACTATATACGTGAACATCTGACAATTCCTACCTTGGGCTGCATTCCACCATCCCCGCTCTCACCCCTGGCCACTGCTGGTGAGCTCAGCCTATCACTCTGGCAACCATCCATGCACCACCCCCCACTTTCCCCCTGTACTACCCAGTGGAGAATCAATCCCTGGCCTCTCCCTCTCTTTCCTGTTTCTAACACTACTATGCTCACACTTAGTGCTGTTACTTACAATGTTAGACTCTTATGTACTGGTGAAACTTATAATGTTTGGCTCCTATGTACTAGTGAAACCTAGACTCCTATGAATTAGTTAAACTTAAAAGTATATGCAACCCTCTATAACCTTATTTTGTAATCCACTGCTGTGCTATGTGTTATGTTATCTGTATCTGTTAATTTAACTGACTCAGAACCTTTGAAAATGAGTCCTTGATGCAAAGGTAGTAATACTAAACTGAAATAAATAAATAAGTAAAATACAGATATATGCAGAGTGACTGAATCTTGGTTCATTGACACTGATTGGAGGACAGATATAAAAGGCTATACAAAAATACATAAAAACAGGAAAGTGAGAAGAGGTTGCGGTGCGGTATTTTACATAAACAAATGTTTAAAAGCATGCAAAATAAATAATTCCAATGATGAAAATGAAATTATCTGGGTACAGATTAAACTACAAATTAAAACTCTTACACTTGGATTAGGGTATATGTCACCAGGACTAAACAATGAGGAAACAGAACAATTTCTAAGTTATATAGAACATCATGAAATTATGAATAATACCATAATAACGGGGGATTTTAATTTCCCAAACATTAACTGGAAAACCCTGGACAGTAGCAGTCAACTGGATAAAAAATTTATAGATTTCTCCATACAGCACAACATGGACCAATTGGTAACAAAACCTACAAGAGGGAGAAATATTCTTGATTTAATATTAACTAATGTAATGGAGGATATACATGGGATTAGACTAGAAGCCCCATTAGGGGATTGTGATCATCAAATCATTGAATTTGCATATAAAGCATGATGCAGACAAACAAAAGGAAAAACAATAGTTAAAAAATTATCAAAAAGCTAACTACAATAAGATTAGGGAATATCTGTCAAACTAGGCCTGGAAGAAGGAATTCTTGAACCAGGATTTAAATACAATCTGGAATATCATTAAAAAACATCTAGAGTATTGCACAGATAAATGGGTGCCAGTTATTAGTAAATACAAAAACAATAAAAGACACCCACCATGGTGGAATGGGGTATTAAGAAATTAATTAGAAAAAAGAAAAGGCTATACATTAAGTGGAAGAAGAACCCATCTGGTATCTTAAATATAAAGTTAAAACAATGTAACAAACAACTAAAACTATGATCAGGAGATCCAAGAGAAATATAGAATTAAATTTAGTAAAGAAAACAAAGGATAATAAAAAATAATGTTTTAATTATGCAGGAACATTAAGAGGCAGCCAAAGAGGGACAGGGCCAATAATTACATAAAATGTAACAATTTCAGATGAGAAGGAAATAGCAACGGAACTAAACACATATTTCTTGAGTGTGTTTGAACAGAAAGAAGCATTAATTAAAACAATAAAAAACTCACAAAATGAATATATTCCTATTACAGAAAAGGAAATTACAACTATAATAAAGTGGTTAAAATCAAACAGTTCAGCAGGGCCAGATGGCATAACCCCTACATTTTTGCAGGAGCTGGCAAATGAACTAGTGGGACCAATCACTTACCTCTTTAATATATCATTAAAAAATGGAAGGACAATACCTGAATGGGGACAAGCCTATATAACTCCTATATACAAGTCAGGATCAAAGTCAAAGATAAAGAACTATAGACCCATAAGTTTGACTTCAGTAATAGGAAAAATATTGGAAAGAGTCATTCAACATAGAATATTAGATCATTTGGCAAATGAGCAGATAGTTGATATTTCACAACATGGATTTACTAAGGAAAAGTCATATCTCACCAACTTGATAACCTTTTTTAAGCCGGTAAGTGCAGCCCTGGAAAAGGATGTACCAGTTGATGTGATATACCTGGACTTTAAACTGAATCTTTTTTCTTAATCACAGTATAATCCGTAAAAAAAGTTTTTCAGTGATTTGTTATATATAAATACAATATATGACCATAGAGTCTTGGCATTATCCAATAGAAATTTATTCCACTCTACTGAGAAACAGTTTTCAATGATATTACTTATTTGTGATTCTAACTGAAGATTCCAAGTTATTTTTTTCCTTAATCTTATTTCTATAAAAGTAACCTTAGAAGATGTTGCCTTGTTACTCATAGGTGCTAAGCCTTACATTCAATTGGGGGAGGTGATCACTCTCAGACCTAGTGATCACACAGAGGCTATGCCATACTTCAACATTACTGGACCAGATAATCAGGTCCAATAGAGACATGCCAGAAGCTCTTATGAAAGTACAACTGCCATCATTATATCCCTGAGTTCATCCATTTAATGGGTACAGATTATATTCCTTAAGTATACCAACAAATATTAAACCAGCTTTACTGTTTTGTTTTCCTTTTTTTCCTCCCCTGCCGACCGACATCCCCCCCAGCCCCATGCTCCGGAATCACTGGCTCTTACCTGCCTGGCCCGGGAGTGGCGCCTGTGGGGGGTCAGTCTTCACCCTACCAACTGGCATTTTCTCTGGTTTTCTACCAGAGACCCCAGGAGTCAGCGTACATGCGCATGGAGGTGTGCATGCACCGAATAGCCCCAGTAACAGCCTCCTTCCCCACCCCCTGGCTTACAGCCTAGGACCCATCTGGCCCGAGTTCCTCCAGCCTCCACTGGGGGTTGCTGATCAGTTGAGGGATGTCACACTTCCTCCCCAGAGAGGAGAGCTTGCCTGTTGACAGCTCCATCCAGCTCTGCCCTCACCCCCATGCCGACCTCCGATGCCCCAGGCTTATTCCTGAACCCGGGTCACCGGCATGGGTCGAGATAAGGCACCAGTGCCTTAGCCCTGTATGCCAGCAGGCTGGCAGAGCTTTATTGGTTTTTAATTTTTTTTATTTTTCTTGTAGGCATAGTCCCAGGGTGATTGGTGTAGCCAAATTTTGAGTTGTTCAAGAAACCATCATAATTCCCTGTCCTTGCATTTAAATCACACATGAGCAATATTTCACTTGTTGGATAATTAGATATGTGTCCCAAGATTTTTTTAAAATATCTTCAACTTGTTTGAGTCAAAAAATTTAGAGGCAGCTCAGGTACTATAACCGTTAATCAATGCTATCTTGTACCCCTGGGATTCAGCTGATACAACAAGTAAAGATTTATGAAAAAAGTAAAGTATTTTTTTAAGGTTCCAATTTTAGTATATGTAGCAAAGCCACCAGATAATCCTCTGAATTTACTTTCCCTAGCACCTGGTTGATGGAAAAGTTCAAAGCCATTTAAGGCAATGTTGCTTTCAACATCGTGACAGGTTTCTTGAAAACAGATACCAGGGGCACTAGAAACAAAGTTTAGCCAGTCTGTATCTGATGTTTTCTGTTGGATACCAGCAATATTCCAAGTTAAAAAAAAATCAGTCCTTTGTTATTATCCTTTCTAATCTCAGATTCCACGTGACCTGAAATAACCTCATATACACAATTAAGTGTGATGCTACTAATGTTGGTAAGTCAATCCTGATAGCCTGCTAAGGTCATAAATTTGTTAGTCAGTGTTACAGACTGATTTTCAGTAAAGTGTAGTTTGGTAACATTATTAAATAGAGAATAATGAATGGGTAGCCAGTTATAATGAGGATTTTACATACACCCGAGGGGTGTGATACCACATAAACCCCTGAGAGCGAAGCTTGAGAGGTTTATTAAGGCATCCCACCCTGAGGGTGTGCGTAAAACCCAAGTTTTAACTGGCTACCCATGTTTTATTTTGTATAATTTTTGGTTTCTATTTTTTTTGCCTGTGCAACTTACAGTTTTACTTAGAAAAGGGAATGTTGTTATAACCAGCTGGTTATAACAGCAGAATTATAACCAGCTTTCCTATGTTAAAAGTAGAAACCAGTTATTATAATAATATTAAAATGTGTTAATATTTTTTCCACCAGATCACAAAACAGATTTGTATTTTCCATTCCCCCGTTTCCACTCAGCATGTGATCAGAGATCTTTTAAATACAAGGCGATCATGCTCTATAGTAATTTACCCGTATCTGTTACGAATGGCATGTCATTGTCTTTATTCAAATCTTATATATACAATCTAATGACACTGGATTCTAATTCCATTTGTTTTACTTACTAAGCAATATTTTTTATGTATTTATTTACTGGTCACTGTGAAAATGGCATTTATGGTTATCTACTTACCAGTTTAAATAAAAATAAAATGAAATGAAATGAAAATGAAATACCCTGAGTCTCTGTATACTTGAAGTGAATATTATTATCGAGAGCAGGTTCATCAGAACGTAGAATATACAAACCCATGTTATCCATGGCTTCTGATCTTGCAAGAATTCTGTCAGCCACTTCATTGTTCTTAACTAATATATCTATTTGACTGCTGCCTCAGTTACGATAGGTTTCTAAGATCCCATATTTCCCTAAATGTATATTTAAGAATTTGCTAAAAAAGTTGCAAATCATACCAAGTAATTTGACATTGTTTTCTGTGTGCGTCCTTTGCAACCCAAACATGGTAGGCAAAACTGGGGAATCTTGGTCATCATTGTTAAGCTTCATAATTCTATTAAAGTCCTCTCTGTTGGGAATGCTATGGATAGAATCTTATCCTGTAATACAGCATTATTAATCCAGACATAGTTTGCTATAGTAGGAAAAAAACATATATACTTCTAAAATAACAACAGGTTCCCCAAGTATAATCTTAACTTCTTTAATGTCAGTACTGTACACCTCCACGTCCAGATCTTTGCTTATGAACTCTGTCAAATATTCTATAATGTTGTCCCTGAAAATGTTGAACCAGTTGCCTGAGTCAACAAACTTCAAGTAAGAAAGTATAGAAGGGACTTCCCTAGAACTGTTTTATATGCGCCTTTTATTATAACCCTGATGAATATTAGTAGTAGCCTGTTTTGCATCAACACTTTTTATTTGGTCTATCTGTTGAGCTCCTGTTAAAACTATTTCTTGTGCATCCTCTTGATTTAACACCTGATATATATATATATATATATATATATATATATATGCATAGTAAATTTATACAGTGTTCCCTGAGCAAAACATATTATTTCTCTAAATTAGCTAGATGTCCTCCCAGGTCAACTGGATTTGAGGGCCTCTCTGGCTCCTTTTCCGTTATTAGATCATTAGCCCTGATCTCAGCACTGATAATTTGAGGAGGGTGAGCATTTAAATTTTTTAGTTCAGAATTGTATGATACTTTCTCCTTTTTGCTATTGTTATCCAGAACAGCAGCCTTTTTTTTCTTTTTTTTTTTTTTTTTTTTGCTCCTTTTCATTTCGGTTTTGGCTAAGCTGTTTTTTTTATTATCCCCGTTAAATTAAGTGTCTTCTATTATTAGAATACTAAAATCAGTTCTTGTCTTATCTGTTTTTTGTACTGATTCAGTTGTAGATTAAAGGGATCTGGACGAAGACTCTTTTAAGGGAGTTAAATTGTTTAATCTAATTAAGATATTATCCAGTTGAGTTCTGTTGAATGCAATGTCTTCTCTTACTAGTTCCACATTGTTACTAATAATAACCATTTGTTCCATCAAGATAAGGTTGGCATTCTGCTGTTTTTTTTATTGTCTAATTAAATATTTGCTGAGTAACATAGGGCTATAGTGTGATTATATCCCCATTTCCTCACATTGGTTTGCCATACTACTTCCCTCACTTTAATTATCTTTTGTATTTTTGTATAAATGTATGTCTGTCTCTCTTTCTAAATCTCTTAACCAAAGTATTCTTGTAATACTGCCTCCATTTCCCTTTTAGATACTGTTATATTATTCCTTGAGTAATCCTTTGATAATGTTGTCTCTACAACTTTACTATCATTGCCAGGGTCCTCTGGAGAAAAACTAATACACATTGAGTCCCCCCCCCCCACAGACACACTAAACTTACAGTATTGGAGTCTTCATCCTTAATTCCAAAGCAACTGGAAACACTAAGTATTGGATCATCAGAGGAAAGATAAAGTGATAAGAGCACAGGTGTTCTCTCCAGTGAATGAATTACCTCCAATTCTCTATCAGTAAGTGTATGGAATGAAATGTCTACTGTTTTTTTGGGGGTAGATGTTCTTTCTAGGTCAAAAGACCTGATCATAATTAAGTGGTCAGCCATTTTAGTTTGCTTTGTTTGTTTGACCTTAAATACACTCTTTTTTCTGACATTCTCCAATTCACCCAAATAAAGGGGAGCAGTTATCTAGCTATTTTCTTTTTCCTCTTGTATGGACTATTTAGTAATAGAATGAGACAATTTCAAAGGTAGCTAAGTAGGAAAATAGCCAAAAGAACTTTTGGAAAGCTTAAGTCTTAGACTATATGCATTCCTTATAGCGGTTTCTATTGGATATATAATAAATATATTTTAGCTTTCTAGTAGTAAAGAATAAAATGTAACCTCAATAAATTATCTGCTCATAATCCCATACACACACACACTGAATTTTCATTTCACTAAATTTATAAGCATTATTAAACCCTGTATTTATTGTGCAATAAATATAGGGTTAAATAATACTTATACATTTAGTAAAATGAAAATTCAGCAGTCCAGTAACTCTCCTTTCTGCTTTTTTATTGCTACAGTGTGGAAATTTAGTCAATTCCAGAGCAGTTCATAGACTTAATCATTCAAGTACTTTGGTATTCCCTTTCAGGTTCCTGATTCCACAAGTCCCAATCTGTCTCCAGCTCTGACTACTAAGGAGCAAACTCTTTGCCTTTGATCTATTTTGCTGGCCACTGATAAAAAGAAAGAACAGAGCCATAAAATGAGAAAAATAAAAGGCTGATAAATACCTAAAAGCTAAAAAATATTAGTTGGTTTAAAGTACAAATAATTCCCTCATCAATAAAAAGGAGCAGTGTAATAACTAATACTGATCAGTACAGATATAACCAAATTCAGTGTGATACAAGCTGCTAAAAGTAGTGCCAATAAATATGAATCTATTGTAATCTTGGTAAAAACCTGACTATACTTGGCAATTATATCAATAAAACACTAGGCTATTGCTTGTGTATTACTCAGACTAAAGCTTACTTCTACCTTAAAGATCATGTGCAACGGTTTTTGCATATTTTTAATAAAAGCTTTAAAAGCTGAAATTCTGGTCCTTGTGTCATGATTAGTGTTTCCTGAAAATTTCATGCTGATTGATTTTGTGGTTTTCTTTAAATCAGCATTTGTTAACTTGTTCTACAGTGGCTGAAAACAGTGGAGTTATTTCTGTCCTCTCAGTCAAACTTAGAATGCAATGACATGATTTTGGAGTAGCTTACTGTTTCAGATTCCCAATCAGAGCAGCACTCTGTAGAGTTTATGGTTTGCTGAGCTCTCCAGGTTCCTTACAAACCCAGTCTCTGGTTTGTGTTTAGAAAGATCAGCTTAAAATATATCATTCTCTTCCTTTAAAAAGCTGTTCATTTCAGTTTCAATATTGAATTGAAGTAGTAGAAATCTTTTTCTGTGAGAAATCAGCTTGTCTGTATCACAGCTCCGTTCTTTCTAATCAAACCTAAATTTTTTTCTAACTATAAAACGCAGGGCTGTTCAATCAATATAAAATAAATCTAAATGTTGTTCATTCACAGAAACAGTTTGTCTTTGATGTTGCCTTCATAAATACAATCATGTAAGGACATTTGTTTCATGTCAGATTGACAAACAGGTACTTGTCACACTCTGCTACAGTATTTCAAGCACATGTACTGTCAGAACTCACAAATGTAAGCTCTTTGGTGGTTTCTGAGTAAAAATACATCATGTACATGTACAACTAGAAAGCACTATGTGGCATCCTGATGCTGTGTCTCTGCCCACAGTTGAGGCAGCTGCAGTCTAATGCCACCAGTCCCCTGCCCCACAAGCCCCCTGCCTTCTGCACCACATTTGATGCTGCTGCACCCTGCTGCCCACTGTCTTCTCCCACACAGTCATGGATTGTGCACTCTGCTGCCTCCATCCCTTGCCTAAAGAATCAGGACTACTGCACACTGCTGCTCCTGCCCAAACAATTGGGGTTGCTGCACCTGCTTCCCTATCTCCCCCACCCTCACAGTTAGAGAAGCTGCACCTGTCACCCCCTGTTCCTGTCTCCACAGTCAAGGTTACTGTGCTGTGCTAGGCCCTAAAGTGCCATGTTCCCTGCCTCCATGGGCAGGGCTGCTGCTCCACGTGTACCCCATCTCACAGTCAGGGCTGCTGTATCCTGATGCCCCACGTGTCCTGCCCCACAGTCAAGGCTTCTACACCATGCTGTTTTCTATCACCTATCACCACAGACAGGGCTGCTGCACCCTGCTCCTTTCTACACAGTTGTGGTTGCTGTGGCCTGCTGTGCCCTAGAGCCCCATGCCTCTGCAGTTAAGGCTACTGCACCATGCTGCCACTTGCCACATGATTCAGGGCATTAGCTGCACCCTGTTGCATGCCTCCACAGTTGAGGCAGTTGCGCCCTGCTGTCCCACTGCCACCAGAGTCAGATCCTTTGCAACACTCTGCTGAGACAGGCACAGGGGGCAACATGTGCAGTGTTCCTGACTGTGAGGGTGAGAGAGAGAGGTTAGCAGGGTGCAGCAACCCCAACTGTTTGGAAAGGGTGCAGCACAAGAGTAAAGGCATTTGCTGCACCCTGTCCCCTGCTTGTGGAGGAAAGGGGCTGTGTGTTGCAGCAGGACACAACAGGTGGTAGGGGACAAAGGACAGCTTGGTGCAGAAGCCTTGACTGTGGGGCAGGACACAGGTGGGCAGCAGGATACAGCAGCCTTGACAGAGGTACAGGGAGTATATTGTGCAACAGCCCAGCCCATTTGGGGCAATGGAAATGTGTAGCAGGGCTCAGCAGCCCCAAATGTGGATGCAGACAGCATGCAACTCTAGGGTGTAGCACAGCACAGCAACTCTGACTATGGAGACAGGAACCGGGGGCAACAGGGAGCTGTGACCCTGACTGTGAGCATGGGGACAGAGGGCAGCAGGGTGTAGCAGCCTTGAATGTTCGGGCAGGAGATGGGGTGGCATCAAGATACAGCAGCCCAAACTGTGGGACAGGGTGCAGCAGCCATGCCTGTCTGGGATGAGGGATGTGGGTAGCAGGGTATAGCAAAAGATCTGATGCTGGTAGCAGGGGACAGCAGGGTGCAACTGCCTCAACTGTGGAGGCATGCAACAGGGCACAGCAAATGCCCTGCATCTTGTGGCAAGTGGCAGCATGGTGCAGCAGCCCAAACTGCAGCCGCATGGGGAACTAGAGCACAACAGGCCATGGCAACCTCAAATGTGCAGAAAGGAGCAGGGTGCAGCAGCCCTGTCTCTGGTGACAAGGGATAGAAGACAGCATGATGCAGAAGTCTCAACTATGGTGCAGAACACAGGGGGCATCAGCCTTGACTATGAGATGGGGAACAGATGGTGCAGCAGCCCTGCCCCATTTGGGGCAATGGAAGTGGGTAGCAGGGTGTAGCAAAAGCCCCACTGCTGGTGGATAGGGCAGCATGGTACAGCAGCCCCAGCTGTGGAGACAGGGAACCTGGCTCACTAGGGCTTAGCACAGCACAACAGTCCTGACTGTGAAGACAGGAACAGGGGTCAACAGGTGAAGCTTCCCTAACTGTGAGGGTGAGGGAGAAAGGGCAGCAGAGTGTGTCATTCCCAATTGTTTGGGCAGGGGGTGGCAGGGTGCAGCACAATCCCTGACTGTGTGGGAGAAGACAGTGGGAAGCAGGATGCAGCAGTCTCGCATGTGGAGCAGAAGGCAGGGGGCTTGTGGGGCAGGGACATGTGTTAGTAGACTGCAGCTGCCTCAACTCTGGGCCAGAGACATGGTGCATCAGGATGCCACATAGTGTTTCTAGTTGTACACATACATGATATATTTTCACTCAGAAACCACCAAAGAACTGAAATTTCTGAGTTCAGACAGGTGCCTGTCATACTCTGCTACAGTATTTCAAGCACATGTACTCTTTGTCAATCTGACATAAAAAAAAATGTTCTTACATGAACATATTTATGAAGGCTACATCAAAGACAAACTTTCTGTGAATGAACAAAATTTAGATTTGTTTTATAATCATTAAACAGTCCTGTGCTATATCGTTAGAAAAAAAATAAGATTTTTGATTAGAAATAACTGAAAGCTGTGATACAGACAAGCTGATTTCTCACAGAGAAAGATTTCCACTACTTCAATTCAGCATTGAAACTGAAATGATTAGCTCTTTATTAGAAGATAATGATATGTTTTAAGTTGATCTATCTAAACACAAACCAGAGACTGGATTTGTAAGAAACTTGGAGAGCTCAGCAAACCATTAACTCTACAAAGTACTGCTCTGATTGGGAATCTGAAACAGTAAGCTACTCCAAAATGATGTAATCGCACTCTAAGTTTGACTGAGAGGACAGAAATAACTCCACTGTTTTCAGCAACAGTAGAGCAAGTTAACAAATGCTGATTTAAAAAAACCACAAAATCAATCAGCATGAAATTTTCAGGAAACACTAATCATGACACAGGGACTTGAATGTCAGCGTTTAAAGCTTTTATAAAAAATATGTAAAAACCGTTGCACATGATCTTTAACTGCTTTTACACCAAATTTAAGGACAGAGCTTTAGAAAAGTTCATTCATTGATCTTTTTAGATGCTTCCCCCAAAGAGCACTCGCTTCATAGCTTCATGTTGCCATGGACAGAAAGAAGTGATTCTCTGAGACAGAATGTTACACATGAGCATACAGTATATACCTCTGGTTGGTTGATCAGGTGGCTCAAAATTTAAACTAAACTTTGGTTAAAATACAATATTTTACAAATCAAAATACAGAATACAGAATTATCTGAATTGCCTGATCAGTTTTTCAAGATTTTTCTAAGACAAAAATCAAACAGAGATCCACTGATCATGTGAGCAATCTTGGCATTCTGATTTCTACAGCAGAGAGCAGAACACAAAATATTAAAACACAGGAAATAAATGTTTATTGTTCAACACACAGTGTTATTACAATGCTTAAAAAGTTTTGACATAACATAGTTAAAAACACACATATTATTGCACAAACTGTTCCTTATCATAAAATACACCTAAACCATATATAAATATTATTGCACAAACTGTTCCTTATCATAAAATACACCTAAACCATACATAAATATTATTGCACAACTTTCCCTTTTCATGAAATAAATTCAAATACAACAACAAATACAATTTTCATAAAGTACAGTGCAGTACTCTTTAATTCATTTTGCTAGCCCTGGTTGTCTGACAGGATCTTGTTCAAACTGTCCACCATTCCCTTTAATTAATGTCTTTTCTTCCTTTTTAGGGCTGTGGGCAGAGCCTACAGCCATTTTGCAACAGCTTTTTAACTCTGAAAATGGCTGATCTCACAACCTCTTCTGTTGGACTTTTGGAAGTATCCTTCTGAAAGCTCAATGGAGCTGAAAGCCCTCTGCCACAATTGGCACACGGAATAACAGCCACACTATTTTGGCTATTACTTCCCACATTCTGATGCATGCACTGCGCATGTATATGAGTCATGCACATGCACGGAGTCATGCGCATGAGCAGTGATGCAGTGTTGCCATGTTGTGTATGGCACCATGCCATACTCATGAGGGAGCAATCTTAGACCTCATACTTTCAAATGGGGGCAGTGAGAGGATCTCAGATCTAGAAGTGGTTTGCCATCTGGGAACAAGTGACCATCAAACAGTGTGGTTCACATTAAACTCAGCTACAGAGTCAAGCCATACAAAAGTGAGGGTACTGGACTTCAGGAGGGATGACTTTGGCAAGATGGGAGAGTGCCTCAGAAAAGCACTAGCAAACAGGCTAGAAGGAGGGGGGTGGAGCAACAATGGGGAATCATCAAAACTGCCATCACAGAGGCAACAAGCCTTTGTGTGAAGCAAATAAACAAATCAAAATGAAAGAAAAAGCCACCATGGTTCTCAAAAGAGGTGGCTAGGAAAGTCAGGGAGAAAAAGATAGCATTCAGGAATTATAAGGAAACACAGAAGGAGCAGGACAGAGAGCTGTACCAGTTAAGGCAGAAGGAAGCAGGGACGGAGGGAAGTCAGAATAGCAAAGGCCCAAACTGAGGAAAAGATAGCCAACTTGGTTAAGAAGGGGGATAAAACCTTTTTTAGGTACATCAAAGAGCATAGAAAGACAAATGGAGGGATAGTGACACTGAATAGAATGAATGGTGGGTGTGCAGAAGGGGACAGTGAAAAAGCAGGGATACTGAATGAATATTTCTGCTCAGTATTCACAAAAGAGGAGGGGGGGGAAGTGCCTAATCCAATTAACAGAAGCACTCTTGATAGATGGGTTGATCCCAGCCCTTTCACAGAAGAAAGGGTTCTGCAGGAGCTCCTAAACCTGAAGGTGGACAAAGCAATGGGGCCTGATGGAATTCACCCCAGAATTCTAAAATAATTAAGGGGGGAACTAGTGAAACCACTGACTACTCTTTTTAATAAATCATGGGAGGATGGTGTGGTACCTGAGGACAGGAGGAAGGCAGATGTGATTCCCCTTCACAAAAGTGGGACCAAGACAGAGGCAGGAAACTATAGACCTGTCAGTTTGACCTCTGTGGTAGGGAAAGTGATGGAGTCACTTCTGAAGGAAAGAATTGTTGAGCACCTTGAGGCTAGTGGGGCTCAGGACCCAAGGCAGCATGGGTTCACAGCGGGAAGGTCATGTCAGACGAATCTAATTGATTCCTTTCTCTGGGTGACCAAAGTAGTAGACCAGGGAGGGGCTGTGGACATGGCCTACCTAGACTTTAGCAAGGCATTTGACATAGTCCCACACAAAAGATTAATAGTCAAATTAACCAGCCTGGGAATGGGTCCCAGGGTGGTAGCCTGGGTAAAATATTGGCTGGACAACAGGACACAGAAGGTAATTGTAAATGGAGTCCACTCTGAAGAAAGAGAGGTTACTAGTGGGTACCACAGGGTTCATTACTGGGTTCAGTCCTTTTTAATGTCTTTATAAGTGATATTGCAGAGGGACTGAAAGGAAAAGTATGCCTCTTTGCAGATGACACAAAGATCTGCGACAGGGTTGATGCACAAGGAGGCATGGAAAGGATGAGAAGGGACTTGGCAAGGTTGAAGAAATGGTCAGAAGTATGGCAGCTAGGATTCAATGCAAAGAAGTGCAAAATAATGCACCTGGGAAGCAAGAACCCAGGGGAAGATTACACAATGGGGGGAGGTAGTAATAACAACAAAAAAGGAAAGGGACCTGGGGGTAATCTTATCAGATGACCTTAAGGTTAGCAAGCAATGTGAGAAGGCAGTAGGGAGGGCTGGGGGTATACTGGGATGCATAGGGAGAGGCATCACCAGCAGAAAACAGGAAGTTGTTATCCCTCTGTACAGACAGTTGGTGAGACCCCATCTGGAGTACTGCATCCAGTTCTGGAGACCTCATCTCCACAAGGACATAGACAGGATAGAGACAGTCCAGAGGAGGGCAAGTAAAACAGTGCAGGGTCTGCAAAAGAAGCCGTACGAGGAGAGACTAAAGGAGCTTAACATGTATACCCTTGAGGAAAGAAGGAAGGGGGGGACATGATAGAATTTTTTAAGTACTGTACCTCAGTGGAATCAACAAAGTCCAAGAGGGTAGCATCTTTCAGAAAAAGAGACATGCATGAACAAGGGGACACAATTTAAAAATAGAGGCGTTTCCGGGCAATGTGAGGAAGTATTTTTTCACAGAGAGGGTAGTGGATGCATGGAACAGCCTTCCTGAGGAGGTTGTGGGGTTTAAAACTGTGGGAGAATTCAAGAATGCATTGGACAGACATAAGGCAGTTCTTGTAGGGGGTAGGAAGAAATAGGCTGTTGGTTAACTAGGATCTGCGGCCTATCCTGTAGGTAGGGAAATGGGCAGACTAGGTGAGCCAAGCGGTCCTTATCTGCAGTCAAAGTCTATGTTTCTACGTTCCTATTCACTGTTTGTGCCCCCTCCTGAAGTCATGGCCATCTCGTGTCACACACTGGGAGCCCACCCCAGTGTGCGGAATTGTTTTTTTGTCTATAAATTAGAAAATGGTCCCTTGTCGGTTTTGTTTTTTTCTGGTGCCTCCTGCCCAAATTATGCCCAACATGGGGTACCCAATCCCCATGTCAGCATTCATGTGGCACACTGGGAGCCCACCCCAGTGTGCCAAAATATTTTGTTTCCATTTTTCTTTGTCCTGTTCCTGTAAAATTGAAATCGGTCCCTCGCTGTCGGTTTTGTTTCCCTGTGAAACTAAAAATGGTCCCTCGTCATCACTGCAGTCTCCCTCCCACTATGCACCCACCTCCCCATACATCCCTTACCCCATTCTTAGCTCTGGAGGACGGTGCTGTCATCTTCTGTGGACCAGAATACATCCGTACTCTTCAAAGCCCAATCGTGAACTGAAAAATTAAAGGTAAGCATGTTATACAACCATTCTATGGGGTTTTCAACTTATGCTGCTATCTCAGCCACTTCTTGGAATTTTTTCCAAACATTTTCAACATGGGCTTCTTGGGACCCCTCCTCATGAACACTGTCATTGTCATTTTGTTACTCTGTCCCGAAAGATGATTTTACGGTCACTGCACAGAATCACCTTTCAGGACTGATTCATGAAATGAAAGTGTCACTGTTTATGAGGTGGGGTCCCAAAATGCCCATGTTGCAAATCTGGTGAAAAAAATTCCAAAAAAATGACTGCGTTATGAGCATGCATTGCACAGTTTCTACGCACGCTCCTAATGTTGCTAATTTTTTATATTTTCACTCCACATTTTTAACATTGTCATTTTTGCACACCTCCTCCACAACAGTACAGCTGTCATTTTCCACAACCTGCCTGAAACATGTTTTCACACCTGTGGCGTAGAATAGAGTGTTTGCTCTACGCAATCACCTTTTGGTAAAATTAAACAAAATGACACTTCCACTATTCATGAAGAGGGTCTAAAAAAGGCCATGTTGAAAATTTGGTGATACAATTCCAAAAAAAATTACTGCATTATGAGTGTGTGCTGCGCAGTTTCTACGCACGCTCCTAACATTGCTAATTTTTAATATTTTTAATAGAGGGTGGTGGAGCCATGGAATGCACTGCCTAGGGGGCTGGTGGAGGCAGAGACAGTGGAGGGGTTCAAGAGGAGGTGGGACAGGTACAGGGGAAGGGTTCTGGAAGCAAAATCCAATGCAGCAAGAATATCCGGAACTGGGAAGGGAGAAGCCAGAGAAGGCGAGGGGGACAGCAAGGTCAGCACCCAGGTTGGGGACTGACCAAACGAGCAGACACGAAAGACCATTAGGCCTATTCTGCTGGCATTTTAGTATGTTAGTATGTTAGTAATATTTTCACTTCACATTTTTAACATAGCTATTTTTGTACACCTCCTTTACAACTGTACATCTATCATTTTCCACAACCTGCCTGAACTATGTTTTCACACCTGTGGCACAGAATAGCGCATTTGGTCTGCACAATCACCTTTCAGGACAATCGAACAAAATGACACTGGCACTGTTCATGAGAAGGGGTCCAAAAAAGGCCATGTTGAAAATCAGGTGCACCACCTCCAACATATGGCCATGTTACACCTGGGCACTGAATAATTTCTATGCACATGTGTCACTTTTGTCACTTGGTAGCGCTTCACAGCCCTATCTGCTCTGGCCAGAGTTTGTTTCTTTAGCTATGGTCAGTAAATAATTCCCTAAGCGTCTAATAGTAAATTCATATTTTGTAGAAAAAAGAATGTGTGTTAACATTTGCTTCTGCTCTCCAATATCTTCCTGTCTAGGACATCTGAATGTATTAATCAGAACATTTGTACTATTGGAGTCGTATCGACTACAGGTCCATAGGACATGTAGTAAGTCTTCCACCTCTCCACTACCACAACCACATTTAGGTAATGTTTGTCTTGTAGCATCAAATCTAGCTAATAACATATTACTTTCTTGTATCTCAAACTTGTATCTTGTAAATGTTGCCCTGATCTTTGAGTCTAATAATACATCTAGATAATACTGAAATTCATAGCTTTCCATTTTGTTAGCATAGCATTTCAAGTACTTAGTATCTTTAATATTTTTTCTCCACCTTTATCCAATATTCCGTTATCCTTTTTGTAATATAAGGTGTATACTGTTTACTCAAGGCTATATGTTGTTTGTGGCACTCTAGGAGGTGTAAGGAATCATATTGTCCTAAAGCTGCTCTAATACTCTTGTACCACTTTGAATCAAGGCACTTTCTATCCACCCATTGTTCTTCTTCTTGTAGACATGTCCCTGCCATTCTATCTTGTGGGGGTCTAGTTAGTCTCTGACAAACAAGTCATTTACATTATCTAAACCCAGCTCAGCTCTTATATATATATATATATGGCTGGGAAAGAGTGCCCCACTGCAAGAACTTTCTCAAGATTTTGTAAACTGGAATCATCAGTTTATTTCTATTAGTACTATCCCATATCTCTGCCCCGTATATTAATTGGGCATGGTACCACATTTTTATTGCTTCAATCAGTGGTCTTAATGTTAACCCTCCATAAACACAATTAAATATGTATAAAGTATTAGCTGTCTTTTTTAATTTGTCTAATGTCTTTTCAGTGTGCTCTGTCCACTTTCCATTTGTTGTGAACATTACACCTAGATACCCTTATTTTTTTTCCTTTTCAAAAAATTGTAATTTGTGTTTTCGTGAGGTTTATTTCCAATTGCAAATTGCCAGGAATTTCATGAAGCATGTTAATCTTTTGTTTTGCAATCCTAATTTAGTTAGTGCCAGTAGAATAATGTCATCTGCAAAGGCCAGAATGCCACATTTTTCATCCATTATTTTAGGAGAGCCTGTACATGACTCACCTATTTTTTCCTGCAATCCATTAATTTATATTGAAAAAAGGGTCAGACCATCATACACCCCTGACATGCCCCTTTGGTGATGGATATTGCCCTTGATAATCTGCCTTTTGGGCCTACTCATATTTTTGCCCATGTATCCGTATACAATGTTTTAATTATAGTAATCAATTCATCGTTTATACATCGTGCCTTCTTGATATCCCACAATATGGTCCTAGTAACTGTATTAAACGCTGCTCTAAAATCAACATAAAGCACATATATTTTCTGTTTTCTTAATATTATATATTTTTCTATCAGATGATTTAGAATAAAGCAGTTATCTAAAGTGCTACAGTTGATCCTAAAGCCTGCTTGGGTCTTATTAATACCACCTGTCCTTTCAATCTCTGTCTTCAATTTTCCCAGAAAAACATTTTTAAACTTACATCTAATAGACTTATAGATCTGTACGTTGCTGGATTCATGACATTCCCTTTTGTATGTATTGGGACTATTGTAGCACCTTTCCAGGTTTCAGGGAAGGTGAGGTCACCTATATACTTATTAAATAAATCAAAAAAGGGAGCAGACCAAAAAGCTTCATTTGGTAGAAAGACTTCTGCAGTAATTTGATCAGCTTTATTTGATTTTAGTTCTTGAATAGCAAAATAGATCTCTGATCTTGAGATATTAATCATCCTACTCCTGTCTGATTTCTCAAGAACTGGGCACAATTTACTGGTTCTGGTGTATAAAGTTGTAAAATGTTCTACCCAAATATTCTCTTGAATATAGGTATCTAAATCATTTTTGTGGTTGCTTGCACCTTTTGCCACTAGGGCCCAGAACTCCTTAGGATCACCTTTTTCAATAGTCTTAATCATTATTTCCCAGTTATGCTTAGTATACTGTAGTTTTTTAGCTTTCAGCAGTTTTTCATATTTATTCCTTTCTTGTTTTACTATTAAATACTTTTCTTTTTCTCTAATTCTTCGTGCTTCTCTGATCTTTTTTGTTAGCTTTTTTCCTGATGACATTGTTTATCAAACCACCCACATAATCTCCTATCTTTTGTCTTATTTGTATATTCCTCATAAATACTTAGCCTTATTTCCTCAAAAAGAGTCCTTAGATGATTCAATATCTGGTTAGTAGTCAAAATATAGACTACTTATAAACTTTTGTGTTAGTTCTGATAGTAGTATATGACTTACTGCAGTCTCAGTTTGCCCATCCCATTTTAGTTTCTTATTATTTTTAATTTCCATAATATATTCTTCTGGTATTCTTGATTGTTCTGTACCCTGAGGTATAGGAGACAGACCTGTTAATATTAATGGTAGATGGTCTTAACAGCCTGGAGGGAATAAATATAGCTTCCAAACAGGAGGGATCTCCATTCCAGAGGGCTAGGTCTAAGAGAGAGGCACCACAGGGCTTTACGTATGTACATAATAATAATAATTTTAATAATAATTTCATTTGTATAGCACCTTTCAATATATCAAGGTGCTGAACAACTTTAAAACAATTCAAACACTACATAGAACAACACATGTACATAAAATCAGCATACAACAAGATGAAATATTTGATAATAAAATCCAAGCATTAATAAATAACAATTGTCTAAAAAGCCATACTCCACAAGTAAGTTTTCAAATCCTTTTAAAAGTTCACGGAGGTGCACTGCCGTAACCGACATGGTAGAGAGTTCCAAAGAGTGGGTGCAGCATGTCTAAATGCTCTGCTGCCAGAAGATTTTAAACTCACTCTTGGGATCTCTAACAACCCCATGTCGGCCGAGCGGAGTGATCGGTCAGGGCAGTAAGGCACCAGGAGGTCTTTCAGATAGGCTGGACCCTGGTCGTGAAGGGCTTTAAAAGTCAACAAAATGACTTTAAAGGTACATCTTCCCTGTATATCCCCTTTCAACCTCACATTAAGGGGATATAAATTAGCCAAAGACATTAATTTTAACAATCTCATTCCGCCACAAATCTGTTTATTTTCTTGAGTGTTTCTTTCATATTCCTGCTGTAGGATCAGGTAACCGAAAAAGTTATTATCCATTAATCAATCAAATTTGCCAATTCTAGCATTAAAGTCACCTAACAGCAGTATATTTAAATTGGGAAATCTTTTAAGTACATCTGTAAGTATTTTTCAGATCTATCCCATACATCATTGTGGCAGTACTTAGATCCAATGGGTGGTATCATTCACCAGAATAATCCTCCTATCCTGGAACAGCCTGCCCTAAGAGGTTGCAGGGGTCAACTCTGTGGGGGGGGATTCAAGAATGCATGGGATAGACACAAGGGAACCCTGACTACAAAGGACAACTAGAGTGTCAAAATAGGTTTAAAACAAATGGGCAGACTAGATGGACCTACGTTAGTGGTCTCCATCAACTTCTGTGTTTCTATGTTCTATCCTGTATTTTTATCAAAGAAACAATAAAGTTTCTATCCAGGTAAAGATTGTTGAGAACATCACATATTCCTATTTTAACATATGTTATCAAGCCTCATGAAGGCCTGCCAAACTTACTTTCCCTTGTTGCAATATTCTGAAGTACCTTATATCCATTCCAAGAGGCTTGTTCCTCACTTTTGTGCCAGGTTTCCTGACAGCTATGTCACCTTTATTAATAAATTCCTTAAAATCATTTTCAGCAAACTTATTGCCAATCCCTGCTAAATTCCAATATAATTATTTTAACTTGATTGCCTTTTTGTCCCTTGTTGTTCAATTCCATTGAGTGTATAGAGGCTTCTTCATTTAAACTTGTGATCAGTCATTTATATAGTAGTTCTATTCTCTTCTCCTTGTTCAAATAATCTCCCAGATCATTCTCTTGATTTCCAACTTGGGGGCTGCTCTCAGCTTCCTTTTCTAAATCTGTACATCAATTTAGTCCATTTAGATCTACTAAGAGCAGTCCCAAAGCATCCAATATCTCCCTTTTTTGCAGGAGTTGCTGAGCAATTTCTTCACTTTTTATAACTATTTCAATCTGTGTGGAGTCCTGCCTTCAAATTACATCTTGTACTCCCTGATTTCCCAATCTTATATTCATACAGTTTACAAATAAGTTACAAATAGAACCTTTTAGTCTATGATTGCTTACCTTATTCATCCTTTACATTCCAAATAATGATAGCACCACTAGAGCATTAGTATACCCTGGATTTCCCTGATTGACATTAAATCTCTCTCTCTCTCTCTCTTTGGGAAGGATACTTTTAGGCCTTTAAAGTTTAACAGATGTTCATTTCTTCAAATATAATTAGCTACCTTAGCAGATGCAAAGTAGACTTCAATGGTATTAATACGACCATCCTGACTTTTCTTAATTCTCAGAATATCCTTATCCAATATATCTAGTTTGGCTGGCAAGAAAATTTCCTGTATTGTGCATTGCTTTAATATTTCATTGGAAAAAGAAGGCCAGTCCACTTTGGTAGTAAAACGTAAGTATGGTACATTTGATTCTTGCACAGTTGATCCATTGCCCTGCCCAGTGTTGTTACTTGCTCCAGTGTTTGCAGTAACTTTATTTTTATTCATCTTATGTTCCCATACCCCCCAGTCCGGCCACGCTAAGGTTGAGCAGAGGGGGAAGGTCTTTGTTCTTAATATTAACTCCTCCTTTACAACAACAATCACTGAACAACAAGAATTCCTGTTCCAAAATCGAAAGTTTTTTCCTAATTTACTGTTACAAAATAATTGCTCCATCATTATTTCTCCTCCAGCTTCCTGATTCAGTTTTATCTTTCCATATTCCTTACATAATTCTCCTTTGTCAATATTGATTGGCATGTTCTTTTCTTTAGAAATATTACCTGCCGACTTTTTATTTTGATTATTGCTTTTCTTTTCTTTTTATTTACATTTTTTCTGCATTCTTACATGATTCTTCTATCTTTGTATTTTCCTTTTTTTTCTACTCTTTCCTTTTTTCTTGTTATTATATTTCTTTGCTTCTGGTGTACATGGAATAATTACCACAGAGAAATCGGGTCTCAAACCATTAGTTATGTTCTGGGGTTCTGATACCACTACTGAATCAGATGATTTGGGTGGACAAATTTCTTCTAGTTCACACATCATGGTGACTAGTTTAGCATCAACCACAGCTACATCATACCTAGTATTCCCAATGTTATTCCTAAGAGCAACTATTTGTTCCATAAGAAGCAGATTGGATGTATATTGGTGGCCTAGAAGTGCTACCAGTTCTTCACTTAAGCAATCTGCCACATAGTTAGGTTTTGCAAACCCTGGTTCCAAAGTTACTCCATTAGGTTTTATTATTTCCCTCCATCTATCCTCACTTGTAGATCCATTGCATTTTGCCTTCATTATGAGTTCTTACAGTTTTAGAGCTGTCTAAAGATATATCTGTATTGTAATACTTGTCCAGTCTCTCTGAAACCAAAGCAAAAGAGCTACCAATGCTCACAATACATTGGTTAGTTTCATCAAAATTTTAATCTAATCTCTGTCATTTTTCCAAGCTATTCTCTGTTAAATTCTGGAGAATCTGCATGGCATGGGTAGCACCCTCCTTATCAACTGATTGTTTAGGGGTAGAGGTCTTCTCAAGCTCTATGTGATTCTGATATGTTGGATGATCCATTATTTTTGTTTGCTTGGTGCTTCTCATCTTTATTTTACCATCATCTATAATGGACTGTCTGAGCAGGGGTAAACAGTTATTTTGATTCTGATGTTATAATCTTGTATTTACCATTTTTAGATGCTAATTTAAATACAAAATTATAAAGTTAGCTAGAGCATAGCTATTTCAAGTTTGTATATATTATGTTAGATGGAGATTAAACAACCTCTGGGATACAATACTTAAACATTGAAAAAGGAAAGGAAAATGCCATTTTGATAGACTTTGCATAAAAGAAGAAAAAAAGAAGAATGAGTGCAATTCAGTTACAAAATATAAAATCATCACTTGAAAAAGAGTGGAGTTTCCCATGGTTCTATGTTGGGGTCTGTGTTGACTTATAAGCTGAATTTGTTCCGAGTCTTTATACTCTTGGAATTCTCTAGCTATTTCCCAAGTTTCAAATTAAATTCAGTTCAATTTACATCTACCACATCTTGGTACCACTAGTTCCATTAGTCTAACTTGGAAAATACTGCAGGGTTTTCTCTGAAATTCTTCTTGTATGCATTCTTGCACTCTTAAGATTTGCTACTTCATGCATAAAAATCTTCTCCTCTGGTACTACTCTTTGAGTCCTGTTATATTCCAAAGCCACTGCCCAGTTAGCTTGAAAACCACGTGTTCCAACCAGGTTAGTGTAGGCACAATAACTGATAGCCCAAGCCACTAAAAAAATAAAATGAAAAAACAAACAGGGAATCAGTGGCTATTTAGTTAAATTAGTATACACTGTTAACATTTTCTATAAAAACAGTGCCTTTATTTAATTCTGTTACTCAAATTCCCATATAAAATGCTAAACCATTCTTCTCTAATTTTTAGTTTATTATCCAGGCTAAAGATAGTAAATCCATATAGCTGGATGAAGTACTTGCTTATATCTCTTGTTTAAAACCTTATTGCAAGAAGTAAACTCCTAAATCTCCGAGCCTTCATCAGCTGCTTGCAAGCAAAAACTACCGGTACACAAATTGGCCTGTCATTATGTATCTACCAAACCACCCCTAGCATAAAATCTGGTTGGGGTAGGGGTTAAGCACTGTTCACTCAAGAGAATAATTAATAAAACAATTTAAAATGTATTCGGTCAGCTGGCAGGGTGGGGCAGAGGGCTGAGGCACTGGTGCTTTACCTTGCACCACCTGGTGACCTGGGTTCAGAACAGACTCAGGCACCAGAGGGTCGGCTGGGGAAGGAGTAGGATTGAGTGTCCAGAGGGCTGCTCTCCTCTCCTCTCCTGGGGTGTGTTGGGGAATTGTGTCACTCTGTAGCAGTCCCCAGTGGAGACCAGGGGAACCTCAGTTGTGACGTGAGTAGGGGAATCGGAGGAAAAACTAGAAAAATGGTATCTCCTCTTACCGGATGATGGCTGCCCAGACCAGTGCCTCCCCGAGCTCCATGACAGCCGACCCTGCCACAGCAGCACCCAGGGCCAATGCCTAGGCCAGTAGGCCATTTCTCCTCGGAAGAGGAGGACCCACCAGACGAAGGGTCACGTTGGGTTACCCTGAGGTGGCTGCAATGTGGGGTCGAGATTGGCAGTGGTGATGGAAGAGGTGAGAGTCCTTGTGGTAACTGGCCTGAAGGAGAGGTAGGAGAGGGTCACAGGGGAGATAAACAGATAAAGCAAAAAAAAAAAAAAATGCTCGGTCGGTCACCAACTGAGAGGTGTGCGTCGTCTTCTCTCTACTTTTAGTGTGTATGTGAGAAAGACACCACACATGCACTTTAATACCCTTACCACAGTTTGAACCTCTCTGCCACTCCCCTATTGTTCCTAACAAGCATATGACCCCTTTTTACCCAGGAATAATAAAATGTATTTTTAAAGAAAAAGAGGAATAAAAGGAATATAAAATTAAAACATACAATATAAACATAAAATAATAAGCTTCAGAAACCAATGAGGCACACTGATATTTATATGCTAGTCAATGACACCACTGTATTAACACAATTGGTACCAAAAAAATAATATGAAAGTTTTTATAAAAACAGGGTAGTGTGCTGAACACAATTCAGTTTGTATATGTTCCTTTATTTATTGAACATCTCGATCTCTGGTACCCTCAGAATGTTTCTGCACTTGCCTGGGAAGCTGGCCTAAATCAGTTTGCCATAGGACTGCTTTGCTCATTTCTCCAAACTGCTCCGAACAGTATCTTGCCAAATGTTGCTCTGCCTGGCATTAGCAGAGACCACCAAACTCCAATGTCCTCCTGCAACAGACAAGAAACGAGAAAGAGCAGCGCACCCAAGCTCAGGCTCACAATAAGATGGCCTGGTAGGATTGCAAACTTCACAACATAGATGGCATACCTGTTGTAGGAATAAAACTAGCGACGCAACCTTGCTATCTGTGTTTACTCCTCAGGCACAGACGCGTGTAGCAAACTCTGGCTTCCTCACAGCTCAGCTCCACCACTAAAACACTGAAGTTCAGTACAAATAGTGCACAGAATATGGACTAAATAATAATACAATAACAATAATGCACAATTAGTATAATAGTAATGATTAAAAAGCAAATTTCACAGTCCTTTTGACTTTCATGCATAAATGACCCCTTCTTGCATTGATTTTGGAATTGTTTTTCATTACTGTCCTCTGCAGTTAGTTTTAGCATTCTGAGCTGCTAAAAACTGCAGGGTGTACCAGAGCTTCTATAGTAAGCCTGGTGTTGCTGTGGGCCCAGGGTTGTACTGCTGACATCACTATAGGGCAGAGTAAATGTAACAAACAAACAAACAAAAAGAAAACCATACTGACAAGGCATTTGGATTTTGGCATAATGCATTGCTAACAGAGTGACTTGGGGAAGAGGGAACAGTGTGTACACTGAGTACTGGTAGTTTCCCTTGCAACAATGTTGCAACTAGAGGGTACTGCACAGTGTGAGTCACTCCTCTGTCCTATAGTGATGTCATCAGGAGTCAGCAGCCCAGCAGCTGAACAGCAAAGGCAAGTGCAGCAGGGCTCCAAAACAAATCCAAAGTATGGAAGACAGAGTAAACCTTGGCCAAAAATAACAAATGCACACACCCTTTCAGGTCTAGTACTGTGTATAATGACTACAAGATGTAATTTTTTGGACCATTATGAAAGGTGCCTTTTAAAGCTATAGCTGAAACTGGAGTCAGTGCTGAGTAGTCATACTAGAGTCAGCACTGAGAAGCAAATTAGAGAATAAAATAAGGAATATAAAGTAAAATCCCTTTCTCAGTCAGGAGGACACGGCTTTCAGGCACAGTTCATGTTGCCAGTAGTCGATAGGCAGTAATCAATAAAAGAGGTTTCCACAGCAATTGTCAGGTCAAGAAGAGGCAAGAAAGAAAAAATAAAAAAGGATTAGTTCAAATCTGCAGTGATTTGTAGTGTTCTCCCTCCACAAACATAGAAACATAGAATTTGATGGCAGATAAGGACCGCATGGCCCACCCAGTCTGCCCATTTCCCTACCTAGTGGATAAGCTGCAGATCCTAGTTAACCAGCAGCCTACTTCTTCCTACCCCCATCCCCTAGAATTGCCTTATGACTGTCCCATGCATGCTTGAATTCCACCACTGTGATTACTGAATCTCCGCCAGAAGTCAACGGGCTCTCCCACGAAACAGACTCCTGGCTGCTGTGTTGGAATATTCGGAAATACAAATTCTTCTGCAGAAAAGTACTGAATGGCACAAGTAAACCTGGAAAGAGTTTGGTCAGCCTTTACATAGGTAACAGTGGCATACTCACCTCTGAGGCCGGGAGATCAGAGGGCTGTGGGTTCAGTTCCCAGATCTGGCACTTGGGTTAATATTGCAATACTGACACAGTAGTGCAGCATGAGAGGGGTACTGCACTTCTGAGGTGCCATCTTTCGGATGAGACTTTAAACCGAGGTCCCATCTGCCTGGATTGGTGGTAGTTCAGGTGGATGCTAAAGATCCTATGGCACTTCTTGAAAAAGAGTAGGGGAACTTTTATTGAAAGGAGGACTCCAGACAAGCATCAAAACAAGTACAATAAAACAAACGCATACAAAAAAGGAGCAAAAAACCTCATAACATAAACAATAGAAACAGAATTAACCCAATCAACTCAGCCATCGGACACAATTTACCCATAAAAGGGAACATTTCATGTGACCATAAGTCTTCATATCAGAGGCGTAAATATTCTGCATCGTAGTGGTTATATTAAAAAAGAGATCATCAAAGGAAACAGTATGCTGTTGAGTAGACTATAAACATCTGGATTGCCAAATATAAAAACGAATAACAAAGAAAATTAACAATAAAGTGTCGGCAGGATACATAGGCCATTCATCCCTATTTGTACCGTACATCAAAGTACCATAGGAAAGCGATAAAAATAAAGGTTCTTTCCATCTATTTGCCAACCAAACCCCAAAAGGTCTAATATAGGGACAATCTAAAAAAAGGTGTTCTTGTGTTTCTAACAAAGAGACGCACGTCTCTCTAGTACACCATCTATCACTGAGTTGCTTATGTTTATTCGTACTACCTACCGGTAATCTACCATAAGAACTCAGCCAAACACTATCCCATAGAAAATCAGGTAAATGTTTATGTGAGAGCAGCATCAGAATCCTTTCTTGAGACTGCGGAGGACAATCCGAAAAAGTTAAGGTATCTGAAAAATCCGCTAAAATAATTAAATTATATACTTGCTTTCTTGACATTGTTTCCAAAAGTGAAACTGTAAGTTTCCATTTCAACAAAAGATGAAAAGCCACAATACCATAACTAGGAAACCTGGGAATCCTTGCCAAAGCGGAAGATTTGCCCTGCTTCCAGAATGGTAAACCCAACACAAACCATAACCTAACACAAGGAAACCAAACCTTCGTACCCGGTTGAAGCAAAGGACAGAAATTATAAGAAAGAAAAATACTCCGGAAAAAAGCCACTGGGTGGACCATACCAACCCCACCCTGTCGTATACCTCTATAAGTGAAACCCCTTTTAATAGGATTCAGTCTGCTCCCCCAAAAGGCTTGAAAAAATATACTATATAAGGGTGTGAAAAGAGACATCGGCGGGGGAAACACATAACTAATATACAAAAAAATCGGTAACAACAAAGTTTTAATAAGCAATACACGTTTTCTTTTGGCTATTTGTTTACCCCTCCATCTTGCTATTAACGACTGAGCAGTATTTAGCTTATGAAGCCAATTTGCATACATCACATCACCATCACTAAATTCAATCCCCAAAATAGAAATCGGAGCCTTAGAAATAACAACACCAGCAATAGTACCAGAGTCTGGGACCGGAGAGGAGCCAAAAGGGAAACCTCTACATTTCTCATAATTAATCTTGGAACCTGAAACCTTGGAGAACAAATCCAATGCAGCACTAATAATAGGCCCTTCTGAAATCTCAGAAAGACAAACAACCAAGTCATCTGCATATGCAAGAATTTTAATTGGCAAGACACTATCTGCAAGATGAACCCCTGCCAGACCCTCATGAACACTAACCATACGAATAAATACATCAATGAAAAACACATACAACAGCGGACTTAAAGGACAGCCTTGCCGAACCCCTCTCTGTACAGCCACTGGAGTACCAACCCATCCATTTACATTTGGAATAAGATAGGCAGAGTGATACAATAACCGTATCCAATCTATAAAACCCTGTGGTACCCCATAAGCGTGCAACACAGAGAATAGAAAATCATGGGAAACATGATCAAACGCTTTTTCCTGATCAAAACTAAGCAAATAACCTTTCAGAAAACCGGACTAAGATGTGGAAAAAAGCTCACGTAGTAACAATAAATTATCATATTGGATTCTACCCGGTATGGAACAAGATTGATTTGGGCTTATCACCGTGTCCACTACCACCGTTAATCTACGAAATAAAATTTTGCTCAAAATTTTTAAGTCCGTATTCAACAAACTCAAAGTCCTCCAATTATGTAAATCAGTTTTCACACCTTTTTTATAAAGCAAGACAACCAATGCTTGATTCATCAATGGGGCCAACCGTGCCGATGTCAACATAAGGTTATACAACTTAGACAACAGCGGGACCAACTCTTCCTGAAAAGTCCAATAAAAGGTCACGCCTAAACCATCCGTACCAGGTATAGAATCCACATTCAATGAAAAAATAGCTTCCCTTAATTCTGATTCTGATATATCTCGCAATAGATGTTGGCAGTCCGCAACACTCAAATGAGGAATTTGTAGCCTGTCAAAGTCTATCAATCCACTCTGTACATCCTCATCCTTCTGATATAAATTACCTAAATAACGTCCAACAACTTCTAGCAAAGCCGTAGGAGTCTTTACCAAGTTGCCGGAGTCATCAGCTAATTCATTAATAACACGTTTACCAACCCGTTCTTTACAATCTTGGAAGGGATCCAACGCTCCCTTATGTAACTTCAAACCAAAACGGTGTTCATGGTCTAGAGACCTAGCCCTATCATATTTATATTCCAACATCTGTTGTTTTATTTTTCTAATTTGAGTACTATAATCCAACCCTTCAGTTTCAGTTAAAGAAATCAATTTCTGTAATTGTGCCCTGAGACTTAAATATTCAAGATATCGTGCATTAATTCTAGAACGAGAATAATTCTGAAAAAAGGATTTCCAATCCTTTTTAGAATCATCCCACCAGGAAGCCTCATCATCATAAAAATCGATAACTGAAAGCCTAGCATACAATTCTGACTTCCAAGCTAGTTGAAGAGATTCATCAGACAACAATGAGGAATTCAACCTCCACAAATTCTTTTTACATCGCGGAGTACCATCCCACGTTAAGGTTACCGAGAGAGACTTGTGGTCGGAAAATTCCCATACCCGTAAATCAACTTTGGTTACTTGCAAAGGGGCGGAAAGGAAAATAAAATCAATCCTTGAAGATAACATACTTTTAAAAAACGTCCTACCACCCGTAGGATGGATACAGCAATACGCATCCTTAAGTTGAGAAGTATCCAAAATTTGCAACAACTTTTGTGAGTCACAAAACAATTTGGACGTCTTCATACCTCTATCAATGACACTAAGCACACAGTTAAAGTCACCAGCCCAAACAATTAAACATGAAGTATACAAATAGGGATGAATGTCATTCAGAAGTGCAACACGAAGTGCTTTAGTCTGTGGAGCATAAATATTAATTAGGCGAAATCTTTCACCCCCAAAATTTAGATCAAGCAATAACCCACGACCTGGACAAATATCCACCATCCTAGAAACCTTTAATGCCGAATTTGTAAATAAAACCCCCACCCCATCACACAGGGTTTCCCCATTTGACCAAAAGGACGGTCCTGCAGACCATAAGTTATGAGCCCGCTGCACCTCACAAAGAGTTTTCAACCTCGTATCCTGGAGACAAATAACATCACTTTGTAAGTGTTGCAAACAGGACAAAGTAGTGACCATCTTTTTATGACTCTTTATGCTATTAACATTGATAGAGGTAAACGTCAAAGAAGCCATAATAAAATAGAGATAAAGAGACATTACAGAAGAACTAGTACCCATACCAAGAAACTAGAAATCAGGGGACTTTAGAAACTCGTCTACACTGAGAGCGTCTAGGAAGACCCTCCGCCTGTATCATGTCTCCTTCATCCTCCTCGGAAAAATTGTCAGAAACCACAGAAGCTCTGGAAGAAAGATCCGAGTCGTTACCATCAGAGTCATCCTTAGATCCCAAAACAGCAAAGCTGTTGCCTTGTTTCCACGACTCAGAAGAAACACCACTGGTAGAGGCCTTAGGTATCTGTTGAGTCAGAACTGGCTTCCCCGATCTATGTCGTTTTTTTGTGGTAACCTTTTTAAAAGATAGGGCTTGAGATGGAGGAGGAGGCATCTCCGTCTCATCCAACTTTTCATCTAAAGGAAGAGCAGACTGAGTGGGTAAGGAGACTACAGTGGAAACTGCCACCTAGGGAGGCTGAGACTTGGTATCTGACCCATCCACCGGTACAGAAGCACAAAGCCCTGCGTTTGCACCTGAATGAGAAGAAACACTAGGGAGTGGCGACTGAGGAAGTGAAATTCCAGGAGAAGGGGGTCGAGGGGGAACACTGCCAGTTTGCTGAGCAACCATAATCAAATCCTCATGTGAAGGACAATCATCCCTATTATGGGATGCCCAAGGACATTTGGCATACCCATGTCCGGTCTGTTCATATAAATTGCATTTAAACAAATTTAGACACTTAGTAGCCAAATGCCCAAATTCAAAACAATGGGAACATCGAGGGGGATTCACAAGCTGTATTAAGATGAGTACGTGAACCACATTTAAAACATGACTTCAGTTGACCCACATAAAACAAACTTCCTCTATCCCTTCCCAAAAAGAAACTGTTGGGTAAATGTTGAGGGCCATTACTGGAGGCAAACTGTTTAACCCTTAATTTCCAACCCCCGTTCCAAATCTGCTCACTATCCAAAATTGGTACTGGTTTATATAGAACTTCACATCTCCTACGTAACCAAAAAAGAATGTCCTCGATGTGTACCCCCTCATTATAAAACAAAATGGTAATCAATTTTACAGACGGTTTAGTAAGGGGCACTGCAAAAAAAGGTATCCAGAGAGGAGAGTTCTTAACAACCTGGAACATAGCCCAAAAACGCTCTAAACCTGAAGGAGTTTTAAAGCTAACATCATAATTAGAGTTTCCCAAATGAATTAGTGCATAGATATCAGCAGACAAAAATTTCATTGAACCTTTTAGCAAAACCTTAGCAATATAGAGTCTGTCAGGCAGATCTTCCAAGCCACCTTTATAAATCAACCGCACTGCATTCCTTCAGGGAGCCGGTTCACCCTTATTAGAGAAAAGGTCTGAAAGTTTAAATTGGGGGGGGGCCCTCCATAGACTGCTCAGGATCTGGAACCTTCACCTCAGGCATTATAGTTATAGTAGAGGAGAGATTAACTGGTGCAGAAACCGGAACAATAGTGACCAAGGAAGGTGACTGCTGTACAGGTAATGAACTGTGGCAGCAGCAGTCGAGGAACAAGAAGCAACAGAGGCAGTGTAGTGATAGTATAATATGTTGATTATTGTCACTCCATTTTGTATGCTATTTCATGTAATGTATGTCATTTTATACTCCATTTTGTATTGTGTGACTCCATTTTACATGCTGCTTCATTTAATTGGTGTTTTGCTCTTTAGATAGCCTCATTATTATGTTTTGCTTCAGACAGTGTATTTTGCTGACTTGAAGGTCGCATATTATCAGGCAACCTGTTTTTGTAGTTTTGTTTAAACTTCTGCTTAGCTCATAGTGTTCTAGGCACCTGGCCAGTGTTTGGAGCACAATGACCTAGCAGGTGTAGGGAATTCTGAGCAGTCCTTATGGTGTGAATTTGCAGCATCCTGGGAGCCCAGCCAGCTTCTAGAATGTGGGAAAACAACACTATGAAGGCTGCACGATTATTTTTAGCATAGAATAAGATATAAATGTAGCTTTCTCAATGCCTGGTTGGAAGCCTCATCTGCAGGGTGGACGCATCGCTGTGGAACTTTCTCCGGTTCAAAACTCCTGGCCAGGCTGTGAGATGATTTAGGGCTTCCCAGCTACTGGGAAAAGGCTTGGATGATGCTTTATTGAATCGGTGATGTATCATGTTTTGCTTAATTGAAGTATATATTAATGCTGATAGTAATATTGCTAATGAATGAATGCTAAAGTGTAATCATTAATGCTGATAGTGACATTGCTGCTAAATGAAGTGTAATTATCTTTTGCTTGCAATAAATTGTGCTGATGTGTGAATGCCAAGTGTGATTATTCCTTTGTGACTCTTTGATTAGGCAAGACAGGCAGTAACAGGGGAATGATACCGCTGCACAGTAACATCTGCAGGATCCGGCACCCAGCTACCATTGGGGTGTTGCAGCCATCCTGCTGCCGCTATGGCAGACTCAGGTGACCAACCTGAAGAATCAGTAGCAGCCCTCATGGGTCTTGCACTCAGAACAGTTGGGGAATGCACAAGTTCAGAGGACAAAGGGGAGACAGGAGCAGTAGAAGGAGTCCCCAGGCCATGTACAGCATTTCCAGTACCCACACACTCTGTCCTGCCTCCCGCCACCAAATCAGTTAAAGCAGACTGTAGAACATCACCCTGAAGCACCACATTTGTCATACCCATCCGTTTAAGTGAAAGCAGTGCAGCAGAAGGAACCAGACCTCGGGGATCCGTCGCTACTTCAGACCGACCTCCAAGTTCCGAAACAGGATCCAAAAAACAAGCAGGAGATAATGGAGGCTGCAGAGAAGAAACGGACTGCCGCCGAGGAGCAGAAAGGCATGGCAGAGCTGTAGTGCTAACGTCACTAGATCGCTACCCGGAAGTACGGGAAGCTGAAACGGCCACACCAGGAGAAACCATACGCAAAGCAGTAATTTCATTCACCAGCTGCAGTTTGCGATGAGCGCAGTGCTCAGCTTCTGAAAGCACTTCCTGAAGCAGGAGTTTCTTGTGAGTAAGTACCGCATCCGATTCCAACTGAGTACCACACGAGTCAGAAGTGCCAGAAATTCCAGATCGTACCTCCTCATTCAAGTCGAAAAATTCCATAGGCAAAGAAGCGTCCTGTAGAACTGTAACCAGACTTTCAGCCTCTGATTCCACCGGATCAGGGGAGGAGGCCCACTCCCCTGTCTCCACCACCTCCATACTCTCCGATGCCTGAGCAGGAGTGGCCATCTTGCGTCCATCCACCAAAGGTTCCCCCTCTAAAGAGTAGGGGAATTTCCCTGGTGTCCTGGCCAAATTTCTCCCATTCACTAAAAATACCACCAACAGCTTAATCTGGTTTCTTTTCAGTTGCTTACCATCTGTATCCTTCCTCCCGGTCACCCCTGAAAAAGGGACTTCTAGGCCCAGTGGGCTTACCGGGTCAACAAAATTCAATAAATGAATAAGTACTTGTTCTAAAGTTAATGAGCGCTTCTCATCAAACTCTTGTTGTGCTGGTTCCACCAGCAACAGCATGCAGCCACTCTCTCATTGTCCACGTAATGGCCTCTGATGTCCAGCCAGATCATTCAAACACAGACTCAAGGGGCAGGATTCACTAACCTCTGAAAAGTCCCGCAGTTGTGGGAAAACCTCAGCACAAGAGGGTTGCCACTTAAGAGCCTGCAGGTTACCCACAGCGGCGGGTATTCAGAAAGGTAGAGCCGGATTACGACTGGCTCCATGAATTACGGCAGCATTCGGGTGTTGTTGCCAGGGACAGCACCGCAGCTGTGGGAGGCTGCTATGGCCAGTGGGACCCGCCGTAACACCATCTGCAACTGCTGCGGCTGTAAATCAGACACTCCACAGCTGCAGCGATTTCGGAGCACCACTGGGGTTGCAGAGTGGGACTTAGTCCCAAAATGCATTGTGAATCCTGCCCAATTTGACAGGTATGCTAATATTTTTTTATTAACTGCAGCTAAAACTAGCTTTTTGTAAAAACATTTTTCGTTGAACTGCTGCACTAGTGACTGAGATATGAACTGTGTGCAAGCTGGTGCTAAGTGTTTTGTGCTCAAGATACTCTGCATGTGGCACAAAATGAGGTGCTGTGTGTTAGAAACACAGTGCTAAAGCCTTGGGTTGTTCTAATGGATTTTCAGTACACCTCCTCCCATGCTGGTATTTAAATCTATCCAGCCGGCTTTCACTTCTAGAAAAGGGATAATCAGTATTAACCTGCTGTGGAAATGCAGTACCTCTTCTTTTTAAATTGTTCCAGAGATCAGTTGCCCTTTAGACTAATTCTGAACAAACCACATAAAAAACGCTTTTCCAGGGAATCATCCCTGCATGAGTGCATTTATTTATTTTTATTTATTTCAATTCTAGGATTACAATTACCTTTGAGCCCAGGTCTCTTTTACAAAGGTTCCACGTCAAGACATAGGTAACACATGACAATAGGCAAAATTGTTACACAATAAGGGTAAAGGATACCAAATTAAATTCAAACAGACAAGGAGAGGGTAGAGTGGAAAAGGAAGAGGACAGTGGGGGGTGGTAGAAAGAATGGGAGGGATACGGGGAGGTAAGAGAATGAGAAGAGAGGAGAGGAGAGGAGGGGGGTAGGTAAGAATAAGGGGGGGAAATGCATGATTTTGCACTTGTCATGGCTGATGCTGCTGTCCACGTGATGAGGCGAAGTATTTGATCTTGTCTCGAGCCTTCCGAATGTCATAAGACTGTGGATTTGCCTACACCAAATGAGTAACATCAACAATTTTCTGGCCACTGTCTATACACTTTAGTATGTGCAGCTTCTTCTCAATGTCTACCATGGAATGTTTGCATTTTGTCATCATGGATCAGCTAGGGATTCAGTGACTCGGCAGACTTGGCAAACTTGGTGACAGGCAAACAGGAACAAAACTGGTATGTAAATCAGCAAAATCAGCTAAAACTGTCATAGGACATCTTAAGTACATGCTGAGCAGCTGATAACAGCTGCAGACAATACTTTGAATAGAAGCTGGGAGGAATAGATTGAACCGCTAATCGGCAGCAACTAACATGTGCTAAAAACAATTGAAATATCAGGGGACATGGATGCATTTAGTGAGGTGCAGATAAATGGAGTTTTACTGTATGTGAAAGCCCTTTTCAGGGTGGACAGTCAAGGCAGAAAGAGGGGAAGACATGTTATTTTGAAATTAGGAGAGTAAGTTAAGAACATTCCCTGGTGTTTCAGCAACCACGTGCCAAATTCATAATTTTTTGTTCGGTACATGATGATCATCTAAACATTTAAAATTCACAACAGAAAACATGGGTTACCTTGCTTGATTTTAAGGTACATGGTAAGACTTAATCCTGCTTTATGGAAAAATCTATGAGTGGTCAGACTGTTTTATGTACGTATAACATCAATGTTTTAGGTGTCAACATGGGTGTGAGGAAAAGGTGAAACACGGACACGTCATATGTTGAAACATCAAAACATAGAATTTGACGGCAGATAAGGACCACCTGGCCCACCTAGTCTGACCATTTTCCCTACCTGTTTCATATACCACTGATCACAGAAACATAGAAAGATAGAAACGTAGAAATTGTCAGCAGATAAGGACCTCCATGCCCATCCAGTCTGCTTGTAGCCTAGGCCCTATACATTGTATGTGGCCACTGACCCTATGTGATCAATGGCTTTTCATCACTCCCTCCCCTCTCAAGGTTCCCTTGTGCCTGTCCCAGGCATGCATAAACCCCTCCACTGTGCTTGCCCCCACTACCTCCTGTGGCCAATTATTCCAAGCATTGACTACCCATTCTGTGTAGAAAAACTTCCTCACGTGACCTCTTAATCTACCCCCCCTCCAATTTCATATTGTGTCCCCTTGTTCTAGTACTTTTTCTACATTGGAAAAGGTCCCCCACCTGTACCTTGTTTATGCCCTTGAGGTACTTGAAAGTTTCAATCATGTTCCCCTGCTCTCTTCTCTCCTCCATTGAGTACATATTGAGGTCCCTTAATCTCTTCGCTTATATTTTGTGGTGCAAGTCCTGCACCATCTTTGTCACCATTTTCTGAATAGTCTCCACCTTGTTTATGTTTTGTGCAGGTGTGGCCTCCAGAACTGTATACAGTACTCAAGGTGAGGCCTTACCAATGTTTTATACAATGGCATCACCACCTCCCGCCTCCTGCTAATGATACCCCTGCCTGTGCACCCTAGCATGCCACTGGCCCTCCCTGCCTTCTTTGTGCACTGCTTTGATATCTTAAGGTCATCAGATATGATAATTCCTTGGTCCCTTTTTTCCTTGGTGACAGTCAACTCCTCCCCCCAACCTGTAGCTCTCCCCAGGGTTCCCTCTACCCAGGTACATTATTTTTCACCTTTTTGCATTGAACCTTAGTTGCCACATATTCGACCATCTTTCAAGCTTCTCCAGGCCCCTCTTCATTTTCTGCACCCCTTCTGGAGTATCCACCCTCTTGCAGATCTTGACGTCATCTGCAAACAAACAGACCTTTCCTTCTACCCCCTCTGCAATGTCACTAATGAAGACATTGAACAGGACTGGTCCCTGCACTGATCCCTGTGGTACCTCGCTGGTCACCTCCCTCCCCCAAATTGTACCCCGTTTACCACCACCCTCTGTCTCCTGTATGTTAACTAGTTCCAAACCTAGTTCACCATCTTGTCTCCCATGCCCAGACTACAACCCAGCCTGTCTGCAAGTTCGGAAAGCTTTTTTGCAATTGGAGTGTGATGAGCTTGCTCGGTTCTTTGTAAATAAGGTGGCTGGCATTAGGGCAGAACTGTCATCATAGTTCTCTAAGGGAGCGGCTGTAGACCGGTGTGAGATCACGATACCTCAGTTTTCCTGGAGTTCTTCGACCAGCTGGAGTTCATGGATGTCATGAGGATTGTCCAATCTGTGAACCCTATGTGCTGTAGTTTGGATCCTGGACCGACTTCCCTAATTTTGGGTTGTATTGATATCATCGGTCTTATCCATGTACAGACTGTTAGGTGCTCCTTGGAATCTGGTGAGTTTCCTAGCTCCCTGAAAGAGGTGGTGGTGACACCCCTCTTGAAGAAAGCTACCTTGGACCCTGACTGTCTGGAAAATTACAGACCTATCTCTAACCTCCTTTTTATTGAGAAGGTGATTGAGAAAGTAGTGGCTGCACAATTGGAGGACCATTTGACGATCCATGACAACTATGAACCCCTCCAGTCCAGTTTTTGTAAAAGACATAGCACTGAGACAGCGCTGGTTCTCCTCAACCTTTCTTCAGCGTTTGACACCATAGATCACATGGTGTTGATAGATCGCCTGAGGCTACTTTGTGGAATATCTGGAACTGTCTTGAGATGGTTCACTTCATTCCAAACTGGGAGATCACAAAGGGTTGTGTCCGGGGTCTTTTCCTCTGATTCAATTGCTTTGTTGTGTGGGGTGCCTCAGGGTTCAGTGCTATCACCCATGTTATTTGCAGTGTACATGCTACCCATCGGAGACATTGTAAGGAAGTATGGGCTTAGGTTTCACTGTTACGCAGATGATACCCAGCTCCATCTTTCTTTTGCTCCCAACCAGAAGGGAGATCTTGCAGTCTTTAACAGCTGTCTAAAAGGAATCCAGGAGTGGATGACTTCCAGTTGGCTGAGGTTGAACTCGGATAAGACTGAGGTACTGGTTGTGGACTCGGGCCGACAGAAAGGGGGGTCGGGTAGTGTTGCATCATCAGGAATTTTTCTGGGTGGCATTTCTCTCCCGACCTCCAAACGGATGCAGAACCTGGGGGTAGTTCTTGACGATAGGTTGACACTACATTCACAGATGTCAGCAGTCATCAAGACTTCCTTTTTTCATCTGAGGAATATCACCAGGATTTGACATCTTGTTCCATCAGCCGACCTGCCTACCTTAGTTCATGCCTTTGTGTCCTCGTGCCTGGACTATTGTAACTCCTTTTATCTAGGGCTTTCGAGGGTTGAAATCTGTCACCTGCAGCTAGTGCAGAACACTGCAGCCAGGCTTTTGATGGGCTCTAGAAGATCCTGTCATATCACCCCGGTGCTGCGCAAACTGCACTGGCTGCCAATTCGGTGGCGGATCACCTTTAAAGTTGGCTTGCTGACTTTTAAAGCCTTATATGATCTGGGCCCAGCCTATCTGAAAGAACTTCTAGTTCCCTATCACCCTGCTCGATCTCTCCACTCAGCCGACGAGGGGTTGCTAGAGGTTCCAAAGGTGAATTTGAAATCTTCTGGTGCTCGGGCATTTTCGTATGTTGCCCCCACCCTTTGGAACTCTCTACCCCATTGGTTGCGTGAGTGCACTTCTGTGGAGGGTTTTAAGAGGGGTTTAAAGACCTTTTTATGGGAATCAGCATTCCCTGAATACTGAATGTTTTATTTGGTTTGCTACGACAATATTGAATGTTTTATTTGGTTTGTCTGTATTTTTATTATGCTTATTTTAATTGTTATTATGTACAGCGCCTTGACACCTGAAAGGCACCTTATAAATAAAAATTATTATTATTACTCATCTTGTTAACCAGCCTTCTATGTGGGATGGTGTTGTAGGCTTTGCTGAAATCTAGGTAGGTGATGTCTACTGTCCTTTCCTGACTTACTTCCCTAGTCACCAATGTGGAGAAAAGAAAAACAACAAATATGTTGTGGGTGATACTTTTTACTGGACTAACAAAATTATTTCTGAGACTAGCTATCGAGAGATAAAACTCTCTTCATCAGGTCAAAGTGGAAACAGCTGAATAGCATGACAGATATAGAGGCTGGATGTGGATTCAAGACATAGACTAACAGTTTACACATCAAAGCATTACAGTCAGTTCACATTCCTAACAGACATTAAGACCAATTGTCATTGGAGTGTGTCTGTTGAAGAGCTCAATTTATAAGATCAAAGGGCAGCTACATTTTAATCTGGACCATCAATTCACATTTGTAAAAAATCAAGACAGAAAAGAAATCCCATTGTCTTTATCACCTGCAACACATTTTTGTTTTTCTTTTCTCCACATTGTTGACTGGACTAACACGGCTACCACATTTCTTTTCTTTCTTAATCACCCAATCAAAAAAGTCTATCAGGTTCATTTGACATGACCGTCCTGCTGCGAATCCATGTTGCCTCAAATTCTGGGCACCCTTGATTCCAGGTGTGTCACTGTCCTTTCTTTCAGCAGTGTCTCCATGATCTTTCCCACCACTGAGGTGAGGTTGACTGGCCTGTCATTCCCCACCTCCTCCCTACTGCCACTTTTGTACAATGGTACTACATGTGCCCTCCTCCAGTCCTCTAGAACCACACCCGTGTTTAGTGACTCCATAAACAGGGCTGCTAGAGGTGCTGCTAATTCCCTTCGCATCTTCCTTAATATCCTCTGGCCCCATGGCCTTATCCACCTTTAGCTTTGTGAGTTCTTCAAGAACTCTCTCCACTGTGAATGGACTGGTGTCCACTTCTCCCCAACCCATTGCTTCTGCTACCCATCTGTGATCCTTGACCCTCCCCCTCCCTAGTGAATACTGAGCAGAAGTATTTGTTCAGTATTTCTGCCATGTCCAGATCCCCCTCCTTACACTCTCCTTCCTCCCCTTTGAGCCTCACAATCATCCCCCTAGTTTTAATTCTTTCACTGATGTACCTATAAAATGCCTTGTTCCCTTTTTTCACAGACCATGCTAAACACTCCTCTGTCTGTGCCTTATCTCTCCTAACAGCTTTCCCTGCTTCCCTTAGACATTCAAGGTACACCTCCCTGTCCTTCTTCCTTTGGGTCCCCTTATATTTCCTGAAACTCAGTCTTTTAGCCCTGACTTTGTCCCCCACCACCCTAGAGAAGCATAATGATTTCCTTCTTCTTTTCCCTTTGGCCACCATCCAACCACATTGGTTTGTTAACCCCACTATGGCTTCTTTCAGTTTCTCCCATTGTTCCTCCACCCCCTCCATTACCTCTCCCTTCCGCAGGACAGTTTGTATACATCTACACATTTCAGTGAAATCTGCCCTCCTAAAATCTAATACTTTTGCCCTTGTGTGGCATACTTGAGTCCATGTTGCCATGCTGAACCACACCATGTGGTGGTCACTGGACCCCAGCTGCCCTTCAACCTGTATTTCTTTGACTCTGTTCCCATTTGTCCATACCAAGTCCAGAATCAACTAGACCCTAATTGGTTCATGCACCAGCTGCCTGAGTCCAATCCCCTGCAGGGATTCTAGGGTGGCTATGCTTCTGGCTAAAGCAGCCACCTGGATAGTCCAATCCATGTCCAGCATATTGAAATCCCCCAGTAGCAGGAGTTCACCTTTAGCTGCCATGTTGTTTATGTCCTCCACTAGTTCCCTGTCAACTTCCTCACTCTGTGCCGGAGGTCTGTAGATCACCCTTGTGCACACTGTTTTTCCATTTCCTGGCTCCAGGGTGACACACATTACCTTGGCTTCCCCCTGTCTTCCCTGAACTTCTGTAGGCTTTATACCATCTCTGATGTACAGGGCCACCCCCACCCCCACCCTTTTTATCTTCCCTGCCTCCTGAACAGTGTATAGCCTGGTACACTGACTTCCCAGCCATGATTAGCAGAGTACCACATTTCTGTTATTACTACTATGTCAAGGTCTGTATCCGCCAACAAGGCTTCCAGGTCTGGAACCTTATTTCCTAGGCTACAGGCATTTGTTAACATGACCTTCCTTGTTTTACAGTCTGCCCTCCCTCTGCTCCTGTCCTCCCTCTCCATTGTCTTCCCCCCACCCCGGTTTCCTTTCCTGAGTGCTCCCCATGTATCACTCATTATACACTCTTTGCCTACCTGCCCCTCCTTGCGTGCTTCAGCTATATCTGTTGGCAAATTATGTTCCTGCATGTTCCCAGTTCTAATCAGGATGATTAAATGATCTGCGGCTTACTCTCTTTTTCCTGTTGCTAGAGTTCCTTTATGTGTGTCTCATGCATTTTTTGTTATTAAACCAGTTTTATTAGTTTGACAATAAGCAACACAAAACCAGTAATACTACAAATGTCAATTGTCAGAATAATTAACTACAGGGATCAGACTCCCAGGTCAAGCCCCCCCTTCCCCCCTCCCCTCCCAAGACTACACACATAATTAATTCTTGATTCACCGGTCCTGAGGTGAGCCAGGCATCAAGGCTTCCAGGCTGTCAGGAGCACCTCAAGAGTGCCTCAGAGTGATGCATAAGCCTTGGCCCTGCCTTGCATATAGGCTATATGCCTTTCCAACTGTAGGGCCAGAGTGCTCTCCATGTACCACTCCATCAAAGTGGGAGACTTGTCGCTAGCCCAATGCCTCAAGATTATCAATTTGGCTGTTGCAGAAATAAGTGACATATGAGCCCTCTTGACTTTGGTAGTACCAGCTGGAAAGAGGCTAATTAGACACACTTCGGGGGTAAACAGGGTTTCTAAGCCAAGGATAGGGTCTAAGATGTTATTAATAGACTGCCAAAGGCCTGCATATGGGGGCATAGCCAGATCATGTGGTACAAGGTACCGTTGCCCCTTTTGCATTTGCCACAAAGGGGCGTAGTCACTGTCCCATATTTACATAACTGAGTAGGAGTTAGGTACATATTATGCATTATATTAAAATGTACCAGTCTCAGCCTATCTTGTTTTATAAATTTGTACATTGAGAACCAGAGTTTCTTCCAGAGATTAGGCTCCTCCGGGATTCCCAGCTCCCTAGTCCAGTAGTAGCAAATCCCTAACGGTAATCTAAGATCCCACTCCTGAAGAGTTTTGTACAAGGTTGAAACTGAACGTGGCTGGGAAGCTATTTGTAAAAGCGTGGCTAAATCTCTTTCGCCAGGGTCTAACGGTGCGGCCTGGGAGAAAAAGGAGGTTAGGGCATTACTAACTTGCAAGAACTTGAATATTTCCTTACGCGTGACACCTAAGGACTTTTGCAGATGATCAAAGGGGAGCAGCTTCCCATTCGACCAAAAGTCTGAGACCCTGGAGTGATTTAACTGAGGCCAGAAGGTAAGGGACAATGGTGCACCCCCGACCTTGAAATGTGGATTATCCACAATGGGCTGATCAGTCGAGTGGTACCACCTTATTGCAAGGTATTTTTGTATCTGATGGGAAGCTTTTAAAGACCATCCTATAGGGTTACTTCTAAGGGACTTAGGGATAGCCGATGGGGAAACATATAGAAGAGCCCGCAGCGAGCATTTAATCCACGCTGCCAAATACTCTTCTATATCTAACCACAACGGTAGATATTCCAAACGTCCACTCCCCCTACTCCAGTAGGCCAATTTGTTTATATGTTGTGCAACATAGTATAGAAAAAAGGAAGGGGCGGCCAGACCTCCTCTTAGTTTCGGGGCTGTCAGTTTGAGGTTAGATCTACAGGCCCTTTTCTTGTTCCATACAAAAAGACTAACTGCACTTTGTAGTTTGGAGAACCACCCTTTCAATAGATATACACCCAGCATACCAAGAGGATATAATATCCTTGGTAATACATTCATTTTAATTATGCTTAAACCTACCCCAAAGAGAGAAGGGGATCAACCGCCACCTCTCCATATCCCCCATTATCGTTTTAACTAAATTACCCAGATTGTCTTTTATTATGGAGTTCAGTTCTTTGCAAACATTGATTCCAAGATATGTGAGTGACTTTGTTTCCCAAGAAAGGCCAAGGGGTAGCAGTTCGGCCTTACTAACCCTACTATTTAAAGGGAGGATCTTTGTTTTGGCCCGATTTAATTTATAGTAGGAGATTTTAGAAAAGATCTCAATCTCCGCCAGGATAGCTGGGATTGAGACACCTGGATCCTTGATGTGCAGTAAGACATCATCTGCGTACACCGAATAGGCATATCTGGCATCCCCCATTTGTATACCCTTTATGACAGCATTCTCTGCCATTCTGCATAATAGTGGCTCTAAATATAAGTTAAAGAGTAGGGGAGACAAGGGGCATCCTTGCCTTGTACCCCGAGCCAACTTAAATGAGGGGGACAATACCCCATTGCATTTGACCCTGGCTGAGGGGAGTGAATATAGAATTTGTACCCATCTCTGAAATTCTTTAGGCAGCCCAAAAGAGGATAGGGTAGCAAATAGAAATCCCAGGATACCCTATCAAACGCCTTCTCGGCACCTAATGATACCAGCACCATTGTCGTGTCAGAATCCCTAGCAGTTGTAATGAGGTGTAGCAATTTCCTCATGTGATCTTGGGATGATCTCCCCATCATAAATCCCACTTGTTCACGACTGATAAGATTACCAATGACTTTGGAGAGCCTATTTGCAAGAACTTTGGCCAGAATTTTAACATCCGTATTTAATAGGGAAATGGGGCTGTAACTGTCTACATTAAGAGGATCTTTCCCTTGTTTTAGAATTAGAGAAATTGTGGCTTCTTGGAAACTGGGGTCTGAAAACCTGTTGTCATACCAGTACGTGAATACCTCCTTTAAAATAGAGATTATTACCGAATGGCAGGCTTTATAAAAGTTACTAGGCAACCCGTCTGGCCCAGGGGATTTATCTAAAGGCATCTGCTGAACGGCTTGCTGTATTTCAATGACAGTTATTGGGGCACTCAGAGAGGCCGCCTCTATGTCTGTGATCTTAGGCAAGTTCACCGAGTTGAGGTAGGAACTAATGTCATCATCAGTAGGCTGTACAACTGAGTCCACTGCATATAGTTCTTGGAAGTAAGATCCGAAGGCTTTCGCCATTTCCAGTGGATCAGTACAGACTTGTCCATCCCACCCCATGTAAATTCCAGTAATGAATTGTGATGAGTCTAATTGACAAATACGCATGGCAAGCAACTAACTCGCCCTCTCCCCTGTTTCTAGATATTTAAGTCTGGTCCTCAAGAGAGCCAATTCCGCTCTTTGAGATACCAGGCTTGCATATTGGGCCTGTAACTGGTAAAGTCTGGCCCAGCTCTCCACCGAGGAGGTGCGAGATAGGCTATATTCTAAGCTCTTAATGGATACTAGCAGAGAGTCCAATTGAGCCCTTTGCATCCGAGTCCTCTTGGAGGCCATCTTTATCAATTCTCCCCTTAAGGAACATTTTAAAGCTGCCCAAATTAAGTCATATTTAGCCACCGAGCCCTGATTGCTATTAAGGAATAAGGTAATAAAATCCACTATGTGCCTCAGGGAGCTTCATCTTTCAGTATCTGACTATTTAGTCTCCATTGAGGAGACTGTTTACTCCCCACCCCTAACCAGAATTCCAGGCTGACCGGAGCATGGTCGGACAGAACTCTGGCTGATATATCTGTTTGCATTACCCCAGACATTGCAAAAGAACTTATCAGAATGTAGTCGATTCGGGAATATGTCCTATGTGCTGTAGAGAAAAAGGTATATTGTCGCGCAGTTGGATTTATGACGTGCCAGGCATCCACCAGAGCAGCATCTCTAATGAGATCCTTCAGTGCTTTTTGTGCTGGAGATAACCCTCGCCTCTCATGACCAGATCTATCCAGGTCTGTTTGGAGCACTAAATTCCAATCCCCACCTAGTATTGTGAGCTTCGTCAGGTTAGACACCACGATGTTTAGTAATCTCACAAAAAAGCCTGGGGAGTCACAGTTTGGGCTGTATACTGAGCCAAGTAGAATCGGGTGAGATTCTAATAAGCCATGTACAATGATATATCGGCCCTCTGGATCCCAGGTTTCCTGGACCGATTTAAAAGGAACATTCTTTGCTATGAGAATGACTACCCCTCCCTTATTCGTGGATATCCCTGCCCCAAAAACTTGCCCTACCCATGATCTTCTAAAAAAGAGGATATCCTCTCTCCTCAAGTGCGTTTCTTGCAGGAAGGAATTTTCGCCCGTAATTGTCGCAGGTGCCTCAGTATAGTTTGTCTCTTGACCCTATCCTTGGCTCCCTTAACATTCCAGCTAATAAAATTATATTGACTGCTCATGTCCTATGATGGTGAAACATGGACAAAAATACATAGAGGGTATCCCCGGTGAGTTGTACAGAGGTTCTATTGAAAAATCGACACATGTCCTCACTTTAGATAAAATTAAAGAACCCTGACAATGTGTAGCCGTGGTCCCCACCCCCAAACAAAAGATCCCTGCCCTACTCTCATAATCAACAAAGCTATAACCCCCCCGCCCTAATACAACAAACTTTCCCCAGTTCAAATTAACCACACTCCCATTCATGTTATGCCACATGATTAACATCAAAGCAATCTAAGCTTAACAGTCATACCCCCCGGAGCCCCCCTTAATACTATAAGACTAAACATAGACCTATGCAATTAACAATAAACTGCTGGGTTGAACAACACTTGTCTCTACCATTTGGAGAACCTCAAGTCCCTGCTAGCCTCATTATCCAACTTTAGAAGGCTTCATATCTGTGAGACCGACATTAAATATATGAAGTATGGTCGGTAGCCAGTCTATCAGCTTTAACATGGCATAGGTCAATCAACGAGCTATTTTAATACTCGTTGCTGATACCAGTGGTCCCGTTGCCCCCAACAAACTTAGAACATCATAATCAGAAAAAAAAAAAAATTGGATTTGTCCACCGTTGATCCTGTTTATGCACAATGTTTAATTATTACAGTCAGCTGCACTCTACAGGGCACAGACCATGGCTTCTAGTCAACCTTGTTGGATAGCCACACTGGAGCTCACAGTTCCCTGTCCATTATCTCGGCTATCCATGACAGTTAATACTCCTGCTGTCGTTACCAGCATAACCTCCACCATCTAAACCTCGCGTTTCTGTCCCTTATTAAAGAGCCAATGCCTACATGCCACAATGCTTTGTCCCATTTCATAACCATTCTACGGTTGTAGGCAAGGAAAACAAAAAAGCGCTCTTAGTCTCAGAGCCGGGAATGGCTTGGCCATAACAAGAAACGTGAGTCTAGGCAGCCAACCAGTGTGTACTCATCTCAGATTGTGCTGGGACCTCGTAATCACTAGGTAAGATGACATGAACATTCATCCAATCCCCATGAACTAAAATTATGCTTAACAGCATCAATGTGACGTTTAGATGCAGGGGTAACATTGTTCAAGTCCCATCAAATCGCATTCAGCTCCCACAGACACTAGGGTGCTCTTCCCAGTTCCCCGTTATCATGGAGCTCCTCCCAGGGGAAAACTGCAGTGATTGAACACCAAGCCGACTGATAGAGCAGGTATTTGTGCCCAGGCATTACCCTTCACAAGGAAGGTTGTCCGTATGATGTGCTCTACAGAATCAGTCCTTAAAACATACTACGATTCAACAGTGCGAAATACTGTTGCCCAAGGGTGATCCCCTCTGCCGTTCACTTGAAAAGATCTGGGAAGACACTTTTGAGCTCCTGTAGGGCTTGTGTGGGTGAATCGAGTGAGAGCCATTTATCCTCATGCTTCACCAACAGGATAGCAGGATACTTAACTCTGAACGGCTTACAAGCCGCCACCAATTTGGAGATTAAGGGATGGAATTCTTGCCGCCGAACCCTCACCGAATGTGGCAGATCCTGGGTAATGCAAATCTTCTTGCCCTCCCAGGTCACTTCACTGATGCCTCTAACTTTGGATAAAATGTGTTGTTTATCTAAATAATTCAGTAGTTTGAAGATGATTGGCCTGGGTAGCTGGTCCTGGGCTGGTGAAGGGCGTAACGCTCGATGGGCTCTCTCAATTATGTATTCTCCTCCACCCAGAGGAGAACTGGCTATTTTATTGCAAAGCTTCTGCAGGAAGGTTATCATTGCACTCCCCTCCTCTTTCTCTGGTATCCCGATTATTATTAAATTGTTCCACCTACTGCGCCCCTCTAAATCCTCCAACTTATTTTCCAGTTTCTTCATTCTGAGTTTCACGTTTGTTAGCTCTGACTTGTACTTCTCATGTTTTCTGTCTAGTGAAATTATTTTAATTTCTGAATCGCCGACCCTCCTTGTCAGCGACTCCACAGACCCCTTGATTTCTTGCAGGTCTTCTGAGATGGAGGCTATAGCGGTCTGAAGAGGCTGCATGATTTCCATAAATTTCCCTTCAGAAAGGGCTGCTTCTGTGGTGGGCATCTTGAGTGTGCCAGTGGCCTGCTGCTTAGGCTGTTTCGCGGCCTTGTCCTTCTCCAGCATTCACGGGGAAGAATGCCCCGGGGGCGCCTTCTTCATATACACCTCCATCAATCTGCCTGACTTGAGCGTCGGAGGTAAGTAGGCACTGATTTGTACTGATTTTGCAGTGGGTTTTGCTAAGGATCGCTGTTAAATTAGGGAAGATCGAGAGATAGAGAGCGGAGCTCCAGGAGACCGCTGCCGTCGCTCAGGCTGCCATCACGTGACCCATCGTCCCATGCATTTTTTAATTCCCCTACCATTTTTGCCCCTACAATTGCTGCCGGGAGGCTGTTCCATGGATCCACCACCCTTTCCATGAAAACATACTTGCTCACATTATCCCTAAGTCTACCCCCTCTATTTTTTATATCATGCCCCCTTGTTCTTGAACACCTTTTTTTTTTGAAAGATGCTACCCTCTTGTACTTTAATTACACCCTTTAGGTATTTGAAAGTCTCTATCATAACCCCCCCTCTCCTATCCTCCAGAGAATACATATTGAGATCATCCAATTTCCCCTCATATGACTTTTGATGCAGCCCCAGCGCCACTTTTGTCACCCTTCTCTGAACCGCTTCTAATCTGTCTACATCCTTTCAGAGTTGCGGCCTCCAGACCTGGACACAGTACTCTTGATGAGGTCTCACCAGTGTTCTATACAGTGGCATCACCACCTCCTTCCTTCTGTTGGAGATACCTCTCCCTATGCACCCCGGTATTTCACTGGCTCTCCTCACAGCCTTCTTACATTGTTTGGTAACCTTTAGATCATCAGATATAATTACTTCCTGGTCCCTTTCTTGTTTGGTGGCTGTCATTACCTCACCCCCCATCATGTACTCATCCCCTGAATTTCTGCTCTCCAAGTGCACTTCTTTGCATTGAATCTTAGCTGCCACACCCTTGACCACTCCTCAAGCTTGCTTAGGTCCCTTCTCATTTTTGCTACCACTCCTGGAGTGTCAGCTCTGTTGCAGATCTTTGTGTCGTCTGCAAACAGAGGCTTCTTCCCTTCCAGCTTCTATGCAGTGTCACTTATGAAGAAATTAAAGAAGATTGAACCAATCACTTATACCCTGCAGGACCCCACCAGTCACCCTCCTCTATTTTGACTGAACTCCATTCACCACCACCCTCTGTTTAGTATCACTCAGCCAATTTTTGACCCAGTTTACCACCCTGGGACCCACTCCCAGGCTGCCCAGCTTGTTTACTAGCCTCCTATATAGGATGGTGTTGCAGGTCTTGCTAAAATCCAGGAAAGTTACATCCACTGCGCCTCCCTGATCCAACTCCCTAGTCACCCAGTCAAAGAAATCTATCAGATTTGTTTGACAAGATCTTCCCTCTGTGAATCCATGCTGCCTCAGATCCTGTGCTCCATTGGATTCAAGATATATCACAAACGTTTCTTTTAGTAGTGATTCTATTAGTTTCCACCAAGGTCAGGCTGACTGGCCTGTAATTGCTAGACTCCTCCATGCTTCAACTTTTGTGGAGAGAAACTACATTTGCCCTCTTCCAGGCTTTTGGTACCACACCTGTTTCCAGCAAGCTGTCAAACAGGGCTGTCAGTGGTGCTGCCAGCATCTCCCTGCGTTCTCTTAATACTCTGGGATGTATCCCATACAGCCCTGTTGCCTTGTCCACTTTCAGATTAGCGAGTTCCTTTAAGACACTCTCCTCCTTAAATGGACTGGTGTCTGCCTCCCTCCCAGTGGTGCTTCTGCTGCCTAACTTTGGTCCCACCCCTTCCCCTTTTTCTGTGAATACTGAACAAAAATACTTTTTTAGGATTTCTGCTTTTTTTGATCCCACTCTGTACACTTCCCTCCTTCACAAAGGAGACCCACAGGCGGGTGGCATGGGACCCCACAGGGAAATGAAACAACTCCTGGTTGGGAGACTCCATTGCTAGAGGGATAGAACTGGGGGAGGAAGGGAAGAGGGAGGTAAGGTGCCTGCCTGGTGCCATGGCTTGGAGGGATAGGGATCGAATCCTCAGGATTGCCAGAGCAGCTACAAAGGGGAGGGAGCTGGATGTTATTCTCCACCTAGGGACAAATGATCTGGCTGAGAAAGGGATCAGAGCAGTGCAGGAAGAGTTTGTGGAGTTCTGGAGGGGCCTTCGACAAGTAGCATGCATGGTAACCTTCTCGGAGGTGCTGCCTATCTATGGCATGGGTGAGGCTAGGGTGCTCCACACCATGGGATTCAATCAGTGGTTGAAAAACTGGTGCAGAGCTCAGCGATTTGGCTTCACTGGGGACTGGGAGTCCACCTGGAGTGATGCAGACCTATACTGGCATGATGGTCTGCATCTGTCCAGGAGGGGAACCAGGATCCTTGGTGATAGGTTTAAATGCTTCATTGGCAAGCATTTAAATGAGCCAAGGGGGAGGCACTGAAAAGGAGCAGGGAAATCCTAGTCCCCCCCAAAAATCAGGGTGGTAAGTGAGGTAAACATCAAGATAGAGATTTTGATAGGGAGAAGGACAGGGTTAAATGGAGAAAATGACAAAGGCAATAAGAACAGGGATGGGACAAAAAGGGGTAAGGCAATCAAGAAATGGTGGGTAATGATTACCAATGCCTGTAGTCTAGGCAACAGGATCTCTGAACTGGTGGCCTTGATGGAAGAGGGATGCCTGGGTATCATAGCAGTCACAGAAACATGGTACACAGAGAACCATGACTGGGATGTTAACATACCAGGGTAAACAACCTACAGAAGAGACAGGGAGGGGAGAAGAGGGGAAGGAGTAGCTCTCTATGTAAGGGAAGGGATAAAAGCAACAGAACAAAAGAGTAAACAGGGAGGAGAGGAGGCACTGTGGGTCACCTTAGAGACTGGAAATGGCACCACAATTAGCACAGGGGTTGTATACAGACTCCCATGTCAGGGGGAGAGAATGGACAAGGATATGATAGAAGGCATCCTTAGGATGGTAGAAAAAGGGGAGATACTGCTGATGGGGGACCTGAATATGCTAGATGTTAACTGTAGCACCTTTGCTGCAGCCACATCCAAGAGCAGGGCCATTTTCGGTGCCCTACAGGTGGCATGCCTCAGACAGCTAGTTTTGGAACCCAGTCATGAGGGAGCAATCTTAGACCTTGTACTCTCAAATGGGGATAGTGAGAGGATCTCATATGTAGAAGTGGGTAGCCATCTGGAAACAAGTGATCACCAAACAGTGTGATTCATGATAAACTCAGCTACAGAGTCAAGCCATGCAAAAGTGAGGGTACTGGACTTCAGGAGGGGTGACTTTGGCAAGATGGGAGAGTGCCTTAGAAAAGCACTAGCAAACAGGCTAGAAGGAGGGTGGTGCAACAATGGGGAAACATCAAAACTGCCATCACAGAGGCAACAAGCCTTTGTGTGAAGAAAATAAACAAATCAGAATGAAAGAAGAAGCCACTATGGTTCTTAAAAGAGGTGGTGGGGAAAGTTAGGGAGAAAAAGATAGCATTCAGGAAGTATAAGGAAACACAGAAGGAGTAGGACAGAGAACTGTACCAGTTAAGACAAAAGGAAGCAGGAAGGGAAGTCAGAATAGCAAAGGCCCAAATTGAGGAAAAGATAGCCAACTCGGTTAAGAAAGGGAATAAAATATTTTATAGGCACATCAGGGAGCGTAGAAAGACAAAGGGAGGGATAGTGAGACTGAATAGAATGAACAGTGGGTGGGCAGAGAGGGACAGTGAAAAAGCAGGGATACTGAACAAATACTTCTGCTCAGTATTCACAAAAGAGAAAGAGGGGGAGGTACCTAATCCAATTAACAGAAGCACTCTGGATAGAGGGGGGGGTTGATCCCAGTTCTTTCACAGAAGAAAGGGTTCTGAAAGAAATCCTAAAACTGAAGGTTGACAAAGCAATGTGGCCTGATGGAATTCACCCCAGAATTCCAAAAGAATTAAGAGGAGAACTAGTGACACCACTGACTACCCTTTTTAACAAATCATGGGAGGATGGTGTGGTACCTGAGGACTGGAGGAAGGCTGATGTGATTTCCCTTCACAAAAGTGGGAGCAAGACAGAGGCAGGAAACTACAGACCTGTCAGTTTGACCTCTGTGGTAGGGAAAGTGATGGAATCACTTCTGAAGGAAAGAATTGTTGAGTACCTAGAGGCCAGTGGGGCAGAGGACCCAAGACAGTATGGGTTCACAGCCGAAAGGTCAATGTCAGACAAATCTAATTGATTTCTTTGACTGGGTGACCAAAGTAGTAGACCAGGGAGGGGCTGTGGACATGGTCTACCCAGACTTTAGCAAGTCATTTGACACAGTCCCACACAAAAGATTAATAATCAAATTAACCAGCCTGGGAGTGGGTCCCAGGGAGGTAGCCTGGGTAAAACATTGGCTGGACAACAGGACACAGAACATAATTGCAAATGGAGTCCACTCTGAAGAAAGAGGGGTTACTAGTGGGGTACCACAGGGTTCAGTACTAGGTCCAGTCCTTTTTAATGTCTTTATAAGTGACATTGCAGAGGGACTGGAAGGAAAAGTATGCCTCTTTGCAGATTACACAAATATCTACAACAGGGTTGACACACAAGGAGGTGTGGAAAGGATGAAAAGGGACTTGGCAAGGTTGGAGGAATTGTCAGACATATGGCAGCTTGGATTCAATGCCAAAAAGTGCAAAATAATGTACCTGGGAAACAAAACCCAGGGGAAGATTACACAATGGGGGGGGACAGTAACTACAACAAAAATGGAAAGGGACCTGGGGGTAATCATATCAGATGACCTTAAGGTTAGCAAGCAATGTGAGAAGGCAGGAGAGAGGGCTGGGAGGATACTGGGATGTATAGAGAGAGGTATCACCAGCAGAAAACAGGAAGTTGTTATCCCTCTGTGCAACCAGTTGATGAGACCCCATCTGGAGTACTGTCCAGTTCTGGAGACCCCATCTCAACAAGGACATAGACAGGATGGAGGCAGTCCAGAGGAGGGCAACTAAGACAGTGCAGGGTCTGCAAGAGAAGCCATACGAGGAGAGTCTAAAGGAGCTTAATATGTATACCCTTGAGGAAAGGAGGGAGAGGGGGACAAGATAGAAACTTTTAAGTACCTCAGTGGAATCAACAAAGTCCAAGAGGGTAGGATCTTTCAGAAAAAGAGATGTGCAAGAACAAGGGGATACAATTTGAAGATAGAGGGGGGACGGCTCAGGGGCAATGTTAGGAAGTATTTTTTCACAGAGAGGGTGGTGCATGCATATACTTGATTTATGATAGAATAAGGACTGAATTAGAGTCTAATGTTAACATAAATATTAACAAAAGAAAGGGATGGTTTGATGATGATTGTGTGAAATGTAAAAAACATTAAGAAGATTAAATAAACAGTATATTAGGCATAAAACCAAAGCTCTATTAAAGGTAATTAATCAGACTAAGAAAAACTATAAGATCCTATTGAAAGAGAAACAGATAAAATATTATAGCAAACAATGGGAAGAAATTAATAGAGCAATTATGAATAGAGACCAAAAAGTATTTTGGCAGTTAATGGCAAGGGGTACAGCTAATTATAAAGATGGTATAGATTCTTACATAACTGAAGTTACTTGGGTCAGCTATTTTATTCAGATTTTTGTAGATCCAAATACAGGTAGTAATATTGAAGTAGTGGAAACCAAATTTGGCAAGGCCATAATGGAGCAATGTGGATAAGAGTGACATTCTCCATCCACAACTTGAGCAGCACCTTCTGTATTAGAGGAATTGGGGTAGACCCCGGAGTAAATTGAAAAAACAATTATGACTGACTTACCACACATTATGACTGATTTGTTCAACTAGTTTGACATTTCTGACTTCAACTAACTGAAGAAAATCCAACCAATTTTTTCAACTTTCACCATTGTTGAATTTTATTATGTAGTAGTTTGTCATACTTTTTTAACTTTGTATCTTTTTTTAATTAAAATTTCGACTATAAAAGTTAATAAAATGTATGGAAAAGTTCCCCCCTTGAAATCATTGGGGTGCACGCACACACAGCCTTCGCCTTCTGACATAACAAAATGGGGCTGCATGTGCCTAAGTGGGGGTGTGTTGGTGGGTTAATGTCAGGAAGCAGCTTTGTTTTTAGCATTTGGGATTTAGCAGCATTATAACTCCTTAAATGGGCAGAAACAAAAGGAATTATTTATGCCCCTCAACTCTGGGGCAGGTGAGGTATTGGATATGTTGGAGGGAGCAGCAAATAGTCAGCAGCAGCTAAGAAGCTGGTTGCTCTTTAAAATGCAAATACAAAGTGCAGTGAAACAAATCCACACACAGTAGGGACCCACTAAAGCACAATGACCAGTCAAAACAACAACAAAATATATTAAGTCCCTGAAAGCAATAAGTTGAAGCAGGGCAGTAAAACAGTATACGGTATAGAAAAATAAGCACCACTAATACTAGTTACTTAGAAAAAGAACTGTGAGTCTAAAATACAGTATAGGAAGGGCCTCTTAAACTTCCCACAGAAGCTAGAAGGTACCCTTTTGCATTAGTATATGTTAGTTTACTAGTAGCTGTAGAATCTGTGAGTCTAAAAACAGTTTAAGGGAGGACCCCTAGAAATACCTACTGTATGGTATACCAGGACTGAGATGTATCCATAGTTTAAATTTAAAGCTAAAAGAAACTCATACATATTAAAAAAAATGTATTTTCTGACACAGTTTCTGAACTTGTTTTGGCTTTCAGCACGTACACTAATGTGTTTTTTAAAATGTTATTCACCTTGCCGTGAAGGCTTTAATATATAGTCTATCCGATTCCTACAGTGGCAAACAACAAACATTTTGTCCATTGGATCCGACCGACCATGCTCCTTGCTCTGACCTCTTATGGGTCTGGGAACTCATCAACCAACCACCTGCACCAGGCCTGCTTCATGACCTCGTGGGGAGTATGACTTACTCACAATGCCACCACAGTCAGATAGAGAGCCCAGCCAGGCCACCAGCAGTAGACTGGTGATGATTGATTGTCTTGCCTTTTCAAGTTCGGCCCCCCCAAGGCCCCACAACCCCCAAGCCCTCAACCAGCCAGACAAGCCAGACACACAGACAGACTGAGTAGTCGGTGAGAGACCATCCTCCTCCTCCTCCTCCTTCCTACTGTCCACTGCCCAGCCCTGGCGGGCCTTGCGTACTCATCCCATACAATACGTTGCTTACTGTAGTAGCCTGTTGCCATTTCAGTCAGGTGGCTCCATGGCTCAGGCTGCCACTGCTGCTCTACTCAGTGGTGGTGCAATTGTCTTTTGGAGCTGTGTGCTCCCTCCTCCCAACCCACACAGTTGGTCCCCAATTCAGACCCATGTCCCCACTCCGGTACTCCACACATTGGAACTAGTGCACCTACCACTCCTCCTCCTTGCAGACTCTGAAGACCTGACCAAGACTGAGTGAGAGTCACCTGATGGGCCCTGCCAACAGGGTCATGGGCTGATTCTGACCACAACCAGACCACTGACTTGCTGCCTTCACATGATTGCTGCCTGGCTTTGCTGGAGGACTGACTGGGATCTGCACATCCACACACTAGTCTCTCTCTCTCTGGGCACCAGACATGCCAGGACAGTAGACACAGTTAACTTATTTTTAAATTAAAGGCCAAACCGCCAAACTTCATCCTTGCAGAAAAACACTGCTCACTCTGTTGCCCACACAACAACACAGGTGCCTCCTCTCCTGACAGTCTCTTCTCCTGCATAGGCATACTCTCCCCGCCATCTCATGCAGCCAGTCACAGACACTCTCAAGCTCCTGGCTCCTCCTTCTAGCTCTCCCAGTTGGTGGATGCTTCATGTCCAGGAGACAGGGGTGCATTTTATTGGTTCTAAGGCTCAATGCCGGTGGTTGAGGACCATTAGATATTCACGGCCCTCCTTCTCCCTCCCCCCAGAAAAGAAAAAAATAGAAAACAGCTGCAGTGCACCACAAAAACAAACCTGGATGGGTCACGGAATTGTCAACTGCAGTGGATTTCAACTCCACTATTTTATGACTGCAATCCAATGCAATTGCAACTGATTGCAACTGCATTGAACTGCAAATGACTATTTCAACTGCCAACCACTGCTCCGGGGTCTAAATTGGGGGAAATGCCTACATAAATTTCCCTTTCCAAGAATGGGACAATGCTTCTTGCTAGAAAACTCCAGTCCCTGGATTGAGTCAGCAGAAACATTACAGTTTTGCATTGTGTGGGGACGCAAAAAGGTCCAACTCTGGATGACTCCATCTTGCAAAGAGGTCTTCTACCACAGAGATTAGCAGTTTACCTTTCATGAATCCTGGACTATGACCTGCTAAGCCTGTTTGCTAAGACATTTTGTAGTCCTGGAAGATACACGGGATAGAGTCCAGTACCATACTTTAATTGTCTCCCTGCAAACAGGATAGGAATGAGTGCCCTATTTTCTGCTGATGTAATGCATTACACTGCCATTGTCCATCTATATTAACAGAGGACCTGGTTTCAGATGCTCCTGAAATGCCTAAAGACTGTACAGGACAACTTTCATCACTGGGACGTTTATGTGCAACCTGGTCTTGTCCTTGATCCATGGTACCTGTTTCTGGCAAGGGCCAAGATGATCTCCCCAGCCAGAGCCCAAAGCATTTGTGGTAAGGATGTTTTCTGGGGCTGGCACTAGGAATGGTATGCCATTCAAAAAATGTTTGCAATCCATCCACCTCAGCAGAGCTTTGCGTGGTGGGGTCAAAACTAGAACAGTTTGGTCCGGTTTATCTATGAGCTGATCGCACTGAACTGTGAGTGTCTATTGTGGAATTCTCTTGTGTAAGTGGGCTAGTGGCACCATCACAATCACCACAGCCAGAGACCCAGGAAATGTAACATGGTCCTTGCTGGGACATAGTGGCTTCTGTGTACCACTTGTGCTTGGACAATCAGGTTTTCTGCCCTGTCCTGTGACAGGAAAGCACAATGCTTCGCTGAATCCCAAACTGCTCCTATGTATTGCAGTCTCTCGCAGAGAATCATCACAGACTTTGATACATTCACTGTGACTCCCAAGGCCTCAAACAACTGTATTGTCCAAGCCAAGGTATGCAGAAGAGTTTCCCTGGAGCTGGCTTTCAGCAACCAGTCATCCTGGTAGGGAAAGACAAACAGGCCCTACCTGTGAAGGGCTGCTGTCACTACTACCAAGCATTTGGTAAAGACCCATGGCACAGAAGACAAGTCAAATGGCAAGAATCTGAACTGGTAGTGCTACCTCTCCAGGACAAATGGCAGGTGTTGTCTGTAAGCTTTTCTGATTTTGACATAAAGGTATACATTCTTCAAAACCAGGGAACAAAGCCATTCTCCTGCCTGCAGCAGGGGAATGAGAGCTTGCAGGGCCACTATGTGAAACATCTTGTATTCTATGTAGCGGTTTAGGGACCTTAGATCCAACAAAGGAGGCAGATTACCTGTCCACTTTGGGACCAGGAAGTATTTGGAATAATACCCTTTGTTCCTGTGCTGAGGAGGAACTGGTTCTGTAGCATGTTTTTGAAATAGTAACTAGACCTCTGGCCTGGAGGATAAAAGGAAGGAGGGTGAGGGTGAGGATGATCTTGAGGGGTTGCTGTGAGCTCCAGAACATGCCCCTTTTCAATTATCTCCAGTACCCAGTCATCTGTTGTAATCTCCCTCCATTGTGTCGGATGCAGGGACAATCTGCCCCTCACAGTACTCCTTCTGGTGGTACTGGGTCCAAACAGTGCTGGTCACAATAGTACACACGAGGTGCACGCAACAAAAAAAGCATCTTTTTCTTGCAGGGGGCTCTGCCCTATGCACCACTCACACTTAAAGATTCTCACTCCGGGGTGGGGGGGGGAGTGGATCATGGGGCAAGTTAATTTTCTGGGGCTGTAGAATACTGTTTCCACGGCCCCTTGAAAAAAAAAAAACAAGTTCCAAAACAGGCAAAATGCATGGAGATCAGGATTACAGCCCTGGTCTCCAATAGCACTGTCCAAGCTGCTGTATGCCCCAGCCCTCCATGCCACAAGAGCAGCTTGGCCAGCTACCAGATCCCTGTTGCCCTTGTCCTTTCTTCAGGACTGTAGTGACCAGGGGAGTGCTTATAGCAAGCACTGTAAATCCATGGTCGCTGTCCGTGTGAGTGCCTACCAGACTAGCACTATATATTCTGGTAGCACTCATCTAACTGGGTACCCCTTCAGGCAGCAGTGGGGGGTGGAGTATGCCCTGCAGAAAGTCATGTGGAGCCAGCCGGACCAGCACTACTGGTGCCAATTGCTTTAGGTGATTTTGTATGGGCACCTTGGAGGAGGAGACCCAGCAGGGCAACCCCCATGACCTCAGCCTTGCTGACGATAGAGATGGAATCTTTCTCCTCCACAGCAAAGCCCATGGCAGTTTGCATTTGCTGCATCATGAGGAAACCTCAGGGTATAGACCACCAAGTCCTCACTGCAGGATGAGTAGGTAGAACTTGAACAAGGTGCCACATATTGTTCTATCTCATAATCCTGCTCTAAATCCTCCTCTAATACTGTGAGGACAAGATTATATTCTACCTCATCATCAATGTCCCTGTCAACAGCAGGAGCTGCAAAGTGTGCCAGTGACACTGGTGAGCATTAAGGAAATGGATTCTATATTATGCTAGTAGAAGGAGTTGATGGAGTCTGAGTGCCCTGAGGTCTCACTGACAGAATAACTGGCTGCATAGGTAAGCCAGGCAAAATGCACCATATCACCTCTGATTACCATTACCATTTGAGAGTCAATGATGCTTGGGACAAGGGCTGGAACTACTTGTGTCAATGAGGGACCTTGGCCTGATGATGACAGTGTTCTACCACCATAGCAGGTATGGCAGCGCCTATGCCAGACTCCGAAATTGGTGTCTCATCAATGGGATGGGGGAGCTGAAGTCACTAATGTCAGAGTGGATAATGACAAGGTACCATTATCTTGTTTCACTTGTGACCAGGACCTCACCAGCAAAGAAGACTTTTCTTTGTCTCTGTGCTTATGCTTGTGACTTGACAAGGAGGAAGATCTTGACATCAACCGTTCTGTGTTCCAGTCCTTCGACTTACTTCAGCTGCTGTTTCTCAGCTGATGTTGAGGAGGTCTACTGATTTTGGGCCCTGGTCCTTCTACATGACTTGCAGAGTTTTAATGAGAAGTACAGTTTGCAAGAAGTTTGTTGTGGTGTCACCAGGCTGGTTAAAGCTCTGGAATATCTCACAAGTCCTCATGTTGTGAGACAGGCCCAAACAGCACACGTAAACTTCATGTCCGTCTTCCTTGCAAATGTTATCTCTGCATTTACAATACTGAAACAGAGGATTTTTCTATTTCAGCAGCATGCAGAGATGATGAAAAAACAGATTTCTAAAGTAAAGGAAATAAACAACAACAGCTAGTTGATGATAATTCCTTCAGCAGGTCCAACAAAGATGATCATTTGGAAAAGAACTAAGGAATGATGGGGGCCACCCATGTTTATATGGATGCTGGCACATTACATCATCGTGGGTGGTCTCCAGATAACAAACATTTCTGTGTGGTCCTAGTGCCTGGTGACTATAGTTCAAAGGTGTGGCCTAATGGAGGAGATATCCTTAAAGAAGATCTAACATTCCCAAAAATGAGGGAGATATTTGCATGTCTTTATGCATAAAACCATTTCCATCCCATGTCATTTTCACGCCTGCAGTATTCACTAAATATCAGGCAACTGAGCCTTGAAAATAAGTGAAAATGCCAGAAGATGAACTACCTGAGGAAAAGGAAAAATGGGTACAGTGACTGTAGAAAAGTAACCTTGAAACCTGTTTGAATGAAATGAAAGTCTTTTGTAGTTTCCACAAAAAAAAGGGACACGATAATAAATGTGTCTAAAAGAAGAGTGGAAAATAGTTTTAAACTGCGATATTAAAAATAAAAATCAGAAAGTGGTATTCTGAATGATTGTGGAACCTTTCTCGAAACCTGAGTGCATATAGACTTGTTCTTTTACAGAACAAACCACTACAAAGTACATTTTATATTTTCTTACTTGAAGCTCGGGCGTCTTGCTGTCACAAGGGTGTGAGTGCAACACTCTATCTGTCTTTAAAACCTTTTTTCATATATGTAGAATATGGTTGTGAATATAGCAAAAGAAAGAAATATAGGAGGTGCCTTGTTTCTTTTGGTTATATGGTAGGTAGATAAAAGTTTATTTTTTATGCAGGTAATACATGTTGTTTGGACAAAAAGTCCAGTTTGCAAGACAGACCTGTGTAATTCTTATCTAAAAACATATAACAAGTTTCAATATCGACACAAACACATTAACATGAAATATAAATGTTACTAATACAGCAACAAATCAATTACAAAAATTATACTCCCTTCTATCTTTGTGCAAAGATACAAACCTTATCCGATTTTACAACACATAATAAAAAAATAAACAATTACAAATACGAATGTTCAGATCTTCTATAATGTGAACAAATGTTGAATAATTTACAATTTCCCTTACATCTGGAGAAACAGAATTCCAAAAAATAGCAGCTTGGTGAATTATAGTCCTATCCCCATATTTATTTCATGATTTTCCTAAAGTAATCTTATTTAAGTGAACTGATCTAGTTAATGTTCTCTTTGTGGATTGCTTTACTGAAAACAACAGTATTGAAAGTGGATGATTTAAACAAAGATATTTCATTTTATGAATTAGAATTAACCATTGACAGATATAATTTGTTTCCAAGGGCAGTCAATTTAATTTACTTAACAGTACACAATGATGAGTACGATAATTCCCCTTTAATACATCTCTGGCCACTCAGAAATAAGTTTTATCCAACCTGGCCAGAAGTGTTTTATTGGCTCCTCTATATGTTAATTCGCCATATCTTAACACTGGAATAATTAACTGTTTGGTCAACTTCTTCCTATCTGTTAATGTTAAACATTCTGTGGTTCTTCTTAAGGCCCCTATCCTTTTATTCACTCTTTTTACTAGATCCAAGATATGATGAGAAAAAGACATCTGTTCATCAAAAATCACTCCCAAATAACTATAATTCTCAACCTATTTTAATTCAGTTACATTTTATGTGTAAATTTGTAACTTAGATGGAGTATCATTTTTTTTTAAATAAAAATTCCATGCATTTTGTTTTCTTTGTGTTCATAATCAACCTTGACCTGGTGAACCACCCCTCAATCTTTAAAAAATCTGACTGCAAGTTTGATTTCAGCTCATCAATTGATATCTGCTTTTAAAGTTGCAGTTTCAGGGGTGGTCAGCTCAGGACAAAAATAACTGATGAATGCCGATAAACAACTTGCCAGAATGCTGTTCAAACAATATAAAAGCACATGCAGAATGATTAGGATGTTTATATAAAAGAAACAGAGTAACCAGAGATAGACAGACATGTACTGTACGTAAAGGGCCTTGAATGAAGCTAATGGCTGCAATTGTGAAAGTTTATGTCTCTGCCATCCTGTATATATATTCTTAGCTAGACATGACATAATAGGATACATCAGTATTTTAACAATGCTTCAATATATTTAAGATTATACTTATGCCAGTAAACAGCCTTGAAAACTTTTTGAGTGCATCAGTAAAATGTGAAATTGAAACACCAGGGAATGTCTATAAGGGGCAGAAATAACCATCTAAATCCCCCTGTCAGGACAGAAAAGGCTCCAGAGAGGCGAGATGTGGGGGAGATTTTTAGTGTCTGGGATATACACAGGAGCAGAGGAAGCTGATCGTCTTAAGGGCCCTTGTCAGGGCTACTATTGAGGAGGGGGAAGTAAATTAAATGCCCTTATCAGGGCAGTGATCTGGGGGCACACTTGTTAGGCTCTTTTCAGAGCCATGTACCAGCCAAAGGGAAATATTTAGTAGCCCTTGTTAAGGCACCTTACTATGGGCACCATCAGTTATTAAACCCTTTTCAGGACATGGTACCAGCCACGAAGCACACTAGTTATAATTAACCTGTATTCATAAACAGAAATGTAAAATCAGTAAACAAAAATAAACACAATAAGTACATATCTGGTGGGACAGTCAAAATGAATATTAAACCTATACCTTGGACAGCTATCCACAACAAATTATTTCTAGTCTTGCCATCTGGAAACTGGGGTCTTCAGCAGGCTGATTAAAGAAGCAATATTTTGTGGTCGGCAAAATATTTCTTAATAAAGTTATTTAGCCAAAATGTATTTCTGACATCCTGAGATTCATGCTCAGTATATTTTTTATTTTCTCAGATATTTTTAATACAACTTCTACAGCTAATTCTGTAATTGACTCACGCCGTTAAAGATAGCGACCACGTGCAATTTTTAAACCTCTCTTCAGCTGAAATTACTTGTTGAACGTAAATGCTAGATTCACACTGTAGATGTGTTAGGATGGTGCTGCTGCATGTTTCTGATTGCAAATGACTCAGAACTGCACCATGATATTAAATCTTTTCCTAGCAGGCATGTCAGGGGATTGAGAACTTTTAAAAACTTCGAAATCCCACAGTTTGGCTCAGAGGAATTAACAAAAATGAATGGAAAATGTGTAGCTTGATACTTTTGCCAGACAAACATTGCTGAAAAAAAATATGGTTACTAAGAAATACTGTTGTTTTAAGCACACTGATGACGCTAAGATAACCTAGGGGATGGACTCCCTTAAAGAATAACAGCATCGAGTGTGTAATTATTTTTCCCAATACAAGCTGTTTTTAAATGTGGTTCAAACTCTGTTAGTCCACTAGCTATCCAGGCTTTTTAGTAATCTGAGTGGCTGTTTCTGGTTTACATGCTGCTGGTAAGAACCATCTTGGAAATGTATGATGTGCTTTATGTCCCTATTATTCTCTTCTGCTGTTGTCACAATGCATTCATGTTCTACTATAAAACTCTGAGGGGGAGAGGGACATAAACTACATCATACAGTTCTAAAATGTACTTACCAGTAAAACAGAAACACCCACTAAGATTACTAAAAGGTCCGTATAGCTGTAACAATAACAGAATTTTAACTAATACTTAAAAGTAGCCTCTATTTGGAACAAGCATTTGTCAATGCCAAATGTTTGCTTTGCTGGCATTGGCTCTGGTAGTGCAGGAGTCAAAGAGATACATAATAGGAATGGCAGTAAAGTATTAAACTGCCGCCCACCCCCCACCCTGCAGAGACTGACAGACATTAGGGATGTGCCTTTGGGTCATCGGCCGTAACGTTCATGCCATTTCATCTCACCCCTACCCTGAAGACACTGACAGGTGTCGTGGTGTGCCTTGGGGTCTTCAGGCCTTATGCTCACCCATTCCATAAGGAAATATGTTGAGATGGGTGCAGTACAGGAGAATGGGGTGAACTTTGGGATCAAAGACTCCAAGGCACACCTCAATGCCTGTCACTGGCTGCAGGGTGGGGGTGGTGTGGAATGGCTTGAGCATTATAGCTGACGATCCCAAGTCACACCTCTGGTGCCTGTCAGTCTCTACAGGATGGGGTGTTACAGTTACAATCATAATGCCCCAGGCATTTGTTGGCATTTTCACTCCAAATTTTCAACATGGGCATTTTGTAACCCCACCTCATGAACAGTGACACTATAAATTTGTTACCCAAAAGGTTATTTTGCACAGCGACTGCGCCATTTGGCGCGACAGGTGCGAAAACACATTTTGGGCAGGATGTAAAAAATGACAGCTGTACTGTTCATGAGATGGTGTGAAAATATGGCAATGTTGAAAATCTGGAGTGAAAATATGAAAAATAGGTGACGTTACAGGCGTGCGTAGAAACTGTGCAACGCATGCCTGTAACACAATCATTTTTTTGAATTTTTTCACCAAAGTTTCAACATGGGCATTTTTGAACCTCTCCTCATGAACAGTGGCACTGTGATTTTGTTAATCTGTCCCAAAAATTGATTTCCCACAGCGACAGCGCCATTCTGTGCCACAGGTGTAAAAACACATTTTGGACAGGATGTGAAAACTGACAGCTATACATACATATATACATAAGGAGGTGTGAAAAAATGGCAATCTTGAAAATGTGGAGTGAAAATATAAAAAATTGGTGAAGTTACAAGCGTGCGTAGAAACTGCGCAACACACGCTCATAACACAGTCATTGTTTGGAATTTTTTCACCAGATTTGCAACATGAATTTTTTGGGACCTCCCCTCATGATCAGTGCCACTGTTGTTTTGTTAATCAGTCCTGAAAGGTGATTCCATGAAGCAACCGTGAAATCATCTTTTGGGGCCAAGTAACAAAATGACAGTGACATATTTATGAGGTGGGGTCCCAAGAACCCCATGTTGAAAATTTGGGGCCAAAATTCCCCAAAAATGGCTGAGATATCAACCTAAGTTGACACCCCCGATTATAAAGCTTACTGTCATTTCTTCAGTTTGTGGTTGGCCTTTGAAAAGTGCAGACATGTCTCATGCCACAGAAGATCACTGCTCCCAACCTCCAGAGGTAAGTATGGGGTGGGGGTGTGTGTAGGGAGGTGGGTGCGCAAAGGGAAGGTGTGAGTTGGGGAAGGGGGATGAGGGATGCCATGAGGGACTGTTTTCTGTTTTACAGGTTAAATAAAATAAAAAGACTACAGAGGACTGTTTATCTATTTTAAAGTGGAGAAACAATTAAAAAAAACATTTAGGGTGAGCTCCCAGTGTGCCACAATGGGGGGTCTCATGCCATTGCCGACATGGGGATTGGGCACCCCGTTGTCGGCAAATAAATGTAGACAGGTTGGGAGGGAGGTAAATTCCACACTGGGAGTGGGCATCCCGGTGTCAGAAACAATTATTTTGGCACACTGGGGTGGGCTCCTAGTGTGCCACATTAATGGGGGGATACATGCTGACACAGGGATTGGGCACCCCCAATGTCAGCTTTGGAGGACTGTGTGAGGAGCGGCAGGAGCCACCATGTTTCAGCACACTGGAGTGGGCTCCCACTGTACCACATAATGGGGGGGCATGCTGACATGGGGATTGGGCACCCCAATGTCGGCTTTCTGGGAAGTGTGTGTCCGGCGGCAGGAGTCATCATTGGAAAGCTGCACCATGGCTATTTCACTTATTGAAATGTTTCACCAGGAAAGGCACACTGAAACTCCGCTGCTAACTCCGGCCATGCCCATTACTGTGCACTGTAATGTGCATGGCCGGAGTCTTATCATCTGCCACTGCAATAAGGAAACAGCACCTCATTGGAGTGGCAGATTTCTTTCAACTCCATGGCTCTTTTTGAAACTGCTGTCATCACCAGCATGCTCACTGATTGGTAGCTGAGGGACGCACCCACTAAAGTGTCCCCTGCATCGGCCACAACACTGACACACCTCTGAAAGTACTACTACTGCATGATGTTGCTTGTGCACGCACAAGCCAACATAAAAATGACTTCCATTCCAGCACAGTTCTTTAAGAATGGGTACCAATGTATTTAGCCTTCATAAGAGCATTCTCAAAGAAATCAAAAAACTAGTTTCTGTCAAGTGATTTCTTAAGGAACTGCTACTCTTACTCCTCCTATGCTTAGGCAATGTGGAACTCAATCCAGGTCCTCCTTCACCCCTAGCCTCTCCCACTGACTTTGTATCTGCCTCAGGACTTAAATTGATGCTAGTTAATATCCTCAGCCTAACTAAGAAATTTGTGCTGTTACAAGTGTGGGTCGCTCACACTGAACCCGACCTTATCATAATTAGTGAGACATGGCTAAAAAAGGTTAACACAGACCAGCAAGTCTCTCTTCCTGATTATAAAATGTATAGCGTAGACAGGGAATCTAAAGGGGAAGGGGTGATCATATAGTATAAGAATAAGTACAAAATCAGCGACATCTGGTGTATGTCCAAACCTAAGGAACATGAAATTGTATCTCTTAAGCTTCACCTTTCTTCTACGGATAGTATCTCCATTATTGGATGCTACAGACCCCCTGCTGGTGGTACTGACATTCTCACAATTCTTAAATCTTTAACCTCCTTGACTAATAATGAAACCATCATCCTAGGTACTTAAACATTGTCTGGCTTAGCTCTAAATCTAATGGCTGGCTCAGCTCTAAATCTAATAGCCTTAAACATCTTTGTGATGAGCTTGGCCTATCGCAAGTCATCACTGAGCCTACTGGATTAAACACCACAAACAGCACCAATAGCTCCCTCCTCTATGTCATATTATCTAGTCACCCTCATAAAATTCTCCACTCTGCCATTTTTTCATTATGACATGAGCGATCATGGGATTGTAGTTTGTGTAAGAGCACAACCAAAGAGTCAGCTCCAACCCAGATTGGCTACTATAAGGTCATTCTGCAAGTTTAACACTTCAAGTTTCCTATCCAATCTATGTAATCTACATTGGCAAAACCTATACCTAACCAAAACCGTTGATGAGGCTGCCACAATCCTAAACAGCAATCTTACTTCACTTGCCAACAGACATGCCCCATTTATCAAATCTAGAACACGTAAATCCTCTCATCTATGGTTTACACCAGACCTTAAAGCTGCTCTTACAAATAGAGATAAACTCTGGTCCCATGCTAGGTGAACCAAGAATCCATCTGATTGGCAATCCTTTAGGGCAGCTAGAAATGCCTGTGTTAAATGCATAAGTGCCGCCAAGTCACATTTTTACATCTCCACCCTAGAGCAAGCCAAAGGAAATGCACACAAAATCTGGAGAATCCTAAAATCAATTAAGGGATAGCAGGCTCCTCCCTCCATTCCATCCAAGATCCTCATCCATTGTAAAACCATCGAAACTGATAGCCAAATCCTAGAAGAGTTAAACCTGCATTTTGCCACAGCTGGTCTGGCCTTTGATTCCTCTCCTTATTCTGAACTTATGAACCACCCCAGGACAGAACTAACCCTGAGGTTCTCCTTTCACCCTACCCCTTTCAGTTGCATCAGGTCTCCTTCAAAGAGGTTGAAGATCTGCTCATTAACTTAGACTCCAGGAAAAGTGGGGGCAAAGAGGGCCTGGATCCTTTTTTCTTAAAACTTGGCTACTACTATTTAACTGCCCCCATCCTCCATATATTCAGGCTTTCAATTGACACGGCCACAGTACCAACCTGCTGGAAATCTGCACACATCCTCCCTTTATTTAAATCTGTCGACCCCTGTGACATAAACAATTATAGGCCCATCTCTATCCTTCTTACCCTCTCCAAAATCTTTGAAAAGCTGATCTACTCTTAACTAAGACACCATCTTGAAACCTACTCCCTCTTTATCCCAGCACAATCGGGGTTCTGAACCAAACACAGTACTATCTCTGCCCTCACCAAAGTCTCCAATGACTGGGTCACATCCTTGGACTCTAAAAAGACCACAGGTGATGTATTCTTAGACCGTAGTAAGGTGTTCAACACTACCGATCGTAACTTAGTTGTCAGCAGCCTTATTAACGTTGGAGCTGCTCCTTCCACTGCCAACTGGTTTACCAACTATCTGTCAGGGAGGGTCCAGAAAGATAAATCTGATGGTCTTTTCCCAACCTCCCTCCCAATTTCAAGGGGTGATCCAGAAGGCTTTATCTTGGGTTCTATCCTTTTTTCCTTCTATATAAATAACCTTGACTATACCATCACCAAATCCAAACTCCATTTTTTTGCGAACGACACAGTCCTGTATGTCTCTGGCTCAACTTTATCCAACGTAAGAAATATATTACAAGCTGACTTTGCACAGCTTGAACAAAATCTTGTAAATGCTATACTTCTCAATGCCCAAAAAAATGAAGACAATGAACTTTACCCTGAAAAAACTCCTCTTTCTCCTCCACCTTCCACCCGCGTAATGAATTTATTTCTACCTCCCTAGGTGAACCTCTTGAGGTTGTCCCCAAATTCAGATATCTGGGCATTTGGCTAGATAATAAACTCACATTCAACATCTACATTGACTATCTGATTGGTAAGTTGAAGTCTAGAGTTGGCTTTTTCTTTAGGAATAGATCCCTTTTCCCAACTGAGACTAGAATCAGGCTCATCCAGACTACATTCCTGCCCTTACTTGACTATGGCAACATAATCTACAGTTCCTGCCCCGCTGTGTATTTTTTTTCCAATTGTTTAACCAGGAGTAGCACACTAAGCTGAAAGCTGGTTTACAGGTGCAACCTGGGAGCACAGGGAAGTTAAGTGACTTGCTCAGGGTCACATAGTATGTAGGTAGGGGCTGTAGGATTCAAACCCAGGTCTCTAGATTTGCAGCTCAGAGCCTTAAACCACTGCACTATACTGTCTCCGAACAAGCTGCATGTCCTGTATCACTTTGCCTTATGATTTATAATCAGTTCCCCCTTTCTTACTCATCACTGCTATCTGTATGCAGCTGTCGGGTGGACCTCACTCACCACCAGACGTCTGATCCATTCAGGTACTTGGGCAATCAGAATCTTCTTGAACAAACTCCCAGAATATTTGTCCTCCCTTATTCGCATCTCCCACAGTTTTTATTCCCTTAGGAAGTCTAACCTTATCCTTTTAGATGTGCCTAGGACTCGTTCATCTTTTGGTAAACGTGCCATCTCTTGTGCCCTCCCTACTGCCTGGAATCCACTTCAGTCTGTATTCAAATTCTCCGGCCTAGTCTCTGTCACCTCCTTTAAAACCTTAGCTGCAACCAAATTGAAAGAAAATCAACATCCCCCTTCCCCTCGGTTCTGGGTGATAATATCACCCGCAATATAAAGCAGCGTATGTTATCGCAGTCTGGACATCATGGGCATAGACATCGCATGGCGAATACATTGCGGGCATGCATAATGTGAGTCAGCAACCCATGGTGTGCTGCCTGACCCCATGGTGCCCCCACAGACATGAAAGGAGGGACATGGACACACACTCAGGGGGCACAGCATGGGGAGGGCAAGCAGGAACACGCAAGGGACAGCAGCAGCAGAACAGCTCCCAGTGCCTGCTACCTGTGTCTGGAAGTGCCTCTGGTACCCTGGCACCCCTTCCCATCACAGTCCCACCACTGCCATCTGTGCATCGCCACCTGTGACAGAGTCAGTGGTGTGGGTCACTATGCTGCTCCTGAGTCTGTGGCAACGTGCCTATGCCACCTCACTGCCTCTGGGGATGCTGCTGCAATTGGGCCTGCCCTTACATCTGTTGGGCATTGCGCTGCAGGTGGTGGGATGGGCACACAGTCCGGACACAGGTAGGTGTCCTCCATGGAGCAGAGGCACCATGGCAATGAGCAGCATTGTTCATGGCTAGGTGAGGCAGGCCGTCATTATGCTGGTGTCAGTGGCTGAGTTTAGGGATCCACGGGGCAGAGGGGGATGCAGGGGTGCCATGGGGTCTGGCAGCACACCGCGGGCTGATGACTCACAATATTATTGCCCACGATGTGTCTGCCATGCAATGTCTATGCCCGCGCTGTCCTGACTGCGATATTGTGTCCCACTTTATATTGCGGGCTATATTAACACCTGGAACCCTTCCCCTCGCTAGTCCTCCTACATATCCAATGTTTCTTTCCCCTCCTCACCTTCACCACGCTGGCCCATTCACGCCTTGCTATCTGAACACTGTATTCTCCCTTTTCCTGGACCTCCATTGACTGTCCTATCTCCTCTCTCCTTCTCACACTCTTTTCTCGTTTATTTTATTTCATATGTACTCATTTCCATGTCCTTGATACAGTCAGTATATTCTATTATCAAGTTGTACATTTGCTACATTTTTTTGTGTGCTTTTTTATATGTATCTTATACTTTATCTTTGGTATTCAATTGGTTGTATATAATTTGCTTTGTCTGTATATTTAACTGTTTCATGTCCTCAGGACCTCCTTGTGAATGAGCTTGCTCAATGGAGTTATTCCTGCAATAAATGTAGCCAAATAGTGGGTGCTGCACTTAAAGTGAAAAACTGAGGTAGTATCTACACACTTTGTGGTGCTTCCCTTGTTTCAGTGCATAGAGAAAAGGGGGCTGGGAGTCTCAATAGACAAGGAGCAGAAGCATGACAAGCTGTACACAGCTGAAATCAGGAGTGCCAGCTGGAGTGTATGGGGGGTGACCATAAGGACAGAGGAAGTAATACTATTACTCTATAAGGCTCTGGTCAGGCTTCACCTGGAGTAATGTTATACCATTCAAGGCTTATCAATATGGTGAGACCACAGCTCACATTAGCATGTTAAAATAACAACTGTACTGCATACATGACCCATGAGAGAATTGTCTTTCATTGATGGTCAGACCTGCTCACATCACAGCTGATTTATAAAACTAGGAACCCCTTTTTAAAATCATGGAGTGAAGAAAGAACATGAGTAAAAGCGTAAAAACACTGTAAATGATTGGGAGATACTTTAGAGCAGCTTTTGGAGGGGCAGGGGTGCACTGGATTTTCATAAGTCAGATTGTCTGTTTCTGATACTGGCCACACACCACTAGCACACCAGAAAAATATAAACATCTATAACTGTGATAAAAACAAAGTAAAAGAATCATGTTGTTATTGCTATATCCGTAATAACCAAATGATCCAGAAAGGTGTATCTCTCTGCTATTTAGCATGTTCTCCTTTGGCCACCTGTAAGTCTCTTACCTTTTGTATTGTACAGTTTATTTACATAGGATATCCCAGCCCAGATGCAACATTTTATTTCCAGTGGGGTGTTGAATCTACTAAACTGGGAGGACTGGAACATCACGGGATTAAGTCACTTGCTCAGTATCGCACAGTATTTGACTTTGCAAAGGTTCAAAGCTGTGATCTCCCAGTTCTCAAGCTGGTACCCTAACCACTACACCACACTGCTTCTATATAAATGTAGATACTAGGAAGGTTGAACGTGGCCTTCACAGACAGGCAGAGAAAGCAGTGAGACCACTGCTTATATTAACATGTTATGAAATGGCTTGTGAATTTCAAGCCATCTCATTGGGTATCAACAGCGTGTTAAAGTTTCTAACACCCACAAACAAGATCAGGCTGTGCCAGCTGGACACTGATCCTAGAGAAGTGCCCACATAGAATGCTGAGGAAAAAAAAATCAGCCATCTTGATTGTGCCACCACTGCTGCCAACTGTGCTCGCTCTCCTAAACGGCTGACCTGATGGGCGCTTGCTATATTCATCCCTTACAACAGCCTGGCATGCTTTTTATTTTTTGTATGCATTCTGTTTAAACGCATAAAAAAAATGAAAAGCATGCCATGCTGTATCCCCAGCCTGCGCACTCACTATGCCAGCTGTGCTCGCTCTTCCTTCTGCTTGCTTTGTGCCTCAACAGCCAGTCTACCGGCCGCTCACTGCTCTCCTCCCTTACCTGTTCCGGTCTGCTCATTTTTAAATTGAATTCAAACAAGCTCCCTGCAAATTCATAATGTTACAAAAGACAGTACTCTGCCATTCCACTCTGTAGTCCTGAACCTGCTTTACCCACGTCCTCGAAACACTACCTGCATCTCCTCCCTGGTGCTGGCCCCTGCAACCACACACACAAAAATAAATGAATAAACCAGTCACTATATTTAGTCCTAATAAAAAATGAAAGCAGACTGAAACTTCTTGGTGTGTGTGTGTATGTGGGGTGGGGTGATTACTGCCGTGACAACATAGTGAAAAAAAAAGCACATTTACAGAAGCCTTACAAGGACAAAAATCCTTCAGAGAGGGGACAAAACACAGCCAACTAAATACGGAGGATCTATTTTATTTAAAATGAACACAAAAGCATAACATTTTACTGTTAACCTCTAATAATTTTAATTTTGACAGTCATCTAAAATTAAGGTGGCCATTTCATAAGTGCAATAAGCCACTCCAGGGTGTGTGTTAGACACTTTAACACACAGCTAGAAGGCTAGATGCACTCGGCCTGCAGCATCATGCCTCACTATGCCTCCTAGCCATGTGTTAAAGTGTCTAACACACACCCTGTCATGTCTTATTGTTTACTTATCATATGTCAGTTTAGAACACCTGGAGTGAGTATACTAAATAGGCAGTTTGCAGGAAAAGTAATACATGGAATCTGTAAAATATGCTAGCAGAGAAGAAATATCCAATATTTTCAGAAGAGTTGGCACCTGAACCGTGGAGGGGTTGCTGTGTAATTTCTAGTCAGGTTTATTCATATCTTAGCTGATTTATGAGACTAAGACCACTTTTAAAATCATGGAATGAAGACTGAATGCAGGAGAGTAGAAAAACCTATAAATGATTGGCAGGCAGTTTTGAACATCTTCTTGGGGAATTCAATGAATTGTGTCTATTTCTCTGCAATACAAACAAGCATTTGTCAATGCCGAACATTCACTTGCAGGTATTTGCAGTGGTGTTTGGTACTGGTACTGGCTTCAGAGGAGCGAGGAGGCAGCAGTGAGGGTGGTGGGTGCCACATGGTGGAAGCTGCACTGTAAGTGCAGCAAGGAGCTGGTAGTCAGAGAAGACACCCCCGCTGGCCTTTGTGGACCTGGGAGAGAGAGTGTGCTGGGTGGCAGGAGTTGCCAATAAATAGATCTGCACTGCAGCTAATGTTGAAGTCTGGGGGGGGGGTTCAGAGGAGCGAGGACTGGGGAGAGAAAGTGTGCCGGGTGACAGAAATCGCTGATAAATAAAGCTGCACCTCGGCTATTGTAGAAGCCTGGGGGATTTCAGAGGAGTGAGGACAAGGAGAGAGTCCAGTGGCCAGCAGCAGCAGCGTGTGGCTATTGAAGAAGCCTGGGGTCAGAGGAGCGAGGAATGGGGATAGACAGTGTGGTGGGGGCAGGAGCTGCCAATAAGTAAAGTCAAACCATGGCTAATGTAGAAGCCTTGGGGGGGGGCAGAGGAGCGAGGACCGGAGAGAGAGAGAGAGAGAGAGAGTGCTGCGGGCATTAAGCTGCCAAAAGAACAGTTTAATTAGGACTTACACTAAATGCTGCCAGTCCTGCCCATAAACTCCTTTTTCTCCAAATTCCAGATGAATGTCTTCCATCCTCCATCATTACCCTTGACTTTGTCACTTGCCATGTCTTCTGGCTAGTGTGAGTTTATGTACTGATTCAATTTTTAATCCACCTCCTGTATAAACTGAGTACAGTTTGGGGGTTGACCCAGTTGACACTTTATTTCATTTTATCCCCCCTCCTTCCGAATGCTGAAACAAAAAAGAAGTGAGAGAGACTGAGGCAAAGGAGGAGGAAGTTGAGCAGGGACCGGTGGCAGGACTGGCTCCTATGCACTGCCAGCAGTATAATAAGCTTCTTATGTGGGACGGTGTTGAAGGCCTTGCTGAAATCGGGGTAGGTGATGTCCATGCCCCCCAACCCTCCATTTACTTCCTTTGTCACCTAGTCAAAGAAATCTATCAGATTCGTCTGACACAACCTACCTGCTGTGAATCCATGTTACCTTGAGTTCTGGGCACCAATGGCTTCTAAATGTTCCATTATCTTTTCTTTAAGCAGTGTCTCCATGATCTTCCCCATTACTGATATAAGGCTGAGTGGCCTATAATGCCCTGCCTCCACCCTGCTGACAGATTTGTGCAGAGGGATCACATGTGCCCTCCTCCAATCCTCTGGCACCACTCTTACATTGACTGACTCTGTGAACATGGCTGCCAGAGGTTCAAACATAGAAATTGTTGGCAGACAAGGACTGCTAGACTCATCCAGTCTGCCAGTAAGCCGTGTACTTCACTATGGCTTCTGACCCTCCCTCAGCTTTACCTCTATGGTTCTCCCATGCCGGTCCCATACATGTTTAAATCCAGCCACAGTGCTTGCTCCCATGACCTCCTGTGGCAGACCATTTCATGTGTCCACCACCCTGTCTATGAAAAAAAAAATACTAACATTCCCTCTTGGCCTGCCACTTTCCAATTTCATGTCATACCCCCTCATTGCCGTACTCCTCCTGTATTGGAAGATGTCTCCCCTGTACATTGTTTATACTCTTGAGGTACTTGAATGTCCCTATCATGTCTCCTCTCTGCCTTCTGTCCTCTAGCCAGTACATGTTGAGGTCCCTTAATCTCTGCTAGTAAGTTTTGTGCTGCAAGCCCTGTACCATGTTAGTCACCCTTCTCTGGACCATTTCCAGTCTTTTATGTCCTTTTGAAGGTGCAGACTCCAGATCTGCACACAGTACTGCATCTGAGGCCTGACCAGGGTCTTATATAATGGCATCACTATCTCCCTCCTTCCTTGCCAGCATGCCAGTGGCCCTCCCCGCTGCCTTTGTACTCTGCTTTGACATTTTCAGGACATCTGAAATAATAACCAGCAGGTCCCTTTGTTCCTTGGTGACTGTCAGCAACCTCCCCCCATTCTGTAACTCTCCCCAGGGTTTCTAAACCCTACCTCCTGCCTTCTGCTAGTGATACCTCTGTCTATGCACCCAAGAATGTTACCCCACCCATCCTGTGGCTCTCCCCAGAATTCCCTCTTCTCATGGGCATTATTTTGCACTTCTTTACATTGAACCTCAGTTGCCACTCCTCAGACCATTTTTCAAGCCTCTCCTGGTCCCTCCTCATTTTCACCCCCCTTCTGCAGTATCCACTGTATTACAGATCTTGGTGTCATCTGCAGGCAGACCTTTCCTTGTAGGCCTTCCACAATGTCACTAATGAAGACATTGAACAGGACTGGTCCCAGGACTGATCCCTCAGGTACCTCGCTGGTCACTCCCCTCTCCCCGGATTGGATCCCATTTAGCACCACCAGCTGCTTTGCTTGCTCCCGCCACCTCTTATGGCACACTATTCTTTTTTTTTTTTTAATTAGTTTGCATAAAAAAAAAAGTAAGCACATTACATCTAGAGTTGATACATGAGAAAAGACTATGGGCCCGATTCTCAAAGCTCCCGGCATGGCACAAGGGGCTTGCACCAAAATGAATGGCGCAATGCCACTAGGAGTGATTTTGACAGGCAGCCTGCATCAACTGCAGGCTGCCTGCCCCAAACAGGGCTTGCGGCATCTCTGCACTCAGAAATGGGATGCGACAAGATGCTAGGAGGCATGAGGTAGACGCAAGCTGCCACAGCCCCAGAACTACAATTCTCAGACCTCTCCCAGAGGGAGAAATTCTAGGTACCCTTAGATCAGCCAGTGCTGGTCTAAGAGGACTTAGAAATATCTCCCCTGGGAGAGCTGCTGGTTGCAATAGAGGCGTGGATCCCCACTTCCCAATCTCTGATGTGCCCTATACCTATAAAGTATATTGGAACCCCCATCCCGATGTACACCACAATACCATTATACATGAGAACCCCCTGCCTGATCCCCGATGTGCCCCACCATAATATTACATTAGAGAACCACGTACCCAGATCCCTGGTGTGCCCCTCAATAATATTACATATGAGAAACCACCCACCCAGATCCCCAATGTGCCCCTCAATAATGTTACATATGATAACCCCCTGCCCGATCCCCGATGTGCCCATCAGGTTGGCATATAAACAGCCCCTCACATTGGTGGGCCACTGCTTTCCACCCCCACCCCAGCAGGTAGTACCCCCTCCACATCCCCTGACAGAGCTGGGGACCATCACAGCTCTCCTCACACCTTCACGACTGGTCCCTGACTGAACTGTCAATGAGCACCTACTGTAATGTGTATGCAGTGTACCAGGTCTAAGATTGCTGTCTCCCAAGTGGGTTCCATCACTAGGTGTCTGAGGCATGCCCCCTGTAGGGCATCAAAAATGACCCTACTCTTGGATGTGGCTGCAGCAAAAGTGTTTCAGTTAACATCTGGCATATTCAGGTCCCCCATCAACAATATCTCCCCTTTTTCTGCCATCCTAAGGATGCCTTCTACGATTTCCTTGTCCATTTTCTCCCCTTGAGATGGGGGTCTATATACAATCCTTGTGCGGACTGTGGCACCATTTTCTGTCTCCAGGGTGACCCAAAGTGCCTTCTCTTCTCCCTGTTTACCCTTTAGGTCCATTGCTTTGATCCCTTAACTTATGTAGAGAGCTCCTCCTCCTCCTCCTCTTCTACCCTTCTTGTCTCTCCTGTAGATGTTGTAGCCTGGTATGTTGACATCCCGGTCATGGTTCTCTGTGTACCATGTTTCTGTGACTGCCATGATATCGAGGCATCACTCTACTATCAAGACCACTAGTTCATGGAGCTTATTACCCAGACTACAGGCATTGGTACTCATTGCCCTCCACTTTTTGATTGCCTTACCCCTTTTAGCCCCATCCTTGTCCTTACCATCTTTACCTTTTTTCCATTTACCCCTGTCCTTCTCTCTATGGACTTCTCTGCCTTGGTGTTTGCCTCACTAACTACTCTGTTTTGTGGGGGGGGGCTGGGATTTCCCTGTTCCTTTTCAGTGCCTCCCCCCTTGGCTAGTTTAAATGCTTGCCAATGAAGCATTTCAACCTTTCATCTAGGTCTTGACATAGCACTTGATGCATCTCTTCAAGGGTGTCCACATGTTTGCATGTGTATTTCAAACATTTTGATGCATTTGTGACATTTTTCTTATTTTGCAGTAAGAAAATAATGCACGTGCCTTTATTTTGACACATGTGACGTATTTTGCATACAACTTGCTGTAATTGTAACATAAAGCTAGACCGCCTGTTTGTGGTCTAAAAGTAATGTCGCAAGTAGTACAACTGCGGCAAAATACTGATGCAAATCCAACTGCAGCCCAGGATCTTTGTTCCTTGAGAGTTCATCAGCTCCTGCAGCTTACTTCCAACCTGATGTCATAGTACTCTATTTGTAACATCACAAATATTCCCTTGGCAACTGACTGTGACATCAGAACAGAGGATTATGACTTCAAATGGAGAACAAGCTATGGGGCAGATGAACTCTAAGGGGTAAGGATCCTGTGTCTGTGCAGATTTTCTCAGTAATAAATAAGGGTGGGAGAATCTATAGAAGATAAATGAATTACAAGCTGCATTGTATCTCAATATTACATTTTCCAAAGTTTGCCCAGATGCATTAGTAGCTCTGTAAGGAACAAAATGCATTACCCTTGGGATGAACATTGTAGAAAGCCACATCTTTCATCAAATAGTTAAAATGACATTTAGAATTTTATATACAAGAATCACAGACCAACAATCCAGAGCCACTAAATTTTTGTGGCAACTACTTGCCATAAAAATAATACAAATCCTTTTTTGTCTACTAGTACTTGGTTAGTGATGAAGCATCCCACTATGTTCTCTGCATTCATTCTGTTTTAAAGAAAGCTAATTCCTCTCCCCATTTCTTGCTCTTCTCCAACAAGAGTCTCTAGTCTTCCTGGAAGCCCCCCTCTTTACCAAAGGGATGATGAATTGCAAGAAGAGAAACGGTTCTAGACTACCTGCTTCTTTTATAAGAATATCTCTGTTCCTGGTCTTGGGGATGTTCCCACTGACTTGCCATAGGTACTTGTATGAAATAAAGAGCTCCCTCCACTTATATATCTTCTTTTCATAAACTCATGAGTTCACAAGTCACACATGAGACAAAAGGGCAAAACTGTTCATGGGCAATGCCCCTTCATTAGTCCCACTACATGGTGGTCTCTACAAAAAACTGTTCCAGTCCTTAGCTGATGATGTATTAGATTATTAAATCTCACAGGATGTACATCCAACCCCAGTTAAAAAGCAGTCTTTCTCTACTACCAGCATGTACTCTATATTCTATGATTCAATGGACCCTCCCTTCTTGCTGCACGTATGAATGAGTTGGCTGCCAACTCCTCTGACCACTAGAAAGCACCTTTTCATAAAGGTAAAAGTGCTACCATGCAGTTGGGCTTGATCCTATCATGCTCACAGGAAATTTGTAGGGCTGGCATTGGAAGCATGCTAAAAGTGAAGTGAGGTTAATCAGATTGTGGTTGGAAGGTAGCTTGTGGTTTGTGACCTGCAGTAGGGAGGAGATAATCGACTGGCATTTTAATACTGTTGCCATCAGAGCAAGGGAATTGTTAGACCCAGGCCTCTTGGGCATGAGTCCAGGATATTTGTAATTTTGGCCCCAAACCTCTCCTGAATAGAACTGCTGAAATAAATCCTTTAATAAAAATATCTATGGTCTACCCTCAGCCTTTGAGGACTAGGGCCTGGGATATTTTTTTACCTTAATAAATCCTCTGCATCAAAGAGCGTGAGCATGCCAGCATGAGGCTTTTTAAATTTGATTGACACATGAACTTTGTAATGCACAGTTTAGAATGTTATGATCGTGATATAGAAGACTTTGGTGTTCTACACTGCAAATTATGAAGCTCAGAAACTGCACTCTTTGTGAATTATTGTTGATGTGATATTTTATAGATGAACTAGCATGACTCAAAATATGCCTTTTATTATAATGAATCAGGGGGCAGGACCATAACTCATGAATAGCAGAGCCACGGGTGAGTTATGAAAGTCCTGCCCCCTCACAAGTGCTGGCAAATTCATGTTCTGAGTGAGGCCAGTGTGTGTCCAATCTATACAATGTATTTTAAATGGTACAGCTTTCAAATTAGTTCTTTTAATGAAGAATAAACTGTTTCTGTATGATTTCACTGCTCTGTTTTGAGTGCAACAGAGATCATTATAATGCCATCAGGCATTGTTTAAGCTGCTTTCCCATTGCTTAAGAGCTCCTTTGTGACCTGTCTAAGGTGATGATAAATGGCGATGACCCACCTAGATTGATGATAAATGATTTATCATCATTGTAGGTCTTCAGGCCATAGAACTAAAACATTTATGTGTAAGATTTCATTCTCACCTACATTGTATAAATTATGCTGTCACACGTCAGTACTGTATGTGACTAATCTGAATTTAGATCAGGTGTATCTTTTTTCTTTCTTTTCAAGTAGGTACAACATACTGCTTTGTACAACTGCTATGGTATTGTCTTAGATGTAGACATTCCTACTGTAGTTTGTACTTTAATGTTTGGAAATTGTATTTTATTCGTAATACAATGCACTGACTGTACTTTCACAGCTTAGTTGAATATATCCCCCACAACACATCACAAGTTTGCCAAAATACTGTAGTCATATAGGACATTTGAGTAGTATGCTTAGTTTCTATAAAGTGCACTCTTTGTTCTTCTAGGCAGCTAGATGAATGCATTATTTCCTTTGGTAGGCTTAAAATGTGTTCTACAACACTGGAGCAATTGCAGCCATGCAGTTGTGATGCTTGTGTTTTACTGATGCGTCAGTTCTCACTCGGCAACTTCATTAATTCCAGTGGAGTAAATTTCATGAGCAAAAACCAACTCAGCATAAAAACTGCACTACATGGATGTACATGGCCAGTGAACAGTCATAGCATTAAAGCTTCAGGCTTTCAAAAGTTGTCATGTCAGCCAGTCTCTATCTGCTCCCTGTTGTGTACAGGCATGTAGGGGAAGAGATTTTGATAGTGCAGCTATAGCATTAGGCAAAATATGGTGATATGGCAACTGTCATGATTTCACACAACAGGCATGAGTTTTCTTTTCTCAGTAGCGAGCTACACTTTTCTCAGTCAGTTTGCTTATCCATATACCTCCTTCTACAATGCTCCAGTGGTAACATTATAATTTGATGTCTTTCACGTGATTCAGATCATTTTTGTATCTAGGTCATGTTCCAGTCTTGAATGTGGTTGGTTAAGTACCAGTTTAAAAATAAAGTCTGCATTGAAAAGCCTTGAGAATGGGCACACATGAGGGGTCAGATTTTCCAAGGGCCTGACATGGCTCAGAGACTAAGTCCCTGTGTGCAACTCTCAGGTGCAGGGGAAAATTCCCACACCTGTGACAATGCTATTTTCCGCATTTTATGTGCACAGGTGGCACTTTTCATTTTTTTTCCACAGCTGCGTAAAAAATGTTATGCCTGGTAGTACATTCATAGCATTTTTCTGCAACTGTGCAAAAAAATCTTTGTAAGCTGCCATGACCTGTGGAAATGTTGCAAAAAGGCAACCTTTTTGAAAATTGAGTGTGTTTGTGTGGGGGGGGGGGATTGCAGTTGCACAAGGAAACCCTTTCTTATGTAACTATTTTTCCGCATGTTTGCATTTTTTTCACTTTTGAAAATCTGGCCTCAGGTTCCTTCCTGTACTCTTATGCTTAATCAGTATTCCAGGGCTTTCAAAATATAGATTTTTTTGACAAAGCAAAAAAGACTGTTCATCGCCACTCTTTGCTTTCACCAGATTATTAGTATCTCAACAGAGTACACTGCAGCCTGTGGCTTCTTTTCTGTACAGTAATGTGCATAGGTTCAGGCCTGTGAAGAAAAACACATGCTATAGTACATTGTGAAAGCTGAAATAGTAGGCTACATCTTTCCTGGGCAATAGAGGTATGTTGGGGTCATTTTAGTTTCTAAAGGTTTGCAGTGCCTATAAAGCAATTTCATCTCTTAATAGACCCTATTCTATAGTTAGTGCTCAGAGACAACTGTTTTGTACAAAACCTTTTCTCTCAGCTGATTGTGAGTGTCAGTGAATCCCTCAATGATATGATAGCTGTCCTTTTTTTCGTCATTGCCAGGTTTATTTTTAGCCTGAAACAACTGCTTCCTAAAAATGGAGTTAGAAATGGCAAGGGAGTCAGGCACAACTATGTAAGGTATCTGCAGTTATGCATCCCAGCTTCTCCTGCCTGTCTTTTTGTGTCTCTTTCTTTGTCTTCAGCTGGTGGGCTCCAAGCAAGCTGCTTTTTCCCTGTCCTAAGAAGCCTTCACTAATTTTTGAGAGGGCAAACCATAGAAGAGTCATCCTGAAACAAAAACTGCAGTCTCTACTGCCTTGCCGTTTATACTTCTTTTTATTTTTTCCACTGGCCCAAAATGAAGACAGTTTACTTCTTCCTGCTAGCAAGTTTTTATCTAATCTCTTTTTGTAGGGCACAAGAAGGACTTGCCTTCCCCACTTATGATGGGGAAGACCGTGTCATTCACATAAACGACAAGAACTACAAACAGGCACTGAAGAAATTTGACATGTTGTGTCTGCTGTACCACGAGCCTGTGGCTTCTGATAAAGTGTCCCAGAAGCAGTTTCAGATGGTGGAGTTGGTTTTGGAGGTAAGAGTCTTGACTGTACAGGATAATGTATTGAGAACCAGAACACATGTAGCCACTTAATAACACTGCAGCTGGGTGCCAGCAATATATACTGAAAGCACCAATGCCTTGAGCTTCACTCAGCTCATCATTTAGGGACTGCAGTTCAGGGTCCTATGATTTACAAGGCAACTTCCATGATTTATAGTTTTTGTTTACTGGGTGAGTGCACTAGACCATACAATGCTATTTCGAGGCACAATCCAGGAGAATACAAAGAGTCAAATAATTTTATATGATGGTAAAGGTTACAAAAAACAATGTGACAATATTACAAAGATAGACATCAAAACACATTGCTAGAAGAAGCAGGCAGTATGATACAGCTCAGGTACATACACTCAGATTACATATAGTGAAGCAGATTGGCAAAAATGCATGAATATACCAGAGCCTTAAGTACAGGTGCAATTATCTGTAGAGCTTAAGGACTTAAATATCTCTCTTTTAAAGTGTATATGGGTTTGAGAGAGCCTTACGGTAGCTGGAAGGGAGATCCAGAACTTTGAGACAAAAAAGGGAAAAGCATGCTCACCCATACTTGTTGAACATTTAGGGATGGACAGGAGACATAGTTCACTAGATTGGACAGGCGCCATAGTTTACTAGATCACAGGGAATAGGCCTGATCAGGATTCTGTAGCAGGGCAGCCAGGATGCTAGCTACATCCACTTTAAAACCATGAAAATGTGATTCAACTGTAACTTGTTTTTTTGGGGAGGATTTTTTAGGACATGGACTTTATAACCCTCCTGCAGTTTTGTTAAAATGAGATCACTGCTGAGTCTGCAGGTTTTAAAAATCTGACATTTCTAAAAAGACAGCCATTTTATTTAAAAAAAATGTGTATTATATGTGTGACTACTTTAAAGACTAAAATAACCAGCTTGTTTATTACTGATTTGTAATCATTGATCACGAAATGCACATTGAGCTGTGACAACTCATTTCCAGGTCTCTTTGTGGGGTGGAGGTGGGGGTACCATGGACCTGTTTTATTGACAGGGAACATTGGGTATGGCACAGGGTAACTTCCTTATTTTTACAATAAGATGCTGTGGGATCTTTAACTTCCACCTGGACAGCCACCAGAAATGGGCAGAATGGACCTCAGTTTTACAGCTCATCTGAAGGATGACACCACAATAGTAACAACTCCCCCTTCCACAGTGCTGAACTACATTGTCAGTATGGGGTATTAGCCCAAGTGCCCGCTGTGGGACTGAAACCCGCAACCTTCTGATCTTCTGTTCCCAGAGGCAAGCATGCAACCTACTGAGCCACTGACACTGCATATAGCGTTTCTTCTTCAAGACCTTCACTATGGACTGTCACTAAAAAACATTTTTTTCCAGGAAGCAGGGGCGTCATTTAGGGGTAGCTAAGGGGTAGCTAAGGGTTACAGATGAGTCCCCTATGTTATCTTTTGCAACCCTTATGAATCCATAAAACAAGGTTTCACTAGGGTTTGGTTACATAAAATGTGGTGGGTTGGGTGCTTTGCAGCACCAATGAGCTTGTGGAAATAAGACTTTGCAACCCCTATGATTCTTGTGAAAAGACACCACTGCCATGCATGTGTATGAAGTATGATGGGGGGAGGGGTTGTAAGTAACATTCAAATTTATCTTAACCTGAAAGGATCAGATATCCATGCAGTGGTGATCTTATTTATTTATTTATTTATGTACGTCTTTGGTAACTTGATAGATGCACTGATCCAGAGGACAGTTTTCAGTCATGACCCGGGCTACAAGTGTAGCAAAACAATTACAGGTTCAACAGCAAATTACAGTAGTACGCAAGATTCAATAGACAAGATACAATACAAACACACCCACCAAATGGTGGCGAGGGTAGAGAGCAAACAGTGATAACATTATGACCAATATACAGGCAGTGAGGGCATGTTATACTATAACAAAATGTTTCTGAGCAAGGACACAGGTGATTAAATACAGGCGGTGCAATATATAAGCAGCACAGTGTACAAGTACATGGTCAATTTCAAAAATACAGGTGCAAAATAATAGTGGTTGTGCAAAATCAGGCAGAAACAAATAGCATCATAGGGGTCAAGAGAGGAAGAGAAAAACAGGAGGGTCAGAGTAGGCTTGGGGTAGGGGCAAGGAGGGACAGAGGTGGGGAGAGGTGGACTGGGGAGAAAAGCAGGAGGGTCAGGGTAGGCTAGGGGTAGGGGCAAGGAGGGACAGAGGTGGGGGAGAGGTGGACTGGGGAGAAAAACAGGAGGGTCAGGGTAGGCTTGGGGTAGGGGCAAGGAGGGACAGAGGGACAGAGGTGGGAAGGGGGTGGACTGGTGGGCTGCAAGTGCCATCTGGTGGCAAGTGCTGCCTGAGAGATTAGGGCATTAGAAAGTTGTAGACCCTAGTGTTTCTGTGTGGAACAGTGGCAGATTACAGCCAAGTAGAGCCAGGCCTTCAGGGAACGCTTAAAATCTAGGTGGGAAGTGGATGAGTGAACGGGGGGGGGGCTTGTTCCATGGGGAGGGTGCTGTGACTGAGAAAGCTCACTTCCCTATGGTAGGGGTGACAGGGGGTACTACCAGCGGAGGGACCGAGGATGCCCGAAGATTCCTAGGGATCATTCTGCCTGTCGGGAGGGGTGAGTAGGGGGACGTTTATGGGATTTGGAGGGAAGGATCTTCTATAGGTTTTCATTTTAAATTCTAAATTACATGATAAGATATGGTACTGTCCACCAGAATAAAGCACACAGTTCTGCCAGTGATATCTCTCAGGATACTGCAAGAACACAATGCAATGCAATTGCAAAAGCTCCAACAGGTCACGCAGGAAAGTGTGACAGCTTTATCACAGAATGCTTCATCCTGTTGGGCAGACACTGTAATAACCACTTGAGAACCATGGCTTTGTTTAGCTCACTTGTCTTTTGTTTCAGCATTCATTCTCTATTCATGTCATCATGTCTTTTCACTAGCCCTAAAAATAGCATTTTCCTCCTGTGTTCAGATTTGGAACTGCCTGCAGCTCAACAATGTTTAAAGCCTTTCAAGATATTTCATTTGTGAAAGGTGATTTTAAAAAGTATAATGTGCTCTGAAAAAAAAACAGCCCTAATTATCCATTTCAAATTACTAATGTTTGGTGTTTTACAAGTTGCATTTAACTTTAAAAAAACACTTATTAGTGTTACTGAATGCTGACTAAATTACAGTTACACCTCCTAGGTTCTCCCTTTTGATAAGCCTTGATTACTCTTACTCTGAATAAAGTTTCGGTCACTCATTTTAGTCACTGGGTCTAGCCTGAAAAGCCTCTTGGCTTACCATGCACAGCCCTCAGGTCTGTGTCTAAAGTTCAGCTGTCCCAGCTGGGGTAGCAAGAGGGTGATCTGAGTACTAGAAGGCATGTCATGTGATATTTCCAGGGAGGGTGTGTGGCCTCTGCATAAACCCAGGTAGGTAGCACTTGAGGAGGATAAAAAGTATTCCACACAACCACACAATACATCAATATCTGTGGCCATGGTAATGCTGTTTGCTCGCCAGCAAGCCTACACTTTTTTTTGTTTTCTTTTCTTTGTTTTATTCTTTGGTAAAAGGGTAAGGCCCACTGGGCACAAGTACCTATTTTCAGGGGTGATCAGGAGCATTGCGGGGGGGGGGGGTTAAGTAACTTGCTCAGAGTCACACAGATATGCAAGTGGAGGTTGTGGGAATCAAACCCAGGCCTGTCTGCTGGATGTACCAAGCATATTCACAGCTTATTACTGTAACATCTAGGCTATACTGCCAGCCCACAATTCTTTATATCAATGCTCTATTTGAGTAGTAACAATTGAGAATCCCGTCACTTCCAAGGGATTCATAACCAGCAGGCCATTAATCCAAGGAAATGACCAGCTTCAAGGTTGTTATTGTGATTATAAGTCTAATCACGATAACAACTTTAGTTTTTGTTTATTTTTTGCTTACTTTTGGCTTTCATTGGAGTGGCATAAGCCATGTATACCACACAGTGTCTGTTGTCAGCTGGATCTGTCATTTCTATGAATTAATGACCAATCCAGTAACCAATCAGGGGTCTTGATAGGTGTATGATCATTTAATTAGACTTAAGTACATTCTCACCTTTTTGTAAGTCTTCCCCTGTACTGTGTATTTATGCTGTAGATATTTTGTTCATACTTTGCTCCCTTGTACAATTGTATTGTTACTATTATTTGATTGTATCCTTCAGGGTTATGCCTGAAAATAGGCACATTTTGTCTGGTGCACTTATCCAGTAACCAAAAGTTAAATAAATAAATATAGCAGTTAGCTGTGTGAAATAATTTTAGTCCCCATAAAGTGCCACCTTCTTGGGTTTGTGGAGTAGCCTGGACTGGTCCTTGTGAGCACCGACTCCACTCCTCTGTTTTGTTTCTGCATAGCCTCTGCATGACTGCCCTCTGGTGGACCAGGATAGTGCCCCTCCTCCTTCTGTCACCTCCCCATCCTCAAACACATGGTAGGAACTGAACTCAACATCCAGTCCTGAAATGACATCACTAGCTTTCTTCAAAGCTAGACAGGGTTACACTAGTTACTGGATGCTGTCTCCTGTCCTCCCCTCTCCCCAGAGCCTGGAGTGGGTGAGGGAGCTGCAGGGGTAATACTGAAATAGGGGGAGTCAACATCTATCTAGACCTTGTGGGATTTGGTGGTGGGGAAACAGAAGTATACCATAGTAGGGGGTTCCACAGTGCAGTTCCCCCCATCCTGCTCCCCTCGCCAGTGACCTGAGCAGCCCTCCCCTCTTCTCTGCACCCCAAAAACATCCAAAAATGACCATGAGCTGGCAATGCATAAGCACATGCTTGTACAAGCACACACTCATTCACTGAGTGCTCAGTCAAGCCACCGGCCATGGAGGAGAGTTGAAGGCTGTGCTGGTTGCCTGCTTGTGGTCTGGGTCAGGGGAGAGTGGGGTGGGGGTCAGTACATGCAGGAGTGGGGTCCACTATATACCAGGGAGTGGACATTTTGGGATGGGGATAGGGAGGGGTGTCCACGAGACACCAGGGAAATTTGTGTATGTGAGTGGCGCCTGGCTATCGGGGGGGTTACCGCTTGGATTTTATTTGACAATGGGCTGACGATCAGCTGGGGGGGCCCCCAAGACACCAGGGAATAGGGATGATATTAATTTATTTAACAGTTGGGCCGGTGATCGGCAGGGGTCCATTATACACCAGGAATGATTTTACATTTGTTTTACATTGGTGCCCGCAATCATCGGGGACGGGGGGGGAGCTAGACACCAAGGAATTGGGGGATTTGCAGTTTGTAACTTTGCTTTTATTTTTTTTTTAATAGCAATATGCACGTAAAAAAAACAAAAGCAAGGCGAAGTTACAAATGGTGAATCGCCATTTAACAGGACAGTTTTACGAACTGATCCGCGTAGGTGAATTTTTGCCGCACTGCTGTATGTTATCTTATACATTATACACATCCAATTCCTTTACAAGTGATCCCAAGCAATACTGTGACAGGTCAGGAAAGACCTCCCTGCAAATATCCCTGCAAAAATCCCAGAGGGTCATGCACAAAAAATGAAAAGCTGCAGCCTCCAGTGCCTTCTTTAGGTTACCAACTGGAAAAAGCATGCAGAAATGTGGTGCCCAGTACTGCAACTGGTCACAGTGACAGATGGACAGCCAGGTTTCTGTGCCACACCACTGGACCATCAGGCATAGTGGGACATGAGTGCAAGAGTGGGGAGGTTACCACCGGACGACCACAGATACATAGTGGCTAGGAGAGTGGGAGGAGAGACCACTGGATATGCAGGAAGTCCATCCATCTGGCCAAGATGGTGGGGCACTGCCAGGTAGGATGCAACCCAGCTGGGAAACAGCATGAAACTGAGAAATGTGCCTAATGCAATACCATGATACAACCAGGTAGTATGCAGGAATAATCCAGCCTGTTAGGAAGTGCAAAGCCTACAACACCCCCTAACAGATAGATTGCAAATTTGCATTGTACTGTACCTCTATCAAATAAGGGAATCCTCCCCCCAGTGGGCACACAGCTTTGCAAAAAGTGTTATTAGGTGATGGTACACCAGTGCTTCTGAAATGTACCAAGTTTGTGCCTTCCATGACAGTGACTTAGAATGGGGCATCCATCAATCTTCTTCTTACTCAGATGAAATAGAATGCTGTAGATTCTGCTGTCTGACCTTATGTGGAACTGTGGGGATATCAGAGCTAACTGCAGGCCACCAAAGTGTAGCTCTAACTTAGTAGACATTCTGTGAAATGAAATGGGGCAAACTATAAATGGATTTGGAAACATACTCACACAGTAGTAGATCGAGACTGGACTTTAAAAGGAGTACAGAATGAATTATACGAAATATAGAGAATAGTGGATAGGCAACCATGCACTACCAGCCTATTATGCCACAGAGGAGTTCTGATGACATCAGACTTTGAGAGCGAAGCTTGAGAGGTCTGATGTCATCAGAACCCTGAGGAGGCACAACAGGCTGGTTGGGCATGAGGTTGCACATCCATTACTTTTTATAGTATACTGTATAATGTCCGTAAAAGTAGTTTTAAATGTGTTGTTTTTTTGTTTTGTTTTTTTGTAGAAAAAGTCATTTTCGCTGCTTCGTTTTAGTCTGGGATTAAAGGCTGGTTGCTAGGGTCCGTGGTGTGGTTGTTAAAGAGGAGACGTCCGTGTGTGTATAGCGTGGCCTTCTATTGATTGTTAGTATCATTTGGGAGGGCTTTTCAAAAGAAAAATCATGGTGGCCATATTTCTCACTAATCGAGTGAGTTTTATGGAGAGGAATTCTGTTTCATTTTGTGAGTTATTTGAAATATTTGGTTGATCCTGCATTGTTTTTTCTTGTATGTGTAAATATCTGATTGATCTTGCTTTGTTTTTTATCTGGTTGATCCTGCGTGTTTCAAGTCTCGGGTTCAAGTGATCGTGCTGCCACCGCCACCACCGTGAGTCTCTATCTGGCTGATCTTGAAGTTTTGTTGTTTTTTTAGTCTAAAATTAAAAGTATCAGATTAAGCCTGCTTTTTTTTTTTATTCTGGCTGATCCTGCATCTGCTGAGTGATGGTTCGTGTGATCATCTTGCCGCCACCATTGCCACTGCCATGTCTTTCTATCTGGTTGATCCTGTGGTTTTTGTTGTGGAAGGCAGTGTGGCTCATGCACTTTCTTAGTGCTGGTTGAGCCTCTAGAGGTTTTCAAAATGTTTTTGTACCACAGTGTGGTACAATCACGTTCCATGAACTTTGAACTCTGGTACAACAACATTTTGAAAGGTATGGATTTCCATGCAGAACAGCGCTCCACTATACACTATACTGGTACTCTAACCCCAGGAATCCATCAGTACAGTATGTATTCACAAAGTGCAATCAGACTGCATGAATGAGCTGCCCTGTAGTTGGAAGTTATGCTAATTATGGAACTTCTAATTAGAATTAAGTTCAAAACTCTGTGCTGTGATCAAGCTCCACCCTGCCTCCTGACGTCAGATTTATTTCTCTGCTGAAGAGAGCAGTCACCCCGACGTTCAGCTCAACACTTCTGTCCGGTCAGTGGTTGTTTTGTTATTTTAGTTATTTCTTTTAGTTATTTCTCCATACTCTGCAATAGTTAGTGTGTTCATTTATATTATTGCTGTGAAATGTAGTGGTTTCTCTGGTTTGCAGTCAGTTCGCAGGAACCGGAGAAGGATGCTAGTCAGTACGGTTCCTGCTTTTAGGGAACCGCTATTATTTGCTTTTTTTAAAAACAAAATACAAAAATACTGTTTCATAACAGCTTTTGCATTTTTGAGGGGTCTTTTAATACTTGGTTTTATTACAGAGGAAACTGAGATGACTGTCTTTCAATTTTATTTTATGTCACTGGTTGCAGTAAACAAATAGGACTCTGAGGTAAAATAACTTTCGCAGTTAATTTTTTAAAGGGAACTGAACTGCGATATGTAATTATAAAGCCCCTTCCTCTTACTTATTGAAAAAAAAAGTTTTACTCATATTAGGAACCAGTAAATATTTTCTTGGGTCTTCAGTGTTTGACATGACTGACAGACCTTCAAAGAAATGAACAGGACCTACAGGCTTTAAAATCTGTACAAATTGTTTCCGGCTCCTGGCAAGGGGAGACTGCCACAAGCTGTCCCTGTGGTGCCTGTGTTTGGACCATGAGTTTGGAAATTGTGATCTCTGTAAAAGGTTTTGCCCTAGAAATCAAAAGAAAAGAGCTAAAAAAAAAAGAGAAGATCTTATGACATCTCAATCTGTAAAGACTCAGATGACAGTCCTGTCCCTCAAAGTAAGCAACAGCTACAGTCAAAGGGGGGCAGAAATTGAAGGTAAAACTGCAAAAGATGCTTCAGAAATCAGGGTGTCAGAAAGGGGGACCCCTGAATCCAAAAAAAAGCAAAACAGCCTCAGAGCAGCCACTAGGAATGGTGTCTACTAAGAAAAAACAAAAAGAGAAAAAATGTCTGTCACTCTTTCTGAAAATGGAAAGGAGCTGACAGTTGACTCAGAACAAATGCCCCAAGCAGAGGACATGACAAGAGTATGGCAGTTTTTCCAGGCCTTTCAGGCTATGGTCAATTTTATGAATACGCCTCCCCCACCCCCGCTCTGGTTCCATACCCAATGCTTGTAGAGGAGGAAAAATGTATTATAAAGTTGAGGAGGAAGAAGAATTTGTCTGTCCTCCCAGGCCTTCAGAGGACCTCACCTCTCATTATTCCTTTGTAAGACAGATTGTGAAACCCTCAACATTCCCTCCCAGAGACTGAGAAGGATGAAAAGAAACTGAGTTTATGGATATGACAGGATTAGCTCCCACAAATCTCTCAAGAAAGCCACTGACAAGATCATGTCAGGACCTATGTCAGCTGCTGGTGTTGACAAGAAAATGATCATGAGGGAGTGGTTTAGGTTCAGGCTGCTGCATGTGACAAGGCCAAAGTGCCTTTCTCTTCACAGTTTCCTGAGAATGACTCAAGAAAACTGGACAGCATGGCCAAAAAATATGTATACATAAGCTTCCTTGCTCCTCAGGCAAGCAGTGTACTTGACATACATGGCTTGGTACCAGAAGGCACTCTGGAACTTTACTGGCACCAAGTGAGAAAGCGAGTGGTGACTTAGCACAGGACATGGCTGACATGGCTAGATCAGCCATGGATACCACAAAGTACCAGCTCCACATTGCAGTGGACACTAATGACCCTATTTCAGGGGTTCTGGCCCATGCAGTATCCCTAAGAAGGTTTGCCTGGCATGGGACTACCAACATCTCTCAGTACACACAAAAGCTATGGATTTCTGCTTCCAGGGAAACTCTCTATTTGATGACAAAACAGAGGCATATATGAAAAAGGTGGATGAGTACAAAACCATCTACAAGAGCAATACAGAGAAAGAAAAGGTATCAACTTCTTACAGACTTTATGAAAAGGGAGGCAGGGGTAGTGTTTACTACCCAAGGTCCTATGCCCCTATATGTAGCCATGTCAAAGTGGTTACTATTGAGGCAGGGGTAAAGGGGGCACTAGGTATGCAGTTACAAAACCATCCCCTGACAACTCTGTCCAGGTCACCCATCCATTGCCACTGGGGGGGGAAGGCTGGCCCAGTACTTTCAGGAATGGTCAAAAATCAACACAGACAAGTGGGCCTTAGAAGTAGTGGGCCAAGGATGGTCCCTGCAGTTCAAGAAATTTCCCAAACTGCAGATCCTAAAATTTTTCCAACGTCACACCTCAATGGAAAAAAATTCTGCTGGAGCTGGAGGTGAAGAAATTGCCGCAGGCAAAAGCAGTGGAGAAACACAGAAACATAGAAATTGACAGCAGATAAGAATTGCTTGGCCCACCTAGTCTGCCCATTTTCGCTACCTAGTGTAATACCGCAGACCCTACGTGATCTCCAGCATAGCCCTCCCTTCCCTAACCATTTACATTCACTTTTGCCTATCCCATGCTTTCTTGAATCATGTTACAGTTTTTGCTCCTGTCACCTCCACTGGGAGGCTGTTCCAGACATCCACCACTGTTTCTGTGAAGAAGTACTTCCTCGTGTGTAACCCACACCACTACCACGCCCCCCACACTTTTTTACTGCTAGCTGGCTTATTGGCAAGGCAACTACCAAAACAGCAATGGGCATCACCCCTGGCATGAGGGTGACCCAGGCTCGGACACCTAGGAGGCAGGGGGGGTGGTACAAAAGTAACATTTCTATTTTAAGCCAGGTTGGTGGGAGAGGTTCCAGGGTATGGTGTGTATCCTATCTTTGGGGCCCCAAAACATCACACAGGTCACTCAGAGATGGATTGTTCACAACCATAAAATTTGGGATTGTACTGTATGGCTTTATGTCTGAACAAAGTTGGTAACAGAAAGGGTGGTCCCCCAAGTTTGTACTGTATTTAACAAGTGACAGCAGGTGCAGGCAAAATAAACTCTTCTTTGAACATCCATCCCTGGGCTGAGGGATCTCTGGATTTTAAACTATGGGAATTGCCACGCACTTCTTTGAACATATCCAAGGTGACATTTAGTTAGCACCTTAAAACTTTTCCTCTCTTGTAATCAGTAGATCTCTGCAACCATGAGTGAGAGGCTATGCATTCTGGCCAAAGCTAGACTCTCTGCTATTACACTTAGAAAATCCTGGATTCTTCAGCCCCACTGGGCTGCAAGAGACATCCACACATTCAACACACAACAGCACATTTTTGTGGTGAAAAAGGTTCTGAGTACCTTTAATCTAGCCAACACAGGGCACATACAAGGCACCAGCCAACCCACAATCTATCATCAAATGAATCTTGTACTCAAGGCTTGGTATTCCTTTCAAGACATTTGAAGCAACACTTTAAATCCATAGTTCTCTCACAAATCCATTGCTTCTGTTAGGTAAAAACACACAGTCTCTACTCTCTGGGCAGTTCTGACAGTCTTTCAGGCTTTCAGGGGATTGCCCTAAAGTATCCACTGAACTTTCAGTCCCATTCCACTTTTCTGTGTGAAGGATTCACCTCACTGGGCTCCAAAGGATCTGTTAGCCACCACATCCCAGGAAACTGGCTGCTGATTACCAAACTAGGGTGAGAAAATAACCAAAGAGGGTTCTTCCCTCAGAAAAGAGTGCAGCAGGCAGCTCTTGCCCTCAGAACTCTCACTGAACATCTGACTACTAACTACTGCTGCAGGCAGCACAACACAGTGGCTTATGCTGCTGCGAGAGTTCCAAATTCCATTCCCTCATCTTCTGATCAACAGAGCTAGGCAAATGATGTTGCAATGTTTTGCAGCGTTTTAAACTCTCTGAGACTGTCCAGACTCCTTCCTGGTCTACAACTGATGGGATTCTAGTAACCCCAGGGACTGGTTGGTTGCACACCGTTTCCCCTGAGTCTTCCCCCTCCAGCTTCACACCATGCCGCCTTGTTCTTGAGCTTAGTTTTTTCTGAAAAATGCTACCCTCCTGTACCTTATTTATACCCATGAGGTATTTCAAAGTCTTTATCATATCCCCACTTTCCCCTTCATTCTTCCAGAGAGTACATATCAAGGTCCTTTAGTCTCTCCTCATAGAGTCTCTTTTGCAGACTCTGCACTGTTTTAGTTGCCCTCCTCTGGACTGCCTCTACCCTATCTATGTCCTTCCAGAGATGTGGTCTCCAGAACTGGACACAGTACTCTAGATGAGGTCTCACCAATGATTTATACAGCAGTATCACCACCTCCCTCTTTCTGCTGGTGGTACCCCTCCCTATGCATCCTAGCATCCCACTGGCTCTTCTCACTGCCTTGTCACACTGTTTGGCTACCTTTAGATCATCAGATATGATTACCCCTGGTCTCTTTCCTGTTTGGTGGTCATCAGTACCACTCCCCTCATCTCGTATTCACCACTTGGGTTTCTGTGCTCCAAGTGCATGCTTTTGCACTTATTCACATTGAAACTTAGTTGCCACACTCTTGACCATTCTTCAAGCTTTCTTAGATCCCTATTCATTTTTTCTACATGCACCCAGAGTGTCTACCTTATTGCAGATTTTAGTGTTATATGCAAAAAGGCATACCTTCCCTTCATGCCCCACTGCAATGTCACTTATAAAGACATTAAAGAGGACCAGTCCTAGTACTGATTCTTGTGGCATTCCGCTGGTCACCTTTCCTTCCTCTGAGTGAACTCCATTTATCACCACCCTCTATCACCTGTCCCCCAACCAATTCCTTACCCAGTTTTCCACTTCTGGTGCCATTTACAGGCTTCCCAGCTTGTTTATGAGTCTCCTATTTGGAGTGGAGTCAAAGGCCTTACTGAAATCTAGGTAGGCCACATCCACTGCTCCACCCTGATCTACTTCCTCTGGTCACCCAGTCAAAGAAATCCATCAGATTTGTTTGGCATGACCTCCTCCCAGTGAATCCATGCTGCCTCAGATCTTGTAAGCTGCTGGTTACAAGATATTCTACAAGCCTTTCCTTCAGCAGTGATTCCATTATTTTCCCCTCCACCAAAGTCAAACTGACTGGCATGTAATTGCCAGCTTCCTCCCTGCTACCACTTTTGTGAAGTGGGACATCTGCTCTCCTCCATTCCTCCAGGACCACGTCCGTCTCCAGTGAGTGGTTGAACAGGACTGTCAGTGGTGCAGCCAGCACCTCCCGGAGCTCCTTCAATATCCTTGGATGTATGCCGTCAGGCCCCATTACCTTGTCCACTTTCAGATTTATGAGTTTCTTTAGGACTCTCTCCTCTTTAAATGGACTAGTGTCCACGTCCCTTCCTTCGATGCTCCTGTCTCTTATATATGGTCCCTCACCTTCCTCTTCCACAGTGAACCCTGAACAAAAATATTTGTTCAGGATGTCTACTTTTTATTTGTCCCCCTCCACATACCCCCCCCCCCCTTCTCTGAGCCTTACAATCCCTCCTCTGGTCTTTCTCCTTTTGCTTACATATCCGTAAAATGTCTTATCAGCTTTCTTTACTGCCTGGGCTGTTTTCTCCTTCGTTTGCGCCTTTGCACTCCTGACTGCTTTCCCTGCCTCCCTCTGCTTCTCATTGTAAACCTCCCTATCCTCCTCCCTCTGTGTCTCCTTATAACTGCTAAATGCTAACTTTTTGCCCTTTCCTTCCCAGCCACCTCTTTTGAGAACCATGGCAGTCTCTTTTTCCTCTTGGTTTTGCTTACTCAGCTGATGCAGAGGTTTGTTGCCTTTCTTATGGCCCCATTTAGTTTTGCCCACTGTTCCTCCACTCCACCCATGTGTCCCCCCCCCCACCAGGGCATCCCTGAGGCATTCCCCCATCTTTGTAATGTCGGCCCTCCTGAAGTCCAGGGCCCTCGCCTTAGTGTGGTTCAGTTCTGGCTCAGCAGTTATATTGAATCACACTTTGTGGTGATCACTGGTTTCCAGGTGGTCACCCACCATGATGTCTGCAATGCTGTCCCCATTAGTGAGTACCAGGTCCGATATTGAGAAAGCACCTGCCACACAAATGAACAAGGGCCTTTTCTCCAGATACTTCCTGACCCACAGGAAAAATAGAGAGTGGCAACCCATTTTAAACCTGAGATATCTAAACAAACACATAAAAAAAACAAAGATTCAAAATGGTTACACTGGGCTCAGTGATACCATCTTTGCAAGTGGGAGACTGTCTGGTGTCACTGAAGCTCAAAGATGCCTACTTCCACATAACAGTCAGACTTACTCACAGAAAGCACCTCAGGTTCAGACTAAGGAACTGCCAATACTAGTTTATATCACTTCTCTTTGTCTTTACCTCAGCACCAAGAGATTTCACAAAGTGCCTAGCTGTGGTTGCAGCACATCTGAGAAGGCAAGGTGTGGTGGTTTCTCCCTACTTGGACGACTGTCTTGTCTCAGGAAAATCACAGCAGGAGGCAAGATGCTCCATACAGGTGGTAAAAAAGCACCTCAGATTGCTTAGGCTTCCTGATGGACCTACAGAAGTTGCATACATAGCCAGCCCAAGTATTGGACTTCATAGGAGCAGGACTGGATACCCTGTAAGGGAAGGCTTTTCTCCCTCAAGCAAGGGTAGCAAATATCATTTCAACTGCAAAATATTTCAGACAAAGGCAAACAAGGCCTGCAAGAGACTTTCTGCAGCTATTAGAACACAGGGCCTTGTCCACTGCAGAGGTACCAGGGGCCAGGTTCCACATGAGAGACATCCAGTGTCACCTAAGAGATCACTGGTCCCAGAGATGGGATCCTCTGTCCAAGCTTGTGTCTGTCACAAACATTTTACTAAGGACACTAGACTGGTGGAAAAAGGGAGACATCCTCAGAGAGGGAATCCCTTTCCTTCAACAATCCCCTATGAGTATTCTCACAAAATATGCCTCCTTCTTAGGGTGGGGTGCCCACCTGGAGGATCTCACTGTAAGTGCCACTTAGGAGTGTACAGGAGACTCAAGAATATATCAGAACACCTATCATCAAGTTACCATGCCAAATTTAAGATTTCTGGCCCAATAGATAGCTGTTGTAAATGCAGATAAAAATTGTCATAAAATTTCCCACAAAAAAAAATAATGAAATGACAGATTTTGAACACCTATAATTTTGAGCCAGTCTATCCAAATATCATGAAATGTGGCACATTCTTAGAATGTCTATTATCAAGGAATTGTTACAAATTTCAGATATCTGGCCCAATAGATGGCTAATGTATATGCAGATAAACATGTTCATGAAAATTCCCACAAAAAATAAAATGACAGACTTTGAGCACCTATAATTTTAAGACAATCCACCCTAATTTCATATTTGGTTCATCATTAGAACTCCTCCATGAACGTAACCGTGTCAAACTTCAGAGCTGTAGCTCAACAGACATCCATGTCATGACCAAATTAATAAATTAAAAAAATTGCACAATATGTTGACAAACTTCTTCAGAATTTTTTTATGAAATTTCATCAAAAGTCCACAAATTCGGAATTTTATAATTCTGCACAGCACTAGTTGCAACCCTCCGACAATGAGATATTGCCTCTCAACTGGTCTATCTGGGGTAAATACACTGTAAAAATAGGTAAAAGCTAGGCCCCCACTGAAAACGAGATATTGCATCTCCCACTGTGCTATCCTGGGTAAATACAGTGTAAATATGTGTACAACAGAACCTCATTGAAAATTAGATATTGCATTTTAGCTGGCCTATCCTTGGAAAATACATTTTAAAAATGGTTAAAAACATGATCCAAAGCTGGCATGGTGGCATAGCAGTAGTGCTACTGCTTGCTATACCACTGACACATTTGGAATGAATGCAGGCTGTCGGGGGCCAGCTGGGGAGAAGAACTGAGCATCCCAGGGACTGCAATTCCTTGAGGAGGGTAGGAGGCTGTACTCACTGCATGACTGCTGACTGGTGGAGACCTGTTGGCTGGACAGGCAGGAGCACCAGGAGGGGAGGGGTTGCCACCAGATGCCTGTCACTCATGCATGCCACCTCATGTATTATTGACTGCCACATTGCAAGCTGCCACTCCAAGGGAGAACATCTGGTAACAGAAGCAAAATGCTGACCATCCAAGCTGCCCTCCCAAGGCTCTTGCATAACCAGCACAGCTGACCACCCACCACTGGTGATAACCTGTAAGTCATGGAGAAGTTCAATGGTGGGGCTGGGGAGGTGAGACCAGAATGAGACACAGCTTTGTGGAGCATGAAAAAAGCAGGATCCATTGAAAACAAGATATTGCATTTTAGTTGTGCTATCCTAGGTAAATATAGTGTAAAAATGTATAACAGCAGGACCCTATTGAAAATGAGATACTGCTGCTGTACTTTTGTAACAGCATGCAAGCAAACATGTTTGGCATTGCAACATGCTTGTTTCATTTGTTATGCTCTCAACTGACCTTTTTGCTGCCTCTAGCACTCCTTTTTAAATTGTTTCCTATTTTTCCTTTACCCCTTTTAACAACCCTATTCATGCAATAGGTTTTCCCAACAGCCCCCTCATCTTGTTAAAATCTGTCTTCTTGAAGTCCCTTACATTTACTCTCTTTGCTCCATTTTGTGGTCCCTATTTGGACCTGCTGCCTCACTGTCTGTGGTCGCTGGATCCTAGTAGTTCCTGGACTACCACATTTTGGATCTTCTTACTGTTGGTGAGTACCAGATCCAACATGGCCCCTTTCCTTGTCGAGTACTGAACCAGTTGTACTAGGAGCACCTCCTGGCATACATCTACCAGGAGACGATGCTTAGTACTTGTCATGTTTGGAACCTTCCAGTCCACATCTGGCATGTTAAAGTCCCCTGCCACTACCATTTCCCCTAATTTGGCTGCCCTTCTTAGCATCTTCTCCAGTTCTTTATCTGCCCCTTAATACTGGTCTGGTGGTCTGTAGACCACGACAAACCTAATTTGTTTCCCATCCCCTGATGATACTGGTACCTGCAGGGTTTCAAAATTTTCTGAGTCCCCTAGACAGTCCATTTCCATTACTTCTGTCTCTCTCCCTTTAAGTACAATGCTACTCCCCTCCCCTTTGTTATTTGGTAATGGTCATGTCTCTCTCGTGGTTCAAGGCTGCCCATGTCTTGGTGACTACCACCATGCCAAGGTTCCCTTTTGCAGTCATCACCTTCAGTTCTGGCATTTTTTTGCCAAGAATCCTTGTGTTGGTGCTTCTCATCTTGCAACAACTGGCCCCATGCCACCTTTTCTTTTTTCCTTGGTATGGTTGTCTCTAATTTTTTGTTTAGTGGGGGGAGGCTGGGTAAAGGCCCCCCTAGGCTGTGACATGAGTTATGCTCCTTGCCATGCTGACTCCCCACCTGACTAGTTCAAACAAGCTGTGTGTTGTACCCATCCTGCTTCCAGCACCTTACTGCCCTTTTCAGTGGGATGCAATTTTTACTTTTCAAATAGCATCTAATACCAGCATGTCAGGCCCCATCTCTGAGGAAGGTTAATCTTCTGCTTTGCTTGGACCCTTCAAAAGGAATCTCTGACTCTACCTCACCTCACCTCACCTCACCCATGCAATGTGACTGCTTCTCCTAAGTGACTGGTCTCTATCCCCCTGGTCAGTTCTGAAATGCAACCTGTAACCATTAACAGCTAACCACCTCATGGCACCTGGTCTCCTACCCTACCCATGCCCCCCCCACCACATCACTCCTGCCCTTTCTCCTTCTTTCACACCACCTCCCTCCACTACTGCACCTTACAGACATCTGCCCCTTCTTCTCTAAATCTGCTTACTCTACTTCTAACCACCCATCACTCTGACAGAGGCCCCTCAGCCTGCCTACCTTTCCATTTCCCCTCCTACCCTGCTTACCCAAACTGTCCTTCCTATATAGTTTTTTTTCTTCTTTTGGTTGCATTACTCTGAAACTTCATTTAAGCTGCCCTCTGAATTCTAGCTACACTTATGACTGTCCTCATGACCTGGAACCTTCTACTGTTGAGACAGTTGCTGAACTCCAGAGTACCCTCTGGTTTACCGCCAGTGTTAGAATAACACTTTATGAGCTCTGTGAACTAGTGGACCTAAGAAAGTCCCATCTTTGAACTGAGCCCCTTCCCCTTCTCATTGTAAGTTAATGGCAGCGAAGCCTGAGCTATCGGGGTTCACTTCAGAGCTGGGGGGACCTCAGTCCTCGCAAGTTCCCTTGTAATTCCAACACTGTTTAGCACTGTCTTACGCTCCCTCCACATCCCTCCAAAGTGTCCCACCTGCATCCTTGTGTGTCTATGAAAGCTATAAGGAGTTTTGAGAAATTAGTAGGTTACCTGTCCTCTTACCACATATAGCCTATACACAGTATAATAGATTGTACCACCCTAGCTAATGTTTTTCTAGGAACCCCCCTACACTACTTTACAGTTAATTTGTTACATTACCCTAGATAAGGTTTTTCTGGGAACACCATACACAAGCTGCCTCACAGTTTCTTAACATGTACCTAGGTAGTTCTTTTTGACTGCGGCACAATTATGCTAATACCTCCTGAATGTTCCCACCGAATATTTACCATCTCTGATCTCCTTGCTACCCTCCTATTTTATATCCATTGTTCTACCTCACTTTTGGTATCCCTGTTCTTCTTTCATGCCTCTTCTTCCTAGGGTTGCCACCTTTGGATGAGGCAAAAACCAGATGATAAACCACACCCCAAACTGATCGTTTATTACTCCTCCTCATCCAAAGCCATTTGTTATGTCAGTAAAAGACAATACTTAAAGCAGCAGTTCAACAAAACTGTTAGCATATTGTACCCGTTGTGAAGTTGCTTTTTTAGGTTCAACCTAGTTATTTATTTTTTTTTATTTTATTTATTTATTATTTATTTTTATTTATTAAACTCTAGAATTACAAATACCTTTCAGCAGGGACTGCTCATTTACAAAGGTTCCACATCTGAGGATGGAGGGTAAACTTACATACAAAGGTTGACAAGGATAATAGACTTTAACAAGGCAATGGCTTGGCTTAAGGATACATTCCTACTTGGAGCGAGACAACATCATCAAGAAGAACCACTTATTTGCACTAGCTTTTAATTAAGTATTTTGCTGCTTTTTAAACTTTTGTTATATTTGTATTTATTGTCGATATATGTTGTTTTTGGTTATGTTCTGCGCTTTGACATTTTGAAAAGCGCAATACAAATAAATATTGGTTTGATTTGATTTGAAAAGTGCCAGCTAACTGGCTAAAATAACATGTGAGGAGTGGAGTTATAGAGGATAGGGTAAGTGGGGTGCAGAAAATAGTAGGCAGGCTGAGGAGCCATTGTCATGAGGAGGGGGTAGGAGGGATGCGAGTCTGATAGTAGTAGGAGGAGGAGACCCACGTCCAATAAGTGCCAAAGGAAGAGGGGGTGGACATGGAGAGGAGACATAGGGAGGGAGGAATGAAGGGAGGGTGGGAAGGATGAAAGAGGAGGGAGCAGGAGTATTGCAAGCCTAGGGAGATTACGGGAAAACGTGGGCCAGCAAGGGAGGAGTGGTAATTCTCTTAGTGGAAACAATCACACTGACTGGTTGACATGAGGTGCTGTCGGAGTTGCTTTTTGAAGGTGCCAAGCATAGCAGCAGTAAGTGTTTCTTTGTTGAGTGAGTTATACCATAGCGGGGCTCTGTAGATGAAAGACCTCTAACCCATGGTGGTCTGGCGTCTGGGGACCTGGAAGATTTGGTGTTGTGCATTTCTGGTATGCTGGGTGCTGTTGTTTAGAGTAAGAAGCTTTTCAACACCTGGTGGCAAGAGACTGAGGAGAACCTTGTTGGTTACCAGGCAGGTCTGGTATTGGATTCTGCTGCGGAGTGGTAGCCACCCAGTCTGGGCGTACAGATCACAGGTGTGTGTTAGACGGGTAGCACCCGGTATGAGTTGACAAGATTTGTTAAGTGCCATCAATATCCTGTGAAGGGCAGTGGGGGAAGCTGAGCCATAGATAACTAGTCCATAGTCAACGACAGAGGTGACAGAGCTGTTAATTGCCAGTTGAAGGGCATCAGCTGTCATGCAATGTTTGTGCCTTTGGAGAAGGCATATCCATATATTTGTGGCCTTTGTGACACTGCTGATGTGCCGTGCAAAGGAGAGGGGATCTTTCCATGGTGATGCCAAGGTATTTAAACTCTGGAACTGGTTCAAGTGTAATCCCTGCTCGGTTCCCAATAGTGAGGGGTTGAGAGTTATGCTAGCTTCATGTATTCATGGGGAGGAGGGGAGGGTGGCCCTACAGGGGGACCTGGAGGCTCTGGAAAGATGGTCTAGAAAGTGGAAGCTGAGGTTCAATGCAGGGAAATGCAAGGTACTACACCTGGGGGCCAGAAACCCGGGCCAAGTGTACACCCTGGGGGGGGGAATGCTACAAGTCTCGATGGCTGAGAGGGACCTGGGGGTGGTGGTGGATGTCAAAATGAACAACTCGGGAGACTTGTAGGAGGGCAGCAGCCAAGGCCAACAGGATGCTGGGATGCATCGCTAGGAGGATCACCTCCAAAAGGAGGGAAGTGATGCTCCCTCTGTATAACTGCTTGGTGAGGCCACACCTTGAGTACTGTGTGCAGTTTTGGAGGCCACACTTAAAGATGGACATTAAACTCCTGGAGAGGGTCCAGAGGAGGGCAACCAAAATGATTTGGGGCTTGGGGGACAGGACCTATGAGGAGAGGCTCAAAGAGCTAAATATGTACACATTGGAAGAGAGAAGGGACCGGGGGGACATGATAGAGGTCTTTAAGTACATGAAGAGGGTAAATAGGGGAGGAACAGTCAGGGTGCTTCAAAGGAAGGAGGAGGGGCCACTAGAGGGCATGGGTGGAAGCTGGAGGGGGATTCAGGGGAGAAAGGAGGGTGCTACTTCACTGAGAGGGTGGTGGAGCCATGGAATACACTGCCTAGGGGGCTGGTGGAGGCAGAGATGGTGGAGGGGTTCAAGAGGGGCTGGGACAGGTACAGGGGAAGGGTTCTGGAAGCAAAATCCAATGCAGCAAGAATATCCAGAACTGGGAAGGGAGAAGCCAGAGAAGGCGAGGGGGGCAGCAAGGTCAGCACCCAGGGTGGGGGCTGACCAATCGAGCAGACTCGAAAGACCGTTAGGCCTATTCTGCTGGCATTTTAGTATGTTAGTAGTATGTATTGCAGAAAGACATTACTTTTGTTTTGCTCTAGTTCAGGACCAGTTTGTGTGAGCTGAACCAGTCCTCGACGCTCTTGAAGTCTCGCTGTAGCTGCTCCTCCAGTAGATTAGTATCATGGTGATTTGTGTATATGACAGCGTCATCCATGTAGAGCAGTATGTTCTGGTGGCAGATGCTAGGGAGGCTGTTCAGGAAGAGACTGAAGAGCAATGGACCCAGAATGGACCCCTGGGGTACTCCAGAAAGGACTGGGCTTTCATTGGAGATGACATCGGCAATATTAACATGTTGGACCCTACCTCTGAGGTAACTTGCAAACCAGGGCAATGCATCTTTGGAGAGACCAATATTTGAGAGCTGCCTGAGTAGGAGTGGGTGATTTATGGTGTCAAAGGCTTTAGTTAGATCAATGAACACAGCCCCCATGCAGTTTCCTCGGTCCAAAGCGGTATGGATGAAGCCTGTAAATTCCAGCAGTGCAGTGGTGGTGCTGTGTCCTTTTCTAAAGCCATGTTGTTCAGGGCACTGGATTTCATATTTTTCAAGGTACTCAACTAGCTGGTCCGAGACTATTCACTCAAGAGCTTTGGATACGGGTGGGAGGATGGAAATTGGCCTGTAGTTTGTGTGCACTGCCCTATCTCCGCTTTTGTGAACCAGTGTAATTGTCACCTGCTTCCATATGGCTGGGAATTGGGCAGTCCTGAGTGATAGGTTGAATATCTTAGTCAAGGGTTCTAGGATTTCTTCTAAGACCAGTGCACACAGCTTCATATCAAGGGAGTCACAGCTGTAACCAGGACTGCTAATAGCTTTCAGAATGTATTTTTTGGCAAGGTGCACTGGGATCTCCTTGAAGTAGAATTGCAGTGCAATGTGAAGGTGTGATGCCTTGTCAGCGTGATCACTTGTGGAAGGGGCATCAAAGAAGTCTGGTGGGAAGACACTGTCCAGATTAGAGAACACATTGTTGAAGGTGTTGGAAATTGTAACATAGTCGGTCGTTGGAGTACCGTTGATATTGAGCATTGTGGGTGGATTCTTGGGGTCCTTTCCTGTGAGGTTTTTTATGTTATTCCGGAATTTTTCCCATCCTCCCAGGCATTGGTGAATGCTTCCCTGTAGTATTTCCTTTTGGCATTCCTTATTTCTTGAGTGCAGTCATTCCTAGTTGCTTTGAATTTCTGAATGTCTCCTGGCTTAGCAGTGGCTCTAGCACAGTGCCAAAGATGATCCCTTTGTTTAAGATGAGTATTTAGCTCAGTGGTTAGTCATGTGATGGCCTTTCCTTTTACCTTCGTCTTTTTCACCGGTGTATAGATGTTGCAGGCTACAGAAAAGTGGTGACGCGTAAGGTGGGCACATGAGGAAAGGTGCCTTCCATAACGGTGACACCTTCCCAGTGTAATCAATCAATCACAGCGATGGGAGGGGTAGAGTGACCGGATGGGGGGTCAGGTGAACTGGGCAGGATGTCGCTATGTGTACGCATGCATGGGGGGAGAAAGTATGGCGAGCATGGGCTGGGAGACGGTGGAGGGGCTGTAGGGGGTGGTGCTGTGGTGGATGGCCAAGCTGCATCATGGGTTACCTAGTGACTGGGGTGAGTGAGGTACCAGGTTCAGGTGCAGGCGCTGGTGCGATTTTATTACGCCCAGCCCGAACCATTATTTTTTTTTAATGCTTTCCCTCTCCCCCAACATGCACCCCCTGGAGTTGAGAATCCTTAAGCAGTGGGGTGCGCGGGGAAAAGCCCCCAGCGAGGGGAGGTGTGGAGGGGCACAGCCCCCCCCACAAAAAGCATTAAAAAAATCTCCTGGTGCCATTGTCCTGTGTGCCGGGGTTGTCAGACTACCAAAAAGCTTTTCAGCACTCTGACTATGCAATAAACAGAGCTCGCCTTTAGGCATTCATCATTATCGCATAGACCCGAGAAAAGTGGTTGATGAATAAGTCCAGGGCTTGGTCAGTATCATTGCCTGAGTCAAGTGCAGACCAATCCAGACTGCGCAGATGTGCTTTGAGCATTTCAAGTTGCCCCTTCTTTAACACCCTGGAGTAGATTATTTTAGGAGGGGGCTTGATGAATTTGTTAGTCCAGGTACAGATTATGGGAGAGTGGTCACTTATAGTGTCAGGGAGAAACTGTGACCTCAGAGATTCACTCAGGGTGATTTGTCAGCACCCAGTCAAGTAGTGTCTGGGGCCCAGTTCTATAGTTGCACCTGGTAGGGGTGGGCACCATTTGTGAGAGGTGGTGCGCCATGACAGCGTCCTTGTAGGAGCTGGCCTCTGGTGAAAGCCAATTTATATTGAAGTTCCCCAGTATTATTGTTTCTGAGTTATGGCAGAGTCCCCTAAGGTACTCCATGATGCTGGTAAAACCAGAGGCATGGTCCTTTGGGGGTAAGTAAACCGAAGCTATGGTGAGCTCTTTATTATGTGCCCCAAGGAGGACTTTTATGGTGAGGATCTGTGAAGAGGTCCCATGGTCAGAGGGTTAAGGGCATGGGACATAATGCTATCCCTCAGATAGATAGCACAGATCCCCTCCTCGCTTAGCGATTCTGTCTTGCCTGAAGATATGGTATCCAGTGATAGCGACTGCAGCATCAGGTATTTTTGGATTTAACCATGTTTCGACAACAGAGAGGATGTCCGGATTGTGTTGGTGTACCCAGGTTTGGAGGTTATCAAGTTTACTGAGGAGGCTACAGACATTGATAGATGCCAGCGTGAGTGACCCATCCTGCCAGTTTAGAGGGTGGGAGGACATCCCAGGTGGTCCCGGGTTCGGGTGGACATTGCCAGAGATCAGAAGCAGCATTAGTAGAATTCTGAGGAAGTAGGATATGAGCATTTTGCAGGCTAGCTTAACTGTTGGGCATCTCCTCCTCATGGCACTGTGGGTCATGGGTCATTCAGTAGTGATGTGGAATGTTAACAGTGGAGGAAAGTACTCAGGTGTACTATGCACTTGAAACATCAGGAGGTAGCCAAGGTGCCAGATTGGTGTGCAGCGGACAAGGATGTTGATGAAGTAGCTTCCTGTGGCCATGCCTTGAGTATAATGCATGGCCCATGGTGGCCCATTCTGGTGAGGGGTTTTAGTTGTCCCCACAGGAACAATGAGACAGAGTAGTGATAATGTCAGAGCTATTAGTACCAAGGGTCCCAAGGCTACAGATGTCGTGTTTCTGTGTTCTGTAGGGATCACAGTAAGGACAGAGATTGTCCTTAAATGGCTTCCAAGCTGTAGTCTGTAAGGTCTGTCAATACTAGAGGGTATGCTTTCTGCTGGAGGCGTTAGCCAATAGTTTGACACAGCCCCAGGTGGGAGGGGTGAGTGTCTATTTAATGGAGGCCTTGGATGGGGTGGGAACAAAATAGAGCAGCAGAGAAATTCGGTAAACTCAGCCCAAAATTAACTTCAGAGCTGAGATTTTAGACAGCCTAGAGAGCTGCTAGGAGGTGCACCGATAGCAGTGCAATACAAAACAGCAGGTCCAATCACAGGCTACAGGAGCGAATGCCCCACCAATTGGGTTGCAGCGCAGTGCCTGGTTCCACATTTTAAGTTGATGAATGTACCTTATTGTGGGATCCAGCTCACAGTTCCAGGAGGGCGGGTAGAGGGCCATCCGTGAGTCGGTGTGGCAACCTGAAGTTGCGGCAGTTGAACACCGCTGGCTGGTGGGTACGCCATTCAGGCATGGAGCCCTAGGGAGGCCAGGAGAGAGAGAAAGACACTGGTTACAGGAGATAAGACTAGGGGTTGGGGGGCTGGCAGCAGGCCATCAGCAGGGCAGGGGAAGGAGAAATTATTGCTACACAAAGAGGTTAATCGGTGGAGGATGGGGTGGGAGAAGACAAAGAAATTTTAATTTCTGAAGTTAAATGGCAGGAGAAAATGACAAGAGTATTTATTAATATTGGTTTACCAGATAAACATACAGAGATAAAGGAAATCTCATTTGCAGATAAGATCTGGGGGAGACAAGGGAAATGCTCTAAATGGAATGATATACATAGTATACAATGATATATAATAAAGACATTGCTTGTTTCCTATAATATGTACTCCATATTTTTGTCTGGATACATTTCCTTTTCATGTCCGCAGTACTATTTCAAAGTCAAAGAAGTGACCACACTTTTTTCTCGATGGAAAAAAAAACCCTGATCTTTTGTTTATTTATTTATTTGAATCTAGGATTACAAGTACCTTGAGCCAAGGCTCTTTTACAAAGGTTCCACATCAGTAGAAGTACAATACAAAGCAAGACAATTGAGCAAGACAGGCAGGAATAACAAGTTAATCTGGCAGTTACAATGATCCATACAATTGGGTTAAACGTACGTCAATGGCATTTTCAGGACACACATTGTTTCAAGACAAGGCAAGGACGAGATATGAAGAGCAGCCAAAGGCATTGTCAGATCACAAAGAGAAGTGTTGGGGTGGATGGAGAGCTGTGTGTTAGGGAGGGAGGGAGGGTGGGGGAGGAAGGGGTGATGGATACAGGAAGATGGGGCAAAAGTGCTAAGTTGGAGGGCCATAACCGAACGAGTGGGGAGGCAGAAGGAGGGTTCTATTAGATGACAGGTGTTAGAGGCAGAAAGGAGCAGACGGAGCTTGGATTTGAAAGTGCCAAGCAAAGGTAAGGAGGCAATGTCACTACTGAGATCATTCAGCCAGCTAGGGTCCCTGTAAGAAAAAGATCTTTGGCCCTGAGTAGTACGGCATCAGGGGACCTGAAGGAGCTGCATTTCAGAACCCCAGGTGTGGCGAGGGTTATGAATTGGGCAAAGGAGTGCGTGGACTCCAGGGGGGTATGCCCCAGTGTTATCATCTTTGCTATTAAGCACGTTTGGTACTTTATGCAGTTTGAGAGTTGAAGCCAGCCAGTTTGTGCATAGAGTTCGCAGGTATGAGTGAGGTGGTGAGTACCAGTGATGAGCCGACAAGCCTTGTTGAGAGTTGTGGATATATGTCTAAGTGCAGTTACAGTAGCAGAGCTGTAAATTATCAGACTGTAGTTAATTATGGAGACAACGGAGCTGTGGATAGAGACCTTTAATGCTTCTGGGGTGAGGTTCTGCCTGTGTCTGCAGAGTAGACTGATGTGAGTATTTGTAGCTCTGGTGACATTTTCGATGTGTGCACCATAAAATAGATTACAGTTAAGTGTGACTCTGAGATATTTAAAGTAGTGTTCCTGTTTGAGGGCCGCACCAAGGCAGTTAATAATAGTCAGGGGATGTAGTCTGTGCTTGTTGTGCGAGTTGCTGAAAAGCATTACCTTGGTTTTTTTTGTTGTTTAGGACAAGCTTATGTTTACTAAGCCAGTTTTAAACTGATGCGAAGCCAAGCTGAAGATTGTTTTGGAGTAGTAGGGGATCCATATGGGTGGTGGGGATAACAGCGTCATCAGCATAGAGGAGGATTGGCTCTGGGCAGAACTGAGGAAGGCTACTTAGAAAGATGCTGAATAGAAATGGACCCAAAATGGATCCCTGGGGGACTCCTGATCAGACAGGTCTAGCGTTGGAGAGGACATCAGCTATTTTAACTCTTTGGGATCGGTTTTCCAGGTAGCTTTTGAACCAGGCCATGGAGTCATGAGAGAGCCTGGTATTTAGAAGCTGCTCAAGTAGGAGATGATGTTGAACGGTGTCAAAGTCCTTAGGTAAGTCTATAAAGACTGACCCAGTTAGATGACCATTGTCTAGTGACCTATTGATGGCCCCGGTAAATTCCAAAAGGGCAGAAGTGGTGCTGTGCCCTTTTCTGAACCCATGTTGCTGAGTGCACAAAATGTTGTGTTTATCCAAGTGTTCAGTGAGCTGGTCAGCGACAAAGTGCTCTAGGGCCTTGGAGAGGGGATGCAATATGGAGATAGGTTGATAGTTTACATGGAGAGTCCTGTCTCCACTTTTGTGTACAGGTGTGACGATAGTGGATTTCCATCTGTCAGGGAACTGGCTGAGGCTGAGGAAGAGGTTGAAGATTTTTGTTAATGGTGCAATCACTTCATTGAGGGTGAGGGACAGCAGTTTGAGGTCAAGTGAGTCCCTGCTCCTTCTGTATTTGGCAATTGCTTTACTGATGTACTTGCAGGCTTCATGCATCCTGACAGCTTTAAAGTAGAACAGCAGGTATTTAGAGGAGGGAGGGAGGCTGGAAGGGTGAGTTTGAGATGCATCTTCATTGAAAAAGTCAGGGGGGGAACACTACTGAGGTTCGTGAATGCTGTATTGAATGTGTTAGCGATAGTTTAAAAATGCCTAATAGAGATGAAAACATTTACCAGCAAATAAAAGTGGAAGACAATTGGATCTTTCACAATTACAAAAAGTGGGAGCAGGCTTTTTGTTCAGCTTTGCTGCTGCGCTACTTTGAGATGCAGAGTGGAAAAGATCAGGTTAAGGTATCTGCTAATGGTTCTAATGGTCATACTTTACACCCCCCAGCCTTACTGCTTTCACAAAGAAATGGCTATATTGACAATAGAACTTGTTTTTACCCTGAACATGCAGCTAAAACAACGAATAATATGACAAAATCTGTTTCAAAAATATTTAAGCACTCAAAATGGCTCAAAAACCTGACCAGCACTGAGAAAAATTGGAGTACTGGATAGGGACCCCCGAAAACTGAATTACCAGGTAAAAAAAAACTGACAGGTGACAACCCCACTTCTTCCCTGCTCCAACTAACAGAGTCTCCTGCAGTCCTGCAGTCTTCTTGCACATGCCGTAGGCAGATGCCACACTCCTGCTCTGGAGCACTCACATGATGGGACACTCACATAATGGAACACTTTGGTCAGGGTCCTTTTAGTCCTCTCTTCCACTTTCTGAATGCTGCTCCTGTCCTGTCTCCAGATTGGCTGGTGCCAAATATGTGATCAGGGACCACTAATACAGTATCTACTCACCCATCATGGTTAAAAATGTTCTAGCTGTGTTGGCCCAGTGGTGTGGTGGGCTGAGGTACTGGTCACCTTACTGCCTGCCACACTGGTGACCAGGGTTCAGGAATGGAACACTACATAGGACCTCTCTATGGAAGGGGTGCTTGTAATGCTTCTGTCTGATCACAAACCCATCACATACACTTTTTTTCCTTTCACCATACAGATGCTAGCACAATTTCTCTGTACAGTTATGGCTGGTGCTACTGATATATGGTGAGTTTCATTGCTGATGCCTGTGAGTGACAGCACGACACATGTACTGCTCTGCTGCACATGACACAAACCCCCCATATGAAAGGAGGGCTTGTTCTGATAATGGCAGAAAAAAATAAGACCCACATTTTTTTCACCAGTGGGTCCAATTCGACCCATGTTTTAAACCCCTCAGCACTGTCACTGGCTGCTAGTACACTTTACTTATATACAGTACAATCTCACTGTAATGACCCTCATTATATGAACATTCCTATCTAATGAACTAGTTGCATGTGACCCAAGTGAATATACTCTGAACATTTTAATCCCAATTTTATGAAGTCCCGATTATCTGAACTAATTTTATGTCCCCCAAACAGTCCGGATAATCAATATTTTTCTGTAATTGTGGCTGGTGCTACTGCTGTACAGCAATTTTCAATGCTGATGTTTGGGAATTAAAGCACTGCATATGAACCGTGCTACTGAGCGTGATGCAGGGTCTCCTTATAGATCATACACTAAGAAAGCTATTCCTTCCTTCTTTAACTACTTTGCTATAGAAAAATGAAAACTTTTGAAATGTACCCCATAAACTGAAGGCACACCAAAAATAACTCTAAAAAAATGGATTGAGTTGTCAAAACATATTCTAATTACAGAGCTACAATGCATATGAAATACCAGACCTGTGTGGCATCACTCTGGACAAGCACTTTGCCCATCGATGATGAGGGTTGGGGACATAAAATTTTTTATAAGACCTGGGAGCCAATTCATAAATTAATTTATAAAAAAAAGTACTATAAGATCAAGAGACAAGGTGGAGGGAGGGAGGAGATAAATAGTAGAATTCAGGTGATAGGCTTAGTGGGAGGAGGTTGTGAACATTAGTTTGGGTGAGTGTGTGATACTAAACAACAGAAGTACAATCTTTGGAAAGCTTTGCATAGCTGTTGTAGCTCTGGGTTTAGCTTGGAAAAAAGTATTCTGAATCCAAAGTAATTAAGAAAGAAAGAAAGAAAGAAAGATCATGAGGGAGGGAGGGAGGGGTGGGGATTAGAATTGCCATATTATAGTTTTAATATGTTGATCCTGTACTATACCATACCAATGGTCTATGGCCTTGTACCTGTAGACTGTCCATGGGTGATGAGGGTAGGGGACGTGGGAGTTCAACATAAGAACCCTAATAGAACATTTCCAAACTTTGTGGGCATTGTGTTTGCAACCCTAATAGTTTATTTCCAACCTTTGTGTGGTAGCAGCCCTAATGAACATTAACATACTTTTTTTTGCTATGAATTTCCTTACTTTCTAAGAGAGTTGTGTAGTGACTTTATTTCTTTATCCTTGCAATTTCTTTAAATATTCTTATTTTGGGCAAACCACCCCTTTTTAATTTTAAAAGCTTGTATATATTTGCATTTGATTGTGGTTACATCCTCCACCACTTATATTCACATTTATTTTATTACCCAATATATATAACATATTACAATACATGTATTTGGGGAAAAGCACCCTTTCTTTTATTTTGTAAAAATGTACATATTTTGTTTATATTTCTCAGAAAGTTCTCCACCATATTTTTTATTGATGGATTAGGTCTCAACCATTTGAATTTTTTTTTAATTATAGTAAAGAATTATTTTAAAATCAAATAACATTGCAGTAGTTCTCCTTTCAATTAGTCAAACATTATACAGCTTAAAAGTGCAATACAAACATAAGTGTCCAGTTGTGGTTGAAGAGGTAGATTAAGACTGAGTTTTCCAAACATGAAAATCAGGTTTACTAAAAGTATTAGCAAAACAAACACGTTACCTCAATTAATACACAAAGCACGTATATTTTCAAAATTATTATGTAAAACACATACATTTAAGCCTGAAAATAACTGCACAGCATACATATTTTTGCAAATACTTTGTGCTGCCCAAATATTTCATATTTTATACATTGTTGCAAGCAGCAACACAACATGCAGTACAAATATTATAAGAAACACCTTATAACCTGCAAAGAGTTGGAAAATCATCACACAGGACAAACCCACCATTCAACATGATTATTTCTAAAAAAAACATTTTTAATATTTATGCTACACATAGATTTTGCAGAAAAAATAAAATTTGCGAAGAAGTACTTTGTGAATACTTTGATTTTTAATCAAAGATAACTAATTTCTGTTAATTAATTTCTAAAAAAATATGTTGTGTAACTCATAGTAACCCTTCCTCACAAACGCTGCACTGTCATCTTTAACTTTTACCAAATGAAAAAGTTATTGTACCGTAAAGTGTTTGTTTATGTTGAACATAAACATGAAATAAGTTTATGTGTAATTCGTTATTTTTCTCAAATAGTTTTTTGAATGTGCATGAATGACCAATTAATCATAATTAACTAAAAGAATATTGTTTGCTGAGCCCCCCAAAAGACTGATTTCTATGTGATACTTACAAAACCTTTACATTTTATACCTCAACTTTTTGTCATTTTTTAGCTGAGTGCAAATATTGAGGTAGCAAATCAGGCAAAAATACATGATTTCAGCCATTAATATCTCAAAAACTACAAACTCAAGCTTCATGATGTTTGAGGAGGGGGGAAGAGACCCTAGGATTCAGAAGGTGCATACCAAATTTTTCAGTCTTAGGATCTAAGATGGTGGAGATAATATGGCACTGAAAATGGTCATTTTTAATGAAATCCCAACACAACCGTAATATGCAGGTGCAGTAAAGAAGCTATCACATAGATAACTGGAAGATATCATATTTATCTTCATTCGAGGTATTTGTCATCCTTACCGTCATGAGTGGTAAAGGATGGCGAAAACCTCGAGTGAAGATAAATATGATATCTTCACTCACCCTATGTGATGTGCAATTTATACAACAAGTTCAGTTTCTCATTTAAATATACTGTTTAAACTTTGCAATTCTTTTCCTTTTGTTAAGAAAATAGTCACTTTGCCACTTCCGAGGTATTTTACCATGTTCAAACAAGTCACATCACCCAAAAAATTTGAGAAACACAAACTTGACATGATACCCTATACATAATGAAAAATTTTACGTATGATTCTTTTGGTTTTGTTTTTTTTTTGGGGAGGGGGGCATTTGTTCATTGAAAAAGTGTAAAAAATTTAATTTTCCATTGTTATCATTTTAAAATTATTCACATTTTTTCACCGAACAAGTTAAAAAAAATTATTGTTCTGTCTTTTTTGCTGATTATAAAAATATCTCAAAGTTATCTATAAATGTAACATCACTAATTTTGTAGTTACTGTTGTGCTCAACAACTTTTGTGCTCACAGTACCATGCTATCATTTTTGGTTTTAAAGTTATTCACACTGGAATATAGAAGAAGAAGAAGAAGAACCAGCATTTATATAGCACTTTTCATACATCCCAAAGCGCTTTACAAGCAATGCTAGACTGGTAGTGAAGAGACTGAATGTGTGGTGGAGGCCATATCGCACATCATCACCCACACACAGCCTGGATAATTGCATGAACTGGTTTATGGGAAGGGGAATGTTGGCCAGGACACCGGGAATGTTCCCTACTCTTTGCAAAGAGTGCCCTGAGTTCTTTTACTTCCACCTGGACACCCACCAGGACAGGCAGAAGGGACCTCGGTTTAATGTCTCATCTGAAGGACGGCATAACCCAGCAGTACAGCACCCCTCTGATACTGCACTCGGATGCCAGCTATTTTTAGGTGCAAGTCCAATCCCGGTGTGGGACGAGAACCCACGACCTTCTGGTCCAGAGGCGAATGTGCTACCAACTGAGCCACGCTGACACCTATATATAGTTAGCACTGCCTCTGGGGCTGAACATTCTAAAACCTTAAAGGAGAACAACCTTGAATCAGCAAGTCGTTTTCTGAAGAAGCTACATTTCTAATACTGGTTCACATTCTGTTTTTGTTCCATCTATAGTGGCCTTTTGATCAATGCAGTTGGTGTTTGTGCTTTATACTTTGGTGGGCAGTACCATTTTAGAACTTTATGATGTACTTTATGTCCTTGTTAAAGAACTTACATTATTTTCACAATGGATTTGTGTTCTACTTTAGAACTCTGTGGTACAAGTGGAGCATACATTATATCATACAGTTCTAAAATGGCACTTAGCATCAGTGTGTGAATCAGAAACACCCACTGTGTTAACAAAAAGGCCAGTAAAGACTGACCAACAATGGAATGGGATGCAATATATAAAGCAAAATGTTTCTTCTGGGAAAAATGACTTACAGGTTTAGCACAGTTCTCCTTTAAGGGAAATGTCTGTTTTGCAGTAGATTCTAGCATTCTAAATGTTCAAGCTGCACTCTAATTGATTCAGTATGCATTGTGTGTGAAGTACCCTACTGTGAAGAGAAAAGCAATAAGTCAATGACATGCACTACTAACTAGATAAACAAACTCTAGTCAGAGCCAAAATGGCTGCTATATATTAACCCGATATGAAGAAAAAAACACAAAAAAGTTATACTGGGCTTACAAGCCTGTTTTCATATGTTCACTGGCCAGAAGCATCCCTGAAAGGCTGTTAGCTCCCTTATGGACCCCAATGTGAGCCTTTCTCTAGGAGAAGGAAGAGCTAGGATGTTTACTTGCAGTACTGGACATAAGGGGGCCAATAGCTTGCAGGGATTGATGCTTAAGGTCAGTGAACATAGAGAAACAAGCTTGTGGGTGTAGTCTAGCTTTTGTTTCTCATATCAGGTTAATGTATACTGTTATTTTAGCTTTGATGGGATTGTTTATTACTGAAGACATTTAAATTAAAACAGTATCTTTTTCCTAGAGACGTTATATATTCAAATTGTTTATACCCCCCCCCCCATGAAGTTGCCATGGGAGTGACCCAATCCCTTCTTTCAGCCTTGGCCTCACTAGACAGAAAGGGGAGTTATAACTGATGGCTTACCAACTTAGCATAGTTAATAAGTAGGGAATCTCTTATCTGTACCCTGAAGAGCCTGGAATGGGAGTCCCAGGTCGACATGCAGTCACACCTGTAAAATAAGTATAGTGATGGGACTCACAAAGGATCCATAGTTCTTTTGGGAGAAAATATGATAGACAGGGATGTATAAACATGAAACAATACTTATCTGATGGAGTGATCATCAGCATCCCATCAGTAGTAATAAAGGGGAAAATGGGTTAGTCCGGGGAAACAGTAGTAGCCAGAGTAAAGACATGAGCAGAGGAATGGTACAAGAGGTAGGGAATAAGTAAAGAAATTAAGTAAAAGGCACTTTAGAGAGAAGACAGAGTTTAAGGTGGAATTGAGAGATAAAAGTGAAAATAGAGAAGTAGGAAGTAAGAGAAGAAATGAAATAAGAAGATAGAGAAAGAGGGGGAAAAGTGAAGGGGACAGGTTTACCCATTAAAAAAGCTATCAGAAACCTGTCATTGAATTTAACATAGCCCTGGTGTCTCAGTGTGGGCCTACTTGCTATTTATCCTTTGCCCTGTTACATTTGGAAGAAACCTCTGGATTCCTGTTCAGTGAGGCAATATGGCGCTGTTACTTTCTATCCTATTTGCCCCTCCCCAGCCACCGCTGACACTGGTTTGTACATTATATTAAAGTCCTGGTGGCCACTCTTTGATGAGTCATCTTCCAGAGTGGGGAAGGGGTTGTTAAGAAACAGCAGCCTCTATTACCTGCATACTGCCCAGTGTGTGTGTGTGGGGGGGGGAGGGGATTGGAGAAGTCATAGATACAAGGGAGTTGTTGTTGGGGTGTGTGTACTGATCATGCAGCCTTTTTAAATGCACTATCATGTAGGCAACATGTGACATCACATGTAGCTTGAAATTGCATGAAGATTTAAAAAAAAATAGAAGTTTATAATATAGTAATATTGCCAAATAAATGTTCCCATCTGTATATAACAAAATTAATAACATCCAGTACAATTAAAATTAAAAAATTACAGCACCATCGGCATGATCATTGTAAAACTTCAGGCAGTAAATCAAATTGTTTGTAGTATTATTATGTAAAAGTGAGACTAAAAATGCATATTGCGATTCATTAGTACATGATATGCAGCAAATAAGTAAATGAGCAAAATAACAATCTGACTGAGTGTAGCCACAATGATGGTTCCCTGTTAAATAATAAATCTCCTCTCACTCCTATCTGATTCAACCTGAGTCAGAGCTCATATAAAAAGAACAGCATGTCTTTCTCTTTTACCTTCCTTTCTATCTCTTTGATCTTTGGGCTTATGACTTCTGTCACCCATCTTCAGTATATCACTGGACCCTGCTTTCTTCTGCAGTGACTCTCAATATTCCTCACTTCACACTCCCACTCATTGCTCTCTCTCTCTCTCCACTCTCTGTCTGCTTTCCAGGGGTATCACCGGACCTCTGAACCACCACTATCTACTTGTGTATAACCGGTGATCCTGTTAAAGAAAACAACTCAATTCAAGATAGAGATCTCTGAAAACATTGAATAGCTCAGAGTCATATATTCAGTCAGCTCAGATGGCTTACCTGCACAAAAATACCATCATGTTCAACAATTTGTTAGAGCATAGAAACATAGACTTTGACAGCAAATAAGGAGGTATCCAGTGATATGGGTGAGTCAAATTGAACGGTTCAACATGAGCCACTCAATTTGACCACCTGTCAGATGAGCTATCAGTACAGGAGAGTGAGATGTCATATAAGTTGCAGTGAATGAGGAATAATAGTGACTTGAGCAGTACAGCGACTGGTAGAGGGAGCTATAGGGCAGAAGAATATGGGAGGTGGTTGAGCAGGCTGTTCCCAGCTGGCCAGTTGGTGCTGCAGATTGAGCCACTGCCTGGAGTGCATGAGGACCCAGGTTCAGACCTTAGTAGGTGCATGCATATACTTTTACACTTTTGTGTGTTGAACTGTTTATTTTTTTGTGCTTCTGATCCCCAGAACTATGTGGCTTGAGAAGCCTCCTCCCGAATTACCTCCTTACCCCAGTGTCAGACCCCCACTTTGAGTTTATCTAAAGTAAGGGGGGTGCGGGGTGTGAAGTCCCCCACATGGGGGGTGTGGGAGCACAGCCCTCTCCCACAGAAAACATTAGAAACAGTGTCTTGTACATTGTGTTCCACCACTCGCTGTTGTTGGGGTTGCTGTGGTGTACAGGTGCCTTGTTTGTTTTTGGCATTCTTCACTTGCTGCATTGCTCAATGCTGTTGTTTCTTCACTGTTATGACATAGAACCAGATAAGGACTGCTTGGCCCATGCAGTCTGTCCATTTCCCTACCTTTTGGATAAGATGCAGATCCTAGTTAACCAACAGCCTACTTCCTCCTACCCCCCACCAGAATTGCCTTGCGTCTATCCCATGCATTCTTGAATTCTCCCACTATTTTTAATGCCACAACCTCATCAGGAAGGCTGTTCCATGCATCCACCACCCTCTCTGTGAAGAAATACTTCCTTACGTTGCCCTGAGCCATCCCCTCTCTATCTTCAAATTGTGCCCCCTTGTTCTTGCACATCTATTTTTCTGAAATATGCATGACTTCATTCTCCACCAATCTGCCCACCTACACCTGAGTGTAATCAGACTTCTTGCCTGCATACCAGCAACTAGCAAAGGTGCTGAGTTTGAGCTGTGGGAAGATTAGTGGGATCTGTGGCCCACAGTAAAAGGAAGAAGGAGTGCAGAGCCAGGGGAAAGATTAGTGGGGTCAGCAACCCCAGTGAAAGAAGGAATGAGTGTGGCTCCGCTACAAGCAAAAAAACTAGAGAGTTTACTGTTTGGAACAAGAAAATAGTGTGACAGGGGAGGGGGAGAAGAAGAAAACACATTTTAGGGAATGGGGAGGACGCAGACAGATTTGCAGAAAGTTGTGCTTTGACTCCACTCTGCTGTAACAACACAGCTGTGCTACATTAAAAGTTTCAGTCAGACCCCTTCTTCTGCTAGCAATACATCAGCATAGCTCTGACGCTATGCAGCCCTAAAAATATATCTATCTAGTTAGGGTTCTGTGTGCATCATATCATTTTTATTTAGGCATTTTAAGCTTGATGTATGTTGCATAAATGTATATTATAGGGGCAATGTAGCACCCCTATAGTTAGGGTTGTGTAGGCTGTTTAATGTTAAACCCCAAATGTTGTACGTTAATAACTTTGGCTGCATTTGATGTAATAGCCTAAAATTTGGCATGCACAGTCAGGCTGGTAGATCCTCAAGATGTGAAAAGTTTTCTAATGGCATCTTGTTCAGTTTTCAAGATACAGAAAACCAACAAATGCAAAAAATTGTGTTTGATTTTCCTGTACTTAACACAGTATATATATATATATATATATATATATATATATATATATATATATATATATTGTTTTGTTCTCACACACAACCTAGACATCATGGAATATTTTTCAAGAAACTTTCAGGATAGAAGCAGCCTGTACTGAGGCAGTGCCTTTAAAAGGCTTCATGAAAAAATATTATATGGTTCCAGATTTATAAGGATTTTGTTGGATAACTGTCAAGCTCGAACAGTAAAACACACGTGTTTTTTTTTTATCTCCCCACCCTGGCCAGTCCTCCATCCTTCCAGTCCTCCTAGCACCATCACCTTGGCTTTTCTCAGGGCTTACCTGTGCCTGTAGTCCCCCATGGCTTGCCCTCTATGGCAGGGTGATGGGGCATCTCTCAACCCACCAGGACAGGATCCAGATTTCTGGGAGGTGCCTGAGTCATCAGGTATGGAGCCTGTGGAGGCCAGTGGTCATCCTGCTCAATCAGGGAGTTTTCCAGCTTTCTCCCATGGGGGACCTGACGTGTGCTGACATCAGGTGCACATGTCAATGTCTGCCATGTCTCCACCACCTCTTTGGACTCAGGCTGCCATTTCCCTGGCTTCAACCAAGGGCCAGTTGAGCACTGAGCCCTTCCCCACCCTCCCCCCAAAGGAGGAGAGTGATCCCTCAGACACTCAGTATGAGTGCTTATTGTATTTTCATGAGTTACTTGTCATGAGAAAAAAAAAATCGTGGTGGCCACCATCTTGTTTTTGTTAACTCATAAATGTTGAAAATACATAAAAATGATGTATTTTCAAAAAACAAGCACCTGAACCAAGGTAAAGGGACTCGTTTAGCTAGATTCTGGCATTTGTTTGTTTTTAAATTGCTGTGGAAATGTTTCTGGGCACCTAAAAAACTCGGGTTCCCGCTTAGTAAGAGGAGCTGTTCACCCATGTTCTCAGTATGAGAACAGCAGGACTTTCTTGAAATGTGAAACCACACCTGGAATCATGCTAGTAATCCCCTGACCTGTCTGTATGTCTTTTAATTTTTAATTCCCTCCCAGCTCAGCCAGCCCTCCCTTGGTTTCCCCAATACTGTGGTGTTTTCCCAATATTGTGCACTGTACCAGATTGAGATGGTTATCCAGTATCTTTCACATGCATAACAACCATTCATTTGCTAAAGTCTGTAATCTTAAAAACATGACATAAAAATTATTTTAAACCATAGTTAGGGTTGAGTAGGGTGTTTAATGTTAAACCCCTGATTTTGCACCTTAATAACTTTGCCCCCATTCTACAGAATTATATGAATTTTGCATGTGTGGTCGGGGGGGGGCAAGGTCTTTTGATTTGGCAAGTTTTGTGCTGGTCAGATATCCAGAGTCCAAGATCCGGGCCGTGCACAAAGTGGAAAAATCTGGCTTATTGCTGTTTTTTTTATTTTGTTTTTTTTTTTGTTTTTTTTCTTTCACCTACAGCCCAGATGGTTTGGAATTTTGTTCTGAAATTTTCAGGGTAGAAAGGGCTTGCCCTATAGTGGATCTTTTTTGTTTTGGTGAAAAAAATAGAAATATTTTCCCTGAGTTATAAGGGTTTGACATTTCAGTTCTGTGTATTCTTAGAAGGGACTTTCATTTATATGTTTGATATGAAAGAATAATTCATACTTAGTTTTTTCCACACAGAAGAATCTTCTTTTGTGATCAAAAATTCTTCTTTCTTGAGAAAAAGTCTTCTTCCATATGGCAACCATCTTGTTTTTTATTTAATAAAAAAGAAAGAAATTTGAAAACCCATAAAAATGATGCCCTGATGAGAAACAAATGCATACATTTAGCTAAACAGGATCCATTAAGGTAGATTCTGGTGTTTGTTTCTTGAAAAAAAAAAAACTGAAATGTTGTTTTGGGCTGTAACTAAAGTCCTAGTGGGATGACTTTGCAAGGGGGTTCTCGATTCATCTTTAGTGAGCCAAAATTCTTCTTTTGTGAGTCTCATAGAAGAAGACTGTCATTACACAAAAGAAGAAACTCTGCTCACAAAAGAAGTTGGACTCTCATTGCACAAAAGAAGAAACTCTGCTCACAAAAGAAGTTGGACTCTCATTGCACAAAAGAAGAAACTCGGCTCACAAAAGAAGTTGGTGGGATTTACATTTTTTTCTTTGTTCTTTTGTGAGCTTGCCTTCTTTCGTGAGTCATGAAAGAACTCAAGAAAGAAGAAGACTGTCTCATGAAAGAACAGCGAAAAAAAAGTTTCACCATCTGCTTTCATGAGCCAACCTTCTTATTTCATGTGTAACAGAAGGACTCATGAAAGAAGAATGTTCACTCATGAAAGAAGATAATGGAATTTAGTTGTTTTTTTTTCACAGTACTGTCATGAGGTCATACAAAAGAATGATCTCATGAAAGAACTGTCAACAGATGGCTGTGTTGAAAACCTGGGGTCAAAATGTTAAAAGACAACAAAGTTATGAGCATACTTTGCAAATTTTTTTGCTCATTCATAAGTTCAGTAATTTTTTATATTTTAATCCCAAATTTTCAACATAGCCATTTTTTCACACCAGCTCATGAATGTGACCGCAGTCATTTTTCAAATCCTGGCCAAAAGGTGTTTTTACACCAGTAGCATGAAATTAAATTTTGGCATGGTGTGAAAATGTTCATATACTGAGTTCATTAGGTGGGGTCATAAAAAGGCTATGTTGAAAATTTGGTGTAAAAATATGATAAAATGACCAAGTTACTGTATGACTGAATGTTGAAATATTTTTTGTGCTTCTGCAACTTGATGGACTCCACATTTTGGATCCTACGTGTCTACATCTGTAGCCACATGGAAGTGCAGGGCCCCTTCCACAGCCAGATGGACTCATCACATGATGCACTGCCCAGAGGGCTCTGTGCATCTGAATCTGCAGCCACAAGGAAATGCAATGCCCAGATTGCCCTGTAGCAATGCAAGTCAAGTTTTATTTAAAAAGACGTCCAATCCCAGTGGCTTTGGGTGCTGTACAACATTAAAACATAGTATGATTTATAATACATTACTACAACAATAAGGAAATAAACTAAAAATAATAAATAAATTAGAAAAAAACTAATTAAAAACACAAAAGGTCAAGAACAATTCTTATATGGTGGTCAGGCAAAATATGTTATACAGCATACTTAGGGAAAGCCTGAGCAAACAGGAAAGCCTTGAGGCAGGCCTTAAATACTTCAACTAAAGGGTCCTCTCTTACTGATGGTGGAAATGAATTACACAGGATGGAGCCAGAGACACTAAAAGCTCTGTCACTGGCCATTTTTAGCCTCATCCTGGGAATTGCCAGGAGGCCCCTAAGGGAGGAATGTAGGGAGCAGACTGAGGTGGCCGGTGTGAGAAGATCTGCCAGGGCTCCATCCATGTAGGGCCTTAAAAGTGAGCAGACCCACCTTAAAGAGGACCCTCCACCTGACAGACAGCCAGTGCAATTCCCACAGCACCAGGTTGATATGACAGTACTTGGACTGCCCCGTTAATAATCTAGCAGCTGCATTTTACACCAGCTGAAGCTGGTATAGGGTACCCCTAGAGAGTCTAAGGTACAGCACATTACAGTAATCAAGCCTTGTCATCATGAAGGCATGCACCAAAGCTGAGAGGTCCAGAGGTGGAACTAGGGGCTTAAACCTTGTGATATTACTCAGATGATAAAAACTGACATGGACAGTGACCAACACCTAAGCCTCAAGCATCAGACCACTGTCTAGTATAACGCTCATGTTTTGCACCCCAGAGGGGGCCTTCAAGGGTACAGATCCCAGAAATAATCCTGTCTCTGCACCCGAGGCCAACCTATCACGTCCTCTGTTTGACTCCACAACTAGTACCTCCATCTTATTGGGATTCAGTCGCAACCAGCTGGAGGCCATCCAGTTATTAATTTCAGTGAGGCAGTTGTTTAGCACGTTCACTGCATCCAATGTTCCAAGGGAAAAGGAAAGATATAGCTGGATATCATCAGCATAACAATGAAACCCTAAACCATATTTCCTAATGAGCCTTCCCAGGGGTAGCATGTACATGGTGAACAACATTGGTGACAAGACCAATCCTTGAGGAACGCCACAAAACAGGAGGTTAGGGGAGGAGGAGAAATTTCCCATCACTGCCCTTTGCCTTCTATTTGTGAGATAGGACTCGAACCAGCAAATGACCATGCTGGTGAGTCCACAAAATTCCCTCAGGTGGCCAAGTAACACACAATGGTCCACTGTGTCAAAGGCTGAGGAGAGATCAAGGAGACCGAGAATTGCCTCCTGCTCTCAGTCTCTCAACCCGAGAAGGTCATTATGCACTCAAACCAATGCAGTTTCAGTGCTGTGCTTTGCCCAAAACCCAAACTGGAAAGGCTTGTATAGATCATAGACCAGGAGGTGCTCCTAAAGCTGAAGTGCCACACTCTTCTCTACAACCTTACTCAAAAAAGGGAGGTTGGAAATAGGACCATAATTTGCCTTGATGTTAGGGTCCAGTGATGTTTTTTTTCAGAAGGGGTCTCACCAATGTCTCTTTCCAGGCATCAGGGAGAACCCACTGTGGCAAGGAGCACCAGATAATCAAGGCAAACAACGGGCAACAGAGTCAGCACATCCCATCAAGAAACACGTCAGCACCAGGTCCAGTTCACAATATGTGTGCCTCAGCTTGGAAGCAACCTAATGACCTCGGCCACCTCCACTGGCCTAAACTCACCCCAACCAGAAGGAGTGCTCTCTGGACACCCAAGGCAAACACTGTCAGCCATAACATGGCACACTAGAGGAATTCCCCACTGAATACTCTGTCCGAGAAGAACCGAGAAAACTCATCGCATAACTGGTTTGAAAAAGTATTTTTCAGCTGCAGACAGGCTGAATTTAACAGCCTGTCTACAGTCCAAAAAAGAACATTTGGTCAGTTCTTTCTGGAAGCAATCTCCCTGGACAGGAATTCTGCCTTCTTATGGTTGATTGGCCCCTGGTACGCACAGTAGTGAGCACGCAGGGCCAGCTTGTCCACCTCAGCCCGGTTTTCCACCAGCAGCGCTCTAACCTCCGACCCACAGTTTTCATCACCTTGAGCTCCCCATCAAACCAAGGGGACCTCAAGTGAGAAGACCTGGGTCATACACGGACTAGTGCGAGGGAGTCGTGCATGGCACACATTACCATATTATAAGTGGTGACTGCCATGATCACACACCCCCATGCATGCACTGCCCACACCAGATAGATCAGCAACTGCCAGAAAACCCTCCAGGATCAAGCCCCTCAAAAGGCAGTAGCTAACCATCTCAGCAGGGGGAGGGCTCTCGAGGGGGGCCCTGAACAATAACTCCACTGTGCAATGATCAGACCAAGCAACTCAATCAGTCTTCAGATTACTTACCTCAAGCCCCAGTGAGAAAACCAGGTCCAATATGTGGCCACTCTAATGGGTCACAAAAGAAACTTCTTGCGATGGGCCCAGAGATGACATAGTCTGGAGAATGTTGTAACCAAGCCTAGATGTTTAATCATTGGCCCAAACATTGAAATCCCCCAGAACTGAACATCTGGGGGCTTCCAGCATTTCACTGCCAATGAAATCAGCTACCTCCTGCAGGAATTCCCCTGCCACCCCAGGGGGGTGGTAAATCAGGATAATCCTGCAGCCTGTACCTGGACCTCCATGAATGGCCACACATTCAAATTAACCCAGCCTTCCCACTGGGTGCACGGTGAAGCCCAGCTCAGATCTAAAACAGATGGCCACACCCCTGCCCATGCATTCCACTATGGGGCAGTGTACTACAGTGTACTACAGTGTACCCAGGGGGGATGGCAGCCTCTAAAACTGGGCCAGCATCATCTCCCACCCAGGTCTCCGTGATGCAAGCCAGATCGACTGTAGAAACCAAGTTCACTATAACTGCGGTCTTGTTTCTGATCAATCTGGCATTACAAAGCACTGCCCTCAGGGGACTGGTGGACAGTGGAAACCCTGGGGATGGGGATAAAACATGTCTGGCCTCTCCCTTTGGCCTAATGTACCCCATGGCACCTTCTGTGCCTGACCACCCCAATCCTACCCCACACAGACATGGTCAAGACGTCCCGCCATGCCCAATCAATGCTGCCCTTTCCAACCTCCTGACAACAACAAACAGTCATGATGGACACAGGGAGGTCGGTGAAAGGCCACAAATTGAGCAGCTGGGACATCTCATACACAATCCTAGCCTGGCCCAGGGCTCCATGTCTTCCCAAACACATCCTGACCAACAATAATGTTCCACAACCGAAACAATCCTCACTTTATTACACAGACACCACCTCATACACACACTAATGCAAATCTTCCTAACCAAACACACTACACAAGCACAAAGTTACCTAAAACTCCGCACACCCACCCAACAGCCTACAAAAACCCACCCCAGAAAACAAGAGATAAATATGTAGCAACAATTTAGTTCTCCAGAAAAGCAGCCTATAGGGTTTAAAACAATAACCCTTCAAGACAGGGTAAATAATACAAAATATGAATGATCCAGATTTTGTCAGAAACTGTTCCAGAGCTCAGTTTATAGAAATATCAGGGCCCTCTCACTGCCCCATTTCTACAATGGGCAGGAGCAACTGTCACCCAGATATGTAGCACCAAGAATATGGAACATCCAAGATTAGTCCAAAAAATGAACCAAGGCTCAGTCTATAGAAATAGCAGGCCTTCTCACAACCCCAGTTCCATGCTGAGCAAAGAACAACCATCCCCCATAAAGCCCCAGAGAACATGCAGAATCCTACAAACTCAGGGCCACTCTCACTCACCCTGGTTAATCAGGAGCATGCAAAAGGTTACCTTTTAGGACACCACCAGCTGTCTGAGTGAAACCTCCTCCAAACAACAGCAAAATACATCAGATACCTCACCCATCTATGTCCACCCAGCTTTTGCAGGCTCCACATATATAATACACTCCACGACAGTCTGAAATATTTCTCAAAAAAGAGGAAAACCACAGCAGATGGCACCCTCAACATCCATGTGCCATGGAAGATTGATCCAGCCAAACAGTGACACCACAGTTCCTTAAACCCCTTCATTGGGTGTTTAACATGCACCTTAGGACACTCAGGTGCCCCTGTCTCCAGTTCTCACTCACCAGAAATCCATGGAAGATGGATCTGACCACCCCAATGACACCGCAATTCCTTTGGCTATCTCATAAGATGTTTGAGAGGCACCAACGTTCACCCCAGAGCCCCTGTCCCTGGCCTTAGTTTCACTGGGGAGCTGACAGAAGTGGAGCACAATCCAAAAAAAACCACACCAACATCAAGACTGAGCAACACCACTGGGCAATCATTCCTTAGAATTACTGGAAAAACTCTTTAGTCATTGCTGGTGTCGGGGAGGAAATCCACTCAAATACAGCCGCTTGAAGATCTGAACAATGGCAACCTCAAGTGTCTTAATGCTTCTTGGGGGAATACAGGGATTACAGAAACTGAGGTAAGAGGCCTGCAGGCCACTCTTTCTAAAAACAAAAAAGCTACCTCCAAATCTATATCACTCAAAAGCCCTGCCTAGCAGTACCCACCATAACTGAAACCCTATCAAGGAGATCTTGCATTTTGGGTACCGGGACAGAAACTACCAACCAGACACATGCTCACTGAATTAACTTCTCCTGGGCAAAGTCAAGCAAAAGGTTTTAATAAAATAGTAGAGGAGGGAAATAAAGCAGCTTCATGCTCTCAATATTTGAGAGCTGGCAAGCAGCAGTCAAGCATGACTGCCATCTTGCTACCTCCTCCCTGTGCTTCTGCATCTACATGGACTCCTCACATAGCATGAATGTGCAGGGCCCAAAAAGCCATGCTGATTGGCACCCAGATGGATTCCTCACTTGGTGGTGAGTTCAGACGGCCTTGCAGATCTGCATCAGTAGCAGCACAGATGTGTAGAGCTCATAGGGTCCTGAACTTCAGCCTGATGGATTTCACATTTGGTGTAGGGCCCTTTGGGCCCTGCGCATCTACATCTTTAGGTGCATGGAAATGCACTTCTGCAGCCAGATGGATCTGTTCATACAAAGAGTCCAGTGAGAATGAAGATAGGATTCCACTATTTCAAAAAAAAGGAAATTAATTGCAAAAACACGGCATTAATGCACAAGTTAGGGTTCAACTTCAAGCAACAAAAGTAGGGAGGTGTGGCATTAGTTAGGGTTACAGCAAGAAAAGTAGGAAGATGTGGCACACCCGACCCTGCACCGACAAAGGGGATCGGTGGCATTGGGGTCATCAGCCCTAATGTTCACCCAATTCCATTAGAAAATAAACTGGGTGGGCACAGCATAGAAGAACGGGGTGAGCATTAGGGCTGATGACCCCAATGCCACCCCCGATCTTGTTTTGTCTGTGCAGGGTGAGTGTGGGGTGCTAGGGTTGGAAACCCTAATGCCACATTTCCCTGCTTTTTTCACTTACACCCTAACCGATGCATTAACCATTTTTTTTGCAATTTATTTCCTTACTTTTTGAGATAGTATAATCATATCATAATTTGCTTGGCAGAGGGCCTATCGTTCCCATTCCTCCATTGATGCATATATGTACATAGCATCAGAAGCACAGGGCCCTCTGGAACCTGCACTTCCATTTCTAGCACAAGAGTGATGGAATTGTTTGCATAGCCATGTTATTACCCCACCTAATGTATGCACTACACAAAATATTCAAATCCCTGTTAAAACATAATTCTGCACAATTACAATGCCATTTCGGTGCCGCAGCTGCAAAAACCCATTTTGACCAGGATTTGAAAATTGACAGTTGTGACATACATTTGGTGGGGTAGTAACAAGTCTATGTACAAGATCTGAGGTGAAATATTTTCAACTGAAAAAATTACAAGAGTGCATAGTGCAGTTGCAAGGAGCCATCATAAGTCAGCCATTTTTTGACATGTTTGACCCCAAATTTTTAACATGGCCTTTTGGGGACCCCACCTCATGAACAATATGACTGTCATTATGCAAATCCCATCAGAAAGGTGAATTCACTAACTGACTGAGAAATCATCTTTCAGACAGGAGTTGCCTAACGACATTCATATTGTTTATGAGGTGGGGTCTCCAAAAGGCCATGTTGAAAATGTGGGGTCAAAATCTCAAAAGATGGCTGAGTTCTGCATCAAAGTAGATTGTAAAATCCTTTATCATGGGTTCATGAAAAAGGAATCGTCTGCCAAAAAAGAAATTGGCTCACGAAAAAGGATCTAAGCGAGTCATGAAAAAGGATTTAAAATGTTTAAAAAAAGGCATTGCAAGGTTGCTCTGCCAACAAATAACTTCACAGTCCACCTAACGGAGTCCCAATGAACAAGATAAATGTGTTGGTGTCTCTAGATACCTTCATTTTTGGTGCTTTTCAAAATTTTGTTTCTGAAAAAACAAAACAAGGTGGTGGCTTGTGAAAAATGAATTTTATTTCACGAAAAAGGATTTTTTTCTCACAAAATGGGATTACTCTCATGAGACTAGATCCTTGTTCGTGAGACCAACTCCTTAGTCGAAAAAAATATAGCTATCTAAAGTTTGGAAAGTTCAGAAAAGTCTCATAGGATATAATGGGAACTAAAAAACGTAATAACTTTGTAGCAGATTAATATTATTGCACCAAATTTTTGTTTGGCTCTATTCTGCTACCAAAGTTCTTTCGACCCTACAAAAATCATGCAGAAATTCCACTCCATCTGGCCGCAAGATGATGAGGAAAAAACTGCAAAAAAAGGTGTTTTTTGTTTACTTTTTTTCACTGTCTGGATCTCAGAATTCACACATCTGATCAGAACAAAACTTACCATATCAAGAGATCTATCCCACAGGACAGCACATACCAAATGTTGTGTGAATCCATTGATTGGTTGCAAAGTTATTAAAGTGCAAAATTTGAGGTTTAACATAGAAACTGCTACTCAACCCTAACTATAAAGGTCCAACCGAGCCTCTATAATATATGCATATATAAATATATATATATATATACACAAAGATAGATAGATATTATAGAGGCGCAGTCGCTCCCCTATATTTAGGGTTGTACAGGCACTTCAATGTTAAATCCCAAAATATGCACTTTAATAACTTTGCAACCATTCAACAGATTTGCATGACATTTTTCATGCACAGTTTTATCGTATAGATCTCTTGATGGTTCTATGTGATAAAGGTGAGTCTGAAAGACTGCCTATCACACAGAGCAAGCAAACTTGAGCCCATAGTCAAAAGGGCGAGGGATATTGTACCTACCGTTGCAAATAGCGACGGTCACTACAGTGCATAACTAAACCACACAGAAATCTTTTTTTATGTGGGGGACTGTTCCTCATGCACCCCCCCTTGTGGGGGGCAAGCTCCCACACTCCCAAACATAAATATACAACTTCAAGGGGGGTGCGGACCATGGGCCAAGTTACTGGATTCTGAAGCAAAAAAAATATTTCTGCATGTAGCACGACCCGAATCCAGGTCTGCTTGTATCACAAGTAGTGGTGTACACCACTATGCTATGCAAGTAGCTCGGCAGGAATCAGCCACAAAGCATACTATATCCTGCAGTGATGAGCACAGCTCCTTGCTGTACTCGCTATGCAGGATATAGTGATGTGTTGCACCATTCGCTGTCTTGTAGAGTGCTGTTATTGAGTCACTCAAAAGTGTAGTGCTCAATAATCAGCGCTCTAAATTGGGTGCTACCCTCTTGACATGCCAAGTATCATTCCAGTTGGATGTGTGGATTCTGAGATACAGATAGTGGAAAAATTTAATTTTTCAGATTTTTTTCCTGTAAGTTAGAATGGGTCTTCTGTCAACTTGGCTAGTGCCCACATGGGTTGGAATTTTGGTCTGAAATTTATAGGGTAGAAAGGGGCTGACACACAGATATGCCTTTTGCTTGTTTGGTGAAAAAATATTAATCCATTCCAAAGTTATTTAATTTTGAATACTTGATTCTGAGCATGCTCAGCAAGCACCCAAAAATAGCTGTATGCAACGAAAAAATAATTATTTTTTCATATGACACCATCCTTTTTGAATTTTTTTTCATATGACATTGTCATTTTTGATTTGAGGAAATTCCTTTTTCATCTTGTTTTCAGTTTTGCCTGGGAAATTTAAATTTGGAAACCCCAAAAAATTATATTTTGGAGAGGAACCAACACAGGTAACTTGCTTATTGGGACCCCCTTAGCTGCATTCTGCAGTTTACTGTTCGAGATATTACCTTAAAATGTCTTTTTCTTTAGCACTGAAATTTGTTTTCATATCAGCATCATATGGAAAAAGATCTTGTTTGGTATGACGACTCACAAAAAAATATTTTTTTTTTATGGGAAATTAATGTATTTTAATGGGATTTTAAACTTTGGTGCATAACTTTGCCATTTTTGCATATTTTGACATCAAATTTTCAACTTATCCTTTTGGAGATCCCTCCCATGAACAATGGGGATGTCATTTTGCAAATCCTTCCTAAAAGGTGATTTTACAGTCAGTTGGGAAAATCACATTTCAGTCAGGATTACAAAATGTTCACCATACTTGTTCATGAGGTGGGGTCATAAGAAGGGTCTGTTGAAAATTTGGGGTCAAAATATGCTAAAATGACCAAGTTGTGTGCATCTGTTGACATTTTGCTACGCTCGCCTGTAACTTTGTTAATTTTCAATATTTTAACTCCAAATTATCAATGTAGCCATTTCTTTACACCACCTCATTAATGTGACATCTGTCATTTTTCAAATCTTGCCCAAAATATCTTCTCATGTCACTGCCACGGAATTATGCTGTGGTGGTACAGAATGATCTTTTGGTGGGGATTTGACAATTTTTACTATTGGGTAGATGAGGTGGGGTAATAGAAAGGCTATGTTGACAGTTTGGTTGCTGTTGTCTTACAAATGGAAGTGCAGGGCCCAGAGGTCCCTTTGCTTCACTATATATACTAGTATATATATATATATATATATATATATATATATATATATTTATATTAGGCAGAAACCTCCATTTAATGCATCAGTTAGGGTTGTTCCACAGCAACAGAAGTGAGAAATTCAGTGTTAGGGATGAAACCCCCAGCCCGCCCCCAACCCGGCACTGGGGTGTGCGTTGGAGTCATCGGCTAACTCTCATCCCATCACATGCATGAACAAGCTGAGGCATAGGAGAATGGGATGAAAGTTAGGACTGATGACCCCAATGCACACCTCAATGCCAGTTGGGGGGGCGGGCTGAGGGGATACAAGCAGGGTTTTTAACCCTAACACTGAATTTCCTCACTTTTGTCACTGCGGAACAACCCTAACTGATGCATTAAACAGAGTGCTTTTCCTCTAATTTCCCTTCTTTTTGAGAATGAGGACTATAAATAGTGAATGGAATGCTCCCACCATGTGATTTTTTTGTGACATTGTAACGGTAACAGCAATGCAAGCGGTAACGGTTATGCACATGGTGACACAAATGTAAATTGTAAAGCAAGCATTAATAGAAATGCAGGTGAAAGTGACGCCAAAGCGAACAGTGACGCAAACGGAAACGGAAGCACATACAGAAACACAACTGGTAATGCGCACGGTCACGGTACTGCTATTGTAAATGCAAATGATAACTGTAACAGCAACAATAAAGCAAAAGGAAACAGAAACGCAAACATAAGCGTGTATGGAAATGAAAACCGTAACACACACGGACACAGGATGGGAACGCAATTGGAGATGCAAATGGTAACGGTAAGAACAATGATGACACATAATGAAAGCCAAACATAAATGAAAACGGAAGGGCACCCACCAACAGAAATGGTAATGCGCATGGTGATGCTAAGTGAAAGATAAACACAAACAGTAGTGGAGATACAAATGGCAACAGTAATGCAAATGCAAACGGAAATGCAAAAGGTAACGCACACAGTGGCGTACACGGGAACGCTAATGCAAACAGGCATGGAAACACAAGTGTAAAGCCTATGTGTAACAGTAACTGGAGTGCACACCCTATTTTTCCCCAAAAGCTCCATTGAGAAACACAGTGAAAACAAAGAATGTATGCATAATAGTGGTTCGGAGCAGAAAACCAGCAGTTGTAATACTAAAATTGTAATATCTCAGTAACCGTACGACGTAGGAAAAAAAATTAAAATTTCACATGATTCATGAGTCTCCTGGCTAGGTTTTTACTGATTGGGCTATGCATTGTCATGATAAAAATTCCGTATCTCGCACCATTTCTGAGATACGAGCCCTGAACGCGGCGGACACCACCATGTTAGTCTATGGGAAAAAATGTCAACTTCAGAGTACCATAACTTTGCATCCATGCAATATTTTGTCACCAAGCCTCTGAAAGGCACATCTGTGAGATGTTGGCTTCCTTCCCTCCAAATTTTAGCCCAAAAGACCAAACCGTTTTTTTGCAGCAGGGTGGCAAAGAATTCCTGTCATTTTGGCCATAGTCTAGAAAAGTAGTGTTGTGATCTGCGACACCTTTCGCAAAAGAATTGTGAAAGTGTCACAAGTGCGACACTGCTTTTCGACACTACTTTTCCCAGAAATTTTAAAAACATATTTCTGGGGTGTTTAACCCCAAAATAAAGACATGGCTAGCATCCTCAGGGCTCGAATAGATAAACACAAAAAGAATTATGTCCCTAGATGGTCCCAATTTTAAATGCCAAGCATTTCTGTGATCAGTAACTGAAAACAAAATGGCATATTTGTGACACTACTAGGGCCATTTGCAACACTAAAATGTGCATTTGCGACACTTTCAAACTTTTTGTTAACTTTTCCCATTGACTTATAATGGGAACTTGTTTTTTGAATAACTTTTGAACTGTTTAATATTTTTTAACAAAATCTTCAAAAGGCACATTGGGGATCCTGACTGCACATTCCGTGCAGTGTTTGGACCAGTCGCATAAATCATGTGACCTGTAGACGGCAGCAAAGAATGCACAAAAAAATTGTAATTGCACGCAGGAGTGTCACTTAATAACTCTGCAGCCGTATATCCGACTGGTACGAACCTTGCCAGATCCCAAGATCTATCGTTATGCCCCGTGTCTGCCAAATTTCAGGCAAATCCATTGAACAGTGGCAAAATTATTGAGGTGCAAAGTTTCACCATTTAACCTTAACAGGGGTACTCAACCCTAGCTATGGTAGCACTATCGTGCTACCATAATATATATATATATATATATATATATATATATATATATATACATCTATGGAGGGATGGGGGTCCTGTGACTCATCAGACAGCTAAGGATATGATTACGCTATCTCAAAAGTTCAGATGCATGGGAGCACAGGGCCAAGAGGGTCCTGTACTCCCACAGTAAAATAAGGATACCTTTATACTATCTCAAAAAGTAGGAAATTCTTTGCAAAAAAAACTGTGTTAATGCAACATTTAAGGTTCAGGCTAACATGACAAAAGTAGGGAAATGTGTCTTTAGGGTTTCCAACCCTAAAACCCCAGTGCCACCCCTAAAGCAAATCGGGGCAGTCTTCCTAGGGGTTGTTAACCCTAAAGCTCACCCTATTCTATACTCTCTAGAAACATAGAGACCTAAATGGGTGAGCTTTAGGGTTGACAACACCTATGAGGACTCTGCCCCTGATTTGCTTTAGGGGTGGCATTGGGGTTTTAGGGTTGGAAACCCTAATGCCACATTTCCTTACCTTAGCTGCTTCTGCCTGAATCCTAAATCTTGCATTAACACAGTTTTTGCTCTATATATATATATATATATATATATACAGTATGTATATATATATATATATATATATATATATATACACACATACATACATATCATAGGGGTGTGGTCATGCCCCTATAGTTAGGGTTCAACGGTCACTTCTATCTTAAACTCAAAATGTTGCAACTTAATAACTTCGCAACCTTTCAACCGATTTGCATAAAATTCTGTATATGCCATCAGGGACCAAAGATGACTTGATATGCCAAGTTTAGTTCTGTTCGGATATGTGGGTGCGGACATATGGAGTGTCAACAAATGTGAAAATTACCATGTTTTGTCAAATTCTTTGTCACACCATTGCGCAGAAACAGTGTTGAATTGTGGTCTGAAATTTTCAGGGTAAACAGGGATTGGGTCACAGATATGCCTTTTAAAGATTTGGTGAAAAAAGATTAATCTGTTCAAAAGTATGTTTCCCATTGTTTTCAATGGGAGCAGTTAGATGTCCCATACAAAAAAGGATCATTTGTCGCAAATGGGTAATCCTTTGCTGCAAATGGGTAATCCTTTCTTGCAAATGGAAAATCCTGTTTCATGCTGCAACCATTCTTTTTTACAGATAGCAAGGGAAACAAAATGTAATAATAAAAAAAAATGATGTCTTTGATTTGGATTCTGCAGTTAACTGGTGGCAAATGGTTTTCAATTTTTTTTTGACATAATAAATCTTTTTTTGTGACTTTTAATATGAAAAAAGATTATTTTTCATATTCCAAGTCATGAAAAAGGATCCTTTTTTGTGATTGTTAAATCCTTTCCCTGGTAGTCTAGTGGTCCCTCCCCGATGTGCGATCACCATTCCCCCTATTAAAAAAAATATCTCTGATAGACTAGTGGTACCTCCCCCCTCCCCTGATGTCTTATCGCTGTCTCCGTATTAACAAAAATTCCCTGGTAGTCTAGTGGGTACACCCCCTCCCCAATGTCCAATTGCCATCCCAGTATTTAAAAAAAAAACTGGTAGTCTAGTGGTCCCTCCTCCCTATCTCAGATGTCCGATCACCATCCCTGTATTAAAACAAATACCTGGTAGTCTAGTGGTCCTTCCCCGATCCCCCTCCAGTGAAAACCCACTTAGATCCCTGGTGGTCTAGTGGACTCCCCACCCTTTGAGGTAGTCACCCACCTCCCTGCTCCCTCCTCATCCCAGTCCTATCAGCGACCAGCACAGCCCTCCTTTCACCTCCACAGCTGGCCACCAACTGAGCTATGAATGAGCATGCACTGTATACAGTATGCACTTATTTATAACTCAGTCAGTAGCAAGCTGTGAAGATGAGAGGAGGGATTTGCTGGTCACTGACCAGGACTGGGATGGGGGGAGCGGGGTAGTGGGTAACTACCTCAGAGGGTGGGGGTCCATTAGACCACCAGGGATCTAAGTGGATTTTCATGGGAGGAGGATTGGGGAGGGGTGAGGGACCACTAGATTACCAGGTTGTTGTTTTTTTAATATGAGGACAGTGATTGGACACCAGAAGAGGGGAGAGGGACCACTAGACTACCAGGGACATTTGTTTTTCATTCAAGGATGGCGATCATACATTGGAGGAGGGGGGGAGGGACCACTAGACTGCCACAAAATATTTTTTAATATGGGGACAATGATCAGACATTGGGGAAGGGGAGAGGGACCACTAGACTATGAGGGAATTTTATGTTCTAAGGTACGGTGGTTAGACATAGGGGAAGGGGGTGGGACCACTAGACTATCAGAGAATACTTGTTAACCATTAAATTCAATAGGATTAGCACAAAATAGGATCCTGCTTCTTGAAAAAGGATCCTTTATTGTGCTTTCCCATTGACTACAATGGGAAAGGTCAATAAAGGATCCTTTTTCACGAAACAGGATTCCGAATCATGGTGATCCCATTGTAGTCAATGGGAAAGCATGATAAAGGATCCTTTATTGTGAAAAAGGATTCTTTATCATGCAGTACCAGTGACTACAATGGTACTACCTCTTTCTTTGTCACTCCACAGTTCCTAAACGTTTTTTGATTTCGGTCTGAAATTTTCAGGGTACAAAGGGCTTACCCCACAGATGTGCCTTTTGATGGGTTGGTGAAAAAATATTACATTGCTCTGCATTGGTGGGGGGTTTAAATCTTGCTTATTTTCCCATAGGATAACATTGCAATGTGAGGTGTACACAGTTGTTTCTTTGTCACTCTGCTGTGAAGAAATGGTTTACAATTTTGCTCTGAAACTTTCAGGTTAAAAAGGGGTTGCTGCACCAATGTGCCTTTTGCTGATTTCATGAAAAAATATGACTTTGCTCTGGAGTTGTGGTGGTCTAAATTTTGCTTGAGTTCCCCATAAGATAGCATTGTAATGTGAGGTGAACACAGTTGTTGTTTTTTTTGTTACTCCGCTGTGAAGAAAAGGTTTGCAATTTTGCTCTGCAATTTTCCGGGTACAAAGGGCTTGCCCCACTGTTATGCCTTTTCATGGTTTTGTGAAATTATATTAATTTGGTGTTGAGTTACACAGGTTTCACATTTTGCTGTATTTTCTATAGGATAACATTGCAATGTGAGGTGTTTCTTTGGCACTGTACACTATGAGATGGGAGTGCAGGGACCAGAGGGCTGTGTGCTCCCACAGACAAATAAGGATACCACTACACTATCTCAATATTTATGCATGGGTGGGAGTGCAGGGCCCGGAGAGCCCAGTGATCCCACAGGGAAATAGAGATACGATTACAGTATCTCAACATTTATGGATGGATGGCAATGTGCGCTACCATGTGCAAATATGAATACCAGTATGGAGTGATAGGAGTACAGGCCTTAAGGATGCATGGCTGTGCCTTCCCATAAGCAAATATGCATAGCATTATGCAGTGATGGTAGGGCAGGGCCTTCTGGGCCCTGAACTCCCACAGGAAAATAAGAATACAGTTACAATCTCTCAAAAATTATGGATGCATGGCAGCGCAGGGCCCTTCAGACCCTGTGCTCCCACAAGTAAATAAGGCTATGATTATACTATCTCAAAAAGTAAGGGAATTAGCTGCAAAAAACATTGTTAATGCATCAGTTAGGGTTCTACTGACAAAAGTTGGGAAATGTTGTGTTAGGGTTTCCAACCCTAACTCCCCACCCCTACTGTGAAGGCAGCAACAGTCATGGGGGTATGTGCTTTGGTGTTGTCAACCCTAATGCTCACCCCATTTTCCTATACTGTAATCATATCAGCCTACTTACATATGGAATGGGGTGAGTATTAGGGTTGACACCCCCCACATCTGTTGCTGCCTGCACAGTAGGGGTGCAGTATTGGGGTTGCAAACCCTAACACTACATTTCCCAACTTTTGTCAATGGAACCCTAACTGGTGCATTAACAAAGTTTTTTTGAAATATATATATATATGTGCAAACACTGGGGATTGGGCACCCCAGTTCTGCCAGCCATACATTTGGTTAGATGAGCAGGTCTGGGGTACCCACCCAGCTTATTTCCACCCCCTCCCTTCCAGGTCACCTACTTCTTCCTAGTGTTTAATAAATTGCCTTCTAAGCAGACTGGGGTACACACCTCTGGTACTGCTTCTCTTGCCCCTTCCCCTCAAGGTTACCTGCCCATCTAACCAGATGTATGGCTGGCAGAACTGGGGTGCCCAATCCCCAGTGTTGGCTTGGGTCCCCCTAAAATAAAGGAAGCCATCCCTCATTGACCTTTTCTTTTTGCAGAAAACAGTCCATTGGCAATCTCACCCCTCAAACTCCTACCTACCACATCCTAACCTCCCATTCAGCAGCCACCCCCCACCCCAATCAACTGAGCAAGTTCCATGATGTAGCTCCACTCTCTGATCAAAGACACGCCTTGCTGCTGGAACCAACAACTGTGATATGAGTGAATAAGGTAAGTCTGGTTTAATGTATTGCAATGGGGTTTCAACTTCTGTTCATAACTTCATCTTTTTTAAATATTTTTACACCACAATTTTCAAGGTGGCATTTTTGGGGGACTCACTTCATGAACAAGGGTAGCAAAATTATTCAGATTCATCCTGGAAGTGATTTTGCAGTTGCTGTGTGAAACCACCTTTCAGGTAGGATTTGAAAGTTTTTTCCACCATTGTTCATGAGGTGGGGTCATAAGAAGGCTATGTTGAAAATTTGGGGTAAAAATATTAAAAAACAACAAAGTTATGAGCTCACATTAAATTTTTCAATGCAGGCTCATAACTGGTCATTTTTAACATTATGACCCCACGTTTTCAGCATGACCATTTTTTCACACTACCTCATGAACTGTCATTTCTCAAATTGTGGCCAAAACATGTTTTATCACTTGTGTTGTGAAATGACATATCAGTCAGGATTTGAAATTTTTCAGCTACTGGGTTCATGAGGCTGGGTTAGAAGATGGCTATGCTGTAAATTTGGAGTCTAAATACTTAAAAACAACAAAGTTGGGAATATATGTGGACATTTTTTCTATGTTTGCTTATAAGCTCAGTAATTGTCAACATTTTGACCCCAAATTTTCAGCATAGACATTTTCTCACTACCTCATGAATGTGACAGCTGTCATTTCTCAAAGCCAAAAATGTGTTTTTGCACCTGTGGTATGAAAAGGTGTTTCAGTGGGAGTTTAAAGTTTTTCCCTACTGGGTTCATGAGGTGTGGCCATAAGAAGGCTATGTTGAAAATTTGATATAAAAGTATGGTAAAATAAGCAAGTTATGAGTGACCATTGAAATTCTTTTGCACTTCTGCAGCCTGATGGACTCCACATTTGGTGTAGGATCTAAAAGGCCTTGTGCATCTACATCTGTACCTGCATAGAAGCACAGGGCTCCTTCCACAGCCAGAGGGATTCCCCACTTGGTGCAGGGCCTGGAGTGGCCTGCACATTTGCATCTATATTTGTTATAGCTAACAGGGCCCAGAGTTCTGCTTGCCAGCTAAATGGACTCCTCACTTGGTGTGGAAGTGCAGAGCCCACTGATTCCTGTGCTTCCAAGCCAAGATGGACTCCTCATTTGGTGCAGCACCAACGGGACCCTGTGCATCTGTATCTGTTGCCTCACAGAAGTTTAAGGCCCAAAGGGTTCTGTGCTTCCATAGCCTGATGGACTCCATATTTGGCGAGGATATGATTACACTGTCTCAAAAAGAAGGGAAATTCTTTACTGAAAACTGCATTAAGGTATCAGTTAGGCTTCAACTTAAAGCAACAAATCTAGGGAAATGTGCCATTTGGGTTTCCAACCCTAACTCTTTGCCCCCCAAGCAGCAAGTAAACAAGCTCACACAAGCAACCACAGACAGCCATCATCAGGCAAGACAAACAGCATACAACTGTTTGCAGATGACACAAATGAAGTAGTACTGATGTGCTACCTTTTTGGATTTATATATGTGACTGCATAAGCACAGGCCCCACAAGGCCACACCTGTGTGTGTATGTTGTACAGTGTGTTCTACAGACAGAAGGCCTCATAGGGCTTGCACATCTGCAGATGGGGTACTCATGTACACTGTACGAGGTACCTCACTAGATAGCATGATCCACTGCTGCATGTTTTTTTATATATAGCAGCATAACTGAAAACCTGCTACCCCCTTGAACAATTTCTAGATCTTGCTGCTGAACCCATGATAGCCACACTGCAACAGAACATCTGTCTGTGTAGCAGCAAGCCTCACATGGGCCTGCCTTTCTGGAGCCAGAAGTCGTGTATGTCTTATACCCACTGGTGACGAGGTTTGGGCCCCTCAGGGGCCTGCACTTCTGCAGACAGAAGTACTGTTGCAATTTTTGTATCTGAAAACCTGCTACTCCCTTGAACAGTTTCTAGACCAGCTGCTGAGACTATGATATTCATATTGCAACAGTACTTTCAACAGTGTAGCAGCTGTCCCCACAGGTGCCTGCCCTTCTGGAGTCAGAAGTTGGTGTGCATGTCTCACACCTATGGTTAAAGCAGTGTAGACCCCTCAGGGGCCTGCATTTCTGCAGACAGAGGATGTGTTGCAATTTTGGTATCATGGATTTTGTGGCTTTGGCACTTCTGCAGACAGAGGTTGGTGTGTATGTGTTACACCTGTGGTGGCAGAAGTGCATGCCTGTCAAGTGTGTTTATGTCTTACAGTGTACATGAGTACTTGAGGCCACAGAAGTGCTGGCCCCTTACAGGCCCGTATGTCTGTAGACAAAAGAACTCTTGTAATTTGGGTATCATAGATTTATATATATGTGGCTTCAGGGGTCTGTGCTTCTGCACAGAAGAGCTGTTGTGGTTTCAGTATCCTGGATTTTTATCTGCAGTGACAGGTGAGTGTGTATGTCTTGTGGTGTACATGTCTTGCAGTGTGCATGCCACAGATACAAATCCACAAAGGCAGTACATCAGTGTTGCTGCATTCTGTGGTTGCTTGTGTGATCTTGTCATTTTGCTGCTTGGGGGGTGGTCATTTAGGGTTGGAAACCCTAACACCACATTTCCCTAATTTTGTTGCTTTAAGTTGAACCCTAACTGGTGTATTAATTCAAGTTTTTTTGCAATGAAGATCTATATCTATATCAGTCAATTCCTGATGCATGCACATGCTTGGGACATCCCAATGTTTTGCATAAATCCAACACTGCATACAACCAAAACTGTACTGGAATCAATGGAAACACTCAGTAAAATGCACTTTCTCACTTACTGCTTACTTTTACCTTCAATGAATGCATCAAACTCATCGAAAACATACCAGTTCATCAAATGTCACTCGTAACTTCACATACTTAACACAGTGCCCTAGGGCAACTGGTGATTCTTACTTACCTGCTAACACCCTTGGTGCCAGACTTATGCTAGACTCCTATTTAGATCATGTTACCCATGGTTCAATGGGTTTGTGCTACACCCTTCCCCATGGCACCCATGGCTACAAGGTCTGCATTAAATACTGCTCATGTACTAATACATCTTTGAGGCTAACCCCTGGACTGAAGGACCTAAAAATACCACTACTTGTTCTTCTCCTCATGTATGGTAATATTCACTCCAACCCAGGCTCACTTGGAAACAATGGGCCAGGAATGGACCGCAAAGGGAAGCAAAAGATAGTCTTCCTTAACATAGGTAGCCTACTACCAAAACATGCCCTGCTTGAAGCCTGGGTGGCACTTGTTCAACCTCATATAATTTCCTTATGGAAATATTGCTTTATCCCAAAACCCAATACTACCTTTACAATGGCTGGCTATAACATATTTAGACAAGATTGCCAAGGTAAGCATGGGGGGAATCGCCTAATCTACCTTAGAACCAATTTAACCAGGAAATCATAGTCATTCGAGACTTTAGTATTAATTTGGCAGTCAAGTCTAGTGTTGCTCACAAGGATTTGGTGGCCAGCTGAATTCCTTACTCAAGTAGTCAATGATCGAACAGGGCCAATTACAAAACTGGAACCAAAACTCTAATAGATGGGATACTAGCCACTCACTTGGAAAGGCTAATTGAGGTCTCTGTCCTATTAGATTCCATTAGTGACCCCTCCCCATGTGCTTGAACAGCTAAACACCCAACGCCCTCCCCCAAAACTATCAACAGCAGGGTCCTATGCAAAGATTTAATCAGTAACTTCAAGGCACACCCATCCCAGATAGACTGGAGTTATCTGGATGTCCTCCCTGATATCAACACAGCCCTTGACTTCTTCTTAAACCAGTTTAATGCCACCTGCAACAAATCCCCTCCCATAAAAATGCATGATTCAAGGCACTGCAGCTCAGTGGGTCACCCATGCACTTCTAGCCCAAATGCATGATAGGGATAATCTGTGGCATCAAGTGAGGAAATGTGGCTCACCTGTAGATCTGCAAAGTTACCAAGAAGCTTGCAATAAGTGCACCAGGGGAATAAGGCAAAAGTGACACACTGTAAAGAACAACAAGAAAAGATTGGAACAATGTAAAAAATTTGGGGACAACATAATGGAACTCCTGGGTAAAAGTGACAAAACACACCCTAAGATGCTTAGTATTAATGGGGCTGTCACCCTTGCCCCAGCCCAGATAGCCAATATATTTAACACAGCCTTCACGGACCTCAGCTCTGTCCTCCCCCCAGTATGGTGCCAGGTTCCAGTGATGGGGACTGCAGCGGTCAAACTAGTAGCCCTGATCAAGACCCTGGTTATCCCAAATTCTATTTCAAACCCATCACTATAGCGGCCACCCTCGAATATCTCAAACAAGTCCTGGTAAAACAAGGGTGGGTCTGACACGATAAACATGCAGCTGGTAGCCCTGTTGCTAGAGGAATTAGCTCTTCCCTTGTCTAAAATGTTTAACTTTTCCTTGCAATACTCCCAGTTCCCATGAGTCTGGAAAACTGCACTAGTCACACCAGTGCACAAAATCAGTGACCGCTCCAATGTATCCAACTACAGGCCTATATCAGTCCTTTCTTCAGTGTCCAAGGCCCTTGAAAGAAAAACATTGGACCAACTTGTCACCTACTTGTGCAAGTGTAATATTCAGTACCAACAGCAACACAGATTCAGGAAGCTCCATAGCATCAGTTCTGCCCTTATAGAGTACACCAACTTCCTGCATCAAGCCCTTGATGGTGGTCACCTGGTAGTTGCCATCTACAGTGACTTGACCAAAGCATTCAACCTGGTAAATCATATACTATTGCTTGACAAGCTCTAGACATTAGGCCCTCTCCATGGACATGGTAACTTGGTTTCGTAGTTCCTGTCTGTCCGCACACAATGGGTAAAGATACATGGCACTCTATCGGTTGTTAAAAGTGTCTCAGTAGGGGTGCCACAAGGCTCAATACTCAGCCCAGTCATTTTTAGTCTGTTCATTAACAGCCTCCCAGAAGCTTGCCCTGTATCCAAGGTGCTTCTCTATGTTTATGATGCCATTGTCTTTACCAGTAGTACCCACCAGGCGAAACCATCCAGTGACCTCCAAAACAGCTCTGAGTCTTTGGAGAGATGGTTCATGCTAAATAAACTGGTCCTAAACTACAAAAAAACTAAGACCATGCTGCTCTCTGGTCTGCAAGTGAAAACAGGTCCCTCCCCCTTGCCATCCACAATGCTAATGGAGCTATTTTGGAACAGGTTGATTCTTTTAAATACCTAGGAGTCACCTTGGATGATACTCTTTCATTTGCACCTCATGTGGACAGCATTGTTAGTTTTGCCAATAAAAAGCAAGGCACGCTGTTCAAGCAATGACTGAACCTCACCTCTGAGGCCAGGCGCCTTGTAGTGTACAGCACAGTCCTTCCACACCTAGATTATGGCCTCCTAGTTTACGGAGTGGCTAGTGAATCTGTTCTTAACAGAGTCAGGCTGGTACCTAATAAGGCATATCACTTTGCTCTTAGGGCTGATAGGCTCACCCACAGCTGCTCCCTACATACTTTAACCAACTGGCTTCCCCTCCAGGACAGACTAAAGTACCAGACCTGTCTACTTACAATAAAAGCACTGATGGGCTTCCCCCACCCCCTCCCGCTATACAAAACCTCCATCACCCAGTTAATAACCAATACTCTACTTGGAGTACTGTATGTCTAGGAATGCCCTAGAAGTAGCCTTCTAAAAAACAAACCTAGCCATGTATTCCTTTGCAGTTAGAGCAACTTTATGGCTGAATGACTTTCCTGAATCCCTCGTGGTTCTTCTCAAAATAGCTCACTTCAAGGAAGGGCTGAAAATGAACTCGCTCATAGATCCAAATGCAGCTGTTATAACTCACTCGTACATATTGATATCACTGATTTTCTCCTAAAAGTTAATGTCATGTACTCTGTACTAGCTTGAACTTCATTGCTTACTTCTGATTGTGCTTCCATGGAGCTGCTGACACACTGACTTGCTAATACTTGTACCAGACTATGCTCCTCTGGAGCTGCTGCTTTTTGTAATATCCTGGTAAATTCTCTGTGTACCTTGTCCATGTCCTTGACATAGAACCTTTGTAAAAGAGCACTTGTGTTCAAGGGTGTTATCTGAATAACCAAATCAATCAATCATTCAATCAATCAATCAATCAATCAATCACATCAATCAATCCATGTGACACACGTTGAGCTATTTAAGCTATAGTTTTCTCCATGGCTGATTGCTGTGGAAAACGGAGAGGTTGAAACTGATTAAACCTTTTATGTATTTAACCACTGACAGCACAATCAGCACCTGTTTAACAGGTGTGATTAACAGTATTAATGTCTTTGGAGCCATTGTCTAGAGGAAAACATGTGCACACAACTAAAATTTGGTGAGCATACAAGCAATATTTTTATGATTAAGTACTGTACATAGGATTTGGAGTGGGGCATGCCAGTTTTGTTCAAATAACCAAAATGTGCATACTTACGATGTGCATACAAATGTAATGTATTGTATTGTCGTGGTGCAGTAGCGCCACTATAGTTAGGGTTGAGTAGCTTGCTTCATGATAAATCCCTAACTTTGCACTCTAATAGCTTTGCCCTTTTTCGGTGGATTTGCATGAATGTTTGCATGCCTGCTCTGGGGCACAAAGTCTCTTGACCTGCCAAGCTTTCTTCCTGTCTGATGTGTGGATTCCAAGATCCATATCGTGTGATTTTAGGAAAAAAAAATGTTTTTTTTTTTTTGCTGTTCTCTTGTCATTGCCTAGCGCCACGATGGTTGAAATTTTGGTCTGAAATTTTCAGGATGGAAAGGGCTTACCAAAATGGTGCCTTTCATTGGTTTGGTGAAAAAAATATTAATCCATTCCCAGGTTATAAGGATTTGAAATTTTGGTTCTGAGCATCCTCAGTAGGGTTTTTGGGAGATGTTGATACCCAAACTCCAAACACATTCCAAAACTAGCATGCTCTAATCTTTGCATTGTTCACAAAGTTCAAATCACATCAGTGCACAACCCCCCCCCCCATTGAAATCTAAAAAGTAAAACATTTTAATTGCCTGAATTAGCTATTTTCTTATTTTTAACTCCGTGGAAAATGGGTTCTCTTACTTTGCAGACTAGAATTCCAATGTGAGCAAGCCAAACCACTAAATACCAAGGTGGAATCCTACAGTTTGGTCCTACAGTACTGAAATGAAATGAAATGCCTACAGTGGCTACTCTTAAATAGAGTGCAATGCCTAAATTGACTCCTTTAAAGTAAAGTGTTTCCACTCAGGTAATTTCACAGGTGATCAAAGGGAGCGTGTTAAAAAGGAATACCACAAGCTCCCAAACTCTAAACACATTCCAAAACTAGCACACTCTAACCTTTGCATTGTTCATAAAGTTCAAATCACATTTCTGCTGAGGGGTGCTACCACACAAAAATACTTTTTTTGTTTACTGATTACTGCAGTGTAGTAGATTGCATTAAGCTAATTTCATTAATTTGTAAGCTGACATTTCCTGTAACCAAAAAAATGCCAGACTCCCCTGCAGCTGACATTAGAGGAAAGCTGCAGCAGTGGGTGATTCAATAGCCTGCAGCGAATGTCAGAGGTTTCTATAAGTTGTAATCTTCTGTTTGCTGGTCTGCTGTTCTCCTGAGGCTAGGTACAGTCACAGACTCACAGAGGACTGTACTAAGCCCTGTGAGCACAGTCGGACACGCAAACATCTGATTTTAGCTTACAAAATCTTTAATGTGTACTGTATACTGTGGGCTATTGAAGGTTATTGAATCTCCCAGCTCTGCAGCCTGCCTCTGATGTCAGCTGCAGGGTATTCTGGGATTGCTGGTTACAGGAGGTCAGCAAAATTAGCCTAATACATTCTATTATACTGCAGTAAACAGTAAGTAAAAAAATTGTTTTTGTACACAAAGTTCAAATCAGGATCAGCTTCACACTTGGGTTTGAGGCTGTTATTGCTGACAGTTTCCCTTTAACAATAGAGCCTTGTTAGAAATCAAAATGAACAATACATACAACAATGACCACAGCTTAAAATTTCTATGGAACAAAAACAACTCATCACACTTGTAATATGCAGTACATCATTTAGACTCAGTGTTATAAAAGTCAATATTTTTTTCACCTGCCGGGCAATCCATTGTTTTATTGACTGCATTACTCATGAAATAAAAATCATATTCTACAACGAGTCTGACATTCTTGCTGTCTGTCAAAGTGGCACATGTTTAATAAGCTATTAAAGTTGTGGAACCTCAAAATGGGTAGAAAATGCTGCAGAGAAATAGCATGACATGGTTTCCCCCTCCGGGAACTGCTGCTGCTTAAACTGCAATGCCCTATGCTGCACAGAGATAAAAATATAACACAGAGCATAACAGTGCTGCAGATGATTTGAAGAGCTGCTTCACGTGCAGTAACATGATTAGTGACTGTAAAGCAACGTCCAGGAGTCTATGTTACTGTAATCCTTTTTTTGGCACGTGAACAATACTTTACATAGTACGATAGTAATTAAAGGAGGAAAGGGAGTCTCTAGGTCCATCATGTGTGCCCCCCCCACACTTCATAAGCATGGATGAAATAAATATGCCAGGCAAAGACAAGTCTGTCAATTTATAAGGATTTCTGGCTAATTATATTCAACTGCACCAGTCTCAAAAAGTACATAAATAGACCTCAGTCTCATGGATTGAACATTGTGGCACTCACAGAAATATAGAATTTTTCATCAGAAAAAGACTGCTTGGTCCACCCAGTCTACCCTGATGATCCCTGCCGTGTCTGTCTCCGCAGACCCCAAGTGGTCTCTGGCAACTTTCTGTCCTCCCTGCATATTTACAAATATTTTCTTATGTCTAAACCATGCATGCTTGAAGCCTCCAACTTGTTTTCACCTCCACCACTTCTGCTGACTGTCTGTTCCAGGTATCTACCACACTTTCAGTGATGTAGTACTTCCTCTTCCTCTTAAACTCCCCCCCCCAGCTTCATGGCATGCCCCCCCCGATCCTGGTGCTCTTTCTCATTTGAAAGTGACTCCCCTTCTGCACCCTCTTTACTCCTTGGAGGTACTCTTAGATTTCCATCATGTCCCATCTTGCTCTCCTCTATGCAAGCAATAATACCCAACAGGGTGGGCGGTATTGGGCAATACCGGACCGCACAGGGGTGTAATGAGGCCTGACACCGCAGGCGGAGGGCCTTATAGCCCCTGGAAGGTACGGTATTGCCCAATACCACCCACCCTGGAGGGTATTATTGCGCTTAGAAAATGGGCAACTATATTATAGATATTTGAAAAAAAAATTCCTGTTAACAGTTTAAAAGTCTTAAATGTTTTATTCATTTTTGTTAAAAAAATAGTTCCTCCACCTGCATTACAAGGGTCTTGGTCCCACTTGGAGCATCTGAATGTTTGGAGTTGGTTGTCATGTTTACCCCCGACCCCCCAACACACACACACACACACACACACACACACACACACACCGCTTGTAATTGGCAAAACATTTTGCTTTTTTATTTGGTCAGTAATAAACTGGGGTACTCAATAGAATCCTATTTTGAAACTTCAGCGATGGGTCCCTGTGTAAAGTGTGATGTGCCCCCCCCACCACCACTCCTACAATAGTTGTAGTTCTAGTGGCACCTTGAAGATCATACCTTCTCCTCTCACTGTTATGGCCATTTGGAGGAGGGGGGTATTCCTTTTACTAAGAAGAGGCTCAAGTTGGGGATGCAAGGGACAGAATGTCGATCTAATGGAGTGCTGTGCCAGTGCTGAGTGCAAGGATGCCGGGAAATGGTGAGACACTTAATGGAAGTTGACGGGCTTCACTTTACTAGCACAGAGTCTGTTGAGAGCTGCGTCATTTTGAAAAGCCAATATGACAGCTTTGACAGTTGGTAAAATCAGTTTTTAAGTGACAAACAATATAAAGATGGCATTTAAGATAGTTAGCAAGTGGGGACTCTTAGTGTAGTACCAGACTGCGGTTGGGAGGGAAGTGTGTGAGTGCTGTGAGAGACCGAGAACTGACACAAAGGTGTTGTGGGAGATAGAAACAGGGAGAGTTGATGGACCATCAGGAACAAAAAAACAATGGTAAAAAAAAGATTAACGGCTACTGGACAATGGTTGGGAGGGTTGCGTGACTGTAGTGGACAGGGAGAATCTGAAGCAGCATCATTTTTGGGAGTGAGGGGGCAACTGGCTTGTGGAGCTAATAGCTGTTGTGGACATGCGTATGCGGTCCTTTTGAAAATCGCAGTCACAACCAGTGATTATGTGAAGCCGATCGCTGTCTCTGACGGCTACTCTTTTCCTCTCCTACTTTATTTGTACTTGTGGCTAGTCTTTTACATTACTAAAGTGACAATACAGTCTGGGGGGCTTCTCCCGCCGGGGAGAGGCTGCCTTTCTCGATGGTCCTCGACATGCTAGGGACCGGGACCCATAAACTGTACCCGCTCCACATGGCACATTACTGATGTTGCTCTGTGCACTGTTATTTTAATCGTAGAAACTGCTTTGATTACTGAGTGTGTGTGTGTGTGTGTGTGTGTGTGTGGTGGCACCTCTCGCTAAGGGATTAATAAAATGGCGGCAGTTTGAAATTGTGTGCCCAGTGCTTCAGCCAATGATGAAGCAGACTGGGCACAAGGATACTTAGCTGGGCATGAGGCAGGACTGGGCTGGGACTTTTTATTTGGTGGGCATCTATTGTCTGATAGATGCCCACCTAAATAAGTGTCTCAGCCAATCAGAAGAGAGAATTGTCTTTGCCCATTTTCTAATCCAGAGTACGTCTGTCCTCATAGGGCTTCCTACGCTACCCCTGCACCATTTTAGTTGCCCTCCTCTGGACTGCCTCCACCCTGTCTATATATTTTCCGAGGTGTGGTCCTCAAAACTGGACACAGTACTCCAGGTGGGGTCTCACCAGTAAACAATACTGTGGCTGCACCACTTCCTTCCTTCCTTCCTCCTGCTGGAGATGCCCCCTCTCTGTGCATACCTCAGCTTCTCATTAGCTTTACCCACTGCTTTGTCACAAATGCCCTACCACTTTGAGGTTGTCAGTTATAATAATCCCAAGGTAACTTTCCTGCTTAGTAACTGTCAGTACGCCACCCCCAACATCCTGTACTCAACTCCTGTGTTCCTATGACCGAGATACATGATTTTGCATACTTTGGCATTGAGCCCCAACAACCATACTCTGAACCACCACTCTAGTTTCCCAAGTTCCCTGCTAATCCTCTCCACCTCCTACTGGAAGTAATGGACACAAGTCCCCTTTACACGGGAAAGGGTCCTAAAGGAACTGGAAGTAATAAGAGTCAATAAAGCAATGGGGCTAGATGGGGTGCATCCCAGTGTCCTAAAGAAACTCAGAGAGGTGGTGGCTGAGCCTCTGGCAATCCTGTTTAGCCAATCACTGGAAACAGTGGAGGTACCCAAAGACTGGAGGACAGCAGATGTAGTCCCCTTATACAAAAGCAGGAACAAAGAGGAAGCAGGGAACTACAGACCAGTCAGCCTGACCTTGGTAGTGGAGAAGATCATGGAAGCACTACTGAAGTAGAGCCTGTTGGAACATCTGATTGCCAGTGGACTACAGGACCCAAGGCAGCATGGTTTCACTGGGGAGAGGTCATGCTAGACCAACCTCGTTGAATTTTTTGACTCGGTGACAAGGAAGGTGGATCAGGGGAGGGCAGTGGACATGGCCTATCTAGACTTCAGCAAGGGCTTTGACACTGTGCCACACGGAAGGCTATTAAACTAACTGGGGAATATGGGAGTGGGCAGGACAGTAGTGCAGTGGGTGGGTAATTGGCTAGGTGGCAGGACACAGAGGGTGGTGGTAAATGGCTGTCACTCCACAGAGGGAAGAGTGACCAGTGGGGTACCACAGGGATCAGTGCAGGGATTGGTCCTATTCAACGTCTTCATCAGTGACATTGCACAGGACCCAGAAGGCAGAATTTCTCCTGTTCACTGATGACACAAAGCTCTGCAACAGAGTGGATACACCAGAGGGTGTACACAGAATGAGGAGGGACCTGCAGAAGCGTGAAGAATGGTCAAGGGTTTGTCAGTTGAAATTCAATGCAAAGAAGTGCAAGATGATGCATATGGGGCACAAAAACCCTGGGCCCTGGAACAACATATCAGTTGGGGGCGGGTGAGGATACAGCATGCACCAAGCAGGAAAAGAACCTTGGGGTTATCATCTCTGATGACCCTAAGGTAGGGAAACCGTGTGATAAGGCAGCAGGAAACGCAAATAGGATGCTAGGATGCATAGGCAGGGGCATCACCAGCAGGAAAAGAGAGGTCATAATTCCACCATACAAGACACTAGTGAGGCCCCACCTGGAGTACAGTGTACAGTTCTGGAGACCTTACCTATGCAAGGACATAGACAGGGTAGAGAAGGTTCAGAGGAGGGCAACAAATATGGTACAGGGATTGCATCACAAGTCCTATGAGGACAGGCTGAAGGGCTTGAATATGTACTCCCTGGAGGAGAGGAGAGAGGGGGATGTGATAGAGACATACAAGTACCTTACAGGGAGGAACAGGGTACAGGAATACTCTATTTTCCAGTGAAAAAGATGTTCCAGGACTAGAGGGCATGGGATGAAGTTGGAGGGAGGGTGATTCAGAAGAAACCTGAGGAAGACTTTCTTCACAGAAAGGGTGGTGGACAAGTGGAACACACTGCCAGAAGAAGTGGTGAGGGCTGAAACAATCAAGGGATTTAAGAATGCATGGGATAGACATAAGGGAATTCTGGAGGTCTGGGGTAAGGGGCAAAAGACTTCTAGAAAAACATAAAGGGAACTTACAAGCTCAGATAGGCAGATGTTGGGCCATAGGCCCTTATCTGTTGACAGTGTCAATATATCTATGTATCTAATACAAATTTTTATATCATCTGTAAAAAGGCATACCTTCACTTCCAGTTCATCTGCCACGTCACTAATGAAGACATTGAAGAGCACCAATTCCAGTGCTGAGCCCTGTGGCACCACCCAGTCACTCCCCATCATTTGAGTGGGTGAGGTTAACCATCACCCTCTGTCATCTCTCCCTTACCACATTTGTAACCCAGTTCACCACTCTGGATCCCACCCTGAGGCTGCTCAATTCATTTACCAGTTTCCTGTGTGGCACAGTGTTGAAGGCCTTATGGATGTACAGCTAGGCCATGATCACTGCCCTTCTCTGATATTTTTCCCTGGTCACCTAGTCAAACAAATAATCAGATTTGTCTGGCATGACCTCCTCCTGTGAATCCATGCTGCCTGTGCTCTTGCATACTGGATTAAAGATACATACCAGCCTTTCTTTTAGCAGGGTTTGCATTACTTTCCCCCACCACTGAAATGAGACTAGCTAGTCTATAGTTGCTAGCCTCCTCTCTGCTGCTGCTCTTATGCTGCTGCACTTCTCCACTCCTCAAAAACCACACCCATTTCCAGTGAACTTTTGAATAACGCCATCAGTGGGGCAGCTAGCACCTTCCTGAGTTCCTTTAGTACCTGTGGGCATATCCTGTGTAGACCCATAGCTTTGTCTATCTTTAGAGGTGCACATTCCTTCACTACTCTATCCTATTAAAATGGAATTCTGTCCCCCCACCCCCAATGCCTGTTTCTGCCTGGTGGTCCATTCCCCTATCCCTTTACTGTGAAGACTGCAGATGTACATGTTCAGGATGGCATTCATTTCTTGGTACATAGATACATAGATACATAGACAGTGTCGGCAGATAAGGGCCTATGGCCCACCCAGTCTGCCCATTTGAGCTTGTAAGTTCAGTTTGTTTTCCTAGCAGTCTGTTGCCCCTTACCCCTGACCTCCAGAATTCCTTTATGTCTATCCCAAGCATTCTTAAATCCCGTGATTGTTTCAGCCCCCACCACTTCCTCTGGCAGGGTGTTCCACTTGTCCACCACCCGTTCTGTGAAGAAATTCTTTCTCATGTTTCTTCTGAATCGTCCTCCCTCCAACTTCATCCCATGCCCCTAGTCCTGGAACATCTTTTTGCTTAAAAATAGTGTTTTCCTGCACCCTGTTCCTCCCTGTAAGATACTTGTATGTCTCTATCATATCCTCTCTCCCTCCTCTCCTCCAGGGAGTACATGTTCAGTTCCTTCAACCTGTCTTCATAGGACTTGTGATGCAATCCATGCACCATCTTTGTTGCCCTCCTCTGAACCTTCTCTACCCTGTCTATGTCCTTACGTAGGTATGGTCTCCAGAACTGTACACTGTACTCAGGTGGGAACTCACTAGTGTCTTGTATAGCGAATTATGACCTCCTTTTCCTGCTGGTGATGCCCTGCCTATACATCCCAGCATCCTATTTGCTTTACCTGCTGCCTTGTCACACTGTTTCCCTACCTTGAGGTCATCAGAGATGACAATCCCAAGATCCCTTTCCTGCTTGGTGCATGCTATATCCTCACCCCCCAACTGATATATTGTGCCAGGGTTTTTGTGCCCCATATGCATTATCTTACACTTCTTTGCATTGAATTTCAACTGCCAAACCCCTGACCATTCTTCAAGTTTCTGCAGGTCGCTTATTATTCTGTCTACACCCTCTGGTGTGTCTACTCTGTTACAGAGCTTTGTGTCATCAGCAAACAGCGAAATTCTGCCTTCTAGGTCCTGCGCAATGTCACTGATGAAGATGTTGAATAGGACCGGTCCCAGCACTGATCCCTGTGGTACCCCACTGGTCACTCTTCCCTCTGTGGAGTGACAGCCATTTACCACCACCCTCTGTGTCCTGCCACCCAGCCAGTTACCTACCCACCACACTACTGTCCTGCCCACCCATATTCCTAGTTTGTGTAATAGTCTTCTATGTAGCACAGTGTCAAAGGCCTTGCTGAAGTCCAGATAGGCCATGTCCACCGCCTCCCCGATCCACCTCCCTAGTCACCCAGTCAAAAAATTCAACGAGGTTGGTCTGACATGACCTCCCCCTGGTGAAACCATGCTGCCTTGGGTCCTGTAGTCCATTGACAACCAGATGTTCCACCAATCTCTCCTTCAGTAGTGCTTCCATGATCTTCCCCACTACCGAGGTGAGGCTGACTGGTCTGTAGTTCCCTGCTTCCTCTTTGTTCCCACTTTTGTATAAGGGGACTACATCTGCTGTCCTCCAGTCTTTGGGTACCTCCCCTGTTTCCAGTGATCGGCTAAAACAGGATAGCCAGAGGTTCAGCCACCACCTCTCTTAGTTCTTTAAGGACCCTGGGGTGCACCCCCATCTGGCCCCATTGCTTTATCAACTCTTATTACTTCCAGTTCCTTCAGGACCCTTTCTCGTGTAAAGGGACTTGTGTCCATTTCTGCACCATTCTCACCCCTTGTACTCCCTTCAGACCCATTACCCTCCTCTTCCTCAGTAAAGACTGAGCAGAAATACCTGTTCAATATGTCAGCTTTACTGTTGTCATCCTTGGTGCTCTTCTGCACAGCCTTCCCCTGCCTCCCTCCTAATCCTAATCCTCATTATCCCTCCCCATGCTGTCTTCTTCTCACAGATGTATCCGAAGAAAGTCTTACCTACTTTAGCTACCCCTTTGGCTATCCTTTCCTCTGTCTGTGTCTTTGCCCCCCTCACTGCCTTTCCTGTTTCCCGCTGTTATACTTGGTATACCTCCCTGTCCTCCTTCCTCTGCATTTCCTTATACCTCTTGAATGCCCCTCCTTTTTTTCTTCACCAGCATGGCCCCTTCCCTAAACAACCACAACAGTCTCTGTTTTTCCTTCTGCTATCACTCACTTCCTTCACACAGAGGCTGGTTACTTTAATTATGTCCTCCCTTATTTTTCCCCACTGTACCTGCACCCCTCCTTGGCAATCCCACCATGAGGCAGTTTTACCATTTCTCTAAAATCTTCCCTCCTAATGTCCAGGACCCTTGGTTTACCTCTGCTCCTGCCTTTATGTTTAATCACATTGTACAGTGATGATTGGTGTCTAGGTGACTGCCCACTGTCTACAACGCTGTGCCTGTTTGTAAGCATCAGGTCCAGCATGTCCCTGTTCCTGGTGGGTTCATTGACCAACTGCCTGAGGAAAAAATCCTTCTAGGGAGTCAAGGATGTCCCTGCTCCTTGCTGAAGCCACAGTTGGAAGGCTCCACTCCACGTCTGGCAGATTGAAGTCAACCTCTAGCAGCACCTACCCATTACTTGCTGTCCTGATGATTGTTTCCACAAGTGCCTCATCCACCTCCTCTCCTGGTACTGGAGGACTATTCACCATCGTGGTATGGATAACAGCCCCAGAGTCAGTCTCTAGGGTGACCCACAGCACCTCTAGCCTTTTGTTTTCTTCCTGGTGCCCCTGTACCTACATGGCCTTGATTCTCTACCTCACATACAGTACAACCCCTCCTCTCCTTTTCCCTGCCCTGTCTCTCATGAACATAGAGTAGCCTTGTATGGCCATATCCCAGTAGTATTGATCAGTGCACCATGACCCCATTATGACCACCAAATCCTGACTAACCTCTGCCATGATGGCTTTCAGGTCTGGAATTTTATTTCCCAGACTCCTTGTATTGGCACACGTAGCTCTCCATAGCTTAATCCCTCCCTGCCTGCTTCCCTGTTCCCCCCCTTCTTGCCTCTACTATTCCTTAAAGCTCTCCTTGACCTATCTCTTCCTTCTTTACCTTCTCTGTTTCCTATCCCCTTTACTTCTTTACTTTTTTTATACTCTTCAGGTTAGGGTTCTAGATATTGCAGTCAGCTGAATTCCAAACCATCCTGTTACCAGCTGCTCTCAACTTCCAGCATACCAGCACTGACAGTTTATCATTGTGCGCTATTTGTAAACTGTTTCAGCAAAGCATCTGAATACTTTGCTCTGCCTTATTAGGTACAAAACATGGTAACAAAACAGGATTTGCACATGCATGCTGATCATGAAGCACAGCCTCGGCTGTCCTGTGCTAAGCCAAAATTTGCCTTTGAGTTTGAATATATATCTTTTATTTGCAAAGAAAAAGTTATTGTATCTTCTGAGCTGTCCCAGGGCTAAGGAGTTAGGTGCTGCAATGATGGCTGAAGAAGTAAGTAGATATGGTCATTTCAGTTTGAATGACTTTGTGGCATTCAGAATAATAAAATAAAACTTATAAAGGTGTGCTCTTAGAAAACATGGGTAGGCAGTTAAAAGAAAGGGGAAGTTGCTTTTTTTTGTAAATCTTGCCACCCCCCCCCAAGTCTTCACCTATTGGTCCAGGCTGGGTCTCGCTTGTGCTGCTGGTGATGCCTCAGCCCTGTTAGTCATTCCCCAATCATCCCTGCTGTTAGGGGTATGCATGGAACAGAGGCTGAGGGTACCAACAACCATCATATAGATAGCTTAGTGTACATACTTTTGTCCTGACTTCCCCCCGCAGGACCACCCTTCACCCAGTGGTATAAGTGGAACCTACATTGGCCTTGGAAATCACAGAGTACCTGTATCAAGAGGCAAGCTCCCTGTTCCCACAGCAGGGGATCATAGTGGCACCAGAGCTCACTGTCAACCCACCCTGACTAAGGCACACTGCCAAGTAGCAGCTTCCTCTGCCTGTCTTCTCCGCAGACATGGTGACCCAAGTCAGCTCCTGAACCAGGGTCACGTGCAGCTTGGAGCAACAACCTAAAGTATATCATCAGTATTTGGTAGCATAGTGCCACACACAGGTGCTTTGATCAGTTAAGTTTTCATAAACCTTCACCAATGCCACAAAGTGGTAGTTGTATGGAAGGAGAATGATGTCTGTTTCATGAGCAGAGTCCCTTCTGGTCAAATACTTAGTTAAAACCTGTGTTTTCCTTTATCTGGTTGGTTGGTTGGTTGGTTGGTGATATCTGTATAGGTCATTGAGAATGCAGGTGCTCATTGTCAAGGATGATATGGGATCAGAACATGCCAGTGTATACAGTACAATACCTGCAATCCACAACTTTCATGCTACAAACCCAACAAAAAAAAAAAGTTGCTAATATGACATGTGCACTCAGACTGATTAATAGTGCAATTTTCTAAACAATTATTTAATGTAAAAAAAAAAACTTATTAAAATGGTTCATTTCACATATAATACATACAAGCAGCAAGACATTTTGTAAGTGCAATAAGCCACTGAAGGGTATATAGCCTTGAGGTTGGTGCGAACAAGCTGTGAATGAGCTTGGTACATCCAGTAGACTTGTGATTCCCACAACCTTCAGTTGCATACAGTGTGACTCTGAGAAGTCACTTATCCTCCCCAGTGCTCCCGTATCACCCCTGATAACAGGCACTTGTGTCTAGTGTGCCTTACCTAACTACCAAAGAATTAAAAAAATATGTATGTAGATCTTTTCTAGATATACTTTGAAAGCAAAATGAGGATGCAGTCTAATCGAACACATACCATCCCACATAGGAAGTTGGTAAATAAGTTGGGCAGCCTGGGAGTGGGCTTCAAGGTAGTAAACTGGGTCAGAAACTGGTTGAGTGACAGGACATGGAGGGTGGTGGTAAACGGCATTTAATCCGAGGAGAGGGGGTGACCAGCAGGGTGCCACAGGGATCTGTGTTGGGGCCAGTCCTCTTTAATATCTTCATAAGCGACATTGCAGTGTGGCTGGAGGGGAAGGTATGCCTCTTTGCAGATGACACTAAGATATGCAACAGGGTCGACACTCCAGTGGGTAGAAAAAAATGAGAAAGGACTAAACATGCTTGAGGAGTGGTTGAGAGTGTGGCAGCTAAGATTCAATGCAAAGAAGTACAAAATCATACACTTGGGGCACAGAAATCCAAGGGAGGAGTACAAGATGGGGAGGGGTTACTGCCGGCCACCAGTCAAGAAAGGGACCTGGGGCAATCATATCTGATGACCTAAAGGTAACCAAACAATGTGAGAAGGTTGTGGGGAGAGCCAGTGGGATGCTAGGGTGCATAGGGGGAGGTATCACCAGCAGAAAAAAAGAGGTGGTTATGCCACTGTACAGATCATGAGTGAGAACTCATCTGGAGTACTCTGTCCAGTTCTGGAGACCACATCTCCGGAAGAACATAGACAAAATAGAGGCAGTCCAGAGAAGGGCAACAAAAATGGTACAAGGACTGCACCAAAAGTCATATGAGGAAAGACTACAGGACCTCAAATATGTATTCCCTGGAGGAGAGGAGAGAGAGGGGGGATGTGATAGAGACATTCAGGAACATCGGGGGTATAAACATGGTACAGGAGGGTAACATCTTTCAGAAAAGAAAGTATACAAGAATGAGGGGGCGTGATATCAGGCTAGAGGGGGGGTAGGCTCAGGGGCAATATGAGGAAGTACTTTTTCACAGAAAGAATAGCGGATGCTTGGAACATCCTCCCTTTGGAGGTGGTGGGAGCAGAAACAGTAGGGGAATTCAAGAATGCATGAGATAGACATAAGAGTACTCTAGCAATAGGGAAGAGAGGCAAGGTCGCAGATCAACTAGGGTCTGTGGTACTGCATTAGGTAGGGAAAAGGGGTGGACTAGGTGGGCCACATGGTCCTTATCTGCCATCACCTTCTGTGTATCTTTGTATGAGTGCATACAAATAGGGTAGAGAAACAAATAAGTGTCTCAGCTGGGACTTTAAACCAAGTCACCCTGATTACCATTCCAGCTGCGCTACCAGTGGCACCACCAAGGCAACTGGAAACTGTGCAGTCCTGGAGCACATTACTTTTTCTCCAATGCACAGCCTTATGCGGTACAGATAATTACATTTTCAATCACAAGATTGTGGTGTGTGCAATTATGGAACACATATAAACAGAGGAGAGAAAGAAATAAGTACCTCAGCTGGGACTTGAACCCAGACCACCCAGAATACCACTCCAATTGGACTATCAGCTGCACCACCGAGGCAACTGAAAACTGGGCTGTCCTGGAGTACATTAGTCTTTCTCCAGTGCACATTCTGGTGCTGCATAGATAATTACATTTTCAATCACAAGAATGTGGTGTGCACAATTATGGCACACATACAAACAGAGGTGAGAAAGAAATAAGTGCCTCAGCTGGGACTTGAACCCAGGCTGTCCAGAATATCATTCCAGTTGCGCTACCAGCTGTGCCACCAAGAAAACTGGAAACTAGGCCGTCATGGAGCACATTGCTCTTTCTCCAGCGCACAAGCTGATGCTGTACAGATAATTACATTTTCAACCACAGGAGTTCAATGTGTACAATTGCAGAACACATACAAATAGAGGAGAGAAATAAATAAGCTCCTCAGCTGGGACTTGAACCCAGCCCACCTGGAATACCATTCCAGTTGCACTACCAGCTGTGCCACCAAGGTAACTGGAAACTGGGCCTTCCCGGACCACATTACTGTTTCTCCAGTGCACAAGCTGATGCTGCACAGATAATTACATTTTCAATCACAAGAGAACAGTTATGGAACACATATAAACAGAGGAGAGAAAGAAATAGGTGCCTCAGCTGGGACTTGAACCCAGGCCACCTGGAATACCATTCCAGTTGTGCTTACCAGCTGCACCACCAAGGCAACTGAAAACTGGGCTGTCCCTTAACATTGCATAAAAGAACAAGAGAGGTGTGGCCTTCTCCTAATTAATAAGCTCCCCACTGGTCACCCATGAGCCTCTTATGGGCCAGAACACACAATATGAAAGATGCAGCCAGAGTGGTCTCCACACAAGAAGGAGAGAAAGGCATGGAACCTCATTTCATATTGGCATTTTAAAATTTAAAATATACTTACCTGACCAATGAGGGGGGTCACCTCATCATCACTGGTCAGGATAATCATGATTCAGCCAACAATGAGTCCAAGAACTCCTTTAAAATATTAAAACTGAAGATAGACAGAAAGTAAGGAAATTAAATGAACTGTGTAGGCTTTCAATCAGCTTTTTTGGGGGGGATGGGGGGTAGCACTGATACTGTAATTGTTTGATTCTGATTCTGGTCACACAACAGGGGCATCCGTGCAAAGTTTAAGAAAAATGTAGAAGGTGTGTGATTAAATTTTCATGTATTAGCTAGGGCTGAGCTCGCTAAAACATTTAACAGTGCATTGAAGAACAGGAAAGGTGTTGTCTTCTCCTAATTAATAAGCTTCCCACTGGTCACCTATAAGCCTCTTATGGGCCAGAACACACTATAAGAAAGATGCAGCCAGAGAGCAGTTTCCACACAAGAAAGAATGAAAGCTGTGGGACCTCAGCTTATACTGGCGTTGTAACATTTAAAGTATAGTTAACTGATTGATGAGAGGGTCACCTTGCCATCGGTGGTCAGGCTAACCTGATCCAGCTGAATGATGAGACTAAGAACCCCTTTAAAACATTGCAATGGTATGAAGACAGAAAATAAGGAAATGAAAGTAACTGAATTGAATTGCAGGCTTTCAAGCAGCTTTCGGGGGGGTGTTTCGCATTGGTACTGTAACTGCTTGATTCTGATTCTGATTCTGACCAGACACCAAGAGCACCCCTGCAAAGTTTAAGAAACATGTATAAGAAGTGTGATTAACTCTTTGTGTATTAGCCAGGGCTAAGCTTGCTAAACCCTTAACATTGCACAATTATATACATGAAATAGTCCCTGATTTTTTAGGTGATGAAGATTTTTGCATTGATAATGAGATCCAGCACCTTACCATGCATCTCTGGCTTTTTAATGCACTGTTTGATGATGATGATGTCTCTTAGCCAATGAGGTTTCAGCATTTTCCTTGCCACTTTATAAAGCATCATAATGCATCATTGTTAACTAAAGGGATTCCTCTGGTCTACATTTGGTTCATGTGAAGCTGCATTGAAAAGGAGTGACTCATTCTGAAGAAGATATTGGTAGAGATGACACCAAACCAGTAACTGCTTTTCATAGAATTTGAAAAGTGCTAAAGCACTGTATAAGCAGGATACATTTCTTGGCTGATGAAATGTTGCTGAATTGGATATGAACACTTACAGATGAGAAATGTATTAGTATGAGCCAAAGTGCAGTTTTCACATTTAAGAAATATTTTGCAGAAGAAAAAAGTCAACACTTTACAAAGTATTTCCTGATATGAAATAGGTGAAGAACTAAAAAGAGTTTTTTTTTTTAACCTGTTTAGTTTCCTTGCAACTTGCACTATTCTGGAGTAAAGAGAACCAGAACAATTAATCTTCTGTATTCCTGTTATGCAGCATTTTCCACCAGCCAGACTGGGTGATAAACAAGTAGAGCAGCTAATCCTGCAGTCACCTGCTGACAGACTTACATGCCAGCTGAAAAAATTCACACTACAGCAGCACCCTACCTGTCATGAGCCACTTGACCTCGTGACCTTAAGCTGCATGTTGTGGAATGCTTGTTGGTGGCCACAAATCTAGCTGTGAAAGCCAGAAGTTAAAAAAAAAAAAGATTATACCTCCTGAAATGATGACATTTACAACAACAAGAAACAAGCTCTGAAAGTTACGAGCCTGCATTCGTAAAATGTAATGTAGGCTCATATGTTTGTTATTTTTTTAATATTTATACACCAAATTTTCAACATAGCCTTGTGATGACCCTGCCTCATGAGGGAGGCAGAGAAAATGTTCATCTCTTGGCTGAAAGGTGAGTTTGTACTGGGACTGCGAAATCACCTTTCGGGAAACAAAAACACATTTGGGCAGGAGCTGATGAATGACAGCTATCACGTTCATGAGGTGCCGTACAGAAATGGCTATGCTAAAAAACTGGGGCAAAAATATTGAATATTACCAAACTTGTGAGCCTGCATTTGCAAAATTAAACATAGACTCATAACTTTTTTTTTTTTAATATTTCACCCCAAATTTATAACATAGCCTTCTTATGACCCCGCCCCGTGTAGAAGGGTAGAGAAAAAGTTTCAGCTCCTGTAGGAAATGTGATTTCATGCAGGGAATGTGAAATTGCCTTTTGGATGTAAAAAACCATTTTGGTCAGGATTTGAAAAATGGTAACTGTCGCATTCATGAGGTACTGTAAAGATATGGCTATGTTGTGAATTTGGGGCAAAAATGTTGACAAGCACCACAGCTACGAGCCTGCATTCGCAAAATGCAATGTGGGCTCATAACTTTGCTGTTTTTTAAACAGCTTAATTAAATTTTTCAAACATAGTTTTCTTTGTTTATTCTCCCTCATGAACAAGGGCAAAGAACATTTTCAATTCCTGCCCGAAAGGTGATTTTGTGTATGGGTCAAGAAATCACATTTTGGGGCAGATCTGCCTAATGTCAGTGCAATTGTTCATGAGGTGGGGTCCCAAAGAAGGCATGTTGAAAATTTGGGGCAAAAATATGCAACAATGGCCAAGTTATGCCACTAAGTTCTTTTTTTTTTTTGTGGCTCATCTTTATTCAAGTATAAGGCACACAACTTGACAGATAATACAACCATAGCTACATATCCATAATACAATACTTTGTAAATCATAGACAGTAGGAAAATTTGACAGTGTTTGGATACATTTTTTCTGGTTGATACTAAGGCAGTAAAAACTGCCAATTCTGCCTTATTCATCAATTAATAACCATTCTGTATTTGTAAGGCTATCATTATTTCCTGATAAACTCATATAGAACTATATAAAATATAAGAACAAGTACAAACTCACCAGCTATGTAAACAAGCCTGGATATGCCACTAAGTTCTAAACCCCATTGAAATACATTGAATCGCATACCTGTTTCCTCAGTTCACGGTCCGGCTTTGAAGAGTGAAGACTTGTCTGCAGTCCAAAGAGGATGATGGCGCTGTACCCCTCCCCCAGGGTAAGTAAGGGCTTGGGGAGTGTAGGGTGGTGTGTGCTGAGTGGGAGGGTTGGTGTGGGAACAATAAGGGTGTAAAAGGCATTGATGGACAGTTTTTACAGTTTAAAAAGAAAACGCTAAAGACATCAATGGATGGTTTTTACTGGAAAAGAGAAAAAAAATGGACCGAGGATTCCTGATGCAACACTGGGCACCCCAAGTGTTACTATGTTTTGGAGGGGTGGGTGCTGAGAGGGAAGGTCAGGTGGGCAAGAGGAAAAACCAAGGACAGAGGACTCCTAGTCATGACACTGAGGATTGGGCACCCCAGTGTCACTGTTATGTTTTGGGAGGAGTGGGGTGCTGAGAGAGAACGCTAGGTGAGGGGGAAGAAAAATATATAAAAGGAACCACACATGCATGGTAGTGGACGGGGATTTGGGATCATGACACTGGGGACTGGATACACCCAGTGTCACTGTTATGTTCTGGGAGTGTTGAGAGGGGAGGGTCAGGTGGGTGGGAGGAAATATTACATGTCAAAACAACAGTCTCCAGGTCATGGGCAGAACACTGCTCAGACTGTCATGTCCAAGATGGCACCAAGCTATACTGTGCATGCACAAGCAGTACCACATGTGCAATAGAGTTTGGTGGCCATCCTGGACACGGTGGGCTGTGTCGTGTTCCACCGTGGCCTCCATGACAAAAAAAAGTGCTTATCGACAGGAGTGAGTGGAGAGAGTGGAGTGCTGCACAGACCGAGGAGGAGGCTGTGAAGGAACTTTGCATTGTTCTTCGGTCAGTATTCGTCGGTGGGTCCTTTTCTGAAAGCAAGAGATCTGCAGGGCTTCACCCACTGCAGCTGTAAAAAGAAAAGAAAACAACAAATACATTGCAAGTGATACCTTTTATCATTCTAACAAAAGTGTTTTTGGAGAGACTAGCTTTTGAGAGTTATAGTATCTTCACCAGGTCAGTGAAAGTAGAGCAGAATTACATATCAGATGCAATAGATACAGGCCTAAAGTTGACTGAAATCAGACAGGGATCAGCTTGTTAGAATCAGTGGTGCAGCAGCATATTAAACAAGCATTTGTCAATGTCGAATGTTCACCTGCATGTTGTTCTGGGTCCTGCTTGTAAACATTTTTGCTATATATTTACCTAAGATAGACAAATGAAATGTAATATGTCATTTACCATGGGGTTATGATTTTACAGAGTTTTATACTGCATTTACCCAGGCTAGTAGAGGTGAGATGTAATATCTTGTGTATAGTGTGGTCCTGCTTTTATGCTGCATTTCTCTAGGACAGATCATCATCTTAAATGCAACATCTCCTTTTCAGTGGGGTTCTCTTGTAGGGTCCTGCTTTTACACAATTTTGCAATGTATTTACCCAGGATAAAACATCTGAGATGCAATATTTCATTTTCACTGGAGTCCTGCTTTGACACATTTTTGTACTGTACTCACCCAGGATAGCACAACTCAGATGCTATCTTGTTATCAATGGGATCCTGCTTTCCCAGTTTTTACACTGCATTTACCCAGGATATCACAGCTGAGATGTAATATCTCAGTTTCAATGGAACCCTGCTTCTACCCATTTTTATAATGTATTTACCCAGGATAGCCCAGCTGAAAGGCAAGTTACGTTTTCAGTGGGGTCTAGCTTTTAAAATGAATTTTTTCTCAGGATAGAGCTGCATAGATGTACAGTTCAGTGGGGCCTCCGATGTACTGGGGTCCTGCTTAATCATGGGTGCCGGAACATGGGGAAAAGTGTGGGGAGGCTGTAGTAACTACAGAAGAGACATTAGTTGCTTCCCTTCTGAGCTTGCATGCATTAAAGGGGCACTTTGAATGCTCATGGGCAAAAGTGGGGGTGCTGCCGTACCCCCCCCCCGCCCATAGGTTCTGGCACCTATGACTGCTTTTACACATTTTTACTATATAGTTACCCAGGATAGACCAGATGAGATGCAGTGTCTCATTTTCAGTGGTATCTTGCTTTTACACATTTTTAGATAGATGGTATTACCCAGGATAGACCAGCTGAGAGACAATATCTGATTTTCAGTGAGTTCCCACATTTGGATCCAAATTTCCAACAGTCTTTCTATGACCTAATGCTATGATCAAGACAACTGGAATTTTTAAATCTCATCTGAAAGGTGATTTTGCAGTGTGACTGTGAGAACATGTTTCAGAGGGGATTTGAAAAATGACACCAGTCATGTTCATGAGGTGGGGTAACAAAAAGGCCATATAGACATTGGGGCCCAAATCTGCAAAAATCACAAAGTTGTGAGTAGTCATTGAAAACATTCAATGTTTCCTCATAACTATGTTGCTTTTTTGACTTTTTGACCCCAAATTTTTAGCACTGTCTTTTTATGACTCCACCTTATGATCACTGCAGGTCAAATTATTTAAATCCCATTCGAAAGATGGCTTTGCAGAGCAAATGTGAAAACCTGTTTCAGAGGAGATTTGAAAAATAACACCTGCAGAATCGTGTTCATGTGGTGGGGTAACAAAGGGGCTGTGTTGAAAACTGGGGGCAAAAATCTGCACACATCGCAATGTTACCTATAGACGTTGAAAAATTCAGTGTTTCTAACTTACATGTTTTGTAACATTTTGACCCCAGATTTTCAACATGGTCTTTTTATGACAACTCCTTCTGAACATGACAAGTATTATTTATAAAATACTGGCCAAAAAGGGTTGCAAATCCCCATTTCACCAGAATCCCAGGGGTTGCAAAGCTCACATTTCACCAGAATCACAGGGGTTGGCCGGCCTGGTGGCATTGAGGGTTGAGGCACTGGATGCCACACCTCGCGCCACGCTGGTTACCCATGTTTGGGAATGGACACAGGTTGCCATGGGTCAGCAGGGAGGAGATGGATTGAGCATCCAATGGACTGCTCTCCATCTCCAGGGAGGGGGATTTCCTGCTCAAGGAATTGGTAGCAGAACTGGCTGAACCCTTAGTAGGGCTATTCAATAACTCATTATGGATAAGGATAGTTCCAAAAGATTGCAGGCTAGCGGATGTAGTTCTGCTCCATAAGGTGGGGGGAGGACAGAGAGCAAGTAGGGAACTACAGACTTGTCAGTCTACCTCTGTTGTAGATAAACTGATGGCCACTGGTCAAAGAGGACCTCATGGACCAACACCTCAGTATTTTCCGAGTTCAACCTCAGCCAGCTCAAATTCATCCAAACCTGGATTTCAATGAGGCAGTTGTTAAATAACGAGAGAGCTCTATCCTAGTCAAGTGCAAAAGAAAGGTAGAGCTGGGAATCACCAGCATAGCAGTGAAACCTCTGCTCATAACTTCTTACAATGTCTCCAAGGGGTAACATGTACACTGTGAACAACATGGGGGACAACACTGTACCCTGAGGAACCCCATATGACAAAGAGACTGGGTCAGAGGAATGAATCCCTGACACCACCCTTTCTGAGTTCTGCCAGTGAGGAAAGATGTAAACCACCTGATGACTGTACCTGACAGGCCACAGATGAACCTCAGGCAATCGTGAAGAATCCTTTGGTCCACAGTGTCAAATGTTGATGAGAGATCTAGAAGAACCAAGATGAAATGGTTTTTCCAATCCCTCGCCATCAGGAGATAATTGAGCACCTGAACCAATGCCGTCTCGGTACCGTGCCTCTTTCAAAAACTGGATTGGAGAGGTTCATAGATGTCATGGATGGTCAAATGTTTCTCCAGTTGTAGGGTCACTACTTTCTCAATCACCTTCCCTGCAAAGGGAAGGTTAGAGATTGGTCTGTAGTTAGCAGGGCAGTCTGGGTCCAAAGAAGCTTTTTTCAGGAGGGGTGTCACCACTGCCTCCTTCAGGGAGCTAGGAAACTCATCTGTCTCCAAAGAGCACCAGACTATCCATGCGAAGACCAGGCCAATGATATCACTGCAATCCATAATTAGGGTAGTTGGTCCCAGATCCAAACTACAGCACGTAGGGCACATACCCTGGACAATCTGCATGACCTCCATGAACTCCGGCCAGTCAAAGGAACTCCAGGAAAACTGAGGGACTGTGACCATGTGCCGATCCAAAGCATTTCCCACAGAGTGTGCTGGTTGGAGCTCCACCCTGATGTCAGCCACCTTAGCTGCAAAGAATCAAGGAAGCTCATTACACTCCACTTGTGAATAGGCTCTTCAAATCTGCAGACAGGTTGGGTAGCACAATCTGTCTACAGTTCAAAAGAGCTGAGCTGGTCGATTCTGTGCAGCCAAAATCTCCCCAGACAAGAACTCTGCCTTCATACGGGTGATTGCAGATTGATAGACTCGATAATGTTCCATCAGTCTAAAGTGGTCGGCATCCAGGGTGGATTTCCACCAGCAATGCTCTAACCTTTGTCCTAGTCACTGCATCTCCCTCAAGGTCTCATCAAACCAAGGGGACTGAGGGCGAAGAGAGAGAGGACAAACAAGGATAGGAGCAATGACATCCAGAGCCATAGAAATGGCTGTATTATAGGCCACAATTAAAGCCTCTGGATCATTGTTTGCCACTGGAAGAATCGATAGGTCAAGCACCACCACCAGGCCTTTGGAGCTTACATCTCGTAAAGGGTGGTACCTGACCATCTCCACAGGTGTAGGCCTACAAAGGGGGGCATAAAAACTGAACCCCCACGGTGCAGTGATTTGACCATCCTACAGGTTCCACCCTCAAATCAAAGGCTTCAATCCCCAGGTGGAAGACTAGGTCAAGAGAGTGACTATGTTTATGAGTAGCAGTGGTAACAATCTGTGTGAGGCCCAGAGATGTCATCAACTGGAGGAAGTGTTGTCCAAATTGCAAGAGTTCATCATCAATCCAGGTATTGAAGTCACTCAGGACCATCAGCCTGGGTGACTCAAATGCCATGTCAGTCACGAAGTCTGCTACTTCCTGAAGGAAACTCATCTCATCGTATGTTCGTACGTATGTTCATCCCCAGGTAGACAGTAGATGAGGGCAATCCTACAACCTACACCTGCTACTACAGTACACTCAAATGACCCAGCCTCCTCAACTGATACACTTGTAAGGCCCAGTTCGGTCTTGAAACAGACCGCAAACCCCCACCCCCACATGATCCCAATCTTGAGCAGTGTATCACCAAATACCTGGCTGGAACTGGAGCCTCCAATGTGGGGCCAGGGTTCTCATCCAGCCAGGTCTCAGTGATTCATGCCAGATCCACTGTTTCAACAAGATCTGCAATAATTGTAGCCTTGTTTTTAATGGATCTGGCATTGCATAACACTGCTCGAGTAGGATGGACTTCCAGGGCTGCCCTAACTGCCTGCTCACCAAAATTGGTGGTGCCCTTGGGTATGGAAACCAGGCAATGACAGGGAATATGCAATGGAACTAGTTTATATAATTAGTTTATCTTAATGGGTTGTATTTGAGCACTGAGAGGTTACGTGGCTTGCTCAAAGTCACACTGAGTATTTGGCCCTAGTGGGGTATGAAACTGTAATCTCTCAGTTCTTCAGCTGGTACTCGGATCACTAGACCACACTCCAAAATTAAAGGTTACAAAGCCCTATTTCACCAGAATCCCAGGGGTTGGAAACCCCCAATTTGCTAGAATCTAAGGCTTGCAAAGCCCCACTATACTAGAATTGGAGGGTTGCAAAGCCCCATTTCTCCAGCATCCCAGGGCTTACAAAGCCAAATTTTACAAGACTCCAAGGGTTGCAAAGGACCATTTAACCAGAATACTATGGTTACAAAGCTGTATTTCACAAAAATCCAAGGGATGCAGAGCCTTATTTCTCCTGAATTCCAGGGGTTACAAATCCCCATTTAATCAGAATCCCCAAAGTTGCAAAGCACCCTTTTACCAGTCCAGAATCCAAGGGTTGCAAATCCCCATTTCACCAGAATCCCAGGGGTTGCAAAGCTCACATTTCACCAGAATCACAGGGGTTGGCCGGCCTGGTGGCGTTGAGGGTTGAGGCACTGGATGCCACACCTCGCGCCACGCTGGTGACCCATGTTTGGGAATGGACACAGGTTGCCATGGGTCAGCAGGGAGGAGATGGATTGAGCATCCAATGGACTGCTCTCCATCTCCAGGAAGGGGGGTTTTCTGCAGCCAGTGCTCGCCTGACCCCTGGGGGAGGATGGGGCTTGGTGGCACATAGCCACACACCATGGGGGTGGGATGCAGCAGTCTCTTGATTGGGGCGTGCACGGGAGCATGCAGGTACCCAGTTGCTGGCATCATTGCACACCATAAGCCCGCAGGGGAAAAAAGCAGAAAAAGGGGAATATCCAGTCGCAGTGGCTTGATGGCCATCTGTGAGCACCTGTGCTGGCTCCAAGAGGGGATCGTCAAGTGTGGATCTGTATTAAGTGGGGGGAGTTGGCGGCCCCCTACCTCCCCACCATGCGAGGGAAGCCGTGGGGCAATTCGGTGGTCGCCCTCCACGGAGACTGGTATGAGTCAGACAGTGGCCGGAGAAAGGGATGCGAGGACAGATTAGCCGACTGGAAGCCCCAGGAGGAAAAAAAAAAGAATCACAGGGGTTGCAAAGCCCCATTTCATAAGGATCACAAGGGTTGCAAAATGCATTTACCACTCCAGAATCCAAAGGCTGCAACATCTCCATTTTACCAGAATCCCAATCAATTTTCCTAGTACAGAATCCTACAGATGCAAAGCCCAATTTCATCAGAATCCCAAGGATTATGTTTCCCATCTCCCTATTCTGGTACTAGTAGTGATGAACTTAATCCTAGATTCCTTATGCTAGAAGCCAGCCTGACAGCCCTCCCCATATTCCAACAAACTGAGTCCATCACTTATTACCTCCTACTGCCTGATGTATGGAAATCTGCACGAGTTGTCCCAGTTTTCAAAGTGGCTGTCCTGTCCCCATTAATAACTACCATCCCATAGACTTTCTTTTCATTTTTCATTCATTATGTTTAATCAGGAAAGAACTGGAAAACCATAAAGCCAGGTTAATTAACACAGGCATCCAGGAACATGTTCAAAATGGCAAAGTTGCTGTTAAACAATGCAATAATAAAATACAAGATTTATACATATTAAATATACAGGTCAGTTCAATAATAAAATACAAGATTTATACATATTAAATATACAGGTCAGTGCAATAATAAAATACAAGATTTATACATATTAAATATACAGGTCAGTTCAGTGGCAGTTACATGGGACCCTAGTTTGACTCCCAACCCAGATAGATATTGGATAGTTAGTAGGAAAAAAGCCACTACTGGAGCATGCTCACTTCAGAACACGTCACTGTAATCTGTACTTCAACCTGAACTGCTTTTCACTGGACATTAGAAGGGTGTATTTCTTAGGTTGCTTAATTGACATAGCCCTTTGGACTCCCCCCCCCCCAAAAAAAAAGAAAAAAAAACTCTTAATTGGCTGGATTATTGCACTTTAAAAAAAAAACTAGTGTTTACATTTTGTAATAAAATTGTAAATGTGGGCATGTGTGAAGACTGTTAAATCATTATAAATCATGGCATCATTCTTTGCCAATTGGGATTGTTTATTTCTAAATATACCAGGTACTGTTATAACTATAAAAGTGTGTCTCATGCACATAGTTCTACAGTTCTGAAGTTCCAAGGTCAGTTGGTAGAGTTTATTTCCAGCAAAGGAGATTATTTAATAGACTGCAAAACAAAACCATTTTAATTTAAATTACAATGTATTTTTTTTTTTTAAACAAAGGTGTTCAACATGACTTATAATACACATGTACGGTTCCTGTATCTGTTATGGTTATAGGAGTTTCTTCTCAAGACCTTTGTGTGCCAGAACTGTTCAACTTCACTTTACAGTTCTGTCACCCAAAGAACTCGAGAATGCACTCATAACCATAAGAAACACAGTAAATGTACATATAAACATATATCCCAGTATATTTAGTTGTATGTTTTAAAATGGTCTTATTGTTTCCTTAGTTAGAACCCCATAATAATGCAGCCTTTTTCATAACCAATATATTTTTTTTTAATTACTGAGCAATTCCGGAACCCAGTGACATCAGTTGAACTGAAGACAACAATGATGCAGAAACCAGTGACATCAGTTCATCTTGGCCAGCCTCCAAAGTTAGCCCTTTCTAAAGACAGTTTCTTTGAAAGGAGATCTTTCTGGAACAAGAGGGTCTAGGACTTATTTTTTAATGAAAGCTTTAGGTTAGGACAATATTGATATATTGTATACAGTAGGTAGAGTGTTTATGAGTATCATAATGTTTTGTCTGTTTATCCATATACTGGTAATTTTATAATATGGTTTACAATCATCAGTAAGAATCTATGCCGAAATATGGCACTGTATTGCTATTAAATTGGTGTGGGATTTTCAAATTCTGCTTTTGATGGAATTCTGCAGAATTTCAGGATTTCCGCAGAATTTCATGGAATTCAGTCAGAAACAGAATTCCAAAATTCCAAAAGTGGTATTTAAACTGTAGATTAGTGTTCTACAGTTTACATTAGCCATGGAAAATGAATGCATAGAGTACACTGAAAAATATATAAGAATTCAACGGAATTTAGTGAATAATTCCAATAAGCAATTTAGAAATGATATTGCCATTCCAAGTGAATTCCACCAGTGGCATTCTGCATTCTGCACAGCTCTTATTACTATTACATTGATCACATATCAATATTGCACTGACTCTGAACTTTCATTTAAAAAACAGTTAAGTTCCTGTCCCTGACAGTTCCAAAGTTAGCCTATCCTAAATAATTTTTTTGAAAGGAGCTAATTCTGGAATTGGAAAGGATAAGAACCTTTTTTTTTTAATGAAAGCATGTACTTAGAACAATATGTGTTTATGCATTGGTACGGTGTTTGTGTATTGATATATTAAAAGTGTTTCAATAATTGTAAAACGCATTGAGAAATTGATAATGTTTTTAAAAGAATTTTTAAAACGTTCACAACTTTTTCTGATTTTGTTATACTACAGCCTGTTTAATGATAAATAATCTATAACATTTGCAAGTATATATATTTATATATCTATCTATCTATATCTATATATACACACATATCTAACATGTAACACACATCTCACTAATGATCCTCACTACCTCTAATCTTCCCATACATTTGCAGGCTTTGACTGCATAAGCGTCAGAAGGTTATAAACATAGCAAAAAAAGTTTAATTAAGGAGCTAGCAACACCTTTACAAAACTTTGGAAATTATAATATTTAGACGAAATTCAGCTTAAATTTTGCATATTTCAGAAATGTCTCCTCCCTTTACTCCTTATTATTAGGGAAATGTGTCTGAACACAGGATCCTTGTCTCTTGGGCTTTATCTACTTCTTCTTGTCTATATAAGAAATAATAATCCTTTGCTTATGGAATCACAACTTGTTGCTGTGGAAATGATTATGATGTCACAAGCAAAGCATCATGATATGAGATGTAGAAAATCAGCAGCTGTTATAATCCAAAGGACAAAGATCCTGTTTGATAAACACATGTCCTTTCTAATAAAGAATGAATGGGAAGCTGAGGGATATATGAACTACTGTACGATCTGAATTGTGCTGAAATACAATGGTTCCCTTAATAGCTATAGCTCTTTAACCTTAGAAACGAGGACTCTGACAGCAGAAAGAGATCGACGGCCAATCAAGTCTGCCCATAGAATTAATGCCTCACCCCCCCCCTCCATTATAGGGCTCTTGATAGTTATCCTCCTCTGCTCCCTCCTGCATCCTTACCTCCATAATTCCTCCTAATGGGACTAAGAATTCCCATGCTCTGTCCCAGCCATGTTGAACCCATTAAGGGTACCTACTCCCTCTACTTCCGCCAGCAATCTATTCCATGGCTCTACCACCCTCTCAGTAAAGGAGAATTTTCTCACATCCCTCTTGAATTTATCCCCCGCTAGCCTCCAATCTTGTCATCTCATGTCTATATCTCAATGTCTAATAAATAGGTCTTCACTATTCACTATATTTATACCCCATAGAAGCTGTCCCCTCTCCCATCTGGCTTCCAGTGAGTACATGTTCAAGGCCTCTAGACTTTCCTCATAGGATCTGACAGCTGGCCCTGGATCATTTGGTGACCCTACGCTGTACTGACTCCAGCCAAATCTATGTCTTTTCTCAAGTGAGAACTCCAAAAATGGACATAGTATTCCAAGAGAGGCCTCACCAGTGATCTGAATAGGGGCAGTATCATTTCTCTTCTTCTAATATTAAAACCCCTACCAATACACTTCAACATTCTTAGTGCCTTGTTGTAGGCAAAAAAGGTGGGAGCTTTCAAATGCATTGACATAGATACAAGGGCACCATAACACTGAATTGCAGTTAAGGGTGGGGTGGGTATATGGGCAGACTAGATGGGCCATATGGTGCCCTTCTACCATCACATTCTATGTTTCTATAGGCCTTATTGCACTGGTTGGTTTTCTTGAGGGAATCACTAATGCTGACTACCAGATCTCCCACCTTGGATGAAGTGGCCAACCTAAACCCCCACTCTGCACCCCATACATGGGTTACTTTTTCCTAAGTGCATTGCCTTGCACTTCTTGGCATTTGAATCCCAACTGCCAAAACTTTAGACTGCCTTTTTTTTCAAAGCCCTCTGAAGTTCCCTCTCCTCTTCCTCACTGTCCACACTGCTGCATTGTTTTGTGTAATCAGCAAAGAAGCAGCTTGCCCTGAATTCCTTCCCCATGTCTCTGATGAACATATTGTATAGGACAGATCCCAGGACTGATCCCTGTGGCACCCTGCTGATGTCCCCCCGATCCTCAGATTTGATCCTGTTTACTAGCACTCTCTGTTGCCTACCACAGCCAGTTCCCCACCCTCCTAACTAAACTCTTCTCTACTCCCGAGTCCTCTTGTGTGGCACTAAAGTGAAGGCTTTGCTGAATTCAAAGTAGAGCAAATCTTCTATATGCCCTCTTTCCACTACCCTAGTGACCCAGTGACAAAACACTTTGTGCAGTGTCAGTGGCTCAGCAGATTGCACACTTGCCTCTGAGGCCAGACGATCAGAAGGCAGTGCATTCTATCCCCACTCCAGGAACTTGGGTTAAAATCCTAATACTGACACTGTAGTGCTGCACTCCTGAAGTGTCGTCTTTCGGATGAGACATTAAACCGAGGTCCCATCTGCCTGTTCTGGTGATAGTTCAGGTGAATATTAAAGATCCCATGGCACTTCTCGAAAAGAGTAAGGGACATTTTTATTAATATTCAAAACCAAAAATACATCAAAGCAAGTTTTACAGAAAATCACAGCTTACTTCATACATGTTTCTAAATCATACTTCCAAAAAAATTAGGTTCCAAACACAAGACTTACAGAAAAAACAAAGAAAATATTACATATACTACCTGGTACAAATCAACTCCCCTTGTTTTGGTTTTTTTTCCAATTTTACGTAAACCTACTTAACTAGAAAATCCTATAGCGTACTTTCTGTTTACCACTATTTATAGATGCGCTGTATTCTTTGTAAAGTATCCAAGCTTCTCTTAACCATATTTCTACTAATTTTTACAGACTAACCCACCCACTCTATATCCTTACATAACTGTGTACATACCTCTTGCCCCATCGTCTTCCTTTCATACTGATAGATCTTATCTAATTCATCCTGTATTTTAAATAACGCCATCTTGTATCAATATTTCTTCATCCTGAAGGAATCTTTGACATCTTACCTGCCACAATTACCACTTTATACATGCCAGTATAACATATACTGTGCTTTTCTTCCATTTTCCCCAGACAGATGGTACTTGTTCTAACACAAGAAAATCATAATTCATATCCTTAAAAACATCTGTGATAGTCGAGAACACCAGACCACCACCGGACCTATGCTATTAGCGTACAATCTGGGTGTAGAGTTCAAGTTACGCTACTCACTCAAAACTACATTTTGCCTATTTTTTTTATTAATTTATTTGAGTTGGGGGGCTTCACCCTCACACCCCCCTTTAAAAAAAGTGGGGGGTGGGGGAGAAGCCCCCCAACTCAAATAAACGAATACAAAAATTAACATGCATGAGCCCGCGCTGTATTCACAAATTCTTCACGCTATGCAAGTAGTGGTGGTCCGGTATGCTCCACTATTGCCAAAACATCTTCATTCCATAATGTTGCTTGATCCTTCCAAAAAATTCTGCACATATGTACAATCAAAAAATAAATGCTGCATGGTCTCTGTTTGTACTACACATTGCTTTTCACTACATACCATTTCTTCCTTCCTTCTGTTTATGCATTAGATTCCATTTCACATTGAGCTTTGGATATCCACATAACAATATCACATCCTGCATCTTCAATAGAATTCTAGGTTCTATCATGCTTTCTAATAAGCTATCACAATTTATCTCTTGTGGATCCTTAAACAATGGCCCTTCAAAATAAAATTTTTCCACAATCTGTTTATAAAACTTTTTCCTGTCATTAGTTAAAACCATCTCAACTCAATTCTCCACTGACTTATATACTTTAAAGCAGTTTGTACATAAACAGGAAGCCTTTTCTCTGAAGCATGCCACTTACCCCTTCCCCATGCTGTAAGAATTCCTTTCTCTACAGTTCGATACATTCCTTTCCCATTCCTTCTGCATCTAGTACCAAAGGTCTTATACTGCATTACTATAAAAAAATTGCTAAAGAAGAACACCAAAGGCTGAAGTGTATTCAGTCCTTCTGTCTTCCAGGTCCTCTATGTGTGTTCCCTTTTAACTGGGTTTAGCCTACTTCCCCATAGTATTTCCTTTTACCATGGGGATTGAAAATTCTACCTCCATCGGGACATCTCCTAAGCCTAATATCTTACTTTTTTCTTTATTAATTTTTATTCCAGTGTACTCTGCCAAATTCTCTATTAATTGAAGTACAGTGCAAGCCATTTTCACAGACACCTTTGTGCTGTTATATTTTGTCCACCTAAGCCGCTGTCCGAGATTGCCAATAGGTGGCTTATCGCTTTTTTGTTTGTTTGTTTGCTTGTTTACTGTGCTTGTGTTGATTGACGATTTGTGCTTTGTGCTTTACTGTGCTTTACTGTGGCAATGGGATGGGGAGGTGTAGGGTAAAAAGACAAACATAAACTTTATTCAACTTTATTCAATCGTGCCTTTAACATTTTTTACTTCATTTAAAGAAGCTATCTATGGTGGTCTGGCGAGTAGCTCTCACTGTGTATTTGCTGAAGCTGCGCTCAATGCTGTGCATTAGACACCAATCAGGCTGTATTTCTTTGTGTTGCTCCATGGCTCGCCTGAGCATTGGTAGAGCTTCTGTTACATCAGCCGCAGTTACCGGCAGGGGTTCCGGTTCGTCAGTCTCATCTTCAGCCTCACCTTCCTCCCCCTCTGATGCAGATTGACTGCTGGCATGCTGCATCTCCTCTAGAACCCTTTTTATGTCATCTGTTGGTGCAGCATCTGGTTCATCATTATCGCCAAGATGTGTGAGGGTGGTAAAATCACTCTCGGAGAGCCTCAGTGGTGGTGGGATCAGCTCCTCTACAGTGGTAAGAACCTGAGGATCATCCGTGATTTGCTCCACACAAAAACCTCCTTTAGCAAAGCAATTCACAATGGTCTCCATAGTTACACTATCCCATACCTTCTCTAACATCCTCACAGCATCCAATAGATTTATTCTTTTAATACAGTTGTTAGCAATGGGCTCCTCTGCACCATCAAGCTGTTCCAGCACTCGGGTCCTCATTTCACGCACATAGTGGCGCTTCATGGAATAAATCACTCCTTGATCAAGTGGTTGAATAATGGACGTTATGTTGGTGGGGGGGAATTAACTTTATGTTGCAAAGATTTTGGATGTCAGGGTGCCCGGAGAAGTTATCAAGGAGTAAAGCGATCTTCCTCCCCTGCAGCCTCCGATCCCATGCCCATACCCATTCGGTGAATATGTCGCCTGTCATCCAGGCACTATGGTTGCTGCGATATGTCACCGGCAGATGGGCTACACCTTTAAAACATCTAGGCATAGCCAATTTTCCCACAAAAACTAACTCCAGCTTTTCTGTGCCTGCCATGTTGCAGCACGCTAACACAGATAGCCATTCTTTAGCCTTTTTACGTCCCTGGGGAAGCTCTGTCATAAACGTTAGTGTTCCCTGACCAACACACCTGTAAAACAGGCCAGTCTCATCAGCATTAAAAATATTATGTGCCGGATAACCACTTATAATGTCAGGAAGCACGTCACGTACCCAGTCAGTAGCACTGGAGCTGTTAGCATTCTGTTTCTCTCTATGCACCCATTTAAAGCATATGTTATGGCGCACCTTCCATCACTGTAGCCAGCCATCACTTGGATTAAATTCTTCTTTGCCCACTGCAGTGGTGATTTGTTTTGCCTTGGTAGCAAGCAGTGGCCCACTCACCATAGCCTCCCGCTCCCTGACAGAGGTGAACCACAAAAGTAAAGCTTCCTCCACCTCTGAGTCCTTGCCCTCCCTCTTTCACTTTCTAAGCGGGTTTTGGTTTGAATGCCATTCAGCCCACAACTGCTCCTTGCTATGCAGCAGGTCAGGTAATGTTGACTTTGGCATGGCAAGTCGGGCAGCAAGGTCTCTGACGCTCATCTTTGGTAAAGCGTCAATCTACTTAAGAAGCTCAATTTTGTGAGGCAAAGGAATTCCAGGACATTTAGACATCTCACACCAAGCACCAAGCAGCAGAAGAATCTATTGAATGGTAAGCCGCAACACTGCTTAAGTGGTTGGTAATTAACAAATCAGCATGTAACCAGCGGTGGAATGAGGCGTTAATTACTTAATGCAGCACTGTGAAGCCTCATCAGCTGTCCGTGGTTGCCAGCACATAATGTCCGCGTTAAATGTTCAAAACAATTAATGAAGTCCAGGAAATGAATTGGGTTTTGAAATTTTGTCTGCCTTTGCCGATAGTCTGAGTAATCCGTGTCCGTGTTAACTGGAGCACACTGTACCTTCCTTCCTACTTCCAAGTCTGCTATTACTAGTATACAGTCACCTGCATATGCTGCAATTTTTCTGAACGTCCTCCCTTCCTTACTTCTAATTGGTCTGATATCCTCTCTTTCCTCTATTAACATACTAACATACTATTTGCCAGCAGATTAGGCCTTATGGTCTATCGAGTCTGCTCGAACCTCAGATCCCTAGTTGGGTGCCGAGGCCCTCCCCTCCCTTGTGTTCCAGAAACCCATATCATCAGTCCCCACCCCCCCTGGGACAGGCCATCATCTGATAGATCCACTTTCTGTGTCTGTCCCACCCTCTCTTGAAGCCCTCCACTGTGGATCTCTGAACCAGCTCACCAGGCAGTGCATTCCAAGGGTCCACCACCCTCTCAGTGAGAAACCTCCTCCTCTTTTCCCCCCTCACCCTTCCACCTTCCAACTTCAAACCATGCCCTCTGGTGATACCTCCCTGCTTTAGTCTAAAGATCCCTCCATGTTTACCCTATTTATTCCTTGAGGTACTTGAAGACCTCAATCATGTCTCCCTGTCTCCTCTCCTCCAATGAAAACAGGCAGAGCTCCTCAAGTCTGTCCTCATACATCAAATCCCTAGCCTCGTATCATCTTAGTTTCCCTCCTCTGTACTGTCTCCAGGAGCTGTATGTCCCTCTTCAAGTGTGGTCTCCAGTACTGTACACAGTACTCAAGGTGTGGTCTAACCAGTCCATTGTACAGCGGCAGAATCACTTCCTTGCTCTTAGAGGTGATCCCCCTTACGAGACATCCCAACATCCTGTTTGCCTTGCTAGCCACTCTCCTGCACTGCTCAGAGTTATTCATACATGCATCCACCATGACCCCTAGGTCTTTTTCCCCTATTGAGGCATCCAGCGCCTCCCCTCCCAGGGTGTATCTGTGTTTAGGGTTTCCCCGCCCAAGATGCAACACCTTGCACTTGGTGATATTGAAATTTAATTTCCATGTGTGAGCCCAGCTTTCCAGGGTGTCCAGGTCCCCTTGCAGGGCTAACCTCCCCTCTTCTCCCTCAACTACTGCTCCCATCTTGGAGTCATCAGCGAAGAGACTCATTTCACACCCTATACCCTCCCTGATGTCCGATATGTATGCATTAAACAGGATCGAACCCAGGACCGAGCCCTGCGGTACCCCACTACCAACCTCTCTAGGGTTTGAGGCTCCCCATAGACCACTACTCTCTGGGTGCATCCAGCTAGCCAGTTTTCAATCCATCTGACCATCAAAGGCCTACTCCTAACCCCATCAGTTTCTCCACCAGACCATTGTGGGGACAGAGTCAAACGCCTTGAAGTCCAAGAATAATACATCCACAGGCTTTCCCCTGTCCAGTTCTGATGTTACCCATTTGTAGAACTCCACAAGATTGGTTTGACATGATCTACCTGGCACAAACCCATGTTGCCGACTATCCAGACCTCCCACCTCCTCCAAGTACACCCCCAATCGTTCCTTTAGTATACTCTCCATTAATTTTCCCACTACCGAGGTCAAACTGATGGGTCTATAGTTACCTGGTACTTCCCTCAACCCCCTTTATGGATTGGCACCACATGTGCCTCTTGCCACTCCCTAGGTGCCCTCCCTGTCTCAAGTGACCTGTTGAAGAGCTCCACCAAGGGTGCAGCCAGTATGTCCACCAATTCCCATAGTACTCTTGGATGAATGCCATCCGGCCCATTAGATCTGTCTTTCTTTAGGGCCTTGAGGGCTAACCACACCCTTTTGGCGGAGATAGCTTCATCCGTCCCCTCCACCTTACTGGCCTTTTTATCCTTATCCAGATGTGACACCCCTGGGGTACCTCTCCTTCCCTCTTGCTCCATTTCTGTTGCTCCCCTGATCCTGCTCACTGCCGCTTCTATCCCCATTGTGCCTTGCTTTGTAGATATCCCATTCCCCTCCCTAGTGAACACAGAGGCAAAGTACTCATTAAATACCTCTGCCTGGTCCCTCATCTCTTCCACCCACCCTCCTTCTGATCTCAATCTGCTGAGATGGCCCTTAGTTTTTCTATGCTCCCCAATGTACTGGAAGAACCCCTTTTCCCCTCCATGTAGCCCCTGTTCCAGCCATTGCTCTTTACTGGACTTTGCTCCCCTCACCATCTGGGTGACTTTTCTAGATGCAAGGTGGTACATTTCCTTATCCCTATCCCCTCTTGTTGTTTTATATTTTTTGTAGGACGCCTTCTTTTCTCTGACCACTACCTGTACCTCACTGGACCACCAGCATGGTTTATGTGACCTTGCTCCCTTACGTTTCAACTTAGCGCAGATCCTGACTGCCTCATGAAGTCCCCGTTTTATGACCTCCCATCTCCTTTCCACACTTGTCATTGATGTAATCCCCTTCAAGTGATCCTTGAGAATATTTCCCATGCCCACAAAGTCTGCCCCCCTGAAGTCCACTGCCAGTGTCCTAGATCTCCTCCCATGCTTATTTGAAACCAGACAGTATTGTGGTCGCTCCCAGTCAGGGGGTCCTCTACAACCAGATCCCTTACCAGATTCCCATCTGCCAGAACCACGTCCAGGACATGCCCTCCCTTGTGGGCTCCATCACATGCTGTGTTAAGAACACATCCTGGAAGCCGCCCAGCAGCCTCTGCCCTTGGCCATCTTAGAGGACATGGTCTCCCAGTTTGTACCTGGCATATTAAGGTCCCCATCAACACCACTCCTTCCCCTTTGGTCCACACTGGGCAATGATGTTGTCCAGCAAACTATCCTCTAGAACATCACTCATCCGGGGCCCTCCATACTACACCCAGCTTGACCTTATCTCCTGCTGGGGATCTGAGGTGACCCATAAGGCCTCCATGTTTCCCTCTGCCTTTTCTACCCTAGCAATTTCTGTGTCATCTCTAATGAACATAGCCACTCCACCCCCTCTGCCCTCCTTTCTATCCTTCCTAAGCATAGTGTACCCCTGCACGTTTAGGTCCCAGTCATGGTTTTTGTTGGCCCATGTCTCTCCGTGACCGCCGCCACATCCACCCCACCCCCGAACAGCATGGCCTGGAACTCTGGCAACTTGTTTCCCAAGCTCCTGGCATTTACTAACACCAACCCCACCCCTTATCCCTGATCCCTTTGTCAAACCCCACCCAGGTTCCTTATACTTCCATCCTCCCTCTGCTCCTCCTGAAACCTCCACCCCAGTCTGTTTCCCCTCCCTCCCTTGGGTTTGAAGCTACTCCCTCATCTGGAGGAGGGGGCTTCTGGTCAGCCCCTCCCTTATCCCTTCCCCCTCACAAGTTTAAACCCCACCTTTCTTGAATGTAGTCAGCCATCCCCTGTTTAAGGACTTCCTTCTCTAATGGGGCAAGATGAAGCCTGTCCATGGCATACAGTCCCTTATCCTCCCAAACTCCTTTCCAGTTCCCTAACACCCCCAACCCACTCTCTTCACTCCACTTACTGAGCCAGTCATTAACCTCTGTGATCTTCATTTTTTTCTCCACTGAGGCCTTTGGTACTGGCAATATCTCTGAAAAGGAAATGTTGCATTCATTATCCCGACAGACTCTGGCAAGTTCTTGGAACCTTGTTTGGATTTCCAAAACACTATTTCCCTCTAGATCGTTAGTTCCCAAATGCACCAGGAAATCCGGTTTCCCTCCACAATCCCTAACCAGTTCATACACCATGAACTTTGCTCTGTGCACTGTCAGCCCAGAGATACTCACTATCTTCACCTGGCTATGGCATCCACCCCCCTGCCCCTCCTACTGATACCCTAATCATCGAGTCTCCCAATAACAGAACCTTAACACTGCCATCATCCTTATGGTTACCTCCACTATGCCCTCTCAGCCCCCATCCCCCTTATTCATGATCTCAATTCCATGGGAGTCTTCCTGCCTTATTAGAGACCCCCTTGTCACCCTCCCCTTTCTACCTCCCTCGTTATTTTGCCCACTTAACTCAGACCCCCTCTGAATAGGTGTCCCCTTTAACCCTCTCTTATCTGAACCATTTATCCTGGCCCTGATGGTTTCCCTTCCCCACACTGCCATCCTCCCCCCTTGTAATAGTACCCCTGCCTCCAGAGGCTCTCTGTGGGTCCCCTTTAGCTAGGTCCCCATCCTTGGTACTGACCCCCCTGCTGAAGGGGGGCTCCTCTCCCACCTCCTTGTCTCCCAGTTTCTCTCCAGTCATGCTCTCCTCCCTCATGTCTGCAATATGTTGCATCTCCCCCATCTGCTTAACATTTATGTTTCACCTTCTCCCTCTGGGACTACTTCTATCCTTTCCATTGCCAGTCTTTGATGCCCTATGGGTATCCAACTACCTCCCCCCGGCTTCTGTATCAGTTTCCTCATTTCCACCAACCCCTTCCTCCCCCTCTAGGTTGCTTAGTAGCTCAAATTTATTGTGACACTCTATGTCAGCCTCCATCAAGTAACCCAAGTTTCCCCTGACTGCACCTCTAAACTGCCCCTCTTCTTCCCCTCTTGCTTTGTTCTCCTTAGTAGCTCCCTTCCCACAGTCTTCTGTTTTAGGCTTCCCCACAACAGCCCCTCCCTTCTCAATGTCTGCTCTACTAGGCTTCCCCACAACAGCCCCTCCTGACTCTTCCCCCTCCACTCTCTTTGTATTCAGAATGTTCACCCCGTACGCTTTCCCCTTAGCGTCAACATCCCTATCTAAGGGTCCTCTGTCCGTAATATCCCCCCTCCTGCTTGCTGTAACATAACATCCTGTAATTTCAGAGCATTGCCCCAGCCTCCCCTCAGCCCCACCCTTCTGCTGCCCATATCCACACCCCTTATCCTTGGACAGCCCCCCAACTCTCCTAGCTTACTCCTTAACCAATATACCTCACTTCTGATATAAGATAGCTGTCTACAGAGTGGGCAGCCTCCCTCTCTCCAGGCTCAATTGAGAATTATTGCCATCCCACAGCCTGTGCAGCCTACAACCCTTCCGAAGATGCCTGATGTGGTGGAATATGGCCACCCTGTTTGTCCCCCTCTGTTTATAATGGCACACCCCATTTTCTCAGTCCCTTCCTCCTGGAATACAGTTTCTCTCTATACTGACTGCAGTTATTTACAAACCCAATTTCAACCCCACCAATAAAGTTCCCAAGTCTTACAAACACATACAGTCCAGTGTGTGTCTAGTCCCACTAACGGTGCGTGTATGCAGACATCAGGAACTGTATGATGTCACAGGCCCACCAGTTCCTGTTGCTTCGAATTTCAGTCCCAAACAGAAATACACAGCCCTTCAATCCCAACCCCAGTGGATTTTCAGTATTTAAGAAAGCTTCCACAAACAGGGTGGGTGGGAGGGCTCTTACCAACACCAGGCAAACATCACATTTAAATTTCACTTAATTATCACTGGCAAACAATTGTTCCCAAGCCTCAAAAGTTACAATATCACAGCCCAAGTAACAGTTCTAACTCAAAGTAGTAATTTTTAACACACAGAACTAATTTCACATACAAAACTATTCAAATATTTCAGTTAAAACAGAATATAACCCCATACCTCTGTCCTTACCAGCCTCCTGTTTATGTTCCCAAGTGAACAATGAAAGACAAGGTGATTTCTGTTAGTTTCCCTTCCCCCTAACACCAGGCAAACATCACATTTAAATTTCACTCTAATTATCACTGCCAAACAAGTGTTCTCAAGCCTCAAAAGTTACGATATCACAGCCCAAGTAACAGTTCTAACTCAAAGTAGTAATTTTTAACACACAGAACTAATTTCACGTACAAAACTATTCAAATATTTCAGTTAAAACAGAATATAACCCCAGACATCTGTCCTTACCAGCCTCCTGCTTATGTTACCAAGTTATTATTATTATTATTAATATTGGGTCTAAACCAAATACATATTACAAAGGACTCATCGGACATCCCTGTTGAACTCCATTTTTTTAAATAAACAGGGATTCCAAGGTGCCCATTGATAAGTGGAGTTACCTGAGCCTCAATATACACTGTTTGTAACATGGTAATCAGCTGATCAGGAATACCGTAATGTTGTAGGACTGCCCAAATGAGTTCTTGCTGTATAACATCAAATGCCATCTCTTGATCCATTGGAAGAATGTATCCCTCTAAATTCATTTCTAGCCCTTGTTCTACTATCTCTCTAATGTATAGCAAATTTTGAGTGATATTTCTTTATGGAATAGCACACGTTTGTGCCAGAAATATTAGCCTTTTTGCAACCTTCGCAAATCTTACTGTCAGTATTTTAGTCAATATTTTATAGTCTGTGGACAATAAGTGCAATGGTCTCCAATTCTTAATATTCTGTGGGTCTCCCTTTTTATGAAGAAAAATCATCACCCCATCTCTCATGTCAGAAACTAATCTGTTTTCTCTCTGTATGGCTGCATAAACCAATTGCAGACAAGGAGCAAGTGTCTCTATAAATTCCTTATAAAAGTCATTGATGAGTCCATCCCGCCCTGGAGTAGTGCGGCCAGATAACTTAACTACTGCTCCTTTAATTTTTTCTAAAGTAATAGGCACTACCAATTCAAGTTCCTCATTCTCAGTTAGCCATGGAACTTCCAAGTGACAAAAAAAGGGGTCCTGAACTATCTTCCACCCCTTTTTGGAAAGTTTCCTTTATATGTGTTTGTACTATATGTTGTAACCCCATTCTGTCCTCTAATACCTTCCCTGTACTATCCTTCAAAGCTGACATAGCTACCTTCTGTTCCCCCTATAAATCCAAATTATCAGGATTTATCTGCTCTTTTGTTCCCTTAGTCTTAAATTTCTGCTGTTTCTTCACTCTTTCCTCTTTTCCTTTTAGGTACAGATATATTTTCTCCTTAACAACAGTAAGCTGAGCCATCATATGGTTCCCCGTTAATCTCATCTGTGTTAATATTTTTTAAATATTGTGCCCTTAAACCTAAATACTATAGGTATTTACTCTTCACCCTTTTACAGGTAATTGAAATTATTAATTCCTTTAGATCTCTTTTTGTGTCTTCCCACCACTCGATGGGACTGTCATACATAAAACTGATGTTTTTCTTGAGTTCTAAAAATTCTTGTATACGTCCCTTACTTATTTCTTCCTGCAAAATGTCAATATTAATTTTCCAGTAAACTCATCCTATGGAAATTTTATGTTGTTGTCCTATAGAGACCTGTATTGCCATATGATCTGAAGTTTCTAGTGGAGTAACTGTGGCTGACTTTCCTGTGACTCTTTCTGACGTGAACCAAAAATCTATATTAGTAGATAAGTTTCCTTTAAAGAAAGCATGTTCTGGGGTGGTCATCAGTGTGTCATAAATATCTCTTAGTTTATTCTGTTCCAAGATTTTACATAAGTTATTTGTATCACTAAATATTTTTCTGTTTACCTCCCCAAATTCCTGTGACTAAGCCCACAATTGAAATCCTCCTCCCCAATAAAATTAATTTGGTGATGTGTAAAAAAGGAACAATTTCTGTAAATAAGGAGGACCTTTCAGCCTTTGACTGGGGGCATAGATATTGATTAGTCTATAGAAAATATTATGCAAGATAACATCCATAAGTAAGGCTCTACCTGGACTTACATCTGTAACTTTCAACACAGTCACTTCAGTTCCCGCAAACATGATCCCTAAACCCATATATTGTTTCTCTCCTATTGACCACAAGGGGGGGCTCCACCTCCAATCTCTTTGTGCTTCTACTATTTCTGGTAAGGTAAGTAGCCTGGTATCCTGCAAGAAAAATACCTGTCCCTTTCCTGACTTCAGACTAGCAAAGTTGATACTTCTTTTTCTCTGAGCTTAATGCTGTTTACATTTGCAGTAATTAAAGTAATTCCCCCATCCTTGTAGGAAGTTACAAGCACGCTTGAATCCTACAAGACATACATTTCACTTTTGTTTTTTCCTTTTTCTTGGCTTAGGTTTGTCTCCTAGCACTGGTTCCAGTATAATGCCAGGTTGTATGGAGGAAACTGATGATACATCCAACTCACCCCCACATATTCTTCCTCCAGATCTATTAGCACATCATAAGGATTTCTTACAAGTACATTATCAATTTCTAAGTTCACAGTTTGAGGTTCTATACTTTTTTTGCAGCCTTTGACCTTGTTACTCTCTGAAATGCAGGGTCATTTATGGTTTCTGGAGGTAGCATATTGCTCATAGGGTTCTGCCCCTTGGAATTGGTACTTTTTCTACAGAAGATCCTATGACTGCTTCTGTGGGTGGGGGTACTAGCACATTATCCACAAATGGCTGCACCTCAACTACATCCTGTGCATGCCTCGCTGACTCCATGGCCTGTTTTCTAATTCCTGTTCCCATAGGTGGGGGAGGGGCTCAGGCAGTTGTTCCCCTATCTTCCCCTGCTCAGGGACTTCCATTCTGAGCTGTGTCACTCTCTGTGGCTTGGGATCTCCTAAATTTATCTGCATCATCAACTCAAGCATTTTTGTTCTTTCTTTTTGGGCCTTAGCTACATAAACATCTTGCTCTGCATGCAGAGCTTGATCCAGACTGTTGTGTGAAGCCCACAAATAGTTCTGAAATGTGTGTCCATGCTCTTCACACAGATTGCATTGTAACGGCTGTTGAAATTGAGCACCTATATGTCCCACTTCTCCACATAGCCCACACTTTTGCTTTTCACAAACATCACTGAGATGCCCTACATCCCCACTCTTGTAGTAGGCTCGTGGCTGACCTGGGTAAAAAATCACCCTTCTGTCCCTCCCCCCCAGAAAACAGTTTGGAAGATGTTTTGTTACTCCATTTTCCAGCTCTAGGGTGATCTTATATTTCCAGCCCCTGTCCACAGATGTTCCTCATCCAAAATGGGTCCTGGATACCCATTAACTGTACAATGCTGTTTCAACTAGCAAGTTATGTCCACTACATTTACTCCCTCATTTCTGAAGAGAACTGTTATTTTTTTGAACATAGGCTTGGTTAGGGGGAATAACCAAGAAAGGTTTCCACAATGGCATGTTTTTGAGCATTTGGTACTGTTTCCAGAACCTTTCCAATCCTGCAGGGTGTTTGAAACTAATGTCAAATAAAGAGTCTCCTGGCATGTGTATTAATGCATATATCTCATATGCATAATACTTCATGCTATTCTTTAGCAAGGCTCTCCCAATAAAGAACCTGTCCAGTATAGAAACATAGAAACTTAGAAGTTGATGGCAGATAAGGACCGCAAGGCCCATCCAGTCTGCCCATTTCTTTTTCTACCTTATAAATGTGCCATCGGCCTTTGCTCTGTCAGTGACCTATCTATTCATAGTCATTTGTATTGCTCCCTTAAGCCTATCCCATGCCTGTTTGAAGCCCTGCACTGTATTCATAGCCACCACTTTGTGGTAAGCCATTCCATGCATCTACCACCCTTTCTGTGAAAAGAATTTCCTCACATTCCCCTTAATCGGCCTCACTCTAATCTCATGCTGTGTCCTCTTGTCCTGCTATTTTCTTATATTTAAACATGTTAGACTCTTTCACCTTGTTTATGCCCTTAAGGTGTTTAAATGTCTCGATCATATCACCTCTCCCTCCTTTGCTCAAGGGTATACATATTGAGCTCCGTTAATCTGTCCTCATATGTCTTCTGATGCAGTCCCTGCACCATTTTGGTTGCCCTTCTCTGACTGCCTCAATTTGGTAATGTCCTTGTGAAGGTGTGGCCTCCAATACTGCATGCAGTACTCCAGATGGGCCTAACCATGTCTTGTACAGAGGATTATTACCTCCCTCTTACGACTTGAGATACCCCTACTAATACACCCCAACACCCCCTAGCCTTACCTACTGCTTTAGAGGTCTGCTTGGATGATTTTAGGTCATCAGTGATGATAATGCCCAAGTCTCTTTCTTCCTTTGTGACTGCTAGCAACTCCCCTCCCAGCCTATAAGTGGCTTCAGGGTTTCTCTTCCCTATGTGCATGATTTTGCACTTCTTTGCATTAAATCCCAGTTGCCACTCTTCTGACCATTTTGCTAGTTTCTCCAGATCTCTTCTCATTCTGCCCACCCCATCTGGCTCATCTACTCTGTTGCAGATCTTGGTGTCATCTGCAAACAGACAAGCCTTACCCTCTAGTCCATCTGCGAGGTCACTAATGAAGATGTTGAATAGGACTGGCCCCAGGACTGATCCCTGAGGTACCCCACTTGTGACTTGCATCTCTTCTGACTGTATACCATTTACCACCACTCTCTGTTTTCTGCCAGTCAACCAGTTTGCCACCCAGTTGACCAACTTCTGACCCACCCCGAGCCTACCTAGCTTATTTATCAATCTTCTATGTGGAACAGTGTCAAAAGCTTTGCTGAAGTCAAGGTGGCGACATCAACTGCTCCCCTTGGTCCACCACTCAGGTTACCCAGTCAAAGAAATCTATGAGATTAGTTTGACAGGACCTTCCTTTGTAAACCCATGCTGTCTTGGATCCTGTGCCCTATGGATTCCAGGTGTGCACTATCCTTTCCTTAAGGAGTGCCTCCATAATCTTGCCCACTACTGAGGTAAGACTGACCGGTCTGTAGTTCCCCTCCTCCCTGCTACCACTCTTGTGGGGGGATCACATGAGCCCTTCTCCAGTCTTCTGGGACCTCTCCTGTGCTCAGAGACTCACTAAACAATTCTGCTAATGGCTCTGCTAGTTCCTCCTTTAGCTCCTTAAGTACCCTGGGATGTATGCCATCAGGTCCCATTGCCTTATCCACCCTGAGCTTAGCAAGCTCTAGGACCCTTTCTTTTGTGAAGGGAGTAGTGCTCACCTCCCTCCACCCTGTGTCCATGATGCTGGGCTGTGGGCCCTGCCCTACCTTCTCTTCAGTAAATACTGAGCAAAGTATCTATTTAGGATAGATGCCTTTACAGGGTCCTCCTCCCTCACATGCTCCCTTTTCTCCATTAAGCTTAGCAATACCCCTCTGGACTTTCTCCTTTCACTAATGTATCTATAGAAAGTCTTGTCACCTTCTTTTACTGTTCGTGCTAGTGTTTCCTCAGTTTGGGACTTTGCCTGCCTTACTGCCTTACCTGCTTCCCTTAGGGCAGTTTGGTATGCCTCCTATCTTCATCCCCTGTGTTCCCTTATATTTTCTGAAGGCCAGCCTTTTGGCTCTGACCTTTTCTGCTACTGTATTTGAGAACCAAAGTGGTTTCCTTCTTCTTTTGCACTTCCTTTTCTGTCTAACACAATGGGATGTTGCTTCAAGTATTGTATCCTTAATGCTTGCCCACTTTGCCTGTACCTCCTCACCTGTGTTTCTTTTTGCCAGGGCTAGCTTAACTCTGTTGGCCATCTTATCAAAGTCAGCTCCTCTGAAGGTATGTCAGCCATATCACTGCTATATTTGAGTCATATTGCATTCCATCTAGTGGCCGATTCAGAGGCATTCCTCACGTTATTCATGAATAGTCTTTCCCTTACATTTGTATTCCATACTGAAGGGGTAGCTGTCTCGGTTCTGTTACTTCCTTCTATGTCACTGTCTCTTCCCCATCTTTAAGAGCAGGGCTTTATCTCTGTTCAGGAGGGGCATCACTCCCCTCTATCAGAGGGGGAGGGAGGGGTGGGCTATATCCTCTAAAACCTTTTCCAGAAGGAGCTCCCCTTCAAGCTCTGTAATACAATTTAAAGCTAGATTAGATCCAGAGTCTAGATTCACTTCCTGTCCTTCTACCACACTTTTCTGCCCAGGAGTGATTTGGGACATAGGGGATACCAATGTAAGTTTTTCCAAATTCTCAGTTTCTTTTCCTACTATATCAGGAACCTCCATTCCCCCAAAAGATTTAGGGAGATTTGCATCCCATTGACGGCCATCTAAATTTTTGACCCACCCCACTGCCTCCAGGGCCTTTGCAACCCACTCATCTGGTGCTGAGGAGGGCCCTGCAACTTGCTCCCACTGACCACTTAAAAGGGGTCTAAAGTCAATTGCCCATCATCTATGCTCATTTGTCTCCCTTTTCTTCCTTTTCCTGAACTTTTCTTAGCAGTTAATTTCCTCTCTGCTCCCCAGGAGAGACCCCTATATTAAACACAATCTGATTTTTTTCAGTACACTGGGTTCTTTTACATGCACTGTATTCAGGAAAGTGCCTTCCTTTTTCTCCTTATCCACCTCATTCACCAAATCTTCCTCGGTAACTGAATATTCCACTACAGCAATGTTTGTACCACAGCGTCCATCCAATTCATCTGCCACCATAACATTAGTTACCTGCATCCTTGGAGAGCTCCCTCAGTCTTCAGATTCCATGCATACCTCCTCCATGGCCTTGCTGTCTTTCTCCACCTCTTTTTTCAGTATCGCCACCTTGTTTCCCTTCCTCTGACAGTCCTGCTCAGTTGAGTCCGCTAATTCTTTCTGTAGCTGCAAGACTCTCTCCAAATGTTTCTTCTTTGCAGCCTCACCCTGATGTTCTATTTCCATGCCTTCTGCCAAATTCACATCAGGCCATTGCTTGATATCTTCCACCACCAACACAAAGGTTTCCTCCATTCCTTGTTCAACTTCCATCATGGTCTCTAATGAAAAAGAGTCTGAGGAGGAGACCTGCTCCTTGGCCACCTGAACATCCTTCTCCAGCACAAGCTCAGGAAGACTACCATCTCAGTACCAGTCACAGTGCTCCTACTGATGAGTAGGGAAGTTTTTATTGAAATAAGAAACATAGGGTACGACACATAAAAATATGATACAACTCCCAAAAAAGAAATATAACAAAAATCAAAATAATAATACAAAAAAAAACCCTTAAAGAACATAATTCAGATCATACACAGTCAAATCATTTATACTTGATAAAGAGAGAAAAGCCTTTCCACCATTTCTTAACTTTTTCTAAGGTAAATAACTGTTCTTCTTTTAAATAAATTTTTGTCAATTCATGGGACACTAATTGGCTATAACCATCATATGACATTCTATTTTGATAAATGACCTATTGGCATCTCGCCTGCTATAAATAAAATCTAATACAACAAAGAAAAATGGTTAATGTGATTTGATGAAGATGAGCTAAACTGGGAGGGTATATACCTAGTACAAGGATGTCATAAGTAAGAGTATTCAACCATTTAAATTTCCATTTTGATGCTAAGAAAACCCATAAAGATCTAGCATAGGAACAATACAAAAAGAAATGTTCCATAGATTCCTCCACATTAATACAATCTGAATATGGACAGTTCCTCTCTTCTTTTGCCTTATATTTTGCATTGCCCCTAACATTCAATCTACCACATATAATCAACCAGTGTGTCTCCCACATATAAGAGGGAAGCCTGGAATTATTGAGTTGTACTAAGATAAATGACTTCTGTGCTGTAGGACAATTCTTAAAGCTAGGTTCATCTGGGTAAATACTACACATTATGAGTCTATGTAAGACATGCACATTATTTTTTTGTATAATTTCCTTATTGAGCTGCCATTTATATAGCTTCTGTACTGCTGGTCAAAAATATAATGGTATATGAATATGAGAATTAAATTTAGGAGCCGTATTATGCCAAACCGTAAAATACCATTCCAAGACCAACCTAACCCAATTCTGTCCTCCTCCATCATTGTCCAGTAGACCACTTTTAATTGTTTGGGAGGAAAAAAAGGGCATGGAAAAACACTACCAGGTCGATCATTCCAAGACCCCCTTTCTTTTTATCTAAATAGGTGTAACACCTTTTAACTGGGTTCAGCCTATTTCCGCATAGCATCCAAAAAAAACCACTATATAGTCTAGTCTCAAGATGAAGTGGTAATGGATATGTCATGGCAGTATACTGTAAGCAAGGCATGATAAACTGTTTTAAAATATGTATACATTTTTGTTTTGAAAGCTTCCACTGCTTCCATCTAGTGGCCTTCCCTTCTACTTTAGTCATCACTATTTCCCAATTCTCAGTAGGAAGATTCCGTGGGCCAAAAAGGACTCCTAAAATTTTAAGAGGTTCCACTGATATGCGAATACCACTGTGACATCTTTCCATTGGACTCCCAGCCCCTATAAGTAATCCTCTAGTTTTTCCAGTATCTAATTTGGCATTGGAGATGTCTGAAAAATTCTCAGATTCAGTAAGAAACCCATTTAATTGCTCATAATCAGAAATAAAAAGACAAACATCATCCGCATACACTTGCAAGCATAACTGTTGCTGTGGCTCAAAACCTAGTATACCAGTGCATCTGGGCGTTTCAATAAAGGAACGTAGAAGGGGTCTAAAGGAAAAATGTATGAAAGGGGACTCAGAGGACACCCTTGATGGACATCTGTCTGCAGTGAAAAGCTTCTTATTGTTTCCCCTTTTAAAAAAGGGTAAACTAATGCAGATTTATATAATAGCTGAATAAGGTGTAGCATTTGAATGGGAATCCCAAAGCTTTCCAATACATTAAATAAATAAGGGAGATAAACCCTATCAAAAGCTTTTTCTAAATCGGCAGCAATGATACAGCTATTCTTACCCCTAGTGACAAATGTTCTATTACATCCCTTATAGTCATGATTGCTGTTTGAATTTGTCAATCTGGAAGACCGCAAAATTGATGGGGTGAGATGACCTGTACAGCATATTTCTTGAAGCGATTATTTAACAACATAGCAAATATTTTATAATCTGTGTTTAGGAACGTAATTGGGCTCCAATTTTTTATGCTATGTCTGTCTCCAGTTTTAAATAAATGAATCATTAATCCTTCTGTAAAGGAAGGGGGCATGGATTCTTCATCCAGAAAGAATTGAAATACCATCTGTAAACAAACAGCTAATTATTTTACAAAATGTTTGTAAAACCTATTTGGAAACCCATCTAAGCCTGGTGAAGTATCATTTTTTATATGTTGAATTACAGATTCTATTTCAGGTATAGAAATTGGAACTTGCATTTTAACGGCCTCATGCGGTAAGGATGGGAAAGTTACTGAGTTTAAATATTTTTCAATTTTCGACTGTGAGATAGGTGATTTTGGTGCCAGTGATTGAAAATGATGTTCAATTAAATGTCCTATGTCAACTGCTGAATCCACTCTATTACCTTCCACGTCAACTAAAAAATCAATATTCATAGATTCTTTAATTATTTTGCAGGCCTCAAAGGGGTCACCTATCGGAGATTTCTGAGTACTGTTAAATAATATAGCCTGAATAGTCTGAGCTCTATCATATTGACATTTTTTTCATTTCGGTTTTAATGTAGTTAACTTGTTCTGTATAATTTAACCAAGAAGAAGAATCAGCATTTATATAGCGCTTTTCATACATCCAAAGTGCTTTACAAGCAATGCTAGACTGGTAGTGAAGTTACTGAATGTGTGGTGGCGGCCATATCACACATCATCACCCACACACAGCCTGGATAATTGCATGAACCAGTTTATGGGAAAAGGAATGTTGGCCAGGACACCGGGAATGTTCCCTACTCTTTTTGCGAAAAGTGCCATGGGTTCTTTTACTTCCACCTGGACACCCACCAGGACAACACCAGGATGGGCAGAAGGGACCTCGGTTTAACGTCTCATCCGAAGGACGGCACACCCCAGCAGTACAGCACCCCCCAATACTGCACTCGGATGCCAGTGATTTTTAGGTGCAAGTCCAATCCCAGTGTGGGACAAGAACCCACAACCTTCTGGTCCAAAGGCAGACGTGCTACCAACTGAGCCATGCTGACACCTAACAAGAGATGTAGGAGAAAGTAAAAATTCACTGTAACTGATTTCTCAGTGACAAGTATTTGAGAAATTTGAAATTCTTCAATGTCCTCCTATATTTTTTAAACCAAATGCATAGGTCAGATTTAGTGTCTATCCACCATTCACCCAAATCCGAATATAGGAATGCAACAGAGAGACGAGCCCTAAGAATGGCTGTGATTGTTATTTTAACTTAAGGATTAGTGAGAATGAAAGTATTAAGTTTCCATCTTTTCTGTTTCCGGGATTTTGAAGTTAATGGCTGAAGAAAACAAATCAAAAAGAAATGATCTGAGAATTCAACTGGTCTTACATACATGGAACAAATAGGTACCATAGGTGAAACCAACAAATAATCAATAGTGGTCCTAAATTTATCATGCATATAAGTGAAACTAGACCCTTGTGTAAGATATTTAAAACAGTCAGTGAGCCCAGCTAATTTAATTATAGTATCCAATGCATTAGAATCACAGTAAATTTTTTTGTTATTGGATTGAGTTTTCTTTAATAAACTGCAGTTAAAATCGCTGCCCAAAAAAATCATAAAAGATGTAACTAAATATGGCTGCACTGCTTTCATACATACTACTCTGTCAGCCTTTGTTTGAGGATTATAAATATTAATAAATCTACAATCCATATTGTTCCATTTCCCATCTAAGTTCAGTAACTGGCCTGGTAAAAGATTTATTAATTTAGAAAGAGTAAAGTCATAGGAATTACTAACATACTAAAATAGCAGCAGAATAGGGCTAACATCTTTCATATCTGCTCGTTTGGTCAGCCCCCACCCTAGGAGCTGATCTTGCTGCCCCCCTCTCCCTCTCTGGCTTCTCCCTTCCCAGTCCTGGATATTCTGGCTGCACTGGTTTTTGCTTCCAGAACCCTTCCCCTGTACCTGTCCCACCCCCTCTTGAACCCCTCCACCATTTCTGCCTCCACCAGCCCCCTGAGCAGTGCATTCCATGGCTCCACCACCCTCTCAGTGAAGTAGCACATCCTCCTTTCTCCCCTGAATCTCCCCTCCAGCATCCACCCATGCCCTCTAGTTGCCCTCCTTTCCTTCGGAGCACCCTGACTGCTCCTCCCTTATTTATCCCCTTCATGTACCTGAAGACCTCAATCATGTGCCCCCGGTCCCTTCTCTCTTCCAATGTGTACATATTTAGCTCTTCGAGCCTCTCCCCATAGGTCCTATCCCCCAAGCCCCAAATCATTTTGGTTGCCCTCCTCTGGACCCTCTCCAGGAGTTCAATGTCCCTCTTTAAATGTGGCCTCCAAAATTGCACACAGTATTCGAGGTGTGGCCTCACCAAGCAGTTATACAGTGAGAGACTACTCTCCTTCTGGAGGTGAGCCCCCTAGCGATGCATCCAAGCATCCTGTTGGCCTTTGCCACTGCCCTCCTACAAGTCTCTGAGTTGTTCATCTTGACATCCACCACTACCCCCAGGTCCCTCTCTGCCATCGAGACTTGTAGCATTCCCCACCCCCCAGGGTGTACACTTGGCCAGGATTTCTGGCTCCCAGGTGCAATACCTTGCATTTCCCTGCATTGAACCTCAGCTTCTGCTTTCTAAACCACCTTTCCAGAGCCTCCAGGTCCTCCTGTAGGACCACCCTCCCCTCTCCCCATCCACCACTGCCCTCAGTTTTGAGTCATCCGCAAAGAGACTCATCTCACTCCTGATACCCTTCCTTATGTTAGAGACATAGGCGTTGAACAGGAGGGGCCCAAGGACTAATCCCTGAGGGACTCCACTAATGACCCTCCTTGGGGATGAGACTATCCCACCAACCATGACCCTCTGTGTCCGGTTCTGGAGCCAATTACCTATCCATCTGATCATCTGGTTCCCCATGCCTGTTTCTCCCAGATTATCCAACAGGCCCCCATGAGGAACAGAGTCAAATGCCTTGCTGAAGTCAAGAAAGAGGACGTCCACTGGTCTACCCAGGTCCAAGGCACTCATCACCCAGAACTCCACAAGTTTTGTCTGACACAATTTCCTCTGGGATGAATCCATGCTGTCTATTGTCCAGGCACCCCAACTTTTCCAGGTGCCCCCCAGTCTCTCCTTGACAATGCCATCCATCACCTTGCCCACCACCGATGTCAGGCTGATGGGTCTGTAGTTCCCTGCCACCTCCCTTGATCCTCCCTTGTGGATAGGCACAATATGCTCCACCTTCCAGTCCTGGGGCACCCACCCTGTCCTCAGAGAGATGCTGAAGAGCTCCACCAGGGGTTTCGCCAGGACATCCGCTAGTTTCTTCAGCACTCTGGGATGTAATTTATCGGGCCCTGGTGCTTTCTCTGTCCTAAGGGATCTGAGGGCTTCCCTCACTCTCTCTGCCATGATTTCCACCTTCGCTACCTCGTCCCCCTGCTTTGCCTTCCCCCCACCTGCCAGTGATGCCCCACCTCCTCAGACCTGCCAATAAAATCAGATAGGATTCCCACCCCATCTGCACTATTAGTATCAAAAGACCAAAACAAAGGTCCCCAGTGCCAGTCCCTTTTGAATGTTTGTACTTGTTCCAAAGAATACATCCATGTCTCCTGTAAAAAACAAACAGAAATCTTTTCCTCATGAACATATTGAAAAATAGCCTGTCTTTTGGCAGTATTTAATAAGCTGTGCATATTTAACGAACCCCATTTATTAGCTGCCAGAAGCATTTTTTTAGGAGAAAAGGAAAACAAACTTCTATTTTTTCCTCTTTTTCTTTCCTTTATAGTCCTCTGCAGGCAATGCAGAAGGATCCTGAGAGGATTTTTGAGAATCTGAATCTCCGAGTTCTATTTCCGAATCTCCCCATGCAGTAAATAAGGCAGCATAAGAATTGTTTGAGTCAAAAGAAATCAAGGAAGGGGGAGATTTGAGCTTTAAGTTTCTTGAGGATCTTCTACAAGGCAATGGGGAAGTGGGTGTAGGGGCAGAGAAATCATTATCTGTAGTAACAGGGTTTACGTAACATACTGGATTCAAGGCGAGGGGATCAGAGGAGTCTCATTGAATTGATTCTTCCTTCGGAGGGAGTGGTACTGCAATCACTGCTTCCTCATTTGAAGGGGCAGGGGAAGGGGGGTTGATAGGAGAAGAAATCTGAGGGAGAGTCGCCTCAGGCTCGGAGGGGATTGAACTGCATCCTGTGCTTGTTGTATCAATATATCTGGGCTTATGCATGAAGCTTTATTCTTAGCTGCCCAAGGACACTCACTAAACACACGGCCAAACTCTTCACATAGATCACATTTGGTATGATTAGCACATTGCATAGTAACATGCCCTGTTTCCCAGCAGTTGTCACAACGAGGTTTATCACAAACACTGGAGAGGTGTGTCCTTGAGCCACATTTATAACAGGCCCTAGGCTGGCCCCCATACAAACAGACCCCTCGATCTTTACCCAACATAAAGGAATTCGTAACATGCTCAATTCCTGTGTCAGTTTGTCTTAGCTTGACTTTATATTGCCAGCCACCCATCCAAAACTGTTCTGAGTCAAGTATTGGCTCTGGTGCACTCAAAACATCACATTTCTGTGACAACCAATAGGTAATGTCCTCTACATGGACCCCCTCATTTCTAAACATGATGGTAACATATTTAATCAAAGGTTTAGTAAAGGAATAACCAAAAAGGGGGTCCATGTAGGAGAAAACTTTACCTGCCCATATCTTTCCCCAAAAAGGTCCAAAGCATAAGCTGTTCTAAAGCTTATATCAAAATGATTTTCCCCTGATATGTTTATAAATGCAAAAACTTCCCTGGGGGAAAAATGTAAGGAATCTTTCAACAAACATTTGCCTACATAATGTCTGTCTGATCTTTCCTCCAGGCCTCCCTTATATCTGATGCGGACAGCATTTCTTCCTGGAGCTGCCTCTCTTTTGGCTTTAAAGAATAGTTTGGACATAAGAGGCCTCTGTTTCCATGGCTTGTGTGTTCTGGATCTTGAGGGAAAGTGGCAGCCTGTGACTTTGGAATAGATAAAGATATAGAAAAGTCATCAGAGGGTGTAATAACCCCATCTAGGGATAACGCCGATTTATTTAAGACAGTCACTGGCAACTCTTTATGTAAATTATTAACATCCTCTGGCCTTATCTCATTCTCAGTTTTTATTTCAGTCCCCAGTTTCCAATTTGGAGAAGACTGAGAAAAATTCAGAGCAGAATCCCAGATGGGATCAGGTATCCAAATGCCTGTTGGTGACTGTTGCCATCCTGTCCCCAACAATGCCTGCTGTGGTGACCAAGGCCTTAAGGGTAAAGCAGGAATAGGAACTGGAGGATTAACAGTCCCTAGGGGTGCATATCCAATGATTTTGGTGGGAGAGTTTGTAGTCAGGAAAGCAGGAACTGATTTTATATTCTTTCACAGATTTGTCTGGATCATATTTCTTTAAACGTGAAATTAGTGAGGCCTTTCTGTGATACAGTGCTAGTCTGATAAATTATTGAAGGTGAAGAAACTTCAGGAGTGAAAGATACAGCTGTTTTTTTAAATACAAAACCTGCCGATTTAGTCAGCGGTGTAATCGTTTCTGAGGAAAAGTCAGAAACTGCAAATGTTTTAGCCACCTCACGTCCTTCTTGCAGGACTGCAGTTTGCGGGCTTTCTGGAAAATCTTAAGCCCCTTTTAGGATAACTACAGGCTTAAGGCACTCGTTGTTAACAACGATTTCACTGCCAGCCTTACAAAGTACATCATCCTGGTGTAAAGGGGAAGCAATATTGAAAGTGACAGAATCTGACTCACCCGGCGCTGTCAGGGCCTTTGATGTAGCTACGCCATCCGGTGAGCTGACAGGCCGGTAGGAGCATTTGACAGGGAATGCGTCTCGTTTAGCCAGCGAAGATAAATCCCCTGTATCTCCTTTCTTATTCGATATTTTTGTCTGGTTAGATAGCTCTCCTAAATCTTTAGGTAGGTTTCCATCGCAACTGTGTTGGTGAATATTTTCGTCCTCCGGACACTCAGTAAGCTTACTTAAATCCTCCGTGGATATAAAAATTTCATGTAATTCTCCCTCAGAATCCACCTCAAGACAAGGATCCTGATTAGCCTCAGGCATTGATGCGGTGGGAAAGGAGGCCAGCTCTCCCACCAAAAGGACGTCCTTCTTCACTGGAATCTCACTCCGAGTGGCCATCTTGCAATCAGAAGGCCTATCCCCCTATTGTCAGAGTAGGGGAATTTCCCCAGTGTCATGGCCAAATTTCCCCAATTCACTAAAAAATACCACCAGCAGCTTAAAATCATGTTCGGTTTCAGTTGGCATCCATCTGTATCCCCAGGACGAGGCTGAAAATAGGCAAAAAATTGTCTAGTCCTCCTTCCCGGTCAACAAAAAACTAAATAAATAAAACACAATCAGGTTGATCTGACAGAACCTTTCTTCCACAAACCCATGCTGCTTGCTGTCCTGTGGCCCATTTTCCTCTATGTAGGTCACCAGGCTTTTCTTTACCATGGTCTCCATCAGCTTAGTGACAGTGGAGGGACAGACTGGCCTGTATTTGCCCCAGTCCTCCCAGTCCTTCCCCCTTAAGGAGTGGGAGTATGTCTACAGATATCCCATCCCTCTGTACCACTCCAGACTCTAGTGTGCCATTAAATAGCTCTGTCAAGGGTTTGGCCAGCTGGAAGCCAGTTCCCTAAGCATCCTTAGGTATAGGTCACACGCTTTTGGTGCTCTATCTATCCTAAGGGTCTGCAGCCCTTTTTTCACCAGTTCAGCAATGATCACTACTCTCCTCACTTCTGTACCCCCATGTGACTGCTTTGACCCCACTCTCCAGTAGAGGCCCATCATCCTCAACAAATAATACAGAGCAGAAATAATTGTTTAGGACATTTTATTTCTGCTCGTCTCTTCCACCACTGACCCCCTCAGCTAGACTAGCAATCCCCCAGCCTTCCTTTTCTCACAAATGTATTGAAATAATGCTTTTTCCCCTTCCTTAACACCCGGTGCAGTCTGTAGCTCTGTGTCTGCCTTTACTTTCATGACAGCCACCTTCTCCTTTCTTAGCTTGATCTGGTATTTCTCCCATTCCTCCTCCTCCACTTTAGCCCTTTAGCCACCTTGTACCTTATGAAGGGCATTTTTTCCCTCACAGTATCCTTTACCTCCTTTGAGAACCAGATCAGTTTTTGAGGTCGTTTCTTTTGGTAACTTTCCTTGCTTAAGAGTTGGTCACCTCCAAAACTGGTCCCTTGATCATCCCCCGCTGTTCCTTTACCCCTTGATATGGTCTACACCCACCAAGTTTTCCTTAACCTTTTCTTGCATCAGGCAGAAATCCACCCATTTGAGGTCCAGAACCACTGCCCTAGAGAAATGTTTGTTGTCCTCATTGCCAGGTCAGACCCCATACAATTGTGGTCACTGGATCCCACTGGTTCCCTGATTGCCACCCCACCCACCACATCCATTTTGGTAAGCATTGAGTCAAGACTGGTGTCCTGCCATGTGGAACTCCTGACCAGCTGCACCAGTAAGCAATTATGCAATGTATCAAGCAATGTCTGACTCTTGGTGTATCCCAGTCTATGTCTGGCAGATTCAGATCCCCCAAATCACTAGATCCCCTTTTGCTACCCCTCTCCTGTTTCCCTTGGCCAGTTCCTTATCTCCTGCATCCTTTTGCCCTTTGGTGTATAGGTCACTCCATTCTAATCTTTTTTCTAGTAGCCACAATCAGCTGTACTCAGATCAACTCCACTCCTCCTTTCTTTCTTGATGGTCCTATCTGCCGTAGCCTGTATTCCCTCCCTGATATAGAGGGCTACTCCTGCCCCTTTTCCCTTGCACCTGTCCCTCCTATATAACATGTACCCTGGAACTGCAAGATCCCATTCATTCTTCACAGTAGCCATAGTTCCATGATAGTTACCAAGCCTAACTTGGCCTCTGCTACCATCGCCAGTAACTTACTAATTTTGTTATTTAGGCTTCTGGCATTTAGGTAACTCACCCTCCATCCTTCCTGCTTGTTTCCTCTTACCTTATCTGTTTCTGGTTCCTGCCTACTACACCCTTCTTACTCCACCCCTTGCACCTCCTGCTGGCTGGTTTGTCATGCCCCCCCACTCTCCCCCGCTCCCACTCCTTTCCTGCCCTTTTCTATTCTGTTCCAGTGTCACCACTAGCACCCTTCCTGTTTCCAAGGGAGTCGCTACCAGATTCTGCCTGTCTTCCTATAAGGGTCTTTCCAGCATCAGTTTCCTCCTCAGTTAGTTTAAATGATGAGTCATGCGGATGTCTAGTTTCTGCTCAAGTGTGCTTGTTCCCACCCTCAAGAGAAGAAAGCCATCTCCCTTGAATAACTTTCTATCCCAGAAGTTTCCTCAGTCTCCCACAAATCTATACCCTTCCTCTTGGTACCACTCCTTCAACCAGACGTTGAACTTCTCAGTTTCTTCCTGCCTCATCCTTCACTCCCCTCTGTCCTGTCCCACATTGGTAGGACTTTTGAAAATACCAGCATGACTACCTTTCCCTCAGCTCCCCCTCATAACTTCCAGAAATTTGATTCAACTTGTTACATACTTTGGGTTGTCAGGTTGTTTGTACCCAAGTGCACAAGGACATGTTGCTCCTCCCCATCCTGTTGATCATCTTCCCTATCCTGTCCTTATCTCTCATGGCTGATGTATCTGACAGGAATGTGATCACCCCTTTCTTCTTCCCCTCCCTATGCACCTACCTCTCCACATTCCTTACCACAGAGTCCCCAACTATATGTACTCTACTGGTTACCTTATTTTTCCCCATTAGCAAACAGAGTGTTGCACTCCCTGCCCGGTCCTTTTTCTTGATCGGGTCACAGCCTTCCCTGGTAGGTAAATGTACCTCATCCAAGGGTGCACAATAGTTTTCTGTCACTACCAAAGGACACTGCTTCACACCTGCAAACTCATTCTTTCCTCCCTTTTCCCTTCCCACCACCCTCTAATCCCCTTGGCCAGTGGGCCTCTGGTGGAGGGGATGCAGGTAGTAGTTCTGGATTCCAGCACTGTTATCTAAGCAACAGGAAAATGTCACCCCATACTGCCATCATCTGCATATGGAGCTCCTCAAACCTACTGCATACAGGGTAGTGACCAACCCTCCAAAACCCAGGGAATGGTCACCTTGCTGTCCCTGCAGATAAAATTATAGAAGAACTGCATTTAACCTTTAAGCATGTTTATTCTATACAATAAAAAGCATTGGTGAAATTTAGCTTCCTGATTGGCTGTTAACATTCTATTAGGCCTATGTCAATCTTAAGTAGATATATATGTAGTGTCTAGTCAAATCCTAGACAGGGTACCCTCTTTTTTTTTAAATTCCTATTTTAATAATAGCAATATGGCACTCCAAGGTGTTATGTTAATGTTTAGTTAATCACCTTCCAGGGGCATGTAGAACTTGACTATTCCTTGTGCCACATTACACCCCTGGAGGATGATTAACAGAACATTACCCCAGTCTTTATTTATTGTTTAAGAAGCTGTCTTTCAATACTGGTTCACATCCTGTAACTATTCTGTCTTTACTGACAGATTAACAGAGCTCAATATGTATACCCTAGAGCAAAGGCGGGAGAGAGGTGATATGATCGAAACATTCAAACATCTTAAGTGCATTAACAAGGTGAAAGAGTCTAACATGTTTCAATATAAGAAAAACTGCAGGATAAGAGGACACAGCATGAGGTTAGAGGGAGGCCGATTAAGGGGTAATGTGAAGAAGTTCTTTTTCACAGAAAGGCTGGTGGATGCTTGGAACGGCCTGCCTCAGGAAGTGGTGGATATGAATACAGTGCAGGGCTTCAAACAGGCATGGGATAGACATAAGGGAGCAATACAGATGAGTATGAATAAATAGGCCATTGACAGAGTAAAGGCCAATGGCACATTCATAAGGTAGAAAAAATGGGCAGACTGGATGGGCCTTGCGGTCCTTATCTGCCATCAACTTCTATGTCTCTATGTTTCCTATTAAATTCATTGGCTCTTTCTTTTTTGAAATTAAACATTTTGTGCTTCAGAGTCATCCTTCAACTCCTCACAGCCCTTGGTGACCTCCCAACCTCCTCAGTGGCTACTTCTTTCATCCCTCTAGTGGAGATCCATGCAGAGGAGGGCTTAAGAGTTTCTAAGCCCACCATCCTGGCTATCCATGGGGTTTCTCTCCAGTGTCTTTCACTCTGAGCCCACTTAATGGCACCAACAGCCTACTGCATGCCTCAAATGCTGCAACAGGTCCCCTGAGGGAGCAAGCTCCCTGGCCCTCCACATGTGTTCCTGCAGTGCTGGATGTGGCACCATCCCCTTGGAAGATGAAAAGTACAGCCATTGGCAGCACAATCTGCTAGACCCAACTGCCCAACCCAAGCACCTGAGTCTACTTCTGAACCTGAGTCACCAACCAGGCAGCACAAGCTGCTGCTGCTGCGGGACAATGGGGTGGCCTCCAATAGGTGTTTCTAATTTTCACACTGGTGTTGATCTGAATCCCATGTTAAAACAATATGACATAAATTGTGTCATTGTTAAGTTCTGAAGTTGTTATGCTTCATCTGTGCTCTGCCATAGAACTCAGGAGTTAAAATGGACATATACTACATCATGCAGTTCTAATATGGAATTTATCACCAGTGTGTCAATCAGAAACACTAACTTCGTTTGCTAAAAGGCTTGCAAAAACTGAGCAAAAACAAACCGGGAACTAGTGTTTAAAAGACAGATTCTACAGAAAAAAGTGACTTACAATTTCAGTGCAGTTCTCCTTTAAGGACATTGGACTGGATTTTCACAAGTGATGATGCAGGCACAGTCCTGATTTTGGACTGCACCAGTGTCTGCACCTTCCAAAATGCACCATTTTGATGCATTTGTGACAGTTTCTCTACCTTATGGTAGCCCTGTTTCATGGCAGCCTGCGGCAAAAAGTGAAGTATTTGCTGTTTTTTTAACACATGCATAATTTTATTTGTGCAAATTGCAGTAGATGCAATCAATAAAAAGTCTGACCAAAGTTTTTTTTTTTGGTCTACCTTTTTGTCATAAGTTGTGCAATTGAGCTAAATGGGAGCTGCAGTCTCAGACATTAAAGTAAACATCAGGAGACCTCTACTCACTCACCCAAAAAATATAGCTGAACTCCATAGAAATGCAGTATTCAAAATATATATTTACTTATTTCAGAAAGTGCATAGTTCTAGGTGCAACCCAAACACATCTTCCAAAAAAGGACCCTTGATGTGTTTCGTATCTGCCAGGTACTTCATTAAGGGGAATCAAATGGGAGCTACAAGTCTCAGACACCCCTTTGAAAATTCAGCCCTTACAATTTAAAAAAGTTTCTGGAAGGAAAACACTGTATTCCAAAGAGTTGTACAAGTCTTGAACAGTTACAGTACTTAAACCACTGGACGTAGATCGGGAGGTTACATGAGCTTAAGAGAGGTTAAGGCAAGCTCTAGGGACATGGACAAAGAAAAGCATAAGAGTTTAAGCACAGAAAGGCTATGTACCTTACTGAAGGTCATACACACCAAGTAAGAGTAAATGGAGGGATTCAAATCTCTGGGTCTCTAAATTCATAGCTCCGTATGCTAGCAACTGGACTGCACTGCCTCCCAATTTATCACCTGTTGATAATGATTTATATATGATCTCACTCATACATTTTGTCAACTATTATAAAAGTGAGTTGGAAAATAAAATTTCTAAATTTAGAAACTGATTGTTGGAGGTAGATTGGGAGAAATAGAACCTGATCCTAATTAATGACAATTATTTTGAAAGCCTTCCAGTGACTGAAAACAGGATCACTTGTATTAAAATGCCATTTATGCTATACTGTTGTGGGTCTGGAGGTCATTTTCTGTGATAAAGTGATCTGTACAAATATTCAAGAAAGTGTGTTTTTTTTTCCCCATAATTGTACCAAGCTTTGCTATGGGTACAACAAGGACTAATATGCTGGTTATTATTCCTTTGAGTGATGACAGAGAAGAATCAATGCAAACTAGAAAATGGAAGTAAAATTAAAAATTTTATAAGGAAGGATTACCATAAAACATTACTAGGTATACCAATAGCCCAAGCTTCATTTGATGGTCTTTGACCAGTAGGTTATCATTTCTCCTCGTTGTTGTTCAATGGCATTAGATTAATACATTGGGCCTGATTTTCAAATGTGTTGTGACCGCCGCAACAGACTTGCAGCTGAGAGTTCCTCGCAAGTGGCAACTTGTGGCAAACTGTGCCGTGAGCATGATTTTCAAAAATGATTGCCGCATACCCCATGCCACAAGTCCATCACAGTGACTGCAGCTAAGTTACACCAGCTCCCCCTGGTCTAACTTTGCATCTGACAGGGACTCCTTTTACAGGACTTGCACCAAAGATTGGGTGCAAGCTGCCGTAAAATGTGAAAAATATCACACAGCTTGTGTCTCTGTTGTAAAATAGGGTGCAATTTTCAGCAGCCTCTTGGACACAGATGCGTCAGTTTGCATTGGATGCAGGGCTGTATGCAAACTATGAATCCACCATTGAAAATCGGGCCCATTATGTTTAGGGGCCATAATAAACCATAAGAGCACCTCCCATGTACTCTTGAAAGCAGAAAAACAAAAGCATAATAAATAATTACTGCCCTGGGAAATATCCACGTCAAAAAATAGCTTAAGTCTAAAATACACTCATGTTATTTATTTATTTATTTATTAGAGGATCGGATAATACCTTTGAGCACAAGTGTTCTTTTCCAAAGGTTCCACGTCAGTTACAAACAGCTGGTATACAAAACATTGAGACACATGAACCACATTAGTGACAAATCGCTTTGTGTCCTTATCCCCCTGGATATCAAACCGTACCTCATCAAAGCCCTGAGTGGTGCCTGTCATAGTAGTGATTCACTCGACCTTCGGCTCCTATGACTGGTGCTGGATGAGGTTCTCTCCCCTCTCTTGTGCCATCTAAACCTCTCTCTCTGCCTTGGTAAGTTCCTCTCCCTTTGGAAAACTACAGTTATCACCCCAATCCGCAAAGGCGATGACCGCTTCTCCTCCAGCAATTTCCACCCAATTTCCATCCTTCCCCCTCTCTTTCCAAAGCCTTGGAATGTATTGTCTAGGACTAACTCACTGAATACCTCTCTAACTATAACCTCCTCTCCAATGAACAACATGGTTTCCAACAGGGCCACAGCACATCCACTGCCATTATGGAATTCTCCAACTACATTCACTCTGCCCTTGACAATGGTAGGCTGGCTGGTACTGTCTTCCTTGATTTATCAAAAGGCTTTCAATACTGATAATCACACCCTTCTCATTTCTTCTCTCTTACCTTGGTCTCTTCCAGGAAGCCACAGCCTGGTTCTCTGACTATTTGTCCAACCACTCTCAGCAGGTCAAAATTTACAACACCCTCTCTAAACCCCTCCTGGTCCTCTCTGGTGTACTGCAGGGGTCCGTCCTAGGACCCCTTCTGTTTAGCCTTTACCTCAACACCTTACCTAAAGCCTGCTCTGAAAATACCCTCCTCTATGCTGATGACGCTGTACTCTACACATCCCACATAAACCCTGCCTTCCTAGAACTCTCCCACCAGAACTGCTTTTTTTGAGGCAGAGTCCTGGTTCATCAAGCACAAACTTATTCTGAACCAAAAAAGACCAAGGTTATGCTTTTTGCACAGCATCAAAACAGACTCAAGAATTCCCCACTTCACATCAAAACCTCCATCTCATTCCCTCTTGAACAGGTGAACACCTTTAAGTACCTGGGAGTCACCTTCGATTCTGCCCTTATCTTTCATGACCACATTCACCTCCTATGCACCTCGGTAAACTCCCATCTTGGCCTACTCTATCGACACAGGGGCTGTCTCCCCCCTCCCCCCGAAACCCTCTGACTCGTGAGCTCATCCTCAATATTGTCTATTATTAACTATGGCATCCTGATCGATGGAGCGGGCTGACAATGCTGCTCTTCACCATGTCAAGATTGCTTTGAACAAAGCCTGTCGCCTTGCCATAGGTTGCCCAAGATCCACCCACACCTGCACTCTTTACAGCCAATCAAACTGGGTAAACTTTGACGACAGGCTAAAATACCAAACCTGCCCCCTAGGCAGGAAGATATCCATCGGTCTAACCGCTCCCTTCCTCTCCCACCTCATACAGCCTGTTCCCACCTCTATGACCACTCTCAGCTAGTTCAAGCCAACCCTACTAGTTCCTCACCTCAAAACATCCCTAGGTCAATGCTCTTTCTCCTGTAGAGCCCCCTCCTGGATCAATTCACTCCCCCCCTCCATCACCCAGGAACACAAACTTGGTTGGTTCAAATCCCTGCTCCAAGACCATCTTCTCTCCTTTCGCTCCTGCAACTGCCCCAGCCCCTCTCCCACCCCAACAACAGACCTTGTCCTGCCTAGTCTCTAATGCTTACTCCTTCCCAGGTATGCAGTCCTAGTTCTCCTTTATTTTGTCAGTGCAATACCAGTTCTGACACTATATCATTGTATATATCCTTATATTATCCACTGTTGTATTTTTCTCTATATATATTGTCTGTTAAAGTATTCCCTATACATTTACAATTCTGACACTATATCCTTGTATATATCCTTATATTATCCACTATTGTATTTTTCTCTATGTATATTGTCTGTTAAAGTATTGTCTTTCCCAGACGTGGAGCCTTTGAAAAGGAGTCTCTGACTCAAAGGATTGTAATTCCGACACTGTTTAATGAAATAAATAAAATAAAAAAAATAGATAAATTGGAATAGGTAAGGTATATACTACAATATTTCACCAGCTCAAGGGGAGCCAGGTCAAGTACAGACACTGGGGTTGCAAACAAGGTATATCAGCATAGAGATTTGACAGAGGGCAATCAAGCTGCATCATTATACAGAGAGGTAAGTGGTCATGAAAAACAACGGCAAGCAGATTTCAGTGCAAGTTCCTTTCTTAGGGAATTCTTAAATGGTGCAATTTTGGGGACATCCACTATGGATTCAGGGAGTTCATTAAACCACTGTGCGGCTTGGATAGAAAATGTTTGTCTACCCTGACCAGTTTTGCAAAAGGGCACTTGCAAGGCATGTCTGGACATACTCCTTGTGGTGCAGTTGTTGTTAACTGGGCAGAAGAGGTCACCAACTGCAGATGAGGTGAGGCCCAAGAGGGCTTTTTTAACCAGCAGACAGGACTGGAATGTCAGCCTATCCTGCAAAGGGAGCCAGTTGGTAAATGCATACAAGAAGCAAGTATGTGTAAGTCTATCAGCCCCACTTGCAAACTGGCAGGCTTTGTTGAGGACCATTTTTACCCTGCCAAGTATTGAGTCATAGGCAGCTCCATAGATCGGTACACCATATTCAATGAGAGGGAGGACCAAACTTGAGACTGCCAGGCATCTAGTTTCAGCAGTAAGATTTAAACATTGTTGGAAGAGCCCCCCCTAATTTTCTGTTGGCCAGATTTGCAATGTTCTCAACATGGGCAGCATAAGAGAGGGTGTCATCTGGGGTGAAACCTAGATATTTAAATGATTCAACCTGTTCAAGGGTCACATCATGCGAATTTTGGATAATCAAGGGAGGGACTATTTTCTTTCGATCAGATCCAGAGAACAGCATTGTCTTTGTCTTTTTATAGTTTAGGACAAGTTTGTTGTTCTCAGACCAGTCCTCAATAGATTTAAAGCTTGATTGCATATCACGAGAAAGATCTCCGAGCTCTGGGCTGCTATTGAAAATCACCACATCATCTGCATAAAGTAACATCTTCGAGTGGGGACAGGCTTCAGGGAGTGTGTTAATGAATAGTCCAGATCAAGTATAGATCCCTGAGGGACCCCAACCATGACACACTTAGCATTAGAGAGCATTCCATTAATCCGTACTCTCTGTGACCACCCCTTGAGATAACAACAAAATAAAGCCATGGTTTCAGAGGAGAGGCCCAGGGCAGAGAGCTTGTCCAACAGTAGAAGGTGGTTAATGAGGTCAAAGGCTTTCATCAAGTCAATGCATGTGGCACCAACCTGGTGCCCTTTGTCCAGTACATCATGCAAGTGGTTGGTGTACTCAATGAGGACTGTTCCAGTGCTGTGTAATCTCCTAAAGTCACATTGTTGTTGTTGTTGTTTATACAGCCGGTTGTATTTAAGTGTGAGACTAGTTGGTCTAATGCAATTTTTTCCAATATCTTAGACAAGGGGAGAAGATAGAGACTGGCCTATAGTTGGCCACTTTGCAGCTGCCTCCACTTTTTAGCACAGGTGTAACTATAGTGGCTTTCCAGATATCAGGAAGCTGGGAGAACTGCAAGGACAAGTTGAGAATCTTCGTCAGGGGAATTGCAAGCTCATCAAGTGCCAGGGCAAGTAGCTTCATGTCTACCATATCCCCACCCATCCTTGTCTTACCCAGGACCCTTTTCACATAGAGGAGGGTTTCCTTAATAGTGACACACTTAAAGTAGAATTGCAGGAGATTGGTTCGAATGCCAATTTGCGTACTTTGTCCAGTAAGATCACCCACACTGTCCTCAGATTCCTTGTCTGGTGGGAGGCCCAAGCTCAGATCAGTGAAGGCCTCAATGAAGGTTTTCATTATTTTAAAAGATACAGTGATGATCATCCCATTTGTGTTAAGCATTGTCGGAGCTGATTTGTCATTGCTGCCCAGGAGGTCCTTAAGGCTGGCCCAGAATTTCTTTCCATTTCTCCAATTTTCATTCTGCTGAAACATATAGAAGTCAGCTTTGACTTTCCTAACCTCCCTGGTACACTTGTTGTGGGCTTTCTTGTATCGTTGAAGGTATGCTGGTGACCCAGTGCTCCTTCCTTGAAACCAGATATTGTCCCTCCCTAACAGTAGGGCAAGTAAAGATGGTGTGATCTACCCAGACAAGATATCTTTGATAATTATTTTTTTTGGGAAGAGGAGAATTTGTTGCATGCATCCAATAAGTGGGTATAAAGTAGTCAAGCACAGTATTAATGTTTGGGATAGCATCCAAAAAACTCCAGTTGATCTTAGCCAGATGTGCTTTGAAGGCACCTGTTAACCCTGTCAGTAGGACCCTACTTGTGATTGTTTTAACAGGGGCCTTTGGGATTCGGGCAGACCAAAAACATTGGACAGGTGAGTGGTCACTAATGACTTTGGGCAGGACCTCGACCTTGATAATTCTTTCAGGGTGTGTATCTAGGATCCAGTCAATCAGGGTTTTTGTCGCTGTTTTGTAGTTGACTCTGGTGCAGTCTTTCACCAGCTAAGTTAGAAAAAGGCTAGATACCAGGTCATTTGTGGTGCTGTTAGATTTAGCTGCCTAGTTGTTTTTAAAGCCCCATGACTATTGCTTCCCCCTTTAAGCATGATTGGTTAAAGTACCTGGCAAACATTTCAATACCCCTTAATTATTTACCAGGTGGTAAGTAAACTAATAAAACATGGAGAATCTTATGACCATTACCCATTTGAATCTTGACAGCCAGGTACTCACAGTCACTTGTGGGATTGCCTATGGCCAATTTGTGACCGGTCAAGTTTGTTTGCAGCTAGATCAAGCAGCCACCACCCTTTTTGCCTAGTCGTTCCTTCCTAAAATACCCCTTTAAAGCAATTGTAGAATCAGGTATCTTGGAGGTGAGCCATGTTTCTGTGAGGGCTATTATATCTGGCTGAACAAGTGCAACCCAGGCTTCAGACTTGGGGAATTTCAGGAGCAGGCTTCCAAGATTTAGTGAGACGATCTTTAATTTTCCTTTGAGGTCACTACTGGTCCCTTTGTTACCAGGTGGACCCAGATTGGGATAGACATTTCCTGACAGAAGGAGTAGTAAAAGTAGTAGCATTTTGCAGACCCTCCTCTCTTGTTAAAGCATCCTGGCTTTCCTAATGTGTGAATGACCTCTTATTTCTCTCATAAGATATTGAGTGGCTGGTATAGGGACAGATATCCATTTTAGTGAAACGCAGATGTCATTGTTTATCATATGGCTATGAGGATGGAGGGGGTCAAAGCGGAAGGCAGTAAAGAAATGGGCACTTTCAACATAAGTGCTGGGAACAGAGACAGTGAAATTCCAGGAGGCCATAATTGAATAGCAACCACCCCTTGGGGACATAGCATCACAAGGGTTAGGTATATAAACATTGTTAGAAGCATTTTGGCATGTAGCAGACCATGCCGAAATGATATTTCATCATAAATATTCTATAATTTGATTTTTGTTCATTGCCTTTTGATCCACATCAGTCCCTTCCTTCGTGGATGTCTACTGCAGGTCAAGCTGCCTTCTCCTATCTCCTCCCTAAACTCTGTTCCTCTCTTCCACTGACCATCCATTCTGACTCCCCCCAACTCCCTCAAGTCTCTCCTCCATGACTTCACAACATGCTTCTGCAGTTGCTCTTGACCCTGTAGCATGAATTGTTGTCCACCACCCTCCAGCCACTACTCTTCCTAACCCCAGTTTTGCACCAGTGTATCTCCCCCTTATCCAGCCCCCAATTTACAGTATTGTTTTATTTCTTTTGCTCATATGCACATTTATTTGACCTAATACAGCTTAGTGTACTATATTTCTCTGCACCTGGTGTTTGTCTTTTGCACAATTGTTAATTTACTGTATTATTCCTTGTTATATTGTCTGTTCTATCCCACCCCACTCCTCCCAGAATGCATCTGGAAACAAACTGTTGACAGCTTAGTATGTATTTTCTGGTAAAACTTTTGAAGTAAATAAATAAAATAAAATAGCAGCTATCAAGGAATTAGAATTGCAGCATTTATGAATTGCAGACTTTAAAAAAAAATCAAGACTGGAGATCAAGTATACATTTTCTGGGTGATAGCAATAGGTCCCATAGTACATTATTTATCTAGTTGATTATTGAAGAGAACTTGATACAAGAAATGGTACCCCCAAAGTACTTACTTATGTGTAGAGGTATTCTATCAATGGCAATGGTAGATCATTTAAAAATGTCCATAGCTAATGCAATTATTAATGCAGCAGAATACTCTTTGTTTATGTTGAGTGCCTTGTGCTAAGTCTTGTTTTGGTTTTTTTTGCTTCCCTCTTTCAGCTTGCTGCACAAGTTCTGGAAGATAGAGACATTGGATTTGGTTTAGTCGATTCACAGAAAGATGCCAAAGTGGCTAAGAAGCTTGGTAAGGGTTTGTAAATATATACTTCTCTGGCTACTTTCCACATCAGGTAGATTGTAGGGGTCTTTAACACCTGTAAACCACAAACTTTTCTTATCTGGAAACATCCATATGCTTTTCAGAATTGTCTGTAGCACTTCAAACTATATATTGACTTACCCCCCCCCCCAAAAAAAAGAGGACAGGAAGGAATTGTCTGTTTATTGTAAAAAGTACAGTTATGTAAGAACTTACTGTAACAGTAGATCTTCAAGAGAAGTTCTTGCAGCAGGCCAACACTGGTAGGACTAAGCTGCCAGGCACCAGGACCACATGGAAAACTTTCTAGCTAGCAGTTTACCATGAGGGACTGCCCACTGCCTACATCAGATGCTGACATCAGCCTATCCTATGAAGGCAGGCAGTTCTCCACACCTACCTCAGTTCTCCCATTGGAGACCCCAAATGGCAACGAATGGAGAACCGAGGTGGTTACCGAGAGCCAAAGAAGAAAAGGCAGAAGTAGTGTGAGAGAAACAAGGAACAGCAGGGGGAAGGAAAGCAGGGCGTGCTGCAACAACTTCTCTCTAAAATCTACTGTTACATTATGTCTTATGTAACCTTATTATCTTACTTTGAAGAAGGCTGTTGCAGCAGGCCAACACTGGTAGGACTGAGTCACAAGCAGTATCAGGCATGATCAGGAGAAGAATACCAGGAGGAGGACAGGTTAGCAGCCAAGAGCTCAGGAGAGAAGGCCCTGCAGTACTGCTAGGACAAAATCTGCCCTGCGCTGAGAGGCAATGTCAAGACTGTAATGCTTGGTGAAGGTGTGGACAGAACTCCAGGTGGCAGATGCACAGATGTCCGCAGCAGACACATTTCAGAAGCAGTCCATGAAGGCAGCCCCTGTGGAATGGCCCTTAACTACTCCCAGAAGGTCCTTATTGTACTTCCGATAACAATAAAGAATGTAATTGGCTATCCACTTTGACAAACACTGTTTGGAAACAGGAGCACCCTCTCTCTTGGGGGAAAATGAAACAAGCAACTGCTCAGAAAGCCTTCGTCTGGTGCATATAGTACCGCAAGATTCTATATATGTCCAAAGTATGGAGCAAAACCTCTCATGATTAGAGTACTTATGGAAAAAAAACAGAAGGTGGATGGACTGGTTCAATGTAAATTACACCACCTTTGGAGGAAACTTAAGATTAGTACGCAAAGACCAAACAAGTCTCCTTACACATAAGAGCCTCAAGCTCAGAAATCCTTTGAGCAGAGATAACCGCAACTAAAAAAGTGGGTTTCAGGACAGAAAGTGCAGCTTGCAACTCATGGCTGGTTCAAAAGGAGGTAAACTGAGTTGCTCCAACATAAAAAGGAGGTCTCATTGAGGGACCGGTCCCAAATGGGAGGTTTCAGATGCAAAATGCCCTGCAAGAAGGTGCGGGACACTTCAAGCTGGGCAACAGTTTTGTCCTTGATAGGTGCATGGTATGCAGAGATGGTGGAAAGATGCACCTTGAGGGAGGAGTACCCATGCCGGTTCCAAAAAGGAAAGAAGGTACTCCACTGCCCGATTCACCAGACAGGTGAAAGGGTTCAATTGGCGTGCCACAGCCCAAATGGCGAAATGCTTCCATTTCATAACATGTGACTCTGTTGTAGGGTTTCCTAGCAGCCACCAGGACATCAGCAACTCTAGATGACACCCCAAAGTGGGCAATATCTAGGTCCACAGGAGCCACACATGTAGATGTAGGAACTTTAGGTTGGGATGGAATAGGGTGCCCTGGTCCTGGGAGATCAGGCCAATGAACAGGGGCAAGGGCACCGGAGGTTCCACTGCTAGCTGTTGCAGAAATGGGAACCAAATCTGACACAGCCAGAAGAGAGATATGAGAATCATCTCCACCACTTCCAACTGGAGGTTGAGCAGAACCCTCTTTAGGAGTGGGAAGGGAGGAAAGGCATACAGAAGCCTCCCCTTCCAGGAGAGGGACAATGTGTCTCGCCAGAAAACTCCAGGCCCAGGATTGAGGAGGCAGAAAAGTGGCAGTTTTGCATTGAGTGGGGTTGCATACAGGTCCAACTCTGGAATACCCCACCTGTTGACGAGATCTTCGATCACCAAGGTTAGAAGCTCCCACTCGTGAGCCCATGATCTGGAGTGGCTGAGACTGTTGGACAAGATGTTTTGAATGCCTGGAACATGTACATCCGAGAGCTACAGACCATGCTCAATGACCCAATACCAGACTCTCATTGCCTCCAGACACAGAGGGTAAGAGTGGGTCCCCCTGCTTGTTAATGTAATACACTACACACATTATCCATCTGCACCAGCAGTGGACCAGGGAGGAGATGAGTCTGAAAGGCCTGCAGAATGGAAAGGACTGCTTGCATCTCCAGAACGTTGATATGCAGGCCCTGTTCCCATTCTGTCCCGGTACCCTGGGTCTGGTGGTTAGCCAGATGAGCACCTTCCATCCAGGTCGAATGGTTTTATGTGATATGACAAAAGCCTAAAGGCAGTGCCATTATCAAAGTCAAAAGTGCCAAAAATATTTTGCTTTTTAGCACTAGCGCACAACAAAATGGCTGGGGACTTAGTTTTTAATGCTTTCTGTGGGGGCTTTGCCCCTGCACCCCACTAATGGATTCTCAACTCCAGGGGGGTGCATGTCGGAGGTGGCGTTAAAACAAAAAAAGCCAGCCTGGTGACATAGAGGGCTGAGGCGCTGGCACCTCACCGACCCACGCCCAGCAACCCAGGTTCGGAATGAACTCAGAGAGCCGGAGGTCAGCAGGGGATGAGAGGATCGAGCGTCCGGAGGACTGCTCTCCTCTCCTGGGGTGGGTTGTGTGAGTGTGTTGCTCTTCAGTGACCTCTGGTGGAGACCAGGGGGGTAACACAGATGCACGCAAGAGAGAGAACATCACCAGAAAAATGGAAAACTGGCTCCGCACTCAACAGGATGACGGCCACCTGGCAGTCCAATGCCGTCAATGTCCCAGGAGCTTCCATCCCTCAGCAGTACCCCAGGGTCAAGTAGAGCGCTTGCCTGCCCTACAGGTGCCTCTCCCCTTGGAGGAGGGGTGCCTGCACATGAAGAGTTATGTCCGGGTTACCCTGGGGATGACTGCAAATGTGAGGGATGGGGCACGGGAACAGGATGGATCGGAGGTGACTTGGCACAGCCTGAAGGAGTGGCTGAGAGTGGTAGCACATAGGGGGAAAAGAGATAACACACAAAAAAAAAAACATAAAAGGTTTGGGACAGATGTAATAAAAATTCACCAGCACCCGGACCTGAACCCCGTACCTTTCTGACCAGCGCCGGCAACCCACCCACCTCACCATGGGGTCAGCTCAGCAACCACCACGGCACAACCCCTCATGCCCCCTCACTGTGCGTTCCTGCTTCCCTCCCACAAGCATAAGTATAGTGACATCCTGTCACTATACTCGCTGACCCCCCTATCCAGCCACCCTACCCTACCATCACTGTAAGGGATTCGCTGGGGAGTAGGTCACCGTTATTATTGGCACCCTTTCCCCAGTGCCCTCATCATCGGTTACCAGGCCAGTTGCGTCTGTCGGGAGAATCTGACAGGGGATTGACAGCTGAAAGGAGACTCCCCGAAGGAGGTTGGTCGGCTCCAGCCACCATGACAGAACTCTCCGTACCGAGTCAGAGAGCAGGACAAACTGGTCCAGGTCATCCATGCATTGATCCCACTGGACCCTCAAGGTCCACTAAGGGATCCACATGTGCAGGCACACCAGGGGAAACATGGAAATGGCTGCTGCCATGTGGCACACAAGGTGCAGGAAAACCTGGGTGGGGACCCGATGACTGGAGGAAACCAGACGGGCCTGCTCCACCCTGTTCATAAGCAAAAAGGCCTTGCACTGGGTAGTGTTCAGGATCGCTCCTATGTATTGCAGGCACTGACTAGGAGAGAGGCAGGACTTCAGCAGATTGACGGTGATCCCCAAGGCCTGGAATAGGTAAAAGGTGAAGTCTAGAGTCTGAATAAGGTGGTCCCTGGAGGGAGCTGTTAGCAGCCAATCATCCAGGTAAGGCAATACATAGAAGCCCTGCCTCCCCATAGCCACCACCACTACTGCCAGGCACTTGGTAAAAACCCTGGGGGTAGAAGAAAGACCAAAAGGGAAGGCCCATTGCAAATGGGCTCCTTGGAAATGGAAGTGGAGGAAGTGAAGATGGACAGGAAAAATCTAGATGTGTAGGTAGGCATCCTGCATATCCAGAGTGCAGAGCCAATCCCCTGGTGCAAAAGGGGCAACAGCCCCTGGAGAGTGACCATCCGGAAGCACTTGTACTCGATGTACAGATTCAGATGGCTCAAGTCCAGGATGGGCCAAAGATCTCCATTCTTTTTGGGGATGAAGAAGACATGAGAGTAAAACCATCTTCCCCATTGAACTGGAGGGATGGGCTCTATGGCTCTTTTTTGAAGGAGAGCCTGAATTTCCTCCCAGACTAGGGACTGGTGGGCCAGGGGATAAGAGGAGTTTACCAGAGGATTTTCTGGAGTGCAGTCTAGAAACTCCAGCATGTGACTGTGCTCTGCGATCTGAAGCACCCAATTGTCAGTGGTCACTTCCCACCACTCTTTCAAGTGGAGGGAGAACCAACTCCCTGACCACCTCCCCAAGATTGCCGGCCAGAGGAGGGGGGTCGGCTAAGAAGTCAAGAGGTGGGGGCAGGCATTGGAAGGGTGGCTGCAGGTACCCTAGGGGCTCTGGTAGCAGCAGATGCAGGCGACGAGGTGGCCTTGTGCTTGCCCTGGCCTTTGGTAGGCTGGCAGGATTGTTTACAGGAGGACCAATGAAAGGACAGATGATGGCCCACTCTAGGCTTAGTATGGTAGACTGAATGAACCGTCCTAAGAGCACAACCTGAATCCTGAAGGGTGGAGATCATGTCTTGAACACCTCCCCTGAAGAGGATGAAGCCCTGAAAGGAGGCGTCCAAAATGCTGGATTGCACATCCGAGGCAAAATCAGATTTGACTGAAGCCTCAAATGGCACCAGAGGCAAATCCCAGCTGACGCTCCTCACCCAGAGGTGACCGCAGCATCACAGGCAGCCCAGAGTATGTAATTGCAAATGTCCAAGATTAACTTAAAAAGTTGGGCGAGTTGCATCTTAGCGGGGTCTTCAGGTAAGACCTGCACCAGGTCCCTGGCTTGGTCCTAGTGGATATTCTGATATTGGACCATGTGAGCCAGATAATTAATGGCCTGAATAACTAGGGCAGTGGACATGAAAATGCGCTTACCCAGGTGGTCCAACTGTCTGGACTTTCTGTTCGGGGGAAGGGCACTAAGGTGCTTGGTCTTTTTGGTATGGTCATGTGCAGCATTTATGATCACTGAATCAGCTTTAGGGTGGCCCTCTAAAAATGGTTTACCGGCAGGGGCATAGTAAAGGTGGTCCGCCATCTTAGGCAATGGAGGGGTGGAAGAGGGGTGATTCCATGCTGCCCTGGTGATGTCCTCATAAGAGTCAAACAGGGGTGGCACCACCACTGGGAGGGCATCCTGCTGCCTTAAATAAACAGCCAAGTGATTCCTCTCTGAGTCCTGCTCCTCTGTTTCCCATACCATAATAGACCAGAAGTGGCACATGATGTCCATAAAATGTGGCTCATCGGGGGGGGGATTTAGGAAACACCCTAGGTGGGTCCTCACCATCCAAAGACTCCCCTGGCAAGAAAGAAGACCTGTAACAATCCCAGTCATCCTCACTGGCCGACAGCAGGCACTCATCCTGGTGAGAGCCAGAGCCAATATCAGGTCAAGACCCTGAATACCCCAATGTTCGGGGTTCGCTTGGCCTGGCCCGGATCCTGGAGCGATGGGTCCTGGGGAGGACATCAGGGGGACACTGGATGCCTCCCCTGAGGAGTGGGGGTCTGTCTCTGGACAAAAGACCACCACGCTGAGAATAAAGCATTGTAGTCCACTGGAGGTGGAAAATTGTATACCAGTAGGTAGGGTTAAGAAGGCACCTGATAAGGGTATGACGGCAGTGGGGTCAGCATAGGGTACCCTGTAAAAGGACCACCCTGTGCCGGTTGAGGATCCAGCGGTGAGCCAGCAGGCACTGGCTACAGTGTGTGCTGTGGAAGAGGTGACACTGGTGTCAAGTCCACAGGCTGGGGCAGTGGCAGCACTTGTGGTGGCCCAGTGGGCATCAGCTGAAAGCATCTGGGGAAGGATCCACCAGCATAGGCCAAGCCAAAGAAGCAGGTGCCTGGGGGTACGGATACCTCCAAGGAGAAGGCAGAAGTGATGCCAGAGTAGGTAGAGCGGCAGTAGCCTGCTGCAGGCTCTGCCTTGAAGGACTGATGTTGGGCCCCAAAGAGGAGACCAATGTAGACAGTGCCTTGGCCAGGTGGGCGGGGGGGGTGATGGTAGAGGAACTAATGCCCGGAAGACCAACACTGGCTGAGCTGCTTGGCTGAGAAGCTGTGGATGAAATGGGCCTGAGCATCAGGGCTGGGATACAGGCAACAAAGTCCTCTGCTCCGAGGAGCTGCCACCCAAAATGGCAATGAGGGTGGGTGGCTGAGCCACTGGGAGCCTGGTAGAAGGGAGGGTTGACAGAGATGATGGGGCTGACACCCCACGAGAGGACAACCCTGACTCAGTCATTGGTTTGTGGGGTGACCGCGAATGGGAAGCAGACTGGTCCTGGTCCCAGTGTTTGTCCCGGTGCTTGTGCTTCCCACCAGATTTTTGAGAGGAGGATGAAGCCCTGGAAGACTGTGCCATGAGGCCAAAGAGCTCCTGGCCTGCAGCTACTTTTACATCGTGACCAGCTTCTGCTTTATCAGATGGCTCTCCAGAGTCTTAAGACAATGTTTCTGAGTGGCCTGATTGAATTTCTGGCAAATCTGCCAGGCTTCAGTGTCATGGCTGGTGCCTAGGCAGATGATACACGCAGAGTGGCTGTCTTTTTCAGGAATCTGTTTGCCGCAGGCACACTTAGTGGAGCAGTTGAAGAAGCTTATGGAGAAAACATAAACTCGACAGCTGAAACACCAAAAATTTGATGTTAGAAACTTGAGAAAAAAAAATAAAAAAACACGGCAAGTGCAGGTAATGGCGGTCGACTATAGCTGCAGCATCTGCTAAGCTCTGATGTGCGCATGTTGATGGTGAGAAAAGAACTGAGGTAAGTATGGGGGACCACCTCCCTTTATAGGATAGGCTGATGTCAGTGGCTAACATTGGCGGTGTGTGGTTCCCTGTGGTAGATTGCTAGCTAGAAAGTGTTCCGTGTGGTCCTGGCACCTGGTGGCTTAGTCCTACCAGTGCTGTCATGCTGCAAGAGCCTTCCTCGAAGTAAGATCAATATTTCTTAAATCAAGAGAAATCAGCTGAACATGTCATGTACTCAGTCAATTATTACAGAGTCCTTGGGAAAGACCTAATACTGTTTTCATCATTAGTCAAGCTGGGCTGACATAATACACTTTAAAGCAGCGGTTCACTTAACCAAACTATATTTGTCACTACGAAATGGATGGTCAAATCCTCACATCTGATTAGCTGAGTCGACTTTCAGCCAGTATGATGTCAGTACATAATCCTGGGTTGAAAGTTGATCATGCAATCAGTCAAAACATCTAAATGGACCCATTTCATAATTGCAGTAATACACTCCAAGCTGTGCAGTTTCATGGGATATCATTCTTTCTCATGTGATTGAAGTCACTTGGCCTATGGCCTCCTGCCTCACAATGTACCTGAATGGTGATGATATCCCATGGTATCACACTCCTTGTTGTGTATTATTGCTTAATTAAAAAAACAGATAGGGAAAATCCTCCAAGCTGATTGATCGAAGCAGTCTTTGACCCATGATGATATCTTTCTATATCATCCGGCTGAAAACTGATTACCAAGATCAGCCATCTCCTGTACTTTGGGGCAATTTTATTATTACAGTAATTCACTCCAGGGTGTGGTATATCATAGGATCTCATCACTTCTTGGGTGGTTGAAAGCACTCTGTGTGGTCTCATGCCTCACAATGCACCCAAGTCATGACGATATCTTATAATATACCATACCCTGCAGTGTATTATTGCTTAATTATGCACTTCTTTATAACCCCTACTGTTAATCTCCAATGGTCAGTTTTGTTTCTAAGTAAGTTGTATCTGCTGACACATTTTGTGCTATGTGCAACATGCTGGCGCTTACCATTGCTGACCTGGAGTTAGACCTGATGTCCCCATTGTCCCCAAAGGTCAAGAAGCAGTTTCTGCTGCATGCAAGTTTAATATAGTCGCAAGAAAAGTGGGACCGTATGTTGAGTTGCAAATGTTGGTGCCAAGTGTCACTGTGACCATTTAATGCGAGTCACAGATTTGTTACCCTATTTTGCTATGCATGACAGGAGTTACAGTCCATCCTTGCATGGTCACTAAACAACTTTTGACTGTGCAGATAGAGTGACAGAGCCACCACACAAATTACCCACAGAGTCATTCTCAGAACACGATGGTCCTCGTATTTCCTGTCACAGCCACTTGCCACCCCCTTGGCCTGTAAAACCTCTGTAGGCATGTGTCAGTGGGTCACGATGCTATAACAGAACCAACACGACTGGTAGAGCATGTAATTTAGTGATAGACGTGGCCTGTCAGACCATTTGTGGGCAGCACGGTGGCTAGGGAGGAGCACCATCAGGGAGTGGGTGAAGAACATTGGCCAGTGGGTCTTGAAACACAGAAGTCATATGTCCCAAAATAGGGCCCTAAGGGAAGGAAGGGGAGGGGAGTGATTGGGGGAAATTTAGGATGGCACCTCCCCTACATATAGACTCGTAGCATGCCATAGCACCATGTGACAGGTGCAACATGCTTGGGTTATGTTGGTGCTGCAACTTCCATTCCGGCATGTTAGTGGATGTCAAGCCCATTGTAGTGCCCCCCATGTCTGAATAGAACATTTGTTAACAGTAGTAGATATGGCATTTGGCTGTTGTATCAAAATACAGTGTAGTGTTTGTTTCAGGTGCAAACAATAGAGGTTTCACTAGTAAGACAGCCAGCTTGATGATATATGAACTACTGTACATTCTGTTATAGCAAACTGAATCTAGAGGTCCAGTGTTAAATCTGGCTTTGAACATTTAAAAATAAAGATGTTGCATCATTACTGATTACTCTTACTGACTTACACTTCTTAGGTCTAACGGAGGAAGGAAGTATCTACGTGTTTAAGGATGAACATGTGATAGAGTTTGACGGTGAACTCTCTGCTGATATTTTGGTTGAGTTTCTCTTAGATGTGAGTACAGAACGTATAGCACTGTTCATAATCTGAGTTTACTTTGATTCTTTTTTATGGTAACTGCTACATACAAAAATCACAAAACAAATGGCAAACAAATAAGACTATCAGCTGTCTTTCTTTAACTATTTAAGACACATACAAAATTGACCAGCATTTATTTAGTTATTTATTTATTCATTTAAAGAGTTTTGCCAGGAATGGCCTGCTGAGCTGTAGATAGCTCATTTCCAGAGACATAATGGGGGAGGGGTTATATGGGGAGGCAAGAATACCAGGACAGTATAGCAGTAAAAAGCAAAGATCAAAAATATTGTGATCAAGAAATTGATAGTAATACAGTGTAAGTAAACAGTGCAAAAACAGTGCAATAAATACTGGGACAAAGGGCACAGCTGCAGCCTCCATTGCTAGCTACAACAGTAATGGAGACCATGGGCTGGATTTTCAAAGGGCCCTTAGAGCGCTGCAAGATGCATCAAATATCCATCTAGCATCAAATCTGGGTTCATCAAATACTGTGCACTGTATTTTCAAGAAAAGTGTTCACTGTGGCAAAGTCCCCGAAAATGACACAAGAGGTCCGCTGTATCACAAACACAACACATGGGGTGAAAATGATGGAAGCTGTGTCAAAAGGATGATGCATAGGGTGAAAATAACGGAAGCTAAGTAAAAAAATACAGCAGCAGAAATGCCCTAGACAGTAACATTTTAACCCCTCCCAAATGCCCTAAAGTAGTCCTGAAGGGGACTTTTGGCTCTATAACCATGCCTCTATGTAAGTTACCCTCACCAGTCCAAACATAGGACGTATGGGCTTGTCTCTGGGAGCAACACATCACATACTACAGTACATAATAAAGCTTATAAAATGGCAGAGACCAGTGGAGCAATATGAATGATTGGTTAGTTATAGTGCAATATGGAACAATAGGAATGAGGTGTGAATGAGCTTGGTACATCCAGCAGACTAGACCTGAGTTTGATTCTCACAACCTCCACTTGCATACCGTGTGACTCTGAGCAAGTCACTTAACCGTCCAGTGCTCCCAGGTCACCCCTGAAAACAGGCACTTGTGCCTAGTGGGCCTTACCCGGTTACCAAAGACTAAAATAAAAAAATAAAATAAATAAATAACTAGTCCCAGTAGAACAGCCATAGCTCAGAATCTGTTGGCTCATTAATTCATTTGTTTGACATTCTAATCAGAATGCTATAATCATTTGAAGTTGCCATGTTTTTATGACTGCTAACCCTAAAAACAATGTGGACACGATTGAGCAAGTAAGAGAAACAGCTCTCCTTTGCTAGCTGAAATGCACCAAAAGGTGATCGGAACACACTTTTTCCTGGCAGCCTTAACATTACTGCTGTCAGTGTCTCTCGCCGATCACGCTTCATGGCACCTCATGTGTACAGCCATCTGTTTCCACACCCAGCCAGCCACATTCATCTTCATTTCTGGTTTCACCGAGTGATTGCTCAGATCCACCAGTCCATTTGTTTACCCTTACAGTTAATGTAATAATAAAAAAACTCACTGCTCATCCTGGATGACCGCTGTGCGGCTGTGTTAACTCTCTCTCATGTGCAGCATGTGTGTTCTCCCGCAACATTTTACCGCTCTGTCTTATGGCAGATGGCACTTGCATAAAATTTCTGTTACTGCTTTGTGTCTCTCACCAATCGTGCTTCATGGTACCTCACCTGTACAGTCGTCTGCTTCTTCACCCTGCCACATTTGTCTTTATTTCTGGTCTCACCGAGTGACTGCTCAGATCTACCAATCAGTTTGTTTACCCTTACAGTTAATGTAATAAATAAAATACTCTGCTCATCCTAGATGAGCACTGTGTTAACTCTCTTTTGCATGCTTGTTCTCCCTCAGTGTTGCACCCCTTTCTCTTACGGAAGATGGCACTTGCGTAAAATTTCTCAAATAGCACACAATCAATTGCCTGCATAATTGAAAACCATCCCTTGAAAAAAAAAAGACTTCTACCACAACTACTATATTTTTATTTATTTTAATTTAAACAGTAATGCAAACTATGGGCAGGGAAGGGGGACCAGGAGAACTGCAATACTACATACTGTATATGGATGCTCCATTGGGTCAAAAGACCAAAAGACAAAGCTATAAATTAAAGGTGGAGAGACTACTTTAGGTTAAAATCACACATAGATTACAACTTTTTTCATGTTAAAATACTTACTTTAATAATGAAACCTATACAAAAAAAATAGAAGGCCATTTTATAAGCGCAATAAGACACTCTGGATTGTACATTACACTGTGATAACCACAGTCCCCGGAGCAGACGGCACTGGGCCTACAGCCTCGTGCCCAACAATACCCCTGGAAGTGTGGTTATCACAGTGTAATGCACTCCCCATCATGTCTCGTTGCTTATATTACATTGTATACAGTGAGTCCTCGTTCAGCAGGCTTCCATTCATAGTAACACACTCAGGGCTACCTGCCTGCTGTGGGGCTCTCCTTCTATGCTCTAGTGGAAGTTAGACCAGCACTGGCTAGTCTAATCACTGACAGGACCGTCATGCTTTGAAATCCCAAACAAGGGGATGGTGCATTATTTTTTTGGATGCAGGCCCCCTTTCCAACATGTTGCAACCATTGTTTTGATGCAAGCATGGTGCAAGCCAGTCTGGCACATGCAGAGTTGTTTTTGACACATGCACCATTATAAAAGCAGAATTGATGCAAGTTTTGATGCAGCTTGCTCCTTGCATCATTTTTTTAACACAAGCGCAGTGCATCATTCTCTGACCTTTGAAAATCCAGTCCCAGATCTTCCTAGATCAGATCTACCTGGGCCAAAAGGGTACCACTAGGATCATTCTGGCTGATTCCTGCCTGAGTTTGGTCAGGACCTTCTGAATTGGAGACAGAGGAAGAAAAGGCATAGTGGAATCTCTGTGTCCATAAGAGAGAAAATGTAGTTTGCTAAAATGTGACACCCGGGATCAAGTGAGCAAAAAAGCAGCAGTTTTACATTATGTGAGGATACAAAAAGGTCCACAACTGGCCCTTCTCTCATTTTGAACAGCTGTTTGGCTATGGACTGACTCAGTTTCCACTCATGGAGCTGAACTAAAGACCAGCTTAGACTGTCTGCAAGGACATTTAGCAAAGCTGGTGACATAGAGAGCAGTAAATGACACCTCCTAGGCTACCACCCATTCTCACACCTTCAATGACTCTCTGCACAGAGGATAGGAGCGTGTACCTCTCTGATCAAATAATGCATCACACTCTAAATTTTCTGACTGTTTTAGAAGAGACATCCCCTGAATCTGAGCAGGCAGGGACTGAAGTCTGTACAAAACTGTTCTAATTTCCAGCATGTTTATGTGAAGTCCTTGTTCCAGTGGAGACCAGAACCCCGGATCTGGTGAAGGACTAAGTGCGCACCCCACCTCAGGTTGGAGAAGTCCATGGTGCGGACCACCTGCAGCTGAAATTATAGAAAGGAAGAACCCATGAGTAGGTGGTCCCTGTCCTGCACCTAAGCAGAGCTTCTATTAGGGGACGGCAGACAGCAGTCAGATGGTCTAGCAGCTATGAGGCCTGAGACCACTGGGCTTACATAAACCATGGAGGAATCCTCATACACAGGTGTGCCATAGGAATTATAAATATGGCTTTAGCCATGAGACCCAGGAGGCAGAACATGACATGGGTCAAAACCTGAATGCTGCGACACACCAAAGCCACTTGGGTCACTAAAGATGAGGCCCTGTCCTTAGGGAGAAAAGCAGTTGCCTGGACTGTGTGCAGGACTGACACTATGTACTTGAACCTTTGACAAGGAACCAGAACTGTGTTTTCCACATTCACCAGCACCCTCAGGCTGCCCAGCAGTTACCTGGTGCATTCCAAAGTGAACTCCTCCCTGGCTGCTGAAACTCCCTTCAGGAGGTAGTCATCCATGTATGGGATGACATAAAGTTTCTTTTGGAACAGCACTGCTGTTCCCACAGCAAATTATTTAGTAGACATACAGCACTGATGACAATCAAAGGAGCAAGACCTGGAACTGGTGACATCGTCCTTCTAGGCATAAGTCAAGGAACTGCCAGCAGTACTGCCTGGTTTTGATGTGCAGCTAGGCATCCTACATATCCTGGGTGAACATCTAATCTCCCTCCGACAGGAGAGGAGGAGGGAGCCTAGGTACAGCATGTGGACTTTTTGTATGTCATTTGCGCATTTAGCCTTCCAAGATTAAGAACAGGCCAGAAGCCTCTGGTTTTCTCGGGCACCAGGAAGTAGCTGGAGTAAAACCCATTATTTATTTCTGATGGTGGAAATGGCTGAATGGTCTTGTAGGTAGGGAAAATGGGCAGACTGGATGGGTCAAGTGGTCCTTCTCTGCCATCAAATTCTGTTTCTATGTTTGTAGGAGGACACCAAGAACTGCTGCCATTGTTGCTGCTGCTGGGGTGCACAACTATGCCCCTGAACATGTGGAGTGTAGCTGTCAGTGTTCCTGCCTTTTTCATGACCACGCTGAGAGTCATTCAGTGTTAAAGACCAAATTGTCCTCACACACTTCTTGGACAGCTTGAGCTCACTGAGAATGGTTTACACTTCTGAACCAAAGAGCTTGTTTCCTTTGCAGAGGCATCCAGGACTGACTGCTGCATGGCCTGGGCAAATCCTGCAATACAGAGCCAAGTGAGGTGTCTCCAGCAAATGCCTGAGGTGGCGACCCTGGCTGCAACATCTGAGGTATCATAGGCTGATCTCAGGAGGTGCTCACTAGAGTATTAACCTTACGACACACATTTAAAGGCTTCAGCCTTTTCAGACCAGTCAGGCATACTGCCAACAATGTGAGCCTTCTCTCCCCACATGCAATTCTAATATTTTGTCAGATATGCCTGGTAATTAGCAATTTAAAAGTCAAGAATGCCGAAGTGAAAGTGTACTTGCCCATAATGTCCAATTTTCTGAATTATTTATTAGGGGTCTGGTGCTCATCTTCTGAGGGGCTTGAGACTTGTCATGTGCAGCCAAGAACAAAATTGAAATCAGTATATGGCTGGGTAAAAGTAAATATTGTTTATCCCTAATGGCTAGATAATGTTTATCTGCCTTCCTAGAAATGGCCAGCAATATACTGGGTCTGTGCCTGGCAGTCAGGGTAGCATCCTACAGAGTAGCATGGATAGGAGGGACAACTACTGATGAAGCACTCTCCACCTAAAAAAAAAAAATCACTCATTCTTTATTGAAGACTCATCTTCCTCCAAGAAGTAGATCAGAGTCTCCTGGATATACTAAAGCTTAGAAGGTAAGGTCCTCAGGAGGAAAACAGGGCCTGTACAGGACTGTATCTTCACTTTCCCTGAGGACAAAGTGGAAGAAGCCAAATATTTCATTCCCAATGGCTGGAAAAGATTGGGTTCCTCCTCTCCCCAATCCTCCTCCTCATATAGGGGGTCAGGATTGTATTCCTCATCCTCATTTTCCTATGGGGAAGAAGGCTGAGGAGTCACAGACCTTGGAGAAGGGGCCTGAGGAGGTACAGCAGGACCAACTGGCAATACAAGAGGCAGTGGGTGAGGAGTGACCTCCATCTTCAACTGTGGTAAAGTAGGTAGTAATCTCTTTATCAAGCCAGATAATTTGGCTAAGACTGCACCAGTGATGATGACAATGGCCAAAACCATTGACAGGGATGGGATGGCCTCCATTGTCAGTGTTGACATGACCACTCCCATTGATGGCATTGATTGCACTGATGGGATGGTACTCAATGATGCAGTTCTAGAGATGCTAGTGGGAATCTGCAGTACCTTGGCTATTCGATCCAAGCCTTTTGCAGGTCAGGTTCTGACCTTGCAGGGGATGAACCCACCAGTTTTGCCAGCATACCAGATGGAACTTTTAACTTACTATCCCTATGGAGTGCAAGGATCTGGTTTGCTGCTGGGTGGGGAGCAACAGCAACACTGTCTCACTGACAATGAGCACTCCAGCTCTTTTCAACTCTGGTAGCTTTCTGCTGATGATGGTAAAGACTCTGACCAGGTGGCAGATCTCATCACTAACTGCAGTACTGATTTATGCTGTGACTTCGAGGCTCACCTTTTCCTGTTAATAACATTTTTTGCTTTGCCAGTGTTGGCAGGTTTGGTGACTTGGCAGGCACTGCAGCAGTCTTTTACATTTATTCAAAAAAGTGTTTCAAAACCTTCTGCTTACGTCTTTGTGTAGCCTTGTTAAAATCCAGGAACTTTTCACAGTTTTTCACACTGAGGGACCAGCTCAAATAACCCACATACAACTCATGGGCATCCTCATGATACACTGGGTTTCCACAGTGACAGTGGTGAAAAGGCCCCTTACTTGGGGGTGACTTACACCGCAGCAACCAACAGTTTTCGAAAGAGTACAGTATCTACCACAAAAAAAAAAATTCTGTCAACAAAAAGCAACTGAAAAACAGCTTCCACTAGTCTGATGTTCATTCTCTAGATGGGGGTTGGGGGGGGGATACTGAAGTGTTTGAGGCTTGCCAACATTACATAGGTGATGCCGTGCACTGACGATGTACATGTAGGTATGTTGACGTGGGTGGCCCCATCATATAAACAATTCCTGTGTGGTCCTGATTACTTACAGTTCAATGTATTATTGCCCTAAGGAGATACACTTGAAGACCGTGTAGCCAGAGAGGTCTAGGACTTGCACTGAGGGAAAGTGCAAGGGTGGCTGGGACTTATAATGATTTCCAAGTTCAATGTTCAACCACTGGGCCCTACCGAACACTAAGACAAATACAAATGTCTGTATCAAGTTAGTCTACCTCTCAAGTCAATGGGAATCCCTAATGTTTCCTTCTCAGGCAGAAATAAAGTTCATTTGATAGTTCTTGTTTGGGGTCCTGCCTCTTTAGTTTTTAGATGGGGGAGACAAAACAAAAGGACTTGGCATGAGAGATGTTATTATAACACTTAAACATGCTCAGGGTTCAAATTTGCATAATACAACTAGAGAAATGCTTATGGCTGACAACTAAGACTTGCAGCATGTGACTAAATCAAATAACAAAGCTTGCTTACTATTCCTGAACCTTATTCAGCCTTGGCACTAAGTTCACCACTGTTAAGCTAGAACCATCTCAGACTTTACTTCTAGAACTTTCAGGTAGAGGTTGCAAGATACATTTCAAAAATCCCACATTACAAGGGAATGTTTTTCATTTTGCCATTTGAAATGCATTGGTCTCACATCAAGGGGATGCTGCCTTATATTGTACACTAAGGTCTTAGAGCCAAAATGCATAATACTGCATGTTGCTCAATGATCAGCAGCATTTGGGAATATGAAAGTACTCATTTTTAGTGTTCTGAGCCTCATTCTCTGATTTGATGCTGTATTCCACATCTTTGCTCTCTTCCCATCATTAAAATGGACAGAAATATAAAAACATAGGAATATACTGTAGGAAATGCTAGCAAGTCCAAAAAGGACCATGTGCTAGATTTTTACAAAAATCTTGACACAGGCACATTTCCCAATTTTAAGTTGTGCCTGCAGCAAAATAAATACAACAAAATATTTGATTGGAATTTTCAAACATTTTTAAGTATTTGCTGCAGTTTACCAAATTTAAGGGAAAAAATTACACGTGCATAATTTTCTGTACACAAATTGCAGCAATTACAGCAGGAAAGTTTAAACACCTTTTAGACAGTCTAACTTGCTTGTGTAGTTTGCGGGATCGTACCAGAAATGTGATGCAAATCCTAGAACAACTTTTGAAAATCCTGCCCCATACGTCCATGTTTGTCTCCTGCCATCCTGGAAGCCGCAGCATATAGTATCATGTCAAGTACTTGCAGCTGCTGTTAAGCAGGAAGTACTCTCTGTCACAACCCCACTCAGCAGGTCAGGCCCTCTGCTGCCACAGTACCTCCGAGTTCAGTATTGTGAATAGGAACAGAAACAGGGTAACCCTCCTGTCTGTTTTGTGGGTTCAAATCAACCTTTGGTCTCAAGTTCTGGAGGGATTCAAACTTTGAACATCTTGCTAGCATACCCAAATGTACAGGCTCTGATAATTCTGCTCTTTGGGGAAATGCCAGATATCTTTAGCCTACGGGCACCTAATCAGATGTACAAAATGAACCCTTAAGCACTCTATGAAAGACCTCAGGTAAACTCTTACCTTTTTCCCAGTTAGGTATTACCCATAAGCTTATGCACAGTATCAACTTTAACCATATATGCTTCACTTGTCAAAGAAAGAATTTCAAAGGCACACCAATCAGTCTCTTTAAAATAGAGGTTTACTTTAAAATAGATAAAAATGTAAGATGTAAATACAGAACACTATATCACAAAACCATACAATCACTTAAAAAAATACAAGGTTATAAATACAAACAAAATCTCCTGCCACAGTACACTTATCTTTCTAAGGTATACCTTCTAACAGTGCCCGATGTTGCTTTTTCAGAGTCCAACTAAGTATGTATCACTCTAAAGGTCAGTCACAGCATAATTAAAACACTGTCTTGAACCTGCCTTCTCCATGATGTCATCATCTAGCTCCTCCTTTTCAGGATATATAAAAAATATATATATATATATATATATATATATATATACACAAAACAGGAAGTCCCATCAAGCGGTATTAAATTCTGTGACTTCAGCAAAACTCATTTTCCAAATGATGACACTCTTAACTAAGACTGTGATTTCTTGGTCCCTTTGATCCATGAGCAGTTTCCTTTCTCAAGGACATCAAAGGACTTTTTATTTTATTTTATTTTTTGAGGGGGCTTCTCCGCCAGGTATCTACCTTGGTCACGGCCCCGGTCTTCCACCAACTGTCACCTGGGATCCCCTGGTCACACCCCAGCTATTCCCCTCAGAGGGTGGGGTCGTAGAGCCTGGACCCCCTATCCAGCCCCTGCGGAACCAGTAACTAGTTGGGGGACCCCAGTGGCAGTGGCTAATTGAAGCCCCGAGGAAGGCTTCATAGAGGCAGAGGTGCCCATTTTTTCCCCTCTTTAATTCTTCCAAAGAATCGGATGTGCAATGACGTCAACGCACTAACTTGCAGACGTCCGCTGACTCTTCTCCCAATGTAGATGCCCGTGGTCTGCTGAACACCCAGCCTCCGCTGGGTGTCAGTACAGCACGGCGTATGACCCTTACCCACCCCGAAGGAAGGAGAGCTGTCGCAGGATGCTCAATCCTCCCTTCCCCCTGCCAACCCCCAGCAACCCGAGTCCATTCCCAAACCGGGGTTGCCAGCATAGTGCGAGGTGTGGCGTCCAGCGCCTCAACACTCAGCGCCACTGGGCCAGCTCAAAGGACTTTTTATGACTCTCTGCCAGATCTCACTGAGGTGTAATATGCTTTGTGACACCAGTCAATTAACTGACCTTCCTGAGGATGTCATAAAATGGATATTTCAGGTCTTAGCTTCAAGCAACCCAGATCCTAAATAAGGATATAAAATGCGAGTTGTAAAATAAGATTATAGAAGGCATCTCTTGAAAAAGCCTGCTCTGTGGGTGAAACATTGAGGTATCTGCCAAATTAAAAATAAAAGGAATTATCTTGAATATTTGAAGCGTTTGTCTGCAGTGATGTTTGTTCAGTGCCCCCAACCCCCAATCTGAATCAGAGACTGTTTGTGCTGTTCTCACATCGGGAGAGGCAGCTTTGAATTCATCAAAGAACAGTTCATTTCCTGTGGATTTTCCTTCTTTGGCTTAAAACCTACTATGACTAAACAGGTACGCTGTATTCCCCTTCTTGATACCTTTTAGGTACTTGAAGGTTTCAATCATGTCCCCACCACCCCCCACCTCTAGTGAGCACACATTGAGGTCACTTAGCCTGCCCCCATATGCCTTGCCTTGCTGTACTTGGACTGTCTTCTTTGCCCTCCTCTGGACTGCCTTAGGCAGGTGTACATCCTTTCTCAGGTAGGGTCTCCAGTATTGCATGCCATACTCCAGATGTGACCGCACCAAGGATTTGTACAGCAGCAATATAATCTCCTCCCGCATGCTTGAAATCGCGCTTGCAATACAGTCAAGCATTTTATTTGCTTTGCCTGCTGCCCTTCTGCACTGAATTGATTGTTTCAGGTCAATAGTGATGGCTACCCCCAAGCCTTTTACCTCTTTAATTTTGGTAACTCACCCCCCCCCGATTGTAATCGGTTCTCAGGTTCCTACTTTCTATGTGCATGACTTAGCAACTCTTTGCACAGAACTCGAGTTATAGAAACATAGAATTCTGTGTGTGTACATAACTGTGTACAATTTCAGATCAGAGAAACATAGAAACATAGAATGTGACGGCAGATAAGGACCGCATGGCCCACCTAGTCTGCCTATTTCCCTACCTAACGGATAAGCTGCCGATCCTAGTTAACCAACAGCCTACTTCCTCCTACCCTCCACTAGAATTGCCTTATGTCTGTCACATGCATTCTTGAATTCCCCCACTGTTTTTGACTCTACAACCTCCTCAGGAAGGCTGTTCCATGTATCCACAACCCTCTCTGTGAAGAAATAATTCCTCACATTACCTCTGAGCTGTCCCCCATCTTCAAATTGTGCCCCCTTGTTTTTGCACATCTCTTTTTCTGAAAGATGCTACCCTCTTGGACTTTGTTGATTCCCTTGAGGTATTTGAAAGTTTCTATCATGTCCCCCCTCTCCCTCCTTTCCTCAAGACTAAACATCTTTAGTTCCTTTAATCTTTCTTCATATGTCTTCTGATGCAGACCCTGCATCATTTTGGTTGCCTTCCTCTGGACAGCCTCCACCCTGTCTATGTCTTTGTGGAGATGGGGTCTCCAGAACTGTACATAGTACTCCAGATGTGATCTTACCAACTGTCTGTACAGAGGGCTAACAACATCCTGTTTTCTACTGGTGATACCTCTCCCTATGCATCCCAGTATCCCCCCAGCCCTCCTTACTGCCTTCTCACATTGCTTACCCACCTTTAGGTCATCTGATATGACTACCCCCAGGTCCCTTTCCATTTTTGTTGTTGTCAGTATCTCACCCCCCATTGTGTACTCTTCCCCTGGGTTTTTATTTCCCAGGTGCATTACTTTGCACTTCTTTGCATTGAATCTAAGCTGCCATACATTTGACCATTCCTCCAACCTTGCCAAGTCCCTTGTCATCCTTTCCACCTCATGCTTTATCTCTGACCACCTTTCTAGCCTGGCAAGATCCTCCCTAAGGTCCTGTATCCCCCTCAGCAGTGTCTACTCTCCTGCAGAGCTTAGTGTCATCCACAAAGAGGCAGATCTTGCCCTTAATGCCATCTCCAATGTCACTTATAAACACATTAAACAACACTGGGCCAAGCACCAAGCACTATGGTACCCCACTAGTGACCTTCCTTGAACTTGAGAGCTCCTCCCCCCCACTACCATCCTCTGGATCATTTCCTTCCAATCAATTTACCACCCACTTAGTTAGTTTTCTCCCCTGTTCCTAGGTCCTTGAACTTCCCAATCATCCTCTTATGGGGTACAAAGTCAAAGGCCTTGCTGAAGTCCAAGTGCAGTATGTCATCCACTTGGCCCCTATCTGCTGCTCTTGTTACCCAGTCAAAGAAGTTGATCAGATTAGTTTGACAAGATAGTCCCACCATGAGCCCATGCTGCCTCTTGTCTTGTAGCCCATTCACCTCCAGAAAACCTACCAGTTTTTCCTTGTGGATGGTCTCCATAAGTTTCCCAAAAATTGAGGTCAGACTGATTGACCTGTAGTTACCCGGGTTGTCTCTGGGCCCAATTTTGTGCAGTGCATCATGTGTGCAGTTCTTCACTCCTGTGGTACCACCCCTATGTCCAGCAAGCAGTTGGACAGAGCTGCCATCAGACCAGCCAGGTTCTCTGCCAGCTGTCTCAACACCCTCAGGTGAATACCATACAGACCTTGGAACTTATCAATTCTGAGAGCAATAAGCCCTCTTTTCACCCTTTTCTCTGAGATCCTGTCTTCCGTCGCATCCCTATCCTCCTCTAATCCCTCTTCCTCCCTTGCGGCACAAGGCCATCTTTTTCTTTTGTGAAGATGTAGAGAAGAATTAGTCATTCAATACTTCTACATTCTCTGCATTACTTTCCACCCACCCCTCCTGTTTTTTAAGCTTCACTATGCTATCCTTTTTGTTCCATTTTTCCCTGATGTACTGGAAATAAGGCTTTTTCCCCCATCCTTATCCCCTCCACTATCTGTAATTCTTTCCTGGCCTTAGCTAGTCTGACTAATCTATCTGCCTCCTTAGCCTTCCCCAAGTATTCCTCCTTATCTTCATCTCTTTGGGTCTTCCTGCATTTCCTCTGCTCTCTTACTGCCTGTGCCATGTCCCTACTAAACCAACTTGGTTTCTTGGCTTTCGATTTTTTCCCCTTCCATCTGACACATTCTTTAGTGGCAGCTGCTATCCTTTTCTTTATGATGAACCATTTCTGTTTCACTTTCATACCTTCCCCGAGTCTAGTTAGATGACTCTTAGTACTTCCCCTATCTTCTTGAAGTCTGTCTTTCTAAAGTCTAGTACCTTCATTCTAGTATCTACAGACTCCTTACCCATGTCCATTCTTAACCATACTGTTCGGTGGTCACTGCCCCCCAGGGGTTCCTCCACCTTGATGTCTTTGACATGTTCTTCATTCGTTAGTACCAGATCCAAGATGGCCCCCTTTCTTGTGGGCTTGGAAAGCCCCCTGAACCAAGAACCCACTCTGGATTACATCCAGAATTAACTGGCTTCTGGCACAACAATCCACCTTTAGCAGCTTGAAGTCTCCCACTGTCACAATGTCACCCTTACTTGCAACCTGTAGGATCATGGTACCCAACTCCCTGTTGCTTTCCTCGTCCTGATTAAGTGGCCTATATACACCACCCCTAGCCTCATGTTTGTTCTCTTTGCAGCATGGAGTTGCATCCACAATGCATCCACTCTCTCTTCTTTGGTCTCCTCTCTTGCAGCAGGAATACCCTTCCTTACATACCACACTAGGCCCTCCACGTCCCTCTTTTTTTGTGCTTTCTGTAGAGCTTATACACTGGAATAGAGGTCCCAGTCATGCTTCAGAGTAGCTAAAGTCTCACTGACCACCTGTATATCCATTTTCTCTTCCATTATCAGTATTTGCAGGTCTACTATTTCATTCCCCAGACTTCTGGCATTGAGAGACACCACCTTCCACTACAGCTCTGTGACTGTCTTTCTCTCTGTCTGGCCTCCCTTTCCCTTCCTCCTCTTGTTCTGTCACCCTCACCTCCATGTCCACAGTACCCCCTACCTCCAGCAGGTCTTTCACATCTCTCCACAGTACAACCCAACTCTGGCCTTTACCTGAGCATCTACTCCTATGGAATCCCCTGCCCCTGTCCACATTCACTCTGCTCTCCCCTCTTTTTCTGATTCTGACACCAATATAACCTGCTAGTGAAGGAACTGTTTGCTCATGTTACCCTTACTTCTATTCCCCTGTAGCAAATGGTATGCCCTCGACTGGTAAAGTTTCCCCCGAGACCCCCATCCAATCTCTTTAAAATTGTAAAAACTGTACTCATAGCTTCTCTTAGCCTTCTTTTTCAAGGGGAAACATACCAAACCTGTTTAGACATCTCCCACTTAATGGGTTTACTTGCTCTGTGCTGCATTGCCTGGATTTCTGCAATGTCCTTTGTATACTTTGGTGACCAGAACTGCACACAGTACTCTATGTGGTCCTACCAGTGCCCTACAAAGGGACAGAATCACATTACTCACACAACATGTTATGTCTCTTGTAATGTAGCCCATCATTGGATCTGCAGGTTGCTGTGACAGCTTCAGTTTCCTATCAATGTGATGACCCCTAGGTATCTTTCAAGGTCTGTTGCTGCTAGTTGCTTACAATTCACAACAAGAATACTTTGGGCCTAAATGAAGGACTTTACACTTATGCCACTTGTTGGCTCGCTCCCCCAGTACATTTATTGTATGTCCCTCTGTGAACTGTCTTCAGTTTTCATTGATTCTACCAGCATCATTAGCTTGGCATCATCTGCAAATTGAATAGTCTCACCTGAGACTCTGGACTCCTGGTCATCAATACAAATAGTGACAAAGTCCTACATTTCGGTGATGAGAGCTTGAGATGTATGCTCTCCACTTAGTTAATAGTTATAGAAAATTGACATCAATTCCTTTACTTTGACAAAAAAAGTTGCAACAGACTCAGCCAAACTGCAAAAGCAGTTATACGTCTTGTGTTGTGTGTTGTTTCTAACAGTCTCTGTAAGGATGGCAGCCTGTGCCATTTTTCAAGAGATTGAAACATGGCACCATTTCAGAGATTTAACTTCCAGCTCTTGCTGTACTGGGGGATCTAATTAGTACTTGCCAGACTAACTGTGTTCCATTTGTGATTGTTATTGGTTCAGCACTAGCACTGCCAGCCTGCCAAATCCTCACTGCCTCTGCAAAATCTTGCAGAACTTAATTCAGAATTTAGGATTTTCGCTTGACAACATGACCAAAACAGCTCAAATTCTATGTGTGTACATAACTGTGTATGATTTCAGATCAGAGAAACATAGAAACATAGAATTTGAAGGCTGTTAAGGACCACTTGGCCCACCTAGTCTGCCCATTTCCCTACCTAATGGATAAGCTGCTGATCCTAGTTAACCAACAGCCTACTTCCTCCTACCCTCCACTAGAATTGCCTTATGTCTGTCCCATGCATTCTTGAATTCCACCACTGTTTTTGACTCTACGACCTCCTCAGGAAGGCTGTTCCATGTATCCACAACCCTCTCTGTGAAGAAATAATTCCTCACATTACCTCTGAGCCATCCCCCCTCTATCTTCAAATTGTGCCCCCTTGTTTTTGCTTATCTCTTTTTCTGAAAGATGCTACCCTCTTGGACTTTGTTGATTCCCTTGAGGTATTTGAAAGTTTCTTTCATGTCCCCCCCTCCTTTCCTCGAGGCTATACATCTTTAGTTCCTTTAGTCTTTCTTCATATGTCTTCTGATGCAGACCCTGCATCATTTTGGTTGCCCTCTTCTGGACAGCCTCCACCCTGTCTGTCTTTGCAGAGATGGGGTCTCCAGAACTGTACACAGTACTCCAGATGTGGTCTTACCAACTGTCTCTACAGAAGGCCAACACCTTCCTGTTTTCTACTGGTAATACCTCTCCCTATGCATCCCAGTATCCCCCCAGCCCTCCTTATTGCCTTCTCACATTACTGGCCCACCTTTAGGTCATCTGATATGACTACCCCCAGGTCCCTTTCCATTTTTGTTGTTGTCAGTATCTCACCCCCCATTGTGTACTCTTCCCCTGGGTTTTTGTCTCCCAGGTGCATTGCTTTGCACTTCTTTGCATTGAATCTAAGCTGCCATACATTTGACCATTCCTCCAACCTTGCCAAATCCCTTTTCATCCTTTCCACCCCACCTTGTGTATCAGCCCTGTTGCAGATCTTTGTGTCATCTGCAAAGAGACATACTTTCCCTTTCAGTCCCTCTGCAATGTCACTTATAAAGACATTAAAAAGGACAGGTCCCAGTATTGAACCCTGCGGTGCCGCACTAGTAACCCTCCTTTCTTCACTGTGGACTCCATTTACTATTGTCCACTGTGTCCTGTTGTGCAACCAGTGTTTTACCCAGGCTACCACCCTAGGATTCACTCCCAGGCTGGCTAGTTTGTTTATTAATCTTTTGTGCGGGACTGTGTCAAATGCCTTGCTAAAGTCTAGGTAGGCCATGTCCACAGCCCCTCCCTGGTCTACTGCTTTGGTCACCCAGTCAAAGAAATCAATTAGATTTGTCTGACATGACCTTCCTGCTTGGGAATCCACACTGCCTTGGGTCCTGTGCCCCACTGGCTTCTAGGTACTCAACAATTCTTTCCTTCAGAAGTGATTCCATCATTTTCCCTAACACTGAGGTCAAACTGACAGGTCTGTAGTTTCCTGCCTCTGTCTTGCTCCCACTTTTATGAATGGGAATCACATCCGCCCTCCTCCAGTCCTCAGGTACCACCCCATGCTCCCATGATTTATTAAAAAGGGTAATCAGTGGTGTTACTAGTTCTTCCCTTAGTTCTTTTAAAATTCTGGGGTGAATCCCATCAGGCCCCATTGTTTTATCCACCTTCAGTTTTAAGAGTTCTTTCAGAACCCTTTCTTCTGTGAAAAGACTAATATCAACATCCCTATCCAGAGTGCTTCTATTGACCGGATTAGGTAATTCCCCCTGCTTTTCCACTTTGAATACTGAGCAGAAGTATTCATTCAGTATCCCTTCATTTTTACTGTTGCTCTCTGCCCAACCTCCTTCCTCTTTGTTCAGCCTCAGTATCCCTGCCTTAGTCTTTCTTTGCTCCCTAATGTGCCTATAAAAGGTTTTATCCCCTTTCTTAACCGAGTTGGCTATCTTTTCCTCGGTTTGGGCCTTTGCTATTCTGACTGCCTTACCCACTTCCTTCTGCTTTAACTGGTACAGTTCTCTGTCCTGCTCCTTCTGTGTTTTCTTATTCTTCCTGAATGCTATCTTTTTTTCCCTTACCTTCCCCGCCACTTCTTTTGAGCACCATAGTGTTTTTTTTCTTTCTTTTTTGATTTTTTTATTTGCTTCACACAAAGACTTGTTGCCTCTATGATGGCGGTTTTGATGTTTACCCATTGTTGCTCCACCCCACCTTCTTGCCTGTTTGCTAGTGCTTTTCTAAGACACGCTCCCATTTTTGCAAAATCAGCCCTCCTGAAGTCCAGTACCTTCACTTTTGTGTGGCTTGACTCTACAGCTAAGTTTATCGTGAACCACACTGTTTGGTGGTCGCTGTTCCCAGATGGCTACCCACTTCAAGATCAGAGATCCTCTCTCCATCCTCATTTGAGAGTACCAGGTCTAAGACTGCTCTCTCCGAGTGGGTTCCAAAATTAGCTGTCTGAGGCATGCCCCCTGTAGAGCCTCGAGAATGGCCCTGCTCTTGGATGTGGCTGCAGCAAAGGTGCTTCAGTCAACATCTGGCATATTCAGGTCCACCATCAGCAATATCTCCCCTTTCTCTGCCATCCCAAGGATGCCTTCTATCATTTCCTTGTCCATTTCCACCCCCTGAGATGGGGGTCTGTATACAACCCCTGTGTGGATTGTGGAGCCATTTCCAGTCTCCAGGGTGACCCACAGTGCCTCCTCTCCTCCCTGTTTACCCTTTAGTTATGTTGCTTTTATCCCTTCCCTTACATAGAGAGCTACTCCTCCTCCTCCTCTTCTTCCCTCCCTATCCCTCCTGTAGATTGTGTACCCTGGTATGTTGACATCCCAGTCATGGTTCTCTGTGTACCATGTTTCTGTGACTGCCACAATATCCAGGCATCCCTCTTCCATCAAGCCACAACATCCAGGCATCCCTCTTCCATCAAAGGAAGTGTGCCAAGTTGGCTAAACACCCATACTTTGATGTGCTCCACTGTCTGGACTGCAATGAATTATTATATGATGTATGGGGAGCCCTTATGAGTAACTGAAATCAAGCAGATTACAATCTTGTTATGCCATCGTTATGACATCACTCTGTTGCTAACCCTTCGTGAGTATGTCATATCAGTGGTATAACAAAATGGAATGCTCACAACAATCAATGTTCTGTAAAGTAATTCAGTAAAGTAATTCAATCCACAATTACACAATCTTGGTAGCCCATACACTATAAAATATGATGTATGGACTTTGGTTAACAGCCGCGCTGAAAACACTTCTTGAGGTTGCCATGACATCTGAAAACCTCTCGAGCTGCTCTCTCAAGCTTTACAATGATGTCATTGCAACCTCTCAAAGTGTTTACAGCATGGTTATTAACCAAAGACCATACATTATCCTCTATAATATATATGTTTAGTCATTGTCTTGCAGACAAACAATGGAATGAAATCCCATAATACCATCATTGTGATGCCATCATCTGATAAAGCCATCACTTTGATGATGGCATTATTATGATGTCACATCGATGGCATTACAGGATCCTGCATGCTCTCAGTTCCATGTGCTGTATGCAAGCTGACTTTTACTGTAAATGTTATTTACTGTAGAAGCTGGCTCACTGTGAAGTGTTTACCAAAAAAGTTTAGGCTGTCTGCTTTTCCAGTGCCCACTCCTTGGGCTATCCCCCAGTATGAAAACATAGACATTTGTCAGCAGAAGAAGGCTCTATGGTCTATCAAGTCTGCCCAATGCCGCGATTCACATACCTTATTGTTTTATGCCCCTCTGCTTCCCCTCCCCAGCCACCCTTACTTGTACCTTGACCTTATTTTGTTCTCACTAGGCCTAAATAATTCACTAGAGCTCACCTTGTTGATGCTCTTCAGATATTTAAATGTCTCTATCATGTCTCCTCTTTCTCTCCTAGTCTCCAATGAGTACATAGTCAGGTTCTCTAGCCTTTGTTCATCTGAGTAGCCCTGCTGCTCCTAGTCATTTTTTTTCATAGACATACAATGGAATGGACATCCCATATTACCATCACTGTGATGTCATGATCTAATAATATCATCACTGTGATGTCATAGTCTGATAATACTCTTGTTGTGATGTCACATCAATAGTACATAGAAACATAGATTTTGTTGGCAGAAAAGGACCTTTAGACCCATCCTGTCTGCCTTTTGTCCCTGCCTATTCCATCACCACTGACCCTAATTGGTCATAAGTGTTGATCCCTCCCTGTTCCTCTACCCAATATGCCCCTGTGCTGATCCCACACATGCTTGAAGCTCCCCACAGCCTTTGCCCCCACTTCCTCCTCTGGCAGGCTATTCCAGTCATCAACCACCCTTTCTGTGAAGAAGTCTTTCTGCACATCTCTCCTAAAATTTCCCCCTCTTAGTTCCATTGTATGACCACTTGTCCTAGTGCCCTCCTTTCTTTGAAGTAGACCCTCCAGTATAATGGGATCCAACATTCTCTAAAGTCCATGTGCTGTGTGCGAGAAAGTTTTTACTGTAACCATCATTTGCAGTAGAAGCTGACTCACTGTGAAGGCTCTCCAAAAATTGCTCAGTCAACCAACTTAATAAAAATAAAGAACATTTGTTTGTCTGCCTGCCTTTAAAGTACCTGCTACTCATGCTGCCCTTCAGTATGTTCACTCCCCTTCTGACCTCCAACACTGGCAAAGCCATCGGATGGTAGGAACAAGAAGGGGAGTGCAGTTTTTCTCACTCCTCAGGCCAATAAAGGGCATTACACTGATCTGTCTAGAACACCAACTCCAGTCAATGAGTTTTATAAACAAATATATTGTAACCATAGATTACAAAAAAATATTAAATTTGGGGAACCATATGCACTCAGCAAGAATTACATCTTGAGGTTTTGGTAATGTGATTTAACCACTCAAGTTTTTCTCTTGTGGCAATCATGTTACCAGAACCTCCTGATGTACTTCTAGTCTTTGGTTCCCCATGTATTATTCTGTTTGTTTACCCTCAATAAATCAGTGGGATGTCTTTCTGCTCTTTGTGAGGTCCGCAGTAAAAGACTGAACAAAGCAGATTTTTCTGTTACTTCCGTTTCCTCTGCCCTTTCAAAAGGAGACTGCTAAATCATTTCTGTATGGGTCCAAAAATTTACTTGAAGCTCATAAAATCATTGTAAAATTGAATAAAATGTTTCCTGATTGAGTGAATGATTAAAGGAAAAATTCAGTAGCACTTATTTATTTTGTTAGGTGATTAAATCATAGCTTAGCTGAAGTTATAAGCTGGGTGTAGCATCTGTCATTCTGATGTCTGACCTACTAGGTCACAAACCATAGCACTGAGCTGCTGCCTCATTACCAATGAGTTCTTCTATCATCCCCAACCTTGTTGTAGCATGGGCAGTGAGATATTTCTTGTTCTTCTTTGTTTTGTATCCACTAGCTGACAGAAGATCCAGTGGAGATCATCAACAATGTACTGGAGTTGCGGGCCTTTGATATGATCGATGAAGAAATCAAATTGATCGGTTTCTTCAAAAATGAAAAGTCTGAGTGTGAGTGTTAAAGTACTACTATAGAAAAGGCAATGTATTGTTGGTGCATTTCTATTCCAGTTAGCGGACTAGTACAGGAAAAAATGAATCCTTTGAAAAATTTAAGCTTTGTGATTTGGTTCTCACTTTGTTTTATTCTGTCCTTAGATTTCCTTCTGAAGAATAAATATGTTTGATATTTGTTGAAAAACCTCCTATTCATTTTGAAATGATAATATTATTCTTCAGATACAGTAGTATTGTTTTTTTCATACAATTGTGTGGAGAAATCTTGCATTCTTATTGGCTAAGAACCATCACATGGTGTCTGCTTATCTTAGCACAACCAGACAGCTTGGATCATGCAGTTGAATTGTCATTAAATTTATAAAAAAAAATCTGTCAGAAACTTTCATAAGTGAAATAATGCACATCAAGGTGTTCAGTTTGTTTTTCATGTGGTCACCTCCAATGGTTATAAACACAAGGGGAATGCACAAGACGTGTCCATATATCTCCATTCTAGACTCCCTAGTGTGAGTTATTTCTTGTTATCAAATGGGTAGCAGAAACCAAGACCTTTTATTAGTTAGAAATCGTCACATGACCATGCGTTATTCTAGCACAACAGCACAGAATGACACTTCTCAGGTGCATAAGGCACTCAGCATTGCCTCATGTCTCAATTTCTGAGGCACACGTTATTCCACAATAACGTACAGCCTGCCATGCCTTATTGCACAATTCAAGTTTCTACACCAATATTGCCGCATTATGGTGTAGCACCTATTTTGAGAGATTTTCACAGGGAGTATACAGCAATGAATCATCACAAATGTACACAAAAATAAACACAGGAAAAAGCAGGTAAGCATATAGTCCAGATGGAATGTGGGAACAGTTAAAAAAAGTTATTGAAATTCAACAGTAGCCCATAAGGTGTCTGAAATAATGAATGATTTTTGGGCACAATATTTTTTCTTGTACCCTTGGTCATGAGGCTACAGCACTGAGATTTCTTAAAAGCTAATGAGTCCCCCACTCCCATGATTCAAGGAATAATTCCCATGGGACATAGTATTCTGCTGTTTGTTTTAACTACTGTCAGGAATGGGGCTATCTTTCAAAGCTCATTTCCTGAGGTAGCACACTGCAGATGGACAGAGAACAAATCAAGAAAGTGGTCTGGTATTAAAATGGAAGCATATTCATTTCAATAACTGGGAATATCTTCCTTTCTTTTCCAATTCCACATCAGCATTTTTGCAAAAGGTAAAGAAATAAGGACAGTACAAGAGGGATCAGCAAGGATTTTCATTCAGTTTGAAAGACTTCATAATTGCTATTGTACTCTAAGTACACAAGATTAGTGAATTAATTAATATTAAAAAATGTCATTTTCTAATTTTTTAAACAGTCTGTTGACCCAGAATAGCCCAACCTGGATGTAATAACTAGATTCACTAGAAATACCACAAACATCTTAATCTGATTCAATCTCAATTGACATTCATCTGCATGTGTGTCGGGAGGAGGGGCAGCTGCATAAGTGGGGTGCTAGGTGCACAGTCGAGCAGGCTTGATAGACCATGTGGCCTGTATCTGCTGGCAAGTAGTAAGTAAGTAAGAACTACCTTGATTGCGGTGGGGTCCTGCTTTCACCCAACTTCTCAGCTTGGAAGAGTTAAGCACTGAAAGGTCAAGTGATCTGCTCAAGGTCAAGCCATGAGACAGTGACTGTGGAGGGATTTGAACCCTAGGCTTTTCTGTTTCACAGTTCACTACTTTGAATGTCTTGTTTATAGTATTACTTTTCTAACTTCCATGAACAACTAGTATATTATGAAAACAGATCTTGCTAGGAATTTTTTTTTTTAATTTCCCAAAAATATCAGTGTGTAAATGACTGCAGAGCAGGTTGCTGTGAGAGATAAGTTAGAGAAACCTGGACACCTGCACGAAGGTGGTTCCCTATTACCTCCTGAGGCATTACTAATGACATCTCAGTTGCCTGTTTATCTGTGGCACAATGCAGGCAATTTGGAGGGCAACATGGATTTGGGAACAGGGCCCATGTTTTCTCATACATTAGTGTCAGGGAGGAGAGATTGCGTATGTTGATTTTTCCTTCTGAAATGTTACTACTCCAGTGTTGCAAAAATATTGTGTTTCATTTGATTGAAGGTAACAGGAAACAATTTTACATATTTGTACATTCAAATGATATTTTTGTATTTTGGTCATATTCAGTCTTCTGATATATGTTGTCTGTTTTCTGCTTGAACAAATGATTTTATTACTGTACATGCAGCTGCACCCTGTTCCCTGCATATTTCCTCCTCATTATTTACATACATATACACACACACACACACACACACACACACACACACATCGCGCACACACATTGGAGAGGCACTGCAAGTTTAAAAGACAGGCTGGAAACAGGAGGATACTGTAGAATAAATGTATTCTTCAGAGAGCAGCAAACACATACCCAACTACCCCAGTGCTTTGGTTCACTCTGAGACTTCATCTGGGGGCAGAATCTAGGCCTTAATGATGGTCCTTTTCTGTGCAACCTTTGAAGTGACAGTGTCATCTTGTGATAATAAGTTATAAAGACACATAAAAAAAAAGCTGCACAAAAACAAGTTAAAATTATTATCCAAAGGCAAGCTAGGTCTGTATTCAATCATAAGGCAGCTGGATTGTAGATATTTAAGAACAGTTGCACCAAATTACCCCTAGTATCCAGTAGCCAGTTATGCTAACTAGTAACCAAGTTTACAAGTTTATGCTTGCTGGTTGAACAAGGACCAAAGAAAGAGACCTGGGATAAATAATAAGGAGCAATATGTAAGTTTCAAATTAATATTACTAGGACAGAAAAGGGGCCACTCCTCTAAGCAAATGTAAAGGTAAGTACCTATGGGAGGGCACACAGGGCAGCATACTCTATTGCAGTTGTCCTGCTTCGACCACAAGAATCACATAAGCATCTAGTTAAAAAGAGCTTCATCTTAAAGGCAAAAATATTGGTGGCTCTTTTTAGTGGTAACTTTTAAACTTGCTGGGTGCATCATTTTTAAAGTACTAATGTTAGTTTACAAATCTTTAACTCTGTTACTAGTACAATCAAAAACAGGTACATCATAATACATGAACATCTCAGCCCTCAAAGATGTCATACTTGTCTGCGAGGCCTTGGACTCTAGGACTTCTGCTTTGTATCCCCTTTGTGTAAACCTGTCACCAAGCTCTGTGAACTGATATTCAAGTCTCTCTTTCTGAGCAGTTGCACCTGAGGCATAAGTACTGCCAAATGCCCATATGGAAATACTGCGTACAAGTCTGGGGGGAGTGTCTGTATGGAGTAGTGTGTTACCTGCCACAGGTTTTCTGTAGCCTTCTGTAATGGTCTTAGTCCCGTTATGAATGTTGATAATAAGGTCTAGAATACTGATTTCTGTTGGGCTACTATTATACGTGAGGGGTAAGTTAAAGTAATTATTATTGAAGTGTTTCATGAATTCTTTTGTTTCCTTTTCCTGTCCCTTCCATACGCACAGTATGTATTCATGCCTCCATTTAAATAGTCTACTTATTATGTATTTTTTTGCCTGGGGTATCCACTTCAACTTCCAAAATTTACATTTCAATTTGGACTTGACTTTTTAGCCACTTAACTGACATTCCTCCTTGAGCTAGCTTCTTATCTCCCCCTTATGCCTATTCCTGTATACCCAATGTCCTTATATTTTCCTCCACCTTTAATACACCCTGTGCCCCCTTCCCCACTGACCATCTACCTCCCTGTCCCCCACTCCATCCTGCTCAAACCCTCCTATATACTGACAATATGACATTTTTGAGGGTGGCAATGTTCATGTATTATGATATACCTGTTTTTCATCATGCTAGTAGTAAAGATTTGTAAACCAACATTAGTGCTTTATATAGTTGGCACCTAATAAGTTTAAAAGTCTCCACTAATAAGAGCCACCAGTATTTTTGTCCGTTAAGATGAATCTCTTTTTAGCAAGATGCTTATTCAATTCTTGTGGATGAAGCAGGACAACTAGGAGTATGTTGCCACCATGCTCTCCCATAGGTACTTACCTTTTGCTTATGGGAGCAGACTTTTTTCTTCCTTAGTGATATATTAATTAGACACTAACACATTGCTCATTATTTAGTCCTCATCTCCTTCTTGGGCCCTTGTTCAACAACCATAAATATGGCTACTAGTTAGCATTATTAGCTACTAGATAGTAGGGAATATAGTACCAGTTCCCTAAAAATTGAATACAAACCTAGCTTGCCTTGGATATTAATTTTAACTTTTTTTGCAGATTATTTTATGTGTCTTTATGACTTATTATCACAAGATGACACTGTCACTGTAACAGTTGCACTGAAAAGGAACATCACAAAGGCCTAGACTCACCTCCCACCCCGATGAAGGCTCAGAGATAGCTAAAGCGCCAGAGTAGTTGGGCATGTCTGTACTGTTTTCTGAGGAATACATTTATTTTGCAATATCCTCCTGTTTTCAGCCTGTCTTTTAAAATCATAGCTCCTCTCTAGTTTCTGTGTGTTTTCATATCACTGGCTTCATTGGAGATTGGCTGTACCATGGGAGCCGGAAGTGAATTCTACTTTGGTGGATCATTGTTTGCCCCATCTGTTTGTAAGTGTTCTGGACATTCTATGATTAGTGATGGGCAAAGTGGCCCCAATTCACTCCGCGGAGTGATTCGCGGAGTGAAGGTGAATCGTAGTGCTCCTGATACAAAAGCAGTGCCGTGTTAGTAATAGGTAACGTGAAGTCCATTGAAAACAATGACTTCACATTACTCAGCCTTCCAAAACCACTACATCACCAATTCTTAAGGTGAAGTACATTGAAAACAATGTACTTCACCTTACATCACTTTGTTTTAAGCTCCAAATGTGAATTTTGCAGTGTTTCATGGGATTTCAGGTCACATGGGCTCTAGATTGTTCTGCACGGCCTCAGTTTGGGGTAGTGTGTGTAGGAAGCTGTAGGAGACAACCTGCTCTGAGAGGTCTCTGCAATTCAAACCTTCAACAAGCATTTGTCAATACCGAACGTTTGCTTGCTGGCATTGGCATTGGTAGTGTAGGAGTTACAGAGCTGTATACTAGGAATGGCAGTGAAGTATTGAACTGAAGCCAAGCCTGTCACCACCCTGCAGATAGTGACAGTCATTGGGGTGTGCCTTTGGGTCATCAAGCATAAAGGCCACGTCATTTCACCACACCCTACCCTGCAGATACCGACAAGTGTCACGGTGTGCCTTGGGGTCTTTTGCCCTTATGTGCACCCCATTCCATCAGGAAATACGGTGAGATGGGTGCGGTATAGGAGAATGGGGTGAACTTTGGGGCCAAAGAGTCCAAGGCACACCTCGATGCCTCTCACTGGCTGCAGGGTGTGGGTGGGGGTGGAATGGTATGAGCACTGCAGGCAACAATCCCAAGTCACAGCCCTGATGCCTGTCATTCTCTACAGGGTGGGGCGTTATGGACAGAAACCCTAATGCCTCAGGCATTCGTTGGTATTTTCACTCCAAATTTTCAACATGGTTTTTTTGTGACCCCCATCTCATGAACAGTGGCAATATCAGTTTGTTAGCGGAAAGCTGCTTTTGCACAGCGACTACGGCATTTGGCACCACAGTTGCAAAAACACATTCCGAACAGGATGTGAAAAATGACAGTGGTACTGTTCATGGGGAGGTGTAAAAGATAGCAATGTTGAAAATCTGCTGTGAAAATATAAAAAAACTGGTGAAGTCACGAGCGTGTGTAGAAACTGTGCAACGCACACCCGCAATGTAACTAGTTTGGGGATTTTTTACAGCAGATTGTTAACACAGGCATTTTGGGACCTCTGATCTTGAACAGTGTCACTGTGATTTTCTTTATCTGTCCCGAACAATGATTTCCCACAGCGACCAAGCAATTCTGCGCTGAAAGTGTGAAAACACATTTCGGCCATGTTGTGAAAAATGGCAGCTGTACTGTTCAAAAGGAAGTGTGGAAAAATGCCACTGGTGAAAATCTGGACTGAAAATATTACAAATTCATGAACTTACGAGGGTGTGTGGAAACTGCGCAATGCTCACTCGTAACACAGTCATCTTATGGAGTTTTGTCACCAAATTTTCAACATAGCCATTTTAAGACCTCTGCTCATGACCAGTGTCACTGTGATTTTCATAATCTGTCCCAAACATTGTTTTCACACACCAACTGCACCATTGTGTGCTACATGTGCAGAAACACATTTTGGGCGAGATGTGAAAAATGGGAGCTGTACTGCTCGTAAGGAAGTGTGGTAAAATGGCAATGTTGAAAATCTGGCATGCAGATATTACAAATTCACAAACTGGCCAGCGTGCGTAGGAACTGCGCAACGTGAGCTCCTAAAACAGTCATTTTGGGGAATTTTTCACCAAATTTTCAACATAGCCATTTTAAAACCTCTGCTCATGACCAGTGTCACTGTGATTTTCTTAATCTGTCCCAAACATTGATTGCGCACACCGACTGCACCATTGTGCGCTACATGCATGGAAACACATTTTGAGCAACCTGTGAAAAATGACAGCTGTACTGCTCATAAGGAGGTGTGGTAAAATGGCAATGTAGAAAATCTGGAGTGCAAATATTAAAAATTTGTGAACTTACGAGCGTCCGTAGGAGGTGCTCAATGCACGCTCATAAAACTGTCATTTTTAGGAATTTTTTCACCAAATTTTCAACATAGGCATTTTAAAACCTCTGTTCATGAACACTGTCACTGTGATTTTCTTAATGTGTCCCATGCATTGATTTCGCATACAGACTGCGCCGTTGTGCGCTACATGCGTGGAAACACATTTTGGGTGAGATGTGAAAAATGAAAGCTGTACCGCTTATAAGGAGATGTGTTAAAATGGTAATGTTGAAAATCCGGAGTGTGAATATTAAAAATTCGCGAACTTACGAGCGTGCGTAGGAACTACATAACGCATGCTCGTAAAACAGTCATTTTAAGGAATTTCTTTACCAAATTTTCAACATAGGCTTTTTGAGGGCCCACCTCATGAACACTGGCACTGTCATTCAATTAATTAGTCCCAAAAAGTGATTCCGCATAGTGACCGCGAAATCACCCTTTGGGCCCGATTAACGCCATGATAGTGACAGAATTCATAAGGAGGGGTCTCAAAAACCCCATGTTGAAAATTTGATGCAAAAATTCCAAAAAATGCCTGAGATATGCATCAAAGTTGAAAAAACCCTATCTATTACATTATACAGCTTACCGGCATTTCCTCAGTTCGCAGTCGGCGTTGAAGAGTGCAGACGTGGTCTCGGTCCACCGAAGATCGTTGCGTTGGAGTCTGGTGGTAAGTATGGGGTGAGGGGGGTGTGGGGAGGCAGGGTGCGCAGTAGGTGGGTGCGGGAGAGGGCCAACAGACCACGAGGGACTGTTTTTTTCTTTCAGAGACTTTCTTTTTTAAAGGAGGACGACACGGGACGTTTGCCACACTGGGGTGGGCTCCCAGTGTGGTATCAGGAAGGCTGCATGGAAGGGGCTGGAGCTGATGAGGGATTGGGCACCCCCGTCAGCCATTATAGTTTCTGCCACGCTGGGGTGGGCTCCCAGTGTGGCACCTGGAAACGTTTTGGGGGGCCTGGAGACATGCAGTCGACAGGGGATTTGGCACCCCCGTTGGCCATTACATTGTTTGTCACACTGGGATGGGCTCCCAGCGTGGCAACAGGAAGCTTGTTTTTGGGGGCCTGGAGCCAGGGAGTTGGGCACCCGTTGGCCATATAGTTTGTGTGTTGGGCGTAGCAGCGCTGGCATGCAAAATGCAGTGCTGCGTGCCTGCATGCGTGAGGAGGAGATCTCTGCTCACTGGGCGGGCTCTCCTATAAACTGTATGTCACTGCATCCGGTGTCTGGGATGATGGCACTATGTTTCTTGCACATGCATGCAAGCAAACATAAAAAGCTGTTAAAAAAGCCTTTTTGAGTCATTTTTTTTGCTGAAACTTTAGTTCGTCGATTATAGGAAACCCTTCTGTGCTCATATCATCGAGCATTTATTGTTTGTGTATGGATTTTGAATGTTAATGTACAACATTCAGTCTGTGTACTGAGAGACAGTGGAAGTATGCTTTGGGGGAGGCGTGTATCTGTGGTGTAGGTTGATTAACTTGGAGAAAAAGACAGTGCTTTCTGTTTTGGTGATATTTTTCTTGTATAACTGTGTTAATGTACACACAGTAATATTTTCAATATTTCTTGCCATTTTTTTTGCTGATTGTTGTGGTGCAGCAGTGCATAATTTTAGTTTGTTTAAAATATGTGGTTATATTACTGAAGTTTTCAATTTGCATGCATTACTTAGTGTGTGTGAGAGTATGTGTGTGACGCATGTCATCAAATCAGATACCTTTTATTGTGCCATATAATAATTTCAGCAATGTGAAGCTGCTATCCACTGCAGCTGTGTGATTTTTGTACTTCTTTGTGGTATCTTTACTGGTACTAGTACTAGTGACTGTTACTGCAGCAGTGCAGTACACTGCCCCCCCAGCGGCCCGCTCCAACCAGCAAAGGTATTCTTTTCCAGATTTGAATTTCTGATGGTGAGCACTGGTTAGGTGTTGTGCCTTTGTGTCTGCATCTCTTCAGTGCACAGTGCAATCTTAATCTGTCTGTGCATTTGCATCTCATTAGGGCCCAGTCTCCATCTGTAACTTAAGTCACAGTTGTTTCTTTGACTTCCCCTCAGAGTACTGGACAGGTGTGGTGCTTAATTCTGCATGAACATTGTACTCATTAATATGCGTTTTTAAGTCAGGACCATCATCACGAGTCACTCGTGATACAAATCATGTTCTTCATCATCACAGTCACAAATACAGTCACAAATCACGATTCACTATCATTCACATTACGAATCACAACATTAATTTTTTTTCTAGTTACTTGGATGTATTGTAAGCCTGTTTTGTAGTATCTCTCCAGGCTTCACCACCCCACCATTGCACTCATTGATACATGTTTTTAAGTCTGGGAAATTTAAGCTACAGCTCATCGGAGAAGTACAGCCGTAGGCAATAGACATTCATGTTTCTTCATCATCACAGTCACAAATGCAGTCACAAATCACGATTCACGATCATGTCATGAATCACAACATTAATTTTTTTTAATAGTTACTTGGATGTATTGTAAGCCTGTTTTGTAGTATCTCTCCATGCTTCACCACCCCACCATTGTACCCATTAATGTTTGTTTTTAAGTCAGGGAATTGGACAATGTCTGCAGTACATACACAGACTGGAAAGAAGACTGAATGCACACATGCGGTTTAGTACAGTATACTTGCACTGCTCAGAATACAAAGTGTCACGCATATGGAAGACAACAAAAAAAGGGCATAATTACATACAAGGGTTGGGGATGGTGGAGGAATGCATTTTATAACACAGCAAGGAAGGTGTGGGGGGGCACATGGTGTGAGGAAAAAAAAATAATGTGGGATCCCATGATGATCCAGCAGCAGTTCTAGCATGGACATAATTTGCAACCGATGTTCCTCTGTGTGATCCAGCCATTGCTCCACAGCACTCACCCTCTCATTGTTATCCTCAACAGCACTCCAGAGAACTGCCAAGTCAGCCTGTGTTACATGCAGTTCTCTGGGGTCCACACATTCTACAGGCTGACCTGCTGGTGGTGGTGGTGGTGGTGGGGGTGGCGGTGCTGGTGGAGCAGCAGGTACTGCAGTAGCCCTCCTCTTCTTAGGGATGCCACAATGCACAGCTGCACCCTCTGCCACAGAATGGCCAGCAGGTGCAGGCATGGTCTGTGCTGTGGTAGCCTGCCACTCCAACTGATGGTGATTGAGCATATGGGTGTGCTGGCCCCCAGTCCCCAGGTGAGTCCCCTGGGGGCCACGGCACACTTCCACCTCACATAGGCGGTACTTGACCACACTGCTGTCCCCCCCGACACAGTCAAAAAACTGCCAAACAACAGAGGTACAGGGAGGACCAGGCACAGGTAGGGGATGGCCAGATGAACTGGCAGCTGGCTGGTCACGGTGCTGAACAGGGATGGGATTCATACCTGGGCCCGGGGGAACAGACACATCCTGCTCCAGAGGATCTGGAAATTGACTTGGTGGTGGTGGTGATGGTTCAACTGCCTCAGAGTCAGGACAGGAGGTGGTGCTGTTCCTGCTTCTGGAGGGGGGGGGGATACTCACAAGTTTTGAGTGGTCCAACAGGAATGGGTGCTCATGCCCTCCACACATGCGCATGGTACAACACTTACCACTACCACGCTCTCCCAGAGCTGGCCCCACCCCAGACATTCCCTCACCATGGTTCATCTCTCCTACTGAGCTCCCTCAGTCTGAGCAATCACTACTCACACTGTCACACAACACACACACACAGACACACAGACACAGGCAAACAACTAACTACTTACAAAGGTAAGAAAAAAAAATTTACAGAAAGAACAAATTAAGTAAAAAAGAGTACAGAAAAGACAAAAAAATGTAGCTTTTAAAAAAGCTGTTGGGTCCAAATCAAAGTTTAAATCTCCTCCTCGCTGTGATCTCAAAGTATCAGCAGTCACAAAACACACTACTCTGTCTCCATCTGCACAGGAGAAAGTAAAAGTGTCTGCTTGTATGACTCACTTTCTTCCTGCCTAGCTAAACAGCATGTGACTTGCAGTACTATAAGCCATGTGATGTGTGTTGGGGGGGGCTGCCAAATCTGAAACACCAAGTGGATCACTTAGAATCATAATGAGGAACGCGAAGTCCATTAAAAACAATGACTTTGCCTTACTTCGCATTTCCATTCCACCTTAACGCAAAGTGGTAATGACAAGGTGGAGTGAGCACTTTGCATTGCCCACTCCGCATAGCGGAGTGGCAATGCGAAGTGTCCACTTCGCGTTCACTTCGCCGGCAGAATTTAAATTCATTGCATCTCTATCTATGATATATGAGGCTGGATTTTCAAAGGTGGCAATATTCTGCACAAGTGTCAAAAAAGTTGTGCAGGTGAGCGTATCCTTCTACAACTGCAATTTGTTCCACATGATGCATTTTCAAAAAGGCTGCTTTTTTGCAGTTTTTTTCACTTTATATGGCTGCTTGCACAATTTTTTGCACAGATGTGAACATATGCTATGCCTGGTATTACCTGGCATAGCAGTTTTGCCCAGGTGCACCAAAAAGAAAATGTTGCCAGTGAGCACAAAATGCTGGCAATATTGTTTTCTCTCGTGCAAGGATTTTTTTCCCCACATCAGTGAGCTGTGCACAGGGACTTCACCCCTGGACTGTGCCAGGCCCCTGTAAAAATCAGATGACAGCTCTGCAATGTCACCTAATTGACTGATTGATTTTGTTGACCAGATTGGCTAACTCATTGTGGACAGTGGTGGGTAACTGACATTGTAGAATGTCCAGGAAACACTTGAACAGAAAGATATGAACAGCAGATTGCTTAAATCTAAGTAACCCTTGCCAGACTTAAAAAAAGTATTATAGATCGAGGAAGTGCTCCCAACCAACCGGAGAATTCCTTTCCCCTGCAAGTGAGGCACTCTTATTCTGTGAAGAGTGTCTCACACACAGATGCCCTGAAAATGGGCACATTCTGGGACAGTTTTTTTTTTAATTACAGTGAGCACTTCTTCGATCTATAATATTTTAATACGTCCCCTGTCACCACTCATTGCAGGATGAGTGGTGTCACTTGCATTCTGTTCAAGCCAGAACAGCTCAGCTTCACTTCGTTGTTCTCTTCTGATCAAAACACGCTTGAAACCATTCTTATCCTGCAACAAGTGGCTCTGGGGGATGTAACAATATATAATAAAAACATTTCTGAATCAAAAAAGGCAACAGCCCAAACATGTCAGAACAGTGGGCAGCAAAGAATGGAAGCTACACAAGGGTGTCATTTAAAATCATTCCCTATCACCTTTAAATCTGAGGCTACAGTGTGAACCAGCTGACATCATACAACATAACAGTCAGTGGCATCATTCATTTCATTAGTTTCTAAAGCTCCACCACCACAAGGGAGACCTTACTGTTTACCTCTCCATTCAATTGCAAGATACTGTTCAAACCCTAGAAATCTATCACTGATGCTTAACAATAAGCATCATCCTCCAGCCAGAGTGTGATGCCTCAGGATAGAAATTTATGCTAATTATAGAACTTACAATACAAGTTCAAACTCTCCAGCGTGATCATGGGGTGATATGCAAATGAGTTAAGGGTTCAAGTGATGACCCTTCTAGTGTGTGTGTGTGTGTGTATATATATATATATATATAAAAACAAAGGTGCAGTGTCAGCATGTGGTCTGAAAACAAAACAAAATGATTTTATTAAATGCCCACTGAAAATAGAAAATAGAGTTAAAAATCAATGTTTCGACCATAGGTCTTCTTCAGGAGAAAAAGCAAAATTAGTGTAGATGAGAGGTAAAATAAGAAATATATATATATATATATATAGAAAGAAAAAAGGGGGAGGCTGTAGGAGAAGAAGTGATAAATGGCAAGATAAAGACAGAATCTGGAAAATAAAAAGGTGAAGATGGGAGTGACAAGGCACAATAGCAGTGAATGAGCTAGAGAAGTCCCCAGGTGTGGACTAATCAGCAGGGCCTAGTAAGAAGGCTGAATGGTGACAAATGTGGGGGAAGGAGACCTAGATGGAGACATCTGTGGAAAAAGAAAACAGATGTGTACAGATACGGACAGACTTTAGGGAAAAGAAGGGGGGCTGAAATATATTAGTAGAAAATAAGTCTGTCATTTAAACAGTAGGGCTGCTGGGAGCCAAGGCGGCTGATCAGCTTGGTTTCCATGATTTTTCTATGGTCCGAATCCCAGAAGCTCTGCTGAAGGACACAAACAGAAAGATCATTGACACTGTGGCCCCTGGACATAAAGTGGGCTACATTGGGTTTATCAGTGTCTCTATTCCTGAATGCCCTGTAGTGTTCCCTGAAATGGTCACCAGTTTCTCAGTTGTAAATAGCTGCACACTTCCTGCAAAGAATACAATATACCACATTAGTGAAGGTGCATGAGAATTCCTTGGTGATGTGAAAAAAACCTGTGGGCCCCCGAATTTCAGTCACACTAGAAATAAATTTGCAGGTGTAGCAGCGAGTTCTGTTGCAAGGTTTGGTACCTGGTAAGGAGGACCTGTTAGGAGTTTCCGCAGGTTGGGTGGCCAGCGGTAAGAGACAATAGGTGGTTCTGTAAAGGAAGCAGCAATGTTGGGATCAGTTTGCAAAACAGGAAAGTTACTGGTGATGATCCTGTGAAGAGAAGGTGTACTCTGATGAAAGGGAAGCACTAGTGGAATTCATCGTTGTTCTTGCGTCACAGTATCCTTCCCACGGGGTCAAGGTTATTGGGAATGTTTCTGACCTGGGAGAGTGCTCTGTCCACTGTGCCTTTAGGGTATCCCCTGTTAATAAAAAAAAATATATATTATACAGGTGCTACTGCACCCCTATAGTTAAGGTTGAGTAGCCTGTTCAATGTTAAACTCAAAACTTTGCACTGTAATAACTTTGTAACTGTTCAATGGATTTTCACGGAATTTAGTATGCACCTTTCTGTGATATAGCTCTCTTGATCTGGTAAGTTTCCTTCTGGTCAGATGTGCAGTCTTTGAGTTACAGAGAGGTGAAGAAACAGGTTTTTACCCATTGACTTTGCTGGAATTTTTCTTTGAACATGCCTACATCCCAGATGGTTTGGTTGTTTGGCCTGAAATTTGCAGGGTAGAAAGGGACTATCCCACAGATGTGCCTTTTGCTAGTCTGATGTAAAAAGAATAAGTAGTTTTTTTAAGTTATTGCAATTTAAAAATTTGAATAAATTGTTTCTGAGCATGCTCAGTAGGCACTTCAATGTATCTGTATGAAACAAAGTAGGAATCCTGTTCCATATGGAGAAATTCCTACTTCATATGGCCACCATCTTATTTTCCATTTTGGCAAAAAATTTTTAAACCTCCCAAAATAATATTCTTGGGAGGAACCAACACATGTAGCTTGCTTAATGGGACCCCCTTTGGTGCATTCTGCACTTTATGGGCCAAAATATGCCCGTAAAATGTGTTTATTTAATCATTTATATCCTACTTTGTAGCCACGTAATACAACCTAGGATCCTACTTCATATACACGAGATACGACCTAGGATCCTAGGTCGTGACCCAAAAATAGGAAAAAATAATTAAAAAAACTCTTTTGCCAACATGTGGTACCCAGTCCCCATGTCAGCACTAGAGAACCCAACCCCCACCAGTATGGGACACTGGGGAGCCCATTTCTAGTGTCCCCAACAGAAAGAACCATGGTCAACAACGGCATGCCCAATACCCTGTCGGCAGTAGCACCTAAAAAGATAAATCATGTCCGACAATGGGGTGTCCAATCCCCCTATCAGTGGTAGACGTCCACCAAAGCAGGACACTGGGGAGCCCACTCCTAGTGTTCACAGTTATAGCATGCCCTTCCATGGTCAGCAGTAGTGTCTGAAATAAAGAAAACAGTTCCCAATATATTTTAGTAAAAAAAAAACCTGAAAGAAAGAAAACAGTCCCTCGTTGTCTTCCCATCTGCCCCTCCCCAATCCAGAACCTCCCTCTGCACACCCTCCTCCCCTTACCTCCTTACCCCATACTTACCCCTGGAGATTGGGCGCTATAATCTTCTGTGGGCCGGGACACATCTGCACTCTTCAAAGCCGAACCGCAAACTGAGGACTCAAGGGTAAGCCATATAATGGCAGTCAATGGGGGTTTTTTAACTTATGTTGATATCTCAGCCAATTTTTGAGATTTTAGCACCAAATTTTCAACATGGGGTTCTTGGGACTCCACCTCATGAACAATGACATGGTCATCTCATTACTTGGTCCCAAAAGGTGATTTCGCGGTCGCTGCATGGAATCACCTTTCGAGACCAATTAACAAAATGACAGTCCCAGTGTTCATGATGGGAGGTCCCAAAAAGCCCATGTTAAAAATATGGTGCAAAAAAAATCCAAAAAACGGGCATGTTACAAGCTTGTGTTGCGCAGTTTCTACGCACACTCATAACTTCACCAAGTTTTAATATTTTCACTCCAGTTTCAACATTGCCATTTTTTCACACCTCCTCATGAACAGTATAGCTGTCATTTATCACATCCTGCCTGAAATGTGTTTTTGCACCTGTGGTGCAGAATGGCGCGGTTGCTGTGCAAAATCAACTTTCAGGATGGATTAACAAAATCACAGTGCCAGTGTTCATGAAGGATTTCAAAAGCCCATGTTGAAATCTGGTTAAAAATTCCCAAAAATGGCCACGTTATGAGTGTCGTTATTGCATTCATACGCTCATAACATTACCAATTTTCATATTTTCTCCCGATTTTCAACACTACCCTTTTCCACCTCCTCATGAACAGTATACAGTACAGCTGTCATTTTTCACATCCTGCCCAAAACATGATTTTGCACCTGCGGTGCATAATGGTATGTTCGCTGTGCAAACTCAACTTTTGGGACAGATTAACTAAAATGACAGTGACATTGTTCATGAGGTGGGGTTCCCAAAAGGCCATTTAGAAAATTGGGTAAAGAAAATCCTGAAAATGCCTGAGTTATGTGCATCCATTGAATTGTAGTGCCTTTTGGCTCCCATATCTTGAAAACGATTTGAGATATGGATTTTTTGCTTTTCCCAGCAGCATCCGTGGAGGTTTCAAAGCCATGATTACAACTGCAGTGGAATTTTTTCCATAGTTGCTATGGTTACTGAGATATTGCCAGATTAGTGTTACAAGGGTTACTTTTCATGACTATAGGGCTGCAGTATGTTAGTACTTATGTGCAGTGGGGCTTGAGGCAGAGGGGCCCGGCTCCCTGTACACTATCATTATGTAACAATGGTGGCGTGAGGGGAGCACAGCCCAGAGTGCATGTGCTCCCACAACCACATACCAGTTACCTTACACTTTCTCAAAAAGAAGGGAAAATCATTGCAAAAAAACTACGTTAATGCATCAGTTAGGATTTTTATTAAAGTGTCAAAATCTGGGAAATTCGTCGTAAGGGTTATCAACCCTACCACCCCACCCTACCCTCAACACACCAAAAGGCATCAGGGTGTGTCTTGGGGGTGTTGGGCCTAACTCTCACCCCATTCTCCTATACTGTACCATCTCATCTTGTTTACACATGGAATTGGGTGAGAGTTAGGGCCGATGACCCCAAGGCGCACCCTGATCTCTGTTGGTGTGTGGAGGGTGGGGGTGGGGTTGTAGGGTTGGTAACCCTAACATTGAACTTGCCAACTTTTGACACTTTAAAAAAAACCCTAACTGATGCATTAACACAGTGTTTTGCAATGAATATATATATATAGTATATATATATATATATATGTATATATATATATATGTAATAGATAACCCACTCTAAGGTGTACATTGTTATGCAGAAGGCCACAGGCTGAGTGCATCAACCATCCAAGGCATGCATATATCAGAGCATGACCGCACACCCTAGAGTGGGTTATCTATCTTATAAAATGGCAAAATTGCTTTTGAGGGGGGTGAAAGTGCAGGTGTGCGGTCATGCTTTAATACACACATGGTCATGTGATGTATTTCAACAGACATGATTTTTGCTAACTATTTTATATATATATATATATATACACACACACACAGTATTATATATATATATGTGTGTGTGTGTGTGTATATATATGTATATAATCTGTATGTGACTAATTAGGCACTTGGAGTGACAACTGCATGCATTTCCTTTATGGCCAACTAGAAGGCAGGCAAGAGACCTTGCTGATCTTTGAACCTGGTCACTACATTCAGGCTAATGAACTTCTTTTTAAATGAATGCTTTGCTGCATGGCACATATCCCTAATGTACTATGTGTAAAAACAGGACTCCTTTTTCTTCTTGATTAGTTTGATTTGTTTAGAATTATGATGTCAGGTAAAAAAACACTCAAAATGCTGCACAGTCACTAGTAGATGTCAGCCTATTACATATTAAAGAAACACTTGTACTGTAAGTAACTGACACTGACATCAGCTACAGTAGTAGAGCAAATCTGCCATCTATGGACTAATCTCACTTCCTCTCTGCTCCTCATTTTCTCCCTAAAAGCTTTACTCCATCAATTTACTTTCCATGTTTACACCTATTACTAAAATGCCTGGAACTATTCCCTATCCTCCTCTTCCTCCTCCTCGATCAACCCTATAGCACTGCTCTTCCTTTCCGCCTGCCTCTCCCCCAGATTCTCCTTCCCTCATCACCATCTCTCCAAGTCCATTCTCCCTTCTCCCCCCCCGTCTAACTTGGTATCTTCAGTCTTCTCTTACAGTATGTGGAATGCTCTGCTTCTAAGTTGTAAGTCATCATCCTGTGCCCTCACTTGGAGTTTGCCTGTATTGTTGTATTTTACTCTGAATTTGCTACAAATACTATTGCCTTTATATTCTATTTATAATGTACCCCATTTCTATACTTTATTTGTATTTACATCCTGCCCCCCCCACCAATGTCCTAGGAAAAAACTGATATTTCTAATCAATGTCCTTTTCACCAGTTAAAGCTGTATACCACCAATTGAAACTGTGTACCTCCCCATTAAAACTGTATACTTCCAAAGGGATACCAGTACACCTCCAGAGGTATACAACTTTTGTACCATAGGGGGAACCTCCCCCAGTATACCTCCTAATTAAAGCATGCATATTGTAATTGTCCCTGATTTTCATGTGAGAGCTCAGGGCCCAGAGGTCCATAAGTGTAGAGACAGTGTAATTAACACTCATCTCCCTGTAGGAACACAGGGCCCTTTGGGCACTGCACTGCCATCAATCCATAATGGTATCCATTTATCTATAAGTGTAGAGACATTGTAATTAACTCTTTTCTCCCTGTGAGAGTGCAGGGCCCTCCAGGCCCTGTGCTCCAGGCCCTGCAATCCAATTACTGCATAATGGAGGGCTCTGCACTCCCATTACTGTATAATGGTGTCCATATGTGGTAGGGCAGGGCCCTCTGGGCCTTGCGCTACCATATACCCATAAGTGTAGAGACAGAGCGCATGCCTAGAGACATTTCAAGTAACCCTTGTGCTACAAATGGCACAATATCACAGTAACTTTAGGAACACTGAAAAAAATTCCACTGCAGTTGTAATCTTGGCCTGGCAACCTGCATATTTGCTTAGTACGCCTAACGTGTACTAAGCTGCGTTTATCGAAAAATCTGTATCTCAAACAGTTTTCGAGATATAGCCTCCAAATGGTACCGCAACCACCACAATGTTATCCTATGGGAAATTGCCAAACTTTGGAATGTTATAACTATGGAACCTGATGTAAATTTTATCACCAAACTAGCAAAAGGTGCATCTGTGGGGTAAGCTCTTTCTACCCTGCAAATTTCAGCCCAAAAGACCTAACCAGGTTTTTTTTGCAGTGAAGTGCAAAAGAAACAGCATTTTTTCGAAATTACTTTTGCACATTTATGAAAGTTTCAAATAATTTGTGAAAGTTTCATGAAAACTTCCACACATTTATGGCCTCCTACTATCGCACAAAAACTTTGCATGGGACATCTAACTTTTTCCCATAGGAAATAATGGGAAAAAACAAAATTAAATAACTTTTGATTGGATTAATATTTTTGCACCAAACCTTCAAAAGGCACCTCTGTGGGCCAAAGGCTTTCAACCCCCCAAAAATTCACATCAATACCTACAGCCATTTTCAAGATACAGGAGGACAAAGAAATGAGAAAAAGTTGGTAAATTTTGGGATATTTGAAGTTCAATACCTTTTTAACCGTTCAACGGATTTGCAGAAATATGGCACACCAAGAGACCTTCTGCTAGAAAATATGCATGCCAAATTCCATGCAAATCCATTGAAAGGTTCCAAAGTTATAGAGATTGAAAAATTCAGGTTTAACATAGAAGTTACCTTTCACCTAATTATACTGGCACTACTGCATCAGTATAATAGATTTTATATATATATATATATATATATATATATATATATAGATATATAGATATATAGATATATATATATATATATATATATATATATATATATATACACACATTTTAAACATTTAATAACTGAGAAAGGCACACTGAGCCTGGGGAAGGGGGAAAGGGATATAAGGCAGAAACTACATAATAGATACATGCGATAAATATACCGTTACGTAAGTTATACAGTGAAGTATTGTACATTCAGATGGAATAGTATCATACAATTCTGAGGATTAGATTACTATCTGCAAAAAACATTTGGCATGAGGCTGGGCCTGTGAGTGGCTAGGAGCAGGTGCAGGTGCAGGTGGGGAGTGGAAGTTGTTGGATTTGGTATTTGAAGCAGTTGTGAGATGGTGAGTTTCTTAAGAGAGGTAGAAGTTGTTCCATAAAGAGGGGAATCTGTAAGTGAAGGCAGATTTGCCAGTGGACGAGGAAGGTTTGGGGAGGAAGAAAAATTGGGAGTCCCTTGAGCCAGTGAGTGTGGGGAAATGGCAGCTCATGTTAGCCTCTCTGCCAGGTAAGGATGAGCAGGTCAAACTAGAGTTTGAATATGAAGGAGATGGAGTGGCTGAAGCGACGATGGGATGGGGTGGTATCCTGAAGGAAGAAAGGAGAGTACAGTGGTGGGTTCTGAAAGGGGAATTTGTGGCAAAGCAGCAGAAAGCATAGAGGAGGGAGTCGAGCCTGGATAACAAGGAGGAGGGGGCAGTGGCATACATTATGTCAGCATAGTCGAAGATGGGAGTGATGATTTTTGTTAATAATATGTGTCTAATGGGTAGTGGGAGGGCATCATGATTTCTGTATAGTAGGCCTAGCTTAGGGCAGCGCTTCAATGTGATGGCATCAATGTGATTTGAGAAGTTTAACTAGGGGTTGAGCCGTACTCCTAGATATTTGTACATAGAGACAGTGTTTAGTGGGGTCCCATCTAGGGAGGTGACAGCAAGTGTACAAGATAGTCTTGCAAGTTTTTGAGCAGACCAGAAAGTTATAGAAACAGTTTTGGATGAGTTCATTTTGACATGGTTTGTGTGAAACGAAGACTGCATGTTGTGAAAATCGTGTTGCAGTCATAATTGAACGTTGCTTAGAACGGGGCCAGATGTGAAAAGAATGGTGTCCACGTACTTGTGGATGAGGGTGCCTGAACAGACAGATGGGAGGTCATTATTAAATAGAGAGAACAGAATGAAACATAGAAACATAGAAACATAGACTCTGACAGCAGATAAGGACTGCTAGGCCCATCTAGTCTGCCCATTTCCCTACCTACAGGATAGGCCGCAGATCCTAGTTAACCAACAGCCTATATCTTCCTGCCCCCCACAAGAATTGCCTTATGTCTGTCCCATGCATTCTTGAATTCTCCCACAGTTTTAGACCCCACAACTTCCTCAGGAAGGCTGTTCCATGCATCCACTACTGTCTCTGTGAAATAATACTTCCTCACATTGCCCCTGAACCGCCCTCCTTCTATCTTTAAATTGTGTCCCCTTGTTCTTGCAAGTCTCTTTTTCTGAAAGATGCTACCCTCTTGGACTTTGTTGATTCCTTGAGGTACTTGAAAGTTTCTATAATGTCCCCTCTCCTTCTTTCCTCAAGGGTATACATATTAAGCTCCTTTAGTCTCTCCTCATACAGCTTCTCTTGCAGACCCTGCACCATTTTAGTTGCCCTCCTCTGGACTGCCTCTATCCTGTCTATGTCCTTGCGAGATGGGGTCTCCAGAACTAGACACAGTATTCCAGATGGGGTCTCACCAACTGTCTGTACAGAGGATAACAACTTCCTGTTTTCTGCTGCTGATGCCTCTCCTATACATCCCAGTATACCCCTGCCCTCTACTGCCTTCTCACATTGCTTGCCAACCTTAAGGTCATCTGATATGATTACCCCAGGTCCCTTTCCTGTTTTGTTGTTGTTGCTACCTCCCCACCCATTGTGTATTCTTCCCTGGGTTCTTGTTTCCCAGGTGCATTATTTGCACTTTTTGCATTGAATCCTAGCTGCCATATGTCTGACCATTCCTCCAACCTTGCCAAGTCCTTTTCATCCTTTCCATGCCTCCTTGTGTATCAACCCTGTTGCAGATCTTTGTGTCATCTGCAAAAGGCATACTCTCCTTCAGTCCCTCTGCAATGTCACTGATAGAAGACATTAAAAGGACTGGACCCAATACTGAACCTGCTGGTACACTAGTAACCGCCCTTTCTTCAGAGTGGACTCCATTTACAATTACCTTCTGTGTCCTGTTGTCCAGCCAATGTTTTACCCAGGCTACCACCCTGGGACCCACTCCCAGGCTGGTTAATTTGACTAATAATCTTTTGTGTGGGACTGTGTCAAATGCCTTGCTAAAGTCTAGGTAGGCCATGTCCACAGCCCCTCCCTGGTCTACTACTTTGGTCACCCAGTCAAAGAAATCTATTAGATTCGTCTGACATGACTTTCCCACTGTGAACCCATGCTGCCTTGGATCCTGTGCTCCACTGACCTCTAGGTACTCAACTATTCTTTCCTTCAAGTGACTCCATCACTTTCCCTACCACAGAGGTCAGACTGACAGGTCTGTAGTTTCCTGCCTCTGTCTTGGTCCCACTTTTGTGAAGGGAATCACATCCGCCTTCCTCCAGTCCTCGGTACCACACCATCCTCCCATGATTTATTAAAAAGAGTAGCCAGTGGTTTCACTAGTTCCTTCCTTAATTCTTTTAGAATTCTGGGGGTGAATTCCATCAGGACCCATTGCTTTGTCCACCTTCAGTTTTGGGGTTCTTGCAGAACCCTTTCTTCTGTGAGAGGACTGGGATCGACCCCTATCAGAGTGCTTCTGTTAATTGGATTAGGCACTTCCCCTCCTCTTTTGTGAATACTGAGCAAGAAATATTCATTCAGTATTCCTGCTTTTCACTGTCCCCTCTGCCCACCACCGTTCATTCTATTCAGCCTCACTATCCCTCCCTTTGTCTTTCTCGCTCGCTGATGTACCTATAAAGGTTTTATCCCCCTTCTTAACTGAGTTGGCTATCTTTTCCTCAGTTTGGCCTTTGCTATTCTGACTTCCTCCCTGCTTCTTTCTGCCTTAACTGGTACAGCTCTCTGTCCTGCTCCTTCTGTGTTTCCTTATACTTCCGAATGCTATCTTTTTCTTCTGACTTTCACAGCCACCTCTCTTGAGAACCATAGCAGCTTTTCTTTCATTTTGATGTGTTTATTTGCTTCACACAAAGGCTTGTTGCCTCTGTGATGGCAGTTTGATAATTCCCCATTGTTGCTCCACCTCCTTCTAGCCTGTTTGCTAGTGCTTTCTGAGGCACTCTCCCATCTTGCCAAAGTCAGCCCTCCTAAAGTCCAGTACCCTCACTTTTGTATGGCTGACTCTTTAGCTGAGTTGAACGTGAACCACACTGTTTGATGGTCACTTGTCCCCAGATGGCAACTCACTTCTAGATCTGAGATCCTCTCACTGCCCCATTTGAGAGTATGAGGTCTAAGATTGCTCCCTCATGAGTGGGTTCGAAACTAGCTGTCTAATGCCTGCCACCTGTAGGGCATCAAGAATGGCCCTGCTCTTGGATGTGGCTGCAGCAATGTGCTCCAGTTAACATCTGGCATATTCAGGTCTCCATCAACAGTATCTCCCTTTCTCTGCCATTCTAGAATGCCTTCCATCATATCCTTGTCCATTCCTTCCCCTGACATGGGGTCTGTACCTAACCCTGTGCGGATTGTGGTGCCCTTTCCAGTCTCAAGGTGACCCACAGTGCTCCTCTCCTCCCCTGTTTACTCTTTGTTCAGTTGCTTTTATCCTTCCTTTACATGAGAGCTACTCCTCCCCTCTTCTCCCTCCCTGTCTCTCCTGTAGGTTATGTACCCTGGTATGTTAACATCCCAGTCATGGTTCTCTGTGTACCATGTTTCTGTGACTGCTTCCGATATCCAGGCATCCTCTTCCATTAAGGCCACCAGCTCAGGGACTTGTTGCCCAGACTACGGGCATTGGTACTCATTACCCTCCATTTCCTGATGGCCTTACCCCTTTTGCCCCATCCCTGTCCTTCTTGCCTTGTCACTTTCTCCATTTACCACTGCCCTTCTCCCTATCGACACCTCCATGTTGATGTTTGCCACACTTACCGTGATTGTTTGGGAGGCTAGGATTTTCTGCTCCTTTCCAGTGCCTCCCCTTGGCTAGTTTAAAAGCTTGCCAATGAAGCATTTAAACTCATCACCTAGGATCCTGGTTCCCTCCCGGACAGATGCAGCCCATCATGCCAGTATAGGCTTGCATCACTCCAGGTGGACCCCAGTCCCCAATGAAGCCAAATCCTGAGCTCCACACAGTTTTCAACCACTGATTGAATCCCATGATGCGGAACACCTAGCCTCTCTATGCCATAGATGGGTAGCACCTCCGAAGGTTACCGTCGTGCTACTTGACTAGGCCCCTCACAATTCCACAAACTCTTCCTGCACTTCTCTAATCCTTTCTTAGCCAGGTCATTTGTCCCTAAGTGGACAATGACATCGCTCCCTCCCTGTGCAGCTGCTCTGGCAATTCTGAGGATTCGCTCCCTGTCCTCCAAGCCATGGCCAGGCAGCACTTACCTCCCTCCCCTTCCTTGCCCAGTTCTACCTTCCTAACAATGGAGTCCCCCACCAGGAGTTGTTTCCTTCCCTGCAGGGTCCCCTGCCACCCTCCTGTGGGTCTCCTTTGTGGGAGTTCCCAACATCCTCCTTGGTCTCCACTGCAGGTGCCTCCATAGAGGAACCACACTTTGCCAGAATGGCATAGGGATGTGGAGAGTACAACTGGAGGGATGTGCCTCTGTTCACCACCCTCACCCTCCCTGAGCCCACTGTGGTCCAGCCGCTCCTCTTTCTTGGCAACCTCTGAGGCAGCGGCAGTGGACTGGTGGCCCCTGGATGGAAGAGGAGGTCCCACAAATCCTGGCCAACTCAGCCTGGAGATGAGGCAACCTCCTCCCTCAGCCCAGAGAGGTGCCTGCAGATGGGACAACACCGCATCCTCAGAACATCTCCCGGAAGACTGCTGCTCCACAGCCACTGCACTGCACCACTCCAATCATGTCTTATTTCTGGCCCCTTAACTGTTTGCAATCCTTACTCTTTCCTCCTGTTTTTCTCTCTCTCCTTACTTTCTGCCTGTGTTCCCTTTAAGCTCCTGATTGTCCTGTTCTGAGACAAGAATATCCTATATTTCTCAGTAGACCCCTTACTTGTTCAGAGAAGACCTCCAGCAGCTAGAGGGGCGGAGGCTACTCTTGCCCTTCTAGGATGGTGGGTCCTTGGTGGTTCTGTGATCACTCACTTCCTGCCCCTAAACAGGAAGTTCCTGTTGTCAGTCAAATCCTGTGCCTATAAAAATAGAACTAGCTTTGGGGCCTAAAATCGAGCCCTGGGGGACACCAGCTGGTATTGGGGGGGTAGTGTAGTCTGTAATCCTGACTGACTGGAGCCTATTTTCCATATGCATTTTATCTGGGGTTTGTTCTCCGGTCCCCAGCATCCCACACCCAACCCTCCCAGCGATCCTTCATGGGTTACCCCCCCCCCGTGACAGGGCTGCGGTGAAGATCTGAACCACTGAATTGCAGGAGGGGTGAGTCCCCATTCTCCTATACTGCACCACCTCAGCTTATTTACATAAGTAATTGGGTAAGAGTTAGGGCCATCGATCCCACCGCACACCCCGATGCCTGTTGGTGGGGGTGGGGTGGGCATGGGGTGCAAGGGGTGGCAGCCCTAACACCGAATTTCCTCACTTTTGTCACTGCGGAACAACCCTAACTGATGCATTAAACTGAGTTTTTTGCCATGAATATATATATAGATAGATATATATATACTGTATATATAGATAGATATAGATACATATATAAATTTGATTTGCAGTTATTTATGACATTTTTATAAGAAACTGTAGAGAGGGCTGGTTCCCTGGTGCAGTGACAGTCCATCACACTACCACATTAGAAACCGGGTTGAGATACAAGCGCTAAAATCCCACACTGGGACTGGTTGGTGCCAAGAGCATTGCAGAGGTGTGGTATTCAGCTCGCAAAGGGGAGGGTGCAGGTTGTTTGGCATTCACATGCTCCCTGCTGGATGTCCAAGGGGAGAGATTCAGCTGTGTAGGCAAGTAATTTTTTTGAAAGTGCAGAGTGACTAGTTGTATTGGTCCTTGGAAAATGGGAATCACTGGATAGTTTGATACCTTTTATTGGCCCAGTATATTTCTTGTGCAATGATGGTACAGTACACAAGATTTCAAGGCCCAACAGGTCCCTTCATCAGGTACAACAGCATTCAGAACTGAAGAAGCTGAATTTATATTCAGAGTTACAGTGTTTCAAAATAATTTATGGCAGGATAGTTTAGGTAAGGTGAGAAGTGTTAGAATGCAGAGTGAGTGACAATGGAGAGGAAACAGGTCAGCAGTGAGGGAATGCCGTTGATGAAAATGCTAAGAGATATTTATATGAGAGAGGCATGATAGAGGCACAGAAGTGGTAATGAAAGAGAATGTGAAAGGTATTGCACCAGGAACACAGGAAGGGGTGCCGGAAGTCAATCGAAATGCACATAATATGGGGGGAGATGGAACAGAAACCAGAAATAAACTGGAAATAAGATGGATGCATGTTAAGCAATCAGTATGAATGTACAAGCATAACTTAATAACACAGGTGTTAGAGTTCTCCATAATGTGTCATAAATTCAGTGTCCTAGGATCCTTAATGAGCATAGCTCCTCAAGGTAACCAGGTTGCAAGGGGTGCCAAGTAGTCACTGCAACCACTTAGAGTCAGACCTTGCTTTTGTATGGGGCTTGTGATGTTTTTGGACCACACAGATGAATAAGTTGTTGTTGATGTGAACATAATTAAAAGCCTTTAAAATGATGTTCAACAGTAAATACAAGCATTTTATTAGAAATCTGTTCTTTGAACAAAAAGGTAGGAAACTTGCCCATAGTTCTCCACTCTGTCCCACACTTGCTGTACTAAAAGCTAAGAATTAAAACCCCACAAAATGACAGACACTCACACTAACCTACAAACATCACTGCCTTGTATCCTAAGGCCACTCTTGGGAGCCAAGTATTGTGTGCATCACAAAGGGGATGATTATAAAGCCTCAAAGTACCTGGTGAAGTAAAGCATGATTGTCTTACGTACAAGTCAGCCTGATAACAGTGAAATTCATGACACGTCTTTACAGCATTTGTGCTTTAATGTTTATGTCGAAGATTTTAAAACGTGTGATAAACCAGTGCTCGTTGTCTTTATTGCAGACTACAAAGCATTTGAAGAAGCAGCTGAGCATTTCCAGCCATACATCAAATTCTTTGCCACTTTTCACAAAGGGGTAAGTACTCTAATGGCAGGCAGCACTGTGCTGAATGCACAAGTTCTAGAGCAGTTCCTGCATTGAAATACATTTTATTATAATACTGCATCTCTTCTGGGAACATGGGAAGCTGTGCACAGACATCTTCACTCAAATTAGCTCTGTTTGATCATTTTCTTTGACAAAAAATAGAAGTCAGAGCTGAATGTTTGTCTTAATTCCCTCCATGCTCATTTCAGTTGTCATCCTGTTTATTATGGCAGGGACAGTGATAGAATATTTATGAGATGGTGGAAAAGGCCACAGATGGTAAAACAGTGGCAGAATGTCCACATTCAAATGTTCAACCTTATTTGTGACATAAATTATTTAAATGATGGAGTTTTTAGTAAAATATAATGTAAAGTGAGACCGATTTGTCAGTGCAGAGGCAGTATGTTCAGTACATTCCACTTGACAGCTGCCTTGCAAGTGTCGAAAAGGCAGTCTGGTCTCATTTTAAAGATGGTTTTGATATATTTATATGGTCTAAATATTTCTGCTGTAAACAAAGCAAAACAAATTAGAAAATGTAGCACAGAACTGAAAAAGAGATTGTCTCCAAGCCATTTTATCTATGGACTGGACTCATCTTTTTTTGTAGATTAGTTCCATAATTTTTATATTTTTTTACCTTTTTTTGTAACTGAAACAGTACAAAAATGCCTTTAAACCTGAATTATCAGAATTAAAAAAAAAAAGTTCATCATCCCTGGTCAACATATATGTGAGATATGATTCAATTCTGCAGCTTAGATGAGTTCAGAACAGAATTCTCAAGAATGGCATCTTCGTCAGAATATGGATGTCTATCAGTTTAATTTAGTTAAGAAATTTCTTTATTTTATTTAAATAATAATACGCTACAGGGTGTGCAGTAATGCTTAATTAATGTACTCTCCAAGCGGGTGGTGAGGCATGAGGCACAGCCAAGTGTGTTCAACCACCTCGGTTTTGTGGCAATTTATGGCATTGTCACACACCCTAGAGTGTGTTATTGTGCTTATGAAATGGTTTAAAAGTATAAAAAATAAAAAGCTAGAAAAAAGAAAGTAAAATTTGAACTGAGCTGTAAAGTGACATTAATGCCTGCTTGTGTGACCAGTTTTGACTTATCAGTTTGTTTGTTTGATGTGTGCTATTTTATGTTCCAGTTTATTTACCTGTAACAACATATCAGTGAAGTGACACCTCCTTGTCACTGAGGCCTCTGCTTCTCCCCAAGGTTACCTCTTGGAGGACTGAAGCATGGGGGGAGTAAATGACTTGTTTAAGGTCATACAGTGGAAACGTGGCCCTTGAGGGAATATGAACCTGACTGTCCTGGTTCCTAAACCTGTACCCCAATCTGTGTTAGACCACGCTGGCCCCTCAAATGGATGGTCAGATTAGCTGGGACCCATCTGAATTGAAAGTATGATTTGCCCTGAATAAGATGATTTTGTTCTGTTCTACGCCTATATGGCACCTTCTTCTTTATCTAGGTCTGTGGGATCATAGGATGGTGGTATCCCAAAATAAGATCCACTATATAGCTGGATATATTGAAAGGAAATCTCCATTTATTTCAATTGCATTTCTGTGCTATTTTTCATCTATTATGATTAGGGTTGGGCTGACCAGTTCAGTCAAATTCAGAACCCACCCAGATCTGATGCTATCCAGTGCAGTTGGGTAGATCAGGATCTTTTGACTGGAGTCTTTTATCCAGGTCCACTCTCACTCTGTTCACTGGGTCCACTCTTTCACTCTGTTCACTGTGGTGCAATTTAAAAATAAAATAAAATTAAAAAATAAAAATCACCTCTCCCATCTTCCAAGACACTACCTTGACTGATATACAGAAGAATAAATGCCACAATAAAAAAATTATCTTTCATCCGGCCAACAGCATGCTACCCACATGCACTAGTGCCTTTTTTTTTTTTTTCTTGCAAAACGAGATGGTGGCAGCAGTCAGTGAAACAGACAGGAAGTCTGTGCAGGTGGGAAATGTTGCAGTCACTCTGAAGGTGAGACAGTGTGTGTGTTGGTGGGCGAACGGGCAGGAGGACATATGGGCGAGTGAGCAGACAGATAGACATATGAGTGAGTGAGGGGGCAGATGGATTTATTGGTGAGTGAACAATTGAAAAAACAGCTGGCCAGTTGGGTGAGTGGGATATAAGAGAGTGAGACAATCATTGCATCAAGTTTGTCACAAATATTGAGTCTGTGCAGATAGTGTGGTGAAATGGGGAGACGGGATGCTGACAGATGTTGCATGGCCTTGGCAAAAACGTACCTAAACTCTTCAGTCCCACAATATGAGGGAGCAGGTATGTCCCTCATTTTGCCCCTTAGAACTGCTCTGCCCCACTTCTGCCCTACAATTGATAAGGTGCTGCTGCTGCACAGACAAGGTGCTGTAAACCCAGGCGTGGGAAAGGGTGTGCAAACCAGCAGATAGGGCATTGTTGTAAGAGTATATAGGGCAAGTAAGCTATGGCTCAAAAGTTGATTTATGTGGGTGCATTGGACCCTGGCATTGTGATGGCTTCCACTGTCTAATCCATATCCCAACAGATGCTGTAATTTGCTATTACACTGACTGTACCCACACTAAATTACATTCTTATGCCTTTTGTTATGTTATCACTTTACCTGTGTGTATATATATATATATATATATATATATATATATATATATATATATATTATATGTATATATATATATATATTATATATATATATATATATATATATATATATATATATATATATATATATATATATATATGTATGTATATAGTTTCTCTTTTGTGCTTGCCCTCCTGGGCCAAATAATGAAATGAGCCTTACAGTGTTCTTCATGGACACGAATTTCTAAATAAATAGATGAATACTTGTGCACTGTTTAAGTGAATGAACTATGTACTGCTATGATATTTTTTTGCTGTTATTGTACATTCAATGAAGTACAGTACAACTAATGTGGGGGGCAGCAAAGATGAGCCAAAAATTGTTCTGGTATAACATTTTTCTCTACATAGCTATGAGTAACATTGGGGGCCTGTCAGCATAGAATGGGAGAGGGGGCAGGGTTTATATACTGTGAAATGGTGCATTTCAGCAGATGGGGGTACAGATGTGTATATTGAGTTGGAGTGGGTGTCTGCAGATGTGGGTAAGGATGTTTTTATATTGGGGCAGTATTGAGTGCTTCTGCATAAGGGGGGCAGAACTTTACATATGGGGCAGGATTGGCATCAGCACTACCAAATAGGAAGGCCTGAGGGTTTGCATACTGAGTTATAGTTGGTGAAGGAGATGTGTGTAATTAGTATCAGCAGATCAGTGGAGTATGAGAATGCATGTTTTGTGATGGGGATGGTATCTGTCTCTTGATCAATCAGTCAAGCCAGGGTGTGGAGTACAACAGAATCCTCTTCAGCAGAGAAAAATGGGAGATAAAGCAAAACAAATGGACAGAATGGAGTCAGAATCACAGACCAACACACTTGGGTTATCAGAATACTTTATTTTCTATTTTTAGGGCGCGTAGTGACTGTTTTCAGGCATTAATATTAATTTCCTAAAGCTTCTGATTTAAATAATAATTAAACAGAACTTCTCAGGACTTTGGCCTGGAGCCTAATCCTGGGAATAAAGGTCAAGACCTTTTCCGGGTCTGCCCATCCCTAATTCTGATATAATAACAGGGAAGTGTTTTTTTTCCCATAGGGGAACTAGGTTATAATTCAACGTTATAACCAGTTGGTTGTAACAGTGAACATGCATCGGGTTTCCCTCACTCCATGCATGTGCCAGCTGCCGTCCGTACAAAAAAAAAAAACATTTTTGGGAAGTACACTTTTGAGAGGAAAAAAAAGTAAACATTTAAACAGCCACTCCAACCTGACCACGAACTGTGCATAAACCTGACTGCAGCTGCTCAGTGGTATATTTTTATTTTATATAATTGCTGTAGCAAACAAATGCTCCCCAGCACTTATACAAAATAAAACATGGGGTGGTGTGTAAAACTTGAATTTTACGCATACCCTCGGTGTTGGATGCTTAAATAAACCCCTCAAGCTTCGCTCTCAGGGTTTATGTGACATCCAACACCTCAGATGTGTATAAAATTCTCATTAAACTCACCACCCCATGTATTATTCTATATATATCTGGACAGTCTGCATCATATCACTGGCTGCTACTGTAGCAGCCTCCAAAATAAACAATTTGAAAATATTTATATTACTTTTTTTATCACTGTGAAATCACTTACTAAACATACATTTGGAGAGACACAGCCATGTGCCATGATTTGCTATGCAAATGTTGTAACACTTAATTACCTTTATTTTTGCTTAGGAGAAATCATATCTCAAAACGGTAGAAGATATAAACAAGCAGAATGCTACACTCATTTTTTATAACACTGACCAATATACACAATTAAATTTAATTTTAGTAGCAGTAGGCAAGCTTTGTGTAGCAACTTATGTCCGATGTGAACATTAGCAGATGTTGTTAGGGTGGGGAACATCTAAACAGCCCTGTACAATTTATTCAATAACTTGTTAAGTAGAGTTCCATGAATCATTCCCCCACCACCACCACCACTTAAAATGAACTTTTTTCTTGTCATATCTCTTTTTGTCTCTACTTTTTCTCTTTTTGTTGTTCTCTTCATAGATGTTCTATTCAATCTTCTTCCCCTTATTATTTTTTTCTGTCCCTTTTAGTTCTATGCTAATTTTTTCACATTTTTTTCTCTTTTTAGTTACTATCTCCTTTCTATGCTCTCTCTATCTTCTTTATTATCTTTCGGTGCTTTTGCAGGCAGAGTGTTCAAGGAAGAGTTTGGGTTACTAGATGGGAAAGAAAGATTTGCATAACGTGATTATTTATTTATTTATTTATTTATTTATTATTGAAAATTGGTGACTGGTAAAGGTACACTGAGCTGAGGCTCATTTCCATGTTTGAACCGGGGGAGAGGTACAGAGGATATAAAATACATAGCACATACATAATTCACAGCTACACCAAAGTGCAAATCAGAGAATATGACGATACAGGAGCCTCTCTTCATGCTTGCGCACAGAGCTTCTTTGTCTTTTCAATTGTTTTTTGTTTTAATTGGGTTCACCATAACATAACCCAGATAGACCACCTTAGGGTAGATGGTTCATTCCACTGGGGTGTCAAATAGATGAGGCATACTGATGAGTCCTGGTAGGACGAAACACGTGTCTATGTCTTCTGTTGGCACCCTTTGCAAACTGTGTGAGAGGCCTTTCGGCACCATGCATTTCTGCTTAAAGTTGAACCAGAATAATATTCTGTGGTGATTTGTATATGCAGCCCATGATGCTTTGCATTGTGGAGGCATGTGTGATTTTGTATTTCTTTGAAACTTGGCTTCCCGGCCAAATGCCCTTTGGGGTAACCATTTCCTCAGTGCTTGCGCACAGAGGTTCTTTGTCTTGTAAAAAAGGAGTGTTTATTATGGCAAACACGCCCATGGTTTCACTTGCTCTGCACATGCATCCGCCGCAGCTCTTCCTCCCAGACCGCTGGTTGCCTGTCTTTCCATCAGACCTGGAACCGCCACTCAGATTTGGCAGTAAGTCACTGCTACAAAAAAAATCAATAAATTATAATATACAAAGTAACATTTCAGCTCCCGGCAGTAATAAATTATCTTTTAAAAGTTGAAATAAATAAATAAAATGGGCCGTGGACCATGCACTCAAACCTAAGCGGACCACGGTCACACAGGAACATCTTCTTTATTTTATATAATTGCTGTGGGCAAAAAAGAAGACCCAGCAATTATGTAAAATAAAATATGGGGTGGTGTGTGTAAACTCAAAGTTTACACGCACCCTCGGGGTTCGATGCTTTTCACAAACCGGCCGAGATTCGCTCTCGGAGGTTTATGAAGCATCTAACTCCTCAGGTGTGTGTAAACATCTCATTACATAAACTACCCCATACTTTATTCTATATGTCCTGGATGTGTGGAACAGCTCTTAGCCTGGCAGCTGACATATCTATCTCTACCTCCCCACTACATCAGCATTGTGATCTCACTGACAGCGACATCACAGGTGACTGACCTGGCAGCAATGAGTGGCTGTTCCTAAGCAGCAGAGCAGCAGTGATGTCACAGTCACTGAGGTCACAATGCTGGTGATGCAGTGGGAAGGGGGGAATAGAGATAGATAAGTTAGCTGCCAGGCAGAATGCTGTCCTACACGTCATACCTACTAACATCAGGTAAATAATCTTCTAATTAAACAAACAGAAAAGAAAAAGTACCTCAGCTAAAAAACGTAATAGTTGACTGCTTTTAAAAACTAATATTAGTTTTAAGCAGCACACTAGCTCTTTCATGTATGGTCAAGCACTGTAAAGCCGCACCTAGTATCAGGCCTAAGCAGTGAACATAAAACTTACAATGACAATACCCAAGCAGTGACTAAAATATAAGATTGCAACAACAGGCTGGAAAGGTGCTATGCAGGATGGACTCACAGAATACTGACAGGACTTACGCCAGTGCAAACAAATCAGTTGAATTACTGATAAGTGGGATGCAAAGCTTATGCTGACGATTCCTGAAACAAAATTAAAGAAGACAATGCAAAATATGGGTGCACCCAGATAGGGTTATTCTAGGAGTCTGCAAAAACAATGGTAAAATGAAACTAAGGCTGCAGGAAGCACTTCTAGCAGACTAGCACAAACCCAGGGACTAGCTAGCAGACTATCATGAACACACAGCAGTACTAGGCAGAGTGGCTCTGTAAGACGAAAATATAGTTCCACCTAGAGAGGGTGTAATTACATTGTGCACAGACTGTATACCTTTAAGTAAAGCAGGTTCACACAGTCTTACATGGTTCTCAAAGGCTATGGAGATGCCTGACAGAGTTGGGAGGAGGCAGACCTGGGAAGCAGCATGATTGGCTTACAGCTGACTCATGGCTGACTCCAGGCAGACTCCTCAATGTTCTTTAGACTCCTCTATTTCCTTTGTGCTACAGTCCTTAGTGCAGAAGGGCCGCAGCAAGAAAGGGGCCTCTAGTGTATGACAACTTAAGCAGAGCAGTGTAGAATCACCTGCTAGCCTCCCAACTGGTGGAGATACTTGTGGGGGCCAAGTATGGGATGGCTGGATCTAGTGTCCATTCCAGGGGAGGGAAGAGTCAGATGGCAAAAGATTCACCCCTGCAACTCTGGTTTGCAGCTTGTTTGCAGACTGGTGCAGGAATCAGGCATATAGACAGACTAAAGTCCACAGTTTGAAAAATTATGCCTTGCTTCAGACCCATCCACAAGCCTCTCGATTGGTGGAGACACACTTGGGAGGTCAGGCAGCTGTTGGGGGATGGCTGGATCTGGTGTCCATTTGGGAGGAGGTATCGCCAGATGACAAAAGACTCACACCTACAACCCCGGCTTGCAGCTTGTTTGCATATTAAGGGCATAGCTGGTCTCACACTTTACCAAAGAGCATTCAAAGACATGTTTCTTCATTAGATTTATCATTTATTCCTGCTGAACAGTAGAATATTCCACCAGCCATAATGTGCACCCACAGTACACCCTCTTCTCTACGTTTCAAGCTGCCCTGGCTCTTTGTCAAGAGTTAAACAGGTTCAGTATGGCTTGTTCTTAAGTGCTATGCATGAGTCACATGATAAACTTACGATTACCTACCAATCATTGCAACCTTTAATATCTAGAAAGACTTACATTTAAAAAGCTTATCAGGCTGAACAATAATAATGATACGTAATACCCACAGCAAAACACACCAAAGGATATAAGTGCTTATGTAAGTAAAAAACGCTATTAGGTAATGGTGCATGGGAGGGGGGAACAAAGTTCAATACCAGAAGTTTAAACACACATTCTTTCAAGACTCTGAAGTACATACTTAAAAAAATGTTTAGCCAATACTAAAAATGAGCTCAAAATGAATTCATAGTAAAATTGTTTCAATAACGTATTAAGTACACCATAGTGAAAAGCGTAGAAAAACTAAGTTAAAAAACCTCCAGGTTTTGGTTATAATATAACTCAATACTCCTGGTGAAATTTTGGGGTTAATAAAGGGCTATTGATCCTGTAATTAAAAATGTACAGTTACCCCCAAGATCTGAACCATAATCTGGTTTCTGTGCAAATGTCTCAGGTGGCAGGAAATTCTCTGTGATCACATATTTTTTGTAATAAACTGAGACAAGGAAGAGCAGGGACATGGGAAACAAGATTGCAATGGGGATCACACAGTGCATAATAATGGCTAACAATACCTTGATGGCAGTTTACTGTATACAATATAATCAGCATAACCTATACATAACAGACAGTGTCAGATATTACTATCTATTGGTCAAGTATGGTTTTAACTGGAATTTATCATTCAGTCCTGGATATTGTAAGGCTCTCAAAGTAAATTGCCAAAAAATCTCTCTTTGGAATAAATGATTGTTCAGGTTTCCTCCTCTGGGGCCCAAAGATATGTTTTCAAGTCCTGTAAATTTGAAACTGTGACCTACAGTATGCCTTTTTCTGTGACATGAACGGCTACTACATTATTACAGTTCCTTTCAAGGTGTCTGTTATTAATAACCCATAAATGTTTCATATGCATTGTTTAAACTAACAGTCTTGCAAGCGTTACATTCAGCCATGTACACCACTGATTCAGTGCTACATGTAATCAGTTCCTTAATCTTTTTATTGTTGTGTGCAAACTGTGAGTTACTTGGACCAAGTAACTCACAGTTTGCACACAAAAATAAAACTATCTGATGTAAACAGACCTATAGGAAGCAACCCATGTGGCAAATGTATTGTGTGCAACTTGGTTCCCAGGAAAAAAGAATTTTCAAGCCCAAATTCAAGATTAAGGAACTGACTACATGTAGCACTGAATCAGTAGTGTACATGGCTGAATGTAATGCTTGCAATGCTTTTTACATTGGCAAGATTGTTAGTTTAAACAACGCATAGAAAACATTTAGGGGCTATTAATAACAGAAACCTTAAAAGGAACTAAACTAATGTACTAGCAGTTCATGTCACAGAAAAAGGCACAGGTCACAGTTTGCGATTTACTGGACTTGAAAAAGTTTCTTTGGGCCCCAGAGGAGGAAACCTGAACAACTGTTTACTCCAAAGAGAGATTTTTTGGCAATATACTTTGAGAGCCTTACAATATCCAGGACTGAATGACAAACAAATTGTGTAGTTGCCGTATTGGTCCTAGTAAGAACAGATCCAGAAGCAAATGGTGTGATACCTTGTATTGGACCAACATAGATGTTACAACAAAAGAACAAAGTACTCTAGCTTTCAGAATAACCAAGTCCTTCTTCAGAAGGACTGAATGATAAATTCCAGTTAAAACCATACTTGACCAATAGATAGTAATAGCTGACACTGTCTGTTATGTATAGGTTATGCTGGTTATATTGTATACAGTAAACTGCCATCAAGGTATTGTTAGCCATTATTATGCACTGTGTGATCCCCCATTGCAATCTTGTTTCCCATGTCCCTGCTCTTCCTTGTCTCAGTTTATTACAAAAAATATGTGATCACAGAAAATTTCCTGCCACCTGAGACATTTGCACAGAAATCAGATCCTGGTTCAGTTATTGGGGGTAACTGTGAATTTTTAATTACAGGATCAAGAGCCCTTGATTTAACCCTAGAATTTCACCAGGCGTATTGAGGTATATTATACCCAAAACTTGGAGGTTTCTTAACTTAGTTTTTCAACGCTTTTCACTATGGTGTACTTAATATGTTACTGTATATAAACAGTTTTATTATGAATTCATTTTGAGTTCATTTTTAATATTTGCTAAAGGTTTATTTAAGTATGCACTTCAGATTCTTGAAAGAATGTGTGTTTAAACTTCTGGTATGGAACCTTGCCCCCATGCACCATTACCTAATAGTGTTTTTACTTACATAAGCACTTATATCCTTTGGTGTGTTTTGCTGTGGGTATTACGTATCATTATTATTGTTCAGCCTGATAAGCTTTTTAAATGTGAGTCTTTCTAGATAGTAAAGGTTGCAATGATTAGTAGGTAACTGTAAGTTTATCATGTGGCTCATACTTAGCACTGGAGAACAAGCCATACTGAACCTGTTTAACTCTTGACAAAGAGCCAAGGCGGCTTGAAACATAGAGAAGAGGGTATACTGTGAGTGCACATTATGGCTGGTGGAATATTCTACTATTCAGCATGAATAAATGATGAATCTAATGAACAAACATGTCTTCGAATGCTCTTTGGTAAAGTGTGAGACCAGCTTTTTTCCTTTTGCCTGCACTACATTGTTTTGATTCTGAGGATCCACTTGCTTGCTCTGTGCGGTCCTTTCCTCACTTATATTAAGGGAATAAAAATGAATGAAAATTAAATTGCAAACTATACTTGCTGATTAAATAACGTGTAGTATTACTTAAATTAAAAAAAGTAAAGAAATAAGAATAACTTTTTTTAAAAAGTCATGTAATTTTATGTATTGATACAAAAATAAATAGCATCAGTATAATGTGTGCGATAACTGAAAAAAGTGTATCAATAATATACTTAAAAATAGGTTTCAAATGATATTGATACATACAGAATACTATTAACTTATAAATACCGTATCAATATGAGTGAGTCTTAAAACCTGACTCCAAGCTTTCATTTAAAAAAAAAGTTAGGTTTCTAGCCCTTACGGTTACCAAGTAAGACATTTCAAAAGATCATTTCTTTAAAGTGGGATCAATTTGAAATCATTTGGACTAGAACCACAATTTTAAAAGCATGGAATCAGATAAGTTGAGAAATCAATATATAATGTTGCTAAATCTTTCATATACTGATACATAAAACTATAAAATGGTTGAAAACATTTTTAATTACTGTAATGTAACAACTTATTATATCGAAATGTGTCAAAATATGAGAATTATATTATTGTGATCTAATCATATTGATCAGACTTCAAGCTTTCATTTAAAACAAAAATGTAAGTTTCTAAGTTGAACAATTCAAATGTTACAGCTTTAAAGTATCATTTTAGACACACTAAAATGTAATACTTTTTTTGTCAAAGTGGTTGGAAGATATTAGTGGTTGTTCTGTTTAAAGCAGCAGTGTATATTACAGGAAAAATGTTGACCTATACTTTTTTATTCCATTTTAGATTTCCCATTACCTATTGTCTTGAATGATATCCTTTTCCCCATTTTTGAGCAAGCTTTACCACATTTTTTACATTTAAAATTCAATTAATTTTATTTGATCACTGGGTAGGTACACTGGGCCACATGGCCCTTTTACAGGCATGACCTAGAAACAACATACAGAATAATATGTAACTCGGGTGCCATGTACCTACGGGCTACTACCCCTGTCCTGCAGACTCAAACAAGGTTGAGGGACCTGGGTTCTGGTTCTGATAAAAAAAGGAGGATTCTTTCCCAAAGGTAAAGTAAATAATGCGGTGCCTCCACCCAGAGTTAAATTTAAAGAGGGTCTGGCGATCAGATGATACAACCCCCTGGGATGCCGTACTTACCCACCTCCCCTCACAGTCACCCCACACCTGGAATTCCTGAAACAAAAAAACACCTTTCAATTCACATGCAGTTATTGACTGTAGCTAATAACATGCTCACTACTAACATGCGCACAAGTCAGCTGTAAAAAGGCTAACCAATAATTTATTTACACAGGGTAGGGTTAGGAAAAGGGAAAAAGGATGTCAAGGTGAAGCAACATTTTGCATTTTTGAAACATCAATGGCAATAATAAGAGCAGTGCCCACCCCCCAACAGCAATACACCAATATAGCCACTTCCCTACTGATACCAGTTTTCCCCTGCTGACTAAAGGGTATCTCCCCACTATCTTCACTGGCTACCCAGCCATTGGAACAGTGCAGACCCGATGATGTTGCAGCTGGTTGACCAGCGTTGGTGCACTTTAAATCAAACAACCCCCCCCCCCGGAAGGCCATGCAATTGCGAAAATGGCAAACTTAAATTCCTGACCCGATGGCCCACAGAAACTGTGGTGGAAAACTATTTACACTTCTCCCCAGATGCAGGGAAGCCCCTGCATTTACTCATGGTTCTGAAGAACTGTCACACAGGTTCTAGGAACAGCAGGCAAGCAAGAACTGGGGCTGTGAGCAGTGTAACCCTGTTGGCAGCAGGCTTGCCAGCTGAGTCGGGATGGACTGGCAGCTTGTCACCTTCTTACTTGCTTGCAGAGTCTGGCAGCTTGTCACCTTCTTTCTCGGCTGTGGAGGCAGGCTGGAAAGACCAGTACTGGGGACCAGTATGCTGCACTTCCATGCATCCAACCCTCAGGGGGGTGGGTAATGCCTAGCAGTGACACTACCTGGCTGATTCACCAAACCATCTTCCACTGGATGGAACTCTTCTGGAGATCAGGAAACATGCAGGCTGTAGATAGCTTCAGCCACACTGCAGCTGGAAGCTCTGGCAGAAAGTTCAACAGGAACACAGTCTTATTCTTCCTTCTGCATAGTAGCAGACTTAGGATGCCTCCTGCAACAGGTCTGGCTCATGGCAGAAAACAGGCACATATCCTCTCACCTCAATAGCCCAAACTTGGGCAAAAGAACAAATCTTCTCACTGTAGTGATGTAGACTTAAACCGAAGAGCGAATCTTCTCACTTTATCTTTCCCACTACTGTAAAACATCAGGCAGGTTTCCCTTGGCTCTTCAGCTGTACAAGCCTCCAAGTAGGCCTCTGTACTTATTCAGACATTGCAAGCATCCTAGGCAGTTTCCCTTCACTCAAGAAACTCCCGGCTGATGACCTTAACACTGGTCAAAAATGACATCTTCGTTCTGGAAAACTCCTTCCAGCCATTGGAAGGCAACACAGATCAACGCAGAACATCTCCTGGGCTGGTGGCTGTGAGAGCCCCACCTGCAGGTCTCTTTCTTCACACAAAGAACACAGCGAGGCTTCCCTTCCCTCAGGAAAACTTTCAGGCAACTTCCTTGCCCCTGGTCAGCAAATCAGTGCTTGGTTCTGAAACAGTTCCTCCCAGACATTGAAAGGACACACAGCACCTCCTGGGCTGGTGGCTGTGAAATCCCTGAGGCAGGCCTTCTTCATTTCTCCACACAACATCATGGAGCAAGAGGCAAGATCCCCCCTCCCTCTGGAGGGGCTCCAGCTGAACTGAACTAACTGACTCTGTTCTCAGGGTTTCAGGAGTGCAGGGCAATTCCTGATTGACCAGAACAGGCTTTCAGGGAGACATGGCAGCCTCTGATTGGCTGACATCGCTATCAATTTGAAAAATGAATATTCATGAGGCTCACTCAACACTCCATTGGTCTCTTGTATTGGTGCCAAGACAGTGTCTTTTTCTGCTCCCAGATGCCTTTGCTGCAGTCCTTTAGGGCTCCTGGATTGCTGATTGGCTGTAGTGTAGGTCAAAGGTGGCTAAAATGCCTGCTGGCAAACAGTTTTAAACAATGTCCCAACTCTGAGTTATCTTTACAGGCAAACCACATTGTTTTAACACACAGCTGCCCCAGCACTTTGTAGCAGCCCCTCTGCCCTGCTATCCAACTGCAGAGTGGGGTAAAAACAGGGCTTTCTTATTCAGTTGCTACCTCCATAGCACTATGCCCCTAGGCAGCAGAGAGGATTAATATTCATAAGGCACCATTGGCTGCTCTTAATTTACATGCACCCTGGCAATACACAGCAGCTAAGAGCACTTTCTAACTTTTTATTTTCTTGTGCCCACGTGCCTCCAGACCCGCTTTCACTATATCATATTCATAGGGGCTGGGGCACGGAGAGACAGAGAAGTGGCAGGCTCAGCCGGCGAAGTCGCTTAAACCACTGAGCACAGCAGCACTCACATGAAAAGCTAGCCAACCCACCCGCTTACACGCTTGTGCAGGAGCCAGCATGAATGTGTGCACGCTGAGCATCGGTGAGGTTGGCAAACTGCCAAATGGGTGGTTGTAATTTTACTTTACTCTTCCAGTCCCCTATTTAATTCTGGAGCTCGGGGCCGGCAAGAGCACAAATGGGACTACAGGAGAGGCAAGCAGATGGGAGGTGGCACGGTAAGTCCCACCTGTGGCGGGGTTACACATATATTAAAATACAGACATAAGATAATCATATCTACAAAATGCAGTAGAAGTATACAACCTACAAATTATTTAGAAGCAAGTACAAACCACAGAATTAAACAAATAACTTTTAAGATATTCCTTAAAACTGCTCATGGTGCCCGCATTCCTAATGTTTGATGGTAAGGAATTCCACACATAAGGTGCTTGGTAAGAAAATGTTTTCTGTACAGTTTTTGATTTGTACAAGGGAAGAACCAATGAAAAGGATTCATTAGATCCTAGAGCATGGTTGTTTTTCTGTATTGACAGCAATTCATTAAGTGGACTATCTTCCCCCTTTTTGATACTTCCAGGTATTAACTGTCCCAGACTAAGTTTATCTTTCTCCTGTAAATGGAGCCACTGAGGTTTTGTGTTCATATTACAATGGTATTCAAATTTATTTGTCCTAAAGGCAAATCTGCAAATAACATGGTAAAGGGTATTTTGTTTTGAACACACTTTAGTGGAGGCTGCATCCCAGTCTACACTTCTGTAATCTAGATTGGGAAGTAGACTGCTCTGGGCAACCACCTTTCAGGGCTCATCAGTTAACAGATTGGTGAAAGTGGAGAGTACCAGACATCTGCCTGACCTAAGCTATTAGCATAGAGTTCAAGTTATGCTACTCTCTCAATACCACCTTTCGGTAATTTTGTATTAGTATTTGTAATAGTTTATTTGAGTTGAGTTTAAAAAAACAACAACAAGGGGGGTGTGGGGGGCAAAGACCCCAAATTCGAACAAACTGAAACCAAAATTAACAGCAAGCACAAGCCCACTCTGTTATCACAAAAGCTTTACGCTACGCAAGTAGTGGTGGTATGGTACTCTCCACTATCACCAACAGATCTTTTATCCTGTACAAGGACCCCAGGCTTTTATGTAAATTGGCAGTCGCCTGAGTAATATGTTTCTCATATGCTAAGTGGGGATCCAGGATGAATCCCAAATATCTAAATATCTCAGTACCGGGTCAGTATAGTGCTGCTAAAACAGCTCGGCAATAACTGCGCTGTGGAAGGCCCGGAAACATCTAGAGCAATAAGGGTATAATAGCGGTAGGGAATTACTGCTACCCCATCACTGTGTGCTGTAAGTGGGAGGGAATCAAGTTGCCGTGTGTGTGGTGCCTGATTGAGCCACTCCCATGGTGGAGTGGCTAAGGCACCACCACACGACAGGGTTGGACACCTGGGACTGTGATTTGGTTCCCCCAGGTCTCCTGGTGTTGCTACTTTGTTTTTGTGAAAAAAAAGGAATTTTCCCCCCTCCTGAGTTTCTCCTCAGCCCCGAAGTCTACACCTCAGACTTGATTATTTAAGTCAGGGGTATGGGAGATGAAAGCCCCATGTTGGGGGAGTGCAGTGAGCCGAGCCCCCGCAAAAAACAAAGAGGCCCCATTGTTGTCAATGGTGTGCACTTTTTCTGGTTGCAGTCGGTGTTTTGACCGACCTTATTTCGGCGCATAACATTTTGCTTGCGGCATTTATTGCTGCGCGGTTTTTGTTATCGACATTATGACTCCATGCCAAATATCTCTACACAATCCAGGGGTGCCATCCTCCATGTTTATCTAAAAGGATACTATACTATTTCTGTAGTTATGTGTGTTACTGAATAGCATGGTTTTTCTTTTTTTTTATTTAAAACCAGATGATTATCACTAAACTAGGTATCAGTTTTTATCAAATTCATATTCCAATGTTTCATTTAAGTAGCACCCCTTGCCACAGTATAAAAACCTGTGTTTTCAGCGTATAAAGCTATAATGGCATTCTCACAAGTCAGGGATAGACCATTTATGATGAAATCATAAAATGAGAGCTCATTTAAATACGGCTAGGACCAGGCTTTTATTAGTATTCTTATTGATGTTTTTTGTAATGTGCCATGAGGTCAGGGGACATTGTCTGCTGCATGCTAGTTCATTTTGCTCCCAAGAAAAGTTATATTAAACAATGGGTATCCAATACGAGTAGAGAATACTGATAAAAACCAGAACCATGCCACATTTAAAGGAGTATTCCTCTTATTATTTAAAATGTAGAAACGGTACTAAAGCAGACTTAAAATGGGAAAACTGATATCATACAAGACAAGAGATAAGGGGCAATCTAAACTATAATAAAAAAGAATAGGTCAAAATGTTCACCTTCACCACTAACACACACTGCTGCTTAAAGAATACGCATATGTTTTTTTCTGGCTTCTTTTTCTCTACCCTCCCTCTTTTTTGAAAGATATGCTCCTCCAGGTTCCATTCCATCTCTTTGTTCTTTAAGTGCTTTGTGGCTGCAGAGACAGGCTGAACGATAACGTCCTTACAAAACAAACACACACACAGTGGTAGCACTAATGACATAAACAAAGATGCAGTCCAGCAGCTGACACCTCTAAGGACTTTAAGAATCTATGGCTGGTAGTATAGTATGGCCTTGAGGTTAGAGCAACCAACTGTGAATACGCTTGGTATAATCAGTACAGTTTTATTCCCACAACCTCCCTTTGCATTCTATGTGACCCTGAGCAAGTCACTTAACATCCCTATGCTCTCAGGATGCACCTGCAAATGAGCTTCAGCTAAGTGTTCCTTTCTATGCCACAAATTGTAAGATTTAATAAATAAATAAATTGATAAATAAAAAACAAGTATTTGTCAATGCCGAATGTTCGTCGTGTGCACTGGTGTCATGGGGGGGGGGATGTTTGAAAATTGCTTCAGTGAAGTTGTTTGTGAGGTGGGGTCCCAAAAAATATATGTTGAAAATCTGGGGCAAAAATATTTAAAAATGGCCAAGTCATGCCACTAAGTTGAAAACCCTATTGAAATACATGGAAGTGCTTACCTCAGTTCGCGGTTGGGCTTTGAAGATCGAAGACGTGCCTGCAGTCCAAGGCAGATTACGGTGACAGGCCTCCGGTGGGTAAGTATGGGGTACTAGGGGTGTGGGGTGGTGGGTCCTGAGTGGGAGAGTAGGAGTTTGGGTAATGGCGGAACGGACAACGATGGATGGTTTTCTTTTTTACAGGGAGTTTGCGGAACAGATTAGGACACTGGGGGATTGGGCACCCCAGTGTCTATATACTGTTTTGAGAGGGTTATACAGTGGACAACAATGGACAGACAGATGACTTTGGGGGATTGGGCACCCCCAGTGTCTGCATACTGTTTGAGGGGGTTACACAGTGGACAACAATGGACAGACAGATGAGGACTTTGGGGGATTGGTCACCCCCAGTGTCTGTGTACTGTTTAGGGAAGGGGGCTTACACAGTGGACAGTGATGGACGGTTTTCTTTTTTTTAGGATAAAAAACAAGCATTTGTCAATGCCGAATGTTTAATGTATTGAAAGATGTCCACCTATGCAGTTTGTTTTTGCTCTTGAGGTACTTGAACGTATCTATCATGTTCCCCCACTCCCTCCTTTCCCCCAGTAAGTACATATTGAGATCCTTTTAATCTTTCCTGATATGTTCTGTGTTGCAAGCCATGTACTATCTTGGTTGCCTTTCTGTGGACTGCCTCCACCCTGTCAATGTCCTTGCACATTTGCAGCCTCCAGAATTGCACACAGTACTGTAGGTGATGCCTCACTAGTGCATTATACAATGGCATCACCACCTCATGCCTTCTGCTAGTGATACCTCTGCCTGTGCACCCCAGCATGCCACTGGCCATTCTTGCAACATTTGTGCTCTGCTTTGACACTTTTAGTTTATCAGAACTAATAACTCCTAGGTCCCTTTCTTCCTTGGTGGTCATCAGCACCTCCACCCCATCCTGTAGCTATCCCCCAGGTTTCCCTCTTCTCAGGTGCATTTTGTGGGCTTCTTTGCATTGAACCTCAGTTGCCACTCCTCAGATCATTTTTCAAGCCTCTCCATGTCCCTGCTCATTTTCTCCACCCCTTCTGGAGTATTTACTCCATTACAGATGTTGGTGTCATCTGCAAACAAGCAAACAGACCTTTCCTTCTAGCCCTTCTACAATGTCTGTAATGAAGACATTGAGCAGGACTGGTCCCAGGACTTATCCCTGAGGTACCCCGCTGGTCACCCCCCTCCCCTGATTGGATCCCATTACCGCCACCCTCTGCCTCCTGTCCGTCAGCCAGTTTCTAACCCAGTTTATCAGCTTGTGCTCCATTGCCAGACTACTCATCTTGTTAATCAGCCTTCTATGTTGGACGTTGTCGAAGGTTTTGCTGAAATCAAGGTAGGTGACATCAAATATCCCTTCCTGATTTACTTCCTTAATGAGGCAGTATGGTTTCCAACCCTAACGCCCCACCCCTACCCTGCAGAGACTGACAGGCATTGGGGTGTCCCTTTGGGTCATCAGATGTAATGCTCACACCATTCCACACCCACCCACCTTGTAGACATTGACAGGCGTCGCGGTGTGCCTTGAGGTCTTCGACACTAATGCTCGCCCCATTCCATAATGAAATAAGCTGAGATGGGTGCAGTATAGGAGAATAGGGTGAATGTTTGGGCCAAAGACTCCAAGGCACACCCTGATGCCTGTCACTGGCTGCAGGGTGGGGGTTGGGGTGGAATGCTGTGCGTATTATGGCAAATGACCCCAAGGCACACACCCAACACCTGTCAGTCTCTACAGGGTGGGGGAGTGGGGCATTACAGTTGGAAACCCTAATGTCCCAGATGTTTGTTGGTATTTTCACTCCAAATTTTCAACATGAGCTTTTTGGGATTCCACCTCATGAACAGTGGTACTATCATTTCGTTACTCAATCCCAAAAGGTGATTTCGCGCAGCGACTATGCCATTTGGCGCTACAGGTGCCAAAACACATTTTAGGCAGGATGTGAAAAGTGACAGTTATACTGTTCATGAGGAGGTGTGAAAAAATGGCAATGTTGAAAATTTTGAGTGAAAATATGAGAAATTGTCAAAGTTACAAGCGTGCATAGAAACTGTGCAATGCACATCCATAACGCGGTCATTTTTTGGAATCTTTTCACCAGATTTTCAACATGGGCTTTTTGGGACCTCCCCTCATGAACAGTGGCACTGTGATTTTGTTATTCCATCCTGAAAGTTGATTTCACACAAGCAACCGAGCCATTCTGCTCAACTGGTGTAAAAACACATTTCAGGCAGGATGTGTAAAATGACAGCTGTACTGTTCATAAGGAGGTATGAAAAAATGGCAATGTTGAAAATCTGGAGTGAAAATATTAAAAGTTGGCAGAGTTACGAGCATGCATAGAAACTGCACAATGCACACTCGTAATGCAGTCATTTCTTGGAATTTTTTCGCCAAACTTGCAACATGGGCTTTTTCAGACCCCACCTCGTGAACAGTGGCACTGTCATTTCATTACTTGTTCCCAAAAGGTGATTCAATGCAGCGGCCACAAAATCACCTTTTGGGACCAAGAAACAAAATGACAGTGACATGTTCAGGAGGTGGGGTCCCAAGAACCCCATGTTGAACATTTGGTGCCAAAATTCTTAAAAATAGCTGAGATATCAACATAAACTGAAACAGTGACTCCCATTATATGGCTTACCTTTCATTCTTTCAGTTTGCCAGTCGACTTTGAAGAGTGCAGACGTGTCCCACTCTGCAGAAGATTGCATCTGCCAACCTTGGAGGTAAGTATGGGGTAAGGGGGGGGTGTGGGGAGGTGGGTGCAAAGGAGGAGGGGAGGGTCAGGATGGGGAGGGGGATGGGGAGACAACGAGGGATGGTTTTCATTTTTACAGGTGACAAAAAAAAAGACCACAGGGGAAGCTTTTCTTCACTTACAGGTAAAAAAATAAATAAATATACATTTATGCACACTGGGTGGCTCCCAGTGTGCCACAATAGGGTGAGGAGGGGATGCCGACATGATTGGGCACCTGATATTGGCTAGGATATAGATTGATTGGCACATCCAACACCAGGAGTGGGCATCTCGGTGTTGGAAAGGGAAAGGGGAAATTGTTTAACCAGGAAAGACACATTAAGTGCCTGCAGGGAAATGGGAGATTGTTTAACAAAGGAAAGACACACTAAACCACAGCTGAAGGGCTCGCATTTCAAATGGTAGAGCCGTGCAGAGTGTCGGCTCTGTCCTTTGAAATGTTTGCCAAGACAAGCCTCCTCAGCAAACCAGTGTCATCAGGAGACTGCCCGTTGATTTGCCAGCCACAAACTGGCCCCTGCAGCACCACTGGCCATTGGGCTGGCATCCGTCACACCTCTCTCTAGCAACTGTCATATCAACATATTTGTCTGCACTTGCTCACTCGATGAACGTAATAAGAAAACTTTAAGAAAAACTGGACTAGATTTTTAGCCAGTTGCAGCACAATTTGGCAACATTTGTCATACTTGCAACAAGACTGATAGACAACAGAAGATGTGGTCTATCTTATTGTTGCAAGTGCTGCACATTTTGCACTGAAAATGGCACATTTCAGATACTTGAACCATACATCATTTTTCAGCCATAAATTGTGCAAGGTGTTGTAACTCAGCAGAATGTTTGAAAATCACAGGCAAACATTCTTGCACATTTATACAGATGCAGCTGTGGCAGTACAACTGCTGCAAGGACTTCGTTCAGACTTAAAAATCCAGGCCCGTTTATTTAGCCAAAATACAGCTTGCAATTGAAATATTTTCAGTTTAGTCTTCCCCTGTGTTCCTTATTACTTATTGAGGATATGGGTACTCTATGAAAACTGGGTCCTTGAACTTTAAAATGTGTCTACCGTTTCTGTTTATTCCCCTCTTGAAGTCGTTATCCTCTCATTGCAACATAATTTGCTGCCAAGGAAATAGTTGTGATGTCATAAGCAAAGGATTATCACTTCAAATGTGGAAAGTAGCCACAGTAGATGAAATCTAAGGTTTAAATGTCCTGTTTACATGGAAATATGTCTGATATGTAAATTGAGTTGTGTCTAAATGTTATGCTTTTAGAAGTTTTCTCATTGGCATTTGCTGTTTTTTAAACAGTTGGAATTTTAATTGGTTTTATTAGCACTTCAAGAACCAGGTTGTGTGACATCTTTTATTCACAAATGGTAATGGTTCAAAGTAGAATATGAATGTTTGATTTTTGTGATGCAATCTGGATACAGTGCTCACTGTCTGTAGCTGAAGGAGGGTTTATCCTTGGAATTAGGCTGTAATTCTTCTGTTTTGAACTCCAGTAGAGGCTGCAGCCATACTAATATGAGCTTCTCCAGAGGACAATTGCAGTCACTTGAGAGTCAAAGACAGAGCTGCATGCCTTCCACGTCCTTCATGTAAGCTGTACCTATAGTTAGCAATGTTACAATCAGCCAGCAAAAGCCATTTCAAACTAAACCATCAGTTTTACAAAGAGCAGTAAAGCTTTTCACTGTAGCAAAGTGCAAAGAATGGACAAGCTGTTTTTTAATAGACCATCACTTTATAAAACATTTGGGTAAACTGGTTTGCTAAAAAGAAATCCCTCCTAATACTGATCAAATGGTAGTAAAAAAAGATTGTAGCCACATTGGTCCTTGGAAAACATGAGTCATTTAATACTGTAGTTTGATACCTTTTATTGGACCAACATATGTCTTCTACAAAGATAGTATAGTACACACGCTTTCAGGGCCACACAAATCCCTTCATAAGATACAAAAGCATTCATTTTTCTTTTGTGATTGGGTAGTTTGAGACCTTTTTTTCCTCAAACTCCATAATGCATGGGTAATAATACACATACTGTATATGTGTATTGCGACCCATTTATTTGCAGTTAATCTTTTTATTGATTTTTTCATTCACAGTAAAAAGACAAACACAAGAACAGCTGTGCAAGAAATGTACAAACAGAGAATCTAAGTACAGCAGTAAAAAGACCACGTTATCAGTATATAACAGCACAAGTCAGTCATATGGTACATTAACTAAAGGGAAAGGGGAAACTGTTTAACCAGGAAAGGCACACTAAGCCAGAGTTTGTTTTCAGATGCAAACTGGGAGCCCAAGGAAGTTAAGTGGCTTGCTCAGGGCCACACAGTATTCAAGTGGAAACTGATGGGATTCAAACTCAGGTTTCCAGGTTTGCAGCTCAGTCACTAAGGAATCATATGCAAGCCTGAACAGTCAGTTCAGGAAAGATACTTACAAAACCTGTCTGGAGAAGAATGTAGATAGCAGTTAATTGATTCCAGGCAGGAGTAATAAATCACTGATCTTCACGTGAGGGTATCTCCTCTATTGGGCTGCACCCAGTGTTGGAATTACAGGGTGCTTGCCAGGGCTCAGTGCCCCCTAGCTCTGAAGTGAACTCCAGTAGCTCATGTATCACTGTCATTGACTTATAATGGGAAGGGGGGCTCAATTTAAAGATAGTGCCCTTATGGGCCCCCCATCTCCCAAAGCTCATAAAGTGTAATTACAATACTGGCTACACCTTTGGAACTGTATCTGATGGTGTCAGGACTGATGGGAAAATGTTGCTAGCTGGAGGCTTCCCACGATGATGTGCAATGTTGGCAGCTATACAATTGTGGGCTGCCCTATTGTTCCGCAGTTCTTTCTCCTGCCATAGACCACTCATTCGACCTGCAGAGAAACAGTGCAGCTGTTTTCTATGACTTTATTATTTTTTTACTACTTTAATTTAATGACATTGTCTTTTTATGCCACTGTTGACTGAACCTTTATTTGGAGTTTGTACCTGCAGTTATAAGATCTACAAGGATGATATTCACAGTGTTTGTGTTTGCTTTTTGGGGTTGTCTCACAATGTCAGGGCTTGCAAGGTCTGCCACAACCAGGTCACAAAGAGATGCCAGAGGAAGATTCTATAAACATTCATTGCTATCAAGGTAATGGTGGAAGCTTAAGCCAAAGCATCAGGTTCCCACCTGGCTTCTCCCTCTACCTGAACCACCTCCTGGAAATGTACTCCCCAGCATTCGGCGACACTGTAGCTACCTCAGTCATCCAGGACTAAGGACATAGTCAAGGAAATGTCATTTTCAAAGTCCTCCTCTTCTGGCCATGACCATAAGCATAAGGATAAAGCTCCTGCTTTGCCAGTGAGGTCACAGTCTCCACTGAAAGATAGTAAGTCTTCATCTCTGTCCACTCCAGTGGTGACGGCTACAGTCCCCCAACTATTGATGAGATACCAAGGTCGGGGTCTGGCTCTGGTGCTCCCATACCTACTGTGGACAGTATGCAGCCCCCATTGTTGGGTTCTACCCCTTTGATATTGGTTATCCTGGGTCCTTTACAGGGTGCCGTCCCCTCACAGGTTGTGCTGGTATTGTTCTCTGAACTATTTAGACGTATGTTGCCATAGCTCCCACCAACAATGACAGCTATCCCATAGACTGGGCCTTACCCATTGGCACTGACGGTGTCGATGGGATCCAAAAGCACTCCTTTCATTTCTCCATCACAACCACCACCTCCTCTGTTGCTGACTTTGTTAATTGCTCTAGTCATCATTCCAGATGACGACAAGGTGGAATATAAAGTAGCCTGAACTCCTTAATATGAAGGAGGATTTGGAGGATGAATAACGTGATAATGATTGGGAGGTAGTATAGCATAGTGGTTAAGAGTACTGAGCTGCAAACCTGGATAACTGGGTTTGAATCCCACAGCTACCACTTGCATACTATGTGACCATGAACAAGTCACTTAACTTCCCTGTCCTCCCAAGATGCATCTGGAAACTAGCCTTGGCTTTGTGTGTTTTTCCTGGTCAAACATTGTAACAAAAAAAATCCCTTTGAGGGAGTTTGCCTACCTTTTTAATTTAAGTTTTTATTAAAGTTTTTCAAGTTATAAATACAACAGTGATGCACACAATAACAAACTGTAAGTAAAAAAAAATGATTGACCATCCAGTACATAAAAGATGAGTTCTTGAAAACCCTAGCCAGGGTAAAACTCCTTGAAGTTACAACAGTAGTCTTACAGTTCTTGCAGTTAGCTTGAGTGTTCCAATAATAGTTTTTCTAGTGCTTCTGAAATTCCAATTTAGTGTGGTAGGAGAGTAGGTGGAAGGAGTCAGTGTGCCTAAGCTAGAGTGTGGGGTGATGCTCTAGCACTGCCCTGGGGTGGAGCCTGGCCTAAATTGGGATTTCCCTCCAGTGTGTTCTGCCTAGGTTAAATTATGCTTGCAGTTGCTAGAAGTTCTCTTGTCTGGACCCATATGTTTGCCTCTGAGTCTTCTAATAATCTCTTCAGGTCTTCAGATAGTTTGGCATATAGTGTCCTTCTGGAATCTTGCAAAAAGTAGACTCCAGGTACCCTCCCCACATGTGGGTGAATTCCTCTGTTATCCCCCAGCTGCGATTGCATCCTTTCATGGCATGCTGTTTTCCTGAGTTCAGCCAGCTACCGTCCTAACTGGGGCGGGTGCTGCTTCCTCCAGTGTCTAACGGGGATTCTCTTGTCTGTGATGAGGGCGCCTGTAAACCATCTACTCCTGTACTTGTCCAGTTTGACCCCTAGTCAAAGACCTTCCTCCAAATTCTGCCCTAGCATAAGCAGTGTAGGTGCCAGGGTTATATTGGTGGATGTGATTTCCCCCACACATTTTTAGAACAGAGTCGCAGTATGCCTTAAGCCCGGGACATGCCCAAAGATTGTGTGTGATAGCACCTACATCCCCATGGCATCACCAACATTTATTAATGTTCAGGAGTCCCTACTTATGCAGCTGTGCTAGGGTTCTTACCATAACTGCAGTTTTTTTTTGTTGGATGAAGTAATTTTTGGAACTTTGACCCCCAATGGCCAAGATTCTCCAGCAGTCATTTCAGTTCTGAGGGAAGATTTCACAATGGAGTTCTTCCCCCTACTCTTTTTAGAGCTTAGGTGCTGCCTGAGAAGGCATTTATAAATGTGGCCTGCTTTGCTGAGTGGAGCTGTGGTTGCATGAGGATAGTAACTAAGATTGCTGGCAAGGGAGCTCAGTACTTTCGACCTATGAGGGGAATGAGAACATGGGGGGCTTGCCTTCCAGCTCTACCCTTTCCTCATGCAGTGAGGACTCTGTGGTGTATACGCCAGGTCTCTTCCTGAAGATCCCTCTTTTCAGGCTTTACTCAAACACATGTAAAATGTCATAGGATTTCAAGATGAGGAAGAGGACTCCAGCAAGAAAAAAAGTGATGACGTTTTTGGAGGATCCCACTGCACCCTCTACCACTGTTCTTCCTGTACATCCTGCCTTAGATGATGCTACTTTTGCTGCCTGGCATATGTCTATTACCTTGACTGCAGTGCCCAAGAGGGCTGATAAACAGTACCCTGCTCCGTATGTTAAGACTTATTGTGCTTCCCAGCCTGAAGCTGATTCTGTGGTTATCTTGGCTGCTTATGACAGCTCTAGAACCCCTAGACACATAGGCGCTTTGCTTCCTGATAAAGAATTGAGAAGACTGGATGTTATGAGCAAAAGAACGTATGCCTCTGCATCCTTAAGCCTATGAATTGCTAACTACCAAGCTTACATGATTAAATATGAGAATAGCCTGTGGAAATCTGCTATGTCTTCCATTCAGGCTCTGCCTGCAGGTTCTGCCAAGGCTGCCTTGCTTAGAACCGTCTCAGCTGATGTGGATACTGGACGGCATCTGTTACGCTCTGCATATGATGCTTCTAATGCTTTTGGAAGGGCTGCTGCCTCTGGCATATGCCTTTGAAGATCTTTCTGGTTTTGGGTAGCTGAATGTGCTACTGATGTACAACAGAATGTTCTGAATGCCCCTTTTAGAGGCTCCAGGTTATTTGGAAGTGATGCTGAAAAGGCTGTATGCCAGCTTCAATGCTCCAGGATGACTTTAAAGTCAATCACATCTCTGACTCCTCAACCCACCACGGTATGTGGTAAGGGCTCATTTTACAGACCCTGGCCTGTGGTGGCTGTGCCTCCCATCAGCAGACCCATAGAAACATAGAAGTTGACAGCAGATAAGGACCGCAAGGCCCATCCAGTCTGCCCATTTTTTCAACCTTATGAATCTGCCATAGGCCTGTACTCTGTCAGTGGCCTATCTATTCATACTCATCTTTATTGCTCTCTTATTCCTATCCCATGCCTGTCTGAAGCCCTGCACTGTATTCATATCCACCACTTCCTTAGGTAGGCCGTTCCATGCATCCACCACCCTTTCTGTGAAAAAGAACTTCCTCACATTCCCCCTTAATCGGCCTCCCTCTAATCTCATGCTGTGTCCTCTTGTTCTGTTATTTTTCTTATATTGAAACATGTTAGAATCTCATCTTGTTAATGCCCTTAAGACATTTGAATGTTTCGATCATATCATCTCTCTCCCTCCTTTGCTCTAGGGTATACATGTTGAGCTACATTAATCTGTCCTCATATGTTTTCTGATGCAGTCCCGGCACCATTTTGGTTGCCCTTCTCTGGACTGCCTCCATTTTGTTAATGTCCTTGTGCAGGTGTGGCCTCTAGTACTGCACGCAGTACTCCAGATGGGGCCTAACCAGTGACTTGTAAAGAGGGATTATTACCTCCCTCTTACGACTTGCAATACTCCTACTAATACACCACAACATCCTTCTAGCTTTACCTACTGCTTTAGTTGTCTGCTTGGATGATTACAGGTCATCTGTGATGATGATGCCCACGTCTCTTTCTTCCCTTGTGATTGCCAGCAACTCACCTCCCAACCTATAGGTGGCTTCAAGGTTTCTCTTCCCTATGTGCATGATCTTGCACTTCTTTGCATTAAACCCCATTTGCCACTCTTCCAACCATTTTGCCAGTTTATCCAGATCTCTTCTCATTCTGCCCACCCCTTCTGGCTCACCTACTCTGTTGCAGATCTTAGTGTTATCTGCAAACAGACAAACCTTACCCTCCAGTCCATCTGCAATGTCACCGATGAAGATATTGAAGAGGACTGGCCCCAGGACTAATCCCTGAGGTACCCCACCTGTGACTTGCATCTCTTCTGACTGTATACCATTTACTACCACTCTCTGTTTTCTGCCTGCCAATCAGTTTGCCACCCAGTTGACCAACTTCTGACCCACCTTGACCCTACCCAGCTTATTAATCAATCTTCTATGTGGAACAGTATCGAAAGCTTTGCTGAATCAAGGTAGGTGATATCAACTGCTCCCCCTTGGTCCACCACTCTGGTTACCCAGTCAAAGAAATCTATGAGATTAGTTTGACAGGACTTTCCTGTTGTAAACCCATGTTGTCTTGAATCCTGTGCTCCTATGGATTCCAGGTGTTACACTATCCTTTCCTTAAGGAGTGCCTCCATAATCTTGCCCACTACTGAGGTAAGACTGACTGGCCTATAGTTCCCTGCCTCCTCCCTGCTGCCAGTCTTATGGAGCGGGATCACATGAAACCTTCTCCAGTCTTCTGGGACCTCTCCTGTGCTCAGAGGCTCACTAAACAGTTCTGATAATGGTTCTGCTAGTTTCACTCTTAGTTTCTTTAGTACCCTGAGATGTATGCCATCAGGTTCCATTGCCTTGTCCACCCTGAGCTTAGCGAGCTCTTGTAGAACCCATTCTTTTGTGAAGGGACTAGTGCACACCTCCCTCCCTCCTCTGCCCCGTATCCATGGTGCTGAGCTGTTGGCCCTGCCCTACCTTTTCCTCAGTAAATACTGAGCAGAAGTATCTATTTAGGATAGATGCTTTTTCTTGGTCCTCTTCATACTCCCCCTTATTCCCTTTGATCTTAGCAATACCCCCTCTGGACGTTCTCCTTTCACTAATGTATCTATAGAAAGTCTCGTCACTTTCTTTTACTGTTCGTGCTAGTGTTTCCTTGGTTTGGGCCTTTGTCTGCCTTACTGCCTTCCCTGCTTCCCTTAGGGAAGTTTGGTATGCCTCCCTATCTTCGTCCCGCTGCATTCCCTTATATTTCCTGAAGGCCAGCCTTTTGGCTCTGATCTCTTCTGCTACTGTTTTTGAGAACCAAAGTGGTTCCCTTCTTCTTTTGCTCTCACTTGTCTCTCTAACACAGTGGCATGTTGCTTCAAGTATTGCATCCTTAATGCTTTCCCACTTTGCCTGTACCCCCACACCTGTATTTCTTCTTGCCAGGGCTAGTTTAACTCTGTTAGCCATTTCATCAAGTCAGCTCCTCTGAAGTCCCATATTTTTGCCTTGGAATGGGATGATTTAGTTCTAGTGGTCAAACTGAACCATACCATGTGATGGTCACTGGCCCCCAGGTGACCCGTGCATAAAACCATGGTGGTGATCCCCTCCAGGGTTTCCTACCTCCTGGTGCCCATGCAAAGGCACACAAAGGTATTAGTCAAGGTGGTGCCCCTACTGGCCCCAGTACTTTCTGACTCCCCTCTACCTTCCCTCCACTGTTACCACCCGGGGTGTTGGTAGGGGTCAGGATCACCCTTCATCTACCAAAGTGGAGGGAGAGCAAGACGGACAATTGGGTCATGAAAATAGTGGAAAAGTTGATTGGCTTTGTGCGCTGAATATGAAGGAGGCATAACTTCATATCAAAATTCACAAGTGCCACAGGCAGTACCTCTGCTTCATGCTAGAGGGAGGTCATGATCAGTTCCGAGTCTTGCCCTTTGGCTTATCCTCAGCAGCACAGGTATTTACTAAATGCTTAGCAGTTGTGATAGCTGTCCTTCAGAGGGAAGAGCTTTATGTCTTCCCATATCCAGATGATTGGCTCCTGAAGACCCCATCGAGAAAAGCACTTCTGTACACATTGTCCCGAATAAGACAATTGTTTGAGGAAGTAGGTGTTATGGTAAATGTACCAAAATCCATACTCATTCCTTGTCAGTGCCTATGATATCTTGGTTCAGTGCTGGTAAAACTGTGATGGGCAGTGCCTTCCTGTCTGCAGACAGGGCAGAGTCTATTGTTTCTTTGGCCTAGCTGATACACAGGTGTCACTACCTGCCCACTTGGACAATGTTATGTCTTCTGGCACTTATGGTTGCTGCCATCATTACAGTTCCCTTTTACCATCTCCACATGCACATACCACATTGAACTCTTTGGGTGCAATGGGATCAGTTGATGGATAAGCTGGAACAAATGGTCCTCCGTTACTTCCTCCTGCAACCTTAGATAACCTGCTTTATCTTCCTAGAGACACTTCTATGTATGTAAATGCCCTGTAATCTGTACAATATCTGTATAATTCTATGTACATATGAACTTCTTTTTCTTCCTCTCCGTAAACAGTATTATCTGTATTGTCTTGTAAATACCTGTGTTGACCTGTATATACAATTGTTCATGCTCCACCCTGGTCCATCTTGCAAATGAGCTTCTGCTCAACGATGAATGCCTGGTTAAATAAAGACTTGATTGATTGATTGATTGATTGATTGATTGATTGATAATGTCCCCCTCTCTGCTGTGCTCTGATATGGTAGATGGACCACCTGAACCTGTTACAAGGTGTTCCATTCTTTTCCCAGACTCCCATGCAAATCCTCACAACAGATGCCTTAGAGTCAGCAGAATGATCATCTCAGATCCTTTCAGACCCAAGAATCCTAGATCGCTCTAGACTCAGATTTCCATATCAATATCCTGGAGATACAGGCTGTTCTACTTGGTCTCCAGGTTTTCCAGGAGCTCTTCAGCACTGGTGCATTGCTGATTTAGGCAGACAATGTCAGTGTCATGCACCATATAAACAAGCAAGGGAGCACTCGTTCTTATCCACTGTGCAGGAAAGCAGTGAGAGTGTGGTACTGGGAGATGTTTCTGGCCTTCAGCTATCTGTCATGTTTCTTCCAGGTGTCCAGAATGTCTTGGCAGACAGTCTAAGCCAGTTTCAGACCCTTGTACCTGATTGGGAACTGGTGACCTCCATGGCAAATAACCTGTTTGCAAAATGTGGTCATCCAGAGTTGGACTTTTTTGCACCCCCCCCCCCACACACACACACACACACACACACACACAACCAAGACTACTGCATTTCTGCTCTCTCGCTTCAGGGCATGGATTTTTTTTGGTGAGCTGAAATTTTTCCTCTCCTGGAAAGGGAAGTTCCTTTATGCTTTTCATCCAATACTTCATACTCAGAGGGTACTCTAACTGTGGGTGTAGCATGACACCCTGATACTAGTGGCTCCCTTCTGGCCTCACCAGATTTGATTTCTGCCTCTGTAGCATCTGATGGTGTCCTGTTCAGCTCCCCCTTTATTGGGCCTGCTGTCACTTGCTCAGGGATCTCTGGTCCATCCTGACCTGTGGTTCCTGCATCTGCATGCCTGGCTCCTGAAGATGTAGCCAGTTCCCATTTTGAGGTTACCTCCAGGTGACTGGTGTCTTGCTTGCTGCTAAAAAGCCTTCTATAGATGCACATATTCTTTGAAATGGAAGTGCTTGTCCAAATAGTGTGCTTCTCATTGAGTGGATCCATTTACTTGTCCTGTCAATACTGAACTGTCTTTTGTCCCTATTTGACTCCGGTCTCCAGTACTCATCCATTAATGTGCACTTAAACGCTGTTTCAGTATTCCATGACCTTTTTGATGGGCACATGGTGGCTCAACTAGAAGTGTCTCATATGTTTTTGAAGGGTATTCTACATGTGTCCCTGATTTGTAAACTGCTTCCACCTTGGGACTGAATTTCATACTTGAGAAATTGACTCTGGCTCTATTTGGCCATGCTGCGACCTGTGAGATGCATGTTTCCTTTAATGGACAGTACTGTTTTTGTCCGCCATGACTTCTGCTCATAGGATTTCAGAGCTTCAGGCTCTGATGCATGAGCCTCTTTACTTGATTTTCCACAAGGACAGGGTGTCTTTGTGGACCAATCCTTGTTTTCTGCCGAAGATGGTTTCTGATTTTACATTGAATCTGATCATACACCTTCCTGGGTATTATCCAGAGCATGCTAACAAAAGTGAGGCATTGCTCCATACACGTGTTGTACACAGAACACTGCATTTCTGCTTTGATCTCACTAAGGACTGCTGCAAGTCCTTTTAACGTTTTGTTTCATTCGCCCCTGGGAAAGTTGGTGCTCTTGTGTCTAAATAGTACCTTTCAAAATGTCTGATCATCTGCATTGCATTTTGTTATGAGAAGTATAGTAAGGAAACATAGAAACAGAGAATTTATCGGCAGATAAGGACCACTTGACCCACCCAGTCTGCCCAGATGATCCCTGCCTAGTCTGTCTTCGCAGACCTTAACTGGTCTCCGGAGACCCTCCATGCCTACTTACTGATATTCCTTTATGTCTATTCCACACATGCTTGAAGACCCCTGCTGTTTTCACCTCCAGCACTTCTACTGGCAGTCTCTTCCAGGCATCCACCACTCTTTCAATTAAGTAGTACTTCCTCATGTCTCTCTTAAACTCCCTCCCCCTAAATTCATCATACCCCTCTGGTCCTGGTGATCTTTCTCATTCAAAAGAGACTTTCCACCTCCACCCTGTTCACCCTGTGAGGTACATGTAGTTCTCTCTCATGTCCCCTCTCGCTCTACTCTTTTCCAGGGTGTACGTGTTGAGATCCCTCAGTTTCTCCTGGTAGGGCTTTTGTTGCAACTCCTGCACAATTTCAGCTGCCCTTCTCTGGACAGCCTCCACCCTCTCTATGTTCTTTTTGAGGTGCGGCCTCCAGAACTGGACACAGTACTCTAGATGGGGTCTCACAACTAATACAATGCTATTACCACCTCCCTCCTTCTGCTAGAGATACCTCTCCCTCTGTATCCCAGCATTGCACTGGACATAGCCACTGCTTTGTCACACTACCCTGCCACTTTGAGACAATCAAATATGACAACCCCAAGGTCCCTTTTCTGCTTAGAACTGCCAGTATCTCCACCCCACCCCCATCTTAGACTCGGCTCCTGGTTTTCTATGCCCTACAGTAGGTGCATGATTTTGCACTTTTTGGCACTGAACCCCAACTGCCTTGCTCTTGACCACTCTTTGAGTTTCACAAGGTCTATATGCATTCTCTTTACCCCTCCTGAGTGTCTACCCTATTACAGATTTTGGTGTAATCTGCAAAAAATACATACCTTCCCTTCCAGTTCTGTAATGTCACTTATGAAGACATTGACGAGGACTTGTCCCAGTACTGAGCCCAGCAGCACCCCGCTGGTCACTCTCTCCTCATCAGAGTGAGTGCCGTTGACCACCATCCTCTGTCACCAATCCATTAACCATTACCTCTCCCAGTTCACCACTTTGGATCCCACCCCTAGGCTGCTGAATTTCTTTATCAGTCTCCTGTGAAGCACCGTGTCAAAGGCCTTGCAGAAGTGCAGATAGGCCACATCCTCTGCCCTCCCCTGATCTATTTCCCTGGTCACCCAGTTGAAGAAATCGATCAGATTTGTATGACATGACCCCGCCCCCCATGAATCCATGCTGCCTTTAGTTTTGTAGCCCATTGGATGCAAGATACTCTACTAGGATCCTCATCCTCATGTGTTTTGCCCCTGTTCCTATATTAATGTTAAACCACACTGTACGGTGACCACTGGTACCTAGGGGACTACCCACTCTGATGTCTGCAATACCATCCCTGTTTGTAAGCACCAGATATAGCACTATCCTGTCCCTAGTGGGTTGCTTGACTAGCTGCCTGAGTAAAGCCCCTTGTAAGGAGTCAAGGATGGCCCTGCTCCTTGACAAAGCTGCAGGTGGAAAGGCTGTAATCCACAGCTGGCAGACTGATGTCCCCAACTAGCAGCACCTCCCCTTACTTGCAGTCCTGATAATGGCTTCCCCAAGTGCTTTGTCTAATTCCTCTCCTTGTGCTGGAGGTCTGTATACCACCCCTGTACAGATAGCAGCCCAAGTATCTATCTCCAGGATGACCCACAGCACCTTCATCCCTTCTTTTTCCTCCTGGTGCCCCTGTTCTTCCATGGCCTTGATTCCCTCCCTCACATGTGGTACAATCCCACCTCCTCTCCTACCTTTCCTGTCTCCACCTAATAGATAGTAGCCTGGTATGGCCCTGTCTCAGTTGTGGCTGTCAGTGCACCATGACTCCATTATGGCCACCAAATCCAGACTAGCCTCTGCCATGATGGCCTCCAGGTCTGGAATTATATTTTCCAGACTCCTTGCATTGGCAGACATGGCTCTCCATACCTGACTCCCTCTCTGCCTGCCTGCTTCCCTTCCCCCTCCTACCTGTGCTGTTCCCTGAAGCTCCCCCGGCCCTCCCTTCCCTTGTTACCTCCTCTGTTATCTGTCTACTTTACTCCTATCTTCTTGCTTGCCTAATTTATAACACCCTTGTACTCTGCCTTATCCCACCCCTCTCTTTTTGCACCTCGGCCCTGGAGGAACTTTCTCCCATTGGGATCTCCCCGCTGCTTCATCATCAGTGGGGGGCAATTGTTTTCTCTCTTGGTTTCACAGCCTCCACACAGCTAGTTTAGATGCTCATCCAAGTAACATTTAAAATGCCCACTAAAGACTCTGATCCCCCTCTGGACTGTGGTCCTCCTCCTGGAAAGATGCAGGCCATCTCTCCCATAGAGGCCCATATATTCCCAGGTTGACCCCCAGTCTCCAATGTAGCCAAAACCCTACTCCATGCACCATGTTGTCAACCAATTGTTAAAAGCCCTGGTGCAGAGTGTCATATTCTCTCCCCAGATGTATGTAGCAATTCAGCAAAAGCCACTGTGCATGCCAGCTGCTTGAGACCCTCCCCAGCTCCCTGAAATTTCCCTGCCAGTATCTCTACTCTAACACTGCTCCCAAGTCTATCTGCCTGACAACAGAATCCCCCAATAGCAGCTGGTTCCTCCTCAACTATAGACCTCTTCCTCCCTCCTTGGGGCCTCCCCTTCTAAGGACCCCCACTTCCTCTCTTCCCACTGCTAGGGTGCTTCCTCCTGGCTGCCCCATCTATTCAGTATATTGAAGGATTTGTGCAGTGGTACAGGCTGTCCAGCAATCTCAGCCCTCAACTCAGAGAGAGGAGTGCAAATGAGGCAGCACCTAAGTCTTTCAAAGGTGTCCCAAAAGAGTGTGGCTCCACACTCATTGCACTGCACCACTCCCATGCTGTTTCTTTCTTTTACCTTAGTGCCTGTTGAAATTTCCATGTACCTTATTACCTCTTTCCTATACCCATTGAATTCCTACCTCTCCCTTTGCTCTTCTATAATTTATTTGGTACCCTATCCTAGATAAGGATTCTCTTGTTTTCCCCATTTTGACCCACCTAACTGTGCCCAACTTGCTCTGGATGTCTACTACGCCTTACCCACTTGCCCAAACTTATTTGTTACCCTACCCTAGATAGGGTGTCTCCTACTATCTCATTTCAGCCCTCTTACCTGTTCCTACCTTATCCTGGTTCCTACTACTATTCCTTTCCCACTAGATGTTGACCCACTACCTGTGTCTACCTACCCTGAAGCTGACTGCTTCGGTATACTAGAACACAGTAGTATGCTATCTCCTACCTTGGAATTTCCTGGTGCTGTGTGTAGCCACTCTACACATGATATGGTTACTTCTGTTGCTTGCTTTCAGAATGTTTATGCAGTGGGCATATATGCTGCTGCCACAAGGATCACTATGCATATTTTCATTAAGCACTATAGTCTAGACATCGCCTCTTTTAAATGTGCTGACTTGGGTCATGTGATGTTGATGGCCTTCTGTCTTAATTGCATAATAGACTTTGCCATCCTCCCTGGGTATATTGTGTACTGCTTGGGAATCATTCCAAAGGAGTGGCCCAATGGAGGCGATATCTTCAGTGAAGACAGAACAGTTACTGACCGTAACAGCCGATCTTTGAGAGAATCTTCTCCATTGAGCCACAGTACACCTACACTACTTCCCCCTTTCTGAAGTATCAGCTGGCAGGTTTGTCCACTGCCTTGTTTGGAGGTGTCTACAAGTGCCTTATGTATATTATGTTTCCAGTCCCATGCATCTCCCTATGTGCCTGGTACTGGTATGGTTTCCTGGATCTTCATGGTAAGAGGTCCTCTGAGCTTATCTCTGGTGGGGAACTGAGGAGCAATGGGGCTGCCCATGATATATCAATCAATCAATCAATCAATCAATCAATCAATCAAAATCTTTATTTATCCAAGCGAACACCATTGAACAGGGCTCATGTACAGGATGGACCTGGTACAGCCGAATAGTTACAACAGTTACAATGGACAGTATTTACAAAACAATAATGTTTACAAAACTGACCTGGAAGAGTCATTCCCAGTTCATCATATGGATTTACAACATGAAGACAAGTACTATACATATGTACATATGTACATATACATCACAGAAGGGAATATACACTTTACTGTAGGAGAAAAAAAATGGGACAATTTCATAATAGGCTAACAGTCAGTATAAGACCTATCTATGGACACTGACCTCATAAAGCTATCAGGAGAGGAGGCAGCGGTGCACGTATAACTTTATTGAAGGATAGATGACCAGAAACTTGAGGATCAGTACCAGGCCATAGCCAGGGTAACAAGCATAAATGGGTGCCAGTGTTGTACGTCATCATTCATCGCTGCCAGTTAGAAAAAGTTCCCAAGTGGTCCTGATGCCAACAGCTTACAGTTACTTTTTTTGAACTCTTTATTTAAAGATTTTTTCAGAAACAACAACAAGAACATTTCATACAAGACAAAGACAATACATGAACTTACACAGAGGAATACTTCATACCCATATTAGTTATATGACAACAATTGGAATAGATATTCATAATGATGTAATAATGAATTTATAGAGAGATAAATTAACCACAGTATAAACAGCAATAAATAATAATAATAAATCAGAGAATTCCATTGATGCTGTTAAAGGAAAATCAATCATTAATCCGTAAACATTAATCTTTAAATATTAAGGATTAAGAGGGGGACCCTTGGGGATAGGGCATAGCGAGAGTCTCCTAATGTGTCTGTCACCAGATATAGGATGTGTTCAGTTCCCATACCTGGTCTCAGGGTGGAAGGGTCTCTAAGGGACAAAATCTGATCTAAGGGGCATGATGAATAGCACCCACCTCCCTCCACTGTATTTCAAATTTCTCTATGCTGCGATTTACTAAAGCTGTCAGTCTCTCCATCCTGTATACTTGGATCATTAGATCCTGCCAGTCTCGGATGGAACGAGGCACCTGCGTGAGCCATCTTCGGGTCATTGCCTTCTTGGCTGTCAATAGATATATGTGAATCAATTTCCTAGTTGAGGCATCCCTCAGTCCCCGGTCTAAGTGAGTGAAAAAAAGAAGTCCACGGTGAGGAGTATGGGGACCCCCAAAAGTTCCTCCATAGCATCCTGTAGCACCTTAAGAAATTGTTTAAGTACTGGGTGTCACAACCCCACTCAGCAGGTCAGCCCTCTACTCCCAAAGTGCCAGTCTCTGAGCGTAGTATTGTGAACAGTTAATAGAAACAGGGTAACCCTCCTGTCTGTTTTGTGGGTTCGAGTCAACCTTTGGTCTCAGTTCTGGAGGGACTCAAACTGTGAACCTCTTTTTAGCGTACCCAATATACAGGCTCAGATAATTCTGCTCTTCAGGGGGGCTAGATATTGTTCACATATGGGCACCTAACCAGGTGTAAAAAATGAACCCTTAAAAACTCTAATAAAGATCTCGGATAACTCTTACCTTTTCCCAGTTTGGTATTACCATATAAGCTCATGCACAGTGTTGTCACGCTCTTATCCAGCCACGCATCACCGGCAAAAACAGAAGGACTTGGAAGACACAAATAGTCTATTTAAAATTAGATGTTTACTTAAAAATAGATAACAATGTAAAATGTAAAACACAGAACCATATATCACAAAACATACAAACCACTTAAAAGAATAAAAACAAGATTTTAAAAGTGCAATTTCCTACCACCAGACAATTAGACTTGATCTATCTAATGTATTTCTTATAGTGCTGCTAGCATGTTATAGCTTTCAGAGTCCAAAAACATGTGTCAAAAGGGAATACAGACTACAGTTTTAAAACTGGCTTTGCCAACCTCTTTGCATGAGGTCACCTAGCTCCTCCATGTTAGAATATAAAAATTATACAACCAGGATGTCATCACTCAGAAGGAAAATTAAATAAGGTTAATTTCTAAGTTTTTCTTTCATCCATGAGCAACATCCTGCTTTTACAGACATCAGAGGAACATTTATGACTCGCGCCTGTGTGACATAACTTGGTTTTCCTCCTCTAAACGTCATAAAATGGATATTATTTATCCTGTCATCTGGCAAGCTATAAATAAGCTAGATAAACAGGAGATGCTTAATTTAGGTCTCTTCTAGCCTGTAATTATCTCTTAGTCTTCCAGGTAACAGCTTGTATCTAAAACCTGGGGGGGGGCTCATTCCACAGGCTGTTTCAGCACGTCTCATGAGAGACACTCAATAACACTTTTTTATATTACAAAATCATAGATTAATCAGAACCAGATGTCCAAGTGTCACACTGGGCACTCCCATAACATATGGGCAGTGCGGCTAGGGTATGGCCGTAGCCTTTCCAGCAGTGGGCTCCTTATGGGGTTGTATTTGACTTGGATCACTGGGGTTCTAAAATATCTTAGGGCTACCTTCCAAGAAAATTCCTTCCATGTGTATGATGCAGTCCCTAGGTGCATAAATCTCAGATGAATTTCCCAAGTCTGGCTGTCTATTGCAATGCCAAGGTCTTTTTCCCATGAGTGCTTCACTGTGTCCATTATGTGGAGAATGAGAAGAATAAGGGCTTTATATATGTATGAAATCATATGATTTAAGGGAACTGATTGTTGTAAGGCCAAACTATATATCTAACAAGGGGGTGGCCCTTTCCTGGTATAAGCATAGCTGGTGGAGACTTGACTTAATTGGTTGTCTGCAAATATCTGTGTCTATCTTGGGGAGAAAGATTGTACCTGGCCACCATGTCTTCAAATGTTAGTAATGTTCCCTTTTTATAGAAGTGCAACAGTATTTCAAGCCCCTGTCTCAGCCAGATTTGATATCCCTGGTCCAGTCTAGCTGGGAGAAAGGTTTGTACGTAAGGGGGGGAGTAAAGTAAACATCTAAATGGGGCCATCTGCTTGGAAGATCACATCTTCCTTCAACAAAGTACGGTGGAGCTCGTGCAGGGATTTTGCGTAATGTGATCTATAGAGATAGGTGGTTGGCTTAGTAAAATTTTGTGTAAATCAATTAAATCCTCCTCCCTCTTTTCCAACTCCTTCACCGTATATGTTCAGTGGAGCCAGAGAAAGATTGTTCTTAATTGTGAAGCTAGATGATAATTAAAGAGGCATGGTAGAGCCAAGCCTTAGGCTCACACGGGGAGCTGAAGTATAGAGTATTTTACCCTCAGGGGGTGCATATCCCATATATCGTGAGATATAAGTCTATTTATCTCTCGGAAAAAGCCTTGTGGTGGTGTGATAGGGAGATTCTGAGCCAGATACAAAAATCTAGGGAGTAAGTTCATATGGATTGTTTCCACTCTCTGGATCAATGAGAGGGGGATGGTGCACCCCTTTTCCATATCTAGCCTTACCTGGTGTAACAAGGGGGTATAATTATGCTGATAAAGATGCATTTGGTCTACCGTCAGGTTTACCCGTAAGTAGTTTATGTGGGTCATGTTCCACCAGAAAGGAAACCGCTGTTTCATCTGCAGGGAGGGTGGATAGTTTATTTGAAGAACTTTCATCGTCACGGTGTTGATTTTATACCCTGCCACCTCTCCAAACCTGTCGAGCAAATTCTACAGGTCAGATAATGACTGCTCTGGGGATGTCACATAAACCAGTAGGTTGTCTGCATATAGTGCAAGTTTATGGTGAGTTCCCCCCACCTCCACTCCCGTAATGTCTCATGTCTGCCTGAGGGCCTGAGCCAGAGGCTCCAGATAAAGCGCAAACAGCTGGGTTGAGAGTGGACACCCCTGCTTTGTGCCTCTATATAATGGAAAAGGAGTTGATACTGCTCCATTAATTTTGATATAAGCCATTGGACGATGATAAAGGCTCATAATGTTCTGTCTAAACAATAGGGAGAAACCAAAAGATTCAAGGGATGCCGTCAAAAATGGCCACGCCACCTGGTCAAAGGCCTTCTCAGCCTCAAGGCTAAGCAATAGGAAAGGGGCCTCTGACCTGGAGGCGTGGTGCAACAGGTGGAGTGTGCGCCTAATGTTGTCTTGGGTTTGTCTTGAGGTTATGAAACCGTTTTGATCCATGTCAATTAGTAGAGTAATTGTCAATTATAACTTGCCTGCCAGTACTGATGCAAATAGCCTATAATCATTATTTAATACAGAAACTAGGCAGTATGAGCTACAGTGATTGGTATCGTTACCTGGTTTGGGTATGCTGGAGATCGTGGCATATCTCCATGAGGGTGGAATGGGTTCCCCTCTCATCGCCTCCTGACATGCATCCTGAAGGGTGGGCAATAAGAGATCTTTAAACTATTTATATAACTCTCCAGTAATGCCATCGGGCCCAGAGAGCTCCCTGCTTTAACCTTTTTTAAGGCCAGCTCCAATTCCACCGAATAAATAGGTGCTTCCAACTTGTTCTCTATGGTCTTCAGTTAATTTCGGAAGTCTGAGGGACTGTAAAAACTGGGTAGCTGCCTGTGGGTGATAGGGTTTTTCTGGGGTAGAAAGGGATGTGTAGAACACCTCAAAGGCCACCATTATGTTGGTTGATGTCCAATATATGCCACTCTGCTGCTGGGAAAAGACCTAGGTGATGATAAAAACACAGCCTGAATGAGCGGAGTGGTTTCAATATGTTCACTGTCCACATGCTGTGCGACCGGTATCCCTGGTGAGACAGTTCTGACAGTGAGAGGAGTCGCTCTTCACTGGTACTGTGCTTAAAATCAGCGGCAGCTAACTTTCTTACTTGCACCATTAGGTGGACAGCATTGTGGGTACTGTAGTCCAGGGCTGAGGCACGTCTGTATCTACAGACTGTTCTGCTGCAGGAAGCAGGGGATGTTAAACGGTGTCAGTGTATTGGGGCACTAGGTCCTGGACGCTGTAGCCCTTGTAAGAGCTGGGCAGGGCTAGATTTAGTGCTTTATGGTGCTTCCAGTGCAGCGCTCACTCCAAGCAGGTCACGTAACCTGGAAGTGTACCAAGACACTGGCTATAAAAACACGGCCTGAGTGAGCGGAGTGGTTTCAGTATGCTCACTGTCCACATACTGTGCGGCCAGTAACCCTGGTGAGACAGGTCTGCCAGTGAGAGGAACCACTCTTCACTGATGCTGTGCTTAAAATCAGTGGCTGCTAGCTTTCTTACTTGTACCATTAGGTGGACTACATTGTGGGTACTGTAGTCCAGGGCTGAGGCACATCTGTATTTATAGACTGTGCTGCTGTGGGAAACAAGGGATTTTAAACTGTGTCAGTGAGTTGGGGCACTAAGTCCTGGACACTATAGAGCCTGTAAGGGCTGGGCAGGGCTAGATTTAATGCCTTATGGCACTTCCAGTGCAGCGCTCACTCCAAGTAGGTCATGTGACCTGGAAGTGTACCGGGACACCAGCTATAAAAACACAGCCTGAGTGAGAGGAGCAGGCTTGGGGCATAGTAAGCACAAGGTCATCGCACGCAAAGACACACACATCCTAGAGCATGACTGGCGCAACCGGCACGGACTGCAGGACCTGGACCAGGAAAGTGTCTGCTAGTATTGCTGGAGCCTAGTTGAATAGGTACTGTCTGGAATAACAGTATGGACCCACAGGTACAGTAGTTCGATTACTAAATTGGGAGTTGGGAATTAGGTGCTCTACATGTGGTTTGTTTAGTACAAACCCAAACTCTAGTTGTGAGGTCTTTGTATGTGGGGGATGCATGGAACTAAGGGAGTTAAAAGTGATGTTAGAGGCAAAAACCAAAAAAATAATGCACTTAAGGAAATACTATTTACTTATAAATCGACAATAAATAAAACTATAGTTAGCGAAGGAAATAGCATCAAAAGGAATCGTGCAGAAGGGGAAGATGAGGAGGATATATCTGCAGGGTGTTCCACAGTAGAGGAAAGATCAAGAGCAAGAAAGCATAGAAAGCAGGCTTTAGGCTCCATACCTGAGCATTCAAACCGATATAAACCTTTAATAAGCTTAATAGACAGTGTGAATACTGAAGTGGGTGAACTACTAAATTTGGTGAACACTAATGTGAATGATCCCCTAGAAAGTACAGAATATGTGGGAGGAGCCCGTGACACTATTATTGTAGATGAGCATAACACAGGGAATACACAGGTGGACCAGACCAAACAAATATACATTTTAGGAGACTCAATGATCAAATATACTGACCGCTACTCAACAAGGGGAAATGAGTTAAATGTAATAACATGCTGCTATGGGGGGGGGGGGCAACAACAGGAGATATAGACAGCATGATACCCATGATTTTAACAAACACACAGAGCCCTTCAACAGTACTACTGCACGCTGGTACAAATAATTTGAGTAGGGGTTTGGTGGAGGATGCCATTGCAGACACCTTAGGTATATACCAAGCATTAAGGAAAGAAATGTAAATATCATTTTTTCAGAGGTACTTTCAGTGCCGAGGGCAGCCATTGCTGGGGCAAGCTGTATTAAAGCTTATAATAATTGGCTCTGCAGATGGTGCCTGCAAAACAATATAAAGTGTTTAACTACCTATGAAGAGTTCATTGATTGTTGGGACATGTTTAGCTATGATGGCATGCACCTGAGTAAAAAGGGAATCAGGAAACTTGAAAACATCTTTCATGATACAATAAATATCCATGGGGAGGCAACGGGGTAATGATATAGATATAGTTAGATCAACCCAGACCAGAATAAAGGAACCCTCCAAATCAGGAGGGAAGTTGAAAATACTTCTGGCTAGTGCAAGAAGCTTGAATTTAATAAAGAGAGCTGATCTGGAAATAATAATGGGGGAAAATAATATAGATATAGCAGCCATCACAGAAACTTGGTGGACAGATGAGCCTCTTTTGAAATATAGTAGTGATGGCTACAGGATGTATAACAAAAATAGAGAAGGTAGGAATGGTGGTGGGGTTGCCTTATATATCAGGGACAGTTTGCTAAGTGGACAAATAAATATCGAAGCTAATGTAATTAAAGCCACAGACAGTGTATGGGTAGAGTTAAGTATGAAAGAAAGAAAGAAAATATTGCTGGGGACAGTCTACAGATCACCTGATGTTAATATTGAGGATCATTTTACAGCTCTTGGATAACATCAACACTGTTGTCCATGATAAGGATGTGCTATTAATGGTGGATTTCAACACCCCAGGTAGTGATTGGGACTCATTTGTGGCTTCTAACAGTTAGGAACAACACTTGGTAAATACATGTATAGGAAATGGACTATTTCAACTGATACATAAACCTATTAGGTATAACAGTATTCTGGGCCTAATATTATCCAACAAGGCTGATAGTATAAGTAATATCCAGATAGCAGAACCATTGCTTGGTAGTGATCACAATATTGTGTTATTTGATTTTAACTTTGAAGTCCAGGGCAGGACTACTGTAAGAAATTATAGTAAGGATGATTTTAAGACAATAGAAAGTAAAGGCTGGAAGTGGATGCAGAAAAATAATAGTGTAAATTAATTATGGACAAGAATTAAAAACAAATTATTAGAACTGGAATAACAGTATGTGCCTGAAAAAAACATTTATAACAAGAGAGGGAAGGTTCCCATCTGGTACACTATGAGAGTGCATGGACAGGTGACTAGGAAAAGAAGCATGTATAGGGCCCTGATATCAAAGTTAGGTTAACAAATATAAGATAAGATACTGCAGAAATAAAGAATAAACATTCGCATTCCCAAACCAGTGATCAAAATCAAAGCGCTCTAGGAAATCCTCCCTATCTGTTCTCATCATATATCCCTTTGGCCATTGCTTTTTTGAACTGTGTAAACTATTTGTTACAATGGGTAGCTAGGCAGCTGATTTTCAAAAGTACTGTGTGCAGCTAGCCGAAAAGTTAGTTAAAGCCAAACTTTAATGTGAATGTACTGTGTGTAGCCAGCCTGTTTGAATGATATTTTTCTTTGGCAAAGTTTATTCGATTAGTGATTTCTGCTGCTGCAACTGTTTCTGCAGTCCCTAGCCCACCCGACTCTCTCACTAATCCCCCCCCCACCCCGTGGCTGCAGCCTGAATGGCGATAGCCAGCTTTCACCCCACCTGTTCCTTTCCTTTCTTTTCCTCAGCTATCTCCCCTGGTTCCACACTATCTTCTCCCTACCCTCAGCATTATACCCTTCCATCCTGTGCTCTGTAATTTCACTCCTTAGTAACTCTTTGTCCTCCCCCACCCATCCCATTACCTCCCAAGGCCATTCTTTTGTATTCCTTTTCGCACCCCTGCCCCTGCTGTCGGCCTGCCACCAGCCCCCGGCCCCACCTTGCCTGTTGTAGAAATTCCTCTCTAAATACTGTTTCCCTCTCTGCTTTCTTCTAGGGGTCTGTGCCTACTACAAGGATAGCTCACAGCCAGTGGCACTCTACAGCCACCACCTCGGCCACCGCCCCAACTCACAGGGGCCACTCTACCAGACCTCCTGGTCCTCCAAGCTGGATCCCCTACTACAGGTACAAGCACTAGAACTGTCAGGTGTCTGAAAGCCCTGAGCTGCCCTCCAATTGGTGCGGTGTTTTCTGGGTGGACCGTGATTGGACCTGCCTGCTCCTGCTCCTTTCCTATTGGGGCGCTTCCCAGTCCGGGGAAAAAACACACTTTATTTTGAATTTCTTTACTCAATTTTGCTATTTCTGTCCACAATATTGCTTGCTTTTTCTCCTGCCCCCCACCCCCTCCCAGGCCACCATTAAATACACACTTATCCCTCCCTCCTCATTCCTCTATCTCCCTATGGGCCCAGCCTTCTCTACTACAAGCCCTACCCACCTGTCTGTGCAGGTCTAACTAGACATAAGAAATATAAAAAGCGTAGACCTAGTCCAACAAGTTTCCTTCTCTACAGTGCTGTAACACCTCTACAGCTCAACCATGACTTTTGTTAAGCTGGCTGTTCTGCTGATAATTTTGGGAGTGATGATGCTGCACTGCCCCACTGTCCCTGTAGACACTAGCAATCATAACCCTCACCGTGATGTACCAGTATATTTCTTGTACTACACGCAAGGCATGACCACCGGGGCTCGTACCATCTGTACCTTGCTCCACTGCACCCCAATGTGGCACTTTGGTTACCTTCTGTATATTCAATCATGTGGCACCCCTGATAACATTGCAATATATATTGTGCTCTGCAATTTCACAGGGCAAATGCGGACCAGCAGGGCCAAGAGGTCTAGATGCCCTACAACAAAACTAGTCTGCAAAATGATTAAAGTGTACTGTCTCAGGATATTACTCATGCTACTTCAGTTATCTGGAAATGTTCATCCCAACCCGGGACCTACTGGCCTAGCCTCCCATGCCCCAGAAAGGCGGGAGGGGTCCCTCAAATTAGCCTCAATCAATGTCTGTAGCCTCCTCAACAAACTTGACATACTGAAAACCTGGGTCCAGCAACATAACCCTGATGTTCTCTCTGTTGTTGAAACATGGCTTAACCCCAAGATACCAGACATTGCAGTCACCATCCATGGATACACTATATTCAGGCAGCACAGGGTTGCTAAATGAGGTGGGGCTGTGCCATCTACCTGAGGAACTCCTATCTGAGTCATGTCCTTCCTTTCTCAAACCCTAAAACCCCCTCGCAGGTTCTCACTCTCAAAGTTCTACTCGGGGCACACAACAAGGAGCTCACCATAGCTTCTGTTTACCTACCCCTAAAGACCAGGCCAATGGACTTGCTAGCATCATGGAAAACCTAAGGGCAATACACCATAACTCTGAAATCATAATACTCTGTGACTTCAACATAAACTGGCTCTCACCGGAGGCCGGCACCTACAAGGATGCCATCACAGCACAGAACCTCATCCAGCTTGTTGCCACCTGATGTAACTATAGGACAGGGTCACATACACTTCTGGACTGGATCCTTTCTAATCACCCTGAATGAATTTCTAAAGGCACAGTGCTCCCTGACGTTATCAGTAACCACTCACCTGTTACCTGTGTCTGGACAAACAAATTCATTAAGCCCCCTCCTAAAATAATCCACACCAGGGTGTTAAAGCAGGGGTGCCTTGGGCTACTAAAAACTCATTTAAGCCACATAGACTGATCACCAATCAACTCCTCCAAAGATGTTAACCAAGCCTTGGACCTTTTCATCAGGCACTTCACTGTGGCCTGCAATATTTTTGCACCTCTCAAAAAGCTGAAGGTCAGGGGAAGAGCTAACCATTGAATAACCCCCAAACTAATCACTTTAATCAAAGGGACCATCTCTAGCACTGTGCCTGAGCAACATCCACACCTGGGGATATTCATAAATATAAAACTGACAGAAACGAGTGCACACGGGCAATTCAGAGCACCAAAAGCAAATATTTCAAGGAGGCTGTCTCCAACTCCTGGGGTAACGGGGAAAAAATTCTGGAGTAACTTAAAAGACCTTACAGGCAAGGATCCTAAGTCACCACCCACTATGCTCAACATAAATGGAACACCAACATCTGACCTTTACACAATCACCAATATCTTCAACAATGCATTCTCCAACTTGAATAGTGTTCTCCCATCTGACTTCTTCGATGCCCCCTCTGGTAGTAACCCCCCTGACACTGCTTCTCTCCAACACCCTGTCCCACGATTCTACTTCAAGGAGATCCCAGTGCACTTAGCCAGAACCTATATTCAGAAGGCCATCCGCAACACAGGCTATGGTTGTGACTCCCTCGAACTGAAGTTGTTAGCGCTGGTCTTTGAAGAAATCCTTGTACCCCTGACAATGACCTTCAACCTATCACTAAGAATGTCCCAGTTTCCATCTTGCTGGAAGCAGGTGACCATCACACCAGTACACAAAAGTGGAGACAAGTCACTACACTCCAACTACAGACCTATCTCCATCCTTCCTCCTTTGTCTAAGGCCCTGGAACACATTGCCTCAGACCAACTAGTCAAGTACCTGGAAAAATATAACATTCAATGTCCCAAGCAGCATGGCTTTCGTAAAGGACACAGCACCACCACTGCACTATTAGAATTCATGGGATTTATCCATACTACTCTCGATCAAGGAAACTGTGTGAGGGCAGTATTCATTGACCTTTACGAAAGCCTTTGATACTGTCAACTACCCACTCCTACTCAAGCAAATATCAAGCATTGGACTCTTCAAAGAAGTGCTGCTCTGGTTTTCAAGTTACCTTGGGGAGAGGGTCCAGCAGGTCAGGACTGCCTGTGTCACCTCGGAAGATAAACTGGTCTTTTCAGGGGTCTACAGGGGTCCATCCTGGGACCACTACTCTTTGGCCTCTTTCTGAATGACCCCCCCCCAGTGTCTGACATCAGAAGTTACTACTCTACGCTGACAACACAGTCTTGTTCACCAACCACCAAGACACGGAGCTCCTTCAGAAATAATTACAGCTTGACTTTATGTGCATCGAAGAATGGTTCAAGACACACAAACTGGTCCTGAACTACAGCAAAACAAAGGTAATGACTTTCTACAATGTCAGGAGCAAGTACACATCCCATGACCTCACATCAAAAAACAAACAAAGACCATACTTGAACACATTCCTGAATTTAAATACCTAGGCGTTACATTGGACAGTTCCCTCTCCTACCATCAGCACATTGATTCTGTCGCCAAAGCTGCTCTACAGACACAAACACTGCATGACTCCAGACACACTCGGGTTGGCTATTAACAGCTCTGTCACCTCCATCATTGATTACAGGCTAGTAATCTATGGCTTCGCCTCTGCCTCAGCCCTCCGTAGAATTACGGTCGCACTCAACAAAGCATGCAGGCTTCTAATGGGGGCTGACTGACTTACACACACTTGTGATCTGTGCGTTCAGGCAGGATGGCTTCCTCTCATCAGCCGGATCCAGTATCAAACCTGCCTCTTAGCCAAAATTGTCCTCCTCGGGATCATGCCCCCCAAGCATTGAAAAGTTCCTCATAGATTACCACAGTACCCAGCAAACTAGAAGTTCACAACAACAAACCTTCCTTGTACCCAGATGCCAGACTACAATGGGACAGAGGGCTTTTGCTCACAGAGCTCCACAGTGGTACAATACACTCAACAAAGAAACTCTTACAGCTGCTGTTCTTGGCCCATTTAAAAGACAACTCCGACTTCAACTCTGCTCTTCTAGTCATTGTGACTGCTTCACCTAATCTGGGGTCCCACGCTCACTGCCTTCTACTTTAGAAAGGTCAGCTACCCCCCTTGCCATGCCCTCCCTCTCCTGCCTCCCCCTGCACCCCCTCCCCAACTCCCTTCCTCACCCCTCCCTGGCACTTACTGATAATTATCCTCCCTCCCTCCTCTTGAGTGCTCTTACCATCACCCCTTACCCCTCGACAATGGCCTTTCTGCCTGTGTACCCCCGTCCTCCCTACCTTCTCACCAGCAGCACTTATTTCTAAGTTTATTTCTAAGTTTTCCCTTGGATGTTGTGTCTTTCTATTTAACATTGGCACATTTAGAGGTACTGTAATTAACTACGCCTCAGTCTCCTACTTCTTTTTACTATGTAACTATGTATAATCCTGTCGACCTTTGTATGTATGTTTACCTTCCATTTCTTCGACGTGGAACCTTTGTAAACTAGCAGTTCCTGTTCAAAGGTATTTGTAATCCTAGATTTAAATAAATAAAGAAAGAAAATAAAAATTCACATTCCCAAACCAGGGATTAAAATCAAATAGCTCTAGGGAATCCTCCCTATCTGTTCTCATCATAATTCCATCTGACAATTCGAGGTTAGAACAACTAAACCATGCCCTTGGTTATTAGGATAAAGAAGTCAGATGTAATTGACAGTTAACCTTGGATTGCCCCTTTCAGAATATGCTTTTGCAAAGTGTTCAACATTAAAATTAAGATCGGTTAAATCATGGAGCTCCAATAAGAAGCGAGTCAGCAGCCAAACTTCAGATGATTCTCAGAAATTACAGCTGTCTTATCCTCAGGAGAATAGTTCTTAAATACTGGTAGTATGAGTAGACAGTTGCTCCCAGAAAGGGCTGTTAAGGCCCATTTCAAAATCAGTCCTGAAGCCCTGAAATGTGCATGCATGTATATTTTGATTATATTTATTCCCCCCTTATGGATATACAACTCAGCAAAAGGGGGGCTGTTTCAAAGCATGCAGCAATAGAACAATAGTTGGTCATGTTTTGGAGGGTCACAGTACCTGAATGAAAAGGCCAATGAGTAGGGTTTGGCATATAGAATGGAGTAAACATCATGTAGTTGTGCCAGTGGAGTCAAGTAGCAGCGTGTTGTCCAGAAGGAACATCTGTTGACTGCATCTTGGGCGCACTCAGCATTTTGCGAATGTCTGCATAAGTGGTCTGGGGTGCCCACCTGCCAGCCACTTCAAACTGTCCAGATTCATATAGATAACTTCTCTGCCTCTGCGGTAATGGTTTTGTAGGCTTCATGAGGTCTGGGATGTCTTTAATTCCACGAGTGAGTAGGGCTTGCCTGAGATCCTGCAGTGCGTTATACTTTTCCGCTCCAGTATTCCGAAAAATTTTAAGTAGTGCAGGATAGGGTGTTATGAACAAAATTTGGCTGACCTGTAACATCCTCAAGATCCCCACATACTTCATACATTTTCTCAAGATATCTGTGGGGTAATCCTCATCAAAAAGCAAGCAAAAACTGTTGTACTCCACCTTCTTTACTCCCCATGCTACCCACAAAACAGTCTCTTTGCCTCGATAGCTTGCAAATTTGATTACTATTGAGTGGGGCCTTGCTGCTGGATCAGTGTGGCAGGGAGTCAGCGCTCAACGAGCCCTCTCAAGTCTAAACTTGAAAGAGGTCAGGAGGGTGACCACATGTCGAATTAGGTCTGCGATAAAGTCTACCATCTGTCCCATCTCAGTTCCCTTGGGCAGGCCATAAATGTGTAGATTGTCTCTGTGTGAATGGGATTCAAGATCTTGGCATTTATCTTGTAGGGCATCTTGTTGCCTGAGTAGGTAATCCACCACCCGCTGCAAGTGCACCACCGTATCCTCAAACTGAGAGATCCGTTCCTCCACCTCTTGCACCCGGGTCTCCACAGCAGTAAGCTTGTATTTAAATTGCAGAATTCAGTTTGATTTTCAGATCGGAATTGCTTAATCTCATGTAGAATGGCCTCAGATTGAGATAGGGTGAGAATTTCTCTCTTTGTGTCTGTGTCTGCCTCTGAGGCCTGCTCTCTCAACAGCAAGGGGTTTCCACTGCTTTGCGAAAATGTGAAGCCCAATGCCTGAGCCATCCATTCAAGAGTTTCTGCTCATTTTTTTGCTGTCTTGCCATCTTCCACTCTGTTTGGTGGCATTTTGGCTGAGTTTGGTTGGCGATGTCTGCTGAAAAAATTATTTATTTGGCTAGGTAGGTCCAGAGCTAGAGGGCTAACCTGCCATGCAGGTGATGACATCACCAGAAGTCCAAACAGCGTACAGTTCCAAAGGTGTGGAGCAACAAAGGAGATTCTTTCAAAGATCTACTATTACTGTTCTATATTCCACATGGTAAAGCAGGGATCAAAATGATGTAAGGGAAATGTCAGGTACACATCCCCCAAATGGTATAAAACTAGGTCACAGTACCCTTTGCCACATGTGACATCCTTGCCAGAATTGCAAGCTGATGAACCATCTTCCTCCATTCTCAGATGATGGGTAACTCTACAACATCCAGGGCCTAAGGAAAGGGTATTTCACTCCACCCTGACTACCATCAGCCAATACATGGAAGAGGCATAGGTGAGTCCCAGTATGGGGCAGACCCATCAGATAAGGGAACAGAGAGAAAGGGACAGGTTTCTATGGATCTGTCTCCAAAAGGGCTGGACTTTGAGAGCCTTTTGATAATTTGTTTGGAGATTACAGTTGGATCCTGTTAACACACTGTTGTTGTTTTTTTGACAGTGCAGGGAAATTCAGAAACTCTATTTTTAAGTAAAATTTTCTGGAATAGAACTGATGAATAAGGCAATTCCTGAGCTTCACAGATGTCCTTTGACAGTTGCTCTGCATACCTTGAATTGTGCATAGTTTGCAGCATGTTGTAGATCTTAAGTCCCTTAGGCATAATGTTCTGTTTTTCACATGCTGTAAGGAGGTAGGTGTTGCTGTCAGGTTTAGCTTTCTGTTTTTTTCATTTTGCAGAGCTGCCATTTCAGACAGTGAATTGCAATACTGTATCTTCCATTTTGTAGTAAAGAAATTGCAACCATATTGATCCTTGGAAAACGAGTCCCTGGATAGTTTGATACCTTGCATTGGACCAACATATGTCTTGCACAAAACTGGAATAGTACACAGGATTTTGAGGCCACACAATTCCCTTCATCAGGTGCAATATCATTCATCAAATGCTACTGCAGCTGATGAAAGGACTTATGTTGCCCCAAAAGCTTGTATACTATTCCATTTTTCTACAAGACATACAATGGTTCAATAAAAGGTATCAAACTATCCAGCAACTCTGATTTTCCAGGGGTCAGTATGGCTGCAATCTCTTTTTACTACAAAATGGAAGCTATTGCAATTTGCTATAAGAACTGGCCGCTCCAAAACATAAAGAAAAAGAAAACTAAACCTGACCAAAGATTGTCCCAAATTTCTACCAAAATACAATCCTGTTTTCTCCGGTTCCTTTCCTCATCATGCGTACACCTAGTCCAAGCCCCCAACCCGCATGCAAACAAAAACAAATCACACATTTTTCTCCAGTTACAAATCACACCCACCACCAGCTTCCACATGGTTTCTCTATTAAATACCCTAGCTAGCACAGGGCGCCAATGATGGGGATGTCTTCATCTTCAACCCTTCATCACCAGAAGAGTGGTATGGAGAAATCTTATTTGTTCATCACATAGACTTTACAATTTGTAGAGAAAAAAAGCTAAGTTATTTATACAGATGGTCCAGTGGTGTGGAGGACTGAGGTGCTGGGTGCCTCACCTCCTGCCATGCTGTTGACCCGGATTCAGAAGTGTATGTGGGTAACTCAGGGGGCCAGAAGGAGTAGTGAGTGAGTTTAGTTGGGATGGATTACATTTAAGTAGGACAGGGAGTGTAATGATGGGAAAAAAAACTGAAGCAACACACCACCAAGTCCTTAAAACTGATTAACAAGGGAGACAGGGGAATCAACAATGCCACTATAGGTCTAGCAAATAGTACATGTAACGTCGCTAATGTGTGTAGATTCCTGATGACCAATGCAAGAAGTTTGAATTTATTCCAAAAAAGTGAATTGGAAGTAATGCTATTTCATGACAATGTGGATGTTGCAGCAATCATGGAAACTTGGTGGGATGTAACTAGTAACTAAATGAGGGAGATTCCTGGATACCAATTGTTTCATAATAATAGAGTTGGCAAAAGAGGGGGTGGAGTCTGTGTATGCATCAAAGGCAACATTGATTGTCACCAGTGTTACATAACAGAAGATACAACAAAACAAACTGAGAGTATATGGGCATGACTGCAGTTTAAGACTAAGCCTAAGACTACATTAGGTAACTGTTATAGACCCCCCTCCTTGGGCAAAGAGTATAATGATAGGCTAATTAATGAAATTGTAACAGCGTCAAACTTGGGAGACACAATAGTGTTAGGGAACTTTAAATTACCAGGTATTAACTGGGCCTCGAGGACTTTTGTTGACACCTTACTGGGGCATGGACTTGAACAACTGGTAGGTGAACCTACCAGGAGCGATATCATCTTGGACCTTATTATTGCTAATTTAGAGTTCAAGGTAACAGATGTCTCATTACGCAGTCCCCTCCATAATAGTGAACACAACATCATGTGCTGTTTGACGTCATGTAAAACTAAATCTACTGGTAAACACACATTTAAGGATTATGATAGAGCCCAATTCGACAACATTAGGAACAGCCTAACTTTCATAGATTGGGGTATGGAGATGTCAGGCCTCTCAGCAAAGGACTGCTGGGTGCTATTAAAAAGCAAAATACTGAAATGTGAAAATAGGTTTGTTCCTATAAAAAGGAAATATAATAACAAAGGGAAGATCCTAATCTAGTTTACACCAGCAATAAGCAAACAAATTAGAATCAAGGAAAGGGCTTATTCTACATTTGAAAAAGACCACTCAGACCTACCAATGCCAATATATAAAGTCCAAATTAAGGGTGCTTAAATCTATGATTAAGAGGGGGAAAAAAAAGAAAATAGAATTTAAAATAGCCCATACAAACGATAACAAATCTTTTTTTCACATACATAAGTAAAAAAAAAAAACAGCCCCAGGACAGTCAGGGTTCTATTGGTTAATGGCAACATCATCAATGATGACTTTGAGGTGGCCAATTTGGGGTATGGAGATGTCAGGCCTCTCAGCAAAGGACTGCTGGGTGCTATTAAAAAGCAAAATACTGAAACGTGAAAATAGGTTTGTTCCTATAAAAAGGAAATATAATAACAAAGGGAAGATCCCAATCTAGTTTACACCAGCAATAAGCAAACAAATTAGAATCAAGGAAAGGGCTTATTCTACATTTGAAAAAGACCACTCAGACCTACCAATGCCAATATATAAAGTCCAAATTAAGGGTGCTTAAATCTATGATTAAGAGGAGAAAAAAAAAAGAAAATAGAATTTAAAATAGCCCATACAAATGATAACAAATCTTTTTTTCACATACATAAGTAAAAAAAAAAACAGCCCCAGGACAGTCAGGGTTCTATTGGTTAATGGCAGCATTGTCAATGATGACTTTGAGGTGTCCAATTTATTTAACAGATAATTCTGATCAGTATATAATAATGAGAATATGACTACAGAGACTAATATAACCAACATAACCACTAGTCTTCAGCACTGAAGATGTTCTGTCTGCCTTGAGCATAATAAAAGGGAACACTTCTTCTGACCCCAATGACATACCCCAGATTTCTGAAAGAAATGCCAACAGTTTTGTCATACCCTCTATTGATCCTGTTTAAAACGTCAATGGATACCAGGGTGGTGCCTGCAGACTGGAGGAGGGTAATTGTGGTTTCTACTTGTAAAAAGGAATCGGGAACAGGTTGGGAATTATAGACCGATTAGCCTGACCTCCCTATGCAGTAAGGTAATGGAAAGACTGATAAAGCAACGCCTGGACTCAGAAATAAATACATTGAGGCTGACTGATAGCTACCAGCGCAACTTCACAAGTGGTCTGTCGTGTACCTCCAATCTTGTGTCCTTTTATAATAATATTAGTATTATATTGATAGTGGCACTCCTTTGGATGTGGTACTATTAGACTTTGGGAAGGCCTTTGACTTGGTCCCCCATCATAAACTTGTGGATAAGCTTAAAAACATGGGCCTGAGTCTGTGACTGGTCAGGTGGGTCGAGGACTAGCTGGCTCACAGAACCCAGTGGATACGGATAAATGGATATACTGGGTACTTATACTGGGTGTAGAACGGAAGTAGGCTTTTCGGCCCATAGACATCATTCCCTACATTAGTGGGTCCATTTTAAACTATTTAGTCCTATTAACTTATCTATGTTATTTTTAAATACTGTAACAGTTACTAGTCACTACTTCAACTGGGAGAGTGTTCCATATCCTTCCTGTTCTGTTTACAAATGAGAAATATCAATTATTATTCTTTGCTATATCCACTCTTATTTGTAGATTATGTCCCCTTAAACCAAAAGGTTTTTCCTGGATTGTTATACCCATCTCCTCTGCTAACTCTTTGTCTTTTATAATTGTAAACATCGTCATTAAATCACCTCTTATTCTCCTTTGTTCCAATGTAAATAATCCTAATCTCTTTATTCTCTCATTACAAGATAAATTTCTTAATGATCCCATCATTTTTGTGTACCTCCTTTGCACCTTTTCAACCCTATTAATCTCCCCTTGTGTATAAGGGTACCATAACTGTGACCCATAGTCCATATGCATTCTCACATATGTTTTATATAGAGGTAATAGACATCCTGTTGTTTTATTAATAAAACCCCTTTTAATATTCCTAATCATAAAGTTGTTGTTTTTGGATTGTCTGAGTCCTATGATGCCTAAACTTTAGGCTATCATCAATAATGATACCATAGTCCTTTTCTTCTGTTGGTCTTCTTATGTCCTCCCATTTAATATGTATGTATATCTCTTATTTAGCCTTCCCAGATGCATGACTGTGCATTTTTCAACACTTAATGGCATGTTGTTTTCCTTGGACCATAATTCAATTTTACTCAAATCCTCTTTCATTTCTTTTATATGCTTTGGTGTATCTACCGGGCCACCCAATTTAATGTTGTCTGCAAATCTGATTACCTTATTTGCAATGTTGTTATGTAAGTCACCAATATATAATACAAATAATACAGGGCCCAATACTAAGTCCTACGGTACTCTACTTGTCACTCCTACTGGTTCTGAATATTCTCCCAATACTGTAACTCTTTGTTTCCTTTCTTCCAACCAACTTCCTGTCCAGTTTACAATCCTGCTGTCCACTCCCAGATTTAGCATTTTTTTCCAATAAGTTTCTATGGGGGACTTTGTCAAACACTTTTTGATAATCTAAAAAGATAACATCCATAGGTATGTTTTTAACCAGATTTTTATTTATATACTCATAAAAACACAAGTGATTTGTGATATACGCTGTGTTCTTCTTAAAGCCATGTTGCATCCTCTCCTTGTACCCTATCATTTTTAGATTTTCTTTTATCTTTGTTTTCAAAAAGCTCTCTGCTATCTTACATAATATAGCTGTCAAACTTACTGGTCTGTAGTTTGATGCTTTGGATCTATTACCCTTTTTTAAACAAAGGTACCACAGTCGCATGTCTCCAATCTTCTGGCACTTTCATACTAACATACTAAAATGCCAGCAGAATAGGCCCAACGGTCTTTTGTGTCTGCTTGCTTGGTCAGCCCCCACCCTGGGTGCTGACCTTGCTGCCCCCCTCGCCTTCTCTGGCTTCTCCCTTCCCAGTTCCGGATATTCTTGCTGCATTGGATTTTGCTTCCAGAACCCTTCCCCTGTACCTGTCCCACCCCCTCTTGAACCCCTCCACTGTCTCTGCCTCCACCAGCCCCCTAGGCAGTGCATTCCATGGCTCCACCACCCTCTCAGTGAAGTAGCACCTCCTCCTTTCTCCCTGATCTTCCCCCTCCAGCTTCCACCCATGCCCTCTAGTGGCCCCTCCTCCTTCCTTCGAAGCACTCTGACTGTTCCTCCCCTATTTACCCTCTTCATGTACCTGAAGACCTCTATCATGTCCCCCCGGTCCCTTCTCTCTTCCAATGTGTACATATTTAGCTCTTCGAGCCTCTTCTCATAGGTCCTGTCCCCCAAGCCCCAAATCATTTTGGTTGCCATCCTCTGGACCCTCTCTAGGAGGGTAATGTCCCTTTCTAAGTGTGGCCTCCAAAACTGCATGCAGTACTCAAGGTGCGGCCTCACCAAGCAGTTATACAGAGGGAGCATCACTTCCCTCCTTCTGGAGGTGATCACCCTAGCGATGCATCCCAGCATCCTGTTGGCCTTGGCTGCTGCCCTCCTACAAGTCTCAGAATTGTTCATCTTGACATCCACCACCACCCCCAGGTCCCTCTCAGCCATCGAGACTTGTAGTATTCCCCCAGGGTGTACACTTGGCCCGGGTTTCTGGCCCCGAGGTGGAGTACCTTGCATTTCCCTGCACTGAACCTCAGCTTCCACTTTCTAGACCATCTTTCTAGAGCCTTCAGGTCCCCCTGTAGGGCCACCCTCCCCTCCTCCCCATCCACCACCGCCCCCAGTTTCGAGTCATCCGCAAAGAGACTCATCTCACTCCTGATTCCTGTCCTTTCCCCGATTTGAATGATGCATTATATATCCTATCCAATGGTTCTGAAATATGTTCCCTTACCTCCTTCAGGAATTTTGCATCAAGCTGATCTGGACCAGCTGATTTATGTGATTTCAATTGACTCAACATAGCTTCTGTCTCTTTCTGTTCTATCACTAATTTCAAATTTAGGCATATGATAGGATTTGCTTTGTACATGTTTAGATCTTTCTTCTCGAAAACTGATCCAAAATATTTATTAAAAGTTTCTGCCATATCTTTTGAATTATTAATCTCCGTACCATCTTCTGTGATAGGCCCTATAGAACTATTATTTTTATTTTGCCGATTTATATATGCATAGAGGCCTTTACTATTGTCTTTCATGTGTACTAATTTAAACTCTACTTTATTTCTCTCACTTCTTCCTGTTCTTTTAAATGTTTTTAATATGCCTCTGTACTGCCCATTGCTTTCCATAGTGCCTAGTTCTTTCATCTTGTTATATGCCCTTTTCTTTTGTAGACTTAGTTTAAGCACAGTGTTTGTGAACCAAGCTGGTCTTTTCTCTTTCCTATTATACATATATTTTGTTGGTACATGTTTATCATCTAACTGCCTTAACTTGTTTTTAAGCATCGCCCACATTTCTTCCACACTCTTTTCCTCAAAATCTATTTATTTATTTATTTAATCGGAATTACAGCCCTTTGAGTCATAGACTTGTTTCCAAAGGCTCCACGTCAGGTACAGAATGAAAACAATACAAAAACGGTTGAATGCATACAGTACAGAACAACAACAAGTTAAACAGTAGTACACAGTTAGGTGTTATCCAGGCAAGAGGATACATATACAAATATACAGAATAATGTATTTAGAGATACAGTAATATACACAGATGATGAGCTAGCCTATACTTAAGGTAGTTAGGCTAATTTGTCATACAGTAGGTGGCTAAGCAGAATTAAATACAGGTTGTAGCCAGATAACAGAGTGCAGCTTCCAGAAGGCATTGTCATGAGTCACATCTCAGAAAAACTATAAGGCTAATATGTCCATGGCCAGTGGACCATGCCAATCCCATTCTGATAGTTCCTTCCTAATTTTCTTAAAATTTGCTTTATTATAGTTTTTTACCATGGTTGACCCCTTCACATTTACAATCTTTCTTTTGATAACAAATTCAATAATGTTGTGGTCACTGTTCCTCAAGTGCTCCCTTATGCATATTTTATTTACTTTATCTTCTCTATTAGTGATAATAAGATCTAACACATTCTCTCCCTTTGTTGGTTTGTAAATTTGTTGGCTCAACCCTGCCATGTACAACATTTCCATGAATCTATTTTCATTTGCATTTTTTGAGGTTTGGTGCACCCAGTCTATGGCAGGATAGTTAAAGTCTTTTATAACTGTGACATCACCTTCAGCTGCTACTTGCTCAGTCTCTGAGTCAATGTTATCATCTTTTTTCCTATTATTATTCAGTGATCGGTAGTATAAGCTTAGGATTAGCTTTTTATCTGTTTTTCCTTGGACCACCACCCACAAGGAGTCTATTGTTTGATCATCCCCTGTCTTATTATACAGAGTACTGCCTAGTGACTCTTTAATATAGATTGTTATGCCTTCTTCTTTTTTGTCCATCCTATCCTTTGAATACAATTCATACCCTTCTGTGTTTCTAGTCCATTCTGTTCCTGGGTCCCACCATGTTTCAGTGACCATACATATATCTATATTTTCCATGGCCAACATAACCTCTAATTCCCATTTTTTGCTAATGTTTAGGCTTCTCACATTCAGTGTCCATACACAGAAACATAGAAACATAGAAGTTGACAGCAGATAAGGACCACAAGGCCCATCCAGTCTGCCCATTTCTTTTTCTACCTTATAAATGTGCTATCGGCCTTTGCTCTGTCAGTGGCCTATCTATTCATACTCATTTGTATTGCTCCCTTATGCCTATCCCATGCCTGTTTGAAGCCCTGCACTGTATTCATAGCCACCACTTCTTGAGGTGGGCCATTCCATGCATCCACCACCCTTTCTGTGAAAAAGAATTTCCTCACATTCCCCCTTAATTGGCCCCCCTCTAATCTCATGCTGTGTCCTCTTGTCCTGCTATTTTTCTTATATTTAAACATGTTAGACTCTTTCACCTTGTTAATGCCCTTAAGGTGTTTGAATGCATCGATCATATCACCTCTCCCTCCTTTGCTCAAGGGTATACATATTGAGCTCTGTTAATCTGTCCTCATATGTCTTCTGATGCAGTTCCTGCACCATTTTGGTTGCCCTTCTCTGGACTGCCTCAATTTGGTTAATGTCCTTGTGAAGGTGTGGCCTCCAATACTGCCGAGTACTCCAGATGGGGCCTAACCAGTGTCTTGTAAAGAGGTTATTACCTCCCTCTTACGACTTGTGATACCCTACTAATACACCCTAACACCCCCTAGCCTTACCTACTGCTTTAGAGGTCTGCTTGGATGATTTCAGGTCATCAGTGATGATGATGCCCAAGTCTCTTTCTTCCTTTGTGACTGCTAGCAACTCCCCTCCCAGCCTATAGGTGGCTTCAGGGTTTCTCTTCCCTATGTGCATGATCTTGCACTTCTTTGCATTAAATCCCAGTTGCCACTCTTCTGACCATTTTGCTAGTTTATCCAGATCTCTTCTCATTCTGCCCACCCCATCTGGATCATCTACTCTGTTGCAGATCTTGGTGTCATCTGCAAACAGACATGCCTTACCCTCTAGTCCATCTGCAAGGTCACTAATGAAGATGTTGAAGAGGACTGGCCCCAGGACTGATCCTAAGAGGTACCCACTTGTGACTTGCATCTCTTCTGACTGTATACCATTTACCACCACTCTCTGTTTTCTGCCCTTCAACCAGTTTGCCACCCAGTTGACCAACTTCTGACCCACCCCAAGCCTACCCAGCTTATTTATCAATCTTCTATGTGGAACAGTGTCAAAAGCCCTTTGAGTCATAGACTTGTTTCCAAAGGCTCCACCTTACCTTACCATACCACCATCACTATACCTTTATGCCGGCTATTATTTTACCCACCGTACCTCATGTTTGGACCTTTTCTGTAATATTAGGCCCCTCTCTTGCCATCTCTCTTCTTCCTCTTCTTTTCAGTTTAAAGATTTGTCCACTATTTTTTTCAGCACTAGTCCTAGTTTTTCTACTCCCTTTTTTACTCAGATGTAATCCATCTTGACAATAACACCCTGGATTATCTATAAAGTCTTCCCAATGTGCAATAATCCCTATTCCTTCCTGTACAGTCCATAAATGCAACCAATTATTCAGGTTCTTAATTTTTTTCCTTATTATAGTGGGTTTCCCTTGACACAGGTAATATTTCCGAGAAATATACGTTACAATTCAGTCTCTTGGCCTCTTGCCATATATTTTGATGTTCCCTTTTTATTTCAGCCTGGCCCTGTGCTCTTATGTTGTTCACCCTCAAGTGTACTATCAGTGTAGCAGTGCCATCACTTTCTTTAATAATATTTTGCAGCATAGCCTGCACTTCTCTAATTTTCGCTCCAGAAAAATAACTTGTTGTAGCATTTTCTTTGTTACTACTTGAAGTATACCTATCCATGTACTTCACAATAGAGTCACCAAGCACATACACTTTTTTCGTTGCTTGGTATTCCTGGGCTGGGGCTGATTCTTCTCTTTCATTTGAATGAGTTTCAGGGGCTGCTATATCCAGCTCAATATCAGTAATATTTGTTTCCCCTCTGACTTGCATGGTTCATATTTGTTTGCTGTGTGCCATCTAAACTTTGTTCATTACCCAATACATTTGCCATTACTTAGGTTGGAGCTAGCTGGGGTGTGGATACCGAATTACCTTCCCCATCTATGTAATCATTTGTTCTTATCTGTGAGGTGCTTGTTGTTACTTCATTATTGCCCTCATCACTGGTGCTATCCCTTACACCACCCGTTCCACTATTTTTCCCTGCATCACCACCATCCTCATTCAACTCTGTGCTTCTCCTCACTTGGGGTTCATACTTATTTTGTGTATCTATAGTAAATTGCATTGCTCTTCTCCTCTCTTTTTTCAGTTTACATGTTTCACTTTCCCATGCATTTTCTTCTTCACTGTTTCTTCATCTTTTCCTCATGTCCTTCCCCAACATTTCCTTACTATTATACACATCATGCTGTCCTTCCTCTGATTTTTGTAGTATTTTATTCTGTTCAAGTGTAACTAACTTCATTTCTGCTTCCAGTAACTTTTGTCTTAGTTCTTTTATTAGCATACACTACTCACATGTGAAAATCAGTACCTCGTTAACCACATCTGTGTTTATTTTCTTACAGATAATGCATCTTAACTCCAACGCCCCCCTTCTAGTCTCACCACATTTGAATCCATATCTTACTCACAGATGCCTATAAGGGACCAGTTCTAACTCATTTCCTGTGTCTCTTTTCTACCTTTCCTCTCACCGGTATTTTATTATACTTTCTTATCAATACTTACTTATGTCTTTCTAGTCAGTTACCTACCTTTTTTTGGCCTTGATACTCTCCCATGCCTTTCTTCCCTTCTTCCCCTGCTGACACTGCAGACACACACAGATGCACTGTGCATGTCTTTGTGCATGTCTTCGCACATGGCAACCACATGCTCACCCCACCCATGCTCACCCCGCTTGCACAGGTCATTCCTCTTATACACTCACTACCCAGAAGTCCAGGTTTGGTCATATGATCTCCCTCACTCGCTCCCCATTCCAAACACACTTACTGTATTTGTTTATATCTCTCAGAGGAGGGTCCAGTCAGCAGTAGGGTCCCTCAGGGTTCATCCTGGGCCCAACCTTGTTTGGCTTATTTATAAGCAATATGAACAACAATGTTAGAAATACCATATCCAAATTTGCAGATTACACCAAGCTATGTGGTGAGGTGGACACTATAACAAAATATCAATCCATTGTTCATGATCTAAAAAATATAGAAACATGAGTCTCTAAAAATAAAATGAAATTTAATTATGACAAGTGTACAGTCCTCCATTTTGGTAGGAATAATCCGTTGTACCCTTACACATTAAGTAACAAACCAGTGCAGGCAGTGGATAAAGAACATGACCTACAAATTATAATTAATACTAGATTGTCAGCTTCAGATCACTGCAGAAAAATGATGCAACCATCCAACTGGTTCCTAAAAACTGTACAACGATCATTTGTTTCTAGAAGTGAACACTGTATCTTACCCTTATACCATGTGAAAGGTTGTGGGGTAACAGATGGACACATATGACAGCTTGGAACTTCAATTTCTTCTTTATTCAGGACAGAACAAAAATTAAGTTGACTGTTTTCGACAAATTAAATAAACTAATATAATAGCAAAAGAAAGCAACTAAATATGGCTTCAATGCAGCAATAATCGAGCACAATAAATTCAACAGGACTAGCAGGAACTAGCCTGAATGGGTGTCTCACCTTTCACACCCAAAACGAATCTGACTTGCTTCTCTCATTGTCAGAAATATAAAGAGAGCTATATCCCACGATTGGTCCACCCTGGCTGTCACTCATTCTTTATTTTATTAAACATGTTTTAATCACTTCATTAGCACTTTTTATTGTTTACAAGCAGTACACATATTTACAACACCTCATAAGAGGGTAAATATTACATTGCCATTTTAATTTAAGCACTGGATCCAGTTTTTATCCAAAGAGTTGTTCTGTAAGTCCCTCCTTCAGCTGAGCTCTGAATAAAGGTACTGACAATGAGGCCAGCCAGCTCTTAGAGAGAACAGCAGAGAGTAGGAAACAGAAGCAGAAGACCTTGTTTGTATTCTGGTAAGCATTTGCACAACAAAGTGCAGTACAGTATAAAAAACTCTTTTTCCTTACAGGCTTTCACTTTTTAGAGGTGCACAGCGTCTATGGTTTGTGCTTGCAAATGCTATGAGATAAAGGAGGCACTTCAGTAGTGGTTTGCAAGCACTACCATTACTATGTGGCTTTTTGGCAGTGGTTTGCAACTGCTGTGACTCTGGGCATCTTCAAGGAGCTCCCCAAGAAGAACCACACCATCGTGAAGGAAACACCAGGACTTACCATTCTATTAAGCAGGAGGTTTTCAGGGGGGCAATAATAACAGAGTTTAGCTGTGCTCCCTGAAACCTTGTTTCCTATACATGTAGTAAGAAGCAGTTTTTCCTACTGAATGAGTCGCTGCATAACAGCGGCACAGACAGCCTTGCTATATATGTTTTAGCTAATGGTACAGAATTTCAAATTGTGGATGTTTGTCCTCCATATTATTCTGTCTATTACTTCTTAGATTTTACTCATTTAACCAGGCAGTGAGACAGCAGTTCCTATTTGTTTACACATAAGTCGCTGCATATCAGAGGCAATGAAACAAAGCTACTCTAACAAACTCTGGTTCACATAACCACAGGCAGGTTTGGTTTCCTAAGTTCCTCATGAGGAAATTCTGTTTACTAAAACTCTGCTAACCAAGAGGTTGCTGTCGGGGAAGGGGGGAGACAAACAACGCAATGGAACACGAATAATGACAAGGTGATACATGGGTGGCCAGTCCATGTAAGACAGACTTCCATACATAAACACAAATAACAGAGTTAGAGACACCAAAGGAAACCCTCCAGGCAGACCCATGGACAGACTAAGTAGAGCCTTCCACATACCGAACATATATACGACCTTACATGGACTATGGGTCCCCTTTTTGGAACTCATATTTGAGAGGTAATATCTAATTAATGGAGAGGGTTCAGAGAAGGGCAACCAAGTTAATTCCATGGTTGGGCAATATGATGTACATGGAAAGATTAACTGCAACAGGACTATTCAGCCTGGAGGATAGAAGGGAAAGGGAGGATTTACTCCTGTTGTTTAAAATTCTAAACAATCCTGAACTTTTGTACCACTGTGGCTTTTAGTTCAGTGCCAGAACGGTCGAACCTAAGGTCCCATGATAAACAACTCTTAATCCCTAAAGTAAATACAAAACAAAAGGGACAACTATTTCATGTTACGGGCGACCAGAGCTTGGAATAAGTTACCCCAAGAGCTGGTAGCTCAACATTTACTAGCTTTAAGGTAGGGTTGGATAATTGCTTGCTATTGAACTTAAGAAGGGAATAATTCACACACTAGGAGTGAGAGACAATCCTGATGGACACCAAGCCTAGTTTTGTCTTGCACAACCCAAGTAACCCGAGTAAGGACAGCTCTTCTCCCTTGGGGAGGGATCCATGCATCCCATTAGACAGATGCCCCCTGGAGGTTCTAGGTGGCAGTGTAGCAGTATACCAGGAAAGGTGTTCCACCCACAGCATGACTTGTCATTGCAAGCACCATGGACCTAGGCTGAAAAACAGAGTAAAAAAAAAACAACCAGCAGGATGAAGGCCTGGTCCCCTGCAGACACCAAACTGGTGACTAGGCCCTCTGGTCCTCTGGCAGAGGAAGGCTGGACAATTGATAGGTCTCAGAGAAGCTGGGTGAGGGGGCTGGGGGAACCGGTGCTGAATGGGGAAAGCTGGGCAAGAAAGGAGACAAAACACTAATTGGAAAACAGTCATTTATGAAGTATACATATATACTGATATACACATCATGATGTTATATATTGCACATTGGGCCAAGATTATATTATATTCAGTAAATGTTGACGCAATAAATGGAACTATGTTTATTTCCATAACAGTTTGATGTCTTCAAGACAACATTAATTTGTATCATACCATGCCTCTTATATGCTTAAATGTTTAATTAGTTTGTCCTTAATTAATTTTTGTCCTAAGTATTTTCATTGCATCTGTAAGGTATGAACTTACCCTGAATAAAATTTCATAATGCTCTGTATTCAAAGATTTGCCTGTTAATATTTCACTATTTCCATAATGTTTACCCATTATTTCTGCTTGCCAATTTGTGCCATGGACATATCAAGAATACATGGGTTAGGTCATCTAGATGAGTGAGACCAAGCAAAATTCCCCTCCTCTAGCCAGCCCATCAGCACAGCGGTAAAGTTACTGCTCATAGTATCAGTGATATGGAGTCAGAAATGGGCCCAGGTCATTGGAGACTGGTCAGGAGGAAGAGGAGGATTGTGCATGCTAGAGACAGTTGTACCACCTCAGGGAGGGGACAGCATGAACCACTGCAAGCTTTCCAGTTGGAAGAGGCTGGGTGATGGAGCAGCAGATGGTGCACACTCGGGAGGGCCCTGACGTAGACTTCAGTAGCATGCCATGCTTGAGCATAAGCTTGTGCAGTGTTACACACAAGCAGAACTCAGGGAGAAAATGGGCAAAAACTCCCTTCAGTTGGCATAATAAAGATAGCCCACTCAGGCTCTCCACTATTGACTGGCACCCACCCACCACACTGTAGTTCTGGGCAAGTGGTGAGGTAAATCTGGAGAAGGTAGGTGATGGGCTTAGGGGTCATCAGAAGGGGGCTGGCTGGGCCAGAGCAGGAATAGAGACTGTAAATTAAGAAAAGCTCCCCCTCTCCTGACCACGGCTTTCCACTGTCTGTGAGGAGTACAAGGGGAGGGAGGAGCCTTGCTTTATAGCTAAATGCATACTCCATACTGCTTAATGCATACAGTGCTAAGCAATATGAGGCCTGTACTGAAAACAGAGGCAAGGGTCTTCCTACACCTTCCTTTTGAAATGCTTAGTGCTTGCCAGGATAGTCACTGGAGTCAGCTAGGTGGTATTTGGGGGAAGGATTTTTTTCAGTGGGGGCAGTATGATTTTTGGAGGGGGGAGAAATTGAGGCTTGAGTCACAGATTAGGTACCTGTGAGGAGTTAAAGAATTGGTTCAGATTTAAAAACCTTGTTTTACCTTTTTATGTTTGCTTACAAAGCTTGCAAACATATTTTTATCAGTCTCCTGTGAAAGGGCTTTTTGGGGCATGCCCCTACTCCATCTGTCACAGCTTCAGAATATCAACTGTCCTCCCTAATCCAACACACACACTCTGTCTTTCTGCTCCTTTTCTCCCTCTGAAGTCCTTGCCCATTCAAAGGCTGGAAAAGGCAAGGTGCACAATTTTCTTAACTCCTAATTCCTCCTGCTTGAAACCTTCTCACTGCTTCTTATTCCACATACTGTATGTGTTATTGTTTACTTCTTTTATATGTGCTGCAGTTTAGTGCTTTGTTTCTCAGGGATTGGCAGAGATGTTGCACAATTTATATCATTTGCATACCCATGATGCAGTGCTTGCAACTTATAGTACTAATGTAATCTCATACATAGTAAAAAGCAAGTAAATCATGTTCTAACATGTTCCTACAATCATTGATCACGTTAGGTAAAGAGCTGTGTTATTCTACTTACCTATGGTTTAAACACTAAAAATTAAAGCATTTTGGTCATTACAATATACATAAATAATAGTCAATACTCAGGAAGCAAGCCAAATTGTTTTCTTGTAAAGCATATGAATATATTGGTATCAGTCTGTGGAATCAAACCACAGAAGGGCAAGGGCTGTGGACTTCATAAGGGCAGACTTTATAAAGATGGGTGAATTCCTCAGGGATGACTTGGCAGGGGGATGACCAGGGTGGGGTGGAGGAACAATGAGAGAAGCTAAAAAGGGCCATACTGAAGGCAACAAGCCTCTGCGTCAAACAAGTGAGCAAAAGCAAGAGGAAAAAGAGATCACTATGGTTCTTAAAAGAAATGGCTGAAAAAGTAAAAGCTAAAAGGGTATTATTCAGAAGGTATAAGGAGATGCAGAGGAAGAAAGATAAGGAGTTGTATCAGGGGAAACAGAGTGAAGCAGGGAAAGCAGTAAAGAGTGCAAAGGTGCAAACTGAAGAGAAAACAGCCCAGCCCAGGCAGTAATGAACAGGGAGAAAACATTTTTAGATATGCAAGTGAAAAGAGGAAGACCAGAGGAGGGATTGTAAGGTTAAAAAAGGAAGAGGGAGCTATGCAGAGGGGAACCAGGAAAAGACAGACACCCTGAACAAATACTTTTGTTCAGTGTTCACAGAGGAGGAAGGGGAGGGACCACAAAAACTGTAACATAAGTTTTGTAGGAAGGGAGGTGGATACTAGTCCTTTTTTACCTTTTTCAGAGGAGAAAGTTCTGAAGGGACTCACTAATCTGAAAGTGAACTAAGCAATGGGGCCAGACAGGATGCATCCAAGGGTATTCAAGGAGCTCAGAGAGGTAATGGCTGCACCTCTGACAGTCCTGTTTAACAGCTCACTGGAAACAGGAGTGGTTCTGGAGAATTGGAGTAGGGCAGATGTCGCATTTCACAACAGTAGTAGCAGGGAGGAGACTTATATAGGCCAGTCAGCCTGACCTCAGTGGTGGGAAAGTTAATGGAATCACTGCTGAGGAAATGGATTGTGGAATATCTGGAATCCAATGAGTAACAAGACATGAGGCAGCATGAATTCATGGGTGGGGGAGATCATGTTAAACAAATCTGATAGATTTCTTTGACTGGGTGACCATGAAATTAAATCAGGGTGGGGCATAGATGTGGCCTACCTAGATTTCAGTCAGGCTTTCAGCACCTTCCACATACAATGCTAGCCACCACCACCTTCAATGCATCATAAGTTATGACATGCCATGGCCTGATATCTTTGTTCAAAGCCACATTCAGAGAATGTGTCATTTCCAGTTTCAGGAATTACAACGGGGACGGCACACCATCGTGTGCTATTGTTGAAAGTGGCAGTGGCTACCACTGTAGGAGACTAGTAAGCAAGCTGGGTAGCTTATAATGGGTCCAAATGTGGTAAACTGCGTGAGGAACTGATTAAGGGATAACAACAGTGGGTGGTGGTAAATGGAGTTCACGCCGAGGAATGGAGGGTGATCAGTGGGGTGCCTCTCAGGGATCAGTGATGGGGCCATTCCTCTATAATATCTTTATAAATGACATTGCAGAGGAGCTGGAAGGGAAGGTCTGCCTCTTTGTGGATGATGCCAAAATCTGCAATAGGGTACGCACTCCAACAGGGTTGAAAAGGATAAGCAGAGTCCAGTAAAAACTCAAGGAATAATCAAGGATATGGCAGCTGGGTTTCAATATGAAAAAATGCTAAATAATGCACCAATGAACAAAAACACAAGGGTGGAATACGAAATGAAGGTAGTGGTATTGACAACTACCAAGCAGGAATGAGACCTGGGGATAATCATATCTTTAGGCTTTTACACCGTTTATGGGTATTGTAACCCTGACCCAAGTTTTTTTATGCATTTATAATGTGCAATTTATTGCTGCTTTGCTTTGTGTTTTTACCTCCTTATTTGTTCCACCTGTCCCCGGGTCGCACCAGGAAATGAGCCTCAGCTCAATGGTACTTTTCGCAGTTATCAACTTTTAAATAAATAAATAAAACAATAAATATCTGATGACCTAAAGGTGGTCAGGCAGTGTGACAAGGCAGTTGGAAGGGCCTCGGGGATGTTGGGGTGCAAAGGGAGGGTTAACACCAGCAGAAAGAGAGAAGTTGTGCTGCCTCTGTATAGATCACTGATAAGACCCCACCTAGAATATTGTGTGCAGTTCTGGAGCCCACATCTCCAGAATGACATAGACAGAGTGGAGGCAGTCCAGAGGAGGGCAACTAAATGGAGTAGGGTCTGCATCAAGAGCCCTATGAGGAGAGACAAAAGGACCTCAATATGTACACCCTGAAACAGACCAAGAGGAGGGAGTGGGAGAGGGAGGACATGATAGAGACTTGTAAATACCTCACAGGGGTAAATAAGGTACAGGAGGGCAGTATTTTCCAGAAGATAAGGTGCTCAAGAACAAGGGGACATGCTATGAAACTGGAGGGGGGTAGATGCAGGAGAGATGTGAGGAAGTATCTCTTCTCAGTAAGAGTGGTGGATTCCTGGAACAGCCTATCGGTGGTGGTGGAATGCTTGGGATAGGTATAAGAGAATCTTGGTGGAAAGGAAGGGGGGAGGGAGAAGGAGCTTGAGATAAAGTAGGGTCTGCAGTGATACAGTAGGTAGGGAAAAATGGGCAGACTGGGTGGGCCAAGCAGTCCTTATCTGCCATCAAATTCTATGTTTCTATGTCTGAACAGTAGAGGGCTTTTGAGGATGTGTCCCTTCTTTACCTAGCACAGCTGTATACTGAATCTCTTTCCTATTTCCACCCTCTCTCTGCCTTTTTCTTCCTTTTGAAGACCTTGCCCAATCACAAGGCAGATGGTTTTCTTGTGCGATTCCTGAAACCTGCATGTAACTTTGTCCTTGATTTCAGTTGTTTCTGTGGTTCTGCCCCATGTTTTCAATGCATTCTGCACTGCAGTGAACACACTAAACAGTATTCTTCACTTCCTTACATTTGCTGCTCTGTGGCACTTCCTCCTTTCACTCATCCTTTTTCTTTGCCATAGCCCCTGTGAAACACATGATCTGCTCTTCTCTGCTTGCTCTCTGTCTGTCCATGATCACTGATCCCTGCCCCATGCCACCCTGGTCCATATACACTTGCCACTCTGCAGCAATTGTTCTCACCCACACTCCACAGTCTATGCCCCATCCCAAAACCTTCCCATGCCCCATAACTCTCATTACTTACTGTTCACCACTTGTTCTTTCTCTTCCCAGTGCACTATCTTTGCATTCCACAATGTCCCCCCCATTACCCCTAGTTACATTATCCACTGTTTGCCTCTTAATCTGTATTCCTCTCCCTCATCAAACTCTGCTCCAAACTCCCAAATTGCTGCCATTCTTTATATACATTAGCTGCTATATGGCATTTACTCTGTCCCACCCACCCTCAATTGTGCCATTTGCTCTCTGTTCCTCCCCCCCTTCAATCTCACCCCATCTACATACTGCCATTCTCTGTATACATAACACACTCTCCAACTATATCCCTGTTCTACCACTTCTCTGATGCCCCGCAACATGCCACCTTTCTCCATATACATTTGCTGCTCTGTGGAACTTGGTCTCTCTCCCCTCTTCAATATCTGCCCCACTAAACTGCTGCCATTCATTGTAGTTGACATTAGCTACAGAGCACCACTTGCTCTATATCCTTTCACTCCCCAGTCTCTACTGTCTCCACAGTATGTCAATGTTTTCCCTATACATTAGCTGGTCTGGGGCACATGTTCTTACCCCCTCCCCCGATCTCTGCCCTCCAAAATGCAGCCATTCATTGTCATTCTGTACGGCACTTGCTCTTTATTCTTCCCCTCCTAGATATCTGCTCCCCTTCCCCCAAAAAATGCTGCCATTGTCCCTACACATAAGCTGAATTGTGGTACTTACTCTCTCTCCCACCCAACCTCAAATGCCTCGCCAGTACCGGCACTTCAGATTTCCCATTGTGTACCATTTGCTGTGCATTCCTCCGCTCCCTGATCTCTCTCCCCTGAACATATCATCATTCTCCAGCACCTTGATAATTGAAAGGCACTTTATAAATAAAGATTATTATTATTATTCCACCATTCTCTGTATACTTTTGCCACTCTGTGGCAGTTGCTCTCTCCCCTCTCTCTGATCTCTCCCCCCATGTGCCTCCTGGATTCCCCATCATTCAAATTACCTGCCTTGCAACACTTTCTCTCACCCCTTCTTGATATCTGCCCCCCAAACTGACACCATTCACCGTAATTCACATTAATTGCTCTGCACTACTTGCTTTATATCCAGCCCACTCCAAACTCTGCCCCCAAAACATGCCAACATTTTCCCAATACATTAGTTGCTCTGCAGTACTTACATTCCCTCCTCCCCAATCTATTCCTCACTCTCCAATCTCTGCAGCCCAAAATGCTGCCATTCACTGTTGTTCAAATTAGCTGCTCTGTGGTACTTGATCTTTATTTCTTCTCACCCCATATCTGTCCCCACCTAAAATGCCAGCATTTCCCTTACACGTTAGCCACTCTATGTAATTTACTCTCTCCTACCCACACTCAAACATCTCACCACTCCTGGTACTTCATATTACTTACTGTGTGCCATTACTTCATATTACCTGGTGTGTGCCATATGCTCTATTCCTCTGCACCCCATTCTCCCCAACAACATACTACCATTCTCCATATACATGGCACGCTCTACCTTTCTTTTCCTGTTCCACCCCATCTCTGACCACCCCAAGATGCTGCCATTCTCCATATACATTTGTTACTGTATGACTCTAGCTCTCCCCCCCACCACCAATCTCTGCCCCTCATTTCAAACAAAGAAAAGGCAGCCACCTGATGGACTAGCCAAGACCCGGATGTAAGTTACATGTATGAAACAAACTTATGCAGTACCCTGGTAGTACCTCGTAAACTTTTCCAAGTGTTTCGTCCCCCCAATCCCCCTCCTCCACTCCCCTTTTCTTTCCTTTGTTCTTTATTAGTTAGAGTATTTTAATAGACTAGATGAATATATATGGGGGGCTGTGTATCACTAAGAATGTTGTATCTTGCACACATAAAGTGATATACTGTATGCCTCTGTGGTTTATGTGAAGATGGTATATGATTTTGGGAGTATATACCTTTAAAAATGATTGTATAAATGTAACAGTGGTTTAGCGTCTCAGCATGCCTTGAAAAAGAGCATGTCATATGCACAAAATATTGACGTGGCAGGTTGAGTGCTGCGTCTGAAATTTTAAATAATAAGTCTTTTTATTTTGAATCAGACCAACCAAAGTAGTGTTTTTTATATGTGGTAGCCTTAGCATGGACTATTTGTTTTGTGCCCCAATTTCCCATCATTCACCTGCTCTGTAGCACTTGCTAGCTCCCCTTCCTTGATATGTGCCCACCTAAATCTGCAGCCATTCACCGTAATTCACATTAGCTGCTCTGTGTCACTTGCTCTATATACATCCTCTCCCCTGACTCTGCCCCACCCACAACATGCCAACATCAGCGGCACTTGCTCGTTCCCCCACCCCATCTCTGCCACCCCTAAAATGCTGCCATTCACTTTAGCTGCTTTGTGGCACTTGCTGTCTATTCTTCCCTTCCTCAATATCTGACCCTGAAAAAATACAAATACTGTCCCAATACATAATCCACGCTGTGGCACTTACTCTCCCACCAACCCTCAAATATCTCACCATTCCTGGTACTTCATATTATCCATTGTGTGCCATTTGCTCTCTGTTCCTCCCCTTCCCAATCTCTCCCCCCTCTACATACTGCCATTCTCCATATATATGATATGCTTACAAGCTCTGTCCTGTTGTACCCCATCCCTAACCCCCCCAACATGTCACCATCCTCTGTACACATTTGACCCTCTGTGGCACTTGCTCTCTCCCACCTCCCTGATCTCTGCCCCCCAATGTGCCCCCATTCCCTATCATTCCCATCACCGTTTCTGTAGCACTTGCTCTCCCCCTCCTCGATATCTGCCCCCAAACTGGCATCATTCACTGTAATTCACATTAGCTGCTCTGTGCCCTCACCTTCCCTGATCTCTGCCCCCCACACAGCATGCCAACATTTTCCCTATACATTAGGCACTCTACAGCACTTCTGCTTCCTCTCCCCAATCTCTGCCTCCCCCAAGTGTGCCATTCACTGTCATTCACAGCAGCATTGTAGGCTATTGTCCACTGTGTGCCATTTGCTGTCTATTCCTCCTTTCCCCAACCCCCCCAACATACTGATATTCTCCAAATACATGACACTCTCTTTATTGCCATCTCTGTTCAACTCCATCTCTGACCCCCCCAAAATGCCACTATTTTCTGTATACATTTGCTGCTCTGTGGCATTTGCTCTCTCCCTGATCTCTTCCCCAATGTGCCCCCGCTCCCCATCATTCACATTACCTGCTCTGCAGCACTTGCTCTCATCCCTCCATGATATCTGTCTTCAAACTCCCTCCATTCACTGTAATGCACATAAGCTGCTCTGCACCACTTGCTCTGTATCCATCCCATCTCTGCTCGCTGCCCCACCCATAGCATGCAACATTTTCCCTGTACATAAACCACTCTGTGGCACTTGTTCTTCCCCCTCTCTAGTCTCTGCTCCCCAAAATGTTGCCATTCACTGTCATTCACATTAGTTGCTCTTCAGCACTTGCTCTCTATTTCTCCCTTCCCCAATATCTGTCCCCCCTAAAATGCCAGCATTGTCCCTACACATTAGCCACTCTGTGGCACTTTGTCTCTGTCCCTCCAGTCCCCAGTTTCTGCCCCACAACATGCTGGCATGGTCTACACATTAGCTGCTTTTTGGCACTTGCTCTCCCCCCAACAATCTCTGCTCCTCAATGTGCCACCATTCACCGTCTTTCCCATTAGCCACTCTGTGGTTCTTGCTCTCAATCCCTTCCCTCCCCAATCTCTGCCCCACAACATGCTTGTATTCTCTCTATACATTTGTCACTCTGTGGCACTTGCTACCTCTCCTTCCCAATCTCTGCCCCCTCTCAAAACTTGCAACCATTCACTGTCATTCACATTAACTGCTCTGCGGCACTTGGTCTCTATCCCTCCCACCCCCGGTTTCTTCCCCTCAAAAATGCTGGCATTGTCCCTACACATTAGCTACTCTTTAGCACTTGCTCTCTCCCTCCCCAATCTCTTCTCCCCCACCTAATATGCCACCATTCACTGTCATTCCCATTAGCCACTCTACGTCACTTGCTCTCTGTCCCTCCTCTCCCCAATCTCTGCCCCCAACATAACCGTGTTCCGCTATACACTAATCTCTGTGTGGCAGCCCCTCTCTACCCCTACCCAATCTCCAGCACTTGCTTTTGCTCCCCCTCCCCAGTTTTTGACCCCCCAAATCTGTTGCCATTTATCCAAATTCACATTAGCCACTCTGCAACATTTGTTCTTTATCATTCCCCTGACCTTTGTCCCATACTGCCATAATCTGTATACATTACCTGTTACTTGCCATCACTTGCTACTGTTGTTTGTAATGTTAACACATATCTACTACTTACTGTACATTCCATCTTTACCTTACCCTTTCCAATACAGTGCCACCACACACTTGCTGTATTTGGTACACATGATTTTATTTCTATCTACATTTCTCATGTTGCCCTAAATGATATGTTCTCATTTGGTAATATTCCATTTGAAAGTATCTTCATTTATTCTATTTAACTGCTCTTTTTCTGTTTATGAAGCAGTGGGCTCTATTCACAAAGCCTACTTGCCCATATATGTGGCACATAGACTTCCTTAATACCCTCTGCAGTGCAGTGGAGTTGGCACAGGACCCCTGCGCATTCGTGATGGTGGTCCGCACCACATCTGCACCCTCCTGCACTGGGTGCCTGGCTACATGTATGGCCCAATGGGGAGGGTGTCTTGGAGTGGGGCATGGCTATGCCTCATGCAGTGAACCAAATGTTCACAATCAAGGAAACAGTGGAGGGGCTCCAGCTACACAGGCAGAGACTCTGCCATATCCACATACATTCCCTCTTTCATCAGCCACATGGGACAGTGGACATTGCTATGCCCTTTGCAGGAAATCAAATGGCACATTTGAAGCAACAGTGGAGGAGGCTTCAGCTACGCTAGTAGAGACTCTGCCATGGCCACATATGTACCCTCTCCTGCCCTTTCCTATCAGCCACATGGAACAGTGGACATTGCGCCGTCCCTCCCCAAACTGCTACCCCCACCAACAAAGCATACCAGGAGGGCCAAGGGTATGGCCAAACACATGATCAAAACTACCCATAACTTTATGGAATATTCTGGCCCCCTGGTGGACCAGCTGTATCCCACTATCTCCCACACAACATGGAGCAGGGGATCCAGTCCTATGGTGGGCAAGCCATCTAATTGGATGGGTGCCGTCGATGGCCGAGCTGACCCCGCCATACCCCAACACTACTACACAGGCAGGGGGCACCATCAGGGATATGCAGCTATGCTTCGCACATAATGCACAGGTGATACTGTACAGCTGTTGCAGGGCACTGCGTACCTGCATTACTGTCACGAATAGGGCCCAATATACATATCCAACACTTCTTCTATCCTACCATGAAAGCTAAACTAATCTTGTTCATAACTTCACCTGCAACATGATCCCTTTCACTATAAATTTCAATAAACAAACTGAATAAGAGGTGCATGTGTTTCAGTTTTTATTTCTGTCCATCACATCTCTCAACTAATCCCCCATCTCATCCACCCTTTGTCATCATTTTCCCTAATGCTTCTTCGTAAAAAGGTTTGTCTTGAACTCATGTAAAAGTGTTCCAGAATAAATTTGCCAAATATCAGTATGTAATTTCATAAATGTTGCATTATTTCAATGAGTCAGTCCCAATGCAACTAACTAATTTTAATTTTTGCCCAGTTTGTTATTGAACATAATCACCATACAGCCACCACGGTTTCTACATTACTTTTCATAACTTATATGCCCTGTATGTAAGCATGTGTAATCCCCTAAGTACACAGTTTTACTAATATTACCACTGCACACCTCTCATGGGATATGGTCTGCTGTTGCTAGCCTTTGGAAGACAGAAATTGTGCTTATAAAGCAGAAAGCAGCTAACTAAAAGAAGCTACCATTTTCTTACTAATTTAACACTTCTATCTCAGCAGGAGTCAGTGTCTGTTGAGATTAACCAGACAGATACCTTATTAGAAGTAGAAGGGGTCTTATTTAGGGTTAAAAAAGAAAGAATGTCAGTTTGTGCTCTGTGCTGGGAAGGCTACTGTATCAACTTACTTTGCTAAATCAGTAGGAGGGGAGAGAGCTTAATTGGGGGGGTGGCTTAGACAGTATAAAAGCAGGTGACTCCAATTACAACTTCCTGTTGCTAGCCTTTGGAAGACAGAAATCTTGCTTGTAGAGCAGAAAGCAGCTAACTAAAAGAAGCTACCATTTTCTTACTAATTTAACACTTCTATCTCAGCAGGAGTCAGTATCTGTTGAGATTAACCAGACAGATACCTTATTAGAAGTAGAAGGGGTCTTATTTAGGGTTAAAAAAAGAAAAGAAAGAAAGTCAGTGTGTGTTCTGTGCTGGGAAGGGTACTGCATCAACTTTGCTAAATCAGTAGGAGAGAGAGCTTAATTGGGGGGGTGGCTTAGACAGTATAAAAGCAGGTGACTCCAATTACAACTTCCTGTTGCTAGCCTTTGGAAGACAGAAATCTTGCGTTTAGGGCAGAAAGCAGCTAACTAAAAGAAACTACCATTTTCTTACTAAGTTAACACTTCTATCTCAGCAGGAGTCAGTGTCTGTTGAGATTAAGCAGACAGATACTTTATTATAAGTAGAAGGGGTCTTATTTAGGGTTAAAAAAGAAAATAAAGAAAGTCAATGTGTGTTCTGTGCTGTGAAGGGTACTGTATCAACTTACTTTGCTAAATCAGTAGGAGGGCAGCGAGCTTAATTGAGGGTGTGGCTTAGATAGTATAAAAGCAGGTGACTCCAATTAAAACTTCCTGTTGCTAGCCTTTGGAAGGCAGAAATCATGCTTGTAGAGCAGAAAGCAGCTAACTAAAAGAAGCTACCATTTTTCTTACTAATTGCCCTCCATCCCACCCCTCCACCCTCCCACCCTAAGCCAGTTCTACTTTTAAAGCCACTGGATTTGACTGACAACAGAAACTTCCTGTTTGGCAGTAAGAAGGGAAGGATTATAGAGAATCATTAGTTTTGTCAACCCTAAAGGAAAAAAGTAGCTCACTCTCCCCCCCCCCAGCTGCTGGTGGTCTGACACTGAGCAAGGAAGAAGGAGGCTACTGAAGAATGTAGGAAGTTTCTGTCCCTGAACAGGAAGTGTGAGAGTTGAAAGGAGAGGAGAAAGTAAGCATACAGAGAAATGGGAGAGGGGACACAAAATAAGACATGATGGGAGTGGTGCAGTGCAATGGCTGTGGGGTGGCAGTGTTCCGGGAGACATTCTGGAGGCTGCAATGCTGCCCTATTTGCAGACACCTCTCTGGTCTGAGGGAGGAGGTTGCCCATCTCCAGGCTGACCTGGCTAGGATTTGTGAAACCTCTTCTCCCACCCGGGGACCACCAGGGCCAATGTCACTACCTCAGAGGTTGCCAAGAAAGAGGAGCGGCTGGACCAGGGTGGGCTCAGGGAGGGAGAGGGTGGTGGAACAGTGTTGCATCCCTCCAGCTGTGCCTCTCCACAATTCATACTCTCTTCTGTTGGATAGTGGTTCCTCTATGGAGGCACCTGCAGTGGAGACCAAGGAGGATGCTGAGAACCTTCACAAAGGAAACACATAGGAGGGTGACATGGGACCCCACAGGGGAAGGAAACAACTCCTGGTGGGGTACTCAATCATTAGGGGTGGAAGTAGGGGAGGTAGGGGAGAGGGAGGTAAGGTGCCTGCCTGGTGCCACAGCTTGGAGGGAGAGGAAGCAAATCCTCAGGATCATGGGAGCAGCTGCATGAGGGAGGGAACTAGATGTCATTGTCCACCTAGGGACAAATGACCAGGCTAGGAATGGGATCAGAGCAGTGCAAGAGGAGTTTGTAGAGTTGGGGAGGGGCCTTAGACAAGTAGTGCATACGATAACCTTCTAGGAGGTGCTGCCTGTCTATGGCAAGGATGATGCTAGGGTAGTCCTCACCAGGGAATTCAATGAATGGTTGAAAAACTGGTGTGGTGCTCAGGGTTTTGGCTTCATTGGGGACTGGGGAGCCACCTGGAGGGATACTGACACAATGGTCTGCATCTGTCCGGGGGGGGAACCAGGATCCTAGGTGAGAAGTTTAAATGCTTCATTGGCAAGCATTTAAACTAGTCAAGGGAGGAGACACTGAAAAGAAACAGGGAAATCCCAGCCTATCCCCACAAAACACAGTAATTAGTGAGGTAAACACCAAGGTAGAGAAGTCATTAGGGAGCAGGACAGAGGTAAATGTAAAAAAAGGCAAAGGCAGTAAGGACAGGGATGGGGCTAAAAGGGGTAAGGCCATCAAAAAATGGAGGGTGATGAGTACCAATGCCTGTAGTCTGTGTAACAAGCTCCCTGAACTACTGGCCTTGATGGAAGAGGGTTGCCTGGATATTGTGGCAGTCACAGAAACATGGTACACAGAGAACCATGACTGGGATGTCAACATACCAGGATACACAATCTACAGGAGGGTAAAAGAGGAGGAGGAGGAGTAGCTCTCTATGTAAATGCAGGGATCAAGGCAACAGAACTAAAGAGTAAACAGGGAGCAGATGAAGCACTCTGGGTCACCTGGAGACAGGAAATGGCACCACAATCTGCATGCGGGTTGTATATAGACCCCCATCTCAGGGGGAGGGAATGGACAAGAAAATGATAGAAGGCATCCTTAGAATGGCAGAAAAAGAGGAGATATTGTTGATGGGGGACTTGAATATGCCAGATGTTAACTGGAGCACCTTTGCTGCAGGCACAACCAAGAGCAGGGTCATTCTTGATACCCTACAAGGGGCATGCTTCAGACAGCTAGTATTGGAACCCACTCAGGAGGGAGAAATCTTAGACCTGGTACTCTCAAATGGGGACAGAGAAAGATCTCAGATTTAGAAGTGGGTAGCCATCTGGGAACAAGCGACCACCAAACAGTGTGGTTCACGATAAACATAGCCATACAATCAAACCATACAAAAGCAAGAGTATTGGACTTTAGGAGGCTGACTTTGAGAAAATGAGAGAATGCCTCAGAAAAGCACTAGCAAACAGGCAAGAAGGAGGGGTGGAGGAACAATGGGGAGTAATCAAAACAGCCATCACAGAGGCAACAAGCCTTTGTGTAAAGCAAATCAACAAAATACAACGAAGGAAAAAAACGCTATGGTTCTCAAAAGAGGTGGCAGAGAAGGTTAAGGAGAAAAGGGTAGCATTCAGGAAATATAAGGATACACAGAAGGAGAAGGACAGAGAACTTTATCATTTAAAACAGAAAGAGGCAGGGAAGGCAGTCAGAATAGCAAAGGCCCAAACCAAGGAAAGGATAGCCAACTCTATTAAGAAGGGGGATAAGACCTTTTATAGGTACATTAGGGAGTTAAAAAAGACCAAAGGAGGGATACTGAGGCTTAATAAAGGGAAGGGAATGTGGGCAGAGGGTGACAGTGAAAAAGCAGGGATACTGAACGAATATTTCTGCTCAGTATTCACAAAGGAAGAAGAGGAGGGGGAGGTACCTAAACCAAACAAGAGAAACACTCTGAAGATGGGGGTCGATACCAGTCCATTTACAGAAGAAAGGGTTCTAAAAGAACTAATAAAAATTGAAGGTGGACAAAGCAATGGGGCCTGATGGAATTCACCCAAGAATTCTAAAAGAACTAAGGGTAGAACTAGTGACACCGCTGACTACTCTCTTTAACAAATCATGGGAGGATGGGGTGGTACCTGAGGACTGGAGAAGGGTGGATGTGATTCCTCTTCACAAAAGTGGGAGCAGGACAGAGGCAGAAAACTACAGACCAGTTACTTTGACCTCAGTGGTAGGGAAAATGATGGAATCACTTCTGAAGGAAACAGCTGTTGAGTACCTAAAGGCCAGTGGGGCACAGGACCCAAGGCAGCATGGATTCATGTTAGATGAATCTAATTGATTTCTTTGACTGGGTGACCAAAGTAGTAGACCTGGGAGGGGCTGTGGACATGGTCTACCTAGATTTTAGCAAGGCATTTGATACAGTCCCACACAAAAGATTAATACACAAGTTAGCCAGCCTTGGAGTGGGTCCCAAGGTGGTAGCCTGGATAAAAAATTGGCTAGACAACAGGATGCAAAGGGTAGTAGTAAACGGAGTCCACAGTGAAGAAAGGAGGGTCACTAGCGGGGTACAGCAGGGTTCAGTACTGGGACAGGTCCTTTTTAATGTCTTTATAAGTGACATTGCAGAGGAACTGGAAGGAAAAGTATGTCTCTTTGCAGATGACACAAAGATATGCAACAGGGTTGATACACAAGACTGAGTGGAAAGGATGAGAAGGGACTTGGCAACGTTGGAGGAATGGCCAAATGTATGGCGGCTCATATTCAATGCAAAGAAGTGCAAGGTAATGTACCTAGGAAACAAAAACCCAGGGGAACAGTACACAATGGGGAGTGAGATACTGACAACAGTAAAAATAGAAAGGGACCTGGGGGTAATTATATCAGATGACCTAAAGGTGGGCAAGCAATGTGAGAAGGCAGTAAGAAAGGCTGGGGGGATACTGGGATGCATAGGGAGAGGCATCAATAGTAGAAAACAGGAAGTTGTTATCCCTCTATCTACGAACAGTTGGTGAGACCCCATCTGAGATACTGTGTGCAGTTCTGGAGACCCCATCTCCACAAAGACATAGACAGAGTGGAGGCTGTCAGAGGAGGGCAACAAAAATGGTACAGGCTCTTCACAGAAGACATACTACGAAGAAGACTAAAGGACTTAATATGTATACCCTTGAAGAGAAGGAAGAGAGGGGACATGATAGAAACTTTCAAGTACCTCAAGGGAATCAACAAAATCAAGAGGGTAGTATCTTCCAGAAAAAGAGTGTGCAAGAACAAGGGCACAATTTGAAGATAGAGGAGGATGGCTCAGAGGTAATGTGAGGAAGTATTTTTTCATGGAGAGGGTTGTGGATGCATGGAACAGCCTCCCTGAGGAGGTCATGGAGTCAAGAACAGTGGGGGAATTCAAGAATGCATGGGACAGACATAAGGCAGTCTTAGTGGGGGGTAGGAGGAAGTAAGCTGTTGGTTAACTAGGATCTGCAGCTTATCTGTTAGGTAGGAAAATGGACAAACTAGGTGGGCCAAGCGGTCCTTATTTGCCATCAAATTCTATGTTTCTGTGTTTATATATTTTAAAAATAATTACTCAATCAGTTATGTGGTCATTGAAGTGCTTCATTCCACTTTAACTATTTTGTGCACCACCATAATCAGCCACACTGACCTCTTGATTGTTCAAATGTTAAGGTTAATGTCAAGGTCTTAGTGACCTCCCCCACCCCCGCAAACAGCTGAACCCAGGTACAGAGTCTAACACAAGCAAAAACCATCAGCTACCTCAGGTATACAGGATCTCTATTCAACTTCTCAGCTCTGGTGGAACGGTGCCATGCGACTTACTGCTTCCCTACCTTCCATCCCCAGCCACCCTCCCCCCAACCTGGTCATGGTTTATAGTGATCAGATGCATCTGGAACCAATCAGCTCACTTTTGCCCCCCCCCCCTTTCCTCTGGAAAGTTGGTTCCTTCTCTTCTACTCAGGTCTCCCCTACCCTTATTCTTGGTTCCTCCCAGTCATTTATTTAACCTCTCAATACCTCTCTCCCTCTGTCACCTTGAGTGTTATAATTGTAGCTCTTTAAACATTTCCCTATTCTCCAATAGCTTGACTAAATCCCATCCCATTCTATTTCCCTCATTAGGCAAGAGTGTAAAATTAATTAAAAAAATGGTATTATTGCTTCACTTTATCTGCTTGCCCTTCCATAAGACTGCCCTATTCCCACCCCAAGTAATGTTCCATGAAACCCTTTGTGTTCTCCCCTCCTCTTTTCCTTAGCCTCCCTTCCCCCACCCCACTCCTCCCCTCGCACCTTCCCCCCATACTCCCCACTCCTCTCTGAACCCCACACTATCTCCCATTTCCTCCTCTCCCTGGCTCCCCATCTGGTCCCACAACTCGCCTCCCGGTCCATCGATCCCTACCCTTGCTTCCTTACCAGCTTGCTCGCACTCAAGCACCTCCCAGCTTTCACCCAACACCCCCCAGTTCTCTACCTGGAAGTTTACTTCAGTAGCCACCAAACTCCTAACTACCCTTTTGCTGCTGCTAGCAGGTGATGTTGAACTCAATCCTGTCCCAGCCCCCTCCCTCTCCTCCCAAGTCCCTCATGAGCTGAGAATAGCCCATCTAAACATCAGGAGCCTCCTCCCCAAACTTACCCTGCTTCAACCCCTAATCTAGACCTCAGCCCTGACATTCTGATCATTACTGAAACATGGCCAAAGTCTAACATTACTGACGTGAATGTCTCAATTCCTGGCTACTTCCTCATCCACCCGGACCGCAGCACCAGAGGTGGTAGCATCGCCATGTACATTGCCTCCTCCATTCAATTTGCCCCTGTACTCACGACCTCCCTACTGCAAGCCTATGAGTTACTTCTGGTAAAGTTCTCCTTCCCCTTCTCTTTGCCCATTTTTATTGCTGGTACATATTGCTGCCCCAGTCAATCTCCTTCTTCTATCACAGAACTACTGACTACCCTTCAGACTCACTCCTCCACAGGTGAACTGCACATACTGGGAGATTTTAATGTGAACTGGCTCTTCCCCATCCAAAATAAAAGCTGGAATGAGATACCCTCGCTAAACATGACCTAGTTAATTAGTGAACCTACCCGACTAAACACTAAAACTCAAAATCACTCCTTAATTGACTTGGCTCTCATATCCCACCCACATCGCATTATCGCAGCTGGTATCTTACCTGACACCCTAAGTGACCACCACTCAATCTACATCGCTTGCAAAATCCAGCACCCAAAAGCCCTGCCTAAATCCTACTGATTTTCTCATACAAATCCTTACATCTGGCTCCTGTATTATATGACCTGTCAACCACTGATTGGTCCCCCATCTCCCTTGCTTCCTCGATTGACTGCACTCTGGCATATTTCACTTCCAAGCTACTCGTTATCTGGGGCCACCATGCCCCCTAAGACACACCCGGGTGCATGGCTCCCACCTCACCTCGGGTCACTGCCAAACAGAGATCAGGTGTGGTAGTGGCACAAATCTGCTAGCTCCCAAATTGCCCTCCAGAAGTACCGCACTCTCAGAAATGCTTGCACCAGGGCAATTAGACTGGCCAAAGCTGAATACTTCACAACCACATTTAATTCAGACAACAACCACCCATCCAAATTCTGGAAGGTGGTTCAATCTCTGTTCTCCCCTACATCCCAGCCCCTGTCACCAGTCTTCAAAGTGGGAAATGTCTCCCTATCTGATCCCCTCCCTGTCGACACATAATTTAACACATATTTCACCTCCTGTGCCTCTTCCCTTCTCTCTCTACCCTCTCTTTCTCCTTGTTGCCTCCCCCCGAGCCCTCTAAATCAGCCTGCCCCTCATCCCCCTCTTTATTCTTCTGTCCCATATCCCCAGCTGATGCCCTCAAAGCTCATCTTGCCCTTAACCCCTCTAAGGGTAAGTGCCCCTCCGGTCTTGACTCCAAAATTCTATACCTGTTTGCTCCTGCTATTGCTACCCCGCTTGCTTCTTTACTAAATCTCTCTTTCTCTTTGCATCTGTCCCATCTACCTGGAAACATGCCACCATTATCCCACTCTCAAAAGGTGGTGACCCCTCCTCCTCTGGAAAATACTGGCCTATCTCTTTCCTCCCCATTCTTGCCAAGCTTCAGGAGCACTTGGTGTACTCCCAACTCTCCCCATACCTTGACTCCTCTTCATTCTTCACCCCTTACCAGTCTGGTTTCTGGAAATGCCACTCCATGACCTCTTCCCTCCTTAGGCTTACTGACTTCATACTTACTGGTATAGATCAGGGTCTCATCACCACTGTCATCTTTGTTGACCTTGCCAAGGCTTCTGACATGGTCTCCCACACCTTGCTTGCCAGACTCTCAGCTGTGGGGCTGTCAAATGCAGCTACCAGCTGGTTCCACTCTTACCTCGTGGGAAGAACACTGTCAGTTCAGATTAGTGATACAATATCACCTTCCCTTCTGATCAACACTGGAGTTCCTCAGGTTCTGTGTTGGATCCACTACTCTTCTCCATCTTCCTAAATGACCTTCCCACCGCCTGTCCTCTCACCTCCACCTACATGTATAGTATGCAGATGATATTGCTCTGTATACATCTGGCCCCTCCCCTAGTGATGTAGCATCCAAACTTCAGCAAGAGTTTTATAAGGTTCAGCTCTGGTTTCACTCAAACAAGTTATTCTTAAATGCCAAGAAGACAGTCTCCATGACCTTCGGCACAAAGCAGAGACTCTCTTGGCTCCAATCTGTCCCCTCTTTCTACACCCTAAATGGGACTTTACTTGAGGAAAATTCCTCCTTTAGGTACTTTGGGGTCTGACTTGACCAGAACTTCACCTTTTCTGGACACATAGATGCCATCCACAAAAAACTGCACCCTAAACTGGGCACCCTATTCAGAAATTGTGGATGTATTCCACTGCCGGACCACCACGCTCTTGTCCAGAAAATGATCCTACTTATTTTTTACTATGAAGATATAGTCTACAGTGCCACTCCCAAATCTTTCCTAACCAGGCTGGACTCTCTTTTCCACTCCTTCTACCGTTTCACTCTTGATTGCCCTCCCTGTACCCATCACTGCACCCTATACCAGTCTTCTCCTTTCCCTTCCTAGTGGACAGATGCCATATCCACTGTGCTAACTTTCTTGCTAAATTCTGGTTTCACCCTCTCCCCTCTTACCCCTCCTCCTCCTCTATTTCCCTCAAACCTCCTTCCTCTCACTGCCTTAGAAAGCTTGACTACCGTACCTTAGCCATCACACCCAGGTCCACCTCAGCAGGCCAGGCAGTATTCTCCCACCACTTTCCAAAGATATGAAACTCACTCCCCCCACACATCTGTCACGCTGCCTCCCCTCGGGTCCTCACCTCCCTCCTAAAAGTCCTTTTTTCCCCCTCTCCTGCAGGTGTGCTTAATCGCCCACCTTCTCCATGTTTTGCCTTTCTGTTGTTACACAAGTTAGCACTTACTCTGTGTTACTCACTCGATTTATTGTTTAATATAATTCCTAGCACTTTCGCTGTTTTGTTATAATGACTGTTAATCAATTTTGTCATCTTGTTGCTGATTGCATCTCTTATCCATTTATTATATTGTATCTGTATTTTTGCTGCTTGTATTTACTGTTTATCCCCACCCCCTCTCCCACAGGACTCATCTGGAAATGAGCATTCACTGCTCAGTGTGCCTTTCATGTTGAAACATTTTGAATAAATATAAACATAAATTAGACAGTCTCATAAATTACATTTTTACTGTGTTTTTCTTTCTTCATCAGACATATGCTCCAAAAATGTATACAGTGCATGTTCATGAGGAGGACTCACATTATCCAGCATTCTCCACTTGATCTCTAGCCTTCCCTCATAGATCTGTGCTTCCTCCCCAAATTGCTGCCATTCTCTGTATACTTTAGTCTTTCTGCACCACTGCCTCTCTCTCTCTCTCCCTGATCTTTCCCCTCTCCCTTCTTGCAGCCCCCCAACATACTGCCATTCTCTGTATACATCACATGTTCTCTGGCAGTTGTTCCCTCCACCCCTTCTCAATTCTCCCCACCCCCACTTCTCCTGTCATTCCCCATAGTTTACAGTACCTGCTCTACACCACTTCTTTTCACCCAGTACCACCCATACCCACCAATCCTACCACTTTCAACACTACTTCACATTGCCCTTTAGTTCCACTTCAACTCTTTCTCTTACTCCATTCTTCACTACACTGCCTTCAACCCTCAAATGCTGCTATTATCACTATGCATTACCCTCTCTCAGCACTTGCTTTCCACCTCTCTTCTTCCCCATCTTTGAACCCTAACATCCTCTCATTCTCAATATAATTGCAGCCCTGCCCCACTTGCTTTCTTTCTACTTTCTAAATACTTCTGCTCAGTTAGATATTTCTGCTCAGTATTTACTAAGGAGAAGGTAGGACAGTGCCCACAGCTCAGCACCATGGACACAGGGTGGAGGGAGGTGTGCACTAGTTCCTTCACAAAAGAAAGGGTCCTACAAGAGCTCGATAAGCTCTGGGTGGACAAGGCAATGGGACCTGATGGCATACCTCCCAGGGTACTAAAGGACCTAAGGGTGTAACTAGCAGCGCCATTAGCAGAACTGTTTAGTGAGTCTCTGAGCACAGGAGAGGTCCCAGAAGACTGGAGAAGGGCTCATATGATCCCACTTCACAAGAGTGGTAGCAGGGAGGAGGCAGGGAACTACAGACCAGTCAGTCTCACCTCAGTAGTGGGCAAGCTTATGGAGGCACTCCTTAAGGAAAGGATAGTGAAACATCTGGAATCCATAGGAGCACAGGATCCAAGACAGCATGGGTTTACAACAGGAAGGTCCTGTCAGGCTAATCTCATAGGTTTCTTTGACTGGGTAACCAGAGTGGTGGACCAAGGGGGAGCAGTTGATGTCGCCTACCTTGACTTCAATAAAGCTTTTGATACTGTTCCACATAAAAGATTGATTAATAAGCTGGGTAGGCTCAGGGTGGGTCAGAAGTTGGTCAACTGGGTGGCAAACTGGTTGATGGACAGAAAACAGAGAGTGGTGGTAAACGGTATACAGTCAGAAGAGATGCAAGTCAAAAGTGGGGTACCTCAGGGATCAATCCTGGTGCCAGTCCTCTTCAATATATTCATCAGTGACATTGGAGATGGACCGGAGGGTAAGGTTTGTCTGTTTGCAGATGACATCAAGATCTGCAACAGAGTAGATGATCCAGATGGGGTGGGCAGAATGAGAAGAGATCTGGATAAACTGGCAAAATGGTTGGAAGAGTGGCAACTGGGGTTTAATGCAAAGAAGTGCAAGATCATGTACATAGGGAAGAGAAACCCTGAAGCCACCTACAGGTTGGGAGGGGAGTTGCTGGCAGTCATAAGGGAAGAAAGAGACTGGGGCATCATCATCACTGATGACCTGAAATCATCCAGGCAGACCACTAAAGCAGTAGGTAAGGCTAGGGGGATGTTGGGGTGTATTAGAAGGGGTATCACATGTTGTAAGAGGGAGGTAATAATCCCTCTTTACAAGACACTGGTTAGGCCCCATCTGGAGTACTGTGTGCAGTACTACTGAAGGCCACACCTTCACAAGGACATTAACCAAATTGAGGCAGTCCAGAGAAGGGCAACCAAAATGGTGCAGGGACTGCATCAGAAAACATATGAGGACAGGTTAACGGAGCTCAATATGTATACCCTAGAGCAAAGGAAAGAGAGAGAGATGATATGATTGAAACATTCAAACACCTTAAGGGCATCAACAAAGTGAAAGCGTCTAACATGTTTCAATATAAGAAAAATAGCAGGACAAGAGAACACAGCATGAGATTAGAGGGAGGCCAATTAAGGGGTAATGTGAGGAAGTTCTTTTTCATAGAAAGGGAGGTGGATGCACGGAATGGCCTACCTCAGGAAGTTGTGGATATGAATACAGTGCAGGGCTTCAAACAGGCATGGGATAGGTGTAAGGAAGCAATGCAGATAAGTATGAATAGATACAGTAGGTCATTGATAGAGCAAAAGCCAATGGCACATTCATAGAGTAGAAAAAGAAATGGGTAGACTGGATGGGCCTTGCGGTCCTTATCTGCCATCAGCTTCTATGTTTCTATGTTTCTCTCTCCCCTGATCTCTGCTCTTCCAAAATGCTGGCCTTCTTTATCACTCACATTACCTGCTCACCCTTATTTGCTCTCTGTTCCTCCCTTCCCAGTCTCTCCTCCACCAAAATGCTGGCATTGTCCCAACATTTACTTTCCTAAACAAATGGAATGCACTCCAGTACACCTAAACTCAAGAAATATGTGTGACTAAAAACAATTCAAGCTTTACGCTGTTATTCTGCCAAGCAAAATATGATACTAGATCAATGGCAATATATTTGTGCTCAGATTTCTTTCGCTACATGTTCATGTTAATTAAAATGTTCATATGTTTTCAAATTTATATATACTGTAAGGCTTACTGTTATCCTTTTACTCTTTAGACACATATATAAGCATCCTTTGACTCCATTTGTACTGATCTCCATGTTTTATTTTCAGCCCAGCTTTCTCCGTTTGAGTCTGTCTGCCATTGACATGAAACAAAGAGTGACATTCAGTGTCGCAGCATGAGGGAGATCAACTGTTCTTAACAGACTGCTCACACTGATCAGTCTGTTTCCCTACAAAATTTAGTGTCCTGTTCACTGTGATGCTTTTTTGGAGGCATTCATATACAATATTAAGAACAATTAAAATGCTGCACTGTTATATTATCCTGTTTGTGCTGCTTTTTGTTCGCAGCATGACTGCAACTTTTAGGACACCTGCTCTAGAGAGCTCAGTGTCTTGTGAGGGCCAGATATTGGTGCAAAGAAACTGACAAAAAGTGTTTTAGCCTAGGTCTACTAAATACATGCAGCACCAGAGCCATCTTATATTACACTGATAATGTATATGAACTCTACAAAACAGCACAGTGATCAGGACTCACTAAATTTTGCCGGGAAAAAGAATGGTCAGCATAAGCAGTCTGCTAATCTCACTTGTGCTGCCACAGTGAATGTCACTCATTGCTTTACCTTTTGAACCCACATTTTTAACATAGTAATGTTTTACCCCATCTCATGAAGGTGTCATTTTCAAAGTCCTTTCCAAAACCTGCTTTAGTAGTCATTCCACAAAATCACATTTCCAGTGGCATTTGATAAACGACACTGGTTATGTTCATATACCCTATACCTGCCCTAAATGCCGTACTTTACCAGTGCTTTAACCTGACATATCTTACCATGTTTGTATAAACCCTCAGTACCAAATAATGTAACTTTGTTTTTCTGTAACCTGCTTTGTACACTGTACCGTAAGTTTCACGATGAAACCCTGATGTGTGATACTATGTTTTTAATCCATTTTTTGTATTTGCTGCTGTTTGTCACCTCTGTTATTGCTCTGTAATTTCCTGAGTCATGCCTAAAAATAGTCATCCCTATGGCTAGTGCACCTACCTGGTAAACAAAAACAAAATAAATAAATAAATACTGGGGAATGAAAGACTATCTTGACAATTCAGGGTCATAGTCTCAGAAAAATTAGAAAAAATGGGAGAACACCACTGTAATGTTCCTTTGTAATATTCTTTCTTTCATCCACACATATCAAGGGCGACAGTTTTGTGGCTGGCACCACTTCCTCAGGCCAAATGTGTTGGTCTTCTTATTAAGCTTTTCTATGTTCTATATTCCATGTAAGGCTGCAACTCCACTGTTCTCATTCTCTCAGAAAGAGGTGATTCATTTCTCCTTGTATAAATTCACATTCTTATTTTACCACTTCTCCCAAAGATACAGAATAGCATGGCTCAAGCTGACTCCCAGTGTAAGAACATAAAAAGCAATAAAAGAGCAACACAGTGGGCCAGGAGTGGCTACCAAACTAAGCCCTGTCAATGTATAATAAAAATTACAAAAGGCAACTCCGTCGGCACAGTGGTAGCGCTACCGCTCACCGCTGGTGACCGGGTTTGGGAACAAGCTTGGGAGCTGGAGGGCTGGCGGGGGAAGAGGCTGATCGTCTGTGGACTGCTCGCCTTCTCCAGGGAGGAGGGAGGAGACAGGTTCGGTACTTGACTGACCCCAGGCAGAGGCCTGGGGTACAGCAAGCGCTTAGCCATTCCAGGAGGGTCGGGCATGCCAGACGTCGGTGGAGCTCCGCCTTGACGTCAGGGCGCATGGCAGACCCAGGAAAGAACAGGGAAAAATATCTCCTTTGTTCCGGGTAGACAGAGCACCTACACAGACCTCAATGGTCCCCTGCCTGTCCCATGCGGCGGCCCTGACGAAGTGCCATTAGTTCTGGGTGCTTGGGGCCCCACTTTGTCCCCACCTGGGGGGAAATCCAAGGCTACATGGGGGGACCGCCACAGGGCTTCCAGGTACGGAAGGAACCGAGGCAGATGCCAGGCACTCCCGAAGAAGCAGAAAGCAGGATGCAGGGGTAGGCGGAAAAGAGAAAAGTAAAAAAAAAAAAAAAAAGAATATTACAAAGGAACAGTATAGTGGTGTTTGCCCATTTTTTCTCATTTTGCTGGGTTTGAAGTAAACTCTGGGATGACCCAAGACATAAATTCACTGAACCTATAGGCATCCTGAACCTTTCATCTAGAATCACAGTCTCATATACTAGCAATGGTATGTCAGACCCTCTTTATTTACAAATCATGAACATTTTATTATTATAATTTATGTTATTAATTTGTTACTTTTAACTGCTGCACTATCTATTTCCAACAACAACACAGCAAATACAAGCAAGCAAACATGTGGCATTGGCCAGTGCATGGCTGAGTGCAGGTTTGCACAGACGTTAATAAAAAACTAGAAAATGTTTGCCCATCCTTACCAGTAACCAGGGGTCAAAGAATATGAGGCAGTTCAGCGAAAAATCTTTTTGGGCACACTATGTGGCAGATTCAGCTTACTAAAGTCTGAATTCTCAAATTTCAGTTATGTGCATTAGTTGTTATTTTGGCACAGCTACAAATAAATACAAGACATTAATCTCTCTACTTTCCACCAACTCATCCTAAACGAGTCATGCCACCGTTGTTGAGTCATCCTTCATCAAAGCTGTGTTTACATGCTTGCTATGAATCACAGACAAAAAAGATAAGACTTTCTCAGTATGTCCCAAACAGTGTGGAGGATGGGTGGGACATTTTGCCGCCAGCTTGATTGTACCTTAGCAGAATACATACCAGTGTCTTACCTTTGAAAAAAAAAAGAATAACTCATTAGTTTGGGCTAACTGAAAAATGAAAGAGGATGGCTACTGAGCAAGTGGCTCCAGTCATGAATAGATCAGGTAACTAAATCATGTTGTTTTTCAAACAAGATAAAATATATATTTCCACTTAAAGCATGTTCTTTACACTTTGGGTCTGGATGCAGAACACAGAGACAATGGGTCAAAGCTAAAACAAGGTATATCACTAATAAAAAAAAACATTAAAATACTATGGTATGTATAAAAATGAAAGAGTAATGGGTTTGCAGTGGAATATCACTTTTATCTCCAGAAATGAGTAAAACAAGCTTCATAACTAACCCATGGCTTTGCCGTTTATGTGGTATCGGTCATGCCAGTCTCTCTGGAGTCATTGTATCTTTATGTGCAGGCCACCATACTAGGGACTGGCTCCAATGGGAGACCTCTGTCATGCCCAGACTTAGGACCCATATTGTCACTCTTTGAGTCAGGCAACTCCTCAAATCCAGTGACAGCCAGAGCCATGGGCAGGGTGAAAACTAGTGATGAGCAGAACTGCAAAATTCTGTTTTACTTCCTTTTTGAGTAATTACACCATTTTTGAGATTTTTCAAGCAATTCCACAAATTGAGCATGTATATTTAATAGTGCAATTTTAGCACATTACATTATGTTTAGGTCAAAAATGCACATTTTCATTTAATTTGCACAAGGTGAATGTTGCAAAAGAAAGCATAGATATAATCTTGCAATATGGAAGACATACCCAAGCAGGTAGTGGGGACCAAATTGGTAAGCGGGTTCAAGAATGCATGGGACAGACATAAAGGTAGCATACAGAAAGGTATAGAAGGGAAGGGGGAATAGCACCAGGTAGATTCTTGGGCAGACTAGCTGGACCTTGCAGTCCCCTTCTACCATTACTTTCTATGTTTCCCATGTTTATGTTTCTATGTGAGCACCATGTAGCTTTTGGTGAAAAATAAACACGGTTGTGCAATTTTGCAGATTTATTTTTTAAAATGTGCACTTTCAAATGTGTACAGCAACCGCATGGGACAAACTGATGCAGTGTTGCCAGGATAGCACTTTTTTGAGGAGGGGGGCTCTTTTCATGATTCCCAGTTGTCTTACATTGAGCATGCTCCAGTGTTGGTCAGTCATCTCTATGCATTTGAGAGACAGCTGTCAGAACAGTTGGAGCCACAGCTGCACTCAGGCTCAATCCTTGACCAAAAAAAACCTCCAAAATCTATTATTTCTTTTGCAGTCTGTCAAATACTGAATGACTTGGCAATCCATTTTTAGTGTTGTTGTTACAGTGCTTTCTGTTTATAAGGTATATTTAGAAAGCTTGAATTTTCCCATAGCAAAGTAAAGAAGGAAGGAGCAGCTTTTTCTGCGCTTTAAAATTTAGCATACAGTCCATAAGTAAGTCCAGCACCATGTGCTGCAGCATGGTACACATGCAGTGCTGTAATTGCCAGACCTCAGCACTAAAATTCATTATATAGCAGAAGTGCCATTTGCAATTGTAGGGGCAAGTTGTGCTAATAGCTGTATATTAAAAGGAAAATAGCGGGCTTTTTTGTGATCAGCCAGAATTGTCCCACTCAAATGGGGGTCCAACATTGTGTGCTGCAGCAGGTTATGCATGCAGTGCTGTAATTGTCATGTGAAATTTTCCATAGTAGTGACAGTCAGAAATGTGGAGGGAAATTGCAGTAGCATCTGTATAGTAAAAGGAGAGCATTTTTTTCTGTTTGTTTTGTTTTTGTGATCAGCCAGTGGCATTATTTGCTGCACATTTTTAAGAACGCACATTTTTAAAAATGCACAGTTTTGAAAAAAAAAACTGCAATTTAGGGAAAAAGAAAAAGTCTATTTATGCTGGTTCCTGAGAGAATATCACAAAAATTGTGCAAATTTGAAATCATCAATTTTACGCTACTATGCAAACTCAATAAAAATCTTGTCCAGCACTAGTCAACATCTTCTGGACCTCAGACTCAAAAGTGAACATGGATCCAAACTTGGACCTAGACCCCCCTTCCGGTGCCATTCCCAACAAGGGCTTCTATATGCTACCCCTCCCCCGGCAAGTCAAGTCCAGGCCCCACCACAGGGACAATTTTAAATGACATTAACAGCTCATATTTGGGGGTGTTACAAGTTTATGTATTTGAAATTTCCATCAAACAAATGGCTTGATGTCCATATGAGATACATTATCTCATTTGCTTGGGAATCTGTGGTACAAAAGTGCTTTGTGTATCATTATTGTTGATTTTAACACCTTTTGCTGTGTCCCAGAATCCTGCATATGTCCCACGCCACAGTTCATCACCTTCAGAAATGTAATACATGCTGTGTCTTTGACCTACAGTTGCAACAGTTTATTGGGCCTCAGCAGTTCACAGTTTCCTCTGGACCTGTCTTTTTCATCATTCTACTATTGATGTCTTGTACAAAACATTAAATTGCATATCTGGACTTACATTCCCTGAAGTAGTTCACCTACAATTGTGTTTGTTGGCTTAATGCTTTGTTACTTGCATATACAGCGCATGCTGACAGCACTGGTTCCAATACTCAGCTGTCTCAAGAGCCTTAATGCTACTAGTACTCCTGTTATCTGGTAATGTCCACCCTAACCCTGGCCCAGCACCCCCACCCCCAGCTGTGGTAGCCAAGGAAAGGTAAGGATTGTCCCACTAAACGTAGGTAGCCTCATACCTAAATGTACCTGACTTGTAGGCTGGACCACAACAGTAAGACCTGACTTCATATCCCTTACTGAAACCTGGCTCATTCCCAGAAGTAGAGCTGGGTGAAAGTTATGAATTCTGCTTTAGTGGAACTTTTATGAAAATTCACCAACTTTTGTGGAATTTTCCAAACTTCCACCTTAGGTGAAATCAGAAATCTTTTGAACCTATTTTGCAAATTTTCACCCTGTTCTATGGAATTTTCTCACTTAACTGTGGAATAATCCACATGAACTGCAGAACTAATACATTAATCCACAATTCATGTAATTATTCCACAATTTAGTTCTGCACCATCCTGGTATAGAAAAAGAGACTTTACCTGATGTCCAGTGGCACCCCCCCACACACACACACACCTTCCAATCACCAGCCCCACAGACACCAAGGAAATGTTAAATTGTTACAGGACCAGTGACTGGAGGGTATGGGGGGTGCTACTAGACAACAAGGAAATATTCAATTATTATGGAGCCAGCAATTAGCGGAGGGGGGTTGCCACTAGACACCAGGGAAATATTCAGTTTTAGAGGGGGCCGATGATCAGAGGGTGGGGGGTGCCATTAGACACCAGGGAAACATTCGATTTTACTGGTCAGATGATCAGAGGGAGGGGGTGCCAGTAGACCCCAGGGAAACATTAAATTATTAGTGGGTTGGTGATCAGCGGGTGGGAGGTACCACTAGATACCAGGGAAACATTAAATTTTACAGGGCTGGTGATCGGAGGGTGAGGGTGACACTAGAGACCAGGGAAAGATTACATTTTTTGGGAATGGCAGCCAGAGGATGGGGGATGCCACTAGACACCAGGGATAATTTGGAAACATTACATAAATAGGGAGCCAGTGATACACATTTCATACATTTATCATGCAGTTCAGTGACTCACTGAACTGCAGAGTGAATTTATGAATTGCGGATTAATGTATTAAACTGCTGAAAGAAATTCCTCAGAACTGACCTCTAACAGTGATCAGTTCTACTGAATTTTGTTCCATTGTTTAATACATTAGTCCGCAATTTTTTTAAATTTATTTGTTTATTTATTAAACTCTTGGATTACATTAGCTTTGAGCAAGAACAGCTCATTTACAAAGGTTACACATCAGAGTGAGGGTAAAACAAACATACAAAGGTAATCAGTACTACAGCAGAAAAATAAGGTAATTGCAGAGCTGTAACAGCAAGACTAAACTCATACATATGACTGAGTACTAAGCAGGGCTCAGGAGAGCTGTTAGGCAAAACATAAGTAATTTGAATACAAAATATGAGGAAGACCAGCGGGAGAGGGCAGGCTAAGGGGCCCTTGTCATGGAGGGAGGAGAGACCTGGAAGTAAGAGGAGGTAGCAGTAGTAGACTATGTACAGGGAAGTGCCAGAGTTGGGGATGGTAGACAGGTAGGGTAGTGGAGAGGGGGGTGAGGGAAAGGGGGACCAACAATACATGGGTACTATAGTAGAGATAAGAAAGTAATAGAAGAGTAGCACAGTCTTAGTGGGGTGATGATGAACGTAGACCCCTTAAGAGAAGCAGTCGCAACTACTGGTAGAGGTGAGGTGCTGCCATAGCTGCTGCTTGAAAGGACCAATTTTGGAAGATGTTAGGCATTCCTTGTTTAGCACATTATACCACTGAGGTGCCCTGTAGGCAAATGACCTATGCCCCATGGAGGTCTGACATTCATACAATTCCTGCATTTATTCTACCGTTCTAAGTCAGAATTTCTGCAAAAGTTGCCACAATGGTTTCTGAACTGCTGTGCAAGAAAAAGTCCAATTTTCACACAAATTCCATTAGTGACAGTTTTTAATTTTTGCATAACTCTACCCAAAAGTACCCAGCTTAGCCATCGCCATTCCAGGGTTCAACATTTTTTACACAGAACAGTGCAGGGAAGCGAGTTGGGGGATATCTTATCTACCTTAGAGCTGACCTACGGTACAAAGCTCCCACTTAGAAATTAAGGATACATGTTTTCTGTGTTTTTGTCTTGCTATTTTGTCATTACTTGCTTTTATTGAAATGTTAAAGCATACTTAATTAAAATAAGAAGAAAAGAGATCAAGGATCTGGCTAGGGACTGTGAATGCCTGACAGTTAAATTGCTGCTGGGGCAAGGGCGCAAGTTCCTCATCCTCCCGTTAGTCTGCATTTCCCAGGTAAACATCAAACTGACCTCGAGTGGTTTATTAAATACTTCAGGCAAATCAACCAAACCTGCGAGTGCACAGTCACCAGTGATTTCAATATTAACTGGGTTGCTAAGTCCAGCTCTAGCCATAGGGACTAGATTGCCAAACTGTTCCTGGTACAAATGATCATGTAAACCACCAGTACCAACTATAGTGGGACCATTACACTAATGACCAGGTTCTGGTAATTTACCCTCACAGGATTAAATCAGTCAAGGTTTTGTTTGATACCCTAAGCAATCGCTCACCAGTGCAATGTGTATTGGCAGTCAAATAGCCCAAGCTCCCCGGCTCATCACAAGCTCCTAGTCCTAAACAAAAGTAAGCTGCCTGACTTCAAATCTCATCTATCCCTAATTGACTGGAGCTACTTAGATGCAATTCCTGATTTTGATTCTGCTCTTGAATCCTTTATCACTGAATTCAATAAAGTCTGTGACAAATTTGCACTGATCAAAAATGTAAGGTAAGAGGAACACTATCTGCCTGTATCACAGGCATTAACATATGTATGTCATCTGCATTAGAAATTCACAAACCTGTCCATTAATACAGTTTAACACCCAGTCAATCATTAGTTTTTTGAAAATGAAAATCAAATTGCTTGGACAGTAAATCAAACACAAGATATGCAAATACAAATGGCAACCAGTGCAAGGCAGCAGTCATTTTGTGCCTCAGTTTTGGCAGAACAAATTCTACTGATGTTTCCTTTGTGTTTAATAATGACAGGTATTCGCTTATATCAGCTATTTGATTTAAAGAGGGACTCTCATACTCTAGCAAATTTATAATATTGTAATGAAAAGCCTGTTGCCCTTTTTTGTCATTCTGCAATTTGCTCCCCACTAATGCTCATAACAGAGCTTTACTTCTCATAATCCACCTTCTCTAGTTGCCTGAGCATGTAGTGAAGTCATAATCTTGAATCTGCTGCAGTACATTTTAACCATTTTCCTGGCATGAAATTGTGAGGTTACAAATATCTGATTGTGACTTCACTATGGGCCCAGTATACAAAGTGTTGGCACATCACTAACTGTGTGTTGCATGCCTGGCAGATTGCTAGTATGCTTGGTGTCATATTCAAAGGTACAGATAGTGTGTCACAAATATGTTAGTGCATGAGTGCTAAAGACAATCAGTTGTACATGCAAATGAAGGTGCTAGCATGCATACAGGGTGCACTTGTGTATTTGAATGGTTGTGGGAGGGCTAATAGACTGTCTACGTAGCTTTAGTTAACACTTCTAAAATCCAAGTTTGAACAGCTTGCTTAATGGTGCATGTTAACCCCCGATCCCATTTCCACTGTAGAAAATACAGACATACTGTTCCCTAGCTCTAGTGGTATCTGCCAGCTTTAGCCTCATTGTTGGTATACTTACATTATTATCCCTGAATCTTGTGGCACCCCTCCCATTCCCTGGTTTCAAAGATGAACATTTATCCTTTATCCTTGGTACAGTAGTTCAGTGTCACTCCCATTCCATTAAAAGGTCCCATAGAAGTTAAATCCTTAAATCTTGGTAGCCCAGAGGCACCTCCTGTTGTTCCTTGGTCCCATAGGTGAAAATTAAATCCTTAATCCTTGTAGTCTGGTGGCACCCCTCCCGTTCCTGGTCCCATAGCAGCAAATTAAATCCTTACTCTCTGGTAGTTAGGTCACACCTCCTGACACCCAGTCCTGAAAACAGTGGACAGCACATACGTACCACTCACCTACACAGCTGACCGCTGTCTGTCTCATGCAAGTCCAGTATTGCAATAGAAGCATGTACGGTGATACAGTACTTGCACAATGGCTTGTCAGCCTACTGGCTTCCATGATGCTGTCAATCTGTTTGACAACTTCTGGGTCAACCAAATTCAATAAATAAATAATAAATAACTACTGTATCACTATACATGCTTGCAAAGCAATACTGGACTTGCATGAGGCAAGACAGAGGCCAGCCATGCAGGTGAGTGGTAGGCATATGCCAGCCACCATCTAGGGACCAGGGAGTGTTGGGTACTAGGGGGCTGGGGTTTCCACTGAACTACCAAAGGTTAAGGATTTAATTTACTTATACAGGACCAGGAGGGGTTGCCACTGGACTACCAGGAATAAAGCAATTAATGTACTTTTATGGGACCAAGGAAGGGAAGGGGGTACTATTTAAACCAAAGATAATAATTTAAGAATACAGGCAGTGAGAACAGTGTGGGGAAGGGTGTAGCACTAGACAGAGGGAATATATGTATCAGTGCGTGTATTATCTATACTGGAAACAGGATCGGGTGAGGGGGTATCAGAGTTCACAGCCTCCATGCAATCCAAGGAGCAAAGTATTGCTCCTTAGATGTAAATGGGCCCATAACAACATGTCTTCCATTCTGCTGGGATAATTTGCATTGGGACATCCAGTACTGCAACTATGTGCAACAGCACTATACACTTTGGTGGCTCTTCGATGCTGGTTCGACAACTGTATTGTCAACTAACATCACAGCAATAGATTTATGTCGACCGCAAGCTGTGGTCAACATAAATCCAGCAGGAGACCCCAGTCGTTTTTCTATCAAGTGGCTTAGCCCCAAACCCCCATGTTAGTTAGTTAGTTAGTTTTTGTTGACGGGTAAGTGCTCTAGACAAATCCTGCCTATTTTCAGGCACGACCCAGGGAAGGGGGATACAGATGAATGCCAACTGACCTTGAACCAGATTAAGCTGTTGGTGGTATTTTTAGTGAATGAGGGAAATTTGGCCAGGACACTGGGGAAATTCCCCTACTCTTTTCGATAAGTGCCATGGGATCTTTAACATCCACCTGAACTACCACCAATCCAGGCAGATGGGACCTCTGTTTAACGTCTCATCCGTGACATGTGGGGGGGGGCTCTGCCCCTCGCACCCCCGGAACTAAAGGATTCCAACTCTGAGTAGGAGTTGATTTGGGGAGGGGGTGCAGGACTGGGAGACAGAGTGCTGGGATCTCAGGTGGACCATTACAGTGAACTGTTGATGTTGTCGGCATCAACGTGTTCACTGTAATGATGTCACCATACAGTCGGTGTACCCACTTTAGTGCACCCTATTGCTTTTGCTCTTTGACAGTCTGCACCATCACAATGGACACATATTTCTCTGTGGCCAGCAGGGTAGTTGTACTTAATGCTTGATGCAACTGTTAGTGACTTCACTGTGATGTGCTCTAGGTGATATATTCAAACAAGCTTTAGGCACTCACACTGTGCTTAGCACTTGTTTGAATGTGAACTTTGGGGCCTTATGCTAATTAACACTCAGGAAAGAGATTTTGTGTGGAGCAAACCTTCAGTTTCAAGCATGGAGCCTTATATGTTTAAATACAGCTATGCAGTTCATTATGTTCCTTCATAAAAATGTTTTTTGTTTCAGCTTTCCTCTAAAGGGTGTTTATCTGTACCCAGTGAATATGTCGCCAGAATTACAGTGCATGAAAATCTGCACTGCAATAATAGCAACTGACATGGCAGCTACAGGGTTAGTGTAGCACAAGTCAGCTAACAAGATCCCTGTAGCTGTCATCACATGGGAGGAAGAGGAAAACTGATGAGTTGCAGGGTGCTTTGCTGAGCTGCTCCTGTGGTGCAGGGGGCTAAGACCATGAGCAGCTAAGGCGGTGGAGTGTCCCAGAGACCAGAGTTCTGTTCCTGGTCTCCTGTCTGTTGTCCTTTTCTTCTTCCCCCCTCCCAAGTTTAATTTTGTGTGAGTTCTCCCCCCACTCTGCACTGTTGCCCCACCCTCACAGATACAATCCCCTGAAATTCCTCCCCATCCCTGAGTTGCACCCACCGTGATGTTTATTTTTAGTTCTGGGGATGCGGGGGGCAAAACCACCTGAAAACACTCAATTTACTTGTTTTTTTGTTAGCCATGGTAGAGGTCGATGTGTTTCTTGATCACTACCATTGGCTTTTTCATTGTGGTTGGTGTTTTTGTAGAGTGCTACCTTTTGTAGTGCTGTATTTCGTAAGCGGTTTTTGACCACCCTGTAGTTGTATTCAACATCTTAATCTGGTGCCACGATTATCACATCTTGCTAGCTTACCAGAAAGTCTGTATAAATCATTTGCTCATCCCAGCTGACCTCATACTCCCTTAATTTATATCATAGCATTTACTTTGACAACAGACCATGATGTCACAAACAAAGAAACTGAGAAATTAAGTGGCAGTAGTCTGTTGTTTTTTTGAAAATAAGTGCAGCATTATCTGAACTATTTAACAAACTAATAACAGTAGAAAGTATGTATGCATGTATGTAATAAACTTTATTATTACATAGCAAATATACATTCAGCAATAATGCCTATTCTCAAGTTTATCCATGTTACAAACTAAAAGTTACCTTCAAGCATCAACAACACAGAAAATATAAGTACAAATAAATATAAAATAATTAATTTTCCATTTCAAATAGTAAATATAGAACACTGAAGTTAAGCATAAATGTTGTAAATATAATTGTAAGCCTTTTATTTTAGTATATATTTGCTCTGTTAGTAGTTGAAGGAAATGGGCATCCGAAAGCTCCTATTTAAACATGTGACATTAATATTTACCAATATTGCAAATGATAATACATGAAAATGGTTGCTTCAATTAGGCTTGCATGTTGTTCTTTAAAATATACTTAATTGTGAAAGTGCTGCTTTAAGAGTTTTTTTGATGCTACTATGTAGTACATGCTACAACGGAACTCACTTCAACATAAAGGGAAAAATCATGGGTTATACTCTTCCAAAATATATTAAAAATGGAAAAGCCCACAAGACTTATAAAATCCCTTGAGTGGACAAACCAAAGATTCTGCTGAAGAAATAATAATAAAACTACGCAGGTCCCCAAAGTCAAAAACAAATGTGGAGAAATTACTTTCAAGTATAGGTCAGCAATTACATGGAATAATCTTCCAAGTCATTTGAGGGACCAGGATATGTCTACAATAACACTTAAACATAAATTAACTTTGGATTGTGGCCATGTCTGACTGTTATTAATAGTATATGGTAGATAGAGGATTGTGTATGAGCAATCATACACAACAAGGCAGTTGTGATCAAGAGGTTTCCATGGTAACCAGAGACCTCTCGATCACAACTGCCTTGTTGTGTATGATTGCTCATATACAATCCTCTATGTTGTCCATGCCTATGAACTGCTGTATAATATGTAAGTTTGTTATTTATTATACTATAACTTGTTGTTGACTGTTTATGTTATAACATTTTTTACTTATTGGTATTTGTAACTTTTGTAAGATAACAACCACAGGACCACCTTGAAAACAGGGCTTTTTGGACCCTATAGTGTATTTGCTTGTCAAATGTTTTTTCCTATATAAAGATGTTTTTACTACTACACTACTACTATAAAATACAGTATGTAAAATGTTTATTGTGAGATAAGTCTGTGCTGGGAATGGTAAAATTGTTCCTTGGAGCAGTACTATGATTTGTGGTAGCTTTAAAATGTTGTAAAAACAAGACAATTTTCTAAATACACAGCTAATATAGTTCTAAGAAATAATGTTTACAATAGAAGGGTTTTCTTTAGATTGGCTCAACTGCACAGTAATGCAGCTGCATCCATATGGCAGGCTGCTGGATTTAGGCTCGGGGGGATGCTAAGAACTGTGAGTGAGGGCCAACAGGAACTCAGGGTGTTCAATGGACATGATGTGCTTGATCTTCAGAGGAATGACACTTCCACTGGACAGCTAGTACCATCTCAGATGGATGACATTAGCTGTCCAGTGGAAGAGAACCCCCTGATTACCAGCATAAGCACTGTGGTAGCACTGAAGGAGAGGCAAACACTTGTCCTGCCCATCGAACTGAAGAAAGTGCCAATGGAGGCCAGTCATGCAATGTGGGCACCTGAGTGGTGCTTCAGCAGGGAGGGGAGAGGAGGATGTATGGATATGCAGGCCTGGGGGAACCTGAATTATGCCATCACAGAAGGTTTAAAAAATGAGCCACTGTCTTTGGCAATGGGGTGACCCACAGTAAACATTCATCCCTGCTGAACTAGATGATTGAGGGGAAGGAAAAGGGAAAGCCTGATCTGTGTGCTGAGTGCAGCCTAGACAAAATTAGAAAAAAAGATTTGTAGCTGAAATAGAATCAACCATAACGTCTTCAGAATAGCAAGTGCCTGGTATCATTTATTCATGGATCTGAATCTGGAGTACAGACAAAATATGACATCAATCACTGTCAACCTGATTTCCGCTTTATTTCTCTTTAATAGATTGCAAAGAAACTCAGTCTTAAGATGAGCGAGGTTGACTTTTTTGAACCTTTCATGGATGAATCAGTCACAATCCCCAATAAGCCTTACACAGAAGAAGAGATTGTGGAGTTTGTCAATGAACACAAAAGGTAAAATCCAAAATGAATAAAAAAAAGGATTAGAGATATTTTGTCATAATCAAGAAGAGCTTTAGAGATGAGTTATGGTAGTGGGTATGAAAAATGCTATTTTACTATTCTGTGACACTGTGTTTTCTTTGTGAGGGATGACATTACTCTAACTTTCCTATAAAACATGTTTGGTGGAGAACATATGGAAAGAATGAGAGCAAATCAGAAGTAGAGGAAGCAAAGCACAAAGATATACAAAGGTGACCTTAATTTAAGGCCTAAGAAGTGAAACAGGATAAATTACAGTGCATTAATACTGAAGTCTAATTATCCAAGGCAGATAAAGTAACAATATCCTATACACTAACAGAAAACTGATCCTAATCCAAACTGATCTCTGTAATATCTTTAACTCATCTCATGCCATTCTCGACATTACTAACTCACTACACAACTATTTGTAGACAATGAAGCTACAGTGCAGGACTGCATAATAACCTAGGTGGTGATATGCACTGTCACAGACATCCATTTTTCAAAAACCTAATGATTGATTGCTTGCTTGATTGATTGATTGATTTTTGTTAATTAGGTAAGTACACTGAGCACAATGCCCATTTTCAGGAACAAACTTGGCCATATGGCAGAACAGACAGTAACATACAGCAATAGCCACCATATGAGATAATAAAACACAAATATTAGGCAGCTTATCAAAAATGTGTAGAGGCAGCTTTTTTCATTTAGGTAACTCCATAAGCTCTAGTCTAAATATTAGGTGACTGAAGACCTCATAAGTAACATGACAACACTTAAAGTGCAGCGGCCTGTTTGAAAGTACTGTTGGAAAGACTTTGACATGACACATACAATACACTATAAGCAACAATTCTCACAAATGAGCCAGGAAGTACCTGACCAGTGCATGTGTGTGTGGGGTGGAGGGCTGAAGAGGTGACTTGGCATCACCAATCTGTAACAAACAATTTTATCCCCTCAGCCTAAAGCCATGACCCCCCACACACACATACACACACATATGCACACACATACACATACATCACATACACATACACACAAAGGACAACAATGAAGCTCCATCAGCACGCATCCATAATAGCTCCAGCCACACTAGAACATCTGGAACCCATACGCTGTTGATCACCTACTGCAGCTTTGTGATGCTGTTGAGCAGGTCATAGTGGTAAATGAGAATTTGTTCTCAATGTTTTTCTTCTTATCTGGTTAAATAAAAAACTGATTTGAATGTACCTCTGCTATAGGTGATGCTAACACAGCAGTACTCACAGCTCTTCCCTCCTGGAACTAAGGCCCTCCAACTGACCATTACAGCATGCATGTAGCCCTATGCCAGCTCAGACAGGAGTCGGGATCAAGAGCTGGTCCAAGGTCTTCAGCATGGCAGTGCAACATAATGCCAGTCGTGCCACCAAACACTGCCAAATCTCACATTTTATACACGGCAAGGCAACTGTATTTTGATATGGCGCCCCTGCCAAGTGTCTCACAGGGCTTTATAGTAGGAAATACAAAAAATGTAAAGCAGAACAACCAGAGAGGGGTGTGCTGGTTCTTTAATCAAACAACCACTGATATCTTCTGACTACCAAAGTTATATATCTTTAAGCTTACATATTATCAATATCATTTTTATATTTCTCCACTTTCCACCTATAAATAACCTATAAATTATGCCTTCATATCAATAGAATTTTAACTATTGCACCTCCATATCCAGTTGTACAAATGTAATTAAGTAATATATGTAACATTTGCTGCTGCTATTGCTCAGTAGTAGGCAAGATTATGGAGGCACACCTTAAGCAAATGATAGTGCAACACCTGGAATCCATAGGGGCACAGGATCCAAGACAGTATGGGTTTACAAAAGGAAGGTCCTGTCAAACTAATCTCATAGATTTCTTTGACTGGGTAACCAGAGTGGTGGACCAAGGGGGAGCAGTTGATGTCACCTACCTTGACTTCAGCAAAGCTTTCGACACTGTTCCACATAGAAGAGTGATAAATAAGCTGGGTAGGCTCAGGGTGGGTCAGACGTTGGTCAACTGGGTGACAAACTGGTTGATGGGCAGGAAACAGAGAGTGGTGGTAAATGGTATACAGCCAGAAGAGATGTAAGTCACAAGTGGGGTACCTCAGGGATGAGTCCTGGGGCCAGTCCTCTTCAATATCTTCATTAGTGACATTACAGATGGACTAGAGGGTAAGGCTTGTCTGTTTGCAGATGACGCCAAGATCTGCAACAGAGTAGATGATCCAGATGGGGTGGGCAGAATGAGTAGAGATCTGGATAAACTAGCAAAATGGTCAGAAGAGTGGCAACTGGATTTAATGCAAAAAGTGCAAGATCATGCACATAGGGAGAGAACCCTGAAGCCACCTATAGGCTGGGAGGGAGTTGCTGGCAGTCACAAAGGAAGAAAGAGACTTGGGCATCATCATCACCGATGACCTGAAATCATCAAGCAAACCTCTAAAGCAGAAGGTAAGGCTAGGGGATGTTAGGAGTGTATTAGTAGGTATCACAAGTCGTAGAGGAGTTAATAATCCCTCTTTACAAGACACTGGTTAGTTCCATCTGGAGTACTCGTGCAGTACTGGAAGCCACACCTTCACAAGGACATTAACAAATTGAGGCAGTCCAGAGAAGGGCAACCAAATGGTGCAGGGACTGGATCAGAAGACATATGAGGACAGATTAATGGAGCTCAATATGTATACCCTTGAGCAAAGGAGGGAGAGAGGTGATATGATTGAAACATTCAAACACCTTAAGGGCATTAACAAGGTGAAAGAGTCTAACATGTTTAAATATAAGAAAAATAGCAGGACAAGAGGACACAGCAAGAGACTAGAGGGAGGCCAATTAAGGGGGAATGTGAGGAAATTCTTTTTCACAGAAAGGGTGGTGGATGCATGGAACGGCCTACCTCAGGAAGTGGTGGCTATGAATACAGTGCAGGGCTTCAACCAGGCATGAGATAGGCATAAGGGAGCAATACAAATGAGTATGAATAGATAGGCCACTGATAGAGCAAAGGCCGATGGCACATTTATAAGGTAGAAAAAGAAATGGGCAGACTGGATGGGCCTTGCGGTCCTTATCTGCCATCAACGTTTATGTTTCTATGTTTTAAATGCCGCCCTAAAACCATTTTGAAAATTAGAGTAGGTAATGCACCAAAATGAGGCTAATCTGATACTGAAAATTTCAACTTAATAAATGAATAAAATAATATGTTGGTAATAACAACAGAAGTAAACTAAGGTTAACTATTTTGCATGTTTATATATGAATATATGGAAATTGTAGCAACATGCTATATTGATATATCAACTTAGCTGACTCCAACCATTCTGTCAAAAAAATAGTTCCTATTCCCAATGGTTCTAAAGTTAGCTTATTTTATATAAATTATATTTCAAAAGGTTTAACTTTTGAATCATTGGTGCTAGAATTTTTTTTTAATAAAAGCTAAGGTCAGACCAGCTTTAATCGATCATAACCATATGGGTTTTTATGTGTTGACATATGTCTATTCATGTCGATAGAACTGTAAATGTTAAAAAAAATAAAATTCTGGGTAGACTGGATGGGCTTTGGGTCTTTACCTACCAGCACTGTCTATGTTTCTGTGTATAGTAATACTATATTTTTGAGATAGTACAGTATCTATATATGTTTTTTTAACTATCAATTATATACAATGTAGGCTATTTCCTTAAATTGATACATAAATTATTATATCAATATACTAGTTTATGTACTAGTATTAAAAAAATGAGATAGTTTTAAAAATATATATTTCTTTCACATTTTCTGAAGTTGGGTGTTACTACATTTTATCCAATGTGAAAATATATAGTCTGCAACCAATTCGTTCATATTATTCCCTTAACCACATTGCAAACATTTCACTCTCCCCACTAGTAACCCTTACTCTTGTCACAAGAAGACAATAATAAATTAAATTAAAAATAATAAATAAATGCACATTTGAAAAAAATCAGTATTCCAGGAAGGCCAGTTGGTAGAGGTGGTTCTTCAGTGCACATTTGAATTGCTCAGCTGAGGGCTTATAAATAGAAAGAGGTTGCTAAAGTATTCCTGATTACCAGAGTTCCCACTGCAAATGCAATGTTCTCAATAGATTTCAGATGGAACCTGGGTATTTCAAGGCAATCAGCCTCAGTCAAGTCAAAGAGACAAGCTGGGGTGTACGGCACAAGTGGGTCTCGAAGGTAACATGGACCCATTCATTCAAGACCTTATAAGTTAACAGACATACCACTTGTATCAATCTGTCTGTCTGTCTGTGTCTATCTGTCTATCTACTTTATATCTATCTATCCATCTATCCATTTATCGATCTATTCATTTATCTATCCATCTATCTATTTATCTATCTTTGTCTGTCTGTTTGTCTATCTATCTATCTATCTATCTAGCTACCTATAATCGGGTGTTATCCGACACCATTAACTCCCTCGCACCTGTCCGTGTACGACCCAGAACTTCATACCTGAGGTTGCCATGGTTTGATGGCGAGCTCAGGGAGATGAAGTAGATGGGTCGGAGATTGGAGCTCTGCTGGAGGAGATCCCGTCTGGAGGTGGATAAACTGGTCCTGCATGCCCATTATGGTGCGTATCAGGAGGCAATCAACCGTAAGAAGAAGAATTTTTTGTCTAGGGAGATTGCCGCCAGGAAGAACCGGCCGGCCTCACTCTTCTGGACTGTGGATAGGCTCTTACATCCTGCCTGTCTACAGCCTGGGAAGGTTTTTTCCAACATAGATTGTGAGGAATTTGCTCGGTTCTTCTCGGACAGGGTATCCTCGACCCGGCGGGTGGCTTCCTCAGCTAGAAATGTTATAGCTGGCAGTGATCGCCTGATGTGTTCTGAGTGCTCTCCATCTGGTTGGGGCGAGTTCAGGCCAGTGGAGGTTAGTGAGGTTATCGAGGTAGCAACCAATATGAAGCATACCTTTTGTGAACTGGACCCGATGTCAACACGTTTCTTAATGAAATGTGTTGACTCCGTTGGCCCGGTGTTTGCCTCGATTGTACGGTGCTCCCTCTCTGAGGGTGTCTTTCCAGATGCCTTGAAGGAGGCTCTGGTGAGACCCCTCTTAAAGAAGCCATCTTTGGACCCAGAAATCAAGGCAAATTACCGTCCTATCTCCAACCTTCCATTTTTGGGGAAGGTTGTTGAGAAAATGGTAGCGCTTCAGTTGGAAGAGCACCTCGTATTTCTAAGTTATATGAACGTTCAGTCGGCTTCATGCCAGACATAGCACTGAAACAGCACTTGTTCAGGTGCAAATGATCTCCTCAGGGCTAGAGATTGGGAGACAAGACAATTCTTGTTCTCCTTGATCTCTCTTCAGCATTTGACACTGTGGACCATTGTGTGTTGCTTGTCTGCCTTAGGGACCTATGTGGACTCACCGGAACTGTCATCAAATGGTCTGAGTCCTTTCTTACCAACAGGAGGCAACAGGTTATGATGGTGAATTCCTCATCTACACCCAGTCTCCTTTTTTGTGGAGTTCCTCAGGGATCAGTACTGGCCCCAATGTTGTTCGCAGTGTACATGCTGCCTCTGGGTGGGATCATTAGGAAGTATGGTCTGAGTTTTCATTGCTATGCTGATGATACTCAGCTATATTTTTCCTTTTCCCCAGGAACATCAAATGCTGTGGAGGTGCTTAATATCTGTCTGGCCGAGATTAATGACTGGATGGCCTCCAGCTGGCTGTGACTAAACCCCGATAAGACGGAGGTACTGATAGTGGAGTCGAACAGAGTCCGTGATAGGATGGCCTCTGACACAGGAACGGGGTTTGTTCTTGGAACTGTGTCATTGAAGGCCTCCTCTTGGGTTCGAAATCTGGGAGTGATTCTAGACAGGGACTTAACCATGGAGGCTCAAATATCCTCCACTGTTCATACCTGTTTTTACCATCTCAGAAACATTGCCAGGATCAAGCCCCTTGTTCCGCCTCTGGACCTCCCTACCTTGATACATGCCTTAGTCACATCAAGGCTTGATTACTGCAACGCACTCTATCTCGGGGTCACAGGAGGATCTCTCCGCAGACTGCAGCTGGTGCAGAAGCCGGCTGCCCAGTTGTTGACTGGACAGCAGAAGTCCTGTCATATTACTCCGGTTTTGCGCGAACTGCACTGGCTGCCAGTCAGGTGGAGAGTCCTCTTTAAGGTGGGTCTTCTCACCTATAAGACCCTACACAGACGGGGCCCTGGTTACCTGTCAGACCTTTTGCTACCTGCCCTCTCTTCACGCCCTCTTCGTTCCTCTAGTGGGGGCTTCCTGGCCATTCCCAGAACTCGGTTGATATCCGCTGGCGATAGAGCGTTTAGCGCCGCAGCTCCTGTTCTGTGGAATTCTCTGCCAATTATGGTCAGGGAAGCCCCCACAGTAGACACCTTTAAGGCCCAGCTGAAGACTTTCCTCTTTTTTAAAGCATTTGAGGTTTGAATTGATATCTATGATAATGTTTCTGATTTTTGACTTTGTATTTTTGTTGTGTATAAATTGTATAATTATTATTTTTATATGGCTGTTTTAAAAATTTGTACAGCACCCAGAGCCTCCGGGATTGGGTGTCTTTTAAATAAATTTTGCCTTGCCTTGTCTTATATTATCCCTTCTAGGACCATCCAACCAGCCCTTGGGCTGTTAGTCTGACAATCTTCCAGCTGTAACTGCCGCTACTGCTATGGGATCAACTCCACAGAGGTCTAAGCAACACAGTCCTGAGAGTGCCAAGAGCAGTCATCTAATTGGCCCGATAGTTTTCTCTCTATTTCTCCCATGCTCATTGACCCTCCCTCCTCCCATGAGATGCAGATTATGTATATTTCTTTACCCTGGGCATGCACAGCAGGCCCCATATGAGATACAAAACTCCCGAGCCCATCACAGTCCAACCCTCCCTGGGCTGCAATGCAATGCACATCTCCAGCCACCTGTCTCCCCAAGTCCACTCCCAAATCTGGGTTGCCAGCATTGAAGCCCAGCTTGGTCATCAGGCAGCCTAACAGACATACACATGAAGGTGATTTGCCACCTAACAGATAGTCAATGCAGCTTACACCGTACAGGTGAGACATGATATCTAACACTTCTAAACACTATCAGGCTGACTGCAGCAGTCTGCAGTAGCTACAGGTAGTGCATAAAACTCTCAGGAAAGACCAGAAAAAGAGCATTGCAATAAACCAGGCATGATGTCATACAGCATTTTGTGGGTGATACCTTTTTTCGACTGACATTGCATTTTTTAGACTGTTTTCTGACAGTTGTATTCTTTTCATCAGGGAGGCTTGTAGCTTAGTGGTTACACAACACAGAGCTATGAACCTGGAAACCCAAGTTTAAATCATGCAACCATCACATTAATATGTGATCCTGAGCAAGTAAACCTCCTTGTGCCTAATTCTTTTGCACTGTTTCTTCCTGTATATTATTATTCATTTCTTATTTATGTACCATGACTTTTATTGTACTTACCCATTGTGATCCCCCACCTGGGTCACACCTGCAAACCAGTGCGCCTTTTTGGTTCAGCAAAATGTCAATAAATAATAGGGGCTGCAGTCTTGTGCACATGCAAGTGTGCCAACAAGAAGCTCAGTCCTCCCTCCTGCAGTACTTCTGCTGCACCACCATCTATGGCCACTCAGGTGGCAGTATTATAGCACAGGCAAAGACCATCCCTCCCCAGAGGTGGACAGTGTCCTCTAGGATACTTAGTCCTCCACCCTCTGCTAGCCCTCTAATGCACCATGGCTCTAGCCTAGAGCCTAGGTTACCAGTGCTGTGCCAACATACAGTTACATACAGTCATCGTGAGATGAGCATCTTATTGCTCAGTGTGCCTTTCCTGGTGAAACATTTTCAATAAATAATAAATAAATAAAATAAATAAACTGACCACCACTTAAGGGACCACCATCATTATATGAATAAACAGAAAAAAAGGTAAGAATGGTGTACACACTGCAGCTGGATTACAAAAGCAATAACCCATGACAGGGTATGCTGTTATTGGGGATTAACACATACCTGGGTGCATTGTGAGGCATGAGGCCACAGGCCCCAGTGCCTCACAGCACCAGGTGTGCGTTAATCCCCAATAACAGCACACCCTGGAGTGGGTTGTTGTGCTTATAACATGGGATTTATTTAAACAACAAAACAATAACAGGAGAGCTGTTTTTTTTGCTGTTTAAACAGCAAAAAAAGCTTCTGCATCCTGCCACCTTGCAAATCCATCTTTCGAATGAGACATTAAACCGAGGTCCCATCTGCCTGTTATGGTGGTAGTTCAGGTAGATGTTAAAGATCCCATGGCACTTCTCAAAAGAGTAGGGGAATTTCCCCAGTGCCCTGGCCACATTTCCCCCATTCGCTAACATACCACCAACAGCTTAATCTGGTTCAGTCAGTTGGCATTCATCTGTATCCCCTTCCCCCAGGTCATGCCTGAAAATAGGCAGAATTTGTCTAGTGCACTTACCTAGTCAACAAAAACTAGATAAATAAAAATAGTCCTTAACAAATAATTCATATCTGAGTGCTGTTATGTAAATAGAAATGTCACAGATACTCAAGTGATATGATCTGTGGCATGTCTTCTTCATAACATGCACTCCTAAACATCCTAGACATGCAGAACCCCCCCAACACATACACACACAGCAAGTGTTCCCTCACTATAATGAGGAACAACTAGCTTTATCTCTCTCTCTCTCTCTCTTCTCTCTCTCTCTCTCTCTCTCTCACATGCTCTGCAGCTGCCCGTCAGCTACTGTAGTTGCGAGACGCTCTCACCTGCAGCAAGAGAAGAACACAAGAGGCAGACAGAACCTGTGATTTTCCTGTCCGGCACCTTCTCTCTCTCTCTCTCTCTCTCTCTCTCTCTCTCTCTCTCTGGGTTCGGAAAATATCACTGGCTCACTCTCTTTCTGTTATGGCGCACGGCTCTGTGTGTGTGTTGGCGGGGGGGGGCACCCTGTGATCATTCCAGCAGCTCACTCGCCTGCTCGCTTTCTGTTTGTACATTGCTGGAGGAATTCTTTCTGTGTCCTGCTGTCATGAGTTCAACAATCTCTCTGGCAGTGTAGTCGCACATGACAGATGCTTCCAGCTGCAGATGTTTCTGGTCTCGCTCTCTCTTCCTGGAGCATCATGTGCACTGCACAAGCCAACTCACTCCAGGATGACACTGCAGCCCATGGGGGGGTGACAGGACACACTGTCAGTCAGCGGACACCATCTCGATCCAGGTGTCCCCAGCCGGACTGTTCTCTGTGTAACCCATGGCACTGTAGCTGTCACTTTATCTGTCTCTGCATGCAGTGTGGTCGGTCACTGCGGCTCTGGCACTGGGGAGTGGGGCATTTGGTGTCTGGGATGAGGAATCTGCCTGCAACAAGACACATGACACTGTCACTTCTCGCTGCCTCTCTGTTTCTCTGTCTCACTCTCTCTCCCCGTTACTTACAGGGATTGACACTGTTGGGGGAAGGGGGCCAGGGGCCCGACGGAGAGGAATGGGAATGGGACCTGAGACAGAAACAGAAGTCACTGGACTGCTTCATCAGTTCATGCACTGGGAGCCTGCAAACACACAGGAGTAACACGGAAGCCATGGAAAGGTGGAATCCCGCTGGGCTGGTGCATGGGAAGGACAAGCCAGGGGAGGGCTGACTTCCACGGGGTGGGTGACTGGCACAGACAACACATGGGAGGACGGACGGTGTGTGGCCTTGAGGGGGGCATAGGCTGCTACAGCAGCAGACATGACTTTTGCTCACTACCATGCTCTCACTTATCGCACACCTATCTGTGCCATCATAACTCAGTATGCCTCTGAACATGAGGGTTCTGTTGCTGCAGTGGCATGCTGACACTGCTACATGATCACTGCTGTGTTTGGGGGTTGCGGGGGTTAGTAATGACTGCCTCACACTTTCACTTTGCCTGCACAAACAAAAAGTTCAGCTTGTCCACAGAGATCGTGGATCCAGGACTTTTCACAGCAACTATGCATTAACATGTATTAACGCATGGTTAGCTGCTCTGCTGCAGCCAATCACAGTCTGCATCTACAGACCTCATGTTATAATGTATTTTTATTAGAAGCAAAGCTTCACCTTCCAAACACCTTCACTCACAAACATCCCTACATAGTAACAATATGTGGTTTCATTAGGGTGTTAAGTGATTAATCACATGGTTTTATAATCCCATTCATTTACATATTCATTAATACATTGCATTGTGACCAGTGATTAACTACAGCTGAATAAAGTTATGTCAGTTCAATTCTTAAAAAATGTGATGAATCAGTGTTTACCATAAACATTTAAATGCATGTTTTAAAAACAGTAATTTGAGGCAAGTATACCACAGCTTCTTACTGTGTTTGTTGTCAGTCACATATACTGAGCCCCTTTACATTTTATAATCTAGTATATTTTAAAGTAAAATTATAAACCAGACATCCCAATGTGCAAATTTCATTGAAAAGGTCTAAACTGTCAAAGTGCAGGTGATGAGTGAGTACAATGCCGGTTTGACGACAATTTTATCGACCGGCATCACAGCGATGGAATTCATGTCGACTGCAAGTTGTGGTTGACATAAATACTGAAGGACTCCAGGTCTGAGTCTGAGTTGATTCAGGGAGAGGGTGCAGGACAGGGAGACAGTGTGCCAGGGTCTCTGGCGCACCATTACAGTGAACTGACAGCGAACTGTTGATGTTGTCTGCATCGACATAGCTCGCTGTAATGGTGTCACTGTCGGGGGGTATACCTTTTAATTCTAGGAGATTATGTTTGTATTTCAGACTCTTATGTTGCTTTGTACTAATAGTAGTAGTAGTAGTAGCTTTATTTATATGGTACCCCACTCCGAAATCTCAGACCGCCATACAGAAATAACAGGCAATAAATAAAACAGACAAAAATAATTTAAATAATGATTTAAAAGAGTAAATACAGTATCTGAAAAATGGCAATAATAACTCTAATCCCTAAATTGTGACAGTAAACATTATGGTACTGTTTTACTTTAATTCTTCTAATTGTATACAGACCTTGGTAGTACAAACCACAGCTATTTCATTTTTCTGTCTGGAACTAAGTAGAGTACAATTGCCTTTGATTCCACTGTATTTATTGTACCAATTGTTGCTCCTTTAACAACCATTTTATTCCCTTTGATTTGTACACATGAATATTTCTAAAATCTATTTTCACCAAGAAAAGGATACTAAACATTCTAAATGTGCTAACTAGTGGTGCCAAAATTTATTAAAATGCTCTAATTATTAGAGTTGGCTCAATTCACCACCAGTCATTCCCTCTTGGTCTGGGTTCTCTCATCCCACTCCCACCCCCACTGCATTGTTGCAGCAGGTATCTTGCCAGATGCTTCGGTGACCACTGTATGATGTTCTCCATCAGGAAAATCCAGTGTTCACCTTCCACCCCAAAATACATCTGGACCAGGTCCCTCCAGTTGCTCAACACCATTGCTCTCCTGAGTGACCTTGCTACAACAGATTGGACAGCCATCCCCTCTGCCTCTTACATTGATGTTGCCCTCTCCCTGTTTCACTCTAAACTCTCCTCAGTTTGAGACAAGCACACCCCACTTAGAAAATTCAGGGTCAAATGTCACCATCACCCCTGGATCACCACCAAAATTATTGTCCATTGTCAGTTCCAGGATCTTGGCTGGGGCCACTGCAAATTATCACACTCCCTTCCTGACCTCCTCTTATATAGGTCCAGTAGAAACTCCTGCACAAAGGCATTTTGGGCTGTAAATTACTTAAACTCAGCGGTTCGGTTAATTTATTTTTAGTGGAAGTGTGATACTTCCATTAGTCAAAATCTAGAATTCATTTCAATTTTTTGGAAGTCAAATTACTTCCTAGATCCCACAATTTGGAAAACAATATTTCAGAAGGATCAATTTATTGATGTCAACATAAACATTAGTAGTAAGATTCAATTTATTTCAGTAAAGTCCTTTATTTCTTGGCTTCTGTACCTTCAATTTTGGAAGTCATCCAGTTTTGTTTTTTATACTTGGAAGTAAGTGACTTCCTCATCCTTTATTTTGGAAGTTTTTGCCTCATTTTTGGAAGTTAAATACTCCCAAAATGGAATTAACTGAAGCCCTGCTTACACTGTTTCAAAGCCAACCTTCAGAACAACCACAACACCTCATCTAAGTTCTTAAGGATACTTCTCTCCCTTTTTGACCCTCCAACACAGTCTGCAACCCCCCCCAGTCCTACTAGTTAATGTTTCACATGTGTCTGACCCCCTCATTTGTTGATGCTCAAAGCAATGAGTTCATCACAATTTTTGCTCTCCTTTCCACTACCCCTCCAGCCTCCTCCATGCCACCTCATGTTCCCTTCTCCCTCTCATCCATTCCCTTTGGGTTTTCCTTTTCCACCCTGTTACAACCCAGGAAACTCTGACTGCTCTTTCCTCCCTTAACTTGTCCAAGTGCAGCCCACACAGGCTGGATCCTAAACTCCTTCACATCTCCACTACTGCCATAGCATCTCCTCTTACTCATCCACTCAAGCTTTCCTGCTCCCTCAGTACTGTCCCTCAGTTGTGGAAGCTGTACAAAGTTCTTCTTCTGCACAAGGGGGGGGTTCCCTCTTCAGTGGTAGCTTCTGACCACTCTCCCTCCTCCCCTCACTTGCTACGCTGCAAGAGAAATTGGTCTACTCCAGACTCTACAATTTCCTCTCCTCCACTGATTTTCTCTCCCGTTTCCAATCTGGCTTCCAGAAGCATCACTCCACTGTCTCCCCTTTGCTGCATGTGACTGATTCTATCTTCTCATGGATGGATCAGGGACACATCACAGCTGCTGTCTTCACCAATTTCACCAAGGAATTTGACTTGGTGTCCCACTCACTCCTTCTGGACATGTTGAGTTCTGCTGGCCTCTCATCTCCTGCTGTCAAATGGTTCTGATTTTATCTCATGGACCATCTACCATCAGTCTACAGTCAGTACAGGTTAGAAGAACCCAGGTTAGAAGCAGGTTAGAACACCCCATCCCAGCTGGGGTCCCACAGGGCTTCATTCTGGGTCGCATACTCATCTCCATGTTTCTTAATGATGTCCTCTCTGCCTGTGTCAAATAAACTTGCATATTTATATATATGCTGATGACACAGTTATCTACACCTCTTGTCCCTGTACTACAGCCTTGGAAAATCTGCACCAGCAAGACTTCCACAGTGTTCTGTGCTGGTTCCAGTTTAACCAACTCCAGGTCAACACAAAAAAAAAAACTGTGTCTATGACCTTTGGCATTAGCCAGAAACTGGTCAAACTCCCTACTCTGCCCATCTTCTTCACCATAGATGGCACCCCTCATGAAGTGGTTCAGTCTTTCAAGTACCTCGGTGCCTGACTAGACAATCAGCTTAATGTCTCTGCCCACATTGATGCCAACCATGCCAAGCTTAATCCTAAACTTGGTGCCTTGTACTGCAATAAGAACTGTCTGTCTCCACTGGTCTGCCAAGAGTGCGATACCAAAATGGTGCTCCCTAACTTCAACAATGCAGCCGTGGTCTATGGCATTGCCCCTTCACATCCCTGGTCAGACTGGATACCCTCTGCAACTCCTTTTGCCACTTTGCTACCAACTCTCCCCTCATACTAATTAGGGCTCACTTTCCTCCTCCCTATCCAACCTCTCTGTACCCTCATGTTGCCAGATCCACTGTGCCTTCTTCATAGCCAAATACTGGTTTGGGTCCCTCCCCTCTTACCTTTCATCATTCTTCTCCTCATCCCCTCAGCTTCTTGCTCCCTTTTCTCCAGGGATCCTCACACCTTTGCCATTCCTCATCCTCACTCCTCTGCCTAGCAATCTGCTTTTTCCTATCATTTTCCATCACTATGGAACCAGCTCCCTACTTCCCTCTGCTTCACTGCCTTTCATGGCTCCCTTGAGTACTGTCTGAAACTCTTTCCCTTAATTCTTGCTCCTGTTTGTCCTCTCCCAGACACTTCTGCTGCAACTACCTTTCTACCCTGGCATAAGTGCAGCTGAGGCACAAGATTACTGTTTTTTTGCCTTGTTTATTTACTCTGTACTTATAGCTGTATTCATAAACTTCTTCTGATTGCACTTTATTGTACTAGAAACTGTATGTGTACGACATATTTTTATAGCCCTTGTTCCCTTCTCCTGGGTCACCCCTGGAAACGAGCCTTGACTGAGTGTGCCTTTCCCAGTCACTATGTTTCAAATAAATAAATTCATTCTATCAGATGTTTATATTTCACTTCCTTTAACATTTTTTTTTTAAATGTTGGGAGTAGTGATTAGAAACAACACAAAAATGTCTGCCCAACCTCCTTTAGCACAGTCCACATGGTCTGCAGAGAACTCCATGTTTACCAACAAACTGTGCAAACACACAAGCAGGACACTGATTTAAGATTAAAAAGTGTCTTTTCTTCAGAGTAGGATCATATCTGGCCACATTCAAACATCAGCATTTCACTGCTACTCTTTGCAGCTTTTTCAAGGCCTTGTTCCTATAAATAATCAAATTAATATACATGTATATTACTTAGACTGTTGCAAACAATCTCTGAAGCATTTATAATATGTTGGCAATTTAATTGGCTGGCAGTATAGCCTAGAGGTTAAAGGAATGAGGTATGAATGAGCTTGATACATGCAGCAGACCAGACCTGAGTTTGATTCTCACAACCTCCACTTACATACTGTGTGACTGAGCAAGTCACTTAACCGCTCAGTGCTCCCAGGTCACCCCTGAAAACAGGTACTTGTGCCTAGTGGGCTTTACCCGGTTACCAAAGACTAAAATAAAAAAAAAATACATAGTATGTAATTTACCGAATAACTGGTACCAATTGCATTCAAGGCAGATATACTGCAGCTGTTCAAAAATAGAGCGGTCCTTGCTCCCTGCATGCCATGCAGATTTATCTGTTTGGTGTCTCCATTGTTGCTCACTAAATGCAACACCAAGTCACGTGGTCACACCAACATGATATGTGCACGTGCATCTGATGTCATGATGTCAAGCACGCTTACCTGCTGAACACAATGGATCAATCTTCAGAGCCCCCACTGGAGCGATGCAAGGTGCACTGCACACTTCTGGTTGCAGCATACTTGGGTGTGTCAGGGACTCTGTGCCAGATTTTGTAAGACTGGGGGTCCTGACACTAAAGTCTCTGAGGTTGCCGCATGTAACCCGATGCTCCAAACTGATGGTGCACCAGAGGTGATTCACAAAGGCAGCTCCCCAACCCCCTTCCCCCACAGCTGTCTGTGGAGCACTGAAAGCCTGTGTGCCCATCCCTGTAAAGGCCCGGCAGCTGACAGTGCTCATGGAGTTCCCCAACTGTTCCTGTGGCTTGGTGCAGCCATCCCATGACCACTGTCCCAATCTGCAAGGGGGCAAAGTGGCACATTCTGGCACCCAATGACACTTCTGCCTCCACCAGTCCCCGACCAGGGCAAGGCTCATGGGCACAGATCCAACCCTCAGACACCCTTCTCCAGGAATGTCCTACCCCCACCTGGCTAGCTGCATGCCTGCTCCTGAGCATCCCATGCACTTGCGACCCTCCTGGACATGTTGGGACTATGGATAAGGGGTGCACATGGTGCTTGCCAGTACCTCCTGCCACCCAGTGGCTATGGCTGGAGGCAGTGCAAGGGGCATTAGACCAGCTCTTGGCTGGTCTAACTCTGGTGGTCCATATACCTTTTGTGGAGGTTTGCAGAACCCCTTTTAAGGGGATTCTGCAATGCTGCCTTGGTGCAAGCCCTCATCCACATTAGTGCACCAGTGCATCCATCACGAGAACAGTGCAAGGCCAGCTGGTGCACATGGTCCCCCAATTGGCACAGGCAGCTTGTAAAACTGGGAATGATGCATGGTGTGGTACAGTGAGACCCTCTCCATTTATTTCTCTTTGATGCAAGCATCTTGTGTCATTCTCAATGCTTTGAAAATCAGGCTCTTAAGTGTTTGGACTCAGTGCCTCACAGTAGGGGGATGACCTTCAGCAGAGGGAGAGAAACAATTTAAGTATCAAGTTGTGAACAAGTTTCTAAATAAATTAGGCAAGCAATAATACCCAACAGGGTGAGCGGTATTGGGCAATACCAGACTGCCCAGGGGTGTAATGAGGCCTGACGCCACAGGCAGAGGGCCTTATAGCTCCTGGAAGGTCCAGTATTGCCCATACCGCCCACCCTGGAGGGTATTATTGTGCTTAGAAAATGGGCCACTGTATTATATATAATTAAAATAAACACATTTTAGTTTTACATGTTAAAACATATTTATTTTGTAATAAAATAGTTCTTCTGCCTGAATTAGACTCTTTTTTTTGAGCTGGGGACTTTGGAGCTAGAGGAGCCTCCTCAGTTGTGACCTGGAGCTGGCTGTCATGGTTAATCCCCCCACACACACTTTTGCAGGCACAGATCTTTTTATTTTATTTTTGCTGGTTAGAGTTTGTTTTCTGTCCCCCATCTGTGCAGGACTGAAACTGGGTACAGTCCAGCAGCGTGGTTCAAGCAAAAAGTTGGTGCATGGCTGTAATCAGAAGACAAACTGCAGAGACTTTAACAAAGTATAAATGAGGTACAAAGCTAAAGTACACAGTTGCCATACTTTGGTTGGGGAGCCCTCGGTTTAGTGGTTGGTCGAGTATGCCACGATGTTCGTCTCAGGCGTTGACAGAGAACACAGAAGTCACAGAGGTTAAGCGGGCTGACAAAAAAGAAAAATAACTGTGAAAACATGTGTATTTCTGTACTTTTCTATTTGCTTTTCTGTACACTTTTCAGAGGGGGTATTCAGATTCATCTTTTTTTGCTTCATGGATTGGGAGAACCAGGTTGAGGAGTGGTGGCGGCACTTTTGTGAACTGCATTCCCTGGAGAAGAAGACGTGCTGCCAGCTTGCACCGTTTACTACATAGGCTAGCTTTTGGGGATTGGGGAATGGGAGTAGAGCTGTCTCATTAAAGTATTCTGCTGTGCTTGAAAACGGCTTTTTTTTTTAACACTCAAAATGTGTTTTGTGTCAAAACTGATGCTTTCTTGACATGAGGTTTGTGTATGGAGGGGGGCGAGATTTCAGTTGATCGGGAGTGTTGGTTACCGAGAAGAAAAATAATGGCAGATCTTAGTTTGAAATATCTCTGTGCCCATTAATATTAGTGGTGCAGTCTGTTGGCACTGGCACTTTTTTACCAGGACTTTATTGTCTCATAGATGCCCACCTTGCCTGGGCTATCAGCCAGTCAGAGTCCAGATTTCTTAGACCATTTTCTAATTTACAATACCAAACATTCAAAGGTAAAGAGCATTAGCTAATCACAGTCTTATGCATTATAGAAAGTCCTAATCATCCTGGTACTGCAGGGCAGGATGTTAAGAGCGTATTCTTTCATGTGGCTACTTAGTCTAACTGAACAATAGCCACCTATGTCCAACATACAAAACTAAGTACATTTCAACAAAAATAAACAAAGCACAAGCATATAAATTGACAAAATATAAAAATTTCTGGCAGTTCATAACAGTATGTTATATTTTTGTTTAAACCCAAACTTGGGGAGATGGGGAAGGGATGGAATGGGGGAAGGGAGGGAATGGAGGAAGGGGACAAAGGAAATAAGCTAATTTCTGGCTGTGGTGGGACATAAAAAGGCTAATATCCTATAGTGTGAGTAAGCCCATTGTTTTACATCCCAGTTCATAGAATGGGGGTCTAGTCAATCTCGTTGTTTATACCTATATAATAACTGGCCAGCAATTTTTTCAATACTCTGAGCTAGTTATAATTTGCCATTATAACCCGTGGGTTATAACGGCAAACACATGCCATGTCAGTAAATGAAGAGCCGCATTCCAATTGGCTCCACGCTTCTAATGGGTGAGCTAAATATCGTCAGAAACATGGCGACTCCTTTCTCCCTCTTATCGAGGAGCCGCCACACCATGCGCATGACGCAGTGAATACTGTTTTATTTCTGTTTTCAACTATTTGTATCTGGCTGATCCTGTCATTCTCAACTTACATGGGCATTTCAGAGCCCCACTACATAAAGCTGCCGGGAATGCCTCATACGCGCTCCGCCAAGAACAGCTCTGACCTTGCCTCTTCAGGTAAGAAGATCGCGATCGCGATCTCCAGTACAAATCTCCTGAAACATCCCAAACCTAAAAAAAAAAAACTGTCACAATAATTAAATTACTTTAAAAAAAAAAGATGAACGGGGAGACAGAGTGTGTGTGTGTGTGTGTGTGTGTGTGTGTGTGTGTGTGTGTGTCAGACTCAGGGCTGGAAAAAATTGCTTCCCAGCAATTATAAATAATAAAAGATGGGGAAGTGTGCTTAAATTAGAAATTAATGGTGGTCCTCGGTGTGGGATGCTTTAATAAACCCCTCTGGCTTCGTCCTCGGGATTTATGTAGCATCCCACACCTTGGGCAACCATTAATTTCTCATTAAGCACACTTCCCCATCCATTATTGTATATATTATCACTGTAGAACTAGAAAGTTTCACTGTAAAAATAATTTCACTATATTCACTGGACAGAGTTTTTCAGTGAAATTATTTTTACAGCAAAGGTTATTGGATGAAAACTTCGTAAGCAGTGTCTTGGCTCGATGTGGCATGTCTGAACCAGGCCTCCCAATCTTGCTGGCATAAAGTAATGAAGTTTCACTGTATATTTATATTAAAAAAAAAAACACAGTAAATGCTTACTTAGACATTTGGTTGATGTTTGTTGATTCAATCAATCAATCAATCAATCAAAATCTTTATTTATCCAGGCAAACATCATTGAGCAGAGCTCTTTTACAAGATGGACCTGGTTAGAACAGGGTGGGGTAACAACCATCATAAAAACATATAAATACGTGTAAATAAGTATATAAACACAAACACAATGGTGCAGTAATAGGGAAGACAAATGATACAAATGATAAAAGGAAGATAAGGCAAGCCATAACAGGGGAGGATTCAAATACAAGGGGGCAGGTCCACCATTGAACCATGCAACTGTCTATAAACCATGTTCTCTGTATAGAAGTACCAGTTAGTTCATTTACCAGGGACAGTCACTAGTACTAGCCATGAAAATGGCTTGGAGAACCACCAGCTAATGGCAGATGGGGTACCAGAAGGGGTATGTAATATGTAAGCGAAGGATAAACATTGTGAGAAGTGAAGTCCCAAGGACAGGTCGGTAGAACTGATGCAGCGGTGGGGGCCTACGGGGAGAGGGGAAGGGGAGTTAGGACTTTTATAGCCTGATTGTGTGTAGATTGTGGATGAGTGCAGTATAGAGTTGTGAAAAGAAGGCTGGAGAAAGCGAGAAGATAGACCAGTATCAAAGGGAGGACAGAGGCATCAAGGTGTTACATGAAAGCATGATGACAGACCAGGGCCAAGGAGGAGACAAGCACTAGAAGTAATTCGTTCATGGTTAAATGGTACAGGTGAGCATGATGACAATTCATGGTCATGGGAAACAATTGCACTGATCATTTCAGAGACATGAATATAAGAGCTTGAAAGATGAGATGCCGATGGGTGACCTCAGTTTCAGTTTTTTTTGTAATTTATTCCACAAGGAGGACAGTGTAAAGCTTATAGCAGCCCTGCCAAAGTGAGAGTTAACTTTAGGAACCATCAGTAGGAGAGATTTGCAACTTCTCAGGGTGTAATTGCCTATTGGTTTTATAGGAAGACAGTCTGTACTGTATTGGGGCAGTTTTTTGGAGATGGCTGTCAGGGTCCATAAGGCTGCATTTTTATCACGCCTGAATTGAAGAGAACTCCACCCCACTGATTGATATAGGGAGCAGTGGTGAGTGGAATAAGGCAGGCCTGTGATGAACCTCAAAGCTCTATGATATAATGTGTCAAGTTTGGTGAGGTAGGAAATGGGACAGTGACTGTAGAGGATGTCAGCATAATCTATCAAGGATAGAAAGGTTGATTGTACCAGCTGTAGTTTGGCATCTCTAGGTAAGAAGCGGGCTATCCTAAAGAACAGGCCAAGTCTCTGTCGTAATTATTTGAGTAATTCTTCAACGTGCTCTATAAAGGAGAGCCTATGGTCCAGCCATACTCCCAGGTATTTGAATTTAGGGACAAATTCCAATGTCTCGCCAAGAATTGTAGTAATCTGTGGCACAGGATCTGATAGGGCTGAATTTACCATTTGGGCAGAGGGAGAAAAGAGCATTGCTTTTGTTTTCTTGGTGTTAAGTAATAGTTTTTTGTTTAGGAGTTGGTGTTGCAGCAGGTTGAACTCAGATTGAAGGTCATTACATGCAGATTGTAATGACGGGCGGCTTACGTAAAGAACTGTGTCAACTGCAAACAGATAAATGTTGGCCTTAGTTATGATTTCATCAATATTGTTGATGTATATTGCAAATAAGATCGGTCCTAAGATTGAACTCTGGGGAACACCTCTTAGGAGAGGTTTGAGAGTTGAGAGATCTCCTTCCACTTTCACCTGCTGGAAACGATCAGAGAGGTAGTTGTTGAACCACTGTAAAGATAATGGGTCAGCATCTAGTGAGGTCATGGAAGACAGTAGCAGAGAATGGTCGACAGTGTCGAAGGCCTTGCTCAGGTCCAAGAATACGGCGCAGGTGTAATTCCTGTTGTATAGCTCTCTTTGCCAGTCATTAGTCACTTTGGCAAGTGCTGTGATGGTGCTATGTTTAGCTCTAAACCCTGATTGGACTGGATTAAGAATGGTTATTAGCTTCTATATACTGCCTCAGCCGGTTACTTACAACTTTTTCCAGTAATTTTGACAAGACCGTGAGAATCAAAATTGGTCTGTAATTATTTGGATCACAGGGATTTCCGGACTTGAACAGGGGTATGATGTGCGCTGTTTTCCATATTAAAGGAATGGATCCTTGAGTTAATGTAAATAAATGAGTTATGGGCATGGCTAGCACATGGATGGCCACCTTCAAAAAATATGGGTCGAGGGTATCCGCACCAGCACTTTTTTTTACATCCGGTTTTAGCAATAGGTCTTCAACTTCTTTCAGAGTAGTAGGATGCAAGGAGAAGACTGAATCAGTGACGCTAGGATCTGCACCTTGATTATCCACCTGAGAGCGTATCACATTCACAGAGGAATTCTCGAAGGCTAAGCCTGCAGTCGCAAAGTGATTATTGAAAGCATCCAAGATTCGACGAGGAACACTACATCCATGCTACCACGTCAACACCACGCCAGCCCCCGTAACAAATTCCATCATTCCCTCAAACCTCCTCATGCAGTTTGTTACTGTATTGTTTTAAAATGACAATATACTCTACACTGCCCCCTTAATTCCTTTACTAAAATTTACCATTAACTAATCGCTCCTCCCATGTACGGTACTGCGGGGGTACTGACTAAACCCATTGACTGTATTCTTCAGTGGGAACCACGTGATCAGTTTGTTTCACTTCCTGGACACCGGCGAAAAACTAAACAGTGTTTGAAAGGGAAATACACCTATGGAGACACACTACAAATCGACAATTATAAGGTGAAGCAAATCTTTATTCAGAAATGTGCAAAAACGAAAAACAAAAACACAAAAATTCCAATCCAGATTCCATCAGACTTCAGGCGGGTAAACAGCATAATGGGACCTACGTTTTTACCAGGAGGAGAGGCAACAGCTAGCTCTTTGGTGACAGTCTCTGTCATTAGGTTAGAGATGCCGGCTGTAAGAGATACTGTAGGTGAGTTCAGCCACTTAATCAATAACATCCCCAAAAAATACACAACTGAAGAATGCGACAACAGTAACTACAATGCAACAACAATCAGGATTAAAGGTAGCACCACGCTATAATTTATTGGCGTGATTAGGTGACTTCCCTGCAAAGTGCAATATAAACTTTACGCACTTATTTCTAGTTCTACAGTATTCAGTGCCCCAAATGTTTGGGTCTAGAATATCTCCCTTTCTAGGAGACATTGTTCCTAGTTTCCTTCCCTCTTTGCTATCTCTACCCTCTCAATATCAAAGAACATAAGTAATGTCATTTGGTGATGTTCTAGATTAAAATGACAAGCTACACTAGATATTTGCATTTAAAAACTGACCTAAATAGCTTTTGGCAGAGAACAGCAAAAGGAAGGGGCTGCTGTTAGAACTTTACTGGGACTATATTGCCCTCCATCCCTCTCCTCCCCCAGCCTTAGCTGGTTCTACTTTTATAGGCACAGGATTTGACTGACAACAGGAACTTCCTTTTTGGGAGCAGGAAGGGAGTGATCACAGAGGCACAAAAGGCTCATCATCCTAGAAGGAAAAGAGTAGCTCTCCTCCCCTTCCCCACAGCTGCTGGAGGTCTGACTCTGAACAAGTAAGAAGGAGACTACTGAGGAATATAGGAGCTTCCTGTCCCAGAACAGGAAGACCAGGAGCTTTAAGGGCATGGAGGTAGTAGGAAAGTAGGGAGAAAAAAAATTATATAAAAAAATAAGCAGAGAGAGGAAAGAGTAAGTATACAAAACAACAGTTAAGAGGCCACAAATGAGGCATGATGGGAGGGGTGCAGTGCCGTGGCTGTGGAGCAGCAGTCTTCCAGGAGATGTTCTGGAGGAGGCGGTGTTGTCCCATCTGCAGGCACCTCTCTGGGATGAGGGAGGAGGTTGCTCAACTCCAGGCTGAGTTGGTCAGGATTCGGGGGTCCTCCTTTCCCACTCAGGGACTACCAGGGCCACTGCCGCTGCCTCAGAGGTTGCCAAGAAAGAGGAGTGGTTGGACCACAGTGGGCTCAGGGAGGGTGAGGGTGGTGGAACAGAGGCACATCCCTCCAGTTGTACCTCTCCACAATTCATATGGCATGCTGGAAGAGTGTGGTTCCTCTATGGAGGCACCCACAGTGGAGACTAAGGAGAATGCTGGGAACCTCCACAAAGGAGACCCACAGGAGGGTGGCATGGGACCCCACAAGGGAAGGAAAGAACTCCTGGTGGGGGACTCCATTGTTAGGAGGGCAGAACTGAGAGAGGGAGGGGAGAGGGAGGTAAGGTGCCTGCTTGGCACCATGGCTTGGAGAGACTGGATGCGAATCCTCAGGACCGCGGGAGCAGCTTTACAGGGGAGAGAGCTGGATGTCATTGTCCACATAGGGACAAATGATCTGGCTGGGAAAGGGATCAGAGCAGTGCAGGAGGAGTTTGGGGAGTGGGAAGGGGCCTCAGACAAGTAGCACGCATGGTAACCTTCTCGGAGGTGCTGCCTGTCTATGGCATGGTTGAGGCTAGGGTGCTCCACACAATGGGATTCAATCAGTGGTTGAAAAACTGGTGTGGAGCTACAGGGGTTTGGCTTCATTGGGGACTGGGGGTCCACCTGGAGGGATGCAGGCCTATACTGGTGCGACAGTCTGCATCTGTCCAGGAGGGGAACCAGGATCCTAGGTGATAGGTTTAAATGCTTCATTGGAAAGCATTTAAACTAGCCAAGGGTGGAGGCACTGAAAAGGAGAAGGGAAATCCTAGCAGCCCCCCAAAAAAAATCAGGGTAGTTAGTGAAGTAAACACCAAGCTAGAGAAGTCAATATAGAAAAGGACAGGAGTAAATGGTGAAAAAGACAAAGGCAGTAAGTACAGGGATGGGGAAAAAAAGGGGTAAGGACATAAAAAAATGGAGGGTAATGAGTACTAATGCCTGTAGTCTAGGTAACAAGCTCCCTGAACTGGTGGCCTCGATGGAACAGGGATGCCTGGATATCGTGGCAGCCACAGAAACATGGTACACAGAGAACCATGACTGGGATGTCAACATACCAGGGTACACAATCTACAGAAGAGACAGGGAGGGTAGAAGAGGAGGAGTAGCTCTCTCTGTAAGGGAAGAGATCAAAGCAACAGAACTAAAGGGTAAACAGGGAGGAGAGGAGGCACTGTGGGTCATCCTGGAGACTGGAAATGGCACCACAATCCGCAGTGGGGTTGTATACAGACCCCCGTCTCAGGGAGAGAAAATGGACAAGGAAATGATAGAAGGCATTCTTAGGATGGCAGAGAAAGGGAAGATATTGCTGATGGGGAACCTGAATATGCCAGATGTTAACTGGAGCACCTTTGCTGCAGCCACATCCAAGAGCAAGGCCATTCTCGATGCTCTACATGGGGCATGCCTCAGACAGCTAGTGTTGGAACCCACTCAGGAGGGAGCAGTCTTAGACCTGGTGCTTTCAAATGGGGATGGAGAGAGGATCTAAGATTTAGAAGTGGTAGCCATCTGGGAGCAAGTGACCACCAAACAGTGTGGTTCATGATAAACTCAGATGTAGAGTCAAGCCATACAAAAGTGAAGGTACTGGACTTCAGAAGGGCTGAGTTTGCCAAAATGGGAGAGTGCCTCAGAAAAGCCCTAGCAAACAGGCAAGAAGGAGGGGTGGAGCAACAATGGAGAAATGTCAAAACTGCCATCACAGAGGTAACAAGTTTTTGTGTGAAGCAAATAAACAAATCAAAATGAAAGAAAAAACACTATGGTTCTCAAAAGAAGTGGCGCGGAAGGTTAGGGAGAAAAAGATAGCATTCAAGAAGTATAAGGAAACATAGAAGGAGCAGGACAGAGAACTGTACCAGTTAAAGCAGAAGAAAGCGGGGAAGGCAGTCAGAATAGCAAAGGCCTAAACTGAGGAAAAGATAGCCAACTCAGTTAAGAAGGGGGATAAAACCTTTTATAGGTACATTAGGGAGCAAAGAAAGCCAAAGGGAGGGATAGTGAGGCAAAATAAAGAGGAGGGTGGGGGCCAGAGAGGGATGGTGAAAAAGCAGGGATACTAAACGAATACTTCTGCTCAGTATACACAAAAGAAGAGGGGGGGTACCTAATTCAGGCAATAGAAGCACTCTGGATAGGGGGTCGATATCAGTCCTTTCAGAGAAGATAGGGTTCTGAAAGTACTCCTAATACTGAAGGTGGACAAAGCAATGGGGCCTGACGGGATTCGCCCCAGACTTCTAAAAGAACTAAGGGGAGAACTAGTAACACCACTGACTACCCTTTTTAACAAATCATGGGAGGATGGTGTGGTACCTGAGGACTGGAGGAGGGTGGATGTGATTCCCCTTCACAAAAGTGGGAGCAAGACAGAGGCAGGAAACTACAGACCTGTCAGTTTGACCTCAGTGGTGGGGAAAATGATGGAATCACTTCTGAAAGAAAGATTTGTTGAGTACCTAGAGACCAGTGGGGCACAGGACCCAAGGCAGCATGGATTCACAGTGGGAGGGTCATGTCAGACAAATATAATCAATTTCTTTGACTGGGTGACCAAAGTAGTAGACCAGGGAGGGGCTGTGGACATGGTCGACCTAGACTTTAGCAAGGCATTTGACACAGTCCCACACAAAAGATTAATAAACAAATTAGCCAGCCTGGGAGTGGCTCCCAGGGTGGTAGCCTGGGTAAAACATTGGCTGGACAACAGGATGCAGAGGGTAATAGTAGACGGAGTCCACAGTGAAGAAAGGGGGGTTTCTAGTCGGGTACTCCAGGGTTCAGTACTGGGTCCGGTCCATTTTAATGTCTTTATAAGTGACATTGCAGAGGGATCAGAAGTAAATGTATGTCTCTTTGCAGATGACACAAAGATCTGCAACAGGGTTGATACACATGGTGGGGGGTGGAAAGGATGAGAAGGGACTTGGCAAGGTTGGAGGAATGGCCAAATGTATGGCAGCTTAGATTCAATGCAAAGAAGTGCAAAGTAATGCACCTGGGAAACAAAAACCCAGTGGAAGAGTACACAATGGGGGGTGAGATACTGGCAACAACAAAAATGGAAAGGGACCTGGGGGTAGTTATATCAGATGACCTAAAGGTGGGCAAGCAATGTGAGAAGGCAGTAAGGAGGGCTGGGGGGATACTGGGATGCATAGGGAGGCATCACCAGTAGAAAACATGAAGTTGTTATCCCTCTGTACAGACAGTTGGTGAGACCCCATCTGGAGTACTGCGTGCAGTTCTGGAGACCCTATCTCTACAAAGACATAGACAGGGTGGAAGCTGTCCAGAAGAGGGCAACCAAAATGGTGCAGGGTCTGCACAGATAGAAACTTTCAAGTACCTCAAGGGAATCAACAAAGTCCAAGAAGGTAGCATCTTTCAGAAAAAGAGATGTGCAAGAACAAGGGGGCACAATTTGAAGATAGAGGGGGGGATGGCTCAGAGGTAATGTGAGGAAGTACTTTTTCATAGAGAGGGTTGTGGCTGCATGGAACAGTCTTCTTGAGGAGGTCATGGAGTCAAAAACAGTGGGGAATTCAAGAATGCATGGGTCAGACATAAGGCAATTCTAGTGGGGGGTAGGAGGAAGTAGGTTGTTGGTTAACTAGGATCTGCAGCTTATCCATTAGGTAGGGAAATGGGCAGACTAGGTGGGCCAAGTGGTCCTTATCTGCCATCAAATTCTATGTTTCTATGTTTCCTTCTGATAGCTGACTTGTGCTCTGAAATATGAGTTTTGAGCATTTGGGTAGTTTTACCCACAGTATGAATGTGTTATATAGTTATGGTTGAGCTGGGGGGGGTTCTATGTTAAACCTCAAATTTTGCACTTTAATAACCTTGCAACTGTTAGTTGGATTTGCACAAAATTTGGCATACACTATCTCGTGGGGTAGATCTCTTGACCTGCCAAGTTCTGTTTCAGTTGGATATGCACATTCTGAGATCCGGATAGTGCAAAAACCTTAAAATTAGCCCTTTTTCAGTTTTTTTGTCAGCACCTTGCGCACAGACAGTGTGGAGTTATAGTGTGAAATTTCTATGGTAGAAAAAGGTTGGGTCACAAAAGTGCCTTTTGCTGGTTTGGTGAAAAAATATTGATTGATTCCAAAGTTATTCAATTTTTAATTTCTCATTATTTTCAAAGGGAGTTTTACTCTCCAAGATAGCTTCCTGGAATAACAAAGGAATTTGCTCTCATGAAAAAGGATTCTTTTTCTTGAGGGGGCAACTCATTTTTGTGAGAAAAAAATACTTTTTCATGAGCCACCATCTTGTTTTCAAGTTTTTCAAATAAAACAGTTCAATAACTCAGTCATTTGGTGCCTTGCCCTGACTCCAAAACATGTATTCTGCTCATCAGGATCTCATGAGGTGTATTATGTCTTTTTAAACTCCTGACATGAGCCAGAAATGTTTTTTTCCCTGTATTTAAATTCTTTTTTGTTACTTGCTAACTTCCTTGGTCGCAGCTCCTTTTTCATTCTTATGAAAAGGGAATCATTTCTCAAAAAAGGATTAAAAAAGTCTGCAATCCTTTTTCATGAGATGATTCCTTTTTCGTGAGAATAAAAAACATTTTTTTATTTAGTAACCCGATGAGGCCCACTAGGCACAAGGGCCTGTTTTCAGGGCAACCCGGGAGTACTAGGGTGGTTAAGTAACTTGATCAGAGTCACACAGTATGCAAGTGGAGTTTGTGGGAATCAAACCCAGGTCTGTTGGATGTACCAAGCTCATTCACTGCTCAGTACTCTAACCTCTAGGCTATACTGCCAGCCAAAAAGGATTCATGAAAAAAGAATTGTCTCATGAAAAAGGATTGAAAATAAAAACTAAGTCCGAAATCCTTTTTTGTGAGACAGAATACTTTTCCATGACCGAGGAAAAGGATTCTATCTGGCAGAAAAGGATTAGAAAATAATCTAAGTCTGAAATCGTTTTCCATGACAATAAATCCTTTTTTTGCCAGAGTGGAAACAGCTGGTGAACAAGGATTTGTTATTATGGGAAAGGATACCAGTCTCAATACAGTTTATTTTTTCTGGTGCCAGTGATATCCCCCCCCCCCCCACACACACACACACACCACCGTCCAGTACTGGCCCTGGTCCCTATTAATATATATTTAACAGCCCTGGTGTCTAGTGGGCATCCCTCCCAACAGCTTCAGCTGTCAATTGTTTTTAAAAATATTATTTATGTGCATCCCTGACAACACATCACCCATATCTTAAACTTAATGACAGCATTGGCTTATCATTGGTGTCTAGTAGACCCCTCTAAACATGTTCATAAATTGCTGTAAATTAAAAAAAAAGTCCCTCAATGTCTTTTCCTTTTTTAACTGTAAAAAAAGTCAACATTGATCAACCCACACACACCCCAACCTACGTCCCATGTGCATGGATCTCCCCCACCCCTAGACCCCCACACACACACCTTTACTCACCTGCACCAATCCCATAGTGAACATGCACTCTCCAATTCAAGACATGTCTTACTCCTGGAACCAGTGACTACTGTATGAGAAGTAAGGTAACTGTTGTTCTGACCAGTTACCTTACTTCTCACATGTTTGTTGCCAGCTCCAGGAGTAAGATGTGTCTTCAGTCAGGGAATGCACCTTCACTATGGGATCGGTGCAGGTGAGTGAGGCTGTGTGGGGGTGTCTGAGAGGGTGCATGCACAGCGGGAGGTCAGCTGAGTAGTGCAGGTTGGATCAACATTGGACTTTATTTTTACTGTTAAAAAAAGTAAAAGACATCAAGGGACCATTTTTTTATTTACAGCAATTTATGAAAATGTTTGTGGGCACTGGGCACCAATGATAAGCCAACATTGTCATTAAGTTGAAGATATGGGGGATGTGTTGCAGATAAATAACAATATTAAAATAAATGACAGCCAAGGCCATGGGGTGGCCACTAGACACCAGGGCTGTTAATAAAAATTAATGGGGATTGGGGCCACTATTGGGGGGGTACCACTACACATCAGGGAAAATAAACAAAAAAAAATGACATTGGAGGCTGGTGGGGGGGCATACCTCTCAACTGCTTGTCACTGAAATGAGGGACAGGGACACTCAAAATGAGGGACAATGAGGGGCATTAACACTCATAATGAGGCACACATCCTAAAACATAGAGGTACACATTCAGAACACCATTTGAACCACTGTGTTTACTTGCACAGTGTTTATTTTTAATTTACAATCTTAGCAAAATAAGTGTTCTGAAGACTGATGGATGGATGGAAGTGCAGGGTCCTCTGGACCCTGTGCTCGCACAGCAAAAAAAGGATATTGAAAAATGATGGATGGATGTGAGCTCAGGGTCAGGAGGACCCTGCGCTCTCACCACAACCTAAGTAAAATATTATACTATCTCAAAAATTAAGGCAATAAATTGTAAAAAAACTTCATTAATGTACTAGTTAGGGTCAAAGTGACAAAGGTTGGGAAATATGGCATTGGAGTTTCCAACCCTTACAGCCCATACTCCCAAACCAGGCAGCACAGCAAATGTGGGGTGCGCCTTGGGGTTCTCAAGCCTAACGCTCACCCCATTCTCAGAAACTCTACACATCTGACCTTATTTATAGATGAAATGAGTAAGTGTTAGGATTGAGAACCCCAAGGCACGCATCCCACCTGCTATGCTGCCTGGTTGGGGGTTGGGGCATTAGAGTTGGAAATCTTAACGCCACATTTCCCAACTTTTTTCACTTAGAACCTAACTAGTGCATTAACAAAGTTATTTGCAATTTACATACAGATACATATATATATATATATATATATATATATATATATATATATATATATATACTGGCACAGTAGCACCAGTATAGTTAGGGTTGCACGGCCACTTCTATGTTAAGCCCAAAATTTTGCACTTTAATAACTTTGCAACTGTTCAACCAATTTGCCTGAAATATTTTATACAGACATATGAACATGCCAGCAGAAACAGGCCTCATGGTCTATCAAGTCAGCGCGAGTCTGCAGCTAGCACCCCTAGATTGCAGCTGCCCCACTCCCTCACCCTAGTTGCCCAGCCACTCCCCCATCCCCTGTCCCATGCCTTTTTAAAACTACCCACTGTCTTACATGAGATCACCCCCCATAGGGTATTCCATTTTGACACCACCCTTTCTGTGAAATAATGTCTTCTCATCTCTCTCTCTTAAATCTGCCCCCTCCAATCTTAGCCCATGCCCTCTCACGTGCCTTACCTTCCTCAGGTTAAATAATCCCACTGTGCTAGATTTGTTGATCCCTTTCAGGTACTTGAACATTTCAATGATATCCCCCCATCCCTCCTGTCCTCCAGGGTGAACAAACACAGATCCCTTAGCCTTTCCTCATAGGCCTTACCCTCCATCCCCCCGTATCAATTTTGTCACCCTTCGCTACACCCCTTCTAGCAGTCTAATATCCCTCTTCAGATATGGACACCAGTACTGCACACAGTACTCCAACTGCAGCCTGACCAAGGACCTGTACAGGGGCATGATCACTTCCCTGTACCTGGATGAGAATCCCCTTGCAGTACACCCCAGCATCCTGTTAGCCTTAGCTGCAGCTTTCCTGCATTGAGCAGAGTTGTTCGTGCTCCCCGTTACCATCACCCCTAAGTCCTTCTCTTCCTCAGTGACCCCCAGTCTCACCCCCCAACCAATATTCCCTCCTGGGGTTCTTGGTCCCAAAGTGCAGAACCCTGCACATCTTCGCATTGAAGCCCAGTTGCCACTTCACCGACCACTTCTCCAGTTTGGTTAGGTCCCCCCTGCAGTTGTTTGCACCCGTCAACTTCATCCACTACCGCCCCATTTTAGTATCATCTGCAAACAGACTGATCCTGCTGTCCACTCCATGTGATATATCTGATATGAATAGCCCAAATAACACTGGACCCAGCACAGAGCCCTGTGGCACTCCACTAGCCACTGGCCTAGGAGCTGAGAGTCCCCCCACCACCACCGCCCTTTGCTGCCTCCCCCTTCAGCCAGTTCATGATCCAGTTAACCAGCTTTTCCCCCACCCTCACTGATTCCAATTTCCCCCCTAGCTGCCCATGAGGCACTGAATTAAAGGCCTTGCTGAAGTCCAAATATAGGATGTCCACTGTCCGGCCCCTATCCAGCTCTCTTGGTACCTAGTTATGATACTCTATTAGATTGGTCTGACAAGATTTCCCTGAGATGAATCCATGCTGCTGCCCATCCTGGAGGCCATTCACCTCAAGAAATGATGCCAATCTCTCCTTCAGTATAGCCTCCATATGGAAATGAGACTGACTGGCCTGTAGTTGCCTGACTCCTTTCGTGGGCTGCTCTTGTGTATAGGCACCACATGAGACACCCTCCAGTCCTGGGTCATGCATCCTGTGTTCAGGGAGGTGCTGAACAGGTCTGCCAGTGGCCTAGCCAACACCTCCACCATCCCCCTGAGCACCCTGGGGTGAATACCATCAGGACCTGGTGCCTTGTCCATCCTTAGTGTCTTCAGCCTCTCTAGCAGTCTACTCTCGTCAATCATTCCATCAGTCATCTCTCCCCCAGCCCCACCTTCCCAGCCCATGGAGGTAATGGACCACCCTTCTCCTGTGTGAACACAGAGCAGAAGTATTCATTCAGTGCTTCTGCTTGTTCATCTCCCTTTTCCACCTGACCCCCCGCCACTCTTGATTTGCACTATTTGGTCCCTGCACTTCTTTTTTTCCCTCATGTACGTACCTAAAAAAGTCCTTCTCCCCTCCCTTAATGCCCCGAGCCAACCTCAGCTCCCTGGATGCCTTGGCATCCCTCACTAGCTTGGTTACCTCTTTGGACCACCTTGTATACACCTCCCTGTCCTCCCCCCCTCTCCATCACCATGAATCTCTGATATGCAGCTCTCTTTGCCCTCACCCCCTCTAGCATCTTACTGTTTATCAAACATGGTTTCTTGGCTCTGCTCTTCTTGCTCAGCATCCTGGTGCAAGCCTCTGTTGCCTCTGTTAGACCAAGTTTAATGATGACCCACTTTTGTTGTGCATCCATCTCTGGCCTATTCCCCTCTAGCTGCCCTTGCAGTATTACTCACATCCTCCCGAAGTCCGCTTGCCTGAAGTCGGTCACCCTTGTTTTTGAGCCTACAGTGTCCACACTCAACCTGAGCGTGAACCACACAGTTTGATGGTCGCTCCCAGCTAGTGGGTCTTCCATCCTCAATTCCCTCACCGCCTCCCTATTTGATAGTACTATGTTCAGTGTTTTACCAAGCCGAGTTGGCACGTCGACTAACTGTGTCAGAAGACTATCCTGGAACATGTCCAGTAGTACCCACTCCCTGGCAGTGGAGGTGGTTGGGGTACTCCACTCCACCCCAAGCAGATTGAAGTCCCCCACAATCACCACACTCCTCTTCCTACATACCCACCTAGTCTGTTCTGCTAACTCCTTATCCAGCTCCTCGGACTGGGCTGGTGGTCTGCACACCACCCCTAGCCTCAGCTTCCTACCCTTTGAGTCCAGGAGCTGCATCCCTAGTGCCTCTGTCCTCCCTTCCCCCCTTGTCCCTTGTGCATCTAATCCCATCCATTACATAGGTTGCCACCTCTCCCCTTCTTCTCACTCCTCTGTCCCTTCTGTAAATTTTGTATCCTGGGATTGCCAGATCCCAATCCTGGTGGCCCAAGTCTCAGTGATGGCTGCGATGTCCACTCTCCCTTCAGCTAGGAGAGCCTGGAGCTCAGCTGTTTTGCTGCCCAGGCTCCTTGCATTCAGGGAGACCACCCACCACCCATTCCCATTCATCCCTCCACCCTGTGGCCCCATGTCCTTCCCCCCCACCCTTCTGTGGCCCACCACCATTGCAGCTATTGTTATCATGGGGGGAGGGTTCAGCTCATTTGGCTTCCCTTTCTAGTGGCCCTGCATTCCAGCTGCACACCCTCCTCCCTCTGTCTAGTTTAAAACACCTCTTGAGACTATATATTCCTCCATCTTATGTTTCAAGACCCCCCTGCCCCGCCCTACTCAGGTCTAATCTGTCCCTTGCATACAGTTCGCTGTTGTTCTATATATCCCCCATCCTCCTACCAGCCCATACCTATGAGAGCTACACCATGCTCTGAGCCAGAAGTTGAACTCCACTATCCTTTCCTTTCTTGCTCTGCTCACCCTTAGGACTGGTAGCACCTCCGTGAAGGCCACTGAGCCCCCCTCCCCCCGATTTCAGAACACAACTTCCCCAGCTCCTCAGATCTCTCTCTGACTGACTCCACCGTGCAGCCCCCCCAGGTCATTTGTGCCCACATGTACTACCACGTGAGGTTTCTCCCTTCCCCCCGACACACCTAAGCAGAGCCTGCCCTACCCTGTCCGCTGTCAGGCCTGTTAGAGATTCCACCCATTTCCAACTATACGGTTCCCCTTCCCCCCCACCTGATCCCTTTCAGGACAGAATAACCTATCACTACAACTCCTCCCCTCCACTCCCCCCCTTTTGGCTGCTCCTTCCACCCATCCCATTCCTCCTTCCCTTGGGTTCTCATCCCCCCTCCTCCCGGTCTCCCTTCTGGATGACCTGCACATCCTCCTTGGTCACAGCTCTCGGTACCTTTACAGGACTCTCCCTTTCCTGTAGGATGTCATACCTGTTTCTGAGTTGGACTGGGTTGGGGATGTGCCTTGGGTCCCGATCCCTGAGCCTCCCTGAGCCCACTGTAGTCCATCCTGCCCTCTGTCAAGGAACCCATTGGGGTGCTGGCTGGGGACATGGTGGTCCCTGGGAGGGGGCAAAGCACCCCAGTATGCCTTCCAGCTCAGCCCGGAGACTGGCCATCTCTGCCCTCAGCCCAGAGAGGTGCCTGCATATAGGGCAGCCCCACAGTTCCCAGAATGTCCTCCTGAGAACTTCTGCCCACACCCACTGTACTGCACCACTCCATACATCATGCTTGATCACGCTACTTCTCCTTTCTACTGTCTTCCCCTTGGTCTTTTATTTATTCTTACTTCCTTCCCAACTTGTAACCTATGTATCCTAGTTTCCCTATGTGGGTCCTGTAGAAAGCCCTTCTGAGTGGATTGTAGTCCTTCTTGCCCTGCCTTGATACAGGAAGCCCTTCTTCCTGTGTGCCCTCCTATAAAGGTGGACTAACTGGGGGTGGAAGGGATGTGGGAGGGAAGGGTGGACCTAATCCATCCCCCTACAGTGTAAAAACAATCAGACATTTTTTTTATTATTATTTTTCTTGTGTTTTCACTTATCCTAAATGCTACAGACTTTTCCCACTCGAAGTTTCAGCCCTCTGTATGTCCGCTGCTCCCCTTTCCCTGTACAGAAAATGAACAAGCAAGAAACCCGCTGAGCAGGCATTGAAATGCATTTCTCCACCCAACTCTGCTGAGCGCCTCCGAGCTCTGGGCCTCCAGTGCTCCGCTTCAGCCCCACATCAAAAATACCATGATCACAGAATCGCCCCTCCCCCAAACCAGCAAGATACTTAGCTTCTTATCAATTAATACAGCACATCCCTGCTGCGTCACTGCAAGTCCCTGCTCTCCTGACCTCCTGTGCTCCGATGCAGCCCACCGCTAAGCTCCCCCTGGCAGTCTCACTTGTAGAGTGAGAGTTTTCATAGATATCTGGATCTGGCAAGTTTCATTCTGGTCAGATGTGCGGAAGCAGCAGAGTGCCAAAAAGTGCAAAACAACACTTTTTTGGCCATTTTTTGTGAATTCTTTGCTCGTCTCAGCAGCCCGAACAGTTTGCCCGTCTGGTCCAAAATTTTCAGGATATATGGGGACTGGGTCAGGAAAGTGCCTTTTGAAGATTTGGTGAAAAAATATTAATCTGTTCAAAAGTTATTAAAGTTTAAAGTTTCCCATTATAGCCTATAGGAAAAAAATATAAAGTATGTTCCCCTTGAAAGTACTTTTAACTTTCCTGAAAGTACTTTTAACTTTCGAGAAAGTCCCATTGGTTAACATGGGGGACTTTCGGGAAAGTCCGCTGAACTTTCGCAAAAGTTCTTTGGACCTTCATGCAAGTCCCCCATGTTAACTAATGGGAATTTTGTGAAAGTCACGGAACTTTCTCAAAAGTTCTGTGGTTAAATGGACCCAAAACACAGTTTCTTTGCCATGTCATAGCAAAAAAATGGTAAGGGCTTTTGGGATGAAATTTGCAGGGTGGCAAGCCCTTGGCCACAGATGTGCCGTTGCTGGTTTGGTGAATAAATTTATATCGGTGCCATAGTTACAACACTCTGAAGTTGTGAATTTTCCCATAGGATAATATGGTGGCAGTCATGGTGCCTTTTGGCAGCTATATCTCGAAAATGGTTTGAGATACAGATTTTTTGCTAGTATAGCTATGCTAAAGTGGGAGCACTGGGCCCTCCTACGCTATGCCTCTACACTCATGGGTGAATGGGAGCACAGGGCCCATAGGGCCTGTGCTCCCACCTATGGATACCATTATGCAAAACTAAAAGCAAAGGGCCCTCCTGCACTATGTCTCTATACTTATAGGTAGGGCCCTGTGCTCTAAACCATCTTGCATTACTGGGAGCACAGGGCCCTCCTGTGCTATGTCTCTACACTTATGGGTGGGTGGGAGCACAGGGCTCAGAGGGCCTGCTATTCCAAATATGAATCCCATTATGCAAAACTAAACTGGAAGCAAAGGGCCCTCCTGCACTATGTGTCTACACTTATGGGTGGGTAGGTGGGAGTGTAGGGCCCAGATGGCCCACTCTCCCACCTATAGATACCATATGAGTAACATTTCACTTTCTCAAAAAGAGGGGAACTTCATTGCAAAAATCTCTGTTAATGCATTGGTTAGGGTTGATTCCACATCAACAAAAGTCTGGAAATTCGATGTTAGGGTTACCAACCCTCCCTCCACACCCCCCACCCCACCCTCCTCCACAGACAAACAGGTGCTGGGGTGTGCCTTGGGGGTCATCGGGCCTAACTCTCACCCCACTCTCCCATACTGTACTAGCTCAGCTTGTTTGGCTACGGAATGGGGTGACAGTTAGGCTCAACAATCCCAAGGCACACCCCGTGCCTGTTGGTCTGTGGAGGGTGGGTGGGGGTAGGTTGGTAACCTAACATTGAATTTTCAGACTTTTGTTGGTATGGAATCAACCCTAACTGATTCATTAATGGAGGTTTTATGTGTAATGAATATATATATATATATATATATATATATATATATATATATATATATTTATATAAAAATATATATATATATAATTTATTTATTCAAGTCTCAGATTTAGTTATTAGCTCAGAAGATATTAATGTTCATGACTGCATAACCACAGCTCTGCTAGGCAACAGTGATCATGAATGTGTTACCTTCAATACCAGACATGCACAGATAAGTCAGGAAGGTTGTACAGAAATCTATCTTTATTGGACAGCAGACATTGCCAGTATTAATAAAGCTATAAATGATATCAACTGGGAAATGGTATTGCAGAATAAAACTATTAATGAAAGCTGGTTATACATCAAAGATACTATAAGTGATGTTATGAAAAATCATGTGAAATGGGTAAAAAAATATAATAAACAAGGGAAGAAACCAAAATGGCTAAACAAAAGTATCCTCAAATTGGTAAAAAAGAAAAATCATGCTTATTTGAACTACAAACGATATAGCACTGTGGAAAATTGGAATGCATTTATTAATCTACGTAAAAAGTGCAAAAATAAGATAAACAAGTCAAAAAGCAAATATGAAAGACAGTTGGCCCTAAATGCTAATAAAACAAATAGAAAACAATTCTATGGCTATATCAATTCCTTAAAAAGAAATAACACCAAATTGTTAGTAATAAGAGATAATGATGAATTAATAACTGACCTTTTAAAGATGACGGATACCTTCAATAAATATTTTTGCCTCTATTTATAATGCATCACCAAAGACATATAACAATAATACAAATATGAGTCGAGGTAAGCATATCATATGTAAACAGGATATCATAAATCATATTGATAAATTACAACCTTACAGTGCGCCGGGGTAGATAACATCACCCCACAAATGTTAAAAATAATGAAACAAAGTATCAGTGTCCCATTTAAAATCCTGTATGAAAATTCCCTAAACACAGGGGAAATTTCTCATGATTGGAAGGTAGCCAAGGTGACTCCCATGTATCAGAAAGGTTGCAAAATGCAGACTAGTAACTATAGGCCTAACAGCCTGACTCCAGTGCCATGTAGAATACTTGAGCATATAATGAAAGAAAAAAATTCTCTGTCAGTTAGGCAACATTCCACCCTTTGATACAGGTCGATATGGTTTTAAACGTGGAACGTCGTGCACTAGTAATTTAGTCTGTTTCTGTGAGCATGTTAGTAAACAGTTGGATATGGGAAACCCTGTGAATGTTATACTGCTGTATTTTAAGAGAACCTTTGATTATGTCCCTCACTGGGCTGTTCACACAAAATTATGTAACCTAGGGATTGATAAACATATAATTGTTTGGATAAATGAGTGACTTATCATCATACCCACAGAGTTACTATTAGAGGTCATCTCTCTACTCCAGGAGAGGTGTCCAGTGGAGTACCACAAGGGTCAGTATTGGGACCTATAATATTCCAACTGTTCATATCTGACATGGATTCTGAAGTAAGAAATTATATTACTAAGTACGCAGATGATGCTAAGTTATATGACCCCTGTAAAACCAGTGAACAAAAACATTATAATATAAAATGACTTGGATAGAATATTTGAATTGTCTCATCAATGGGGTGTCTAAACAATGATAAATGCAGTGTCCTTCATACAGGGCTGCATAACCCAAACTCCAATTACTACATAAATAAGCAAGCTCTCCAATCGAAATTGGTTGAGAGAGATTTGGTCTTTCTTGTGGATAATAAACTTTCTTTTAGAGAACAGAGTGTGATATGCTTAGTGGCAAAAGCAAACAGAACTATCGGGGCTATACAGAAAAATATAAAAAGTAGAAAAAGTGAGATACTGATGCCACTGTGTCTGTTTTATGTCAGGCCACTTCTCGACTATGCCAGTCAGTTTTGGAGTCCTTATGATAGAGGAAATATAAATAGGATTGAAAGAGTCCAGCGTAGATTTACAAAATCTATAAAACATTTAACTGATCTTTCATATACATCTAGACTTGATAGTTAAAATCTTCATAGTCTTGAAATTAGATGCAAAAGAGGAGATATGCTTTTCTATTATAATACAATGAATGATGTGAGTTTAATGACAGAATTAGAAATAAATTATAAAGAATCTAACTCAGTCACAAAAGGTCATTTCTTGCAGGTTAAAACCAAAAGATTTAGTTCCAATCAAAGGAAATATTTTTATATGTAGAGAGCGGCAACTCTTTGGAATAGACTTCTGGAAAATATAATTATCAGGGAAAATATAGACGTTTTTAAAAGAAGGTTAGATAAATACATCTTAAATGAGGGAAATATGGATTATTACTGTTTCTCTTAGATAGGAGCTGTTTTTGGGTCTTGGCCTTTTTGTGCTCCTTAAATCATAAGTGTCATTATAACCTTTAAGCTTATAGCTCATTTACAGAGGTTTCACATCAGTGTGCAGACAGAACAAGAAACTACAACATTATACATACAGTAAAGCCGTGGTTAATTGAGGTACTATTTTATAAAAAACATGTTTACAATCACAAATATTTGGTAACAATTTGATTTAACAAAGACAAAGGAATTCCAGAGTCGAGCAGGAGAAGATGCAGGGGACGTGCTTAGCTAGATCCCTTTGTCAAGTGAAGGTAGATGGGGTGGAGGTAGGAACCTAGTTCAGGAAGGAAGAAAATAAGTAGGGTCAGTGAGGTAAAGGAAGGTTAAGGGGTGGTGAGAAGGGTCATGGTGGGATGAGGGTGGGTGGTAGAATGAGCAGATGAGGGGTTGAAAGAGTGAGCTAGATTGGGAATGGGTGGGGGAGGATGTGGAAAGGCTTAGAGGAGAGTTGATAGGGGAAGTAAGTGCAAATTAATTCTGTATCAAAGTCTAGGGGTAATAAGTGCAGATTTAATAGTCTTCTCTAGCTCATTCACTGCTGTTATGCCTTGTCACTCCCATCATTACCTTTTTGTTTTCCAGATTCTGTCTTTATTTTGCAATTTATCACTTCTTCTCCCAAAGTCTCCCCCTTTTTTCTTTCCCCACATATATATTCCTTATTTTACATATCCTCTACACTAACTTTTCTGCTTCTCTTTTAGATATTTCCTGAAGAAGACCTATGGTCGAAATGTCGATTTCTAACTCTATTTTCTATTTTCAGTGTGCATTTAATAGAACCATTTTGTTTTGCTTTCAGATTTAATAGAGCCTGGTCAGTAATTACCAGAATTAGTTATTTCGAGCATGTACACTTCTTTAGACCAGCGAGATGGGAGTGTAGTTTAGATTTAAATGGACCAATTTTGGTCTCAGCAAGTAGGTCACTAGAGAGTAAGTTTAGCAGATTAGGGATCCTGAATCCAAACGATCGCTGACCTTGAGAGGTGTGGCAGAAAGATACCTTGAAGGGTTATTAAGTGTCCCCCTAGTCAATCTGGATGATACAGTAGGTTGGAGCAAGGACTGAACACCAAGGGGGATCAGGTCTAGGGTAGGCATTTTTGGCCAGGAGACAGATTTGGTATTTAATTCTGCTATCCAGGTCCGGCCAGCCTGTGAGTGAGTAGAGGTCATAGGTGTGAGTAAGTCATGGGGCACCCAAAAGCAATCTACAAGCTTTGTTGAGCGTTAGGACTATTCTTTTTAGGGTCGTATCGGAGGTTGCACTGTAGACGATGAGACCATAGTCTCAAACAAAGAAGACCGAGCTAGTTATGGTAAGTTTGAGGGCATTTTCTATGAGGCAGTGCCTATGTCTATACAGCTGGCCAATCTTCCTATTAGCTGACCTGGAAGCACGGTCGACATGTAGAGAATAAGACAAAGAGCTGTCCAAGGTAGCCCCTAGATATTTGAAATTGTGGACCATTTTGAGAATTTCATTTGTTTATTTCAGATGACTAGTTTGGATGATTTAAATCTGCTGTGTGTAGAAGCAAACAGCATTGTTTTTGGTTTCTTGTAGTTGAGCAACAAACGGGAATTAGTGAACCGTTCTTCAACTTTACCCAACCGGAATTCATGGACACCGTGAAGATCGTCCAGACTTTGCACCCAATCTATTGAAGTTTGGATCTGGGCCCTACCCTCCTTTTAGTGGGGTGTGAAGATGGTATCTGCCCGATCCTAACTGAAATTGTATGGAGAGCCTTGGAGGAGGGGTCTTTCCGGACCCCCTGAAAGAGGCGGTCATTTGACCACTCCTTAAAAAACCCTCTTTGGACCCCGACGACCCAGCTAACTACTGACCTGTCTCTAACCTTCCCTTTGTGGGGAAGGTTATTGAGAAGGTGGTTGTGTTGCAGCTGGACAATCATCTTATAACTCACAATGTCTATGAAACCCTTCAGTCTGGTTTCAGGAAGAGGCATAGCATGGAGACTGCCCTTGTTCTGGTACTAAATGATCTCCTAATGGTGAGAGATCAAAAGGCTCATACCATCTTGGTCCTTCTCGATCTCTCATCAGTCTTCAACACTGTGGACCATAGAGTGCTTTTGGAGACCCTGCGATTACTTTGTGAACTGTCGGGTATAGTCCTCAAATGGTTTCAATCATTCCTTGCAGGCAGATCTCAGAGGGTGGTCACTGGAATTTATTCCTCTGACACCCTCCTTCTATCTTACGGGGTGCTGCAGGGCTCCATTTTGGTGCCCATGTTGTTCACAGTGTGTATACTGCCATTGGGAGATAACATCAGGCGATACAGCTTGAGCTTTCACTGCTATGCAAATGATACTCAGCTGTATATGTCCTTTGAGCCTGGACAGGTTGACGCGGTCTCTGTGCTACATAACTGTATCTCCGAGATTAAAGACTGGATGGGCTCCAGTTTGCTGAGACTGAATCCGGATAAGACTGAGGTGTTGGTTGTGGTCATGGGTCACCTGGGGGTGGGTTTGGAGGTTGGGCACATGTCCGTCCTATGGCTTGATGGTGTCCAGCTCACTACCTCAGATCGGGTGCAGAACCTGGGCATTATCTTTGATGATGGTCTGACCCTGAAATCTCAGGTGTCAGCCATGGTTAAGTCCTGATTTTATCATCTGAGAAATATCACCTGGGTGAAACATCTGGTTCCCCCGAGTGACCTTCCAACATTGGTTCATGCCTTCATTACTACCCGTCTTGACTACTGCAATGCACTCTACCTAGGGATGTCTGGGGTTAATATCTGCCACTTGCAGCTGGTGCAGAACGCTGTGGCCAGGCTGCTGACTGGTACTTCTTGGTCCAGTCACATAAAGCCTGTGGTGCGCAGACTGCACTGGCTGCCAGTTCAGTGGCGGATCACCTATAAGGTAATCTTGCATACCTTTAAAGCCCTACATGAACAGGGACCCGACTACCTGAAAGATCTCCTGATTCCCTACATCCCCAGTCATCCTCTCTGATCTGCCAATGAGGGATTGCTGGAGATTCCCAGGGTTTGCCTAAAACATCTGGAGCTTGTGCTTTTTCCTTTGCAGCACCGACCCTGTGGAATTCCTTACCTCATCGGTTAAGAGAATGCCTGACCGTCAGCAGTTTTAAATCCATGTTGAAAACTTTTTTATTTTCTCGGGCGTTCCCAGACTGAATTTTAAAATTTTACATTGTTGTATTTTTGCACATTGTGGCTATATTCTGTACAGCGCCTTGATATTGAAGGGCACTATATAAATAAAGATTGACTTAACTGACTTGACTAAATTGAAGTTATTCTGCATAATTTGCTCCAGGGTGTCGAGGTCTGGCTTACTTGTATATAACACTGTATCATCTGAGTAGTGAAGGATTCTGTCCTGACTTACTTGTGGGAGTTGGTTTAGAAAGAGGCTAAACAGTAGTTGGCCCAGTATGGACCCTTGAGGTACTCCTGTACTAACACATAGGCAGTCAGAGAGTGTGTTACTGATTTTTACTTGCTGAACATGCTCAGAGAGGTAGCTCTGAAACCAGCATAGTGTAGTCGATGATATGGTAGATTCACCAAGTTGAGCTAGCAGGAGTTCACGATTGACTGTATCAAAGGCCTTAGTGAAGTCAATGAAGGTAGCCCCAACTAAGTGCCCACAGTCTGTGGCATCATGAATAAATCCTGTAAACTCTACCAAAGCTGTTGTGGTGCTATGTTGCTTTCTAAAGCCGTGTAGTTGCCTACACTGTAGCCGGTATTTGTCTAGGTGTTCAACTACCTGATCATAGACAATTCATTCTAATGCTTTGGAGATTGGTGGTAGTATGGAAACTGGCCGATAATTAGTGTGTATTCTTTCCCCACTTTTAAATACTGGAGTAACAACTGCGGCTTTCCAGAGTTTCAAAAATTACCCTGAGCTAAGGGAGAGGTTTAATATTCTCATAAGGGGAGTCAGAATAACGTCTAGGGTGAGGGAAATCAGCTTTAGGTCGAGACTATCCCCACTGAATCTGGATTTTCCCAGCACTTTCAATAGGTACTTTTTTGCTTCTGAGGTACAGATAGTTCTGAAGTAGAATGGGGGGGGCAGGGACAGATGGTGGAGAACCTAATGCTCTACTTTGGGCATCGTTAGTCGGGTTTAGGTAGTCTGAGGGGAGCACAAAACTGAGGTCTGTGAAGGTCTTGTTGAACATGTTGGCAATGATTTTCAGGTCCTGAGTCAATTTGCCGTTGCTGTTTAGCATAGTAGGAGCCATTTTATTTGTATTCCCTGTTAGGGCTTTTATATTTGCCCAGAATGTGTGACTATCACCCCAGGAGTTGTCCAGTTCAGACCTAAAGAATTGTGATTTCACCTGGTGGATGTATGGGTACATTTGTTTCAAGCCATCTTGTAATTTTGTAGGTCAATGGGGAATCCAGTACTTTTCGCCTTGTACCATAAATTATCCCTGGCATGTAGTTGGGCAATGAGAGGGAGAGTTATCCTCGATTTATGAGATCCTTTAACTTTCCTATTGGTGATCAGGGCAAAAATATTGCAGGCAGCATTGAATGTCTTAATGAAATCCAGTGCAGCATCTACATTAACAGCAGTGTATATTGCTGACCAATTTAGTTGCCTTAGGTGGTCTTTTAGGGATCCCAGTTGTCCTTTCCTTAAAATATGTCTTGAAACCTCTTTGGCAGGGAGTTTGGGGGACTTGTTTGACCAGGTACAAAGGATGGGTGAATAGTCACTTATGGAGTCTGGGAGTACAATTGTACTGGTGATCCTTTCTGGGTGATTTGTTAGCACCAAGTCCAGTAAGGTACTGTACCCTGTGCGGCAATTAGTGCATGTAGGAAAATTGACTAGTTGGTCTATGTCTATTGCTGCGATAGCATCTCTGTACGGGGCATCGTCATGGGACAGCCAGTTTATGTTAAGGTCACCCACCACTAGTACCTCCAAGTTGAGGTGGAGGTCAGAAAGGTATCCATGGAGCACTTTAAGCCCTTCAGACTGTTCTTTGGGGGGATGGAGATGGAGATTATGGTTATTCCATTTCCTTGTGCCCCAAGGATCAGTTTTACTGGGGGTATCTGTACGTTGTTACCCATCTTTATGGGTGGGAGGATCTGACCCTGTAGAGGGTCCTTACAATGAATGACACATCTCCATCTCTCTTACCTACTCTGTCCAATCTAAATGAGGTATAGCCAGTGTGTTGAATCTCAGTGTCAGTGATTCTTGGGAGTGAGCCAAGTCTCAACCACTGATAGTACATCCGGCTTATGTTGTGCTACGCACACTTGCAGCAATTCGAATTTTGACAGCAGGCTGCAGATCTTCATTGATGCAATAGTGACAGGGCTATGCCTTGCATAGAGATTTACCCCCGATGCTTTGGTGCCTAAATTTGGGTGGATGTTTCCAGATAGGAGAAGTAACAGCCAGATCATTCTAGTAGCCTGCAGTCTACGGTGTTTTAGTACTTGTGTGCTGTTCCTGTAGACTGTGTGATGCTTGGTGTTTTTACTTTCTAATAGGAGCATGTTAATGATTGGAGGAGGGAGAAGGTGAGCTTTATCAAGTGGTAGCAACAATAAGCAGCAATAAAAAGCTGAGGTGGTTGTGGGGGCCCTCGGTTGCTTCGCCCTCCCCAAGCTGGACCCCTGCTGACTCGACTCCCCACAGGGAACATAGAAACAGCTGTGGTGGTCGTGAGGGCCCTCAGTTGCTTCACCTTCCCCCAAGCCAGACCCCTGCTGACTCGACTCCCCACAGGGAACATAGAAACAGCTGTGGTGATCGTGAGGGCCTTCAGTTGCTTTGCCCTCCCCCAAGCCGGACCCCTGCTGACTCGACTCCCCACAGAGAACATAGAAACAGCTGTGGAGGTCTGAGGGCCCTCAGTTGCTTTGCCCTCCTCCAAGCCGGACCCCTGCTGACTCAACTCCCCGCAGGGAACATAGAAACAGCTGTAGTGGTCGTGAGGGCCCTCCCCTAAGCCAGACCCCTGCCGACTTGACTCCCTGCAGGAAACATAGAAACAGCTGTGGTGGTCATGAGGGCCCTCGGTTGCTTCGCCGTCCCTCATGCCAGAGCCCTGCCGACTCAACTCCCCACAGGGAACATAGAAACAGCTGTGGTGGTCATGAGGGCCCTTGGTTGCTTCACCCTCCCCCAAGCCAGACCCCTGCTGACTCGACTTCCCACAGGGAACATAGAAACAGCTGTGGTGGTCATCAGGGCCCTCCCCCAAGCCAGACCCTTGACTCGACTCCCACAGGGAACATAGAAACAGCTGTGGTGGTCATGAGGGCCCTCCCCCAAGCCAGACCCCTGCTGACTCGACTCCCCACAGGGAACATAGAAACAGCTGTGGTGGTCGTTAGGGCCCTCAGTTGCTTCCCCTTCCCCCAAGCCGGACCCCTGCCGACTCGACTCCCCACAAGGAACATAGAAACAGGTACGGATACACGGAGCTCAGCCGCACCTACTTCAGTGAACTTGCCAGTGGAGGACAAAGGCTCCTGGATCTTTGGCACCATTTTTTAAAAGAAAAAAGGCCTGCTTTATTAAAGTCACCAGAGCAGTGGAGATAGTTTTTGTAACACTACAAACCTGCTAAGTTTGTACAGAAATCTCATTGATTACATAGGAACCTTAAGTGTAATTAATTTCTGATTGTAAAAATCTCCGGTTTCTTCTGGTGCCTTAATTCAACCTGCACAGCATAAGTAATAGCATTTAAACTGCCTAACTAAGCTGCTATAGTCTCTGTTTTGCCTTAGGTGCTTTAAATCAATTTGCACAGGATATTCAGACTGCAAAAATTCTCCGGTTGCTTCTGGTGCCTTAAGTCAACCTGCACAGCATAAGTAATAGCATTTAAACTGCCTAACTAAGCTGCTATAGCCTCTGTTTTGTCTCAGGTGCTTTATCTGCTGGTCCTTCTTGCTTGTATTCTGACTGTACCTTGTGTAATTTGTTGCTAGCCTCTGTACTGTTATTGCCTGTATCTCTGTAACTGTCCCGGGTCACACCTGAAAATAGGCACTTGACTGTCTAGTGTGCTTACCTGGTAAACAAAAGCTAAATAAATAAAGCTATCACAGAGGGAGCAACCTACAATTATGGAGAGGGGCAGATGTAGAATTATGGGAGTTAATGAGCTAACATTATTTTTATTTATGTTTTATTGACCGGGTAAGTGCACTAGACAAATTCTGCCTATTTTCAGGCACAACCTGAGGGGAGGGGGATACAGATGAATACCAACTGACTTTGAACCAGATTAAGCTGTTGGTGGTATTTTTATTACCAAGGGTGGAATAAAGTAGGATTGGTAACAACAAGGTAAATACCATCTATCTATCTATCTATCTATCTATATATATATATGTGTATATATATATATATATATATATATATATATTTTAGAGGCAAAAAACTCCGTTTAATGCATCAGCTAGGGTTGTTCCACAGAGACAAAGTGAGAAATTTGAAGTTAGGGTTGAAACCCCTTTGCACCCCTCCAGCAAACCCCTCAACTGGAATCGGGTGCTTGTTCGCCGCCCTAACTCTCACCCCATCACATGTGGAAAGAAGCTGAGGAATAGAGAACGGGTGAGAGTTAGGACTGATGACCCCAACGCGACAGCCCATTCCAGTTGGGGGGTGGGCTGAGAGGAGCAAAGGGGGTTTCAACCCTAACATCGAATTTCCTCGCTTTTGTCACTGTGAACAACCCTAAGTGAAAGGGGTACGGAACCACAAGCGGAAACGGTAATGGTAACAGTAATGTAAGTGCACAGGCTGGTTTTCCCCAAAAGCTGCATAGAGAAAGACAGTGAGTACAAAGAATGTATGCAAAATAATGAGTCTCGGAACAGAAAATGAGGACTTGGAATAGTAAATTGCTTATATCTCAGGAACCGTACGACATAGAAAAAAAATGTAAAAGTCACATGAATTATCACTTTCCTGGCTAACTATGCTTAGCCCAGGGCTAAGCATTTTTCAATGAAAGTCCATTATCTTGCACCGTTCCGAGATAAGGCCCCTGGGCGAATACTCATTAATGTTATCCTAGGGAAAAAACAGAAGTTCGGAGTGCCATAACTTTGCCTCCGTGATAATATTTTTTCACCAAACCACTGAAAGGCACATCTGTGGGATGTTGGCTGTGTTCCCTGCAAATTTCAGCCCAAAAGACCAAACCGTTATTTTGCAGCAGGGCGCCAAACGATTGCTGCAATGCGTCGTACGCTGTAATGTTATGCTATGGGAAAAAGCATCAACTTTGGAGTACCGTAACTTTTCCACCGTATAGTATTTTTTCAATAAAACACTGAAAGGCACATACGTGAGATGTCGGCTGCGTTCCCTCCACATTTCAGCCCAAAACTCCAAACTGTTCTTTTGCAGCGGAGTGCCAAAGAATTGCTGTCATTTTCCCACAGTCTAGAAAAGTACTGTCGCAATTTGCAAAAGCTTTCGCAAATTCATTCTACAGTGTCGTGCATGCGAAAGTACTTTGCGAAAGTACTTTTTCCAGAAATGTGAAAAACATATTTCTGGGGTGTTTTACCCCCAAAATAAAGACATGGCTAGCATCCTCAGGGTCCGACTAGGTGAATAAAAAAAAGAATTAGGTTGCTAGAGGGTCCCAAATTTAAATGCCAAGCATTTTTCTGATCACCAACTGAAAACCAAATGGCGGATTTGCTACAGTAAAAAGGCCATTTGCGAAAGTAAAAACTGCATTTGCCACACTGTCGAACTTTTTGTTAACTTTTCCCATTGACTTATAATGGGAACTTGTTTTTTGAATAACTTTTGAACCGTTTAATATTTTTTCACGAAATCTTCAAAAGGCACATCGGGGACCCTGACCACGTTCCCTGAAGATTTTGGACCAGTCGCATAAACCGTATGACCTGTAGGCGTGACCGTAGAATTTCAAAAGCATAAATGCACTCCACAGATCACACGCACAATAACTCAAGAGTCAGAATTCGACCAGTACAAAACTTTGCAGATCCCAAGGTGTATGGGTCTTGATCATGTATTCCAAATTTAAGGCAAATCCGTTGACTGGTTGCAAAGTTATTAAGGTGCACAATTTTGGGTTTGACATGTAAATGGCTCCTCAACCCTAACTATGGTAGCACTACCGTGCTACCATAATATATATATAAATATATATATATATATATATATATATATATATATATATATAGCTATATATATATATATATAGTGAGAGAGAGAGATAGTATCTGTCATATTTCATGGGCATTTAGTGTATGTGTAAAAAAATCCATAAAAACAAAGTTATCTGTGCTTTATTTTTTATAATTACTGATGCAGGGAGTCAATTGCAAAGAAAGTTAGTGAAGCAGAAGCTTGTTTTCCACCAGCTGTGACACCTGTTGCCCCTTGTTCAGTCCCTCACTTCCACATACAGACAGATAGACAGAGACACACACACACACTCTTTGCCTCTCTCCCCCCCCTCTCCAGTTCAGACTTTTTTTTTAAACTTAAACTGCAGAACCACGCACTGCTAGCACTATAGGCAGTTAGCCATGGCCTGTCCCGGATTGCACTCGCTGTCTCCTGAACCCGATGCTCACCAGGATCAACCAAACATACCTTTTAAATTGTAAAGGCAGAATCAGCTGGATAAATGATTAAAAAGTAAAAAATGAAGAATGAGACTGAAGAGAGGAAATAAGTGTAGCACTAGCAGCTCATCACTAAGCAACAAAACAGAGCCGTCAGGTTTGTGGAACTGCTCTACCTGCCCACACGCAGAATAAGAGCCAATGAGGTACAGTAGAAGCCACTTAAAGGGGACACGGTTAAAGGGGACGTTCGCTTAATTGGGATGATCCCCTGGGCACCGATTTTTGACTACTGTTATTCTATGTGACCAGCTTCTGTTTAATTGGAATGGTCCTGTCACTGAATTGGGACAATTATCTAGTCGCAGGTGTAGGAAAAGACGCTGAAAATGTAACTGCACCTTGTTAAGTGCCCTGCACTTAAGCTGTTTCACATTTCCACCTGCTTAGCGTCTCTCTGGAGTTGTGTTTAGCATCACTCTCAAGTGTGTTTGGTTTGCAGGACAGCATCTACAAGCAACAACAAAAGAGTAAATCTTCCACTGAGTGAGAGAATGAAAGTTATCAAAGCTTTACAGCTGCCCAACTCCTCTCTCACAAAAGTTGCTAAGTGAAGCTAAAAGATTTTATTTAAAGCTCAGTATGTTGCTTTCACCAATTAAATAACATCAAGAACCAAACCAAACACACTTTTACAAAAAGGAGCTGTAATCATAAAAAGTACCGGTATCCAGTACTTCTTGGTGTTTTGTTTGTTTTCTCTGTTTTATTTATTACTGTAATGTGTGTGTCTTTCTTAGGAGCAAAGTCTTTTCTGGTTGCAATGGAAAAAAAAGGCTGCTTCTGATAAATGGGACAGCAGCTTAAAGGAGATGATAGGGCATCCACTGAGGTGTCCCCTTTATGAGGCTTCTACTGTAGCACAGTAAATGGAACTGAAGGGAGAATGAAACAAAATGCTGTAATAATCCGGTAACCTAGTTGTTACAACATTTGAAACACTATGTGAAAGCATGCATTAAAGGGGGTCACCAGTAATTATAAAAACATTCCATATGATCAAATGGTCAAGGGCATGTAGGAACTGTTCCGATATTGAAAACTTCCTAAGAGTAACAATTATGGAAGACAAACTGATGAAGAGAGGTTATCCCATTTCTGTAGTTAGAAATATACTAGCGAAGGCTGAAATAAAAGCTAGAAGGGCACTTCAGGAGTGGTTCCAGAGGACTGGAAGAGGGTGCTTGTAGTTCCTCTTCACAAAAGTGGTAGCAGGGAGGAGGCAGGAAATTATAGGCCAGTCAGCCTCACCTCAGTTTTGGGTAAGATTATGGAGGCATTGCTTAAAGAAAGGATTATGGAACACTTGGAATCCAAAGGAGTTCAGGATCTAAGGCAGCATGGATTCACAGCAGGCAGGTCATGTCAAACAAATCTGATAGATTTTTTTTGACTGGGTGATGAAGGAGGTGGACCGGGGGAGCATGGATGTCACCTAGCTTAATTTCAGCAAGGCCTTTGACACCATTCCACATAGAAGACTGGTTAACAAATTGGGTAGCTTGGGCATGGGCCACAATGTGGTAAGCTGAGTTAGAAACTGGTTAGGGGACAGGAAGCAGAGATTGGTGGTAAATGGGGTCCAATCTGAGGAGAGGGGGTGACCAGTGGAGTACCTCAGGGATCCATCCTGGGGCCAGTCCTTTTTAATGTCTTCATTAGTGACATTGTGGAAGGGCTGGAGGGGAAGGTTTACCTGTTTGCAGATGACACCAAGATCTGCAGCAGGGTAGACACTCCAGATGGGGTGGAGAAAATGAGGAGGGACCTAGGAAAGCAGGAAAATTGGTCTGAGAGTGACAACTGAGGTTCAATGCAAAAAAAAGTGTGAAATCATGAACCTGGGTCACAGAAACCCTGGAGAAAGTTACACGATGGGGAGAGTTGCTGATGGTCACCAAGGAAGAAAGGGCACGTGGGGTTATCATCTCAGATGACCTAAGGTGGCCAAGCAGGGTACAAAGGCTGTAGGAAGGGCCAGTGGCATATTGGGGTGCATAGGAAGGGGTATCACTAGCAGGGGGGAAGGAAGTGATTATACCACTGTATAAAACACTGGTGAGGCCTAATCTGGAGTACTGTGTACAGTTGTGGAGGCCTCATCTTTGCAAGGACATAGACAGGGTGGAGGCAATTCAGAGAAGGGTGACTAAGGTGGTGCAGGGTCTGCACCAGAAGGCCTACTGTATGAGGAGAGATTAAAACACCTCAATATGTATACACTGGAGGAGAGAAGGGAATGCGGAGACATGACAGAAACTTTCAAGTATCTTAAAGGCATAAACAAGGTGCATGCAGGTGACATCTTTCAGTATAAGGGAAGTACAAGAACCAGGGGGCATGATATGAGATTGAAAGGAGGGCATGATAAGGGGAAATGTGAGGACTTTTTTTTTCACGGAAAGGGTGGTGGATGCATGGAATGGCCTACCCCAGGAGGTGGTGGGAGCAAGCACAGTGGAGAGATTTAAACATGTATGGGACAGGCATATGGGAACCCTAGAGGTGGGAAGGAGAGGCTAAAGCCAACGACCAAGTAGGGTCAGTGGCCACTAATAAAGGCTGGGAAAAGGGCAGACTGGATGGGCCTAGCAGTCCTTATCTGCTGTCAATTTTTAAGTTTCTATGTTTCTAAATAAAACTAATGTGACACAAAACACACCAGACCGAGTAGTTTTTTCTATTCAATGTTCCCCCTTGTTTGAAAAAATAAAACTGTCCTCTATAAATGTTGGAGAGTATCAAAGTGAACAGGGGAAGCATCAAGGAGTTTAGCTTCACCTCCACTGGTAGCAGCAAAAAACACCTGTACCGTGAAAGATCACTTTGTGCTATCCAAACATTACCCCCCAAAAAAAAGAAGAAAATGAAAGTGGATTCAGTTTTGGACCATTATCAACAGGGAATTTCCCATGTGGCAAGTATGCCCAGTACAGTCACACTTTTAAGTTATTGGAAATTACTAACACGTTTGAGAATGAAAGGGTTCAAATAAAACAAAGAATTGGTTGTACTTCCACAGCAGTTATATATTATGTGTTATACAGTATATGTCAATGTGACATGATAGACATATGTAATAGTGGCAATGTAGCACCACTACAGTTAGGGTTGAGTAGGCAGTTTAATGTTTGACCCCAAATTTTGCATTTTAATAACTTTGCAACTGTGAAATGGATTTGCACGAAATTTGGTATGCATGGTCCTGTGGTGTAGATCTCTTGACTTGCCAAGTTTAGTTTTGAACGGATGTGCAGATTGTGCGCAGCGCATAGTGAAAAAGTGTAAAAGTCGCTTTTTTTTGCCCATTTTTGCTGATTTTTTCCTCATCGCACTGTGGCCATACCGTTTGGAATTGTGGCCTGAAATGTGCAGGGTAGAATGTGCTTGACTCAAAGAACAAGTCAGCTTTGGTTTGGTAAAAAATACTGATCTGTGCCAAAGTTATTCAATTTAGAAAATTTGAGTTCTGAGCATGCTCAGTTCAGTCTTTTGGATAGCTGCAAGGTACAAAAAGGGATTTAGGGCTCATAAACAAGGATTTTGACAATTCATGAACAGGGATTCATTAAATCCCTGTTCATATGAAAAAATTCCCTGTTCATGAGCCGCCATCTTATTTTCAATTTTCTTCAAAAACAAAACCTTGTAACTTGCCCCAGGGATGTCTTCTGTAGAGATTAAAATATAGATTTTGTTCAGGGTGACACTCTTTACAAACCCATGACTTTGGTTTAATTTAGTTTAGTCAAAAAAATGGCCATTTTTAAATGTGAAAATCCCTGTTTGTCACTCGCTTCCAATCCTTGTTCATGAGGTGTCAAAATCCCTGTTTCGCGAGCCGATCCCTGTTCATGAGCTGTGAAAATCCTTGTTCTTGAGGGGATGACCAGATGGCCCTATCTCACGAACAGGGATTGGCACACAGTCAGGAATTTTGATGCCTCATGAACGGGGATTCGGCTCATGAACAGGGATTTTGACACCTCACGAACAGGGATTGTAGAAAGGAATCCCTTTTCATGAGGTGCCAAAATCCTTGTTTGTGAAGTGTCAAAATCCTTGTTCGCAAGAAATCCCTGTTCATGAGGTATTAAAATCCCTGTTTGTGAGGGGACATCCAGATGGCCCTACCTCGTCAACAGGGATTGGCTCATGAACAGGGATTTGGCTCACAAGCAGGAATTTTGACACCTCATGAACAGGGATTGCAAAAAGGAATCCCTGTTCGTGAGGTGTCAAAATCCCTGTTTGTGAGGTGTCAAAATCTCTATTCATGAGGGGACTACCAGATGGCCTTATCTCGCAAACAGGGATTGACTCACAAACAGGGATTCTGACACCTCACGAGCAGGGATTTGTCTCACAAACAGGGATTTTGACAGCTCACGAACAGGGACTTTTAAAGGTTGCTGTTTCTTTGACAGTTCAATGCAAAGAAACAGTTAAGACTTTTGGCTTGAAATTTGCAGGATACAAAGTGATTGTCCCCAGATGTAACTTATGTAGGTTTGGTGTAAAATATTTTCATCAGTTTCATAGTTATGCCATTCTGAATTTGAGACATTCCCTATAGAGAAACATTGTGGTGAATGCGGTGCCTTTCAGTGCCTATATCTCAAAAACTATCTGAGATATGGATTTTTCACCAAGCACAGCTTAGTACACCTTTAGGTATACAGTACTGAGCATGTATGCATGCATTCAGGTTACCAGTCCATGATTACAACTGCAGCGGAATTTTTTCCAAAGTTGCTACTGTTAACTGAGATATTGCGCAATTTGCAGCACAAGGCTTACTTGGAATGTTTCTAGATCTGCACTGCATCTCTACAATTATAGATAGGGGGAGTGCAGGGCCCTCTCCATATGGATACCATTATGCAGTAATGTAATGGCTGGGCAATCCATTTTTTTAATTTACTATACTTTTTGCTGCTGCCAGACCTCAGCCCTCACCAACCCCTGGACCCGATCCTCACCCCAATGGGACTTACCTGACCGGCGATAACTCCTGGATTGCTCGCAGGGTGGGGCCACCTCATCATCATGACCCTCGATGATGGGAGAAGAGTGCCAGCAAGGGGGCCAACCTGCATTGCCTCCCTGTCTTGCCCCCCCCAGGGCGAGGGGTGAAGTCGACTGGATACGGTGGACAGTGGGATAGGTCATCGGTTGGAAGTTTTATTGCAAAGAATATATATATATATATATATATATATATATTGCAATAACATTTCCAAAAGATGACCTATGCCACTGTCCACCGTATCCAGTCGACGCATACATATATTGGTAAAACTACCTATATGCTTAAAACTTGCATTTCAGAGTGCAAGTCAGCTATCAAGAAGAATGACAAAACATCCAGTGTAGCTCATCATTTCAACCCAAGACATCACCCAGTGACGTCACTTAGGTTCTTTGGTACTGACAGGGCAGACGTACGGGGTCAAAATGTCACATGGCAGAATGCCGTGTGACTTAATCGAAAGTTGCGTGATTTCTTTGGATCTTTGTTCTGGGGAGTTTGCTCCCACATCCCCATTATGGGGTGATGCCTCCCAGACCCCCACCAGGGATTCTAACTCGGGGTGCAACACGGAGAGTGCACAGGTCCGGCGTTGCTGTACATAATGCCGTACGCTATTAAGCATAAGACATTATGACCCGCTACACAGGGCAGAGAGACCAAAGAGAGGAGGAAACTGGTAATGCTGCTATGCTGCTTCCTAGAAAGGGAATCATTCTGGATCCCAAAATTTGGGGCATTGAATAATAATAATATAGGTCTAAACAAAGAATGTGACTGGGCCCTCATTCTACGAATTGTGCTGTGAAACTGTAGATTTACTTGCCCTATAGCGGACTAGCCTTTTTATGTCCCACCACAGCCAGAAATTGGCTGATTCACTTTGCCTCCCTTTCCCACATTCCCTCCCTTCCCTTCCCCCTCCCCATCCCCCGAATTCAGGTTTAAGCAACAATATAACCTACTGTTATAAACTGCCAGATATTTTTACAATTTGTTCATCTATGTGCTTGAGTTTTGGTTATTTTTGTTTAAATGAGCTTAGTTTAATCTCACCAGGAATGCTAGATGCCTTTATTGTGGCCTGCCCCATTCTGTCACTTATGGATTATGGGCTCCCTGCCTACACAGCTGCCTGTGACACAGTGCTAAACAGAGCAAAGCTGATCTGTAATAAGGCATGCTACTTTTTACTTGGTGCAGATAACTGCACTTACAGTTGTACACTTTGTGCACTTACTAACTAACTACCTTCACCCAGCAGAATAAAGCTCCAGACCTGTTTGCCAGCTAAAACGGTGCTCTTGGGCCTAACACCTCCTGCTTTAACAAATTGCTTCCACATTGTCTCCAACCAATACAACACCAAGAACATGGCCAGGAATGCCGTTAAGCCTCCTTTCAGGCACACTCAGCTGGCCAAGTGGTCATTTTCCATCAGGGCCACTAACTGGTTAAACAAATTGCCTGATGCACTGCTGCATCTCCCCAAGTTTAATCAGTTTAAGAGATATTTGCACTCTGCCTTTGTAATCCACTGCAGCTGCAACCATTAAACAGTTTTATTTGGTTTCTCTATGCATTACCCATGACTTTTTCTACCATGATCTGTGTGGATGTTCTTTTGTTGTTCAAAACTGTATGTAATAGTTCCATCTTAAGTGCTTTGAGCCTGACTTGACTGCATTTCCTCTGGAACTGCTTATTATACTTGTAATGTTTTTTTATGATCATGTATTTGATGTAAAACCTTCATAAATGAGCGCTTGTGCTCAAAGGTATCTCTGAGGTTTGCATTAAATTAAATTAAATAAAGTTTTGCATGTTGGACTTAGGTGGCTACTGTCCAGTTAGCCTAAGTAGCCATATGAGGGAATATGCTCTTAAAAACCTACCCTTCAGCACCAGGCAGATTAGAACTTTCTGAAATGTGTAACATTGTAATTAGCTCATGTTGTTTACTTTTGAATGTTTGGTATTGCAAATTATTTAATAACTTTTTTCACAAGCTGATACTTGAATAGTTTAGTTCTATTGGCTGGAGGTCACCTCACTACCGCAAGGCAATGTGTATGAACACATAGTGTTCGTGACATCAGAAGTGCACACGTATCATGCTGGTGCACCCACATGACTTGGTGGCGCGTTTAGTGAGCAACAATGGAAACTTCAAACAGATAAGTCTGAACTGGGTGCAGGGTGCAAGGTCCACTCCATTCTGAAAAGATGCAGTATATCTGCCATGAATGCAATTGATGGCAGTTATTCTGGGTAAATTACATACTATACATTTAATTACCAGTGCATTATAAATGCTTTAGAGATTGTTTGCAGCAGTCTAAGTAATATATATTATTTTGATTATTTATAGGAACACAGCCTTGAAAAAGCTACAGAGTGTAGCAGTGAAACATCAGTGTTTAAATGTGATCAGATAGATCTTAATCTAAAGTAAAAGGAATTTTTTAATCATAAATCAGCATCCTGCTTGGCAGTACAAATTACCAAGAGGGTGTGGTCCTCCTTTATGGAATATTGTATGTATCTCCTGATTCCGTTACTCATTAACGTTCTTAATTTCATATTGTGTGGGGTTGCAACCAATAAATACTTTTTGTGCTAAAAATTATTTTTAACTTACTTTAAAACATTTGGTTGTTCCTGTTGATTCTCCCCCCCACCACCACCACACCCTTGCTGCCCCGATATCAACAACGCCGTGAAGCAGCATCTCACAATCTCCTGCATCTGATATTACAGCCAGAGAGCTGCTGCAGGGGATTCAGTATACAGTAATTGGTACTGGAGCTTCAAGAAGCTCTAGTTTAATGATCATCATTCCTGTTTCTGTCACAGGGCTTAGTGTAGGTATTGTGACTTAGGTGTGATGGGGTTGATAAATACAGTGTAATAAAAAACGATTAGGTAAAAAAGGACATAGTGGTATCTACTGCGTAGAGCACTGGTTTGAGAACTGAGAGATCACAGGTTCAAGTGTCAATGGTGCCAACTACTTCATGATCATGAACAAGTCACTTTGCCGCCACTTGCTCAAGTCCACCAAGCTGTGCAAACTGGTAGAAGCGGGACCCACTGAAATGTTACCTCTCAGCTGGGCTATCACAGGAAAATAAAATGTAAATAAAAATACAAAATACATGATATCTTGCACTGATCTTTCTTTAAGAGACCGCAAAAGTAATGCGATAGCTAATCAGGCAAGCTCATACAAATACAGTTAAGTCAATTGTGATGCAATCTTCCCTCACCCACACTTAAAGCAGTGCAGACGTCTTTCTTGACTTACTTAAGTCAACGGCTCCCCGCAGCCAGGGATTTTACACTTACATGACCTTGTCATCACCTACATGTCTACATATCTTGAGGTTATCTCTGAAATCCTGTCATCCATATTCACTGGAGTTGAATATCATCTCAGCTACTTAGTGCTATATACCAAGAATGTGCTAGTGGGTATGTGGAAGTAGAAGTCCGCATGTTTGTTGTGGCAAGGGCAAGTAATAACCCTCTAGGACTTAGTGAAAACTTAGATATTACAGTTTTCTTACAATAGCTAGGACTCAAATTTTGATCTTTATAAATTTCTGGTACAGATAGATTTGATATAGTACATACATTCCTATGCTGCTGTTTTCTATTTAGATGTATTATATTTTTGTTTATGATGAAATTAAAAGAAATTTATATTTACATCATTCAAAAGTATAAGATATAACGTATGTCTAGTGGTAAGGAATGTTGTGATAAGAAGACTGTGCCTACACTGTTTTGTATATGAATGCTTTTGTTTGTTAATTCATAATTTAGAGGAAATATATTATTATGCACTGTCACTTTAAAATCTTTTTCTAAATAAATATCACCAGCCAGCATTCAGAACACACCCCCTGACAAAGAGTCACGCCTTGGACTCGAAGCGTTGGGTTGTAGCCGTGGGCTCTGGCTGTATGTTTCATTGCCAATTTGGGCTTTTTGAATTTATTTCTGACTTGCAAGTGCTGTTTTTCTTTGTGTTTAGTTAATAATAATAATATTTCTCTAATCACCTTCCTTGCAGCCAGTTCAGACAGACATTAAACACACTAAAACCCTCTGAAGCAAAGAGAAGTTAAATAAATTTGTGATGCAAAGTAAAAGCTTTACAGCACATTAAACATTTACACATTATAGTGTTATATACACTATGAGCGTTGACAATTTTATACTTACTGGGTGGCACATAGCAATAGCATTTTTATTCACAATAAAATTTAAAGTGGTAGCACAGACATTAATCACATAATAATTCCTTATAAACTGCTCCCCCCTCCGTATGCGCCTCTCCTTCTCTATCCCTCAATCAGTTTATTATTTCATGAACATTATTCTTCTCCTAGCAACTGCTGCTAGCACCTAGTCACCCTCTGATTCACTACTCCCTCAAACCCCACCACCACCACCACTACCACTCTCAGTTTCATCAATTAAACATTTAATCCCTTTTTTTGGCCTACTAGCAGAGTCATGTCTATGCCCTGATGGGATGGGCATTGCCCAGGGTGACTCCCATGTCTAGGAGTAACTGATGTTTCAGCTCAATGGGAGGTCAGTTGCAAATTTAGCTTAACACAACCATTATATCTGCTCCCTTCCTCACGACAGTGATCAAACAAAACAGCATCCAGGAATCACAAAACACACAGAGTGGCAGAACACTTCTGGAAGGGTAAGGGTTTTAAATAAGAGTTCATTTAAGCAGCTCCAGTATATTTCAAAAGTTCAGGGAGTGCATGCTCCAGAAAGGTTTGTCAATACTTTCGCCTTTCTGCACACCAAATGTTTTTGTTTTCTCTTACAGTCTCTTGACCCAGCTTCAAATGCAAGGACACTTCCATCCCTTTTTTGTTTCCTGAGAACATGACTTCCAGCTAGCCATCCAGGGATTAGCTTTACCCCACTACTGGACACTACAATCGGATACCAAATGACCAGAGGCACTAATGTCTCACAGTACACTGTCAGCCTAGATTACCCCCTTCTCATTCATATATTATATGTATTAGTATATAGCTCTTTCCCTTAAGATGGCAGGTCTTGCGGGTAGCTACCAGTCTAGGATCCAGGGTCCTGATCACCTCCTGTGGGCATCTAATCACTTTGAGGAATCCCTCCAGACTTGAAAACAATTAATGCACTGTCCTTGAGGGGGTATGCACCCAGAAAGTCTTCTAGTGCTCTCTTATGTCTCCTTGCTATCATGTTTCACTACTGTGCAACATACTTAGAGGTATGAAAGCCCAACACCCATCTGCAAAGGTACAGTCAGCCTGTAAAAAGGATATGGACCCAGAACATAATGGACCCAAAGACAGTCCCCTAGCACTGTTGTCTCCACTCTTCATTGCCCCTCCTCCATGAGGCCATGAACTGACCCTGGCCCAACACATGGGATGGCAACCAGCATCTGTCAGGCACCACACAGTGAGATCATGGGTCTCTGCTGCTATCGATGTTGTAGGCAGAATGGGGGCAAGAAGGTTCCTATGCCACCAGTAACTGGGCCCTGCTACCATCACAGGCTTGGAAGACTCCTTCTGACTGCCCTTCATGCACCATGCCACAACTCTGATGCTTCCTTATGGGATATGTCTCTGGCTCCTGACTCTTGCTGACTCCACTATTGTTCTGGGGCTGAAGAGTGACCAGGTCACCTAGACTTGGAAGCCTGACACAGTGGCTGGCCCAGTAGGCTCCCTTCAGCTATCCACCGGGCTGCATAGCATCATTCTATGATGCTGCTGCCCCACCCCTGCTTCGTGATTGTGCGCCCCCTCATTCACTTGTAGATTGACTAAGATAGCAGTAAAATGGTCATGTCAGTCATGATGCTGAGAGGAGTACTGCAGCAGTGGACTAGGTAAGGAACACAGTTGGAGGGAAGACAACCGATTAGCCTTGAAAAATACTGGTTGCCACTAGCCCTCCCCCCCAGAAGGTAAGGGGTCAAGAGAGGGGGCTGAAATAAATAAAAAAACTATAGAGAGGAAGATAGGGGTGATGTCAGGTTAGGGTGGGGGCAAGCTTAAAAAAACACAGTCAGCTCCTGGGATAGTCCCAGCCACCCCCAGTTTGTATCTTTAGCTCTGGCACTCTTTGGGGCTCAGAGGAAAGGGGAGATGGGTGGGGAAAATGTTTTACAACTTTTTTTTTTATCATTTGGGCCAAATAAAAATACCATAAATTGTTTGTTATATGAGAACTGTTCTGGAACATTCAAGAAGCCCATTTTTCCCAGTACTCAGGAAATACTATTCAACCCATGCACAGCCCAAATGAAAATGTCAGTTTTAAACCTCAGTTAAAGGAGATAGGAAATTATTTTTGCATAGTTATCTGCCCTTTCACCTTCATCCATGTCAGTTATGCATTCTGATATGCTTTGACCAATTTTTGATAAATAAATAATTTAGCTTTGGGGTGTTCTCAGAGCTACACAGAGTTCCACTCCCCTCACCAGCTACTACCGGTCAGCCTTGCCTCCATCATGGGGAAGCTAATGGAGACTATTCTTAAAGAGAGAATGGCGATCCTTCTTGGGGAGAATGGTCTCCAGGCCAATAGGCAATGTGAGTTTGTCTCAGGCAGATCCTGCCAGACAAACCTGGTTGACTTTTTTGACTGGGTGACAAGGGCACTTGATAGGGATCATACAGTGGATGTCCTGTATCTGGACTTCAGCAAGGCCTTCAACTCAGTGCCACACGGAAGTTTGACTAGTAAGCTGAGAAATCTGGGAGCAGAGGAGAAACTGGATGGATGGGTTAGGAGCTGGCTGCAGGATAGACAGCAGAGGGTAGTTGTAGGGGGAGAACTCTTGATTCCCAGACCTGTAACCAGTGGGGTCTCACAAGGCTCAGTACTAGGACTGGTGCTATTTAACATCTTCATAGCTGACATGTCGGATGGGATTAGGAGTAAGATCAGCCTTTTTTGCAGATGACACAAAGATCAGTGCAGAGGTGGATACAGTGGAAGGGAAGCAAGTACTCCAAGAGGATTTGGCAAGACTTGAGTGCTGGTCAAACACATGGTAGCTGGGATTCAATGCTAAGAAGTGCAAAGTCATGCACTTGGGAGCCAGGAACCTGGGAATTGCTACTGGCTGGGGTGAGTGTAGTTATCCACTTCAGTGAAGAAGAACGATCTGGGGGTACTAGTCACAGGGGACTTGAATTACTCAGCACATGTAGAAAGGCAGCAGCCAAGGTTAATAAGATGCTGGGATGCACTGCCAAAAGAATCATCCTTAGGAGAGAGGAAGTTATTCTGCTGCTGTACAGATCACTGATGAGACCTTACTTGGAGTACTGTGTACAGTTCTGGTGCCCCTATTTAAAGAAGGACATCAAACTACTGGAGGGAGTAAAGTGCAGGGTGATAAAGTTGATCCTTGGGCTGGGGGCACAACCCATATGAGGAAAGACTGGGGGAGCTCAACATGTATTCCCTGGAGGATAGAAGAGAGAGGGGATATGATTGAGACCTTCAAATACTTAAAAGGGCTTGAGTAGGGTTAGTACTGAGGGCATGTTTAGATTAAAGGGGGGAGACACAAGGGGACACAGTCTGATACTAGAGAGTGGAAGATTCAGGAGGGTAATGAGGAGGCACTACTTCACAGAAAGGTTGGTAGCAAGGTGGAATGTACTGCCAGAGGAGGTCATATCATTGAAATCTGTGGGCAGTTTTTAGAGGGGGTGGGACATGGGCAAAAGTAAGGTCAAAAACTCAGGGAAGCTGGGAAGGGAGAAATCATCAGAAGGGTGATAAATCAGATGGACAGGCAAGGATGGTGGGGCAGCTGCAGTAGATTCGACTGGGAGCTGTGCAGTGGAGCAGACTCGATAGACTGTGTGGCATGTGTCTGCTGGCATTTTTGTGCGTTCATATGTGTGCTTTTTCTTTTCATATTTCTTACTATACTCTGTCACTTATAACCATTTTTTCTGATACTGTACATGCTCCGTTGTGTAACCTTAGTGTAATGTTATTGTACTTGATGACTTTGTATTCAATGACGTGGAACCTTTGTAAAGGAGTCTTTGACTCAAAGGTATGTTATCCAATATTGTTCAATAAATAAATAAGACATTCTATGACATCAGTAAAACCATTCCATGCTATTCATCTGAATGGCTGGTAATGGGTGCTACTGATATCGTAGATTGTTCAGGCAGTGTGAAAAGAAAGAGCAGCAACTGCTGAGGAGAGAGGGATTCAGGGCAGTTACCAAGACAATAAAATTAGATTCCACAAAAAAGGTTAAAACCACATCAGAATATTGGATAGACACTGAAGAGACAACAGGAGGGCATCTAGAGGTGTAAAAATTGTATAAAAATTGTTTCCCATCACCTTTAAGACCAAAACAGTTAATATTGTTTAGCCCAATGTGGTAGCACATGCTAGTTCCTTCCATAACTTGATATATTCCTACACAGTATCTTACTGGCTAGTCTGGAAGGTTTCCAGAACTCCCAGAATCCATATAATACTACTTACTTAAGAGTCTTTCATGTGGATTACAGATAACCATATTTCTGTACCTGGCTTGTCTCTCCTCATATAGGAAATGCTTCATAACAAAGTATAATGAAAAAGTTATATTTTTCTGTTAGCTCCAGTGTCACAGGGCTAGTCATTCACTGCTGGGTCTACTATGTATCACTAATAGGGACTGACAACCCCCTAAAGCAGTGACATCATCATGGAACCCTGACTTCCTTCTCTTCACAGTGACAGTTAGGTTGGAACACTCAGCTGTAATTCTTTCAGTTATAAAGGATCCAATCAACAAAACAAGCTCAATCTCATGTTTATAAGGCATCTGTCAAAGGCACTGAGGAACTGTAGTTCAATAGATTTTTATTTATCGTAATGTGTCTGTTTGCCATAGACTGTATAAATACCAAGGTTGTAAGAAACTGAATTTCAGACAAGAGAAACTGTATGTTGAAACAAAATGCCCAACACATTAGTGAGGGAGTCAAATAACATCAGATTGTGAAACAGCCATAAAATTGATATAATATTTTGGGTCAAAGAATATTCTCTAAAATTAAACTCTTGGGAGGGTCCCAGTGACAATGCTGGAACTAACAGATAAAGAAATACTGGTAAGTCTAATAGAATATTTTTTCTTTCTGCGTCACCCACATTGTCACTGGGCTATTTATTTACTGCTGGGATATAATAAGCAGCACCCAGAAACTCAATGGAAGGGAGAGAATATTCTTCTAATACTTTGCTATTTATCTCGTAGCTGCTGCATGTAATGCCTTATAGTCAAGAAACAGCATCTGTGAAACTCTGCATGTCAAATCTATAATGTTTCACATAAAATACACAAAGAAGACCAGGTACTGTACTTGTCTTGCACAGGTCAGACACCGAAGCTTCTGCTCTCTCTGTCCAGAAGGCTGGCATGGCCTTGGTGCATGAGGTCCAGTCAACACCAGTGACTAAAGCCTTGTCTTCACATAATTCCTTGCCATATATGATCAATGCCCTTTAAGACAAAAGGGCATTGGAAGCTTGATGATCCCTCTTGTTGGTGTTAAAGCAGTACAAGAAGATGATCCAAATTCAGAAAAACTTGTGTTCATATCAGAAACACCTTGACCACTCTGCATATGTCTGACTCATGAAGTTCCATTTCCTCCCACTGACTGACTTTGGGCAAAAAGGGAGGAGGATTAACTCTTTGACTAATATGTAATGCTGATGAAACATTTGTAAGAAAAGGAATACATGGAGTTCAGTATTGACTAATCCTGACTGCAAACCAGGACTGCTTCCCTGCAGGAGAGAGTTTGTGTTTCTCCAATTTTGGAGCTCTGAAGAGAATAAAAAATATCCTGAAGCCTGGGGCAAAAGTTTGAAAGGTGGTACACATGCTGAATTAAGGAGTGCATGGATATCCCACAGTGGGATCTGGATCCTTGTCTACACTGGCTTGGACAAAATTTAAGACTGGGTCCAGTGAGGCTTTTTTGGTTGAACCCTTGCTGTTTAACATAGTCTGTAAAAGATGACCAGATCCCATCTCATGTTGTGGAAGTGGGCTATTTTCTATAAATCCCAATACAATGACATAGCTTATCTTTCTATTACTTTGAGCTTCATATCTTTACACATAGTAGATTTTTATAACAGGCAACTCACCGGATTAAAAGCAAATATACATTCTCACACCCTACTGAATTTAACTATATCTTACATTGAGACTGAATTTAACTTTTAGCTCATACATGCTTATAAAAAAAAATCCATAGCAAGTGGATGGATCCTCTTAACTTAATTATTTACCTAACTTCATTACAATAAATGTATTCCTTACTGTAATATATCTAAAATTTGATTGGTATTTATTGTCTGACTAAATTTATTCCATTTTTTGTCACATTTGTTATTGTTTTTTAACAAAACATACTGGACTTTTTCTACCCTGTGAATGGAAACCATAAAATTCATTCACATGCTATATCCAGGTGGTTGAAAATCTTACCATTTGCACAGAAAACATTTGCAAGCATCAATTAGTCACAGGATAACCAAAGTGTTATTATGTGGGATGCTATTGTGGTATGAAGGGCCGGTACCCAACATAACACAATCAATGGTCTTCACTAAGTGTATTCCTGTAGACAAATTCAGTGTCCATAATATTTTTACCAGAATATGTCCAAGGTTGGATACAGTAATAGCATGTGCTCCAATGTGCCCACAGCAGTTTTACATCTTTGGCAAAAGTTACTGACTTTGGAATTCATTAAAATTAAATGGTAGGCAGTGTAGTAATTTCTATGAAGTACATTAAAATATATTTGTTGCAATTTAGTGGATACAGTGGCATCCCCTCCTGGTATAGTTTATGATTTTTTGCCAGTCCTGTCTTGAGATGATTTTGTTTGCCATTTTTTGCCATTTGGTCTTCAGCTCTATGAAGGTATGTGAAAGACTGGTTGCTAACAGTTCATAGACTCTGGCGAGGACCTTTTGATATGTAGTAAATGAAAATATTTGCTCTTGAGGATTTTTTTTAGGGCAAGTTAAATTGCCCGTATTTTGTCTAATGTAATTTCTAATGTGTAAGTACCTGAAGAAGTCTGTTTGAGGAAGTGAATTTGTTTTCTTCAGTGTTTGAAAGTCCATTAGGCCTTTAGAGCCAAGCAAATTACCTACAGTATTTTGATCTCCATAGATGTATTAGCATTATTGATTGCAATCAAGCATTAATATAGTAAACATAACATTCCAGGAGTGTGCCCTTTTCCAGGGCAGCTGCATGTGAAATACTCTTTACAGAATGAGAATGTCTCATGTGCAGGTAAAGCGAGTGCTGCAATTGGTAGAGAGGTCTCCCTCAATCAGTAATGGAAGACATGAATGTGTCCACTATCCCTGAAGGTTTCACCTCTCTGAACCAAGCTGACTGCTGTGGCTAAGCTGAATTTGGGTGCAGCACCAGACTGATTTAGCAGGTTGTGTTGTAAAGGAAGTTACGGAGGCAATAGAGACCTGTACTAGGAAAAAAACAAGAAGGCCGGGGCAAAGAAACCCAGCTGGCTCTCACCGGAGGTCAGGGAAGGGGTGAGAGCAAAAAGGGTAGCATTTTGGAAGTATAGGAAAATGGGGAAGGGAGAAGATAAAGATGTATACAGGGAAAAGTCTAGGGAGGTCACCAGACTGGTCAGGGGGAGCCAAAGCATCTAGAGAACTGAGACTGGCACAGGGGATCAAAAGAGGAGAAAAATACTTCTTCCATTACATAGGCAAGAAATGGAGAAGCAAAGACCAGCTTGTGAGGATCAAAAAAGATGGGGGAGTGAGAAGGGAGGGGAGTAGGCAGAAGCACTGAATGAGTACTTCTGCTCTGTATTCACGCAGGAGAAGGAGGGGCAAATACTCAGGCAAGTGGGGTGGGTAAGGGGAGAGGATGACAGATATAGGGATTACAGAGGGCAGGGTACTGGAGGGTTTGAGGGCATTAAGACTGGACAAAGCACATGGGCCAGATGGCACTCACCCTAGAATACTGAGTGAACTGGCAGAGATCCTTGCAGGGCCACTGACCTACCTGTTCAATACCTCCTTGGACACAGGATGTGTACCACAGGACTGGAGAATGGCCCAAGTGGTGCCCATCCATAAAAGTGGGCCAAAGGATGAACTAGGGAACTACAGGCTAGTAAACCTCACTTTGATCATGGGCAAACTCTTGGAGACCATCCTAAAGGAGAGGCTTGGGAGCTTCTTGGAGGCAAACGGTATCCAGGATGACCAGCAACACAGGTTTGTCATGGGCAGATCATGCCAGACAAACCTGGTAGAGTTCTATGACTGAATGACAGGGGAAGTAGACAAGGGCCATGCTGTGGATGTCCTATACTTGGACTTTAGTAAGGCCTTTGATTCAGTGTCGCATGGGAGATTGGGGGGGAACTGGAGTATGTGAGGGCAGGACCAAAAATGGTGACCTGGATCAGGAACTGGCTGAGGGGGAGACAGCAAAGGGTGGTGGTAAGGGGGGAACTCTCATCACCAAGAGCGATGATGAGTGGGGTACCACAGGGATCCATGCTGGGACCAGTACCATTCGGGATTTTCATTGCAGATATCTTGAATGGGATCTTCAGCAAAATCAGTCTGTTCGCAGACGATACCAAGATGAGAGCTGTGGTAGATGACATGGGGGGGAGGCGTTGCAGGAGGACCTCAAATCAAAAAGCTTCAGGAGTGGGGTTCAACACGAAGAAGTACAAGGTTCTGCACTTTGGAGCCAAGAACTGGGGAGGGATTATCACTTAAATGTGGTTCAGTTGGGTTGCTCCACAGAAAAAAAGGACCTAGGGGTGATCATAACAGGGATCATGAACAACTCTGTTCAATGCAGAAGGGCAGTGGCAAAATCCAACAAAATTCTGGGGTGTATAGCTAGAGGGATCTCTCCCGATGTAGGGAGGTTATCCTGCCCCTGTATAGGTTGCTGATCAGGCCCCTCCTGGAGTACTGCATGCAATACTGGCACCTGATCCTGAAGGAGGACATCAGAATGTTGGAGGAGGTACAGCATAGAACTACAAAGATGATCCAAGGATTGAAAGGAAAGCCATATGAAGAAAGGCTGGGGGAGTTGAATATGTACTCTTTGGAAGAGAGGAGGGACAGAGGAGATATGACTGAGACCTTTAAGTACCTGAAGGGAATAAACAAGACTAATACAGAGAGGATTTACCAGAGCAGAAAGGAGAGGGGCATGAGAGGACACCAACTGAGATTGGAGGGGGGGTAGATTCAGAAGAGAGATGAGGAGATATTGTTTGATGGAAAGAGTGGTGGACAAGTGGAACTCCTGCCGAGTGATGCAATGGCCTACAAGATGGTAGACAGCTTCAACGGGGGTTGGATTGGGGATGGGGAAGGGTTAATAGGATGGGGGAAGGGAGGGGCAGCAGCATTATAAGGTGCTAGCTGCACACTTGAGCATACTCGATAGACAGTGAGGCCTGTTTCTGCTGGCATTTTCATATATTCATATGTAAGTCTGTATAGTACCTTAGGAGGAGGTAGTTTAGCATAATGGTTAAGGGTGCTAAGCTGCAAACCTGGAGACCTGGGTTTGAATCCCATCAGCCCCCACTTACACACTGTGTGACTCTGAGCAAGTCACTTAACTTCCTTGTGCTCCCAGGTTATACCTGGAAACAAGCTCCTGCATAGTATGCCTTTTCTGGTTAGACAATTTCCCCTTTCCCTTTAACTGCTATACTAACACAATCAAAAAAACATGGCCTTCTTGGCTACTCCAGTGCCCAAAAATAAACCATCCATGTGACTGGCGAATCTTCCTGGGCACCACCAGAAGAGAAGGGAACAGACAATAATTTAATAAACCTGAAGGGAAGAGCATCCAGTACCTCAGCTGTTGGATTCCTGTACTGGCTGAACATTTTGGAACCTCATTATTGTTCCTGGATGCAAAGAGATCTATGTCTGGAATCCTGAACAAACTGGCTACTGAGACAATCCACTTGTGATATTAGCTACTCTGCCAAAGGATCACTGTAAGCAAACTCAGGTTGCCCTCTGCTTAACTGAGTAGTGTGTACACTTCCATCAGCATCCTTGCATTTCTTGTGTTGCCTCATATGTAGGCTACTTTATTGATTGATTGATTGATTGATCAAACTATTTACACTGATAACTGGGAAAGACATACTAAACTGAGGCTCATCCCCATGTGTAACCCAGAGGAAGGTTACAGAATAAAACTACAGACAGAATATAATTAAAGTGTCATTGTAATAAACGAAGGGAGTGCTCTGTAACGTACGCTGCATGACTGAATCAAACACTACTGACCTTTGGCCGTAATTGACTGGAAAACTATGTGGGGACACGAACACTATCCTCAGCTCTAGAATATAGCTGGGAACCCTGTACCTCCTGGCTCCAAATCACAGAATCAGAATCTGACCAAGTACGGTGTCCCAGCTTTTGAGATGTGTCATGATCAGCAAAATGAGCGGTGCTGTGGTCAGTCATGGGGAGCTCCTCAATTTCAGGATATTGTTCCATCATTCCATGGATTGTCACACTGAGTTTGGCAACCAGACTGGTATTTGTTATTGTTTCATGCAAGAAACATGTGAGCCAGACAAAAAGAAATGCAGATGCCTCAGGAGACTGGTGCAAATAACTACTTCTACAGAGGCATTCAATAAACCCAGAATTTGAGGCATCTGTGGGTTTAAACTATTTTCTTGACCTGAACTGATAGATCTCCATCTGGGAGTCCCACATTTTTATCCTGGGAGAAAAATACTCAAATTGGATTGGTTCTGAAATTTATGCCCTAGTGTTCCAGAGACTATGAAGGTGGAAAGGAACCCAATTCCATGTTCATTATCCAATCGTGTTTATGAATGACCTGCATGATCCACTGAACCAACTGAGAAACCAACTCTTCTGTTGGCACTCTGATCAAGAGCGGTCCTGATTCAAATATCCCTGGTGTTCAATCCACTGGCAGAGAGCACTATAACTATTAGAACCACTGGAAACACCCCAGCAGAACTGATACCAGCCAGAAGCAGAGAATCTGGCACTGAAAATATTGGCTTCAAATTGCAATCCTAAAAAGCTTTCATGTGACCAATGGATCATTTTGTGTAGGTATGCATCAGCTGCACCACTGCCGTAATCAAACTCAGAAATTCAGTTTCAACCAAATGGCCTCCCAAGGTGTTTTGGGACCTTTAGGTTAAGCATCTACTGAATTCTCTGGACCTCTTAATGACAAAGAAGAAAATGGAGAAGAATTCATGCTTCCCTTTTCCATGTAGGATCCAGGATAATTGCTTCTATATAGAGCTGGAGACTTGGAAACTAGTTCTCTGATTTTAGGAATGGATGATTGAAGAAATACCCCCTTAGGGAAATGGGAGAATTATATCTCACACTCCATGCAAGGGGTCCCCACCACTCAGGCATCTGATGAGATCTGGGCACTTTTGTCATAAAACTACTGAAGTTGTTCATTCAGGGGCTGTGGGCTGATGGTTTCATACCTCAGCAGTCAGTTGCATTAAGATGAAAGAAAGAAAGAAAGAAATAAAGAAAGAAAGAAAGAAAGAAAGAAAGAAAGAAAGAAAGAAAGAAAGAAAGAAAGAAAAGCCACACACGCCATTATAGCCAAAGGTGGTGCCTTCACTCAGATAAACCGATAACTGACTGCAATAGAAAAAAGGTGCACAAACCAAGCAGGATAAATACAGTAATAAAATAACTAGAAATATGTTATGGGCAGAAAAGCATCAAAAACACCAAAACACGCCTATGTAATGCTGCAAGGTTTCATCAAGGGGTAGAACTCTGTGCTTTTAACATTTATTTCATGTCTCATTAGTATGTAAGCAATTCATGTTTAAATGAACCAAAAATGTTTTAGCCCAGAGAACAGCTGTAATTTTATTTGTCCCTAATAAACCATGCTTATTATCTCATCCCTCCATGATTGTTAAATACTTATTTAAAACTTTATCCCCCACCATATATTCAGGCAGTATAGCACAGTGATTTAAGGCTCTGATCTGCAAACCTGGAGCCATGGATTTGAATCCCACAGTCCCCACTTGCATACTGTGTGACCCTGAGCAAGTCACTTAACTTCCTTGTGCTCCCAGGTTGCACTTGTAAACAAGCTTTCAGCTTGGTGTGTCTCTCCTGGTAATATATATATATATATATATATATATTAGTAACATAGCAATATAAAAAACAATAACAATCATTGCACATGGTCCCAATAATTTGTAATACATTTTTCATTTCCAGCTGAGGCATGCAGATAATTCACCATTACCTGTCAGACAAAAGATAGAACCAGTGCAAAACAGAAAAAGATAAAAATACCTGATGAGGAAAGGGGAGGAAAAAAGTAGAAAAAACAGAGAAAATGTAGAATAAAGCATAAGGGGCTGAGGGAATGCAGTGAAACACTACCAAAAAAGAAAAAGCACAGGGGAAAATGAAAAAATAAATAAACAAAATGAGGCAAGGGTGGGTGCAATACCAACAGTGAATGAATGAATAAAAGCAAGAAAAGTTCATATTATGAAAATGAATAAAGCTAATAGAAAAGGAACAGTGAAAAAGACTAAGAAAAATGTGTGCAATGTGAGATCCCATAATTTAATGAAAATTATAACATTGGTAAATAACTCGGGCATGAATAATTATACTGGACAAAAATTGTTCTGCACACCTCCACAAGCTGGCCTTATTTTCCAGTATTTATAATTTACTCTGTTGAGGCTGCAAATACTTGAATACCTCTGCCCAAAGGCAGTAGTAAGTACAATGTCCAAAATAATAATGATTGCAGTGTAGGAAATCATTTTTCATACAAATTGATTCACTCCAACATATCCCTACCACATAGTGTATCCTTCAAAGCTGCATTTTTGTCTAAGCAGTTATGGAGTACTAGTACAGAATCTACTTTATGTGAAATAACAACATGTACACCTTTGTCTGCTCTGTATTATTATTTTGGTCATTGTATTAATGTCTTTGAGCAGAGTTATTCAAGTAGTTGCCCTCACAGCAGAGTAAATTACAAATGCTTGAAAACAAGGCCTGCTTGTGGAGGTGTGCAATATGTAAGGTACAGAATTTTCCACAGGGCAGTTTTGTCCAATATAATTGTTCATGCCCAAGTTACTTACCGATGTTAGAATTTTTATGCGATCTCACATTACACACATTTTTCTTCTGTTTTTTCACCATTTCTTTTCTACTATCTTTATTAATTGTAAGGGAGAGAGCGATTATGAATGGAATTCAGTAGATTCCTTGGCTTGTTGTGCTATTGTAGTAACATCAAACTGCTGCTGTACCACCTTGAGTATGTCGCCATGCTTCACTCTTGAGGTCCACTTGGTTGTCATGACAACCTCTTGAAGTCAACACAGAGTTGTTGTGCACTGTTTCCCATCCATTATCCTCTATATTTTTCACTTTCCTTGCATCTATTCATTCAATGCCTGTTGGTACTGCAATGCTCCCCCTTGCCCCACTTTGTTATTTATTTATTCATTTTTTATTTCCCCCTCTGCTTTTTCCTTTCTGGTAGTGTTTCACTGCCTTCTTATTTTCCCCTCCTATTATGCTTTATTCTACATTTTCTCTGTTTTTGTACTTTTTTCCTCCCCTTTCTCCATCACATCTTTTTACCTTTTCCTGTTCTGCACTTGTTTTATATTTTGTCTGACAAGTAATGGTGACTTCTCTCTATGCATCATCTGCAAATGAAAACTGTATTATGAATTACTGAGACCACAATCAGTGATTTTTAATGTTTTCATATTATTGTGCTTTTAATATATGGTGGGGGTAAAGTTTTAGATGTACTTAAGTATTTAACAATCAGGGAGGAGGAATGAGATGCTAAGCATGATGTATTAGGGACAAATAGAATTGCAGCTTTTCTCTAGGCTAAAATAGGATTGATTCATTTAAACATGAATTTCTTACATATTAGTGAGATGTGATATAAATGGGCACTGTTGAATGCACAAAGCACCGCCCACTGATGATGCCTTGCAGCACTATGTAGGGGTGCTTTGGCATTTTTTGATGTTTTTCTGACTGTAATAAATTTCTAGTCATTTCATATTTATCCTGCTCAGTGTGTGTGCCTTTTTCTGTCTCAATTGGGTCCATCAAAACCTTTACAGAGTAATGAACTTCCGTCTAGCTGTGCCTTGAAATAAGAGAAAGCAGCTGTATTTTAATGATTTGCAAACCCCTAAATGGTTGAATATTGCTGCAGTATGAACAATAATGATATGTTAATAACTTAGTTCATGGAACACTTTAGTGAGGTTTACTGTTCATTAAAGCTTGACAGCTAATTTTAGTTATCCTTAGAGTTTTAAAGGATTTCATATAGCTGCATGAAAAAAGGAATACTGTATCTTCCAAGAAGGGAACAATCAGAAAAAGAAGCATGGAAATCTGACCCATAGACCAAAGCTTCGGTCATATAGATTACATGGCCACCACAGCAGCAGCATAACCTCTAGCCACAAGCTGACATAGCTCCACTTGGGATCCCCACCATGAAAAAGCTGTCATATGAGCTAAATTGACAGAATGACACACAGGAATGTCCTTTGACCTGTTAACCACTATTGCCATCATTCATTCATTCATGTAAGGCTTGCACTACCCACACCAAGGCTGAGGACATTCATCAGTATGTGCCCATGGTTGAGCAGGCATGTTTCAAAGCAGCTTCTAAATGTCATAATTAACATCTGTCAGGGCAGCTGCTCCTTCACTGGGATGACAGTCTGCCTGATCGCTGAAGAGATGGCTGCATCTGAACAGGTGGAGCCTCCCATTTTTTTCATTAATAAGTCATACAAAACATACAAACATATGAAAATAGCCAGCAGAAAAAGACCTTACAGTCTAACTAGGCTGCTCAAGGTTGCAGACCCCCCCCCCCCACCAGCCTCCTGAAATAATTGTGCTTTGGCCACTTCCAAGCCAATTGAATTTCTTTTGACTAAACTGGCCCACTATTTGTTTCTTGATTTCTGCAGAAATACTCACCTATGGGGAGGCGTTTAGGTGCATTCCCTGAAGATGACAAAACCAGGCTCATGTTCAGCAAATCAGAAGACTGAGTCTCCAATAGCTGTAAAAATACTGCAAGTCTCTACAACTGGAAACCAAGTACATTGACTAACAACAAGACAGGATCAAGGATGTGTGCAGCTCCTTTACCCATTCTTCTTTATCTTTCCACCTTTAGAATCTGCAGGGTCACCCAGATGCTGAAGAGCTGTAGGGTTATCATTGTCTTGGCGGCCCTCCAGATTCTTTGGCTGAGGAAAAGTACCTTGCCTGAATGAATCAGAAAAATATTGTACTTTCCTTTAGTCTCTTTACCTTCAGAATCTGCAGGGACACCTATATTCTGAGGATACAGAAGATTATCATTGCCTGAGAAGCCTTTCAGGTAATCTGGCTGAGGAATGTTACCTCGCCCGGACAGATCTTAGGGTGATTTCAAATCAGGAAAGGCATCTTCCTCACCCAAGTCATCTAAAGAATACCTTGATACATCTGGATGTGTCTGCCCTACCCCCACAGAGGAAGGTGTCATGTGTGGTTTAGATGTTTTCAGTTGGCAACCTTTGAGTCCCAGATAATGGATCTTCCCTTTGAAGATCTTTTTGAGATAGCAGATAAGGGAACTGTGTAACTTTTGACTCAAATTGCCCAAACTGTAGCCAGATACATCTTCCCTTGAACCACTAACAGTCTGTGGATACAGAGCCATAAATGTGACTGGTGTAGCTGGTACAGAATGGACAGAACTTACCATGTGGAAACTAGCACTTTTATGACACACTCTGCATTTTTCTTTGAAAGAAAAAGAGACTGCGAACACCAGGGTGCTATTCTGTTTCAAATCAGTGAGTAGAAATAATGGCTACATCCACAAATGCCTCTGCTGCTGCCTCAGAGAACTACCTTAAATGTCTATACCTTTAGTATGAGCTCACATCAAAATGGTGTGCACGTTATGTCAATTTGTGCACTTGCATCGATTTGCTCACTTGTGTCACTTTGTGCACTTCTTTCCTGCATTTGTTTAATTTTTTCACAAGCTGCATCATTTGTTTGCACTTTCATCAATTGGTGTGCAGTTTCCATCCGTCTGTGCATTTACATCAATGTTGGTGCAAATTGCATCACACTGTGCACTCTTTTCCTGCAGTTTTGTCAGTTAGCTCACTTTGTGCCAGATTGTGCAATTGCATCAATTTATTTTAACAGATGCATCAATTGTTGCACAACTTTCTCCATTTGTGCAAATCCACTGACAATAATGCATTTGTAACAGAAAATGGTGTAATTTGCATCAAAATGTGTCAGCAATGGATGAAAGTCAGAAAATGTCTAAAAACCACAAAAAAGTGTGCCAGCATGTGGATAAAACAAAACACTGAGGAAAAGTCACCTTAGAACCATCTACCTAGAGGAGAAAAACTGAGCAGACAACACTGAAAGGGAAGGAAAGTACCCTAAGAGAAAAAAATGTTTAAACTCAAATTGATCATCAAAAGCAAAGGTAACATACAGTGAAGTCAGCCAGGATGCAACGCTCTTATCACAGTTTCTGCCAGTGACATGCTGCAGAATACTGCAGAAACAAAGTGTAATATGATGGCAGTTACTCTGATTTGTCAAATGAAGTGTGACGTGCTTATTTATTTATATATTTGCTTTTGGTAACTGGTTAAGTGCACTGGGCATAGCAATGCCTATTTTCAGGCACAATCCGGGACGGTACAAATAACAGTTTGAAGCAGTACAACAAACAGTAATAACAGAAGATACAGGTACAAATACAATTACCAGTGAGACAGAAATACAGCTGGGACAAAAGCAAGAGAGATGCAAGTGCGAGTTCAGCAACATTCAGGATACAAAATACGAGAGATATCATTACAAACATTTTACAAAATACAGTAAAAGTATATTTAAACATTGCCTTAAGTAGGAACACAGTAGAGTCAAACTGTGAGCAACCACAGGACTAAAGGTCATAAGAAGCACAAGAGTGCTAGTTTAGAGAAAATATCCATGATCGAGACCAGGGTATATGTGCTATATTGTTGACCAGAAAGGCATGGATATAGAGGAGGGAGAAGCAGGAAATTAAGAGAGAGGGGGTGTAAGCGGGTGTGAGCCTAGAGAAAGCAAGGGCAAGGCTAGAAAGAAAGAAGGCAGGAAGCCAGGTTGAGAGGAAAGATGGAGGAGAGAAGGGCAGCAGTAGGTCGAGACATGGCTGCCAGGAGTTAGATGCTGGAAGGTCTAAGGTGGGCGAAAGCATGTGCAGAGGGTTGAGACTAGTAGATGAATGTGGTACAGCCTCTTAAAACAGGTATGGGTCAGAGCAAAATGAATGTCTTGGGGAACGGAGTTCCAATATTTAGGTGTCGCACACGAGAAAGCCCACGCACCCATGGCCGTTTTACATCTTGGAATGTGGAGGGAAGCTAGGTCAGTGGATCTATGCCCATAGGAGATGGTTTGAGTCCCCAGCAGGCAGGCAAGGGATTGAGGGAGACCTGATCTGACAGTACCACCAATGAGAGATCCAAGGGACTTGAGCCAATAGGCAGTAGGGGACAGCCATTTTAGATAAGCATAAAGTTAGCAGTGGTGCTTGTAACGAGGGGATGTGGTGGCATAGTGGCAGATATCATTATAGGTGGTATCCCACTTGTGAAGAGTAGTTTCTGATGCTCCTAGGTAGGTGACTGTGCCATAGGCTAGTGCTGGGTGCAGAATGCATTGAGCAACAGCAAGTCTAGCTGATGGGGTGAGGGCATAACTGGTCCGCTATGCACTTCCAAGCTTGGCATTAACGGACTTACAGGTAGCAGTAACGTGTTGATCAAAGTCCAGAGATTCGTCAAGCAAAATGCCTAGGTACTTGAAAGAGTTAGTGTTGGCCAATGGTGAGCCATCAGTGCATAAGATATTGAGAGGATTCTGGTTTGTTTTGAGTCTGGCACAGGAGCCAAAAAGCATGGATTGTGTTTTGCCTGCATTAACAACAAGGTTTTTTTCAATCATCCAGGACTGAATGTGGAGGAAGTCTGAGGACAGAGAGTGATTTAGGTCTGAGATGTTCCTGGCACTGGAATAAAGAACTAGGTCATCTGCGTACAGCAGTGATGAGCAATCTGGAGAGAGCAAGGGGAGGTCATTATCGAAGATGGAAAAAGTAGGGGACCCAGGATGGATACTTATGGAACACCAATATGTATGGTGGAGGGATCAGACAGGACAGAATTGTAATACACAGCCTGCCTCCTGTTTGACAAGTAGTTATTAAACCAGGCTACAGCATCTGTAGAGAAGCAAAGAGAATGGAGTTTGATGAGGAGAACAGAGTGGTTTACAAGGTCAAATGTTTTGGTTAGGTCGATGAAGATTGGACCAGTCAGGAGACCTTTATACATTGCAGAATAGATATCATTTTTGAATTTCAGGAGGGCCGTAGTAGTGCTGTGGCCTTTACGGAAGCCATGCTGGGAGACAGAGAGGAGGTTGTGGTCCTGTAGAAAAGAGATGGTTTGCTTGGCAACTAGTTTTTCGAGTATTTTGCTAAGAACAGAGAGAATAGCTATAGGCCAGTAGTTGGCAATTTCCTTGGGGTCCCCTTTTTTAAATATTGGAGTAACTCTCGCTATTTTTCAGATACTAGGGACAGAGCTGTGGCATAGTGACAAGTTAAAGATTTGAGCTAAGGGTGAGGCAATACTGGGGGCAGCCAGTTTCAGGAGCCTGGGTTCAAGACCATCAGAGCCAGTACCAGTGTCATCAGGGATGGCTTGTAGAATCTTTTGGACTTCCAGTCTGGTAATGGTTTGAAATCTAAAAGGTGGGTGGTTGTGCAGTGACTCATTGTCCTTGGTGGGGGGAGAGCTGCACTGGGGGGAAAAGAGACAAGTATTTGGATAAATCTGAGAAGTGGAGATTAAAGGAGTTTGCAATGGTGGCCAGATTATTGCAGTGCACACCATTTAAGATCATATCATTTGTATTTCTAGTGTGTTTGGCTCCAAGGAGTGTTTTTATATGAGACCAGAATCTCCTGGAATCACCTGCAGCATTTATCACAGAGCACTGCATCCTGGCTGACTCCACTGTACTTATCTGATGTCCTTATACATTTATAGGCATAATGGCAAAACATCCAGACATCCAACAGCAGCTGGGGTTAAAAAAGCAGGAGCCAATTACTAAAAACAAAAGGCACACTTTAAATCTAAAACCCTGCTTATTAGAAACAAACAGGATTCTCTAACAAGAGTTACCACAGTGGAAAAATAACAAAAGTTATGCAGTGCACTTCAAGTAGGAGAGCCCTCTGGCTGTGCTGCTTGTCCCTTCAACACACTAAGCAACTGAGTGGGCTGTCAATGTGAATGGGAAGGAGTCAGGGCTCCATGACGATGTCACAGCTTTGGAGGGGTTGATCTTTATTAGGGATGCATGGAAGACCCAGCAGTAAATGAATAGCCCAGTGACAAAGAGGACTGACACAGAAAACAGTAAGAAATATTTATGAAAGTATAAAGGGAACAGCGGATGCTCCATTACTGAGCTAGTACTGTGCCACAGCTTTCTGGTACCTCATTGTAGTGGAGCTGAGAGCCTCTCATTGGGTTAGCAGGTCGCACCTCAGGTGTTGCTTTACATGGAAGCAGGTAGCTGGCTGCTTTTTGCATTACTTTCTGCATCAGTTTCAGTTCCTTTCATACTCAGTGTCATTCCAGTGCCACTAAAAAGAAATGTTTTGATTTCTTGCAGATCAACTCTAAGGAAGTTACGTCCAGAAGATATGTTTGAGACCTGGGTAAGGAAGAAGCTGAAAACCTTAATGAAGAAGAAGACACTAATTGATTCTTGGTGTACAGTACAAGGAAATAGAGCATTTGTGTTCACATAGACACATAGAATCTGTTAGAAGAAAAAGACCAGTGGTCCACTGAGATGCCCTGACACTACCTATTTTGTACCAGCCTGACACAGGCCAGGACTACACTGAGTGCCCTATTATAGTGGCCTTGCCTCATTAATGTTTTTAGGTTAATATAAATGACAGACCATATCCCAGGACATCGAAACATAGGATATAAGAGGCAGAAAAAGAGCAAGAGGGTCATCCTGTCCATCCTCTTGCCATCTTAGCGGTTGGACCCATCATGTGATTTGTTATAGATACAATGTGTTTGTTTACATAGTGTTTTGTTTTCATAATGGTCCTGGCACTGAGGAGAGGGAAAACTGCCTTTAGTGGAAACCTCTAGGAACAAATGGATCTTCCTGTTCAGACGTACAACATTATAGTGTATGGCTTGGCATTGTTGTGTATGGAAATCCATATGCTCAAAAACTTTGTTCTGCTGCAGTAGTGACATAACCACTACAGCAGAAAGACTTTTCATTCTTCTTTAGTAGTTGCATTGCAGCACAATGCACCTGGCTCAGTGGTTATCAGTAGTGTTACTGCTGCACTCACTAGACTGAAGCATGCGGTCAGTACTGTTAAAATAATATATTATGTTCTGGCAGGACTTACAGGCTAAAAAAAAGTAAATATGTGAAATGGGGTGGGAGCAATAGTTGGTGATAATAGTAGTAGCCAGTGATAGAGGTGGCAGATTTGCAGTGATGACCCCCGGTCATCACTGCAAACCTGCCACCTCTATCACTGGCTACTACTATTATCACCAACTATTGAGAGTGATCCTCATTGAGTCTGTAACTGAAAGCTGAAGCTGTTTTCTTTTTTTAAATGTAAACTGGCTATGATTTTGGTTTCCTATACACTATATAAAACAAAGTACGGGAAACCATACATGCCAAGGCTGTTTTCCCATCTCATGGTCACGATGGTGACAGGGATCTCTTAAGCTTCACTCTCAAGGTCATTCTGTCATGATAGTAATCACTCAGTGGTAAAATAGTCTTGTCGTTCATGGTTTCCCATACATTATTCAATATATGAATGATTGGTTCATTAAAATGACACTATCTTAATTTGCTTAGTTCTCATAACCTGTACAATTACATTCTTTAAAGAATTCATGCAAAATACTGCAACTTTAAACATCTCTATACTTTATCACACAGAACTCTCTGACAGCTTGTTTCACATACCCACTACCCATTTTCCATTTTGTAGCAGTGAGGAAGCATATCTCAGTACACTTTTGTGCCATTTTGGGGTGGTAGTCAAAAATGTTTTTCACCTAAACATTTAACAAGTATGCATCGTTTAGAATAATGTTGCAGTTCTTGTCTCCAGACCTTCAGAGGACACTATAGTAACCCTGTGGTTTGTTTGCAGGAAGATGACATGGATGGGATCCACATTGTAGCCTTTGCTGAGGAAGATGACCCCGGTATGTATTTCACCAAAAAACTGGGTTCTGGTTTCACACCTGTTAAGAAAAGTGCTTTACATGTGAGGTGAAAGCAGTCAGTGATAACCAAATCAACTTCAACTTTATTTATAAAGCGCAATTCAAAATATCAAAGCGCTTCTACAATAATTATATAGCAGTTAACATAGATAAATAATAAGAAAAAATAACCATCACGAAAAGTCACTGCAAGATGGTCCATGTGCCCTCTACAATCTGTTGCAACACATCAATGTGCACAAAAAGTTAAAAATAAGTATTTTAAAACTTAAAGAGCCAGTGTAGTGCCTGAAATTAATATTAACTGCCCAAAGTAATGAACTATTACTTCTTATACCTAAATTATTATTTTTTTTTTCTTTTCAGATTAGATGGTTTTCTACCAAACATTAGTTGGTGTGATGTGAGAAACAGTACTCTGCCAGCAGGCTGATATAGCGAGTTCTGGTCCTCCTCAGTCATGCCCTTTAACCTCACTGACTGTGACATCACAACTTGCCGAAAACATCCACTCGCCTGCTGCAGGATCGGTCACTTGTGATGTCACAATAAGTAAGGTCACAATGCTGTGGTATGAAGAGGAATAGAACTAGGTATTTCAGCTTCTGGGTGACGTACTACTCTTTACATCACACCTAATCAGGTAGAACACCTAATTAACAAATGGAAAAAGCAACATGTTTCAGAAGTAAAAAAAAGAACAACTGACTACTTTTAGAAAGTAACAACATTTTCTGCCAGCTATTTTTGGCACTACTAGCTCTTTAAATTAATTAAAGAGTTAGAGAGAAACAACAGGACATCATACTGGTCGCTGTGTAATTGATGGTCTGGTCCAGTTATATGGGAAGCTGTTTCATCAGTTTTCAAAGCTATTGCTTGGGATCAGTTGCTCTTTTATATAGTACTTGTGTGCAATAGGTGCCAATACCTGGTGCTTCTGGTACAGGAGACTTAAAGAAGTCACACCAACAAGCTACTTATCCACCCTTTCCTTCTTTCCCTACCCCCCCCTCTTTTCCCTCCCCTCTCTTATTCTACCTGGGCACTCTAACCTCCCCTTCCCCCAATTGCTTCTACCTTAACATACCCCTTCACCCATCTCCAGACAAGGTTTTCCGAGCCCGAGGAACTGCTACCTCTCACCTCTACTCTCCCCTACTCACCACCTATCCTGGTCTACTCACCACCTCCCTCTCCCTCTACTCCTCTACACCAGCTCTGCTCCGTAGCTGTCAATCCATTGTTACCCCATCCCCTCTGCTATCCATATCAAGGACCTGTACTGTCAGTAGTTTCTAGCACCTGTATATGCTTGTGATTCTTTGTAACTGTAATTTGCTCTCTCTTTTCTTCAGTGTCCTGGTGAGGAATTTCTGTAAATGAGCTGGTAGCTCAAAGGTTGTAATCCGAGAATTCAATAAATAAATAAATAAAACATCAGTTATATGCAGTGTAAAAGCAGCATTGTAATGAAGAAGCAAAGAGGAGAAAGTACAGGGTACTGAGGAACTGTTTTCGTTGACAGCAAGCCATTGCTTAACACAGAAACATAGACTCTGTCAGCAGAAAAAGTCCTGTTGGACCATCTTTTCTTCCCATTTCTACCTACCTAATGCTGAATGAGAGATTAATTTTTGTTCTTTGCGTTTTCAAATACATTATCCATCCCATAAGTATCAGAGTGGCTCACTTGGTAGTCTTCTGTGCTTTGGGTCAGAAGGCTATGGGTTCTAGGTTCTGATACCAGGGACTTCTGTTTACACCCAGTGCTGACACTGCAGTGTAGCAACCACAGGGGTGGGGGTACTGTTGTAGGGGCCATAGTAGTAGTAGTAAAAGTAGTAATATTGTGGAATTTTTATTGCTGCACCAAAAAGGGCTGAATTAATACAAATTATGAACTGGATAAAAATAATTGAGGAAGCTGATTGGCGGAAAGGTCATTGAAGCCGTGATGATATCGGGCTGCATACTCAGAGCTTCAAAAACCTCTGGCCACCAGCCTCCTCAATGGCAAATTTACTCCTCTCCTACATCATTCCCCATGTCCCTCAGTGTGCCTCACACAACCCCATGCAAATGCCAACGACCACTCGCAACAAACTGCCCCACATCCCATTTAAGAACAACCTGTTTCCACAACCACATTGCTGCCGACTAGGCCTTCTACAAAAAAAAAATCTGTCCAAGGGCAATGGGTACATATCCCCTTTGAAATCGCAGTCACTACAACCAGTTCCTCACTCGCTGCCACTTGCATTTTCGAAAGCAGCAACCTATTGCAACAGCTCACAAGTGGCAGCAATGGACTAGTGTTTTTCTTTTCTAACTAAACAAAAGACTAATCAGAGATTCGTGACCAGAACAGCAACTGAGCATGTTCCATTTCAAATTACATCGGGCACTGGCTGGGTTGATGAGAGCGAGTGACAGCTTACATGCTGTCAGAAATCACACAGCCCAGCCATGGCCACTCATGATATCCAATGGGATGGCATGACTCACCGCTCCAGTCACAATTCAAAGCAAAAAAAGAAAACAGAGAACGAAAGGTCCCAAACACAACACACCATATGGATGTTCTTTTTAATACCACTTCTACTTGCCTGCCGGTGGCTTCCTAGCAACAGCCACTCCTTCAACTCATCAACTGGCAGTGAAAAAGTGAAAGTGTCCACCTTGTCATTGTGCTTTACACAGATCAGGTTTTGCTGAGAAAACACACACACATACATCTTCACTCAGCCCCAGAGCAAGCAGCAGCAGCCCCAGGTCAAAGATAGACAGAACATATTTCACATCCTGGAGTACTGCTGTGAGAATCAGAAAGAGTTCAGAGCTCCTCCATGAACTCCACTTTCAATAGTGCCACCTGTTGCACAGAGCCCTCCAGGAACTATTTTGTTAAAACATACCCATCTAACTCCCCAAAAAAGGCACTTTTAAAAGGTTTTTACATTTTTTTTTATGTTTTACTAATAAAACTTTTCAGTCAGTTCATAATAGCAATAATTTTTTTATATATTTTTTATGTAGTTTTTGTTGACCAGGTAAGTGCACTACACAAATCCTGCCTATTTTCAGGCATGACCCGGGGAAGGGGGATACAGATGAATGCCAACAGACCATGAACCAGATTAAGCTGTTGGTGATATTTTTCATGAATGGAGGAAATTTGGCCATTGCACTGGGGAAATTCCCCTGCTCTTTTCGAGAAGTGCCATGGGATCTTTAACATCCACCTGAACTACCACCAGAACAGGCAGATGGGACCTTGGTTTAACATCTCATCTGAAAGACGGCACCTCAGGAGTGCAGCACCCCCTCATGCTGCACTACAGTGTGAGTATTGGGATATTAACCCAAGTGCCTGGTGTGGGGATAGAACCCACAGCCTACTGATCTCCCAGCCTCAGAGGTGAGTGTGCTACCTGCTGAGCCACTGACACTGCTAAAGTGACACTGTTAAGCAATAATGCATGACAGGGTGTGGTATATCATGGGATATTGTCACTTCTTCGGTGTTGGACGCACTTGGCCTGCAGCCTCATGCCCAACCACCTGAGGTGTGATGATATCCCATTTTACACCAAAAGATACATTTAAGCATACAAAATTCATAAAGAAAATAAAACAACACATGAAATAAGTACAATATCATAGCTGTTTGATTGCACATTATGCAATCACTAATATCAGAGCATAGAAAAGGAACTGCACAATATAAATAACTAAAGCCCCTATATGCATACATGAGTTATTATAACACTCCTAATCTGCTGGACACATTTCTAACATCACGAATATTGCATATCCAATCCACATATATAAGAGAAGGACACAGTCTATTTACATTAATAAAATCACCAGTAAACAGTATATCAAAAATAGGCACTTCATAGTAATCTAATAAAACCCTAATAACAACAAGAATTACTGTATGCAAGTGCCGTTCTCTTGTGCAGAATTGTGTAGATTGCAAAAAATCCATATGTGTGTGTGTGTGGGGAGGGAGTCTCTCATTATTCAGATGAGGCTTTAAACTGTAATTTTTTTTTCCAGTCACTGGTTGTTGCTCATTTGGAAATAAAAGATTACACTGCACTTTCACAAGATTAGGGGATGTCCTGGTTAACAATCCCTCTGAGTAATGGATGTTTTTCAACTGTCTGTGGCTGTCTGTGGGTGTTGTTAAGCACTTAATGGCAACTGTGTATATCTGCATACAGTCCCTGCATTATCAGCTTGCAACACCTTGCTTTGCAAAGCACCTTGAGATATGTGGACATAAAATGCACTCTATAAAACCAAATTGTATTAGGGATCATAAACAACAAAAACATTAAAATAATGAGGTAAACTTAGAAGCACATAAACCAAAACTGTAAGGACCATTATAACATTGTAGCTCCAGTGGGGCAGCTAGGCACCGAAAGGGAGAGGAACTCATCGGAGCTCAGCAGGACACAGAAGCAGCGCAATTCAAGTGGGCTGCTGAGGAACTGGAGTGGAGCGAATTCGGAGCTCAGTTCTAGTTGGACTTGGACTAAATTTAATTTAACAGAGCCCAATCAGAGTTCAGCTGGACTTGGTGATTTAAAAATAAAAGGTGCCACATTCAAATCCTGAGCAGCCTACTTAAGCAGAGGCTGCTACAGGAGTAGTGCACAGACTGGAAAGGAGCTCATCGGAGCTCTCGAGGGGCAACTAGGCACCAGGAAGGGAGAGGAGCTCATCAGAGCTCAGCAGGACACAAAAGTGGTTCAATTCCAGCGGGCTGCTGAGGAACCAGAGCGGAGCTCATTCAGAGCTCAATTACAGTTGGGCTTGGACTAAATTTAATTTAATGGAGCTCAATTGGAGCTCAGCTGGACTTGGCGATTAAAAAAAAGTGCCAAATTCAAATCCTGAGCAGCCTGCTTAAGCTGAGGCTGCTGTAGAAGTAGTGCGCAGATTGGAACAGAGCTCATTGGAGCTCTGGAGGGGTAGCTAGGCACCGGGAAGAGAGAGGAGCTCATCGGAGCTCAGCAGGATGCAGAAGCGGCTCAGTGGAAGTAGGTTGCTGAGGAACCGGAGTGGAGCTCATTCGGAGCTCAGTTGGAGTTGGACTAAATTTAATTTAATGGAGTTCAATCTGAGCTCAGCTGGACATGGTGATTTTTCCCTCCTACCCCCACATGCTGTATTAAATACTCAGCTAGGCAGGAGGAGCAAACAGGCTCTACCCAAAGGAGGGCTAACAGCTTGGGGGGGGGCAAACAAAAATCAAAAAGGAGGGGAGTGGAAGAGTTTTTTGGGCATGAGGTTATTGTACATTCAATCTGTGTGCATGTGATTTGATTATGTATTCAATCTGTCTGGTATTGGTAAATACACACTGTTGGACCTACAAAAAGTCAGGGTGGTGTGCTACTGTATCTAGGCAAGCGGGGAGGGGCTTGATACAGTCAAGGGGCATATGCTATCTACTTGTAGCTGATAAGTTATGATATCTAGTAAATTGGGTAGAGCTTAGTAGGTTCTGTGTGTCTAGATCACTGGGGGATTAGGCTAAAGGGTTTAAAATAGATACTCTAAAGGGGTGAGCTTACTGCCTCAATTACACAACCAGCTTATAGTTTTAGACCACTTAAAGCAGGGAATTTATTAAGAGAAAGCGGGTTGGGGGGGTTGGTGTTCAGGAGATCAGGAGGAAATACTGAGGCCAGTACTGGGAGAGCAGAAGAGAGGGGAGAGATAGCAGAAGAAGAATGAATTATACAGGAGGCTGGAGGGCATGGGAGGGAGACTCATAGGATGGGGATGGGAGTTTCAGGGGAACAAAGGAGACCAGGGAGAATAGTGGGGTGTAACAGATGTGAGGCAGCAGTGTTCATGGAAACACTGTGGAGGATAGAAGGGGGGATGTTCAATATGTATAAGATTGAGGCACATAGCAGAGGAGATAAATAGGCTGAGGACGGAGGTGGGGAGAATGAGGCAGGCAAGGGCGGAGGGGGGAGAGCTACAATGGTGTCAGGCAGAGCTGGGGAGCTGTAGGAAGGGAAAGTGGGAGAGAAGAGAATAGATGGAGATATGGGGAATGGGGTCAGGGCAGGTTGTGAGGGAAACAATGGATGGCAGGAGGTGAGGAGGAGGGGAAAGGAGGTTCAGGGGATAGATGCTCAGAGAAAAGCCAGTACCTGGATATCTAGGGGCAAAGGAGCTGCCACTGAAGGAGGTATTAATGTGTCCAACAGGTACACTCCCTTATCAGCTGTGATGGACCAGCGGGCTCATGGGAGAGTTGAGGAAAAATCAAGTAGGGGCATGGAATGGGAACAGGAAGTGGGGAGCCTGAGCCGAGGTTAGGGAGGGACTGGTAGGGCGGGGGGGCCAGAAATAAAGAGATAGTGAGAGATGAAATGGGGGAGGTGAAAGTAGAACAGAAGCAGGGGAAGATGTGGCGAGCAAAAATGGGGTAGGTGAAAGAGGGGCACAGGGGGAGCAAACAGGTAGGAAAGGGGAGCACAGGACTGAGAGAGTAGCAATAGAGGAGCTAGGAGGGAAACAGGGGGAGCATGTAGGCAGGGGAGGCCTGAAAGGCATGAATAGGGAAACAGAGGGAGAGGAGAGGAGAAGAGATTGGCAGAAAAAAAGTCAGAATCATTAGATGGGGAGAGGAGAAAGAGAGTGGAAATAGGGGGACAGCAGGGGGGCAAGCAGGAAGTGCAGATCGGGGGGCACCTGTATTATATCAAATTAATCTTTGTTTCTCCTAGTTTTACTTTGGTTCACTCAGATTTAAAGACACATGAGATGTGGGTGTTCTGTGTATTTCTAGCATTTGTCTGTGCATGTAGCTCCCTGATAGACGCACTTTGTGAGCAGTCTGAGTGTACTCTGTAACACAAGTGGGCATGCACATTTGATGTGTCCTTAGTAGCACTGAAAATTACACTTGTGTCACAATAATGCTGGAGAAACCCGTTAAAAATTACAAAATTGAAAGAAGCATGATGACACACAGGACTCCAGGTAGTATTCAGTGAGTTAAGTTCCTCCAGTAATAAAAATAAGACAAGTGCAACAATGTGAAGTTTAAGAATGCTGACAACAGTGTCCCCTTTCTTGTGTCTGTTCTGCTGGGTAAGTTTGTGGCATGTAGGAATATGTATCAGGTTTCTGGTAATTAGGTTTAAAAAATGGACACTAGAAATCCTGTATCCTGGCTGGCTGAGACTTGTTCATACCCACTAGACTGGGACTGCACAACCGATGGTTATGAAAAAGTCCAAGGAATCAGGCCATGATACATAATAGAAATTAATCTGCCATGTTGTAGCATTTTCTTTACTAAATTGTGGCCATTTTTTTCCATTTCTCACCCAACCAGTCTGCCAACCCCACTGTCAAACCAATCACATTTACTTATTGCTTCCCAGTATTGCTTACTCACTCATTTACATTAATTCCTAGTCACATGTTGTTTCAGTTTGCAAGACCACGATATCCAACAAACCTGGTGAAATCAGCTCATGCCTGCTGCCAAATACATCCCCCATGATGTCTACCTCTCTACCTCACACCCCAGCTTGCATACCTACTGCTGAATTCAGCTCGATCCTCGTCCCCCAGTCATTACCTCTTTAACTGACACCACAATTTCACTCCTGTGGTGGCAAAAGAAAATGTGAATCAGTAATAATAACAGACCGCTAACAATGAAAATATTTAAGCAGACACATTAAATTGTCTGCCAGATTACATTAAACACTTGCACTCTCTTATGGCAGCCCACCAGCAGAGGGACTATTTTAGGAAACAATTGATAATTTATTTCACATTTAAAGTATATTTTTCTATAATTTAGATGCATTTTCTACTTAAAACCAATTTTATAAGTGCGACAAAACACATAAGGGTGTTGATTAGGCTGCACTACTGCACCTCCTGAGCTGAATGCACTCGACCTGCAGCCTTGTGCTTTACTATGACCCCGGAAGTGCAGTTGTGGCAACACAATCAACACCTTGTCTTGTCTTACTAAGCATTTTGTTAGCTTGTGAATTAGTTATGGCATTTGACTATGCATCGATAGCTTTTAGTTGCATGGTCAGGTGACATCTGTCAGCCAATAAAGATCCCGAATCTTTCCTCACCATGTTAAAAATGAAGCTAGTTTATATAAAACAAGGAGTTTTATCTTAAGTCCTTTGTGTGTCAGAACTGCTCAGCATCACTTCACAATTCTCTCACCCAAAGAACTCAAGAATGAACTTTTATAACCACAAGAGATGCAGTGACTGTACATATAAATACTGTATATAAAACAGCAAAGTTCAGGCTGATTTTAAAGAACAAGTAGCTACTGGAATAAAAGGCTAAAACTATGATATTTACAACTGTGTTTAACTTTAGTGTATTCTATTTTTATGTTTGCTTTGCATGCATGTGCAAGAACATAGTGCCATCATCCAAGTTTTCGGAGGTGTGGCAGCCCTCTTCCAATTCAGGCAGTGTGTTTGCAGGCGCGGCCGCAGTTCTCCAATGCCTGCTCGAGCTGTCTATGACAGTTCCAAAATGCAGTGGAGTACAGTTGAATGAGGGACCTAAGCTTCAGTGAGCAGCGATAATATATCGCCTGCTCATGCGAGCTCCCCTTACACACACGCACGCACGCATACTGCGTGCTGCCCCCCTCACGCACACACTGTATAGCTGGGGGTGCCCAATCCTCGTCGGGCAGTGCTGTCCCCAAAAGCCTTCCACATGCCATGCTGGTGCCCACCCCAGTGTGGTAACTCATCGTATAGCCGATGGGGTGCCCAATCCACCGTCGGCTCCACTGTTCTCCCCAAGAGTACGGGTGCCACGCTGGGACCCCACCCCAGCATGGCAACAGATGCTATGACGATGAGGTGCCCAATCCCGTCAGCTCCCACCCCGACCAGCCATCCTTGTGCCACGCTGAGGCCCACCCAGCGTGGCAAATGTCCCACCGTCGTCATTAAAAAAAACTGCAAATAAAAACTGTCCTTCCAATCGCTTCTCCTGCCCCTCCACAACCCGCACCCACCACTGCGCACCCTACCTCCCCACCCCCTCACCCCATACTTACCTCCAGACCTCAGCGCGACGATCTTCGGTGGACCGGGAACACGTCTGCACTCTTCAAAGCCGACCGCGAACTGAGGAAATGCCGGTAAGCTGTATAATGGGATAGATAGGGTTTTTTCAACTTTGCTGCATATCTCAGGCATTTTTTGGAATTTTTGCACCAAATTTTCAACATGGGGTTTTTGGGACCCCTTCTCATGAATGCTGTCACTGTCATGGCGTTATTCAGGCACAAAATCACCTTTTGGGACCAGTTAATGAAACGACACTGCCAGTGTTCATAGGGTGGGCTCTCAAGAAGCCTATTTTGAAAATTTGGTGGAAAAATTCCAAAAAATGACTGTTTTACTAGCGTGCGTTGCGCAGTTCCTATGCACACTCATAAGTTCGCGAATTTTCAATATTTTCACTCCAGATTTTCAACATTACCATTTTTCCACACCTCCTTATGAGTAGTATAGCTGTCATTTTTCACATCTTACCCAAAATGTGTTTCCACCCATGTAGCGCACAATGCCGCAGTCAGTGTGCGAAATGAATGTATGGGACACATTAAGAAAATCACAGTGACACTGTTCATGAGCAGAGGTCTTAAAATGGCTATGTTGAAAATTTGGTGAAAAAATTCCTAAAAATGACTGTTTTACGGTGGTGCTTTGCGCAGTTCCTACGCACACTCGTAAGTTTGCGAATTTTCAATATTTTCACTCCAGATTTTCAACATTGCCATTTTATTACACTTCCTTATGAACAGTACAGCTGCCATTTTTCACATGTTGCCCAAAATTTGTTTTCGCACATGTAGGCACATTGGTGCAGTCGATGTCTAAAGCAATGTTTGAGACAGATTAAGAAAATCACAGTTACACTGTTCATGGGCAGAGGTCTTAAAATGGCTATGTTGAAAATTTGGTGAAAAAATTCCTAAAAATGACTGTTTTACGAGTGAGCATTGCACAGTTTCCACGCACCCTCGTAAGTTCATGACTTTGTAATATATTCAGTCCAGATTTTCACCAGTGGCATTTTTCCACACTTCCTTATGAACAGTACAGCTGTCATTTTTCACAACATGGCCGAAATGTGTTTTCACACTTTCAGCGCAGAGATGCTTGGTCGCTGTGGGAAATCATTGTTCGGGACAGATAAAGAAAATCACAGTGACACTGTTCATGATCGGAGGTCCCAAAATGCCTGTGTTGACAATCTGCTGTAAAAAATCCCCAAACTAATTACATTACAGGTGTGCGTTGCACAGTTTCTATGCACGCTCGTGACTTCACCAGTTTTTTTAATATTTTTACTGGAGATTTGCAACATTGCCATTTTTTACACCTCCCCATGAACAGTACAGCTGTCATTTTTTTACATCCTGTTTGGAATGTTTTTGCACCTGTGGTTCAAAATGCCGTAGTCACTGTGCATAAGCAGTTTTCGGCTAACAAACTGATATTGCCACTGTTCATGAGGTGGGGTCACAAAAAAACATGTCGAAAATTTGGAGTGAAAATACCAACGAATGCCTGAGGTATTTGGGTTTCCAACCATAACGCCCAACCCTGTAGAGAATGACAGGCATCAGGGGTGTGACTTGGGATTCTTGCCTGTAATACTCATACCATTCCACACCCTGCAGCCAGTGAGAGGCATCGAGGTATGCCTTGGACTCTTCGGCCCCAGAGTTCACCCCATTCCCCTATACCGCACCCATCTCACCGTATTTCCTGATGGAATGGGATGCGCATAAGGGCCAAAGACCCCAAGGCACACCATGACACTCTGTCAGTGTCTGCAGGGTGGGGTGTGGTGAAATGGCGTGGCCGTTATGCCTGACGACCCAAAGGCACACCCCAATGCCTGTCACTCTCTGCAGGGTGGTGGTGGGGTTGGCTTCAGTTCAATACTTCACTGCCATTCCTATTACGCAGCTCTGTAACTTCTACACTACCACTGCCAATGCCAGCAAGCAAACATTCGGCATTGACAAATGCTTGTTTACTTTACCCGGCTCTAGGCTGATTAAATTTATTTATTTATATTTATTTATTTAAGAGATTTACCAGGAAGGCATACTGAGCGGAGTACCACTCGATTCCAGATGCGCTCTGGGGGTAGGGGGTTACATGGGTGAGGTAGTATGACAAGAACAGTTCAATACATATGTGACAAGGTTTTGACAGACAGTGGTACAGTGGTACATAGAATACAACAATATAATGAGACAGATTGTATATACAAAATGGGTACAGCGTACGTACAGCTTACAGCAGTAAGTAGGTTCAGTAATATGCAATTAATAGCACTATGAGACAGATATTGAAAGAAAAGAAAAAAGAAAAAAGGGCCCAGACTGGAGCATAAGTAGGTTGAAAAGGTAGGAGTTGTGCAGGTACCTGAGTAGGTTGACTAGGCATTGTCCAAGGAGATTCAGAGAAGGGGAAAGCAAGAGCATATGGTCGCGAAATGTGATTTGAGAAGGGCATTTAGTTCTGATAATGCAGCAGCTCTTATTCCACTGGGCCTTTCAGAATGATTTTGACTGTCCTCAATTCATCTCACAGCAGCTTTTTGTGACATCATAGTCTGTTGTCATGGTAAGCCCTATGATGTCATAAACAAAAGCACTATGAGATCACTTGAGGACAGTCAAATACATTAAGATACACTTTTCAGACAAGCTACCAAGATGTGTTATAAACTCTGCTCAATTGATCTCACAACAGCTGCTAGTGGAATCGCAGTCTGCTGTCATGGTAAGCCCTATGAAGTAATAAACAAAAGCACTATGAGATCACTTGAGGACAGTCAAATGCATTTATATACACTTTTTTTTTATTCTTTGATAACTAGGTAAGGTCCACTAGGCACAAGTGCCTGTTTTCAGGGGCAACCTGGGAGCACTGGGTGGTTAAGTGACTTGCTCAAAATTATACAGTATGCAAGTGAAGGTTATGGGAATCAAACCCAGGTCTGCTGGATGTACCAAACTCATTCACAGCTCATTACTCTAACCCCTATACTGCCAGCCCAACACTTCTCAGACTACCACAATGTGTTATAAACTCTTTAAAAGAAAACTGAAAATAAAAAAAAAATCCTCTAGGAACTGTATTAGCTGACACATCATGTTTATGAAAGTACATGCAGATGCACAGAACTGCTCTTGAAAGAGTAGTAGTGTCAAAAATAGCATCTAGAAAAAAGATATAAGCAGTTGGCTGTTACTTTTTCTTTTTGAAGTATTTTTCTTTTTCCATTTGCCCATTAGAATGTTTTTCACCTCATAGCATTAGGTTTGATGTAAAGAGTAATACTTTACCTGCAGACTGAAATACATAGATACATCTAGTTGTTTTCTTCATCCCACATCATGTTGAAAATTTGGACTCAGAATATTGAAAATTACCAAAGTTATGAACGTGTGTAGAAAAAATTCAACAAACACGCATAACTCTGAAATTGTTAGAATTTTTTTTCACCAGATTTTCAACATAGCCTTTTTGGGACTCCATCTCACGAAACTGGTAGTGAAATTTTGTTATTCAGTTCCAAAAAGTGATTTCATGCATTGACTGCAAAATTACCTTCCTGTCCTGATTAACGAAATGACAGTTGCAGTGTTCATGAGATGGGTCCCAAAAAGGCCATGTTGAACATTTGGTGAAAAAATTCCCAGAAATGGCAAAACTACGAACATAAGTTCAAAACGCCATTGAAATACATTATACGGCACTTACCTTTATTCCTCAGTTCACGGTTCGGCTTTGAAGTGTGCAAACTTGTCTCAGTCCACAGAAGATGACAGCATACAACCTCCAGAAGTAAGTATAGGGTAAGGGAGAGTGGGGTGGTGCAGCTCATTGGGAGGGTGGGGATGGGGGGAGGATAGCGGGGACAACGAGGACAGAGTAAAGGCTTATGGCACATTCATAAGTAGAAAAAATGGGCAGACTGGATGGGCCTTGCAGTCCTTATCTGCCATCACTTCTATGTTTCTATGGACTTTTTTTTTCAGGTTTAAAAGAAAGACATCAAGGGACTTTTTCAGGAAATTTATAAAGCAATTATGGGACACTGGGGGGTCCTAGTGTCCCACACTGCTGGAAGGGGATGTCTTCTGAATGCTGACATTGAGATTGGACCCCCCGAATGTTGGCACCTAATACAAAAACAACAGGCTTGGGGGTCATACAACCACTGGGGGTGGACATCGTTTCTCTGACAGCTGCTGGCTTTAGCTACAGTTTTGTGAATGAACCCCCGGCTGTCTATGACATCACCTTACAACATAACAGTAGAAGAAAAGATTGTAGTTGGCTGTTCAAATAGCCCATTTCACAGTACATGCAGTAAAAGTCAGCAGCCACATTATAAAGTTGAACTTGCATGGTGACATCACTGACTGCCTGGCACCCATTTAAAAAAGCTGCAGCTGTCACACAAAGGACTGGTCTGAAACTATAGGTTTCCTGCTTGACTTGGGATCCTGGCTCAGTTTTTTTTTATTATTTTCCAAACTCCCACCATTCACAGTCTGCCTGAGTGAGCCACCAGATGATGCACATGCTCGGGATCTCAGCTAATTTTTTTTTTACAAACATCTTTTGTTAGCACTTTTAGTGCTCATTTCCATTCAATGACATGTCCACATTCGGAAGCCTAGTCGATAGTAATGCCAGCACCGTGGGAAAAGTAACAAACTCTGGTCAGAGCAATTAAAGTAGTCCATGGGGGGAGCTCCGGCCGCAGAGGAGAGGGGCAGAGGGGACACCACACACCACCAATGAACGCAGAGCTGTGGACAACTGTCCACATCACTGTAGGAGAGGGCTGCGACCATATCAGATCATGTCCCCTTCTGTCTCCTACAGTGATAGCAAAGCACCTGCAGGGCTCTGCCCATACAGCCATAAAAATTAATACTAATTTTAGGCAGTACACAAGCTCTTTGATTCTCTTTTTTTATGTATTTGGTTTACCATTCTAAGCTTGTTAGCCTATCCCAGAGTTTCTTCTAATGGACTGTTAACTGCAGTGAGCAGGATGACTACTCAACTTAGCTATGAGCCCAGCCCAACAAGTCATCAGAGAAACATGGCAGCTAGGTGTGTATATTCACTTAGAATATGCCCTGTTAGTCCTAGTCCTCTTTGTCAGCAAATTTCCTTCCTTTCACTGAAGAGACACATTGCAGGTTTTTGAATGATATTAAGTCCCATCAGCAGAAAAACTGCTTGGCACCATGACAGCCTTATTCTTGGGATCTTCAATAAAAAGTAGCTTTCCTCCTTCTGTCAGAAACTTCATTTTAACGTAAAATCTTTACAACTCTCTCAGCTTATCTCTCACCCCACATAGCTTAATCTTAAAACACTAAATCATTCTGGGTGCTCTCCTCTCACCCCCATCGTATTGTGGATGCAGGTACTCTCCCTCATGCCGTCAGTGACCACCATATGTTCCATTGTATGTGCAAAATTTGTCAACCCAAAGCCCCTCCCCAACATTTATCCATATTTGCTCATTTATGTCACTGGGTTTGTCTTCGCTCCATGTTGACCTTCTGTCTATTGGGTCCACGTCCTTGCAGCTGACAACATTGATTCTGCCCCCAGTTTTCTACTCTAAACTTAAAGCTATCTGGTACCACCATGTCCCCTTAAAAAGACCTTGTTTAAAGGGTCTCACCTCCCATGGATTTTAGCTAAGCTGCTTGCATGCCTCCATGCAACTGACCTAGCATGACAGGTTCACAGGGCTTCTGGCTCACCTGCTGACCTGGTTAATACCAGACCCTTTACAAGCCTTGTACTAAAGCTAACAGGCTTGTGAAATCGTAATACTTTGCTTTGACCCTTCAGAACAATCTCAGCCACCCCTCCAAGTTCTGGAAGGTCGTTCATTCCTTATTCTATCCTTCAATCCAGTCACCTTCTACTGTTCTTAAGTGATATAGCTTTTTTATCTCTGACCCTCTGAATTTAATACTTCTTTCAATTCCTATTTAATTTCCTCTGCTCATAGCCTCCTCTGCTCTTCCCTTCCCTCTTGTTCCACTCCTTTACCCTCTCACTATACCATCCCCCCCTTTCTTTCTCCTTTGTACCTACTACTCCTGCTACCCTTCTCAAGACTCTGCTAGCTCTAAATCCCCTCAAGGGTCTATGCCATGACAGCCATGACCCCGAACTACTGCACATGTCTGCTTCAGCTATTGCTATTGCTATGCCATCACATCTATCCTCAACCTTTCTTTCTCCCTGGCTTCTGTCCCTGACTCTTGGAAACAAGCTGCAGTAATCCTTCTCCCCAAATGGCATGGCCACTCCTCTTCTGGGAACTATCACCCTATCCTACTTTTTCCTACCCTATTAAAGCTGAAAGAATACATAGTTCTCTCCCAGATCTCTCTTTACTTGAATCCTCCTCCTTTCTCACCTCCCACTCTACCTCCTTTCTCCAGCTTACTGACTCCATCCTCACCTAATGGACCAGGGACTGGTTACCTCTGCAATCTCTGTCGATCTGACTAAGGCCATCAACAATATTGTGCATTCCCTTCTCCTGTACAAGCTTAAGAGAATGGGACTCTCTAACCACTCAGTCATCTGGTTCCACTCTTACCATAAGGACAGGTCTCAAGCTGTCCACATCGGAGACACTATCTCCCCTTATCTCTCTATCTGCTCTGGTGTTCCCCAATGCTCTATCCTGGACCCATCTTCCTGGATAACTTCCCTAATTCCAGTACTTCTGCAGCCATTTACATGTATGTAGAATATACTGTGCTTTTCAACTCTGGTTCCTCTGTCCTTGACCTGGTTGCTTGACTCAGTTGGATTTCAACATCTAGCATTGGTTTCAGATTATTCAAATTTCCTTCAATGCCAATAAAACTGCCTATATGACCACTGGCACCAGGCAGAGGCTGTCTAGACTCTCTCCTTTGTTATGAACCCACTCGTGATGGTCATATAACTGAGCTCACAGTGCCCACCCCTAAGTGCAATCTGTGACAGGGAAAGGGAATCAGGGATACCCTCCTCATGTCCTTCCAGAGTGCTCACTGGGCTTACAACTGAACACTCACCACCAGGTCCCAGACTATCCCGCTATACTTTGGATCAGGGCACAATACCAGTCTCCAGTCTTGAGGCCAAATATGAACCCTTTTCATGGCTAGTACACCCAAGAGGAAGGCCCAAGTGTTACACTCTCTTTGGGGTAAGCAGCACAGCACCTGGTTTGAGCTTCGCCCTACAGGACATGCAATAGCTCAGTTCACACCCCCAGCAGACTCATATGAGACTCTGGTATTCTCCCCAAATCCATCTGGATTGACCCCACAGGCCCTTTTAATTTGGTTGTTATCTATGACCCTTCTAAACAAGTAACAGTTGTCACAGAGTATTAATAAAACCTTCTACAGTCACACATACAATATAAAAACTCTCACGCAAGCAGAATTTCTTTAGGAAATGAAAGTTTTACTGAAAATATTTAAATAAATGCAGTACAACTAAAATAGAACATATATTGATTTAGGTTACAATATGGAAAGAAATTTGGAAAGTATATAGTATAAATGCCTTAAAACTGTTTAACTACGTCTCTATCTTAAAGATGAGTTTCAAAGTTCAGAGAAGCTTTGGTTGGCAAAAGATCTCAGTCCTTGTAAAGCAGCCTGGCAGTTGTTCTGCTGTGCTCAGAAGAATGTACAAAACCAGAATGACCCTGCATGACCGTGCTGAGAGTTTCACTATCCTTCTGAAAAATGCAGTGTCATCAAATTTTCAGATATAAGGAAACCAGTTTATTTTCTCACCAGTTTATGACAGTTCAGAATTAACCTCTTCGAAGTCTCAGGTTTTTACAATAATACTCTGGAAGTGAATTTCACACAGTACTGCTAGAAGGATGTGTGCCTTTTTTATAGTACCTCACATAGGCCCGTTAGGAAGGTATTTCCTGGCAAAAACATTCCTGGGTCTCATAAAATGTGACATGCTATCATAGTTCCCGAGATCAAAAAGCACTCTGCTTGCAGTGCATGTTTATGGCAGGTAAATGGCTTTTGGTACATCTCTGTCAAAAGAACCTGGGAATGAAAATCTCCCTTCCTGGCAAGCAGGTGGCCTTTGAGTCAAAAGGTCACCCCTTTAAAAAAAAAAATCTAATCTTTTCCTTATGTCTTCAATTAACACTAGCATGGGCATACACAGAAATCACATAATACAATATATAATGATTGGCAGATGGCTAGCTCATGACATCCTTTTCCCTCCTTACATACCCTTAATGGTGATTGAGGGCATCTCCTCCTTTAAATACTTCAGGATGTGGTTGGACCACTACCTTGATTTTTTCTAATGTAGATGCCATCCACCAGAAGCTCTTTCCTAAGCTTGGTGCTCACTATAGAAACAAAGCTTGTGTCCCCCTTCCTTCTCATAGAGAAATTGCCACGAAGATGACCATCTCCACCTTCAATTATAGTGTACAGTGCCTCCATCATAGATTACATTTGTTGGACAGGACCCATGGATCTCTGGAAAGATCTGACAATTTATATGCAAGCAGAAAGTGACCATTTTCCAATAGTGTTGGAAACTAGTAACCCCAAAAATGCTGGATTGGCCATAGCTGTTGACTCCTTTAGGTTTACTGAAATAAGAGCATCAAAAAAGTTAGTATGGAGGCAGTGTTATCAGGATGAGATATCTTCCCTGATTTTAAACTCGTCCCTGAATAAGCCTGCTCAGATTTTGAAGGCTCAGGATTTGACAGGCCTTTCAAGACAAATGTGCCTATTATTTGATGGAATAAGAAGTAATATGGAGATTTCAGTAACAGGACAACATATAAGGAGTGAAAAGACTTGATTTGATAAAGAATGTAAGGAATTGAAAAGAAAAATTAGACAATTACAGAAATCTTATTGCAAATGTAAATCTAGAGAAAGATTGTGGGAATTAAACCAACAGAGGCGAATCTATAAGATATTATTGGGTGAAAAGACAAAATATATTTTGAGTTGCAGTGGGAGCAGATGTTAAAGGCGGTTGAGAATAAAGATGCAAAGACCTTTTGGACATTGGTGGTGAAAGGAAAAAATAATTTTAAAGTTAACCTTGATACACACATATCAGAGAATAGATGGGTTGAATATTATGGAAATAGTTTCTATGATCAAGGGGAAACATTAGGTATATGTTCCCTGCAGCTATCTCTAATTGATCACATATCTATAAAATTTATGTTTGATGAGGTACTTAAGGCTATCTATTCATTAAAAAAAATAAAGCTGCTGGACCAGATGGGATCCCAGCAGAAGTGTATCTACTGGAACCTATCTTTTGGGGTAGTTTTTTATTGGTATTTTATAATAAGTGTTTGGAGGTTAATAAATATCCAGAGACGTGGAAAGGTGCAAATTTAGTCCCTATTCATAAGAAAGGTAATCTAACGGATCCAGCAATGTACAGGCCAATTAGCCTCTTAGATGTAAACTGGAAGATTTTTTTCTAGGGTAATACTTCAGAGGCTTAGAAAAGAAGTGGAGCGAACAGGAGGCATTTCTATATATCAAGCTGGTTTCAGACCTAACTACTCTACTATTGATAATTTATATGTAACAAATCATTTAATAGAAAAATATGTAAAATTAAGAGGCCAAAAACTTAATACTGTCTTTATTGACTATGCTGGGGCTTTCAATAGCTTATTAAGGAATATTTTGTGGGAATCATTGATCAACCGAGGTATTGATCCAGAACTAGTGACAATTATGGCTCAACTGTATTCTAACACTTGGGCCAAGATTAGATTAGGGTGTGAGGGACTACTGTCCAGCCCTGTTGATAGTAATAAGGGTGTAAGACAGGGATGCCTTCTTGCCCCTTTACTTTTTGCATGGTACATTGATCAAATGTTAAATGAGGTTACCTATGCTGATCAAGATTCCCCAAAAATTAGGGACATCCCATGCCCATGGCTGGCCTAAGCGGATGACATTGTTATGTTTTCATTAACAAAAAAGGGGCTACAGTCTAAATTGACATTCTTATATAAAAATTTGAAACTTTTGAAATTAAAGATAAATATGAATAAATCTAAAGTTCTGGTATTTGGCCAGAATGATCCAAAAGGTAAATGGTTTATTGGTAAAGAGGAAGTTGAGATAGTACCATCTTATATGTATTTTGGAGTAATGGTACAGGCAAATCAGGCTTGGTCTAGACAAGTAGAGTTGCTCAAAGTTAAATTAAAAAATACTATACAAGGCCTGAGTAGGTTTTATCGTAATTATGGAGGTATGAGTACCAGGCCTCTAATTCAGATCATTAAGATAAAGTATCAAACTCAACTTCTTTATGGTACTGAAATCTGGGGGACTAAAGATTTGAATAGTTTGATGGTACCTCTGTTCAAAGTCCTCCACTATTTGTTTAAAATGGGGAACTCCTGCCTTGCGGCCTATTTGAGGTCAGAATTTGGTATCTTGGATATACATGCTTTAATGGAACAAAAAATGTTAAATTATTGGATCAGATTAACTAGAAGTGAGAAGATCAAATTGATATATCTTTGCCTAAAAGAAAAGGAAATGTGGCATAGTTTGGGGTACGGCTATGGGTATTGGTACAATGGTATACAAACATTGTTGGAAAAACATAAATTATCTTATCTCGGATGGACCATAGAGCAAGGAATTATGATCAGCTTAAAATATAAAAATTACATTTCGAAACAAATAAAGAGGTACTGGGATGAGACTTATATGAAAATCATATTGGCTTCTTACTATTCACGTTAGTTTGCTACCAATAATTTTTACCATGGATATAAATCTTACCTGGATGTAATTACAGATCCAAAACTGAGAATGAACTTTATAAGATATAAATTTGAGCAGTTCAACAGTAATGTCTTGAATTTGAGGTATAAGAAGCAAGAAATTCAATCAGAAGAATGTGATTGTGGGATTGGTCAGAGGGATGAGTTGCTTCATGTTTTATGGTACTGTAAATGGTACGACACCCAAAGGATCTATTGGTTGAGTCCATTTCTGTCTGCACTTTATAATATAGATAGGGTGTTATTAACACATATTTTAATGCATACAGCAGATTCATGGTCATTGTTAAGGCTCTCAAAGTATTTTTCCTCCATCAATCAACTAAAAACATGAATTAAGATTGTTTAAGGTTGAGCAATTAATTATAATTGCTCTTATGAACTATTTATCTGTTAATATTAATGGTGTATGATTGTGTAGAGGTATTTATTCTGTAGCAATGAATGACTGAATATTGTATGTATTATTGTGGAGGTTGTCTATGTCTTTCATGTTATAATTTATTTGTAAAGGCTGTTTAGCCAGACAATAAACTTGAAACTAAACTAAACTACAGTGCCACTCCTATATTCTCTAGACTGGGCCCCCTTTTCACTCCTTCTGACATTTTGCTCTTGACTGTCTCCCACACACTCACCACTGTTCCCTCCATTTCTCCCTTTCTTTCCCATTTCTTGCTGCCAAGCACCTCTCTCACTGTACCGTCTCTCCAAATTCAGGTTTGGCTCCCTCCCACTTTACCATAGCTCCCACGTCTCTTGTCCCTCCAACCTTATGTACTTACTCCCTCTGTGACTCTGACTCTGTCTTTCTCTCCTACCCTGTTGTAAAATCTTCTGCTGGTCAATCTGGTTTCTCATGCAGATACCATAACCTCTTCTTTTCACTCCCTCCTGTCATTCATTCTGCCTCCTCCCTGTTTTCTTTTTCAAATCCCTGCTTCCTGCCTTCTCTACGCACACTCACAAATGTAGCTGACCTCATGCACTAAATGCAGCTCTACAGCTACAGTAGGCCATGTTAATTCCCCCTAGACTGCAACTTTGCTGCTTTGCATTAATGTGTTCTAATGCTGATTATGTGAATGGTTCTGTCTTGATGTAATTGTAGTTCGGTATATGTTTATTATCATATGCTTTATTTTATATACACCTATTTGTATATTCTGTTTTGAACCTGCACTCCCTTCTCCCCCTCCCCACAGAATACACCTGGAAATAAGCTGTTACCAGTTCAGTATGTCTTTCCTGATAAAAAAATGTTAAATAAACAAACCACTACTACTTAGTTATTAAGGGCAAACCATTCAAAACACAAGTGTTTCAGATCTTATACCCTGTCAAATGTTTTACATGTTATAACATTAGCATAAGTTCATAAGTCAAAGAGGAACAAAGGTCTAACTGAATTGAAAAAATGGTATAAAAGGATTTCACTTTTGTAATTGGCTTCAAAGTGAAAAATGAATATTGCTGACATTTGTAAGAAATGGTTTTAACCCTGTTAGTCTTCTGATCCCTCCACTGGCCATCCTGATGCAGCATCTTCCTCCAGTCCCTGCATATGTCATCAGTTGTGAGGATATCAGTGAGGATTCTCAGCTGATGGGGCTGTTACAGCTGTCATCAGCACTACATTCACTGCAAGTGATGCATGCCCCTCCATGCCAAGTGCTGCAAAATGTTACTTTGTACTTGGCATAGAGGAAGAATGTGGTGCCAACAATTAATACAGGGCTGACAGCTGCAACACCTCAATCCATGGAAAATTTTTATACGAACATGAAATTTGCCAGCAGAAAAAGGTCATTTTGGTCTATCAAGTCTGCTCGATTTTGTAAATAGTAACCCTATTCGGCTGCTGCCCTCCCTCCTCACCCCCTCCCTTTATCCTCCCTCTCACCCCATCCCAGCCCCTGTTGAAGCAGCCCACTGTTCTACAGGCCACCACCTCCACTGGTAGCACATTCCACCCTGCCACCACCCTCTCTGTAAAACAGTGTCTCCTCATCTCCCTCCTGAACCTTCCCCGCCCCCTCCAATCTCATGTCATGGCCCCGAGTGATCCTCCCCACCCTTACCCTGAATAGTCCCTCTGTACCAGTCTTGTTTATCCCTCTCATGTACTTGAATGTCTCGATCATATCCCCTCTGTCCCTCCTCTCCTCCAGCAAGTACATGTTCAATTCTTTTAGCCTCCACTCATACAGTAAGTCCCCCAGCCTCTGGATCATCTTGGTCACTGTTCACTTCACCCCTTCCAGTAATTTAATGTCTCTTTTCAGGTACGGGCACCAGAACTGCACACAGTACTCAAGATAACGTCTAACCAGTGCTCTATACAGTGGCAGAATCACCTCCCCCTTCCTTGATGTTATTCCCCTTACAATGCAACAACATTTTGTTTGTCCTTGTCACTGCTTTCCTACAATGCGCCAAGTTGTTCATTGAGCCTGTGATGACCACCCCCAGATCCTTCTCCTCCTCAGTCTCTGCCAGCTGCACCCCTCCCAGTTGGTAGTTTCTTCTTGTTTTATTTTGCTCCAAAATGCAGTACCTTACACTTTTTGGCATTGGACCCCAGCTGCCAAGTGTTCGACCAAGACTCCAGCTTATGTAGATCTTCCTACAGATCTTGCCACCCCTCCATGTCATCTACCACTGCCCCAATCTTGGTGTCATCAGCAAACAGACTGATCTTGTCCCTGATGCCCTTGGATATGTCTGTAATAAATATCCCAAATAACACTGGCACCAGCACGAAGTATATAAAAGTCCTTACAGCAGATTCTGTCTCTTAAGCTATTGGCAGGCACTTGCAGAAAGGGTGGTGCTTCTGGTTGGTAAGTTGGGGGGAAGCCAGGAAAGATATTATTAAAACAGATTATACAAAAGTGAGTAATCTGGTTGAATGTTGGCTAGGGGAGGAGACTCAAGCATCCCAAAGGACTACTTTATTCTTCCCGGGAAGGAGGGATGTCATGTATTGCTCACCTACTACCATCTGTTGGTGCACAGTTAGCAGTGTAGTATCATAGGTATTGGGAGAGGAGTACGTGCTTGTCTGGGACTAAATACTTTTATAAAAAGTTTTAGTTTTCCATACAGTATTGTATGTTGATATATGAAAGACATAATGATGTGATACACTGATAGAAGAAAGATACACCTGCACTGATATACTGTAGAGGTGATAAGAGTATTTTTGATATAGATTGATAGAAATATATACTAACATACTAAAATGCCAGCAGAATAGGCCTAATGGTCTTTCGTATCTGCTCGTTTGGTCAGCCTCCACCCTGGGAGCTGACCTTGCTGCCCCCCTCGCCCTCTCTGGCTTCTCTCTTCCCAGTCCCGGATATCCCCGCTGCACAGGACTTTGCTTCCAGAACCCTTCCCCTGTACCTGTCCCACCCCCTATTGAACCCCTCCACCATCTCTCCCTCCACCAGCCCCCTGGGCAGTTCATTCCATAGCTCCACCACCCTCTCAGTGAAGTAGCACCTCCTCCTTTCTCCCCTAAATCTCCCTCCAGCTTCCACCCATGCCCTTTAGTTGTCCCCTTTCCTTCCTTCGGAGCACCCTGACTGCTCCTCCTCTATTTGACCCCTATATATTGTAGATGAAAAAATATAACCATGATGTACCTATGATATAAGATTATAGATGTATAACATTTGTGGTTGGAAAATAATAGTGATTGTTCCATTAAGAAGCAAACATAATCATTTTTAGCTCTGCATAAGTATCCTAGAATTAAGCCCTAAAGGCAATACCTGATGTAGATTCTGCTCTTTTTTTTTTTCTTGTGTTGCCTACAATCCAACATAAACATTCTACACTAATATAAAAGGGATGTCGGGGGTCAAAGAAGCAAACTGCTAGCCAGTAAGATATTCTTGAGTATGATATTAAGGGTAAGTATTAGAAAGATTTTAAACAATCTTTCTTGTGTGAAGACTGACAAATACAGACAACTAAAAAATTGTTGTTGAAAGAAATTAGGAACTGTAAAACAAGTTATTTTAAAAAACAGCAAATGGTTAGTCTTGGAAAGCTGAGAAAATTTGGGGCAACAGTAAATTCAATAACTAATTCAGGGCATCATAGAAAAATAGGACACATTCTGGTGGGAAGTGAAGTTAAGAGTGATATTGTTCATATAGTGCTTTTAACATAACATTTTCTGATTTGTCTAGTTACAGACATAAACATCTTAACAATGGGGCCATGTAAATAGCAAGACAGTAGGGGATGTCTATAGCCCAGGTTCAGGTGACCCTCCATATTATTTTAAGACCATCTCTGCCCTCTCGTCTCCTGCCCACCCCTTTTTTTCTCCTTACTGTGATTCCTGACTTCTCCTGGTCTCCATAGGTCCACTGGTCACTTTGCCCCCTTATTAGCCCCCCATGTCTGACCCAGACACATCTACCTCATTGTACCAATGCTACACCCTGTATCTGAGATATCTGTTGATTGTTACTGCAGCTCTTCACCTAATTTTCTGATTGAATTGTAATTATTTATTTGCACAAGGGATAGTATTGTTTACCTGTAGTGCACATATTTCTTATTGCCATCCCTAATTCTTTATTCACTGTGTTTATTTATCGTTTTCTGGTAGTGCACTTATTTTTTATTGCATGTTCACTGATGTTTTATTCATTGTACTTAGTCATTGTTAGTACTGATTATTTATTTTATATTGCACAGTCACTGACATTTTTTCCCTTGTATTTATTGTTATTATTGTTTTCCTGTATTGTACTTATTTTGTACAGCACAGTCACAGTTGCTTTATTCCTCGTATTTATTTGTTGCTATTATCAGTTGCCTGAATTTTGCTTTTTTATATTTCACAGTAACTAATGGTTTATTCCTTCCTTTTATTTATTATTATTGTTGTTTGCCTTTCACTTCAGTTCCCTGTTCAGGTATCAATATTCTGTAATGGCCATGTCAGTTTAATAAATTTGTTCGAGCACGATATGATTTAAGGGCGCACCACCAACCTCATTATTTGTTACCAGGGGTGCTTCTTTAATAAAAGTGTCTTCATGACCAAACAGTGCAAGCTTCTGACTTTTAGTTGCCTTAGTTATTTAATTATTTAGTAGTTGTTTTTTTTAATTCTTGATTTAATTCTGAGCTATAGTACATGGGGACAGTTAAGCAATAAGCCACGAGGGGGTGTGGGTGATCGGGGGATTTACCACGGCTGGAGTGGTTTGCCCACAAGGTACAGCCGGTGAGTAAATCCATGGCAGCCGTGGTAAATCCCCGATCACCCTCGAGTGGTTATAGATTATATTCAAGTACTGCTTTTTTTATTATTTTTAAAAAAAGCAGTGCTTGGTATAATGCTTAAATAAGCCAGCCAGTTTTTGTTTTCTTTCATTTTAGTGATGCAGGGAACTGCTGTTTTACAGTCTCCGCTTAGCGGAGAAACAAGATGGCGGTCGGAGTTCCACGATTTCGCCGTCGGATTGCTTTTTTTCCAAGATGCAGCTGGCTGGCACCTTTTGCGGTGATTATCAGAGGATTTACAATGGAGTTAAGGTGCCAGCTTGTCGTTTTCATTGGTCGGTGTCCGAGGTCCATGGTATAATTTTATTTATTTACCCATTGCATAAGGTAATTTCTGGACCTCATGTAGGAGACACAAGAAAAAAATGTCTAAATGAAATTAGGATTAAGAAAATATTTTTGGTTTTATTAATCAGCACTATCTAAGAACAATATTGCAGATATACTGTAAAATAAGTGAAAGATTATATTTACAGTTTCATGACCTGACAGTGGTGTCATGGTCATGCACTTTTACTTTCAGTCTTACTGTGATAATTGCTATGGATAAAAAAATTAGTTTAATACAAAACATTTAAGAAAAGTACATAGACCTCCCTCTGGATACACAATGATTCAAACACAAAACTTAGAATTCTCTGCTGATATGAGACCCACTCTTCCAATGTAGCTTAGATTATCATATCCTTTCAGAATCCTGAGTCCATCTTACATCAAATTGGAATTACTATGGACATTTCAGTCAGATTATTTTTAGATGAAATACTCCTCTGGTTTCATACTTCTGGTTATTCAGTAGGTATCTCCTGATGGTGGAACAAAATACCCTTTGCCTCAAGAAACAGGGTAGTTGTACTTTTTTTTTTACTTAACTTATAAATAAATAAATACAGTAGGATTGGATGGTTAGTCTGTGGCCAGACTACATGGATGGCACCGGACTTGTGCTGTTAAAGGGCATCATTAACAACAGGCTTTATGGATGGACTGCATTCTGGACTGACCTCAGGCTGCATATCACAGTATGTTTGATACCGTTTACAATATCCCCTTGGTATCTGTTGGCTATCATTGCTGTCATTCTCTTCAGTGTTTTCTCCTCCATCTCTATTGCACAGCTTCCAGATCTGGAGACTGCACCTTTCTGAATGCAGCTTACTTTCCAGCTTTCTCAATCCAACTCCCAATTTCCATCCATGTTAATTCTGCCTCAGCAGCTCTGACACCAACCACAGTTAACTTCAACCCTCCTTCTCCTTCTGCCTGCTTTACTGTTATTCAAGAAGCTTACTTGAAAAAAAAAACATGCCTGACAAACCCAACCAAAAAGCTTTTGGAAGCCCAGCTCTGTAACTAGTCAGATCTATGTTCTGGCCAATATAATACAAGAACTCTCTCTAAATGTGCCTCTTTCTATAAGTTAGGCATAAAGAAATTGTATGCTTTATCAGTTGCTATAGCAGAATTTCAAAAAGAACCCCCAGAGTGAGTTTTACTCCAGGTTGAAGTCTATCCTGTACACACCTATGAGCCAAAAAGACCATTCTACCGCTATGCCTAAACAATGGAATAACCTTCCTAGTACTATGCAGGTAGCTAATAGCCATATGTTGTTTAAGGAAGATCTTGACTCTTGCATGGCCATGGAATGATATATCAGTCCAAAATTCCGACACATTCTAATTCAGTTAGCAGCCTACGGGTTAAACATATTTGAAGAAAAATGAATTTGTTAATGCTGAAAATTCTGTGCATACTTTACTGTGGAGTTTTATGAAGAATTCTGGCACTCCCAAGGATAATGCCTTGGCTCCAGAGATTGACCCTTCTGCTACCATCACTTGTACTCTGTCAGAGTGGTAGTTGTTTATCGAGGACAGATTTGTTTATTACATACTTACACCTATCAGTTTATATAATAATATAAAGCACTGTATAATAATTAGCTATGTCAAATACTTTTGTAAAGCCAGTGAATATTGCTCCTGTGGTTAGTCAGTTTTTCTGTGAGTTTGTTACTGGTTTCTTCCAATAATGCTGTTGGGAATTATCTGGTTTACATCTTGATTGCTCCGTGTCAAGGGTACAGTATTATGCTCAAGGCAATAGGATAGTATTTGCCCATAAATGTTTTTTGCAAATACCATGACACATAGAAACATAGAATTTCCTGGCAGATAAGGACTGCTTGGCCCACCTAGTCTGCCCGTTTTCCCTGCCTATAGTATCACCACAGGTCCTACTTAATCTTTGGCACATTCACCCCCTCCTTCCCTTTCCCTAAGATTTCCTGCCTATCCCATGCATTCTTGAACCCCACCACTGTTTTCACCCCCAAAACTTCTGCTGGAAGAGCTCCAGGAATCCACCGCTCTTTCTGTGAAGAAGTACTTCCTCCTTCAAGAGTGCGTAGGATAGGCACAAGGGAGCCCTCATACAAAAGGGCAGCTGGGGGTAAGAAAAGACAACACAGGGCAGACTAGTTGGACCTTGTGGTCTCCTACTGCCATCATCTTCTATGTTTCTATGTTCCTCACATCTCTCCTGAATCTACCCCCTCCAGCTTGTTATCATGTCCCCTTGTCCTTGAGCACCTTTTTTTCTGAAACATATGTCCCTCTTGTACCTTGTTTACTCCCATGAGGTATTTAAAGGTATTTATCATATCCCCCCTTCTCTCACTTCTCTTCCAGGGTGTACATGTTTAGGTCCTTTAATCTCTCCTCTCCTCTCCTCTCCTCTTAGGGGTTTCTGATGCAGACCCTGCAACATTTTAGCTGCTCTCCTCTTGACTGTTTCCACTCTGTTTATGTCCTTTCTGAGATGTGGTCTCCAGAACTGGACACAGTACTCTAGGTGGGGTCTTACTAGTAATCTATACAGAGATAACACCACCTTCCTCTTTCTGCTACTGATACCACTCTCTATGCACCCCAACATCCAACTTGCCTTCCCAACTGGCTTGTTGCACTGCCTAGTCACCTTTAGGTCAGCTGATATGATCACCAGCAGGCCTCTTTCCTGCTTGGTAGTCATCAGTACCACCACCACCCCAACCCCACTTTGTACTCTGCTCCTGGGTTTCTGTGTCCCAGGTGCATTATTTTGTACTTTTTTGCATTAAACCTAGCTGTCATACCCTTTACCACTCCTCAAGTTTTCTCAGGTCACTGTTCATCCTTTCCAGCCCTCTGGAGCATCCACTCTATTGCAGAGTTTGGTGTCATCTGCACAGAGGCAGACTTCCCTTTCCAGCTCCTCTGCAATGTCACTTATAAAGGCATTAAAGAGTACCTATCCCTATCCCTATCCATTCATTGATCCCTGAGGCACCCCACTGGTCACCCTCCCTTCCACAGAGTGAACTCCATTTACCATCACACTCTGCAGCCTGTCCCTTAACCAATTTCTTACCCAGTTTACCACCTATGGACCCACTACTAAGCTACCCAGCTTGCTTATAAGTCTCCTATGTGGAATGCTGTCAAATGCCTCACTGAAATCTAGGTAACATAGAAACATAGAGTTTGACGGCAAATAAGGACCACTTGGCCCACCCAGTCTGCCCATTTCCCTACCTATTGGATAAGCTGCAGATTCTAGTTAACCAACAGCCTACTTCCTGCCACCCCCCACTATAATTGCCTTATGTCTGTCCCATGCATGTTTGAATTCCCCCACTGTTTTAGACCCCACAACCTCTCCAGGAAGGTGGTTCCATGCATCCACCACTCTCTCCATGAAAAAGAATTTCCTCACATTACCCCTGGGCCGTCCCCCTCTAACTTTAAATTGTGTCCCCTTGTTCTTACACATCTCTTTTTCTGAAATATGCTACCCTCCTGGACTTTGTTGATTCCCTTGAGGTACTTAAAAGTTTCTATCATGTCCCCTGTCCCTCCTTTCATCAAGGGTATACATGTTAAGCTCTCTCAGTCTCTCTTCATGTGGTTTCTGATGTAGACCCTGCACCATTTTAGTTGCCCTCCTCTGGACTGCTTCCATCCTGTCTATGTCCTTGCGTAGATGAGGTCTCCAAAACTGCAAGCAGTACTCCAGATGGGGTCTCACCAACTGTCTATACAGAGGGATAACCACTTCTCTTTTTCTACTTGTGATGCCCCTCCATATGCATCCCAGTATCCCCCTGGCTCTCCTTACTGACTTCTCACATTGCTTACCCACCTTTAGGTCATCTGATATGACTACACCCAGATCCCTTTCCATTATTTTTGTTGTTAGTACCTCCCCTGCTATTGTGTACTCTTCTCCTGGATTTTTATTTCCCAGGTGCATTACTTTGCACTTCTTTGCATTGAATCTAAGTTGCCATATGTCTGACCATTCCTCCAACCTTGCCAAGTCCCTTCTCATCCTTTATACCCCTCCCTTGTGTATCAACTCTGTTACAGATCTTTGTGTCATCTGCAAAGAGGCATACCTTTCCTTCCAGACCCTCTGCAATGTCACCTATAAAGATGTTAAAGAGGACTGGACCCAGTACTGAGCCCTGAGGTACTCCACTAGTACCCCCTTTCTTCAGAATGTGTTCCATTCACTATTACCTTCTGTGTCCTGTTGTGCAGCCAGTTTGCTAACCACGCTACCACCCTGGGATCCACTCCCAGGCTGGCTAACTTGATTATTAATCTTTTGTAGGGGACTGTGTCAAATGCCTTGCTAAAGTCTAGGTAGGCCATATCCACAGCCCCCGTCTATTACTTTGGTCACCCAGTCAAAGAAATCAATTAGATTCATCTGACATGACCTTCCTGCTGTGAATCCATGCTGCTTTGGGTCCTGTGCCCCACTGGCCTCTAGGTACTGAACAATTCTTTCTTTCAGAAGTGATTCCATCATTTTCCCCATCACTGAGGTCAAACTAACAGGTCTGTAGTTTCCTGCTTCTGCCTTGCTCCCACTTTTGTGAAGGGAATCACATCTGCCCTCCTCCAGTCCTCGGGTACCACCCCATCTTCCCATGATTTGTTAAAAAGTGTGGTTAGTGGTGTCACTAGGTCCTCCCTTAGTTTTTTTAGGATTCTAGGATGAATCCCGTCAGGCCCCATTGCTTTGTCCACCTTGAGTTTCAGGAGTTCTTTCAGGACTCTTTCTTTTGTAAATGGACTGGTGTCAACCCTGCTACCCAGAGTGCTTCTACTGTTTGGAGTGGTAGGCTACATCCACCACTCCACCCTGCTGTCAAATGCTTCACTGAAATCTAGGTAGGCTACATCCACCACTCCACCCTGATCTAGTTCCTTGGCCACCCAATCAAAGAAGTCTATCAGATTTTTTGACATAAATTCTGCTGCCCCACACACAACCACACACACACACACACACACACACACACACACATATCCCCTGAAGCAGCAGTGCATTGAAATTGGGCAAATTTGAACCTACCTTTTTTCACCACTATAAAAGATTCCAGGCATCTTTTAGGCTTATTTTCTGGTAAAATGTTCTAGTTCCACCGAACTTTGAGCATTTTATTAATGATACAATTTATTTTTTCTCAAGGAAAAAAGATGGCCCCCAGATTTGGCTTAGAAATAGCACTATAGACCTAACAAGGGGTTGGATCAAGAAAATAAAATAACTCATGGTGCACAGCAAAGCAGGTACTCTGAAAAGGAGATTCGACAGATATGCTGTTTTTTTTTCTATTAACTGTAGCTGAAACTAGCTTTCTGGAAAACCACTTTTTCATTGCACTGCTGCTTTAAAAGTTGAAAGAACTGTGGTGGAGTTTCTAGAATCACATGATTTGCATAGCATGATGATGCATGAGGGACCCCTCATCAATATTAAACACACCCTTGTATTCCCACAAAAATATTATAAATAATTCAACTTAAATTAAAAGACATAAAAGGGTGACCTTGATAATTTAGTGGATTGGCACTGGGTTGTGAAGTCTTTCACCTAGATCAGACTTTTTAGATCTGGCCTGGGTCAGTAGTGGCTCAAGGATATAATCTTATTACTGTTTGGTGGCCTATGTGAAATGCATTGTGGTGTCTCAATCCCGTTCCTAGCAGACAGTCATCTGCTTCACAAAACTGTCATCACAATTATCACAAATTGGCACCAATTTTGCAGACTCATATGAGAGGCCATGGACTGAATGGACATAGAGGCAGACCTGCCCTGTCATCTATTAGAGTTTGTACCTCTATAATAGGTTTGAGGCATATTGGTGGGAGGACAACAGTCAGAAGTTTGCTGGGCTGCCTGTGCTGTACCTGCCATGTGAATAAAGAGGTCTTTGACCTCCAGTACTGTCAATCTGGTAACATTCACATGCTGTAAAAAGAAAATAAAAATGTATTACGCCTTCCCCTTCCCCCCAGTGACTAGTAAAATGCTGTGCATATTCAGTCTACATGTGAGACAGCCTTGTGGTTATACTCGGCATGTTAAACAGTTATATGCAAGTACTCAGTCCTGAGGCTGGCACTGATGATTTATAGGAGTGCTGGCAAAAATATTTACATAGTAATGTATCTGTAACACAACACTACATTCCTCTGTTTCAGATGGTTTTGAGTTCCTGGAGATTCTGAAGGAAGTTGCCAAGGACAACACTAACAATCCAGACTTAAGCATTGTGTGGATCGACCCCGATGACTTCCCACTGGTGAGCACCTAATCAAGCAGTTCAGTTACCAAGAGAAAGTTTTAAGTATTATGCTAGGATATATTTCATGAGAAAGCTTTGTAAGTGTGCAAAAAACAAAGAGAGAGGAGGTATTAGTGACTGCCACACTGCTTTTACAATGTTCTTCATGAGATACAAAAGTTGGTTACAAATAAAAAGTTTCTTTTTGAAATTAAAACAAGTTCTATTTGGTTATGTTTCTTATCCAAAAACAGTTGTTGGTTTTCAAATGTAAAAGTACTATCACATTCCATTTTATTATATCAAAACCTACATTATTTCCAGAATTGATGTTGTAATTAAACACTTCTTTAAAAATAACTATTCAAATAATTTGCCATTTACTATTAAAATATTAGGCTCAATTATCCAATGCCAATGGAAGTGTAAATTGGTAGCAAAGATGATTTTGTACCTATATGCAATTTGTGATTCTTTGAACTATGCTTAGCAGGGCACAAGCTGTTTGGACATCCACAAATCTGTCTTCAAGAATGCAGGTAGAGGATAAGGGTTGCAATTCTAGGATAATTGTTACAGCAATGTGGGTCTCATCAACTGGGTCGCAGGTTGTAGTTTTGTGATAAATGCAGGCTGTAACTTAATGTGACTGCTCACAGTCATGCAAGTTGATGGGAGAGGGTGCTGGAGGACTAAGGAGAAGGAAGGGAGACCATCACTGAATGTTAGCGATGACATGGAAGGAAGAGGGACTTGCATCAGTAATGAGGGGATCACATCTTTGTTTTTAATAAACTTTATGTCCAATGCCCCAGAGCTGCTGCTTGCCTTTGGTGGCACTCTGAGGGAAGCATCCAATCCCATCACCAATCATCATCATCATGGGGCCCAAGAATACCAGAGGAGACCATCATAGACACAGCTCCAGGGAGTTTACCCCAATTTTCTCCCGAGTACACCTCCTCCCCAGGCACCACATAATTACCACACTATGGCCACACCAGCAATCAGTGACTGCTATTGTCACAGACAAGCTCATGCCCCACCACAGGAGTTCCTATTACTGTGGGTTGTGGTGCCAGCCATTCCTGGTCAGGGAAGTGCTGACATTGGTTTAACTCCCTGAATATGGCTGTCTGATGGCAGGCTTCCTGGTGTCATGCTGGATCTTGGTCATGACATGCCACTGCTGGAGGTTTATATCTTTGTCAAGGAGGGACATGCATTCAAAATGAGGAGATTACATCTGGAGGCACTGGAGGAGGGCTTGCATTGGAAAGGGAGGAATACTTTGAAGTCAGCCAGGACGTGACGCAGTATCCTGTGGTGCTGCATGACAGAACAGATTAACTGCCATTGAAATTGCATTGCTTACTGCACTAACTCTTCTGCATTATGCTGTAGTTTTGTGTTCATCATGGCTGGCTATACTATGCAACAGGAGAATGGGGAGGACTCACACTGGAATGGTGTGGATTACATCAAGAGACCCAGGGGAATTGCATCACGGTGTGGGTAACTGTATCAGGGGACCCAGGAGGACTGGATCAGAAAGGGGGCATTGCATAATTAGGGTTGGAACAGTGATGGTAACGAGTCCATTTTGAGGCACACAATACTAAATTCAAGATCACAGATGAGGATTGGCAATGAGATTTCATTAAAATGATGCATAGTTTTTGTTTTAATAATTGGAGGGCTTTGCCCCTCAAGTCCCCAAAAATGAATTAATGTAATCACTTTTATAATGCAAACTTAATCAATAAAATACTGAGAGTCATCATGTTTAGAGAATTACGAAGTTGACAAACTTCCCATCACAAATTTTTTCATGAAGTTTGCCAAATTCACAAGGTGCCAACTTCGCAATGTTTTGAAGAGGTGAAGCAACACTTTTTCAAGTAATATCATGCAAATTCTCCAGCAAGGCTGCAGCTTTGCTATGTCACCTGACTTCTGCTGAAAAGATGCAAGTTACCCAGGAAAACCCATTTTGAAGTGATGAAGTGGGCAATTCACAAAGGTTTTCACAAAGGCAAATTTCGCAACTTCGCCAGAACTTTGCCAACAAATTAAAACTTTACAACATCTGTAATCATGTGCCAAACAAAATTTTGATTGATAATTCTTGGTTAGAATACTGGTGTGCAGTAATTTCCACTTGGCTCCAGGGGTAGGGAGTGGGAGGTGGACCTGTATTGGTAAAGGAAGAGGACTGTATCAGTATGGGGGACATACAGTCGTGGCCAAAAATATTGGCGCCCTTGCAGTTTTTTCTAATAATGCACCATTCCTTCTAGAAAATTGTTGAAATTAAAAAATATTTTGGTATCCACACATGTATTTCTTTGATTTGCAGTGGAATAAAACACAAAAAGCAGAAAAATTTACTAAGTCTTAGCTTACTCCACACAGAAATCCTTAAATGGCCCAGACAAAATTATTGGCATCCTTTTAGAAGTAGTTAGAAATAATTAGATTTCAAGCAGGTGATTCTCCTTCACTTTGGAATTGAACTCACCTGTGGTGGAGTTGCAGGTGCCTGCAATATAAAAATCACTCATTCAACCAGTTTGAATAGAGAAAGGACTCATTCTCCTGTTTTGTGTCACTGTGTGTACCGCAATGAGCATGGAGAAAAGAAAGACAGACAGAGAATTGTCTGAGGAGGTCAGACAGAAGATTGTAGCCAAGCATGGACAATCTCAAGGCTACAAATCAATCTCCAGAGACCTTGATGTTCCTGTTTCCACCGTCATTTAATGTTATCAGGATGTTTAAGGCCCATGGCACTGTAGCCAACCTCCTGGACGTGGCCAAGAGAAACTTGATCGAAGATTGCAGCGCAGGATTGTTCGAATGGTGGAGAAAGCACCTCGATCAACTGCCAAACATATTCAAGCTGACCTTCAGACACAAGGTACGACAGTTTCAACTCACACCATCCATCGCCAACTCAATGAAAGGGGGTTATATGGTAGGAGGCCCAGGAGGACCCCACTGCTGAGAGAGAGACATAAGAAAGCCCAACTGGGGTTTGCCAAAACACACCTGAACAAGCCAAAATCCTTCTGGGAGAATGTTCTGTGGACAGATGAGACCAAATTAGAGCTTTTTGGTAAAGCACATCATCTCTATGTTTACAGAAAACAAAATGAAGCCTTCAAAGAAAAGAATACCTTCCCTACAGTCAAACATGAAGGAGGTTCAGTGATGTTTTGGGGTTGCTGTGCTGCCTCTGGCACTGGGTACCTTGAACGTGTGCATGGCATCATGAAATCTGGAGATTACCAGGCCATTTTGGAGCATAATGTTGAACCCAGTGTCAGAAAGCTGAGTCTCCGTCAAAGGTCATGGGTCTTCCAGCAGGACAATGACCCCAAACACACTTCAAAAAGCACCCAGGAATGGTTCAAGACAAGACGCTGGTCTGTTCTGACGTGGCCAGCAATGAGTCTAGATCTAAATTCTATTGAAAACCTGTGGAGAGATCTGAAAACAGCAGTTGGGAGAAGGCACCCTTCAAATCTGGGAGAACTGGAGCAGTTTGCACAAGAAGAGTGGGCCAAACTGCCAGTAGAGAGGTGCAGGAAGCTCATCCATGGCTATAGGAAGCAGTTGATTGCAGTTATTTTGACCAAAGGCTGTGCTACCAAATATTAAGTCTAGGGTGTCAATAATTTTGTCAATGCCATTTCCTTTCATTTTCTGATTTAAAAGGATATATTAAATCCTGAATCAAAAACAAAGGTTCTGTAATATTAACAGAGAAATAAAGAATTGTGGAGACCAAATACTGTACTGTTGTTAATTTCAACTTATGTTTAGGGAAATTGTGAGTTATTTGAAAAAGTGCAAGGGCACCAATATTTTTGGCCATGACTATACACTGTTTCAATAGACCCCGTATTGTCAATCGGGGATACCACTGGACACTAAGATGTGCTTGTGACAGTGTTGCTGTGTTTGGTACTATAGACACAGTGCTACATTACATGGCATCATATGATGTACCAGATGCCACAGCACCACATTTGTGAGTATCACACCATGATAATATTGTGTGATAGTATTTCTTCTTTGTAGTGTATTGTATATATGAGTAGAGCCCCTGTAAAAAAGAGGATTTCAAATAGTCAAGGAAATCAGATGTTATGGGGATGTAGTAGAGGATGTATTGGTAAAGCAGAAGAATTTCTTCCCTTTAACCCATAGATAATCAAACATATTTGGATAAAAATACTTTTATGCATTACAAAATACATTAAAAAAACTACATTTTTAAAATAAGAGGCCATAAAGTCATTTTGGCACTTAATTTATAAAAATGATTATAAATGCATTGTAATGTTTAATAAATTTCTTTTTTTACTTACTCCAGTTGATCACCTATTGGGAAAAGACCTTCAATATTGATCTCTTCAAGCCTCAGATTGGAGTAGTGAATGTCACTGATGTAAGTAAAAGAAATGCCTTCTGAGATTTGGGGGTACAGCAACTTAACCTGTCCACAGAAATTCAGGATGTTTTATTTCTGACCCTTCCTGCTGCTGTCCGGGCCCATCTCTATTTGTTTTGCCTAGTCTGTACTAATTAAACTTTGAAATTAATCAAGACTTAACTAGCTATGTAATAGGAGAGAGAGACAAAACATCTTCATCCACCTGAAGTGGGAAGAAACTAGACCAGCAATGCAATGTTGAAGAAACCAAGGTGTTCTCATGAGAAATAGAGTTGCTCAAGTATCTTGCATCCTTTGGATATCCTAGCTGAGGAAGGTTTGTTTCTAGGAACTGGAATTTCAAGGTGAGATCATCAAGTATGTAAGGCTACTATCCAGTCAAATAAATCTGATTATCTGGTCAAATCATCATCAGCACTGGAGCTTTCTGCACATGGTGATCAGGATTGGATGATGATCAACATCCTTAATTAGAAAACTAAGATCCAAGTTCAATATGTTCCTGGTCAATGGATTTTCACTTAGTACCTCTATTCACACAACTGAAGAGATTTCAAGTTCATGTAAACAAATTATTCTGTTTACAGTAGGTGTCGACAAATGTCACGTCATTTACGTTTAGGGCATGTAAGTCTCAAAAATAAACAACCGTTCCCATTCTTCCATATCTATTTATTTATTGAAATTATTTTTCCGGGTGAGCAATATAGAGAATTATACAACAGTCATTTACAGATGTGACCTGGGGAAGGAATATGGGAAAAGGGAGAAGGAGAAATATGGAAACAGGGAGTGGCAACATAGCCAAATAATAAGTACATAGCAAAAACTGTACAATCAAAATGTGTAACACTACAACAGTTATTAGTATGGTAAAATGCAAAAAATATAGACATTGAGAGGGACAAAATGAGCCAGTTTGGCACGTGTGGCAAAGGGTAGAGTGATGCTTCGATCTTAGTTTGGAAGTGATAATGTTTGGGTAGCAAGTTATGTCAGGTGGCAAGCTACTCCAGATTTTGGGCAGCCTAAAACAGATTGCAGCTTGACCAGACTGCTTTTTACGATGAGGAATCTGCAATCTTCTGTCTAGTTGTGATCTTAGTATGTAGGGTGGGTTGGAGGCAAGGTTAAAAAGATTGCAGAGGTAGTAAGGGAGTCTACCAACCCAGAGATTTGCACTGAGGAAGGGATGTAGCTCTATTGGCTCAAATCTGAAATAGAGAAACATAGAATTTGTCGGCAGAAAAGGATCACTTGGCCTACCCAGACTGCCCAGATGTTCCCTGCCTAACCTGTCTCCACAGTCCCTAACTGGTCTCTGGTGACCCTCTATCATCTTTGCCTATTTTCTAATATACCCTTGTGTTTGTCCCACGCTTGCATGACGCCTCCACTGCTTTTACCTGCACCACATCCACTGACAGTCTGTTTCAGACAACTACCACCCTTTCAGTGAAGAAGTATTTCCTCACTTCTCTCTTAAACTCCCCCCTCCAACTTTATCACATGCAACCTCATCCCTTACACATTTGAAAAAGATTCCCAGACAGTTCTGTGGTGCCAAGTGATAGGGCATCACTCTGGCACACTGCTGATCTGGGTTTGCACCCCGAGCCCAGATGTCAGGAGTGGAGACCAGGAGAGACAGAGAGTCAGAGCATCCTTGGAATGCTTTTCTCCTGGGTGGGTGGAGGCTCATAGTGTGCCACTCTCAGAGTGGCTCCTGGTGGTGGTTTAGTGGAGACGCTCTTGGATGACTACAAACTGCCGAGTGCCTCCCTGGATGCTGCCACAGTCACATGAAGTGAGAGGTCAGTGGAGGCCCCATAAAATGGAACATCCAAACACTCAGTGAACCAGATGATGGCCACCTTATCTCACTATGCCACATGTCACTCTAGTACACCACCCTCATCCCTACAAGTTCCCCTGGTATTGTGGGGCTCAAAGAAATGGTTCCCCCTCCTTGGTCCTCCAGTGGGAGGGAGTCCCCTTGGAAGGGATAAGCTATATCACTGTGAGACATGGAGAGAGCCAGGGATGTCACGATGTGATGGGAGTTGGCAGCAGAGGGTAGACCAGTGAGCATAAGGGACGTTGACATGTTCTGAAGGAGTGGTAAGCTGGGGGGGGGGGGTGTAGCGAAGTGGATAAAAAAGGTAATACAAAAAAAATGAAAAAGATTCCCCTCCTGCATCCTGTTCACCCCTATGAGGTACTTTTAATCATGTCACCTCTCACTCTCCTCTCTTCCATGATGGTCATGTTGAGATCCCTCAGTCTCTCCTTGTAGGGCTTCTGGTGCAACCCCTGTACAATTTTAGTTGCCCTTCTCTGAACTCTTTTCACCCTGTCTGAGTCATTTCTGAGGTGCAGCCTCCAAAACTGTACACACTACTCCAGGTGGGGTCTCACCAGCGAGCAATACAGTGGCAACACCACCTCCCACCTCCTGCTAGAGATACCTCTCCCTTTGCACCCCAGCATTCCACTGCCTTGTCACACTGCCGTGCCACTTTGAGGTCATCCAATATGATAGCCCTAAGATGCCTTTCCTGTTTAGAGACTATCAGTGCCTCCCCCTGTCCCCATCCTATACTCAGATCCTGGGTTTCTATGCTCTAGGTGCATGATTTTGCAGTTTTAGGCATTGAACCCCAACTATCATGCCAGGGTGTAGTTTGCTTCTTTACGGGGCGGGGGGGCAAAAACTTCTAAAAGTCCTGCTTTTCCTTGTAAATCCCAAATCAATAGGCCAGGGGTCTGGGGGCCTAGGTGCCCCCTAGAAGCTATCAGGTTTTTGATGCATTCTGGTGCATTTTAAGGGTCATTTTGACACTGTTTGGCTGCTTTTTAAGCCTTGTTTAACTTGTTATAAAACAACCACTATCCCTATCAAAATAACTAGATTTTTATTTTCTTTACAAAAATTGTCAAATTTAAAGCAACATCTTGATTAGCATCAAGGAGCAGAAACCGCAAACATCTCTTATCCAGAAAATTCAGCCATAAAATGTTCACATTAGGAACCATATTGCACATAGGGTCTACAAATGCTGTTAAAAAATATATAGTATAAGGGAAGTGACCGCTTTAGAGATAAAATATGTTACCACCATTTATTATTTCTTTTGTTTATCTGTGTCTCAAGTTACATTATGGCTACTGGCTAGCCAGAGTAAAAGACAGCCCTATGTAGCAGCAATCAAACAGTCCCTGACCACTGACCACAGCTGCTTGGCTAAAAGGCAAATATTGCAATATAAATAATACATACAATATTCATAATGAAGGTCAGAGGCCACTCCAAGTAAATGCTAGCATTGACCTCTGGCCTTTATTATGACTATGTATTTATCATTATTGTGTTATACAGATCATACTAGTATGGTACAGCAACTGCTACAACCCAGAGCCATTCAAACAATAGAGAATAATGTACCCCCCCCCCAAGCATGAGGTAGTACAAGCTGGTATTCCACACCTCAAGTATTGGTCCCTCAAAGAAGATAGCAAGACAAGGTTTGTTCATACTGGGTGGGATATTCAGACTGCACCAGGCAAGGGTGCAAGCCTTGGCGAGGCGCAACTGGGCTGTGCCGGGGCATAGACCATGCGCTATTCAATGGTGCTGCACCATGGCTCAGGGTTTTCGTTTACTTATGCCCATGATCGGGCGATGGGGGAGTACAACGCTCCCAGATCAGAGAGCTTGAGGACAGTGTTCTGGGTGGTCGGGGGGCCACCCACAGCTGGTGGCTGGTGGTTGGTGGCTGCCGTGTTGCACCCTGCAATATGGCAGCTTGCCTGTAGGTGGCCACGACTTGCTCCTGGTTTTCCCAGGCACAACTTTGCACCCCCCGCAAGACGGGGTTGTGCCAGCATATGCGCTGCACATCCTGGGCTAAATATTGGGATGTGCCACATATGCATGGGCACGCCCCCTGCACTTGCACCGCATACATTACCGATATGCCCCAGCACATCGGGAGTTGCACAGCGCAACTTGCCCCTTTGAATATTGCACTGGGGCGCATTGGTGGGTTGCACATGGTGCAACCCTGTTGAGCCATGTGCAACCCTTTTGAATATCCCACCCACTGTCTTTTAAGGTACAATACAACCAAATGGAACATGAAAGCTCATAACACTTTGCTCAGAGATTACCACATAAACAAACACATGAACTTAAACAAAATGCAAATCTCTCACAAAGTACACAATATTTATTCAGTGCAATGCAACCCAGTTTCATTTACTTTCCTGTTAATATTTAAAACCATTAATTAGTTCCAACATTCGAGGCAGCATAGCTATGGGGGGGGGGGACTCTACTCATGGGGTTGAAATTTCCAGTAGTTTTGGTACTGTAGCATGGTTAGTGATTTACAGTGTTGCTCACACATTTTCAGAGAGGACTGCATTAATGTGTCCTTCCTTGTGACAGAATGTGTGAATTTGTGAAACTTCTTTTGTCACACATTTTATCACAATGTATGGTCACAGTAACAAAGTGCTCTCTGGGTGCTCTGCTGACCTATCTGTCCCTTGGCTCAGCCTCAAGACACACTGTGTCCCTGACAGACACCTCTCACACTGTACCCCCCTTCTCGCTCCACATTTTGCTTTAGCTTACTCCCCTGCTCTCTCCATCCTACCATGTTCTTTCCCTTCTGCTGCTTTCCACAGCTTTTGAATCCATGTGTTATAACCCACCTCCTTGGCATGTCGATCAGCTAGCCAGCTTTCTCCATTCAACACTCTGCATTCTGAAATGTTATTCCTCCTTTCCTCACTCCCTTCCTGTACTTCTTCACATTTTTTTAAATACTTCTTTTCTGTGATCACTAATGTCCTAGCAGTGCAGCCAGCTGCCAGAACAAACAACTCAATGACTAATCTCAGAGTCTGAGATTTTAAATATACAAATTGAGCAGCCAGCCATCCTCCATCCGAAGTTAGATCCGAATCGTCACCCCCCCCAGCCAGCCAGCCAGATCCCACCATGCATACCTTAATAAAAAGCCTACATCATGGCCCAACTCATCCCAACTAGCTGACTGACTACATTTTTTTGTATTCAGTATTCGTCTTGGGACTTACTTGAAGGAACGTTTACTTTTCTCAGGGGCCCTCACCTCGGCTTCACTCAGGCAGCACTTCACCAGCCAGCAGGTTGGTCAGCCAGGACAGCAGCACAGCAGGCCAGGCTCTCATCATAGCTAGGATCTTCCCTCCCCTGGCCCCTCTCTGCTCTGGCTCTTCTCCCTTCCAACGGTGAGTCCCGGTGGCAGCCTACTCTAACCGCAACCACTCTTGTCTTCTCCCGTGGTGCAGTGGGTCTTGCAGTCTGACGCTGTGGCCCGGTGCTGGAGCCAGCCCCAACATAACTCTCCCAATCCTCTCCTCAGCTTGGCTCGTCGGCTCTCTTATTCCTTCCTGGTGGGCCTGGTGGCTGGTGTTCTGGACGGGCAACTTGGGAGGAGGAGGAACATGATTAGCAGACCAGCGAGTCAGCGACCAAGGAGAAATCCTTAAATTGACAGCAACGGTGGGTCACTCACGGACTGACGCCTAACTGGACGGGACACCACACCATCAATGAATGTGCACTATTGTGCTCTCTTCCTGATGGCAGGCAAGAAATGGTGCTGTAACAGGTTTCAGCTTGTGCCGGCACACGTGCAACTGTGGCTGCAGTGATCTGTGATTGGCTGCAAAATACACATTGCTGTGGTTACGGCAGGCTTGCAGCCAATCGGAAACTGGGACATTCAGGACAAATGTCGAGAGTAGGACAATTTAAAATCTGCACTGCACAGTAGTCCTTGGAGCCCCACCTTGCTTCTCCTTGGTCACAGCCAAGTCCAGGACCAGTCCAAGTGCAAAACAACCAACCAAAAAACCACAAACGAGCAAAGTCAAAAAGTCCCAGTCTCTTTGCTCTCTTTGCTCGGGGGGGGGCAACTTGCCCCCTGCTCCCCATAATCTGCACCACTGTACCATGCTCTGGATCACTTCTAGAGTTTCCCAAGATTCCTGCACATTATCTCCACCCCCTCCTGGGTATTGATCCTTTTGCAGGTTTTGGTATCATCTGCAGAAAGGCATACCTTCCCTTCCAGTTCTTCTGCAATCTCCGTTATGAAGACATTGAAGAGGATAGGTCCCAGTACTGAGCCCTTTAGCACCCCGCTGGTCACTCTATCATCATTAGAGTGACTGCTGTTAAACACCACCCTCTTTTTCCTATACATTAACCAGCTTAATTCACCCTTTTGGATCCCATCCTTAGGTTGCTCAGTTCCTTTATCAGCCTCCTGTGTGGCACAGTGTCGAACGCCATGCTAAGTCCAGATTGGCCACATCCACTGCAAACTGCCAATCTACTTCCCTGGTTACCCAGTCAAAGAAAGCTATCAGATTCATTTGGCATAACCTCCACCCCCCACACACACACACACACCCACATCATGAATCCATGCCTCCGTGGTCTTGCAATGTATTAGATTCAAGATATTCTACAAGCCTTTCTTTCTGTAGGATTTCCATTAATTTCCCCACCACTGAAGTAAGACTAACCAGCCAGTAGTTGCTAACCTCCTCCCTACTGCCACTCTTATGTAGAGGGACCATGTCAGCTCTTCTTCAGTCCTCCAGAAATACACCTGTTTCCAGTTAACTGTTGAACAGGGTTGTCAGTGGTGCTGCTAGCACCTTCCTGAGTTCTTTCAGTACCTTTTGGTGTTGTCCCATATCCTTGTCCGCCTTCAGAGCTGCAAACCCTTCAGGATTCTTTCCCCTGTAAATGGACTGTGTCCACCCCCCCATTTCTGCAACTCCATTGTGGTCTATTCCCTTCCCTCCACTGTGAAGACTGAGCAGAAGTACCTGTTTAGGATGTCAGCTTTTTCTTGGTCATCTTCTGCGTAGTCTTCCACTTCTGCCCTTCCAATTCTCCTTGTCTTGCCCTTGCTTTCCTCTTCTTACTTCTATACCTGAAGAAAGTCTTATCCCCTTTAACTACCCCTTTGGCTATCCTTTCCTCTGTCTGTGCCTTTGCTCCTCTCATTGCCTTTCCTGCTTCCCTCTGTTTTACTTGGTGTACCGCCCTGTCTTTCTCCCTCTGTGTTTCTTTATACTTCCAGAATGCCAGAGGGCAGAAGTCCGGTTCACACACATTTATCTGACCGGTGACCTCCAAACAAAACAGTAAATAAGTATGTCAGTCCACAGTTTAATGCAATTTGAGCACAGATTAAAATAAAAATAAGAGGTAGTGAAATGAGATTGCGTAAGACACAAACCAGGATTGCACAGGTGCGTGACCTGGTCACTTTCTAACACTTAAAACAATAAAACTAATTACCTTGCCTAAACTCACTGAAAGTACCCTAACTAAATCAAAGTAAAGCTAACAAATCTATCGACTGCCTGACCACTAAATCTGTGAGCAGAAGTAAAAAGGAAGCAAACTTAGAAGTTAGCTTTTAAAATGATTTAACAGAGTAGCTGTTTGGAAAATAGACCTCTAGAGCAGACCTGACTTGATTGACCACCTAGCTTTGCGGCCATCTTGCCAAAGTCACACCGTACAGCAGTCACTGGTACCCAGGGGACTGCCCACTATGACATCTGCAATGCACCAGGTCCAGAGCTGTCCTGTTCCTAGTGGGTTATTTGACTAGCTGCTTGAGAAAATCCCCTTGTATGACATTGAGGATGGTCCTGCTTTTTGCCAAATCACTGTTGGAAGACTCCTCTCCACATTTGGCAAATTTAAGTCACCAACTAGCAGCACCTCCACCTTACTAGCCATTCTGATGATGGCTTCCCCAAGTGACTTATCCAACTTGTCTGACTGTGCTGCAGGTCTGTACAATACCTCAGTATGGATAGCAGCCCCAGAGCCTGTCTCCAGGATGACCCACAGTACCTCCAACCATTCCTTCCCCAACTGCCCCTGTTCCTCTGTGGCCTTGATTCCATCCCTTACATATAATACAACCCCTCCTCCTGTCCTCCCTGCCCTGTCACTCTCTTGAACTGAGAGTAGCTTGGTATGGCCATGTCTCAGTCATGGTGTTCAGTGCACCACAACTCCATTATGGACACAAAATCCAAGTCAGTCTCCGCCATGACGGCTTCCAGGTCCAGAATTTTGTTTCTAAGACTCCATGCATTAGCACACATGGCCCTTGACACCTTACTCCCCCAACTGTTTGCCTGCTTCCCTCTTACTGCCTGTGTCATTCCCTGAAGTCTCCCCTGACCCACCTCTTATCTTTTTACCTACACCGTTCCCTGTCCCCACTGAGCTTTTTTACCCTCACTTACCTGATTTATACTCCCCTTTTCCTCTGTAATGTCTCCACCCCTTCCTTCTTGTGCCCCTACTGTAGGTAAATTTACTTCACTTGGGCCCTCCTCCTCCCTACTGATCCATCATCAAGGGTGTCAATTTTTGCTTCCCTTGATTTTACTGCCTCTTTCCTGGCTAGTTTAAATGCTCATCCAAGTAGCATTTAAACCTCCCACCAAGGACTGGGATCCTCTTCCTGGAAGGATGCAGGCTGTCTCCCTTATAGAGGCCCATATTCTTCCAGGCATGTCCACAGTCAACAATGTAGTTGAAGCCCTCCTCCATGCACTATGCCTTCAACCAGTTGTTAAATGCCCTGATGCGGATCACCCTTGCTCTTGTCGGCTGTCCACAGGTAGCAGCTCAACAAAAGCCACCATGCATACTACCTACTTGAGGCCCCTCCCCAGCTCCCTGAAATTATCTTGCACTATTCCTACCTTGTCCCTTGCAAGGTCATTTGTCATTTGTTTTGTCATTTGTCTCCAGAATAGTGTAGCATTAAGTTGGAATGGTATGACTGAATCACAGAAAACAAATTTAGATTTTTTTAAATTTAAAAATGAATTGTTTAATAGTTTGTATTTTTTATGTATGTGTTTTAAATAATGTATGTATGTAGAGTGCGATTATGTCTGTTTGTATTAGTTATGTTAAATGTCAATTGTTAATTGGTAATTGTATTAGAATCTACATGCAGGACGTTGTTGTAAATGGGACTTTGTCCTAACAAATGAATTTCCTGTGAAAAAATAAACTTTTAATCAATCAAAATCAATCAATCAGATGGACAGTGATGTGTATCTCCCTCCCATCTCCTGCTGCCCTAGTGATCAATTGGATATGCTTTCCATCCCTCCAAGCCAAAGCACCACTCAGGCACACCATCTCCCTATCCCTTCTTCTCCCTGCTCACAAGTCTATCCCCTTAACAGTGGAATCCCCCCTCCAGACTAGCTGCTTCCTCCTGGGCAGGGGGACCTCCATCCCTCCTTGGGGCCTCCCCTTCTGAGAGACCCCACTTCTTTCCCTCCCACTGCAACTTGTGCCTCTTCTCAGCTGCCCTACCCCACTAGTATAGTAAAGGAGTTCTGCAGTGGGTATAGGCTGAGGATCATGCACACTTCCAACCACCCCTACCCTCCCAGTGTCCACCAAGGTCCATCCACTTTGCCTCCACCTAGGCATCCTCTGGAGGAGTGGTGGCATGCTTGGTGGTCCCTGGGTGGGGCAGAAGGTCCTCTGAACCCTTGCCAGCTCAGTCTGGATTCCAGCAAACTCTGCCTTCAGCCCAGAGAGGTGAGTACATGTGGGATAGCCCCTCAGTCTCTGGAAAACGTACCAAAAGACAGTAGCCCCACAACCACTGCACTGCACCACTCCCCGGCTCTTTCTTTGCTTACCTAGTGTCCATTAAAGCTCTACTGTCCCCTACTACCTCCTTCCTACTCCCTTGTCCTCCTACCTCTCTCTTTTGCTTCCCTGAAACTGTATTGTTATTCTACCCTAGATAGGATGTCTCCTGCTTTCCCTTTTGTAACCCTCCTACTTGTTCCTACACCTTAAACAGTTATACTGTGGCTATAAGCCATAGTTACCTGCTCCCTAGCTGTTTATCAAAGCATGCAGTAAACATATGTTACCTCCTACCTTAGTCTGGTGACCCACCTCCAGTCTCCTATAGCCTGCGATTACTCTGCAGTACTCCTGTAGGCAACCTGCAGATGCTTCTAGGGTAGATGCTCCACTCTTGCTCTGTGCCACTCACACGAAGAGACACCCTGGGTGTTACTCCTTTTATCTCCCCATTGCTACTTTCTGGTTTCCCCCAATTAATATCCCCACTAAGCCTGTTGCAGCTCCTGCTCCCAATCACACATGTGATTCACAGGGCTTTCTAAATCTACTCACCACCAAAATTAATATTCTGAGCTACATCTCCACAGTACTATTACAGATTTCAAGAAAAATCTCAAATTGCCCCAAAATACTAACTAAAAGTCTCCTTCCTTCACCTACCTACTTACATGACTACTTTAAGTATGGAGAGAAAATATACATATGAGTCTGCAATTCTAGCAGAGGACCCCAGCTAACTGTCCTTACATCTGCTGTCTCTTGTTAGAAGGCAGTAAACCACTTGCAGCTCCTCTGCCCAATCACACACACATGATTCACAGGGCTTTCTTAATCTACTCACCCCCAAGGTTAATTTCCAGAACTAAATTCCCCAATGGTAAAGAGAAAGAAATAACGTGACCTAACTGGGAATGGAACCCTAACCCACAGCTGAAAATGAAGTTCCTTATCACAGGAGCACTGTTTTCTATCAAAAATATTTGGTGTAACTTAAACTTCAGACAGAGATGGAAACCAGAGTTGTTAAACAGCACTATTTTTTTTAATTTGTGGGATAATTCAGATGGTGCCTGTAAAGATTTTATGAAGTAATTATGTCATTGGAATTGACTTTATAATAACACACCACAACAAATGCTGTGTGTTGACAGCCAAGGCAGATGCACACATAACACAGTGAGAAAGAAAATACTACAACTGAGGGCTTACCATTAGCCCAGTTTACACTGGTGTAAATTTGGGCATGTAATCTGTTTAAGCATCATCCTGGTGTGGCTTTTCTGCTCCACCACCACCAGACAGAGGATTTGAACTGGTGTAGGTGGTTTCAAGTGCTATGTAAATGGTGGCCACTTGTCACCTCATTGCTTGGGGGGTAATTTAGCATCGCAGCACACAGGGAACTCCTTGTGGGATGGGTCCCCAGTGCAATTCCCAAGACACCTGCATGGAAGCTGATGTCCTTAAGTGGGGTACACCAATGGCTGCCAGGTACAGAGTGACATCAGTGTGGGCCACACTGGTGTGTAACAGCTTGGTCGGTGTAAATGGAGCTATTTCAAACATAAGATATACTGACCCCGAGAATGCTGTCACAAGTTTCTCTCTCTACTATTTAGAGAATATAGAACAAACATTCACAGATTAACCCTGCAATTAATGATTTCCCAGCTGATCATAATTAGGCACATATGAAACCTTTCAAAAAACAGACATGACCAGAGACGAATATATATCCATTCCTGCTGAGTGTTCAAATAGTTAAATCAGGCCAGTACATTAGTGCAGCAGTAGTGCTACTGCTCACTAAACTAGTGACCCAGGCTCAGGAAAGGACTCAGGGCACTCAGGGAGGAGGAGGAGGATTGAGCATCCCAGTGACAGCTCTCCTTCCTCAGGAAGAAGGGAACACAGCATTCCACCATTTGTCTGTTACCTAGTGGATGTCAGGAGACAGCAAAGTTAGAACCCAGCAAAGGGAAGGCAGCCACCAACAGTAAAAAATAGTAAAAACAGAAGTACATTTAAAGCAGCAGTGCAACAAGATGTTTTCCCAAAAGTCTATTTTTAGCTACAGCTAATAAAAATAATAGCAAACTTGTCAAATCTACTTTGCTACCGCCTATGTGATACACTAAGAGTTTTTTATTTTCTTAATTCTGACCCTTGCCAATTCTACAGTGCTATGTCTAAGACAAATGTGGAGTTCATCTTTTTTTCTTGAGAAAAAAATTAATTAAAACATTAATAAAATACTCAAATGTTGGTGGAACTAGAAAACTTTACCATCAAATAAAACTGGAAGATACTTGAAATCTTTTATAGTGGAAAAAAGATAAGGTCAAATGTTTTGCTCAATTTCATTGCACTGCCAAATTAACTGGCTATTTCATTTTATAAATTAAAAAAAAAATAACACAGACATTTTGAAACAGAATGATAACTTACACACTGTGCTAACATAAATGCTTCTTACCATTTGAACATCTTTTGTGTTGAACCACTTTGCAGTAGAATTTCCCTTATAATTTTGCATTGATGTGCATACTGCATGTGTTTTTTCTGCCTCCAGTTAAGGAGTACTGTTTCTAAAGAAAATTATTGTTGGAAAACAGTCTATGATTATTCTTGACAGAATATCACTACTATATGCTGATGAAGCGGCCAATATTATATCGAGAATTGTCAACCTCCATTTAACAGTTTGACATCTGATTTGATGTGATTCAATGTGGGCATGACTAGGTCTACTCTACTACAAGCTTTCATTTAAAAAATTAAGTTCACAACCCCAAAAACTTCCAAGATTAACCCTTTTCATAGAAATTATCTTTAGAATGGGCACATTTTGGAACTGTTGATGCAAGAAACTTTAACAAAAAAAAAAACTTTGCCAGCTTCCATATCCTACGCACTCTTCTCAGCTAGTGACGCTGTAAAGCGACAGGAGTTTGGATCCACATAAAACTGAACACAGAAAAAGTGCTAGTGCATTTTATTACCAGTGAAGATACAGACCATTCAATCAGCCCTGGCACTTCAAAGGGCTCTGCCTTTTCATCTGAGGAGTGTCAATGAAAGCCTGGTGTCAGGGCAACATGGCTGAGGCATGTCAATGCAGTGTATGCATTGACACACTAATACAATGCATGGTTACTCTCCATTGTGTATGAAAATCCAATCAGCCTAAAACTCCTTTGTACCATAGTTGTGACATCAGAACTATGGTACACAAACTTTCAGAAGTCGTTGTACCATAGTTCTGATGTCACAGTTGTGTCACAACAGAAAAGCAGCTGAGTCATTTGTCATGCTGCACATTCAAGCTGCAAAACTATCATTTCCTCAGCGGCAGCTGTGGCAGTTTTTTTGAACCATAAACTATATCGATGATCAGTGCTATAGCAGCATATCAGTGGCCAACAGCCACATAAAGCAAGCGGCATGACGACTGATACTGTCTTAGGTATCTGCTTTCCCCCAACCAATTGTCATACCAGACCATTTCCTTGTGGTGGCTCCAACCTCCCAGTCCTGCACCTTTCAGCCAGTCAGGTTGCAACATTTGAGAGGGGGCGTGTCTAAGAAAGACACCAAGTTCTAATCTGGAGGAAAGCATGATTGCCGCCACAGTGGCACACCAATAGCCACCAGTCACATCCAGCAAAGGTTCATGAGGGCTGAAGCTGTCTCAGATAACCCCACCACCACCACTACCACTGATTGCTGGACCAGACTCTTTCCTCACAGCAACTCAAGCAAACCTTAATTCCCTTAACCTACACCAAGTTATTTTGGAGGACACCTGCATCAATACCAAAACAAAAATCACACACTACTGGACTTGATACTTGTTAACAGGATGGACAGAGTCCTGGCAGCAGGTATGTTTGGCGGTGCTCTAAGTGATCATTCATCTACTTACTGTATTGGGTAAAAAAAAATCACCCGCAAAGCAAAGGTCGGTTCTATGTGATTTGGGCAAATCAAAGAAAGTGAGCCCAAAATCAGTGAAGCTAAAAGAGGGCGACCACATATGATGAGGGGTACAACCCAGCGATTGCTGAAACCGCAACAAAAATGTAAAGATGGCTTTCTTCAGGAGTCTTCACTCCCTGCACCTCCCTTACTAAAATAACCAGCTCTGAGGGGGAAGCAACTAAGGGAGAGGGAAAAGCTGTAGTCGCCATTTCGGCGATCACCGGGTTGTATCCCTCGCCATATTTGGCCTTGCTCTTTTGGCTTCGCTGATTTTGGGCTCGCTCTTTTTGACTCGCAGTTATTACAGGATACCCCAAGGGCCCTTATGAAAATCATTCACTCCAGGGGCTACTCAAAGCTACAGTTTCCAACAATCAGACCTAGCCTCTGTCAGCTTCAATCAAGCTATTTAATGATGTTGATCAGGCAATATATTTCTTCTGTAACAACTTCATGCAGACTGTAGACAGGCATGCACCAGTCATCATGAGGTGAATTAAAGGTAACTCCCCTACCTGGATTACAAAGGACCTCTAAAATCAAGCACTGCTGACAGACAAAGTATGGCCCACCTTCAAGCTCACTGGGCTACAAACCACTGGCAGATGTACAGTGAGCTGAGAAGAAAATGCAAGGCAGACCTTAAAACAGCAAAAACCCAGTTCTTTAAAGGGGAACTTTCCTTGAAGGGGAATTGTCAGCACTAAGAGCCCACACCTAAGAATGGTGCTGGTCCTAATTTGCACTCAGTGAGCAAAAATATTTTGTCTGCTAACTGGTTACTGCAGTATAGAAGTTTGCATCACACGAACTTTGTTGACCTGCAAGCTGATGTTTTCTGTCACTACAAGTCCCAGAATCCCCTGCAGCTAACATCAGAAGAGGGCTGCAGCAGTTAAAGTCTTAATAGCCTGAAGTGTATTTTAGAGTTTTTTTATTTTATTTATTTATTTACTCGGATGTACACCTTTAAGCAAAATGCTAATTTACAAAGGTTCCTCATCACATTACAACAGAAAGGTTTGCAACATGTCATCAGAGTTCACAGTTCAATAGTTCACATCATGGGCATAGCAACTAACAGTTAAAATAGTGCAGTACTGAAAGTAGCAGCCTTATGGGGCATAGTCTGAGGGACAGATCTTTTTGTGCGCAACGGGGCACATGGAGCAACAGCCGGAAGATGGACACAAGCGAGTGGTCAAGAGAGTTCTTTGATAGAGCCAGATAGTGGTGCTGGCATTAAGTGCAAGTATGTGGAGGGGAATTTTTGGTTGAGGCAGCCACAGCTGGTGCCTGGTAGGAGCACTTTCAATAGCTCACATTTGAAGTGGCCAAGTTTAGTAGGTGCCGCTGGTGTTACTGGCAATTCATTAAGCCACTGAGGGGCTCCAGCTCAAAGGAGCATTTGGCAAGACATGTTCTGTTTTATGATACTGCCACAGTACCACAGGCCATGCTCCTGGTAGGGTAAGGACTTTGGGCATGGCTTAGGAGAGCTTACAAACCTGGGGGAGTCTGACCTATGAGGGATTTCATACCCAGCAGGCAGGTCTGGTTCTTTATTCTGTTGTGCAAGGGGAGCCATTTTGCAAGAGAGTAGAGTGTGCACGTGTGGGTGGATTTGTCTGCCCTCGTGACAAAGCGACAAGCTTTGTTCAGGACTATCCTGATCCAGTTTAGCACTGCATCAGAGGCCAACCCATAGATTGTGATCCCAAAGTCTACTATGGGAAGGATGGAACTGGTAACTGCCACTCTTTTAGCTTCTGGGGTGAGGTTGTGCCTCTGCCTGTAAAGCACCCCCAGCTTTCTGTTGATGTTCTAGAAAATTTGATCCAAATGTCAGAGTCTGGTCAATGGTTACCCCTAGGTATTTAAAATGAGTCTACCTGATCTATGGCCTCTCCATTTAAATTGCAGATGTTGAGCAGATCAACCATAGTCCTCTTCTGTGCATGAGAGAGGAGCATTGTCTTAGTCTTTTTATACTTGTATAGTCCTTGTACTCCTTACTTGATGTATTTATAACCTCTGTATCTTTGTTGTTGTGCCATCTCCATGGCCCAGATCATGACAGAAAATGGTTCCTGGGACCAGTGCACCCACCCAGTTAACAAATAAATAAATGAATAGTTGAGCACATGCTTATTCTGTAGGAACCAATTCTCGAGAGACACAAAGCTGAGTTGAAGGTCACGGGTGAGTACTTCCTGGCAGGGGCTGCTTGTACAGATGACTGCATCATCCACATAGAGTATAACCCTAGAGCTAGGGTAGGCTTCGGGGAGGGTGTTTATGAAGAGGCTGAACCAGAGTGGTCCCAGGATGGAGCCTTGCAGCACTCCTGTTGTGACAGGTCAGGAGTCAGACTGCACCCCATTGATTTTGACTTGTTGGGATCTGTCTGAGAGGTAGTTTTCAAACCAGAGTACAGTGTCAGCTGAGAAGCCTAAAGTTTGAAATTTGGTTAGCAGTGGTGCATGATGAACTAAATCAGAGGCCTTGTTAGGTCTATATAGATGGAACCCACCAGGTGCCCCTTGTCAAGAAACTCAAGCAGAAAGTGTGTATATTCAGTCAGTACAGTGGAGGTGCTATGTAGTTTGTGAAATCCATGTTGTTTTTCACACTGAATTTTGTGTTGACTGAGATTTGCGTTGAGTTGGTCTGATACCATTCTCACCAGTGCCTTGGAATGTGGGAAGAGGATGGATATTGGCCTATAGTTTGAGACTAAGGTGCGGTCACAATTTTTGTGGATAGGAGTAATGAGGGCACTTTTCCAGATACTAGGGAACTGTGATTATTTAAGGGAGAGATTAAACAGTTTGGTTAAGGGTAAGGTGAGTTTATCCAGGGCTAAGACAATTAATTTCATGCCAAGTATGTTACTCCTCATCCTGGTTTTACCTAGCACATGCTTAACATATCTGACAGTGTCTCTGACTGAGATGATTTTGAAATAGAATTTTGGCAGGCTTTGTTCTTATAGGTGCCAGTGTGATTGGCCAGGGTGGCTGTGGCTTCATCCTCCAGAGGGAGAACTGCACTGAGATCTGTGAATGCATTGTTGAACACATTGGCAATCTCAGTGGGGTCAAGTGTGACAGATCCATTTATGTTGTGCATTGCTGGGGACGATTTATCACCCCTTCCTAGGAGATCCTGTAGGGATTCCCAGAATGCCTTTCCATTACCCCAGCATCTAGTTTGCTGCTCCTTAAAGAAGTTGGCATTTGCCTGTCTGATATTCCAGGTGCACCTGTTTCTTGCTGCCCTATATTCTTGCCAGTGTGCTGGCACTCCTGATTCCTTAGCCTTGTGCCATAAGTTGTCCCTGACCCTCAGCTGGGTGAGCAGAGAGGGTGTAACCAAGTTGGCAGAACCCCTCTAATGACCCGCTTTCTGAATGGGGTATATTTATCCATGGCGGCATTGAACTCAGTGATAAAGTAGTCTAGGGCTGTGTCTATGTTAGTGGTGTAGTCCAGCTGGCTCCAGTTTAATTGGGCTAGGAGCATTTTAAATGCACTCAGAACCCCTTTGCAGAGTATCCTACTATAGGGTTTTATAAGATCTGATCATATGTTTGCTGGTTCAGCTGTTCTTCTGCGGCTAAGCACAGTCATCTATGACTGTACTTAGCTCAGGGAGGACAGCAAGAACAGCAAACAAAAGATCAGAGCTTATAAAAGCTCTAAAATACACTGCAGGCTATTGAATCTCTGGCCGCTGCAGCCCTCCAGGGATACCAGTTTGTTGTTTTCTGGTTTCTTGGATTAATTGTGCAATTTAGGGCTATATGCCGGTACCGGCTTGTATATGGAGCTAATTTTTTCATAAGGAATTGCTGTGCTAAGTGAAGGTAGCTGAACACCTTCGCGAGCTGCTGGTCTGTTTGGCAGATGTAGGTGAGCTTTTATGATACATGCCAATAAAGTACATGCTGTATTTTATAAGAATACTTGGAGACTATGCTCCATTTTGTTCTGTGGTGCTGATCCGTAACCCACTGTGAGGGGTTCTTGCGTTATTTTTAGTATTTTACACTCCTGGGCATGTGCAGACAAAGTGAATGACTAGCAGATAAGGTGTGAGTCCTCTTCTTGTGCCTTTTGCTTTTGGTCAGTGTATTCATCTCACTACATCCCCCCACCCCCCAAACGTCAGTGCATTAATTTCAGTACCACATCCAGATTGGTCAGTGAATTAATTTTCTTGCAAATACATTTGCTAGATTCAACCTTTCAATATTGTTTCTTTTTTTGCCATAGTAACCAGAAGTGTTGTTATTTTTTGAAGTGCTTTGAATGCTCTCTGATGTGTCATTTACCACTGAAATAAATATTGTTCTAGACTATTTATTTATTTTGTTAAGTCAGTCTACTCAGGAAAGTCCAACTGAGATTCAGCATCTTGTTTTTGGTACCATCTTACTTCTACGCAGAGACTACAGTACAAAAGGGATTTGTTTAAAGTCTAACAGTGAGCAATGGCCACGACAGGATTGAAACTTGGGACCTCCTGTTTTGCAGTTCTGTTCTCTAATTACTGGATCACATTGTCCTCAAGTATTATTTTATAAAACTGGTGTATTATACATGAAAACTGTCATAACACCTTCATGACTTTCTCACATGAGTGTTGTGCGGATCTTTCACACTTATATCATTACTAGCCACTAAAATATTTTATTTATTAGCTGTATTTTTTTTAGTTTCGATCTGTTGAATTTAAATAAGACTCTACCTGGCTGGACATGAAAACTGTGAAGAACATGTCCCATGATTAGTTTGATATATTGTATGCCCGCGCCTTAAATGACAGCTTGTTCCTTATTTTTGTTTCAGGCTGACAGCATCTGGATGGAAATTAAAGATGACGATGACCTACCAACTGCCCAGGAGCTTGAGGAATGGGTTGAAGATGTGCTTTCAGGAAAAATAAACACCGAAGATGATGATGATGATGATGACGATGACGATGATGATGACGACGACGATGATGATGACGAAGATGATGACGATGATGACAATGATGACGACGATGATGATGATGAATAAACTTTCAGCAGTTACAAGCTCAATAATTACGTGAACCATTTTTATTTGCCATTTTAAGAAATGTATTATTCACTGTGTTTACAAAAAGGTTTTTACGTTTTGAAGAATGTGGTCTCTGGATTGCATATACTGTTTTTTAAGATCATTGCAGAAAATCTGTTTGCTTTAAAAGAAGAACTATTAGCTACTAGCTAAGTTTGCAGCAAGCTAGATTGGAAATTGAATGGGGAATCAGCTCATTCCAGAGAACAGTTTTTCAATTACTAACTTTTTTGCTACTTAGTGGTAAATGCAGTGACTGGAAAAGTGGAATAACTTCAGCTCTCATTTCCTAAGAGCTTATAAAGAGGGCAGCATAGTTCTGCTCAAATTAAAGAACTTAAAATGTGAATTTATTAATTTGTAAATACTTGACTGCTGTTGACTTGTATTAAAGATACGTAGCAATTTTGTTATACTGTTAAGCTGTTTCCAAGCGTTAATCTTTTTATGAAGCAGTATCCTAGAAAAAATGGTTCATTGTTCTATGCTCACACATGTACAGACAGCTAAAATAATTTCTGTAAAAATGTTGAACTGTTCTAATTAGGCTACATTTATAAGTTGCTATAATAAATTTTAATTTAAAGTATTCCAGCTCAGACTTGAGAAGTATTTTGAAGTAAATGGAGTGATGAGGTATTTCCACTAAGCTGGTGAGTGGGAAAGACTTAATGAACGAATCATCTTCCTCTCTAAAACTATATGCAGTTTCACTGTTCTTTTTTTCAAAGTAGTCTTCATGGTTGTATAAAAAATGGAACAGAAGAATAAAAAAGGTGTGCTTAGAACTTCCATATTCTCCTTTTCTCCTCCACCCTGGTGAGGTTAAGTTTATCGACTGGGACGTTCTGAGTGATCAGTCATTTAGAAGTAGTTTCTCATTTATGCTGAGAACCCTTAGTTTCAGGCAAAGAACAGTAAGAGATCCCCAGCAAAGTCTACAAAAGATGTTTTTATCAGTGAAACCATGCATACGTTTTTCAAATGTTTTCATGTGACAAAATGGCTGTTGCAGAATATAATGGTTTGTAGGAGGTCTGCTTCTGGAGACAACCTTAGGGCTTCTGTCTGAGGCTTTGGAAGGCTAGGGTACACTGCAGAGTTAACATGTTCAGCATTCCAGAGGATCACAGCAGGCTACGCAGCCATTGCTCACTTCTTAGCAGATAATTCCAAAGCAGCTCCTTGATGATGGCACTTGAGGAAAACATTACCCATCTGTCTGTTTTGATGCAGTGCCATAGACTTGGACAAGGTAGGATGAGTAAAAGAATCAGCACCACTTCCCCCACAGTGTTGATCTGGATCCATTGCTTTGATTTCTCCTTCAAATGCCACGTTAGTGGCACATGGAGTAAGAGAGGAGTGTACAAGAAAGGATGTTATAGGGGAAAAATGGGAAATAAATAAGCAAAGTGAGACTGCAGTGTACACTGGGTTACCAACATGTCACAGTCCTGCAGCAGACTCTAGATTTCTGAGAGAAAAGAGACACCAGCACAGAAGAAATGTGTAGCGATGGCCTTTTCTCTCCTGAGGACAGAAGATCACTGTGACAAAGTTGACATCCTGCCACACCTGCGACCTGTGTTTGGAAACAAGGACAAGTTTCTGCAGGTTGGTGGGATGGAATAGGATTGAGCTTCCAATGAACTGCTATCCTCTATAGGGAGGGGTGACCACTCAACTTGGCCTTTGACTGCCACTGGGTGGAGGTGGTTCCATGTCAAAATAGTGAATACAAAATAGCGAATGTCAAAATAGCAAATGCCAAAGCACATAACAGCTATTACTACCAATTCTCTCAACAATTGTTCTTGGCATAATCACCTGTGACATATGCGCGGCACCGCACCCCCCGCAACCCCCCTATTTTAAATATTCTAACACCACATGATGGTGGAGAGAATGGCATACTCAGAGCAGTGTAAATATGAGTCACTACTTTGTGTTATTCGCTATTTTGACTGGCTACCGATGGGGGCCCGGTGGCAGTGCAGACAGATGAGCAGCTCGACAGGAAGGGCTACAGTTCCACAAGATGTGTGTGCCTCCATGCGCATGTGCTGACATGCCACCATGGCAAGGGCTCAAGGGGAAAAAAAATGGGAAAAGGGATCCCATGCTGAGCCACTGCTCTGCACACCTCCCCAGACCTGTGCTGCCACCCAAACTCCTGAAACAACTCTGAATTTGGACCTCGGGGGGAGGGAGAAATGGCCTTCCCCCCTCTGGTCCCACCAAAGGGTACAACCTATGGGGGACTCACTCCAGGTAGGTCCTGGGGAAGAGGATGCCAGTTGGAGTCAGGTGGGGCAGAAACAGGACTTTGCCATAGGAGTAAAAAGCTGTATGGAAAGAAGTTCTCGGTCACATGGTATGTGCTCCATGTGATTATGTATTTTGAATGTAAAATGTAAATGAAATACTGGAGGGCTTTCCTGTAGCAGTTCAGCTGAGATCTGAGGGCTCTGAACTGTTTTAATAGCAAACCCTGTAACTACTGTACCGAAAAGACTGCCATGCAGCCTAAACCAGATGCTTTCTGTGCCACCTAAAAGACATTTCACTTATAATTACAAGTTCTGGATATGTGCCAACCTGAACATCTGACTTTGCCCCCTGAGTGTCAATAAGATGAACTTTTAGCATCCCATTCATTGCCATCCTGCCTGCAGGCTAAAAAGCGATTTACTGTGGTAAAATAAATTGGATCCGAGTGTTAGACTTTACCTCCTTGTTGCAGACAATAGTTTTGTGGTTAAAAAATGATTTGCAAGCTAATCTTTGCTATGTAGCTCCTTGTCAGTGACCCTGCCTGCTGTCACTTGGAATGTCACCCCAGATCCAGAGGTCACGTAAGAGCATAGTATTTATAATTGATGTACTGCAGCCCTCCCTGTAAAAAAAGTTAATGGTATTTTCTCCCCTAGACCTGGGAGAGGACTTTCATGTATATTAGTGAGCAGTAACAAAAACACAAGGTGCAGCATCAGCGTGTGGTCTGCAAACAAAACAAAAATAGTAATATGAAATGAATGCTGAAAATAGAAAATAGCGTTAGAGTCAACATTTTAAATATAGGTCTCCTTCAGGAATTATCCAAAAGAAAAAAACAAAATTGTCTTTTTCTCTTTTAGATAATTAATTAATGAGTAGTATGTGTGTAGGATTTATATTCACATGCTACATCTAGAGTAATAGATAGGTAACCATACACATCATGACTGTGTTCGAATTGATGGTTTGTCCCACAAAGGGAGGACCTCAGAAAAGGCCAGGGAAGCCAAGTGCAGCTTCAATCTGTCCCCCCAGCCTTTGAAAGCTCTGCTTCACTGTCTCCACAGGCTGGTTTGCCAGATCATTGGTACCCAATTGTACTAGCACCCCCAGCTCCCACTCTCACTTCTCCACCATCCTCCCTATCCTATCAACATTACAGGTGACTGATACACTAGGAAGGCACCTGACATTGAATCTTTAATGACTAAGACACTCCTTTGCTGACTTTCTTCCACTCACCCATCAGGTGCCACCAAATTGATTGACTCTGAATCCCCCCTCCAATGGAGTCAGGTACCTCTGCCTTCTCCGGGGTGAAAAGCAATTTGCTGTCAGGATGATGTCAGTTAGGTTGACCCCCTTGTGGCTGCTCCTGCCTCCCTTCTCCTCCCTTCCCCTTCCCTTCCCTACCACTCTCCAGCCCCACCAGCCAGTAGGCCTCTATGGGAGTGGTGGTGTTTGGTTTGGACCCTAGCTGAGCTGGTGCCGCAGCTATGTTATCTCCTCTCTTGTTGCTACCAGCTGAACTTGGAGCTCTGCAAAGGTCCTGCAAATGAGGCAGTGTTTCTTCCTCCAGAGCAGAACCCTGGAGAAGTGCACTCCCAGTTCTTGCAACTGACTACCTCACCACTACATCTGTTCCGTACTGATTCTATAATAATTTTTGAACCTGTGATAAAAAAACGTTTTTTCTCCTATGTGCCTGATACCCTTAAACTAGAGTTAAACAGGCCTACCCTATATAGGGAATTTTGCTAAATTTCCTGTCTTAACTGGTTGCCTGGCTATCCCTCCGTGGGTGCTTTCTTGTACCTCCCACCCTAGGTAGATAGTTAGGTAAGGATGTTAACTTACTTAGTAGTTAAAGAGCTAGTGTGCTGCCTAAAGCTAATAACAGCTTTTAAAAGCAGTCAACCATTGCCTTTTATATCTGTGGCCCTTATGCTTTTCCCTTTGGTTTGTTAGAAGATTGTTTACCTGCTCTTAGTACGTGTGTTGCGTGGAACAGCACTCTACCTGGCAGCTGATATACCCTGCTCTGTTCCCCCCCGAAAACAGATTAAGCATTGTGCCCTCCCTCACCATGACATCACTGCTGGTTTGGAACAGCCACTCAGTAGCTGCCAGGTCAGTCCCCTACGATATCACTGTCAGTGAGATAACAATGCTGATGATGCAGTGGGGCCACTAGACATAGATACGTCAGCTGCAAGGCTGAATGCTATTCCACACATCCAACACAATCTTATCACATAGAAAACGTTCTAATCAGCAAAAGGAAAAAGAAAAGTACTTCAAAAATAAAAAAGGTTACAACTGACTACTTCTTAAAATTTGTATAATTTCCCAGTCTGTCTGTTTTGGTTCCACTAGCTCCTTAAAATACAACAAGCTTACCAAGTACTCAATACATTACTACTTATGTGAGGTAACTCCCACAACTGGCAAGTTGATATACCCCTAATATCGAGTTACTGAGGTTCCTTATACTGACAGGTCTGCTACTTACAACACAGAGTCCCCTGAGGTGCTGCAGTCTTCCTGCAGACGTCCTGCAGAAGTTCCCAATTCAGATGTCCCACTCCTGCTCCTTGTCTGTCACATGATGGGATGTTCCACGTGATGGAATGCTTAGGTAGGTTTCAATATAAAGCCTCAGCCCTTTCTTCCTGCTTCCTATCCTCCAATTTTCACCTCCCTCAGAGGCCCCAGGCCAAACAATTCTCACCCAGTCCCAAGTTATGGGTCATGATGCAGCTCTTTAATATGGCCCTTAAATGTGGGCTGCAGTGGCTGCTCTCAGTTTATCCTACTGTACCGTACCAAACCTTACCATACCCTACCCTATGAACATATTGAAAAAGATTGGACCCAGGAATTATCCTGGTGGCACTCTACTGGTAACATCCCTCTCCTTAGATCTGACTCTGTTTACCACTACCCTCTGCTGTCTCCCTTCCAACCAGCTTCCCACTTACCTATCTATGTCCTTCACTGCAAATAGATCTTCTAGCTTCTTTAGCAATATTCTGTGTGGCACCAAGTCGAATGCCTTGCTGAAGTCAAAGTACAGTAAATCCACTGCATGATCCTTATCCACTGTCCTAGTTACCCAGTCAAGGAATACTGTCAGGTTCGCCTGACAACACCTTCCCACCATAAACCCTTGCTGTTTACTATCCTGGAGTCCATTTTTCTCCAGGAAGTCCCCTAGGTCCTCTTTGATTAATATCTCCATCAGTTTACCCACAACAGAGGTAAGACTGACAGGTCTGTAGTTATAAAATGGGTAGGCTAAACCAGCCAATCAGAGATCAAGCTCACCATGCATGGTTAAAAAAAAGGACGGCAGTAAAAATGCTGAAATCATCAAGCCTTAGAACGTTGGCATTTAAAAATGCTGCCATTGTTGTTTCCTCACTAAAAGCAGTTCTCCCATGGCTGAACCCACTTGCTCACTCACTCACTTGGCGTTCACGGTCTCCCAGTTAGTCTCCCCGCTGATCGCTCACTCACTCAAGAGAAGGTGGCCAAGCAGGAGGAGTTGGTCGGGCTTTCACTGAAAAGGCAATCAGATTGTCACATTCTCCGCCATCATCTTTGACGGTTTACACTAGAGCTTCTTAGCCACCTGGGTGGGAGGAGACATTGTGCCTTTCCCGATCCTGCACAGGTTTTGTTTTTGTCTAGCCATTTTCACCAGCAGCATTCTTCAACCAGTCTCAGTCATCCCATCTTACTAAAGCGCTATATGCAAATTACCTCATGAATATTATGCAAATGACCTCAGTCCTCCCACCTTACTAAAGTGGCATATGCAAATGAACGCATGAATATTATGCAAATGACCTCATGAATATTAAACTGATGTCCGCAGAAGGACTATTTTATCATACATTAGCAGCATTACATGTTTTTTTCTACATACAAGCAGTGCTTCCATATCTATGGGTATTCTCGTATTTTGCGGGGATTTATAGCGAAAAACGGGCTACGGGGAGGAAATCTGTATTTTCCTCCATCTACGGGGTTTGTTGCCAGTGCTACGGGGGACAAAGGAACAAAGGCACACTGTAACGGCTGCCTGAGACTCCGAGAGTCTCACAGAGCTGAGAGTAGCCTCTGATTGGTGCCTCCCAACTCTCACGCGTGATCACGCACCCTGAGACTCCTGGAGCTGCATGATCATGTGCTGGGAGGCATCTGGTGATCGCTGAGCCACGCGTGCCCCTCATGGCTCCAGGCTGGCTTGACTGCCCAACTAGTACCCGATAGGCTAGCCACTGAGCCCCATACTATATAACACAGCCGGTGACTGCGGAAGTTTAAAATTCATTGGACGGGAGTCTGAGCGGACAGCAGCGAGTCGTGGAGAGTCGAGAGCGAGAGATCATCCGGCACTGCAGCAAACGAGGAAATAGTTCACCCCACACCGTGGGATCGGAGAGTCACAGCGGGACCAGAACTGGTTTATTTTCGTTTTCCAGCCACAGGGAGAGCAGTATTTGCCAGCGAGTGGTGGACACAGCGGGAGCAGTCGGAACTGTACTGAGGCAGGTAAAAAGTTCATGTGGTACATCTAAATTTTAATTTCTACCCCTCATCAGTTGGAGTAGCTCAGGTATAACCTATTCCTGCCTCTTGTCCCTGATTCTAAGGTTGTTTCCTTTTTTTGTGGGAATACATTTGTTGCAGACCAAATTAAAAAGGAAACAAAAGGCTGAATGTGCAACATCCACATTTGTAATTTTTATTTTTTCTTGTCTCAAGTACCACAGCTAATAAAAAAGTGCTCAACATTTGGTTTGGGTAACAGAGTATCCTCTTATTTTTTAAACTGCATCTAAGAGTTAGTATTCAAGGTTTGTACTCCCTAATGTGTAGATAAATAGTCTATGTAGATGGAGGTACTGTCTTAAAATGATTGATTTATTTATTAACTACTGCATTCATGTTGATGCATTTACAGGTAACTGTACTGAAAATGTGCATTCTCATTATACCCTGTAGTTATCCCTGCCCAGCAAGGTTTAAACCCCTTGATCAGATTGTAAATACTTCCCTGCTACATTGTTTACTCTCCCCCAAACAAATACTTAAGAGTTTCATGGAAACAATCCTATCTACCAGCCTCTACAGCACTATGGTTGTCCCTCCCCACACTGTGCCTACTTCAAAATATGGCATCTCAATAAAGTCTGAGTCTATTAACTTAGTCTGTGCTTTCTGTTCATAATCCCAGGCCATGTTGTATCTGCAGCTTCTAATTTCTTTATTCCCAAATAATCAGGTAGCCATCTCATTGCTAAACCAGCATTTGTTTTTGGAATCATATGTGGCAGAAAGGAAGAGAGGGTGGAGGGTGGGGAAATACTGGGATGAGAAGGTCTAAAAAAGACCAGTCAAGTTGTATGAGAGCATCACAATAGTTTGTTGTATCCAGATTTTAAAGTTTCTAGTCTAGACAATCAATAAAAAGTCCTGCACCACCACTCTCAAACAAAGATAGGCTCCAGCAGAATTTCAATGGTGCTTCATTTAATATGAAGTGATTGTACGTACAAACACTAGCAACAGACGTGTTTCTGAATCTTTATAATTCCTTCCTCAGTGGATCCATTGAGGAAGGAATCATGAAGATTCAGAAACACGTCTGGAGCTAGTGTTTGTACTGTACAATGCACTTCATATTAAAATGAAGCACCTTTGAAATTCTGCTTGGAGCCTATCTTTTGTTTGAGAGTGGTGAGTGCAGGACTTTGTTGTTGTTGCTATAATTGCTTATCCTTTAGACTCAAACAATAGGAACACAATAAAACAAGCTTGAAATCACCAAAGAAAGTTACACAAATGAGCAAATTAATTCAAATCATGACAACAATGAGAAGAAAAAACAAATGAAAAATAAATCAGTATACATCGCAAATCTTATAAAATCCTGTTACACATATTGACATCAGCACTATACTTATAGTCTTGTAAAACACAACGTTTCTACTAATAGTTAGGACTCCTTAGACTTTCCTGCTTGCATACCATCTTTTAAGTAATTGGTCATCTCAGAAAGATATGACTCTTAATTCAGTTGTAAGTAAATAAGAACCCTTAAAACAGACAGAATATGTGGTGTAGTGATTTTATTTACCATCCTAGTGATGCCAATAGCAATAATAAATTGTCGGGGGCATACAGGAAAACCTACAGGGATTTCATCAAGGTTTTACAGGGAAAATACAGGAAAAATGAGGGTCTGCTACAGGAAAATGCTTGGGCTGATCTGGAAGCACTGTACAAGCAATATTTCTCTAACTGCAAACAGTAAAATAAAGCTAGGATCCAATTTTATAACTGCAACAAGACACTCCAGGTGTGTGCATGGAACAGATTTTACCACACGCCAGGGGCTAAAGGCACTTGGCCAAGGCCTCACGCCTTATTACACCCCTGGTCGTGCAGTAAAATCTGTTCCATGCACACCCTGTCGTGTCTTATTGCTTACTTATCCAACTGCTCTTTGTTCGCACCCTTGTGTAATGGAACTACTGTATGTCCACTACCCTCCAAATGCTATTAGACATACAAAAATATTTATTTATTGATTGATACTATGAGATTAAAAATAGAGGCAAAGCAACAAAAAATATTTTTCCTGGCCACAATGGTCACCAAAAGAATTACATTAGGGAACTGGAACTTCCCAAATATAGAACAATTTAATGCTTCAAAATGGGCTACAAATTTTCAGAGATACCCTTTTGTTCAAAAGGTTAATTATGTATATAAACAAGAAGAGCCCTTAGAAATACATTGGAAACATGTGATCTTACAACCTCCCCTTTGAAGATATAAGAAACAGAACTCATATTTTAAACTCTTCCCCATATTACAGTGAATGGAATTGCAATGTTTCCATGAAAAGAAACTTAATTGCTTGTACTTTTTGAAATGTATAACCCTGGTATTCAAAAGTTAGTGCACAGCGAACATGGTTCACACAGCATTACCCCAGGTTTGCACCAGCGCTTTTGGGGGGACCATATTTAGAGGCCTCCAGAGCACCACCAAACCTGGCAGCACCAAGGGGGTAAAATCCCACTGCACCTATACAAATGAGGGGTCCCCTCATGCATGCTGGCAAAGTGACTTTTTTCAAAGGTTTGTGGCAGCAGTAAACAGCCCCCAAGTGACACTGTTCTCTGTTGCCGAAAACCACCTCTTATCCAGGCACTAAGCATGCACCCTCACACCCCATGAAGGTAGGCCAGCAGTACTGCAGCTGCCTCTCCACCCTCCGTTTAACATCCTTGGTGGTCCAATGGTTCCCCAACTCCCAATCACTTAGTATACACTTGTTTAACAATCCCTGGTGGTCCAGTCATTCTCCCCACCCCGATCACCCAATACAAACTCATTTAACAGTCTCTGGTGGTCCAGTGGTTCCCCCACACCCCAGTCACCCAGTACACACTTGTTTAACAGTCCCTGGTGGTCCAGTGGTTTCTCCACATGCGTTTAACAGTGCTTGGTGGTCCAGTGGTTCCCATGATTGCCCAGTATACACTTATTGAACCTCCCTGGTGGTCCTGTGGTTCCCCCCACTGCTAGTCACCCACTATACACTTGTTTGACAGTCACTTGAATGCCCATTATGAGCTCATTAGTATGGGGCATAGCAGCCCTTTAATGCCCGTTGATAGGGAAAGCTCTCCCTGATGATCCAGCAGTTCCCCCCACCACTGACTGCCTAGTATACTAACATACTAATTGCCAGCCGATTAGGCCTTATGGTCTATCGAGTCTGCTCAAACCTCAGATCCCTAGTTGGGTGCCAAGGCCCTCCCCCCCTTGTGTTCCAGAAACCCCTATCATCCATCCCAACCCCCCGAGTCAGGCCATCATCTGATACATACTAACATACTAACATACTATTTGCCAGCAGATTAGGCCTACGGTCTATCGAGTCTGCTCGAACCTAGATCCTTAGTTGGGTGCCGAGACCTCCCATCCCTTGTTCTCTAGAAACCCTATCATCCATCCCCACCCCCCCGGCCCATCCCCACCCCCGGGACATCCGCTTCTGTGTCTGTCCACCCTCTTTGAAGCCCTCCACTGTGGATCTCTGAACCAGCTCACCAGGCAGCGATTCCAAGGGTCCACCATCCTCCCAGTGAAAACCTCCTCCTTCCCCCTCACCTTCCACCTTCCAACTTCAAACCATGCCCTCTGGTGATACCTCCTGCTTTAGTGTAAAAGATCCCTCCATGTTTACCCTATTTATTCCTTTGAGGTACTTGAAGACCTCAATCATGTCCCTCGTCTCCTCTCCTCTCCTCCAATGAAAACAGGCAGAGCTCCTCAAGTCTGTCCTCATACGCCAAATCCCTAGTCCTCGTGATCATCTTAGTTGCCTCCTCTGTACCCCCTCCAAGAGCTGTATTCCCTCTTTAAGTGTGGTCTCCAGTACTGTACACAGTACTCAAGGTGTAGTCTAACCAGTCCATTGTACAGCTGCAGAATCACTTCCCTGCTCCTAGAGGTGATCCCCTTTACGATGCATCCCAAGATCCTGTTTGCCTTGCTAGCCACTCTCCTGCATTGCTCAGAGTTATTCATATATGCATCCACCATGACCCCTAGGTCTTTTTCCCCTGTTGAGGCCTCCAGTGCCTCCCCTCCCAGGGTGTACCTGTGTTTAGGGTTTCCTCACCCAAGATGTAACACCTTGCACTTGGTGATATTGAAATTTAATTTCCATGTGTGAGCCCAGCTTTCCAGGGTGTCCAGGTATACACTTGTTTAACAGTCCCTGGTGTTCCGACCATACCGAACCTACAGCCCAAACCTCCTCACCTGAGTGCCATCCATGAAAAGGGAGGCCAGCATAGCCTTCCTCTCACATCCTCAGCCAGCCACTGACTGACAGTCACAAACCATGATCAAATACATGATTGTGCTCTGTAACTGTCAGACAGCAGCCAGTTGAGGAGGTGAGAGGAGGGCTGCACTGGCCACCACTTGCACAGGCAGCATTCAGGGTGGAGGGTTTGGGGTAGTGGTCCTCAGTAAGTGAGCGGGAGGGGGTGTGGTTATGGTTAGGAGGGTAGAAGGAACCACCTGACCACAAGTTTATACTGGGTGATGGGGGGAGGATCACTGGACAACCATGGACATTAAACAAGTGTATACTGGGTGATTGGGGTTGGGGGGAACCACTGGATCACCATGGAGTGCTTTTACTATTAACAAGTGCTAAGGAGCTGTTACATCCCATGCAGATGGGCTCATAATGGGCATACAAAGGGACCCTTAGTGCCTTCCATGCCCAATGGGCTCATTTGAATGCTCGGGCTAAATATGACCCAGAGGGGACTGCCACTAACCTGTTTCGATCAGTGCAATCCCCTGTGGGCCATATGCAGCCCTGGTTTGGGTCAGAGCAGCAGAGATTGATTGACTGATAGATTGATTGATTGATTGATTGAAGTGTTTCACCAGGAAAGATATACTGAGCCTTAAATTAGCTCATTTCCAGATGTGTCCTAGAGAAAGGGGGGGAAGAGGGATTGATGTAAGAATATCATTACATATACAATACAATAAAACAGTAGTTTTGCTTTGCTACAATAAACAGTTATATTCAGCATTTATATTCATATACAAATATGATACTGGTAACAGTGCCCATTTGTGGAATAAACTCCCCTATGATTTGGTAAACAAAACAACATTTAGTAGTTTCAAACAAGGGTTTTGATGATTATCTGTTGCTAAACAGAAACGAACACTAATTCACCCACTGGGAGTGGGAGACAATCTTGATGGGCCCATGGCCTTCTTTTGTCGTACCAAACAAAGTAAACCAAGTAAGTGAAATACACATGGGTTGCTGAAGTAATACGCTCAATGCAGGGTGTTAGATAAGAGGTTTAAATCTGGGATCAGGACAAAGGGGGGTTAGGGTGGCAAGTATGAGGGGGGAAATGAGGGAGAGGGAGAGAAGGTAGGGGTTGGAAGAGGCCAGGAGAGGTGGAAGAGTGAGGAGAACTGGGAGTTGGTGGGATGGAGGGCAGAGTGCCGGGGGATGTGAGGAAGAGGGGAGGATGGAGGAAGAGGGGAGGGAGGGGAGGGGAGGGGGAGAGAGTGAGGTGGTTAGGAAAGGCCAGGAGTAAGTGGGGGAAGTGAAGAGAGGAAAGAGTTGAGAGAAACATTGGGCCTGGTAACTAGGGGCAGTCACAGGAGGGGGTGGTGTGGGTGTGGAGTAGAGAAGTTGAAGGGTATTTGGAGGAGGCAGACTAAATGGGTAGGGGGAGAGAATTCCAAAGTTTAGGAAAACAGAAAAAGAAAACAGCTTGACCAGTAAGGGATTTATGAGTGGGGAGCAGGAGGGAGCGATAGCCAGGATTGTAGAGGGAGTAGGAGGGGGGAAGGTCAGATAATAGAGTACAGATAGGGAGAGAGGGAAGCCAGCCAGAACTTGGAAGTGAAGGAGATGCAGTGGGTTAGATGGCAATCCTCTAAAGAAAGGAGGGAGAGAGCAGAGTAGAGAGAACAGTGGTGGGTGCGGGAAGGACAGTTCAGAGTGAAATAGCAGAAGGAGTGGAAGAGGGGGGGTCCAGTCTGGCCAGGGTGGACTTCGGGGCAGCACCATAGACTATGTCACCATAATCAAAGATGGGGAGAATCATCTTAGTAAGGATGTCGTGGCAGGTGGGAAGATGAATGCAGCTTTTGTTCCTATAGAGGGCACCAAGCTTGTGGTGGAGTTTTTTTTATATGGCATCTATGTGCTGTGAGAAGTTGAGATATCAGTCAAGCCAGATGCCAAGGTACTTGAAAGAAGGCATGTCATCAACTGTGTTCCCATCTAGGGTGTGTAAGGAGTGGAGGGATGAGGATTTAGAAATCCTCGGCCTGGTGCCAAATCACATAGAAACCATTTTTTTGGCATTTAGTGATAGTTTATTTTGACATGAACCATTTCTGGTTTGAGTCAAAATCAGGTTGGAGCTTGGATCTTAACTCAGCTGGAGAAGTTCCAGAGACCTTCAGGGCCATGTCATCTGCATACATGTGGATGGATGCTGATGGGCAGGCAGAAGGAAGGTCATTGAGAAAAATGGAGAAAAGTACAGGGCCAAGGACAGAGCCTTGAGGGATGCCGGTGTTAATGGGGAGGGGGTGGGGATAAGGATTCTCCAAGTTTCACTGATTGCAATCTACTCATTAGGTAAGAGCTGAACAAGTTTATTGCAGAGTCTGAGAAACCTACAGACTTCAGTTTGTGCAGGAGAAGAGGGTGGGAGACAGTGTTGAAAGCTTTCACTAGATTAACAAAGATGGTAGTAGTGAGAAGGCCTTGGTTCATTGCTTTCTGAATAGCATTGGTGAGTCGGAGGAGGGAGGAAGTGGTGGAGAGGTATTTGCGAAAGCCAGACTGGAAGGGTGTGAAGAAGGAAGAGGAGTCAAGGAAGGGGAAGAGTTGGGATAGAACTATGTGTTTTTGGAGCTTGGAAAGGGTTGGGAGGAGGGAGATAGGATGGAAATTACCTGGAGAGGAAAAGTCACATCCTTTTGGTAGGGAATAACTGTAGCATGCCTCCAGGAGTCTGGGACAGAGGCAAGAGAGAAGGAGAGGTTTATGAGGGAGGAGATGGGAAAAGTGATGGTAGGAGCAAAGAGGTGAAGGATCTAAGGGTTTAGCCCATCTGGGTCCCCACCTTGCAGGGGGTTGAGAGCTAGAAGAGCTTTTAGAGAGGTAGATGGGGTAACCCTTGAGAAGGAGAAAGGATGTGCAGGAGTGTGGGGGGGATGTGGAAGGGGGGAGGAGGAGAGGAGTGCAGAAGCACAGGTGGTAAAGCAGGTGTTGAAGGCAGAGGCCACAGAGGGAGGGTAAGAGATGGTGGAGTCACCTAACTTTTAAACCGGAGGGGTGGACTGGGTAGGAGGAGGGTGGACTTGAGTTAGGGAATTTAAGAATGCATGGGATAGATACAAAGGAATTGTGACAGCAAAGACAGGGAGATCGTGAGGGGGGCATAGTCCAAAACATGGGCAGACTAGATGGATCTACAGTCCCCATCTGCCTACACATTGTATGTATCTATGAGGAGAGAAGAAGGCATGTATAACTTTCCAGAACTTGGAGGGGTGGATTAGATTTTTCTAAAAAGAGGAGGAAAAGAACTCAGCCTTTGCTAGACTGGTGGCTCTAGAACAAGAATTCCTCAAGGTGCAGTAACTGTTAAGGTCTGCTGGTGTGCCAGAGGATTTGTATGACTTCCATGCCAGGTCACATGCTCGGTGGCAAGCCAGAAGTTTAGCTGAGATCCAGTGGAGGTATAAACCTCTGACCCTGGTTTTACATAGGCGAGCATGTTGATCCCAGATTAACAGAAATTTGAAGAGGAAGTAGTTGAGGATTTGGTTTACGTCAGTGGCTTTGGAGATAAGGGACCAGACAGTTGCCTGCAGATCAGCATGTAGTGAGGATAGTTCTAACGACAGGAAGTACTTAGTGTTGCATCGACATGGATCAATATTTATTTGGATAGTGATGCTTGTCGGCATGCTGTATTTGTCTGAATAGCACTCTGGCCAGGGGGAGCGCTAGTATGATTTAACAAGAATGTCATGTGATGTTTTTCACTGTTGTAGTTAAATGGCATGTTTTTCAAGGCACTTTAATAAGTATCCCTGAGAAGGGGTAGAGCACCCTGAGGCACTAGCAGTAATTTGCACTTGTCCACCAATAAATCTTTGCACTGACTGATGCCTTAAGGTTTGCAGTGTTTTCTTTTTTATCTGGAAGTGTTGAGTTTGGATCCTGGATTTGCTCCAGCTGGTATAAATACCACTTTTGGTAAGTGGTGCTGGATCAGTTTGACCCATGTTTCTCAGTTTTAAGGCAAAAGAACATTTAAAACAGTTCTACAACTGCAGCAGGAATTTTCCCTTTGTGAAACTGATTATTACCGATACTTGCAGGTCTGACACTATCTGGGATTTCAGCTGGGAGTAGAGTGGAATAGGACAGATTTACACTTATTATTAGCGCTAGTTTTAAAGGTGATGAGTACTACACTCCTGTATCATGGGATACTGGGCCTTGCAGATGTAAAGAGTAAATGGGAGGGTGAACTGGAGATAGCAATCATGACAGGGGACTGGACTATAGCTTGTTTTAGGCAATAGCACTTCTTAGTACTGTACATATGGAGAAATCATGGTTGGAAGACACTGGTTTGTTTCTTTCACACCCAACATATCACAGCAAAGAACTCCTCGGGTGCAGAGAACCACTGCTGGAGAGGCTCTGGATATGCCCCAGCAACTCACACACACATATTTTGGGAGTCACTACTTTCTCCAGACACAGGACTACTGGGAACAGGTGGAGAGAGCAGTCACCATTCTAGTACAGCATTATGGCCCCCTAACTCCTTGGGCAGTCCTATTATTGCTCTATCCAAAATACTTCACAGACAAACATCATAAATCCTTGCTTAATATGGGCTTAATGGCAGCTAAGAAACCCATATCCAGGTTATGGTTGCAGACTCTGTCCCAGGTTGACTGGGAAGATATCATGATAGATATTAATTTCATGAAGACGTTTACAGCCGGGGTCAGACAGACTCTACAGAAGTTCCATAATTTATTGAATAGTTGGCTTCTCTGGCTACAGGACCATAGGCAGATATTAATTTAATGGAGAAGTTTATGGCTGGGGTCAGACAGACACTCCAGAAGTTCCAGAATTTATTGAATAGATGACTTCTCTGGATGTAGGACCATAGGCAGGATTTATTCCATTGCGGGTGGAAACATAGCGAACAGCAAGAAACCACCCTGCACTTCAGAGCCAGGAGGTTGTTAGACCTCAGCAAGTGCTGAAGATACTAAAATAATACCAGGGCTCCCCATATTGCAGTGCAAAAATGCAGGTTTATTTTACCAAATACTGCAGAAATCTTCAGCATACACATAGCAGTCACATCAGTATCTGGTAAAATAAACCTGCATTTTTTGCACTCAGCAATACGGGAGCCTGGTATTACTTGCAGTATCTTCAGCACCTTCACTGGAAGTTTAAATAACCTCCTGGCTCTGGAATGCAGGTGGTTTCTGTTGTTCATATATGTTTTTTAGCGCTTGCAGCCCACGCCTGCACCCTGCCCTAGCTCTGAAGCGCTGCATTCTCTTGTGTGTAAGTAGAGTACTTATTGCATTACTGAGACACAGTAAGGGTCTCAGTGGAGACATGTTGCTAACTTCCATGTAGGGTGAGGGAGAGCTGAGATTTCAAACACAAATAAACTAGTTACGGGACTATGACTCATGGATGTGGCATTAGTCGGAGTTGCCATAATGGTACTCATAGCACGAATGTTGGAAATCAGCACAGCAGCATGAAAAATTGTATAAACTAAATAATATGCAGTGATTAATATCCATTGTTTTATCACGCTACCTGTAATCTGTCGTAAATTCAATAAAAACATCATTTTAAAAAAAGGATTGATTTAGATAAGTTGGGAAGATAAAGGATTGACAAATAAGGCTTTTGATTGAACATGGGCAGGTATAGTACAAAAGTAATGCATGAGAGGGATTAGAATGCAGGAGTTTAGGGTCATCAGTGTGGAAGGAGAAGTAGGAATTAGATCTGGGGAATGTGGGTTGTATGCCTGGGGGAAGGGAGGGAGGAGGCAGTCTTTGTGTGAGGTGCAACCTGGTTAGTAGTTCGGAGAAGGACACTAAGGAGGTAGAAGCAAGGCTGGGAAGGATGCATGGGATCAGGGAGTTGGAGCACTTTGTGGACCTATCCCTGTTAAGCATGCAGGGAGAGAATAAGGAGTTAGCTACTGAGGGCAGAGGACATAAGTGGATTTTAGTGCTAAGTCAGTGGGAGGGGGGAAATGGCAGAGAGAGAGGGAAAAGCATAAGGAGGAGTGACAAACAGTGCATTTGGAGGAGACAAAAAGAGAGGGTGCAGGACAAAATATCCCCTAGATCCCCTAGTGCATTTTAGTGGGTGCTGCATAACTTCAACGCCTGGATCGATGACAAACTTTCACATTTTGGGCAGGACTTCCTCCAACTGATGAATTTGTTGGGCTTCACACAGGTGGTTTCCTTTGCAACCCATAATTCTTGTCACTCATTGGATCTGGTCTTCCTACTAGGTATGGAGAGCGCCGACCTGATGGTGGAACTGATCGGATTGTCTGACCACTGCACTATTGGGTTCAATTTCCAGGCACCCTCCTATAGGTCTGCCCCTTTGGAGATGGTCTAGTACTGCCCATTATGGGGTGTGACCCCAGATGGTCTGATGACAGAATTGAACCTATCGGGATATCTGAGTGCAAGCTTGGACCCAGAGAATCTACTGCAGGTCTATAATAAGTCATGGTGGCAGCTCTGGACTCCATAGCTCCCATCCGTGTTTGACCCCTCTCCCTTCTTCCTCATTTCCCATGGATTGATGGGTCCTTGAGGAAGATGAGGAGGGCTGGGTGAAGGTTTGAGCATTGCTGGTGGAAATTCGGCCTTGATGCCAACAAGCTTAGATTGATGGCATGTTATGCAGACTGTCAATCAGTGATCTCCCGTAAGAAGACAGAGTTCCTGTCCAGGGAGAGTACTGCTGCACAGATCTGACCTGCTTAGCTCTTCTGAACTGTGGACAGACTGTGCAATCCAGCCTGTCTGCAGTCATGGACAGCCTTGTCACAAGAGAGATGTGATGAGTTTGCTCGCTTCTTTGCAGATAAGATTGCTGACATCGGGTCAGAGATCAGTTTAGCTCGCTCCAATGGGTGTGGCAGTGATCGGTGGGAGGTCACAATGCCTCAGTCTGGTTGGTCGGCCTTTGATCAGGTGCTGATCTCAGATGTCATGAAGGTCATGCAGAGTATGCAGCTGACCTGCTGTAGTTTGGACCCGGTCCCAACCTGCCTCCTTGTGGAATGTGTTGAGGTCATCAGCCCGGTCCTAGCTGAGATAGTCCGGTGCTCGTTAGAGACTGTGGAGTTTCTGGGCTCCCTAAAGGAGGCAGCAGTGTTTCTCCTCCTTAGGAAACCTTCTCTCGACCAAGATTGTCTCACCAACTACAGGCCTGTCTCTTACCTTCCCTTTGTGGGTAAGGTTATTGAGAAGGTGGTGGCGCTGCAGCTGGATGACAATCTTGCCATCCATGATATCTATGATCCCTTCCAGTTGGTATTTAGGAAGAGACATAGTACTGAGACTGCTCTTGTTCAGGTGCTCAATGGCCTCCTTATAGTGAGAGATCGGAGAAGCCGTTCCGTCTTGGTCCTCCTTGATCTCTCCACAGCATTTGACACCGTGGACCATGGAATACTGCTAGAGTGCCTGCAGTTGATTTGTGGACTGTTGGGTACAGTTTTCAGATGGTTTTATTCTTTTCTCACTGGTAGGTTTCAGACAGTAGTGTCAGGGATTTATTCCTCTGATGCATTCTCCCTGCCATGTGGGGCCCTGCAGGGCTCTGTACTGTCACTCATGCCTTTTGCACTGTGCAAGTTGTTGTTGGGGGACATTGTAAGGTGGTGCGGTCTGAGTTTTTATTGCTATGCAGATGATACTCAGCTGTACACGTCCTTTGCACCCGAACAGGATACAGTGGTCTCGGTATTTAACAATTGTCTATCTGAGACCCAGGAGTGGATGAGTGCCAGCTGGTTGAAGCTGAATCCTGACAAGACTGAGGTTTTGGTTGTGGACCAGAGTCATTGAGTAGAGGGGTCTCCAGCTGGGCAGGCATCTGGACTTGTGCTTGGAGGCTGCCAGCTGAGGTCCTCTGAACAGGTGCAGAGTCAGGGCATTATTTTTAATGAAGGGCTTACCCTGAAAGCTTGGGTGTTGTCCATCATCAAGATCTCATTTTACCATCTGAGGAATATCATGCAGATTAAACACCTTGTTCCGCTCGATGATTTTCCGACATTGGTCCATGCCTTTGTGACCTCCCACCTGGATTACTGTAACACCCTGTACTTAGGGCTATTGGGGGTTGATATACACTGTTTGCAGCTGGTGCAGAATGCAGCAGCCAGGTTACTAACAGCTTTCTTGATCTAGTCATATTACACCTGTGCTGCATGAGCTGTATTGTCTGCCAGTTCAATGGCGGATCACCTTCAAGGTCGGCTTGCTGACCTACAAAGCCCTACATGGACAGGGACCATACTATCTGCAAGAGCTTCTCCACCCCTACTGCCCCTCCCCACCACTCCACTACGCTGATGAGGGATTGCTAGAGATTCCCAGAGTTCAGTTGAAGACATCTGGGGCCTGAGCATTTGCTTTTGCATTCACTAACTTGTGGAATTCTCTACCTCATTGGGTTCAGGGGTGCCTGTCTGTGGAGAGCTTCAGATCTGCACTGAAGACCTATTTATTTAATCTTGCACTCTCCTCAAGCTGATATTGATTTGATTTTGCATGTTGTTAACTGAATTTTAATTATTTATGGTTTTAATACATTTTAGATGTTTAATTATTGTCAAAGCACTTTGATGCGAGTGAATTACGCTCCATAAATAAAGATTATTAGTAGTAGTAGCAGTTGCTTTGAGGTTCTGACAGAAGTAACTGAGGAAAAGGGAAGCAGTGAAGGGATATGGGAGAAAGAAAGTTGGCCGAGGTAATTTTGGGACCTAGACAGCTAGTGGTTATTTGGGATTCTGTATCCAGGTTCAAAGATAGCATGGTTTGTAAGGACGATAAGTTGAACAGGAGGGTTAGCTGTTTTTCCAGAGCTAGGGTGGTGGGTCTAAGGAGTAGATATTGAGGGAAACAGGAAGCAAGCCTGTTGTAATGGTATATGTGGATACAAATGATGTAGGTTGGAGGACTGCTGAACATAGAAACATAGAAACATAGACTTTGACGGCAGATAAGGACCGCTAGGCCCATCTAATCTGCCCATTTCCCTACCTACAGGATAGGCTGCAGATCCTATTTAACCAACAGCCTATATCTTCCTGCCCCCCACAAGAATTGCCTTATGTCTGTCCCATGCATTCTTGAATTCTCCCACAGTTTTAGACTCCACAACTTCCTCAGGAAGGCTGTTCCATGCATCCACTACCCTCTCTGTGAAATAATACTTCCTCACATTGCCCCTGAACCGCCTCCTTCTATCTTTAAATTGTGTTCCCTTGTTCTTGTAAGTCTCTTTTTCTGAAAGATGCTACCCTCTTGACTTTGTTGATTCCTTGAGGTACTTGAAAGTTTCTATCATGTCCCCTCCCTTCTTTCCTCAAGGGTATACATATTAAGCTCCTTTAGTCTCTCCTCATACGGGCTTCTCTTGCAGACCCTGCACCATTTTAGTTGCCCTCCTCTGGACTGCCTCTATCCTGTCTATGTCCTTGTGGAGATGGGGTCTCCAGAACTGGACACAGTATTCCAGATGGGGTCTCACCAACTGTCTGTACAGAGGATAACAACTTCCTGTTTTCTGCTGCTGATGCCTCTCCTATACATCCCAGTATACCCCGGCCCTCCCTACTGCCTTCTCACATTGCTTGCTAACCTTAAGGTCATCTGATATGATTACCCCTAGGTCCCTTTCCTGTTTTGTTGTTGTTACTACCTCCCCACCCATTGTGTATTCTTCCCCTGGGTTCTTGTTTCCCAGGTGCATTATTTTGCACTTTTTTGCATTGAATCCTAGCTGCCATATGTCAGGCCATTCCTCCAATCTTGCCAAGTCCCTTTTCATCCTTTCCACGCCTCCTTGTGTATCAACCCTGTTGCAGATCTTTGTGTCATCTGCAAAAAGGCATACTTTTCCTTCTAGTCCCTCTGCAATGCCACTGATGAAGACATTAAAAAGGACTGGACCCAATACTGAACCCTGCGGTACCCCACTAGCAACTGCCCTTTCTTCAGAGTGGACTCCATTTACAATTACCTTCTGTGTCCTGTTGTCCAGCCAATGTTTTACTTAGGCTACCACCCTGGGACCCACTCCCAGGCTGGTTAACTTGACTAATAATCTTTTGTGTGGGACTGTGTCAAATGCCTTGCTAAAGTCTAGGTAGGCCATGTCCACAGCCCCTCCCTGGTCTACTACTTTGGTCACCCAGTCAAAGAAATCTATTAGATTCGTCTGACATGACCTTCCTGCTGAACCCATGCTGCCTTGGATCCTGTGCTCCACTGACCCTAGGTACTCAACTATTCTTTCCTTCAGAAGTGACTCATCACTTTCCTACCACAGAGGTCAGACTGACAGGTCTGTAGTTTCCTGACTCTGTCTTGGTCCCACTTTTGTGAGAGGAATCACATCCGCCTTCCTCCAGTCCTCAGGTACCACACCATCCTCCCATGATTTATTAAAAAGAGTAGCCAGTGGTTTCACTAGTTCCTTCCTTAATTCTTTTAGAATTCTGGGGTGAATTCCATCAGGACCCATTGCTTTGTCCACCTTCAGTTTTAGGAGTTCTTGCAGAACCCTTTCTTCTGTGAAAGGACTGGGATCGACCCCCCTGTCAAGAGTGCTTCTGTTAATTGGATTAGGCACTTCCCCCTCCTCTTTTGTGAATACTGAGCAGAAATATTCGTTCAGTATTCCTGCTTTTTCACTGTCCCCCTCTGCCCACCCACCGTTTATTCTATTCAGCCTCACTATCCCTCCCTTTGTCTTTCTACGCTCACTGATGTACCTATAAAAGGTTTTATCCCCCTTCTTAACTGAGTTGGCTATCTTTTCCTCAGTTTGGGCCTTTGCTATTCTGACTTCCCTCCCTGCTTCTTTCTGCCTTAACTGGTACAGCTCTCTGTCCTGCTCCTTCTGTGTTTCCTTATACTTCTGGAATGCTATCTTTTTCTTCCTGACTTTCACAGCCACCTCTCTTGAGAACCATAGTGGCTTTTTCTTTCATTTTGATTTGTTTATTTGCTTCACACAAAGGCTTGTTGCCTCTGTGATGGCAGTTTTGATAATTCCCCATTGTTGCTCCACACCTCCTTCTAGTCTGTTTGCTAGTGCTTTTCTGAGGCACTCTCCCATCTTGCCAAAGTCAGCCCTCCTAAAGTCCAGTACCCTCACTTTTGTATGGCTTGACTCTGTAGCTGAGTTTAACGTGAACCACACTGTTTGATGGTCACTTGTCCCCAGATGGCAACCCACTTCTAGATCTGAGATCCTCTCACTGCCCCCGTTTGAGAGTACGAGGTCTAAGATTGCTCCCTCACGAGTGGGTTCCGAAGATATTAGGCAGGACATAAAGAGCTCTGGGCAGAAGCCCCATTCACATGGCCAATTCTGTGCTGTTGTTAGTGATGACAGGCTTTTCCAAGCCTGCACTTGTGGATGTTTTGGCTGCAGTTGTACTAATTTTTCCAACCCGAGTTCAGCTAAAGGTTGTTTTTGGTACTGTAAATACAGCTGAACTTAAGGAAGTGGTTCTTTTTGTAAATTGAGGGCTAAAAATTGCAGAAAATGTGGTCTCAGAGTTGAGCCGTGACACTGGGTGTGCACATGGGCACATGCATAAGCGCATGCCCAGTGTCACGGCTTGACTCAGAGACCGTGTTTTCTGCAATTTTTAACCCTCAGTTTACAAAAAGAATTACTTCCCTGCATTTATCTGTATTTACAGTACCAAAAACAACCTTTAGCTGAACTCAGGTCAGAAGACCCATCCTCGATCTTTCTGGCGGCGTCACCCCAACTCAACCATCCCTTCCTGCTGGAACCCTCCTCTAAATGCCAGAACCTCTATGGGAGCATCTACAGCACTCCCGGGGCCATGCCATCTGAATGCTACTTCAAAGTTTTTCAGCAAGAATGGCCACAGCGAGCAACATGGCAGCAATGTACATTCTCACCATGTGAATGAGGCAATTAAGTAGAAGGGGTATAATGAGGTGATGTTAGAGGTCCTATCAGTTCCACAAGTAGGCCAAATCAGACAAAATCAGTAGACTGATGAACTATTGGTTACCAAATTCATCTAAAAATGAGGGCTGTATGTTTTTGCAGTATTGGTAAAAATGTTGTCACAGAGATGATCTTTATAGGCAGGGCAGGTTGCATCTGAATGACAGGAGAGTATGAGGGTACTGGGGATAAAATAAATAGGGCAGTATTGATGCACTTAAACTAAAGGGGAGAGGGTCTAAGGGAAAATCTTAAAGGAATTATTGATAACAGAGCAGATAAAGCTAATATAACACACTGTCAATCAAAACCAATTCTGAGCCACAGAGGAGGCTTCTAAGAAAGCTGGATGACTTAGGAGTAGAGAAGGGTTTAGCCAAACAGGTGGGAAACTGGTTAGTGGGAAGGCAGCAGTGGGTGGAAGTAAACAGGGTTAAATCTGGGGACAGGAAGGTCATGAGTGGGGTGCTGCAGGGCTCCGTCTTGGGACCTGGCTTATATAATATGTTCATCAGTGATATAGAGGAAGGTATCCATGGAAAGATGTCTCTGTTTGCTGGTGACACAAAGATCTGTGGCAGGGTGGACAGTCAGGAAGAAGTGCAAGAAAGTCAGAGGGGCCTAGAAAGGCATCTGAGGTGGTCAAGGGTCTGGCAGTTGAGGTTCAATGCCAAGAAGTGCAAGGTGATGCACTTGGGTAATAAGAACCCATGTAAAGAGTATTGGTATTAAGCTGTCCACTTCAGCAGATGAGCAGGATCCTTGAAGTTCTAATCAGACTCATCAAGCAAACCAACCAGCGCAATAAGTTCCATGGCAAGGCATCTAACATGCTGGGGTGTATAGGGTGCAGTTTTGACATTAGAAGGGGATACTGCACCTACGCAGATCACTGGTTAAGACTCACCTGAAGTACTGTGCCCAGTTCTAGTCCCAATTTGTAGTCTGTGTGCAGAAAAAAAAATTTTTACTTACTGTTTTTATGCAATATAGTAGATTGTATAAAAAACAATTTTGCTGACCCTAAGCTGACATTTGAAGTAATCAGAAATCCCAGAATCCCCTACAGTTGATGTCAGAGCTGGGCTGCTGTAATGGGAGATTCAATAGCCTGCAGTGCATGTTAGAGTTTTTATAAGCTCTGATCTTTTGTTTGCTTGTCCTGCTGTACTCCTGCAGCTAAGTGCATTCACAAAGTATTGTACTTAGCCCCAGGAGAACAGCAGAACTGGCAAACATCTGATTTGAGTTTATAAAACATTCAGATGAGACATTAAACCATGGTCCCTTCTACCCATTTCTGTTCACTGTCCAGGTGGAAGTAAAAGATCCTATGGCACTTATCGAAAAGAGTGGTGGCATTTTTTATTGTGAAACACAACTAACACAATACATACCAAAAAAATTTCATAGAGATCGGAAAAGGAACCAAACACTGGCAGTACAAAAAGAAGTTATAAAGTAGAACTCCTAATTACGAACTGAAATAGTCAAAAAAGGAGAAAAAACTAAAGGGAGGGAAAAAATGAAAAACTACAACTAAAATAAGAATAAGAACACAGCTTTCAATCAAAGTGCAAGATTGTTAGGTTTTACAATCCAATCTGTATAATGACAGCTTTTCTCTAATAAGGTGGAAGAGGAACATTTAAATGTATTGCAGTATATCATATGACTCAGAAAAAATCATGTAAAAAACTTCCAACTGAGCAGACATCTTCTATTGTAAAGACAAATGACACCTATTCAACCAGAGGTGTCTTTTAAAAGAAGCCAAAAGCACATCAAGGGTGTTAAGATTCCATTTTCCCCAGGCAGAACTATAATGTCTATGCACCAAAATCTCTTAGTCAATTTCCTTGAATTGAGGTACTGAGCATAGTGACCCGAAGACCCACCATATAAAAACATTGGAAAAAAAGATGTTCCATAGTTTCTGATTGATTATTACAATCTGGCCTCACAAATAACCTTTCCTCCAATTGTCTGTGCTTCTGGCTGCTTTTAATAGTAAGCTTATGATGATTGCACAACTATATTGTGTCCCACATTTTAGGTGGTATCCTGCATTCAGACAGCTGCCTTAATAAGCATCTGCAGGACTCAGAAATAACTATTGAAGACCATAAAGCTTTCAATTTCCCCACTTCCCAAGCCTTCAGCCAGGCACAAACAGTAGTTTTTTACTCATGGAGACCAGAGTGTCTGGATAAGCATTAGTAAAGGACTTCTACTATGTGAAAAGAAGATTCCACAGGAAAAAAACTACAGGATAAATCAGACAACCCTCCTTGTTTAATGGATAAAATGAATGTTCCGTTTCACCAGACCAAGTCTGCTGCCCACAGGTCCTGGAAAAAGACACATGAGACAGTGTTTTCTAAGGCAACTGGGGGATGCAGACTACATACAGAAAATGTTGTACCAAAAATGGGTTTTAAGTAAACAGACTCTTTTTTCTTAGTAAGACTCCATTTATTTTCCAAATGGAGACTTTCTGCTTACCCAGATTTAGCTTGTGCTTGCAATTTAATTTAGATTGGTACCCAGAGTCAAATACCACCAACAGACATAACTCATGATGGAATACTTCCAAGTGACCTCCAAGCACTATCAAATAGAGACCAAACAAACAAAACCAATGCAAAGACTGCTAAACAGAGAGGGCATGCTGGCTCAGCAGACACACATTGTCTGCACAGGCAATGGCCTTCTGTCCTGTTACCCACTTTGAGTTCTATAAGAGTCAGATAACTAGGTCTTGTTCAAGCTTCCTTAATGGGGTGGGGGGGCAAGCAAAGAATATACAGAACAGGACTGAGTAGGGTTGCCACCTTTGGATGAGGCAAAAACCGGATCATAAGCTCCGCCCCTAGCCCCACCTCTTTTCATGACTCATCATGCACTGTTCCTCCTAGAAGTCCATTTGTTATATCAGTAAAAAACAACACTTAAAGCAGCAGTTAAATAAAAATGTCAAGATACTGTACTGTGCCTGTTAAAGTTACTATCCTAGGTTCTTCCTAATTATTTATTTACTTATGTATTTATTTATTTATTGACATTGGTTAACCAGATAAACATACAGAAATAAAAGAAATCTCATTTACAGATATGATTTTGGGGGGAGACAAGGGAAATACTGTAAATAGCATACAATAGTATACATACTTTATTTCTTTTTCTGGCTCCATTTCCTGTTCTTGTCCACAGCACTATTTCAAAGCCAAAGACGTGACCATACTTTTGTCTTGAGGAAAAAAATAATTTAAAACATTTAAAAATGCCTGAATTTGGTTAGAGATGAAAATGTTTACCAGTAAGTCAAAGTGGAGGACAACTGGCTCTGTTACTGTTACTAAAGGTGGGGACAGCTGTGCTGCTCTGCCACTTTAAGGCCCTGTTCACACTGCGGGACGCTGGAAAATGGTTCTTTAACACGTTATCAGAGACGGATTAAAGCTTACCGTTTCAAAGCGTCTGCACTGTGTTACCCGAGTTTAAAACCGTCTTTGTATCTTGTGAAATCTGTGTCAGCGTGTTCGCACTTCATGGTGTACTGATGTGTTGTCATCGGTTTTCTGGCACTCGCAGCAGCCAAAAGCTGCTTATCATGCTGCTTTGTGGTGGCTTGTAGCGTCCCAGGATGCAATGCCTGTTGCTAGGCGTTTTGTTTAGGCATGGCTCCTGTGTGCAAAGCAGATCTCCTGTCTATAGCTGCTCAATACAATACATATGTGAAATGCATGAGACTATGGAGACTGAGCAGGTGAATAGCACTGTGGAGGAGAAAGCAGCTGAGAATGAAGCTTTTACAGCAGAGAATGCTGCGATTTATCTTGCTGATGTACCATAGCATTGTGACAACATACATGGGTATGAGCATAGACAAAGGTGTGAGGTGCAAGCAAAGGCGCTCAGTGTGGTGGAATGATGTAGTGTTGACCACATGGGAAGATACTGAATGGGTTAAGAATTTCCAGATGTCAAAGGGGTTGTTCTATGTCCTTTGTAGTGAAATCAATGATGTTACAGAGAGGCAGGATACCCAGTTCCGCAAATGTGTGCCTGTTGATAAACGCCTTGCGATAACCTTGTGGAAGCTAGCTACTAATGTTGAGTATCATAACCTGGCACATCTTTTGGGGGTTGGCCGACCAACAGTGTACCAGATTGTTTATGAAGTCAGCAGTGCCATAGTGGCTGCTGTACTGCCACATGTCATCTGCTTTGCCAATATCCCTGAAGTTGTGGCTGGTTTTGACAATGAATGGGGCTTCCCGTGTTGTGGAGGAGCTATTGATGCCACTCATCTGCCCATTATTTGCCCCCTGACAATGCTACTGAGTACTTTAACTGCAAAAGTTATTATTCCATTGTACTGCAAGCAGTGGTCAACAACAAATTCTGTTTTGAAGATGTGAATATTGGTTGGCCAGGCAGGGTGCATGATGGATGCCAGAGTTTTTAAAAAATAGTGCTGTCTTTAGGAAGGGCCAGAGTGGCACTCTTTTCCCGGCTTCTGACAGAGTTATTGGAGGTGTGACAGTTCCCACTGTACTGATCGGTGATCCTGCGTACCCACTACTTCCTTGGGTCCTGAAACCTTTTCCTGATTACACAGACACAAGGAAACGTAACTTCAACTACAGGCTCAGTCATGCCTGTATGGTAGTGGAATGTGCATTTGGTAGGTTGAAAAGGCGATGGAGATGTCTTTTGAAGGGCATGGAGTTTACCATAGAGCATATCCCTCTTATTGTTGCTGCGTGCTGCATGCTACATAATGTATGTGAGGCTAAGTCGGAGGCATTCCTGCAGGAATGGATGCCATCAACCGAAGTGTACCAACAACCAGGAAATGATCCCATGCAGCTTGATGACAGTTCAGCTGCAGAGACTGGTCATCAGACACATGCAATCAGTGAGGCACTAGCTACCTTTCTGTATGGGACCGTATAAAATGTATATCCCAAGCTGGTGTGATGCAGTATTTTGAGCATGGATGGGTCTGTTTAAAGAAGAGATTTGTAGGGTGATGCTTTTAGAAGCTTTATTAGAATAAAAATAAACAGAACAGAGATGCACACAATAGTGGTTCATATGGCTCTACATTAGCCAGTCCAGAAATGTGCAGAACGTCTGTGTGGATTACAGATAACTTTTTTTGTGTTGCATTTTCTACTATTGCAGTTAATAAAGTAAACTGGCAAGAAAAAGTAACCATATTCTGAATTTAAACAACTTATCCAATGATAAACTTTAAGTTTAATGTAAAAAAGTTTGTTGTTAAACAGTGGTTTCTCTGATGAGAAACTTGATCAAGTTTCAATTTTTTAAAAATGTTTTAAACGTTGTTAAACAACAATGGGTTCTCTGATGAGAAACCTGAACAAGTTACAATTTTAAAAAAAAGTTTAAAACGTTGTTAAACAATACTGGGTTGTCTGATAACAAACTTTGAAAAATCTTAAGTACTAAACATTTCTAAAAGTTGATCACCACCACTGTATGTCAACATTACGAGTAATCACTAATTATTAACAGGAAAATAAATGCTGTTGCATTAATATTTGTAAAAATATACTGCCACATTTGTACAACTTTATGAAAACCTTTAAAAAGTACACACAGAGATGTATGGACAGCATAAGTATTTGAAAAGCAATGACAATAAACATTGTTCAGCTCTGATGACACAGTGTGAGACTGTTGACTTTCATTAGTACAAAACTGTTTTTAAAATGCAGAATTACATGCAACAGTATGTGTCAACCCAATAAATTTCCACCTGTCATCACAGGTCAGTCCATGTCATGTCCTCACTGAACAAGTCATCAGTTATTGTGCGGTTTGCACTAGCACGGCCATAATATGTGGCAGGGGTTGAGGAGCTTGGTCCGGCAGTATCAGTGCCACCCAGAACAGTGATGGTCATGCTGCCCTGACCAGCTGTGCTGTACATGGCACCATATGCATTGCTCTGTGGATCCATCACCACTGCCAGAGTACTACCTGGTAGACATGGCACCTGGGGATGTTGTTGTGGCAGTGTGTGATGAGAGGCCTGCTATGTTTGGGAGGGTTGCTTATTGTAGCGCAGTATTTCTAGAAGGTTAGAAAAAAATGAAGCAGACTGCTCTGCCTCAGCTTTTCTCATTCGCTCCTCCATTTCAAGTTCCTTCTGGGCTCGCTCTTTTTCTACTCTCATCATTTCTTGATGTTGGTCGATAAGGAGCTTGCGGGTAGGCTCAAACAGGGCCTCCATTTCTTCCTGTAGATGGTTAATTTTCTTTTTCTTCCGCAAATTTTGGAGAGGTTCAGAAATAGACCCACGTTTCTGAGTTAAAGACATCAGTGTTACTGGCGCTTGCACGACCTGCTGAGGCACCTGAGGTGTCAAGCAGGCTATCACACTCTACAGCTTGCTCAAATACTGAGGTTGTATCTGTAGGAGCTTCAGTGTGATGTTCCTCTTCACCTTCCCTCTCATTATCTGTAAGAATCAAAAATAGTACTGAGTTTACAGTTGGGAGGTGGTTGGGGAGGCAACAAATGTAATACATACCTGATGGTGGCAGCTCCTCCACAAGGTACTCTTTGGCTGCAGTAACATCTGTTTATCATGTGCCTGTTCTGCGCTTTCAACCACTATGCTGGGCTCAGTGGTAGGTCTGGTACCCAGGATCTGGTCAAGTTCCTCGAAGTAGGGACATACTGTTCATTTTGCACCTGACACTTTATTTTTGTCTTTCACATGATGATATCTAATCTTCAGTTGCTTTATTGTTTTCCCTGCACTGTTTAGCACTCCTCTCTATACCTAGGTCAGCCAGGTGCTGAGACACACGTTCATAACTTTTGTATTCCTGTGCACGCTGTTCAACTCATTTTGCACTGTCTCACTTGACCAATAGTCTATCAATGCCTTGATGGAATGATCATTCCAGCTAGATGCTCTGTCATTAGACATGCTGACAGCTCTTCAACTGCACAGACTGACTGCAGTAAACAATAATGGTGACAGCTCTTAAAATGCACAGACTGCAGCAAATAATGCTGACAGCTCAGGAACTGCACAGACTTACTACCAAAAACAATTGCAAGCTCTATACAGCACCGATATGCTCGCTCATGCAATGGTCCAATAAACTAATCGTCTATTTTTGCAGCAAGAAACTGCTTTGCAGGACTGCCACCACAATTCCACCTCAAGTACGAATTTCCCTCCACTTCCCCATTACTCACACATGCACAAATCACCTACGCGAATGCATTCTGGGATACAGATGCATTGCATCATGGATGTAATACAGAAAACAGCTGAACCGTGCTCCAGGATCCATGTTGTCGTGCTTTCACTGACGGTGAGTTCGATTTTAAATCTGAACCATTTTGAAACCGGTGCTCAAGCCTACCTAGAAGCAGGGTTTGAGCATGGCTCAATAAAATGGTTCACAAGTCATGCTAAATGTAAACACAAACTGTGCTAGCAGTTATTTAAAACATTTTACCACTGATAAAACATGTTAAATAGCACAGTGTGAACAAGACCTAAGATGCAGTGGAAAGATTAGGTTAAGTAAGTGCTAATCGTGTTAATGGCCATACTTTACACCTCCCAGGTTGACTGCATTCACAAACAAAAGGCTACATTGACAACAGAACTTCTTTGTAACCTGGACATATAGTTGAAACAATGAATGATATGATAACATTTGTTTCAAAAGTATGTCAGCATTCAAAATGGCTCAAAAACCTGACCAGCACAAAGCAAAACCAGATTACCTGACAGGGGCCCTGAAAACCTGATCACCAGGCAAAAAACCTAACAGGTGGCAACCCTAGGACTGAGGGGCTACACTTGGTGCACCCCTTTAGAAAGCAGACAAATGGTATCAAGCCAGACATTAACTATTGGATTGGTGAAAGTGCCCTGGTACAACCACTGAATCCAATTTATTGTAAAGGGAACCCATAACTCTGTAAGACATTCCATAGATAAGTATGAGAAACAAGGTCAAAGGCCTTGTGTGAGTCTAAAGATAATGGAAATTACTGTAACCTACCTGAATTCCCCCTTTCTACAGCCTTTTCCAAAAGTATGAAATGATTTTGCATTGCCCTACTAGGGACCAAGAAATCTTGCAGTTGGGATACCAGATGCTCAACCACTTGCATCAATCTGGAGGTCAAAATTTTAGAAATAATTTTTAAATCCGAATTGAGGAGACAAATAGGTCTCCACTGTTTAAATCACTCTTCTCAGCAGTCTTATATAAAAACAAATTAATAGGCCTTCCTTCATCCCTTGACCAAAAGAGGGGCATCACAGTAAAAAATCAAAAACTAAATTTAGCTCTTCTAGTAGTACTGGGGCTACAATTTATACAATTCACTAGTCAGACCATCTTTCCTAGGGGTAGTGTCATTCTTTAAGTATTGAACTGCAGTGGTAATTTAGCTATTGTAAAAATCAGCCTGTAGTAAAAAAGAATCTTATGGGACCTGGGGTAAATTAAGATGAGGAGAAAAACTTCCCTTTCTGAGTTTGAGGTAAAACATGGACCAATTTCTTTACGTATCTAAATGTAACAACCAACTAAGGGTGTGTGTGTTGGATTTTCCAGTTCTACTGCGTCAGGGTGGACTAGGTCAAGCAAGTCAGAATCAAAACCAGAACCAAAATCAGAAACAGAAGTGTAATATATAGTAATAATTTTGAGAGTAATATTAAATGGCAGGTCTGGATCTGTTGCACTGAAAAGGCCGGTGTGAACCAGTGGCATCATTTCTTCCTCCATCTGTTCCAGCCCATCCTCCCTGCTCCACTGGTAGTCTCCCACAGGTGTAATATCGGCCTTGTCAGTGCAACAGATGTTTGTACTGTAAGATGGAATGGAAGATGTGCATATATATTGTAGATACAAGCAATATTGTCTGTATGTAACTTTCTTTCAATATTATAGACCGAGGGAGCGCTCCCAGCTAATCAGAGTGCTTCTTTCCCCTGCGTATGAGGTGCTCTTATTCTGTGAAGAGCATCTCATGTGCAGATGCCTTGGAAACGGGCACATTCTGGGAAGTTTTTTTTAAATATATTATTGATCGCTCTTGATCAATAATATATTACTATGTCCCCCATCACCATTCATTGCTGAAAACGAGTGGCTTCATTTGCCTTTGGCTTGAGACAGAACAGCTCAGCTTTGCTTTGCAGTTCTCACTCAGCTGAAGGTGTGTGAAGCCACTCATTTTCAGCAATGAGTGGCTCCGGGGACATATTAACACATATCAGTGAAGGAGATCTAACTGCTAGTGTGTGTTATGTCTTTTCAGTGACTGACACTGATACTGGGGTCACAGACACTGGTGTAGGAGTACAATACAAACCCCCAAAACAAATCAAGTAGTCAAGATAGACCAGGTGGTCTCCTTCTACTGGCTGCTTTCTTATGTTCTTATGATACTGCAGGAAGAGTGACACAGCAGTGTTCTGAACATGCAGTGGCAGCAATAAAATTATGATGAAGAAATGAGAAGAAGAATTGCATAGGAACAATTTACAACAGGAGGAGTGGCACTAGTCTGGGGCATCAAGTGGCATCAGCCAGCAACAGAATTATAAGAGACAGGTGAAGAGGAGTCATATAGGGACAATTTATGGCGGGAACAGTAACCATGGTCTGGGGCATCGAGTGGCAGCCAGCAACAGGATTATGAGAGAAATGCAAAGATGAGTTACGCAGGGGCAATTTACGACTGGAAGAGTGGCAGTAGTCCAGAGCATGCAGTAGCAACAACAAAATTATAAAGGAAATGAGAAAAGAAGTAACATGAGGACAATTTACAATAGGAACAGAAACAGTGGTCTGGGGTTTGCAGTGGAGCAACACAATTTATGTGGTAATTATCGAGTCATATGGAATTTAACAATAATCGACACAATGGTGGCATGAACAGAAAAAGAAACAGAAGTCTTAGAGTAATAGTTGTGTTACATTCACAGCAGGTGTAGGTCTGCTGCACTGAAAAAGGCTGGTATGAATGAGCCAGTGGTATCATTTCTTCCTCCATCTGTTCCATTCCACCCACCCTGTTCCACTGGTACAATCTCACAGAAGTGTAATATTTTGGCCTTGTCAGTGCAATAGATTTTTGACCTGTAAAGGAGGAATAGAAGACATGTACAGGAGATTCAAGTATTACCGTATGAAACTTTTTTTCTAAACAGTGAAGGAGATGAGATACAACTGCTGCCAGCATGTATGATGCATATTTTATAATGACTTTCAGAGACATCATTAGTGACAATAAGGGAACATGTCAGTATTTCCTTGGTTCAAAATTAAGGTTTCTTTTATTTAGAGATAGTGGTGGGCAATGTAGTGCCTAGCCTATATGAAGAACTCAGCAGCAGACAGTAGCAGTAAGGCTTTTAAATAGAGTCTAAAGTTGGCATCCATGGTGCATTTTCTTATCAGGTACTTCTCCAACTAGGAGAAAGTTGGGTAGCATGGAGAGGACCCGGCGGTCGTGAGGGCTCTGTCCGTAGCCCTCCCCCAGCAAGGACACCTCTCCTCCTCGACGATCCGTTTTTCTGCCAGAGGACCCGGTGGTCGCGAGGGCTCTGTCCGTAGCCCTCCCCCAGCAAGGACACCTCTCCTCCTCGACAATCCGTTTTTCTGCCAGAGGACCCGGCGGACATGAGGGCTCTGTCTGTAGCCCTCCCCCAGCAAGGACACCTCTCCTCCTCGACGATCCGTTTTTCTGCCAGAGGACCCGGCGGTCGCGAGGGCTCTGTCCGTAGCCCTCCACCAGCAAGGACACCTCTCCTCCTCGACGATCCGTTTTTCTGCCAGAGGACCCGGCGGTCGCAAGGGCTCTGTCCGTAGCCCTCCCCCAGCAAGGACACCTCTCCTCCTCAATGATCCATTTTTCTGCCAGAGGACCCGGCAGTCACGAGGGCTCTGTCCGTAGCCCTCCCCCAGCAAGGACACCTCTCCTCCTCGACGATCCATTTTTCTGCCAGGTAATCTCCTGCACAAGCAATCTGTGTCTGTAGCAGTGGCGCACCAAACCAGCTCCGTGTGTGGGGGAAACAGCTCGCCCTCCCTGCGGTGTTACCGCTGGCCTGAGGTCTTCTTGGCACAAAATTCAAACTTGCTGGAGCCTCCCCCGTCGGTGCAAAAGCCAGAAGGACAGTAAACGGGAAGTGTGTTGTCTGGTGCCTCCACATGCTGTGCACCGATAGCTTTGTTTGCTAAACTCAGTAATACAGTAATTCAGTAATTCACCTAAACAGAAAGTAAATTGTGAGCATTTTAAGTAGTCTCTGTTACTGTGCACCCTAAAAACAGAATGCTAGGCTGCCCTCCTGTGGTGCGTAATCTATAATCTGTATAAAAACGTTTTTTGCTCTCTCAATACTGTTGGGGTAGGTCAAATTGCTGGGCACATGTATTCTGCATTGTAAACTGTATTTCTGCATAGTCAGTCTCCGGCTGCCATCTCCACCTGCCTGACTAGCTGAAGCGTCCCTCCCCCCTCCCTTGATTCGCCTCCTGCTGTGCATCCCACCCTCCCTCTTACCTTATTTAATACCTGTGCTCTTTTTTTCTGCCAGAGGACCCAGCGGTTGTGAGGGCTCTGTCCGTAGCCCTCCCCCAGCAAGGACACCTCTCCTCCTCGACGATCCGTTTTTCTGCCAGGTAATCTCCTGCACAAGCAATCTGTGTCTGTAGCAGTGGCGCATCAAACCAGCTCCATGTGTGGGGGAAACGGCTCGCCCTCCCCACAGTGTTACCACTGGCCTGAGGTCTTCTTGGCATGAAATTCAAGCTTGCTGGAGCCTCCCCCGTCGGTGCAAGAGCTCTAGCCCCGCCGAACGCTGCGCATTCAGCTCCCCACTGCCCCCACCACCACCCTTGGTCGGTTGTCTGTTATATAGGCTGCAGGGAGCCACGTGGTGCCGAAAATAACTTATCAGCCCTTTTTACCATCTGCAGGTTATTTTCTCTCGCCACTAGTGGCTGCTCTATCTAGCCTAGCTCACTTCTCCCATTTGTAACCCACCTAATTACATAGCTGAGCTGCTTATAATTCACTTCCTTGATCTACCTAGCTCCTTGTGCCCCGCACCTGAAAGGTAGGCACCCACAGGGAGCGGCTGAGCCCTCCATAATTGGACTAAAACCCTAAGACTAAACCCCTAATTCTCCAGCCTGTAGCGGCTGACCCCTCCCTCCACAATTGGACAAACCCCCTAATTTCCAGCCAGTCTCTCCATCATTTTCTTCCTCAATCCAGTCCCACTGCGCTCCCTTCCTCAGCCCTTACTTATCTTTCCTCTGTGCTCGCTTGACCCACCCGGGGACATGGCCTCTCCACCCTGTCCCTTCCCCTCCCCTCTCAATTCCTCCCCCTGGCTCTCCTCAAAAGGGCTCAAAATTGCACACCTGAATGTGCGTAGCCTCCTGTAACCCTAACTGGAGCTCACTCGCGTGGGGTTGCCCACTACAAGCCAGACATCCTGGACTCTCAGAAACCTGGCTCAAGCCCCACATACCTAACACCCAGTGCACCTTCCCGGGCTACAACCTCATCAGGTGAGACAGACCAGGCAAGAAGAGAGGCGGTGGGGTGATTCTGTATTACAAGGAGCACCTAAACCTGTCCCCCACTGACCACTCATCTTCCATCCCTCCTGCATGCGAGTTCTTGCATGCTCTCCTCCTGCTGGGCCACACAAAGAAAATCCACCTTGTGTGCACCTATATCCCCCCCAAGGATGGTCTGACTGGTCTCTCCTCCCTGCTCGGCTGCATCGGCCCTACAGTGGGTCCCAATGAAACCCTATTACTAGGTGACTTCAATCTGAACTGGTTGGGCTCCAACTGCAAATTGTATAAGCCTCTGCTCTCGGGGCTCGCACTCACCCAAGTTATAACTAAACCAACCAGGCTCGCTGTGCGGGGGAACTCAGGATCCCTTATTGACTGGATTCTGTCCAACCGGCCTGCCAATATCATGACCTCTGGAACCCTCCCGGATTCCATCTCTGACCACTCCCCTACCTACTGCGTCTGGGGCATCTCTCAGCTAAAAGTCCCTAGCAAATTGATTGACCTGAGGGACTACTCCAAAATTAACACCCATGACTTCCTGTCCGACCTCCTCGCTATTGACTGGACAGGGGTCACTACCGAAAACGACCCCTCGTGGGCCTTGGATCTATTCCTTGCAAAATTTATCCCCCTTCAGAACAAGCATGCCCCCCTCACTAGGAGAAGGGTTCGGGGCACCATCACCAAATGGCTAAATGGGGGCCTATTCTCCCTCTTGAAGGCCAGGGACAAGTGTTGGGCGACCTATAAGGCCTCCCAAAATAACCATGATTTGATGACATACAGGCACCTCAGAAAATCCTGCGAAAGAGCCATCCGCTCAGCAAAAAGCGAGTTCTGTAAAGCAGCCTTACTCTCCTCCAGTAGCAACCCGAGGAATTTCTGGAAAACATTAAAAACACCATTGGGGGGTCAGCTAAAGCACAGGTCTCTGACCTACTAGTTGGTGGAGTCAGCTGCAATAACCCGCTCAACATCGCAAACACCTTCAACTCGTTTTCCGAACTGCCTCCCTCCCCTCACCAGCCCCCTCCCGTCTACCCCCTTGGTGCCCCCCCTCCCAGTCTCCACCCTCGGCCCCTCTTCCAACTGAGGCATGTTTCTCCTAAGGAGACCCAGATGCTTCTCTTAGGCCTCTCCCCTCACTGGCGCTGAGCACGCACTGCCTCGAACCGAAACTGCTAAGACTGGGGGCCCACCTCCTTGCCAGGCCCGTCTCGCATTTATTCAACACCTCCATTAACACTGGGACCATCCCCGACCTGTGGAAAGTGGCCAGTGTTGTTCCTGTCTTCAAACTAGGAAATCCCAAAGATCCTGGCAACTATCATCCCATTGCCATTCTGTCCGCCACAAGTAAACTCCTCGAGAAAGCCGTTGCCTCTCAGCTCTCCCAATACATCCAGGACCACAACATCCTCTCACCTGCCCAGCACGGCTTCAGGAAAGGGCATAGCATGTCCACCACCCTTGCTGTAGTCACTTCTCTGATCAGGACAAGTGCTGACCAAGGCAACCTTACTGGAGCCATTTTTGTGGACCTTTCAAAAGCATTTGACAGGGTTGATCACACCCTCCACGGTTCCAAACTCCTATCACTTGGGTTCTCCCCCTCCGCCCACGCCTGGTTCCTAAACTACCTCTCCAACCGTCAGCAATTCACCTACTTCAATCGGACATCCTCCAACCTCTCACCCGTCCACAGCGGGGTCCCTCAAGGATCCATCCTCGGTCCAACCCTATTCTCTCTATTTATCAATGACCTTCCATCTGTCACTGCCCATGGTCACACCACCATGTATGCTGATGATGTCGTCCTCCTGGCCAGCTCCCGGGACATCTCTACAATAAACTCACATCTGAACTTCGACTTCGAACACATTCAAACCTGGTTGGGTAACCACAGGCTCACCCTTAATCTCAACAAAACCCAATCCATGCTGTTCGGGTCCTTAAACAAAATAAAATCCTGCCCTGCCCCCCTGCTGATCCAAGGGGTCAATGACTCACCCCTTGAGATGGTAACCTCCGCTAAGTACCTGGGCATCACCTTAGATCCGCAGTTGGACCTCACCTCTCACATTCGCAATGTTTGCAAGTCCACTAATTGTAAGCTTGGTTTAGCCTACCGTGCTAATAACTGCCTTACCCCTGCCGCCCACTTGGCCCTAGCCAGGGGGATCCTCCTCCCATCACTTTGTTACGGACTTGTAACATTTGCACCTGTTCCCAAATCCAGCCTCTCATTTTGGGACACGACCTACAACAATGTGTGCCGCTTCGCACTTTCCACCCCTCCCCTCACCCATCGTCGTGATCTATACAGCCGCCTGGTGTGGCTTCCCCCTGAGAAGCATCGCTCCTTCGTCCTAGGTAATTTCATTGACAAGATCATCTGTTCTAGCACCCCCCCAGCTCTGGCCCTTCCCCTTAAACCTGGCGCCACTTCCTACCACCTATGATCTACATCAACCCTGGAACATCTGGTTCCTAGTACACGCACCCTTGCGGGACCGAGCCTTCCACACTTACGCCCCCAAACTCTGGAACTCACTACCCGAGCTCACTCGGTCCTCCTCCTCCCACCCAAGCTTTAAAGCCTCCTTCTGGAACTTCCTGAAACCTTCCTCCCCCTGCTCCTGCTCAACGTAATCCCACTCCCCTACCCCTCCCCACCCTCCAACCTGACTGGATGGTGGTGGCCTCAGCGTGGCTTGCACTTCTCCTTCTGGAACTGGCCATGACTCCTGGACTTACCACCTGCCTAGTGCACCCCCTTCTGCAGGCACCTTACTTTATCTTTGCTCCCACTGTTCACCACGAGATTTATCCGTTCTGTCCCATCCTACTCTAATGCACCATGCCAACCTAGTCCTAGAGTCAGCCTTGAACTGCCTGTTATTTTAGCTTTTGTTCTTGTCTCCTCAATCGAACATGTAGGAACTTTGTGCCAACTTTGCCCTAGAGCTAGCCAGTAACCATGATGCTTATTCCTTACATGCTAGTCTCTGTTCCTCAACCACTCAATGTGTACCTACCTTGCTCTTGAGCCTACACTGAATTGCCTGTTATCTTTCTATGTATTCCTTATGCTCCTCAGTTGTTTATATGCAAGTATTTATATGTAACTACCTTCCTATGTATTCCTAATGCTTCCTCAATTATTCCTGTATGAAGTCTTACCTGTAACTCTTCCGGGTCGCACCTGAAAATAGGCACATGGCTGTCTAGTGTGCTTACCCGGTTAACAAAAGCAAATAAATAAATAAATGTAGTTGCTTAGTCATATATCATTTCAATATCAGACTCTTTTTCATCTTGCTGTACACAGTGCATGTCATAATTGTAATTCAGTGTGGGCAAGCTGACTTTTTAAGATGCCAGTTGTTCAACATGTTCAGGGAAATGTGTAGCTCTGGTTCCTAGAGATACTATGTCATCAGTGGTGCTGAATACCCTTTCTGAAGGTACACTGATGGGTAGACAAGCATAGGCAGTAACTTGAACAAGAGGTTGCCAAATGGATCTCTTCCGCTTCAAGTACAAGAAAGGATCGGCTTCATGGTATGAGTCTATGGGTTCATTAGATATGCAGTAAGCATTCCTTCAGCAGTGAAATCCTCTTTTGACAAGATGCTAGATGTGACTTTGTTTTATTCAATCTGATTTAAGCAAGTCCAAATTTTTTTGACAGAGTTGTGACAGGGTTGAATAAGGCCCTGTCCAATTTGTTATGCAAAAAGGCTTAAACACAAGGATCTGTTGTATCCTCTCCTTTTCTTTCTCGTCTGTCCGGTTGCACAACCAAATGTTCTCATGAGACATAGGAACTGATCACTCTGATGGTCTTATGATTCTCCACCTCGCGCTATCTCTCTGCCTTCACTTGCTGTTTCTGTCTTTTCTTCCCCCTTGCATATCTGCAGTTATGAAAATACAAGTGAATCTATATGTGAAACTGGGATCCCTTGGTTTGAAAATGTATATAGTTACACTGTTGAAATGATTGCAAAAAGGTATTTCAAATTTAGGGGGTTGACCTGATATGCAGTTTGAGCTCCTTGCAGGCTTGTTTGCAAACTCTTTTGCAGAGCTGTCAGCAGGAGCCAGCTTGGGACCCTGATCTATTTGCAAGCCTGCTCTGCAAAGAAACTGACAAGTACTGTACATTTTGTGAGAAACAGGATATTCTCCAAACGAGTTGCCAAGCAAAAACTTATAAAAAGAGCAGCAATATATTTGCAAAAGAGAGAGAGAGAAAGAGACTGAAACTTCCAATTTTGGATACCCTCAGATGAAGGACTTTGTTTTCTGTTTGTACTGCCTTTGTACATAGTTATACTGACCAATTTTATTTTTTTATTTTACTGTTATTGATAATAATAAAATGCTACTTGTGAATTTTATAACTGCTCCTGGTTTTCCTATGCTTCCTGACCTATGCCTCAATGACAGATGGTGTCAGACTAAGTGGGATTTACACCGTGCATACTCTAAGCCAGGAGTTTTGTGCATGGACACTAGACCTGGTACCAAGCAAGCATAAAAAAAAGTATGCATTCTGCGGCAACAAGCTCAGGATTGACTACCAGAAGAATGGCAGCCAAACTAGCAGAGACAAAAGTCCAAGCTGAGCCTGTACAGCCAGCACAAGTGATGGAAAAAGAACAGGCAGTGACAGAACCTGAAAGCTTGACTGTCTTTTTCAAATGGTGGGCTGTACAACAGAGAGAGACAGAGAAGCGGAGGTGAGAAGAGATGCAGCGACAGGAGCAGTGATAGCTGGATGCCTTGCAAGCTATCAAAGCTGGAGGACTTGGCACAGGTCCAGCAGAGCAACAAAGCACACACAACATAAAAAACATGTATCCCTCAGGTGCCATCAGAACATACCTGACAACTTTTGAAAGGGTTGCCACAGCCTGCCAGTGGCCAGAGCAGCAATGGACAATCAGGCTGGTACGTTACCTGACAGGTAAAGCCCAACTTGCCTACAGCAATATGGACACTGCACAGTCAGAAAACTATGACCTGGTGAAAACAGAAATCCTGAAAAGGTATGACATCTCAAGAGAGATGTACAGGCAAAGATTCCGGTCTCTGAAGTACAACTCAGTTGACAATTCTCGAGAGGCCTTCATCAAACTCAGAGAACTCCCTATTAAATGATTCCAACCAGAGGGAAAAACAATCTCACAGATCATCAACACACTTGCAATGGAGCAGTTCATCAACATCCTGTCCACAGATGTGCAGCTTTGGGTACAAGAACACCGACCAGAAAGTGGGGAAAAGGCAGTTTCTTTGGTTAAAGACTACCAGATGGCCGGACAGATGCCACACCAGCGAGGTAGCAGCCAAGCACCAGTAAGACCCTCTTTTTCCCGATTTAACTCAAACTCTGATAAGAACTCTGGTGGGGTTAAAAAATCTGCAACCAAATACTTTACTTGCTATAACTGTAATAAGCCAGGCCATATTGTAAGAATCTGCCTTGATTTTGGGAAACTTAATGAAGTGTCAGAATCTGATGGGTATCCTATGCCCAACACAGATGACATGGTGGACAGTTTGGGGAGTGCCAAGTACATCAGTACCCTCAGTCTCACCGAGGGTTACTGACAAATCCCCATAGCTAAAGAATCCAGAGACAAAACTGCATTTGCGACTCCTATTGGATTCTATCAGTTCACCACAATGTCATTTGGTTTACCTGGTGCACCTGCTACATTCCAGCGGTACATGGATGTAATTTTATCCCTTCACACTGGTTATTGTGCTGCATACCTGGATGATGTTGTGCTGTACATTCCAGACTGGAAAAGCCAACTGGAGCACCTTCGAGAAGTTACCCAGTCTATCAAAAAGGCAGGTCTGACAATTAATCCTACCAAATGCACATTGGGCATGCAGGAAACCTGATATTTGGGCTGTTTTGGGAAATGGAGATGTCAAGCCCAACATTTCTAAGATAGAAGTATAAGTAACAGCCCTGTCCCTAAAACAAAGTAACATGTCAGGTCATTTTTAGGGCTGGCTGGTTATTAAGGGAGATTTGTTCCCAACTTTGCCCAGCTAGCTACTCCCCTCATTGAACTCACAAAAAAACAGTACTCAAATAATGTGAAATGGACCCCAGAGTGTGATGACATTTTTCGGGCCATCAAGGCTGCATTATGTTCAGCCCCTGTTCTAAGAAACCCAGACTTTGAAAAACAATTTTTGTTACAGACACATGCATCAGAGGAAGGCTTAGGTAAAGTCCTGAGTCAAAATATAGATGGGAAGGAACATCCCACTCTATAACACAAAAAACCTTAGCGTAAGCACTGAGGCAAGTGTTACCCCAAAGGGCATTGGCGGGGAAACCAGGTTTCAAAGAAATACAAAATAACGCATATCCCCATAATGCAAAGCATCATGGGCTGTATATACAAATCACCTCAAAATCCCATTCTATATCCCATTCTATTTATAAATAGGAAACTGCATGACAGAGAGAAAAAGTACTCCATCATTGAAAAAGAATGCCTTGCAGCAAAGTCGGCCATTGGGTACCTCAAGTTTTATTTGCTAGGAGTTGACTTTGTAATTATAACTTATAACAGATCACAGTCCTCTATGTTGGCTAAACCAGATGAATGATAAAAATTCCAGAATCACATGATGGTACCTGGTACTACAGCCATTTAAATTTAAAGTGATGCACAAATTTGGGCAAGGGAATGTCAGTGCTGATTTTCTGTCATAGAAACATAGAAACATGGATTTTTACGGCAGATAAGGACCACTTGGACCACCTATTCTGCCCATTTCCCTATCTATTGGATAAGCTGCAAATCCTAGTTAACCACAGTCTACTTCTTCCTACCCCCCAACAGAATTGCCTTATGTCTGTCCCATGCATTCTTGAAGTCCCCCACTGTTTTTGACCCCACGACCTCCTAAGGAAGACCATTCCATGCATCCACCACCCTCTCTGTGAAAAAATACTTCCTCATGTTGACCTTTAGCTGCCCCCTCCCATCTTCAAATTGTGCCCCTTTGTTCTTGCACATCTCTTTTTCTGAAAGATGCTACCCTCCTGGACTTTGTTGATTCCCTTGAGGTACTTGAAAGTTTCTATAATGTCCCCCCTCTCCCTTCTTTCCTCGATGGTATACATATTAAGCTCCTTTAGTCTCTCTCTGTATTGCTTCTGGTGCAGATCCCGCACCATTTTAGTTGCCATCCTCTGGACTGTCTCCATCCTGTCTATATTCTTGTGGAGAAGGGGTCTCCAGAACTGCACACAGTACTCCAGATGGGGTCTCACCAACTGTCTGTACAGAGGGATAACAACTTCTTGTTTTCTACTGGTGATGCCTCTTCCTATACATCCCAGTATCCCCCCAGCACTCCTTACTGCATTCTCACATTGTTTGCTTACCTTTAGGTCATCTGATGTGACTACCCCAGGTCCTTTCCATTTTTGTTGTTGTTAGAATCTCACCCACCATTGTGTACTCTTCCCCTGGGTTTTTGTTTCCCAGGTGCATTACTTTGCACTTCTTTGCATTGAATCTAAGCTGCCATACTTTTGACCATTTCACCAACCTTGCCAAGTCCCTTCTCATCCTTTCCACCCTGTATATCAACTCTGGTGCAGATCTTTGTGTCATCTACAAAGAGACATACTTTTCCTTCCAGTCCCTCCCACAATGTCACTTATAAAGACATTAAAAAGGACCAGACCCAGTACTGAACCCTGCAGTACCCCGCTAGTAACCCCTCTTTCTTCTGAGTGAACTCCATTTACTATTACCCTCTGTGTCCTGTTATCCAGTCAATTTTTTACCCAGACTACCACCCTAGGACCCACTCCCAGGCTGGCTAATTTGTTTATTAATCTTTTGTGTGAGACTGTGTCAAATGCCTTGCTAAAGTCTAGGTAGACCATGTCCACAGCCCCTCCCTGGTCTACTACTTTGGTCACCCAGTCAAATAAATCAATTAGATTTTATGACATGACCTTCCCACTGTGAATCCATGCTGCCTCAGGTCCTGTGCCCTGCTAGCCTCTCTACAGTTCTTTCTTTCAGAAGTGATTCCATCATTTTCCCTATCACTGAGGTCATACTAACAGGTCTATAGTTTCCTGCATCTGCTTTGCTCCAACGTTTGTGAAGGGGAATCACATCTGCCCTCCTCCAGCCCTTAAGTACACTACATCCTCCCATGATTTGTTAAAAAGGGTAGTCAATGGTGTCACTAGTTCTCCCCTTTGTTCTTTTAGAATTCTGAGATGAATCCCATCAGGGTCCATTGCTTTGTCCGCCTTCAGTTTTAGGAGTTCTTTCAGAACCCTTTCTTCTGTGAATGGACTGGTATCAACCCCCCTATCCAGAGTGCTTCTATTGATTGGATTAGGTACGTTCCCCTCCTCTTCTTTTGTAAATACTGGGCAGAAGTATTTTTCAGTATCCCTGTTTTCACTGTCGCCCAACCTCTGCCCACCACCCTCCCCATTATTAAGCCTCACTATCCCTCCCTTGGTCTTTCTTCACTCCCTAATGTACCTATAAAAGGTTTTATCCCCCTTCTTAACTGAGTTGGCTAGCTTTTCCTCGGTTTGGGCCTTTGCTGTTCTGACTGCCTTCTCTGCTTCCTTCTGTTTTAACCATTACAGTTCTCTGTACTGCTCCTTCTATGTTTCCTTTTACTTCCTGAATGCTGTTTTTTTCTTCCTAATCTTCCCCACCACCTCTTTTGAGAACTATAATGTTTTTTTCCTTCATTTTGATTTGTTTATTTGCTTCACACAAAGGATTGTTGCCTCTGTGATGGCAGTTTTGATGTTTGCCCATTGTTGCTCCACTCCTCCTTCTTACCTGTTTGTTAGTGCTTTTCTGAGGCATGCTCCCATTTTGGCAAAGTCAGCCCTCCTAAAGTCCAGTACTCTCACTTTTGTATGGCTTGACTCTACAGCTGTGTTTATTGTGAACCACGCTGTTTCATGGTCATTTGTTCCCAGATGTCTACTCACTTCTAAATTTGAGATCCTCTCTCTGTCCCCATTGGAGAGTACCAGGTCTAAGATTGCTCCTTCCCGAGTGGGATCCAGCACTAGCTTTCTGAGGCATGCCCCCTGTAGGGCATCGAGAATGACCCTGCTCTTGGATGTGGCTGCAGCAAAGGTGCTCCAGTTAACATCTGGCATATTCAGGTCCCCCATCAACAGTATCTCCCCTTTTTGTGCCATCCTAAGGATACATTTTATCATTTCCTTGACAACCCCTTGAGACAGAGGTGCGTATAACACCCGTGCAGATTGTGGTGCCATTTCCTGTCTCCAGGGTGACCCACACTGCCTCCTCTCCTCCCTGTTTTCCCTTTAGTTCCATTGCTTTGATCCCTTCCCTTATGTAGAGAGCTACTCCTCCTCCTACCTCTTCTACCCTCCCTGTCCCACCTGTAGACTGTGTAACCTGGTATGTTGACATCCCACTCATGCTTTTCTGTGTACCATGTTCTTTTGACTGTCATGATATCCAGGTGTCCCTCTTCCATCAAGGCCACTAGATCAGGGAGCTTGTTACCCAGACTATGGGCGATGGAACTCATTGCCCTCCATTTTTTGATGGCCTTGACCCTTTTAGCCCCATCCTTGTCCATACTGCCTTTGCCTGTTTCTCCATTTACCCCATGCCCTTCTCCCTATCGACCTCTTTGTCTTGGTGTTCACCTCGCTAACATGTTTTTTTGAAGGGGGCTGGGATTTCTTTGCTTGTTTTAGTGCCTCCCCCTTGGCTAATTTAAATGCTTGCCAATGAAGCATTTAAACCAATCACTCAGGATCCTGATTCTCATCCTGAACAGGTGCAGACCATCGCACTAGTATAAGCCTGCATCCCTCCAGGTAGACTCCCAGTCCCCAATGATGCCAAAACCCTGAGCTCTGCACCAGTTTTTCAACCATTGATTGAATCCAATGGTGCAGAGCACCCTAATCTCACCCATGCCATAGACAGGCAGCACCTCTGAGAAGGTTACTGTGCATGCTGCTTGTCTAAGGCTCCTCCCCAACTCCACAAACTCCTCCTGCACTGTTCTGATCCCATTCCCTGCCAGGTTATTTGTCCCTAGGTGGACAATGACATCCATCTCCCTCCCCCATGCAGCTGCTCCCGTGATCCTGAGGATTCGTTCCCTGTCCCTCCAAGCCATGGTGTTGGGCAGGCACCTTACCTCCCTCTCCCCTCCCTCCCCCAGTTCTAACCCCCCAACAATGGAGTCCCCCACCAGGAGTTGTTTCTTTCCCCTGTGGGATCCAGTGCCACCCTCCTGTGGGTCTCCTTTGAGGAAGTTCCCAGCATCGTCCTTGGTCTCCACTGCAGGTGCCTCCATAGAGGAACCACGCTCTGTCAGAACAGCATGCAAATTGTGAAGAGTTACAACTGGAGGGATGCACCTCTGTTCCTCCACCCTCACCCTCCCTAAGCCCACCGTGATCCAACCACTCCTCTTTCTTGGCAACCTCTGAGGTAGCAGCATCAGCCCTGGTGGTCTCTGGGTGGGAGAGGAGGTTCCCCGAATCCTGGTCAATTCAGCCTGAAGATGAGTAACCTCCTCCCTCATCCCAGGGAGGTGCCACCAGATTGGACAACACCGCATCCTCCAGAATGTCTCTCAGAAGACTGCTGCTCCACAGCCACTGCACTGCACAATTCCCATTATGTCTTATTTGTGGCAATTCAAAGAAAAGTCTGTGCAGGGAGCTCATACATATACTTCGACAAAAATCCACTTGATATCGTGCAAAATTCTCATTTCTTTTATTTTATTCACTGTCCCCTACGTTACGCTCCTCTGAGTTTATTCACTGGGAATTTTTTATCTGTTTAAATATAACATTTATATTGTTTAGTATTTTCATCTTATAATTCCTTTTGTAAACACTTTGAAACCACTAAGTAAAAGGAACTCAACATTGTATTACCATTTAAACTTATGTTGCCGCTTTTTCAAAACCTGCTTTAATTTCACCAGTAGCCAAAAAGCTCTCTGCAAAAACATAAACCAACAAAAGCTTTTATAGCAAGGCAGGATAAACGCTAGCCATGGAATTATACAGTTCAATTTAACTTCAGTTAGAAACTTGATTCCCCATAGCCGCTCACATACCTCAAGAACCACAGTTTTCTACATGAGGTTTAATTTGTTTAATTTCTGCCAAGGCCCAACGGCGTTTCTCTTATATTCCGAATGAATGTTTCTGCCCCTACAATATAGAAAAGCTGTTCTGAGCATTTTTCATTGTTTAAAAAAACACTTCTTTGATGTTAGTTTAAGAGCTCTTTTACCTTCATTTACAAGGCGTGTTCACACTGTTGCCCCAACTCTGCTTGTGCAGACTAATCCATGTATAGATCCTTAATGACATTCCAAAAAACGCTGTGGTGCTAATTGAGGAGTGTCTTCCTCTTGAGCCTGCTTGGAATTACCGCCGAAGTGATGTAGCACTTTCTGTACCTCTCACGAGGCAAGAGCGTTGCTTAGCAACAGGTCATTCTCCCCCAGTGAGGTGGAGACACGGGTTTTTTCAAGCAGGCTGTCCTGCACTAATTACCATGGCCTGCGCGATGCTGCAAGGAATCTTAGAAAACAAATACTGTGTTTCAGCCTAACACTGAGCAGCTGCTGATTCTAAGCCATCACAAAACGTATTCCATATTTATTTTTTAAACTGTATTTGGTTCTATATACTACCTCATTTGCTCTTCAAAGCAATTTTATTTTATAAGGGTATTCAAGGTGAAAATAAGAACAGCTATCAAAAGGACATAAAAACATTTCCTGCACATGACAATTTGATTCTGGCAATTCTCATGCTCTCTTGTTTCACATTCTACACCATTACTTTTTGTGAGAGTGATCATGGTTCAATCTAAACAAATATTGTCAAAATGTGCCACAATTCTTACTCGAAACAATTTTGCTCTAATAGGATATACTGGGTGCAAAACAATGGTTAACAGCATGTTAAAAACATTTCTTACTTAAGAATACCCTTATTATTTATTCTTTCAACTATTTTATAACTGCCTTTATGACATTCCAATCTTCCCTAAGTAACTGCTGCCCACCTTTGTAACTAATAGACACACTTGCCAGTTACTTTCAATATTCATTCCAATAGTTGAATTTAATGTTTTAAGATGAACAATCCATTTTATCTCTGTTTGTTCCAATAGTTGTTTATAAATTCCACCCGTAAATGGTGATTTTACTACCTCTAACCCCCCAAACCTTAGGGAAGCTCCTGTATGTTCCTCTTGATTAAAATGTTGTGCTACAGGTGACTGTTCATCGCTGTTTCTAATGTCTCCTTTATGTTCTAATATTCTCTTTTTAAGTGCTCTCTTCGTTTGGCCAACATGTAGTCGGTCACATGGGCACTGTATGACATGTACAACACCTTCTGTATTGCAGTCTATATGCTCCCTAATTTTGAACTCTGCATTAAAATGTAGGTGTTTGAATATACTTTTTTTGCTCGTGTTGTTACAAACTGTACATCTCCCATATCTCGTCATGCCTGGCTGTAAAGGACCCAGCAGTAACTGAGGTCCTATTGTCTCTGGTTTTCTAAACTGAGAATGTACTAATTTATCTTTGAGATAATTTACCTGGAAAGGATGAAAAGGGACTTGGCAAGGTTGGAGGAATGGTCAGACGTATGGCAGCTAGGATTCAATGCAAAAAAGTGCAAAATAATGCACCTGGGAAACAAGAACCCAGGGGAAGAATACACAATGGGTGGGGAGGTAGTAACAATGACAAAACAGGAAAGGGACCTGGGGGTAATCATATCAGATGACCTTAAGGTTAGCAAGCAATGTGAGAAGGCGGTAGGGAGGGCCGGGGGTATACTGGGATGTATAGGGAGAGGCATCATCAGCAGAAAACAGGAAGTTGTTATCCCTCTGTACAGACAGTTGGTGAGACCCCATCTGGAATACTGTGTCCAGTTCTGGAGACCCCATCTCCGCAAGGACATAGACAGGATAGAGGCAGTCCAGAGGAGGGCAACTAAAATGGTGCAGGGTCTGCAAGAGAAGCCGTATGAGGAGAGACTAAAGGAGCTTAATATATATACCCTTGAGGAAAGAAGGGAGAGGGGGGACATGATAGAAACTTTCAAGTACCTCAAGGAATCAACAAAGTCCAAGAGGGTAGCATCTTTCAGAAAAAGAGACTTGCAAGAACAAGGAGACACAATTTAAAGATAGAAGGAGGGCAGTTCAGGGGCAATGTGAGGAAGTATTATTTCACAGAGAGGGTAGTGGATGCTTGGAACAGCCTTCATGAGGAAGTTGTGGGGTCTAAAACTGTGGGAGAATTCAAGAATGCATGGGACAGACATAAGGCAATTCTTGTGGGGGGTAGAAAGAAATAGGCTGTTGGTTAACTAGGATCTGCGGCCTATCCTGTAGGTAGGGAAATGGGCAGACTAGATGGGCCTAGCGGTCCTTATCTGCCATCAAAGTCTATGTTTCTATGTTTCTATGTTTACCTTTTTTGCCACTACTATGTGTTTTTGTCATAATGCCTTGTTGTGTGGGTTATCTGATGCTACCATGTGCCAATGTTTATTCACAATCCTTCTTATGTCTGGCATCCTATGATTGTACTTTATGGCTAAAATCATCCTATTTGTCTCCTCCCTTGTTCATTTACTCTGTAGAAGTTATTCTCTTGTTTTATTTTCTATCTTAAAATCTGTCTGTTTTAAAATTACTAGTTTATAGCCCCTATCCCTAAACCTATTAATCATTTCCTCCTAATTTTTTTGGTAATCCTCTGATTTTTTACAGTTTCTTTTCACTCTTACCATTTGTGAATATGTTATGCTGTTCTTCAACTTTGGCTCATGGTAGCTTGTACTTTGTAACAAGATATTTCTATCCATTTCTTTCCTATAAATTGATGTATTCAAACACCCTCTTTCATTTTTAACTAATAGATCCAAAAAGGTGGTACTAGAAATAATGTTATTCATTGTGAATTTTATATTGCTGTCCCACATATTCAATATAAGGTTGAATTCTTGTAATTCTTGCTCTGTTCCCCCCCTCAATATACAAAGTACATCATCTATAAATCTTTTGCATAATATTATCTTATCCATAAATTTATTAGCTTGCTGATTAAACACCTTTTCTTTTTCATAATTTATAATGTAAGCATTTGTGCATGTGGGAGCCATGGTGCTGCCCATGGCTGTACCCCTGTCCTGCTGATAAAACAACCCATCAAATTCAAAGTAGTTGTCTGTAAAACAAACAGAGCTAATTCCTGTAACATTTCAGTTTTTAGTTCTGCATTAATCTGTCATTTATCCAATATTTTACCCATATTTAAAAATCCTTCTCTGTGTGGAATTGAGGTATATAAATCCACTACAACCCGTGTAACTAAAATAGTGTCTGATAAATCTCTGCTTTCTGATAGTCTCTCCAGATGTTTCATAACATTAGATGAATCCTGTAAGTATGTATTACTTTCTTCTATTAATGGTTGCACATAATAGTTGATGTACTTGAAGATGGAGTCGAACACTGAATCTATTCCTGCCTGGAGGGTCTGATGCATTCTTATGGATTTTCAGAATGCTATAAAAGGTTGGAATTCTTGAATATTCTTTAATTAATAATCTCATTTCCCACTCTTGCAACCAATTTAAATCCACGGATTTGGCTAACATTTCCTTCAATCTACGTTGTAGCAATTTTGTAGGATCCTCTGGCAATAATGAATAGTTGTGTCTGTTCTCTAGTAACTTTACACACATTAATCTGTATTTTTCTCTGTCTTTGATAACTATTCCTCCTCGTTTATCCACCTGCTTAATTATAATTCAACTGTCATTGCTCAGGTCTTTGATAGCCTGTCTCTGTGCCCCTGTCAGATTTTTATGTTTTGGTAACAACAGGTCCTTGTTTTTATACAATCCTATTATTTCCCTTTCTACTGTTGTGCAAAATGTCTCTATCCCATGGTTACTGTTCTGGGGGGGGGGAGAAGCTTGATTTTATATTTAATGCTTTCTTAAGCTGCCTTTGTGCTTCATTACTCCGTTTCTTCTTGGAATAAGTTTTTCAATCTGAAGGTTCTAAAACATTTGTGTAAGTCCACTTCGAGCTCAAATAAGTTTACTGGTTGTGTAGGTGCAAATGATAGACCTAACCCTAAAACTTGTTCCTCTATATTTGTTAAGTTCTTTTTGCTCAAATTAAATATTGGTATTATTTCTGGGTCTGTTTGGTTAAGCCTCTGTCCATATAGGATATCCATGTTGTCCTTCCACCTGTTCCTCCTCACCCCTTCCCCTCCTGCCCCCAAAACCTGATTGTCATCCAGAATAATTCCTATTGATATTTGAATTTCTAAGATCATATCTGGACTCTCCCAAGTCTCCTGTTGAAGTGCTGGGTTGCTGTGATTCTCCTGTGTGTTGATATTCTTCCTCAACTGGTATGTGTGACTCCCTTGTGTAGCTGTTATCACTGTCTGTTCCACTCTCAGTGTTATAATTATTTTGTCATCTCCTATTATATTGTTTATAAGTGTAAACTCAATTTTCTTTATAATCATTGGTATTCTTAATGAATTTTCTGAATTTTTGCTGCTTCAATTTGTCCTCATATTCCGTTAATTTCTTTTTTATTTCCTCTATATTGCATATATTATCCTTCACTTCTAACTGTAATTTAAGTGCATCCTGTGTTTTCTGTGTGTCTTCTACCAATGTTTTCTTTTCAACTATCATTGCTTCGATTAATATGTACATAAAATCACAACTTGCCCTATTACGAATCCCATCCCACTTAGTGAATAATTTGAGTGTATTGATCCCTGTATTAGGTTCAACAGCAATCCTTAAACCTCTAGGACTTCAATTGTGTTCTAAGTATTGTGTTAAGGTTAATCCATGCCACTCCAGCCTGGTCTCTTTAAATTTTAAATTTTCTATTTTTTGTGCCAAGTTTTTAGGGATTCCCCCATTTGTGGGGAAAGATCTCTGCTGCCCCTCATTGCCTGAAACAATTGCTTCCTCTCATCTTCTGAGAATGTAGAGAAGTGTAAAGTACTCTGTACACTATTTCCTATATCCTGGAGTGCTGCTATACCCTCATCAGACACCTGGCTTTCTGTTGCCAAACCACACACCCTAATTTACAGCTCTACTTTTCACCTAACTAACAGCACAGATAACAGTTCCCTTCCCCAACTCAGATAAGCACACTAACTCTTGTTTTTTTCTTTGTTTTTCTTTACCCTTATTTAAGGTCCCAGTACTAGAGTTCTAGTTCTTTAATCCCAGTAGAAGACTGCTAGTAGCTGCCTCCTTCCTCTTGCTGCTCTCTGCCAAAAGCTAACTAGGGAAGTTTTAAATACAGACATCTGTCTTTCTGTTGTCTAAACCACACACCCTAATTTACAGCTCTTCTCTTCACCTAGCTTACAGCACAGATAACAGTTCATTTCCCCCAACTCAGTCAAGCACACTAACTCTTTGTTCTTTTTACCCTAATTGAAGGTCCCAGTAGCAGAGTTCTAGTTCTTTTGAATCAGTAAAAGAGTTCTAGCAGCTGCCTCATTCCTCTTGCTGCTCTCTGCCAGAAGCTAACTAGGGAAGTTTCAAATACAGACACCTGTCTTGCTGTTGCCTAAGCCACACACCCTAATTTACAGCTATTCTCTTTACCTAACAGCACAGATAACAGTTCCTTCCCCAACTCTGACAAGCACACTATCTCTTGTCTTTTGTGTTTTTTTTTTACTGTAACTGAAGGTCCCAGGAGTAGAGTTCTAGTTCTTTAATCCCAGTTGAAGAGTTCTAGCAGCTGTCTCCTTCCTCTTGCTGCTCTCTCTGTCAATATATGGATCAGGAATTGAGAATTCTGAAGGTTGAAAAAATATGTGTGAGTTTAAACTTCTCTGTTTGCTATACTACATATGCACCGAACTGTAAAGATTATAAGCTAATGATAGAAGAGAATTATTGGAAGGTTTTGGAAACCTGTTTTTTCAAACAGGTTCCCTCTTAAAGAGGAGGGTATGTGACAGGGTTGAATAAGACCCTGTCCCATTTGTTATGTAGGAAGTGTTAAACACAAGGATCTGTTCTGTCCTCTCCTTTTCTTTCTCTCTTATCTGTCTGGTTGTACAGGTAAATGTTCTTGTGAGACCTAGGAACTGATCACTCTGAGAGTCTCGTGATTCTCCACCTCTCACTATATCTCTGCCTGCACTTGCTGTTTCTGTCTTTTCTCCCCGCTTGCATATTTGCAGTTATAAAAATGCATCTGAATCTTTACAGGAAACTGGGATCCCTTGGTTTGAAAATGTATATAGTTATACTGTTGAAATGATTGCAAAAAGATATTTCAAATTTAGGGGGTTAACCTGAGATGCAGTTTGAGCTCCTCTCAGGCTTGTTTGCAAACTCTTTTTGCAGAGCTGTCAGCAGGAGACCAACTTGGGACCCTGTTCTATTTGCAAGCCTGCTCTGCAAAGAAACTGATAAGTACATTTTGTGAGAAACAGGATATTCTCTTAACGAGTTCCCAAGCAAAAACTTACAAAAAGAGCAGCAATACATTTGCAAGAAAGAGAAACAAACTAGTTTATATTTATTCTCTCCTCCCTGTTACCACTGTCACTGTCACTGAAAGCTTTTATCATTTTAGCTGCATTATCTTTTGTCAAATTCTCTTTTTGATATTATTTTTTCTGAAAATGTGATCAGCTGGTGTTCTGATTATCTTACATTTACAACCCACAGAACTCTGATTTTGGGAAATCTCTTTGATTGCCATCCTGTACAATGTGGGGTACCCTGGGATCAATCCTGGGTCCCCAAGTTTTTTCTTTATGTTTAAATTCTGTTCCATCACCCTGTAAATGTTCAGAAAAATATTGTATGCAGATGATGTGGTAATATTTGGTACAGGATCAGATCTAAGTGATGTTGTTTTTAAAGTTCAAAAGGATTTTGATCAATTTCAAATATGGCTTAAGTAAAGGAATCTGGTCTTAAATTAGGAAAAGACCAAATCAATGAGTTGTGTTGGTCCTAGGAAAGTTGCCCAAACTGACTTATTGATAACCAGCACTACTATCCTTAACTGATTATCTTGCCACCCTCCCTCACAAGGCAGAACAAGTCCTTGTAGGGGACCTTAATGTGAACTGGCTCAGTGCCACCTCTGCCACCACCCTGGACTCCTTCACAGCCATTGATCTGACACAGTTCATTTCCCAACCCACTAGAGTAAACCCTAAGAGTGGTAGCAGCACCCTCCTAGATGTTATCATCACCAACTGTCCCAAAAAAATCCTGGACATCCAAGTCCTCCCTGATGCACTCAGTGACCATTCCCCTATCCTATTCCACTGGGTGACCCTCTCACCCCGACCCACAGCCCAGCCCACACTCCGCCGGCATTTCAGATCAGGTAAGCTGAAAAACCTCAAGCAATTTCTTGCTCAGATAAACTGGTCCCCCATTCACCATGCTCCTGACATAGATACTGCCCTTGCCTTCTTTTCTCAAACCTTTAACAAAGCCTGCAACCTCTTTGCACCCCTCACAGCTGCCCAAACCAAAAAACATAATGTGCCCTGGATTACTCCTGCCCTATTACAGTTGCTCAGGCTTAGGGATAACCTATGGCACCTTGCCACAGAAACAGGCTGGATGGCTGACAGACAGGCCTACAACGTTGCACGGAATAAGTGCACTTGGGCCATCTGAAAAGCCAAGGCCAACCACTACCAGGCCACTCTCACCACCTCCTGGGGGTGTGCCCATACTTTCTGGGATAATGTCAAACAATTAAATGGGAGCACACACTCCCCTCCCCATCCCAGATCAACATTGACGGCACAACCATTATGGACACAGCAAACATTGCAAACTACCTTAACGCAGCCTTTACGGACCTGAGCTCTGTCCTCCCCAGTAATTTCTTTGACCCGCCACCCTCCCTACCTGCCCCAGTCCTCCAGTGCCCTTGCTTCTACCTGCATAGGGTAACTGCCCAGGAAGCCAGACCCCACCTGGTCAGAGCATTGAAAAGCAATAGTCCTGGTGATGACTCCCTGGACCCCAGCATTCTCCATCTGTTTCTGGACCAGGTTCTTGCCCCACTTACAAGCCTTCTCAACAAGTCCCTCTGCCTGGGGAAATTCCCAACTGCATGGAAAACTGCCATTGTTACTCCCATTCACAAAGGTGGTGGCAGGTCCTCTGCCGGGAACTACCGTCCTACTTCCATACTCCCACCCCTCTCCAAAGCCCTAGAAAAGCTGGTTGCCATGCAAATCACTGAATACCTGATCAAACACAACATCCTCTGCCCTGAACAGCACGGTTTCTGTGCAGGACACAGCACCAGCACTGCACTAATTGAATTTTCAACTTTTCTACACTCCTCTCTGGACTCTGGCTCCCTAACCGGGGCAGTGTTCGTCGACCTGTCAAAGACATTCAACACTGTCTCCCACCCCCTCCTTCTGAATGTCCTCTGCCACACTGGCTTCTCTACTGGGCCTCTTGCCTGGTGCACCAGCTACCTATATGCCCACTCCCAATGTGTCAGAATTAATGGGACACTTTCTAAAACCTGTCCCATCCAATCAGAGGTTCCTCAGGGCTTCATCCTGGGATCCCTACTCTTCTCACTCTACCTAAACACCCTGCCCAGTGCATGCGCTGGGAAAATTCTGCTGTATGCAGATGATGCCATCATCTTTGCCACCCACCGTAACCCTATCTCCCTCCAGGACTCCCTAGAACTATCCTATAATGATGCTGAAACCTGGTTTAAGGAGCACAGACTGGTCATTAACCTCAAAAAAAAACAATGCTTTTTGCCCACCCCCAAAACAAAGCCAGCAACTTTCCACTCCATATCCTCTCCGGCTCCAAACAACCACTAGAGCAAGTCCACTCCTGTAAGTACCTTGGGGTCTCCTTTGACTCAGCCCTCACCTACCACACCCACATTGATGCACTTGCCTCAGCCACAAATGTGCAGCTAGGTATCTTATACCACCATAAAAACTGTCTCCCCCCTGCTGCCCTCCGTATAGCGGTTACTTCCTCTATACTATCCCTTGTTGACTATGGCCTACCAGTATACAGCGCTGCTGACACGACAGCCCTCAATAAAATTCACCTCATCTTAAATAAGGCATGCAGGCTAATCACTGGGGCCTACAGGCTTATGCATTCGTGCCAACTCTATGACATGGCAAAACTGCTGAACCTAGATGAACGTCTACGCTACCAAACATGCCTAAAAAAAACAAACTTCTTGGGCTGTTCCCACCTGGGCTGACAGCCTCCCTCTGACAAGCCCGACCCTTGGTCTGCACACTGTCCTCCTGCAAGGCCACTTTTCTGGTCCCAAGATCTAGGACATCCTATGGACAGAGGTCCTTTTGCTATAGAGCTCCATCCTGGTATAACTCACTCCCTGCCCCCATCTCAGATGCCCCCACAATTTCCAGATTCAAAATCGCACTTCGCAGCCAACTATTTAATACGTGAAGCTGCACCTGTCCATAACTGAGGCATAGCTCCCTGTGCCCTGACAATGCCCGCTGGGCGGCAGCCACACCACACCTCTTTTAATCCTCTCCCATTGTTGTTTGTACTGCTATTATCCTGCTGCTTGCTCTTACCATCATGCAAGAATGTGCCATTGTAACCAAACTGGCTTATCAGTCTACCTGGTGTAGTCACATGTGGTTGCTAACTATGTAACCCATATGCTGTAACCAAAGTTCTGTTAAGTGCTTGCAATAGTAACCATACTGGCTTATCTGTTTACCTGGTGTAGTCACATGTGCTTGCTAAATATGCAGCCCTTATGCTGTAACCAAAGTTCTGTTAACTGCTTGCAATCTATGTAACCCATAGGCAGTAACCAAAAGTCTGTTATGTATTTGTCCTCAGTGTGACGAGGTACATTTGAAAATGAACCTCTGGCTCAAAGGTTGTAAACTGATGTTCAAATAAATAAAATAAATAAAATAACTGATTTAAATGGGGAAACCACTGAAAATGTCCAGAGTTTTAAGTATTGTGGGGTAGCCTTGGATTTTTCTTCTTCATTTAAACCCCATGTTTCTCAGATCACCAAAGTTATTCACCAGAGACTGGGTTTTTAGAATGTGTGATATGTTAATTCCTGAACAGAGGTGTGCAAAGCTGGCTAACTTCACTTTGTGGATAAATTAAAAAATTTGAAGCAGTTGTGAAGTTAGTCTGCCCTGCAAAGTTCCAACTCACAGTATAGTGCTAACTTTACGAATGGTGAATTTGGTAACTTCACCAGCAAAGTTGGGTGAAGTTGGGCTCACAGGCAAAGTTTGCAATGTACCGTGGGGCTGGAGTTCATGTGGTACTGAAATGAGCTGTATGCCATGAGTTTAGGGCAGTCTTATTTAGAGAGAACTGGAGAGAAGTCTGTCCCTGTTTGTCTGAACAGAAAACAACTTTAAAACTACTTTGAAAGTGAAGTATTTTGAGCCAAATAACTCATAAAACTGCCTAGAGTACCTTGTGCAGCTAGATTACCATTGTTAGTTATGTTGCTTGCACGCATGTGCAAGAAACAAAGTGCCATCATCCGAGTTTTCGGAGATGTGGCAGCCCTCTTCCAATTCAGCCAGTGTGTTTGCAGGCTCGGCCAGAGTTCTCCAATTGCTGCTGGAGCTGTCTGCCAGCAGTAGTCGAAAATGCAGTGATGTATGGTTGAATGGGGACATGCCCAGTGAACAGCGATAAACATCGCCTGCTCATGTGCACCCCCCACACACACACACACATGCATGCATACTGCATGCTCGCCCCCCACACTGTGCTGCACCCCCAAACAGAGCTGACATACACGCTAGTGCCCACCCAGCATGGCAACACATCGTATAGCCAATGGGGTGCCCACCCCCACTGCCCACTGTCCCCCAAAGTATAGTATGCCATGCTGGGAGCCCACCCCAGTGTGGCAACAGATGCTATCGGCGACGGGGGTGCCCAATCCCCCATTGGCTCCATGGCCCCCAAAACAGCCATCCTTGTGCCACACTGGGAGCCCACCCCAGTGTGGCAAACGTCCCGTGTCATCCTCCTGTTTTTTTTTTTAAAAAAACAACCTGCAACACAAAAACGGTCCCTCGCTGTCTGGGCCCCCACCTGCGCCCACCCACTGCGCATCCCACCTTCCCACACCCCCCTCACCCCATACTTACCTCCGGCCTCCAGCACGACAATCTTCGGTGGATCGGGAACACGTCTGCACTCTTCAAAGCTGACTACGAACTGAGGAAATGCCGGTAAGCTGTATAATGTAATAAATAAGGTTTTTTCAACTTTGCTGCATATCTCAGGCATTTTTTGGAATTTTTGCACCAAATTTTCAACATGGGGTTTTTGGGACCCCTTCTCATGAATGCTCTCACTGTAATGGCATTAATTGGGCCCGAAGGGTGATTTCACAGTCACTGCGCGAAATCACCTTTCGGCACCAATTAACAAAATGACACTGCCACTGTTCACAAGGTGGGCTCTCAAAAAGCCTACATTGAAAATTTGGTGGAAAAATTCCTAAAAATGACTGTTTTACAAGTGCATGTTGCGCAGTTCCTACAAACACTTGTAAGTTCACGAATTTTCAATATTTTCACTCCAGATTTTCAACATTGTAATTTTACCACACCTCCTTATGAGCAGTACAGCTGTCATTTTTCACATCTTGCCCAAAATGTGTTTCCACCCATGTAGCGCACAATGGCACAGTCGGTGTGCGAAATCACAGTATGGGACACATTAAGAAAATCACAGTGACACCGTTCATGAGCAGAGGTCTTAAAATGACTATATTGAAAATTTGGTGGAAAAATTCCTAAAAATGACTGTTTTATGAGCCTGCGTTGCACAGTTCTTATGCACGCTCCTAAGTTTGCGAATTTTCAATATTTTCACTCCAGATTTTCAACATTGTCTTTTTACCATGCCTCCTTATGAGCAGTACAGCTGTCATTTTTCACATCATGCCCAAAATGTGTTTCCACCCATGTAGCATACAATGGTGCAGTCGGTGTGCAAAATCGCTGTATGGGACACATTAAGAAAATCACAGTGACAATGTTTATGAGCAGAGGTCTTAAAATGGCTATGTTGAAAATTTGGTGACACAATTCCTAAAAATGACTGTTTTACGAGCCTGTGTTGCGCACTTCCTACGCACGCTCGTAAGTTTGCGAATTTTCAATATTTTCACTCCAGATTTCCAACATTGCCATTTTACCACACTTCCTTATGAGCAGTACAGCTGACATTTTTCACATCTCACCCACAACGTGTTTCCGCCCATCTAGCGCACAATGGTGCAGTCGGTGTGTGAAATCAATGTATGGGACACATTAAGAAAATCACAGTGACACTGTTCATGAGCAGAGGTCTTAAAATAGCTATGTTGAAAATTTGGTCACAAGCTTCCTAAAAATAACTGTTTCATGAGTGTGCATTGCACAGTTCCTATGCACGCTCGTAAGTTTGCAAATTTTCAATATTTGCACTCCACTGAATTTTCAAATACCTACACAGCACATACAAGCAAGCAACATTTGGCATTGACAAATGTTTGTTTTTAGTTTTGCAGCTGTATTTAGTTGAAAGTAGTGAGTTTGTTTTGTCTAGTGAAGCAGTGCTGTGTGTGTGGGGGTGGTGTTTTAGTTAGCAAGCAATGCAGCCCTGTGAGCACTAGTCTGATTTGTTTCCTCAGTCTTTCTTCTTAATAATTTTTTTCTGTGGTCTGTGATTTGTCATTTTAGTTGTTTAGTACAGTTGTGTGTGGTTAAGTGAATTGTCAGTTTGCTTCTATATTGATTGTGGTTATTTCATTTAGTGCTTGAAGTGACCATATAACTTACAGTAACTTGTTTCAAATTAACCCTGTCATGTGTATCTTGTTAACCCCCGTGATGGGGTAAAAAAAAAATATAAAAAAAAACCTTTTTGTGGTGGGTTTATTGTAGCTACCGTTATCTCAGTAAACTGGTCTATTCAGATTCAGATTACACTGCTAATCCCTCTGGTGAGGTGTTGTCTGCTGCTGCTGGCATTTAGTTTTAGTGCAGTGTTTATTTTTTCCCTAGCAATATTAAAAATCTAAATATATAAAATGACTTGAAAAAGAAGCTCAAGTAAAAGAAGAGGTACCAGCAAGGCATCCAAGAAGTGCATAGGTTTTGGGGGGCAAAAGGTTATTGCACCTAAAAAAAAACTACCTCTGCAGCAGCTTCATTTATTCATAGGCTCTGGGGCTGTAGCAGTAGCATAGGAGTAGAATGTAGAGTCTGAGTGGTATGAGAGTAGTCTAGTGCAATGATTGTGGCATGGCAGTCTTCAGGGAGACCTTATGGAGGCTGCATTGCTGCCCTATCTGCGTGCACCTCTCTAGGCTGAGGGAGGATGTTGCTAGACTAAAGACCAAGTTGGCTTGGGTTCAGAGAACCTTCTCCCCCACCCAGGAACCACATACCCTGCCACGGTTACCTCAGAGGTTGCCCAGACAGAGGAGAGGCTGGACACTAGTGGGCTTGGGAAGGGTTAGGGTGGTGGAGCACAGGCACATCCCCTATCCGGTACCACTACGAAATCCCTACACCACACTGGCTGAGTGGGAATGTCCCACAGGGGCACCAGAAGTAGTAACTGAGGTGAGTGTGAGGGTCCTCCATAGTGGCCACAGTCTCGCAGCTAGTAGAAATATGCCAGGCCCTTGGAGAGTGGCAGGAGGATGCTGAGAACAGGCACCGATGAAGAAATCTCAGACTCCATGGGGTGCCAGAAGGGAGTGAGAGTAACAACACTGACATGTTCATAGCTTCATTACTCTGGGAGACATTGAACTTGAACCCCGATTATGTGTTGGAGATAGTGTTCACAGGGCTTTGGACCCTCCACCTTCCCAACCAGAAATGAGACCCCACTCAATTGTAATACGTTTCCTGAGATACACCACTAAAGAGGATCTTTTAAGGAAGGCATGGACTATGGTGAAGACTTTTTTTCAATCCAACAGAGTATATTTTGATAATGACTATGCCCCTACAATGATGCAATGCCCCAGGGAATACATTCCTCTGTTTCCGATCCTGAGAGGTCTGAAGTTAAAGTTCCATACCCCATACCCTTCCTGACTTCAGGTTCAATACCCTAATGGACAGCAGTGCTATTACTCTACTCAGGATGCCTTAGCAGATCTTAAAACTAGGGGATAGGAACTTCCAACTTAGGTTAATTTCCCGGGACATTCTGTGTTGAAAGAGGGACTCTCATCTCGCCAAAGGGCACCAGACCTGACCTGCAGTCACAACAAGCTGCCTTAGTCTCAGTTAAACAGCTACTCCAATATTTTGCCAGAAATATTGCGTGAGACTGCAGATTACCCTATTTCATGATGCTTGAGGCTGGGAGTTATGTGCTGGGGGGGGACTGGAGGACCAAACCCACGGGCTCTGCAGGGGACGGGGGGTCTCTGGGTCTGTCTCCTGCTGTGGGGCCTGCCATTATCCAGGATAGGAGTTGGACTGCCGATAGGCTACTTAAGAGAGCAACTGGGGTAGTGTCGGAGGAGCCATGGTGAAAATGCCGAAGCTATTGAACTAGATGTGGTTGATACCAGCCACCCTCTTTGGAGGGGCTAATTTAGAACTGTTGGACTCTAGAGGTGGCTCTGGAGAGCCTTGGCATAACTAACTCTCAGAATATAACTTTATATGGCAACCCTATCAGGGGCGGAGGAGTAGTCTCCTGCACCCAAGGGAGGCCTCTATCAGAGTGTCTGAGTAACTGGAGTGCCTCAATTAGGGATCCCTGCAGGTATGTAGGCCCTGATTGCTAATGAGGGGAGGCCATTGAGCAATTCTGCCTGAAGCTTAAGAGTACAGAGAGAGAAAAAGAAAGAGAGAGAGAAAGTGTTTGGATCAGAGAGCAAAAAGACACTTTCAGTCTTAGATAATGGCACTGGGATAGGGGCACGCACACTCTCTCTGCAGCTTGGTGATGGGCTGCAGCTTCCTCCATGCCCCCTGGAAGTTTTTCTGGACCAACTGAATCTGGTGAATCACAGTAGTCTGGTTAGGGAGGGGTACCGGTGGATGGCAAGGGATCCCTGTGGTGGGGAACTTGTATTCAGGGGACTGACTCTGACTCTAGGTAGCGGCGACCGATGGGGGGGCCTCCTAGTCAGGCCCCTGGCCACTTGTCCTCCTGACCTCTAATAGCATTCAGGTTTTATAATGCCAATTCATTTTTGTAACTTGTGCAGCAGGGCAGAACTTAAGATATATTTGACAGTCATATTGATCAGCTCCCTAAGAAAGGGATCTCTACCTGGAATATGGACTTGGAGGACTGTATTATAATAACTGAAAGCCAACAACCCCTCCTTATCTGATGGGTGGCAGGGGGAAATAAAAGACTCACAGAGGACAATATCTGATTGCACCATTCAGATTTTATGTTCTTTTTTTCCTATGATGTCCAATTTCTGCTAACGCTCTTTTGTGTTTATATCTAAACCCTTTATATATAGGGGTAATCTGTACCCCAGGATGCATCTCATTGCAGGGAGTGCATTCCCATCAGTGGCACTTTTTTTTAGTTGCTGCCCCCCGGAGTTCTCTAGGTGATGGAAGTCATAGCGCTACAACTGTACATAGTTAATCACATATTGTCTAGAGTTGGGCACCAGTTTTGTAGATGCCACCTTAGCCAGATAGTACTGTTTCTATTATGTTGCACAAAAATTATGGATTGAGTGCAATGTTTGATAGAACTATTCTAACCTACAGTAACAAGTGGGATATTGGGTCAGCTGACCGTGGGTGGATCGCAGAGGGGACAGATCAGGAGGGCTGAGACTTATTTTCAAAACCATTATGGCCTAGCTTCAGAAGATTAAACTAGTTTCTCAGAATGTGAATGGTCTGGGGGGACCTATTAAAAGGGGAAAGGTGATATCTTACCTTAAAAAGTTACACCTACATATGATATTATTGCAAGAAAGTCATATGACTCAAACGGAGCATCAAAAGCTGATTAAATTTGGCATGAAGACAGTTGTTTCAGGCTCTCACCACTCTGGCAAATGGAGGGGAGTAGTAATATTAATTCCTAGCCACTCGGCATTCCAATTGGAGACCTCATACTCTAATAGAGAGGATATCTTGGCAACGGTCCAGGGATCTTGGTGGGGCACTCCCTATACGGTGGCTAGCATTTATCTCCCTCCGGGCTCAAGGCCACAAACCTATCAGTCCTTGATAGATAAAATCATCCATTTTAAACAGGGTGTTTTAGTGGTAGGTGGGGACTTAAACCTCTTAGTGGATCCAGGGAATGATAGCTCAATCCCTAATCCCCCGCGCATGACAGCAGGTCAGAAACATGGTCGGAGATTGATTAAAGAAAATAAATGATATCTGGAGATCCAGCAATCAGGGTAGTAGACATTATACCCACTATTCAATGGCCCATCATACTTATTCCCGTACAGACCATTTTTTTATCACAGCGGAACATAAGGATTTGGTACATCGGGTGACCATACTTCCTATTTTGTTGACGGATCATGCCCCTTTGGAACTAGAAATGGATACCTACCAAGAAAAGCAGCCCACACAGTGGCATTTTAATAATTCTTTATTAAGAAACCAAAAGTATGTAGAGTTTATTACTTAAAATATACCAGAGATTGTAGTCCAAAACAAATCCCCTGGAGTCTCATCAGGAATACTGTGGGATACATTGAAGGCTGTAATTAGAGGAGACACCATTCAGTTTACAGCTAGGGAGAAGAAAGCCAGAGAGAATCAGCAGAGACAATTAGAAGGAGAACTTTTGATTTGGCAGCAAGCCCATATGCAAGGAGACAGATTGGCTCAACAGCAAATAAAACAGATTCAAAGTAAATTACAAGACCTACTCACTTACAAAACCAAACAGGCCTTATTATATGTATGACAAAAATACTATGAAGGTGGGGCTAAGGCCTCTAAAGTATTGGCCTCCATGCTGAGATCCATAATATTTAGGGGAATGATAGCCCAATTTAGGCACACCCAAACCAGACATCTTTTAACTAGTACCAAACAAATATTAGAGGGATTTAAACAATTTTATGACTCCCTTTACTCCCAGGACCCGTAACCACCAAAAGATAAATATATGGCCTTTTTGCAGTCACTAAATCTCCCTCAATTAACCCCCTTCCAAAAGGACCATATACTTCATCCAATTATGCCAGTGTCAGTGGCTCAGTAGGTAGCACACTCGCCTCTGAGGCCAGGAGATCAGAGGGCTGTGGGTTCAGTTCCCACATCTGGCACTTGGGTTAATATCCTAGTACTGACACTGTAGTGCAGCATGAGAGGGGTGCTGCACTTCTGAGGTGCCGTCTTTTGGATGAGATGTTAAGCCGAGGTCCCATCTGCCTGGATTGGTGATAGTTCAGGTGGTTGTTAAAGATCCCATGGCACTTATCGAAAAGAGTAGGGGAATTTTATTGAAAGAATGGACTTCAATACAAAAAATACAATAATCAATCAAACAGAAATCATAACAAAAACAAAAAAGTGAAGACAACAAAGCAATCAATCAGTCCATGTATTACAATGAATCCAATAACTTGCAAATTGTTCATACGATCCGTTAGTAGAGTCAAAGTGCATAAGTCTTTTCACTGCCTTACAGACTGTGGCAATCAATTCTTCATGTAGAATATGCTTCTGTTGCAGAATCTAAAGGCACCTAGATTGCCAAATGTGAAATCTCAATATACAAAAAATAACATTAAGAGTAGCACTATTATATTTGACAAAGGTATTCGGGAAGGGACCAAACATAACAGCAGGATAATCAAGAGACCGAAATTCAGGCACATTCCAGTAATCAGCCAGTAAACCCCAAAATGGTTTAATATAGGAACAATCCAAAAATAAATGACATTGGGTTTCTAATATTTGAACACAATCAGATCTAGGGCAATACCTTTCTGATAATTGTTTGATTTACTATTGCTCTTAACTCCTAATTTACCATAGTTTCCTAACCATACACAGTCCCAAGCATAAGGTGGAATGCATTTATTCATAAGGAACTGTAAAATAACCACCTGTCTATCTGGCGGACAATCAGGGAAAAGCACCTCAGAGGTACGTTCTATGGAGAGAATGTATCTATACAATTTCTTCCTATCATAAGTCTGCAAATGCTGAAGGGTAACATCCCACTTAATGAGTTGCTTAATGAGTTGCTTCATACATTCCTGCATATACGTAGATAACTCTGAGATTCTAGATTATAGCCTGGGTTTCTTCTCCTGCCAACTGGGCCGACATAAGTTTAGCCATTGCTCCATGAATGGTCTCCAAATAACACACCCAGGTTTCAAAATCGTCCCCAAGTTATATGTAAAAAAAAGACTCAAAAAGAAAGCAATAGGGTGGAGCATAGAGACTCCACCTTCCGTGATTGGGAGATAAGTTAATTCCCTTTTAAGAGGATTCAAATGAGACCCCCAAAAAGCTTGAAAAAAAACACTAAAGAGCCGCGTCCACACACGAAAAGGGGGCGGAAAGATATAACTAATATATAAAAAAATAGGGGCTAGGATTGTTTTAATCAGCAAGACCCTCTTCTTTTTGGAAAGTGGCATTCCTTTCCAATCTCCCACTAGTCTAAATCCCCTAGTCAAAGCTATCTTCCAGTTGTACCCCACCATATCACCGGGACCAAAAAACACCCCCAGGATTTTAATAGGTGCTCTGGAAGCAGAGATCCCTGCCACATTTCCAGTTTCAGGCACAGGAGTAGATCCAATGACAACCCCAGTACTCTTGCTATAATTAATTCGAGAACCAGAAATGCTTAAAAAAAGGTGGATAGATTATTGCAAGGCTGGAACAGAAAAGTGAGGGGGTAACAGTAAAACTAAATCATCTGCATAAGCCAGCACTTGCTGTTGTGGCATAGCAGGAGATATGTCAAGACCCCGTAAAGCTGTGTTGGATTGTAGTAATCTAATAAAAATGTCAATAGAAAAGGCATATAAGGTAGGGCTCAATGGGCAACCATGTCGTACACCTTTAGTAATAGTCAGATTCCGTCCAAACCATCCATTTATATTAGGTATAAGAAATGCCCCCTGAAACATTGCTGAGATCCAAAAAACGAAGGCATCCGGTAACCCAAGGACTTTCAATACCAAAAAGAGAAATTTGTGAGATACAATATCAAAGGCCTTTTCTTGATCTAACCCAAAACCAAAACCCTGTAATTGTCCAAGGTCACCCCTAGTAAAAACCTCTCTAAGGTAGATCAGGTTATCCTGCTGTTTTCTGCCCCAAACTGCACAGGTCTGTGCAGGATGAAGAAGTAGTGGAGTAATCCTAGAAAGCCTTGCCAGAAGAATTTTACTAAGGATTTTCATATCAGAATTTAGGAGACTAAGGGGACGCCAATTGCCAATATCTGTCTTGTCCACTTTTTTATATATAAGAAGCAAAATTGCCTCTTTCATAGAGGGAGCATAATATCCAGAATGTAAAATATAATTCAAAAGAATAACCAGAACAGGGCCGATGGTCTGTAAAAAGGTTTTATAAAACCCTGCACTAAGACCATCTGTACCCGGGATGGACTGAGAGGCCAACTCGTGAACAGCAGAGGTCACTTCTTCCAAAGTAATGTCCACTGCTAGATCATGCTGTTGATCCCCCGATAAACTCGGTAACTGTAGATCCGTTAAAATCTTGTTAATGGCATTGTCATCCAAAATATTATCAGGGGCCAAGCTAGAGGAGAAATAATTTTCAACAATGTTCAGAAGTTTTTCTGGGTCACTCACAAGACGCCCCTGCTCATCTGTTAGGGAGGTAATAAGTCTGGAATTCACTCTCTTCTGACTTTCCTTGAAAGGGTCCAAAGAATGTTTGGACATTTGTGGTCCAAACCTTAATGTTTGGTCTAAAGATCTCCACCTGTTATATTGTAGATCCACCATTTGCCTGTTTACAGTGGCAATAAGGTCACTATAGTTATGTGTAGTCATCTCAGCAAGTGAAATGAGATGTTGTAGCCGGTGTCTGAGCTTTAAATATCCCATATATTCCTTCTGGGACTTAACATGAGCCTAATGCTGAAAAAAAATGTTCCAACACAGTTTAGTATCATCCCACCGTTCTAAGATGGAATCATAGCATTCCAAAACCGACAACCGGGCCGACCAGTCTTTCAACCATAACTGTTTAAGAATAGGGTCCTCCAACAATGTCTCATTTAATCTCCAAATATTCTTCTGACATCTAGGGGCCCCGTCCCAAGAAATAGAGACTGTAAGAACATTATGGTCTAAAAATTATATTGGTCTAGAGGAGGCCTGTACTATATGTAAAATTGCTGACAAAAAAACAAAATCTATTCTCGTCCGAAGAACACCCCAAAAATAAGTATAACCCCCCCCCCGTAGGATATAAAACCCTGTAAGCATCCGCTAAATGGGCCATAGAAACTACTTTATTTAAGGCAACTGAATCACAAAATAATTTGTCAGTGTGGAGTCCTCTATCGGCTGTAGATAAACCACAATTAAAGTCACACAACCAGATTACCAGTCAGGAGATATGCAAATAAGCATCCTATGCATCCTAATGTTAGCTGTTGACAATTGTAAGTCGCTATTCTACTCCATGACATTCTTATCTTCACTTCACAGCCTCTCCTCACTTAACCCCACTGCTGCTCTCTCCCCCCTTCTTCTGTTATATCCTCTTCCCCCCTTTTTGCCACTCCCCACCAAACTCACCTTTACCTGTTCCTACCTCATCCATGCCCCTCCTTAGTCCCCACCCTCCTGGCTGTGCTTAGTCACCTCTCTCCACCTACTACCACCTACTCCCACCGTCTACTGACCCCCCCTTCCCTGCCCTGCTGTCTCTTGGTTCCACTGGCTCGGCTTGACTTTGACACTTTTGCCGCTATTGCCGTAACTCCTCCGCCTCTATCCCCCTCTCACCGGCATCCTCACTCCGCCCCTGCCGTCCTATCGGTTCCACCAGCCCGGCTGTATTTTCCTACCTCCTACCGCTGTTGCCGTCTACTGCCTCCCCTACCACCTCTCTTCGCCTGCCGCCTTTTCGCCTCCGTAGCCCGGCCACAGGTTGGTACCTCACCCCGCTGTTGCCGTATCTGACGGCACCTCCTTTCCACTTAATCTCTCCCTCCCATCCTTTTGCCAGTTTTCCCTTCCTTGTGTCTTTTCTACTGATGCCTATCCTCTCTTATTTTCTGCCTTCTACTATTCACATTTTTGAGTATGTTCCATGATCAAGTGCTAAAGTATATTTTTGTTTACTAATGTATGTTACATTGCCATATGTATTTCTCTCTGCATTTTTTGTACTCGTTGTCTTAATAATCTGGCTGTACTCTTTGTGTGTTGTAATTGTACCTCCCGGGTCGTGCCTGAAAACAGTCACTTGCTGACTAGCGCACTTACCCGGTTAACAAAAACTAAATAAATAAAATAAATAAATAAATAAGGCTGTACCTCTTTAAAAAGAGCTATCCATTGTGCTTTGGTTTGTGGAGCATATACAGTAATACTGCTTAGCCGTGCTTCGTACATGGAGACATCCAGACACAGAGCCCTCCCAGGGTGAATATCAACCAATCTAGACACAGAAAGGGTAGAACTAAAAAAAAAAAGAATACCCAAACCATCACAAGGATCCTCCCCAATGGACCAAAATGATAGTCCCAAAGTCCAACAGTTGGAGGCATGTTGGAGTTCCTGAGATGTCTTGTAAACAAACAATATCCAAATGAAAGGTTTTAAGAAGTGAAAAAAAAAACAATACGCTTCTTCACACCCTTTAACCCATTGACATTTAATGTGGAAATCGTTAAAGAAGACATATCAGGAAAAAGGTAAGGAAATATCAAAAATAAACCGAAGAGATAACCTCAGGGGGTTTACCCACTTGTCTACGTCTAGTCCATTTGGCAATAGAATCGTCAGGTCTATTTTCTGTATCTGTGTTGGAAACAACAGAAGAAGTATCAGTGTCATCCCCAAAATCCCCACCAATATCCTCCTCTGGGGGGAAAAACGTTCCCTACCTTAACAGGTTCCCTTTGAGCAAATGGTTTTAAGGAGGGGCTTGGGTTCCATCATGGCTTTAGCATGTCTGTTCCATTTCCTAGGTTGCACAATCTTAAAAGGGGCTTCAGAGGGGGGAGGAGGGGGAGGCATGTGAGCCTCAGTGTCCTCCACAGGAATAGCAGCATGAGTATCAACATCAACTGGAGCCAAGTCTGCTTCTGCTTGTGCAAAAGGGGGAGCAACACTCGTGGTGTTAATAGGGCTAACACTAAGAAGAACTACAGGGGCAGGAGCCTGAACAGAGTCTGAGGATTTAAGCACAGCACTGTCAGTCTTCTGGGCAAATGCATGCTGAGCCTGCGTAATAAGTCCTTCATGAGAGGGGACAATCAGCTCTATTGTGAGAAGCCCATGGACAGCGCCCATAGGCATGACCTGTCTGTTCACATAGATTACATTTAAAGAGATTCAGGCAAGCCGAAGCCAAATGCCCATACTCCAGACAATGACTACATTTAGAAGTGTCACAGGCCGAACTTAGATGCATACGAGACCCACATTTAAAGCAGAATCTAGGTTGTCCAATGTAAAAGATAGACCCCCTATCTTTCCCTAAAAAGAACACACTAGGTAGATGTACAGGACCAGAATTAGTGGAGAAAAGCTTCACCTACACCTTCCAACCGCCATCCCAGATTTTTTCACTATCCAGAGTGGGAGTAGGCCTCCCCAAAATCTCACAGCGCGCTTCCGTAACCAAAACAGAATATCTTCAATATTGACTCCTTCATTCTTAAATAAAATAGTGATGGTTTTAATCAAAGGTTTGGTGAGCGGAATAGCTTGAAATGGAACCCATAAAGGGTCATTCTTAAGAGACAAAAATTGTGCCCAGAACCTGTCAAGGTTAAATACATTTTTAAAACTAATGTCATAATTACCATTCCCTAATGAAATCAAGGCAAATATTTCTGAAGATACATATTTCATAGATTGTTTTAACAAATTTCTGCATATAAACAATCTATCAGGAGCGTGTTCTAATCCCCCCTTGTATAACAACCGGACTGCATTCCTCCTAGGAAAGTCATCTAGGTGTAAATCTCAGGTGACTGAAAGGACTTAACTGCTGTGATTTTTAAATTACTTGTAGAAAGATCTGGTAAGTAGGGGGAGTGGCTTAGCTAGAAGGAAGCTACATTTAAAGACTGCCTTAGAAAGATTCTGCTAATAGCTTGGCAGAAGACACCAGGAGAAAGGACTGCTGTGTGACTGAACTTCTCTACTGGGACTATATTGCCCTCCTTCCCTCCCCTCCACCCCCATCCAAAGCTAGTTCTATTTTTATAGGCACAGGATTTGACTGACAACAGGAGCTTCCTGTTTAGGGGCAGGAAGTGAGTGATCACAGAACCTCCAAGGACCCACCATCCTAGAAGGGCAAGAGTAGTTCTCTGGCCCCCTCTAGCTGCTGGAGGTCTGCCTCTGAACAAGTAAGTGGTCTACTGAGAAATATAGAATATTCTTGTCTCAGAACAGAACAATCAGGAGCTTAAAGGGCACACAGGCAGAAAGTAAGGAGAGAGAAAAAAACACAGGAAAGAGTAAGGATTGCAAACAGTTAAGGGGCCAGAAATAAGACATGATTGGAGTGGTGCAGTGCAGTGGCTGTGGAGCAGCAGTCTTCTGGGAGATGTTCTGGAGGATGCGGTGTTGTCCCATCTGCAGGCACCTCTCTGGGCTGAGGGAGGAGGTTGCTCATCTACAGGCTGAGTTGGCCAGGATTTGTGGGACCTCCTCTTCCATCCAGGGACCACCAGTGCCACTGTCGTTGCCTCAGAGGTTGCCAAGAAAGAGGAGTGGTTGGACCACAGTGGGCTCAGGGAGGGTGAGGGTGGTGGAACAGAGGCACATCCCTCCAGTTGTACCTTTCCACAATTCCTATGCCATTCTGGCAAAGTGTGGTTCCTCTATGGAAGCACCTACAGTGGAGACCAAGGAGGATGCTGGGAACCTCCACAAAGGAGACCCACAGGAGGGTGGCAGGGGACCCTGCAGGGGAAGGAAACAACTCCTGGTGGGGGACTCCATTGTTAGGAAGGTAGAACTGGGCAAGGAAGGGGAGAGGGAGGTAAGGTGCCTGCCTGGCGCCATGGCTTGGAGGGACAGGGAGCGAATCCTCAGGATTGCCGGAGCAGCTGCACAGGGAAGGGAGCTGGATGTCATTGTCCACCTAGGGACAAATGACCTGGCTAAGAAAGGGATTAGAGAAGTGCAGAAATAGTTTGTGGAATTGGGGAGGGGCCTTAGTCAAGTAGCACGCACGGTAACCTTCTCGGAGGTGCTACCCATCTATGGCATAGGAGAGGCTAGGGTGTTCCATACCATGGGATTCAATCAGTGGTTGAAAAACTGGTGTGGAGCTCATGGATTTGGCTTCATTGGGGACTGGGGGTCCACCTGGAGTGATGCAAGCCTATACTGGCATGATGGGCTGCATCTGTCCGGGAGGGGAACCAGGATCCTAGGTGATAGGTTTAAATGCTTCATTGGCAAGCTTTTAAACTAGCCAAGGGGAGGCACTGGAAAGGGCAGGAAAATCCTAGCCCCCAAACAATCACAGTAGTAGTGTGGCAAACACCAACATGGAGGTGTCGATAGGGAGAAGGGCAGGGGTAAATGGAGAAAGTGACAAAGGCAAGAAGGACAGGGATGGGGCAAAAGGGGTAAGGCCATCAGGAAATGGAGGTAATGGTACCAATGCTCGTAGTCTAGGCAACAAGCTCCCTGAGCTGGTGGCCTTAATGGAAGAGGGATGCCTAGATATTGTAGCAGTCACAGAAACATGGTACACTGAGAACCATGACTGGGATGTTAACATACCAGGGTACATAACTTACAGGAGAGACAGGCAGGGGAGAAGAGGGGGAGGAGTAGCTCTCTATGTAAAGGAAGGGATAAAAGCAACTGAACAAAAGAATAAACAGGGAGGAGAAGAGGCACTGTGGGTCACCTTGGAGACTGGAAAGGGCACCACAATCCGCACAGGGGTTGTGTACAGACCCCCATGTCAGGGGGAAGGAATGGACAAGGAGATGATGGAAGGCATTCTTAGAATGGCAGAGAAAGGGGAGATACTGTTGATGGGAGACCTGAATATGCCAGATGTCAACTGGAGCATATTTGCTGCAGCCACATCCAAGAGCAGGGCCATTCTTGATGCCCTACAGGTGGCAGACATTAGACAGCTAGTTTCGGAACCCACTCGTGAGGGAGCAATCTTAGACCTCGTACTCTCAAACGGGGGCAGTGAGAGGATCTCAGATCTAGAAGTGGGTTGCCATCTGGGGACAAGTGACCATCAAACAGTGTGGTTCACATTAAACTCAGCTACAGAGTCAAGCCATACAAAAGTGAGGGTACTGGACTTTAGGAGGGCTGACTTTGGAAAGATGGGAGAGTGCCTCAGAAAAGCACTAGCAAACAGGCTAGAAGGAGGTGTGGAGCAACAATGGGGAACTATCAAAACTGTCATCACAGAGGCAACAAGCCTTTGTGTGAAGCAAATAAACAAATCAAAATGAAAGAAAAAGCCACTATGGTTCTCAAGACAGGTGGCTGTGAAAATCAGGAAGAAAAAGATAGCATTCCGGAAGTATAAGGAAACACAGAAGGAGCAGGACAGAGAGCTGTACCAGTTAAGGCAGAAAGAAGCAGGGAAGGAAGTCAGAATAGCAAAGGCCCAAACTGAGGAAAAGATAGTCAACTCAGTTAAGAAGGGGGATAAAACCTTTTATAGGTACATCAGAGTGTAGAAAGACAAAGGGAGGGATAGTGAGGCTGAATAGAATCAACGGTGGGTGGGCAGAGGGGACAGTGAAAAGCAGGAATACTGACGAATATTTCTGCTCAGTATTCACAAAGAGGAAGTGCCTAATCCAATTAACAGAAGCACTCTTGATAGGGGGTCGATCCAGTCCTTTCACAGAAGAAAGGGTTCTGCAAGAACTCCTAAAACTGAAGGTGGACAAAGCAATGGGTCCTGATGGAATTCACCCCAGAATTCTAAAAGAATTAAGGAAGGAACTAGTGAAACCACTGGCTACTCTTTTCAATAAATCATGGGAGGATGGTGTAGTACCGAGGACTGGAGGAAGGCGGATGTGATTCCCTTCACAAAAGTGGGACTAAGACAGAGGCAGGAAACTACAGACCTGTCAGTCTGACCTCTGTGGTAGGGAAAGTGATGAGTCACTTCTGAAGGAAAGAATAGTTGAGTACCTAGAGGTCAGTGGAGCACAGGATCCAAGACAGCATGGGTTCACAGCGGGAAGGTCATGTCAGACGAATCTAATAGATTTCTTTGACTGGGTGACCAAAGTAGTAGACCAGGGAGGGCTGTGGACATGGCCTACCTAGACTTTAGCAAGGCATTTGACACAGTCCCACACAAAGATTATTAGTCAAATTAACCAGCCTGGGAGTGGGTCCCAGGGTGGTAGCCTAGATAAAACATTGGCTGGACAACAGGACACAGAAGGTAATTGTAAATGGAGTCCACTCTGAAGAAAGGGTGGTTACCAGTGGGGTACTGCAGGGTTCAGTATTGGGTCCAGTCCTTTTTAATGTCTTCATCAGTGACATTGCAGAGGGACTGGAAGGAAAAGTATGCCTTTTTGCAGATGACACAAAGATCTGCAACAGGGTTGATACACAAGGGCGTGAAAAGGATGAAAAGGGACTTGGCAAGGTTGGAGGAATGGTCAGACGTATGGCAGCTAGGATTCAATGCAAAAAAGTGCAAAATAATGCACCTGGGAAACAAGAACCCAGGGGAAGAATACACAATGGGTGGGGAGGTAGTAACAATGACAAAACAGGAAAGGGACCTGGGGGTAATCATATCAGATGACCTTAAGGTTAGCAAGCAATGTGAGAAGGCAGTAGGGAGGGCTGGGGGTATACTGGGATGTATAGGGAGAGGCATCAGCAGCAGAAAACAGGAAGTTGTTATCCCTCTGTACAGACAGTTGGTGAGACCCCATCTAGAGTACTGTGTCCAGTTCTGGAGACCCCATCTCCACAAGGACATAGACAGGATAGAGGCAGTCCAGAGGAGGGCAACTAAAATGGTGCAGGGTCTGCAAGAGAAGCCGTATGAGGAGAGACTAAAGGAGCTTAATATATATACCTTTGAGGAAAGAAGGGAGAGGGGGGACATGATAGAAACTTTCAAGTACCTCAAGGGAATCAACAAAGTCCAAGAGGGTAGCATCTTTCAGAAAAAGAGACGTGCAAGAACAAGGGGACACAATTTAAAGATAGAAGGAGGCGGTTCAGGGCAATGTGAGGAAGTATTATTTCACAGAGAGGGTAGTGGATGCATGGAACAGCCTTCCTGAGGAAGTTGTGGGGTCTAAAACTGTGGGAGAATTCAAGAATGCATGGGACAGACATAAGGCAATTCTTGTGGGGGGGCAGGAAGATATAGGCTCTTGGTTAATTAGGATCTGCGGCCTATCCTGTAGGTAGGGAAATGGGCAGACTAGATGGGCCTAGCAGTCCTTATCTTCGGTCTTCATTGACCTCTCCAAAGCATCCGACATGGTCAACGATGCCCGCCTTCTCTCCAAACTACGTTACCTTGGCTGTTCTCAGGAGGTTACTGCCTGGTTCAAGAGCTGCCTCACAGATCACTCCCAATTCATGTGTATTGGCCCTGCCTGCTCCCCCACCCTGCCCATCTCAACAAGTGTCCCCTAGGGCTCCATTCTGAGCCCCCTTCTATTCTCTTTACTTATCAACTCCCTTCCCTCAGACAGTTTCAGTTGTCACTCATTCCTCTATGCTGATGACCTTGTACTCTTCTACAGTGATAAATCTCCTGCCTGCATTTCCTCAGTTCTCTCTCTAAATTATGCTATGGCCCATAATTGGTTTGCAGATAATCTCCTCCTGGTTAATGCCAAAAAAACAAAATCTACGCTGTTCAGATTCAAGCCCTTCCTAGCTAAATCAAAAACTCACTCCCCTCTCAACGTTGTCTCCCCTGATGGCCAAGCCCTTGAATACTTTCAAATACCTAGGAGTCCTACTTGACCCCTCTCTCTCTCTCTCTCTCTCTCTTTTTCTGAGAAACATAAACTCATTAGTTCAAAGGTTTCACCAAAAATTAGGTGCTGCCTACAGATTCCGGTAATACCTCACCCCTGCTGACTCACCATCGTCCAGGGAAATCTACTCCCAATCCTGGACTACTGGTCCCCTATCTATGCTAGGGCATCCACAACCCTTATGGCCAATCTCTCTTCTGCTTACAACTGTGCCTATCGTTTCACCTTGCTGGGCCCTTTCACTACTCACCACTGTGTTCTTTACAATTTGCTAGGATAGCTCCCACTGTAAGGCTGTCTCAACCTCACCCTTTGCTGCATGGTGGATTCTGCCATCTGTATTGGTCAGGAATACTCCATTGTAGCCCTCCTCACCATCTGAACTCCACAACACAGCCTCTGCTCTAATAGCATCCCCCTCTGAATATTCCCAGGGTATCCACCGATATGGGCAGTAGAGCCTTGTCAGTGGCAGCCCCTACACTGTGGAATAAACTGCCTGCAGAGCTCCGCTCCATCGACACCCACTGCCAGTTCAAATCTCACCTCAGAGACTAGCTCCTGGTGATTTCCAGCTGCCACAGCTTTCCTGGGTAGTCCCTCATTTCCCGACTGCCCATACCACTGATTTTCATGCCTATACAACTCCCTTCTTTGGCTCGTATGTTCTCTGGGAACTGTGCCCAGAGGCCGGGATCCACTGTCTGTCAGAGGACCTTCACCTTGCAATACGAGCAGACTAGATAGACCAAATGACCTTTTTCTGCTGGCTTCTTCATATGCTCATATGTTCACTTGTTCCTCCTCTCCTTCAAGATGCTCAGCATTTCACAATGCTGGGCCAACTTTTCCAGGCAACAGCATATATTGTCATTCAGGCCCATCCTACCGATCCTGTCGGTAAGACTTTTGAGTACATGAGCAGACTCTATATATATCTTAGTCTCATTCCAGAAACTAAGCCTTTGGAATGCAGGGGAAGGGGAGGCTGCCTCCTCCAGACTGCTTTTATCTGCTTAGTTTAACCTGTGTTGCTGGCTAATATATCAGTCCAGAAGTCGTAGACTTGCTAATTCTGTTGGTAGCTTAAGGGTTACACAACACACTGGCATTCTAAAAATCCATGACAGAAGCAATTAATTTGTGACTGTTCAATAAGGAGACTAAATTCGTGAAGTCCCAGAAAATCTGGGACACATGAGAGGTATCCTAATATGGACCCCTCAAGGGTGTTGAATGATGGGGTGGCAGTAAGCCTGGTAATCCTTTGCCTGGTGCCAAAGGTCATAGAAACTGTCTTCTTGGTGTTGAGGGACAATTGATTGGAGCTTTGCTGAAGTTCAGCTGAAGGCTGGAAGCCACATCAGAGGGGGAGGTGCCAGTGACAAACAGAACAGTATCATCCACAAACATGTGAATAGCCATGGAGGAGCAGGCAGCAGGGATGTCAGTTGAGAATATAGAAAAGAGTACTGGGCCAAGGACTGACCCTTGAGGGACTCTGGTGTTGATGGGGAGGGGGGAGGAAGTTGCCCATTGTGACTGAATTGAATCCTACCAATGAGATAGGAACAGAACCAGTTAGTGGCAGTTCTGGAGAGACCAGCTGCTGCAAGCTTGTCAAGAAGAAGGATGTGGTTAACAGCATCAAAGGCTTTGGCCAGGCCAACAAAGATGGCAGAGGTGATGCGTCCTTATCCATGCCAGACAGAATGGAACCAGTGAGCCAGAGAAGGGACGTTGTGGTCGACTGAGTATTATGAAAACCAAACTGGAAAGGGGTGAAGAAGGAGGAAGAGTCAAGGAAAGGAGAAAGTTGTGCCAGTATGAGATGCTCTTGAAGTTTGGCAAGGATTGGGAGCAGGGATATTGGGCAGTAGTTTCCTAGGTTGGAGGATTCACCAGCTTTTGGGAGAGAAATGACTGTGGCAAGTTTCCATGTATCGGGGATGGAGGCAAGTGAGAAGGAGAGGTAAAGAAGGGAGGTGAGTGGAAGAGAAATGGTGGGGACCAATAGATGAAGGAGCTTAGGGTCAAGCACATCTGGGCTTTTACCCTTATGCAGATTAAGGGCTTGGAGAGCCTTCATGGTGTCAGCAGGAGAGATGGGTAAAAAAGAGAAATGGGAGCAATAAGTGGGTGAGTAGGAGGCTGGTTGTGAAGGAGCAGAGGGGGATAAGGAGGATAGATGGGTGGAAACACATATGGTGAAGAAAATGCTGAATTCCATAGCCACAGAAGGTGTGTCTGAACTAGTGGTGTCTTCTACCTTTAGGACTGGGGCTGGAGGCTGGACGGGGGGGGGGCAGAATAGAGCATGGACTACCTTCCAGAACTTAGAGACAGTTTATGTTCTCCTGGAATGTGGATAAAAAATATTCCATTTTGGCATGCCTCATGGCTCTAGTGCAGGCATTATGAAGTGATCCGTATTTAAGCAAATCCACATGGGCGCCTGAGGTATTGTATGCCTTCCACACGAGCGCACTAACAGGCCAGTAGCTCAGTTGACTCCCAGGGAAGGTGGGAGCCTATAACCCTGGTTTTCCTGATGGGAGCGTGCTGTTCTCTGATTTTAAGAATTTAGTCTTAAAGTAACTGAGAACAGAATCAACTGAGGAGTCAGTTGAAATAGCAAACCAGTCCATTGCTGCTAATTCCTCATGTAGGGAGGACAAATCCAGGGAGCTGAAGGAGCAGAGCAGGAGGATATTTAGTGAGGCTTTGGGGCAATGGATTTTCTGCACACAGTAGTCCATGGGGTGGTCACTGAGTGCATCTGAAAGTATACCTGATGCTCAACACCGCCCTGCATGGAATCCTGCCTCTCACCCTCCCCACTCCTCTTAAAAAATAGTTGACTATAACCATCTACATCAGTGTCTCTATTGTACTGCCCTCACCGCCTATTCTGCCAGATTGTTAATCTTAAAAGATATGACTTACCTACTGAATGTTTGTTTGCGATTTGTCATTTTGTAATTCCTATGTATTTCCTTGCCTTATGACGTGGAACCTTTGCAAATGAGCTTTTAGCCCAAAGGTTGTAATCCGAGACTTGAATAAATGAATGAATAAATAAATAAAAATTACCCGGTGAGGGTGCAATGCAAGAGCCCAGTCCGGCAGGGTATGCTTACCAGATTATGGTTTAGGCGGACTGGTTTGGAGATCAGTTGTGTAAGGTTAAAGGAGATGTCACTGCAGAATTGAGTGTGAGTACTGGAGAGCCAATTTATGTTAAAATTCCCAAGGGTGAGAAGTTCACTAGGAGAGGAGTGGGTGGTGAGAATAAAGATAAGGTCAGTGATTGAGGAGGTAGAGAGAGGTCTGGGCAACAGAAGACACTGCCCACGAAGATAAGGAGAGAACAAGGGAGGGATAGTTTTAGAAGCAGCAGTTCATTGGCAGAGGGGGAGGAGGGGGAGAGGATGAGAGTATACTGGATGGATGAGGAGATGTATATAGCTACACCCCACCCCTGGTAGGACGATCCTTTTGGATGAATGAGTGATCTGACAGGGATCTTGGAGGACAGCCATGATTCTGTGATGATTAACATGCTTGGGTTCAGGTTAATTATGAGTGGCTGGAGCAGATCAATCTTGGGGAGAAGGCTCCTAATGTTGAGATGGATCACATTTAGTCCTTTGGGAAGGTCAGTGGGGGAGGGGTGTATAGGGCCAGGGTTAGGTTCTATATCAGCTTCATCAAGTGGAACCAAAACCTCAGTTTTATCTGTTGCAGGGTAAAAAGCAGGGATTTCTCTGGCAAACTAGTAGAGATAATAGGGGGATTTTTCATGGTCATCAAAGAAACACTATCAAAGGAAACTGAATAGTACTTGATTTTCAAATTTGAATATGTGCATAAGGAGGGGGCTCATGAGTGTAAATAATAAATTATTTACTTACTTTGTTTAATTTAATGGACTATTATTTTTAGGACCTAGTTGAAGGTTTCTATATATGAGTAATGGTGGAAGCCATGTTTGTGATGGAAATTACGAAGTAAGTGGCTTATGAATTTTGTATGTGACTTGCTCTGTTTGGCAGGGACTTGTGTTTAGACATTGGTAGTGATCTATTAAGGCCATGGTTAGAATTAAGTCTCGGCCAGTCAGGAGGCAGGAGTATCCTTACACATTTTATATTTCACCTCGCTAATCTGAGTTGAAGTCCTGTTGTTTCATTCTCTGTGTGCAAAGACCTCCCTCCAGCTTCCTTATGTTACATTTATAGAGTGCAAAATCACTAGTGAAGAACCACTTCTCTCCCCAATCATAAACAAATTCAAAGTGTGATTTGCTCAGCTGTGTTTAATATCAATAAACAGGTAAAGTCCAGTGTGCACTCAATACTGCCCTGAATGCTTGTGACAGAGAATTTGTACTTTCATTCTGATTCCTACTGTTTATGCTTTAAACGATGGTTCTTAGCTATCAAACTTCAGTTGTGATTTCAGTAAGCCTAACGACCCTCTCCTGGGTGACCCCACTCAGTTAGGTCCTACACTATATACCATTTTCAGTAAGTTCTAATCCTGCTGTTTCATTCTCTCTATGTACAAAGACCTCCCTCCAGCTTCCTTATCTCATATCTATAGAGTGCAGCCTTATGCGGTACGCTGGGTGTGGCTAGGAACAAATCATTAGGAAAGAACCCCTTCTCCCCCCAATTATAACAAATTCAAAGGGCGATCTGCTCGATCCTGGCTTGTTTCATCAGTTTAATTATTTTCAAGAGTGCTCCTGTTTGTGTTTAGTATCAATAAACAGGTAAAGTCCAGTGTGCCCTCAATACTGCCCTGAATGCCTGTGACAGAAAATTTGTACTTTCATTCTGATTCCTACTGTTTATGCTTTAAACGGTGGTTCTTAGCTATCAAACTTCGTTGTGATTTCAGTAAGCCTAACGACCCTCTCCTGGGTGACCCCACTCAGTTAGGTCCTACACTATATATCATTTTCAGTAAGTTCTAATCCTGCTGTTTCATTCTCTCTATGTACAAAGTCCTCCCTCCAGTTTCCTTATCTCACATTTATAGAATGCAACCTAATGAGGTACCCTGGGTATATCCAGCCTTATACTGTAGGAGTTATAGTGCAGCTGCTGCTGCCTGTTTGTGCACTCTGATTCACCAGCGCATTAACGAAGTGAATCTCTAATCCATTGGTTCTCTGCTTCATTTGTGACAATTTTGTGGTGAGTGCCATGACTGTTTCTTTCTGTTTGGTACTGCTGCTGAAAGTTCACTTTTGTAGATTATTTTATATTTTCTCATTTTGAATTCTAAGAAAGAAATGCTTGCTGATATGATTTGTGTAATGAATATATACAGAATGATGCATGGTGTGGAGTGTATTGTATAAGCAATAACCCACAACAGGGTGTGCGATTATTGAGGATTAAAGGCCTGTAAAGGCATCTATCCTAAATAGATACTTTTGCTCAGTATTTACTGAAGAGAAGGTAGGGCAGGGCCCACAGCTCAGCATCATGGACACAGGGGAGAGGGAGGTGAGCACTACTGTCTTGACAAAAGAAAGGGTCCTACAAGAGCTTGCTAAGCTCAGGGTGGATAAGGCAATGGGACCTGACTGCATACATCCCAGGGTACTTAAGGAGCTAAAGGTGGAACTAGCAGAGCCATTAGCAGAACTGTTTAGTGAGTCTCTGAGCACAGGAGAGGTCCCAGAAAACTGGAGAAGGGCTCATGTGATCCCACTCCACAAGAGTTGTAGCAGGGAGGAGGTGGGGAACTACAGACCGGTCAGTCTTACCTCAGTAGTGGGCAAGATTATGGAGGCACTCCTTAAGGAAAGGATAGTGCAACACCTGGAATCCATAGGGCACAGGATCCAAGACAGCATGGGTTTACAAAGGAAGGTCCTGTCAAACTAATCTGCAGATTTCTTTGACTGGGTAAACAGAGTGGTGGACCAAGGGGGAGCAGTTGATGTCGCCTACCTTGACTTCAGCAAAGCTTTTGACACTGTTCCACATAGAAGATTGATAAATAAACTGGGTAGGCTCGGGTGGTCAGAAGTTGGTCAACTGGGTGGCAAACTGGTTGACGGCAGAAAACAGAGAGTGGTGGTAAATGGTATAAAGTCAGAAGAGATGCAAGTCACAAGTGGGTACCTCAGGGATCAGTCCTGGGGCCAGTCCTCTTCAACATCTTCATTAGTGACCTTGCAGATGGACTAGAGGTAAGGCTTGTCTGTTTGCAGATGACACCAAGATCTGCAACAGAGTAGATGATCCAGATGGGGTGGGCAGAATGAGAAGAGATCTGGATAAACTAGCAAAATGGTCAGAAGAGTGGCAACTGGGATTTAATGCAAAGAGTGCAAAATCATGCACATAGGGAAGAGAAACCCTGAAGCCACCTATAGGCTGGGAGGGGACTTGCTAGCAGTCACAAAGGAAGAAAGAGACTTGAGCATCATCATCACTGATGACCTGAAATCATCCAAGCAGACCTCTAAAGCAGTAGATAAGGCTAGGGGTGTTAGGGTGTATTAGTAGAGGTATCACAAGTCGTAGAGGAGGGTAATAATCCTCTTTACAAGACACTGGTTAGGCCCCCATCTGGAGTACTGGGTCGCGTATTGGAGGCCACACCTTCACAAGGACATTAACCAAAATGGTGCAGGGACTGCATCAGAAGACATATGAGGACAGATTAACAGAGCTCAATATGTATGCCCCTCACAAAGGAGGGAGAGAGGATATGATCGAGGCATTCAAACACCTTAAGGGCATTAACAAGGTGAAAGAGTCTAACATGTTTAAATATAAGAAAAATAGCAGGACAAGAGGACACAGCATGAGATTAGAGGAGGCCGATTAAGGGGAATGTGAGGAAATTCTTTTTCACAGAAAGGGTGGTGGATACATGGAATGGCTTACCACAAGAAGTGGTGGCTATGAATACAGTGCAGGGCTTCAAACAGGCATGGGATAGGCATAAGGGAGCAATACAAATGACTATGAATAGATAGGCCACTGACAGAGCAAAGACCGATGGCACATTTATAAGGTAGAAAAGAAATGGGCAGACTGGATGGGCCTTGGGTCCTTATCTGCTGTCAACTTCTATGTTTCTATGTTAAAGGAGTAGTACACCCAGAATTTGTAAAAACATATGTTGTACAGAGTGTTTTGATTTGTGTGTGAAGTCTTAGTGTGTTCTTCTCTCTCTCTGTCTGCTGTTAGGAGTTTTTCCTAAATTAACCTGCTAGCTTTATGGTAGTTTTACAACTACTGGGATCTCCATCTCTGTAAAGTTTATTGCTTTTCTTGTACCTACAATGCATTCTGTCTCATGTGACAATGATGTAGCCGGGACCGTAGATTCAGTAGCAAGCACTGCTTTAGAATCAGTTCACAACAGCAGAGATGGCTATATTTTAAAAACTATACAGAGTTCAGCTTCATGACTACCCTCATTGTAAAGGTATTTTTGTTGTGAACAATTATGACGCTAGTTGTGTATGTGTGACTTGTATGGTTTTCAGGATATTTACATTTGTTTGATATGTCTATTACAGTGTTCATTCAGAGAGGAAAAAAGCATCTGCTGTTTGTAAGTGCATCTGCACACATGCCAAGCAAATCTAAATATTTTGAAAACTATACAAGCTACACAAAAATAACAAACAGCAAAGTTGTTCAGCACAAAAAGATTGTTACAATGAGGGTAGTCGCTAAGCTGAACTCCTTACAGTTTTTTTAAATATTTGCCATCCGAAGTGGGAAATTTGATAAAACAAAATGGAAATTTGGTTAATTAGATGGCTATATTTTAAAAACTATGTAGAGTTCAGCATAGCAACTACCCTCATTGTAAAGGTATTTTTGTCGTGAACAACTTTGCTTCAGCGTGTTTTTCTGTAGCTTGTAAAGTTTTCATATTTAGATTTGTTTGGATTGTGTACAAATGTGCAAAGAATTTTGCACAGTGTCTTAGGAACATCATAGCAACGGTGCTAGGAGTTCCATCACAACATTCTGAATGCAGAATAGAGTAGAATTACACAGTAAGACATGGCAGGGTGTGTGTGTTATATAAGCAATAAGACAAAAGGGTGTGTGCAGTAGACACTTCTAATGCACCCCCCAGAGTGTCTTATTGTGCTTATAAAATGGGCTATTAAGATGTCATGAAAAATTACAAAATGAAAAATATGCTTTTTTAATTTGCAAATATTAAAAGTACAGCCTAGGTCTTGATAAAATAGTCCCTTTGCCTACATGAAGTTAATGTTTTCTTAGCTCTTCTGTCCTGCTGGGGCCTCTGTAGCTGTAGTTTTTTAAATTAACTTCTGTTGCCCCCCACACACATACAATATTTATAGTAGTACACGAGCTGGCAGTTTCAGCATTTTTTTTATTATTATTTTATTGTAAATGCTTCTGTTTTGTTTACAAGTGCATGCACGAAGGAGCTGAGATTCATGATACTGGTGGGAATCAGGAACATGGGTATATCCGAAATAAAGCTGATTTTTGCAATTGTCTACTTTGAATGAGGATGGCATTTCAGTACTGTGAAGAGGGAGATTTGGGAGCGCCACACTGGCATGAGCATGAGTTATTTTGTTAGGAATTTCACTGCAACAGAGGACTGAAAAAGGTGGTTCAGGACTGTTGAAAAGGAAGAATTGGGAGCTCCAGCATGAGCTTAAGATTTTTTTAATTAGGCTTGCAGTAGGTGCATCAGTCTTAGTATATTTTTGCAGTTGTCAAAAGTGAGACAGAAGTGCTTAAATGCACGTTCATTTTCCGAATTATTTGGTGCTATTACCGATGGGGAGTTTTTGAGGTCAAGACCTGAGAGAGTGAGAGTAGCAAATGAGTGATTGAGGCAGGGTCATGAAGCAAGAAGTCATCTAGAACTAAACGATATGGTCATACTGTAAGAGTGGATGTGGGACGTCGAGGGCAAGTAAGAGGGGATCTTTAAAATGTACACTGTTGTTTGTTTTTTAAGCTGCTTTTGTTTGTCACAGCTACAGAGGAGTTCAGTAGTGTGAGTGGGATCCAATAGTGCCACAAACAAAAGAGAAAGTTGAGCAAAAAAGGCTAGTCCCCCCCACACACACACACACATATACATACATGCACTCGCTCTCTCTCTCTCTCTCACTTTATTTTATTTATTGGAAGTTTAAAATTTGTGACAGCAGACAGTGTAGCTGATGGTAAGAGTGGCCAGAGAGATTTACCATGACAGCAAAGTCAGCCAGCATGTCCAGGAGAGATTTAGAGTAGTGGCTAGTGGCAAAAAAAAAATGGCATCGATTCAGAAAATGATCATTCTTATTTGGCAATGGCATTTTAATACCAGATTTTTAAAATGTGGCTGTGGTTACCTGAACTTGTTGATAGCTGTGCATTAGATACTTCTAATGCATGGTTAACAACCAATAAAAATACAGGATTTCCCTACCCTTTTATAATGTATAATAACATCACTCCTGGGGTGGGTTGAAGCATGAGGTGAAGTCAAGTGTCTCCACCGCCCCAGGAGTGACATTATTTAAGCAAAAAGGCATGACAGGATGTGCATTATAGTGGAATAATGGCCCACCCCAGGTGGGTTGAAGCATGAGGCAAAGCTGAGAGCTTTCACCACCCGAGAAGGGCCATTAGCCCACATAATGCACTCCCTGGAGTGCTTTATTGTGATTATGAAATTGGTCTTTTTTAATAAGTTGGATGTATTTTTAAAACATAATTTTATTGAACTACTTTCAGTTGGGCCCTTGCTGCTGGGATGACTGCCTAGCTGAAAGTACCTCTTGGCCGATCAGGAGCCAGCATTCTTTCTAGCCATTTCATAACACACACCCCTGCATATCCTTATTTCTATAATACAATGGCTCTTTTATTTTTTTTAAGGAACATGGGAAAATAAGTTTACAATAGTTTTTTTTTATGTATTTTTTGTTGGGGTAGTTACACATATTCTAAAAAGAGTCCATAGTTTCTGTTTTGTGCAGCAGCAGATGCTGCCACTGCACGGTTGTCATGTAACCCACTTCAGGTGTCTCTTTGCCTGTCCCTTTGTGTGTCTATCACCCACCCTGCACTGCTTTTTTGTTGCTGTGTGCTTGTCCTGGGACTGGGAGAACATTATAGAGCGTGCCACTGTTTTTTTTCTTTTCATATTTAACCTGGTGATAAGCAACCCCACTGTTTCTGTCAGGATGGAGCTGAGGAGTGGTGTGTGGAGTGAATTTTGGAACCAGTGGTGCTACAGCTGAGGCGGAGGTAACGGGATGCTGTTTGAAGTTACAGCTTTGTTTTACTGAACCATTGTTGTGTTTAGGGAATCCAGTAGAGTAGGCGATTATTGACAGAGTTTTGTTTCTGTGTAAGACAGGGATGTGCAACCACCGAGTTCTGCAGTGAGCAGGGCGCTGTACTGTGCACACGCTACAACCACCAAAATTGAAGATGGAATTCAGGAACATCAGGGGACTGTTACAGTGAAGGCACTGTTCCGGCTTTCTCTAACTTTTGTTTTAGGAGGGAGAACATAAAGTTATGTAGTGCTTTGCCTTTTTCCACCAAATCAACTGGTATCAATGAAGCACATGACCGGCAGTTTATCTGCATGGTCCAGTGAAGCCACTCATCTTGGGGAAAACACTGCGGATGAAATGGACATGTCATCAATTATGCCTCTGTTATATGGTCACCTGTGTGTCTGGACTTCATACAGTGATGTTATTGTGTAATAGCATCACTGTTCCAGGCACCCACTGACCAATCAGAGTGCAGGGAATTTCCTTGCCATTGTGTAATATAGTGTAACATATGTGTCTCAAAAGCATAGAAAGTTTACAAAATTCCTTAATATAGAGAACACTGGATGGGCAACCATGTTGAACCAGTGTGTTCTGCCTCAGAGGGGTTCTGATTCCCTATGACCTCGAGAGCAAAGCTCGAGAGGCCCTTGGGAATCAGAGCTCCAATGTGACAAACACACTGGTTGGGCATAGGGTAGCCCATACAGTATTTTGTATAGTGTATGGTGCCCCATTGAATAATCTGATTTACTTTTAGCAGTTTGTTTACTTGTTATATATAGAAAATAAATTAGTTTAGTGCCCTGTCTTATTTTGGGACTTAGGGCTAGCTGCTATGGTGAGTTGTGCGGTTGCTAGGGACTAGACATCCCTACATTAGTAGTGCACACTCCCACTGGTTGTCTATCTGGTTTGGGTTGGATTTACACAAAAAAAAAAAAACATGGCGGCTACAAATCTTCATTAGCAAGCGGAGGATCGGCATCTATTTTCATAAGCTTTTATAAATATCTGGTTGATATGGCATTTAGTTTTTAAACTGGAGGGTTATATCTGGTTGATCCTGCATATTTGTTAAGGTATCTGGTTGATCCTGCATTTACAGGTCTGGTCAAGTTTCTGTCCATGGTGTCACAGGGTTTGGTCATTTAATCTGCTAGATCCTTCTGTTTGTAAGTGTGGCTCATGAGATTTTCAACTGAGCTGGAATGCTGCTCTACCACAGAAGGGGTGAACAGCATTCCATCACTTTTACAATGTGGTAGAACAGTGTTTCAGCTCAGCTAAAAATTAGGTGTACTCTGATTGGTCAGTGGGTGCCTGGAACAGTGATGTTATTACACAATAACATCACTGTATGAAGTTCAGGCACACAGGTGACCACGTAACAGAGGCAGAAATCATGACATGGCCATTTCATCCCCAGTGTCCCCCCCCCCCCGAGATGAGTGGCTTCACTGGACCATGCAGACTGTAGCTGCCAGTCATGTGCTTCATTGACACTAGTCAATTTGGTGGAAAAAAGCAAAGCAATGCATAACTTTATGTTCTCCCTCCTAAAACAAAAGTTAGAGAAAGCCGTAACAGCGCCTTCTCTGTTACAGTCCCCTGATGTCCCTGAATTCTGGCTTTGATTTCAGCGGTCATAGCACGTGTAGCACCCTGCTCACTGCAGGACTCGGTGGACACACATTCCTCTTACACAGAAACAAAATTCTGTCAATAATATCCTACTCTACTGGATTCCCTAATCACAAAAATGTTTCAGTAAAACAAAGCCATAACTTGAAATGGCATCTCGTTAGCTCCGCCTTGGCTATAGCACCACCAGTTCAAAAACTCACCCACACACCACTCCTCAGCTCCATCCTGACAGAAACAGTGGGGCTGCTTATCACAAGGTTAAACAAGAAAGAAAGCAAAAACAGTGACACACCTTGTAAAGTTCTTCCAGTCCCAGGGTAGGCAGACAGCAACAAAAAAATAATGCAAGGTAGGAGACAGACACACAAAGGGACAGGCAAAGATACACCTAAAGTGGGTTACATGGCAACCATGAAGTGGCAGTGCCACCTGCTGCACAAAACAGAAACTATGGACTCTTTTCCGAATATGTATACCTGCCACAACAAAACATTTAAAAAAAAGTATTGTAACATTATTTAGTCCATCTAGGAAGACTAGTTTTGCTGGCCAAGGCACCTAGATTCACCTGAGCTCTTTCCTTCTAGGTTGCTTGAAAAGACAGAGCAATGAACCTTACCAGAGCAAGAGAAAGGATTAAGGCTTCTTTTGGCTAGGCAGATTTACTGTGTGTTGTTATTTTTATTTTGTACTCACAGGGATTGTTACTGTTTGTTGCTAACATTTAATTGCTTTATTTTTCTCTGATTCAAATTGTTGTTGCTGGGTATACCTTCTGCTGCATTATTACAGGGTGTGTCTACAGGTGTGTGCTAACAGATTACTGCTGTAATCTTCTGATTCAAATTGTCTTTTGCAAGGTATATCTTCTGTTACTGTTTTATTTTTCTCTGAAGCAAAGTGTTTCTTACAGGGTATATCTTCTGTGAAATTATTACAGGTGGCGCTTTACAGGTTTTACAGTTTTATCTATCATTAGGATAAGCTTTCAGGGCTACTGCATTTGTTGTTGGCTGATTGTTTCTGCTCTTACCTCCTTGCTTCTTTCATCCATGGTTCTTCTTTTTCAGCAGGGAAAGGGCCCAACCACCCACCCCCATCCCCAACCACCCCACACTACACTTATTTTATAGGGTAGCACAGTCGTGACATTTCCTGTGGCAAAGCAGAAAGGGGCGGATCAGTGGGGCATCCACACAGTGACCTCATTTACATGGGCACTAGTAATTTAACTTGTTATAACAAGTTATACAAAAACAAACAAACAAAATACAAAATCAAAATTCTGCTTTCATTTTCTTCCTTCTAGTTACTCTGACCAGGTTATAAACCCAGCAACTTATCTGGAATGGATATCATTAACTGCAGGTACTGCGGAACACTTTTCAGAAGTGCAGTTTTACAGGATTTAGGACACTGTCCTACATGCTGGGCCATTGGAGATCTATGGGCTTAGCTCCAGGCAGCATGGGCAGAGATTGCTTGCCTCAAATTGCATATTCAAGAGGAAATATATTATAAGAACCACCCGCCATTTCCCCAACATCCAACAGAAGCACCTCGACCGCAGAGGGTAGTTGGTCTGGGAGGCTGGCAGGTGGTTCGGAGGGGCAAATCGGGTGCCCCATCACTCAGTGCTCACCAACATATTACCTCCACAAAACATGTAAAACTACAAACAGGTATCTGCCTCTATCTCTGAAATCAAACAAAGGGGCAGAGGACACTGCAGAGCAGGACACTCAGCACAGGAGCTAGCACCACAAAACTCACCCAAAACAGGAATCAAAACAAAAAAAAGCAAAAAGGAAATCCAAAAAACTTCTTATCATAGGACACTCCATGATTCAGGGAGTTGATACCTATCTCCAGCCAGAGGTAATGGTCAGATGTCTCCCAGGTACATCAGCATGGAGAGACACTGACTGCATTGCTAAAATTGTTCAGGAAGCAGGAGAAAACATTGATGTCCTGGTACACTTAAGGACTAAAGATCTTGCCAGCCAGTCAGTTGTGGAGACCAAGGAACACCTGACCAGGCTTGGTGACAAACTATCATCCATTTCGTCTGGCGTCTCCTTCTCTGAGATCCTGCCAGTCGGGAAGGGGGGCAGATGGACAGAAGGTCAGAGAAGGGAGATAGGGGAGCTAAACATGTGGCTCAAGGGCTGGTGCCAGGAAAAAGGACACACATTTGTAGGGAACAGGCAACAGTTTTTGGGAGTGAAAGCTCTTTAAATTTGATGGACTGCATCTGACTAAGGAGGGAGTCAGTGCATAGGGGCAGAAGTTTGGTGTCTTTGCAGAATATTTAAACTAGCAAATGGGGAGAGGGGTGCAGCACCCCATATGTCGAATGGGAAGAACACCCCTCCCCCCCAGCTAGTGATCAAACAGGAGTTCAGCATGTTTGCAGTTCATTTGCATTACCAGGTAAGAAAAAAGGTCCGGCTCCCCATACGATGCACAGGGGAAATGCCAGACCTCACCCAACAACTAACACACCAAAATCTGGCCAATGGAAAATCATGTACACAAATGCTCACACTCTGGGAAACTAGATCCCAGTCCTGCAGGCAATAATGACAGAGGCCCAACTGGGCATAGTAGCAATTAGCGAGACGTGGTTTACCAGTAACCACACTTGGGAGACTTCAGTACCTGGCTAAGTGCTGTTCAGAAGAGGCCGAGGTGCAAAAAAAGGGGGGGGTGGAGTGGCCCTGTATGTCAATGAAAATATCAAAGCTACAGAAATTCAGAATACACATAAGGAGCCAGAAGAACTGTGGGTCACTCTGGAAACAGGAAATGGGACAGCCATATGAACCGGGGTTATCTACAGACCCCCAGATCAGGAGGAGGACATAGACACATTACTGTTAGAAGATATACAAAACATGACAGCTAAAGGGGAGGTTCTGATAATGGGAGACTTCAACATGCCAGATACAGATTGGTCAATATCAGCAGGAACATCTGCCAGAACTAGACACATGGTGGATTCCCTGCAGGGGGAGGGCCTCAAACAACTGGTACAACAACCCACAAGAGACAGGGCTATCCTAGATCTAGTACTGACTAACAGCGGAAAGGATCACAGATCTCCAGGTAGAAGGTTACCTGGGGACCAGTGACCATCACATGGTATGGTTCAATTTTGCCATTAGAACTAAATCATTCCATTCCAAAGCAAAAATGTGGGACTTCAGAGGAGCTGACTTTGATAAGATGGCCAACAGAGTTAAACTAGCCCTGACAAATAGAAATACAGGTGAGGGAGTACAGGCAAAGTGGACAAGCATTAAGGATGCAATACTTGAAGCAACATCCCATTGTGTTAGAGAGAAAAGGAAGTGCTAAAGAAGAAGGAAACCACTTTGGTTCTCACAAACAGTAGCAGAAAAGGTCAGAGCCAAAAGGCTGGCCTTCAGAAAATATAAGGGAATGCAGCAACATGAAGATAGGGAGGCATATCAAACTTCCCTAAGGGAAGCAGGGAAGGCAGTAAGGCAGGCAAAGGCCCAAACTGAGGAAACACTAGCACAAACAGTAAAAGAAGGTGACAAGACTTTAGATAGATACATTAGTGAAAGAAGAAAGTCCAGAGGGGGTATTGCTAATGTTAAAGGAGATAAGAGGGCATGTGAGGAGGAGGACCATGTAAAAGCATCTATTCTAAATAGATACTTCTGCTCAGTATTTACTGAAGAGAATGTAGGGCAGGGCCCACAGCTCAGCACCTTGGACACAGGGGGAGGGAGGTGTGCACTAGTCCCTTCACAAAAGAAAGGTTCCTACAAGAGCTCAATAAGGTCAGGGTGGACAAGGCAATGGGACCTGATGGCATTGTCATGAGGTCTAAATCTCACTCTCAGGTTCTTGGTAATACTGGAAATGCAAGAAATCACAGATACGTTGCATAAGAGTGGTAAACTTGTTTATTACTACAAAAGGAGTAAATCATAGTTGCACTAAGCAGCTCTTATCAATACAAACTGGGAGCCAATGCTAAGCGTTCCCTATACCTCGAGGTTTCTTCGTGTCTCTTGGGATCTCCGAGGTATAAGACTCACTGTCTCACGTTATATACTTATGATAATTACTATGGTTACTGTAAGATAGAAACATTTCTAGTTACCGAGATGAGCCCTATTGGCTAAATTATAGGTGGCTCCACAGTCCAAGATAACATTATACAATTTTGTAGTAGTCATCACTTTGTGAAACAAAAGAGTACAGTTCTCACACAAATCAGTGTAATAGTACAAATCACCAAAAGGTGGCAATGCCGACTTATATATCATAATCATTACAAGGACACAGGTGTCCTAACATCTTGTGAGTGAGAAATACATAGAAAATATATATGTATTAGAAAGCAAAGTGTATAACAATAATATGCATACATATCCTGACATCTACTCTTGTACGGTAGATGACCTTAGCCCTATTTGTTAGTATAGCATATGCCTAAGCACTAGCTGTCGATGGTGTACCTCTGGAGGTACCAATAAGGGAGCAGGGACCTCATGTAACATCCCCCCCATGTTGCCTCCAAGGGCAACACAGGCAAAAATAGAGAAAGGTCAGGGAGCAGGGGCCGTTTACAAACCTGACGCATGAGCTTTGTATAGTAACTCCAGCTGCTCACGGTAACCAAGAAAAATATCAGAAATGCTTGTATAATAACAAAACAAGTACTCTCTAACCAAGTGTTAGTTAATGCACCATTCATATCACCATCATTAATTAATGAAAGGATAGCTTCATTAGCCTTAGTGATATTATTGCTGATGTGGATAAGGTGGGTGTCTTTTCTTTCTAAAAGTGATTTTAATGTAAGTGACAATGGATCTATGTGTACATTAAAATATGGTAGATACTCAGAAAGGGTGAGCAGATAATTGAGGTTACCATCAATGACACATGTCTGCGAGCCGTAAGTATAGGTTCTGTAGTTTGTAACTACGCAGTACTCACCATCTGAACTGTACTGCATTTTAACAGTAGGTAATCTCCACTTTTGCAACTGTACCAGGCAGGTGTAGGTTGTCTTGGAAATCCATGTTGACAGGCGATGAACCTCCTCACGATAAGACTGGTAAAGTTTGTCTGGAGCCAATGTTGAGTCTGAAAAGTCTGTGCCATTAGTGCTGATGTCATCATCCATAGAAAAGGACCAATCAATACTGTCAGGAGAATAACCACATACAGGTTTAATAACATCAAATACATCACATCGACACAGGTAGATATATTGTTTCTTCATACATTAGTCTGTGTGCGAAGCAACACAGGTGTTCAGGAAAAGATGGAAGACCAATAGAGGAGGCAAGTCTAGGTGTTCTCTGTAGATGACATCATCAAGGTGCCCAAATAGAGTGTACAGAAGCCAGCTTGTTGAACAAAGCTGTAGTAGGATCAAAACATGGTAAACAGACAGTAAAAGAAACAAACATTGTATCTTTGATAGAACATTTCTTAGAAGTAATACAGGGACCAGTGTTAGGGTGTCTGGTCACAAAACCCAAATTCCTAGCTGTAGAAAGAGGACTAGTTAAAGATTGTTGCATACACATAGCAATACAGCCATGGGTTTTACATCATGGACAATGACATTTAGAAATACGTTTGTCGTGTATGATGTCAAGGATTCTTCCAGATTCCAGATCACGGAAGAGATTATTGATGGTAGTGTTAATGTACGAGCCGTAGGCTGAGCATAAAATTTCACGGGTAATGTATTACTTATCTGCTTCTTTGTTGTTCTGTGCAATGAGTGGGTTAATCTTATCTTTAGAGTCCGTAAATGCCTTAGCAATATCGTGTATATTGTAAACAGTGTATCTTTCTTCCTGACTAAGGCCATCCACACCATGCAATAATGGGGGTAATATTTTATTTACCAAACCAGTTTGAAATTTGGCTGAATGAGATTTGATAGCAGTAATGTCTGCTTTATTCCAGATAGACATAGCTGTGCCAAAGAGACTTGTGACAGTGCCTGTTGCACCAGTAACATCAGAATTGTCAACCTCACATGTATTACGTTTATGACTTTGATCATCAGGATTGGATTTTCTCCTGAAGTTTCCTCTATGCTCGGTGGTATGTATCCCAGCAATAGGGTCTTGAGTATGAATCTGAAATGCTGCTAAGCTATCAAGCAATAAAGTACTGAAAAATGCTGAAGTGTTAGTATTGTGACACATACCAAATTCTTTCATATTCCAGTAAGTTAAATTAAACAAAACAGGTATATGCATAAATTGTAAGTTGTTAATAAGTGTACCAGGTACAGCAGTGGCTGTTAGACCACTACGAGGACCAGGGGTGTGCTTTGGACATTCCAAAAGCTGTTTGTCAGTGGGTGATAACGCAGAAAGGAACATGGCAGCAGATGCCATGTTGTGTACAGCACAAAATTTTTGAGCTGAGTCCTTAGACAAAGAATTACAATATAAGGGATCAATTAAAGCAGTAATATTGTATAAACCAGAATGTCTAAGAGCAGTTTGTAGCAAGTACAGAGAACCATTTGGGGATAATTTAGCATTAGACCATCCCTGGAACATTCCCTTGGAGAGTTTGGCCACCGGGAGAATTTGTCCTTGTGATGTAGTTTGCCACTCAATTTGTAGGGTAAATTTATCAGGAGCAGCAACCAACACAGTGAGGTAGGCATCAGAGCCTTCCTGGACAGTAATCAAACTATCAGGTATTTTGATGGATACTCCCTCTGGGGCAGATGCTGGATGATCAAGGTGATGCAGGAGGTTCAGTACCATGCCTTGGATGCAGGAGAAAACTCCTGAGATGAGGAGAAAATGGAACAAGATAGCCATCTTGTCAATGTATCTGAAAAGGATACTCAAACATTAGTAGATTAGTACTATTCCACGCAATGGGGTGAGGAAAAGTAATTATATTCCTTTCTACAGTTTCAGTTGGTTTGCATGTAATCATTTGTCAGTCAGTTTATTGTTGTGCAGGAGTCTAACTTGATAGACTGCCGGACTGAGCTTGTTGACAATGGGGTAAGGGCCTTCCCACTTGTTGGAGAAGGAGTGTGTGGGATGTGCAGATCGGAGGACCATTACTTGATCTCCAACCTGCCAATCCACTTCTTGTGCATGTTTGTCGAACTGTATTTTGGACTGTTGCTGGGCCTTGCCCATGCAATTGGCAGCATACAAGTGTGTGTGTATGAGGTCTTTTATAAGTTTACCCACATATTGATCTATGGACACACAGTCCACAGTGGGGGTATGCAGGTCAAATAACAGGTGTTCAGGTAATCTCATCTGTCTTCCAGACATCACCTCAAATGGTGTCAGCTGGGTGGTGGTTGAGGATGTGCCTCTGATTGCCATAAGGAGTAACGGCAACAGAGAAGCTCAAGTTTTGGGATTGTCCTCAATGAATTTGGAAAGCATTTGCTTAATCCGTCTGTTGGCTCTTTCTACTTGACCTGTAGATTGGGGGTGGTAAGATATGTGGAACTTCTGTTGAACTTCAAGGAGCTCAAGGAATTCTTTCATCAACTCACCTGTAAAACTGGTTCCTTTGTCGGAGTCTACCTTAAGTGGTAGGCCCCACCTGGAGAAAATTTGTTCCACCAGGATTTTGGCAGTGGTTTTAGCAGTACATGACTTAGTGGGGAAAGCTTCGACCCACTTAGAGAAAAGATCAGTTACCACAAGAGCATACTTGTTGTTTCTGCTGGTATTGGTCAGCAGACCAATAAAAGCAATCTGTATGGCATGCCAAGAGCCAGTATGTCTTTGTGGTAGGAGTTTTGCATTTCACTTGGTGGGGATGGGATTGTTTTGTGCACAAATGAGGCAATTGTCTATGTGCTGTTTGACATCTTTGGTAACACCAGGCCACCAAGCAGTGGTCTTGAGCCTCTGGAGGGTGTTTTCCTCTCCCTGGTGTCCACCAGTGGGGGTATCATGCAATTGGTGCAAGAATTCAGACCTAAGATGTCTGGGGACCACCCACAACTTGGTGGTGGAATCATCTGGTTGGTAACAGATAAGCTTGTCATCTGGGGACAAGCGTAACTTACCTTCATGCCTCCGGCAGGGATTGTGTATGGGAAGTTTTTTTTCCGGTACATTTGTCAAGGAATCTGAACACTTCTTTGAGTTCAGTATCAACATGTTGAGCTGCTGAAAGGTCCAAGGGGGAAAAGGCTCAGGTTTCTTCCTGACTGCTGCTATATGTATGGCTGCATTGGCCTCTGGGTGATCCATCATCCAGGTGCCCCCCCTTGGACCCTTCCTTGGCAAGGGTGTCTGCTGTGTCATTGAAGGCATGGTAGGGGTCATGTATGGAATAAGCTTTAACTTTGTGTACATAAAGTTTGTGTGCAAAATTTGTGTCAGTGAGCATATGTATATTACCAGTTCTTTGTACTTCAGTGGGCTGCCATCAGAAGAGAGGAAGGAATTCTTCTGCCAGAAAGGAAGAAATTCTGTAAGAGAACAACAACCTCAATTAGAGTCTGTAAAAATGATGGTATCCTCGGTTCCATGCTGGATGAACTCAAGGGCACAGGCCACCACTGCAATCTTGGCATACTGTGAAGATGCCACACCACAACGCTTAGAGATTTTAACAGTGTTACCATAAGGGTAAATCACTAAGATACCCATCCCTGCAATCTGTTCTCCCTGATAGTAGGAAGCTGAACCATCTGTGAAAATATGACACAATGAGGTGCTCTCAAGTAATTGTGGCACAGCAGGGAGGAAAGGACCTGGATCTGGCAGATCAGGTGGTTGCAGTGTACAGTCATGGGGTTCTCCTTGAAAAAGGAGTCCATGTGTCAGCATGGATGGCATTTTGGTTGGGTGTACCTGTATGTCTCTATCTTGGAGAAGAAGTGACCAATGTGTCAGCCTGGTGTTAGAGACTGACCCATTCTTCACGCTGTCTGACAGCAGAAAGGTAGTTGGGGTGTGGTTCATGTTAATGATCAATGGAGAGTACCCAATGATATACAGAAAGTGCTTGACAGCCCAGTAGGAGGTCAGAAGGTTCCTTTCACAAAAGGCTGTACTTCTGTTCCACTGGGGTCAAGAGCTGTGATGCGTATGCAATGGGTCTAAGAGTACCATGAACCTTCTGGGCCAGCACCGCTGACATAGCAATGTCAGAGGTGGCACACTCCAGATGGACCGGTAGTGCTGGGATTGGGGTTGACCAGAGCTAGAGCCGAGGCCAAGGCCTGTTTTAGTGATGTCACAGATTGGGTGTGTATGGGGCCCCAAGTCCAGGGAATGTCCTTTTTCAGTAACTCATACAGAGGAGCAGCCTTTTGAGCAAAATCACAAACAAAATCTCTTGAATCATTCACCATACCTAGAAACTTTCTAAGATTTGCCACACTGGTGGGTAATGGCAAGTCTTGCAGTCCTTGTATCTTTTTCCAGGTAGGGCTTCGGCCTTGGTCAGTTATTCTCAGGCCCAGAAAGAGTAACTCTTTTTGACATAGTTGTGCTTTTGCTGGGTTGCATTTGAGGCCTGCTCTCTGGATGAGAGTCAACAGTTCATTCAAGAGATCCAAGTGTTGTTCCTGTGTGGCTATTGCCAACAGCAGGTCATCCACATACTGCAAGAGACACTGGGGAGTAGAGAAACCCTCAAGGGTGTCCATCATGTGCAGAAGGAACAGGGATGGGCTGTTATGGAATCCCTGTGGTAAGTATGTCCACGTGTACTGTCTACCTTCAAAGGTGAAGGCGAACTTATATTGACTCTTAGAGACCAATGGCAGTGACCAGAAACCATTGGAAATATCCAGGGTGCTGAACTATTTTAGGTCAGGGGTCAAGAGTCGTAGCACATCAGGTGTGGAGGCCACAGTTGGAGCACAACTGGGGGTGACCAGGTTCAGTTTTCTGTAGTCAATAGTATGTCTCCAGGCACCTGTAGGTTTTTTCACAGGCCACACTGGGAATTTGGCAGTAGAAACACATGTTCTGACTACGCCTTGGTTGAGGAGTGATTTTATTGTTTCCCTAAGAAAAGGCAAGGCCTCAGATGGGAAAGGATATTGCCTTTGCATCTCGTGTGCTGGGCCTGGCACTTTGATGTTGGTATGCATTCTACCACAGTCATGTTTGTTGACAGCAGTTGCTTCCAAGTGCCTTTGTGGAATGGGAAGGAGCTTTGGGAAAAGCTCATGATTCTTGAATAAATCTATGACGTCATTTTCTTTATTGTTGGCAGATATTGTCGCCACCACATGTGAAACAAGGATCAAAATGGTATGGTACTGACCCTGAATCTGGATCAATAGCATGTTGACTAGATCCATCACACAGTCATGTGGTGCAAGGAAGTCAATTTCAATGATAATAGGATGATCATGTAATACCATCAGTTGGAAGGTGTGTGAGGCCTTCAGGTGTCCTAACTCTACAGGTAAGTGGTAGAGAGCGGTATGCAGGTAACCTAGTACCTTCTACTCCTGACATGTTGGTCTTCCATACGGTAGACCAAGGAGATGTATCTGGGTGGTCATCATGTAATACAGACACAGCTGCACCTGTATCCAATAACACTGTAAGTAGGTGGCCCCCCGACCTCGGCCTAAGTGCAGGGCCTTCTGTTTGTATCCAAGACCAGCTTGTTTATAATCTGGACTGGGGCCTGTAATTGTCAATCTGTGCTGAAAGAAGCATGGAGAGGTCGGGCCTGGCTCCTTTGAACCACTTCATCATGCTGCACTGATGCTATATAGAGAGGTGCTTCTGGGTTCAGGCCCATATGGGCCTGAGGGCCTATGTTTCTGCTATCACCATGGCACATTGGCCCTGAGTTCCCGGTTGTATGGCTGCAAGGGACTGAGCAGGAACAGCATCTGCTACAGAACACACTTGTCCCAGGAGTTCTCTAAACTTCTGATTCTCTTTGGCTATCTCCCTATACGAACAGCCTGGTCTTTGTTGTTGCTTACCCTTATGATTCTTATGGTGCTTCTTATTCTTATGATAGTTACGGTTCCCACCCCATTGTTGTTGCTGCTGTTGTTGTTGTTGGGCCTGCGGGGGGTGTTGGTTGTCCACTGGGAGGGGCTGTTTATGTTGGGCCAGCCATTCCACTGTGTAGTGCGTCGCAGCTTCTTGAGTAGGCTCTACTGTGGCTACTTTCTTGGAACTGAAGCCCAGATCATGGATATAGAGTTGGTAAACTCTCTCAGTTTTCCAAAGGATGTCGGCAAACCTTTCCATGGTGGGATAGGTGGTTGGCTGTACCTTTTCTCTTACTGCAGGGATCATGTTCCTAAGGAACAAGGTCTTATATTCAATAAGATCTACATCCACAGCTTCTTGAGCAAGTTGTTTTCCTGCTCAGTAGGCCATCCAGAGTCTCTGGTGGTAAGTCGCTGGACTTTCTTTTGCATTCTGTTTTACAGGGTATGCAAGCATCACTCCTACTACACTTGGGCTGTGTGCAGAAATGAGTTCAGCTGTAACCTCATCAAAGGTGGCGTTGCCAGACTGGCGGGTGGCATCGGGGAGTTTGGCCCACAATCCAGGCTAGATGGTCTAGCATAGTATTTGGACCTGATAGTCTGCAGTGAGGCTAAGCATCTCACATTTGGAATGCACCTTTTCCAAGTGGTGGCTGAGGTTGTCAGATGGGCTCATCCAACCAATACTGTCAGCTATTTGTGAAACAGAGTAGGCCATTTGTAGAGGATTATTGGGCCGATCAGGCTGGGGTAGGTTACCTTGGGCACCATCCAGGGCTACCCAGGCTGCGGCCTCAGCCATGGTATGAACCATGCCTTCCTGAGTATCAACCTCTTGCAGAAGCTGCCTAATCTGGGTTTTAAGGACCCACTTATTTCTCTCAGAGATAGGCACGTTACCTACTGCATTCTCAATCATTGTTTCTATCTCCTGCCTGTCTTCCACATTAATAATGGCTACTGGTGGTCCCATTGGGACCAGGCTTGGGCCTTGCTCCCCCCATTATGGAGACCACCATGTTGGTGTCACCCATGATGTGCGTCACGACGTCAATGACGTATAACAGGGTGTGGGTGGAGTGGGGACCCTCCATGTTGTGGATGGCTGGGTGGGGTTTCTGGAACATAGTAGGGGTGTGACTAGACATTGTACTGGGTTATGTCATTATCTGAGACCCCCTTCAGATGACATAGTTAAGGCAGGGGGCTACGCCTCCCATTGCCTTAACATGTCCAGCCAGAACCTCCCACTGATGGTGCACTTTTGCCATCTTGGATTCACATTCTGCATGACTCACATTTGCAACATTCACATCAACCTCATCTTGCATTTGTTTTTCCAACACTCTATACGAGGCACTCAATTCATGATTGTCCCTAGTAGCCACTTCTAAGTCATTACGTACCTGGTTTATCTCGTCCTGTGGCTCTCCCATTTCCTCACTCAACTGTTCATTTACTCTACTTAACAAGTCATTCACATTCGAAGCCTGCCCCTTATCCTGTCTCAAACTTTCACATTCCTGCTTCAACATACAACTTTCTTGCTCTCCAGCCTGAGCAGAATGATGTAAAAGTGAATCCTTTTCATTGTGCAGTGTTTGAAGTTCAGACTCCAAATTCTGCTGCAGTCTCACACATTCTGTTTCCTGCAAACCCATCTCTTGCTTAAGGGATGAAATCTTCAGGTCAAGGGTTCGAAACCTCACTTCGGAGGCTTCCAGAGTAGCATAGAGAGCCACGACCAACAGCCCTTTGGCATGACGATTATTGCCTGTTTGTCTCATCTCACAGTACTGAGTTGAAATCCCCAGTATAGGGTTTTTGAATTGACTTGTGTCCCATGCAAAATCAGCCAATCCTCCATGGGAGGCAAAGAAGTTTGAGACATCGAGTCTCAGTTCTGTGCAGATATTTGATATAGTGGCCATTGTGTGGGAGGGAATAAAAAATCAAACTGTGAAAAAGTTGCTGTGCTGTGTATCGATCCACAGCAGGAGCACTTTACACACAGTTGGACTACTGTATCTTTGTAGGCTTGCAATTCAAAGCTGCTGTGGAGTGGGTCGAGTAGGCATCGACCACACCCAAGAAAAGTAGCCAGACGTTGCAAGCTACTACAAAGTGGTCAGAAAATGGGAGAGGTGGTGTGGGAATGCACACCTACAGTCCCCGTTGGGAAGGGAAAAGTGTTAAGGAACAAGTGAACTCTCATGAACACCAAATATTGCCTGCACATGGTCGCCAATTGTCAGGAGGTCTAAACCTCACTCTCAGGTTCTTGACAATATAGGGAACACTTAGCATTGGCTCCTGGTTTGTATTGGTAAGAACTGCTTAGGGCAACTGTGATTTTTTCCTTTTGTAGTAATAAACAAGTTTATTACTCTTATGCAATGTATCTGTGATTTCTTGCATTCCCAATATTGCCAAGAACCTGAGAGTGAGGTTTAGACCTCCTGACAGCATACATCCCAGGGTACTAAAGGAGCTAAGGGTGGAACTAGCAGAACCATTATCAGAACTGTTTAATGAGTCTCTGAACACAGGAGAGGTTCCAGAAGACTGGAGAAGGGCTTATGTGATCCCGCTCCACAAGAGTGGTAGTAGGGAGGAGGCGGGGAACTACAGACCAGTCTGTCTTACCTCAGTAGTGGGCAAGATTATGGAGGCACTCCTTAAGAAAAGGATAGTGCAACACCTGGAATCCATTGGAGCACAGGATCCAAGACAGCATGGGTTTACAAAAGGAAAGTCCTGTTAAACTAATCTCATAGATTTCTTTGACTGGGTAACCAGAGTGGTGTACCAAGGGGGAGCAGTTGATGTCACCTATCTTGACTTCAGCAAAACTTTCGATACTGTTCCACATTCAAGATTGATTAATAAGCTGGATAGGCTCAGGGTGGGTCAGAAGTTGGTCAACTAGGTGGCAAACTGGTTGACAGGCAGAAAACATAGAGTGATGGTAAATGGTATACAATCAGAAGAGATGCAAGTCACAAGTGGGGTACCTCAGGGATCAGTTCTGGGGCCAGTCCTCTTCAATATCTTCGTCAGTGACACTGCAGATGGACTGGAGGGTAAGGTTTGTCTGTTGCAGATTACATGAAGATTTGCAACAGAGTAGATGATCCAGATGAGATGGGCAGAATGAGAAGAGATCTGGATAAACTGGCAAAATGGTTGAAAGAGTGGCAACTGGGGTTTAATGCAAAGAAGTGCAAGGTCATGCACATGGGGAAGAGAAACCATGAAGCCACCTATAGGCTAGGAGGGAGTTGCTGGCAGTCACAAGGGAAGAAAGAGACTTGGGCATCATAATCACCGATGACCTGAAATCATCTAAGCAGACCACTAAACCAGCAGGTAAGGCTAGGGGGATGTTGGGGTGTATTAGTAGGGGTATCCCAAGTCTGAAGAGAGAGGTAATAATCCCTCTTTACAAGACACTGATTAGGCCCCATCTGGAGTACTGCATGCAGTACCGGAGGTCACACCTTCACAAGGACATTAACCAAATTGAGGCAGTCCCGAGAAAGGCAACCAAAATGGTGCAGGGACTGCATCAGAAAACATATGAGGACAGATTAACGGAGCTCAACATGTATACCCTAGAGCAAAGGAGGGAGAGAGGTGATATGATTGAAACATTCAAACACCTTAAGGGCATTAACAAGGTAAAAGAGCCTAACATGTTTCAGTATAAGAAAAATAGAAGGACAAGAGGACACAGCATGAGATTAGAGGGAGCCCGATTAATGGGTAATGTGAGGAAGTTCTTTTTCACAGAAAGGGTGGTGGATGCATGGAACGGCCTACCTCAGAAAGTGGTGGATATAAATACAGTGCAGGGCTTCAAACAGGCATGGGATAGGCATAAGGGAGCAATACAGATGAGTATGAATAGATAGACCATTGACAGAGCAAAGGTCGATGGCACATTTATAAGGTAGAAAAGGAAACGGGCAGACTGGATGGGCCTTGCTGTTCTTATCTGCTGTCAACTTCTATGTTTCTATGTTTCTAATGTGATTGTACACTGAATATGTCTTGATGACTGTCTGATTCCTGCTCTGTACTGACTTGATTGTAATCAAATGTGGTCTACTCACTTATGTATTGTATAAGCAAAATGTTCATACTTTGTGTAACTAATTCTGGGTTGCCCCTGAAAAAGGGACCTTCCGGGTTCAGTGGGTCTACCCAGTTATCAAAATTGAATAAATAAATAAAATGTACTTTAAAAAAAAAGAGCCATTATATAATAGCAACAATGAATGGCAGGGTGTGTGTTATTGTGTAATAACGTCACTCCTGGGGTGATAGACACACTTGCCTTCACCTCGTGCCTCACCCCACCCCAGGACTGACGTTATAAATAGAATAAAGTACGCGGTGGTGTGCATAATGAAAATTTTACACACACATGAGGTATTGAGTGCCACATATACCCCGAGAGCGAAGCTTGAGGGGTTTATCAAGGTACCCAACATCGAGGGTGTGTGTAAAATTTGAGTTTACACACACTACCCCATATTTTATTTTATATAATTGCTGGGTTTCACTTTCTGACCACAGTAATTATATATAATAAACTGACATTCTGGTGTGGCCACGGTCCGGTTGCCTTTTAGCACAGTCCATGGTCGCATCATCAAAGATCCATTTTTGTGGGTTTTTTTCTCATTTCTCCCTCCGGTAGTTGTGTAGGATAGTGATAAAAAATAAACAAAAGAATGACTTTCTGCTGAGAGTGGCGGTACGGTTTGGCAGAGAAGGCAGCACGGCTAGCATTCAGAACCACGAAAGAGCTGTGGCTGGGCATGCGCAGATCGAGGAAACCTGTGTGCATGTTTGCTGTAATAAACACTCCTTTATTACTGCAAATTACAGCAGGGTTTCACCAGTAGTAGAACGCGAAACCCAGTAATTATTATATAATAACACACACCCTGCCATGCCTTACTGCTTAATTCTACTCTATTCTGCATTCAGAATGTTGGTGATGGAACTCCTGGCAGCTTTGCTATGCATTCCTAAGACACTATGTAGAATTCTATGCACATGTGTACACATTCCAAACAAATCTAAATATCTTGAAAACTTTACAATCTACACAAAAATACCTAGTAGCAAAGATATCCATGACAAAAAGACCTTTACAATGAGGGCAGTCACTAAACTGAACTCTGTATAGTTTTTTAACATATAGTCATCTAATTAACCACATTTTCATGTTTTTATTATCAAATTGCCCACTTCAGATGCAAATATTTTAAAAAATGTAAGGAGGTTAGCTTAGTGATTACACTCATTGTAACAATATTTTTGTACCGCACAACTTTACTCCTTGTTATTTTTGTGTAGCCTGTATAGTTTCCAAGATATTTACATTTCAACATGTGCAGGATAAGCTAAAAACAAAGAGATGCTTTTTTTTCTCTCTGAGTGGGACATGCCAAACCAATGTAAATATCTTGAAAACCGTACAAGTTACACATACTTTTTTATTTATTTATTGAAATGTTTCACCAGGAAGGCACACTGAGCGACATGTCGCTCATCTCCCAGTGTGACCTGAGGGGAAGAGGTACAATAGGAGTGAGACATTAAACATTCAAGTTACAAGATCAACATTAACATACAGTTGTAAAGGCAGGTGTTACAAGCAGTGTTACAACAGTGTTGCACATAATAAGTAGAAAGAGTGGACAATAATAAGTGCCGGGTTAATAAGTATACAAGTGCTTATGTGAAGGAAAAGGGGGAAAATAGGGAGTGGTGATGTGGGGGGAGGGGTGTGAAAGGGTATGAAATGGTATGCCGGCAGGTTGGAGTATTTCATGGAGTATTCCCCTTGATTCATTTTTCTGTATTTCTGTTTTTGTATTGTTTGCGTACATGGGCTGGCCACCCATGTCTATTTATTTATTTTATGTTGTCTTGTTGTCTAGTGCCCCCCCTCCATGGTTACTTAGCAGCCTTGTTCCTGAACTGGTAACTGCTAAAAACAAAGAATAGTTGTAAAATATTAAGATTTAGCCGGGCAGCCTCAATGAAATTTCAAAAAGGAAAACAAGAATGTGTTTTTTGGGTAGCTTTCCCCTTTTTGGTTTGCTAAAAAGAAAAGCCTTGTAATTTGTTTCATCCTCCGTTTAAGAAAATAAACGAACTGAAGATACATTTGGTTAAAACTTCTCCTCAAGTGCTTTTGTAGTGAAAAAGCCATGTTATGAGAATGAAATAAGATGTAATTTTGATGTTATCGCTACTCGGCTGTGTGGCTTATCATATTGCAAGACTGGACTCGATCCAGGAAGTGCCGTGCGACTGTGTGCACGTTCGCACAGCTGCCGAGTTTTTTCTTTTAAAAAACTGTTAGCGCAAACAAACACAAGGAGCCGCCACCAGAGAAGGCATTCTATTGAACTGAATTATAAGAATGCTTCTCAGTGGGATGGCTCACTGTTATAAAAATTGTACAGCTGTAGAATAGCCATTCGGCTGAGCTTAATTTTAAATCCAGTTTGGTAATCCTCACGGAGACAACCAGTTTGCCTTTGCAGACCATCAGGGCAAATAAATCTATAAGACAAGGAAAGGAAATAGAGGATTAGGTTCAGAAATAAGTATATGAATTATCCTTGTTCCATTTTTTTTTTTGCTAAGACAGCTCAATAAAAGAATTATCTTCAGTAACCCCTCCCTGCAGGTCCTCTCTAAGAGCTGGACGGCCATTTTTTTACCATTTTTATAGACAGGACTGCTGGGGTAGGGGCTTACCTGAGGAATTGTTTGGCTTATTTTTAATATAAAGGGAAAACCTTGACTATATTGTCATTTCTGCAATAAACGTTGTTGTAAAATAAATGCTGAAACATAATAGAGTGTATTAAGGCAATCTATAATAAAAAAGTTATATTCCTGAATTGATTGACAGAGAAGGTAGACCTATCAGAGGGCCCTGCCTTCTTTATATTCAGTTCAGGTAAAGGTATTGTTCAGATTCGAGTAGGGTGTTGTAAGGGAAACACCTGCACAGACTAGTTACTGCTAGATCTGCTGTATTCTTAACCTTCTTTTGAATTTTGCTGAATTGAAGCTGATTTTTGGTTATGTTTTATTTATTTGACGAAACAGTCCACTATTATTTTGTTCTGTAAATATGTAATAAATAACACTGGATCTTTTGCAACTGGAAAATCAGTGTATGTGTCCATCTGTTATCCCACAGCCTTTTACAAGGGGGAAGAGTCATGTTCAAGTTACATTCAAGTTACAAGATCAACATTAACATATAGTTGTACGGCAGGTGTTACAAACAGTACTAAAACAGCATTGTGCATAATATGTAGAAAGAGTGGACAATAACTGCCAGGCTAATAAGGAAGCAAGTGCTTACATGAAAGAAAAGGGGGAAAAGGGCAGGAAAGGGTGAAGTGGGGAAGGGGGGAGAGTCATGTCCCTGGAGACCCCTTCAGGATGTGAGAAACCCTGCAAGGGGACTGGGGGGGACCAGAGAGAAGGGGATAGGCAGTGTCCCAGAGAGACCCCTTCAGGATGTGGGGAACCCTGCAAGGGGGGCTATGAGGCTAGACAGAAAGTGGGATAAGGCTGTAGGGATTTAAAGAGGGAGGAGAAAGAGAAGGAGGAAGTGTGAATTAAATGCTAGAAGGGGAATAGGACCTAACCCAAGAGAGGACCCTTCAGGATGTGGAGTACCTTGTCAGGGGGTTGGGGAAGGTCAGTAGATGGGGATTAAGAGAATGATAGGAGAGGGAGAGAGTGAGAATTGAACTCTTGAGGGGGAGAGAATTCACACCTTTGAAGGGGGTGAACCCTAATCAATAGTACATCAGGATCGGGGGCCCTTACATTCTATGAGAGAACAAGGGAAGTCAGTAAGGGGGAGCAATTTGGGGGAAGGGGAGGAGAGCTAGAACTTTGGGGGATGTGGGTGCACAATGTAAAATGAAGGTGTATTATACATACACAACCAGTGTCACAATTGTTCACAACAAAAATACCTTTACAATGAGGGTAGCCACCAAGCTGAACTCTGTATAGTTTTTAAAATATAACCATATCTGCTGTTGTGAACTGATTCTAAAGCAGTGCTTGCTACTGAATCTATCATCCCAGCTACATCACTGTCACATGAGACAGGATGCATTGTAGGTACAAGAAAGACAATAAACCTTGCTGAGATGGAGATCCACAGGGGTCGTAAAACTACCATAAAACTAGCAGGCTAATTTAGGAAAAAATCCTAATAGCAGACAGAGGGAAGGACACACTAGGACTTCACATACAAATCAAAACACTCTGCACAACGTATGTTTTTCAAATTCTTGGTGTACTACTCTTTTATTTAACACCTTGATTGTGCTGTGAGGCATGAGGCTGCAGGCTGCAGGCTGAGTGTCCTCACAGCACCTGGGGTGTTGATTAATCCCCAATAACCGCACACCCTGGAGTGGGTTATTGCACTTACAACATGGGGTGTTCAACAAGAGGAATATAATTAAGAGAAACGCTTTAATTAATGTTTAAAATCATGACATGGTACTGTATCCTGCCACCTGAGAAAGTAGTTCTCAAGATATCATGCATACCACACTTATGTTATGAACAGACAAATGGTAGAAATGTACTATTACCGCATTTCTGCCATTTCTGCTTCATAAAATAACTGTGCCTATGAGTTTTGCACTGTTGAGTACTGTCCCAACATACTCCCAACAACTAATGCTCATCACTGCAGCACTGTGCCTTTCTTCCCATGGCTCTCTCTCTCTCTTTGTTTCTCTCTCATGCTGTTGTTTTCTCTCTCTCTCTCTCTCTCTCTCTCCCCATGTGCTGCTATTTCTACCCACGATCTGGCACTGATTCAGTCTGTCACTCACTAATGTCACAATTTGAAACTGTCCCCAGAGAGATTGAGGAAGGCAATACCTTGCTGCAAGCAGAACCGCTCTTTCTCTTGTCAGCACCGTGGCTCATGCTGTCCCACCCTCTGTCTCTCAGGGGTAACATCCATGCAGTCCCAATTACTGTGCACCGGCAAACTTGCTCTCCGTCTGCCTGTCTCTCGCTCTGCTGCCATACAGGAGATTACATCTTTTTGCTCCCACTCACTGCTCACTCACCGGGGGGGGGTAGGGGTCAGTAATAATCATCTTAACCTTAGCACCTGGGTGCAGCTGATGACCCCGGCCCATCAACTATCTCACAGTGGAGCGTTCTGCTCACCCCCTTCTCAGCAGTGTGGAAAAGCAAAGCAAAGTAAGATCCTGTGTTGCTCTCCTGTCACAGTGCTAAGGTATGTAGAGGAACACATGCTGAGAAGTCACGGTACTCACCTCGAATCTGTAGGCTGTTCCAAAAAGACACTGGCTCCTTGTTTTCAATTTGACATACATTTATTTAACTTTTATTGATAAAGTGCAGTGTGCAGCTTACAACGGTGGCCATGGGAGAGGAACTCCACAGAGAGATACACATAGAGACACAGAGTGAGAGAACAGTGTAGCCCCTTTCTGTGTCTGTGTGTGTCTTGCTCTCAACTGCAGCTTCAACAATGTAAGCCTGTATTTCACTATTTTCAGCTGAATTAGAATTCAGATTGATTAACCTGCAGGATGGAGCAGGAGGGTCCAGCAGACCATGCAAAGCGGAACAGGTGAGCTGGAACATGATGGAACACAGCTGCACAGACTGCGGGAGATACACCTGACTAAATACAGAGGTGACAACTTGAAAAGATGACAACTTGAAGAGAGAGACACACGGACATGACAGGTGTGTGTCTCTCTCACTCTCTGACACTCTCTCTTGGCTTCTTGCTCCAGGGGTCCGTGACGGTGTGCTCTACCCAGCGGGTGGTGAGTGAGCCAGGAATTGGTTGGGGGGGGCAAATGCTGTGGGGGATGCTGTTGTCACAGAAACAAGACAGTGCAGGGTTCCTGTACATCAAGACAGACTGACATCGATTTGTCAGATCTTTGCCTCTTTCTGCTGCGTGCTGTGCCTTTCAGCTGCTGAGCTGTTACTGACTGTGGGGGCTCCACTGTGCACTCATCCCTGGAGGTCCACCGGATGGGTGGGTGGGAAGCCACACAGCGGTGGGGGGACTGTTAATGTTGTGTTGTGTTGCTGCACTGTACTATTACTGTTCTGTTGTGTTGCTGCAGTGTGCTACAATGGCTTCACCTCTCACTCTGTTAGGAAAGGTAGTAATGGCTGCCGCTCACATTGCAGTTTTTGGCAGAATAACGGGATCTGTTCCACTCAGTGATCACTTAGTGCAGATGCTTCACCACTTGCTGTGTCTATATCGCAGATTAATCAATGGTCACCTGATGGCTCTGTACCGATCAGGTACCTGTCTTTCTCTACTCTATGCCATAAAGGAATTTAATACACACCTGAGGTGTGTGATGCTACATAAACCCCAAGAGCAAAGCTCAGGGGTTTATTCAGCATCACACACTGAGGGTGTGTATTAAATTTGAGTTGCCCTCCAACCTATGCATTAGTTCTTATTTCTGGTGAGCAATTTTTTCCAGCCAGAAACTATATAAATATAACCATGACACAGTGTGACAGCAGGATTCAATGGATAGAAGAATATTAAAAACATAACTGTAGTATGCAGTTTGAAATAAATGTACTAAAATACCTTTACAGGAACATTTGTGAGCGTTCTTAAGTTGAGAATCATGCTGAATTAACAAAACTGTAAAACAGGTGAATAACGGTCAGAGAAGTTGACAAAAAAGTTAATTTTTTAAAACTCGGATTTCAACTTTGGAATGTGCACTGCTTGTGGCTCAATGTTGAGAAAATTTTGATTCTGTAGAAAAATGACCAAGAGACAGTTAATAATGAAGAAAATCTGTAAATTCTTGGGCAGTGTAATGTCTTCTGGAGAGCTTGCCTGAACTTTAGTAACACGAAGTTTCCATTTCCATGGCAACACTGGTTGTGAGAGGTCACAGCTGCTAGAGCTAGGTAAGGAAACATAAAAAAGACCAGACAAAAGGTGTGAGAATTCTTTTTTTTGTAGGCTTTTTCTCCCGTTTCCTCCCATCCCCAACCCCGGGCTTCTGTGCACGTGTGGAGGTACACGAATGCCACGCCCAAGGGCACTCTCCAACTATGCTGCCATCCCCTCCCACCCTATGTTACCCACCGAACCTCCACCCAAGGGAGCGGAAGTACGGAGGGGCAATGACCACCCCGGGAGAGGAGAGCTGCATTTCAGCTGCTCAATCCTGCTCCCACCCTGTGCCAGCTCTCTGATAACCCAAGGTTGTTCACAAACCCGAGTCACCAGCGTGGTGTGAAGTAAAGTGTCCAGCCCCTCAACCCTCAGAGCCACTGGGTTGGCAAAAGGTGTGAGAATTCTGTATGCTATCTCTCTGTATTTCACCAGTTTTTAACATGAGCATGTCCGTTCTCACAGTTGCAGCAGGAAGTGAAAGTGTTGGCAGCTGTGACTGTGAGAAGGGAGCTCACGCTTACAGTGTCTGAGGCAGCACGTGTCTGCTTCAATAACCAGATGGTTATTATGGCAAATAATAACTGGTTGATCGCAGAGAAAACAGCTGTAATTACACTTGACAAACAATTATAATACTCGAGATGCTACCATAAACAGTACACAACTTTTTTAAAGAAGAACTGCGTGAATCTATAAGTCATTTTTCCCCAGTAGAAGTTGTTTTTAAATTCTAGTTCAAATTCTGTTATTGATCTAGCTATCCAGGCTTTTTAGTTATCCTAGTGGGTATCTCTGATTTACATGCTGCTGGTAAGAACCATTTTAGAACAGTATGATGTAGTTTATGTCCCTGTTCTACTCTTCTATTGTTGGCACAATGCATTTATGTTCTGTTACAGAACTCTCTGGCTGAGAGAGACATAAACTACATCATACAGTTTGTAACAATCACGCAGGAGTGTGGTGTGCATATTTATGGAATACATGCAAACAGAGGTGAGAAATAAGTAAGTGCTCAGCTGGGACTTGAACTCAGGCTACCCAGAATACCATTCCGATTGCACTAACCAGCTGCACCGAGACAACTGGAACCTGGGCTGTCCCCAAGCACATTGCTCTTTCTCAAATGCACAATCCAATTTCAACACAAATATTACTTTGAAACAATCACACAGGAGTGTGGTGTGCATATTTATGGAACGCATACAAACAGAGATGAGAAATAAGTAAGCGCCTCAGCTGGGACTTGAACCCAGGCCACCCGGAATACCATTCCAATTGCATTTACCAGCTGCGCCACTGAGATAACTGGAACCTGGGCTGTCCCTGATCACATTACTCTTTCTCAAATACACAACCCAATGGCAACACAAATTGGGTAAGCGTGTAGCTCTAGCCGGAATAAAATTTCACTGCATTTGCACTTTAATAACTTACGGACTATGTTTCTATCCAAGTGCTGTCTCTTATACTGTGTTGGTCTTTAAAGTGGCAGGTGAGGGAGAGTGGTGAGAATCCGGGGGATATGGTTCCAGAGAAGAGGGAGGTGACAGGAGAATGCATTCTGTCCTGCCTTGGAGTGAGGGTGGGGGAGGGAGAAAGAGCGAGAATCAATGAAACAGAGGAAGTAGGTAGAAGGGAGAACAGGAGGTAAGCGGGAAAGGAGACGGGGGGCAGAGTCCTGAACCAGTACTTGGCAATGAGTGAGAGGCAGTGGAGCATCCAACTGTGGGAAAGATGGGTGATTGTAAGGGAGGAGTAAAGGAGACAGTGGTGAGTGAGGGAAGGGGAGGACATAGCAAAGTGACAGAATGAGTTTAGGAGTGTATCAAGTTTAGAGAGGGAGGTAGCAGGAGCAGAGGTATAGACAACAACTGCATAGTCAAATATAGGCAGAATGGTTTTTGTGACCAGGTCGCGGTGTGTAGGTAATGTGAGGCAGCCTCTTGTGGTAAAGGATGCCAAGTTTTGGACGGAGTTTGGTGCTTATGGCATCTATGTGGGAGACAAACTCTAGATGGCTATCTAGCCAGATTCCTAGATATTTGAAGTTGTTGACCACCGCTAGGGAGGTGCCATTCAGTGAGACCAAGAAAGAGGGAGGACTGGAGATGTGCCAGCCTTTGTCAGTAGCCGAAAACCATGGAGACAGTTTTTTGGTATTAAGTTTCAGCTGGTTTTCCTGAAACCAATGTTGGACTTTGGTGAATTCTTGCTGTAGGGGGGTGAAAACATTATTGGTGGGGGAGCCAGAGGAGTAGATCATGGTGTCATCCATATACATCTGTATATGGGAGGTGGAGCAGATGGAAGGAAGGTCATTTATAAGGACAGAGAACAAGATGAAACCAAAACCGACTAATACTTAACTACAACAAGACAAAATCCATGATATTTGCTCACCGCCAAAACCCCCTCAGTAATTCCCGGCTATCAATCTCAAACTCACAGGGCACCCACATTGAACAGGTCCCACATTTCAAATATCTAGGTATCACACTTGACACATCCCTCACCTACCACATCCATATTAAACTCCTCTCCTCCTCGGTTAATACCCAACTTGGTATTCTTTACAGACACAAACACTGCCTTACTCCCCAGGCCCTACGGCTGGCTGTTACATGCTCAGTCCTTTCGTTGGTCGATTAAGGAATAATTATTTACGGTGCCACTGACCTAACAGCCCTTAACTGCATCAGTCTAGCACTCAACAAAGCCTGCCATCTGGTCACAATCAGTGAAAGACTAACCCATGCATGTGTGCTCTATAATCTAGCTGCCTGGCTGACCCTCGAAGGGAGACTTAAATACCAAACCTGCCTCCAAGCTAAAAAGATACTTATAAAGCTCACACCTAATGGTATACACCCCCTCATCCAACCAGCCCCCCATAGGGGTACCCCCAGATGTCAGGCTGGGACCTCCTATATTGCCCCCACGGCAGGACCTCTCTAGGGCAAAGGTCCTTCCATTATCATGCTCCCCTCTGGCTTAACAACCTACCATCTTCCATCTTACTTGCCCCTAGTCTTGGCCAATTCAAAACTGGAATCAAGAGACGTCTTCTTGACTCTGAGACCTGTGACTGTTTCCATCAGTTGTAGAAACATAGAATGTGATGGCAGATAAGGACTGCTTGGCCCACGTAGACTGCCCATTTTCCTACCTAACAGATAAGCTGCAGATCCTAGTTAACCAACAGCTTACTTCCTCCTACCCCCCACTAGGACTGCCTTATGTCTGTCCCATGCATTCTTGAATTCCCCCACTGTTCTTGACTCCACAACCTCCTCAGGGAGGCTGTTCCATGCATCCACAACCTTCTCTGTGAAAAAATACTTCCTCACATTACCTCTGAGCCATCCTCCCTCGATCTTCAAATTGTGTCCCCTTGTTCTTGCACATATCTTTTTCTGAAAGATGCTACTCTCTTGGACTTTGTTGATTCCCTTGAGGTACTTGAAAATTTCTATCATGTCCCCTCTCTCCCTTCTTTCCTCTAGAGTATACATATTAAGCTCCTTTAGTCTTTCATCATATGTCTTCTGGGTCAGTCCTCCCTAGGTTGTCAATAACCTGTGCCACCACACCTTGATGACCCAGGGTCCTCTTTCAACCCTTGAGATGATAACCAAGCTCTGTCAATACCATGTACTGTGATTTTATGAACAACTTGTCAAAATGTAATGTTCCGTTTTGAAAACTTTGTACAATCTGTCTTGATGTAATGTTCTGCTGTGACTGACATGGAGCCTTTACAAAGGAGCCTTTGACTCAAAGGATTGTAATTCCAAAATTTCAATAAAATGAAAAATAAATAAAGTACAGAACCTTGGGGAACACTGGTTTGGATGGGGAGGGGTGAGGCGAGGGTGTTTCCAAATTGGACCTTTGGCTGCCTGTTGAGTAAATAGGAGCTGAACCAATTGATTGTGGGTTGGGATAGCCCAGACGTGTATAGTTTGCAGATCAGAAGGAGGTGGGAAACAGAATTGAAGGCCTTGGCCAGGTCCACAAAGATGGTAGCGGTGACATGGCCTTGATCCATTGCAGAGTGCATATGGTCTGTGACTCGTAGCAGAGAGGTAGTAGTGAAGTGGTATTTCCTGAAGTCTGATTGGTAGAGGGAGAGCATGTCAGTGGCTGTTAGTTGGTCTAGAAGCCTAGAGTGTATCAGAGATTCTTGCAACTTGGCAAGAGAGGGCAAGAGGGGGATGGGTCTGTAGTTGCTGAACAAGGTCGGATCCCCGCCTTTGTGGAGAGGTATCACTTTAGTGAGTTCTATGCCTGGAGTACCGTGCCTGATGAGAGAGAGAAATTTTGGAGGTGGGCAAGGGAATAGGTTATGGCTGGGGCTGAGATGTGGAGGAGTTTAGGGTGGAAACTGTCGGGGCTAGATTTTGATGGATTCAAGGACATGAGTGCCTGATAGACTTCTGTGGTCAATATGGGAGGGAAGTTAAAACCATGTTCAGGTGGAGCAGAAGGGGAGCCCAGTGGGGTGGTGGTGGGGGTTGTCTGGGAGTGCACAGGTTATGAAGAATTTGTTGAAAGATTCAGCTATAGAGGTAGGGTCAGAGGTGGGCGAGCCATCAAAATTGAGGGCTGGGGGCTGGTTTTGCAGGAGGGTCCATGAGGGAGTGTATTACCTTCCAGAAAGTGGTTGGGGAGCCTGAATTTGCCTGGAGTTGCTACTTGAAGTACTCAGGTTTGGCTTGACAAATTGCCTTGGTGCAAGCATTTCTGTGTGATTTGTAGAGCTGGAGGAGAGCAGGGGACATGGACGATTTGAATTGTGCCCAGGATTTGTCCCAGGTTTTGCAGACGGATAAATGGTCTGAAGTGATCCAGGGATGGTGGATATGCTTGAACCTGGCCTTTTTAAGGGGGACATGGGTGTTCAAGATCTGAAGTAGGGTATTTGAGAAGCTGTAGAGGGACGATTCTACATCAGGGGCCTGGAACAATGGGAACCAGTCAGCACAGTGTAGGTCTTGGAAAAGAGTAAAGGAGGTCAGAGTGTGGAGAGGGCGGTACCAGAATCATTTGGGGGTTGATTGGGGGGGTAACTGCTTTTCTTACACAATAGGTAATACAGTGGTCACTGAGGGCATCTAACAGGATGCCAGTAGCTGTGATGCAATGGGGGTGTGAGGATAGCACCCAGTCAAAGAAGGAGTGGTTATTGGACTTGAGATTTAGGCGAGTTGGTTCCTAAATCAATTGAGAGAGGTTTAGGGTCTCAGTCTTGAAGAGGGTTGATTTATTGGAGGGGGAAGCATGGCTAGGAACTGGAAAACCACAGGTACAGTCCATAGTGGCAAGAAATATTTGCTGTCTAACCATAAGCAAATCACCAGTGCTCCACTTCAGACAGTTGCAAAAATGGTTAAAGCAAGAACCCATTGGAAATGAGATGTGACAAGGCCATCATATATGTACCCCCCAGTTCACATTAAAGTAATGCCTTTTGAGCTGAAGAGCCCTGTAAGGCCTTGTTCACACTAGGGTATTTAAAATGGTTTAACAAGCTTATACCATTTTAAAGAGCCCTAGCATGGTTTGTGTTCGCACTACACACACTTGCTAATCCATTTTTTAAAACAGTGTTTAAACCCTGGTAAGACCTAGACTTAAACACAGTTTTAAAAATGTTTCAGGAGTTAAATTGGACTAACCTGCAATGCGAACGCTCTGGTGTGGTTCCCGTTCGTGAAGCCGGATGTCCCCGATTGGGAACCGGTTGATGGTTAATCCATTCCCAAGGCAGTAGTGCAGATGCTGTAAACCATTTTTAATAACAGTTTACAACATGCTACTGCTAGTGAGAACACAACAACATGGATGCTACAGCACAGTAATTAATCCGTATTAAAAAACATTTTAAATTACCGTGCTGTGAACACAGCCTCTAAGTGCCATTAAGAGTTCTCCTTAGATTAATTTTGAATTCTGCGCCCCCCCCCCCAGAAATTCTTATGGCATGATGTCCCTTGGATGTTGCATCTAAGCTGAACAGGACACCACTAGAAAGGAGATATTACATATAACTTGTTTGCCTGTACATTCTGTAATGTTATGGGTCATACGTGAAAAATAGGAATTTTTTGTCTAGTGTGCTTACCTGGTTAATAAAAAAACTAAATAAATACAAATCTTAGCCTAGCCAGTCTTGGTAAGTAAATTGTTAAAAAAACAAAACCAAAACATGGCTGGAAGACACCAGCTTTTCCCAGTTGTCACCCCCAAAGGCAGCAAGGTTTAGTGGTTGGAGCACTGTTAGGAACCGGGAACTCACAAGTTCAAACCATACTTCAGCCAGATACTGTGTTGTAACCCTGAGCAAGTTACTAAAAATGAGACATTGCATCTAAGTTGGACTATGCTGCCTAAATAAATCGTAAAAATGAATAAATATCAGAACCTGTTGCATCTTAGCTGGGCTTTCTTTAGTAAACAAATTGCCAAAAAAAAGAAAATAAAAAAAGCATGTTCCTGAAAGTTACTTTTCTATACACACTAAGCATAACAATGTCTCTTATACAACACGCCAGCAAACATTAAGGCAGTCACCAATGCTTGTCTTTGTTGTGTATCAGCTTGCATATGAATGTTGACTCAGTGTAAATCACCACCCACATACACACGCTCAGACGCACATCGCGCATACAGTGACTGTGTGCACGCGCGTACACACAACAACAACACACACACACACACACACAGCTGGAATGGAGTTTAGTAATTAATAAGTCTCTGTGATTGGAATGCATTCTGCTTAAGCAGCTTTCAAACCTACTCACACGCCTCAGTTGGCATTAATTTGGATTGACTGTCTGCAGCATAGAAATAATACTGTAGTTATATGGTCTGCAAACCTACACCATGCCCTATCACTGACCTCAGCACTGAATCACTGAGTAAATGTAACACTAATCTCTAGTAAATGCAGAAAAAAAATACACATGACAACAGGTGCTACAAGTTGCACTTGCTGGTACCTGAAAATACAAATATCCTGTAACCTATCTGGTCAGCTTACCTATGAGTAAGCCATAAGTAAACATCCAGCTAACCTAAGCACAGAAATAAATAAAAAAAAAACACCACACCTACCTGTCAGGGAATATATTTTCAAGTCTGCCACCATATTGCCTCCTTGTCTTCTTCCTGGTCTCATAGGCCACATCCACAACTTCAGTTTGTTCTGTACTCTTCTTTCTCCACCCAGCCAGGATAACTTCAGTGCCTCCCCTCCCCACTATCTGTCCAACAGTACACCCAGTCAATCCAGTTCTCTGTCCCACTGATGGGCATAAAATGAGGTGCAGCCAAACTCAGACAATGACTCATTTTCTGCCTGCTCCCAAATCTCCTTCAAGCACTACCCACACTGCACAATTCCAAACCACGGCACCTAGCCCAGCCTGCCTTGTGTGTTTCACTTCCAATCATGTTACATAGATACATAGACAGTGTCGGCAGATAAGGGCCTATGGCCCACCCAGTCTGCCCATTTGAGCTTGTAAGTTCAGTTTATGTTTTCCTAGAAGTCTGTTGCCCCTTACCCCTGACCTCCAGAATTCCTTTATGTCTATCCCATGCATTCTTAAATCCCGTGATTGTTTCAGTCCCCACCACTTCCTCTGGCAGGGTGTTCCACTTGTCCACCACCCGTTCTGTGAAGAAATTCTTCCTCATGTTTCCTCTGAATCATCCTCCCTCCAACTTCATCCCATGCCCTCTAGTCCTGGAACATCTTTTTCGCTTAAAAATAGTGTATTGCTGCACCCTGTTCCTCCCTGTGAGATACTTGTATGTCTCTATCATATCCCCTCTCTCCCTCCTCTCCTCCAGGGAGTACATGTTCAGTTCCTTCAACCTGTCTTCATAGGACTTGTGATGCAATCCATGCACCATCTTTGTTGCCCTCCTCTGAACCTTCTCTACCCTGTCTATGTCCTTACGTAGGTATGGTCTCCAGAACTGTACACTGTACTCCAGGTGGGGCCTCACTAGTGTCTTGTATAGCGGAATTATGACCTCCCTTTCCTGCTGGTGATGCCCCTGCCTATACATCCCAGCATCCTATTTGCTTTACCTGCTGCCTTGTCACACTGTTTCCTACCTTGAGGTCATCAGAGATGATAACCCCAAGATCCCTTTCCTGCTTGGTGCATGCTATATCCTCACCCCAACTGATATATTGTGCCAGGGTTTTTGTGCCCCATATGCATTATTTTGCACTTTGCATTGAATTTCAACTGCCAAACTCCTGACCATTCTTCAAGTTTCTGCAGGTCCCTTCTCATTCTGTCTACACCCTCTGGTGTGTCTACTCTGTTACAGAGCTTTGTGTCATCAGCTAACAGTGAAATTCTGCCTTCTAGGTCCCTGCAATGTCACTGATGAAGTTGTTGAATAGAACCGTCCCAGCACTGATCCCTGTGGTACCCTACTGGTCACTCTTCCCTTGTGGAGTGACAGCCATTTACCACCACCCTCTGTGTCCTGCCACCCAGCCAGTTACCTACCCACCACACTACTGTCCTGCCCACACCCATATTCCCAGTTTGTGTAATAGTCTTCTGTGTGGCACAGTGTCAAAGGCCTTGCTGAAGTCCAGATAGGCCATGTCCACTGCCCTCCCCTGATCCACCTCCCTAGTCACCCAGTCAAAAAATTCAACAAGGTTGGTCTGACATGACCTCCCCCTGGCAAAACCATGCTGCCTTGGGTCCTGTAGTCCATTGACAACCAGATGTTCCACCAATCTCTCCTTCAGTAGTGCTTCCATGATCTTCCCCACTACCGAGATGAGGCTGACTGGTCTGTAGTTCCCTGCTTCCTCTTTGTTCCCGCTTTTGTATAAGGGGCCTACATCTGCTGTCCTCCAGTCTTTGGGTACCTCCCTGTTTCCAGTGATCGGCTAAACAGGATAGCCAGAGGTTCAGCCACCATCTCTCTTAGTTCTTTGTTCATGCTAACATCTGAAATGCTGTTCTGGTTCTTCAGTCTGTCCCAGTCAGCCGTTTCTTGGTCTCAATTGATATTACAGCTACCTACATTTAAAAACTCACAGCTCCTGATATCCTTCTTTTATACACATCTCTCTCTATTAGTCCCCGTCTCCCATGCTGTTTTCTCTCTCACTCTCTCTCGCTCTCTCTCTCTCTCGCTTTCTCTTTCCAGACCCATTATAGTCTGTGCTGGCACTAACAGCTCTTTCAGTCATAATTAAAAGAAAAAAAACTCACATTTTTAGTGTAGATCTCATTAGTTCAACTAGTGACCTTAAAAAACGGACTGCCTCAGTTAGTCAAGTAAGGGGAGAATTGGGGGGGGGGTTACAGCAGTGTTGGCTGACTGGGGAACTATTTTTCATATAGAGGAAGGATATTCTAATAAAATTAAATAAAAACACTTGAATATATAAATTCAGTATATATTTTAACAGTTATTTTTATTCTGAATAGGGGATTATTTTTGATATGGAGGAAGGATATGCCAATAAAATTAAATTAAAACACTTGAAAAATATAAATGTAATATATAGTGTAACAATTATTTGTATTCTTTCAAAGGGCCCATTGCATAACCACAATAAAACACTCTAGGGTGCAAGTCATTGGTGAATTCACCCACTGCTCATGTGATTGAAGTCACTTGGCCTCCAACCTCATGACACAAGACATGGGTATGTCCCCCAATAACCCACACCCTCAAATGCCTTATTGCTTAATTATCATAGTTTCAATATGCAGTGAGTACAAGATGCTTTAAAATGCACCAGTTTGGGATATTTGTAAAATCCCTTTGTATGTTTTTCTAAATTACAGATGAACTTGGTGCAGTAGAATACAGGACAGTAACATTAACATACACATGTATGTTACAGCTGCTGATATCTACATATATGCATATGTACAAACATACATACATATAATGCAGTGAGAACACAGACTGTCTGGAGTTCGTACATATTCCTAGTTCATCCATGGTATAAAAACAGGATTCATTTTCATTTTTTTATAATTCACTGTGGAGTTGCAGCCTTTCATCACAGATTGTGGTCTGCCACTAATTATTAATTAGTGCCCAGTGCACTCTTCTAAAAGAAATGCTGTCACCTTCAACAGATTACAGACACAGAAATAAAATAGTTCAGCAATGGAATTCTCCTTTCGAATGCTGCATCTCTTCATTGTTGTGCTCATGAACACACAGATATTTTCAATTGCTAGACCTTTACATTTCAGCTGGATCCAGACTGAAATGGTATTACTTTAGCCCAGATAACATCTTACTAACTCCAGCAAGCTCTCCTTTCTCTTCCTTACTGTTTCTGCCATTATTGTTTCAGGCCATGTAAGGAAAGGTTTCTTTTGTGGCTATAAACAGCTCTCACTGCCTCAGTCCAGTCTCCCTCACTCTGTCATTGCCAATCTCTCACAGAGGCTCTGTCATTGAACCCACCTGTCAGCAGAGGCCTTCCTTGAAGTAAACTGCTTACACAGTGTGGGAAATGTCACAGCTAAAAACTGAGAATCAACATTCATTCGTAGACACATGAGGAAAGAGCTATTCACGTTGGCCTTCATTAATCAGAGAGCTGTCCGCTCCCATTGGAAACAACTGGGAAATTAATTGTATTGGGCAGTTAACTCTGCATCCAAATTCTTATATAACGTTCATTTCATTGTGGCTAATTTATAATGTTTTTCAAAAAATATGTATGAAGTTGATCTACTTGGAATGTAAACTGACTTTGTCAGGAAGTAGAGTGTTGTTTTGATCAGAGTGTATAACCACAAACCAGGCGTTAGTGCTCAATTGTCAGCAGAGCCACTGGCTCACTAAAGTGGCTAAAGAGATCCGTGGTCTTCAGTCTGTCCAACTGTAAATCATGTAAAAGCAGGACCCCATAATAAGTGAGAATTTCCATCTTTGTTGAGGGAAGGGAGGAAGGAAAAATATTCCCACTATAGTGCACTCTGTGTCTGATTATCATAATCAATAGTACTGTTTTTATTGCTCTGCACATGCCAGCAAAGATGCCAGTAGCATGAGCAGTGGTAGTAAATTTTATTAGTTGGCTATCATCTATCACAGTTAAAAAAATGTGATGAACAGCACAAAATGCAAATACATCAAGATACGCTAAAACTAAGTACACTAATTTCTTTGTTGATGCTTCTTATATTTAAAGGGGAACAGTCACCACCAAGGACCCCAAACTCAATTGTGGGGTTGGTCCCAATGTGCACTTTGTGTGCAAAAACATTTTGGTTTACTTAATGTTTACTGTAAATTGTATCAGACCAATTTTGCTTAGTTGTAATCAGATATGTTCTGTTATTACAAATCTCAAACTCCCCTGCACTAGACATGAGAGCAGCGGGCAGCAGTGACATAATTCAGTAGCCTTCAATGCATGTTAGAGTTTATATAAGCTCTGATCTTTTGTTTGCTGGTCCTACTGTCCTCTGTGGGCTATGTGCTGTCACAGAGGACTGTAATTAGCCCCTGAAACATAGAAACATAGACTCTGACAGCAGATAAGGACTGACTGGCCCACCTAGTCTGCCCATTTCTCTACCTATTGGATAAGCTGCAGATTCTGATTGACCAACAGCCTACTTCCTCCTACCCCCCCACTATAATTGCCTTATGTCTGTCCCATGCATGCTTGAATTCACCCACTGTTTTTGACCCCATGACCTCCTCAGGAAGGCGGTTCCATGCATCCATCACTCTCTCCATGAAAAAATATTTCCTCACATTGCCCCTGAGCCGTCCCCTCTCTGTCTTCAAATTGTGCCCCTTTGTTCTTGCACATCTCTTTTTCTGAAAGATGCTCCCCTCTTGGACTTTGTTGATTCCCTTGAGGTACTTGAAAGTTTCCATCATGTCACCCCTCTCCCTTCTTTCCTCAAGGGTATACATATTATGTTCCTTTGGTCTCTCTTCGTATGGCTTCTGTTGCAGACCCTGCACCATTTTAGTTGCCCTCCTTTGGACTGCCACCATTTTGTCTATGTCCTTGCAAAGATGGGGTCTCCAGAACTGCACACAGTACTCCCAGATGGGGTCTCATCAACCATCTGTACAGAGGGATAACAACTTCTTGTTTTCTACTGGTGATGCATCCCAGTATCCCCCCAGCCCTCCTTACTGCCTTCTCACATTGCTTGCCTACCTTAAGGTTGTCTGATATGACTACCTCCAGGTCCCTTTCCATTTTTGCTGTTGTTAGTAACCCCCCCCCACCATTGTGTACTCTTCCCCTGGGTTTTTGTTTCCCAGGTGCATTACTTTGCACTTCTTTGCATTGACTCTTAGCTGCGATACTTTTGACGATTCTTCCAACCTTGCCAAGTCCCTTCTCATCCTTTCCAACCACCCTTGTGTATCAGCCCTGTTGCAGATCTTTGTGTCATCTGCAAAGAGGTATACTTTTCCTTCTAGCCCCTCTGCAATGTCTCCTATAAAGACATTAAAGAGAACTGGTCCCAGTACTGAACCATGTAGTACCCCACTAGTAACCACCCTTTCTTCAGAATGTACTCCGTTTAAAATTACCCTCTGCATCCTTTTGTCCAGTCAATATGTTACCCAGGCTATCATCCTGGGACCCACTCCCAGGCTGGCTAACTTGTATATTAATCTTTTGTGTGAGACTGTGTCAAATGCCTTGCTAAAGTCTAGGTAGGCATATCCACAGACCATCCCCGGTCTGCTACTTTGGTCACCCAGTCAAAGAAATCTATTAAATTCATCTGACATGATCTTCCTGCTGTGAATCCATGTTGCCTTGGGTTCTGTGACCCACTGGCCTCTAGGTACTCAACAATTCTTTCTTTCAGAAGTAATTCCATCATTTTTCTTACCACTGAGGTCAAACTAGCAGCTCTGTAGTTTCCTGCCTCTGCCTTGCTCCCACTTTTGTGAAGTGGTATCACATCCACCCTTCTCCAGTCCTCAAGTACCTCACCATCCTCCCATGATTTGTTAAAAAGGGTAGTCAGTGGTGTCACTAGGTCTCCCCTTAGTTCTTTTAGAATTCTGGGGTAAATTCCATCAGGCTCCATTTCTTTGCCCACATTGAGTTTTAGGAGTTCTTTCAGGACAATTTCTTCTGTGAATGGACAGATGTCAACCCCCCTGCCCAGAGTGCTTCTATTGTTTGGTTTAGGTATCACCCCTTAATTTTCTCTTGTGAACACTGAGCAAAAGTGTTCATTCAGTATCTCTGCCTTTTCACTGTCACCCTCTGCCCACCGCCCCTCCCCTTTATTAAGCCTCACTATCCCTCCCTTGGTCTTCCTTCACTTCCTGATGTACCTATAAAAGGTTTTATCCCCCTTCTTAACTGAGTTGGCTATCTTTTCTCGGTTTGGGCCTTCGCTATTCTGACTGCCTTCTTCACTTCCTTCTACTTTAACTGATACATTTCTCTGTCTTACTCCTTCTGTGAGTCCTTATACTTCCTGAATGCTATATTTTTCTCCCTAACCTTCCCCACCACCTCTTTTGAGAACCATAGTCATTTTTTACTTCATTTTGTTTTCTTTATACGCTTTACACAAAGGCTTCTTGCCTCTATGATGGCAGTTTTGATTTTTCCCCATTGTTCTTCCACCCCTCCTTCCTGCCCATTTGCTAACTGCATTCCTTAGGCACTCCCCCATTTTGCCAAAGTCAGCCCTTCTAAAGTCCAGTACCCTCGCTTTTGTATAACTTGACTCCACGGTTGTGTTTATTGTGAACCACACTGTGTGGTGGTCGCTTGTTCCCAGATGGCTACTGTAAAGAAAAAAAAAAAAACATCATGTATATCAGACCATATGTTTGTTGGAGTCTGTTGCAACAGCTCAGTTTTATTTGTATACCCCCCTTTGTTTTTGGTATTCTTATTCCTCTTTCTAAACTTTATATAGGCTGGCCACCTATATTCTCTCTCTACTTTCATTCCCATCTCATGGTTCTGATATATATATATATATATATATATATAGTACAGTATAGTGACCCCCCCCAGAAGATTCAAATGAACATTAACTTGGTAAAAGTAAAATTGAACTTAAAAATAAAATAAAAGTTGACAATAGATAATGTCAGAGTGTAGGCACTGCAGGACGCTGTTGTTTGTATGCGCTATGGAATTCTCCCCCCCCTCCCTTTGCATTTCCTATTGTGTCTCTGTGGGTTCATTTGCACATTTTGAGAAATATTAAATTTTGTTGAGAACCTTTGGTTCCTTCCCCCGGTATTTCGTTTTGTCTTTCCAAAGGAAAACCTTCTAAAACATTTAGTTTTACAGAAAATATGTCGCTAAGCGCCTGCACGAACGGAGAAATACATATGCTGGAGGATTACAGCCTCCTCGAATGTGCGCACGTTCGCAAGGGCATTTAGCCTTATATTTCAATATGGAGCGTTGTTCTCCGACTAAAAACAACCATTTTTATGTGCACATACCTCCCGAAGCCGAATTGGGGCATTCCTGTGTTGTTTCTGGGCACTTGATAAAACAAGTGTTTTCTTTCTCAGTGCTTAAGAATCCAGGACTTTATTCCGCTGCAGCCCTTTTCTTAGGAGCTGTCCGGCAGCAAACTGAGTCCTTTTATATTACTGAAAAGGAGGTGGTGCTTTCCGATGCCAGAACCTTGATGTAAATCCTTTAAAGGGTATGAAATCAATTTCAAAGAGTGTGTATGTATTGTTACACTGATTTAAAGGGATATTGTTATTGTAAATAAAATAATCCTTTTGTAAATAAAAATATAAAGTTGAACATAAGGTACAGGGGTGGAGTTAGGTAGTCACCTGACCCCTTGTGTTGTATATAAACCAGGTACCTGAAACAGTTAGTCAGATAGTCTGGGAGGTACAGACCTAGTCTGACCTCGAAGTGTGTTACACTAGCCCATTCTGGTGTTTCAAAAGAATGTTGTCATATATTCTGGAATTATTTTTTTATTGTTTTGGTATTGCACCTAAAGTCCAGCTGGTCTTAATTTTGTTAAATAAATTTCCTCTGATGCATCTACAACTGCGAGCAAGCGTCCTCTTTTAAATCCCACACCTCACAGCTACCCACTTCTAAATCTGTGATCCTCTTTCCATCCCCGTTTGAGAGTACAAGGTCCAAGACTGCTCCCTCCTGAGTAGATTCCAACACTAGCTGTCTGAGGCATGCCCCCTGTATGGCATTGAGAATGACCCTACTCATGGATGTGGCTGCATTAAATGTGCTCCATTTAACATCTGGCATATTCAGGTTCCCCATCAACAATATCTCCCATTTTTCTGCCATTCTGAGGATGCCATCCATAATTTCCTTGTCCATCTCCTCCCCCTGAGATGGGGGTCTGTTTACAACCCCTGTGCGGATTGTGGTGCCACTACCTGTCTCCAAGGTGACCCACAGTGCCTCCTGTCCTCCCCGTTTACTTTTACCCTTTAGTTCCATTGCTTTCATCCCTTCCCTTATGTAGATAGTTACTCCTCCTCCTCCTCCTCTTTTACCCTCCCTGTCCCTCCTGTAGATTGTGTACACTGGTATGTTGACATCCCAGTCATGATTCTCCGTGTACCATGCTTCTGTGACTGCCACAATATCCAGGTGTCCCTCTTCCATCAGGGCCACTAGCTCAGGAAGCTTGTTACACAGACTATGGGCATTGGTTCTCATTGCCCTCCATTTTATGATGGTCTTACCCATTTTTTCCCCATCCCTGCTTTGTAGCCTTTGCCCTTTTCTCCATTTACCCCAGTCCTGCTCCCTAGCAACCTCTGTATCTTGGTGCTTACCTTGCTAACTACCTTGTTTTGTTGGGGGAGGCTTGGAATTTCCTGCTTCCTAGCAGCACCTCCCCCCCCCCCACACCTAGTTTAAAAGCTTGCCAATGAAGCATTTAAACCTATCACCTAGGAGCCTGATTCCCCTCCTGGACAGTTGCAGACTATCATGCCAGTATAGGCCTGCATCCCTCCAGGTGGACCACAAGTCCCCAATGAAGCCAAATCCCTGTGCTCCACACCAGTCTTTCAACCATTCATTAAACTGCATGGTGCAGAGTACCATAGCCTCACCCATGCCATAGACAAGCAGCACCTCCAAGACGGTTACCATGTGTGCTACCTGTCTAAGGCCCCTTCCTAACTCCACAAACTCCTCCTGCACTGCCCTGATCCCAAGCCCAACTAAGTCATTTGTCCCAAGGTGGACAATGATGTCTAGCTCCCTCTCCCGTGACACTGCTCCCGCAGTCCTGAGGATTCACTTCCTGTCCCTCCTTGCCATGGCACCAGGCAGGCATCTTACCTACCTCTCCCCTCCCTCCCCCAGGTCTACCCCCTAACAACTGAGTCCCCCACCAGGAGCTGTTTTCTTCCCCTGTGGTGTCCCTTTTCACCCTCCTGTGGGACTCCCTTGTGGAGGGTCCCAGCACCCTTCTTGGTCTCCACTGCAGTGCCTCCATAGAGGAACCACGCTTTGCTAGAATGGCATGTGAGTTGTGGAGAGGTACAACTGGAGGGATGTGCCTCTGTTCCACCACCCTCACCCTCCCTGAGCCCACCATGGTCCAACCTCTCCTCTTTCATGGCAACCTCTGAGGCAGCGGTGGTGGCACTGGAGGTCCTTGGGTGGGGGAGGCTTCCCTACTCCTTGCCATTTCAGCCTGGAGGTGGGCAGTTTCCTCCCTCAGAGCAGACAGTTGCCTGCAAATAGGGCAGCAATGCAGCCTCCAGAATGTCTCCTGGAAAACTGCTGTCCCACAGCCAGTGCATTGCACCACTCCCTACATGTCTCTCTCCCTTTCTTCTTAATATATATACAATTTTTTTGTTTTGTTTTTGTTTTTTTGTTTGTTTTTTGCCTTTATTTGTTCATGTGTATGTGTGCTTACCCTCTATGCAATGTGCTGGATACGACAGATGTATGCCCCTTTCCCTCTTGGGAAAGTGAGAAAAACAGTCCCAGAAAACATCTGATCAGAGATTATAAAAATCTCTAACGTGCACTGCAAACAATTAACTCTCCCATTTCTGTCTAATACTCTGATGTCAGCTGCAGGAGATTGTGGGATTTGCAGTAACAGAACATATCCGTCTACAACTAAGCAAAATTAGGCTGACATAATCTATTATACTACAGTAAACATTAAGTAAGACAAAATGTTTCTGCTCACTAAGTGCATGCTGGGACCTGCCCCACACTTGAGTGTGGGGTCCTTTTTGCTAACTGTTCCCCTTTAAAAATATTTTTTTGCGTCTGAATAATATACTGAGACACAAAGCAAAGCATTTATATAATGCCCTATCCACTAGGGTTCAGAGCACAAAACCAACATTAAAAAACCCATAATTTACACTGAAACACTGAATTCAACAGAAACACATATATTACTATTTATTTATCTATTTATTTGTAGTTCAGAAACACCTTTGAGAACAAGTACTCTTTTACGCAGGTTCCATATCAGTAAGGTACAAACAACAGACAGGAGCAACAAGCACTCACCATCTCAAGTGGAGCCTGGTCTGGTACAAGTAGCAGGGTTGATAAGCAATGGTTTTGGTGAACTATAACATAGCAGTCCCATTGGGACCCAACTCTCTGGTAGCATGAGGTATAACCAGTGGTAAAATGCAAGCAGTTAACAGTCTAGGAACAACCTAGTAAATGGGTTTTAGTCATTTATAACAACAAGAAGCTGATTTCAGTGTGATCTCATTTTTTAGGGATTTCTTAAATTGTGAAATTTTGGGTAGTCCCACTAGGGATTCCAGTAGCTCGTTGAACCACTGGGCTACTTGAATAGCAAATGAGCACCTTCCCAGGCTTGTTGTATGGAAGGGGACTTCCAGGGCTTGCATAGTCATACTCCTAGTTGACCAGGCAGAAGAGATCACAAATTGTAGTGGGAGTGAAACCCAACAGGGCTTTTTTTACCATTAGGCAGGACTGGTATTTTAGCCTGTCCTGCAGGGGTAACCAGTTGGTAAGGGCATACAGGGAGCAGCTATGTGTGGGTCTGTCAGCCCCACTGGCAAAGCAACAGGCTTTGTTGAGTACCAGCCTTACTCTATTGAGAACCGAGTCACTAGCTCCCCCATATACAGTACTGGAAGTCCACAGTCGAGAAGCAGGAGAACCGCACTGGAGACTACCAGGCATCTAGCCTCCCTGGTGAGGTTCAGTCATTGCCTGAACTAAATACAGTAAATAGGAATTATTCAAAGCACTGAGACAATGTCCTGTATTAGATGTCTAAGTTATAAGCTAAGGTAAATAAATAGTTTTTCAGTCCCTATTAAAACATCTCTACTGAGGAGAAACTCCTCAGATGGCATATATGGGAGTTCCAGATAAGTGGGACTGCCACTAATAATACCCTATTGCCAGATAGTTTAAAATGCATCCTCAGGATGTCCATAAAGAAACCCCTCGGTGGAGCATGGTGATCTATCCGAGATATACTAGGCTTAGAGGTCTTTGAGGTAGCCCAACCCCAAACTGTGTAGGGCTTTGTAGGTTAACAATATGACCCTGAAGGTATTTCACCACCTAACTGGAAGCTAGTGCAGCTGCAGCAGCAGAAGCATGATGCGTTCTGTGCACACTGACCCAGTGATCAATCTGGCCATGGCATTCTACTCTAGTTGTGGGCAGGGCACCAACTTTCATGATAGCCCTAGGTAAAGAACATTATAGTAGTCTAGCCTTAAGGTCACTAATGCATTTACTGGGGTCACCAGGTCCTTTTGGATTAGATAGGGTTTCATCAAAGAGATATTTCTGAGTAGGAAAAATCACAGTAACAAACACTATTACACAACAGGGTCCCTAATAGTGGGATTTGTAAACCTTTTCCTTATTTGATCAGATCTTAATGCAAATGGTAAAAGGTAAGTTATTGTTCCCCCTGATAGGAAAGAATATTTATTATTTTTTTATATGGAGTCACGCTCCAGTTATTGATAACCAGCATCAGGCATCACTCTCTAATTTCTTTATATAGTGGGCATTTTTAGATATGATGATCTGACAACATGGGTTCATCTGGGGGAGACTGCGTCAAACCAACCTAGCTGAATTCTTCAGCTGGGTGACAAGTTCCCTGGATGGTGGAAGGCTGGCTGATGTCCTGTACCTGCACTTCAGCAAGGCCTTTGACTCAGTCCCACACGGAAGGCTGATATATAAGCTAAGGAACCTAGAGGTGGGGGAAAAATGGTGGAATGGATTGCAAACTGGCTTAGTAACCAGCAGCAGAGGGCGGTGGTAGGGGGTGAGGCCTTGACTCACAGAAGGGTCATCAGTGGGATCCCTCAAGGATTGATGCTTGGCCCAATCCTGTTCAATGCTTTCATAGCGGACATCGAGGAGGGGGTTAGGAGCAAAATGAGCCTGTTCACTGATGATACCAAACTGGGGGCAGTGGTGGACAGCGAGGAGGGGAGGAGGGCACTCCAGGAAGACTTGGTGATGCTTGAGAGGTGGGCACAGAATTGACAGCTGGGGTTTAATGCTTGGAAGTGTAGCGTACTCAATTTGGGTGTTAGGAACACTGGGTATAATTATCATTTCGGTGGAGAACAGCTGATAATATTCAAGGAGAAAAAAGATCTGGGAGTGGTAATAGATGCCAGAATGAACAACTCAGAACAGTGCAAGAGAGCAGCAGCAAAGGCAAGTAAAATGCTTGGATGTATCACTAGGGAGGTAACATCGAGGAGAAGGGAGGTTATACTGCCCCTGTACAATTCCTTAGTGAGGCCACATCTGGAGTACTGCGTGCAGTTCTGGCACCCTCACTTAAAGAAGGATGTTACCATTTTGGAGACAATCCAGAGAAAAGTGACAAAGATAATCCACAGTCTGGAGGAAATGTCCTATGAAGAGAGACTTAGGGAGCTGAACATATGCTCCCTGGAAGACAGAAGGGGCAGGGGGGACATGATAGAGGCCTTTAAATATTTGAAGGGGATCAATAGGGTAAACAAGGAGGATCTGTTCAAATTGAAGGGGAAGGGGACTAAAAAGGGGCCATAGTCTACAACTAGTAGGGGGGAGGTACAAAAGGGAGGAGACGTTACTTCACAGAAAGGGTGTCAGCACCTTGGAATACACTTCCAGAGGAGCCGATGACACTGGAATCAGTGGGAGGATTCAAAAAGGGATGTGATAGGTACATGGGCAAGGTAAAGGTTGGGGAGGAAGTGAATAGCATGGGAGTTCTGGGGTCCCAGGGAATCCAGAAAGGGAGCAGCAGAAACTTAACTGTGGGCTGCATCTCGGGCAGACAAGATAGTATGCAAGTATTAAATCTTGTTATTATTGCATACACAGTAACTTTGGTTGTTCTAAATGCATTTAAATCTCCCTACATAGACAGTATGGTAACTATTCTACATTCTTAAAGTGTTATTGTCATTTATACAATGCATTCTTTTTTTTTTTATTTAGTTGTTTAACCAGGTATAGAACACTAAGCTGAAAGCTTTTTTACAGGAGCGACCTGGGAGCACAAGGAGGTTAAGTGACTTGCTCAGGGTCACACAGTATGCAAGTGGAAGCTGTGGGATTCAAACCCAGGTCTGGTCTGCTGGATGTCACCAAATTTGCAGCTCAGAGCCTTAGACCACTGCGCTATACTGCCTCCTTCTTATCACTGCCCATTTTAGATTGCATTATTGTGTAATATTTAGAGGATACCACTCAAAAGGAGCCTTGACTGCTCAATGTTCTTTTCTTGAATAAACATTTTTCTTCTACTAATAATACTTGTAACATGTGAAATTACATCATATCTTGCAGCCAAACGTAAACTTGTTTCCACTTCAGCCTGAAATGCTCTGTATGTTGCCATCTAATTTTTTTTTTGCTCATATTGAGAAGCAGAATTGAATCATTCCATTTGTAATTGTGTTGCATGGAATCCATCTGACAGAATCAGATACATTAGATTCCAGGCATTTTTTTCAGAATTTGGAATTTTGGTACAGAAGGCCAAAAATCTGAGCTCCAAAAGAAAGCCCCAATGTGGAATCAGAATTTAATTCCAATTCTGCATCCGAATGTGTTTTAAAACCTCCCCCTTCCCAGCAATAGTTACCATCCCTCCTTCCTCCCCCTTAGCTCCTCCCCCTTACCTTAGTGCTAGCAGACACTGGACTGTAGTCTTTCTAGGTGACAGTATGTCCGATCACAGCAGGTCAAATAGGCAGCTGCATGGCATCTCATGGCAGCGTTCAGTAGTGGTCATTCCTGCACACATTGTCTTAATTCCCCTAGTGCATGTGATCCCCAGCTCCCAAGAGTCCACTCCAGTACTGTCAACTCAAAAACAAAGAAATACATGTCTTCCTAATTCATTACTTTAACCAGGCTCACCCACCCACCCTATACCTCAAGAACAAGAGAGATGACAGAGGGACCGCTGCTCACATGCCCCCATCTCCCCAATCATGCAGCTGAATAGAAAAAGAATAATAAACCTTAGTAAGTGCTCACAATCTGCAGAGTCACCACCATGATCCATTGAGTTCTACCTTGTTCCCTCTTCTCCATTGTTCTTAGAAGCCATCAGTTCTATTGGTCTAGGTGGCCAGGCAAACCTAAAGAAAGCACTGGTGTTGGCCACCAACAGATGCTTATGGTAAGGTGTTTGGTGGTGGCTAACTCTAGGACTTTCTTTAGGTCAGCACAGCCACCCAGATCAATAAAACAGGGTGCTTCTGGAACAGTGGTGGGGCAAGAGAGAACCCGATGGACCCAGCAGTGGCTGTGTAGCGTGTGCATGCTTACTAAAGTTTATTATTATTAATGTAATCAGCTGCAGGATTGGGGAGTCGGAGGGTGTGGGGGGCCCTGTCATCTCTCTTCTTTTTGGGGTATAGAGTTGGTGAGCCTGACTAAAGTAAATGAATAAGGAGGATGTGTGTTTCATTGTTATGGAATAGAAGTGGACTGCACTGGAGTGGATTCTCAGGGGCCCTGGGGAGGGAGTCGTACACACTAGGATCTGGGGGACAATTTGCACAGCAGTGACCACCACTGACAACTGTCATGAGATGCTCTGTCATCTACAACAGTTACCCCCTTCCCCTGCTGTGACCTGACACTGTCTACTGCCATGCCAGCCGCCAAGAAAAACAGCAGCCTGGGGAACAGCATCACTAAGGGAAGGGAAGAGGGAGGCAAGGGTGGTGGGGGCACAAAGGGCAGCTGCTACCGGGTAGGGGGAGGTTTGGTGACTGACTACAGTCACAGAAGCTGAGTCAGATGCAGAATCAGAACTTCCAATTCCATCTTAGATTCCACAACTATGCCTTAATCAGAGGTGGAACAGAATCGGAGTCAGAATCTGAATTTCTGAAATTCCAGTTGGATGCAGATGGAATGGTTTCCAGAGTGTCTGAGCACCTCTCATTTGTAATTGATTTGGCTTTTGCTAATAAGACTTCTATATGCTTAGACTGGGTTAGATTGTTTGAGAATGTTACCCCCTAAGTATTTAAAAGCTTTTACTTGTTGCAGGTCACCTCCATTCAGAAACCAAGTGGCCCTTTATACAGTGTTATTTCCTCCAAAAATTTAAATTTTTGCTTATCTACTTACAGCTAACTGGAAAAATGCATTGTCTGTAATCATATTTGTTGTACTTGAGACATCAATATTATATCATCAGCATACATGAGTATTCCCACACATGTTCCCTCCAGCTTGGGTCAGAAGAAGTCTACGTTATCCAGGAGCTCAGGCAGGTGATTTATTTACAGTATAAGGAGAATAATATCAGAGCTCGGATACAACCCTGGCACACCCCTGAATTAATGGAGAAAGGGGAAGATATTTCATTGAGTTAGCAGAGTGGTTCATGTATACCCCTTTGATGTTCAAAGCAGGACTCCTCGTCTATCACAAGGATCCAGAAAGTGCTGCAGTATTTTAATTTCAAATCCTGACTTGACTAGAGGCAGTGAACAGAAGGTCATGTTTTCTAAGTGTAGCTGGGGGTCGATATACACAGTGCAGCTGTGCATGACATATAGCCCAGGAGCCAAATCCAGTCCATGGCATCAATGTCTCTGACCTGATAGCTAGCTGCAAAAGCTCTGCTTAATCAGTCTGACAAGGAGCCTAGAGACTGTGTCATCCATGCCCATAAATGTGACATTATTGACTCAAGAGTTAAGGGCATACAAAGCATGATGTCTCATATTTAGCTTGCATTTCCTGATCATTTTGTAGTAGTGAGAAAGGTTAAACAGCTGAAATGCAGCATACTAGGATATGAGTAGTAAAACAGATCAGATGCATTTGAGGTCAAGATGCTAAGGATTGAACCAAAGTAAAATGTGTGAATTAAAGCATAAGATTCACTGACATCAGTCATCTGAACAAATAATAGTAGTGCTTATCTTCAAAAACTGGTATTAACTATCCTTTTATTCCCACTAAGACAGCCTCCCTTGGTGACCGGGATAAGATGAAGATCTACATCTGTACTTACATATGCACAATACGTACATGTGCGTATCTCACTTACATTCATCACCATCTCTTGAGAAATACTTATACAGCTGTCATCAAACGTGCTATAGACTTTTGCTACTGACGCTTCCTGAGGGTTTCAGAGTCTCAGCTATGCATTAGTTCTGACTTATGGGATACACTGTATCTTGAGAACTATGTATCTGATTGTCATCAAGCTTTGTATAGAAATCCTTTAGCATCTGTTCTTCAGGATTTCACAGTCTCAGCCATGGTGACCTAATTATTACTGTGTATGAATTCTAGCTTGTGATTCACGGTTATGTTTTGGCTATATCTTAAGAACCAGACATCCAGTTCTGATCAAATTGGTTACACATTCTTTAGTAACACTTTTGAATGGCATCACAGTTTTGACCAGGGAGACCTATGTTTGAATGAATTAGAGATGACTAGCAGGGCTAATGGAGATTACATTCTGGAACCAGCTCATCTGAATTTGATTAAGCTTTGCATGATCAATTATTCTAACGAATAACTCAGCATACTCAGGCTATAGGTCATTGTGACATACCTTTTGAATTCAGGATACCTGAATAGCTTGAACTATTAAAAGGTAAATCCTAGCAGCTGTCTTTCTACCGGTACCTTCCTCAACTACTTACTCAACCCTGATATATATATATATATATACACACACATATGTATATATATATATATATATATATATATATATATATATATATATATATATATATATATATATATATTATAGTGCCACGGTAGTGGCATTATAGGTAGGGTTGCCCAGCCACTTCTATGTTAAACCCAAATTGCCTGAAATTTTGCATGCACAGTCTGGTACCACAGATCTCTGGATGTGGCAGATTTTGTTCCAGTCGGATGTATGGTGGCGGAGTTGTGGAGTGCCAAAAGACGTGAAAAATACCACTCTTTGGGCAATTTCACCATACGGTATTTCCACCATGGTTTGTTGCATATCCTGACTGATCAAGTGATGTGAGGATCTACGAGGTGACCGCTCCATGTATGATTGACCATGTATCCAAGACCCAGGCATGCACTCTTGTATTTGTTATGAAACTTGTGTGTTAGATTCGATGTGTAATGTTTCATTGCTGTTGATTTCATGTTACTCAGTGTATGTTGCTCTTTTCTGTAATGTAACCTGTGCCTATTGCTTCAACCTTGTATTGTCTGCCACTGTATGGCCCAGGTCGCAACTGAAAATGGTCCTTTGGATCAGCTTGTCTACCCAGTCACCAAAAACATAAATAAATAAATTCTTTGCTTGGGGCTATAGCCTAAACAGTTTGTCTGTCTGGTCTGAAATTGTCAGGGAATATGTGATCTGGGTCACTGATGTGCCTTTTGAAGGTTTGGTGAAAAAATATTAATCCATTCAAAAGTTATTCAACTTTAAAGTTTCCCATTATAGCAAATGGGGAAAAAATATATGTGCCATGCAAAATCACGTTTTACTTTCATGAAGGCATCTTTTTCTGTCGCAAATGCACTCAGTACTGTCATGTGGCTGCCATCTTGTTTTCAGTTAGCAATGGAGAAAAATCGTTATAATTCAAAAAATAATGCCCCATGGTAAATACCAACAGTTGTGGTTACCTAATCAGGGCCCTAGGAATATGATTCTGCCTTCAGTTTTTGAAAATAATGCTCAGAAATATGATTTTTCACATTTCTTCCATTGGTAGTGTTGTAAATTGAGAAAATACCCACACAACACTTTCACAAATTTGCGAAAGTATCGCACCATTCTTACACAAATTGTGACATCCTTTTGCGACCGCTTTTGCAATCGCTTTTGGTGTGGACTTTTGGGATGAAATTTCTGGGGTAGAAAGGGCTTGCCCCACAGATGTGCCTTTTGTTGGCTTGCTTATAAAATTTACTTCAGTTCCATAGTTATGGCATTCCGAAATTGAGAAATTACCCATAGGATAACATTGCAATGCCTGCAGTGCCTTTATCTTGAAAACAGCTCAAGATATGGATTTTTCGCTACGTGCAGCTTACTAAACTCGTGTGCAGGTTGCCAGGTCATGATCACAACTGCGGTGGAATTTTTTCCAAAGTTCCTATGGTTACTGAGATATTGCCGCATTTACAGCGCAAGGGTTACTTGGAATGACTCTAGGCCTGTGCTATGTCTCCATAATTATGAGTAGATGGTAATGTAGGGCCCTCCTACTTATGAATACCATTATGCAATAATGGGTGTGCAGGGCCCTGCATTATGCAGTACTGGGCCCTGCACTCCCACAGAGAGATGAGGGTTCATTACAATGCCTCATACTTATGCATAGATGGGAGAAGAGGGCTCATAGGGCCCTGCACTCCCACACATCGATACCATTATGGAGTGATAGCAGCATGATGGGGGGGCCCTGCACTCCCACAACTACATATGTTTACATTACACTTTCTAAAAAAGAGGGAAATTCATCGCAAAAACTCTGTCAATGCATCAGTTAGAGTTGACAGTACAGCAACAAAAGTGTGGAAATTCAGTGATAGGGTTAACATTCCTACCACCCCATCCCACACACCCCACCCTCCACACACCAACAGCCATCGGGGTGTGCCTTGGGGTCATTGGACTGAACTCTCACCCCATTCTCCTATACTGTACCATCCCAGCTTGTTTACATATAGAATGAGGTTCGAGTTAGGCATGACAACCCCAAGACCACACTCCAATGGCTGTTGGCGTGTGGAGGGTGGGGGGGGTGGTAGTGTTGTTAACCCTAAAATCAAATTTCCACACTTTTGTCTCTGTACTGTGAACCCTAACTGATACATTAATGGAGTTTTTTGCAATGACTATATATATATATATATATATATATATATATATATATACTGTACATTCCTTTCATTTCAGGAACTTGACTGTCTGTATCATGTAGCTCCTCTGCCTTCTGGTCTCCAGTGAGTACAAATTGAGGGTCTTAGTAGTAGTAGTAAAAACTTTTATTCATTTTGAAAATGAATTGGATGACTCACCTGAGACATGCTCATTTCTAGTGAGGTCCGTACACAGAAGGTTCCAGTTACTCCAACACATACAGCGAAGCCCACCAGGATGAAGCCCAACTCTGCAGAATTCTGCAGTAGAGTTACTGCAGCAAACAATGCAGTTTCAAGAAAGCAATAAGACATGACAGGGTGTAGGTTTTTGATTGATAACAGCACCCCACCAGGTATGTTGTTAGGCATGAGGTGCTTGCGCTGAGTGACTACAACAGCTGGGTAGTGCTTTTATCAATCAACAACCCACACCCTGAAGTGTCTTATTGCTCTTATAAAATGGGTAACAACTATTTCTATAATAATTAAACACAACTCTGGGCACATTATTAAAGATTTAATAATAGTATGTTATTTTATTTAAATATGGTGAAAAAATAGTCCCCAGACTTGGGAAGAGGAGTGGCAAAATTCATTGAACAGCAACTCACTAAAAAATGCCAAACTAGTAAGTTGGAGGGACAGCAATGTATTATTTGAGCAGTTTGGGTCTGCCTCTGCCTATGTAACTGTGTTTTCCCACCCTTTCTCTTTGTTTATAAAATATTACTGCATTGCCTACTTTCTTCATCCTGTTTTTTTGTCTGCTTTTCCCCCTCATTCAAAACATAGAATGTTTATCATGGAATGTTTACCATGGAATACAGGGATTCAAAATTCTGCTCAGTTCCACTGGCAGAATGTTACTTTCCTAACATACTCTACACACACTGACAACAAAGGCCTGTTTTAGAGCCAGTGACTCAATTATCTCACTGTCAGGGCAAGCAGAAGAGATTTCCCTGATGAGCAGGTAAAGACAGAAGGGGGATTTTTCACTGTTAGTAAAGAAACAGTTGTAATGAAAACTATTAACAATATTTAATGTTTCTAATGTGTTTATGTGAGTAAGGAGAGTGTGATGAGAAGGGAAATAATATCTAATTAATTTGTTTAATTTTTTATTTAAGGTAGTTTTATTTTTAGGGCCCAGTTGAAGGTTTTTACAGTGTAAAGGTAGCAGCCATGTTTGTGATGGAAGATCAGTTCTGGTTGCAGAGGGACTGGTGGAAGATAGTTCTGGTTGTAGGAGGACTGATTTGCTTATTGTGTGATGTGGTTTAGGACCAGGGTGACTGTGTATATATAGAGATTTAATGTACAGTCAGCTGATGTCGCTTGGCCAATGAGATTTCTAGATTTTTTCTTGCCATTTTATAATGGGAGTTAATCCATTTTGTCATGCAGGAAACCTATGACACTGCACTTCATCCTGTCGGGCTTCACTGTAGGTACAGATAATTCTATATATAATATAAATACATACAACGTGTTCCAGTTACTCCAACACATAGATACAGATAATTCTCTATTGAATATGAATACACACAGATGATTGTGGCAACCCTGTTACACCACATAACCCCATTATACACACCCTGGAAGACATACCACAATATTTTATATACAGAGATTAATCCATATAACATATATCTCAAGCTATATATTTTTCAAATATCCTTCCTCTCAGATGTACAGAACTGATCTACTACCATGTGTAGGTATATAAAGTATGTAATAAAAAACCTTGTGTTCACTTGTCCTTCATGCCAGGTTTATGGTTGTATTCCTTATAGTCTCTAAGGTAAACCAGTTTTTTTTTATTTCTCCTATTTGTATTTTGCCATTAATAGATCTAAGTGGAATTGGTAACATATTCCATACATAAGGGCCCTTATAGAAAAAATGGGCTCTACCCAAATCAGTTCTACATTTTGGAAATAACTATTCGAGCCCTTCCGCTGATCTTAAACATTTTTTCACTTTTTATGTGTTCTTAATTGCAGTTTATTATGTAATCAAGGACCTTGCCTTTTTGACCATATACAGTAGTACATGAAGGGTTCACTTGTCGTTCAAGTGTAGCCACTCCAGTTTATTGTAAAGTTCAGAGATATGTGTTCTCTTAGGAGCATGTAATATAAATCTAGCTAGTTTATGAAACATGATATCTAATATATGTAATTGGGAATGTGAAGCCCCAGCAAATACTATATCTCCATAGCCCAACAACAGTACCACTAATGTATTGACTACATGCTTTCTTACTGCTTCTGACATACAATTCCTAGCTCAATACAGTGACCCCAAACACTTTCTGACCTTTTTACAATAGTATCTATATGTACATTCCACAGAGAGCTATCCAACTATACTCCCAAATATCTATAATGTGTAACTTGTTCTAGCATTGATTTAGTCAGTGTCTCGACTTGAATAGTTGACTCATAAGGATTCATAAACCTAGAGAAAAGCATAACTTGTGATTTCTTGGGGTTTAACACCAATCTAGATTGGAAGAGAACATTCTGAAGCTCCTCAAATGCTTCTTGGAATACACTCTCAATTTGTTTAACATATGACCCTTGTGTGTAGATTATAGTGTCATCTGCATACATATGATATCCTACAGTTGTGTTGGATGATACAAAATTACTCATGTACGCATTGTACAGACTCGGCCCCAATATAGAGCTCTGTGGCATGCCTGAAACAGTTGTTTTCAGAGAGGATGAGCATTCATTAATTGATACCAATTGTAGTCTATGTTTCAGGTAAACTCTAAACCAGCTCACAACTGCTTCAGACATACCAGAGGATCTGAGTCTGTGCAGGAGGATGCCATGATCCAAGGTGTCAAATGCCTTGGATACATCTATAAAAATAGCTCCTATTGACATCCCCCTGTGCAGAGTCTCAGTAATGTCACCCAAAAACCTTTAGTAGGGCTGACTGAAACCTAACTGAAATTTGTGAAGTGTTTTGTTTTTATACAAAACGCCATGTATTTGCCTGGCTATTCATTTTTCAAATGCTTTACTAATTATCGGTAAAAGTAAAATTGGCCTATAATTTTCAAGATGGTTTTTGATCCTGATTTAAAAACAGGCACCACTTTTGCCATTTTCCATTCCTTAGGATATTCTGCTTGCAATAAGGACATATTAAACGTTCTAGCAAGTGAGTATGAAATGATAGTGGTAGCATTTTTTTTAAAGTATATTCAAAATTCCATCTAGTCCTCCAGCTTTAGTTACATTGTCACAAGCTAGTCTAGCAAAATCCTGGAATGAGGTAAAGGTTGACATAAGGGCAAACAAATTGTGTTAAAGACTGCACTGAGTAAGTCCTTATCAATTCCATGTAACTGTTATGCACAACACTAATAACATCTTTTTATTGTTCTGTGTTATGTATTTTTATATAGTATATTATGTAGGTGTCTGTTTATTATGTGTTTTAAGCATTGTACTAGGCATTTTTTGTAAACAGGGATTTTTTAGTCCTAAAAAGCTGTGCCTATATAACAATTTTTTATCAGTCAATCAATTTATTTTAAGTAGGGTTTCTAAAACTTCATTTTCTGCAGTTTGGGAAAAAATTAAATCCTCAGATGCATCTACTTGTATCACTGTGCTACCTACTGTATTATAGGAGGTCCATACTAATACTTTTGTATCTAAAGCATCCTGAAATGTTTGTGCCAGTGCTTTGTCTCCCATAAAGACAAAATAGTAATTAAATTCATCAGCAACCTTAATTCCCAATTGTACTTTTTGACCATCAATCTCAAAACTATCTGGGATGTCTGTTTTCTGCACCCCTTGAAGCTTTTTCATTTTCCAAAATTCTCTAGGATTACTCGTAAAATTAGTAGTTAATTCCTTGTTATAATATTCCTGCTTAGACTTTCTAATTCCCTAGTATAAAGGTTTCGCAGATGCTCATATTTAACCCAATCCTGGTCTGTTTTTGAGGTCTTAGCCATTTTTCATGTCTTATCTCAGTTTGTATTCCTTCTAGAATCTGTCCTGCTGGACCTGAATCATTTCAGTTACCCTACACTGCACTGTCTCTAGACTGTCTTTGTCTTTTCTTAGATGGGGGCTCCTGGGCACAGGATTCCAGATGAAGTCTGACCAGTGATCTATAGAGAGGCAGTTTCGCCTCCTTCCTCCTACTGTCACATCCCTCTCCCTATACACCCCAGCATCCTGGCTGCCTTGCTGTATGCCTTTTTGCGATGTACCGAGACTGTTTTAGGGTGCTGCTAATGATGGTTTCCAGGTCCCTTCCCTCAGTGGTATATTCTAGCTTAACCCCTCCCATCCAATATTCTGTCCGGGGTCTTGTTCCCTATGTGCATCTCTTTGCATTTCCTGGTGTTAAATTTCAACTGCCAAACTTTGGACCACCTTTCTAATCTTTCCAGGTCCCTCTGCAGCTCCCTAACCCCTTCCTCCCTCCCTCTCTACCCTGCCACAAAGTTTAGTGTCATCTACAAAGAGACATATTATGCCTTGTGTTCCTTCTCCCCTGTTACTGATGAACATATGGAAAACAACCGACCCCAGAACAGAACCCTGTGGCATCCCATTCATGATTTCCCCCTCCCTTGACTTGACCCTGTTTACCACCACCCTCTGCTGTCCTCCCTCAGCAAGTATCCCACCAATCTAATTAGATCCTTCTTCTACACACCTCCCTGTCATGTCGTATTGCTTGTGTGGCCCATCTAGGCCACCTCTCTGTTATGAAATGCCTTTTCCAGAAGGTACTGTAGCTATCAAACATAGTTTGTAAATTCTGAACATTTTATGCACATATTGCCTCCTCTGATAATCCATTCCACAACCCTACTACTCTCTGGGTGAAAAACAATTTTTCCAGATACATCCCTCCTAACTGTCTCTGCTTGGTGTGAACTCATTCTCGCTGGGTCTGCTATTGTTAGTCCTGCTGAATAGTTTAAGGTCTATATTTGTGAACCCTTTCATGATTTGGAATACCAAAATCATATTACCCCTCCATGTCCTTTTCTTTAGGGAGAAGAAACCCAGGTGTTCCAGCCTTTTCTCATGTCATTTTTTTTTCTAGCCTCTAGTCATAATTTTATCTCAGTGCTGTACTTTTTCCAGCTCCTTCATGTCCTTTCTTTAATATGGTGCCCAGGGACAAAACTGCACACACTACTCCAAATTGGGTCCAACCAGTGTCAAGTATAGGGGCATTATCATCTTCTTTTCTCTACCATGTATCCCCCTTGTAATGGATATTAGCATGTTGTTGGCCTTGCTGGCTGCTGCAGGGCACTGTTTGGATATTTTCAAGGGTGGGTCTATAAAAAACCCAACTCCATCTCCTGTCCCCCCCACTCTACAATTTATTTATAAGCCAACTGTTTGTTTCTGCCCCCCCCCCTTCAAACTAGCCTTCTACTACTGTCATTGCACTTTCAGGTTCCTCAGTAAAAACTGGTGTAATTTCTCCCCAGTTAACAGGCGATTACTACTCCCCGATGTTATGGGCACTACTCTCTCATATGCGCCCTTCTGCCTCTAACATAGCCACAAACTTCTTAGCATTCCATCCTATATTCCTGGCAAGACTATACTCAGATTCTTGTTTTGTCTTCCTAATAATGGGGAGACATGAAGCACAGGGATTCCTTACCTCTGGGATAAGACACTGTGACTTCTTCATGTTAACTCATGAGACTGGAAACTTTTCCAAACTGTTAATATCTAAATAGGGCCTAATTCTTGAAACTTCCCCTTCATTCTGCTGTGCTGAGTAAGAATTGCATTGTATTCTATTTTGAACCTGCTGCTGGTTTGTAACAGTCTGCCCCAAACAGTGTCTTAGCAAACTTGGCCTCCACCACTTTTTTGTTAGCCTTGAATCTCTTAAGGTTCATGCAGACCTATTTTCTTATGCCTGATGACTATGCACTGGCTTTATAAATTTTCCCTGAGGATGGTCCAGTCAGGTCTGATCACTATGCCATATCCACCAGGTTAATGGCTCCTCAATGCCTTTCTACCCCTTTGGAGATGGTTGACAGTAGAGCCTGGGGTAGACTCAGTCCTTAAGTGTTTGGGGAATCTGAAAACATCTCTGATGTTATTTCTGCTTCCACAAAAAGTGTCATTGAGGCAGTGGAAGTTTTATATAATAACATCCTATCTTCGGTTGATGCTCTAGTGCCAGTTCATTGCCACCCCTCAACTAGAAAGAGGAGTGCACCATGGTTTATGATGTACTCTGTTCTCTTAGAGTGAGGGATCAGAGGTTAGAGCACAAGTGAAAAAAATCAAGTCTGGATTCTGATGGTCTTGTCCTAGCTGCCCATTATAGAGAATACCAGGAGCTGATGATAGCCACAGGAAGAACTTTCTTCTCAGGTATCTTTGCAGCTGAGACAAATAGACCCACCACTCTTTTTAAAGTAGTGGATGGTATTCTACATCCTGAATCTCTCACCCAGGATTTGGGGGAGATCTCTCAGTTGAGGTGCCATGGGTTTATGAGTTTCTTCACAGCCAAGACTGCAGATATCTGGATCAAGGTTTCCTCCATCATGTCTTCACACAATTGCAATGGTTGAGAGTAGGGGTCAGCAGAAACCTGGGTCATATGGTATGAGTTTAGCCCCACTGCCTTGATTGAGATTTGCTGGGTGCTGTCTGAGCTGTGCTCCAGCCAATGCATGCAGAATCCTGTTCCCACTTCTCTAATTAAGACTGGAGAGGCAGTGATTGGTCTGGCCCTCATTGAAGTTGTCAATGCCTCTCTGAGGGAGGGTGTGTTTCCTGCTGTCCTGAAAGAGGCAGTGGTTCAACCATTCCTAAAAAAGGCTAATTTAAATCCTGATGACTTGATGAGTTTTAGAGCTATCTCTAACTTACCTTTTTTGGTAAACTTATTGAGAAAGTGGGGGTGGTGTGGCTTAGGGAGGACCTGGTGGAATTCTCCATCCATGAGCCATTCCAATTGGGTTTCTCTTCTCGGCATAGCACTGAGATAGCCATGATAAGGGTTTTAAATGATCTGCTCTTTGCAAGGGATTGTGGAGAGGTTTCTTTCCTGGTCCTTTTGGATTTGTCATCTGTTTTCAACACTGTGGAACAAGTGGAGTTGTTGGACATATGAGGAGGTTTTTTGGGACAGTAGGGAACAGTATTTGACTGGTTCTGAGCCTTCCTTCATGATCACCATCAGTCAGTGATGCTGGGGAAATTTCAATCGTGTTCTTCTGTCACTGACTGTGGTGTTCCTCAAGGTCTCAGGTGGTCTCTTTTGTTCACAGTGTTTATGCTCCCACTTGTAGATGTAATCTGGAAATATATTTTGGGTTTTCACTGCTACATGGATGATATCAAGCTATATCTTTCACTTAAACCCAGGCAGGGATCCTCAGTAAGGGTGCTTGAGAATGCTCTTTTGGAGATCAGTGGGTGGATGGCCAATAGTGGGCTGAAGCTTAATCCTGGAAAGACTGAGTTGTCAGTGGTAGGATTGAATCATCTTAGGTCTTCCATTTTGGGAGAGTCAGGATCTCCCCAGGTTTAGGGGAGACATACTCCAGGCCAGGCAGGTAGTTTTCAATCTAGGAGTCACTCTGGACCAAGGGCTTACTCATGTACCTCAGATGTCAGCAGTAGTCAGGAGTGGCTTCTATCATTTAAAGAACATGCAGGATCGCATACTTACCTTACCCCGAGATGATCTGTTAACTCATTGCCTCCTAGAAACGTCTGTAGGCATCAGCAAATCTAACTACAGTGTGTCCCAGAACGCCTACAGAAGTCACCTACAGACTTCCTGTGTGCCCTAGAAACATCTGGAGAAGTCATTCACATATTTTAATATTACTTGCCAGCCAGAATTGATTAGAATTGACTGCATAGTACCATTAGAAAGGTAATGTTGTGCTGAACAACCTTGCCACTGGCACTTTGTGTGTATCATGTTCACTTTAGGAGTTATTCATATTTGTTTATGACATTTTGTCACTCTAGAACCACCTAAGCACTTTGAAAAAAAAAACACACATTCTGGGTATCTTAGCCACTATAAAACAAAAACCAAATTGAGTACAGCTGATTGCATAGAACCGTTGGAAAGGCAATTTTGTGTGGAACAACTGTGCCACTGATACGTTGTGTGTGTCATGTTACTTTAGGAGTTATATGCATTTGTTTATTGTATGGTGTGTATGGCTGACATTTTTTCCATCAAGACTCACCTAAGCAGCTTGAATAAAATGCACTTTTTTGACACTTCAGCAGGCATAACAAAAAAAAAGTATTGATTACAATTGATCGCATAGCGTCGTTGGAAAGGCAATTTTGTGCTGATCATCTTTCATGCTGATACTTTGTGTGTATCATGTATACTTTTGGAGTTATATGCATTTGTTTATGATATGGTGTGTGTGGTTGAGATTCATCCCTCAAATCTCACCAAAGCACCTTGACTAAAATGGGGACAATTATGTTTCATAGTAAAAAGATATATTTTTTTTAACAAGCTTAATAGTAAAACACCATCTGATGTCGGTATGCTTAATTTGGTGTTGATATTTGACATATTTTCCAATAAAAAATGGCTTATGTTGACTTTTTTTAATTAAAAAAATATTTTTTTTTCCGGTTTCGACCAGCATAGAAAAAGACTAAATTACTTATTATTACATGCATACCACCATTGGAAAGGCAATTTTGTGCTGAATAACTCTGCCACTCATACTTGTATATAGCATGTACAGTTATTGAGCTATTAGCATTTGTTTGCAACATGCTGACTATGGCTTGATTTGCTTAGAAAGGCCTAGGATTCACTGTTAAAAGTATACGGGAGATTCAGGAGACAAGTGGTGTAATCTCAGAGTGAGCCTGTGGAGGCAATGAGTTAACGCTAGTGCATGCTTTTGTTGTCTCGCACCTTGACTACTGCAATCCGCTGTACCGGAGCCTTCCAGGAGGTCAGATCCACTGTCTCCAGCTAGTGCAGAATGTGGCAGCTAGACGTGTTACATCTGTAAATAGGAGTGATCATATCAGTCCAGAACTGCGCTCTCTGCACTGTCTTCCTGTTAGATGATGAATCAACTTTAAAATTCTTTTACCCACTTATTAAAGAGCAGATGATGTCTTTGAAAAAACATTGAAAAATGTAATAGTCGGACACAATTCAGCTTGCATTTCACACATCTTCTATAGATTTCTCCTCTTCATTGAGCTCATCTGTCTCTATAGTTTACTCCTTACTTGACATCATAAAGCTCTGTTGTGACATCACACTCTGTTGCTATGGGAATAACTGTGATGTCACAAGCACTGTATTATGACATCAGGTTGGGAAGAGGCAATAGGAGCTGAGGGAACAACTCTTCTGTTTTCATGCATCTGACCTCAGTAATAAATAATGGAGGTAAAAAAATACAGAGCTAATGAGAAATATAAGCTGCTTTGTGTTCATCTATTATGTTCTTCAAAGTTCTTCTTGAGGCGTTGGTGGCTCTTTAATGCCATTAATATACTGGGACCCCAGTACCTTACTGAGCATCTGGCAACCCACCCCAATATCCAGGAGTTATGTTCCACTGGTACTGGGCTGTTGGTGGTTCCAAAATTAAGACCAAAGTCAGCATTCTCTGCAGTGGCCCCATCACTACGGAACTGTTTCCCCATGGATATGTGTGCTGCCTCTTCAGTTACCATTTTTAAAAGTAAACTTAAGACCTAGCTGTTTTTTTCAAACTTTTGTAGGAGATTGACATAGTTATGCTGTACACATTGTTCTGTATTTGTAAGTATGTGATACTGTTTTATTTTTTATTATTAATTTTATCTTGGATTTTATATTTTTTTATGTTAGGCACCCTGTTTTTTAGAAAGGTGTTTTAAATAAAGTATCTTTCAATCTATCTATCTATGACTGGGTTTCAGGCCAGAGGAGAGTTTAGTTCTAAGAATACCTCCAGAATCATTCATATAATTAAAGTATGTCACTTTTGCAAAAACCTTGAAAAACATCATATTTAGACACTATGCAGCTTTTTTGTTAAAGATGTTCTGTATTTCTATTTCTTGTACTCTTCATTACTAAGGTCATTCGCTTTAAAACAAGACCCTTGCTCCCTAAAGTTGATCTAAGCCTACTGTCTAATCCTTTGCTGAAGTCATCAACTTCTTTTTGGGACATCATAATCATTTACATGGCAACAATCTGTGATGTCACAAACAGAGGATGATAACTTCAGCAAACGATTAAATAGCAGATGTAGATCAAATAAATCAAGCCCAAGCAGATTCATTGTTGGGGACAAGCACTCTGTTTCCATACAAAATAATCTAGAAATGAGGAGTAAAGGGGATAGAAAATCAGGAAGTATATAGGGGATATGTGATGGCAGTGAAGACATATCGTTTTTGTCTTCAAGAGTGGTCAGTGACCTCTTTCCCCTAACGAGTGGCACAGCCATGGGTGAGGGTACAAGAGGTCACTGACCACAAATGAAAATAAAAATATCTCATCGCCACCCATCACATGTGTGCCCTATACAATGTGCATTAGTCTTCTTCCAAAACTCGACTTCCTGTCTGTCTGGGTTTCACAATACTCTCCTGACATCCTCTGTATTTCAGAATCTTGGTTTCCCCCAGGACTCGTGGCTAGCCTTTCTTAACTTTCATCTCTTCGGGCAGGACAGGGCAAAATATGGTGGTACCATCACCATGTATGTCCACCAGAGCCTGTCTTGCACCATGGCTATCAGAGAGGCTCTAGCCTCATTCCATGAGTTTCTCCTTGTCAAGCTATCATTCTCATCCTCTGTGCCCATCTTCACTGGTGTTTTCTATGCCTCTCCCAAATCTTCACCTCCTTCCTGGTTGATTCTTCTCTACCATCATCACTCATTCCTCCACAAATGAACTCATACTACTAGAGGATTTCAATACGAGCTTTGTCTGTGCTTTTCTGAAAGAAACAGTTGTATTGAGAGGTAGCCCTGTGAGAGAGGAGGATGCCTCCTGATGTTAAAGCCTTTTAGGCTCAGAACTGACTTTGTGAATGCTTCATAGACTAATGGACTCCTTAGTTAAATTGTTTTTTTTAGAAATTATTTGTCTTTTGGGAGGGTTGGGGGAGGTTTTTTTGGGGGTGGAGTGAGAGTGTGAGTGAATGTGAGTGATATATGTGTGGGAGTGAATGGTTCAAAATTAGTTATTGTTTTAATGTTAAGTATTGATTTGATTTAAAGCTGTGACAGTAAGTTGATAAGCTGTTAAGATGTGTTGATCAACAGCTCCCAGGGAAGGTGCTATTCCCCCTCCAGGCTCTGTGATCTCCAACCCTTTGAGTGTCCCCTATTGTCATCGGAGGTATATAGGTGCCATAGAGCACTGGGATAGTGTGTAAGGGAAGGAAGTGCAGATTTGCAGTGTCTGGTGGGGAGAATGTAGCAGGGGTGGATTGGGGTGGTGGGAACCAGGAGGCACCATGGGGCAAAATAGGCCCAGGAGAGGGGTTCTCCTTGCCTGGTGCCCAAACCCAAGGGCTCCACAGTTAGTGGGAAGGCTACCGGACCAGCCTCATTGACCTATCCTTCTCGGGCAGTATGGTACAATGTCAGATCTATTAAGAACAAGATGGAAATTATTGTTGATCTTGTTGCAACATCTGATCTGGCATGCATCACTGAGACCTGGCTGGATGAGAATGCCAGCCCAGTACTGGAATCGGCTGTTCTAGCCAGGTACTCAGTGGCACACTGCCTGAGAAAGGATCATAGGGGTGGTGGTGTGGGAATTTGTTTCAAGTCAGACTTGAGCCTCACAGCCTTCCTGGTAGGTACAATGAGGTCCTTCGAATGTGTGGCCATTCAACGGTGTGCAGGTGTAGGTTGTAGGCTCCTTCTCATCTACCGTCCTCTGGGGGATGGGAGGAATTCCTGCAGGAAGTCACGGACTTTGTTGTCGAAACGGTATTGGAGTCACCCAGATGGATTGATCTGGGTGACTTCAATGCCTGGGTCAATGATGAACTCTCAGTTTGGTCAAGACTTCCTCCAACTAATGTGTTCATTCGGCCTGCCACAGGTTGTTACCTCTGCAACCGCTATACATGGCCACTTGTTGGACCTCGTCTTCTTGCTGAGAATGGAGATCTTTGACTTTATAGTGGAGCCGGTCACTTGGTCGGACCACCATACTGTGGGGTTCTCATTCAAGGCCCCCACAAATAGACCCTCCCCTATGGAGATGGTCCAGTACCGCCCTTTAAGGGGTTTGATCCCACAGGGTCTGATAGTGGTGCTGGATCTATCAGGTCCAATGAGCGTGTGCGAGGAACTGTAGGAACTGCTTCTGACATATAATGGGGTTATTGCCGAGACCCTTGACTCTATCACACCTGTCCATGTTCGACCCCTCACCTCACACCAGAGGTCCCCTTGGTTTGATGGGACTCTCAGGAAAATGAGGAGGAGGGGTCAAAGATTGGAGAGGTGCTGGCCGAGAACTGGTTTGAAAGAGGAGAAGCTTATATTGATGGCCCATTATAGGGACTATCAATCAGCAATCTCCTGTAAGAAGGCAGAATTCCTGTCCAAGGAGATTGCTGCAGCACCTAACAGACTGGCTCAACTCTTCCACACTGTTGATAGGTTGTGTAATCCAGCCTGTCTTCAGTCCGGGGGAGCTTTTTCACAATCGAGATGTGATGAGTTCTCTCTGTTCTTTGCTGATAAGATTACCTCCATCAGATTGGAAATCCAGTCAGTGCCCTCAATTGGGCCTTGCACTGAAGGGCCTGAGGCCACAGGCATTCAGTCTGTCTGGGTTGACTTTGACCAGGTAGTGGTCATAGATGTAGTGAACATCATCTGGGAGTTATGGCCAACCTACTGTAGTTTGGACCCAGGAACAATGCATCTCCTGGTGGGGTGTGTTGATGTCATTGACCTGGTCCTAGCCAGGGTAGTCCAAGGTTCTTTGGTGATGGGGGTCTTTCCTAGGCCCCTGAAGGAGGCAGTTATAAGGCCCCTCCTTAAAAAATCTTCACTAGGCTCGGACAGCCTGGCAAACTATAGACCTGTCTCTAACTTTCCCTTTGTGGGTAAGGTTATTGAGAAGGTGGTGGCTGTGATGTAGACAGCCAGTTCTGAGTGCTGTATCAAATTTTTTTTATTACATATAAAATATGTGATGGGAAGGGCAGTCAGAAGACCCACAGTCTTGCTGAACTGACATATCCAAAAAAAACCAGGGATAAGTTCAAAGGACAGGAGGTATTTAAACTACAGAGATCTGAGGTTCAATTAGCATGTTAAATTTGCTTTGATCCCAGGAAATGAAATTAGCCATTCATGGCATCCCCATGGGATTATCCTTTGATTTTGCTCTAGGTGTCATATGGAAAGAGCATGCATGGGTTATGAATAACCTTCCAGGAACCAGCTCATTTCATCAAAGAGGTTGATAGCTGGGCCAAACAGGACCCAGACGAATTTGGAAGGCCAAATATACATTCCCAGGGAACCCTTGAATTACATCAGAGAGACCTTTGAGGTGTAGATTCCAAGGCCCAGATGGGATTAAAGAGGCAAATACACTTTTGCTTTGAATACAGTGACTTAGATCAAAGAAACTTTTGAGATGTGTGTGTAGCAGAGCACAAACCAGTTTTGTCTGGTTAACCAGAGGAGAGGAAAGTCAGTGAGGTCACCTATTATGTTTTTTTAAATATTTTATTTAGACATCCTGTGTTATATAAAATATAGATTTTAGTTACACCAAGGCGGAGTTTGATGACCTCAGAGAAGGTCGGCTCGGAACTGTGTTTAATTGCTGAGAGAACCTTGACAGAGACACACTAGACAATATTTTTGACTGAGAGAAGAAGGACAACATCAGCACTGTAGGAGAGAAGTATTATGTGGATAAGAGAGCTTAGTTTGTACCTTTAAGAACCTGTTTTGTTTTTAAGATTGCATGTGTTTGGGATATTTGTTCTGTATTTATTGTTCTGCTTTGATATTTTAAAGTAAAGATATATTTTACAACGGAAACTGCTTGGAGTGCCTTGACATTTCTTTTTATTTAAGTAGAGCTTAGATGGTTATAAGTGACACTGTATTTTAAGCTTATTGATATACCAAACTGGAAAACGGATAGAGTTCTCTAAAGTCTTGCATAGAGTTATAAGGGTTCATTTGAAAGACCTGGTTGGGTGCCCGTAGGCAAAGATATCTGGCCCCCTGAAGACAGAATTATCTGAGCCTGATAATTGGGTACACTAACAAGAGGTTATCAGTTTGAATCCCTCCAGAACATAAGACTAATGTGACTTGAACCCACAAAACAGACAAGAGGGTTACCTTGTTCTGTTCACTGTCCACAAATCATATGCTCAGAGGTTGGCACTTTGGGAGTAGAGGGCTGACCAGCTGAGCGAGTTTGTGACAGTGGCCATTCAACTGGAGACCTATTTAACAACTCACGACATCTACAAGCTTCTCCAGCTGGGTTTCAGGAAAAGGCATAGTACCGAGACTACCCTGGTTTGGGTGCTGAATGATCTCCTGGTGGTGAGGGATTGGGGAGATGTTCTATCCTTATTCTCCTCGATCTCTCAACAGCATTTGACACGTGGACCGGGTACCAATGGAATGCCTGTTGGTTCATTGTGGATTGGCTGGTACAGTACTCAACTGATTTAAATCCTTCTTCACTGGCAGGTCACAGCATGTGGTGTCTGGGATTTGTTCTTCAGCTTCCACACCCCCGACATGTGGGGCCCCACAGGGCTCCATCTTGTCCCCCATGTTGTTCACGGTGTACGACCGCAACACAAACGGGGACTGAATTTGTTTTTTTTTCCCTCAGTGGTTTAAACTTCTCAGACCGCAGCACGGCGCTCCACTGGGGGGGGGCTGAATTTTCCTCCTACCTGCCTAAAGCTTGTGCCAGTAGGGTCTTACCTGTCTCGGATTCCAGAAGTCCTCTGGCTCCGGGGGGATTAAATTCAGAAATTCAAAAAAAAAAAAAGCCAAAGTCCATCCTCACCTCATTCACCCACTGACTCATAAAAAGGGGCCGTTTTTCTTCACTCGCTGTTGGATGAGCTCAATGGAGCCACGGGACTGCGGCCAAGCAACCACAACACAAACGGGGGCTGAATTTGTTTTTTTTTTCCTCGGGGGTTTAAACTTCTCAGACCGCAGCACAGCACTCCACGGGGCTGAACTTTCCTCCTTACTGCCTAAAGCTTGTGCCAGTCGGGTCCTACCTGTCTCAGATTCCAGAAGTCCTCTGGCTGCAGGGGGATTAAATTCAGAAATTCAAAAAAAAAAAAGGCGCCAAAGTCCATCCTCACCTCGTTCACCCACTGACTCTTATAAAAAGGGGACGTTTTTCTTCACTCACTGCTGGATGAGCTCAACGGAGCCACGGGACTGCAGTCAAGCGACCGCATCACAAACGGGGGCTGAATTTTATTGATTTTGCTGAACTTTATTGATTTTGCTGAACATTGTTGGTTTTGCCAAACTTGATTTTTTCTTCCTACCCATCCGCCCCATTCCCTCCTCCCCTTAAATTCGCCTTAGCCCCTCTCCTCTACTGGACGAGCCTATCATGGTCTGTATCTGCTGCCCTTTAAACCCCTTGGCTTAGTCTCTTGTCTTCTACGCTCTGCTGTATGATCTGTCTACCCATGTAAATTTTAGGGACTGTGTATCTACCTGCCTGCTAGATTGTATCACCTGCAACTAGAACTGTAAAGTATTAACTGTCAGAACTGTAAATTACTAACTGTCAAAATCTTTTAGTCCCTATAATGACTACCAATTTCTGCTCCATTGTGTTTCTACTCCCGATTATCTTAATTCCTATTGGTAGAACTGTTAATACAAGTTCAAGTAAGTGAGACTGTGGACAGGCCCAAAATCTGTAATCTGATACACAGATATCCGTATTTCTTTATATAGAATCTACCTCCCACTTGGAAGGTTGGTAGGTGAGTCTCTGCCGAATAGCCACAGTACTATTTTAATTGACTCTGTCGCACAAATCTATCTCACTGCTTCTTGGCTGATCAAATCCACTTATTTGTGCAGGTCCTGCACATAACCATCAGCCTATTTTAATCCAACTGTGTGGCGGTATTGTGGTTCATAACCTACCTCCTCCCCTCCCCTCCCAGCATGCTACCCCCAGTGGCAGTCCGCTAAGGGCCCAAAGATTGCCTACCTAAATGCCCGCAGCCTACTAGCCAACCTCTCAGAACTAACGGCCTGGGTTGCCCTCTACAACCCAGACATCCTGGGGATCTCCAAATCCTGGCTTAAACCTGCCCATCCTGACTCCGTCTGCGCTCTCCCAGGCTATCTTTTGATAAGACAGGACAGAATGGGAAACAAACGGGGTGGTGGCCTGCTGCTCTATTTCAAACCCCACCTCAAGGTGACAGTCATACCTCACCCACCCTTCACCCTTGTGTGAGTTCCTGCATGCCCTTCTTGTACTGGGCAATGCCAAGAAGCTCCACCTGGCCTGTGTGTATAACCCACCAGAGTGGAACACGGGGCCTCTCCTATCTCCTTGACTGCCTCAGTCCCAAGGTATGCACAAATGAACTCCTATTATTCGGAGATTTCAACCTTAACTGACTGAGCGTAAATGCTAAATCTTACGAACCCCTCCTGTCTGGTCTTGCCCTAGGTCAACTTATCACAGTGCCCACTAGGTCCTCCCCTCAGGGGGAAAAGGCATTCTTCTTGACTGGATGCTGAGCAACAGGCCTGATCACATCACTGCCTCTGGCCTCTTCTCTGACTCCATCTCGGATCATTCCCAGACCTACTGTATCTGGAAGGTCATTACAACCAGTGTCCCTCCAAAAGTTATTCAAATGCGGGACTACTCTAAATTTAATCACAATAACTTCCTTGCCGACCTTGGACTGTCTGACTGGTCCTCGGTCTATGTAAGCAGAGACCCATCTGCTGCTCTTGACCGCTTTCTATCCCTGTTCATCCCCCTACAATATAGACATGCCCCACTCATTAAAAGAAGAGTAAGGGGCACAGTCACAAAATGTCTGCATGGGGGCCTGTTTGCCCAGATGAAGCTCAGGGATAAAACCTGGCCTAAATTTAAGGCCTCTGGGGGGGAAAAAAAAGACTACGAGGAATATAGGCAGCTCAGAAACACGTGTAAGCTGGTGATCTGCTCCACCAAGAGTGGTTTCTGTAAAACCTCTCTCATAGAGTCAGCTAAAGAACCCAGGTGCTTCTGGCACACCATCAAGCATACTGTCAGTGGGCCTGCCCGCCCCCAGGTCTCCGACATGCATATCAATGGAGTCAGCTGCAATAATGCCCGGACTATAGCTAACACCTTCAACGGCCTGTTCACTGTTCAACCTGCCCATGTCCCCTCATCCCTGATAGGCAATGACCCGGGCCCCACTGATCACACACTGCCCAGTCCTCCACCCCCTCCCTTCTATTTTAAAGCTGTCTCCTGCAAGGATACACGGAAGCTCGTGGCTGGGCTATCCCCTCAACCCGGAGCCAGGAACGACAGTCTTGAGCCCAAATTGCTCAGACTGGGGACCCCCCTCCTAGCACAGCCCATTACACACATCCTCAACTCCTCCCTTTTATCTGGATCTGTCCCAGCCATATGGAAGGTGACACGGGTTACCCCTGTCTTCAAGTGTGGTGATCCCAAAACCCTGGATAACTACCATCCCATAGTGATACTATCTGCAGTTAACAAACTTCTGGAAAAGGTAGTATCCTCCCAGCTCTCTCACTTCCTCCACTCCCATGACCTCCTGTCCCTTGTGCACCATGGGTTTCGGAAGGGACACAGCACCCACACTGCTCTTGCCCAGGTCACCTCCACCATCAGGGCAGCGACTGACCAAGGCAAACTCACGGGTGCCATTTTCATTGACCTGACTAAGACCTTTGATTTGGTTGATCACTCTCTACTGGGGGCTGCTGTCCGGTCCCTCAGTCTCTCCACCCCTGTCCTAGCCTGGTTTGCAAACTACCTCTCAGACAGACAACAGTGCACAAGGTTCCAACAAACCCTCTCTGAACTTGTCCCTGTAACTCATGGAGTTCCCCAGGGGTCTGTCCTTGGTCCCCTACTGTTCTCAATCTTTGTTAACAAATTGCCCGCGGTACCTGCCTCTGGGCTTGCTACCCTTTATGCTGATGGCTTTGTGCTTCTGGCCAGTTCCCATGAAATGAGGGACATAAATATAAGGCTCAGCTCTGATTTTGCCCGGATTCAATCTTGGCTTATGGCAAACAAGCTGGTTGTCAACCTCCAGAAGACACAGGCCGTGCTATTCAGGTCCCGTGCCAAGATGAGCGTGTACCTGGAACCTCTGGAAGTTGTTGGAATGGATGGTGCCCCTATTAAGGTGGTAGACTCCTTCAAGTACCTGGGGGTTACCCTTGACCCCCAGCTTGATCTCTCCCTGCATATACGAAACTCCTGCAGGGCCACTAACTACAAAATGGGCCTGGTCATTGCCAAAGGGGTGCTTCTTCCCATGCTCTGTTATGGGCTCCCCTCCTATGTGAATGCCCCCAAAACCTCGCTTATAAAATGGGACACAGTGTACAACAATAGCTCCCTGTCTCACCCACCACTGTCATCTCTATGCGAGGCTGGGCTGGCTCTCCCCTAGTAACCATCAATCCTTTGTCTTGAGCAACTTCACAGACAACATCCTCCTGTCATCCACTCCTCCTGCACTCACTGATCTGCTCAAACCTGTCCCCTCTGGGTATCGACTGAGGTCTACTGATTCCTAGGCCCTCGTGGGTCGTGAGCTGGATGTCATTATCCACCTAGGTACTAATGACTTGGCAAACGGGGAGCCAAAGGAAGTTCAGGAAGAGTTTAGGAAACTGGGGAGGGGTCTCAAGCAAGTAGCTACTTCTGTCACTTTCTCAGAGGTACTACCTGTGAGAGGCAAGGGAGAGCATAGGAGTGCATGCACCAGGAACTTTAACTCATGGTTGAAGAACTGGTGCTGTGAGGAAGGGTTTGGATTCATTGGTGACTGGGGACCCATCTGGAGGATGGAGGTTTGTTCAAGCCTGACGGCCTGCATCCATCCTGGAGGGAATCAAGCACTCAATGATAAGTTTAAATGCTCGTTTGACAAGCATTTAAACTAGCAAAGGGGGTGGCAGGCCAGCAAGGATGGTGACCTACTTGCTCACCCCCACAGCTAGTAATGGAACCAGTGAACCAGAGGAGTGGCTATTCTGCAAAGCAGTGTGCAAAAGTTGAGATTAGTGTCCAAAAGTGGATAAGCAGAAAAGGGGCAAAATTCAGCAGGAGGGCAGACAGCAAGGAGAACCAGGGATAAATGACAACCAAGGAAGGGGCTGAGTAGAACAGTGAAGCAGTCTAGGGAGGTCAAATCATGAAAGCCATGTGTGCAAATGCCAGGAGCCTTAGCAACAAGATGGAAGATCTGGAGGCTGTCATGGTACAGTCAGACCTGGACATTGTGGCCATCACTGAAACCTGGTGTAATGATAACCATGACTGGGAGATGGCCATACCTGGCACAACATATTCAGAAGAGACAGAGCAGGCAGGAAGGGAGGAGGAGTGGCACTGTATGTGAAAATGACATAAGGGCCACACAGATCCAGGAGGAACAAAATGGGGAGAGATACTTAGGGTTAAGCTGAAAGGAAAATGGGCCAGCCATCCGCACAGGTGTGGTCTATAGACCACCAGCCCAGGAGGAAGAAACAGATAGGAGTTGATGCTAGCCATCCAAAGGATGGCAGACAAGGGTGAGGTAGTACTGATTGGAGACTTCAATATACCAGATGTGGACTGGAGCATCCCAGCAGCAGCATCAACTAAGAGCAGATTTATCCTGACTCCTTCAGGGTGCCTTCCTCAAGCAACTGGTCATGGAACCAACTCGCAGAAGGCAATACTGGACCTTAGGCTCACAAACAGGGACAGTGTGATGGGGGTAACAGTGGGGGAGCACCTGGGTAACAGTGACCACCAGTCATTGTGGTTTGAAATCACAGAAAGAGCAGAACCAAACCACACAAAAACACGTATCCTGGATTTTAGGGGGGCAGACTTTGGGAAAATGGGGAGATACTTGAAAGAGGCATTAAGGGGAATGGGACAGGAATCAGGGATTGAGGAACAGTGGGCAGTATTTAAAATGGGGATTATAAGAACAACAGAATTATGCATTAAGCAGGTTAGAAAGAGGAAAAGAAAGAGGAGACCATTATGGTTTTCCAAAGAGGTAGCAAAGAAAGTGAAAGCCAAAAAGATTGCATTCAGGCAATACAAAAAGACACAGGCAGAAGGGGATAGGGAGAAGTACCAGGAGAAACAAAGGGAGGCAGGGAAGTCAGTAAGGGAAGCCAAAGCTCAGACAGAAGAACACATTGCAAAATCAGTGGTTAAAGGACAAAACCTTTTACAGGTACATAAGTGAAAAAAGAAGGACAAAGGGAGGGATAGTGAGACTGAAGGGGAGGGTGGAAGCAGCGTGGAGGATGACAACAGTAAAGCTGACATATTGAATAGGTATTTCTGCTCAGTCTTTACTAAGGAAGAGGGGGTAATGGGTCTGAAGGGAGTACAAGGGTGAGAATGGTGCAGAAATGGACACAAGTCCCTTTACACGAGAAAGGGTCCTGAAGGAACTGGAAGTAATAAGAGCTGATAAGCAATGGGGCCAGATGGGGTGCACCCAGGGTCCTTAAAGAACTAAGAGGTGGTGGCTGAACCTCTGGCTATCCTGTTCAGCCAATCACTGGAAACAGGGTACCCAAAGACTGGAGGAAGCAGATGTAGTCCCCTATACAAAAGTGGGAACAAGAGGAAGCAGGGAACTACAGACCAGTCAGCCTCACCTCGGTAGTGGGAAAGATCATGGAAGCACTACTGAAGGAGATGGTGGGACATCTGGTTGTCAATGGACTACAGGACCCAAGGCAGCATGGTTTCACCAGGGGAGGTCATGTCAGACCAACCTCATTGAATTTTTGACTGGGTGACTAGGAGGTGGATCAGGGGAGGCAGTGGACATGGCCTATCTGGACTTCAGCAAGGCCTTTGACACTGTGCCACATAGAAGACTATTACACAAACTGGGACTATGGGTGTGGGCAGGACAGTAGTGTGGTGGTAGGTAACTGGCTGGTGGCAGGACACAGAGGGTGGTGGTAAATGGCTGTCACTCCACAGAGGGAAGAGTGACCAGGGGTACCACAAGGGATCAGTGCTGGGACCGGTCCTATTCAACATCTTCATCAGTGACATTGCACAGGATATAGAAGGCAGAATTTCACTGTTCGCTGATGACACAAAGCTCTGTAACAGAGTAGACACACCAGAGGGTGTAGACAGAATGAGAAGGGACCTGCAGAAACTTGAAGAATGGTCAAGGGTTTGGCAGTTGAAATTCAATGCAAAGAAGTGCAAGATAATGCATATGGGGCACAAAACCCTGGCACAATATATCAGTTGGGGGTGAGGATATAGCATGCACCAAGCAGGAAAGGGATCTTGGGGTTGTCATCTCTGATGATCTCAAGGTAGGGAACAGTGTGACAAGGCATCAGGTAAAGCAAATAGGATGCTGGGATGTATAGGCAGGGCATCACCAGCAGGAAAAGGGAGGTCATAATTCGCTATACAAGACACTAGTGAGGCCCCACCTGGAGTACAGTGTACAGTTCTGGAGACCATACCTACGTAAGGACATAGACAGGGTAGAGAAGGTTCAGAGGAGGGCAACAAAGATGGTGCATGGGTTGCATCACAAGTCCTATGAAGACAGGTTGAAGGAACTGAACATGTACTCCCTGGAGGAGAGGAGGAGAGAGGATATGATAGAGACATACAAGTATCTTACAGGGAGGAACAGGAGTGCAGGAAAACACTATTTTTAAGCGAAAAGATGTTTCAGGACTAGGGCATGGGATGAAGTTGGAGGAGGGCGATTCAGAGGAAACATGAGAAAAATTTCTTCAAGAGGCAGATTGGTGGACAAGTGGAACACCATGCCAGAGGAAGTGGTGGGGGCTGAAACAATCACGGGATTTAAGAATGCATGGGATAGACATAAAGGAATTCTAGAGGTCAGGGGTAAGGGGAAATAGACTTCTAGGAAAACAAACTGAACTTACAAGCTCAAATGGGCAGACTAGGTGGGCCATAGGCCCTTATCTGCCGACACTGTCTATGTATCTATGTATCTATGGTCCCAAAAACCCGCTCCCATACAGGGGACTGGGCTTTCAGTGCCCTTGCCTCCAGAGCTTGGAATCAACTCCCTGCTCATGTAAGGACCACGCCCTCCCACCGGAGTTTCAGGTCCTCCCTTTGGGACCACCTAAAACAAGCATCAGCCTGCCTCTGCTCCTAGTGGCCCTCCCCTCCAGGTTGCCCGGATGTCCTCCAACAGCTCGTGAACCATCATATTGACTGCACTCCTCAAAAAGGCTCCATTGACATCTGGTTGCCCCTTTGGCCACCTCCAGTGGCCACCATGCCTACTTACTGCACTTACTTTGTATGTTCTACCTGGCTGCAGTTCTGCTGCCTATTTCCTGTTTGTACCATGTTGAACCTGTTGCTACCATGTTCCACTATATGTTATTTGCTTGGGCTTTCTGCCTGCACTGTACTGTACCACATTGACTAATTGTTACCTTGTCTCTGAAGTATTGTTTTGACTTTGTAACTCTCCCGGGTCACTCCTGAAAATAGGCACTTGTCTGTCTAGTGTGCTTACCTGGAAAACAAAAGCTAAATAAAATAAAATAAATAAATAATATGCTACTGCTAGGAGACATTATAAGGTGGTATGGGCTGAGTTTCACTGCTATGCAGATGATACTCAGCAATACATGTCCTTTGCACCCGAGCAGCAGGAGATGGCCTCAATATTGTACACCTGCCTTGGTGAGATCCTAGACTGGATGAGGGTGAACTGGCTAAGGTTGAATCCGGACAAGACTGAAGAAATGGTACTGGAATCTTGACCCTACCGGCCCATCTGCTCCCTTCACTCCACTGACAAAGGATTGTTAGAAGTTCCCAGGGTCTATCTGAAAACATAGGGGGGCCTGTGCTTTTTCATTTGCAGCCCCAACCCTGTGGAACTCTCTCCCTCATCATATCCGAGACAGACCCACAATGGATATATCTGAACGGGAGTTAAAGACCTTTCTATTCAGGCAGGCTTTTTCCAGAAATTAGCTAATGTTTTAATTGAAGAATTAATGTGTTTTATTTATTTCTCTGTTTTGTGTATTTGTGTTGTATTTTAAATTGTTTTTAGCAGTAATGTTGTGAAGCGCACTGAGTCATAATGAGAAATGTGCTATACCAAATAAAATTTGAATGAATGAATATCAATTGTCTCTCCCCAGCCTCCAGGCCAGCCACCCATAGGACTGAGTCCCTTAATCGCTCAGAGATTATAACAGAACCCACTCAGCTCAATCCCCAGTCCCAGAACCATTCCCTCTTGGACTGGGCACTCTCCTCCAACCCCCATCACATTTTTGTAGCAGATATCCTGCCAGATACATTGAGCGATTACTGCATGACGTTTTTCATCATAAAAATCCATCGTCCACCTTCCGTCCTGAAATATATCTGGTCAGGTCCCTCCAGTCACTCAACTCTAATTCTCTCCTGAGCAACCTTGCTGCAACAGACTGGACAGCCATCCCCTCTGCCCCCAATACTGATGTGACCTTCTCCCTGTTTAACTCTAAATTCTCCTCAGTTTGGGACAAGCATGCCCCACTTAAACAATCCATGGTCAAAACTCACCACCACCCTTGGATTACCTCTGAAATCATTGACCAGCGCAAGTCCCATTATCTCCCCGGGCCCACTACAAATTATCACACTCCCTTCCTGACCTCCTCTATTATAGGGCAAAGAGAAACTCCTGCACAAAGGCTGTCTGGGCTGCGAAATCACACTATTTCAAAGCCAACCTCCAGAACAACCTTAATGCCCCATCTAAATCCTGTAAGGTAATTCAATCCCTTTTTGACCCTCCCACCCAGTCCAACCCCCAGTCTCTTGATAAATGGTTTACCTGTGCCTGACCCTCCCTCTGTTGCTGCTCACTTCAATGAGTTCTTCATCACTCATGCCATCCCTTCCACACACCATCCTGGCTCCTCCCCTTCCCAACCTTTTCCTCCCAACCCCTCTCATGGTTTCCACTTTCCCTCATCACTACCTTGGAAACACTGATCACCCTTGATTCCTTTAACCTGTCCAAGTCCAACGCTGATGGTCTGGATCCTAAGCCTCCGCATCTCAGCTTCTGCCATTGCATCTCCATACACTCATCTACTCTACCTCTCCTTCTCCCTCTGTGTGGTCCACAGTCTTGGAAGATTGCCAAAATTCTTCCACTTCAAAAATGGGGGAGCCTTTCCTCCCCTGGTAACTTCTGGCCTATATCCCTTCTCCCCTCTCTTGCTAAGCTGCAAGAGAAACTTGTTTACTCCAGGCTTTCCATTTCCCTCTCATCCCCCAATTCCCTCTCCCCCTTCCAGTCTGGCTTTCAGAAGGACCACTTCAGCATGTCCTCTGCACTGTGTGTCACTGATTCTTTCTTATCTGGGATGGATCAGGGGCATATCACGGCTGCCATTTTCCTCTGTCTGGCCAAAACCTTTGATTCAGTGTACCATACACTCCTCCTGGACAAGCTGAATTCTGATGGCCTCTCAGCTCCCTCTGTTGACTGGTTCCACTCCCATCTCGCAGGCCATCTTCAGTCAGTGCAGTTTGGAAGTGCCCTGTCACTGCCACTTACCACGCTGGCTGGGGTCCCTCAGGGATCTATCCTGGGTTCTATCTTCTTCTCCATTTTTTTAATGACCTCCCCTCTGCCTGTGCCAACTCACACATACACACATACGCAGATGAAAAAGTCATCTATGCCTCCAGTCCCTCTACTACTGCCTTGGAAGGTCTGCTTCAACAAGACTTCCACAATGTCCTGCACTGGTTCCACTACAATCAGCTCTGGGTCAACACAAAGAAAACTGTGTTCATGACCTTTGGTACTAGCTAGAAACTCAGCAGGCTTCCCACTGTGGTCATCTTTTCTACCTTAGATTGCATCCCAGGAAGCAGTTCAATCCATACCTCTCAACTGTCACACATTATGTGGTACGTCACTCATTTTACCTCTTAGAAACCCTTTGTCCATCATGGTGAAGGTGATATTCCACATTCCCCACTGAGACTTTAAAGCATAAATTCATAATAATCTATTATGCTCAGTTATCAAAAAACATTATAAACATTAGTGCACTGATAGCTATAGTGTTCTGAGCTTGCAGTGCCATGTTAGACTATATGTCACACATTTTGCTCATTTGTCACACATCGTGTCACACATTTTGGTGAAGATAGGTTGAGAGGTATGGTTCAATCCTTCAAGTACCTCAGTATGTGGCTTGACAGCAAGCTTGACCTCTCTTCCCACATTGATGCTATTCATGCCAAGCTCTGCCCAAAACATGGTTCCTTGTACTGCAATTTATTTTTTTGTCTAATTTGCCATTTGCAAATTACTGTCTGCGCTCACCTAGAGAGCAGCAACAACGTGTAGATTGCAATCCTCTTCACTGCTCTCCTCTAATACTTCTAGTCCTGGGTCATTCATACCTAAAGCAAATTATCAATGTCCTAACATTCAGTGGTGTGATCTGAATCTGTAAGCCTGTACAAAGCCTCACTACCCTACCCAGAATGGTTTCCATCTCCCTCCTACTCACACCCTTCCTGGTTCTTACCCTTATCCCAGTCTCCCCCTCTACACCTATTGCCACTTCTCTCTCCCCTTCCAGATACCTCCTTCATTCTGTCAATCACCCCCACAGCTCCCCTTGTAAACAGACCCCACTTTCTCTACTACCCTCCAGCCTCTCTGTTTTCCCTTCCTAGTCACTTTGCCTTTCTTTGTTTCCTTATCTCCTTCTCTCTACCCCTCCCTCCCTCTTCCCCTTCCTCACATATTTCCTACTCCAATTACAAAAGTCCTAAACTTCACTATTTCATCCGTGCCCTCCTCCTTCTTTCATCAGGGAACATCCACCCCAGCCCTGGCCCTATTTCTTCTCCTACCCTGTCTGTTTACCAAAATAACATGTCTCCAAACCCCACTTCCACAACAACCTTCCCAAATGGGTTGAAGTTCCTCCACCTGAATATCTGCAGCCTGCTACCTAAAATCGACCTCCTACAAACTCTTATGATTTCATACACCCCTGACATCCTAATTATTGCCGAGACATGGCTCAAAAAAAGCACCCCTGACAGTGCCATTGCTATCCCTGGGTATTCCATCTCCAGAGAAGATCGATCGGGTCGCGGAGGGGAAGTGGCCATGTATATCCTGTCCTCACTGCAGTTCACTACCACCCTATCTACCTCCATTCCAGCTACTTATGAAGCCCTTGTCACCCGCATTACCCTTCCTTTCTCAATCCTAATCTTTGTGGCTGGCATCTATTGCAGCCTAAGCATTCAACCCTCGGTCACAACTGAACTCTTAGCCAATATCATCTACCTCTCGCAATCTGCTGAACTTTTCATAATGGGTGACGTGAATCTAAATTGGCTGTCTCCCAAGTTAAACAAGCTATGCAATGATGTCACTGCTTTAAACCTCACTCAACTATACTTGAGCCCACACGCCCTAATCCCAAAACACAAAACCACACTCTACTTGACTGAGCACTCACAACCCACCCGCACCGCATCATTAAATCTGGTCTCCTCCCCGGTGCCCTTAGAGACCACAACCCCATTTGTATTGTATGTAAGGCTCATCACCCCACACCTCCCTCTAAAACCATACAGCTCTGGTCCTTTAAATCCTTAGACCTTACCCCAATCAGCTCTGCACTCGCTTCCACTGACTGGGCCCCGCCCTCCACTGCCATTTCAGTCGACCAAGCGCTTGACTATTTTAAGGATAAATTCATTGCCACCTGGAATGCCTTTGTTCCTTTCAGAAGGACCAGAGTCCATGGGGTTCACCTCCCTTAGATCACCCCTGAACTACTGGCCTGCTTCAGGGAGCATGACCAGGCCTGGAGAAAACACAAATCTACTAAACATCCAAACGACTATGCCAAGTACAGAACGCTACACAATTCATGTACTAAAGCTACTAGACTGGCTAAGTCCAATTATTTCAACTCCTCATTCCTGACTAACATTTACTCTCCATCTAAATTCTGGAGGGTAGTTCATGCCCTATTCTCTCCTCCCACTCGCCCTCCTCTTCCAGTTCTCAAAAAAAAATAATCTTCCTAGTTTACGACCCTGGCTCCGTGGCCACTGAATTTAATGCCTACTACACCTCGTGCACAGCGTCTCTTCCAAATTCCCTCTCCCTATTGCCACCTACTAACTTCAACCCTTTGCCTCAGCCAGTGCCTACCCTTCCCCCATTTTCCTTTTCTACTACCTCCTCTGATGAAGCTCTGAATGCTCTCCTATCCCTCAACCTCTCTAAAGGCTCCTCACCAGATGAGCTCAATCCTAAACTTCTCTACCTTTCTGCTCCTGCAATTGCTTATCCTATCTCCCTAATCCTTAACCTGTCCTTTATTTCTGCCCAAGTACCCTCATCCTGGAAACATGCTGTAGTCTCTCCTGTCCCCAAGGGTGGTGACACATCCACTCCTGGCAACTATCACCCCATTTCCCTCCTTTCTGCCCTTGCCAAACTTCAAGAACAATTAGTTCTCTCTCAACTATCATCCTTCCTCTCTGATTCCTCCTTCTTCACCCCCTTCCAATCTGGTTTTCAGAAGCACCACTCAACAACCACTTCCCTCCTCAGGCTTACTGACTCCATCCTTTCAGGGATGGACGATGGCTTAATCACCTCAGCCATCTTTGTCGACCTAGCCAAAGCTTTCAACACTGTTTCCCATCCCCTGCTTCTTGTTTCACTCTCCTCAGCTGGCCTTGCTCCATCAGCCACCAACTGGTTTTAAATCCTAGGTCATTGGCAGGACTCAATCGGTGAGAATCCTTGATTCCATCTCCCCTCCACTCCCCATCAACACTGGTGTCCCTCAGGGCTCAGTGCTTGGTCCCCTACTCTTCTCCATTTTCCTTAATGATCTTCCCACAGCCTGCTCATCCTCTTCTATCCACATGTACACTGACAATACTGTTTTGTAAAGTTCCGGAAAAAACCCTGCTGCTGTGCAAACCAGCTTATGGCATGACTTTAACCAAGTTCAGCTCTGGTTTGCTTCTCACCAACTTTTTCTAAATGCCAAGAAGACAATCTCAATGACCTTTGGCCCCAGGCAGAGACTCTCTAGGCTCCTGGCCCTACCCACCTTCCACACCCTTGATGGGATCATCTTGGAGGACACTTCCTCATTTAGATATCTGGGGTTTGGCTGGGCCAGCACCTCAACTTCTCTGTGCATATCGATGCTATCCTAAAGAAACTGTGCCCCAAGCTTGGTGCTCTGTACAGGAATCGTAGTTGTATCCCATTGACTACGAGGCATGAAATTGTCCAGAAGATGATACTCCCCATCTTTGACTACTGTGACGTAGTCTATGGTGCTGCTCCCAAATCTTCCCTGACCAAGTTGGACACTCTCTTTAACTCCTTGTGCCACTTTTCTATAGGTTCCCCTTCCCGCTCCCACCACTGTGAACTCTATTGCTCTCTAACCTTCCTTCCACTATCTCACAGAAGCATCTCTCACTTTGCTAAACTAATCTCCAAATTCTGGTTCGGGGGCTCCCCTCCTATCTCTCATCCTCTCTCTCCATTCTACCTCCCTCCACCCACCTTCTCAGATCAAATGATGCCTTGACAGTCCCTCACCGCTCCACCCTCATTGGTCAGACTGGTTTCGCCCATTATTTCCCTAAAATCTGGAATTCTCTTCCCCTGAAATATGACACTCCTCCTCCAACTACTCCCTTACCTCTGTCCTACAAAATTACCTTTCCCTCAGCTGTTCCTGCTTTAACCCACCTTAATACCTATCCCCAGTTTCTGACCTTCTTACCATGACCCCCCTGGCCGGGTTCTCAACATACTGAAGGGGGAAATAAGGAAAGGCTACCCCTTCTCCTCATATTCAGTTCTTGCCTCTCCCCCTCTCTTCTCCACCTGCTCTTCTGGGTCACCAGTGTGCACAACCTAACCCCATCCTTTTTACTCCAACAGCACTTGCGTACTACCTCGAGCCTGCTCCTGGTACACTCATGCACTATAAATGGTTCTATTGCAATATTACTGTTTTGTATGCTTATATGTTCTTTTGTATGATTTGGGGCATATATTGTAATTTACCCAATGTTCCACTACTGCTTATTGTACAATGCCTTGTGTTCCAACTGTTACACAATCTTACAATGTTGTATTGTTTGTACTACTCACATACTACTGTAAATGATCATCCTTCACAACCCTATGTAAACCCTCCCCCCAGGTTGCATCATGAGACAAGCAACTTGTTGTTCAGTGTGCCCCCCGGTGAAACATTTTAATAAATAAATAAATAAAAACTGTTTGTCTCCACAGGTCCACCAGGAGTTTGTCACCAAAATGGTGCTCCTGGTCTTCAACTGTGCAGATGTGGCTCATGGCACTGTCCATCCACCTCCCTTGCCAGACCGGACACTCTCTGCAGCTCCTTCTGCTGCTTTGCTATCAGCTCCCCCCTCATACTCATCATTGCTCACTTTACTCCTCCCTAAAAATTCTCCCTCTACCCTCCCACCACCTGATCCACTGTACCTTACTAACTTCCAAATATTGGTTTGGGTCCCTTCCTTCCTACCTCTCCTCACTCATCTCTCTTATCCCCCACCCCTGCCTCCTGCTCCCTCCACCCCAGGGATCATTGCACTTTCTCCATTCCTAATCCCTGGTCCTCTGCTGGGCAATCCACCTTCTCCAACTGGATTCCCATACTCTAGAACCAGCTCCCCACCAACATCTGCCTCTCAGCCTCCCCTGGCTCTCTCAGGTTTCAGCTGAAATTTCTTTCCCCTTCTACTCCTGTTTTCCCTTTCCCTTGGTGCTCCTCATCAATTGCCATCATACCCCAGTGAGATGTATCTGGCTGGTTGGTTAAACACTTGTTTTTGTACTGCTGCTTTGCCTGCACTTGCATCAGTTTTCATCATGTAATTCAGATTGCTCTATACTGTAACAGTGAAATGTGACTGTGTAATGTACTGTATTTTCTTTATCCCATGTTCCCTTCCCCCGAGTCACACCTGGAAACAAGCTTTGGCTCAGTGTGCCTCTCCCGGTCACCAATTTTCAAATAAATAAACATTGTAAAAACTGCACCTACAGCCATTCACAAGTGTACAATGCAAAACGCTCAGCACGTGGTACAGAGTGACGTACCCCATTGTAAGGATAAATGGAAATGACCTATCCTACTAGCAAGATAAAAAAATGTATCTAGCTAGCTGGGATTCTATGTTTGAGATAGTGATTTTATTATAGCTAATGTACATTTATAAATAAAATTTAAGCTGAAGTGTGTCTGAAATTTATGCTTTTCAAAGTTTTTTTCAATAACAACAAGCTCACTTGAATGAGGTTGTAGATTTAAACAATATCATTAAGCATCATCATCTTAAAAGGTAACCAGTCTTACTCTAGGTTCATGACTGAGAGGTGTCGAGGAATAATCTGATGTGGTCCTGATGAGGTTATGGGTCAGCATTTGGTGTAATAATGTTCAGGAAGGGAAACAGTAATTAATTCCTATGAACATTTGGAAGGCTGGGCCTGTAGTTCAATGGACAAGCAGCCAGCCACTCCCCCTTCCTGAGCTATATAAGCAGTTCCTCTCAGCCTCCTTCCTTCTGAAGCACTTCTTCTTTGCAGCCGGAGGCTCTATCGGTCTGTCCTTTGCAGCTGCTGGGGCTTGCCCCCGCCCTACTGTGTCTTGGCCTCTGCTTGTTTTTGCTGGACTTCTGTTTTCTGTTCTCCTGCATTTGGTTTGTATTGATTGCCTCCGGCTGTGTGCTTCTTTGTGTTGCTTGTTTCCTGTTCTTCTGTGTTTTTGTGTCTTTTGTTTTTGCATTCTTTTTGGGGGGCTTCTGTTTCTAAACCCCTTGGCCCAGATATTCAAAAGGGATGCGCATGGCGCAACAGTGTTGTGCCATGCACAACCCACTGATGCGCCCCGGCACAATATTCAAAAGGGAAAAGTCGCCGCACAAATCGATGCACTGCGAGCGCATCAGTAATGTATAGGCAGGTAGAGGGTCGTGCCTGTGTACAACCTGCACAGCCCAATATTCAGCCCGGGATGTGCAGAGTCATGCATGCGCAACCCCTACCTGCGCCTGCACAAAGTTACGCCCCCAAAAAAAGGAACAAGTGATGGCCACCCACAGGTGAGCTGCCACATTGCAGGGTGCAACACAGCAGCTGCCACCTGTGGGTGGCCACCCAAGTTCCTGCCGCACCTGGCGGCGCCCCCCATGCCCCATCATGGGCATCACTATAGCCCTCCCCCCAAAGTCCAATATCCCTGGTGGTCCAGTGGACCACACTGAGCCTGATCATGAACATCATTAATAGGAACCCCCCCAAAGTCTAATATCCCTGGTGGTCCAGTGGACCGCACTGAGCCCAATCGCGGGCATCATTAATAGGAACCCCACCAAAGTCCAATATCCCTGGTGGTCCAGTGCCCCCACCCCACCCACCCACTGATCCCCACTGCCCTGCTCCCCCATCAGCCGGCGGGTGGCAGCACCCCACCCACCTGCCGCCCCACTGTCCACTGACTGACAGCTCGGTAGGGCTGCATGCCCATTGGTTCACAGCATGAGCCAATGGGCATGCAGCCCATACCGTACGACTCAGTCCAGATATGTGAATGAAATATCTGGACTGAGTAGTACAGTATGGGCTGCATGCCCATAATGATGCCCACAATCGGGCTCAGTGCGGTCCACTGGATCACCAAGGATATTGGATTTGGGGAGGTTTCTACTAATGATGCCCGCAATCGGGCTCAGTGCAGTCCACTGGACCACCAGGGATATTGGGGGGGACTATAGTGATGCCCGTGATCGGGACACATAGAGGTCCACTGAACCACCCAGGATATTGGACTTGGGAGGGTTTCTACTAATGATGCCCGCGATCGGGCTCAGTGTGGTCCACTGGATCACCAGGGATATTGGAGGGGGGACTATAGTGATGCCCATGATCGGGGCACATAGAGGTCCACCGGGCCACCGGGGATATTGGACTTTTTTTATATTATAGGAATGCCTGCGGTCGGGCTGCAGGGGGCGTCGGCCCCCGACGGCTGCTGCCTGGCAGGGTGCCAGGTGCTAGTCATTGGGGATAGGTGCACCTGCATGCTAATGGCATGCAAATGGAGCAGCCAATGAGATGCAAATGGCCCCTATTAAGCCTTGCATATATTGCTGACTGTTTATGTCCCCTTTTGAATATCACAGGTGCTGTGCATGGCGCAATGGTACTTGCACCCGCACATCTCCATGCTCCACTCTGGCCACTTGTGCTGGCGCAGTGCCACTGCGCCATGCACAGTGAGGGTGGCCAGGGTGCGATATTCAAAGCTGCTGCGCTATAAAGCAGCTCCGTTGAATATTGCCCAGGCCACACCCCTGCACAACAAAGTTGAGCTGCGCCCAGGCTTGCGCCACAGCCTGGTGCAGTTTGAATATCCTGGCCCTTGTATTTTGCTAATCCTGAGCTCATGCTACTTGTTCACGTTTACTCACAATGCAACTGCAATTGTTATCTGTGTGTTTCAGCTCAAGCTGCTTCCCCATTGCTGCTCTCTATGCTATGCACCTTAACTGTTTTCAGCTGGTTCAGGCTCAGTCTGAACCCTAGCTCATGCAGCTCACTCCCGCATCCTGAACTCATACCACATACCTCATTGCTGCCATTTTCTCTGCACTGCCTGGCCTATTTGCTGCTTTCAGAGCATTACCTCCCTACAGTCTATGTTCATTCGAATTGTTACCCCTATAACCCATAGTTACTCAATACTGATGCTGCTCTATTATGTTTGTACACTGCTACTATACTCTGGAGGTCAGCTAAGCTACTGCTGATGCTGTAAACTAGTTTTAATATCTGCACATGGGTCACGGTGCTTTCCCATCACTTTCTTGTTTTTCCTACAGTGGGGGACTTGGAGGTGTTGTTGAGGAGCCGTGGCTCCATGTGGCATACTTACCTCATGTTTGAATCCTACCTTCGCTTCTAAAATCCTCCGAGTATTTTGTCACCTTTAACTGGCATCCTAGTGGGACTGGTTGGCTTGCCCTTGCTAATTTGTATTTACTGCTCCTCCAACCTACGTCCAGGTCCAACCACTGCTTCCTCTGCCTTACAGACCTACGTGCAGGTCCACTCATTGCTTCCTCTGCCTTACAGACCTACGTGCAGATAACCAATCATCTATTTATGCACAACTCAGTCTGCTCATGCCTGCTAAGCACATCTGCCCTCTGCAAGGGTCTCCAACACTCCTTGCTTCATCCAGCTCCTTCCAGATTTGTTTCTGAGGCATGCCAACCATGACCATTAAGTACCATGTCTCAGGCCTCCCTGCAGCCAATGGTCTTGCTCTGTACCTATAAAGTCTGCATCTTGAGTGTATGAAACTTGGGGTGGGGTCCTTCTCACCTGGCCCATAGCTGGGAATGTTCTTGCTCCAGGTGTAGCTTTAGCCATTTGAGACTTGATGGCAGTTCCTGGTATAGAATTTAAGACTAGCCATGAAGGGTGGTTACAGCGATCTCCTTTGGCTCTAGTATTAATTTACTAGCAAGGCACCTTCACCACATTCTCCCCACAACTGCCTCTGGTTCACCTGGTTTGTTTTTAGGGTGGGTAGGCCAGGTGAGCACCTCAGCAGTCATTCCTCTTCTCCTCCCACAGTGGTTGCCCGTTGTTGTAGAGTAGCACTCACAACCTTCCACAACATTCCTGTTACAGGGATCGAGTGAGAGCTTTCCTCCAAATTGGATTATTTTCTGCCCCCCTTAATTGGATTTCCAAATTGCAGTAGCGGAGCCGTCACTAAACAAACTATCCCAAGTCTGGAGGGAAGGCGACCTAGGCCTTGGATCCCCAGAGAGTTCTTCCTCAAAGGGTTTTTTTTTCTCTCCTCCATGTCTCAGGTCATAAATGTAAATTAGCAGTAGTCAGTGTTCCCTAGTTTCTGTAGGTAGATTCCACTGTTGGATGGAGATGGATGGTGTCCCTACTTGCCATTCCCTCTCTCCTTAGGTGGCCCTCTCAATCTCCGGTGCAAACCATCGTACTCATGCCAGTTGCTCATCTGCACATCTCATTACCTCTCAGGCTGCCTTTGCCTATTCTACCCTGCCTCATGGCTCCAATTGCTACCGTTCTTCGTACCAATACATTTCTTTTGGAGGATGCTTCCTAAGGTACCTTTAGCCAAGGGAATCATCCCATGGCACTTCTAGGGGTGGAATCCTCTTTGAGGATTTCTTGCCTTTGGTAACCCTACAGGGTGGTAATTCCTCTGGAACAGAGAGTGCAAATGGCCAAAACCAAAGTAACACAGTTGCACAAGCAAAACACTATACTGGCTGCATAAGCCATTGAATTGGAAGGCTGGGGCTGCAGTTCAATGGAAAAGCAGCCAGCCATTCCCCCATCCTGAGCTATATAAGCAGTTCCTCTCAGCCTCCTTCTGAAGCACTTTTTCTTTGCCCCACCATCCTCCCCCTCCTCCTCCAGCGGCATTCCCTCTCTCCTCAGGATGCTTCCTAAGGTACTTTTAGCCAAGGAAATCGTCCCGTGGCACCTCTAGAGGTGGAACCCTCTCTGAGGGTTCCTTGCCTTTGGTACCCCTACAGAGTGGTAATTCCCCTGGAATAAAGAGTATGAATGGCCAAAACCAAAGTAACACAGTTGCACAAGCATAACACTATACTGGCTACATAAGCTATTGAACTTATGGATAGTGGATTACAATGAGTAGTTCCTGACTGCCAAGCATTTCAGCCTCCATATTTAATGAATCTCTACATCAAAGAAGCTATTTTATTTGCCTTCTGTGTTCATCACCACAATGCCCACTAGTATCCCACTTACTCAAGCCCCCAATGCAGCCTCCGCTACCCTCCAGACTCGCCCCTCATTGCCTGCATGGAGACCTTCCCAGTATGGAGACCTTCCCAGATCTGCAGTCATACATCCAGGGCCTGCTTGTCACTGCTCAGGGTGCCCCCTCTGTTTGTTGTGGAGGTGCACCTCCTGAATTCCACTTGGCTTCCTCTTCCCATGTGCTGACTTCTCCCCACTGGGGGACTCCCCATGACCTGGAGGAGAAGAAAACTCTCTATTGGGTGTTGGCTGAGGGGGTCTTGTGCTGCTGTGTCATGTGTTCTATAGTGTGGGGGGTCCACAGGGCTGTCATCCACCATACCAGTGTTGCATTTCCACCTATTTCTCCCCACCCTCCCCTCTATCTCCTGCATGTTATGGCTAGCCTGGGGTAAAGGATGAGAGCCCATGATCACCCATGCCACTGAAGGTACTTCCACTAGCCAGCATCAGGATCTGTTACAGAGTTGCATAGCGAGAACCCCCCCCAGGAGAAGAGCCTCCAAAGAATGCTCTGAACCTTCCTTGCTGGCCTCTGCTTCTGGGGTCCTGGGCTCAGAGCTTGAAACCAGGTCACTAGCATGCCAGAGCAATCCCCCACCCTTTGGTATCACAGAGCTGGGTAAAGAGACTCAAGTTTTAATGAATGTGATATTTTGAAACACTTGTCTTACTTGCTGTGGTGTAAGGAGTTGTAATACATTAAAATAATCTACCATAATATGAATTTTTTAGCCCCTTCCCACCTTTTGACATCTGTCAAAATGAATTTCAAACCTCTCATTAGCACTGCAGTTGAATAGTTCATATAGTAAAAATGCAATACCTACCTTATTTGGACACTACCAAGACAAATTGCAAATATGGGCAACAGTTTCACTCTCCAGCCGGGGAATTTTAAAACTCATAACACTGAGCAGTCCAAGCTTTCCAACCGCCCATGTTGGACTGGTGACCCTTCTGACCATAATTTTAAATCCTACTCTGAGCTATGTATCCCTACTCAACACCTACAGTATCTCTCTCACTTCAAGTTCTCTTCCAGTCCACAAGCTAGATCTGAAGTCCCACACATCTCATTTCTTTCTCATTTGGAGAGACATGTATCATGTTATTGCTTAGAACCCTTCAAGTACACATAACCATAGTAAGGCATTGTCCCACATTATATGCTAAGCTTGTAAAGCATAAATTTATGCCAGACTATGTTGCTCAATTAAAAGGGTGGAACAATGCAACCTCCAAATCAGAATGCTTTTGAATTTCTTCACAAGAGAAAGAGAAATATTACCTGCCCCTTTGCCCCATCTTGAGTTTTCACACTGTATAAGGGAGAATGTTATACCTCGTCTGATCAAAAGTCTCTTGGCTTTATTAAATGTTCATGTTTTGTAAAGTTCAAGTCTAAGATTTGAAAGAATGTACACTGTACTTCATGTTTCCAGCATATGGTTATATTTTTAATTTGTTAACCTGCACCTCAAGACTAGTTCTCTGGGGGAGGGCATTAGGTCAAAGTCACCTGCCGTGCTGAGTAGCTGTGTGGGAGAAGAGCTCTTCAGGTATCATCAGTTACATACAGAAAATGTAACTTTTAACATTGTAAACTGACATCAAAGTTGCAAAAGTGGATAGCACTTGTTATTTGGAACTGAACAATATGTTCCTTTCATTACTTTTAACCATAGAGAGGTCCAAATCATCAAGCAAAGAGGACAATGATAAAAATAATTTACAAACTCTTGGGCCTAGCAGTGTAGTCTCACCAACCATGGGCACCTCTGGAGTTGATACATCGATGGCATCCATACTGCAAGCCATCCAGACATTAGATGAAAAGGTGGAGGCATTTGGCACCTGTACCACATTGTTAAAGGAAAAGGTGGAGGGTCTGCAAACCGACATCCAAATGGGAAAGGCAGGGAAAGCCCTGCTCAGTATGACTGGGCTGACCAAAGAGGATAGCATGTTACGGGGCAGTCATAAGCAACTGGAAAAACTTTCTTCTGTGACCCATGCAAGGCTGCTTGGTCCTCCCCCACACAAAGATATGGAGGGAGTGGACCCAAAAAACTTTCTGACTGGGTAGATTTCATAGGTGCTGCCAGAAAATTTCTACCTGTACGTTCAACATGCACATTGGATCCCGCTGAAGAGAGTGGTTTTGGTGGGTAATGCTGCTAATGATTACAAGGAGCATGGAGGAGAGAGAGATACAATATTGCAAACTGCAGTGCAGAACAGAGGAGTGCATTATGAGAAGGCCATCATACTCTCTTTTTCTCCAACAATCAGCTTCAGTATTCCACAGCGCTAGAAGAGTTCTGACAGTGTCAGGGACCATTTATGAGAACTTAGAATAAACCACTATTTGTTACTGCTGGCCCATCTCAAGCTGCACTATGGAGATAACACTCTCCAATTTTCAAATCAGGACAATGCTATGAATCTGGTGGAGAAAATGCTCTAGGAATTTTCTACCAGGATGATAACTCGAATTCAAATTGATCTGGCCCTGATTACGGAAGCATTGTTTTGCTGTCAGTAAAATATTAAATGGATTTTTCATCCTATTGACTCTGAAACTGGCCTCTTGTGGGAAAGGGTAAATGTACTGGGTTATGTGTATGGGTAGGGAATGTTTGACAGTCTTTGGGATTTTGTATGCATAATCTCCATTTTATGAATTCAGTACTGTGATTTTGCACCATGCAATGTCTGTTTAAGCCCCCAGCTGTCCTTGGAACTGCTTCTTTTCCCACATTTGGGTCCTTAAACCTTGGCAAATTGATACTGTATTTCTGGATATATTTACTGCTGACCGTACTTGCTGTTATTTTGGTTCTGCTTGCTGGCATACTGTAGAGAAATCTCAATCAGTAAATCTTGAAATGCCATTTTAAAACCTTGGTTTACATTATCATTGGAATTTATACATAAGGCATTTAACTCACCACATATATAAGATTTGCATATGATCTACCAATTCAAGGCACATAGCCATTAATAGTCAGTGGAGACTTGTTAATAACTATGAATATAAACTTTTCTTAAGCCTGAGCAACTGTTGACATCTGATATTAGTGTAATGTTTTGCATTGTTCTTCTTGTACCCTACAGCGTTGTAACAAGATAAGAGATGCTGCTGCAACTGTAGTCTAAGATGTTGTTAATGATGATCTCACCCGTTGTTGGGGCTTATGTTTGTTTTGATGGTGTTAGTCTTTGGTAACCAGGTAAGGCCCACTAGACATAATGCCTGCTTTCAGGGGTGACCCAAGAGCACAGCAGATTAAGTGACTTGCTCCGGCTCACACAGTATGCGACTGGAGGTTCTGGGAATCAAACTCAGGTCTGCTGGCTATACCAAGCTCATCTCAGCTTGTTATTCTAATTTCTAGGCTATACTGCCAGCAATATGTGCTATTGTATTATACAAAATTGTAATAGACTATTAGTTAAACACTGGTTCTCTGTTCCAATATTATAAAACATCGGCAGTCACTGCCCTTTGCCTGTCAGTCGGGACAGACTTTCTATGCTGAAGATCTAGAGGCCATATCCATTTCTCAGTTTCTGTACCAAAGAACTGATTGATTCTTAGGCTTGACAAAATATTCCACCACCGCAGAGTTCAAATCCAACCTGATTCCTGCATTCATATAAGCAGTAAATGCCCTAGGTGATTGCGTCCCAGCTGAGCATCCCACTGATAGGTTGATACCTCATGCTGCACTTGGTGCCTGCCTCAGGACAGGGACTCCTGCTGAATGTGAGGCCCTCTCCTGCTAGCTCAGGCCATACCAAAGCAGAGGTTTGGAAGTGGCTATTTACAGTAGCTGCAGCTACTCTGGCTTCATCATGGGATTCCATTTTTTCTTTCTTTTGTGCTGCCATGCCATTTGCATCAGCTGTTCTTGAATTTGAGGACTGCATAGTTAGACAGGTACAGTGGAGTCAGCCAGTATGCAACACTCTGTGATACAAATGTCACACTATACTGCATGACAAACTGGAGTAATTGCCACTGGATTTACTACTTTTTTTTTCTGTTTTGTTTCTCCCCTCTCGAATGTCCATCTTTATGGAGGGTGCCATAGTCCCATCTCCCCCCGATGTCCACTGGGCCTCACCAATCATCTTCTCTGAGGGCTTGCCCTCCCCAGCAGGGTCCCGGCCCCCACTGAAGACCGGATCCAGTTCTGGTCGGCGTCCCAGATGGTCAGGGAGTGAGACATGTGAGCCCCTCCTTCATCCAGCCATCAGAGATATTTTTTCCTCATCCCCCAGAGAAAGGGCATGTAATGATGCCAGTGGCAGTGTTGCACACACTCCCATGCACAGCACATCGGGCATCTGCTCCACCTCAGACCATCATGTACAGTGTTGATCTGCCAGCTGCCAGCCCCTGCTAGGGGCCAGGCAAGCACTGACAACTGATCCCCCTTCCCCAGAGGAGGAGAACTGCCCTTGGGATGCTCAATCCTCCTCTTCCCTGGCCAATCCCAGTAACCCGCTCACACCATATACACAGGTCACTGGCATGGCAGGAGGTAAGGCAGGATGATTCAGCCCTCCACGCCACTGGGCTGGCCCTAATTGCCACTGGATTACATTGTGTTCTGCATAATTCTTCAGTATGTCACTGGCAGAAACACAGATAAGAGGAATGCATTCTGGCTGACTCCACTGTATGTATGTTTGTATGTATGTATGTACTGTATGTATGTATGTATGTACTGCATGTACGTATGAACTAGTTAAGTTAGATTTGACTTCCTCACCTGTGTCCTGATCCAGCCTCCGACTATCAGGGAGATATCCTTCTGACATGTTTAGCATCTGTGTCCCAAATGAGTGGTCGCCTGCTAATAGAGGGGTCTCCTCCAGCTGAGTTCAGTAGCTATTACAATTAGGCATCCCACTGATAAGGAGGCCCTCAATTTCCTCACTCAGTGCCTATGTCCCAATCATGCACCCACTAGTTGAGAGTACCCCTACCCTGTTACTAAATTTGGCAACTTTATCCCACTCAGGTCTTCAACCGAAGTGCTGGAGCTGAAGGTAGGGATGGAGGGTTTAAATACAACAGAGGTTACAGCCATAGGAGGGGAGTACTTGTTATTAGAGAGGATAAGGCAGTAACATGGGAAAAATAATAGAAACATGAAAATAATAAAGTGACAGCAGAAAAAAAATAAACCTAATTATCTCAGACTAATCTCATGAATGGATACTAAATTAACTTCTTTATGTTTAAAGTTGAAAGTTGTTGGTTTTCTTTTTTGGGTTTTCAGTCATTTCATAACTACTGTGCAATGTCAAATTCTAGTGTGTGCTGTAGTGTACGTGATACACCATGTGCTTTTTAAGTGTATTGAAGGCATGTGGTTTTTCTTTTTACCTCACCACACTTACTCAAGGCATGAGTATATTATACAATGCCAGCACACATGTCATGTCCCATTTCGTACACAACCAATTGGAATTCTCAGCCAACACAAACCAATAGCATAAGAGGCAACTTGTTTAAACCGTGTTATTCCCAATCACAAGATTCTACATTATTTTACTAAGCCATTATTCCTCTGTCATCCTTTGTTGTACCAACTGCTTCTATTCTCTCTCTCCAAAATGTCTCTAACTGCCTAAGACTACTGGTGCAACCTGAGCTCCATAATGGCTACAGTCCAAGATAAAATTATAGGTCAGTTTCCCTGTGCCAACTAAACATTCTGCAATCCAACACCCAACATCTCTGCCAAGAAATAAATCTCTGAAAGGAGAAAATGTTCTGCTATTATTCATATATGTCCTTCTGCATTGTGTTAGGTTTATAAACCTCTCTATACAATGTAAGCTATAGTGGTGGGTAGTATTATGTTGAATCTGATTTTCCATCACCTGAAAAGTCCTGTAAGCTCCTATAGAAGAAACACGTTTGATATTGTTTTTGAAAGCAAATCCTTTTCTGCATGGAAGGCCATTTTTATGGAATTGTCTACACCACAATGATCTAAGCAAGTTGAACCCTGCCCTTGGATACTATCTTAGGCATCTCCCTGCTGCCCCATCTCTGTCAAACCCACTCACGACTCTCCTTCCCCCTCCCTCCTGTTCTCCCTTTCTGAAATGCCATCCCACTTTTTTTTTGCCAGGCTAAATGTGGCTTAGACTGCAGTCTGTGTCTATATTCCAAAGCACTGTCATCTTCTCCAACAGGCACTGTGTACTTTATATAATTAGCTACACACCTGTCTACATTTCATCTGCTAAGAACAGATGTTGCTGTTTTCCTGCTTGTTCATCTACACCTGTACATATGTCTATGTAGTAACATGACATCCTATATTAGCAAGTAAAGCGGCAAACATATTGGTCGAAAGACACCACCTGACCATGGTTTAATTTCTAATAAACCACACTTGCTCCTCAATAAACTATGCTTACTCTTGTAATTCTGTCATTCACCACCTGAACTTAAATCTCCTGTGCACTTAAATACTGTATATGCATTTCCCATCATGCACAGCTGCCAAACCCCAAAGAGCAAGCACAGCAGAAAAACAGGGATGATTCCACAGTTCACAAAAGTAAGTCAGCCAAAATCAACACATATTCTGAAATGTTGATAATATCTGCATGTAATCGGTAATTGAATCAGTGTTCACCATTGTACTCACAATATCAAAAGGAAAATCAGCCTGTTCAGCACAATACAGAATTCTACACTCCAACTACCTGTGTCTGTCTCTGTGTCAGTGCTTTATTGTACTTGCTAATATAAGATGTCATGTTATAATCTCTTATCAAGCATAACTCCCTGTTTCTGCACTTGTCATGTTACAAGTGCATTAATCCACTCCACAGCATGGTTCTACTGTAGAATTAATCCATGCCTGGGTGGTTGGAGGCACTCACCCCACCCCCAGGCATGGATTAATTCTACAGTAGAACCATGCCGTGTCATGGATTAATGCTTACATAATTTGCCTTCTTTCTGTACTCCCCTTCCCCTCTCCCCTCTGGGTGGTACCTGGAAACGAGTCTTGGCTCAGTGTGCCTTTCTCAGTTACCAATTTTCAAATAAATAAATAAATATGTTTGTGGATCCTTGAGAAACCAGTTGAACCTGATGTAGATTGTGGACCACAAAAAATAGATGTCTACTTTTCAACATTTTGCAAGTTGTCAAGTTTTGCAAAAGGCAAAGGACGTGGCAAAACAATGATAAAATGCTGTATGTAGAAATGGCATGCCACACAGCCACCGGCGGTACCCATGTTACACACTGCATCATTGTGCTCTGCTGCGGGCACAAGGAGAGGCATCTGTGGAGGCCACAGCCAATAACCTTGCCAGCCTCAGCAGCATGGAGCCAATGCCCCACTAGCAGCACACATACACACACCCCACTGCATGCATCATGTAATGCACACATGGAGCACCACACACTGCAGCACGGCCACATGTGGCACAAGCAACACTGCACACATGGAATGCACTATGTGTGCATGTATGTGCCACTGCAGCACACTGTGCAGGCCATGCATGCCCCCCATATGCCATGCGGTGCCTGCCAAGGGACACAGTAGGCAGGCGACTTTGCGGCATGCCAACATCAACACATGTGCATTCAGCTTGGCGGTGTCATCATTACACACATGGACCCTGCCCTACCAGCCAAAGGTGCCATGTGCTATGTGGTGGTGTATGGCCCATGCTGCCATACAGTCTGCCACAAGGGGACACTGGGGGCACTGTTGGCCCCCCTGCACCCTGGGGCACTGCAGGGCATGGATCATGTGGTGGAGTGGGGGGCATGTCAGTGTGCACTGGTGGCTGCACATCAGGGGTGCTGGGAGTCATCAGCATATGCAGATGTTGTGCAGCATGGCACAGGTGGTGAACACTCTGCACGCCATGCCCAGCACAAGCATCATCATGCCACTGCTGTGATCCAGGCAGTGGAACTGCATCTTCATGAGTCCAATGGTATGCTCTACGATGTTGCATGCCCTCATGTGGGCCTCATTGTAGGCCTCCTCCACTGCATGCTGTGGTGCCAAGTATGGGGTCAGGAGGTATGTCCGCAGTGGGTAGCCGCTATCCTCTGAGGAAGTGACAGTAAGAAGCATTAGTACTGTGTCACCCACCACACTGTGTGGTGTCATGCAGCATCAGACGTGGTACGTGCTCCCCTATGATCCAGCCATACCCCTCTGGTCATGCAGCAAGATGTCCCCTGAGCTCACTGTTCTCGAAGATGTAGGCATTGTGGCATGCCCTGGGGAACTTCACACACGTTCATCAGGATCTCATTTGCATCACACATGACCTTGCATTTCACACTGTGGTACCCTTTCCAATTGCAATATGACTCCTCATTCACCACCAGTGTCAGGATTGCAGTTACATGCAGTCAATGGTGCCCAGTTTGTTTGGCATGCCAAACATATCGTGGAACACCCCCTTTGCTGCTCTAATGTTCCCCTGCACTGTGGGGAATCATATGTGTCACTTGAGGTGGTATCACCTGGTGCAGTGCAAGGGACACTGATGACTGGTTCATGCTGGTCATGTCACCGGTAACCCTCTGGAATGTACCCATGGTATTGTATTGCAGGGCAGAGAGGACCTTCATCTCCATGAAGCACTGTGTGCATGGCTACAAATCCACAGATGTACTGCAGTATGTCATGGTTGACACAGTACCACTACAGATATTCAGTGTCCCACAGCATGTGGGCCTCCAGCCTGCTTCTAAACACATGTGGGCATATGCGCCGTCTGCAGTCATGGTGCCACGCAATGGCATCATCAAGGAGGACTATGTTCAGCAATGCCCTAGGGCACATGGTTTCCAGGTATGCAACACCACTTCATGAGTTCAGCATTGACCACCACCATTCAGGTTCCTGGTGTGTGGTACAGAGCACGCAACATACCACATGCCTGTTAAGGGGTATGTACGGCACACGTAGCGTGAGTGTGGCATGTGTCCAGTCGTGGTGATGTCATGCGTGTACCTGGATGCCATAGTCACAGCAGTGACAATGGTGGTGGTGGGCAGTTGTGTTGGCAGCAGTGGTGGGAGGCAGGCCTAGCTAGGAGCCTGATGCGAATTTTGACCACATGTTACCAAGACCGGTTGCCTGTGGGGGGCTATCTGGGAGGTGAAGGAGATGTGGAAGGTGAGTGTGGCAGCGGTGGCTGTTACTGGGGTCTGGACTGATTCATTGCATTCTGCTGTGCATCCCAGTTGACAAGGGGCATGCCGGCACACATAGTCCTTGAGTGGATGGAACTGGGGCTGGAGGGCATGAGACAGGTGGTGGCCCCCAAGAGATTTCTCCCATATGACATGCCCCCATACCTCACCCTGCACCAGTCCATGAGGGACATACTGTACCATGATGACCTCGGGGATCTGTGGGCAATCTGTGAGCCATCAAAGGTAGGTGGCAGCCATGTTCCAGGTGTGTGTGTATGTATGCTCTTCCCCATGCGTCCCCCCAGGTTACTGATGACAGGCCCCCTGAGTGTGTTCTTCTTGTTCCAGCATTACTAGGGACCAGTGAAGAGGCTCGTCCTGGAAAAGAGGTCCTTCACCAATACCACCAACCCCCTCTGTCAGCCATCTCCAAGTCTGGGGAGTTGGACTGAGTGACCCTGCATCTGCGTTGTTGATGGGATTACACATCCTGTGTTATTTGTTCTTGTGGCATTCCTTTTTCCCTGCCCATGCCCTGCTCTACAGTCAAATAAACACCACTATATGTCTGCAGTTTCTGTCTGTGTGTCCCTCATTCGCCCTGCCACTGTGCGTCATGGTCATCATGTGCTCTGTGTGTTGTGGACACTGGTGGTGCTAGCCTTTGCCGCCAGCTATGGAGTGCAGCCCATGGCTCCAGGCGTGGGGGGTGGTGTGTGGGTGGTCCACATCTGGCGGCCATGGGCCTGTGCTCTCATTGGGCCTGGGGCATGCTAGGCTGTGCTATGTCTGGCACAGCCTACGTGTGCTTCTGCCTCTATGGTTTGGCCCATGTAGTGGCTCACTGTTATGCCGAGCTGCTAGCAGTGCCACCATGCACAAGGTCGAAACATATTGTGCATCTGGCAGACAACCATATGGGTCTCCCATGCAGGGGGCAGTCTACATTGGCCTGGCGCCCCATGGCAGGTCATGTCTTTGCTGCTCTTTGCTGGCCGGTGTCACAGTTTCTCCATGCTCATTATTTACATCTCCATCATGGTTGCATAGGCAGACGTGGTGGCAGTACACATCTTACTGTCATCTACCACTTTGTGCATGCACATACACAGTGTAACATGGCCAGTCTACATGCCCATGCCCCTCTGCACCCACGGATCACATGGGACACGCATTTTCATGGGGCGTGCATGCACAGGCCACTGCCTGGTATGTGCTTGGGCATATCATGCTGCGCACCATGCGTGAGTGCCATGCATTACCCTACACATGCTTTGTGAATAGGGTCCAATGTCAATGGTTTATTTATTTGTACATTTTGACCAGGAAGGCACACTAAGCTATGATAGCTTGTTTCTAGGCGTGTCCTGGAAGATGGGTTACAGGGACCTCTTGTACTGAGGTGGGCATGTTGACCATGACACCGGGGACATGCCCCTTCTCTTGGGTAGAGGGTGCCACAGCTTCCTGTTTCCCAAGGTGGAGGATCCAAGGACAGCAGAGGAGGGAGTGCTATTGCAGGCTGGAGAGTTGTCCTCCTACCCAATCACTACTTGTCAGGAGGATGAAGATTCATGGTTGGAGACAGTGAAGAATCGATGTATGAGGATGAAGCTTTTGCTACCCCTAATTTAGTGGATGAAAGTACAAATGCTACAGAAAATACAGATATTATGGCTGCTGCTGCTGCACAGCTGGAAAAAGAAATAGAAGAAAGGAGAACAGTAATTCTGAATATGCTGGCAGATGATGAAGAACGCTATGAGAAACGTAAGATGGTGCTTAAAATAAGGGCAAATCAATGGACACACTCTACAGATACCAGGTCAGATCTTACCAATTCTAAAAATGTGACTAAAGTAAAAAATACTGTTGAAAAAATGCTCACAGTAAGAGAATGTCTCCAACAAAACTTTAGGGTGGCTGACGCACCTGGTACAAGTGCAGACTGGTCCCCAGACAAGGCACTAAAAGGGGTTGGTTGGAAGGAGGCTGATAGTGGGCAATGGGTTCCGGACTCTGATTGGGATACCTCACAAAACGATGGTCCTAGATCAGTGGAAATGGAACAGGAAACTTGTGTGAAACCTGTACCAAGTCAGAGAGCAGTAGAGGGGTCTCGGGACAGGAGGCAGCCTGTTTCCCCAGTGGCTGCAATTTCTACTCAGCTCTGTCTTCACTTGAACATGACGAACCTAGCACACAGGACATTGAGGAATCTGTAGTACAGCTCAAGGTTCCAGTGCACTCAGAACCACTAGAAAAAACAGATAATGAGGTATATCCTGGGCTATAAACAACTCTGGAGAATGTACCTGGCATCTGGGACACTGTCCCAGTTTCAGAACCCCAGACTGCCTGGAACATGAATGGACATACTGAAAACACAATACCACCCCCATCCACCCCAGTTTCTGACCATACCCTGAATAACCCAGATACAGTGAAAGCATTAACTGCAAATACAGAGAGGCCAGATTTGCAAAAGGTCTCCGGTAATTTAAAACCAGGAGCCCCGGCTTTTACAATGCACAATCCCATAAACTGTGCTGAGGGGGGATCACTCGATGAAAATATAGAGAGACCCAGGACACTGTCTCCTCCTGGAGAAAATTATGTACATCAAAGGATGCAGCATCAGGATGGGTTACCACAGGATGCACAGCAGCAGGGTGCATAGCAACAGGATGCACAACAGAGGGAATCTTGGCAACAACAAGAAGAACAAGGTCCTTCTAACAGGGGGCAAGAAGCTAAACCACCCCCCCAGACCTAGATTTCTGAATTTGTTCAATAAAACCAAACCTGCTCCCCTCAGAAATGCAGTCCTCCTGCACTACAAAGGTAGACTTGAGATGCACCCTGATCGTCTTTATGTGGGGAAAAGCTTTTAAATTACTCCCTGAGATTCACTGCCCATGATGTACATGCACTGATTCATGTGTCTGGAAAGGACAACTTTGACAGAAGTTTTTGATCCCCAGTTGGACTTGAGAGGTTTTAAATTGTATACAATCAAGTTAAATTTGCACCACTGTGGACACCATTTTTTGCTATACCCCTCACTAAACCATCAATCAAAAATGTGACTGTCATGTTTTGAAATGAGAACATTCATGTCTGTGACATTCATCAATGGCTGCAGAATCACTGTGAAGTCCTTAGCGCATCAGAGGCAATATTAGATTCAGAGGCATTCTGGATGGGCGGGTGGAGGTTTAGAGTGAAACTTCGGCAAACTGAAGCTGGAATCGCCTATTTGCAAACATTTTTTAAGGGGGGGACCATGGAGTTTGTTTTTATTCAGGCCAACCAAAGGCCTGTTACAAATGCAGTGCATGCACACATTTTTCAAACATCTATGACAAGTTGCATTGTGGAATATGTGGAAAATTCAACCACATCAGTGTTCAATGCAACAACCACTCCGAATGCAACCTATGTGAAGAATATGGTCATTTGTACAAAGAGTGTCCATGGGCAGCCCACAATAAATCACATACAGTAAATCCAGATCACCTTATTTGAAAAGCACAGAAGGAGTATTTTGCTTCCGACATGCCACAAACTGAACCTCGAGCACCTTCTGATGCTCCCAATAAGCAAACTGCCACCACCCCAGACTCTGATAACGTTGACTCTACTCTGGAAGAAGATGCTACACCAGGCCCACCTCCCCCCCCAGGAACCAGAGGCACCACAAGGGGTAAATGTGGAATCCAGACTGGGAGAACAGGATAAAGGTGAGGGAGAAACAGAAAAAACTTTGGACTCCTTAATCTCAGATATGCCCCTCCATCAAGATAATTGGACTAAACCTAGTATACGACAGAGTTCTAGACTGCTTAAACTACAGTCTCCCAGAGAAGAAGTGGAGGTGGAGAATCAGTATGGAGTACTATCCTCCTCTATATGGGGAGAATTTGATCAGGAAAAATTGGTCTCAGACACATCATCACAATTAGGGAAAATGGACATTGACATATAAATAAAGGAGAAAAAAAAGGAAAAAAAACGTATTGATCAGGACTGTGATGGGTGGATTAGACCTGATTAACATCAAAACACAACTTGTTCATGTCTTCTTTATCAGTAGCCTCTGTAAACATACATAGCTTGGTTTTATTTATTATATTGTCAGGTATTGTAAGGCGCCTTGAATTTTAGAAAGTCACAATATAAATAAAATGTTATTATTATAGTATTCGGAACACCAGGAAACAAGCTGCTGTTTTTGCCCTATGACCTTAAGTTTGATCTTATTTTTTTTACAGGAAACCTGGTTGGCATCGTATACCTCCCAGTAATTTGTAAGAAATAAATGGGTATGGGGACCATCTTTTTGATCTTTTGTGCCAGATCAAGCAGATGGGGTGGGCATTCTTTTTTCAGATCATCAGTTTACGTTGTCAAAAATTGTTGATATCTGTCCAGATAGAGCCCTGTTAGTAGACGGCATCTGGCATAATTCACCCTGCAGATTTATTATGGTTTATGTGCCACAAAAAAAAAAATCTGATAGGGTGGCACTCTTTGAACTAACCCAGCCATTCTTGGCAACTGCCAAAGCACTCATATTGGCAGGAGATTTTAACTGTACCTTAGAATTACAGATTTGATTATCAAGAAGTAAAAAAGTTTATTGTGACTCACACGCCTTGCTGAAATTAGTAGAGACGGTGGAGTTAGCGGATTGCACTTCCACTGCATCACCCCAAATTACACATACCTTTATGAAAAATCACTAACCTCTAAAATTGACTACATTTTTTGCTCAAAGCAATTATTGATAGGGAACACGAAGACCAGCCCTATAGAATTCACTGACCATCTGATGATCAAAACAGTTATTTCTTTTGAATCTTCTATTTCACATTTTTCATCTCGATTGAGACAGAATGGCTCAAATCTGAAAGATTCTGTGGTTTGGCTTCAGGTTACGTCCATAATAATGGCTAGAATTTCAGTAATAGACCTTTATGATGATCTGGGTCAAAAGTGAGAGGTTATGAAACAAGACCTCATGGATTGGTTTCAGAAATGTGGGAAACAAATGGTAAATTCCAATTATTTGGAATACTGTACATAAAATGACGAACACAAGTGTTCAAAATATTATCATTAACATACTCCACTGGATTGGATTATTCCAAACAAATTATGTCCCTTAAGTCACAAATGACACAGTTACAATATGACAGGTCAGCCTCTTTGAAAGCTGAAATGACTTCTGGAACACAAAAACACTGTATAAGAATACCTGCGAAGCATGCAAGGATAGAAGACAAAATACAGGCCTTACAGAAATAAGAACTGCACAGGAGAAAATCTTGAGAACTACCACAGAAATCAGAACTGCTGTAGGGAATCACGTGCTTGCACTCAACACACCAGAGTTTATATCGGCTAATGACATACAAAATTATTTACAGGATATTAAGGTTCCAGAATTAGAAGACAATGATAAAAACCTATTAGTTGGGCCCATAACTGTCCCAGAGGTCAGTGACGTTATTGGGTGTCTAAAAGATGATACCTCCCTTGGCAGAGATGGGATACCCAATACATTTTATAAAATTTATGAAGACATCATAGCCCCTTGTCTCACTAAAGTGTTTAATTATTTCTTAACACATAAAATGGTATACCCTGCCTTCTCTAAGGGACTGATATTTTTTGTTTGTTTGTTTCAAAAGAGAGATAAAACTAACCTTTATAACTGGAAACCTATTTGTCTACACAATTCAGACTTTAAAATTTCAACCACATCCAAACTAAGCTCTCTGCTTTTGGTGCTAAATTCTACCCCCCCCCCCACCAGCTCTGTCTACCCCTGCCCATCCTCTACTTGAACAACTTTTTTTTCTCTTTCCCTCAGCTGCCTGTCCTTGAACAGGGCTGCTTCAGCTCCCCTCAATTGGACGTCACCTAAGCAGCTGCCGACTGAAACCAGGACCCCGGACTCAACTACCAGCAAGGTACGGCGGCAGAGCAGCCAATCAGATCCTGGGCACTTCTATCTAACCTGATCTGATTAGCCAGAACTTTCTCCCTTCTTTTGCTGCCTGGCGATGTGAGAAATTTAGAGTTTTATTAGAGTTTTTCAGCCCTCCTGCCCACCCCCGCCCCTCCACTCTTTAAATACACTTTCTACCTGCCCACATTCAAACTTGCTGTCCCATTGGCTACCCAAGACCTTTCTTCAATTGGCCTCCCCAGTCCCACTCAGGAATCAATCATATCCCCGGCTCAATATCCCATAGCTCTACCCTTCTCATCCACTGAGTTACCACTGCAGCTATGGTGCTGCTTCACTATAGAGTCAGAGCAATGTCTCACCTACCTGGCTACCAGCTCCTAGTTATTTCTATACTCCTCTGACACCCCCCCTCTCAAACATGCCACCAACCTTTCCCAAACTCCCTTCCCCTATCCTACCAGACCTCATAAGGCTCCCTCACACCCCCAACTTGGTGACCATCTCTCCTCACACCCAAGTCTGGGCCTACTTAGACTCACATCCCATCCCTTTTCTCTTCAACCCATCACTCTGCTGGATATTTTTTCAACTAATCACCCCCTGCCCAGCCCCTAATAACCATCCATGCCTGCTACCTAGGCAGTGCTCACTCACTTCTTGGTGCATACAGCTGTTTTCACACTACCTAACATTCACTGTCCTGCTCCTTGCAACAGGTGACATACACCTGAACCCCGGCCCCCTATCTACCCCATCCCTTTCAAACTCAACAAGTCCCCCTCCTAACTCATCCTTCACCTCAATTTTATCTGGAGGCCCTCTCCCCTGTGGCCTGCATCTCCTGCACCTAAATATAAGAAGCCTTGCCCACAAATCTGATTCTCTTCAGGTACTCGCTGCCACTATGGCCCTGATATCCGCACCCTTTCCAAAATGTGGTTCAATAAAAACATCTCTGACCCCTCGGTTGCTATCCCAGGCTACGCTATGGCCCACCAGGACAGAGCCACCAGAGGTGGCAGAGTAGCCACCTACATAAACTTGGACTTACCCTATTCTGTTGTCCTAACTAAGGCTGCACCAAAAGTCTATGAACTTATACTGTTACAGTTGGCTCTCCCCTTCTCGCTCCCTATCTATGTTGCAGGAATATACTGCCAGCCGGGCACACCTGCCTCAGCTGTCACCGAGCTCCTCACATAAATCTCCACCCAAACCCCTACAGGGGAATTATATATTATGGGAGATTTTAACCTCAGTTGGCTAGCTCCAGCCCTCAATAAAGCCCACACTGAAATTTCTGTGCTAAATCTCTCACAAATCATTACTGAGCCCACCCACCAAAACCCCAGATCTGGCAACCACTTACTTCTAGACTGGGCCCTGACCACCCACCCTCACTGGGTCATCAGTGCAGGACTACTACCTCACTCCCTGAGTGACCACCATGTTACTTACATAGTCCGCAAAATTCACCACCCCAAATCCCCCCCAAAGTTTCTAGTCTTTTCTTTCTTGTATTCATGTTTTACTGCACAGGTACACCTTGCAAATAGGGCATAAATTGTCCCAATGGTGATATACTGTATAAATACATTGTATTACTACTACTACTAGTCCAACGCTCCTACAAATCCTTCAGTTTCACCCCCTTGTTAGAAGACCTTGCCCTGGCAAGCTGGACTCCCTCCCCTTCTATCAGCTCCATTGATGATGCCTTCCTTCACTTCAAAAATACCTTCCTCAATGTCTGGGACACACATGCGCCACTGCGTTGCACAAGGGTATGTGTAAACCATCTGCCTTGGATAACCCAAGAACTAATAACATGTCAAATCACCAAGGACAAAGCATGGAGAGCTCATAAATCTTCATGCCTCTCACAAGACCTCTATACATACCTTATGCTTCGAAACAAGTGTACCAGAGCTACTTGTCTAGCTAAAGCAGAGTATTTCAACAACTCCCTCCAGTCAAACTTAAATCACCCCTCAAAATTCTGGAAGGTCATTCACTCCCTCTTCACTCCACCAGCTGCTAATCCCACACTTCTCCTAAATGTTAACAACTCCCTTCTCATGGACCCAAGAGCAGTACCTACTGAGTTCAACACATACTTCTCCACATGTGCTGCTACTCTCCTCCCTTCCCTGCCCACCCATGTATCACATGCTACCACCGCTGGTATAAAGAAACCTCCTGGGCCTCGCATCTTCTCCTTCATTGACATCTCATCAGTGGATGCCCTAGATGCCCTGTTATTTCTCAACCCATCAAAAGGCAAATCTCCTGATGGTTTGGACCCCAAACTGCTATACCGTTCAGCCCCCGCCATAGAAACCCCACTTGCCAACCACCTAAACCAATCCTTGGCCACTACAGCAGTCTCCCTGGCATGGAAGCATGCCATTGTCATTTCCCTCCCTAAGGGGGGCACCCCCACCTTCATTTCAAACTACCACCCAATCTCTCTCCTCCCAGCTCTCGCTAAACTACAAGAGTACCTTGTGCTCACCCAACTTACCTCCTTTCTCACAGACTCAAACTTCTTCACAGCATTCCAGTCTGGGTTTAGAAAGGGACACTCTACCACCTCCTCCCTGACAAGGCTCACAGACACTATCCTATCTGGTATGGATAGAGGGCAGATTACCTCAGCCATCTTCATCGACCTTGTGAAAGCATTTGACACTGTCTCACATTCCCTACTGCTCTCATGCCTCTCTGAAGCAGGGCTCTCTGTGGCTGCCACTACCTGGTTCAGCACCTACCTCACTGACAGAACACAATCTGTTAGAGTTTCTGATGCCATATCCACCCCCCTTCCCATAACTACTGGTGTATCCAAGGGGTTGGCTCTCGGTCCCATTCTGTTCTCCATTTTCCTAAATGACCTGCCACTCATCTGCTCTGCTTCTTTGATCCACATGTATGCAGATGATACCGTACTTTTCTCCTCAGGCAGCTCCCCAGAAGTGATAGTGTCTTACCTCCAAGTTGATTTCAGTAAAGTTCAGCACTGGTTCAGCTCTCACCCACTCTCCCTCAATCCTAAAAAAGCAGTCACCATAACCTTCAGCACAAGACAACATCTATCCAGGCTCCCTTCCCTACCCTATTTCTGCACGCTGGATGGACAAAAACTTGAGGATGTCACCTCTTTCTGATACTTAGGGGTTTGGCTCAACCGGCATCTATCTTTCTATGACCACACTGACACTATCTCAAAAACACTGTGCCCCAAGCTTGGTGTCCTGTACAGGAACCGTAGTAGCCTCCTCCTAACAGTGCGCCATGAACTAGTCCAGAAAATGATACTACCTTCTTTTGACTACTGCGACATTGCCTACAGTGCCACTCCAAAGTCCACCTTGGCAAAACTAGATACCCCTTTCAATGCTTTCTGCCACTTTGCTGTCGATGCCCCTCCCCACACACATCACTGCGACCTCTACCGGTCCCTGGCACTACCATTCCTCGAAAACAGCCTCATTATGCACTGTGCTAAATTAGTCTCTAAGTTCTGGCTTTCTGCACTCCCATCATACCTTTCCACCATACTTTCGGCTACCCCAACCCCCACTCATGCCTTTAGATCCCTTGACTCCCACCAATTATTAATCCCTCAATGGAGGACCACTGTTGGCCAAGCAGTCTTCTCTTACTACTTCCCTAAGCTCTGGAATGACCTCACTCTGCAAATTCACAACTCCTCCTCTGCCCACTCTCTATCTACCACCCTGTCAAATTACCTCATGGTAAATTGCTCCTGCACCTGACTCTGTCAAGTGCATCGCTCCTCCCCCCCCTTTGCCTGACCAGCAGCACATACCTACTGCTATGCAAGCTAGCTTATTGGTCCAACCTATGCACTTATTGTCATGTGCTTCTTGTGTGTCTATGTCTGTGTGGTTAGCCCTTGCATTACTTGTATTCCTTGTTAGCCCTAGTATTACTTACTACAGTGCTAAGCGGATCTGTATCTGTAACCAAGTTGCTACCATGATCTCGCCTGTAACGCATATAAAATGTAACTATGCTGCTGTTTATATACTGTTTAGATGTACTTCACTAGATAACCTGCATGTTATCCTTTCCTCTGTACCCCCTGCCCCCAGGTTGCACTGGGAGATGAGCATTTTATTGTTCAGTGTGCCTTTCCTGGTGAAACATTTCAATAAATAAATAAATAAGATTGAGACAGGTAGCACAACATTTAATACATTCTATATAGACATGTTCACTTCTGGACAGAAACATTAAAGAAATCATTAATCATTAGAGAGGTACTTGAATATTGCAATAGAACAGGACAAAATGGCTATGTGCTCCCCTAGACCAACACAAAGCTTTCGATAAAGTTCATCGTAGCTTTTTATTTCAGGTTCTACACCATTACGGAATCCGTTTGGCATTTATTGGGTGGCTACAAATGATTTATTGTCAGGCTATGGTAACCTCTTTGATTGCTGGTAAAAAAAGAAAATGGATTCCAGTACTGACTGGCGTTCTGCAGGGATGTCCCTTAAGTCCGCTACTCTACATATTTGTGTTAGATGTCCTAATAAGACATATATTGAACAATAGTAGGATACAGGGCATTAAGGGCAGTATCAAACCAAAATAAATTAAACTAGTTACCTATGCAGATGATGTGTGCTTGTTTTTAAAAAATGAAGATAGTGTTACTCATATGCTGCTGGGAATGGATAGATAAGCAAAGGTTTCAGGGGCAAGCTTGAATATGAAGAAGAGTGTAGGGATTCAAGTTGGCAAATGGAGATCTAGGGTCACACAGGTAGCTGGAATTACTATTTCACAAGAACCTATAAAAATATTGGGAGTTTACTTTGGGGGATGGCGACATGACACATAAGAATTTTGAAAACAGCCTAAAAATATGTGAAGGGAAGGTATCCAGGTGGACAAATTGGAAACTATCCAAAAACAAATGGATTTACTGCACATCATCAAGCAATTTTTGGTTTCCTGTCTATTACAGGTATACATTAGTTCAGTCTTTCCATTACCTCTTAACAATGAAACTACAGTTTTAAGGAATTTCTTTCAGATGTTATGGGGGTCCCGGTTGAAACAATTAAAAGGGAAATTACATACTTACTGAAGAATAACAGTAGGTTGAATGTGTTGAACCCTATTGTTTTTTTTCATACTATTTTTGGGGTGGGGTCTCTGCAAATTGCAGTCCAAAATCAGGACTCATTAATCAAAACATGGCTATATAATAATTTGGCTTTTTTTTTAAATGAATGGATAGAAGTACTAGTGAAACTGCATCCTAGATTGGGTATCCTGGGCTTTTTTAAGCCTTCCCTATAGAAGCTATCCAAATGTGGAGTGACAAGATCCCTAATTCTTCAAAAATCTAGGAAGACATTGTATTTTCACATTTTAGATACATTGGGGCCTTCTGTGCCTGAATTTAAAGGATGTTTGGCTAACAAAACAGACTTGGTAATAAATCAGCTAATGAATAGACATATTCCCTATAGAATGTGGGATATTGTTCAGCTTTATACTCACGGGAGGCTGAGAGTTGAGGGAAACAATAAACACAAAGCAGTTGAAGAACTTTATTGTTTGTATCCGGACTGTTACGCTCAGACTGAAACAATGGAGCATTTTTTTATTGAACTGTCCTTATGCACAACAGTTGTGGAACTTTTTAGCAAGAAGATGGAAGTTGCCATGGCTCAGATTGATCACTTATGAGGACATTGCTTTGGGAAACTGTACAACAATTATGCACAGTGGGGTAGACAATACTGTGGTGGTTGTATTTGCTATTTTGAAATGTTAATTTTGGCAGGCTAGGTGCCAGTGGCTTTTTCAATGAAACCGGATGGCATACACCTCATTTAGTAATTTATGTGAAACAGCAATTAAAGAAGTATATGTCAATGATTTAAAATTACATCCAAGAGCAAATGTACAATTATGGTGGTGGGGCTTCCATTTCTTTCAAAAATATGGGTGAGTATTGGATATACAGTCTATTGCAACTGATAATAGGAATGTGGGAAAATGTATACTAAGAATGCTGTGATGAGGATGAGGACTTAGATGGATAAATCGGTTGAAAACTGCAGAATGTATTTTTTTTAAATAAAGATTATTTCATGTGATGTATGTTTGTATGCTGAAATATTAATAAAATTATTAACTGAGAAAATAAGATAAAGACTATTTTTAATTTCATGGATTTGGGGAGGATTTAGTGATGAATTAAGGGCATGATTTGGGTGGTTTTAGGGGATCTAGGAGGATCGAATTTATTAACTGTCATGGACAATATTTTCATTAATGAATGGCCTAGTGAATTTTTGTTTTATAGAAACATAGAAATAGAGAATCTGATGGCACATAAGGACCACTTGGCCCACCTAGTTTGCCCATTTCTCTACCTAACAGATAAGCTGCAGATCCTAGTTAACCAACAGCCTACTTCCTCCTATCCCGCATTAGAATTACCTTATGTCTGTCCCATGGATTCTTGAATTTCCCCACTGTTTTTGACTCTACAATCTCCTCAGGAAGACTGTTCCATGCATCTACAACCCTCTCTGTGAAGATATTTTATTTGGAAATTTTGTTTATGATGTATGCTCTGTTAATGATTTTTATTTGTGATTTGTTTTGCATTATTAATAAAAAAATTCCCCTACTATATGGCACCATTGGGCCCTGCCCCACCTGTAGGAGCCATGGAGGTTTGCACTCAGGAGCACAGCATAGATGGAGAAGGAAGCAGGGAGCTTCCATTGTTGGGTGCAGAAGACACCACAGTAATTTTGCCACAACCAGAAAATACCTCAGCTATGGTGGTTACAGCAGTACACAGTGACCAGATGAACAAAGATATGAAGTTTATGGAAGCAGAGCAAATGCTAGAACAAGCTCTCAAAAAGTAAAAAAATACTTGTTTCAGGAATAACTGCAGCAAGCTGAAAAAGAATTCTTTGAGGCAAAAACCCAGTTGGAGGAGAAGAAGCTCAAGAAGCAGGTTGATGGTTTACCGGGTGTGCATACGCTGGTAAAAACAAAGGTCTTTGTGTTTGGACCAGGCAGCAGGGGACCAAAGACAAAACAGGACCCACCAGAGAGTAAGCAGTCCACAAGACTGCCTGATGGCGGCGGCAATTGGTCTCCAGAGCACACTCTACATAGTGCCAGTTGGCTACAGGCACCAAAGGGACAGTGGGTCCCAGACCCAAACATTCCATTTCTGGGCCAACAGACTGAATGGCCTGAGGTTGCAGAAGCTGCTACTTCAGCTCAGGATGTGACAAAGGAAACTGGACAGAAGGCAGCTGCTGCAGAGTCTTCTGTTGCATCAGGTACAATATCCTTTTCTCCCAATGAATCTGTCGATGACATTTTTTATGATGCACAACAGAATGCAGGCAATGAACCAGGGGAGCAGCCAACAGACAGGGTGAGGGATTTTGGTCCTAATCAGAATGAAGCACAAGACACGACTCCTACATATGCAAGGCTCTTTAAAAAACCTATAGAGCTTACAAAGAGGTGAAATGCCTTCAGATTCCGATATCTGGGGGAGGTCTAGATTCACCCCCAGACAGACAATATGTGGGGGAAACTTCTTATTAAACAGTCATTGGGATTTTCCCTCTGTGGATGTGAATGCCCTCATACAGGCTCCGGGGAGCACACATTCGATATCAGCTTTTGCACTGCAAGTTTACTTGAAAGGTTCTGGACAAAACACATGACCCTGAAAACAAATCTGTTGTGGGTGCCTTTTCAGGTAATCCCACTGAAAAAACAGTCTTTTAGAGTCATTACAGTTTTGTTCATAAATGAGGGCATTAATATCACGGACATTCTGTATTGGTTGGAGAAACAATGTGGTGCACAATGGACACCAGACCCCATCCTAGATACTGAGGGTTTCTGGAATGGTGGCTGGTGCATAAAAATCAAACTGCACCATACCAATCAGGACCTGAAACACCTGCCTAACTGTTTTTATATAGGCAGAGAAAAAGGGTTTATATTTTACCATAGGCAACCAAGGCGCTGCTACAAATGTGGCTCAGCAAGGCACATTAGGACTACGTGCAACGTAATAAAATGTGTTCAATGCAGAGAGCTGGAGCATGTGGGGTTTCATTGTACTAAAACTCCAAAATGTAACTTAGGTAAAGAAGAAAAAATTACTCACCTTAGTAATGTTGTTTCTTTTAATGGAGTCTTGCTGTATTCTGAATATTGCAGTGATCTCCAACCTTTGAACTGCCCCAGAGAACAAAGAGTTAACTTTCCATGCAAGGCATGGAACGCTGAGCTTGAGCTCGATAGAAGCCTCTGTCTGCTGTTGTTTGAACCCCAACCGCCAGATCTTTACAAGCTATACTCACTGGGCATTCTGTGTGGAAATTGTAAACTCACACTAGCCAACTGGCAACTAAATTCAATAAAAAGGGTTTTTTGGTTTCAAAGCAAAGACTCAAGTCAGGAAACCCAAAAAACAAAACACAACACACACCCAAAATAAAGGAGGGTGAGAAAAGGGGGCACCTCTAGGTGCCAACACTGCTCCTGCCCACCCACATCCCAAAAAACAGGTTCTGAGAGGGGAGGCAGGGGAAGGTCAGAATACAGCAAGACTCCATTAGAAGAAACAACATTACTAAGGTGAGTAATTTTTTCTTCAAACAACATGAAGTCTTGCTGTATTCTGTTTCAATGAACTACCAAGCAGTACCTCCATGGAGGAGGGACAGAACCTACTTTGGGAATAGGCTCTGAAGTACTGCTGTGCCAAACCGAGCATCACTCCTAGCCTGGATATCCAGAGAGTAATGCTTGGTAAAAGTATGGACTGTTTTCCAGGTGGCTGCTTGACAGATCTCTAAGATAGGAATATCCCTGGTGGCAGCCAGGGAAGCAGCTGTACCTCTGGTAGAGTGAGCCCTCAGGCCTAAGGGTGGAACCTTACCTAGTTTTTCATAGTAAAATTGTATACAAGAGACAATCCACCTGGCAATAGATCTTTTAGTGGCAGGTTTTCCCTTACCGACCTCTCCATAAGTGAGGAACAATTGAAGGGAGTCAAACCTGTGACCCTTGGTACACTCTATGTAGTAGCTAAGGGCCCTTTTTACATCCAGGCTATGCAGCCTCCTCTCTCCAGAGGAGGAATGGTCAGTGAAGAAAACAGAAAGAGACATAGACTGGTTAAGGTGGAAATCTGAGACCACCTTAGGCAAAAACTTCCTATTAGTGCTTAGGACCACTTTATCTCTATGAAAAGAGATAAAATCAGGCTCCACTGACAGGGCTTGCAATTCACTGATGCACCTGGCAGAGGTAATGGCTACCAAAAACACAGTTTGCCAAGTCAAGTACTTAAGTTCTGCAGAGGACAAAGGCTCAAAAGGGGGTTGCATAAGCTGAGCAATGCAAACATTTAGGTCCCAAGCAGGAGCAGGGTCCCTGAAGGGAGGATTGGTGTGCAACAATCCCTTGAAGAATTTTCAAAATACAGGATGAGCTGAAAGAGAAGAGGGCTTGCCTACTGACAAGAAAGCAGAAACAGCTGCTAAATGTACTTTGAGTGTAGCTGGTCTGAGTCCCTAGCCATTGAGATGAACCATACAGTCCAGGACTGTAGGCAACCCAGCAGATTCTGGAGAAATATGCTTACCAGAGCACCAAATAGTGAACCTTTTCCATTTGGAGTTGTAAGTCTTTCTGGTGGAAGGCTTTCGAGAAGCCTTTAGAATATCCAGAACACCTTGAGAGAGGTGCAGATCAGCAAACTCTAACTCTTCAAGAGCCAGGCCTTGAGATTGAGAGATTTGAGATTCGGATACCAAACCCTCCCCTGAGAGGATGTCAACAGGTTGTAATTCCTGGGAAGAGACAGGGGAAGGTGGACTGCTAAGGACAGCAACAGTGGGTACCAGGGCTGTCTGGCCCAGTCTGGAGCAATCAGAATCACTTTGCAGGGTTGAGACCTGATTTTGACTAGTACCTTGAACAGGAGAGGGAAGGGGGGAAAGCATACAGGAACTTCCCTTCCCAATTGAGAACTAGAGCATCCAGGGAGACTGAGCCCAATACTGGGGGTCTGCAGCAAAAAAGAGGAAGTTGGTGATTGTCTGGGGCTGCAAAAAGATCTATCTGTGGAGTGCCCCATCTGGAGAAAATCACCTTCAAAATTAGGGGATCTAGGGACCATTCTTGGTGGCCCTGAGATATCCTGCTGAGAGCATCTGCCAGGACATTGTCCTTCCCTGAGAGGTGCACTGCTGTCAGAGAAGTTTGCAGAGAATAGGCCAGAGACCACAACTTCATTGCTTCTGTGCGCAAGGCCGTAGACCGAGTGTCCCCTTGCTTGTTGCTATACCACATTATGGTGGCATTGTCTGTTCTGATCTGGACTACTTTGTTCTGAACAGACTTGGAAAAAACTTGTAGTGCCAGAAACACTGCTCTGAGTTCCAAGAGATTGATGTGAAGCAGAGATTCTTGAGGTGACCACAGCCCTTGGGTGGTCAGATCCCCCAAGTGGGCTCCCCAGCCCAAGAGAGAGGCATCTGTGGTAAGGATTAGAGAATGAGATTGAGTGACAAAAGGAACTCCTTGCCTTAGATTTTCCTGATCCTGCCACCATTGCAAAGCCTGGATCAGGGTTCAAGTCACTGGGACTAGATTGGTCAGGGAATCCTTTCTCTGGAACCAGAAGGTTCTCAAGTGGAACTGAATGTCCCTCATCTGAAACCTTGCCCCCTGGACCACTGCTGTAGAGGCTGCCATGTGGCCCAGGAGCTGCAAGAAGTGCCTTGCTGGTCGAGACACCTGAAGGGTGAAAGAAGAGGCCAGTTCTACTAGTGTCCTTGCCCTGTCCAGGGGAAGAAAGGCCTTTGCTCTTGTTGTATCGAGTTCCGCCCCTATAAAGGTGAGGAGCTGCACTGGCTCCAGAACTGACTTTGGAAGATTTAGGAGAAATCCTAAGGAAGTGAGCAGTTGCTGAGTTATCTGGAGATGTGACTTGACTTGGTCTGGAGACTGACCCACTATGAGCCAGTCGTCCAGGTATGGAAAGATGGAGATCTTTTTTCTCCTTAGGAAAGCAACCACTACTGCCAGGCACTTTGTGAACACCCTTGGGGCTGATGTTAGACCAAAGGGCATTGCTTTGAATTGATAGTGGCCTGAGGGCAACTCGAATCTGAGGTACTTTCTGTGGGAGCACATGATGGGAATGTGAAAATAGGCATCCTTGAGGTCCAGGGAGGCTAGCCAGTCCCCTGGCCTTAGAGAGGGCAGAATTATTCCCAGAGTCGCCATTTTGAATTTTGGCTTTAAAAGGTGCTTGTTTAAATATCTCAGATCCAGGATGGGCTGCCATTCTCCTGTCTTTTTGGGGGTTAGGAAGTACCTGGAGTACAATCCTTTTCCCCTGTGTAGGGCTGGAACCCTTTCTATGGCTCTGAGAGGGAAGAGACCTCTGCCTCTAGGGCAAGGGCCTCTGAAGGATTTGCAGGTGGAAAGGATCTGGTTCTCATCTTGGGAAATTTTTTGAAGCTGAGAACCAGTCCCTGGCTTACTACTTCCAGGACCCACTTGTCTGATGTTAAAGACTTCCAGTCCTGGACAAAGTAAGCCAGCCTGCCCCCTACAGGTAGTGGAGAATCAGCCTGGGCAGACCCATCAGGGTGTCTGCTTGGCAGAGGCTTTAAGCTGAGGGGTGGAAGCAGGCCTGCTCATACCCCGTCTGCCTCTCCCTCTAAAGAATCCCCTCTGAGCAAAGGCAGAAGAGGAGGCCTGGGCTTGGTAAAAAGGCCTATGAAAGGGCCTGCCCCTGCTCCTGGAATGCTGCCTCTGGGGAGTGGCTTGCCTTTCTTTGGCCTGAGCACTCCTGTAGGTGGTCCTGTACTCGTCCATTTTTTTCATGTAGTTCTCTGTCTGCTCCCCAAACAGAGAATTACCAATGACAGGAAAATCCATGGCCTTTGCCTGGGTATCCTGTGACAGGCTAGTACATCTGAGCCGAGCCATCCTTCGAAGGGCCACAGATGTAGCCATGACTCTAGATGAAACATCATTGGAGTCCACAGCAGCATGAAATTGCACCTTGGATGCCTCAATCCCATCCGCAGCCACCCGCTCCAGCTCCTTGGCAAGCTGGTCAGGGGCCTGTTTAGCTACAGCCATCACAGTGTCCCACCTGGACTTCTGGTATCTAGCTATGTAGGCCATATAATTAGCCTGCCTGAGTCCCAAAGATGCTGCCATGTACTATTTCTTTGCCATGGCATCAATCCTCCTGGAGTCCTTATCTGGGGGGTGTGAAGCCAAGGGTATATTTGCCTTATCACAGGCAGCAGCCTGCACTACCTCAACATGGCTGCATTGCTGGGAAAGAAACTCCGTGTCTGAGCCTGAAAAGTATACCTCTTGTCCATTCTCTTCTGTCCACAGGAGGTATGGAATTAGGAGTTTTTTAAATTTTAAATGTCTGTTTCCCAAAAGACTTATGGGGGGAATAGACAATCTCCTGGACTCTGGGATGTCCATCATCTCAATGAAATCAGGCTCCTCCTGATCCTCTACTGCTTCTTCCATAGGAAGCTGGAGGGTTTCAGACAATTTTTTGTAAAACATAAAGTGGGAAGGGGACTCAGAAAGCCTAGGAGGAGAAACACCTGAAGGTCTGTCTGGGGAGATGTCCGGGTCAATGGGCACATCCAGACTTTCATAATCACCATCACTATCTTCATACTCTCCTCCTCCTCCTCCTCCGGTTCATAAAATTCTTCTAAAGTATAATCCAGAACTGGGGGAACCGACCGAACCAAGCCCCTGACGATGGTGCCGTTCAGTCGGAACCAAAGTTAGCGATTGAACTATCCTTATCGCTTTGGCTATCTCATCAACGGTCGGAGAAAGAACTTGTGGATCCAAACCGGCTGACTTATCCCTTCTTTTTCTTTTAACCAGAACCGACTTCTCAGAATCAGTTCTCCCTTTGCCCGAAGAAGTTTCGCCCTGGTCAGAGGGCACTCCTTCTGGTTCGATCGGAACCGAACCAGGCTGGCCATCTGGGTCAGTGGAATTCTCGGCCTCCCTTTCCCTCAGTCTACCTACTCTCTTATCCAGGGTAGTGTTGGGAAAACTTTTACAAATTTGGCAGTCTGAATCGAGGTGGTCAAACCCCAGACAATAAACACAGGTGGTGTGGGGATCAGCCTTAGCAAAGGTTTCCACACACACACTGCAGTGTTGAAACCCAGTGAGCCCGGTTTTTTCTTGGGTTTCTCAGACATAGCCAATCCTAACCAAAATGTACCCTTTTTTGGCAATCCGCCAGGCAAGACACCCCTATCGGTTCCTGACCATGTTACGGGTCTTGGAAAAAAATGCAATGAAATCCGTTTTTTTTAGAACCGATACGGACCGGTTACCACACTCTAATAAGAATAGAAAACTTTTTTCACAAACCTGATCAGTTCAAACCAAACCAATCCAATGTTTACAAGTTCCACACAGAAAACTAATATAGAAAACATATCTAGTACTCACGGTACCACAGACAGAGACTTAACCGACAGGTTAGATTTGTAGAAATTCGGTTGAAACTGAGAGAAAAAACGACACTTTAACCGACTTTTTTGAACCGAGCGAAGGAGAAATCTCCGGAGCAGCTGTTCAGTGAGGCGAAGTAAAGAATCTGGCGGTTGGGGTTCAAACAACAGCAGACAGAGGCTTCAACCGAGCTCGAGCTCAGCGTTCCACGCCTTGCATGGAAAGTTAACTCTTTGTTCTCCGGGGCAGTTCAAAGGTTGGAGATCACTGCAACAGTCAGAATACAGCAAGACTTCATGTTGTTTGAAGAAGGACACTCCTTCACAGACCACCCGTGGGTATCTCACAACACTGAGAATGCAGATTATGGGGTACAGGACTTTTATATTGACAAAGCAACCAAAGCAGCTGCTGACTTTGGAAGCCATCGAGCTCCTCCAAAACCACCTGACACATCAAGTAATGATACCCAGAGTGCAAGGCATCCTGCAACCTCTGACACAGAGGCCACTGTGACAAGCAGACCAGAACCTAAGTCAGCACAGGAGCCAGTAATACAGGATATGCCTCCCCCAAACCAGGATACAACAGCTATGGCCTTTCAGCCAGTATCATTTAAGGGCCAAGGGTTAAAAGTCAACCCTAAAACAGTTGCAGACACCGAAGGGGGAACAAATACATAGTTTTGCAAGATAACTGCTCGAAGGATGAGGGAGAGTCAGCTACTGGATCCCTCACATCATCTTAGTTGGACATTATCTCTGAACGAGAACAAGCCAATGAACTTTCCTACAAAGATAAGTAGAAAAACAAATGAATGGGAGTCTGTACTATCTGTACTGAAAGATAACAACTTCCTCTTTTCTAGGCATCAACAGTAGAAAACAGGAAGTTGTTATCCCTCTGTAAAGACAGTTGGTGAGACCCCATCTGGAGTACTGCATGCAATTCTGGAGACCCCATCTCCGCAAAGACATAAACAGAATGGAAGCTGTTCAGAGGATGGCAACCAAAATGGTGCAGAGTCTGCACCAGAAGACATATGAGGAGAGACTAAAGCAGCTTAATATGTATACCCTTGAGGAAAGCGGGGACATGATAGAAACTTTCAAGTATCTCAAGGGAATTAACAAAGTACAAGAGGGTAGCATCTTTCAGAAAAAGAGATGTGCAAGAACAAGGGGGCACAATTTGAAGATAGAGGGGGGATGGCTCAGAGGTAATGTTATAAAGTATTTTTTCACAGAGAGGGTTGTGGATGCATGGAACAGCCTTCCTGTGGAGGTTGTGGAGTTGGGAACAGTGAAAGAATTCAAGAATGCATGGGAGAGACATAAAGCAATTCTAGTGGGGGGTAGGAGGAAGTAAGCTGTTGATTAACTAGAATCTGCAGCTTATTCATCGGGTAGGGAAATGGTCAGACTAGGTGGGCCAAGTGGTCCTTATCTGCCATCAAATTCTATGTTTCTACATACTGGTATCAGGGACAGAAACAAACAGCAAAATACCTGATCACTTATGCTAAAAAGAACAGCTTTTATGATTTATCTATAGCTAGTTTGAACGTTAATAGCATACTGTCAGAGAGAAAACACTTAGCAACTTTTGCATTATTTTCAGATTATAGATTTGACATAGCTTTCTTACAGGACACCAGATTATATTCCTTACAGGATATACAGGTTGCATCAGATAGCTGGAAATAGGGACCTAGCTATTGGTCGATGGGAGAAAATACCTGTTGTGGGGTAGGGATACATTTTTCGGACTCATCCTTTAAACTGATACATAAGATAAATATCAGTCCAGGCAGGGCTCTGCTCTTAAGTATTAAAATAGGCTCAGTGGATTTTAGATTAATAAATATTTACACTCCACAAACCAAAACTGAAAGGATAGCCCTATTAAAAGTAAATATTGCCCTACTTATATACTACGTGGAATGTATTATTTGGGGGAGACTTTAACATCAGTAGAACTTTAAGATTGGGGTATGAAAACAAACTGTTTTGTGATGCTAAATTTTTAAATCAGGTGATATTACACAAGTAGGGCTAACAGATTTTTTTTGGGGGGCGAAATCATACTGCTCCCCACACATATTTTAGAGGCAATAAATCAACTAGGATTGATTACTGGCTCATTTCCCATCCCTTAGTTATCAAAAGGCTACAGTGTGCCCAGTAGCAACATCAGATCATGGGCTTGTAAGTGTACAGATAACAAATTATGTAAACACCAGACAGGAACCAGGGTACTGGAAACTGAACCTTTCTTTACTGGATAACCCTTTGATTCTTCAAGGTTTTCAGCATGTACTAGCAGCACATAAATTAGTGTTCTTTTTATATGATTCAGCAAGTGACTGGTGAGAGGACATTAAATCTGATATAAGAGATTATTTTCAGATAATGGGAAAACTTAATGGGAAAATCAAGAAAGATAGCTATTGTACGTTAAGGACGGAGATACAAAAATTACAATCTCAATGTAATGCAGAGGATGGGCATGTAGTGGGTAAAGTAAGAAATATTAAAGAAAGATTGATACAATTGTAATATGACTGCATGAAAACTTTAGAAATTGAACAACGTTTTGGAACACAGGGGAAACAAGCGAATACAAACCCTTTCGAAAGTTGCACCAATCAGAGATAGAAAAAAAGAAATTAAAGAGATAAAAACTAAGGAAGGTAAAATAATTAGCGATAGATAGGAAATTAGATGAGAGATAGATGGTTACATCTCAGGCCTCTATATAAAAGAGGAGAATATCTCAGAGGTAGAGCTTAATGCATGGTTAAAATCTTGTGATTTGACTACACTACCAGTTTATCATCTGGTGTCTCTTAGCAGTCCGATTACAGAAACTGAAGTATAGATTGTAGTTAGTAATTTACATACAGGAAAAGTGATGGGAGCAGAAGGCTTACCCAATGAGTTATATAAAATCATTATACAAGACTTATTACCAGAAATAGTTCAAGTGTTTAGCCATTAAGGGTTTACTGCCTACTTCTAGTCTTTCACGTTTTCCCAGGAGTGTAAATGAAATGGGGACTAGGTCTCAGGGTAAATTTGTGTTTAAGATCCCATTTTGTAAAAAAGTTTTTGCCCAGAGATCTTTATTATTTTTCAAAGTATATGGGGGGGGCCGATTAAACCCCATTAAGAGGGGAATCACTTATCTGCGGATTAAGGTGGAAGGCATCGGCATGGTTAATATCATAATATTTTTTTTCTATTAGTTTATACAAATATTAAACCACTGCTGTTGGCTATATGTAAACCATGGTCCCTGTGGTGTTCAGACCAATTCAACCATGCTTGCAATCATGGGAAATGAATCACCCATACAAAAACAAAAAAACATTTTAGGGTTACCGGTATATTTTCAATATACTATCAGAAAGTTGAAGCTCTGGGTAATACCAAAAAGCCTATTGATTCAATTATCTAGGAAATAACTGTATAGTCACATTATGACAGTACATTTTTGGGAGACCCCTGAGTTTGGTGACCAACCAGGAAAAGAAGTCAAGGCAATCGGAGACCTGATGACATGACACTGCACACCAGTATACATGTGGGATGTGCTGTGGTTATGGCTACACCATAGGCTGAACTTGAAGAATAACTTAAAACATAAAGATCAAAAAGAGAGGTTTTGTCTCAGGGAAGGGTCATGCGTAGGACAACTCAAAACAGTGGAGCATCTATATTTTCATTGTACATATATTGTATAATTTTGGAGCATTTTAAATTGGAAATGGAAACAGTCTCTGTTTCATGCTTTAGATTCAGACAGTCTCTGTTTGAGGATATTGCCAAAATCATGGGAAAAATATGAGACCACTACAATGTGGATTTTTCTCATCTTTTTTAAGTATCATATTTAGATCAATAGATATAAATTCACTATACAGAAGCAAATAATTCCCCCTGAGCAACCATTTTTGATTATACAGAAAGCTCTTTTAGAGTTTAAAAGAAATGAATAACAGAAAGTGCCAACGTTTATCGACAGTGGTGGAAGCATTTCGAGTGGTTGAATTGATGGAAAACAGAATAGTTAATAACACTATAAGCTATACTTCTTTGTTGGGGAAACCATTCAGTTTAGATTTCATTTTACATATGAAGGAAATGTAGTTAGCAGTGGCATTATGGTATACAGTCTTTTTTTGTACATACAGTAGTAAGAAGTATGAGTGAATGCTCAGTAGAACTTTTTTTTCTTGTTCTTGTTTTTCTATAATGTAGTGTATTCTATTTTCATTTCATAAGGATTACATGCAATATTCTGAGATATAGTAGAGGAGGTATGAGAGTAAATTCTTGTTTTTTTTCTGCACTATTTTTGTAATATTGTATTGATGTGATCCAGACACTGCTGTATATATTTATTTTTGTGTTAATGTCAGAATCTCAATAAGTTCTGTAATTTTTTTACAGTAGGGGGCAGTATGCCGTATTACTTAGTTGCTTTGTAGTTCTTTTATGTTTCTTTTCAAAATAACAAAATGTACTGTATTATGAATTTTTTATGTTTGAATAAAAAATTCCCCTACTCATCAGTAGGGGGAAACCTTGGCCATCTGTCCAAGATGGCCACTCCTGAAGAAAGAATGGACACAGCAGGAGCATGGCAGTTGGCCTCCTCCCTTACTCTAACTTCTTCTGAGGCCACTGAAAATGCTATTGCAGTAGAAGAATTTCAAGATGAAGGAATTGCACAGGAACAGTTGTTTTTTTTTCAACGGAGAATTTGACAGAGGACATAGCTATGGAATTGTCAGATACAGCTCAGGTATCAAACTCTAAAACTTCTATAAACTTGCAAAGAGATAACACAAGCACCCATAAAGAACTGTTACCTACTATGCTGAATTAAGAAGAGCAGAATTTTTTATCAAAAAAACAAGCCATGCAAAATGAGCTGAGCAAACTGCAAAAACAACAAATATATGACAAATGTATGAGCTGTGATCTTGACAATCCCAACCAGCTGAGCACTGTTAATGCAGTAACATCAAAGTGGACCACTGCCCTGCCTGCCCAGTCTGCTGTCAAAGTCTGTCAAGAAGCTGCACAATTGACAAATATCACTGTGAAATTGGATACAATGGAAAATCCAGGCCAGATTGTGAACCACAGTCATGAGCCACAAGAGAAAGGTCAGGTGGCTCCACTCAGAATGGCACATACGAGCCGGTTTGGGCTCGGCCTACAGCATGCGCCCAGTGTTACCATGGCTTCAGACACTGCTGCAACCAGCGCAACATATGTTACATCTACAAAGCTAACTGGGAGTCATGCCAGCAAAGTCTTTCAAGAGCAGGACATTGAACTAGCGCAAACACTCTTGGAGGGTTGCAAAAATAAAGAAAACAGCAAGAACTCTGCACCATAACTCTGCAGAAAATAAACCTCTTTTACCTCCTCAGAATACAGCTTTCAGATCCGGCAATTGGTCTCCCATTCACGCGCTAGAGGATGCAGGGTGGATCCAAACTGCAGAGACTAAGTGGATCCCAGACTCTCAAGATGGGAAAATAATACAGTATAATACAGAATTACAAATATGGTCCATCAGCATGAATAGTGACATTATGAATGTAATTAATGCTGCACAAGAGACTGAGGGGACTACAGATATGCATGCCTCACAGGAAAATGTAAATATAGAACCTGCTGATACCCCAGTTGCTACTCCCAATACAAATAATGCCCTGGATACAGAGCAGAGATCCCCCTCTGCCACAACTGCAGTTCCTAATATTGAACGATCTCCAATGAATTCTTCGACTAATCCTTCGATAAGATTTGGGCCCACAGCTGCCACAATGCAGAATCCTGTGAGAGAGTCAGGCAGGAGCCAATGTTTAGACACTTGGACCTGTTTCAAAATAAAGGGGAGCCAGCCCCCCCATGGAATGCTGTCTGCCTCATACATAAAGGGGACCTCGAGAACCCCCCAGACAGACTATATATAGCCAAACAGTTATTAAAGGGGTCCATGAAGTTTTTTTCCTTCAGAGATTTTATACACTTGGGCAATGCTAATTATAACGTAAGTTTTAAAACTGCATCTGGGTTAGACAGATTTTGGGCCCAATATCAAGCTCTCAAAAACACCCCAATATGGATCCCTTTCTTGGCAGTCCCTCTCACAAAACCCCTAGTCAAGAATATTACTGTTATTTTTAAAAACAAGGGAGTTAATGCTGAAGGCATCCTGTCCTGGCTTAGACAAAGATGCGAAGTATTTGACAGGCCCTCCCCCATCCTGGATAGCGAACAGATCTGGAATGGAGGGTGGAAGATCAGGGTAAAGTTATTTTCTACCAACAGTGGCCCAGTACACCTCCACAACAGTTTATTTCTAGGAAAGGACAGGGGGATGCTATTTTATGCAGGACAGCCCAGATCTTGTTTCAAGTGTGAGGCTCGTACCCATCTGAGTTCAGCATGCGATATACCACGGTGTAATCACTGTTTAGACAATGGGCATGTCTCAGTAAATTAATTAAACTTCTTCAAATGCAATCTGTGTAAGAAAACAGGTCATGCATATGGAGATGCCCTTGGGCTTCCCATAACCACGATGACTGCCGTTCACATGAAGGACTAATCAGTATAGCTCAGCAATTGCAGGCTAAGAGAGCTGTAGAACAGAGCCACTATCCTCCACCAAGTGTTCAAAGAACTTAATACACTACAATCTCCTGAAGTCCCCAGGCAGGAAGAAATGGAGCAAGACCCTCCTACCCAGGTAGAAGAGCATCCCAGACATGGCTCCTATCACAAGTGCTGATACCACTACTTTAGAAGCAACTATCCTTTTAAATGATCATACTGGTTCAGAGATCATGCCACCCCACCCCAAATCAGAGCACGGCATTTAAGGTAGTAGGCCCGAAGAAAAGAACCAGACAAGGGAAAGCCTTTTCTTCCCCTGCTAGGCCCAATAAAAAAGGGAAAGGGAAAGCTAAAACCTCCTGGAAGACAGTGAACAAATGCAGCCTTGTCCAATGAAGGCCAATGGGGGACTCTGAAGAGGAAGAATCAGAAACTTCCTCCATCACTTCCACCATGACAGACATCACTTCTGATACAGGACAACTCTATTGTAAAAAGTACACACAGCAGAAAACTCTCATAGACCCTTTAGTTGAATGGCATGACTTTCATCCTTACAATAATTTATGGAGCCCTTAACCATCACTACTCTTAATGTAAACAGTATTAAACACCATAGGAAAAGAATAACAACATTACATGCATTACAAAGGAGAACCAGTGACATTTCTTTGCTTACAGGACACCAGGTTTAAAACTATCAATCAATCAGTTAATCAAAACTTTATTTAACCAGGCATAACACCATTGTGCAAGATCATTTTCAGAGTGGTCCTGGACAAAGGAATGGCAAATTACATGGAAGACAAATACATACAAGTAACAAAAACAGGTATAGAAGGAACATAAAACACATAATATAAGCACACAGAAAAAATATAAGTGCAGTCATGAATAGGCAAAAAACTAGAGCAGGACAAGCCTATTTGCACACCAGAGTAAGGTAATTAGGAGGAAGCTTCTAAGATGCAACCTGTGGTATGAAGGTAGACAGATTGGGTAACAGAGAGAGAACAGAGTAGAAAAGAGAGAGGGAGGGAGGCAGGAACTATTTGCAGAAAAAAAGAAGGAGTACTAACGTTGGGGGAAGGGCTAGCTGAGGCCTTTGAAAGTCCAGGAGCTACAGGATCTAAAGGGGTCACCAGTAACAATTACAAGATTCCTTCAAGTAACCCGTTATCAGAGATTTGAAGGTGAGAGGTCATGGGATGGTAATAAACGTTCTTTGCATAGCATTCCATAGGGAGGGGAGAGAGAAGTTTATAGCAGCTGAACCATGCTGCATCTTTATTCTCGGTATGTAAAAGCAGATTAGTGAGAAACACGTCAACCCATATGACCCCTTGGCATGCTCAAATAGGCTAGAGATATAGACTGGTAGTTTATCAGTCAGTACCCTATAGAACCAGAGGAAAGCATTTCTTTGCCTCCTCAGTGATAAGGAAGACCAACCCAACTCCCGGTATAGAAGGCAGTGATGGGTGTGTAATGAAGAATTAAGGATAAACCTCAAGGCACGATGATAAATGATGTCAAGTTTACAAAGCAGTGAGGTAGAACAGTGACTGTAAAGAAAGCGTAGTCAAACAGTTGCCAGAATGTTTTTTGGACTAGTCTCTTCCTGGCTTCAAGGGTAAGAAGGTGCCTAATGCGATAAAATACGCCTTAATTTTTTTGAAAGCTCATTCAGATGGCACAAAAAATTGAGCTTGTTGTCCAGCCAGAATCCTAGGTATTTAAAGTTATCCACTGCTTCCAATGGTTCACCAAGTAAAGTATGGATCTGTAGGCTATTTGATGATCCTGAGGCTGGGTGTGTGTGCGGTGAAAGGATCATGGCTTTAGTTTTTTGACATGGAGAAGGAGCTTAAGCTTTAGTAGATTGTGCTGAAGAGAGACAAAATCATGCTGTAGATCCTTGTGAGCCGAGTCCAATGAGGAATTCGAGGTACAGAGCACCGTATCGTCTGCAAAAAAATGTACGGAAGCTGTACATAAATGTGAGTCAAGATTATTGATGTAGATTGCGAAGAGTATAGGGCCCAGAATGGAGCCTTGCAGGATGCCTCGAGGTAAGTTTTTTAATGGAGATAAGTCTCCTTGGGCATTAATTTGTTGCAATCTATTAGTGAGCTAGCATGTAAACCATTTTATGGCAGTACTATCCTAACCAAGGTTGCTCAAGGCATTTAGTAGCAGATTGTGGTCCACAGTATCAAAGGCCTTACTAAGGTCTAGGAAGAATGCGAACGCATGTTTTTTTTAATCCAAGGCATTTTGCCAGTCCGTAGACACTTTAGCAAGGGCAGAAACTGTACTATGTTTGGATCTGAAGTGCAACTGGTCTGGGTTTAGGGAATTATGTGATTCCAGGTGCTCCCTGATTTTGGAGCTGACAATTTTTTCCAGAAGTTTTGAAAGGGTAGGAAGCATGGAGATTGGGCAGTAGTTATTCGGGTCACTAGGGTCACCCAACTTAAAAAGGGGGATGATGTGCATGACTTTCCAGATCAAGGGTATTGCACCTTGTTCCACAGAGATATTGAATAAATGGGTGATTGGGGCAGTCAGGTAATATCCAGTTTTTAGAAAGAATGGTTCAATGTGGTCAGCGCCAGTACTTTCTTTGGATCCAGGGAGAATAAGAGATCCTCCACTTGTTTAAAGGATACAGGGCAAAAAATGGAGGAGGAGGAGCAGCACTGTGTGGACTCAATGCTGGAGCTTGAGCCATTGTTAGTGTCCCCGCATGGGCTAAGCTTACTAACAGGGAAGACATCAAATGCAAGTCCTGCTATAGCAAAGTGATCATAAAGTTGTTCCAGGATGTCAGCTCTATCTGTATATGTGGAGCCTCCGGACACTAATTTGGCTGGAAGAGGAGCTGCAGGGGCATACGCCTCAGCCTCTTTGAGGATGTTCCAGAACTTGGCAGCACTATTTTTGTTTCCTTCGAGGGCTGTTTGGAAGTAGTGGGCTTTTTCTGACCTAACTAGTTTGGTGCAGGCATTTCTAGCCACACAAAAGGCAAGCCAGTCAGTGTCTAACTTTGACTAATCAGGAATTACACCTGGCCTCCAATATATGGACCAGTGGCTCCTCCTTTTGGTCCACAGGGGAAGATGTGTGCAACAGTGTAGGTATGCTCTTCTCAAATCCAGACATAATGGTTTCTAGATTAGTGGGCATTCCTCCAGGAAGGGCTCTACTATCAGATGTAAATTACTTACAAGAAAGATTCTGTGTAATAACTGTTTACACCCCACAAACCAAGACACAAAGAGTTGCTGTATTTAAAGTGGTACAACCCTATTTACATACTGTACCTCATGCATGATCATCTGGGCAGGTGACTATACTGTAACTGTGGGATGAGGCAGTCAGATAGGGAGCTAAAAACTGATAAACTGTTTTGTGATTCCCTAGCTCTGCAGAATATAGTATCCACAGCTGGACTAGTGGACACTTATAGATCCAAGTTTCCAACAGGTGGGAATACCTACTTCCAGGGGCCCATCTCCACCAGGATTGATTTTATATTTGTATCCCCCACATTGTACAGTCAGACAATCCATATGCAATCATGAGAATTCATGGATCATAGATCCCTTATTGTTTAACTTCACTGGGAAAATTTGCCCAGATGAAAAAAAAAAAACAGCTGTAGGCTGAATGTATCCATATTAGATCAAGAAACAATAAAAAAAAGCTCAGAGGATAGAATGGTGGGCTAGGCTATCAGTAATAGAATTATATGACAATTTAGCAGAATGGTGGCAGGATACAAAAAAATCATGGCAAACATTTTTCGGAACAAAACAAGAAATTCAGGTAATGGAGATTATATAACGTACCTCCAGCTGAGGGATTAGCTGCAAAAGCTGATCTCTCAGATGGAGAGAACAAAATTGGATTATAGCCCTCAAAGTAAAGTAATTAAAAAAAATGAGGGAGATGCAGTATGATTGAGCTAAATCTCTGGAACAAGAGCTTAGATTTGGGACCAACATGAAAAAGGCTGTTCTGACCCATTCAAAGAGTATAAAAACAGGGCAGGGCACAGGATCCTGACTGAGGTAACCACTGATGCAGGTCTGTCAGAAACCTCCCCTACAGGAATATTGCAGTTAGTAGAACAATATGTAAAGCCTGCATTTGGCACTGCACTACAGGCTGATTGGGACCCAGATTGCATTTGCAAGCTTAATCTCCCACAGGTGTCTGAGATGGAATCACAAGAACTTGTAAAACAGATTACCTTGGAAGAAGTTCAGTTAGCCATTGGCACACTTAAGAATGACACCTCCCCGGGGACAGATGGTATAGGCTCGGAATTATATAAAACCTTTGTAGATGAACTTTCCCCGGCTTTAGCAATACTGTATAATTACATGTTACATGCTGGGAAAATGTCAGGCTCCATGAATAAAGCCATCCTTATTCTACTGTACAAAAAGGGTGCACAAGAGGATTTGTAAAATTGGAGACCTCTATCTCTGTTAAATACAGATTTTAAAATACTAAGCAAAATATTGTTGAAATGACTCGTAAGGTTAGCAGACAAACTTATTAGCCCACACCAGACATGTGCAATCTCTAATAGACATCAGCAAGATAATCTTATACTACTGAGGGAACTGTTTTATAAAGGTAACAATAATGAAGTACAGGGTTATGTGTTAGGGCTGGATCAGGAGAAAGCTTTTGACAAGATAATAAATGACTACTTATTTGCTGCATTGCAAGCATATGGACTCCCAGCACTATTTGTTAATTGGATAAAAAGCATGTAAGATAATGCCACTATAATTCCAAATGTAAATGGCAGGGTTGGAAAACAGATCGCAGTTCGTCGAGGCGTAAGACAAGGCTGCCCACTCAGCCTGCTGCTTTACACCTTCGGCATAGACATCCTTTTAAGATATATTGCAGAGAACAATAACATACAAGGTATTCCCCCAACCCCAGGACAATCTCCAGTTGCAATTCTTGCATATGCAGATGATGTAATATTGACTGTAGCCCCCTCAACTTGTAGAAAAATGGTATCAAACACACTAAGCATATTTTCTAGAATGTCAAGGTCACAAGTTAATTACAATAAAAGCAGGGCAATAACATTGGGACATTTGCGGGCATCACAGTAACGAAGAGCCCATGACCATACTGGGACTAGAGTTCAGGTCAGGTGACATAGCAACAAAAAACTGGAAGGCAGGTTTCCAAAGAGCTAACAGATTGGTGTCCCCATGGAAAGGTCAGAAATATCCAAGAAAAAAAAGGGTATTACTAATCAAAACACTGCTAATACCTGTATTTCTATACATTAGTTATGTGTTCCCTCCCCCCAGGCAATGATAACAGCTTTGTACGTGTTTTTTCAGGCTCTCTGGAGAAATAGATTGAATCTTGTTAAGTGAGAAATCACATATAGAAGCACACAGGAGGGAGGGAAGTGTAAACATGATCAATCCCGTAGCTTTTTTCTGCAACATTTTTATTACACACAACTTTGGAACAGCATTGAGACCAGGTAACAACTTATGGAAGCTGTTCCTATTAGTATGGTTAGCACCATGTATGGGCCCCTGGGCTAGTAAAAAAAAAAACATGTTATTGAATAGAGTTCCTTCACTCCCCAAATATGGGTTAGAACAGCTGAAAAATATTCTTTGGTGGAATTTTACCACCTCCCAAATTCAGACATTAGACCAAAAGACAATGAACAATGGGATACTTCAAGTAGAAAGAAAGGAAGATATTGTCTTTCCACACTGTCAAATGAACAGACAATCCTTTGTACTAAAACAATTGAGAAATCCATGACTACCAGCCTTTGTCTGGGACTTGGTGTGGTTAGGCAATTATGGTAGAATAGGAGTTTAAAACAACAACAAACATAAACAGCTTATAGAAAGGTATTGCCCTAGAGAGACATGTATTCAACAGTTAGAAACCCAGGAATACTTATTTCTGGAGTGCCCATATGCCAAAACATTCTGGGATTACTTAACTGAAGAATGGGAGGAACCCCTCTTCTCATCCTTGACGAACACTAGCTTGTTATATGGGGATTTGTCAGGTGGCTGGAGTAAATATAATCCAGAAACACTGTATGTCGTGTTTGCAGTAATTATGTATTACATCCGGCAATCCCAGTGTTTTTGGGTAACACAACAAAGGGTTATCATGTATATTGAACTGTACAAAACACCATTAAGAGTGACCTAATATGATACTCAAGTGAAAAAATGAAACAATTATGGGTACATTGTGAAAAATGGCCAACTACTTAACATTTCTAGTGTTCTAGGATTATACTGTAACTAGTTATGTTTTGCTGTTTTTCTTTTGTTTTTCTCCCTTTGTATTTTTGTGTTTATGTGCTAAATATTATTTTAGTTTTGTGTGGCTTGTAAATATATTGTATTGAAGCCCTTATTACAATAAAAATTCCCTTACCTTTGTCAGAGGGTGCTAGTGAGGGTCTGACAAGGAGAGTGGAGGAAGGAGTGATGAAGACGATGGAATATTAGGTGGAGGAGCCTGCTTCCTTCCCCACCCAGAGCACTGAGGAAGCCAACACCAAAGGGCCAATTGTGACACCAGCAACAGGGGCTGGAGCAGTTATCGGGGCATGGGTGGTTCAAAATGCATCTAAGGTATCCAGAAAGGAAGGTACATGACTCTGTAACATTGCAGATGTGGAGATAGAGCTACTGTGTGTCTCCCAAGGAGTAACAGCTCAAGACAGCGTATCAAAGAAAAAGGGAATATCTGCTAAAGCTATTATCAGAAGAGGAGGAGGAGAAATAAGAAAGAGAAGGAAAAATACAGACCTACTTACTGGGAGTAGTATTTTGGAGATGAAAAGCAACACGCAGCATACAGAGCATACGGAGGCAACAGATTCTGCAGTCCACAGAAGTGTACCACAAGAACATCCCAGTAAAGTTGAAAGAGTAAAAAGCTCCCCAGAAAATATGGCTAACATTTCAGAAATGCTTGACATTTTGGGTTATCCTGGTAATTCAATGGAACAAACTGTTGAGAATAACGTAGTAAATAAATCTCTGGAGAGGCGTGGTACGAACGAGCTGTAAAATTACCACTCATCAAAGATCAACAGCACTGCACTCCAAATCACTTGGGGAGGTGAAATTACAAGTGACAGCCATGCAAAGCCAGGGACAAGAAAAAAAAACAATCCTTTAAGAAAAAACATCTCCCACAGACAAGGGAGAGTGTGGATAAAGAATGGTCTGTGGACACTGTTACGAAGGGTGGGTTGGGTTCGGGGCTTACCTGAATCCCCTTGGTATTCTGGCGTATTTCTACTGAAGACTTGGGGAGGGATTTTTCTGAGAATATGGAGCAGACTTACACAAGTCATATTGAGGGGGAAAAAATATATCTGCAGAAGCAATGCAAATGCAGGGGAAGGTTTCTGAGAATGCTAATACAAACCTCCAGCTGGAAGTTCCATACAGTTTTTTTTCTTCAAGTTCAGAGTTTATTTTATTTTAAAAAAGGGCCTAATAATGATACATCTGTTAGTGTTTCACGCTAGTATGACTGTACAAAAAAATGCTGAAATAATGAATGTTACTAATGTCACCAACCCCCTCCCCAAGTGAGGCACCGGAAGAAAAAAAAAAGGGTTCAGATCCTGACCTTGAGCAGAGTTTTGAAATACATTCAATAGAAAATATCACAGGCTCAGAAGAAAGGGTCTCCAGTAAAAATAATCTATAAGCCAGATGAAGTAGCACAGCCTGCTGTGGAAACAGGAAACGTACCTCCTAAACAAATACATAGCACAGTTATGGGAATTGTTTCAAGTCAAAAATAGATCCTGTTAAACACAGGAATTCCATGAGGATCAAGTATATAGAGAGCATGGAGGAGCTGCTGGATAGGTGCCATGTTGCCAGGACATTCTTAAAAGACAGTGTAAAATTCATTGCCATGGAGATACATGCCCTAATTAATACACCAGGGGATCCTGGTTTTGATGTTAATTTTAAACTGGCTGCAAGTTTAGAACATTTCTGGACCAAATGTCACCATGTTAAAAATACCCTGGTCTGGTCTTCCATTATAGTCATTCCTTTGACTAAATATGAGATTAAAACTGTGACTATATTATTTAAAAATGAAGGTGTCAGTGTGGCAGACATACTCACTAGATGAAAAAAAGATGCACAGTAATAGGGAATCTGAACCTCATTATTGATTCAGAGGATATTTGGACTGGGGGATAGAAGGGTTGCGTTAAACTACTACATACTGAAAAAGGAATACATTATCTGCCCAATTGTATTTATTTGGACAGATATAGGGGAGTGCTTCTTATGCTGGCCAGCCAAAGGCTTGTTATCTGTGTGGAACAAGAACACATCTCAGTAGTGCATGTGACTTATACTGGATTGTTATACTAGGGGTATAGAACGGAAGAAGGCATGATTGCCCATTGGTACCATTCCCTGCATTAGCGGGTCCATCGTAATCCTTTTTGTAGTAGTAGGTTATCTGTTTCTTTTTTTAAAGCAGTTCACTAACTTACTTAAAATAACATTATTTGGTATTGTAGTCCAGATCATTCCAGTTCTATTTATACATGAAAAATATTTACTGTTCTTTTTTACTGCATCCATTTTTATCTGCTGTCTACAGTATGTGCTCTTGAATACTGTGGTTTATCCTGGATTACTATACCCATTTCTTTAACCAGTTCTGGATCTCTTGTTATTTTGAACAGTGTTATAAGATTCCCCCTTCCCCCCTTATTCTCCTTTGTTCTAATGAGAAAAAACCTGTTTTAGCCTATCCTTATAACTATATCTCCTTAAGAACCCAATCATTTTTGTAAACCGATGTTGTACTCTTTCTATCCGCTTCATCTCAGCTTGAGCATAAGGATTCCATAACGGAGAGACGCAATCCATATGAGGTCTAACATATGTTCTACATAAGGGTAAAAGGCATCCTTTAGTTGTATTTATGGAGCTCCTTTTTATATTTCTGATCATGTAAATTGTTTTTGAATCACTTGTGTCAAAAGACCCTTGAAGCTGAGATCTTTGTCTATCATTATACCACAGTCTCTTTCACTTAAAGTTGTTCTTAACTGAATTCTATCCAGTTCATAATTTTTATTTTTTTCCTAAGTGCATTACAGTGCATTTTTCCACACTGAATGGCATTCTATTTTCCTTTAACTATTGTTCAATTTTATACATAGAAACATAGACTTTGATGGCAGATACGGACCGTTTGGCCCACCCAGTCTGCCCATTTCAATACCTATTGGATAAGCTGCAGATCCTAGTTAACCAACAGCCTTCTTCTTCCTAACCCCCACCAAAATTGATTTATATCTGTCCCATGCATTCTTGAATTCCCCCACTGTTTTTCATCCCATGATCTCCTCAGGAAGGCCATTCCATGTGTCCACCACCCTCTCTGTGAAAAAACACTTCCTCATGTTGCCCCTGAGTCGTCCTCCCTCTATCTTCAAATTGTGCTCCCTTGTTCTTGCACATCTCTTTTTCTGAAAGATGCTACCCTCTTGGACTTTGTTGATTCCCTTGAGGTACTTGAATGTTTCTATCATGCCCCCCCCTCCTTTCCTTGAGGGTATACATATTAAGCTCCTTTAGTCTCTCTTCATATGGCTTCTGGTGCAGACCCTGCACCATTTTAGTTGCCCTCCTCTGGACTGCCTCCATCCTGTCTATGTCCTTGTGGAGATGGGGTCTACAGAACTGCACACAGTACTCCAGATGGGGTCTCACCAACTGTCTGTACAGAGGGATAACAACTTCCTGTTTTCTACTTGTGATGCCTCTCCTTATACATTCCAGTATCCCCCCAGCCCTCTTTACTGCTTTCTCACATTGGTCACTTCTTAAGTTCTTGACATTTTGTGGGGTATCCACTGGCCCTCCCAATTTAATATCATCTGAAAATTGAACCACCATATTTATTATGTTTTGATGAGGGTCACTAATATAAAGTGCAAATAAAACCAGCCCCAAGACAGAGCCCTATGGCACTCTGCTTGACACGTTTGCATAATCTTAGTATGTCCCCATAATTCTAACTTTTTGTTTCCTTTCTTTTAACCAGCTTTGTATTCATTTTACTAACCTACTATCAATTTCTGTTGTATCCATTTCATTTAACACATTATTGCGGTACCTTGTCAAATGCTTTTTGAAAATCCAGAAAAAACACATCGGTAGGTATATTATCATGCAGATTTTTATTCACTGCTTCATAAAAACAAAGCTGATTTGTTGTTATACATGCTCTGTTTTGTTTAAAATAATACTGTTTTTGGTCATTAAGATTGATCATATTTAGATTTTCCTCTAATTTTGATTTCAAAAAGCTTTCTGCTATGTTTCATAAGATTGATGTTAAGCTCACTGGTCTGCAGTTGGATCTTAGTGATGTATGACGCTTCTTAAATAGTGGGACAACAGTTGCCTGCCTCCAATCCTCTGGGACTTCTCCCGTAGTAAATGTTGCATTATATAAATATGCTAGTGGTTTGGAAATCTGTCCTCTTACTGCCCTCAATAACCTTGGATGTAATTGGTCCGGACCAGCAGATTTGTGTGGTTTCAGTTTATTTAGAAGTTCTTCGACCTCATTAGCACTTGTTTTAAGTGACAGCTCAGAATCTATGTTTTGTACAGTATGAATTTTATCTTGTTCATTTTTATCAAATACAGAGCAGAAATATTCATTAAATGATTCAGCCATATCCTTTGGATTCTTTAGTTCATAGCCATCCTTCATTAAAGGTCCAATTTGATTCCTAGTTTTTCTCTGATTAATTATATAGCATATAAGCTTTTGCCATTATCATTTCTATGTGAAATGATACATTCAATTTTATTCCTTTCTTTTCTTATTGCTTTCTTAAGCTTTTGTACCATGGTTTTGTATGATTGTATGGTTTCTGCTGTTCCATATTGTTTCATTTTATTATATTTTTTTTTTTCCTGCATAAATTGACTATTCTGTTGGTGCACCATACAGGTCTTTTCCCTCTCTTGTTATACATTTTTTGCAAGGTACATATTTTTCCTCCACTAGTTTCAAATTGTTCTTCTTAAGCTCCCAAATTTGATCTATGTTCTTCTCTTTGAAACATCTCTCCTAGTCCCAATCAGATAGTTATTTTCTAATTTTGTGAAAGTTAACCTTATTGTAGTTTTTTTGCAATAGTAACACCCCTTGTGGATACTGATAGTCGTTTTATTATAAATTCTATAATATTCATTTTTTCATTAATTTCATTTTTTATTAAATGGGTTAGACCATTGAGTAAAACTCATTTAAAATGGTGACCCATGGCATTTACAATACAAGTACTGAACAGTTGCTGACATGCAAAAAACATAAAATAAACACATAGCATGTTACAAATACACATTACAAATACAAGCAATCACATACAACACTACATTTGTGTCAACCACAGCAGGCCTTAGTCTGAGTCAACATTGTCTCTAAAAAACAGTGTTTAACAGCATTTTGAGAGTGAATTCTTGTATTAAACAAATGAAACTTAAGGGAAGTTTGTTCCAATACCTAGGGATTAACTGACTGAAAAAATATTCAGAACATTTAGCTGTTGTCTTTGGAACTAATAACTCATGATATGCTGCTTTCCTGCGGGAAGCATTTATATCCCTGACTTCATGTTTTTCAGCCAAATAATCAGGAATTGTTCCTGAAACACTTTTATAAGCCAGAACAGATTTATGAAGTTGCCTTCTTTCAGATAAGGAAACCCAACCAAGTTTACTGTACATGAGACCATGATGAGTGTCCCTAGAACATTGCAATATTAGTCTGGCCAACTGGTTGTACAATATGTCCAATTTGTGTAATTTACCTAGGTTTGAATAATCATATAATACATCACCGTAATCAAATAATGGAAAGATCTGTGATTCAACTATTTTCTTAATCATACATCCACACAGGCAGTTTTTATTCCAGTATAATAAACCCACCCTTTTTCCTACTGAACCAACAAGCTTGTTCACATGTGAGTTGCCTGTAACAGAGGAATCCATCCAGTAGCCCAAATATTTATAGGTCATTACCTGATCTAGCTTTGTCCTATCAATATCAAATATTGATAGATTAGGGCAATCCTTAAGTTTCTTGGCAGAACCAAAGACCATGCATTTTTTCTTATCAATGTTCATTTTGAGTTTTAACATGGTAAAGTAATCAGATACACCAATGAAACTTGACTGCAGTTTTTCCCTGAATCACTTCTGAAGTTGGAGCAGAAGTATAAACTATGGTGTCATCGGCATACAGATTGTAAGCTGTATTATTCAAATGGTGTCCCAAGACCTCTCAAGTAGATCAAGAACAATAAAGACCCAAACACTGGGTCCTGGGGGACTCCCCAGACTATGGGCAGTGGAATGGAGGTCATCTTAACAGTAGTGGTCTGCATCCTACCTTCTAAGTAGGAGGCAAAGCATTTTAAGGCATTGACCGACAACCCAATGTCCATCAAACTCTTAAGAAGAATTTGGTGGTCCACCATGTTGAAGGCCTTGCAGAGGTCAGCATAGGTGGCACCAATCAAGTTGCCTTTATCCATAGCTTTGTTGACCCTTGACGCAAAAGACCACCGTACCATGCAATTTGCAAAAGCCTGATTGATATCTGTCATACAAATCATTTTGATGCAGGAAATCAGTCAGTTGCCTCACCAAAAGCCTCTCCAATAGTTTGGATACCTGTGACAACATAGAAATAGGGTGATAATTGGTTAACTGGCCATGGCTGCCCCCCTTGAAAATGGGAACAACCCTGGCCAGTTTCCAGTCCATAGCTGTGATCACTGTTCCCCAGATTTTCTCTGATGTTGATCTTTGTCACCAACTCTTCCTTATTAGTTATTACCAGATCCAATGGGTTTTCTTCCCTTGTTGGTTTATATATTAACTGGTGCAGACCTGTCATACTTAGGGTCTCCATAAATCTATTAGAAGTAGCAGTTCTGGATGATTGATTGAACCAATTTATGTCAGGATAGTTAAAATCCCCTGTGATGATTACATTCCCTTCTGCTGTCATATGTTCAATTTCAAGTGCAATACTATTATCAATATCTTTATTAGTGTTTGGTGGTCTATAGTAAACCCCCAAAAGGAGCTTTGCTGGTTTTGTCCTAAATGGCCACCCATAATGATTCAAGAGTTGTTTCTGAATTCATCTGATTATATGTTGTACTCTGTACAGAATTAATATATATTGCAATATGGCCAGCTTTTTTATGTAATCTGTCTTTTGAGTATAATGTATAACCTTCAATATTTCAATTCCAGTTGACCTCAGTGTCTCACCATGTCTCAGTATTGAAACATATGTCTACTGATTCTGTTATTAGCAATGTTTCTAGCTCTGATTTTTTATTATATTAAGACTTCTGGCATTTAATGACCACAATTTTATTCCATTAAATTTGTTGCATGTACAGTTAATCCTTCCTTTAACCTGACCCATTGTATTTTTAATAGCAGACGTGTCCCCTCTCCCCTTACTTTTTAGTTTAAACAACTGTCCACTACTTGTTTAATTGTTATGCCCATTTTCTACTTCCTTTTATGTTTAGACATAGACCATCTTTACAATAATACCCTGGCACAGCTACAAAGTTCTCCCAATGGGTGATACACCCTATCCCTTCCTTCAAGGTCCATTGCCTCAAGCAGTTATTCAGTTCTTTGATTTTTGTTATATTGAACTTGCTTTCTCTGGGTACCGGTAGAATCTCTGAAAAATATATTTTGCAATTTAGTTTTTTTGCTTCTTCCCAGATGTTTTTGAATCTTCTTTTATTTCAGTTTGACTTTGTGCCCTGATATTATTCCTATGCAATATTAATGTAACACTGCCATCCTTGTATTTTATGTTTGGTAGCATTTTTTGCACATCTCTTATTTTTGCCCCAGAAAAGAAGCTAGTTGTTATGTTCTTCTTATTTCTATGTGAGGTGTACCTATCCGTATACTTCAAAATCGAGTCTCCAAAAACATATACTTGTTTAATTATCTGAGATGTATTTTGCTGTTCTCCTGTATTTATTTGCACATTTAGAACCACTGTAGTATCCATATCTGATTCCCCTGTTTCTATGTCTCCTGATTTACTATACAACTTTACTACTTGTGGGGGGGTACTGTTTTTCAGATATCTCTGATTTATTTGTCCTTTTGGGTGATGTGGTAGGGGGTGAGGTGGATGTGGAGTTAATTCCTTGGTGTATGCTTTCTGTTCAATCAGAGGCATTGCTACCTATTGACACCCCTTGTCCCAGATTTGTTTCATATTGCTGCCTGATGTTTCTGGTTCATTGCCAGCTTCATTCTCAACATCCAATAACATCAGGGGTTCATAATTATTGTGTAGCTCTAAATTAAAACCCATCACTCTTCTTCTTCCCTTTTTGTATTTCCTGCTTTCAGTTGCCCAGTCACCCTCATCATCACCATCTCTTACCCTCTTTCTGATATCTTTCTCTATCTCTTCATTCTTATCAGCTTCCACATACAGTAACTATTCTGTTTTCTTTAATAATTTCTGCTGTTGTACTGAAACCAACTTAATTTCTAGTTCCATCAGTTTATTCTTTAAATCTTTAATTAGCAAGCACTCTTCACAAGTTAATATCAACATATCATTCACAACCTCTGTGCTAATTTTATTGCACAGCATACATCTTAGTCCTTGTTTCCCTCCTTCCAGCCTCACTATATTGTCATCCATCTTTGTGCCCAGTAACAGATGTACTAAAGAGTGATTCAGTGGAACTTTGACTCATTTGTATGCCCTTAAAGCTGTACTCAATAGCTGCAGCAGCACTTGTATAGTGTTCCCTCACAGTACCTTCTTTATCCTGCAGCATCCTATGCCCTCCTCCACTCCTTCCACTGCTGACACTGCAGACATGTTCAGACATGCTGTGCGTGTCTTTGCGCATATCTTCACATGCAGTGAATGTGCGCTCACCCCGCTTGCATGGGGCATTCGTTTATAAAGGCCCATGACCCAGGAAGCAGTTAGGTCACATGATCTACCTGCTCCTTAACCCTGAGCTAATTATAGACTTCTAAAAGTATTTTAAAAACTTTCTAGTTATCCCTGCACTTACAGAATACCCCCTTTTAGCATATATTTCACTTGTGGACTATATTTACACACTAGCTGTTGCAGTGTAAATTTCCCACACATGCTGACCAGGAAGTCTGTAGTTCTATCAGTCTCACACCAAACTATAAATCCCAGGTGCTTCCTGCTCCCACTGTCAGTACTCTGTAAAATTATGCAGCACTCGAGAACAAACAGTAGAAATAACAGCATCTACTTTCCAGCACTGTCTCACTACCTTGGAGGGTAGTCCCACAGTATGTGGACAAGCAATTAAAGTGCCCACTTGCACAGGGCATTTGTTTATAAAGGCCCAAGACCCAGGAGTCGGGTCACATGATGATTTACATGCTCTTTAACCTCGAGCTAATTGTAGACTTCTAAAAGTATTTTAAAAACTCTCTAGTTATTCCCGCATTTAAAGAATACCCCTTTTTAGCATATATTTCACTCATGGACTAAAACTACACACTAGCTGTTGCAGTGTAAATTTCCCCCACACGTTGACCAGGAAGTCTGTAGTTCTATCAGTCTCACACCAAACTACAAATCCCAGGTGCTTCCTGCTCCCACTGTCAGTACTCTGTAATATTATGCAGCACTCTAGAAAAAATAGTAGAAATAACAGCAGCTGCTTGCCACCACTGTCTCAATACCTTGGAGGGTAGTCCAACAGTATGTGGACAAGCAATTAAAGTCTGTGTAGCCTGTGTGCAGAATTGGGATATGCTAGTAACTGACACCCAAATAAGATGAAGTGCAATCTCTGTGATGAGGAGGGCCACTCCTACCAGTCATGCCCCTGGACATCTCACAATAGGGTAGATGAGATGGACCAGGTGGAGCAGGACTTTTATGTTAGTACAGCTCATTAACCCTCTGCTAGAAAAGAGGTGTTTCAACAATGAAGGAATAAATCACCACAAGCACCTCAGCCAATGAGAGAGTAGCAAGTGACAGAAGTTCTGACAACATCTAGGTCTGAGAGGACTGATGAACCAGCTAGTACTTCAGATGTACAGGTGGCAGAAAAAGGCTTTAATATACCTGAAAATGCAGCAATTGCTGGGGAAACATCTGTCGTGAAGGATACAAGAATTGACATTGTTGAAAAAGATGTCTCAGCAGGACAACACCGTGTGCAGGTTATGCCACCTCCCACAACCACAGAAACAGCAGTATTTAAAATGGTAACAAGACATAAAACAAAACAATGTTTCTCAAAAAGAACAACTACATAAAATTAACTCTGATCCTAGAATTTTACAGGAACTATTAAATCTAAGAAACTTGTTTAACAATTTGGCCCCTTTAGAAGCTGAACACCAATTATTATTAACACAAATTAAATATTATGCTAAGGAAGACAAAACCCAATAAAATGTTGACATGGCAACTAAAAAAGAAACAAGAGGATAGGAAAATTTGTTGTATTAGAAAACCCATCAGTCTTATCACCAATAACCCTAAAGAAATAAATTAGGAATTCACATAGCACTATACCAATTCATATACTTCAGAATGAAATGAAGACCAGTCTGATACTGACTCCTTTTTATCTAATGTCACTCTACCCAGACTAAAGCAGGATCAGATGACAGACTTGGAAAAGAACATCACTACTGAAGAGATATAAATTACTATTAAATCCCCCAGTCCGGATGGCCTTCCCACAGACCTTTTCAAAACCTTTTTACAATTAATCATTCCTCACATGAAGAAATTATATGAGTTCATATTCTCTGAGTAAATGCATCCCCCATCATTTAGGGAAGCTATTGTTTGCCTGTTTAATAAAAAGATAAAAATCCCTTATATTCAGGGTCATATCACCCTATCTCACTAATTAATTCAGATGCTAAAATTTTAGCTAAAATACTAGCAAATAGGATAGATAAGATCTTTCCAGTGATTATTCACCAAGACCAGGATGGTTTTATTAAAGGCCGTTATATAAGAATGAAAATTAGATGTATTCTTAATTTAGTGGATACATTAAAATTATCTGATTACCCCTGTTTATCCTTAGACACTGAGAAGGTGTTTGACAGGATAGAATGGAATTATTTAAAAATGGTGTTGGAGAGAGTTGGATTTGAACCAAACTTTAGAACATGGATAGACATCTTATACTCCATACTTTGACCCTTTAATAACCAAAATTAAGAAAAAATTAGAACACAGGCACACTTTGCCCTTCACCATAATAGGACAGGCAAATGTTATTAAGATGAACATCTTACCTAGAGTTTTGTTTTTATTTCAGGCTTTACCTATCATCATGGAAGAAACATATTTCTTACAAATAGAAAAACTGATGGGACTGATGGGACAGTTTGTGTGGAATGGCAGAAACCAAGAATGAAACTAGAAAACATATGCATTTCAAAACAACAGGATGGCTTATCTCTATCAAATATTTATTGGTACTATTTGGCAGCCATCATAGCCCCCTAACATTCTTAGTTTCACCATGAAACACAATGGTCCTCTTGCCAAATAGAAGTTGCTTCTTGTCCTTATAATGACATACTGTAAAATGCATTTTTTATGCTGGCCCATACAGGAAACATATTCATTCTCTCAGTCAGAGTACTATCACGGCATGTAGAGCTTGGAAGAAAATATTACAATTCACAAGTCAGTCACAGATAATATCATTTTTTTTCACCTACATATCTTAATGGTTATTTTGGCCCCTTCACAGCTGACTAACATTTCAAGATATGGCAGACTAAGAGCCTGGTTGAAATTGCCAATCTTTTTGACAGTAAGGGACTACGAGATTTCCAAATGCTGAAAAATACATATTCACTTCCTAAAACTGACTTTTTACGTACCTCCAAATAAGACATTATACTATTAAAAATACAGGTGCCCTAAATATGTCCGGAACAAAATCACCTTGAGCAGATATTTTATAATACCATTAGATCTAAGTTTTTATGGAGGATTTATTAACTGTTAGCATCTAGTCATACACATAACTTTCCAGAGTTAAAAGCTAAATGGCAGAAAAGCACAAATATAATTTTTTCAAATCAGAAATGGCAAAAGATTACTAATTACACAAGGAGGGGGATATTATCCAGTAAACTGCAACATATGTACTTGAATGTATTACACAGAACCTATTATACTCCTCATTGTCCAAATTTAATGAATCAAGAAGTAAGTAATATTTGCCCAGGGTGTACCACCACTATTGGAACATTGGAACACATGTTACTAATCTGCCCAATGTTACATATATTTTGGTCCAAGGTGCCAAGGACAATGAATATGTCAGCTAATATGCACTTAATGAAGTCTATTCACGTGTATTGTTAGGCAGTGGTCCAGCATATATTTCTTGTACCCAGAATCAACGTACTATGGTATTTTTAGGTATTATCAATGCATTTAAAAGTATACTTCTTAAATAGAAAGATTTTCAACCACCTGAGTACTATACATGGATGAACTTTATGGTCTCTAGCCACAGGATAGAAAAAGTCCATTATGTAATAACAAAAAAACAGAACAAATAAATTTGATCAAATCCGATCACATTTTAGCTGAATTATAAATACAAAAGAAATTTCAGGTCTTTTAGACTAAGATGGCTAAAGAATTTAATAGCTGGTTATTGATATTCAAGAAAAAAACTCATATGAGATTATCACAGAATTCAGATTATTAACCCTTGCATGGCAGTGGACTGATATATCAGTCCAAAATCCCTATACATTCTAATTCTGTCGGCAGCCTAAGGGTTAAACCCTAAAGTCCACCCATCACATGCGGTCACATTATATAGAGATAGGACAAACCTATCCTGCTTGGAATGAAATAAAGATGCAATATATGAAATGTATGCATTGGACATGTGGTTCAGAGGTCACCTATTATAATGTAAACATATAGTTAATGGCGGGATGAATGTATTGATTGCAATGCCACTTCACTGTACTTATATAAAAGGAAAAAGAAAAAAAAGAGAAAAAACACAGTGTTCTCCAAAATCAAAAATGACTAGAAGGGAATCTTTAACTCTGTCCAATAAATAGGACTCCTTGACTTCTCAGCAAGACTGGGGAGATACAGAGAAGGAATCTAATGCATCATCAGTGGTATCTTCACAACAAGATCTTTCATCTAGTACAGAGTATTCGGGACTGGACATAGGGGGTTCAAAAAAGGGAAAATGTTCAGAATCTAGTAAGGGAAGGAGAAAGGGTGGGAAAATGAAATAATGAGTGCTTGGGTATTTTTATTACTTCTATTGTTGATGACTCAGGGTTTAAGTGTCGCCGCCCTGAATACCAATAGTATGTGTAATATAACCAAAAGGTTGACTACAGTCTTTATCCGGAGTAGCTTAGAAACAGATATTATGTATTTACAGGATACAAGATTACGTATCTTAAATAAAATTAACAAGATTGAAAAGATATGGGCAAAAGGGCCATCTTTTTGGTCCTTAGAGGACAAATGTTTTCCTTTTAACCCAGTACTTATTACTGTCCACTCTTTCTACATATTATGCGCAACGCTGTTTTAACACTGTTTGTAACACCTGCCTTACAACTATCTGTTAATGTTGATCTTGTAACTTGAATGTATCTTGAACTCAACTCTTCCCTTCCCCCACCTCACCACTCTCTCTCTCTTCCCCTTTTCTTTCCTGTAAGCACTTGTTTACTTATTAACCCAGCACTTGTTATTGTCCACTATTCTACCTATTATGTACAACACTGTTGTGACACTGCTTGTAACTCCTTCCTTACAACTGTATGCTAGTGTTGATATTGTAACTTGATTGTTTAATGTCTCACTCCTATTGTACCCCTTCCCCCAGGTCGCACTGGGAGATGAGTGACTTGTCGCTCAGTGTGCCTTCCTGGTGAAACATTTACATAGAAACATAGAAACATAGAAACATAGAAGTTGACGGCAGATAAGGACCGCAAGGCCCATCCAGTCAATAAATAAATAAATAAAAATGTTTAGGGGTTGGTATTCTGTTTTCTGATTACTCAGTTGTCGTACATAAATTAATAGACTTAGTCCCTGGGAGAGTACTAATTTTAGGTGTTTCATTTAGGGGATTAGAATTATGATGTATACATTTGAACTCCCCTCAGGTTAAAACATCATGGGTAGATATTTTTAAACTGATTAGACCTTTTCATACACCATAAAAGGGATAATATTTGGGGGAGATTTCAATTGTTCTAACAGGAGTGCCCACAAGAAGGAAGGTGAAAAGAATATTTATTGTTATTCTAAATACAAAAATGGTACCTTCAGCTATGTTAGTTGAACTGAAACACCTGCAGCTCAGGATCATACTTTTTTTAAAGGAATTGGAAATCATTTTTCATGAGGATAGAGTATCTGTTCCTTTCTCCATGGTTACAGGTTGCAACATTTAAAGTGTTTCTAATAGAAACGTCTGATCATATACTTGTAACATTAGGCTCTACCTCAGGCCTTAAAACAAAATCTATAGTCTGGAAGTTAAATTGTTACGTTTTACAAGATAAAATTATACAAAATAAAACCAGGGACTGATTAATAGCAAGTAGCACCACAATTGATTTGAGTCCACTATTAAATGGTGGGATGCTGTTAAATTGGATGTCAAACAGATGTGAATAAATTTTACATGGAGTAGGAAATAGAAATAATATTTTAAATATCTCACTTTAAGGAAACAGCTGTAATCTTTACAGTCTTTTGCAGCTGAAACTAAACAGGATTATTCTATACAAATTTCTCAGGTAAGGAAAGATATGACTAAGATTTAACATAATCGTATGACATCTCTGATACAAGAACATAAATTTGGGATGCAGGGCCAAAAAGACCAAGTAAACCCATTTGAGGACTGCAAGGAAAGAATTTCAGTTTTGAGATACATAGAAACATAGAGTTTGATGGCAGATAAGGTCCACTTGGCCCACCCAGTCTGCCCATTTTTCCTACCTACTGTAACACCTCAGACCCTACTTAATCTCCACAGACCCTACTTGATCTTTGGCTTTACCTCCCCCTTTCCCTACCACTAAGGTTCCCTTTTGCCTATCCCATGCCTTCTTGAACTCCATTACAGTTTTTGCCCCTACCACCTCCACTGGGAGGCTGTTCCAGGCATCCACCACTCATTCTGTAATGAAGTACTTGCTTACATCACGCCTGAGTCTACCCCTCCTCCAGCTTCATAGCATGAGCCCCTATTCTTGAGCATCTTTTACTCTTGAACCTTATTTATACCCTTCAGGTATTTAAAAGTCTCTATCATATCCCCTCCCTCTCTCTCACCTTTCCTCCATGGTATGCATATTGAAGTCCTTCAGTCTCTCTTCATAGGGCTTTTGATGCAGACCCTGCAACATTTTAGTTGCTCTCCTCTGGACCACCTCAACTCTGTCTATGCTTTTCCTGAGATGTGGTTTCCAGAACCAGACACAGTACTCTAGGTGAGGCCTTTCCAGTGACTTATACAGCGGTACTACCACCTCTCTCTTTCTACTGGTGATACTTCTCCCTTTGCACCCTAGCATCCCACTGGCTCTCCCAATTGCCTTTTCACATTGATTGGTCACTTTTAGGTCATTAGATATGATTACCCCCAAGTCTCTTTCCTGTCTGATGGTCACCAGTACCACTCCTCATTTTATACTCTGCCTCCATGTTTCTGCAGTCCCAGTGCATGATTTTGCACTTCTTCACACTGAAATTTAGTTGCCACACTCTTGACCACTCCTCAAGCTTTCTTAGAACCCTCTTCATTTTTTTCACCCCTGGAGTGCCAACCCTATTGCAGATCTTAGTGTCATCAGCAAAAAGGCATACCTTCCCTTCTATTCCCCTCTGCAATGTCGCTAATAAAAACATTAAAGAGAACCAATCCCAATACTGATCCTTGTGGCACCCCATTGGTCCCCATCCTTCCCACCATCATGCTCTTGACTCCCTGCATAATTTTAATTGAAAGGTATACACACAACTGTAGAACCTGTGTATATGTGGAATGCAGGAACTAACTCCCAGTTTGATCACTTACAATTTATCTCAGCTCACCATTAGGGGTCACTCTTGAATCACTTATTTTTCACCCTAAGGCCTAAACCTAAGCATCATTTGGGATCAAATTATGACATACTTCATCTTAACTCTAGCAACTAAAACATTGTCCCTGTGCAATACCAAAGGGGTATCCATAAAAAACACCCTGCTCACTATTTTCTTCTTTACATGCTGCTTACAAAACTTACCTAGGACACCACACAACCCAAATACCCCTACAGAATGCTAGCCACAAAAAGGCTGGGACAATGGAAAACCAGTGTATCCTTACAAAATTGCGTTACACACCCACTTCATGCCTCTCTCCTAGTCAATCTTAAAAACTTGATAAAATGGCATCTTGCCCCCAGTCCCCCAATTGCAGTTAAGGTTATGTCTATAAAGAAGAAAGGAACAACCACATTTGCCAAAGACCTCACAAGACCACCCTGCCTCAGATTCATGCGGAAACTACTACAAACCCTTCTCATAATCTCAGGCAATATCCACCCCAAACCAGGCCCACTACAAAACTGAGCCCTCCTCCCATGTTCCCTAAGAATAGTGTCATTAAACATTTGACTTTCTCATCCCTGTGTAGATGGTTTTTATTTGCATGTATAATTTTCCAACTATCCCTGTGTGGTTACCTGTTGGAAGCTGTCATGTTCTGATTGTGTGCTACCTGTGACTGTTTGTAACATTGTATTTTGTACTCTCCTGGGTTGTACCTGAAAATAGGCAAGGTTATTGCCTAATGCACTCACCCGGTTATTAAAAGCTAATAAATAAATAAATAAAATATGCTGCCTCCTACCTAAATTAACCCAGATGGAAGCTCATGTGTCGAAACACAACTCAGATATTATATCACTCACTGAGACATGGCTCTCATTAAGAACCCCTGATACTGCTATTGCTTTGCCTAGGTATAACACCTTTAGGCAGGATCACAGCAGGAAGCAAGGTGGGGAGTGCCTTCTGTACTTAAGAAACAACCTAAAAGGCCAACAAATCTCCTTGGGAACACCTTCCCTTGACTGTGAATGCCTTACAGTCAGGACAATTCTGGGGAAAAAAAACACAAGAACCTTGTTATCATGTCTATTTAACCCCTTCCCCCCTCAAGAAAGAAACAAGCTGGACTGGAAACAGTCTCCAAGCTGTACAAACAAGCAGCACAAAATTGGGAATCCTTGGTAACAGGCAATTTCAGTATTGACTGGTCACCCAAAAATAGCAACAAATACTGGGACATAGTGGCTTCACTATATCTCACCCAGGTAGTAAAGGGGAATACCAGAACCAGCTATAGAGCCGGTACAAGTACGCTCATTGACTGGATGCTAACAAGACACACTAAAAGAATAATGGAAACTGCAGTGCTATCTGACACTCTAAGCAACCACTCGCCCATCCTGTGTGCATGGTCAACCTAACAACCCAGACCTCCACACAAAACTGTATCAAGTAGAATACTCAGGAAGGACGCAACTGAGGACTTCTGTAAACAGATAGCACTGCTAGACTGGAGTTACTTAGACCTTTGTACAAATCTCAACCAGGCACTAGAACATTTGATCACAGAATTCAACAAAGCTGCTGATAAATTTGCACCCATTAGAATGAGAAAGGTAAGGGGCAAAACTACAGAATGGGTTACACTCCACTTCTGGAGCTCATGAAACAGAGGATAACATGTGGCACTGGGCCAAATCCTCAGGCACCCCTACTGATATCCAGAACTATAAAGCTGCACAAAACCAATGTACAAGTGAAATTAAGCAAGCTAAAGCTTCTTATAACAAAGTCCAGCAAACGAAACATTTAGGGAACAGTAAAAGATTCTGTGGATCCATCAATGAACATATACAGTAGGTCACAAAGATATAAGCCCACTGAAAATGATTAGGATGGGTGATAAAATCTCCTTGGACCCCACAAATATTGCAAGTGCCTTTAGCCAATCATTTACAGACCTCAGCTCAATTCTGCCACAAGACAATAAGTCTGACCCACCTCCAAAACCCAACATTAGCCCTAACAACAAACCTACCCCACCTAAATTGTATTTCAGAGTCATAACAAGGAAAGATGCTATCAAAGTGATCAACAGGGTATTAGGCAAAACTAGGTTGGGCTGCGATGGCCCTGATATGACTCTGATAAGGGAAGCCCTGCCAGAAGTTGCTGAACCCCTAACCAAAATCTTTAATTTCTCGCTCCACTACTCACAGTTACCCAGCACATGGAAAATTGCACACATAACACCAATCCATAAAAATGGTGACCATGTTCTTGTATCAAATTATTGACAGATCTCCATCCTGTCCCTCTAGCCAAAGCCCTTGCGAGAATTGTATTTTCTCAACTTGTGGAATATCTCGACAAACATGACTTGCAATGCCTCCAGCAGCATGGCTTCCATAAATTGCACAGCACAAATTCTGCAATGATAGAATTTACAAGTTACATACATGAGGCACTGGATGAGGGGCACTTGGTGGGGTCTATCTTTGTTGACCTCACCAAGGCTTTTGACCTTGTGGATCAAATTTCTTCTCCTCAACAAGCTCAAATTGGTCTCTCAACTGACACCTTAGATTAGTTTAATAGCTGCCTTTCAAGCGGAACAAAGCAGGTAAAACTGAATGGAGTGCTCTCAGACTCCAGGCCTGTCACAGTAGATTTGCCTCAAGGCTCCATACTAGGGCCCCTTCTGTTTATTCTATTTATAAACCAGCTACTGGAATCTTGCCCAACCTCTAAAGTTTTAATTTATGTAGCTGACATAGTTCTCTACCCTAGCCACCCCTGCCAGGACTCCATCACAAATGAACTCCAACAAAACTTTAACAAGCTAGGTAAATGGTTCACCCAAAATAGGATCATTCTCAACTGAAAAAAGACAAAAACTATGCTCTTTGCCAGTTCCCAATTGAGAAAAAAGACAAGCCCCTTTACAATAAACAATGATAATGGGACCCTGCTTGAACAGGTACAAACATTCATGTATCTAGGTGTGGTCATCGATGAATCCCTTTCTTTCATCCCCCACATTGACAACATTACAAAGGCCATTAATAGGAGACTAAATGTTCTATACAGGCATGGCCTAAACCTAACCAAAGAGGCAAAGTGAGTTGCTGCCACCTGCTCAGTATTGCCCATCATAGCATATGGATTGGTGATATATGGGGCAGTCAATGACACCGCCCTGCACAGAATCCAGGTAACACTGAACAAAGCCTGTCACTTCATGTTAGATGCAGACAGATACATTTATACCTGCGACCTTTATGCCTGTACCGGCTGGCTCCCACTGGCTGAAAGAATCAGATACCAGGCATGCCTCTTGGGGAGAAAGTCCTAACTTGGCCTTACCCCACCATCTCTACAAGCCCTTTTCTGCCCCTCTGAAAACCTGGATGCCACAAGAAGTATGGCCAAACAGGCCCTCACAGTACCCTTTAGGAAAACCAGCTCAGCCTGTCGGTCCTTTGCTGTCCGAGCATCCAAATGGTTAAACCAACTGCCAGTGCATGTGCTAAACATAAACAATATTGCACAGTTCAAGAGGGCGCTTTTTAAATTCCTTAATTCAGCAAGACACTGCAACTGCCAAGGGGATCTGACGGGGTGATTCCCTTCCCTCACCCGCCCACACACTCCCCCCATGCACTCTCCCCTTCCTTGACAAGGCTCTTGTGCTGCTATCCACTTTCCAGTCTCACCTACTGGTTACTTCACCTATTAGTAACAGCACTGAATACTGAGTTTACCCTACCAATATACAGCCTTCTGGTTAACAATTGAAACAGTGGCCTTGTGTGATACAAGACTGGACTGAAATGGCTTGCTAATAGTGTAAATATTGTGTATAGCTCTGTTTTGATCCTTGTATGGCATTGACAAAGCATTGTTTGTTTTTATTTTGTTAACCAGGTAAAGACATGGGATAAGCCCTTTTTCATGTCTGACCTGAAACAAGACAATTACAACAATTATTACAAATAAAACAACTTTAAAAAAAATAATATTCAACAGATCAGTCATTTTGGATACAATCACATACATTCGATACAGGCAACCATGTTTTCAATCTACTTTTAAAACATTCAGTAGAACCTTAAATCCTCTGGAAAATTATTCCAAAGTGTGGGGGCCAAATTATAAAAAGCTCTAGACCCTGCCTTTGTTAAAAAAAGTTTGTCTACAAGTAAAGTCCCCTTAAGGGATCTCAGATTCAAAGAAGTAGTTCTAATACTAAACAGATGATGTAAAGGAAATTCATTACAACCAAAAATAGATTTAAAAATTAAACAATAACAAGCATACTGAAAATGAACATTAGGAGATAACCAATCAAGAGCTGCATAAAGAGAACAATGATGTGTACGAAGAGGAGAACTCAACACAAAATGACAAATATTATTAAAAACAATAGATAAAGCATGAGTTTCCTGACCTGACAACTTACAGTACAAACTTCCTGCATAATCCAAATGTGGCAGGAGTAAAGCAATGGCAATAACTTTCCTGGTATAGAGAGTAAAAAATTGCTTAAACTTACACAGAACACCAATTTTTTTGATTACTCAGACAACATACACTTTTGACTTGCCCCTGAAAGGATAAGCAAGGGTCAAGGATGACCCCTAAATATTTAAATTCAAACAGTTGTTCCAAAGGGGTACCCTTATCATCATGAATAATTAAACTAGATTTTTTACTCATTTAATATTGAGTCCCAAACAGTATGGACTTTGTTTTGGAAATATTAAGAAGCAAAGCATTCTCATTAAACCCCTGACATACTAAACTAAAATCCTGTTCAAGGTGTAAAGTGAGCAATGCTAATGAATGAGATTGAGTAAATAAAATCATATCGTCAGCATAAAGTAGACAATCACAGGATAAAGACACAGATGACAGAGGATTAATAAACAAAGAAAACAAAATAGGACCCAAAATCGATCCCTGGGGAACACCAGAATGACCTGGATAAATGGAAGGACAAATAGTAACCCAAGGAAACATACAGAGAATGGTGGGATAGATAATCGTTTAACCAATAATAATAATAACATTTATTTAATTGAGCACCTTTCAAGATTTCAAGGCACTGTACAGCAAGAACAAACATAAAACATATTCAATACATTCAATAAAATCAAATATAAACATATATTCCAATACAACAGTATAAAATCAGAACAAAGAAGGAAACGCCTTTTCCCATAAAAAGGTCTTTAGTGCCTGCTTAAAACTCCCCACCGTCCTACACTCCCGGAGCTGACAGGGCAGAGAATTCAGAGGGTAGGTGCAGCAAATCCAAATGCACGGGCACCAGATGACTTCAAATTTACCTGGAATCTCCAGCAACACCTCAGTCGAGCTGAGCTTGTCGTGAGAGGGGTGTGCGCACCGGAGTTCTTTCAAGTAGTCAGGATCCAGACCATGTAGGGCTTTGTAGGTCAAAAGACCCACTTTAAAGGTGATCCGCCACTGTATTGGCAGCCAGTGCAGAGCACGCAGCACAGGGGTAATATGAGAACTTCTAGAAGCCCCAGTCAACAAACGTGCTGCCATGCTCTGCACTAGCTGCAAGCATCAGATATCAACCCCAGGAAGTCCTAGGTAAAGGGAGTTACAGTAATCAAGGTGAGATGTCACAAAGGCATGGACCAAGACCGGCAGGTCACTGGGCGGAACAAGATGTCTAATCCTGGCAATGTTCCTAAGATGGAAAAAGGCCAGCTTGACAACTGTGGACACCTGATGATGGAGGGTCAAACCAGCGTCAAGCTCCACTCCCAGGTTACGCACCCGTTCAGAGGTGAGGATCTGGTCCACCATCAGGATTAATCCAGAGGGGAGACCAGTCCTCAATCCCTCCACCCTGTGACCCGGGTCCACAACCATAACCTCAGTCTTTCCTGGGTTCAACTTTAAACCACTGGAATTCATCCAGTCTTGGATGTCTGCGAGGCAGTTGTTCAGTACCGAGATAGCACTAACCTGGTCAGGTGCAAAAGACAGGTAGAGCTGGCTATCATCAGCATAGCAGTGAAACCTCAGCTCATACCATCTTACAATGTCTCTGAGGGGTAGCATATATACTGTGAATAACATGGGGGAAAGCACCGAGCCCTGAGACACCCCGCATGGCAGAGAGAAGGCCCCAGATGAAAACAAACCCAAGACCACTCTCTGCATTCTCCCTTCGAGGAATGATGAAAACCATCTGAGGACTATACTCGATAGCCCACAAATGGACCTCAGGCATTTGAGCAGAACCCCATGATCCACAGTATCAAAAGCTGATGATAGATCAAGGAGAACCAAGATAGAACGGTGTCTCCGATCTCTCACCATCAGGAGATCATTGAGCACCCAAACCAGAGCAGTCTCGGTACTATGCCTCTTGCGAAAACCAGACTGGAGAGGTTCATATAAACTATGGATGGTCAAATGGTTATCTGATTGAGCCGCCACAACTTTCTCAATAACCTTCCCCACAAAAGGGAGGTTAGAGATTGGCCTGTAGTTTGCTAGGTCATCCGGGTCTAAAGAAACTTTCTTCAGAAGAGGAGTCACCACCCCTTCCTTCAGAGAGCTAAGAAAAACTCCCATATCTAAAGAACACCAAGAACCGAGACACCACATTATCAGAAAACCCAAGTTCCGACTTCCGGCGATGCATTGTGCCGCATAGTAGCTTTCCTGTGGAGCTCCAGCCACCCGCTTCACAAAATCACTGATTTGTTTGGTTTTACAGTAATCAGCTACTTTAGATTGCGATATCTCAGCATTGGAACAGTGCGAGCGTACGGGGAAAGTGGTTCTGAGTGCATAATGGAGGTGGATACAAAAAAAAGCATACCGAAGCGCACTCCTCCGGTCTCGCCTGAAAAGGCCCCAAAGAAGCCTCGGGCCTCTAGTTCCAGCCAGGGTGCGGATGTTAGTGCTAGCCCTGCTCTTTCTTCTGCAGTTAATGAGCCACTGACTCTGCAGCAGTTCCTAGAGGAATTCAAGCCCTTTAAAGAGGATCTTCATACCCTGACAGCAGGCTTTACCTTTCTCACCCAGAAATTGGACGAGGTGGCGCAAGGGGTCTCAGATAATTCAGCTCAAATCTTTTCGCTGGAAAAATGGCAAGACAGGCTAGATCCTGAGCTTACTGTCTGTAGGCAGCGCCTCACTAAGCTGGAGCAAAAGGTTGAAGATCTCGAGGGGCACAGCAGGAGGAACAATGTAGTGATCGTGGGTCTCCCCGAGGGAGAAGAGGGGCATGACCCAATTAAATTCACACAAAAGCTTATGGAGAAGTTAGCTGGCCCTACTCCCTTTGGGGCCAATTACTCTATCGAAAGGGCCCATAGAGCGCTGTGTCCCAAGCCACCCCCTGAGGCTCCTCCACGAGCTCTCATTTGTCGCTTCCTCAATTTTAGGGAAAAGCAACACTTCATTAACAAGGCAAAAGAGCTTCAAGACATCATGTGGGAGGGAAAGCACCTGAGAATTGCCCAGGACCTACCCGCCTCAGTTCGCCAGAGGAGAACAGCCTTTCACCCCATGGTGGTCAAATTAATAGCAGCTGGCAACAAGTTTCGGATGTTATATCCGGCCAAGCTAAAGGTTCTCATCTCTGATGCCTGGGTGTCTTTTGAGGATCCAGAGTCCACTCTGGGACAACTGAAAACCTCCTTTCCAGATCTGTTCAAGAGCTCCTGAAGGGAAGTGATCACTGTGAGCAGTAAGACACTTTCTTTTGTGTGGCCACGTTGATGGACAGATCAGGGCTCCGCTGCAACGCTTTTTAATCTGGAATTTTGTTTGGCTGGTATAGAAGGGACTGGACTCTTGTGCCTCATGTCTAGCCCTATGCAATCCTGGCTTTAGTGGCGGGGGTGCCTACTCCCCTCCCAGGACCTGGCTTCTGCCGCTATGTCTTTTGCAGGGACCTGGGAAAATGATTCAAGTCAGGCTGCATGGCATTCGCCCAATGAGATGTCTGTTGCTCGCATCAATGTCTAGCATGGTGTTTGCTCCCCGCAGTCTCTCCAACAGCATTACCACTAGAGGGCATCCTTTCCACGCTGGAATCTCTCGATCTGGGAACAGCCTGGCCCAGGCACCTACTTGCTTCGACGCCACAGTGCTATGCCATTCCCCCCGAAATGACCTCTATTTCTGGACTCGCATGTTCTGGTTATTATGAGGTTCCCCTAACCTTCTCGGTCAGGGGCGTTGTTTACTTCTATTAATAGGAGGGGAAGAAGGGGGCGAAGGATTCAACGCATATTTTTTTTCTTCGCGAAAGTGACATGAGTCTATTGGAACCCAGAGAGAATGACTGATTTATTAAGTTAGGGGAAGTCTGATATATGGTTCCTTCCCCCTTATGCCTCCTTATCCTGTCTTTTCAGTTAGTTCGCTCTACAGGTAGCACATTTGAGATTTTGAGGGCCCTATAATTTGGTCTTTAGGTTTTTATACTTGGAATAGCTTACTTCTTGAGATCAAGAACATTCGCATTCTTGTTAGCGATCTACCTGCTGCAGACTAATTTCTGTATTTATCTAATGCTAAGATGTCACTTCAGGTCAATGTCTATAATGTTGTGTTGGCTGGGCGCTGTATATGTTAGCCGATCTGCGCAGAATGTATCACTTTACAAGGCTGATTTTTGATTAATCATTTCATTGCCTCAGCTACTCCAATGCAACAAATCCCTTCAGCTGGTACATTTTACTTTGGAAGTATAGTTAATGTTTCTGGTTATGGTTAATGCCTTTATTTTTCAAGGGTTGGGGAGTGGCTGGAGTGGAAGGAAAAAGCTCAAGGGTATGATGCAAAGACAAAATGTAAAGTGGGGGGTAAGGGTGGGTTGGGAAACTTTTTGATGTTTAGTTTGTTGAGAGTTTATGTGACTATGTTGTGGGAATTCGTGGGGAGCTGGGTGGGTAAGTTCACACAAGGTTCTGAACAGGTCTCTCTTCCTATTATTTGTCGCACATCACAACCCTTTATATCACAATACAATTAGGGACAACGAGGGTAATCTCTTGGAGATGTCTTGAGGCCAGGCGCAAATCAAACAATATCAAATTCTCAAGCATCTAAATCTGCTCGCTTCGGACATTGCATTTTTACAGGAAACTCATTTACTGAACTCCGAGGCTACGCAGCTCCATAGGCAGCAGATGGGCCAATGTTTTGTGGCAGAGGGTAATACCCAAAGTCAGGGCATTATGATTCTGTTGCGTAGGGCCATACCATTTGTTCCCACTCAAACCATAGCAGACCCTGATGGACGCTATGTGTTTGTAAAAGGTAAACTCTATACCAAGGAAGTTATCTTGGGCAGTATATATGGTCCTAACACCGATACTCCCAGTTTTTTTATATGCATTCTCAATATCCTTTCCCTGTTTTTGCAAATCCCTTTATTAATTGGGGGATATTTCAATCTGGTGATTGATCCTCAAATGAATTGTTCTGGTAAGCCCCATAAAGGGCTCTCCCCAGCACAGCGGGCTCTCCAGGATTGGTTAGATAGTGCAGGATTAGTGGACATTTGGCGCATTCTTCACCCATCAGATAGCGGGTTCACATTCACCTCCCCTGTACACCACTCTTCTTCCTGCATTGATTACATATTGATCTCCCAGTCCTTAATCCCTGCTGTGGTAGACTCAGAGATACTAACAGGACCGCTCTCTGACCATTCACCAGTTGCCTGTTCGATTTCTTTATCCACATTGCCTATTCCAGGCAGGAGATGGAAGGTTAATAACCAATTGTTAAAGACTCCAGAATACAAGACTCATATTTCCGAGCACATTTCCACTTTTGTGGATATTAATTTTGGTTCCACCGGGAAGCCAGACATTGAATGGTGTTCCCTGAAAGCCTATCTTCGAGGTTTATTGATAGGCTTAGCATCCAAAAGGAAAAAAATACAGAATGAGCGGCTTAAAAGTTTATTGTCCCAAATTAGGGCCATCGAGCATGAGCTATCCCCCCAATCCCCGGATCATGTCAGAGAAACCCTAGTGAAACTCAAGGACTCATACCTGAATATCTTAGGAGAAAAAGCTAAATTTTCTATTTTGAAAACTCAGTCTAATCAGGTAGATCAGGGTGACAAAGCAGGGCGTCTTCTGGCCCTCAAGCCTAAACAGTTGGAGTCCCATAGATTGATAGCTGCAGTCCGCTCGCAACAGAGTGATATTCTCATAACCTCCTCGCAGATATAACTTCAGAATTTCGGTCTTATTAGTATAGCCCCATGGAGGATCCTCCTTCTGCTTCCCAATTATCTTCCTATTTCTCTCAAATCACATTACCTCAACTCTCGGGCCTACAGAAGTCCTCCTTAGTTGCCCCCATTACTTTAGAGGAGATACTCAGGGTTATTCAGGACCTGCCCTTGGATAAGACACCCGGGCCGGATGGATTCTCCACCAATTTCTACAAAACCTTTGTGCCTCAATTAGCACCTGGATTGCTCCCACTATTCCAGCACGTTCTCTTCGGCCAAGCTCTAGATGAGTCCCTGTTTGAAGCCTTGATAACTTTAATACTGAGGGACGGTAAACCTCCCGAGCCGGTCCAGAGCTACAGACTGATCTCTCTCCTCAATCGGGACCTAAAGATCTTAACGAAGCTCCTGGCAGACTGTTTGAGTCTTGCCTTGCATGATATTATAGGCCCAGAACAGGTAGGTTTCATGAAAGGTAGATCTTCGGTAGACCACTTTAGAATCCTTTCGCATGTCTTCTCGGCCTCCAGGGATGCTGATTTTCCGGCTGTTCTTATTTCCTTGGATGCCAAGAAGGCATTTGACAGGGTTGACTGGAATTTTCTGTTTCAGTCACTCACAGCTTTCGGGTTCCCCCCTCTTTTTATAAAGTGGATAAGGGTCCTATATAAATCTCCCATGGCTCGGGTCGTCTGCAACAGAGTTTTGTCCGATTCCTTTAAGCTCCATGCTGGCACCAGGCAAGGTTGTCCTTTATCCCTCCGTTATTTAATATTTATTTGGAGCCATTTATCTAGAGGGTTATGGATAATACGGAAATCCAGGGCATAAGTATTCAGCAATACACTATCAAAGTGTTGGCCTACGCGGATGACCTACTCCTTCAATTATCTCAACCTGATATATCCATACTGGCCTTACTTATCACACTAAGAGAATTTAGCTCCATGTCTAATTATAAGTTAAACGAGGACAAGACGGTAGTTTTCCCCTTGAACCACAAGGCGTTAAAGACTGCGGCAACATCAGTGGGTTTCTCTTGGCAACCCAACATATTGAAATATCTGGGTTTGTATTTGGCCAGGGAGCTGAATAGATTTTTTAAATTAAATTTAGATCCCTTAACATCCACTATTAGACAAGACCTCAATAGATGGGCATTACTCCCCCTATCTCTTTGGGGTAAAATTAATGTCATCAAGATGAATGTTTTCCCGAGGCTTTTCTACCCATTAAATCTTTCGAACATTTGGTTGCCGTTGAAGTGGTTTAAAAAATTGCATCAGATCTTCTCAGCCTTCATCTGGTCTGAAAAGAAACCCCAGATAGTTTATGACAAGCTTTCAACATCGAAATTGAAAGGGGGATTGAGACATCCCCATTTAGGACTCTACTACTGGGCCAGTCATGTAAACACATATCTGCAATGGCTTAGGGGGGACTGCTCCCAACAGTTGCAGTCCTATACTCCCATTTGGCTCCAAATAGAGAGGAGCCTAATACAAACCCATGGGCTCTCTCCTGCTGCATTATTACATATAAATCCAAGGTCCATATCGCCTGCTCTTAAAAATACTCCCGTGGCATTATCCACTCGTATCCACTCGTAGCTCTGCTCCTTCCTAAAGTATAAGCATACCTTGGACCCATCTCAACCTTGGTGGGGTAACCCCAATCTCATAACTGATGGTAGGCCACTACAGTTGAGATGGATCCCCCTGATGGGGAATTGTTCCCTCGCCACTCTTTGTAAACTGGATGGCCAGTGGTTAACTTCATCTGAAATCCTCGACAAATTTCATATTCCAAACTCTGTGATCTTTAGAATATTCCAGTTACGACACCTAATAATAAAATACTTTGGTAAAGCGCCACCAACATCCCCGAGCCTACCCTTGTTGGAATTAATCCCCCAAGTGGGTCTCCCGCACGCTGTTTCCAAATTGTATGAGGTACTGTACAATTGGAAGTGACCAGATTGTCTCGGTGTGTCCCCTTATTGGACCACACTTTTTCCTGAATATGATTTGAATTGGCCCTCTTTATGGAAGGCCTGTCACAAGTTTGCAACACAAGACAGGCTTCATCTGATACAGTTTAAACTACTGCACAATCTTTATTATTCACCCCAGAAGATGGCAAAATTAGGCTTGCTCTCCTCATCTGTATGTACCAGGTGTCGGCAGAGTGAGGGTAACCTTTTGCACATCTTTTGGGAATGCCCCAGGGTAACCTCCCTTTGGACCACCATTAAACAAAAGGTTGATCCCCTTCTGGGTCTATCAGAGCTTTTTACACTGGAAATTTGTATCCTGGGAGATCTCTCTTCAGTTACTATTACCAACAGAAAATATCACATAACCCTTATTGCGTTGTTGGTTAAGAGACTGGTTTTGCGGCATTGGAAGGATGAGATGGAAATTTCTTACAGTGAATGGCTGCAGGAATTGTTGGCCAACCTTCATCTAGAAAAGACTATTGCTAGCCGGCCCGGTGGCGCTGAGAGTTGAGGCGCTGGATGCCACACCTCGTGCCACGCTGGTGACCCGGGTTCAGGAATGGACTCGGGTCGCCGGGGGTCGGCAGTGGTAAGGAGGATCGAGCGTCCCAACGGATGCTGTCCTCCTTCGGGGAGGGACACCAGGGGTGTTTAATACACCCGACGCCCGGGAGAGCCAGTGGAAGCACCGGCTCTCTGGGCAGCGGCGGCTCCCATCGGGGAGTCGGAAGGGGACGCCATTCGCACTTGGCAGGTGTGCAAGCACGTTCCACCCTAGCCAGCGTCCTCAGTGAGAGGGAGGGGAAGGACGGAGAAAAACCGGAAAACAACCCGTGGCACTCTGGATGATGGTCGCTCCAGCCACCCAGTCTGCAACCACGGGCAGACCCCGCTGTGCAAGGTGAAGGAGGCAGGTAGGAGTCACCAGAGAAGGCACTCTTGGGCAGACTCAGTGGGGTCTGGAGGGCATTGAGCTAGCCCGAAGGAGTAGAGTGACGAGGGCGACCAGGAGGATAAAAAGAGATTTCAAAAAAAAAAAAGAAGAGACTATTGCTAGTTTTTATTTTTTTTTAGTTGTTTAACCAGGTATATCACACTAAGCTGAAAGCTTTTTTACAGGAGCGACCTGGGAGCACAAGGAGGTTAAGTGACTTGCTCAGGGTCACACAGTATGCAAGTGGAAGCTGTGGGATTCAAACCCAGGTCTGGTCTGCTGGATGTCACCAAATTTGCAGCTCAGAGCCTTAGACCACTGCGCTATACTGCCACCTCAATAACCAGTCACAGAAATTTCTCAAACACTGGGGTCCTCTGGTTACTCTGTATTCACTTCAGAGTGCATAGAAGTTCTGCATCTGGTAATAGGGACTTTGTTACTAGAAAGAGTCTCCCTGTGTGAACGGAGGGTGGGATGGGGGGTGGGGAGGGGAAGAGTGGATCATTTTCCAAGTTTATACTGACACTTTGTACATTGGTTATAAGTATGTAATAGAAGATCCTCTCTCTGTATTTGAATAATACTGAATAAACTTTAAATTGAAAAAAAAAGAAAACCCAAGTTCCCTCAATCTAAAGCATAACAAGGAATGATTAATTAAATCAAATGTGTTAGTCAGGTCCACAAACACCACCCCCAACTTGCAATTGGTCTAAACTCTGTATATATTTCCTTGTCGCTCCTGTTTGATAGTTTGCAATGTTTTCAGTTTCCCCTGATATGATTTGATGCCTGTACAATTTCTGTTGACATGGAACCTTTGCAAACAAGCTTGTAGCTCAAAGGTGTACTCTGAAATAATAAATAAATCCCTTCCTCAGAATGAACTCCATTTAACACCACCCTCTGTCTCCTATCCCCCAACCAGTTTCTCATCCAGTTTACCATACACCAGAGGATATCCTTTCAGTTATAGAAGATATAGAAACATAGAAACATAGAAACATATAGAAACATAGAAGTTGACGGCAGATAAGGACCGCAAGGCCCATCCAGTCTGCCCATTTCTTTTTCTACCTTATAAATGTGCCAACGGCCTTTGCTATGTCAGTGACCTATCTATTCATAGTCATTTGTATTGCTCCCTTATGCCTATCCCATGCCTGTTTGAAGCCCTGCACTGTATTCATAGCCACTACTTCTTGTGGTAAGCCATTCCATGCATCTACCACCCTTTCTGTGAAAAGAATTTCCTCCATTCCCCTTAATTGGCCTCCTCTAATCTCATGCTGTGTCCTCTTGTCCTGCTATTTTTCTTATATTTAAACATGTTAGACTCTTTCACCTTGTTTATGCCCTTAAGGTGTTTAAATGTCTCGATCATATCACCTCTCTCCCTCCTTTGCTCAAGGGTATACATATTGAGCTCCGTTAATCTGTCCTCATATGTCTTCTGATGCAGTCCCTGCACCATTTTGGTTGCCCTTCTCTGGACTGCCTCAATTTGGTTAATGTCCTTGTGAAGGTGTGGCCTCCAATACTGCACGCAGTACTCCAGTACTCCAGATAATATTAGTAAGATGTTTGGACAAGAGATTATTAATGTCAGGAAACATAGAAACATAGACTTTGATGGCAGATAAGGCCCGCTTGGCCCACCTAGTCTGCCCATTTCCCTACCTACAGGATAAGCTGTAGATCCTAGTTAACCAACGGTCTATTTCTTCCTACCCTCCACAAAAATTGCCTCATGTCTGTCCCATGCATTCTTAAATTCTCCCACAGTTTTAGACCCCACAACCTCCTCAGGAAGGCTATTCCATGTGTCCACCACCCTCTCTGTGAAAAAAATACTTCCTCACATTGCCCCTGAACTGCCCCCCCATCTTCAAATTGTGTCCCCTTGTTCTTGCACATCTTTTTTTCTGAAAGATGCTACCCTCTTGGACTTTGTTGATTCCACTGAGGTACTTAAAGGTTTCTATCATGCCCCCCCCCCTCCTTTCCTACAAGGGTATACATATTAAGCTTCTTTAGTTTCTCCTCATATGGCTTCCCTTGCAAACCCTGCACCATTTTAGTTACCCTAGCGGCAAGCAGGTCTAGGAAGAGGTTTTGGGGACTGGGTGGGACTTTCCAGTACTGTCCGAATACTGGCCGTGGAGTAGGCGTCTTTAGCACCTGGGGTGCAGTTTCAGTCCTGATATCGGCTGGTACAAGGGATTTGGTGGAGTGGTACATAGATACATAGATACATAGACAGTGTCGGCAGATAAGGGCCTATGGCCCACCTAGTCTGCCCATTTGAGCTTGTAAGTTCAGTTTGTTTTCCTAGAAGTCTATTTCCCCTTACCCCTGACCTCTAGAATTCCTTTATGTCTATCCCATGCATTCTTAAATCCCGTGATTGTTTCAGCCCCCACCACTTCCTCTGGCAGGGTGTTCCACTTGTCCACCACCGTTCTGTGAAGAAATTCTTTCATGTTGCCTCTGAATCGTCCTCCTCCAACTTCATCCCATGCCTCTAGTCCTGAAACATCTTTTCGCTAAAATAGTGTTTTCCTGCACCCTGTTCCTCCCTGTAAGATACTTGTATGTCTCTATCATATCCCTCTCTCCTCCTCTCCTCCAGGGAGTACATGTTCAGTTCCTTCAACCTGTCTTCATAGGACTTGTGATGCAACCCATGCACCATCTTTGTTGCCCTCCTCTGAACCTTCTCTACCCTGTCTATGTCCTTACGTAGGTATGGTCTCCAGAACTGTACACTGTACTCCAGGTGGGGCCTCACTAGTGTCTTGTATAGCGGCATTATGACCTCCCTTTTCCTGCTGGTGATGCCCCTGCCTATACATCCCAGCATCCTATTTGCTTTACCTGCTGCCTTGTCACACTGTTTCCCTACCTTGAGGTCATCAGAGATGACAACCCCAAGATCTCTTTCCTGCTTGGTGCATGCTATATCCTCACCCCCCAACTGATATATTGTGCCAGGGTTTTTGTGCCCCATATGCATTATCTTGCACTTCTTTGCATTGAATTTCAACTGCCAAACCCTTGACCATTCTTCAAGTTTCTGCAGGTCCTTCTCATTCTGTCTACACCTCTGGTGTGTCTACTCTGTTACAGAGCTTTGTGTCATCAGCGAACAGTGAAATTCTGCCTTCTAGATCCTGTGCAATGTCACTGATGAAGATGTTGAATAGGACCGGTCCCAGCACTGATCCCTGTGGTACCCCACTGGTCACTCTTCCTCTGTGGAGTGACAGCCATTTACCACCACCCTCTGTGTCCTGCCACCCAGCCAGTTACCTACCCACCACACTACTGTCCTGCCCCACCCATATTCCCCAGTTTGTGTAGTAGTCTTCTATGTGCACAGTGTCAAAGGCCTTGCTGAAGTCCAGATAGGCCATGTCCACTGCCCTCCCTGATCCACCTCCTAGTCACCCAGTCAAAAATTCAATGAGGTTGGTCTGACATGACCTCCCCTGGTGAAACCATGCTGCCTTGGGTCCTGTAGTCCATTGACAACCAGATGTTCCACCAATCTCTCCTTCAGTAGTGCTTCCATGATCTTTCCCACTACCGAGGTGAGGCTGACTGGTCTGTAGTTCCCTGCTTCCTCTTGTTCCCACTGTATAAGGGGACTACATCTGCTGTCCTCCAGTCTTTGGGTACCTCCCTGTTTCCAGTGATTGGCTGAACAGGATAGCCAGAGGTTCAGCCACCACCTCTCTTAGTTCTTTAGGACCCTGGGTGCACCCATCTGGCCCCATTGCTTTATCAGCTCTTATTACTTCCAGTTCCTTCAGGACCCTTTCTCGTGTAAAGGGACTTGTGTCCATTTCTGCACCATTCTCACCCTTGTACTCCCTTCAGACCCATTACCCTCTTCCTTAGTAAAGACTGAGCAGAAATACCTGTTCAATATGTCAGCTTTACTGTTGTCATCCTCCACGTGGCTCCCATCCTCCCCTTCAGTCTCACTATCCCTCCCTTGTCTTTCTTTTTTCACTTATGTACCTGTAAAAGGTTTGTCCCTTTACCCACTGATTTTGCAATGTGTTCTTCTGTCTGAGCTTTTGGCTTATCTTACTGACTTCCCTGCCTCCTTTGTTTCTCCTGGTACTTCTCCCTATCCCTTCTGCCTGTGTCTTTTGTATTGCCTGAATGCAATCTTTTGGCTTTCACTTTCTTTGCTACCTCTTTGGAAAACCATAATGGTCTCCTCTTCCTTTTCTCTTGCTAACCTGCTTAATGCATAATTCTGTTGTTCTTATAATCCCCATTTTAAATACTGCCCACTGTTCCTCAACCCCTGATTCCTGTCCCATTCCCCTTAATGCCTCTTTCAAGTATCTCCCCATTTTCCCAAAGTCTGCCCCCTAAAATCCAGGATCGTGTTTTGTGGTTTGGTTCTGCTCTTTCTGTGATTTCAAACCACAATGACTGGTGGTCACTGTTACCCAGGTGCTCCCCACTGTTAACCCCATCACACTGTCCCTGTTTGTGAGCACAAGGTCCAGTATTGCCTTCTGCCGAGTTGGTTCCATGACCAGTTGCTTGAGGAAGGCACCCTGAAGGGAGTCCAGGATAAATCTGCTCCTAGTTGATGCTGCTGCTGGGATGCTCCAGTCCACATCTGGAATACTGAAGTCTCCAATCAGTACTACCTCACCTTTGTCTGCCATCCTTTGGATGGCTAGCATCAGCTCCCTATCTGTTTCTTCCTCCTGGGCTGGTGGTCTATAGACCACACCTGTGCGGATGGCTGGCCCCATTTTCCTTTCCAGCTTAACCCACAGTATCTCTCCCATTTTGTTCCTCCTGGATCTGTGTGACCCTTATGTCATTTTTCACATACAGTGCCACTCCTCCTCCCTTCCTGCCTGCTCTGTCTCTTCTGAATATGTTGCTTCGGTATGGCCATCTCCCAGTCATGGTTATCATTACACCAGGTTTCAGTGATGGCCACAATGTCCAGGTCTGACTGTACCATGACAGCCTCCAGATCTTCCATCTTGTTGCTAAGGCTCCTGGCATTTGCACACATGGCTTTCCATGATTTGACCTCCTAGACTGCTTCACTGTTCTACTCCAGCCCCTTCCTTGGTTGTCATTTATCCCTGGTTCTCCTTGCTGTCTGCCCTTCTGCTGATTTGCCCTTTCTGCTTATCCACCTTTGGATACTAATCTCCATCTTTTGCACACTGCTTTGCAGAGATAGCCACTCCTCTGGTTCCACTGGTTCCACTACTAGCTGTGGGGTGAGCAAGTAGGTACCGTCCTTGCTGGCCTGCCACCCCCTTTGCTAGTTTAAATGCTTGTCAATGTAGCATTTAAACTTATCATTGAGTGCTTGATTGCCCTCCAGGATGGATGCAGGCGTCAGGCTTGAACAAACCTCCATCCTCCAGGTGGGTCCTCAGTCACCAATGAATCCAAACCCTTCCTCACAGCACCAGTTCTTCAACCATGAGTTAAAGTCTGGTGCATGCACTTCATGTTCTCCCTTGCCTCTCACAGGTAGTACTTCTGAGAAAGTGACAGAAGTAGCTACTTGCTTGAGACCCCTCCCCAGTTTCCTAAACTCTTCCTGAACTTCCTTTGGCTCCCCATTTGCCAAGTCATTAGTACCTAGGTGGATAATGACATCCAGCTCACCCTCCCGTCTTGCCTTCCCAGTGATCTCCAGTATCTTCCTTCCATCCCTCCATGCCGTGGCACCTGGTAGGCACCTCACCTCCCTGTCCTCCCCCTCCTGTGTTCCTAGCTGGATCCCTCTTACGATGGAGTCCCCCACCAGGATTCACTTCCTCCTCCTCTGGGGTCCACTGCTTTCCCCACTGAGGTCACCTCCTTGCCTAACCTCCACATCCTTTCCTTCCACTTCCTGGGTACCTCTATTTGGTTGTCCTCATTTGCCAGTGTGGCATATGAGTTCTTGAGAGGAATAGGATCTGGGATGTGCCTCTGCCTGACTGCTCTAACCCTCCCTGAGCCCACTGTCATCCAAGTGCTCCTCGTTCTCGGCATCCTTTGAGGCAGCTGCATTGGACTGGGTGGTCCCTGGATGGGGTGATGGTACTCCTGACCCAGTTTACTTCCGCTCTGAGTCTGGCTACCTCATCCCGCAGTCCCGAGAGATGCATGCAGATAGGGCAGCACCTCAGTGTCCAGAAGGTCTGCCTGAATATGGCTGCTCCACAGCCACTGCATTGCACCACCCCACATTATACTGCAATTCCACTACTTCTCTCTACTGAAGCTCTCTTAGTTCTCTTTTATTTATTTACAGTACTAAAATCCTGTAACTGAGCCTCAGATATATATATATATTTTTTTAAGGAAAAGAAACCAATAAATAAATAAATGAGTCAAAACACTTGTCGTGCTGAGGTGGTCTTCTTCCCCTTATGCCCCTCCTACTACACCTCTTACTATACCCTGTGTTTAGCTCCTGTCAATCAGATTTATCAGGGCATATAATTAAGAGTTAGGGAAGGGTGGGAGAGGGGCGAAAATTTGCAGCAATTAAAGACAGCACAGAATTACACCACCACTATGTTTTAAATTTTCAACAGCCCAAAAACAATTATAAGTAAAGACAACACAGAAAGAAAGTATAGTGTCACTACAAGCCTACAATCTAAGTTTAAAAGAAAAATATCAATTACCAGTTACTCTGAAGCACTGAATTGAATATTCCTTCACCTTCTGGCTTCTTCTGAGAAGATGAACCTCTGTTTGCTGCTTTAACTGTGACTAAGCCCCACCTCCAGTTATCACGTAGCTGAGGTCAGAGGCCAGACAATTAACACCCTTCACCCAGCTACAGGACAGTCAGACAAGCCAAGATAAAATTTGCAGCAATTAAAGACAGCACAGAATTACACCACCACTATGTTTAAATTTTCAACAGCCCAAAAACAATTATAAGTAAAGACAACACAGAAAGAAAGTATAGTGTCACTACAAGCCTACAATCTAAGTTTAAAAGAAAAATACCAATTACCAGTTACTCTGAAGCACTGAATTGAATATGTTTCCTTCCTTCACCTTCTGGCTTCTTCTGAGAAGATGAACCTCTGTTTGCTGCTTTAACTGTGACTAAGCCCCACCTCCAGTTATCACGTAGCTGAGGTCAGAGGCCAGACAATTAACACCCTTCACCCAGCTACAGGACAGTAAGACAAGCCAAGATAAAATTTGCAGCAATTAAAGACAGCACAGAATTACACCACCACTATGTTTTAAATTTTCAACAGCCCAAAAACAATTATAAGTAAAGACAACACAGAAAGAAAGTATAGTGTCACTACAAGCCTACAATCTAAGTTTAAAAGAAAAATACCAATTACCAGTTACTCTGAAGCACTGAATCGAATATGTTTCCTTCCTTCACCTTCTGGCTTCTTCTGAGAAGATGAACCTCTGTTTGCTGCTTTAACTGTGACTAAGCCCCACCTCCAGTTATCACGTAGCTGAGGTCAGAGGCCAGACAATTAACACCCTTCACCCAGCTACAGGACAGTCAGACAAGCCAAGATAAAATTTGCAGCAATTAAAGACAGTACAGAATTACACCAAAACTATGTTTTAAATTTTCAATAGCCCAAAAACAATTATAAGTAAAGACAACACAGAAAGAAAGTATAGTGTCACTACAAGCCTACAATCTAAGTTTAAAAGAAAAATACCAATTACCAGTTACTCTGAAGCACTGAATTGAATATGTTTCCTTCCTTCACCTTCTGGCTTCTTCTGGTGAAATGGAACTGTAGTTTCCTGGGCACCCTAGCTTGTTTCCCTTGTTCTGTGACCTGGATTTTGAAGTGAGTTTTTTTTCAGTTACTCAGTGTGTGACTTTGGAATATTTTTCTGGATTCAAGACTATTGCAATACACTGGGGCTCTGTTGATTCTCAAGTGGAGGTGAGAGTCCATGAGAGAAACTGAACAGTGTTACTGTTCTCTGGAGGTGTGAGCTCCCGGGCACATTCCATGACTGGTAAGAAGGGTTTACTATTTTTTTGAACTGGTTTCCACTCATGAGAGGGGTGAGTTACCCTTTGGTTGACCCTGTGCTTTGATTAACCTGTGATTCTGGGATTTTGTAACTCCTAAGCCCTTGCTGGAAACAGGCAGTCTGAGTACCTTTCTCTTTTCATCATGAGACTTTGGGCTTATTTATCTGGACTTGGACTTGGACAATTTGCCAGATAACTTTAGCTTACGTAGTTTCCTTTCTGGAAAGAGTATGTTTTTCAGCATATTTGCACTGCATTGAGATTTTTCCTTTGTTTGTTATTATTAGGGGAGGGTTAATAGTGCTTAGGCACTTTAAAATATAGTATTTGAGTGGGTTAGCTTGGGGTGGGGTAGTTTGGGTTTTAAGTTGTTAGTGTATGTGTGGGTGTATGAGAAGAGTGTGTGGAGTGTGCAGTGTAGAGTGTGTTTGCGGGTTGTGTTATGGGCCAGGGTTTATGTAATTAGGAGGGATGTGTCTGGGAAGGTATGAGGGCCTAGGGTGGGCTAGGATAGTGTATGGGGCACCCCAGCTGTGCGATCTATGGCCTTTTGTCAGCCTCCCAGTGTCTGTTAGCACAGCTAGGTGCTGTAAGGAGGTTGGAATAGGGAACCTGTGTGACTTGCCTGGATTGGGGTGCCCCATGCACTTCGGTTGGTGGCAGGATTGAGGTAGTGGGGTGTAGAAGGCGCCCTGGGATTAGACGGGTCCTAGAGAGAGGCCAGACATACTTAGTTCCCATTACTAGGGTTCCCACCAGACTGAATGGGCGGGTAGCCAGAGGGGCTGCACTGTCCGCCAATCCTCTGATGGCAGTGCTTTGCAATGCCAGATTGGTCAGAAACAAGACTGCAATTATAGCAGACTTAGTTTCTTCATCTGATCTGGCTTGCATTTTGGAGACCTGGATTGGTGACAATGCTGGCCCGATCTTAGAGGCTGCCGTCCCATCCGGATATATCATGGTGCACTGCCCCAGAGTGGAACGCAGGGGTGGGGGGGTAGCTATCTGTTTAGATCCAAACTAGGCTTCACCTTCACCCAGTGAGAGCACTACATTCATTTGAATGTGTGGCCATCCATGGGGGTCTGGGCTCAGGTTGTCTGATTCATTTGATTTATCGGCCCTCTGGGGCAGTGGGAGACTTTCTGCAGGAGGTGGACGATTTCATGGTCAGGGAGACTTTGGAAGCCCCCAGATGTTAAGTGCTGGGGGACTTCAACATCTGGGCCAATGACGAATCTTCTCGGCTTAGATCCAGCTTCCTCCAGATGATGTCTTCCTTGGGCTTTGCGCAGGGTGTTTCCTCCATAACTCACCTGGGTGGCCACATGTTGGATCTCGTGTTCTCACTGGGGCTTGAGATTAATAGTCTCAGGACTGATTGGGTCATCTGGTCTGATCATTACACGGTGGAGTTCTCATTCGGGGCCTCCCCCCTGGTAGCCTTCCCCCTGCAGAGATGGTCAGCTATCACCCTTTGAGGGGGTTGACCCCTGAGGGTTTTCTGGCTGTAGCTGACCTATCTAGTGTGGAAAGTGCATGCATTGGGGGGTGCATGGCAGTAGATGCCTATAACAAGGCGCTTGCTGGTGCACTCGACTCCCTCACACCAGTCCATGTACGACTCCGGTCTTCTCACTTGAGATCCCCTTGGTATAATGGTGAGCTCAAGGGGATGAAGACCTTGGGTCAGAGATTAGAGCACTGCTGGCCGAAGTCTGGCCTGGAGGTGGACAAACTGGCCCTGCGTATGCACTACAGTGCACACCAGGGAGCAATCAACCATAAGAAGGCAGAATTCCTGTCCAGGGAGATTGCTGCCGGGAGGAACCAACCAACTATGCTCTTTTGGACTGTGGACAGGTTTCTCCATACTTCCTGTCTACAGCCGAAGGTATCCTTTTCCAATGCATTGTGAGAAGAGTTTGCTCAGTTCTTCTTGGACAGGGTGTCTGACATCAGGCAGAGGGTTCTGCCAGTGAGTCAGAGTTTGGCCAACAGTGGTCACCATGGGCGACCAGAGAGCTCTCCGCCTGGTTGGGATGAGCTTAGACTGGTGGAGGTGACTGAGGTCATTGAGATTGCTTCCAAGCTTCGGCACACCTTTTGCAAACTGGAACAGGTGCCAGCTTGTTTCTTAATGAGATACGTTAACTCTGTTGGCCCGGTGTTTGCCTTGATTGTCCGGTGTTCCTTGTTGGAGGAGGTCTTTCCTGATGTCTTTAAGGAGGCATTGGTGAGACCCCTTCTGAAAAAAACATCATTGGACCCTGAGAACAAGGCAAATTACCGTCCTATCTCCAATCTTCCATTTTTGGGTAAGATTATGGAGAAAGTAGTGGCGCTTCAGCTTGAGGAGCATCTCATGGCCCATGATCTATACAAGCCGCTCCAGTCTGGTTTTCATGTGAGGCATAGCACAGAAACTGTGCTGGTTCAGTTATATAATGACCTCCTTAAGGCTAGAGATTGAGGGGAAGGGACAATTCTTGTTCTCCTCGATCTCTCTTCAACGTTTGACACAATGGATCATCGAGTGTTACTTGACCGCCTAAGGGAATTCTGCAGACTTGCTGGCACTGTCATCTGCTGGTTTGAGTCTTTTCTATCTAACAGGAGGCAGAGGGTAGTGATGGGGAATTTCTCCTCCTCCTCCTCTGGCCACCTGTCATGCGGGGCTCCCCAGGGTTCGGTCTTGTTGCAGATGCTGTTTGCTGTGTATATACTGCCCCTGGGAGAGCTCATTAGGAAGTAGAGTCTTGATTTTCATTGTTATGCCGATGATACCCAGCTGTATTTTTGCTTTGCCCCTGGAACATCTCGCACAGTGGAAATGCTTAATAGCTGCCTCACTGAAATTAATGACTGGATGGCCTCCAGCTGGTTGCGACTGAACCCTGATGAGATGGAGGTACTGGTGGTGGAGGGCATGATAGGTTGGCCTATGGTGCAGAGATGGGGCTTTTTCTTGGCTCTGTACCATTGAAGGCCTCCTCTAGGGGGCGGGATCTGGGCGTTATTCTGGACAGTGAATTGACACTTGAGTTTCAGGTGTCTTCCACTGTCTACTAGTTTTTATCATCTGAGGAATATCGCCAGGATAAAGCCCCTAGTTCTGCCACAGGACCTCCCACCTCAGTTCATGCCTTCGTGATGTCCAGGCTGGACTACTGTAATGCACTCTATCTCAGGGTCTCTGGGGGTACCCTGTGCCAACTGCAGCTGGTACAGAATGCAGTGGTGAGGCTGTTGACAGGGCAGTCTAAGTACTGTCATGTCAGTCCAGTGCTGTGTCAACTGCACTGGCTACCAGTTAGGTGGAAGGTCCTCTTTAATGTGGATTTACTCACCTTTAAGGCCCTACATGGCCTGAGCCCTGGTTACCTGAAGGACCTTCTCATTCCTGCTGTCTCAGCCCGCTCCCTCCACTCCTCCTCTAGGGGCCTTCTTGCGATTCCCAGGACAAGGTTAAAAACAGCAGGTGGCAGAGCAATTAGTGTTGCCGCTCCCTTCCTGTGGAATTTGCTTACTCCAGCTATTAGGGAGGCCCTTTCTGTGGAGGTATTTAAAGCCAGCCTGAAGGCCTTCTTGTACAATCAGGCCTTCCCAGACTGTGCTTTATAGTACTTGCTTTTTTTAGAACCTATGTCTAGGTTACCCCTGGCTCTTTAGGTATTTGCTGTTACTGTTTAAGCTAATGTTTATATAAATGCTGTCTTTTGTTGATGTTGTGTGTTGTGTTTGAGATATTATGTATTTTGTTTTATAATGTATAGTATTTATCTTTTAAATGTTCGGCGCCCAGAGCCTCCGGGATGGGCGTCTCTTAAATAAAATTTGCCTTGCCTTGCCTTCTGTGTACTGCCTCTATCCTGTCTATGTCATTGCAGAGTTGGGGTCTCTAGAACTGGATGCAGTACTCCAGATGGGGTCCTCACCAACTGTCTGTGCAGAGGGATAACAACTTCCTGTTTTCTTCTACTGATATCTCTCCCTTCACATCCCAGCATCCCCCAGCCCTCCCTACTGCCTTCTCACATTGCTTGCTAACCTTAAGGTCATCTGATATGATTACCCACAGGTCCCTTTCCATTTTTGTTGTTGTTACTACCCCTCCAATTGTGTAATCTTCCCCTGGGTTTTTGTTTCCCAGGTGCATTATTTTGCATTTCTTTGCCTTGAATCCAAGCTGCCATACCTCTGACCATTCCTCCAACCTTACTAAGTCCCTTTTCATCCTTTCCACGCCTCCTTGTGTATCAACCCTGTTGCAGATCTTTGTGTCATCTGCAAAGAGGCATACTTTTCCTTCCAGTCCCTCTGCAATGTCACTTATAAAGACATTAAAAAGGACTGGACCCAGTACTGAACCTGTGGTACCCCACTAGTAATCCCTCTTTCTTCAGAGTGGACTCCATTTACAATTACCTTCTGTGTCCTGTTGTCCAGCCAATGTTTTACCCAGGCTACCACCCTAGGACCCACTCCCAGGCTGGTTTGTTTGACTATTAATCTTTCATGTGGGACTGTGTCAAATGCCTTGCTAAAGTCTAGGTAGGCCATGTCCACAGCCCCTCCCTGGTCTACTACTTTGGTCACCCAGTCAAAGAAATCTATTAGATTCATCTGACAGGACCTTCCCACTGTGAACCCATGCTGCCTTGGGTCCTGTGCCCCACTGGTCTCTAGGTACTCAACAATTCTTTCCTTCAGAAGTGATTCCATCACTTTCCCTACCACAGAGGTCAAACTGACAGGTCTGTAGTTTCATGCCTGTGTCTTGGTCCCACTTTTGTGAAGGGGATTCACATCTGCCTTCCTTCAGTCCTCAGGTACCACACCATTCTCCCATGATTTGTTAAAAAGGGTAGTCAGTGGTTTCACTAGTTCTCCCCTTAATTCTTTTAGAATTCTGAGGTGAATTCCATCAGGCCCTATTGCTTTGTCCACCTCCAGTTTTAGGAGTTCTTTCAGAACCCTTTCTTCTGTGAAGTGGGAGACCTTCGTAGATTGTTTAGAATTACCTAACTGATGGAAGAGAGTAAAAGGAAAATGGTAGTTCCTATTACAGAGCAAGATGTTTTGGATGCTGTTAAAAATTTAAGCACAAATACAGCCCCTGGGACTGATGGAATCCCGAGGGAATGGTATAAAGTTTTCAGTGAGGAATTGGTACCCAGTTTAACTATGCTTTATAATAGTATCCTAGAAGAAAACTATGTCTACTTTTTTCAATGAATCATGATCTTCCTGCATAAAAAAGGGGAGAGGGAATAGCTTACAAACTGGAAATATTGAAGTTTATTGAACACTGACTTTGAAATACTGGCTATCTTAGGTAAGAGGTTATCAGTAGTAGCCTCCACTTTAATTCTTCCCACTTTGGCCTGTGTAATACCTAGCAGAAAAATTCAAGAGAATTGAATATCGGTTAGGGAAATAGTGGAACAAGACACATTGGGAAGAGTCAAAGGTCTTCTTCTGACACATGATCATGAAAAGGCAGTTGATAAAGTTAGTCATAGGTATTTGTTTTCTGTATTATTGAGATATGGAGTACCACCTGTTTTTGTTGATTGGTTAAAGTTATTGTATGAAGCAGGGACAATGTTCCTAATTTGAATGGGCTCAAAGATAGAGGAATCTCCCTGAGGTCAGGTGTGAGGCAGGGATGCCCAATAAGCCCGGTTTTGAATCTGTTTGTATTAGACCCAGTACTAAGGTGTATACAACTGGACACTGGGATTAAGGGAATAGACACCCCATTAGAGGAATTAAATAATTCAATAACATATGCAGATGATGTTTTCCTATTGGTAAGGGATGTGAATTCTGGAGTTAAAGCATTAGGAAATTTTGATAGATTTGCCCAAATTTCAGGATTCAGGCTTAATCCAGACAAATGTTATGGAATGATATTACAGACTAATGATTGTACACTGCCCATAAAAGTAGGAACTATTGCTATTAAAGATGGCCCAATACAAGTGTTAGGAGTTGGTTTTGGGCAAAAGATCAAGCAGCATATATTTGGGATCTGAGGGTCAAAAGTGCAGAAATGTGTGTTAATGGATGGTGTCAGTGACAGATGGCAAAAGCGAAAAATATATTTATGATAAAAACATTTCTAATTCCTATGTTTTACACAGTAGTTGTGTATTCCCTCCACCCATTGGGCTACAGACAAGACTTTATAGTGTATTTTTTGAGTATTGTGGGGGGCAGGTTAAATCCTATAGAAAGAGGGTACACTTATAGAGAATTAAAGGAGGGAGGTAGGGGTTAGCATGATTAACCCCATTGTTTTTCTCAGTTGTGTGTGTGTTTTTTTTTTCAGTTACAACATTGTCTTGTGTTGTAGGGTAATTTATCCTTAGATATACAACTTTTTCAGGAAATATGTAGATCTTTATTGGGAAGGTCAGTCTCTGCAAAATATTAGGGGCCCTAAAATGCCTCCATCCTCATATGTTTTGACATGTTTTCAAAAAAATCAGAGGGTGGGGTATAGCCTGTCAGCTTATTAAGGATAATTCGGGGAGGTATGTATATAATAGCATTATGCAACAACTTTGTTTATTTCTCCAGTATTTGCCCCTGAGTATGGTGTGTCTGAACCTCTGATTATTAAAGAACTAATAGACACTAGAATCCCACATAAAATGTGGCATGTTGTATGGCTGTGTGCTCATGGACATCTAAATATTAAAAACAATGTGAAACATAAGGGTATAGAAGAAAGAGGCTGTTTAAGACTAACATGCCAAACAGAAATGAAAACATGACTCACCTCTACTTCACACGTGCTTACATTAAACCATTTTGGCCTTGTCTGGCAAACAAGTGGGGGATGAAAGTGATAAGGACATTACCTATGTTAGTTTAATATTAGGAAAAACAAGAGATAAGTTGGAGAAACTGAAATTATAGTACTATGATGTTAATATTTGCATACATAAAATGGTACATTTGGCTGTCAAGTTGTCAATTTGTTTTACAAAAAATGACATTTCTATCTCATTTTTGGAAACTAAAATATGTAAAGAATGAAATATTCTCTTTTTTTAATTTACTTTTCTCCCGCAGGACCCATCTTACATCAGCCTGGTCACATTGAGACCTCCCACTGTCTATGGCTGCTGAGGTCCCCAGTCACCCGGCTACCCCGCAGAGTGAGGTGACAGCCACCTCTACGGTGACCACAGAACCAATGTCTGGTCAGGGGGCCGCAGCGACGGTGGTGCAGTGAGGTCCTCCGGGGAGGGCTTCATGAGCATGGTGGTCCTTGCCCACCTTTGCTTTTTCCTCCATTTTTTTTGTTGCTACAGAGGTGGGGATGTGCAATGACACCAGCATCTGCCCCACCTCCCTAAAACTGGACCCGTCGGATGCCTGAGTTCCCCCGGCCTCCGCCAGGAGTCCTCAGTGCACCGATTGCTATCCCTCACCCTCCCCCTGGAGAAGGAGAGCAGTCCATAGGATGCTCCATTCTTCTCCCCCCGGCCTGCCCTCCAATGATCCCGGTCCGTTTCCGAACCCAGGCCACCGGCGCCGCAGAGGGAAATCCCATTCACTGCACTGCAGGTCGGCGAGAATGAAATATTCTAAGAGAATATGAATATAAAATGTAAGCCAAAGAGAACTATAAGAAATGATGGAAAGCTGTCACATGGTTAAACTAGGTAGGATAAAGGTGGTGGACATGGGTGTTTGTGGTAAATTGGGCATATATGTATATAACTGGATGTGAAATCTGTGCAGAGAGTCCAGAAATTGAAGCGAAACCTGAGAGTATAACGTTGTTTGTGAAAACTGTTGTGAAACCTATTTAAATAATAACACCAGGGAGCTAAGAATAGGGTTGTCATCTGCTCCCTATCTTAAAGCTCTATTTGTGGGCACTGTGGGATACTGGAGGACTGAGTGCACTTTTGTTACTTTGCAGCACCAGTCTCTCCCTTCCTAAAAGCACTACTCATAGTTTTCGAGTACTGTAACACCTAAAATCCTAATTCCACACTAGGAGAAGCCTTTTTAAAGGCTAGTTACTTTTATTGTATTTTAAATCATAGCTCGAAACCGGAAGTAGCGGGAGAACGCACTTCCGGTAATCACGCTTAAAAAGAAGCTCTTAGCGAGTGAGCAGGCAATAGAGAGACCAGAAATTGATGCTAAACCTGAGAGTATAACTTTGTTTGTGAAAACTGTTGTGAAAACTATTTAAATAATAACACCAGGGGGCTAAGAACAGGGTTGTCATCTGCTACCTATCTTAAAGCTCTATTTGTGGGCACTGTGGGATACTGGAGGACTGAGTGCACTTTTGTTACTTTGCAGCACCAGTCTCTACCTTCCTAAAATCACTACTCATAGTTTTCGAGGACTGTAACACCTAAAATCCTAATTCCACACTAGGAGAAGCCTTTTTAAAGGCTAGTTACTTTTATTGTATTTTAAATTGTAGCGTGAGAGCCGGAGTAAGCGGAGAATGCACTTCCCTGTGTCCTTAAAAGCTCTTAGCGAGCAGAGGCTGACATGCAGGCCCGCACGTGGAGATGCAGGAGAGACACGTGCATCTTGTGCATGTCTACCGTGTCCACCGGGGACACCAGGACCAGGCGATCTTACTAAGATACATCCGCCTAAGGTAATAAACCCACAAACCATCAGCCTTGTATCCTCATTATCTTAGATCATGGAGAAAGCAAATAAAATGTGTTCTGGGTGTAAAATGTATGCCATTGGTAAACAAGATTTAAAGTTCTTATGTGATAAATGTATCCTAGTTGGGAACTTACAGGAGGAAATTAAAAAACTGCAACCAAGTGAGAATATGAGCTCTGATATTAAAGCACTAGAAGAATACATTGACCATATGTCATTACTTGTGGAGGCTAATACCTCCTCTTCACAATGTCTGAGAAACTTCTTTTCCAATGATCCACCACTTAATTGCTTACCACTTCCTATTCTAGCCAAACATCCAGCAACTACCTCTACCCCTTTAACTACTATTGCTAAGAACTTAGCTGACCATCCCATAGAGGCTGAGAACTGGACTTTAATTTCCCCAAAAAGGCATACTAAAAATAAACTTGTTCCCAAACCTTATATGATTCCACTTTCAAATTCTTTTGAACCCTTCCCCGAATTGGTTGAGGATGACTGCAATGATACCCCAGGTATCATTGAACATGTAACTGACAACCTGAACAAAGGAAGTCATAAAATGCAAACAGATCACAAAGTAATTGTGACCTCAGCACTTAAATCTTCTCAGGTTACCGACCCCCTGAACACCCCCCTTGAGCCTCAATCTCTGCATACTCCTGATATGTTTATTCCAAAAAAACAGGTATATGTACTAGGTGACTCCATAACAAAATATGTTGACCGAATAGTCTGTAATCCTGACAAAGAAAATCGGACCAGCTCTAGTTACAGAGGAGCAAAAATAGCAGACCTTACAGCAATGACAAAAACAATTCTGTCAGCTGCTGGAGAAAATCCCCTAGTGGTTGTCCATGTTGGTGCAAATGACATCACATGGTCCCCACTCCAGCAGATTAAACAGGACTATGTGGCTCTATGTAATGTATTAACAGATCGTGGTTGCAGTATATGTCTGTCTGAAGTTTTACCCATTCCAAGAGCAACTAGGCACATTAAGAATAAAATAAAAGCATTAAATGAATGGATTCATAAGTGGACTTATCAGCAGGGCATAAGTTGCTTAACCCATTGGGAGGAATTCGATGACAGGCCTTCCGCTTTTCTGTTGGGATGGCTTACACCTCAGCAGAAGGGGTAGCACAGTCTTAGGACGAAAAATAGTAACTTTCATAAACAACCATTTAAACTGATAGGAAGGGGGGAGATAGGGACACCCCCTATCTCTTGTAAAGACAGTCCATGTCTATCTTACTGGACAAATCTCAATATTCTTTCATTAAATGCCAGATCACTAACAATCACCAAACTTGCTGAACTTGAAATTTTAGCTAAAACTTTAAATTTAGCTCTAATAGCGATCACTGAAACCTGGGGGAACACAGATAAAAAGTGGAGAGTAGAAATCCCCGGTTTCAAGCACTACTTCAAAAACAGAGTGGACACAAAAAAAGGAGGTGGGGTCAGTTTGTATGTTCGAGATGATATTCCATCATATGAATCAGCAATTATTGTACATTCTGAAAGTGTTTGGGTCCATATTCGACCCACCAGTATCCATCAATTTCTTATAGGCACCTGTTATCGTCCCCCTTCTTCTGATATTGATCAAACTAAACAACTTTGTAGTGAAATTACTCAAATAGCTAATAAAGATCCAGTTCTCATTTTAGGGGACTTTAATCTTCCCACTATAAATTGAGATGCACTATCTGGTATTAATAAACACGATGAACAATTCTTGTCAGTTATAATAAATATGGGACTTATTCAATGTATAAATGAATCAACAAGGGGGAATAACATATTGGACCTAGTTATAACCAACCTGGAGACACATATATCTGATATTCAACTACTCAGCCCTCTGGGAAATAATGATCACTTGTCCCTTTTCTACTCTATCAAATTGCCCTTATTACCAAAAACAAACAAACTAAAAATAAAACAATATAATAGGGCTGACTTTGAAGCTATTAATCATCAGATAAAATCCCTTAATTGGGAACAAATAATGCATCCAATGAATACTGAGACGGCCTGGAGCTTTTTAAAAACTAAGATACTAGATCTTGAAAAAAAATATGTCCCGGACAAACTTAAGTACAACAACAAAGGGAAAATCCTCCCATGGTTCAATGGAAATATTAAAACATTCATCAAACAGAAAAACAAACTGTTTTTAGCATTAATGTTCATCCAACTAGAAAAACGTCATCCTCCTCAAGTATAGAGAGGTGGTTAGACAATTAAAGAAAACTATCATACTGGCAAAACGTAATTTTGAATTTAAAATTGTGCATACTAAGGATTGTCATAAGGCACTATACACTTACCTAAATGGTAAGAAAAGTATTAACAATATGATAGGCCCCCTTGTCTGTAATAACTTGACTATAACATCGGATATAGAAACAGCTTCAGAGCTAAACAAATATTTTTCATCTGTTTTTACTCCAGAACTTACTAACATTACACCTATTGTAGCAGATTTTAAACTTGAACCATATGAAATTCTCTTTCAGGATATTCAGTGGGTCTTTGACACCCTAAAACAGCATACTAGTTCTGGCCCTGATAATATTAGCTCTAGATTTCTTATAAAGACAAAGGATACAATAATCCCCCTTTGATTATTATTTTCAAAAAATCACTATATGAATCCTCAGTTCCAGTTGACTGGCACACAGCCATTGTCACACCCATCTTTAAACAAGGCTCCCATTCTAAAATTGAAAACTATAGACCCATTAGTCTTACATCGATACCTTGTAAACTCATGGAGAAAATAATTAAACATCAACTTGAAAAAAGAAATGTCTACATTAAAAATTAATGATGAGTATCAACATGGTTTTAGAACAGGATTTTCGTGTACCACAAACTTGATCACTTTTTACATCTATATCAGTTCCAACCTTGACTGTAAAATACCTACAGACATCATTCTTTTGGATTACAGCAAGGCTTTTGATAAAGTATCACATGGTATTTTGGTCAATAAACTTAACCGTTTAGGTTTCTCAGCACCTATCATATCCTGGATAAATAACTGGCTGAGTGACAGAACACAGAGGGTTAGAGTGAATGATGTACTTTCAGAGGTGGGCGTGGTGGCTGGTGGTGTGCCAAAGGGAACCGTCCTGGGCCCAGTGCTGTTTAATCTGTTTATCAGTGATATGCATGTTTCACCGCATAACATAATGGTTAAATTCGCAGATGATACCAAACTTGGAGGAAAAGTAAACACCCTGTAAACTGTCATAACTTAACACTGGATCTTGCTACTAATTGAACAATGGGCCAGTATAAATAAAATGCACTTCAATATAGCTAAATGTGCGGTACTCCATTTTGGAAAAGATAACCCTAAACAAAAATATTACTTGAACAACAGCATTATTAGGACATCTTCGATAGAAAAGGATCTGGGTATTATGGTTAATGATGAACTATTATCTTCCTCACATTGTTCAAAAATTGCAAATCAAACTAATGCATTACTACGCAGAATAAATAAAACATTTATTTCTAAATCTGAAGAATGTCTACTAAGTTTGTACAGGTCACACATAAGGCCCTATCTTGATTATGGATCTCCATTTTGGAGCCCTTACTTAAAGACAGATATAAACAAAATTGAACAAATTCAACATAGAGTTACCAAGCTAATACAGCATCTTACTCACTTGGAATATGATACTAGATTAAAAAAAACTGGATTACACTCTCTTGAGTGCAGACGAACTAGAGGTGATCTTCTACAACTGTTTAAAATACTTAAATCACCTGATCAAATGGATCAATGTGGTATTGCTTATTCAGTAAGAAAAATTGTACCAAGGCTGCATAACAGACAATTTGAAGTGAAAAAAGTAAACAACAATAAGAGACTAAATTTCTTTTCCATTAGATCACCCAGACTATGGAATAAATTACCCCCAAGAAATTGTCGATTCAACAAATATATCAATATTCAAGAATAAATTAGATAAATGGATGAACAAATGGGACATGGGCAAATGATCCATTAATATGGAGGACAATCCCGATGGGCTATTAGCCTTCTTTTGTCCTAAAAAACAAGTAACCAAGTAAACAAAGACTGAACAGATGTACAGTCAAGTGTCTGTAAAGTTTTTATGGTATGGAATTTGTGGACATCTTACAAAATTTAATAAAAATACCCTTACTCTTCATCAATAAGTGCAATGAGATCATTTACTTCAATCTGACAGTGACCGGAGATGAGCAGAAGGGATCTTGGTTTCACATCTGTTTTTTTTTTTTTACTTATGCTTGCTAATGTATGCCTATTTTGTTAGAATCTACCTGTAAACTGCCTAAAAAAAAGCTGTAATATTTGCAAATTGCTCTTGCTAGATTGATTCAGTGAAACAGCTCTTTCCTTTGCCTCTGTAACTACGGCCCAGACTTCAGGGCACCAAGGAAATCGACCCCTTTCATTTGTAAATTAGTTTTGTCACTGGGTAGCTTCGACCATTGTCTGGGACCAGTACTAATTGGCTTCGCTTTCTCTTCCCCTTCAGCCAAGAACCCTCCAGGGCTCCCAGCTCATCCGCCGCAAGAACCATGGCCACCAGGCAGTTGGCGCTTCCAAAGCCGCCGCCTGAGACCACTTGATCAGACTCCAGACCCAGAGAGGTACGGCAAAGCCTCAAATTTTATGCACACACACACATCCCCCTCCCTGACCATTATTATACAGACCTCCTTGCCCCTCCCTCCCCTGCCATTGGCTTTCCTACAAATCTATCCTCCCCGCCTCCCTAGGATGCCCACAGACATATAAATTTTGGGCTGCCACTTCAGGTTCAAGTGTCCCATCCTAACTAACCCACCGCAGTCTCCCCTACCACTCATCTCAGATCAGATTTGTGACTTCTTATTACTGTCCCTAGTCGCTGTGTCATAGTAAATTCTCCTTGCTCCCTACAAGTGATTTCAGTGCCTATATCCCTTTGCTGACCCTGTGGTGTGTAGCCTTAGCTGATGATACTTCTTACATCAGGTTTTCGACTTCTCGTAACTATCTCTAGTTGCTGTGCCATAGAAACATCTCCTTGCTCCCTTCAAGTGGTATCGGCACCTATATCCCTTTTCAGACCCCGTGGCACGTAGCCTTACCTGATGATACCTTGCCCAGATTAAGCCCTTACAACTGTTTCTCTTTCTGACCCCCAGACTTTAACCATGAAACTTGCAATCTGGCTCTACCTATTTACCGCCTTATGCATCCTACCCTTATTAGGGTACATGCCAGATGGAATTTACCCCAAAGAGGACTCGTATCCCCTACCACAAGAATGTCTACTCATGAAGTCCCAGTACAACTCCGTGCTATGCCTCCAAGTTGTCGTACCCACTTTTAGCTGAGTCTCCCTCTTGGACAGCCACTGGCATCTCGTTACCTACCCAAGGAATGTTACCTACTCGGCCCAGTACTTGCATCTACTGGTGTCATACGGCTAGGGTCTTAGCATGTGTGTATCACTAGGACTGAACAGTACAAAGAATAGGTCCTTGCATTCCTATGCCAATACTTCCACTAGCCAAAGAAGGTTTAGTTCTTCCAAATTACCACTTGTTGCCCTGAGGAAAGTTGTACTTCTCCTCTTGCTATGCTCAGGTAAAGTCAAACTTAACCCAGGTCCTATACAAGCAATTCCTTCACCGTCCAAAGTCATGAAGTATAAAGGTATCAGCTTTATGCATGTTAATGTGTGTAGCCTCTTAAAGAAACTCACCTCAATACAGGCTTGGGCTATCCACACAGAGCCAGATGTACTTGTCATATCTGAATCCTGGCTTCGTCCATCCATGCCAGACAAAGAGGTCAATATCAGCAACTATCTGTTATTCAGAGCCGATAGACTAACCAGAGGCGGTGGTGTAGCCATCTATGTTAAGGACAAGTTTACGGTCGCTACCCTCGACACTACATCAATTGCCAATGCCTTTGAATGCCTGTCCTTAAAAATTGAAATATCAACATCAATGGCCCTCCGTGTCATAGGATGTTATAGACCCCCCATCCTCAGGGTCACAGCTCCTGTCCCACCTATCATCTACTATGAGTACTGACACAATGGAAACAATTATACTAGGGGACCTTAACTATGACTGGCTGTCAAGCACATCTCTTCCACTTAAATCCTTCTGTGACTCTCATGGGCTGACTCTACTTATTAATGAACCTATTCGTATCAATAAGAAAAACCTACGAAAAGTACACTATTAGATGTACTTCTAGTAAGCAAACCCCATTTCTTCTCCCATGCTGGGATTTTTTCTGCTGATGTTAGTGACCGTTGCTTTATTGCTGGCATAAGAGCAGTCCCTAAACCAACAGCCTCAGCAAAGTTCTCTACCAAAAGATCAAAACGGAATTTTGACCTGCTTGCATATATCAAAGACCTGAAAGCCTCCCTGCTTTGGCATACCTTTTATTTAGCCAAATCAGTAGAAACAGCATATACCATTTTCCACGAAATTGTATCCAGCGCTCTTAACACCCATGCACCCTTAGTCAAAACCCGCATAAAGGCTAGAAAGTGCCGTTGGTTTACAACAGACATCAAGGCAGCACTATTAAAAAGAGACAAGCTCTGGAAGCTAGCACACAAATCCCACAAAGCCGAAGACTGGCATCTTTTCAGAACAGCCAGAAACCACTGTACAAAGCTAATTCGGGAAACCAAGTCCAACTTCTATCGCTCTGAATGCGACACTGCCTCTAACTGCCCTACCAAGTTCTGGTCCACAATAGAAGAACTTTCTGGTAATACCGCAGGAAACACTCTCCCCTCAAAAAGTATTTCTGACAATGTAACTATCAACAACAATAAAGAGATACTACAAGCCTTCAACAATCACTTTGCTACTGCAGGGCTAGCTTTTGATAACTCACCTGCACACAACCTATGCTCCCAGCTTAATCTAGTCCCTCAGATGCAGTCTTTTCATTCTCTCTCTCTCCTGCCTCACTAAAAAAGGTTGAAGATCTCCTCCTCCAGTTGGACACCAGAAAAAGTGCTGGCACTGACACTTTCGATCCATACTACCTAAAGGTTGCCTATCATGTCTTCGCCATACCTATTATGCATCTATTTAACTTGTCCCTTTCTCAAGGGACCCTCCCCAAACTGTGGAAGATGGCACATGTTATTCCGATGTTTAAATCCAGAGACCCCTGTGATCTAAACAACTACAGGCCCATCTCCCTTCTCCCGGTACTATCAAAACTTCTGGAAAAAATCGTGAATGCCCAGCTGAAATCTTTCATAGATGATACTAACCTGCTAAACCCAATGCAATCTGGTTTCAGAACTGAACATGGTACAATCATGGCCCTGGCCAAGGTGACAAATGACTGGCAGTGCGAGCTAGAGAACAAAACATTTGTCTGCGACGTTTTTCTAGACGTAAGTAAGGCCTTCAACACTGTCGACCACAGCCTCCTTCTTTCTTCATTAAAAGCTATTGGTCTAGATTCTACCTCCTTGAGTTGGTTCCACAACTACCTTTCTGATAGGCACCAACAGGTCAAAGCTGAAGGTGAACTCTCCCCCTCAAATCTGTTAAAAAGAGGCGTCCTGCAGGGATCCATCCTGGGGCCACTCCTATTTGCCATCTACATCAACAATATAGACTCAGGCATCAGTGAGGTGAAAATTCATCTGTTCGCAGATGATACAGTGATCTACCTAAGCCGTACAACTCCTGAAACTGCCTGTAGCAACCTGCAAGCTGACTTCAGCATACTTCAATACCAGCTCTTTAGTAAAAAATTGCTACTTAACGCCAAAAAGACAAAGGCAATGCTATTTTCACCTATTAACCATGCAGCCTACCCTGCTCTACCCTCCATCACCACCCTCCTAGGAGAAACCCTGGAATTTGTGCTGAAATTCAAATACCTGGGGGTCTGGCTAGACTTCAGACTCTCCTTTGCAGACCACCTGGAGGATTTGTTAAAAAAAACTGAGGCAGAGACTAGGTCTCTTCAGGTTAAACCACCTACTAACTACTGAGGCCAAGAGACAGCTAGTTCAGTCTACGTTCCTTTCCCTAATTGATTATGCCGACTTTATATACAGCCAATGTGCTACTTCATACCTCTGTAAATTGGACATACTTTACCACAGAGTCCTGCGTTTCATCATTGGTCTCCCCTTCTCCACCCATCACTGCTCTTTATATGCGGCCGTAGGTTGGACCTCCCTGCACTACAGATGAAACAAAAATGCAGCTCTCTGGACATACAGAGCTATCACTGGCAAACTTCCGCAGTACACTGTTGATTGCCTGACTCCCAATATGCTTGGAACCTATGCTCTAAGAAGCTGTTCACTGATTTCTCTGAAAGTGCCCAAAGCCCTAACGCATTCTGGGAGAGCTGCCATAGGATTCGTTCTAACGTCACTCTGGAATGTGCTACAGAAATCACTGAAACTGAGGACTCCTGTTAGTATTGCTGTGTTTAAGTTCTTATACTCAAAATACATTACAGAAGCCTGCAACTGCTTCCAATGATCCTAGCTCTGGAATGTGCTACAGAAATCATTGAAAGTGAGGACTCCTGTTAGTATTACTGTGTTTAAGACCTTATACTCAAAATACATTACAGAAGCCTGCAACTGCTTCCAATGATCCTAGCTTACTTACACCCCCCTTCCACATCCTCCCTGCTTTTCCCATCCTCCTTCCTTCTTGTATCAGTGCATAACTTGTCCCTGAGCCACCTACTTATTTACCGCCCTAAATCTCACCCTCCCTCACCCACCTATTCCTTGTATACCCACAGCATCTCATTCCTTCACTCCTAGTATTATCCCAGTTCCAGACCCCCCCACACTGACTGCCCACTTCTCCCGACACATGTCTCCCCCTTGATACACCTGGGTCTTTTTAAACAGACTATGTATGTCTCTTCGCTTGTAGCATCCACTTCAACTAGACTATAATGCCTTTACCTTACAGGAATACTAAACCATGCAAGTTGTTGTATCTGGTGTAAATTTTTACTGACTTGCTACTCTATTGTTATGTGTACCCTTACCGACTGTCTTTTATCTGAACCCAAATGTATTTTTACTTATCCTGTCTATTGCAGGCCTACCTGTACTGTTGTACTCTTGCATCTACTGTCTATTTGTCTATATATAAATGCATTGTTACTTGACTTGTGTAATGCAGGTCCACCTTGTAAATGAGCTTGCTCAATGGTGTTCGCCTGGATAAATAAAGAATTTGATTGATATCTCATCCAAAGGATAGCACCTCAACAGTGCAGTACCCACATTATGCTGCACTGCAGTATGAGTTATAGGAATTACCCCAAGTACCTGGTGTGGGGCTAGGACCCAGAACCTTCTGAACTCACAGTCCCAGAGGTGAGCATGCTACCTAGTGAGCCACTGACACTGCAAAGTCAACTGCTAGAGTGCAGTTTTGAAAGCTGATAATCCACACTTTGGAAAGCTCAAGTGTGATACTGTAATTCATGGTCAGATGCACAAAATAGGTGATTTAATACCTTTAATTGGACCAACAGATTTTTACAGAAAAAACTTTCAGCTCTCAAACTACACATAGTTCTTATTCAGAAAAAATAAATCCTTGTTCTTTCTAAATAACAACTATGTGTAGTTCGTAAGCTTCAAGTTTTTTTTTTCCTATAAAATTCTGTTGGTCCAATAAAAGGTATTAAATCACCTATTTTGTGCATTTTATTGCACAAGGACTAATATGACAACATACTTTTTTTAATTCATGGTTAAACATTTAAACTGTGTAAATTATCAAGTTTCTCGATCAGTAAATGAAAGCACCTGTTTTCCCTTGCACATGCTATACACACAAATTTTCATTGTGCTTCCTCACAAATAGCCAAAACATGGTTTACAATTCACACAAATTAAGAGAAATTCTTCTACAAGAGATGAGAAAAATCACCTGATTTTAAAAATGTTCTTATGGATTGACTACATATTTTATAAAATAAAAAGCAGCCTCTCTGGAGAGTGCTGGGACCTACCTCCACCACAGATCTGCTACACTGCTGCCAGGCTGGTCACAGATGTATATGCAGGCAGGGTGGGAAGGAAAATGGATGCCTGACAGTTCTGCATGGTGACACACATTAAGTTGCACTGGATCTCTCACATGCAGGTGTGCAGAGGGGAGGAACAAAAAGCAGGGATAAATGCTGTCACCTGCAGTGTGTATCTCAGTACATTCGGGGCATTGTGCTACCCACTACTCCCTCACCACCCTTCAGTGCTCCGGTGGTTGAGAGAACCTGCCACAATCCAGACCCATCAAGGGCCAAAACGGGAGTTCAGAAAGTGGAGGTGTGGGTGGTGAGGCAACAGAGCTAGAAAGGGCTGCCTGGTCAAGTGTTACTAGGACTGAGGATGGGAAAGTACCATTCAAAAAACACAGCCGGGGGGTGGCGTGGCCTGACCAGGCAGAAGATGGCAGCATAGTTCAGAATCTCTGCAGGAATAACTGCAATCTATCCTCATCCAGCCTTCACAGACCTTTCTTTGGTACCAACTCCTGTGACCATCCTGTAATCTTACTGTGTGACACAGTTTGTAAGTCATTTTTGATCCATCATCTACTTATATTCAATTATTCTACACTGGACTGCTGCATACTAGGCCTCATCCTTCAGCATTATGGTAGATCTTCAAGCACAGCAAAGCTCACTTGTTAGAGTGGAAGTAATGTTTTCTAAACTGATGCTGAGATTAATGATCTAAAAACCTCCACCCAATAGAATGCGACCACTCTTGAAACTTTTAGCCAGAATATTGCATTTAATGAAAAGCAATGGCCTGTAACACCACTACTATTCATGACCTCCAGGCTACCGTCCGCAATCAAGATCGAACTATTAAATCCCTACAAGCCAAAACTGACAATATTGAAAATAGTAATCGTCGCAACAATTTACGATATTTTGGCTTCCCTGAAGGTGTAGAATTAGGAGACACTACTGAGCTTTTATTACATGTGCTGCCTGCAATGCTTAAACTGCCTCCTGACCTAACTTTAATCATTGAGCGGTCTCACTGCACTCTTGGTCCCAGGCCAACATCAGACCAGCGACCAAGGCCCATCATTGCTTGCTTCTTGAACTATTGCCATATAGAATTAATACTGAAACGAGCCAGAGAAATGGGGAAACTTCAGTGGCAAGAGTTTAATATTTCCATCTACAGAGACTTTTCAAAAGATTTAGGAAGGCCTACAATCCACTTAAACAAATCCTCCACCAAAGAAGCATTAAATTTGCTCTACGTCACCCCGCAACATTACGCCTTTTCTCAGGCTCTTCCTTCAAGGATTTTGAAACCCCTGATGCCTTAGCCAACTATCTGGAGGTCTCTCTCTGTAATCTTACCCTGGGAGGTTCAGCAGCAATTGGCAACCCGAACACAGCTTTGGTATCCACATGGAGGGTGGATGAGGTACAGGAACATGGGGGAAGTGTTGCCGAACTCACGGCCCCAAGCAGCAACGCTGCAACTGATTTGACCCCAAGGCAATCAACATCGCTGCAAGAGAAGTTTCTGTCGGGGCATAATTCTTCAAGACTTTCATGCTGTTCTAACAAAGTTTCACCCCAAACACCCCAAGCTGCAGCCTCTCACCTTCAAATCAACCCCTCTATTCCCTTGAGCAATAAGTTTGCTCTCTTGGAGGATGACATGAGCTCCTCACAGGAGGATCTTTCCCAGCAAATTTCAGATGAACATCCCTCTAATTTGGGCCCTGTGCCTCAGGGATGTATTTCTGCCAATACTTAATGGGCAGAAGTTGTTGCAAGTTCCCCCCTCAAATCTTTAGAGCCACCCAAAAAGAAACGTAAGCAAAGACCAAACGCAAGAACATCAACAGTCACAATCCTGCTAATAAATCTAAGGTGTCATGAGCTTATATGGTCAGTAATAAGGTCATAGTTGCTATATCTTGGTAGGTTTTGCTTCCAGGATACTTAAAGGGAGTGCCAGTACACTTTTTCTGCCTAGCCGCCTGCTCTACAGTCTATGCTACCTTGTTGCTTTCGCTCCCAGCGGGTGCAGAAAGCAAAGCCTGTACATCACGGTGCTATAAATTTACTATTTGCTGCAGTGTTTAAACGAGCAGCTTAAAGGTCTTCAAGGGAACTTTGGTATATCAGCAATGCTTTTCTAACCCATTATTTTAGCGTTAGATCTTATACATTACCTCACTAAACAGGCTCTCTGTATCTAGCCTTTTACCCTCCAGTTTCGCAGTGCATCAGGTTTAGTCTTTTGGCTGTTCAGTTGCATATCTTCAATCGGTATGCATCCTGATTATTGCCTTTTCTTTTTTCATATGTGAATTATTATATATTACAAGGCAATTTACCCCTTCCCTCTCCTGATGACGGGTTCTTAAGTATTATTGGCAACTACATTTAATCTATCTCCTTCCCTACGCTCCATTATTCTTACTACCTCCTGTTTAAAATATGAAACTATCATTAGCACTCAAAGAGGTGGGCTATGTTTGGTGTACTGTTGCAAAGGATTGTCGATCTACAGCTTCCTTATGCTCCTTATTTTACTTGAAGCCTACAGATATTATAGAAATCCACTGCTGTGTGGTCCCTCCTGTTTTGGGGCTCACTGGATCTAGTCTTCTAGACCTAGTCACCCCATAGAACACCTATTTAGGCAATTTTAGAGTAATCGGAGCTGATCTTTACTATGACTATCTCTTCTGTCTACAGTTATCACGGAAGCCTATACCTCTCCACATAATCCCAATTTGCATTTGGCTCAGGGCATAAGGGCTTAAATTGACCTCCCCTTTCTTCATTTCCCCTCAATATTGTATTTATTATGTACTTATTCTGTTGCACTGCAAAGTATACTCAGAGTCACTCTAATGTGGTAATGATCTACTTTTCCTTTTATATTTGTGCATTTGCATTCCACCTTGCTCTCTGAATTCCTTGCTCTGTGTCTAGGCTGTACTGGCATCTCGTATATGGTTCTTTAATTTACTGTTATTTTGAGTTGGTATATCTTGTACCATTACTATTAATGTTTATAAATAAGTTCTGGTGTTTAGCTTTATCCTTATACCTTGTCCTGTTAGCTTAGAATTAAGCTGAGGTTATTACAGTCCCCTGCCTTTCTTGGTATTATTCCCTTTCAGTTTAGCTTCTCAGGAATACTTACTTTATTATATTACTGGGATCAGACTTAGGTTTGGTCCAATATTTATAACCAGTCCTCCCTAGTCTCCTCCCTACATCGATGCCCCAGAGTGTGGTGAGACAGTCTCTTAGCCAGTTGGCTGACTCATATCTCCTCACACCCATAAAATGTTTTCTTTGTTATTTAGCTAACTAGTATTGTTGTTGTTAATGACGTTTCTCCTTCCCCATCTCTAGTCTAACTTTAATAAGATATCTGTGCTACTCATGTATCATACATCTCACTTTTTTTTGGCTTGAATGTTCCTGACACTCTCTGCATATAAGTAAGCTCTCTATATTGTATTCTAATCATCCTCTGCCTCATTTATTTGTCCTTTCACACTCCAGCGATTATTCCCTTTCTTTAACACTAACAATATGAGTGACATACTTTTATATACATGGAATGTGAAGGGACTTACTTCTCTTTGTACGCGGAAGCAAATTCTTTCACATCTCAAAAAAAATAAAACACAAATTGCTTTCCTTCAAGAAACAAAATTATTAGCAGAGGATGTTCATAGACTTAAAAAAGATTGGGTCAGTCAGATCTACGAATCATCTTATACCTCAAAAAAAAAAAAGAGGAGTTGCTATTCTTAATCATTAGAGTCTCAAATGGTCCCTTGTAAACTCTGTTTCCAATACTGACAGCAGATGGGTGATGGTCAAACTGAATACCAACTCTGGTTCTCTTCTGCTTGTTAATGTCTATGCACCCAACTCCAATTCCCCTGAGTTTTTTCACAATTTAGCTCAACAGATTATATCCTTTAACACTGATAATACACCAGTTATTCTTGGAGGGGATATTAACTTAGCTTTAGAAACCAGTATCGACAGAAGTAACCCCACTACAGAGGCCCACCCTAGAAGTATTAAAGCCCTCTCATTACTAATACAAGATGTTGGATTAGCTGATGTTTTTTTATTTTTTTTTTATTTATTTACTGTATAATCGGAATTACAATCCTTTGAGTCATAGACTCTTTTGCAAAGGCTCCACGTTGTTTACAGGGGGTGGAGGGAGAACCAAAGTACAAGGAAGACAGACAGAACGAGCAATTATATACAAGTTTCAGTACAGACAGTATTTATACAATGGCTCCACGGTGGCTACAGGGGGTGGAGAGACACAAGACAATATAAAGTATTAAAAGAAACACATTTTTTTTTTTTTATACACTTTGATTTTTTCAGGTTACAGAATTGACATGGCAGTTGAGAGGTATTTTAAAAGCTTTTGGGAGGCATACATGTGGGCCTCCTTCACCCACGTGATCAAGAATTAACTTTTTACTCCTCTCTACATAAGACATACAGTAGAATTGACTACTGGTTAGCTTCTCCTGTTATAATGGAAAAAAACTATTGATTCATCCATCTCTCCCATCATAATCTCGGACCATTCCCCTGTCAAATTGCAACTTTTGTGGAGTCCATTAGCACCTAAATCTTCTTACTGGCGTCTGGACCCTCTCCTTCTCAAGGATCTCATTTTCTTACCCATGCTCAAAGCACAAATTCAGGACTTCCTTTTTCACAATACCCCAACCGAATCTTCTATGTCCTCTGTATGGGAAGCTCTTAAAGTTACGATTCGAGGGAAAATTATGAGTTATGCTGCACATAGGAAAAGAGTAAGGGAACAACAGCTGGCTGACTTGGAAAAATCTCTTAAGGCTAAAGAGAATTTATACTTTTCTTCTAATAAGCACTGTCCTGATTCTCAACTTCACCTTGAAATTCTTCAACTTAGAGTTAAAATTAATGAATTAATTTCTTGTAAAACCGAACTGGCCTTGTTTAAACTTAAATATAAGTTTTGGGAACACAGCAATAACAATGGGAAACTCCTTTCTTACCAGCTCAAAGCACAACAAATGAAACAACATATCCTAAGCCTAAAAGATGAACAGGATAAGATTCACTCTGACAACCCCTCTATAAACCGTATCATGAAAACCTTTTATCAAAAACTATACTCTAACACAAATCCTCCATCTACTTTACAAATTCAACAGTTCATTAAATCGTTACATCTTCCTCATCTTTCTACTCTTGAAACAAATTCTTTAGATGAACCCTTCTCGCTTCAGGAAATCCAGAAAGCTTTGTCTTCCTTGAAATCTGGCAAATCCTCTGGGGGTGATGGATTCCCTGTTGATTTCTATAAAATGTTTTCAACACCTTATGTCCCCTTCTTCTTAATGTTTATCAAGAAGCTTCCAATACTGGCAAGCTTCCCCCATCTTGCACTGAAGCAATCATAACCCTAATCCCTAAGAAAGAAAAAGACCCTACTCACCCTGCAAGTTACAGGCCCATCTCATTATTAAACACGGATGAGAAGATATTTGCTAAACTACTAACTTCTCGACTTGAATCTTTGATTCCCAAGCTAACTGATTGTTCACAAGCTGGTTTTACTAAACATAGATCTGGTTCTGATCACCTATGTTCCTCATTTAATTTAATTCACAAAGCCAAATCCCTCAAGACACCAGCTGCAGCCATAGCTATTGATTTTGAGAAGGCCTTTGATTCCTTAAACTGGGACTACCTTTATCAAGTTTTATCTTATTTTGGTCTTTCTCATACCTTTTGCTCCTGGATCAATCTATTTTATAACTCCCCTCTTGCTAAAGTACTTACTAATGCCACCCTTTCCTCTTGCTTTCATCTAGCAAGGGGAACTAGACAAGGCTGTCCCCTGTCACCTTCCCTGTTTATTTTAGTCATGGAACCCCTGACTGCTTGTTTACGTCAATCTTCTGGCATTATGGGCATACCTGTAAGCAATTCAAGACATATTTTTTCTCTCCCTTACGTGGATGACCTCTTAATCTTATTCGAAAATCTGAATGAGACTGGGCCCCTGTTGGTTGATTTGCTTAATAATTTTACTAAAATTTCTGGCCTTGCTTTGAATTATGGCAAATCACAAACTATTCCCCTTAACGACCACTGTAAAGCCTTTATGAACATACCCCTTGGATTCCACTGGTCACCACAGGGTATAACATATCTAGGAATCAAAATTACTAGTAACTTAGGGAAGATATGGGACATTAACTTTAACCCCTTATTTGATAACATCAAAACAATTCTGGACAGATGGAAACTTCTTAATCTCTCTTTCATGGGGATAATTGCAGCCATTAAGATGTCCATTTCTCCCAAGATTCTTTACCTCTTTGCCAATATTGCTTTAGTCTTACCATCCTCCTGTTTTGCTAAAATTGATAAATTAATAGGTAACTTTATCTGGGATGGGAAACCACCGAGATTTAACTGCAACAAACTTCGATCACATTGGAAAAAAGGGGGATTCGGACTCCCCTGGTTCAAAGGCTACCTCTGGGCTTTCTGAATGGCCCAAACCATTAAATGGTTTCAGAAACCCTTCCCTCACTCACCACTATGGGTTGCAATGGAATCCACATTGTGCCCAGGAGGAGTTCCCACTTCCTTCATTTTTAATCCCATTTCCTCTAAACTAAAATCTCACCTGACTATATTATCCTCTGTTCTTTATTGGAAACTAACCTACAAATTCCTGAAATCCAATCCAACACCCTGGTTTTATGCCCCCTTATGAGGCAATCCACTGCTCACTCTAGAAGATCACCCAATTTTCTGTTGTACATGGAGAAACAAAGGCATTTTCTTTCTCGGAGATATCTTGGACCAGAATTCACACACTCTTAGATCATTCTCAGACTTGCAGGTCACATGGAAACTTCCTAAACAGGACTTCTGGACATTTTTACAAATTCGGGCAGCTTATAACTCTCTCTCTAGTTTAGTGTATAGGCATACTCTTCTAAACCCATACATCTCACATTGGACTAATTTATCAGTAAAATTAAATAGCTCCTTTTACAAAGACATTATTGATAATCTACCTGATCAGTCTATACAGGTCAAAAATAAATGGAGTACTCTTCTTAACTACAATATTTCAGATGCACAATGGAGTAATTGTTGGTGTATTGTACATAATACCTTTAAAGACACCCATAGTTCTTTAATACAAACTAAAATCCTACATCTTTGGTATAGAACCCCCACTGTGCTTCAACGAATGGGCCTATTAAATAATAATAATTGTTGGCGCTGCAATTTGGCCAACAGAGATCTACTTCACATCTTGTGGTCCTGCGCAACCATTAATAAGCTTTGGCATAAAGTCTGTTTACTTGCCTCCAGAGTAACAGGACAAAAACTACCTTTTGACCCCAAGCTATTCCTTCTAGGCATCCTTATCCCCAATAGCTCTCTCCTCTCACACGCACATTTTAGATGGCTAAACATAACTTTATCTTCTGGTCAAACATCTGATTCTTATGAAATGGAAATCAGCTCTGGTGCCTTCTCTTTCAGATGTTCTTCAAAGCCTCTCTCAGTATGCCTCCCTAGATTGATTATCTCATGTTACTCATAGCTGACTCATTGTATATGACAGATGTTGGCAGGATTACTTCAAGTATATTGAACCTAGTTCTTCTAGACCCTAATTCTTAAGGATATTTAGCCCTCCTTCTTATTTTGCTCTTAGATTAGGTTTTCTCGAAACTTTTGCGCATAGATTTCTCCTCTTTTTCCCCTTCTTCCCTGTTTTCTTCCTCTTGCCTTCCCTTCTTCCTTGCTTTTTCTCTCTTCTTTCTTTCCTTGCACATGTTTCTCCTATCTTCACCTCTCCATTTACTGAACATTGTTCATATTTACCACATTTATCACTTTTTGCGATTTCAATGCTTTGCCATAGCCTGCCCCTAGCATGTATTTCGTATACGGTTACTATTTCAGATCCTATAATACCCTTGATTGTAACCCTTCTGCTCTCCACTTACATCCTGTCTAGGTTTGTGTTTTATTATCAATACATGTATATAAGGCTTCTCCAATATGTTTACCCTAAATATTGTGTTTTGTTAAGTGATATTTTATACCTTACATGGAGGATAGTCTTCTATTGTATTGGATGTGTGCTTTCTTATATAATCAACTTTTAATAAAAAGATAAAGTGAAAAAAAGCACAGACAACTATAAATTCTAAGGCTATAGTTCAATCTCAGGGCTTAGGTGACTTCAAGAACCACTCGAGCATAACTCTGGTGGTTTATCATGTCACCTAAATGTCTCATAGAGGATAATGTATGGGCAACCATACACAATAAGCCTGTGCCAGCATTAAGAGAATGCCATGGCAACCAGTTAAACCTCCAGAGTGAATTTTAAAGCAGCTGATACCTTCAGGAGAATTTCAACAAAACATAATATTTTGATACATTTCAGCCTGAATTTCACATTAGTTCTGTATTTCTCCTCCCCATTATTTATTAACAAGGTCTTTTTCATGAAAACAAGAGCTTTACTCCTGAAGAGTTTCTCTATTCCTGTTGCTTTCTCCATGTTTGAGGTCATAATGCACTGCTTGTGACATCACAGTTACTTCCATGGCAACAGGTTGTGATGTCACTACAGAGAATTATGACTTGAATAAAGGAGTAAGCTTTAGAGGCAGATGAACTCTAAGGAATAAAGATCATGTACTCATGTAAATTTCCCTCAGTAATAAATAATGAGGAGGAGAAATCTATACAATATACAGTATATGGAATGCAAGCTGAATTGTACCTAAATGTTATGTATTTCAGAGTTTTATTTGAGAAGATAGCAGCTCTTTATGAGTTTTACAAGCCTGCCATGGCAATCTTGAGATGCCAACTCAGGTTTGCTGTGCATGGTTGCCCATACTTTGCCTTTTATGGTGTATGGGTGACCAAAACAAAAAGCCTGAATCTTTTTCTTTTTTAAACAAGAATTATAATTTATTCTTTGTGTGGCATTTGATTTTACAGACATTAACACAGCAGCACACTACAGGCACTAGAACAGGAGTTGAATTCTGGGCAGGCCTTTTGAAAAATGGTTCCTACAGTCTGATCAAACACACAGGCAAAATTGATTATGGTTTCCTTTTTCACATGGCACATTCAGGCAATCAGTTGTTTTTTTTATTTTTATTGAATTTTAAAGCATATCAAGCATTAAAAACTACACTACATGAAATACATCACAAGCATGGCAAACAGGGACACATACTCTTAATACAGGACAAAAGAAATTTATTTTTCTGTGATGCCACATCTGGAAGCAAACAATAATAGTAATCCCATTTGCTGATGCAGTGTGACTGTCTTTTTATTTATTTTTGCTGACTGGGAAAAGGAGTACTAGGCAATTCTGCATATTTTCAGCCTCGTCCTGGGGAAGGGGGATACAGATAGATGCCAACTGACATTGAACCAGATTAAGCTGTTGGTGGTATTTTGCTTTATAAACTAAGATTAGGTCCGTTCCCCCCCCCCACCCCAGTCTCCTGTATTGCATAGAGTAAAGTCCCATTTTTTTTAATCTTGTACAGTAATCCAGACCTCTTACAGCTTTGATTTTTTTAGTGGCTTTGCATTGAACCTTTTCTATAAGTTTGTTTCCTTTAACTGAGGTTGGGGCACATACGGATGAACAGTATTCAAGATGTGGTCTAATGAGGCTAGAAAAGAGCGGGATTATGACCTTTTCATGTTGACTATTTATGTTTCTTGATATACAGCCCAAAATCTGATTCCCTTTCTTCACAATGTTTGTTGTGTGTGTTTCAAAGGACATGTTTTTAGAAAAGGTGCCACCTAAATCTTTTCCATTTTCTGTTACTTGTAGATTTATGTTGTTTAGTTTATAGGTGTAATATGGGTTATGTTTCCGAAGTTGCATCACCTTGCATTTTTGAGCATTAAATAATAATTCATTCTCAATAAACCATTTTTCTAGATGTGTGAGATTTCTTTGTATTACCTGGGCTGAATTTTGATTTGTTATAATACCGCCGAGTTTGCAATCATTCGCATACTTGACCATCCAGCAATTATTGTTTAGAGGCAGCATGGAAGAAATCAATATGTTAAAGAGTACTGGCCCCAGTACAGATCCCTGAGGGACACCGCTAGTAACATTTTCCCAAGTAGACAGATGGCCTTTTAATTAAACTTGTTGTCTCCATTCTGTTAGCCAGGACTCAATCCAATTTATTATTGATTGATGTACATTGGCTTTTGTTAATTGTTTAATTAGTATATTATGAGATACCAAATCGAAAGCTTTTGAGAAGTCCAAAAAATTACATCCACTGATAAGCCTTTGTCCAGAGCTTCACTTACTGGCTCAAAAAAGTTTAAAAGGTTTGTTTGACATGATCTGCCCTTTACAAACCCATGTTGGGTAATATCTGCCTGCTCTGTATCTGATAGATGTTCCATTATTCTATTTTTTTTTATAATCTCTCCATTAGTTTACAGAAAATGGCAATGAGGCTTATTGGATGGTAATTCTGTGCCAGATTTATGTTTTCATTTTTATATAATGGGATTACTGTAGCTTGATTCCAAATTGGTATAATGGTACCTGTTTTGAGGGAGATGTTGAACAAAGTTGTTAATGGTCCTACAAGCTGATTTGCAGTGTTTTTTATAAAGATAGGGGGAATTCCATCAGGCCCCACAGAACCATCGGATTTAATTATCTTAATAACATCGATTACTTCCTCTTGAGTAAAAGGTTTGATTGTTTCAAAAGATTTTGAGCATTGGGAAGCTGTATCGAGTTTAGGATTAAACACACTGATAAAATATTTATTTAATTCTGTTGCTATTTCCACTTCATCAGTAATTACTCCATTTGTTGTATTTAATGGTCCAATCATAGGACTGCTTTTTTCAAGGACCCAGTATAGTTAAAGAACATGTTTTTATTATCCTTAATAGATGTAGCTAATTTTTCTTCAAAAAGCTTTTTTGCTGTTCTTATTATACTCCTGCTTTTATTTATTGATTTTTTTGTATAGTGCCCAATTATTTATTGTCGGATGCTTTTTATATCTTCTGTACAATTTCTTTTTTCTACATAGGCTTCTTTTTATATTCTTATTCCACCATATAGGGGTTCTTTTGTTATTACTGGTTTTGTATTTATGCTTATTTGTTACCCACTGATTCATGCAAAATTGTATTTTGTTTTGGATTTTAAGCCAGATTTCGCTCAGATTATAATCAGAACAATTAGAAGTCCAGTCCCAATCCATTAAATATTTATTTATTAGTGTATAATTAGCTAGATAGAAGTTTTTAATCTTGGAACAACCTTTACTTACATTATTTTGTTTTGTATTTGCAGTAACCAATACCATGTTATGATCACTATTTGATAGTGGATGCATTACTTCGATTTTTGTTATGTCCTCTTCTATATTTGTTAAAAACAAGTCCAAAATATTGTTTTCTCTTGTGGGTTCCCTTACGAATTGTTCCATGTTGTTTAGGACCATTTGGTCCATAAATCTAGTTTCTAATTTGGATGTGCATATGCTGTTTACCCAGTCAATTTTTGGGAAATTGAAATCACCCATTAGAATATAATTTTTATCAAGTCCCATTTTTTCAATATTCCTCATAAATAGATTGTTTTCATGACTATTTAAGTTAGGGGCTCTACAACCTAATCCAATTGTGATACTGTAATTGTTTGTTATATTTTAGTCCAAACTAATTCAATATTGTTATTTTATTCAGCAGTACAATTTACTGGGCAGCATTTGTAACTGTTTGATATATATAGAGTGATGCCTCCACCCCGTGCATTAGAACAGCTTTTTTCTATCATGGTATATCCAGTTATATCTGTACACCAATCAGCATTGTTGAACTAAGTTTCAGTAACCCCACATATGTCTATGTTGTTTGTTATTAAGAAGTCCTTTAATTCATCTATTTTGTTGTTTAGGCTGCGCGCGTTGACAAGAATTATGTGTATCTGTTTTTTATTTTGTTTATATGCTTGATGATTATTGTTTGATTTATGTTTTTCCTTGTTGGTATTTGTGCTATTTTTTATTTGAACTTTTGTAGAAACCTCTTCTGTACCGCCATTGTTTTTACTGTGGTTCAGAGAGTCCAGATATTTGGGCCTCTCCCCCCTAGTTTTTAGTTTAAATGTTTGTTGATATACGAAACAATGTGTTTCCCTAAGATACCATTTCCCTTCCTGCTGAGATGAAGTCTGTCCCATGAAAACAGTTGATTTCTGTCTTTAAAATCCTCCCAGTGAGTGATGCATCCTATCTGTTGTTTTAAGCACCAACTTTGTAGCCAATTGTTTAAGTTTTTGATTTTTGCTTGGTATGACTTTGTTGCCTTGGGGATCAGAAGTATCTCTGAAAATGCTATTTTGCACTTAAGAAGTGCAAGTTTGTTTGCCATCACCACAATATCTTGTTTTATTTTGAAAAGCGGTTCCCTCAGTATATTGTTTGCACCGGCGTGTATGATTACCAATGAATCGCATGAATTTGCTAAGATGTCATCTAGCATTAAAATCAAGTCATTTAATTCTTGCTCCCCTGAAGGAAGACAGTGTTCTGAATTCCTTATCACTGTTACAGACTTTAAGTGCTTTATTACTGAGTCACCTAGTACGTATATTGATTTATGTGTTTGTTCTGATTGGAAGTCCATAAGATTTGTGTCTTCTATTTGGTATGGAGCTGTATCTTGAGTGTATGTTTGCTCCTGAACTGAGGTGTCAGTACTAGAAGGTCTAGAAATTGTAGTCGGGGGGCACTGGAGCTAAGATTTTTAAATTGTTCTGTGTCAATACTCGGTAATATTACTGGTAACAAGGGCATTGCAAGTTCACCATTGTTAATTATTTGTTCATTTGAAGGATCACCAGGACAACTAAATATATCATAATGGTTTGTTAAAGGTAACTCAAATGTTCCAGCTTTATGGCCTTTTTTTGGAGCTTTGGTACTTTGTACAGTAAACCATTCCTCCTCTGTACAGGTGTCAGGTTCTCTAGATCTTTTCCTGTTATGTTTTAAGTGCTGGTTCCTTTCTGTAGTTTTATTTGGTTCCTGTTGAACCAGCATAATTTTAGTGTTTAAATCTGTATTTGTTTCGGTGTTAATATCTCCTATTTGATTTGTTTTATTTAAAAACACAGATACCTGAAGGTCGGTATCCTTGTTTGATTTAAATTGGACTGCCATTTCAGTTTGGATTGCCTCTAGACAGTTTAACCTGCTGCTAAAACAAGTTATCTTCTGTTTCATTTCTTCATTTTCTAGGCATTTAACACACTTAAACTGAGCTTCAGGCTCTAAGGCTTTGGCAATCATTTTATACTTATTGCAGTAAAGACATTTAACCCCCATGTCCCCATTTACTGTCATGATATAATCTGCCATTGTTAACAACAAAGTCAGTGCCAGATTAGTTACTGGCAAGATGTTTCTACAATGGTCTAAATGCAAGTTTATTTACTTTGAAAGTTGCTGAGGCCTTACCAAAAATGGTTGGAATTGTAATGGCGACAGTGTAGTGTCTGATCCAATCCCTCTGCAAACATTCTACAAACATGCATAAACATGCGCTAGATGTGCGTGTCTTTGCACGCGCAAGCCCGCACACCCGCCCTGCTCATAGCAGGGCTGTTTAAATGCCTGAGTGAGACCTGGAACTAGATCCATGGGTCAGGCTATTCAGCAGCTAAATGTTTAACTTTTAAAATAAATGTTTAGCACCAATTTACTGGTGAGAGCCGCTCATCCGCGGTTCTGGCAAGCACCAGGTGTAAAATCTGTGCCCAAAATTAATTTCTTTATAAAATAAACTGAACTGTAGTCCAACTGCCTGAAAACAGACTACAGTTCACTCTTCCTGAAACCATACAGGTCACAGGGCTCAGTCACACCAATCGGGTGCTTTCCCAATGATGCTAAATAAAATGCAGCTTACAATACAATGAAATAGCTGCAAGCAGTCTCTGAAACATGTCTGCAGTGCCCTGAGGCTATACAGAGACTGTAATGCAGTTTACATTCGCTCGCTCATAGCAGGGCTCTTTAAATGCCTGAGTGTGACCCGGAACTAGATCCATGGGTCAGGCTATTCAGCAGCTAAATGTTTCACTTTTAAAATAAATGTTTAGCACCAATTTGCTGGTGATGGCCACTCATTCTCAGTTCTGGCAAGCACCAGGTGTAAAATCTGTGCCCAAAATTAATTTATCTTTTAAGGCCCATCTACTCTAATCCCCCTTCTCTGATTTCCAGTCCTTCTTTCTCTTGTACTATTCCTGTCTCCTTATATTTCTTTACCTGGCACGTCTTAAAATTGAAATTGCTAATGTAAATCTTGTCTTTTACTCAGATTTGTAAATTGAACTCAAGTTTGCAAAATGACCAATGCACAATGTATTCACTGTTTACATTGACTTACATGTACTTGCACTTTGAATAATGCTACCTCAACAATCACAATTTAAATGTATGTTTACCAACTTTGTAATTTTTGTATTTGCGCAACTGTATCAATGAATGTCTAAACTGTTTACTCTGACCATTGTAAAACCCCTTTCCCTCTCCCCTGGGTCGCACTTGGAAATGAGCCTCAGCTCAGTGTGCCTTTCCCAGTTATCAAAATTGTATTTAATTAATTAATTAAATCAATCACTCTTTTTCAGTGGTGTAATATCATACAAGAATTTCTGCTACTTGGTTAGGATCTGGAAATTTATTCTTTTATGGAGGCAGTCAATGGTGGCATCTAATTCAGGGTTACATCCACTCCAAGGGGTCCATTCTTATTATTTCTTTGTGCTGTCATACTGCATTGTTTGTGTGTTGCTGGCATCAAAAAAGTATTCCTTTAGACAAAGTTGTCTAAAGCATTTCTCATCTCTCCACAGAATCTAACCTTATCAAATGCTTGTGCGGGGAGAAAGTTAAGCCCTTAGATAATATAGATGTTTCAGCTGGTGTAAGTTTTTTATTTGATAGGTTGATCACTGGTAGATGTTGCAGTGCATTCTCCTGTTCCACATCGCTGGTGCTGTGATTTACTGTACTTCATCTGGATGAGTCACTGCGCTATTGTAGCCTCTGTCTTGTAGTTCTCAAAGTTTCTTCCCTTTTGTGATAGGGCAACTTTGAGAGCTTTTTGGTAATGTGTTGGGAGATCACAACTGAATCTTGGCAGTACGCTGTTGTTGTTTTCCTAAAGGGTGAAGAAGAGTTCAAAATTTTATTTTTAAGGGAAGATTTTCTGGAGTAGATGTAATTAATAAGGTAATTCCTGAGTTTTTCAGATGTCCTATAACACAGTTGGTTCTGCATAACTTGAATTGTATGTAGTTTGCAGTGGGCTGTAGATCTTAAGTCCTTCAGGTATAATGTTCTGTTTTTTGCATGCAGTTAGGAAGTAGATGTCACTGTCAAGTTTGGCTTCCTTTTTCTTCATGTTGCAGAGTTACCATTTCAGACAGTGAATTGTGATATGTTCCATTACTAAGTAAAAAGAGATTTCAGCTGTATTGGTCCTCGTAAAACAGGAGTTACTGGATAGTTTGATACCTTTTATTGGACCAAGTTATGCCTTGTACAAAGATGGTATATTATACAAGCTTTCGGGGCCTCACAGGTCCCTTCTTCAGGTGTTATAAAAAAAAACTGAGCAAAAGAAGCTGAAATTATATATACTGTGATGTATTGTTTCAAAATAATTTATGACAGGATAGTGAAAAGTCTTAAAAGGATTTAAAAGGAAGGGTGAGAACAACTTAAAAGCAAGGGTGTGTGGGCAATGAATAGGAACAGGCTTATAGCTGTGAAGGGATGTTTAGCAGGAAGTGGTAAAATATTAGAGCCAATGTCAGTGGCTCAGCAGGTAGCACACTCACCTCTGAGGCTGGAAGATTAAAAGGTTGTGGGTTCTAGCCCCACACCAGGCACTTGAAGTAAATTCCAATACTGACACTGTAGTGCATCATGAGGGGGATGCTGTACTCCTGAGGTCCTGTCTTTTGGATGAGACATTAAACTGAGGTCCAATCTGCCTGTTCTGGTGGTTGTTCTGATGGACACTAAAGATCCCATGGCAATTCTTGAAAAGAGTAGGGGAGTCTTTATTGAACAAAACATAACAAAATACAAAAAGAGATACATAACCAAAAAATAATAAATAACAAACTAGAATCCTAAATATCCTAGAGAAAACTAAAACACTGCAGTGTCACACTTCCCCCTAGCCCCCCTTCAGTACACTAAGCATATGTTTTCATAAAAGTGAAATCCTTCCACCACACCAACACACATGCTCTAGGATGTAACTTAACGTCACCTCTATAAATTTGTACCAAAACCTGTTCACAAATATCTCCAAATAAATTATATAATATGAACCTCTGTTGAAATAAAAATTGACATCTACTCTGCCATAAATAATATTTCAAAACTGCAAAAAACACTATTAATGTTCCTGCATCATACTTATTCAGCAGCCTCGGGAAACATCCCAAAGCCAGTTCTTCATAAGCAAGCTTTGTCAGCCATGGCATCTTCCATCTTTGAGCCAAATACTTCCATAATGCCACAGCATAAGAACATTCAACTAAAAAATGCATCTGTGTCTCAACCACATTCTGATAATCTGGGTATAAACAGTTCCTGTCTTCCAAAGCCTTGTGCTTATGATTGCCTTGTACATTAATTCGACCATGTGCAGCTAACCATAGTACGTCCCACATTCTCAGTGGTACATGTACATTCGTCAGTTGCCAATATAGCAAGGAATTATTCCCTCCATACAGTATTTAAATGTCAGCTCCTCCAGACCTAGAAATCGTATTACTTGAGTATATAAATCATGTCTCAATTTCTGTAGTACCATAAGCTTTGTAATCTGCCATTTAAATAACTTCTGAGCTGGCCTGGTGGTGCAGAGGACTGAGGCACTGGCGCCTTACCTCAAAACCACACCGGCAACCCGGGTTCAAGAATGGACTCGGGCCGCTGGGGGTAGGCAGGGCAGGAGAGGATTGAGCATCCAAAGGACTGCTCTCCTCTCCTGGGGTGGGTTACGGTGATGCCTCGCTCTGTAGCAGCCCCCGGTGGAGACTGGGAGCACTACAAGATGTGGCGTGACGTCAGGAGTGCCAGGAAAAACTGAAAAACCAGCCCAATTGGCCAGGATGATAACAGATGACCTACTGACACCACCGAAGAACTCTCAAGGGGCATGACTGCCTCAACAGCGCCCTGGGGCCAAAAGAAAGAGTGTGCTGGCTGCCCTACTGGTGTCTTCCCCCTCAGAGGAGGGGGACCCACTCAGTGAAGGGTTACACTGAGCTACCCCAGGGTCAGCTGCGATTTGAGGTAGGGGGTTCCAAGGGGAGGACAGTAGGTGGATGGCGGGGATCATGGCTGCCTGAAGGAAATGGCAGATCAGGAAAAACGTAGGAAGGGATAAAGAAATAATGAAAAAAAAAAAAATTACTTCTGAAAAGTAATTTTTAAACATGCTGCTATCCTACATGTCCCTGGCATCCTAATAGGTGCACTGTTCCAAATGGATAAAATATGCTGAAAAGACTGCCACAACCATTTCTGTGGAACATCAGCACGCATCAGCAGTGCCGGCTTTAAATTATTAACCCAAAAAATAGTACAAAAAAAAAAAATTGGGTTAATCTTACCCACACAACCCCGTGATTTTGGCAATGGGGTTAATGGGGTTCAAACAACTCTCCCACAACATCTGAAAAAACACCCTATGAAGTCTGGTTTCTATTGATACTGGTGGTGGAAAAACAGCACTGGCATATAAAAAAGGGGCAGAAGAAACTGTTTAATTACATGTACCCATTTTAATTTAGATAATTTCCACCCCTTCCATCTACCCACCCTTTGTTCTCCCACCTAGACAATCGCCTCCCAATTTTGAACTGCACAGTCCTCCACCACACCACACCCGTATATTACTCCAAGAATTTTAATATGGTTATTAGTGACTTCTATGCCCTCCACCCAACCATTACTCCTAGTACCTGGTCCCAAATATAAACCCTTGCATTTCTTAAGATTCAAGCTTGATCCTGACACCTGTCCATAAAGTTGTATTTCATGTAATAACACAGCTACACTTTCCTGGGTTCAGAAAAACACGCACACATCATCCGCATAAACCAGCACCCGTACTTCATCTCATCTCTGAGTACCTGAAATACCCTGAAAATCTGGTAATGACAAAATTCTTCTAATGAGAGGATCCAAAACAAAAATATACAAAAGGGGCCTGAGGGGACAGCCTTGCCACTCTCGTTTCAGGACCCAAAACTGTGTCCCCCTTTGGGCTCCAACACTGAGGAAATTACCGCATTGCCATACAACAGTTTAATCCAGAGTAAAAATGCTGGAGGTAAACCATATTTGTGCAAAACCTGCAACAGAAACCCATGGTGCACCTGGTCAAATGCCTTACATTGATCCAGGGATAATAAATTTCTCTGAATCCCCTGTTGCTTACAAAAATCTACCACATCCCGTATAAGACAAAGATTTGTCTGTATGTGTCTACCTGGCACAGCACATGTTTGTACCGGATGAATTAGGGTCAGGGCAAGTTGTTTTAGTCTGGATTGCAACAAAAATGTCAGGATTTTAAAATCCAAATTCAACATGCAAATAGGGCGCCAGTTATCAATTAAAGTTTTATCCCCTGCCTTGTACAAATATGTTATTAATCCTCGAGTAAACTCATCCGATAATTCAGGTAAACAAGCTTAAGACCTGTAAACTCTAACCAGAATTTTGGCCATAATGTCCAGAAACAACTTATAAAACTCATTTGAGAGACCATCCTCTTCTGGTGTGGATCCCAATTTCAGATTCTGAATTACTATAGAAACCTCTTCTTCTGTAATATCTGTCTCTAATAAACCCAGCTGGTCCTGTATCAACCCCAGGACTGTCAGGTCCTCTAGATACTCCAACACCTGCTCATTCCCTAAAGCTACTGGACTAACTAATCTGGATAAGTGTCCCTCGACCATCTCCCTGATCCCTGCAGTATCAGTTCTTAGCACCCCTTCCTTATCCTTCAAGGAAGAAAAGAGGGCCTTGTTTCTCCTATCCTTGCACACAAGGCAGGGATCTGAAAAAGGAGTTTTCTGCCTACCAAAACTGAGTTCCGCTGTAAAGGTAGCCACCCTGTCATATTGTAAAGCTTTCATTTCCCCCTTAATAATGGCTATCTGGGCCATAAAATCTTCCCCACTATTATAGGTGTTAGTTAATAACATAAATAACTGGTCCTGGAGTGCTAAATATTTCATCCTCTTGACATTTGCAGTGTGCTTGCCATAGGACTGTAACCATTTGGTGACATGTTTTTGTTTGTATCCACCAGTGTATCATATTTGAATATAAATCCATCACTGAAACCCTGACTACCAGAACATCCAAGGTGCCCATCTGCACTTCAGGGAGCATTATGCTTCCTGTATTTAATTTCCACTGTTGGATCGGTGGTCGTTCCCCCAGATCTGAGGAAAGGACCCCCATCACAAGTACATGGTCTGAAAACTCAACTGGAACCATTCTAGAATTATGTACTGTGATGGTGTTAGACAAAAAGATATCATCTATCTTTGTTATAAATCGACTTCTTATGTAAGTATAACTAATCTGTGGAACCGCATGCTCACTGCAATCTTTTAAATCAGCTGTCGTGCTACAAGTTTTTAAGGCCACTGAATCACAGTAAACTTTCTTCTCTTGGGCCCATCTAGCTGCCACCTCTAAACTACAATTAAAATCTCCCACCACGTACACTTGTCTTGAAGTTGCCAGATATGGCTGAATTTTCTCCAGCATTTCCACTCTTGCTGCTTTACTTTGTGCAGCATACACCCCTATAAAACAGCTAGGTTGTACCTGCCAGATACCATCCAACGCAAGTACCCTACCTGGGAAAAGATCTACTAAATTTTGAAAGAAAAACCCTGAGCCACAGAACAAAATGCCTACTCCATCAGCAGTATCCTCCCTGAACAACCAATGGGAGGGGCCCCATACCCACTCTCTCCTGGCCTATGAGATAAGTGCACATGAATTAAACCACGTTTCCTGTAAAAATATAACATCAAGCTTTAAGTCAGTCAGCAATGTAAAGACAGCCTGTCGTTTCACCCCAGACATAATACTATGCACATTTAAGGTTGCTAAAGAGAATGGCATAACCAGTTGACAAGAAACAAGTCATTTCTTCCTTTTCTTTCCTTTTTTGTCCCCAGAGCCTAATACATCCTGTTCCCATGCTGGAATTTGGGAAACTGGCAGATCGGAGTCCAGATTATCCAGATCGGATCCTCCCTTCATCAGTCTTAGACTGGGACTCAAATGGATTTGACAATTCATTATCCACAGGATTCGACTTCTGGATATGTAAACTCCTTCTCCTGGGTAAAGGGGCATTTCATTGGGGTAAGGGTGGTGGTAGCACTTCACCTTCCTCCACTAAAGTGGTAGAGTGGTCAGTCTGTGAAGCAGCAATACCCATTTCTAGGTCCACTATGGAAGTTTCACACTCCATATCTTCCTTTACAGGAATAACTGGAGGGTCAGGTACCTCACTAGCAGATACAGTAGAAGTTGAGGGCTGAGGGGAAAGATTCACCCATGGTGCCCTAGTACATTCAGCCGGGATAGTAGCTGTTCAGGCCCCTGGGGCTGTCTGTTGCTCAGGGACTGGCCGTGAATCTGGGGCTGTGTTCCCCGAGCTTGATGTTGGGAGCTGTTGCTTTGTTGGGCTTTTCTGATTAATTCATCAGGGTTCATGGGGTGGGCTTTATTATGAGCTGCACAGGGACACCCCTGAAAAACATGTCTTGATTCACCACATAGATCACATCGTGCCACATTCACACAATGGTGACTGATATGGCCAATCTCATTGCATATGCGACATCTGATTCTGTCATATACATTAGCCAGGTGTATCTTCACACAACACTTCTGGCAGGCCTTAGGCTGCCCAGTATAGTAACATACCCTTCTATCCTGGCCTAAGAAAAAACTGTTTAGGAGATGAATAGGGCCCTCATTAGACTGCTGGAATTTCACCTTAAAGGTCCATGCCCCAGTCCAGAAATCTTTGCTATCCAGTACAGGTTCAGGAGCACTTAATAGCTCACAACGCTCCTGTACCCAATAGGTAATGTCACTAACATGCACTCATTCGTTACGAAACATGATGGTAATCTGTTTGATGGTGAGTCTCGACAGGGGGTGCATAGAAAGGGAGACCACAAAGGAGAGAACTTAAATTGGTTATATTTCATCCAAAACCATTCTAGAGAATGTGGGGAATGAAAGCTAAGATTAAATGTGTCTTCTCCTGACACATAGTTAAAAGCGTGCACCTCAGAAGCCATAAATCATAGGGAATCCTTAATCAAAGTGCGTCCTACAAAATATCTATTGGGTGGCACCTCCATACCCCTTTTGTATCAGATTCATACAGCATTCCTTCCCTGTGCTGGCCCAGCTCCCAAGAAGAAATCCGAATACCTTGGCCTGGACTCTCTAAGTAGGGAGGGGGAGTTAACTCCTGCCGAATGAGCCCTAGGGCATGCTCTAGCACCCTGCCCTGTCTCACCCCCACCAGCATTACTAGAAGGTGCCCCAATGTCAGTGAACTTCAGGCCCCTCTCACTTGACTGGCTCTGTATTAGGCCCTGAGACAACGGGTGCATTGTCTCCAATGCTTCCCTCTGCTCTCCAACCCAACCTAATTGGGTCTGAGGGCCAATTTCCATTTGCCCCACACCTTTAGTAGCCTCATTTCCCCCAGCTACTGCCTGGTCCATCCCAGGCTGAAGTACAACATGTCCCACATCCCCCTGTACCTGTGGGGTGTTAAGCTCTGTCCAGAGTCTTGTTCACTCACTTGTTCCTGCTGCCATTTCCCAGTTCCTGCAGGGCGATCTGAAGTAGAATCCAAAGTACCCACCACCTCTGCCGCTTGGGGATCCAAAAAGGTTAAATCCTTGTTGGGCACCCAATTGCCCTCGGTCATTTCCTTCCAGCCAGCTTCCTTCAACGCCCTCCTGGGTGACCATTCCAGTACTTGAGGGACCTCTTTGGTGTGGAATGCTATTCAGAGTAGCTCCTGTGCAGTCATTGGCTCAGCGCAGTATGCTCCCTTTTGCAGCCCGGTTAACGCAACTACATCCTGCTCCTTTGGTTCCTCCATAACAGTCCCCTTCTTCACAGCTTGTTGCACCCTCCTGGGCACCGAATGTTCCTCCCTGGTGACATTATGGGCAGCAGTTTTCCATTTGAAATATCTTTCCTCATCTTCTGCAAGTAAGATAAACAATACCGTTCTTCTGTCATCCAGCTCCTTTTGTAACTGTGCCTCCACCGAAGCAATATTGTCCACCATGGTGCCCAGACCTGCCTCAGAGGTCACATCCATATCTATTGAACTCTTCTCACCATTGGTCTCCTCCTCACCTCCATCTGACTCTTCAGTGTCCACTTCAGACACCACAGACAACATCTCCTTCTCGTCCTCCTTAGCGTCTAAGGCTGGGGCAGAAGACAGGCCCCCAGCCTGCTGCTCCTCCACTATCTCAATCACAACTGGCTCCTCCATCAGGCTGGCCAACAGTGCCCCCACCTGACAGAGTAGGGGAATTTCCCTGGTGTCCTGGCTAAATTTCCCCCATTCACTAAAAATACCATCAACAGCTTAATCTGGTTCAATTTCAGTTGATTACCATCTGTGCACCCCCCACCCCCAACCAGGTCGCCCTGAAAAAGGGACTTCTAGTCTCAGTGGGCCTACCTGGCCAACAAAATTCAATAAATAAATACATTTGAAAGAGAGGCTGAATGGATGGCTTGAAGTGTTAATTTGAAAGGTATCCTGACAGGAAAGTACTGATCTGAGATACACAATGTTCAGGGAGAGGGATACAAAATTCAACAAACATATTTGTATAAAGTAACACATGGTATTAGAGTTTTCCATAGTGTGTCATTAATCCAGTGCCCCATACAGTTCGAGTTAAATTGGGGTGGGATTGTGAGGGTAAAAAGGGAAGGGGGGACTGTGCAGAGGGGGACCAGGAAAAGGCAGACATCTTGAACAAATACTTTTGTTCAGTGTTCAGTGTTCACAGAGGTAAGGGAATGGGAGGGGCCACAAAGTAACAGAAACTTTGGAGAGGGGGGGTGGACACTAGTCTTTTTCTGGAGGCAAGAGTCCTGAAGGGACTTGCTAATTTGAAGGTGGACAATCAATAGGGCCAGATAGGGTGCATCCAATGATATTGAGAGAGCTCAGGAAAATACTAGCTTCACCTCTGACAATTCTGTTTAACAGTTCACTGGAAACAGGAGTGGTTTCAGAGGACTGGAGGAGGGAGGATGTAGTTCTACTATACAAAGTGGTAGCAGGGAGGAGGCTGGCAATTATAGGCCAGTCAGCCTGACATAGGTGGTGGGAAAGTTAATGGAATCACTGATGAAAGAAAGGATTATGGAATTTCTTGAATCCAGTGGGTTACAAGACCCAAGGCAGCATGGTTTCATAGAGGGGAGATCATGTCAAATGAATCTGATAGATTTCTTTGATTGTGTGACCAAGGAACTAGATTAGGGTGGAGCAGCGGGCATTGTCTACCTAGATTTCAGTATGGCTTTCAACACCATTTCACACAGAAGATTAATAAGCAAACTGGGTAGCTTAGGAATGGGTTCAAAGGTGGTAAACTGAATAAGAAATTGATTAGAGGATAGGTGACAGAGGGTGGTGGTAAATGGAGTTGACTCTGAGGAAGGGAGGGTGACCAGTGGAATGCCTCAGGGATCAATGCTAGGACTGGTCCACTATGTAACAGCCCCTACTACTCACCTGGGCTGTCCCAGAGCCCTCGGGGTACTCAGCTTACACCTCCAAGGGGCCGGGCCTGAGCTCTGGCCGTGCTGCCAATGGTGGCAAGGAGCCTCCACCTGGGGCAGTGGCAAGGACATCTGCGGACAAAGAACAGGTTTCCACCCCCCAGAAACAATGATGTCACCTCGTTGAGGCTGACCCCTCAAACACAGTTTCTACAAATGGTCCCACCCCTCAATAACAATGTTGAAAAACCACAAAACAGTGAATCAATAGCAAACCACAACCTCTTTATTTAGGGTCTCCAAAAGAAAAAGGTGAGGTCAATCACCTCGCACCTCTTGAATCACAGTACAGTACCAATAGAAGAACTCCCTTTCCCCTTGGGTGCACCCAAATTTGTCCCTGACGGTGGGTACCTCACCACTCTCAGTCGCAGGCCTGAGGTCTTCCGTTGATGCTTATATACTACATGAACACCGGGTACTTTTAGTTTGAGTCTGTCGAGGGGGTGGGGACTCAGCCTCGACCCTATGGAACTTAGTCAATAACTCCCCAGAGCCACAGCTCAGGGTACTCGCAGTTCTCCTTGGTGGTGAAAAAAACTCTCTGTCTGATGAACCGCCAGTTGCCTCGGAGGGTCTCCATAGGAAAATAGAACCCCAGAGGGCAGCCAGAGCTGGGAGGGTTTGTGAGGTGATGTTCTTCACCTGCCTGGCCTTTCAAACTTTGCCTGCAGGCCTTTATAGGCAGTAGTCGCTCAGGCAGGCCTGTACATCCTTCTTGCTCTGTTGCTTCTGCGGTTTCAGCCTGGGGAACCAAGGTGGCACTGTCCCCCTACCCCTTTGGGTCACTCTACCCCTCTCCAGGGCCTGATCAGAGCAGCCCCACTCCCAGGTCTCTCCCATGGCTGAACAGGCCTGTTCCAGTATGGCGTGGCCCACGAGGCCTGGGGCTCACAACCCACTGTACCGTTAGCCTAGTCAGCCAGCCCTGGGGCATACTGTGGACCCACCTGCAGAGGCTGCTGTCTCCCTCCTGCACTTAACTTAAGGGGGGGGTAGCTGGAGAGCCCACAGTCAGGCACCCTTACTTGCTCTGAGGCAATCTCCCACTCCCTCTCCCACTGCTGCACTCTCGACTACCCTCCTCAGATCTCTCCCCTTGTCTCTCGTTTTCATGCCAGGAACTTCCTTTTAAGTCCTGGACACAGCCTCCTTCTTACTGGCTGCAAACACCCATGTGACCTCCAGGTTGCCTCTGGGTAATTTCCCAGCAGCCTGGGGTTGGAGGTTTACATGGGGGCTGCCATCTTGGTTCCCCATCCAGGCTCCCTGGAATTGGGACATATATTATTTTAGCTAGCCCATTGCCAGGGCTATTCATAGCTGGGTTCAGGACCGGAACCCTTCCAGTCATTCAGTGCACCCTCCCCAGCCCCTCTGCTTATCTGGGGGTCGGGAATGCACTTTTGTTTCATTACAGCCGCATGGCTGAGTGGAAATAGGAGCATGGCTCCTTTAATTCCCTTTCCCCCGGTGTCACACATCCACGCTTTGTGCACTGCAGCCATGGCCATGCAGTATTTTTTCCCCAAGCAGCCCCCAGTTTTCTAAATTATTGGGGGCTACTCCAACTTCTCTGCAGTTCCCATCATTCCAGGAACAATCCCCAGACCCCGTCCCCATCCACATCCCAGGTCAGGGTCCCGAACTGGCATTGCCACAGCCACGGCACATAGGGGCATCCAGGCTGAAGCCCAACCATGACTCCTGGGACACCCGCACTGAGAGGAGGACTCCGGACTGCGAGAGCTCCACAAAAGGTAAGCCAGCCTTGGGGGCTTACATCCATAATGTCTTTATAAGTGAGTTTGCAGAGAAGCTGGAAGGGAAGGTTTGCCTCTTTGTGGATGACAGCAAAATCTGCAATAGGGTGGACAGTGTGTGTGTGTGTGTGTGTGTGTGTGTGTGTGTGTGTGTGTGTGTGTGTGAAAAGGATGGGCAGAGGCCTGAGAAGACTAGAGAGGTGGTCAAGAGTATGGCCGCTCTGTTTCAATATAAAAAAGGCACAAAATGATGCACTTAGGGCACAGAAACCCAGGGGCGGAGTACAGAATGGGTGGAGTGGTACTGATGAGCACCAAGTAGGAAAGAGACCTGGGGTAATTATACTGGATGACCTAAAGGTGGCCAGGCAGTGTGACAAGGCAGTAGAGAGGACTTGCAGGATGTTAGGGTGCATAAGGTGAGGTATCACCAGAGGAAAGAGGGAGGTGGTGTTGCCTCTGTATAGATCACTGGTAAGACCCCACCTGGAGTACTGTGTCCAGTTCTGGAGACCACACTTCCAGAAGGACATAGACAGAGTGGAGGTGGTTCAGAGGAGGGCAACTAAAATGGTGCAGAGTCTACATCAAAAGCTCTATGAGGAGAGACCCTGGAATAGAGAAGGGAGAGGGAAGGTATGATAGAGACCTTTAACTACCTCATGGGAGTAAATAAGGTACAGGAAGGAAGTATTTTTCAGCAGAAATGGTGCTCAAGAACAAGGGGGCATGCTATGAAGCTGGAATGGGGGTAGATTCAGGAGAGATGTGAGGAAGTACTTCTCCACAAAAAGAGTGGTGGATTCCTGAAACAGCCATCCAGCATAGGTGGTGGGGGTGAAAACAGTGGTGGAATTCAAGAATGCATGGGATAAGCATAAGGGAATCAAAGTGGAGAAGAAGGGGGAAGGTTCAAAGAACTGTAGATCGGGCACGGTCTGCGGTAATAATGTAGGTAGGGAGAAATGGGCAGACTGGGTAGGCCAAGTGGGCTTTATCTGCCATCAAATTCTGTTTCTACGTTTGATATATTTTAATTCCTATGTCCTTCTCACCTGTGTGTTTTGGCAGTTGCCACTTAGTATTAGGACAGACAGGTCCAAGAGGGAATGGTCTAGTTGGGAAAAATGTTGTCCTGCTGGTGTACTGATAATTAAGCAATAATGCCCGACGGTGTGTGTGTCGTGCTGGGATAGTGTCACGCCTCAGGTGGTTGGGCACGAGGCCGAGTGCATCCAATGACTGAGACATGACGTTATCCCAAACGACACACACCCTGGAGGCCATTATTGCTATTATACAATGGCTCATTGTTATACAAAATAAAAAAATAATTTTAAAGATGTTTTTGTGTGGAAAAATATTTTTGTTTTTTAAGAGAAGATGAAACGATCAATAAAAAGCTCCATAAAATGCTCATCTGCAGGTTCACACTGAGGCTGAGACTAGACCCATGATGTTGTACTGAGATAACATCACGGGTCCAGCCCAAGACTGACCAATCAGAGTCCAGGATTTTTTCTTGCCATTGTATAATCTGATTTAATAGTGTGTGTTGGTGGTGGTTTATCCTGGTTTGGAGTGTGTGCCTTGTTTCCCCTATTTAGTATCCACTGGTGCACTTTTTGCACATAATTAGGTAATTCACATTGCTTGATTGATATGCTTAAGATCCATTTATTTTTATTATGCCAATATGATCTGTTTTACACAGAAACATAGAATTTGACAGCAGATAAGGACCACTTGGCCCACCTAGTCTACCCATTTTCCCTACCTACTGAAACACCACAGACCCTACTTGATATCTGGCTTTACCCCCCCCCTTCCCTACCACTAAGGTTCCCTTGTTCCTATCCCATGCATTCTTAAATTCAGTTACTGTTTTTGCCCCTACCACCTTTCCTGGGAGGCTGTTCCAGGCATCCACCACTCTTTCTGTGAAAAAGTACTTCCTCATATCTCCCCTGAGCCTACCCCCCTCCAGCTTCATAGCATGACCCCTTGTTCTTGTGCATCTTTTTTTCTGAAAAATGCTTCCCTCATGAATCTTATTTATACCAATGAGGTATCTGAAAGTCTCTATCATATCCCCCCTCCTTTCCTCCAAGGTGCACATATTGAGGTCCTTTAGTCTCTCCTCATTGGGTTTTTGATGTAGACCCTGCATCATTTTAGTTGCCCTTCTCAGCACCACCTCTACTCTGTCTACATCCTTCCGGAGATATGGTCTCTAGAAATGGACACAGTACTCCAGGTGAGGTCTCACCAGTGATCTATATAGCGGTAACACCACCTCTCTCTTTGGCGTTTTGATGGTGGTCTGTGTACACATGTAGGTGCAGGTCTTACATCTTGTATTGTTCCTCTCATTTCACGGATATTTTGATCTGCTGGGAGTTTGCTATGAATTGTCATGTTAACAAGTTTAGGGGGATGCTTGTATGCCATGATTGGTGGTTTAGCGAAAATGTCTCTAAAGCCATGTTTACATAGCAACTTATTGATCTCTACTCAATACGGCTCCCATCTTCCAGGGCAATGCAGGGTCCTGTTTACATGACCCCCCTCTGCACTGATACAAGTCACATTGAGGGGCTATGAGTCTGGGGGCAGGCAGATGACTGTATCTAAGCACGAGTAACAGTCCTATAAGAACTTATACTGATAATTACGAAAGTGTGTACTTTATGACAGTAAATGCTGAAATGTATTTGTTTAAAACAATAACCTGATATATCAGTTATGTAAGTTATAGAATTCAATTTGATATAGAATCGCTGCAGTATGTCGATTTGGATTATAGGATAACACAAACTAAACTATTATTTTCCATAACTTGACAGAAAACACGAGTGAATGTATTTCCACCAGATGCTTTATTATGTTTTCCATCAGAGTTTGCAATGGGGTGAGATGAGCATGTTGCAGTGATATGAGTAGTGCTGCCAGGCCACATGGCAGCATATACTGTATCTCTCGCATCACTGTGCATTCCCAACTTTGCTGAGACTGCAGGTGTGGATTAAGGAGCGACATACTACAATCTGATAAGTGTCCACATTGACATGCTTGCACCACAGCGACCTGAGCACTCGGGTTGATGTGGTGCAAACATGGCTATGTAAACAGGCCTAAAATCTTTCTTCACTTTGCATGGGTTGTGGTACTTTAATCATTTGCTGAAGGGGTGTTAGCATGGGACTGCATGTAACAAGTAGATCCTTTTTGAGCCATCTAGTATGTTTACCCTTGTCACGGCGGGTTACAATAGGGGAGTGATGATCCTGCAGTGTTGAGGATTTAGTACTGAAAATGGTCAGTGCGGACTGGACATCTTGAGCATTGTAGAGATCAGACCAATCAATGCTGGCCACATCTTTTTTTTTTATATACTTTCTTTTTACGCCCCCTTCTCACCCCGGTGCTTCCTCAACGTCGGGGAGTCTCCTACGGCCTTGTGCGTCCCTGCTCGTCTGTCAGCATCAGGTGCAGTCACCCTCCCATGCTGCCTTGGTTTGACCCCCAGATGGGTACGAGGCGGGGCCCCCATTTCCACCGCCCTGAGTGACTGAGTTTCATCGGGGATCCGTCATACATGCTGGCAGGGGCCTTGGGATCGGGGCCTGAAGCTCCATCTACAGGGAGCACCGGAGGGTATTTTCCTCTTTCCACCATCCCCATAGGACATCTTGCATGCTAGGAGAGCCTAGGAGCGATGCACGTCACAGCGTGCTAATGCTCTGGCTCCCGGCGGACAGCCTCCTTCCCTGCTTCATGCCGTCCTTGCTGCACCACCACCCGTGGTCACCCAGGTGGCGGTATCGCAGCGGGACCCGCATCCCACCCCACCCGGAGGAGGAGAGCAGCCTCTGGACGCGCGATCCACCTCCACCGGGCGGGCCTCCAGTTCCCAAGTCCTGCTCCTCAGTCTCTGGGTCGCTGGGCACCATGAGCGGTAACCCTACCACTGTGCCAGCGGGAATGTTGGCCACATCTTGAAGAAAATTGTGCTGATCCAGGTTGGCATAGTTGCGAAAGGTGATGAGGCGATAAGTTAGATTTTTTTTTTCCACTAGCAATTTTAAAAAATTTCTCCCCTTTAGGTAATGTTTTGACTGTACATGCTGGATTCATAAGCTGGATGCATTCAGATGTGCCACTAGTGTAGTGGTATCATGCAAGATTCCCATTCTTGTGACCCGGGTTCAATTCCTGGGCGGCGCACTAAGTTTTGGGAAGCAGTATAGCACAATGGTTTAAGGCTCTGAGCTGCAAATCTGGAGACCTGGCTTTGTCCCACAGCCCCCATTTGCATACTGTGTGACACTGAGCAAGTCACTTAACTTCCCTGTGCTCCCAGGTTGCACCTGTAAACAAGTTTGCAGCTTAGTGTGTCTCACCTGGTTAAATAATTGGGCGGGGGAGATGGTGCTAGCACACAGTTCTGAGGGTAAACAGCACAATACCACACCACACCAACATGTTTAATCTATTCTTAGTGGGCAAACTGGGCATGACTAGAAAGCATGGACTTTTAAAACCTTCAAAACCCTATATCTCAGTTCAGGAATGAAATACAATGAAGAGAAAAAGAAAATGGATATATTGATGTTTTTGCCAGAAATACAACATTACTAAAAAAAAATACATAATGACTTTTTTTCTGCTAACAACGCAAATTTATTTGTCAGGTGCCTATCCATGGCTTTAGCTGCCATACAAACAGCAAAATTAAAACAATTTGGCGACACATCAAATATAAAGGCAAAGTTCTGCATAACAAGCATAAAGATACATAATGAATTATAGGTTAAAAATTGTAGGTGGTCCCAAAAGCCTGAATAAAAAGGTGTGTTTTCAGTAAACTCTTAAAACGTCCCAAAGAGGGGGCATCTCTAACTGAAGTTTGAAGTGCATTCCGCACCACCGGAGCTACCACACAAAAATCTCTATCTCCCAATGATTTCACTCGGGAATTTGGAACCATGAGGAACCCATCTCCATGGAACAAATAGAGTGGATGGGAGTGTATTCTGCCAGAAGGTCTTTCAGATAGCTGGGGCCCAAATTGCGCAGGGCTTTGTAAACCAACAAACTTATCTCAAAGTTGATGCACCACCTCACTGGCAGCCAGTGCAGTTCCCAGAGAAATGGCATGATGTGCCCAGACCAAGAGGTACCAGCTACCAGCCGGGCTGGCAAGTTCTGCACAACCGGCAAGCAACACACCAGCCATGCAGATAGCCCTACATAAAGTGTTACAATACTCCAATCAGGAAGAGACAAAAGCAAGCACCAGTGTTTCCAGGTCAGACCAAGCAGGATAGGTATGAATTTGGGTAATATTTCATACAATGTAAAAACCACTGCAGACAACAGATGACACATGATATTCTTATTTATTTTTTATTTATTTGATTTACAGGGAAAGTGGACTGGATCAAAGACCCGTTTTCAGCTAAGTCTTGGGATGGGGGAAAATACAATAGGAATACAAAGAGATTTCTAATGTATTACAACACTTATTAAAATCACATTAAATTATTCAACATACAAATATAGGGCAGGATCCACAACAGGAAAATGTTAAAGTTTCCCTCTGCAAATGCCGTTGCGGACTGGAATCATCTGCAGCTGCGGCGGTAGCGATTCACAGCCACAGCAGTTGCGGAGGGTGCTACGCCGGGTTCCGCTGCCCATAGCAGTCTCCCACAGCTGCAATACCATCCATGACAACAGCATCCACAAGCTGCCATATTCCATGGAGCCAGTCATACTCCAGTTCCACCTACGTGAATACCCGTAGCTGCGGGCGACCTGCGGCTTCGCAAGTGATTTCCCACTAGTGCCGAGATTTTCACGCAGCTGTGGGTCCTTCTCCCCTGTACGTGAATCCTACCCATGGTCTCTTCACACTTACATACAGTATTTATAGAGTGTGAGTATGTCCAATATTACAGACTTCAGGTATTATCATAACAGCAGCAGACTGACTGAGCTTCTAAATACTTTCTTACCCCATTTTTAAAAACATTTATCTTTACATTAACATCTGTCCCTGTTTTTTTTTGTAAACTATGTTTATGCTCCCCCTGGGCCAGGCATCCTTCCGGGGTGCACATGCGGTGAGGACTGCTACTCCCTGCCTGAACCCTGCAATCCAAATGGAACTCCTCCAACAACCAGGCAGCCCTAGTGCACCGGATCACCCCCTGAGCCAGGCCCGCTCACCCTCAGTGGCCTAACTGAAATTAGAGAGGGCTTACTGTAGTTGCTGAGTTGGCCACGAGTCCATTGGAGATCGGGCCAGCGGTGGGATGTGGATCCTGCCTCTAGTGCCCCATCATCTCCGTGGTCCTAGGTGTTTTTTTTTCCATAGTTGCCCCCTTGGGAGTGCGACATGCAATAACATCTGCGCATGGCTCACCTGCTGACGTCTTCCGCACTCCCACCCCCTATTCTGGCTGGCATACCTGTGCTGCCCTCAATCTCCATTGGGGGTCACTAGGATGCCAACCAGCCCTGGAACTGTCCTCAAAGAGAGGAGAGCAGTCCTCCGGATGCTCAATCCTCTCCCTCCCACTGCCGACCCCCGGTGGCCCGGGCTCGCTCCCGAACCTGGGTCACCGGTGTGGTGCGAGGAGTGGCATCCAGTGCCTCAACCCTCAGCACTACCGGGCTGGCCCTTCATCTACCCCTATTTTTATTAAAATATTTAAGTTTTGGACCATCGTATATCATCGAACGCTCAGCAATTTTAGTATTTGTCCTGTTTTCTTGAAAATGTTTTAAATTTCTAATGTCAATCTACTATCCACAATGCCATGGAAATTCTTTACTCTGTCAACACCATATAGTGTGGTGCCATTTGTTGATGTCAACAAGGCATCATCACTATTCATTACCTCCGTCACTCGACCCGATTTCACCAGTAACACCCTCGTATTGGATGAGTTGAGTCACAGCCAGTTTGAAGTCATCAGATCCTCGATCTCTAACAAACAATTGTCCAGCACAGCTATTGTATTAACCTCATCAGGAGCACATGACAGATAGGTCTGGATATCATCTGCATAGCAGTGAATACCCAGCCCACACAACTTGATGATCTCCCCTGACTGCAAAATGTACACAGCAAACAACATGGGTACCAGAATCAACCCCTGAGGCACTCCACCGCTGAGAGTAACAGCATCCAAGATGTTTCCACCCAAAGCCACTTGCTGCACCCTGCCATACAAGTAGAACTCAAACCACTGAATCATTATACCCAAGAGTCCTACATAATGTTTCAAAAAGGATAATAGCACTCCATGATCTACTGTGTCAAATGCCGAGGTCAGATCCAGCAGTACCAAGATACAACAATGGCCACTGTCTCTAGCCTGGAGAAGATAACTGAACACCATAACGAGAGCAGTCTCTGTACTATAACGAGGCCTAAACCCTAACTGAACTGGCTCAAGGATCTCAAAACATTCTAAGTGGTCCTGTAGCTGTGCTGCCACTACCTTCTTGATTACCTTCACCAAAAATGAAAGGTTAGAAACAGGCCTGTAATTTGCCAGATCTTCAGGGTCCAGTGATGGCTTCTTTATAACGAGTTTCACCACTGCCCTCTTCAGTTCCTACACACTTTTCCAAAGTGAACACCTGACACACACGCATGCGCACGCACACACACACACACTCCTTATTTATTTATTTAGTTATTTATTTTATTTAGAGGCTCAGAGCTATTTGGAACAGGAGCTTTATAAATAAACTCTGCCTTGTCTTGCCTTACCTTTTTTATTTATTTATTACAGTCTCGGAATTTGACATACCTTTGAGTCAGAGACTCATTTACAAAGGTTCCACATCCAAAAGAAATCATAACAATTAGCTAAATACAACAGTGTAACAAAAACATGACATGAATATAACAACAAAACAAAAAACAATCAGAGCCGTCTTTGTATCAGACGTTATCAAAGTTGGCAAATAAGAACCAAAAATTGATACCAGGGTAAAAGCTAAGATAAGATACAATAATGTATCAGTGTGTGATAATAGGTGGTCAAGAATAACTTTGTCGAATTCAACAGGTTAACATGGGTCAGCCAGGACAAATAAAAAGGAGCAGTGAAAAGGGGGAAAGAGGGAGGAGGGGGAATAGGTGGAAATTAGGGTTCAGGAGCTACAGAGTGAGGTGAAGTAGAGAGGAAACACGTCAAGAGACAGGTACCTATGGGTGGGTGGGGGAGGGAGAAGTGAGGAGAGTGGCAGCTGTTTAGCCAGGAAATGAAGGGATACGTGAGGGTGAAGTAGCTTAAGTTGGGCAGTCGCAGCGGTTGAGAGAAAGAAGGTACTGTCTGAGGCTGCATCTAAACTGCCCTAACCTGGAGGCAGTTTGTACATCAAGAGGGAGATCGGATAGCCAGGTGGGAGCTCTGTAGAGAAAGGCCCACTACACTTGATTAGTCTGACAGAATGGAGCCTGATAGGTAGGTCTGGTTGCACTTCTCATCCTTCGAGGATATTGTTGTAAGAAGGTGTTGTGTTATTACCATTTTACCAGGAGGAAGTTCCATTGAGCAAGCTTATTTATAAGGAGAAACTGGGTAGGACAGAGTAAAAAAACAATACAGCAGGGTAGACTAAGGACATTTGTCACAGAGTTAAAAAATCCTCTTTGCACTAGGTAAATTGAACAACTGTGTTTCTCTTGTACATTGATGTAACATATTACTCATCATCATTGGCTTCTATACATTGTAACATGGCAAAGAAAAATGGCCCATCCTTATCGGGCAAAAGACATCACATGACCATGGATTAATTCTCAGTTAATCCATGGTTGACTTCCAGAGTGAGCTTGTGTGTTGGGGGAGCACACTCACAACCTGAAGACACAGAACATGGGTCCTTTTCACTGTGAGACACAGTGGACCAAACACATGGCAAAGCTAGCATCAGCCATGGCATCGCTGAAAAGTGCACCGAGAGAGAGTGGCCAAAATTCTCCCAAATATATCCTGTTGTGTTTCTTGGGAGAGTGAGAATGTGTGATACAGAGGCAGTTGGAGCAGCATACCCCTGTAACCGTAAGTCAGCACATCACTGCATACAATTGTCAGAGATCCGGAGGAGTGGAGGGGTATTAGCGGTGTGTCCCAGAGGCCAGGCCTATCCACAGTGGGTGGACCAGACCAGTGTTGTGTCCTGGGTCAGTGCTATTGGGAGCGCTTGTGTGTTTGAGGGAAAGACAGAGAAAAGGAGCAGCATGCTGCTGCAACAGTCGGCACAGCAGGGCAGAAGAGAGAGAGAGTGATTGAGAGTCAGCACACAGTCCATCAGTCAGCTCACCATTCTGTCGGTCATGGAGGGATGTTTGCGGTGTGTCCCGGGGGGGCAGGGCTATTCGCAGTGGGGGGACTGGATCAGTGTTATGTCCCAGGGCAGGGCTATCTGGAGCGCTTGTGTGTTTGAGGGATAGACAGAAAAATGGAGCAGAACACCCCTGTAAATGACAGTCAGCACAATGCCACAGCTCCTGCTTGTGCTTTGAGGGCTCTCACTTGCCATGTTACAAACGCATTAACCCACTCGACAGCATGGGTCCATTGTAGAATTAATCCATGCCAGGGTGGTTGGAAGCACTCGGCCTGTGGCTTCATGCCCCAAACCATACACACACACACACACAGGCGTGGATTAATAATTCTTTAATAGACTCATACTGTTTCATGGGTTAATGCTTACATGATCTATATCCTTTATTTTTTTGTTAATGATCTGTATCCCTTTTTGTGTTCACTGTGCAAGCAAGCACAAGCAAACACATTGATATGAGAGTGCCTTTGAAGGGTGTGACATGGTCTGCCCAATGCAGAGCAGTGCTGCAGGGGTGCGACAGTGCCATGCCAATCAGCACCCAGACTGACTATGACAGAGTTTCTGGCTTGCTTGACGGGGATGGTCACTAACTTCAAAAGAGGTTGCCATCCCTTTGCTCCGCACCACCCAGCAAGCCAGGGTGATCTGTCATGGTCAGCCTGGAATGTATGGAATGTGTGCCTGCAACAAAACCATCCATCAAGTCTGTTGCTGGCAGCCCTAACTGTCTACTGCTGCCATGGATCTGGAGTCATGTGCCACCCAGGGCGAAGCAGCGCTAGCTGTGAATGAATGAATGGATGGCAGGAAAAGAAGGAATGGGAGGCTTTCTGAAATCCTTACTGAAGCGACTGTGGTCTTGCCTAGTGCCATGCATGATGCCGTTGGGCAACAGTTCCAGGTGAAAGCTGTTCTGCAGTAGAGTTGTCACTGGTGCAGGATGCCCTTGAGGTGCATGAAGTCTGTGGGGATGCTCCTCTGCAGTCACCCCTTGATTTGTCCCAGCCTTTCACTCCAAGAGCCTGGAGAGCCTGCTACGGAAGCCGTGGCTCCCAGCGCCAATGAAAAGCCATGCAAGTCCAGCTCCAAAGATCCCAGGAAGCCCCCGACCTTGGCCATTGCAGAGAAGGGAATGGACAGACCATGCAAGCACTGGGAAGAGGCTCAATATCCCCAGTGGGAATGCAACACTGTCAATGTCTCCCAGCCATCCACCAGTGATTTCTGTAGCAGCTCTCCCGAGTGCAGAACCAGCATGTGGATAGATCGTTGTATTTCGCAAGTTGTATTATTGGTTCCCCTTGGTATCGATCCCCTCATGCTTCTCATAACTGGAAGTGTCCTGCTGTTAGACGCAAACCTGCACTTTATATATATATATCTATATACATACATACTCCTCTCCCATTGACATATCGGAGATTTAAATACAAGCCACACCTCACTGGCATCCCCTTGGCTTTTGCTTCTTGAACACATCTATTTGGTTCTTTTTTTGGGGGGGGAGTTTTACTCCCTCCTTTATTACAAGAAAAAAATGGCAGGAAAAAGCTACGCATGCATTGAAGCATAATCACTTTTGACAGGTTCTGTGAAATCACTGATGAAATAATAGTAAGAGCCCCATGTGCATGCAACCTTGAGGCTGCATATGCAGACCCCCATAATGAGCTGCCCAGCCGCTTGTTTTTACAGTTTATTAGGATAGCCCAGCTGATAGACAACATCTCGTTTGCAGTGGCTTCCTGCTTTTGCCCAGTTCCACAGGTGGATGGGACTAGAACACGAGGAGGTTAAGTGACTTGCTAGGGTCACACATGGATAGCCCAGCTGAGATGCAAGATTTCGTTTTCATCAGGGTCCCGATACATACATACTCCCCTCTCCCATTGACAGATCGGAGATTTAAATACAAACCACACCTCGCTGGCATCCCCTTGACTATCACTTCTTGCTCATATCCATTCATTCCTTTTGAGAAAAAAAAATTTCACTCCCTCCTTTATTACAAGAAAAAAATGGCAGGAAAAAGCTACACATGCATTGAAGCATAACTGCTTTGGCAGGTTCTGTGAAATCACTAATGAAATCATTGTAAGAGTCCCATGTGCATGCAACCTTGAGGCTGCATCTGCAGACCCCCATAATGAGCTGCCCAGCCACTTGTTTTTACAGTTTACTAGGACAGCCCAGCTAATAGACAACATCTCATTTGCAGTGGGTTCCTGCTTTTGCCCAATTCCACAGGTGGATGGGACTAGAGCATGAGGAGGTTAAGTGACTTGTTAGGGTCACACACGGTTAGCCCAGCTGAGATTCAAGATTTCATTTTCATCAGGTTCCTGTTTTACTCATTTTTGGAGCACTGGCAGGTTAAGTAACTTGTTCACTCAGTGATAGCCCAGCTGACATGTGATATCTCGTTCTCAGTGGGGTCCTGCTTTTTTTAACCATTTCCACAGCTGTGTGGGAGTTGGGGCTGGAGCTTTGGGAGCTTAAGTGACTTGCTCAGGGTCATACAGTTATAGCCCAGATGAGAGGCAAGATGTTGTTTTTAATTTCTGGAGAACCGGAAGGTTAAAGGACTTTCTCAGGGTCACAGAGACCAGTTGAGATGCAGTATCACAATTTCATTGGGGTCTTGCTTGTATGAAACTGTCCCTGAAATAAAGAAAACTGTCCCTCCTTTTTTTTTTTAACCCGAAAAAAAGAAAACCGTCCATCATTGTCTGCTGCGCTGTTAACCACCTCCCATCCCACCCTCCCACTCAGGACCCCAACCCCATACTTACCCACCAGAGGTCTGTCACCATACTCTCTCTGGACCACAGACACGTCTTCACTCTTCAAAGCCCAACCGCGAACTGAGGTAAGCGCTTCAATGTATTTCAATGGGGTTTTCAGTGTAAATGTATTTCAATGGGGGGGTTTCAACTTAGTGGCATAACTTGGCCATTTTTTTATATGTTTGCCTCAAATTTTCAACATACTTTTTTGGGGACCCCACTTCATGAACAATTAAGTTACATAACATAATTCTGCCCTGAAAGGTGATTTTGTGGCCACTGCACAAAATCACCTTTTGGGTAGGAGTTGAACATTTTCTCTACCTTTGTTCATGAGATGGTGTCATAAGAAGGCTATGCTGAAAATTTGGTGTAATAATGTTAAAAAACAACAAAGTTATGAGCCTGTATTAAAATTTGCAAACACAGGCTCGTAATGTTGGCAATTTTCAATAATTTGACCCAAAATTTTTAGCATAGCCATTTCTTCACAGAACCGCATAAATGTGACAGCTATCATTTTTCAGATCCTGGCCAAAATGTTTTTTTACATCCTGAAAGGTGATTTTGCAGTCACTGCATGAAATCACCTTTTGGACAGGAGTTGACATTTTTTTCTGCACTTTTTCATGAGGTGGGGTCATAAGAAGGCTATGTTGAAAATTTGGTGTAAAAATATTAAAAAACACAAAGGTATGAGCCTGCATTGAAATTTGCAAATGTAGGCTCGTAACTTTGGTAATTTTTAATATTTCGGGCCCAGATTTTCAGCATTGCCATTCCTTCACAGCACCTCATGAATGTGACAGCTGTCATTTTGAAGATACTGGCCAAAATGTGTTTTTGTATCCTGAAAGATGATTCCACAATCGCTGCGTGAAATCATCTTGCAGCAAGGAGTTGCACATTTTCGCTACACTTGTTCTTGAGGTGGGGTTATGAGAAAGGTGTGTTAAAAATTAGGGACACAAATATTACCAAACAAGACAGTTACGCAGCCCAACATCATCACTTCTACTTTGTATTCTTAAATGTTAATAATATGATTCCTTCATTGAAGCAATTTTCAAACATACACCCCCTATGACACCAGTGCACACGGTGAACATTCAGCATTGACAAATGCTTGTTGACTGATTGTAATGTACTTGTAGTACCTAGGTTGTGCCTGAAAAAGGTGCTTGCACCAGTGCACCTACCCAGACAACAGAGTATAAATGAATGAATAAATAATACCAGTACAGAATCAAGAAACTCGTAAAAACATAAGATAAAATAAATTAGAGTTCAGAAGTGTGAGCATATGAGTAGAGAGATAAAAAATTGTAAATTTGGCGAAATAGCATCTTTTATCTGCTTTGGGCATGGTAGTTTGAGGTTTTCTGCATGTGGACCCTAGTTTGAAGCAGTAGCCCATGTTAGGGAAAAAATAAACACATGCAGTAATTTAATACTTACGGGGCTAGTGACTACAACTACAGATCGTTTCATTTACCTTTGTTTTAGTCACTCATATTTGTTGTATTGTTGGAGTTCTCTGCAGATGCTTTCCTGTTCCACCAGCTTCACTTTCCTTGAGAAAGGGTGAGCCCCTTGAGAAAGGGTGGGTCCTGACAAGGACAAGTCATACTGAGACCCTCCCCTCTAGCTGTTTTCTCACTGCATACTGGAAGCCAACTGCAGAAGGGTAGCAAGTAAGAGAGAAAGGGAGAAGAGGACTGTCTACAGCAGATTCAAACAAACAAGAGGGGAAGGGGATAAGGAAAATTACCATTGCATCCAGACAAGTCACCCGGATGGTGAGGGGGCAAAGTCCAGAAAAGAGCAGTGATTTGCACAGGGGATACGAGGTGGGGAAAAGGGGTTCTTTAGGTATATTGGGGAGTGTAGAAAAACCAAGGGCCAGATCAGCAGATTGAGAACAAATGGGGAATGGGTTAAGGAGGCTAGGGAGCAGGAGGAGGAGGTATTGAAGGAGTACTTTGCCTCCGTATTCACTAGGGAGTAGGCTGGGAAACTTACAAAGTGGGAGCTGAGGGACTTAGAAGGGGCAATGGGTAGGATTGCTGGAGCTCCAGACAAGGAACAGGCGGTGGGGAGTGTTTCCTCAGGGGTAGCACATCAGGATGGGGGAGGGACCGACGATGCTATCCCCATCTGCCGAGTGTGGAAAGCCCTTAAATCCCTTAAAAAGGAAAAATCTCCAGGGCCGGATGGCATACATCCCAGAGTTCTATGGGAGATAGCGGATGTACTGGCTGCACTGCTGGCGGATCTCTTCAACATGTCACTTGAGACGGGGTGGGTACCTAAGGACTGGAGGTTGGCACATGTGGTGCCCATCCATAAAGGGGGATCAAGGGAGGTGCTGGGGAACTATGGACTCATCAGTTTGATGTCAGTGGTTGGTAAGATGATGGAGAGTATACTTAAGGAACGTTTGGGTTGGTTCTTGGAGGAGATGGGATTCCTGGATAGTCGTCAACATGGGTTTGTGCCAGGTAGAGTGTGTCAAACTAACCTTGTGGAGTTCTATGAATGGGTAACATCGGAACTCAATAAGGGGAGGCCTGTGGATGTACTGTTCTTGGACTTCAGCAAGGTGTTTGACTCAGTCCCCCACAATGGCCTACTGGAGAAACAGGGGGATGGGGGCAGGCCCATTGATGGTCAGATGGATCGGAAACTGGCTAGCTGGGTGAACTCAGAGAGTAGTGGTCTGTGGGGAGGTCTCATCTCCTAGGGGGGTTATTAGTGGGGTACAACAGGGCTCAGTCCAGGGGCAGCTCCTGTTTAATGCCTACATCTCTGATATTAGGGAGGGTATAGGGTGTGAAATGAGTCTCTTTGTGGATGATTCCAAGCTGGGTGCAGTGGTTGAGGGGGAGGAGGGAAGGTTAGCCCTGCAAAGAGACCTGAAGACCCTGGAGAGGTGGGCCTGCCCCTAGAAATTCAATTTTAACTCCTCTAAGTATAAGGTGTTACACCTTGGGCAGGGTAACTCCAATCATGAGTACATCCTGGTAGGGGATGAGTTGAAGGCCACGGTAGTGGAAAAAGACCTGGGGGTTCTGGTGGATGTCAACATGAATAATTCTGAACAGTCCAGGAGGGTGGCAGTAAAGGTAAACAGGATATTGGGCTGCATCACAAGGGGGATTACCTCAAGAAGCAGGGAGGTGATTCTGCCATCGTACAATGGCCTGGTTAGACCACACCTTGAGAACTGTGTGCAGTACTGGAGGCCGCACTTGAGGAGGGACATCCAGCTCCTGGAAAGGGTTCAGGGAGAGCAACCAAAATGATCCAAGGGCTTGGGGAGTTGACATACGAGGAGAGACTAGAGGAGCTCGGCCTGTTCTCGCTGGAGGAGCGGAGGGACCTGGGGAACATGACCGAGGTCTTCAAGAACCTCAAGTGAATCAATAGAGTTAATCATGAGGGGATTTTTAGGCTTAAGGAGGATGGAATCCCCAGAGGACATAGTTGGAAGCTTGAAGATAGAAGGATGAGGGGGGAAAAGGAAGAGGTATTTCACTGAGAGAATGGTGGAACCATGGAATTCACTGCCTGGTGAGCTGGTTCTGGCTTCCACGGTGGAGGGTTTCAAGAGAGGATGGGACAGGTACAGAAAGGGGATGAAGCAGATGTTGGCTTACCTGGGGGGGCTGGGATGGAGGTCAGGGGCAACAGTCTGGGGGGGTGGCTTCAGTATTCACCCAGGGTTCTGAGGCACAAGCAGACTCGATAGACCATAAGGCCTAATCTGCTGGCGACTAGTATGTTAGCAATGAGGAGGGGGAGGGCAGAGACAAACACAAATTACTGACAATTAGAGAGCTCCCCTGATTATTCCTCTAATGAAAGAAACAGGCACATTAACAAAGGTTCAAACACATCCTTTAATCATAATCAAGGTCTCAGAACAAATATATTTGTTACAGTGCAGTGGCAGTGTGGCCTCATGGTTAGAACCTGGAGATCGTAGGCCCAAACTCCACTAGAGTCAAGTACTCTGTTTCTGACTTTGGGTAAGTCATTTAACCTCCCAGTGCTCCCAGTGCTCTAGTCTGCTCAGCTGTGGAAATGGGTGGAAATGGGTAGAAGCAGGACTGCACTGGAAAAGAAAGGTCGCATTTCAGCAGGGCTATCCCGGGTAAATAAGTTGTAAAAAAACACTTGAATGCTATGAACACGTGCATCTGTATCAAATCAGACAGAAATTAACTAGATTATGAGACATCTTTTGGATGAGATGTTAAACTGAGGTTCCATCTGCCTGCTCTGGGGGTTGTTCAGGTGGATGTTAAAGATCCCATGGAACTTTACAGAAAGAGTACGGGAACTTCCCTGGTGTCCTGGCCAAATATCCCCATTCACTGAAAATACCACCAACAGCTTAACCTGGTTCATTGTCAGCTGGTTTCCATCCATATCTCCCCTCCCCTGGGACAAGGCAGAAAATAGGTAAAATTGCCTAGATCTCCTTTCCTAGTCAACAAAAACTAAATAAGCAAACATGAATTAGTGCTGATTTTGCACCTGCATCTAGGATATTTGGGTAGTGCAATAGGTTGAGCAGGGAAATCTTTGCTATGCCTTGTTTCTTCTTGCTGTTCTTCCTAATTTACTCACTTCAGTGTCGTAGCGCTAAAAAACATTTTTTTCTCTTTCAGAATAATTTCTGCATCAACAGCGCAGCTGTCAGCGTCAGAATATCTTGACTGTGGATATGAAAATAAATGTGACTAAATTAAAATACACTGAAATTGTTTTTACTGTTTCAATTACACCCCTCTCTCTCTCTCTCTCTCTCTCTCTCTCCAATATGCATTAAACAAGGTCTCTCTTGAGGGTGGAATTCACACATCTGCAGCACATACTGTAGCTTGCTCAACCCCTGGTTAGCTACGAGCAACAGCACAAGCTCCAATAAGAACCATTACTCCTTGCCTTGCCACAAAGTAGTCTGCGAGTTTCTTATGTAACTGGCAGGGTGAACCCGTCTTAAGAAATTTTGGGGTATACAGGGGGTATACAGTATACAGTTAAGAACCTTGGAAGTTTTGGAATGTGCAATAGGTTTCTGGCTCATTCATAATCACTGTGGCACCTTGAAAGTTTGGATTTAGGAAAGTGTTTCTGAGACATCCAATGCTTTCAATCCAGCCGTGCTGTTCCACCCAAAACATTCTTCTTATACTTTCATATGTCTCTCCTGATAAAACTTCTGAAATAAATAAATATGCTGATACTTTTTTCATATTCATACTTCACCTTCTCTTAGATGGTCTACCAGCATTCAAAGTTTGCATTCAAAAAAGATGCAGGTGTGTCTAAACTGGATGCAACGCACAACTGCATCTATTTTTTGCCACAAATTATGACTTTTTTTCATAAACAGAGGCAGCTCTTAAAAATATCAGAAGGGCTGCCTGGGCACAATTGTACATGCAGAAACATCTGTGGCCAGCCTTCTGAAAATCCCCCGCCCCCTTATCTTTTAGATTTTGGAAACCTGGAAGAATATCTACAATTCATCCCTTACTAAACAGTTAGAATGCGGGAACTATATGAATAAGGACAAATTATCTGTCAACATTTTTTAAAAGTGCTCTGAGGTCTTAGAGAGCAAGGCTAGAGATTAAAGGTCTTCCAGGTCCAAGTGTAATCTGAGACATCTCTGCCAGTAATAGGGAGAGTATTTCATTAATTTATTTTTCTAGTTAGATTTTATTAACCTGATAAGTGCACAATTAAAATGCTTGTTTTTAGGCACAGCCTTGGAGATTACAAACAAACTGATAACAAGTCAAATATAGTAAGAGGCCTGTCAATCAAGGGTTTACTGGTAAGACTAGCTGAGGGGCCAACATTCATTTAGACACCTTGGGGAGATACAGTGCAGTTTTTCATTCAAAATAGGTCCAGCAGAGTACAAACACTGGAATATGGCAGTAGCTAAGAGAAAGGCATAAAACCAAGAAACCTAATATATCCCGATTCTTACTTCTCTCATTAGGCATGCTCCTTTTGGGAATTTATATTTCAGTGTCCCCAGCTGAATTACTTGATCACGTCATAAAGTGTAACAGTACAATTTTTTCTGCAAGATCATTCCATGTAGAAGTACATAATGGGTTAAGAACTCTGCACTGAGGGTGGCTATGCACGATATTACCTATTCAGGGGAATGCTTGACCTGTGCCACCTGGAGAAAAGAGCTGTCAGACTTCATCATTCTCAAGTGTGTGTGTGTGTGTGTGTGTGTGTGTCTTCAGCTTAATTCACCTACTGAATGACCAAGGTATTTGCTACTTCTGGTCCACTGTGGCACACAAGCAGGTTGTGTGGTCTGGTGGTTAGAACCCGAAACTATAAACAGAATATCCCAGGATTATTTTTTTTTTGTTACAATTTATTTGCACAGGATAGCCCAGCTCAAATGCTGAATCTCATTTTCAGTGATAACTAAGAGATGAATTGGCTTGCTCAAGGTCACATAGTAAGTGGCTCGAGTGAGAGTCGAACCTTATTCTCCTGGTTTACAGTTCTGCTCTCTAACCAGATGATGACACTGTAATCGGCAATGGTTCAAAGACTACTATAATAACCGATGACCCCCTATATCAATTAATTTTTACATGTTTTCAAATGCTGTCATAACCGGGTATGACATTATAGAGTTATTACAGCGTTTGCAGCTTTACGCTGCCATTACTGTCAAAGCGCAAACTCCACAAGCACTGACTAGCAGGGACTCTAACCAAAAGTAGCCTTATTTTTTTTTTCCTAACAGTTTATTGATTTTAATAAGTAGTACATAAAAATTAAACAATACAAGAAATACATTTCATGATAAAAACATCTACTTCATGTATGATGGATTCAAGCGACATTTTAAATATTATATATCACTATATGTATGGCTGTACTATTCACTTCACTTCTACCCATCTATCAGTATATATCACTCTGCCTCTAACCAGTTAAAATAATGATACCAAACTGAGTCATATTTCTCTATGGTGTTAGTAATAATATGGTTCATACATTCATTTAAGGAAGTTGTGGAGATATACTTTATCCATTTGTTTTTGGTAGGTGGGTCTTTCCCTTTCCAGTGACTAAGTCTGAGGCATTTGTATCCTAATGCTGCAATCAGTTAATCATCGGCATTTGTATCTTAATGCTGCAATCAGTTAATCATCTTTTCTCTCCCTGGTCCAAACTGAACAAAGTACCAGTGTCTCCTAAAATAAAAATTCTGGGATCAAAGAGTATGTTGTTATTTAGCATTTGTTTACAAGTTCTCCATATCATTAACCAAGTGAGTCTAATATAAGGACAGTCCTAGAACATATGGAGTACGTTTGCTTGGGGATTGCTGCATTTCCAGCATTTGCTATGCAAGGACAGACCAAATTTATATATAGAATAATACATGGGGTGGTGAGTTTAATGAGAATTTTACACACACCCGAGGTGTTAGATGCTAATAAGCATCCAACACAGTGGGTATGTGTAAAATTCAAGTTTTACATGTCACCCCATGTTTTATTTTATATAATTACTGGAGTCACATTTTTTTGCCACAGCAAGTATATGAAATTTCTCAATAAGTGGTTCTATATTACTAGATTCATTGAGATATAAGGTATCTTGATATCTAAGTATGTTATGTATTCCCCAGCCCATTTTGACTTATTCTGGGTACAAATTATTGTGTCTCCATATTACCTTTTAGGGGTAGGACTTCAGATTTATACAATCATTAAACCAGACATCAGCGTGAACTCTTCAAGGAGCTCCATAGTGTAGTTTAATAATTATGTGGGTTGGAGAGGGAAAAAGTAGATAATCTGCATATGCTAATACTTTCTGTATGGCTGTAATTCCATGTGGCAAAGGCTTCAAGAGAGCTGAGGCCGGCACAGGGTATTAAGGAAGGTGAAAATGGCTTCTTCAGATACATTAGGGAAAGAAGGAAGAACAAAGATCAGATTGTGGGGATTAGGAAGGGCAGAGGGTGGGTGGAAAAGGGGGGGACCAGGCAGAAGCATTAAATGAATACTTCTGTTCTGTGTTCATGAAGGAGAAAGGGGGGGCAGATACCCCAAGAGGTGGGATAGAGTGGGTAGTGGGGGAAGGGGGTGACTGATGTAAGGATTACAGAAGACATGGTTCTGGAAGGATTGAGGGCACTAAGGGTGGAAAAGGCACCGGGACCAGATGGCATTCACCCTAGGATACTTAGAGAGCTGGCAGAGATTCTTGCAGGACCACTAACTGACCTGTTCAATACTTCCCTGTACACAGGGTGCATACCACAGGACTGGAGGATGGCCCATGTGGTGTCCATTCCAAAAGTGTCCCTAGGAATGAACCAGGCAACTACAGATCCGTGAGCCTCACATCAATAGTGGGAAAGCTCATGGAGACAATCCTGAAAGAGAGGCTGGTGACCTTTTTGGAGGACAATGGTCTCCAGGACGGTCATCAACATGGATTTGTCTCAGGCAGATCCTGCCAGACAAATCTAATTGAGTATTATGACTGGGTGACCAGGGAACTGGACAGGGGCCATGCAGTAGATGTCCTGTATCTGGACTTACAAACATACAAAATTTGCCAGCAGATAAAGGCCTAGAGGTCTATCAAGTCTGCTTGAATGTGCAGCTAGCACCCCTTATTCTGCAGCTGCCCCTCCCTTCCACCCTTCCCCCATTGACCCTCCCCCTTGTCCTGTCCCATCCCCTTTTGTAGCAGTCCATTGTTCTACTGGATACCACTTCTGCAGGTAACGCATTCCACCCAGCTACCACCCTCTCTGTAAAAAAGTGTCTCCTCATCTCCCTCCTGAACCTTCTTCCCTCCAGTCTCATATCATGGCCCCTGGTGTTCCTCCCCTCCCTTACTTTGAACAGCCCATCTGCACCTGTCTTGTTTATTCCTTTCATGTACTTAAAAGGTTTCAATCGTGTACCCCCGTCCCTCCTCTCCTTCAGCTAGTATATGTTCAACTCCCTCAGCCTCCTCTCATATGATGTCCCCCATCCTCTTGATCATCTTTGTCACCCTGCGCTGCACCCCTTCCAGTAACTTAATGTCCCTCTTCAGATACGGGTGCCAGTACTGCACGCAGTACTCCAGGTGTGGTCAAATTAATGACCTATACAGTGGCAGAATCACCTCCTCCACCCTCGAGGATATACCCCTTGCAATGCAACCCAGCATTCTGTTGGCCTTTGCAGCTGCCTTCCTACATTGTACCATGTTGTTCATTGACCCTGTAATGAGCACCCCCAGATCCTTTTCCTCCTCTCTCTGGGCTAGCTGCACTCACCCCAGCTGGTAACTCCTCCTTGGGTTCTTCACCCCAAAATGCAGCACCTTGCACTTTTTGGCATTAAACCCCAGTTGCCAGGTGTCCGACCAGATTTCAAGCTTTGTCAGATCATCCTGCAACCCCTGCCATCCCCCTAGGTCATCCATCACCGCTTCCATCTTGGTATCATCAGCAAACAGACTGATCTTGCTCTTGAAGTCCAGTGATATGTCTGCAATGAATAGCCCAAACAACATTGGTCCCAACACTGAGCCCTGTGGAACACCGCTTGTCACTACCCTTGGGTGTGAGAGCTTCCCACCCACCACCACCCTCTGTTGCTTTCCCTGAAGCCAGTTCCCTACCCATCTCACCAGCTTTGCACCCACCCCTGTGCCTTCTAACTTACTTCCCAGCCTCCCATGCGGCACCGAGTCGAATGCCTTACTGAAGTCCAGATACAGGACATCCACTGCATGGCCCCTGTCCAGTTGCCTAGTTACCCAGTCATAGAACTCCACCAGGTTGGTTTGGCAGGATCTGCCACATATGAAGCTATGCTGTCTGCTGTCCTGTAGTCCTCTAGCCTCTAGGGGGCTACCAGCCTCTCCCTTCAGGATTGTCTCCATCAGCTTACCCACAACGGATGTGAGGCTCACTGGTCTGTAGTTCCCCAGTTCATCCTTGGGGCCACTTTTGTGGAGGGGCACCACATAAGCCATCCTCCAGTCCTGAGGTACACACCCCTGAGTGTAATGAGGTATTAAATAGGCCTGCCAAAGGTCCTGCAAGGACCTCTGCCAGCTCCTTCAGTACCCTGAGGTGGATGCCATCTGGGCCTGGCAACTTGTCCACCCTCAGTGCCTTCAAACTCTCCCGAACTCTGCCCTCCATTATTTCCCAATCTGTCACCCCTTCCCCCCTTTCTGCCATTCCTCCCCCCTTGGGTATCACCCCTACTCTTCTCCTTATTAAATACTGAGCAGAAGTAATCATTTAGCACTTCTGCCTTATTGCACCAGGTTTCTACCCATCCCCCTCCTTCCTAATCCTTACTATGTGCGCCTTACAGCTCCTTTTCTCCCTGATGTACCTAAAGAAGTCCTTCTACCCCTTCTTAATGCCTTGTGCTAGCCTAAGTGCCGTAGATGCCTTGGCTCCCCTTAATGCCTGTGTCACCTCCTTCGATTCCATCAGGTACTCCTCCCTGTCCTCCCTCTCCCTGTTTTCTTGTACCTCCTAAAGGCAGCTCTTTTCCTTCTTACCTTTTCCATGACCTCCTTGTTCAACCAGCTAGGCAAGCCTTCAGTAAGGCCTTTGATTCCGTGCCACATGGGAAGCTGGGGGGGAAGCTGGAGTACATAGGGGTGGGAACAAAAAGATGGCCAAATGGATCATCAACTGGCTGAGTGGAAGGCAGCAGAGAGTGGTGGTGGTGGTGGGGGATTCTCATCACTGAGGAAAGTGATGAGCGGGGTGCCACAAGGATTGGTACTGGGACCAGTGCTGTTTGGGATATTCACAGCTGATATCTCACATGGGATCTGAAGTAGGATCAGTCTGTTCACTGACAATATGGAGATGGGAGCTGTGGCAGATGATACTGAAGGGTGGAAGGGGCTTCAGGAGGACCTGACCAAACTACAGGAGTGGTCAGAAACATGGCAGTTGAGGTTCAATGCCAAGAAGTGCAAGGTACTGCACTTCAGTGGTAGAAACCAGGGGAAGTGCTATCATTTGGGAGGGGTGGAGCTGGAAAGCACTGGAGAAGGAAAAGGATCTGGGGTGCTTATAACAGGTGGCATGAACAACTCAGCTCAGTGCAGGAAAGTGGCAGCAAAAGCCAACAGGATGCAAGGGTGTACAGTGAGGGGAATATCCTCCAGAAATAGGTAGGTGATCCTTCCCCTGTACAGGTCTCTGGTGAGGCCTCACCTGGAGTACTGCATGCAGCACTGGCACCCGTTGGTGAAGAAGGACATCAAATTGTTGGAGGGGGTGCAACGTAGGGTGACAAAGATGATCCAGGGATAGGAGAGAAAGTCCTACAAGGATATGCGAGCTAAACATGTACTCCCTGGAGGAGAGGAGAGGAGAGATGGGGGATATGACTGAAGCCTTTTAGTACCTTAAGGGGATAAATAAGGCTAATACAGAAGGGTTGTCCTGGCTTAGAAGAGGGAGGGATACAAGAGGGCATCAGCTGAGAGTGGAGGAGGGAATATTCAGTAGGGAAATCAGGAGACATTTTTTCACTGAAAGGGTGGTGGACAGGTGGAATACCCTACCCAAGGAGGTGGTATCCTGTAGAATGGTGGGCAGCTTTAAGAGGGGCTGGGACAGGGTGAGGGGGGTTATGATGAAGAGGAGTGAGGAGGGTGGGGCAGCTGCAAGCTGAGGGGCTAGCTGCACATACAAGCAGACTCAATAAACTGTAAGGCCTGCTTCTGCTGGCATTTTCATTTGTTTGTATGTTCCTTTCTATTAATTTTTATACCTGCGATTAGAGAATTTTGTCTTATTAAACAGAGGCTCTACAGCAAGGACAAATAGCAGCAGAGATAGGGGGCAACTCTGTCTAGTTCCTCTTCTTAGTTCATTTTTTTTTCTGGTGTTTTGTTATTGCAGACCTTAGCTGTTGGTGCTTGTTATATCGTAGCTACCCAAGAAATGTGTTGCTCAAGTCAAAGTTGTTAGCACTGCACAGAGGTAGTTCTGTTTAACCAAACTGAATGCCTTGCATGTGTCCAAGGATAGGAACATTTTTGTGTCTTTATGGCTTGAGGCAAGCCATATTGACATTAGCAACCTTCTGAATTTCTCAAATCGATATCTTTCTTCAATAAACCCTACTTGATTTCCATATATTAAGGTGTTTAGGAGTTTCTGTAACCTGCTAGGTATTATTTTTGTACACTTTTTTTATAGTCTATGTTGAGTTGAGAAATTGGTCAGTAACCATATGGATCTGTGGGGTTCTTGTCCTTTTTATGTAAAACTGTAATGATTGTCTCAGACTTTGCTGAAGGGAAATTTCCTTTGATGTAGGCTTCTTTATACACATTTAATAATATAGGATGAACAATATGAGTAATTTGATCATTAAATTTGCTCCGTGGAAAGTTAAGGGAGTGTACCCCAAAGTAAAAAGGATGCAGATTTTGCACTATATTAATTCCTTGGGGTATAATGTAATTTTCTTATAAGAAACACATATGTTAGCATCTGAATGTGATATTTTTAAAAGACTACATTTTTAAAACAGTTTATGGGGCTGGGGGGCACACTACCAAACAGGGGGTTGCTATTTTGATAGATAACACTTTAGATTTTCAGCCCATAAAAACTATCTCAGATCCTGAAGGGAGATATGTACTAGCAGTGGGAAAACTTAATCAGGTTAACTTACTATTGGGCTCAATATATGTCTCAAATACCAATGATGCATCATTTTGAATGCATTTAGTCACAATTCTTTCCCCATTTCTGACACACAACATAATTTCAGGAGGAGATTGGAATGTATCACTTGATCCCATACTGGATAAATCAATGACCTAAAACTATACGGTGCAAGCAGATAACAAAGCTTTAAATGATTTACTTCACGTATGTGATCTTGTAGATCCAAGGAGATCATTATACCCAATATAAGAAAATATTAATTTTAGTCCCCAGTGCACAAATCCTTTTCAATGATTGATTATTTTCTGATCACAAAGTTCATGTTACTTTTAATATCTGACACCCAAATTATGCCTAGAACTCTCTCAGAGCACTCTATGATATACCTTCAGCTTAAACTAACTTCTCCCTGCATTAAACACTCTATCTGAAGACTTAACAATAGCCTGTTGAGCCAGGAATACATTTCAGACTTCATACAAAGTTATATTAAGAACTTTGGGGAAATTAACTTTAAATCCTCTGAAAGAATTGATATGATCTGAGCCACATGTAAATGTTACATCAGAGGGACTTTATTTGCTGCCAAACAAAAACATCAAAAACTTGAGAAAGTAGAATACCTATCTTCAAGAATAGAACACTTGTAAAATCTTAACCAAGGTTGTTTTTCAGATGAAGAAAGCAAAGAACTGCAGAAACTCAGGAACAAGCTCTTTCTACTAACTAAAGAAAAAGTTGAGTTTCTCATTGTTAAGACAAAGGCCAAACATATAGACCGGGGAGACAAACCAAGTCAAATTTTAGCCAACAAATTAAAACATCTGGAACATTCCAAACATATAGAAGCAATCATTTCAGGGAAAAATAATCTGGTTATAACCAGGGCCCCTGGTGTTCTGCGGCAGAATTTTCTGATTTCTGCGGCAGGGCTCCTTGACTTCTGCGGCAGCATTTTCTGATTATAACTGAGCAGAAAGGGATTTTAACAGAATTTCTAAATTTTTATACACAGCTGCATGGGCCTGTTCAAAATCCCCCCTCAATTACTTAAAGAGCTGGTGACACATTCAGATGAATTTTAACAACACCTAATATTTAGACACAATCCAGCTTGTATTTCCCATTAGTACTGTATTCTTCCTCTCCATTATTTATTACTGAGGTCATCTGTATGAAAACAGGATCCTTGCTCCTGAATACTTTGTCTATTCCTACTGCTTTCTCCCTACCTGAAGTCAAAGAGCACTGCTTGTGGTATCACAGTTACTCCCATGGCAACAGATTGTGATGTCACAATACAGGATTATAACTTGAAGTAGGGATTACACTACAGAGGCAGATGGACTCTAAGGAAACTCTAAGCGATAATGATCATATAGTCATGCAAATTTCCTTAGCAGTAAATAATGGGGAGGAGAAATATATAAACTATAAATTGAATGCAACTATAATTATATGGCACCCCTTAATCTGTAAAGACCAAGTGGGCTGTATCTCCCATTGGCAAGCATCTGATCATTTGAGAAAGTGATCACATATTTTTTCTGCGTCCATGGACTCCAGGTACCCTGCAGTTCTGGTGTCCCTGGCCACAGAAAAAGCCTTCGACAGGGTGGACCATAACTTCTTATATGCAACATTGCACAAATTTGGATTTACAAATCTATTTATTGATTGGCTTAAGATCTTATATTCATATCCCACAGCAAGAATTTCTGTAATGGTATATTCTCTTCTTCCTTCAGATTATTTTGTGGTACTCATCAGGGTTGCCCCTTGTCCCCAGTACTCTTTAATTTTTATTCAGAACCCTTATTGTATTTCGTAAGCAATAAGACATGATGGGGTGTGCATTACGGTGTGATAACCGCACTCCTAGGGGCGTAGTTAGGCATGAGGCGGAAGGCCGAGTGCCGGTCGTCCCTAGGAGTGCGGTTATCACACCGACTACACCCCGGAGTGTCTTATTGCACTTATAAAATGGCTTTCCATATTTTAAAATGTGTTTTATTAACATAATAAAAGTTTTTAGTATGAAAAAGTTGAAATTAATGTGTGTTTTTAACCTAAAGTAGTCCCTCCGCCTTCTAGGACTACATTGTATTTACAAGTTTCTTTAAAAAGGTGAACTGCAAATTAACTATATGTGCCCACTCCCATATCACATACCTTGCTAAGCGGCGACGGGAGTCTGGGGCTGCCATCAGTACAATTTTTGCAACACTCTGTTTATTTTAGTAAACCGCCGAAACTTTTCAGGGAATACAGTGGTGCCGCCTGGGTCCCGCTAGAGCGGGCGCAAGTTTAACACATCAAGACCCCTGTGAAGCAATAAAATAAGTAAATTAAGCCCCCTCCACTGCTGCTTCATTGAAAGCAGTGGTGTCTGCAACATCACTAAATGGGTACAATACCCATGTAAACTTGCACCCGCTTAGCGGGACCCAGGCAGCACTTCCTTATTCGCTGAAAAGTTTCGGTCGGTTTACTAAAATAAACAGAGTGTTGCAAAAATTGTACTAATGGCAGCCCCGGACTCCAGTCGCCACTTAGCAAGGTATGTGGGATGGGAGAGGCTTTTGTCCTACTACTGGTAGTTGCAGAGAGACAGTGAGACAGAGATTAAGATGGTTCAAGGTGCCATCAGCCCACAGAGTGAAACAGGTGAGTGCACCATTTCTATGCTCTGTCTTCTGTTGGGCGTTTTCTGAATGTCGGCCTGTTTCCAATTTTGCAAGGAAAGCACAGTAACTCATGCGAGGCAGCTCAGAGCAGTGCTGTGCTGCTCATTTCTAAGTGCGTTATTTTCTGAGGTACAGCGTGTGTACACAGATACTTTATGTGGCACAGTATAGCCCCGTGATGAGAGTCCCAACTTCTGATGTGGCTAGAACTGGTGTCAGAACTGTGAGTTTTTTTTGTTTTTGTCAAGGATTAAAGAACGATCAGGCACTGCTGTTTGAAAGCCGATCCCAGTTTCTTTAATCAGTGTCCCATTTGGGAGTTTTTGTTTTGAATTGGGGTAAGTAGGGACTGTTGTTAAAAAGGAAGCTGCTGGGTCCTGTGTTAGCTTCACTTCCTAGTTACCATTTTACCTACAAGGTTTAAATACTGTAATGGCTAGATAGGAAGTGAAGGTGTCAATAGAGCTGGGGCACATGGTCAGAAAAGTACATTAGAAGGTTCAAAGAGGAGTGGACGGTTTAGTGAGGGAGAAAATGGTGACTATGAAATCCTGTAAAATTCTAAATAGAATGCCTGAAGAGGAATCACAGAGCCATCAAATTCTGTGATCAGGCACTTTTACTGGGACTGGTTATTTACAGTGCAACATTGTCCCATGTTGCACTGTAACTAACCAATCAGATTACTGCATTGGTCTCTGCCATTTTATAACTAAATAATAATCCACTAATTACAGGTATACCCATAGGTGGCATATGCTTACAACTTTAAGCATTTGCTGACAACATTCTTTTATATATTTCAAACCCAGTTAGTTCAATTGAAGCAGCCATACAAACTATTCAATATTTTAGTTTATTCTCTAACTACAGATTAAATAAAGACAAGATGGAAGTGATGCTTTTAAATAATTTCCCACTCAAAAACAATATTATAAATTTAGGGCTTTCGTGGTCTCAATCTTATATAAAATATTTAGGCATTTATCTTTCCACTGATATTACCCAGAGTGTCCAACTTAATTTAGACAACCTGATTGTCAGACTAAAGCAAGATTTGAAAAAATGGCAATCACTCCCTATCTCATTTTGGAGAATTTTTCTACCCTTAAAATGGTTTAATCACATACATGCTCTTACAAATAAGTTCATTTGTCAGGGGAAACCTCAGAGAATTGCTGTACATAAGTTAATGTACCATTAATTTCAGGGGGGAATTAAAATCCCAAACTTTACTTTGTATTACATGGCATCACATTTTAACAAGTATCTCAAATGAATTCAGAATCCAGTCTATTCAAACGTGTGTAATCCCACCTGGCTAGAAATAGAATTTACACTTATGGGAAAATATAAGGTGACTCCCGAGAACATACGTTATTCAAAACTGAAGAATATCCTTAAAGCACTAAAGAATTCAGTAATAGGCACCTCCTTAAAAATACATAATCAGACCTGCAAATTCTTAGGTATCAGACTTGATCAAGATATTAACCAGTTGATACTTTACAACCCCAACTTGTTAATTAATGGGAATTTTTTTAATTCTTCTTGGCTGCCTGCAGATTATAACCCCTCAGTGGCATCCTTTCTAAATCAGGGTCAATTTCTTCCCCTTAACAACATTTTAGCAGACCTTAAGCTAAGTAAAAAATATCTCAGTAAATTGTTACTTATTAAAATAGCTCTAAAAGCTCACTTTGGTCCTCCTCCCTGGGAGACCAACTTTCAAGATGTTATTAAGCTGAAATTTATCATTAATAAACCTCACCCTATTGCTAATATATATTCAACCCCTTTGGTGGTTCAAGGTTCAAGTTGTTTATTGTTGATCAGTTTAAAACCATTACAACATATCAATTTTAAAATTACAAGACATATGAAAATTTAACACAGAATGACATTGACTTTCAAGCTTCAGTAAATAAAGTGATTTCATATAGTTTCAGACCATTATTACATTATGTTAGCTATCAGATAATAATCCCATTTTAGATCTCTCCATTCAGTTACCTCAAAGATAGCATACCAATATAATTTACAGAAGCATCACAGTTTAAGATATTATATCTCTATCAAACTTAAGTTCATTTATCAAGGACTTACAGATAATCTCATAAATGAGTAGCCTGAAGAAAGTGAACAACTTTCTCCATTATGAATGGATTATCATTATTCATTAGGTATTTCACTATTTCATTGGGGGGGGGGGAGTCGAGATTCGCCATGATGTCACCTAGCCATTTTAAACGTGTTCCCTTATATAGAGGGCATAGAAGTAAAATGTGTTTTAGGTCATCCTCAGATGACCTATCACATTTACAATAGGGAGTGGAAATATTCTCCCTTTTTTGTTTATGAAATACATAGTTGGCTTTATATATTTCAAGCCTAAATGTAGTCATTGTTCTTCTGTCATGTGAGTTAGTTAACCTAGCTTAGTATGGTTCCAAACCATGCTTGGACTTGATCTGCTTGAACTATCTATATAATTTGAATTTTTTTTTTGTCAACTCCTTAATTTTTTCCTGGTCCCTTAGTCTATTCTTCACCAGCTCAACCATCATTTACCAGGAGTATACAAACATTCCCCACAGAATGTCCCCTAGTCCATTCGGAAAGGCAAAATGTTTAAAAATCTCCAGAGTTGGGAACATTTTTCCCATCGAAGTATATTTTATTTCTTCCTCCAGACATATCCTGGGTAATCTGGTTTCATCTAATAAAAAAAAATTTTAGTGAAGAAAGAATTAATCTTTCAATCACTAGTGTAGAGATGGTAAATTGTCCCAGTTCTAGATTTACTATGCCAGCTGGTATAGATTGAGGTACTTTCAAAATGTACCTTTTCATTTTGTTATAGAGTATTTCTAGGTTTTTCAAATCATCTGTTCCCCAAATCTCAGCTGCATAGAGAATACTAGAATTTATTTTGTCTTTGAATACCCTTAGGACTCCTTTGATCAATGTCTGTCCCATCTTTGAATTAAATATCCGGAAGGCGTTAAATGTTTTCTTTATTTTCATTGAAATCTGAGCTATATGATCTTTCCTTCTTAGTGACTGATTAAATCTAACACCCAAATAGTCATAATATTTGACCCTTTCCACTTTTTCTAATTTGATCCACAATGATTTAACATGTTTCTTATTATTCCCAAATGTAAAGATTTTAGTTTTGGACATATTTATTTTCAGTCTATGATCATCGCATAATTTGGAGAAATAATTGAGTTTTCTCTGTAGTCTTAAGATCGAGGTGGAGATTAACACCAAATCGTCTGCATATGCCAATCTACACAAATATTTTCTATTTTGGGTGCATGATATAATGAATTTTCCAATTCCTTCAAAATATCGTTTATGTATATATTAAATGGGAAGGGTGCCAATAGGCATCCTTGCCTAACCCCCTGTGTGATTTTGAATGGCTTGGAGGTATTCCCATATTGGTCATATCTTATTGCACCCCAGGTATCTGAGTGCAATCTTATGAGTATATTAAGAAGTTCTGGGTATAATTCTAGATTCTTTAGCTATTCCATAAAATAACTCTACTTATGCTATCAAATGCGGACGAGAGGTCCACAAAGCAGCAGTACAGTGAGGTGTTTTTAATTTTTGTATATTTCCAAATTAAGCGTTTGAGTGTGTGGCAATGTTGAATTGTGGATCTATTTCTCCGGAATCCATTTTGAGATTCATGAAAGATATTATTTTCTTCTGCCCATACTTCTAACCTTTTAAAAATAATTTTTGTGAATATTTTTTGAGAAATATCAATTAGGCTTATTGGACGATTCATTTTAGGGTCACTCGGATCACCTTTTTTAAAAATTAGAAATATTATGCTCCCCTTCCAGCTCATGGGATAGTCATGGCCTTGTACGATAATACTGAATAATGTTTCCAGAACTGGAACCCACCAGTTAACATAAAATCTAAATATGTCTCCTAGTATGTTGTCTGGACCTGGGGCTTTATTGAATTTCAATTGAAGAATTGCTATTTGTACTTCTTCTAAATTTATCATAATTGGAATTGGATATAAGGCATATGAATCTTTTGGATTTTCTGTCTTTTCTATTTTTCTTAATTGGGCCTCATCTTGTTGAGAATAATAGAGTTCTGTAAAATAGGATACCCAGGTATCAGGATGAATATATGCATCTATTGTCTTAGTATATTTGTCAAAACCTTGGCTAACCATTACCCAAAATGTTTTATTGTCTTTTCCTTTCACAGCCTTCCTCAGTTTTTCCCATAATATTCTAGAATGTTTATATTTTTCAGTTTCTAGTATTTGTTTATATGTTTTCCTCTCTTTGTTAATATTTATGTTAGGTTTATTATTCTTTATTCTTATTTTTTTGTAATTTCTAATGACTATACTCAGTTCTTTTTTAGCTTCTTTACATTTTCTATTAAACCAGATCTTACCATATCTAGTCACCAATTGGGTCCCGGTCCTATTGGTAGTGCAATATGGGTGTACCAAATGAATTATGTCAGCCTAGTGTTGCAATACCAAATGGTAGTCAGTGTTTTCAACTATCACTGTTCTTATGTCATTTATTGGTCCTTTAAATAAAGTGTCAAATTGCTCTATTGCATTTGAACCCCAACTAATCCTTTTTTGATTGACTATGTCCATGCCTTTATTAGTATTTGAATTGTTTGTACCTTTATTTTCATTTATAATTTGTTTAGTTTCAATTATAAGTTTAATTGGGTTATGTAAGGATTCCAGCCTTTTAACTACAGTCATTTCATTAATCATTTTTATACCCTCTAAGTTACTCCAAACATGGTCAATGATGGAGGAGCCTTTAAATCCATTATAAGTCAGTTCTCCTTCCCTATCACCTGTTACTCTTCCATTGATTAAGAGCATATTTTTCCCAATTAAATAGGGATTAATGATCTTCCCTCTTAAGTTATCCCTTTTGTCTTTTGAAGCTCTCATCCATGTTATATTGGGATTTAATTCTGTTATTATTTCCAGAAATCCTGGACCTTCATAGTTTTTCCCACTCCTTGCATTGAGGTCCCCTACTATATAAACAGGGATGTCCATCTCTTCATCTGACAGATGATCAAATATTACTTTAATTCTACCCAGTATTTTATTTTTATCTTTAATCATAGGGGACAAGTATACGTTTGCAACTATTATTTTAATTTTTTCTTTACCTTTGCTATTTCCTTTTTCAGTTCTCACTCTTAACATATCTTCTGGAGTAGGGTAATGTCTGGTGATTTTATAGTTGTTTTTAGTTGTCAAATATATAACTACTTCCCCTTTATGTCTCCCATAGTTGTTGTTTTTAATTGCAGATTTAGAAATGTTTACATATCCTGGTATTTAAGGATCATTTTCTGAGCTGTACCAGATTTCTTGAAAACAAATAAGATCAAAGTTTGCAATAAACTGATCAGTTTCTGGATCTGCAATTTTTAAGTGAGTACATTCGATAGTCCATGATAATATTTTAATTGTCACTTTGTCATTATCTTGTAATCTCTCCTGAATATTCCTTTGTATTTTTTGTCAATCTTCTTTTTCTTTCTTTTTTGCCAGTAGCTGATATCTGTTAAGCCTTTTATATTGGTTCCAGCTGTCATTCTTTTACTTTGGTCCTTTGTCTCCCATCGCATTTGTTCCTACTACCTTTGTCCACTCATGTCTTGAGACTAGAGTCCCATTTCCCTGAACAAATGTTCTTTATTTAATAGCTGTTGAACTATCTCTGCTTTCTTAAATGTAATGTCTATTTGTGATGTTAGTTCTTTGCTTTTATGTAAGGTAATATGTTCTATAAGGTTTCTTGTTATGTTCTCCTTAAGAACTCTTGAAAAAAAGTTTGCCATTTCTTGTTTCATTTGGCCTATGGGAACTCTTTTTGTTGTCTCCCATCCAAATAAGGTCAAAGTCTTATTTTCCCACTTCTCTTCCTGTTTCCATTAAAATTTTTAATACTCTCTATGATTTTGTCATGATTTTCCTCTCTTATTTTCCTAGTCTCCTCCAATCTTTCTTTTTCAACTTCTTTACCTCTTCTGACACTTTCCTAGATTCTAAATTGTTTTTAGGTTCCATAAATGGGACGATTTGGGTTAGCATAATGTGTAATCCTATACATTTAAATATTTTCCTTTGATTCCAGATACCTTCCAGAATATGTCCTTTTTTGATGTAAAACAGTACACAATCTTGGAAGGAACTATTGGGCGGTCTCATCACATAAATTTCATCCCTAGCAGAGGGATCGAGGTGAAAAGCCTCGATAATCCATTCCTTCAATTTTTCCTTATTTTCCTTAATCATTCTGGATATTCCATACATCTCAAGTAAATATTCCATATCTATTCCATCTAAATCAGCAAATTTGTTCTTAGATGATTTAGTTCCATTCCTAGGTGACATCATAGTGTTCTCAACCTCATCCCATGCATTTATCTTCCCCTTATTCTGTTTTTTATTCCCAGAAATCTTGTCCCTTTTCTCTTTATAGGTCTCATAGATCAAATCCTGTGTTATCGCTGCTATATCCTTGGTTATAGATGAATTACTTTTCCCTTTACTTTCCCCTTTTTATCATGCATTACCCTTCCTTCTTTCTGTTTTAGGGTCCTATCAGCCATTTTATTTTTTCCCATCAAGGGTTATACTAAACAAATCCTGTGTTGACACAGTTGTACCCCTACTTGAAAGTGATTTGCCTTCCCCCTTCTGATCTCTTTTTAGTAAATTTTGCATAAATTCTTCCAAGATTGCCTTGTTCCTTTGTTTCGGGGAAATTTTTTCTTTTTCTAATTTTAAGCGGGTAGTTCTTATTTTTTTTATTCTTATTTTCCTTTAACACTTCTTGAATGATTGATTTAAAATGGCAGGTACAAGGCTGATTTTTATCAAAAGGCGGTGGCAAATGTACCTGAACAGCTTTGTTTTCTCCTTGCCCAGAGTTCTCAGGACCCGGTCTTTCTCCAGTATGGTTATTTCCAAGCCTAAGTGCCCTATTTCTTTGTAGCTCCTGCCTAAGTTCTGTGACTTAATTTTTAATTGCAATTAATTGCTCCATTATGGCTAGAAATACTGGATAATTCATTGATTCCTGTATTTGTTTACTACTGGAGACTAAAAGTTCTCTCCTGATGCATGTCTCCTTTATGTCTTTAACTATTAACCTTTCACTCATGGGATAATTTTCTGGGTTCTGTGGGGTTTCAGAGTTTGGGAGATCACCTTTAGTTTTATCTAGGTGTTTAAGACCATCAATGATCACACTAAGACTCTCCTTGATATCTTGAATATCAGTTTCATTTCTAACATTACTCCCTTTACTACAGGAACCCCATTTGTTATTAATAATTTCTTTCCCTGAAATTTTGTCTAATGGTCTTTTAATGATTTGATCATTTCTTCTGTAAGTACTCACAGGGGAAAAACTTGCCCCTTCATAATCATATCTGCTGTCACTACTATAAGATGCATAAGATGCATAAGATGCATAAGACTCTCCACTATAAACATTAGGGGTCATTTGTTCTAAACTTGGGGCTAGCGAAGGAGAAACTGGAGGTGCAAAGGTATTCCATTCACATGTATCTATCATGATACACTCCATCGGTCCTGCCGGGTTGAAGTATTTGCCCCAAAAAGGGGGTTATGATTTCCCATGTTGGCTCTTGCCCTATTGGCCTGTATTTCATTCTTTTTTGCCTTAGTCCCCACCATCTGGTTTATGTGGCCGGCTTTAGAATCTTTCCTTTTGCTAGCATCATTCTTAGAAACAGGCCACATTTCCATTATCTTAATTTGTAGGGGATCTTCTCCTGGAGCCTCCATGTGACCATTAATAACCTCCTCCCCCCTTACTCTTGCCATTCCTATTGCCGAGCCTATTTTTTTTGGAGGGGGGTTGTTTTTTTCCTTTTGCTCCTCCAGGACTCTCCCATTTTCCCCTGATTATTTTATCCATTGAGGTACTGATCTTACCGCTTCTTGTTAAGACCATACTATTTTAGAAGACAGTGTCAATTAAATTACTAAGGATAAATATTACTAAACAATATTGTCAGATTCCAAGATAATTAAATTCCTAGTCGCACCCAAATAAATATTAGGGTGGAGTAAAGGTAAGTCAGTACTTATCACTAAATTACTGCAATATCCGTATACTGAGCAAAAATAATAAATTAAATTCTACAAACAAGATACAAAACACTGAACAGGTCTAGGGAGCTCTAAAATTTTTCCTCAGCAATTCAATCATATAATCTTGCCTTGATAAAAAAAAAGTACCCTTGGGAAAACCCAAAGGTACTAAATACTGAATACTTAGTGCTAAATACTAAGCGCTAAGTACTGTGCATTAAATACTAAGTCAAGCTGATCATGATTGAGAAAAATAGGGAAACCAGACTAAGATACCTAAGAGTCTAACAAAGAGCATAGCATGAAACCTGCTGAGTTGTACAAATAACATATGAATTTTGCAAGTCTAATTTACTCTAAGACATTCAAATATTTCAAAAACATAGGAGTTTTGAAGGTCTAATTATACTCTAGAACAGTCAAATATTTCAAAAACTGTAAGACTCCAGATAGTCTTAATAAACTGTTGAATAAGTCCCAAAAGGTAAAGATTTCTTTCACCAACTTAGACATTTCCTATGCTCTGCAAGGGCTTTTAAAAGAGCCTTTAGTAAGTCTTGTTTTCCTTCACCAGGTAAGATAGTCTCTTGTTCCTGGGATTATAATCGCATTCCCTCTTAAAATACTGGAGAAAACAGCCACCATTCAGGATTCCAATAATAAATACAATAAAAATTTTCCAAGTCCTCCAAAGTGGCTGAAAATTCAAGTACTACCACTTCTTTTCCCAGTGATATGGTCTTCACTAAAACAAAAATAAAAGATCCTAAAAGTAAAATGTTTACTTATCTGGAATTCAAATAAAACCCTGTGCCTATGTATTTGCAAACTACCGAATTAATTCTAAGCTCCCAGAAGAGCCACACAGAAAAATAAAATAGGCAAAACAGTAAGAAAGTTTAAATCAAAATCTAAATACCTAAAAATAAAAATACAGTTACATTTTTTAAACCTCACAGATCGTGTTGTGGAGCGGGTCTGTACAGTTTTATAGGCCCGCAATAACCACCAGCTTTCCAGTTTTTCAGCAAAGTAGAGGCAGACAGTTTCAATGAGAAAACTGCTCGAGGATGTTTAAACTATATCCTCCGACCGGTATTCATAACGTCGTAGCTTTACTCGAATTAAATGATCTGGACTTTTAGGTACAGCATACACAAATATTCTCTCAAGGTCTGAAGCTACCAACAGTGTGTTTTCTGCCACAAGCTTACCGACTGGAGGGCATGTATCTTGCTAGTACTTGCTGAATGAAAGCAAAACCACTGCCTCCCAGTCAGATGATTTAGCTTTAATTAAAGCCACAGTACATGAAATTCAGTATCACGCAACTTCCAATTAGGAGCCAATTAAGTTTGATTAGATCCCAAAATTAAATCTCAATCCCAATTAGAACACCTATGGTCTTTTACTAAAGCATATTAATTTCTGGTGCTCGGTAAATCATTTTAATTTATCTTAATTTAGTTTTTTTAACTTTTAACTTAATTTTTAATATCTTTACTATTTGACCATATGACTACCTGGCACTTCTCTGTCAAAAAGGCTAATCATAATCGGACATTAACAAGTCCGTGTTATTTAGATGACCATAGCGTTAGAGAAACTAGCTGAAATTCCATTATAAATCACATTTGCTCTGTGGCTTATTTACTCCAAATGCCAGGGGCATCAAAGCAATAGCAGTCCAAGCAATTAAGACTGGCTACCGCTCACTTGCTCAAAAACAATCACAAAGAATAAAACATACACAAAATGTAATAGCAACCACACCAATCATGCACATAAATCTCTTAGATAAATTATCACTGCCAAGCCAGGTGTCAATTCATGAATTTCTATAATAACACAGCAGTAAAATACAGTTATAGAACAGTGCAAATCAGTTTTGAATATCCAGTATCTTTTGTGGGGCAAAACTGCCTATGATGCTAGGCTTATCTAGCCAGAAATCTTTTACTGTCCCTTTTGCTGTCCTCGACATGGATGCCAATTCAGTTCAATTCAGTTTAGTTCGGCCTTAATGCAACCAACCCCCCATGGGGCACCCCCAAGAATATTGATTCCGGATGGGCTCCTCCACCGAATAGGATTCTAAGCTTCCAGGGGCAATATGCAGGGTGTGAAAAGGCTGTCCGGAGGGAAGTCGGCAGCACAAGAAAAAACAGAATGGTGTCGAAGTAGGTTCAAACCCTCCCAGGTTTATAAACACAAAAGCAAAAGCAAAAAATCTCTGCAGCTTTATATAGGCAACGGTGGCATACTTGTTATAAATGTGGGTTAAGCTTTTCAACACTCCTGCTCCTTCTCTTTCTCCTCAAAGGAATAGTGTGCAGCCGCTCAGGCTTCCCAACATCCATCTATCCAATCGCAAGTCTGTGTGTCGCATCCACAAGTGCAAGGTGATGTCAGTGCAGCAGGAGTGTTACCACTCAACACCAGTGTCCTCCATCTTCATGGTCTGCTGTTTCAGTCTCCAACACCACAAACTGCACTGTTCAGAAACACAAGCAGTTACTGCTCTTCAGAGTTTGGGATTAAAAGAACAAAGGATATTTATCCACAGAAAAACAGGTCCCTCTGTCACTCCCGAACCCTCAGCTCTGTGTTCCTGTCCCTAGTAGTTTTCAGAGGTTAAAGTACACTTCCCCCTTTAGTGGTAAAATTTACAGAAATCCTATCCAACCAGCCTATTGGCAAGCAGAAACCAAACAAAACCTGTAAAATTGGTCTACATTATGGCAAAATACATACAAATTTATTCCTTTAGACAACTTAAGGTTGATTCAGTTTAAAACCTTACACAATGCATATATGTCACCTTCAAAGTTATATAAATACAGTTTTATAAATTCTGGCAAATGCCTCAGATGTAATTCAGACATTGGTTCTTTAGCCCACATCTTATGGTCCTGTCCAGTGATGCAAAAACGATGGAGTGAAATTTAAGAAAAAATTGTAGATAAACTTGTCTTACGAAATGTCTTCAACTTAGAATGCTGTATCTTAGGCAACTTAGAGGGCCTTACATCATCCTCTGATAATGAAAACACCATAACCAGGGGACATGAGTGGAAATGGGGTGGAGGGATTAAGAAAGATATCTAGAAGTTCCTCTTTACACACGGGTAGCAGAGCAGTGGACTAGGTTGCCCAATGAGGTGATGGAAACAGGAACAATCAAAGGGTTCAAACTGGGGTGGGACAGATACATGGGGATAATAAGGATTAGGGGGCAGCACAAGGGACTGTGTGCTAATCCAGTAAGGCCTCAGGACCACAATACTTCATATACAGTAGTTGATAGCCAGTACAGGGCAGACTTGATGGGCAATTAGGGGAGATTTTAAGAGCTGTGTGTCCATTTTCCAGATGCATGTGCACACTTTCATCTGTAAAGTTAGACCATAAAATGGTGGTCTAACCTATGATGCATATACAGCAGGTGCATCTGGATAATGGATGCAAGTGCCGCAGTTGTGGCCGTAAACTGCAAAAACTGTTGCAAATGCATCAGGGCATATGAGAAAGGAGGTATGCATCCTGATGTCTTTACGTGGACACATCACACGTCTGAGATATGGATGCAGGTGCTACAGTACAACCTGAGCTTTGAAAATCCCCCCCTTAGTCTTTTTCTGCCATCACTTTCTATGTAGACAGATTGCTGAAGGAAAATACCATTGAAGCTTACACAATATCTTGGGGTAACACTCCAGTAGTTAAGCTCGGATGGGGGTCCATACTCAAACTCGGGTATAGTCATTGCCATGTAGTGGGGAAAGGGAGCAGACAAGATGGACCCAACATCCTTTCCAGAACCACAGTACTAACTTTCTATGTTACCACCTCCTTTCCATCCCCCTAGTCACTTGACCCTGTTCCTTCCCACTCCTTTACCCTGCCCCCTTTCTTATTTCTTCACTCCCCACCACCTCTAAGTGCCTTAGTTGAATGTCTGCAGATATTTTTGGCCATTACTTTTTCCTCTGTCCTTATTGCACATACATTTTTCTGCCCAACTTGTAAATACCTGAGGTTTATTTTATTGTTTGCATTATACTATACCTGACTTTTGTTATTTATTTATTTACCTCTGATTGTACTTCGCATGATTTATTTATTTTTGTACTACCTGTTTTTATTGTACCTTCACCCCTGCTGTACCCCTTCCCCCCCTCATCACACCTGGAAACAAGCCTCAGCCCAGTGTGCCTTTCCTACCTAAAAAGTTCAAATAAAATAAACAGGACCTCAGTGGTGACTGGCTCTCCTTTAGCCAGCTACCAGTCCTCTACTGTCCCAACCAGGGTAACCCCTTCTGTGCCCGGAAGGGTACTTTACCCTCCTCTAGGCCTTTAAGAGCTTACCCCTAATGTTAATTAAAATAATTTAACAATATTTTAGTTATTGGTTACTTTTTTTCTACATTCTGTTTATGTTCTTGGCCACGGCAGCCTTTGCACCCATCAGCTCCTGTTCCCCTACCCGCAACATCCAGCATCTTCCCAGGCTTACATAGATGGCTGAGTAGCCCTGCAGATTACCCCTGTGGCAGGAATGGGAGGGGAGAGCCATCCTTCCCCCCCAAAGCCTGAGATCCGGTGCTGCAGACCAGTGCCCCAGTGATGTAGTTGATGTGAATGCAGTGAGCAGCTGTCATGCACTTCCTGCCATGCCTTCCATTTTTTCTCCAGTTTTCTCTCCGGCCAGCCCCAGTATTCATGTGAGATGCATGCACATGGAGGTGTGCATGTGGCCTGAAACCGTGAGTCCCCCCCCCGGTGACGCATGTCTGCACATCCCACAGACTACCACTAGGCCTCCACCTGGTGGCAGCCAGGAGCCGAGCTGCCTTGGGATCCCAATCTGGAGAGGAGACCTCCCAGGTGGCTGCTGAATCCTCTCCTAGCATACACCCCAGCCAACCCCGGCAACCCATGCTTGTTCCTGAACACAGGTCGCTGGCGTGGAAAGAGGTAAGGCGCTCAGCACCTCAGCCCTGCACTCCAGTGGGCCAGTCCTATTTATTGATTAATTTATGGATTTTATTCACCAGGTAAAGTGGGCTAGAACATGCGTCCTGTTTTCAGCTTCATTCTGTTGTAGGCAAACAAGGCAGCAGCATACATACTTGTTGTACTATTACATAAAAAAAATCAGTGTAACAGTCTTCATGTTGAATTTAAATATACAATTTTTGTAAATTATTCCTAATAGCATTTGCTTTTAACAATATTTATGTAATTAGCTACATAGTGCTAAGTGCAAAGTATTGTCACAGAGAATCTAATGAATATGATTGCCATGACATTTTGAAATCCGACTTGGGAACCAGGAGAGCATGGGTTCAGACTTCACCAGGACCCATATTAACTGTGTGACCATAAGCAAGTCATTTAGTCCCTGTCCACATAGTACCTCTTAATCCAAATTACTCTTTAGGACCATGGCGAGCCTTGTGTTGAGAATTGTAATACAATAATGATACTTCAAAATAAAACAGTATAACCCCCCTCCTACCCCCCCACCCCTGTGGCTACTATACCCTTAACACTGCTGCTGTGGCTTCCCCCATGGCCCAAAAGCAGCACATTGCATCACAGTGCTGATAACCTAGGTTTGGAAGCAAGCCAGGAAAGTCATATCAGGAGACAGGCCTCAGATGACATAGCTGCAGCTCGGCAGTGTGTCTTGCCCGGGGAGGGTTTGTGGTGTGTTCCACCACCGCAACAACCCCTATAGCTGTGCCAGGGAGTTTACACCTGTTGCAGGGCAAGGTGTGGGTGTGTGAGGCTGACAGAGACACCAACCCTGTCAGGTGAAGTGGGAGGGGGAAAAGCTATAGGAGGAAAAACCCAGTAGCCATCGGAATGACAATGGAGTTAGGCCTGATCAGAGTATATTCCTGCAATGAGCTACTGTACCAGCCATAGAGAAAAACCTGTAAGAGGAAAAAAGGCTTATTTTGCTACTTGGTCATCAAAGTCTTCCACCACTGTCATTACCATCGCAGCTGACTTAGCACCATTTCTGACAGCACCAAGAATCACCTGATTGTGACACCTGCAGAACCAGACATGAGCTTGCACCAGTGCAAGACTGGTTTGGGGTCTGGATTTGTGTTAAACTACAAAGAGTATGTCAGTAGGACTTTTGTGGACAACTACCTTTGAACTAAAACTTGACAGCCATTTTCACTGCATCTGCTTGCCTGGCATGTTGATGGGGTCAGAGGGTGACAAGCCACCCAATCAGGTAACAGGCCGAGGAGTGAACCACAAGGTCTCTTGGACTTGTGATGCACCTAATTTATTTAGGGGCCTTTTAGCCACCAATTGCTTGTCGAGTGACAGACCTCCAAGACTGCCTGCTGGGATTGACAGCTCAAGCCAACCAATTAGAGCTGCTAATTCCCCAATGAACAGCTGGGGCTGCTCTGAAATCAAGGTAGAGCTACATGAGATCTCAGGCGAGTGAGACAGCAAAATGCTACAGAGACAGACTGCACATCTCTGGAAACAAACCAAGAAGTAAGAAACACATTTCCCACTCGTAATAGAGAGGTATTCGCCTGCTGAATGCCACACAATTTGAAGCTGTGGGTACAGCTTTAATAATGACTTTATTCACAGTGCAGTTGTAACTGCGACTGAATCTGCTGAATCAGCACCATTGCCAGGTGCTCGACATTATCACCTCTGCTTACAGGATGCAATGACATGAAGGGTGGGGCGGATCCCTGAATGATGTAAAACTGAATGAAACAGCAGTCAATCCTGGCCTGGAACTGAATGTAAATACTGTAGATGGATGTCACCGTCTTGTGACCCTTAACCCAACTCGAATACAAGGGGTCCTGGAAAGAACACAGGTACTTGAGTAGAACAGAAACAGAGAGCTTGGTGCCCTTTTGCAGTCCCCGAGGGAGCCAGAGTGTGAGTGACAATCCACACAATCAATAAGAGATCAAGAGAGAAGAAGTGAGCTGAGCAGAACCCTTATCCCAGCCTAGGAGAAGTTCAGAGCAGTCCTTTCTGTGCAGTTATAGAGGAGGAAGATGCTGAGGAGCAGAGCTGATGATCTAGCAAGGCCTTGGAGCTAGAGATCCTGGTGTGAGTAAATCTGTTTGTTGGCAGGTCCACCCACGCTGAGAAGTGCTGTGAAGCCTGCATAGCTGTGAAAGAATTAATCTGTTGAAGCCATTTTCAGACTGCTGTGATCAGAGGTGAGAACAAGCTGTTCTACTCTGTCTGGTGTGCCTGAGGAAGGAGGTGGTCAGGAGTTTGTCTATAGCGTGCCTGCACCCTTCATCGAGTAAGTACCCGATGAGTAACATGGGGTAGCTCACTGGTCATGATCCTTCTGAACTTGTCACATGGCCACATGTTGTTTGAGAAAAAAGGGAGCTGCAACAGGGAAGGTTTTAAATTTCAGAGAAATTGGGACACCTTCGGTGATTTTCAATTGTTTGGGAAGGATGGTCTGCATTTGAATTGGCATGGTACCAGGCTGTTAGCAAAAAAGATAAGCAATAGCCTATCAACTTGTTTAAACTGAATGGACAGGGGCAATGGGGTGGGGCAGTTGCTAACAAGGAATTACACACAAATAACACATATGATAATAACTCTAGTCGACATGAAAACTGGAAATGCTTCCTTATAAATGCCAGAAGCCTAATAAGGAAAAATTATGAATTGAAATATACGCTAGCCACCAAAGGCATACAGATATGTGCAATAACTGAAACTTGGCGGCATACAGATGAGCTGTGAGGGAGGAATATAAGTTAGCAATAACTCACTCCGGGGTATGGGGTTATAGGCATTTAATCCATGCCTGGGGTGTGTTGTGAGGCATGAGGCCACAGGCCGAGTGTCCTCACAGTGCCCCAGACGTGGATTAAATGCCTATAATCCAATACCCTGGAGTGGGTTATAGCGCTCATAACATGGATTGTGTGCAGAACAAGGAAAACATGCATGAAAAGTGTTATCCCTCATTTAAATAGCAAGAAAGATAGTGTATCCTGCCACCTTGCAAAATAGCCCATAAGAAATAATGCATACTGCAGTCCTGTTATGCACATGGAAATGGCACAGATACAGTACTTACATGATTTGTGATATTTCATGTGCATAATATTGCCTGGTACCTTGCCTACCATGTTTACTTTAGCCCCTTCCCCAGACACCCACATACCATAGGGCAGCTAAGGCACATTGAGCTGTTACTCAAATGTCACTCTCGGAGTTAAGACCAATATTTCTCATTTACCAATTGTTTCTTTAGTTTACCAGGTAAGGAAACACATGCACATTGGAACTGTTCCTGTCTCCCCTCAACAAACACGCAGCTCGCTTTGTGTGCATGTCTCTTTCCGTCTCTCTCTAGTGGACAGTGTGCATGAAGTCAAAAAGAGAGAGATACACAGAAAGGAGATGTGTCGGTCTCACACCAGTACTTTGCCCTTTCATGTCAGTGTTAATTGTCCCTAAATTAAACAAAGTGTCATTGTGAAAGTAAAACAGGGTGCATGTCATAGGTTAACTAGACCCCCATGGGTTTGCCAGCGTGAGTCAAGTTTCAGTTTCAAAATTCAATATAGAAAGCATAACTATGTCCTCCAGGGACTAACATGGGGGGGTGGTGCTGAGAGGAGTGATATAGTTCTCCAAACTCACTATAACAAAATAACAACATCAGTAAAGTGCTGAATCACTGTAATACCAAACTTTGAAATCAAAAGTCATGGCCCACTGGCGCAGGATGCCTACCTGTGATGCCGGCGACCCAGGTTCAGGAACGGACCCAGGTCTTCGGCGGGCCAGCCAGTGAAGAAAGACTGAGTGTCCAATGACTGCTCTCCTTCTCCAGGGGGTAGAGTGTTCAGTGCAATATGGACACCAAGCAGAGGCTAGGTGTACCGATTGTGTGCCAACACCCAAGTAGCTCGGGGGGGAGCGGGGCAGACGCCGGACATCATTGCACTTCCCCGCCCTCGCTCATCAGGGAAAAACACTGCTGCTGGCCACCCTAGATGAAGCCTGCTCCAGTTTCAATTAGCTTCCAGGTTGGCCCTCCAACCTATCCCATCATCTGCGGCACTGCAGGAGTATGGTGCCACAACCCTGCCCTGGGGGGTAAGCCAGAGGGGTATCGGAGGGTTGCAGCCAATCTGGAGGTGGAAGTCAGAGGTCCATGACCAGGCGGAGGTATCGGGTGGCTGGCAGCAGAGCAAAAAATATAATAAATAAAAAATTAAAAAATAAATCAAAAGTCATATCACTGATACAGTGTTGCCAATAGTCACACAATATGTAACAGCCCATGCTGTCACTGTGTCTCACTCTCACTGTCAACAACTGTTGCTCTCTCTCGCTCTCTCTCTCTCCCGCTCTCTAACCACACACACAGACATTCTGGCTGCCACTCATGGTTGCTGACTCACTCACTCTCACCTTCTATGTCACTGGTTGACCACGGCGGGCACCACTGTGAAGGACCAAGCTAGACATCTCCCTAAGCTGCCTCCATTCTTCTGCATTCCCATTCTGTCTCTACACACATGCAGTACTGCCTCCCAGTGACAGTCCCTCTACTCCCCGCTCTGTAGCTCTGACCCAAGTGAAAGTACTGCATGCTGTTACAATATGTGACTTCTGTCCAAAGGTGCAGAGACAGAGCAAGATAGCGAGGACTCACTGGAAAGTCAATAGAGAAAGAGAAAGACAGAGAGAGACACAGAAACACACACTGGCAGAATTATGCACTACCTCTCTCATCACCACGTTTTGCTGCTCGTTGTGTTGGGGGGGCGAATGACGGGGACATACTGAAGCAGGCATTTCTCTGGGAACCATGTGAGACATGGGTACAGCTGTCTATGCTACCTCTCCCTCTCCCTCTGTCTCTCTCTCAAAAGTAGGTTTCGATGCTCTCTCTGTCGGGGGAGGGGCCACTGCAGCAATGCGATTGTGCTCTGAGCTCGATGTGAGATGGGGGGGAACAGCTGGCAGTATTGCTTTACAGTACACTACACAGCAACAGGGCACTTCATGTCCTCTCCATGACAATTCTCCATTCTTCAGAATCACAAACAGGGGAACTGAGTACAGCACTGACAGGCGGCCACCAACTGCCTGCTGTGGCTTCCTCTCACTTAGCTGCATGTTTTAATGGCTGCCTATCAGTGCTGCACTTTCCCACAGATAACAAGATCCACTCCTCCCATGGATCTTGCTGGCCTGCCCTCTCACCCCAACTGTGGATTAAATAGTGAATTTAATCCACTGTCAGGTGATGCTGTTCAGCCAATGAGATTACCCCCTCTTCTCAACCCATGTTATAATAGGTTATAAATGATTTCATAAAGATAGAACTGATAAGGGGAGGGAGGTGTGGCTTTATATGTAACAGAATTAGTTCAAGCAGAACAGGTTGATAACAGAAATAGGTGATTTACCGGCTCAGATGTGGGTAAAGCTAAACAAATATCAGGAAAAAAATCACTCTAGGAGTTATATATAGGCCACCATCTCAGGATATAATTAAGGACAGAGAACTATGTGAGACTTTACAAAAATTGAACCCTAGGGATAATATTCTGGTACTTGGTGATTTTAACATGCCTGGATTAATTGGGAAATAGCCGAGGGAAGGTCAGTAGCTGAAACTGAATTTTTAGACACCATTAATGCTATCAGATTGGACCAATACGTGACAACAGCAACTGGGGGGGGGGGATGTTCTTGACTTAGTATTAAGTAATGTGAGTGATCAACTGGAGAACTGTCAAACCACTGAACCACTTTCTAATAGTGACCATAATATGGTTAGGTTCAATATCATCAAAGTTAAAAATAAGGTGAGGGGTACAACAAAAATCAAATATTTTGACAGGGCTCAATATGATAAAATAAGGGCTGAATTACAATCATGGGACTGGAATGCTGCATTTAAGGGTTTGGACCAAAATCAAATATGGTCTACATTATTTAAAAAACATATAGCAGTAGTTGAAGTATACGTCCTGAAGAGAAATAAATATAACAACAATGGTAGGATCCCAGGTTAGCTTAACCACACAATTATAAGACACATAAGGGAACAAAACAAGGCATATAAAAAAGCTAAGACAACTAACACAACTACAGCTTGGTCTAAATACAAAAAGTTAGCAAAAAAATGTAAGGCCAGCATTAGAACTGCCAAAAGAAGCATTGAACTAGGACTGGCAACTCGGGTAAAAGATAATTATAAGGCTTTTTATAATTATATTAATCAGAACAAGACGTGTACTATACAGAAGGAGGTCTTAGAGAATGAGACAGGTGATCTTATTACTGATGAGAAAAGCCAGGCCAATTTGATGAATAACTGCTATACATCAGTTTTCAGTGAGAAAAGAGCTAGCCCGGATTTAGATATACCAAATGGGAAAACATCTCCAATTGTGCTCACAGTAAGCGATGTCAGGATAAGACTTGAAAACAAACCTCAACCCTTATAAGGCCCTGGGTCCATATGGGATTCATCCCAGATTTCTTAAGGAACTGGCCAAGGAATTGGCAGGACCTATCATAACATTATTCCAGATATTACTCAGTAATAGATGTGTGATTAATACTTTGTAGGAAGCTATAGTATTGCCAATATATAAAAAGGGTAAAAAAACAGATCGCAGAAATTATAGACCCATAAGCCTTACATCAACCCTGGGCAAAATATTGGAAGGTATTGTGAAGGAATACATGGATGATTTCACTAAGATCTCTGGTTTAGAGGACATTAACCAGCATGGTTTTGTTACCAGCAGATCATGCCAGACCAACCTTTTGCACTTTTTTGGGAAAGTAAGTGAATCACGTGACAAAGGACATTTGTGGATGTCGTGTTTTTAGACTTCAGCAGGGCATTTGATACCATCCCTCATAGTGAGCTAATAAATACTTTGTTTGAAGTAGGACTGGATACTAGTGTGGTAGCCTGGATTAAGTCTTGGCTTTATGGGAGCAGACAACAAGTGATGGTTAGAGGCATAACATCAGATTGGGCAACGGTGACCAGTGGTGTGCCACAAGTTCCGTGCTCAGACCAATCCTTTATAATGTTTATGTGGCCACAGTGCATACTGAATAGGATGTGTGGATTTCAAACTACTTCGATGACACAAAAGTCGGTTCTATTGTTAATAATCCTGAAAATGTAAACAGGCTAAAAAATCAACTGTTTAAACTGCAGGAGTTGGCAGACATACACAAGATCAGATTTAACATAGAAAAATGGGTGGTCTTGCATCTCGGTAGATCCAATCAAGGGGCAAAGAATGGACTAAACAGTAGTCAACTGAAAGAATCAACTGAGGAAAGGGATCTTGGCATTATTATAACAAATGACTTTAAAGTTAAACAACACTGTAGACAGAATGTAAAGAAAGCAAATGCCATCCTCCATTGCATATGCAGACATATTAACAGTAGAGAGAGAGAGAGATAGAGAGGCTGTGCTGCCCCTGTTCTGTTCCCCGATGAGGCCAAACCTTGAGTACCGCTCCCAGTTTTGGTCTCCTAGTCCTAGATCTGAAATAGAGGCTCTGGAGAGAGTTCAGAAAATGGCAATAAAGATGATCTCTGGCATTGAACACCTGTGCCATGAAGATTGGTTAACTGCACTGGATTAGTACTCGCTTAAGCACAGGACCTTAAGAGGGGATATGTGCTTACTCTTTAAGGCATTATCCAATAATGATCTATGGGAGTACCTTGGATTGGGACTTTGTTACAGACGTATAGCACTAGAGCTCATATTTTACAGCTTAAGGGAAAAATTTGTATAACTAAAAGAAGAGCTGGATGGTATAGTCAGTGGGTTGTCAGTTTATAGAATGGGCTTACCATACAAAGTTATTGCCAGCACTTCTGTGTCTGTATTCAAAACCAGATTCAATATTTACTGTAAAGAAGTAGGAATCAGGGGCTACCACTTTGTATAAAAGGCAAGCTTTTTATGGACCTATGGCTCACTTAGCTTGTATATTACATATACCACCTATGAACACAGTAATTGGGCCCAGCCTGGGCCTGCAACCATCATCAGCCTGATGCTACTGTATAAAACTGCCATCAAGAAACATCTGAGACTGCTTTCCCTTGGTATAGGACGTGAGTACTGGCTTGCCAGTCAGAAATGCTGCTGCTGTTTGATTTCTCCCTGTTGGATTTATTGATGAATTATTTTTTTATTTATTCCTTGTTGACCAGGTGGGTACACTGGCACCAGGTGCCTTTTTCAGGAATGGCCCAGGTACTATAAGTACATTATATAGTACAGCAGCATAACATATTGGTATAAACAGCTACAGTACATGATACAGTAACATGATACAACAGAAACAAAAATACATCACATAGTACAGTAAAATTATATGACTATGGAAGCTTGCATAGTGCAGGAGAGCTATTCATGGTAAGGTGTACATGACAGACGTTTTGTGCAGTAGGATGGGCAGTGTCAACTGGGCTAGCTGTAGTTTAGCACAGGAAACAACATCTTCTTGAAGCAAGATACTAGGGGAGATACTGTTGATGGGAGAAGGGGAGATACTGTTGATGGGAGACCTGAATATGCCAGATGTTAACTGGAGCACATTTGCTGCAGCCACATCCAAGAGCAGGGCCATTCTTGATGCCCTACAGGTGGCAGGCATTAGACAGCTAGTTTCAGAACCCACTCGTGAGGGAGCAATCTTAGACCTCGTACTCTCAAACGGGGGCAGTGAGAGGATCTCTGATCTAGAAGTGGGTTGCCATCTGGGGACAAGTGACCATCAAACAGTGTGGTTCACATTAAACTCAGCTACAGAGTCAAGCCATACAAAAGTGAGGTACTGGACTTTAGGAGGGCTGACTTTGGCAAGATGGAGAGTGCCTCAGAAAAGCACTAGCAAACAGGCTAGAAGGAGGGTGGAGCAACAATGGGGAATCATCAAAACTGCCATCACAGAGCAACAAGCCTTTGTGTGAAGCAAATAAACAAATCAAAATGAAAGAAAAAGCCACTATGGTTCTCAAAAAGGCGGCTGGGAAAGTCAGGAAGAAAAGATAGCATTCAGGAAGTATAAGGAAACACAGAAGGAGCAGGACAGAGGCTGTACCAGTTAAGGCAGAAGGAAGCAGGGAGGAAGTCAGAATAGCAAAGGCCCAAACTGAGGAAAAGATCGCCAACTCAGTTAAGGAGGATAAAATCTTTTATAGGTACATCAGGCGTAGAAAGACAAAGGGAGGGATAGTGAGGCTGAATAGAATGAATGGTGGGTGGGCAGAGGGACAGCTGAAAAGCAGGATACTGAACAAATATTTCTGCTCAGTATTCACAAAGAGGAGGGAAGTGCCTAATCCAATTAACAGAAGCACTCTTGATAAGGTGATCCAGTCCTTTCACAGAAGAAAGGGTTCTGCAAGAACTCCTAAAACTGAAGGTGACAAAGCAATGGGTCCTGATGGAATTCACCCCAGAATTCTAAAAGAATTAAGGAGGAACTAGTGAAACCACTGGCTACTCTTTTTAATAAATCATGGGAGGATGGTGTGGTACCCGAGGACTGGAGGAAGGCGGATGTGATTCCCCTTCACAAAAGTAGGACCAAGACAGAAGCAGGAAACTACAGACCTGTCAGTCTGACCTCTGTGGTAGGGAAAGTGATGGAGTCACTTCTGAAGGAAAGAATAGTTGAGTACCTAGAGGCCAGTGGGGCACAGGACCCAAGGCAGCATGGGTTCACAGCGGGAAGGTCATGTCAGACGAATCTAATAGATTTCTTTGACTGGGTGACCAAAGTAGTAGACCAGGGAGGGGCTGTGGACATGGCCTACCTAGACTTTAGCAAGGCATTTGACACAGTCCCACACAAAAGATTAGTAGTCAAATTAACCAGCCTGGGAGTGGGTCCCAGGGTGGTAGCCTAGATAAACATTGGCTGCACAACAGGACACAGAAGGTAATTGTAAATGGGTCCACTCTGAAGAAGAGGGGTTACTAGTGGGGTACCATGAGGGTTCAGTATTGGTCCAGTCCTTTTTAATGTCTTCATCAGTGACATTGCAGAGGGACTGGAAGGAAAAGTATGCCTTTTGCAGATGACACAAAGATCTGCAACAGGGTTGATACACAAGGAGGCATGGAAAGGATGAAAAGGGACTTGGCAAGGTTGGAGGAATGGTCAGAAGTATGGCAGCTAGGATTCAATGCAAAGAAGTGCAAAATAATGCACCTGGGAAACAAGAACCAGGGAAGAATACACAATGGGTGGGCGTAATAATCAACAGCAAAAAGGAAAGGGACCTGGGGGTAATCATATCAGATGACCTTAAGGTTAGCAATCAATGTGAGACGCAGTAGGGAGGGCTGGGGTATACTGGGATGTATAGGAGAGGCATCAGCAGCAGAAAACAGGAAGTTGTCATCCCTCTGTACAGACAGTTGGTGAGACCCCATCTGGAGTACTGTGTCCAGTTCTGGAGACCCCATCTCCACAAGGACATAGACAGGATAGAGGTAGTCCAGAGGAGGGCAACTAAAATGGTGCAGGGTCTGCAAGAGAAGCCGTATGAGGAGAGACTAAAGGAGCTTAATATGTATACCCTTGAGGAAAGAAGGGAGGGGGACATGATAGAAACTTTTAAGTACCTCAGTGGAATCAACAAAGTCCAAGAGGGTAGCATCTTTCAGAAAAAGAGACTTACAAGAACAAGGGGACACAATTTAAAGATAGAAGGAGGGCAGTTCAGGGGCAATGTGAGGAAGTATTATTTCACAGAGAGGGTAGTGGATGCATGGAACAGCCTTCCTGAGGAGGTCGTGGGGTCTAAAACTGTGGGAGATTTCAAGAATGCATGGGACAGACATAAGGCAATTCTTGTGGGGGGTAGAAAGAAATAGGCTGTTGGTTAACTAGGATCTGCGGTCTATCCTGTAGGTAGGGAAATGGGCAGACTAGATGGGCCTAGCGGTCCTTATCTGCCGTCAAAGTCTATGTTTCTATGTTTCTATGTTTCTAAGAGCATAAATTAAGTTTTTGCAGGTGATCCTTCATACTGAGTGCAAAAGCTTTGAGAGGGAAGGACAGTCTGATAGGACTAGGTATTGAGTTCCAAAGACAGCTCTATAGCTAAAAGATTTATTTATTTAGTTTTTATTTAGTTATTTATTTATTTTATTTCTTTACCAGGAAGTGGACTGGGCACAGCCCTTTTTCAGTCACGCCTGACATAAATAAAAAAACATTACAACATGTTACAACATATTCCACAGGACAATATAACTTATAACATTTAACAGCTCCTTACAAACATTGACAGTCATTCTCAGAGCTTAGAAATTTAAATAACAAACATTTAAAATTGGTCACACTGGTTGCTTCATTAACCAAACCTGCAAACGCATTTGATACGAATGGTCCAAATCAGGAAAATGCCTTCTTACACATCTCTAATTTAAAAAAAGGATTAAGAATAATTTCTGACCCATTCCTGTTTGTATAAGGGGAGTCCTTAATAAATTGTTCACTGTGGCGTGGGAGCATGGGATGTTAACAGGTATAAATGGTTTGGTGAGACACTGAGGCATGTTTGCATGCAGAGTCTTGTACATAACGCTGGCTAGCGTACGTTGAGCCCTTGTTCTGGTTGCAGCCAGCTGAGCTACTTAAGATTGGTACAGTGATGGGACCTGATGCACTGGGAGGATGCAAATCTGGCCACTTTGTGGTAAAGGGCTATTTTCTTCTTCCCCAGACAGCTTCTTGGGGCAGTGTCTGCCACAATGACCCCATAGTCTTTTAGTGGAAGTAAGTTGCTTTGAGAAATTCTTACTCTAGTGTCCACTGTTAGGTGCCTTTGAATGTGGTATAACAGACCCTGTTTCTGTTTTATTTAATGTTGTTTTTATTATACTTTTCAGCAAAATACAAATTGTATCTTATTACATAAAATGACATTACACAATGTAGCCCCTGTTTCTGATGCATAGACTTAGTAGTGCTGTTCAAATGGCTGTTGAATGTGAGGCAGGGGTCCAGAGTGATGGTTTTACTATATCGCTTCGACAGTGCTCATGCTGACATCCCCAGCATCGACAGACACAATGCTGAGTGTCGTCATTGTACCATTGGGGATGTCGACGCTTTTCCATCAGAGGCTGCACCCCCCCCCCGAACCCACTATGCCACCCACACACCCTGGTCTCTAACTATATAACTCCGAGTCGGAGTCTGACCGGGGTTGGGTGCAACACCGGGAGCTGCACTTCTGGTGTCTGCAGAGTTCTAACACAGTGACTCACCACATCCTGGCAAAATCTGTCACTGTGCTGGACTTTGATGTTGTGGTGTCCACCTTGTGTCAGTACACTGAGAGGGACATCCAAGAATTTAATTTTGGCTACCGACTTGAGTTGGTTGCCATCCAGGGTAGAGACACTGAGATCCTTAGAGTGATATTTGATTTTTGGGAGCTGAACCAAGGAACATGACTTTTATTTTGGGAGTGTTCAGGACTAGTTTTACTCTAAGGAACCAACGTTGCAGAGAATGGAAATTGTGCTTTAGGGCTTTGTTTATTTCAGCCATGTCTCTCCCATGAACATAGACAACTGGGTCGTCTGCTTAAAGCAAGGTTTTAGCAGATGTGCAGGTCCTAGTTAGGGTGTTGATGAAGGTTGTGAATAAGAGGGGTTCTAGTATGGATCTCTGTGGGATGCTACAGGTGATTATATTAGCCCTGGAGGTGACTTTGCCTAGACTGACTGCTTGAGACCTAGTAGCTGTTGCTGCTGCTGGACTCGGCCCCAAGTTGTTGAGTTTTTGTATTAGTAGACTGTGGTCTACTGCATTAAAAGCTTTTGTCAGGTCCACAAATATGGCACCAGTCATTAAGCCTTCATCCATAGCTTGGTGCAGAGTCCATGAAGCTGACCAATGCAGTGCAGGTTCCATGATCCTGTCTGATTCCATGCTAGTCCTTGCAGATAAACTTGTGCTGGTCTAGGTATAAACTGAGTTGGTTGTGGATGATCCTTTCTTAAACCTTAGCTAGGACAGAGAGGATGGATATGGGCCTATAGTTGTCCAGGACTGTTTATACTTTTTCTGAGTATGGGCAGTACTGTGGCTAGCTTCCAGATGTCAGAACTATTTTAATCTCAAATGAGAAATTGAAAATTTTGACGATTGGAAGGCAATCAGTGGTGCTGCTATTTTGAGAAATTTAGGGAGCTTTCTGAAGTTGCAGCACTTGTCTCCTGTACACTGTTAACAGTTAATCCTGGGCCCTTCTAAGTAAAATCAAGCCAAAATTGGCATGCTGCAAACAAATGCTAATACCACAAAAACCATAAGTACTAGACACAAAGTATGTGTGGCAAAATTATTCAGCATAAAATTACCTTTCCAACAGTGGTTTGCAAGGAATAGCAGGTAATTTAGTTTTATTTCTGTGCTGGTTGAAACAGCAAAACAAAGTATTTTTTCCACTAAAAATGCACCATAAACCTTTTTTTGTTGGGAAATATGTAACATATCAACACCAAATTAAGCATCCAGACATTAGATGTAATTTTAATAATTTGTTTGTAAAACAAACAGCTATTTCTGTAGTATTAAACATCAATTTTCTCCATTTGAGTCAAGGTGTATTGGTGAGGTTTGAGGGACAAATCTGAACCATGCACACCATACCATAAACAAATGCATATAACTCCTAAAGTATACATAACACACACAACGTATCAGTGGCAAAGTTGTTCCACACAAATTGCCTTTCCAACGGTTCTATGCAATCAACTGTACTCAGTTTGGTTTTTGTTTTACACTGGCTAAGATACCCAGAATGTGTGTTTTCTTCAAAGTGCTTAGGTGGTTCTAGATTGACAAAATGTCATAAACAAATGTGAATAACTCCTAAAGTGAACATGATACACACAAAGTGTCAGTGGCAAGGTTGTTCAGCACAACATTACCTTTCTAATGGTACTATGCAGTCAATTCTAATCAATTCTGGGCTGGCAAGTAATATTAAAATATGTGAGTTACTTTTCCAGACGTTTCTAGGGCACACAGGAAGTCTGTAGGTGACTTCTGTAGGCGTTCTGGGACACACTGTAGTTAGATTTGCTGACGCCTACAGACGTTTCTAGGAGGCAATGAGTTAAGTGGACCAACTATTTATTGACTTCCTTGACTGTAACTTAAACAAGGAGAGGGTGTTTCCGAATTTGGCTTGTAGGCATCATTGTGGGGCTCCCTTTCTGTATGGGGATGACTGAATTTTTCCAGATTGTGGAAGTGGTTGTTGAACAAGTTTGCTACTATCTTTGGATCTGTGTGCTTAGTGCCATTGATTTTGACATTCATGGGGGCCTCAGTGGTTCTAGGGTCGATTAAATTGTTGATGCAGGTCCAAAACTTTTAGGGTCACTTAGGCTAATTGTTTGCTGTGCTTTGAAATACAAACTTTTGGCTAAATTGAGTTTGTGCTTGCACTTGTTCTCAGGTGTCTGTAAGCTTCCCAATTTGGTCTAGAGTTAGATTTTATTATGTTTTCCAAGCTGTGTCTCTAGTCTTCATTAGTTTGAAAGGTCACTAGTTCATCAATTCAAGTTTAGGTTTTTGACACTGCACCTTGTCAGGGGTACATGTTTGTCAAGCATCTTCATGAATTCAGTAATAAAGAAGTCCAGTGCATGACTGACATTAGGTATGTTATCCAGGAAGGACCAATCTACAAATGATAGGTCAGCTAAAAATGTCTGGGGATTGAAGACTTTGTATCTGTGATAAGGTACTTCTTTTGGGAGTGAGTTACACACAGCACTGTTGTGCCAGAGACAGCAGATAGTGGAATGATCGTTGATTGAGTCTGGCAGATAGCTGGACAGCCTGGTCCTGTGAGGGTTAATCACTAGTATCCAGTCAATGAGGGAGTAGTTTCCTGATTTAATGTTGAACCTAGTGGGGGCAGTAAAGATTTGTTTAAGATTGAGAACATCTCTGTATGCCACAGTATTAGATTTCCAGTTTGTTAAACATCTCCCAGTGCTGTTATTTCAGTGTAACCAAGGGTCGATGCCATGTGTGCCACATCTCTGAGACGTACGACACCTACTTAAGGCTGGTTGTACACTCAGCATACGTTCAGTTTTTTCATGCCTAGATTCATAGATTCAGCTGCAGTAATAGCCATTCACAGTCAATTGAGGATACATAGCTGAGGATGAGAACTCAGCATCCAGGTCTGAGATGACATAAAATAGGACACCCCCAATCCATTTTCCCACTCTGTCTTTGCAGGGAATTACATAGTTTGGCAATGCGATTTCAGAGTTACCGATGGATAGTTTTAACCCACCCTCTAAGATAGCTAGTATGTGTGGTTTATGCACTAAAACGAGGGCTACAAGCTCAGCCACTTTGAGGACTAAGCTACAGAAGTTGAGATGCATCAACCTAAGGCCTCTAGGGCCTAGCCAGATATTGTTGTTGTCTAAGGGTGTGTGTACTTCAGGGCCAGAGTGACTTTCAATGTCACCCAAGTTAGCTGATAAGAGAAGAATGATATTGCACATATGGGTTCCATTGCTGTAGGCAAATAAGCGCTGTGATTTATGCCCCAGCAGGTTTAGGTGCCTTTTTGGTATCACTCCTAGAAAAGAGCAGCAGAGTTGGTTAGGAGAATTTCATGCATATGTTTAAACTGAAAGTTTGCTGATTTTGTCCAGGGCTAGTCACTAGCGCGAGGGATAAGTAGTTGAACATTAAAAATAATAGGGCTGGCCCATCGGCGCAGCGGTTGGATTTCCGCTTGTGACACCAGTGACCCCGGTTTGGGAATGGACTCAGGAGCTGGAGGGCTGGCCAGGGAGAGAAGGCTGAAGCGTCTGACGACTGCTCGCCTTCTCTCGGGGGAGGGCAGGGACGCGACCCGGTGATTGCTGACCCCTGGCGGAGGCCGGGGGCTCTGCAATATGCTGGGTACCACAATTCAATGGGGCATGGTGAACATCAGCGTAAGCCTGACGTTAGTGGCACGCCACATCCCTGGGGAGCAAATGGGAAAGAGTCCCGAGGCCGACCGGATGACGGTCGCCAGCTCCCGCTGCCACGACACCCTGGGCAGTGCACGAACCACCCTAGCAGCACCTGGGGCAAGTATGGCACTGGCTGCCCTCCAAGTACCTTCACTCTCAGAGGAGGGGGACCCATCCGGTGAAGGGTTACGTCCGGGGGTTACCCAGGGGGCTGCGATATAGGGTGAAGAGGTGGCTATACCAGGGCAGTGCGGCTGGAGGGCATAGGAGGGCCTGAAGGAGAGGCTGGCCCAGAGCTGGGGGGGCAAAAAAAAAATAATTAATACACAGTAGATTAGGCCACAGCACAGACCCTTGGTAGCCATGGTTAAGCACACTGTGGGTAGAGATGGATTAAAGGAGTAGTACAGTCAGAATTCATAAAAAACATATGTTGTACAGAGTGTTTTAATTTATGTGCATAGTCCTAGTGTGTCCTTCCCTCTGTCTGCTATTAAGAGTTTTTTTCTAAGTTAGCCTGTGAGTTTTATGGCCCCTGAGGATCTCCATCTCAGCAAGTTTATTGCTTTTCTTGTTCGTACAATGTCTCCTGTCCCAGGTGATAGTTATGTATCCAGGACCATGGCTTCAGCAAGCACTGGTTTAGAGTCAATTTACTACAACAGAACTTTCTTTATCCAGTGAGCACTAATTGCTACATTTAAAGTTTAGCAAATACTGGAGGGCTAATTGAGTGGGTTATTCTATAAGAAACAAGTAGGGTTCTTAGTAATTCTTGCACTGATGATCTGGGGTGATCTGTGTGCTTTTTATGGCTGTGTGTAATTTGATGAAATTAAGTTTTAAAAGCAAAACATTTACTCCTGCTGGCTAGACCTGACACACACATAGAAAACAAAAATATTGAATTAGAGTTATTCACTGGGGGCTAGAACATCAGGCTCCTCCTACCTCTACTACTTGCTGAATCAGTGGTTGTGGATGCATCACTGTCACATGGGACAAGATGCATTGTAGGAAAAAGAAGAGCAATAAACCTTGCTGAGATGGATATCACCAGGGGCCATAAAATTACCATGTGACTTGCAGGCTAATTTAGAAAAAAACTCCTAATAGTGAACAAAGGAGAGGGCACACCAGGACTACACATAAAAATTAAAACACTCTGCAAAACACATGTTTTTGCAAATTTTGACTGCACTACTCCTTTACTATGCATGATTAGAAGATGGGCACTGTGTGTGTGCAAATAGTCAAGGGTTCCACAGACAGCGTGTGCCTGTTATGGTCAGTAGCAGAATGTGCCTAGTATAAGGGGACGTGATGCCTGGGAGGCAAGAAGCTTGGGCAGTGGCAACAACTGGATCACCTGAGCAGCAGGGTAAACATACCATCAGACTAGGACAGAATAAACTTGCAGTAAGATTAGGGTAGTGGTTATTACCAACCTAACTAATGAGATTACAAATTTGTAAAGGCACAAAAGGTATGCGCACTCACCAGATCTCGAATGGATCTGTTCCCCATGTTGGTATTTTTGGCCTTTAATATAACATAGAGGATTCTGTATGATCACTCATACACAGAAAGGATATTTTTCACTCAAGAGGTTTCCGTGGTAACCAGAGACCTCGAGAGTGCAACTCGAGAGGTCTGTTACCACGGAAACCTCTAGAGTTAAAAAAATATCCTTGGAGTGTATGAGCAATCATACACAATCTTTTATAGAGTATAGTCACTCATTCATTTAAATGCTGTCCTTACTTTTGTGTTTTTTAGCCTCCCCAGAGAGCTTACACTGCTGTGACCATTCACCCAGTATAGAAACATAGAAGTTGACTGCAGATAAGGACCGCAAGGCCCATCCAGTCTACCCATTTCTTTTTCTACCTTATGAATATGCCATCGTCTTTTGCTCTGTCAATGACCTATCTATTCATACTCATCTGTATTGCTCCCTTATGCCTATCCCATGCCTGTTTGAAGCCCTGCACTGTATTCATATCCGCCACTTCCTGAAGTAGGCCATCCACCATCCTTTCTGTGAAAAAGAACTTCCTCACATTACCCCTTAATCGGCCTCACTCTAATCTCATGCTGTGTCATCTTGTCCTGCTATTTTTCTTATATTGAAACATGTTAGACTCTTTCACCTTGTTAATGCCCTTAAGGTGTTTGAATGTTTCAATCATATCACCTCTCTCCCTCCTTTGCTCTAGGGTATACATATTGAACTCCGTTAATCTGTCCTCGTATGTTTTCTGATGCAGTCCCTGCACCATTTTGGTTGCCCTTCTTTGGACTGCCTCAATTTGGTTAATGTCCTTGTGAAGGTGTGGCCTCCAGTACTACACTCAGTACTCCAGATGGGGCCTATCCAGTGTCTTGTAAAGAGGGATTATTACCTCCCTCTTACAACTTGTGATTCCCCTACTAATACACCCCAACATCCCCCTAGCCTTACCTACTGCTTTAGTGGTCTGCTTGGATGATTTCAGGTCATCTGTGATGATGATGCCCAAGTCTCTTTCTTCCCTTGTGACTGCCAGCAACTCCCCTCCCAGCCAGGCTTCAGGATTTATCTTCCCTATGTGCATGATTTTGCACTTCTTTCCATTAAACCCCAGTTGCCACACTTCTGACCATTTTGCCAGTTTATCTAGATCTCTTCTCATTCTGCCCACCCCATCTGGATCATCTACTCTGTTGCAGATCTTGGTGTCATCTGCAAACAGACAAACCTTACCCTCCAGTCCATCTGCAATGTCACTGATGAAGATATTGAAGGCAGCCCCCAAGACTGATCCTAGGGTACCCCACTTGTTGCATCTCTTCTGACTGAATACCGTTTACCACCACTCTCTGTTTTCTGCCTGTCAACCAGGTTGCCACCCAGTTGACCAACTTCTGACCCACCCCGAGCCTACCCAGCTTATTAATCAATCCTGTGTGGAACAGTATCAAAAGCTTTGCTGAAGTCAAGGTAGGCAACATCAACTGCTCTCCCTTAGTCCACCACTCTGGTTACCCAGTCAAAGAAATCTATGAGATTAGTTTGACAGGATCTTCCTGTTGTAAACCCATGCTGTATTGGATCCTGTGCACCTATGGATTCCAGGTGTTGCACTATCCTTTCCTTAAGGAGTGCCTCCATAATCTTGCCCACTACTGAGGTAAGACTGACTGGTATGTAGTTCCCTGCCTACTACCTGCTACCACTCTCGTGGAGTGGGATCACATGAGCCCTTCTCCAGTCTTCTGGGACCTCTCCTATGCTCAGAGACTCACTAAACAGTTCTTATAATGGCTCTGCTAGTTCCACCCTTAGCTTCTTTAGTACCCTGGGATATATGCCATCAGATCCCATTGCCTTGTCCACCCTGAGCTTATAGAGCTCTTATAGGCCCCTTTCTTTTGTGAAGGGATATGATAGAAGGCATACTTAGGATGGCAGAGAAAGGGGAGATACCGTTGATGGGGGACCTTAATGTGCCAGATGTTAACTGGAGCACTTTTGCGGCAGCCACATCCAAAAGCGGGGCCATTCTTGATGCCCTTCAGGTGGCATGCCTCAAACAGCTAGTTCAGGAACCCACTCGTGAGGGAGCAATCTTAGACCTCATACTCTCAAATGGGGACAGTGAGAGGATCTCAGATCTAGAAGTGGGTAGCCATTTGGGAACAAGTGACCACCAAACAGTGCGGTTGACAATAAACTCTGCTACAGAGTCAAGCCATACAAAAGTGAGGGTTCTGGACTTCAGGAGGGCTGACTTAAGATGGGAGAGTGCCTTAGAAAAGCACTAGCAAACAGGCTAGAAGGAGGGGTGGAGCAACAATGGGCAAATATCAAAACTGCCATCACAGAGGCAACAAGCCTTTGTGTGAAGCAAATAAACAAATCAAAATGAAAGAAAAAGACACTCTGTTTCTCAAAAGAGGTGGCGGTGAAGGTTAGGGAGAAAAAGATAGCATTTAGGAAGTATAAGGAAACACAGAAGGAGCAGGATAGAGAACTGTACCAGTTAAGGCAGAAGGAAGCAGGGAGGGTAGTCAGAATAGCAAAGGCACAAACTGAGGAAAAGATAGCTTTCAGTTAAGAAGGGATAAAACCTTTTATAGGTATATCAGGGCGTAGAAAGACAAAGGGAGGGATAGTGAGGCTGAATAGAATGGATGGTGGGTGGGCAGAGAGTGACAGTGATAAAGCAGGGATACTGAATGAATACTTCTGTTCAGTATTCACAAAAGAGGAAGTGGGGGAGGTGCCTAATCCAATTAACAGAAACACTCTGGAGAGGGGGGTTGATCCCAGTCCTTTCACAGAAGAAAGGGTTCTGAAAGAACTCCTAAAACTGAAGGTGGACAAAGCAATAGGGCCAGATAGAATTCACCCCATAATTCTAAAAGAATTAAGCAGAGAACTAGTGACACCACTGACTACGCTTTTTAACAAATCATGGGAGGATGGTGTGGTACCTGAGGACTGGAAGAAGGCAGATGTGATTCCCCTTCACAAAAGTGGGACCAAGACGGAGGCAGAAAAGTACAGACCTGTCAGTTTGACCTCTGTGGTAGGGAAAGTGATGGAATCACTTCTGAAGGAAAGAATTGTTGAATACCTAGAGGCCAGTGGGGCACAGGACCCAAGGCAGCATGGGTTCACAGCAGGAAGGTCATGTCAGATGAATCTAATTGATTTCTTTGACTGGGTGACCAAAGTAGTAGACCAGGGAGGGGCTGTGGACATGGCCTACCTAGACTTTAGCAAGGCATTTGACACAGTCCCGCACAAAAGATTAGTAGTCAAATTAACCAGCCTGGGAGTGGGTCCCAAGGTGGTAGCCTGGGTAAAACATTGACTGAGCAACAGGGCACAGAAAATAATTGTAAATGGAGTCCACTCTGAAGAAAGAGGGGTTACTAGTGGGGTACCGCAGGGTTCAGTACTGGGTCCAGTCCTTTTTAATGTCTTTATAAGTGACATTGCAGAGGGACTGGAAGGAAAAGTATGCCTCTTTGCAGATGACACAAAGATCTGCAACAGGGTTGATACACAAGGCGGTGGAAAGGATGAGAAGGGACTTGGCAAGGTTGGAGGAATGGTCAGAAGTATGGCAGCTTGGATTCAATGCAAAGAAGTGCAAAGTAATGCACCTGGGAAACAAAAACCCAGGGAAGATTACACAATGGGGGAGGTAGTAACAACAACAAAAATGGAAAGAGACCTAGGGGTAATCATATCAGATGACCTTAAGGTTGGCAAGCAATGCGAGAAGGCAGTAGGGAGGGCTGGGGGGGGTACTGGGATGTATAGGGAGAGGTATCACCAGCAGAAAACAGGAAGTTGTTATCCCCCTGTACAGACAGTTGGTGAGACACCATCTGGAGTACTGCATCCAGTTCTGGAGACCCCATCTCCACAAGGACATAGACAGGATGGAGGCACTTCAGAAGAGGGCAACTAAAATGGTGCAGGGTCCGCAAGAGAAGCCATATGAGGAGAGACTAAAGGAGCTTAATATGTATACCCTTGAGGAAAGGAGGGAGAGGGGGGACATGATAGAAACTTTTAAGTACCTCAGTGGAATCAACAAAGTCCAAGAGGGTAGCATCTTTCAGAAAAAGAGATGTGGAAGAACAAGGGGACACTATTTGAAGATAGATGGGGGACAGCTCAGGGGCAATGTGAGGAAATATTTTTCACAGAGAGGGTGGTGGACGCATGGTACAGCCTTCCTGAGGAGGTTGTGGGGTCTAAAACTGTGGGAGAATTCAAGAATGCATGGGACAGACACAAGGCAATTTTTGTGAGGCGTAGGAAGAAATAGGCTGTTGGATAAATAGGATCTGCAGCTTATCCTCTAGGTAGGGAAATGGGCAGACTAGGTGGGCCAAGCGGTCCTTATCTGCTGTCAAAGTCTATGTTTCTATGTTTAAGGGACTAGTGCACACCTCCCTCCACCTGTGTCCATTGTGCTGAGCTGTGGGTCCTGCCTTACCTTCTCTTCAGTAAATAATGAGCAGAAGTAGCTATTTAGGATAGATGCTTTTACATGGTCCTCCTCTTCACACACACCCTTATCCCCTTTGATCTTAGCAATACCCCCTCTGGACTTTCTCTTTTCACTAATGTATCTATAGAAAGTCTTGTCACCTTCTTTTACTGTTTGTGCTAGTGTTTCCTTGGTTTGGGCCTTTGCCTGCCTTACTGCCTTCCCTGCTTCCCTTAGGGAAGGTTGGTATGCCTCCCTTTCTTCATCCCGCTGCATTCCCTTATATTTCCTGAAGGCCAGCCTCTTGGCTCTGACCTTTTCTGCTACTGTTTTTGAGAACCAAAGTGGTTTCCTTCTTCTTTTGCACTTCCTTTTCTCTCTAACACAATGGGATGTTGCTTCAAGTATTGCATCCTTAAGGCTTGCCCACTTTGCCTGTACCCCCTCACCTGTATTTCTTCTTACCAGGGCTAGCTTAACTCTGTTGGCCATCTTATCAAAGTCAGCTCCTCCGAAGTCCCATAGTTTTGCCTTGGAATGGGATGATTTAGTTCTAATGGCTAAATTGAACCATACCATGTGATGGTCACTGGCCCCCAGGTGACCTTCTACCTAGAGATCTGTGATCCTTTCCCCATTAATCAGTACTAGATCTAGGATAGCCCTGTCTCTTGTGGGTTGTTACACCAGTTGTTTGAGGTCCTCCCTCTGCAGGGAATCCACTATGTGTCTAGTTCTGGCAGATGTTCCTGCTGGTATTAATCAATCTGTATCTGACATGTTGAAGTCTCCCATTATCAGAACCTCCCCTTTAGCTGTCATGTTTTGTATATCTTCTAACAGTAATGTGTCTATGTCCTCCCCCTGGTCTGGAGGCCTGTAGACAACCCCAGTTTGTATGGCTGTTCCATTTCCTGTTTCCAGGGTGACCCATAGTTCTTCTGGCTCCTTATGTGTATTCTGAATTTTGGTACCTTAGATATTTTCATTGATATAAAGGGCTACTCCACCCCTACTTTTTGCACCTCGGTCTCTTCTGAACAGTACATAGCCAGGTACTGAAGTCTCTCAAGTGTGGTTACTGGTAAACCATGTCTCGCTAATGGCTACTATGTCCAGTTCAGCCTCTGTCATTATTGCCTGCAGGTCTGGGATCTTGTTTCCCAGACTGCAAGCATTTGTATACATGATTTTCCATTGGCCAGATTTCGGTGTGTTAGTTGTTGGTTGAGGTCTGGCATTTCCCCTGTGCTTCGTATGGGGAGCCAGACCTTTTTCCTTACCTGGTGATGCAAATGAACTACAAACATGCTGAACTCCTGTTTCACCACTAACTGAGGGGGAGGGGTGTTCTTCCCATTCGATGTATCGGGTGCTGCACCCCTCTTCCCATTTGCTAATTTAAATATTCTGCAAAGACGTCAAACTTCTGCCCCAAATGCACTGACTCCCTCCTTAATCAGATGCAGTCCATCAAATTTAAAGAACTTTCACTCCCAAAACTGTTGCCAGTTCTCTACAAATGTGTGTCCTTTTTCCTGGCACCAGCCCTTGAGCCACATGTTTAGCTCTCCTATCTCCCCTTCTCTGACCTTCTGTCCTTCTGCCCCCTCTCCCAGACTGGCAGGATCTCAGAGAAGTAGATGCTGGATGAAATGGATGATAGTTTGTCACCCAGCCTGGTCACGTGTTCCTCGATCTCCACAACTGACCGGCTGGTGAGATCGTTAGTCCCTATGTGTACCAGGACATCAATGTTTTCTCCTGCTTCATGTACAGTTTTAGCAATGTAGTCAGTGTCTCTCCATGTTGATGTGCCTGGGAGACATCTGACCATTACCTCTGGCTGGAGATAGGTATCAACTCCCCGAATCATGGAGTCTCCTATGATCAGAAGTTTTTTTGATTTCCTTTTTTGCTTTTTTTGTTTTGGTTCCTCTTTTAGGTGAGTTTTGTTGCACTAGCTCCTGTGCTGCAGTGTCCTGCTCTGCAGTGTCCTCTGCCCCTTTGTTTGATTTCAGAGATAGAGGCAGATACCTGTTTGTAGTTTTTATATGGTTTGTGGAGGTGATATGTTGGAGAGCACCGAGTGATGGGGCACCTGATTTGCCCCTCCTAACCACCTTCCAACCTCCTGGACCAACTACCCTCTGCTGTTGAGATGCTTCTGTTGGATTTTGGGGAAATGGCAGGCGGTTCTTATAATATAATTCCTCCTGAATATGCAATTTGAAGCGCTCAATCTCTGCCCATGCTGCCTGGAGCTGAGCCCTTAGATCTCCAATGGCTCAGCATGTAGGACAATGTCCTAAATCCTGTAAAACTGACCTTCTGAAAAGTGTCCCACAGTACCTGCAGTTAATAATATCCATTGCAGGTAAGTTGCTGGGTTTATAACCTGGTCAGAGTAATTAGGAGGAGGAAAATGAAAGCAAAAGTTTGATTTTGTGCTTTGTTTGTTTTTGTATAACTTGTTATAACAAGTTAAATTACTTGTGCTCCTGTAAATGAGGTCACTGTGTGGATACCCCTCTGATCCACCCCTTCCTGCTTTGCTACAGGAAATGTCACAACTGTGCTACCCTATAAAAGGAAAGTAGTGTGGGGTGGTTGGGGATGGGGGTGGGTGGCTGGGCCCTTCCCTTGCTGAAAAAGAAGAACCACGGATGAAAGAAACAAGGAGGTAAGAGCAGAAACAATCAGCAAGCAACAAATGCAGTAGCCCTGAAAGCTTATCCTAATAATAGATAAAACTGTAAAACCTGTATAGCACTACCTGTAATAATTTCACAGAAGATATACCCTGTAAGAAACACTTTGCTACAGAGAAAAATAAAGCAGTAACAGAAGATATACCTTGCAAAAGACAATTTGAATCAGAAGATTACAGTAGTAATCTGTAAGCACACACCTGTAGGCACACCCTGTAATAATGCAGCAGAAGGTATACCCAGCAACAACAATCTGAATCAAAGAAAAATAAAGCAATAAAATGTTAGCAACAAACAGCAACAATCCCTGTGAGTATAAAAGAAAATAATAACACGCAGTAAATCTGCCTAGTCAAAAGAAGCCTTAATCCTTTTCCTTGCACTGGTAAGGTTCTTTGCTCTGTCCTTTCAAGCAACTTAGATCCCAGGTCAGAAGGACGTGCATGCATGACAGCGTTTTAAGTTGTTATGCTGCACTAGCTATGTAGCTAATGCAGCATAACAAACTAGCTGACATAGCCAGTGCAGCATAACGACAATTTTGAAGGGATGGATTTCCATCCCTAACAATGCTCTGTCATACACTGTAACATAATAAACTCAGTTTGAGCAAATCTGAACCTGGTGTGTGCACAGTGCTTTTGTGCATTTTCTCTATTATCTGCCTGGCTACAGCACCTTTATTAGCAGAGTGTGTGTACTGCACTTCTGACTCGTTTGGATTACAAATTTATGTTTGATTCCATTTGCTTCTGATATAAAAAGTGCTAACCAAAAAGTCAGTCAGGTGGGGTAAAAAGCAAGCTTGTAAATCTGTAACTGTACCACCACAGATCCTGAACACCATGACATCAGGCTTGCAACAGTCTTTAACTTACCTGAAAACCCAGTAGTTAGAACAGGACTGCAGTTCAAAAACAAAAGTGATTGCTGTGAAAGTTAATTCAAACTGTAGGGATGTGCTACTGAGGGTAGTGAGAGGACACAGAGTACAGTAGGCCTTGACTGCAGTCTTGTGTGTGGGTGTTCAGAGGCCTAGTGCACTAGCTCTGTGGAGAGGCCTGGGCATCAGAGAAGCACGTTTCTTGGGGTGAGACACTTAATAACAGTGAAAGTAATAACTGTGTTGCTACTGCCAAAAATCATTACTAGACCTTTTTGCAAAACCCCTGTTCCCTTGGCAGGACCAGCAGTGCTAATTAATAATCTGTTGTTAGTTTCTAAAATTGTGGTGTGTGAGCATATTATTACTAATCTACCCTAACTGGGACAAAAGTGTTTGAAATTGCAGTTCACATGTGGGCACTGGTGCAAACTGGTTCTCGGGTGCTGCCTGTTAGATCTTGGGTAGGTGGGTTCGTACTGCATCCCAGGGGGTAGTATTCTACTTGTGATCAGGCTCACTATTTCCTTCTCTGGGTGGATGCACCATGATATTCCCCTAGTTCCTCATCCAAACCAACCCCCTCCCAACATGAGGAGTTGAACGAGCCCTGGCCCCTCAAACGTGCTTGGCCACCACGGGTGCAAGGCAAGGGCAGTAACCATGAAAGTAATAACAGTAAAAACTGCATGGTGACCCGGTTACAGTTACAAGAGACCTGCTTTAACCTTTCTATGGGTGAAGGCACCAAGCTATTTTTTACCTTAATTATGGATATGAACTCCCCCAACAATCAAGGAGATAAAAGGACTAAGGGCCCTGAACCATTTGAAGACCAAGATAGGGGTAGTCGCTGCAATATCTACTGCAAGCCAGTTGCATTTGTAAGGCAGCTGGCCCGATAGCTTCTAGCCTCCATTACAACAGAAGAGGCACGAATGAATTGGATGGAGGAGGGAAAGATGAGGCAAAAAGCCAATACACTATCTAAAAGTTCTTGGCCCTGACAGTAAAGAGAGGGATAGAGGAAATGTCAGGAAGAGGACTTGAGATGGATGAATGGAGGGAGCAGGTAGGGGAGTAGGGGATGATGAAGACCTGATAGGGGAAATTCAACAAAACAGAGAAAAGAGCAGCAGTGTTACAAGTCTCTAATGATAAGATAGATGGTAGTAGTAAAAGTACTGCAAAGTCGTGCTAAGGCAACAGAGGAAAAATGCAAACCATGCTGGCTTGTCTGATTCCAAAAATGTATTTTATTGCAGGGATCACTGATATTGCAGCACTCCCCTCATGCATTTGCCAAGTGCTTTCGAACACAACTGTGCTCTTTCTCAAGGCATGTAGGTGGCTTGAACCAGCATCCTATTTAAAACCCACAATTAACTGCACTTAATAAATACATACAGTAATTGACACACATTGAGAACATGAATACCAAGCATCATGAAAAACGTCATAAAAAACTTCATAAATGCATAAATAAATCTTAACGTAGCAACAGAACAGCAGAAAACTATACATAACGTTTTAACAATAATGTGTATAAAGCATCATTCAAATAATACACTGTTTGCACCTTAAAGGATATTTAATTTGTACTTCCGATGTACCTTAGGAGGATTGTATGTGTGTGTGTCGGGGGGGGGGGGAGACAATTGTAGTGATTAAATAATTTGAGTTTGAATCACAAACAGTTTAGTAGAATGTTTCTTAATATACTGGCTTATATTATAGTTTGATCAGTGACTGATCCATTTTTTAAAAAGCTTGTCATTATTAAATCTTAAGTACCAAAAGATCAGAAAAAATGAGTGTAGACCCATTTCATGTAGTACCTCTAGATTTAGCATATTTATCATTATTATTACCATCGGTGAATTACCGGCATCATCTATAAAACTTATTTTTCTTTTCTGATGTACAACTTGTAATTGTTTAGTGTACATTTGCAGGAGTCTCAATGGATACCCATTTCATCATTGGAGGTCAGTGACCTTGCTCATGGCCAAAAAAAATGTTCACAAACAGTGTTGGCTCCACCCTTTTTTGGATTTAAGGTTGAGGCTGCAAATTGCCATCTTTAACTGAGGGAAGTCACCAATCCTGCTAAAGGTCATGTATGTTTAAATTGCAAAAAGCTTTAAAAAAAACTCAAAAGGACTGGCAAAAGATTTTGAAAAAGACTCTGAGATAAGGTGGGGGGGTGGGGGGCACATAGGGAGAACACATAAAATGCAAATAAAGTAAACATATTTATAACATGGTATTTAAGGTGCAACTACCTTCTTTCCCAAGTCAGTTAACAGGCTTAAGTATAACCTATATTGTATCACCAGAGATGTGGAGGTACTTCAAACGTCTCATTAAGTCCAAACCCTTCAATGGCTCTTAGTTGATACTACCAAAAAAAACATTCATTTCTCAATAATATATTATCAATGTGAGGCATGATAACATATTATTGAGAAAAGAAAGTTTTCCTATGCACCCCCACTCCTCTACCTTATATGAGTCTTTTTTGAAAGTCTTTTGCCAAGTTCTTTTAAAGTTTTTTAACGCTTTTTGCAATTTAAACATGCATGACCTTTAGCAAGATCGGTGACCTCCCTCAGTTCAAGATTGCAATTTGCAGCCTGTACCTTATACCTCAAAAAAGGGGGAGCCAACACTGTTTATGAAAAAAAAAATTGTGGCCATGAGCAAGGTCACTGACCTCCAATGATGAAAAGGGTATATATTGAGACTCTTGCAAATGTACACCAAACGATTACAAGTCATACATCAGAAAAGAACAATAAGGTTTATGGATGATGCCAGTAAATTACTGATGGTAACAATAATGATAAATTTACTAAATATAGAGGTTCTACATGAAATGGGTCTGCCACTGTTGGATCCTATTTTTTCCGATCTTTTGGTACTTAAGATTTTATAATGACAAGCTTTTTAAAAAATGGATCTGGTCAATCTGCAATAGAAGCCATTATATTAAAGAGCTACTGACGCCTCAAAAGAAACTTTAAAAAACATAATAATTAGGTACAGTTCTGCTTGCATTCCAATTATATTTTATACATTTCCCTTCCCCATAATTTATTACTAAGGAAATGTGTATGAATATGTGATCGTTGTCCCTCAGAGTTTATTTTAAGTTCATCTGCCTCTATAGCGTATTCCCTACTCCGTGTCATAATCCTGTGTTGTGACATCACAGTCTGTTGCCATGGGAGTAACTGTGAGGTCATAAGCAGTGCTCTATGACTTCAGATAGGGAGAAAGCAACAGGATGAACTCTTTAGAAGCAGAAATCCTGTTTTCATACAAATGACCTCAGTAATAAATAATGGGGAGTAAAAATACAGAACTAATAGGAAATACAAGCTAGACTGGGTCTAAATATTATGTTTTGTTAAAGTTCACCTGAACACATCACCAGTTCTTTAAGAAACATTGTACTAAACCCCTTGTGATTCTAATTTGAAGTATTTAATCACTACACATGCCTCCCCCCCCACACACACACATACACACGCACACACAATCCTCCTAAGGTACATGGGAAGTACAAATTAAATATCCCTTAAGGGGCAAACAGTGTATTATTTGAATGATGCTTTATACACATTATTGTTAAAATATTATGTATAGTTTTCTTGCTGTTCTGTTGCTATGTTAAGATTTATTTATGCTCTCATGAAGTTTTTTTATGATGCTTTTTCATGATGATTGGTATTCACATTCTCAGTGGATGTCAATTATGTATTTATAAATTGTAGTTAAATATGGGTTTTAAATAGGACACTGGTTCAAGCCTCCTACATGCCTTGAAAAAGAGCACAGTTGTGTTCGAAAGTGCTTGGCAAGTGCGTGAGGGGAGTGCTGCAACACCAGTGACGTCTACAATAAAATACGTTTTTGGAATCTGACAAGCCAGCATGGTTGGCATTTTTCCTCTGTTGCCTTAGCATGACTTTGCTGTACTTGGAAAGAAATTGGTCCTAGTCTGGAGCTTGGTTGTCCATCCTGGTAGCTGCCTTCCTGTTGCTAGTAGTAGAAGTCTCTTTTCATACAGGATAAAAGCTACTAGGGCTGGGATGCCCTATGTTCAAATGTGTCCTGTTGCACAGATTGGAGAGAAGGAGGGGAAGGGATTAAGAAAGGAGATAAGAAAGGGGGAATGTAGAAACATAAATTTGAATGATTATAAGCCACAGTCTTAAGTCAGCTTATCTGTTGTAGACAAAAAGATTGTGAGTAAGTCATTGGCTTTGCTTTAGGAGAAAAGCAACGGAACAGTGATGCACAGTCAAACATGACAAGAGCTGTTATTGCTGTAATTGGTTATCTTTTTGTTAAATGTAGAAACATAGGCTCTGATGGCAGATAAGAGCTGATTGGCCCACCAGGTCTACCCATTTTTCCCTACCAACATTCTCATCGCAGACCCTACTTGATCTATAGTTCTTTCCTCCCCTCCCTGTCCTTTTCACTATGATTCCTATGTGCCTATCCCATGCTTTCATGGACTCCACCACTGTTTTTGCCCCCACCACCTTCACTCTAAGGCTGCTCCAGACATCCACCACTCTTTCTGTGAGGATGTACTTTCTCACATCTCTCCTGAATCTACCCCCTTCCAGCTTCACAGCATGTCCCCTTGTTCATAAACACAGAAACATAGAAGCTGTTGGCAGAAAAGGACCTCATGTCCCTCCTAGACTGCCTCAAGTCCCTGCCTACTGTGCTTCCGTAGACCCTAATTGATCTCGGCCTTACCAACCCCACCCCACCCTGGTACTAAGATCCCTTGTGCCTATCCCATGCATGCTTGAACCCTGTTACATTTTTGGTACCCACCACCTCTGCTGGTAGGCTGTTCCAGGTGTCTACCACCCTTTCCGTAAAGAAGTATTTCCTCACATTTCCTCTAAGTTTCCCCCTTCCAGCGTCATATCATGCCCCCCTTGTCCTTGAGCATTTCTTTCTGTGCAGAATGCTACCTTTCTGTACCTTATTGATACCTTTGAAGTATTTGAATGTTTCTATCATGTCCCCCTTTCTCTTTTCTCCTCCAGAGAATACATATTTAATTCCCTGAGTCCTTCCTTGTAGGGCTTCTGATGCATGCCATGCACCATTTTGGTTGCCCTTCACTGTACTGTCGCCACCTAATCTATGTCTTTCCTGAGATGGGGCCTCCAGAACTTGACATAGTACTCCTGGTGGGGCCTCACCATTGATCTGTATAGGGGTAACACTACCTCCCTCTTTCTGCTGGTGATATCCCTCCCTATGCACCCCAGCATTCTATTAGCATTTCCCACTACCTTATCACACTGTTTTACTACCTTCAGGTCAGAATATGTGATGACCACCAGATCCTTTACTGTTTTGTGGGTGGGTGGGTGTGTGTGTGTGTGTGTGTGTGTGTGTGTGTGTGTGTGTGTATATATATATATATATATATATATATATATATATATATATAAATCTAGACTTTTTAGGTTTTCTCCCTGTGTCCCCCCAGGGCCATGCCACATGGCTGTACATGTGCATGGAGGCATGTACGAACACCAGAAGCTGACTCAGCCCCTTCCACCCACCCTTACCTCCACCCCACACACTTACATTACCCCATGGAACCTCCACCCAGTGAGGATGGAACTACGGGAGACGCGACAACCCACCCCCACCACCCCCAGGAGAGGAAAGCAGCCTGACAGCTTGCTCAATCCCACTCCTTCCTCCCCCCATCATGCTGGCACCCCGATGACCCAAGGTTGTTCCCAAACCCAGGTTGTCGGTGCAGCGTGAGGTAAGGGGTCCAGCATGTCAATCCTCAGCACCACCAGACTGGCCCCTTTCCTGTTTATGGTTGATAACACCTCCCACCCAACAGATACACTTCCCTTAGGGTTTTGTGCCCCATGTGCATAATTTTGCACTTTTTGTCATTAAAGTGCAGTTGGCAAATCCTTAACCAGTCTTCTAGCTTTCTCAGATCCTCCTTCATCCCCCCCCCACCTGTGTCCACTCTGTTGCAGATTTTTGTGTGATCTGCGAACAGGCTTTACTTTCCTTCCAACAACTCTGTGATGTCACTAATAAAGACATTGAAGATGACCGGTCCCAGTACTGAGCCCCGTGATACCCCACTGGTTACCTAACCTTCTTCCAAGTGAACCCATTTACCACCACCCTCTGAGTTCTGTTTCTTAGCCAGTTTCATACCCATTTTAATATCCTCGGTCCCTTTTCCAGGCTGCCCAGTTTGTTTACTAGTCTTCTCTGTGGAGTGGTGTTAAAGGCCTTACTGAAATCCAGGTGAGCACCTTTTTTTCTGAAAAATACTTCCCTCCTATACCTTATTTATCCCCATGAGCTATTTAAAGGTCTCTATCATATCACCTCTCTCCCTCCCATCTTCCAGGGTGTACATATTGAGGTATTTTAGTCTCTCCTCATAGGGTTTTTATGAGCTTTATTTCTCAGCTGGGCATTTTTTTCTTTGTTAACCAGGTAAGGCCCACTAGGCACAAGTACTTCAAGGGTGATCCAGGAACTTTGGGCTGGTTAAATGACTTGCTCAGAGTCATACAGTATGCAGGTGGAGGTTGTGGGAATCAAACCCAGGTCAGATGGATGTACCAAACTCATTCACAGCTCGTTACTCTAACCTCTAGGCTATACTGCCATCCCCAGGGTATGGGAAGCATTGTTGTACGCCATCAACCCCCATGAGACAACTTGTTTTGTGGTTTCATCCTGCAAAGTGTGCATCTAGTTTGTGGGATAGAAAGGGTTAGGTTAATCCCTAACAGCATGGAGAACCATGAGGCATTTTCAAGGCAGTCCTGACCTTCTATCATCCAGGGACTGATGAGCTGATAAATGTTATGATTCTTCTATATGCAAAAAGGTCAGACTAAGCTTAGAAAAGGAGAGTGCATGTTTTACCAGCTGTTCTCCTCAATATGTCCTAATGCCAAGCATTGCAAATGTACAAGAATTTTAATTGAACAAAAATACATGGGCAACTGTAGCAGTAGCAACCTACAATGAGAACTGGCAGCACAGACGTCTGAACTGGATGAATATATGCTCGTCATCTCACAAAACATTTGGATAAAGTATATATGTTTATTCTTTGAAAAAAACTGTATTAATGCACCAGTTAGGGTTCAAGTTAATGTCACAGAAGTAGGGCAATGTGGCATTAGGGTTTTCAACCCTAACTCCCCAGCCTCACTCCCAAATAGCAAAAGGAAAAAAACATTAAGGTTTTGGGTCTCTGGAATCTTGGCAAATCAGTGGTGGGGCCTTCCTTGTGGTTTATTCTTCAGGTATTTTCCCTCTCCCCTCCCTTTCCCATTGCCTCCTCAACCCCCATTTCAACTCCATGGTTTTTCCCTTCTCCCTCTTCCTTTTCCTTCCTCCTTTCCTTCCACCCTCCTGTCCCCCTCATTCTTTTAGTTTTAGTTGTTTGCTCTTAGTTTTACTGTGCAACAATTTCATATGTGTGACTTTATGCAGTCTTACGGCTTATAGAATTAGTTGCTTTGTAGTTGAATTACAAAATCTTATGGAGAGCAGTTTTTTAGCAAATGAACTTAATAGCAAGAAATTAATTAACTATGAATTTAAATAATTTATTTTTAAAATGTTGACTGCATATATTTAGCTTGTCTCTAGTCTTGATCAAATGGTACAGGATTAGCCCTTTATCTGCTACTTGACATATTACTACTTGCTGTTTGTAATGTATACATGGCTTGGGTAGGTTCCTTTCCTCTCTGGTCTCTTAAATAATATTAAAAAAAATGTGAACATAAATTTCTATTGATTAGTTTGCTGAATACTTTGTATGTATTGTTTTCATGAATAGCTCCACCATTAGTTGTTACTTGAGTGTAGCTCAGGGTTGAGTGTTTCTTCTACCCTGTTAGTTTTTAGAAGCATATTCTTAATCAGTTTGTTATTGGGTTTACTTATGATGGGGTAATGTAGATATATAATTTAGTATCTTTCATGTTTTGCAGGAGCACATTTTCCTTGTTTCCTTTCTTATCTGCATTTTTCCCCCTTTTAACCCTTTTGCACTTTTTGGATATCATCTTAACTAGCCACCCCTCATACAGACCTAAGTTTCTAATACTGACTCTCCCTAAAACTGAAGTGGGTAATAACTTGTGTATTCAAGATATTTCCATAATTAATGAAGTAGTGTTACAGGTCAGGTATGACTGACTGGTCAAGCTCCACCCCCTGAAGAGGAAGCAGCATGCTTCAATACTAGGGTAGGTTGCCCCCAGATTCAAGTCAATTCAATTTTATTTTTATACTGGAAAGTATGTGAGCAAAAAAATGCCTATTTTCACAAAAGTCCAGTGGTACAGAAATGAGATGATATAGAGAAAAAGGTAAAAACAATATTTGCAAACTTTTGTGGTATTTACAATAGAAACAGTGTATGACAGGATCATCTAGATTAGAAAAAAACAATACAGAGCACCAGCAATAGAGCCAATATACAGATACATATAAACTCTAAGGTAACTCAAGGGTTGGTGAACATTCAGGGGGGTTACCTACCAAGGCAGATACAGGTGGTGGATTGGAGGAGGTGGTCCTTGAGAGAGGAGGTGAATGAGCCAATTGAACTACAGGCCTGAAGTTCAGGGGCAGTTAATTGTAAAACTTAGGGCCCTTGTATGTGAGGAAATTCTACGCATGCTTGGTGCGATAAAAAGGGGTGTCGAAGATATGACAGACTCTTGTACTACACTTGGGAACTGATAAGGGGAAAAGGGAGTTAACGCTGATCAGCAGCAGGTTACAGTGAACTTTGTATAGGAAAGAGAGCATTTTAAGTTGGAACCTGCCTTCAAGGGTGAGCCAGTTGAGGAAGGCATAGAGAGTACAGTGATGGGTCATCCAGGGGAGGCCAGTCATGAAGCATGTGATATAATTGTATATAAATCTGAGTTTGGAGAAAGGGGGATGTGTTGGGGGGGGTAGACAATAGAGCCATAATCAAAGAGAGTCAGGAGAAGAGAGCTGGCTAGGTGTAGTCTGGAGATGGGGATAATGAACTTTCTGATTCGGTATAAGAGACCTAGCCTCAAATGAATTCTCTTGATGAGGTTGGTAATATGGATGTTGTAGGTCAGGTAAGGGTCTAAGTACAGTCCAAGGTATTTGAATTTGTAGACTTGTTCTATGATGTTACCAAGAGTGTCTGAGAGGGATCAGCCCATGACTGGGGCTTTTCTTGGGCTAGAGAAGATCATAAACTTGGTCTTCTTGGAGCTGAGAACCATGCCTTTGTCAGGGAACCAAGTGTGAAGCTTGCTGAAGTCAGCTTGCAAGTTACTGAACACTGTGTCCAGGTTAGTGTTGCTGCCGTAGAGGGCTGTATCAGCAGCGTAAAGAACTAGTTGGGTGGTTTGGCAGATGGAAGGGAGGTTATTGATGAAGAATGAGAACAGGAGCGGGCCTAGGATGGAGCCCTGAGGTACTCCATATTTGACTGGACAGTCAGCAGAAAAATGACAGTTGATATTAGTTTTCTGCAATCTGCTGGAGAGATAGCTTCTGATCCATTTGACAACATGTTCAGATATGTATAAGCCCTTGAGGGTGTCCAGGAGAAGGCAATGGTCAACCAGGTCAAACGCCTTGGTCAGGTCCATGAAGACAGAGCCTGTGTACTGGCCCTTATTGCTTGCCTTGAGGATAACACTGGTGAACTTGACCAGGGCAGTTTCAGTGCTATGTCTGGATCGTAAAATATGCTGGGCAACAGACATCAAGTTATGACGGTTGAGGAAGGAGGTGAGCTGGGTATGAACAGATTTCAGTATTGGGAACTTAGAGGTTTGACATAGTTTTGCACATTGGTATGTTGGCACAATACATTTTACTTTTTATTACAAGATAATTGCATTTCCTTCTCCTTTAAATGTTGGTACTTTACATTTTTCCACCTGAACATGAGTGCAGCACAAAGAGGATTATAACACGGGAACTATACCCATCTGGACAACATTGATATGTGCATAGAGGATGCACCACAAAGGTTGTAGACTACGTAAGCAATAATGCCCAACAGAGTGGGCGGTATTGGGCAATACCGGACCGGCCAGGGGCGTAATGAGGCCCGACGCCGCAGGCGGAGGGCCTTATAGCCCTTGGGTCCGTATTGCCCATACTACCAATTCTGAGGGCATTATTGCGCTTAGAAAATGGGCACTGCATTTTATGTGCTTTAAATAAACAAGTTTGCATAACAAGACTTTTAATATATTAAGTATTTTATTTGTAGAGTTAAAAAAATAGTTCCTCCACGTGCTTTTTTTGTTGTTGGTTGTCATGGCAACCCTCCCCCTGCCCGCCCGCTACTGGCATACAGGGCTTGCGTTTGAAATTTCTTTGGGATCTTTTTTTAAAATACAGTCAAGGTTTGCCTTGGTTCTTTCATTTCTTTGGCTGCTGAATACAAGCAAGGATCAGTAGCAGCAGCGACCACGAAGAACTTCAACATCGCACCAAGTGGGACTTTCTGCATTTGAGGTGAGAGTGAGCGGCGGTGATTGCAGTTAGAGTCATTTCCTGCTGCACAGTAGCCAGTACTTAATAGCCCAGTGGTACGTTTTCATTACTTTACTGTTTATTTTTATTGTTTTGAGCTGTGTTCCGGAGGAGGGCTGCCTGAATGAATTAGAAATGAGGAGTGGAGGAGGGGCGCGAGAGCACAAACGGCTACTATGCCAGATTTGCGTGACCGAAAGGAGCCCGTTTCACCTAAATGTAGATTACAATTGCTGAATGGGGTAGTAAATTCTGGATTTAACTGCACCCTTTTGAAAAAGTGACAGTTTCTTGGTGTGTGTGCTTCCACAGACATGCTAGTTTGGTGCGATAATAACTTATTCTGGTAGCGCACCAGCGTGAACACAGACTTCAAACAAGTAAGAAGGCTTAAAATAGAAGAGGCGCTGTTAGGTGTGTGACCTGGTTTAGGCTGCAGTTGTGAAAATAATAACTATCTTCCTTGTGTGGTAAGAGAGATGGGCCTTGGACAAGAGTCTTAAATGTGGCATACAGTTAGTGTGATTGTGGCGTGACAGTCGGTCGCTATCTTTCCCTTTTTTTTCATCAGTCAGCTGTACCATCTGAACTGGTCTCTCAGCTAAGGGAAGAAATATGTGCATTTTAAATTTTAATGAGGTGTTGCAGCCAATTAGAAGTAGGTGAGCACCAGAGACATCCTGGGTGAAGGGGCATTGTAGACTGGTACATTTTGTTTCCTGGGCATCTATTGAAAGTTAATGTACCCCTCTGGCAAGGGTACTAGCCAATCAGATGCCAGGAAATAAAAAGCCCATTTTCTAATTATATTTATTTATTAGCTTTTGATGACCGGGTAAGTGCACTAAGCAAAAGAAACCTGCCTATTTTCAGGCACAACCTGGGAGAGTACAGTTACAGTAGTGCAGTAAAGACAACAATGACAACAATGAGGTGCAAAGATAACTGTCAGGACAAACTACTCAAACAGCATTAAAAAAAACAGAATAAGAATAACAGCAAGAATACTACAGGTTAGAGCAGTCATACAATTGTTGCAAAGATTGTTCAGTTAACAAGTCAATAGTCTTAAAAAGTGGTAAACAGGAGACATGTAGGCACATTTTCACAGTAGGAATACAGAAATGGGCAAGAGAGCACCTAGAGGGCAAGCAGTGGGCGCCACAAAACCTCAAGTGCAGTCACAGTGACCAGGGGCATTAAGGAGGGAAAAAAAGAGCATGCTTAAAAGCTAGGTGAGATGAGGAGTTCTTAACATGAGGGGGAAGTGAGTTCCAGAACCGCAGGACAAAATATGAGAAAGCCTGCTCGCCCATTTTAGTGAAGCAAGGCTGAACAGCAAGCAAGGGGAAGGCAGAGGACCTGAGGGCACGAGAGTGAGAGACAGGGATAAGCATGGCACCCAGAGCCGCAGGGTGAGGTGTTTTAGTTAAAGAGTCAACAAAACAACCTAGTGCATATGAGCTAAGGGTATTGGGAGGCAGCCGATTTAAGGCAGAGTAAAGTCAGCAGTGGTGGGTCAGACATGGAGCCGATAAGGTGAATCTACAGATGTTGTTGTACGTAACATCCCACTTATAGAGTACCATGGCATTGGCATGAGACAGGACTGGGAGAGCATATAGCAGTTGTGGAAGTAACACACCTCTCGCAACAGCAATCCTGGTGGCCGGAGTAAGTGAGTGGCACACTCTGTAGGCTGCATCAATCTTAGAGTTAACTGAGTGACAGACCTCATTGACATGTGCAGCAAAATCCAGAACCAGGTCAAGCGTTACCCCTTGGTATTTGAAAGATAATGTGTTAAAGACTAGCTTTACGATGGGCTTATGCACATGTCCAGAGCATCTGGGCAAAACTGTCTTCTTCAGAAAGAGGTTCCATGGGTACATCTTTCAACTCTGTGTCCAAAACAGGAGTATTGTCAGGAACAGCATAATGTACTCCAGTCTCTAGCTTTGCATCCTCCAGTATGGGCTCCACTTAAAAGTCCACAGGTGGTATATTTTGAAGGTCAGCTGGTTGTCTTCCAGTTACACATGGTACTGCTTTAGGATTCAAGGCATGAATAATGGCTAGGGGCCCTTGCTCCAAAGGTAAACATTCAGATGGCTATGGATTTCCCTGAGTACGGCAAGTTATAGTCCCCAACTTCCATATGCCATAGGAGGTCAGAAATTCTTTCACCTGCCAGTTCTCAAAGTCTCTTCCTTGGTCAGAATGAATTCACTGGGGTATACCAAAATGGTTACTGTACTGTTGCAAGATTTAGATTACACTGCTAGCCTTTTGATCTTTGACAGGATACGCCTGCATGTAGCGAGTGTAATGGTCTATTAACACTAGAATGTTGGCCACATTTCTTGCTGTCAGAACAAATTAGTATAGTTTGAGGTACAGCAGTGCCAGCCAGGATGCAACACAGTAATGCTGCAGTATATCACAAAATGCTGCATTATACTGCAGGAAAGAGTGTAATTCAATAGCAATTAAGCTCTTTTATCATGTAGAATTTTGTGACATGTCATTTATTGTGTTGTATCATGCCTGGCTCAGCTGTATGTAATCATAACATTTTCCTATGGATAAAGGTTAGTGTTTGTTTCTTTTAGCTTTTTTGTCCTTGTTTTTTTATTATTTGTATTTTGTTATTTGGAGAACAATGTTGTGTTTTGTGGTGTCAGAAGGAACAACTCAGAATAGCTAATGTGAATCTACTAAAAGAGAACATATTTCTGAAAGATTAATGCTAAACAAGTTGAAAATAAATTATGGTTTTCTAAACAGCCAGAATAAGAGTATTTGGTATCATAAAGAAAAAAAAAAGCTCTAAAACAAAAGACTGACTGCTACCCTGAGTCTGAGATTCGATCTGATAAGAATGGGTGTCAGTTTTCATACATTATGGGGCCCTGCACAGACAAAAAGAATGTATGTTTCTTGGTTCTGTATAAAAATCTCAAAAGTTGTCCATACGCAAGTTATGATTTTTGAAGGAAGAATGTTCCAGCTGTATAATGAACCAACTTTTCAAACTGAGTGACATTTAAAACTTCAGTTATTGTCAATAATTAGTATCTCGTAAGGCATAAGCGATAAGTCCATCAAGTTCAATCAGTCAATCAAGTTTTATTGTTTCGCTAAATAGCCATTACAAATTACAGTCATTACAAAAAATAATTAAAACATTATACACACATGGTTTCAAAATATTTCAGAGTTCCCCTAGTAGTACATATCATCTATTTCATTACATTATTCATTGCACATTGCCTGTTGTTTACATCAATCTTGGTGCTTATTTTACAGAATTCTGCTTTTAATTTTGCTAACTGAAAAGAAGAATTTTGTTATCCTTTCTATGGTCCATACCCATCAAGTTAGAACTTTGACTAACCAGCCTTCATTGAAATGTCTAAACAAGTGACACATGGAGCACCAGTGTTGCTGTGTGGATTTGTGGACGTCTGAAAGAAAAACCTTTTGCTGTGTTTTTAAGATCAAAATGCTTTAGGCCAAGGTTAACAATGTCCATTTAGTGCCTGCTACATTTTAGACACTAGAGCATGTAACTGTCATAAAAAAGACAAGAGCTTAGATCCTTTGGCCCAGATATTGAGACTGCGCCAGGCTGTGGTGCAAGCCTGGGTGCAGCGCAACTTGGCTGTGCTGGGGCATTGACAGGGTGATATTTAACGGAGCTGCGCTATGGCACAGCAGCATTGAATATCGCACCCTGGCCACCCGCAGTGCGCATGGCACAGTGGCACTGCGCCAGCACAAGTGGCCAGAGTGGAGCAGTGGGATGCGCTGGTGCAAGTTCCGTTGCGCTAGGTGCAACAACTGCGATATTCAAAAGTGCACATGCAAATGGGGCCATAATGCATGCAAGGTGCAAATGGGGCTATTTGCATGTCATTATGGCCCTATTTGCATGCAGGTGTGCTGATCCCCGGCGACTTGTGCCTGGCGCCCTGCCAGGCTGCAGCTGTCGGGGACCGACGCCCGCTGCACAGCGCGGCAATGTGCCCCACTGCCCGATCATGGGCATACATTGAAAATGACATTCGTCCTATATCCCTGGTGGTCCAGTGGACCACTTGCAGCCTGATCACGGGCATAAGTATCAACATAAGTGTTCCATATCCCTGGTGGTCCAGTGGACCGCTCACAGCCCGATCACGGGCTTCAGTATGTAAAACATAGTCCAATATCCCTGGTGGTCCAGTGGACCACTCGCAGCCTGATCGCAGGCTTTAGTATGTAAAACATAGTCCAATATCCCTGGTGGTTCAGTGGACCGCTCGCAGCCCGATCACGGCCTTCAGTGTGTAAAACATAGTCCAATATCCCTGGTGGTCCAGTGGACTGCTTGCAGCCTGATCACGGGCTTCAGTATGTAAAAAAATAGTCCAATATCCCTGGTGGTCCAGCGGTACCCCCTCCAACCAACCCACTGATCCCCACCGCCCCGCTCTGCCCCACCGGTCAGCGGCAGGTGGCAGCACTCCAACGCCTGCCACCTCACCACCCACCACCTGACACCATAGGTAGGGCTGTACGCCCATTGGTCCCACAGTGTGAACCAATGGGCGTGCAACGCTATCGTACTACAGTCAGATATGTGAAAGGATCCATCCACATATCTGGACTGTATGAATCATGGGCTGCACACCCATTGGCTCACTCTGTGGACCAATGGGCGTACAGCCCTACCTATGGTGTCAGGTAGGGACAGGGTGGCAAGCGGGTTGGTGCTGCCGTCGCCCCGCTGACCGGGGTGGGGCTCAGCGGGTGGGAAGGGGGTACCACTGGACCACCAGGGATATTGGACTATTTTTTTACATACTGAAGCCCGCGATTGGGCTGCGAGCGGTCCACTGGCCCACCAGGGATATGGGACACTTATGTTGCTACTTAAGCCCGTGATAGGGCTGCAAGCAGTCCACTGGACCATCAGGGATATAGGACAAATGTATTTTGCAACTTATGCCCACGATCGGGCTGCAAGCAGTCCACTGGACCACCAAGGATATAGGACAAATGTATTTTGCAACTTATGCCCGCGATCGGGCTGCAAGTGGTCCACTGGACTACCAGGGATATTGGACATTTATATTTAGACATATGCCCACGATCGGGCATGGGGGGGCGCCACCACGAAGGTTCAGCCGGAGCTCGGGTGGCCACCCACAGGTGGCAGCTGCCGTGTTGTGCCCTGCAATACGGCAGCTCACCTGTGGGTGGCCAGCCGTTGTTCCTTTTTTTGGGGGCTCACCTGTGTGCAGTGCAAGTAGGGGTTGCGCATGCATGGGCTCAGCACATCCCGGGCTGAATATCAGGATGTGCGGAGTATGCATGGGCACGCCCCCCCCCCACCTGCACCGCATACATTACTGATACACTCCGGTGCATCAGGATTTGTGCCAGGCACAATCCCCATTTGAATATCATGCCGGGGCACAGCAGTGGGTTGCACAAGGCGCAACAGAGTTGCACCATGCGCAACCCTTCTGAATATCCGGGCCCCAGTGTAAAAGCTTCGACTTTTAAATGGTGTTTTATGAAAAAACTTTTGTTACAATGATCATACTTTGTTTTGTATAAAAAATATCAGAGTACCAACCTATTTTTTATTTTTTTTAGAATTGTCAGACATTTAGAAAATAAGCTGTTAAAGAAAGTGTTATTTCCCTCTAAATATAAAGCCTACTTTAGGCAACTAATGAAAGAAAATAATAACTGATATGGGACTGTAAATTGTAATGAATTATTTATATTGTCATAAGTTCTGAAACTGTACAACATTTTGAACAAAATAAGAACTCAAGATACATGCCTAAAAAAGGGGCTCATCTCATTTGGATGTGAGCTAAACAAGGGGTTCTACTCCCTCTGATTTCAGTATCCATTCAGTGCCATAAAATGTGTTGTTAGTTATGACATCATACTTAGTGACATCATTAACAGTATAAAGGATCTGGGAGGGTCCAAAAGCATCAGAATCCACTCACTCCATCCGCTGTAAATTCCATGCCAGTATTGATGCCTGAACTGGGAGAAAAAAAGGATTTTTTCATGCATCCTCTTTTAGAAAATTACCAAATGGATGTGGAAATAAGTTGTACTGCATTATTCCATTTTTAAAGTCCAAGAACTACAGAAAAGTGATTTATGCAAGAAAAGGGAATGCTGATTCCAAAGAGGGAATTCTCCATCATTTTGTGAAAAAATTATCCTCTATGCTCTATCACACAATTCTAACTATCCTCACTAATTTCATTTGTTTTTTTAGTTTAGTACAGTTTTACATGTTAGAAGCAAGGGTGGTTATCAGAGAGATCTTTTTGCCTCACAGACATATGGGTAAACAAAACAATGTTTACATTTTATGTTTCCAGCATTTTAAAGGGACACTGTCAGGTTTGGAGGCTATTTTATAGCCTCTATACACTAGTATATGGGGAGCAGTGTGGTTGCAGAAAACAGTAATGACAAAGAATTTTTAACCCCCCCCAAGATATGGCTTTTTTTTTTTTTACTGTAAGTATTAGAGCTGGTCCACTGGAAATCCCTGCAACGCACGTCCACAAGCAGGAATGGCGCTGATTCGCGAGTGAGCTTGTTCATGAACGAGCTCGTGATTTGGAGTCCTTTACTAGTAAATGGTTGAATATTGTACCTTCCATTACACTGATCCCTTTAATGTTAGTCCAACAGCAAACCAAGTGTTCTAGCCTGTGTTATTTTGTTAATAAAAGTTGAACTCACGCTTCCTCGTATGTGCACTAGTGTTATTTAGTGGAGGTGGTGTTGCCACTGTGTCACTCGCTTGTGAGACCCCACCTGGAGCTTTGTGTGCAGTTCTGGGCAGATTAGGTGGGCCTGGCAGTCCTTTTCTGCTGACACATTCTATGTTTCTATGTTCTGGAAATTGCACCTCAAAAAGGACATAGAGAAGATGGAGGCAGTCCAGAGGAGGGCAACTAAAATTGTGCAGGGGTTGCATCAAAAGCCCTATGAAGAGAAACTGAGGAATTTCAACATCTATACCCTGGAAGAGAGAAGAGCAAGAGGGGACATGATAGAGACCTACAACTACCTCAAGGGGGTGAACAGGGTGCAACAGGGATGTGTCTTTCAAATCAGAAAGAGCACCAGGACCAGAGGGCATGCAATGAAGATGGGGGGGTGATTTTAAGAAGGATTTGAGGAAGTACTACTTCACTAAAAGAGTGGTGGATGCCTGGAACAGACTGCCAGTGGAAGTGGTGGAGATGAAAACAGTAGGAAGATTCAAGCATGCGTGGGATAGACATAGGGGAATATAAGTAAATAAGCAGGGAGGAGGGAGGATTACCGGAGACCAGTTGCAGTCTGCGGAGACTGACTAGGCGAGGACCATCTGGGCAGAGTAGGTGGCCAAAGCAGTCCTTTTCTGCTGACAAATTCTGTTTCTGTGTTTCTATGTAACTTGATCACTAGCAAGCTAAGATTGGTGGTAGACTGTAAGCCTTTGTGAAACTGAAGTGCTTTTTACTATTAACATAGAATCTGATGGCAGATAAGGACTGGTTGGCCCACCTAGTCTGCCCATTTCCCTACCTACTGCATAAACTCCTGATCCTATCTGATCTGTAGCTTACCTTCTCCTTCCTACCACTAGGGCTGTCTTCTGCCTATCCCATGCATTCTTGAATTCACCTATTGTTTTAGCCCCCATGACCCCCCCCAAGGAGGCTGTTCCATGTATCCACCACCCTTTCCATGAAAAAATACTTCCTCACGTTGCCCGAGTCTTCCCCCCTCAAGCCTCATATTGTGACCCCTTGTTCTTGCACATCTCTTTTTTTGAAGGATGCTGCCCTCCTGAACTTTGTTTATTGAAATTGATTCTATTGATGTGTTTAATGGTGTTTGTTATGTTATTATGACAATACTTTATCTATTTAAATGCCTGTACTGTATTTGTAAGGGCACCCTGAGCCTCCGGGGGAGGGTGCCAGAAATAAATAAAATCTACTACTACTACTTTATCTCCTTGAGGTACTTAAATGTCTCTATCATATCCCCCCTCTCCCTCCTTTCCTCAAGGATATACATATTGAGGTCCTTCAGCCTCTCCTCATAAGGTTTCTTGTGTAGTCCCTGCACCATTTTTGTTGCCCTCTTCTGGACTGCCTCCACCCTGTCTATGTCCTCATGGAGATGTGGTCTCCAGAACTGGACACAGTACTCCAGATGAGGTCTAACCAATTGTCTGTACAGTGGCATCACCACCTCCTGTTTTCTACTGGTGATAACTCTCCCTATGTACCCCAGCATCCTTTTGGCTTTCCCCACTGCCCTCTCATATGACTTGGCTACTTTTAGGTCATCTGTTATGACTACCCCCAGGTCCCTTTCCCATTTGGTTGCCGTCAGTACCTCCCCACATCATGTATTCCTCTCCTGGGTTTTTGTTCCCCAAGTGCATGTTCCATTGTATTACAGATGCAAGTGAGCCTGTGCATCAGGATATATCCACGGTAAGGGTGGAACAAGTCAGGTGGCTAATAATAATAATAAATAGAATAATAGATAGGTTCTGGTGTATTACAAGGTAGTAATTACATCGAGAGGTTCTGGGGACACAGAAAACCTCGGGAGGCTGAAGCTCGAGAGGTTTCCAGTGTCCCCAGAACCTCGAGAGATATAATTACTACCTTGTAATGCAGAACCTATTTGTTATTTTTTTTAATATATGGATAGGAGGCAATTGACTCACCTCCGTTTCAGTACTGGAGTTAGCGGTGGATGTGCATGTGGCAGGGTTCCCCAGTCCTGTGTGGATGAGCGGCTGCTGTGGGCTTCATTTGGCCGTTTTGGGGGATAAGTGGCGATATAGGCGAGCAGAGGGCCCCAGAGAGAGTCCGGTTGCCGATAGTTTTCAACCTAAAAAACCGGTTATTACGGAAGATTGTCTCGCTAAGCGAGTGAGCAAACCGCCATATTTTCAGACTCCTTCTGCCCGCCCACAGAGGAAAGCGGCCAATCAGAAGGCACGCGGTTTAACACGTTGGGGATAGACTTGGACATGCGCTTTTCGGCTTTCTTGATAATACTATCATTCGGGTGCCGAACGATACTATTACGGCACCCGAACGATAGTATTATCACTTCAGAACAGTAGTATTATCGCTCCAGGAGCGATGGTATTACAAGAATTTTTTTGTATGCTTTTCAGGGATATTATTTTCACAATCCATATATTAAAATATTGGTTTGGCTACAAGATTTGAAAAGTTACTGCCCAACTGGCTGTCTGTCCATAAAGTGATTTTTGAGCCTTTAAAAATGATGGCCTTCCAGATTTTAAAAGCTAGTGGCCAAATTGACCACCAGTTTACAGACTGATTTGACTCCCCCGACCCATGATGTGGCAAAGTAGTCTTTGAATGCCCTAGTGATTGCCTAGGCAAGTGTGTGCATTCAGTGTTCCTCATCCTGCACTCATTATTCCTGATGTCAGCACACTCCCCCAGTGCCTTGGATATAAGAGGCTGTGCCTCTTTGAGCCCAGTGTTGCCTGAATTGCTTGACAAGCCTATAGACATTATCATTCAGTAAGTCAGGCAGGAGCATGTCCAGCTCGTCATATTTTTTTTCACAAACAGCTTGTTGCAAAAAAACTGGAACAACACATCTGGCATCATCATGCTGTGAAAGTAGGATTCACTCACTTCATAAATTGTTGTACTTTAGCAAATAAATCTGAAAATGAATAATTCCAGCCCCTTTACAGAAATAGCAAGCAATTTTTTTAGCAAATCTATTGGGATATTTTCTGCAGAAGCACACACACTCACTCTTAGAAAGATAAAACTATAGCACTGAACCACGGCATGTACCAAAAGATAAAAATTATATAGTTCAATAAGTTTCTAAATGCTCTGTATTGTACTCCTTTTCTTACATTTACTGCAAAAGGTAACCAAATAAGCAGACTCAAGTGGAGTGGCAACTCAAAAACATAATTGTTATGTTTGCTTGCACGCATGTGCAAGAAACATAGTGCCATCATCCAAGTTTTCCAGAGGTGTGTCAGCCTCTACCAATTCAGTCAGTGTGTTTGAAGGCGCGGTCACAGTGCTCCAATCACTGCTCCAGCTGTCTATGACAGCATTGAAAATGCAGTGGCATACAGTTGAAAGGGAGAGCTCTACTTCAGTGAGCAGAGCTCCCCCCCTCAACACGCATGCACAAACTGTCTGACTGACCTAACACCGAAAACGAGTCACCACTCTTAGCCAGTAGAGCGAGACTGACAGCTCTGTACTACGAGACCAGAAAGCACAGCTAAGCTTTCCTTGGAGGAGGCCTCTAAGTTCCAAATCGTCCAACACCCACCAATCTCTAATGCCGCCACCATCCGTGCCCCTGCCAGTGTTCTACATTCGAGGCAGATTCATTTTCGCTTCGCCAAGCTCCATTGTTTATGTAATGCTGCTGCCCTTCGCTGGGGCCAGGCAGGAAAACAATTTCATCTGACCGTGTGCATTCCCGTTGTCGAAGCCATCGCGCCTGTGCACCTCCAGGTGCCCAGCCTCCCACAGTAAAGACTCGATCAGATGGCTGTGACGTCACTGAACTTGCCACCCACTTCTCAGACAAGTCACAACATATTCAGCTGGAAAGCATTATCGACAGGGAGAGCTAGTGTAGCGATTACAAAGTGGGGAAAAAACAGACAAACGCAGAAACCCGAAAGTGGTGACTACCCTGGGGTTGCAACAATGAGGACTAGCCCAGGAAAGTCTACACCTATTGAAAGAGAGTGCCCCGCACCGGGACGCGATCCTTTCACTTGGGGACCTGGCTATATAGATATACGCAGCCCCGGCGGCTCTTTAAATCGCTAATGCAGAAGAAACAGCTGATGATGCTGATACACACTTAAGACATATCTGGAGGGATTTACTAAACTCTCTTAAATGATTATCTCACTTTTTTCCTCTTCTATAATGTTGATTAATTGAACAAGATAATAATGATTATTTAAAAAATAAAGTGCTACACATTCTGGCCATTTGCTCTGAATTATGAAGGTTAAATGCTGTACTGTATAACAAAGAATTTTGTCCTACCCACTTCTGTGTTTTTATTGACTCCTTTATGGTAACTGTTTTCATTCCATTCAGGTTGTTTTGTTTTTTTTTCCCCAATGCTGAAAAGTGGCTCGTTTAAAAAAAAAAAATCACAGCTGCATAGAACTCTGCAGCATGAATAAAACTGACTTAAGTAAAAGATCGAATCCCAGTGTTTCTGCCATTCCTCACTATGCGCATGTGGTTTGGTTTTCATGCGCCTCTACGTGCTCGTCCTTGTGTGGTGGACTGGCAGCTGGCCCTAGGACCCTTGGCTGCAGCGTGACCAGTGTTGTAGTCGAGCAGCTTTTTTCAATACAAAAACTTACATTTGGTTAAGAAATATAGCTTTGTCTGACAGAAAAAAGAAAAATCTCTAGGCATTAAAGACAGTTAAACTAGTGAATTTACTGTGATTTTAACAGGTTAGCGGTGGTGTTGTTTTACCACATTCTCTAGTTTAGCTTGAACAGACTTCCATGACTAAAATCTCAGTCGAGGTGATCACAATGCTAATTTTCTTCCTAACCGATGGCCTTTGTAGAAAAGCTGCTGCTGCTAGTAAGGGTAAAGAAAGACTTGGATTCAGTGACGTTTGGGGCGTTGACCTGCACAATTAAAGACTCAGCTGTTGCATTACTTAGAGGAACTTCGGGAGGCAGAGTGCTGATTTTTGAAAACAAAGTTCCTTCATCCCTCTCGTCTTATGCGCATCCCTGCCACCTGATGCAACAACTGAGTCTTTAATTATTCTGAAGATGGATCCCTCCTTCAATCAAAAAATAAACCTGAAGATAGTTTTGGGTAATCACAACCTGAAAAAGTTTTGTCACTCTATGCAAACAGTTCCGCAGTGTGAAGAGGCTTACAGAAAAGCAACATGAGCGAGTGCACTCATAAAAAATTTAATATTGTCAACGTCCCAAATGTCACTGAATCCAAGTCTCTCTTTACCCTTACTACCAGCAGCAGCTTTTCTACAAAGGCCATCGGTTAGGAAGAAAATTAGCATTGTGATCACCTCAGCTCAGATTTTAGTCACGGAAGTCTGTCCAAGCTAAACTAGAGAATGTGGTAAAACAGCACCACCACTAACCTGTTAAATCATAGTAAATTCACTAGTTTAACTGTCTTTAATGCCTGGAGATTTTTCATTTTCTGTCAGACAAAGCTATATTTCTTAACCAAATGTAAGTGCTTTGTATTGAAAAAAGCTGCTTGACTACAACACTCGGCTCACGCTGTGCAGCTAAGGGTGCCAGGGCTACAGCTGCCAGTCCACCACACAAGGACGAGCATGTAGAGGCGTATGAAAACCAAAGCACATGCGCATAGTGAGGAATGGCAGAAACACAGGGATTCGATCTTTTACTTGCGTCAATTTTACTCATGCTGCAGAGTTCTATGCAGCTGTGATTTTTTGTTTGCTTGCACACATGTGCAAGAAACATAATGCCATCATGCAAGTTTTCCAGAGGTGTCAGTCTCTTCCAATTCAGTCAGTGTGCTTGCAGGCGCGGTCGCAGTGCGCCAATCACTGCTCCAGCTGTCTATGACAGCTGAAAATGCAGTGGCATACAGTTGAAAGGGAGAGCTCCGCTTCAGTGAGCAGAGCTCCCCCCCAACACGGACGCACGCATATTGCGTATGATGCACTCCCCCACGCACATACTCAGAGAGCCAATGGGGTGCCTAATGCCCCCATCGGCTCCACGCCCCCAAAGCTTGGTGCCACGCTGGGAGCTCACCCCAGCATGGCACACGTTTCCATATAGCCGGGGTGCCCAATCCCCATCGGCTCCAACCCCCCAAACAGCCTACAGCTGCTACGCTGGGAGAGCCCACCCCAGCGTGCAAGTAATAAGCCTCAGGCCGACGGGGTGCCGAACCCCGCCGGCTCCAGCCCCCAAACAGCCTTTCCAGCTGCCATGCTGGGAGCCCACCCCAGCGGCAAACGCCCCGGCTGCCTTAGTAATAATAAAAAAAAAAAAAAACTGTAAATTGAAAACGGTCCTCGCAGTCTCCTGCCCCACCACACTCACCCACTGCAGATTCTGCCTCCCCACCCCCGCTTCACCCCATACTTACCTCCAGAGTCCGGGCGTGATGATCTTCGTGTACTGGGAACACGTCTGCACTCTTCAAAGCCGACCGCGAACTGAGGAAATGCCGATAAGCTGTATAATGTAATAGATAGGGTTTTTTCAACTTTGCTGCATATCTCAGGCATTTTTTGGAATTTTTGCACCAAATTTTCAACATGGGGTTTTTGGGACCTCTTCTCGTGAATGCTGTCACTGTCACGACGTTACTCATGCCCGAAGGGTGATTTCGCAGCCACAGCGCGAAATCATCTTTCCGGAATGATTAATGAAACGACACTGCAGGTGTTCATAAGGTGGGCTCTCAAAAAGCCTATTTTGAAAATTTGGTGGAAAAATTCCTAAAAATGACTGTTTTACGGGTGTGCGTTGAGCAGTTCCTACACACACTCGTAAGTTCATGAATTTTCAATATTTTTCACTCCAGATTTTCAACATTGCCATTTTACCACACCTTCTTATGAGCAGTACATCTGTCATTTTTCACATCTCATCCAAAATGCATTTCCGCCCATGTAGTGCACAATGGCACAGTCGGTGTGCAAAATCAATGTACGGGACACATTAAGAAAATCCCAGTGACACTGTTCATGAGCAGAGGTCTTAAAATGGCTATGTGGAAAATTTGGTGAAAAAATTCCTAAAAATTACTGTTTTATGAGCGTGCGTTGCAGAGTTCCTACGCACGCTGGCAAGTTTGCAAATTTGTAATATTTGCACACCAGATTTTCAACAGTGCCATTTTACCACACTTCTTTATGAGCAGTACAGCTACCATTTTTCACATCTCGCCCAAAATGTGTTTCCGCGCATGTAGCGCACAATTGTACAGTCGGTGTGCGAAAACAATGTTTGGGACAGATTAAGAAAATCAGTGACACTGGTCATGAGCAGAGGTCTTAAAATGGCTATGTTGAAAATTTGGTGACAAAACTCCATAAAATAACTGTGTTACGAGTGAGCATTGCGCAGTTTCCACGCACCCTCGTAAATTCATGAATTTGTAATATTTTCAGTCCAGATTTTCACCAGTGGCATTTTTCCACACCTCCTTATGAACAGTACAGCTGTCATTTTCCACAACATGGCTGAAATGTGTTTTCACACTTTCAGCACAGAAATGCATGGTCGCTGTGGGAAATCATTGTTCGGGACAGATAAAGAAAATCACACTTACACTGTTCATGATCGGAGGTCCCAAAATGCCTGTGTTTATTTATTTATTTAGCTTTTGTTGACCGGTAAGTGTACTAGACAAATCCTGCCTATTTTCAGGCACGACCCGGGAGGGGATACAGATGAATGCCAACTGACCTTGAACCAGATTAAGCTGTTAGTGGTATTTTTAGTGAATGAGGGAAATTTGGCCAGGACACCGGGGAAATTCCCCTACTCTTTTCGATAAGTGCCATAGGATCTTTAACATCCATCTGAACTACCACCAATCCAGGCAGATGGGACCTCGGTTTAACATCTCATCCGAAAGACGGCACCTCAGAAGTGCAGCACCCCTCTCATGCTGCACTGCAGTGTCAGTACTGGGATATTAACCCAAGTGCCAGATGTGGGAACTGAACCCACAGCCCTCTGATCTCCCGGCCTCAGAGGCAAGTGTGCTACCTACTGAGCCACTGACACTAACAGTGACAGTGTTAACAATCTGCTGTAAAAAAATCCCCAAACTAGTTACATTACGGGTGTGCATTGCACAGTTTCTACGCACGCTCGTGACTTCACCAGTTTTTTTAAGATTTTCACAGCAGATTTTCAACATTGCCATTTTTTACACCTCCCCATGAACAGTACCACTGTCATTTTTCACATCCTGTTCGGAATGTGTTTTTGCATCTGTGGTGCCAAATGCCATAGTCGCTGAGCAAAGGCAGTTTTCGGCTAACAAACTGATATTGCCACTGTTCATGAGGTGGGGGTCACAAAAAAAAATGTTGAAAATTTGGAGTGAAAATACCAACGAATGCCTGAGGCGTTAGGGTTTCCGACCATAACGCCCCACCCTATAAGAATGACAGGCATCAGGGGTGTGACTTGGGATTCTTGCCTGTCATGCTCATACCATTCCACCCCCAGCCACACCCTGCAGTCAGTGAGAGGCATCAAGGTGTGCCTCGAACTCTTCAGGCCCAAACTTTACCCCATTCTCCTATACCGCACCCATCTCACCATATTTCCTGATGGAATGGGGTGCGCATAAGGGCCAAAGACCCCAAGGCACACCGTGACACTTGTCAGTGTCTGCAGGGTAGGGTGTGGTGGAATGGCGTGGTCATTATGCCTGATGACCCAAAGGCACACCCCAATGCCTGTCACTCTCTGCAGGGTGGTGGTGGGGTTGGCTTCAGTTCAATACTTCTCGCTGCCATTCCTATTATGCAGCTCTGTAACTTCTACACTACCACTGCCAATGCCAGCAAGCAAACATTCAGCATTGACAAATGCTTGTTAGCCACAGTGTTTAAAAGTAAAACAGACCAGCAAAGAAAAATCACTTTTTTATTCATATGGTTATTTTACATAATTCTGTTTTTGTTTTAGAATTCTAAATAGCAATCCCTATAAGGGTGGTTGCAGCAACAATGAGGACAACTTTAATATATGAGTAGTAAAACAAGATGTCTATGCCAGATATTCAAGTTTCAAGTTCAAGTTTATTGGCAGGAAATAACTCCACTGAGCATGCTCGTTTACAAGGAGGGCCTGAACAGACAGAACAGCAAAATATACAATTGGTAAAATATACAGCCAGTATACAAACTAAGATGTAACAAGAGAAGGTATCTCATACAAAATAAAAAAATGCACTAAATAGCACAAACTTACAAATTTCCCTATTTCATATGAAACAAGTATTACAACAAATACAAGGGCCCAGATATTCAGACTGCGCCAGGCTGGGGTGCAAGCCAAGGCGCAACTGGGCTGCACCAGGGCATGGACCAGGCGATATTCAATGGTGCTGCGCCATGTCTCAGCACCATTGAATATGGCACAGAGGGTGCACGCACTGCGCATGGCACAGTGGCACTGTACCAGTGCAAGACACAGTACAGGAGCAGGGGGATACGCCAGTGCAAGTGCAGTTGAGCTATGCGTATGGCCCGCAATATTCAGCATGGGGCATGCAAATGAGGTCATTATGCATGCAAGGTGCAAATGGGGCCATTTGCATGTCATTATGGCCCCATTTGCATGCGATGCACCGATCCAGGGTGACTTGCGCCTGCCACCCAGCCAGGCTGCAGCCGTCGAGGATCGACACCCTGCAGTCCCATTGTGGTCCCCCGCTCCCGTATGCCCGATCATGGGCATAAGCATTGATAGACTCCCTGGTGGTCCAGTGAGAAGCCCCCCCTCTCACCCTATCGCAGGCATCCAGCAGGATGAGACCCTGGTGGTCCTGTGGTACAGTCCCCACTGCTTATAACGGGCATATCTGTGCTTGCTAAAGTTGCCCGTTATCAGCATTGGTCGCTATAACGATTGCATAAAAATCATACAAAGCAGGAAGTGGTTACTGTGGTCATGCTGCAAAAGTGTATTGAATTAACATGACATGCAATATATTACAGATACAGTACGCCGTACAGGTGAAACAAACAAGCAGAACATGCAGTACATTGCATAGAAGTGCATTAGAGTCCCTAGTGAAAGCAGCCGGCGATCATAGACTGCATGTACGACTCCCAGACCATTTCGGCTGCTCAAAGTGCTTCACGGTTTGGTGCAATTGTAGGGTGCTGCTCGATGGCACGACAAAGAGTTAAGATTACAGCCCTCATATCATTTGGACCGACAGTTGCTTCTTCTCTGTCAGCATCCAGTACAGAACTCCTTTACGTGCACACTGATGTTGTACTGTAGCCTCTGCATCCAGCTCATCAATAACCCGCAGCCGCAGCGCTCGCGAACATAACGCTGTTTCATAGCGTAATTCATGCCTTGATCTGCTGGTGTAAATGAATGCATGAAAGATTGTGAAACATACATATGCACTACTTATGCACTGTCTGCCAGTAACTGCTACTGTATAGTGTTACACTGAGAAGTAATGAGACGCTAATTGCTGACTGTCACTTGGTACAGCACTGGATTGCCACAGACAGTAACGCAAAATGCCCAATGTCGACGGCAGGCAATGATCGTTATAGCCGGCAGTAGTATGGATGGATACAATACATGATGGTAAATGGAATGAGCATATTGCCCACTAAACCTGATTGCCTATATCATGCATGGGTGGTATATGTGGCTTGGACTGTACCCCCCTCCCACCCACCCACTAAGGTCTCCATCAATCAGCCCCACGTTATCAGTGGGCTGCAGCACCCTCGCATGCCCAGCCGCCCACCAAATGACAGCGTACAGCATGGTCTGCATACCCTGTTGTCACTGCATGGACCAATGGGCGGCAGACCAGATTGTACGCTCGTCATTCGGTGGCAGCCAGGTGGCATGCGGACAGGGCACCTGCCGCCCACCGATGACAGGGGCTGGCGGCCAGGGACCCCAGTGGGTGGGTGGGGAGGGGGACCACTGGACCACTGGGGTCTCATCCTGACAGATGCCCATGATCGGGCGGGGGGAGCTTCCCACTGGACCACCAGTGAGTCTGAATATACATATGCCCCTGATCAGGCGATGGGGGATCGCTACTGGACCACCAGGGTTATACATTTAAGTATGCCCGTGATCGGGCAATGGGGAGAGGGGGCACAATGCTCCCAGGGCAGAGTGCTTGTGGACGGTGTTCTGGGTGGGCAGGTGGCCACCCACGGCTGGCAGCTGCTGTGTTGCACCCTACAATACAGCAGCCCACCTGTAGGTGGCCAGGACTTGTTCCTTGTTTTATCTGGCACAACTTTGCTCCCCCCTGAGTGGTGCAAGGCAGGGTTGCGCCAGCATATGTGCCACACATCCCAGGCTGAATATCGGGATGTGCCACGTATGCATGGGCACACCCCTGCAATTGCGCCACATACATTATGTCGCTGATGCATGAGGTTCGCATCACAACTTGCCTTTGAATACCACACCAGGCGGCATTGGGGGATTGCGCATGGTGCAACCCTGTTGCACCTTATCCAGGCCTATGTATACAGTAGGTGGGGTCAGGGTCATTATGACATAGAGCAAAACCGAGCAGTTGCATTATTCACAATATGTCATGTCATCAGGTAACTTGGGATAAGTGCAAGAGTTCAAGAATATGTAGGTGTCGAAAAAGGAAGAGTCATAGTGTGAGGAGGGAGGCATTTATGCAAGAGATGGAAAGGGAAATGTGGGGGAAGGTAGATGTGCGATGGGGTAAGTTAGGGTGAAGGGCATGCAGGGAGAGAACAGGAGGAGGAGGAGGAGGAGAAGGAGATAAGGACAGTTAGAAGAAAGCGAGGGTAAGGGGTGGGCGTAAATCCCTTTGGGAGGCCTACAGATGCTAAGGCCATCCAAGAGTGAGGAGTTAATTCAGTAGGAGAATAAGATTGGAGTATTGGCCATGTAGTCAAAGACATGTACAGGAATCACACAATTTGCTGTAGACCAGTTTTTTTTTAGCATTTAGGGTGATTACGTTTTGAAGTTTGAGTGTAGCTTGAGCATTGTTCCAAGCAGTCGGGAGAATGCAGCTTATAGCCATTTCGACGAAGCAGGAGCGAATGTTTGGGACATCTAGCATGATATATGAGCTGCTCTACATGGGGCAGAGGCAAACAATGCACTGAAATAGGTTAGATATGTAGGAGGGGAGTTTTAGCAGGAAGGCTTTGTAGAGCCAAGTGAGCAAGTGGATGAGCCATCTTGTGGATAAAGAAGTCCAGCCCAAGGAGGTGTATAATTCACACTGATGAGTGCAACGATGGGCATTTGAGATGAAATGTAATGCCCTATGGTAGTGTGTGTCCAGTGGGTGTAAAAGGGAATCTAAGCATCGGCTATAAATTACATCAGCATAGTCAAGGAGGGGAATGAAGGTAGTCTGGACTAACCTTAGCCTGACTTCTGTAGTAAAGAGGGATTTGTTCCTGTAGTAGAAACTGATGCTTTGCCACAATTTTTTTGCAAGGCAGACAATGTGAGCAGAGAACATTAGATGATGATCTAATTTACAACCTAGGTATCTCATTGTACTGAATAGCTCCGTATGAAGTCCGAACCATCCATTGATTTTCCTGATAAAAAATGGCTGGCCCAGGGTATAATGAGTTAAATTTGTTTACCATTTCAAGGTTATCGCCAAGGAGAGTCTTGATGGGAGGCAATGATGCAAGCGCATTTGGAAGTGCTGTCAGATGATTGGAGTAGATGTACATGACCTTCATCTTGTTAGCATTTAGGAGAAGTTTGGATTGGGAGAAGTCAAGCTGGAGAAGATCAAATTCAGACTGGAGCTCCATGGGTGCTTCGACCACCAAAGGTTTGGAGGTGTAGAGAACTGTATCATCCGTGAACAGGTGTAGTTTTGCTTTGTTGATGTTGGCCCCAATGGTGTTAATGTATAACATGAATAGAAGAGGTCCAAGGATCGAGCCTTATGGCACTCCTGCCATGAGGGAAAGGAGTGGGGAGTGGGAGCCCCCCAGGAGAGGGAGCCACCCATTTTCACTTATTGCAGTCTTCCTTGACAAATAACTGGTGAACCATGACAGCGTTGAGCTAGATATGCCATGCCATTTTAGCTTGTTGATGAGTAAATCATGATCAACAGTGTCAAAGGCTTTACTGAGATCCAGGAAGACAGCCTCTGTGACCTATTTCTTATCCATGGCAAGGAGCCAGCCATTTGTAACTAAGGCCAGGGCTGAGGTAGTACTGTGGGCTGGTCTTAAACCAGATTGGGCTGGATTTATTAAATTAGTCCTATCAAGATAATCCCTTATTTGGGCATTTACTAGTTTCTCTAGGAGTTTAGAGATTAGAGGTAGAATGAAGATTGGGTGTTAGTTGTTCAGGTCCATAGGGTCACCCGATTTAAATAGTGGAAGTACCTTAGCAACTATCCAGACCTCAGATATGGTGCTGGAGCTAATGGACAAATCAAACAGGTGCACCACTATATTTAAGGTTGAACTGGGTTGTTTTTTTTTTTGTTTAATCAACGTTTTATGCCCTGATTTTTCTGTGGCTCCGCTCCCCCCCCCCGGGCTCACATCTGTTCTCAGATGGCATCCCCATCACCAGGAATGCTGCCGGGACCTTCCTGTAGCCTGCCAGCTCCATTTTCTCCCTGCCCTACTGCAGCCACTCATACAGTCCCACAGCACCCACCCTTTATGTGTTGCTTCCCAACCTGCACTGCTTCCCAGCCTCCACCTGGGGGCAGCCATGTGGCTGGAGTAGCAAGTCCCTCCCCAGGAGAGGACAGCTGCCTTGCGGCTGCTCAATCCAGCTCCTGCCCCCCCAGCCTACCCTGATGACCCAGGTTAATTTCCAAACCCAGATTGCCAGCCCAGTGTGAGGTCTGGTGTCCAGCGCCTCAACCCTCAGTGCCACCAGGCCGGCATGAACTGGGATTTCTATGTTAAACCCGAAATTGTGCACTTTAATAGCATCGCAAAAATTCAACAGATTTGCATGAAAGTTTTCTTACACCATCTCCTATAGAACATCTCTGAATGTGACAACTTTCATTCTGGTTGGATGTACAGTTTCCAAGATCTGGATAGTGAAAAAAGTGAATTATTCCTAGTTTTTTCCCTATTGGTTTGAATGGGATTTTCTTTGAAGTTGTCTACAGCCCAGATGGTTTGGAATTTTGATCTGACATTTTCAGGGCTGAAAGGGGCTGACCCACAGATGTGCCTTGTGCTTGTTTGGTGAAAACACATTAATCCATTCCAAAGTTATTTAATTTTAACCTTTTTGTAAATTGGTTCTGAGCATGCTGAGCAAGCACCTCAAAATAGCTGTATGAAACGAAAAAAGAATTCCTTGTTCATATTAACTTCATCCTTTTTTGTAAGTGAAAAATCATTCTCTGTTTGGCCACCATCTTGTTTTCTGTTTTTCCCAAAAAATTAAAATTGAAAAACCATGTAATCGATATTGTGGGGAGATAGCAAGACATGTAGCTTGCTTATCAGGAGCCCCTTAGCTGCATTCTGCACTTAACTGTTCCAGGAATGCCCCTCAGACATTGTTTTTTGATATTTATAAATCCTTTTTCATATTGCATGATACACAAAAAGATTCTTTTTTTTTCGTATCATGAGTGAGGAAAAAGGATTCTTTTTCGTGAGGGTAAAACTGCTTTCCCTGCTGTGTAGTGACATCCTCCACTCTCCAATCCCTTCTGCCTTGCTCTCATAATTTTCCCTGGTGTCTAGTGGCACCCCCCACCCTCCAATCCCTGTCCCCTCATTAGTAAAATAAGTTGCCCTGGGGTCTAGTGGCACCCCCCCATCCCATCCCCATTGTGAAAATAATTTGCCTTGTTGTTTAGTGGCACCTCTGTCCCCCAGTCCTTATTCACTATGCCTCCCCTTTCTTTTACAGCTGGACTACCATGGAAAGTGCGGGTTTATTCCTGTTTATTCACAGATAATTGTAATTGCAGCATCTATGTACGCATCTGTCTCAGCTCCTGACAATGGCTTTGTTCTTGCTTCCCTTAGTCTCTAGCAGGTCCCTTAAAGTGGCACACCTTGTAAACAAATACTTAAATACTTAAATATCTTTACATGAAATTAATCAGTCATCTTGATATTGATTCTGCTGGTTTGTGCTCTTGTAGTCTCTAAAACGTTTTGAGTTGATTAGGCATATTTACTATTCATGTATTATCTTTACTTTTTACATGCCTTAATATTATTAACTTGCAATAACATTAACTTGCAATGTTTTTTCTCACTTCAGAATTTTTCTGTTTATAGACTTTTAAAGTGTGCCATTTTAAGGTGCCTGCTAGAGAATAATGAAAGCAAGAACAAGCCACAGCCGGCAGCTGTGACATTGATGCATGCATAAATGCTGCAATTTTTTTAATTTTTTTTATTTAAACTTCTGGTAACCGTGAAAGGCATGCTGAGCTGAGGCTCATTTCCAGGTGTGACCCAGGGATAGGGAAGATAGGGTAAACAGTACATAGGATACAATAAAATGCATAATACAAATAAGGTTGGTGGTACATACAATATAAGCAGTAGATAATTATAATGCAGAAAAATAAACTTGTAAGAAGAGGTAAAATGTGTGTGTCATTATAAGCATGGAGATCCAGTGGTAAAAATAGGATAAGCAGGTAGGTACTTCGGTGAATCCATTGACATCATAAAGAGAAACTGGTAACGTAAAAGTGCATTTGGCTGAGAGCCCGCAGGAGAGTGCATTGAGTGGACTTTTGTTTTGCAAGAGAGAGAGCCTATAGAAATACTTTGGGTTGAATTACAGCAGGAAGGGAGGAAGGAGCTTTTGGGATTGATATGCAGAGTGATGGGAAGGTCATCAAAGTGAGGTGAAGAGGTAAGAGGTAAGAGAAGTACAACTTGTTGTTTTGGGTCAGGAGCAAAGTGCTATGTGTTGTCATGGGAGCGGGGGGGCAGGCAGCGCAGCTGGGATTTGATAGAGGTGTGTGAGAGAGTGAGTTACGTAGGAGAGGTGATTGAGTGTTCCAAAGTGAGGGGAGCCTATAGGTGAAGGCGGATTTACCCACATTCGAGGATGTTTAAGAAGGGAGAAAGTACGAGAATACATAGAGCATATGGAGTAGGGTGAGAAGAGAGCAGGAGTGAGGTTGACAGAGAGGTAGGAGAGGAGCAAGTTAAACCAGTATTTGGAAATAAGGGAGATGGAGTGAATGAGATGTTGATGGGAAAGAGGTGAGAGCTCAAAGGAAGAGAGCAGTGGTGGGTTCTGAGGGGAGAGTTGGAGGCAAAGCAGCAGAAGGCATAAAAGAGGGAGTCAAGTCTAGCAAGTGAGAAGGTGGGTGTGGTGCTGTATACTATGTCAGCATAGCCAAAAATGGGTGTTATCATTTTAGCCAGTAGATCCCATCATACAGAGAGAGGTAGTGAGTCCCTGTTGCAGTAAAGGATGCCAAGCTTAGGGTGAAGTTTTGAGGAGATGGAGTCAATGTGGTTTGAGAAATTTAGTTGTGGGTCCAGCCAAAGACCAAGATATTTATAGAATGAGACCGTGCTGGGGAAGGGGGGGGTTAGGTAGTCTTTGAGAAGTACTGAAGGTCATTGAAACAGTTTTCAGTGTATTTATTTTGAGTTGATTTGCCTGGAACCAAGATTGTATAGAGTGGAAGTCTTGTTGTAGGAAGGATTGGACTACGGTTAGGTCAGCGCCAGAAGTGAACAGGATAGTATCATCTGCATACTTGTGGATGAGGGACATGGAGCAGACAGAAGGGAGGTTGTCTATAAATAGGGAAATTAGAATGGGGCCAAGGATTAAGCCTTGGGGGACACCGGCAAGAATGGTGAGGAAGGGGGATAAGGAGTTGGTGATCTTAACAGATTGACATCTATTTACGAGGTATGAGTAAAACCTCTGTATGGAGGGGAGCAAGCCCTGCATCCTCGTGCGCATTTAGGAGCAGTGGGTGGGATACAGAGTCAAAGGCCTTAGCCAGGTCAATGAAGACTGCGGCAGTGAGATGGCCTTGATCTGCAGCAGATTGGATGTGACCTGTAACATGGAGAAGGGAGAATATGGTAGAGTGGTGCTTTCTGAAGCTGGATTGGTAAGAGGAGAAGGAAGTTCATGGAGGTGAGGAAATTGGTCAGCCTTGAATTCACTAGCCATTCCTGCAGTTTGGATAAGGAGAGGAGGCGGTAGATAGGCTGATAGTTGCCGGGTGTTGAGAGGTCACTGCCCTTATAGCGAGTGATAACGCAGGCTAGTTTCCAGGCTTTGGGGACCATGCTTGAGGAGAAGGATAGGTTTAGTAAGAAGGTGAGAGGGAGGGTAATACCTGGGGCTAAGCACAGGAGACTAGGATGTATGCCGTCAGGGCTAGATTTTGATGGGTTGAGGGATAGGAGTATCTCCAGTACTTCTTCAGCAGAAGTGGGTGTGAGCAGGAAGGTATTATGAGGAGTGTTATGTGGGATGGTTTTTGCCGCAAGTGGGGGGGGGGCGTAGGTTGGTCAGGAAGGGTGCAAGTGGTAAAAAATGTGTTGAGGGTTTCCACAATTTGGATGTGGTCGGTTATTGTAAGGCCATTATGCTTAAGAGTGAGGGTGTTGGTTTGAGATGGTGGGTCGACAAGGGAGTGGACTATATTCCAGAAGGAGGAGAGGTGCGCTGTGCTAAGATGGGCCCTAAAGTAGTCAGCTTTGGCGTGCCTTATGTCCTTTGTGCATGCGTTTCTGGGGGCGTTGTAGGCTTGTCTAGATTGTGGGGTTGAGGAGGATTTGAAGAAGGACCAGGCCTTGTCTTGGGCTTTGCAGAAAGCCATTACTGGAGCCATAATCCAGGGGTGGTGGTATTTCCTGACCCTGGCTTTTATAAGCGGGGCATGGGAATCCCAGACATGCATGAAAATATTTAGGAACTGGGCTAGGGCAGTGTCAACATCTAGGGTGGAGTAGACTGGCTCCCCATTAGCATGGTGTAAGTCAAAGAAGAGGGACTTCATGTCTAGTGAGTTAAGGGGGTCAATTTTGATGTATTTTGGGGCAGACTTGGGCAGTTGGGTTTTTCTGATGCAGTAAGTGATGTAATGATCACTTAGAGCAGTGTCAAGGACTCCTGCTGTGGATATTCTGTGGGGAGAGGAAGAGAGTACCCAGTCAATAAGAGAGTGATCTGAGGAATGGGTATTGTAACAGGTAGGCTCTGTGATTAATTGGGTGAGGTTGTAGGATTGAATTTTGGAGGTGGTGGTCTTGGAAGGAGAGAGAGCCAATCAAGGTTGCAGTCTCCCAGTAGTAGTAATTTGCCAGAGTTAGCCAGAGGTGGGAGAGTAGAGATACAATCTGTGAGTGCATCTTGTCCAAGCTGAGGGGAGGCATAGACCATCCCTATGAAAGCAAGGAGAGTAGAGGGCATAGAGATTTGGGCAAGAATCAAATCATGTGATCCGTGACAGGATTCTTTTTTCATTAGTGGGCTGGAGAGGGTTGCCTCATGAGAATTGTGATTCCCCCCCTCCCCCCTTTTTTCCCTCGGTCTTGCCAGATGATTGAGTAGCTAGGGAATGACAGGGATGAGTCAGGGATCTTAGCGGATAGCCAAGCAGCAGGAAGCCAGGTGTTTGAATTTAAAACTGCCCTAGATAGCCTTTGGCAGAGAACAGCAAGAGGAAGGAGGTGCTGTTAGAAATTTACTACTCTACTTGGACAATATAACCCACCCTCCCTCTCTCCCTTAGCCAGTTCCACTTTTATAGGCACAGGATTTGACTGACAACAGGAACTTCCTGTTTCAGAGCAGGAAGGGTTTGATCACAGGCACAAAAGACTCACCGTCCTAGAAGGAAAAGAGTAGCTCTCCATCCCTCCCTAGCTGCTGGAAGTCTTACTCTAAGCAAGTAAGAAGGAGACTATTGAGGAATACAGGAACTTCCTGTCCCAGAACAGGTAGAGCAGGCTCTTTAAGGGCATGGAGGCAGTGGAAAAGTAGGGAGAAAAAAAATAAAATAAATAAATAAATTAAAAATAAATAAAGAGAGAGAGGAAAGAGTAAGCATACAAAACAACAGCTGAGGGGCCACAAATAAGACATGATGGGAGTGGTGCAGTGCAGTGGCTGTGGAGCAGCAGTCTTCTGGGAGACGTTCTGGAGGATGCGGTGTTGTCCCATCTGCAGGCACCTCTCTGGGCTGATGGAGGTGGTTGCTCATCTCCAGGCTGAGTGGGCCAGGATTAGGGGGACCTCCTCTCCCACCCAGGGACCACCAGGGCCACCGCTGCTGCCTCAGAGGTTGCCAAGAAAAAGGAGTGGTTTGTCCACAGTGGGCTCAGAGAGGGTGAGGGTGGTGGAACAGAGGCGCATCCCTCCAGTTGTACCTCTCCACAATTAGTACACTGTTCTGGCAGAGTGTGGTTCCTCTATGGAGGCACCCACAGTCGAGACCAAGCAGGATGCTGGGAACCTCCACAAAGGTGACCCACAGGAGGGTGGCATGGGACCCCCCACAGGGGAAGAAAACAACTCCTAGTGGAGGACTCCATTGTTAGGAGGGTAGAACTGGGGGAAGGGGGTGTTGCCTATGAGTCCTGCTCACAGTTCAGATTCTTGTATGCAAGTGACTGAGCAAAGAAAACACAGGACAAGTAAGTAATAAAGAAAAGTTTATTACTAAAATACTCACGCCAAAGCATGTAACAAGGAGTTACAAGGAGGATGATTTCCACCAGTCAGCCCTGGGGTTACACGTACTCTAAAAATCTAGATCTAGAAATGAAATGAACACAAATGAAGCAAAAAACTAGGGAGGGGCTGACTGGCAGTTAGTTATACTACTGATAATGGTGCAACATTTGGATAAGGTAGACAAATATAACTGGATATAATATGCAGAGTGTAATATCTGGGTGGAAACATCAGGAAACAACACTGCATGGCTAGCATAAAACTTAGGACAAAGGAAAATCACAGTCAGCAATAAATGGAAAAACTGTTATCAGTTCTCACTGGAGACAAGGAGACTGGCAATACTTGCAGAGTATTCAGAAAAGCATACAGCATGTTACAGTGATGTACAAATACAGAATGTGAGTGATTATATGATTATAGCAGAATAAATGTGGAAACTAGAAACAGTATATATGGCAGAAACATATCATATAGGTAAATGCATTGCAGAGAAATATGAGCATAGCAAATACAATAAATAAAACAGTAAAAACACTAGTACTTGTTGGTGTTTAAGGTTACGGTTACATGTCGGTCAGTTGGTGGTATATAACACAGGTATAGCGGGGGAGGGAGGTAAGGTGCCTGCCTGGTGCCATGGCTTGGAGGGACAGGGAGCAAATCCTCAGGATCGCGGGAGCAACTGCACAGGGGAGGGAGCTGGATGTCATTGTCCACCAAGGGGAAGGGGAAGGGATCAGAGCAGTGCAGGAGGAGTTTGTGGAGTTGGGGATGGGCCTTAGACAAGTAGCATGCACGGTAACCTTCTCGGAGGTGTTGCCTGTCTATGGCATGAGTGAGGCTAGGATGCTCCACACCATGGGATTCAATCAATGGTTGAAAACTGGTGCAGAGCTCAGGGTTTTGGCTTCATTGGGGACTGGGGGTCCACCTGGAGGGATGCAGGCCTATACTGGCATGATGGTCTGCATCTGTCCAGGAGGGGAACCAGGATCCCAGGTGATAGGTTTAAATGCTTCATTGGCAAAGCATTTTAAACTAGCCAAGGGGGGAGGCACTGAAAAAGAACAGGGAAATCCTAGCCCCCCAAAAAAATCAGGGTAGTTAGTGAGGTAAACACCAATATAGAGAAGTCGATAGGGAGACGGGCAGGGGTAAATGGAGAAAAAGGCAGTAAGGACAGAGATGGGGCAAAAAGGGGTAAGGCCATCAAAAAATGGAGGGTAATGAATGCCAATGCCCATAGTCTAGTTAACAAGCTCCCAGAACTGGTGGCCTTAATGGAAGAGGGATGCCTAGATATCGTGGCAGTCACAGAAACATGGTACACAGAGAATCATGACTGGGATGTCAACATACCTGGGTACACAATATGCAGGAGGAACAGGGAGGGTAGAAGAGGAGAAGGAGTAACTCTCTACGTTATGGAAGGGATCAAAGCAACAGAACTAAAGGGTAAACAGGGAGGGGAGGAGAGGAGGCAGTTTGTGTCACCCTGGAGACTGGAAATGGCACCACAATCCGAAGTGGGGTTGTATACAGACCCCATCTCAAGGGGAGGAAAGGGACAAAGAAATGATAGAAGGCATCCTTAGGATGGCAGGAAAAGGGGAGATACTCTTGATGGGGGACATAAATATGCCAGATGTTAACTGGAGCACCTTTGCTGTAGCCACATCCAAGAGCAGGGTCATTCTCGATGCCCTACAGGGGGCATGCCTCAGACAGCTAGTGTTGGAACCCACTCGGGAGGGAGCAATCTTAGACCTGGTACTCTCAAATGGGGATGGAGAGAGGATCTCAGATCTAGAAGAGTGTAGCCATCTGGGAACAAGTGACCACCAAACAGTGTGGTTCACGATAAACACAGCTGCAGAATCAAGCCATACAAAAGTGAGGGTACTGGGCTTTAGGAAGGCTGACTTTGTCAAAATGGGAGAGTGCCTCAGAAAAGCACTAGCAAACAGGCAAGAAGGAGGGCTGGAGGAACAATGGGGAAACATCAAAACTGCCATCACAGAGGCAACAAGCCTTTGTGTGAATCAATGAACAAATCAAAACGAAAGAAAAAAACACTATGGTTCTCAAAAGAGGTGGCAAGGAATGTTAGGGAGAAAAAGATAGCATTCAGGAAGTACTGTATAAGGAAACACAGAAGGAGCAGGACAGAGAACTGCACCAGTTAAAGCAGAAGGAAGCGGGGAAGGCAGTCAGAATAGCAAAGGCCCAAACCAAGGAGAAGATAGCCAACTCGGTTAAGAAGGGGGATACAACCTTTTATAGGTACATTAGGGAGCGAAGAAGGACCAAGGAGGGATAGTGAGGCTTAATAAAGCGGAGGGTGGGTGGGCAGAGAGGACAGTGAAAAAGCAGGGATACTGACTGAATACTTCTGCTCAGTATTCACAAAAGAAGAGGAGAGGAAGGTACCAAATCCAATCAATAGAAGCACTCTGGATGGGGGGGGAGTTGATACCAGTCCTTTCACAGAAGAAGGGATTCTGAAAAAACTCCTAAAACTGAAGGTGGACAAAGTAATGGGGCCTGACAGGATTCACCCCAGAATTCTAAAAGAACTAAGGGGAGAACTAGTGACACCACTGATTACCCTTTTTAATAAATCATGGGAGGATGGTGGTATGGTGCCTAAGGACTGGAGGAGGGCGGATGTGATTCCCCTTCACAAAAGTGGGAGCAAATAAGAGGCAGGAAACTACAGACCTGTTAACCTATAAACATACGAACTTGCCAGCAGAAAAAGGCCCTCAGGTCTATCAAGTCTGCCCGATTGTGCAGCTCTTAGTTTCATATCACTACAGCTGCCCCACCCCCATCCAAACCCCTCTCTTCCTCCTCTTTTCCAGTCCTTCCCCCCTTTGTGTTTTTGTTTGTACTAACCCTGCCCTTGACTCTATCCCAACCCCGCTTAAAGCTATCCACTGTCCTTTGAGTGATTAACTCCTCCAGCAGTGAGTTCCAACCTGTCACCACTCTCTCTGTGAAGTAGTGCCTCCTCATCTCCCTCCTAAACCTTCCCCCTTCCAACTTCAGACTGTGCCCCCTAGTGACCCTTCCCCCCCTTTAAGCAGAACAATCCTCCCTTCCTGACTTTGTTTATGCCTTTCAAGTACTTAAAGGTCTCTATCATGTCCCCACTTACCCTCCTCTCTTCCAGCGAGTACATGTTGAGCTCTTTCAGCCTTTCCTCGTATGGCAACTCCCCTAGTCCCATGATCATTTTTGCAGCCCTACGCTGCACCCCCTTCAGTAATCTCACATCCTTTTTGAGGTATGGGCACCAGTACTGTACACAGTATTCCAAGTGTGGCCTCACCAGTGATCTATACAGTGGCCGGATGACCTCCCCCTTTTGAGAGGTGACCCCTCTGGTAATGCACCCCAGCATCCTATTTGCCCTTGTTGCAGCTCTCCTACACTGTGCAGATACCTTCCTGTCCCCTGTGACTATTACCCCCAGGTCCCTTTCCTCCTTTGAAGCCATTACCTGCACTCCCCCCAGCCAGTAGCTGTTCTTGGGATTTTTGGTTCCAAGGTACATGACCTTGCACTTCTTAGTGTTAAACCCCAACTGCCACTCCCTAGACCAGTGTTAAAGTTTAGCTAGATCCTCTCTTCCTCATTGTCCACTTTTGCACAAATCTCAGCGTCATCCGCGAACAGGCAGATCGTACTCTTGACCCCCTCTGTAATGTCTCCAGTGAAGACATTGAACAAAACAGGAACCAGCACTGAACCCTGCAGTACTCCACTCATTACTGGCTGTGGCTTGGATGTCTCCCCCCTTACAACTACTCTCTGTTGTCTCCCCTGCAGCTAGCGCTCAACCCACTTCACCAGTTTTCCCCCCTCCCATGTCTCTCAGCTTGCTCATTTACCTCCTGTGCGGCACAGAGTCAAAAGCCTTGTTGAAGTCCAGATACAGGACATCCACAGCGTAGCCTTCGTCAACCGGCCCAGTGACCAAGTGGAAGAAGTCGATCAGGTAAGTTTGACAAGATCTTCCTGTGACAAATCCATGCTGTCTCTTATCCTGCAGGCCATTGCTATCAAGAAAGGTTGTCAACCTCTCCTTCAGAATGGTTTCCACCAACTTCCCCACTGTGGAAGTCAAGCTCACCGCTCTGTAGATACCCAGTTGGTTTTTGGGTCCACTCTTGTGAAGGGGCATCACATGAGCCATCCTCCAGTCCCTGAGTACATTCCCCATCTCCAAGAAGGTGTTGAACAGGTCCGTCAGAGGGCCTGCCAACAACTCTGCCAGTTCCTTCAGGACCCTTGGGTGTACACCATCCGGTCCTGGTGTCTTGTCCACCCACAAGCTTTTAAGGCCCTTCAGAACTCTATCCTCTTGGATGACCTCATCTGTTCTCTCTGCCCCCCTCCACCCTTGCCCCCTTTCCCCTGCGGTATTGGGCCATCCCCTTCTTTTGTGAACATCGAGCAGAAATACTCATTGAGTGCCTCTGCCTGATCTTCCCCTTGTACCGCCCATCCTCCATCTCTCTTGAGTCTAACAATGTCATCCCTACAACTTCTCTTCTCCCTTATGTATTTAAAGAAACCCTTTTCCCCCTCTCTGATCCCCTGAGCCAACTTCAGCTCCTTTGCTGCCTTGGCTGCCCTAACTGACCTGATCACCTCCCTAGATGCCTTTGAGAACACTTCTCTATCCTCCTCATGCCCAGATTTTTTGAACTTAATGAAGGCCAATCTTTTTTTCTTCACCTTCCCCTCCACCTCATTGCTGAGCCGGCTAGGTTTTTTTGACCTGGACTGCTTACTCTGAGATTTGGCACACATGTTCGTGGCCTCATTTATCCCTTTCCTAATGACTGCCCACTTCTGTTTAGCATCCATTCCTGGGTGACCTCAGGGGTAGGAAATATGATGGACTCACTTCTGAAAAAAGGGATTGTTGAGTACCTAGAGGCCAGCGGGGCACAGGACCCATGGCAGCATGGATTCACAGTGGGAACGTCATGTCAGATGAATCTAATAGATTTCTTTGACTGGGTGACCAAAGTAGTAGATCAGGGAGGGACTGTGGACATGGCCAACCTAGACTTTAGCAAGGCATTTTACACAGTCCCACACAAAAGATTAATAAACAAATTAGCCAGCCTGAGAGTGGGTCCCAAGGTGGTAGCCTTGGTAAAAAAATTGGCTGGACAACAGGACACAGAGGGTAGTAGTAAATGGAGTCCACCCCGAAGAAAGGGGTGTTACTAGCGGGGTACCTCAGGGTTCAGTACTGGGTGTGGTCATTTTTAATGTCATTATAAGTGACACTGAAGAGGGATTGGAAGGAAAAGTATGCCTCTTTGCAGATGACACAAAGATCTTCAACAGGGTTGATACACAAGGGTGGGTGGAAAGGATGAGAAAAGACTTGGCAAGGTTGGAGGAATGATCAAAAGTATGGCAGGTTGGAGTCAATGCAAAGAAGTGCAAAGTAATGCACCTGGGAAACAAAAACCCAGGGGAAGAGTACACAATTGGGGGGGGTATTAACAACAACAAAAATGGAAAGGGACCTGGGGGTATACATATCAGATGACCTAAGTATAATCAAGCAATGTGAGAAGGCAGTAAGGATGGCTGGGGGATACTAGGATGTATAGGGAGAGGCATCAACAGTAGAAAACAAGAAGTTGTTATCCCTCTGTGCAGACAGTTGGTGAGACCCCATCTGAAGTACTGCATGCAGTTCTGGAGATCCCATCTCCACAAGGACATAGACAGGATGAGGCAGTCCAGAGGAGGGCAACTAAAATGGTGCAGGGTCTGCAACAGAAGCCATACAAAGAGAGACTAAAGGATCTTAATATGTATACCCATGAGGAAAGGAGAGAAGGGGGGACATGATAGAAACTTTCAAGTACCTCAGGGGAATCAACAAAGTCCAAGAGGGTAGCATCTTTCAGAAAAAGAGATGTGCAAGAATAAGGGGGCACAATTTGAAGACAGAGGGGGGATGGCTCAGGGGCAATGTGAGGAAGTATTTTTTCACAGAGAGGGTGGCGGATGCATGCAACGGCCTTCCTGAGGAAGTCGTGGTGTCAAAAACAGTGGGGGAATTCAAAAATGCATGGAACAGACGTAAGGAAATTCTGGTGGGGGGGTAGGAAGAAGTATGCTGTTGGTTAACTAGGATCTGCAGCTTATCCAATAGGTAGGGAAATGGGCAGACTAGGTGGGCCAAGCGGTCCTTATCTGCCATCAAAGTCTATGTTTCTATGTCTCTAAGATTCCGAGAGGCAGAGGATATTAAGGGAATGTTGAGTTAGCCAACAATTTAGATGGTCGAGTTTGGGCAGGAGACTCCTAATGTTGATGTGCATGATTTTTAGGTCTTTGGGAGGATGGATTTCATTGAGCTGTAGGGGGAACGGGTTTCTGTTCTACATCGCCAGCTAGGAGCAAAGTGAGCAGAAACATAGAGAAGGTGGCTAGGAGTTTACACCCCTTTGTAATGTTGAGGGTACTGGATCTGTTTCGGGAGCATGTGATGCTGGAGGTCAGTTGTGGTGGCAAGGTGCTGGAGGAGATCACATGAAAGGAGGGCATAGGTAGGGGGTGCAGTGTTGGTGGGGAGGGTGTAAGTTGATGTTTTTGGAAGAATGAAGCAGTAGCAGCAGGAAGGTGGGGTAGGGTTAAAGCACCCAGAGAGGGTTGGGGGGGAGGAAAGATGGTAGGAGAGGGAGGACAGGAGTAAAAATATAGAAGCAGTGTGCATGTTGAGAATTTACTGAGGCTAGATGTATGATCAGGAGAAACAATTTAGGCAAGGTCACAGACTTGCTCTGCTGGGAAGAAGGGCACAGCAGCAAGTGGAGGTTTACAGCAGCAAGGAAACAAACAAAGGAGCTAGAAGGGTGGGAAGAGCATAGGAGGTACATTTTACAGTTAGAAGGAGGCAAATCAAAAGCTGAGAAGAGGGATATACCAAGAATGGCCAGGGGGGTAGAGCTAAGCAGAGGAGTGTACCAAAAAATGACTGGGGAAGGGGGCTATGCAGCTAAACAGAGAGCGCGGCTAGACACAGTTACTAATGCTGGATGGCCTAGAGGTTAGGGCTACAGGTAGTAAGGGGATAGATACCTGAGAACAGGGGTTTGAAACCCAAAAAGATGGTAATTATCCAATATAAGAATGTGAAAAGGTGCTATCTTATTTATGAATGTGTAAACAGCTAGCACTTATTTTAAGTGTATGTAGAATATTGATTATTTTACTATTGGCAACAGTAAAAGGAGGAGGGTGTGGTTTTGGTACTAAACTAGGGTAAGCAGCAGGGAACAATTACTACTGCAAAGATGGCTTAGTGGTCTGTACTGCAGGCTGTAGGGTAGCAGGCTCCTGGGGCCAGATTTGAAACCCACAGAGTGTGAAGGTGGAAAGGAAGGGGGGCAATTCCAACTATCTGTAAACAAGAGTAAACCTGCACTCTCCATGGCAGTCCAGCTGTAAAAGAAAGGGGAGATATAGTGAATAACAACACTAATCATTATATCCAAAAATAAGGGGCACATGTGAACTGTAGTAGCGGGAGGAGGGGTTGGGGGAAAATGGCACTAGACAATCAAGGGTCTTTCCTCTGCACTCTTCTAAGTACTTAGGGGGTCTGACTCTGGAATACTGAATCTTTACTCCTTAGCTACTCTGCCTCTCTGCTCACCATGAGGGCCCCTAAGCTCCTCCTCTGCTCAGTTGAAGTGACATCTCTACTGCTTGCCCTCCTTTTCTCAGCTGATCTCCTCTCCTTGCCCTCGGAAGATTCTGCCTGCCACCATAGCTCTGATGGTTGGAGCTTAATCTTCTCAAATCTGCTTGTCAGGAGGACCCCCCCCCCAAAACCCAGCTCTTAAAACTGATACTTTTTGCTAAAATAGCCCATTACCTTATCCTCTCGTCCTTCCATGGGCCCCTGAGAAGCCATCTCCTAATCTCTCTATCCGAAACTTTGGTGCCTCTATGCCTGCTCTCTCTCTCTCTCTCTTTCTCTCCCTCTGGTGACATTGAACCCAACCTGGGCCCCCCTGCCGGGGCTGCACCTACTGACCCCTTCCTCTTGTTCATAAATAAGGGGTTATGGCTTGCTCACATGAATATTAGAAGCCTAACAGCCAATTCTGCAGTTTGAGGCCTGGATGGCTCACTACTCCCCTGACATATTAGGTCTGTCTAAGACTTGGTTGAAACCCCACACTCCTGACTCCTTATCTATGATCAAAGGCTATTAACTCCACAGGTGTGACTGTCCCAATGCTAAGAGGGGAGGGGAGGGGGTGTTATGTTCTATACTAGGGAGAACCTCAACATCTCTGTATGTTCAATCAATACTAGCTGTTTATGCAAAACTATTCATATAGTTGTTACCCTTGGTCTTGCAAAAAAGCTAAACATTGTGTGCATCTATAACCCCCCAAAAATGGTCTAGCAGGTCTCTCAAGTGTACTCAGCTATCTTGTCTCATTAAAAGGCAAACAAGAACTCGTTATAATGTGTGACCTAAACCGGGACTGGCTGGGCAAGAGCTCCAGTCTCTATGCTGCTGAGTTGTATAGGCTCCACCTGTCCCAGTTGGTATCTTCCCCAACCAGGCTGTGAAACAGCAGCAGTCTCCAGTCTCTTCTAGACTGGATAATCTCTAACAGACCAGATAGGATCACTGCCATGGGTGTCTTTCCAGACTCCATCAGTGACCATTCTCCAGTCTACTGTGTCTGGAAAGCTAGGGACCCCAAATCCCCACCCAGAGGAAATGCAGTTTCCAGACTTCTCAAAGGTGGATAAGAGGGCCCTTATCTCTGACCTTCAATATACCAACAGGATGCCTTTATACCAGACCTTCAACATGGAACATGCTGCACAACACTTCCTCTCCAAACTTCTGGCCTTACAGAACAAGCATGTCCCATTAAAAAAAGATGCAGAATTCGAGGAGCTGCCACCCGCTGGCTAAATTCTGATCTAATGGCCTCGATCAAACAGCGGGACAAAGTCTGGAAAAAAGCAAAGCTATCTCAATCCCTTGCTGACTGGGCTCAATACAAAACATTCAGGAACCTTTGTAAAGTATCTATAAGAACTGCCAAGAGCATCTACTACCGGCAGCTTCTCCATACCTCTGTTAGTGACTCTCATGGGTTTTGGAGTCACATTAACTTGATTCTGGGGAGAAACAAACACAAAACCTTAACAGAAGTGTTCTTGGATGGAATTGCCTGCAATAATCCTCTCACCATCGCTGAGGTTCTAAACTCTCGCTTCTCGGATATCTCATCCTATGCATCGCCCCCTGCGCCCACGTCTGGACCACCACTCGACAACAGTGAACCGACAAAACCTCCTGTCAACCTCCACCCGGTCACAGTACCTGAAGTTCTGTGCCTCCTTAAATCCATTCCTCCCTATGGGTTGACTAGGGTGGATGGGCTACTACCCAAATTCCTGAAAACCATTGCACCCTTCATTGATTCTCCAGCACTACGCCTCTTCAATATGTCCCTGATTACAGGCCATGTCCCTTCCCCTGGAAGACTGCACACATTATCCCCATCCACAAAAAGGGTGACATCACAAACATGGACAACTACTGCCCTATTGCCATCCTTTTGACTTTATCCAAAATCCTGGAGAAAATCGTTGCTGCCCAGGATTCGGACCACCTTCAATTACACAATCTTCTCACCCCAGATTAACATGGTTTTCATCAAGAGCACAGCACAACCACTGCTCTTACCCAGTTCATCAACGATGGCAGGCTTGCCATTGATAAAGGCTCACTCACAGGGGCAATTTTCGTGGATCTCAGGAAGGCTGTTGACTTGGTGAACCACCTGCTGCTCCTTTCCAAGCTGTCCACCCTTGGCTTTTCTTCCTCTGCAACTGCCTGGTTCCACAATTATCTCGTAGAGGGTCAACAATTCATGCAGATCAGAAATGCCAAGTCCTCTCTATCCCACACCAGGATCTGAGTTCCTCAGGGATCGATACTGGGTCCTCTACTTTTCTCAATCTTCATAAATGATCTCCCTTCACTGTCCGGTCATTGCACTGCCCTGTTATATGTTGATGATTTGGTACTCTATTCCTGCTTCTCTGACATATCAGACATCAACCAGAACCTAAACCCAAATTTCAACACCTTCCAACACTAGTTGAAGCAAAACAAACTGGTCCTCCATACCAAAAAGACAGTCGCCATGCTCTTTGGCTCAGGACCCAAACTCAGGGCCTGTCGCCAGCCTTTATGCATCAGAGCATCCTATGACACCCCCCTCAACACTGTTTCCTCTTTTAAATACCTTGGTATCACCTTGGATCTGGCCCTGGACTATGAACTGCACCTAACTACTACTATCAAAGCAGTCAACATACAACTTGGTCTGGCATATAAAGTTAGGCACAGCATTACATCCGCTGTGAGGCGGCCATTGCACAGGGGGTTCTCAGACCTAAACTGGTCTATGGGTTGATTGCCTTTCTGGAAACCTCAAGAGGGCTCCTCTGCAATTGGGACATCTGCTATAGCAACATCTGCCGCTTTGCTCTGTTGGTATCCAAGCTCTCTCACCGCTGCTCATTCTACTCTGGCCTGGACTGGCTAGCCCCCAGAGCCTTCCAGCAATACATTACCACTTGCTTCATGAAAAACATCATCACCTCTCATGTACCGGACAAGCTTCCCTTCTATGAAAACCTGCTTACTCTGCCTACCCCATGAGAGCCACTGATAAGTCCCTCCTTGCCCAACCCAAGTGTAACACAAAAATGGGCGAAAAAGCCTTCTCTGTCAGCACTCCAAAAGTGTGAAATTCCCCTCTGCTGGCACTCAGGAACTACCCCAACCCACCAGAGTTTCAAGCAGGAACACCATATGGTTCTGGCCTGCTTTGAACCCTGCTCCTGTGGTGGTGCATCCACCCACCTGCCTGTCCCTCTTAGCTACTTACCCTGACTCTGGTTCCCTATCATGTTCTGCTGGAACATTGCCTTATCTATTTATTTCCCTAGCACTTACCCACCTCTCCCCATTTTGTATAATGGTTGACAATGCTGTGTTTCAGGGGTCTTGAATTGTCAAATCTTTGCCTATGCCACTGTACTGTGATATGCTCCATGCCTGATCCTGGCCTCAGTTTGTTGTTACCTGACTATATGCTTTTGGTTAATTGTACTGCTTGTTGTCAACTGATTTATCCTTTGTATTCACTGTTGTTTTCCCACCCATTGTATGTAACCTCCCGTGTCGTGCCTGAAAATAGGCAGCTTTGCTGTCTAGTGCACCTACCCGGTCAACTAAAACTAAATGAAGAAGGGTAAGACATATGGGACATATTGGTGTATTTTAGATTTAACAATCAGATCCAAAATGAAAAAAACCAAAATCAAAACAACCAAATCTCCCTTGTGACATCATTTTTTTCCCTGGTGTCTAGTGGCGGTCCCCGCTCTCTAATCACCATACCCTGTGTGAGCATTATTTCCCTGATGTCTATTGGCACACACACACACACACACACACACACACACACACACACACCCCACCCACCCTTTCTGGCTTTTCTTCTCTGTAATAAAGAAAACAGTCCCTCGATGTTTATTTTTTTTGAACCTGTAGAAAAAAAAGATCCCTCGTCAATCTGACCCCCCCACCTCCCACTCAGCACCCACAACCCCATACCCCCACAGACCCTCACTCATCTGAACAGGTGCCATGGTGAAGATCCACTCTCTGACAGGAGACATGTCTTGCTGGTGGAAACGCTGACTTCTATATGAGAAAATAAGGTAAGTGCAATTCAATGTATTTCAATGGGGTTTTCAACTTTGGTGCATAATTTTTCCATTTTTGCTTATTTTGGCACCAAATTTTCAAAACACCTTTTTTGAGACCCCTTCTCAAGAACAATGTTGGTGTAATTTCACTAATCATGCCTGAAGGGTGATTTCACAGTTGATTGGTGAGATCACCTTTTAGGCTGGATTTCTAAATTTTCACCATACTCGTTCATGAAGTGGGTTCATAAGAAGGGTACATTGAAAATTTAGGGTAAAAATATGCTAAAATAATGGCCTGCCTGCTGGTGCAGTGGCAGGGTGTCCATCTGTGATGCTAATGACCTGAGTTCAGGAACGAGCCCGGGATTTCAGAGGGCTGGCCGGGGGAGAAGGATGGAGGGTCCTAGGGACTGCTCTCCTTCTTTGGGGGGGAGGAGGGGCAGAGTGTCCGACACAATGCGGACCCCTGGTGGAGGCTGGGGGTACCGCCAAGCTGGCACCATCACTTCTGGGGGTCAAGGCAGATGTTGGACATCATTGCCCATCCCCAAGGAAAAAGCATAAAAAATTACAGGATGCCACATGATGGCCACTCCTAGCTCCCAGCTCCGATTGCTTCTCTGACTCTTCCCCATCAACCTATTCCAGCACTTGTGGCCCAGCCAGCCTTGAACTCCACCCTGGGGGGAGCCAGGGAGGTACTGTCAGGGGGCGCTCCCCAGCTACACCCTCTCCTGTCCTAGACAAGTTGGTCCGGTGCCGTGGCCCCACTCTGGGGGTAAGCCAGGGGTATCTGCGGGGGCACCAAGGTAAGTCCGGGGAGTGGAGCAGGGGGTCAGGTAGGCACACAGAAAAATGTGGCTTGCAACTAAAAATAAATATGCTAAAATGGCAATGTTCTGTGCTTTTGTTGACATTTCACTATGCTGGCTAGTAACTTTTGTAATTTTCAATATTTTAACCTCAAATTATCAACATAGCCATTTCTTTACACCACCTCATGAATGCGACAGCTGTCATTTTTCAAATCTTTACTAAAATGTATTTTCATGCCCCTGGCATGGACTGATGCTGCAGTGATGTGGAATGATGTTTTGGTGGGGATTTCACAATTTTTACTATCAGGTTGATGAGGTGGGGTAATAGGAAGGCTATGTTGACAATTTAGTTGATGTTGTCCTACAAATCCAGGCCCGATGGTTTCCCATAAATATACATATATGCATCTATGGAGGGATGGGAGCACAGGGCTCAGAGGGCCCTGCACTCCATCAGAGAAATAAGGATACAATTACACTATCTCAGAAAGTACAGATGCATGGGAGCACAGGACCCTGAACAGGAAAATAAGGATACCATTACACTATCTCAAAAAGTAAGGAATTTCTTTACAAAAAAATGCATTAATACAACATTTAGGGTTGAAGTTACAGCATCAAAAGTAGGAAAATGTGGCTTTAGGGTTTCTAACCCTAAAACCCCAGTGCCACCACTAAGGCAAATCAGGGGTGGAGTCTTCCTAGGGTTTATCAGCCCTAAAGCTCACCTGATTCTACACACTCATAGAAACATAGAAACACAGACTTTGATGGCAGATAAGGACTGCTTGGCCCACCTAGTCTGCCCATTTCCCTACCTAGAGAATAAGCTGCAGATCCTATTTAACCAACAGCCTATTTCTTCCTACCCCCCACAAAAATTGCCTTATGTCTGTCCCATGCATTCTTGAATTCTCTCACAGTTTTAGACCCCACCACCTCCTCAGGAAGGCTGTTCCGTGCGTCCACCACCCTCTCTGTGAAAAAATACTTCCTCACATTGCCCCTGAGCCGTCCCCCCTCTATCTTCAAATTGTGTCCCCTTGTTCTTGCACATCTCTTCTTCTGAAAGATGCTGCCCTCTTGGACTTTGTTGATTCCACTGAGGTTCTTAAACATTTCTATCATGTCCCCCCTCTCCCTTCTTTCCTCAAGGGTGTACATATTAAGCTCCTTTAGTCTCTCCTCGTATGGCTTCTCTTGCAGACCCTGCACCATTTTAGTTACCCTCCTCTGAACTGCCTCTATCCTGTCTAATGTCCTTGCGGAGATGGGGTCTCCAGAACTGGATGCAGTACTCCAGATGGGTCTCACCAACTGTCTGTACAGAGGGATAACAACTTCCTGTGTTCTGCTGGTGATACCTCTCCCTATACATCCCAGTATCCCCCCAGCCTTCCCTACCACCTTCTCACATTGTTTGCCAACCTTAAGGTCATCTGATATGATTACCCCCAGGTCCCTTTCCTTTTTTGTTGTTACTACCTCCCCATTGTGTAATCTTCCCTGGGTTTTGTTTCCCAGGTGCATTACTTGCACTTCTTTGCATTGAATCAAGCTGCCATCTTCTGACCATTCCTCCAACCTTGCCAAGTCCCTTCTCATCCTTTCCACACCTCCTTGTGTATCAAACCTGTTGCAGATCTTTGTGTCATCTGCAAAGAGGCATACTTTTCCTTCCAGTCCCTCTGCAATGTCACTTATAAAGACATTAAAAAGGACTGGACCCAGTACTGAACCCTGCGGTACCCCACTAGTAACCCTTCTTTCTTCAGAGTGGACTCCATTTACAATTACCTTCTGTGTCCTGTTGTTCAGTTAATGTTTTACCCAGGCAACCACCCTCGGACTCACTCCCAGACTGGTTAATTTGACTACTAATCTTTTGTGTGGGACTGTGTCAAATGCCTTGCTAAAGTCTAGGTAGGCCATGTCCACAGCCCCTCCCTGGTCTACTACTTTGATCTCCCAGTCAAAGAAATCAATTAGATTCATATGACATGACCTTCCCGCTGTGAACCCATGCTGCCTTGGGTTCTGCCCACTGGCCTCTGAGGTACTCAACAATTCTTTCCTTCAAGTGATTCCATCACTTTCCCTACCACAGAGGTCAAACTGACAGGTCTGTAGTTTTCTGCCTCTGTCTTGGTCCCACTTTTGTGAAGGGGAATCACATCCACCTTCTTCCAGTCCTCAGGTACCACACCATCCTCCCATGATTTGTTAAAAAGGGTAGTCATTGGTGTCACTAGTTCTCTGCTTAATTCTTTTAGAATTCTGGGGTGAATTCCATCTGGCCCCATTGCTTTGTCCATCTTCAGTTTTAGGAGTTCTTTCAGAACCTTTTCTTCTTTGAAAGGACTGGGATCAACCCCCCTCTCCAGAGTGCTTCTGTTAATTGGATTATGCACCTCCTCCACTTCCTCTTTTGTGAATACTGAACAGAAGTATTCATTCAGTATCCCTGCTTTTTCACTATCACTCTCTGCACACCTACCATCCATTCTATTCAGCCTCACTATCCCTCCCTTTGTCTTTCTATGCTCCCTGATATACCTATAACACGTTTTATACCCCTTCTTAACCGAGTTAGCTATCTTTTCCTCAGTTTGTGCCTTTGCTATTCTGACAACCCTCCCTGCTTCCTTCTGCCTTAACTGGTACAGTAGTCGGTCCTGCTCCTTCTGTGTTTCCTTATGCTTCCTAAATGTTATCTTTTTCTCCCTAACCTTCACCGCCACCTCTTTTGAGAAGCATAGTGGCCTTTTCTTTTGTTTTGATTTGTTTATTTGCTTCACACAAAGGCTTGTTGCCTCTGTGATGGCAGTTTTGATATTTCCCCATTGTTACTCCACCTCTACTTCTAGCCTGTTTGCTAGTGCTTTTCTAAGGCACTCTCCCATCTTGCCAAAGTCAGCCCTCCTGAAGTCCAGAACCCTCAATTTTGCATGGCTTGTCTCTGTATCTGAGTTTATCATGAACCACACTGTTTGGTGGTCACTTGTTCCCAAATGGCTACCCACTTCTAGATCTGAGATCCTGTCACTGTCCCCATTTGAGAGTACGAGGTCTAAGATTGCTCCCTCATGAGTAGGTTCCAAAACTAGCTGTTTGAGGCATGCCACCTGAAGGGCATCGAGAATGGCTCTGCTTTTGGATGTGGCTGCTGCAAAAGTGCTCCAGTTAACATCTGGCATGTTAAGGTCCCCCATCAACAGTATCTCCCTTTTCTGCCATCCTAAGTATGCCTTCTATCATATCCTTGTGCATTCCCTCCCTGACATGGGGGTCTGTATACAACCCCTGTGCAGATTGTGGTGCCATTTCCAGTCTCTAAGGTGACCCACAGTGCCTCCTCTCCTCTCTGTTTACTCTTTTGTTCAGTTGCTTTTATCCCTTCCCTTACATAGAGAGCTACTCACCCCCTCTTCTGCCCTCACTGTCTCTCCTGTAGGTTGTGTACCCTGGTATGTTAATATCCCAGTCATGGTTCTCTGTGTACCATGTTTCTGTGACTGCTACAATATCCAGGCATCCCTCTTCCATCAAGGCCACCAGTTCAGGGGGGTTGTTGCCCAGACTATGGGTGTTGGTACTCATTACCCTCCATTTCTTGATGGCCTTACCCCTTTTTGCCCCATCCCTGTCTTTATTGCATTTGTCACTTTCTCCATTTACCGCTGCGCTTCTCCCTATCGACATGTCTATGTTGGTGTCAACCTCACTTAGTACCCTGATATTTTGGGGGGGCTAGGATTTCTCTGCTCCTTTCCAGTGCCTCCCCCCCTTGGCTAGTTTAAATGCTTGTCAATGAAGTATCTAAACCTATCACCTAGGGTCCTGGTTCCCCTCCTGGACAGATGCAGGCCATCATGCCAGTATAGGCCTGCATCCCTCCAGGTGGACCCCCAGTCCCCAATGAAGCCAAATCCCTGAGCTCTGTACCAGTTTTTCAACCACTCCAGAAACATTCACCTAATGAAGTGAGCTTTAGGGTTGACAACCCCTAGGAATACTCTGCCCTGATTTACCTTAGGGGTGGCATTGGTGTTTAGGGTTGGAAACCCTAAAGCCACAATTCCCTAGGTTTGATGCTGTAGCCTCAACCCTAAATGTTGCATTAAGGCAGTTTTTTCAAAAGATAGTCATATATTCACAAAATGTCAATGGAGTCACAAACCCAGATGGGAGAGCAAAGACCCTAGTGCATATCCATTAAACAGGCCAGACCTTATTTACATGTAGAAAATTCACCTCAGTGGTCTTGAACATGCTAAGCTCACAACGTTGGGGTACTCAGTGGTGTATTCATCCTCAACCCCTATGGGGGTTCCATGGGGTGGCTATATTAATCCCCAAGTATACCATGTTTAAGGAGTAGTCGGTACTAGCGGACAGAGAGGGATACCTTATGTTAGTAAGGGGAACATTTAATGGCACTGAAGTCAGCCTAGGAAGTGTTTACATACCACCAGGCTCAAACACCCCCGTTATTAAACGTAAACATGATAATGTTGCACACACAAGGTGTGTTGCTGCTCGCAGGACATTTTAACATGTTACTTCTAATCAGTGGGATACTCACAAACCCAGATGGACAGCAGCACACAAATTCTGCATTTAATATTTGCCAGACTTGGACTATGTAGGTATCCAGAGGGCTCAGCACCAGGGCCAATGTGACTATACCAGTTATTTTGCTGTGCACCATACATATTCCTGTATTTTTTTTACTTTATGTTTATTTATTTTACAAGACGGAGAGTAGATACTGTTGTATACAGTACCATGTACATACAGTAAAAGATAGTGGTAAGTATTCAGAGTTTTACATTAGTAGGTGCAAAGGTGATTTCCTGTTGTAGTACTGCTTCACAATTTCCGAACTGGTACTTTTTTCAGTTTCAGGATTGTAACAGAATGCTGCTGTAGTATCCCAAAGTAAGCCAATAAAAGTCATGAGCTCGGGGTCTGGCATTCAAAAGTCAATGATGTGTGGTGGTTGAATTCATAAAGACATTTTGTTTAAATTCTTAGACTGTGGTATCTTGTTATAATTTATTTTATAGGCTGTATACTATGAAAAGAAGAGGAGATAGTATAGATAAAGGGTCAGAAGATATAGATGGCAGTAAAAATAGCATGGAAACAAGAAAAGAAAAACATAAGGTCAGTTTGTAAAGTAAAGGAAGTTTAAGTTTGAGTGGGGCTTTTCCCTACTATAGGATAAAGTCTGGGTAATGGGTAAAATACCCATTGCTGCCATTTAATTTCAAATTCAGGGAGCTCATTCAAATGTCTATAACTTATACATCCCATATTGTAAATATCTCCACTATAGAACACCACCCTTCGAGGGTAGGGATTTTAGGTGTGTGAGAGATCCTAGTGATGGCTTTTTTGGCACTATAGCGGAGGTCAGAAGTAAGAGAAGCATTATTTGATCGAGGCTCACTCCCACTAGTGGGATCACCAGCAACAGCAAAGAGGTAGTTATAGCCCCAATGCAATTGAAAATTGCCTCCAGTTCCTGTGATACTGCTTGCCAGAAATGGGCATGACTGAAACATGTGTGTTGTATTCACTGTTAGCTGACCACATCCTCTCCAACATAAAGCTAGATTTTCCACCGCTTATTTAGCTACAATATCAGGGGCTGTGAAGAACCAGGAGCAGCATTTCCTAGAGAATTCTCTCCAGTATGTAGCGATGTAAGGCAGTACACTCTCAAAGTGAAATTGTCCCATTTCTCCAATGTGTGTGTTGTGTGTAATTCACTGTTCCATTTGTTTACTCATTCTCATATTGATCTGTCCCTCACACAGGCAGAAAATCTGCACAGTCACAGACAGTAAAGAAGTCCCCCTGTGGACTTCCGACCACTCTCCCACATTAACTTATTTCCTGCTGGGTCCGACAAAAAAGCAAAATGTGATGCTTCAATCCAGAGCATCTGTGTTCAGAGGAGTTCAGAGCGTTTAACAAATCCACATTTGATGAAATTGTGACTAATAATGATATCCCAGCGTAATCTGAACCTATTCTGTGAGATACAATAAAGTCTGTTCTGCATGGAGAAATAATTTAATATTCCTCATGTCAGAAAAAAATAGTGCCTCCAATGACTGGTGATGTTGGAGGACACGCTACAGTATTTACAATCCACCCATAAACAGGGGGGCACATAAGTGGTAACCTAGCTGGAACAGGTTAAAGCCTGGTATTTGAAAAAAAACTGAGATGACCATAACATTTCTTGGCCAAAGATATTATGAGGTGGAAGGCCAGTTCTCTAGGACCTAACGAAAAGCAGAAATTAAGGTCCACAATAGTGTAGGTCACTCACCCTACAACAAGATGCTTGGTGGCCTCCATCAAAGACATCACTGAGGCTTTCAAAAGCTATTATACCACCTTGTACACACCCAGAATACCCCTCAAACTCAGAGGCAAAGGTGGCCTTTCTGCAGGGGCTGGATCTGCCACAGTTGAGTAGCCCCGGGGACCAGACTTTATTAGCTCCCGTTAACAGAGGAAGAGGTATTCCAGGTGTTGTCCAAAGCAAAATAACAGAAGGCCCCAGGGCCTGATGGCTACATTACAGAATTCTACAGAACCTGTAAAGAGCAACTACCCCCACTGTATCTCCACCTCTACAACTCCATTCATAGCGGAGACAAACCACCATGGATTTATGTGGTCACCTCTATAGGAATCTGTCATTCTGTGAGTCATATTGCCCAATATCAGTACATAATACAGACATAATGGTGGCCTGGCTTGAATGCTCTTCTCCTGGTCCTAATCCAACCCAATCAGACTGGGTTTGCCCATTCACGTCAAACAATGGACAAGACTAGACGGACCATGCATATATATTTTTTCTTATTCTTTGGTAACCGGGTAAGGCCCACTAGGCACACAATGCCTGTTTTTAAGGGCAACCCAAGAGCACTGGGGAGGCTAAGTGACTTGCTCAGGGTCACACAATATGCAAGTGGAGGTTGTGGGACTCAAATCCAGGTCTGCTGGTCATACCAAGCTCATTCACAGCTCATTACTGTAATCTGTAGGCTATACAGCCAGCCCAAGACGTGAGGGGACAACAAGAAATTATGCACCACCTGCATACAGCGGGAATCCTGGCAGTGATACTACATTTAGATAATGAAAAAATGTTTGAGCTGGGTCTCCTGGCCTTTCGTATATGCTGTACTGGGATTCCCAGTCCCATGTGTGGAGCTCCTTTGTACAATATACAACTCCCCTAAATTACATTTTAAAGTGAATGGTCACATCTCTCCACCCTTCAGGTTACAATGAGGGACATGGCAGGGGTTCCCAATGTCACCCCTCCTCTTCTCATTACATATTGAGCTGCTGGCACAGGCATTACACTAAGACAATCGGATACAAGGCATCCATTATGGAGCAGCAGAACATTGGCAAGCCCTGTATGTGGATGACTTCCTTTTATTTCTCAGTGAACCAGAGCAGTCAAGCCCAGTAGCTTTCCTGCTCCTGCAGACCTTTCATGATCTTTCTGGGTATAGGCTTAGTAACACAAAGGCTAAGGTTCTAACATTTAACTTTAATGTCTCTCCAACTTTGCAAAGCCAATACCACCTCATGTGGGACTTGAAGGATTACATACCTTGGAGTTAAACTCTCAAGGGATACTAAGGATCTCTAGGGGGCAAATTATGCCACCCTAACAGCCCAGTTACATAAGGTTTAGAATACTAGAACACGCTGCCTTGTGGGCTTTCTCACCATGTGGAATCAATCACAATAGTCACACTACCTAGGTTTCTATTTACATTCCAAAATATGCCTCTATAAATCCCAGCAGATGCATGGCATCTTTGGAGAAAGTTGGTCTTTGGGTGGGAGTCAGACCACAGATAAAATACAATGTGTTGATACAACCCAGAGACAAAGAGGGACTAGCTCTCCCAGATCTCCGCACTTATTATTGGGCAACCCATTTAAGGTTAATCTGGCTTTGGCACAAACCTTTCTCTGCCTCGATTTGGCAACAGGTTGGACAAGATATATTGGAATACCCCAGCATGGTACAAATCCACTTTCACACACAGGGGAAGGATGAACTGTTGAAAAACTTGCCACCCCTGATAGGGCTTACAGTCAGGGCTTCATGCAACATTAAGTGTGTGCACCACTTGACAGCCTATCAAGCCCATTTCTGCCCACTGAACCTGGCAGAGCACTTTCCACTGGCACGACAAGACCACAAACAATGGATCAGGTACTCACTCCATTATCTTTAACAAATTTTTGAAGGGACACTTTAAGTTCATTTGCAATTCTTCAGGAGAGATTTTTGCCAGTACCTCCAGACGAGACACTTTAGGGAGTCACTCCCTAGGGCAGCACAGGATATAGTAAATCTACCTCCAACACTAAAAGCTTTCATTATATATTGTAAAACAGGTATGAGTGCACATCTGATCTCCTTTCTCTAGCAGGTTCTGCTTACGAACCACCAGGAGACAGACTCAGTTCTGGATTAGTGGAGGGATGAGTTACGGGTGAATATTAGCCTAGAGGAGTGACACGGCAGCTGTAGAGAAACACATAAGGTTACAAGTTCCCACGGTTGATGGGAACACATGTGGAAACATCAACTTTTTTGCATGAATCACACCCAATTATACCCCTGGGAGATCTACAGCACGTTCGAGGCAATGTTGGGAGGCCAGTACAGACCATGCACACACAATGCGGGACCGCCTGGTAATAGGACTGTTTCGAGTGGTGCGTCACCACACCTTTACAGACAATGAAACCCCCTCTACATCTGCCATACTTCCGAGTGGCAGATTTTTACATGTTAAAATAATGTATGTTGCGGCACAAGAAAAATGCTGCAACATACATTAAAAGCTTAACCAGAGGGTAAGCTTTGCTGGGGAGGGAGGGGGTAATAATGACAGCTTTCCTTTAAGACTGTCTGGAAACTGGGCATTTACAGTGGCAGGGTTCACCCACATTAGAGCAAAAATCAAGTTGCTGAATGACAATACACTGGGAGCAAGAAGTCGGCAACACAAGGAGCAAGCAGCAATGAAACCGCAAGGTGCTGACATTGTGAACATACGCAATCAGCACCTCTCATCGAGTCAAACCAGGAAACTGATGTAATGCGGGGGACTCCACCCCACATGCCCCCCACACCATTCCCTGATTTTATATAACAAACTCCAGGTGGCACATGCAGTGGAGGATGGCAGACACTGGAGAGGCAGCAAAAAATGGACCAAACAATTGCAAGCAGAACAACTTCGCTCAAAAGGCCGACCCACACATATACAGTTTGCCCTCCTTCCTGTGCCCACATCTCCTTGCCCTACACACTATGCTCTATTGTCAGGATATCCTGTGGCAGCACCCACATTGTGGAATCGGTTGCCTTGTAGGTTTATGGAGGCACCCTCTGTTGAGACCTTTAAAAGAGTTCTGAGACATCACTTTGTTAATCTGGCCTTTTCTTACCAATGAGTTTAACAACACTATGACTGTTATGTTATTTAAGCAATAATGACTGAAACACCAGTCATTTCCTGGGGATTAAAGACCGGCTATGGGGGAGGGTGGCCAACCCCCACCAGATGGTCATTAATCCCCAGGAAATGAAAGGCTGTGAGATAATTATTGTGATTATAAGTTTAATTGTAATAATGACAGTTTTTTTACAGGTTTTTCCTAATTATCTTTTTTTTTCATGGCAGCATGTGCTGACAGTGCCACGTGTTGTAACGTGTGGAGCTGATACTCAGAGGTGACGTGCTGTCAGTACTACCGATGGTGTCATGTGGGGGTTCAGATTCGCTATGCGAAAAGGATTTCTGAAATAATTTGCAGGAATGCAGAACTGTTCTGTTTTTTTGTTTTCATTTTATTTAGGAAACTTTTGACAGTAAAGTGGTTTGGCAACAAGAGCGCAGAGCGCGATCAGCTGTGTGGCTGCCATGCTGGGCATTTCTAAGAGATTTCAGACCAGCACAGCAGCCAATCAGTGAGCTAGTTTAGTTCATGAATAATTAATTAGACTTACAATTATTATTACTGTTACTGACATACCTAGTTCTATTCCTCCTTGTATTTCATCAGCCCTGTGACCTCACAGACTTGACATTACAATTAACCAAGATGAGCAAATCAGTTGCTGCCATGTCAGTCACTTGTGATGTCACACCAAGTGAGCATGAGTGTTGAAATCAAAACTTCTAGAACTTGCCCAGCCATGACCATAGCTGAATTTTTACTTGCCCCTATTCATTACAATGAAATGTGCTCTCTTTTTGTACTTGCCCTTCAAGGAAATTTACTTGTCCGGACAGGAGGCAATAGGATTTGCACACCCCTGCAAGTGTGGCTGCTATGCTGGTGCGATATGAAGAGGAACAGCGCTAGATATGTCAGTCTCCAAGTTAAGTACTACTTTTCACATCTAATATTATCAGGTAGAAAACCATCTGATGAGCAAATTGAAAAAGTTAAGTACATCCCAAAATAAAAAAGAAGCAACTGCCTACTTTCCAAATGTGGTACCATTTTCTGCTTCCTATTTGTGGCACTACTAGCTCTGTAACTTGACTAGACTCTACTTAGACATGACGACAGTGTTTTATGGCACTCAGCCAACATGTTAGTATCTATTTATTATGAAACCCTGTTATACCTCGGGAACAGCTTGACCTATGGTTGCATTGGCTGGTTTAATGATGTTTATTGAAACAATATCCAAAAAACAGCTATCAGTTGCCATTTCGAGGCCAGTCAAATTATGTAGTAGTGAAAGCACTAGTTGCCGTACCAGCTACCATGGTCAGCAGGAGCAGGACTGAGCATCCCAGTGGTGCTCTCCTCATTACACGATGGTGGGTTGCTGCCACAGCAGTACTGCCATATGTGTGACCACAGGTAGCAGTGTAGCTTGAGGATGGCAGCGGGAGGGGAATATGCACATATCGAGTGGCAGGCAGGCTCTGGCATCCCTGCACCCTCAGGAAGAAAAACACAAGACACACGGCCATGGCCCAACCAGTGTTTTAAAACAGAAAACCAGTCACTTATTTTTGGAGAACAATGCAGGCTTCTGTAATAGTTTCTAAAAGATCGTTAAACCCAGATCCAGTGCACGTGAAAGATATATGTGAAAATGACAAGGAGAGCTCCTCAGATGGGCAGAGACACTGGTGGAGCCTGCAGATCCCCACAGGTTAGGATCAAAAGTGGAAACATAGGGTTAATAACCAGGTGTCTTAAACCTTAACATGAAACTGACTAGCTTTATAACCTCTGTCCTCCAACTCTAACATTACTGTAAAGATGTTCTTAAAAAACAAAAAAAATACAAGTGAGCATTTTCCAGGAGTGGAGGCTATTAAATGTTCTAATTAGCATCAATAAATAACTTCAATTTGTAATGCTTTTTTGACTGGAACAGCCTTTAATGATGATACTTCTCTCTAAATAGGTATGCAACATCAACCAACGTCAATATGATTTAATCTGCGATAGGCAATTGATTTTCATTCAGGCCACCTGATCCCCATTAGAGTTGGGTTTTTTTTTCTCAATAAAACGTAGTCTCTGTCTATCACCACAAATTAGATGGAATGATAGTACAAAGTATTGTGTATCTCATGTCCCAGTTTTATAAAGCCAGTTACAATTACTGCATTCTCATCACATGGTCCTGGGGGACACTCTGTGAGGCACTTGCTGACTACAGGAAAAAAAAACTGATGAACTGGGCCAGCCTGAAGATGAAGCAGCAGCAGTGCTAGAGTTTTTGGTGAGGAGGGACTGTGCCCCCACAGTTCTGAAGTGAGCCACAACACTAACATTTGCCTGAAATGATTAGTTCAGTTAAAGGCAGACCCCCTCATGGACCTCCATGACTCTTAAAACACATATATAGTCTCAACACTGACTATCACAGTAGTGGTTCTATGCATGAGAACTGGGTCCACGCCTGACCCTAGAACTCTCCTGCAGGCCAGCAGGGGCTAAGTGGCATCATGTCCATGATGTACATTGCTTAGGGTGTGAACATATGGCCATAACAGCATCCATCCTGAATGAGACAGAAGGGTGCAAGGAAGTCATAAAAATGGAGAATTTGGTGCTCAGTGTGAAGGACTGAAGAAAACATCCCAATGCCAACTAAAACCTAACCACCACAAGTCATTGCTGTGATAGCCGCCATCAGCCAATGCATTTGGTAAAGGGGTACAATGGCGGACAGGACATCAGTGCTGCAGCCTAGGTGAGCCACCAAAACAGAGAAGAATAAAAAAGAGCTTGCTACAAACATGACATTCAGCAATACTTATCAAACTGAAACGGCGGACTTGCCTTATATTTAAATAGTATAGCTTGGAGGAAGGCCCAAAATGTATTATTAACACCATCTGCTTCCATAGCAACAGAAACTGTTGGCTTCACTTCATGCTATGAACAATTTGTTCATGAAATCTGCAGGGAAACCTTGCAAGGAGATCCATCCTGATCAGTTTGTGGAGAAAATGGGAGAACTAATTTACATTAAAGCAGCAGAAAATAACTTTCAGGATCTCTCTTCAAGGATGTGGAGCTAGCTGATTATTTTTTATATGCAGTTATGCTAAACTGAACTACTGAAAAGTACATTCTTTCTATGCACAGAGCTATAATTAACATGCAATATCTCTATTATTTTTAATTCAGTTGTCAGTTGGACTGGTTTAATGGACATGTAACTTTAACAAATATACTAGATTGGTGCTTGCTGCATAGCACCATTGGATTGATTGACAGTGCCATATGTACATGTTTGTAAAAGGCATTCACTTCTCTTGGTAACATCAGTTTCAATTAGGACAAGCATTGGTCAAATTTGCTTGCAAGTTTTATTAGTGAAATTGGTATGTTCTAGTGATGGAGAGTAAAACTAATTTAAACCAGAAGAACAGAATGTGTTTATTCTTAAGCAGAGCAACCACTAATATCCTTCAACCGTTTCCAAACATAATTGTTTATCATAGTTAGTGATGTGTGATATTATATTTTGAAAGCTGTATCTTTTGAACTGTTAGGCTTGGAAACACAAGATTTTTTTTATGAAAGCTTTGAGTCCTGTCAACATGAATAGATCATATCAGCACAATTCTCATTGCTGACACATGTTTATACATGTCAATATAATATGTTATTTAATAACAGGATTAAAAAAAATTGAATCAATTTATGCTTTCATATATCAATATATGAAAGGTTCTAGCACTAGCAGTTCCAATGCTATCCCATTTAAAAAAATGTATACTTTGAAAGTTCTAACTTTGGAAGAGTTAGGGCTAGCTGTATAATTGTGTTTTGAAATGAAAGCTTGGTGTCAGGTTGTTAAGTATCAGTTCTGTCAATACAGTTGTTACATGTCAATACTATTCTATTTGAAGTGATACTATTTAAAACTATATAGATATCTATTTTTTTGTATGCATAACATGGTGGTTTTAAAAACATGTACACCATTTATTTGCTTTTTCTTAATTTTAGTATCACTAAATATTGTTTTAATTTTGGGAATGCTAAACACTGCTTTAATTTTGGGAATACTAAACATTATTTAATTTAAAACTGTGTACTTTGCATCTTAATGTTCATTCATTTTATGTCCTTGATCGCATTACAAACATTTCACTCTCCTCTCCAGTAACCCCTACTCTTCCTAACTTTTGCAGGTTCCACCTTCAAAAGCATCAGCATATAAAAAGGACTTACTGTGCCTGTTGATCAACCATGTGCTAGGTTATTGATTGATTGATTTGTTGATAGGAAAGGCCTTCAGGCAATAAGTGCCCATTACAAAGGCATCCTCAGTCCAAAAACAGACAGAATATTAACATGCAACATAAAAGCATACAAGTTGCCCATATTTATAACAGGGGTACATTTTTATTCATAGATATTAATGAAAAATCAGCCATAAAAATCACAGACAAATTGTTCATTTAAAAACTGCTTTAGGACAGTTTTAAAGACAGAGAAGGAAGAGGTTGTCAAATTCCTAGGCAATGAGTTGCAACATTTAAAACAACTATAAACACAGGATTTTTGACCCCGTTTGGTGTTCTAGAAGGGAGATGGAAATTGTTGCTGGAAACAGATCTTGTTTTATGAGTACCAGCCCTGTTTGTAATTTGATCCAAAAGCATGACTGGAGCTTGTCCTTTTTGAATTTTCCAGCAGGCCAGCCCATTGGTACAGTGGTAGCGCTATCACTCACGGTGCTGTGACCTGGCTTCGGAAGTGAGCCTGAGTTGTCGGGGGGAGTGGCAAGGGGGAGGATCAAGCATCCCAAAGGATGCTCTCATCCTCTGGAGAGGGAGGTCTGTGTGCTCCACTATGACACTGCCACCTGGATGACCACAGGTGGGAATGCAAGCAGAGCCACAGTGAGCGGACGGGTGCCTCTCGACTGAGTACATCAGCACACTTTCAGGCAATGACCAGATCAGTCCTCACCCCCAAGACACCTGGGGGTGAGAAAACAAGGAAACACTGAGTCCTCGACTGCAGGATGACACCCCCTCATCTCCTTGCAGGCCCCGCACCACTCACCGGGATGCTGGCCAAACAACTGAGCTAAACTCCTCCAGGGCCTGGGGAATCCAGGAGGCTCCACCCTGGGGGGAAAACCGTGGGGTACTGTTGGGTCAGAGGTAAGTCCCGGGGCAGCAGATGATGGGGCTGGGGGAGACTGTGGCTGTTGGGGGCTGGTCGAGTGTGGGAGATAAACCATAGTAAATAAAAAAAAATTCTAATGGTACAGGCCTGCAAAATGCTGCTGCATCACCTGGGGTGGTAACGACCCCACCAGCACATAGAAATCACAGTGATGCATAGAAAATGTGATGTATAAGACAAAGTGATATGCATTGGTAAAGACCATTTGAACCCTCAGCAGTGTACTGTCAGATGCATCAAAATAAATGAAAATGCCATAATCAATAATTGATAGTATATAGTTGGATACTCCAACTTTCATGTTTCTTGGGTAATGTTAATTTTGTTCATATATAGCATTCCCAAACGTACATTACCTGTTTAAGTAGAGAATAATTGTGGTCTACATATGACAGTGCACTGTCACGGTATAGGCCTAGTTATTTAAAATATCTGTACCTGCTCTAACTGGTCACCTCCTAGAGTGGCAATCCCCAAACTCTCTAGTAATCTCTGTTTTCTGTGGTTCCCAAATGCCATAACTTTAGGTTCTTGGAATTATTCAATAATACTTGATATTACCCATTTTTTTTTAGACAGAAGTAGGCTGAAAGCCCATCAGGACTGTCTCCCACTCCTAGTGGGCATATTTATCTTTAAAATACCTGTCCAATTCTGTCATAAACCTGTTGAAAGTTGGGATCTCCACTAGATATTGAATTAAGTTGCTTCATAGTTTAGGTGCCCAAACTGTGTAGAAAATGATCACGCTTATTAGTGTTGACCCTGGGTATTATTAATTGGTGACTAATTCATGACTAATTTATTGTTTTGGAACCAGTTCTGGACTCTGTCAAAATCCTCCCTCAGCAGACTAAGCAGAGCAGACAGACTTCCATTTTATTAAATATTACTGCATTATCAGTGTGCCTACATACAGTACCAAGGGCAACACATTTTATTCTATTTCAAACCTATTTTACCAAGTGAGTAAACACAGAATGGGAGGCTTGTTTCGAGTTGTGACCTGAGGGGGAGAGGAACATGGGATAGCAGAAGTAATGCATACATACATACATAGTGCAAACATACAGAAGAGACACATGAGTGCAAAAAGAACACATTTACATTGCAATCGCCATATTGGCTACAGGGAAAACTATAGGCATAGAGTGCAGGTAAGCTTGCAGTACATTTCCTATAGAATGATGCACGGGGTGGTGTGTATAACAAGAATGTTACACACACGCAAGGTGTGGGATGCTACATAAACCCCAACAGCAAAGCTCAAGGGGTTCATCTAAGCATCCCACATGGAGAGTGTGTATAAAATCTGAGTTTTACACACTAACCCCATGCCTTGATTTTTATCATTGCTGGAGAGCATTTATTAGCCACGGCAATTATATAAGTGCAAGGCAGTTAGTTCCATGTTGAAAACAAGCAGTTCTAAAAAAAACAATGATGCAGAGTTCTTACTATAGAGTTTATTCATTGATTTTGTTCTATTTTTACACATTATATAAACATTTAAAATTAATTATGCAGTAGTTAGAAACAGTGTTCTTTGTTGACACTTATAAACTGTTCTCCATGCAAGCTGGTTACTAACTCAAGAAAGACACTGCAGCAGTGAAATTTTAAAGGATCCTGTGATAAGCTTATTTTTTTGGGGGGGGTTGCTCCTTCCCCTGCACCCCCCAACCTACCACTTCTTCTGGCTGCTCAGAGTCCCTGTCTGCCCGCCAGTCCCACCCTTCACTGCCACTTCCAGCCCTATGGCTCCTTAGGCTGTCCCCGTGTTCTTGGGGGTATAGCTTATCCCTGCCTGTGGGGTTTCCCTCCCTGTGGGAGAGGAAAGGAGTAACATTCGTCGGGAGGGGTCCTCTGAGGTGCACATGGCTGGGGGGCAGGAGCAGCGCACTAGGGGAACTGTGGTGTGAGGGGACTAGGCAGCTGCCATCTAGCAGGCCAAAATGTGTGCCGGTTTCCATTTTCTGGGCCACTCCCCACACCCCAATTGCATGCACTGCAGCAATGCCCTGCAGGCAGAACCAGCCGGCATGTGTTCCCCATGCTGGCAATGTTCCATACAAAATAAGGGAGGCACTTTCTGAGCGGTGATCCACAGCATCCTCCCCCGGGAGGAGAGCATCTGCACAGACACTCCATTGCCCTCCCTGCCTGCCTTTGTTCCTGACATTCTGGGCCCGGGACTCAAACCCTGGTTGTCAGTGTGCCAAGCGGGTGCCCAACCACTCAGCGCCATGGAGCCAACTGCTTACTTTTTTTTAATTCAATGTGCTAACTAACTTTTCTAACAAATGAACCAAGTTGCAAAAGTCCCAAGATTGTAGCAGGTTTAACAGAGTTCTTGAGAAGGATTTGCCATAAGAAAAATCATCATATCCAAAAACAGCTGTGTTTGCTTAGTGATCAAGAGCATGTGACCTGTTGGGGGGAGGGGGGGGAGAGAGAGAGACATTAGGGATTAGCAAGAAATGCTGGCATGTTAGAGGTATATAAATCATTTTCAGGAGCATTTTACAACTTTTAGAGTTACAAGTTGTGATGCTCTGCCCCTGCTTCTGGTTACCTGTATGATATTTATATTATAAATAAATGGTCTGTGTATGACATGTCAGTATGCGAGAGATTTGGCCTTTAACTTTTAAGGTCAGTAGCTGAAATTACAGGATGTAGTAAAACAGACCAGAAGAACCCATTAATTAAGACTTCCTTACAGAAGGGTATTTTATTGCCCTTTTATGATCTGCCCAGGCTTTTGAAGTTGAAAACTAAATGTGAGTTTTATGATGTTACAGAAGGCAGGGTAATCGGGCTGGTTCTTCTCCTTTTAGCATATAACCAGAAATGTGTGAAGAGTCATAAAATCCCTCAGATCATACTAGCACAGGAAATCAGCCCAAGAGGACATGAGTGCAGGATTGTTAAGTTCAAAGAGAAAATGTTTAATTGTGTGGGATTGTTAAGTTCAAAGAGAAAATGTTTAATTAAAGACTGTCATATTTGAGAAATGGCTAGTTACAGATTTTTCAAAGCAATGACTCACATCCTCAGAGACACTTATATCAGAAATTATCTAAGTTAGGTTCTAACTGACCTCATCAATAGTGGGTGGGGACAGATAGAGTTAAAAATGAAACATTGTATGTGGGATGGTGACATAAACTGACTGGGAAAGCACTCAGAAAGGTAATAGCTAGAAAATAATTAATTATCTGTGATAGGAGTGTTTGTTCTGAAACTTCCTTTTTGTTTTACAAGTTTGTAAGCTGTATGATATATTGTTCTGTGTTTAATTTTACCTTTTTATCATATTTTTAGTAAACAACCTTTTCTTTAAATACTGCCTGGGTATCTTTTCAGTTTCTTTTTTGCATGTGAAGTATATGTGGTTAAGTGTGATAGCTGTTAAAATCTTGATTGTGTTACTAAGCTAAAAGGTAAGAATATACTTAAGGTCTCTTATAGAGTTTTAAGGGTTCATTTTGGAGACCTGGCTGGGTGCCCCGGCCAAAGACTGTACTGCAGTCCCAAAGAAGGTAACATAGAAACATAGAAACATAGACTTTGACGGCAGGTAAGGACCACTTGGTCCACCCAGTCTGCCCATTTCCCTACCTACTGGATAAGCTGCAGATTCTAGTTAACCAACAGCCTACTTCCTGCCACCCCCCACTACAATTGCCTTGTGTCTGTCCCATGCATGTTTGAATTCCCCACTGTTTTAGCCCCAACAACCTCCCAGGAAGGCAGTTCCACGCATCTACCACTCTCTCCATGAAAAATAATTTCCTCACTTACCCCTGAGCCGTCCTCTATCTTTAAATTGTGCCCCTTGTTCTTACACATCTCTTTTCTGAAAGATGCTACCCTCCTGGACTTTGTTGATTCCCTTGAGGTACTTGAACATTTCTGTCATGTCCCCCTCGCCCTCCTTTCATCAAGGGTATACATATGCTTCTCAGTCTCTCTTCATATGATTTCTGATGCAGACCCTGCACCATTTTAGTTGCCCTCCTCTGGACTGCTTCCATCCTGTCTATGTCCTTGCATAGATGAGGTCTCCAAACTGCACACAGTACTCCAGATGGGGTCTCACCAACTGTCTGTACAGAGGGATAACTACTTCCTTTTTCTACTTGTGATGCCCTTCCTATGCATCCCAGTATCCCCTGGCTCTCCTTACTGACTTCTCACATTGCTTACCAACCTTTGATCATCTGATATGACTACCCCAAGTCCCGCTCCATTTTTGTTGTTGTTTGTACCTCCCTGCTATTGTGTACTCCTCTCCTGGTTTTGTTTCCCAGGTGCATTACTTTGCACTTCTTTGCATTGAATCTGTTGTCATATGTCTGACCATTCCTCCAACCTTGCCAAGTCCTTCTCATCCTTTCTACCCCCTTCGTGTATCAACTCTGTTACAGATCTTTGTATCATCTGCAAAGAGGCATACCTTTCCCTCCAGACCCTCTGCAATGTCACCTATAAAGATGTTAAAGAGAACTGGACCCAGTACTGAGCCCTGAGGTACTCCACTAGTGACCCCCCTTTCTTCGGAATGTGTTCCACTCACTGTTACCTTCTGTGTCCTGTTGTGCAGCCAGTTTGCAACCCAGGCTACCACCCTGGGACCCACTCCTAGACTGGCTAACTTGGTTATTAATCTTTTGTGCGGGACTGTGTCAAATGCCTGGCTAAAGTCTAGGTAGGCCATATCCACAGCCCCTCCCTGGTCTATTACTTTGGTCACCCAGTCAAAGAAATCTATTAGATTCGTCTGACATGACCTTTCTGCTGTAAATCCATGCTGCTTTGGGTCCTCTGCCCCACTGGCCTCTAGGTACTCAACAATTCTTTCTTTCAGAAGTGATTCCATCATTTTCCCTACCACTGAGGTCAAACTTATAGGTCTGTAGTTTCCTGCTTCTGCCTTGCTCCCACTTTTGTGAAGGGGAATCACATCTGCCCTCCTCCAGTCCTCAGGTACCACCCCATCCTCCTATGATTTCTTAAAAGTGTGGTCAGTGGTGTCACTAGGTCCTCCCTTAGTTCTTTTAGGATTCTGGGGTCAATCCCATCAGGCCCCATTGCTTTGTCCACCTTGAGTTTTAGGAGTTCTTTCAGGACTCCTTCTTGTGTAAATGGACTCTTGTCAACCCCCCTACCCAGAGTGCTTCTATTGTCTGGTTTAGGTAACTTCTCCTCATGTTCTTTTGTGAATACTGAGCAAAAGTATTCATTCAGTATCTCTGCCTTTTCACTGTCTCCCTCTGCCCACCTCCCCTCTCCCTTATTAATCTTCACTATTCCTCCCTTAACCTTTCTATGCTCCCTAATGTACCTATACAAGGTTTTATCCCCCTTCTTAACTGAATTGGCTATTTTTTCCTTAGTTTGGGCTTTTGCTATTCTGACTGCCTTCCCCACTTCTTTCTGCTTTAATTGATACAGTTCCCTGTCGTACTCCTTCTGTGATGCCTTATACTTTTTGAATGCAGCCTTTTTCTCTTTAACCTTCCCTGCCACCTCTTTTGAGAACCATAGTGTTTTTTACTCCGCTTTGTTTTCTTTATCTGTTTCACACAAAGGCTTGTTGCCTCTATGATGGCAGTTTTGATTTTTCTCCATTGTTCTTCCACCCCTCCTTTTTGCCCATTTGCTAGTGTATTCCTCAGGTATTCACCCATTTTGCCAAAGTCAGCCCTTCTAAAGTCCAGTATGCTTGTTTTTGTATGGCTTGTCTCCATGGTTGTGCATATTGTGAAGCACACTGTGCAGTGGTCGCTTGTTCCCAGATGTCTACTGACTTCTAAATTTGTGATCCTCTTTCCATTTGAGAGTACAATGTCTAGTATTACTCCCTCCCGAGTGGGTTCCAACACTAGCTGTCTAAGGCCTGCCCCCTGCAGGGCATCGAGAATGACCCTGCTCTTGGATGTGGCTGCAGTACATGTCATCCAGTTAACGCCTGGCATATTCAGGTCCCCCATCAACAGTATCTCCCCTTTTTCAGCCATTTTGAGAATGTCCTCTATCATTTTCTTGTCCATTTCCTCCCCTTGAGATGGGGGTCTGTATACAACCCCTGTGCGGATTGTGATGCCATTACCTGTCTCCAAGGTGACCCAGAGTGCCTCTTGTCCTCCCCACTTACTTTTTAGTTCTATAGCTTTGATCCCTTCCCTTATGTATAGAGCTACTCCACCTCCTCTTTTCCCCTCCCTGTCCCATCTGTAGATTGTGTACACCAGTATGTTGACATCCCACTCATGGTTCCCCATGTACCGTGTTTCTGTGACTGCCACAATATCCAATTTTTCATCTTCCATCATGGCTACTAGCTCAGGAAGCTTGTTTCCCAGACTACGGCATTGGTACTCATTGCCCTCCATTTAATGTTGGCTTTATCCTTTTCACCCCCATGCCTGCTCTTTTTGCCCTTGTCTATTTTTCCATTTACCCCTGTCCTGCCCTCTGCTGAGCATTGTACCTCAGTGTTTACCTTACTACCCGTCATGTTTTGTGGGGGGAGGCTTGAAATCTCCTGCCTCTTATTAGCACCTCCCCCAATGGCTAGTTTAAAAGCTTGCCAAGGAAGAATTTAAACATGTCACTTAGGATCTTGGTTCCCTTCATGGACAGATGCAGACCATCATGCCAGTATAGACCTTCATCTCTCCAGGTGTACCCCCAGTCCCCAATGAAGCCAAAGCTCTGTGCTCTGCACCAGTTTTGCAACAATTCATTAAACTGCATGGTGTGTAGTACCATAGCCTCACCCCTGCCATGGACTGGCAGCACCTCTGAGAAGGTAACCATACTTGCTACCTGTCTGAGGCCCCTCCCCAACTCCACAATTTCATCCTGCACTGCACTGATCCCATGCCTAGCTAGGTCATTTGTCCCAAGGTGGACAATGATATCTAGTTCCCTCTCCTGTGATGCTGCTTCTGCAATCCTGAGGATTCGCTTCTTGTCCCTCCAAGCCATGGCACCAGGCAGGCACCTTACTTCCCTCTCCTCTCCCTTCCCCAGGTGTACCCCTCTAACAACTGAGTCCCCTATCAGAAGCTGTTTCCTTTCCCTGTGGTGTCCCCTGCCACCCTTCTGTGGGTCTCCCTTGTGGGTGTCCTCAGCATTCTTCTTGGTCTCCACTGAGAGTGCCATCATAGAAGAACCTTGCTCTGCCAGACTGGCATATTGTTTGTGTAGAGGTACAACTAGGGGGCTTTGCCTCTGTTCCACCACCCGCACCCTCCCAGAACCCATTGTGGTCCAACTGCTCTTCATACTTGGCAGCCTCTGTGGCAGTGGTGCTCTTTGGGTGAGGAAGGCCTCCTTAGTCCTTGCCAGTTCAGCCTGGAGGTGGGCAACCTCCTCCCTCAGGACTGACAGTTGCCTGCAGATAGGACAGCAACACAGTTTCCAGAATGTCTCCCGGAAAACTGCTGCCCCATGGCCAGTGCATTGCACCACTCCCCACATGTCCCTCCCCCTTATAATATACAATATGTAATATATATAAATATTTTCTTTTTCTTCCTTTTTGTGGTGTGTACTTACCCTTTATGCACTGTGCTGGGTTATTAAGAATATGACAGTTCTGCCCCAAGACCTGTTGAGGAAGTGATGTCAGAAGCTTGGCTATAAAGGAAACGTCACGCCTGGGGGTGTGGGGTGTGGGGAAGGATGGGTGGGTAGTCCACAACCACTGGTGAGTGTTAGAAACAATCAAATACACCACTGCTCTACCACCCTGGTGAGTACTGCCCTTTATAGTAATTCAGCTAACCTCCAGTAACTGATTTGTCAACTATTTAAAAGTAATTTGATGCATACTGTTACAGAATACTAGTAGACAGTCCAGTTACCCACAAAGGAAAATCAAATATGCAGTTATTTCAACCCTTCTGAAGTTGCTCACAAGATAAACAGTTTTGAAAACCCCCTTCCTGATTTAAAACGAAAATAATTAAACACAAAGCAATACCAATGTAAGACTGTAAAGTAAGGAAAACTTCCCTCGGATGTAAGTAAGAGAGATTTGTTGCAGATGTCTAGTCCAATATAGTATATCCCATGCAGCTTCTCAGTTATTTCAAAGCACACCCTGTTACACAACTTGAAGAGATGGGCTTCTGTCTGAAACAGGATCACACCAGAAGTTTATAGTAATTGATCAATGCTGGAATGTTCCTCCACCCAAAACAATTGGCTGTGATACAAGTACATATATGCAGGTACATATCTGTGCCTGTAATTGGGTATGTTAGTATAAGGTTCACAGTTTGAATCCCTCCAGAACTTGAGGCTAAAGGTGATTCAGACCCAAAGCAAACTGGAGGGTTACCCTCTCTGTTACCTGTTCACTCTATTGCATTTTGAGGTTGGCACTGAGGGAGCAGAGGGCCTGCCCTGTGGAGTGCGTTTGTGACACTAGTATGATTTTTGGTTTTCAAATATGGGTAGGTTTTTGTGTTTCTACTGACTGAAGAAGAAAACTCTGTGGTGCGAGCCACTCACTAGCTTGTGGTTTTCCCTTTCAGAAAGTGGTACATGTTCTCCATTATAACCAACTGGTTATAATGCTGAATTACAACCAGCTTTTTGTTAGAGAAAAAATGCTCCCCAGTAATTATATATAAAATAATACTTGGGGTGGTGTGTGTAAAATTCAAGTTTTACATACCACTCCATGTTTTAATTTATATAATTACTGGTAAGTGTTTTTTCACCACAGCAATTATTGCAGCCGCAGTCGGGTTCAAGCAAAGTCCAAGGTTGGGTTCAAGCAACTGTTGTAACATTTTCTCTTTCTTGATTTTTTTTTTTTTTTTTTTGTTACACGGTTCCTCCCAAGTGTACTTAAAAGAACTAAGCTGATTTTTTTTAACATTTACTTGTGGCAGAATGAGAGGTGAAGTGTCCAGCACGATGAAGAGTAGATGGCGACTGGCACATGCATGGAGCAAGGGAAACCCAGCGCATGTTCACCATTATAACCAGCTGGTTATAACAGCGAATTATAACCAGGTTCCCCTATGGGAAAAAATGCTCCCCAGTAATTATATTATTAATCTTATATTACATGACATTATTTAAAAACAGACTGAATTGTAAGGGTCTCAAAACAAACCCTTGAGATACATCAGTTGTTAGAGGAAGAAAAGAGCAAACACTATAAATTTTAGCACAGTGGGCTGGATTAATTAGTGTTAAAACATCCTTGAACATTCATAGATAGATCCAGACTGATCTGCCCATGTGTTAACAAATGGTGGTCAATTAGATCAAATGCTTTTGTTAGATCTACACATATTGAACCAGCAGACCCCACTCTCCAAGGCACTGTGCAAAATCTAAGTCCTATTAAGGCAGCTGTTTATGATTTTTTTTAAACCATGTGGGGCAATAGTAATAATATTGTTTTTATCCAAGTATATAATCATTTGATCATACCCTATATGGTCCATTGCCTTGGGCAGTGAGCTTAGTTGGTGACCATACACAACAGGTTACAGCTGTGTCAGCAATAGTCACATATATGCATGCAAATAAATTCATGTACCTACAGCACCATTTGCTGGCAAGGAGCAGAAACTCGTTTCTACATCCCTCACTGGCTACTACCCTGACACATCTAGATTTCAGTACCATCCCCACGTTTGCTTTGCAATTTGCATGCCATCATATCAAGTTTTACTAGTGAATTTGTTATACTTAGTAAGTGATGATGGGGAAATTAATTAAAATAAGGATTTACATGTTTCAATGGTGTTGGGGAATCCCAAGGACATTAGGAATGTAGTAGGGACCTAAAATGCAAGATAGGATGAGGTTGAGGCTAGACAAAAGGTTGGTGTCCTGTTATGCCATCAGTGCAACCAGGGGTGGACAATAGAGCTTACTTCTCAATGTACTGCTGGCATATACACATTCCATAAGCTGTGAGGGGGTCAGACCATGCACTTCAACCCATCAATAAATATTCACTCACTCTTCTCTTAGATGACACCTCCCCTAGCCTATCAGTTAACAGGTACTCAGTGACCCCTGGCTCTAGCTCAAAAATGACTATTTAGACCCTTCCTCCAGCCAATAACAGGCATTCTTTTAACCCCTTCTCTGGCCTGGCAATAAACATACATACACCCCCTCCACCACAGTCCAACATTCAACACTCCCACCATGAATACATTTTTATTCTGAAATTGTTATGCTTAGTGAATTTAGAAGACCCGGCATTACAAAAAAAGCTATCAATTCCATCTCAGAGTTCAAGAGACTCCACAAACCTCTGGAGCTGCACTCTTGAGGTTTATGAAGTCATCTGCATCCCTCGGTGGATTTACAGCCCTGCATCAAATGGCTAGCTTCACGTAATATACAATGACTACCTCTCAGCAGCAGCAAGCATACCGTAGGTGCCATGTAATAAAATAGCAGTACGACATATAAACAGAATGAAACAAGTAAAGCCACCAGAACTTATATTTCATGTCCCTATCAGCCTCAGGAGGCCAAGGACAGCTAGAAAGATAAAAAAACATTTTAAGTGATACTGCTCTGTAACAATGGGAGGGAAAGAAAGCAAAATGAACAATGCCTCAATATAAAACATAAACTGTTGCTTCTTCAAAAATTCAGGCAGTGGGGTGGGGTGGGTAGCCAGAGCCAACTGAACAGGAACACCAGCGATGGGCCACACCTCTACATGGATCATGGTTTGGGGGGGACCAACAACAAGGCTAAGGATGAATGGAGGAATATTCTAATTTTAAATCCAAGCTGGTACAAGGGAGGGGCAGCATGAGAGAGACAGTGAGAGAGCGAGAGAGGGAGAGAGAGAGAGAGAGAGAGAAACACAAACAGCATTGGTATAAAGTCACAGTCAGATTAAAGGGTGGCATTGTCCCTCAGCAGGAAGTCCAATGTAATAATATTTATTGATAACACAATACAATTCAAAGCATGTACTAGGTATCACCACTGGGAGAAGTCAAGTGTACAGGTGTAATGGAATGCCTGTAAACTGTAACGAAATTGTTTGTTTCATCAAGGGCTCAGGCAGTCGGGCCACAACCATAGCTGTCCTATAGGAAGGGGGGGTAGCCAGCAGTGTGGGAGAGGTTGCACCTGCAGCAAGGAAGGTAGGCCACAACCACGGCTGAAGTTCGGGCCACACCAGCGGCAGCAGGGAGAGGCAGCAGGAGCAGCAAGGAGCAAGGCTCAGTTCAGGAGCTAATCAGAGGGAAAGGGCTCTCCCAATAGGAGCTAACCAGGTTCCAGAGCACCAAGATCAAATCAGCGACTGGGCCTTAAAAGGCAGGAGCCCAGCCGCACTTTCACCCTTACTTGTTTGTTTCATCTGCGGCATTGAGGGGTCGGGCAGTCAGGATGCAACCACAGTTATCGTATAGGAAGGTGTAACTGGCGGTGTGGGAGAGGCTGCACCTGTGGCAAGGAAGGCGGGCCACAACCACGGCTCAAGTTTGGGCCGCACTGGCAGCAGCGGGGAGAGGCAGCAGGAGCTGCAAGCAGCAACGCTCAGTACAGGAGCCAATCAGAGGGAAACGGCTCCTAACAAGAGCCAACCAGGTTCTACAGCACCAAGCTTAAATTGGTGTCTGGGCCTTAAAAGGTAGGAGACCAGCTGCACCTTCTCCCTTACTTGTTTCTTCCAGCCACCTGCCCCACACCACCACCAAATTAAATGGTCTCGGGAACCATGCCCAGCAGGCAGTCTAGCCAATGAGGAGCAGAAATAGGGTGGAGAATAAAGGAGTGGAAAGGAAGAGAATTTGTTCAGTGGCCAGAGAGAAATTTCATCAGGAATAAGGTACTGTGACTATGCTTTGATAATTCCATCTAAGTGGGTGAAGAAGAAGAAGAAGAAGAATCAGCATTTATATAGCGCTTTTCATAGACAGTATCCCAAAGCGCTTTACAAGCAATGCTAGACTGGTAGTGAAGTGACTGAATGTGTGGTGGTGGCTATATCGCACATCATCACCCACACACAGCCTGGATAATTGCATGAACCGGTTTATGGGAAGAGGAATGTTGGCCAGGACACCGGGAATGTTCCCTGCTCTTTATGAAGAGTACCCTGGGTTCTTTTACTTCCACCTGGACACCCACCAGGACAACACCAGGATGGGCAGAAGGGACCTCGGTTTAACATCTCATCCGAAGGACGGCACACCCCAGCAGTACAGCACCCCCCAATACCGCACTCGGATGCCAGCGATTTTTAGGAGCAAGTCTATCCCAGTGTGGGACGAAAACCCACGACCTTCTGGTCCGGAGGCGGATGTGCTACCAACTGAGCCACGCTGACACCAACGAAACGTGCATTTGTTGGTATACTTTGATATTCTATTTATATTGAGTGAAACAAGCATTTGTGTGGCTATGCTTTGATAATTGTAAATATACTAGGTGAAAACTGCGTTTATTTTGGGTAGATCTATGGAGCAATTGTGGGCAGGCCTTGTTTAGTTGTGGGACAACCTGTGGTAGAAACTTAAGTTTATTTTTGGCTTCCATTAAGCTCTAAGTGTGAAGGAGGGAGATGGGCTGCACAGAAGGCGTAGAGGCTCTGATTGGAAGAGGGAGATAGGACATTTAAAGGAAGCTGCTCATTAGGCTTTAACGACTCTCATAGGGACATGGAGGATAAGGAGTTAAAGTACAGTCGTGGGAACAGACAGAACTGTAACAGGAGGCTCTATAGGTTTTCTGTAAGAAGAAGCCTCTACAGGTTTTGACAGCTATAGTGGGAGCAGGAGGGTTAGGAGCTTGTAAAAAGATGCTCAACCACCTTAAATGAAGAGCATAAGAGAAAGAAACTGGGTACAGGAAGGAACATGTCCAAGTTTGATGGAGGAAGAGAAGGGAAGGCTTGGGGAGGGAGGGGGATCCTTCAGTGGGTATGGAGGGGGCACTGGTGGGCTAGTAGAGAAATGGGACAGGTGGTGGGCTGCAACAACTGTGGGGCACCAATCTTTCCTAAAATTGTGTAGAGAGCAGGGGGATGTTTAGTTTGTATCCAAATAGGGAAGCTTAAAAAAGAGATTATGGGACTGCAGGAGGAGCTGTGGAAGGCACAGTGGGCCACAGTGGGTTACGGCCCAACTGTACGTGGAGGCAGTACAGAAGATGAGGAAGGGCAATTTAAGTTGTCGGGGGGAGGAGAGGGAAGGGGTATTGAGGTGGGGTCTCTGAACCAGGGAGACCCAAGCCATGGAGCAATGTATCAGGGGAACCAAGGTCGTAGGTCAGAACAAAAGGGTAGGGGGAGAAGCAGTTGGAAGGGAGATGGGGAAGTGGGGATGAACAGGGAGATGATGGGGGAACGGGAAAGGGGAGAAGTTCACGAAGAAGGGGAGGATGGGCTAGCATGGGGAAAGGCAGGAGGTAGGCCTAAGGGTTGGGACTGCGGAAAATCGGTTTGCAGTCCTGTAGGGAAGTGAAGAAGAGAAAGGGGGACAGTCTAGTTGTGTAACGGATGGCAGCCAGGATGAAAGAGGCACGGGGGGAGAGTACAGATGGGGAAAGTGTAATGGGGGTGAAAGGGGGAACTAATGTGCAGGAGGAAGAAGAGGCATCGGAGGGTGGGAGAGGGGAGGGGTGGGAACGATTGGGAGCACATGGATGGAAATCAGGGTGGAATCCTGGTGTTAGGAGACTCAATACTAAGGGGAGTCAGGTGAGGTAGCAGGTGGGAGAGGCAAAGCCGCATGTGGATGGAGGCTATGCTGGGAATGAGAGCGGAGAGAGTGGGGCAATCTGTACTAAAATTTGCTAGAAGGGATAGGGAGAAACCTCATTTAATTCTGCATTTGGGGATGAATGACCTGGCTGATAGGATGGTAGAAGTACAGAGGAAGTTTGAGGAGCTAAGATCATTATGCGAAGGAGCAGGAAGGTCAATAACCTTCTCAGAGACACTTCCTGTTCCCAGGGTGAGCACTGCAAGAAAAAAGAAAGATAGAGGAATTTAATAAATGGCTAGGAACTTGGTGTCAAGCTAGAGGTTATGAGCTGATGGGGAGGGGGGGAAGGACCTGGGCGGACAGCAGTCTCTACTCGAAAGATCTACTCCACTTAAGTGAGGAGGGCAAGAGAGTGTAGAAAACCGGGATAAGTGATTACATAGAAGAGGCTGGCTATTTAAACTAGGAGTGGGGATGGCAAGTGGACAGGAGGCGAACAGAGGCGAGGCGAAGGGAAGTCATATGAGCTTAACCCCCCCCCAGGACAGGGACAAGGGATTAGGGACAGGTACTAGTGAGGATGTTATAAGGAAGTAGAAGGATGAGAGAGAGGGGAAGGTAAGGCGGTGGAAGGTGGTCACCTTGAATGCTAGAAGCTTGGGGAACAAAACTGCAGAGCTTCAGACCCTCAAGGCGGAAGGGAAGGTGGACATGGCAGCAATTACCAAAACATGGGTCACCTGGCAGTACCAGGGTACAGGATTTCCACAAGGATAGAGTAAAGGGGAAAGGGAGGGGTGGCACTGTATGTGAGGGAAGGACTGAAGTGCATGCAGGACAAGAGGGAGGAGGTTAGTACCGAGTCACTATGGGTGCAAATCCCGGACTCAAGAAATAGGACTATCAGGATGGGAGTGGTTTACAGGACACCCTCCCAGACTGAAGAATTAAACAGGGAACTAGTGGGATGGATTGGGAGGGCCTGTGGAAAGTGAGTGTGGTGATAGTGGAGGACTTCAACTTACCAGGAGTGGACTGGAATACCCCAGCCACAAATAATAGGAGGGAGCAGGTAGTGCTAGATGCCTTGCAGATGGTCAGTGAACCAACCAGGTTAGGGAACACCCTTGGCGTAGTGCTAGCAAATGAGGAGTTTGTGAGGGAACTGAGGGTGGAAGAACCACTGGCGGGGAGCGACCACCACTCGGTATGGTTCACATTGGATATGGGTAAGGAAGGAGTAGTATCTGACACAAGGGTGTTGGACTTCAGGAGGGATGACTTCAAGAGGATGGAGGAAATAGTAAAGGCGTACATGGCCAAAACTGACCCTTGTATGGACACTAACCAGAGGTGGGAGCTCATAAAGATGGAGGTAGCAGAGGCAACGAAAACCTGTGCCAAGGCTAGGAGTAAGAAAGCTGGGTGACCAATGGAGTCATAGAAAAGACAAGCAGGAAAAAAGATGCCTTTAGGAGGTACAAGAAGACAGGAAGGGGGGAAGACAAGGAGGAGTACCTGAAGGAAGCGAAGGAGGTGACAAGGGCTGTAAGGGTGGCAAAGCTATCAAAGGAGCTCAGGCTGGCGCAGGGAATTAAGGAGGGAGAGAAGGAATTCTTCAGGTACATCAGGGAGAAAAGGGTCTGCAAGGATAATATAGTAAGAATTAAGAGGGAAGGAGGATGGGTGTTAGTGAGGGGGGAAATGGCAGAAGCCCTAAATAACTACTTCTGCTCAGTATTTACCAAGGAAAAGGGGGGAGATATACCCAAGGAGGAGATTGAAAGCAGGTAAAGAGGGAGAGAGCATGAAAGACAGGGAAATCACAGAGGACAGGGTGCTGGAGGGATTGAGGGCACTGAGAGTGGACAAGGTACCAGGGCCAGAAGGCATTCATCCCAGGATGCTGAAGGGACTGGCAGAGATACTAGTGAGGCCTTTGGCAGACTTATTTAATGTCTCACTAGATTCAGGGAGTGTACCTTGGGATTGGAGGATGGCTCACATAGTACCTCTCCATAAGAGTGGCCCCAAGGATGAACCGGGGAACTATAGACTGCTGAGCCTCACATCCATCATGGGGACACTGATGGAGACAATCCTGAAGGAGCTGCTGGTGTCCCTTCTGGAGGAAAATGGGCTACAGGACAGTAAGCAGCATGGTTTTGTCACTGGTAGATCATGCTAGACCAACCTGGTGGAGTACTATGATTGGGTAACTAGACAACTGGACAGGGTCCATGCAGTGGATGTCCTGTACCTGGACTCCAGTAAGGCATTCGACTCGGTGCCACATGGGAGACTGGGAGGTAAGCTATTGGGGCAGGAGCAAAGTTGGGGGGCTGGGTGGTGAACTGGCTGCAAGGGAGGCAGCACAGAGTGGTGATGGGTGGGGAACTATCATCCCAAAGGGTGGTGACGAGTGGAGTTCTGCATGGCTCGGTGTTGGGACCAGTGCTGTTTGGGATATTCATTGTAGACATTTCAGCGGACATCAAGAGCAAAATCAGCCTGTTTGCTGATGACACCAAGATGGGAATAGTGGTCGATGTCCTAAAGGGTTGGCAAGGGCTGCAGGAGGATCTGCCTAAACTGTAGTCCTGATCAGACACCTGACATCTGGGATTCAATGCCAAAAAATGCAAGGTGCTGCATTTTGGGGCTAAAAACCAGAGGAAGAGCTACCATCCAGGAGGTGAGCAGTTGACGGTGACTGAGGAGGAGAAGGATCTGGGGGTGCTCATTACAGAGACAATGAACAACTCAGCACAATGTAGAAAGGTGGCTGCAAAGGCCAACAGGATGCTGGGTTGTATTGCTATGGGTATATCCTCAAGGAGGGGGGAGGTGATTCTGCCATAGTACAGATCACTGGTTAGGCCAAACCTGGAGTACTGTATGCAGTTCTGGTGCCCATACCTGAAGAGGGACGTTAAGTTACTGAAGAGGGTGCAACGCAGGGTGACAAAGATGATCGAAGGGCTGGGGACTTACCATACTAGAGTTGGCTGAGGGAATTGAACATGTACTCACTGGAGGAGAGGAGGGGGAGGAGAGATATGTTTGAAACCTTCAAGTACATGACAGGGATAAACAAGACTTGTACAGTGGGGCTTTTCAAACTAAGAGAGGGGATGGATACCCGAGGCCATGATATGAGACTGGGGGGGGGGGGGGAAGGTTCAGGAGGGAAATGAGAAGACACTATTTTATAGAGAGGGTGGTGGCCGGGTGGAACGCGAGGCTGGCAGAGGTCGTATCCAGTAGAACAGTGTGTGGGGCTTCAAGAGGAGATGGGACAGAGTAAGAGGGAGGGTCAAGGAAAAGGGGTCAAGGGAGATGCAGCTGCAAAATAAGGGCTGCTAGCTGCACAACCGAGCAGACTTGGTAGACCATAAGGCCTTTTTCTGCTGGCGAATTTTGTATGTTCATATGTTCAGAATACATGTAAGGGAATGTAACAATTTGTTAAGTACCTGTATGTTATTTCCTGTTTCTTTATGTTCTAATTTGCTGTTTTGTTACATATGTAATGCCTGCTGGAAAGAGGCAAGGCCCTTATCCATGTGTCAGACTAGCAGGCAGGGGTGTAGCCAGGGATTTCAGAGCTGCACACCAAGTGGACTCACTGTTATCCCCCTCTGTTAGGGTGAGCTACCTCCCGTCGGTATAGCCAGATGTACACCAGGACCATGTTTGTTGCCTCATTTGGCACAATAAATACAACTTTTGTATCTCATGACATTGGTTGTTGCCATGCATGGGTAAATACAAATGCCATGCATTGTTTCCTAAGACACCCATATACCAGCCCAGAGCCTGTAAAGCTGTATTGTCCTTGAGATGCAAAGAAAGTATTAGTGACCAGTTCTTCTAGTTTTGACTCCTAGGAGTAAAATTACAGAAAGGTTCAGTATTTTCTTTGTTAGTTTTCATGGAAAAAGGAAGCAGTTTAGAGCCTATTTGCTCCCCCCCCCCCAAATAAACTTGCACACCATGGAGTGCTTGGAGTATGCCTGCCTACACCCATGCTAGCAGGGGCATTTGTTCTTGGACCTCTGAAATATGGCTGAGCACTGGAAGTGACTGATGTCTGAAGGCTGCTGGCTAATACAAACATCCCTGTAAAAGGGGCTGACAGTAATCTCATGCACTGCTACAGACTGGTTCCCTTAATGGCTGCTTGAAGGCAAATGATTTTGAATCTGTGCGTCAAAGTAACATACTGGATGATGTGTAATGGGGGGGGGGAGGGTAGCTATAGAAATTTAGGTCAGATACTGTAGGGCCTCTCAGAATCAGTCAGGCTGGAGAAGGCGGACAAGCAGCACCCGAAAGTTCATGTCAGCCTGATTCAACAGTCTTGTGGTAAGCTAAACTACTTTGTAAAGAGAGAGACAGATAGCTTGTTTTTGTGTGTGAGGCCTTCATTCTGAAAACAAGTTTCTTTTAATTTTTGAAGAATTACTGTTCCCTATAATTTCTTGTTGTAATGTCCCATAGAATCTATGGAGTTATGTTGAAATATTAAAAATTTTTTATACTTCATGGTTTGTGATTGGATCCAATGAGGTACAGCTAACCAATTTATAAATGAAAAGATCTGTATTTCTGCCACTGGGGAGAAGGCTACAGATACTATATTCTGTTTCTAAAGTAAGGTGTTCTCAGCTGTAACAACAGAAATAAATACAATTATTTGAAAAGATGCACTCCTTTTAAACATCAATTAAAGCGTTCCAGATAGTGTGCACACCATTCAAATATATAGCAACGTCCCAGATCACAAATATCACTGTAGTTTCCAAAATTAGGGGGCTTCAAATATTGCAGCTATAATGCTGATGCTGAATTAGTGTCTCCATTTTAGTGCGCTGACTCAGGTATTTCAGCAATTTATGTTGTGTATTTTAAATCCTCTAGCTGATTATCCTATCCAGGGATTATCCTAGGGATATTCATGTACAATGAAGTAAAATCTAATGTCACTAATAATGTGTCATCAGTGACCTGAATGTCTCTCAAAATATATATATAAAAAAAAATCTATTGTATCCCATAAACCAGTACACTGTCCACACTTTGTCAGAGCAGTGTGACGAAACTACCAGTCTGAAGATACTCAGGAAGTTTTCAAACACTTGATATTGGATTTTTAGTTGCGAATTAAGTTTGTTTATATTTGCCAATATAGCTTTGAATGTGTATATCATTATGCAAGTGTTATACTTACAGTATTTATTTGTGAGTTCATGCATTTTTTATTACATACCTTAGGGACTGATTGTCGGCATCTTCCCTATATGCGTTTAAATTAATTTGCTAGCATACAGATGTATTTAATGATGTACATTTAAGGAAATGATAAGCATATTTTTCTAATGTCTATCTTTAAGCCATGAGTTTGCATTGAAGGTTATTAAATAGATTAGGTAGCCCATACATGTCTAAAATGGTGCTAGTTTAGGGACCAGTGTGTAATTAAGTAATTCTGTTTCTATGTTTAAGTTTTTAATGAATTAATGAATGAAACTTGGCATGTTTATATTAGATGTAATTGATATGGATGAGTCTGTTAAGTAAGATTATGTTTGTTTGTCTGTCCATTACTCTTGACAAAACACGTGACCTGTACAAAATGTTGAGTCATTGGTCCACTGGATGCTGCCTTTTTAAATGTATTCTAATAAAAAAATTTCAAGCATCTCACAGCTGTGTAAGAGCTTGTTGACGTTTTTTTTTTTTTTTTCTGTGAGCCAGGGCTTTTTACATGACTTGTACTGTTTCTTCTGCCCATGTGCTCCAGAAGTGAGCTGCCTGGCATGTTTTTTTTTGTGAAAGGGATGACATGATTAACTCTTGAAAAAGCATTTGGCATAAAATATTGAGAATTTTGCTCTGTCCTGTCTGCATCCATTTCAACAATTTTAACCACTGTTTTACTAATGAAGTATCACTGTTGCTTCATCAGTGACCCAGCTTGTCTCTCACTTGGTGACCAGGATTCATTACCAATCCATCAACAGCCTCTCTTGACACACTTTTGGTCGCCCATATTCCCACTCCATCAGTGGCCTTTACCAAGCTACCACTCTATCAGTGGCCAGGGTTGGAGCTCAGTTGGCAGCTCCAACTGCTTCATGGCATTGCCAAAGGAGCCAGTCATGCAGCTGACAACTACTCCATGGGGCTCTACAGTAGGCCAACCATGGTGTGAGGGAGTCCACCACTCAATCAGCAAGCAAAGTAGCTGCACCAGTGGTAAAATGGAGCAGTTCCTGTGGCAGGAAAGAGCTATTCACACAGTTGCAGACTTCGTGACTCCTGTAGCAGCAAGGCATCACACGCTTGGTGACAGACACAAGGTAAGGCCAATCTATCTGTTAGGTGCCCATCTTAATGGCTCTAGGCATGTACAGTGCTCACAATACATACAAATTAGACTAGCAAACAACTATAGAGACAATATATAATAAAACCATGATTGAAACATTCAGTTTACACTCTAAACTATAATATAGTTGAACCCAAACGCTTTGACAAATAAGTCACTTGATTGGTGGTAGACATAGCTGCTCCTGTGACAGTAATGAGCTTCTGAAGGGATTTGCAAATCTGAAAGTGGACAAGGCAATGGGACCAGATGGGATACACCCAAGGGTGTAAAGGGAACTCAGGAAAGTGCTTGCTGCACCACTGACAGCTTTATTCAACAACTCAATGGAAACAGGAGTGGTTCTAGAGGACTGGAGGAGAACAAAAATAGTCTGATCCATAACAGCAGCAGCAGGGAGGAGAACAGCAACTATAGGCCAATAAATCTCACATAAGTGGTAGAGAAATTAATGGAAACCCTGTTAAAGAAAAGGCTAGTGGAGTATCTTGAATCCAAACTGTTACAAGACCGAAGGCAACATGGATTTACGGGTGGGGGGGGGTCATGCCCAATTAATCTGATTTATTTGACAGAGTGACCAGGGAATTAGATCAAGGACATCAGTGGATGTGGTCTACTTGGACTTCAGCAAGGTCTTCGACACTGTGCCACATAGGGGACTGATGAAGAGATTGGGCAGTCTACGGGTTGGATCCAAAGTTGTAAACTGTGTAAAAAAATGGTTAATGGATAGGCAACAGAGGGTGGTGGCAATTGGCACTCACTCTAATGAGGGGAAAGTGACCCAAGGGGTGCCACAATCCTCTTTGATGTCTTAATAAGTGGCATTGTAGAAGAACTGGAAGGGAAGGTATGCCTTTTTGCAGATGACACCAAAATCTGTGCGGTAATAGGGTGGATACCCAGGAGGGGGGGAGAGAATGAGTAGTGACCTTAGAAAACTTTAGGAGTGGCCGAGGGCATGCCAGCTGGGATTCAATATCAAAGAGTGCAAAATAATGCAGCTAGGGATAGAAACCAAGGAGCAGATTACAAAATGGGGGTGGGGATGGCAGGTACTGAGCCCATCAGGTTACTAAGCAGGAACACGACCTTGGGATTATCATATCTGATGACCTCAAAGAGGCAGGGCAGTGTGACAAGGCAGTGGGCAGGGCCAGTGGATGCTGGGATACATAGGGAGAGGTATCACCAGCAGGAAGAGGTAGGTGGTTTTACCACTGTATCGGTCGATGGTGAGAACTCAGCTGGAGCACTGTGTCTGGTTCTGGAGGCTGCATCTCAGAAAAGACAGACAGAGTGGAGGAGGTCTAGAGGAGATCAACTAAAATGGTGCAGGGGTTACATCAAAAGCCCTACAAGGACAGACTCAGAGATCTTAAAATGTACACCCTTGAAGATAGGAGGAAGAGGGGGGACATGATAGAGACATAGAAATACCTCACAGTGGTGAACAGGGTACAGAAAGGGAGTCTATTTCAAATGAAGATGTTCACCAGGACAAGAAGACATGCTGTGAAGCTTGAAGGGGGAAGTTTAAGAGAAATCTGAGGAAGTACTACTTCACTGACAGAGTAGTGGATGCCTGGAACAGTCTGCCAGCAAAGGTGGTGGCAGCAAAAACTGGTGGGCTTCGAACATGCATGGGACAGGCATAAGGGAATATTGGTAAATAGGCAGGGAGGGAGGAGGATTGACAGAGACCAGGTAGGGTCTGTGGAGAGTGAATAGGCATGGAAAAGCTGGGGAAACTGGATGAGCCAAAGAGTCCTTTTCCGCCAACAATTTCTATCTTTCTCACTCAGCAACAGGCACAGACACTCCTACAGCAGGAAGGAGCTGCCTGCTCAGTGGCAGAGACTGTTTTTTTTTGTTTTTTTTTATTTTCGTCTTTATCCTCCTTCCGTCCACTCATGTCCCCCGTTACCTTCCTTAGGGATCTGCCCCTAGAGTGCCCATCCTCCTCTCCTCGCACAGTGGGGTCTGTCCTGTAGGTGGTCCGGGTGGGCTTAGGGCGGCCTTCATCTAGGGCTGCCGGAGGGGACTTTCTGGTTTTCTCCCCTTCGTCCCTCTCACTCCTAGGACACCCCTGCGCTTGGGCGTCACGTCCAGTGGTAGCGTGCTACATACGCGAATCCTCATGTTCATGACGCCCCTCCCCGGCTCCAACAAGCTGTTGCCCATCCTTCCCAATGCCGGTGCTTCCACCGCCACGAAGGAATGCAGAGCACAATGCGCCTGGTAACCCGCCCCTGAGGCAGGAGAGCATCCGCTGGGACGCCGATCCTCCTCTCCCAGCCGACCCCCGCCGCCCGAGTCCGCCCCTCAATCGCTGGCCGCTTTCGCATAGCGAGGTGGTGGCGACCAGCGCCAACCTCAGCGCCACCGGGCCGCCTGGCAGAGACTGTTGTGGCTAGGAAGGAGCAGCTCCCTCAGCAGCACAGAAAGTCACTTCTGTAGCAAAAAGAAACATTCACTTGGCGGCAGGGAGGGTTAGATACAAGTGCCTGACACTCAGATTCCTGTCAAACATTAGCCCAACACTGTAATCCCGACATTCAGAAAGTTGACAAATATGCAATACCCAGCACTCGTATGGATCCCAGCAGGGGTAGCTACAGCAGGAAGGAGCCCTCATTTAGAGATAAAAGGCAGCTTCTCTGGCAGCAGGGAGTCACTTGATCCATGGTCAGGAAATCCACTTCAGTGATTCCCTCCACCTTGCCCCTTGATCCCCCAATATATATCTCTAATCCCATCTATATGGCAGGCAAAGGGCTGCTCCACCACCACCAGGCACAGAGCTGCTAATACAGATCATTCATGGAAGCATCTCTCTCTCACCTCAAGGGCAAGCACAGGGCCACTCTGCAGGGTCAGGAGAAAGAGATGCACCTGTGACAGGCAGAAGGAACAGGCTGGATGATTTTACAGTATATAGAAGGCAATCTAGCTTACTGCTCCATTCATAGACATCACATATAGAACATGACTTCTTCTATGATCTCATCTCTATCTTCTGCCCACTCGTTCATTACAGCTAGCTACCACCACCAAAACCACACGATGCCTTCCTTAATTCTTCTAAGTATGAGCTCTGTGACCTTACCTGATGACCTCAAATCCAGTAATGTTTGAAGGAAAATACTGCAAAATCTACAGGATTTAAGAAAGCCTGCTGCAGAATCCTATCAAAACTCATGCAGTCTAGTATAAATTGAATACATTTTAGCAAATGAAATCACAGACCTATACTGGATGTGAAAGAGCAGGTGCTCTAATCACAAAGGAGTTTTGCTATGGCCAAAAAAGGCAAACAAAAAAAAAAAAAGCTTTTGTGAGTAGGGTTCAAGGTTTTCATCTTGGAAAGCGAATCAGGGTATACTCCAACGCTCCCCACAGCTGTTAATGGAAACATATGAAAATAAAATCTGACTATACAATATGCTGCTTCTACTTTAAACAATAAGGGAGAATGACACATTTTCTATGTGTAAGGAGGGCTCGAGAGCCACTGCTTCAAATAACAGGCTTGTAATTGCAGTCTGCATTGGAGAGGACAGGTTTCTCAGCAGCACACCAGTGAAATTGAAAGTATGAAATGTCACTTTCAATCTTGAGCCCCGACTTGTGCCACTGTCACAATATGCCTGTCTTCATTTGACTCTAGCTGTTCCAATACAGGTCATCTGTTTTAAGAAGCAGCCCCCCCCCCAAAAAAAAATCCTAGTTTCATCAGTTAAACAGCTGCTGACAGTGGCTACACGTTTTGTTTGGACTGTTTAGAGACTCTGGTTTTAGTTACGGATGAGTGTCACCAGAGGAACTGTTTTGGATCCAGTCCTTTCCCTGGATTGGAGAACAACTCTTGGCTAACTATGAATTAAAATGTAATTTTTACTGCTCTGCCTCACTGGCACTGCAACAGCAATTTGGAGTTCAGAGACCCCAGTTCTAGTTAGGGAGAAGCAGCAATGAAGAAGCTGCTTGGAGATCCAGGAAACAGACAGGACTAGGGGTGACCCGAAACTGAAGTGGACTTAGTTGCAGGATGGAAAACTAGCATTTTCAGAGGTGCAAGGGCCCCCCAGTGTTTTCATCCCTTTGGCATCCCTTTAGTGCTTTGTCATCACGCCGCTGCAATTTGTATAGAAATCACATTAGAAGACAAAACAGAGCCCTGGAAGTCCACAACTTGCAGCAGCCAATCAGTAACCCTGAAGATCATGATCTGCTAGCACTGTGGGTGACTCAATGGTATTTCCAGCTCAGACCTGACAGAGGAGAACCTAAGTGGGAGAGCTCTACTGTTCTTCCCGAGAAACATTTTCTTAACATAAAAATGAGAGAATCATAATAATAATATACAAACTAGAGTGTGCCTGTGGATCTGAGCAGAGTAATCCATGCAGCTCAGTTTGCTAGTGCTACTGCAGCTACTCACAGACAGCTTTTTGCAGTAGGTGACAGAGCAGCAGCACTGGGACTGGGAGGCAAGCTGCAAGTACTGAATGGCAGGGAGACGGCATTTTTTCATATCTGATTTTTAAGTTCATTTTTAATGCGGGGACTGTTGACTCAGAGGAAGCATGTACTGCTGATGCCAAGGCACACCCATACATCTAGGAAGCAGTATGGTCTAGTGGTGGTTAGACCCTGCTAGAATGGAACAATATCAAATACTGGTTGTATGACCTTGGGTAGGTCACTTAAACTCCAGGTGCTCTAGTCAACCCAGCTGAAAAAATTAGTAGACAAAGGAGGGTAGGGGAGGTTCAGGGTGATTGGGGAGGGGAGACACATGTCTATGTTAAAATCAAAATGAATTAAGGACACTGGAGCAATGGGTCCTGTAACAGTGAATCACAGGTACTGATTGGCAGAGAATGGTTCCTCAGACTGGACAAATATACTAGACGGAAAAGGCTGGAACCATATTCAATTGAATAAAAACAGTTTAAGTCACTGCCATCCAGATTAAATATTTGAACAGATGTTTTGTGCAGACACTTCATCAGGACATTATACAGGGAGGAAGTGGAATAATCATAGGGGTTCCTCCCTTGTACTCCTTTCTAGGGCTGTGTCTAGCACTATTGGTCAGCAGGTTAGCTGTCCAGCCATCATTGCTCCTCCCCTTCGGGCCATTCTTTGTAATGCATGATCAATGAGGAAGAAGACTGCAGTGACTGATGGCTTCATCACCAATTCTTCAGCTGATCTCGTCTGTGTAACAGAGACCTGGCTGGGTGATGTCTCTGGACTGGTGCTAGAGGTGTGAATAATAATAACATTTTTTATTTATATAGAGCAATTCGAGATATCAAAGCACTTTACATAAAAATATATTAAACAAATCACATAAATCAAACATTCCAATTAAAATATTCAAATATATCCCTTCACATAAATACATCAGATTGATTTAAAATTCTCAAAGGCATCAGATATTAAAAGCTAGTCTAAATAAATACGTTTTTAAGTCAGCCTTTTTTTTTAAATTCAAGTTTATTAAGGTTCGAACAACATTGTACGGCCTTATCCAATTCTTTAAAAACAAACAGCCATTTTACTTCTCATTTTTCTTACCAGTTTTATACTTTAATATATTTCATGTTTACAATGGTACAAGGTAAGGTCACTATCTGTCACTCTAATGTCTCTCTACTTGATCAGTATTCCTATTTAATTTATTTCTCCCTCTTAAAGGGGATGGGGTCCATCCCAGGCCATACCATCTCCTCACTTTCCCCCATGTCTTTAGGTCGAAACTATAAGTACATTCCACAAGTAGATGGCATCCGCCCCCCCCTTACCTCCTCTGGTGGGAGACCCAGCACTGCACTCTTCACCATGAGAGAATGGGTGTCCCCAAAGATCTTTGAGATTTCTTTTGTTATCTCCACCCAGAATGGTAGTATGACCCCACACTCCCAAAATACATGAGTATGGTGTGCTTTCTGTGTGCCGCATTTCCTCCAGCATTGCCCTCCTCCCATTCCCCCCCCCCCATTCAGCCTGCATCTCAGGGGTGTAGAAGTACCTCACCCTCACCTGCCATGCAAACTCTTGCCACCCAGGTGATTGTGTTGTTTTATTAGCCATAATGAAGATCCTTTCCCATTCCTTGTTTGTTATGGTTAGGTTGCTCTCTCCCTCCCACCTGGTTCTCACTGCTACGGTTGTTGTTGTAGGGAGTTGCCTGATTGATTTATACAGTGCTGAGATATGTCCTCTCTCCAGTTTCCCTGAGATTATCAATAGTATTGTCTGCACTAATCTCTTTGTGTAGGTTTCTGATTTTGAAGCCTTCTGGGAATTCAGGAGATGGGCCCTAAGCTGTAAGTATCTATGGTGGTCCCAGTTCCTAAGATTGAAAGTTTGTTTGAGGGTTTGCAAGTCCAAGACTGTATTGTCCCTAATCATCTGTCCCAGCCTCTATAGTCCTAGTCTGGCCCAGAGCCAGAATGTGTGGTCTAGTCTTGCTGGGATGTAGTCTGCGGTCCGGGCGAACCACTGAAGAGGCCAGAGTGCTGTTTAAATGTCCAATTTGGTCCAGAGTCTGTATACTAGGTTAAGTGTGTTTGTTACTGCGTTTGGGCGTTCAGCCCCTTTCTCCATCAAGGTGGGGTCCACGACTCTCGCTCCCAGTGGGGGTCCTTCTGTCATCTCAATTTCCATGTTTTTCCAGTGTGCATCATAAGAGTCCAAGCACCACAGTAGGGCACATCATAATTGTGCCACCATACAGTATGTTTCTAGGTCAGGGACTGCCCTCCCTCCCCTTGTCCTTTCGGCTTGTAATGTTCTCATCTTTATTCTTGGTTTCCCTGGTGCCCATATGAAATTAGTTATTGTTTTCTGCCATATCTGGAATTGTTTTTGTGGGATGTGTATTGGAAGAGATTGGAAAAGGTACAGATATCTTGGTAAAATAGTCATGGACACTGTCTGGATCTTAGAGTACATAGGGAGTTTTAAAATTCGACATTTTTCTATATCTTGTTTGAGTTGTAGCTGTAGTGGTCCGTAGTTTGCCATAAAAAGTACTGTCAGTTTTTTTGTGATCTGAATTCCTAGATATTTTATTTTTTGTTAATTCCAATTTAGAGGTAGGAGTTCCATGATCTGTGGGGCAGGTTTATAGTGGAACACAAGGATGTCTGTTTTGTCTTTGTTTAGGGAGTAACCAGAGTGTTGTCCGAACTTCTGTAGTGTTTTCCATATTTCTGGTATAGATTGATTGGGATTTGTTATGTACAGAAGAACATCATCCGCATGGAGTGATATTTTGTGCTCTACCCCTCTGATACAGACTCCCGCAATGTATGGATTTTCCCTGATAGCACAGTCCAGGGGCTGTATATATACAGCAAATAAGAGGGGAGAAAGGGGGCAACCCTATCTCGTGCCCCTACCCAGAGGGAACCTATCCGTTATACTCCCATTAATTCTGATGTAGGCCTGTGGTGCTCTGTATAGTGCTTTGATGGCCTCTGTCATCCGACTAGGTAGCCCAAATTTGTCCAAAACCTTGAACAGGAAATGCCATGAGACTTTGTCGAACACTTTTTCAGCATCAAGGCTCATGAGGCAGAAGGGGGCTGCCCCCTGGCTAACCTTGTCAATAATGTTTATGGTACGCCTGACACTGTCTGGTGCCTGTCTCCTGGGGATGAAGCATGTTTGGTCTTTTTTAATGAGCTGGGGAAGAAGGGGGAGAAGCCTCCCGGCCAGTACTGAAGTGAATATTTTATAGTCCACATTCAGCAGGGAGATGGGTCTATATGAACTACACTCAGATGGGTCTTTTGCTTCTTTGGGTATGACTGTGATTGTGGCATAGTCCCAAGAAGGTGGTATATTCCCCCCCCCCAAGATCTCATTGATGGTGTCTAAAAGGTGTGGGGCTAGTTTCTCCTTAAGGGATTTATAAAGTTCTCCACTAAAGTTGTCTTGGCCTGGGCATTTCCTGGTTTTGAGATTTTGGATGGCCTCTACCACTTCAGCAAGGCGGATAGGGGTTATTAGTACCTCTTGTTGCTGTAAAGGCACTGTGGGAAGGTTTATTGTTTCTAGATAGTCATCTTTTTCTTGTGGTTGGGTCCCCCTTTGTGGTCAATAAAGCTGTTTATAGTAGGTGACAAAGGCTTTCCTAATCTGATCTGCCTTGTACTCTAGTGAACCTGTTGTGGGGTTTTCAATTTTAGTAATGGTGGCCTTGGTTTGCCGTTGCTTAGGCCGGAGGGCCAAGAAACATGTGGCCCTATGTCCCCCTTCATAGTAAGTCTGTTTCATGTATGTTAGTGCCTTTTCTATCTCCACCTGGTGAATTTTATGTATTTGGTCTGTAGTTTGTTTAATTTCCCTGTCCCTTAGCCTAGTACACTTTTGTTTTTGTTGCATCTGGAGATTCTTCAGCTGTGAGGTGAGTTGGGACAGAAGTGCCCTCTCCTCTCTCTCTCTCTCTGTCTGTTTGAAGGCGCTCACTGATATGAGCTTCCCCCTCAGCATCATTTTGAGAGTGTCCCAAATGATTCTGGGTGTCACCCCGGGTCCAGTATTGCATTCAATGGTCTGTTCTATCACCTCACCCAGTTTAGTCATGACCTCCCCATCCCTTAATAGGGAGGTGTTTAACCTCCACTGGGTTTTCTTTTGGGAAACTCCCAGGTCTGTTTCTAGGAACAGGGGTTGGTGGTCTGAGTAAACTGCTGAACCAACCCATGTAGGGTTTACCTTAGTTAGGTCCCCAGCCTATGTCAGAAACCAATCAATTCTAGAATATATTTTATATCTAGGTGAGTAACATGTACAATCTTTAGCCTGTGGATACTTTTCCCTCCATATATCTATTAGCCCTGTGACCATCAATAGCCTATTGACTAACTTTGCCGTCCTGGACCCTGGGGCAGGGATCAGTGAGGTGGTATCCAGTTGCCTATTCAGCACTAGATTCCAGTCCCCCCAAGTAACAGAGTTCCTTTAGTCATTTCTTGCACTAGTTTAATAACCACTGAGTAAAAGGAGAAAGGAGAGCCCAGAGGGGGGAGGCATATATGTTCATTAATGTTACTTGTGTATCTGGAACTCTTCCCCTGACTATCACATATCTTGCCCCTGAGTCTGTGCAGACCTCTTCCTGCTCAAATGGCAAACTGGCCACCAGGAGAATAATTACACCTCTCTTTTTCCCTCCTTCTGAGGAGGCATGATATGCCTTGGGGAGGATCTTGCTCTTAATCTTTTCAGCTTCCTGGGGTGAGAGATGTGTCTCCTGCAGGAATATGATAGGGGCGTTTTGCTTTTTTAGGAACTTCATGACCCTTTTTCTTTTTATAGGAATATTCAGTCCATTCACATTATACAAAATCACTTTTGTGTCTGATTTAGCCATTGGTTATATCTTATTTCCACTCTATAGCGGGCTCTCTTGTCTCCAAAGGAAGCTACACTATGTTATATCTGTGACCTTACCTTTTTGTTAGTCTGTACTCTGTTTCAATCTGATACAGTTCTGATTTCACTTCAGGCTCCTAAATTCTAATTTGCAATTAGTAAATACAACCGATTGAAAACTTTTAAAGCTAATTCTACTTAGAACTTTAACAAACATTTACAAATTGTTAATCAAATTTGTCAATGAGACATAAAGAAAATATTGAATTGTACTTCCAAGGTCAGGCCTAAAACATTTGGCCTGGGTTGTGCCTAACCCTGGCACCCTATACCCAGTCAGTCATATTGCTGGGGTTTCTATAATCTTCCGAGATAGGTATAAAAACCTCAGAAGTGACCCGACGTCAGGTGTTCAGCTAGATAATGAACTTGTACTTTTTATCCCTTCTGGTCCAGGCCAACCTCTTGAAGATGCATTAGCTGGATCTAAGGATAAGTCGACCTTAGCTTTCTATATTATCTTCTGACCCTGCAAGTGAGCTCAATGGTGCCCCCCTGAGATCAGTAGGATCCAAGTATTTTCTGGGTCCTCTTTTGGTTGAGCAAGGTGCCCCCAGGAGTCCCTGTTTTAAATCGCAGCTTAACAGGTTGTGTTTGCAGTGAGTTATTCCACTGTTGGCCCTTTGCTCCATTATAAACATCGACCCCCCCCCTTCAGACCTCCAGTCACATTGATTCACACTCATGTTATCGTCCTGCAGAGAGGACTTAACTTCTATGTTACCAGAAAGATAAACATTGGAACTCTTAAACTGTGGGACAGGGACCAACCCCATCAGGGTTCATGCACGTGGGGCAAGCCGCTCAGTTTAGGGCTCAGAGCTGCATGGCGGTGTCTTCAAGGCCCATTACCGCCACTCAGGGAGGGCTAAATACTGGTAGCATGTCTAGTTCTGTTATTAAATAATGAGTACTTACGTTATTTTGGTTTTGCATGCTGTGATGTCTTCGGGGGATGTTCCGGTCTCCTGTCTCACCTCTCTCTTTTCTACAATCTGTGTCAGAATTCTCCCTCCTGGCATGTACACTCTAAGCAGGGCTTCCACATCGGAGCATAGGTAAATGTGTAGTACCAGTTGCTTGCTGCATTCCCTTTCTCTTCAGCCCCTTCTGGGCCATGTCCCACGCTGTCCTCATAACTTCTTTCTCAAGTTGGTCTTTCGACATCGAGGGTGTAGTGATGCTCAGTTCTTCTAGGAATTGTTTTGCTGCCAGCAGGTCTGCGAAGATTCTTGTGCCTTGGTCCGTGATGGCCCTGAGTCGTGCTGGGAAGAGTATCTGTTCCCGGAAGTTCTTACTTCTTAAACTAAAAACAATGGGGGAGAATGGGTCTATTCCCAATTCTCTGAATACTTACCAAAATATTATTACAACTAAATGTAAATTCCTAGCTTTGAATGCAAGATCTTTAAACCAACTCAAATTAGCAGAAGTCGAAGCCAAATGTAAAACTTTAAATATACTGTAGGTGTGGTGGGAGTAACTGAAACTTGGAGGGACGCATCCTCAATTTGGTCCAGAGAAATTCCAGGTTATGAGTTATATCATAAAAACAGATTAGATAAGCAAGGCGGTGGAGTTTGTATGTATACAAAATGATATTCCTTCTTTGAAGTGTGTTCTCCTTTCCTTTGGAAAGTATATGGGTAAAATCTTATTGAAGGAGCAGTCCTATATAACTATTGGTAACATCTATCGACCTCCATCTGCAAATTCAGATTACACAACTGATATGTTTAAAGAAATTACACATTTTTCAGAATCTCAAGATACTGTAATATTTGGTGACTTTAACCTCCCTCATATTAACTGGGACTCATTCTCAGGACAGTCCTATGCCGAGAAAGGACTAAGAGATGTGGTAGTTAGTACTGGATTACAACAACTTGTCACTGAACCTACTCGAGGTCCTAATATTTTGGATCTATTATTTACTAACATAGAGCAACAAATTAGCAATTTACAAATTTGGGATCCACTTGGGACCAGTGATCATTCTTCTATTCTTTTTGAAATTCAACAGTTTAAAACTACACAAAGGAGGTTATACTGTACAAAAAATTATAGTAAAGCAAATTTTTCTAAAATCAATGAATACTTACAAAACATAAACTGGGAATCTAATCTTCTTAATTGTACAACACAACAAGCTTGGGACTTTTTTAAAAACATTGTACATTATTTGGAAAATACCTTTATTCCATCTAAGAGGAAATTTAATAATAAAAGAAAAATTCCCCCTTGGTTCAACAAGACAATAAAAATCAGATTAAAATAAAAATTTAACTTTTTAGGAAACTTAAGAATAGTTCTGTTCCATTTAAAACTACTCTATTACATAAATACAGGCTATCTGTGAAAAACTTAAAACATTCTATTAAATTGGCAAAAAATAAGCTAGAATTTACACTAGCTCACACAAAAGACTGTCACAAATCTCCTTTCTCCTATATAAATAGTTAAAAAGGTGTATCAAGGCCATTGGTCCCATTATAACAATGGCTCTTCTCTATCTGATATAAAAACCTTGAATCTCTTTAATAAGTACTTTTGTTCTGCCTTCTCTCAAAAAATCACCTATTAGTACATTTAAAGTTCATCACATAGATTATCATAGGTTCTATCCAACTGACATTATACAGGCTATCAAAAAACTAAAAAAAAAATACTAGTCTGGGCCCAGACGGTATTCATCCATGGTTTGTGATCGAAACCTCTATAAATATTTCTATACCTTTGTCAATTATCTTCAACAAATCCTTACAAGAAAGCATTGTACCAAATGATTGGCGTTCAGCAATAGTTACTCCCATATTTAAAAAAGGCAATAGAGGTTCTGTGCAAAATTATCATCCAATTAGCCTGACCTCAGTGGCTGGTAAATTAATGGAACGAGTAATGAAGTCTCTAATAGATCAAGATTGTAAAAAATTAGGAATTTATGATTCAAATCAGCATGGGTTTACTCCCAAGTATTCCTGCACCACCAATCTATCTTTTCACAATAATGTAAGTACTCTACTAGATGTGGGTACCCTACTGATGTAATTCTTTTGGACTTCAGTAGAGCTTTCAATAAAGTCTCACAGGAAAAACTCATTACTAAAATGCACAATCTAGGTTTGTCACCTGATATTGTCAACTGGACTTTAAACTGGTTGACAAATCATTCTCAGAGAGTCAGAATTAATGATATCTTGTCTGATTTGGGTAGTGTGACAAGTGGTGTACCAGAGGGGTCAGTCTTGGTACCAACATTGTTTAATATCTTTATCAGTGCTTTACAAACAGGGCCAAATAACTTCATGGTCAAATTTGCAGACGATACTAAATTGGGGGGGCAAGGTTAAAAATCAAGAAAATATTTCTGCATTAAAGAAGGATTTGGAAAAATTAACACTTTGGGCAAATGAAAATCATATGCAGTTTAATCGAGACAAATGTTTAGTAGTGCATTTCTGTGTAAATAATCCAAAAAAGATATATTATATAATCAGACTAACACTTCACTCATCCGATTGTGAAAAAGATTTAGGGATATATATTAATAATAAACTTACATCAAATGATCACTGTGTTAGAACTGCTTGCATGACCAACAGACTTTTGAGGCAAATAAAATGCACTTTTGTTAATCGCACTGAACAATGCCTTATTCCATTGTATAGTCAAGTCAAGTCACATTTATTTAAAAAGACGCCCAATCCCGAAGGCTCTGGGCGCCGTACAAAAACTTAACAGCATTTCATACTGTATAATCATAAAATTTGCAACATTTTAAAAACATATAAATAAACAAAAATAACCAAAATTACATCCCAAAAGCTTGCATAAATAGGAAGATCTTTAGGCGAACCTTGAAGGCAGTTAAAGTGGGGGCCTCCCTAACTACTGCTGGCAAAGAGTTCCAAAAAGCGGGAGCGGCAACACTAAAGGCTCGGTCGCCAGCAGATTTTAACCTCGCTCTTGGAACATTTAGGAGGCCACCACTTGAAGAGCGGAGATTTCGGGAAGAGGAAGAAGGTACCAGGAGATCTGACAGATAGCCAGGGCCCTGTCTGTGTAGGGCCTTATAGGTGAGAAAACCCACCTTGAAGAGCACTCTCCACCTGACAGGCAGCCAGTGCTATTCGCACAACATAGGGGTAATATGACAAAATTTACCTTGCCCGGACAAGAGCCGGGCAGCAGCATTTTGCACTAGCTGCAATCTGTGGAGAGAGCCCCCAGAGATCCCGAGATAGAGAGCATTACAATAGTCAAGCCTAGAAGTGACCAAGGCATGTATCAAGGTAGGGAGGTCCAGAGACGGAACAAGGGGCTTAATCCTGGCAATGTTTCTAAGATGGAAAAAACAGGAACGTACCACAGAAGAAATTTGAGCCTCCATGGACAAATTCCTGTCAAGAATCACACCAAGATTTCGCACCCAAGGGGAGGCCATCAATGACGCAGCTCCTAGCACAAGTCCAGTTGCCGAGTCAGAGGCCATCCCATCACAGACTCTGTTCGACTCCACTACCAGTACCTCAGTCTTGTCGGGGTTCAGTCGTAGCCAGCTGGTGGCCATCCAGTCGCTAATCTCAGCCAGACAGATATTTAACACATCCACTGCATTTGATGTTCCTGGGGCAAAGGATAAGTATAGCTGAGTATCCTCAGCATAGCAATGAAAACTCAGACCATACTTCCTAATGATCCCCCCCCCAAGGGCAGCATGTACACTGTGAACAACATTGGGTCCAGTATCAAACCCTGAGGGACTCCACACAAAAGGGGGCAGGATGTAGATGAGAAATTTCCCATCACAACGCGCTGTCTCCTATTGGTGAGAAAGGACTCAAACCACTTGATGACATTACCGGGCATGCATTAGAGCATAGGGCATACATTAGACCGTATCTAGACTATGGCTCCCCTTTCTGGAATCCAAACCAAAAAAAAGACATAGCAATTCTTGAACAGGTTCAAAGGAGAGTAACTAGAATGTTTCCAAGATTAACAAACTTGGATTATCAGAACAGATTAAAAGCTACCGGTCTCTTCTCTCTTCAAACTAGAAGATTAAGAGGTGATATCCTTATGGTTTTTAATTTAATAAATTCACCAGATCTAATGGAAAAATGTGGTCTAACACTCTCCAAAAGGAGACATGTTCTGAGACTACATAATAAACAGCTTGAAGTAAAAATTTATAAAATCAGCAAAAGGGGAAACTTTTTTCCAATAAGAGCATCCGTTGTATGGAACACCTTGCCACAAGAATTGGTAGAGGCAACTAGTGCCACTGTCTTTAAAAACAAATGAGATGTTTGGTTGAGGGATAACAGATAAATAATGTCCCACATAGTGTGGGGAACAGTCTCGATGGGCTCTGGCCTTCTTCTGTTCTTTCATACCAAGTAATACCAAGTAAGAGCTGCTTGATTACCAGCTAAAGCTGTTTCCTCTGCTCCTGGACTTGTGTGGTAGTCATTGTCTATTGTTATTTTATTTTCTTTGCATTTAAGATCAGGTCATCTCCAGGTTCTAAGTAACTCTTCTTTTGTTGTGTAGTAGGTGAGTTTGGCAATAAAAGATCAGGGTTGCACTCTGGCATTTGTGGGCTTCGGGCCTAGAGATCTATGGGCCCTATCCATACTTAGGTTGAGGTCTTCTGGGAGATCCAGTATCTCTCTAAGTAGGGTCTGAAGGAAGGTTATGACGTTTGGGGCACTGTTCTCTGCACCTGCCAGGATCCCATATATACGAATATTCTGCCTTCTGTTGCGGCCTTCTAAATCATCTGGCTTGGCATTGAGCTCTCTTTCCCTTGCAAGTAGGTACAGTATTAGGTGATCCTGCAAACTGGCCTGCTCCATCACTGCTGACAAGCCCAGTTCTACCTGATCCATTTGGTGCTCTATTCCGCTGAGCTCCGTTCGGAGATCAGATAAGGATTTGTCTATTTTATTCACCATCCTGGCCATCTGGAGGATTGCAGAGATTAAATCTGTCTCCTCTGTCTCAGTTGTGGGCTCAGAGGCCTCGGTCTCACCTCTGGATCCCCCCGATCGGAATCCCTCCCGTTCTTTCTTTTTGGAGAAGCTCCCAGAGCTTAAATGCTGGCGTCTCCGGATGTTTGGGCATGTTAGTTTTAGAGCGTGTAGCTTTAGCAGGGGATTGCATTTCTTCTTTGATTGATGTGTATAAAATGAATTCAGAGGTGGCCCGGTGTCTCAGAATTAGGCCGCCATCTCAGTTCTGACATCACCGGAAGTCTTTTAAGTCAGTCTTAAAGTTTTCCACAGTCCTGTACTCTCTAATCTGGTGAGGTGGAGAGTTCCACAGGGATGGAGCCATGAACATAAAAGCCCTGGCACCAGATGTCTTCAACCGCACCTTGGGAACCTTTAACAGCCCCTCATCAGTTGAGCGGAGAGGCAGGCCGGAGCAGTAGGGAATCAGGAGCTCTTGCAGGTAGCTTGGTCCCTGTCTGTGCAGAGCTTTGTAGATCAGAAGCCCAAGCTTGAAGGTGGTCCGCCACTGTATAGGCAGCCAGTGCAAACTCCCCAGCACGGGAGTAATATGACTGGAACGAGAAGTTCCAGTCAATAATCATGCCACAGCATTCTGCACCAGCTGCAAGCAGTGGACATCAACCCCCGGAAGCCCCAGGTAAAGGGAGTTGCAGTAGTCAAGGCATGAGGTCACAAAGGCATGGATCAATGTAGGCAAATCATCGGATGGAACAAGATGCTTAACTCTGGCAATGTTTCTAAAATGGTAAAAGGAAGACTTGATGACTGCCAACATTTGCACATGCAGTGTCAGTCCATCATCAAGAACCACCCCCATATTTCATACCTATTCAGAGGTAGGCAGTTGTACCCCATCGAGCCAAAGCCCGGAGGGTAATCCCAACACTGGGCTCTCTATCCAGTGCCCTGGATCCACCACCAACACCTCAGTCTTCCCGGAATTCAATTTCAACCAGCTGGACTTTATCCAGTCATGGATCTCCACTAGACAACATCAAGATCGCATTATCCTGGTCAGGGGCAAAACACAGACAGAGCTGTGTGTCATCAGCACAACGATGAAAACTCAGCCCATATCATCTTACAATGTCTCCGATGGGCAGCAAATACACTGCGAACAACATGGAGGACAGCACCAAGCCCTGAGGGACCCCGTACAGCAGAGAGAATGGCTCTGAGGAAAAAATCCCCAATTCCACCCTCTGAGACCTACCAGCTAGGAAGGAATAAAACCATCTGAGAACTGGACCAGCCAGGCCACAGATGATCCTCAGGCATTCAAGCAGAACCCCATGGTCCACAGTGTCAAACACTGAAGAAAGATCCAGAAGTACCAAGATGGAGCCATCAGAACAACACTGGGCATCCAAAACAGAGCAGTGTCGGTACTATGTCTCTTCTGGAAGCCTGACTGGAGAGGATCAAGAACATCATGGATGGTTAAGTGGTTCTCCAGTTACAGCACAACCACCTTCTCAATCATCTTCCCAACAAAGGGGAAGGTTAGAGATGGGTCTGTAGTTTGCACAGCTGTTTGGGTCTAGAGAAGCTGTGTTAAGAAGTGGTGCCACCACCGCTTCTTTCAGGGAGCTAAGGAACTCTTCCAATTCTAAAAAGCACCAAACAATCTCTGAAAGGATCGGGCCAATTGTCTCAATACACCCTAATAAGAGGCGTTGTAGGGCCTGGATCCAAACTACAGCATGTAGGCCGCAAATTCTGGACAATCAACACAATGCCTCCTATCTCTGGCCGGTTGAAAGATATCCAAGAATACTGAGGAGTAGTGACCATACACCGACCACCATTAACCCCCATAGAGGGTGTTGAACAGATCTCAGCCCTGATGTCAGCCACCTTATCCACAAAAAATTGAACAAACTCATCACACTTTTCTTGTGAAAAAGCTCCTCAAACCTGTAGACAGGTTGGGTTGCACAACCTGTCCACAGTTCAAAAAAGCTGAGCCAGTCGATTTTGAGCAGCAGCTATCTCACCAGACAGGAATTCTTCCTTCTTACGTGAGATTGCTGATTGACAGCTTTGATAATGATCTATCAATCTAAGGTGGTTGGCCTCAAGGGTCGTTCTCAGCCAGCGACGCTCCAACCTTTGTCCTAAGCATCTCAACTCCTTCAAGGTCCCATCAAACCAGGGGGACTGAGGGCGGAGACAGAGTAGATGAATACGGACTGGGGCAATAGCTAGGGATGTAAGTTTGTCATGGATGAGGTTTTAATGACTCATTGTTTGTTCATGAAATCATTAGTAAACAGTAGTAAATGTTGTGGCACTGTCATCATTGCTACATTCTGATGACACTAGTGAAAGTCATGGAAGTCCTGAATACAGATCAAATGTCATGGAATCAATGACGTGTATGACTGCCATGACAAACTTACATCCCTAGCGATAGCAACCAGAGCCTCAGTAATAGCCTTATTATAGGCCAGAACTAAATTATCTTGATCCCCGCCTGCCCTTGGAACTCCTGATAGGTCTAATACCGCCAAAAGACCTTCCGAGGTTACACCCCTCAAAGGGCAGTATCTGACCATCTCCACAGGGGCAGGCCTATAAGGGGGGGCTGGAAATTGACTCTTACTGTGTAGTGACCGGACCACATGACTGGCTCCACCACCAAGTCGGCGGACTCAATCCTCAGAGGAAGATCATATCAAGTGAGTGACCCTGATTATGAGTAGCAGCGGCAACTACCTGTGTGAACCCCAATCCCAGCTGAATACTCCGTGGGTACACTTCTCGAGGTGGGATTGCAGAAGGGTGGGAGGACATCTGTTTTAGAACTGCTCTGGGTCTCATGGCACACTCCACTGGAGTTTCCAGGTATTTTGAATATATGGCAGTTAAAGGTGAGTCTGGTGTAGGCTGTAGGACATTCCTCGTGTACCGGGCACTGGGGTGATTTCCTTCAGAAGCTGGCAGATTTCATGGTCGACCAGGTGTTCGATGCCCCCAAATTATTAGTGCTGGGGAACTCCAGTGCCTGGGTCAATGATGAAACTTCACCACTTGGTCAATAGCTCCTCCAGTAAATACATCACTAGGCTTTACAAAGGCAGCTGCTCCTGTTAGTCACCTACCTGGTCACACATTGGTCCTGGTATTCTCATTGGAGCTTGATATACATACAGTCAAGACTGATCAGGTTGTTTGGTTGGATCATCATGTCTAGTGGTTCTTTTGTGGGGCCTCATGTTTTAATTCCCCTCCTTTGGAGATGGTTTGGTATTGCCTGAAATATCATTTGGGGCCTCACAAGCTCTAAGCGGTGCTGCACATCTCAAGTATGATGATGATATATGCTCAGGGAACTGAGAACACCCAGGAACACTATAATACAGTTCTTATGGCCACCTTGGACTCCCTAGCACCTTACCATGTCCGTCCCTTGATCTCCCAACACATCTCTCCATGGTACTGTGAGGAGTTGAAGTGGTCGAAGACTAAGGGACAGAAGTTAGAGCATTCTTTGTGGAAGTCTCACTGTGAGAAGGCCAAATTGACTCTGGAAACTCACCATGGTAAATAATATTAGAGACCAATCACTCCAAAAAAGACAGAGTTCCTGCCAAGAATGATTGCTGCAAGCAAAAATTGACCAGCTCAGCTCTTTTGCACCATGGACAGTCTAATAAATCCTCTCTATGATCCAATCTAGCTTTTCACTAGAGGAGTGTAAAGAGTTTAGTCATTTTGTTTCCTTAACAAGGTGTACTCCATTTGAACCAGGATCTCCTCAAGCAGTCTGTCATGGATCAGTAGTGTCCTGAAAGAAAGGACCAATGGCAATCTGCCATCCTGTTCCTTTCTTCCAGTTGTAGAAGAGGAGGTGGTCTGGATGATCTCTGGCTTGTGCCCTACATACTGGACACTGGACCTACTTGGCTGTTTATCAGCAGCCTTGTATCTCTGGGGGTAGTATACTCCAAGATTGTCAGGTGGTCCTTGTGGGAGAGCATTTTTCCATCAGGTCTGAAAACAGTGGTGGTGAAGTCCCTCCTGAAGAAACCATCTTTGTACCCCGACTGTCTGGTGAATTGCAGGTCTGTCTCAAACCTTCCATTCTGGGGAAAGACAATCAAGAAGGTAGTAATGGCACATCTTGTGGCTCACCTGGAGCTATTTAACATCTACAGGCCTCTCTAACTGGGATTTAGGCACCATCAGAGTACTGAAACTGCTCTTGTCAGAGTGCTCCACGATCTCCTCATGGCGAAGAGACTCACTGAAAAGTTAAAAGGGTTCAGGGCACTAAAGGTACACCATATCATGAAATGTTTCCATTTTTGGGAATGTGCATACTTGATGAATGCCTTATAAGCTGTAAGAACATCAGCAACTACAGGCAAAACCCCAAAGCAGAAAAGCTGAATGCCCTCAGGAGCTAGGCAAAAACGTTCAGGGATCAGAGGTCTAGGTGCACCAGAAATCCTGGCTCCTGGGACAGAAGTCCAGCTCAAAGTGGAAACTGGACTGGTGGTTTAACTGCCAACTGTTGCAGAAGAGGGAATCAAATTTATCAGGGTAAGAATGGGGCCACTAGAATCAGGATTGCCTGCTCCACTTGCAGCTTGATCAGAACCCTCTGAATCAGAAGAAATAGAGGAAATGGGTAAAGAAACCATCCCTTTCCAAGAGAGGCACAATGCATCTTGCCAGAAAAATCCAGGCCCTAGAGAAAATGAGCAGAACCACTACAGTTTTGCATTTTGGGAGGTGGCAATAAGGCTGCACTTTGGACAACCTCATCTTTTGAAGAGGTCATCGATCACAGAGTTCAGAAGTTTAGTTCCCAACTCATGGGACAGAACTCTTGGAACAACTGAGGTGATCTGCCAGGATGTTGAGGGTGCCTGGCAGAAACACGGCCATGAGAATCACTGCAGCTAGAGATGTAATAACAGCTCTTTAGCCTTTGGTGGCGACATAAAATATACATTAAAGAAAAAAAATATTAAAATGAATTATAAAAAAGTCAGCAAAAGTGACGACGAGTTTAGGTATCCTCTAGCAATCTGACGAGTGGTTGATGGTGGGAAAAAGAACTGAAGAATGATGAGGCCCATCCACATTACATAGATTGTGCTGATATGGGTGGCACCAGCTGGCAAAAGCTTCCGGGTGGTTCTGACACCAAGGCTTGCAGCTCTAACTGGAAAGCGATGTTCTTAAAGAAGATCTATGCAAAGTGGCATTTCGTGCTACATGGTTGGGAACTTCAAAAAATTTCACAGTGAGATTTCTCAACTTTGTACACTACTACTGCCCAATACTACTGTGCTGTTTTTCTGAAGTATAATTACTTTTTATGTTTGCTTTGTGCACCTGCACAAAGCAAGTATATCGAGACACTCTGGCAGTGTAGTGACTGGGAAGGTGTGTTCTCTGGCAAGCCAATGGATCTGTGTGTCTAGGAGGTGTGTGAGTGATAGTCCAATGGTGTGCAAGCTACCGATGATGCTCCTGAGATTGCTGATAGGTAGAAACCTTCTTGTATGTGAAAGGATGCAGCTACAACAGTCACAGTTGTTTTCCTACCATTAGCAATCTCAGTAGCATAATCATTCACTGGCCCTTATGCCACTCACACTTGTCATGTCTCCTCTTAACCCCCCTCTTCCTACTACACCTAGCATGATAAAACAAACCCCTCTCACTCTCTCCCTCCCTCTCTGTTCTTGCCAACCCCCAACCCCCATTTCCTAGCCTTGATGTAGGAAAACAAATCCCTCCCACTACCTCCCTCTGCATGCTTGCCAACCCCCACCCTCCATTTCATGTCCCCACTGTAAGGAAAAACCCTCCCGCCTCCCTCTGTATGCTTATTAATAGAGATGCAGCAAATTTTAAACCACCGCATGGCGGTACCAGTGACCACTGTGTTGTGGAGACAACGCGAAGTGGCCACCATAAAGTGCTCACTTCGCCTTCTCATTATGACTTTGCATTGTCATTCTGCCTTAACGCAAAGTGAAAACAAAATAGGCAGCCCCCCACACATCACATGGCTTACAGTACTGTAAGTCACATGCTTTAGCCAGGCAGGAAGGAAGAGAGTCAGAGAAGCAGTTACTTTCACTTTCTTCTTTGCAGTTGTAGAGGGAGGTGGCTTTTTTGGTGAGAGAGGAAATCAGTTTGTTTCCCAGTGATTTTGTGCAGAAAAAAAATAGCTTTTTTAAAAGCTACGTATTTATTTAGTTTTTGTATTGTATTTGTGATTGTTTTTTGGTACTGAATTTTTTTTTAAAAGTATTGTTTTGTTTTGTGAGTGTGTGTAACTGTGTGTGTGCTTGTCTGAGAGTGTGAGACTGAGTGCGGGTGAAGGTTAGGCATTGGGACTCATTGATCGTTGGGAACTTGGGTGCAATGGACCCTGGACAAGGAGAGTCTGTGGCCCGTGGGCACGGGCAGAGGAGTGTGCACACATGGGGGCGGTCAGATGTTACTGAACCGCTCCTGACTCTTGGGTGTTGCTTCCTCCCGTGGAAGCAGTAGCAGCACCACCAGTGCCACGGGTGGCTGCTGCACATCCATCTACTCTACCACTACCACCACCACCACCAGTACCAGCTGCAGGGGCTCCAGCAGCACCCCCCCACCACCACTTCCACAGCGACAGGTGGAACCCCAGGAAAATGTAGGTGGTCCGAGGAGTGTATCTGGTCCCCCCCGCAGCTCCCCAGTGTGGGAGTTTTTTTAACTGTGTGGGGGGAGATAGCACAAACATGGTGTGCCATCTGTGTGGTGTGCTGGCGCACCGTGGTCCCTGGAGGACACATTTGGTGACCGGTGGCCAGCGCACACACATGACAAACCACCACAAGGTGGAGTGGCAGGCTGCCACCGCAGGGGCCAGGCGTTCACCTACTGGCCCTTCTGTGGCAGTGGCCGAGGGTGCTAGGGGTGAAGTTGTGCCTCGCTGCTGCAGAAGGAGGAGGGCAACTGCAGCAGCTGCTCCACCACCACCACCGCCACCACAGCCACCAGCACTGCCCTCTCCATGACCACCACTACCTGGGTTTCCAGCTGCAGTGGACCCTGCCACAGTGCCTGCAACACAGGCTGACATTGCCCTGGAGGAGAACAATGAGAGGGTGGGTGCTGTGCAGCAGCAGGTTGATCAAATCCAACAACAGCAGCTGCAAATAGTCACAATGCTGCACCTGCTGCTCAAACACCATGACATCCCCCATTAAGGGATTGTTTTCCGGACCCCCCACTACTGTGCTGTACTGTTTTTGTGTGTTTTTAATTTTGTTGTTTAATAATAGACATTTTCTCTTCTGTTGTTGCAGTGCCTCAGTAATGCTGACTTTTTGTTTTGGAGTGCTTATGGACAAGCTGTTGTGAGCAGTGCAAGTATGATGTGTAAAATTGCATGTGTGCAGTCAGTGTTGTTTCGTGTGTGCATGTGTGTGTGACATCAGACATTGTGCAGTGTGTTGCAAACATATATTGCTGTTGCTGACTTGTTGCAGTGTTTATGCTATAAAGAATAGCGAGCAGAATAAGGTATATTTTATTGTCACCATCATCATCAGTGGACTAAGTGATACAATATTTTTTCAGAGGTGTCTGGCCAGAGTGCACCTTAGTCACATTATATACTATACTGCACACATAACTTTTAGGAGAGCATGTGTTTTTGTGTGCACTGTGAGTGACTGAGGTGCACAGTGAACCGATACTGCTGAAAAAATATCATATCAATTTGTCCGCTGGTGCTAATGGTACCAATAAAATATACATCAGGTATTCTTTGTTATCTTTATTCTTGATGATGCAACAAGTCTTACCATATATATGTTTGCATGAAATTGGACAATGTATGCACACACAGGAAAGAACAGTGACGGCATACATGCAGTTTAGCACAACATACTCGCATTGCTCAGTCTTCATGCTGTTTGCTAAACACATAAAATCTGATTCATGAGTCCCAACACAAAGTAAACATTACTGAAGCTCTATAACTATTTTACTTGTGAAATAGACGCGAAATAAATTCACCAACTTACAGCATTACCCGATATGGGTGCCTTACTTCAGAAGTCTTAACGCTTCACATGTCCTTACATAGTGAAATACATTTCTGTGAAAACCGCCCATAATTTCATTACAGTTGTCATGTCAGTGAGAATTCCCATTCAGAAAAGCCACACAAATTCTGCCCCCTTTCTCAGCAACGTTAGGACGTGATGCCAGGGAGAGCACGGGAGCGTGCTGCATTACAGTGAATGTCCGATTGTCCGGCAGCTTTCCAAATGTTTCTTTATGTTATAATGGTCAGTTTGAGGAGAAACGTGTGGGCACGTTTCCAGTAAGAAGAGCCTTGTTAGTGGAAACGTGCCCACATTTCACCACAAAGTGAACCTTATAACATAAAGAAACATTTGGATAGCTGCCGGACATTCACTATAGTGGAGCATGCACCTGCGCTCCCCCGGCATCATGTCCTAACGTTGCTGAGAACGCAGGGCAGAGTGTGGGCGGCTTTTCTGAATGGGAATTCCTCTGTGACGTGACACACTGTAATGAAATTACAGGTGGTTTTCACAGAAATGTATTGCACTATGTGGAGCAAGAAAGATTCCCCTGGAAGTAAGGTGCCCACAGATTAGATTAGGTGCAACATCATAACTATGCAACGTGGTGAATCTCTGTAAAGCAGCAGTGCAACAATCTGTTGAGAACTCTGACCTATATTTTTTAATGCTATGTTACAACTTCCTTTACTTACATCCTGACTCGAATGATGCTATAATTTCCAGTAGTTGAGTCTGCTGTACTACCTTTTTTCATGTGTGAAATAATGAAAGGAGTATTCCCTTTAATATGGTGCTGACCAGGTCTTTGTCAGTATTTTCCACTGCTTTTCTCCATCACATCAGTTAGTTGTTATATATCACTTCTGTTGTAAATTAACAGTTATGCAGCAGGCAGTGTTTTATGACCCCACAGAACAATATTTATTGAAAAGCAGCTGCAAATAAATACAAACCTGGTCAGAACAACATTGAAAGGTGTGCTCATTTTTTTTTCATACATGAAAAAAAGTAGTCAACTAAGTAAAGCAGACAGAAATTGTGAAAAGAAGTGTATCATTCAAGTCATGACTTGGAGGTAACTAGTGGCTGGCAATGTAATGTAGCATAAAAAACTACAGTTCAAAATTGGCACCACTTTCTTGCAATGCTGCTTTAATTGATAATGTCAGTATGACAACATGAGCTCACAATCACACAACACACAAAATGCATCCACCTTGTGTCCAGAAAATTGAAAAGTGGTAACAAAGTGAAATGGGATCATTTCAGCACATAGAAAGTCCCCCAGAATTAATGGGGCACTCAGTCATGCGTGCAGTGGTGGCACAACGTCCCCAGATTTTTTCTGCTTGCCCACAATGCATCTGACTTGTGTCCAGAAAATTGACAAGTGGTAACAAAGTGAAATGGGATCGTTTCAGCACATACAAAGTACCCCAGAATTAATGGCGCACTCAGTCATGTACGCAGTGGTGGCAAAGAGTCCCCAGATTTTTTCTGCATGCCCAAAATGCACCTGCCTTGTGTCCAGAAAATTGACAAGTGGTAACAAAGTGAAATGGGATCATTTTGGCACATACAAAGTTCCCCAAAATTAATGGGGCACTCAGTCATGCGTGCAGTGGTGGCACAGAGTCCCCAGATTTTTTCTTCATGCCCACAATGCATCCGCCTTGTGTCCAGAAAATTGACAAGTGGTAACAAAGTGAAATGGGATTGTTTCAGCACATACAAAGTCCCCCAGAATAAAATGATGACCATGAGTGAACTGTTGCTGGTCCAATGTGTGCTGCGATTCGAGCAAATGCAATGTGGTCATCTCAACTGGATGGAAGGGTGCCCTTTGTCTGTACACTAATAGTAGCTTTGGTGAGTTGATATATATAGATATATATTTGTGTGTTTTGTAGGTGAGGGGGGTTGACATGGACATGTACATGTACTCATGGTATTGTTCTGTATCATGGGTCACAGATACTGTTGGTGTGCACATTCCAGTGCTCAATGATAACTTTTTGTGTAGAACTTTGAAATGGATAACTCTCAAGCACATGAAGGTAAGTATTTTTTTTTGGGGTGGGGGGAAGCATATTTGCAGGTTTGTCTGTAATGGTTTCTTATTTTGTTATGCCAAGTCAAGTTACATTTCAAAACCACATTTTCAACATGCTGGATACAGATTGGTCAATACCAGCAGGAACATCTGCCAGAACTAGATACATGGTGGATTCCCTGCAGGGGAAGGGCCTCAAACAACTGATACAACAACCCACAAGAGACAGGGCTATCCTAGATCTAGTACTGACTAACAGGGAAGAATCACAGATCTCTAGGTAGAGGGTCACCTGGGGGCCAGTGACCATCACATGGTATGGTTCAATTTGGCTTCTACAACTAAATCATCCCATTCCAAGGCAAAAATATGGGACTTCAGAGGAGCTGACTTTGATAAGATGGCCAACAGAGTTAAGCTAGCCCTGGCAAAAAGAAACGCAGGTGAGGGGGTACAGTCAAAATGGGCAAGCATTAAGGACGCAATACTTGAAGCAACATCCCATTGTGTTAGACAGAAAAGGAAGTGCAAAAGAAAAAAGAAACCACGTTGGTTCTCAAACACAGTAGCAGAAAAGGTCAGAGCCAAAAGGCTGGCCTTCAGGAAATATAAGGGAACACAGCGGGATGAAGATAGGGAGGCATACCAAACTGCCCTAAGGGAAGCAGGGAAGGCAGGCAAAGTCCCAAACTGAGGAAACACTAGCACAAACAGTAAAAGAAGGTGACAAGACTTTCTATAGATACATTAGTGAAAGTAGAAAGTCCAGAGGGGTATTGCTAAGCTCAAAGGAAAAAAGGGGACGTGTGAGGAGGAGGACCCTGTAAAAGCATCTATCCTAAATAGATACTTTTGCTCAGTATTTACTGAAGAGAAGGTAGGGCAGGGCCCACAGCTCAGCACCATGGATACGGAGGGGAGGTGAGCACTACTCCCTTCACAAAAGAAAGGGTCCTACAAGAGCTACTAAGCTCAGGGTGGACAAGGCAATGGGACCTGATGGCATACATCCCAGGGTACTAAAGGAGCTAAGGGTGGAACTAGCAGAGCCATTAGCAGAACTGTTTAGTGAGTCTCTGAGCACAGGAGAGGTCCCAGAACACTGGAGAAGGGCTCATGTGATCCCACTCCACAAGAGTGGTAGCAGGGAGGAGGCAGGGAACTATAGACCAGTCAGTCTTACTCAGTAGTGGGCAAGATTATGAAGGCACCCTTAAGGAAAGGATAGTGCAACACCTGGATCCATAGGGGCACAGGATCCAAGACAGTATGGGTTTACAAGGAAGGTCCTGTCAAACTAACCTCATAGATTTCTTTGACTGGGTAACCAGAGTGGACCAAGGGAGCAGTTGATGTCGCCTACCTTGACTTCAGCAAAGCTTTCACACTGTTCCACATAGAAGATTGATAAACAAGCTGGGTAGGCTCAGGGTGGGTCAGAAGTTGGTCAACTGGGTGGCAAACTGGTTGATGGGCAGAAAACAGAGAGTGGTGGTAAATGGTATGCAGTCAGAAGAGATGCAAGTCACAAGTGGGATACCTCAGGGATCAGTCCTAGGGTCAGTCCTCTTCAATATCTTCATCAGTGACATTGCAGATGGACTAGAGGGCAAGGCTTGTCTGCAGATGACACCAAGATCTGCAACAGAGTAAATGATCCAGATGTGGTGGGCAGAATGAGAAGAGATCTGGATAAACTAGCAAAATGGTCGGAAGAGTGGCAACTGGAATTTAATGCAAAGAAGTGCAAGATCATGCACATAGGGAAGAGAAACCCTGAAGCTATCTATAGGCTGGGAGGGGAGCTGCTGGCAGTCACAAAGAAGAGACTTGGGCAACATCATCACCGATGACCTGAAATCATCCAAGCAGACCTCTAATGCAGTGGGTAAGGCTAGGGGGATGTTAGGGTATATCAGTAGGGGTATCACAAGTCATAAGATGGAGGTAATAATCCCTCTTCACAAGACACTGGTTAGGCCCCATCTGGAGTACTGCGTGCAGTACTGGAGGCCACACCTTCACAAGGACATTAACCAAACTGAGGCAGTCCAGAGAAGGGCAACCAAAATGGTGTCAGGACTGCATCAGCAGACATATGAGAACAGATTAACGGAGCTCAATATGTATACCCTAGAGCAAAGGAGGGAGAAAGGTGATATGATCGAAACATTCAAACACCTTAAGGACATTAACAAGGTGAAAGAGTCTAACATGTTTCAATATAAGAAAAATATCAGGACAAGAGGATACAGCATGAGATTAGAGGGAGGCCGATTAAGGGGTAATTTGAGGAAGTTCTTTTTCACAGAAAGGGTGGTGGATGCATGGAACAGCCTACCTCAGGAAGTGGTGACTATGAATACAGTGTAGGGCTTCAAACAGGCATGGGATAGGCATAAGGGAGCAATACAGATGAGTATGAATAGATAGGCCACTGACAGCAAAGGACGATGGCACATTTATAAGGTGGAAAAAGAAATGGGCAGATTGGATGGGCCTTGAGGTCCTTATCTGCCATCAACTTCTATGTTACTTCTTCACAGATTTCATCTGCATCCTTCTCGAGTTTGGTTGTTAATGATGGTCATGGTCATCTAATGAAACAACTTCTGCGTGTTGCATGTGTGCCCCAGCCTGGGGGGGCTGATGTTGAAGAACTTGTTTGGATAAGGCCACTTTGAAAGAACAACAAAGCATCTGGAAGTTTCCTAAAAAAAGAAATGAATGACTTCTTACAACTTAATTGTAATTTGTCCCTGGTTCTCAATCTCAAGTCAAGTTACATTTCAAAACCACATCTTGTCAAGTAACACAACCTGTGTGCAACTTTTTCAACACTGTCATGGTCAGGGATGCACAGCTGCAAGTTCAGAATACAGTGCATGAATGACAGCTTACAGAAATAGTTTTGGTGACATACACGTCACCTAATTTATGAATCGTACTCAGTCACATTTGCTGCAGCCTTTCCAAAACAATGAAACGGATGAAATAAAATCTAAATACTTACCAGAATGGATTTCAAATGGATATTCCACAGGTAACTCTGTATGGTACAGCTGTAGTACCATTCCCACCGAGTTTCAGCTAAGGAGAGTTTTTTTGTTAACCTGTAAAAAAAACAAAATAAGTGTACCGTATGTGTTTGACCATTGCGGCTATGAAAAGCTACAGAAAACAAAACATACAACTAAAGGAAGTGAAATACCATAACAAACATGAGTACACATACTCACTTTATGGTTTAAATATTAAGAAGCTTTGTGCCTGTGGCTGATGGATGTGGTCTCCTGTTCGATTCCCTCTGCCTTGGCATGGTAAATGTAAATGTAAGGGGAAATATTGTCTGAATGACACTGGTACTGGGTGCTGGTGGTGATAGCTGCGGCACATGATGACATTCTCTGTTATATCTTCCTGCATCTGGTGGTGGTGGCAGTGGCTAACATTAGTCCCGGTGGTGGTGGTCCAGGGGGCCGACATACTCATGCTTAGTGGTGGCAGTGACTAACATCAGCCCTGGTGGTGGTCTGGGGGGTGGACAGACTCATGCTCACTGGTGGCAGTGGCTAACATCAGTCCCGATGGTGGTGGTCCGGAGGCGGACATACTCATGCTCAGTGGTGGCGTGGCTAACATCAGTCCCGGTGGTGGTGGTGGTCCGGGGGGTGGACATACTCATGCTCAGTGGTGGCAGCGGCTAACATCAGTCCCAGTGGTGGTGGTCCAGGGCGGACATACTCATGCTCAGTGGTGGCAGTGGCTAACATCAGTCCCGGTGGTGGTGGTCCAGGGACGGACATACTCAAGCTCAGTGGTGGCAGTGGCTAACATCAGTCCCAGTGGTGGTGGTCCGGGGGGGCACACATACTCATGCTCAGTGGTGGCAGTGACTAACATCAGTCCCAGTGGTGGTGGTCCGGGGGGGCGGACATACTCATGCTCAGTGGTGGCATGGCTAACATCAGTCCCGGTGGTGGTGGTGGTCCGGGGGGTGGACATACTCATGCTCAGTGGTGGCAGCGGCTAACATCAGTCCCAGTGGTGGTGGTCCAGGGCAGACATACTCATGCTCAGTGGTGGCAGTGGCTAACATCAGTCCCGGTGGTGGTGGTCCGGGGGGGCGGACATACTCATGCTCAGTGGTGGCATTGGCTAACTTCAGTCCCGGTGGTGGTGGTCCGGGGTTGCACACCGCCTTTTAACAACTTCGGTTAAAACCTGCCAACATTAACCACATCATCATCCTCATACAGAAAGCTGCCCTCATAGTCATCTATATCTGAAGTTTGACCACTGGGAAATTCTTTCTCCATTGTGTCATCATCTACATCAGTGGTGGGCCGTTTCAGCCAACCAGTGCCACCAGGATGGTCCATTTCCACATCACTAAAACCACCATAACTAGGCCGGGGTACAAATACCGAGGTTGCAGTCTGTGCTGGTATGTGCCTCGCATTCATTTTAATGAATGTTAGCACACTAGCATTTGCAGGAGGCAGGTTTGTCCAACGATCCCTGACTATTGCACCTGCTGAGCTGAATACCCTCTGAAACTTACACTGGAGGGTGGGCATGTGAGGTACTTCAGTGCCACTGCAGTCAGCTCTAGCCATTCACTGACTTTTCCACTCCAGTACAAAAGAGGATCTTCAGTTATTGTCAGATGCCTGTTTTCAGACAAATATGACTCTACCATTCTCTGTGCCGCACCAAGTCCAGTTGTTGATGCATCATCCTGTTCTCCCGAATCATTTATTTCACAAATACCCACTTGGAACAAAGCCTCCCAAAGTGGGCTGACGCCAGCCACTTTGGATGACAGACCACCTGGAACTGCAGTCCCCTTCCCTTTGCAGGATATGCTTGATGGTCCTCCAGGTACACCTTCAGCCGGATTATGCTGCCAAGGTTTGCTGACCTTGGCATGTGACTTCTGTGCCCCATGAACCAAGCGCACCAGTTGACCACTGATATTTTTTATCTGTTCAGGCCCTCCCTCCAATACTGATGCAATTCCACGTTTGTATCGTGGGTCCAGCATTGTTGCTATGGCAAAGTTGTCACTACACTGAATACTCACAATGTGACGATTCTGGTCAAATACTGTCAGCATGTGTTGCAGCAACATACTGCTACCACTGTCTCTGGCAACATCAAGGCCATGCTGTACATTCACCAATGTCTACCTCAGCACCCGCAGCAGTGGAATTGATTGGCTAATGGAGGCAGACTCGCCACTCACTGCCTGTGTGGCATGTTCAAAAGGCCACAAAATTGTTATTACAGAGTCCATGAGACGCCACTGTTCAGTCGTCATAGGCATGGAGGCCTCGGAACTGTCACGGCTAGTGTGCATAACAAGATATTCTGAGATGGCTTTGTATTGTTCATACAACATCTCTACCATGTATAAAGTGGAGTTCCATCGGGTGACAACTTCCAGCTTCAAGCGGTGCTGAGGCAGGCTGCTTTGTATCTGCAACTGCCGCAGTTGGTCATGGGCCTTTCCAGATCGTGAAAAGTGAGAGCAGATATGTTGTGCAATCGTCAGCATTTCCTTTACATCAGGGTGCTACAGAAACTCCTGCATCACAAGATTTAAACAATGGGCCATGCATGAAACACGAAAAAAACACCATCCGTGATGCATTTCACCACATTTCACCCATTGTCACTAAGCTATGAACCCAGCTGTCAGGACAGGGGTTTAGCCACTTGTCAATTTCAGTCAGTACCACGTCCAACATGTTCTCACCAGTGTGTGAACAGGTCACATTGTGCATAGCAATCATTGCATGCTGTTGAATTCCTGGAAGAGTGCTACCGTGACAATCCACCTTACTGCACTGATTATTCACACTACCAACATCACAAACAACCCCTGGCACCTGTGCCCAGTGTGCAGTTATACACAAATATGAACTCCCCGCTGTTTTGCCACTTGTCCACATATCCATAATTAAATGGATGAATGGAGAGGAGGAATGTTGAAGGGCATGTTTTACTGAGTTGGACACAATATGGAACAACTCAGGGACAGCACAGGTATAAAAGTATGTCCTGGATGGGACTTTCCATTTTGGACAGGTACGTGCAGCAAACCACCGGAACCCAGAATTCTCCACAAAGGAAAAGGGAAAAAGATCAATTGCCAGCATTTCAGCTACAGCAGCATTAAGTTCACGTGACACTGTGTGATTGAGGGGGTACTTCAGCTTATGCGCAAAAACACTCTGTAACGTGGGCTGACAAACATTTTACATGGGGTGTGATCACAAATGGTTGTGCTCTGTGATGAATGGCATTGGCAGGGGGTGGAGGGTGGACGTTTGATGAAGACGGTTGCACAGGTGATGATGACAAACCCAGAAATGCAGTTATTTTGCCAGATTTGCCAACCGTGGTTGATGTACGACTTGCACTAGACATACTGTATTCACCACCACCAAAACTGCTACTCTCACCAGCACTGGATAACATTTCAAAGTCATTATGCTCCTCCACCTCCTCATGACTGTAGTGATCCTCTGCTCATATTACCTCACTACTGCACATGTTTAATTTACTACTGGACTTAACAGTCATGGAAGGGGATAACATGCTCGTTATGGTTGCTGACGCGGGTGAATGCCCCACTGTGGTATTAGCTGCCAGCTTGTGCTGGGTCCACAGTGCCATGTGCCTATTCTTAAGATGCGTATGCTCTCCTCCTGTGCCCAGATGGCTCCCCTTTTTACCTCAAGTCACATGCATATGGCAAACCTGGCAGATTGCAACTGACTCATCATTTGCATCATGAACAAAAAAATCCCAAACAAGGGATTGTGATGCTCTACTTTTAACATGTCCATGATGCTGCTTATTTAATTCCGTTCTTTTAAACACTGAAGTGGTGGGGGGGCCACGTGATGTTTTGGGCACTGCACACCTGGACTGCAACTGACCACAATGACTACCTATCATTATTACTGTTATTATTATCATCATCATCAACTGAAACTGGTAAATCACAGGCTTTTATGGGGGGGGGGATTCCTGCAAACAGACTCAGACACAGCCACCTTTAATTTCTTTTTCTCCGGTTCCCAACTGGGGTCAGTTACATCATCATCATATTCATCAACATCACACACATCCACATATTCTGCTTGGATGCTAGCATGTGGATTGCATGTTGCAACAACAACAACATTATCATCATCATCACATTCATCATCATCATCATCTACACCACCATAACCTGATATTTTTTCACTACACTGTGAATCACTGCATGGAAAATGCATGACATTAACCACCACGGTGGACAGAATATCACATTGTATGCTATTGTTGACATGATCATCAAAATCCTCAGGTTCAGTTACTGGGATGTTACTGGGAAGTATGACATCATCTACACTACCACTTACTTGCACTGCTTCACACTCCACTATATTTTTGGATACAGTACACTGGTCAGAATTCGAACTTGAGGCACCAATACTAATACTACCACCACCACTAACACCAACACCACCAGCTGGGAAAACATCATCTCCTCCAACTATGAGTGAAGCTACTGATTGGGCTGTAAAAAACATTGCTGGAGAAATACCTTTCCTCACATCAGCAATGCACTTCTGGGTCTGCGTACTACCACGCCCATAGACTATCTTACTGGCAGCAGTGGCATGGCGAGAACCAGCTTTGCTTGCATGTCTTTTTGTGGGCATTTTGGGGGATCAACAACAATATTATAGACAAATTTAGATTTTGTTACATTCACTTTCTGATTAGGGGTACGCTGGATGTGAAGCCAAAAAGAAACTGTGGCTTCAGCAACAGATACAGACTGTCATGCAATGAAAATAACTTCAGTAAGCAGTGGAGCTGATGAGGTCACAAACAATCCTATCTGGTAAAAAATTCCTTTTGCCAGTGCGAGTGAGGGGAGCACTTGACTGCAGATTTCTATGGCAGTACAAGCAGCAAAACAAAGAACAGATACCATGATCCCAGTACAAAATCAGGAAGCTGCAGTGGATAGCAGGTTCACACTGCTGCGCCTGCAATTACACTAGTCTGTGGCACAATAAAAGGTGTATTTTTTGATGTCACGCAACACAGCACACACACTCACACACACTCAGAACAGTTTGTCTACAATGGTGAATGAGTAACGCGTAGCAAATTGAAAAGTTTAGTAATATGCCACATATTGTAATGTAAACAACCAGAAATTATGAACTGCTGCACCAGATCCACACAACACACAATTAGCAAGAAACTTTCAACAATTACTGACAATATTACTGTGTGTACATTAACACAGTCAGTTATATAACAAAAATAGAACCAAAAAACAAAGAAATCACTATTTCTCCAACTTAAATCTACCTACACCACAGATACACCCCTTCCCCAAAGCACACTTTCACTGTCTTTCACTACACACACTCAATGTTGTACATTAACACTCAAAATCCACACAAAAACAAAAAACACTCGATGATATGAGCACAGGAGAATTTCCTACAATCGATGAACTAAAGTTTGAGCCCCCCCAAAAATGCAAAAATGCTTTTTAACAGCTTTTAGAAGGTTTCAATCACAGACAGCTCTCAGAGCACACTGTCTCCTATTGCTTCCTACACACACTACCCCGAACTGAAGCTGTGCAGATCAATATAGAGCCCATGTGACTTGAAATCCCATGAATCACTGCAAAATTCGCCTTCAGAGCTCAAAAGCAAGGCAAAGTGAGGTGAAGTGCGTTGTTTGCAATGCACTTCGCTTAAGATTTTGGCGGAGTAGTGGTCTGGGAAGGCAGAGTAACATGAAGTCATTGTTCTCAATGGACTTCACGTTACTCATTATAATGAGAAGCACTCCGGTTCGCGTTGTGGAGCACTCCGAGAATCTGCCTTTACTCCGTAAATCACTTTGCAGAGCGGATTGACCCCACTTCGCCCACCACTACTCATCAACCCCCACCATCCATTTGTCATCCCCGGCTGTAAGGAAAAAAAACTCCCGCTCCATCCCTCTGCATTATATTCAACCCCCAACCCCTGTTTCCTGGTAAAAACAAACAAACAAACAAACAAACAAAAAATAGCCTCCCTTTCTCCTCTCAGTTTCTGTCCTCCTTCATACCCTCTGACTCTGTTCCCTCATGCCGCCCCCCCTTCCCCCAACACCTTTTCCTGTGCAACTATGGAGTATCCACCCCCGATGCCGCCAAATGGGTGCCTAGTCCCCAATGTCACTCCTGTCCCTGAAAAAAAGTGTAGCGCATAACTTCATAGAAAATATTACAGCAACTGGTCATTTACAGTGGCAAAACTAACAAAATGACCAGTCAATGTAATGGTCACTCGGGACCCCGGCACAGCTTCTTCAGGTCTTGCATCCCCTTCCTGAAACACCTCCGCCCTGGAGGTGATTATAATAAATTCTGTGGGGTGCGGGAGGCACAACTCCCTGCAGAAAACACACATGTGTCATCGCTATAAAGCCAGTCAGCAGATTTTCTGTAAAACTAGCTTGGTGGAACCGAAGAAAGAAAACTCCCTCACTGTCATTTTTGTAAGACCTGAAAAAAAAACTCCATCACCGTCTTGCCACTCCTACCTCACTCAGCACCCACCACCCTTTACACACACCTCTCTTACCTATTAGAAGATCATCCTACACCTACCAACACTGACCAGAAGCTCAAATGACTGAATACAGGGTTAGTGCAGTCAGTGGCTTTTTAATGCGTTTTGATTTTTTACTCATAACTTGGGCATTTTTTAGTATTTTTGCCCCTAATTTTCAACATGGCTTTTTTTGTCCATCTCATGAACCAGGTAGGATATATTTTTCCAATCCATTCTGAAAGATGATTTCATAGTCACTCTGTGAAATCACCTTTCAGGCTAGATTTAAAAAATTTCACCCACCTGATTCATGAGGTAGAGTCATAAAAAGACTATGAAAAATTTGGGGTCAAAATTTTGAAAAACAGCAAAATTATGAAGAAACAGTTTTTCAATGTTTACTCATCACTTTACTATTTTTCAATATTTTGGCCTTAAATTTTCAGCATGTTCTTTTTATGACTCAACCTCGTGAAACAGGTAAGTCAAACATTTCAGATCCGACCTGAAAGGTGATTTCTTGGTTGCTCCATGAAATCCCCTTTTGGGCCACATTTAAATAATTTCACCTACCAGGTTCATGAGGTGGGGTAATAAAAAGGTTATGTTGAAAATTAAAACAACAAACATATGAAGAAACATTGAATGTGTTCAACATTTAATCATAACTGCTATTTTTCAATATTTTGACCCCAAATTTCCAACATAGACTTTTTTTACCTCATGGACAAGACAGGTTTCATTTTGCAAATTCTGACCAAAAGATCTTTTTACACTCATGCCATAAGATGATGTTTTGGCCAGGAATTTATAAATGGCACTTGGCATGTTTAGAAGGTGGGGTTGCAAGAACACTATATTGAAAATTTGGGGTCAAAATCTCCAAAAACACCTGAGTTTTAAAGAAGTGTTGTGTTCAGGGCCACCCATTGCCCCAGTGGGTACTGTGTTGTGTTCCTATCCAAGCAACCCGTATTCAGGGATGAACTCAAGGAGCTGACTAGCTAGTCTTAGACTGAGCAACAGTACTGCTACATAGCACCGCTCCCAGCCAGGAAAGAGACAGCACAGTATAACACTGCATGGGTCATACCTTTTGGCAGACCAGGGAACTTTCACACACAAGGAGTTGACATGTGCTGAATTTTTCAATGTAGACTCTGATTTTTAGAGATTTTAGCTCCAAATTTTTAATATAGCCCTTGTGTTAACCCATCTTATGAACATTACAGGTGTTCTTCAAATCTGTTCCAAAACATGCTTTCGCTGTCACAATGCGAAATCACCTTTCGGATGGTATTTAAAGATTTCCACCTATCTTCGTCATAAGGAGGGGTCATGAAAAGACTATGTTGGAAATTTGGGGTCAAACTGTCAATAAAACAATGAAAGTATGAAGTAACATTGAATGTTTCCAATGTGGACTCATAACTTTGGGATTTTTGCAGACTTTGGCCCTAGATCTCCCACATGGCCCTTGTGTTACCCTACTTCATGAACATGAAACTTGTTTTTGCTGTTGTGCTACAAAATCACCTTTCAAAAAAGATTTTAAAAATTCCACCTGTCTTGACGATAGTGTTGGGTCTTATAAAGACTGTGTTGAAAATTTGGGATCAGAAGGTCATAAACCAATCAAGTTATGAAGAAACAGTGAACTTACAAAGATGTTCTTTATTCTGTTCATTTTTCAGCTCTGTACCCCTTAGCACAGTAGTACCCAAAGTCCTTATGAACATATGAAGGTTGCCAGCAGCAAAAGGCCATCCTGGTCTATCTAGGCTGCTCAAGACTGCAGCTAGCTCCCTATCCAGCAGCCGTCTCACCCCTTCCCCTTCCCTCCTTTTACCCTCCCCTTTGCCCTGTTCCACCCCTTCTTGAAGCATTCCACTGTGTTACATGCCACCACTTCAGCTGGCAGTGCGTTCCATTTTGCCACCACCCTCTCCATAAAGAAATGCCTTCTCACCTCCCTCCTGACTCTACCCCCCTCCAATCTCATGTTTTATTGTTTATTGTTTATTGGTAAATATTCGGAAAGACCTTTGAGTCAGAGACTCACTTACAAAGGTTCCACATCATACATAGGTACAGAGCAAACATTTGCTAACAGAGATGACAGTACAGTACAGTATATAATGAAGAATTACATTACATTGCATTACATGGCAGTCAAGGGCAGATCAGGAGGAGGCCTAGGTCACTATAGTAATTGAGTCTCATTTAAGCACAGCCACATGTTGCAGAGAAGACTGTAACTGGCTGATAGTCAGATAGTGAGATAAGAGAGATTTTGCACCAGAAAACAGAGAAAGTTATGGGCGCTAATAGGACAGCATTCTGCCGGACTAAGTCAGGGGCAGTCAAATACGTTAGAGCCTTGGAGGAGTTCCCTTAGTCTAGCTTTAAAAGGACCTAGCCTTGTTTCGTTGGCTATTTGGGTGGGGAGAGAGTTAGTCCAAATAGTGGCTCGGTAGCTGAAAGTCCTTTGAAGTTGGGTGGTATGTGGGTGGGGTACCTATAGAAGCGGCTCATGACCCCTAGTGTCTCTCCCCACCCTCCTCCTGATTAGACCCTTTGTGTCTGTTTTGATTATCGCCTTCATGTATTTGAAGGTCTCAATCATGTCCCTCCTCTCCTCCAGTGTGTACGTTTAACTCTCTTAACCTGACCTCATATGGCAATTCCCCCAGGCCCTGAATAATCTCCATTGCCCTACACTGCACCTCCTCCAGCAGCCTAATGTCCTTTTGTAGGTACGGGCACCAGTACTGCACGAGGTATTCCAGGTGGGGTCTAACCAACCATCTGTATAACGGTAAAATAACCTCCTTTCTTCTCGAGGTAATGCCCCTTGCAATGCACCCCAGCATTTTGTTGGCCATTGCTGCTGCCTTTCTGCATTGCGCAGAATTGTTCATTGCTCCTGTGATGAGCAACCCTAGATCTTTCTCCTCTTCTGTTACCTCCAGCCACACACCCCCAAGATGGTAGCTTCTCCTCTGATCTGTTGTTCCGAAGTGCAGTACCTTGCATTTTTTTGTATTGAACCCCAGCTGCCATCTGTCAGACCATGCCTCTAGCCTTGCCAGAGCCTCCTGTGGCCCCCGCCACCCAACCTGGTCGTCCACCACCACTCCCATCTTGGTGTCATCCGCAAATAGGCTGATTTTGCTGCTGATGCCCTCTGAGATGTCTGCAATAAATATGTCAAACAGCACTGGGCCCAACACCGACCCCTGTGGAACACCACTTTTCACAGGCTTAGGGGATGAGTATTTTCCACCTACCACCACCCTCTGCTGCATATCTTTTAGCTAGTTCTCCACCTACCCCACCAGTTTTGCTCCTGCCCCTGTGCCCCATAGCTTGCTTCCATGTCTCCCATGTGGTACTGAATCGAAGGCCTTACTGAAGTCTAGGTACAGGACATCCACTGCTTGGCCCCCATCAATTTGCCTAGTCACCCAGTCATAGTATTCCACCAGGTTGGTCTGGCATGATCTGCCCTTGACGAAGCCATGCTGCCTCCCATCCTGCACCCCGTTCACCTATGGTAGTGCCACTAGCCTCTCCTTTAGGATGGTCTCCATTAGCTTCCCCACTGTGGATGTTAGACTTACTGGCCTATAGTTCCCTGAGACAATGGCTACTGGTGGTTAGAAAGATCTGCCTCTAAGCCATAATGTTGTTCCAACTTGTAACAGCATGCAACAAACATGTTCAGCATTGACAAATGCTTGACCTTTCATGAGAAAATATACTGTAAAAATTGGTACAAGCAGGACCCTACTGAAAATATATATATATTTTTTTTGTTAACTCTATTTATGCCCCCTTCTCACTGGCCCCATAGGACTCTCTCCAGCGTGGACCACTGGGACCAGCGTTCTCCTGCTCTGCCCAAAATCCTCCGACCACCACCTCTGTCCTGGGCTGCTCTCTTGCCTCACCCCAACCTGACCAACCCCTGGCTCTTGAGTCCCCTGAAGTTGGACCACTAACTCCTCTGGTGTTCTATCTAGAATCTAGATGGTGGCTGGAGTGAAGGTGAGAGCCAGAGGCTGGCCAGAATGATCCTGCGATGAGCATGAGTACAATCCACGGGGTCCCGCCTTCGTCTACCTAGGTGCCAGGGCTTTTTCCATTTTCTTCTCCAAGGCACAGAGATGCAATGACATCAGTGCACGGAGGGCATGCTCCTGCAACTTCCCACAGATATTCGCTGCCACCTCTCCCCATTCACATTCCCCGCTAGTGTAGTGTTCCCAGTCTCCACTGGGAGCCACTACAAAGCGAGGAATCCCCTGCCACCCACCCCAGGAGAGGAGAGCAGTCCTCCAGACGCTCAATCCTCTCCTCCCCCCCCGCCAACTCCCTGGTGGCCCGAGTCCACTCCCGAACCCAGGTTGCCAGCATGGCGCGAAGTGTGACATCCAGCGCCTCAACCCTTGGTGCCACCAGGCTGTCCAAAAACAAGATATTGCATGTTAGCTGTGCTAGCCCAGGTAACTACATTGTAAAAATGTGTAAAAGCAGGACCCCCACTGAAAATGAGATATAGCATCTCAGCTGTGCTATCCTAGTAAATACAGTGTAAAAATGTGTAAAAATAAGAACATCATTGAAAATGCTGTGCTATGCTGGGTAAATACAGTTTAAAAATGGGTGAAAGCAGGACCCCACTGAAAACAAAATATTGCATTTTTGCTGTGCCGTCCTCAGTAATTACAATGTTAAAATGTGTAAATGCAGGACACCTCTGAAAATGAGATACTGCATCTCAGTTGCGCTATCCTGGGTAAATATATTGAAAAACTGATTAAAAGCAGGACTCCATTGCAAATGAGATATTGCATATCAGCTGGATTATCTAGGGTAAACATATGTTGCAAATGAGTAATAACAGAACCCTTCTGAAAAGAAGATGTTGCACGTAAGCTTGTTTGTCGTGGGAAAACTAAATTGCAAAGGCAAGACCCCACAGAAAATGAGATATTACCTCTCAGCTGGAATTCCTGAATTACACTGTAAAAATGGGTAAAAACAGGTAAAAGTAGGGCCCCCTCTAAAGACAAGATATTGCATTCCTGTTGTGCTATCCTTGGTAAATACAGTATCAAAATGTGTAAAAGCAGGACAGCATTGAATATGAGTTATTGCTTTTCGGTTGGACTAACCCGGAAAAAATACATTGTAAAAATTGGAAAAAGCAGGCCCTTACTGAAAATGAGATATTGCATGTTTGCTGTCTTGGTTAAATGCAATGTAAACAATGGGTAACAGCAGGACCCCACTGAAAATGAGATCTTGTATCTCAGCTGGGTTAATATTTAGTACAATATGTAACAGCAGGATTCCACTATAGCAGAAACCCCCCTCCTGTTCACCAGCACCCTCTATCCCACACATCCTTTTGTCCCCCGTCCCGGAAGTCACTATTTGACATCAGAGATGACAAATGGCATAGCTCCTCTGCCCACCACCATGGCCAGTCACAGTCTGAATGACCTGGAGCATTTGCATGACTGCTGTAATTTGTATAGTTGTCACTTGCGCACTCCATGTTATTTGGATGGCTGTCCACAGAGCCGGTGAGAGACGGGCTGTGCTGGTCACCCTCCCTGATGCCTAGTAGCAGCTTTGGTGAGTAGGGGCAAGGATATGTGTGGGGTAGAGGTTCCTGAGTGGACAGAATGGGAGGAGGGTCTGGCACTGTGCCATCCTGGGTAAATATACTGCAAAAATATGTGAAAGCAGGATCCCATTAAAAATGAGATCTTGCAACTCAGTTAGGCTATCCTGGGTAAATAATGTACAACTGTGTACAAGCTGAATCCCAGTACTGCAGAACTCCACTGAATAGAAAATGTTGCTTCTCAGCTGTTCTGTCCTAAAAACTACACCGTAAAAGCAGGAGCCACCGAAAATGAGATATTGCCTCTGAGATGGGCTAAACTGGGTAAATGCACTGTAAAAATGGGTAAAAGCAGAACCCCCATTAAAAGTGAAATATTGCAGTCCTGCTGTGCTCTCGTGGGTAAATATAGTCTAAAATGTGTAAAATCAGGACAACACTGAAAATGAGATATTGCATCTCAGCTTCATTAGCCTGGGTAATTGTATTGGAAAAGTGTGTGAAAGCCGGACATCATGGAACATGAGATATTGCATTTCCACTGGGCTATACTCAGGAAAATGGGTAAAGCAGGACCCCACTGTAAGCAAGATGTTGCATCACCGCTGTGTTATCCTGGGTAAATACATTGTAAAAATGTGCACAAACAGGACCCCACTGAAACGAGATACCAGTTATTTACCGAGGCTGTCGTCGTCTGAGCTCCGTGCTGCAAACAAATTAACTGGTACTAAACCAACTGAAAGTACAGTGAGCAGGAGGCTCTCAAGACAGAGTGTAGCAGGGTTGGGATTAGGATACACAAAACTAGGTAGACATCAAGTCAGGTGCATAAAAAATGCCTAAAGGCATTTATCATTTTATTTGAAAATCAGATAAATTATACAGAAAATAAGAAACAGGTTAGTCAAAACAACTCAGATAAGTATTTCCCAGGTTCTGTGGCTTAATTTCAGCCTATGATGAATCTTCAGACTAAGATGTACAAACAGTGTGGAAGCAGTGATGAAAGTGAACAGGAACACACAGGAACTCAGTTCCTGTACCTTTTTTGCAGCAGGAACAGAGTTCCTGTACTTCTTCCCACTCACACTGGAACTGAAATTCTTAATCCAGCAACATAATGACAGTTTCTGGTCTGTGACCTGAAATCAGGGTTTCCATAACAACACTTGACTTGTACAACAATGGCTATTTTCCTAGAAATACTTCAATATCTCTAACTGAATCCAAGCAGATAGATGTGTCTTGATACAGATATCCTTCAGATTGAGTATCTTCATTCTGCATTTCGTATTGGCCAATGCCTGAGTTCCTGTACTTCTTGTCTACTACTTGCACCACTGTGTGGAAGCACACACTACAAGGAGTTCTTTCACCTTCCTCAGTCAGTATCCCACTGCCTACCCTATCTAAAAAACTAGCACTCATGTAAGGCTTTTATACCCACCCTATGAGTCATGTGATCTTAAAACTCTTAATAATTCTTTTTTTAAAATATCATTTTTATTGAGCAAGACATAGAGTACATGATGAAGATTTCGTTCAAGTTTAACAATATTATTTCAGCTGGTAAAGATACATATTTAAAGCCACAGGAAACGAAATCTATAACTTTTCAAGTTTGTTACACATTTTCACTATTAACTGGTCCCAAAATGAGCTTCTCTCCACAGTCGCTGGACGTCTATTCTAATATGCAATATATTATTTAAGTTAAAGTTTAAGGCAGGCGGCCAAACCCCTTCAGTAAATTAGCTGAATAGACAAGGGAACCCTGATCCCCTCCAGCTCCCAAAATTACCGGTAAGTGAGTTGGGAGAAGCCCAATCTCACTGGATAGTTTTTTAATTCTGCTTTGCCCTCCTCCTCCCTCAGGGCACAAATTCCGGGTCAATCAAAGACAGATTTAGGATCCATTTGCACTATTTAATTTCAAAAGAACTATATTTGTTGTGTAAAAACTCTTAACAATTCTAACTTTCTTCTTTGGTTCCAGGTTTATTCTATACAAAGCTAAGGAACCAGGTAATGATTATTAAGACATCCCCAAAATGTGACAGGCAAATAAAGAGCTCATTAGGGTTATTTCAACCCTATTCTAAACACCAAAATGTTCCATTCTATTTTGATTGACAGGTACAGCACTATAAATCTTTATACTAGGGGCCACTGCTGCCCTAAAGGGCTCAGTACCAAAGAAAGCTTCCCCTTCAAATGAATGGAATGTCCATTTGTAAGTGCAACTAGACCCTGTGAAAATAATGCTATGCTGGTACCTTTCCTGGTAAGAGCAACAATATTTCATTACAACCTTTGTCTTACTTTATCTCCTGTACTACTTGAAAACATATTCACTTATGTTGTTGGGTCCCTAAACATTCATAGGGTTCCTTTGTTTGAGCTGAGGGTATTTATAGAGATAGGCAGCATCTCTTTTATCTCTTTATGCAGGCAGCATTTATTTATCTTATCCTTGCCCTCTATTTTATTTATTTCTTAACTGAGGGCAGTAGTAGTTTTCCTGTCTATCTTTGGAATGTTTCTGTCCCCCTTTTCCCCAGTCTACAGGGTTTGTTTTACTGCAGTTTCTGGGATGGTAAGGGGAAAGGGAGACTGAGGGCACGCTCCTCTTCTCCCATCTCATGCCAACCCAGGAATCAGCCAATCATTCCTTCATTTATTTGCTTGAAACATCAGTATATGCTGTTTATTTCACTTCACTAAATAAACAGAACATTTGTAACTAGCCCTCTCTGGCCTTTTTCATGGCCCCGCATTCCTTGAGCTTTTCATCAGCACCAGGGCTTTATTTCAGCTCCAAAATACCCTTTTTATCTGTCCAGACAGCTGAAATCTCCAGCCGTTGGGTTAACTTTTCATTTGGGCCTTCTTTATTCTCTGGATCATTCTGACCATTTCACTATGTGGGCCCTTATTTTCTCAGCCACTATTTCATTTGTTTCAGCACTTTCAGTTTTATTTTTATCCTAAAGCCCTGTATTTAACCAGTCCACCATGGACTAAGGTACACTGGCCCTGTGTCCCTGTGCTGTTCTTAATGTTTAAGGGCTTTTTCTTAATTTTTATTTCCAGCTGCCTTTCTCTTGTATTTTTCATTTACCCAGCAGGTAGCTATACAGGAGCAGGCATGAAGGGAATATTTGCCAGAGACACCCCATAGTGCCCGATCGGTTCTGGATCCTACCTCACAAAGTGCGAGGTGCACATTTATTTGGAGCTTCATTCTGCTCCAGTTGGGGATCCACTATAGGTGTATCCTGCTCTGGTCATATTTTCTTGACCAGAGTGCTTTTCTATGCTGGAAAATGCAGTGGCTATGCAGCTCCCTTGATTCGGACCACCATTTTGCACCACAAAGCACAGAGCGCAGCACAGGATAATTTTGGCTCCGTTGGGAGCATTTGGACGGGTTCCCTTGGAACAGACCACTACTCTTTATTTTCAAAAGTGCAACTCCTGCTTTCAGACCACAAGGACGGTACCTTGTTCTGCCATACCTTTCCCTTCAGGAGCATTCTATATATTGGGCTTTTAGGCATCCATACAAAAAAAAACAACTCAGGTTTTATCGGGGACAGGAAAAGGAATAGTGCAGAGGTATGGAGAGGATACTACCAGGTGGCCACCCTGGCAGTAAAAACGAAGAGAGAGAGAGAGAAAGAGAATGAAGATAGCTTATAAAGGAATAAAGAAAAATAATATAGACTGAAATGGGGGGGTTCATGACCTTCTTTAACCTTCTACCGATGATGTGCTCAGACAGGGCTCACCCTGTCACACAGAGTGGCAGCAAATATGCAAAGGCAGAGAATGGACAGCTCATCAAATCTCTGCAAACCACATTTCACTGCAGTGCACCAACAGACTAAGCTGGGAAATGCTGCCTATGGAGAGGTCCATCCTAATCACCCTGCTCGGTATTGCCATCTCTCTGCTCATCTCCTGTCAGCCCACCCAGGGGTGGTACAAGCAGATGACTGGACCATGTTACTGTTCAGTGACCCTATCCTCAGAGCTGCTGTCTGGCATTGGTAAGCAGTCCTACATCTGCCGATCAGAGACAGAGAGTGGACCAGACAGCAAAGATTGTCACCACCAACTTCACCTCAGAACTGGGGGACAACCAGCAGCCCCGACATATCTCTATCCAGAAAGACATGATGAGTGCAATGGTGAGAAATCCTGTGAGGGGCTAGCATGAGAACTGATGGGCTAGTATTAGAAGCACTATAGGAGCTGATGTTGGTGGGACTATAGAAATGAGACTGGTGGGGTTTGTGCTATTGGGGTGATAGAGGGTACAAGTGAAGCTAGAATTGATGGAAATAGTGAGTGGGGGACTAGAGTTGGTGGGGGTACAAGGACTTGTGCACTTGTGTTGCTGGAACTATACAGGGGCCTGGGGGGCTACAGTTAGGGAGGGTACCAGAACTGCATGGCGTGTGCTTAAGGGGCCGAAGATGGGACTGGTGGTGCTAGCTTTTATGGGGCTAGCGCAGGTGTCAATTTTAACATTATTTTACTAGCCCAAAACCTAGTGCAAATTGACCAGGGTTAGTGCAGCTAACTCTCTACTTGTCCATCTTGACTAGTGCAGATTTTCCATGGCTGTTAAGGAAGTTTAAAAAGTCCTTACTTTAGTAGGCTCTAATCCTCATGCTAATGGCAAACAGTATCCAGGACGACCAGCAACACGGGTCTGTCATAGGCAGATCATACCAGACAAACCTGGTAGAGTTCTATGACTGGGTGATACAGGAACTGGACAAGGGCCGTGCTGTGGATGTCTTGTACTTGGACTTCAGTAAGGCCTGTGATTCAATGCTGCATGGGAGATTGGGGAGGAGGAAGCTGGAGTATGTGGGGGCAGGACCAAAAATGGTGACCTGGATCAGGAACTGGCTGCGGCGGAGACAGCAAATGGTGGGGGGAAGGACCTCTCATCGAGATTGGTGACGAGCGGGTACCGGGTACCACAGGGATCTGTGCTGGGACTAGTATTGTTTGGGATTTTCATTGCAGATATCTGGAATGGGATCTGGAGCAAAATCAGTCTGTTCGCAGATGATACCAAAATGGGAGCTGTGGTAGATGACACGGAGTGGGGGAAGGGGTTGCAGGAGGACCTGAATAAGCTGCAGGAGTGGGCAGATAAATGGCAGCTGGGGTTCAATGCCAAGAAATGCAAGGTTCTGCACTTCAGAGCCCGGAACCAGGGGAAGGATTATCACTTAAATGGGGTTCAGTTGGATTGCTCCACAGAACAGAAGGACCTAGGGGTGATCATAACAGGGAGCATGAACAATTTCTGGTCAATGCAGAAGGGCGGCGGCAAAAAACAACTAAATTCTGGGGTGTATAGCTAGAGGGATCTCCTCCAGAAGTAGGAAGGTTATCCTGCCCTTGTATGGGTCGCTGGTCAGACCCCACCTGGAGTACTGCATGCAATACTGGTGCCTGTTCCTGAAGAAGGTCATCAGATTGTTGGGAAGGGTACAGTGTAGAGCTACAAAGATGATCCAAGGATTGGAGGGCAAGCCATACAAGGAAAGGCTGGGGGAGTTGAATATGCGGTTACCCACCCGACAGTGACATTTCACCAGCGAGGTACCCCACAGCGACTACAGTGCCATGCCACTGTGTGGAACCCGCTGGAACCTGGTGCTGTCTGTCAGGGGTCCTGCACCCCCCCAATCAGCTCTGACTCGGAGCTGATAATCCTAAAGTGGGGCAGGTACGGGAGGCACAGCCCCCGTGTGGGGGGGTTTGGGGCAAAGGCCCCCGAAGAAAACACAGACAGCCAGTGGGAACTGGCAGCCACTGCAGAATACAGTCGATCTGAAGTTGTTTCGCTGACGGGCGTCAACAAATATTTTGTTGAGCACCGTCGTGATCCTTGAATAAGGTACTCACTGGAGCAGAGGAGGACAGGAGAGATATGATTGAGACCTTTAGTACCTGAAGGAATTAACAAGACTAATACAAAGAGGATTTTCCAGAGGAGAAGGAGGGACATGAGAGGACACCAACTGAGATTGAAGGGGGAGATTCAGGAGAGAGATGAGGAGACATTTTCCATGGAAAGAGTGGTGGAGAAGTGAACCTTGCCAGGTGAGGTAGTGGTCTGCAAGATGGTAGACAGCTTCAAGAGGGGGGTTGGGATAGGGTAAGGGGGGTAATAGGATGGGGGAAGGAGGGGCAACAGCATTTTAAGGTGCTAGCTGCACACTTGAGCAGACTCGATAGACTGTGTGGCCTGTTTCTGCTGGCATTTTCCTAATCTCTCTCAATGTTCCAGATGGCTTGATGTGATTAACAGCTAGCTCACTAAGAGCTGCAATTATCTGGCAGTTCAAGAGGGGGATCCCTCAAAGGACTCAATGTAAGTCATTATCATTCCACTGTTAGGATTTTCAGCTAGTGTCCAGGGTGTGATCAATGGTAGAGTGTTAAGTCACTAGCTTCCAGTTTTCTAAATGTGTCTCTGTCTGACAATTTGTCTTACATTATTAAGACCAGTGCTCCTCATTCCCCTACATTTTGAGTGTCTATATCCAATATTTCAGTGACAAAATGACAAGAGGTATACAGGGTCTGCTCTGCAGGCAACTGGTTTCATCACAGCCTCACCACAGCTACTCCCTCTCCCCTCCACAATCTCTCAGCTCTGTACTTTCCCTGGACACCACTGCAGACCAGACTCTGAAATGACCATCCATAGATCCCTAGCTGCCATTACTGGCAAGTGTAGGGGGTTCCCTGCTTTTCTAAATGGACCATGCAAGCCAATGACATCCATACAGTCCCCCCCTTATCCCACCCAGCATGTCCTTTCATCCTAAAAAACAAAGCTTTAGAGCATGTATGGAACAAAAATAAACCTTAATAAAACACCATTTGAAGGGTTAAATAGGCATTCCTGGGGTGCATAGATCATCCTATATAAAAACAGAGGTGGTATAGCGCCATGCTTGTGTACCGCTTCCCCTTGGCTGATGAAAGGACAATGTTTTAAAAAAAGTGATGAAAGGACAATGTTTTAAAAAAAGCTGTTATTGTTGGGGCAGAGCATGTTAAAATCAATGCTTTTAAAAATTAAAACATCATAAAGTTTTCTATTTCCCAAGCCCCTTAGGTTTGTGTTGCCCTCTCCCCAAAGAAATTCAAGATCTGCCCCGGCTTACTTGACACTGTACAAAAACTTCCAGAAGTGCAGGTCTCTAGTTGATCACAGGGTGAGGGCTGAGAGTGTCTTTCACTGCCTGACTATGTTCACTGCCCTGTGGGTGGTGGTGAGAATGTGGTGAGGTGCATAATGATGTCAGCTATTGTGTGAGAGAGCTAGGACTGCTTGACTGAACATTTGCTGTTGTGGTATTCTCTGGTTCAGTGTGGTGTGTGTGTGTGCAGCAAGAGGAATAGAAGAGTCCATGGTACAAAACAATAGGGGGGCACACTGTGTGTGATGCCATTGCAGTCGTTTTCTGCTGGGCCAGGAAGCAATGTGGGCACAGGATAAATGCGCAATAATCAAGCTGCATTTTTTCCTGTACAGGGATCACAATTTACTATTATAATTGTTGGCCACTGCAAACATCTGCGGGCTAGTGCAATTTTGAAGCAACTTGTCCTGCTGGTTAGTGCAAAAAAGGTTAAAACTGACCCCTGGGCTAGCGTGGGAAATGGTGGGGCAAGTGAAGAAGTTGGTAGGGCTTTCTGTTGACAAGGCTAGCAAAGGAACTGATGGGGCTAGCGCTGGTGAGGCTAGCGAGGGGACTAGTGTCGGAAGCAGTGGTTGTATAGGTTAATTTAAAATCTGGAAGTTGGAGCTACAGAGGAGTCAGGGCTATCATAGGTTGGGCTATAGTGGGGACTGGTGCGGGCTAATGTCAGTAGTAGTAGAAAAGTTTACCTAAAATCAAGACTCTGTATAAAACTAGTGATGCTAGAACTTATATAGCTATGGGGGGACTGGGGCAATGTTGTGGGGCTGGAAGGGACTGGGGCTAGCATTGATGGGGCTAAAGAGAGAACTGTGCTAGCATTGATGGGGTTAGAGAGGGAACTTGGGCTAGCATTAGTGAGGCTATTTGGGACTTCAGAGGGGAGAGGACCAAGAGTTAATAGGGTTATAGTGGGGACTGGGGCTAGTGCTGGTGGGGACAGGGAGAGATGAACTGGGGCAAGTGGTAGTGGAACTGTAAAAAGGACTAGTGTTACCTTAGGTGGGGCTATAGAGGGGACTGGGGCTAGCATTGGGCTAGAGAGGGGAACTGGGACTAGTGATAGTGGAACTACAATATAGAGAGGACTGGTGTTAACTTTGGTGGGGCTATATAGGAGACTGGTGCTAGAGTTAGTAGGGCTATAGAGGGGACTGAGGCTAGCATCAGTGGGGTTAGAGACGGGAAGTGGGACTAGAGGTAGTGGAACTACAGAGAGGACTGGTGTTAACTTTGTAGGGGCTATTAAGGGGACTGGAGCTAGAGTTAGTAGGGCTATACTAACATACAAAATTGCCGGCAGAAAAAGGTCCACAGGTCTATCAAGTCTGGCCGATTGTGCAGCTCTCAGTTTAATACCACTGCAGCTGCCCCCCACCCAATCCCTCCCTCCTTCCCTCTCCGTCCTTTCCTCCATTGTGTTCTTGTCTGTATTATTTATTTATTAGAAAAGTTGAATTTACAATCTTTGAGTCATGGACTCATTTACAAAGGCACCTCGTCACAGGGGGGTAGACAGAGTTACATAGTGTGGTTACAACAGTGAGAACAGTACAGGCACAGAACATAAACATACAGTACACATAGGTTACTTAATAATGTTACTTATAATAGGTTACAGTCAAATACAAGGTCTGTTAACCCTGTCCCTGACTCTTTCCCAACCTTGCTTAAACCTATCCACTGTCCTCAGTTTGATTAACTCCTCCGGCAGTGCGTTCCATCCTGCCACCACTCTCTCTGTGAAGTAGTGCCTTTTCATTTCCTTCTTGAACCTTCCCCCTTCCAACTTCAGACTGTGCTCCCTAGTGACTCTACCCCCCCCAAGCGGAACAATCCTCCCTCTCTGACTTTGTTTATGCCTTTCAAGCACTTGAAGGTCTCTATCATGTCCCCCTTTCCCTTCTCTCCTCAAATGAGTAAGTAAAGTAAAATTTTATTTATATAAGGAGCCCTTCCAAAGCTCAGGGCACCTTAACATTATTCATTACAAAAGTTTCATAACAGTTCACATAAAAAGAGATAAAAACCTTACAATCATTCAGTGTGTCCCAGCAAATGCTTGATTGAATAGGTAAGTTTTTAAGGATCTTTTAAATCCTTCCACAGTCAGGCTTTCTCATATCTGGTGAGGTAGAGAATTCCACAGGGTAGGTGCCATAAAGGCAAAAGATCCTACACCCGATGTTTTCAGGGATACCCTGGGAATCTCCAGCAATCCCTCGCAAGAGGATCGGAGTGGACGAGTGGGACAGTAAGGACACAGGAGTTCTTTCAGGTAATGGGGTCCTTGCTCATGTGCAGATGTGCTGGACGTTTTGTTTGTAGGAACTGTGTGCTCCCCTGCCTGCTGAGATCGGAGCCCCTGTATTGCCTTCCTGACTAGCCTGGACTTCTGCAGTGTGAGAGACTGTATTAGTTTATTTTTTCATTCTGCTCATTGGAGGCTTGGGGGGAGCTGATAATTGTCAGCTGGAGGGGCAGGGATTGTTGCGCTACTAAATTGCAGCGCCGCTCGCAAGTGGCTGGATGTGCTGGATGTTTTGTTTGTAGGAACTGTGTGCTCCCCTGCCTGCTGAGATCAGAGCCCCTGTATTGCCTTCCTGACCAGCCTGGACTTCTGCAGTGTGAGAGACTGTATTAGTTTATTTTTTCATTCTGCTCGTTGGAGGCTTGGGGGGAGCTGATAATTGTCAGCTGGAGGGGCGATGATTATGGAGCTACTAAACAGCAGTGCCGCTCGCAAGCACGAGCCAGTAAGTGGCACGAAAAGCATCATGCTGAAAGCCATTTGTGTTTGAAAATGCTGTGGAGGGCAAGTTACTCCCCGTAATTTTATAAGTATTGTAAGAGTCTTTAATGTCTTTATACCTCACTGTTTAATTTATTTTTGGTGTGGGGATAGCGTAGCTGGTGAGTATTATTGTGAAGCAGTTCTGTCTTGCACATGAGATTTGTTAATTGTATTAATATATTTATCTGTTTTATATGATTAGGCTAGGCAGGCTTTTTAGTTATTTAATTGTGCATGATTAATTGTGATAAAGTTATTTATTGGATCCTGAGTTTAATATTTAGTGATGTGTAAGGGTTATATGGGAGGACCTAGAGGGGCCAGAATTATGTATGGGAGCTCCCTGCTGCATGATCTGTGTCCTTTTATCCCCTTCCCAGTTTCAGACACCACGGCAAGATGCTGTCAGGAAGTGGGGATTAGAAGGAATCGTGTTGATCATGGGCAGTGGGGTGCCCCATGCATATCGGATGGTGGTAGGATAGAGGTTGCTGGGTCCAGAAGGCACCCTGGGTTATGATGAGCACCTGGGAAAGGCCAGACATGGTTGCTGCCCATCTCCAGGGAATCCACCAGACCGAGTGGTCAGGTAATCCGAGGGGCTGCTTCACCCTCCAGTCCCCTGAGGGCAGTGCTATGCAATGCCAGATCGATCAGAAATAAGACGGCAATTATTGCGGACTTGATTTCTTCAGTCGATCTGGCTTGCATCACGGAGACTTGGGTTGGAGATGATGCGGGCCCAGTTTTTGAGGCCGCAGTCCCTCCTGGGTATACCGTAGTGCACTGCCCCAGAGTGGAACGCAAGGGGTGGCGGTGTAGCTATCTGTTTTAGATCCAGTCTGGCCTTCACCGTGCAGCCAGTGGGAACTCCAGGTTCATTTGAATGTGTGGCTGTTCGTGGGGAACCAGGTGCGGGCTGCAGGATCTTCCTTATCTATCGCCCTTCTGGGCCGATGGGGAATTTCCTGCAGGAGGTCGCTGAATTCGTCACTGATGGAACGTTGGAATCCCCCAGATGTGTTTTTCTGGGGGATTTCAATATTTGGGTCAATGATGGATATCAAAGCGGTAGTCATGATTTTCTTCAAACTATGTCCTCCCTGGGCCTGATACAAGCTGTTACTGCAGTGACTCATCAGGATGGCCACATGTTGGACCTGGTGTTCTCACTGGGGCTTGAGATTGCTAATCTCAGGATTGATCGAGTACCTTGGTCTGATCACTGCACGGTGCAGTTCATGCTTGGGGCTCCTGCCAGAAGCCCTTCCCCTGCTGAGATAATGAGCTGTCGCCCTTTATGGGGTTTGACCCCTGAGGGTTTTTTGGTGGCAGCTAAATTATCTAGTGTGGGTGTTGCATGTGTTGGAGGTGTTGGTGCTGGGGTTGACACTTATAATAGGGTGTTATCTGCCATCATTAACTCCCTTGCACCTTGTCCGTGTACGACCCAGAACTTCATACCTGAGGTCCCTGTGGTTTGACGGAGATCTCAGGGAGATGAAGAGGATGGGTTGGAGGTTAGGGCACTGTTGGAGGAGGTCCAGCTTGGAAGGGGACAAACTGGTCCTGCGTATGCATTATAGTGCGTACCAGGAGGCAAGCAACCATAAGAAGGCAGCGTTCCTGTCCAGGGAGATTGCCACCGGGAAGAACTGACCAGCTATACTCTTCCGAGCTGTAGATGGCTACTCCATCCTGCTTGTCTGCAGCCCGGGAGGGTTTTTTCTAATACAGAGTGTGACGAGTTTGCTCGGTTTTTCTCGGATACAGTGTCCACGATCCGGCAGGTGGCTTCTTCAGCCAGCAATGTCATAGCTGGCAGTGGTCGCCTTATGTGCTCTGAGTGCACTCCGCCCGGTTGGGGGGAGTTTAGACTAGTGGAGGTTAGTGAGGTCATTGAGGAGGCAGTCAATCTGAAGCACACCTTTTGTGAGCTGGACCCGGTGCCGACACGTTTCTTAATGAGATGTGTCGACTCTGTAGGCCCAGTATTTGCCTTGATTGTCCAGTGCTCAAAGGAGGCACTAGTGAGACCCCTCTTAAAGAAACCATCTTTGGACCCAGAAGTCGAGGCAAATTACTGTCCTATATCCAACCTTCCCTTTTTGGTGAAGGTGGTGGAGAAGTTGGTGGCGCTTCAGTTGGAAGAGCACCTCATGACTCGTAAGTTGTATGAACCCTTCCAGTCGGGATTTTGGGCTTGGCATAGTACAGAAACTGTGCTTGTTCGGGTGCAGAATGATCTCCTCAGGGCAAGAGATCGGGGGATAAGACAATTCTTGTTCTCCTTGATCTCTCTTCAGCATTTGACACTGTGGACCATTGTGTGTTGCTTGACCACCTTAGGGAGCTCTGCAGACTCACCGGTACTGTCATCCACTGGTTTGAGTCCTTTTTTTACCAACAGGAGGCAACGGGTTGTGATGGGGAATTCTTCATCTACATCCAGCCTCCTATTTTGCTGAGTTCCTCAAGGATCGATACTGGCCCCAATGCTGTTCACAGTGTATATGCTGCCCCTGGGAAGGATCATTAGGAAGTATGGCTTGGGTTTTCATTGTTATGCCGATGATACCCAGCTATATCTGTCCTTTGCCCCAGGAACATCCAGCGCAGTGGATGTGCTAAATATCTGCCTGGCTGAGATCAACGACTGGATGACCTCCAGCTGGTTGCAACTGAACCCTGATAAGATGGAGGTACTGGTAGTGGAATCGAACAGAGTGCATGATAGGATGGCCTCTGACTCAGCAACTCAATTCAGTGCTTCAGAGTAACTGGTAACTGGTATTTTCTTTAAACTTAGATTGTAGGCTTTGTAGTGACACTATACTTTCTTTCTGTGTTGTCTTTACTTATAATTGTTTTGGGCTGTTGAAAAATTTAAAAATAGTGGTGGTGTAATTCTGTGCTGTCTTTAATTGCTGCAAATTTGCCCTCCCACCCCTTCCCCAACTCTTAATTATATGCCCTGATAAATCTGATTGACAGGAGCTAAACACAGGGTATAGTAAGAGGTGTGAAGTAGGAGGGGCATAAGGGGGAAGAAGACCACCCTCAGCACAACAAGTGTTTTGACTCATTTATTTATTTATTGGTTTCTTTTTCCTTAAAAAAATATATATCTGAGGATCAGTTACAGGATTTTTAATACTGTAAATAAATAAAAAGAGAACTAAGAGAGCTTCAGTAGCAGATAAGTAGTGGAACTGCAGTATAATGTGGGGAGTGGTGCAATGTAGTGGCTGTGGGGCAGCCATATTCAGGCAGACCTTCTGGACACTGAGGTGGCTGCCCTATCTGCATGCATCTCGGGACTGAGGGATGAGGTAGCCAGACTCAGAGCGGAAGTAAACTGGGTCAGGAGTACCATCACCCCTGTCCAGGAACCACCCAGTCCAATGCAGCTGCCTCAAAGGATGCCGAGAACAAGGAGCACTTGGATGACAGTGGGCTCCAGAGAGGGTTAGAAGCAGTCAGGCAGAGCACATCCCAGATCCTATTCCTCTCAAGAACTCATATGCCACACTGGCAAATGAGGACAACCAAATAGAGGTACCCAGGAAGTGGGAAGGAAAGGATGTGGAGGTTAGGCAAGGAGGACCTCAGTGGGGAAAGCAGTGGACCCAGAGGAGGAGGAAGCGAATCCTGGTGGGGACCCCATCATAAGAGGGATCCAGCTAGGAACACAGGAGGGGAGGACAGGGAGGTGAGGTGCCTACCAGGTGCCATGGCATGGAGGGATGGAAGGAAGATACTGGGGATCACTGGGAAGGCAAGACAGGAGGTGAGCTGGATGTCAATATCCACCCAGGTACCACCGACGACTTGGCAAATGGGGAACCAAAGGAAGTTCAGAAGAGTTTAGGAAACTGGGAGGGTCTCAGCAAGTAGCTACTCTGTCACTTTTCAGAAGTACTACCTGTGAGAGGCAAGGGAGAACATGGAGTCCATGCACCAGAACTTTAACTCATGGTTGAAGAACTGGTGCTGTGAGGAAGGTTTGGATTCCATTGGTGACTGGGGACCCATCTGAGGGATGGAGGTTTGTTCAAGCCTGACGGCCTGCATCCATCCTGAGGAACCAACATCAATGATAAGTTTAAATGCTAACATTGACAAGCATTTAAACTAGCAAAGGGGGTGGCAGGCCAGCAAGGATGGTACCTACTTGCTCACCCCACAGCCAGTAATGGAACCAGTGAACCAGAGGAGGCTATCTCTACAAAGCAGTGTGCAAAAGCTGGAGATTAGTGTCCAAAGGTGGATAAGCAGAAAAGGGCAGAATTCAGCAGAAGGGCAGACAGCAAGGAGAACAAGGGATAAATGACAACCAAGGAAGGGGCTGGAGTAGAACAGTGAAGCAGTCTAGGAGGTCAAATCATGGAAAGCCAGTGTGCAAATGCCAGGAGCCTTAGCAACAAGATGGAAGATCTGAGGCTGTCATGGTACAGTCAGACCTGGACATTGTGGCCATCACTGAAACCTGGTGTAATGATAACCATGACTGGGAGATGGCCATACCTGGCTACAACATATTCAGAAGAGACAGAGCAGGCAGAAGGGAGGAGGAGGGCACTGTATGTGAAAAATGACATAAGGGGCCACACAGATCCAGGAGGAACAAATGGGGGAGATACTGGGGTTAAGCTGAAGGAAAATGGGGCCAGCCATCTGACACAGGTGTGGGTCTATAGACCACCAGCCCAGGAGGAAGAAACAGATAGAGTTGATGTAGCCATCCAAAGGATGGCTGACAAGGGTGAGGTAGTACTGGTTGGAGACTCAATATACCAGATGTGGACTGGAGCATCCCAGCAGCAGCATCAACTAAGAGCAGATTTATCCTGGACTCCTTCAGGGTGCCTTCCTCAAGCAACTGGTCATGGAACCAACTCGGCAGAAGGCAATACTGGACCTTGTGCTCACAAACAGGGACAGTGTGATGGGGGAACAGTGGGGAGCACCTGGGCAACAGTGACCACCAGTCATTGTGGTTTGAAATCACAGAAAGAGCAGAACCAAACCACACAAAAACACGATCCTGGATTTTAGGGGCAGACTTTGGGAAAATGGGGAGATGCTGAAAGAGGCATTAAGGAATGGGACAGGAATCAGGGATTGAGGAACAGGGCAGTATTTAAATGGGGATTATAAGAACAACAGAATTATGCATTAAGAGGTTAGCAAGAGGAAAAGAAAGAGGAGACCATTATGGTTTTCCAAAGAGGTAGCAAAGAAAGTGAAAGCCAAAAAGACTGCATTCAGGCAATACAAAAAGACACAGGCAGAGGGATAGGGAGAAGTACCAGGAGAAACAAAGGGAGGCAGGGAAGTCAGTAAGGGAAGCCAAAGCTCAGACAGAAGAACACATTGCAAAATCAGTGGTTAAAGGGGACAAAACCTTTTACAGGTACATAAGTGAAAAAAGAAGGACAAAGGGAGGGATAGTTAGACTGAAGGGGGAGGATGGGAGCAGCGTGGAGGATGACAACAGTAAAGCTGACATATTGAACAGGTATTTCTGCTCAGTCTTTACTAAGGAAGAGGGGGTAATGGGTCTGAAGGGAGTACAGGGGGTGAGAATGGTGCAGAAATGGACACAAGTCCCTTTACACGAGAAAGGGTCCTGAAGGAACTGGAAGTAATAAGAGTTGACAAAGCAATGGGGCCAGATGGGGTGCACCCCAGGGTCCTTAAAGAACTAAGAGAGGTGGTGGCTGAATCTCTGGCTATCCTGTTCAGCCAATCACTGGAAACAGGGAGGTACCCAAAGACTGGAGGACAGCAGATGTAGTCCCTTATACAAAAGTGGGAACAAAGAGGAAGCAGGGAACTACAGACCAGTCAGCCTCACCCGGTAGTGGGAAAGATCATGGAAGCACTACTGAAGGAGAGATGGTGGAACATCTGGTTGTCAATGGACTACAGGACCCAAGACAGCATGGTTTCACCAGGGGAGGTCATGTCAGACCAACCTCATTGAATTTTTGACTGGGTGACTAGGGAGGTGGATCAGGGAGGCAGTGGACATGGCCTATCTGGACTTTAGCAAGGCCTTTGACACTGTGCCACATAGAAGACTATTACACAAACTGGGGAATATGGGTGTGGGCAGGACAGTAGTGTGGTGGGTAGGTAACTGGCTGGGTGGCAGGACACAGAGGGTGGTGGTAAATGGCTGTCACTCCACTGAGGGAAGAGTGACCAGTGGGGTACCACAGGGATCAGTGCTGGGACCGGTCCTATTCAACATCTTCATCAGTGACATTGCACAGGATCTAGAAGGCAGAATTTCACTGTTCGCTGATGACACAAAGCTCTGTAACAGAGTAGACACACCAGAGGGTGTAGACAGAATGAGAAGGGACCTGCAGAAACTTGAAGAATGGTCAAGGGTTTGGCAGTTGAAATTCAATGCAAAGAAGTGCAAGATAATGCATATGGGGCACAAAAACCCTGGCACAATATATCAGTTGGGGGGTGAGGATATAGCATGCACCAAGCAGGAAAGGGATCTTGGGGTTGTCATCTCTGATCACCTCAAGGTAGGGAAACAGTGTGACAAGGCATCAGGTAAAGCAAATAGGATGCTGGGATGTATAGGCAGGGGCATCACCAGCAGGAAAAGGGAGGTCATAATTCCGCTATACAAGACACTAGTGAGGCCCCACCTGGAGTACAGTGTACAGTTCTGGAGACCATACCTACGTAAGGACATAGACAGGGTAGAGAAGGTTCAGAGGAGGGCAAAAAGATGGTGCATGGGTTGCATCACAAATCCTATGAAGACAGGTTGAAGGAACTGAACATGTACTCCCTGGAGGAGAGGAGGAGAGAGGGATATGATAGAGACATACAAGTATCTTACAGGGAGGAACAGGGTGCAGGAAAACACTATTTTAAGCGAAAAAGATGTTTCAGGACTAGAGGCATGGGATGAAGTTGGAGGAGGGACGATTCAGAGGAAATATGAGAAAGAATTTCTTCACAGAACAGGTGGTGGACAAGTGGAACACCCTGTCAGAGGAAGTGGTGGGGGCTGAAACAATCACGGGATTTAAGAATGCATGGGATAGACATAAAGGAATTCTAGAGGTCAGGGGTAAGAGGAAATAGACTTCTAGGAAAACAAACTGAACTTACAAGCTCAAATGGGCAGACTAGGTGGGCCATAGGCCCTTATCTGCCGACACTGTCTATGTATCTATGTATGTATCTATGTAACTGGACTTGTTCTAGGAGCTGTGTCACTGAAGGCCTCCTCTTGGGTGTGAAATCTTGGAGTGATTCTGGACAGGAATTTAACTATGGAGGCTCAAATATCTTCCGAGGTTCATTCCTGTTTCTTCCATCTCAGAAATATTGCCAGGATTAAGCCCCTTGTTCTGCCTCTGGACCTCCCTACCTTGATACATGCCTTAGTCACATCTAGGCTTGACTACTGCAATGCGCTCTACCTCGGGGTCATAGGGGGATCTCTCCGCAGGCTGCAGCTGGTGCAAAATGCAGCTGCCCGGTTACTTACTGGGCAGCATAAATCTTGCCACATTACACCGGTGGTGTGTGAATTGCACTGGTTACCAGTCAGGTGGAGAATCCTCTTTAAGGTGGTTTTTTTCATCTATAAGGCCCTACATGGGCAGGGGCCCCGGTTATCTGTTGGACCTTTCGGCACCTGCTCTCTCTACCTGCCCTTTCAGCTCTTCTAGTGGGGGCCTCCTGGCCATTCCTAGAATGAGGCTTAAATCTGCTGGCAACAGAGCTTTCAGTGTCGTAGCTCCCATTCTTTGGAATTCTTTGCCAGCTGAGGTCAGGGGAGCACCCACTGTAGACAGATTTAAGGCTCGCCTGAAGGTCCTCCTATTTTCCCAAGTTTTTATGGGATAAACTATAAATTGTAGTAGAATCTGAAATTATTTGCTGAGTTATTTATTTATTTTTTTTTTTCTTGTTTAAAATATGTGAAGTCTTATTTTATTCTAATGCTGTTTTATTTAGATTTTTGTACGGCACCCAGAGCCTCCAGGATTGGGCATCTTTTAAACAAACCTTGCCTTGCCTTGCCTCATGTAGGGCCTTCTAGGTCAGCAATGCGACCTTGAAGGTGATTCACCTCTGTATTGTCAGCCAGTGCAGTTCATGCAGCACAGGTGTTATATGACTGGATCTAGGGGTTCCAGTCAACAACATGGCTGTCGTGTTCTGTACTAGCTGTAAGCAGCGAATGTCCACCCCTGGTAGCCCTAGGTAGAGGGCATTGCAGTAATCAAAATGACTGGTGACAAAGGCGTGGACCAAGGTAGGAAGATCTTCAGGCGGGACTAGGTGTTTCACCCGGGCTATATTCCTGAGATGGTAAAAAGAAGATTTGTCTACAGCCGAAACCTGCGCCATCAGGGTCAGGCCTTCATCAAACATCACACCCAGGTTACATACCTGGTCTGAGGCAATAAGCGAGGATCCCCCCGAGATGTAAACCTGAGAGTTTCCTCGCCATGTCCCTATCGTCCTATAACCAGGGTCCACCACCAATACCTCTGTTTTACCCAAGTTCAACCAAAGTCAGCTAGCACTCATCCAGTTCTGTATCTCCAGCAGGCAGTTATTAAATACTGTGACAGAATCTAACTCTTGTTCAGGCACAAAAGACATGTAGAGTTGAGAGTCATCAGCATAGCAACGGAAACTCAACCCATACCGTCTTATAATGTGCATGTTGAGTTCCCTCTATCTTTCCTTGTAAGGCAACTCCCCTAGTCCCATGATCATTTTTGTAGCCCTATGCTGCACCCCCGCAAGTAATCTCACATCCTTCTTGAGGTATGGAACCAGAACTGTACACAGTACTCCAAGTGAGGCCTCACCAGTGATCTATACAAGGGCAGGATGACCCCCACATTTCTCGAGGTGATCCCTCTGGCAATGCACCCCAACATCCAATTTGCCCTTGCTGCCACCCTCCTACACTGTGCTGATACCTTCATGTCCTCTGTAACCAGTACTCCCAGGTCCCTTTTCTCCTCTGAAGCTGCTACTTGCACTACCCCCAGCCAGAAGCTGGTCCTGGGATTTCTGGCTCCGAGGTGCATGACCTTGCACTTCTTAGCATTAAACCCCAACTGCCACTCCTTTGACCAGAGTATGAGTTTAGCTAGATCCTCACTGAGTGCCTGTCTCCCATCCTCACTGTCCACTTTTGCACAAATCTTAGTGTCATCGGCAAACAGGCTGATCTTATTCTTGACCCCCTCTGCAATGTCTCAAATGAAGACATTAAACAAAACAGGGCCCAGCATCAAACCCTGCGGTACCCCACTAGTTACTAGCCTTGGCTTGAATGTCTCCCCCCTTACAACTACCCTCTGTTGTCTGCTCTGCAGCCAGCTCTCAACCCACCCAACCAGTTTCTCCCCTGCCCCATGTCCCTCAGCTTGCTCAGTAACCTCCCGCATGGCACCGAGTCAAAAGCCTTGCTGAAGTCCAGATACAGGACATCCAGAGTGTGGCCTTTGCCTACCGCCCTAGTGACCCAGTCAAAGAAGTCAATTAGGTTAATCTGGCATGATCTTCCCGAGACAAATCCATGCTGCCTCTCATCCTGTAGACCATTACTATCGAGAAAGGTTATCAATCTCTTCTTCAGAATGGTCTCCATCAACTTCCCCACTATATTTGTTTATTAACATCTCGGATTAATACCTTTGAGCTAAAAGCTCATTTACAGAGGTTCTACGTCATATGAGGACAATATATATACAGTAAAGAGTACAAAACATCACAATTGCTACATAAAAGGACAGAATTCCAATTCATAATGTATTCAGATAAGGTATACTTAGTAAACTGCGATCATTAACCTGGGTAACAGGAAAGGAGATTAGAGGAGTTTAGAGTTTCTAGGGGGAAGAAAAATAGAGGTATGAATGGATAGATGTAGAATAGTAAGATAGTTGCAGGTAATGGTAAAATTGAGACCTGTAAGTAGAGGTAAGGGAGTTAGAAAGAATGTAGAGGAGCAGCCCATGAGGGCCTTGTCAGTACATAGGAGAATGGAGGAGTGGACCAAGGGAGTAGGCAAGGAAAGGGTAGATTATGGTAAGTGTTAAAGTTAACCACGGTAGAGGGTAGTTGGCAAAAACCATAGGGAAGTAGGTGGGCAAGGAGTGTGGGGGTGGGTGGGAGACGGCAGGTAAGATTAGAGAGGTGGGTAGTAATTAAGTGCTGCTGTTGAAAGTAGTCCCTAAGAAAAGAAGTGTAAGCGTTGGGTGTTACAGTCACACGTATTAGTAGTGGCAAGATGAGCATGAAGTTTTGATTTGAAAGGGCCAAGTTTGTGTTCGGTTTGTAGGTCAGCATTAAGAGAGCTGAGCCATTTGGGGGCTCTGTATGCAAAAGACCATTGCTCTAGTGATGTTCGGTGGAAGGGGACTTGGAGCATTTTAATGCAAGTTCCCCTAGCTTCCCTGTGGTGGGTTGGTGAGCAATGGAGGTTCTGTATCCCTGGTGGTGTAAGGCCTAGGGTGGTCTTCTTTCCAAGCAGGCAAACTTGGTACTGGACCCTGTTCTGTAGATTAAGCCATTCAGAACAGGCGTAGATCTCGCAGGTGTGGGTTAATCGATGTGTGCCTAATATAAGCCTACAGGCTTTGTTTAAGGTTGATTTTGATTCTCTTTTGAGCCGTGTTAGTTCCTGATCCATAGACTACTAGGCCATAGTCAATAACTGACAGGACTGAGCTAGTGACTGCGAGCTTGAGGGCATCATCAGTAAGGCAGTGTCTATGCCTGTATAATTGGCCAATGCATGAGTTGGCAGCCTTGGCTACTTGGTCAATGTGCTGTGTAAACAAGACGGAGCTGTCGAAAGTGACCTTAAGGTATTTACAGCTATTGACCATATTTAATGCATCATTGTGGTTAAGAATTTTAAGATAAGACTTATGTCTGTTCTGTGTAGAGGTGAATAGCATAGTCTTTGTCTTCTTGTAATTAAGAAGGAGCTTGGAGTTAATGAACCAGGCCTCCACTTCAGAGAAATTTGTCTGCATTTGTTTTTCTAGAGCTTCAGGATTGGGATGACTAGTGAACAGCACAGCATTGTCTGCGTACAATAGGACATTGTCATGATATGCCTTGGGGAGGTTATTTAGAAACAGGCTAAACAGCAGGGGACTCAAGATTGAGCCTTGGGGGACCCCAGCAGTAACATTACGATGATCAGAGAGAACAAGAAGTATTTTTACTTGTACTCATCCTGAAAGGTAGCTCCAGAACCAATTCACAGATTCATTAGAAAGACCAGTGTTGGCCAGCTGGATAAGTAATAACTCGTGACTGACAGTGTTGAAGGCCTTGGTGAGGTCAATGTAGGTAGCCTCCACCAAGAGACTCCGGTCTAGTGCCTCGTGGATGTAGCCAGTGAATTCCACAAGTGCCTTTGTTGTGCTGTGCTGCTTCCTGAAACCATGTTGTTGCTGGCATTGAAGCATATGCTTGTCCAGATAGTCTATGAGGTGGTCGTAGACAATCCTCTCGAGCGATTTCAAGAGCAGGGGGAGAATAGAAATTGGCCTGTAATTGTAGTGACTAGTTCTGTCACTGCTTTTGAAAACAGGAATGACCATTGCTGCTTTCCAGGACTGGGGGAATTTTGCTGTTATAAGGGATAGGTTAAGAATGCTAGTTAGTGGGGAGAGCACCTCATCAAGGGTGAACGCGAGTAGTTTGAGGTCTAGTGCGTCTCTACAGGTTCTCGATTTCCAAAGTACTGTACCTGTTTAAGATATTTCTTGCCATCAGATTTGGAGAAAATCCTGAAGTGGCAGGCGGGGAACTGAGCTATCAGGTTGACTAGTATTGCTATGAGGGTTAGTACTGTTTTGTGGAACTAGAAAGTCAGGGGGGAGCACTCCGATGAGGTCAGTAAAGGCCTTGTTGAAGGTACTAGCAATATCTTTAGGGCCTTGGGTAATGATTCTGTTAACATTGAGCATAGAGGGTGGTGTTTCACTAGTTTTTTCAGTTAGAGACTTTATGTTGTCCCAGAATTTATGGCTGTCACCCCAGGAGTTGTCTAGTTCAGTTTTGAAGTAAAGACTATTTTGCTTTTTGGATAGCCCAAATGCATTTATTACAGGCTCTTTTGTAATTTTGTATGTCTATAAGGGACCCAGAACTTTTTGCCTTGTGCCACAAGTTGTCTCTTTCCTTCATTTGTTCAATGAGCAGCAGGGAGATCCAGGACTTGCCAGTATACTTTAGTTTCTTTTTCTTGTAGGGGGCAAATATATTACAGGATGCATTGAATTTGTTGACAAAGTACTCAACCACAGTGTCAACATCTTTGGCAGCATAGATAGCTGACCAGTCCTGTTGACAGAGGTGTGCTTTAACTCATTCTATCTGGTGCTGCCATTTTGGGTCAGGTTAAGCAATGGATGGTTCTGACGTCATACGGCGCTAATGGGTTAAACAAGTCAATTTGCCCTTTTGTTTAGTACTCTGGAGGTAACTGTTTTGGGAGGGATTCTAGAAGATTTATTCCTCCAAGTGCAGAGGATAGGGGAGTGGTCACTAACAACATCTGGGAGCACAACTGTGCTGGTTATTCTTTCGAGGCGGTTGGTTATTAACCAGTCAATCTGTGTACTAGTTCCAGTTCAGTAGTTCACCCGGGTGGGGGTCTCCACTAGTTGGGTCATGTTCATTTAACCCTGCAAAAAAGAAAATGGTCCCTTAACGCCTTCTCCTCCCCACAAGCCCTCCCAACCCTTACCCGACCACTAACTCACCACCCCCATCACTTACCTCTCTAGGATTCACTGCCGTTATCCTTCTATGACTGCCAAACAGTCAGCTCCTACTGACGCTGACCACAAACTGACTTGTAAACAAGATAAGTCCGGTTAATGGCTTTTTAATGATTTTTGGTCATAACTTTGTAATTTTTGTAAAGATTTTGCACCACATTTTTAACATAGCCTTTTTTTACTCCAACTCGAGAACATAGGCGGTGTAATTTTTCAAATCTTTCAGAAACATGTTTTCACAGTCACTCTATGAAATCACCTTTTTGAAGGGGAATTTAAAAATTCCAACTGTCTTGATCATAAGTTTGGGTCATTTAGTTAGTTAGTTTGTAAGTTTGTTAACTAGTTAGTTAGTTCAAAAGATATCAGGAAAGACATGTTGAACTGAAATAGCTTGTTTCCAGATGCATCCTGGGAGAGGGAGAAATGAGGAGAGTACAGTAATAAGTTACAACAGTCAGTTATACAATTCAAAAATATAAGTTAAACAAAGAATACTGGATGGGCAACTATGCACAACAGTGTGTTCTGCCACAGAGAGGTTCTGATTCCCTCTGACCTTGAGAGCGAAGCTCGAGACGTCTCCATAGGAATCAGAACTCTGAGGTGGCAGAACACATTGGTTGTGCATAAAGTTGCTCATCCTGTATTTTTTATAGAGTATAGTATGTGAAATGTGCAAGCAGTGATTCTTTTGCCTTCAGAACAAAACTGACTTGTGCAGTCCCTAGAGGTTTCAGAATGCTGTTGTACCACAGAAGGGTACAATCACATTCCATGACCTTTGAACTGTGGTACAACAGCATTTTGAAAGGGATGGAATTCTATACAGAACAATGGTCTACTATAGACTATAAATAAATAGCAGCAAAATTAACAAGATGAGCTAGGTAGAGCACTTGAAGAGCAACAAGCAATATAAGTGCAAACTGGGGCACAACTGGAGTATGAACAAGGCACTGCTAGGTACAAAACTTTAGAAGGGTGAATAAAGCACTGTTGGCACTTTGTTCTGAAGGAAAGCATGGAGGAAACTAGGGAGAGGGAAAATTAATTAGGGCAGGAGAAAAGGGCAGTTGGGGAATGGGATTGTAGGATAGCAAAATACAGCACAGGATTAGAAGCAACTGCAGAAGTGAGTAGAGAATTCAAAGAGAACAGAAGAGATTTGAGGGAGTGGGAGGAAGGAGCAGTACAAACGATAATGGGATGAGAGCCCTATAGTTTGGTGAAGCAGAAGGAAAAGGCAGCTTGGCCTGCAGAGGATTTTACAGAGGGAAATGCACGAGGGCCTGCTCTGTGAAGGAAGCAGAAGGCAGAAGGAGGGAATGTGTAAAGGTAAGGGGAGAGGGACCCAAGTCAGAATTTGGAGATGAAAGTAGCACACTTAGCGATGCCCCGGCATAAAAAGAGGTGTGACAGGGTTGAATATGGCCCTGTCCCAGTTGTTATGGAAAAGGAGTTTAAAGGCAAGGATCTGGTCTAGTCTCTCCTTTTCTGTGTCTTCTCTGTCTGGTTGCACAACCAGATTTTCTTATGAGACCTAGGACTTGATCACCCCGATGGCCCTGCATTCTCTGCCTCTCACTATCTCTCTACCCTCACTTGCTGTTCTGTCTTTTCTCCCCCTTTGCATATCTGCAGGTATAAAAATATATGTGGATCTTTTTGTGGAACTGTAACTGATACTGGGATCCCTTTGTTTAAAACTGTACATAGTGTTACTGCTGAAATTATTGCAAAAAGCTATTTGAAACCCAAGGGGTTGACCTGAAATGCAGTTTTTAAGCTTCAAGCAGAGATATAAACAAGACATCAGTTCTGCAGAGTCACAATGTTCTTTTTGCTGCACCTGCTGAAACTGACAAGAACACTGTGTGAGAAGCAGAATGTTTTCTTAATGAGGTCCTGCGAAGACTTGGTATAAAAAGAGCTGCAATGTTTTACAAGAGAGAGAGAGAGACAGACAGACTGAGATTTAAAATTGAGAAGAAAAAGGACTCTGCTTTCTATGTTTGTACTGCCACCGTAAATAGTTATTCTGAACATTTTTTTTTTATTTTACTGTTAGTAATAATAAAACACTTGTTGCAAATTTTACAACTGCTCCTGATTTTCCTATGCTTCCTGACCTGTGCCTCGATGACAGATGGTGTGAGCCTAAGTGGGATTTATGCCGTGCATACTCTAAGCCAGGAGTTTTTGCATGGGTACTAGACCTGGTACCAGGGAAGCATAACAGAAAGGTATGGGTTCTGCAGCAGCAAGCCGAGGAGTGGTTTGGTTACCAGGAGAATGGCAGCCAAACTAACAGAGACAGAAGTCCAAGTTGAGCCTGTACAGCTAGCACTAGTTATAGAAAAAGAACGTGCAGTGACAGAACCTGAAAGCCTGACTGCCTTTTTAAAATGGTGGGCTATACAACAAAAAGAGATGGAGAAACAGAGAAAAGAAGAAATGCAACAACTCAAAAAGCAGAGAAAAGAAGAGATGCAGCAACAGGAACAGCAAAGAAGGGAAGAGATGCAGCGATGGATGGATGCCTTGCAAGTTATCAAAGCTGGAGAATCTGGCACTGGTCCAGCAGAGCAACAAGACACAAACAACTTAAAATACATTAAACTCCCTTGGATGATATCAAAGCATACCTGACAACTTTTGATATAGTTGCCGCAACCTGCCAGTGGCCAAAGCAGCAATGGACAATCAGACTGGTACCTTACCTGACAGGGAAAGCCCAACTTGCCTACAGCAGTATTTTATTTGTATTTATTTATTGAATTGTTTCACCAGGAAAGATACACTGAGCAACTCAATGCTTGTCTCACGGTATGTTCTGGGGGAAGGAGAGTGGGATATACAGAAGGTAAATACATACAGTATCATTACAGAGGCAAAAACATGGGATACATGGTATTCAATACATACAATATCAATGTAAACAGTATCATTATGGAGGCATAAAAACATAGGATACATGGTAAACAATACATAAATATCAATTACAAGGGATGCAAGGTGATTCACTTACAACAAAGGGAGGAAACATAAGTGAAAAATGACACATTGTAAGAGCTAAGCTAAGAGAGTAAATAAGTGCAAATGAGGATGAGCTGCAGTGAGAGAAAGAGAGAGAGTTAGTAGGCAGGAGGGGTCAGGGCAAGTGCAGCTAGGTGTTAAGTAATTGTGCAGAGCAGATGTAAGCAAACTCATGGAGGAAGAGTAGTGGATTTGAGGAGGGACAGCATTCCACATTTTAGGCAGATGGTAAGAAAAGGCTTTTTGGACAGAGGATGTAGCTCTGCTGGGGATTGAGAGGGTGCACGTGTCAACATGAGATCTCAGGGTATAAAGAGAAGGTGGAAGGGTACCAAGGGAGGAGGAGAGGTAGGATGGGAGAGATCCAAGCCAGAATTTTGCAATGAACTTAGCACCATGTAGCTCACACCAATTGTGGAGAGTCAGGAAGTTAAGAGAGTGGTAGAGATCACAGTGATAGATGAGGGGTATCAAGAGCAAAGTGACAGAAGGAATTATAGAGATGGTCCAGTCTGGTTAGGAAGGACTGAGGGGCAGCACCATAGACTATGTCACAGCAGTCAAATATAGGCATGATCATCTTCAGAACAAGCTCTCACCTGGCAGCGAGCGGGATGCAGCTACAGTTTCTGAAAAGGGCCCTGAGCTTGGGCCTAAGTTTTTTCAGAATGGCATCAATGTGTACTGAAAAGTTAAGGTGTCTATCCAGCCAGATGCCGAGATACCCAAATGAGGAGGAGTCCTCAAGTACAGTCCCATCAAGGGTGTGAAAGGTGGGAAGGTGACTTAGCCTTGCGAGTCTCTGCCTTATGCCAAAGGACATAGATACAGTCACCTTGGCATTTAGAAAAAGTTGATGAGAACTAAACCAGAGTTGGACTTTAGTGAAATCAGACTGGAGCCTGGTAGTGACATCAGAGACTGATTTGCCAGATGCAAATAGTACTATATCGTCAGCATACATGTGAATGCTGGATGCAGAGCAAATGGGGGGAGGTCATTTAGAAAGATGGAGAACAGAATAGGGCCTAGCACTGAACCCTGGGGAACTCCAGTGGTTATAGGCAAGGGAGAAGAGATAACATCAGCAATTCTGACTGCAACCTGCTGGACAGATAGGCACTGAACCAACCCGAGGCAGAAGGGGAGAGACCAGTGGCTGAGATGCTGCATAGGAGGAGAGGATGGGAGACAGTGTCAAAGGCATTGGCCAAGTCAACAAAGATAGCCAAGGTATTGTAGCCTTTGTCAAAGCCAGTGGAGATGGTCTCTGTTAGCCTCAACAGAGAAGTGGTGGTGGAGTGGGATTTCCTAAATCCAGACTGGTATGACATGAAAAAAGCAGAGTCAGAGAGGAAGGAGTAGAGCTGGGTGAGGACTATGTGTTCTTGTAATTTAGCTAAGGTAGGAAGGAGAGAGATAGGGTGATAGTTACCAGGAGTGGAGGCGTCTCCCCCCTTAGGAAGGGGGAGGACAACTGCATGTTTCCAAACTTGAGGGAACTGTGGCAGTCGAGAAGGAGAGGTTTAGTATAAGAGAGAGAGTAGGCAATAGCGGGAGCGGAGAGAGAGAGAGGAGCCTAGGATCCAGGTCATCAGACAAGGAGCCTTTGGTAGGGTTCAGAGCAAGGAGAGCATGGAGGGTAGTGTCAGGAGAGACAGGAGAGAAGGAGAACAGGGAGGGGCTAGGGAAGTAGAAGGGAGGAGGCGGGAAGAGGGGCAGGGGTGCTGAGAGCTGGACAAGATGGGTGGACGTGGAGGGGTGAGCGGGGGAACAGAGGAGGGAGGGGCCAGGTGGGGGGGAGAAGGAACCACCTGACCATGGGAGGAGCCAAGGAGGATGCACAGCAGAGATGAGGTGCAGGAAGCAAAATGGGAGTTAAAGCATTCTGCAATGGCCATGGAATCTGAAAGGACAGAGTGGTTGAGCTTGAGTGAAGGGGGGAGGGTTTGTGGACGGTGAGAAGAGGGAGTGGATGACCTTCCAGAATTTGGCCAGGTTGTTGGTATTAGACAGGAAGTTGGACCTGAAGTGTTCGGCTTTGGTTAGGCGGATTGCTTTAGTGCAGCCATTCCGAAGTTCCTGGTAGTGCTGGTAATCTCTAGGGCAGTGGGAAACTTTGGACCATCACCACATGAGGTCATGAGCTCATTGCCAAGCCAGAAGCTCAGGAGTGACCCAGGGGAGGTGCCCACTGCGAACCCGGGTTTTGCAGAGCAGAGCATGGGAATTCCAAATCTGAATTAACTTGGTGCTGAAAGAGTCAAGGGCCAGGTCAGCTGAGGTTGCTGAGGAAAGAGAGGACCAGTCAGTATGAGTGAGGTCATGAAACAGTGACTGCAGGTCAAGTGCAGTGTACGGTCTAGTGAGAATCATTTTTGGTGGGTGTTTAGTCCAATGGATCTTGCGCACTGCAAAGGTAATGTGGTGGTCGCTGATAGAGTCTGGGAGTAGACCAGAGGCTATTATTCTATGGGGTGGGTAGTGAGTGCAAGGTCAAGCAGGGAGTGGTTAAATGTTTTATTGTTGAGGTGAGTGGGTTCCTGGATAAGTTGATGAAGATTTAGGGCTTCAATGGTGGATCAGACATTTGCCAGAGAGGGAGCCAGACAATTTAGATTTAGGTCACCCAGGATAAATAGTTCACCACCAATGGCTAGTGAGGTGAGCTTCATGACTAGGTCAGTGACGTTAGAATGAGGTTGCCCTGGGCAGCAATAAGCACCTGCAATGAAGATAGGCGCAGTGTAGGGGAGGGAGATTTTTATAAGGAGAGCCTTGTGGGATGTTTGAGCAGAGGATGCAAAGGTGGGAGTGAACTGATGGCAACAGGAGGTGTAGATAGCCACACCGCCACCTCTACCATTCCTCTCCTGCTGATGGTGAAGCCAGGGATAAAGACAGAGTGGTCAGGGATGTTACTGGACAGCCAGGTTTCAGAGATCATGATGATGTCAGGAGCATAGGCTTGTACCATGGTTTGTAGTAAGGAGATTTTAGGAACAAGGCTTCTTACGTTGAGGTGGATAATTTTGAGGCCATTAGGGAGTGATAGCGTAGTGGTAGCTGGTTGAGCAATGGTAGGGGCTGGTCATTTAGAGGGCCAGGGTTTGGGTGGATATCACCAGATGCTAGGAGGAGCAGCTGAATAAGGAGCTGATGGAGCCTGCTTACTTTGAATGAGCTATGGAGCAGCCATTTTGCAGATTTAGGAGGGAGCAAGAGAAACATAGGAGTGGTTGCTATCTTAAGGAGGGTGGTGAGCTGGGCAGTCACAGAGGTGGCAGTAGCGCAGGGGGGCACAAGGTAGTGAGGGAGAAGCACAGATACGGAAAGTGATATGTTACAGAGATTGACTGAGCTGTTATCCACTGACAGAGGGACTGACAGGGTAGGGGAACCCCCAAGCAGCTCTGAGTATAGTGAAGGAAGTGATACCAGAGATAGAACCAGGAGTAGATACCTTCATTTTAAAGCCTGCCAGGACTCCATGCCTGCTGACATAAGTGAGTGGGGCTTATACTGGGGATATAGTGAATTTAGAGAACTATGGCCCGTGGAGGGGACTGCAGCTAGCAGATGTCTCTAGTGGTGGAAGAATATAACGAGCAAATGGGAAACAGGGCTGATAGAAAAGAATTGAGTGTCATGAGGTATAAAGTAGCTATATATAGAAGTGTCAAGCTAGGGTGGGAGGGCAGGGTGGGTGGGGGGAGCCGGCATGTAATGGCGGGGAAAACCCGTTGTAGGCTGCACCTTCTAGGTCTTGACACTGCACAGTCAGAAAACTATGACCTGGTGAAAAGCGAAATCCTGAAAAGGTATGACATCTCAGGAGAGACCTACAAGCAGAGATTTCGGTCTCTGACGTACAACTCAGTCGACAATCCTCAAGAAGCCTTCACCTGACTCAGAGAACTCCTGATAAAATGGCTCCAACCAGAGGGCAAAACAGTCCTACAAATCATTAACACATTTGCAATGCAGTAATTCATCAACATCCTGCCTACAGATGTGCAGCTTTGGGTGAAAGAACAACAACCTAAAAGTGGGGAAAAGGCTGTTTCTTTGGCCAAAGACTACCAAATGACCAGACAGATGCCACAGCAATGAGGTAACAGCCAAGCACCGTTAAGACATTCTTTTTCCCATTTAAATTCTAAGTCTGGTGGGGGTAACAAATCTGTGCCCAAAGACTTTATTTGCTATAACTGTAATAAGCCAGGTCATATTGCAAGAAATTGCCATAGTAAGAGTGACACTGGAGCAGATATGTCCTTAGCAAATTGGGGTAAGTACTTAACAGATGTGAAGGGACTTATAGATTCAGGAAGCAGACAGCCCCTTGTACATATTGAAGTGCTAGGAAAACAATGTCCAAAAGGACCAGGTACTGGTGTCATCTGCATCTATGGAAACACTCGATACTATCTCACCAGCCAAGTGACTCTGACTATAAAGGGTATATCGCACCAAATGAAAGTGGGGGTAGTACCTAAGTTATCTGTACCTGTACCTGTGATTATTGGACATGACTTTCCAGGATTTACTGAGTTAATCAAAGAGGGAGTAAATCCTTGTGTTTCAGCAGCTGTGGTGACAAGAGCCCAGGCAAAGAAAATCTCAGATGGTGGGGACTCTTTTTCCTTTCACTGATTTTGATTTGGACTTGTTTGAGCACAGCTCCAAGATCCGGAAGTCCAGGGGAAAAAAAGAAGACACCTGAAGAAACAGTGGCAACAAAAGACTAATGGACATAAGGGGTTAACATATGAAAATGCTAAAACTAAACTTATCATCGATTGTGATTTTCTTTCAGAACAAGCCAACGACGTTTCTCTCCAGGGTTATTTTAAGCAGGTGCGGGCGAAACCAAAACAGGGTGAACTTATGTTTAAAAAATGTAATGGGCTACTGTACAGAGTTTGGGTTAAACTTCAGACATGGGACCAGACAGAACAATTGGTCATACCACAAAAGTATAGATCTAAGTTGTTACAGATAGCACATAATAGTCCAATGACTGGTCACTTGGGGAGGGATCGCACCCTTACCAGATTGCTGTACAGATTTTACTGGCCTGGAATTCATGAAGATGTTGTTACATATTGCAGTTATTGTGCTGAGTGTCAGAAAGTAGCTCCAGTGACTGAAAAAGACAAGGTGCCCCTTGTGCCCCTACCCTTGATAGATGTGCCTTTTGAGAGAATTGTAATGGATGTGGTTGGCCCCTTAGACAAAAGTAAAAAGGGAAATTGATTAATTTTGGTAGAATGTGACTGTGCTACTGGATACCCAGAGGCAGTTTCAATGCGTACTGTCACAGCCCCAAAAGTGGCAGCAGAGCTTGCCAAAATTTTCAGCAGGGTGGGCATACCAAAAGAGATTATTACTGAACAGGGTAGTAATTTTGGTGCTGCATTACTGAAGGAGCTGTACTGACTACTAGGTATCACTGCCATAAGAACCTTCCTTTATCACCCTCAGACGGTCTTGTTGAGCATTTTAATCAAACCCTAAAACACATGTTAAAAAGGTTTGTAAAAGGGGAAGGGAAAGACTGGGACCAATACTTACCTTACCTGCTTTTTGCTTACAGAGAAGTGCCACAGGCATCAACAGATTTTTCACCACTTGAAATGCTGTATGGTAGACAACCTAGAGGGCCACTAGATGTAACAAAAGAAACATGGGAAGATAACCCCCATCAGAAACAATCTATTACATCTTATATGTGTGCCCCGAGAAAGAAACTGGCAAAATATGTTAAAATTGCCTAATCAGGAAGAGGCCCAAAACCAGCAGGAGGTGTATTACGACCATGCGTTAAAAGAAAAATTTTTTGAGTCAGGTGAAAAGGTCTTGCTACTGCTATCCACTACAAAAATGTTAATGAAGTGGCAAGAGCCTTATAAAGTGTTTAGATGTACTAGCACAGTTAACTATGAGACTGAGATCCCGGAAGAAAAAATTACTCACCTTAGTAATGTTGTTTCTACTAATGGAGTCTTGCTATATTATAGACATTAGCAGTTTGTTCCAGCTCTAGAACTGCCCCGGAGTGAAATGGTTAAAACCATTCCAAAATAGAATTTTGACAGAGCAGCTCTATCTGTGTCATTTCAAACTTGAACTGTCAGATCTTTATGAGCCAAACTCACTAAGGTCTGTGTGGAAGCTGTAACCTACACTAGCCAAATGGCTACCTAAATAATAACAACCATTGATGGTCCCAACACCCAAGACTCAAGTCAGGGACCAGAAATACTAACACCATTCTAATAATATGAAAATGGAACATAAGTATAATAAAACACACACACTGCACACACACACCCCCAAAGTCCCAAAGGGGACAAAATGCTAACAGGACATAAGCAGTTCCCACACTAAGTTGCCCGCACCCCACCAAGTAGAGGTTCTGAGAGGGGGCAGGTTGGGGAGGTCTATAATATAGCAAGACTCCATTAGAAGAAACAACATTACTAAGGTGAGTAATTTTTCTTCAAACAACATGAAGTCTTGCTATATTATAGACATTAGCAGAATACACAGCAGTACCTCCATGGAGGAGGGCAGAACCTACTTAGGGAATAGGCTCTGAAGAACAGCTGTGCCAAACCGAGCATCTCTCCTGGCCTGGACATCCAGGAGTAAGCTTGGTAAAAGTGTGTACCGTTTTCAAGTAGCAGCCTGGCAAATCTCTAATAAAGGGATATCTCTGGCAGCAGCTAGAGACACAGCTGTACCCTGGTAGAATGAGCCCTCAAACCGGGGGCTCTGCCCACTTTCTGATAACAAAAGTGGATACAAGAGACAATCCACCTGGCTATTGATCTCTTAGTGGCTGGTTTGCCTTTCCCAACTTCACCATAGGTAAGGAAAAGTTGGAGGGATTTGAACCTATGACCTTTATGCACGCTCTAGATAATAACTAAGAGCTCTCTTAACATCCAGGCTGTGCAACCTCCTCTCACCGAAGAGGTGATCAGTGAAAAATACTGGAAGGAGATAGATTGATTAAGATGGAAATCTGAAACCACCTTAGGCAAAAACTTCCTATTAGTCCTAAGGACTACCTTATCCCTGTGGAAAGAAATAAAGTCAGTATCCACTGACAAGGCTTGCAATTCACTTATGTCTTCTGGCAGAAGTGATAGCCACTAGAAAAACAGTTTTCCAAGTTAGGAACTTAAGCTCCCAGAAACCAGGAGGTTCAAAAGGGGTTGCATTAACTGGGCAATGCAAACATTAAGGTCCCAAGCAGGGGCGGTTCCCGAAAGGGAGGATTAGTATGGAGTAATCCCTTAAAAACTTGGAAAACACAGGATGAGAGGAAAGAGGATGACTTTCCTGCTGACACAAAAGCAGACACAGCTGCCAGATGAACTCTCAGGGTAGCTGGTCTGAGACCCAAGGAATTAAGATGTACCATGTAATCTAACAAAATGGGCAATTCAGCAGATTCTGGGAAATATTTTTCCCAACACCAAATGGAAAATCTTTTCCATTTAGAACTATAAGTAGCCCTAGTGGAAGGCTTTCTGGAAGCCTTTGGGATCTCAAGAACACCCTGAGAGAGGTGTAAATCAGCAAACTCTAACTCCCTCAAGAGCCAGGCCTTGAGGTTGAGGGATTGAGGTCCGGATACCAAACCCTTCCCTGGGCACAAGTCAACAGATTGTGATTCCTGGGGAGGCACAGGGGAAGATGGACTGTCAGAGACAGAAGGAGTGGGTACCAGGGCTGCCTGGCCCAATCCGGGGCAATCAGAATCACCCTGCAAGGCTGAGATCTGATTTTGACTAGTACCTTGAATAGGAGAGGAAGGGGAAGCATAGAGGAACTTCCCCTCCCAATCCAGAAGAAGGGCATCCAGGGGAACTGAGCCCAGCACTGGAGGCCTGCAACAGAACAGAGGAAGTTTGTGATTGTCTGGGGCTGCAAAAGATCTATCTGAGGATGCCCCACCTGGCAAAAACTATCCCAGCACTTGAGGATCCAGGGACCATGTAATGGCCCTGGAAATCCTACTGAGGGCATCCGCTAGGACATTGTCCTTCCCTGGAAGATGAACTGCTATAAGGGAAGTGTTCAGGAATAGGCCAGAGACCACAACTTCATTGCCTCGGTGCACAAAGCCAAGACCGAGTGCCCCGCTTGATGTACCACATTGTTGTGGCGTTGTCTGTTCTGACTTGTATCACCTTGTCATGGACAAATGCAGAAAAAGCTGAAGAGCTAAAAGACAGCTCTGAGTTCCAGCAAATTGATGTGGAGCAGAGATTCCTGGGGACCAGACTCCTGAGTGGAAAGGTCACCCATGTGGCTCCCAACCCAGAAGGGAAGCATCTGTAGTAGAGAGTCGACGTGAGAAGGGAAATGAAGGGACCCCGCTCTAAATTGCTCTGATCCTGCCACCACTGGAGAGCTAGGATCAAGGTTCGAGTCACTGGGATCAACTTGAAAGGGGTCTCTTCTCTGAGACAAAAGGTTCTCAAGTGAAACTGAATGTCTCTCATCTGAAATCTGGCTCCCTGCACAACAGCTGTGGATGCAGCCATGTGCCCCAGGAGCTGCAGAAAGTGTCTTGCTGGTCGAGAGACCTGTAGAGTGAAGGAAGAGGCCAGAGCCACTAAATTCCTTACCCTTTCTGGGGAAGAAAGGCTCTGGCTAGCTTTGTGTCCAATTCTGCCCCTATAAAGGTGAGTACCTGGACTGGTTCCAGAACCGACTTTGGTAGGTTTAGCAGAAAACCCAGGGAGGTGAGAAGCTGCTGGGTGACCTGCAGGTGAGATTTTACCTATTCTGGGGACTGGCCTACAATGAGCCAGTCGTCTAGATAGGGAAAACAGCAATCCTCTGCCTCCTTAAGTGGCGCTGCCACTGCTGAACACTCTGTGAATACCCTTGGAGCAGAGGTAAGGCCGAAGGGCATTGCTCTGAACGGTAATGACCTGAGGGCAGTTCGAATCTGAGGTACTTTCGATGGGATCTTCTGATTGGGACATGGAAATAGGCATCCTTGAGGTCCAGGAGGCTAGCCAGTCCCTGGCCTTAGGGAAGGTAAAATCATTGCCAGAGTTACCATTTTGAACTTTGGTTTCAAAAGATGCTTGTTCAGATATCTGAGATCTAAAATGGGCCGCCATTCTCCTGTCTTTTTGAGGTAGAGTATCTGGAATACAGACCCTGCCCTGATGCAGGAGAGACCCTTTCTACTGCTCTGAGAGCTAACAGGGATGATTCTGTTTCCAGAGCGAGGGTCTCTGAAGCACTTGCAGGTGAAAAGTCTGCTTCTCAACTTGGGAAACTTTTGAAGCTGAGAACCAGACCCTGGCACTACTTCCAGAACCGACTTGTCTGAGGTTAAAGAAGCCCAATTCTGACTGAAGTAAGCCAGCCTGCCCCCACTGGTACAGGAGAATGCCCTGGGCACCCCATCAGGGTGCCTGTTTATGAGAGCTTTAGGCTGGGGGTGGGAGCAGGTCTGCCACCCCTCATCTGCCCTGCTCTGAAGAACCCCTCTGAGCATAGGCAGAGGGGCCTGAATCTGGTAGAAAGGCCTGTGAAAGGCCTACCTACCCCTGGGGCATGCTTTGAGGAGTGGCTGCCACTCCTTAGCCTGGGCACTCTTGTAAGTAGTCCTATATTCATCCATCTTCTTCATGTAATTCTCTGTCTGCTCTCCAAACAGAGAATTTCCCACAAGGAAAATCCATAGCCTTAGTCTGGGTATCCTGTGTCAAAGTAGTACACCTGAGCCAGGCAACCTCTGAAAGCTACAGATGTGGCGTGACCCTAGAGAAACATCATTAACATCCACAGCAGCATGAAACTGAACCTTAGAGGCTTCAATGCCATCAGCAGCCACCTGTTCTGAGTTCACTAGCCAGCTGGCCATGGGCCTGCTTGGCCAATTGCATAACAGTATCCCATCTAGATTTCTGATACCTAGCTACATAAGCCATATAATTTGCTTGCCTGAGTCTAGAGAGCTGCCATATACTGTTTTTGCCATGGCATCAATCTTCCTGGAATCCTTGTCAGGAGGATGTGAAGCCAAGGAATATTAGCTTTATCACAGGCAGCAGCCTGAACTACCTAACATGACTGCATTGCAGAAAGGAATTCTGTATCAGGGCCTGACAATGTATACCTTCTGTCCATCTTTTTATCTACAGGAGGCACAGAATTAGGAGCTTTAAAATTGTAATTGTTTGTTTCCTAAAAGACTTATGTAAAGGAATAGACAATCTCTTAGACTCTGGAATATCCATCATTTCTACAAAATCAGGCTCCTCTTGCTCATCCACAGCCTCTTCTAAAGGAAGCTGAGAGGTTTCAGCAACTTTTTATAAAACATAAAATGAGATGGGGACTCAGACAGCATAGGGGAGATTCTAAGGTCTGTCTGGGGAGATGTCCGGTTCAATGGGCACACCCAGACCTTCCCAGCCACATTCATACTGTTCATAATCCTCCTCCCTCCTCTGGTTCATAAAATTCCCTCAATATCATAATCCTGAACCACTGGGACTGGACGAACCGACCTTTTACCAGATAGTGGTGGTTCGGACGGACCCTGAGACAGTGACTGGACAATTTGTATGGCTCTTGCTATCTCTGCAGCAGTTGGAGAAGGAATTTTGGACTCCAGACCTGCTGATTTTCTTGTTTTCTTTTCTTTTGCCCGAGGAGGTCTGGCCCTGGTCAGAGGGCACTCCCTCTGGTTCGGTTGGCACCGAACCGGGCTGGCCATCCGGGTCAGCGGACTTTTTGGCCTCTCGTTCCCTGGGCCTGCCCAATCTTTTTTCCAGGGTGGCTGCAGGGAAATTCTTACATACCTGGCAGTCTGACTGGAGGTGGTAAAACCCCAGACAATAAACACATGTGGTGTGTGGGTCAGCCTTGGCAAAACTTCCTCACAAACATCACAGTGTTGAAACCCAGATGGCCCGGTTTTCTTTGGGTTTCTCAGACATAATGCCAGCCTAACCAAAAACTTGCCTTCTTTAACGCAAAAGTAGGCAAGACACCTTTATCGGCTCCTAACCGTAATACGGGTATTGGAAAAACGAATAAATCTGTTTTTTTTAGAACCATAAGAACCGGGAACCGACTCTAAAATAGTAACTTTTAGTTTTAAATGAGTTTTAAACCCACTGATCGGTTCAAAATCGAACTGATAACTTACAAGTTCCACACAGACAAAACCTTCATTTACTTACGGTTACCACAGATAGAGCTTGAACCGAACGGTTCTGCGGTTAAAATAAACTATTCTGGGTTAAATCCAACCAAGAAAACACTTTTTAAACCGAGAAATGAACCGAGCAGAAGGAGAAATCTCGGGCGACTGTTCACTGAGTAGATAAAAGAATCTGACAGTTCAAGTTTGAAATGACACAGATAGAGCTGCTCTCGTGCCAAAATTCTATTTTGGAATGGTTTTAACCATTTCACTCCGGGGCAGTTCAGAGCTGGAACAAACTGCTAATGTCTATAATATAGCAAGACTTCATGTTGTTTGAAAGAAACAATCCTACAAAGATATACCATGCTAATCTCCTCAAGAAATGGGTTGAAAAAACACCAAAAGCTGCTTTGCTAGTTTACCAGAAACTGATAAAGAAGATATTGATGTAGCTTATGATAGACTGGAACAAACTGTAACTGCTGATGCTATAAAGGTGAATGTTTCCTTAACCTCAGAACAAACTGCAGTAATTTGTAACTTGCTAAAGACATTTAACAGTACTTTTACCACAGTACCAAGCCGAGCAAAAGGGATTGAGCATGTAATAGTGACAAGGAATGCTCGCCCTATTAGACAAAAAACATACAGATTACCAGAGCAGTTAAGAGCAGACATGGTTAAGAAAATACAAAAAATGAAAGAACTGGGCATCATAGAAGAGTTGAGAAGTGCTTGGTCATGACCACTGGTGACTGTAAAGAAAAAAGAAGGGGATGTAAGAATCCGACTTGATTTTAGGAAACAATCAAGTGTCAGAATTTGACAGTTATCCTATGCCCAGAATAGATGATTTGGTGGACAGACTGGGAAGTGTCAAGTATATCAGTACCCTCAATCTCACCAAGGGTTACTGGCAAATCCCCCTAGCTAAAGAATCCAGAGACAAAACTGCATTTTCCACTCCTATAAGATTCTATCAGTTCACCAACATGCCGTTTGGTTTACATGGTGCACCTTCCTACATTTCAGCAATACATTGATGTAATTTTATCCCCCAACACTGGTTATTGTGCCGCATACCTGTATGATGTCATGGTGTACAGTCCAGACTGGAAAAGCCACCTGGAATACCTATGAGCAGTTATCCAATCAATCAAAAAGGCAGGTCTGACAAATAATCCTACCAAGTGTACATTGGGCATGCAGGAAACCAGACATTTGGGCTATGTTTTGGGAAATGGAGATATCAAACCAGATGTTTCCAAGATAGAAGCTGTAGCTAACAGCCCTGTCCCTAAAACAAAGAAGCATGTCAGGTCATTTTTATAGCTGGCTGGTTATTATTGGAGATTTGTTCCCAGTTTTGCTGAGTTAGCCACTTCCCTCAGAGAACTCATGAAAAAATGGCACCCGAATAATGTGAAATGGTCCCCAAAGTATGATGAAGCTTTTTGGGCCATTAAGACTGCATTATGTTCAGCTCCTGTTTTAAGAAGCCCAGACTTTGAGAAACAATTTCTGTTACATACTGATGCATCAGAGGTAGGCCTACATGCAGTCTTGAGTCAGCATATAGATGGAAAAGAACATTCTATTCTATACATAAGTAGGAAATTTCATGGCAGAGAGAAAAGGTACTCCACCATTGAAAAGGAATGCCTTGTGGCAAAGTGGGCCATGGAATCCCTTATGTTCTACTTACTAGGAGCTGACTTTGTACTTGTAACAGATCACAATCCTCTCTGTTGCCTTAACCAAATGAAGGATAAAAATTCTAGAATCGCACGATGGTACCTGGCACTACAGCCATTTAAATTTAAAGTGATGCAATAATCTGGGAAAGAGAATAGCAATGCTGATTTTCTGTCTAGATATGGATCTGTAATTGTGAATTCTGAAAGCTGAAAAACAAACGCGTGAGTTTAAACTTCACTATTTACTGTACTGTTGTTATGGAAAAAAGGATGCTGCATATGCACAGAACTGTAACGGTTTTATGCTTGTTAGATGAAAATTACTAGAAAGTTTTGGAAACCTGTTTTAGCAAAACAAGTTCCCTCTTAAGGAGGGGGGTATGTGACAGGGTTGAATACGGCCCTGTCCCAGTTGCTATGGAGAAAGAGTTTAAATGCAAGGATCTGTTCTATTCTCTCTTTTACTGTCTCTTCTCTGTCTGGTTGCGCAACCAAATTTTCTCATGAGACCTAGGACTTGATCACCCAGACGGTCTTGCATTCTCTGCCTCTTGCTATTTTTCTACCCTCACTTGCTGTTCTGTCTTTTCTACCCCCTTGCATATCAGCAGGTATAAAAATATAAAATGTGAATCTTTTTGTGGAAATGTAATTGATACTGGGATCCCTTTGTTTAAAATGGTATATAGTTTTACTGTTGAAATGATTGCAAAAAGCTATTTGGAACCCAAGTGGTTGACCTGAAATGCAGTTTTTAAGACTCAAGAAGAGATGTAGACAAGAGGTCAGTTCTGGATCACAATGTTCTTTTTACTGCACCTGCAGAAACTGACAAGCACACTGTGTGAGAAGCAGAATGCTCTCTTAATGAGCTCCTGCAAAGACTTGTTATAAAAAGAGCTGCAGTGTTTTGCAAGAGACAGAGACAGACTGAGATTTGAAATTGAGAAGAAAAAGGACTCTGCTTTCTGTGTTTGTACTGCCATTGTAAATAATTATTCTGAATAATTTTTTATTTTATTTTACTGTCATTAATAATAAAACACTTCTTGCAAATTTTACAACTGCTCCTGGTTTTCCAATGCTTCCTGACCTGTGCCTCGATGACAGGAGGAAAATGAGAGGGAGGAGTAAAGGAAGCAGTGATGGGTTCTAGGGGGGCAATCAAAGGCAAAGCGGCAGGAGTAAAACAGTGGGTCAAGTCTGACTCGGTTAGAGTTGGAAGCAGCACTGTAAACAATGTCACTGTAGTCAAAGACAGGGAGAATCCTCTTTGAGATGATATCTCTCTGTGGGCAGGAAGTGAGCCACTTACTTTATTCCTGTAAAGTGCACCCAGTTTGGGGTGGAGCTTCTAGTGGCGGGAATCCACATAAACAGAGAAACAAGGTGATGATCCATCTAGACCCTGAGGTATTTAATAGAGGAAACATCATCAACAGCCACACCATTAAGGGTATGGAGGGTGGGAGGTCAGCCTAGCTAGTCTCTACCTTGTGCAAAAAGTCATGGGAGATCCCATTTTCTTGGCACCGAGGGATAGCTGATTAGCCCAGAACCAGTGCTGGATGTTGGTAAAGTCCAACTGGAGCCGGGCCATGAGGTTAGAGGCAGAGGATCCAGAGGCACAGAGGACCATGCCATCTGCATACATGTGAATGGACACAGAGGAACGGGAAGAGGGAAGGTCATTCAGGAATAGGAGGGAAAAAAAGGGCCAAGGACAGATCCCTTGGGGTACACCTGCGCAGATAGGGAGAGGAAGGCATAAGGCATCATCAATATGGACAGCTTGAAGGGAAGTTCCCCTCAGCCTTTTTCTGTATACTGTACCTGTGTACTTTATAAGCAAGAACTATGATTCCCTCTCTTGCATCTCCAAAATGTCATCCTAATTTAAATATGAATGAGGTTGCTTGACCCGGTTTTGCTCTGGTAAGAAAACCTGTTTGTCTCCATTCCAAAGGTCATGACCCCACTCATACAAGTAATCACGGGAGTTGATGCATACATGCATAAGCCAGCAGAAGGTATACTCTCATTCAGTTCTGTGAAGTCCCTGTATTCTCTAAAAAGTCCCTGTATTCTCTAAAAACATTTTTCTAACTCAGACACATTTTCAACTACAGAAAACAGCAGGGCACTTTACTATACCTCAGAAAGTTTTGTGGCCAGCAGAAGACAAGAACATAAGAACAGGGGAGGAAAACAACAGCACTGCCTAACACAGTGTAACAACTGCAGGTTTTAGCACCAAAAGATAAAATTCAGGATGCCTTACATGAGTCGGGTCATGACGGCTTTTGCAATGGGGTCAAGCAGCTTTTCACACCAGATTTAAGTGCCTTCAGTTACATTTAAACCCTGATATTAGGAGGGTGCAATAGAGGCAATCACTGTGCATGCCTACTGACTACACAAGAAAACAAAATAAAAGGCTGAGGGGACTTTCCCTTTGAGGCCTGCCCTCAAGGTAGGAGCAGAACCACCCAAGTGACTAGGCAGAGTCCAGTTGCCTTTAGCTTGTCCAGAAGGATAACATGGGCAAGGCCCTCAGTTTTCTTTGGTACTGCGGCACGTGGCAGTTGCCACAGAAATCAAGGCCAGCCACAGAACAGGGGGCTGGCCACAGAAATTACACAGAAACTGCCATAGTAAGTTAGACAGCGATTGCCCCTACTCCTTTTCCACAAATTTTTTGCATTCTTATAGCTTTAGAGGAACTTAAATTTCACCCCAACCATCTTAATCCCTCAAACCCTCCCTACTTAGCCCTAAGAGCCCCCTTGAGGCACCCTAATTTTTATATTGCCACCCTTTTTTAGTGGAAGTCTGCATGATGATCCATTGCCTTTTCCTATCACTGCTAGTGGGCCAGAATGCTTGCTCTTCATCCCAGTAGTGCTTTCTGGTGCCCACACAATGCCATTTATGGGGCACGAATCTAGCATTTCAGCCCAGTAGTAATAGGAAGTGGCACAGGATCATCCTAGAGTGTTGGACCAAATAAGGATGTCGATATAAAAAAATTGAGTGAATCAATATGGTTGTGGCTGGAGTGAGTTTTGTGACTAAGATATGCAGGGTTGGTTTTTCTTGTTTTAGGAAGGGGCAGAGTAATGTCTACGAGGAGACCTAACAATGCTTTTCAGTGAGGAAGAGGTAGAGGATTATTTTAGAGCATTGGACTGAATAATGACAAATTTAAAACAAGGTCACTCAATGGCGATCTTATGTCTGGTTAGGAAGGTAGTGGAGCTGATGGGCGGGGTGGGTTTCATCCATTTTAAAATCATGAGAGGGCTTTGGAGACTAAATACAAGGCCCTCGGTTTACCATGGTTCTGCAGCCATAGAAAGATCCATGGAATTCACTACCGACTGTGGAACACATGGTCAACCACATAAGTTGCAGCCCTGAGTGCTGGTACATCAGCAAATAAGGTACCAGTTTTAAAAAAGCAAGCAGCATCCAACAGGAACACCAAGGGGACAGTGGCCTGGATTGGGGCAACAGAGGCATCGACCAAAGCCAACAGCTGTTAAGCCTGAAATGGAATAGAGGCAGTGGGTGGAGCATGCCTGCTCCCGGTTCCACAACATGTGACAAGACCTCTTTGATTTATCGGTCTGAGAAGACTTCGACCCTTGAGAAGGGCCCTCCCCAACAGTAAAAAGGGACTAACACAAGTCCAGGAATGCTCCAGAGAATGAAGTGCCCAAGCCCACCCAAAGGAGCATGGGGACCGAAGCCGTGCCCACAGCAGCCTGGACCGCATACTCTTTAAAGGGGCCAAGCTGAACCCACCGCTGGACATCACTTTATGAGTGTCCTTGGATCAAATGGGAGGATCCCACTCGTCTGGGTGATCTAAGAGCAGAGGCTAAAGGGACCGGCATAGGCCACAAGCCTGCGGATCATGCTGGACCCCGAGTCAATAAATGTATGAGGCATAAGGATCAGTGCGCAACACTTTCTGGGAACAAGTGGCACACTGCTTGAAGGTCATCGCACTCCATTAAAATAAGCAAAGGCTAAACTATACAATTAGAAAAGCAAAAGACCAAACTGGGCCTACACCACACACAGAAGTTGCGAAGGAAGTGATCTGATGCTTTCAGTGGAAAGGAAGATCTGGCATTACGGGGTGCTGCCGAGGGAGATACCACCTGGGTGGGTGTGAAGAGCTCAGCCTAAAGACCTTCCAGCAAAACTTAAAGGGAAAGGAAGAGCTACCTATGTGTGGATACTGCACCACATCCACGTCCCTAGAAAGGTCGGTGCCTAGGAAGGGTACATCGGCCCGTCTGTGCTGCATATTCACCATGAAGGTGGAAATCTGCAGCCAGGCCCTATGGCGCATTGTGACCACCACTGCCACAGACCAGGTGCAGGAGTCACCGATGTCCAAGGCATTCCGTAGCTGGTGCTTGGCTAGGGATCAACCTTGATCTCTGAACACCTTTACTGTCGAATGCAAATCCACAGGAAGGTGGGGAAGGACATGGTCCAAGACACCAATAAGTGCATATCCAAAGTTGGCCATCATCAAGGCAAAGCTCACCTGTCAGAGACCCAGGGAGGAGACAGCACAGACCTTCTTGGCTGTGTGATCCAGCTTCCTGGACTCCTTGTCAGGAGGCTTGTCCATGTCCCCGATGATGCCGTGGAGTCTGCTACCAATCCCTTGGCTGAGGCATGGTTTGAAAAGCCAGGGAGGGAACCGGTTGGGACCATGTATTTGCAGACCATGCGGGCCAACAGTGCTGCACACTTAGCCAGGATGCTGCCAAAGCTCCACCACAGGACCCTAAATAGCCTCTGCCACAGGGAAACCCGGCCCCAGGGAATCATCCCGATCAAGGATTTCTGTAAGAGGGTACTTGGCACACTTCTGACCTGGCTCCAAGGGGATCTTCCTCGATTTGGAGATCAAAAGGAGCAGAGCCCCGAAGGAAACTGGCCCATGATCAGTAGTTAGGTCTTCAGCACCCCAGACTTCGAACATGAATCGGCCGAAGGATTGCACAGAGGACCCCTTGGATTCCAAAGACTCCTCAAAGACCGCCCTCGGCAGCTTCTTCCAATGAACCACCCTGGAATCATCCAGGTGGATGATTTCAAATGACAGCTGTTCATTTGGAAATCATCCACCTAATTCCAGGTGGTTCATTGGAAGCAGCAGCCGAGGGAAGTCTTTGAGGACCAAGGGAGGCTTGGTTGAAGCCAATTGCTCAACAGCTGTTGAGTGGTCAAAGGAATCACAGGAGCAGGAAGAGTGTGCTTGTTCCCAGTCCCATGACCAATAGTGGGATTTCTTCACTGTCTTCTTCTCTCCACTAGAAGAACCTTCCCTGTGGGTTTGTAGAGACTAGGACATCTCATGGAAGTAGCCAGCAAAGAACACCACAACACAGGCCAAAACCGGAAGCAATGCAGATGCTGAAGAAACCACCACAGGCTGGGCCACCACCTCTTTCACGGACGTGAGCTGAGTGACTGAACCCATGGCCATGGACACTACCTTATACACATCTTTTGAGTGGATCGGGGGCTCCCATTCGTCTGTCCAACTGAGGAAGAGGTGGGCGTAGTGATCCTCTAGCAATGAGGGTAACAGCATCTTACACAGGCCACAAAAGCCTGAGGGTCATGCTTTGCCCCGAGGCAGCAAATGCACGAGGAGAATGGGTCCATCCCAGACATTTTTCTGATTACAAGCGACGCATCGCTTGAAGTTGGGACCAGACCAGGCTTCTTCATGAACCATAATGGAATGAAAAAGAACAGTTAAGCAACAGTAGATCTTCGAGGGAATCTCTGTCAACAGGTCACACCTCTGGAACTTAGCCATCAGGAGCTAGGATCACATGGAAGCTTTTCTGCAGCAGTCTAGTAGCGGCCACCCACTGTGAAGGGGTTGTGGGATAACAGATGAACCAGACACAGAACTTCAGGTTCAACACACAATCTCTGTGTGATGTTTATTTCAAAGATAACAAACTTCAACATAAAACAAAGTTCTTTATAACATGAGGTGGGGGGGGTAACTGATTCGTTCATATGTGTCAGGTGACAATGCATTAAAGCACCCTTATCGGCACAGTTAGGGTGAAGAGGTCCCCAAAATTGAGAATCAGTGGGTAGAGTGGCTCTTTTTTTCTGCCTGATGCAGTGAACATGAGAAGCAGCTATTTAAATAGCCACCTTTGTGAGAGCAATTAGGAAAGGGGAAATTGTTTAACCAGGAAAGGCACACTAAGCCGGAGCTTGTTTCGAGGTGCAACCTGTGAGCACAAGGAAGTTAAGTGACTTGCTCAGGGTCACACAGTATGTAAGTGGGAGCTGATGGGATTCAAACCCAGGTCTCCAGGTTTGCAGTTCAGTGCCGCTAACCACTACACTATACTGCCTCCAAGTAAGTAAGCCAAGAGTTTGCCAGTAGGCAGTGCTTCTCACCTTCATTCTGTCAGGCAGCAAGAAAGAACTGTTGTGCCCAGTGACTTAATTTTCTCAGCAAGCAGGTGACAGTTCTGGAGCATGCTGCTGTGTGCTGTTATTGCTTACATAACATGGGGCATAATGAAGCTTTAGGACAGAAAACACATCCATGCCCCATGTTATAAGTTGTAGTGAGAGTCTCTTTGTATCCTGCCATCCTGTAGGAGTTTTTTTATTTTGAACTTGCGGGTGACTGCGCTGCACCACTGGACTACCCACCAACCCAGCACATGGACCTCAGAGCACCAAGCCAGTCACTGGTTGCCGAAGCAGCACATATACTCACAGTCCCTTCACAGCCTCCCGTCCTGTACCCATCGTGTTTTTCAGAGTTCGGCGTAACCCAGCATGGGTAGTGGACTACCCACCCATCTGGGCAGAGCTCGAATCACCCAGCATGTCAATGGTCCCTTAGTGACACAGTTGTAGCCAGTGACCCCGAACAGTGCAGCATTAGTTCCTCCAGATCCCGCACAGTTGAAGCCATGGCGGGTGCCCTCAGGTATGTGGAACAGTGATAATCAGAGTGGCGTGACTCCTTGCAACAAAAGGCCGAACAGTACTCCAGTGGTTCCTCCTGATGCTGCACAAATAGTGGAGCACCCACCTGTCTGTCCTATGGACCTCGGATCACCCAGCAAATCAATGGTCCCTCAGTGACTGAGTTCTAGCCAGTCACCCACCTCACCACTCTCTGGCCACTTTGACAGTCCATGTGACAGACAGAATGCTTGCCATTCCTGCACCCAACCACTCTTCTGATCTACGGACCTAGGGGTACTGGATGATGAAATGCTGTTCGTTACATCATCGGTTAATTGAGGTACCTCAGGTGCAACTGTGCTTCTATGCTGGTAGTCCCTGTTAACGCACTGCGACATGCGGGATCCCCTCCCCCCCCAAACCCCACACAGTGTCAGCACACCAGCACAGACAATGTCCTAGGAGAACAGCAATGCTCCCTTAGATGTGCAGCAAACATCAGTGGCAGCTGTATCCCCATGTGCCCTCTCCATGGCATGCAGTGGGACAGAACATTGGTGTCTACTCCCTGTGTTCCGCTCAGGTCTGTCAGAAAGCAGCAACTGAGTGGGACAGAAAATTTTACTCCCTCTTTCTGTTGTACAGTGCATTTCGGCCCCCCTCCACACAGACACGCTGAGCAGCCAACCCGACCCCGATACATGGTGTTGCTTCTCCTCCAGTGCCAACCCCCGCTCCCCCCCTGCAGCAGTTTTGCCTAGAGGTGCTTAGCTTGTGACATTTTTTTGGTAAATCATACAAGAGTGGATTATGAAGGGGTTAATCAATGAGCCAGGATGCTAACTGTCATTCTGCAAGCAGGACTCTAAAATGGATTCATTACTGCTATGCTATTAGTTACCAATACGATCATACTAAGCAAGATACGCATTCCTTTTTATTTTGTTTGTGACATAAATGAACACTTTTGCCTAGATAGAGTCACTCAGATGCTAGGTTACAGTTAGCGGGAATGCAATGTGAGTTACAATTGACAAGTCACACATGTGAATGGTTCAAATCAGCACTGTATAATTAAAAAAAAAGAAAGAGAGTTGATTGTAAGAATGTATTACAGCATAACCTGTGTCTACTGAATTCAGTGTTGCTGTGCTGCAAAACTGTGTGCAGGTTAAAGCCAGCATAGTAGATGTGAGGGCTGGGGGGTGGGGGGAGGGAGAGAGAAAGACAGAGCAAGTTGTACACAGTAGGGAGTGTTTTTTCCCTTCAGGGAAGATTTTTCCTCAGATACAAATCTTTGGTATATGTGATCAGTGGTCTGGTCCGATTTCTCCAGCACCATTGTCAGTGTTATGTGTGTGTGTGTGTGTGTGTGTGTGTGTGTGTGTGTGTGTGTGTGTCTCTCTCTCTCTCTCTCTGACTCCCTCTGTCTGTGCTAAGTTTGCATTTGTTGGGGACTATTTTTTCTAGGTGGCAAGATACAGTCATGTTTTTGACTTTTAAACAGGGAGAAAATCCCTTTATGTTGTTTTCTCCTTGTTTTGTGTGCACCCCACATTATAAGCCCAATAATCCACTCCAATGTGTGCTGTTATTGGGGATTATTGCACACCCAGGTGCTGTGAGGGCACTCAGCCTGCGGCCTTCTGCCTCATAACGCACCCAGGTGTGTGTTAATCCCCAATAACAGCACACCCTGTCATGGGTTATTGCTTATTTACAGAATTGTAGGTGGTTCACTTTCCTCAGTGACCACAGTAGATAACCTTAAGCGATGGTATATCCCTTCTTCAATGCATCAGTTTGCAGCAACAGATTATGCACCTCCTTCCTCTGCACTTGGTCAGCACCTACTGACCCACTGATCTCACCCCAGTGGAAATGAACCATCCCTTATGTTGGTCTTACGTGTTTTGATCATGGTGAGCCCCCCAAAACAAGCTAAAGATAAAGAACCTCAGTGAAAAAGTACTGAAGCAAAGGTTACCCCAAAGGGAATAGGCAATAAAGCCAAATTTCACAGAAATACAAAATCACACATTCCCCCATAATGCAAAGCATCATGGGATGTATATGCAAATCACCATGAAATTTTAGGATGGTTCAGCTTAAAGCAGGAATGCACGGTGCCAAGGGGCCTCTCAAACAATCTGCAATTTACATGCATTTTAACACAATGGGGGGTTATCTCTGCCCTGGTAACTTAATTTTATAATACAGTCACCTAGTAACTTTTTACCTTTATCAAAAACACCTAGTACAGTGGTATTTTCAACATTTACAGGTTTCATGATTGGGCATATACCTAATGTGCTTTTATGTCACAGTGCTTTTACATACCTTAGGTCAACAACAAGGAATATGGTTGTTTTTTTTTTTTTTCAGTATAGCTTTTTGTAGGCCCTGGCACATGGCTGTATGTGTGCATGGAGGTGTGCACGCACACCGGAAGTCAGCTCAGCCCCTTCCACCCACCCATACTGCCGCCTCCGCCCGCCTATGTTACCCCACCGGACCTCCACCCGGTGGGGACAGGACCACGGAGGCAAAACCCACCCCACCGCCCCCTGGGAGAGGACAGCAGCCTGTGGGCTCCGCTCAATCCCACTCCCCAGGCTGGCCCCCGACGACCCAAGATCATTCCTAAACCCAGGCTGCTGGCGTGAGCGTGAGGTAAGGCATCCAGCGCCTCAACCCTCAGTGCCACCGGGCTGGCTACAGCTTGTTTTTATTTTTCAAATCAAAGTTTATTGCTTTTTAATACAAAGAGAACAGATCCAGTAATAATAATCTGAATTGTAGATGAAACCAAAAACAGTACAACACTGCATGCACTGAGCTGTTCCCCCAGGCCCACTCCCCACCCCATACTAAACCCCCACATTCAGCACAGCACAAACTTATTAGGTTAATTATCAAATTCCAAACTTGACAGCAGTATGCGGTATGTTAAATGGTGAGCAACGTATGAAAAGGCTCCCATATTTTCTTATACCTGTTCGCTCTATTATTAAGACTTGCCACCATCTTTTCTGTCCTGAGACTGGCTAGCAATTCTTTAAGCCATTCCGAATAAGAGATATCCACATCATCTTTCCAATGATGGAGAATGACCTTTTTTACCGATAAGGATATCAATGCTATATAGTATCGCCTAGCAAGTACTGGAATCATGGTATAATCACCTAAGAGGCATACCTCAGGGGTGCAAATATCCGAGAGACCCAGCAAGGAGTCCATCTTCCGCTGGATGTCCTTCCAGAGAGTGGAGGTCTTAGGACAAGCCCAAAATATGTAGAACACGGAACCCTGCCTGTTGACAACGGAAGCAGGTGGGTGGTTAATAAGCCCATATTTATATAGTTTTTGGGGTATAATATATATTATGTAAAATGTGAAATTGTGTAAGCCGTAATCTATCCTGAGTAATGTATTTATGGCAATTCGACCACAAAGTTGTCCAATGTATCTCCAGATCAGGAAAATATGAAGCCCAGTACCTCTCAGGTGCAAAACAGCTCGGGTACTTATAATTGTATAAAATCTTATACATGTTGAATACAGAGTAGGCCATGCCGGATATAAGGGAGAGATCCTCCAGGAAAGTTTTAGTTCTCTTTTGGGGCGGGTTCAGACCAAACACTTTCACTATTAAATGTCTTAACTGAAAAACTTTAAACACAAATTTATTAGGAATGTTGAAATTATTTAATATTTCAATAGTTGGAAGCCATGAGTTGTCCAGGGTGACAAGCTGGGAAAGCTTAACGCCTTCCAACTGGGGAAGCCACCTAGGTGAAATTGGCTTATTATCTATTTTTAAATTTGGATTACCCCCGATAGGTTGGGCTAAATCTAAGGTATGATTGCATTTCATAAAAACACATATTTGGGAGTGTACTCTGACTGATGTTGCAATGGGAGTTGATTTCAAAGTTAGAGGAAGAGCACCCGGCCTGATATGAAGCAGCGACACCGGTAAGAGACCATTTACTTTAATCAGGGACAACTCAATTTTAAGCCAGATAGGAACAAAGACAGAAGGATTAACTTCTCTCGTATGTTCCAGCCATCTCATGTATTTAACCATATGACTCGCCCAATAATAGAAGATCAAGTGAGGAAGGCGGAGACCTCCTTTGTCCTAAGGGGCCGCTAACTTGTGAAATGCAATCCTAGGTTGTCTATTAGCCCAAATAAATTTTGTAATCAGGCCATTAATTTTATGGAACCAGGTTAAAGGTATCCAGTTATTAAGTAGATACAAGGGGTAAAAGATCCTAGGAAAAACATTCATTTTAAGTTCACTCTGCCCCACAGTGAGATAGACAATTTGGCCCATCTGTCTAGGTCTGCTCCTATAGTATTTACTAGGGCATCCAAATTCAGCTTTTGAAGTGAAGCTTGGTTCCTGGTAATTTGAATGCCCAAATATCTTAAAGAATTCGGTGCCCAAGACATACCTGCTTCTATAATAGAGGATTTAATCACTTTATAATTAAGCGGGAAGACAAGAGATTTTTCAATGTTTAATTTGTAATTCGAAAAGTTGGCATATTCTTCTATAACGGATAACATGGCAGGTATTGACTTAGCAGGGTACGATAATTGTAACAAGAGATCATCGGCATAGGCCGAAACTTAACCATTATCCCTGAATAGTAATTCCCTGAATCGCCAAGGAAGATTTAAGTTGGCTTAATAAGGGCTCTAAATATAAATTAAAAAGCAAGGGGATAAAGGCAGCCTTGTCTGGTACCTGAATGTAATGTAAAGAGCTCGGATATGACTCCATTTGCCACCACTCGAGCCGAGGGAGTACTATAAAGAGCTTTAACCCAGTTCTGAAAACGTAAAGGGAACTTATAAGCATTAAGAGCCCGAAATAAGAAATTCCAGTCCACCCTGTCGAACGTCTTCTCAGCATCCAGAGAAACCAAAATAGCTGGGAATGAGGCATCCCTGGTTGCCGAAAGGACGTGCAACAGGGTTCAAGGATGATCACCCAAGCGTCTTTCATGAATCCCACCTGCTCGGGTCCAATAAGGTCAGGCAGCAGTAATGCAACACGATCCGCTAACAATTTAGATAATATCTTGATATCCTGATTCATCAGGGATATTGGGCAATAACTTGTAGGTAATTTTGGGTTCTTTTCTGGTTTCAATATGAGGACTATTAAAGCCTCCCATAAAGTAGGGTCCACAGGTGCACCCGACAAAATGTGCTGAAATAAGGGGACTAATAATGGTAATAATTGTTTTTGAAAGACTTTGTAAAAATTAGCCTAGAAACCATCCGGGCCAGGTGATTTGTCAGAAGGTAAGTTTTTAATAACCGTGGGAATTTCCTCAGAACATATCGAGGATACTAGCAATTTCTGTTGGGGTTCAGAAAGCAAAGATAAGCCAGATGCCTCTAAGTAATTGTCTAGACTCTGTTCTGATAGTGGGTTTATCTTGGAATTGTATAGGTTTGCATAATACTGCTGAAATTCCGACACTATATCCACCGGAGATGTCTTTAGGGCACCGTCTAATTGGGAACGGATTGAGGGAATATATCTGTTCGGCTCTGTTGCTTAATCTGGAGTGCCAATAGCCTACCTGCTTTGTCTCCCTGATCTGAGTAACTTGCCTTAGTTTTCAGAATAGCGAATTCAGCTTTCTCCCTTAATATCTCCAAATAAGCATCATTTAATTTTACCAGCTCTTGCTGAAGGGATTCTGAAAAATTATGAGAGAGTTTTGATTCCTTTGAACGAATTTGCTCAAGAAGAGAAGTTCGTTCGCTTTCCTTTTCCTTTTTCCTTTGTGTAGCTATACTAATTAAAACTCCCCTAATGAAAGCTTTAAATGCACCCCATATAAAATCTGGTCTGGAGATAGATTGAAGATTAGTTTCCATAAATTGCTCTATATGTTTGTTAATAGTTTTAACTATGTGGGGGTCCTTTAACATTTGATTATTAATCTTCCACCGGGTGGTTTTCTTGGGAAGAAATGAAAGGGCAAGATGACAGGTTACCAGTGAATGGTCGGAGGGTGGTTTGTTGTTTTAAATCAGTTCAGAGGTCACCTCAACAACTTCCTTGTATGAGTACCTGAGAGGGAAAAGGAAAAATAAGGCCGGACATTACAAACTACTCAAGAAGGGGGGGGTGGGGGCGCCCATAGGTGACCAACCATATGGACTAGAATTGTAAACAATAGTTAAAGCAAGGAAATAGGCGAAATGTTGCAACTGCTTTTAAGAATAAAGAGATGGTCCTTTACAGTGATAGGTTCTCCCTGTCACATGTCCCCCACCTTAAGAGGGAAGCAGTTACTCCAGACAGCTTGCCACCTTTCTATCCCAGGAAGAGATGGAGCCTCCACCCACCCATCTTCAGAAGCTCTGTCTCAGAGTCCCTAACAATAAACATTCCATTTCCACCATAAGCATAGTGGATATCAATTTTTTATGCTGAGGCATTAACACATTTCTCAACAGAGAGAAAAATGACTTTCCCTAAAATGAGATAGTACAGAGACTGGGACATCTCTGTACTATCACATTTTAGGGAAGGTCATTAACATCAATTCCTGCTCCATATCTAGACATAAAATCAGCATTTGTGTGCTCTGTCCCTGCCCTATGCGACACAGTAAATCGATAGGGCTGGAGAGCTAAGTACCACCACATTATATGGGGATTTTTCTCTCTCATTTGGTTCAACCAGCAGAGGGGGTTGTGATCAGTTAAGACCTTAAATTCAGACCCCCACAAGTAATATTTCAGAGACTCAGCAGCCCATTTCTGAGCTAAGCATTCTTTCTCTAGTGTAGCATATCTTCTCTTCCTTTCATGTTAGCTTCCTGCTGATATACGTGCTTGGATGTTCTTCCCTATTTTCTGAGATAAGACCGTCCCAGTACCATTCCCTAATGCATCAGTTTGAGCCTCACACACTTGGTTGAAGTCAGGACTTTTCAATACAGGAGCTGTACATTGAATGGCCTTGATATTCCTAAAAGCCACATCACAAATAGGGGTCCACTGGGACTTCCTGTGATGACAATGTAATGGTGGGAGGTTGAAGCGAAGAGCTCCCCAGTGGTCACCCTCTAATCTACTAAAATCCTCAGTGACAGGGCAACTTCGGTGGTGTTTAAGCGATATATTTGAGGTTTCAGATGGCAGGTAAACCTCAGAAAGCATTAGGACCAAAACAGACAGCCATTACGGGCAAAATGCGGCAAATCTTGCTGAGCAGATTGCAGGAGGGCCTATCAACCCTGCACTCAAGTAGACGCTACCCCTCAGAATCCTCCATAGATCTAGATCCAGAGGAGCTAGATGTGTCCGAAGCCACCACGCAAACTCTGCAAAAAGTACTGTCCATGGTCAATAAAATAGCGCCCTGACAGACCTACGGCAAGATGTGTGCACATTGGACAAAAAAGTCTCAGCGAATGACTCCCGACTCACTGAACTGGCGGAGGCCCAGGATGGCAACGAGCACCTGCTGCTATATTTGAAGCAAAGGGACCAGGAAATGCAAGCCAAAGTGGAGGACCTGGAGAATAGGTCTCGTCATAACAATTTTAGGATTCATGGAATCCCTGAGAGAGCAGAGGAGGGCTTTGCCACAGTTGGTGATTTTATACAGCAGCTTTTGCAACCAACGCTCAAGATTCCAGCAGACATAAATCTTGAAATTGACCAAGCGCACTGATCAGTAGTGCCCAAACCAATAGATCCCTCAATCAGGCCTCGGTCATTCATTGTTAGAATGCTCCACTTCCAGAGTAAAGAGTGGATATTGCATGAAGCCTGGAGGCACCGTGATTTAAAACAGAGAGAGGCCACGATATACTTCAACCAGGATTTTTCATCAGCCCTTCAAGCCGAGCGGAAGAGAGTCCATGGGATAATAAAGGAACTGAAAACAAAAAAGGAAATAAGGGCACAACTACTTTTTCCAGCTAGGCTAAAGATCTATTTGGAAACTGGCACGAAAGTCTTCCCCACGCTACTCGAGGCAGTCCCTACCCTTAAAAATTTAAGCATCACAATCCCAGACCTGGAGTTCGAAATACTGGGAAAAAAGTTAAAGGCAAGCACCTGGAATGTGACTACTAGAAGCAAGAGCAAGAACCAAGGAACACCAGGAATAATCCCGAAGTCAGCGCTGGGTGACACAGTGAGGTTGGTGCAGAGAACTGAACGAAGAGAGCAGGCCATAACGTATGGAAAAGTGGTAACATCGCCCTTGGGGGACTGATTTAAAATCTTTAAGGTACTGTGCACATTTTTTGCTTTGAAGCAGTGGGGACACCAGCCACTCTCTAAATGGAGGGAAGAGGACTGACTTACTAATGGAAACCCCAAGTAGGGGAAAAGCATTGATGGGGCAAGACTGATCCTGAGGATGTTGTAACCATCAGGCCCAAATGTGAACAAGGGAGGGGGGAGATGAGGGAGGACAAAGAGTCTGTTAAGACCATAAAGAGGGGAGGGGGGAGGCCAAATGCAGAGGTTTCCTCAAAAATAAGCAAATGGATGGGGAACAGAGTGGGAGAATGAAGGGATGTACCACTCCTCTGCAAAATGATGGTAATGTATTTGGGGGACGTGGTGGCTTCCGACACATCAAACTATTTGTCCAAGATGAGGTCTACTGGTACATTGATGAGGAATACCTTACTTAAGGCACTAGCATGTGCTAGTGAGTGTCTGAGGATCTCAACAGTATTTATCATTAAAACACGATATGGGGGTGGGGCCATGAGAAGAATCTGAGTTTAACAGCTTATCTCACCTGAGTGACGTCTCAAACCTTAAAGATGTAAGCAAATTACACACATTAGTGTAACGGCTACAACACCCCTTAAACACCTTAGGGGTTTAAAATAAGTCACATAAGTGACTTCATACGGGTAGTCTCTTTTTTGAAAAACATCCTATAGGTTTCCCTTGGAAGTCAAGAAAGTTTTGAAAGTTGTACGTTTGAATTGTTAAACTGTTCAAATATTACAAGTGGAATGTTATATTCTGGGTTTATTAATGTTAGTAGGATCTTTCGATGCGGATTTTTGCTTAGAGGGAGTGAGCTGAAGACTCTGGATGGCCCCGGGGAGGGGGGGTGCGACATCGCAGAGCAATCTAGGATTTGGTAACCAGAGGGAGAGTAAAGGTTCTGTCCAAAGATGGCTCAACTGAATATTGTCTCATATAATGTTAATGGAATTAATTCCCCAGTAAAAAGAACTAATATATTAACTGAGCTAAAAAGGTTGGGCTGCGATGTCGCTCTCCTTCAGGAAGCCATCTTTCAGACCTGGAGCATGCCAAGCATAGGCGTTCATGGGTAGGGAGAGTTGAAGCTGCATCATATGATGGGACAAAAAAAGCGGGAGTAGCTGTGCTAATAAAGAGAGATTGTCCATTAGAGATAGAAGAGGTGGAGAAGGCTTTTCAGGGGAGGTTTATCAGGGTTTCTGGGTTGATACAGGATAAAGTAGTACATATAATAAATATATACGCCCCTAATATGGACGCAGGCAAATTCCATGCAGAGGTTTTCCAAAAGATAGCGGAGCCTCCCAAAGGACTAATGGTATTGGGAGGGGACTTTAATGCTACCCCTGCCCAACAGTGGCTCAGTCCTCAGGGCAGACAGGAATTCTAAAAACTGCAGGCTAAAGGTCATTATGGAGGAGAGTGGCATGGTGGATATCTGGAGATCTCAGCACATTGGGGAGAGGGACTATACTTATTATTCAGCAGCCAACGATTCTTATTCACAAACAGATCTATTAGTGACTCATAAAGCTGACCTCCACCATTTCACAATCTCCCAAATTGGCTCAATCACTCTGTCTGACCATGCACTGATATCCACGAAAATTGCCTGGGGCATGGAGACCAGACATACGAGTTGGAGACTGAATATATCCCTGTTAAATGACAAAAACTTTGTGCACCAAATACAGCAAACTATCAGTAATCTTGCACTAGACTCACCTATGGCGGATTGTTCTCCACTAGTATGGTGGGATACCATGAAGGCAGTAACAAGGGGACAAATAATAAGTGTAGCCTCTGCTAAGAAGAAAAACAGAGATAAAAAGCGAATAGCCCTAAAAAAGGCAATAGAAACCTTGGAAAGGGAACATAAGGGACAATTGAAGGGGAAAAGAGAGGGAATACTAAAAGATTTATTAAAAAAGAGAGCAGAACTGAATGCTATAGAAAATGAAAGGGCTGAGGGCATTCTACGATTCACAAACCAAAAATACTATGAGGGCGGGAGGAAAGCACTTAAATTATTAGCATTTAGATTAAAAAAAAGAGCAAACCAGTAGATATGTCCCATTTATACAAGATAAAAGTAAAAATAAAGAGACATGGGTAAAACCGGGAGATAGAGCTTCGGCATTTGGAAAATACTATAAATCCTTATATTCAGAGGGAAGGGACCCACAGGAGGTTAAAAATAAAACCATTAAATTTTTAGAGGCCTTGAAACTCCCCAAATTAACCTTGGAAATGCAAAAAGATTTGTCGGCCCAAATAACAGAAAAGGAGATCCAGTTAACTATTGCTAATCTCCCTGCTGTGAAATCCCCGGGACCCGATGGACTCCCAGCAGAATTTTATAAAAAAGTTTAAAAAAAAACTTGCCCCAAAATTAGCTATGGTCATGAATACCATTCTAGAAGAGAAACAGCTTCCAAAATCCTGGCAAGATGCATTAATTACAGTAATACCCAAACCTGGTAAACCTCAGATGTTTTGCGATTCGTATAGACCCATATCTCTTTTAAATCAAGATTTTAAAATCTTAACAAAGATATTGGCCGAGTGCAAAAATATATTGAGACCCTGTTCCAACCGAATCAAACAGGATTCATACCCCGTAGACATATGTCTGATAACATTAGAAGATAGCTTAATATAATTTGTAACAAAAATGAGTCCCCAACCCCATAAGCTGCAATTTTCCTAGACGCCGAGAAAGCATTTGATTGGCTAAATTGGATATATCTACGGGAGGTACTTAATCACATGGGCTTTGAGGGATCATTCATGCAGTGGGTTATGGCAGCATATCAAAATCCCATGGCCAGCGGTCAAGTAAATGGCACGATTTCTGAAGCACTTACAATAGAGAGAGGCACCAGGCAGGGTTGCCCCCTGTCCCCTCTATTATTCGCAATTGCTATGGAACCCTTGGCCCAGGCAGTCAGAATGGAAGGTAGGATTCGGGGTGTTCAAGTTCAGGGGGCTCTGAACAAGATCTCTTTTTTTGTGGAAGACACATTGATTTATTTATCAGATCCAGAGGCCTCCATCGCTCTCACCATTGGAGGCCCTCACCTCCTTCCAGTACCTTGGGGTCTGGCTCGACCTGCACCTTGACTTCTCAGGGCACATTGACTCAATCCACAAGAAACTGTACCCCAAGCTTGGTGCCTTATATCGTAACAGGGACTGTATCCCTCTGGAAACCTGCAAAGCTATTCTACAGAAAATTATCCTCCCGATACTGGACTACGGTGACGTAGTCTACACTGCCGCCCCAAAGTCCACCCTAGCCAAACTCGACCCCCTCTTCCACTCCTTTTGCAGATTCGCCCTAGACTGCCCCCCCCCCATGCACCACTGTGAACTCTACAAGTCCCTTGACCTTCCATCGCTACAGGATCGGAAACAGCTCCACGGTGCAAGACTAACTGCTAAATTCTGGTCCCAGACCCTCCCCCCCTACCTTGGGTCCACACTCCAAGCTCAATCACCCACAGCGTACTCCCTCAGGAACACTGACTCCTGGCTCCTTCATGTCCCACATATGGCTACTGCCAAAGGGCAGGCCGCTTTCAAGTATCACATGCCTAAACTCTGGAACTCCTTACCAGTGGCCATCAGGCACACAGACAACCCACAGCAACGCAACCTGTTACTCAAAGTGCATTTTCCACCCGCCTGCTCCTGCTGACAGTCCCCATGACTCCAAATGCTCTGATCCTTGCCCATGTCCCCCTAACTGCTCTCCCTGGCCTCAGTGCACTCCCTGGTTTACGTAGGCCTACCCTCTCCATATTGTAACTGAATTTCTCTCTGTTGTCAAAGGAAAAGCCAATATATGTTCGATCTGTGCTCTCATACGGCACAGCTGAGTTGCTGAGTTGAATTAGGTTGACCTCCTGTTAGCTAGCCTTTCTTCGTACTCTATTGTATTCATTTCTTTCCTCATACATGTTATCACTGCTCGTGATGTAACCTATTTGTTATGCATCGTTGGCACTGCGTGCTATCTGTTTTTGTATGTGCTCATCCCATCCCCCCTTCCCCAGGAAGCATCTGGAATCGAGCAGTACTCTGCTCAGTATGCCTTCCTGGTAAAACTCTTAAATAAATAAATACAAATTTACTCACTCAATTTGGCAAGATTTCGGGTTTAAAATTAACATGGACAAATCAGAGGTTTTACCACTAGATGGGGCTATACCAGTAGCAACCCACAGGAAGATTCCCTTTGCATGGGTGAAGGATAAAATCAGGTATCTGGGGATACAGATCCCAATCAAGATATCTAAACTTTACCAACTTAATTATGGGACACTTCAAAAGATGGTTTTTGCAGATATTAACAGATGGCACTAACTTCCTCTGACTTTCACAAATAGGATAGAGACTGTCAAGATGAATATATTGCCAAGGTACTTATTCTTATTTACAAATCTACCTCTGTCCTCCCCACGAAAGGACTGGAGGGAGCTTAAACGTAAGCTATCCAGGTTTATCTGGGCTGGGAGACGGCAAAGGAAAAGATGGGCTCTTCTCACAGAAGCCAGAGATAGAAGAGGGAGGGGGAGTCCCAAACTTTTACAATTATTATAGGGCAGCCCAAATCCTTCCAGTCATAAAGATGCTGAACCCTGAATATAGAGGAGGCTGGTATTTGATGGAGAAGGAAGCACATCCTACAACGGCCCTTAATATATTACCATGGACTGCCCTACAACCAGATATTAAATTAATTAAAAACAGATGGACCCAACACACGATCAGGCTTTGGATTGATACAAGACAATGGTGGGAAATTCCCACACCAGTATGGGAATAAATCCCCCTTAATTATCTCCCTAAATTTCCATCTAATCAGGGAGACAGTTGCTTCCACTGATGGCAAAGTAAGGGTTTGAACAATCTTGCCCAGTTCGTTAGAGGTGATAATATTAAATCCTTCACAGAAATGCAAGATGAGTTTGACTTGCCTAAAGTGGATTTCTTTTAAATACTTGCAGTGCAGGCAGTATATTGCCACTAAAATAGCAATAGCGGCCCTGGAAGCCAGCCCACCCCCACCAATAGTAACCACATATCAAAAAAGTTGCATGGCAGACCCCAAAAGTTATATATCACTTGTGTATAAAGCATTGCAGGAGGAGATAGGGAAGGTACATGTGCTAAAAATAGAGAGGGATTGGCAGGCAGAACTTAACATCACCCTGTCAGAAACAGAATGGGGCAGAATCTGGGGGGAATATCCAAAACCACAAGCTACCCTAGATGGATAGAATATAGATGGAAGGTGACATCCGGTATTTCATTACCCCAGTGATCTCTGCTCACTATACCAACCCACCAATGGATCGTTGCTGGAGGGGCTGTGGAAACAGGGGGACACATGCGCACATTTTTAGGGATTGCCCACAGATAGCGGTCTTTTGGCAGAGGGTTGGGCTGGCATTGCAGTCTGTTTTCCAATTACAAGAAACTACCACAGTAGTGAATATTTTATTGGCCCCAACACCCAGGGAAATTAAAACTAACAGTCAAAAATAGTTATTTTATATATTGGTGACAGCAGCTGTCAAAGTGATCACCTAGCACTGGTTGCAACCCTGCATATTGACTCTAGGCATGTGGAGAACTAATATAAATAGTATCAAAGATATGGAAGCGACCACAGCCCGTCTTAAACTAGGTACGGATCAATATGATGCAAAATGGCTTCCATATTATGATTATATTGAAAACACTGAGGGAACTCCAGTGCTGGAGCAGTTTTTACAGCCCTGAATGCGATAGAATGAGGGATGGGTCATATATTGAATATAAAGGGACATGTGAAGCAGAGCCAATAGTAAATACAGAAATTATGTAAGAAGGCTATGAAATGGAATATGTCCTAGATCTTCATAAAATAGATTAGAGACAGCAGATCCACATCGAATAGACTATAGTTTGGTTATATTTTTATTGTACACAACATAAAGTGGTGACCATTTTTTTGAGATGGTACTATATTAATGGTATGGTTTTATATATTAGAATAAGAAAAAGTTTCAGAGGCAGATTTACGAAGCTTCAGTTGAACATCTCTGCATAAAAGAGTGAAAGTCCAGAGACAAAGCAGGGTCAGATAGTACAGCCTGGATGTGAAGATCTGAATTAAAGTCTGGCAGGAAAGTGGTTTCTCTGTAAAAAAAAAAAGAAAAGCAAAAACTGTAAGTATTAGCACCTTCCAATTGTTTATGTACATGTTTTAATATGTATTGTAAAACTGCCAAAGATGTACTGGAAATATAAACTATAAATAAAAATATATTCAAGTTAAAAAAAAAAATAGGGGTCCACTGAACCTTAACCTTTTAGTGTGCTCAGTCTAAGAACTGGCAATGGTTGAGAAATTAGGAATAAATCTCCGGTAATAACCATCCAGGCCTAGGAAAGATCTTGTGTGCTTTTTTGTGGTAGTTGTGGGTGGTTTGCTACTGCTGTAACCTTCTCTACCCCGGGCTTCACTTGTCCGTTGCCCAAAATGAACCATAGGTATCTTGTTTCTGTCTTCACTAGGGCACGCTTAGCCGGGTTAATGGTCACTCCTGCCTCCTTTGTTGCTTGCAATTGTAACCCACCTACAAACTGAGGTTTACTATAATGTCTTCCTGGGCTCCTAAATGCCCACTGTCAGGCTAGTGTCCTGTCTGCAGTAGTTCTGTTTGTCTACGTGAGAGTGCTCTAGTGAGACTCCGCACCTGTCCCTTTAAGAGAGTGCCTATTCTGTGTTTGGAAATCAGTCTGGGCTGGGTCTGAGTAATTAAAGCTTGTGACCAGCCAGATCGTCTGTTATAAGGCCCCATTCTGCAGTCACTATACGTGCAGGGGGAGCCCTGTTAGGAAATGTGATTATTTACTGTTTATCTGTTATAATAATTATGATAAAAGAGTTTGTCTAACCTGCTTTCAATTGCAGCTTGAGCCTTTTGAATAGGAGCCACCATTTGGGTTCTGGACTTCCAGTGTTGGACCATTCGAACCTCTGGGGACCTAAAATGGAGACTGTCCCCAGAGGTCTTGTGGGATGGAAATTCTGTAGTTTTTGTAGTTTTAAGTGTTTGGTGCCTGAATGGACCCGGAGGGGGAGCCCTTTCTGTGACAGTTTCCTCAGCCAACTGAACTTTGTGGATTACTAGGAAATACCCAGAACTGCCTGAAACAGCAGTCAGTTGAGAGTTGGAGGTTGAAGAGTGAACAGCTCGAGCTGTCGAGCAGCTGCTCCTAGGAGGAGCATTGGAGAGTTGGTGGGAAGGCTCTGCTGGCCTGCTTGCCACGTTCTCCTGCCTTTGAACTGCCCAGTGCAGTAGTCGGACCTTTCTAGTTGCTGACTTACTTCGGCAGCAGAAGAAAGAATAGAACTGTTGTGGTGACTAAGGTTATGGACCGAAGACTTGCTTCAGAAGCGATTGGCCCACCTGATGAGAGAAAATAGCATCGGAGAGAAAGGTTTGCGCAGTAAAGCTGTAATTAGCAACTGGACTCTACCCGAACTGTGGCTTAAGAGAAATAACTGATTTAAGTGTGGTGAATGTGTTTCATGGGTCGCGATTTGGTTCCCCACAGTGAATTCTGTTATGCCTGCTGGAGGCTTTTCCAGCAAAAGACCATGAATTCTTGCAGAACTGTCAATCCTGCTTGGGCCTAAGCCGCAGCCCCCAGCTCAAAGATCATCTTGGCGAAAGACCTGCTTGGGAATTCGGCCACCTGCTCAACACCATCAAACAGGTAGCGACCACCAAGAGGTGAGTCGTGTAGTCACTGCTTCCCCTGGCCCCCCACATCAACGCCATGAGGTCTTCATCTCACCTGTCCTAAACCCTGGTCTGGGTAGCGTGAGTACAAATCAAGGTAGCTCCCTGCAACAACAGCTGCAAATCATTGTGTGTCATCTGATTGTTTTGTTCTGGGTTATTGCAAACAGACTGAGCCATAAGGCTTGGGATTACATTTCTTTGGGTTGTGCACATGTTAACTGTATTCCTACCCAACGGCCCCAACAACAGCTGCAATGCCGGCCACCCCGGGCCACGCTTCAGGCTAGCCTGCATAACACACTGGGTACCCAGGTTTGTGGGACTGTTCCAAAGGAATTTGCAGTGCATGCTGAACCAACCTAGACTAAATCAAAGTGTCAATCATACTATTAGATTCACGCCCCTCCCTTGTTCAATCCCCCTGAATAAATCAGATTATCTTGTTTCACATTTAACCTGGTGTGTGTGCATATTATTAGTTGGGTTACAGTCACAATACTGTATTGTTGCATTGTTGACCTTATTTTCCAGGGGGGTCTCCAGGGCAGCTGCAGCTGATCCAGCCCTGCTGGTAAGTGCAAGGGGAGTGAGCATATTATTACTGTTATTCAGTGGAGGTGAATGTTCTATGGTATTACTGTTTAGGCCACTAGAAGGGTTGGTGGGTAGTTATAGTGTCCTGGAGGGCTATACCAAAGCAGTTAAGCTACTCCAATAACATTCCTCTGGGTGGAGGCACCCATTCACAGAACTCGGGCCCCACAACCTGTGCCTGGCCACACAGGCAGGGGTAGTAGCCCATAGGATAGCGCCACCTAGGGGTCACATAATACCTGGGCTAAGTGTCTAACATGGGATTCCCAGTCAGGGCTGAATATGACCACATTGTCCAAAATAAGCCACACAGTAGTCAGTGTGTGGTCTTAGTATGTGGTCCATAAAATGCTGAAAAGTGTCTGGGGTCTCATGTAGTCCAAATGGCATTGTGACAAACTGGTATAAACCGACTGGGGTGCTAAATGCAGTTTTATTTTGTGAATTAGGTGACAACGGGGATTTGCCAGTATCCCTTAGTAAGGTGAAGGGTGGAGATATACTGTGCATTGCCTAGCCTGTCAATGATGTCACCTATTCGGGGCATTGGATAGTCATTGAATAGTGATGCGTTGTTAAACTTTCTAAAATGTAGGCATAGACATATCCCACCCTCTTTCTTGTCCACTGTGACCACGGGTGAAGACCATGCACTCTTTGAGGGCACAATTATGCCTATCTGCTCCATTTTTTTGACTTCCTGAATCACCTCATCCCTCACCTTCATGGGCAATCTGAAGGGTTTTTGGTGTATGGGCTTGTCTTGCGTGGCAGTTATGGTGTGCACAATTCCTTTGACCCTACCCGGGATGTTTGTGAATATGGGCTCAAATTCTTATAATGCCCCCTGCAAATCTTTCTGAGGCTCCAATTCAGGGTTTATCTGGATCTCCCCCAACTATCCTCCTGACTGCTCTAGCCTTTTATATGCAACCTCCAACTCTGACTCCCTAACTTCTGGATGACTATAAAGGGAGGGGTTAGGCTTCTCATGCCATTTCCTAAGGAAGTTCACATTTTTTGGGGGGGGTCTCTTTCCTGGCATTCTAAGCTCATAATTCACTGCTCCTGTTTGCCTCTAAATAGTGAAGGGGCCCTGCCATTTCATTACGTTGTTCTCTGTGGAGAGGAGAAGTAACAACACTTTCTCCACTGACTGAAATGTTTTAGTCTTCAAACCCTGGTCGTAGCTTTCTTTCTGCAAGTCTTGCTTCTGTTCTAAGCTCTGGTGTGCCAAGTTGATATACCGCACCAGGCGTTTGTGTAACTGAGTCATGTACTCTACAACATTAAGATGTCCCACCTTCTTCCCAGTGTTCTTTAACCACATCCAGTGATCCCCTCGGGTTCCTCCCATACAGTAATGAGAAAGGACAGAAACCAGTGAATGCTTGAGGGATTTCTCTGTAAGCGAAGAGTAAATAGGGGAGGTACCTATCCCACTCCTTACTCTCTTGTTTTACATACTTCCTCAACATTCTCTTTAATGTCTGATTAAACCTCTCTATCAGGCCGTCAGTCTGCGGGTGATAGGGGAAGTACGTACAGCTACCACACCCAGCAGATGGTACAATTCTTTTAACAGGTGTGCAGTAAAATTACTCCCCTGATCAGTATTTCTTGGGGAATTCCCATGCTGCTAAACATCTTTGCCAGCTCCTCTGCTATCCTTGGGGCAGTGACAGTTCTCATGGGGATAGCTTCTGGGTAGTATAATTACATATGACCAGTACAAATCTGTTACTCATGGAGCTATTTTCCAGGGGGCCCACTACATCCATGACTATCCTATCAAAGGGGTTAGTCACAATAAGGATGGGTTGTAGTGGTACTCTATCCCCTACTCCTGCCTGAGCTACTTTCGTACACTCAGTACATGTTTTACAGTAGTCAGCAATGTTCTCATGGATAGAGTGCCAATAAAACCTAGGCAATATCCTGTTCAGGGTGTTATCTCTGCCTGCTTGGCCTGCTAGAGGGATGTCATGCCCCAGATACATGATTTGGGAGAAGAATTTTTCTGGAACCATAAGTTGGTCCACTACATCTAGTTCTGGAGTTAGTAGATTCCCTATTTTAACATAAACTGAGGGGCACCTTTTTCCACTCCCCTCCCCCCGAACAAAGAAAGGAGTTAGTGACGAGTCTGCTTTTTGCTCATGCTGCATATCACATTTTAAAGTGTATCCCAAGTCTGGCTGTACACCAGCATGAGTATTAATTCAGTCCTTCTTTAGCTTCCTCTTCTCCGCCTTAGTTTTACGGTCCTTGCCAGGATTCTCAAAAACATCATCATCAAATGGGAACACAGATGGTAAATGTCTCTGATTCACTTGAGCTCTGGTGGTTACGGCAAGTACAGCAGAGTCCTGGGCGCCATGACAATGTATAAACAAGCATTTGTCAATGCCGAATGTTGTCGCGCTGGCATTGGCTTTGGTAGTGCAGTGCGGAAACACATTTTGGGCAGGATGTGAAAAATGACAGCTGTACTGTTCATAAGAAGCTGTGAAAAAATGGCAGTGTTGAAAATGTGGCATGTAAATATTGCAAATTTGCGAAGTTGCAAGAGTGCGTAGGAAATGCGCAACGCATGCTTGTAACACAGTCATTTTATGGACTTTCGGCACCAAATTTTCAACATAAGCATTTTAGCACCTCTGCTCATGTACAGTGTGACTGTCATTTCCTCAAACTGTCCCAAAAAGTGAATTCGCACAGCAACGGCACTATTTTGCACTGGACGTGCGAAAACACATTTCGGGCAGGATATGTAAAATGACAGCTGTACTGTTCATCAAGAGGTATGGAAAAATGCCAATGGTGAAAATCCAGAGTGAAAATATTACAAATGCACGTTACGAGCGTGCATGCAAACTGCGCAACGCATGCTCGTAACAGTCATTTTATGGAGTATTGACACCAAATTTTCAACGTAGGTATTTTAGGACCTCTGCTCATTAACAGTGTCACTGTCATTTTCATAATCTGCCCCGAACACTGATTTCCCACAGCGACCGTGCTATTGTGCGCCGGAAGTGTGGAAACACATTTTGGACAGGATGTGAAAAATGACAGCTGTACTGTTCACAAGGAGGTGTAGAAAAATGACAATGTTGAAAATCTGGCATGAAAATATTGCGAATTTACGAAGTTACAAGCGTGCGTAGCAACTGCACAACATGCGCTCATAAAACAGCCATTTCTTTTTTATTTCTTCCACCAGATTTGCAACATAGGCTTTTTGAGAGCCCTCCTCATGAACGCTGCCACTGTCCTTGCATTAATTGGTCCCAAAAGGTGATTCCACGCAGTGACTGCGAAATCACCTTTCAGGACCGATTAACATTATAACAGTAACATAATTCATGAGGAGGGGTCCCAAAAACCCCATGTTGAAAATTTGGTGCAAAAATTCCAAAAAATACCCGAGATATGCATCAAAGTTGAAAAAACCCTGTTTATTATATTATACAGCTTACCGGCATTTCCTCAGTTCACGGTTGGCTTTGAAGAGTGAACATGTTCCGGTCCACGAAAATCATCGCGCAAGCTCCGGAGGTAAATATGGGGTGGGGGTGTGGGAGGCAGGGTGCACAGTGCGTGGTGCAGGTGGTGGGTAGGGAGACTATGAGGGACCGGTTTCTGTTTACAGGTACTGTAGTAAAAAAAACATTGTGGACAGTTTTCTACTTTACAGGTGGTTTCTTTTTTTAGGAGTACAGTAGCCGACGGGATTGGGCACCTGTCGGCACAGAAGAAGGGAATATCATGCCAATGGGGAGTGGGCCCCATCGGCACATTACAGCAGGAAAGGGGTGGATGTCATCGGGATTGGGCACCCTGTCGGCAAACAGCGAAAAGCAGGTGAGGACATACTCTGCCAACGGGAGTGGCCCTTCACATTATACTTGAGGCCGGGTAAGTTTCATCAGAAATTGGGCACCCCTAAAATGGGCAGTTTAGCGGCCACTGTGCCACCATGTTTGATGCTGGGCAAGCATGTAGGAAGGTCCGCTGGGTGTGACAAGCTTTGCTCGCATTGCAGTGGACCTTTCCTTAGATGTGCTCGCCCGGGTGGTGTAGCGCCGGCATGGAGGCTGACTGGGGAATGAGGGACGCACCTACTGGTGTGTGCCCTGCATTCGCCCAAAAGCGACCGCGCCTCCAAATCTCCACTGCCGCAAGGTGTTGTCTGTGCAAACGTGCCAATATAATGAAGAAAGGTCTGTGTAGTCATGCCTGATAACTGGCACGGGTAGGTGAGGTACCAACCCCACTTCTACCTCATATGTCTTTTCTTGAACGGCCATTTGCATCATGGCTGTAGGGTAGCAATGGGTATCACCAAGCACACGACTGCAGTATCCGGCCCTTTATTATTCCCAGTCACCAGATCTGCTCGCACAACACTCTGGCGGTCCCATCATCTGCTGTGATCCAATCTGCACAGTAGCCATAAAGTGACCCCAGTTCGCTAAGGCTAGGTGAGCTGTCTCTTTATATTAGGTCAATTTCTTGCATAATGTCCCTTCTTCTGGCACCTATGACATACAATCTCTGTTATTGGATTTAACCCCCCTCTCTCCTCTCCAATCTTGTTTCACTGAGGCTGGATTTTACAGTTTATAAGTAACAGGGTTCCTTACCAGATTGCTGGTGGTTGTAGCTGTTAATGTCCCTTGAAACCCTCTCAGTCTGGATGGTCAGGCTGCCAGAAAGTCTTTTTTTTTCCTCCAGTTATTTAACCAGGTGAGACACACTAAGCTGAAAGCTTGTTTACTGGTGCAACCTGGGAGCACAGGGAAGTTTAAGTGACTTGCTCAGGGTCACACAGTATATGCAAGGGGGGTTGTGGGATTCAAACCCAGGTCTCCAGATTTGCAGCTCAGGGCCTTAAATCACTGCGCTATACTACCTCCCTGAAGTCTTCGGCCAACGTGATGGTTTTATCAGCAGAATCAGGCTTATGCTGCCAAATCCAAAGTTGTACATTCTGAGGTAAAACTTTAATAAACTGTTCAATAATTACTACCTCCAGAAGTTGGTCCTTGATCTTGTTATCTGGCTGCAACCATTTGTAGCAGAGCTCTTGAGATGGGCATAAGTCTCTCGGGGGGAGGGGGTGGGTATCCAGTGACTGCATTTTAAGAAACCTAAACCTCTGGTAATAGGTTTCAGTGTCATAGTGCCTGAGGATCTCCTGCTTCACACAGTCATAGTCCTCTGCCTCTCAGGAGTCAATGTGGCTATAAACCAACTGGGCACTGCCTGTCAGGTGTGGTGTCAGTTGAACAACCCGCTGTTCCCTTGGCCATGCGCATATTCGTACAATCCTCTCAAAAGTTGTAAGGGATGCCTTAATGTCATCGCTGTCTGATAGTTTGGACAGTTTAATGTCTTTTGGGATACTGGTTCATTCAGTTTGTCCTACATCGATGGCATGTAAGACCCTCATGGTATCCGCCCCATTTGGCATCTTGCCTTCTCTGCTCAATGTCTCTCTTTCCATCTGCACCTGTTCTATGCAGTCATTTCAACAACTCCCCCACATCTTGAGGTGGAGCGTCTTCAAGAGGAGGTAGTTCCCTCAATTCTTCCTCGTCCCCTTGCATCTCTTCGTCTTCAGGCTTGGCCTTCCTCTGAGCTCCCAGGTCCAGTCCAGGCAGCAACTTCTCTCCCAGTCTGTTGGCCATGGTTCTGGTCAGAACTCCACAGACTTTCTTCTCTGGGTTCTCCTCTGGCAACTCCTGGTGCATCAGTCCACCTGGGATATCTGGGTGACATCTGCTAGAAAATGCCCCCCTAGCCCAGTCCAGATATTTCCAGTAAGTTACCCTACTTCTCACACCAAGTCTGTGAAGGGTCATGGAATAACTGATGGACCAGACACAGCACATCAGGTTCAACACACAATCTCTGATGTTTATTTAAAAATAATGAACTTCAAAATAAAATAAAAATTCTTCACAGAATTGCAGGTGGTTCACTTTCCTCAGTGACCACAGGGGATAACCTTTAGCAATGGTATATCCCTCCTTCAATACATCAGTTTGCAGCAATAGACTATGCACCTCCTTCCTCTGTATTTGGTCAGCACCCACTGATCGATCTCATCCCAGTGGAAATGAACCATCCCCTACGTTGGTCTTGCGTGTTTGAGTCATAGTGAACCCCCCAAAAAAAAAAACAACCCAACATAAGCTAAAGACAAAGAACCTCAGTGCAGAAGTACTGAAGCAAAAGTTACCCCAAAGGGCATTGGCAATAAAGCCAAGTTTCAAAGAAATACAAAATCACACATACCCACCATAATGCAAAGCATCATGGGATGTATATACAAATCACCCTGAAATTTTAGACTGATATGCAAATCACCATGACATTTTAAGCTGGTTCAGCTTAAAGCAGGAATGCATGGTGCCAAAGGGCCTCTCAAACAATCTGCAATTTACATGCATTTTAACACCACGTTTTTTATTTTTTTTTTTTTTATATCTCCACCCTGGCAACTTACTTATATAATACAGTCATCTAGTAACTTTTTACCTTTATCAAAAACACCTAGTGCCTTGGAATTTTCAACATTTACAGGTTTCATAATCACTGGGCATATACCTAATATGCTTTTATGTCAGTGCTTTTACATACTTCAGGTCAAAAACAAGGAAAACAGCCTGTTCTAAATCAGTTAGGAGGTCACCAAAATAACTTCCTTGTACGAGGACCTGAGAGAGAAAAGGAAAAATAAGGCCGGACACTATAGACTAGTCAAGAAGGGGGAGCGCCTGTAGGTGGCCAACCATATGGACTAGAATTGTAAAGAATAGTTAAAGCAAGGAAATACGAGAACTGTTGCAACAGTTTTTAAGAATAAAGAGACTGTCCTTTACAATGATAGGTTCTCCCTGTCACACTCGCGCTGGCGTCAGACTCTGACATCACAGTCCTAGACAAGTGTGGGCAGCCCTGCTCCCTCCTCAATTCTTTCCCTAGCCAGAGGACACAGGAGGCAGAAGTCCCACCAGGGAACCAAGGAGAGTGAGAGAAGGTGCCCAGCTAGCAAAAGGTTGGAGCAACAAGACAGCCGAGCTGGAGAGAGAGAAGGCATGACCTGATGACAGATTCCCTCGAAGATCTACTGTTACAGTAAGTTATGTAACTGTTCTATTTTCTTTGGGGGTATCTCTTCAGATCACACCTATGGAACAAGTCCAAAATGCTGAAAGCAACAGTCTGGGTGGCAGGCTGCCAGAAGCTCAAGGAAGACGGCCCTGAAGCATAGCTAGGTTAAAGCCTGCCCTTCTTCTGGAACCAATGTTCAGACTGTAGTGCTTGGTGAACATATGGACAGTACTCCAAGTGGCAGCAACATAAAGTTCTGCAGCTGACACATTTCTGAAACGGGCAACAGAGGTGGCCATGCCTCTGGTTGAAAGGCCATGAACTACACCAGGAAATTCCATACCATACTTCCTATAACAAAGAGTAATACAGTTTGCCAGCCATTTGGACAAGCACTGTTTAGACACTGGAGCACTCTCCTTGCCAGGGGTGAAAGAAACAAAAAACAGAGGACCTTCTGCTGTCCTTAGTACAGAGTGCATAGTACCTGAGAATTCTATGCACATCCAAAGTATGAAGCTGTGCTTTCCCTGGATTGGTATGCTCTGGAAAATAAACAGGCAGGTGCATGAACTGATTTAAGAAACTCAGACACCACTTTAGGAAGAAACTTAGGATTAGTACACAAAGTTGTGAAAAATCACATAAGGCTGCTCTCACACACACGAGGGCCTGTAGCTCTGAAATTCTATGAGCAGAAGTAATAACTAAAAATACTGCTTTCCGTGACACAAAGCATAGCTCGCTAGATGCAGTTGGCTCACAAAAAGGCAGGGTCCGCTTCTTGAGCAAAAACCGAGGTCCCAAGCCAGTACCGGTTACGAGGCTTCAAGTGTAGAATGTCTCTCAGAAAAGTATGAGACACATCCAATTGGGCCACAGTACGGCCATCAACAAGCACATGAAAGGCTGAAATAGCAGACAGGTGCTTACAGACCTTAATAGAGGAATATTGTAGTCCTGCATCCGTTAAACACAGGAGATACTCTAGAACTTGGTTGACCGAACACGTGAAAGGGTCCAGGTGATGAGAAGCAGACCATATAGCAAGGCACTTCTACTTCATCAAGTAAGAACCCTGGTGGAGGGTTTCCTGGCAGCCACCAGGACATCAGCCACCTTCTGGGAGACCCCAAAGCCAGCAATGGCTACATCTTCAGGAGACAGCAGCCAGAGGGACTTGAGATCTGGATGGACCAGGGTCCCCAGAGCTTGTGTCAAAAAGTCCCTAAGGGGCAAGGGTACTGGAGGTTCTGCTGCCAACTGCTGCAGTAATGGAAACCACATCTGATGAGGCCATAAGGGAGCCACCGGAATTAGGGTGGTAAGGCATAAAGAAACCTCGCTTTCCAGGAGAGGGACAATGCGTCTCACCAAAAAACTCCAGGACCTGGATTCAGTGAGCAGAAATACAGCAATTTTGTGTTGAGTGGGGATGCAAACAGGTCCAACTCTGGATGACCCCACCTGTCAAACAGGTGTTCTACAACCGAGGTCAGCAGTTCCCACTTGTGCATTTTGGACCGTGATCGGCTGAGGCTGTCTGCTAAGGTGTTTTGGGCACCTGGCACACGGACGGTTGACAGTTCTAGACAGTGATCTAGAGCCCAGTACCAGACCCTCATCGCCTCCCACCATGGGTTAGGAATAAGTCCCCTTCCCTTTGCTTGCTGATGTAATAGACCACACTGAGTTTGTCAGACTTCAACAGTGGAAAAGTTCTAAATGAGCTCTGCACTTGCGTGCCAAATGAATCACCAACCTCTAAAGTTGAAATCACAGATTTTTATTGGAGGTGCACAGATTCACAAATTGTGTGCTGCTCATTCACATTAATAGTGCATTCACCATCAGGCACTATTTCCCAGGCGGCTTCGACCACACATGTGGTGGTGCTGGGGAAAATAGTGTGATGCAGCGAAATCACCTGTTGAATGAGCAGCAACAGTCTGTCACCTGTGCATCTCGTGATTTCAACAAGGTTGGTGATTCATTAACGCCCTGATTCATTTGGAGCCACAGACTGTGGTTGGGATGCAACCACCCGCTCTGCACCGGGTTAATTAAGCACATGTCTAAGGAAGTTTGGACTTCACCAACAGTGGGCCTGGGGAGTGATGGTTCTGGAAGGCACATAGAACTGCCCTCATTTCTAGAATGTTTATGTGGAGGCAGGTCTCCCATGTTGACCAGATACCCTATGTATCTGATAAGGGCCTAGGTGTGCTCCCCACCCCAGATCCAAAGCATCCGTGATGAGGATCTTGTGAGGGGTGGGGATAAGAAAGGGGACCCCTTTCAAGAGATTGACTGGGTCCATCCACCACTGAAGCATCCTGTGTACTGAGGAGGCAAGGACCAGCTGGAGGGATGGGTGTGCCTATTTGCAGATGATATGAAAATCTGCAATAGGATGGACACCCCAGGAGGAGGCTGGAAGCCATGAGGCAGGACCCGAATATTCTGGAGGGGTGGTCAGAAACTTGGCAACTGAAATTCAGTACCAAAAAGTGTGCTGTGATGCACTTGGGGCGTTAAAACCCGTGAGCAGCTTACACTCTAGGGAAGGAGGAAATCAAAAAACAGAGCAGGAGAGGGATCTGGGGATTATAATATCAAGCAACCTTAAGGTAGGTAGCCAATGCAGCAAAGCCGTGGAGAAGGCAAATGGAATGTTGGCATGCACTGGGAGGGGCGTTACTAGCAGAAGGAGAGAGGTACTGATGCCTCTATACAAAGCCATGGTGAAGCCGCACCTGGAGTACGGGGTCCAGTTCTGGAGACCGCATCTACACAAGGACATATATGGGATAGAGAGGGTTCACAGAAGGGCAACCAAGATGGTGCACGGTATGCTGGGGAAGCCATATGAGCAGAGGTGTAGGGAACTGGATCTGTACCCACTGGAGACCGGGGGGGGGGGGGACATGACTGAAGCTTTTAAGTATGTGAAGGGGATCAATAAGGTGAAGGAGGGGAGCTTATTTAAAAGGAAGGAGGAAGCTAAAATTAGAGGGCATAGCCTAAGATTGGAGGGCAGAAGATACAAAGGCAATGTATGGGGGTGATTCTTCACAGAGAGGGTGGTGGAGTCCTGGAGCAAACTACCAGAGGAGGTGGTGGTGGGGTATGAAACGGTGGAGGGATTCAAGAGGGCATGGGACAGACATATGGAGTTGGTAAGTGGGGGGGAGGGGGAGGGACTGTGGAAAAGGAGATGAGTGTATATGTGAGTGGGGGTGGGGGAAGAGACTCAATGGGACGCTGGTGTCCTTTTCTGCTGTTGGATTTCTGTGATTCAGATAATCGGAGTGTTGATCCCACTAGACCCTGAGGGTCCACTGTGGGATCCTCATATGCAACCAGGCCAAAGGGACCGTAACAATGGCTGCAGCCATTAAACATAGCAGCCTCAAGAATATCCTGGCTGGAACACACTGGCACTGAGCCAGAGCCTGAGCTATGAGGCAGTCTGGCTTGTCTTGTGGTAAGAAAGGCCTTGTCCTGAGTAGAGTCCAGAAACATCCAATGTACTGCAACCACAGTGATGGGGTCAGCACAGACTTGGGCAAATTGATAATGATGCCCAAGGACTGGAACAACTGCAGGGTACGTTCTAGAGTCAGCAACAAAAGTTCCCTGGACTGGGCTTTCAGTAACCATTCATCCAAGTATGGGAACACATAAAGGTCTTCGCAGCAGAGGGCTGCTGCTACAGCTGCTAAGCACTTGGTAAATATCCGTGGCGCAGAGGATAAGCCAAAGGGCAACACTCTGAACTGGTAATGCTCCCTCTGGAACAGGAAATGGAAATTATGTACCTACCATAATTCTGATCTTTGTGTATCTTCACCATTCATCACCTTTGAGTACTTGGCCAGAGATCATAACCCCGTAGGAGCTTTTTTTTTTTTTTGGATGGGCGGAGTCAAAGCACCATCGGCACTGCCCTAGAGGCCGACGCACTGCGTGGTGCTCGCGGGTTGGCCGTTACGTGTTGTTGACACTGGCCTCCCGTCAGTTCTGAGTCACCGTAGAGGTGAGAAAAAGGGTTGGGACAAGGAAGTCCAAGGGACAAAGGAAAAGATATATAAACTAAAAGGAGAAATAAATGACAAGAGGACAGAACAAGTTTGAAGACTAAGGGGATTGGGTAGGGGCCCCAATCTCTGGAAGCAGAATAGGAGGAGGGAGGGTTAAGGATTTTTAGAAGTAAAGATAAGAGTGAGGGGGGAAAAACAGGAGAAAAATACCCTGTAACCTTGACCGGTCTCCAGTTTGTATAGGAACTGTGAAGGAGTAGCCAAGAGGCTAACTGCCAGAATTCAAGGCACAGAATCAGTGGCAATAACTCCCACAAAGCAGAATCGGCTATTCTAGAAGAAAAGACAGGATACAGGGATATCCCCCCCCCCCTTCAAAAGGAGATTTTAGTGTAAGAAACCTAGTTTCTTAAATTAATTGAGGTTATGTCTAAAGGACAAGGAAATCAAAGGATTGACGGGGAGAAGGAAAGAAGGGAGGGCAACTGCTAACCACCACCCCACGGGGGTGGAGCAGAAGCACTGAAAAAGGAGTGCCCCCCATCCTGACCACCCTGCCCCTAAAGAAAATTATCCCCCTATGTGCCTCAGTTTACCCCACTCCTGACTAACAGAAAGGAGGGGGGCGAGGATGGGCACAGAGAGGGAAGGGGATCCAGAGACTGAGGCCCCAGGGGGATGGAGGGTGGGACTGTGATGAATGGTGAAGATACACAGAAAGATCAAAATTATGGTATGTACGTAATTTTCATATCTTATCTGTGTCAATCTTCACCATTCATCACCTTTGGGTGAGGGCCGAGCCCCCCCAAAGGGAGCTTTTAACCCTAAGGTGCTGTGTCCCTTAGCTCTCAGTGGGTGACACACAAAGAGGGAGAACCTTCACGGGTCTGGAGAGGCCCGAGAGTGGGGAGAGTGAGATGGGGACCCCCCAGAGGGGGTAGGAAGTTGCCCCAATAGACGCTGTCTCACCCTACGGGAGAAAAGATAGGTTCTCTGGTGAGTGGAGTTAATCACCCTATGCCGGGCCAAGGGTGACATCCGGGGGAGAGACGCAGCCATGCCGTCCGCCTAGTGCAGACTGCTGTCCCTATGACCCTGGTAGCTACCTCATTGGTGTCATATGATGCCCTTGCTTGGTGCCTTGCTAGCTCCAGGCCATGTGCAGAGAGTGCAATGGCTTGTCTGGTTTGCTCCGTGTCAGACATCAAAGCTAGGAGTTGACTAGCCTGGACCACAAGAACCTGTCATAGGATGCATAGTGGGCCTGATGTGCTGCAATAGAAAGCAGCAACCGTGCCGAGTAGAATGTCCTCCTCCCCCAGAAGTCAAAATCCAAGGAATCTTGATCTGGGGGCCGGTCACGGTGCGGGGCTCGAAGCCCATCTGAAGTTTCCAAATGCGTCAATTCTGACTGGGATGAGGCACGGAACCTGGAGACTCCAGAGGGGCACAATACCGCTGGCAGAGATCCCTAGGGGCTAGGACTCTGGAAATGGTCTCTGCCAGGAGCGCAATGACACCTCCCGAAAGGGAGCAGGCCAGAGGGGCACCACAAGGGTGTCCGCACTGAAATTGCCAGAAAGGCACACGTCGAGTGCTCCGGATTGTGTTGGATGGGTGGGGTGCTGCACAGGTCCTCCAACATCCTCACGAGGAATCGCTGATACTCTGAAAGATCAGCAGCTGGAGAGATGTGGACAGATGGCTCCTCTCCCCCAGAAGAGGGGGATGAGGAGTTAGAGGACCTCGGAAGTTCAGTAGCTGACTGCTCAGGGGAGGTTGAAAAACCTGTCTGTCCATAGCCCTGACATAAGCGGGAAATTGAGCAGTCACCGCTATGAACTGCTCCCAGGAGAGAGGACTGCTAGGACCAAAAGTACCCAGGAGCGCAGGAGAATGTGCCAGAGGAGTGGGGGCAGAGCCAACAACAGAAATCGGCTGACCTCTGCCTGGGCTACGGAGCGTACCAGGAGCCCTAGGGAAAGAAGGAGCTCTGGAAAACTCCACAGCCGACAGCTGATCAACCAAACTGGAACTGCCTAGGCTGCACCCTGAAGAATCCCCCCTGTGAGGTAACCAGGGCCTTGTAGATCCAGAAGGACGGTCCCCTACCTCCAAAGAACGGGGCCCTCTCGACGAAACCGAAAGGGAAAGGCGGAGATCTGAGCTACGGCTTTTCCCAGAGCACGGGTGGGCTCGGGGAAAAAGGCCGCTGCATGAACCCCATACCTCTCGACTGCTCAGAATCTGAGAGTGCCCTCCTCCTCGAGAGAGAGCGAGCCTAGGTAGCTGGCGGCCCTGGTTGGCTCCCGAAGGAGCTATCCAGGGAGCAGCACCTCCTCTCCTGTGGGTGCTCTGATCAGCCCCAAAGTTGGGCGATCCAGGCACACCACCCGAGGAGGGTACCACTACTGAGGGGTCAGAGAAACCTCTGAGACCAGGCTGCAGAACAATGGAGGCCTGCACCACTGCCTGCTGGTCAGCACACCTGACCCTGGTCCCGGGAGTCGCTGCCCACTCCTCAGAGGGGGGGGGCTGGCCCCAGTTTGTCGAGGACACTACCAAAGTGCCCACGTGAACTGTCAGACTCAAAGTCCGACTCCTACTCTGAAGAGATGGAGACTGAAGTTCTGTGCCAAACAGTGCATGGACGCCCGCTACCATCCCGACTGAAAAGGGCACCAGAAACTGAGACTGCACCAGAGTCGTTGCCGACGTCCCCAAAAGCACCGCGAACGGTGCCAGAAGAGGACATGACTCCAACAATGTCAGCAGCCTCGGAGTCGAAGCCTGTCACGGTGCCGACGGCCCCGACCTCACTCTTGGCGCCGCAAATGGCACAGAGGTCGCAGACCCCCACGGCACCGATCCGCCTCATGGTGCCAAGTTCTGAAACCCTCACGGCACTGTGTCCATGCTCTGAGCTGCGAGCAGCTAAAGAACTGGACACGGTGCCATGCTCAACCATTTCGCCACGGACTGCACCAGGGTGAGAAGCAGTCAGGGACGATGCCGTACAGCCTCCCACGGCACTGCCAGCACCATCGGTGCCACGAATGGTGCCGACAGCAGCAATAGCACCAAGTGACAAACTGGTGCTGATGATGGCGCCATCAGGGCCCACAGTGCTGCGAACGGCACCGAGGCTCAAGATGGCGCAGACAGACAGCGTCAAGCATAGCGCCGACCCAGGCCTTCCAAGCCACGGTTATGACACCGGATGAGCCTTCACCCCCGAAGGGGCGATTGCCAAGATGGTGCCTCCCGCCTGTCCCCCAGGGAGGGAGACAGACTGGGCCTTCTGCACCGCGAAAGGGGTCTCTGCCATGGCTAGGCTACAAGAGGCAGAGGCCCCCTCCTCCACAGTCCATACAGAACCAGGAGGGGACCTAGAGGAAAGGCCGAGAGAACGCGGCTTGACCCGATGAGTGCGCGTCCGTCCCCTGAAAGTCGGCGGAGCTCGCCCCACTTTCCATGCGTGTTGCTCGATGACACGGCGGTCCATGGAGAAGCAGGCGTTGCACAAATCCATGCCATGTAGTGGGCCAAGACACGCGAGGTAATGGTCATGCTGGTCTGTGACGGAGTACTCACAGCCGCATGGGGGGCCGTCCTGTCTTCACAGTTTTCTTGCTCCCGCGACTGAGACATGACCTACAGAAAAAGAACACCAAACAAGACCCAATGTCGCAAAATAAAATAAGGAACAGTTTTACCAGGCCATGTCGAGTAGGGCTAACAGAACCAGCAGGATACTCTGAGCTGATGGACTTCGACACAGAGTCGATAAACGGAGTCGAAACTGCGACATGAAGACTTCAGAGGTAGGCCTCTCAGAGATTTTCTTCAGCAGCTTTCCACGAGGTGACCTCGATGGTGGGAGACGAAGAACTGGCAGGAGGGCGGAGTTGACGAACATATGAAATTTGCCAGCAGATAAAGGCCTAGAGGTCTATCAAGTCTGCTCGAATGTGCAGCTAGCACCCCTTATTCTGCAGCTGCCCCTCCCTTCCTCTTCATTAACCCTCCCCCTTGTCCTGTCCCATCCTCGTTTGAAGCAGTCCACTGTTCTACTGCATACCACTTCAGGAGGTAACGCATTCCACCCAGCCACCACCCTCTGTGTAAAAAAGTGTCTCCTCATCTCCCTCCAGTCTCATATTATGGCCCCTGGTGTCCCTCCCCTCCCTTACTTTGAACAGCCCCTCTGTACTTGTCTTGTTTATTCCTTTCAGGTATTTAAAGGTTTCAATCATGTCACCCCTGTCTCTCCTCTCCTCTAGTGAGTATATGTTCAACTCCTTCAACCTCCTCTCGTATGATAAGTCCCCCAGCCCCTTGATCATCTTTGTCGCTCTGCGCTGCACCCCCTCCAGTAACTTAATGTCCCTCTTCAGATATGGACGCCAGTACTGCATGCAGTACTCCAGGTGTAGTCTAACTAATGACCTATACAGTGGCAGAATCACCTCCTCCCTCCTCGAGGATATACCCCTTGCAATACAACCCAGCATTTTGTTGGCCTTTGCAGCTGCCTTCCTACATTGTGCCGAGTTGTTCATTGACCCTGTAATGAGCACACCCAGATCCTCAATTGACAATTTATATATTTATTTATAAAAATAGTACTGACAATATCTAATGGCCAAGCTAGAGAGCCTCGAAAGTGCTGGCCTCTAGGGTGGCACCAATGGTGTGTCGATTCTCACCCATCCAAAAAAAAAAAAGACTCATGGGGTCATGACCCGCCAAGTACCCAAAGGTGATGAATGGTGAAGATTGACAGATAAGATCTGTAGGTACCGCCTGTGGAGGGGCGGCAAACCATGACATGCAGATAGGCATCCTGCATGTCCAGGGAGCACAGCCAGTCACCCTGCTTGAGCAGAGGAAGGAGGCCGTGTAGAGTTACCATCTGGAAAGAACAATTACATAATAACTTACTGTAACAATAGATCTTTGAGGGGATCTCAGTCATCAGGTAACACCGTTGGTGAAGGGAAATCCACATTAAAGATTTTCAGCAGTACAACCGGGGCTACCCACGCTGTCAACGTCCGCCAACATTGTCAACCCTATAAAGGCGTGAGCGGGCCTGCTCCCTCCCCCCGGAGACTAAGGGAGCAAAGCTCATGCCATGGGGGAACCAGAGAGAGAGAGAGGTGTCCAGGCCTATATGAAAGGCTGGATACACCAGATACCCAGTTCCTAGACAGGAACCCCAAGAAGGGAGATTGGGGGGGGGGGTGGCAAACCTAATGACTGAGATCCCCTCGAAGATCTACTGTTACGGTATGTTCTTACGTAACTGTTCTATCTTCTTCAGGGGTATCTCAGTCATCAGGTAGCACAGTAGAATGAGTCCCAAGCAGTTACAAGTGCAGACAGTCTGGGAGGAGGGCTCACCACAAACTTAGGACAGAAGGCCCTGCAGCACAGCCCTACTAAAACCTGCGTGCGCTCTTGAGGCAATGTCCAGACTGTAGTGCTTGGTGAAAGTATGGATGGTACTCCAGGTGGCAGCTGCACAAATGTCAGTGGCTGAGACCCCTCAAATAGGCCACAGAAGTAGCCATGCCCCTTGTGGAATGAGCTTTGACAGCACCAGGTATGCTATGCTTAGACTGTCCAACTGCACCTGGAGCGAGGTGTTCCTGAAAAGCCTGCATGGTGTAGAGCACCACCCTCATCTCCAGGACATTGATATGTAGGGAAGTTTCCTACTGGGACCAAGACCCCTGGGTCTGGAAGGGGCACAAGTGTGCTCCCCAGCCCAGACCTGAGGCATCCATGGTTAGGATCTGTTGCGGAGAACTCATCTGGAATGGGCCACCTTGAAGCAGATTCAAGGGGTCCATCCACCGCTGCAGCACCTTGCGTACTGGGGAAGAGACCTGGATTGGTTGATCTAACTCATCTGTGCGCTGGTCCCACTGCACCCAGAGGGTCCACTGCAGGATGTGCATATAAAGTCTGGCCAGTAGAACAGTGGGTATGGCAGCTGCCATCAGGCCCAGCAATCCGAGGTATACCCTGACAGGAATGTAGCGACTTTGGGTGACTTCCTGGCTTGGGCTATAAGGTACTCTGCCCTGTTTTTGAGGCAGAAAGTCCTCCCCTGTGCAGAGTCCAGAATCTCCCCTATATACTGCAGCTTTCTGGATGGCACCAGAAACAACTTGGGCAGACTGACAGTGATGTCCAGGGAGTGGAAGAGCTGGAGAGTTCACTCCGGAGTCAGCAAAAGCAGTTTCCTAGACAGAGCCTTTGGCAGCCAGTCATCCGGATAAGGGAAAACCATACAATCCTTCCCTTCTGAGAGCTGCTGCGACTGCTACTAAGCACTTGGTAAAGACTCGCGGTGCAGAGGACAATCCAAAGAGCAGCACTTTGAACTAATAATGCTTACCCTGAAAGGCAACACGGAGAAACTTCCTGTGAGGAGGAAAGGCTGAGATGTGCAGGTAGTCGTCCTGCATGTCCAGTAAGCACAGCCAGTCCCGTTTTGAGAAGGGACAGCAGGCCTGGCAAAGTTATCATCCAGAACTTTTTGTACTGGACATACAGATAGAGATCCTTTAGAACTAGGATAGGCCTCAGATCACCGGTCTTTTTGGTGACCAGGAAAAATCTGGAGTAAAATCCCTTGTTTCTCTGGCACCTGGGCACTAATTCGATGGCCTGCTTGCACAGAAGGGACTGTATTTCCTCCCGGAGAACAGACAGGTGAGCCGGGGAATAACAGGGGGGGTAGGGTTTCTGGAGGCTGCTCGATGAGCTCCAAGGTGTGCCCCCTTTCTATGATCTGCAGAATCCATGTATCTGAAGTTATAGTTCTCCACTGATTCAGATGGAGGGAGAACCGACCTCCGACCACCACCTCCTGGTCTGGGACCAGAAGAGGGAGGTACGTCAAGGAGTCAAGCAGAGGTGGAGCCAGCCTCAAGGGCTGGTCTCTCACTTCTGGGGCAACTGGCCACTGCTCAGACAACAGGAATGGGTCCACAAGGCAGCCTGAGCTCTGCATTTCCTTGGGGCCAGGGAGCTGTCTCGAGCCTTTCGTTCATTTTGTGAAAAGGAGGGTGCCTTCTACCCCTTGGTTGGGTGTGGTAGAGAGGGTGGGCACACTTGAGGGCCCTGCCCAAGGCTTGCAGATCATTAATGATCTCCTGGACAAAAAGGCCAAACCATCTGGTGCCATCAAAGGGGGCATTAAGCACGTTTTACTGCACATTGGCTGCAAAACCGGATATTCTTATCCAGAAGTGCCTACGTAGGCATATGCCCGTGACAGCTGCCCTGGCAATTGTGTTATCCATGTCATACGGGGCTCTGAGGAGATGCTTACTAACGTACTCAGCAGCTTGAAGGCACTGAAGCAGTTCATGCTTTTGAGTGCCATCTAGAAGGGCCTGGATGGCAGTCCTACCCTTCTTCCAATTGGCACTCTGGTGCTTTACCATGTGTGACAGATAGTTTGCAATCCTCAAACCTAGAGTAGAGGAGGCATATACCCTTTTACCCCAAAGGTCGATTCTTGTCTGGGGGAAGGGAGCTAAGGTACTTAGACACCTTAGACCTGTCATGATATGCCTTGATGATCACGGAGTCTGTCATGGGCTGGGCAGTATAGCAGGGGAAACCCTTAGGTGCATGAAAAGTCTGTCCACCCTGCGAGGCATAGATGACACCATGTCTGGTCTGTGCCAGGCTGCCGTGGCTGCATTCTTCAAAGCTGGTAAGATTGGAGGAATGATCTTTGGGGTAGATTCTGGAATCTCCAGGAAGTTCACCAATTCTTGCCTGATGGCATCCTCTTCCTCAGTGCGGAAGCCCATGGCTGAGGACAGCTGCTTCATCACATTGAAAAATGTAGGGTCCTCAGGAGGAGATCTAAGTGTGTGTTTCACCGAATCCTCACTGACAGGGAAAGCAGTGGACCCGTCAAGAGACAAGGATTTCTTCTTCTTCCTCCTCATCCTCAAGAAGAATGAGGCCTGGATGGTACTCCTCCTCGACGTCAACCTTCTCTAGGTCTGGGTCAGGCGTCAGCTGTGATGACGGCCTACGGGGGGCTTCCTGTGGTCAATGAGTAGGTGTGGACGACAAAACTGCTGTCGATGGCATCCGCGACGAGGGCCTAAGGGCACCCAGCTGTTGCACAATCACACTGGTAAATTTGACCAGAATTTCGTTCAGGTCGACTGTGTTAGTCAATGGCACGGATGTCGACGACCCACCAGCTGGGCCTGGAAAACCAGAGAAGCCTGTAGCCGAGTAGAGAAGTGGCAAGCCTCGATGGGAGAAACGTCAAAGATGAGCCCATCATTGCTGAAGGAGGGGCCAACGACCCGGAGGTCGACAGCCAACCGCCCTGAGAATCGGACGTGGATGCTGTCAGTATGGGGCTGGTGGGCACAGAGACCTGGACAGCCGATTTCTTCGCCAGTGCAGCTGCAGCTGAAGACCCCCCCAGTAGAAGGAGAAGTCAAAAGGGAACAAGATCAATACTGGGGGGAGCGGCTACGATCTTTTTTGGGCCCCCCCACCCACCCAATGACTTGTCTCGGGCCGTGGAGGCCTGGGAGCTCGAAGATCCGCAGGCGACAGAGGCCGGGACCCTGGAGGACCCCTGCCAGAAACTGGGTACCTGTTGATCCATCAGGACATTTTTGAGAGTCTTTCTGCATTGCCTGAGGGTTGTTTGGTTAAACTTCTGGCAGAGTTCACAATCAGAAACTTCATGTTCAGGCCCAAGACATCAGACACAGAGAGTGTGTCTGTGGAGGTAATTTTCCGTAGCAACAGAAGAGAAGATGAAGGATTAACTCTCAACATAAACAAGTCATAGGAATCTCTTTAGAAAAACAAATTCTGAAAAATGTTAGGAAAGTTGTAGGTGAAAAAAGGCGTGAATACTGCGACTGTGCTTCTGCAGAGACCCACGTGAGTGAGTCGATAATGGGAAAGAACTGAAGAGGGAGTGGGGCCGCTCATGCCTGTATAGGGTTGATAACGTCTGCGGCATGGGTGGCCCCAGTTGTACTGCTGAAAATGTTCCGTGTGAATTCCCCTTCACTGACGGTTAAGTTTCTACAGTGTTACCCGATGACTGAGATGCCCCCAAAGAAGATCTTTCTGTATTGGATGTACAGATTCAGCTCCTTGAGGTCTAGAATGCGCCTCAAGTCCCCAGTTCATTTGGGAACCAGGAAGAACCAGGAGTAGAACCCTTTGTTCCTTTGCCGCCTGGGCACAGGTTCTATGGCCCTATCAGCAAGGTGAACACCTCCTCTTAAAGAACCGCTGTGTGGTCTGGAGGATAAGAGGTGGGAACCAGTGGAACATCTGAAGGCTGTTCTAGAAGTTCTAGAGCATGGCCCTGTTTGACTGTCTGCTGGATCTAAGCATCTGTGGTAAAGGTTCTTCACTGGGCCAGATGGAGGGAGAACAGACCTCCAACCACCACCCTCATGTCTTTGAACAAGAGGAGAAGGGTCTGGCAAGGAGTCAGGCTGAGGCAAACCAGCGTTTGGGGCCACTCCTCCTCCCCTGCAGTGCTTAGCAGAGGGACCCGTGGCAAAAGAGGGGGCAGGTAAGGCAGAACTGGCCCAGCACTTGCCCTGGAGCTTGGTTCCAGAATCAGATTTGTGAGACACCTTACAAAAGGAGGGCCTCAGTCTGCTCCTAGGCTGGGTATGATAAAGGGAGTGGACAGACAGTACAGTTATGCAAGAATTTACCATAACAGTAGATCTTCAAGAGGGGCTCTTGCAGTAGGTAATAACCTTGAGGACTGTGCCCCCTGGCATAAGGACCACATGGAAACTTTAGCAAGCAGTGTCTGGCAGGGGACCGCCCACCCTATGTCATGTGACCGATGTCAGCGTGATACTATATAGTGGGCGGTCCCCATGCCCACCTTCAAGTTCTCCCGGAGAACTCCAAACGGAGCGACAGGAGAATGTAAAAGAGGCTCCTGGAGCCAAAATAAGCTCATAGAAGGAGGGAGGGGAAAAAGGTTACCTACTGCAAGAGCCTCTCTCGAAGACCTACTGTTACGGTAAGTTCTTATGTAACTGTATTATCTTACTTCGAGAGGGCTTTTGCAGTAGGTAATAACCTTGAGGACAGAGTCCCAAGTAGTGTGAATCAGAAGGAACTGAAACATAGGAGGCAGGAAAGGTCTGCAGGAAGGCAGAAAAGGTCTGCAGGAAGGCAGAGAGTTTAGGACAGAAGGCCTTGGAGGACAGCTAGTCCAAAGCCAGCCCTGCACCTAGAGGCAATGTACAGACTGTAATGCTTGGTGAAAGTATGGACAGAGCTCCAAGTGGCCGCCACACAGATGTCTGCGGTGGACACATTCCTGAAACAAGCAGTAGAAGCAGCCATGCCTCTGGTAGAATGCCCATTAACTTCCCCGGGAGGGTTTTACCATACTTCTGATAACAGAACACAATACAGTTTGCCAACTACTTGGATGAACACTGTTTGGAAACTGCTGCACCTTCTTTCTTGGGTGCAAAGGAAACAAAAAGCTGATCCATATTTTGGGACAGACTTAGTATGGTTAGTGTAGTAACGCAAAATTCTGTGAACATCTAAAGTATGCAGAATTGCCTCTCCCCTCACTGAAATAACTCATGGTAATACACTGGCAGTTAAATAGACTGATTCAACGTGAATTCGGAAACCACTTTTGGTAAAAACTGAGGATTGGAATGTAGAGCCACACGGCCTCTGTGAAAAATCAAATAAGACTCCTTACACCACAGGGCCTGAAGCTCAGAAATCCTTTAAGCAGACGTAACTGCAACTAAAAAGAGAGCTTTCCAAGATAAATAGCACATATTGCAACTACCAGCCGGTTCAAAAGGAGGCAGAGTAAGTTTCTCCAAAATAAAATTTAGATCCCAAGGTGGCGCTGGCCTGCACACCAGGGGTTTCACGTGGAGGATTCCTTTCAGAAAGGTTTTGGAGACCTCCAACTGAGCCACAGATTTGCCCTCCGGCAAGGTGTGGTAGGCAGAGATGGCAGACAAGTGAACATTCAGCGAAGAGTAACTGGGCCCAGGTCAGTGAGATGAAGCAAGTACTCCATGACCTGAGGAACAGGGCACAAGAAAAGGTCCCAACCCTTTGAAGTGGGCCAAATGGAGAAACACTTCCATTACATAGCAGAGATCATCCTCATGGAAGGTTTTCAAACCTCAACAAGAACTTGAGCTACTCTGGAGGAGACTCCAAAGCGTGAAGCAGCTATGTCAGAAGGTGCCAAGTATAAAGGTTAAGGGACTTCAGCCCTAGATAGACCAGTGTGCCTCTCTCCTGAGTCAGGAGATGGTGTCAGAGGAGAGGAGAAATAGCAGTTGTGCAAGAACTTACTGTAACAGTAGATCTTCGAGAGAGGTTCCTGCAGTAGGTCTTCACACATATAGGACTGCATGGCAAACTTGCAGCTAGCAATCTTCGGCAGGGATCACATCACCAGTTCTTTTCCAACGGAGACCTCTAGAAAGGAAGCAGAAAAGAGGAGTGACAGACTTCTGGTACCCTGTGCCCTGGATGAGACAGAGTCCTGGGAAGCGAATAAAGGCAAAAAACGCAGGAGCTGGGGGAAAGGTGGGTGGGAAACTAGACCTACAGCAGGAACCTCTCTCAAAGATCTACTGTTATGGTAAGTTCTTACGTAACTGCTATATCTTACTTCGAGAGGGTTCCTGCAGTAGGTGTTCACATATAGGACTGAATACTAAGCAGTCCAACGAAAAAGGAGGAGTCTGAGACCAGGTTCCAGGAGGAGGAAAATGTCTGCCAACTAGAAGTCTGTTAAAAGACAAAAGGCCTTGTAAGACTGCAAGACCAAAACCAGCTCTACGTCTAGAGGCAATGTCCAGACTGTAATGCTTAGTGAAGGTGTGGATGGAGAACCAAGTGGCCGCTGCACAGATGTCCGCAGTGGACACATTTCTGTAAAAAGCAGAAGTGGCCCTTTACCATACCCAGAGGGGGCTTCTCGTACTTCTGGTAAATGTAATGGATACAGTTTGCTGGCCACCTAGACAAAGTCTGTTTTGAGACCGCCTTGCCCTGGCATTGGGAGGCGAAGGCTACAAACAGCTGGTTTGACTTTCGAACCTCCTTAGTCCTTGAGGTATAATATCTCAAAATCCTGTGCACGTCAAGGGTGTGCAGAAGATATTCTCCCCTGTTGGTATGCTCTGGGAATAACACCGGCAGTTCAGCGCTCTGGTTAAGGGTCAGTTCCAAAACTACTTTCGGAAGGAAGGAAGGGTTAGTCTGCAGAACCATCTGGTCTCTGTGGAAAATTAAACAAGACTCTCTATAAACTAGAGCCTGAAGCTCAGACTCTTCGAGTTGTAGTGATAGCAACTAAAAAGAACATTTCACACACTAAAAAACACATCACAGCTTGTTGCCAGTTCAAAAGGCGGCAAAGTAAGCTTTTCTAACAAAGTTGAGATCCCGGGGGTGGGGGGACAGGATTTCGGACCAGAGGTTTGATATGAAGAATTCCCTTCAAGAAAGTCTTGGAAACCTCTAGCTGAGCTGGGGTTTTGGCCTTCACCTAGGCTGAAACTGCAGAGAGATGGACCTTCTTTAGGGAGGAATAACTGAGGCCCAACTCTGACAGATGCAAGAGGTACTCTAAAACCTGGGAAGCCGAGCAAGAAAATGGGTCTAGGTTTTTTGAGGAGGCCCAGATAAAAAATCTCTTCCACTTCATGGCATAAGTGGATCTAGTGGAGGGTTTCCTGGCCTTCACTAAGACCTGAGTGAACCCTGAGGAGACCCCATAACAAGAAATCTCTAAGTCCACAGGTGCCATGGATGAAGATGAAGAGACTTGAGGCTCGGATGCACCAGGGTGCCCTGCTCCTGGGACAGAAGGTCGTGAGAGAGAGGAAGGGGTATGGGGCTTCCAGTGCCAGCTGCTGTAGCCACAGGAACCATATCTGCTGAGGCCACAGGGGGGCAATGAGGATCATGTGCATCCCCTCTGCTTGCAGCTTCAGCAGAACCTTTTGAAGAATAGGAAAGGGAGGGATAGCGTATACAAATCTCCCTGTCCAAGACAAACATTGAGTCTCACCAAAAAGCACCACACCCAGGAACAAGCAAGCAAAACTTGGGTAGTTTTGCGTTGGATAGGGAGGCGAAGAGATCTAGATCTGGCCGACCCCATTGAAGAAACAGGTCTTCCACTACTGCCTGCTTTAGTTCCCACTTATGAGCCCTGGCGACTGACTGGCTGAGACTGTCCGCCAAAATGTTGTGAACACCGGGCACAGGGACTGCTGTCAAGGATAGGCCGTGCTGTATTGCCCAGTACCACACCTGCATCCCCTTCCTGCAGAGAGGGTATGACCGGGTGCCTCCCAGTTTGTTGAGATACCAGACAGTGGCCATGTTGTCTGTCTGGATAAGAAGTATTCCCGGAGATAAGATGACTGGAAGGCCTGGAGAGCACAGAGCACAGATTCTCATCTCCAGAATGTTAATATGAAGGTTCTCCTCCATGGGAGACCAGGAGCCTTGAGTTCGATGGTCTCTTAGATGCACTCCACATCCCAAGTTCAAGGCATCGGAGGTGAGAATCTGAGAGGGAGATGGAGGGTGGAAGTGAACCCCCACTGAAAGGTTGGCTGGGTTCTGCCACCAAAGCAGATCCTTTTAAAGGCTGTTGGAGACGAGCACTCTCTGGTTCATATCGTCCAAGCGCTGGTGCCATTGTACTCAGAGACCATTGGGTAACCCTCATGTGCAGTCTTCTGGCCAGAGGAACTGTGGGTATGGTGGCTGCCATCAACCCCAGTAGCCAGAGGACCGAGCGTGCCGTGGTCCATCGAGATGAAGCCACGAGCGTTGCTTGGGAGATTAAGGCCTCTGCTCGGTCGGACGGACGGAAGAAAGGCCTTGCCCTAGATCGTGTCCAGCACCGCTCCAATGAACTGGAGGTGCTGGGAGGATAGCAGCTGGGACTTGGGAAGGTTGATGGAAATGCCCAGACTGGAGAAAAGGTCCAGAGTGAAGGAAAGGGACTCCTTCAGACTGGGGAAGGGTCTGAAAAGAGCCAGTCATCTAGATAAGGGAACACACAGATGCCCCTGCGGTGTAGAAACACTGCAACCACCGCTAGGCACTTGAATACCCAACTTGCCGAGGAGAGGCCAAATGGGAGGGCTCTGAACTGGAAATGATCCCCCAGAAAAAGAGAACCTCAGAAAATGGCAGTGGGCCGGAAGGATAGGGATATGGAGGCAGGTATCCTGCATATCTAGGGAGCACAGCCAAGTGTTGGGGAGGAGCAGGGGTAGCAATCCCTGGACAGTCAGCATGCGAAACCTCTTGTACTCGACGAAGAGGTTGAGCATGCAGAGATCTAAGATAGGCCTTAGAATCCCCGTCTTTCTGGGAACCAGGAAGAAGTGGGAGTAAAATTCCCTTCCTGTATGTTCCGGTGGGACTTGCTCTATGGCTGCCTTTTGCAGTAGAGCTTGAATCTCTTGAAAGACCAAATGCTGTTGGCCTGACGGGTAAGACGACCTGCCCAGAGGGTTGGAAGGTGGTCTCTCCAGGAACTCTATCGAGTGACCTCTTTCTATGAGTTGAAGAACCCATGCATCTGCAGTGATGGCCTTCCACCCATCCAAGTGGAGGCCGAACCTTCCTCCCGCTGGTTCCTCCGAGGGAGCAGGAGGGAGGGAGTCAGGACACAGAGGGTAGGGGCGCCTTACCCCCCAGAGGCAATTTTGGGAAACTTGGCCTGGGGGATTTGGGCGCCGGAACCCGGGGAGTTCCATTCCATTGTCCATTGTTCCATTGTCTGCCCTGGATCTGCTTGTTCCATTTCCGCTGACGAAGAAATGGCTGCTGCCATTGTTTTTGACTGGAACAGTACATGGAGCGGACATCCTTCAAGGATTTGCTGCTTTCCTGCAGCTCAGTAATATCTTTGGTGTCGCTGCCAAACAGAACTGGACCCCTAAATGGAGCATCCAGAAGAGAGCTTCGTACACCCTGACCCAACCCCGCAAGGTGAAGCCAGGCTAGGCATTGAAGGCAGATTCCCGTAGCTGCCCCTCGTGCCACAGAGTCATAGGTGGCATGGAGGACATTCATCCTGACCTTTTCCAGGAGTTTGTTCCTGAGCTGCTCATCAGTAATCTCCTGTAGGTCTTTTCCAAACCCAAAAGGGAGGATTTTTGGAAAGCCACCATGTAAGCAACGTAGTTAAGGGAGCGATTAGCACATGTGGATGAGGAGTAGATCTTTCAACCATACTGGTCCATCTGCTTTGACGACTCATCTGGTGGGGAGGCATTAAGAAGCTTGGGTTGGGGCGGATCTATCATGGGCAGCCGTAATGACAACAGAATCGGCCTTAGGCTGGGCAGTTAAATGGGAAACCCCTTTCAGGTGGTAATAGGTCCCATTGGCCTTCTTAGAGACAGCCGGTATGGAACGACAGTTGCTGCCAGATGGTGGATGTGAGGTCCTCATGCGGTCCTGTCCAAGGAGGAATAGGGAGGGGATCTGCACTGACAAGATCCAAGTGCTCTGCCAATCTCCTGCGTTTGGGGTCCAATTCCTGGGAAGCCCATCCACAAGATTTTTGAATTGTCCAGAGGAGCTCCGCAAAGGAAGGATCCTTTGGGGGAGATTTAGGAGACTCTTTCAGCTGAGGCTTGACAGGAGAGTGAGGTTCTGACTGGTCCCCTATGTCAGAATCCTAATCTGAATCTGAGGAATCCGGTCTACTGGGCAAAGATGCCTCTTGGACCGTGACTGGAAGCCTGTGTTCAGTGGGTCCGGAAGGCAGAACACCCAAGTCTCTGTCCGAGACTTGGCTAGAGTGTGTCGGACTACCTGGAAGCACCCCAAGAGGTGGGTTAGTCAGGACCACTACTTGAGGTTGTCCCAACTCTTGAAGGGGTGGGTCCGACGGCGGAATAGGAGTCGTTATCCCTGAAGGTCCCGCAGGCGTACGGTCCATATCTACAGATACTCAAGTAAGCAGCAGATGGATAAACATGATCATCTTTATAACAGATTGGCAAGATTTGTTTTGAGGTGTAGTTATAATACTCACCATTGCATAATGTACAATATGCTGGGTTGGCAATCACTTAGAGCTAAAACGTAGGAACACCTGGACTAATCTTGTCTGGAGTATGCTTAGAAGCAAATCACCCCCACATTTGATAGTGAAAATACAAAGACCCAAACATAGTTTAAATTTAAGAAAAAATGGGGCTAGGGACTTGATACAACCTAGGATTATTAATAATTATGGTAAAATAGCCTTTGAATTTAGTGTAGCTAGTACTTGGAATGCATTGCCCCCAGATTTAAGAAACCTGGATCTCCCAAAATTTAGTTTTAAAACAAAGGCTACACAGCACTTTAGCTTTAGATGTGTGTGTAATTGATAGTGTAATTAAGCAATAAGGCATGACAGGGTGTGTGTTATTGTGTAATAACGTCACTCCTGGGGTGGGTTGAAGCACGGCGAAACGGTCTTCAGATCTGTCGCACTAATCTTAATGAAGTCTGTTTGAAGAAATAAGTTATTGGCTTTCTCCATTTTGGTGTGTGGAACCTCGTTTGAAAAAGTACATTACATTTTCTACCAGTAGGTGGAGCCATTATGTTAGTGGTGCTGACTATGCCGTTCCTCATGAAAATCTTTCAGTTGTGTTTGACATCGTTCCCCACAGCTCGTTTTTTGAACTAACTACATTTGAAGTTTCATCTTGTGTGTATGTGAATGTTGGCTTCTTAGTGCAGCTGTTTATGTGAGGCAGCGATCATGTTGACTGAGCGATCTGGGAGCAGAGCCAGGGCCGATGGACGAGTGTAGTAGCTACTTTGGTGGTATTCTGTGAAAGCCACTTACAGGTATAGCTTTCTTGTGATTGAAAGTTATTTTGGTCTATTTAAAAACCTGTGGTTTTCAACTTTGGATCTACGATGAATGAATACAGGATGTGACACAAGTGTGATCACGAGCACAAGCGCTCTTATATGCAGCTGCAACAGTCGCACTTCCATAGCTCGGGTGCTGAAAAAACACTGTCACAGTTTACTTTATATTTTGTTCTGAAACAGAAGAATAGAAGAAAGGTTTTGAGTTCCTTTTTGTGTTAGAATGGCGAGGGTTCAATGGGACTGCAGGTAGATGACAGCGGGTGCAGTGTCTGTAGCTCAGACAGGGGATTGTGAGTAGAGTCTTCAGAGCAGTTAAGCAGGGAGGAATCTTTTTTACTGTACTGCGGTGATCTTTGTACCTGCACTAGATACCGTGATGTTATTGTCTAATAACATCACTGTGTCTAGGGGTCGGTAGCCAATCAGGTTCTCAGAATTTTTCTTGCCATTGTATAATAGTATTTAAACGTTATCTGTAGTTTGCACTTGTATGTTTAGTGTAGTCCTTGATTATTATAACAATTTATAATATTCTTGTTAAATGTTTATGCGTTTAATTATTGACTGTATAATCTAAACAAGACATGTTAGTTTGTTATGTGTGGAAACTTGTATTCATATGTCTACTGCACAGGTACACCTTGGTAAATAGGGCATAAATTGTCCTAATGGTGATATACTGTATAAATAAATGTTATTACTACTACTATATACCGCCCCCAAAAGTGTCCGGCGAGGTATCCAGCATTAAGTGAGCATCCGTCGGCGGAAGAGAGCCTGGCGATGGGGGAAAATCAGGTACAGCCCCCGTCGACAGGTTTGGGAGAGTATCCGATGGAAGAGGGACTTGGAGATCAGGCCCAGAAAGGTTGGAGAAGGGTAGCGAATCCCTGGAGGGAGAACCCTGCAGGGATGAAGAGGGACCTGCAAGCTCTCTCTGCCCAGTGTTGGGGTCAACAGGCGAGTCCAATGAGAGAGAAGACCAAGCGGGTGCCAGGTGGTCCAGCATCTGACTTAGAGGTGATGGCCATGCGATCGACAGAGGAGCTGTCGACCGACTTACTGGCCGTGGCTGGGCTGATTGAAGCCGAGAAGCTAGAATCAGGCTGATTGGCCTGAGCTGGGTACCCAGTGGCGGAGCCGGAGGGTGACTTAGCGGCAGGGCTCGAAGCAGGAAACCCAGAAAGAACCTCTGAAGAGGCAAGCCGACTGCCCGCTAACCTCGGCGGGGGGTGGGGTAGGGCGTCTGCTCCACCGAAGCAGAAGGCGGCCCTAGAGATGGGGTACTCACGCAGGTGGAGGGGCCCACCCTGGTCGACATTGGCTGTCTGGCTAGACTTCCCCTGAGGAGAACAGCTCTGTTCCCAGCGCCTCTCCTTGTCCTTATTTTTCTTCTTTCTCTCTGGGTCCAGCGACAACGATCTTTCCCTCAGCTCCTGCAGCTCTTTTTCCATCGATGCCAGTCTCTGGGTCAACAAATGGGCATTGTGAGTCCTCTTGCGATGGGTGCGCATGGCCTGATTGAAGCCCTGACAAATGGAGCACTCGGTGGAGTTATGTTTAGGCCCCAAGCAGGGGACACACCGGGAATGGTCATCCCCACCTGAAATCTGCGTGCTGCACTTGGAGCACTTCTTGGGCTGAAGAGATGACATACACCGCTAGGATGCGAAGAAAAAAACAGAAATTTTAAATTCGTTAAGAAAAATGGAGGGCGACTGAAAGCTGTTCTACTGTGTTTGTTGAACCATACCATGGGACGGCAGGAAAGAACTAGAGGGCAGGGGACTGCCCCCTTTTATAGTCACGCTGACGTCTGTCACCTGATGATGGAGATGGTCCCCGCCGATGATTGCTGGCTACAAGTTTTTGCTGTGTGGTCCTGACTGTGGATGAAGGTGTACGTTTCATCTGGTGTCTGGCTGTTTGCTGCCATTTTGTCTGTTTGCTGTGGTGACGAAATGGCTGTTTGGCCTTAAATCTGGGGTGGTACATAGTATGGACAACCGCAAGGCTTTGCCCTTGTCCTAAACGCTGGTGATTATGTCCTGCGCGTCGCCCCCGAAGAGGACAGAACCCAGGAAGTGGGCATTCTGAATGGCCTCCTGGTCATCAGGTGCTAAGCCTGATACCCACAGCAAGGAATATCTTGAGGAAAATCGCTGTAGCGGTGCCACTGGCCAAGGAGTCCACTGCATCATGTCACCCTTAGTGAGTGGCGAAAGGCGACTTTAGTGGACCTGATAGTGTCCGCCAGAATGGTCTTGGACTCTTGAGTTCAGCATGGCATCAATAAAAGGCTCCAACTGACGAAATAGACTTCTGGTAGATGAGCATATGCGCCACGTAATTCAGGGTGCACATGACCAGTGTGGAGGAAGAATAGAATTTCCTCTCAAATTGGTCCAGCTGCCTCGACTCTGTCAGGAGGGGAGGTGCTCATGAGTCTCGGCATGGTGGACCTGTCATGAGCCGCCGTAATGACCAGCGAATCTACCTTTGGGTGGGCACTGAGGTGATCCTTCCCCCTCTGGTGTCCTGTCGGCCTTTTTTCCACCCGCCGGGGTGGAGGAAGGCATCATTCAAATGGTAGAAGCCAGATCTTCATGAGGCTCTAATCATGGGGGGTAAGGATGGGTGCTGTCTCCTGTATCTCCAGGTGCTCAGCTAGTCTCTGATGCTTGGGATCCTGTGAGTCAGTCTTCCACTCGTAGGCCTCAGCTATCTTTTTCAGGAGGTTTGTGAACAAAGGGTCCTCCGGAGGTTATCTGTGGGACTCCTTGGGCTTGGGCTCCTCTGGAGAAGGAATCTCAAAACCTGAAACTGAGGAGGAGGACCCAGACTCTGATTCCCACTCCGAAGAATCTAAGGACTGGATGACTGGATGAGAAACCTCTGAGACCTAAGAGGATACTGTCAGTGTGGTCCAGTGAAGGACCCAACCAAATCGGGCCTGATATAGACAGGCGCAGGTCCAGTGGAAAGGAGGACCTGTCAGTCTGATCTGGGTGAACCGGGGTAAAGCCTCTCATCAGGTGCCGTCTGTCCAGCTCCAAGACGAGCTGTGACTTGATCTCCGACCAACAGGACTATGGCTGAGGAGGTGGAAGGAGCTGATAGACTGAAAACCTGAAGAGAACCCCGGCATTGGGTACCCTGACGTATGGTACCTGTGCGTCGGGTAACCTGGGCAAGGAGTAGGTAGGTGCATACCCCGGTGTCATAAAGACTGATGTTGGATAGCCTGATGGAGGGTAACCCAGCGTGTAATGAGGTGCCGGGTAACTGGGCAGAGTGTAGCCAGAGAGAGATGTTGTGGGACCCAGCAGGGGACCCTGAAACTCTGGCCCAGAAGGACAGGGTCAGGCAGTGGACTAACGGGTGGTAAGCTCGGCGTCAGCACCCATGGCCCTGCCGAAAGAACCAGTGGGTAGGGGTCAGAAAGGTTGCCCCGGAGGTCAGACTTGAGATCCTGCGGTGACCCAGCAATAATGTCACCTGATGGATGACCCCCCATCTCCCGCTGATCTGGGGAGGGCGGAGGAAGATCCTCGTAGGGAGAGGAGGGGGCAACCTGCTGGGGAGACCCAATCGGTGAAGGCTGCAACAAGACCAGCAGCTGGCTCTCGTCTCGCTGGATCGCTGCTGGGTCCCGCATCGAAACCGCAGCGGTCGGCGGGTCCGATGACCGCTTATCGACCTTGGCCGTGCGGACACCAGAGTCTCTGGTGCCCAACTTATCAGCCCAGGCCGGGCGTTTATCAGGGGGTCCAACGAGCGGCTTATCGGCTCTGCTTAACTGCTTAGACCCCATAGTAGAGATGGGTCTAAGAGTGGAGGAGGCTTTGGACTCGGCCGAGGAGTCCACAGTCACTGTGACCAGTGGTGGCGGGGGAACCAAGGGCGGCTCCTGGGAAGGTGGGGCAGACTTGGAAGCAGCAGCACTTCTCCTGGAGGAAGAGGGCTGTGGGAGAGAGGGGGACCTATCATGGTCCTGGTGTGTTTCCTTGTCCCTCTTATGCTTGTGAGAGTCCGTAGGTGAGGATGAGGCGCTTCTCAGCTTCTGCAGCTTTTTTTTTCCATTGTGGCCATCTTTTTTAGCAGGTGGGTCTAGAGGGCTTGCTGGCAGCACTTCCATGGGGCCTGGTTGAAGCTCAGGCAGGCCTCATAATCCTCGGTCCCGTGCTCCGGGCCCAAGCAGAAGAGGATAAGGGAGTGGGAATCCTTGTGCAGGAGCTCCGTACCTCAAGAACTGCAGTTATTTTTATGCGACTCGATGGAAGACTGAGAATACATGCACAAAACTGAGATTTAAACAACAAAGAAAAAAATGGATCCTCATCCAAAAGAAGGCGGTCAACCTGCAGCGGTGATTTCCGCGAGGTCCGACGTGCACAAGTCGATGGCGAGAAAAAACTCCATTTGGAGTTCTCCAGAACTGGAAGGTGGGCATGGGGACCACCCACTATATAGTGTCACGCTGACGTCAGTCACGTGACTTCAGGTGGGCAGTCCCCTGCCAGACACTGCTAGCTAAAGTTTCTGCGTGGTCCTGATGCCAGGGGGCACAGTCCTCAAGGTTATTACTGCAAGAGCCATCACGAAGTAAGATCTAATAGCCCTGCCAGAGACCTGCAGGTCATTATTAATATCCTGCACATCAGTACCAAAACTTTTGTGACCCACAAAAGGGGCATTCAACACCTTTTGCTGGACATCAGCAGCAAAGCCAGATATTCTAAGCCATGAGTGCCTTTTAAGACAAATGCTAGTGGCAGCTGCTCTGGCTGTAGTATCAGCTATATCATAGGTGACTCAGAGGAGATGCTCACTAACATCTTCTGCGGCTTGGAGAATTTTGAGAAGCTCCGGTCTTTGGGAACTCTCAGCAAGGGCCTAAACATTAGTCTTGCCCTTCCTCTAGAGGGTGTTCTGGTACTTGATCATATGAGACAAGTAGTTGGCAATCCTAAGGCCCAAAGTCCTCTTGTCCAGAGGTCAATCCTCCGAGATTCCCGGGGGCAAGGTGTTGGGCACCCTGGACCTGTCACGAGCTGCCTTGATTACCACTGCATCTGCCTCTGGCTGGACTAGAAGAGAGACCCCAAGGGCACCTGTTAAACCTTATCAGACGTTATGGGCATGACAGGTTCCAAGTTGGGCCTATGACTGACAGCATCCTGCAGTGCTGGAAGCAGAGGAGGAGGAATAACTTTGGGTGGAGATTCTGGGATCTCCATGAAATCCACCAGGTTCCTCCTTGTGACATCCTCCTCCTCAGTCTGAAACCCCATAGCTGAGGAGAGGTTCTTCATAATATTAAAGGAGGCGTGATCTTCGGGGGGAGGGGGGCGCGCCTGGGGTATGTTTGAGTTCTCACTCCTGGAGGAGACAGTACACCTGTCAGAAGTATCGATCCCATCTTCCTCTTCATCAGGGAGGATGGGATCAGGGTGATATTCCTCCTCTACACCAGCCTGTTCAGCAGCAGGGACCGACAGCTTGAGTACTGATGGCTCTTTGGAGGGCGCAGGGCTGATAGGTCGAACTGACATCGACAACCCAGCAGTGCCCAATGGCAAGGGTAACGAAGACCCATGCCATGGAACAAACTATTGGATGAAAGCCAAAGTTATGGAAGTGAGAACTGCACTGAGGTTGATGGCAGGGTAAGGAAATGCTGTCGACATAGGTATTGAAGGAGAGGTCAAAGGACCCGGCTCCAATGAACTGCCACCAGCCGTTGAGGCAGTGAAGCCCAGCGCCTGTGATTTCGTGGTTAGAGAGGTCATGATGGCGGGGTGGGGGCCAATGACCAGGAGGCAGATGGCCCCTATACAGCCCGAAGAAGGCCAGGAGAACTCTACCTGGGAGGCCTAATAACAGCAAAGGCCTGCATGGAGAGAAGAGTCAAAGCTGAAGCGTTCGACATTATGATCCCAGAAGAAGTGGAGGCAGAATCCAACGGGAACTGGGATCGCCGTTGGGAGGAACTGTCCCTTTAGGCCTGTTCTTGTCCAGATGAAGATGTTTCCCCAAGGGCTTGTCCTGGGTCTTGGTGGTCTGAGAGCCTGAAGAGGACACCGGGGACTGGGAGGGTTAAAGAAAGAGGGGTCCTCGGGGGGTGGGAATGGAAAACGGGGGTGTATTTGACCGAGTCCTCGAGGAGACAGTAGACCTGTCAGAGGAGTAAACCTCAATGTCTTCCTCAGGGAAGATGAGATCAGGTTGATATTCCACCTCTGTGTCAGCCTGTTCTACAACAGGGAGCAACAGCCAGAAAACCCAACGGCTCTCTAGAGGCTGCAGTGCAGACAGGTTGAACTGGCACCAACAATGAAGCAGCGCCTGACAGTAGGGTGATGAAGGCCCAAGCAGTGAAACAAACCGTTGTATGAGAGTAGAGGTTACAGAATTGAGAACAGCATTAAGATCGACAGCAGGATAAGAAAGCATAGTCGACACAGGATCAATGGAGACGGTGAAGAACCCAGCTCAGATGAACCGTCACTATCTGTAGTAGGTGCGGTGGAGCTCAGTGCCTGTGAACCTCACGATTCAAGAGGCCTCGACGGTGGGTCTAGGGTTGACTACCCTGAGGCTGACGGCCACTCCAGAGCCCTAAAAAGGCTGGAAGAACTTTCCTCTGTGGGGGCCAGATAGGAGCCAAAGCCTGCATGGAGTGAGGCATCGATGCATAAGTGTTTGACAGTGCAATCCCAGGAGAAGAGGAGGAGGAATCTAAGGGGGATCAGGACTGCCGTCAGGGACAATGATTCTTGGGCCGGTCCTTATACCGACGAGAGTACTTCCCTGAGGTCTTGTCCAGGGCCTTGGTGGCATAAGAGCCTGAAGAGGACACTGGGGACTGGGAGGGGGGTGCCCCGGAAGACACCTGCACTGTGCTAGCTGCCTACTACTCCATGAGGAACTTTTGCAGTGCTTTCTTGCCGCGTCGCCAGGAGGTGAGGTTTAACTTCAGGCAAAGCTTGCAGGCAAGAGTGGTGTGACCAGACCTGAGACAGCAGACACTAAGTTCATGGTCACTGGATGAAGAACTCTTTCCGCAGCAGCAGTGACAGAAAAGAGCCGATGGAGTAGTTCTCTACATACAAAAATAAAAGGAATCACTTTAAAATAAAGTGATTCGAATGTTCTAACAAAATAAAAGGTGAGCAAAATTTTGGCGGTTGACTGAGCGACTAAACTTCTGCAGAGTCCATGCATGAATGGTTGAAGGTGGTAAAGAACTGGGGGGGGGGGGGGCTGCCCACACTTATGTAAGGCTGTGATGGAGCCTGACATCAGCTTCGGCGGCCCCTACTAGACTGCTGCAGAAAACCTTCAGTATGATCCCAGCACCTGACAGCTAGTTCCATAGGTGTGACCTGATGACAGAGAGATCCCTGCTGATTGAAGAATTCAAGATGAAAATACTGAAAAAAGAAGTTGGAAAAAACTCTGGCTTATACTGTGCACAGAGCTACGAAGGAGAGACTGGACTCTTTCAGCAGAAAAAAGATCTGACATCACAGGGCAGAGCTGAGGTGTAGACCACCTAGGTGGGTGGGAGGAGCTTAGGTTAAGAATGGTCTAGCTTATCTTAAAGGGAAAGGAAGACTGCCTAAGTGTCGATAGTGCACCATACATCCACGTCCCTAGAAACACATTTCCCACAGCCTGGACGCTTGGAAAAACCACCTTACCTTAGTCATATCCTCTGTTGAGGGCATTTGTTTCTGCACCACTGCCTACTGCTGCTCCTTTGCATGAGGATCAGCATGGCTATGTTTCTTTTTAATTTTTCTTGGCAGACAGGTTCCAGCACTTGCTCTGAGGCTTTTACTTGCATTTTTTGCCATTACTGAGATCAGGGTTCCCCCATCGGACACCCTGATGTCTTTTCCATTCTTTCTGACCCTTTCTGATGGCTCAGCAGCTTTATCTTTATCTGTCCCCTTTGACTGGGACTGCTGCTAATGAGAAGAACCACCCTCTGACGCATGCTTTCCACCATTATTAGGAAGCCTTTATTGTGCTTTCGTGACACAGAGGCAGACTGAGAAGCTGTACATTTTTTAAAGCCCTTTTCTTTTTGGTTTAAGGGCAAAGCATTTTACAGAGTTCACAGCTGATGAAATCACGACCTGGACCCAGGCACTTTAGATTAAACTTGTGGCACTCTGCCTTTACCAAACACTTTATACAATTTTTGAAACCTGTGGGCCCTCTTTTTTTAGGTCTATCAGTTATGCCGAATACTGACAAGACATGAAAGATCGAGTATTCAGTTCCCAGTCAAAAATGTGGTGGATTATAATTTTTTTACCTAAAAAAACAGTATGGAAACCCATGTTAAACAAGCATTTTTTTTTTGTTACTCAAAACACAGTTGATTCCCTCAGGTGGAAACCACTGTGCCATGTGGCGTTCTCCATTTCCTAGAAACTGGAGAAACTGCAAAAATTATGAAACCTCTAAAAATGATCACCCTTACTAATGCAGAGTAATCAAAAACTAGCTTTGCTTATAAAATAACAAGCAATATAAATAAACCATAAAAGTAGGAGAAGACTGGAAAGCCGAAGCAGTCGTTGGGGCAACTGCTCTGTTCAGCAGAGAAACAAATCTGATGTTAGAACAGCAGGGAAAGCATGACCACAGTGCAGAGTCTGAACTTGTATTCTAAATTCTACAATTTGCATAAAGTTCTATCCCCATGGAAGCACACTCCTACGGACTGATGCCATCAACTCAAGGCATCTCACTGATGGATTCCTGTTTGAACTGCACCGGTTCCATGGTTAGCTTGTTCCATAGCTTTACCATTCTCTGCATAAAAAATGCTTTGTCACATTACCCAATTCTATCCCTCCATTAAAAGTGTAGGGCACGCTGCCTTCCCTAATCCACCTTGTCTTTTGTCCAATCCCTTTAAAGGAACACTGTCAATACTTCTTGTTGAAAAAAGCACAATTTATAATTTCTCTAAAATTCATTGATATTGATGTTTTTTTTCATTTGCTTCCTTTATTAGTAGGACTAAAATGCATGCTAATGGTATAATTATACCCAGCCTTGGTTTGTTTCAAATTCTTGATCTACTTTAACTACATTAGGAAAACCCCTTCAAAAGTCCAGCCACTCATGATGCATTGGTCTCCAGTCTTCCCACTGCATCCTGAGTGGCAGGGCTGTGATGTGGTGTTTCCAAGTCCAGGAAAGATGTAGTGCGAGCTCATTTAAGACCGTAAACGAACATATTTTGCAGTGGTAACACCGGTGTGGTGGGCAGTCAGTTTTTCACTTTTAAAAAGATAAAAGAATCATAATCAAACTATCAGCTACATCAGCAAGCTCTATGTGACCAACCATAATGTGTTTTTTTAACTAAACACAGTTTGAGGCTTAAGAGGTTGACAGTGTCCCTTTAACATTTCCAAAAATGAAATAATTATCTCCTCAATATTGGATCTAATTGTAAGATATGTAATACAAAAATCAACAGGTTATCAATTTGCTAAACTGCTATCCAGATTAGCTGCTCTCACCAACCCATTCTACTGATTTGTTTTTTTTGGTTAAGAAATGAAATGCTACAATTTAATGTGAGGCATTACACACCAGCAGGCAGTAACCCAAAATTTAAGCTTATGCATACCCTTTTCAAATGGTGCTTAAATAAGTCACAACCCAGGTGTTACCTCAGGTTTTCCATTTATTTTTTAGAGTTTCCATGTACAAAATCTGCAGTGTGTAAAATGGTTTCAAAGTTACAAAAAAAAAAATCAGAAAAACAATTTTGAAAAGAATAATTTACTACTCTATACACACTTCTGTTAGTTACAAATACCAGTATTTTGCTACTTTATTAAACAATTAGAAAACATGATTTTTCCTCAAAATTTATGATTCTGTTAAGAGTAACGTGCAGAAAGATGCTGGTTAGTGTTGATTGAGTCACATAAAAGTAAAGATCTCATAAACCATCCACTATTCAGTTTGTGTATAAAATCAGAGCATACAGTACACAATGATCAACAGTTTTACAGAATGTATAAACAGTGACATTCATATCACACAGAACTGATGCTGAATTAACTATATGACTTCACACAGTCATAGAAACAAACCAAAGCAAATAAGAGTAGCAATTACACGATTTAAATTTGGACAGGTGGAGGTTTCAGTTCTCGGTCAACTACAAACAAAAGGTTTCTCAAAGTGAGGCCTTTCTAGTCTTCAGTTACTACTGTACATAGCACTCCGTAAGAGGCTTGTAAACTTGCAATGGCTGTAATGTAGCTGAACATCACTGTCACTGCTGGCTGTTTTGAGGTTCTAGGACAAAGAAACTGAAAAAAGCTGTATACTGTACCCATGACATGGCTTAGTACATGTTAAGAGCTTGTACACAGTAAATCGGAAAGCTGGTGATCATATAGTAATCACACAGGGCCAACTGCAGGACCTGCTATTAACAGAAAGAATGACCTGTCTACATTTCTCAAGAGTTGAAAGGCACTCAGGAGAGTGGGCCTCCTTAATACCTAACCCCCCCGATACAGTTTTAAGAACTTAGTGCACGTACACAAAAAAAGATTTATTTCATAATTGGTGTCCAGTACCTTCACACTATCTAGTTAGCAAAGCTCTCACTTGTACTAGGTAAAGGAGGGTTTTTTTCTTTTTAAACAAAAATAGCACACTTTTTGGTACACAGCCTAAATTTGAGCTTTAAGAGGTAATACATTTGAGTGAGGTTTCCATGATAAAATGCAACAATGTCAAATGGAACTATGGCACTTGTCAACAGACTCATGTTACTGCTGTTGTCAACGCTTCAGGTTTCTTTTAGCAACAGAATTTTCTGAGATCTGATTTTAAGCTCTATATCAAATAAAACTTAGGTTCTCTGTGCAGTTTGTGTACACGTGACATGGCATCACTATGGGCGTGTGGTAAAGTCTCAACAGAGCATGCAAGGTGCTATACCTATTTCTACAGTCACAGCTGTCTGCAAGTTTTGTGCAATCATATAGCAAATTCAGCTGGAAATTCAGTTGCAGAAGAAATCCATTCTCTATACCCGCTCCCCGCTACAATCAGAGTTGCATATCTGCTAGTGCTTATTTTGAAATCCTTAGCTATACAAGTTGTACAAACGTTAAAAAGACTACTGTAATTTAAAAACAATTCTGTACACAAGATAATACACAACTTAAAAATGAAAACTGCATAAAATCATTAGTGTTCATAAAATGAATACTCAAGGCCACAACCTTTAAAAAAAAAAAAAAGGCTAAAAAATCCTGAAACAGAAAGCCAAGTGGCAATGTACAACATCCTGTAGTGTGTTACAATCACGGTGGATGATAAGGGAGCAAGTCTGGCTTGCTGGGTTCCATGCTGTGAAAGACAAATCCACTTTAAGAAACTACCAGCTTCCCCACAGCCCATTTTTATTGCCATCTAAATTCAAACCTGATCATTTGGCAGGTCGTCTAGAGCACTTTAAGAATAGGTCTCGCGCACTACAGAAAGGAGATTTAATGCTCACCAATGTGAAGACACCTAAATGTAAAGAACAGGCAGCTGCTTTCATGAAGACAGTGAGATTAGCACCCGAAATCCAAGAAAAAGGCCATAAAAGCACAGTGAAAATGGTCAAAAACATACAACACAAAGACAGCACAATTTATTTTAATCTTCAGCTACCGCTTTGATGATCGAGCTGCTAAGGTTTAGTTATTAGTATTCAGAACCTTTTCTGTACTTCATAGTGTCATAAAAAGGAAGTAACTGCTTCAAAACACTCCAGCATTTAGTATAATCCCTATCTTCCTGATGCACAAGACTGAGCGATTTAGTAATAAATATTTGCTGGTTGCTGCTTTTGATAAAGTGGTAAAAGGTAAAACAAAACAAAACCTTGCTTACTTCTCGAGTTTCATAACTGTAAACGCCATACTCCGCCAATGGAAAATCTATACTGTAACAATTTTGAAGCTGTGCAAATCAACAGTGGATGAACAGGGCTAATAAAGCTTTATCAGGAAGGGCCAGTTCCATAAAAATAATACAAATCAGAGGACAGGACCTACTTACAACTGTGCATAAAGAACGCATTCTTTATAACAGATTAGGGATTAAGCTTTTTAAATCAGCCATGCAAGCATGATCCTACAAGCCATAAGAAATTCAATGGCAGAAATATAGTCAGTAATACTAAACAGGACCACAATACGCAGATACTTTGGTGGGATGGGGCAGGAAAGCCATTTCTTCCCAGCTATGACAGGGACATTGCAGGTAAACAGTTCAGAGCAGAGCGTATTCCTTGTGCATTAACTAGGGCCAATGATGAATTAGTTATTTTGATAAAAAATTGATTAAACTATGGGAGTGCTGGCTTGGAGTTTTCTCTCATTCTAAAATACAGTATTCTCCCACCAAATCTCTGTTAGCAAGATATAGAGCAAATGCAATCTTGAGACAAACTGGATTCCCCTATGTCTCTGTAATTAGTTCACCACAAATGACCTAAATTAATGAAGAAAAGTCTCTCTGCAATTTTCCAGTGACCCAGCTAAAATGGAATAAAATACTTCACAGCTGGCAAAGTAATTGCTTTCTGCCAATCTGAGCAGGTAGACAGGCAACGTTTATAATACTAGGGATACCCGGCTCTTACAAACTCCACTGACATCTGCATTTGCAGGAGTCTCACAATACAGTTGTTAGAAATCTGCATGCAGGAAACAAAGATGTCAAAAGCACAGAGACAACTGTGATTTACAGTTCGGAGAAAACTGTGTGGGTGTTCAAAGTCAGATGCTGTAAGGCAAGCATCCTCCAAGAGACTGAATATGCTTAACATCACAGCTGTCCCAAATACATAAAAACAGGCCCAGAAATACGAGTTCTTGTCCAAGTCTGTAGATGTTTAGTCAAGCCTCCAGCGTCCCAAATGAAAATATATATATTTATAGATGTACATTATTCCTGGCCAGCCTTTCCCTTCCACATAAAGTGCAGATGATAAGTACCCCATGTCCAACATCTGCTTTTACTCTATTTTGAGTTTTTTTTTATTTCAGTTTTTAAACTGATGTTTCAGACTGCAACCGGAGAACAAATTTATGAGATTTTGGGTCAACGAATTCTTCAGAGAGTTTGATGAATGGGATTTTCTTCACATTCACTACAAGACTGAAGTCCAAGCACTTAAGGACAAAGACCATTCCATCCTTTAATCCATTGGTAACAGCCTCCTCACTTACGAGTGTCCACTGTCTGGCAAACCAGCGGTTTTTGTCATACTGAAGAGTTGGACCTGGATTGAGGTAACGTTCCAGGAAACCCTAGGAAGGGAAAAAAAAAGTCTGAATTTTGTAACAGCAATATTCATTTAACAGCTCAGGCAAATATACAGCAATTACTGATTTGGCATTTCTGTCACAGTTGTACATCACACACTGACATTGTGAACACACAGCTGTGACCTTCTTGCCAAACTGGATTGATTTTCTGTGGAAAACTTAGCAATAGGCAATTTATAAGGCCTTACATTGCACCATGATCAACTGACATCCTCGGGGCAGGCAGCTCCTGACAAGGAGCTGTCTGCCTGAGGACATAAATCAGCCACAAGAAAAAATTACTCACCTTAGTAATTGCTTTTCTTCTCATGGAGTCTTGCTATATTATAACATTAGCAGTCAGCCACTGCAGCTGAACTGCCCCGGAGAGGAAGGAGTTAACTCCAGAGGATCTGGAGTTCTACAGCGCGAGGGCGCTGTGCCCAAAGCTCTATCTGGCAGTTTCAAATGAAACTGTCAGATCTTTACGAAGCTAACATCAAAGAACAGAAAGTCTGTGTGGAAAAAAACTACACTAGCCCATGGCTACCTACTAGTAGTAGTAACAACAATATAAACAACAAAGAAACACCCAGAACCATAATAACAAAAATTGATGGTATTATGGTTCGTTTTACCACCCTTGACAAGCACATTATGAACCCCCCCTTTCCCCCAAGACTCAAGTCCAGGAAGGGGGCAATATAAATAACCTAAATGAAAGCAACCAGATCCCTAACCCAAAGGAAAGAGGGTAAAGGGATAACTACAATGGCATGACACAGTGCTTGCACCAATTCGCCACCCCTACCCAAGTAGAGGTTCTGAGAGGGGCAGGAGGGAGGGTGGTTATAAAATAGCAAGACTCCATGAGAAGAAAAGCAATTACTAAGGTGAGTAATTTTTTCTTCAAACACCATGAAGTCTTGCTATATTATAACATTAGCAGATTACACAGCAGTACCTCCATGGAGGAGGGTCAGAACCTACTTAGGAAATAGGCTCTGAAGCACAGCTGTGCCAAACCGAGCATCTCTCCTGGACTGGACATCCAGGGATAATGCTTAGTAAAGGTATGAACTGTCTTCAGGTAGCAGCTTGACAAATCTCCAAATAGGAATGTCCCTAGCAGCAGCGCCTAAAGAAGCATAGCTGTACCCCCTGGTGGAAGTGGCCCCTCAATCCTGAGGGGTACTCTACCTAGTTTCTGATAACAGAATTGGATACAAGAAACAATCCACCTTGCAATTGTTCTCTTAGTGGCAGGTTTTCCTTTGCCAACCTCGCCATAGGTAAGAAACAGTTGGAGGGATTCGAACCTATGACCTCTAGTGCGCTCTAAATAGTAGCTTAAGGCTCTTTTGACATCCAAGCTGTGCAGTCTCCTCTCACCTGAGGAAGAATGCTCAGTGAAAAACCTGGGAGAGATAGATTGATTCAGGTGGAAATCAGAAACCACCTTAGGCAAAAACTTTCTACTAGTCCTAAGGACTACCTTATCTCTGTGGAAAGAGATAAAATCTTCTTCCACTGACAGGCCTGTAACTCACTTATGCGCCTGGCAGAGGTGATAGCTACTAGGAAAAACGGTTTCTAAGTTAAATACTTGGAGCTCTGCTGAAGACAGAGGCTCAAGGGGGTTGCATTAACTGAGCAATGCAAATATTCAGGTCCCAGGCGGGAGCTGGTTCCCAAGGAGGTTAGTATGAAGTAACCCTTTAAAAACTTGGAGAACACAGGGTGAGAAGAAGGGAGGCAGGCTTCCCTGCTGACACAAAGCAGAGACAGCTGCCAGATGAACCTTCAGGGTAGCTGGTCTAAGGCCTAGGGAATTCAGATGGACCAAATATTCCAGAAGTATGGGAAGATCAGCAGATTCTGGGATAATCTGCCTCTCAGAGCACCAGATGGAAAACCTCTTCCACTTAGAATTATAAGTGGCCTAGTGGAAGGCTTCCTAGAAGCCTTTAAAATATCCATGACACCTTGAGAAAGGTGTAAGTCAGCAAATTCTAGCTCCTCAAGAGCCAAAGCCTTGGTGGAGAGTTGAGGTCCGGATACCACAATCTCCCCTGTGCACAGGCCAGTAAGTCGTGGACTCTGGCAGGCTCAGGGCAGGTGGACTGCCAAGGACAGAAGCAGAGGTACCAGGGCTGTCTGGCCCAATCTGGGCAATCAGAATCACTCTGCAAGGTTGAGATCTGATTTTACTAGTACCCTGAAAAGAAGAGGAAAGGCATACAGGAACTTCCCTTTCCAGTCCAACAGAAAGGCGCCCAGAGGGACTGAGCCCAGTATTGGAGGCCTGCAACAGAAAAGAGGAAGTTGATGGTTGTCTGGGGCTGCGAAAAGATCTATCTGAGGAGTGCCCCATCTGGCAAAACGGACCCCAGCACTTGTGGATTCAGAGCCCATTCGTGATGGCCCTGAGAAATTCTGCTGAGCGTCCCATGGGCATTGTCCTTCCCTGGGAGGTGAACCGCTATCAGGGAGGTGTTCAGGGAGTACGCCAGAGACCACAACTTCATTGCTTGGTGCACAAGCCTGAAGACAGAGTGCCTGTTGATGTACCACATTGTGGTGGTATTGTCTGTCCTGACTTGAACCACTTTGTTCTGGACAGAATCTGAAAACACCCGAAGAGCTAAAAAGACAGCTCTGAGTTCCAACAGATTTATGTGGAGCAGAGATTCCTGAGGAGACCACACTCCCTGGGTGGCAAGATCGCCCAGGTGAGCCCCCCACCCTAACAGGGAGGCATCCGTGGTGAGGGTGAGGGTGAGGGAGTGAGAAATGGGAAATGAAGGGAACCCTGTCTTAAATTGCTCTGGACCTGCCACCAGTGGAGGGCTAGGATCAGAGTTTGAGTAACTGGAACCAACTTGGTAAGGGGTCCTTCCTTTGAGACCAATAGGCCCTCAAATGGAACTGAATGTCCCTCATCTGGAATCTTGCTCCCTGCCGACAGCTGTGGAAGCAGCCATGTGCCCAAGGAGTTGCAGAAATGCCTTGCTGGTCGGAGACCCGCGAGGGTAAAGGAGGATGCCAGGCGATGAGTCTGTCCACCCTTTCCAGGGGAAGAAAAGCCCTGGCTAACCTTGTGTTCAATTCTGCGCCTATGAAAGTTAGGACCTGAACTGGTTCCAGAACTGACTTTGGTAAGTTTAGCAGGAATCCCAGGGAAGTGAGAAGCTGCTGGGTGACTTGCAAATGGGTTTTCACCTGACCTGGAGACTGACCCACAATGAGCCAGTCGTCCAGGTAGGGAAACACAGCAACCCCTTGCCTTCAAGTGAGCCACTACTACAGCGTAGACATTTGTGAATACCCTTGGCGCAGAGGTCAGGCCAAGGGCATTGCCCTGAACTGGTAGTGGCCTGAGGGCAGTTCAACCTGAGGTACTTTCGGTGAGAAGGCCTGATCAGAACATGAAAATAGGCATCCTTGAGGTCCAGGGAAGCTAGCCAGTCCCCTGGCCTTAGGGAAGGCAATATCATTGCCAGAGTCAACATTTTGAACTTTGGTTTCAAAAGATGCTTGTTCAGGTACCTTAAATCTAGAATGGGCCGCCATTCTCCTGTCTTTGGGGTAAGAAAGTATCTTGAATAAAGCCCTTGCCCTGATGGCAAGGAGGAACCTTTCCACTGCTTTGCAGTCCAGAAGAAGAAACCTCTGCTTCCAAAGCAAGGGCTTCTGAAGGATTTGCAGGTGGAAAATGTCTGGCTCTCATCTTTGGAAAGTGTTTGAAGCTGAGAACCAGACCCTGGCCTATTACCTCCAGAACCCATCTGTCCAGAGTTAGGACAGCCAGTTCGCTGAAATAGGCCAACCTGCCCCCCACTGGTACAGGAGAATCGGCCCTGGGCACCCCATCAGGGTGCCTGCTTAGCAGCAGCCTTAGGCTGAGGGGAGGGGGACGGTCTACTTGTGCCTCGTCTACCCCTGCCTCTGAAGAAACCCCTCTGCGAGACAGCAGAGGAGGCTTGAAATTGGTAAAAAGGCCTGCCCCTACCTCTGGGAGCATGCCTTTGTGGCATGGCATGCTTCTCCTTAGCCTGGGCACTTTTGTAGGTAGTTCTGTATTCATCCATCTTTTTCATATAGTTTTCTGTTTGCTCCCCAAACAGAGAATTTCCCACTACAGGAAAATCCATAGCCTTTGACTGGGTATCTTGGGACAGATTAGTACATCTGAGCCATGCCAACTCTCAGAAAGCTACAGAAGTGGCCATGACCCTAGAGGAAACATCATTAACATCAACAGCAGTATGAAATTGAACTTTAGAGGCTTCAATGCCATCAGCAGCCACCTGTTCCAACTCACTAGCCAGCTGGCCATGGGCCTGCTTGGCTAACTCTGTGTCCCACCTAGATTTCTGATATCTAGCCACATAAGCCATATAATTTGCCTGCCTGAGTCCCAAAGAAGCTGCCATATACTGTTTTTTGCCATGGCATCAATCTTCCTGGAATCCTTATCAGGAGGATGTGAGGCCAGAGGAATATTAGCCTTGTCACAGGCTGCAGCTTGTACCACACCTACATGACTACACTGTTCAGTAAGGAAGTCTGTATCCGAGCCTGACAAAGTATACCTTCTGTCCATTTTTTATCTACAGGAGGGACAGAATGAGGATTTTTAAAATCTTTGTTGTTTGCTTCCTAAATGACTTATGCAAAGGAATAGACAACCTCCTAGACTCTGGAATATCCATCATTTCCACAAAATCAGGCTCCTCTTGCTCATCCACAGCCTCCTCTAAAGGAAGCTGGAGGGTTTCTAGCAACCTTTTGTAAAAATAAAGAAAGAAGGGACTCAGACAGAATAGGAGGAGATTCTAAAGGTCTGTCTGGAGAAGTGTCGGTTCAATGGGCACGTCCAGACCCCCAGCCACACATATATTGATCAAATTCCTCCTCCTCCTGTGGTTCATAAAAATCCTCAACTTCAAAATCCTGAACCACTGGACTGAATCGAACCAACCTTTTACCAACTGTTGGTGGTTCTACAGATCCCTGAGACAGTGACTGGACAATCTGAATGGCTTTAGCTATCTCTGCAGCAGTTGGAGACACAATTTTGGACCCCAAACCTACTGATTTCCTTGTCTTTTACTAGGACTGGTTCCTCTGAACCAGCCTTTCTTTGCCAGAGGAAGTCTCGTCCTGGTCAGAGGGCACTCCCTCTGGTCCAGTGGGTACTGGACCAGGCTGGCCATCCGGTCAGCGGACTTTGCCTCTCGCCCTGAGCCGCCCAATCTCTTTTCCAGGGTGGCTGCAGGAAATTTTACACACCTGGCAGTCTGACAGGAGGTGGTCAGCCCCCAGACAATAAACACAGTGTGTGTGGGCTCAGCTTTGGCAAAGGCCTCCCCACAGACATCACAGTGTTGAAACCCAGTGGGCCGGTTTTTCTTTTGGGTTTCTCAGACATAATGCCAGCTCTAACCAAAACTTGCCTTTTGATGGCAGTGCCAGCAAGACACCCTTATCGGTTCCTAACCGTGTCACGGTATTTGAAAAACCGTTATAATTCTGTTTTTTTTAGAACCGATAAGAACCAGGAACCGCACTCTAAAACCCACTGTACACTTTTAAAATGCAGAAATAACAAACCGATCGGTTCAAAACCGAACCGATAATTAATTTTCCACACAGACTTAAAATTTAGTACTTACGGTTACCAGATAGAGCTTTAAAACCGAAATGCGGTAAAAATAATGACTTTTGCCGGTTCAAATGAACCGAAAAATACTCGCTTGAACAGAGAATGAACCGAGCTGAAGGAGCTGATCTCCGGAGCGACTGTTCAGTGAAGCGGAGTAAAGAATCTGACAGTTTCATTTGAAACTGCCAGATAGAGCTTTGGGCACAGCGCCCTCGCGCTGTAGAACTCCAGATCCTCTGGAGTTAACTCCTTCCTCTCCGGGGCAGTTCAGCTGCAGTGGCTGACTGCTAATGTTATAATATAGCAAGACTTCATGGTGTTTGAATGTTTATTTTTCTACCCAAGGATTATTAAAATATTTAACTAACAAAGCAGTTGGCAACACTTCCTAGTTTCCCTGAGCCACTAACCACCCGCTGCAGTGACACTGGCCTGAAAAATGTTATGATGAAACAAAGTGTGTGGGGGAAGGGGGGGTTTTGCAATGATACTAATAGGTAGATACTAACAGCGTGACTGGTGGCAGCGCAGACTTTATAGTGGAATTACAACTTCCTTACTAGTAATTCTCTCTCTGTAGGCTCAGTTCATGGGCATGGCAGTAAATGGAATGGACTGTCTTCCTCTCTCAGCTAGGACAGTTTGAAAAGTCTGAGAGGGATGATCCCATTTGGCCCCAAATTCCTATTTATAGACCTCCTCAGGTTCCACTGGCTAGATGGGATCACACTTTCCGTTTATAGGCCGGGAGGGGGCTGCTGACCCCGACACAATTTGTGATGGAGGTGAATGTTATGAAAAGCTCCGGCAGTTACAAGAAGAATTTGGACTCCCACCAGGGACCTCCATCAGTATGTACAGTGTGCAAACTTCATAGTAAGAGGCCTTGGTGTGGAGGGAATACAACAGATCCTTCCACAGGCAGCTTCTGAGGTTGGGGGCTCAGGCACCAGAGAACAGTGGTCTCATCTCCCAGTTATATACCATGCTGAAGGAGACAAGGGTAAACAAGCCATAGCAAACCTTTAATCCAAACAGGAAGGAGAGTGAACCTCCATCTCACCTTGAAGAATGGATTAAAGAGGGTACCTACAATTAGGAAGCAGGCAAGCAAGCAAGCGTTGGCCTAATGAGGCGCCGGAGTCTACTGGCGTCTGCGGACGCATCGGGTTTTCCGAGGGGGTGCCGGGAGGCCGGGTGCAGAGGTGACAGACGATGGGAGGCTGGGCTGGGGAACCAGCCAACGGACACTTAGGTGGGAGTCGCCCCAGGGGAAGCATCGCCTCTGATTGGGACTTCTGCCCATTGCTTCCAGAGGAAGAGGGTGACAGTCCCAGGTGCCGCCTTATTAGCGCCAGGCCCCTAACGTCAGAGTGGACTCAGCGGACATCCTGGCCGGGAGGGAGCAGACAGCGGCATGCCACCCGAAGGATCACCGCCTGAGCCACTAGGCTTAAGAGCCCCCAGGGTAATGGACTTAAGCTTGAGCTGCTGGGAGGTGAGGACCTCCACACCTGAACAGCCTCCTCCCAAGACCCAGGAGGAGGAGGGATCGCCGCCGCAGAGACTAAGAGCGGCCGTCTGCCTGGGATTTCTCCTTGTCCCTGAGCTTGTGTTTGCCGCTTGATTTCTTCTCTTTATGAGAATACAAAGGAGAGGATGAAGAGCTCTTGCGGTGAAGTTCCTTCTCCATAGTAGAAATCTGTTTCTTAAACAGAAAAGCTTTGAGGGTCTTCTGGTGCCAGAGCCACATGCGCTGGCTGAAATTACAGCAGTGCTGACAGGCCTCGATGTTGTGGTCCGGGCCCAGGCAGAACAGGCAGGCGAATGGCTGTCTTTATGTGGGATCTGCTTGCACACATGTACTTGAAGGGCGCTCTTGATCGATCAAGCTGAGAAGATGACTACAAGCACAAATCTGTCGAAATACTGTTGAAAAGGAAAATAAAGTCATTGAAAACGCGGTCAAAATGGCGGTCGACTAGCTGAAGGCACCCGAGGAAGTCAGACTAGCGCCGTTGACGGTGGAAAAAACTGGGGATGGGGAAATGAAAATTACGTACCTACCGTAATTCTTGATCTTCTCTTGTATCTTCACCATTCATTACTGCTCGGGTGTAGCCGGAGGAGTGCACCAGCCACGGGAGTTTTTTTTTTTGTTAGAGGAGTCGGCGCCCGACAGCGCCCGTCCAAGTGACACACCTCTGGCGGTGCACGGTGGCTGTTAAGCGACGCAGACTCCTCCTACATCCCAGTTGTTAGCCAGAAAGGCTAAATAAAGGCAAGAATAAAAGAACGAGGCTAGAGAGCTGAGGGATAGAAAAAGGAAAGGATATAAACTGTAAAAGGCATAAGCCGGTACAGGACAGAAAACAAGAGAGGATCTACCTAAAGGTCAAGAGGGTTCACTGCTGGGGCAGCTCCAAGGAGGAACAGATAAAAAAAAGGAAAGAAGAAGAAGAACAGGAAAAAGAAGACAGAGGGATGTTGGGAGGGAGAACTCTGCAAATCAGAGGTTGGTTTGAGGCTTATAAGCTCGGAACCAAGAACAAGGAGCAAGGATCTCACTGGATGGAATTTGAAAGAAGGTTCAACTGAGCCGTTTGAACAGTTTGGATACAAAAGACAGATTCTCTACACCTGCCGTCATCCCCAACCCTTTAAATTGTAGCTGAGAGCTCACAGACTGCCAAAGCAGAAAGTCTGTTCCGAAGGACAGCGCCTAACTTAGCAAGGAAAAGCATATCTAGCACTTTGTTAAGTGTCAACACCAAAGAGTGTGTGTGTGGGGTTAACGCCCCTAAGAAGGCACCCCTTTAGATAAAGAAAGAATGGAATCTATTGGACTCCCTGCAGACAAAGCGAAGATCGCCAACTCCAGAAGAGTAATGTAAGGACAGAGAAGTATCAGAGACTGACATAGGAGATCAGAGCTTGCCAGAAGGACCTTTAAAGGAGACAGAGCAGAAACTGGCTGGTCTCCTAAACTGTGAATTGAACAGCATGGCCAAGAGAAAGACCAATAAGTCACCCATAGGGGTAGTCAGAAAGAGTTCTCTGAGGATAGCATAAGTCCCACGTTCCCCTTCTCCTCAGAAAAGTCATCTGTTCAGACTAACAGACAGCATTTTTTTTTTTTTTGGCGTAAAGGCCAAAAGAAGGAAGGAGGAATGAGCAGGGAGGAGATGCCAGTAGGAGGCCCTAGAGGGGAAGGTGGGAGGGTATCAGTAATGAATGGTGAGGAAACAAGAAAGATAAAGAATTACGGTAGGTATGTAATTTTCATATCTTCCTTGTCAATCTTCACCATTCATTACTGCTTGGGTGAGTACTAAGCCCCCCACACAGGGCAAGAAAACCCTGAGGGAACAAACCCACAGCATCCTGTTGGTGGAAAACAGAAGGGAGAGACCCTGGGCTAAACCAACAAAAAGCCTAAGGCTGAGGAAAGCTATGAGGTGTCCCTCGAAGATGAGGAGACTGAGGAAGCCCCTGCAGAAGTCTCCTAGCTCTGGTTGAAAACAGGCGGGTCCCTCGGAAGGTGGAGCGAATCACCCTATGCCGGGCCAGGGGTGACAACCTTGATAGATGAAGCCATGCCATCTGCCTAATGCAGATCGCTGTCCCTGCAAGCCTGGAAGCCACCTCATTGGCATCGTAAGATGCCCTTGCCTGGTGCCCTGCCAGCTCCAGGCCTATAGCAGAGAGGGCAATGGCCTGTCTAGATTGCTCCGAGTCCAGCATTGATGCTAGGAGCTGAGATAGCATCAATCATAGATGCCTGTTGTAGGCAGCATGGTGTGCCTGATGAGATGTGATGCAGAGCATCGCACGAGAGGAAGAGAACACTCTTCTCCCCAACTGGTCAAACTGTAGAGAATCTGAGTCCAGCGGTCGGTCATGCGCAAGGCGGCACCCAGAAGGAGTCTCTAGGTATGCCAATCCCGAAGGCGGGTTGGGGAGAGAACCTAGGGACTCAGAAGGGGCACAATAACTCGTCCTACAGTCTGCCGGGGCTGGGATAGGGTCGGCTGGAGACTGCCAGGAACGGATAGACACCTCCTGGAAAGGAATAGCCAGGGTGGCACCACCAAATGTTGGGCACTGAATTCACTGAGGAATTCACACATCTCCGCTTGGTTTTGTCTCACCTACCAAACTAAATGTGAAGAACCCTCACCATCCTCGACAGGAAAGCGCTGATGTGGTGAAATTAGCGCTGGAAGAGAGGTGAGCAGAGGGTTCCCTCTCCCTCCGAGGAGGAGACGAGGATGATGGGAAACTCGAATGTCCACAGGACTCCTGCGGTGGTAGGGATAGGCGAAACACCCGCTCATGCATGCATCTAAAGTATGAGGGGAAGGCCACCGCAGTGCCTCTGAACGTCTCCGAGGATAATGGCCCTGTAGGACCGACATGGCCTGGGAGAGAGGGAGGTGACTGCAGAGGAATGGGAGAGGGGCACCTACGAAGAGGCAACTGTCCTCTGCTAGGGCTCTGTAATCCGGATGCGAACCTTGGCAGAGCCTGGAAGGGTGCCTGGGGCTGTATGGATCCAGAAAGACGGCCCACAGCAACACCATCGGAGTGATCGAACCCATGAGGGAGAGGCGGGGCTCGGCGCCGGCTCCTACCACACCCCAGTGGCAGGCAGAAGCCGGCTCACCTCATCGCGCCCCTCAACCCCTCGGACTCAGAGGACGCCTCCTCCTCGACATCAGTGACAGAGCCTGTTGATCCAGGAGTCTCCTGGGAAGCCCCCAAGACCGGGTCCCGATTCCACCCCGAGAGGGGGCGCGGCATCACCAGAGACGGTAGCTGCCACAGCCCCCTGAGGGAGAACAGCCCTCTCCCCAACCTCCACGCCATCTTCTCCCAAAGGCTCCCGGCCACACTCAGTCTGGGAGTCCTCAGAAGAAGACTGCTGTGGAGACTGAGGAATGGGCGCGCTGGGCCGCCTGACACCATGTCCCACAGAAGACTCCGATCCCGAAGAGTTGGGGAGCCAGGATGGATCCACATCCGAATCGTCCACTTCAGAGGAAGAGGCAATCAGCAGGACCTCAATACTGGCCACCCCAGGAGTCTCCCAGGAAACTGCACTGCGAGCGGCGCTGGTGCCACACCAGCACTCGAGACAACGCCCGAACCCAGTCCCAACCCGCCCGCAGCCCCAGCCGAGCCCCGGCACCGCCATGCGCCGGACCCGACACGCCGCTGCCAGTGGAATCGACTGGCCCACGGCGCCGGAGCCAACATGGCGCTGCTTGGGATCCGAGACAGTGCTGGAAAGTGGTGTCGAGGGTCCACCCACGCGGGCCCGGCAACCACAGGCTGCAACACTAGGGAGCCTGCACCTCTAAGAGGCGACTGCCGAGGCAGTGTCTCCACCAGCGGACCCGAAGGGATCAGCATTCCTCCGACGCCGCAAAAAGAGGCCTCCTCAGCAAGACTTGAAGACGAGGAGGCCTCCTCCTCTCCAGACCGTATAAACCTGGGAGGGAACCCGGAGGAAGGGTCTAAAGTTCTTACCTGGGAGGCCAGAGAGCGACGCCATCCTCCAAAAGACAGCAGGGCCTTGCGATCTAGAATGCGCGGACTTCGAGAACATGGTCTATCGAGAAACAGGTGTCGATCTGTCCATATTATGGTTAGGTCCCAGGCAACGAAGACAAACATGTCGGTCCGTGACAGAAAAATGCTGGCCACAGGAGCACTGGCGCATGGGGGCACGCTCCCGCTTCCACTTACGTTTAGCTCCCGAACCAGACATGATGCGAAATTAACACTCTAAACAGAAAAGCTCCCGGCGTCGTCAGTAAAATCATAAGGAACGGTCTTACCGGGAGATGACATCTGGGAAAAATGAACCAGGATGCAGGACACAGCGTCGAAGAACGACAAAAAACAGGCCTAGTGGCGCAGTAACTTTTTCTTGCTCCGCGTAGCATGTGCAGCCTCGACAGTGGGAGAAACAGGACTGGGATGTAGGAGGAGTCTGTGGCGCCTAATGGCCGCTCACGCACTCGCTGTAGTGTGTCACTCTGGGGTCCCTAATTCTCTAACAAAAAAAAAAAACTTCGTGGTGGTGCACGCTTCCAGCTACACCCAAGCAGTAATGAATGGTGAAGACTGGACAAGGGAAGATCTGCCCCTTTCATACCATACGTGACACTGGTATGGACACAGCAGGGGCTGTGTCCCCTGCTGAGCAGTGCTAGCTAGAAAGTTTCTGTGGGGTCCTGGCATCTGCCGGCATCAGTCCTAAAGGTGATACCTGCTGCAAGAGTGACTCTAAGTAAGATCTGGAATTACTGATACAGAAATTGTGGTGCCTGTAAATCCATGGCATTCCACTACCTTACAACTAGGGTTATATTCATCTGATAGGCTGAAAGATGCAAATGTGCCCTAGGATCAAATTTCGACCCTACACCTAAAACCCTGTAGCCCCCACTGTCTCCAGTTAATCTGTGCATCTAATAAGGCTGCAGCACACTCACTTGAGCTCCTGCAATTACTCTGAAATCCAAAAAATTCACACTGCTACAAGGTAAGAGCTCCCTCCTAATTTAATATGAACCATATGAGCTAGCAGACTCAGAAAGTAAATTTTCTATCTTCTAACAACCACATATAATTTCACACTAACCATGCTGCTGGCCATAATCCTATGGTCACAGCACTGCACTTGATCCAGATATGCTCTCAGACTTCCTGTTCTCTTCTATAAAGCTTATGGAGCTACAGTATAAGGATGATTCAGCAATATTTGACATGTGCAGTACAGAATTTGAATTGTGCTTATTCTCATCTAATACACCTGGCGTCCTCCCTCACGTGCAGGGCCACCACTGCCATGGATGCGCCTACAGTTGCTCTCTAAGCAGTTGCAAGTTGGGAGGCATGAGCGCTACAGCGCTCATTGAGTAATAAATGATCTTACGGTAGTGGGTTTTCCTGTAGCCAGGCCACGCCCCTCATGTAGAGGGATGACAGGGGCTCATGAGTGCCCAGGGTGTGGACTCTTCTGGTCCCTCAGAGTGACCAGCAGTTGGTCAATTCCCTACAAGTTAGAGAATAATTCCATACATGCACCGAGCTTTACAAACAGCTGTGCTGTCTTGAGCCTGTTGACAGTGGGAGGCAATACTGCAAAGAGTTGTTGAAAGTACTGGTAGCGAACGTAATAATACAGAATGATAGTAAGACAGTAAATCGGGTACCTTTCTTTAATGGTAGTCTGTTGCTCACTGTCCCAAAGATGGTGCTGCCCACGATGCTGTGGTTTAACTGCCTTTCTTCTCAGGCTGCTCATCTGTTCCACTTCTCCCACTGAGCATGTCTTACCTTGACGTAGATTAGGTGCAATGAAGCTCATGTGTGCATGTCCCTCGAGTTGCTTCTAGTGTGCCACCAAACAGACACTAACTTGTCCCTGCTGCACATGCGCAGTTGGAAGTGGCTTTCTTACATGAAGCCAGGCTCCCGCTCTGCGCACGCACTGTCATTGTATTAACTGGTTTACATGCCTGCACAACTGTGAGTGGCCATTTTTAGGTCAGGCGGCAGTACAGCAACCATCTTTGATAGGGCACTTACACAGAATAGGCTGCTTAGCAATGGTGGCAGTTTCCTACCACCACAAACGGCAATACTAGCAGGAATGCGCTGGCAGATAAACATTTAAGGACATACATAGTTCCACTTATGAGCTACAAGTGGGCAAAGCCACTGTTTACTACCCAACTCGGTTAATCTATGCTATCTTGACTCTGGCATACAGCATCTAGGATGTACACTGCATGGGGCTATACAGTGCCTTCAGAAAGTATTCACCCCCCCCTTGGATTTTGTCACATTTTGTGATGTTGCAAACTCAAAATACATTTATATGGGATTTTTTTGTCACGTATCTACACAAATTACTCTATAACGTCAAAGTGGAATGAAACTTCTGGAATTTTTTGTACACGTAATTTAAAATAAAAACCTGAAATGTCTTGATTTGATAAGTATTCACCCCCTTTGCTATGACAATCCAAATTGAGCTCAGGCGCATCCAATTTCCTTGTGAGATCACTCTAAAACTTGAATGGAGTCCACCTGTGGTCAGTTCAAATGGTTGTCATGATTTCAGAGGAAATACACCTATCTATATAAGGTCCCACTGTTGACAGTGCATATCAGAGCAGAAACTCTACCATAAAGACCAAGGAGCTGTCCGTAGAACTCCGTGATAGAATTGTGGGAGGCACAGATCTGGGGAGGGGTATAAAAACATTTCTAGGGTGTTGAAAGTTCCCAGGAGCACAGTCAAGTCCATCATTAGGAAATGGAAAGATTATGGAACCACCCAGACTCTTCCTAGAGCAGGCCGTTCTCCCAAACTGAGCAACTGGGCAAGAAGGACCTTGGTCAGGGAAGTGACCAAGAACCCAATGACCACCCTGACAGAACTACAGAGTTCCATGGCTGAAATGGGAGACCCTGTCCGGAGGACAACACTCTCTGCAGCACTTCACAGATGTAGCCTCTATGGGACAGTGGCTAGACGGAAGCCACTCCTGAGAAAAGGCCACATAATAGCATGCCCGGAGTTTGCAAGAAGGCATGTGGCAGACTCTGAGACCATGTGGCAAAAGATTCTCTGGTCTGATGAAACAAAAATTGAACTCTTTGGCCTGAATGCAAAGTGCTATGCCTGGCGCAAACCGAACACAGGTCATCACCCGTGTAACACCATCCCTACCATGAAGCATGGTGGTGGCAGCATCATGTTATGGGGATGCTTTTCAGCAGCAGGGACTGGGGCACTTGTCAGGATAGAGGGAGCAATGAATGGAGCCAAATACAGGCACATCCTTGAGGAGAACCTGCATCACTCTGCAATAGACCTTGGACTGGGGCGAAGATTTACGTTCCAACAGGACAACGACCCCAAGCATACAGACAAAGCAACACTGGAGTGGCTTCAGAACAAGAAGGTGAATGTCCTTGAGTGGCCCAGCCAAAGCTCATACTTGAATCCCATTGATAATCTGTGGAAAAACTTAAAGATTGTGGTTCACCGACGCTCCCCATCCAACTTGACAGAGCTTGAGCAAATCTGCAAGGAAGAATGGGCGAAAATCCCCAAATCCAGATGTGCAAAGCTGATACAGACATACCCAAGAAGACTCAAAGCTGTAACTGCTGCCAAAGGCGCTTCTACAAAGTATTGACTCAGGGGTGAATACTTAAGTAAACAAGATATTTCAGTTTTAATGTTTCATAAATTTTTGTTATAATAAAAATATTTTTCCCTTTAAATTGTTGAGTATGCTGTGTGAATCAAGGGGGATAAAAAATAATTTCAATGCATTAATAATTCTGGTAGTAACACAACAGAATGTGACAAGATCCAAGGGGGATGAATACTTTTTGAAGGCACTGGTTAGGGTTCAACCATCACTGCTATGTTAAACCTAAACATCTGCACTGTAATAACTGTCACCGTACACCAGATGCGCACAAAATTTTTCATGCACCTTCAGGTACCCTAGATCTCTTGATGTGGCAAGTTTCATTCCGGTTGGATGTGCGGTTACGGAGATAAAGTGTCAAAAACTGTGAAAATTACAATTTAGGTGCAAATCCTTTGCTGTTCCACATCTCAAACGGATTGGTGGTGTGGTCAAAAATTGTTAGGGTATATGGGGTCTGGGATGCAGATGTGTCATTTGAAGGTTTGGTGAAAAAATATGAATCTGTTCAAAAGTTATAAAACTTTATAGCCTATGGGAAAAAATATATGGTCCGTGCGAAAGCAGTTTCTGCTTTTGCAAATGGATCAGTAGCGTCCTGCTGTTGCCATCATGTTTTCAGTTGGAGACGGGGAAAAAGTAATTTAAAAAATACTGCCCCTTGGTAAACACCAACAGTTGTATTTACCTAATCAGGGCGTGAGGAACAAGATCTATGTTTAGATTTTTAAAATAATTCAAGAAAATTTGTTTTTTTGAACTCGTTTGTTGATAGTGTCGCTACACTACTTTTGCGGAAGTGCTGCAAACTCGCGGAACAGTTTCACGAAAACTGATACAGTGATGCTGCAAATTAGCAATAGCTGCGACACTACTTTGGCAGAAATGCCGGTTTCTTTGCCATGGCATAGCAAGCAAATGGTTTGCTCTTGTGGGTTGAAATTTTCAGGGTACAAAGGTCTTGCCCCACAGATGTGCCTTTTGCTGGTTTGATAAAATTTACATGGTTTCCATAGTTATAACATTCCAAAATTTAGACATTTTCCATAGCATAACATTATGGTGGTCAGGTACCTTTCCGGGGCTGTATCTTGAAAATGCTTTGAGATACAGATTTTTTTTTGTGAAACGCAGCTTAGTACACTTTTAGATGTACTAAACAGTTATGCAGTTTGCCAGGCCTTGATTACAACTGCAGCTGAAGTTTTTATCAACGTCCCTATGGTGACTGTGATACCATGCCATTGGCAGCAGAAGGATTAATTGCAATGTCTCAACACTTATGGAAAGGTGAGGGGCCCTGCACTCCCACATATGGGTAACATTATGGAGTGATGGGAGAGAGATGAGTATTAATTACAATTACAAAAGGAGGCAGTATAGTGCTGTGGTCTAAGGCTCCGAGCTGCAAATTTGGTGACATCCAGCAGACCAGACCTGGGTTTTAATCCCACAGCTTCCACTTGCATACTGTGTGATCCTGAGCAAGTCACAACCTCCTTGTGCTCCCAGGTCGCTCCTGTAAAAAAGCTTTCAGCTTAGTGTGCTATACCTGGTTAAACAACTTAAAAAAAAAAAAAAAAGTGTCCACACATATGGATAACCAAAGGCCATGTGCTTCCACATGAAATTTGGGGGCAATTACTATATGCATGCGTGGGAGCAGAGGGCCCTGTGCTTCCACAACCAAACAAGGGTAAGATTACACTTTCTCAAAAAGGAAGGAAATTCATTGCAAAAAACGTTGTTGATGTGCCAGTTAGGGTTCATATTAAAGCAACAAAAGTATGGAAAGAAAAAATTACTCACCTTAGTAATGTTGTTTCTTCTAATGGAGTCTTGCTATATTATGACAATTGCAGTATGACCACAGGTTAGAACTGCTTCGGAGGTGAAATAGTTAACTTTCCATGCAGGCATGGCACTTAGAGCACGAGCTCGGTTGAAAACTCTGTCTGTTGTTCTTCAAACGCAAACTGTCAGATCTTTTACGAGCTAAAACTCACTAAGGCTCTGTGTGGAAGCTGTAAACCTACACTAGCCAACTGGCTACTAACATAAACACTCATTTTTTGGCCTAAAACAAAGACTCAAGTCAGGAGACCCAAAAATGCAAAAACACACCACCAATTCACCCAAAAAGGAAGGTGAAAAACAACAAGGTGGGCATCAAAAACATGCCAACCCTGTACTGCCCACCCACATCCCAAAACAGAGGTTCTGAGAGGGGCAGGCAGGGAGGGAGGTCATAATATAGCAAGACTCCATTAGAAGAAACAACATTACTAAGGTGAGTAATTTTTTTCTTCAAACAACATGAAGTCTTGCTATATTATGACAATTGCAGACTACACAGCAGTACCCCCATGGAGGAGGGACAGAACCTACTTAGGGAATAGGCTCTGAAGCACGGCTGTGCCAAACCGAGCATCACTCCTAGCCTGGATGTCCAGGGAGTAGTGCTTGGTAAAAGTGTGAACTGTTTTCCAGGTAGCTGCTTGACATATTTCCAGAATAGGAATGTCTCTGGCAGCAGCCAGAGAAGCAGCTGTACCTCTGGTAGAGTGAGTCCTCAGGCCTGAGGGGGGAATTTTACCCAACTTCTCGTAGCAGAATTGGATACAAGAGACAATCCAGCTGGCAATGGATCTTTTAGTGGCTGGCTTCCCTTTACCAACTTCGCCATAAGGGAGGAACAGTTGGAGGGAGTCAAACCTATGACCCTTGGTATGCTCTATGTAGTAACCAAGGGCTCTCTTCACACCTAGGCTGTGCAGCCTCCTCTCCCCAGAGGAGGAGTGGTCAGTGAAGTACACTGGAAGAGAAATAGATTGATTAAGGTGGAAATCTGAAACCACCTTAGGCAGGAACTTTCTGTTAGTCCGGAGGACCACCTTTATCTCTGTGAAAAGAGATAAACTCCTGCTCCGCTGACAACGCTTGTAATTCGCTTATGCGTCTGGCAGAGGTGATGGCTACCAGAAACACAGTTTTCCAAGTCAAGTACTTGAGCTCAGCTGAAGACAAGGGCTCAAAGCGGGGTTGCATAAGCTGAGCAATGCAAACAGTAAGATCCCAGGCAGGGGCAGGATCCCTGAATGGAGGGTTGGTGTGAAGCAACCCCTTAAAAAAACTTGGAAAATACAGGATGAGCTGAAAGAGAAGAGGATTTACCTGCTGAAATAAAAGCAGACACAGCTGCCAAATGCACCTTCAGGGTAGCTGGTCTTAGCCCCAAAAAATTCAAGTGGACCATATGATCCAGGACTATGGGTAGATCAGCAGAGACTGGGGAAATGTGCTTTTCCGAGCACCATATGGAAAACCTTTTCCATTTGGAATTGTAAGTAGCCCTGGTGGAAGGCTTCCTTGAGGCCTTCAATATATCCATTACACCTTGGGAAAGGTGTAAATCAGCAAACTAACTCTTCAAGAACCAAGCATTGAGATTGAGAGATTTGAGATTCGGATACCAAACCCTTCCCTGGGCACAGGTTAACAGATTGTGATTCCTGGGAAGGCACAGGGGAGGATGGACTGCTAAGGACAGCAGGAGTGGATACCAGGGTTGTCTGGCCCAATCTGGAGCTATCAGAATGACTTTGCAGGATTGGGATCTGATTTTGACTAGCACTTTGAACAGGAGAGGAAAGGGAGGGAAGGCATAGAGGAACTTCCCTTCCCAACTGAGGGCTAAGGCATCCAGGGGGAGTGAGCCCAACACTGGGGGCCTGCAGCAAAAAAGAGGAAGTTGGTGATTGTCTGGGGCTGCAAAAAGATCTATCTGCGGGGTGCCCCATCTGGTGAATACTACTCCCAAGACCAGGGGATCCAGTGACCATTCATGGTGGCCCTGGGAAATCCTGCTGAGAGCATCTGCCAGGACATTGTCCTTGCCTGGGAGGTGGACTGCCATAAGGGAGGTGTTCAGGGAGTAAGCCAGAGACCACAACTTCATCGCTTCGGTGCACAAGGCCGTAGACCGAGTGCCCCCTTGCTTGTTGATATACCACATTGTAGTGGTGTTGTCTGTTCTGACCTGAATACTCTTGTTCTGAACAGATTTGGAAAAAGCTTGAAGTGCTAGAAAAACTGCTCTGAGCGCCAACAGGTTGATGTGGAGCAGAGATTCCTGGGGAGACCACAGACCCTGGGTGGTGAGGTCGCCCATGTGAGCTCCCCAGCCCAAGAGGGATGCACCTGTAGTAAAGATTAGAGAATGAGACTGAGTGACAAAAGGAACCCCTTGTCTCAGGTTGCTCTGATCCTGCCACCACTGTAGGGCTTTGATCAGGGTTCGAGTTACTGGGATCAACTTGGTAAGAGGATCCTTTCTTTGAGACCAAAAAGCTCTCAAATGGAACTGGATGTCCCTCATCTGAAATCTTGCTCCCTGCACAACTGCTGTGGAAGCAGCCATGTGTCCTAGGAGCTGCAGAACATGCCTTGCTGGCTGGGAGACCTGCAGGGTAAATGAGGAGGCCAGGGAGACTAGGGTCTTTGCCCTGTCCAAGGGAAGGAAGGCCCTGGCTTCCTGTGTGTTCAGTTCTGCGCCTATGAAGGTTAGAAGCTGGACAGGCTCTAGAACTGACTGAGAGATTCAGAAGGAAACCTAGAGAGGTAAGCAGTTGCCATGTTATCTGAAGATGTAAACTGACCTGGTCTAGGGACTGGCCTACTATGAGCCAATCGTCCAGGTAAGGAAAGATGGCAATCTTTTGCTTTCTTAGGTAGGCAACTGCTACTGCCAGGCATTTGCAAATACCCTTGGGGCAGAAGTGAGGCCAAGGGCATTGCTCTGAACTGGTAGTGGCCTGAGGGCAGCTCTAACCTGTGGTACTTTCGATGGGGAGCTTCTGATGGGAATATGGAAGTAGGCATCCTTGAGGTCCAGGGAAGCTAGCCAGTCCCCTGGCCTTAGAGAGGGTAGGATAATTCCCAGAGTCACCATTTTGAACTTTGGTTTTAAAAGGTGCTTGTTTAAGTATCTGAGATCCAGGATGGGCCGCCATTCTCCTGTCTTTTGGGGGTAAGGAAGTACCTGAGTACAAACCTTGCCCTGGTGTAGGGAGGAACCCTTTCCACAGCTCTGAGAGCCAGGAGGGTAGAGACCTCTGCCTCTAGGGCGAGTGCCTCTGATGGAGTTGCAGGTGGAAAAGATCTGGTTCTCAGCTTTGAAATTTTTGAAGCGGAGAACCAGTCCCTGGCTTACTACTTCCAGGACCCACTTGTCTGATGTTAAAGACTTCCAGTCCTGGACAAAGTAAGCCAGCCTGCCCCTACAGGTATAGAAGAATCGGCCCTGGCAATCCCATCAGGGTGCCTGTCTGGCAGGGCTTTGGGCTGAGGGGTGAAGCAGACCTGCTTGTACCCCGCCTGCCTCTCCTCTAAAGAACCCTCTGAGCATAGAGTGGAGGAGGAAGCTTGGCTTGGCAAAAGGCCTATGAAAAGGCCTGCCACTGCCTCTAGGAAGCTGCTTTTAAGGAGTGGCCTGCCTTTCCTTGGTCTGTGCACCCTATAGGTGGTCCTATATTCATCCATTTCTTTCATGTAATTCTGTTTGCTCCCAAACAGAGAATTTCCCACAACAGGAAAATCCATGGCCTTAGACTGGGTATCCTGAGACAGGGTAGTACATCTGAGCCAAGCCATCCTGCGAAGTGCCACAGATGTAGCCATGACTCTTGATGAAACATCATTAGTGTCCACTGCAGCATGAAATTGAACCTTGGATGCCTCAATACCATCCATAGCCACCTGTTCCAGCTCCCTGGCAAGCTGGTCAGGGACTTGTTTTGCTAGGGCCAGTACAGTATCCCATCTGGATTTCTGGTACCTAGCAGCATAAGCCCTATAATTTGCTTGTCTGAGTCCCAAAGATGCTGCCATGTACTGTTTCTTTGCCATAGCATCAATCTTCCTGGAGTCCTTTCTGGTGTGAAGCTAGGGGAATATTAGCCTTGTCACAGGCTGCAGCCTGCACTACCCCCACATGGCTGCATTGTTGAGTGAGGAAATCTGTGTCGGAGCCTGATAAGGTATACCTCTTGTCCATCCTTTTATCCACAGGAGGTATAGTGTGAGGAGTTTTTAAAATCTTTACTGTCTGTTTCTGAAAAGATTTATGCAAAGGAATAGACAGTCTCCTAGACTCTGGAATATCCATCATTTCTACATAGTCCGGCTCCTCTTGATCATCAACAGCTTCCTCAACAGGGAGCTGGAGAGTTTCAAGCAACTTTTTTTATAAAACATGAAATGAGAAGGACTCAGAAAACCTTGGAGGAGAAACCCCAAAGGGTCCTCTCAAGAGATGTCCGTTCAATGGGCACATCCAGATCTTCAAAACCATAATCACTCTCCTCATATTCCTCTCTCCCCCTCCGGTTCATAAAATCCTCAAAATCATAATCTTGAACCGGTGGAAGCGGCCGAACCGAACGCCTCCCTGAAGGTGTTGGTTCGGTCGGAACCGGGGAGAGAGATTGGACAATTTGAACTGCTTTAGCTATTTCTTCAGTTGGGGAGAGAACTTTTGGCTCTATGCTAGCTGACTTTCTAGTCCTTTTTGCTGGAACCGGCTCCTCGTTTGCCCGAGGAAGTATCGCCCTGGTCAGAGGGCACTCCCTCCGGTTTGGTTGGTACCGAACCGGGCTGGCCATCTGGGTCAGCGGACTTTTTGGCCTCCCTTTCCCTGAGCCTACCAACTCTCTTATCTATGGTGGCAGCAGGAAATTCTGACAAATCTAGCAGTCTGAATTGAGGTGGTCAAACCCTCAGACAATAGACATCACGTGGTGTGTGGGTCAGCTTAGCAAAAGCTTCCCCACAAACACTACAGTGTTGAAACCCAGTGGGTCCGTTTTCTTTGGTTTCTCAGACATAATGCCAGCCTAACCAACTTGCCCGTTTATGGCAATCCACCAAGCAAGACACCCTTATCGGTTCCCAACCGTGTTACGGGTCATGGAAAAAACCGTAATGAAATCCGTTCTTTTTAGAACCGATAAGAACCGGGAACCGCACTCTAAAAAAGGACTAGTAGATTTAAATACAACCTGATCGGTTCAAACCGAACCAATAATGAATTACAAGCTCCACACAGAAAAACTAAATGTAAAACCTATCTATTACTTACATTACCACAGACAGAGCTTGAACCGACCGGTTGCGGTTTAATTTCGGCTGAAAATAATACTTTTAAACCGACAAAATGAACCAAGCAGAAGGAGAAATCTCCGGAGCGACTGTTCAGTGAGGCAGAGTAAAGAATCTGACAGTTTGCGTTTGAAGAACAACAGACAGAGTTTTCAACCGAGCTCGCGCTCTAAGTTCCATGCCTGCATGGAAAGTTAACTATTTCACCTCCGGAGCAGTTCTAACCTGCGGTCATACTGCAACTGTCATAATATAGCAAGACTTCATGTTGTTTGAATGTGGTATTATGATTTAATCCTTCACACCCTCCACAGGCCAACAGGCGTTGGGGTATGCCTTGGGGTCATCGACCCTAATGCTTACCCCATTCTCCTATGCTGTACCACGTCAACTTCCTTACATAGATACAGTACAGACACAGATACTGTCGGAAGATAAGGGCCTATGGCCCACCTAGTCTTCCCATTTCAGCTCGCATGATCACTAAGTTTTTCTAGATGTCTGTTGCCCCTTACCCCTGACCTTAAGAATTCCCCTATGTTTATCCCATGCATTCTTAAATCCCGTGATTGTTTCGGTCCCACCACGTTCTCAGGCAGGGTGTTCCACTTGTCCACCACCCTTTCTGTGAAGAAATTCTTCCTCACACTCACTCTGAATCGCCTTCCCTCCAACTTCATCCCATGCTCTCTGGTCCTGGAACATCTTTTTCACTGGAAAACAGTGTTTTCCTGCACCCTGTTGCTCTCCGCAAGGTATCTGTACTGTATGTCTATCATATCTCCTCTCTCCCTTCTCTCCTCCAGTGAGTATATATTCAGGTCCTTCAACCTGTCCTCATAGGACTTGTGATGCAATCCCTGTACCATCTTTGTTGCCCTCCTCTGAACCTTCTCCACCCTATATCCTTACGTAGGTAAGTTCCTCAGAACTGGACACTGTACTTCAGATGGGGCCTCACTAGTGTCTTGAATAGTGGAATCATGACCTCCCTTTTCCTGCTGGTGATGTCCCGCCTATGCATCCCAGCATTTATTTGCTTTAGCTGCCACCTTGAAGCACTGCTTCCCTACCCTGAGATCATCAGAGATCATAACCCCAAGGTCCCTTTCCTGCCTGGTGCATGCTACATTCTCACCCCCCATCCCCAACTGATATGTCGTTCCAGGGTTTTTGTGCCCCATATGCATTATTTTGTACTTTTGCATTAAATGTCAACTGCCAAACCCTTGATCATTCTTCAAGCTTCTGCAGGTCCCTCCTCATTCTGTCTACACCCTCTGGCATGTCCACTCTGTTACAGAGCTTTGGGTCATCAGCTAACAGGGAAATTCTGCCTTCTAGGTCCTGTGCAATGTCACCAATGAAGATGCTGAACAGGACTGGTCCCAGCACTGATCCCTGCAGCACCTCACTGGTTTCACTCTTCCCTCTGTGGAGTGATAGCGATTTACCACCACCCTCTGTGTCCTGCCACCCAGCCAATTACCCACTGACCACACTACTGTCCTGCCCACTTCCATATTCCCCAGTTTAACAGCCTTCTATGCAGCACGGTGGAATGGGGTGAGCATTAGGGCTGACGACCCCAAGGCACACCCCGAGGCCTGTTGGTCTGTGGAGGGTGGGGGTGGGTGGTAGGGTTCAAACCCTAACACCACATTTCCATACTTTTGTTGCTTTAATATGAACCCTAACTGATGCATTAGAAGTTTTTTGTAATGAATATATATATATATTTTATATAATGAGTCTATGTCAAATCTTTACACAGCTATTTCCTCCTCCTCCTATTTGGCCCAAATCCTTGCAAACAGAGAGGTATTAACTATAGCCAAACAGGCATATGCTCCATGGATGGCCCAGCTCCACACTACCATGGAAGTGACATATGGCGCATACCATGCAGCAGCATCTCACCACACACACTATTTTATTGTCTTTTGACAGATGCCTAAGACCTGAAAATGCCCGACGTGCAGCGTACCACTGCTACCGCATCACAACCGACCGCAATGAACTATATACGCAAGACTGAGGACTTGGAATACACAATGCTCGCTAAAGATATCCACAGAGCAGGGAATGTCTAGGAGAGACTGGCAGATGGATCCTCCCACGGTAATGCTGCAGAATGCTACTGCGGCTATGATGGGGGAGCCAACAGAAATGCTAACAATTCTAGAGTGGATGGCAGCCACGTCTAACCCCTGACCACACCCAAAAGGGAACATATTACAACATCACTGGACAGAGATTAATCCTAACCCATCAAGGGCCACAACTGTTAACAGCAATGTGTCTCCAGCATCACCCGCACCCAATACAAATAATGACACACACGGCCAGAACGACAATCAGAATCAGGACGGTGTATTTCACCACAGTTTGGACAGAGAGGACAAACTGAGAACAAAGGAGAAGCCATCCTAATATCAAAACTATGCTCTTTTGGGTCATTCCAGAGCTAAGGTTAATTAAATCAGCCATAGACTTTGACCTCCGCCACCATGACTGGAAGTCGCTGCATCCGATGATGCAACAGAAACAGATGCAGGAGGATTTCTTTCCAATTTCCCCACCGATTGACAATGTCATTGCAAAGGAGTGGAAGCAGCAGACCCTCATGAATCCCAGAAAGAAGAAGATCCTTGGACTGAATGCACTCTGTCCCAAAAGATAAGCTAAAGTTGTGGTACACTTGACCCACAGTAGACATAAATAGCCAACCTTAACAATAAAGACAGTCCTACCATCAGAGAACACCACTGCATTAAAGGATTCCACAGACAGGAAAATGGATGACATGCTTAAACATTTTTCGAAATGGCAGGCCCAGCGCCAGAGCAACCACAACAGCTATATAGGCAGCAAGATCCCAGATAAGGTGGCTCGAGGAGGTATCAAAAAACTGATACCATGTTGCAAGAGGCCAACTTGGTGGGCTGTACACTTAACAGCCAAGTACATGGGGACACGACCACTGATGCCCTGAAACTGAATGCCAGAATGGCAGCACTAGCCAACAGATACAGAGGGTCAATATGCCTTAAATTATGGGATGTGGATGACAACTCCAAATTGCTTCTCCAAAGTTACCATTTAAGGGAGGCCATTTATTCAGAGAAGGCCTAAAACAGTTTGTGAAGCAAAGGATCAGGTAAAGGACTTGGCAAAGTGAAAGTAAATTCATCTTACTGGCCATCATTTCACAGCTGCTTCGAGGCAACAGTAGAACAGGAGGTGTGGCTCCAATTTTGGGTAGTGCAATTTTCAACACCAAATCAACATTCTCATTCATCAACCGTAACAACTTCAAGAGCAAAGGATTTCAAGCAACAGAGCAGAACTAACAAAAGTCACAACAATGACTACACAAACTAATGTCCCAGGAAGTGCAGCCCCAACAACAAACAATTCCTCTAGTGGGGGCAGACTTAACATTATTCAAACAAGTATGGTTAGACACTACCTCAGACGCATGGGAGGTAATAAGAGGGATACATGATCAAGTTCAAGGAAAGATCCAGCAGGGACAGCGCAACACTGTCACCCATGTCCAAAAGAGAAGTCACTACGCTGCAGGTCACCGAGATCCTGGACAAGCTACTATGAAACTGGGCCATACAAACAGTGCCGAAGGAAGAAGAGAGGAAAAAGGCATTTACTCAATCTTCTTCATGGTCCCAAAAGAGACCAGGGACCTCAGACTGGTGCTGGACCCGAAATTCCTGAACACATTCGTTCAAATAAAGAAATTCAAAACAGAAACAGATCCACCCTAACGTCAACCAGATGATGATTTTCTCACATCCATAGATTTCCATGTTCCAATAAGACCATCACACGTCAAGTACCAGAGATTCCACATTCTAGAGCAGCACTTCCAATACTAAGCTCTGCCATTTGGCCCAGAGTCAGTGCCAAAAGTCTTCAAGGAAATATCAGTAGTGGTGGTGGCAAACCTAAGAGAACAAGGAATTCACATTATACCATACCTAGACAACTGGCTCATCCCACCCAGGCCACAAGAACAGTCACACAAAGATACAGAAAAGGTAATGACTCTAGCAGACTATGGCTGGGTGGTGAACACACAAAAGGGCTCTCTTCTGCCAATGCAAAACACAGAGCACCTGGAGTGGAGATCAACACTCGAGGGCAAAGCAAGACCCTCCACAAAGAGAATAAATAACATGGTGAGTTTGGCACACAAACTGAAAATACAACAGCCCCCCACAGTGGCACTAGCTGCACAGGTGTTGGAATGCATGGTATCGTGCACCGATTTAGTGCCATGGGCTAGGTGGAGTATGTGTCCACTTCAGAAGCTGCTATTTCAGTATGGAGAATCTTCATACCAGATTGATTCTAACCAACATGACCAGAAAGTCACTACAGTGGTGGACCAACATGCAAAACCTATCAAGGAACAACTCCTTAGAACTCTCCCATGATGTGAACTGCCAGGAGATTGGTGCAAAGGCAGCACAAGAGGGTCCAGGTGAGTGCTTCCCAACACAAAGGAAAGGTATGTGCCACCCTGTTCTTTCAGGTATGTCATGGTGTTGTCTGTCTGGACTTAAATTACAAGACCTCTGACTAGCGGAGCAAATTCCGTCAGAGCCAAGCACACTGCATGGAGCTCCAGCAAGTTTGCGTGGTGACTGACTCCTGGGCAACCAGAACCCGTGGACTGTGTGTCTCCCCAGGTGTGCTCCCACCCTACCAGAGATGCATCTGTCATCAGTATGATGGTTGGGATTCCTTCCTCCAGATGTTCTGGGACCAGCCACCACTGGATGGTGTCCCACATCAGCTGGGTCACTGATTGGCTGGTCCAAGTGGCCTAGCGCTGGGACCACGAATGGCCCAGCTCACTGAATGTGGCACAACCACCAGCAAAGCCCAGAGAACCACACTGGTGCAGGATGCCATGTCACCCGGCAGCCGTGGGAAATCCCAGGTGGTGCAAGAGGCCCAACCTGAAATGATCGGGCAAAGGAGGCATTCTGTGCCCAGTCCACCAGGATGCAGGCCTTGGCCCACAGGAGCCTAGTTCTGCCCTGATGAACCTGATCAACTGCTTTGGTACCAGTTCGGACTTGTCTGGGTTGACCAACAAACCCAAGTCTCGACAGGCCTGGAGAGTCAGGTCTGTGGATCTCACCACTGTCTATCTGGATGGAGCGGCTACCAGCCAGTCTTCCATACAGGGGTAACCACTCTGATCCCTACGTGCCACAGGTGGCGCCACCACTACCATGCATTTGATGAAGACCCTTGGAGCAGAGAAGAGGCTGAAGGGCATGATCTGGAACTGGTACGGACCCTTCAGCTCAGAAACAGAAGTACCAGCTGGGACCTAGGATAGGAATGTGGAAGAATGCATCCTGAGGTCCAGGAGCAAAACCACACGCTCTGCTCCAGGGATGGTATAATCTGGCTCAGAGTGACTATCCAAAAGTAGTTACACAAGAACTTACTGTAACAGTAGATCTTCGAGAGGCTCTTGCAGTTGGTATTCACAAATAGGACTAAGCCGTCAGGACCTGAAAAAAAATCTTCTAGCTAGCAGTCTCTAGCAGGGACCACCCCCGACATCAACTGACCAACGCCAGTGTACGTCAGTATAAAGGGGGAGGTCCCATGCCCGTCGTCCAGTTCTCCTGCCGGAAGCTGACAGGAGAAAGGCTTGCCTCCTGAAAAAAAAAAAAAAGAAAGGAAACCCAGGGGAAAGGATGGAGGGAAAGCAATACCTACTGCATGAGCGCCTCTCGAAGATCTACTGTTATGGTAAGTTCTTACGTAACTGTACTATCTTACTTCAAGAGGGCTCTTGCAGTAGGTATTTACAAATAGGAATGAGTCTCAAGCAGTTTGGAACAACAGAAACCAGGGAGGAGGAACGAGAACAATCCACACAAAAAGACATCTGGCAGATCGGGCTCGAAAGAGCCCTAATAAGACGCCGGGCGAATCCTGCTCTCTGCGGCGAGGCAACATCCGCTATAATGCTTGGTGAAGGTATGAACCCAGCGCCCAGGTGGCTGCAGCACTGATTTCTACGGCTGAAACATTCTTAAAACATGCGGTGAAAGCTGCCATGCCCCTGGTAGAATGACCCCTCACCTGACCTGGAAGGAGTTTGTCGACTTATTGTTAACAGTACGTGATACAGTTTGCCAACCATTTGACAGGCATTGTTTGGACACAGCAAGGCCCTCTTTCTTAGGAGCAAAGGAGACTAACAACTGGTCCATCTTCCTGGAGTCTTTAGTTCTGTTGGTATAATACCCAAGATCTGATGGACATCAAGGGTGTGAAGGAGATGTTCCCTTGATTGAGTACCCTGGAAAGAAGACTGGAACCTCAATGGACTGACTGAGCATAGATTCGCCACAACTTTGGGGGAGAAACTTGGTTGGTCCTCACAGCCACCCTGTCTGTGGAAAATCAGATAAGGGACCCCACACACAGTGCCTGAAGCTCGGAAATCCTCCGAGCCGGAATGACCATAAGGAAAAGTGTTTTCCAGGACAGAAAACGACGTCTGACCTCTGCTGCCGGGCTTGAAGGGAGGCAGCGAAGTTTTTCCAAAATGAAATTAAGGTCCGGGTGGGGGCGGATTGCAGACAGGGGCTTCAGATGAAGAACCCTTTAAGGAAAGTCTTGGAGACTTCCTGTTGAGCCACTCAACCTATCTCCCACGAGAGATTGTAGGCTGAAATGGCAGACAAGTGTACTCTGAGTGAGGAGCAGCTGAGACCCAGCCAAAGAGAGTGCCTTAGGTAGTCCAAGATCCTGGCCACTGGGCAGGAAAGGTTCCAATTCTTTGGAAGCTGCCCAAATAGAGAACGTTTCCACTTCATGGCATATGTAGACCTGGTGGAAGGCTTTCTGGCCTCCATCAGGATATTGGCTACCTCTGCGGAAACGCTGAAGCGAGCGGCAGCTATGTTTGAAGGAGCCAAGCATTAAGGTAGAGGGATCTGAGCCCTGGATATACTAGGGTCCCCTGATCCTGTGTCAGCAAATCCTGGGACAGCGGAAGAGAAAGAGGGGGCTCTTTCGACCACAGCTGCGGTAGAGAGAACCAGACTTGCCTCGGCCAGAAGGGAACGATGAGAATTATGCACACCCCTTCCATCCAAAGTTTGCTCAGAACTCTTGGGATCAAAGGGAAGGTGTAGACAAATCTGCCCTTCCAAGACAGAGACAGCACGTCCTGCCAAAAAAAAAGTCTCACCTGGGAGCGAGTGAGCAGAAGGCGGAAGCTTTATGTTGTTGTGGAGACAAACAGATCTATCTGTGACATGCCCCACTGGGTGAACATGCCATCTAATACCTCCTGCTTTAATTCCTACACGTGAGCATTTGCTGAAGTTCAACTGAGAGCGCCTAGTAGAGAGTTTTGAACCCCAGCACATGGAGTGCTGTCAGGTGAAGGCTGTGCTGTGAGGCCCAAAACCATATCCTCATTGCCTCCTGGCACATGGGTAAGAACCAGTCCCCGCTTGTTGAGATGCCAGACGACACACATGTTGTCTGACTGGATCTGAAGATGACTGGGAAGAATGAAGGGATGGAGAGCATAAAGGACTGCCTCAACTCTAGCACGCTGATGTGCAACTGTGACTCTCTTTAGACCAGCTCCCTTGGGTCCTGTGGGACACGAGATGGGCCCTCAGCCTACCCCTGAAGCATCCGTGGCCAGGTTCTGGGAGGAGCTGAAGGAACCCCCGGGATTAACCACCATCTGAGATCCCTGGCCATGGGATCCGAGATAAGAATCTCATGATCCAATTCATCTGTGGACTGGTCCCACTGGACTTTGAGGAGCCACTGCGAGACCCTCATGTGCAGGCAGGCCAGAGGAACTGTCGGTATGGCAGCTGCCATGAGGCCCAGGAGGTGGAGGACTTTCTAAGCTGGTACGCGTTTCTGATCCAACAGAATGCGTACCTGCTGCTGCAAAGTCTCGATCCTGTCTGGGGGAAGAAAGGCTTTGCCCAGACAGGTATCCAACACCGCCCCAATAAACTGAAGGAGTTGGCACGGGACCAAATGGGATTTGGCCTGATTGATAGTGATTCCCAAATGGTGGGAAAGCTGCAAGGTGATAAGGTGGGAGTGCAGCAGATCCTACCTGGATAAGGCTGCAATCAACCAGTCCAGGTAAGGGAACACTTGAACCCCTGGGTGCAGGGAGCTGCCACCATCGAAAGACATTTGGTGAACACCTGGGAGCTGAGAAAAGCCAAAGGAGAGCCTTGAACTGAAAATGTTCCTCCTGGAAGCTAAAGTGGAGGAACTTGTGATGGGACGGATGTAAGGGAATATGCAGGTAGGTGTCCTGCAAGTCCAAGGCGCATAACCACAGACCCGATCTCAGTAGAGGAAGAAAGCCCTGAAGGGAGAGCATTCTGAACCTCTTGTACTCCACAAACTGACTGAGGGAGCCGAGATCCAGGATGGGCCTCAGGTCACCAGTTTTCTTGGGCACTAGAAAAGTGGAATAGTAGCCCGCCCTTGATACAGAAGGGAATGGTTCTACTGCATCCTCTCGAAAGAGCCATCTCCTCCCTTACTAGGGGAGATGGGGAGGGGTTAAGACGACTGAGGAGGTCTGGTGGGGGTCTTGACTTAACTCGACTTAGTGCCCTGGGACACCAGTTGAGCACCCAAGAGTCTGACGTTATCCTCTCCCATTCTGATAAGTGGCAAGAGAATCTTCCACCTACTGGCTCCTCTGGACTGGAATCCAGAAGGAGGGGGAGAGGCAATGAGTCAAGAGGCAGAAGGAAGGGCAACAGTCGCGGCTCTACGGGCTTTGACTGCTGACGTGGCCCTACGCTTATTTTGCAGGTGGGCTGGTGTCTGCTTCGACTGACGATGGTTTTGGCATCGAAAGGAGCGTTTCTGGTTCTGGGGAGACTTATACATGAGCTGCACTGACCGTAGGGCTTGACCTTGGCCTGGACATCGGTGAGGATGTCCTAATGTCTCCTCTGAAAAGGACAGACACTGAAGGGCGCTGGCCCTGAATGGCTGACTGAACTCGGAACCAGGCACGCTCATGTAGACTGACAGCAAAGGCTGAACTACTGCCGGGATGTATCCACAGCATCATAGGTTGCTCGGAGCATATGCCAGCCGGCAGATCTAACCGAGCGGACAAGGTCCCCGAGCTCTTGTTTTACACCGGAGTCAGAAAGAGTCTCCAGCTTAGAAGACACCTGGCTTAAGAGGGACATCTGGAAATACCCCATGTGGGCAATGTAATTCAGTGCCCGGATGCCTAAAGTAGAGGATGCAAAAATCTTTTTGCCATACTGATCCAGAATCTTGGAATCTTGTTTGAGGGGTGGAGCTGAGATGTTTGGGATTCAAAGTCCTCAGAGCAGCACTGATGACCACCGAATCCGCTTTGGGTTGAAGACTGAGGAAGTCCTCACTTCTGGTGACTGATATAGCCTATCTGCCTTAAGTAGCCAGGGATAGCCAAGGAGGAGGAGGAGGGCTGCCCAGACTGTGGTAACTAAATCTGGTGAGGCTCAATCCAAGGAGGAATGAGAGTTGGTGAGGCTTCCGCCAAGTCTAAATGTTCAGCAAGTCTCTGATGCTGGATATCCTGCTCCACTGTTTTCCAACTGTAGGCCTCTTAGATTTTCTTAAGCAACTCCAAAAGAAAGGATCCTATTGGGGAGACGGACTTAGGAGAGTCCTTTGAGTGTGAGGTTTCTCTCCAGAGTTCGTTGGTTCATAATCCGAGTCGGAAGACTCCTGCAAACTGGAAATAACCACAGGAGGGAGAGGCTAATTCACTGGTCTGAAACGTCCACAGGAAGGGTGAATTCCTGGGGACGAGTGACAAAAGATGTTCCTGGTCTGTTGACTGGGACCAATGAAGAGTCTGCTGGCAGATGTCCAGGACCCGAGGCGCCATCGGCTGACGGTTTCCCCACCCTGGTGTCAGCTGAGATTTGGCTTCAGCCCACCAAGAGGCCAGGACCAACTTCAAATCCACCTGCAGAAAAGGAGGAGGAGGTGGAAGACAGTAACCCGGATACCCATAACACAGGTAGCCAAAACCGGACGGTGGGTAGAATGGACCAGGGAAGCCCAGCGTCTGGTATGGAGGTGTCTGTTAGCCTGGTGTTGGGTATTGCGATGGACCCGATGGAGGCCCAGCCGGAGGTGCTGAAGTTGGCCCGACGGGTGAGTCAGAAGGCCCAGAAGGAGGGTCCCGTGGCACGGGTCCTGCTGGCAGAACTGGTGGGCCATCGGGCTTTGGCAAGCCGGAAGGCAGTGGTGTAGGGACCGTCATCAGGTCCGTGTCAGAAGTTGGGCCGGGGACCCCTGATGGAGGTGGCGGCTCCGTCCCGCCCGCAGGGGATGGAGGCGCCAACTCCCTGGAGGAATCTGAGATGGCGGTACCTCTGATGGCAGCAGATCAGACATCGGCGCGCAATCCCCAAATGTCGGTGTGGTGTCAGGGCCTGACGGGGATCGAGGCTGTGCGGTCGCCGGATCTAACAGATGGGTGGCTTAGCAGCCTTGTCCGGGTGGGAGATGGCACAGCTGGAGCCAGACTTATCGGACGCGCCTCACCGCTACGCTGGGAATCAGAGGCAGCCGAGGGAGGCCTCTTACTCGGAGGCCCTGTCTGGCCTGAGCACAAGCTGGGGCCAGACATGCCTGGATACCACTAAGGTGGCCAGAGAGCGGTTCCCCAGAGGGAAAAATACCTGAATGCCCACGACTCTGGCCAGAGTTGGCAGGGCTGTGGCAGATGAGTCCCCGGTCTGTGCGTTTCTCTTTGTCCCGCTTCTTCTTGTGGTGACCCTCGGGAGAGTCTGACACTTGCCGGAGTTTCGTCAATTCTTTCTCCATGGAGGCCATCTTTTTCTTGAGGAGGCGGGCTTCCAGAGACTGCTCCTGCCTCTTGTGGGTGGATGAACTGAATTTTTGGCAGTGCTCGCACTCTTCCACAGAAGAGGCACAAGGAATGGCTGTCCTTGTGCAGGAGTGAAGTACCACACGAGTCACACTTGTTTTTATGTGATTCAGAGGGCGACGGGGACGACATGCACAGCTGGTAGGATTGACAAATGACAGAAAAATGTAGTTTAATTTCAAAGAAAGGGAAAATACTTACCTGAAGATGGCAATGCTAGCCACGCTATTCTTCCACGACGCGAATGTACGGAGCTGATGCCAGGAAAGAACTGGAGGGCGGGCGTGGGACCGACCCCCTTTATACTGATGTAGACTGGCATCGGTCAGCTGACGTTGGGGGCAGTCCCCGCCAGACTGCTAGCTACAAGATTTTTCCGTGGGGTCCTGATGCCTGATGGCTTAGTCCCATTTGTGAATACCTACTGCAAGAGCCCTCTCGAAGTAAGATCTTGTGCTTCCACACATGCTGGTTGAGATTGTGAAGCTCCAGTATGGGATGCCAGACCCTGTCCATTTCAGGACCAAGTACCTGGACACGTAACCCTGACTGGCAAGGGTGTCCAGGACATTGCCCTTTCACAAGGAGTTGACAATTTCTCTCCGAGGGCGGACAGCATGTCTTGAGACACCCTGGACCTCAAGTGGAGGGCAGTAGGGCAGGAGGTCTCAGTCTGAGAAGTCCTCTGCCCCCAGTAGCATGTCTAACTTTCCCACCCTGACCATCCGGTTTCTATGACAAGGCTAACCATTTTGGCTGCTACCTGTATCTTCTATTCTTCCTGTTATTATGCACATGCAATTTCGCTGACAGTTGGTTTATAGCCTGCTCTATTGTAACTTACTGACCACTGTTATTAAGGAAGAATGAGTGTCATGTACTAGGTGTGATGTACTCATGTTGCTTTCATTTGTATGTAATGTGTTTTTGACTTGGCACTTTGTGAAAGAGCTTTGCTCAAAGGTATTTATCAGAACAATAAACAATACATTCAACACCCACTTGTCTATCGTGACAGCAGACCAACATGGCAAGTAGTGATGTAGCTGGTCTCCGTAAAGGAAAGCAGTCGAGGACAGGACAGGCGGAAGGGATGACAGCCGCCACCTGTTGTTGGACAGCTTTTGTGCGGCAGGCCGGAGAGGCACCCTACCTCTACCCGCCCCCCATTAGGGCCATGAGCCCTGGACTTGCTTGGGATGCCAGACCTAAAACTGCCCCTGCTTGTGCTGCTGCTGGGGAGGCTGTGACCGAAAGGACCTGTACTGAAAAGCAGACTTTCTTCTGGTCTGTTTGTGACAAAGTCACAGAGACAGGGGTCGCATTGCATTTCTCAATCCAAGTGAGATGCCCTTCGACCCTGGGCAAAGAAGCTGGTGCCCAGTAAAGGGACATCAGCCAACTTCTGTTGGGTGTCCGCTGTAAAGGTATACAAATGCAGCCAAGCCCTGCGATGGATGGAGACAGCCACTGTCACCGCGATGGGCATGAAAGCCACCCATGTCCAAGGCTGTCTGAAGCTGGTGTTTAGTCAGGATTGACCGTTGTCTCTGATAAGCTCCACCACCACCCGCTGCTCCAGATGGAGGAGGGAGGACCATAATTAGCCGTCATGATGGTGGTGGCATAGTTAGCATGATGGAGACCCAGAGTAGCCATAGCGTTACCTTTTTTCGCAGCATGAGCTATCTTACAGGTATCTTTGTCTGGAGGCTTGTCCATGTCCCGCTGGAGTCCAGATTTATGGAATACTGAATCAGTGAAAAACTTTTGACGAAGGGTGTCTGAAAACCATGAAAGGGAGCCAGTGACTGTGTATTTGCGAACCATGCAGGTCGAGGCTGCCAGGCAGGATGGTGAATGCTGACAGAACTCCTGGGTTGGTCACAAGATGGCCTCAGCCACCGGAAGGCAACATCTAGGATTCATCCTTGTCCAAAATGTCCATGAGCGGGTATGCAGCCCTCTTCTGGACTGGCTCTAATGGGATCAACATGGATTCTGAGATAAGTGAGCAGCCCACCGAAGGACACCGGGCCTATGGTCAGTGGAAGGCTCCTCGACCGAGCCACGGTTGAAAAACCGAGTCCCTGGGGAAGCCATGAACTCCTGATCAGAGTCGTCCGATGACTCCTCAAAGATGGCCAGGAGCCGAACAGCGAGTCTCCTCAGTTGGAGTGCCAACTGGCGGCTGTCGGGGTGGAGACTCCACCTTAATTGGCAGAGAAGAAAAAATTACTCACCGTAGTAATCTTGTTTTTTCCAAGTGATGCATTTGTACTCCTAAAAATACTGTGTTCTCAGGGGTATCTGTGCCACACTCTGGCACATATGTTGTGATTGTGTTCACTATCGCCGTTTCTCCTTTTCAGATGATTCTGACATTCAGGGGTATTCTTTCATGTTGTGCCCTCCAGCTGGACCCCTTTTTGGGAGTTACTACGATAATTATTATTATTATGATTAATATTGTTATTATTATACTTAGTCCTCGTGGGTCTGTCTTTCCAGGCTTCCAGGAAATCTGAAGGGTTTAGAACTAAGACAGTTAGTAGAAGGCAGCATTTGCAAAAGTGGTTCATGCAAAAGATTCCATTATTTGCATATGTTCCATCTCTCTGGGCAGTTTTTTTTTTTCTCTCAATTCTGTTTTTCCTCTAGCCAGTGGAACTCTCTCAGGCATCCTGTAGTACTCGACTCTACCTCCGTGCCTGAGGAGGCCTCCTGAAACCTGGCACCAGCCTGGCTATCCCCCAGCTCCTGAGCCCCAAGGTAGGGCCGCCCCTATCCACCCAGGGCGCCTATCTGCAAATTCGGGCTGGCTCGCCCAGTAAGGAGTGCCCCTGGTGGTGGAGTGTGGTCCCGGTGGATACAGGCGCCGCCTATCCACTTGGCTGGGTATTTCTGCTTTGTCCCCACCCCTCTCCCTTGTTCCTCCCTCCCTCTCCTGACTGATTCCGGTGCAATGATGCCAGGGAACGTCTTGCCGTAACTCCACAACCCTCTATTTCTGGCCCGAGCACTGCGGGTCCTGTCTCCACCAGAGGTCACCAGGGTGCCGGAGGAGAATCCTGGTCCCCTGAGGAAGGAAAGCTGTCCTCCGGACGCTCAATCCTTCCTCCCCTGTGACCCTTTCCACTATGATTCCTTGTGCTTATTCCATGCAGTCTTGAACCCCACCATTTTCAGCCATATTACCTCAGCTGCAAGGCTGTTCCAGGAATCTACCACTCTTTCCATGAAGAAGAATTTTCCACATCTCTCCTGAATCTACCCCATCCAGCTTCACAGCACATGTCCCTTGTTCCTGAGCACCTTTTCTTCTGCTAAGTACTTCCCTCCTGTACCTTACTTACCCCAACAAGATATTTAAAGTCTCTTATCATATTCCCCACCCTCATCTGTTCGGGTGGCATACCCGAGGTCCTTTAGTCCCTCCTCATGGGGCTACTGATGGCAGACCCTGTGCCATTACAGTTGCCCTCCTCTGGATCGCCTCCAGCTCTATGTCCTTCCGGAGATGTGGTCTCCACAACTGGACATAGTAGTACTCTAGATGAATCTTCCAGCGATCTATACAGAAGCAAACCATCTCCTCTTTCTGCTGAGTATCACTTCCCTATGCATTCCAGCATCCCACCAGGCCTCCCTACCACCTTGTCGCACTTTCGGTTACCTTCAGATCATCCACTATGATTACCCCCAGGTCTCTTTCAACAACAACAAAATGGAAACGGACCTGGGGGTAGTCATATCAGATGACCTAAAGGTGGGTAAGCAATGTGAAAGTCGGTAAGGAGAGCCAGGGGATACTAGGATGGCTAGAAGGGCATCACAGAGAAAAGGGAAGTAGTTATCCCTCTATATAGACAGTTGGTGAGACCCCATCTAGAGTACTGTGTGCAGTTTGGAGACCTCATTCACGCAAGGACATAGACTGGATGGAAGCAGTCCAGAGGAGGACAACTAAATGGTGCAGGGTCTGCAGCAGAAACCATAATGAAGAGAGACTGAGAGCTTAACATGTATACTCTTGATGAAAGGAGGGACATGATAGAAATGTTCACGCACTCAAGGAATCAACAAAGTCCAGGAGGGTAACATCTTTCAGAAAAAGAGATGTGTAAGAACAAGGGGGCACAATTTAGAGATAGAGGGGGGACGGCTCAAGGATAATGTGAGGAAATTTTTCTTCATGGAGAGAGTGGTGGATACATGGAACAGCCTTCTTGAGGAGGTCGTTGGGTCTAAAACAGTGGGGGAATTCAAACATGCATGGGACAGACACAAGGTAATTATAGTGAGGGGTTACAGGAAGTAGGCTGTTGGTTAACTAGAATCTGCAGCTTATCCAGTAGGTAGGGAAATGGGCAGACTGGGTGGGCCAAGTGGTCCTTATCTGCCGTCAAAGTCTATGTTTCTATGTTTCTTTCCTGTTTGGTGGCTGTCAATAAGACTCCACCCATTTTGTACTCCGCCCCTGGGTTGCTGTGCCCTAAGTGTATTATTTTGCACTTTTTTGCATTGAAAACCAGCTGCCATACTCTTGACAAATTAGAGTAACATCTTTATTATCATGGAGTGCGGTGTGCATATATGTTTGAAACACAGTTTTAGAAGTGAGAAAGAAAAGTGCCCCAGCTGGGATCTGAACCCAGGTCTTTCCAGAATACTGTTCCACTGCACTAACTAGCTGTGCTACCTGAAGATCCCCAAGGGCACTCAACTTTTTCTCTAAATGCACTCCCTGGAGCCACACACAGAACAGTTATGTACGTATTGTAACAGCAGATCTTCGCAAGAATCTCATCAGGCCACAGCTATGAAAAACCATAGCCACCAGGTGCTAGGACTACATGGAAACTTTTGCAAGCAGTCTACTAGGGGCCACTCATGTCTACATCCTACGTCGACATCCACTATATAAACGTGGATGCGCCCCTCCCCCCCAGTTCCCCACCAGAGATCATACCCCAAGAACCTCCCTCTAGGGAACCAGGAGAGAGCTGAAGTTCCCAGGTATCGGGCTAGGCTGGGAACAGCAGGTAGTCTGTCCTGGAGCGAGACAGAGGAGCAAAGAAGCTCTGAGTCCATGAGGGATGGAGGGTGGGATGGCATGGCCTAATGCAAAGAGATCCTCACTAAGATCTACTGTTAGGGTAAGTATGTAACTGTTCTATCTTCTTCAAGGATAGCTGTCTCATCAGGGCACACCTATGGAACAAGTCTCAATCAGTACTGGCAGAGAGAGAAAGTCTGGGTGACTGGAGGCTATAGGTCTAAGAAAGGAGGCCTTGAAGCACAGCCAGGCATAAGCCTGCCCTTCTCCTAGAGGCAATGTCCAGACTGTAGCGTTTAGTGAAAGGGTGAACAGTACTCCAAGTTGCAACAGCACAAATTTCTGCAGCGGATAACATCCCTGAAACAGGCAATGAAAGTTGCCATGTCTCTGGCTGAATGGCCATAAACAACCCGAGGAAGTTCCTTACCATACTTCCTGTAACAAAAAGTGATACAGTTGGCCAACCATCTGAACAGACAAAATTTAGAAACTGGTAGAGACTCTTTGCCAGGGGTGAAGGAAACAAAAAGCTGCAAGGACTTCCAACAGTCCTTCATATGATGAACATAATATCAGAGTATTCTATGTGCATCTAAGGCATGGAGCAATGCTTCCCCTGCATTGGCATGCTCAGGAAAATAAACTGGTAGGTGGATAGTTTGATTCAAAGTAAACTCCAACACTACCTTAGGAAGACACTTAGGATTGGTCTGTAAAGACACCCTGTCTTTATGGAAAATCAAATAAGGAGGCTCAGGCACAAGGGTGCTGGTAAACAGGGTACATTTGGGCATGGGAGTAGTAACAAGTGGAGTGCCACAGGGTTCGGTGCTGGGACCAGTCTTCTTCAATGTCTTCATCGGTGACATTATGGGGGGCTGGAGGGGAAGGTATGCTTATTCACAGATGATTCCAAGAGAAGCAACAGAGTGGATGAGCCGGGGTGGATAAGATGAGAAGGGCACTTAAAAGGTTAGAGGAATGGTTTAAGGTTCGGCAACTTGGGTTCAATGTGAAACAGTGCAAGATTATGCACAAAGGAAGCAGAAACCCCAGGGGTGACATATGAACTGGGAGGAGTACAACTGGCAGTCACATAAGTTGGCTAGGCATTGCAAAGCCGCAGTGGGGAAGGCTAGCCACATGCTTGGCTGCACAGGGAGGAGTATTACCAGTAGAAAGAGGGAGGTCCTGCTGCCATTTAACAAAACACTGGTAAGGCCTCATCTCGAGTACAGCATTCAGTTTTGGAGGCCTCATCTAAAGGGGGACATAAAGACTGGAGATTGTGCAAAGGAGGTCTACAAAAATGAGGGGTCTGCAGGGAGTGTCCTATGAGGAGAGGTTGAGGGAACTAAATATGTATTCCCTGGAGGCAAGGAGGGAGAGGGGTGACATGACTGACCTTCAAATGTCTCAAGGGCATAAATAGGGTACAAGGGGGGAGTATTTTACAAAGGAAGAGTTGCTAAAGGACGAAGGGTCATTGCTGGAAGCTAGACATGGGACGGTTCAGGGGTAACATAAGGAAGTACTTCTTCACGGATAGGGTTGTGAATGCTTGGAATGGTCTACCGGAGGTGGTGGGGGCAGACACAATAACTGGCTTCAAGAATGCTTAGGACAGACACAAGGGGATTCTGGTACATGGGAGAGGGGTTTCTGGTGTAGGGGTTACACTGGGGATCTCTAGTTAGGTGGGACATGATCAGGCAAACCAGTGGGCCCTGAGGTCCTTCCTTGCAGACATCTTATCTGTATGTACATATGTAAGTAATAGCAACTAAAAATAATAATGCTTTCCAAGAAAAGGAAGTGTAAGCCACAAGTTGCAGCTGGCTCAAAAGAAGCAGAAGTGACTTTCTCTAGCACAAAATTCAGGTACCAAGCCGGGACTGGATTGTGGATGGGAGGATTCAAGTGCAGGATGCCTCCTAGGAACGTACGGACCACCTCAAGCTGAGCCACTGTACGGCCATCAATAGGCACATGGAAAGCTGAAATAGCAGCCAAGTGCACTTTATTGATACAGTATTGCAGTCCTGCGTTTGACAAGGATAATACTCTACAATCTGATTCACTGGGCAAGTGAAGGGATCCCAGTTATGAGAAGCGACCCACAAGGCATACCACTTCCACTTCATGGAGTGAGGGACCCTGGTGGAAGGTTTCCTGGCAGCCACCAGGACATCTTTGGGGACACTCCAGATCTTGCAATGCTTATGTCTTCAGGAGCCAGGCATGGAGATGGAGAGACTTGAGGACCAGATGGACCAGAGTTCCCTATTCTGGTGATAGCAAGCTCTTGCACAGGGGCAGGGGTACTGGTGGGTCCACCGCTAACTGTTGCAGTAAGGGAAACCAGATGTGATGAAGTCAAAAGGGACCCACAAGAATTAGAGTAGCTCCCTCCATCTGGTGCTTTATTAGCACCCTCTCAATCAGAGGAAAGGGAAGGAAGGCATAAAGGAACCTTCCTTTCCAAAAGGGGGACAACGTATCTTGCCAGAAAACTCCAGGCCATGGAACAAGCAAGCAGAAAAGCTGTAGTTTTGCGTAGAGAAGCGATGCAAAACAGTCCAACTCTGTACGTCCCCACCTATCAAACAGGTCTTCGACTACCAAGGTCACTAGCTCCCACTCGTGCACCCTGGACTAAAACTTGCTTGTCTGTCATGACATTCTGGACGTCTGGAATATGGACGGCCAACAGGGATAGATTGTGTTCTAGAGCCCAGTACCAAATCCTTATCTCTTCCTTGCACAGGGGGTGAGAATGAGTCCCCCTTGCTTATGTACAGTAGTATACTACATGAAATTGTCAGTCTGAATTCAGCAGACGCCCCGGCGACAGATGGTTCTGGAAGGCTTGCAGAGCATACAGAATGGCCCTCATTTCTAGGAAGTTTATGTGGAGGGAAGTCTCCACTCTGGTCCATCTTTGTGTCTGATGAGGTCCCAGATGTGTCCCCTCAGCCCATCTCCGTAGCGTCTGTGGTGAGAATCTGCTGAGGGCAGGGGATGAGGAAAGGAACCCCTTTTTACAAATTGCTGGGTTCCATCCACCACTGTAGCACCTTTTGGACAGAAGGGACTAGAACCTGCTGTTCTAGATCGTCAGTGCACTGATCCCACTGGACTACTAATGTCCACTGAGGGATCCTCATGTGCAACCTGGCCAGGGGTATCATGACAATGGCTGCTGCTATCAGGCTCAACAGTCTCAAGAATGGCTGTAACATATCTGTTGCTGTAAAGCAGCTGGACCTGTGCCATAAAGCACTCTGCTCTGTCCTGGGACAGGAAGGCTAAGCCGAGCAGTGTCCAGCACCGCCCCCATGTACTGCAGATGCTGACAAGGGTCATGGGCTGACTTGGGCAGAATGACAATGATCTCTAGGGCATTGAACAGCTATGTGGTACACGCTAGGGTGTGAGACAGTTGCTCCAAGGACTGAGCTTTGAGTAACACGTTGTCTAGATGGGGAAGATGTACAGTCCCGTCTCGAGAGCTGCTGCCACAACTGCCAAGCAGATGACAAGCTAAAGGGCAATACCCTGAACTGATAGTGTTCCTCCTGAAACAGGAACCTGAGGTACTTCCTGTGCAGTGGGCACATCTTGATATGTGGGTAAGCATTCTGCATGTCCAAAGAGCATATCCAGTCCCCTTTTTGCAAGAGGTGCAGCAGGCCTTGCAGAGTTATCATCCTGAACTTCCGGTGCTGAATACAGAAGTTCAGATTCCTCAGATACAGAATGGGCCTAAAGTCCCCTGTGGATCTGAGGACTAGAAAGAAATGAGAATAGAAAAGTACATTTACATAAGAACTTACCGTAACAGTAGGTCTTCAAGAGAAGCTCTTGCAGTAGGCCACACAGGAAGAACTAAGCAGTCAGGTGCCAGGACCACACAGCAAACCTCTAGCTAGCAGTCTACCAAGGGGACCACCCACGGCCGACGTCAACCTAGCCTATAAAAGCGGGCGGTCCCCCACACCTACCTCAGTTCTCCTGCTGGAGACCCCAAACGGGGAGCGAATGGAGAACCGGGGAGGTTCTTTAGAGCCAAAAGATAGGCAGTAGTGGGAGAGAAACAGAGCAGCAGGGGGAAAGAGGGAGGGAAAGCAAGACCTGCTACAAGAGCTTCTCTCGAAGATCTACTGTTATGGTAAGTTCTTACGTAACTGTACTGTCTTGCTTCGAGGAAGGCTCTTGCAGCAGGCCGCACCGGTAGGACAGAGTCCCAAGCAGTACTGGGTATCACCAGGAAAATAACACCGGGAGGATGACAGATCAGCAGCCAAGAGCTCAGGAGAGAAGGCCCCGAAGTACTGCTAGGCCGAAATTGGCCCTATGCCTAAAGGCAATGTCCAGACAGTCATGTTTAGTGAAGGTGTGGACAGAACTCCAGATGGCAGCTGCACAGTTGGGTACAGCAGACACATTTCTGAAAGAAGCCACACTGAAGTGGCCATACCCCTGGTGGAATGGCCCTTGATCACTCCTGGAAGGGTCTTGTACTTGCGGTAGCAATAAATGCAATTTGCTAACCACTTAGACAAATCCTGTTTAGAAACAGGAGCCTCTTGGGGACGAACGAAAAACTGGTCAAATTTTCTTAAAGGCTTAGTGCGGTTCGTATAGTACCGCAAAATCCTATGTACATCCGAAGTATGGAGTAAAGACTCCTCCTGATTAGAATACTCAGGAAAATAAACTAGAAGGTGGATGGACTAATTCAAAGTAAACTTTGACACCACCTTAGATAAAAACTTAGGATTAGTACACAGAGACAACCTGTCTTTGTGAAAAAACAAATAAGACTCTTTACACATAAGAGCCTGAAGCTCAGAAATCTTTTGAGCAGCAGTATCAGCAACTACAAAGAGCAGTTTCCATGACAGAAAATGTAGCTCAACTCGTGGCCGGTTCAAAGTGAGGTTAAGCGAGTTTCTCCAACATAAAGTTGAGGTCCAGTGGAGGGACCAGGTCCCGAATGGGAGGCTTCAGATGCAAAATGCCCCGTAGGAAGGTGTGGGACACTGAGCCGGGCAACAGCTTTGCCATCGACAGGTGCATGGTACTCAGAAATGGTGGAAAGGTGCACCTTGAGGGAGGAGTACCCCAGTCTGGAGTATGAAAAGGAAAAAAAAAGGTACTTTAACACCTGATTCACTGAGCAGGTGAAAGGGTCCAAATGGCAAGCAGCAGCCTAAAGGGTGAAATACTTCCATTTCATAGCGTAAGTGGCTCTGGTGGAGGGTTACCTAGCCGCCAACAGGATGTCTGCGACCCTAGAGGACACCCCAAATTGGGCAACAGCTAGGTCTGTAGGAGCCACACATGCAGGGACTTCAGGTCTGGATGGACCAGGGTGCCCTTGTCCTGGGAGAGCAAGCCAGTGCACAGGGGTAGAGGTACTAGAGCACCACCAGCTGTTGCAGCAAGGGGAACCAAATCTGACATGGCCAGAAGAGAGCTACGAGAATCATTTGCCCCTTTCAAATGCAGCTTGAGCAGAACCCTCTGTAGGAGTGGGAAGGGAGGAAAGGCATACAGAGACCTCCCTTTCCAGGAGAGGGACAATGCATCACACCAGAAAACTCCAGGCATGGGATCAAACGAGCAGAAAAACGGCAGCTTTTCCTTGAGTGGTGACGCAAACAGGTCCAGCTCTGGTTGACCCCACCTGTTGAAGAGATCTTCGACCTCAGAGGTTAGCAGCTCCCACTCATGAGCCCACGACCTGGATCGGCAGAGATGGTCAGCCAATACGTTTTGGACACCTGAAACATGTATGACCAAGAGCTCCAGACGATGCTCGAAGGCCCAATATCAGACTCTCGTCGCCTCCCGCCACAGGGGGTAAGAATGGGTACCCCCCATGCTTGTTGATATAATGCACCACACACGTCTGTCTGCACCAGCAGTGGACAGGGGATGAGAGGAGTGTGAAAGGCCAGTAGAACGTAAAGGACCGCTCTTATCTACAGGACATTGATATGGAGACCCTGTTCCATTTCCATCCAGGTGCCCTGGGTCTGGTGGTTGGCCAGATTAGCACCCCATCCCAGGCCAGATACATCTGTCGTGAGAATCTGGCTGGTGGTCGAAAGCTGAAAGGAACCCCCCCCAAAGGGAGGTTGGCTGGCTCCATCCACCACGACAGAACTCTCTGGATCGGGTCAGAGATCAGGACCAACTGGTCCATGTCGTCCATGCATTGGTCCCACTGTACCCTCAAGGTCCACTGAGGAACCCGCATATGCAAGCGGGTCAGGGGAACCATGGCAATGGCTACATAGATACATAGACAGTGTCGGCAGATAAGGGCCTATGGCCCACCCAGTCTGCCCATTTGAGCATTTAAGTTCAGTTTGTTTTCCTAGAAGTCTGTTGCACCTTACCCCTGACCTCCAGAATTCCTTTATGTCTATCCCATGCATTCTTAAATCCCGTGATTGTTTCAGCCCCCACCACTTCCTCTGGCAGGGTGTTCCACTTGTCCACCACCCGCTTCTGTGAAGAAATTCCTTCTCATGTTTCCTCTGAATCGTCCTCCTCCAACTTCATCCCATGCCCTCTAGTCCTGGAACATCTTTTCGCTTCAAAATAGTGTTTTCCTGCACCCTGTTCCTCCCTGTAAGATACTTGTATGTCTCTATCATATCCCCTTACCTCCTCTCCTCCAGGGAGTAAATGTTCAGTTCCTTCAACCTGTCTTCATAGGACTTGTGATGCAATCCATGCACCATCTTTGTTGCCCTCCTCTGAACCTTCTCTACCCTATGTCCTTACGTAGGTATGGTCTCCAGAACTGTACACTGTATTCCAGGTGGGGCCTCACTAGTGTCTTGTGTAGCGGAATTATGACCTCCCTTTTCCTGCTGGTAATGCCCCTGCCTATACATCCCAGCATCCTAAATCCTATATGGCCCAGGAGGCGCAGGAAAACCCTGGCGGGAACCTGATGACTGGAAGAAACCAGACAGGCCTGCTCCATCAGTTACTCCGCTTTGTCCTCAGGCAAAAAGGCCTTACCCTGACTGGTTTCCAGGATTGCCCCTATGTCCTGAAGGCACTGGCAAGCGGAGAAGCAGGACTTTGGCAGACTGACAGTTATCCCTAGAGGCCTGAAAAAGATGGAATGTGTATTCCAGAGTCTGAACCAGGTGGTCCCCGGAGGGGGCTGCTAGTAGCCAATCGTCCAGGTATGGGAACATATAGAAACCCTCCCATCTCACAGCAGCCACCACTACTGCCAGGCACTTGGTAAAGACCCAGGGGACAAAGAAAGGCCAAAAGGGAGGGCCTGGAACTGAAAGTGGGCTCTCTGAAAGTGAAAGCGAAGGAAGCATCGATGGGCAGGAAAGACCTGGATGTGCAGATAAGCATCCTGCATTGTCCAGAAAGCAGAGCCAATCCCCCAGGTGCAAAAGGGGTAACAGCCCCTGGAGAGTGACCGTCCCGAAGCACTTGTGCTCTATGTACAGATTCAGATGGCTGGTACAAGATGGGCCACAGATCCCTGGTCTTTTGGGGAATGAGGAAGAAGTGCGAGAAACTCCCTTCCCCAGTGAGCCGGAGGGATGGACTCTGTAACTTTCTAAAGGGGAGCCTGAATTTCCACCCAGGCAAGGGACAGGTGGGCAGAGGGGTAAGAGGAGTTTCTTGGAGGGGATTTTCTAGAGGACACTGTAGAAACTCCAGCGTGTGACCACGCTCTATGATTTGAAGCACCCAGGTGTTTGTGGTCACTCCACACCACCCATCCAGGTGGAAGGAGAACTGACCCCCTACCACCTCACCCAGATCCTCGGCCATGTGTGTGTGTGTGCGCGTGTGTCAGCCAATGAGTCAGAAGGTGGGGGCAGGAGCTGGCAAAGTGGCTGCAGGTGCCCGTGGGGCTCTGGCAATGACAACTGCAGGGGCCACTGTGGCCTTATGTTTGTGCTGTCTTTTGGCAAGCTGGTTTCAGGATTGCTTATGGGAGGACTTACGAAAGGACTGACACTGGCCTGATCTAGGCTGAGTGTGATAGAGCGAATGGACTGACCTGAGGGCCCGGCCCGACTCCTGCAGGGTGGAAACTATGTCCTGGACATCCCCCCTGAAAAGGACAGAGCACCGGAAGGGAGCATCCAAAATGCTGGACTGCATGTCCGAGGAAAAGCTGGATACCTTGAGCCAAGAATGGCGCCAGAGGCAGACCTCAGCAGCTGCTCTGCGCCAGGAGGCATCCACTGCCTCATAAGCAGCCTGGAGAACATGACTGACAATGTCAGAGTCCGATTTCAATAGTTGGGCGAGCTGCGTTTGTTTTGGTGGGATCCTCTCGCAAAGTCTGTACCAGGTCCCTGGCTTGGTCCCAAAGAACATTCTGATACTGGACCACATGGGCCAGATAGTTCAGAGCCCAGATAGCCAAGGTGGTAGACACGAACATGGGTTCACCCAGGTGGTCCAGCTGCCTGGACATCCAGGGGAAGGGCACTAAGGTGCTTAGGCTTTTTGGTCCGGTCATGCGCCGCATTAATGACCACAGAATCCATCTTAGGGTGGCCCCTAAGACAGGTCTGCCAGCCGGCGCATGATAAAGACGGTCCCCACCTTCTTAGGCGATGGAGGGGAGGTAGATGGGCGATTCCCTGCTGCCCTTGTGACATTCTCATAGGAGCTGATCAGAGGAGGCACCACCACAGGGAAGACATCCTGCTGCTTCGGATAAATGGCCAAGTGGCACCTCTTTGGGTCTTGCTTCTCCATCTCCCAGCCCATAATGGGCTGGATGTGGCACATGACTTTCATAAAAGTCGGATCGTCGGTGGGGGTGGGGGGGGGGAAACAGGGACTTAGGAACCTCCCTGGTGAAGAGGAAGACTCAAGGGTCATCCTCAGTAGTGTCAGGATCTGGGCGGATGCTGGTGGCCGGCACTCTTCACTGCGAGAGCCTGAGCTGATGTCAGGTTGAGCCCCGGAGGACTTTCGCTTGGTCCAGCCTGGCCCAGATCATGGGGTGGTGGGTCGCAGGGAGGACGGTGGGGAGATGCCAGGGCGGTCCCTGAGGAGTGGGGGTTTGCCTCTAGACAAAGGACTACCACACCGAGAACAGGGCAATATAGTCCACTGGGGGCAGGAGATTATACACCGGTGGATAAGGATAAGAGGGCGCCGGGTAAGGGTACAATGGAGGCAGGCTGGCAAAGGGTACTCAGGCGCATGACCCCCAGCGCCAGCTGAGGATCCGGTGTCGGCCAAACGGGTGTTGGCTGCAGAGTAGGTTGTGGTAGGGGCAACCACAGAGTTGGGCTCACAGGCTGGGGCGGCGGCAGTAGTGGCAGACCAGCAGGCATCGGCCAGGAGCACCCGGGGGAAGGTCCGTGGGCGTCAGCCTAGCCAGAGAAGCATGCACCTGAGGGGAAGACTACGACTGAGGCAAAGGCAGAGGCAACACTGGAGAGGACGAAGTGGCGGCAGCCTGCTGCGGGTGTTGCCCAGAAGGGCTGAAGTCGGTCCCAGTAGCTGGAACCAAGGAAGGCAGCGCCATGGTTTTGGTGGGGGGCGCGAACGGTGAAGGAACTGATGCCCGATGAACCAACACCAGCCAAGCCACCTGGTTGAGAGCCCATTGAAGATACGGGTTTGAGCGTCAGGGTCTGAGACGCAGGAGACGAAGTCCCCTGTCCCGAAGAGGAGCTGCCACTTAAAATAGCTATGAGGGCAGGCGGCAGAGCCACCAGGAGCCCAGAGGAAGAGAGGATTGGCAGGGCTGTCCCCTACCCCCATGGGAGAATGACCAAATCGCAGTCGACAGTTTCTGGGATGACCGTGACTGGGTAGCTGAACAGGCCCAGTCCTGGTGTTTGTCCTGGAGCTTGTGCTTCCCAGATTTCTCCTTTTGAGAAGGAAAGGAGGCCCCTTGAGGACTGTGCCGGCAAGGCCGCTCTCCTGGCCTGCAGCTCCTTTTCCATCACAACCAACTTCTGCTTCAAAAGATGGTTCTCCAGAGTTTTAAGACAATGTCTCCAAATGGCCTGGTTGAATTTTTGGCAAAACTGGCAGGTTTCAGTGTCGTGGCCTGGGTCTAGGCAGATGAGACACGCAGAGTGGCTGTCCTTTTCAGGGATCTGTTTGCCGCAGGCACACTTCGAGGAGCGATCTGTCTGTAGACTAGGCTGGTAGAGAAGATGAACTCGAAAACACTGAAAATATGTTCAGCACTACATAAAAAAGCACAGCAAGCACAGATATATGGCGGTCGACTGTAGCTGTGGCATCTGCTAAGGTCCGCCGATGTGCACGGGGCAGACTGTAAGAAAACAACTGAGGTAGGTATGGGAGACTGCCCACCTTTATAGGTTAGGCTGATGGCGATGGGCGGTCCCCCATGGTAAACTGCTAGCTAGAAGTTTTCTGTGTGGTCCTGGCGCCTGACTGCTTAATCCTACCGGTGTGGCCTGCTGCAAAAGCCTTCCTCAAAGTAAGATGTACAGTTACGCAAGAACTAACTGTAAAAGTAGATCCTGGAGAGGAGCTTCTGCAGCAGGCCAACACCGGTAGGACTTTGCCACCAGATGCCAGGACCAAACAGAAACTTTCTAGCTAGGAGTCTACCATGGGGGACCTCCAACCGCCAATGTCACCCTCTGATGTCGGCCTATCCTATAAAGGCAGGTGGTCCCCCACACCCTCCTCAGTTCTCCCACTGGAGACCTGGAGCAGGCAACTGATGAAGAAACCGAGGAGGTTCCCAAGAGCCACAAGGGAAAAATGGAAAGCTGAAAACCCAGGTGAATGGAAGAGAATACAGCAGATAAAAAGGAGGCGGGAGGGAAAATCATGGCCTGCTGCAAGAGCTCCTCTCAAAGATCCGTTATGGTAAATTTTTATGTAACTGTACTATCTTACTTCGAGGAAGCTCTTGCAGCAGGCCAACACTGGTAGGACCGAGTCTCAAGCAGTTCTGATAGAAAAAAAGGAAGCAGCACTGGGAGGACAGACAGCAGTCAATGGCCTAAGAAAAAAGGCCCTGCAGAATGGCTAGGCTGAAGCTGGCCCTACACCTAGAAGCAATGTCCAGACTGTAATGCTTGGTGAAGGTTTCTAGCTGTGCTTTTTTATGTAGTGCTGAACATCATATTTTCAGTGTTTTCATCGAGTTCATCTTCTCTACCAGCCTAGTCTACAGACAGATCGCTCCTCGAAGTGTGCCTGCGGCAAACAGATCCCTGAAAAGGACAGCCACTCTGCGTGTCTCATCTGCCTAGACCCAGGCCACGACACTGAAACCTGCCAGTTTTGCCAAAAATCTGGTTGTCAATGGACTACAGGACCAAAAGCAGCATGGTTTCACCAGGGGGGAGGTCATGTCAGACCAACCTCGTTGAATTTTTTGACTGGGTGACTAGGGAGGTGGATCAGGGGAAGGCAGTGGACATGGCCTATCTGGACTTCAGCAAGGCCTTTGACACTGTGCCACACAGAAGACTATTACACAAACTGGGGAATATGGGTGTGGGCAGGACAGTAGTGTGGTGGGTAGGTAACTGGCTGGGTGGCAGGACATAGAGGGTGGTGGTAAATGGCTGTCACTCCACAAATAGAAGAGTGACCAGTAGGGTACCACAGGGATCAGTGCTGGGACTGGTCCTATTCAACACCTTCATCAGTGACATTGCACAGGACCTAGAAGGCAGAATTTCACTGTTCGCTGATGACACAAAGCTCTGTAACAGAGTAGACACACCAGAGGGTGTAGACAGAATGAGAAGGGACCTGCAGAAACTTGAAGAATGGTCAGGGGTTTGGCAGTTGAAATTCAATGCAAAGAAGTACAAGATAATGCATATGGGCACAAAACCCAGGCACAATATATCAGTTGGGGTGAGGATATAGCATGCACCAAGCAGGAAAGGGATCTTGGGGTTATCATCTCTGATGACCTCAAGGTAGGGAAACAGTGTGACAAGGCAGCAGGTAAAGCAAATAGGATGCTGGGATGTATAGGCAGGGGCATCACCAGCAGGAAAAGGGAGGTCATAATTCCGCTATACAAGACACTAGTGAGGCCCCACCTGGAGTACAGTGTACAGTTCTGGAGACCATACCTAAGTAAGGACATAGACAGGGTAGAGAGGGTTCAGAGGAGGGCAACAAAGATGGTGCATGGATTGCATCACAAGTCCTATGAAGACAGGTTGAAGGAACTGAACACGTACTCCCTGGAGGAGAGGAGGGAGAGAGGGGATATGATAGACATATACAAGTATCTCACAGGGAGGAACAGGGTGCAGGAATACACTATTTTTAAGCGAAAAAGATGTACCAGGACTAGAGGGCATGGGATGAAGTTGGAGGGAGGACGATTCAGAGGAAACATGAGGAAGAATTTCTTCACAGAACGGGTGGTGGAAAAGTGGAACACCCTGCCAGAGGAAGTAGTGGGGGCTGAAACAATCACGGGATTTAAGAATGCATGGGATAGACATAAAGGAATTCTGGAGGTCAGGAGTAAGGGGCAACAGACTTCTAGGAAAACAAACTGAACTTACAAGCTCAAATGGGCAGACTGGGTGTTCCATAGGCCCTTATCTGCCGACACCGTCTTATGTATCTATGTAAGGTGTGGACAGAACTCCAGGTGGCAGCTGCACAGATGTCCACAGCAGACATTTCTGAAACAAGCCATGGAGGCGATCATACCCTGGTGGAATGGCCCTTAACTCCCGGAAGGTCCTTGCTGCACTTACGGCAGCAATATATAATGTAACAGGCTAACCACTTAAGACAACCACTGTTTGAACACCGAAGCGCCCTCTCTTGGGGAGCGAGTGAAACAAACTGAACAGACTTCCTAAAAGTCTTGGTTCAGTGCGTACAGTATTGCAAGATTCTATGTCCAGCCAACATATGGAGCAACGCCATTGATTAGAATACTCAGGAAAGTAAACTGGCAGGTGGATGGACTGGTTCAAAGTAAACTTCGACACCTTGGGAAGAAACTCAGGATTAGTACGCAGACACCCTGTCTTTGTGAGAAACCAAATAAGGCTCTTTACACGTAAGAGCCTGAAGCTCAGAAATCCTTCGAGCAGAAGTAACAGCAATTAGAGCACTTGCCACGACAGTAAGCGCAGCTTGCAACTCGCCGCCAGTTCAAAAGGAGGCAACGAGAGTTTCTCCAACATAAAATTGAGGTCCCACGGAGGGACCAGTTCCCAAATGGTAGGTTTCAGATGCAAAATATCCAGCAGGAAAGTGAGAGACACCTCAAGCTGAGCCATGGCCCTGCCCTCGATAGGTGCATAGTATGCAGATATGGCAAAAAGATGCACCCTAAGGGACGAGTACCACAAGTCTGAGTCTTAGAGAGAGAGAGAGAAGCTACTCCAACACCTGATTCGCTGTACAGGTGAAGGGGCCCAGATGGTGCAAAGCAGCCCAAAGGGTGAAGCGCTTCCATTTCATGGCGCAAGTGACCCTGGTGGAGGACTTTCTGGCAGCCACCAGAACACCCACAACCATAGAGGAAACCCCAAAGCAGGTGATGGCTAAGTCCGCAGGAGCCACACATGGAGATGCAGAGATCACGATGGACCAGGGTGCCCAGGTCTTGGGAGAGCAAGTCAGTGCACATGGGCAAGGGCACTGGAGGTTCCACCACTAGCTGCTGTAGAAAGGGGAACCAGAACGGACGTGTTCAGAAGGGAAAATGAGCATCATCTCAGCCTCCTCCAACTGAAGTTTGAGGCGGACCCTCTGGAGGAGCAGGAAGGGAGGGAAGGCATACAGAAACCTCCCTTTCCAGAAGATGGGCAATGCATCTAAATTCCAGGCCCAGGATCAAGCGAGCAAAAAAGCGGTAGTTTTGCATCTAGTGAGGACGCAACAAGGGTCCAACTCTGGTCGATCTTGTCTGTCGAAGACATTTCTGACCACCGGAGTCAGAAGCTCCCACTCGTGAGCCCTGGACCAGGAGTAGCTTAGACTGTCCATCAGGACGTTTTGGATTCCTGGAACATGGATTGCTGAGAGCTCCAGACAGTGTTCGATGGCCCAATCCAAACCCTCATCGCCTTCCTGCACAGGGGTAAGAGCGAGTCCACCCCTGCTTGCTGATGTAATACACCAAGCACGTGTTGTCCGTCTGCACCAAGAGAGGACTGGGGAGTGGATGAATCTGGAAGGCCTACGGAGCATACAAAACCATGTGCATCTCCAGAACACTGATGTGGAGACCCTGTTCCATGGCTGTCCAGGAGCCTTGAGTCTGGTGAGCGTCCAAGTGAGCTCCCCAGCTCAGACCCGAGGCATCTGTCAGGAGGATTTTACATGCGGTAGAGATCTGGAAGGAACCCACCCCCCCCGGAGCAGGTTGGCCAGCTGCAGCTACCATAACAGGACTGTTTTGACCGGATCGGAGACCACTGTGGCAAGTTATGCCCCTGCCAGCCATATGTACAAATATGTGATGATGTGTTTTATGTGATTTCTGTGTATGTTAAAATCCCAATGTGAAGAGAAGAGAATGTTTTTTTTAAATGGATGATAGTCCTGTAACCTGCAAAACAGCTTGCTTGGCAAAAAGTTATTTGCATTTTCTGACTAGCTGACCCAGAGGTAATAAAATCAGCTCATATAGTCATAAACCTTACAGGATCTTCCTTGCATCTTAATTGAAGGAACCAGTTCAAAGCCCAGGATGTTTTAGCCAGGATTTGAGCAACAAATGACCATTCTGACAGGCTAATGAGAATTTTGTCTTACCGATGCGAATTGTCTACAGGGGACTTCAAAAGACAAACTCTGAATGTCATAGCCATGTTAATTATGTGTGTCAGGATTTGATTTTTGATATTTTTGGAATTTTGGAAACAGTGGAACAGTGAAATCTCCTGGCCAATCAGAGTAGTTGCTCTGACTCACCTGACAGGTAAGGAAAAATTACTCACCTGTAGTAATGTTGTTTCTATCCAGGGATCCACTAATATTATTACTCTTTGCAGTGCCCTTTAAGGTCAGCACTGCCCCCGAGCTAATAGAATGCTATGCTAATTATGGAATGTTTAGCTCGTGCATTCATTTTCAAACTGCCCTATTGTAACTGCCTGGATTCTACCTCAGATTTCTGTGAAGCCTGCAAAGAGGCCATAGTAAATATATAATACATAAACCAATGAATAATTTCAAATTAGTGGCCAACAGGGCCCAAAAAAGTAGTAATAGGCCAAGAAATGGCAGAGAAAAACATGAAGAATGAGTCCTCTTTTCTGAGCCAGATGCACCCTTAGAAAAGAACGTAGTAGTTAAGTATTAGGGAATGTGCCAACAAATGACATACCCATCATACTAAGAGACATCTCAGCTGTACAGAGTATTTTTCTGAGATTCGAAGGGGAGGACCGGGGAGGGGAATAATAATATTAGTGTATCCCTGGGAAGAAACAACATTACTACAGGTGAGTAATTTTTTCTTCTAACCCCAGGAATCCACTAATATTATTACTCTTTGCAGACTACGTAGCAGTACCACTAGGAGGTGGACAGAATCTATTTAGGTAAAAGACTCTGCAAAACAGCCCTTCCAAAATTAGCATCACTCCTGGCCTGGGTATCCAGTCTGTAATGCTTAGTAAAGGTGTGGACTGATCTCCAGGTAGCTACTTTACAAATTTCCTGAAGAGGAACATCTCTGGCAGCTGCAACGGTGACAGCTGTGCCCCTTGTCGAATGGGCCCTAAAACCTGAAGGAGGGGCCTTGCCCACCTTTGTGTAGCAAAATTGAATACATTGGACTATCCATCGAGATATAGTCCTCTTTGAAGCAGGAGATCCCTTACCTACTTCCCCATAGGTAAGGAAAGTACAGTTACGTAAGAACTTACCATAACAGTAGATCTTCGAGAACAGCTCTTGCAGCAGGTTACACCATTAGACTGAAGCCGGCAGGCGCCAGGACCCCACAGAATTTTCTAGCTAGCAGTCTCAAAGGGGACCGCCTCCAACGCCGTCCCGCCCCCGTCAGGCGTAGTACATAAGGAGGCGGTCCCGCCAGAATCCCCAGTTCTCCCGCTAGAGACTCCCGGCCGCTGAAGGACATCAGAAAGGGAGACCGAGGACCCGCCATCAGGTGGCCAAGACTAAAAACCGACCCTTCCAAGTATAGGTTGGAACCTACTTCCTCCAAGGGGAAATGGTGGGCGGGAAGGTACCTGCTACAAGAGCTGTTCTCGAAGATCTACTGTTACGGTAAGTTCTTACGTAACTGTACTATCTTCTTCGAGGTACAGCTCTTGCAGCAGGTTACACCATTAGGACTGATTCCCAAGCAATGGCGCCTTGAAAGCCATCGGGAGGAGGCAATACTGAAGTTCCAACCCGTCCTGAGCCTAGGACAGGAGGCCTTGTAGGACAGCAAGGCTGAAACCCGCTCTTCGCCGTGAAGCGATGTCCAGGCTGTAATGCCTGATAAAGGTGTGCACCGAGCTCCAGGTGGCTGCAGCACAAATGGCCAATGTGGATATGTTCTTGAGTGCCGCAAAGGATGTAGCCACTCCCCTTGTCGAATGGCCCTTGACCACACCTGGTAAGGGTTTCTGGCGTTTGTTGTAGCAAAGGGAAATGCACTGAATGAGCCAGCGCGAAAGAGTGTTTCGAGTCTGGAACCCCCATCATCCTCTCAGCGAATGAGACGAATAGCTGTTCCACTTTGCGGTGCTGTTTGGTCCTGGTCAAATAGTACCTAAGACACCGGTGACCATTCAGGGTGTGACGCAGTGCTTCTCCTCGATTAGCGTACTTAGGGAAGTACACTGGTAAATCAATGTCCTGGTTAAGAGTGAGGGCTGAGACCACCTTAGGCAGGAACTTAGGATTCGTCCTCAGGGACACCCTGTCCTGATGAAAAATTAAATAAGGCTCCTTGCACATGAGAGCGTGTAGTTCGGAGATTCTTCTCGCCGAAGTAACAGCAACTAAAAACAACGTTTTCCACGACAGAAAACGCAGCTCGCAATCTGCGGCAGGTTCAAATGGTGGCAGCGTAAGCTGCTCCAGGATGAAAGGTAAATCCCAAGGAGGGCCGGGATCCCTAATAAGCGGCCTAAGGTGGAGGACACTTCTTAAGAAGGCACGGGAAGTATCCAGCTGTGCCACCGTGTGTTGGCCTATGGGGACATGGTAGGCTGAGATTGCACACAGGTGCACTTTGATCGAGGAGTAAGCTAACCCTGATTGAAAGAGGGAAAGCAAGTATTCCAGAACTAGTTTCTCTGGGCAGTCTAAGGGTGAGAAGCCGCGTGCCTGAGACCAGAAGCAAAACCTATGCCATTTCATGGCGTATGTAGCGTGTGTTGCTGGTTTTCTGGCGGCAGAAAGAACTTCCGCCACCTCCTGCGAGACCTCGTGTCGCAAGATGGCTATGTCTCTAGGAGCCAGGCGTGCAGGTTCAGAGAAAGCAAGTCCGGGTGGACTAGCGAACCCTCCTCCTGAGACAGCAGGTGGGAGCTGATTGGCAAAGGAAGCGGAGGTTCCCGGGCCAACTGACTCAGAAGTGGAACCAAATCTGTCTGGGCCAAAAGGGCGCTATTAAAATAAGCGTTGCATGCTGCCTGCGAAGTTTGAGAAGGACTCTCTGGATCAACGGGAAGGGAGGGAAGGTGTAGAGGAATCTGCCCGTCCAGGAGAGGGACAACGCGTCTCGCCAGAAAACATCAGGCCCTGGATCTAGCAAGCAAAAACTGGGCAGTTTTGCGTTGGATGGGGATGCGAATAAATCCAATTCCGGAATGCCCCATCTGAGAAACAGATCCTCTGCCACCTCCTGTAGAAATTCCCAATCATGGACTCTGGCCTGGGAACGACTCAGGCTGTCTGCGACGGTATTGTCCACACCGGGAACGTGAACTGCACTGAGGTTTGCGCGTGTCGTAATACCCACTCCCACACCCTCATGGCCTCCCTGCAGAGGGGGTAAGAGTGTGTGCCTCCTTGTTGAGGTAATACATCACCGCTGTATTGTCTGTTTGCAACAGGAGAGTACTCGGTGGGATGTCCGACTGGAAGGCTTGCAGGGCATAAAGGACCGCCCTTATCTCCAATATGTTGATATGGAGATGAGATTCTTGAGTGGTCCAAGTTCCCTGACACCTCACCCCGTTCAAGTGTGCTCCCCACCCCAGCCCTGAGGCATCTGTGGAGAGTGTTACCATCGGGGACGGCGCTGTGAATGGAACCCCCACAGAGAGGGTTCCCGGGTCTAGCCACCATTGCCAGTCCCGAACCACGGCCTTCGTGATTCTGACTGGATGCTGCAGATGGTCTTGACTTTGGTCCCACTGCATTCTTAGCATCCACTGGGTTACCCGCATATGGATCCTTGCCATCGGGACAGTAGAAATGGCCGCAGCCATGTGTCCGAGCAGGCGAAGGACCAGTCTGGCTGGGACGGTCTTCTTCGCAGATAGGTCCCTGATGAGGGATCGAATGCGTTCTGCTCTGTCTTCGGGAAGAAAGGTTTTCCCTGCGATGGTGTCCAGAACTGCCCCTATGAATTGCAGTTTCTGGGACGGTAACAGGAGAGATTTCTCGGAGTTGATTAGGATGCCCAGGGACTGAAAAAGGGCCTGGGTATGCTGTTTTGCTATCAACAGCTCCTCCATGGAGGAGGCCATGAGAAGCCAATCGTCCAGGTACGGGAACACATAGTGGCCCTGTCTCCTCAGAGACGCTGCCACTACTGCCATGCACTTGGTAAAGACCCTGGGGGCCGATGATAGCCCGAAGGGAAGCGCTTGGAACTGAAAGTGGTGGCCGAGAAACTCAAAGCGCAGGAACCTCCTGTGCGTTTGAGCGATGGGGATGTGCAGGTAAGCGTCCTGCATGTCCAAGGACGCCAAGAATGCGCCTCTTCTTCAGCATTGGGATTAGAACCGAAGGGTCACCATGCGGAAGCGTTTGTAGGCGACCGACATATTGAGGTCGCTGAGGTCCAAGATTGGACAGAGGTCCCCTGTTTTGTTTGGAACCAGGAAGAAGTGGGAACAATATCCTGTTCCTCTCTGGTTCCCTGGGACGTACTCCAAAGCTTCTTTCTGTAGAAGCGTGAGCACTTCTTCCCTCATGAGCAGGGCATGCTGACCCGAATAACAGGAGAGCAGTAACACCCACCTGTCGGTGGTGATCGACTGCCACCCTGGCAGGTGATCTGCGATACGACCCCTGACCTTTGTTTCCCGTTGATCCAGAGGAGGGGCGGAGGCCGGGAAGGAGTCATGCTGTGGCATCAGAGGGTCCCGCAGGTTGGGCTGACTTGGTGGAACGTTGGCTTCTACCTGAGGACACCTTGACCTGGGCTTTTCGGGAGAAGGAGCCCCTCTGTTATTGGCCGGGACGAGGTTGTTGCCTCTGAAACCGGCTACGAAAACGACTCTGGTTCCTACGAAAGGAACTGAGTCTAGATCTGTACATTGCTTGGACAGATCTAACCGCCTTCCCAGCCTCTTGTAGTTTGGTGATGACCTTTTCAGATGCCTCACCGAACAAAACTTCGCCATGGAAGGGGGCGTCCAGAATGTTCTTCTGGACGTCCGGGGTAAAGCCGGAGACACGGAGCCGTGAGTGTCTCCAGAGGCATATGCCTGAGGCTGCCACTCTGGCCGAGGAGTCCGCGGAGTCATACGGGGCTCGGAGCACCTGGGTCCCCACGTCTGAACCCGTGCGGAGAAGCTCTTCCTTCTGGTCACCATCTTGGCAATTTCTCTGCCATTTCCTGTCCCTGTTCCCACAATGCATTCTGAAACTGAACCATGTGGGTTAGGTAGTTCACGGATCTGATGGCGCAGGTTGCAGCTGTGTAAGTGCGCCTACCCAGCGCGTCCAGTTGTTTGGACTCCAGGTCCGGTGGCTGCGTGCTCAGATGTTGTGGCCTCTGGGACCGGTCATGAGAGGCTGTAATGACCAGGGAGTCGGCCAGAGGATGATTAGCTAAGTACTGGTCCTCCTTTGGGGCCTTGTACAGGCGGTCAGCCTTCTTCGGCATAGCCGGGAGCGAATGTGGACGTTTCCACGCTGCCTTGGTGACGTCCACGAAGGTGTCCACCAAGGGTGGTACCACCACAGGCTTAGGGTCTTTCTGCCGAAGATAGCGGGCAAGGCGTAGCCTTGGGTCGAAGTTCTTCTACTTTCATCCCATGTTCTCTTGGATATGGCCATGATCTCAGAGAACAAGGGGTCGTCTGGAGGAGACCTAGGAAGTTCACGTGGGTCCGGAGAAGGGATGCTGATCGGTGAAGGAGATCTGAGCATACAGAGATGTCAGATCGTGAATCCTCCGTAGACGGTGAATAGCGATGTCTTCTGGGTGTCTTGGGGCTAGGTGACCCTGAAGAGGATCTGGACGGAGGTCTTCTCTTGTCTGTAGGTCTGCCCCTAGGAGGTCCCACTGGCTCCTGGGGGGAAGGTGCTCGACCTGCTGCCCCTTTTGGTGAAGAAGGAGGCGCAGAGGTCGGTGGTGCCACAGGTGCGGGAGGAGGGTGTGTGGTGACCACATCCTTTTTGATGGTGTCCCACCAGAAAGTGAATAGCTCCTTCACTTCTGCAATGTTAAGGCCAGACGACGGGCCGGGCGCCGGTGGCCTGTTGTCTGGTCCCGGCGTCAGATCCCCAGGGGTCTCCGGTTCTGGGGAGGGTTCCCGCGGGAGCTCGACGGGACCGGGGTCGCCTGCCTGGTCCTCAGGCTGAGTGGACTCCTCCTCTGTCAACGCCTCCTGGCCGATGCTGGCAGGTGGCGGTGTGGTTCTTCTAGCTGCTGTGTCGGACGTCGGTCCCCCGGCCGGCGTCCTGGGAGGTGAGTGCCTGGCCGGCGACGCATGGCGAACTGTCGCCAAATCCTTGGAGTGTCTATGAAGTTTAGCCGACGGGTGGGCGGACGCCGGTCCGGACGAGTCTGCTTCAGGGAGGTCAGCCTTGGTCTTACGCTGCGAGGCGGCGGCAGGGAGACTGACCGGACGTCGGAGGCAGAGTGCCGGGACGAGGACTTGTGGTGATCTCCTGACCTGGACGAGGCCTTGGAAGAAGAAGTAGGCCTGGAGGTCTTAGCAGGCCACAGGGTAGAAGAACCGCTGGCTGACTTGACCACCACCGGGGGAGTCAGAGTGGGCCCGAGACGGAGAGCGGTCGGACCTGGAGCTAGAGCTGCGGGAGTCCAAGGCCCTAGAGGGGGATCTAGGTTTTACCTTCTCCCGGTGCTTCTCATGGTGCCTGCGGGATTTCTCCAAAGATTCACCCTTGGAGGAAGGATCCATGGCCTTGAGCTTTTCTTCTAAGAGGAAAGCCTTCTGACGGCGGATCCGGGTCCGGCTGTTAAAGCCCTGACAAAAGGAGCAAGCCTGGGTATCGTGATCTGGGCCAAGGCACCGGACGCAGGCCGAGTGGGGGTCTTTGAACGGGATCTGCTTCCCACAGGCGCACTTGGAAGAATGGCCCTCCACAGAAGTTGGGGAGGACATCAGATAGAAGAGTAGATCTTGAAGAAATTCTGATTTTGGAAGAAATTCCTGGTCGTCGCGCGCTAGAACTGACCCATGGGTCGAGACATGCAAGTCGACAGCGGGAAAGAACTGGGGATTCTGCCGGGACCGCCTCCTTATGTACTACGCCCGACATCGGGGGCCGGACCAACATCGAAGGTGGTCCCCGCTGAAGACTGCTAGCTAGAAAATTTCCGTGGGGTCCTGATGCCTGCTGGCTTCAGTCCTAATGGTGTAAACTGCTGCAAGAGCTGTACCTCGAAGAAGATCAACTGTTGTCTGTCCTGCCTATGATCCTTAGAGTTGGCTATATAATAGCTCAATGCTCTCTTCACATCCAGACTATGCAGCCTATGCTCACCAGAACTGGCGTGTGCTGTAAAAAACACTGGTAAGGTAATAGACTGATTTAGATGAAAGTCAGAAACTACTTTGGGAATGAATTTTCTGTTAGTTCTCAACACTACCTTATCATTGTGGAAAGAAATATAGTCCTTTTCCACACAAAGGGCTTGTAACTCACTTACTCATTTATCCTCCTAGCAGAGGTAAGTGTCACAAGGAAAACTACCTTCCAGGTAAGGTATTTTAGCTCTGCAGTAGCCATTGGTTCAAATGGCGGGGAGCATAAGCTGGGCAATACAAATGTTGAGGTCCCAAGCTGGCACTGGTTCCCTATGTGGGGGAAACAGGTGTAAAAGGCCCTTAAAGAACCTTCTAAATATAGGGTTTGAGGCTATTGATACTCCTTTACCTACAGAGAAGTATGCTGAAAGTGAAGCAAGATGAACTTTTAGGGTTGAATGTTGCAGTCCTAGAGAATGCAGATGGGACAAATAATCTAGGATGATTGGAATGCCAGCCTGTGCTGGGGTTAGTCCCTTTCCTGTGCACCAAATGGAAAATCTTTTCCATTTTGAAGCATAAGTTTTCTTAGTAGAAGGCTTCCTATAACTTCTAAGGACTTCTAAAACTGTATGAGAGTATTGGGAGTCTGGATACTCTAAGTCCTCAAGAGCCAAGCTTTGAGTCTGAGAGACCTGATATTGGGGTATACCACCCTGCCTTAGAAGGAAGTCAGCAGGTTGTACCTCTGAGGGAGGTAAATCGGTTTTTCCACTGACATTGAGAGTAACAGGGAGTACCAAGGCTGTCTTGGCCAGTCTGGTGCTATCAGAATCATCAAGGCTGGTAGTGACCTGAGCTTGATGAGTACTGAGAATCAAGGGAAAAGGAGGAAAGGTGTAAAGGTATTTTCCTGTCCAATCGAAGATCAGCGCATCCACTGGGACAGTTCCCTTCACTGGGGCCCTGCAGCAATAAAGGGGTAAATGGTGATCCTGGTTAGAAGCAAAAAGGTCTAGTTCTGGGGCTCCCCACTGCCTGAATAGAACTTGCACTACTTGGCTGTTCAGTGACCATTCGTGATGGGCCTGGTTTAACCCGCTCAAGGCATCTGTTAGTGTATTGTCTTTCCCTGGCGGATGAATTGCTTGTAGTAAGGCATTTATGGAGTAAATGAGACTCCATATTTTCATTGCCTCTGTACATAGTGGAGTGGATCTTGTCCCTCCCAGTTTGTTGATATAGTACATTGTAGTGGTATTGTCTGTTCTGACCTAAACCACTTTACCCTTTATGAGATGAACGAAAGCCTGAATGGCCAAGTACACTGCTCTTAACTCTAAGAGATTTATGTGCAGGAGTGACTCTGCAGCACTCCAAGACCTGTGAACTGTGTGATCCCCCAGGTGGGCACCCCACCTTCTAGGAGGGAGGCATCTGTTGCGAGTATCAAGGACGGGGGTTCCTGTAGGGAAGGAACACCTTCCCTTAGGTTGTCGGGATCTTTCCACCACTGTAAGGCCTGTAGAAGAGTTTTTGTTACAGGGATTAGTTCTGAAAGTGGATTTCGTCTCTGGGACCAATGGGCCCCGAGGTGAAACTGAATGTCTCATTTGAAATCTGGCACCCATGACTGTGCCTGTTGTTGCAGCCATGTGCCCTAGCAGCTGTAAAAACTGAGTTGCTGGTTTTGGCCTGCACAGGACAAACAAGTTTGCTAGAAGCTGGATAGCCTGTACTCTTTCCAAAGGAAGGAAGGCCTTTCCCAGAATTGTACTGAGTTCTGCTCCTTTGAACTGCAATACTTGGACTGGGGTGAGAACTGATTTGTTTAGATTTAGAAGAAATCCCAGGGAGGAGAGAACACTTTGAGCTAGCAGTAAGTGTGCAGACACTTGTTGAGATTTTCCCACAATCAGCCAGTCGTCCAAATAAGGAAAAACTGTGACACCCAGTTTTCTGAGATGTGCCACTACTACTGCTATGCACTTTGCAAACACTCTTGGTGCAGAGGTAAGGCCAAAAGGAAGTGTTGAGAACTGGTAGTGACCTGAGGTGAGAGTGAACCTGAGATACCTTCTGTGTGATTCTCTGACAGGGATGTGAAAGTAAGCATCTTTTAGATCTAGAGAGGCCAACCAGTCCCATTTTTGTAATGTTGGCAGAATTACTGACATGGTCACCATGGGTTTGACCAAATACTTGATTAAACATCTGAGGTCTCGTATAGGCTGCCACTCTCCAGTCTTTTTTGTTGTTTGGAAGTTATTCGAGTAAAACCCTTGCCATCTTTGATTGAATGGAATAGGCTCGACTGCTTCTTATTGATAGTAAGTTTTTACCCTGCTCCAGCAATTTTTCCTGTGATGGAGGAACTGATGCAAGCATTTACTCTTAGAGGGGAAGGGACTTGAAACAAAGGAGAGATTTTGACCCACTATTTCCAGGACCCACTTGTCTGATGTTATTTTTGATCAGTCCTGGAAATAGTGGGAAAGCCTGCCCCTACTGGATGTGGAGAGGCAGGGATTCTGCTTGCTGAGTTGGGCAGAATGGGACCTCTCATGTGAGCCTCTCTTCTGCCCCTGGCCCTGTAGAAACCAGTCTGCTGGGGTTGGTAGTGTGTCTGAGCAGCTTGCACTTGAAAGAAAGGTCTTCTAAATGTAGACCTGCCCCTGCCTCCCCTAGAATAAGAAGTGGAGGGAGAAGGTTTGTCTCTGGTGGAATTACTTCTGAAAGTAGCCTTGTATTCATCTACTTTCTTCATGTAGGCTTCAGTTTGTGCATCAAAAAGGGAATGGCCCTCAACTGGGAAATCCACTGCTTTGTTTTGAGTGTCCTGGGTGGTGTTAGTAGCTCAGCCAGGCAAACCTTCTCTATGACTATAGTGCCAGCAAACATCTGGCCACAGTGTCATTTTGTATGCTGCCATCTGGAATTGGTATTTGGAAGCCTCAAACCCAATTTGGCTGTCTCTAGTAAATCAGAAACAGTGAGAGAGGATTTGCCTCTGCATTATCCACCAGAGATTGCCATAAAGCATTCTGGTAGAGAGCAGCATAGGCCTGATAAGAGGCCTGCCTGATAGCAAGGGATGCTGAGAGGTACCCTCTTAACCATACTGTCCACCTTTCTGAATCTTTTTCAGGTGGAGTGAGTAGCTGTGCTTTTGGCCTTCTCACAGGCTGCCTGCTGCATTAATGCCCTGATGATCTGGGTGCCTGAATAAAAGCCAGCACCAGATCTTTCCAGTTGGTACTTTGTCACATTTTTTTTTTTATCAATGGATGTGACAGTCTGAGGAGCTTTTAAAATTTCCAGAATGTCTTTTCTGAAAAATGTATACAAAGGAAGAAAGATTCACTTTGAGGGTGTTAACCCCATTAGTTCCATATATTGAACCTCTTCTTTATCCTGTACCTCCTCAATTGTCTGGAGGTCCAGTGTTTCCACCACTTTTTTGATAAAAGAAAAATGGGAGGGAAAAATCCTCTGAAGGCCTAGGAGGGGAACTGAAATCTTGCTCAGGTGACACCTCAGGCTATATTCCTTCCTCCTCCTCCTCATCATCATAAACTTCACCACCCACAGTGGGAACAGATACCAAAGGGGTGGGCAGCAGTGGCAGTAGTTTTTTCAGATGGAGTAGTTACAGGCTGCTGGGAAGGAAGCAATCCCTACAGCACCTGTAACAAAGCCAGAGCTTGTGTGATATCAGCAAGAGAGGGTGTATGTACAGGCACTTGAGGGACCCCTTGAGGCGTTTCAGCCGGGGTGTCAGTGTGCTTACTTTTTCTTAATTTTTTGGCAGGCACCGGAGAGTCAGCCGGCTAACCGCCTCTCTTACTAGAGCCCTCACCCTTATTACGGGTGGATTTGGAGGCTCTAGAAGGAACTGCCACATTTTTTGAGGGGGTGGACTGGTCAGAGCCCAGGGAGCCCTCTTCAAGTCTTCTTTTAAGTCTCTCCCTGCGCTTCTCCACAGTTTTTTCAGGGAAAGACTTGCAAATGTCACAATCTTCACTGAAATGCTTAACACCAAGACAGAGCAAACAAAGGTCATGTTTGTCAGCTCTTACAAAACACATCTGCACATTTAATGCAGTTTTTAAACCCTGTAGATCCTGTGTTCTTTTTGGGTTTATCCTTAATAGAAAACAGGACTCAAAACCACTTAAGAGAGAAAAATGTAAGCTTTTGCGGTCGGTTTAAATGAAAAAAAAAAAAACCAATTGGTTGAGAAACCGGCAATTTAAAACGTATCCGCGGTTCCGATCGGTTCAGGAACCGAGAACCGCTAGTAGAACCGGTAAATCCTCGGTTCAAAAAAGAAAAATTAAATGTTTTAAAAGAAAAACACCCAGAAACGCAACTAAAACTTTCCGTTTAGATCTACCAAACTGTCGGTTTCCCCTCGGTTCAAAGGAACCACGGAGTACCAATAAAAAAACGAAATAACTTATCTATGAGGTAAAAATTACTTAAATAACAATAAGAATAAGGTAGTAATGAAAAAATAAGACAAAATACTTAAGTTATTTTGTTCTTATGCACAATTTAGACAATCTTGATGGAGAGAGATCTCCAGGGCGTCTGAACTTTGCAGCAGACAGAAAATCTGAGGTAGAATCCAGGCAGTTAGAATAGGGCAGTTTGAAAATGAATGCACGAGCTAAACATTTCATAATTAGCATAGCATTCTATTTCGCTCCGGGTCAGTGCTGACCTTAAAGGGCACTGCAAAGAGTAATATTAGTGGATTCCTGGGGTTAGAAATAGACCAGTTTCTTTAGATGTGGTATAACTGATGACACGGCAAGTCACAGAAGGTATTTAAAGCCCTCAGCTCAGGGCATGTGCACACTTTTCATCTGGGCTCTCTCCTGAACACACACAGAGAAGCAAAACTGCCACAGCACAGAGACTAACTAGACACTGCACTTACTCTTTACAGACTTCAATTCGCTACAAACTAAGGCAGAACTTTAGATAACTGTCAGTGCATTTTGTTTTTGTACAATTCCACTTTTGTTATGCTGTGACCAAAAAGTTATTTAAATCTTTTTAGTTGTAACTGTATGATTAGTAACTATTTAGTAAAACATTTTGTTTTTAAGAAAATTAGCCTATAAGATTTTCTTATATTGTGTGTGCAACTGTGGAGGTCAGTATGAAAAATTACTCACCTTAGTAAATGTTGTTTCTTCTAATGGAGTCTTGCTATATTATGACAGTAGCAGTTTGTCCCACCACTAGAACTGCTCCGGAGGTGAAATGGTTAATACCATTCCAAAATAGAACTTTGAGCACGAGCTCTAAGAAGCAGCTCTATCTGTGTAATTTCAAACCTGAACTGTCAGATCTTTACGAGCAAAAACTCACTAAGGTCTGTGTGGAAGCTGTAACCTACACTAGCCAAATGGCTGCCTAAATATTAACAACCATTGCTGGTCCCAACACCCAAGACTCAAGTCAGGGGACCAGAACTACTAACACAATTCTAACAACATGAGAATAAAACAACAGTATAATAAAACACACACACCCCAAACTCCCAAAAGGGGAGAAACGCTAAAAGGGCATAAAATAGTGCCCACACTAAGTTGCCCGCACCCCACCCAAGTAGAAGTTCTGAGAGGGGCAGGCTGGGGGGGAGGTTATAATATAGCAAGACTCCATTAGAAGAAACAACATTACTAAGGTGAGTAATTTTTTCTTCAAACATGAAGTCTTGCTATATTATGACAGTAGCAGACTACACAGCAGAACCTCCATGGAGGAGGGGCAGAACCTACTTAGGGAATAGGCTCTGAAGAACAGCTGTGCCAAACCGAGCATCTCTCCTGGCCTGGACATCCAGGGAGTAATGCTTGGTAAAAGTGTGTACCGCTTTCCAAGTAGCAGCCTGGCATATCTCATATAGGGATGTCTCTGGCAGCAGCTAGAGACGAGCTGTACCCTGGTAGAATGAGCCCTCAAGCCAGAGGGGATCTCTGCCCAGTTTCTGATAACAAAATTGGATACAAGAGACAATCCACCTGGCAACTGATCTCTTAGTGGCAGGTTTGCCTTTCCCAACTTCACCATAGGTAAGGAAAGTTGGAGGGATTCGAACCTGGACCTTTGGTACGCTCTATATAGTAACTAAGAGCCTCTTAACATCCAGGCTGTGCAACCTCCTCTCACCAGAAGAGGAGTGATCAGTGAAAAATACTGGAAGGAGATAGATTGATTAAGATGGAAATCTGAAACCACCTTAGGTAAAAAACTTCCTATTAGTCCTAAGGACTACCTTATCCCTGTGGAAAGAAATAAAGTCAGTTTCCACTGACAAGGCTTGCAACTCACTTATGCGTCTAGCAGAAGTGATAGCCACCAGAAAAACAGTTTTCCAAGTTAGATACTTAAGCTCTGCAGAAAACAGAGGTTCAAAAGGGGGTTGCATTAACTGGGCAATATAAACATTAAGGTCCCAGGCAGGGGCCGGTTCCCGAAAGGGTGGATTAGTATGTAGTAATCCCTTAAAAAACTTGGAAAACACAGGGTGAGTGGAAAGAGGGGATGACTTTCCTGCTGACACAAAAGCAGATACAGCTGCCAAATGGACTCTCAGGGTAGCTGGTCTGAGACTCAAGGAATTAAGATGGACCATGTAATCTAATACAATGGGCAAATCAGCAGATTCTGGGAAATATTTTTCCCAGCACACCAAATGGAAAACCTTTTCCATTTAGAACTATAAGTAGCCCTAGTGGAAGGCTTCTGGAAGCCTTTAGGATTTCAAGAACACCTTGAGAGAGGTGTAAATCAGCAAACTCTAACTCCTCAAGAGCCAGGCCTTGAGGTTGAGGGATTTGAGGTCCGGATACCAAACCCTTCCCTGGGCACAAGTTAACAGATTGTGAATCCTGGGGAGGCAAAGGGGAAGATGGATTGTCAGTGACAGAAGGAGTGGGTACCAGGGCTGCCTGGCCCAATCTGGGGCAATCAGAATCACCCTGCAAGGCTGAGATCTGATTTTGACTAATACTTTGAATAGGAGAGGAAGGGAGGAAAGCATAAAGAAACTTCCTCCCAATCCAGGAGAAGGGCATCCAGGGGGACTGAGCCCAACACTGGAGGCCTGCAACAGAACAGAGGAAGTCTGTGATTGTCTGGGGCTGCAAAAAGATCTATCTGAGGGGTGCCCCATCTGGCAAAGACTATCCCCAGCACTTGAAGATCCAGGGACCATTCGTGATGGCCCTGGGAAATCCTGATGAGAGCATCCGCTAGGACATTGTCCTTCCCTGGAAGATGAACTGCTATGAGGGAAGTGTTCAGGGAATAGGCCAGAGACCACAACTTCACTGACTCGGTGCACAAGGCCGAAGACCGAGTGCCCCCTTGTTTGTTGATGTACCACATTGTTGTGGTGTTGTCTGTTCTGACTTGTATCACCTTGTTGTGGACAGATGCAGAAAATGCTTGAAGAGCTAAAAAGACAGCTCTGAGTTCCAGCAAAGTGATGTGGAGCAGAGATTCCCGGGGGGACCACACTCCCTGAGTGGAAAGATCGCCCATGTGGGCTCCCCAACCCAGAAGGGAAGCATCTGTAGTGAGAGTCAAATTGTGAGCAGGGGGAATGAAGGGGACCCCCAATCTTAAATTGCTCTGATCCTGCCACCACTGGAGGGTCTGGATCAAGGTTCGAGTCACTGGGACCAACTTGGAAAGGGGGTCTCTTCTCTGAGACCAATAGGTTCTCAAGTGAAACTGAATGTCTCTCATCTGAAATCCTGCTCCCTGCACAACAGCTGTGGATGCAGCCATGTGTCCCAGGAGCTGCAGAAAGTGTCTTGCTGGTCGAGAGACCTGCAGGGTGAAGGAGGAGGCCAGAGTCACTAAATTCGTCACCCTTTCTAAGGGAAGAAAAGCTCTGGCTAGCTTTGTGTCCAACTCTGCCCCTATAAAGGTGAGTACCTGGACTGGTTCCAGAACCGACTTTGGTAGATTTAGCAGAAAGCCCAGATAGGTGAGAAGCTGCTGGTAATTTGCAGGTGAGATTTTACCTGTTCTGGGGACTGGCCTACAATGAGCCAATTGTCTAGATAGGGAAAACAGCAATCCCTTGCCTCCTTAAGTGAGCCACTGCTAGACACTTTGTGAATACCCTTGGGGCAGAGGTAAGGCCGAAGGGCATTGCTCTGAACTGGTAATGACCTGAAGGTAGTTCGAATCTGAGGTACTTTCGATGGGAGCTTCTGATTAGGACGTGGAAATAGGCATCCTTGAGGTCCAGGGAGGCTAACCAGTCCCCTGGCCTTAGGGAGGGTAAAATCTTTGCCAGAGTTACCATTTTGAACTTTGGTTTCAAAAGATGCTTGTTCAGATATCTGAGGTCTAATATGGGCCGCCATTCTCCTGTCTTTTTTGGGGTAAGAAAGTATCTGGAATACAGACCCCTGCCTTGGTGCAGGGGAGGAACCCTTTCCACTGCTCTGAGAGCAGAGGTTGAGACCTCTGCTTCCAGAGCAAAGGTCTCTGAAGCACTTTAGAAAAGTCTGGTTCTCAACTTGGGAAACTTTTGAAGCTGAGAACCAGACCCTGGCTTACTACTTCCAGAACCCACTTGTCTGAGGTTAAAGAAGCCCAGTTCTGACTGAAGTAAGCCAGCCTGCCCCCACCGTAAAGGAGAATCGCCTGGGACCCCATCAGGGTGCCTGCTTAGCAGGAGCTTTAGGCTGAGGGGTGGGAGCAGGCCTGCCCACCCCTCGTCTGCCTCTGCCTCTGAAGAAGCCCCTCTGAGCATAGGCAGAGGAGGCCTGAGTCTGGTAAAAAGGCCTGTGAAAAGGCCTACCCCACCCCTGGGGTATGCCTCTGAGGAGTGGCTTGCCGCCTCCTTAGCTTGGGCACTTTGTAAGTAGTCCTATATTCATCCATCTTTTCATGTAATTTCTGTCTGCTCCCAAACAGAGAATTTCCCACCACAGGAAAATCCATAGCCTTAGTCTGGGTATCCTGTGACAGACTAGTACACCTGAGCCAGGCCAACCTACGAAAAGCTACAGATGTGGCCATGACCCTAGAGGAAACATCATTAACATCCACAGCAGCATGAAACTGTACCTTAGAAGCCTCAATGCCATCAGCAGCCACCTGTTCTAGTTGCACAGCCAGCTGGCCATGGGCTTGCTTGGCTAATTCCATAACAGTATCCCATCTAGATTTCTGATACCTAGCTACATAAGCTATATAATTTGCTTGCCTGAGTCCCAGAGAGGCTGCCATATACTGTTTTTCGCCATGGCATCAATCTTCCTGGAATCCTTTGTCAGGAGGATGTGAAGCCAGGGGATATTAGCTTTATCACAGGCTGCAGCCTGAACTATCCCAACATGACTGCATTGCTTGAGAAAGGAATTCTATCAGGACCTGACAATGTGTACCTTCTGTCCATCTTTTATCTACAGGAGGCACAGAATTAGGAGCTTTAAAATTTTTATTGTTTGCTTCCTAAAAGACTTATGCAAAGGAATAGACAATCTCCTAGACTCTGGAATATCCATCATTTCTACAAAATCAGGCTCCTCTTGCTCATCCACAGCTTCTTCCAAGGGAAGCTGGAGGGTTTCAGCAACTTTTTTGTAAAACATAAAATGAGATGGGGACTCAGATAGCATAGGGGGAGATTCTAAAGGTCTGTCTGGGGAAATGTACGTTCAATGGGCACACCAGACCTTCCCAGCCACATTCTTACTGTTCATAATCATCCTCCTCCTCTGGTTCATAAAATTCCTCAACATCATATTCCTGAACCACTGGAACCGGACGAACTGACCTTTTGCCAGATAGTGGCGGTTCGGACGAACCTGAGACAGTGACTGGACAATTTGTATGGCTTTTGCTATCTCTGCAGCAGTTGGAGAAGGGTTTTGACCCAAACCTGCTGACTTTCTTGTTTTCTTTACTGGAATTGGTTCCTCAGAACCAGCTTTTCTTTGCCCGAGGAAGTCCTCGCCTGGTCAGAGGAACTTCCTCCGTTCGGTTGGCACCGAACCGGCTGGCCATCTGGCTCAGCAGACTTTTTGGCATCTCGCCCCTGAGCCTGCCCAATCTCTTTCCAGGGTGGCTGCAGGAAATTCTTACATATCTGGCAGTCTGACTGAGGTGGTCAAACCTCAGACAATAGACACATGGTGTGTGGGTCAGCCTTGGCAAAGACTTCCCACAGACATCACAGTGTTGAAACCCAGTGGGCCGGTTTTCTTTTGGTTCTCAGACATAATGCCAGCCTAACCAGAAAAACTTGCCCTTTAAACGCAGTGCCAGGCGAAGACACCTTTATCGGGTTCCTAACCGTGTCACGGTATTGGAAAAAACGTAATAAAATCCGCTTTTTAGAACCGATAAGAACCGGAACCGGACTCTAAAATGTTAAACTTAAAGTAAATAAGTTTTAAACCAGCTGATCGGTTCAAACCGAACCGATAAACTTACAAGTTCCACACAGACAAAACCTTTAATTTACTTACGATTACCATAGACAGAGCTTGAACCGAATGGTTTTGGCGGTTAAGTAAACTATTCTCGGTTGAATCAACCAGAAAACACTGTTTAAACCGAGAAATGAACCGAGCAGTAGGAGAAATTCCGAGCGACTGTTCACTGAGGCGGAGTAAAGAATCTGACAGTTCAGGTTTGAAATTACACAGATACAGCTGCTTCTTAGAGCTCGTGCTCAAGGTTCTATTTTGGAATGGTATTAACTATTTCACCTCCGGAGCAGTTCTAGTGGTGGGACAAACTGCTACTGTCATAATATAGCAAGACTTCATGTTGTTTGAATAATCTGTGACTAAACTGTTACTACAGGGTGCTATCACAAGCTACCAAATCGAGCAAAGGGTCTGAAAAGGAAAGTCTGGATAAGATTGGGGGAAGGGGGGGAGAGAGATACCAAAGTCTCAAAGAAGGGTCTGTGGGGATTTGAACCAGGTTACTGCACGCCTGTGGGAGAAGGCAGAATCAGGGTTACAACGCTACCCCGTTGTAATGCCTGGACCGTCCCCCTTTGTGTAACAACCGAGAAGGGTTCTCATTTGGCTATAAGACCAAGACTGGTATTGAGTTCTGATCCAGAATAAAGTGGGAACCTTGGGACTTCATGGCGAAAAGTGTTCAGCTAGAAGCCATGGTACTAGAGAGCTCAGGATTTGGCTTCATTGGGGACTGGGGCCCCACCTGGAGGGATGCATGCATTTACAGGCGCCGATGGTCTGCATCTATCCTGGAGGGAACCAGGATCCTAGGGTGATAGATTTAAATGCTCAATGGCAAGCATTTAAACCAGCCAAGGGGAGGCACTGAAGAGAAGGGAAATCCTAGCGCCCCCCCCCAAAAAAAAAAAAAAAAAAAAAAAAAAAAAAAAAATCAGGGTAATTAGTGAGGTAAACACCAAGACAGAGCAGTCGATAGGGAGAAGGGCAGAGGTAAATGGAGAAAAAGACAAAGGCAGTAGGGACAGGGATGGGGCAAAAGAAACAGAAGGTAATGAGTACCAATGCCCGTAGTCTAGGTAAATGATGGCCTTGATGGAAGAGGGATGCCTGGATATTGTGGCAGTCACAGAAACATGGTACACAGAGAACCATGACTGGGATGTCAACATACCAGGGTACACAAGGGACAGGGAGGGAAGAAGAGGAGGAGGAGGAGTAGCTCTCTATGTAAGGGAAGGGATCAAAGCAACAGAACTGAAGGGTAAACAGGGAGGAGAGGAGGCACTGTGGGTCACCCTGGAGACTGGAAATGGCTCTACAATCCACACAGGGGTTGTATACAGACCCCTGTCTCAGGGGGAGGAAATGGACAAGGAAATGATAGAAGGCATCCTTGGGATGGCGGAGAAAGGGGAGATACTACTGATGGGGGACCTGAATATGCCAGATGTTGACTGGAGCACCTTTGCTGCAGCCACATCCAAGAGCAGGGCCAATCTCAATGCCCTACAGGGGGCATGCCTCAGACAGCTAGTTTTGGAACCCACTCGGGAGAGAGCAATCTTAGACCTCATTCTCTCAAATGGGGATGGAGAGAGGATCTCTGATCTTGAAGTGGATAGCCATCTGGGAACAAGTGACCACCAAACAGTGTGGTTCACGATAAACTTAGCTGTAGACTCAAGCCACACAAACGTGAAGGTACTGGACTTCAGAAGGGCTGATTCTGTCAAAATGGGAGAGTGCCTCAGAAAAGCGTTAGCAAACAGGCAAGACGGTGGGGTGGAGCAACAATGGGGAAACATCAAAACCACCATCACAGAGGCAACAAGCCTTTGTGTGAAGCAAATAAATCAAAACGAAAGAAAAAAAACACTATGGTTCTCAAAGGAAGTGGCAGGGAAGGTAAGGAGAAAAAGATAGCATTCAGGAAGTATAAGGAAACACAGAAGGAGCAGGACAGAGAACTGTACCAGTTAAAGCAGAAGGAAGCGAGTAGGCAGTCAGAATAGCAAAGGCCCAAACCGAGAAACAGATAGCCAACTCGGTTAAGAAGGGGGATAAAACCTTTTATAGGTACATTAGGGAGCAAAGAAAGACTAAGGCAGGGATATTGAGGCTGAACAAAGAGGAAGGTGGTTGAGCAAAGAGCGACAGTGAGAAAGCAGGGATACTGAACGAATACTTCTGCTCAGTATTCACAATGGAAAAGCAGGGGGAAATACCTAATCCGGTCGATAGAAGCATTCTGGATAGGGGGGTTGATATTAGTCCTTTCACAGAAGAAAGGGTTCTGAAAGAACTCTTAAAACTGAAGTTGGATAAAGCAATGGGGCCTGATGCGATTCACCCCAGAATTCTAAAAGAACTAAGGGAAGAACTAGTAACATCACTGACTACCCTTTCTAATAAATCATGGAAGGATGGTGTGGTACCTGAGGACTGGAGGAGGGCGAATGTGATTCCCCTTCACAAAAGTGGGAGCAAGACAGAGGCAGCAAACTACAGACCTGTCAGTTTGATCTCAGTGGTAGGGAAAATGATGGAATCACTTCTGAAGGAAAGAACTGTTGAGTACCTAGAGGCCAGTGGGGCACAGGACCCAAGCCAGCATGGACTCACAGTGGGAAGGTCATGCGTCAGACAAATCTGACTGATTTTTTTGACTAGGTGACCAAAGCAGTAGACCAGGGAGGGGCTGTGGACATGGTCTACCTAGACTTTAGCAAGGCATTAGCCACAGTCCCTCACAAAAGATTAACAAACTAGCCAGCCTGGGAGTGGGTCCCAGGGTGGTAGCCTGGGTAAAACACTGGTTGAACAACATGACACAGCGGGTAATAGTGCATGGGAGTCCACAGTGAAGAAAGGAAGGTTACTAGTGGGGTACCGCAAGGTTCAATACTGGGGCCGGTCCTCTTTAATGTCTTTATAAGTGACATTGCAGAGGGACTGGAAGGGAAAGTATGTCTCTTTGCGGATGACACAAAGATCTGTAACAGGGTTGATACACAAGCTGGGGTTGAAAGGACGAAAAGGGACTTGGCAAGGTTGGAGGAATGGTCAAATGTATGGCAGCTTAGATTCAATGCAAAGAAGTGCAAAGTAATGTACCTGGGAAACAAAAACCCAGGGGAAGAATACACACTGGGAGGGAGGGGGTGAGATACTGACAACAAAAAAAAAATGGAAAGGGACCTGGGGGTAGTCATATCAGACAACCTAAAGGTGGGCCAGCAATGTGAGAAGGCAGTAAGGAGGGCTGGGGGGATATTGGGATGCACAGGGAGAGGCATCACCAGTAGAAAACAGGAGGTTGTTGGCCCTCTGTACAGACAGCTGGTAAGACCACATCTGGAGTACTGTGTACAGTTCTGGAGACCCCATCACCGCAAAGACATAGACAGGGTGGAGGCTGTCCAGAGGAGGGCAACCAAAATGGTGCAGGGTATGCATAAGAAGACATATGAAGACAGACTAAGGATATATAGCCTCGAGGAAAAGGGGGGGGCATGATAGAAACTTTCAAATACCTCAAGGGAATCAACAAAGTCCAAGAGGGTAGCATCTTTCAGAAAAAGAGATGTGCAAAAACAAGGGGGCACAATCTGAAGATTGGGGGGCTGCTCAGAAGTAATGTGAGGAAGTATTTCTTCACAGAGAGGGTTGTGAATACATGGAACAGCCTTCCTGAGGAGGTCATAGAGTCAAAAACAGTGGGGGAATTCAAGAATGCATGGGACAGACACAAGGCACTTCTAGTGGGGGGTAGGAAGAAGTAGGCTGCTGGTTAACTAGGATCTGCAGCTTATCCATTAGGTAGGGAAATGGGCAGAATAGGTGGGCCAAGCAGTCCTTATCTGCATTCAAATTCTATGTTTCTATGACTTGAAGAGGGTATCCCTTGTTTCCCCCTCCTCCCTGACACGGACTGCACTTAGGGGTGGGCCCTTTGAGCTCAGTGAACCTGACTCCTCAGGAGTAGGTTCATGACCACCGTGACCATCTGGGTCCAGGGTCGTCTCAGAGGGCTGGGCCCCACTGGACTTAATGTCCACTGAGGTATCTGCATGTAAAGGTGGGCAAGGGAACTAGCAATGGTTGCTGCCATGTGGCCCAGGGGCACAGGCAAACACTGGCAGGGACCTGGTGACTGGAGGAAACAAGGCGAGCCGGGGCCATCAGGTGTTCCACTCTGTCCATGGGCAAGAAGGCCATGCTCTGGGCGGTATCCAGGACCATCCCTATATACTGTAGGCACTGTCAAGGAGACATGCAGGACTTTGGTCGGTTGATGGTGATACCCAAGGCTTGTCAAAGGCGGAACGTATGTGCTCCAGGGTCTGGACAAGATGGTCCTGGAGGGTGCCACTAGGAGCCAATTGTCCAGGTAGGGAAGCACGTAGAAGCCCTGCCACCTCAAGGCAGCCCCCACAACCGCCAGGAACTTGGTAAAGACCCTGGGGGCTGAGGACAGGCCAAAAGAGACGGGGACCTGATATGAAAATGGAATCCCTAGAAATGGAAGCATAGGAAGCGCCGATGGGAAGGAAAAAGTTTTACATGCAGATATGCATCCTGCATGTCCAGAGAACAGAGCCGGACTCCCTGGTGCAGGAGGGGCAACAAACCCTGAAGGGTGACCATCCTGAAGCTTTCATACTCTATGTACAAGCTGAGATGACAGATTCAGGATGGATCAGAGATCCCCAGTGTTCTTGGGGACCAGGAAGAAGTGGGAGTAAAACCCCCTGCCCCACTGAGCCGGAATCTATTGTCCTTTTCTGAAGAACAGCCTGTATTTCCTCTCAGATGAGGGGCAAATGGGCTGGGGAGTAAGAGGAGTTGCCCAGAGGAATATCTGACGGCAACTTGAGAAGCCTCTAGTGGCCAAGTTCTAGTGATCTGCAGTACCCAGCTGTCCAAGTAATGCCCTACCACCCATCCAGGTGAAGGAGGACTGACCCCCAACTGCTTCTCCCAGAACCACTTTGGGGGAGAGTCGGACAAGGAGAAAGGATGTAGAATCGGGCACCGGAGGGTCATGGGCGCTCAGGGGCTCTGGCAGTGGCTGCAGATGGCTGTCACCACTTTGCGTTTGTCCTGACCTTTGGCAGGTGTACAGGCCTGTCTGTAGGAGGGGTGGCGAAAGGGCAGTCGCTGACCAGACTTAGGTTGGGTATGGTACAGTGAGAGAACAGACCACAGGGCCTGGTCTGACTCCTGATGGAATGAAATTAGATCCTGGATATCCCCCCGAAAAGGACAGAACCCCGAAAGGGGGCATCCAAAATACTGGACTACACTTCAGAGGCAAAGTCCGACACCTGGAGCCAAGAACGGCACCAGAGACAGATGCCGGCAGCCGCTCCTCTGCGTAACACATCTACAGCATCATAGGCGGCCCCAAGGACATGGGGTCCCCACATCGGAGCCTGCCTTGAGGACCCAGGTGAGCCGCTTGGCGAGGTCATTGGGCAAAGCCTGAACCAGTTCCTTGGCCTGGTCCCAACAGACGCTTCGTACTGGGACCATGTAGGCTAAATAGTATAGTCCGGATGGCCAGGGTGAAGAAGACAAAGACTTGCTTGCTCAGGGTGGTCCAGTTGTCTCGACTCCATACCTGGGGGAACAGCGCTGAGGTGTTTGGGTTTCTTAGTGCGGTCGCATGCCGGGTTGATTACCACAGAGTCAGCTTTGGGCTGACCCCCAAAAAAGGCTTACCAGCTTGAGTGTGGTAGAGCCTACATGCTTTTTTTTTTTAGGCACCGCTGGGGCTGAAGAGGGATGATTCCAAGTCACCCTGGGGACATCTTCATAAAAGTCAAGGGGGGGGGGCTACTAAGGGGAGGGCATCAGGCTGCCTCAAATAAATGACCAGCCGGCACTCCAGATCCTGTTCCTCTATTTCCCGGCCCATGGTGGCCTGGATGTGCCTCATGATGTCCACAGAGGACAGCTCATCAGAAGGGGACTTGGGGACCACCTTAATGGGCTCATCACCCTCAGAAGAGTCCCTTGGTATAATAATCTATTTTGTGCCTTTCAAAATTGTCAAGGTACATCACAGTAAATTAAAACAAAAAGATAAAATAGCTTTATATAAAATATTTAATAAAATCCAATAATCAGCATTCATAATTAGGTTAAGCTCAGGTCCATAAATACGTCTTCAGTGCCTGTTTAAAGCCCCCCACAGTCGTGCACTCCTGAAGCTGACGTGGTAAAGAATTCTAAAGGGCTGGGCCCATGTACATAAATGCACAGGCCTCTGAAGATTTTAAAGATACCATTGGAATCTCTAGCAACCCCATGTCAGCCAAACGGAGCAGTCGCTCGGTGCAGTAAGGGGACAGAAGCTCTTTCAAGTGGTCTGGGTCAAGTCCATGTAAGGCTTTATAAGTCAGTAATCAGACTTTGAAGGTGAGATGCCACTGAATCAGCAGCCAGTGCAGTCCACGCAGCACTGGTGTGATGTGACATGCACGGGGAGTCCCTGTCAACAACCGGTCTGCACCAGCTTCAGGTGGCAGATTTCAACCCCCGGTAGCCCAAAGTAAAGGGAGTTGCAGTAATCAAGGTGCGAGGCCATAAAGGCATGGATCAATGAAGGCAGGTCACTGGACGGAACAAGGTGCTTGATCCTAGCGATGTTTCTCTAATGGTAAAAGGATGACTTGACGACTGCAGACATCTGCGATCGCAGTGTCAACCCATTGTCAAGCATCACACCTAGGTCCCGCACCAATTCAGAGGCAAGGCGCTGGGAGCCCACCCAGGAAAAGCCCTGTGGGCTGACCAGTCCCCGTCCCCCCTATCTCGTGACCCGGATCCACTACCATCACCTCAGTCTTCCCAGAGTTCAACTTCAACCAACCAGCTGGATTTCATCCAATCCTGAATTTCAGCAAGGCAGTTATTAAAAACAGAGAGTGCACTATCCTGGTCGGGTGCGAAAGATGGGTAGAGCTGGGTATCATCAGCATAGCAGTGGAACCTCAGCCCACACCATCTTACAATATCTCCGAGGGCAGCATATACACCACAAATAACATGAAGGACAGCACTGAGCCCTGAGGGACCCCAAATGACAGAGACAGGGTAGGAGGAATAAATCCCCGACACCACCCTCTTAGTTCTGCCAATGAGGAAAGATTTAAACCATCTGAGGACAGTACTAGTCAGGCTACAGATGAACCTCAGACGCTCAAGCAGTACCCCATGGTCCACGGTGTCAAAAGCTGAAGAGAGATCAAGCAGCACCAAGATGGACCGGCTTTTCCGATCTTTCGCCATCAGGAGATCACTGAGCACCTGAACGAGCGCAGTCTCGGTGCTGTGCCTCTTTCCAAAACCGGATTGGAGAGGTTCGTAGATGTTATGGATGGTTAAATGGTTCTCCAGCTGTATAGCCACTACCTTCTCAATCACCTTCCCCACAAAAGGGAGGTTAGAGATAGGTCTGTAGTTAAAAAGGCAGTCTGGGTCCAGAGACTATAGTTAGCAAGGCAGTCTGGGTCCAGAAAAGCTTTTTTCAAGGAGGTGTCACCGCCTCCTTCAGGAAGCTAGGAAACTCAGCTGACTCAAGGGAACACCAGAATATCTGTGCCAGGACCAGGCCAATGATGACACAACAACCCATAATCAGGGAAGTTGGGCCCGAATCTAAACTACAGCACATAGGGCGCATACACTGGACAATCCGCATGACATCCACAAACTCCGGCCAGTCAGAAGTACTCCAGGAGATAGTGGCTGGGCACCAATCACTAGCATCCCCCACAGAATGTGTCAGTCGGATCTTCGCCCTGATGTCAGCCACCTTATCTGCAAAGAACCGAGTGAGTTCCTCACACTCCAACTGTGAAAAGACTCTTCTAACCTATAGGCAGGCTGGGTTGTACAGCCTGACCACAGTTTGAAAGCGTTGAGCCAGTCGGTTCTGAGCAGCAGCAATCTCCCCGGACAGGAACTCTGCCTTCTTACAGGAGACTGTTGATTGGTAGAGCGGATAATGTTCTAACAATCTAAGATGGTCGGCTTCAGGGCGGATTTCCACCAGCAATGCTCTAACCTTGCGTCTGATCGCTGCAACTCCCTCAAGGTCCCATCAAACCAAGGGGACCGAGGCGAAGGAAGAGAGGACGACTACGGACAGGAGCGAGAATCCAGGGCTATGGCGATGACCTCATTATAGGCCAGGACCAAAGGCCTCTGGGTTCCCGCTTGCCACAGGAAACACAGACAGGTCCAGTGCCACCGTTAGGCCTTCAGGGCTCACATCCCATAAAGGGCGGTACCTGACTATCTCCACAAGGGTAGGCCTACGAAGGGGGGTACAAAAACAATCTCACGGTGTAGTGATCGGACCACCTGACAGGTTCCACCCCCATATCGGAGGCTTCGATTCCCAGGAGAAAAACCAGGTCAAGGGAGTGACCGTGTTTATGAGTAGCAGAAGTAACAATTTGTGTAAGGCCCAGTGATGTCATCAACTGGAGGAAGTGTTGTCCAAATTGCAAGAGTTCATCATCAATTCAGGCATTGAAGTCGCCCAGGACTATCAGCCTGGGCGACTCAAATGCCATGTTGATCACGAAATTCGCTACTTCCTGAAGGAATCACTTCTCATCCACGGGCGGACGGTAGATGAGGGCTATCCTACAGCCTACACCTGCTACTACGGTACACTTGAATGACCCAGCATCCTCAACTGGTACACTCGTGAGGCCCAATTCGGTCATGCAACAGACAGCAACCCCCAACCCCGCGGTTCAATCTCGAGCGGTGTATCACCGAGTACCCAGCCGCAATCGCAGCCTCAAGCATGGGGCCAGTGTTTTCATCCCGCCAGGTCTCTGTGATGCACACTAGATCTGCTGTCCTGACAAGATCTGCAATAATTGCATCGCTTGGGTTCTGGCCCCAGGCACTCTCCCTGCAAGGGGGGGTCCAATTCAACAGTAAAGTAAGAAAGAAATGAAAAGTCTGACCGTAGATAAATGAGCAAATCAGTAAAATATTGTCCAGAGTGTTTTCTGCCCCAAGCACTCTCACCGCAAGGAGGGGTTCCAATTCAAACAGTAAGAAAAAATGAAAAGTCTGACTATAAACGGATGACAGCCAAGGAAATAAAATAGGAATCCTCTTCTCGAATACTCAGGTGGTGCAGGAGTGGGGCCCAAAATAATCCCAAATGGGGGACAGAAACTGCACACACCCACGGCCAACACTGCAGATCTCCGCTGGGGCCCACCCACCAGTTTGCCCCTGGAGAGACCTAAAGGACTACTGGCCCAGTCTGTTGGCTACCTGGCTGGCCCAGGACCAGGTCCTCCGTGCTGCCACGCACCCCAGCAGATGGACACCCCACAGGGTCGGGACCACCGGCTCACAGCACTGCAATGTACCACACCTTCCACATCAGTCAGACTTCCACGGAACAGCCAGAATTAAAATCCAAGCGGTCTTCGCTTTTTCTCCACAAACAGCAGCCAGTCAGTTCCCACAACAATTCCCTTCCTTTCTTCAACCTTTCCTTCACAGAGAGTTCGACTCTGGGATCCTGTCGAATTGGCCTACAAAAAAATACACCGATAAATCCATATAAGTCCTAGCAAAGAAGTCAGAGCAGCAGACAGCGCAAAAGATGATGATGTAAGCGATAGCGGGGTGAGACAAAACAGCCCCAGTGCACACTACGGAGGTGTTCTAAGTCGCCCCGGTGTCGCTCAAAAATTGCTCTAACAGGCTCCAAAACTGCTCTAGCCGGCTGACTATCCACACCAAAAGGTCCAACAAAACATGATTAACTTGGAATACGAAGGACCGAAAACCAAAGAACAGGAGGGCAGCAGGGGAAATAACAGAATGGCAAGTAAATAGCGTAAAATAAACTTTAGGCCAAAGTCAAGTAAGAGAGAATTAGACTAGTTCCTAGCAACAGCCGGTGGTGCGCCCAGCCTGGCGGCAATCTTCTCCAGCACAATAGAAAACTAATATTAGACTTCATTTCACAGTATGGAGGAGGACTCTGAATAGTCACGAGTCATCCTCATCTGGCTCACTCTCAGCTGACAGACGCCTGTCCTGGCGACTGCTGGAATCAGCGTCAGGTCTGGGCCCCGGCATATGGGAGGGCACTGGACCTGGCCATGCCTGATCTGGGAGCAAAAGATCCCAGGTGGGCTGCTGAGGGGACACTGGAGGTGGGCCCTAAGGGGCGGAGGTCTGATTCTGCATGAAAGACCACCATGCAGTGAAGAGGGCATTGTAGTCCACTGGCACAGGGTAATTGTAAACCGGTGGATGGGGCAGATCGGTGCCAGGTAAGGAAAAGGAGGTGTCGGGCCAGGCGGGGCTGGCATAGGGTACTCCGGTGGAGGACTGGCAGGTGTAGGTTGTGGAGCCGGGGTCAGACAAGCGGATGTTGGCTGAGGACCCTGGGAGGGGAATCCACTGGCACCGGGAGAGGGGAGAAGGAGACCTCCCTTGGTGAAGGCAAAGGAGACACCAGACTTGGAGAGATGCTGGTAGCCTGCTGGGGCTGCTGCCGAGAAGGGCTGGTGATGGTCCTCGTGAAGGAGACTGACGCAGGCAGCGCTGGGACCAAAAGGACTATGATAAGAGGAGCCAATGCTGGTCACACCTACACCGGCCAAGCCTCCTGGCTGAGATCCCACAGAAGTGAGGGGCCTGAAAGTCAAGGGCTGGGGAGCAGAAGACAGAGTCCCCTGCCCTGGGGAGCTGCCGCCCATGACCAAGATAAGGGCGGGCAGCGGGGCAACAGGTAGCCCTGCAGAAGTAAGGGCAGATGAGGCTGCAGGGGCTTACCCCGTGGAAGGACGACCCAGACACGAAGGTTTATGGAGAGACCTCAAGCAGGAAGCAGACTGGTACCGGTGTTTATGCTTCTCCCCAGATATTTCCCAGGACTGAGAGGAGGAAGCCCCGGAAGACTGGGCCAGTGAAGCTGAAGAGCCCTGGCCTGCAGCTCTTTTTCCATCGTGACAAGCTTCTGCTTGATTAGATGGCTCTCCAGGATTTTTAGGCAATGTCTCAGAGTGGCCTGGTTGAATTTCTGGCAGATCTGGAAGGCTTCGGTGTTATGACTGGGGCCTCAGCACAGGATGCAAGCAGAGTGACCATCTTTTTCTGGAATTTGTTTGCGGCAGGCACATTTTGTGGAATGGTCAGAAGACGAGGCAGATGGAGAAGACCAACTCCATGTTGGTAACACTGAAAATTCAATGTTAAAACTAAAGAAAATAGTGAAAATAAAAAAGCGCTGCAAGCGTCGGTAATGGTGGTTGACTGTGGCATCCACTAAGGTCCAGTCTGTGCGGGTCAATGGCGGGAAAGAAATGAGGGAGGATGTGGGTGACCGTTCACCTTTATAGGCTAGGCCAACATCAGAGGGCGAAGTCGACGGTGGGAGGTCTCCCGTGGTAGACTGCTAGCTAGAAAGCTTCCGTGTGATCCTGGTGCCTGGGGGCCAAGTCCTACTGGTGTTGGCCTGCTGCAAGAGCTTCCTCAAAGTAAGATCCCCCTGTTCCTTTGGTTCCAGGAAATTGATTCTATGGCCCTCTTCTGCAGCGGTGTACATATTTCCTTTGGTAGCACTGGTATGTGGTCTGGAGGATAAGCTGAGGGAATCGGAGGAAAGTCTGCAGGCCACTCTAGAAATTCTAGAGCATGTCCCTGTTCTATTAACTGTAGGACCCACGCATCTGTTTTAACCTGACTCCACTGTTTTAGGTGGAGGGAAAAGCAACCCCCCCCACCACCACCTCCTTCAGATTTGTTACTGGAGGGTGGGGGTCTAAGAGGGAGTCATGCTGAAGCAGATTTGGCAGCTGCACCTCTGCCTCTAGGGACTTTGGAGTGGGCACCTATGGAGGAGGCTGGGGCCACAAAAGCGGACTTCTGACTTTGCTGTTATCTGGCCCCCAACCTGAGCCTGTTGGCAACTCTGTGAAATGGCACCCTCTGCCTACTTCTTGGCTCTGTGTGGTAGAGGGAATGAACTGACCTTAGAATCCTGCCCGAGACTTGCAAGTCACAGATGCTATCCTTCACATCTGCCTAAGGAGGTAACCTCTGAAAGGGGCATTCAGAATGGATTGCTGGCCATCACTAGCAAATCCTGACACCCTCAGCCAAGAATGCCTTCTTAGGCAGATGCCAGCAACAGCTGCTCTGGCTGAGGCATCCGAAATGTCGTAGGCAGACCTCAAAAGGTGTTTACCTACATCAGCCCGGGTCTGGAGGGCCTTGAGCATTCTCCTGCTTCTGGGTACCTCTGGGAGAGACTGGGCTGCTGTTTAGCCTTTATCCAGAGGGTATTCTGGCATTTAATCATATGGGCCTGATAATTTTCTATACTGAGGTCCAGTCTGGCAGGCAAAGGTTCTCTTTCCCATAAGGTCCAGTTTTCTTGACTATCTGGGGGAGAAACGGAGATGCTTAGGCACCTCACATCTATCATAGGTTGCATTTATCAAAACTGAATCAGCCTCATGTTGGCGTGAGAAAAAGAACTTCCCTGAAGTGGCCTAGTACAGCTTGTGCGCTTTTCTGGGCATGGCAGGGATAAAGTTTTGTCTGTGCCAGGCAGCCAGGGTGGCATCCTCTAGTGCAGCCAAAATAGGAGAAATGATTAAGAGGTGGGGAATCTGGAAACTCTAGAAACTCCACTAAATTTCTCCTAGTGATGTCTTGCTCCTCAGCATCAAACCCCATTGCGGCTTTAGTTGCTTCATCATAGAGATGAAGGAGGGGACCTCAGAATATATAACCTGGGGTTCTCATTCCTGGTGGAAAGGGTGGGAGCCAGACCTCTCAGATGGCTCCCCATATCTTCCTCCTCATCTTGGTCTTGAAGGAGGAGGTGGTCAGGGTTGTATTCCTGATCCTTGTCGATGGGCCCTGAAAGCCACAAGGAAGGTGCTGTATTATCTCCTCAAAGGAGGAGAGCACCATCTGAGCATCAATGGTGGCCTGCCCTGCAGGGGCACCTTACGACTTCGATGGGGGTGACTGGAGCCCCAATGTTGACGGGCCTTTGCTGACCACAGTAGGTTCGGTGGAACTCACTGCCATAGCCAACCTTGTGTGTTCTGAGCGGCAGGAGGTGTCGGCACCGAGTGAAGTGGTGACTGGGAGCACATTGGGAGGGGGAGATTTATCCTTACTCTGCTCCCTAACCCCGTGTTTGTGTGAAGACACATCTTGGGCCTTGGAAGACTGCCAGCCAGAGGAATGGGCCGGCGACGAGATGGAGCTCTTCTACTGGAGCTCTCTTTCCATTCTGGCTACCTGCTGTTCGAGAAGAAAAGTGCGCAGGGCTCTTTGACGGTGTTGCCAGCTAGTTTAATTAAACTTCAGACAGATCTCACAGGCCTTAATGTCGTGGGCCTCTCAGAGACTGCACACATAGACGCTGTGGTCTTTGTCAAAGTAGATTTTCCATCGCGCTCACAGTAATGGAAGAGTTTAGCAGTGTCTTTCATCAACATACACAATGACAGCACTTTAAAGTAAAGTGACAAGTCCTAGAATAAGAAAAATAATAAAACTTACAAAAATTGAGATTTAGCAGTCAACTGTAGTGGCGGCATCCCCGTGGAGTCCGGAAAGCATGGTCGATGGCGGAAAAAGAACTGAGGAGGGAAAGGGGCCGCCCACGTTTATATAGTGGATGTTGATGTAAGACGACAATGTGGGCAGATCTTAGTGGACTGCTTGCAAAACAGTTCCCGTGTAGTCCTAGCGCCTGGTGGCTACAGTTCCATAAGTATGGCCTGATGAAAGAGATATCCTTGAAGAAGATATCAGAGTTACATCTTTATTACCAAGGAGTGTGGTTTGCATTTATGTTTGAAACACAATTTTAGAAGTGAGAAGGAAATAAGTGCCCAAGCTCAGTGATCAAAGGGCCTATATGCCTCCTACAAACAAGATATGCGCTCCCTGCCTGGACATATGGCGGGCGGACGAGGAGGCGTGAGGAGGGTTGTGCCAGTTGCTATATGCACAACCAGCACCGAGGATACTTGTAAGGTGACGGGTACCAAGTGGCCATGCCGCAGTGAAGGGCAAGACACCAGGAGTATGGAGCTGTGACAGGTGGTACCATGAATCAGTGACCGGTGGGGCACTGGTCTGCAGGAGGGGGTTTTAAATCTTACTATGGGCTGATGATCGGGGGTGCACCAGGAAGGGTTTTCATGTTTGCAACAAGCTGGTGATCGGGGGGGACCACTAGAACCAGGGAGGCTTTTAATGTTTATAATAGGCTGGCGATTTTGGGGGCACGGATGTCTACAGACGCCTGTACCAGGCAACTTGGGGGGCAGGGCACGCCATGCTAACCTGCCTCACACTGATGCAAATGAGCTCCATACTAGGCAAGCAAATGGCCCCTTAACGCCTTTGTATGCCCAATGGGCTCATTTACATGGGTCCTTTGAATACTGCAAGCAGCACTCCAGCTCTATCCACTCTGGTGCCATACTTTGGGATCCATGTCAGGGCAGCGCTACTTTACTTGGCACTGTGCCAACATGGCCCTATATTCAGTAGAACAGCGCCAGTGTGCTATTCCACTGAATATAGCATCCTCGGGCTGCTGGGCAATCACAAGGTGCAGTGCAAAGTTCTGCGCTCTGCTTTGTGCCATTTTGAATACTGAGCCCCTGGGCCACCCAAAATTATGGTGGCCCACTGGGAAATGTACTGTAATATATAAAATCCGTAACAATGTTAAACGCCTAACTCACACAGCACGCTCATCTCCTCTGGAACCACAACCCCAATGAGCCTGTCACTAAATTGGTAGAACAGTCTGTCCATCAAAAAGCCTCACCAGCCAATCACTTGATGCCCTAGGCCAATGGTCATGTGATCTCTATTTTACCATGACCTGCCCCCACAAACTCTGCTCCTTACCAGACAATCTGGGGATATCAGGAGTCATCCCAAGTCCTTGTTCAGTCTCTAATAGGCATCCAGTAGGGTGTAAAATACACCTGTTCCACAGATGATGCACACAGTGCCGACTTTAGCATATGTGCCAATGTCAGTGTGCCCTACGTGACCCCCTGCTGCAGCTGCTGACCCCTGCAGCTACCCCATTTGAGCCTATTCTCTGGCCTTACAAGATACTGGCCATTTTGGTTAGTAGCAGATGAAATCCTCTAGCCCAAGACAATAATTACTGGCCTTGGGCTACTGCTAAAGTCAACACCAGTTAGGAACTAGAGTCTGCTCATTTACTCAGGTTTTCCAGTTGTGTGCGCAAAATGCTTTTGCATTACCATTATGAGAGCAATCCTAGAGAAACATATTTTATTGGAGTAACAGAAAAACAATGTTTTGAGATCTCCAAAGATGCCCCCCACAGAAGTAACAAGCAGCTCTGGTCAGAGCCGATATGGCTGTGGAGAGCTTTTGGGATGCTTTTACCCATTATTTCTAATGAATCTGCACAATGCAGATCTGCTGAGGGGCAGTTTCAATGTGGTATTCCTTTTACACATTTTTACAATGCGTTTTCCTAGAATATGCCTACTGATTAGCCTGGATAGTTCAGAGAAGACATGGCATTTTATTTTCAGTGGGGCTCTACATCTACACAATATTATGCTACATTGCGTAAAATCAGAACACACTGAAAATAATATTTTAAATCTGGACTAGGCTACATTATAAAAATGGTAAAATCATGAGCCCACTGAAAATAAGATATTGCATTTAATCTGGGACATCCTGAGTAAATACAGTGCAAAAATGTGTAAAATGAAGATCCCTATGACAATGAGCTGAAGCATCAACCCTGCACTATCCAGGATACAAAATATAGGATAAGAAATAGTTAAAGGAAATCTACTGTAAACTGAACTTCACTGTGTTTACTGACATAAACAGACAGTTTCTTTACTGTTTTATAACATATTAGATTGCTACATTTCAAAGGGGTTAAACAAATTTCCAGTTTAATAGGCAACCAATATTTAACAAGCTGTTTCAGTTTCCTAATGGCCATCTGATAAGCAGCATGGAGTTCTGTCTACAACATTCTAAACAGAAAGAAGGGAACATTTTATTTCATCTAGCATAGTGATTTGTAGTGTAGAAGGATACATTGAAAACTCCAAAAATGTGTTCCACGGTATTCCACTTTTCCAGCTACAGACAGCAAGATGGCTGTAGGCTCCGCCCAGAGCCATAAAAATAGGGTGCCTAAAAGACTGTGCTACTACTTTTTCTGTTACTCCTATAAAAACGCATTGCCCCTAAATTACGCACTACCACTTCCCAGGATGTTCTTGACTAACACGGTAATAGAGAACTGACCTAGTGCTAGTATAATTTAAAAGGTCACAAGTTAAGAGGAAGCTCTTCATGTTTCACTAGAGACCCCCAAAACATACATGCGTTATGATACCTGAGGCAAACAAAAAAAAAAAAATTATTTTCTACCACTGAAATAAAAGCGTCCTAGCTACATACTTTTTTGAACTCTTGGTAGTGCAAATTCAGTGTACCAATGGAACTGAATGATAGCCACTTGTGTTATCATACTTGTGGCTGCACAGAGGCCATGACTCCCGGATTCCTAGGTTTCAAGTAAACGAGTGGGTTATCTGTACTGAAACCTCTGAACCCTGTCAACTCAACTCTAAACCTAGTTACTCAAATCTATACGGCTGAACTGCCCATACCTTTGGTGTCATGTTGTTGGTTATACAGAAGGCCAGGTGCTGTAGGATGCTCTCCATGGTGTGGTAGTGCTGTTGTCTGGTAGTTCGCAGGTATTTTTGCAGAGCTCTTGCCATAGATGGGAAAATTGCCTGTGCTGCCTCTCGGGGGTCCATTACCTCACCAGGAGCCTTCTGCTGCTCCTCCTCTTGCAAACGCTTTATGTGAGTGAAGGCTTCTTCTACTGCAACCACAAGCCTTTATAAAGGGGAAAAATAAGGATTTTCAATAGCTCAAAATGCTTTACAGTAACTTAAAAACTACTGGAGAAACAAGGAGTGGAAGTGGGAGAGAGAATAATATACATTTTTCCATTAAATGACCATAACTTCATAATTTATAATAAATGTCATGGTTTCTGTAACTCTTGAAAATGTGCTTCCTAGCTTATTTATAACTATATTTTTCTCATCTCCACCTTTTCTTTGCCCACCTAGGGCCGGCTTGTTCCTGAACAAGGTCCCTTGAGCCAGTGTCCTTACCCGCTAAATAAATAAATAAAAATGGTATCAAAATATTAGTTTTTATTGACCAGGTAAGCACACTAGACAATTAAATATCTATTTTCAGGTACAACCCAGGAGGTGACAACAGGGTAATACAAACCGTTGAGTTATAGCACAAGAGATAACTACAAGAACAATTAGTAGGAATACACAGCAGCAATATCAAAGTACATAAAATAAGTAGTAATAGTAGAAGAATCAGCATTTATATAGCGCCTTTCATACACAATGTATCCCAAAGCGTTTTATGAGCAATGCTAGACCGGTAGTGAATTGACTGAATGTGTTGTGGCAGCCATATCACCACCCACACACAGCCTGGACAATTGCATGAACCGGTTTTATGGGAAGGGGAATATTGGCCAGGACACCAGGAATGTCCCCTGCTCTTTGTGAAGAATGCCTTGGGTTCTTTTACTTCCACCTGGACACCAACAGGACAGCACCAGGATGGGTAGAAGGGATCTCAGTTTAACATCTCATCTGAAGGACGACACACCCAGACAGCACAGCACCCCCCTAATACTGCACTCGGGTGCCAGCGTCTTAGGTACGAGTCCAATCCCAGTGTGGGATGAGAACCCACAACCTTCTGGTTCAGAGGCAGATGTGCTACCAACTGAGCCACGCTGACACCAAGTACAACAAGAACAAAATAATAGTAATACAAAGGAAGCATAATCAATGTACATAAATGAATCAGTAAACTTAGAAAAGGCAATATGAGAATTTAGTTCAGTACTAGTGTAATACCTGATGTAAGTTACTGAGGTACTGAAAATCACAGTAGTTATACGAAGGGCAATTAAGGGAATCTTAGCTGGGAAGCAAAGGGGGGGGGCAGGGGGTAGCTGGAGATCAGGTAGGGTCTGCGGTGACAGGCACCATGCATGATAGGCATGGGATAGACATAAAGGAATTCTAGAGGGCAGGGGTAAGGGGAAACAGACTTCTAGGAAAACAAACTGAACTTACAAGCTCAACTGGGCAGACTAGGTGGGCCATAGGCCCTTATCTGCCGACACTGTCTAGGTATCTATGTAGCACAGACAGGAATGAATGGGCAGACAAGGTGAGCCAAGCAGTCCCCATCTGATGACAAATTCTATGTTCCTATGCAAGTCACTGAATGCCTGCTAACTAAGCTTCTCCCACCACCTGCGTGGCATATCCTCTAGCTCCACCCCGTGATGTCATTTTGCATGGTGGAAGCAGGGATCTGGGTTTCACCTGCCAGGGGAGGCTGGGGGGACTGTGTGGATGTGAACTGTATATCACTAGCAAACGACGGTTACAGGTGAGTAACCCATATTTTTAAAAATGTGGATACAGTCCACTATCCACACTCTGGCAGACTCCAAGCAGTCTTCCTGGAGGAGGGGACAAGGAGCGTACCCCTATTTTATTTATTTCTTTATTTTAAAATTTGTTAACCAGGTAAACAAAGCGCTGCGCTACATGGTCCTTTTAAAGGCTTGACCCAGAAAGACACTTCAGTAACACAATACATACGAAAAGACACCTATTACACATCAGACACATAGTACAATACTTAAAAAGTATATCAATACATTTGTACAGTATGGTAGCATAACTATCAGAGAGTAAAAAATGTGCACAGACACAAGAAGAAAAAATTACCATAGTAATTGTGTTTCTTTCCAGTGATGCTCAGATATTCATAACTTTATGCAGTAAGCCTGCAGGGTTGGACTGCCCGGAGAGATGGAACACATGCAAATGATGGAACACTTTGCACGTGAGCATCTTTCAAACACTGCCTCTACTAACTGCCTGTGTTCTAACCTCTTCAGATTTTATAAAGAAGCCTGAAAAGATGGCTCACGATAGTGTAATATTACTAAAGAAATTTTTTATCATTAAAATTGGAGTTACCCAACAATATGGATTTTACTAAAAATAGTCCTCCAACTGGAGGCTAAATGTTTAAATAAGTTAGTACAACATGTCAGAAAAAATAAACACAATGAACTCTGTTCATCTAACTTGTACAGGTGCAGAGGAAAAAATATTCCCCAAGGGTGTATAGTGATATAATGGCACCAGCATGTGGAGTGCAGAGGCTGAAGTTATGAATATCTGAGCATCACTGGGAAGAAATAATACTATGGTAAGTAATTTTTTCTTCTAACCCCAGTAATGCTCAGTATATTCATAACTTTATGCAGACTACCAAGCAGTACCTCTGGAGGTTGGCACAGAACTCTGTTTTGGAAACAGACTTTGCAAGACTGCTGTGCCAAACCTAGCATCACTTCTGGATAAAATATCCGAGTTGTAGTGCTTTGTAAAGATGTGTACTGTTTTCCAGGTAGCTGCTTTACATATATCCATTAATGGGATGTCCCTGGCAGCTGCTAGAGTAGCCTCTGTCCCTCTTGTAGAAAGAGCCCTCAACCCTGGTGGGGGCTCTCTGCCAGTACTAGTGTAGCAGAATTGGATACACTGGACTGTCCAACGAGAAATAGATCTTTTTGAGGCCAGATTACCTTTTCCCACATCCCCGTAAGTCAGAAACAGTTGCTTTCTATCCTAAGGTTCTTAGCGGCTATCATCTAGCTGTCAAACAGGGATTCAGCATGTTTGCAGTTCATTTGCATCAGCAGGTAAGAAAAAAGGTCTGCCTCTCCATACGACACACTGGGGAAATGCCAGATCTCACCCAGCAACTAACACACTGAAATCTGGCCAATGGAAAATCATGTACACAAATGCTCACAGCCTGGGAAATAAGATCCAAGACCTGCAGGCAATAATGTCAGAGGCTAAACTGGACATAGTAGCAATTAGTGAGATGTGGTTTACCAGTAACCACACTTGGGAGACTTCAGTACCTGGCTATGTACTGTTCAGAAGAGACTGAGGTGCAAAAAGGGGTGTGGGGGTGGAGAAGCCCTGTATGTCAATTAAAGTATCAAAGCTACAGAAATTCAGAATATACATAAGGAGCCAGAAGAACTGTGGGTCACCCTGGAAACAGGAAATGGGACAGCCATAAGAACTGGGGTTGTCTACAGGCCCCCAAACCAGGGGGAGGACATACAATGCCTTCAGAAAGTATTCACCCCCCTTGGATTTTGTCACATTTTGTGATGTTGCAAACTCAAATTAAAATACATTTATATGGGATTTTTTTGTCACATATCTACACAAATTACTCTATAATGTCAAAGTGGAATGAAACTTACGGAATTTTTTGTACATGTAATTTAAAATAAAAACCTGAAATGTCTTGATTTGATAAGTATTCACCCCCTTTGCTATGACACTCCAAATTGAGCTCAGGTGCATCCATTTTCCTTGTGAGATCACTCTAAAACTTGAATGGAGTACACCTGTGGTCAGTTCAAATGGTTGACATGATTTCAGAGGAAATACACCTGTCTATATAAGGTCCCACTGTTGACAGTGCATGTCAGAGCAGAAACTCTACAATGAAGACCAAGGAGCTGTCCATAGAACTCCGTGATAGAATTGTGAGGAGGCATAGATCTGGGGAGGGGTATAAAAACATTTCTAGGGTGTTGAAAGTTCCCAGGAGCACAGTCAAGTCCATCATTAGGAAATGGAAAGATTACGGAACCACCCAGACTCTTCCTAGAGCAGGCCGTCCTCCCAAACTGAGCAACTGGCAAGAAGGACCTTGGTCAGGGAAGTGACCAAGAACCCAATGACCAACTCTGACAGAACTACAGAGTTCCATGGCTGAGATGGGAGAACCTGTCCAGAGGACAACAATCTTGCAGCACTTCACAGATGTAGCCTCTATGGGAGGTGGCTAGACAGAAGCCACTCCTGAGAAAAGGCCACATAATAGCATGCCTGGAGTTTGCAAGAAGGCACGTGGCAGACTGAGACCATGTGGCAAAAGATTTCTGGTCTGATGAAACAAAACTGAACTCTTTGGCCTGAATGCAAAGCGCTATGCCTGGCGAAACCGAACACAGGTCATCACTCGGTAACACCATCCCTACCATGAAGCATGGTGGTGGCAGCATCATGTTATGGGGATGCTTTTCAGCTGCAGGACTGGGGCACTTGTCAGGATAGAGGAACAATGAATGGAGCCAAATACAAGCACATCCTTGAGGAGAACCTGCATCAGTCTGCATAGACCTTGGACTGGGCGTAAGATTTACGCTCCAACAGGACAACGACCCCAAGCATACAGCCAAAGCAACACTGGAGTGGCTTCAGAACAAGAAGGTGAATGTCCTTGAGTGGCCCAGCCAAAGTCCAGACTTGAATCCCATTGAGAATCTGTGAAAAGACTAGATTGCGGTTCACCGACGCCTCCCCATCCAACTTGACAGAGCTTGAGCAAATCTGCAAGGAAAAATGGGCTAAAATCCCCAAATCCAGATGTGCAAAGCTGATACAGACATACCCAAGAAGACTCAAAGCTATAATTGTTGCAAAGTCGCCTACAAAGCATTGACTGGGGTGAATACTTAAGTAAACAAGATATTTCAGTTTTAATGTTTCATACATTTTGTTACACAATACAAATATTTTGCCCTTTCAATTGAGTATGCTGGTGAATCAAGGGGAAACAAATCATTTTAATGCATTAAAAATTCTGGTAGTAACACAACAAAATGTGACAAAACTGGGGATACTTTCTGAAGGCACTGTAGACACATTACTGTTAGAAGATATACAAAACATGACAACTAAGAAAAAATACTCACCTTAGTAATGTTGTTTCTTCTAATGGAGTCTTGCTGTATTCTGACTATTGCAGTGATAGCCAACCTTTGAACTGCCCCGGAGAGGAAAGAGTTAACTTTCCATGCAAGGCATGGAACGCTGAGCTCGAGCTCGGTTGAGACTCTGTCTGTTGTTGTTTGAACCCAAACCACCAGATCTTTACGAGCTATACCCACTGGGCGTCCTGTGTGGAAACTGTAAACTCACACTAGCCAACTGGCAAGTAAATTTAATAAAAGGCTTTTTGGTTCCAAGGCAAAGACTCAAGTCAGGAAACCCAAAAAACAAAACACAACACACACCCAAAAATAAGAGGGTGAGAAAAAGGGGGCACCTCTAGGGTGCCAACACTGTTCCTGCCCACCCACATCCCAAACCCAGGTTCTGAGAGGGAGGCGGGGAGGGTCAGAATACAGCAAGACTCCATTAGAAGAACAACATTACTAAGGTGAGTAATTTTTCTTCAAACAACATGAAGTCTTGCTGTATTCTGACTATTGCAGACTACCAAGCAATACCTCCATGGAGGAGGGACAGAACCTACTTTGGGAATAGGCTCTGGAGAACTGCTGTGCCGAACCCAGCATCACTCCTAGCCTGGATATCCAGAGAGTAATGTTTGGTGAAAGTACGTACTGTTTTCCAGGTGGCTGCTTGACAAATCTCTGAGATAGGAATATCCCTGGCAGCAGCCAGGGAAGCAGCTGTACCTCTGGTAGAGTGAGCCCTCAGGCCTGAGGGTGGATCCTACCTAATTTTTCATAGCAAAATTGTATACAAGAGACAATCCACCTGGCAATAGATCTCTTAGTGGCAGGTTTTCCCTTACCAACCTCACCATAAGTGAGGAACAGTTGGAGGGAGTCAAACCTGTGACCCTTGGTGCGCTCTATGTAGTAACTAAGGGCCCTTTTCACATCCAAGCTGTGCAACCTCCTCTCCCCAGAGGAGGAATGATCAGTGAAGAAAACAGAAGAGACAGACTGGTTAAGGTGGAAATCTGAAACCACCTTAGGCAAAAACTTCCTATTAGTCCCGAGGACCACCTTATCTCTGTGGAAAGAGATAAAATCAGGCTCCACTGACAGGGCCTGTAACTCACTTACGCATCTGGCAGAAGTGATGGCTACCAAGAACACAGTTTTCCAAGTCAAGTACTTAAGCTCTGCTGAGGACAAAGGCTCAAAAGGGGGTTGCATAAGCTGAGCAATGCAAACATTAAGGTCCCAAGCAGGGGCAGGGTCCCTGAAGGGAGGATTGGTATGCAGCAATCCCTTGAAAAATTTACAGAATACAGGATGGGCTGAAAGGGAAGAGTGCTTGCCTGCTGACAAGAAGGCAGAGACCACTGCCAGATGCACTCAGTGTAGCTGGTCTGAGTCCCAAGCTATTGAGATGAACCATATAGTCAAGGACTGTAGGCAAGTCAGCAGACTCTGGAGAGATATGCTTCCCAGCGCACCATATAGTAAATCTTTTCCACTTGGAGTTGTAGGTCTTTCTGGTGGAAGGCTTTTGAGAAGCCTTTAAAATATCCAGAACACCTTGAGAGAGATGCAAATCAGCAAACTCTAACTCCTCAAGAGCCAGGCCTTGAGGTTGAGATATTTGAGATTCGGATACCAAACCCACTCCTGAGAGCATGTTAACAGGTTGTAATTCCTGGGAAGAGACAGGGGAAGGTAGACTGCTAAGGACAACAAGAGAGGGTACCAGGGCTGTCTGGCCCAGTCTGGAGCAATCAGAATCACTTTGCAGGATTGAGACCTGCTTTTGACTAGTACCTTGAACGGGGGGAGCATACAGGAACTTCCCTTCCCAATTGAGAACTAGGGCATCCAGGGGGACTGAGCCCAACACTGGGGGCCTGCAGCAAAAAAGAGGAAGTTGGTTATTGTCTGGGGCTGCAAAAAGATCGTCTGTGGGGTGCCCCATCTGGAGAAGATCACTTTCAAAATCAGGGGATCTAGGGACCATTCGTGATGGCCCGGGAAATCCTGCTGAGAGCATCTGCCAGGACATTGTCCTTCCTGGAAGGTGCACTGCTATCAGAGAGGTATTCAGGGAATAGGCCAGAGACCACAACTTCATTGCCTCTGTGCACAAGGCCGTAGACCGAGTGCCCCCCCTGCTTGTTGATGTACACATTGTGGTGGTATTGTCTGTCCTGATCTGAACTACTTTGTTCTGAACAGACTTGGAAAAAACTTAAAGTGCTAGAAACACTGCTCTGAGTTCCAAGAGATTGATGTTAAGCAGAGATTCCTGAGGTGACCACAACCCTTGGGTGGTCAGATCCCCAAGTGGGCTTCCCAGCCCGAGAGGGAGGCATCTGTGTTAAGGATCAAAGAATGAGATTGAGTGATGAAGGGAACTCCTTGTCTTAGGTTGTCCTGATCCTGCCACCACTGCAAGGCCTGGATCAGGTTCAGTCACAGGATTAGCTTGGTCAAAGGATCCTTTCTCTGGGACCAGAAGGCTCTAAGTGGAACTGAATGTCCCTCATCTGAAATCTTGCTCCTGGACTACTGCTGTAGAGGCAGCCATGTGGCCTGAAGCTGCAGAAAATGCCTTGCTGGTCGAGACACCTGGAGGGTGAATGAAGAGGCCAGTGTAACAAGGGTCCTTGCCCTGTCCAGGGGAAGGAAGGCTCTTGCCTTTATTGTATCCAGCTCTGCCCCATGAAGGTGAGGAGCTGCACTGGCTGCAAAACTGACTTTGAAAGATTCAGAAGGAATCCTAGAGAAATGAGCAGTTGCTGAGTTATCTGTAGGTGTGACGTGACTTGGTGTGGAGACTGACCTACTATGAGCCAGTCGTCCAGGTATGGGAAGATGGAGATCTTTTTTCTCCTTAGGAAAGCAACCACTACTGCCAGGCATTTTGTGAACACCCTTGGAGCTGAAGTTAGGCCAAAGGGCATTGCTCTGAATTGATAATGGCCTGAGGGCAGCTCGAACCTGAGGTACTTTCTGTGGGAGTTTCTGATGAGAATGTGGAAATAGGCATCCTTGAGGTCCAGGGAAACTAACCAGTCTCCTGGCCTTAGAGAGGGTAGAATTATTCCCAGAGTCACTATTTTGAACTTTGGCTTTAAAAGGTGCTTGTTTAAATATCTGAGATCCAGGATGGGCCGCCATTCTCCTGTCTTTTGGGGAGTTAGGAAGTACCTGGAGTACAATCCTTTTCCCTTGTGTAGGGGTGGAACCCTTTCTATGGCTCTCAGAGCCAAGAGGGAGGAGACCTCTGCCTCTAGGGCAAGGGCCTCTGAAGGATTTGCAGGTGGAAAGGATCTGGTTCTCATCTTGGGAAATCTTTGAAGCTGAGAACCAGTCCCTGGCTTACTACTTCCAGGACCCATTTGTCTGATGTTAAAGACATCCAGTCCTGGACAAAGTAAGCCAGCCTGTCCCCTACTGGTGGTGGAGAATCAGCCCAGGCAAACCCATCAGGGTGCCTGTTTGGCAGGGGTTTTAGGCTGAGGGGTGGTAGCAGGCCTACTTGTACCCCGTCTGCCTCTCCCTCTGAAGAACCCCCTCTGGGCAAAGGCGGAAGAGGAGGCCTGGGCTTGGTAGAAAGGTCTATGAAAAGACCTGCCCCTGCCCCCAGAATGCTGCCTCTGGGGAGTGGCTTGCCTTTCCTTGGCCTGAGCACTCCTATAGGTGGTCCTGTATTCATCCATTTTCTTCATGTAGTTCTCTGTTTGCTCCCCAAACAGAGAATTACCAACAACAGGAAAATCCATGGCCTTAGTCTGGGTATCCTGAGACAGGCTAGTACATCTGAGCCAAGCCATCCTGCAAAGGGCCACAGATGTAGCCATGACTCTAGATGAAACACTGGAGTCCACTGCAGCATGAAATTGCACCTTGGATGCCTCAATACCATCTGCAGCCACCTGCTCCAGCTCCTTGGCAAGCTGGCCAGGGACCTGTTTAGCTAGAGCCATTACAGTGTCTCATCTAGACTTCTGGTATCTAGCTGTATAGGCCATATAATTAGCCTGCCTGAGTCCCAAAGATGCTGCCATGTATTGTTTCTTTGCCATGGCATCAATCTTCCTGGAGTCCTTATCTGGGGTGTGGGGGTGTGAAGCCAAGGTATATTTGCCTTATCACAGGCAGCAGCCTGCACTACCCCAACATGGCTGCATTGCTGGGAAAGGAACTCCGTATCTGAGCCTGAAAGAGTATACCTCTTGTCCATTCTCTTGTCCACAGGAGGTACAGAATTATGAGTCTTTCAAATTTTTGTTGTCTGTTTCCCAAAAGACTTATGAAAGGGAACAGACAGCCTCCTGGACTCTGGGATATCCATCATCTCAACATAATCAGGCTCCTCCTGATCCTCTACAGCTTCTTCCACAGGAAGCTGAAGAGTTTCAGCCACTTTTTTGTAAAACAAAAAATGGGAAGGGGACTCAGAAAGCCTAGGAGGAGAAACCCCTGAAGATCTGTCTGGGGAAATGTCCAGGTCAATGGGCACATCGAGACTTTCATATTCAGCATCACTATCCTAATACTCTCCTTCCTCCTCCTCCGGTTCATAAAAATCCTCTAAATTATAATCCGGAACCGGGAGAACCAACCGAACCGAGCCCCTAACTGATGGTGCTGGTTCGGTCGGAACCGGGGTTAGCGACTGAACAATCCTTATCGCTTTGGCTATTTCATCAGCGGTCGGAGAAAGAACTTGTGGATCCGAACCGACTGACTTATCCCTTCTTTTTCTTTTAGTCGGAACCGACCCCTCAGAGTCGGTTCTCCTTTTGCCTGAAGAAGTTTCGCCCTGGTCAGAGGGCACTCCTTCTGGTTTGGTTGGAACCGAACCGGGCAGGCCATCCGGGTCAGCGGACTTTTTGGCCTCCCTTTCCCTCAGCCTACCTACTCTCTTTTCCAGGGTAGCTGAGAGAACATTTTTTTACAAATCTGGCAGTCTGAATCGAGGAGGTCAAACCCCAGACAATAAACACAGGTGGTGTGGGGGTCAGCCTTAGCAAAGGCTTCCCCACACACGATACAGTGTTGAAACCCAGTGGGCCAGGTTTTTTTCTTGGGTTTCTCAAACATGGCCAGTCCTAACCAAACTTACCCTTTTTTCGGCAATCCGCCAGGCAAGACACCCTTATCGGTTCCTGACCGTGTTACGGGTCGTGGAAAAAACAGTAATGAAATCCGCTTTTTTTTTAGAACCGATAAGGACCGGTAACCACACTCAAAGTAGAAAAAAACCTTTTTAACAAACCTGATCGGTTCAAACCGAACCAATTCGACGTTTACAAGTCCCACACAGAAGCAAACAATAATAAACCTATCTAGTACTCACGGTACCACAGAGAGACTGAACCGACAGGTTAGATGGAATAGATTTGGTTGAAACCGAGAAAAAAACGACACTTTAACCGACTAAATTGAACCGAGCAAAGGAGAAATCTCCGGAGCGACTGTTCAATGAGGCGGAGTAAAGAATCTGGCGGTTTGGGTTCAAACAACAACAGACAGAGTCTCAACCGAGCTCGAGCTCAGCGTTCCATGCCTTGCATGGAAAGTTAACTCTTTCCTCTCCGGGGCAATTCAAAGGTTGGATACCACTGCAATAGTCAGAATACAGCAAGACTTCATGTTGTTTGAAAGGGGAGGTTCTCATAATGGCAGACTTCAACGTGCCGGATACAGATTGGTCAATACCAGCAGGAACATCTGCTAGAACTACACACATGGTGGATTCCCTGCAGAGGGAGGGCCTCAAACAACTGGTACAACAACCCACAAGAGACAGGGCTATCCTAGATCTAGTACTAACAGGGAAGGGATCACAGATCTCCAGGTAGAAGGTCACCTGGGGGCTAGTGACCATCACATGGTATGCTTCAATTTGGCCACTACAACTAAATCATCCCATTCCAAGGCAAAACTATGGGACTTCAGAGGAGCTGACTTTGACAAGATGGCCAACAGACTTAAGCTAGCCCTGGCAACAAGAAACACAGGTGAGGGGGTACAGGCAAAGTGGGCAAGCATTAAGGATGCAATACTTGAAGCAACATCCCATTGTGTTAGACAGAAAAGGAAGTGCAAAACAAGAAGGAAGCCACCTTGGTTCTCAAATACAGTAGCAGAAAAGGTCAGAGCCAAAAGGCTGGCCTTCAGGAAATATAATGGAACAAAGCAGGATGAAGATAGGGAGGCATACCAAACTGCCCTAAGGGAAGCAGGGAAGGCAGTAAGGCAGGCAAAGTCCCAAACTGAGGAAACACTAGCACAAACAGTAAAAGAAGGTGACAAGACTTTCTACAGATACATTACTGAAAGGAGAAAGTCCAGAGGGGGTATTGCTAATCTTGAAGGAGAAAAGGCGCATGTGAGGAGGAGGGCCCTGTAAAAGCATCTATCCTAAATAGATACTTTTGCTCAGTATTTACTGAAGAGAAGGTAGGGCAGGGCCCACAGCTCAGGATCATGGACACAGGGAGGAGGTGAGCACTACTCCCTTCACAAAAAAGAAAGGGTCCTACAAGAGCTCGCTAAGCTCAGGGTGGACAAGGCAATGGGACCTGATGGCATACATCCCAGGGTACTAAAGGAGCTAAAGGTGGAACTAGCAGAGCCATTAGCAGAACTGTTTAAGTGAGTCTCTGAGCACAGGAGAGGTCCCAGAAGACTGGAGACGGGCTCATGTGATCCCGCTCCACGCGAGTGGTAGCAGCAAGGAGGCAGGGAACTACAGACCAGTCAGTCTTACCTCAGTAGTGGGCAAGATTATGGAGGCACTCCTTAAGGAAAGGATACTGCAACAGCTGGAATCCATAGGGGCACAGGATCCAAGACAGCATGGGTTTACAACAGGAAGGTCCTGTCAAACTAATCTCATAGATTTCTTTGACTGGGTAACCAGAGTGGTGGACCAAGGGGGAGCAGTTGATGTCGCCTACCTTGACTTCAGCAAAGCTTTCGACACTGTTCCACATAGAAGATTGATAAACAAGCTGGGTAGGCTCGGGGTGGGTCAGACGTTGGTCAACTGGGTGGCAAACTGGTTGACGGGCAGAAAACAGAGTAGTGGTAAATGGTATACAGTCAGAAGAGATGCAAGTCACAAGTGGGGTAACTCAGGAATCAGTCCTGGGGCCAGTCCTTTTCAATATCTTCATCAGTGACACTGCAGATGGACTAGAGGGTAAGGCTTGTCTGTTTGCAGATGACACCAAGATCTGCAACCAAGTAGATGATCCAAATGGGGTGGGCAGAATGAGAAGAGATCTAGATAAACTAGCAAAATGGTCGGAAGAGTGGCAACTGGGATTTAATGCAAAGAAGTGCAAGATCATGCACATAGGAAAGAGAGACCCTGAAGCCACCTATAGGCTGGTAGGGGAGTTGCTGGCAGTCACAAAGAAAGAAAGAGACTTGGGCATCATCATCGCCGATGACCTGAAATCATCCAAGCAGACCTCTAAGGCAGCAAGTAAGGCTAGGGGATGTTAGGGTGTATTTGTAGGGGTATCACAAGTCGTAAGAGGGAGGTAATAATCCCTCTTTACGAGACACTGGTTAGGCCCCATCTGGAGTACTGCGTGCAGTACTGGAGGCCACACCTTCACAAGGACATTAACTAAATTGAGGCAGTCCAAAGAAGGGCAACCAGAATGGTGCAGGGACTGCATCAGAAGACGTACGAGAACAGATTAACGGAGCTCAATATGTGCACCCTAGAGCAAAGGAGGGAGAGAGGTGATATGATCGAAACATTCAAACACCTTAAGGGCATCAACAAGGTGAAAGAGTCTAACATGTTTCAATATAAGAAAAATAGCAGGACAAGAGGACACAGCATGAGCTTAGAGGGAGGCTGATTAAGGGGTAATGTGAGGAAGTCCTTTTTCACAGAAAGGGTGGTGAATGCATGAAACGGCCTACCTCAGGAAGTGGTGGCTATGAATACAGTGCAGGGCTTCAAACAGGCATGGGATAGGCATAAGGGAGCAATACAGATGAGTATGAATAGATAGACCACTGACAGCAAAGGACGATGGCGTATTTATAAGGTAGAAAAAGAAATGGGCAGACTGGATGGGCCTTGCGGTCCTCATCTGCCGTCAACTTCTATGTTTCTATGTCATGTAATAACTAAGGGCCCGCTTCACATCTAAACTGTGCAGCCTTCTTTCACCAGAAGTGGAGTGCTCAGTGAAAAAGACAGGGAGGGTGATAGACTGATTTAAATGAAAATCAGAAACCACCTTGGGGAGAAATTTCCTATTCATTCTGAGGACTACTTTATCCCTATGAAAAGATATATAGTCCTGGTCAAGACATAGAGCTTGAAGCTCACCAATTCTTCTTGCAGAAGTCATTGCCACTAGGAAAACTGTTTTCCAAGTGACATATTTGAGGTGAGCTGTGGCCATGGGCTCAAAGGGAGCAGCCATCAGCCTAGCTATACACACATTCAGATCCCAAACTGGCACGGGTGGCCTGTGTGGAGAATGCAAATGAGTCAGACCCTTAAAGAACCTTTTGAAAATAATGTTAGAAGCCAGTGTCACTTTTTCCCCAGCAGAGAGGTAAGCAGACACTGCTGCCAGGTGAACCCACAAAGAACTGGGTTGCAGACCCAGAGAGTAAGTGGGTGAGATACTCCAATACCTCTGATAAACCAGCTTGGGCTGGAACCAGAGTCTTGCCCAAACAGCAGATAGAAAATCTCTTCCATTTGGAAGAATAATTTTTTGTCGTAAAGGGTTTTCTGTAACCTCTTAGGATACTTAAAACAGGTTTGGAAAGTTTTAAATCAGCGTATTCTAAATCTTCAAGAGCCAAGCTTCGTGATTGAGAGACTTGAGGTTCGGATACAATAAGGTTCTCTGGTTGGAGGTCAATAGGTTGTGCCTCCGAGGAAGATGTACTGGATTTGCAACAGACATTGAGAGCAGAAGAGAGTACCATGGCTGCCTCGGCCAGTCTGGAGCTATCAAGATCAGTGATGCTGTATAGGATTTGACCTTGACCAGTACTCTGTAAATGAGAGGGAAAGCATAAAGGAACCTCCCTGACCAATTCAGACTGAGGGCATCCAGAAGGAAGGTTCCCTGATATGGAGGTCTGCAACAATATTGTGGCAGGTGGTGGTTCTGGTGGGATGCGAACAAGTCCACCTCTGGAGTACCCCACCTTCTGAAAATAACTTGTACCACCTGCATGTTTAGAGTCCACTTGTGAAAGGCCCGGTTTATTCGACTCAATGCATCTGCCAGGGTGTTGTATTTCCCTGGCAAATGAATTGCTTGCAGAGACACTTTTAACGAATAGGCCAGAGTCCAAATCCTTATGGCCTCCGAGCAGAGGGGGGCCTGACCTTGTGCCTCTATGCTTGTTTATGTAATACATTATGGTGGTATTGTCTGTTCTGACCTGTACCACACCCTGCCTTGGACTAGGTGGGCAAAGGTTTTCAGAGCTAACAACACCGCTGTTCCAGAAGATTTATGTGCTGAAGGAATTCTGAGGCTGACCAAGTGCCCTGAGTTGAGTGATCCCCTATATGGGCACCCCAGCCCAAGAGGGAAGCATCTGTTGTGAGAATCACTGAGGGACTTTCTTTTTGAAAAGGAACTCCTTGTCTTAAAGGATACTTAAACAAGATTTTGACAACTATTCAAAAATCTGACTTTGTAGGTGACTAAAGGAAAGGCTGCTATATTAATGCTAAAATTACATTTACGTAATTTATCTAAATGTGGTTCCAGAACATTTGAAAATTGTAATATCAGCCTTCCAATTTCAAAAAAAACTGTCTTACCTCCTTCCTAAAATGGCCAACAAATGTGTTTTGTGATGACATCATTGGAGCCAAAGTGAGAGATATATGGCTCTCTATAGTGCTAATTATTTTTTCCCTTTGTATAGAATTGTTTCACCCAAATGGTCAAAACCATGTGCTTTATTTTGTATAATGCACATGTTAGGCTATGGTTCTGTACATTTTTGTTTACTTTAACGTGCTGAAAATGTGTTTTAATCCAACCAACTTTGTGGCAAACCACAGTGCAGTACAAATCTTGAATAGCCTGGTGGTCTAGTGGTTATGGTGGATCCAGGATGCTACACTGGGGGTGCTGGGGTGGTGTATATGCCTAATATGCACTTTTTAACATTTTTATTAAACCTTTATATTTTCTGATATTCTTTTCTAGTTACGTTGACAGAACCTACAAATGTAATCCATAGTTTGAATGTAAATATTTATGTAATCAATAAATCAGACTTATTCAACAAACTGAAATGCAGCAGCAGTAAGCAAGTATGTTACTATGTGGTTTTTGGGGGTGCAGCCACACCCTTCACCACCCCCTAGGGCCAACACTTTTTTGTGGCAAAGTTCTTGTGCAATCCAGTGTTAGAGTTCATACTGTCTCGGAACTCAAATATATGCTTGTCTTGTTTTCTTTTTCCATGGGAAATAAGAAGAATCCGCACTTATATAGTGGTTTTCATACACATTGTATCCCAAATTGGTTTACAAACAACACTAGACTGGTATTATCAATGTGCTGGCAGTCCCACATCTTATTTCTAACAGTAATCTGCTCATATTTCTCTCCTTCTGTCTTCCCCCTTCCCTGAATATAGCAGTACCTTGCAAGAGTGGCCTTCTCAGTCCCCCTCTGGTATTCATTCTTCACTATTCCTCCTTACACCAAAAACTGGAGAGCTCATCACCCTTCTGCATCATGACTGCAAGTAGTACAGTCCCCATTTTATTTTTGACAGATCAAATATAAACATGTCTTTCCAGTAAGTCAGGCTCATAGCAGCAGGGAACAAGGGGAATGACAGGCTTTCCTATCCTTAAAAGATCTAGGCTACCTTTGATTAGGCACTACTAAATGATGGGTGTGCACATCATTATGCACATCATACAATAGTGCCTAATCATAGGTGGCTTAGATCTTATATGGGTAGGAAAGCCTATTTTTCCACTTGTGCCATGTTGCTACTGTATCAGCCTGGCTTACCAGAAGATCATGTTTATTATTAATATGTAAATATAACACGGGAGACTGTACTAAACACATTCATGATGCGGAAGGGTAGTAAACTCACCAGTTTTTGCTGTGGGAAGAATGAATGCCAGAGAGGTACTGAAGAGGCCATTCCAGTAGGGTACAGCTATATTCAGGTTAGCTGAAGACATGAAGGAGGACGTTGAGCAGATCACTGTGAGATCTGAAATGTGGGGCTGCCAGCATTGTGATCACTACCGGACTGTGGATGAGAGTAGCCAACGATGACAAATACTTAGAGTGGCAGGGCTGCACCTAAACTGTTACTTGAATTCAGTGTAGGGAGATTATCCTCATTTTGGGGAATGTTGACGCTTGTTAGATAGTATTGAGGAGTTGTGTATAGCTCATTCAAGACTTGGAAGGTGGTAGCCAGCCAACTCGCATTGTAGAGTAGAGTACAGAAAAGTTCTGGAGAAGAATTGCTGAGAACTGTCCTTCGAGGTTCTGCAGATCACAAGTAAAGAAGTAGACTGACACTGGCAGCCTGGTGGATTCGCTCAAGGTATGGATATGCCTCTCTGGCTAATAATATTGTTATCCATTTTAAGTGCAGCCCTTATGAGGGCATGAACAGCGTTTTTTTCTGGTGGGTCATGATGCTTATTGCCTGGCCCTCCAGGAAGACCTAGTTGTTTTTTAATGAGGTGGGGAAAAAAAACACAACAGGGAACTGTACATACTATCTTCACTGTGCAGAAGGGTGGTGATCCACTCAATGTTTACTGTGGGAGCATAAGTCAAACATTGAGAATGTGGACTGGAGTGAGATTTAGGAGGCATTTTTAACGGTGCCAGCTGATGATGCATATCAGTATAGGTGTGCACAACTCTTGAGGTACAAGATTACAATCTGAGGTTTGATAATTCTCTTTATGAGACCGCAAGCTCATATGCAGCCCCAGGCATTACTAAGGACAGGGTATGCATGGTGGGGTGTTCAACAGAAGGCAGGCTAAGCACAGGGGGTTCACATGGAAAAAGAAAGCCTTATTTGTGGATTACCCAGAAAGCATGAGCTTTGGAACTGAACAAGACTGGTACTTTGCTGTGTGACCCTGAGCAAGTCACTAAACTTCCTTGTGCTCCCAGGCCACACCTGTAAACAAGCTTTCAGCTTAGTGTGTCTCTCTCCTGGTTAACAAAATTCAGTGCATTATATAACCACTAGATCATCAGGTATTTGAAGTGTTGTACTGTAATACAATTTGCTAAGGAAAAAGTCAGCTGGATTGCAAAACATTTTCCACAAGTTAAAGTAAACAAAATGAACAAAATCATAGCCTAACATTTGTAATGATCAAAATAATCCATGAGTTAATACATGGTGTTGATCATTCTGGTACAACAATTCAAAATAAAGAGGGAAAGAAGGACTAGTTAGCACTATAGAAATATATGTGGATCTCTGTTTCTGGCTCCTATGATGTCATCATGACTCATCACTTAACACACTTGGCAGACACCTTAGGGAGAAAACCAAGGCTGTTTTTTTGAAAGTGAAAGGCTGATGTTTGCATTTTTCAAAAGCTATGAAACTGCATTTAAGTTATTTACATAAATGCAGTTTCAGCATAAATGTAAACAGCAGCCTTTGCTTTACCTTGCTATGAAGACAGATTTTGGAGTTTGCAGTTTTAAAAAACTGCTTGTTTAGGTACCCTTTAAGTTGGATTCCTCCTTCTACCACAAGAGGGCCTGAAGCAGTGACCTTGTCACTGGGATGAGCTCTGAGAAGGAATCTTTTCTTTCACACCAGTGGGACCCGAGATGGAAATGAGTGTCCCTCATGTGAAACCTTGCACCTAGTACTGTGCCTGCGGATGCGGCCATGTGGCCTAATAGCTGAAGAAACTGTCTTGCAATGTTTGAATTGTGGAGCTTGAAAGAGTTTGCCATCAGCTGAATGTTTTTTACCCTTTCCAGAGGCAGATATGCCCTGGCCTGTAGGGTATTGATTTCTGCTTCTATGAACTGCAACACTTGTGTAGGAGTGAAGACTGACTTTTTGTGATTGATTAGGAATCCGAGGGACTCCAGAAGGTCCTGAGTGACCTTCAGGTCTTGCTGCACCTGCAGAGGGGATTTTCCTATGACCAACCAGTCGTCCAGGTAAGGAAAAACAGATATTCCCTGCCTGCGAAGATGTGCCACTACAGCTGCCAGGCACTTTGTGAATACCCTTGGGGCGAAGAAAGGCCCAAAGGCAGGGTTGAAAACTGGTAGTGACCTGAAGGGAGTCTGAATCCGAGGTATTTTCTGTAAGACTCTTATGGGGATGTGAAAATAGGAATCTTTCAAGTCCAGAGATGCCAACCAATCTGCTTTCTGAAGTGTTGGCAGGATCAGAGCCAAAGTTACCATCTTGAACTTTGGTTTTCTTAAGAACTTGTTTAAAGCTCAAATCCAGTATAGGCTGCCACTCCCCACTTTTCTTTGTGGTCAGGAAGTATCTGGAATAGAAGCCCTTTCCCCTTTGAGATTTTGGAACTGGTTCCACTGCTTTTAATTGCAGTAGGTTCCGAACCTCTGCCTCCAAGAGCACTTTTTCTGCTAGGATGGAGTGCTGAACACGCTGGAGTTTTGAAAGGGAAAGTACTTGAATCCCAGAGACAGACCCTGTCCCACAACCTCCAACACCCACTTGTCAGTGGTGATTTTCAGCCAAGTTTGGAGAAAGTGGGAGAGCCTGCCTTCAACAGGTAAGGACGAAGAAAAAATTACTCACCTTAGTAATTGTGTTTCTTCTAATGGAGTCTTGCTGTATTCTGACATATTGCAGTTAGCCCCAGCACTTGAACATCCCCAGCACTTGAACTGCTCCAGAGATGAAAGAGTTAACCATGCAGAAGCATAGAACGTTGAGCTCAAGCTCTGTTCACACACTGTCTGCTGCACTTGAAGTGCAGCAGTCAGATTCTTATGAGCTACCAGTAACTAGCTACACTATAAAAGAGGAAATTGTAAAAATCACTAGCCAAAAGGCAACTAAGTTGTTTTGGATCCCCATAAGACTCAAGTCGAGAAACCCCAAAACAAAACACCAGGTAGTGAACTGAAAAAAATCTTAACAAAAGTAAAGCCAATCATGGCAGAAACTAGTGCACCTCTGGCGTGCAGCACTGTACCTGCCAACCCACTTCCCAAAAACCCAGATTCTGAGAGGGGAGGCAGGTCAGAATACAGCAAGACTCCATTAGAAGAAACACAATTACTAAGGTGAGTATTTTTTTCTTCAAACAACATGAAGTCTTGCAGACTACCAAGCAGTACCTCCATGGAGGAGGGAATCGAACCTATTTTGGGACTAGTATCTGCAGTACTGCTGTACCAAACCTAGCATCACTCCTAGCCTGGATATCCAGAGAGTAGTGCTTGGTGAATGTATGGACTGTTTTCCAGGTGGCTGCTTTGCAAATCTCTAACAAAGGAATATCCCTGGCAGTAGCTGTACCTCTAATCAAATGAGCCCTCAGGCATGAAGGTGGTATTTTGCCTAGCTTTTTGTAACAGAATTGCATACAAGAGACAATCCACCTGGTAAAAGTTCTTTTAGTGGCAGGTTTGCCTTTACCCACTTCCCCATAAGTGAAGAACACCTGAATATAGTCAAACCTGTGGGCCTTAGTATGCTCAATGTAGTAACTAAGGGCCCTCTTAACATCTAGACTGTGTAGTCTTCTTTCCCCTGAAGAAGAGTGGTAAGTGAAGAATACAGGGAGAGAGACTAGTTCAGATGAAAGTCCGAAACCACTTTGGGCAAGAACCTCCTATTGGTTCCAAGGACCACCTTAACCCTATGGAATGAGATAAAATCAGGCTCCAATGACAGAGCTTGCAACTCACTGATACGTCTGGCAGAGGTAATAGCTAGCAGAAACAGTCTTCCAAGTCAAGTCCTTAAGTTCTGCTGAAGAAAGAGGTTCAAAAGGGGGTTGCATGAGCTGAGCAATGTAAACATTAAGGTCCCAAGCAGGGGAAGGGCCCCTAAATGGGGGACTGTTATGAAGCAATCTCTTGAAAAATTTGCAGAAAACAGGATGAGATGCCAATGAAGAAGGTTTCCCTAAAGACAAAAAAGCAGAAACAGCTGACAACTGTACTTTGAGGGTAGCTGGCCTGAGGCCTAGGCCATTGAGGTGAACCATGTATTCCAGAACTGTAGACAATTCTGCAGTGTCTGGAGATATACGCTTCTTGGAACTCCAAATACTAAATCTCTTACACTTAGAATTATAAGTGTTCCTGGTGGCAGGTTTTCGAGAGGCTTTGAGAATGGCCAGAACCCCTTGAGACAAGTGCAAACCTGCATACTCTTCAAGAGCCATGCCTTGAGACCGAGACCCCGAAGGTTGGGATACCAAATCCTCCCGAGAGGAGGTTAATAGATTGTGATTCCTGGGAAGGGACAGGGGAAGATGGACTGCTAGGGAAAGCAAAAGAGGATACCAAGGCTGCCTGGCCCAATCTGGAGCAATCAGGATCACTTTGCAAGATTGTGACCTTATCTTGACCAGGACCTTGAATATCAGAGGAAATGGAGGGAAAGCATACAGAAATGTCCCTTTCCAATCCAGAACCAAAGCATCCAGGGGGACTGAGCCCAAGACTGGGGGTCTGCAACAAAACAGAGGAAGTTGGTGATTGGGGCTGCAAAGAGATCTCTGGAGTTTCCCATCTTGAAAAAATCACTTCCAGCATAAGGGGATCCAGGAACCATTTGTGATGACCCTGGGAAATCCTGCTCAATGCATCTGCTAGCACATTGTCCTTTCCAGGGAGGTGAACTGCTACCAGAGAGGCCTGAAGGGAATAAGCCAGCGACCATATTTTCATGGCTTCCGTGCACAAGGTAGTAGACAGAGTGCCTCCCTGCTTGTTGATGTACCACATGGTGGTGGTGGTGTCTGTCCTGACCTGAACCACCTTGTTCTTCACTGATTGTGAGAAAGCCTGTAGAGCCAGGTACACTGCCCTGAGCTCCAGAAGATTGATGTGGAGAAAAGACTCCTGAGGGGACCACACACCCTGAGCTGTGAGAGTCCCCAAGTGGGCCCCCAACCCTGGAGAGAGGCATCTGTGGTCAGGACCACAGCATGAGACTGAGAAATGAATGGGACCCCTTGCCTGAGATTGTGCTGCTCTTGCCACCATTGAAGGGCCTGGATCACATTCTGAGTTACTGGAATCAGCTCAGTCAGAGGATCTTTTTTCTGGGACCAAAAAGCCCTCAGATAAAACTGAATGTCCCTCATCTGAAACCTGGCCCCTTGGACCACTGCAGTGGAAGCTGCCATGTGACCCAGTAACTGAAGAAAGTGTCTTGCTGGTCGAGAGACCAGAAGGTGGAAAGAGGAGGCCAGCTCTCAGACGGCCTTCACCCTTGTCAAAGGAAGAAAAGCCTTTGCTTTGACAGTGTCTAATTCCACCCCTATGAAAGTCAATAGCTGTACTGGCTTGAGAACTGACTTGGGAAGATAGAGAAGGAAACCTAGAGACGTGAGCACTTGCTGGGTCACTTTCAGATCTGACTTGACTTGGTGTGGAGACTGGCCTACTATGAGCCAATCATCTAGTTAGGGAAAATAGAGATATTTTTCCTCCTTAGGAAAACCACTACTACTGCCAGGCATTTTGTGAACACCCTTGGAGCTGGTGTTAGACCGAAGGGCATTGCTTTGAACTGGTAATGGACTGAAGGCAGTTTGAACCTGAGGTACTTTCTGTGGGAGCACCTGATGGGAATGTGAAAGCATGCATCCTTTAGGTCCAGGGAGGCTAGCCAGTCCCCTGGTCTTAGAGAGGGAAGAATTATTCCCAGAGTCACCATTTTGAACTTCGTTTTTTTTTTTTTTTTTTTTATAATATGTTTATTGAATTTTTCCACCATAAAACAAAGGTAGTCACACATACTCCATACAAGACAATAGCACATTGATTCAACACGTACCTATACCCCCCAATATCTCCTTCTTACATCAATTTATTAGTTTATCCACTCTCCCTTCCCCTTTCCCCCCAAAAATAAATAAAACATTTAATACCACACACATCTTATATCCATTGACTCTGTACATTGCTAGCTTGTTATAAACACTTTGTCTCTCATTTGTTTACCCTCTACCTTATCCAGCCCAGGATGCCTTCCCCCCATTCCGGCTCACTTTTGACAACCGTCTTCTCTACTTTTCTAATCATTGAGCCATTACCTCCTATTCTTGCAATCCTTTCCCCAACATGTCCCTCTCTTCTGGGGGATAATGAAAGCATAAATGTTCCCCAGACTCTCCAAAACTGGTCTTCTCTGTTTCTGGCCACATAATATAACTTTTCCAGGCCAAGGGCCTGCAAACACAGGTTTTTCCATTGCTGCATAGTGGGAGTTTCGCTTGAAACCCATGTGTTTAGGATGCAGTGCCTGGCCAAAACAACCAGGATCCGTACCCAACTAGAGAGGGGTCTCCAGTCCTCCTCCTGTGAGTTATCCACCCCAAACAACATGAACAGCGGGTTTCTCTCCACCTGCCTGCCCCACATCCTCCCCACCTCTGTGGCTACTCCATCCCAAAATTGTTTAAGGGGCGGACACTCCCAAAAGCAGTGTATGTATGTGCCCTCTTCCTCCTTACATCGCCCACATAGAGGTGATATCTTGGGTCGGAATCTGTGAACCATACTTGGGGGGCAGTAGAGCCTGTGTAGGAACTTATAATTAGACTCTTGGTATTTATTACACACCAATAACCCCTTATGCATTTGTAGCAATAAATCCCATCCCTGGTCTGGTATCTCTCTTGAACTTCGGTTTTAATAGATGTTTGTTCAGGTATCTTAAGTCTAGGATGGGCTGCCACTCCCCTGTTTTCTTCGGGATAAGGAAGTGCCTGGAGTACAGACCTTTGCCCCTGTGGGCTGTAGGAACTCTCTCTCTGGCCCTTAAGGCCAGAAGAGATGAAAACCTCTGCCTCTAGGGCAATGGTTATGGAGATGTTTGCAGGTGGAAAAAATCTGGCTCTCAGCTTTGGAAACTTTTTGAAGCTGAGAGCCAGTCCTTGGCTTACTACCTCCAAGACCCACTTGTCTGCGGTAACAGACTTCCAGTCCTGGAAATAGTAAGCCAGCCTGCCTCCTACAGGAATGGAGGAGTCAATCCGGGCTGACACATCAGGGTGTCTGCTTGGCAGGGGCTCTGGGCGAAGAGGACGACGTAGCTCTGCTCATCCCCCCTTCTACCTCTCCCTCTGAAGAACCCCCTCTGAGCAAAAGGAGAGGCCTGAGCTTGGAAGAAAGGCCTTTGAAAAGGCCTGCCCCTAGACTGCTGCCTCTGAGGAGTGGTTTGCCTTTCCTTGGCTTGAGCACTCCTATAGGTGGTCCTGTATTCATCCATCTTTTTCATGTAATTATCTGTCTGCTCCCCAAACAGAAAATTACCTACAACAGGGAAATCCATGGCCTTAGCCTGGGTATTCTGTGATAGTCTAGTACATCTGAGCCAACCCATTATCCGCAGAGCAACAGATGTAGCCATGACTCTAGATGACACATCACTGGAGCAGACAGCAGCATGAAATTGGATTTTTGATGCCTCAATCCCATCAGCAGCCACCTCCTCAAGCTCCTTAGCCAGCTGGGGGGAGGCCTGCTTAGCCAGTTCCAAAAGACTCCCACCTGGACTTTTGGAACCTGGCCGCATAGGCCATGTAGTTAGCCTGTCCAGAGTCCCAAGGAAGATGCCAAATACTGCTTCTTGGCCATGGCATCTATCTTCCTGTAGTCCTTATCTGGGGGGTGCAAAGCCAAGGGAATGCCAGCCTTATCACGGGCTGCAATGTTGATACAGAAACTCCGAACTTGAGCCTGACAGCATATACCTCCTGTCCATACGTTTGTCCACTGGAGGCAGAGAATTAGCGCCTTTAAAAGCTTGTGTGTCTGTTTCTCAAAAGATTTATGCAAGGGAATAGACAGCCTCAGACTCTGGGATGCCCATCATCTCAACAATATCAAGCTCTTCCTCCTCCTCCGCAGCTTCATCCACAGGAAGCTGCAGGGTCTCAGCCACTTTCTTGTAGAACATAAAGTGCGAAGGGGACTCAGAAAGCCTAGGAGGGGAAACTTCAGAAGGTCTGTCTGGGAAGACGTCCGGTTCAATAGGCTCATCCAGACCTTCCCCGCCATCATACTCGTCTTCTTTATCCTCTTCAACTTCCCCCTCCCATTCCGGGTCATAATATTCCTCCAAAGAATAATCTGTAACTGGAGGAACCGACCGAACCGAACCCCTATCGGCAAGGGCCGGTTCGGTCAGAACCGGATGGAGCGATTCTACAATACTAATCGCCCAGGCAATTTCACTGGCTGTCGGATGAAGAGATTCAGGATCCGAACTGGTCACTTTCTTCTTTTTTGAAGGAACCGTCTCCTCAGAATCAGTTTTCCTTTTGCCCGAGGAAGTATGGCCCTGGTCAGAGGGCACTCCCTCAAGTTCAGAGGGAACCGAATCGGGCTAGCCATTTGGGTCAGCGGACTTCTCGGCCTCCTTATCCCTGAGCCTACCCAACCATTTATCTAGGGTGGTCTTTGGGAAATTGTTTACAAATTTGGCAGTCTGAATCGAGGTGGTCAAACCCCAGACAATATACACAGGTGGTGTGGGGATCAGCCTTAGCAAAGGCCTCCCCACACACACTACAGTGCTGAAACCCAGTGGGCCCAGTTTTCTTCTGGGTTTTTCAGACATGGCCACAAACAAACTTACACTTTATACGGCTTCAGGCCAGATGAGACTAACCTATCGGTTCCTCACCATGTCACGGGTGTTTGGAAAAAAAAAAAAAAAAAAATGTGTTTTTTTTTTTTTTTTTAAGAACCGATTGGCACCGGAATCATCACGATGTGTAGTCAAAAGAGATGATCGGTTCAGCCTAACCACCCGCAAGAAAAAATTACCTCAGTAATTATATTTCTTCTAATGGAGTCTTGCTGTATTCTGACAATTGCAGTGATTCCCAACCTTTGAACTGCCCCGGAGAACAAAGAGTTAACTTTCTATGCAGGGCATAGAATGCTAAGCTCGAGCTCGGTTGAAGTCTCTGTCTGGAGTGTTTTGAACTTAACCGTCAGATTCTTACGAGCCCAACTAAACTAAAAATTCCATGTAGAAATTGTACAAATTCTTACTAGCCAACTGGCTGAAAAAAGTTTTGGATTCTCAAGGAAGACAAGTCAGGAAACCCAAAAACAAAATCCAAAGTACTAAACATAACAATAATAAATAAGCACCCAAACAAAAAGGAGAATGGTGCAAGCAAAAAACACCCCTTGGGTGCAACACTGCACCTGCCCACCCACTTCCCAAAAACAGGTTCTGAGAGGGGAGGCAGGTCAGAATACAGCAAGACTCCATTAGAAGAAATATAATTACCAAGGTGAGTAATTTTTTCTTCAAACAACATGAAGTCTTGCTGTATTCTGACAATTGCAGACTACCAAGCAGTACCTCCAAGGGGAAGGGACAGAACCTACTTTGGGAATAGGCTCTGAAGTACTGCTGTGCCAAACCAAGCATCACTCCTAGCCTGGATATCCAGAGAGTAATGCTTGGTAAAGGTATGGACTGTTTTCCAGGTGGCTGCTTGACAAATTTCTGAGAGAGGGATATCCCTGGCAGCAGCCAGAGAAGCAGCTGTACCTCTTGTGGAATGAGCCCTCAGGCCTGAGGGTGGAGTTTTTCCCAGTTTTTGATAGCAGAACTGTATACAAGACACAATCCACCTGGCAACAGATCTTTTGGTGGCAGGTTTGCCCTTCCCACTTCTCCATAAGTGAGGGACTGAAGGGAGTCAAACCTGTGACCCTTGGTACGCTCTATGTAGTAACTAAGGGCTCTTTTGACATCTAAACTGTGTCGCCTCCTCTCTCCTGAGGAAGAACGATCAGTGAAGAAAACAGGGAAAGACAGACTGGTTTAAATGGAAGTCTGAAACCACTTTGGGCAAGAACCTTCTATTGGTTCTAAGGACCACTTTAACCCTGTGAAATGAGATAAAATCAGGTTCCACTGACAGGGCTTGCAATTCACTGATACGCCTGGCAGAGGTAATGACTACCAGGAACACAGTTTTCCAAGTCAAGTACTTAAGCTTTGCTGAAGACACAGGCTCAAAGTGGGGTTGCATAAGTTGAGCAATGCAAACATTCAAATCTCAGGCAGGGGCAGGGTCTCTAAAAGGAGGATTGGTGTGAAGCAATCCTTTAAAAAATGTATAGAACACCGGATGGGAAGATAGTGAGGAAGGCTTCCCCACAGACAAAAATGCAGAAACAGCTGACAAGTGTACCTTGAGAGTAGCTGGTCTGAGGCCTAGGCCATTAAGACGGACCATATAATCCAGAACCGTAGGCAATTCAGCAGTGTCTGGAGAAATATGCTTCTTAAAATACCAAATGCAGAATCTTCTCCATTTGGAATTATAAGTCTTTCTGGTGGAGGGCTTCCAAGAAGCCTTGAGGATATCCAGAACCCCTTGGGAAAGATGCAGACCTGCAGACTAACTCTTCAAGAGCCATGCTTTGAGATTGAGAGACTGAAGGTTGGGGTACCAAATCCTTCCCTGAGAGGATGTTAACAGGTTGTAATTCCTGGGAAGAGACAGGGGAAGATGGACTGCTAGGGACAGCAACAGGGGGTACCACAGCTGTCTGGCCCAATCTGAAGCAATCAGAATCACCTTGCATGGTTGAGACCTTACTTTTACCAAAACTTTGAACAGGAGAGGGAGCGGGGGGGGAAAGCATACAGAAACTTCCCCTCCCAATTCAGGATCAGGGCATCCAGAGGGACTGAGCCCAGGACTGGAGGTCTGCAACAAAAGAGAGGGAGTTGGTGAATGTCTGGGGCTGCAAAGAGATCCATCTCTGGAGTGCCCCACCTTGAAAAAAATCACTTTCAACACCTGAGGGTCCAGGGACCATTCGTGATGGCCCTGAGAAATCCTGCTCAGTGCATCAGAATGCACATTGTCCTTGCCTGGAAGGTGAACTGCTACAAGACAGGTTTGCAGGGAATAAGCCAGGGACCACAACTTCATGGCTTCCATGCACAAGCCCGTGGACTGAGTGCCTCCCTGCTTGTTGATGTACCACATGGTGGTGGTGTTGTCTGTTCTGACTTGAACCACCTTGTTCTGTACTGACTGTGAGAACGCTTCTAGAGCCAGCAAAACTGCCCTGAGCTCTAGAAGACTGATGTGGAGAAGGGATTCTTGGGGAGACCACGGCCCCTGGGCAGTAAGGGACCCCAGATGGGCTCCCCAGCCCAGGAGAGAAGCATCCATGGTAAGAACCACTAAACAAGGCTGAGTAACAAAAGGAACACCTTGTCTTAGATTGTCCTGATCCTGCCGCCACTGGAGGGCTTGGATCAAGGTCAGAGTCACTGGGATCAGTTTGGTAAGGGAATCCTCCTTCTGAGACCAGAAAGCTCTCAGGCGGAACTGAATATCCCTCATCTGGAATCTTGCCCCTTGGACCACTGCTGCTGAAGCTGCCATGTGGCCCAAGAGCTGGAGGAAATGCCTTGCTGGTCGAGATACCTGAAAGCTGAAGGAAGAAGCTAGTTCCATAAGAACCCTTGTCCTTTCTAGAGGAAGAAAGGCTCTTGCTCTGAGTGTGCCCAGTTCTGCCCCTGTAAAGGTAAGAAGCTGGACTGGTTCGAGAACTGACTTGGGAAGGTTGAGAAGAAATCCTAGCTAAGTGAGCACTTGTTGGGTCACTTGTAGGTGAGACTTGACTTGGTCTGGAGACTGACCCACTGTTAGCCAATCGTCCAGATAAGGAAAAATGGAAATCTTTTGCCTAGTTAGAAAGGCAGCCACTACTGCCAGGCACTTTGTGAAAACCCTTGGGGCTGAGGTTAGGCCAAAGGGCATTGCTCTGAACTGACAGTGGCCTGAGGGCAACTCGAACCTGAGGTACTTTCTGTGGGAGCACCTGATGGGAATGTGAAAGTAGGCATCTTTGAGGTCCAGGGAGGCTAGCCAGTCCCCTGGCCTTAGAGAGGGAAGGATTATTCCTAAGTTATCATCTTGAACTTTGGTTTTAAAAGATGTTTGTTTAGTTCTCTTAGGTCTAGGATTGGTCGCCACTCCCGTCTTTTTGGGGGTCAGGAAGTACCTGGAGTACAGTCCTTTGCCCCAGTGTAGGGTAGGTACTCTCTCTCTATAGCTTTTAAAGCTAGAAGAGAAGAAACCTCTGCTTCTAGGGCAAGGGTTTCCGAGAGATTTGCAGGTGGAAAAGATCCGGCTCTCATTTTTGGAAATTTTTTGAAGCTCAGAACCAGTCCCTGGCTTACTACTTCCAGGACCCACTTGTCTGATGAAACAGACATCCAGTCCTGGACAAAGTAAGCCAGCCTGCCCTCTACTGGAATAGGAGAGTCAACCCGGGCAGGCCCATCAGGGTGTCTGTTTGGCAGGGGCTTTAGGCTGAGGAGTGGATGCAGCCCTGCTCATCCCCCTTCTGCCTCTCCCTCTGAAGAACCCCCCCGAGAAAAGGAAGAAGAGGCCTGTGCTTGGTAAAAAAGACCTTTGAAAAGGCCTGCTCCTGCCCCTAGACTGCTGCCTTTGAGAAGTTGCTTGCCTTTCCTTGGCCTAAGCACTCCTGTAAGTGGTCCTGTACTCATCCATTTTGTTCATGTAATTCTCTGTCTGCTCCCCAGAGAATTACCCACTACAGGAAAATCCATGGCCTTAGCCCGGGTGTCCTGCAAGAGGCTAGTACATCTGAGCCAAGCCATCCTCCGAAGAGCCACAGATGTAGTCATGACTCTTGATGACACATCATTAGAGTCCACAGCAGCATGAAACTGAACTTTAGATGCCTCAATCCCATCTGCAGCCACTGCCTCCAGCTCCTTGGCTAGCTGGAGGGAGGCCCGTTTAGCCAGTGCCAGTACAGTGTCCCACCTGGACTACTGATATCTGGCTGTACAGGCCATGTAATTCGCCTGCCTGAGTCCCAAAGAAGATGCCATGTACTGCTTCTTTGCCATGGCATCAATCTTCCTGGAGTCCTTGTCAGTTGGGTGTGAAGCCAAGGGAATATTTGCCTTGTCATAGGCAGCAGCCTGCACTACCCCAACATGGCTGCATTGCTGATATAACAACTCCGTATCTGAGCCTGAAAGTGTATACCTCTTGTCCATTCTTCTATCCACAGGAGGTTTAGTGTTAGGAGACTAAGTTTTTTTGTGTCCATTTCCCAAAAGATCAATGGAGGGGAATAGACAGTCTCCTGGACTCTGGGATGTCCATCATCTCTACATAATCAGGCTCCTCTTGATCTTCCACAGCCTCTTCCATAGGAAGCTGGAGGGTTTCAGCCACCTTTCTGTAAAACAAAGTGAGAAGGGGACTCAGAAAGCCTAGGAGGGGAAACACCTGAAGGTCTGTCTGGGGAGATGTCCGGTTCCACAGGCACATCCAGACCCTCACTTACATCATCCTCCTCCTCAAATTCCCCTTCCTCTTCAAATTCCAGTTCATAAAAATCTTCAAGGGCATAATCTTGAACCGGGGGAACCAACCAAACCGAACCCCTGCCCGAAGGAGCTGGATCGGTCGGAACCGGACGGAGCGATTCCACAATCTGAATTGCTCTGGCTATCTCTTCGGCAGTCGGAACATGAACCTCTGGATCCGAACCGGTTGATTTATCTTTGCATTTTCTTTTTGTCGGAACCAATCCCTCGGAATCGGCTCTCCTTTTGCCCGAAGAAGTATCGCCCTGGTCAGATGGCACTCCTTCTGGTTCGGTCGAAACCGAACCGGGCTGTCCATCCGGGTCAGCGGACGTCACGGCCTCCTTTTCCCTCAGACTGCCGAATCTCTTCTCAAGGGTAGATTTGGGAGAGTTTTTACATATTTGGCAGTCTGAATCGAGGTGGTCAAACCCCAGACAATAAACACAGGTGGGTGTGGGGATCGACCTTAGCAAAGACCTCCCCACACTCGCTGCAGTGCTGAAACCCAGTGGGCTTGGTTTTTTTCTTGGGTTTCTCAGACATGGCCAAACTTACCCTTTTTTCGGCAACCACCAGGCAAGACTCCCTTATCAGTTCCTAACCGTGTCACAGGTACTGAAAAAAATTGGTTCAAAACACTTTTTTTTTTTTTTTAGAACCAATAAGAACTGGTAACCACACACTAAGTAGACACACATATTTCACTAACAAATGGCCGGTTCAACTGAACCGAGCCGCACTTTTACAAGTTCCACACAGAAAAACAGAACAATTCTTATCTAGTACTCACGGCACCACAGACAGAGACTGAACCGACTGTGCGGATACTTTTTTCGGTTTAAAAACCGATGAAAACTGAAAACTTTAACTGACTTTCGAACCGAGCTGAAGGAGAAATCTCCGGAGCGACTGTTCAGTGAGTCGGAGTAAAGAATCTGACAGTTTAAGTTCAAAACACTCCAGACAGAGACTTCAACCGAGCTCGAGCTCAGCATTCTATGCCCTGCACAGAAAGTTAACTCTTTGTTCTCCGGGGCAGTTCAAAGGTTGGGAATCACTGCAATTGTCAGAATACAGCAAGACTTCATGTTTGACTAACACAGTTTACAATTTCCTCAGAAAAACTCAAGACTCTACAGTCCATTACCTATACACTTACTGTACCACAGACAGGGATCTGAACCAAGAAAATCTCATGGTTTAAACAGACGATTTACTTTACCGAACTGACAAGCGAGAAGCAAACTCCAAAGCGACCGTTCAGTTAGACGGAGTAGAGAATCTGACGGTTGCACTTCAAGTGCAGCAGACAGTGGTTTGAACTGAGCTTGAGCTCAACATTCTATGCTTCTGCATAGAGTTAACTCTCATCTCCGGGGCAGTTCAAGTGCTGGGGCTAACTGCAATATGACAGAATACAGCAAGACTTCATGTCGTTTGAAGCGGCCTGCGATTCAGGGGGTCTGTTTGGTTTGTGGCTGAGGCAGAGTATGAGACCCTCGCCTTGAGCCCCTTCTGCCCCTGCCCCTAGAGTAACCTTGCTGTAGGTACTGCTGGTACTGGGGTAAAGCCACAGGTTGGAGGAAGGGCCTGGTGTAAAAGGACCTGCCCCAACCTTCCCTTCCATAAGGCCTGGTGGATGTAGAAGCTCTCTCTTTAGCAAAGTCACTTTTGTAAGTGGCTTTATACTCATCCACCTTCTTCATGTATGCTATGGTTGACTCCCCAGATAGAATTTCCTTCTAGGGGAAAATCCAGGGCCTTTAGTTGTGTATCCTGAGTAAGGTTTGTGACCCTAAGCCAAGCAAACCTCCTCTGTGCCACCGTGTTTGCCATCCATCTGGCTGCCGTATCATTAGTAACTGGTACTTAGCTGCCTCCAACCCAAACCTGGCAGTTTCAGCCAGGTCATCTGACAAGGGCGAGGGAGCTTTCTGGAACATGGCCGGGACTGACTGCCACAGGGATTTTTGGTACTGGGCAGCATATGCCTGGAAGGTAGTCTGACGCATCGCCAGAGAGGATGACAGGTACCCTTTCTTGGCCATACTTTCTATTTTTCTATAATCCTTGTCCAGAGGATGTGAGGACAGAGGGACCCTAGCCTTGTCACAGGCAACCTGCTGTATAACTCCTTGGTGGTCGGGGTGGGAGAAGATGAAATCAGCTCCCTCCCTTTCCAGCTGGTACTTCTTGTCCATCCTCCTGTTTATAGGAGGGGTGGAATTTGTTGCCTGTAAAATCTTTAGTGCATCCTTTTTAAATAATTTATAGACAGGGAGGAGGATAGCCTTTGTGGGTGTTAACCCATCATTTCTAAGTGCTCCACCTCCTCCTCATCTTCAATTTGTTCAGTGGTGGAGATGTCAAGGGCACCTGCCATCCTTCTAACAAAGGTGAAATGGGATGAAAAATCCTCAGACACCCTTGGGGAGAACCAAAGTCCTGTTCGGGGGACACTTCTGGTTCTATTGTTCCATCATCACTATCATAGGTTTCCCCACCTTCTAGGGGAAGAGGATGCACATTGCTGCCAACCTGGGGGGCAGGAGGCTGCTGAGAAGGGACTATTGCCTGCAAGGACTGGATGATCTTAAAAGCCTGAGCAATCTCTTGGGCTGTAGGTACAAGCAAAGTAGGCACAGAAGTCCCCGGTTTGACAGGCGAGGGTTCTGTGTGTTTTAATTTCTTTCCTTTTTTAGCAGGAACCGAGGAGTCAGCTGGTTCAATAGCTCTTTTAGTTCCATTTGTGCCTGTCTTAGGGGCAGGAACTGAAGAATGTGTGGGTTCAGCCACAATGTCTGGGGTATCGGCTGGTCAGAACCAGAGGGACCCCTTGGAATTTTCTTCCTTAGCCTTTCAAGGCGTGTTTCAACAGTAGTCTCAGGGAATGTCTTACACACTTCACATTCCTCATTTAAATGTTCAAAGCCCAGACAAACTAAACAAAGTGTGTGAATGTCTGCCTTTGCAAATACCTCTCCACATTGGGTACAGTTTTTGAAACCGGGCTCACCGGTTTTCTTTTTGGGTTTTTCCGACATTCAAAATTTAGCAACCGCTAAGAAAAAACCCTAAATGTTTTTATATTTTTTTTATTTTTATTTATCAGTTCAGGAACCGATGGAACTGGACCGTCTGTTTAAAACGGAACCGAGATAGCGGTTCAGTAACCCGAGATTTATCAGTTACAAAAATAGATAAATTTAGTGAATTTAAAGAAAACATAGGTGGTTCTTTAGTCAGAGAACCCCGATTTAAATATAAACTATCCTGGTTCCCCCAAGGTTATACCAAATGAGAAAAACAACTTTAACTTAAATAGGATTATCTAAACAAATAGTAGAGGCAGTAAATGAAAACAAAATTGTATACTTATGCAGTATCTGATGTTTTCTTCACGCAGGAGAAAGATTCAGTCATTCTTGAAGGAGACAGTCCGTCAGCGCCGGACGTTAGTTCTCGCCTGGCTGCTCAGTGCTAGGTATTTTGAATTTGAAAGTGACTTGCAGAACTTAATTCTTTCTAATTGATTGGACCGACAGGACCCCCACTTGGAAGTTGAGATGCTTGGTCTGGAAGGGAGGAGGACAAGGCTGCTAGAGGAGGATTCCTCATTCCTGCAGCTGCAGGGCTCGATGGCTAGCCTAGGGGGCAACACCAGTGGGTAAGATGCTCACTCAGTTCTCCTAACCCATTTTGAACACTAAGCTGGTGATAAAAGGCTAAGAATTCCATGAAAATGCAAAATGTGCCAGCCTGGCTGTCCTGCTGACCAAGTACTTATAAGAAGGGAAGAACATCTGAAGCTGACTGCTAGTCCTTGCAGAAACAGGAGTCATTAAAAGGTCTGAAACCATTTATTGGGCTAACACATATATACTGTACAAAGATGTTACAGTACCTGCACTTCTAGCACCACACAAGTTTTCACTGGTCCAAATTATCAAACTATCAACCAAGTTACAGTATATGCATAATGCAGAAGTCTCTTCAGCCACTGGTGGGTGGCCTGGGGTGGGGGGGGTTGCTAAGGAGGTTAGGTGGTGGTCATTTATTGATTTATGTATGTCTTACAGGGGGATGGGAGGGTGAGGCAGAGGCCCAGTCTTAAAGGTGTGTCCCGGGCCCAGAAACTTCTACCGGCACCCCTGGGTAAGGGGCTAAAGCTTCTTACCCTGGTACCAGATAGAGAACCTCTTCCACTTAAATGCACACCATTAACCAGTCAGCTCCTTCCAGGACGCCCCACAACGTGGAAGACATCTTCTGAAAAGCCCAAAGTCTGGAACTCTAGCTGCTCAGGAACCTAGCTGAGCCGTGCAGAGACTGAAGGTTCAGATGCAGGACTTTCCATGTTGTGTGGTCAGCAGGTCTTGGCCGAGTGGCAACCTCCACAGAGGCCTGCTGCTGAGGAGTTCCGGATACTAGAACTGCCTGGGCCAGTCTGGAGCTATCAGAATCATCCATGCCTTTTCCTTCCAGGCCTTGATCATGGCGCTGTGGGCCAAGGGAAGGGAGGGAAGTCATACAGGAAACATGGGGTCCAGGGCCTCAGAAAGGCATCTCCAACAGTGTCCCAGACTTTGGGGAGCAAGCACAAAACACCCTCAGTTTTCTGTTCAACTAAGAGGTGAAAAGGTCCCCCAGATTGGTGTCCCACTGAAAGAACAGGTTGCCTACCACCTCTAGATGCAGGGATCACTTGTGCGACGTCTCTCCAACTCAAATGAAAGCGTCTGCCAGCTGACAGTTTACTCTCATGACATGGATCGCTATGAAATCTGCACCCTGACTGCGCACAAGTGTCCAGGTGCATACAGCCTCCCGACAGAATGGACGCAATGAAAGGAAGTGCACCCCACTTTGCCTGTTCAGATACAACATGGTCGTGGTGTTGCCCATCTGGACCTGCACTACCCGACCCTGGATCAATGGAGCAAACTCCGTCAAAGGGGTGGTTTTAAGGGACTGGAGAAGAGCAGATGTGGTCCCACTTCATGAAAGTGGGAATAGGGTGGAGGCAGAAAATTACAGACCTCTCAGCTTGACTTCGGTAGTGGGCAAGTTTACGGAAACACTACTGAAGGAATGCTAGTGGCATACCTTGAAATCGGTGGATTGCGGGATCAAAGGCAACATGGTTTCTACGGGGAGGTCCTGCCAGACAAACCTGATTGAGTTCTTCGACTGGGTGACCAGAGTAGTGGATCAGGGAGGAGTGGTAGATGTGGCCTACTTGGATTTCAGGAATGCCTTTCACACCATTCCACATAGAAGACTGGTGAACAAGCTAGCCTGTCTAGGGGTGACACAGAAAGTAGTAAATTGGTTAAGAAATTGGTTGAGCAACAGCAGTCAGGGAGTGGTAGTAAATGGCGTCCTCTTGGGGAAGGCAGGGTGACCAGAGGGTACCTCAGGGGTCAGTACTAGGCCCTGTCCTCTTTAATGTCTTTAGTAGTGACATTGCAAAAGGGTTAGAAGGAAAAGCCTGCCTGTCTGCAGCGACACAAAATCTGTAACAGGGTGGACACACGGGGGGTACTGGCAAGCAGGAAAGGGACCTATGGGTTATCATTTCTGATGACGGACGGTAGTCAGGCAGAGTGAAAAGGTGGTGGGAAAGACTAGTACAATGCTGGGCTGCACGGGGGGTATTCACCAGTAGGAAGAGGGAGATATTACTACCCTTGTACATAACACACCTCAAGTACTGTGTCCAGTTTTGGAGGCCTCACCTGTTTACATATTTTACTGGCTTAGATTTATACATAATATATACAAAACAATTCTAGAGAAGATAGTTATATTATTGCTCCCTCTCTCTGATTATAGGTTAGAATTTAACAATTATTATTTTTACTATACATCTCCCAGTGTGGTTTTGAAGGTAGTCATGTCCTGTTTTTACAAACATACATGTTTAGTTATATCGTGTTCACCCATGCACAAGGTAGGTTAGATACCCGAATGTTTAAGCACTTTATATCGTATGTTTGCATTATTGTAATGTGGGTCTGTCTGTACCTTTAAGCTATTAGTTTAAATTGATTGGGTGCACACCTGTTGGGACACTTCCTGAGGATGCTTCGGCAAAACTGGTAGATGTTTTGTGGGGCCCTGCTTGCAGTCTCCCGGTTTGTGCATTTGCACAATTGAGGTTAGCACTTTGCCGTCAATAAACTGCTTTGATATTACTATTTTCATTGATGGGCTTTAATGTGGTGGGTAGTGCTGGATTCTCAGATTTGGTTGTTCTGGGACAAAGCCACCGAATCACGGGTCGCACTGGACTTCTCAATTCGCGTGAGATGCCCTTCCACCTCAGGGCCGGTACCCAAGAAGAGGACATCACCTAACATATACAGAGGATCCGTTATAAAGGTGGAAAGCCTCATCCAGGCCCTACGATCATGGCGACAGCAGTTGCCATGGCACGGGCACAGGAATCACCTATGTCCAGAGCTGTCTGGAGCTGGTGTTTAGCCAGCAACTGACCATGGTTTCTTATTAACTTCAGCAGCAACTATTTGTCAGTAGGAAGATGGGGAAGGAGGTCCCATAACCGTCCCAGCAGGGTGTGGCCAAAGTGAGCCATAATGACAGCACATCTGGCCTGATGGAGACCCAGTGACAGCAGTTGTACACCTTTCAAGCTGCCTAGCCTAGCTTCTTGGACTCCCTATCCAGAGGTTTGTCCAGATGCCTTTGGGCACCTAATTTACAGAAGGTAGAGTCCAAAACCAAGCCTTTAGCAGAAGGGTGGCTGGAGAACCCAGAAAGGCAACCCACTGGGACCGTGTACATGCAGGCCATGTGAGTGCAGGGTACTGAAAAGGATGCTGCCAATCCTCCAGGGTCAGTACCAAGATGGCCTCGGCCACGGGAAAGGCAACCCCCCGTGAAATCGTCCTTGTCCAATATGCCAGTAAATGGGTATTTGGCCCGCTTCTGAACTGGCTCCAAGAACACATTCATGGACTCTGATACAAGTCAGATCAAAGCTCCAAGACACTGGCTCATGGTTGGTGGTCGATTCCTCAACCAATTCCCAGTCAAATGTGCAAGTCCTGGTTGAGGCCATGGATGACTTCCCTTCAGAGTTGGACACACAGAATTAATTAGTTGCCATATTGGCCCTTGGAAGAACAGACCCAGAAACAAATAGTTTGATACCTTTATTGGACCAACATAGATGTAACAGAAGAAAACAGTGCTTAAGCTTTCGGACCAAGCAAGTCCTTCCTCAGAAGCTTCAGCTTTAAGCTTTTGAGGAAGGACTTGGTTGATCTGAAAGCTTAAGCACTGTTTTCTTCAGAGTTGGAGAGATTCCTCAAACATGGCTCTCGATTGTTTGCTACCATGGACCACTATAGTATCCTCAGATTGGACGATCTCCACCAAGAACCAGCCTGGCAAGTCAGCTGCAGTGCATATTTCTTGGTCAGAGCCCTGAGCAGGGGCTGCAGTGGAGGTGGCTCCACTCCAGTGTTACAGAAGCAGAGATGCAGGGGATTGCTTAAAAACGTGGACTGACATGGGAATGACTGGTGTAGGTCAAGGGACAGAAGACCTAGGGGCAGGGCCCTACCCTTTCGGCAATGGTCAGCTGTTGCCAGATGAACACCTTACAGCATCATGCGACATTTTTTAGGTTGATGCCTCTTCCTGGCCAGAGGAGCACTGATGGCCATGCCTCCCAGTCAAGGGGCATTGAGAATGTGCGCCTCAACCTAAGGGTCAACACTGATGGCCATCCTCTGGGAAGGGGGGTCCCTGACAGGTTAAGCACTAGTGGCTTTGGAGGCATGACCACCTGCTGAGAGCACTCCTGAAGTTACCCAGCTGGGGACACTGATTGGGCCATGTCTTCTGAGAAGAGAGGTCTGGGAGATCAACACCTCACTCTCTCCAACTGCAGGTCAACAGGCTCAAGAAAGATCTCCACCTCATGACAGGCCCGACGGGGTGACTGTGGAACCCTCTATCTTCCCCTCAACAGTAGGGAGCTCGATCAAGGCCAAGCGGTCAGGGGAGCCAAAGGAGCAGGAAATGTATGATCATTTCAGATCCCACAACCTGAGACAATGTTTCTTGTGTTTTCTGCTGGGGTGAGAAGGGCTATCCTTGAAGGTCTGGAGGGATGGACAGACACACTTCTCTAAACACAGAGAATGACCCTCCAACATTGGCCTCAGGCGGAACAGCCCAGAGACCAATGAGGAACTCACCTTTACTGCCTCATCTTCCATGGCCACAAACTGAGTAGCTGACCCAGAAGCTGCTGCAACTCTTTCGCTGTTTTTCGGTTAACCAAGGGCAAATCAAGCCTTCTGTTTTTTGATGGAGGAGGGCAGCATGGCCAGACACAGACTGCATCCCAAGTTCATGTTAATCGCCCTGGCAGTACAAGCACGTTATGCAGATCCGTGGCCACCATTTTCTGTCTGCACCAGATTCAGAACTTAAACCCTGGTTTCCTGCTTCCATCGTCAATCGCCAAGTGTAACCAGAACACTTATGGAGCATCTTTAAGAAAATACAGACTTGAAAAGTTGAAGTTTCACTGAGAAAGCACTTGAACAACTTGAACTCCTTCAATGCCACAGAGTTGTGAAAGAGAAGCCCAGTCACTTCTAGCAGAATGAAAGATCTGATGTCACGGGCAGAATCAGAAGATATACCACCAGGGTGGTAGGAAGAGCTTAGCTTGAAGACTTCCGATGACTCACTGGTCTCCAGGAAGACTGCCACAGTGTGGACAGTGAACTGTGTCCACGTTGTTGCACACACCTCTCTCTGAGTACCTGAAGGTGGGGTTCACCTGTGAAGAAGTCAGGGAACAAGCAGCTGCAATACTGTGAGTGAGACCATGCTTGAGCTAGGGAATCCATTGGTTGTGATCTCTAACCAGTGGGGCAGCAACTGAGTCAGGGGGCCCACCTTACTGGGAAGTTGAGAAAGGACTTGGAAGGACAGCTGATGGAGCCCTCAAGTCACTTTGGTGAGGCATCAATTTGTTGGTGTCTCTACTGGCACCAGAGCCACTGCCACCACCCTTGCCTCTGCTATAGCAGTTGTTGTAGGGTCTGTTTCTGTGCTAAATGGATAAGGAGGAGGAAGGGTGCCACTGCTGCTATGAAGGACTGCTCCGTCCTCCGGCCTGGGGTGGTCACAGATGATGTGGTTTTCATGGCTTTTTCAGACTCCTGTATGTTCTACATGATGCTCTCCACCTGGTGGCTGAACAGCAAAGACCTACCAAAGGAGAGATCCAGAACTCTCTTTTGGATGTCCTGGTTAAAAGGAGAGGAGTGCACCAAGCTGTACCTCCACTGAACTACTCCCTCCGCCATGCTCTGAGCTCCCTCATATACCTGATCCATGGTGAGCTGCAAATGATGCTGGGCTGCCACCATGCCACACTCAACTCGTTGAGAACCCTTCTCCTAGTGCTCTAGTTTTATGGTAGTTTCAGATCAGGTGCCGGTGACCACAGGGCATTACGGTAGCGGGCAAGAAACTAGAATAGCTAGCTTACTGCACATGTGGCGTACATTCTGCTGCCCCACTGGCTGATGCACTCAGACTCCTCGCTCAGGTGAGAAGTGGGAGCACCAGAAGTCTTGCCCTTACATGGATAGCACTGATCACTGGACCTGATGCTCCCGGTTGTTCTGCTAAGGCCTTAAAGCCCAGGGGTGGGAACTACATACTGGTGTTATGGGGCCACATCACCAGTGGATCAAGTATAGTGTCATCAATTGACATGGCCAAAATCTAAGGGGCTGTCTCTTCGATAGGACTGCCAAATGTCTACTTCCCCATGGTCATGACTTCCTTGAGAGAGATGTCAAGCATAAATGACACCTTCCTAAGGAGGTGGAAGAAAGACTCCAAATCCTTATATGGATCCATGTCCTCCTATTATTCTTGTCTGAACTGGATAAATCGGCATTTGAGACTGCAAATTAGTACCGACTGGTGACTATGTCTGGGCGCCCTCAAGGGCAGTGGGGTTCAATCCTGAGCCAGCCAAACCTGTCAGGCTGTGAACAACTCACCCCAGCATCTGCTGACAAAATGCCCACAGCACCCAATGGGCCTGTTAGAGCTAGTGAATAGAATTGGGCGGAGATGGTTTCAGCAATGCATGACCAGTTCCACCAGGTGCAGAGGAGTTACCAGGATTGCGCCACTAAAGACCTAGCTAGAGGTCAAGAACCAGTGGATACGCTGCAAGAGCAGGAAATGGAAATTACGCACCTACCATAATTCTTGATCTTCTTGGACAAGTCTCCACCACTCATTCATACTAATGGGAGTTCACCGAGGCGCTAGGACCCAGCGGAGCAAACTTTTCAAGAGGGCCAGCGCCAGAGATGAAGCTGGCAGAGCGGGCACAGCGAGCCCCGGCCTCGTATGTAATGACTATCTTGGGCCGACCTCCAACTGCCTCAGTACCTCCCCGAGGAAATACAGCGTAATTAACCTAGAAGAACTAGCCTAAAAATCTGACATAAGATAGTCCAATGACCCGTGTAAGAAGGGTCAGCAACAAAATCTTCACAGCCCAGCCATTGAGGGAGTGAAGACAAACAAAGAAGTGAGCTTTCTGGGATGGTGGGTGGGCATGTGAATGACTGGTGGAGACTTAGTCCAAGATGATCAAGAATTGCGGTGAGCATGCATTTTCCATATCTTCCTGACATAAAGTCTCCACCACTCATTCACACTAATGGGAGAGTACCGAGCTAAATAATCTCTCCCCACCCAGACGGGTGGCAGGATATAAAGAGCTCACGTGCTTAGGACAGAAGTCCTTTAAGAATGGTCCTGCCCAAGGCGTAGTGCTCAACGAAAGTGTGCATGGAGCTCCAGGTAGCCGCACTGCAAATATTTGCAATGGGCACATTATATATTTCCACCAGAGATGCTGCGACTGCTCTGGTAGAGTGAGTGTATACTCTGCCTTCCAGCTTGACCTGTGCCATAGAATAGCAGTGGCAAAGGCTTGCCACCAGCCATGCTGAAATGCATCTGATAGCAACAGGTTGACCCAGCCAGGTCTCGCTGAGGGAAACAAACAGTTGTGGAGCCTTGCAAATTTCTTTTGTTCTATCTAGATAGAACCGTCGAGCTCTCAACATCCAGTGAATGAAGTGTATGCTCGCCTTCATTCTGGAAGTTCACAAAGTAGGTAGGAAGGACTAAAGGTTAGTTTAGATGGAATTCTGAGACAACCTTAGGGAGAAACTTAGGATGAGTCCTAAGAACTACTTTGTCCTTGTGAAATACAGTGTACGGTGGGGGGTCTATGACCAGTGCATGTATTTCAGAAATTCTATGGGCTGAGATAATGGCCAGCAGGAAGGACATTTTCCAAGTGAGGAACGTCAGGTCGCAAGTAGCTAGAGGCTTGAAAGATTTGGAGTGAGCATGTCTAGCACAAGGTTAATGTCCTAGGCTGTGACTGGACGTCTGATAGGAGGTCTAGTATGCAGAATACCCTAAAAAACCTCTTAACTACAGGCAACTGAGCCAGTGACATGGAAAGTACCAGCTTGTGATATGCCGAAATGGCACAAAGATGAACTCTGACTGTAGAGGCTCAAAGGGGTTGCATTAACTGAGCAATGCAAATATTCAGGTCCCAGGCGGGAGCTGGTTCCCGAAGGAGGTTAGTATGAAGTAACCCTTTAAAAACTTGAGAACACAGGGTGAGAAGAAAGGGAGGCAGGCTTCCCTGCTGACACAAAGCAGAGACAGCTGCCAGATGAACCTTCAGGGTAGCTGGTCTAAGGCCTAGGGAATTCAGATGGACCAAATATTCCAGAAGTATGGGAAGATCAGCAGATTCTGGGATAATCTGCCTCTCAGAGCACCAGATGGAAAACCTCTTCCACTTAGAATTATATGGTCTAGTGGAAGGCTTCCTAGAAGCCTTTAAAATATCCATGACACCTTGAGAAAGGTGTAAGTCAGCAAATTCTAGCTCCTCAAGAGCCAAGCCTTGAGGTGGAGAGTTTGAGGTCCGGATACCACAATCTCCCTGTGCACAGGCCAGTAAGTCGTGGACTCTGGCAGGCTCAGGGCAGGGTGGACTGCCAAGGACAGAACAGAGGTACCAGGGCTGTCTGGCCCAATCTGGGCAATCAGAATCACTCTGCAAGGTTGAGATCTGATTTTACTAGTACCCTGAAAAGAAGAGGAAAGGCATACAGGAACTTCCCTTTCCAGTCCAACAGAAAGGCGCCAGAGGGACTGAGCCCAGTATTGGAGGCCTGCAACAGAAAAGAGGAAGTTGATGGTTGTCTGGGGCTGCAAAAGATCTATCTGAGGATTGCCCCATCTGGCAAAACGGACCCCAGCACTTGTGGATTCAGAGCCCATTAAGTGATGGCCCTGAGAAATTCTGCTGAGGGCGCCCGCCAGGACATTGTCCTTCCCTGGGAGGTGAACCGCTATCAGGGAGGTGTTCAGGAGTACGCCAGAGACCACAACTTCATTGCTTGTGCACAAGCCTGAAGACAGAGTGCCCTTGCTTGTTGATGTACCACATTGTGGTGGTATTGTCTGTCCTGACTTGAACCACTTTGTTCTGGACAGAATCTGAAAACACCCGAAGAGCTAAAAAGACAGCTCTGAGTTCCAACAGATTTATGTGGAGCAGAGATTCCTGAGGAGACCACACTCCCTGGGTGGCAAGATCGCCCAGGTGAGCCCCCCACCCTAACAGGGAGGCATCCGTGGTGAGGGTGAGGGTGAGGGAGTGAGAAATGGGAATGAAGGGAACCCCCTGTCTTAAATTGCTCTGGACCTGCCACCAGTGGAGGGCTAGGATCAGAGTTTGAGTAACTGGAACCAACTTGGTAAGGGGGTCCTTCCTTTGAGACCAATAGGCCCTCAAATGGAACTGAATGTCCCTCATCTGAATCTTGCTCCCTGCACGACAGCTGTGGAAGCAGCCATGTGCCCAAGGAGTTGCAGAAAATGCCTTGCTGGTCGAGACCCGCAGGGTGGAAGGAGGATGCCAGGGCGATGAGTCTGTCCACCCTTTCCGAGGGAAGAAAAGCCCTGGCTAACCTTGTGTTCAATTCTGCGCCTATGAAAGTTAGGACCTGAACTGGTTCCAGAACTGACTTTGGTAAGTTTAGCAGGAATCCCAGGAAGTGAGAAGCTGCTGGGTGACTTGCAAATGGGTTTCACCTGACCTGGAGACTGACCCACAATGAGCCAGTCGTCCAGGTAGGGAAACACAGCAACCCCTTGCCTTCTTAAGTGAGCCACTACTACAGCGTAGACATTTTGTGAATACCCTTGGCGCAGAGGTCAGGCGAAGGGCATTGCCCTGAACTGGTAGTGGCCTGAGGGCAGTTCGAACCTGAGGTACTTTCGTGAGAAGGCCTGATCAGAACATGAAAATAGGCATCCTTGAGGTCCAGGGAGCTAGCCAGTCCCCTGGCCTTAGGGAAGGCAATATCATTGCCAGAGTCAACATTTTGAACTTTGGTTTCAAAAGATGCTTGTTCAGGTACCTTAAATCTAGAATGGGCCGCCATTCTCCTGTCTTTTTTGGGGTAAGAAAGTATCTTGAATAAAGCCCTTGCCCTGATGGCAAGGAGGAACCTTTCCACTGCTTTGCAGTCCAGAAGAGAAGAAACCTCTGCTTCCAAAGCAAGGGCTTCTGAAGGATTTGCAGGTGGAAAATGTCTGGCTCTCATCTTTGAAAGTGTTTGAAGCTGAGAACCAGACCCTGGCCTATTACCTCCAGAACCCATCTGTCCAGTAGTTAGGACAGCCAGTTCGGCTGAAATAGGCCAACCTGCCCCCACTGGTACAGGAGAATTGGCCCTGGGCACCCCATCAGGGTGCCTGCTTAGCAGCAGCCTTAGGCTGAGGAGGGGGCGGTCTACTTGTGCCTCGCCTACCCCCTGCCTCTGAAGAAACCCTCTCGAGACAGCAGAGGAGGCTTGAAATTGGTAAAAGGCCTGCCCTTGCCTCTGGGAGCATGCCTTTGTGGCATGGCATGCTTCTCCTTAGCCTGGGCACTTTTGTAGGTAGTTCTGTATTCATCCATCTTTTTCATATAGTTTTCTGTTTGCTCCCCAAACAGAGAATTTCCCACTACAGGAAAATCCATAGCCTTGACTGGGTATCTGGGACAGATTAGTACATTCTGAGCCATGCCAACCTCACGAAAGCTACAGAAGTGGCCATGACCCTAGAGGAAACATCATTAACATCAACAGCAGTATGAAATTGAACTTTAGAGGCTTCAATGCCATCAGCAGCCACCTGTTCCAACTCACTAGCCAGCTGGCCATGGGCCTGCTTGGCTAACTGCAATACTGTGTCCCACCTAGATTTCTGATATCTAGCCACATAAGCCATATAATTTGCCTGCCTGAGTCCCAAAGAAGCTGCCATATACTGTTTCTTTGCCATGGCATCAATCTTCCTGGAATCCTTATCAGGAGGATGTGAGGCCAGAGGAAATATTAGCCTTGTCACAGGCTGCAGCTTGTACCACACCTACATGACTACACTGTTCAGTAAGGAAGTCTGTATCCGAGCCTGACAAAGTATACCTTCTGTCCATTTTTTATCTACAGGAGGGACAGAATGAGGATTTTTAAAATCTTTGTTGTTTGCTTCCTAAATGACTTATGCAAAGGAATAGACAACCTCCTAGACTCTGGAATATCCATCATTTCCACAAAATCAGGCTCCTCTTGCTCATCCACAGCCTCCTCTAAAGGAAGCTGGAGGGTTTCTACAACCTTTTAAAAAATAAAGAAAGAAGGGACTCAGACAGAATAGGAGGAGATTCTAAAGGTCTGTCTGGAGAAGTGTCGGTTCAATGGGCACGTCCAGACCCCCAGCCACACATATATTGATCAAATTCCTCCTCCCCTCCTGTGGTTCATAAAATCCTCAACTTCAAAATCCTGAACCACTGGGACTGAACGAACCAACCTTTTACCAACTGTTGGTGGTTCTACAGATCCCTGAGACAGTGACTGGACAATCTGAATGGCTTTAGCTATCTCTGCAGCAGTTGGAGACACAATTTTGGACCCCAAACCTACTGATTTCTTGTCTTTTTACTAGGGACTGGTTCCTCTGAACCAGCCTTCCTTTTGCCCGAGGAAGTCTCGCCCTGGTCAGAGGGCACTCCCTCTGGTCCAGTGGGTACTGGACCAGGCTGGCCATCCGGGTCAGCGGACTTTTTGGCCTCTCGTTCCCTGAGCCGCCCAATCTCTTTTCCAGGGTGGCTGCAGGAAATTTTACACACCTGGCAGTCTGACAGGAGGTGGTCAGCCCCAGACAATAAACACAGTGTGTGTGGGTGCGCCTTGGCAAAGGCCTCCCCACAGACATCACAGTGTTGAAACCCAGTGGGCCCGGTTTTTCTTTTGGGTTTCTCAGACATAATGCCAGCCTAACCAAAACTTGCCCTTTTGATGGCAGTGCCAGAAGACACCCTTATCGTTCCTAACCGTGTTACGGTATTTGAAAAACCGTTATAATTCTGTTTTTTTAGAACCGATAAGAACCAGGAACCACTCTAAAACCCACTGTACACTTTTAAAATGCAGAAATAACAAACCGATCGGTTCAAAACCGAACCGATAATTAATTTTCCACACAGACTTAAAATTTAGTACTTACGGTTACCAGATAGAGCTTTAAAACCGAAATGCGGTAAAAATAATGACTTTTGCCGGTTCAAATGAACCGAAAAATACTCGCTTGAACAGAGAATGAACCGAGCTGAAGGAGCTGATCTCTGGAGCGACTGTTCAGTGAAGCGGAGTAAAGAATCTGACAGTTTCATTTGAAACTGCCAGATAGAGCTTTGGGCACAGCGCCCTCGCGCTGTAGAACTCCAGATCCTCTGGAGTTAACTCCTTCCTCTCCGGGGCAGTTCAGCTGCAGTGGCTGACTGCTAATGTTATAATATAGCAAGACTTCATGGTGTTTGAATGTTTATTTTTCTACCCAAGGATTATTAAAATATTTAACTAACAAAGCAGTTGGCAACACTTCCTAGTTTCCCTGAGCCACTAACCACCCGCTGCAGTGACACTGGCCTGAAAAATGTTATGATGAAACAAAGTGTGTGGGGGAAGGGGGGGTGTTGCAATGATACTAATAGGTAGATACTAACAGCGTGACTGGTGGCAGCGCCAGACTTTATAGTGGAATTACAACTTCCTTACTAGTAATTCTCTCTCTGTGTAGGCTCAGTTCATGGGCATGGCAGTAAATGGAATGGACTGTCTTCCTCTCTCAGCTAGGACAGTTTGAAAAGTCTGAGAGGGATGATCCCATTTGGCCCCAAATTCCTATTTATAGACCTCCTCAGGTTCCACTGGCTAGATGGGATCACACTTTCCGTTTATAGGCCGGGAGGGGGCTGCTGACCCCGACACAATTTGTGATGGAGGTGAATGTTATGAAAAGCTTCCGGCAGTTACAAGAAGAATTTGGACTCCCACCCAGGGACCTCCATCAGTATGTACAGTGTGCAAACTTCATAGTAAGAGGCCTTGGTGTGGAGGGAATACAACAGATCCTTCCACAGGCAGCTTCTGAGGTTGGGGGCTCAGGCACCAGAGAACAGTGGTCTCATCTCCCAGTTATATACCATGCTGAAGGGAGACAAGGGTAAACAAGCCATAGCAAACCTTTAATCCAAACAGGAAGGAGAGGTGAACCTCCATCTCACCTTGAAGGAATGGATTAAAGAGGGTACCTACAATTAGGAAGCAGGCAAGCAAGCAAGCGTTGGCCTAATGGGGCGCCGGAGTCTACTGGCGTCTGCGGACGCATCGGGTTTTCCCGAGGGGGTGCCGGGGAGGCCGGTGCAGAGGTGACAGACGTATGTGGAGGCTGGGCTGGGGAACCAGCCAACGGACACTTAGGTGGAGTCGCCTGCAGGGGAAGCATCGCTCCTGATTGGGACTTCTGCCCATTGCTTCCAGAGGAAGAGGGTGACAGTCCCAGGTGCCGCTTATTAGCGTCAGGCCCCTAACGTCAGAGTGGACTCAGCGGACATCCTGGCCGGGAGGGCGACAGACAGCGGCATGCCACCCGAAGGATCACCGCCTGAGCCACTAGGCTTAAGAGCCCCCAGGGGTAATGGACTTAAGCTTGAGCGGCTGGGAGGTGTGGAAGGACTTCCCACACCCTGAACAGCCTCCTCCCAAGACCCAGGAGGAGGAGGGGATCGCCGACTTCGTCAGAGACTAAGAGCGGCCGTCTGCCTGGGATTTCTCCTTGTCCCTGAGCTTGTGTTTGCCGCTTGATTTCTTCTCTTTATGAGAATACAAAGGAGAGGATGAAGAGCTCTTGCGGTGAAGTTCCTTCTCCATAGTAGAAATCTGTTTCTTAAACAGAAAAGCTTTGAGGGTCTTCTGGTGCCAGAGCCACATGCGCTGGCTGAAATTACAGCAGTGCTGACAGGCCTCGATGTTGTGGTCCGGGCCCAGGCAGAACAGGCAGGCCGAATGGCTGTCTTTATGTGGGATCTGCTTGCCACACATGTACTTGGAAGGGCGCCTCTTGATCGATCAAGCTGGAGAAGATGACTACAAGCACAAATCTGTCGAAATACTGTTGAAAAGGAAAATAAAGTCATTGAAAACGGTCAAAATGGCGGCTTCCATCAGCTGAAGGCACCATGAAGTCGTGACTAGCGCCGTTGACGGTGGAAAAACTGGGATGGGGAAATGAAAAATTACGTACTACCGTAATTCTTGGATCTCTCTTGTATCTTCACCATTCATTACTGCTCGGGTGTAGCCGGAGGGAGTGCACCAGCTACGGGAGTTTTTTTGTTAGAGGAGTCGGCGCCCGACAGCGCCCGTCCAAGTGACACACCTCTGGCGGTGCACGGTGGCTGTTAGGCGACGCAGACTCCTCCTACATCCCAGTTGTTAGCCAGAAAGGTGAAATAAAGGCAAGAATAAAAAGAACGAGGCTAGAGAGCTGAGGGATAGAAAAAGGAAAGGATATAAACTGTAAAAGGCATAAGCCGGTACAGGACAGAAAACAAGAGAGGGGATCTACCTAAAGGGGCCGCAGGGCTTCACTGCTGGGGCAGCTCCAAGGGAGGAACAGATAAAAAAAAGGAAAGAAGAAGAAGAACAGGAAAAAGAAGACAGAGGGATGTTGGGAGGGAGAACTCTGCCAAATCAGAGGTTGGTTTGAGGCTTATAAGCTCGGAACCAAGAACAAGGGAGCAAGGATCTCACTGGATGGAATTTGAAAGAAGGTTCAACTGAGCCGTTTGAACAGTTTGGATACAAAAGACAGATTCTCTACACCTGCCGTCATCCCCAACCCTTTAAATTGTAGCTGAGAGCTCACAGACTGCCAAAGCAGAAAGTCTGTTCCGAAAGGACAGCGCCCAACTTAGCAAGGGAAAAAGCATATCTAGCACTTTGTTAAGTGTCAACACCAAAGAGTGTGTGTGTGGGGGTTAACGCCCTAAGAAGGCACCCCTTTAGATAAAGAAAGAATGGGAACTCTATTGGACTCCCTGCAGACAAAGCGAAGATCGCCAACTCCAGAAGAGTAATGTAAGGACAGAGAAGTATCAGAGACTGACATAGGAGATCAGAGCTTGCCAGAAGGGACCTTTAAAGGAGACAGAGCCAGAAACTGGCTGGTCTCCTAAACTGTGAATTGAACAGCATGGCCAAGAGAAAGACCAATAAGTCACCCATAGGGGTAGTCAGAAAGAGTTCTCTGAGGATAGCATAAGTCCCACTCGTTCCCCTTCTCCCTCAGAAAAGTCATCTGTTCAGACTAACAGACACGCATTTTTTTTTTTGGCGTAAAGGCCAAAAAAGAAGAAGGGAGGAATGAGCAGGGAGGGGGAGATGCCGAAGTAGGAGGCCCTAGAGGGGGAAGGTGGGAGGGTATCAGTAATGAATGGTGAAGATACAAGAGAAGATAAAGAATTACGGTAGGTATGTAATTTTCATATCTTCCCTTGTCAATCTTCACCATTCATTACTGCTTGGGTGAGTACCAAGCCCCCACACAGGGGGCAAAGAAAAACCCTGAGGGAACAAAACCCACAGCATCCTGTTGGTGGAAAACAGAAGGGAGAGACCCTGGGCTAAACCAACAAAAAGCCTAAGGCTGAGGAAAGCTATGAGTGTCCCTCGAAGATGAGGAGACTGAGGAAGCCCCTGCAGAAGTCTCCTAGCTCTGGTTGAAAACAGGCGGGTCCCTCGGAAGGTGGAGCGAATCACCCTATGCCGGGCCAGGGGTGACAACCTTGATAGATGAAGCCATGCCATCTGCCTAATGCAGATCGCTGTCCCTGCAAGCCTGGAAGCCACCTCATTGGCATCGTAAGATGCCCTTGCCTGGTGCCCTGCCAGCTCCAGGCCTATAGCAGAGAGGGCAATGGCCTGTCTAGATTGCTCCGAGTCCAGCATTGATGCTAGGAGCTGAGATAGCATCAATCATAGATGCCTGTTGTAGGCAGCATGGTGTGCCTGATGAGATGTGATGCAGAGCATCATGACGAGAGGAAGAGAACACTCTTCTCCCCAACTGGTCAAACTGTAGAGAATCTGAGTCCAGCGGTCGGTCATGCGCAAGGCGGCACCCAGAAGGAGTCTCTAGGTATGCCAATCACGAAGGCGGGTTGGGGAGAGAACCTAGGGACTCAGAAGGGGCACAATAACTCGTCCTACAGTCTGCCGGGGCTGGGATAGGGTCGGCTGGAGACTGCCAGGAACGGATAGACACCTCCTGGAAAGGAATAGGCCAGGGTGGCACCACCAAATGTTGGGCACTGAATTCACTGAGGAATTCACACATCTCCCGCTTGGTTTTGTCTCACCTACCAAACTAAATGTGAAGAACCCTCACCATCCTCGACAGGAAACGCTGATATTCGGTGAAATTAGCGTTGGAAGAGAGGTGAGCAGAGGGTTCCCTCTCCCTCCGAGGAGGGAGACGAGGATGATGGGAAACTCGAATGTCCACAGGACTCCTGCGGTGGTAGGGATAGGCGAAACACCCGCTCATGCATGCATCTAAAGTATGAGGGAAGGCCACGCAGTGCCTCTGAACGCCTCGAGGATAATGGCCCTGTAGGACCGACATGGCCTGGGAGAGAGGGAGGTGACTGCAGAGGAATGGGAGAGGGGCACCTACGAAGAGGCAACTGTCCTCTGCTAGGGCTCTGTAATCCGGATGCGAACCTTGGCAGAGCCTGGAAGGGTGCCTGGGGCTGTATGGATCCAGAAAGACGGCCCACAGCAACACCATCGGAGTGATCGAACCCATGAGGGAGGCGCGGGGCTCGGCGCCACGGCTCCTACCCACACCCCGAGGAGTGGCAGGCAGAAGCCGGCTCACCTCATCGCGCCCCCTCAACCCCTCGGACTCAGAGGACGCCCTCCTCCTCGACATCAGTGACAGAGCCTGTTGATCCAGGAGTCTCCCTGGGAAGCCCCCCGAAGACCGGGTCCCCGATTCCACCCCGAGAGGGGGCGCGGCATCACCAGAGACGGTAGCTGCCACAGCCCCCTGAGGGAGAACAGCCCTCTCCCCAACCTCCACGCCATCTTCTCCCAAAGGCTCCCGGCCACACTCAGTCTGGGAGTCCTCAGAAGAAGACTGCTGTGGAGACTGAGGAATGGGCGCGCTGGGCCGCCTGACACCATGTCCCACAGAAGACTCCGATCCCGAAGAGTTGGGGAGCCAGGATGGATCCACATCCGAATCGTCCACTTCAGAGGAAGAGGCAATCAGCAGGACCTCAATACTGGCCACCCCAGGAGTCTCCCAGGAAACTGCACTGCGAGCGGCGCTGGTGCCACACCAGCACTCGAGACAACGCCCGAACCCAGTCCCAACCGGCCCGCAGCCCCAGCCGAGCCCCCGGCACCGCCATCGGCGCCGGGACCCGACACGCCGCTGCCAGTGGAATCGACCGGGCCCACGGCGCCGTGAGCCAACATGGCGCTGCTTGGGATCCGAGACAGTGCTGGAAAGTGGTGTCGAGGTTCCACCCACGCCGGGCCCGGCAACCACAGGCTGCAACACTAGGGGAGCCTGCACCTCTCAAGAGGCGACTGCCGAGGCAGTGTCTCCACCGCGGACCCGAAAGGGATCACGGCATTCCTCCGACGCCGCAAAAGAGGCCTCCTCCTCAGCAAGACTTGAAGACGAGGAGGCCTCCTCCTCTCCAGACCGTATAAACCTGGGAGGGAACCCGGAGGAAGGGTCTAAAGTTCTTACCTGGGAGGCCAGAGAGCGACGCCATCCTCCAAAAGACAGCAGGGCCTTGCGATCTAGAATGCGCGGACTTCGAGAACATGGTCTATCGAGAAACAGGTGTCGCATCTGTCCATATTATGGTTAGGTCCCAGGCAACGAAGACAAACATGTCGGTCCGTGACAGAAAAATGCTGGCCACAGGAGCACTGACGCATGGGGGCACGGCCCGCTTTCCACTTACGTTTAGCTCCCGAACCAGACATGATGCGAAATTAACACTCTAAACAGAAAAGCTCCCGGCGTCGTCAGTAAAATCATAAGGAACGGTCTTACCGGGAGATGACATCTGGGAAAAATGAACCAGGATGCAGGACACAGCGTCGAAGAACGACAAAAAACAGGCCTAGTGGCGCAGTAACTTTTTCTTGCTCCGCGTAGCATGTGCAGCCTCGACAGTGGGAGAAACAGGACTGGGATGTAGGAGGAGTCTGTGGCGCCTAATGGCCGCCCCTCACGCACTCGTGAGTGTGTCACTCTGGGGTCCCTAATCCTCTAACAAAAAAAAAAAACTTCGTGGTGGTGCACGCTCCAGCTACACCCAAGCAGTAATGAATGGTGAAGACTGACAAGGGAAGATCTGCCCCTTTCATACCATACGTGACATCGGGGGTGGGCGGACAGCAGGGGCTGTGTCCCCTGCTGAGCAGTGCTAGCTAGAAAGTTTCTGTGGGGTCCTGGCATCTGCCGGCATCAGTCCTAAAGGTGATACCTGCTGCAAGAGTGACTCTCGAAGTAAGATCTGGAATTACTGATACAGAAATTGTGGTGCCTGTAAATCCATGGCATTCCACTACCTTACAACTAGGGTTATATTCATCTGATAGGCTGAAAGATGCAAATGTGCCCTAGGATCAAATTTCGACCCTACACCTAAAACCCTGTAGCCCCCACTGTCTCCAGTTAATCTGTGCATCTAATAAGGCTGCAGCACACTCACTTGAGCTCCTGCAATTACTCTGAAATCCAAAAAATTCACACTGCTACAAGGTAAGAGCTCCCTCCTAATTTAATATGAACCATATGAGCTAGCAGACTCAGAAAGTAAATTTTCTATCTTCTAACAACCACATATAATTTCACACTAACCATGCTGCTGGCCATAATCCTATGGTCACAGCACTGCACTTGATCCAGATATGCTCTCAGACTTCCTGTTCCTCTTCTATAAAGCTTATGGAGCTACAGTATAAGGATGATTCAGCAATATTTGACATGTGCAGTACAGAATTTGAATTTGGCGCCTTATTCTCATCTAATACACCTGGCGTCCTCCCTCACGTGCAGGGCCACCACTGCCATGGATACGCCTACAGTTGCTCTCTAAGCAGTTGCAAGTTGGGGGGCATGAGCGCTACAGCGCTCATTGAGTAATAAATGATCTTACGGTAGTGGGTTTTCCTGTAGCCAGGCCACGCCCCTCATGTAGAGGGATGACAGGGGCTCATGAGTGCCCAGGGTGTGGACTCTTCTGGTCCCTCAGAGTGACCAGCAGTTGGTCAATTCCCTACAAGTTAGAGAATAATTCCATACATGCACCGAGCTTTACAAACAGCTGTGCTGTCTTGAGCCTGTTGACAGTGGGAGGCAATACTGCAAAGAGTTGTTGAAAGTACTGGTAGCGAACGTAATAATACAGAATGATAGTAAGACAGTAAATCGGGTACCTTTCTTTAATGGTAGTCTGTTGCTCACTGTCCCAAAGATGGTGCTGCCCACGATGCTGTGGTTTAACTGCCTTTCTTCTCAGGCTGCTCATCTGTTCCACTTCTCCCACTGAGCATGTCTTACCTTGACGTAGATTAGGTGCAATGAAGCTCATGTGTGCATGTCCCTCGAGTTGCTTCTAGTGTGCCACCAAACAGACACTAACTTGTCCCTGCTGCACATGCGCGGTTGGAGTAGCTTTCTTACATGAAGCCAGGCTCGCTGTCTTGCACGCACTGTCATTGTATTAACTGGTTTACATGCCTGCACAACTGTGAGTGGCCATTTTAGGTCAGGCGGCAGTACAGCAACCATCTTTGATAGGGCACTTACACAGAATAGGCTGCTTAGCAATGGTGGCAGTTTCCTACCACCACAAACGGCAATACTAGCAGGAATGCGCTGGCAGATAAACATTTAAGGACATACATAGTTCCACTTATGAGCTACAAGTGGGCAAAGCCACTGTTTACTACCCAACTCGGTTAATCTATGCTATCTTGACTCTGGCATACAGCATCTAGGATGTACACTGCATGGGGCTATACAGTGCCTTCAGAAAGTATTCACCCCCCCCTTGGATTTTGTCACATTTTGTGATGTTGCAAACTCAAAATACATTTATATGGGATTTTTTTGTCACGTATCTACACAAATTACTCTATAACGTCAAAGTGGAATGAAACTTCTGGAATTTTTTGTACACGTAATTTAAAATAAAAACCTGAAATGTCTTGATTTGATAAGTATTCACCCCCTTTGCTATGACAATCCAAATTGAGCTCAGGCGCATCCAATTTCCTTGTGAGATCACTCTAAAACTTGAATGGAGTCCACCTGTGGTCAGTTCAAATGGTTGTCATGATTTCAGAGGAAATACACCTATCTATATAAGGTCCCACTGTTGACAGTGCATATCAGAGCAGAAACTCTACCATAAAGACCAAGGAGCTGTCCGTAGAACTCCGTGATAGAATTGTGGGAGGCACAGATCTGGGGAGGGGTATAAAAACATTTCTAGGGTGTTGAAAGTTCCCAGGAGCACAGTCAAGTCCATCATTAGGAAATGGAAAGATTATGGAACCACCCAGACTCTTCCTAGAGCAGGCCGTTCTCCCAAACTGAGCAACTGGGCAAGAAGGACCTTGGTCAGGGAAGTGACCAAGAACCCAATGACCACCCTGACAGAACTACAGAGTTCCATGGCTGAAATGGGAGACCCTGTCCGAGACAACACTCTCTGCAGCACTTCACAGATGTAGCTCTATGGGACAGTGGCTAGACGGAAGCCACTCCTGAGAAAAGGCCACATAATAGCATGCCCGGAGTTTGCAAGAAGGCATGTGGCAGACTCTGAGACCATGTGGCAAAAGATTCTCTGGTCTGATGAAAAAAAATTGAACTCTTTGGCCTGAATGCAAAGTGCTATGCCTGGCGCAAACCGAACACAGGTCATCACCCGTGTAACACCATCCCTACCATGAAGCATGGTGGTGGCAGCATCATGTTATGGGGATGCTTTTCAGCAGCAGGGACTGGGGCACTTGTCAGGATAGAGGGAGCAATGAATGGAGCCAAATACAGGCACATCCTTGAGGAGAACCTGCATCACTCTGCAATAGACCTTGGACTGGGGCGAAGATTTACGTTCCAACAGGACAACGACCCCAAGCATACAGACAAAGCAACACTGGAGTGGCTTCAGAACAAGAAGGTGAATGTCCTTGAGTGGCCCAGCCAAAGCTCATACTTGAATCCCATTGATAATCTGTGGAAAAACTTAAAGATTGTGGTTCACCGGCGCTCCCATCCAACTTGACAGAGCTTGAGCAAATCTGCAAGGAAGAATGGTAAAAATCCCAAATCCAGATGTGCAAAGCTGATACAGACATACCCAAGAAGACTCAAAGCTGTAACTGCTGCCAAAGGCGCTTCTACAAAGTATTGACTCAGGGGGGTGAATACTTAAGTAAACAAGATATTTCAGTTTTTAATGTTTCATAAATTTTTGTTACACAATAAAAATATTTTTTCCCCTTTAAATTGTTGAGTATGCTGTGTGAATCAAGGGGGATAAAAAATAATTTCAATGCATTAATAATTCTGGTAGTAACACAACAGAATGTGACAAGATCCAAGGGGGATGAATACTTTTTGAAGGCACTGGTTAGGGTTCAACCATCACTGCTATGTTAAACCTAAACATCTGCACTGTAATAACTGTCACCGTACACCAGATGCGCAAAAATTTTCATGCACCTTCAGGTACCCTAGATCTCTTGATGTGGCAAGTTTCATTCCGTTGGATGTGCGGTTACGGAATAAAGTGTCAAAACTGTGAAAATTACAATTTAGGTGCAAATCCTTTGCTGTTCCACATCTCAAACGGATTGGTGGTGTGGTCAAAATTGTTAGGGTATATGGGGTCTGGGATGCAGATGTGTCATTTGAAGGTTTGGTGAAAAATATGAATCTGTTCAAAAGTTATAAAACTTTATAGCCTATGGGAAAAAATATATGGTCCGTCGAAAGCAGTTTCTGCTTTGCAAATGGATCAATAGCGTCCTGCTGTTGCCATCATGTTTTCAGTTGGAGCGGGGAAAAGTAATTTAAAAATACTGCCCTTGGTAAACACCAACAGTTGTATTTACCTAATCAGGCGTGAGGAACAAGATCTATGTTTAGATTTTAAAATAATTCAAGAAAATTTGTTTTTGAACTCGTTTGTTGATAGTATTGCTACACTACTTTTGAGAAGTGCTGCAAACTAGCGGAACAGTTTCTGAAACTGATACAGTGATGCTGCAAATTAGCAATAACTGCGACACTACTTTGGCAGAAATGCCGGTTTCTTTGCCATGGCATAGCAAGCAAATGGTTTGCTCTTGTGGGTTGAAATTTTCAGGGTACAAAGGTCTTGCCCCACAGATGTGCCTTTTGCTGGTTTGATAAAATTTACATGGTTTCCATAGTTATAACATTCCAAAATTTAGACATTTTCCATAGCATAACATTATGGTGGTCAGGTAACTTCTGGGGCTGTATCTTGAAAATGCTTTGAGATACAGATTTTTTTTGTGAAACGAGCTTAGTACACTTTAGATGTATACTAAACAGTTATGCAGTTTGCCAGGCCTTGATTACAACTGCAGCTGAAGTTTTTATCAACGTCCCTATGGTGACTGTGATACCATGCCATTGGCAGCAGAAGGATTAATTGCAATGTCTCAACACTTATGGAAAGGTGAGGGGCCCTGCACTCCCACATATGGGTAACATTATGGAGTGATGGGAGAGAGATGAGTATTAATTACAATTACAAAAGGAGGCAGTATAGTGCTGTGGTCTAAGGCTCGAGCTGCAAATTTGGTGACATCCAGCAGACCAGACCTGGGTTTTAATCCCACAGCTTCCACTTGCATACTGTGTGATCCTGAGCAAGTCACAACCTCCTTGTGCTCCCAGGTCGCTCCTGTAAAAAAGCTTTCAGCTTAGTGTGCTATACCTGGTTAAACAACAAAAAAAAAAAAAAAAAGTGTCCACACATATGGATAACCAAAGGCCATGTGCTTCCACATGAAATTTGGGGGCAATTACTATATGCATGCGTGGGAGCAGAGGGCCCTGTGCTTCCACAACCAAACAAGGGTAAGATTACACTTTCTCAAAAAGGAAGGAAATTCATTGCAAAAAACGTTGTTGATGTGCCAGTTAGGGTTCATATTAAAGCAACAAAAGTATGGAAAGAAAAAATTACTCACCTTAGTAATGTTGTTTCTTCTAATGGAGTCTTGCTATATTATGACAATTGCAGTATGACCACAGGTTAGAACTGCTCCGGAGGTGAAATAGTTAACTTTCCATGCAGGCATGGCACTTAGAGCACGAGCTCGGTTGAAAACTCTGTCTGTTGTTCTTCAAACGCAAACTGTCAGATCTTTACGAGCTAAAACTCACTAAGGCTCTGTGTGGAAGCTGTAAACCTACACTAGCCAACTGGCTACTAACATAAACACTCATTTTTTGGCCTAAAACAAAGACTCAAGTCAGGAGACCCAAAAATGCAAAAACACACCACCAATTCACCCAAAAAGGAAGGTGAAAAACAACAAGGTGGGCATCAAAAAACATGCCAACCCTGTACTGCCACCATCCCAAAACAGAGGTTCTGAGAGGGCAGGGAGGAGGAGGTCATAATATAGCAAGACTCCATTAGAAGAAACAACATTACTAAGGGAGTAATTTTTCTTCAAACAACATGAAGTCTCTGCATATTATGACAATTGCAGACTACACAGCAGTACCCCCATGGAGGAGGGACAGAACCTACTTAGGGAATAGGCTCTGAAGCACGGCTGTGCTAAACCGAGCATCACCCTAGCCTGGATGTCCAGGGAGTAGTGCTTGGTAAAGTGTGAACTGTTTTCCAGGTAGCTGCTTGACATATTTCCAGAATAGGAATGTCTCTGGCAGCAGCCAGAGAAGCAGCTGTACCTCTGGTAGAGTGAGTCCTCAGGCCTGAGGGGGGAATTTTACCCAACTTCTCGTAGCAGAATTGGATACAAGAGACAATCCAGCTGGCAATGGATCTTTTAGTGGCTGGCTTCCCTTTACCAACTTCGCCATAAGGGAGGAACAGTTGGAGGGAGTCAAACCTATGACCCTTGGTATGCTCTATGTAGTAACCAAGGGCTCTCTTCACACCTAGGCTGTGCAGCCTCCTCTCCCCAGAGGAGGAGTGGTCAGTGAAGTACACTGGAAGAGAAATAGATTGATTAAGGTGGAAATCTGAAACCACCTTAGGCAGGAACTTTCTGTTAGTCCGGAGGACCACCTTTATCTCTGTGAAAGAGATAAACTCCTGCTCGCTGACAAGCATTGTAATTCGCTTATCGTCTGGCAGAGGTGATGGCTACCAGAAACACAGTTTTCCAAGTCAAGTACTTGAGCTCAGCTGAAGACAAGGGCTCGAAGGGGGGTTGCATAAGCTGAGCAATGCAAACATTAAGATCCCAGGCAGGGGCAGGATCCCTGAATGGAGGGTTGGTGTGAAGCAACCCCTTAAAAAACTTGGAAAATACAGGATGAGCTGAAAGAGAAGAGGATTTACCTGCTGAAATAAAAGCAGACACAGCTGCCAAATGCACCTTCAGGGTAGCTGGTCTTAGCCCCAAAAATTCAAGTGGACCATATGATCCAGGACTATGGGTAGATCGAGCAGAGACTGGAAATGTGCTTTTCGAGCACCATGGAAAACCTTTTCCATTTGGAATTGTAGAAGCCCTGGTGGAAGGCTTCCTTGAGGCCTTCAATATATCCATTACACCTTGGGAAAGGTGTAAATCAGCAAACTAACTCTTCAAGAACCAAGCCTTGAGATTGAGAGATTTGAGATTCGGATACCAAACCCTTCCCTGGGCACAGGTTAACAGATTGTGATTCCTGGGAAGGCACAGGGGAGGATGGACTGCTAAGGACAGCAGGAGTGGATACCAGGGTTGTCTGGCCCAATCTGGAGCTATCAGAATGACTTTGCAGGATTGGGATCTGATTTTGACTAGCACTTTGAACAGGAGAGGAAAGGGAGGGAAGGCATAGAGGAACTTCCCTTCCCAACTGAGGGCTAAGGCATCCAGGGGGAGTGAGCCCAACACTGGGGGCCTGCAGCAAAAAGAGAAGTTGGTGATTGTCTGGGGCTGCAAAAGATCTATCTGCGGGTGCCCCATCTGGTGAATACTACTCCCAAGACCAGGATCCAGTGACCATTCATGGTGGCCCTGGGAAATCCTGCTGAGAGCATCTGCCAGGACATTGTCCTTGCCTGGGAGGTGGACTGCCATAAGGGAGGTGTTCAGGAGTAAGCCAGAGACCACACTTCATCGCTCGGGTGCACAAGGCCGAGACCGAGTGCCCCTTGTTTGTTGATATACCACATTGTAGGTGTTGTCTGTTCTGACCTGAATACTCTTGTTCTGAACAGATTTGGAAAAAGCTTGAAGTGCTAGAAAAACTGCTCTGGCGCCAACAGGTTGATGTGGAGCAGAGATTCCTGGGGAGACCACAGACCCTGGGTGGTGAGGTCGCCCATGTGAGCTCCCCAGCCCAAGAGGGATGCACCTGTAGTAAGAGATTAGAGAATGAGACTGAGTGACAAAAGGAACCCCTTGTCTCAGGTTGCTCTGATCCTGCCACCACTGTAGGGCTTTGATCAGGTTCGAGTTACTGGGATCAACTTGGTAAGAGGATCCTTTCTTTGAGACCAAAAGCTCTCAAATGGAACTGGATGTCCCTCATCTGAAATCTTGCTCCCTGCACAACTGCTGTGGAAGCAGCCATGTCCTAGGAGCTGCAGAACATGCCTTGCTGGCTGGGAGACCTGCAGGGTAAATGAGGAGGCCAGGGAGACTAGGGTCTTTGCCCTGTCCAAGGGAAGGAAGGCCCTGGCTTCCTGTGTGTTCAGTTCTGCGCCTATGAAGGTAAGAAGCTGGACAGGCTCTAGAACTGACTGAGAGATTCAGAAGGAAACCTAGAGAGGTAAGCAGTTGCTGCGTTATCTGAAGATGTAAACTGACCTGGTCTAGGGACTGGCCTACTATGAGCCAATCGTCCAGGTAAGGAAAGATGGCAATCTTTTGCTTTCTTAGGTAGGCAACTGCTACTGCCAGGCATTTGGTAAATACCCTTGGGGCAGAAGTGAGGCCGAAGGGCATTGCTCTGAACTGGTAGTGGCCTGAGGGCAGCTCGAACCTGTGGTACTTTCGATGGGAGCTTCTGATGGGAATATGGAAGTAGGCATCCTTGAGGTCCAGGGAAGCTAGCCAGTCCCCTGGCCTTAGAGAGGGTAGGATAATTCCCAGAGTCACCATTTTGAACTTTGGTTTTAAAAGGTGCTTGTTTAAGTATCTGAGATCCAGGATGGGCCGCCATTCTCCTGTCTTTTGTGGGGTAAGGAAGTACCTGAGTACAAACCTTTGCCCTGGTGTAGGGAGGAACCCTTTCCACAGCTCTGAGAGCCAGGAGGGTAGAGACCTCTGCCTCTAGGGCGAGTGCCTCTGATGGAGTTGCAGGTGGAAAAGATCTGGTTCTCAGCTTTGGAAATTTTTTGAAGCGGAGAACCAGTCCCTGGCTTACTACTTCCAGGACCCACTTGTCTGATGTTAAAGACTTCCAGTCCTGGACAAAGTAAGCCAGCCTGCCCCCTACAGGTATAGAAGAATCGGCCCTGGCAATCCCATCAGGGTGCCTGTCTGGCAGGGGCTTTGGGCTGAGGGGTGGAAGCAGACCTGCTTGTACCCCGTCTGCCTCTCCCTCTAAAGAACCCCCTCTGAGCATAGGCGGAGGAGGAAGCTTGGGCTTGGTAAAAAGGCCTATGAAAAGGCCTGCCACTGCCTCTAGGAAGCTGCTTTTAAGGAGTGGCCTGCCTTTCCTTGGTCTGTGCACCCTATAGGTGGTCCTATATTCATCCATTTTCTTCATGTAATTCTCTGTTTGCTCCCAAACAGAGAATTTCCCACAACAGGAAAATCCATGGCCTTAGACTGGGTATCCTGAGACAGGGTAGTACATCTGAGCCAAGCCATCCCATGAAGTGCCACAGATGTAGCCATGACTCTTGATGAAACATCATTAGTGTCCACTGCAGCATGAAATTGAACCTTGGATGCCTCAATACCATCCATAGCCACCTGTTCCAGCTCCCTGGCAAGCTGGTCAGGGGACTTGTTTTGCTAGGGGCCAGTACAGTATCCCATCTGATTTCTGGTACCTAGCAGCATAAGCCCTATAATTTGCTTGTCTGAGTCCCAAAGATGCTGCCATGTACTGTTTCTTTGCCATAGCATCAATCTTCCTGGAGTCCTTCTCAGGGGGGTGTGAAGCTAGGGGAATATTAGCCTTGTCACAGGCTGCAGCCTGCACTACCCCCACATGGCTGCATTGTTGAGTGAGGAAATCTGTGTCGGAGCCTGATAAGGTATACCTCTTGTCCATCCTTTTATCCACAGGAGGTATAGTGTGAGGAGTTTTTAAAATCTTTACTGTCTGTTTCTGAAAAGATTTATGCAAAGGAATAGACAGTCTCCTAGACTCTGGAATATCCATCATTTCTACATAGTCCGGCTCCTCTTGATCATCAACAGCTTCCTCAACAGGGAGCTGGAGAGTTTCAGCAACTTTTTTTTTATAAAACATGAAATGAGAAGGGGACTCAGAAAACCTTGGAGGAGAAACCCCAAAGGGTCTCTCTCAAGAGATGTCCGGTTCAATGGGCACATCCAGATCTTCAAAACCATAATCACTCTCCTCATATTCCTCTCTCCCCCCTCCGGTTCATAAAATCCTCAAAATCATAATCTTGAACCGTGAGCGCAACCAACGCCTCCTGAAGGTGTTGGTTCGGTCGGAACCGGGAGAGATTGGACAATTTGAACTGCTTTAGCTATTTCTTCAGTTGGGGAGAGAACTTTTGGCTCTATGCTAGCTGACTTTCTAGTCCTTTTTGCTGGAACCGGCTCCTCGTTTGCCCGAGGAAGTATCGCCCTGGTCAGAGGGCATTCCCTCCGTTTGGTTGGTACCGAACCGGGCTGGCCATCTGGGTCAGCGGACTTTTTGGCCTCCCTTTCCCTGAGCCTACCAACTCTCTTATCTATGGTGGCAGCAGGGAAATTCTGACAAATCTAGCAGTCTGAATTGAGGTGGTCAAACCCCAGACAATAGACACACGTGGTGTGTGGGTCAGCCTTAGCAAAAGCTTCCCCACAAACACTACAGTGTTGAAACCCAGTGGGTCCGGTTTTTCTTTTGGGTTTCTCAGACATAATGCCAGCCTAACCAACTTGCCCGTTTATGGCAATCCACACAACAAGACACCTTATGGGTTCCCAACACGTGTTCACGGGTCATGGAAAACCGTAATGAAATCCGTTTTTTTTAGAACCGATAAGAACCGGGAACCGCACTCTAAAAAAGGACTAGTAGATTTAAATACAACCTGATCGGTTCAAACCGAACCAATAATGAATTACAAGCTCCACACAGAAAAACTAAATGTAAAACCTATCTATTACTTACATTACCACAGACAGAGCTTGAACCGACCGGTTGCGGTTTAATTTCGGCTGAAAATAATACTTTTAAACCGACAAAATGAACCAAGCAGAAGGAGAAATCTCCGGAGCGACTGTTCAGTGAGGCAGAGTAAAGAATCTGACAGTTTGCGTTTGAAGAACAACAGACAGAGTTTTCAACCGAGCTCGCGCTCTAAGTTCCATGCCTGCATGGAAAGTTAACTATTTCACCTCCGGAGCAGTTCTAACCTGCGGTCATACTGCAACTGTCATAATATAGCAAGACTTCATGTTGTTTGAATGTGGTATTATGATTTAATCCTTCACACCCTCCACAGGCCAACAGGCGTTGGGGTATGCCTTGGGGTCATCGACCTAATGCTTACCCATTCTCCTATGCTGTACCGTCAACTTCCCCTATAGATACAGTACAGACACAGATACTATCGGAAGATAAGGGCCTATGGCCCACCTAGTCTCCCATTTCAGCTCGCATGATCACTAAGTTTTTCTAGATGTCTGTTGCCCCTTACCCCTGACCTTAAGAATTCCCCTATGTTTATCCCATGCATTCTTAAATCCCGTGATTGTTTCGGTCCCACCACGTTCTCAGGCAGGGTGTTCCACTTGTCCACCACCCTTTCTGTGAAGAAATTCTTCCTCACACTCACTCTGAATCGCCTTCCCTCCAACTTCATCCCATGCTCTCTGGTCCTGGAACATCTTTTTCACTGGAAAACAGTGTTTTCCTGCACCCTGTTGCTCTCCGCAAGGTATCTGTACTGTATGTCTATCATATCTCCTCTCTCCCTTCTCTCCTCCAGTGAGTATATATTCAGGTCCTTCAACCTGTCCTCATAGGACTTGTGATGCAATCCCTGTACCATCTTTGTTGCCCTCCTCTGAACCTTCTCCACCCTATATCCTTACGTAGGTAAGTTCCTCAGAACTGGACACTGTACTTCAGATGGGGCCTCACTAGTGTCTTGAATAGTGGAATCATGACCTCCCTTTTCCTGCTGGTGATGTCCCGCCTATGCATCCCAGCATTTATTTGCTTTAGCTGCCACCTTGAAGCACTGCTTCCCTACCCTGAGATCATCAGAGATCATAACCCCAAGGTCCCTTTCCTGCCTGGTGCATGCTACATTCTCACCCCCCATCCCCAACTGATATGTCGTTCCAGGGTTTTTGTGCCCCATATGCATTATTTTGTACTTTTGCATTAAATGTCAACTGCCAAACCCTTGATCATTCTTCAAGCTTCTGCAGGTCCCTCCTCATTCTGTCTACACCCTCTGGCATGTCCACTCTGTTACAGAGCTTTGGGTCATCAGCTAACAGGGAAATTCTGCCTTCTAGGTCCTGTGCAATGTCACCAATGAAGATGCTGAACAGGACTGGTCCCAGCACTGATCCCTGCAGCACCTCACTGGTTTCACTCTTCCCTCTGTGGAGTGATAGCGATTTACCACCACCCTCTGTGTCCTGCCACCCAGCCAATTACCCACTGACCACTACTGTCCTGCCACTTCCATATTCCCCAGTTTAACAGCCTTCTATGCAGCACGGTGGAATGGGGTGAGCATTAGGGCTGACGACCCCAAGGCACACCCGGCGCCTGTTGGTCTGTGGAGGGTGGGGGTGGGTGTGAGGTTCAAACCCTAACACCACATTTCCATACTTTTGTTGCTTTAATATGAACCCTAACTGATGCATTAGAAGTTTTGTAATGAATATATATATATTTTATATAATGAGTCTATGTCAAATCTTTACACAGCTATTTCCTCCTCCTCCTATTTGGCCCAAATCCTTGCAAACAGAGAGGTATTAACTATAGCCAAACAGGCATATGCTCCATGGATGGCCCAGCTCCACACTACCATGGAAGTGACATATGGCGCATACCATGCAGCAGCATCTCACCACACACACTATTTATTGTCTTTTGACAGATGCCTAAGACCTGAAAATGCCCGGCGTGCAGCGTACCACTACTACCGCATCACAACCGACCGCAATGAACTATCACATAAGACTGAGGACTTGGAATACACAATGCTCTAAAGATATCCACAGAGCAGGGAATGTCTAGGAGAGACTGGCAGATGGATCCTCCACGGTAATGCTGCAGAATGCTACTGCGGCTATGATGGGGAGCCAACAGAAATGCTAACAATTCTAGAGTGGATGGCAGCCACGTCTAACCCCTGACCACACCCAAAAGGGAACATATTACAACATCACTGGACAGAGATTAATCCTAACCCATCAAGGGCCACAACTGTTAACAGCAATGTGTCTCCAGCATCACCCGCACCCAATACAAATAATGACACACCGGGCCAGAACGACAATCAGAATCAGGACGGTGTATTTCACCACAGTTTGGACAGAGAGGACAAAACTGAGAACAAAGGAGAAGCCATCCCTAATATCAAAACTATGCTCTTTTTGGGTCATTCCAGAGCTAAGGTTAATTAAATCAGCCATAGACTTTGACCTCCCGCCACCATGACTGGAAAGTACGCTGCATCCGATGATGCAACAGAAACAGATGCAGGAGGATTTCTTTCCAATTTCCCCACCGATTGACAATGTCATTGCAAAGGAGTGGGAAGCAGCAGACCCCCTCATGAATCCCAGAAAGAAGATCCTTGGACTGAATGCACTCTGTCCCAAAAGATAAGCTAAAGTTGTGGTACACTTGACCCACAGTAGACACATAAATAGCCAACCTTAACAATAAAGACAGTCCTACCATCAGAGAACACCACTGCATTAAAGGATTCCACAGACAGGAAAATGGATGACATGCTTAAACATTTTTTTCGAAATGGCAGGCCCAGCGGCCAGAGCAACCACAACAGCTATATAGGCAGCAAGATCCCAGATAAGGTGGCTCGAGGAGGTATCAAAAAAAACTGATACTCAAGTTGCAAGAGGCCAACTTGGTGGGCTGTACACTTAACAGCCAAGTACATGGGGGGACACGACCACTGATGCCCTGAAACTGAATGCCAGAATGGCAGCACTAGCCAACAGATACAGAGGGTCAATATGCCTTAAATTATGGGATGTGGATGACAACTCCAAATTGCTTCTCCAAAAGTTACCATTTAAGGGAGGCCATTTATTCAGAGAAGGCCTAAAACAGTTTGTGAAGCAAAAGGATCAGGTAAAGGACTTGGCAAAAGTGAAAGTAAATTCATCTTACTGGCCATCATTTCACAGCTGCTTTCGAGGCAACAGTAGAACAGGAGGTGTGGCTCCAATTTTTGGGGTAGTGCAATTTTCGGTAACACCAAATCAACATTCTCATTCATCAACCGTAACAACTTCAAGAGCAAAGGATTCTTAAGCAACAGAGGCAGAACTAACAAAAAGTCACAACAATGACTACACAAACTAATGTCCCAGGAAGTGCAGCCCCAACAACAAACAATTCCCTCTAGTGGGGGGCAGACTTAACATTATTCAAACAAGTATGGTTAGACACTACCTCAGACGCATGGGAGGTAATAAGAGGGATACATGATCAAGTTCAAGGAAAGATCCAGCAGGGACAGCGCAACACTGTCACCCATGTCCAAAAGAAAGTCACTACTGCAGGTCACCGAGATCCTGGACAAGCTACTATGAAACTGGGCCATACAAACAGTGCCGAAGGAAGAAGAGGAAAAAGGCATTTACTCAATCTTCTTCATGGTCCCAAAAGAGACCAGGGACCTCAGACTGGTGCTGGACCCGAAATTCCTGAACACATTCGTTCAAATAAAGAAATTCAAAACAGAAACAGATCCACCCTAACGTCAACCAGATGATGATTTTCTCACATCCATAGATTTCCATGTTCCAATAAGACCATCACACGTCAAGTACCAGAGATTCCACATTCTAGAGCAGCACTTCCAATACCAAGCTCTGCCATTTGGCCCAGAGTCAGTGCCAAAAGTCTTCAAGGAAATATCAGTAGTGGTGGTAGCAAACCTAAGAGAACAAGGAATTCACATTATACCATACCTAGACAACTGGCTCATCCCACCCAGGCCACAAGAACAGTCACACAAAGATACAGAAAAGGTAATGACTCTAGCAGACTATGGCTGGGTGGTGAACACACAAAGAGGCTCTCTTCTGCCAATGCAAACACAGAGCACCTGGGTGGAGATCAACACTCGAGGGCAAAGCAAGACCCTCCACAAAGAGAATAAATAACATGGTGAGTTTGGCACACAAACTGAAAATACAACAACCCCACAGTGGCACTAGCTGCACAGGTGTTGGAATGCATGGTATCGTGCACCGATTTAGTGCCATGGGCTAGGTGGAGTATGTGTCCACTTCAGAAGCTGCTATTTCAGTATGGAGAATCTTCATACCAGATTGATTCTAACCAACATGACCAGAAAGTCACTACAGTGGTGGACCAACATGCAAAACCTATCAAGGAACAACTCCTTAGAACTCTCCCATGATGTGAACTGCCAGGAGATTGGTGCAAAGGCAGCACAAGAGGGTCCAGGTGAGTGCTTCCCAACACAAAGGAAAGGTATGTGCCACCCTGTTCTTTCAGGTATGTCATGGTGTTGTCTGTCTGGACTTAAATTACAAGACCTCTGACTAGCGGAGCAAATTCCGTCAGAGCCAAGCACACTGCATGGAGCTCCAGCAAGTTTGCGTGGTGACTGACTCCCTGGGCAACCAGAACCCGTGGACTGTGTGGTCTCCCAGGTGTGCTCCCCACCCTACCAGAGATGCATCTGTCATCAGTATGATGGTTGGGATTCCTTCCTCCAGATGTTCTGGGACCAGCCACCACTGGATGGTGTCCCACATCAGCTGGGTCACTGATTGGCTGGTCCAAGTGGCCTAAGCGCTGGGACCACGAATGGCCCAGCTCTCACTGAATGTGGCACAACCACCAGCAAGCCCAGAGAACCACACTGGTGCAGGATGCCATGTCACCCGGCAGCCGTAGGAAATCCCAGGTAGGGTGCAAGAGCCCAACCTGAAATGATCGGGCAAAGGAGGCAAGATTCTGTGCCCAGTCCACCAGGATGCAGGCCTTGGCCCACAGGGAGCCTAGTTCTGCCCTGATGAACCTGATCAACTGCTTTGGTACCAGTTCGGACTTGTCTGGGTTGACCAACAAACCCAAGTCTCGACAGGCCTGGAGAGTCAGGTCTGTGGATCTCACCACTGTCTATCTGGATGGAGCGGCTACCAGCCAGTCTTCCATACAGGGGTAACCACTCTGATCCCTACGTGCCACAGGTGGCGCCACCACTACCATGCATTTGATGAAGACCCTTGGAGCAGAGAAGAGGCTGAAGGGCATGATCTGGAACTGGTACGGGACCCCTTCAGCTCAGAAACAGAAGTACCAGCGGTGGGACCTGCGGATAGGAATGTGGAAGAATGCATCCTGAGGTCCAGGGAGCAAAACCACACGTTCTGCTCCAGGGATGGTATAATCTGGCTCAGAGTGACTATCCAAAAAGTAGTTACACAAGAACTTACTGTAACAGTAGATCTTCGAGAGAGGCTCTTGCAGTTGGTATTCACAAATAGGACTAAGCCGTCAGGACCCCACGAAAAAATCTTCTAGCTAGCAGTCTCTGGCAGGGACCACCCCCGACATCAACTGACCAACGCCAGTGTACGTCAGTATAAAGGGGGAGGTCCCATGCCCCGCCGTCAGTTCTCCTGCGGAAGCTGACAGGAGAAAGGCTTGCCTCCTGAAAAAAAAAAAAAAAAAGAAACCCAGGGGAAAGGATGGAGGAAAGCAATACACCTACTGCATGACCTCTGAAGATCTACTGTTATGGTAAGTTCACGTAACTGCATATCTTTACTCAAGAGGCTCTTGCAGTAGGTATTTACAAATAGGAATGAGTCTCAAGCAGTTTGGAACAACAGAAACCAGGAGGAGGAACAGAACAATCCACACAAAAAGACATCTGGCAGATCGCGGCTCGAAAGAGCCCTAATAAGACGCCGGGCGAATCTGCTTCTCTGCGGCGAGGCAACATCCGTTATAATGCTTGGTGAAGGTATGAACCCAGCGCCCAGGTGGCTGCAGCACAGATTTCTTCGGCTGAAACATTCTTAAAACATGCGGTGAAAGCTGCCATGCCCCTGGTAGAATGACCCCTCACCTGACCTGGAAGGAGTTTGTCGTACTTATTGTTAACAGTACGTGATACAGTTTGCCAACCATTTGGACAGGCATTGTTTGGACACAGCAAGGCCCTCTTTCTTAGGAGCAAAGGAGACTAACAACTGGTCCATCTTCCTGGAGTCTTTAGTTCTGTTGGTATAATACCTCAAGATCTGATGGACATCAAGGGTGTGAAGGAGATGTTCCCCTTGATTGGAGTACCCTGGAAAGAAGACTGGAACCTCAATGGACTGACTGAGCATAGATTCCGCCACAACTTTGGGGAGAAACTTGGGGTTGGTCCTCACAGCCACCCTGTCTGTGGAAAATCAGATAAGGGACCCCACACACAAGTGCCTGAAGCTCGGAAATCCTCCGAGCCAAGGTAATGACCACAAGGAAAAGTGTTTTCCAGGACAGAAAACGTACGTCTGACTCTGCTGCCGGCTTGAAGGGAGGCAGTGCGAGTTTTTCCAAAATGAAATTAAGGTCCGGGGGGGGCGGATTGCAGACAGGGGCTTCAGATGAAGAACCCCTTTAAGGAAAGTCTTGGAGACTTCCTGTTGAGCCACCAACCTATCTCCCACAGAGAGATTGTAGGCTGAAATGGCAGACAAGTGTACTCTGAGTGAGGAGCAGCTGAGACCCAAGCCAAAGAGATGCCTTAGGTAGTCCAAGATCCTGGCCACTGGGCAGGAAAGGGTTCCAATTCTTTGGAAGCTGCCCAAATAGAGAACCGTTTCCACTTCATGGCATATGTAGACCTGGTGGAAGGCTTTCTGGCCTCCATCAGGATATTGGCTACCTCTTCGGAAACGCTGAAGCGAGCGGCAGCTATGTTTGAAGGAGCCAAGCATTAAGGTAGAGGGATCTGAGCCCTGGATATACTAGGGTCCCTGATCCTGTGTCAGCAAATCCTGGGACAGCGGAAGAGAAGAGGGGCTCTTTCGACCACAGCTGCGTAGAGAGAACCAGACTTGCTCGGCCAGAAGGGAACGATGAGAATTATGCACACCCCTTCCATCCAAAGTTTGCTCAGAACTCTTGGGATCAAAGGGAAGGTGTAGACAAATCTGCCCTTCCAAGACAGAGACAGCACGTCCTGCCAAAAAAAAAGTCTCACCTGGGAGCGAGTGAGCAGAAGGCGGGAAGCTTTGCGTTGCTGTGGAGACAAACAGATCTATCTGTGACATGCCCCACTGGGTGAACATGCCATCTAATACCTCCTGCTTTAATTCCCACACGTGAGCATTTGCTGAAGTTCAACTGAGAGCGTATGCGAGAGAGTTTTGAACCCCCAGCACATGGAGTGCTGTCAGGTGAAGGCTGTGCTGTGAGGCCCAAAACCATATCCTCATTGCCTCCTGGCACATGGGGTAAGAACCAGTCCCCTCGTTTGTTGAGATGCCAGACGACACACATGTTGTCTGACTGGATCTGAAGATGACTGGGAAGAATGAAGGGATGGAGAGCATAAAGGACTGCCCTCAACTCTAGCACGCTGATGTGCAACTGTGACTCTCTTTAGGACCAGCTCCCTTGGGTCCTGTGGGACACGAGATGGGCCCCTCAGCCTACCCCTGAAGCATCCGTGGCCAGGTTCTGGGAGGAGCTGAAGGAACCCCCGGGATTAACCACCATCTGAGATCCCTGGCCATAGGATCCGAGATAAGAATCTCATGATCCAATTCATCTGTGGACTGGTCCCACTGGACTTTGAGGAGCCACTGCGAGACCCTCATGTGCAGGCAGGCCAGAGGAACTGTCGGTATGGCAGCTGCCATGAGGCCCAGGAGGTGGAGGACTTTCTAAGCTGGTAGCTGCTTCTGATCCAACAGAATGCGACCTGCTGCTGCAAAGTCTCGATCCTGTCTGGGGAAGAAAGGCTTTGCCCAGACAGGTATCCAACACGCCTAATAAACTGAAGGAGTTAGCACGGGACCAAATGGGATTTGGCCTGATTGATAGTGATTCCCAAATGGTGGGAAAGCTGCAAGGTGATAAGGTGGGAGTGCAGCAGATCCTACCTGGATAAGGCTGCAATCAACCAGTCCAGGTAAGGGAACACTTGAACCCCTTGGGTGTGCAGGGAAGCTGCCACCATCGAAAGACATTTGGTGAACACCTGGGGAGCTGAGGAAAAGCCAAAAGGGAGAGCCTTGAACTGAAAATGTTCCTCCTGGAAGCTAAAGTGGAGGAACTTGTGATGGGACGGATGTAAGGGAATATGCAGGTAGGTGTCCTGCAAGTCCAAGGCGCATAACCACAGACCCGATCTCAGTAGAGGAAGAAAGCCCTGAAGGGAGAGCATTCTGAACCTCTTGTACTCCACAAACTGACTGAGGGAGCCGAGATCCAGGATGGGCCTCAGGTCACCAGTTTTCTTGGGCACTAGAAAAAAGTGGGAATAGTAGCCCGTCCCTTGATACAGAAGGGGAATGGGTTCTACTGCATCCTTCGGAAGAAAAGCGCTCATCTCCTCCCTTACTAGGGGGAGATGGGAAGGGGGTTAAGACGACTGAGGAGGTCTGGTGGGGGGGGTCTTGACTTAACTCGACTTAGTGCCCCTGGGACACCAGTTGGAGCACCCAAGAGTCTGACGTTATCCTCTCCCATTCTGATAAGTGGCAAGAGAATCTTCCACCTACTGGCTCCTCTGGACTGGAATCCAGAAGGAGGGGGAGAGGCAATGAGTCAAGAGGCAGAAGGAAGGGCAACAGTCGCGGCTCTACGGGCTTTGACTGCTGACGTGGCCCTACGCTTATTTTGCAGGTGGGCTGGTGTCTGCTTCGACTGACGATGGTTTTGGCATCGAAAGGAGCGTTTCTGGTTCTGGGGAGACTTATACATGAGCTGCACTGACCGTAGGGCTTGACCCTTGGCCTGGACATCGGTGAGGATGTCCTTAATGTCTCCTCTGAAAAGGACAGACACTCGGAAGGGCGCGTCCTGAATGGCTGACTGAACTCCGGGAACCAGGCACGTCTGCGTAGACTGACAGCAAAGGCTGAACTACGGCTGGATGTATCCACAGCATCATAGGTTGCTCGGAGCATATGCCAGCCGGCAGATCTAACCGAGCGGACAAGGTCCCCGAGCTCTTGTTTTACACCGGAGTCAGAAAGAGTCTCCAGCTTAGAAGACACCTGGCTTAAGAGGGACATCTGGAAATACCCCATGTGGGCAATGTAATTCAGTGCCCGGATGCCTAAAGTAGAGGATGCAAAAATCTTTTTGCCATACTGATCCAGAATCTTGGAATCTTTGTTTGAAGGGGTGGAGCTGAGATGTTTGGGATTCAAAGTCCCGTTGTGAGCAGCACTGATGACCACCGAATCCGCCTTGGGTTGAAGACTGAGGAAGTCCTTACCTTCTGGTGACTGATATAGCCTATCTGCCTTGCGAGCTAGGATAGCCAAGGAGGAGGAGGAGGGCTGCGTCCAGACTGTGGTAACTAAATCTTGGTGAGGCTCAATCCAAGGAGGAATGAGAGTTGGTGAGGCTTCCGCCAAGTCTAAATGTTCAGCAAGTCTCTGATGCTGGATATCCTGCTCCACTGTTTTCCAACTGTAGGCCTCTTAGATTTTCTTAAGCAACCCAAAGAAAGGATCCTATTGGGAGAGGACTTAGGAGAGTCCTTTGAGTGTGAGGTTCCTCTCCAGAGTTCGTTGGTTCATAATCCGAGTCGGAAGACTCCTGCAAACTGGAAATAACCACAGGAGGGAGAGGCTAATTCACTGGTCTGGAAACGTCCACAGGAAGGGTGAATTCCTGGGGACGAGTGACAAAAGATGTTCCTGGTCTGTTGACTGGGACCAATGAAGGAGCGTCCGTTGGCAGATGTCCAGGACCCGAGGGCGTCATCGGCTGACGTGTCTCCAATTCTGGTGTCAGCTGAGATTTGGCTTCAGCCCACCAAGAGGCCAGGACCAACTTCAAATCCACCTGCAGAAAAGGAGGAGGAGGTGGAAGACAGTAACCCGGATACCCATAACACAGGTAGCCAAAACCGGACGGTGGGTAGAATGGACCAGGGAAGCCCAGCGTCTGGTATGGAGGTGTCTGTTAGCCTGGTGTTGGGTATTGCGATGGACCCGATGGAGGCCCAGCCGGAGGTGCTGAAGTTGGCCCGACGGGTGAGTCAGAAGGCCCAGAAGGAGGGTCCCGTGGCACGGGTCCTGCTGGCAGAACTGGTGGGCCATCGGGCTTTGGCAAGCCGGAAGGCAGTGGTGTAGGGACTGTCATCAGGTCCGGTGTCAGAAGTTGGGGCGTCGGGGGGACCCCCCCTGATGGAGGTGGCGGCTCCTGGTCCTCGCCCCCGGCAGGGGATGGAGGCGCCAACTCCCCTGGAGGAATCTGAGATGGCGGTACCTCTGATGGCAGCAGATCAGACATCGGCTGCGGCAATCCCCAAATGTCGGGTGTGGTGTCAGGGCCTGACGGGGGATCGCAGGCTGTGCGGTCGTCGGACGAACAGATGGGTGGCTTAGCAGCCTTGTCCGGGTGGGAGATGGCACAGCTGGAGCCAGACTTATCGGACGCGCCCTTACCGCTACGTTGGGAATCAGAGGCAGCCGTAGTGGAGGCCTCTCTACCGGAGGTCCCTGTCTGGCCTGAGCACAAGCTGGGGCCAGACATGCCTGGATACCACTAAGGTGGCCAGAGAGCGGTTCCCCAGAGGAAAATACCTGAATGCCCACGACTCTGGCCAGAGTTGGCAGGGCTGTGGCAGATGAGTCCGGTCTGTGCGTTTCTCTTTGTCCCGCTTCTTCTTGTGGTGACCGGGAGAGTCTGACACTTGCGGAGTTTCGTCAATTCTTTCTCCATGGAGGCCATCTTTTCTTGAGGAGGCGGGCTTCCAGACTGCTCCTGCCTCTTGTGGGTGGATGAACTGAATTTTGGCAGTGCTCGCACTCTTCCACAGAAGAGGCACAAGGAATGGCTGTCCTTGTGCAGGAGTGAAGTACCACACGAGTCACACTTGTTTTTATGTGATTCAGAGGGCGACGGGGACGACATGCACAGCTGGTAGGATTGACAAATGACAGAAAAATGTAGTTTAATTTCAAAGAAAGGGAAAATACTTACCTGAAGATGGCAATGCTAGCCACGCTATTCTTCACACGCCGAATGCAGGGCTGATGCCAGGAAAGAACTGGAGGCGGGTGGGACCGACCCTTTATACTGATGTAGACTGGCATCGGTCAGCTGGCGTTGGGGGCAGTCCCCGCCAGACTGCTAGCTACAAGATTTTTCCGTGGGGTCCTGATGCCTGATGGCTTAGTCCCATTTGTGAATACCTACTGCAAGAGCCCTCTCGAAGTAAGATCTTGTGCTTCCACACATGCTGGTTGAGATTGTGAAGCTCCAGTATGGGATGCCAGACCCCTGTCCATTTCAGGACCAAGTACCTGGACACGTAACCCTGACTGGCAAGGGTGTCCAGGACATTGCCCCTTTCACAAGGAGCTGGACAATTTCCTCTCCGAGGACGGACAGCATGTCTTGAGACACCCTGGACTCTCAAGGTGCGTGGAGGCAGTAGGGCAGGAGTGTCTCGAAGTCTGAGAAAGTCCTCTGCCCTCGGCGAGCATGTCTAACTTTCCCACCCTGACCATCCGGTCTCTATGACAAGGCTAACCATTTTGGCTGCTACCTGTATCTTCTATTCTTCCTGTTATTATGCACATGCAATTTCGCTGACAGTTGGTTATAGCCTGCTCTATTGTAACTTACTGACCACTGTTATTAAGGAAGAATGAGTGTCATGTACCAAGTGTGATGTACCTTGCGCGTTTCATTTGTATGTAATGTGTTTTTGACTTGGCACCTTTGTGAAAGAGCTTTGCTCAAAGGTATTTATCAGAACAATAAACAATACATTCAACACCCACTTGTCTATCGTGACAGCAGACCAACATGGCAAGTAGTGATGTAGCTGGTCTCCGTAAAGGAAAGCAGTCGAGGACAGGACAGGCGGAAGGGATGACAGCCGCCCACCTGTTGTTGGACAGCTTTTGTGCGGCAGACGGAGAGGCACCACTACCTCTACCCCGCCCCCCAATTAGGGCCATGAGCCCTGGACTTCTGCTTGGGATGCCAGACCTAAAACTGCCCCTGCTTGTGCTGCTGCTGGGGAGGCTGTGACCGAAAGGACCTGTACTGAAAAGCAGACTTTCTTCTGGTCTGTTTGTGACAAAGTCACAGAGACAGGGGTCGCATTGCATTTCTCAATCCAAGTGAGATGCCCTTCGACCCTGGGCAAAGAAGCTGGTGCCCAGTAAAGGGACATCAGCCAACTTCTGTTGGGTGTCCGCTGTAAAGGTATACAAATGCAGCCAAGCCCTGCGATGGATGGAGACAGCCACTGTCACCGCATGGGCATGAAAGCCACCCATGTCCAAGGCTGTCTGAAGCTGGTGTTTAGTCAGGGATTGACCGTTGTCTCTGATAAGCTCCACCACCACCCGCTGCTCCAGATGGAGGAGGGGAGGACCATAATTAGCCGTCATGATGGTGGTGGCATAGTTAGCATGATGGAGACCCAGAGTAGCCATAGCGTATACCTTTTTTCGCAGCATGAGCTATCTTACAGGTATCTTTGTCTGGAGGCTTGTCCATGTCCCGCTGGAGTCCAGATTTATGGAATACTGAATCAGTGAAAAAACTTTTGGACGAAGGGTGTCTGAAAACCATGAAAGGGAGCCTGTAGTGACTGTGTATTTGCGAACCATGCAGGTCGAGGCTGCCAGGCAGGATGGTGAATGCTGACAGAACTCCTGGGTTGGTCACAAGATGGCCTCAGCCACCGGGAAGGCAACATCTAGGGATTCATCCTTGTCCAAAATGTCCATGAGCGGGTATGCAGCCCTCTTCTGGACTGGCTCTAATGGGATCAACATGGATTCTGAGATAAGTGAGCAGCCCACCGAAGGACACCGGGCCTATGGTCAGTGGAAGGCTCCTCGACCGAGCCACGGTTGAAAAACCGAGTCCCTGGGGAAGCCATGAACTCCTGATCAGAGTCGTCCGATGACTCCTCAAAGATGGCCAGGAGCCGAACAGCGAGTCTCCTCAGTTGGAGTGCCAACTGGCGGCTGTCGGGGTGGAGACTCCACCTTAATTGGCAGAGAAGAAAAAATTACTCACCGTAGTAATCTTGTTTTTTCCAAGTGATGCATTTGTACTCCTAAAAATACTGTGTTCTCAGGGGTATCTGTGCCACACTCTGGCACATATGTTGTGATTGTGTTCACTATCGCCGTTTCCCCTTTTCAGATGATTCTGACATTCAGGGGTATTCTTTCATGTTGTGCCCTCCAGCTGGACCCCTTTTTGGGAGTTACTACGATAATTATTATTATTATGATTAATATTGTTATTATTATACTTAGTCCTCGTGGGTCTGTCTTTCCAGGCTTCCAGGAAATCTGAAGGGTTTAGAACTAAGACAGTTAGTAGAAGGCAGCATTTGCAAAAGTGGTTCATGCAAAAGATTCCATTATTTGCATATGTTCCATCTCTCTGGGCAGTTTTTTTTTTTTTCTCTCCGAATTCTGTTTTTTCCTCTAGCCAGTGGAACTCTCTCAGGCATCCTGTAGTACCCCGACTCTACCTCCGTGCCTGAGAGGCCTCCTGAAACCTGGCACCAGCCTGGCTATCCCCCCAGCTCTGAGCCCCCCAAGGTAGGGCCGCCCTATCCACCCAGGGCGCTCTATCTGCAAATTCGGGCTGGGCTCGGCCCAGGTAAGGAGTGCCCCTGGTGGTGGAGTGTGGTCCTGGTGGATACAGGTGCGTCGCCTATCCACTTGGCTGGGTATTTCTGCTTTGTCCCCACCCCTCTCCCTTGTTCCTCCCTCCCTCTCCTGACTGATTCCGGCGTGCAATGATGCCAGGGAACGTCTTGCCGTAACTCCACAACCCTCTATTTCTGGCCCCGAGCACTGCGGTACCTCCGGTCTCCACCAGAGGTCACCGCGGTGCCGGGAGGAGAATCCCTGGTCCCCTGAGGAAGGAAAGCTGTCCTCCGGACGCTCAATCCTTCCTCCCCTTGGCGACCCCTTTCCACTATGATTCCCTTGTGCTTATTCCATGCAGTCTTGAACCCCACCATTTTCAGCCATATTACCTCAGCTGCAAGGCTGTTCCAGGAATCTACCACTCTTTCCATGAAGAAGAATTTTCTCACATCTCTCCTGAATCTACCCCATCCAGCTTCACAGCACATGTCCCCTTGTTCCTGAGCACCTTTTCTTCTGCTAAGTACTTCCCTCCTGTACCTTACTTACCCCAACAAGATATTTAAAGTTCTCTTATCATATTCCCCACCCTCATCTGTTCCGGGGTGGACATACCGAGGTCCTTTAGTCCCTCCTCATAGGGCTACTGATGTAGACCCTGTGCCATTTTAGTTGCCCTCCTCTGGATCGCCTCCGCTCTATGTCCTTCCGGAGATGTGGTCTCCACAACTGGACATAGTACTCTAGGTGGGGTCTTCCAGCGATCTATACAGAAGCAAAACCATCTCCCTCTTTCTGCTGGTGATACCACTTCCCTATGCATTCCAGCATTCCACTAGGCCTCCCTACTACCTTGTCGCACTCCCTGGCCACCTTCAGATCATCCAATATGATTACCCCTAGGTCTCTTTCAACAACAACAAAAATGGAAACGGACCTGGGGGTAGTCATATCAGATGACCTAAAGGTGGGTAAGCAATGTGAAAAGTCGGTAAGGAGAGCCAGGGGGATACTAGGATGCATAGGAAGGGGCATCACAAGTAGAAAAAGGGAAGTAGTTATCCCTCTATATAGACAGTTGGTGAGACCCCATCTAGAGTACTGTGTGCAGTTTTGGAGACCTCATCTACGCAAGGACATAGACTGGATGGAAGCAGTCCAGAGGAGGACAACTAAAATGGTGCAGGGTCTGCAGCAGAAACCATACGAAGAGAGACTGAGAGCTTAACATGTATACTCTTGATGAAAGGAGGGACATGATAGAAATGTTCACGTACCTCAAGGGAATCAACAAAGTCCAGGAGGGTAACATCTTTCAGAAAAAGAGATGTGTAAGAACAAGGGGGCACAATTTAGAGATAGAGGGGGGACGGCTCAAGGATAATGTGAGGAAATTTTTCTTCATGGAGAGAGTGGTGGATACATGGAACAGCCTTCTTGAGGAGTCGTTGGGTCTAAAACAGTGGGGAATTCAAACATGCATGGGACAGACACAAAGAGTAATTATAGTCAAGGAATTACAGGAAATGGCTGTTAGTTAACTAGAATCTGCAGCTTATCCAGTAGGTAAGGAAATGGAGCGAACTAGGGTGGGCCAAGTGGTCCTTATCTGCCGTCAAAGTCTATGTTTCTATGTTTCTTTCCTGTTTGGTGGCTGTCAATAAGACTCCACCCATTTTGTCTCCGCCCTGGAGATTTGCTGTACCCCTAAGTAGTATTATTTGCACTTTTTGCATTGAAAACCAACTGCCATACTCTTGACAAATTAGAGTAACATCTTTATTATCATGAGTCGGTGTGCATATATATTTGAAACACAGTTTTAGAAGTGAGAAAAAGTACCCCAGCTAGAGATCTGAACAGAGTCTTTCAGAATACTGTTCCACTGCACTAACTAGCTGTGCTACCTGAAAGATCCCCAAGGGCACTCAACTTTTCTCTAAATGCACTCCCTGGAGCCACACACAGAACAATTATATACGTATTGTAACAGCAGATCTTACATGAATCTCATCAAACACAACTTCTGAAAAAAAAACCACCGCCACAGGTACCACTAGAACTACATAGAAACTTTTACCAACAGTCTACACAAAAAGCCACTCATGCTCCACATCCCTCACAATCCAACATCCACTATATAAACGTGGAATCGCCCCTCCCCAATTCCCCACAGTCACTTACCCAGAAACCTCCCTCTAAAGACAAGAGAAAACTGAATTCCCAAATGCTCCAGGCTAGGCTGAGAACAGCAAGTAATCTGTCCTAAGCGAGAACAGAAAACAAAAACTCTGAAGTCCATGAGATAGAAAGTGAGATAGCATAAGCACTAATACAAAAAATCCTCACTAAGATCTACTGTTAAAAGTAAGTATATAACTATCTCTTCTTCAAGAGATAGCTGTCTCATCAAGGCACACCTAATAGAACAAGTCTCAATCAGTACTGGCAGAGAAAGTCTAGGTGACTAGAAGCTATAGGTCTAAGAAAACGAACCTTGAAGCACAGCAAGCATAAACCACTGCCCTTCTCTAAAAGCAATGTCCAGACTATGGCGTTTAGTAAAAAGGTAAGAACAGTACTCAAGTTACAACAACACAAAATTTCTGCAGCGGACTAACATCCTGAAACAAGCAATGAAAAATTACCATATACTCTAGCAGAATAACCATAAACAACAAGGAAATTCCTTACCATACTTCCCTATAACAAAAAAGCCAGCTACAATTGCTTAACCATCTGAACAAACAAAAATTTAGAAACTAGTAGAACTCTTTACCAGAAGTGAAGAAACAAAAACTGCAAGGACTTCCAACAATCCCTTCCTACCAATGAACATAATATCAAGTATTCTATATGCATCTAAGGCATGAAACAATACTTCCTACATTACACATACTCAAGAAAAATAAACTAGTAAATGAATAATTTGATTCAAAATAAACTCCAACACTACATTAGAAAACACTTAGAATTAGTCTGTAAAAGACACCCTGTCTTTATAGAAAAATCAAACAAAAAGCTCCAAGCACAAAAGGTACTGTAAACATACATTTAAAAAGAAGTAATAACAAGTAAATACCACAAGATCCAGTACTAAGACCAATCTTCTTCAATACTCTTCACCACTGACAATACTAGAAACTAAAAGAAAATATACTTATTCACAGAATAATTCCAAAAACAAGTAAGAATAAACGAAAGTAAATAAAATGAAAAACACCAAAAATTAGAAATAATTTAAATTCATGCTTAAGTTTCAATATAAACAATACAAAATTAACACAAAAAAGCAAAACAGAAAGTAACATAAACACAAGAAAATACAACTAGCAATCACACCAATTAACTACAAACATTACAAAACACCCAGTAGAAAAACACAACCACATACTTAACTGCACAAGAGAATATACCAATAGAAAAGAAATCCTGCTGCCATTTTAACAAAAACACTAGTAAACCCCTCATCTAAAAAGTACAACATTCAATTTTAGAAACCCCTCATCTAAAAAGGGCATAAAAACTAGAAAATTATACAAAAAATCTACAAAAAGCAAAATCTGCAGCTATCCTATGAAAGAAAATGAAAACTAAACTAATATATATTCCCTAGAAACAAGAGAAAGGAAGAAACCAGCAACACTTCAAATATCTCAAAAAGCATAAACAAAAGTACAAAAATATTTCACAAAGAAAAAGTACTAAAAGACAGAAAAGTCATTACTAAACTAAACATAGAGCAATTTCAAAAGTAACATAAAAATACTTACTTCACAGACCAAAATTGTAAATACTAAGAAACAATCTACACAAAAAATAGTAAGCAAACACAACACTAACAAAAAGTACTTAAGGCAAACACAAAAATTCTAGTACACACTTGAGAAATTTCTAGCTGTAAAAATACACACAAAAGGAATCTCTAGTAGTAGAAACACTAATCAAAACAACTCAATAAACCTAAAAGTACTTCCACTGCAAACATCTTATCTGCTTATATACATATATAATATATAACTAAAAATAATACTTTCCAAAAATGCCACAAGTACACTTTAACTCCAAAAAGCAAAAGTAACTTTCTCTAACACAAAGGTATTCAAGTACCAACCAGAACTAGATTGTGGAATAGGCCAATGCAAAACTACCTCCCACAAAACATCTGAACCACCTCACTTCTAACCACTATACACACAGCATCCAACACAACACATAAAACTTCAGAAACAACCAAGTACACTATGTGGCCACAATGCTTGCAATCCTACATTTAGCAAAGAATAATACTCTACAATCCCAATTCACACAGGCAAGTAGAAAAGAATCCAATTATAACCACAAGCACCACCACCCCACCGCCGTGCAAGGAACCCTAGTAGAAAAATTTCCTAACAACCACCAAAACATCTTTAAAACACTCCAAATCTTTAGCCACCTGCTCTTCCAAAAGCCAAACATAGAAACTGAAAACACCAAAACCAAATAGGCAAAAAAATTCCCTATTCTAGTAATATAAACTCTACACACAAAACGCAAAATACAATACACCCCTTACTATTACAATAAAAACAAATGCAATGCATCAAAAACCCCAAAGTAAAAGCCAACTCCCTCCATAGTACTTTTATGCCTACCCCTCTCAATCAGAAAGAAAGGAAAGAAAGCATAAAGAACCTTCCTTTTCCAAAGACAACATGTCTGCAACTCAGAAGGCCATAGAACAACTTAAGCAAAAAAACTGTAATTTTCATGCAATACAAAAACAATGCACTATACATCCCCACCTATCAAACAAATTAACCCCTTCCAAAAATCCACTACTCCCACTACACCTGAGCTAAAAACACTTGCTCTGTCTGCAACACACCCCAGGCACATCTAGAAATATAGGCAGCAAAACGTAAATGTATTCTACAAAGCAGCTACCATCACCCTCTCTTCCCACACAAAAATCCCTGCCCATATACAATAATATACACATAAGCCTCCATCTGCATTCAACAACGCCCAACAAATAATTTCTAAACTTACAAACATACAAAACCAACCCTCATTTTAAAATTTATATGAAATCTCCCTCTAATCCCTCTTTATGTCTAGTAAAATCCCAAATATACTCCCCTCAACCCCATCTCCAACATCTATGGCCAAAAAGAATCTACTGAGGAAAGGAAAGAAAAAACCACTTTACAAAATTGCACAAAGTTCCATCCACCACTGCACACTTTTGGACAGAAGGACTAGAAACACTATTCCTAGATACGTCAGTGCACTAGTCCCACTGGACTACTAATGTCCCACTGAGGAATCCTCATGTGCAACCTGGCCAGGGGTATCATGACAATGGCTGCTGCTATCAGGCTCAACAGTCTCAAGAATGGCTGTAACATATCTGTTGCTGTAAAGCAGCTGGACCTGTGCCATAAAGCACTCTGCTCTGTCCTGGGACAGGAAGGCTAAGCCGAGCAGTGTCCAGCACCGCCCCCATGTACTGCAGATGCTGACAAGGGGTCATGGCTGACTTGGGCAGAATGACAATGATCTCTAGGGCATTGAACAGCTATGTGGTACACGCTAGGGTGTGAGACAGTTGCTCCAAGGACTGAGCTTTGAGTAACACGTTGTCTAGATGGGGGAAGATGTACAGTCCCTGTCTCCCGAGAGCTGCTGCCACAACTGCCAAGCAGATGACAAGCTAAAGGGCAATACCCTGAACTGATAGTGTTCCTCCTGAAACAGGAACCTGAGGTACTTCCTGTGCAGTGGGCACATCTTGATATGTGGGTAAGCATTCTGCATGTCCAAAGAGCATATCCAGTCCCCTTTTTGCAAGAGGTGCAGCAGGCCTTGCAGAGTTATCATCCTGAACTTCCGGTGCTGAATACAGAAGTTCAGATTCCTCAGATACAGAATGGGCCTAAAGTCCCCTGTGGATCTGAGGACTAGAAAGAAATGAGAATAGAAAAGTACATTTACATAAGAACTTACCGTAACAGTAGGTCTTCAAGAGAAGCTCTTGCAGTAGGCCACACAGGAAGAACTAAGCAGTCAGGTGCCAGGACCACACAGCAAACCTCTAGCTAGCAGTCTACCAAGGGGGACCACCCACGGCCGACGTCAACCTAGCCTATAAAAGCGGGCGGTCCCCCACACCTACCTCAGTTCTCCTGCTGGAGACCCCAAACGGGGAGCGAATGGAGAACCGGGGAGGTTCTTTAGAGCCAAAAGATAGGCAGTAGTGGGAGAGAAACAGAGCAGCAGGGGGAAAGAGGGAGGGAAAGCAAGACCTGCTACAAGAGCTTCTCTCGAAGATCTACTGTTATGGTAAGATTCTTACGTAACTCTGGAGTGTACATTGCCATTTTGTTTTTCAGCAATGTACACTGCTGTAATGGTGATCACTATTTGGCAATCGCAGTTATGACATGGAACCCAAATAAATGCCCATATATACAGGTAAAAATATAATTCTGTACAGATTAGTTGTAAATATCTTGTAGAAATGCTTGCAGTATAACATCACAAGAAAAATTTCCATTCAGATCAGCTTTACTGTAATACTAGTCTCCCTTGAGTATTGAAACAACTAGTTTTTATCCTGTGTTAGGTACTAGGTAACAAAGTAGTGTTTTTTTTTAATCTACTTAAGATACTATTTTTAATGCTGCTCAGGGTAAAATTTCTTTCTACTGGTCTAAGATGAATTGGAATACAGTTTCAAAGTTTTGGTACCTTATATAGGTGATCTACCACCTCCAGATTTCTTTTAGGAAGTAAAACTTCAATTGCAACAGCTAACATTAGTAATGTACGGCTGCGTAAGAACTTACCATAACAGCAGATCTTCAAGAGTATTTCTTGCAGCAGGTCATAACACATGGGATTACAGCCGAGATGTCACTTCTTCCAGATGACTTGTCAGCAGCTGACCCTGGAACCTCCCCAACACTATCACATGGTGTCTGCCTAGCAGGTATGAAAGGGGGAGGTCCCAGCCACTCCTCAGTTCTTTTCCATCCCGGCGATTGAACGTAAAAACATATCCTAGGCCTCCAATGAGAACAGAAGAGGGACATCAAGGCAGCAGCTTGCGGAGTCATAAAGACAGGAGCAAGGAGCCCTTCTGAAATAACAGCAAGGGGGAAGGAGGGCAGGGCTGCATGACCTGCTGCAAGAGATACTCTCGAAGATCTACTGTTACAGTAAGTTCTTACACAATCATACTATCTTCTTTGAGGCAATCTTTTGCAGCAGGTCATAACACATGGGAAGATTCCCAGGAAGTTATACCCAGTGGGAGGAAGAAGCGAATCATTAGTACTTAGGACAGGAGGCCTTGCAGGACGGCCCATCCAAACACGGTCCACTTCTTAGAAGCGATGCCTAGATTGTAATGATTGGTGAAGGTATGTACAGTAGACCATGTGGCGGCTTTGCAAATATCCAAAACAGAAAACACCCCAGAAACACGCCATAGAAGCAGCCATGCCTCTGTTAGAATGGGGTTTTTCAACCCTTATGAGAGGTTTTTTGTATTTTGCATAGATAAATGTAATGCAGCTTTCCAACCATGTGGATAAGCACTGTTTTGAAACACTAATGCCCTGGTTTCCAGGGGCGAAAGAAACAAAATGTTGCTCAGTTTTTCACAACTGTGAAGTACGGAGAAGGTAAATGTTCTCTGCATATCGAGAGTATGAAGTAGGGCTTCCCCTGGATTTGTAGACTCCGCAAAGTACACTGGTAATTGAATGATCAGATTTAAAGTAAATTCAGAAACAACCTTAGGCAAAAACAACGGGTTCATGCATAAAGACACCTGGACGTTATGAAACTGCAGGTATGAAGGTTTACACATTAGTGCGTGTAACTCTGAGACACGTCTGCCTGACATAATGGCAACTAAAATATAATTTTCAAAGAAAGTTAACGGAGGTTGCTGGATTCAGTGGGCTTAAATGGACTTGTAGTCAATTTTTCAAGCACAAAATTTAAATCCCACACAGGCACTGGATCCCAGATAGGGGGATGAAGGTGCAGAATACCTTTTAAAAGTTCTGAATTAAAGGTAACTGGGACAAAAGTGGGCGTTCACAGAGAAATATTTCAGTACACTCTCCGACAAGGAGAGCAAATAATCAAGATACGCTGAGAGGAACTCATAAAGATCTAAGTCCAGAGTAGAGCGACCAAGTAGAAGCATTTCCACTTTGTGGAATAGGAAGACTAGTGAGCGGCTTCCTAGCAGCCGGAGGTTCTGCAATTCTTTTCTTATTCAGAAAAAAATAATAATAATTAAGTACGTGTCATTTCAAACTATATCTTTTAAAATTAATTGTCAAAACATTAAAAGTACAATTTTGTTTGTCATTTCAAGGGATCATAAGTTAATGAAATCACACAAGCATGAAATGAATAGTATTTACATAGGGTCAATTATTAGTACATCACGCATATTTGAAAGGCTATAGCCTGTAGTTCAAGGGTTGGGGAAGAAAAAATTACTCATCTTAGTAATATTGTTTCTTCTAATGGAGTCTTGCTGTATTCTGACAATAGCAGTGAGTCCCAACCTTCGAACTGCCCCGGAGATGAGAGAGTTAACTTTCCATGCCAGGCATGGGACGCTGAGCTCGAGCTCGACTGAGACTCTGTCTGTTGCTGTTTGAAATCAAACCGTCAGATATTTACGAGCTAAACTCACTGAGGTCCTGTGTGGAAGCTGTAAACCTACACTAGCCAACTGGCTACTAACATAAAAAAAGGTTTTTTGGTCCCAAAACAAAGACTCAAGTCAGGAAACCCAAAAAATGAAATAAACACAACACCCACTCACCCAAAGAAAGAGGGTGATAACAAAAAAGGTGGGGCACCTCCTGAGTGCCAACACTGCTACTGCCCACCCACATTCCAAAACAAAGGTTCTGAGAGGGGAAGGCAGGAGGAGGTCAGAATACAACAAGACTCCATTAGAAGAAACAGCATTATTAAGGTGAATAATTTTTCTTCAAACAACATGAAGTCTTGCTGTATTCTGACAATAGCAGACTACCAAGCAGTACCTCCATGGAGGAGGGACAGAACCTACTTAGGAAAAAGGCTCTGAAGCACAGCTGTGCCAAACCGAGCATCACCCCTAGCCTGGATATCCAGGGACTACTGCTTGGTAAAAGTGTGAACTGTTTTCCAGGTAGCTGCTTGACATACCTCTAAGATAGGAATATCCCTGGCAGCAGCCAGGGAAGCAGTAGTACCTCTGGTAGAGTGAGCCCTCCGGCCTGAGGGTGGAACCTTACCTAGTTTTTCATACCAAAATTGAATGTTAGAGACAATAAACCTGGCAATCGATCTTTCACTGGCAGGTTTTCCTTTACCAACCTCACCATAAATGAGGAACAGTTGGAGGGAGTCAAACCTGTGACCCTTGGTACATTCTATGTAGTAGCTAAGGGCTCTTTTCACATCTAAACTCTGCAGCCTCCTCTCACCAGAGGAATGGTCAATGAACTACACAGGAAGAGAAATAGATTGGTTAAGGTGGAAGTCTGAAACCACCTTAGGCAAAAACGTCCTGTTAGTCCTGAGGACCACCTTATCTCTATGGAAAGAGATAAAATCAGGCTCCACTGACAAGGCTTGTAACTCACTTATGCATCTGGCAGAAGTGATGGCCACCAGGAACACAGTTTTCCAAGTCAAGTACTTAAGCTCTGCTGAGGACAAAGGCTCAAAAGGGGTTGCATAAGCTGAGCAATGCAAGCGTAAGTTCCCAAGCAGGGCAGGGTCCCTGAATGGCGGATTGGTATGAAGCAATCCCTTGAAAACTTGGAGAATACAGGGTGAGCTGAAAGAGAAAAGGCTTACCTGCTGAAATGAAAGCAGACAGCTGCCAGATGCACCCTTAGTGTAGCTGGTCTGAGTCCCAAGCTATTCAGATGGACCATAGTCAAGGACTGTAGGCAGATCAGCAGACTCTGGGGAAATATGCTTCCCAGAGCACCATATGGAAAATCTTTTCCACTTGGAATTATAAGTAGTTCTGGTGGAAGGCTTCCTAGAAGCCTTTAGAATGTCCATAACACCTTGGGAGAGGTGTAAATCAGCAAACTCTAACTCTTCAAGAGCCAGGCCTTGAGATTGAGAGATTTAAGGTTCGGGTACCAAAGCCTCCTCTGAGCACAGGTTAACAGGTTGTAATTCCTGGGAAGAGACAGGGGAAGGTGGACTGCTAAGGACAACAAGAGAGGATACCAGGGCTGTCTGGCCCAGTCTGGAGCAATCAGGATCACCTTGCAGGGTTGAGATCTGATTTTGAATAGCACTTTGAACAGGAGAAGAAGGGGGGAAAAGCATACAGGAACTTCCCTTCCCAACTGAGCACTAAGGCATCCAGGGGGACTGAGCCCAACACTGGGGGCCTGCAGCAAAAAAGGGGAAGATGGTGATTGTCTGGTGCTGCAAATAGATCTATCTGTGGGGTGCCCCATCTGGAGAATATCACCTCCAAAACCAGGGGATCCAGTGAACATTCGTGATGGCCCTGAGATATCCTGCTGAGAGCATCTGCCAGGACATTGTCCTTGTCTGGGAGGTGTACTGCTGAGAGGGAGGTGTTCAGGGAATAAACCAGATACTACAACGTCATAGCTTCTGTGCACAAGGCCGTAGACCGAGTGCCTCCTTGTTTGTTGATATACCACATTGTGGTGGCATTGTCTGTTCTGATCTGAATAACTTTGTTCTGAACAGACTTGGAAAAGGCTTGAAGTGCTAGAAATACTGCTCTGAATTCCAACAGACTGATGTGAAGCAGAGATTCCTGAGGGGACCACAACCCTTAGGTAGTCAGGTCTCCCAAGTGGGCCCCCCACCTCAAGAGGGAGGCATCTGTAGTAAGGATTAAAGAGTGAGACTGTGTGACAAAGGGAACTCCCTGTCTTAGATTGTTCTGATCCTGCCACCACTGCAAGGCCTGGATCAGTGTTCGAGTCACTGGAATCAGTTTGGTCAGAGGGTCCTTTTTCTGAGACCAAAAGGCTCTCAAGTGGAACTGAATATCCCTCATCTGAAATCTTGCTCCCTGCACCACTGCTGTAGAAGGAGCCATGTGCCCCAGGAGCTGCAGAAAATGCCTTGCTGGACGAGACACCTGTAGGGTGAATGAAGAGGCCAGTGTGATAAGGGTCCTTGCCCTGTCCAGGGGAAGGAAGGCTCTGGCCTTTTCTGTATCTAGCTCTGTGCCTATGAAGGTGAGGAGCTGAACAGGCTCTAGAACTGACTTTGAAAGATTCGGAAGGAAACCTAGAGAGATGAGCAGTTGCCGAGTTATCTGTAGGTGTAACTTGACCTGGTCTGGGGACTGGCCTACTATGAGCCAGTCGTCTAGGTATGGGAAGATGGCAATCCTTTGCCTTCTTAGAGAAGCAACTACTACTGCCAGGCATTTTGTGAACACCCTTGGAGCAGAGGTTAGGCCAAAGAGCATTGCTCTGAACTGGTAATGGCCTGAGGGTAGCTCAAACCTGAGGTACTTTCGATGCGAGCTTCTGATGAGAATATGGAAGCAGGCATCCTTGAGGTCCAGGGAGACTAGCCAGTCCCCTGGCCTTAGAGAGAGGAGAATTATTCCCAGAGTCAACATTTTGAATTTTGGCTTTAAAAGGTGCTTGTTTAAGTATCTGAGATCCAGGATGGGCCGCCATTCTCCTGTCTTTTTGGGGGTAAGGAAGTATCTAGAGTACAATCCTTTGCCTTGGTATAGGGGTGGAACCCTTTCCACAGCTCTGAGAGCCAGGAGGGAAGAGACCTCTGCCTCTAGGGCAAGTGCCTCTGAGGGATTTGCAGGTGGAAAGGATCTGGTTCTCAGCTTTGGAAATTTTTTGAAGCTGAGAACCAGTCCCTGGCTTACTACTTCCAGGACCCATTTGTCTGATGTCAGAGACTTCAGTCTGGACAAAGTAAGCCAGCCTGCCCCTACAGGTAGTGGAGAATCGGCCCTGGCAAACCCATCAGGGTGCCTGCTTGGCAGGGTTTTAGGCTGAGGGGTGGGAGCAGGTCTGTTTGTACCCTTCTGCCTCTCCCTCTAAAGAACCCCCTCTGAGCATAGGCAGAAGAGGAGGCCTGGCCTTGGTAGAAAGGCCTATGAAAAGGCCTGCCCCTGCCCCTTGGATGCTGCCTCTGAGGAGTGGCTTGCCTTTCCTTGGCCTGGGCACTCCTACAGCTAGTCCTATATTCATCCATTTTCTTCATGTAATTCTCTGTTTGCTCCCCAAACAGAGAATTACCCACAACAGGAAAATCCATGGCCTTAGTCTGGGTATCCTGTGACAGGCTAGAACTTCTGAGCCAAGCCATTCTACGAAGTGCCACAGATGTAGCCATGACTCTAGATGAAACATCATTGGAGTCCACTGCAGCATGGAATTGCACCTTGGATGCCTCAGTACCATCAGCAGCCACCTGCTCCAGCTCCCTGCCCAGCTCTCAAGCTGAACCAGGGACCTGTTCTGCTAAAGCCATGACAGTGTTCCATCTGGATTTCTGATACCTAAGTATAGGCCATATAGTTGGCCTGTCTGAGTCCCAAGGATGCTGCCATGTACTGTTTCTTTGCCATGGCATCAATCCTCCTGGAGTCCTTGTCTGGGAGGTGTGAAGCCAAGGGAATATTTGCCTTATCACAGGCTGCAGCCTGCACTACTCCAACATGGCTGCATTTTTGTGTAAGGAACTCCGTATCTGAGCCTGACAGAGTATACCTCTTGTCCATTCTTTTATCCACAGGAGGTATAGTATTAGGAGTCTATAAAATCTTAAATGTCTGTTTCCCAAAAGATTTGTGTAAGGGAAAAGACAGCCTCCTAGACTCTGGGATATCCATCATTTCCACATAGTCAGGCTCTTCCTGGTCATCCACAGCTTCTTCCATAGGAAGCTGAAGGGTTTCAGCCACTTTCTTATAAAACATGAAATGGGAGGGGGACTCAGAAAGCCTAGGAGGAGACACTCCTGAAGGTCTGTCTGGGGAGATGTTCAGGTCAATGGGCACATCCAGACTTTCAAAACCACATTCACTTTCCTCATACTCCTCTTCCTCCTCCTCCGGTTCATAATATTCCTCTAAATCATAATCTTGAACCATTGGAACCGGGCGCCTTCCTGATGGTGCCGTTCGGTGGACCGGGAAAAGCGATCGCACAATTTTATCGCTTGGCCATTTCCTCAGCGGCCAGAGAAGAAACTTTGGATCCACACCAGCTGATTTTTCCTTTCTTGTTCTCTTAGCGGCACTGACTCCTCAGAATCGTCTCTCCTTTTGCCCAAAGAAGTCTCGCCTGGTCAGAGGGCACTCCTTCTAGTTCAGTTTGAACCGAACCGGCTGGCCATCCGTTCAGCGGACTTTGGCCTCCCTTTCCCTGAGCCTACCAACTCTCTTCTCTAGGGTAGCTGCAAGAAAATTTTTTTACAAATCTGGCAGTCTGCATTGAGGTGGTCAAACCCCAGACAATAAACACAGGTGGTGTGGGGGTCAGCTTTAGCAAAGACTTCCCCACATACACACTGCAGTGTTGAAACCCAGTAGGCCTGGTTTTTCTTTTGGGTTTCTCAGAGATTGTGCCAGTCCTAACAAAACTTACCCTTTTAATGGCAATCTACCAGGCAAGACACTTTTATCGGTTCCTGACCATGTTATGGGTCATGGAAAAAAACGTAATAAAATTCGTTTTTTAGAACCGATAAGAACCAGTAACCACACTCTAAAAGTACAGATAAAGATTTTACAACAACTTGATCGGTTCAAACTGAACCGATGAACCGTTTACAAGTTCCACACAGAATAGAAAACAATATAACCTATCTAGTACTCACAAATACCACAGACAGAGACTGAACTGACAGGTTACGGTTTAAATTCGGTTCAAAACCGAGAAAAGCGGCACTTTAACCGACAAATTGAATCGAGCAAAAGGAGAAATCTCCAGAGCGACTGGTCAGTGAGGCGGAGTAAAGAATCTGACGGTTTGAGTTCAAACAGCAACAGACAGAGTCTCAACCGAGCTAGAGCTCAGCGTTCCATGCCTGGCATGGAAAGTTAACTCTTTCATCTCCGGGGCAGTTCGAAGGTTGGGACTCACTGCTATTGTCAGAATACAGCAAGACTTCATGTTGTTTGAATAGCTCTTCCCACATCCCCTACTTAATCTGCAGCGCTTCCACTGCTCATTTTCAAGTGTTTCAAAATTGCTTGGGTTGCTGCCTTGGCGGCTGTGTGGGCCTGCGGCTGCTTTCTCCCCACTCCTGACCTCTCTCTCTCTCTCTCTCTCTCTCTCTCTCTCTCTCTCTCTCCCCTCCTCCTGCTCCTTGTCCCCTCTTCACTGTCTTTGCAGGTGAAGGGAAAACCTGACCCCAACAGTCATTTGTAGTGTCTCTAGTCCCATGACTGGAGAAAGACCTTCAGGCTGAAGGCTGGCAAGCTGGCTGCGTGGTGTGATGGTGAGGGTGGCTGGTTACAGTGGGGAGGATGCAGGGTTCAGGGCTGGGGAGAAGCACAGTATTTTGTGTTTTGCGCGTGGGATTTTTTTTTTTTTAATACAAGTTTCTCCTCCTCCCCAACGTGCACCCCCCTGGAGTTAAGAATCTTTATTAAGGGGGGTGCGAGGGATGTAACGGGTTTTCTGAGCATTTCTAGGACCTGGCAATTGTAACTGAGGTTCTCTCTTATTGGCAGACTGTCTTTGAGCCGTGGAACGGCCCCTTTAGGGGCGTCCCATCGAGGAGCTCCTGAAGGCCATTTTGGCTTTAGGATGGTACAGGGTCCATACTGATTGAAGGTGCGACCTGAGTTCTTTCAATATGTCTTGGGTCTGTGAACCGAACAGCTGAACCCCTTTAAAAGGAGCATTCAGGATAGATTTCTGTATGTCTTGTGAAAATCCTGACACCCTGAGCAAGGCATGTTGTATGATCTGAGACACGCTCCTGCAGAGGATGTATGAGCCATAGTGTCCACAGCATCATAAGTGGCCCTTAGCAGGTAGTGGCATACAGTCGCCACAGGAGACATTTTGACCGTCAGCTCCTCCTAGACAGAACCCGCCAGGAGGGACTGGACTGTTGCCTGGGAAGCCTTTAGGATTTCTTCCTGATATTTCAGGAGGTGTCCCATGTAATTAAGTATACATAGAGACAAGATAGCAGAGGCAAAAACCCTTTTTCCCCATAACATTCAATTTCTTGGACTCCTTATCTGAGGATGAGCACTCATGTGCCGAGGCCTAGAGGACCTAACATGACCGGCACTGATCACCACCATGTCCGCCTGAGGTGGAGACATGAAACCGGAGTGATCCACTGGAGTCTGATAAGTCCCATCAACCTCATGACGATTGGGGGGAATCTTGAAAGGTTGCTTCCATGCAGCCAAGATAACCTCTTCAAAGACGTCCACCAATGCTGGGACGACTACAGTGGGGCATTCTGCCACACCCAAGTACTGAGCCAATTTCTTTCTGGAAGCATCCTGCTCAGTGCCCTGGAATCCATACGTTTTCAGGAGGTGGATCATGTCTGAAAACGTCGGGTCATCCAAAGAAGAACAAGGGAGCTCAGGGGTAGGTTCCCCCTGAACAGAGGAGGTGACTGAGAAGGACTGAGGGGAATCCTCCTGGTCCATGCCGTCCTTGTTATCCAGATCAGCCAGGTCCCAGTCTTGCAAGAAAGGGTCCTCCATGTCTATATCCTGAGTGTAAACACCTGGGAGACAGGGGAGAGCTGGCCATCTGCTGGGCTGAAGCAGGCCGAGAGGGAGCAGAAACCAGAGCCGATCTCTCTCTGGGGTGCATGTCAGAGTCAGGTCCAGGATAGCATTCACTAGAGCCTGAACATCAATCATGTTCCTCTGTCCAGTGGAAGTACCCGGGCAGAGTGGACAGAGTGAATTGAAACCACTGATGGAACAGAGGCAGGCAGTGGAACCAAACATGAAGCTGTCAATGAGGGGTGTGTGTGCATGACCCCAGGATCCTCAATGAGGGTGCCAACATTAAGCCCTGTAAGATAAGGCGGTTGTCGACAGGACTGAAACTCCTGCCATTGATGATCTCTGCAAGCTCTACATGAGCGATGACGCATTGTCGACTGGCCTGAAGCCATCACTGATGGATGATGGCTGAGACAGCATGGGGGCAGCTTTGGAAGCTGTAGTATGATCCCAGAACTCACCGCCCATGGAGGAGCCATTGATGAGGGAAGAAGGAAGCCTATGATCATCGACTGTGTAGAGGACGATGTAAAAGGAGCAGCCTTCTCCATACTCACTTTTTATGAAGAAGCCTTAGACAATGACGAGGGAGCAGTAGAAACATGCTTTATCTTAGATGCAAGTTTCTTACCAGGACCCTGTGTCAACGTAGAGGTGTCACCCACAGAGCACTGAGATTCCGAGGAGGGAGATGAGGATTCTCTGGTTGTGGAGCGTTGCTGCTGCTCCAGGAAGGCAACCTTTTGCTCCATGAGGAACTCACGGAGCTGCTGAAGCCTTCGATGTTTTGTGGTCTTGTTTCATCTGTTGCAGAAGATACTCCCTAGAGGCAGGTTCAGGACCAAGGCAACAAACACAGATTTCGTGGACGTCTTCCTTAGCAATTCTGTAACCACAGGAACACCTTCGGAATAAGGGATCTGAAGACATTAGTAAATAAACTTGTTTGCACTAAATACTGGTTGGTAGAACTCTTCACTGATGACAGGTAAGCAGAGCTCCAAAGCAGGACCTGTTGAATGCAGGTCACAGTTGAAAAGAACTGAGGAATAGCTGGGACCTCCCCCTTTTAAACCTACCAGGCAGACACCATGTGGTAGTGTCAGGTGGAGGTCCCGGGGTCAGCTGCTGAGAAGTCATCCTGAGGAAATGACGCTTGCGGCTGTAATCCCATGTTTTATTGCCTCCTGCAAGAGACTGCCTCGAAGAAGATCCTCCAATGCTTCTTTGTTGTGTATATATATATATATATATATATATATATATATATATATATATGAGGCAGTGTAGTCTCCTACACTCCCTAGTTGTAACCATCCCAGTAATATAGTTCACACGGTGCACCCTATGAGGAGCATCCTGAATGAAGCGCAAGTTTACTACACATGACATCCAGCTACACTGGACACTCCTTAAAACAATAACAGATCTCCACAGCCAAAATGAGTAACACCACTGTGTCTACTATTTGCTTCCTAACTTGTTCATCCATGGAGTGTTTAATTTTGTATAGTGCACCAAGGCAGTTCCTCAAGTTCTTTTCTGGTTGTCTATGTGGGTGTTCCATTTAATGTTGTCATCCAGCTAGACACCCAGGTACAGTAGCTGTGGACCTGTTGCAATACTATTTGATCTGTCGTTTCAATTTGTAGGTTAGTTGCTGATGCATCTATGCCCTTATCCTACTAAAGTACATTATTGGGTCTTTTTACATTCAACCCCAATCATGAATGACGAGAAAAAAAGCTTGTAACTCATCAAATGCCCTTTGCAACCTAGACTCAGTTTGTATAAGGTTTATTCCTAGGACCAGTATATTCAAAGTTGCGCCTTGCGCAACTCACGCAATCGCCCTGGCGCGATATTCAAGAGGGGACGTTACGCTGCGCAAATCCCGCTGCGCCGGGGCGCACCAGTAATGTATGCAGCGCAAGTGTGGGGGGCGTGCCCATGCATATTCGGCACATCCCAATATTCAGCCCGGGCTGTGCGGCGCATATGCAGGCACACTGCTGCCTTGCGCCGCACAGGGGGGTGCAAAGATCTGCCGAAAAAATTTGGAGCAAGGACTGACCACCCCACAGGTGAGCTGCCATCCGCCTGCTGTGGGTGGCCACCCGACCTCCGAGACAGGCCGGTGTCGCCTCCCCATGCCCGATCACGGGCATTGTAAATATAAAAGATCCCTGGTGGTCCAGTGGACCCTATCCTCTCGCCCGATCCTTGGGCGTAATGACATAATATCATTCCCTGTTGGTCCAGTGGACCTGCTCCCCAGTCAGTGCGAGCTTTGTAATATTAAAAGTATCCCTGGTGGTCCAGTGGACCAGTCCAGCCAATCGTGGGCTTTGTAATAGTAAACATATCCCTGGTGGTCAGCAGTACCCCCTCCCCACCGCAGACCATACCCCCCCATCAGCGGAGGCGGCAACACCCCCCACCCAAGCCGCCCGCCAACTGACAGCACACAGTATGACTGTACGCCCACTGATCCAGAGCGTGGGCCAATGGGCGTGCAGACCGTACAGTACAACATGGTCCAGATATGTGAATGGATTCTATTCACATATCAGGACTTCGCATTGTACAGTATGGTCTGCCGTCCATTAGTCCATGCTGTGAACCAATGGCATACAGCCATACTGTGCGTTATCGGTCGGAGGGCGTTGGTGTCTTCGCGGTGGGGAGCTGCCGCCCACCGCTGACGGGGGAGTGGGTATGCTGCATGGGGGTACTGCGACCACCAAGGATACTGTTATTATTCCAAAGCCCACGATTGGGCTAGATTTGATCCACTGGACCGCCACGGATACTTTTACTATTCCAAAGCCCGCGATCAAGCTGCTGGATTTCCAGTCCACTGAACCACCAGGGATACGCTAATTTTACAAAGTCTGTGATCGGCTGGGAGCAGGTCCACTGACCACCAGGGACTGCATTTCTTCAGTACGCCTACCGATCAGGCGGTAGAGGGTAGGGTCCACTGGATCACTAGGGATCTTTTATAATTACAAAGCCCAGATCAGGTGTTGGGGATCGTTGTCACAGAGGGGCAGGAGGCATCTGTCCCAGACAGCTGCAGCCTGGCAGGGCACCAGGCGCAAGTCGCCAGGGATCGGCGCACCTGCATGCAAATGGCCCTATTTGCACCTTGCATGCCTTATGGCCCCATTTGCATACACAGCGCTGAATATCGTGGTACGGATGCACTGGGCGCATAAACTTGTGCTGGTGCATCCCCCTGCTCCTCTCTAGCCACTTGTGCTGGCGCAGTGCCACTGTGCCATGTGCAATGCGGATGGCCACGGTGCCATATTCAACGGTGCTGAGCCATGGCACAGCACTGCTGAATATCGCCCAGACCACGCCCTGGCACATCCCAGTTGCGCTGCACCCAGGCTTGCACCCCAGCCTGGCGCAGTCTGAATATCCCGGCCTATGTATAGTATTGTACTGTCAGCATAACAGTGGAATTTTACATGAGACTCAACCATGGTAAAGGTATTCATATAGATGTTAAAAAGAAGTGGCCCCAATATTGAGCCTTGGGGGACTCCTGACACAACAGGTGCTAGAGATTATTTGAGTCCATTTATAGTTAATAATTGGTTTCACCCCATTGAGGTTCAAACCAAACCAGTCCGATGCACCACCGACTCCCACATTACTTAATCAGGACATGAGGGTGCCAAGGCCAAAAGTGTCAAACGCTTTCCACAGGTCCACAAAGATGGCCCCCACTGACATCCTCCTATTCAGAGCCTCCTGAAAATCTCCAGAGACCTTTATTAGGGCTGAGGTGGTACTACAGAGTGGCCTAAAATCAGACTGGTAATCACTCAGTAATTTCTCAGTTTCTAGATAGCTTGGAGTACATACCAGTCTTTCAAAAATCTTGGAAACTATGAATAAAAGGGAAATAGGGCAACAAGTTTCTATTTTACTTATTGGTCCAGTTTTGTAAACAGTAATGACCAATGCATCTTTCCATTTTTGTGGGTATACTCCAGTAAGAATAGATATGTTAAACAAATTTGCCAAAGAGGTTGTTATTATGGGGCTGCACTTTTTAGTCTCAGGGTATCCCTCCTGGATGAGGAAAGGAACACTTTCCCCTCGTCCGTCTGGAACACCACCCCCAGATACTCCAACCTCTGAGACGGTATCAGGGAACTCTTCTCCCAACTGATGATCCAACCATGTGTCTCCAGAACTTCCAAGGTCCTTGACACCAACCTCTTCATCAGTTGTGCAGTCAGGGCTCAGATAAGCAAGTTGCCCAGGTAGGGGTATTACATGATAACCCTCCTATCTCAACTGCGCCGCTAGCATAATCAGGATCTTTCAGAAACCCTGGGTGCAGTTCGCCAGGTTAAAGGAAAGTGCTTGGTACTGGAAACGCTATCCCTGAATCACAAACCTCAGAAACTTCTGGTGCGACTAGTAAATGGGGACATGGAGATCGCATCCTTCAGATCTATGGATGCCAAATAATCCCCCTAGATGGACTGCCCACAACTATTACCACAAAAGATAGAATGACTAAAAAAATTATATATATGTATACACACTATATCACAAACTGCTCCTTAGACTTCTGTATACTGAAATTTCAATGCAGAACTCTCCAAACCACAGTTCTACCCATCTCACTATCCATCAGCAAGTCTACTAAGATTCATAACACAGGGCACCCTGGATGGAATCTTCTTAAAAAAATAAATGCTGCTTTATAAACCTGGGTCATAGCCCTTTTTGATTTGTGTGGTTTCTTTTTCTGCTCTTTTATTAATGCTTTCCAAGTTACTGTATTGCTGTACAAATGTCTTCAATACTGTACATCACTTAAAACAAAGATGTGTATATATAATGTGCTCTCTAGTATTTCTTGTACCAACTATGAAATGTATACATTACTCTAGATGCATTACTGTAAACTGAAATTCAATAAAACTTCTAACAAATGTACGAGTCACTAGGATTTTAGTGTTAAAAAAAAAAAAAAATGTAATCCCTGGACAGCACACACCATAAGTTTTTTCATGTCATTTGAAAAAGACAAAAAAACTAAGTCTTAAAAACGTCACACAACGCAAGTGCGTACTTAGGTTTAGTTTCACAGGAAACTTTTTTCAAAACTCATAACTTCATTAATTTTAAGAAATTATGGACCCACACTTGGGTTACTTTTTACTAAGGTTCCTCTCCCACAGCCACATAAGTAGTCAATTATTAATTCCACACCCCCCACACATGCACACTAAAAATGTGTTTTCAGGGACAACTGAATTAAACCATGTGCATGACTGTCACAAGTCATGCAAAATTGTAATAAACTAACAGTGCATATACAAACTATGATTCTTTTTAATGCGTCATTTTAAATTCCCAGTAATGCCATGTAGCAAAGAAGCATGCTTGGGTATAACCAACCTGAAAACTTAATGTTTCACCTCTCAACCATTTTGTGTCATCTGTGAGCAAAAAGACTTAAAAACCTGACCATGTGCACTGAATTTCAGGTTATTCTATCCAGGAACTATGTGCATGCCAAATTTCAGGTTATTCTCTCTAGGGACAGCCGCGGTGCTAAGGTGGAAAAATCAGGGTTTAACATACATTGGCATTTATAACGCTAACCACAGTGGTGCTACTGCAATAACATAATACAAAAATAAATAACCCAAACACATAAAGAAGATATTAAAAAAAAAAAAAAAAAAAAAAAAAAAAGTTTAGTTTTTATTTCAGTTTATCAAAGAAAAACCTCTAGGCAACAAGTTCCTATTTTCAAAGGTGACCCAGCTGTGCAAAACATCAGTAACAATACATACTACATTGTCCATGCACTACAATAAAAATGGCAAAGTATAAACAGATGAAAGGCTAAGTACATCAGTCCTAAACGGAATCTAAACCTTGCTTGACCTTTTTTAATATAATTGGAAATGTAGGCACTTAGCATTTTTGTCTGCTTTGGAATAAATGTTTTTTTCTGCTTTTTTTCCCTGGTCCCTTGTTGATTCCCTGCCTGTTATTCACAGATTCTGTCAGGAGATCAGGACTGCAAGGTCCATCCAGTCTACCTTTTTACGCTAGCTCACAAAGCGACTAGTGATCCTTATTGGTCACTAGCTTAGGTTTTTCTTCCTATCTCTATTATTCCTTTGTTTCTGTCCCATGCATGTTTAAAACCCACCACTGTACGGGCTGCCACCACCTCCTGGGGCAAGCTATTCCATGCATCCACCACCCTCTCCGTGAAGAACTTCCTAATATTTCCCCTTATGCGGCCACCCTTCAATCTCATGTCGTGACTTCTGTCCTGGCACTACTGTTGAGCTGAAATATGTTGTCGCCTTCCTCCTCGTTTATGCCCTTGAGGTACGTGAATGTTTCTATTATGTCACCTCTCTCTCTCCTCTGTTCCAGCATGTATAAATTTAGGTCCCTCACTCTCTCCTGACCTCATAAGGCTTGTGATGTAATCCATTCACCATTTTGGTTACCCTTTTCTGCACCATCTCTATTTTGTCAATGTCCTTTTGAAGGTGTGGACTCCAGAACTGTGCACAGTATTCAAGGTGAGGTCTCACCATGGTCTTATACAGTGGAACCATTACCTCCTTCCTTCTGCTTGTGATTCCCCTTCCAGTACATCCCAACATCTCACTGGCCTTTCCCACCACCTCGGCAATCTATCTAGCAGCTTTCAAGTAATCTGTGATTATGACTCCCAAGCCTGTCTCTTCCTTAGTTACTGCCAGCAGCTCTGCTGTGCCCCCCCCCCCGTAGCATGCTCCAGGGTTCTTGCTCCCCACATGCATGATGTTGCATTTCTTAAACCTTAGCTGCCATACCCCTGACCATTTCATCCTTTCCGCCCCCTCCAGGGTATCCACACTGTTGCAGATCTTGGCGTCATCGCAAAACAGGCAAATATTCCCTTCAGCCAGTCTGCTGTGTCACTGATGAAGACACTGAAGAGAACTAGCCCCAGTATTGACCCCTGAGGTACCCCACTGGTCACCTCCTTTTCCTCTGGGTTCCATGTACCACTAATCTCTGTTTTCTGTCCCTTAACTAGTTGCTGTAAGCATCCACCCAACTGATGTCTGTGGGGCCACTTTAATGTGCTGATTCCAGAACTGCACATAGTACTTGAGATGTGGAATCACCAGAGTTCTACACATTGCCAATATCACCTCTTTCCTTTTGCCCCCTTCCTAGTCACACTAGCATCCTGTTAGATTTCACAATCACTTTTTCTTGCACTGGGCAGAAAACAGATGAGGACTCCAATGTCTCATCTCCCGAGGTTTGCTCCATGTCCCTTTCTCCATCCAATACTTAGTTCTAGGGTTCTTCTGTCAATTTATATAACTTTGCCCTTTGCAACATGACATTTTAGTTACCATAGCCTGGACCACCTCTCAAACCTTTCCAGGTCCTTTTTCATTTCCCATATGCCTCCTCACTATCCACTCTGAAACAGATCTTGGTCTTGTATGCAAGCGTCAGCTCTTGCTGTGGATTCTCTCCCATATACCACAAATGAATGTTATCTAGGACCAACCCCGTGGTACCCCAATCGTTACTTAACCCGCTGAATACTCTCCTCTAACAACCACTCTCATAGCCTTCCCCCGACCAATTTCCAATCCTGGTCAGTTTGTTCACCATCTCCATGTCTCCCAGTTTTTTTATGAGCCATAAGGGACATACAGAATCGTAAGCTTTGAGTCTAAATATAATATATACAGTGCATGCCTCCTGTCTGATTATGTCTCCTGTATGATTTCTTTCAATCAGGTTGATCAGGCACAATTTGCCTACCAAAAACCCATGTTACATCATGTCCAGAAGCCCACTGGCCACCAAGAATTCCACTATATGCTCTTTTATTATGGTTTCAGCAGTTTCCCAGTAACCAAATGCAGGCTGACCCGACTGTAGTTCCCTGGGTCATTCCCTACCACCACCACTCTCGTGGAATGGTACCAAATTAACCACCCTCTAGTCTACCAGAGTCACCTTTTTTCTATGGAACAGTTAAAGAGGTCAGCCAATGGTGCTGTCATTTCTGTAGTCGTCCTCTGGATAGTCTGTAGCCGCTCCCTGTCCTTCCTCAGATGCAGATTCTAAAAATGCATGCAACAGTGGAGGTGTGGTGTACCCACTTATCTGTGCAGTAGCAATATCACCGCTCTTCTGCAACTACTGAAACCCCAGCTGATGTACCATGTTTGTCTTTCCATATGCTGTATTAAATATGTTAAAAATGAAATGCTCCTGACTTTACATGTTGGGTGACCCACCAGCTAAGTAAGGTTAGTCCATGGAAGTGTATACTCCTGTAATGTTTGGCTATCTGGTTCTGATGTGCTGGGCTGGGCCACAAAGTATCTTCAGGACATCCTGATCTCTAATCAGAACTTTCTGCCCAGCTCACCTGGACTGCATAAAATATAGATTATGAATGGAGGATCATAAATAGAGGAATCTGATTGGTCGAGAGCACTTTGAAGCCATGATGATATTGGGCTACATCATCATGGCTTCAAAATAAAGTTCTGGCACCACCAGCCTCCTTGCTCTCTACTGTCTGAAAACTATTTTTTCAAAATGTACTTCTACACCACCCAAAAACGAATTCTTAAAACATTTTTAAACCTGTTTCTTTCATTTTTTTTTTTTTTTTTTTTTTTTTATTTATACATCTTGAAACTCAGTTCATAATAGCAATAAGTCACTTCAGGGTGTGGTATATCATGGGATATTGTCTTCTCGGGTGGTTGGTCGCACTCGGCCTGCGGCCTTGTGCCCAACAACCCCAGCCGTGACGCTATCCCATGATAATATATACCCTGTCATGCCTTATTGCTTAATTATACCATAGCTCTTAAAATCCTGAAACCTGATTATGCTGACTGCCACCTTTACCTGTGGTAAATCGCTGTATAACCCACTTGGAAAAGGTGCCAGTAGGCCGGATCTGAAAGAGAAATCACTCCGACTCCTGAAAATGAAAACTCTAAGCGGCTATGTTGTTTTCCTGCAGACCACTGGTATGTAAGAAAGCAAACGCCATAACAGCTCATGTGTACTTCCCACCATCCCCGTTCAACTAAACACATCTTTTAAAAGTGACAGGAATGCTGAATTGGGGAAAGTGTCCCTAAATAAAAAATTATGGCTAGAAATTTTAGAAATCTCAGCATTCATGACAGTTTTAAAAGATGCCTTTAGCTGAACGGGGATGGAAGGAGGCGTTCACGAGCCTGTTGCCGTTTCACTGCTGTACTGGATGTCAAGCAGCAGCAGTGCCAACAAGATGGACAGCAAACAACATGAGGGACAGCAAGGGCAGAACGTGTGGTAAGGACTTTCCCTGCTGAGTCAAATAGTTGGGGGTGGGTGGACACAGCGTTTCCAGGCTATACAAAACAAGGAAGGTCGGCAGAGTTCCCTGGCAACAAGGAACTATTTTTTGTGGCACAGCAATAACATCAACAAAAATATTTGAAAATAAAAAACTCATTTTTTTTTTGTCATACAAAAGTGGGGACATTGTATAATCACAGTATATCACTCCGAGGTGAGGGCTATGCTGGGATTTACCCACTCTGGTGTGGTTCACTTACTTGGCAGTGCCACCATCTGCGACAAAATGGAGATGCATTTAACAACCACTTTGCCACCGCAGGGCTGGCATTTGACAACTCTCCTGCATATTCTTTACGCTCCCAGTTGGGTGTGCAAAACTCTGAATCTCTTTTTGCCAACTCAGTCTTTTCTCTCCAGCCTATTTCGTTGAAAGAGCTCAAAGAACTTCTATTACAGTTGGATACCAAAAAAAGTGCAGGTGCTGACTCTCTAGACCCATACTTTCTAAAGGTTGCCTACTATGCTTTAGCTGTACCAGTTACCCACCTATTCAATCTCACACTGTCCCTTGGAATCCTCCCACCCTTAGGGAAAACAGCTCATGTTATCCCTCTGTTTAAATCTGGGGACCCTTGTGATCTTAACAACCACAGACCGATTTCTCTATTCCCTATACTGTCGAAACTGTTGGAAATAATTGTAAGCAAGCAGTTGAGAACTTATGTAGAAACTATGACTCTTCTAAACCCAATGCAATCTGGCTTTAGAGCACAGAATAGCACCATTACGCCCTAGCTAAAGTGACCAGTGATTGGCAGCAAGACCTGGAGAATCTAAACTTTGTCTGTGCAATGTTCTTAGACTTAAGTAAGGCTTTCAACACCGCTCATCATGGCCTACTCCTTTCCTCCCTGAGGGCGATAGGACTGGACTCACTATCCTTGCATTGGTTTGCTGACTACCTCTCTGACCGGTGGCAGCAAGTCAAGGCAGAAGGTGAACTTTCTCCCCTTAAACCTCTGCAAAGAGTGGTCCTCCAGGGATCGATTCTTGGTCCCCTACTGTTTACAATTTACATAAACAACACTGACACCAACATAACTAAGGTCAATATCCATCTATTCGCAGATGACACGGTCCTTTATCTAAGTCATCCTTCGCCAGAAGCTGCCAATGGAGACCTACAATCTGAATTCAATCTACTTCATGGCCAACTCCTAAACAAAAGGCTCCTATTAAATATCAAAAAAAAAAAAAACTAAGGCAATGCTATTTTCTCCACTTCTCCATGCTGCAAACCCGGCCAGTGCTGGCTCCATTCCACAGATCACAACAATCCTGGGAGAAACCTAGAATTTGTCAATAAATTCAAGTATTTCTTGGGAGTGTGGCTCCACCACAGACTTTCTTACAGACCATATCAAGAAATGCTAAAGAAACTGAGGCAGAGGCTTGGACTCTTTCAGGATTAATAACTTCCTTACTAGCGATGCCAAGCAGCAGCTGGTACAAACAACATTTCTCTCCTTGGTCGACTATGCAGACTTTCTTTATTAGTCACTGCCCTGTCGCCATCTTGCTAAATTGAATATGTTGTATCACAGAGTTCTGAGAGTCATCACTGGCCTACCTTTTCCACTCATCATTGTGCCCTTTATGATGCCGTGGGTGGCCCTCCTTCAGTACAGGAGAAACAAATGCTGTACTCTGGACGCTCAGAGCTATTATCAAAAACTACCCCTATATATCTCTGATTGTCTTCCGCTATGCAAGCTTGGGAACTATGCACCGAGAAGCTACTCCTTTATTTCCTTAAGAACGCTAAAAAACACACTTTGGGAGAATGGCTATAAGCTTTGTGCTTCCATCTCTATGGAACAAAATACAAAAATCTCTAAAGCTTAGTACCCCGGTCAGTCTATCCTCCTTTAAGACACTATACGACCATTCCATCAAGGAAATTTGCAACTGCTTCCCACGATCCTAAACTTCCCTCCACTTACAGCATACCATGACGGCGTTGTCCTCTCCACTACGCCTGACCTTGTGGCTCTCCTTCACGTTTCTCTAATACCTAATTGTGCTCCCCACCCTCCAGTCCTGTGTCCTCTCCGAGGCTTCATCTGTCCCTCATCTATCCCCTACCACCCTGCCTGTACCCTATCTCGCCTTGCCTACCACACCCCCCTTCTACCGTTACACTGTTTTTTTTAACTCACTGTCTGTCTTGTTACTTATAGCACTGTATGTAATATACCATTACCTAATAATTGTCCTTGTTACTACTTCCAGCTACTGTTACTAGACTCATTATACACCACGAAGGAATTGAATCACTGTTTCCAAACTGTTCTCCACTTAGGACTACATTTAACTATTGTATCTCTGTATTGTATAATATTACTGAGGTGTTATGATGCGACTGTTCACATATTGTATATCCTGTGTTCCTGTGCTAACCAGGTCCATCTCGTAAATGAGCTATGCTCAATGGTGTTTGCCTGGATAAATAAAGATTTGATTGACTGACTCTGCCTGCGGCCTGGTGACTGAACCACTCCATGCGTGGGTAAATCCCAGCATAACCCACACCCTGTCATGGTACATTGCTTAAATAGTGCATGGCCAACATCCGCTATTAGCATGTTGTGTTACAGAGGGTATTAATTACCTCAGACCTCGAGAGTGAAGCTCGAAATCTGAGGTAATCAGAACCCCAAGGTGGCACAACAGGCTTATTGGGCGATGGTGATGCGTATGCAAGATTTTTTTTTTTTTTTATAGTCCCCATTGCCAATGCGGTTGTAACACTTAATTTTAAAATACAAAAAAAATAGTTTCTTGCCCTGTCATGTTCTGGGAGTTAGGGCTGGTTGCTAGCCCAGACATCCCTACCTTTGTTGCACAACCTTCTATTGGCTGTCAGTTGAGTGTGGCAGGGATTAAAAAAAAAAAAAAAAAGTGGCGGCTGTATTTCTCACTTAGTAAAAACATGCAGACTCCGAGGAAAAAATGTACCTTGTAAGCTGCTTTAAAAATCTGGTGATCCTGCTTCTCAGATACATGTAGCTGCACTTATCAGGATGACCCTGCATTTGTTTTGGAGTAACCTAGATGATCCTGTTCATGTTGCAGGTTTCAGCGATCATGTCGCCACCCCTAGTGTCTATTTGGTTGATCCTGCCATTGCTGTTGCCAGGTGGGCTCATGGCCAGTGCGTTTCAGTGACAGATCGTCTAGAGGTTTTCAAAATGTTGTTGTGCCACAGTAAGGTACAATCGTGTTCCATGACTTTTTGAACCATGGTACAAAATTTCTAAAGACTCCAATTTCCATATACAATGATGGCTGACTATAAATTATAATTACTTTCTGCCACAGGGCAAAAAAACTACTGCTAGAAATGGACAAAACTCATTGGGGAACCCACCATCTTTCATGTAGAATGGAACACACCACACAGGTAGTTAGGGACACATTTCCTCATTCATTAAATGTTGCATTTTAACATGTTATTATTCAGTGTTATGTCTTTTGGTGAGTAAATGTCACACAGGTGCAGCCATACCTCTCAACCTCTTGCCTCATGAATAAGGGACAAAGACCCCAAATCAGGGACACATCTTAAAATCTAGTACTATTCACTCAGTAAACAGATAGAATAAAGGGATCGGATGTATGTTAAGATGCATTTATTGAAAAACAACAAGTCTGTTACTTTAACACTTGACATAATTTTGTGCTTTTTATTCCCACTGTTCTGTCACAAGAGCACAAATTTTACGAGAGACAGAGGAACAATCTGAGGCAAAATTAGGGACAGTTGAGAGGTATGGGTGCAGCCCATCCCCATTTAACCCCCGGAAATAAGTCAGGGTCTCAATCTTACTCAAGGAACTAAGTTCCCCCCGGGTTCTTCCACCACTGCCAAAAAGCAACATGTACAAGTCATCTGCACGTTACGTCTAAAATGTTTTACAGTGCGTTCTATTACACCCGCAGTGCTGCAAGGAGCACTTTAATATACAGAATGCTAGCCCAACGCTTTTGAAACCTGAACGCCCCAGTGTCTTCGGAATGTCAGCGCCTTTGAAACGGGCGTAAACACGCCATTCACATGCTTTACCTTCTATTGACTCGACCGATCAATATGACCTATGCAGCCATGCACTGACATCGTCGCGATAACAGGGAATGAAAGAACTACTGACTATACCCGGCCGTGGGGGACTCAGCTATTGGAACTCCCAGCGTCCTCTATATTATCATCGCCACAGCACCACCAACTGGTAGTGGAGGACTAATATCGCCTAATTAGAAGAACTTCTGAACTACAAAAAAAAAAAGGCTTTCCATCGAATTCTGTGCGGGGAAGGGTCCGAATGTCGGCGCTCTAGCATTCAGTATCAAGCCTCTGATGCTTCTTAATAGCTTACGTCATAGAGATGGAGTGATCTGATTCGTCTTTGGCTACCTCTGACTCTAGAGTGTGCTTCGGTTGGTCAGCCGTCTGTGAGCAATTAGGAAGTAGATGGTCGGCTGTTGTAGTTGGGATAAATGTACACAGAGAAGAAAGGGAAGTAGAGTGTTCGCTGTAAACGCTGTTTAGTGGCAGAGTTAAACGTCTTGCATATTGTTGTAGCTTGCATTTTGGAGGTCAGATAAGCTCACGGAGCGGCTGCAGGTTGCTGTCGAGTTCATCGGTGTGCAGTTTCAAGTTAAACATTTTTCTCTCTCAGTTCTTAAGTTGCTTTCCTTGGGGTAGTCAGGCTTGTCTTCCTCCACGTTTTAATTTGCCGTGTTGATATTACAGTGTGTACATCAAGTAGAAGCCAATATTAGTGTTTCGATGGCGGACGAGGTTCTCTTCGAGCTCCTTCACATGGAGATAGTAGCTCATGTGAGCAAATCACAGAATCAAAATGACCAGGTAGGATGAACTTTTGGTTTTGCTGTAACCTCAGTGAAATTAAGACAAGTTATTCTGGTACCCAAAATAGTATTACTAAAGTATGTTTCAGCTATTCACTAAGGGGCATGGTGGGTATATGTCAGGTAGTAGTCATGCATTGCACTCCATATTGCATAATAAACACCCCCATATCTCTCAACTGTCCCTGATTTTTGCCTCAACATTTTCCTCTGACCATCTTAAAATTGTAGTTTCTGTTACTAAAAAGTAGGGATGTGAAGCAGCAAAAGCATGGCAAACTACTGTTACAGTCGGTATGTCTATCAGAATTATGTGTATATGTGTATATATTAACAACAATTTTGTTTAAAAGACAGGGTTCTAGACATAGGTCTTAAACCAAAGTCATACAGGTCAGGAAATTGGATGTTAGGGTTTACAACTGTTATACCCCTCCCGTACCAAACCCTACCATTGAAGTTGCACCCTCCACACACAAAAGGTCATGGGCCCCCACCCGACCCCCTCCAACTCGACCATTGCAACACCACCCCCACCCTCCACACACCAAGCGTTGGGGTGTGCCTTAGGATCGGGGGCCTAACGCTCACACCATTCCATCTGTAAGGAACCTGTCATGGCACAGTATAGGAGAATGGGGTGAGAATTGGGGCCCATGACCCTAAGGCACACTCTGATGCTTGTCACCAAGTGCTTTGCACTGTCACTTGATGCTGTTACCTTGTGTGGATATGGAGTAAACTGTTTTAACTGAACTACAACAGTTTGAAAGCTGTCTTATTGAGTGGACAGTGCAATTCCGGTGTATTTCAGAGTTTCACTACAGTTTGAATCGGCACCCCATCTTTGTGCTCCATATACTAGTGACTGCTACGATGAAAAGATACTTATAAATTGCAAAAAATGATGTTAATGCAGACATTAGAGTTGAAGAGCAAAAAGCGTACAAAGTAGGGAAATTAAAAACATTGGGGATTGGTGTATCTGGAGTGTTGGTGAATCCGTGGTGGGGTCTTCCTTGGGGTGGTCAATCCTAAATGCCCACCCCCTACATCCCAGCCCATAGACTTCTATCCAAAGCACACAGGGTGGGACAAATTGGGTAGACAGGCAGCCAAAGACCACTAAAAGAAATGATCTATTAGATTTTGAAAGTTACTGGTCAACTGGCTACCTGCCCAAAATGGGATTTTTTTGAGCCCTTGAAAGGGATAGTAACTAACAATATTGGTTCAGCTACCAGGTGTTAAAAGCTAGTGGCCAAACTGATGTGTCCCACCCTGGAAGCACAAGGTACAGCTTCAGGCCAGTGCCTCATAGTGATGCACTCTTTAAAGGTAGAGAAGTGTGGCTCATCACATGTTGCCAACAGAATCTGTTTTAGCTAGGTGACCTGCATGAAGAAAATAGATCACATCTGACCTTGTTTGCTCAGGGGAAAAGGTGGGCATTAGAGTTGACAGCTCCAAGGAAGACCCCATCACTGATTCGCCAGCACTCCAGATACCCCAAATCCTAATGTTTTTTTCATTTCCCTACTTTTGTGTGCTTTGCATTTTTCAACCCTAATGTCTGCAGTACCGTATATTTTTGCAATTCATTTCCATTTTTTCTCAAACATATAGTGAAATCCTATCCCCAGAAATGAAATAAACAGAAATTGGATTATTTCTAGCCCTGCTTCACCAACCAGCAAGTGAAATTACGCCATTACACTGTATGGTGGTACAGTGTAATGGTACAGCTACAAGTATTATAACTGATAGCCGAGAAACTGTAGCAGTATAGCCTAGAGGTTAGAGTAACGAGCTGTGAATGAGCTTGGTGCATCCAGCAGACCAGACCTGGGTTTGATTCTCACAACCTCCACTTGCATATTGTGTGACTCTGAGCAAGTCATTTAACCACCCAGTGCTCCCAGGTTGCCCCTGAAAACAGGCACTTGTGCCTAGTAGGCCTTATCCGGTTACCAAAGACTAAAAAAAAAAAAAAGCTGTCTTACCTGGGTACTGTGGATTGTGGGATGCTTGAGGGACTATCCAGTCATACTTGTAAAATAAGAATAGCAAATAGGATCACAAAGAATCGCAGCTCTTTGGTAACTAACTGGGACAAACAAGGTGCTTTAAACATAAAACAATACTGACCTGATGCACGTGGTCAGTGTCCTCCAGCACCGCTGCTGACATCAATTGGACATGTGGGTGTAAAGTGGCAAATGGGTTATTATAAGCAATAAAAGTATTGATCAGTTATGTAAGGTGGAAAAGGGCTATAGTGTTTTTTTTTTTTTTTTTTTATGGGGATGGAATTAAAGTGGGTTGGACATTAGGGTAGATACTGGTACCACGACAGCGACCCCAATTGGTGCACGGATTGGGTCATTCATGGAGGCCAGTATGGGGGAGTGTGGACAGGATTCAGCGTCCCTGGGCCCACTGTCCTCTCAGGTAGTGGGGTGGGAGGGGTAAAGTGTGATCAAAGAGGGTCTGTCTCTGTGTTTTACTTATTAACAAAATGGCGGCAGTCTAGAGAAGGATAACCAAAATGGTGCAGGGAGTGCATCGGAAAACATATGAGGACATATTATTGGAGCTCAGTATGTATACCCTAGAGCAAAGGAGGGAGACAAGTGATATGATTGAAACATTCAAACATCATAAAGACATTAACAAGGTGAAAGAGTTTAACATGTTTCAATATAAGAAAAATAGCAGGACAAGATGACACAGCAGTCCTTATCAGCTGCCGGCTTCTATATTTCTATGTTTCTAAATTTGCTCCACTCATCAACGACCAGAACAGGATTAAGCCACCTCCTGTCGCACACTCTGCAACACAGATGGGGCGACAGACTGGCATGTGGCTGACAGTTATCGGGGTAGACGTCCACCCCACCTATCCCCGTCATGGGGGAGTACCAAAGGTATGGGGCAAGTTCCAGAGATGGAATGTGACATGGCTGCGTGGTTGACGGCAGAAGGGAGCCTTTTGCATACGAACATAAGTCAAAACCAGCGGCATAAGGCCATTAGGTCTATCAAGTCTGCTCGTATTGCAGGTTCTTGGCATCAGCTACTGACCCTACCTTCTCTCTGACCAGTCTGTCCCCTTTGTCCACACACCTCTTGACTCTTATTTTCCCCTTAACTCTAGCATATTCCTTTTTGAGGCTTCCCACTATTTTCAACTAAACCAACTTCATTCGAGCACACCACTGGCCTCTCTGTGAAGAAGTGCCTCCTTGCCTCTCTCTCAAACCTCCTGCCTCCAACTTGAGACTGTCCCCATCTGATTTAATTCCCATTGAGCTTGAAGAGACAGACCCTCTTTGATCACAGTGTTTATTCCTTTCAAATACTTGAAGGTCTTAATCATGTCTCCTCTTTGTCCTCTCCTATAAGGTGTAAATTATCAGGATCTCCAACCTCTCCTCATATGTCCTACACTGCTGTCCCCTGATCATTTTGTTAGCCCTCCTCTAGACCATTTCCAGCAGTTTTATGCCCTTTTTAAAGCATGGGCACCAGTATTGCATGCTGTACTCCAGGTGTAGCCTCACTTGTGGCCTGTACAAGGGCAGTATTACCTCCTCCTGCCTACTGCTGATCCCAGCTGGCAATGCAGCCCAACATTTTATTTGCCTTTGCTTCCATGTTTCTCTGTTGTGTGGAGTGCTTCAGGTCACTACTGATTTTTACACCAGGTCCTTCTCCTCCTCGGATGCAGATCCCCCGGCTGTACTCATTCCATGAGTTTTTGACTCTAGTGTGCATAACCTTGCTCTTTTTTGCATTGAAGCAAAGTTGCCAAATCCTGGCCCACCTCTCCAGCTTTTCCAAATCTTTCCTTTGGTTCATACATACAAAGGTTCATACGAACATATGAAGAAGCCAGCAGAAGGCCTCTAGTCTGCTCGTATTGCAGGGTCCATGGCTTGAGCTACTATCCATATTCCCCCCCTCCCCACTCCCTCCATCCTCCCTACCCATGATCCTTACATTTCCCCTATGCCTATCCCAGTCTCTCTTGAAGCTGCCAACTGTCAACGAGCCCGCCTCTTCTGGCAGAGCATTCCAAGTATCCATCACACACTCTGTGAAGAAGTGCTTCCTGACCTCCCTCCTAAACTTCCCCCAGCTTAAGACTGTGCCCCCTCATGTCATGTTTGCCACTCAGCTTAAATCAACCCTCCTTATGGACCTTATCTATAGCTTTCAAGTACTTGAAGGTCCCAGTCATGTTCCCTCTCTCTCTCGCTCTGTCTCTCTCTCCCCCTCCTTTTCTCCAGGGAGTACATGTTCAGTGTCCTCAACCTCTCCTCATATGCCTTACCCTGCTGACCCACTCTCATCTTTGTAACACTCCTTTGGACCTTCCCCAGCAGGTAAATGTCCTTTTTGAGGTGTGGGCACCAGTACTGAACTCCATACTCTATATGTGGCCCCAACAGTGACCTGTACAAGGGTAGTATAACCTCCTCTCACCTACTACTGATCCCCCTAGCTATGCATCCCAGCATCTTGTTTGCCCTTGCTGTTGCATTCTTGCGTTACGTGGAGTGCTTCAGGTTACTGGTGATCTTCACTCTCGGGTTCTTCTCCTCCTCTGATGCAGATGCCTGGACCCTACCCAGGTAGTACTCCATCCTATCTATCCATACAAAGTTCTTTAGAAGTGATAAGGCACATGCCTATTATTGCTCCCTAGTAGTAATTCATTATAAATTTTCTATCTTTTTTGTTACTTTCTTATTTATTCTTCCTCTCCTCCCCTCGGCTCTGGTCTCCTCGGGAGCACCAATGAGTCATCCCCCTACAGTCCCGCTCCTACCTGGACAGTCCTCCATCGCCCATGTAGCCTCAGTTTACCCCCTTGGCGGGGATGAGGTGGGCCCCAACACCCCAATATTTTCAGTAGCGTCGGTCAGGAAGGTGGCTGCAAATGGAGGGCAAGCTCTGGTGTTCTGTCTCCACCGGAGCCGAAGGGTATTTTCCCGTTTTCTAGGGAGTGGCTAGTGCCCTGATGTCAAGGCGTTGGTACCGATGTCTGCCACTCCCGACTCCTTCTCACACTTTAGCACTTGCTGTGTCTCCAGCTTCCGCCAGAGGCCAGCCGAACGGGGACCTGTGTCCCTCCCGGGAGAGGAGAGCTGTCCTCCAGACGCTCGATCCTCTCCCTACCCCTGACCCCCAGCAACCCAGGCTCACTCCCGAACCTGGATCGCTGATGTGGTGCGAGCGGTGGCGTCCAGCGCCTCAACCCTCAGCGTCACCGGGCCGGGCAATATGTTTTCTGTCTTGATGCTGCTGATTACTATTTTGGTAGGTAGGCAGTTCCATGGGTTAACCACTCTCTATTTGAAATAAAATTTCCATTTCAGGTTATTAAATCTTTGTCCAGGGAACCTTAGGGGTGGCCTCTTGTGTTGTTATGAATCTGTTTAAAGAGGAACTGTCCCAGTTCTTTTGACTTTAGTGCATAAATTACCCCTTCTTGCATTGATTCTGGAATTGTATTTCATTACTGTCCACTGCAGTTAGTTTTTGCACCCTGAACTGCTAAAAACTGCAGGGTGTTCTAGAGCTTCTATAGCAAGCCTTGTGTTGCTGTGGGCCCAGGGTTGTACTGCTGGCATCACTATGAGGCAGAGTCAGTTTCACACAACAAAATTATACTGACAAGGCATTTGGATTTTGGCATAATGCATTGCTAGCAGGGTGTCTTGGGGAAGAGGAAATACAGTATGTGCACCGAGTACTGGTAGGTTTCCCTTGCAGCATTGTTGCAACAGCATGGTACTGCACAGTGTGAGTCACTCCTCTACCCTACAGTGATGTCATCAGGGAGCTAGCAGCCCAGCCGCTGAACAGCAAAGGCAAGTGCAGCAGGGCTCCAAAACAAATCTAGATTGTGGAAGGCAGAGTAAACCTTGGCCAAACATTACAAATGCACACACCCTTTCAGGTCTGGTACTGCATATAATGACTATAAGCAGTAACTTTTTGGACCATCACGAAAGTTCCTCTTTTTAAAGTTAAAATCCATTTTACTGAACAAGGCTGGGTTGTGGACTATATCACACATCTGCAAGAGATCCCGTCTGAGTCTGCTTGTTTCCAATTATTTTAGTGTAGACTTGTTCAGTCTGGATTCATATGGCTCATTTCTTAAATCAGATATTGATTTAAGTAAATCAATCAGTTCTGGGTCAAAAAGTTCTTTCTGTCTTTGAAAATCTCTCAAAGAATATTTGTTGTGTACAATCCATTAGTTTCCAGCCATTTCACATCTCTTCTTTTTTTATATATCCAACCTTTCAAGGTTTGCATACATCTTCATCAGGGAATAATGGCTCTGTATTAGCTGAACGAAGTGCACGCAAATCTTGATAATCCAGTAATTTTTTCGCTTTTTGTCATTTAATATAGTCTTCTTTCTCTGACTTTTATTTCCATTGTAGTCCCTTCATTTTGGTCTTTCAAAGGCTTTTTTGCTGCTTGCTGAGCGGTTTCAAACCTGTGGGTTCCTGAGGGGAGTGTGACCTCAAGCCGGGTGGGGTACAACATACAGTGTTTAACTTTCGCTGCCCATGGTTTTGACTGAAGGGGGCGGTAGGCTGCACGATCTTGTCAAACTTTAAATGTAAAATCAGGAACCCACGGGTTTGAAACACCTCAGGAAGCAGCAGGAGATTTGGCAAACTTGCTCCCTGACCTGTTTGGAAAGAGTGGATGAATGTGGAGCTTGTGATATCTTGCTGGCAAATTGTGAGTACTAAGCTGTGTATGCACCGCCTTGACTTTCTATAAAATCTTTAGTTGGTGCAGTGATCTGATCCATGTCTTGTTCACGCTTCAGTAGACTGGCCAGACGGAACAGGTCCAATTTTATTTTTACTGGTACTACACAACTTGAGAAGTACATACTCGCTGCCTGGATATCTTTATTTCTTTGCTTTTCATCAGGAAACAGCTTGGGCTCCAGGCTGCATATCTTGTTGATTTCGATCTGTATTGCTAGAACTACAATCAGCATTACAATTTCGGCATTCTGAGAGAAGACGTACTTTCCCCAACTGGTCGATCTGCTCGTCAATTTTGTAAGAGACTGGCCTACTTTAGTAGAAAACCACATTGACGTGGTCACTTTTATTTATTTATTAGCTTTTGGTAACTGGGTAAGTGCACTAGGCAACAGTCCTGCCGATTTTCAGGCACGACCCGGGAGAGTACAACAAAATAATACAGTGGTGACATCAGCAACAAGACAGTAAAAATAATACAGTCACAACAGTATGGGAGGAACCCATAAGATATAAGCAGCTAACAGTACACAATATGCTGTAATAACTAGATGAAATAAGATCTAAAAAGCTAAACAGTACACAATATGTTATAACAGACAAAAGCTAGATGCAACAAGATAGGTAACGCCTGGACATCCTCAAAACAGAAGAATGAGGTTAGTTACAGTTACAGATTCCAAGTAAATAGAGGTGAGAGAACAGTGACCGCTTAAAGGAGTGGTGGGAGGGGGAGAGTTTAACCTGGGTGGGAAGTGAGTTCCAGAAATTAGGGGCAAAATGAGCAAAGGCCTGTTCATCCATTCTAGTAGCGCATGGCTGGACTGATAGCATGGGGACAGAAAAGGACCTGAGCGAGTGGACACGTGTGATAGGGGTAAACAGGACCCTCAGGGAGGACGGGCTGGGGAGGTCTAGTGAGTGAGCTGATAAAGCAACCTAGAGAGTAAGAATGAAGGTCTTTGGGAGATAGCCAGTGTAGGCCAGAGTAGAGCCAGCAGTGATGCGTCAGTCGGGGGCAGATAAGGCAAACCTACATATATTGTTGTAGAAGTGTCCCATTTGCTGAGCACACTAGTATTGATATTGAACAGAACAGGGAGGGCATAAAGAAGTTGTGGGAGTAGCACGCCTCTTGCCACTGCTAGCCTAGCAGAGGGGGTGAGAGAGTGCCATAACCGATAGGCTGTAAATTCTGGTATTAACAGTCCGGCAGACCTCATTAATATGCAAGGAAAAATCAAGGGCAGGGTCAAGTGTGACACCAAGGTATTTGAGAGTAACAGTATTCGTAACCGGCATCCCCTCCTGACTGCAGACAAGGAGTTTAGAGGATTCTGAGTGAACTTTTTTAGATGAACCGAACAGCATAGCCTGAGTTTTACCTATATTAAGGATTTGCTGGTTAGTGGAGAGCCAGGATTGGAGAGATTGAAAGTCCCGAGTGAGGGTATGGTTAATGACAGCAACAGATTTGGCAGAATGGTAGAGCACTATATCATCTGCATACATGAGGTGGCTACTGTGAGGGGAGGTACTATGAATGTCATTTAGGAAGAGGGAAAAGAGCAGAGGGCCAAGTATCGACCCCTGTGGAACACCACGGGTAATAGGGGTAGTGGACGAAAGACTTTTGCAGTAAGAAACCGCCTGGGAGCGGTTATCCAGGTAGCTACTAAACCAGGATAGGGTGGAGTCGGAAGCACTGATGTCACTTAACTTGGACAGCAGAAGCGGGTGGTGAACCATATCAAAATCTTTGGATAGGTCAATGAACACTGCACCAGTAAGCAGGCCCTTATCCATGTTGCTTTTGATGTCACTCATGAGAAGGGTAAGGGCTGTGGTAGTGCTATATCCCACCCTAAAACCATGTTGGGAGGGAGGCTGAAGATTGTAGTTACAGAGATGCTCAGCGACCTGTCGATGAACGAGTTTCTGCAGGAGTTTACTAAGAGTGGGGAGTAGGGAGATTGGGCGGGTAGTTGGACAGAAGTTTAGCATCTCCCTTCTTGTAGACAGGAATAGTTCTAGCGGATTTCCAGATCAGGGGAACAGTAGCAGTCCTTATAGAAAGGTTGAAAAGCCTTGTTATGGGCCTAGCAAGCCAGGCCGCAAACAGCCTGATAATCCATGGGTGCAACCCATCAGGGCCAGGGCTGCCGCTAGAAGGAACAGTTTTGAGAAGGTCCAGAACATGCTTGTAGGAGACCAGAGCCAGCACCAAAGACGGAGGAGTAGGGGGAGCTGGGAGAAGAGGCCAAAGTAGGTAGAGAGGAGAAGAGGGAGTTGAAAGCATCGGCAATGGTGAATGGGTGGTTACAGTGGACATCATTAATGAACATATTAGATAGTTGTTTCCAGCTATCAGCTTTTATATTAACACCAAGCACAATGCTATTTTGCAGCAGCATAGGAGGAGTTTCCCTCACCTTTTTTGAGTTTTCTTCCTTTTCTTTGTTGTTTTTAAAGAATGTGTCAGCTATCTGTTACCTATTACCTTAAATTGCTTAGCTCAATTCTAATTTCGAATGGGTTTTGAGAGCTGTAAGGCGGAGAGGAGCGGGGCAGAACTTGGTGAGGAGGAGCTACTGCAGCACTAAAATCTTAAGTTCAATTAAATTTCCTACACATCTCACACTTAATTGTGTGCTTATCTCAGGCCCTTAAAAACAGTCTCCACAGTCTGGCATAGTTTTCTTAATCTGCTTTGCTTTAAGGGAGCAGTGTGCTCTATCCAGTCAGCAAGTTCCCTTTTGTACTTGTTAACAAATGAATTTTGAAACATTAATGACAAACTGGCCCCCACATCCACCCCAAAACAGGCTCCTACGTCCTTCCCTGAACCAGCTCCCACATCAACCATGAAACCAGCTCCCACCTCCACCCCCAAACTGGTTCCCACCTCCTCCCCCAAACCTGGCTAGCCAGCACCAAAGTACACCAGCCAGCAGCTACCCCTTTGATAAATTCTTTAATGAACATTTTTGTAACAAAAAGTGAAGTTTGTAATCCTTGTGTATCCTAACTATTCCTGAGCATATTATGGTGCTTACTTCAAGAAAGTACATTTGTGCAGCTGTTAGCCTACAGTCACAGATTTGACTTTGAATCTCACCACCACCACTTACTCACTGTTGGCACTGAGCAAGTCATTCAGATCTCTGTCGAAACGTAGGAACTGATGGCAGATAAGGACTGCTTGACCCACCTAGTCTGCCTAGTTTCCGTACCTACTGTAATACCACAGAATCTCCTTGATCTCCAGCTTTATCACCCCCAACACATACACACACAGATTTTAATTCTCTGTTTTTCATCCCCATTAGCTTTTTTTAACCTCCCTCCATCTCACTGACCTTCTCAGTGTTTATTCTTCCTCAGGTCTCACTTAAAGAGCTCCTGACGCCATTGGGATAACTTTGAAAATGGAAAATTTATATTTTCTGCAATTATCCCCCCCCCCTCCCGTTTTCATTATTACTGAAGACAGTTTCATGAAAACAGAATCACTGTCCTCTAGACTTCATCTTCTCCTGGCAATTGGTGTGCACCTGGCATCATAATCCCAGTTTATGGCATCATAATTATCGCTACAGCAACAGAATGTGATGTCATAAACAGAACTGCGATGTCAGGTGTAGGCAAGGAGCCACAGCAGATAGGGCACAAATCCTTTTACCATGCAAATGCCCTTAGTAACGAAGAAATAAAGGTAAGAATAACAGAAAGAGACATGAAATATAAAATAGATTATGTTTAAATATTACATTTTTCTAAAGTTGTCCCATAGAGTCAGGGCCTCTTTAACCTCACTTTGTTCTTAATGGCTGCTGCATCAGTTTGTGGCTTGTAAAGTGCCTTGGGATACAATGTGTATGAAATTGCCTACATAAAACCCAACTCCTTTCCTTTCAGCATGTAAGTATGACTCCGTTGTTAGCACATGCAGCTCTGGATCAGAAGGTCATGTGTTCTATTCCCATACTGGGACTTTGGCTCATACCTTAAATGCTTGCACCCAGATGCAGTATTAGGGAGATGCTGAAATATTGGGGTGCGTCATCCTTTGAATGAGATGTTGACTGAGGTCCTTTCTGCTTATCCCAATTGCTGTCCCAGTGCGTGTCCAGGTGGTGTTGCAGACTACCATTAAACAGTTCAGTCCCTGAGGGTGGCCTAGTCCTGGACTGGAGAGGTAGATTCTTGCATGACATCCCACCCATTCAGACACTGCTCATAATGCTCAGGAGAGAGCCAGCCACAAGGATCCTGTTAATCCCGGAATGGGCCAGGCCGACATGGTACTCAGTGCTCCTGATCCTGCCCAGCAGGATTCTAATGAGCCTTCCAATGAAATACAACCTATTCACTCTATCTTGTGACCAATCCCCCAGTGTCATTATCAGGATGCTGCTGATTTTATTTTCAAATTACAGACATCATCCCCACCCAACCCTCCTCTCTAACCCCCCACCCCAACACATGTAGCCCTTTTGGCTCTGGCCAGAATTTGTTAAAGATGGGGACAACATCTGCAATATGCCAATCACTAGCAACTACTCCAGTATTAAGAGACTCTTCAGAAATCAGTTTTAAAGGGCCTAAAAATAGCTTGGTGTCATCTGCTAAATAAGCAAATCTTTCCCTTATTGTCATCCCCAGTAGCATTGATGAAGACATTGACAAGCAGCAGTCTGAGCACCGAGCCCTGTGGGGACCCCACTGGTGATCTCCTTGATGCTGGAGAGCTCACCTCCCACCACCACCACTGCTGGGTCCTAGCCCTCAGACAGTTGTTCACCTACCAAGTCAACGTCTCACCAAACCCTAGATCTGCGAACATCCTGATCAACCTCTTGGGGGTTACAGAGCCAAAGGCCTTGCTGAACTCCAGGTGAAGAATGTCCACAGGAAGGCCGGCCCATCAGCACAGCAGTTGGATTTTCGCTTTCGACGCCGGCGACCTGGGTTTGGGAGCGACTCTGTCGCTGAGGGTTGTGCCGTGGGAGAAAGCTTGAGCATCCTAGAGACTGCTCGTCTTCTCCAGGGGAAGGGAGGGGTTCAAGCTCCATAGCTTGCCTGACCCTGGGCAGAGGTCTGCAGTTTGCGGTAGGGACCTGGGGGAACTGTGTGGTGGACGTTGATGCTCAATGCCTTGATGTGGGGGGCACACCACGCAGGAGAGAACAGGAAAAACACCACCGAAGCATGGGTAGACAGAGCACCGGCACTGACCCTGAGTGCAACTTCCTGCCTGACCACTGGGGGACTCAACAAAATTCTGAAGACATCGGGATGTAAGGGCCCCACCCCATACCTGCCTGGGGAGTATATCCAAGGCTCCATTGGGGAACCTCTGGGGATTCAGGTAAGGCAAGTTATGGGGTAGTACCTAGGTGTCTCCGGAAGAAGCGTAGCTCCGGGGTGAGAAGGGGATAAATAGCAAGTTTTAAAAAAAAAAAAAAAAAAAATGTCCACAGCTTGGACCCATCAAGACTTTTAGTGACCCAGTCAAAGGCACAGTCAGATTTGTTTGACACACTCTCCTTCCCATAAACCTGTGTTGCCACTCATCCTGGAGGACATTTTCTTCCAGATATTTTATTAACCTTTCCTTGGGTATGGTCTTCATAAGCTTGCATACAATTGAGGTCAGACTGACTAGTCTATAGTTTCCCCGGGTCATCTTTGGGACTGCTCTTATGTAGAGGCACTGCATGTGCCATTCTCCAGTCCTGCAGTACCACCCCCAACTCCAGAGAACTATTGAACAGGCCAGATAAGGGACCTGCGAGCTCCTCCACCAGCTCCCTCAGCAGCTGTAGGTGTATACCATCTGGTCCTGGGGATTTATCTACCCTTAATGATAGCAACCCTTTCCTCACTCTGTCCACCTCTGTCAAAATATCATGTTCTCTCCTCTCCTTCTGTCAGTGGCAACACTCCATCTCTCTCTCCCTGTTGAAGACCGAACAGAAGGTCTTGTTTAGTACTTCTGCTTTGTACCAGTTCTCTACACACCTGTCCCTTTTCTTGAGCCTAACAGTCCCATCTTCCTTGTCCCTTTTTTCACTGATATAGCAGAAAAAGGCATTTTCACCTTTTTTAATTCCCTCACCTAGCTGCAGTTGTTTCTAAGCTTTAGACCACCAGACTAGCCTACGTGCTACACTAGTCATCTTCAGATACTCTTCCTGGTCTTCTTTTATCTGGGTCCTCCTGAGAGTCTTGTAGGTTGACCTCGCATCCTTTACAACCTTTGTGCTAAACCAACTGGGTGCTTTGGCCTTTGAGTTTTTCCCCCCTTGAGCCTAGCACACTCCCTTGTAGCTACCATTATTCCCTCTTTGATGGACCACCCTTGGTACACCTTCGTGTTCCCTGGGATGCTTGCCAGTTGACTCCTTAGCAGCTCGCCCATCTTTCTGAAGTCCGCCTTTCTAAACTCTCAAGATTTTAGCTGTAGTGGGGACCTTTTCCTTGTTTGTGAGGCCTTCAGTGACCCAACCTTCATCCTGCCAGGTACACTTTCCCCTATATTTTTGCCACCGTACTTGTTCAGATACAGAGCCCATCAGGCTTCTCGACATGTACTTCAACCTCTTGTGAGGGAAGAATCCTCAGCCTGCCACAAGGTGCAGTGTGTGCACCAGAACACTGCTGTGACCCTCCCCAGGCTGGGGCTTGTGCCAAATGCTGCAGTGCTTCTCTCCAGCCTTGGCCCATTCAGTCAACTCACTGAGTTCGCACCCAAACTCGAGTCACCGGCACAGAAAGGCAGCGTGGTCCCCAGTGGGCCAACGGATAACCCTGCAAATGTTACTGATAATTATTTGTATATTTTTTTTTTTTGTGTGTGTGTGGCATGTTGACCCCAAAATGTCAACATACTCTGTTTTATGCCCGCCCCTTCTGAACATGACAGGTGTCATTTATAAAATACTGGACGAAACATAATTTCGCACAACACTGGCAAAATCACATTTGGGCCAGGATTTGAATGACAGCTTTCAGGTTCATGAGGTGGTGTGAACAAATGGCAGTGTTGAAAATTGAGGTTCAAAATATTGAAAATTACCAAAGTTATGAGTGAACATTGAAAAATGTCAATGCAGGGTTTTAAATAACTGCAAAATTGTTTAGCATTTTCACGAGCAAAACTGCTAATTAGTTTGAATAATGCATAGCTCATGTCTCAATTTGCTTAGCAACATAAACTGCTAGAAAATGCATATACCTACATTTTCGCAGTTGATTACAGTGAAAGTACTAATCTGTTTTTACAGTTATTTACCTCGATAACTTTGTTGTGTTTTGTTTTTCTTTTTTGGGGGAGGGTGTGTTAATATATTTTGACTCCAAATTTTCAGTGACAGTGGAGAATACCGGGCCACTGCTACTTGTGTAGCGTAAAGTGTTTGTGAATACAACGTGGGCTTGTGCTCGTTGCTAATTTTTGTATTGGCTTTTTTGAGTTGGGGGACTTTTCCCTCACACATCTATATATTTTTTTTTTTTTTGTGTTAGCTAACAATAAACTAATACAAAAATAACATAAATGCAGTTTTGAGAGAGATAGCGAACTTGAACTCTACGCTATTAGCATAGGTCCTGCATGGTCCGGTATTCTCCACTATCGCCAGATTTTCAACACAGTCTTCTTATGACCCCACCTCATGAACCCAGTTGGTGAAAATGTTCAAATCCCCGTTGAAACATCATTTCACGCCACACATGCAAAAACACATTTTGGCTAGGATTTGAAAAATGACAGCTGTCCCACTCATGTGGTGGTGTGAAAAAATTGCTATGGTGGACATTTGGGGTGAAAGTATTGAAAATTACTGGGGCAGCAGTAGAGTTGCTGCTCGTGATGACACTGACCCAGGTTTGGGAATGAGCCCAGCCATCAAAGGGCCAGCCAGCGGAGGTAGGCAGAGCATCTTAGCAGACGCTCTCCTCCTCCCGGGGGGGGGGGCCCCTTCCTGCTGCTGTACCTCCACCTGGTTGCACACGGGTGGTGGTGCAGTGCAGGGGATCAACAGCTCGTGGGCAGGCATAGGGAGTACGGGATTGGACTGGCTGCAACAGGTGTCTTCTGGCAGCCTATCCCCGTATGTGCTCCTGGCCATAGGCTGGGCTTCCCAGAAAACTGGAAAATAGAGGCACAGGTTTGAAGGATGAAGCCTCTGCCGGTCCACCACCTCCACCGTCTGATCCGTGCTGCTGTCCACTGGGTGGGGGTACCACCAGTCTTCACCTCCACCATGAGTGGCCAGATGTCTGCAGTGGGGGGATCGCTGTAGCGCTGAAGGCTGCCCTACCCCCAGGGGGCAAATGGGGAGGGGGGGGAGGCAGCACAATGATGTGTCATGTGTGGGCTGGTGGTCCTGGTGGACGAATGGTGGATCTCAGCTGGAGAGTAAACAAGCAGCAGGCAGCTGGTGGAAGGAGTTTCCAACCAGGCACAAAGCAAGGAAGATAAAACACTCAAACAAAAAAATTGAAAATTACCAAAGTTGCGCGCGACCGTAGAAACATTTCCATTTATGCTCATAACTTTGTTTTTTATATTTTTGACCCCAATTTTCAACATAGCCTATTTATGACCCCAGCTCGTGAACCTGGTAGGTGGAAATTTTCAGATCCCGTCCAAGAATGTGATTTGGCACAGTGATCACGAAATCATCTTTCAGGCTGGATTTGAATAATTTCACCACCTTGTTCACGAGTTGGAGTCCCAAAAAGGCCATGTTGAATGTTTGGGCAAAATACATTATGCCGCACTTACCTGTTTACATCAGTTCCTGATCTGGCATTGAAGAGTGAAGATGTGTCTCCAGTTCAGAGAGGATTATAGCATTGGACCTCCGCTTGATAAATGTGCAGGGCTCGACACATAGCCTTTCCGTATTTCCATGGAAATGCGGTTAGGCTGCAGGAAATGTTCATTTCGGTTCAGCTGTAGCAGTGTACCTCAGTTTTCAGCCGGCTGGGGGAGCGCGCAAGCAAGTGTTCTGGCTCACAAATTTTCAGGTCCCAAGTGGGTGGGTGGTACGCAATTGTGATTGCTTGGGACTGACTTTTTTTTTTTTTTTAAATCTGGTGCTCCTTTGATAGCCAGGCAGGTCTTTTTACCAGCGCGACCCATGTGATCACAAAATAAATGCACATGTGATCACCGTTTAGCTGACTTCAGTGATTGGTTGCCCAGGAGCCTTCCTGCCGAACTGACCGCGAGAGGCATCAGAAGTCAGTTGGTGGGGAGAGAGGAAGAGCTTGCATCGCTTCAGTTAAAGCGGGCAGAGTTTGTTTTTTCTTCCGGAGCTAAAAAAAAAAAAAAGTAAATGCACAAATCCTGCATTGATTGCGTGCATTGCAGTCAATGAGAGCTGCAGCACTGATAGAACTGAAATTTTCCAAAGGGGAGTAGCCGTGGGTCGTGACTCAGTATAAAGAGGGAGAAATAAAATAGTCACAACGTTGATTGATCTCTGAGTGCACAGCAGTCAGTGAGAGCTGCAGCACTCGGAGAACACATCAGAAGTTGCTGTGTTAAATTTTGCTGAAGTCAGGAGTGGAGGAGGAGTGGACTGGGGCATGGGAAGAAGAAACAAAAACACACTGAATTTAATTTGAGCTTCGCTGTGCAAAGACTGGTTTGTCTAGTGGGGGGTACATGCAGTAGGCAGATCAGTAGCTTTCTAAGTTGTGTGAACAGGCAGACCTTTTTGAATTAAAAGGGACTCTGCTGTGGTTTAAAAAAAAAAAAGTCAGAAAGGGGTACAGGGTGACTGTGAAAAATAGACTGCTGCAGTGTGAAAGAAAAACACTCATTTGGATTGCCATAAGGGGGGGAAAGGGGGAAAAGACAAGTGTCCTCAGAATTTTGATCTGTACTACTGGTTTAGCCCTAGTACAGTAGAGAGACCCCTTTGAGGAAATGATTCTGTAAACTTCAGTTTAAAACGAGCAAAAAAAATATACATTTTGGGTGCTTACTGAGCTCTGAATTCATTGCCCTGGGTACACTTCAGGGAAAGCCCTGTGAGGATTATTAATCTGAGCTTCAGTGACTGGTCTAACAGCCCTTCAGCTGTGTCTGCTCCCTGAGTGCCCTGCCTACAGTAAGGGGAATTTTGGGGAGGTTCTCTATGGAGTTAGTGTGTGTCAAGTAAGCAGTAAGACACGACAGGGTGTGTGTTGAACAGATATTACCGCATGCCCAGGGGCGTAGTAAGGCACGAGGCCCTGCTGAGTGCCTTCAGCCCCTGAAAGTGCGGTAATATCTGTTCAACACATATACCCTGGAGTGTTTTATTGCGCTTATAAAATGTTTGTGTTTTTTTTTTTTTAAATATTTGTCACCTTAAAAAATATTACTGAACTGAAAAAAAACTGAAATCATTATGTTAATTTGAGATAAAATAGTCCTTCCGCCTACTAGGTGGTGACATCATTGTCTTCTGACACATTAACATTTGTACTTTTGTTGGCCCCCCCCCAACCCCATGTCCTGATCGAGAGAACAAGTGTGGTTAGGAGAGGAAGTAACAGGTTGCGCCGCTTGCAATTAAAACAAAAAAAAAAAAAAAAAAAAGGAATAAGGGATGCAGATTTGTTTTTGTTGTTTCACTTAAATGTACTGGGATGGAAGCACAGTTTACTATGAGACGGCACCCCGTTCTGGTCTATTTCCAGTTTTGTGCGGCAGCAAGCTTCAGTCTCGCTGAACTAGATGAATGCTTTATGCAGGATAAAACGCTGTCACGCTGCTGCTCTCTGATTTTGACTTCTAGCGGAGACAAGGTTTGGAGCGGGATTGTCAGGATGATATTCACTCCCTCTCTTACCAAGACTAAAAACAACGGCGGCCTTTAAAAAATTAACGTTCCACTGACACATCTTAACATTCCCTTTGGGTGCATTGATTTATTTGCCTGCTCTTTTTTTTTTTCCCTATGTATAATACCTATTTGACTCTTCCTTTCTGGCCAATCATGATGCTTCTTTTTACATGCCCATTTTATAAACAGAAATACTAGTTCCTGCTTCCTGCCCTACACTGGGGGATCCTATAGTTGGAAATCTGGTTGGGGCTTTCTGTGTTGTTCAAAAAAAATATATAAATCTATAATTCCTGCATTCTAAACTACTCTCTGCCCTACCATAAGGGGATCCTTGTGGTGAGATCTCTGTCTGAGACTGTGTGTGTGTGTGTGTGTGTGTGTGTGTATTGTGTCTGTGTCTGTCTTGTATCAAAAAAAAAGAAACATAATTCTTGCATTCTAAATTGCTCCTGCCCTATACTAGGGGATCCCCATCCTAGTTGTGTGGAAATCTATCTCGGAGCTTTCTGTGTTTAAAAAAAAAAAAAATAAATCTATAATTCCTGCATTCTATGCTGCTCCCTGACCTACAGTAGGGGATCCTAGTTTGTGGAACTATCTGGGGCTTTCTGTGTGTTTAAATAAAGCTCGAATTCCTGCACAGCAGTCTAAACTGCTCCCTTACCTACACTAGAGGGCAGCAGCGGCTCTAGCCACAAATGGTTACCAGGGCACAGCTGGGGCACAACAGATGGCAGTCAGGGCACTGATATATTGTTACTATGGGGGAGGTTCTGCACTATATGGGGCACCAACTGGGGCACAGTATTTTTTTACCGGGGCACGTGCCCTGGTGTAGAGCCACCACTGCTAGAGGGTCCTAATTTGGGGAACTATCTCAAAGCATTCTGTGTTTAAAAAAAAAAAAAAAAAAAATAATAATAAAATAAAGCTCTTAATTCCTGCTTTCTAAAGTGCTCCCTGCCCTACACTAGCTGGGGATCCTAGTTGTGTGGAACTATCTTGGGGCTTTCTCTGTGTTTAAAATAAATAAATAAATAAATAAATAAATAAATAAATAAAGCTCTGATTCCTGCATTCTAAAGTGCTCCCTGACCTACACTAGGGGATCCTAGTTTGTGGAACTATCTCAAAGCATTCTATGTGTTAAAAAAATAAATAAATAAAATAAAAAATGAAACTCTAATTCCTGCATTCTGCCTCCCTGCCCACATGGAGTCATTGTGACAACCTGTGTCAGTGCAGCTTGTCTGGATTTAAACAAACAAAAACATTGCTAACTGTAATGCCACGTTAATTTACCCTATAGTCCCCTATGAGAGGTGACTGCTCTGACTGATCTATTTGTGATCATTTGTTCTGATTAAAAGAAAGACATACACACAAGTTGGTTTAAAGAATCTTTAACAAATAAAGTTCTGTTTCGCAGATCAAAAGCATGTCATTTCTTAGATTTGGTTTTACAAAGAAAATACTGTGGAATTGCCACTGCCAGGTCCACCATCTTCCTCCACCGAACCTGACAGCTGCAGATTCCCTGACAGTAGTTCCGTGCCTTTTGTGGAGGCAAGTACAGTGAAACCCGTCCACCCACCAAAAAAACAATGTTTGGACGCCCAAACCAAAGAAAAATGTCACAAAAAGAAAAACAGTATAAAAACAAAGAACCAGACACTTTCAAGAGTCATGGAAAAAAGACAGAGAATGGCTTTTAGTAAATAATGACCGAACTGAGATGTACTGTGAATACTGCAGAAAAATATTTCCAAATGACAAAGGTTCATTTGTGGTTGGACGCAAAATCTTTATGCTGGGCACAATAAAAACACATGAAACGAGTCACATTCTTCGCGAGTTAAGCAGCCGTATTGCTGCTTAATGACACCCTAGCAAAAGCCCAATTGTCAGGGGGTTGCTATCAATGGATAAAGAGACAACAGAAATCATGACCCTAAGGTTCTTGACCGCTTTTAAGGTCGCTAAAGCAGGGCAACCATTCACAAGTTTCGTACAAGACATGGAACTACTGTCACAGATAGGGAAACAGGAAAAGATTGGATTGAGGTACACCAGTGACGAGGCCTGTGCCAGTTTTATTAAATTCATCAGTAAGGATATTAATGCACAACTTACAGAGGGACCTACAAAAACTAGAGGGGTGGTCAAAGGTCTAGCAGTTAAAATTCAACACCAAAAAGTGCAAGGCATTGCACCTAGGGAAAAGGAACCCCAAGACGGAGTACTGGATGGGTGGGTGGGGTCAGACTTAGCACTACAGAAGAGGAACAGGATCTAGGAGCTATCATCAGTAACTCCATCAAACAAGCCAGTGCAACAAGGCCTATAGCAAGGCTAACAGGATGATGGGTTGTTTCGGGAAGGGTATAGATAGCAGAAGAAAAGAGAGAGTACTTCCCTTATACACACAGATCCCTGTTGAGGCCTCACCTGGGGTACTTTGTCCAGTTCTGGAACCCTCACCTCAGAAAGGACAGGGATAGGTTGGAAACAGTGCAGTGTAGAGCAACACAAATGATTCGGGGCCAACAGGGCAGATCCTGTGAGGAGTGCCTCAAGGCACTAAATATGCATCCACTGGAAACCATATTAAGCTTAGTATGCAATACAAAAAAATACATAAAAAATAATCATTGGATAGAAAAGTATCTACATGCTATTAAAATTTCTAAGTATTCATTATGGTACGCAAAAAACAGTTGCACCTTTGAATTCAAGTTTTATGTTACTGTTCTTACAGATCCAATACATAGGAAAAACTATACATGCTTCAAACTTGAAATCTTCCAAAGTAATGTTTTGCTTGTTAGATACAGAAAGTACTCACAAATGCCCTAAATTATTGTTGCCCTTATGGAGACAAAGATCATCTCTTACACGTACTATGGCATTGTCCCTGGTATGATAAAACCCGCAGACATTGGCTTATATCCTATAGGTTCCCAACAGTGCTCCTTAGGGGAAGGAATGCTAACAAGTATCATAATGAACACAGAGGATGAGGATAGTTATAAGAATGGCAAATTACTTTTTGGCGATCTCGAAGATAAAGAAGGGGAAAACATTACAATAGTGCGGACTATAGCAGATGAAATGGGATTGAGGGCTATGACAATATTGACGGAAGAATTGTACTGAAATCGGTGTATTTTTATCTTGTCTGTGGCATTAGGCATATATATTTGTCCATATTTATTTATATGTATCTACTGCTATATATATATATATATATATATATATATATATATATATATATATATATCTGTGTGTGTAACGATATCGTGTTTTAAATCATTTGTAAACAAGTTGCAAAACTTTGTAATGGCTTGAGTCAACAAATGAAGATACTACTACTATTCACTGGAAACCAGGAGGAGAGGGGAGCTATGATAGAGACTTCAAGTTCCTTAAAGGAATTAACAAGGTAAATGGGGGAGGGATATTTACCCTGAATACCAACTTATGGTCACAAGTGGAAATTAACAGGAGGGATTTGAGGAAGTACTACTTTACAGAAAGGCTGGTTGAACCTTGAAAAAGTCTGTTGGCTGAGGTGGTGGGTGCAAACACAGTCAAGGAATTCAAGCAGGCATGGGGTAGAATGACGGGAATAGTGGTCACCTGGAGCAACAAGACCAGGGAGGAGAATGGGGATAGGATGGAGAGGGTTAGAACCCTGGTCTGGAGGGACAGTAGGTTTCACGGAAGGTTCCAGGAATTATTGGGAATATGGCAGACTGGATGGACCTCCGGTCTTTTTCTGCCATCGTGGTCTGTGTTTCTATGAATTAGAGGTCTCTTTTAGAAACATAGAATTTAGCGCCAGATAAAGACCATTTGGCCCACCCAGTCTGCCCATTTTTCCCTGCCAGTCCTATCATGTCACCGCAGACCTTACTTGATCTGTGTGTATTGCATCATGACTAGGATGTACATATTGAGGTCCCCCTGTCTCTCCTCAAAGGGCTTCTGATGCAGCCCTTGCACCATTTTAGTTGCCTTCCTCTGAACAGCCTCCACCCTGTATCCTTCCTGAGATGTGGTCTTCAGAACGGGACACGGTATTCCAGGTGGGATCTCACCAGTGATCTATACAGCGGCAACTCTACCTCCCTCTTTCTGCTGGCAGTACCACTCAGTATGCACCCCAGCATCCCACTGGTGCTATCCACTGCCTTGTTGCACTGTCTTGCCACCTTGAGGACATCAGATATGATTACCCCAGGTTGCTTTCCTGTTTGGTGACCATCAATGCCTCTTCTCCTATTTGCACTCCGCCTCTCAGTTTCTGTGGCATAGGTGCATGATTTTGCAACATTTCGCATTGAAACCCAGCTGCCATGCCCTGGACCATTCCTTGAGTTGTCTTCGGTCTCTGTGCATTCTTTCCACCCCCTCTGAAGTGTCTATGCTATTGCAAATTTTAGTGTCATGTGCAAAGAGGCATACCTTCACTTCCAATTCATCTGCAGTGTCACAAACACATTAAAGAGGTCCCAGTACGGAACTCTGAGACACCCAGCTGGTCATCCTCCCTTCCTCAGCATGAACTCCATTTACCACCACCCTCTGTCACCTATCCATTAACCATTGTATCGGGAGAATGCAGTAAAACAGGAAATATTTATTACCCCAACTCATACATCAGAAAAGTTAGAAATATAAATAAGGAGAGTACCAAGATTGCCGACCGAGACCACTGCCTGTGAGGTGGACTGAATTATTTTTTTTGTGGTCCTACAGAATCTAGTTGCAATTTTTCAAGGCTATGAAGTAATGACTTGAAAGCAAAAAGTATCCCTCTCTTCATTGTCCTGTGAAGGGTTCGCATTTCCACACATACAGCCTCTTTGAGAAACGGTTATGGCCAGCTTCTGAGCCCAGGAACCCAAAGTGTAGCTTTACAATAGAATCTGTGCTAATTTTGGAATCTTTGAATTAGAACAAAGTTCTAACTGTGCACTCTGATCACACTTCCCCAACAGTCCGATTTGTTTCTCCGTTTGAAGAGAGCAGTCACGCTGAAGTACACCTCCACTCTTCTGGCCTCCAGAATGGTTTAGTGTTGTTATTGCTTTTAAAAATATTATTTTGTTCTTTGTTCACTGCTCTACATTAGTCAGGTTGTTTTTGTGTTATTTAGCTGTCATTTCTATAGCTTCTCTGGTTCTCTTTCCGTTCCCAGGAACCACAGAAGGCTGCAAGTTAACACAGTTCCCTTCCTTCGGGGAACCATTTTCTTGTAAAAATATAATGCCCTGGACATGAAGGATGCATACCTACTGTACGTATCACTTGCCACAAGTGCAACAGGCAGTAGTTCCAGTTCATGATGGAGGATAACCATTATCCATTCGAGTCTTGCCCCATGACTTATCCTTGGCACTGCAGGTATTTACCAAATATGAGGTTTACATGTCCATTTCAAAAAGTTGTCAGAGCAGTTTGGTTCCCTTTGGTGGGAACTGCAACTCGTATAATGAAAATTGCTTGATAAAGCAAGAAAAGAAAAAAAGTTTATAGTAATAAAATTTTATCACCACCTTCCTCTTTGTGCTGGTTATACCCTTCCCTATGCATCCTAGCATCTGACTGGCTCTTTCCACTGCCTTGTCACACTGGTTTGCCACCTTTAGGTCATAAAATATGGTCGCCCCCCAGGTCTCTGTCCTGTTTTGTGGTTATCAGTACCATTCCACCAATCTTGTATTCCACCCCTGGGTTTCTGTGCCCCAAGTGCATGATTTTGCACTTCTTCTCATTGAAACTTAGTTGCCACACTCCTGACTATTCTTCAGACTTTACTAGATCCCTAGTCATCCCCCCTGCCCGGAGTGTCTATTCCATTGCAGATTTTAGTGTCCTCTACAAAGAGGCATACCTTCCCCTTCTAGCTCTTCTGCAATGTCGCTTGTAAAGACATTAAAGAGGACTGGTCCCAGTACTGATCCTTCTGGCATCCTGCTGGTTACCCTTCCTTCCTCTGAGCAAACTCTGTTTACTGCCACCCTCTGTCTCCATACCCCAACCAATTCTTTACTCATTTTACTACTTTTGGAGCCATTCCCAGGCTGCCCAGCTTGTTTACAAGCCTCCTATGTAAAACAGTGTTAAAGGCCATACTGAAATCTAGGTAGGCAACATCTATCCCTCCACCCTGATCTACTTCCCTGGTCACCCAGTCAAAGAAATATATCAGACTTGTTTGACATAAACCCCCAGTGAATCCATGCTGTCTCAGAAGCAGTAAACTACTGGTTGCAAGATATTCCAGTTTCTTTTAGCAGTTATTCTATTATTTTCCCCACCAATGAAGTCAAGCTGACCAGCCTGTAATTACCTGCCTCATCCTTGCTACCACTTTTGTGAAGTGGGACTACATCTGCTCTCCTCCAGGACCATGCCTGTCTCCAGTGAGTGGTTGAACAGGACTGTCAGAGGTGCAGCCAACACCTCTCTGAGCTCCTTCAGTATCCTTGAATGTTTATGGGCAAAAGATTGCATGCCTCTGCATCCTTAGACCTAAGAACTGCAAACTACTATGCATACATATCTGAGTAGCCTGTGGAAATCTGCTGTCTACACCATTCAGGCTGTGTGATGGTTCTGCCAAGACTTCCTTGCTTAAAGCCACCTCAGCAGGTGTGCATACTGAAAAGCACCTGTCATACTCTGCATATGATGCTTCTGCTAGGGCTGCTGCCTCTGACATATGCCTTTGAAGATGTTCCTGGCTTAGTGTAACTGTATTTGCTACTGATTTACAACAGGCTGTGCTAAATGCCCCTTTTATAGGCTCCAGGCTGTTTGGGAGTGATGTTGAAAATGCTCTATGTGAGCTTCAATCCTCCAGAATGACTTTAAGGTCGCTCAAATCATTGACCCCTTACCCCACCAGGGTTTGTGGTAGTGGCTCATTTCACAAGTCTGCTGCCTGTGGTGGCCATGCCTCCCGTCAGCAGCCTTGTGCACTAAACCATTGCCATGGTCTCATCCCAGTGGCCATGCAAAGGCACCAAAAGCAATCAAGGAAGTGCCCCCAACACCCCAGGTGCCTTCTGACTCCCCAGTTCCTCCCCCTCCACTGTTGCCTCCAGGGTACAGGTGCAGGGGTGGATCTAGCAGTATAGCCTAGAAGTCAGAGTAATGAGCTGTGAATAAGCGTGGTGCATCCGGCAGGCAGACCTGGGTTTGATTCCCACAACCTCCACTTGCATACTGTGCGACTCTGAGCAAGTCATTTAACCTCCCCAGTACCCCCAGGTTGCCTCTGAAAACCGGCACCTGTGCCTAATGGGCTTTACCCAGTTACCAAAGAATAAAATTAAAATCTGCCAAAGTGGCGGAAGATCATGACAGACAAGTTGATCCTGGAAAGATGAAAAAAAAGGGCATGCTATGGAGTTGCTGTCTTCCCCTCCAGTTCATCTTCTGCCTCCTTGTCATTATCCTACAGGCCTCTTGTCCATTCTTTTGGAGGAGGTTCGGTTGCTTATACACAAACAGGCTATTGGACATGTTCCTCTCCAAGAAAGGAACAAAGGTTTCTAGTCCAGCTACTTCCTGGTTGCCAGATGGACAGGAGATCTGCATCCTGTATGGGACCTGAGAGACCTAAACCTGTTCAAGTACAAAACATTTTGGAGAGTATCTCTTCAGGCTTATCCCCCTGCTGCAAAAAAGGTGATTGGCTGTGTGCCCTAGACATGAAGGATGCATACCTACTGTACGTATCAAAATTCACAAATGTGGTAGTAGTTCCGTTTCATGCTGAAGGGTAGCCATTATCCATTACAGTCTTGCCCTTTGGCTTATCCTTGGCACCATGGGTATTTTCCAAATGCCTAGCAGTTGTTGCAGAGGCTCTTCATGGAGAAGAGTTTGATGTATTCCTTTATCAGGATGATGGTCTTCTTGAAGCTCATTCAGAGAAGTGATTCTATAAACATTGTCCAGAACAAGATGTTTGTTAGAGGAACTGGCTGTCACGGTGAGTGTACCAAAATCTGCACTCATTCCTTTGTTAGCACCTCCAGTATATCAGTGTGTTGCTTGATTCGGTGGTGGGCAGTACCTTCCTGTCTGCATACAGGATGGAGGCCCTTGTTGCCAAAACCCAACCGATTATACAGAAGCCATTATGTGTCAGCCTGGACAATGTCATATCTGCTAGGGCTGTTGACTGCAGCCATCATCATTCACTTTGCCCATCTCCATATGCGCATACTCCATTGGACACTGGTTATAATGGAATCAGCTGATGGATGAGATACAGTAGAATGAATGATCCTTGTCACATCACCTCTTCACTATGCTCTAGTATGGTGGATGGGCCACCGAAACCTGTTTTAGAAGGTATTCTATTCTTTTCCCCAACTCCCATCCAGATCCTCACAGTGGATGCCTCAGGGTCCCGTTGGGGTGCCCATCTTAGGTCCTTTCAGAATCAAAGGTCAGGGTCCACTCTGGAGTCCAATCTCCGTATCAATATTCTGGAGATGCCGGCTGTTCTGCTTGGACTGTAGGCCTTCTAAGAGCATCTCCGCCCCAGTCCCCTATTGATTTGGACAGATAATGTCAGTATCATGCACAACATGCACAAATAAGGGGGTACTCACTCTTAACCACTGTACAGGGAAGCAATAAGAGTGCGGTACTGGGCCATGTCCTACAGCTGTCAGACGTGTTTCTACCAAGTGTCCAAAATGTCTTGGCAGACAGGCTGAGCAGGTCTCAGTCCCTGGTACACAAATGGGAACTACTGACATTTGTGGTAAAAGACCTCTTCACAAATGGGGTCATCCAGAGTTGAACCTGTTTGCGTCCCCACACAACAAAAAACTGCTGCTTTTTTGTAAGCTCGCTCCAGTGCCTGGAGTGGTTTTTTTTTTGGCCAGACATATTGTCCCTATTCTGGAAAGGGAGGTTCCTTTATGCCTTTCCTCCAGTTCCTCTCATTTAGAGTGTTCTTCTCAAGCCGCTGGCTGAGCACATCACCCTAATTCTTGTCTCCATTCCGCATCTCAGATTTGGTTGTCAGTTCTGCAGTATCTAGCAGTGGAGCCTCCTATTCTGCTTCCCCTTGTTGGAGTCTGCTATCCCAGACTCGAGAGGATCTGTGATGCATCCAGACCTGTGGTCCCTGCATTTGCATGCTGGTCTCCTGAAGACATAGCCATTTCCCCTTTTAAGGTTCTTCCTAGGTGGCAGATATCTTTCTTGCAGTTAAGCCTTCTACAAAACACTCGTGCTCTTTGAAATGGCAGCGCTTCTCCATATAGTGTGGTTACCACTCAGTGGACCCATTTACGTGTCCTGTCTATACTGTAGTGGACTACCTTCTGTCTGTAGCCAGCTCAGTTCTGCAGTGCTTATCCATTAAGGTGCACTTGGCTGCCATTTTGGCTTTCCATGCCTTTACTGGTGGGCACATGGTGGCACAACTAGTATCCCACACATTTCTAAAGGGTATTCTACACATGCCCCTCAATTTGTAAACTGGTTCTACCTTGGGGCTGCAGTTGCACTCTGGAAAAATTTACTTTGGCTCCATGATGAAGCATTTCCTTTCATGAAAAATGCAATTTTTGGTTGCCATGACTTTTGGTAGGATTTCTGAGTGTCAGGCAATGATGTTTGAGCCTACATATTTGATTTTCCACAAGGACAGGGTGTCTTGGCAGACCAGTCCTTGTTTTCTACCTAAGGCGGTGTCTGGTTTTATATTGAATCCAAACTATACACCTTCCTGTGTGTTGTCTTGGGTATACCAGCAAGGGTGAGGCATTGCTCCATACACTTGATACACATACAAAACTGCGTTTCTCTCTTGATCCCACTGAGAACTCCAGAAAATTCTCTAAGCTTTTTGTTTCATTTGCCCCTGGGAAAGAGGGCACCCCTGAGTCCAAACACTGCCTATCCAAATAGCTGGCTAACTGTATTGTGCTTTGTTATTGGAGGTATGGTAAGGAACTTTCTGATGCTGTGAGTGGCCTCTCAACATGTGGTATGGCCACTTCTTTTGCTTGCTTTTAGAATGATTCTGCAGCAGGCGTATGTACTTTTGCCATATGGAGCACTATGCATACTTTCACTAAGCAATGCAGTCTAGACACTGACTCTCATAGACTTACTGACTTTGGTCTTGCAAGGCCTTCTATCCTGATGTAATGTAGGCATACAGAATCACTCTTAGAAGAAGATTCGAAACTACTGCCCAGAGAACTATGCTTATTGTAGTGGTTTGAATGCATATCAGGGATTTAATCATGGAGGCTGTATGGAAGAAGGGACAAACTGTTTTGGAGGATGGAAGCCTTTTCTCCATCTATCCTGATTTAAACTATTCAACATCAGTGTTTTTCATACAACCTTAAGGTCTTTTGGGGTGAATCACTCATATACCAGCCAAATTTAAAATTTATTCCAGCAAGCAATATATGTGTATATATTTTTTGCAAATAAACTTTGTTAATGCACCAGTTAGGGTTCAGATTAAAGCAACAAAAATAGGGAAATATGGTCCCCAACCCTAACACCCCACCCCCACCCTACAGGCAACTAAGGAAAAAACATTATAGTTTCACCTCTCCAGAGTCTTCGCAAATCAAGCCTGGGGTGTTCCTTGGGGTTGTCAACCCTAACACTCACTCCATTCCATCAGTAAAGAAGCTGAGATGTGTAGACTGTATGAGAATGGGGTGAGAGTTGGGGTATACAACCCCAAGGAATACCCCAGGCCTGATTTGCAAAATGACTCGGGAGAGGTGAAATTGTAATTTTTGTTTTCCTTTTGCTGCCTGCAGGGTAGGGTGCTAAGGTTGTTAACCGTAACACCACTTTTCCCTTTTTTTGCTTCAGTCTGTACCCTAACTGGTGCATTAACAAAGTTTTACTAAGAATTTCCTTACTTTTTGATAAAGTATAATCATATCCTTATTCACGTAAGTCCTTTCAGAACAGACGCTGCACTTCTATTCCTCCACAGATGATTACGTCCATGTTGGTGCAGAGGACCCTGCACTTCAGTTTCTTCCAAAAAGCAATTAATTTGGTTGAATGGCTTGTTGAACTTCCAATATTATCCTATTGGAATTTTGATGTTTTAAGTTTTTATGTTTTTTTTTTTTTTTTTTTTTTTTTTTTTATGGCCCCTAATTTGGGGGGGGGGGTATCATGTGTTGTTCTTGTAGTACTCTTTACAAAATTTGTTTTAATATATAGATTGTCCCTTAAGTGCAGATACTGAGGGAGTTATGGCTTGTTGTAGTTGAAATGTGGGAAACAAAAGTCCAAATAATTTTTTCGAATGAAGGCATCCTTTTTCATATAAAAGGAAAAAAACATATGAAAAAGGATTCCTTCATACGAAAAAAGAATCAGAAAGAAAAGTCCATATTCTTTTTCATGACTTGATTTCCTTTTTTCATGTGGCCATACGAAAAAGGAATTGGTCAATAAAAAGGATCCTTCATACGTAAAAAAGACTTTGTAGTTAGTTTTCTTTTTTCATATGAAGGCCCCAGGGGGAAAAAAAACATGCAAAAAAGGATCCCTTCACACAAAAAAGAACTGGGGAAAAAACTAGGCCCTAAATGTTTTGTTTTTTTTCCATAGTAGGGTACCCTGCTTTGTATGAATGAGAAAAAAAAAACATACGAAAAAGGATTCTTTCATATGAAAAAAGAATGGGGGAGTGCGAGTAAGTCCAAATGCTTTTTTTGGTATGAAGGGATCCTTTTTCATATGTTTTTTTTCGTTCATATAAGAAAGGATGCCTTCGTACAAAAAAAAAAAAGATATTTGAAAATGTTTAAAAAAACACATTTCTGGGTCATTTTTCCAAAACGTAACTGCAGAACCCATCTAACGGGGTCCAGATTAGCAAAATACATGTGTTGGTGTCTCTGCAGGATATAATTTTTTATGGGTTTTCAAAACAATTTTGGGGAAAAAAAATGGAAACAAGATAGCAGCCATACGATTAAGAAATTTTTCCTCATAAAAAAATGATTACCCCCATATGAAAATGATCTTTTTCATGTGGACCAAATTCTTTTTTTTTTTTTTGGTTCCAAGCAGACCTGGGTTTGAATCCCACAGCTCCTACTTGCTTATGTGACCTTGAGCAAGTCACTTAACTTTCTTGTGTTCCCAGGTCACACCTGGAAACTTGCTTTGGCTTAGTGTGCCTTTCCTGGTTAAACAGACCCCCACCACCAGAAGACCATACTGAGCATGCTCAGAATCAAAATGTTAAAATCTTAAATTTTGGAATGGATTAATATTTTTTCACCAAACCAGGAAAAGGCAGCGCTGTGGATCAAGCCCTTGCTCCCCTGAAAATTTCAGTGCAAAATTCCAAACTGGGAACTAGGCAACGCCAAAAAATTTTTAATTTTTGTTTCACTGTCTGTATCTTGAAATTCTCACATCTGATGAGAATGAAACTGGGCAAGTCAGGAGACTTTTCCCCCAAGACTGCACATGCAAAACTTTGTGCGGATCCGTTGAATGGTTGCGAAGATATTGAAGTGCAAAGTTTAGGGTTTAACATAGACACTCCTGATCAGCCCTAACTATAGTGGCAATACCGCACCAGTATAATGTATATTTATTTACTGATGTTATTAAATATTTTGGAAACTGGAGAAGACACAGTGAGCCAAGGCTCGTTTCGAGTTGCGACCTGGGGGAGAACAAAATACGGACATAAGGCATTACAAACATCCGAAGTGCAAAAATACAAAGTACAAAATATATGGGCAGTCTTAGTGAGGAGATAAAGTATGAAGCCCCACATGAAATGACAACAGTATGAAATTATACATTGAATACAGTGAACAGAGCATGAATACAGTACTTTGATGTGCTGACCTTTGCGTGCTAGAGTGTATACAAATTAAGCACTGCACTGAATAGAGAGCTGCCTAAGGGCCAGGAGCTCCATTTGCTCAGCTTTTAGGGAGTCACAGATGGGCGAAGACAGGAAAATCTGAGCAAAAGGATGGCAGGTTCAAGGGAGGAATGACAGTATGGGGGGGGAACAGGAGTATGCCTTAGCTGGCACCTGAAGGTATGGAGAGAAGAGATGACGGGAAATGGGGAAATAGTAGGAGAAAGCAGATTGACCAGCAGAGGAGTGAGGATTGGGAATGGAGAAGGTGCAGAATCCCTGGAGTGTAGCGAGTAGGAAGAAAGAGAGTCAAACCAATATTTGGCAATCATGGAGGAGCAATGGGACTGGTGACATGAGAGAGAGAGAGAGAGAGAGCAGTGGTGGGTGTGGAAGTGGAGTGTCAGTAGCGAAACTGGAGGCATTACAGAGGATGTCCAGTCTGGCAAGGGAAGGGGAGGGAGCGGTGCCATAGACCATATCTGTATATTGGAAAACCAGGAGTACCATTTTGATTACCAGCTGCTGGTGAACCTAGTGGGAAAGGCAGTCCTTGTTGCGGTACAAAGCACTGAACTTTTAAGTTTGGCATGGATGGCGTCCGTGTTGGCAGAGAAGTCAAGCTTACTATCTAGCCCCACAGCAAGGTAGTTTAAAGAAGGGACAATCTTCATGTGGTGCCATCCATGGTGGAGAAAATGGGGGATGTTGAGAGCCTTGCCAGTTTCTGGCTGGTGCCAACGGTCATGGTCAGTCTTCTTGGTGGTAATGCTGAGCTGGTTGGCATGGAGCCTGCACAACACATTGTGGAGGTTGTGCTGTAGCAGGTGTTACACAAAGAACAGTATTTTGCATGGTCAACTTCTTCCCCTACTTCTCCTTCTGTCAAGTCTCCCCATCGGCAGTTTTGAATGCATTGATCTCCTTAAACCCTAACAAAGGTAAATGCCACACCGGTCTGGATTCTAAGATGCTCTACCTAGCTGCCCCTGCAATTGCCACCCCCCCCCCCCGGCTGATCTTACAATCTTTCCTTCTCTCATTCTCTCTTGCCTCAATTCAATCGGAATGGAAACATGTTACTGTCGTCCCATTCCCAAAGGGAAGTGTCTCCCCTGACCCTGGCAACTACCATCCTATTTCCCTCCTCCCCATTCTGGCGAAACTTTAAGAGAAACTAGTCCTCTCCCAACTCTCCTCTTTTTCTCAACTCCTCCTTCTTCTCACCCTTGCATTCTGGCCTCAGGAAGTCCCACTCCACAGCCACCTCACTCCTACAGATCACCAACTTCATCTTGGATGGGATGGACAAGAGTCACATCACCTCCTCTATTTTTGTAGACCTGGCCAAGGCATTCGACACGGTTTCTCATGCCATCCTGCTAGATGAGCTGTCCACTGCTGGGCTATCTCCCTAGGCCACCAGTTGGTTCCACTCCTACCTGGTAGGCCAATACTAATCCGTCAGAATTGGTGGTTCCACCTCGCCTTCCCTCCTAGTTACCATCGGAATTCCCCAAGGCTCGGTCCTTGGCCCGATTCTATTTTCCATCTTCCTAAATGACCTGCCCACTCACTTCCATTCATATGTATACGGACGATACTGTCTTGTATGCTTCTGGCCCTTCAACTGCTGAGGTAGCGACCTAGTTGCAGCAGGACTTCACTGAAGTCAAGCTCTGGTTTCTAGCTAACCAGCTATTCCTCAATACCAAGAAGACTTGTCTCCATGACCTTCGGCATGAGGCAGGGACTCTCTCGGCTTAAAACCACCCCCTCCTTCCACATCCTGGACGGGACTACTTTGGAGGCTTCCCCCTCCTTTAGATATCTTGGGATCTGGCTGGACCAGCATCTTGACTTTTCTGTACACATTGATGCCATCCACAAAAAATTGCACCCCAAACAGGGTGCTCGTTACCGAAACTGTGATTGCATCCTCTTGCCAGCTCATAGGGCACTCGTACAGAAAATGATTCTCCCCTTATTCAGCTATGGAGATGTAGTTTACAGTGCCATTCCTAAGTCCAACCTAGCCAGACTGGACCCTCTTTTTCACTCTTTCTGCAGATTCGCCACTGACGGCACGTCCTTCTCACACCACTACGATCTCTGTCGGTCCCTAAATCTGCCATCACTCCACAACCGCTAACAGGCCCACTGCGCCAAGCTCACAGCCAAGTACTGGTCCCAGTCCTTGTCTCCGTACCTGGAGGCTTTGCTCACGACCCATACTGCGCCGGCATATTCCCTGAGAATTTCTGACACCCGTCTCCTGTCAGTACCACGCATGTCAACGTCATCAGTGCAAGCAGCCTTCAGACACCATATGCCCAAATTGTGGAACTCCCTCCCTGCATGCACCCAGCTAACAACCTCCTCCCAGAACCTCAGTCACCTCATAAATGAACACTTTTCCACACCAAGTGAGTGTGGCTAGAAGTGCACGAGTACAGTATTGATTCCTGTTCCTGTGCGACTGAATGAGGAGCTAGGTGCTGCACGCTGTTCAGTTGAGTTGAGCTGGGAGAGCAGGATTGTGGAAAGGCATTGTGGCTGTTTATAACAGGTATACCATCATTGCCTCATTGGGAGTAACCTGTGACAGTACATTTTTCTCATTTCTTACCAGAAGAACTTGTGCAACTGAGAGTTAGAACTCCAGTCTGTGTTGATCGCTGCTTTAGTAGGAGCTTGTAGTGCTGTGGCAACGGAGTAGCCCGCTCCCTTTGGGGAGAGCGGAAAGCGTTTGGACTGCCAGTTCACGGACTGGTTTTCTTTACTAAAAATAATTTTTTTTAGCTCTTCCTATGCTGTGTATCTACTCATCGATTGTTGCGTTTGCTCTTGCTTTTGTTTGTAAAGAGTGCCCGGGGTTTTTTTGTTTTGTTTTTTTAGAGCTCCTTTTAAGGGTTTTTTTTTGTTTATTTTTGTTTATATTGTTAAACACCTTGAAACATCTAAATATTTTATTATTTATTATTCTTGCTCCTTTATTGGCTTAATTTTGATTTTATTATGTGTAAACTTTTACGAACTTTGTGACTGGGAAGTTTTTCATTGGGAAGTACCTATAAAATTTGCTGGTTATATATAGATATAGATATATATAGATATATATAGATATATAGATATCTATATATATATATATATATATATATATATATATATATATATATATCTGAGAGTGTATTGATTTACCCCTGGAATTAAGAAGCTTTTAATATAAAGTCTGATCTAAGTCTGACTTAAATCGTTAAAATACTTTTTAGCATGTTAATCCTATAGTATTAGCTGTTTTTTTTTTTTTGTTTTTTTTTTTATCACGGTCCTGTTAGGGTTCAGTTAAGGAGTACGCAGTCACTGATTACTTACCCCTGTTCAGCTCAATTGGATTATTACTGTTTACTGTCTTTATAAAGTTCTTTATTAAGGACTTGATGGGATTTGTTGCCCTTAATGAGCAGATATACAGGTATATGGGGTTAGAATTTGAACTTTGATTAGAACTTGATTTATTCATTGGCTTAATGACTTAATTATTGAATTTGCTGGCACATGAGGAATGCGTGTTATTTTTGTAGCTTGGTAAATTGGAGAGTGTGATTAAAACAAGCTTTTGCTCCATTTAGAAATAGCTTTTCGCTGTATGGTCATAGCTTTGCCATACTCCGATAAAATGATGCTATGCGTGTTGGTAAGCTAAATTAGAAGTACATAAAAATGCACCTATATTAAATCGGATGAGAAAAAGATGGGTGTTTTGCTGCTCTTAGTACAATTATATCTACCATGTATTTGCCGCATATTTGTTCTTATACATTCCGTTTTGTTGTTTTGTTGCTGGGAAAGTCACTCTTAGACATATCCATCATTGTCTAATTGAGGACAGTGGCTTTATGTGCCTTTTCCTGTCTGGTTTGACCGTTAATTGTAAAACGAGTAAGTTTGTATTAAATACTAATCCTAAAATGTTAGATAAGCTTCTATAAGTTTTTTTAAGTGAGTGATGTTGCTTAAATTATTCAGCTATTTAGTTAGTTAGCTCATATTATTTTAGAATATTAGAAGAGCTTGTGATCTGACGGTTCATTCTTGGTTTACAGATAACATTTTTTATAGAGGGGTGCAGTAAGTCCTCGTAAGTTCTGTAAGTCCCCGCAAGTTTCCAGGAGTAAAACTTATTTTATAGTTATAGTTATAAAAACATAGAATACTTTGATTTAGTGGTTTATATATATCTCCCCCCTTTTTTTAAAAAAGTGTTATTTTGTTTATAACGGCTTCGTTTTTTTTTTTTTTTTACCCTGTTTAGTGACCTTGGGAGATTTTTGTATGTGCCTGCTTTACGGAGTCTGCTGGATTGGGAATATGGTGTGAGAATTGACACAATCTTTTCATTGTCAGCGATTTTCTGGGTTTTCTTGAAGTTTTATGACCTGACCAGAATGACTCTCTGTGGTAAAGTTATAAGATCTGATCGCTGGAGGTTGCTGACTTGTGGTACTACTTGATTTGTTTCTCAGACTTGTCTCTAGAAAGGAAGTAAGAACTTATTGAAGACTTGTACAATCAAATCTTCCTTAGTTGGACATTTTTGTTGTTTTACATGTGCCCCTTTATGCTGTCTATCGATCTGGGAAAGCTGATGTGATTGGTATTTGTGGAATTTTTGGAACGAAAACGAGAAGGAACTTTTGGCATCTGACTAGAACAGTCTTTCCTGGTAAAAGCTGCGAGATTTGAAAGATTAGTTCAGTTACGCACTGTGAAGAAAAACAGCATTGTGTCTTCCTGGTGTTTTTTTTTCCCCTTAGTGAGTAATTGAAGTTCTCTTGGACATCAGGTACTGAAATCTCTATGAATCATAAGTACTGGAAATTCAGTAAAGTCACTTAGCATTATTGTGATCTGAATTTCAGTACTGATATATATATACAGTTATGTACTGATTTTTGTTCTGTTGCACATATTGTACAGATTAAGCTAGAACTAATAACAACCAGTATTAATAATGACTCTGAAGGTTAAGATACCTACTCTACTTTTACTTACCCTATATTTACTATATGTATATATTCATAACTGTTTTTTTGGGGAGTGTTTTTTGATGATAAACTGTTTTTCAGCTTTGAAGCAGAAAAAAGAGAGGGAAGGGGAGTTGAGAAAGGTGAGAAAGGAAAAGGAAAAAAGAAAACCCTATTTACTACTAAACATGGTTATTACAAGGGCTCAAGGGAATGATACAGAAATAATACAGGATGCATTCTGCACTCCTAAAATAGAGAAAAGTATAGGGGGAATGCTGAATATGTGCTTGAATAATATGCCTTCGGCTGCTAACAGTGTCAGTGATGGGATAATTGATGTTTCAGATGAGATGTTCAGTAATACAATAGATAAAGAGAAAAAAGGATTTGAGATGGTGGAAGAAAGGAATGTGAGAAAGAAAATGGTAAAGAAAGTTGAAAAATGTGGAGGTAAAGCAAGAAAATGAGTAAAGGGTAGTGAAGGTAAAGAAGGAACTGAAGGTAAATATATTAAAAATGTTAATAGAAATAATGGTAAAGGAAAATGTAGAAATGGTAGGAAAGGGATAAGGGAAAACAAGGATGTGACACAAACTAACATTTCCCCACTGTTAAGGAAAATTACTAACAGGAGGATTTTATCAAAGTTAGACATTTTTGAAAAAGGAGGTGGTATGGATCAAACACTGGTTCCTAATGGAATTAAAGAAATTAAAACAACAAAAGAAACAAAAAATTAGAGTTTCTCAATGTCTACTCCTAGAGTAGAAAAATATATGAATATGATAATGACTCCATCATTCCATGAAGTAAGTAGTTTAGGTGTATTAGAGGGGGAGGAAGTGGAGAAACTAATTGAAGAAGTTACTTTATATACTCCAATTGCAACTAGGAAATTGCTAAGTGAGGAAACATTTGGCAAAGGTGAAAAAAACACTGAAATTATTGATGACTTGCAAAATACTATACAAGCTCTTAAAAAGTTGGATGATTATCAAAAATAAATAGTTGTGTTGATACAAAGGCTATAATTGAGAGCCTGGCACCAGAGTGGGACCAGGATGATAAAATTGGTGAAGAAAGAAAAATAATGGAAGAGTCCATGATGTATTATCCTACAGCAATTAGTGAAGAGATAATTGCTATTATGAAAAATCAACATGCTGCGAATTTAATATTAATGGAGCAACTGATAATAAGTGAAATTGATACACATAAGGAGAATATAGCTATAAATGGATATAGAATGGATGAGATGTTGGGAGTTTTGAATAAAATACACCTCCAAAGGAATCATCATCAGTTATATCTAATGATATAATGGGTAATAAGGAAAAGAGAATAAGATCAGAATTTTCCCCTCTGGTAATGACAGGTGACATTTAAAGTAATGGGCCTATAGTACAGATGAAAAAAGGAAAAAAGATGGGGAAAGATTAAAATGATATAAAATTAAAGAATGTTAGTTGATGTTCAGAAGAGAGTGAAAAGAAAGAAAAAAGGATGGAGGTGAATGAAGATACTCAAACACTAGGTGTTAAACCATTGATAAAGATGATGGATGAAGATTTGTTAAAGCAGGGGCAGGAGACGAGTGGTCAAAAACACGAAATAAAAGTCATGAAGGAAAATTTAAAGAAGGATTTGAATGTAATAAAGAACAGGTAGAATGGGAAAGGGGTGATATGTGGGATAAGGACTGCTGTTTAAAATTATATCGGTTAAAAAGATTGGATGATGAGACAGAGATAATTTTGAAGGATAGGGTGATGAAAATATTTAGGAAGATAATTGAATTGGCAATAGATGAGGGAGATATTCTCGAGGTTTTTAGGCCATCAAATCCTGCCTCTGCTGACATAGTATGGATAAGAGTTACACATAAGAGAGTGGCTCAATATCTATGGAGAAATGGCCATTTACTGAATAGTTTAAAACTAAGTTTGGAATTGGAAACAGAAACTGTATATATAAAAAAGAGAATGTGATAGTAAATAAGCAAGAAAAATCTGTAATAATAACAATGTTTGGTTATCCAGGAATTTATAATGAGACATCTAGAAAGCTGACGTGGTCCATTTGTAATTTGATTTCTAATGTTTTTCAGACACGATTAGGAAGAATGGGTATTTTGAGTACCTACAGGCATGAAAGCTTAAATAGAGATAATCAGGTGGACATAGTATGTAAAAATTAAGAAGTAGCACAGAGAATATTGAATTGTTATGTGAAACTAGATAAGATGGGAATCCACACTGTGGATTTGAATGCCATCTACAAAGAAAATGAGCAAGCTTTAAGGAAGGACGTAGAAAGAAAGGCAGAGTGTGTTGGTGAACAGTTTGTGACAAATGAATCAAATGAAATCCAAAATAGGTATCAATTATTAGGAGAAGAAAGTTGACCAGAAAAAAAAGTGAATAGTGACATTGTTAAAAACAATTGTGACATAACAATTGAAGGACATGATGAGATTAAGAAAGAACAAATTCTCACTAGTTTTATAACTTGGAACATAGCAGGTTATGGTACGAAATTGGATAAATTGGATTAGGTGACGTTTATTAGAGAAAATGCAGTGATTTGCTTGCAAGAGACCTGGCATGATATTAAAACATATCAATCTTAATGGGTTTCAAAAATGTCCAAGTTTATAAGGATACTAAATTAGGAAGAAGAGCTGGTGGTTTAATTACGCATGTAAGAAATGGAATATTTAAGTCCATTAAAGAAATGATTAAAGATGATTATTTTATGATTCTTAGATTAGGGACAAGTAAGATATCTATAGTATTAGTTAGTTGTTATATACCACCAGCAAAATCAAAATTCTACGAAGAATCTGTATGGCAAAGGTTAGAAAGCAATATCTCTGAGGTTTCTATGAAATATCCTGAGGACACAGTAATGTTACTTGGGGACCTTAATGCCAGAATTGGAAGGTATGATGGGCTAACAAACAGTTCAGTTATGCAGTGGATATATTCAGTCAATGAAAACTCTAAGAGGAAAACAAAGGATGAAAAAATTAATTCAAATGGGGAAAAAATGTGTGAAATAATTAAAAAAAAAATGGGCTTTATATTTTGAATGTGAGATTGAAGGGGGATGAAGAAGGAGCAACAACACATATCTCAAAGTATGGAAATACATTACTTGACTTAGTATGCTGGAGAGGTCCTAGTGATTGGTGGAAGACGTTAACTATACATTTAAGAATTAAAATTGATCATCTTCCAGTAATAGTTCATACTGATCAACTGGAAGAGGAGATGGTTATAGAAAAGAATAACTTAAAACCAACCCAGGTAGAAATTAGACACGAGACAGATTATATGGCCTTCGAATCTAGAAATACAAATTATAGGACAATTAGTCATTTCTTAATGAGATTGAATTAAAAATAGATGAGTTGGATATAACTGAATTTTATGGTAGATTAAAAATCTTCTTTAGAGAAATTCAGTCTAAATTGTACAAAGAAGGAGGTCCCATATATAATAAGCAAGCCAGGGGATGGTTCAAAAAGGAGTGTAGATTGAGTATAAAAAAGACTTAAGAAGTGTTTGAGAATATATAGACAAAATGGTAGAAAGGAGACATATGATACCTTAAAGATGGTAAGGAAAGAACATGAGAACTTATTGCTAGCTAGAAAAAAGGAATTTTATGCTGAGCAATGGAAACAAATGAAACAATAGAAGCTAAGTATAATAAGAAATGTTGGACACTAGTAGCCAGAGGGTGTAAGGAAGTGTTGGTGGAAAATTTAAATTATATAGATTTGGACGGCTGGTTAGAGTACTTCTCGAATGCAACATATAATATGAATGAGGAGAACTCATGGCCAGCTATGGAAAGGGATATGATGGGTATATCTTGTATTCCAGTTACCAACGAGGAAGTCAGTGTGGTAATAGGAAAACTTAAGTTGAATGAATCACCAGGACCTGATATGATGGCAGGAGAATTATTCAAAATTAAAGGAAAAACAACGGGCAGAGCTATTAGCATCACTGTTTAATAAATGTATATATAATAACTTTATCCCTCATTCTTGAAGGGGTGCAGTAATAGTACCTATTCATAAAAAAGATAAACAGGATCTGGAAAATTATAGGACAATTAGCTTGCTAGATATTGTGGGTAAGATTTTTGCTAGAATTTTATTAGATCGTACTATGATAAGCTTGGAAACAAATGGTGGTTTATCCAGTCTTCGGGCAGGCTTTGGTAGGACATATTCCACTATGGATAATTGTTTTATCTTGCATCATTTGTGTGAGAAGTATGTTAAAATAAGGGCACATAGATTATATGCAGTATATATAGATTTCTCTACTGCATTTGATACTGTTGACAGAATTAAGTTATGGGACACAGTGTATAATTTTGGCATACAACCAGTACTGATGAATATTATAAGATTATTGTATTCATATACATGGGCACATGTCAGACTGGACATGAAAGGTAATTTTTCCCCACAATTTCAAATAAACAAGGGAGTAAAACCGGTGTACAGTATATTAGCACCCACCTTATTTGCAATTTACTTGGCTCCATTGTTGAGAATTTTACAAATGTCTGTCACTGATTTCCCTAAAATTAGAACAGAACATTGCGTGGGATTGGCATATGCCGACAATCTGATATTATTTTCACTAACAGCAAGAGGACTTCAGGATAAATTGAATCTTCCTGAAATATTTGCCAAGGATAGAAATCTAAAAGTAAATATGTCCAAATCTAATATAATGTTTCCTTTTTTGGGAAAAAATATAAAGGGAAATGGCAGATACAGTTCCATCCATTGCAAATTGTAGAGGAATATACCTATTTAGGGTTGTTTTTTTTTCTAAAAATCTATGTTGGAAGACCCATTGTACTACAGTGTACAATAAAATATCAAATTCAGCTTTGGCATTAAAAAGATTTAATTTGAAGTTTGGGGGGTATACAATGAAACCTTTACTAAAGGCTATAGAAGCAAAATATAACTCACAAATATTATATGGGACAGAAATAACGGGTCACAAATATTTAAAGAATATGGAAAAACCGGTCATATGGCTGTTGAGATCTACATTGGGTTTCCCGTTAACGACCCCAGCTACATATGTTCGAGCAGAGAAAGAATTAATAAATCTGAAGGCTTTAGCCGAGTCAAATGTTGTTAATTTTTGGATAAGATTAGTAATCAAGAGGATAGCAGATTGTCAAAAAAATGTTTGGAGGAAAAAAAATACTGGGAAAAGAATGGTATAATGGCACCATGGCTGCAGAAAGTTAGTAGGATATTGAGGACAGTAGAATTAGATAAATTACTGGATCTGACACATCAGAAGGTGGTGATTTCTGCCCAATATAAGAAATATATTGAAAAAATACTAATTAGGAAGTTTAACAACATAAATATGGAACATATTAAAAATTCTAGTTACTCCTTGTGGTACAGTAGTAATATTTTAAATCATAAATACAAGTTTTACTTGGATGTATTAGAATAACCTGAACTAAGAAAAGTCTATGCCAAATTTAGAATTGAGTCCCAGGAATCAAATAAATTAACAGCTAAATTCAACAGAGAGGTAGATACAGTTTATTCCTATTGTATGTGTGGAGCACTAGAGATAGAAAATTTGCACCATGTGATGTTAAAGTGTATGTGGTACGAGAAGGCTAGAAATAAATGGTTGGCAGATATTCCAGTTGATCTACAAGGATGTGATGATGAATAAAATATTAACATACTCCTTACAACAAATGATAAATGTATAATAAGGAAAACTGCAATGTTTTTAGTTAATATTAGGGATATAAGGGTTAGTACTGTTCGGACAATGATTATAAAACCCTAAAAAGTTGAAATTTACTGAGATCAAGTTATTATATGATGGACTGTTTTGACTAAGTATATGCATAGGTGTAATGGATACATATATTTATTACATGTCTTTTTGTATTTGATGGTGTTAGTATTACATTTTTTTTATATCTTTTATATATATTTGGGTTTTTTTGTAAAGATCTTTTTAGATTGAACAATAAAATTGAACTGAACTGTTCCTGTGTTGTCTTCTGTCTCTACCGTATCTTAAGTGTTGAGTATAAATTAATGTATGCAGTCTAGTTAACTTATGTTAGCATAGCCATGTTTGTACATACCTCCTTTAATTGTGTTGCAAATGCACTGTATGTATTATACATCTGTTCCTATGTTCCCCATCCCCTAGGATGCACCTGGAATCAAGCAGTACTCTGCTCAGTGTGCCCTCCTGGTAAAACTTATTAATAAATAAATAAATAAATAAGATCAGATGTGGTGCGGGGGTGGTGGGAGCATTTAACCCCAGACTTTCTAAGGGGGGTGGGTGGGTAGATTAGATAGATACCCCCCAAGAGGGGTTAAATTAGTGAACACGATATAAAATTATTTTGGTTTGAAACGGGAAGAAGAGCCCTCAAATGGTAATTGAATGGAGTCCATTTCAACCATGAGTAGAAGGGTTGGAGAGTGGGTAAGGAGAGCCAGCAGTGCTGTTAATGTGAGCCATAGGCTTTGTTCATGGTATATCCCTGTAGGTAGCTCAATTTAAACTGTTTTGATTATTTTACTTAATGCTGGTTTTATTAAGTTGGTGCTGACCGTGAAGTGTACACTGGTTGCAGCCATACCTCCCACATTAGTGAGTTGCAAAGACTGTTCTGCTATGGACAGTCTGTGCTACTGTTTTTATTTGTATTTTATAACTCTGGACTGCCTTATTTAGGGGGTCCTAATCAAAGAGGACTTGGTCAAAGTAATAATCTGGACTTTGAACTCATTTAGTGGGTGCCAGTGTTTGAATGCTGGGTTTCAGGGTAATTTGATCAACTGCTTATAAGAACAGAACGATAGATTTTTAGCCAGTCTATCTAAACACAAACCAGATGTGTTAGTAAACAACTTGGAGAGAAAACCACTTGCTCTACAGCCTGCTCTGACTGGGAAGTAAAACAGTTTCTTCAGTCAATCAGGGTCTTAACTGCTGAAGCAGCAGGCTAGGCCAAAATGATGTCATCTCTCTGCAGGCCTTACTAATAGGGACAGAAACATCTTCACTGTTTTCAGTTGCTGCAGAACACATTAACAAATGCTGATTTACAGAAAACCACAAAACCAAACAGCATGATATTTTCAGGAAACACTAATCCTGACACAGGAACTTGAATTCAAGCTGTTATTAAAACTATGAAAAAAAGATGTTGCATTTGATCTTTAATTTGCGTTGCTATGGAACCTAATCCTACTGCAAATCTGTGTATACAAGATTTTGAACATAACTGCTGTAGGCAGTTTGTAATATTTATTAAAACTAATAAAAAGAAAGTTTAAAAACAATTTTAAAATGATTATAACAACAGAGCACCAACCAGCCCTGGGGCAAACACTTCAATGTGCGTGTGTTGTGGAGATTCCCCATGGGTGGACCGGGTAAGAATCACAGATGGTGGTTAAAACTGTGACAGTAAAACAGCTGGGGAACTGCCAGAATGACTTCAAGTAGTTGGCAGAGGGGCCAGATAAGAGGTCTCATGTGACAAGGTGCGTGGCAGTCAAATCATATGTTTGTATGGTAACAGTTCGATCTTGCTTCAAGAGGGTTCCTGCAGTAGGTCTTCACATATAGGACTGCGCTTCCTGGTGTCAGGTTCAAACTGCAAACTTGTAGTTAACAATCATCAGCGGGGACCGCCCTCTGACGTCAGGTGACATGACGTCAGCCCGACTATAAAAGGGGCAGTCCCGCACCCGCCCTCCAGTTCTTTCCCATCATCGCTTCAGTTCATTCGACAGACATGGTAGAACAGCGATCAGTTGCCCACTTAGTATTCAGCGATTTTCATCTTATTCTATGTATTTTTCTCCGAATTTTTTAAATGAGTGTATGTCGTCTCGTCTTAAGAAGAAGTGCTCCTAGTGCGGCGCCCAAATCCCACATGGGAACGACCACTCCCGCTGCCTCCTCTGCCTGGGGCCTAAGCACAACTCGGCTGAGTGTGCTGTTTGCCAAAGGTTCAACCAGGCCACATGGACTCAACAGATGCAGGCCTTCGAGGCCCACCTTCTGACCCAATGGCTGGCTTCTATGGAAAATGAGCTCCAGGAGCTTAGGAAGAGGTAGTCATCTCCAGCCCCAGAAAAAAGAAAGAAAAAGGAGAAGTGCCAGGAGAGAAGCCCGTTGTCGTATTGGAAACCCTCCACTTCCAGAACCGTGAGTACCACTCTTATGGGCACTTCATCTGTTTCTGTGGGCCAGATGCCTTCTCCCCCTCCTGCCGAGGTGTGCGGGCTGCCGGGGGTTGCCTCTCCTGAGGTATCTGTCAGTTCTCCCACTCATAGCACCGCCGATAAGTTGCCCTCCGGCCCTGCTGCGGGGCGCCCAGCCCATACCGATAATCCTGACTGTGGTCCTTCTTCCACAGCCAGCCCAGTCATGACTGATAAGCAGGATGACGGACGCCGTCAACCACACAGCTACATCTACTCTCCCGTCGAATCGCCGAGACTGGCAGCTGAGGCAGTGTGCTTGTGGGGACACTTCATTCCTGCTGGTCTCTACCCCCAGGGATTCGTCAACCCATTCCTGACCTTTCCCTTCCATCGGGATCTCTCCCAGACGAGGCCTGGCCCTCCACCAAATCATTCTCATCCAGTGCCAGGCCTGGTGCCTCTGACGCTGGGCTACCAGACACCCAGATACTCAACACCTGGATATCCACCATTAGGTTATCCGGGGTTTGCAGGGTATCAATACCCCCAATTGGCATCATCCTGCTTACCAGCCCTTGGCTGAGTATCTTGGGTACCAGCCTCCTCCTCCTCCTCCTCCACCTGATTGCGAATCTGTCCCGGTGTGGTGGCAGGGTGTTAGGACACAACTCCTTACAGAACTTAGGCAGTCCCAGCTGCTTGGAGGAATTCTGCTACCCAGAGCACCACCTCTTCCTCCAGTTCCTTTGGGCCGTGCTACGGGTTCTCTTCCAGAGGGTGACACTGTGATGGATCCTTCCCTTCCCAGTGGTTTGGAGCCCTTGGATTCAGATTTGAATTCCACTATTGACCTCTCTGAACCTTGTTCACTGGTCAAACTTCATCCAAAAGAATCTCCAAAATCCCCCACGGAGATCCTTCTTTTGGGGATCTCTTGAGAACTATTCAAACAGCAGGGGGCTGGCCATCCAAGGAGATAGATCCTCAGCGAAAAAGGCTGACTGAACATTTGGACTTGTCCACCACAGACTCTCTACCCATCCCCCCTTGGATGAGTCTGCATGAGGATCTAATTACTACATGGCAACAGCCCTCCTCCATCCCGGCTGTTTCCAGGATGGCTGACAGAACGTACTTCCCCCTGGAAGGGATCTCTCATCTGACTTCACACCCAAAAGTCGACTCTGTGGTCGTCATGGCTGCACATGACCGCTCGGCTCAACCTAAACCATAGAGTTCCTCCCCACCAAACAAGGACTCAACACAACTTGACCAGTTTGGTAGGAAGATCTACTCATCCACCTTTACGCCATCCGGTTGCTGAACTACATGGTGGCCTTTCAGAAGTCCTCTAGCACAGATCTGGAGAAGGACCTTCAGGACACACCTGATGAAAACCTCAGGGCTAAACTGCTGGACGAGGTTCGTATGAATAAATCTTCCAGCCGTCACGCACTCCAGGCCACTTATGATTCTGTGGACTCCGTGGCTCGGGCTGTGGCCTTGGGAATCTTCCTTCAGCACCTAGCATGGCTGCGCCTCGCAGGTTTGGCATAAGATGTTCAGTCTTCCCTTTTGGACGCACCTTTCAGGGGGTTCTGTCCTCTTTAGTGGCAGCGCAAAAGACATTATTACAGGGCTGTAGGAGAGCGGTAGGTCTCTTGGAGTCGTACGCTGCATGTATCAGACGGGTCAAAAGAAACAGCCCTTTCATCGTCAGAAAAGATGGAACAAGAACCAGAACAAGCATCATGGTAAAAAACGCACCACTGGCCCAAGCTCCTCAGGGTAAGTACGCCAAATCAGCCTTAAGAACCAAAGCTCTACTGCCCTTAGCGTCCTGACTCGCTTCCCCTCCTCCCGCTCCCTCTGTCTCCCTCAGAGGAAATGGTAGGAGGGAGATTCGGTCTCCACCTGGGGGGGGGGGGGAGTCCGTCACCGCAGATGTATGGGTCCTTCAGCTCATACAAAGAGGTCATTCTATCGAGTTCCTGGAGATTCCATCTTCAAACCCTCCGGGAAGGTCCTTTTACCCTTTGGGTCAGATCCCCATCGTCCAACAGGAAATCCAGGCCCTGCTACAGAAAGCGGCCATAGAGTCCGTCCCTCCAAATCAACTAGGAAGAGGATTCTACTCCCATTTCTTCCTAGTCCCAAAAAAGACGGATCTGCGACCTATCCTGAATCTCAGCATGCTCACCCTCTTTGTGGAGTACAAGAAAGTTTTGCATACTGACTCTTCAGGGACTCCTGCCCCTGCTTCCGTCAAACACATGGCTGTGCTCCCTGGATATGCAGCATGCTTACCTTCCTATCCCCATCCTCCCGGCCCACCGCCTCTTCCTTTGATTCTCCTTCTGGGAGAACCATTTCCAATTCAAGGCACTTCCCTTTGGCCTGTCCTCAGCACCCCAGGTTTTCACCAAGTGCCTAGTGGTGGTAGTGGCGTTTCTCTGCCACAGGGGCATATATGTGTTCCCATACCTGGACGACTGGCTCTTTTCAGCTCCATCCCTGGACAGCCTGAAGGAGTCTCTCTCCTTCACTCTGGATCTGTTCACCCAGCTGGGCATCTCGGTCAATCTCCCCAAGTCTCAGCTAGTACCCTCTCAGTGCCTCCAATTTATTGGAGCAGTACTGGATACAGTCCACAGCAAGGCCTTCTTACCATTGGATCGAGCCAAGACCTTGGCTTCTCAGGCCACTGTGGTGGCCAAAGCTCGATGACCCCAGAGCACTCTGTGCTCTGTCTTTTAGGTCTTATGGCAGCGGCCAATCCTACTGTCCCCCTGGCTAGACTGCACATGAGGGTTACCCAGTGGTCTCTTCGAGTCCAGTGGGCTCAATTATCAGACAACATGAACCAACTGGTCATGATCTCCAACAGCCTTCCGAAAGACCTCCTCTTATGGCAGGACCTCACCAACTTGTTTGTGGGAGCCCCCTTCCACTCTCTGGCTCTCTCCCAGACCCTGACCTTGGATGCCTCCAATATGGGTTGGGGAGCCCATTTGGGGGATCACAGAACTCAAGTTTCGTGGTCTGCTCAGGAGCAACATCTTCACATCAACATCCCGGAGACCAGAGCAGTCCTTTACGCCCTCCAAGCCTTCCAGTTGTTACTCCTCCCAGGAACACTTCTGGTCCAGACAGACAACATGGCAACTGTCTGATATCTCAACAAGCAGGGAGGTACCCGGTCGTACCATCTTTGCAGGGAAGCAATAAGAGTATGGTATCGGGCTATTCAGCATGGCCTGTTTCTGACAGCAGTCCACATACCAGGTGTGCACAACGTCCTGGTGGACAGTCTTAGCTGATCAGTAGCCAGGGCTCACAAGTGGGAACTAAAGCAGGAGGTAGAAGACCTGTTTCTTTGGTGGGGTTGGCCAGACCTAGATCTGTTCACCTTCCCATTCAATACAAAACTACCCAACTTTTGCTCGCTTGTTCCCAGGCATAGGGCTTTTTGGCGAGACGCACTGTCTCTCTCTCTCTCTCTTGGACAGGGGGGTTTCTGTACATGTTTCCTCCCATTCTTCTCATTCAGAAGGTTCTGCTGAAACTCCAGGCAGAAGGGGCCCATTTGACTGTGGCCCTGGCAGATTTGGTTCCCACTGTTACAACAGCTAGTTCTAGAACCACCGGTCATTCTGCCACTGTCTCACAACCTTCTTTCTCAGGAGCAGGGCACCCTGGTCCATCAAAGTCTTCAGTTTCTCCATCTTCATGTGTGGCACCTGTGGACATAGCGGTTTCTCACTATGGAGTTCCCTTTTAGGTTGCTCAGGTCCTGGTGGAAGCCATAAAACCCTCTACCAGATCCACCTATGCCATGATGTGGAAGAGATTTTCTATCTGGGCCACAGCCTCATGCTTGGACCCTTTTTCTTGCTCGGCCTCCAAGGTGTTAGAATACCTCTTACATCTTTCTGAGTTGGGCTTTAGTTACTCCTCTATTAAGGTCCATCTTTATGCGGTGTCAGCCTACCTCCTTCTGGTGGAGGGAAAAACCCTAGCACAACTAGAGGTTTCCAAAACTTTCTTGAAGAGTATCCTTCACATCAAACCTCCAGTCTGAAACCCCTGTCCTCCTTCAGATCTTAATTTTATGTTGAAGAAACTTACTTTGGCCCCTTTTGAACTGGCAGCAAGTTGTGATATGTGCTACCTGTCCTGGAAGACACTGTTTTTGGTTGCAGTTACTTCAGCTCAAAGGGTCTCAGAGCTTCAGGCCTTTGTTTGCAGAGAACCTTATTTGATTTTCCACAAGGACTGGGTGGTCCTGAGGTCTAATCCTTTTTTTCTTCTGAAAGTGGTTTCAGAGACTACTCTCAGCCAGTGTGTTGAACTGCCGGTCTGTTTTCCTCAGCATTCCAATAGGGGGAATATATTTTGCACACCCTGGCTGTGCATCGGATTTTGAGGTACTGTACCTCTCGGACTAAGGAGGTTCGAAAGTTGAACCAACTCTTTGTGGTCTTTGCCTCCCAGTGCCAGGGCAAAGCCATCTCTAAACAGAGTATTTCTATGTGGCTGGCTAACTGTATTTACTACACTTACCAGAAATATGGAAATACCCTTCCGGGGGTGGTTAAAGGCCACTCCACCAGAAGCATGGCCACTTCTACTGCTTTTTTCAGGAATGTATCCACTGGGGAGATCTGTGCAGTGGCCACTTGGTCTTCCACCCATACCTTCACGAAGCACTACAGTCTGCACATTGCCTCTAAGCATCGAGCTGGTTTCGACCTTGCAGTTTTGCAAGGTCTTCTGTCTTTCTGTCTTAAAGCAGATCCTTAGTTGGCAGACATCTTCCTCCTCCCGGAAACTCATCTCCAACTCCTCCTTTTGGTTAGACTGCTTAGAATTCAGTCCTATATGTGAAGACCTACTGCAGGAACCCTCTCGAAGTAAGATATAGCAGTTATGTAAGAACTTACCGTAACAGTAGATCTTCGAGAGAGGTTCCTGCAGTAGATCTAGTTTCTAACCCCATGTATTCTTCTCGTATTCATAACTCTCTGCAGTTAGCCTGCTCAGTAGAACTGCCGGGAGAATGGAACTGTATGCTGTTGGAATCAGTGGCATGTGACAGTATTCAAACTGCTGCCCTCATCTGCTGCACATTCTATCAACGTCTCAGATTTCTTACTCCGCCTCACAAGTCTAGATGCCCAGGAGATCCCTCAGATCATTGTTGGCTTATTGTGAAGCGTAATTCCTTAATTATACATAATTTTCTTTCTGCTGCCTTCATTTATTGTTTAATTTTATTCTAACGTCTAGTTTATATTAGTTTAGTTAGATTTAGTGTTTATTTCTTGGTTCCTCATGGTTCAGTATAACCGCTCAGGAACCGTGTAGTTAATTATTAGTTGCGGACTTTTTCTGCTTTATTTACTCTATTTTCGTTTAAGAATCTTTATTGTTTGAAGTTATATTTGTTTTGTTGAAACCGCTAATCCGGTTTCTTTTTAACCGCTAACCCAGTTACTGTGAAATGTTGTATCGGTTCCGAGAACCGCTGACCCGGTTCCGAATTCACTAAATTTATCAGTTCTTTTGGGGCCTAATCAGTTCTTGAACTGACCAAGGGAAAAAAAAAAAAATTAATAATATATATATCTTTTGCGGTTGAGGTTTTTTCTCCTGAAAATGGAGCACTCTGAAAAACCTAATAAAAAGACTGGTCCCCCGGGGTTTAAAAACTGTGTGAAATGTGGGGAAGTGTTTGTCAGAGCAGACAGTCATGACAGTTGTGTGTTCTGCCTTGGATGACACCCGAGGTGGGAGAAATGGCAGACGCGGGGGGGAAATGGTGACAGATGGGGAAATCATGGAGGGCAGAGTTCGAGAGGGTTTGAAGGCACTGAGGGTGGACAAGGCGCCAGGCCCAGATGGCATCCACCCCAGGGTACTAAAGGAGCTGGCAGAGGTCCTTGCAGGACCTTTGGCAGACCTATTTAATGCCTCACTACATTCGGGGTGTGTACCTCAGGACTGGAGGATGGCTCATGTGTGCCCCTCCACAAGAGTGGCCCCAAGGATGAACCGGAAACTACAGACCAGTGAGCCTCACATCCATCGTGGTAAGCTAATGGAGACTATCCTGAAGGAGAGGCTGGTGGCCCTCCCTAGAGGCCAAAGGACTACAGGACAGCAGACAGCATGGCTTCTCAGTGGCAGATCCTGCCAAACCAACCTGGTTGAGTTCTGTGACTGGGTAACTAGGTAACTGGACAGGGGCCATGCAGTGGATGTCCTGTATCTGGACTTCAGTAAGGCATTGACTCGATGCCACATGGAAGGCTGGGAAGGAAGTTAGTAGGCACAGGGCAGGTGCAAAGCTGGTGAGATGGGTAGGAAACTGGCTGCAGGGAAGGCAACAGAGGTGGTGGTGGGTGGGGAGCTCTCACACCCAAGGGCAGTGAGCGGTGTCCCACAGGGCTCGATATGTTGGGACCAGTGTTGTTTGGGATATTCATTGCAGACATATCATGGGATATCAAGAGCAAGATCAGTCTGTTTGCTGATGATACCAAGGTTGGCGCAGTGGTGGATGACCTAGGGGGATGGCAGGGGTTGCAGGATGATCTGGCAAAGCTTGAAACCTGGTCAGACACCTGGCAACTGGGCTTTAATGCCAAAAAGTGCAAGGTGCTGCATTTTGGAATGAAGAACCCAAGGAGGACTTACCAGCTAGGGGGAGTGCAGCTAGCCCAGACAGAGGAGGAGAAGGATCTGGGTGTGCTCATTACAGGGTCAATGAACAACTCGGCAGTGTAGGAAGGCAGCTGCAAAGGCCAACAAAATGCTGGGTTGTATTGCAAGGGGTATATCCTCGAGGAGGGAGGAGGTGATTCTGCCACTGTATAGGTCATTAGTTAGACCACACGTGGAGTACTGCGTGCAGTACTGGCGTCCGTATCTGAAGAGGGACATTAAGTTACTGGTGGGGGTGCAGCGCAGAGCGACAAAGATGATCAAGGGGCTGGGGACTTATCATACAAGAGGAGGTTGAAGGAGTTGAACATGTACTCACTGGAGGAAAGGAGAGACGGGGTGACATAATTGAAACCTTTAAATACATGAAAGGAATAAACACAGTTACAGAGGGGCTGTTCAAAGTAAGGGAGGGGAGGACCACCAGGGGCCATGATATGAGACTGGAGCGAGGAAGGTTCAGGAGGGAGATGAGGAGACACTTTTTTACAGAGAGGGTGGTGGCTAGGTCTAATGCGTTACCTGCAGAAGTGGTATGCAGTAGAACAGTGGACTGCTTCAAACGAGGATGGGACAGGACAAGGGGAAGGGTGGAAGGGAGGGGCAGCTGCAGAATAAGGGGTGCTAGCTGCACATTCGAGCAGACTTGATAGACCTCTAGGCCTTTATCTGCTGGCAAATTTCGTATGTTCGTATGCCTGGGAACCGACCATTTGAATTCTGACTGTGAAATTTGTAAATCTTTCCCACAGAAAACTGTGGAAAAAAGAATGGAGAGGTTGAATAAAATGTTGGGAGGTGCTTAAGGCTCTAACCATCCAACACTTTCAAAATCAGCGGGTGAAACTGCAGCTTCTTCCTTTACCCCTCCTGACAAGGGTGAATTGACCTCTTTAAAGAAACTGAGTGGGCCGGCTGACTCTCTGTTCCCCTTCAAAGAGTCAAAGAAGACCAAGCATGTCGAACCCCAGGCAAAACCTACAGGGGATTCTTCTGTGCCTCACAGTCTGCCTACTGCTGAGGAAATTGCCAGGGCTATTAAAGTCGTTGAGGCAATTCAGGGGTTTATACCTTCTGCAATCCCTCCTCCTTCAAGGGTTCAGGAGATTACTCCCTGCTCGTACCCCCAGTTTCAGGAAATGGATACTGGGTAGTATGATTTACCAGAGCAAGATGATGGTGAGCCCATTGAACCGGAAATCTCACCAGAGCAGGGCTTTGGCTCTCCTCCTAGACCTGAGGATTTTTCCTCTCACTTTTTCTTTGTGAAGAAAATAGTAGATGTCCTTGACCTGGCTACCACCAAGGTCATAGAGGATGAGGAGGAGACAGAATACATGGAAATGATGGGGTTAACACCCACTAAAAAGATTTTTCTGCCTATTAATAAATTCTTCAAGAAGGATTTATTCACAGTCCTGCAGAACCCTAACTCTGACACGCCTCTGGATAAGAAGGCTGACAAGAAGTACCGACTGGACAGGAAAGGGGCTGAATTTCTCTCTTCTCACCCTGATCATCAGGGTATAGTCCTGCAGGCAGCCTGTGAGAAGGCGAGGGTTCCTTTATCCTCTCACCCACCTGAGAAGGATTCAAGGAAAATGGACAGTGTTTCAAAGAAAGGGTATTTAGCTACCTCTCTGGGGTTCAGACAAGCTAATTACCAGGCCCACGCTGCACAGTATCAAAAGACACTGTGGCAGTCTGTTTTGGCCATGTCAGAGAAGGTTCTCTCTCCTATCTCTGATGACCTAGCAGAAACGGCCAGATTTGGACTGGAAGCATCCATATACCAGTTCCAGATGGCAGCAAATGCCAGTGATAATGCTGCTAGTATTATGGCTCTGACTGTAGCCCTGAGAAGGTTTGCTAGGCTAAGGGCTACAAATGTAACACAGGATGCCAAGGCTAAGGCCATGGACTTTCCTGTTTAAGATCATTTTCTCTTTGGCAAACAGACTGAAGAGTTTATGAAAAAGGTGGATGAATACAAAACTACCTATAAGAGTAATTCATCCAGAGACTGGCCTTCTACTTCTTATAGGCCTTATGGAAGGGGAGGTAGAGGAAGGTCCTATGGTAGACCCTTCTATCAGCCTCAAGCTGTTTCACAGCTGCAGCCATACCCACAGCAGACCGGGTATTATAGGGCCAGAGACAGGAGGGGTTCCCAATCTGCCCAGGCTCAGGCCCCACCAAAACAAAATCCTTGACTCCTATGCGAAGGACGCCTCCCTTATACCAGTAGGGGCCAGACTGGCTCACTTCTTTCAGGCCTGGCAGGCCATAACCAAAGACAAGTGAGTATTGGAATTAGTGAGCCAGGGACTCTCCCTGAGTTTCAAGTCCTTCCTTCCTCTGAAGTCAAGGCTATTCAAACCAGCCTCCCTTCTCGAAGAACAGCTCCTAGAAAAGGAGGTTCAAACCCTGCTCAGCATAAAGGCAATAGAGCAGGTGCCAGTCCAGAGGGGCAGAGGGTTTTACTCCTAGCATTTTCTTACCAAGAAGAAAAATGGGGAGTGGCTGCCTATTCTGGACCTAAGGCATCTGAACAAATACCTGACAAAGCCAAAAGTCAGGATGGTGACCCTACCCTTAATTTTACCTGTCATTCAGCAGGGAGATTGGCTGGCATCTCTAGAGTTAAAAGATGCCTATTTCCACATCCCCATAAGGGAATCTCACAAAAAATATCTGAGGTTCCGACCTCTTTCAGGTCATTACCAGTTCTCAACCCTGCCCTTTGGTCTAACCTCAGCACCAAGAATATTCACAAAATGCCTGGCAGTGGTAATGGCATTCCTACGAAAACTAGGATCTTACTTCAAGAGGGCTCTTGCAGTAGGTAATTACATATAGGACTGATGCCGGCAGGCGGCAGGACCCCACAGAAAAATTTCTAGCTAGCAGTCCCTGGTGAGGAACCGCCCCCACATAAGGTGACCAGCGTCAGGAGGCATTCGGTATAAAGGGGCGGTCTTGGCCTTCGCCTTCAGTTCTTTCCTGCGGTTGGCTCGTGCAGCGTATGAGGAAAAGTTTGTGCTTCATCAGCCCTTCCTTCATCGTTTTTTTTCCGAAAAACTCTTTATTTTCGACTAACATCAGTACTAGCATCGGTGTATGTCATCCCCTACACCCTCCGAGCACAAGAATAAGTGCGATTCATGCAGCACCCAACTACTGCACAAGGACGGCCACTCCCTGTGCCTGTTTTGCCTAGGCCCCATTCACCCAGTCGAGAAGTGCCAGCATTGCCTCAGTTTTAACGCGGCTACCTGAGAAAGGCGGCAGCAATCCCTGGAAGCCCATATTCTAAAGAAGAAAATGAGTTCCATGGAGAAGGAGCTTATAAAACTGAGGCAGGCATCTACTTCCCCCGAAGGCCATCGGAAGAAGAAGGACAAGGAGAGGCACCGGGACAAAGGCTCCTCCACCACATCTCCCTTAGGAGTCGCTGGGACGCAGGTAACATCCCCTCTGGGACATCGCTTCTCGACGGCCGCCTCGGAGGTTTCTGAGGCAGCGTCAGCCCGCCCATCTGGTTCATGCTCTGGCCTTGCGGGCCTCTGCCCCTGGTTCGGCCACAGGCTCGCGGCCTTCCACTGTGGGCGACTCCTGTAAGCCTGGTGTCGGCTCCTCTGACGTCCGCCCGGAGAGGGCTGGTAAGATGTCCTACCATCCGGGGCGACATGTGGCCTCCTCTGTACTGGACCAGGCCAATCACTCTTCTCGGCCTGTCTCCGGTGACAGCTGTCATAAGTCAGATGTCGGCTCCTCCGTCGCCCGCCGAGAGCTCACCTCTAAACCTCACGTCAGCTCGTCCAACGTCCGGCCGGCGAAAGAACCGACGTCTGACCCCCCCAACGTCCATCGTTCCCAGTTCCCCGCAGCCTTCACTGCTGTCTGGGGAACCAGAGTCTCCTCAACCTGACCCCGGGGACTTCCCCTCCGTCCCCGGGTGAAGCTGGGGATCTTTTGCCTCAGTTCAGTCCTTCCTCCATCTGGAGCGCGGACCTGACTTCAGCTCCCCAGGCGCCGGCCCCTCCACGTTGGTACCTCCGCAGCCAGGAACTCCTGCCGGCCTTACTGGACTGGGAAATATTGTGTTCTACGGGTCCCTCCTCGGCTCTCCAATACGACCCGCCTATGAGGTTCCGCTGGGCCTTCTGCTCTGGCAGCCCCGGGTATCCTCCATCTTATTCGACGCTGGTGTACCTGGGAACGCAGTATCCGGCGCCGCAGTACTTGATGCCTCAATACCCGACGCCAGGCTACCCGCAGCCGGGTTTTGGATACACTCCATACGAGTATAACCCGTATCCTTATCACCCACCTCGTTCTCCTCCACCGCCCTCGCAGCCACCGGTGGACCTACAGGAGACTCTGGCCTCCTAGTGGGCTGAGGCCAAGGCTCAACTCACCAAAGAGGTCGAGAGCCGCCTTCCGGCAACGATGCCGTCCCAGGTTCCCGTATGCCCCAGGCGACACACTCCCTCACCACCTCTATACTCCAGGGTTCTTCCGTTTGGATCCAGAGAGGGGCAGGACACACTTTCCCTGGGACTCCCCAAGGGGGTCCGTTCCTGCACCGGGTCGGGAAAGGGAGTCTTTCTCTTCTACATCCTCCTCTTCGCTCTCGGACTCCTCAGATGCTTCCAACGGCTGCTTGAGAGGCAGCGCAGCCTCTCTCTCTGTCGAGGCCCGCGCCAGGACTCTCCGAAGTCTCCTCCAGAGGATCCTTCTTTTACAGAGTTGCTTAGGAAAATCCAGGAGGTTCATCAGTGGCACTCCCTGGAACCAGATCCTCAGCATCTGAAACTTGCTGAACATCTGGATCTGCTCGTGATGGCTCCTACCTTGGTGCCACCCTGGATAGAGCCTCACATCGACCTTGTTACCACAATATGGAAACAGCCATCGGCCTTAGCTCCACTTCCTAGGAAGTTGAACAGGCTATATCAGGCTCCAGAGGGTGTTGATTTCCTGGATTCTCACCCTTGTGCTGACTCGGTCATAATTAGCACTGCTTACGGCCAGTCGACGAACCCAAAACATCTTAGCTCGTCACCTCCTGATAAGGAATCTCGCCCTCTGAACCAGTATGGGAGAAAGATTTATGCTTCCTCCACACTGGGGATTAGGGCCCTGAACTATGTTTGCCACATAGGGGACTACCAGAAGGCCATCCTTACTCAGGCGGAAGCCAAACTGGACTCCTTGCCTGACTCCCAAGTTAAGCAGGAGTTGGCTGATCTCGTCCGCTCTGCTCATTCGGCTGGTCAACACATGCTACGTGCGACATACAACGCAGTGGACACTGCTGGGCAGAGCTCAGCTTTCACTGTAGGCCTACGGCATCATGCTTGGCTCCGCGTGTCAGGTTTGGTCTCGGAGGTGCAATCTGCTATCCAGGAAGCACCCTTCCAGGGGTCGGTGCTTTTCGGGTGTGATGTCAAGGACATCATTACCGATTTGCAAGAGAAGGGGATGGCTCTGAAGTCAGTTGATTCCATGTACCGTCCCTATCAGCAGCAGCGCTGTCCCTTTCACAGATGGAGTCGGCCAAAGGCAAAACCCAAGGGAAGGTGGGCCACAAAATGCCGGGCCCCCGTGGCTGCTAAGCACCCCTGCCCAAAAAGGTGGCGGGTGCTTCAGCTGCAGCGCTGCCCCACACCACCTGACTCCTTTCCTCTCCCACTGCCCCGGACTCCCCGGAGGAACCTGCAGGAGGGAGGTTTTCCCTCCACCTTCCGGGATGGGAGGGGATAACCACGGATTCTTGGGTGCTCCAGCTCATAGCAGAAGGACACTTCATAGAGTTTCTTCAGAAACCACCCGCCACCCCTCTGAAGTTGTCGTATTCACAGGAACATCTTCCTTTGGTCCAGGATGAAATCTCGGCTCTTCTGCTGAAGCAAGTGATAGGGTCTGTCCCCGTTCAACTTCAGGGGACAGGTTACTATTCCCATTTCTTCCTCGTCCCAAAGAAGACTGGAGATCTCAGAACAATTTTAGATCTCAGTTCCCTGAATCTTTATGTAGAGTACAAAAGGTTCAGGATGCTTTCTTTGCAGAGCCTTCTACCCTTCCTCCGGCCAGGTCAATGGCTTTGTGCTCTGGATATGCAGGATGCTTATCTACACATTCCCATTCGCCCATCTCATCGCAAATACCTTCGTTTTGCGTTCCAGGGGGACCACTACCAGTTAAAGACACTCCTGTTTGGTCTGCCTCCCCGGGTCTTTACCAAATGCCTAGCAGTGGTGGCGGCCCACCTATGTACCATGGGAGTGCATGTTTTCCCTTACCTGGACAACTGGCTCCTGGCAGCCTCGTCCAGGGAGGAACTCCTTCGTTTTCTCTCCCTTACCCAGCAGGTTTTTGCCTACCTGGATATTACCATCAACCATTCCAAGTCTCATCTGGACCCATCCCAGAGGCTACAGTTTATTGGGGCGATCCTCGATATGACCATGGGCAAGGCCTTCCTGCCTCCGGAGAGGGCAGCCACCCTTCAGACCCAAATAAGTCTGTTGTCCGACCGCAGGATGATCTTGGCGAGGTCGGTCCTTTGCCTTCTCGGGCCCATGGCGGCTGCTATCCTGACGGTACCTCGCGCTCAACTCCACATGAGGATCTCTCAGTGGACCCTACACTCTCAGTGGGATCAGCTAGTGGACAACCTAGATGACTTAGTTCTGATCTCCTCACCGATGATACGAGACTTGCAGTGGTGGATGTTTCAAGAGAACCTGTTTCGGGGAGTTCCTTTCTTTCATCCTCCCCCCTCCCAGACTCTAACCACAGACGCCTCAGGCGAAGGTTGGGGAGCCCATCTAGGCCCTCATTGGACCCAGGGCTCCTGGTCCAAGCTAGAACAAGTTCTCCACATCAGTGTGCTCGGGATTCGGGCAGTGTTGTACGCTGTCCAAGCCCTTCACCAATACATCCTTCCCGGCCACCTCGCCATCCAGACGGACAGTATGTGCATGGTGTGATATACGAACAAGCAGGGAGGGACTCGTTCCTACTCTCTTTGCAGGGAGGCGATGAGGGTTTGGGATTGGGCAACACGACACGACCTTCACCTCACGGCGATTCGTGTTCCGGGAGTCGACAACACCCTGGCAGACAAGCTAAGTCGCTCTTCTGCTCTGACTCACGAGTGGGAACTGGACCAAGGGGTCCTAGACAATATCTTCCAACTTTGGGGAACACCACAGGTCGACCTGTTCGTATCTATCCTATATGCAAAACTTCCAGTCTTATGCTCGCTCATCCCTGAGCGAGGCGCTTTTTGGAGCGATGCTCTGTCTCTAGACTGGAAGGACAGATTCGTCTATGCCTTTCCTCCAATTCCACTTATCCCACGAGTCTTGCAGAAACTAGCTTCAGAAGGAGCGCGAATGATTCTGATCGCTCCTTTCTGGCCCAGGCAAGTCTGATTCTCTCTTCTACAACAATTTTCAGAGGATCCTTCTCTTCCTCTATTTTGAGGCTTTCTGACCCAGGATCAGGGGACCCTGGTCTATCCAGGCCTCAAATCCCTTCAACTGCATGCATGGCTCCTTCAGACATTGCCCAATCTCGTTTTGGAGTGTCTCCCAAAGTGGCAGAGATCTTGGTGGAGGCCAGAAAACCCTCCACCAGATCCACTTATGCCATGAAGTGGAAAAGATTCACTATTTGGGCTGCTTCCAAGAATGTGGAACCTTTCTCCTGTTCAGCGGGGCTTCTGCTGGAGTATCTGTCATCTATTTGACCTGGGTCTCAGCCATTCCTCTCTGAAGGTACACATGGCGGCCATTTCAGCCTATCATGTTCCCTTCGCAGACAAGGCCTTTGCTCAACTGGAGGTCTCCAAGACCTTTCTCAGAGGGGTTCTCCATCTGAGGCCCCCCCATCCGTACTCCTGCTCCACCTTGAGACTTGAATTTCGTCCTTGAGAAACTTACCCTTCTTCCCTTCGAACCTGCAGCTTCTGCGGATTTGAAGTTTCTTTTATGGAAGACGCTCTTCTTGGTGGCCATCACTTCAGCTTGAAGAATCTCCAAGCTCCAAGCCCTGATGTGTAAATTCCCCTTCTTGATTTTTCACAAGGAACGAGTTGCTGTTCGCACGAATCCTAAGTTTCTACCTAAAGTAGTAGCAGAGTCTACTTTAAATCAGTCCATAGAGCTACCTGCCTTTTTACGCAGTACTGTAATCAAGGGGAATATTTACTCCATACTATGGATGTTCACAGGTTTCTGAGATACTACACCAGCAGGATGAAGGATCTCAGAAAGACTGATCAGCTGTTTGTCTCTTTTGCTCACAAAAGGGAAGGCAATGCTGTTTCCAAGCAATGCCTATCTAAGTGGTTGACTATATTGCATCACTTTCTGTTATGACAAATACAACAAGACCCTCCCGGGTCAAGTCTGAGGCCACTTCACAAGACGAGTAGCTGCTTCTGCAGCTTGTTTCAAGAATGTGTCTGCGACAGACATCTGCGCTGCCGCCACCTGGACTTCCGTCCATACCTTTACGAAACACTACAGTTTGGATGTTGCCTCTCGCCGTAGAGCAGGCTTCGGGCTAGCTGTTTTGCAAGACCTCCTATCTTAAGGCTTGCATGGCTATAACTGCTTCTTGGAGTAGTTTTCCTCCTCCCAGTGCCTTTCTTTGTTCCAGACTGCTTGGGATTCAGTCCTATATGTAATTACCTACTGCAAGAGCCCTCTCGAAGTAAGATAGTACAGTTACATAAGAACTTACCATAACAGTAGACGAAGGCTCTTGCAGTAGGTAATACCTTCCCACCCTCCATCCCCCTAGGCTTTTTCTGCTCCTTTTCCATTGAGGGAAATATCCGCTCCTCTCTCATCCGGCCTCTTTCGGCCTGTGGCAGGAAAGAACTGGAAGGCGGGCGTCTGAGACCGCCCCTTTATACCGATGTCTCCTGACGCCGGTCACCTAATGTGGGGGCGGTCCCTCGCCAGGGACTGCTAGCTAGAAATTTTTCCGTGGGGTCCTGTCGGCGTCAGTCCTATATGTAATTACCTACTGCAAGAGCCTCTCTCGAAGATCTACTGTTACGGTAAGTTCTTACGTAACTGTATCTTTTTCCCTATCTCGATGACTGGCTAATAGTGGGAAAGTCATTCCACCAAGTGCAAACACACCTGTAAATAATAAAAGATTTGTTACAGTCTCTGGGCTTCCTGCTAAAGCAGGAAAAATCCTTTTCTCACACCGGTTCAAGTCCTTCCTTTCATAGGAGCAGAACCTAATACCTTAAAAGGAGGAGCTTTTTTCCCCAGAGTACAGAGTTCAGTCCGTACTGCAACTGATTGCCTCATTCGAATTGGAAAAGCCATGTCCTGAAAGAAGATACTTGCAAATACTGGGACATATGGCTGCAGCAACAGAAATGGTTTTGGGAGCAAGACTTTGATTGAGAAACGTACAGTTTCATCTACAGACATACTGGTGCCAAAGAAAAGACCATATGTCAGAATTGATCCCTGTAACAAGGTCGGTGGTCCAGTCCCTGCAGTGGTGGGCAGATATCCACAATCTAGGGGCAGGAGTTCCTTTCCAGAGGGAAAATCTCTGTCATCCTTACAATTGCTTCTCTGTTAGGATGGGATGCTTATATAGGAGAGCACACCACCCATGGCACTTGGTCAAGTGTGGAGTCTCTCCTCCACATAAATCTGCTAGAGCTTAGAGCAGTGTTTCTGGCTCTAAAAAGTTTTTCCCAGTTAATACAGGGCAAGGTGGTGCAGGTCAGATCAGACAGCACCATTACAATGTTTTACATAAACAAGCGGGGGGAGCAAGGTTGGATCTCCTGTGCACAGAGGCCATGAAAATATGGGAAGTTTCTTACTCTCTAAAAGCTTCCTTGCAAGCCATTCATAAACAAGGGAAGGACAATACCCTGACAGACGCTTTAAGCAGGATGAACCAGGCACATCACGAATGGTCTCTGAACAGACAGGTACTGGACTCTGTGTTCAGACAATGGGGCACTCCAGAGGTAGATCTTTTTGCCTCTCATGAGAATCACATGTTGCCCCTATTCTGTTGCAGGCCACCAGTCAGGGGACAATTCCCCTGGATGCTCTGGCCTTGAACTGGTCAGGAAAGCATCTATATGCCTTTCCTTCCTTCCCTCTTATCTTCAGAGTGTTACTCAAACTCAGGTCTCAGCCTGTGTCCATGATTCTGATAGCACCAGATTGGGCCAGACAGCCATGGTATCCCCTTCTGCTGTCAATGTCAGTGTCCACACCAATCCTCCTACCCAGGAGGCAAACCTATTAGCTTCCCACCAAGGGAAGATCCTGTATCTGAACCTCAGGTTTCTCAGACTAGAGGCCTGGCTCTTGAGGACTTAGAGTTTGCAAATTTGCAGCTTTCACAGGCTGTTCTGGATATCCTAAAAGGATATAGAAAACCATCTAGTAAGAAAACCAGTAATGCAAAATGGAAAAGGTTTTCTGTCTGGTGTGATGCCAAACATGTTTCTCCTTCTCTGGCAGAGATTCCACTATTATTAGACTATATTACTGAATTTCACTCTCAAGGCCTCAAACATACAACCCTGAAGGTGCACTTGGCATCAATTTCAGCTTTTATCTCCGCAGGGAAAACTGTTTCTCTTGCATCTAACTCTATTTTCAAAAAAAAATATTTAAAGGATTAGCCCATTTACATCCTCCTATTAAAGAACCAATCCCAGTATGGGATGTGAATATTTGCATTGCTCAGCTTATGAAACCTCCATTTGAGCCAATGTCATCCACACATTTGCAATATGTCACATGGAAACTGTGTTTTTGGTAGCAATCACTTCTGCTAGAAGAATAAGTGAGTTGCAAGCATTGTGTGTGGAAAATAATTATTTATCTTTTCATAATGATAAAGCAGTACTTCGTACTAACAGAAGGTTTCTCCCTAAGGTGGTTTCTGATTTCCACTTTAATCAGTCCATGACACTGCCGGTCTTCTTCATAGAACATGCCTGCTCAGGAGAGCGCAGGCTCTATAGTCTGGATGTTAAAAGGGCATTGAGTTATTATCTAACTCATACCAAGGATCACAGAGCTGATAATGGGGGTGTGGGAAAGGGCACTCCAGCCTCTAAGACATCAATCTCTTGCTGGATAGTTCAATGCATTCAGTTTTGTTACACAAAATCTGGAAAACAGGCCCCAGCAGGCCTCAGGGCCCACTCTGCTAGGGATACAGCTGCTTCTATAGCAGCTTCTAGAGATACCCCTTACTGGAAATCTGTAAAGCAGCTACCTGGAGGTCGGCACACACCTTTACTAAACATTATAGTTTAGACTTGCAGTCCAGAAGTGATGCAAGGTTTGGCACAGCAGTCCTGCAAAGTCTCTTTCCTAAGTATGTTCTCTGCCCACCTCCAAAGGTACTGCTTTGAAGTCTGCAGAGAGTTATGAATATGAGAAGAATACATAGGGTTAGAAGAAAAATTGCTCACCTTAGTAATCTCGTTTCTTCCAGTGTATTCTTCCATATTTATAACTCTCCTTCCCTACCTCCCCTTCCAGAGCCAGAGTCTCTGAATGGTCTTACTTGACAGTCCCAAACACGGGCACACTTACTTTAATTCTGTGGGGTTGTTTTTTTACTTGCCTTTCTTTTTCCCAGGTGATTATGGGTGTTTCAGGTAGGTCTGATACCACAATCATTAGTATTAGTGGTAGGGGTAGTGATGGAGCAGAGTTGTCTGTACCAAGCAGTTTTTTCAGCTCGAGTCACTTTAGTTAGGTTGCCTTGTGGGCTTCCTAGAAATCTGAGACGTTGATAGAATGTGTAGCAGAGGAGGGCAGCAGTTTGAATATTGTCATGTGCCAATGATTCCATCATTCGCATATAGTTCTATTCTCCAGGCAGTTCTATTGAACAGGCTAACTGCAGAGAGTTGTGAATATGGGAGAATACATTGGAAGAAACAAGATTACTAAGGTGAGTAATTTTTCCTTCCCTCCCACCTTCCCTCTCATCTGGAAATTTTCCTTTTTTATTCTGTCTGGTCCCTGAGTCTAGCCAGGGCACAGGCTCCCAGGAGTTGTTGCTCGTTTCTTTCTGCCTTCCTCTCCCTAGGTCTCCGGTGGAAAAGAACTGGAGGGCAGGCGCGGGACTACCCCTTTTACAGTCTGGCTGACTTCCCGTCACCTGGTGTTGGGGGCAGTCCCCACTGATGATTGCTAGCTACAAGTTTGCCGTTTGAACCTGATGCAAGGGGGCGCAGTCCTATATGTGAAGACCTACTGCAGGAACCTCTCTCAAAGATCTACTGTTACGATAAGTTTTTACTTAACTGCTATTTAAGCAACTAAGCTGATGACTAAGCAGTTAGCAGTTTTAATGTTGTTTCTTTGTGCATTTTCAGCATTGTGTACCAGTAACAGTATTTCCAGAAATAGTAAATTATCTCATTACTGGTTCTGGACCAGTGATCATTAAATTAATTTTTGGAGGCCTGCTTGCAAAAGGTCAAATTCATTTTGAAAATTAGGCTGCCAGTTTTACCCATAGGTAGCTTATTGAAAACTGGGCTGATTGACATAGAGCTGTGCTTTCAGTTAAAAGATTATGAGCAAGGCAGTAACTTTTATTGGCTGTTCATTGTTTACAGTAGCTCTCTCAAGGCCAGATTTTGTCATGCTGAAATGTGTTTTCTTCTTTAGGAACCCGGGAAGTGCATCACCATTCTGGAAAAAATGGGCTTCAGGGTGGGACAAGGACTAATTGAGAGGTGGGTTCTGATTGAAAATAGTAATATGTATTCATTTACTTAATCTTTATTCTCCCCACTGACCAGCTACGGCCCCCAGCAGTTCACTGGTGACTATCCAGCCCCATCACCCAACACTGCACCCCAGGGGGTCGCTTACCTGCCTGGCTTGTTTAACTCTGCAGTAGGGCCTTGTGGCGGGGGGGGGCAGAACCCTTTCCAGAGCACTTCAGGGTCTGTACCTAGTACCCTTCAAGCTGGGGAGACCGATGATGCAGGACCCAGTTGTACCAGTGTGTCACCTAGCAGAAACCAGGGTATTTTCATCTTTGCTCCCACCCCTGAGAAGCTAGCTATTAACAAGCATATGGCAAGAACACAAGGGTTTACAGGGTGTGCTGAAGCAGAGCCTCTACCCCACCCCCATGCTGTCCTGACTGCCTGGCTTCACCTCTTGATCCCAAGTGGCACTCTGTCATCAGGAGCGAAGAGCCCCTTCTCACAAGGAAATGAACACGCTATGGGATGCTCAAACCACCGCTGCCCGCCAGCCCTCCAAGATTCCGGACTCGTTCCTAAACCCGGGTTGCCAGTATCTTGAGCAGCGACTAGCATAATGGTCAGCAACATTTGCGTTGGTGCTGTAGACAATAAACTGAATGCTTGTGAAAAATAAAAGTTCCAGCTGCTTCAGGTGATATGAGCGGTTAATTTTAATCTGTTATGTCTTGAGTTTTGTTGGCACATCCAGAGTGACCTCTGCAGTCTGCTGTATCAAGGAGGCAGTTTGTACTGAAGTAAGCGTCAGAGCTGCCATTAGAGTGAAATAGTAAATGAAGTGCAGAACAAGCTGAGTCATCCTATGTGCTGGTGCCAGCTGCTGCCATAAGGACTCTGGGTGTTTTAGCCAAAGGGCAGCTCTGAATAACAAATTTAAAATCTTTAGAGGAGAACTCTCAGTACAAAGGACCCCACACTCAAATGTGGGGCTTGATCCAGTGTGCATTTTGTGCTCAAAAACATTTTGGTTTACTTACATTTACTGTAGTAAAGTATATTATGTCAGACTAATTTTGCTTAGTTGTAGGCTGACATCTTCTACTACAAATTCCAGAGACCCCAGTAGCTGACGGAGAAGTAGGTAACAGTAGAAGATTCTATAGTCTGCTATGCACGTTAGAGCTTTTATCATCTCCAATCATATGTTTTCTGGGACTGTTTTTCTCCAGGGGCTAAGTACAGTGAGTCCTCTTGACTGTACATAGCCCACAGCAGACAGCAGAACCAGAAAACAAAAGATGTAAGCCATGCATTGCAGGCTATTGAATCTTCTCACTGCTGCCTACTGCCCTGCTGTCATTTGCAGGGGATTCTGGGATTTGTATTAACAGATGATGTCAGCCTACAACTAAGCAAAATTAGTCTGATGCAATGTACTATACTACTGTAAACAGTAAGTAAATCAAAATGTTTTTGCACACAAAGTGCACATTAGGACCAGACCCACACTTGAGTGTGGTGGCCCCTTGGTTGTGACTATTCTCCTTTAAAAGTAGTAGTAGTAGTAGTAGTAGTAGTAAAAATCTTTATTTTTATACAGGAATGAGATGTTAAAATCAAATTATTAGGACCCAAGGGTCCTATTTACAAGGTGGTCTTGTGTACTGGTTATAAATTACACATTTAAATAAATATACGTATAATATACTGTATATAAAAATGGTGGGAGTTGATTTTGATGGAAAGTTAATTTATCTGTTGTACTCAAGTGCTCATCATTGGACCCCACAGTGGGCTACTGAGCAAATGTATCATTGCCTATGTCTTGTATGTGAGAGAGGAATGCAATGCATTTAGAACTAAGGTGAGGGTTGTGGTTGCCTAAAACAATTAAACAATGATATATCCAAGTTCCACATTGCCCCTAGGGGGTGATAGACTTTTAATCTAACTCTTGGAGTACCTTCTTGCTCTTATTATAAAAAAAAAAAAAAAAAAGTTAAAGTAATTGTTAAAAGTGTACCTTTTGAATGTTTTCTTCTTGAATAGGGATATTTTTAATAAAGTAGTCCATCCACCTGGACTGGCTGTTGCTGTGAGTAATAGTTCAGGTATCAGTACCCCATGGAAACCGTAAAACAAGTACAATAAACTATCGCCACTGTTGCTATAATAGCGGTGGTGGGAGCAAAGTCACTAAATGGGTGTAAGACCCATGAGCACTTGCGCCCACTCAGTCGGGACCTGCATGCGCTTCCGCGTTTGGCCGAGAGTTTTTGCAATTTATAAAAATATAGCCTCTGGATTAAAAATGATGATTGATGCATCCCCTGCCTACCGAAGCAGCATTGTAAGGAATGTGGGGATGGGAGCGGGCTGCATAGCTTCTTTACACGTCACCTTTAAAAGAGAAATAAAAGGAAGAAGGTTTTAGAAACCTTTTGGGTTTTTTGGGGGGGGAAAAAAGGTTCCCTCTTAGAGAGGTGTGTGTGTGTGTGTGTGTGTGTGTGTGTGTGTGTGTGTGTGTATATATAACTGAGTTGGGTAAGACCCTGTCCTATTTGTTATGCGGAGAGAGTTAAAAGCAAGGATCTGTTTTGTCCTTTCCTTTTCTGCCACTTGTATGTCTCTTGCTTGTCTGACTGCGCAATTACATTTTCCTTGCAGCATCTAGGAATTGGCCTCTCTAATGATTCCATATTTTCCCCATTATCACCCTTCTTTCACTTACTGTTTCTATTCCTTCTTTCTCCCCTTGCTTCTCTGTGGTTTTAAAAAAAAAAATATATGTGAATCTCTGTGTGAAACTGGGCACCCTTGGTTTGCAAATTTATGTAATTATATTGTTGAAATGAGAGCTGAAAGCTGTTTGGGTTTATTAGAGGAGATGTCTATCTGAAACGCAGGGATTAACTCTGAGATGTATTTTGACCTCCACAAGGTTGTTAACAGAGTTGTCAGCAGGAAACCATCTCTGGGACACAGTGTTCTATTTTGTTGTACCTGGTGTGACTGGATGTAATCTTTAGGCTGGCCTCAGGAAAGAAATTGACAGTCTTGTTACATTTTTGGGAAAGACAGGAGATGAAACAAGAACAGGATGCGGATGTTTGAACTGCCAGGAAAAGACATATTTTAAAAAGTGAGAAGTGTTTTGTTTAGGGATGGATAGAGACAGAGCGAGAGAGAGAGAGAGAGATTGAGAGTATATATATATATATCTCTCTATATATATGGAGATATATGTATATTCAGGGGTATCACGGTCGTCTGGTCACACCTATAGAACTTAGCCATCAGGCGCTAGGATCCCATGGAAACTTTTCTGCAGCAGTCTACTAGGAGCTGCCCATGCCAATGTCTGACTCTGATATCACTTACTCTATAAAAGTACAGGCAGCCCCACTCCCTCTTCAGTTCTTTCCTGCCATCGACCATTCGTGCACAGATGCTATGAAAGCTTTGTCACTCAGTTCAACTACCAAAATTTACTTACCTTTTATTTTCTTTTGTCGAGTCATTTTTATTTAAAAGTGATTCCTTTTCCTTTTATATGTTGAAAACTACTCCCAGTCTGCAGCAGTCGACGACATAGGTCACTCCACAACTGCCACATCAGGTGCTACTAAATGGCCCTGCTGTACCATTTCAGGCCCCTCTTCCAAGGTCTGTGACTGGCTGTTCCTCTAGAGGAAGAGTAGAAGATGAGTACACTCCTGACCTGGATGAGGAGGAGGACTGAAGGAAGGGGGACCAGATCTTTTCTACTCTCTGGGGCAGGAAGGTGTGGCAGGTTCTACGGTATCCTCAGGAAGTGAAAATAAGGTCTTCTACAAGCCCTGTTCTCCTCCTAAGGACCATACCATCCAAGTATTATTGAGGCAAATCCAGTAGACATTGAATTTCTCCTTGGGGAAAGAAGATTCTTCTAAAAACAATGTGTGACTTCTAACATATAAAAAGTGTCTTCTCAGTGTTATTCCCTTAAATTACATTGCGTGCCTCCCACTGACACCGTACCTTTCTGTCCATTCCTAGGATGGTAGACAAGTAGTAAAGTATTGTACCCAGCCAGAAACTGATTCAGTAGTGGTAATCATGGCTGCACATGACAAGTCTGGTGGGGGGGGGGGGATGAGCACTAGACCGTCTGATAAGCAGTTCAGGAAACTGGGCATTATTGACAGACTTCTATCTGAATTACAAGCCTTGGTTCAAGAAGTCCGTTTTCTGGTGTTTCACAGTGATTATGTTACATTGGTCACTGCAGATTTTTGCCTAAGATGGTGTTTGACGTCGCGCGTTAAATCAGTCCATTGATGTACCCGTGTTCCTCCCTTCCCCTCAGAACACGAGCAAAGTGTTGTTGCACACTTGGATGTCCACAGAATCCTTCTGTACTACCTGGACCATACCAAAGACTGTGCCATACCCTCTCAGATGTTTGTTTCCTTTGACCTTGGCACCAGGGGTAAAACTGTCTCAAAACAGGGCCTCTCCAGATGGATCTCCTCTTGCATCATGTTTTGCTGCAGGCAGGTAAGGACCTGTTGGATACCATTACAGTGCCCACCACATGGGACACAGTGGCCTTGGTAGGCTGTTTTCAGTCTGTTGCAGCTGCAGAAATTAGCAAGGCTGCTACCTGGCACAGGATCCATACATTTATTAAACATTAGACCCTGGATCTGATTTTTCCCATAGGAAGGTGGAATTTGTTCTTGCTGTTTTTACATGGTCTGCTGTCTTGGAGGGTTGGTCCGATGTTTACTTAGCCACTTGGTTGATTTTGTCAGTACTTGATAATCATTCAGTGTATAGTGGCTCTATGGAGATATCTTCAAAGAAGATAGGTTCGTTACTTACCAGTAACAGTAGTTTCTCAAGAAGATCTCCATGAAGCCATACTTTGTCCCACTAGCAGTCCCCCTGGTGTAGCATACTTTTCTCTTTCAGCTTCTTTACAAGGCACTGCATATTTTTATGTTTTTTATGTCAGTTGCACCAGTAGCTGTGTTTTGGGCAGTGTTTGTTTCGCTCCCCTTGCCTCTCTGTGCATGATTGGTTGGGACGACTGCAATCCCACTGTTGTTTGATGTTTCAGAACTTTGTTTACTGATGGGGAAACTGTAGTGGTTGGTGCCTGCCCACACTATATAGACAATGCTGTGCACTGCCAGTGTGCACAAAGAAATGCCTCTGTGGGTGTCCCAGTCTTGCAGAAACTTCCCACAAGGTCCTAATGTTGAATGCTTAGAGATTGATGTATTATGGTTCTGTGGAGAACTTTGTGAAGATCTGTTATGATCACTACACAGGCAGCATGTTTTGTAGCACAGTGATCTACATAATATGCACTAATGGCAGAATTGATTTCTGAGGAGCGTCTGAAATACATAGTGGGTGCTACATTGTATTCACAGTGATAGATCTTCGTTGGGGGTATCTCAGTCATAAGGTCACACTGCAGAAACTTCACTGTCCATGAAGCAGGATCCACACAGAAGATTTTCAGCATTACAACACCCATGCCATTGATGTTTGGGGACATCATCAACCCTATAAAGGCATGAGCAGCCCCGCTCCCTCTTCAGTTCTTTCCCACTCTCAACTTGTTCGCATGGGTCTCCACTGAAGCTCCAATGCAGTTTCATGCCATTTTCGCCTATGGCTTTTCTTGCCTATTGCTTTTAGAATCATTTTTTTTATAAGAGATTCATTTATTTTATGTTGAAAGTTAATCCTTCGACCTCTCTCTTCCGTTGCTGCCACTACGGAAAGAAGGTTGCCTCCACAGACGAACTCTCTCTCTTTGTCTGCTGTCTTGGGCCTGACCACAAAGTTTCTGACTGAGCTCTGCCAAAAGTTTAATCAAATAACCCTCAAACGATGCAAAAAGGCTTTAGACAATTTCCTTATGGAACAGCAAGCAGCCAGTTCTGGGCAGGGGTCCTCTGGGGTCCCAGCCTCTCAGTCACCAGCAGGGTCATTGACCTTCCAGGCCTCTAAGGTCTGAGATAAGTCTTTGGGGGGGTCATAAAAAGGACTGAAATTCAGACCACTTCACCCAAGCAGTGTTCTCATTCCCCAGTGGCCTCTTCTTCTTCTTCCGAGGGTTCTTCATTGGCTGCGACTGCACCAACACACAAAGTTGTTGTCCAGGTCTCTGTGCCCTCCAGACCAATACCAACAGCATATTGCCTGATTCTCAGGGTGGCTGGTTGTCAACCTCCCAGTTATCAGCTCCTCCTCCTCTATCGGCGATGGGCTCATCGTCGCCGGCCCTTCCATCAAAACCTGACCTTTCTCCTGCTCGGGCAACAGGCTCTTGGGATTCACAAGGTCCTTCAGATGGGTCATCTATCCCTGTACTGTCAAGGCAGCCTTCGGTCGTCAACCTAAACTAAATCCTCACCAAGTTTACCTTGGTGATCGTTCATCAGTTGGGCACATACAGGTCTACGTCACAAATGCTGTTGATGGCAGCTTTACTATCGATGCCTCATCCTCGGCTGCAGGAAACTTCCTGCAAGCTATTGTAAGTGTCTCCAGCATTGGACCTGGACTTAGAAGAGGTCGACATTGAGGAGGAGTATCACCCTGACCTCATTCTCCCTGATGAGGAAGAGGAGGTTTTTACCTCAAGACAGGTCCACAGCCTTCTCTGTTAGTGAGGATTCTGTTAAGCGCACCCCTACGTCTCCGGAGGACCTCACATTTTTCAGTGTGATGATGCAGTTGTCCTCTGCCATGGGTTTCCATACTGAGGAGAAATATTTCACCAGAAAGAAATTTAGTGCACTTTCTGGGGATCCCAGAGTCTTCCCCCAAAGATCTTTCCTCCTGTTTTACCAGTATCGAGGAATGCTGCTACAGCAGCCTGGCACAGGGCAGACCTGGTGCCAGCTATGCCCTGCAGGGTGGATAAGCTTTACCATGCCCCCAAGGGGTTTCCTTACTTTGCTGCCCAGCCAGAGACCAAATCATTGGTCATTAAGGCAGCTCATGACAGGTGTAAGGTGCCTAACCACTTTAATTCTCTTCTCCCTGACAGAGTCTCATAGAATTGACCTGTGGGGCAAGATGATTTATGCCTCCTCCACCCTTGGGCCGAGGATTGCCAGTTACCTATCTCGTATAGTAAAATATCAGAACTCCAGCTGGAAGAAGGGCAAAGCTGCTGCTCAGGCCCTCCCAGATGGTACATAGAAACAGGAAGTTCTCAAGTGCTTGCAGACTGCTGAGGATGTTAGCAAACACCTCCTCAGGGCCCTCTACAGTATCTCAGACACTATTGCCAGGGCTGCTGCCACTGACATCTGTCTACATAGGCACTCCTGGCTGAGGGTCTCTGTCTTTGCTGCTGCTGATCAGCAGAAGGTGCTTAGTGTCCCTTTAAATAGCACAACGTTGTTTGGGTCTGATGTCCAGGACATCATTAATGATTTGTAAGCATCCAGCAGGGCTATAAAATCTGTCCACTCCCTTTACCATATGCAACCTGAGGGTAGACAGTGCCTTCCCTTTCGCAAGGTGTCCAGTAGACCTGGTGCAGCCTCTCGGGCCCCAAGATAAACAAAGGGCCTCCACTGCCTTGCCTGCCCCCTCCAACGCAGGAGCCATGGCTAAGCGTCCACAGAGTTACAGATCAGCCCCTGTGGCTTGATCTGCCTCTGCTTGACTCCTTTGCTACCCCCCTTCTTGTCCCCAACCAAGAGGTGGTGGGCAGTGGGCAGTTCTGCATCCATCTAAATCAATGGCGAACCATAACTTTGGATGCTTGGATTCTGCAAATCCTAGAATGAGGTCACATGCTGGAGCTCATCGAGCAACTTCCAGAAACCCTTCCCCCTACACCCCCGGCTCACTTGTCTGTTCTCCGGAAGGAGGTACAGTCTCTTCTGCTCAAGCAGGGCAACGAACCAGTGCCCAGGCTCCAGAGAAACCAGGGGTTTTATTCCATCTTTTTTCCTTGTCCTCAAAAAGACTGGAGATCTGAGGCCCATTTTGGACCTAAAGGACCTCAATCTGTAGAATGAGAACCAAGCAGTAGTGCGCTCTAGGGAAAAAAAAAAAGTATCTGCCTGCGTTTTAAAGCAAATATATTTTTTATAGATTTTGTATATTTTTTATATATGTAGAAGTGGTTTACAAAGCATCAGCACAGTTAGCAAAACTTCCCAATAGTACTAACATACTATTTGCCAGCAGATTAGGCCTTACGGTCTATCGAGTCTGCTCGAACTTTAGATCCTTAGTTGGGTGCCGAGACCCTCCCATCCCTTGTGCTCCAGAAACCGTGATCATCCATCCCCACCCCCGACAGGACATCATCTGATACATCCACTTTCTGTGTCTGTCCCATCCTCTTGAAGCCCTCCACTGTGGATCTCTGAACTAGCTCACCAGGCAGTGCATTCCAAGGGTCCACCACCTGCTCAGTGAAAACCTCCTCCTCTTTCCCCTTACCCTTCCACCTTCCAACTTCAAACCATGCCCTCTGGTGATGCCTCCTGCTTTAGTCTAAAGATCCTCCATATTTACCCTATGTATTCCCTTGAGGTACTTGAAGACCTTAATCATGTCCCCTGCCTCCTCTCCTCCAGTGAAAACAGGCAGAGCTCCTCAAGTCTGTCCTCATACGCCAAATCCCCTAGCCCTCGTGATCATCTTTGTTGCCCTCCTCTGTACCCTCTCAGGAGTTATATGTCCCTCTTAAGTGTGGTCTCCAATACTGTACACAGTACTCAAGGTGTGGTCTAACCAGTCCATTGTACAGCGGCAGAATCACTTCCTTGCTCCTAGAGGTGATCCCTTACGATGCATCCCAACATCCTGTTTGCCTTCTAGCAGCTCTCCTGCACTGCTCAGAGTTATTCATACATGCATCCACCATGACCCCTAGGTCTTTTCCCCTATTGAGGCCTCCAGCCCCTCCCAGGGTGTGTACCTGTGTTTAGGGTTTCCACCAAGATGCAACACCTTGCACTTGGTGATATTGAAATTTAATTTCCATGTGAGCCCAGCTCCAGGGTGTCCAGGTCCCTGCAGGCCAACCTCCCCTTCTCCCTCAACTACTGCTCCCATCTTGGGTCATCCACGAAGAGACTCATTTCACCCTATACCCTCCTGATGTCCGATATGTCATTAACAGGATCGGACCCAGGACCGAAGCCCTGCGTGTACCCCACTACCAACCTCTCTAGGGTTCGAGAGCTCCCCACAGACCACCTCTCTCTGAGTGCGTCCAGCTAGCCAGTTTTCAATCCATCTGACCATCAAAGGGCCTACTCCTAACCCCATCAGTTTCTCCACCAGACCATTGTGGGGGACAGAGTCAAACACCTTGCTGAAGTCCAAGAATAATACATTCACAGGGTTACCCCTGTCCAGTTCTGATGTTACCCATTCATAGAACTCCACAAGATTGGTTTGACATGATCTACCTGGCACAAACCCATGTTGCCGACTATCCAGACCTCCCACCTCCTCCAAGTACACCCCCAATCGTTCCTTTAGTATACTCTCCATTAATTTTCCCACCACCAAGGTCAAACTGATGGGTCTATAGTTACCTGGTACTTCCCTCGACCCCCCTTTATGGATTGGTACCACATGTGCCTCTCGCCAATCCCTAGGTACCCTCCCTGTCTCAAGTGACCTGCTGAAAAGCTCCGCCAGGGGTGCAGCCAGTATGTCCGCCAATTCCCATAGTACTCGCGGATGAATGCCATCCGGCCCAGGAGATTTGTCTTTCTTTAGGGCCTTGAGGGCTAACCACACCTTTTTGGCAGAGATAGCATCATCCGTCCCCTCCACCTTACTGGCCCTTTTATCTTTACCCAGATGTGACACCCCTGGGGTACTCTCTCTCCTCTTGCTCCATTTTGGTTGCTCCCCTGATCCCACTTACTGATGTTTCTATCCCCTTCGTGCCTTGCTTTGTAGATATCCCATCCCCCTCCCTAGTGAACACAGAGGCAAAGTACTTGTTAAATACCTCTGCCTGGTCCCTCGCCTCTTCCACCCACCCTCCTTCTGATCTCAATCTGCTGAGATGGCCCGTAGTTTTTCTCCGCTCCCCAATGTACCGGAAGAACCCCATTTCCCCTCCATGTATCCTCTGTGCCAGCCGCTGCTCTTTACTGGACTTTGCTCCCCTCACCATATGGGTGACTTTTCTAGATGCAAGCTGGTACATTTCCTTATCCCTATCCCCTCTTGTTGTTTTATATTTTTTGTAGTCCGCCTTCTTTTCTCTGACTGCTACCTGTACCTCACTGGACCACCAGCATGGTTTATGTGACCTTGCTCCCTTACGTTTCAACTTAGTGCAGATCCTGACTGCCTCATGAAGTCCCCGTTTTATGACCTCCCATCTCCTTTCCACATTTGTCATTGAGGTAATCCCCATCAAGTGATCCTTGAGAATATTTCCCATGCCCATGAAGTCTGCCCCCCTGAAGTCCACTGCCAGTGTCCTAGATCTCACCCCCTCCCCCCATGCTTAGTTGAAACCAGATAGTATTGTGGTCGCTCCCAGTCAGGGGGTCTTGTACAACCATGTCCCTTACCAGATCCCCATCTGCCAGAACCACATCCAGGACATATCCCTCCCTTGTGGGCTCCATCACATGCTGTGTTAAGAAAACATCCTGGAAGCCATCCAGCAGCCTCTGCTCCTTGGCCACCTTAGAGGACATGGTTCCCCAGTTTGTACCTGGCATATTAGTCCCCATCAACACCACTCCTTCCCCTTTTGGTCCACACTGGGCAATGATGTTGTCCAGCAAACCATCCTCTAGAACCTCACTCATCCCGGGGGGCCTATATGCTACACCCAGCTTGACCTTATTTCCTGCTGAGGAGCGTAAAGTGACCCATAAGGCCTCCACGTTTCCCTCTGCCTCTTCTACCCTAGCAATTTCTATGTCATCTCTAATGAACATAGCCACTCCACCCCCTCTGCCCTCCTTTCTATCCTTCCTGAGCATAGTGTACCCCCGTACGTTTAGGTCCCAGTCATGGTTTTTGTTGGCCCACGTTTCCGTGACCACCCCCCCGAACAGCATGGCCTGGAACTCTGCAACTTGTTTCCCAAGCTCCTGGCATTTACTAACACCAACCCCACCCTTATCCCTGATTCTCTTTGTCAAACCCCACCCAGATTCCTTATACTTCCATCCTCCCTCTGCTCTTCCTGAAACCTCCATCCCCAATCTGTTTACCCCCTTCCCCCCCTTGGGCGTGAAGGCTACTCCCCTCATCTGGAGGAGAGGGCTTCTGGTCAGCCCTTCCCTTATCCCTTCCCCCATCACAAGTTTAAACCCCACCTTTCTTGTATGTAGTCAGCCATCCCCTGTTTAAGGACTTCCTTCCCTAATGGGGCAAGATGAAACCTGTCCTTGGCATATAGTTCCTTATCCTCCCAAACTCCATTCCAGTTCCCTAACACCCCCAGCCCACTTCCTGAGCCAGTCATTAACCTCTGTGAGCTTCATTTTTTTCTCCACTGAGGCCTTTGGTACTGGCAATATCTCCGAAAAGGAAATGTTGCATCCATTATCCCGACAGACTCTGGCAAGTTCTTGGAACCTTGCTTGGATTTCCAAAATGCTATTTCCCTCTAGATCATTAGTTCCCAAATGCACCAGGAAATCCGGTTTCCCTCCACAATCCCTAACCATTTCATACGCCATGAACTTTGCTTTGTGCAGTGTCAGCCCAGGGATACACACTACCTTCACCTGGCTATGGCATCCACCCCCGTCCCCTCCCACTGGATACCCTTAATCATCGAGTCGCCCAACAACAGAATCTTAACACCGCCATCATCCTTATGGTTACCTCCACCTGCCCTCTCAGCCCCCTTCCCCTTTATTCATGATTCTCAATTTCGTGGGGAGTCTTCCTGCCTTACTAGAGACCCCTTGTCACCCTCCCCTTTCTGCCTCCCTTGCTATTTTGCCCACTTAACTCAAACTCCCTCTGAATAGGTGTCCCCTTTAACCCTCTCTTATCCGAACCATTTATCCTGGCCCTGATGGTTTCTCCTTCCCCACACCGCCATCCTCCCCTTGTAATAGTACCCTGCCTCCAGAGGCTCTCTGTGGGTCCCTTTAGCTAGGGCCCATCCTTGGTACTGACCCCTGCTGAAAGGGCCCTCTCCCACCTCCTTGTCTCCCAGTTTCTCTCCAATCATGCTTTCCTCTCATGTCTGGAATATGTTGCATCTCCCATTTGCTTAACATATATGTTTCCTTCTCCCTCTGGGACTATTTCTATCCTTTCCATTTGCGGTCTGTGATGCCCTATGGGTATCAGACTCCCTCCCGGCCTCTGTATAGTTCTCATTTCCACCAAACCCTTCCTCCCCTCTAGGTTGCTTAGTAGCTCAAATTTATTATGCACACTCTGTCAGCCTCCATCAAGTAACCCTGAGATTCCCCTGACTGCACCTCTAAACTGCCCCTCTTCTTCCTCTCTTGCTCTGTTCACCTTAGAGCTCCCTTCCCACAGTCTGCTGCTTTAGGCTTCCGTGACAACAGCCCTTCCTGACTCTTCCCTCCACTATCTTTGTATTCAGAATGTTCACCCGAGACGCTTTCCTTAGCATCAACTTCCTATCTAAGGGTCCTCTGTCCCTAATATCCCCCCTCCTGCTTGCTGTAACATAACGTCCTGTAATTTCAGAGCTGTTGCCCCAGCCTCCCCTCAGCCCCACCCTTCTGCTGCCCATATCCACACCCCTTATCCTTGGACACCCCCCCAGCTCCCCCAGCTTACTCCTTAACCAATATACCTCACTCCTGATACAAGATAACTGTCTACAGAGTGGGCAGCCTCCCTCTCTCCAGGCCCAATTTAGAATTATTGCCATCCCACAGCCTGTACAGCCTACAACCCTTCCAAAGATGCCTGCCATGGTGGAATATGGCCACCCTGTTTATCCCCCTCTGTTTATAATGGCACACCCGCTTTTCTCAGTCCCTTTCCCCTGGAATACAGTTTCTCTCTATACTGACTGTAGTTATTTACAAACCCAATTTCAACCCCACCAATAAAGTGCCAAAGTCTCACAAACACATACAGTCCAGTGTGTGTTCGGTCCCACTAAGAGTGTGTGTAAGCAGACATCAGGTACCGTGTGATGTCACAGGCCCACCAGCTGCTGTTGCTTCAAATTTCAGTCCTAAAACAGAAATACTCAGACTTTCAATCCCAACCCCCAGTGGTTTTTCAGTATTTAAGAAAGCCTACAAAACAGGCTGGGTGGGAGGGCTCTTACCAAACACCAGGCAAACAACACATTTAAATTTCCCTCTAATTAACCCTGACAAACAACTGTCCCCAAACCTCAAAAAGTTACAATATAACAGCCCAAGTAACAGTTCTAATTCAGGGTAATAATTTTTACTACATAGAGCTAATTTCACTTACAAACTATTCCAATATTTCAGTTAAAAACAGAATATAAACCCGGAGCTCTGTCCAACCAACCTGCTGCTGTGAGTTCCCAAGTGAACAATGGAGGCCAGGGTAATTCCTGTTTAAAGACAAGGTAATTGTAGCTAATGTCCCTTCCCCCAAACACCAGGCGAACAACACATTTAAATTTCCCTCTAATTAACCCTGACAAACAACTGTCCCCAAACCTCAAAAAGTTACAATATCACAGCCCAAGTAACAGTTCTAATTCAGGGTAATAATTTTTACCACATAGAGCTAATTTCACTTACAAACTATTCCAATATTTCAGCTAAAAACAGAATATAAACCCAGAGCTCTGTCCAACCAACCTGCTGCTGTGAGTTCCCAAGTGAACAAAGTAGTAGCTACTCTTAGTGCCTCGGCTCTCACGAGTCTTCAGTGTGGGTGCAGCTAAGGTGGTCAGCTAAAACTTTTATACACCTAATTGAGTTCATTATGAATTCATGAGCTCATAATATAATTTCATTAATTCTTAAAGGTCAATATACAAATTATTTAACTTAAAAATTCAATTATATCTCACAAATAGCTCTAATCAAACAAATCTACATTTCATAATATCCATGGTCTACATTGATATTTCTACTTTATTTTGAACAAAAAAATATTTTTTAAAGATAGAAATGCAGATTTAGCACTAAGTGTCCTGGTATGACTGATTCCATATTATATACAATCAATACTCCTGTTGTGAAATAGTCACCAGGTAGGTGAAGTTAGCCAGGCATTGTGCTAAAAGATTTAGTGATGGAACCTAATGGAAAAAATAGAGTTTTTCATTATTATTCTTTTCTTAAAGGCACAGAACAGTTAAAAATTGTTTACAAGATCCCTGACACTAATGCATTTTCGTTAAACTGCGCGCATCGCAAGAGGCGTTTAGGAGAAGTAGCACACTTGAAGTGTGCCTCTCTCATCCAATGCACTGCTTCCTTGAGCAGGCGTGGCGGTCCTGCACCAGTGGGTGCAGGAGCTCTGTATGACAGGGGTGTTCCTCTGCTTCAAAGGAAAGCACCGCTGCCATACTGAGCACCGCCATCACGCCGCCCCCCCTCACGTCACGTGCTCCCCCCCACGCGCGTCTCGCCGCCCCCCAAAGCTTTGGTGCCACGCTGGGAGCCCACCCCAGCGTGACAAACGTTGTTTGCCGAACGGGGTGCCCAATCCCACATTGGCTCCACATCCCCCCCAGTTATCTCTGCTGCCACGCTGGGAGCTCACCCCAGCGTGGCAAATGCCCACGCTGCCATTTTTTGTTTTAAAACCTGTAAAATAAAACGGGGTCCCACGTGCTGCCTCCCAGCCCCTCCCACAACCCACACCCACCCACTGCGCACCCAGCCTCCCACACCCCCACCCCATACTTACTCCGGACTCGAGCGCAACGATCTTCGGTGGACGGGAACACGCCTGCACTCTTCAAAGGCGACCGCAAACTGAGAAATTGCCAGTAAGCTGTATACTGGGCTAGATAGGGGTTTCAACTTTATTGCATATCTCAGTAATTTTGGAATTTTTGCAAATTTTCCAACATGAGGTATGGACCCTTCTGAATGATGTCACTGTGATTGCGTTGTTCGGACCAAAGGGTGATTACAGGCACTCATGCAGTCACTGCGCCGAAATCACCCTTCAGGCCTCGAATAACGCCATTACAGTGACATCATTCATGAGAAGGGGTCCCAGAAACCTTATGTTGAAAATTTGCGAAAAATTCCAAAATGACTGTTTTACGAGCGTGCGTTGCGCAGTCCCTATGCAGGCTCGTAAGTTTGCGAATTTTCAATATTTTCACTCCAGATTTTCAACATTGCCATTTTACCACACCTCCTCATGAGCAGTACAGCTGTCATTTTTCACATCCTGCCCAAAATGTGTTGCTGCCCATGTAGCTACAATGGCGCAGTCGCTGTATAAATCAATGTATGGAACACATTAAGAAAATCACAGTGACACTGTTCATTAGCAGAGGTTTTAAATGCCAATGTTGACAATTTGGTGAAAAAATTCTAACAATGACTGTTTTACAAGCTGCATTGCACAGTTCCAATACACTCCTAGGTTTGTGAATTTTCAATATTTCCACTCCAGATTTCTCAACATTGCCATTTTACCACACTTCCTTATGAGTAGTACAGCTGTCATTTTTCACATCCTGCCCAAAACGTGTTTCCGCCTATGTAGCTCACAATGGGGGTAACAAAAAGGTCATGCTGACAATGTATTGTGCAAATACCAGCAATCGCACAGGGCATTAGGGTAAAGCACCATACATGCCAAACACCACTGCAAATACCTGCAAGCAAACGTTCGGCATTGACAAATGCTTGTCTGTAATTGTCACAACATTTGAAAAAAGTTATTTCTTCTAACTTTTCCTCTTTGACTCATAGTACAGTCATTCCATTTTATATTGTATTGCATTGATACATTATGTCAAGGTATTTTGACTATTGAAAAGAATAAGTGAATGCAAAATATGGCAGGGCTATTGTACGTCTAAGTTAAACATATGGCATAGAGAAATCCCACATCTCAAATGTCTATTAGATGTACAGGACTGCAACATAAATTCTACAGCTTAAATCTTTTTCTTTTGTAAAGCCATATGACTAACCACAATCAGAGATTATTTCCTACATGCTCCACACCCCTTCCTTTTTCAGGGTTTATACATCTTCTATCAGTTTAATTAACAGAACAAGATCCCAATTATATTTGTTCTGTACTCACAACTTTTTCAAAAATGGCTTAATATCCCACTTCTCATTCAGCCCATAGGGTTTAACGCTATTTAATTTGAAAATCCATATACTTTCTTTTTGTAGGAGCTTATTAGATCTATCTCCTCCTAGTTTGAATGGTGGTATCCATTCAATTCCCATATATTTCAGACAATTGGGGGATGAATCATGAGACTGTGCAAAATGAACCCCTACTGGGTTATCCTGTCTACCATTTACAATCAACCTCACATGCTCTTGTATGCTCTATTTTAAGGGTCTAACAGTTTTTCCCACATAGAGTAAGTCACAGCTGCACCACAAAACACATACCAGGTATGCTGTGTCACATGTCATTAGTTCTGTTATGTCAACCCCCTGATCTGGGTTTCTTGGATGTGTAAATCTTGGCCCAATATTTGCAGATTTTACGTCTCTGACATCTGTGGAATCCACTAGATCTTTTTGTTAGCCATGCATTGCTACCGATAGATGACCTCTTTTTTTAGTCTACTGTGGACCAGTTTGCCTCTTAGACTGCTGGCCTACTGAATGAGACTCTAGGTTTGACACCTACTGCAGAGCCTACTGCCTCATCTCCCAATAAAATGGGCTAGTTCTTGTAAATTATATTACTAATTTGGCCTGCAACTGAATTATATTCTGCAATAAAAGTACAAGGTATGTTTATGTCAGGCGACACTTTTTCTCTATGTAACAATTCTGTTCTATTTACTTTTTCAATTCTTGTCTTAGCCAGTTCTAGTGTGTGTGTGTGTATATATCATACCCCCTGAGCTTAACTCTTTCGATGAGTTCTGCAGCTTGTGTCTCATACTTAGTAATGTTATTACAGTTTCTTTTGAGCCTCAAGAGTTGGCTAAAGGGTACAGATTTCTTTAGGCTAAGTGGATGTGCACTGTCATGATGTAATACTGCATTAGTAGCAGTTGGGTCCTGGAATGTTCTGGTATGTATAACATATGAATTGTTACAATCCTTTTTTACTGAAAGGTTCAAATCCAAAACATGTAATGTATTTACATCACTCGTATGGGTAAACTTCTTCAAGCTGAATCTACGTTTAACCATTTAATAAATTCATGAATTTTACATTGGCCCCCTTGTCAGATGCAGATTACATTGTTAATAAAATGGAACCACTCCCCTGTGTATTTATAATAAGGGTTTGTGGCTCCATTTAACACTACTACAAGCTCCCAGTAACCCAGAAACTGATTAGCATAGTTAGGGGCCGTCGCATCACCCATAGCTGTGCCGCATTCTTGTTTGTAAAAATTTCCATTGAATTCAAAATAATTATGATTCAAAATAAATCTTAAAGCTTTAGAATAAATTCTGCCAGCACATCTTCTGTCTCTGGGTGTTGGTACAAAAAGAACCTGGTAGCCTCAATTCCTTGTTTATGTTTTATAGACTTATATAGTGTCTCTACGTCTATACCTAGCCAGCTGCAATTTTCATCCCATTTCACCTTCTCCAATTTATTCAGTAAATCAGTAGTGTCTTTAATATGTGATTCTAAACTACTCACAGTAGGCTGCAAAAAGAAATTCACAAATTGTCCATGTTTCTGAGTTAATGATGCCACCCCAGATACTATAGGGCAACCTTACTACTAGACGCCTGCTCCATGCTGGGCTATGGACTCTTAAACTGCTCCTGCAGAAATTGCCAAGCTATCTCTCTTCCCTTATTAGTATCTCACATAGTGCATACTCGTTAAGAAAATCAGACTTTATTATGCTTGACATGCCAAGGACGCGGACTTCCTTTGGTAAACGTGCTATTGCATTTGCCCTTCCTCCATTTGGAACCAATTACAAACCATACTGAAACTAACTAGCACAGTTTCAATAAACTTCTACAAATAGCTAAGTTCAGCCAAAATAAGACACCTGTAACTGTCATTAAGTCTCTTCCTTCCCCATGTGTGCCATATTTATCCACTGATAAGGTATAATTGATTTGTCATATTAACTGCTTTCCCTTCCCCTTCTACTCCTGGCTTTATCTTTGCTTACGCTCCACTGCTACTCTATCAAATCACTCCTCCCCCCCATATCAGTTGTAGATTGTTGTTTGTTCTAGCTGCCAAAATACTGTATATGTATTGCACACACCAGTCATGTTTAATTTATCAGTATGCAACCTGTAAGTCACTTCCCTGTCTCATATCCATGTTTACCACCTGCGGTCACCCTACGTGGTACCCTTGTATGCATATCCAGCCTGTATCATGTAACGTGCATTTCATGTATATACTGTTATTACCTATCTGTGTTTGTACTTTAAGTGTTTGTGTCCTTGTGAATGAGCTTGCTCAATGGAGTTTTCCTGCAATAAACTTGAACTTGAACAAGGGGGCTGTCTCTATTTTTGTGTATTTTAGATAATGCATGAAACTCAAGTATAATAGGGTATTCATTCCATAAAAAAAATACTCAGTTTCTGTGATTTGACCTTTTTCCTCTTGCCTCCATTAATAATACACTAAGCTCTCTTCTGTTAGTGGCTGTGGAGTTACATGGCTAGTTTTAGATAACTAGAACTATCATTCAGTAAGTTTACCATTATTTTATACATATCCCTTTCTATTAAAACAATATTACCGCCCTTATCTGCTGGTTTTATAAATACCATTTCATTCTCAGAAAGCTGTCTCGGTGCTGCCTTTTCAGCTTTCGTCAAGTTGCTTTTTCTTATAGTTTGTCTGTTGTTCAAAAGATTCGGAACCTGTTGTGATACTGTTTTCTCATATGAGTAAATAACATTATTGTATGTCTTACGATAGAATTCGGAGCAAGGTCTAAATAGGGCTTTCCTTCTTTGTCTCAAATCCCTGTTTGCGAATAGCAGCCCAGGACCTCTTACCTGGGAGGTCAGGAGGTCACAGGCAACGCGATTTTCAGACAGCAAATCTTCTAGTGCTTACAGATCTGTAGTAACATTTAATTTCTCTATACAAGTGACTGGATCCATGTCTAGTGCTTCTTTCATTTCTGTTTGACTTGATTGTGCAACTTTTTCCGACAGTCTGGCATCAGGATTGACCCCCATTTGTGATATCTCGTTCAACAGAAATTCCAGATCTTCAGCATACAAGTTTGTATCCTGTGTAGTGAACCCCATTGTTGTGATATCACTGCTTGTTTTCCCAGCACCTTTTTCTTTAGAGAAATACAATTTTAAATGTAATTTCCTAAAGAATTTATTAAGATCCACGAATATCTGAAACTCGTTGATGCTCGGGGTTGGAATGAAGCTTAGACCTTTCCTTAATATGGATTCCTGATTTTTACTCAAAACAAACGAGGATAGGTTTAATATCTGTAGGTTAAGTCCTTTTTCCTCTTCCTGAGCAACCTCTTGGTGCCTACGTTTGTTCGCTCCTCCCCGCTTGCCTCGCCTTGTGTTTCTTTTGCCGGTATGTGCTTCTGAAAAAATTTCTCCTTATTAGCTACCTGTCCATATTCTTTAATTTGTGTATTTGTCTCTGCAGATTCTCGGCTTCTTGTAGCTTGAGCTCATCTGCTGTTTTTTGCAAATCTTTCTCTGGACTTTGATCTACCTCTGCTCTGTGACCTGGCTTTATTCCAGCTCAGGATATCCCCTTTCTCGTAGTCACACTTGTCTCTGTTCAACTTGGTGACTTTCCTTTGTATCACTTCTTCTTAAAGTTTTTTAATCTTACTTTTTAGTTGTTCATCGAAATCAGGGTATTCAATCATGTCTTTAAAGCTGTCTATAGTAGTTTTAAACATGCCAAGCTCCTTAATTAGATCAGCGTGTTTGCTCAAATCGTCTCTAGTAAGTAGTAGTAGTAAAATTTTATTCATACAGAGAAATTTGCCATTAGGGTTCAAAAAGTCCCTATTTACAAGGCAATCCTGTGTCGTAAAAATGTTTAAATAATCACAAAATGTACAAAAACATATCATTCAGAATATACATAACACTCAATGCACATTTCATCAAAGGATACAAGACATAAGTCAAACCTCTTAAACATATAACCACCTATTACACAAACATCTAAAACATAATTCGTGTTTTATTGCAGTTTTGTATTCTGTAAAAGGAGTTCCACAGATATCTTAGAGCAATCTGTTGCCACTTTTATCCACTCCTTTATATTGAAATGCTTCTAGCCCACATGACGGCACAATCGAGATTCTAAGACCTCTCAGAGCTTGCCCCCTCTCGAGATATTCCTCTAGTGTACTAATGTTATAGGTGATTTCCAGCTCTTTTATTAGCAGCTTTTCAAAGGCAATAAAGGCAACCTTAGTGTTTTCATTAAACAGTATCCATACCTTCTCTGTCATTTAGATGGCTCCTTGCTATTTTCCTTCTCTCATCGTATCTATCCAATGTTTCAGCCTCTTCCCATCCGAGTCCGGTGTCTTCTCTTGAACCTGAAGGTGAGTGGTTCATTTTACGTCTAAAAAACTTTTCTCTCAGAAAATGCTAGTTACTGGATTATTAAGAAGCCTTGGAAGTTCCTTTAATCAGTCCTGCCAGCCCCGTGACTGTTGTGCTCCATGGTTCAGTTCAGCACAAAGAATATTAGAGTTCCAAATGGGGTTGGGGGGGCACTGCGAACAGCAAAAACCTTTCCGTGTTTCACTACTCAGGAGGTGAGGTGGCTTGCCTCCGCTGTAAACATTCTGAGAACCAAGCTGTAGTGTGCTCTAGGAAAAAATTTCTCTAACACCACCACCATTTTAAAGACATGGCATTCGCCATATTTGCATTACAAGTGAACAGAGGTTTTGCAGTGATGCAACTTCCTGTCTTAAGTTTATGGTGGGCCTTCCTCCGAGATTGTCTGCTTGGGACTCGTTCCTACAGTGTGACCTGATGACTGAGATACCCCTGACGAAGATAGAACAGTTACGTAAGAAATTACCATAACAGTAGATCTTTGAGGGGATCTCTGTCATCTGGTCTGTTTTCCCTCCCACCATCCCCCTTCTTGGGGGCTCTTTACTGGAACTGGCTGTTTGGTGTATCTAGCCTTTTATATAGGCCTGGGCACCTCTCTCTCTCTCCTCAGTCCCCCATGACTAGAGCTATGCTCCCTTTGTCTCTGGGGGAAAGAACTGAGGAGGGAGCAGGGCCACTCACACCTTTATAGGGTTGATGACATCGATGGATGTCTGGCCTGGGTAGCCCCAGTTGTACTGCTGAAAATCTGTGTGGATCCTGCTTCACCGACAGTGAAGTTCCTATGGTGTGACCTGATGACTGAGATTCCCCACGAAGATCTGCTGTAACGGTAAGTTCTTATGCAACTGTTATTTACAGCTGCCTGCTCAGTCGTCATCAATAATGATGAGAACATTGCCCCCTTCCCCATATAACATGTGCACATTGCCATCACATGACCATCTTTGTTGATACAAACCAACTTGTTTTGTACCTTGCTATTTATCCAGGAGTTGCACACTTTGTTTTGTTCTTGCCTAGGCACATTGAGAAATCGATTTTCCAGGGACAGAGTTTCATTTCTCAGGTTACATAATTGGCCTTTTTCTTTGTACAGTTTGTAGAGGAAATGTTTCAGAATTTCTTTTACTTTCCCCATTAGATTTACGAAAGACAGTCCATCCTTTAAAGATGATTTGGACGTTATGAAGTTCATCTGCAAAGAGTTTTGGACTAATACCTTTAGGAAACAGATTGACAATCTACGTACAAACCACCAGGTAAGCAGTATTTTTGTGTGTGTGTGTGTGTGTGTGTGTGTGTGTGTGTGTTTTAAAAGTAAAAAATAAACATGCCAGTGGGAGTGCAGCTAGCACATTTCCTACTGACATCACAATAGCCTCTGCTGCACTAAAGCAGTGAAAGCAAACAGAAACAAATCTTCATACAAATAACTAATTTAAAAGCTTTATTTTATATTATAACCATCTGAGATGTATAAACTGTATATATAAGTGAATTCTCAAGTTCTTTGGGTACGAAACTGCAAAGTGAAGCTAAACAGGTTGGCACAGGGGGAATTTAAGAAACTTTTGTAACCATAAAACAGACAGGATTATAGCAAGTATGAATTTGTAATCCAGCTTAAGATGGAGAGCTCAGGTTGCTGGCCAGGACATGTTTGGGGGAACCATATAATAGGCCTGGACCACAGTGTTTCTGTGCTTCTTGTCAAGTTACAAACCACAATACACAAAAACAGCAACTTCCAATGAGATGTCTTAAGTATTTTTTTATTTCAAAAATGTTTCATGTAACATTTTGCTAAAAGGCTTCATTAGGAGTAGGTGGGATTTCTAAAAATGCACAATAGTGTGTAAATTTCAAATAAAAATTCAAAAATAAACTTGTTTTCTTATTTGATATTCAGTTTTTAACATGGTTCTTAATTCTTATACTTCAGCATAAAACTGCTTACTTGGTTTATTAAATTAGTTTTTTCTTTCCTAATGCATCACAAGGAACTCATCACCACTAATAATCTGCCAATAATTTAAAAAGAGAATCCATATTTTAGTACTTAATAGTAGTATTTGTATTCTTAATCTCACACAGTTGTAAGCCGCATATCACCACTTGCTTAATCACTTTAAAGATCAGCTTCCTAGTAGCCAATCCCCCCCAACAAATATGATACGTTACCTGGCCCGGAGTTGATTCCTCTACATAATGTCCTTATTTCTTCCTTATTTAAGTTACATCCTTTGTAATGTTGTCCGAGCACCACATATGCAAAAAAAGGAGCCACTTCCTTCAGTTGCATCCACACCGGTACATTCAGCCCCGTTTTGTGAAAATGAAGGCTGCGTGTGCACACTCCATTTAGTTGTATGGGGGCGATATTTCTATACATTTTAGTACCATTTATAGTTGCGATTTTAATAAATCTGAATGACCACTTGACTGACAGGGTACACAGGAGTGTAATTATCTGGACATAATTACACTCCTGTGCTTCATTAACCTGTGCACAAGCTCAGCTATGATATCACCACCTGTGTTGTGCTGTAACCACTGGCTTCAAAACTGCTGTCCCCCATGGAACTCTTTTTTTCTTCTCCATAGGAAAACACTTTGAAACAGTGTTTTCCAACTTAAAACCATGAACTACTTTTTTGTTTTTACATTTTTAGGTAGGGTAGTTATTTTATCCACTTTACAACTTTATCTATCACATTTGTGTACCAAGTCACTAAAATTAGCCCTTGGACTATGGAGGTAGAAGAAATGTTTCAGTAAGCAATGTCGGACTTCTGGTGACGTCATGCCTCGAGCTGCAGCATAGGCGCGTAGCTCCGTCTTCCCCGGGACGAAAAAACGGATTCCCCAGCACAGAAAACACTAATTTCGGGCGGTAAGACCTCAAACCACAAGAAGATGCCCAAGAGAAAAACGGATGGCCGAGAACAACCGTCGGACCCTTTAGATCCAGACGGATTACACTCAGACAGTGATAGCTCTCAGAGATCAGGCCGCGGGGACGCGCAGAGGCCCGAAAACTCCAGAAATAACAGGTCGGAATTACACAGAAACAATAATAACATGGCTCGCCAGATGGACATAGTTTTGAAAGAACTAAGAGACTTTCGCAAAGAGACCCAAGCGACGTTTGTAGCCCTGCGCATGGACGTAAATAAAATTGAAAAAAGGCTGGAAGGCCTGGAAGAACAAACTACCACCGCGGATTTGCGACTAGATCAGACAGAGAGGGCCATTGTACAGCTGCATCAGGAGGTGAAAAGCTTAAGAGACTGAGCAGACGATGCAGAGGCACGAAGTAGGAGGAATAACCTTAGAATCAGTGGGTTTCCAGAGGGTGTGGAGGGGAAAGACCCTCTTCAATTTCTGCAGCAGTATTTTAGGTCCCAGTTGGACATATCAGAGGCATGCACCTTAGAGATGGACCGCGCACATCGAGCTCTGGGCCCACAAACAGTCAACTGCCCTAGAGCTATCCTAGTGCGTTTCTTGAGATATCAGGATAAGGAGATGGTACTGCACAAATCCTGGCAAAAGGGGAATTTAAAGTACCAAGAGCACAGAATCTACGTCGACAACGATTATCCAACAACAATTGCCTTAAATCGTAGGGCATATGGCCCCATCATGAGGAAGCTGAAAGAACTTGGTATAAAATTTCGGACACCTTATCCTGCAAAACTGGTAGTGCAACTCACAGATGGCCCCAAGAGCTTTGATTCAGCAGGGGAAGCGGCAAGAGAACTGACAAAAATGGGGATTGCCATTCCCACACTACCAAATGCCCCTAATGCTACTCTGGCAGCGAAACTAGCTCAAAAAGTGTGGAGCAGGAGCACTTCTCGAGACCAGCGATGCATCGAGGGAGCGGCAGCATTACAGCAGATTGCGGCGAGCCTGAGAGGACAAGCGACCACCATGGAGAAGAATATGGAAAATGGACTGAATTCCACCTGAGAAGATCTTACATCACTGCATTTTGAACTTGAAAGGTAGGTGGGCCTAGCCCTCTCATCCCCGTCTACTATTTGGCTCCTGATTGGTCTAACCTGCTCCGTGGTTCCTCCTCACCCCCCCGCCTTATTTCAATGCGTTACTGTGAGTACCGACCAGCTGTAAAGCCACATTGGGACCTCATAAGGTGTTTTAAATTGAGGCCGAGTGGACTGCGCAGGTGGTCACTTGGTGAACGTGGGTTGTGGGGATGCGTGCGGGACTGATGGAGCAGAGGACCTACGGGAGCGGCGTTGGAGGAGAGACGGGCCTGCCACCTTATAGCCTTGTGGGCTGGACCTGAGTTAAACTCGAACATCTGGACACTTGCATGGACTTGATGGGGTTTATATAGGAAGAGAATAACCACCCCTTCCCTCCTCCTCCCCTTTTTTTTTCTCCCCCGTCTCCCTTCCTCCCCTTTTCCTCCCCGGATTACAGCCTTTGGCAGATATTGATATTGAGTTCCTGACTACCTGAGGGATGCTTGAGGGATTATGGATTTTGAATACCAGGTACTCTGCAACAATGAAGGGTCCCCTATCTCCCTGGATCTTAACAAAGATTACTCAATTGCTCATGGCACTAGATGTCAGGAAACCCATGAATAAGATTTGGATTGGCTTCCCACCCCCACCCCATTCGCAGATTTGAAAGGAGACAGAGCCCAATCAGAGCTAAATTCCTGAAATTTAACAGGGATCTCGGTAATAACTTCAGATAGAACTATTTGGTCCTGGGAAGACAAGGCATGACTATCCTCATCCCTTCTCCCCCTTTCTCCCTCAGACGATACGTCTGGTGCTAAGATAAATAGGACCGAGCCAAATTGAGAGCAGGGATCTCTGGGTGTGAATAACACTCAGAACCCATGGAAGTGGTAAATAGTTTGACAGGGCATGCCCAGTTGGCAAGCCACTGCCTCCAGTTGTTACTTATAGTTAGTATGGGCAGGCAAAGACCTGGCCTGAAGTTTAGGGGCGATGTTTCCCCCATTTCCCTGTTTATGCAGTCACCAAACTTAAATATAGACACAGACTACCCAGAGGTCAATGGAGTTGTCAAGAGAAACCGTGCACAACTCCCAAATTTAGAAGAGACCTAAATGGCTAGATCATCATTACAGACATTGTCATTGAATGTTAATGGCCTTGGAAATCCAGTTAAATGGTCGAGAATGTTGACAATGTTTAAAAGAAGCAGAGCAGGAATTATGTTTATGCAAGAGACACATATGAATGCAAATGAGCATAAAAAACTGATGGGGAGAGGGGTCACACAGGTCTTTTCGTCCTCCTTTCCAGGGGGTAAAAGGAGGGGGGTCGCCATATTAGTTACAGGCCAAACTCCTTTTAGAGCAACAAAGGAATGGGCGGACGCTGAGGGTAGACTGGTGGTGGTCCAAGGTTGGCTGCAGGACACTGAGGTCACCCTGGCGAATGCCTATTTCCCTGGGGTCATCAACGCAGAATATCAGATACTTGCTAAGTAAGGTGCTAGAATTGACTAAAGGGACCCTGATACTTGCTGGAGACTTTAACATTATAATGAGTCCGCACCTTGACTCTACCAAGGTATCTGGGGGAAAACAGCCAGCCCCACATAAGTATTTTAAAAGATTTATTCAAGAAGCAGGTTGGCTTGATGTATGGCGTACCCTCCATCCTAGAGAAAGGAAATATTCGTACTATTCAGCAGTTCATGGCACATACACCAGGTTAGACCATTGCTATACCCAGAAGGAGAGTTTAGGGCTGTTCCACGATGTCTCCATAGGAGAAATTGCTCACTCAGACCACGCACAGGTAAATATAGTTTGGAATGGTGGCTTGGAGAGAGGGAAAACCATGTGGAGACTTAATCCAGTCCACCTTAAAAGTGAGGTATTCAGGGAATTTTTACAAGACAAGGTGCGGGAGATTTTGGGAGATAACCCGGAGGGAGAGGTAACCCCTGCCATTAGATGGGATACACTGAAAGTGGTGCTTAGGGGACATATCATACAATATACAGCACACCTAGCTAAGCAGCAAAGCTAAACAACAACACCTAGAGCAGACCTGGCTTTTCTGCAGATGGCCCATCAGCAGGGGGACTCATCAGTGCTAGCACAGCTGAAACAGACAAAACAAGACCTGGATGATTTATGCCTGCAGCAAACAGAGATAGCTTTGGCCTTTTTAAGACAACGATATGGAGAAATAGGGCCTAGGGCCTCCAGGCTGTTGGCATTCCGCCTCCGTAAGCAAAAGCGGTGCGCGACGATAGCCAGTATAAGGGATCCAATGACAAACGCCAAGTTACTAGGGTAGGTGACATTACGAAGGTATTTAGTGAATACTATAAACACTTATACACCCCAGACCACCCATCAGAAGAAAACAACATCAAGACCTTTTTGGCCGGGTTAGACCTCCCTAAACTTAGTAGAGATCAACAAACCAAACTGACACGCCCAATAACCCACCTGGAATTGCGGGCGGCTATCACAAGGTTGAGAACAATGAAGGCCCCTGGCCCAGATGGCTGTGGCACAGAGTTCTATAAAGCCACTGAAGCCCTCCTTGGTCCAACCCTGGAAAAGTATTTGAGGAGATATTTCAGGCAGGAGTAGTCCCCCCCCCCAGTTGGTCTCCTGTAATTTCGGTTATTCCTAAGTCGGATAAAGACCCTCAGGTGTGTCCTTCACGCCTCTATATCAGTGCTAAACGTAGATTACAAACTATATATGTCCATAGTGGCCAGGAGACTCGATAAAGTTCTCCTTTTCTAATAAAATCCGATCAGACGGGTTTTGTTAGTACCAGATCTACTACGGATAATACCAGACGGCCTTATATTTAGTGCAGAAATGCAGTCATCTGTTGCTCTCAGTCCTTCTCAGCCTTGATGCTGAGAAGGCCTTGATAGGGTCTCCTGGCCTTTTTGTTTGCAACCATGACATCAATGGGATTCCCAGCCCTCTTTATCTCAATGATAGAATCGAGTACTCCTCTCCACAGGCCTGTGTCCAAGGTCTCGGCCATCATTCAGATAATTTCCCCTTATATAGGGGTACTAGGCAGGGGTGCCCACTCTTACCGGGCCTTTTTGCAATATTTATTGAACCCTTGGCCCAGGCAGTCAGGCAGGCTGTAGGTGTCCAGGGGGTCAGGTATTGTGGCAGGGAACACCGTGATAGCCCTCTATGCAGACGATGTTCTGCTTTTTCTTTCAGACCTACACACTCAATACCGGTCTTTAAAATCTTAGAGACATATGGTCAGAATTCTGGTTATAAATTGAATACCTCTAAGGCAGAAGCTTTACTTTTCAAATCGCCTTCCCTCGGTTTGTGCGGTCCTTCCCTTCCGCTGAGCCTAGAAAAGCTAAAATATTTAGGCATATACTTGTCATAGAATGTGGAAAGCTTCCTAATAACTATACACCATTTTACTCCCAACTTCAGGCAGATTTAGCCAGGTGGAACGTCCTTCCGCTTAATTTACTACAGAGAGTGGAGGTCATCCGAATGGTGGTTCTCCCACATGCATTATACCTATTTAAAAACATCCCCTTATATATTTCAAATAGGATATTTAAAACTTGGAACAAGGCAATATTGGGTTTTGTTTGGTCCGGTAGAAAAGCCAGGATTCGGGCCTCATTTCTCACCCTCCCCAGACTGAGGGGAGGCCTGGCCCTCCCAAATCTCAAATTATATCACTGGGCCACCCATCTCTCATTTGTATTAGAGCGCTTTAATTTTACAAATCAGATGGTCTGGAGAGAGATTGAAGAGGGTCTGCTCTCACTCAACGACTGATGTAGGGCAGCCTTACACGAACGATAATGCTAATCCACAGTTAAATCTTAACCCTTGGATAGCACACCAGCTCAAAACGTGGAAGATGATATATAGACAACTGGCCTTGACACCCTACCTGTTACACCTATGCCCGATATATTTACTAGAATCATTTCCCCCAGCGCATATGGACCATACATACAAAAGTTGGGACTTGTCCCACCTCACCTATGTATCACAGCTATTAAAAGGGAATGACTTTATAACATTTCTGGAAGCAAAGCAAAAATTTAACTTGAGAAAGGAGGATTTCTTTAGGTACCTACAATTGAGGCATTTTTTTTGCTCCCTCCCAGTTGAAGCGAGAGAGCCCGAAGATTTCCCTCCCTTAATAAGATTCATGTTAAGTTTTCTACTAACGCCGGATACCTCACATATTATCTCCAAAACTTATAAAGCATTAAATGAATCCCTAGAGTAAATTCTCTGGAGACACTGGCAAAGTGGAACCGAGAGATAGAACAGGAGATTGCATAACAACAATGGGAGAGAAGTTGTCTCTTGATCTCCAAACTTACGTTTTCGCAGAACTGGCGGCTTTTTGCTTGGCAGTTGCTGATGAGGTATTTTGGCACACCCACAATAACCAGTCATTACACAGTCTCAGGAGAGCAGAGTGTTGGCGCCTGTGTGGAGAACCACAAGCAAACCACACCCATGTATTTTGGTCCTGCCCCATCTTACAGCCCTTTCTGGCCTCGCTTCAGGCAGAATTATCTGAGCTAATGGGAAGCACAATCATACTATCACCAGAACTATTCATTTTGCACATTTTCCCCAGGATTTAAGGGGCAGCCACCTGCAATATATATTGGGCGTAACACTTCTGGCTGCAAAAAAGGCCATATCTAGACACTGGCTCACACCCAAGGTGCCAACAACAGATGAGTGGAGGGAAATAGTAACACAAATATATAAGTCAGAGAAGATCTCCTTCTTCTTGAATAACTCCACAGCCCTGGGCATATTAAAATGGACGAGGTGGATAATGTACATAATGACAAAGGATCCCAGTTTTGTCCCCTAGGGAATACACCCCATCTGAGAGACCGAAGGACTTGAGAAGTAGGAAATGGGGGGGTGGCTTGGAATGAGCTGAGGGCTTGTAAGTAGGGATGAGTGAGATCTGGAAACGTAGGCCTCTGGAATGGGTATACTGGCTTCTATGTATCCGAACACGATAGGAAAGTGGTAAGAACCTGCTAGTCTGCAATGATGGATATAGATAAATCATATTTATCAGAACTGGGCTTCCTTTTTTTTCCTCTTCTCTCTTTGCTCTCCCAATTTTCATTAACTTAATACAGACTGTATAAGGAAATGGTGTATATTTATTGACCAAGGCATGTATAAGACTGTAAAATGTATTAAATTGTAAAATGTGACTGCCCCCTCCCCTGTCCCCCTTGGAATATGTAAAAACAATAAAGATATATATTAACAGTAAGCAATGTCCCACTTAAGGCTTCTAAAAGGTGGTAGCCCTAGGATAAGATTGCAAGTGTATGTGAAAGGTACAGAATAAACCATACTCCAACAAGGGAAGTATTTATTCACATGCCTATGAATTAAACAAATAAAACAATGGCTCAGAGGTAATGTGAGGAAGTATTTTTTTCACGGAGAGGGTTGTAGATACATGGAATGGCCTTCCTGAGGAGATGGTGGAGTCAAAAACAGTGGGAGAATTCAAGAATGCATGGGACAGACATAAGGCAATTCTAGTGGGGGGGGGTAGGAGGAAATGATCTGTTTGTTAACTAGGATCTGCAGCTTATCCATTAGGTAGGAAAGTGGACAGACTAGGTGGGCCAAGCGGTCCTTATCTGCCATCAAATTCTATGTTTCTATGTTTAACAAAAATGAGTGAATACCTGCTCTTTAAAGTGATTAAGCAAGTGGTAGCATGTGGCTTACAGCTGTGTGTGATTAATAATACAAATACTGTATTAAGTACTAAAATATGATTTTGTTAATTATAGGCAGATTATTAGCAGTGATAACAGGAAGTACTTGTGACACATTACGGAACATGACCCCTATTTGGGGGGGCTTCAAATTCTACCCTCTCCTCTTGCAGTGAGGACTCTGGTGTACATCCCCAGGTCTCCTGCTGAGGGTGCCTCTTTTCAGGCTTTACTCAGACAAATCCAGGACGCCATGCAATTTGATGCTGAGGAGGAAGACTCCACTGAGAGGGTGAATTTTGTTAGTTTGTAATTTTTGACCAAGAAACAAAGTTTTCTGGCTTCAAGGTGCTATGTTGCATCTCTGGTGTGTGCCCTTTTTTCTGGTGTACATTTGACTTGCTGCATCCGGGTTCTCTTGGCCTCCACGGTTAAGGGCATCAGAGTGGGGTAATGCATACCTCCCTACCAACTTATGGCATACATCCTCATCATTTCATCACCATCCTAAGTTTGCTCAGATTTTATCTGCTCCCTCCATTTCAACTACATCCTCCATATATTTCTGTTGAGGTGTGTGCTGTTACTCTGCGCCCTTCTCTCATGTGTTTGTCATTTAGCCCACAGCAGGCTTCCCTCCCCAAGACATGTCCACAATTACTTGGTCCAGCCTTCACAGTTCTCCATCCTAGCCTTTAGGATGGTTCCTATTAATCCTTCACTGCCAGCTATCTGTGCGTGCCATTAGATTTATCTCTGCACACCATTGGGTGTTGTCCAAGGAGAGACACACACACACACACACACACACCGGTCTGTCCAGACCTCCCTACTCATTCTGGGGTTTGGCTGTTATGTATGGCTGTCTCTCCCTTAGGGCATCTTATTTGCTTTCCTTGTCTTAATCTCATAGCCAGGCCCTGCTGAGCTTCAGGATGTCTGGGGGAGAGGACCTTTTGGCTTCAGCCCCCCACCCTCACGGTCCAGTTTCAGCACTGCTACACAGTGTTTTGTTGACACATTAAAATGCTGTTTGTGCCCCTCACAGACCTCACTTCTCTCAGCCTTCCTCTCCATGGCCATTCATGTAGGAAAATATTGTTATGTTTGAGAGGATGGCCACCGTCTTCACCTTACACCACGTGCTGCTGAGATCCCCACACCTGGCCCAGGAGCTCCAGTGACCACACACCCCCAACCCAGTAAATATATTGCTTGTGTGCCTCAGTGAACAACACTGGACCCATCATCCAACTATTACCTTTAATTCTAGTTAAATGTTGAAACTTCATTCCTACTCCATACTCACCGCCTTGTGTCCATGGGTGGGCTAACTTCCCATGCCTGGCTTAATTCCTCACTCTGCCTTTATTTTTACCCCTGTTGTACCCCCAGCTCTTGTTATCTAAAGTTCCTGAGCCCGAGGGAGCGTATCTCTTTCCCACCTTGCCACCAGTGTGGTCATCTTGAGAGTATGGTGGGGAAACCCACCACGAGCCTTGACAGACATTTGTGCATTTTCCCCTTAGTTTCCACGTTTCTGATTGGAGCACACACACTTTCCAACTTCTCCCCTTTCGGTTACTTCTCAGGGTGAGACAGCATGTGCCTTGATCCCTGAGGTTTAGCTTCCCCCTTTAAAAGTGCTTCAAACCACTCAAGAACACATTTTAACCTCTAAACCACTACCCCTATTTCAGCATACAGTATTCCTAAGTGAGTAATTTAAGCAAACCGTGCACTCCCTCGAACCCAAGTGCACACAGCAACTAACATACACATTTGCCAGCAGACAAAGGCCTTACAGTCTGTCTAGTCTGCTTGAGTGTGCAGTTACCACTGCGATTACAGAGGGAACTGCCCCTTCCCCATACTCCCTTGACCTCTTTCAAATACCCCCTCTCTTTCCCCTACCTAGAAGTTTCCTCGTCACCCTGTCCCAAACACTCTTGAAGCTGTCTGCTGTTTTTAGAGATACCACCTCCTCCTGCAACTCATTCCACCTAGCCACCACTCTCTTGGTGAAAAAGTGCCCCATCATCTCCCTCCTGAACCTTCCCTCAACCAGCTTTATGCTGTTACCCTTGGTTGTATTATTTCCTCTAAGACTGATGTGACCCATGGTACTCACCCTGTTTTTACCTTTAAGGTCCTTGAAGGTCTCTGTCATGCCCCCCCCCCCCCATCCTCGAGAGTACATGTGGAGCCGCAGGGTCTCTCCTCGTAGTCGCTGCCTTGCTGACCCTGGATCATCTTGGTTGCCCTTCTCTGGATTGTTACCAGCAAATTGATATCCTTCTTATGATTAGGGCACCAGTTTTGCACACTGTACTGTAGGTGCGGTCTCACTAGAGACCTGCACATTGGCAGAATGACCTCCGCTGTCCTGCTGGTTGTTCCCCTGGCTATGCAGCCCAGCATCTGATTTGCTTTAGCTGCAGCTTTCCTGCAGTGTGCCAAGAGTTTTAGGCTACTCATGATAATTAAACCCAGGTCTTATTTTATGTTTCCTTGCGTGTATGCAAGAAACATCTTGGTACAGTAGGGTATTTGAGAGGTATGTCACTGTCCATGACTCACCACTGAGTTTGCAAGCTGGCTATGACAGTGGTAAGACTGCAGTGGGCAGAAATTTTCTTCTTGAAACAAATGAACCACTGCAATCAGGGACTGTTTGTCCTCTCATTTGCATAACGCTGCCCTGTCTCGCCTCGTCATTCCAATTACAGTTTGTGCATACAGTGAGCGGCTTCACAGTGAACTGTGGCTCTGTTAGGCTGCCTCATTAGTTACCCAGAGTACAGCCAAACATACAGACACTTAGTAGCTAGGAGGCAGCAGTAATTGGCCCCTGCATTCAGCCAGACAAGCAGCCAGAAGCACTCCAAACAATCTCCATCAATGCCTGCACGACCATTAACTTGTTTGGGAAGCTTTTTCCTCCAGTATTTGGAGCAGCTCCTTACCTTTGCTGGCCGGGTACACCTTAGATACGGTTACGCTTAGACCTATCCTGAGTAGTGATACCATGAGGGCGAGCTGTAATAACATGCAAGCCATGCTGATCTCTGCTGGTCCACTGCCCCTAGTTCAGAATCCACACACAGTCCTCGCTCGCTGGCCCTACGTCTATCTATCCCAACAGAATCACTGCTCCCTGTTTCAAAGTGGTGGGCTCTAGACACCGCCAATGTGGTGGGGCACCTAGCCAACTTCTTTCTGTCTAATCGCTGTTGGCTCACTGCCCCTAGTCCAAACTCCACACACTGTCCTAGCTCGCTGGCCCGCGCTGTCTATGTATCCCAATGGAATCAGCGTTATGGGCTGACAAGCGGTTGTGATTAATTCAAGTTTTCAATGCGGCTTTAGTGTTTTTCTATAGTTTAGTGTAGTGTGATGACTTTTTTTTTTCCTGTAGTGTTGCAGTGTTCTTTTCCATAGTGTAGTGGTGATTTTGGTGATGCCATTGTTTTGCGCTCTTAAGTTTTTTATTAGTTTAGGGGCCTTCAACTAAAGGAGGTATGGCTCCAGCAGTATTCCCTTTACTGTGTTCAAGATGGTAAGTGGTGTTGGTGTGGCATGCAGTCTGGGGTGATGTGTAGAGTACTGTGCTGGAGCCCTGGTTCTTGGCAGCATAAGTGTGCAGTTATGAGTGTGGTCAGTCATGGAACAGTGGTTCTGGGCAATGTGTAGAATGCAGCCACGTGTGTGTTCAGGATCGGGGTGAGGGGATCCATAGTGTTGTCAGGAGTGCCCTGGGAGTCAGCATCAGCAGTATCCAGTTGGTGCAGAATGGAAGCAGTAGCAGAAGCATGGAGGGCTTCACTGGAGAAGAGAGAGAGCATGAGAGACAGAGAAAGAGCTGCTGTGCACCTCCTTATCATGTACACACTGGCTGGCTGACTCATTCACTCCCTCTCTGATGCTGCTTCTCCTCAAACACAGCAACCTGTAAGCACAAACCATGCCAATAATAAATAAAAAAGAGAAAGAAGAACACTCAACGGCAAGGGGAGAAAGGGAGGTGGTAAACAACATATTAAAAGTGAAAGAAATCCAATAGTTCCTCCTACTGTAACCGATTCTGGGTTGGACTATTTTACATAACCTTCACTCCTGAATTTTAATTTGTTTTAATTGAAACTTTTTTTTATTTTATTTTACTAGTAACACATTTTAAAAGTGCAGCTTTGAGTGAATATTGCCAATTTTTGTTTCCTTGTGCTTGTGCAAGAAAGGTTTAGTTACAAAAAACTGGCACTGTTGAGGTGTGTCGCTAACTAGCTCAATGCAGTGCAAGCCACATCGGGCTCGTCCCTGACAGACCAGTGACCGCAGCAAATGAAGTATGACGGTCACAGTTTCATGGGCAGAAACTTTGTGTACCTGAAAGGACTGAAGCACTCCAATGAAAGAGTGCTTTAGTACTTTCATTTGCATAAAGCTGGCTAGCAGTCAGCTGAGTGGCCTCTGCCTATTTTCTCCGTGATTTTTTTTCAAGGCAAATGTATCACCCTGACACATACACCATGCAAGGAAATGCTGGGGGAAAATCTACCGGATATGAGAGATAAGTTTAGGATATTTGTAAATGGTTGGAGAATCATGTCAAGGGTGAGCTAATTAGTTTTAGGTCGAGCGAGTCACTACTGGTTCTTGATTTCCCAAGGACCTGGGAGAGGTTCTTTCTGGCCTTGGTTTTGGTGATGATTTTGAGGTAAAGGGATGGGGGAGTTGATCGATTGGTGGCTGAAGTCCATATAGGATTATTGTCACTCTGGGGAATGAAGAAATCAGCGAGCAGGTGAAAGTATTATTGAAAGTATTGGCAATAGTAATTGGGTCCTCGGTTGCTGTTCCTGTGACATTCAACAAGGTTGGGGGGAACTTATTTGGTTTGCCCATTAATTACTTGATGTTGTCCCAGAGTTTTTGTCAGTCACAGCAAGTGTCAGCCAGTTCATTTTTGAAGTGCTGACTTTTTGCTTGGTGAATACCCCAGGTGCATTTGTTCCTGCTGTTTTATATGCTTGTATATCTATTGGTGACTTTGTACTTTTAGCTTTGTGCCATAGGCCGTCTCTGTCCTTCATCTGCTCAAGGAGTTGAGGTGTGATCCAGCATTTACTTGAGCCTTTAATCTTGCATTTGGAGTAGGGTGCGTAGATGTTGCATGCACTGTTGAAATTACAGATAAAGATATCAAGTGCCTGGTCTACATCTACAGTGGCATCAGTGGCTCCCAAGTTTTGGTTCCTAAGGTGTTCTTTGAGGGCTTATTTTAGGATCCTAGACATAAGTGTCTTAGCTGGTATTTTGGGGGCCTTGTTAGACCAGTTAGAGTATCGGTGAATGGTCGCTAATGGCATCTGGGAGGACCAGAGTTTGGCTGATTCTCTCAGGTCGGTTGGTGATCAACCAGTCAATAATAGTACTGGTCCCTGTTCGGTAGCTCTGGCAAATGGTAGAATCAACTAGTTGGAACATATTTAAGGAGAATAAGGCATTCCTGCATGGTGCAGCAACTGGTGATGTCCAGTTTGTTAAAAATCTCCCATCATGATTAGTTCTGTATTGCGGGGGAGGTCAACAAGGTAGTCATGGATTGCTTTAAAGCCACAGAATTGTTCTTTAGGAGGGATGTAGACAGTTACCACAATCATAGTTTTACCGTTTGAGCCTAGTAATATTTTAAGTGTCAGTATTTGAGTGTTTTTGCTGGTTGGCATCAGAGGGAGTGCTAGCCCTTTGATGTGATCTTTTATGTAGATTACACATCGCCCAGCTCGTTTGCCAGTTCTGTCTAGCCTAAAAGATGAGTATCCTTGAAGCTGAATGGCCGAGTTGGTAATTCTTGGTGTTAGCCATGTTTCAGTTATGGACAGTATGTCTGGTTGGTGATGGGTGACCCACACTTGTGGTTGGACAAATTTTGCCAACAGACTGCATATATTAATGGAGGCTAGCATTAGTCCTTTTTGTTTTGGTTTGGGGATCAGGTGCACGCATCAAGAGGCCTGGGTTGGGGTGGATATTACCTGATAGCATCAGAAGTAGCCAAGCCAATCTCCCTAATATATTGCAAAAAAAAAAGGCCTTCTTCTCCCTTGTTTTTACCCCCTATGCTAGCTGCACTTCCTTTGTAGGCTTTGCCATCCTACCCACACTGCTCGCTTTCCTTATTTAGCAGAGTAATCGGCCCTTTCTAGGGGCGTAGATATGGTTCACATATCCACACATTTGCAGTTCTTCTTTAAGAGCTGATTCACTGGAACATCATTAATCAAAGCTCCTTCCACCACCTGGGTGATATATCCCTCATCTACAATTACAGGTGAGTAACCTGTTTTTCTAGGGGTGTGGATGTGGTTTACGTATCCACACATTGGCAGACTTGCAGCAGTCCCCCAGGAGGAGGGGACAAGGCGTGCAACCCTACTTGGCAGCTAGAGGTTGGAGAACTGAGACCTCAAAAGCAGCATCCCGGCAAGAATCACGGTTGATGCTATCAGGTGGCAGCCCTACAGATCTCCTGAATAGGGATGCCTCTGAAACTGATGCAGCGGTATGACTGGTGGAATGAGCCCTGAACCCTACAGGAGGCTCCCTACAGTCCGTCTATAACAGAGGTGGGTGCAGGAAGTGCCCTGCCTGCTAGTCATCCACTTAGCTGCCAGTCTGTCAGGCACAGTTCAGCGTAGGTCACAATAGGTTGGCAAGCATCACCCCAAACTCCAGCCATACTCTCCACATAGTAGGAGAGTGCCCATGTTCAGCCCCTGAAGATGGATTGGTAGAGTAAATCAGAATGTTCGCAGGATGAAACTCTGACACAGCCTTCGGCAGAATCTTCGGTGGGGGTGAAGGACTACCTTTTCCCTCAGGAAGACCAGATAAGGAGGCTCCATTGAGAGCTCCTGGAGCTCACTAATCCTCCTGGCTGACATGATGGCTACCAGGAAGGACATCTTTGATGAGTCCAACAGGTGTGACATTTCACACCTGTGCATAGGCTCAAAAGGTTTCCCCATTAGCATTGCCAGTACCAGCAAGAAGGCCCACAGTGGTGGTGGCTCATGCACCAGCAGGGACATGTGTCAAGGCCCTTAAAGAAGCAGCCAACCACCTTCTCTTGCACCACTGTCAGCATACTACCTGTGACAGGGTTGGGGAGGACCCTGTGTCATTTGTTATGCAGAGACTTAAAAGCAAGGATCTGTCCTATTCTGCCACTTATCTGTCTCTTGCCTGTCTGATTGCCCAATCAGATTTTCCTTATGACACCAAGGAATTGGCCACTCAGGTCCACCAATTTTTCCATTTTCTTCCTTCCTTCACTTGCTGTTTCTATTCTGTCTTTCTGTCCTTGCTTCTCTGCAGTTAAAAAAAAAAATATGTGAATCATTATGTGAAACTGAGATCCCTCAGTTTGCAAATGTATACAGTTATATTGTTGAAATTATTAGAGACAGCTATTTGGGTTTATCTGAAACACAAGGGTTAACCTTGAGCTGTCTTTTTACCACCACAAGCCTGCTAACAGAATTATCAGCAAGAATGTAGCTCTAGGACATGATGTCTTAATTGTTTGCATCTGTTAAGAAGACTAATGTACTCTTCAGACTGGTCACAGGAACGAAACTGACAAAGTTTTAATATATTTTGTGGAGTAGAGGTGGTGTAATTTACAAGAACAGGATGCAGAATTTAATTGCCAAGGAAAAACTTAAAAAGAGAGCAGTGTTTTGTTGTGTGAGAGAGAGAGAGAGAGAGAGAGAGAGAGGAGATGGAGATTTTAAAGAGACTCTCAGATGAAGGACTTCCATTTGTTTAAACTGGTTATATTAGGAGCTGTCTTGCAAGTTTTATTATCAATAACAATCAAATAACAAAATAATAAAATGCTACTTGTGAATTTTATAACTTCTCCTGGTTTGCCTATGCTTCTTGACCTACGCTGTGAGGCACCAGCCTGCAAGGCTTATCGAACACAGTCCCAGCTAATACACATGCCAGACTTATTCACAGTGCAGGCCAGTGGATCAGACTTCTGGCCCTGATACCAAATGGAAAACCACTTCCATCCATTTGAAGGTATAACACTGGTGAATTGACTGTTTTTGAGAAGCCTCCATGACGCAGAGAATATTTCTGAAAGACCCAGAGCCTGGAACTCTAGCGGCTCAGGAACCAAGCTGTGTAAAGTATAGCGATTGAAGTTCTGAGTGCTGGGCTTTTCACTGTTGTCTGGTCAGCAGATCCAGATAAAGAGGCAACTGCAACAGAGGCCTGCTGCTGAGGCTGTGGTGATCTGGGTACCAGAACTGGTGAGGCCAGTCTGGAGCTATGAGGATCATCCATGCCTTGTCCCTGTGCACCTTGACCACCACCTTGTGGATCAGGGGAAAGGGAGAGAAGTTGTAAAGGAGGCTGGGGGTTCAGGGCCTTGCAAAGGTATCCCCCCTCCCTGTGTTCCATACTGTGGGGGCAGGCACAGAACAGCCTTAGTTTTGTGTTCTGCCATGATGCAGGTAGGTCCACCAGAAGGGTGCCCAATAGTGAGAACAAGTGGTTCATCACCTTCCAATGCAGGGACCATTCATGCAACATTTCACCCAACCGGCTGAGAGTATCTGCCAGCTGATTGTCTGCTCCTGTGAAATGAACCGGCAGGAGATCTGTACCCAGGCTGCGGATGAGTGTCCAGGTGTGGAGGGCCTTCTGACACAAGGGAAGGGAGTATGTTCTGCCCTGCCTGTTGAGGTAGAACATGGTTATGGAATTGTCTGTCTGAACTTGCATGACTCGACTAGAGGAGCAAATTCTGTCTGAGCTAGAAACATTACATGGAGCTCCAGCAGGTTGATATGGTGACAGAACTCCCTGGGTGACCATAACCCTTGGGTCCATTAGTCTTCAGGGTGTGCTCTCCATCCCACCAGAGATGCGTCCCTTGTGAGGGTGACTGTGGGTTCTGAGCAAACCAACAGGACTCCTTTCTCCAGATGTTGTGGGATCAGCCACCACTTATGGCATCCCACATCAGCTGGGTCACTGTGACCGGCTCGTCCAGGTGTCCTAGACGTTGGGGCCACTGGCCAACACTCACTGCAGGCACTGCATCCGCCAGCAAGCCCATTGGACCAGGCTGGTGCAAGATGCTGTATACCCCCAACAGCCTCAAGAAGTCCTGGGCAGGGCGCAATAAGATCCTGATGCCTGGTCCACTTGGAAGAGGGCTTTGGCCCATAGGGAGTCCAGCTCTGCCCTGGAGAAATGAATCACCTGTGATGGATCCGTTTGGACTTGACTGGGTTGACCAAAAGGCCCAAATCTCTGCAGGTCTGGAGGGCCAGCTCCACTGCCCCTTTGGACAGCCTGTCTATCTGCCAGTCATCCAGGTAGGGATAAACCCTGACGTTCTGGTGCCGCAGGAAGGCGGCCACCACTGTAGTGCACTTGGTAAAGACCTGAAAAGAGACCGAATGGCATGTCCTGTAGCTGATAGAGTAAACCTTATGTGTAGAACCGGAGGTGCCACCAGTGGGATGGATGGACTGGGATGTGTGGAAGAATGCATCCTGGAGGTTCAGGGAGCAGAACCACATACCTTGCTCCAGAGATGGTATAATCTGGTTCAAGCGTGACCATCCTGAACTTGCACTTCCTTTAGAAACTGGTTCAGATTGTGAAGATACAGTATGAGGTGACAACTCCCCCCCAATCCATTTTGGGACCAAGGAGTACCTGGACATGTACCTCTGACTCTACATGAATCTGGGACATAGGCTAGTGCTCCTTTTGCGAGGAGCTGAGCAGTGTCCTCCCTGAGGGTAGACAGCATGTCCTGCAACACTGAGAACTTGAAGGGTCTCAAAATCAAAAGACAATGCTCTGCCAGCCACCTCGAGAACCCACCTGTCCATAATAATGACTGACCAGCGAGGCCAGACGTGGCAAAATCACCCACTCCCCCCATCAGAAGCAGAGTCAAAAATTGGACACATGGGAGCCAAACATCCCCTGAACCATCACTGGGCAGCTTTGGAGTGGGCACCAGCCACAGAGGTTGGAGGGGTACCACTTCCCATACCCCTGCCTTTTTCGGGGGAGGGGGCCCTGACTGGAGAACTTGGCCTTGGAGCACCAAGCATGGAATTGCCCTGCTTGGGGCTGTTGCTACCAAGACTGCTGTGGCTGAAAGGCTGAAAGTGAAAGGCCATCTTTGGTTTTTGGCCTTTCTGGTCTTACTGGGATAAAGCCATAGAATCCAGGGTGGCATTAGATTTCTCAGTCCTCATGAGATGCCCATCCACCCCAGGACAAAGAGGTCACTGCCTATGAAGAAGACATAATCCAACTTGTGCTGAGTGTCCACCATGAAGGTGGAGATCCTTAGCCAGGGCCTGCAACACAATGCGTTGGCCACTGTCATAGCATGGGTGTAGGGGTCACCAAAGTCCAAGGCCATCTGGAGCTGGTGTTTAGCCAGCGTGTGACCTTGGTCTCATATGACCTTTACTGGGAGTTTCTTGTTGGCCAGCAGATGAGGGAGGATGTTATCGAGCACTCCCGGTACGGAATGACCAAAGTGTGCCATCATCAAGGTATAGCTCACCTGATGGAGACCAAGGGAGGACATGGAATAGACTTTCTTAACTACATGGTAAAGCTTTTTTTGGCTCCTTGTCGGTGGGCATGTCCACTTCCTCAGTATTGCTGGATTTCTAGAAAATGGAGTCAGAGACCAGACTCTCTGTCAAGGGGTGGTGATAAAATCGAGGCAAGGAGTCAGTAGGGACTGCATGCTTGCTGACCATATGGGCTGAGGGAGTCGGGCAGGAGACTGGATGCTGCCAAAGCTCCAGAGCTGGTCCCAGAATGGTCTTGGCCATGAGTAAGGCAACCCCTGGAGATTCATCCTTATCTGGGATGTCAGCAAAGGGGTACTTTGCCCTCTTCTGAACTGGCACCAAAGGAACATTCATGGACTGTGACATAAGTTAGAGGAGTGCCCCAAAAGACACTGGCCTGTGGTCATTATCAGGTCCTCAACCAGTACCCAGTCAAACATATGCATCCTCAAAGATTGCATGGAGGATGCAATGGAGTCATTCGAGGACTCTTTGAAGACAGCCCTCAGCCACTTAATGCTGTGGACCACCATGGAATCATCAGAGTGGGTAATTTCCACTGACAACTGGCCTGGCAAGCTGGTGCCCTGATGGGATTCCTTCTTAGAAGCCCTCTGCATGGGCTGCTGTAGAGGCAGCCCCACCAACAATGGTGGATAAACCCACATCTCTGTCTTGAGTGGACCGGCATAGGCTTGACCAGCACCAGCCAGTCAACCATAGGGGTCTGGGTAGAGCCCTACCTGGCCCAGCCAAGGACCATTGCTGCTAGATGAGCTCCTCACAGTGCTGCCTCGCCTCATCTGAAGATGAAGAGGACGAGGAGTGTTAACAGCGATGTCTCCCAGTCAAGCGGGATCAGAAACTCTAGGAGCTCCTTGACCTCAACCTTTACCTCGACCATCAACCCTGGGGACGATATTGAGGAGATGCAACCTGTCTGTGGTTTTATACACTGCCACTGAATTTGGCTACATGACCACCGGTGGAGGCTGATCCCAAGCAGGGATGGCCAGGGGTACTGACCGCTCCATATCCTTCTGGGAGAGGACCAGGATGACTGGGGTCTTGGAGACTGACTCTTTGTCAGCCCCCTCCAACAATGCAATGAAGAGGTCAAGAAAAATCTCGACTACCTGATTGACTGCTGTCGAAGTCGGCAAGCTCAACGGGAGTACCATGGAGCTAGCAACCTGTTCCCTGGTCCAAATGGGATCAGCCAAAGTCAAGCACTTGACAGCTGTTGAGCGGTTGGGGGAGTCGAGAGAACTGAAGGAGCATGATCTTTCTTGGGCCCATGACTGACAGCAGTGTTTCTTACTCATGTGCTGTTTACTGTGGCAGTCAGGGTCTTCCCCAAAGGTCTCAAGCACCCAACACATATCATAAAAATTACCTGTGAAGGACACCCTGATGCTGGCTCCAGCCAGAAGCAGCGCTGAGGCTGATGAGCTGCCCACCACGGCCTTTGTCACCTCTTCCATTGCTGCTAGTTGCACCGCAAACCCTGCCACAGTGGAGGCCACGTTGCGACCACCCATGGCCCGCAGTTTTGGGTTTCAGCTGCCAGCTGGGAAGAAAGTGAGTCTTCCTGTCTTTGAGCAAGGATGGGAGCATCGTTTGACAGAAGCCACAACCAGCAATGAATGTCTAGTGTCATTCTCAGGCAGTACAGGCACGAAACATGTAGATTGGTGATAAATCTTAAAAAAACAAAAACCATGTTCTTCACTCATCCTCAAAACAAGTCCTGCAACTTCAAACTCCTCATTCACTCTGGGTCCTCTTTCCCACTCGAACAAGTTTGCTCCTATAAATACCTAGGGATCCATTTTGACCCCTCCCTCTCCTTCCATGGACACATCGCTGCCCTAGCCACTGCCACTAATATCCGATTGGGCATCTTACATCGGTTTAAACACTGCCTCCCGCCGGAGGCTCTTCAACTTGCAGTCACCTCCTCTATCCTGTCCCTAGTGGACTATGGACTGCCAATGTATGGTGCTGCTGATCAGACCGCACTCCATAAAATTCGTACTACTCTGAATAAGGCCTGCAGGTTAATTACTGGGGCACCTAGGCTGACACACACCTGTCTACTGTACGCTAAAGCGCTGGTACTTGATCTTGACGAAAATCAAATATCTGGGACCTGTACCCACAAAAAGACCCTCCTTGGCTATCCCCACCAGGATTGACCACCACCATATGCCGCTCTGTCCCACTAGTTCATACTCTGACCTCTGGGAAAACTTCTCTTGTTATCCCTAGAGCTAGGACCTCTCACGGCCAAAGAGCCTTCAGCTTTAGGGCCCCCACCTGGTTCAACATACTGCCCCCCTCCATCTCCGAAGCTCCAACTATATCGTGCTTCAAAACTTCCTTACGTAACCACCTTATTAACACCCGATGCTATAATTGCCATTAGTCAAAGCCGTACTCAATACTTATGACAAAGCTTACTACTAAGCTGCTAAGGACAACATAACTCTGGTATTGTTTGCATCAATCCTACCTGTACCAGCTTGTTTGTATCTATGTCATAAGTTACTGTTATACTTATGTGTTGTACTGCTATACTGTGTATTTTCGTTTGTCTTACTGTGACAAGGTACCTTTGTAAGTGAGCCTATGGCTCAAAGGTTTTCCAAACTGCTGTTTAAATAAAATAAAAAATAAAAATAAAAATGTGGGTCTGTCCACATCATCATCTGCTGGCATGTGATGCATGGTTTGAAGCCAGATGTGGGCTTCACTTCCTCATGTTCTATGTTGACAATCTTGGGTCTGAGCAGGACTGAGGAATATTAAAAAATTACTTAGAAATGTTATTAAGTTTGCCCGTGGTGCACTTACTAGGCCCTACAGTGCGCAGAGCTGCAGAACCTATCCTTCTCCTCCTGAGTATGTTTGTAATTTTGGAAGGCTGCACTCCTGTCACCAACAGCTTTTGCCACCTCATAACCGAATGAACTGGGCTTTTTGGCCTTGGTTCCCTTAATTCTGATTTTGGCACACCCCCTATAGTGGCCTCCATCAGTCCCTCCTTCATTATTGCCCATTTCTGTTTCACATCCCATCTCCTTTCTGATCCCAGCAAGGTGACCTACTAAAATTTCTCCCATCCTACCAAAGTCAGCCTTCTTAAAGTCAAACCCTTGCCTGGTCCTGACCATCCCTTGTCCATCTCCAGGTGGAACCATGCTGTGTAGTAGTTACTACCTGTAAGTGGTGCTTTTACAGTCACATCCTGAACATGCTGTCCACCCTAGTGGGTTCTATGACACCTGGGTCAGGCCCACCCCCAAAATGCATTCAGCAGTACCGCCCCTAGTGCAGGAGGTAGCGGATTTTCCAGTCCACCCTGTAGATTGAAATCCCCCATTATTACTGCCTCTGTCTTACTGGCTATTTCAGTGATTTGAGATCCAAGTACTTTGTCCAACTCCTCTTCCTGGGAAGGTAGCCTGTAACCCACCCCATCCTTCGTTTCCTCCTCCTTGTGGATTGAACCTGTACCCACAGAGCTCAGTTTTACCCTCTGTCACTTACTTTCTGGTACAGATTATCCACTCCTTCATGTACAGGACCACTCCCCCACCTGTTCCCGTCCCTCTTTCCTTTCTATACAGTTTATGCCCAGGAACTGTGAGGTCCCAGCCATGGGCATGTGGGGGTGTGTGTCTCTCCCACATCTATGTGATGGCTACTGTATCCACCTCTCCCTCGGCTGTCAGTGATGGCAATTCTGCTGTCTTGTTTCCCAGGCTCCTTGCATTCAGAGACACTGCACTCCACTGTGACTTGGGAACTCCCTTACTCCTGATCTGACCCTCACGACCTCCCTCAGCCACCCACATCACACTTCCACCCTTCTCATCGAACTCCTCCCCATGCTCTCCCGATTGGGGAGGGGGGGGAGTCCTACCGGCCTCCTCCACCAATTGACTAAGGCTGCTGTGCACCCTGCTGCCTCCCTCCCATCCATTTAAGTTGATTTTTTTCCCCCCATGAATTCCTCCATCTTGCCCGTGAAGACCCTTGAACCTTTCCTACTCAGATGCAGCCTGTTGAATGCATACAGGCCCTTGTTATCGTAGGTTCCTCCCCAGCCATCAATGAGCCCATAGCACTCCTTTTCATACCACCCCCTAAGCCATCCATTAAATTCCTCTATTCTTACCTTCCTTGCCGTACTAGTCCTCGGGACTGGAAACACCTCCAAGAAAGCGACTATCCTCGCTGCAAATTTTCCCCACCTCCCTTACTTCTCATCTTGCAAGGTCATTCATCCCCAGGTGCACTATAATGTGAGGTTTCCCTCCCCCCAACCCACAGACTGTGCTACAAAGATCCCACTGTTTCTGCCCTCATCCCTGGCATACATTCTACCCTCCCATGGCTTGTCCTTGACTTTCCCTTCCCATCTCACCTCACTTACACCCCCAATTGAATCCCCCAAGATTACCACCCTCCATCCTGGGTCCTCCCACCTCTATGTCTATCCTGCTGCCCACTTCCACCCCTACCCCAGAAATCCCCTTCCCCATCCTCTCCTCCCAAGTCTTTCTCACCCTCCTGACCCCCCCCCGCCCCATCTTGCGTTATTGCTTACTTTCTGGCCTGCCCTCTACCCTTTCCTTCTGCTTCTTCCCCCATTCTCCTTTGTCCACTCTCCTCTCCCTTGGTCCACAAACTCTTTCTCCTGCCCTTCCTCCCTACTTTTCCTGACACTACCCCCACCACTGCCTCTATCCTTCCTTATCCCACTGCCCCTCCCCATTCCACCAGCTCCCTCCTCTCTCTCTCTCTCCCCCTCCGTCCAATGGGAGGAATCTGTTCTGCATCTACAGCTCTGGACATGCTCCCACTGCCCCCGTCACACTGTCGGAACAAAGGCTTATAATATCACTTTTTATAAGAATGCACTTGGATTCACCTTGGGCCTTACCCAAAAATAATTTCATAAATTACCAAACATAATAAATATTCATCAGTGATATAATCCTGTGCTCTCCAAATTCAAAAATGACCGTGAAAAACACTGTTGCCACACTTTGGATTATATAAGAGATAAATATATTTTATTCACATATGTACAAGTCCTAAATATTCATAACTAGCATAAATATCAAGCATAATAAAAGTAATGTAAACAAACTGTAATGTAAACAAAACAGATTTTAGAAAATCAAGTAAATCATATAAAACACATTTCAGCAATAAGCAATGTAAACAGGCAATATTCAGCATAACAAATGACCGTTTATACTATTTGTTTAGCATACTTATAAATACCATGACCTTTTCTTTTTTTCTATGAGAACTTGCAACCCATTATACTAGTGTTTCAGATTATCTTGGTATGATATTTGTTTAAACTTTATAGTATGTAAAAGGTATTTTCTTTAGATTTAAATTCAAGCTTAACCATAAACCCAAGGTTTGGAGCTAAAATGCACCAAGTTTTCACCCCAGATAACCAAATAAGTACTAATAGTAAGATAAAGGAATACTTATGTTTTAGCTATCTGTAGATGTGGTCTTCTACTTTTGAGCATTCAAAGTCTTGGTGAGAACTGTTGGTTTTGGATGACAAGTGTCCTTGGTGGTAGTTTGGCTTTAGTCTGCTGTCTTTTTCCCTTGAATCTGGAACTGAAGAGTCTTTTGACATCAGTGAAGCAATGCAGGCTGGGTCCTTCTTGCTTCATGTCACAAATTATCAAAAGTCACTTCAGGATTTAGCAGGAGAAATTAGAGAACAGGATTTCAGCAGTTCAGCACAGTCTGTAGAAAGATCTCTCCCTGTGGACAGCAATGTTGTTTTGGGTCACTGGACTTTGTGACTCTTTTCTGTTTCAGTTAATTTCTGCTTTCTAACCTGCAACTCTGGACTCTCTGCTATTCAACAGCACTGCAGACTTGCTGGCTGGTAAATTCCAAAGTCAGTCTCTTGTTCGGGCTTTTAGCAGAAATTCCAAAACATTACTTTTAGTCCAAATTCTCAGTATGCAAAACATAGGCCTTGCTTAATCCAATACTGGAAGAAAGTCCTTTCTGTAACAGCAGCTGGACCTGTGGCAGAGTTGTGCAGGCTTTCAGGCTGGTTTAGCACTCCTTGCAGTGGCAATGTTAAAGCCCAAGTAATGTTCCCAGTAGCTGTGGCTTCAGACTTTGTCTAGAATAAGTCCAAGCTCATCCAAAATTGTCATGACATTGAACACAGGTCTTCACACACCAAAGAATTAAGCAGTTCTGGGCCAGCTTTGCCAGCATCCCATTTATGCCCCTCTTACTAGGCAACATCACCATTAAGTTATGATTGGTCTGAGCACTCTTTGAGGGTGTTACTGTTAACCCCTCCTAAGCCATTTTTTTCTCAATATGACCTCATCCTGAAAAAATATTTTTCATATGAAACAATTTTTCTTTCTTGCATCTACGTGCACCTTTATATACATATATAAGACTCACATTTTTATCTGCAACTAAAGGAGATGATTCATTTGAGACCAAACATGATGGTGTCAATTCTAATATAAAATCTATAATTTATAAAAGTATTATAAAACGTGTTCCTTTATAGATATCTAAAAAGTATTTACAGATTTCAGAAGTACATTTTTTCCTGTTTAAAATGATGTTACTTTGGCATACCTGCTATCATTAGAACTGTGTAAATTTAATCAAACTTCTTTAAGACAGGGATCTCCTTTGTTCAAAATAAATGATCCGTGACCCTTATGTAGCTATCCAGAGGCTTATAATCCACCCGACTAGTTGCTTCTATTAAATAAACACTTCACCCTCATTCAACTGAAAAGGTGGCAAGGTCAGCTTACTACAGACACCAAATTTGTCAATATATTTTAAACAGTTTTGAGGCTACAGATTTTTGTAAATAGCTCATAATACACTTTGTTGATGGGTTTAAAACTTACTCACTGGGCAGGTACATGCATTTTCAATAACCTGTATAATTTTGAAATGTATTAGAGTTTTTGTGTATTTTCTACAAATAAGTCTTAATTTCTTAAAGCCAGTCTAAATCTGTGTTAACCTCTGAGATGTGCTCTGGCTGGTACTGAAAAACAAGGTTGTAAATTATGTCAAATTTGAAGTTCTTCTGCTACTAATTGGTAGAGGCCATTCAATTTAAACAGACTATCCTAGAAACACTTTTTTTATCTGAAGTTGACCGTGTATGCTGTATTCCCTTTTCATGGTATCATTATTGTATTTTAGTATTCAAACCTTAAACAGTATTGCCCTTGTTTTAAAGGTTCATTTAGACATTAATTTGATCAGAAACATTTATAGGACTTAATAATTAAGGCAATATAAGGATATAGAATAACAGTTAAGAATATAATAATATGTTTAACTCAAATTAGTTCTGTTCCTACACCACCTTTTTTTTTTCCCCCCTTGCTGTTTTTTGCCACCACCCCCTTCCCTGGGCCCTCTCCCTCTGGGAAGAGTGGGACCCCTGGGACTTGCCTAGGCACCTGTTTCTTCCTACACCCCTCGTGTGTCCATTCCTGCTCCCTTCTCCCTACCAGCCCCCAAGCCCCATGCCCCCTCTGCTCCTCCCTTCATTTATTTATTTATTTATTTAAAAGTTTTACCAGGAAAGACATACTGAGCAGACATGCTCGTTTCAAGATGCGTCCTGGGAGAGAGGGGAAAGGGATATACAGCAAGTCCAGCAGCAAAAGTCAAAAACAGTGCACAGTGGAAATAGATTACAAACATACACTGGATGAACAAAGTAGCTTACAATACATTTCAAAAAACTGCATTAAATAACAAGAAAGGTGCAAGGATGATAAAAACAAAGCAGTCAGTTTCATAATTCATATAGGATAGGTACTAAAGTATAAGCAAGTCCAGAGGCAAAATATGGTAAGGGTAAACATTAAAAAAACTCCAGAAAGGGAGGATATATGTGGGGAGGCAGCATGATGGATGAGAGGTAGGAGGGCATTCCAGATTTTTGGAAAACTGTGTGAGAATGCAGCCTGACCAACCGAGGCAGACCTGGGCAGGATGGTACAAGTGTGGTGGTCATGGTTTTTGAGTGAGTGAGAAGAAGACAGTTTGAGGGAAATAGAGGAAGAGGGAGGGAATTAAACTAGAATTTGGCAAGAAAGGTGTCACAGTGGCTATGGCGCCTGTTTGCTAGGGAAGAAAGAGAGAGAGAGATGGGTAAAGAGTTCAGTGATAGGTACGGGGAAGACAGTCAAGAGCGAAATGGCCGAAAGTGTGAAAAAGAGAGTCCAGCTTAAGTAGGGAAGATTTGGGAGCAGCACTGTAGAAAACATCACCATAGTCAAAAATTGGTAGGATAATTTTCTGGACCAGGGCACGGCGTGCCAGCAGAGAAATACAACCATGATTTCTATACAGAGCACCCAGTTTAGAGTGTAGCTTTTTGTGTATGGCATCAGTATGTCCAGAAAAGGTGAGGTGCTGATCAAGCCAGACCCCAAGGTACCTGAAGGAGGAGCTGGCCTCAAGTAGAGTCCCATCTATGGTGTGGTAAGAAGGAAGGGCATTTAGCCTAAAGAGCCTCTGCTTTGTGCCAAATGTAATAGTGACTGTCTTCTTGGCATTTAAAAATAACTGATTTGAGCAAAACCAAAGCTGTAATTTGTCAAAATCATGCTGATGTTTTGATGCAACAACAGAAGAAGAAGAAGGGCCAAATACAAACAGAACAGTATCATCCGCATACATGTGGATGGAAGTGAGAGGGCAGACAGTGGGAAGGTAATTTAGGAAGATAGAGGAAAGTAGCGGGCCCAACACAGAGCCCTGAGGATCAATCATGTTGATGGGAATGGGAGGGGAAATTGCATCACTAATACGAACGGATTGTGTTCTACCCACTAGGTAATAATGAAACCAACTGGTGGCTGAAATAGAGAGCCCCGCAGCAGTGAGTTTAGTGAGCAGAAGGGGTTAGGAAACCATATTGAAAGCCTTGGCTAGATCGATAAAGATAGCAGAGGTGATGAGGCCCTGGTCCATCCCAGTGACTGTGGAATCAGACAGCCTCAGGAGGGAAGAAGTAGTGCAGTGGTGTTTGCAGAAACCAGACTGGTAAAGTGTAACGAAAGGAGGAATCGAGGTAGGAAGAGAGTTGGGATAGAACCAAATGATCTTACTTCGAGAGGACTCTTGCAGTAGGTATTCACAGATAGGACTAAGCTGCCAGGACTCCACAGAAAAATCTCTAGCTAGCAGTTTCTGGCAGGGGACCACCCCCATGTCAGGTGACCAGCGTCTGATGACGTTAGTATAAAGAGGTGGTCAACCACGCCCACCTTCCAGTTCTTTCCCACCGTTGGCTTGTGAAAGTTCCTCATGGTAGAACAGCACTCATCAGTACCTTCGTTGGTTTAAAATTTTCAACTTTATGGCGTAATTTCTTAATTTTCTTCAAAATGTCTTCATACAATCTGCTGTGTATGTTGTCCCCGACTCCCTCAGATTCACATAAAAACAAGTGCAACTCGTGTGGTTCTCAACTTCCACACAAGGGTGGCCACTCCTTGTGCCTCTTCTGCCTAGGCCCAGACCACTGTGTGAAGGAGTGCCAGTACTGCCAAAAGTTCAACTCAGCTACCCGCAAGCAAAGGCAGCAGTCCTTGGAGGCCCATCTCCTAAAAAAGAAAATGGTATCCATGGAGAAGGAGCTGAAGAAGCTTAGGCAGGCATCAACCTCCCCAGAAGGCCACAAAAAGAAGCGCAAGAAGGAGAAACACCGGAACCGGGATTCCTCATCCACAGCAGCTGCAACTTCATCTGGAGTCATGGCCCTACAGGTATCTTCCCTTCAGGGGGATCACTCCTCGATGGCCATCTTGGTGGCTACCAAGAAGGCATGGCCCCTCCCATTGGGCTCGCGCTTGAGCCCCTCTGGAACCTCCGGGGTAAAGGAGGCTTCCACTCTCACCAAGGCCACTCTTCCAACGCAGCCTTTTGGTCCGAGCAGGTCTGGTAAGTCAGATGCCGATTCCACCGACACCCACATGGACACAGCTGATAAGCTGCTCACCTCCTCTGAAGATTGCCCAGCCCACCATCCTTCCAGCAAGGCTGCCCCTCCTTCATGGCCTTCCACGGTTAGGGAGTCCAATAAGTCGGATGCCGGCTCGCCCGATGTCCACCCGGATGCAGCTGATAAGACAGACGTCAGTGCCTCCAACGACCGCCTAGCAGACTTTCCTGCATCAGACCCAGTCATCACACCTGACGTCCCAGGCACTCCACAACGGATCCACCCCTTGCTGTCTGAGGTCCCCACGTCCCCTTGGCTCCCACCCGGGGATTTTAACACTCCTTCCCCAGCTGAGACTGAGGACCTAGGGATGCTGCTGTCAGAGGTCCCCCCCTCCGACACCCGACCCAACACCAGCTGACCTGACACCGCCCTACAGCATTCCTTTGCCCAACAGAGGACCTGTCCCTCCATCAGGACTATCAGACCCGTTCGTCTGTCGTCCTACGCTGGGCCCAGTGCCCTCCAGACCAACTATTCCACCATCCAGTCCACCAGCAGGGCCTTCCCCGGGACCTTCTGCTCCATCAGCGCCCCTGGTGCCAGGGTACCTGACACCGCAATAACTGGTGCTGCAGTGCCCGTCTCTGCAGTATCCACTGCCGCAGGACCCGGCACTTAATTATCTAGCACTGCAGTACCCAGTGCCTCAGTACCCGACGCCAGGCTTCCCACCATCAGGTTATGGAGACTGTCATTACAGGTACCCTCACTACCGTATCCGAGCCCCCCTTCTCCTTCTCCGCCACCCCCTTCACAGTCGCCGGTGGACCTGAAGGAGACTTTGGCCTCCTGGTGGGCTGAGACCAAGGCTCAGATCACCAAAGAAGTGGAGAGTCGTCTTCCGACACCAGACCCCTTGTGTCGGAGACAGGAGACCCCTTCCCCTTTACCCAACACCAGAGGAGATCCTTCTGGCTCCCAGGACAGGGAGAACACATAATCCCGGGGACTCCCCAGAGGAGTCATTCCTCCCCCTTCCAGGGAGGAGTCTTTTTCATCTTCCTCAGGGCCATCTGACTCGGGTACCAAATCAGATCACTCTGATCATGAAGACGAGTCTCATACTCCAGAACTCCAAATGCTGAGGGACCTTCTGAAGTATCCTTCCTTTCTGGAGCTCTTGAGAAAAATCCAGGAGACATGTCCGTGGCAATCAGTGGAGCCAGAACCACAGTGTAAGAAGTTTGCGGCTCATTTGGATCTGCCCAAGACCGCTCCCACACTGATTCCACCCTAGGTAGAGCCTCACGCTGATCTTTTTTCCACTATTTGGAAACAACCATCCGCGCTCTTCCCCCCTTCCAAGGAAGGTGGATAGGCTATATCGGGCTCTGAAGGGTAAAGACTTTCTCAGTCTTCACCCAAAGGTGGACTCGGTTGTGATCAGCGCCACCCACGGCCACCCGGCCAACCCAAAACTCCTAAGCTCGTCCCCGCCTGACAAAGAATCCCGACTTCTGGATCAGTACAGGAAGAGGATTTACTTTTCCTTGACCCTACGCATCAGGGCTGTCAACTACATCGGCCACATAGTGGATTTCCAGAAGTCCATTCTTAGCCAGGTGGAATCCAAACTGGACTCCCTTCCTGATTCACAAACTGCAGGAACTGGGAGACCTGGTCCGTTCCGCTCATTCAGCCTGTAGGCATATGCCTCGTGCCACCTACGATGCGGTGGACACAGCTGGCAGGAGCTCAGCTTTCGCCGTAGGATTCCGGCATCATGCCTAACTCTGTGTGTCAGGATTGGTCCCTGAAGTACAGTCCGTTACACAGGATGATCCCTTCAGGGGTTCAGTGCTGTTTGGGAGTGATGTCAAGGACATCATAACCGAACTGCAGGAGAAGGGCACTGCTCTTAAGTCAGTCCAGACTTTGTACAGGCCCCCTCTGGGGCAGCAATGTCCTTTTCATCGCCAAAACCGACAAAAACACAAGCCAGTCAAGGAAAATGCGCCAACAAATGTCAGGCACCTCCAGCAATCAAGACTCCCCCCAGCAAAAAATTCTTGAGAGCCTTGGCTGCTACGCTGCCCCACACCTCCTGACTCCTTGCCTCTCTCTCTGCCTCTGGCCATTCTAGAGGAACCAGTGGGGGGGGGGGGAGATTCTTCTCCCATCTACTGGGTTGGGAGAGGATAACATCGGACGCTTGGGTGCTCTAGCTAATTTCTGCCGGACACTCAATAGAGTTTCTTCAGAAACCTTCTCAAACCAACCCCCCAAAATTATCCTACTCCCCGCAACATCTTCCTCTGGTTCTAGAAGAAATCCTTTCCCTTCTGTCAAAGGAGGTGATGGAGCCAGTCCCCACTCATCTTTAGGGGATGGGTTACTATTTAATTTCTTTCTAGTTCCAAAGAAGATGGGAGGCCTGAGGCCAGTCCTAGACCTCAGCTCCCTGAATATGTTCGTGGAGTACAAATGCTTCACAATGCTCTCCTTACAGAGACTTCTACCCTTACTTCATCCGGGACAGTGGCTATGCGCTCTGGATATGCAGGATGTTTACCTGCATATCCCCATATGCTCTTCCCACCACAAATACCTCCATTTTAATTTCAGGGGAGCCACTACCAGTTCAAGGCCCTCCCATTTGGTCTTTCCTCAGCCACCTGAGTATTTACCAAATGCCTGTCACTGGTAGCAGCCCACCTGCATATGCAGAGTGTGCAGGTCTTCCTGTACCTGAATGATTGGCTCCTGGTAGCCCCTTCCAGAGAACTTCTGCATTTCCTTTCCCTTACCCTGCAAGTTTTTACCAGCTTGGGTATTACCATCAACCTGGCCAAGTCCCACTTGGTCCCTTGCCAACACCTCCAGTTTATAGGGGCGATACTGGACACGACCCTAGGCAAAGCCTTTTTGCCTCCGGACAGGGTCAAGACCCTTCAGAATCAGGCTTGTCTCCTGTCCGGGCGCAGACGGGTCATGGCCAGGTCAGTGCTCCGCCTCCTCAGGTTTATGGCGGCTGCCATTCCGACAGTTCTGTTCACTCGGCTCCATAAGAGGATCTCTCAGTGGATGCTTCGGTCACAGTGGGACCAAACCCTGGACGATGTAGACCAAGAGGTGCTAGTGCCAGATCCCATGAGCGGGAACTTGCATTGGTGGATGGTTCAGGAGAACCTGTGTCTGGGAGTTCCATTCTGCATCTCTCCTCCTTCCTAGACATTGACAACAGATGCATCAGGGGAGGGCTGTGGTACCCACTTAGGGTCTCAAAGGACGCAGGGCAGCTGGTTCCTTTTCAAGCAGAAACTGCACATAAATGTGCTCGAACTGAGAGCAGTCCTGTATGCCCCACAGGCTGTTCTTCCCGGTCATCTTCTGATCGAATCAGACAACATGTGTGTAGTCTGGTACCTCAACAAACAGGAAGGAATACGTTCCTATCCCCTGTGCCTGGAGGCGATGAGAATCTGGTATTGGGCAGCCCAGGACAACCTGCACCTGAACGCAGTTCACATTCCAGGAATGGAAAACACCCTGGCAGACGAGCTCAGTCGATCCTCAGCCAGGGGTCACGAATGGGAGTTAGACCAACAAGTCATAGATGACATTTTTTGGCAGTGAGGGAAACCTCGGGTAGATCTTTTCGCCTCCCCCAAAATGCCAAACTTCCCACCTTTTGCTCACTTGCTCCAGGGTGAGACGTTTTCTGGTGGGACGCTCTGTGTCTCTGTTGGAGGGACAGATTCGTCTGTGCCTTCCCTCCCATTCCCTTGATTCCGAGGGTCTTGAACAAACTCAGAACAGAAGGGGTCATGAATGATCCTCATCACTTTTTTCTGGTCCATGCAAGTTTGGTTCTCTCTCTTCTGCAACAGTTTTCCGAGGAACCTCCTCTTCCTCTTTCACAGCACTTGTTGACCCAGGATCAGGGGACCCTAGTTCAACCAGGCCTCAAATCCCTTCATCTTAGTCCATGGCTTCTTCAGACGTAGCCAAGGCCCACTTCGGAGTCTCTCCATTAGTAGCGGACATTTTGGTGGAGGCAAGAAAGCCTTCTACCAGGTCCACCTACGTTGTGAAGTGGAAATGGTTTTCCATCTGGGCGAGCTTTAAAGACCTGGAGCCCTTCTCATGCCCAGCTAACAAAGTCCTGGATTACATGTGTCACCTCTTCGACCTGGGTCTCAGCCATTCCTCTTTAAAAGTCCATATGACAGTTATTTCAGCCTACCACATTCCCTTTGGAGACAGGACCTTTGCTCAATTGGAAGTCTCTAAGACTTTTCTTAAAGGGGTTCTCCACCTGAGACCCCCCCCCCCCAATCTGCAATCCTTCCCCCCCATGGGACTTGAATTTCATCCTGGAAAAGCTCACACTGCCCCCCTTCGAACTGGTAGTGGATGCAGACTTTAAGTTCCTTTCTTGGAAGACTCTCTTCCTAGTGGCCATCACCTCTGCTCAATGTATTTCCGAGCCCCAAGCCTTGATGTGCAAAATCCTGTATTTGATTTTTCACAAGGAACGTGTGGCTTTGCGCACCAACCCTTAGTTTCTTCCTAAGGTGGTGGCTGAAACTACGCTGAATCAGTCCATTGAGTTACCAGCTTTCTTTACGCAACACTCCAATCAAGGGGAGTACCTCTTACATACTCTGGATGTTCACACAATCTTGAGATACTGCAGTAATTGGACTAAGGATCTCAGGAAAACCGATCAGCTTTTTGTTTCTTTTGCTCACAAACGGGAAGGCAGTGCTGTCTCCAAGCAGTGCCTTTCCAAGTGGTTGGCCAATTATATCACTTTCTGTTATGACAAGTACACTAAGACCCTTGTGGGTCAAGTCAGTGGTCACTTCACTAGAGGAGTAGCTGCCTCTGCTGCTTGTTTCAAGAATGTGTCGGAGGCAGACATCTGTGCAGCTGCAACTTGGACTTCCGTCCATACTTTCACGAAACACTACAGTTTGGACATTGCCTGTCGCCATAGAGCAGGCTTCAGGTTGGCTGTTCCGCAGGGTCTCCTTTCATGAGACCTGCTCAGCCCTGAGGTTTTATGTTGTGGATGACAATCCTCCTCCCAGGCTTCTCTTTGTTCCAGACTGCTTGGAACTCAGTCCTATGTGTGAATACCTACTGCAAGAGCCCTCTCAAAGTAAGACAGTACAGTTATGTAAGAACTTACCGTAATAGTAGATCTTCGAGAGAGGCTCTTGTAGTAGGTATTACCTTCCCGCCCTCTGTCCCCCTAGGTTTCTGTTCTCCTTTTCCATGGGGCACATCATCTTCTCTCTCATCTTGCCTCTTTAGGCCTTTGGCGGGAAAGAACTGGAAGGCGGGCGTGGGGGACGTCCCCTTCATACCGATGTCGTCTGACGCCGGTCACCTGACATGAGGGTGGTCCTCCATCAGAGACTACTAGCTAGAGATTCTCCCATGAGGTCCTGATGCCTGGTGGCTTAGTCCTATCTGTGAATACCTACTGCAAGAGCCTCTCTTGAAGATATACTGTTATGGTAAGCTCTTATGTAACTGTACTTTCCTATAGCTCATCACCCTATGACTCTCCCTCCACCAGTGCACCTGTTTCCTGCTAAAACTGCCACACCTCCACCCTCAGCTGACTAAATGTTCTGCAAACCAGGCACCCCCTCATCTCCCAGAGTGCTCCCAGAACCACTGCCACTCCACATTCTCTTTACCCACCAACCCTTCCCTCCCTGCTTTTCCCCCACAACATGTTCCTTCCCCATATATAAAGTTTCTGTTCCCTCCTAATAGTGTACTGAGGTAACCCCGTAACCTTCTGTAGCTTCAAATTAGGACTGTTTGTAGGCCTGCTTTAGGAATGTGCTATATGCCTGCCTGCTTAGTTTCCCTACTGCTCACTCCCCTGTGGGCTGACCCTAGATGGGGAGTAGCTCACTGTTTTTCCACTTGCTAATCCTCCAATAAGCTGACCCTAGAGAGGGAGTATATGAGATCCTCTAATACCACTCCTACCACCAGCTGCCTGCTTTGGAGACTGTCCCCCAGCAGGGAACATCTGTTACCCTTATTGAATCCCTGTTTACACTTCCCTAACCCTTAGCAGTCTGTAGATGCCCTGCTGAAGCCCCCAGATGCCACTTAGACACAACACTCCTGTTTCATGGCACTTGCGCTTTGGGGCCAATCGCATTAGGGGTTGCTAGGGATTGTGGGTATTACATAGTTCCTACTGCCTCCATATTGGAAAGCAGTAGCCAGGCAACCACATGTGTATTCCAGTCAGGGGCTGGTTAGTTTGGCTCTAATCCCTCCCTATGCAGCCCTTTTCCCATCCCCACATCACCAGCCAAACATTACGCAAAATTCAAAATGGACAGAGATTACTGCGGTAAGAGCCCAAGCACTTATCTGAGCACGCCTTCCTGCCCTCCTCCTCTGATCACACTGAACCGCACACCTGTGGCTTTTTGCCAGTCTTGGAGCAGACCTTGCTGTGCTGGCTTTAATGTAGCCCACTGCAGTCTCCTTGTTGGAGGGCAGTAGCCAGGTAACCACATGTGCACCCCTGTAAGGGGGTGGCTAGCCCAACTAAACTCCCTCCTTCGTCCTTCCCTCTACAGCCTTTCTCCCATCTCGCCACAGCCAACAGATCACCAGCAAAACAATACACAAAATTCAAAATACATAGAGATTACTGGTAGGTGAGCCCAGGCACTTCCCTGAGCACGCTGTCCGATCCTCCTCCTGTCATGCTGAACTGCACACCAGCAGCGTTTTGCCAATCCAAGGTTGTTAATTACTGCAGCTAGAGTTATTAATTTCAGCAGTTTGATCACTTTCTAACCAGTATGTACAGACTTTAACAGAGTTGATGGACTGCACAATATTGTCCTATAAACAGTCTCAATGTAAGCAACCATGCTGTATCATGGTTCTCCTATCCCTCAGGTACTTCATCTGGATGTTGAAGGGACAGCATCAGGGTGTCTTCTTTGTTAGGATGGTGCCCCCAGCTCTTGGAGTGTGATGGAGAGTTCATGGGTCTTTTTTCCTCCATCCTATCTGTTCCATTGATTCTGATGTAAGTCTCTCCTGTCATGTGTTGTCTTGGCTTCATGCAGATCCCCCACTGCTGCAGACTTTATGATGCCTTCTCCAAGCTCTGAAAGAACCTTAAGCCAATGGGGGGGGTCAAGAGTTTTAACTGGGCTGGGACAAACAAACATCTATGCTTTCACATTTTTCTCCATCATTTCTTTGATTACTTAAAGGATCTTCTGTCTTCGCTCCATCATGGGTGGGGGAGTTGAAATCATGTTCTTAACTTCTTATTACCAAACATAAGGTCCTTTTTTCCTCCATGCCTTTCTCAGGACCTTTATTTTTATAGAATAGTCCATGAACCCAGCTATTGTGGAGCATGGCCAAGTATTTCTGTCCATTGGTTTGGGTGCCATGGCTCTGTGTGCCACTTCCGATTTGTAGTTTTATGTCCCTACCCCAGCCCAGTAGTGTGTTCAAGAAAGACTCCACGAACTCCTCCATGCTGTCTTACTGCATCTTGTCAGGGACCTGCTCCAGGTCGTCTATTTTTTCCACAGGCTGTCTCTGTTGTATAGGTGGAGCAGGGCTGTGCTGTGGTGGTCCCCCTGCTCCGAGATCTCCGTGAGGCTGTGCTCCAGGTCCATAGTCCTGGCGCCAATTTCCTTGTGCTCCTTCCTTATTGTTCCTCATATTCTTCAAGGTGCCTGTGATGGTTTGCAGTTCTTTAATTAGCTTCCTTGAGGTGATAGCATGGTTTACCCAGGGTTTTAAATAATTGATTAGCATGTTTTTTTTCTTGGGACAATGCTAACTGTACAGAAAGTATTTATAAAGGTTTTCTAGAAGTGTTATGTTTGTTAAACACAGTGAGACAAGTGCAATGTATTTTCACACTGTTTTAGCACTTTTATGAGCAAAACGCTAATCAATTTTTGGAGTTAAATAAAACCCTGTTACCTCATCTTCGTCAGTGTCATTCAGGTTCTGCAACTCTGAGCATCGGAGTGACCGTGGAGTCAGACAACCCTTCTTCAACAACTGGAGTGACTTTTTGGGTTCTGGACTCACCACACTAATGTCCTTTAGCCTCAACTTTGCTGCCATTCTTATTTGTTGTGTTTTGCTGTTTGTCTTTAAATTCACCATTTTATAACTGAAGATTACACTGGATTTTATGGTCGGGTCTACAGAGCCCATCCTAAGAGTCGCTCATGGCCTTGGTGATGTCACCGGAGGTCCCACAGATGGTTTCTATATGTCAGTCATTTTATTTCTACACATGCATTAGAAGGTTTGTTTGTTTACCATGCAACATAAGATTCTGAAGTATTCTTCTCAAGGCTCCAGATAAGGTGAGTACCAACCTATTTTACTTGCCTCATTTTAGGAAATACTCTTCAGAATTTTTTTTTTAATGAGTACTAGTGCTCACCCAACATTTGTAAATGTGCCATACTCCATAAAACAGTGCTTCATAACATAAGTAGTGATTCAAAAGGTGCAGTTTTTTTTCCAAATTTACAACACTCATATGCATCCCAATTTTTCTTACTCACTATATTTTAAAAACTGTTAAGTAGCTGGAGCACAGTTGGCACCTGATCAGTTCTTACCTAGAAAAAAACATTGTTTTTAAAAATGTACTTCGCACTTCACTCTGTCCAGGCATTTGTACGCATCCGAATTTGACTTTACTCACCTCACTTTCAAAATGAGTTTCAAAATGAGGAGTACAGTACTCATCCCAAAAAATCTTATCTTGAGCCCTGATTCTTCTAGTGTAATGCCCTCCCCACGCATGGAATGTTAAATGGAATGCATAATTCAGAATTCTGCAAAATTCCACTGGTGTACACTCACACAGGCCTCGTATAGAGCCAGAGGCTCAATTTTATCTGGGACAGGGTTAGCTGCAGAGATCAAGCTAGTTAGGCAATGAGGGGGATTTTTGTGGTCATCAAAGAGACACCAGAAACAAAAAATCTGAAGAATGTTTGCTTTATTTTTTTAATTTTGATTATGTATATTAAAAAGTGATTAAGTAGAAAGAACATTGAATTGTTTTATATATATATATATATATATATATATATATATATATGTATGTATATTTGTCTAAGGGAGTTTTATTTTTAAGGCCTGGTTGAAGGTTTTTATATTAAAGGTGGTGACCATGTTTGTGATGGAAATCAGGAATGATGGGAAGAGGCTCATGAATTTTGTATGTGATGAGCCCAAATTCCAGATCACATGTTGGACCTTTTTATAGGGGGTGTATCATCACATAAACCTATGCTGGTGGAATGAATGGCAATAGCTAAAAAGAATACAGTACTGTACTTAACATGCCCGTTTTCTAATACCATTTTGAACATGCAGGTCTGTGGTGTTGTGTTAGGGTTAAAGCATACTTGACATCAGTGGGAAAACACTGAAAACATTTTTATACTCGGTACAGTTGATATTGCATATGTTTTCAGTACCTAGCTTCCCCTTTTTTGTTACAGCTAGCATGAAAAACTGTACCACCATCCTTCAAACTATATCAGTTCTGGCTGCTTTTCTACACAGGAAATCACAATCTTCTGCTTGTGACATCATAATAGTTTCTACGGCTACAGATTGCAATGTGAAAGTCGGGTGTAGACAAGGAGCCAGAGCATATGAAAGCCTAGGTGATGCTGATCATGTTTTATTATTAATGTGCAGTTAGAGTGAAAAAGAGGACACTAGATACTGAAAATCTGTGAGATAAGAACTTAAGTGTATCTGAAAATGTTTTTCAGGGTGTCCCAAGACACCAAAAAAAGTTTTATTAACTGTTCTACAGTAAATATTATATATGTATAGCAGTTTGCTCATGTAGAGATTTTTACGTTGGCAAAACCAAAAAACTTTTCAAAAACAGGATTGCTGAACACTTGAGGTGCATAGCCAATAAAGACATTACAAATGCATTGGCAGTGCACATTATGAATAAAGGTACTGGACATTTTTTCAGATTCCAAGGTTTGGAGAAAGTCGCATTGAATATCCATGATGGGGACTTGAAGCAGCAATGCAACGGAAAAAAGTTATTCCAAAAACCTAATTTTCTGCAATGGTTATAAAAGAAATATTGGCAGAACTGTTGATTTTGGTTTTCTGGATGCTTCCTATGCTGCGTACCATACATTTACACTTTTGTCTGGATTCTTACCCTCCTCAGGTCTTCAGTATTTTTTCTATACGAAAATGAGGCAGCCATCTTTTATTCCTGAGAAATAATTATTTTAAAACTTTCATAAAATTCTTACATGTTAATGGAAACTGAAATTTTTACCACCAAAATAAACTGGAAAACATCTGGCATTGATTAGGAAGAAAGAAAGGTGGGATCAAATTTTAGCCCATTATCATTGCACTGCTGCTTTAAATAACAAATACTTGAGAGGGAGAGCAAGTGGCCATGTCTTTTAGGAGCACATAGACAAAAAGGGCTGAATGCAATGTTTAGTATTGTACCAATTTTGAAAGAAAAATAATGAAATGCTTGAAATGTATTGATTAGTGATTCTCTGTACTTTGCACTTTATCTTTTGTTTTTAAATAAATTATTTTGAGGTTGTGGTTATAGACATTTATTGAATTTTGAGGGTGAAATGACTGTATATGCAATTTTGTTGTCATTTTGTGGTATCCCTTTAAGAAATTGCCTTATAAAACATGGATTTGTGTGGTGATGATGTTCACGCATTGACAAAGTGTCAGTATGACGTGAAATATTTGTGTACGGGGAAGAGGGTGCTAGCTGTGGATTGTTTGTCGAAATTAATGCTGTTTTTATCGTGACCTACTTGGAGGTCATTTCTTCTCACAGAACTGGGTTGCCAGACTATATTTGTTCTTCATTTGATATTTTTCGTCGAGGCACCAGTTGCTTTTCACAAGTTGCCACCTTTCCACAGTTTTGTGTCCCAAAATACATTAGGATATTTGTCCAGAACATATTTTTTTCAATAATGCCTTTTATTACACTAACCGAACTTTATTACACACAAACTTTCAAGTCCACCGTCGTGTCTTATTCAGCTGTAGTGGAAACTACTGTAGCCCACATCTTAAAATTTATACACAAGGTCTACAGACCAAAACGTGCGTAATAAGTAACTGTTTTTTTTAAATAGAGCAATAAATATCTGCAGCCTGTCAATGAAAAACACATGTATTTTCTCTTCAGAGCACACTGACAGCACACAGCTTCAAAAACATTAACTGATTTTGTAGATCTGCTACATTTAAAACCATCAGTTATAAAAAAATAAAACATGGAAAGTGCAATAACTCACTTTGTTACACACCCAAGAGGCATCACACACCTCTGATGTGTGAAAAAAAATTGTTACACACCCCTCCCCTTGCATTATTCTGTATTTAATAACAAGAAAAAGATATATAAAACAAAATAAAATCAAAACAACCCAAAATATTTGGTACAGCTGAAGTAGTTGACAGGAGCTTTTAGCTGAAGTTCCATGTGAAGAGGTGTATCAGACGTAACATGGATAGTAACAGAGGATATCCTTTATACAAGTCGGTTGAGATGCTGAAAATATATAAATGGCTATCTCAGAGTATACATGAAAGACGAGAGCTAGTTAAATTCAATGCAGAGACATCTAGTTACTGTAGCCTCATATATAGTCATGAATTTGTGAGGCAAAGTGTTCACAGTAATCACTTTATGCCACACTTCAACTTTACAGCCTGTCGTGCTAGTCACAACAGTGTTGCAAACCTATACCTGTACTGTCACAATGCTAAGGGAAAGGAGAAAAGGCAGCCAGGTTAATAAGCAAAGCAAACTTTATTTATAAAGTGCTCATTCCCATGGGCTCTGAGCACTGTACAATATATAAAAAACAGGAAGACAATACCTCAGCATTTATGTACATCCAGCAGAACAGCCACGGTCAGCATTTAAGTACAAACTATAAAAGAAATAAATATAACAAATAAAAGGCAGAATAAATACAATAAAATACAAATAAAAAGATCTAGAAAGTTAGGATAGACCAAAAGCTACTGTAAAAAGATGGGTCTTCAGGCCCCTTTTTAAGGCCTCCAGTGAGGGGGCCTTGCTCAGAGATCTGAGAAGCGAGTTCCACTGTATCAGGCAGCAACATCGAAGGCCCTCTCACCTGAAAATGTTTTTAACTGAACCCTGGGAACCGCTAGGAGGCCTGCCTCAGGGGAGTAGAGCGGTCAGGAGGTCTGGTGAGGAAATAAAAGATCTTTCAGGTAGCTAGGTCCAGTCCATACATGGCTTCATAGGTCAGCAAGCTAACCTTTAAGGAGATCCGCCACCTCACTGGCACCCAGTGCAGTTAATGCAGGACCTGGGTAATCAAGGTACCAGCATACTAGCATAGTGACTCGCCAGCATCCAAACTCCTAGTGGAAAGCCCCAGTGCCCCTGACCCTGGCATAACTGGTACCAGCTGTGCTACTTGGGGGTAGGGGTGGCACAGTCTTGCGAATTAGAACAGAAGTTCTGGCAGGGCTGATACAATACACAGAGGGACATGACTGGGAAGAGGGAATCCACTGGACACGGGGAACTGCTGGAATTATGTTTGTACTGTGGGAGGAGGGGAAACTAGACCACCAGAGGGGACACCGAAGGTGCCAGCAGGGCACAATGCTGACAGCGCAGAAGCAGGCAAGATGTAAGGGGTGTGGGGATGTGAAGAGTACTGTGGGAGTAGGGCCTGCGGCCCAGAGCTTGGCTCTTGAAGTACCACCAAGCATCTGACACTGTGTCATGGCCCGACTCCTGCAGTTGTCACAATGCAGCATCTTTGTGACACACAGACCACCTGCGCCCTCTAACATCAGAATGATCTCATTTTTAATTAGAACTCTGAATACCGTTGAATTAATGAACTCGTCTGCCTGGCAATAGTCTGTGTTTCAGAAAATGTTTGGTGGTACAACAGGGAGCCTGGTGCATCCCCATGTTGTTTCACCTCACATTGAAACTGTGTACTTGGGCCCTCTGGGGTCTCAGCTAGGTCTTATTGTCAAATGATGTCTTCAGTGGCAGAGAAGCAGAGAAACTCTTTTGAAGAAAAAGATCAGATGGAATATCATTTGAGAAGACCGAGATCATGAAAAGTAAGATCTTAACTGTGTCAGTCTTCACCATTCATCACCTTTGGGTTTTGGCCAGAGGTCATGACCCCACGGGAGCTTTTTTCCTTTTTCTTTTTTTTGGGATGGGTGGAGTCGACGCACCAACGGCACTGCCCTCGAGGCTGACACACTGCGTGGTGCTCGCGGGTTGGCCATTAGGTGTCGTCGACCCCACCCTCCCGCCAGTTCTTAGTCTCCCGCCGTAGAGGTTGCACCTCGTGTGGAGCTGCTATCAGCAGGCCTTCTAGTGTCTCGACTCTGAGTCTTCAACACCACAAATTCTTTCCTAGAGGTTCCATTTTCGCCACTACTCTATGCCAATGTGGTAAGACTGTTCTATATTTGAATTTTCAGTAACGTCGAGTCTTTGTTTGAATTGTTTTTCTGTCGATCATGTCTCGGTCGGGGGGGCAAGAAATAGCTGAAAACGGGGGGGCCCCCTATGCGTTGGTGCCCATACGGCCACAAGTACTCCGTTACCAACCAGCATGATCATTGTCTTGCATGTCTTGGCCCACTTCACGACATGGATTCGTACGACGCCTGCTTCTCCATGGACCATCATGTCATCGAGCAATGCACGTGGAAAGTTTGGCGAACTCCGCTTTCGGGAGACGGGCGTGCACTCGTCGGGCCAAGCCGTGGTCTTCCGGGTCCCCTCCCGGTTCTGTACAGATCGCAGAGGAGGGGCTTCTGCTTCTAGTAGCCTTGTGTGGCAGAACCCCACCCATGGTGCAGGAGGCCCAGTCCGTTCCCCTGGCGGGTGGGCGGGAGGCACCGCTCTGGCAATCACCCTTTTGGGGGTGAAGGCTCTCCCAGTGTAGTTTTCTCGGGCTGGGAAGCCTGGGTTGGCACCATCCTCGATGCCATCCTTCGGTGGCATCTTGGGCCTCGGCGCCATTCACGGTACCGTGGGCCCTTATTGCGCCGTAGTCAGCCCACCGCTCAGTGCCATCTCCGCTGTCTACGCCGTTTGTGGCGCTGGTGGTGCCATGGGAGATTCTGTGGCGCCGTCTTCAACCATTTGTCACCTTGGCGCCATTTATGACACCGAGGCTGGGGATGGCACTGTGTCTAACTCTGTTGCAGCTTGAGGTACTGAGCGAGGACATGGCACCATGGGAGGTGTCACCCTCTGCGCTGAGCTGTCGGTGCCGCTCGCAGCACTGTGGGTCAGGACGGCGCCGTGGCAGGCATTGACTCCAGTTCTACTACCGCTCTCAGCACCGGCTGTAGTGCAGACACCTGGACTGGCACCTCCTTCAGTCTGGACAGGAGCGGGCGTCCGCGTTCGGTCTGGCACCAGACTTCAGTCTCTACCTCTTCAGAGAAGAACTCAGAGTCTGGTTCGGACCGGCTGTCCGACTCTTTGGAGTTGGTGGCCCATGTGGACACCCTGATAGTTTCCTTGGCTGACCAGAGCCAGCCTCCCTCGGAGGAGCAGGCAGTAGCCCCAGAGTCTAGGGTCGGGGTGCTGACCAGCAGGTGGTAGTGCAGGCCACTATTGCCTGCAGCCTGGGCTTGGAGGGTTTTCTTCCCCCTCAGTTGGGGTACCCCCTCAGTTAGTGTGCCTGGATTGCCCAACTTTAGGGCTGACTGGTGCACCCATGTGAGGGAAGGGTGCTACTGCCTGGGTGGTCCCCTCGGGGACTGACCAGGGCTGTCAGCTGCCTAGGCTGGTGTTTGTGAGGAGGAGGGCTCTTTCAGACTCTGAGGTGAGGGGTCAGGGTTCAATGCGGCAATCCTTTTCTGGGATCCACCCGGGTTCAGGAAGGACTCGTAGCGTGGACCCCCGTCTTTAATTCTCGGCCTCCTCGAGAGGGCCCTGGTCTTTGGAGGGTAGGGACCGTCCTTTTGGAATTTCACAGTCCCGGTCACCTCACAGCGGGGGATCTTCAGGGCACAGCCTAGGCATTTCCGGCATGGTTGATCAGCTGTCGGCTGTTGAGTTTTCTGGAGCTCCTCCTTCTCTTGGGGCTCCTGGTGCGTTCTCTTGCTCGGACAGAGGACAGTCGCCATTGGTTGTTGGCCTAGCACCCACTCCTCTGTCACCATCTCCTGCTCTGCCAGGCATTCTTGGTCCTAGGGGACCTCTCTCCTGAGAGCAAATCAGGGGTGCAGGTGCTCACTTCCTTACGTACGTCAGGGCCGTGGACAAGTGGGTGTTCCATCCTCCCCCTGAGCAGCCAACCCCTGGATCTCCGAGGTCATCTGCTTCCTCATCCTCCTCTTCGGGAGGAGAGGAGCCCTCTGTCCATATATCCCCTGCTGCTGATCTCACAGAGTATCAGCATTTCTTTGTGAGGATGATGGAGGACCTGCATGTCACCCCACCCACCCAGCACAATCTGGAGCATTCGATGCGTGACTTCTTAGGGGATTTCAGTGCAGACACCCTTGTGGTGCCCGCCTGGCCTGCTCCTTTCCAGGAGGTATTGTTGCAATTCTGGCAAAGACCCTTTTCTAGAGTCCCAGCCCCTAGGGATCTGAGCCAGAGGTATTGTGCCCCAGTCTCCAGGTCATATACCTCATCCTCAGTCAGGACTGATGCAGCTGGACACTCCCAATGGGCTTCGCACCCTCCACCGTGACCGGCCCCCAGATCAAGATTCCATGGATTTTGACTTCTAGGGGAGGAGGACCTTCTACTCAGCATGGTTGCTTCTTTCAATTTCTGCACATCAGGCCCGCTATGCTGCCTACGATAGGTTTCTGTGGTCCAGGCTAGGCTAACTCCTAGCCTCTATGCCTGATTCAGAGGTAAACAGACAAGCCATTGCACTCTCTGCACATAGCCTGGAGCTAGCAAGGCACCAAGCGAGGGCATCTTACGACGCCAATGAGGTAGCTTTTAGGGTCGTATGGACAGCGATCTGCACTAGGCGGACGGCATGGCTGCGTCTTTCCCAGTTGTCACCCTTGGCCCGGTGTAGGGTGATTTCCTCCACGTTCCATCTTTTCTCCCATAGGGTGAGGCAGCGTCTGTCAGGACAACCTCCTGCCCCCTCCAGGAGGTCCCCATCTCACTCTCCCCAGTATCTGGCCTCACCAGGCCCGTAAAGGTTCTCCCTCCCAGTGTCTTGCCCACTGAGGGCTAAGGGACTTAGTCCTTTAGGGCCCAAGGCCCCCTTTGGGGGGCGGCGCTTGGTATTCACCCAAAGGTGATGAATGGTGAAGACTGACACAGAAAAGAGATGAAAATGACGTGCCTACCATAATTCCTGATCTTTCTGTGTATCTTCACCATTCATCACAATCCCCCCTGGGGCCTCAGTCTCTGGGTCCCCCTCCCTCTGTATGCCCCCTTCCCCCCCCCTTCCTTTCCACTGGTCAGGAGCGGGGTGGCCTTGGGCATGGAGGGGGATTTTTATCTTCTGACAGGAGGGGAGAGGCATTTCTTTCCTCAGTGCCTCAGCTCCACCCCTTTGGGGTGGGAGTTGGTCGTTTCCCTCTCTTCTTTTTTCTCTCTCTCTTCCTCTGTTCAAACAACATGAAGTCTTGCTGTAATAGCAGCGAGTCCCAGCCTTCGAACTGCCCCGGAGATGAAAGAGTTAACTTTCCATGCCAGGCATGGAACGCTGAGCTCAAGCTCGGTTGAGACTCTGTCTGTTGCTTTTGAACTCAAACCGTCAGATTCTTTACTCCGCCTCACTGAACAGTCGCTCCGGAGATTTCTCCGTTGCTCGGTTCAATTTGTCGGTTAAAGTACCGTTTTTCTCGGTTTTCGACCGAATTTAAACCTCAACCTGTCGGTTCAGTCTCTGTCCGTGGTATTCGTGAGTACTAGATAGGTTTATATTGTTTTCTTGTGTGGAACTTGTAAACAGTTCATCGGTTCGGTTTGAACCGATCAAGTTGTTAAATCTTAATTTCTACTTTTAGAGTGTGGTTACCGGTTCTTATCGGTTCTAAAAAAAAATGGATTTACTACGTTTTTTTTCCACGACCCGTAACACGGTCAGGAACCAATAAGTGTCTTGCCTGGTGGATTGCCATTAAAAGGGTAAGTTTTGTTAGGACTGGCACTATGTCTGAGAACCCCAAAGGAAAAAACGAGCCCACTGGGTTTCAACACTGTAATGTGTGTGGGGAAGTCTTTGCTAAGGCTGACCCCCACATCACCTGTGTTTATTGTCTGGGGTTTGACCACCTCGATTCAGACTGCCAGATTTGTAAAAATTTTCCTGCAGCTACCCTAGAAAAGAGAGTTGGTAGGCTCAGGGAAAGGGAGGCCAAAAAGTCCGCTGACCCGGATGGCCAGCCCGGTTCGGTTCAAACCGAACCAGAAGGAGTGCCCTCTGACCAGGGCGAAACTTTTTCGGGCAAAAGGAGAACCAATTCCGAGAAGTCAGCTCCTCTTAAGAGAACAAGAAGGGAAAAATCAGCTGGTGTGGATCCAAAAGTTTCTTCTCCAACTGCTGATGAAATAGCCAAAGCGATAAAAACTGCGCAGTCGCTTTCCCCAGTTCCAACCGAACCGGCACCATCAGGAAGGCGCTCGGTTTGGCCGGTTCCACCGGTTCCAGATTATGATTTAGAAGAATATTATGAACCGGAGGAGGAGGAGGAAGAGGAAGAGGAGTATGAGGAAAGTGAATGTGGTTTTGAAAGTCTGGATGTGCCCATTGACCCGGACATCTCCCCAGACAGACCTTCAGGAGTGTCTCCTCCTAGGCTTTCTGAGTCCCCCTCCCATTTTGTGTTTTACAAGAAAGTGGCGGAAACCCTTCAGCTTCCTATGGAAGAAGCTGTGGATGACCAGGAGGAGCCTGACTATGTGGAAATGATGGATATCCCAGAGTCCAGGAGGCTGTCTATTCCCTTACACAAGTCTTTTGGGAAACAGACATTTAAGATTTTAAAGACTCCTAATTCTATACCTCCTGTGGATAAAAGAATGGACAAGAGGTATACTTTGTCAGGCTCAGATACGGAGTTCTTTACCCAGCAATGCAGCCATGTTGGGGTAGTGCAGGCTGCAGCCTGTGATAAGGCTAATATACCCTTGGCTTCACACCCCCAGATAAGGACTCCAGGAGGATTGATGCCATGGCAGAGAAACAGTATATGGCAGCATCCTTGGGACTTAGGCAGGCAAATTACATGGCCTATACAGCTAGATATCAGAAATCTAGATGGGACACTGTCATGGCTTTAGTAAAACAGGTCCCTGGCCAGCTTGCCAAGGAGCTGGAGCAGGTGGCTGCTGATGGTATTGAGGCATCCAAGGTGCAATTCCATGCTGCAGTGGACTCCAATGATGTTTCATCTAGAGTCATGGCTACATCTGTGGCACTACGTAGGATGGCTTGGCTCAGATGTACTAGCCTGTGTGGGATACCCAGACTAAGGCCATGGATTTTCCTGTTGTGGGTAATTCTTTGTTTGGGGAGCAAACAGAGAACTACATGAAGAAAATGGATGAATACAGGACCACCTATAAGTGCTCAGGCCAAGGAAAGGCAAACCACTCCTCAGAGCAGCATCCAGGGGCAGGGCAGGCCTTTTCATAGGCCTTTCTACCAAGCCCAGGCCTCCTCTTCTGCCTATGCTCAGAGGGGTTCTTTGGGGAGAGGCAGAAGGGTACAAGCAGGCCTGCTACCACCCCTCAGCCTAAACCCCCTGCCAAGCAGGTACCCTGATGGGTTTGCCAGGGCCGATTCTCCACCACCTGTAGGGGGCAGGCTGGTTTACTTTGTCCAGGACTGGAAGTCTTTAACATCAGACAAATGGGTCCCGGAAGTAGTAAGCCAGAGACTGGTTCTCAGCTTCAAAATATTTCCAAAGATGAGAACCAGATCCTTTCCACCTGCAAATCCCTCAGAGACACCTGCCCTAGAGGCAGAGGTCTCTTCCCTCCTGGCTCTCAGAGCTGTGGAAAGGGTTCCACCCCTACACCAAGGGAAAGGATTGTACTCCGGTACTTCCTCACCCCCAAAAAGACAGGAGAATGGCGGCCCATCCTGGATCTCAGATATTTAAACAAGCACCTTTTAAAACCAAAGTTCAAAATGATGACTCTGGGGTAATTCTACCCTCTCTAAGGCCAGGGGACTGGCTAGTCTCCCAGGGACCTCAAGGATGCCTACTTCCATATTCTCATCAAGCTCCCATCAAAAGTACCTCAGGTTAAGGCTGCCCTCAGGGCATTACCAATTCAAATGTGCCTTGACCTAACCTCTGCTCCAAGGGTGTTCAAAAAATGCCTGGCAGTAGTAGTTGCTTCTCTAAGAAGGCAATGGATTGCCATCTTCCCATACCTGGACGACTGGCTCTTAGTAGGCCAGTCCCCAGACCAAGTCAAGTTACACTTACAGATAACTCAGCAACTGCTCACCTCTCTAGGTTTCCTTCTGAATCTTTCAAAGTCAGTTCTAGAGCCTGTTCAGCTCCTCACCGTCATAGGCGCAGAGCTAGACATAGAAAAGGCCAGAGCCTTCCTTCCCCCTGGACAGGGCAAAGGACCCTCATCACACTGGCCTCTTCTTTCACCCTATAGGTGTCTCAACCAGCTAGGCATTTCCTGCAGCTCCTGGGACACATGGCTACTTCTACAGCAGTGGTGCAGGGAGCAAGATTTCAGATGAGGGACATTCAGTTTCACTTGAGAGCCTTTTGGTCTCAGAAAAAGGATCCCCTGACCAAACTGATACCAGTGACTCGAACCCTGATCCAGGCCTTGAAGTGGTGGCAGGATCAGAACAATCTAAGATGGGGAGTTCCTTTTGTCACTCAGTCTCACTCTTTAATCCTTACTACAGATGCCTCCCAATTGGGGTGTGGGGCTCACTTGGGAGGCTTGACCACTCAAGGGTTGTGGTCCCCTCAGGAATCTCTGCTTCACATCAATCTGTTGGAACTCAGAGCAGTGTTTCTAGCACTTCAAGCTTTTTCCAAGTCTGTTCAGAACAAAGTAATTCAGATCAGGACAGACAATACCACTACAATGTGGTATATTAACAAGCAAGGGGGCAGTCGGTCTACGGCCTTGTGCACAGAAGCAATGAAGTTGTGGTCTCTGGCCTATTCCCTGAACATCTCCCTCATAGCAGTACACCTCCCAGGCAAGGACAATGTCCTGGCAGATGCTGTCAGCAGGATATCTCAGGGCCATCACGAATGGTCACTGGATCCCTTGGTTTTGGAGGTGACCTTCTCCAGATGGGGCACCCCACAGATAGATCTTTTTGCAGCCCCAGACAATCACCAACTTCCCCAGTTTTGCTGCAGGCCCCCAGTGTTGGGCTGAGTCCCCCTGGATGCCTTGGTTCTCAATTGGGAAGGGAAGTTCCTGTATGCCTTTCCACCCTTCCCTCTCCTGTTCAAAGTGCTAGTCAAAATCAGGTCTCAACCCTGCAAAGTGATTCTGATTGCTCTAGACTGGGCCAGACAGCCCTGGTACCCTCTCCTGTTGTCCTTAGCAGTCCACCTTCCCTTGTCTCTTCCCAGGAATTACAACCTGTTAACCTGTGCTCAGGGGAGGGTTTGGTACCCGAATCTCAAATCTCTCAACCTCAAGGCCTGGCTCTTGAAGAGTTAGTTTGCTGATTTACATCTCTCTCAAGGTGTTATGGATATTCTAAAGGCTTCAAGGAAGCCTTCCACCAGAACTACTTATAATTCCAAATGGAAAAGATTCTCCATATGGTGCTCTGGGAAGCATATTTCCCCAGAGTCTGCTAACCTGTCCACAGTCCTTGACTATGTGGTCCATCTGATATGGGACTCAGACCAGCTACACTAAGGGTGCATCTGGCAGCTGTCTCTGCTTTTATTTCAGCAGGTAAGCCCTCTTCTTTTTCAGCTCACCCTGTATTCTCCAAGTTTTTCAAGGGATTGCTTCATGCCAATCCGCCATTCGGGGACCCTGCCCTGCTTGGGACCTTAACGTGCGCATTGCTCAGCTTATGCAACCCCCTTTTGAGCCTTTGTCCTCAGCAGAGCTTAAGTACTTGACTTGAAAAACTGTGTTCCTGGTGGCCATCACTTCTGCCAGGCGCATAAGTGAGTTGCAAGCCCTGTCAGTGGAGCCTGATTTTATCTCTTTCCATAGAGATAAGGTGGTCCTCAGGACTAACAGGACGTTTTTACCTAAGATGGTTTCAGACTTCCACCTTAACCAATCTATGTCTCTTCCTGTGTACTCCACTGACCATTCCTCCTCTGGTGAGAGGAGGTTGCACAGTTTGGATGTGAAAAGAGCCCTTAGCTACTACATAGAACGTACCAAGGGTCACAGGTTTGACTCCCTCCAACTGTTCCTCACTTATGGTGAGGTTGGTAAAGGAAAACCTGCCACTAAAAGGTCCATTGCCAGGTGGATTGTCTCTTACATTCAATTTTGCTATGAAAAACTAGGTAAGATTCCACCCTCAGGCCTGAGGGTTCACTCTACCAGAGGTACAGCTGCTGCCAGGGATATTCCTATCTTAGAGATATGTCAAGCAGCTACCTGGAAAACAGTTCACACTTTACCAAGCATTACTCTCTGGATATCCAGGCTAGGAGTGATGCTCGGTTTACACAGCTGTGCTTCAGAGCCTATTTCTAAGTAGGTTCTGTCCCTCCTCTATGGAGGTACTGCTTGAGTAGTCTGCTATTGTCAGAATACAGCAAGACTTCATGTTGTTTGAAGAAAAAATACTCACCTTAGTAATGTTGTTTCTTCTAATGGAGTCTTGCTGTATTCTGACCTCCCCCCGCCTTCCCCTCTCAGAACCTTTGTTTTTGGGATGTGGGTGGGCAGTAACAGTGTTGGCACTCAGGAGGTGCCCCACCTTTTTTATTATCACCCCCTTTTCCTTGGGTGATTGGGTGTTGTGTTGTTTCATTTTTTGGGTTTCCTGACTTGAGTCTTTATTTTGAAACCAAAAAATCTTTTATTATATTTAGTAGCCAGTTGGCTAGTGTAGGTTTACAGCTTCAACACAGGACCCTCAGTGAGTTTAGCTCGTAAAGATCTGACTGTTTGAGTTCAAACAGCAACAGACAGAGTCTCAACTGAGCTCGAGCTCAGCGTTCCATGCCTGGCATGGAAAGTTAACTCTTTCATCTCCGGGGCAGTTCGAAGGTTGGGACTCTCTGCTATTGTCAGAATACAGCAAGAATCCATTAGAAGAAACAACATTACTAAGGTGAGTAATTTTTTCTTCTCCTCCGTTCTTGTCTTTAGGGACTCATCCCTCAAAATTAATTTAAGAAACTTTTGTTTCTCACCTCTAGATATGTGGTTTCAGCAGGACGACAACCCTGTATCCTGTCTTCTTCCAGAATAGCCACTTCTGCTCATGTTGGAGTTTATTGCCAGTGATTCTGTGCCTTGAATTGTGGCAAATCAGTCTTCTGGCTACTTCTTCGCCGTTCCTGTACAGTCTGGAGACAGGTCAAAGGTTCACGGTATGTCCTCCCCTCCCTATTTCTAGTTTTTCCCTCCCTCCTTCCCTCTTCTTTCTGCTTCCAGGGATTGGGGCCCCTTCCCAATTCCCTTAGATTTTCTGACTCTCCTCCTATCCTCTCCGTAGTTTTTCTCCTTTTAGTTTGTAAATATTTTCCTTTGTCTGCCCCTTGGACTTCCCTCCCAACCCGTTCTTACTCTACGGCAACTCAGAACTGGCAGGAGGGCAGGGTCGATGACACCTAATGACCAACCCGCGAGAACTACGCAGTGCGTCGGCCTCGAGGGTAGCACCGTCGGTGCCTCGACTCCCCCCCCCATCCAAAAAAATAAAATAAAGCTGCTGCGGAGTTGTGACTCAGTCAAAACCCAAGATTGATGAATGATGAAGATGCACAGAAAGATCAGGAATTACGGTAGGTACGTAATTTTCATTCTTGGATTAGGTAATAGGTGTGAGGCAGCCTTTTTTTTTTTTTTTTTTTTTTTTTTTTTTAAGTGGTCTACATTCCTCATTACTAAAGAGCATTGGTGCTGACTAGAGGGTTGGGGGTGGGGGGCTGCTGGGCTTCATTCCTCTGGATAAGACGTTAAACTGAGGTCCCTTCTACCCATCTCTGGTCACTGTCCAGGTGGAAATAAAACTTTTCATGGCACTTACCAAAGAAGAATTGGGAAGTTTTGCCCTCCACCCCCAGCTAACCTGGAAACAAGCTGTCACAGCTTAATGTGCCTTTCCTGGTTCAAAATAACAAAGAAATAAATCCCCCTCCCCCAACTTCCCTTTGTAAACCAGTTACGAGTGTCTCCAGACACTCTGACATATCGTAAAGCCCCACTCACCACAATGGAAGCACCTCAAAGAGTCTAGTTAAATATAAATAAATAAGATAAACCTATTTATGAGGGACCGTGAACATAACATGCTCCTATTATACTTCAGAGAATGGCTTTTTGGGGCAAAATATTTGCCCACTGGATCTGTTCAGCCATACATTTACAAATCTGTTTACCTTCTTGTGTTTTCTGAGCGTTAACCCTGTTTCGCCCATGTGCATGCATCCTGTGGGCTTTTACAACATCGGATCAGGTTCTACAGATCATGAATGATGTTGGTGTCATTTGTGAATTACCCTTAATTTTTAATTCCTCCTTGGTGTGTGGGGAATAAATAGAGGTATATGTTTTGATCCATGTGTATGTCTTTGGTTTATTGCATTTCTTTGTTCCCTAAATGTCCTCGCGTTTCTAACCATTTATTAGGTTTGGGGGGGCTGCCTGTATGATGTTACTGATGGTTCACTGCATATTTCAGATTGAAATTCAGTTATCGTTCCATCAGAGAGGGTGCAATTCTTTGGGAATGGTCTGATGGGAGATTTTTATGTAACCACTAGTGGTGTCCATTTGAATTTATTTTTGTATTTGTGTTTTAGAAACTCCTCCTGTGGTGTTTTCAGTTTTTGCAAATTGTTTTTTCAGTTGTGCACTGGAAATATGTTTTTATCAAGAAAGATACTCATAGTAATTCTAGATTATTGTGCATGTGTTCCCTCCACCTACTTCTCACTAGCGGCTCCAGCCACAAATGGTTACCAGGGCACAGCTGGGGCACAACAGATGGCAGCCAGGGCACTGATGTATTGTCACTATGGGGGAAGCTCTGCACCATATGGGGCACCAACTGGGGCACAGCATTATTTTACCAGGGCAAGTGCCCTGGCAGGCCCTGGTGTAGAGCCGCCACTGCTACTTCTTATTGAAATGCAATTTCACTCTCTGTACTCTGAGCTCGGGAAGGGAGCTTAGTCAAATGCATTCCTACTAGTACTAGTCCTGTACAAATAACCTAAGCATATTTGCTGGTAAAGAAGGGACAGACAGGCTGCAAACTGTTTTGTTTTTTTGTTTTTATTTTGTGGGTTGAGGGTATGTAAGTAGATATAGCGATCCGTAGTTTTTCTGTAGACTGAAGATTTTTTCCGAACTGCTGCAGTGTAATAAAGTCCAAAATGTGAAATTTTTTTTTGAGAGTACTCCATTTTCAAAACAGAGTATACAATTTTAATATGCCAGTGTTTTGTTTAACAGGAGAGGTGGTGTCAAACTTCAATAATCAAATAAACGTTTTTTTCACCCTCCTGCCTACTGGTACTCTGTTGGGTCTCTTATGCTCCACTGCTTGCCAGACTCACTTTGCTGGCCTCCAAAGTCCACCACAAGGCTCCCAAGGGTGTCTGCTGTCATGCTTGCCTGTGAACATGGGTCTTTGATGCATTACCAGTGGCACCACTGGCTGCAGCCTAAATTCATTTATAAACACGAAAGAGTTTCCTCCTTTTTATTTACTTAAGTTATTTATAATAAATAAGATGCAGTACATTCATATTATGTTGTCTTTCTATTCCTTCTCAACAGGGTACATATGTTTTACAGGACAATAGGTTTCGCCTACTGACACAAATCTCCAACGGCAAACAATATTTAGAGGAGGCACCTAAAGTAAGTGATGCTCTTGTAATACATGGATACATACATATTTGGGGAATGAAGGCCAGTGGTCCATCAAGTTCCTTCCTCCCACTAGGTGAAAGGAAATACCCAATCACCCTATTTTCTTTATAGTACTTGTCCAGTCAGAGTTTGATAGTTAATACAGTATCAGCTGATGCTACATGTTCCGGCAGTCATTCCAAGTGTTTGCCACTCGTTCTAGGAAGTAGTTCTTTCTAATGTTTCCTTTCCCTTTCCCAAGTTAGTGTCCCCTTGTCCTTTCACCCTTGCGCTTCTTGAACAGCTGCACTGTGCCAGAAAAGTTTTTTTTTTTTTTTTTTTTAATTCTCAGAACAGCACTTTTTCCCGTAATCACTTTCTCAGTAATCAAATTATTGATGTTTGCCACATAATAGGCAGTTATTTGCCTGACATCTGGGAAACCTCTGAGGATTTACCATTGCAATTTCTTGTTTCTGCAGTTCCTTGCCTATACATGTGGACTTGTGAGAGGAGCCTTGTCAAATTTGGGGATCAGCAGTGCAGTGACAGCAGATCTCACAGTAATGCCAGCTTGTAAGTATGGGAGATTATTGTGCTATCACAAGAACGTTTTAGGAAATGACTGGAGCAGGAATAGAGATAGTTGCAGCATTTGTTAGTTACATTCATTTCAGTTGAAATACTCCCAAAAAACTGTCCTGGGCTAAAGTAAGACACATTTAGAAGGCAGTATAGCACAGTGGTTTAAGGCTCTGAGCTGAAAACCTGGAGACCTGGGCTTGAATCCCACAGCCCCTACTTGCATACTTTGTGACCCTGAGCAAGTCACTTAACTTCCTTGTGCTCCCAGGTTGTACCTGTAAACTAGCTTTCTGCATAATGTCTTTCTCCTGGTAAAAAAAAAAAAAAAAAACATTTTGAAGGGAATTTCATTGGAACTCCCAAGTCAGGCTGTAACAGGAGCATTAAAATTCAGTTCACTTTGCAGACATATGAGAGCTAAAAGGCAACCAGGTCAGGCTCCATTGGGAGCACCTGGCTTTGAACAAACAGATCAGCTTTTTCATGAAGCAAAACTTCTTACTCGTTGCCCATGCCATTGACTCATGTGACGGTCTACTCATTTTGAATTTATTTATTTGAAAATTGATTTGGGAGAGGCACACTGAGCTAAGGCTCATTTCCAGGTGGAAGTAGGGAGCACGGGATTGCAAAAGGGGAAGCAGTACAGTCAAATAAAATAATGGCAAATTAATATAACAGTGATGTGTGGTTAAACTGAAATAAGTACTGGCAAATGTATAGAAACCTAGAGTCTACTGGCAGAAAAAGGCATGTTTAACCCATAATGTCTGCCCATTTCTGCCTAACAGATACTAAATGAGAAAGCCCTAGCAGCTCCTCATTTATCCTCTTTTAGTGTGGTCTTTACCCAGCTCTGTCTCACCCTCATTTGAATCTCCTCACAAATTTTGCACAGACCACCTCCTCTGGCAGCCCATTCCACCCTTCCACCACCCCCTCTGTGGAAAAATATTTCCTGGTACCATATCCCTCTTAAACTTACCCCTTACCAGCTTTGTAGATTTAGCCCTGGTGTTCGTGTTCCCACTCAGTCTCAACAGTTTCCAGCTATTCACTTTATTTAACCCATGGAGGTATTTGTTTATTTCAATCTCTCTCCCTTCGTGTCCAAACATGTGCATCACTTGATCTACTTACCCTCCATCCTATGTCATTTCCTGCTGTCTGTGACTCCAGTGACCAGTGTTCAAGCATGAACCTGGGACAGTGGGGTCCAGCTGAGGGAGGAACTGGGGAAGGAGGGCAGCATGATCTGCTTGCAATACTACCACCCGGGTGACAGTGGATGGCGATGCAGTTGGAGCAGCTCGGTGGGGGGGGACATCAGCTGGTTCTGGCAGTGCTGTCATGTTGCATCTGCACGCCTTAGAGCTTGTCAGGTACTTCCTGAGAGGTGGGGGAAGATCAAGGAGGAAAAACTCAAACGCTCACAGCATAAAGCCAGCCTTCTCTGGGTCCGCACTGAACCAACTGTCATGACGCATTCGTACATCATAGGGCCTACAAGTTGAGTGAGGACCTCAGAAGGCCGCGTAAGTGACAGTGAAGGTAAGGATAGTTCTGGAAGGTGGCCAGGCAGAGGAGGCCCTCACCGGAGACAGAGGATTCAGAAATTCTTATACAAGGAGGCATGGCACAATAGAAACTTGTTGTTTTCTCTGAAATTACCTGCTTAGAGCTCTAGAAGAGCCCTTTTTTCTATCTGTGCAAACATTAGCTGGAAGTCATTTGTCATTTCTGCTTAATAAAAATTATGAAATTAATATGCCTATATTAGGGCTGTCATAGGATTTTCATTTTCAGAGTCCAAGTCTGGTTTAAAAAAAAAACTGGGGGCCCAGGGAAAAAGTTGGCATCCCAGAGTGCATGTATAGGAAAAGTTACCATAAGTATGAAAAGTTATGGCAAGTGTGCAAAAATTATTAGAGTACAGGCATAATTCTGACAACAGGAGTCCAGTAGTGATGTAATGCAAGTCTGTATCATATTCTGCTGTAGATGTAGCCCCAAGGTAGTATGGAATTTTAGGTGCATTTACACTTATCACTCGGTTGTGGTACGGTCTGCTCCATTTTGCCTCTGCTTGACCAGCATTGCACCCAGTGCGCATTTACACAGCCAGTGCTGTGTACCATTGCACAGTCGGTCTTCGGTTCAGACTGGACTTCATGCATTGCTAGCTGCATGTCTGCCGGGCAGAGGGGCTTGAGGGTACAAGCATTTTTTTTTTCTTTTGCTATGGTGTATCATGGAGCTGCACTGGTGCATGTGGAGCAGTGTGTTTGCATGCTAGCCCAAAATGCCTGCACTAGTACGTGAACCCTCAGAAACGCTGATCACGTTGTGACATAATTGAGTGACATATGATGCTCCAGCAGCCGTTTACACTGCTAGATGTGCACAGGTGTAATTTGTGTGCACGGCTCACATTAGTACAGATCCAGTAGTGTAAACATGCCTTTAGATTGAAATTCAAACTCTGCACTATGGTCACGCAGCCGCGCCTCCCGTGTTTCAATGTAAGATTTATTTTCTCTGCTAAAGAGCAGATGCCCTGAAGTCTTGGTGATTAAGTTTGTTTTATTCACTAAAAAGTTATAACATTTTGAACACTTAACTAGTTTTCAACACTCTGCGTTAGTTTAGTTTTCTTTATTTTTTTAAATCACGGTTTACATTCACTTGGCATGACCCAATGTCTAAAAAGGGGACAGAGCCTACAGGATTTAAATATTGTTTATAAAATGGATGGAAAATTTCCTTAATCCTGATTGGTTGATACCAGTTTCCAGCCGTGTCCTTATCAGGACATAACTGTACAGCCTGCACTATTTGTGCCAAGGAAAACGCAGCACATGCTGAAATCAGTGTATGCCACCACTGTTCCGCTGTGGCTGCTCAAGTAGCATATGACAGAACCACAAGAGGTGCACAGGGAGAGCAGTGGCAGAGTAGTTGCATGACAGTTGCATCTTTCTCCACCTCACACAAAAACTGAGAAGTAATGCCATCCTTTGCATGCAGAAAAGTTTATTGGAAGCCACTGATCCGCAGCTGTCCTGCTGATTTATCGTGAGTGCAGCAGCTTTGTCCTGTCCATGGTGGCAGTGCAGCCCCTCCCCCCCAGCTCATGGACCATCACCTGAACTGTGACCCACTGTGCACAGAACCAGACTCCTCAGTAAAGCACACAGTCATTTCAGATGCCTTGGAAATCTTCCCTTCCCTTTGCAAGACGCGCTCAGATGGCGACACGCATTGTAAGGGAAAGACAGTTTGCACTATGGTGGCTGAAGAGGGACACATTTGCTCCCTCAAAAACCGCCCTTCTCAGTTGAAAAAACAGACATTTAGATGCCCTGTAGTGTGTGTGTGTGTGTGTGTGTGTGTGTGTGTGTGTGTGTGTGTGTGTGTGAGACGGAGTGGGGGGAGCAAACCTAAACTTGTTCAATGTGCGTAGGTGACAGACTGGGGGACCAAACATGAGCACAAGCACATAGTGTGTGTGTGTGTGTGTGTGTGTGTGTGTGTGTGTGTGTGATGGATTAGGGAGACCAAACCTGAGCAGTATGTCTAAGGGGGACCTCTAATGGCGATAAAGCAACATAACACTGTACTGTGCTGTGCCGGACATTACATAAATAGAGGAACTATTTTTTAGTGTTCTAACTAAAACAAGGAAAACAAAACTTTTTTTCCTTATTTTATTTCCATTTTGACAGCTTTTTTTTATTTCTACTTGGGGGAATCATTATATAATACAGTAACACACTCTGAGGTGTGGATTATGGCCTGATAAGGGCACTTCCCAGGTGCTAAAGGCACTCTGCGCAAGAGCCTCATGCCTCATAATGCACCTGGGGCATGCACGTGTCCGGCCATAACCCACACCTCATCATGTGTTATTGCTTGTATATCCTGCTTAAAGATCCTGACGAAAGCAGACCACCATGACTATTAATTGTCTAGGCCCTGACCATGATCTTGAGAATTGTGATTTGTCTAAAGGTTTTTGCCCATAAACTCAAGAAAAATTGCTGCCTTAATGGAGGGTTTTCAGCTTCTTAGTGTTCCTCTGTGTTACTTCTAAGGACTCCTGAAAAAAGCTGTAACATGGAGGGGGTTACCCTTGATGGTGGACAGCAAGCATCAGAAGATTCCTCCCCCTCGCAGCAGCCATTGACTACATTGGTGACTGAAAAATGCTACAAGCAGCAGTCTCTACTAAAGGGGAGTGAAAAGACTGCTATGCCATCCTCTGAGCACAGTAAAAAGCACACAGCCTCTGATAGGGGAAACCCTGATGTTGATGGTTGCAGAAAGAGTAAATGAGCTTCAGACCAGCCATTGCCTACAATGTCTGGCAAGAAAAAAAACTAAATAGACACACTTACCACATACACTCCCTCCAAGAGGGACCAGGAGTAGACAGTGAGGGAAAAAAGAGCTATGCCTTCTGTGGAGGACATTACAGAAATTTGCCATTTCTTCCAAGCTTTCCAAGCTGTGGAGAACTTAGTCACAGCTGCTACCCCCACCCCCAGGCCTAGTTCAGACATCAGGCACCTGTGCTGGAGGAAGGGGAACCAATAGAACCTGAGGTAACCCCAAAACAGCATTTGGGTTCCCCACCAAAGGTTATTGAAGATTTTTACTTCTCCTTTTCTGCCTTTTGCAACAAATGGTAGATAACTCAATGTCTCCTCCACTGAAACAGTGGAGGATATAGAGGAGGCAGAATTTGAGTGTGCTGGGGCTGACATCCACAAAGAGATTTTCTGTACCCATAAATTCTCAGGCCACAGCAGGAGTGATGGCAGCCTCCCACTCAGCTGCAGGCATAGATAAAAAGATTGAAAAATGGTACTAGGTGGACAAAAGGGAAGTGGAATACCTGTATGCCTGCCCTGACCATGAGAGAGTGCGAGAGGGCTAAGGTCTCCCTGTCAGCCCTACCATCAGAAAAGCATTCCAGAAAACTGCACCACATGACGAGGAATGTTTATACCACAGCCACGTTGTAATTGAGACAAGCAGCTTACATTGCATACATAGCCCAGTACCAAAAGGTGTTATGGAACACTGTCTTTGCATTGAGCAAAAACCTCCCTGGTGATACTAACAATCTGGCTGGCACAGCCAAAGCCAGATTGGAAGCCTCAAGGTATTGGTTTGTAATGGTAGCAGATGCCAGTGGTACAGCATCCAGAGTCCCGGGACATTAAGAAGAGTCTCCTGGCTAAGGGCAACTAAGTTAACCCAGGTCATTCGAAATAAAGCAACGTATTTCCCTTTGTGGGACTCTCTTCCTAGTGATAAAATAGAAGCATACATGAAAAAGTGGAAGAACAAAAATCCTCTTATAAGAATTTGACAGAGATGTCTATTTCTCTGTGGTATGTAGAGGTTTCTATCATGTGTGCCTCCCCTCCCCCCTTTCTACCTCATGGCCTCTCACAAGTGCATGCTGAGACTGACTAGGCACTCCTCATGTGTTCCCTGCTGACCCTACATCAGCTTTATAGCTTGGCTTTGGACAGACTCAATGTGATCTTTATCCTTTTTTTAAGCTGTGGGCTCCAGAATTGGACATACATAGTGTACCAGATGCAGCCCTAAAAAGGAACCATAGAGGGGCAACAGTACTTTTTTTCTCATATTGGAGAACTCCCTCCTTATATATCCGAGCATCCTGTTTGCCTTCCTGAGTGCCATGATACTTTGGGCCATTAGGTAGGACCTTTTTACCATTGCAAAATCCTTAAGTGTTTATTCATTTTGCAAAGTCCTTTCAGATAAACTGTTCAAGGACAGTTCAGGATGTTCATAGAAACTTGATGGCAGAAAAGAACCCCTCTGGTCCATCTAGTCTGCCCAGCCTATTCTCAGGCTTCTAGGCCACTTATCTTCAATAATAGTAATGATCTCTGGGCAGCATTTTGGATGAAGGACACACAGTTTTACCTAAAAGAATATTGGTGTCAGAGATGTGTATCACTATGAACAGATTCCTGTAAAACATGATCTTGTGATTGCACTAATGGTGGACCAAAATAGACCTCGGAGCATGGATTCCATTTCCACAGTCACTTACCACAAAACCTCTCAAAACAGATGCATTCCAGCTGGGATGAGGAATGCATCTGGGCAGCAAGTCAGTGAATGATGTATGGAATTCACAAGAGAGATAAGAGCACATCAGTCTCCTACAGCTGACAGTAGTGCATCTGTTACTACAGTCCTACTCCCTAGTCAGGAACCAGCCAGTTCAAATAAGGACAGACAACACAACAGAGATGCATTTTATATAAACAAGCCAGATCTTCAAAGTTGTGCACAGAGGCAATGAAAACCTGGGATCTGACATATGAGCTAAAAGTAGATAATTTCAGCACTCCTTGCTAGGAAGGATAGTGTACTCCGCAGATGCCCTGAGCAGGATGGGATGTGTTACTTATAAGTGGAATTTAAACCAGTTCCTTTTGGATTCCATACTCATTAGATGAGGCATCCCTGAGATAGGCCTGGTTGCATTCTGAGAGAACTGGAAACTTCACAAGAAGTACTACACTTGGGACACTTGATAAGCTTGTCTCAGCTCCCCATTAAACTTTGTAGCACCAGCAAATATCACATTGGAGTGAACCTGCAATAAAGAGCACATTTTTTGTAGAATACTGAAGTTGGTGCCGATTGTTTATTACTCAAGTGTGGTGGTACTTGTTCAGTTTTATGTATTTACAGGGCTGGCTAGCCCATATCTGCACCACAGATCCCGCACCACCCTGAGTGCAAGCATCCCTTGTTTTGGTTCGAGAACTTAAAACTTCCCCCTGTTCTGTTGCAGGTTACCAGCCATGGAGATAATCATACAGGATGCCCTCTACTGTTTTAGCCTATTGCCTTTTTAGAACTGAAACATCTGACATGGAAAGCATTATTCCTGATAGTTAGTACTTCAGTTGATGGTCCATGAGTTTCAAGCACTCTGTTTAGACCCGAACTACTTCGTTTTCTATAAAGAAAAAGTATAAAAACAAATGCAAAATTTCTACCTAAGGTGTTACTCAGATTCAACATAGAGCAAATTAGAGGTGTCTTTCAGCAGTTGCTTGTAACATACTGTGAGGTGGGTAATGGCCACTCAGCCTCACAAAGGACTAGAGCTAAGTGGATCATTACATATGTTTGTCTGTTTCTCCAAAGTAGCAAATTAACCTCCAGTAGGAGCTGGAAACTGTTATACTAGAGGAACAGCAACCACAGTAACTATTTATTTTTGCTGTGTTTTACAGTTTTTGGCCAGGAAAAACACTAAACCGGGTCTTGTTCCAGGTACGTTCTTGGAGCATGGGGAAGTAACTTGCTGATGGTCACACAGTATGCATGGGTGGCTCTGGGATTCAAACCCAGTTCTCCAGGTTTGCAGCTTAGTGCTCTTAACCACTGTGCTACACTGTCTCCCCAAACCCAACAGGATACCAGGATGTATAGCGGAGGGTGTTCTTCAGTAGAAGAAAGGAAGTACTTTTACCCCACTGTGGGTCCTTGGTGAGGCTTCATCTGGTAATATGTCCAGTTCTGGAGCACTCGCCTGAAAATTGATAAAGACCATAGAGAGTCTGTCAGAAGGCAGGTTATAAAGGTAATATAGTGTCAGCAGGCGAAAACATAAGGAGTGCCTAGTCTGTCTGAGCATGTACACACTGGAGGCCAGTGGAATAAACTGGGTAGAGTCTCACAACCTGTTCTAGCATTGCGAGGGATCAACAGCCAAGGGACAGAATCAGAAGCAGGTGTGTGTGTAGATTCAGGAACAATGTCAGGAAATACTTCTTCACAGAAATAATAGTGGATAAATGTACCAGCCAGCCCAGAGAGATGGTAAACATTGAGCTGTGACAGGGTCTCAAGAGAGCGTGTGATAGATCATACTTCGAGAGGGCTCTTGCAGTAGGTAATTACATATAGGACTGACACCGGCAGGCGGCAAGACCCCACGGAAAAATTTCTAGCTAGCAGTCCCTGGCGAGGGACCGCCCCCACGTCGGGTGACCAGCATCAGGAGACATCGGTATAAAGGGGCGGTCCTGGATGCCCTCCTTCCAGTTCTTTCCTGCTGTTAGCTCGTGCAGTGCCTCGTGGAAAAGTTTGTGCTTCGTCAGCCCTACCTTCGTCGTTTTTGTACCAAAAATAATTGTTTTTTAGACTAACATCAGTACTATCGTCCGGTGTATGTAGCTCCCCCACCTCCGAGCACAAGAATAAGTGCGATTCGTGCATGGTGCCCAACTACCGCGAAGGACGGCCACTCCCTGTGCCTGTTCTGCCTAGGCCCCGATCACCCAGTCAAGAAGTGCCAGCACTGCCTCAGTTTCAACACGGCTACCCGGAAAAGGCGGCAGCAATCCCTGGAAGCCCATATCCTGAAGAAGAAAATTAGTTCTATGGAGAAGGAGCTCAAAAAACTGAGGCAGACGTCCACTTCCCCCTCAGGCCATCAGAAGAAGGAGAAGGAGAAGCACCAGGACAAGTGCTCCTCCACCGCGTCTCCCTCGGGAGTCGCTGGGACACAGGTAACATCCCCTCCGGGGGATCGCTCCTCGACGGCCGCCTCGGAGGTTTCCGATGGGGCGTCAGCCCGCCCATCTGGCTCTCGCTCAGGTCTCGCGGGCGCCTCTGGGCAGTTGGAGGCCTCCGCCCCTGGTTCGGTTGCAGGCTCGCGGCCTACCACTGTCGGCTACTCCAGTAAGCCGGGCGTCAGCTCCTCTGTTGTCCGCCTGGAGAGGGCCGGTAAGACGTCCAACCCTCGCGGCGCACAGTCTCTCGCAGCCGCCTCCAGTGATGGCTCCTCATAAGTCAGGCCTCGGCTTCTCCGAGCGCCCACTGAGCTTCGCCCAGCCCTCCGTCAGCTCATCTGATGTCCGGCTGGTGAAGGAACCGACGTCGGATCCCCCCATCCATCGTACCAGGTTCCCGCGGCCTTCGCTGCCGTCTAGGGAACCAGAGTCTCCCCAACTCAACCCCGGGGACTTTTCCCCTCCATGCCCTGGCGAAGCTGGGGATCTTTTGCCTCCGTCAGTCCTTCCTCCACCTGGTGCTCCGGAACTGATATCGGCTCCCCGGACGCCGGCTCCAACACTGGCCCCTCTGACGTTGGTACCTCCGACGCCAGGGCCTCTGCCGTCGGCCCTAACATCTTTCTTAACGATTCCGGGAGACATTCCACTCCCATCAGTCCCTCCGTCCTCCGGGCTCTCCACTATGGACCCGCCTGTGAGGCCACCGGCTGGGCCGTCTGCTCTGGCAGCCCCCCTCCGTCCTATTCGACACCAGTGTACCCGGGACCACAGTATCCGGCGCCACAGTACCAGCTGCCGGACTTCCCAATGTCGCAGTACTCGATGCCACAGTACCCAACGCGGGGCTACCCACAGCCAGGTTTTGGATACGCTCCATATGGTTACAACCTGTATCCTCATCCTCCGCCTCCTCCTCCACCGCCTTCCCGGCCGCCGGTGGACCTGCAGGAGACTCTGGCCTCGTGGTGAGCTGAGGCCAAGGCTCAGCTCACCAAAGAGGTAGAGAGTCGCCTTCTGGTGATGGTGCCGTCCCAGGTTCCCGTACGTCTGAGGCGGCACACTCCCTCACCACCTCCGGACTCCAGGGTTCTTCTGTCTGGATCCAGAGAAGGGCAGGACATGCTTCCCCGGGAACTTCCCAAGGGGTCCATTCCTCCCCCGGGTTGGGAAAGGGAGTCTTTCTCCTTTTCACCCTTGGACTCCTCGGACTCTTCCGACGGTTGCTCCGAGAGAGATGATGAGCCACGCTCTCCGTCGAAGCCCAGGCCAAGAACTCCTCTGAAGTCTTCTCCGGAGGATCCTTCTTGTACAGAGTTTATTAGGAAAATCCAGGAGGTTCATCAGTGGCACTCCCTGAAACCAGATCCTCAGCGTCTGAAACTCGCTGAACATCTGGATCTGCCCGTGACAGCTCCTACCTTGGTGCCACTCTGGATAGAGCTTCATGCCGACCTCGTTACCACCATATGGAAACAGCCATTGGCCTTAGCCCCACTTCCTAGGAAGTCGAACCAGCTATATCAGGCTCCAGAGGGAGTTGATTTTCTGGATTCTCACCCTCGTACCGACTCGGTTGTGATTAGCACCGCTCACAGCTGGTTGGCGAACCCCAAACATCTTAGCTCGTCACCACCTGATAAGGAATCACGCCTTCTGGACCAGTATGGGAGAAAGATTTTCGCTTCCTCCACGCTGGCGATCAGGGCCCTGAACTATGTCGGCCATGTGGGGGACTACCAGAAGGCCATCCTGACTCAGGCAGAAGCCAAACTGGACTCCTTGCCTGACTCCCAAGTCAAGCAGGATTTGGCTGATTTCGTGTGCTCTGCTCGTTCAGCCAGTCGACACATGCAACGTGCGACATACGACGCAGTGGACACTGCTGAGCGGAGCTCAACTTTCGCTGTAAGCCTACGGCGTCATGCTTGGTTCTGCGTGTCAGGGTTGGTCCCGGAGGTGCAATCTGCTATCCAGGAAGCACCTTCCGGAATTCGGTGCACGGAGGTGATGTCAATGACATCATCACCGATTTGCAAGAGAAGGGCACGGCACTGAAGTCGGCTGATTCCATGTACCTTCCCCATCAGCAGCAGCACCGTCCCTTTCGCAGACGGAATCGACCAAAGGTGAAACCCCAGGGAAGGCAGGCCTCCGGGCCCCCCCCCTCGCCCAGAAAAGCTGCGGGTGCTTCAGCTGCAGCACTGCCCCACACCACCTGACTCCTTTCCTCTCCCACTACCTCCGGACTCCGCGGAGGAACTGATAGGAGGGAGGTTTTTCCTCCAACCTTCTGGGATGGGAGAGGATAACCACAGATTCTTGGGTGCTCCAGCTCATAGCGGAAGGACACTCCATAGAGTTTCTTCAGAAACCACCCCGCCACCCCCCTCTGAAGTCGTCTTATTCACGGGAACATCTTCTCTTGGTCCAGGAGGAAATTTCGGCTCTTCTGTTGAAGCAAGCAGTAGAGCCTGTCCCCCTTCATCTGCGAGGGATGGGTTACTATTCCCATTTCTTCCTGGTCCCAAAGAAGACAGGAGATCTCAGACCAATTTTGGATCTTGGTTCCCTGAATCTTTACGTAGAATACAAAAGGTTCAGGATGCTCTTTACAGAGCCTTCTGCCCCTCCTCTTCGCCCATCTCATCGCAAATACCTTCGTTTTGCATTCCAGGGGGACCACTACCAGTTCAAGGCGCTCCCATTTGGTCTATCCTTGGCCCCCTGAGTATTTACCAAATGCCTGGCAGTGGTGGCAGCCCACCTGCATACCAGGGGAGTGCAGGTTTTTCCGTACCTTGATGACTGCCACGGAGGAACTCCTAAGTTTCCTCTCCCTTACCCAGCAGGTTTTTGCCTGCCTGGGTATTACCATCAACCATTCCAGGTCTCATCTGGACCCATCCCAGAGGCTACAGTTTATTGGGGGTGATTGTCGATATGACCGTGGGCAAGGCCTTCCTGCTTCTGGACAGGGCATCCACCCTTCAGACCCAAATAAGTCTGTTGTCCGACCGCAGGATGGTCACTGAGAAGTTGGTTCTTCACCTTCTCGGGCTCATGGTGGCTGCTATCCCAACGGTGCCTCACGCTCGACTCCACATGAGGATCTCTCAGTGGACTCTACGCTCTCAATAGGATCAGCTAGTGGACGACCTAGATCATCCAGTTCTGATCTCCTCGCCGATGATTCGAGACTTGCAATGGTGGATGGTTCGAGAGAACCTGTTTCGGGGAGTTCCTTTCTTTCATCCTCCCCCCTCCCAGACTCTAACCACAGACACCTCAGGCGAAGGTTGGGGAGCCCATTTAGGCCCTCATCAGACCCAGGGCTCCTGATCCAAGCTAGAACAAGCTGTCCACATCAATGTACTCGAACTTCGGGCAGTGTTGTACCCTCCCCAAGCCCTTCACCAGTACATCCTTCCCAGCCACCTAGCCGTCCTGGTACATCAACAAACAGGGAGGGACTCGGTCCTACCCTCTATGCAGGGAGGCAGTGAGGGTTTGGCATTGGGCAACACAACACGACCTTCACCTCATGGCAGTTCATGTTCCGGGAGTCGACAACACCCTGGCAGACAAACTAAGTCACTCTTCTGCTCTGACTCACGAGTGGGAACTGGATCAAGGGGTCCTAGACAATATCTTCCAACTTTGGGGAACACCACAGGTCGACCTGTTCGCATCCCCCTAAACACAAAACTTCCCGTCTTCTGCTCACTCGTTCCAGAGCGAGGCACTTTTTGGAGCGACGCTATCTCTCTAGACTGGAAGGACAGATTCGTCTGTGCCTTTCCCCCAATTCCACTTATCCCTCGAGTCTTGCAGAAACTAGCTTCAGAAGAAGCGCAAATGATTCTGATTGCTCCTTTCTGGCCCAGGCAAGTCTGGTTCTCTCTTCTACAACAATATTCAGAGGATCCTCCTCTTCCTCTATCTCGGGGTTTGTTGACCCAGGATCAGGGGACTCTGGTCCATCCTGGCCTCAGATCCCTTCAACTGCATGTGTGGCTCCTGCAGACTTAGCCCAATCCTGTTTTGGAGTATCTCCCAAAGTGGCAAAGATTTTAGTGAAGGCCAGAAAACCCTCCACCAGATCCACTTATGCCATGAAGTGGAAAAGATTCACTATCTGGGCCGCTTCCAAGAACATGGAACCTTTCTCCTGTTCAACGGGGCTTCTGCTGGAATATCTACATCATCTGTTTGACCTGGGTCTCAGTCATTCCTCTCTGAAGGTATACATGGTGGCCATTTCGGCCTATCATGTTCCCTTCGCAGACAAGGCTTTTGCTCAACTGGAGGTCTCTAAGACCTTTCTCAGAGGGGTCCTCCACCTGAGGCCCCCCATCTGTACTCCTGCTCCCCCTTGGGACTTGAATTTTGTTCTTGAGAAACTTACTGTCCCTCCCTTCAAACCTGCAGCTTCTGCAGATTTGAAGTTTCTTTCGTGGAAGACTCTCTTCTTGGTGGCCATTACTTTTGCTTGGAGAATCTCCAAGCTCCAGGCCCTGATGTGTAAAATCCCTTACTTGATTTTTCACAAGGGACGTGTTGCTCTTCGCACGACTCCTAAGTTTCTCCCTAAAGTAGCAGCTGAGTCTACTCTAAATCAGTCCACAGAGTTACCTGCCTTTTTTTACACAGTGCTCTAATCAAGGGGAATATTTTCTCCATACTGTGGATGTTCACCAGATTCTGTCATTCCTCTCTGAAGGTATACATGGTGGCCATTTGACTATCATGTATTCCACATGAACAAAGCTTTGCTCAACTGGAGGTCTCTAAGACCTTTCTCAGAGGGTCCTCCACCTGCAGGTGGTTGGGGGCAGAAATGAGGCATTGCAGTGTGACTGGGTGAGTGGAGGACCATGTGGCCACTCTGCAAACATCCAGTAGTAGCTACACCCAGGGAGGTTCTACTACTGGAAATATGCAGAGTGGCCACCTCGTCTTCTACTCACCCATTCACACTGCATTACAGTATGTATCCTTACAGGAAAGGAAGCTAGGTTTGTGGCACCTGTCCTTTAGAACCTTTTCCCCAAATAGTCTTAGAATACCCTTCTCATAGGTACTATGTGGAGTCTGCCATTTGTGAGGATTCTACATGTTTCATGCCTGTTGTTAAAAGAAAAAGCCACTCACCGTAATAGCAGTAGTTCTAAGGGATGAAACATGTAATCCTCACAGACCCAATTCTACTTTCCCTTCAGATGAATATATAAAATGTTCTTCCAGGATCTGTTGGTCAAGTTTGATGCTTGAGAACTTAAAACATGATCTCTTGAAAATAGTTTTAAAAGTTAATTATTTTTCTTAATTTATTGTGTAAATTTTTTTTTTTTTTTTTTTTTTTTTTTAAATATGATCACTACCCTACTATGTCTTCAACCATAGATCTCGCAGTTGGCTGCAGAGGGCACAGAATCACCACTCAGAGTGCTTTGAATAGAGTTATGTTGCATTCAGTTTTTGGGGCAGTCAAGCTGTGTGAGAAGCTGCCATGTGTGTGGATTACAAAATCCCACAGAAGAGCTGCTATTACTATAATAACTTATTTTTTATATATATAGTGCTCTGTTGTATGTCCCAAATACAACCAGAAACATGCCTAACTTCCAGCTTTGCAGCTTCAGAGAAGGAGTATTGGTTTGTTGTTCTTTGTGAATAGTCATATGGGATCTGTAATTTGTACCAGACTACCATTAGAAATGGTCAGAAGGGACCTTGGTTATTATTTCTTCCAGAGGAGTGTGCCTCTAATAGTGCAACTCCCTCCAGTACTGTACTGCAGCATCGGCCCTTGGTATGAGCCCAGATCCTGGTGTGGCACCTGAACCCCCTCACCCTCCTGATCTACAGTCCATTAGTGTCCCCAGCTGAGCCATGAAGACCTACCACAACGCAGAAATATGTTGTGTTTTGTTCCTTTCAGATTGAACTTGAGTGCCCTTCAGTTTAGTGTTTGTTAGAAGACTATGGATGACTTTTTGTGTACCTCTGATGTTATAACCATTTTTTTTATTTCCCCACAGGCAAATTTCAAGTTGTCATCCAAAGGCCGTAGAAGAAAGTTCTGTTAACTATGGGAGTTCTGGGGATTTCCTTTGTGCACATCATGATACGAACATTTTCAGGATATAAATGATACATTAAGAGGATGAAATATTGTTGGCTGAAGCACTGCCTGCTTCATTTTACCTTGTTTATTTGGGAAGGGACCGTTCTTGCTTTTTTACTACAGGAAGCAATGGTATCTTTGCAAAAAAAGTACTACTGAGTTCAAAGTTTGTGAAGCTTGGCATAACTGGGATCTTTTATTTGGAACCTATTAATGTGAATCCAGAAGCAATAATATTGTAATGCTCTATGCATATTCTTATTTAAGTACAGTGGTGTGAAAGTGAGTGAGTGAGTGAGTGAGTGAGTGTGTGTGTGTGTGTGTGTGTGTGTGTGTGTGTGTGTGTGTGTGTGTGTTCTAGGTTTACTTATTTTGATGCTTTTGTGGTACCTTCCATGTCCTATTGTGGATCACTTGTATTAAAGCTTTTGGGTTTCTGTATGAGTTATAACAGGCAGTAGAGCTTCTAAATGTGAGCATTCAAAATTGCACTGAACACCAATATACTGGAAATGCAATGTATATGACAATATAGTACTGTATAAAATAGGCAATCCCATGGGTTCCATTATGACTTTTTGGATACTTTGATGTTTTCGCACTATGTGACATGGCTACACCATTCTTACATCCTTACTAAACGTACGGAGATGTAGTGCCAGAAGTGAGCAGCCAGTGTGGAACAGCTTGGTTGCAATGTGGTGGGAAAGATGCCTTTTTTAAAGCATTAAAATTGTGTTAAGTAAACTGTGCAAATTCTCTGTTTATGAGGCAATCAGACAGTCTTATATGGCTGTAAAAATATCTCCTCACATGTTCTTAGGATAAAACAATTGAAAAATCAATTTTAAAGTGTGCTGTGAAAACCAGTCTTAAAAATATAAAAGAAATGGGCACCCGCATTTCACAAGTGGATCGTAATGCCTTTTCACACCATGCCCGTGACATCCTCTTATGGTTTTAGTAGGTCCTCATGTGCAGGGAGATCCCCAGCATTGTTTGGTTGAATCAGTGCTGATGACTTGTAATCAACTGCCAGCTAAAATCAATCAAAGCAAAACATTCACATATTTGTTAAAATGTTCCTTTGCCACAGCTGGAAATTCTGCAGTAATAAAGTTTATTTATCGACTACTTAAAGTGCACATTGCCATATATAGTAGATTGATGTGGAAATGACAAAAAAAATCCTTGAACATCTCAGTTTATTACATGACTTGGTGATGCATTCCCCTTTAGTCATATTCAGTTGGCAAAGTTGGCTTTGTCTCATTTTTGTATTTTTTCTAAATGGCAAATAAGATTTGTGTAAATTCTAAAAAAAATGATTTTTGTAAAGTTCCATACAAAGGTGCTTAATTTGATGCCAATCTGTCATTTAATTAGCGCCCATAATTCTATTTAAGGATACATATCTCTTAAAAGAGCTTTCATTGGAGCCAATAGGTGTTCCTTTCAGGTGGTTCAGTGCAGAAAATGACTTAAGAGGCAAACTGTTTTTTGCCTTGTAAACTAGATAAAAAAATGTCAACACATCTGAGGCAGAAGAGGCAAAGTCAGAATATCATTTTAGCTGCAAATAAAGCTTTAGTAAAACAATTTAAATTAAAAAAAACAGCAGAACTAATACATGCATTTAGTGCCTTCAGAAATCAGTAGACTAGTCATGGGAAAAATTGCAAAAGTGATGTTTTTGTTGGGGAGGGGTGCAGTTTGAACATTGCCATGAGCACATTTAAAGTAGCAGCCAATTAAATTGTTTTTCTATTTCAACAGTTTTCTCCCAAAGCATGCTAATCCCAAGGAGATACCATTTCTGTGGCACATGAAAAAAAGAGAAAAGCTGCAGTATCTAATTCACTGGGGGGGGGGGCTAACAGTCTTGAAAGACTTGCACAACCAAACGAAAACAAATGAAAGTTGCTCACTCACTAAAACAAGGAAGTTTGTTATATACAGTATATTTTCCAACACATTACAGTGCAAGTGTTTCACCAGTTTCAAGGCGTGTGGCTCTTTGTAATTGTTATTCTTTCAAAAGGATCACAGGAATGGTAAAATAGAAACCACTGATGCTTTAACTGTTAAATGATTGTTCATTTCTTTTGCTGTTGTAAACAAATTAATTTAAAACATCTAGAGTATTGCTTTAATACATTTTGAAACTGAGGATAATAGAAGTAAATGAAATGTAGTAAAACAAAAGTCAGATTATTTCCCCTGTACTGTATTGTTCTGCTGCTTTAAAAGCTATAAATTATGGGGACAATAAGGTCCAGCAGGGTACATTACAACCTATTCATGGTATGCTCATAAATCTGTGATCTTTACAAGTAGGGACTTGAACTTTTCAGGGTTTATTTATTCTCTGTCACACTGTGTCTCAGTTTAGCACATTTGGAGAAAAATTGGCAGTGGAGATTAAATGCTCTAAAAGTACTATTTTTTTCCCACTCTTGCAACAAATAATTCAAGGTTTTCACAAACTACAAGGATGTACAGGTAGAACTTTGCAGTTTATTGTGGTGTGGTCGGTCTTGTGGTACCTTTTGTGTTATATAAAACAAAAATCTAAATTTGAGTTATTGTTGGGTGTATGCAGAGTGGAGTGAAACAAAAAATGTAATAAGAATGCAAGCACAGTAGGAGTTCTCCCTGTTACAGACAAATTTAGTCATATAACTTGAGTCAGATTTCGGCAGCCACTTGCTTTAAAGATGGCTAATGATTACTGGTCCTATCTGTGTACTTCAGGGTTTAACAGGTGAGATGGAGACCATTGGGGTCTGTTAATTTTAAAAGTTTATTTTTTTTTTTTATTATAGTACAATACTGTAATGCCAAAAAAATAGGTTGTTGAAATATAGTCACTAGGAAATTGTTGTGGTTTCATGACAGTTTCATTGGCAGCACCACAGACTGTAATGAAAATTGACTGGGTTTCCCAGTAACTTTTTGTTGGTGATTGTGGCACTTAAGTTGTTGGATTTTACAGTGTTCGGCATAAGTATTATTAGTACTTGTGCTACAGCTGACAAATACTTATTAGCATTCATATGTGGCTGATGGTAACCAATGTGTTGTTACAAAAAAAAACTTACATGGATATAATAACAGACCAAAAACGGTTGCTTTTACCAGCAATTTTCAGTGCGTGTTTTTGGCACTGTATTTTTGCCATTACTGTAAGAAAGGAAGCATAGCATGTAAAAATCCTAACTCCAGCCTTCTGAATGTCAGCTGTTGGTACTTCTGGGCCCTGTGCTGCACAAAGTCACTGTGCTGGGTTGTCAGTGCTAAGAGTTTGCAGATATGTTAGAGGAAGGTAACAACCAAAGTAGCTTAAAAAAAGAAAAACTGTGTTTAAAAACTCATTAGTTCTAATAGCTTCATCTGAAATCCGAACTATCCATTGCTTAATGTGACACAAAATGGATGCCCAGGTAATAATAAGATAATGTTCAGGTTCACAGACAAAATTGGAAAAGTAAGGAATTTCAAAGTTAAGATTTCAAGACTTGCAACAGACAGTCTCACCATTGCTTGTGAACTTAACTCCATGCATTATGATATGTTCATAATATTTAAGTATATATTTATGCAGGTAATTTGTGGAATTAGGCTTGCAAGCAGTCATGTGAATGTAGGTCACAAGTCCTTGAATCCATTTTTTTTCTCGACTTTGTGAACCTTAACATTACTTTTGGCATATTCATATATATCAGTAGCTATCTACTGTATATATGTATCTATAATTATAGTGGTGTGATAGAGCCACTGTTGCTAGGGCTGAGAAGGCACTTAAACCCTGATGTTTGCACTTTAATAACACAACTGTCCCTGGATGGCATAACTCGAAATTTACCATGCATAGTTAGTGCTAGGATCTCCAGATCCTGCAAATTTGGTAATAGTCATTTCCGCAGTGGATACAAATATCTTTGTAAGACCTCTTTTATGCTCACCAAAAGCACAAAACTGGCTGAAAGTTGAAACGTGAAACATTCAAGTTAGAGTTTGAGCATGGATGATTCTTTGATAAGGGGTATAACTGAGAAGTTGTAATTTTTAAATTTAGAAAACAAAATGCTGTTTTCACACATTCACAAGTTCATTTCTTTTCATAAATTTTTCATAACTGGATTTTTGAAATACTGACACGTCACTTTTGTGAGTCACCCATCTTTATGTGATAAGACTGCCTCAGTGAGCCTTAGCAGTCAGAAAATTGGGGAAAAAACCATTACATATGGATAACATGAAAATTAGTTGAAAGTTAAGTCTGAATGTCATATGGTTGATAGTGTACGGTGTAAGATTGCACCTTCAAGTGATTTGTTTTATTAAAATTAGTAGTTTTTCGATATTAATGAAATTGGGTTGTTACATGTCACAAAAGCAGGTCCTGCTTTCATGATCCATGAAGCCACTTCCATGACTCCCAAACCCAGTTTTGTGAGGCTTATCAATCATAAAAGTGAGGAAAAGAACTTAAAATTATGCTCATCAAAAACAAGAAAATCTGTTTGTGTGACGTGTGCCGTTGATTTTGTAGTGTAGAAGGGTTATTTTTCTGGCATTTGTTTTTTAAATAGTTTTTAATATACTAATGAAGGTAGGCTGAAGTCTGTCACAAAAACTGGCCATGCTTTTGTCACTCACAACTGAGCTTGTGTTTGTGACTTGCAAAACCATTTTCGTGTGCTACAACAGCAGGGCTGTGACACTTAGTCTCAAAAATAGATACATCTAGATGGCTTTGTAGGGCCGTGTTTGTGAACATACTGCTGAAGTCTGCCACATATGCAAATATTTCACACTTGCAAAGCAAGCTACATGGCTGCTGCAGTGAGTATCACTATTCAGCTCTTCATGATTGCAGAGCAAGCTACAGGCCTAACACATTTAACGTCACTATGCAGTCTTCATCGTGGGATGTAAGAAAGCCTAAGGGTGTCCATTGTTATACAGTGTGTTTTTATCAAACTAAGGAAATCACAAAAAACTACACTAATGTATCTGTTAAAATTGAAGCAAACCATGTTCAAAGCAGGGAAATGTAAAGTTTGTGTAAAATTCCCTGGAACTTTGAACCAGTGATGTGGTGTTCCTTAGGATTTGAATGTTTATGTGATGCAGTGCTTACATTGTCCCTATCAGAGCATTACTGTGCTTCTCATTGGGCCCAAAATAATGTACCCCTCAATGGTTGTTAATTTTTATTTTATTTATTTAGTTTTTGTTGACCGGGTAAGTGCACTAGACAACTCCTGCCTATTTTCAGGCATGACCCGGGAGAGGGGAATACAGATGAATGCCAACTGACTTTGAACCAGATTAAGCTGTTGGTGGAATTTTGAGTGAAATTTGGCCAGGACACCGGAGAAATTCCCCTACTCTTTTCGATAAGTGCCATGCGATCTTTAACATCCACCTGAACTGCCACCAATCCAGGCAGATGGGACCTCAGTTTAATGTCTCATTCAAAAGATGGCACCTCAGAAGTGCAGCACCCCTCTCAGGCTGCACTACAGTGTCAGTACTGGGATATTAACCCAAGTGCTAGATTTGGGAACTGAACCCACAGCCCTCTGGTCTCCCGGCCTCAGAGGCAAGTGTGCTACCTACTGAGCCACTGCCAATGCTCAAGAATTAATTCACAAAAGTTCCTTTTAAGAATTGAAATAGTAACAATAATTACATACTGATCTTTGAGGATATTTACCTCCAATGAGTCACATAATGGAAATGTAAGCTGTCAGCATCAGGACCACCTGGAAAATTTTGCAGGCTGGGCTACCCACATCAGCATGCCTCATTGGTGCCTTTATAATGTGGGTGTCCCCAGCATGTCTCTTCCATCATTAACTGCTTCTTGGTCCGCTGCTGCTGAGGAATGCCATTGAACTTTGGCAAGTATTCACCAACGCTGCTACTTCTAAGTTTGTTATTTTGATACTTTATTTTTTGGCTGCCGTCAAATGACAAGAAACTGCTGTCCCATTATTATTATTGCAGCGACATTCATACAAAAGAATATAGGAGCCAATCAGGGATATAGCCCATATTGCTTCATTAGTTGTAATGTTTTAAAACATAGCAAAGCCCTAAATTGTAGTCTAAACCTGTTTGAATTCAGTTTTGTTTTCATTTATTATTTCTGTTGGAAGTGAGTTCCAAAGATTAACCACCCTCTTAGTGAAAAAATGCTGCTTTTTTTGTATTTCAGCATGTTCTGCGAATTTGGAGAAGGTGCCGTCTAGTGTTTTCTGATGATCTGAATTCAAGGTTCATTTCACTGAACAGGAAATAATGTCTTATAATATCATTTATAAATAATAGATCACTGTCACAAACCCACTCCGCAGGTCAGGCCCTCTACTCCCAAAGTGGCAACCTCCGAGCGTAGTCTTATGAACAGTTTAACAGAACAAGGTAAACCTCTTGTCTGTTTTGTGAGTTGGGATAAACCTTTGGTCTCAAGTCTTGGAGGGATTCAAACTGTTAATCTCTTGCTAGCGTACCCAGTGCATAGGCTTAGATATTTCTGTCTTCGGGGGGCCAGATATCTTTGCCTACAGGCACCTAACCAGGTTTACAGAGATGAACCCTTAAAAACTTTAATAAAGACCTCAGATTTAAAACACTTCTCTTTCCAGTTTGGTATCACCATTCAAGCTATGCCTCATGTTTGCTATAACCATATATACTTTTCTTACAACTAAAAGAAATTCAAAGACAGACCAAATATGTTCTAAAAATAATTTTACTAAAATAGATAAAAAATACATAACACACAAAATACAGAACTCTTGAATCACAAGATATACAAATCTTTTAAGAGAACAAGGTTTAAACAGTGCAAATTCCTACTTACAGTACTTAGATTTGACTCTCTTTCTAAATACTTGTTTGCAGTGCTCGCCAATGTTTCTTAGTCAGACTCTAGGTATAAATGTGAGTCTGAAGTAAAACAGAATGATCCTTAAGCAAACTGTATTTGCCAACCCCTTTTGTGTGAGGTCATCTAACTCCTCCTCTGTCAGATTATACATAAAAATATATATCTTATACAAAAACAGGATGTCTTTTCAAAGTATTACATTCTGTAACTTCAGCATAATTCATGTCCTTCAAATAACACTTCGTTGATCTCATAATAAGCTTCCTCCTTCCAGGACATGACAGCATCTTTATGATTTTCACACTTCTATGTAATTAACTGAGTTTTCCCTCCAACGTCATAAAATGGATATGATTTAGCAACTACGGCTGTAATTATCTCAGACAAACAGGATCCTTGATTAAGGCCTTCCATGTAACACCGAGTATCTAAAAACTGAGTATATGTGATCTCACATGCTGTGTCAACCTTTTCTCATGGCTTTCATCTTTCAGCTGAAACCTGGGGGGGGGTCACTCCTAGAGCATCAGATTTTCGGCAGAGACATTCAGTAATACATTTTATATTTAAAAACAAATGATACAGCACTCAGAACTGGCTGTCCACGTCACAATCTTCTCTATTCCTTCTTTGTTCTAATGACACAAGTTTTAATTCTGCTAATCACTCCATATAAATCAAATTCTTCAAGGTGTCCACTGATTTGGTGGCTCATAATTGGACCTTTTCTACCTGTTGTATATCTTATTTTTTATAAGGGCACCACACCTTGGTGGCCTTGTCTAGGTGGAGCCAAACGTAGATTCTGTAAAAGGGAAACAGCACCCCAATATCTTGCGATTTAATATTTCTTTGCCGAAAGTATACTGTTTGCCCTTGCAATTGCTGTGTTACACTGGCTCTTGTTTTCTAAATCCTGTGTGATGGTTATACCTTGGTCATTTTCATTGGTGGTTGTTGATAATACTACATATCCTATTTTATTATACTCATGGCATGGGTTATTTTTCTCTTGGTGCATAATCATACACTGATCTTGATAATACGTCATGTTCCGTTTTATGGCCCGCTGTTGCAGATAATCAGGATCCTGTTGAAGGGAATCATGATTTTCCTTGGTAACACAAGGACTCCCTAGTTTTATGTCTGTGCATTTTATGGTCCAATTTTGTAAACCAGAAGTTAAATCCAAGATAAATATATGAATAATTAATGGTCACAAAACTGATGCCTGCAGCACACCCCTATTGATAAGACCAGATGCAGAGTGGTAGCCATTTACCACTACTCTTTGAGTTCTATTGTTTAACCAGTCACTTGTCCAGTTGATAGCCTAGTTTCAATCTATAGATGTTTAATTTGTTTGAATAATGGTGCAGTGTGGCACTAAATCAAAGGGCCTTACTAAAAATCTAAATATATATATCACTTCACAGATCAGTCTTATTTTCAAGGAGGTTGCTAAATTTCTCATAGAAACAGATTTTTTTTCTCTAGTGTTGCTCAATTCTGCAACCAGAAACCAATTGAGAAATACCACTTCTCTCAGTGCAGTTTAACCCCTGCACAGTATATAGTTTTTTTAAATCAAGGATGGAAATGAGGAAAATGTGGGTGCACCAGGATTTAAACCTCGGAGCTCTGGTATGCTGTTCCAGCGCTCTAACCATTAAACTACAGGCCCACTGGTTAAAGTGTCCAAAGAACTTCCTATTTCACAGTTCCACATTCCTTTCTCTAGTGTTGCTCAATTCTGCAACCAGAAACCAATTTAGAAATATCACTTCTGTCAGTGCAGTTTAACCCCTGCAAGGTATATAGTTTTTTTTAAATCAAGGATGCTAGAGTGCTGGAACACATACCAGATGTCCAAGGTTTAAATCCTGATGCGCCCACATTTTCCTTTCTCATTTCCATCCTTGATTTAAAAAATTATACCGGTATTACCTTCATTAAATGTGTCTGTTCTGGATTCTCTGGCCCATCTGTCTGATCTCCACAGCTGATGGCAGCCATCACTGACTCAAAGGAAAATAATAAGTGTTTGAAACTGGTGAAAAAAGCACCACCATTCTTAGAAGAATAAGCACAGAAAGAAATGGACACTTCTCCTGGCTGTTCCTATTGGCTTATAAAATGGGCAAGTCTGCAGATAAAAACGGGTCCTAGGCTTTGGCTATGGGGCCTGCCTCCACCCCCCAGCTGTCTCTGACACCAAGGCTGGGGTCAGGCATTGGCTTGTTCTCCCTATGAACCAGGGACTCCCAGCCCATTCTGCCATTGGATACTGTCCTGTCATCGGCTCTGCCATCAACAACTCCTTCGGGCTCTGTCAATGCACAGGCATTGTATCAAACAATGTCAAAGCTCTTTCACTGCCTGACACCACTGCCGTTGTTGACACCTGCGGTGTCGATACCTCTGACCAGTCCATCATTGACATTACTGTTGACGTTTAAACTTTCTGTCCCTGCACCAGGTTAAAACAGGTTGTCATTGACTGGATTCCCATTGTCAGCTGCTCCTCATTCGTCTCCCCATCTCTTTGACCCTCAGCCAATAATGCCCAACATCAGTGATGAACTGGACTACAGCTTAGAATTCATGGAGAAGGAGGAAGTTATAGATGTGGTTCGCTTAAACTCCACTCTATCCTGTTGCTCAGAGGAGAGTATGAAAAACACACCTAGATCTCCTCCTGAAGATGCCTCTTTTCAAGTCTTCCTTAAGTAGGTTTGGGCTAAACTTGGTTTCCAAGCTGAAGTGGAATATTTTTCCAAGAAAACTCTTTTGAGTTCTTGGAAGGTTTCACCCTCTCCTACTGTGATTATTCCTCTTGTGCATTCTGCATTTGAGTATGCTACTTTGGCTGCCTGGCACATGCCTGCTCAACTGCCTGAAGTTCCCAGGATGGTGGATAAACAATATTCAGCCCCTTCTGTGAAACCATATTATTCTTCACAGCCTGGAACAGACTCTGAGGTGATTATGGCTGCTCACAACAGATCCAGGACACCCAAACACATGAGCTTTCTTCCTCCAAACAAGGAGTCGAGGAAAGTGGATGTGGTGGGGAAGAGAACTGCTGCTGCTGCATCCCTGAAACTAAGAGTTGCCAGCTATCAGGCATATATGACTAAATATCAGAATTGCCTTTGGAAAACAATGGCCACCCTGGCTGAAAAATTGCCAGATGGCCAAGACAAAATAAAATCCTGGCTCAGAAAACTATGGCTAATGGCCAGGAAATTAGTAAGCACCTACTCATATCGGCTTTTGATGCCTCTTATCCTGCAGTCAGGGCTACTGCCTCTGAAATTTGCCTCCATTGTCACTCTTGGCTAAGGGCGGCAGGTTTTTCCACTGATGTGCAGCAACATGTTATGAATGCTTCTTTCAAGAGAAAGCAGTTCAGCAGTGGTGATGAAAATGCTTTAAGGGATTTGCAGTCTACTAGCTCTTAGATCCCTTAATACTCTGAACCGAAAGTCCCTGGGCTGTGGTCATGGTTCTTTATGCAGGCCTTATGCCTGCCCAGGCTGTGGTTATCACAGAGACCCTGGTTGTGGGTCCTAGAGACCTCAGCCTTTCACTTCCCAGGCTACAAACTTGTCCCCTGGTGCCCATGCCACACTTAAAAAAAGGTCAAACTATTACTGGCATCATCCACCACCCGGCACCTTTTGACTCCCGTCCTCTTCCTTCAGCCTCATTGTTTCAGGAAGTTCTGGTGGTGGGAAGAATCTCTGTCTTTCTACCAAAATGGAGGAAGATAATTACAGATGCTTGGGTACTGGAAGTGGCTAAATACGGACATGTCTTAGAGCACCCCCCCCCATTGACAAACTGTTACCTTCCGGGACACTTTCCCCATTTGCTCAAGGAGGTTCAGTGCCTTCTCCACAAAATGGCTATAGAATTGGTCCTGGCTTCAGAAATAAATCAAGGCTACTACTACTGGTACTTTCTGGTTCCAAAATGGACCGGGGGTTTAAAGCCATTACTGGACCTTCGGGGTCCGAACCTTTTCATAGAACACAGGAAGATCAGAATGGTCATTGTGCAGTCCTTCCTGCCCCTACTATTAAAGGGGGATTGGATGGTTGCTATGAATGTGAAGGATGCATACTTTCACGTCAAGATCTACAAAGCACACAGAAACTATCATGTGTTTCATGCTCCTTGTGTCTCATGCTCCAGAGCTTACATTATCAATATCAAAAAGCCACTATGGATCTCAAGAGGTGGCTGTGAAAGTCAGGAAGAAAAAGATAGCATTCCAGAAGTATAAGGAAACACAGAAGGAGCAGGACAGAGAGCTGTACCAGTTAAGGCAGAAGGAAGCAGGGAGGGAAGTCAGAATAGCAAAGGCCCAAACTGAGGAAAAGATAGCCAACTCAGTTAAGAAGGGATAAAACCTTTATAGGTACATCAGCGATCGTGAAAGACAAAGGAGAGATAGTGAAGCTGAATAAAATGAGCGGTGGGTGGGCAGAGGGGACAGTGAAAAAGCAGGAATACTGAGCGAATATTTCTGCTCAATATACAAAGAGGAGGGAAGTCCTAATCAATTAACAGAAGCACTCTTGATAGGGCGAGTCCCAGTCCTTTCACAGAAGAAAAGGGTTCTGCAAGAACTCCTAAAACTGAAGGTGGACAAAGCACTGGGTCTGATGGAATTCACCCAGAATTTTAAAAGAATTAAGGGAGGAACTAATGAAACCACTGGCTACTCTTTTAATAAATCATGGGAGGATGGTGTGGTACCTGAGGACTGGAGGAAGGCGGATGTGATTCCCTTCACAAAGTGGGACCAAGACAGAGGCAGGAAACTACAGACCTGTCAGTCTGACCTCTGTGGTAGGAAAGTGATGGAGTCACTTCTGAAGGAAAAATAGTTAGTACCTAGAGGCCAGTGGAGCATAGGACCCAAGGCAGCATGGGTTCACAGCGGGGAAGGTCTTGTCTGACGAATCTAATAGATTTCTTTGACTGGGCAACCAAAGTAGTAGACCAGGGAGGGGCTGTGGACATGGTCTACCTAGACTTTAGCAAGGCATTTGACACAGTCCCACACAAAAGATTAATAGTCAAATTAACCAGCCTGGGAGTGGGACCCAGGGTGGTAGCCTGGGTAAAACATTGGCTGGACAACAGGACACAGAAGGTAATTGTAAATGGAGTCCACTCTGAAGAAAGGGGTTACTAGTGGGGTACCACAGGGTTCAGTATTGGTCCAGTCCTTTTTAATGTCTTCATCAGTGACATTGCAGAGGGACTGGAAGGAAAAGTATGCCTTTTTGCGGATGACACAAAGATCTGCAATAGGGTTGATACACAAGGAGGCGTAGAAAGGATGAAAAGGGACTTGGCAAGGTTGGAGGAAAGGTCAGAAGCATGGCAGCTAGGATTCGATGCAAAGAAGTGCAAAATAATGCACCTGGGAAACAAGAACCAGGGAAGAATACACAGTGGGTGGGAGTAGTAACAACAAAAGGAAGGGACCTGGGGTAATCATATCAGATGACCTTAAGGTTTGCAAGCAATGTGAGAAGGCAGTAGGGAGGGCTGGGGGTATACTGGGATGTATAGGGAGAGGCATCATCAGCAGAAAACAGGAAGTTGTTATCCCTCTGTACAGACAGTTGGCGAGAACCCATCTGGAGTACTGTGTCCAGTTCTGGAGACCCATCTCTGCAAGGACATAGACAGGAGTGAGGCAGTCCAGAGGAGGGCAACTAAAATGGTGCAGGGTCTGTAAGAGAAACAGTATGAGGAGAGACTAAAGGAGCTTAATATGTATACCCTTGAGGAAAGAAGGGAGAGGGGGGACATGATAGAAACTTTTAAGTACCTCAGTAGAATCAACAAAGTCCAAGAGGGTAGCATCTTTCAGAAAAAGAGACTTGCACGAACAAGGGGACACAATTTAAAGATAGGAGGGCGGTTCAGGGGCAATGTGAGAAGTATTATTTCACAGAGGGTAGTGGATGCATGTAACAGCCTTCCTGAGGAGGTTGTGGGGTCTAAAACTGGGAGAATTCAAGAATGCATGGGACAGACATAAGGCAATTCTTGTGGGGGGTAGGAAGAAATAGGCTGTTGGTTAACTAGGATCTGCGGCCTATCCTGTAGGTAGGGAAATGGGCAGACTAGATGGGCCTAGGAGTCCTTATCTGCTGTCAAAGTCTATGTTTCGCCCTTTTGTTTGTGTTCTGTGCCACGCATCTTTACCAAAGTATTTGCTGCAATAGGAGCAGCCCTATTAGACATGATTGGCTGTTTAAAAGCCTCATCTTGGGAAGCCATTGTGTACACACTGCTTTGGACTCGGCAGTTGTTCAACCAGCTGGGAATACTGATCAGCGAGCTGAAGTCAGTCCTTGTCTCTTGCCAGAGGCTTCAGTACATAGGGGCCATTATGGACACACATCCATGTCAGGTTTTCTTGCCCTCAGACCATGCCATGGCACTGATGGCATAGGCACAGCTGGTTACCTCCAGCAATTGTGTCAGTCCAGTGTCTGCTAAGACTAATCAAACTGATTGCAGCTGCCATTCTGACTGCTCCGTTGGCCTGCCTCCATACAAGGGTCCTGCAGTGGTTCCTCAGAGTGCAGTGGACTCAGCAGTCTAACAATCTGGGGCATCTCATACAGGTCACTCCTTCACACCATCATTCTCTGCTTTGTTGTGTGACAGGGAGCTCCTGCCACCCTTGAGGACTGACCTTTTCTTAAATTTGTTGCAGCATTTCTTCTATTTCCAAGCCTAATCTATCCTTTACTCTTTCTAGACAATAAGGTTGACCACCTATGGGCACCCCCTGCCCTTCCCTTTCTTGACTATGCTATAGTGTCCTCTTTAATTTTTTGTTTCTCTCTCAGGTCCTCATACAGGGAGATAATTGTGGTGACCACCAAACATATGTAAAACAGGTTGTGTTTATCGTTGTTGGATTTAGAATGTAATGACACTGTCATAAAATACCTTACGTTTATGAAACCTGTAAATGTTGAAAATACCATGGCACTAGGTGTTTTTGATAATGGTAAAAAATACTAGATGATTATTATAGAAATGAAGTTGTGCTATCTAAATTGCATGTAAATTGCTCTAAACTGAACAAGTCTGAAATGTGATTTGCATATATCCCATGATGCTTAGATTATGGAAGTATGTGTGCTGTTGTATTTCTTTGAAACTTGATTTGTTGCCAGTGCCCTTTGGGGTAACCCTTTTTTCAGTGTTTCTGCACTGAGGTTCTTTGTTTTTAGCTTGTTTTTTTCTTTTCTTTTTGAGCCCCTACTACCCAAGGAAACGGGGTCCACATAAAGATGAAGGGTTTTCACTGAAAAGTGGTTGGATCAGAGATCAATGTTAGTAGGTGCTGGCTAAGCGCAGAGAGGACATACATAGTCTGTTGCTGCAAACTGATGTACTGAAAAAGGAATAGGGCATTGCAGAAGCTTGTGTCCTGTATTTTGAATAAACATCACACAGAGATTGTGTGTTGAACCTGAAGTTTGGTGTCTGGTCCATCTGTTATCCCACGACTCCTCCACAGACTTGGTGTCAGAAGTGGGATAACTTGCTGGAAGCATCTGGACTGGCCGAAGAGGGACATTTTCTGGTGGATATTGCCCAGATATCCCAGGTGGATTGATGCACCAGGAGTTGCCAGAGGAGAACCCAGAGAAGAGTCTGTGGGGTTCTGACCAGAACCATGGCTGACAGACGGAGAGAAGCTACTGCCTGGACTGGACCTGGGAGCTCGGAGGAAGGCCAAGCCTGAAGATGAAGAGATGCAGGTCGAGGCAGACTGGAGATAACACCCAGGAGGTGGAGACCCTGATGAGAATGATCCACTTGATGAGTGGACAATGGCTGGAGGCAGACCGACCATGCAGAGAGGTGGAACTCTGGTGCCAGGTGCTCAAGAGATTCCTGCCGGAGAGTTTGGATAAAGAGTCAGAGGAGGATTTTTTGTGGGCTCAGTCTGAGGAGGACCCCCTGACAGAGCAGGATATTACTTTGTTTCCTGTGACTGTTATAGAAATTAAGTTAGTTGTGCTATTTAAAATGCATGTAAATTGCTGTAAACTGAACAAGTCTGAAATGGCATAGTGATTTGCATATATCCCATGATGCTTTGCATTATGGAAGTATGTATGATGTTGTATTTCTTTGAAACTTGATTAGTTGCCAGTGCCCTTTTGAGGTCAATCTTTTCTCTGTGTTTTTGCACTGAGGTTCTTTTTTTTTTTTTTTTTCTTTTTGAACCCCCACTTCCCAGGCAAACTGGGCCCACATAGGGATGAAGGGTTTTCACTGAAAAAGTGGTTAGATCAGAGATCAGTGTCAGTAGGTGCTGGCTAAGTGCAGAGAAAGGACATACATAGTCTGTTGCTGCAAACTGAAGTACTGAAGAAGGAATATGGCATTGCAGAAATGTATTTCCTATATTTTGAATAAACATCACATAGAGATTGTGTGTTGAACCTGAAGTTTGGTGTCTGGTCCATCTGTTATCCCACAACCCCTCCACATAGTGTTTGGACCGCTCCAGCCTAGAGGAAGGGTCACCACTCCTGCAGCCATTCTCCTTGCTGATGATGACCACGGATGCCTCTGGTTCAGATTGGGGGTGCTCATTTAGGCTCCTTCAGAACCCCGAGCAAATAGGGCCCTTTGGATATGGTGCTTCACATCAACACTTAGGAGATTAGGGCTGTTTTTATGTGGCATACAGGTCTTCACTGCCCTCCTTCTGGAGAATCAGGTGTTGATTGGGACAGACAATATGTCAGTGATGTACTACACTAATCAACAAGGCAAGGTTCATTCATATGCTCTCTGTAGTGAGGTGATGAGAGTTTGGCACTGGGATGTGAAACGCAACATATTCCTGTAAGTGGTGGTCTTCTCTGAGACCCTGAACACACTGGTGGATCACCTCAGTCGATCACATGTGCTTTGCCACAAACAGGGACTCTCAAATTCCATTGTGGATAACCTCTTTGAAAAATGGGGTCGTCTGGACATAGACCTGTTTGCATCTCTGTACAGTGTCTATTTGTTGCATTTCTACTTGCTCTAGATCCTGGATTTTTTTGGTGAGATTCATTGTTCCTCTGTTGGAGAGGGAGGTTTCTGTATGCGTTTCCCTATTTTTTCTAATACAGTACAGAGGGTTCTTGTCAACTGTGGGTAGAGCTTGCCACCCTGATTCTGGTGGCTTCTTACTGGCCCAGACAAATCTGGTTTCTGCTTCTCCAGCAATTAACAGTGGAACCTTCTGTCCTGCTCTCCCTTCAAGCCAGATTTCTGACACAGGAGTGGGGTGATCTTCAATACCTGCACTTTCACACATGATTCCTGAAGACCTAGAGCTCTTCTGTTTGGGGGTTTCTCCAGTGGTGGCCAGTGTTCTCTTGGTGGCTAGAAAACCATCTGCCCAGTACACTTATTCACAAAAATGGAAATGTTTTACTGTGTGGTGTGCTGGCGGATCCCTTTACATGTCCAGTTCCTAAAGTCCTGGACTACTTCTTGTCCCTTAAGTACTCAGGACTAGGGTATTCCTAAGTAAAGGTTCACATGGCTGGTGTGTCAGCTTTTCATGCCCTGTCAGAGGACAAGACTGTGGCCCAGCAGAGGGTTTTCTATATTTTTTTTCTTCTATTTACATTTTTTCTTTTACCATTTTCTCCCCTTCCCAGAGTTGCTACATACATGCCAGGATCCGATGACCCCTTCCACCCCACCCCAGACTTGTGTTGCTGCTCCTACAGCCTTCGCACCCATCAGACCTCTGCCCGATGGGTGCAGGACTACAGAGTGGGCATCTACCTGTGGGGTAATCCCGCTGCAACTCTCCTCCCACAGCCGGCTCCCTGGTGACCCGAGGTAGTTCCCGAACCCAGATTGCCAACATGGCGCATGTGTGGCGTCCAGCGCCTTAACACTCAGTGCCACCAGGCCGGCTTCTATAAATTTCTAAGGAGTATCCTCCTTCTACACCCCGATTTGAGATCCGGTGCAAGACTTTAATTTGGTCCTAGAGACCCTCACTGTGCCTCCCTTTGAGCCTACAGCTTCTTGTGAGGTCCACTTCCTTTCTTGGAAGACTCTTTCTAGTGGCAGTAATATCTGCTAGATGCATCTAAGAGTTGCTCTGGTTGCAGATTCTCACTTTATTCGTTTTCACAATGATCAGGTTACCTTATGTACCGGTCTTCATTTTCTTCTAAAGGTTGCATTTGAAAGAACACTAAAGTGGACTGTACACCTTCCTGTTAACTTTTCATCCCTCACAGATAGAGGGAAGTGTTGTCGACATACACTGGCTATCTGTAGGACATTGCATTGGTACCGGGATTGTACAAAGGATTGTAGACAGTCCTGTCAACTGTTAATTGCTTTTGCCCCTCCCCCAAATGACAGATTCACTGGTTTCTAAGCATGGCATGTCCCAATGGCTGGCCATTTGTATTACGTTTTTTCAAACAACATGAAGTCTTGCTGTATTCTGACAATTGCAGTGATTTCCAACCTTTGAACTGCTCCGGAGAACAAAGAGTTAACTTTCTATGCAGGGCATAGAATGCTGAGCTCGAGCTCGGTTGAAGTCTCTGTCTGGAGTGATTCAAACCTAAACTGTCAGATTCTTTACTCTGCCTCACTGAACAGTCGCTCCGGAGATTTCTCCTTCAGCTCTGTTCGAAAATCTGTTAAGTTTCAGTTTTCATTGTTTTTTCAAACCGAAAAAGTTATCCACATAGGCGGTTCAGTCTCTGTCTGTGGTGCTGTGAATACTAGATAGGAATTGTTCTGTTTTTCTGTGTGGAACTTGTAAAAGTGTGGCTCGGTTCATCTGAACCGGCCATTTGATAGTGAAATTTGTGTTTACACTTAGTGTGTGGTTACTGGTTCTTATCAATTCTAAAAAAAAAAAAAATGTTTTAAACTGTTTTTTCCAACACCCGTGACACAGTTAGGAACCAATAAGGGAGTCTTGCAGGCGGTTGCTGAAAAAAGGGTAAGTTTGGTTAGGTTGGCCATGTCTGAGAAACCCAAGAAGAAAACCAGGCCCACTGGGTTTTAACACTACAGTGAGTGTGGGGAGGTCTTTGCTAAGGCCGATCCCCACACCACCTGTGTTTATTGTCTGGGGTTTGACCACCTCGATTCAGACTGCCAAATATGTAAAAACTTTCCCAAATCTACCCTTGAGAAGAGATTAGGTAGACTGAGGGAAAAGGAGTCAGAGAAGTCCGCTGACCCAGATGGCTAGCCCGGTTTGGTTTCGACCGAATCAGAAGGAGTGCCCTCTGTTCAGGACGATACTTCTTCGGGCAAAAGGAGAGCCGATTCTGAGGGATCAGTTCCGACAAAAAGAAAACGCAAAGATAAATTGACTGGTTCAGATCCAGAGGTTCAGGTTCGGATCCGGAGGTTCATGTCCTGACCGCCGAAGAGATAGCCAGAGCTATTCAGATTGTTGAATTGCTCCATCCAGTTCCAACCAATCCGGCTCCTTCTGGCAGGGGTTCGGTTCAGTTGGTTCCCCCGGTTCAAGATTATGCCCTTGAAGATTTTTGTGAACTGGAATTTGAAGAGTAAGGGGAATTTGAGGATGATGATGTAAGTGAGGGTCTGGATGTGCTTTTGGAACCGGGCATCTCCCCAGACAGGCCTTCAGGTGTTTCCCCTCCTAGGCTTTCTGAGTCCCCTTCTCACTTTGTTTTACAGAAAGGTAGCTGAAACCCTCCAGCTTCCTATGGAAGAGGCTGTGGAAGATCAAGAGGAGCCTGATTATGTAGAGATGATGGACATCCCAGAGTCCAGGAGACTGTCTGTTCCCCTCCATAAATCTTTTGGGAAACGGACACAAAACATCTTAAAGTCTCCTAACACTATACCTCCTGTGGATAGAAGAATGGACAAGAGGTATACACTATCACACATGCCCCCACAATGCAAAGCATCATGGGCTGCATACACAAATCACCACAGAATGTTATGCTGGTCCAACTTTAAGCAGAATTGCATGGTGCCGAAAGGCCTCTCACACAGTTTGCAAAGGGTGCTAACAGAAGACATAGACACGTGTTTCGTCCTACCAGGACTCATCAGTATGCCTCGTTTGTTTGACACTCCAGTGGAATGGACCAGCTACCCTTAAGACAGTGTGCCTTGGATATGTTGTGGTGAACCCATTAAAATAAAAAAAACGATTTAAAAGACAAAGAACCTCTGTGCGCAAACACTGAGGCAAGGGTTACCCCAAAGGGCATTTGGCTGGGAAGCCAAGTTTCAAGAAAATACAAAATCACACATGCCCCCACAATGCAAAGCATCATGGGCTGCATATGCAAATCACCACAGAATGTTATGCTGGTCCAACTTTAAGCAGAATTGCATGGTGCCGAAAGGCCTCTCACACAGTTTGCAAAGGGTGCTAACAGAAGACATAGACACGTGTTTCATCCTACCAGGACTCATCAGTATGCCTCGTCTGTTTGACACCCCAGTGGAATGGACCAGCTACCCTTAAGACAGTGTGCCTTGGATATGTTGTGGTGAACCCATTAAAATAAAAAACTATTTAAAAGACAAAGAACCTCTGTGCGCAAACACTGAGGCAAGGGTTACCCCAAAGGGCATTTGGCTGGGAAGCCAAGTTTCAAGAAAATACAAAATCACACATGCCCCCACATTGCAAAGCATCATGGGCTGCATATGCAGATCACCACAGAATGTTATGCTGGTCCAACTTTAAGCAGAATTGCATGGTGCCGAAAGGCCTCTCACACAGTTTGCAAAGGGTGCTAACAGAAGACATAGACACGTGTTTCGTCCTACCAGGACTCATCAGTATGCCTCGTCTGTTTGACACCCCAGTGGAATGGACCAGCTACCCTTAAGACAGTGTGCCTTGGATATGTTGTGGTGAGGTATACACTTTCAGGCTCAGACACGGAGTTCTTGTATCAGCAATGCAGCCATGTTGGGGTAGTGCAGGCTGCTGCCTGTGACAAGGCAAATTTTTCCTTGGCTTCACCCCCCCCCCCAACAAGGACTCCAGGAAGATTGATGCCATGGCAAAGAAGCAGTACATGGCATCTTCTTTGGGACTCAGGCAGGCGAATTACATGGCCTGTACAGCCAGGTACCAGAAGTCCAGGTGGGACACTGTACTGGCACTGGCTAAACAGGCTTCCCCCCAGCTAGCCAAGGAGCTGGAGCGGTGGCTGCAGATGGGATTGAGGCATCTAAGGTTCAGTTTCATGCTGCTGTGGACTCTAATGATGTGTCACCAAGAGTCATGGCTACATCTGTGGCTCTTTGGAGAATGGCTTGGCTCAGATGTATTAGCCTCTCGCAGGACACCCAGGCTAAGGCCATGGATTTTCCTGTAGTGGATAATTCTCCGTTTGGGTAACAGACAGAGAATTACATGAAGAAAATGGATGAGTACAGGACCACTTACAGGAGTGCTCAGGCCAAGGAAAGGCAGGCAGCTCCTCAAAGGCAGCAGTCTAGGGGCAGGGGCAGGCCTTTTCACCAAGCACAGGCCTCTTCTTCCTTTTCTTAGAGGGGGTTCTTCAGAGGGAAAGGCAGAAGGGGAATGAGCAGGGCTGCATCCAGTCCTCAGCCTAAAGCCCCTGCCAAGCAGACACCCTGATGGGCCTGCCCGAGTCAACTCTCCTATTCCAGTAGGGGGCAGGCTGGCTTACTTTGTCCAGGACTGGATGTCTGTTACATCAGACAAGTGGGTCCTGGAAGTAGTAAACCAGGGACTGGTTCTCAGCTTCAGAACATTTCCAAAGGTGACAGCCAGATCTTTTCCACCTGCAAATCTCTCGGAAACCCTTGCCCTAGAGGCAGAGGTTTCTTCTCTCCTAGCTTTAAGAGCCATAGAGAGAGTACCTACCCTACACTGGGGCAAAGGACTGTACTCCAGGTACTTCCTGACCCCCAAAAAGACAGGAGAGTGACAACCCACCCTAGACCTAAGATATCTAAACAAACATCTTTTAAAATCAAAGTTCAAGATGATAACTCTGGGATTAATCCTTCCCTCTCTAAGGCCAGGGGACTGGCTAGCCTCCCTGGACCTCAAAGATGCCTACTTTCACATTCCCATCAGGTGCTCCCACAGAAAGTACCTCAGATTCGAGTTGCCTTCAGGCCATTATCAGTTCAGAGCAATGCCCTTTAGCCTAACCTCAGCCCCAAGGGTTTTCACAAAGTGCCTGGCAGTAGTCGTTGCCTTTCTAAGAAGGCAAAATATTTCCATTTTTCCATATCTGGATGATTGGCTAATAGTAGGTCAGTCTCCAGACCAAGTCAAGTCTCACCTGCAAGTGACCCAGCAAGTGCTCACTTCTCTAAGTTTTCTTCTCAACCTTCCTAAGTCAGTTCTCGAACCAGTCCAGCTTCTTACCTTTATAGGGGCAGAACTGGACACACTCAAAGCAAGAGCCTTTCTTCCTCTAGAAAGGGCAAGGGTTCTTATGGAACTAGCTTCTTCCTTCAGCCTTCGAATATCTCGACCAGCAAGGCATTTCCTACAGCTCTTGGGCCACATGGCAGCTTCAACAGCAGTGGTCCAAGGGGAAGGATTGCAGATGAGGGATATTCAGTTCCGCCTGAGAGCTTTCTGGTCTCAGAGGAAGGATTCCCTTACCAAACTGATCCCAGTGACTCTGACCTTGATTCAAGCCCTCCAATGGGGGCAGGATCAGGACAATTTAAGACAAGGTGTTCCTTTTGTTACTCAGCCTTGTTCAGTGGTCCTCACCACGGATGCTTCTCTCCTAGGCTGGGGAGCCCATCTGGGGTCCTTTACTGCCCAGGGACTGTGGTCCCCCAAGAATCCCTTCTCCACATCAATCTTCTAGAGCTCAGAGCAGTTTTTCTGGCTCTAAAAGCTTTCTCACAGTAAGTACAGAACAAGGTGGTTCAAGTAGGACAGACACCACCACCACCATGTGGTACTTTAATAAGCAGGGAGGCACTTGGTCCACAGCCTTTTGCACAGAAGCCATGAAATTGCGGTCCCTTGCTTATTCCCTGCAAAGCTCTTTTGTAGCAGTTCATCTTCCAGGCAAGGACAATGTGCTAGCAGATGCACTGAGCGGGATTTCTCGGGGCCATCACGAATGGTCCCTGGACCCTCTGGTGTTGAAAGTGATTTTTTCAAGGTGGGACACTTCAGAGATAGATCTCTTTGCAGCCCCAGACAATCACCAACTCCCTCTCTTTTGTTGCAGATCTCCAGTCTTGGGCTCAGTCCCTCTGGACACCCTGATCCTGAATTGGGAAGGGAAGTTTCTGTATGCCTTTCCTCCCTTCCCACTCGTTCAAAGTTTGGTAAAAATAAGGTCTCAACCTTGCAAAGTGATTCTGATTGCTTCAGATTGGGCCAGACAGCCCTGGTACCCCCGTTACTGTCCCTAGCAGTCCATCTTCCCCTGTCTCTTCCCAGGAATTACAACCTGTTAACATCCTCTCAGGGGAGGATTTGGTACCCCAATCTTCAGTCTCTCAATCTCAAAGTATGGCTCTTGAAGAATTAGAGTTTGCAGATCTGCATCTTTCCCAAGGGGTTCTGGATATCCTCAAGGCTTCTCGAAAGCCCTCCACCAGAAAGACTTACAACTCCAAATGGAGAGGATTCAGCATTTGGTGTTCTAAGAAGCATATTTCTCCAGACATTGCTGGATTGCCTACGGTTCTGGATTATATGGTCCATCTTAATGGCCTAGGCCTTAAACCAGCTACTCTCAAAGTACACTTGTCTGCTGTTTCTACATTTTTGTTTGTGGGGAAGTCTTCCTCACTATCTTCCCATCCTGTGTTCTGTAAATTTTTTAAAGGCTTGCTTCACACCAATCCTCTTTTTAGAGACCCTGGTCCTGCCTGGGATTTGAATGTTTGCATTGTTCAACTTATGCAACCCCCCCCCCACCCCTTGAGCCTATGTCTTCAGCAGAGCTTAAGTACTTGACTTGGAAAACTGTGTTCCTGGTAGCCATTACCTCTGCCAGGCATATCAGTGAGTTGCAAGCTCTGTCAGTGGAACCTGATTTTATCTTATTTCACAGGGATAAAGTGGTCCTTAGAACCAATAGAAGGTTCTTGCCCAAAGTGGTTTCAGACTTCCATTTAAACCAGTCTGTGTCTCTCCTTGTTTTCTTCACTGATCATTCTTCCTCAGGAGAGAAGAGGCTACACAGTTTAGATGTCAAAGGAGCCCTTAGTTACTACATAGAGCGTAGCAAGGGTCACAGGTTTGACTCCCTCCAGTTGTTCCTCACTTATGGAAAAATGGAAAAGGGCAAACCTGCCACCAAAAGATCTGTTGCCAGGTGGAGTGTGTCTTGCATTCAATTCTGCTATGAAACACTGGAAAAAACTCCACCCTCAGGCCTGAGGGCTCATTCCACAAGAGGTACAGCTGCTTCCCTGGCTGCTGCCAGGGATATCCCACTCTTAGAAATTTGTCAAGCAGCCACCTGGAAAACAGTCCATACCTTTACCAAGCATCACTCTCTGGATATCCAGGCTAGGAGTGATGCTCTGTTTGGCACTGCAGTACTTCAGAGCCTATTCCCAAAGTAGGTTCTGTCCCTCCTCCTTGTAGGTACTGCTTGGTAGTCTGCAATTGTCAGAATACAGCAAGACTTCATGTTGTTTTGCATAGAAAGTTAATTCTTTGTTCTCTGGGGCAGTTCAAAGGTTGGGAATCACTGCAATTGTCAGAATACAGCAAGACTCCATTAGAAGAAACATAACTACTAAGGTGAGTACTTTTTTTTTTTTTTTTTACCAGCAGCGTCGTAAGCAGCTTACTGGTCCTGTTCATGCTCATGCCACCGACAAAGAGGCTACCTTAGTGGCTTGTTTTCAGAATGTGTCCACTGCTGACATTTGTGCTGCTGCCACTTGGAATACTGTTCATACATTCGCTAAACGCTTCATTCTGGGCATCATCTTTTGTAGACGTGCCGGCTTTGGCCTCAGTGTTTTGCAAAGCCTCTTTACTGGGAGTCAGTAGTTCCTACCATCCTCACTCATTGCTTGGTACTGCTTGGGATCTTCCATGATATGGCTCTGTGGAAGGAGATGTCCTCAAAGAAGATAAACTAGTTACCTACTGTACAGTAGATCTTCGAGAGAATCTCCTCCATTGAGCCACAGCTGTCCATCACACCTTCCCCACCCTTGTCAGGTGATGGGTGACTATACTTCCTGCTCTCGCGTGCTGTTTTTTCCTCTGATGCCCCCTGTGGCATCCACATACTCTGTGTGCCTGTTTTGGTCCTGATTGCTTTGTTTCCTACTGGTCCGATGATCTCACAAGCTTATCTCCAACAGGGAAATGAGGCATGCTGGGGATGCCCACGTTATATATGTAACTAGGCCTTACAGTATCAGCCTGCCCCCATCCCCCTGGCTAGGGGTTGCTTTCCCAGTGCTTGGCTATCAAGGGGGTGTTACACAAAACATTTCTATTTAACCTGGGAACTGGGGACATGCTCAACAGTCATGGTGGGGCAACAGTTAGAGAGAGAAATCATAAATGAATGTCTTCTCCTTTAACTAGGGCCAAGTAGTAGGTTTATGCTGTACACAAGGTGGACAAGCAACAACTTTTTGCCTCCTGGGGTGCTGCAGGTGTAGAAGGTACAAAATGTACTCGGTCCATTGCACTTTACACACAGGTCCAAGAAGGTCCCTGAATTAGGGATCAGGCAAACATTTATTTGCCCATCCCTCTTCTGGGACTGAAGCCTGGACAGAGCATGTCCTTACAGGATTTGAACACTTTAGGTTTAAAAAAGCACATTTTCCCACACACACTGTTGAAGGCAGCTGGTGCTTACACTGGGGATACTTTTTGTCAGGAAAAAAAATAGGAAACTGTTGGGGACAGCTGGTGTCCTTAATTGCAAGCACTTCACTTGTCAAAAACTGCATTTTGGAACAGATTATGTCCTTACTGAAAATACTTCTGTGATATGTACAACTTGGTTTGTAGTATGTGAGCCCATCAGCATCTTCTGGTCAGGGAGCATACTGTCCCTTATTCCAGTCTGGGTGATCCACTGGGTCCATTACAGAAACTGTGCCAGTGAGGAACAACGTGGCCTGTTATGTCAGACTGGAGTTTAGTCCCTCTAAACCTTCCCAGGCATTCCCATTGGGGCCGACCTGGAGAAGTCGGCTGTGGGCTGCCACACAAAGAAAAAGTCTCTCACAGTCTAGGGATGTTTCCCATATTTTACACATGGTTCCCATGACTAGGTGTTTTCAGAGTCCTTTACCCTGCACTGGGGTACACCACTGGAGAAGGCCACCTCCACAACTCGACACTCAGCTACTCTGAGGCTAAACTAGGGGCAGAAACTCAGGACAGGAGAGGGCTGAAGACCTCTCACTGCAACTCCCTCTGCCAGACTAACTCAAAGCTCTGCTGACCTGCTTTTGGAACATTCTATTGTGGCTTATGCTGCTGTGAGCATTCCTCCAACTTCGCACCTCTGTCCAGCTATTGACAGTTGTGTTTGGGAAGGCCGGAATATTTTAACCATTTGCTGTCCCAAGTAACTAAACAACAGGAACCCCTTACACTGAATAGGATTTTAGTACACTGCTAAGCATTTTAAAGATTCTGCTGAAGAAAATTGTAAACACGCTGTAGAAAACGCTTCTAGTACATCTCAAGTAAAATACTCTAGTAACCCGGGGCACTGGGGTCACACTCACTACTACCAAGAAACCTTGCTGTCCTCAGCAAGGGCCTCAGACAAAGTAGACTTCCCCCTAGGTGCCCACGAGGGGGCTTGCAAGACTACTCTTTGCCTATGACCAGCATAGGCAGGACCCCATAGGGGACATGGAAGTCACAACTATGAAGAGAACTACCAACCAAATCTGGCTGTGGGCGGCTAACTGTGGGATCCCTCATTGATAGCATAACTGCTACTGGATAGCATATTTAGGTATCAAACATGGCATCCCATTAATTGGGGTGGCTCCTTTCATGAACCCACTCCCAGGGGCTAGATCCACTGTGCTTATAGTGCCCACCCCTAAGTGCAGTTCGTGACAGGTGAGAACAGGAATACCCTTCTCATGTCTTCCTATAGCACTCACTGCATTCATAACTGAACATTCACCACGAGGTCCCAGGGCTTCCTCTTTAAAATCTGGTTGGGGCAAAATACAGTCTCAAGTCTGTAGCCATGTTAGAACTCTCCTCTGTTTCTGTACTGGGGGGAATACCCAGGCATTACAAGCTCTTCAGCATTTGCCCTCGTAAACCTGATTGTGCCTTCTCCCATGGGGTCTGCAGCACCTAGTTTCCTCTTACAGACTCCTCATGAGACTTCTGTATCTCCCCTACTTTAGGCACCCAGATTTCCCCTTTTCAAGATCCTAGTCTTAGTAGCAAATGGTAGCACTTTAGGAATTACAGGCTGGTCTCAGAATTGAATAAACCTCTTACCTTTTACACACAAAATCACTCGTGTGCAGCTTTAAAAGCAAAGTGCTTTACTAAATTACTTAATTATCATACAAAAGATTCAGAAATTTGGTTACAAGATGAAACAAAAGTTGGAAAATATACACAAAAGAAATGCACTGTAAACTTTTAACTGTCTAGTTTTCTACCTGGTCCGTGGATGATCAAAGTCCAGAAAAAATGAATGAGTTTGCAAAGACCAAGTTCTCTCTTGCATTCACTGGTCCTTAGTCTGTCTCTGTAACTGTCTTATTTGATGTGTGACAGGAAGAGTGTACCATGAAAATGTGTACAACATGCCCTGATCTGACGGCTTTAAATACCCTTTGGTCCATGCAGTCTGTAACTCTTTGGTGACCTTATTGTTTTGGGCCAGCAGGGGTCTGTCTTGTGCTGTTCAAGATTTTTAAGTGAACCATATTATTGATTAGTTAGATTCTTACAGTTCCAGTATCCTTTGATCTTCCCTCATCCTTCCTGACTTCTTCTAAATGGAAATGAATTATAACACTTGGAGTGTATTCACACTAGACTTCCAGTGTAGATATCCCTCTCTTTCCTGCCATCTAATAAAATGAAATTATACCAGGACAGTTCCTGGAACCCAAAGCACTTTTCCTTTGTAGTGTAAGTTTTATGATAGGGAGAGATGGCTTCTCCATTCCTGTCACTTTACGATACTGCTGCCTTTGAAATGTAATCTTCAGCTTCCTGGCAAGTAGCCCGTCTCAGAGCATAGAATACTAATTTCCTCTGCATGTAACCCTTTAAAAAAACATGGGCATCTTTTGGCAACAGTTCTCATCTGTTTGGAACTTTGAAACATAACCAAGTTCTATATGTAACCCTTTTAAAGCATAAACAAAAATCTCATAAAAATATTACAAAAATATATCTGCAATATTACACCACAGAGGCCAAATTGCCACAGCTCCATCCTAGGTGCTTTCTAAAATAGTGCCTGTCCACAACTGATGGGCATTCACCCAGCTGCACCCGACTGACAGTTTTGTTCTGCATGAGTGCATTTTTTAAACATTAAACATCGAAGTGGAGCATTTATGAATAGTGCCCATCTTGGCTTGAAACTCCAAGAAAATACCTTTTAAATGAGGTATGGGCTCCTCTGTAGCAGGCAGCAGTCCAGCAATATCAGTGATGGAGTCTATTTATACTACATTGCCATCATTTTTAGAACCTTGTGATGTCACTGATGCTCAAACTGTGCTTAACTACAGTGTGGTTAGCCACAGCTAGATTGTTCATGACATCCCAAGTTTCTAAAAATAGTGTCAGTGTGCTATCCCTATAGGATAGATGTAGTCATCAATATCTCTGACTACTGCCAGCTACAGTTAAGCTCCCTGTCTCATTTATAAGAGCTTTTCATCCGCTTTCAAAGTATGCTAAGCATGGTTCATGAATGTTGCCTTCATAATTAAAAAAAAAAAAAAAAGATTTCTGCAGCCACCAAAAAAGTTGTTTTCTGAGACCAGGCCTAATAAACCTGTAAGTTTAAAAATTTAACTCTTTGTATGTTTTGCGCTATTAGTGTGCAAAAGGAGTGTCTTAATGTGGTGGTATTTTGTGTAAATGTTGCAACCTGTAACAAAAAAAAGCTAAATCATTTTATTTTAAAATTTTGTAGGCAATTATCTTCTGGGACAGAGGTGGTGCAGGCCAGTTTTCACAGCCCTGGTGCTAAAACATCTGAGTTATAAGCAGTCAAAAATAGTGGTTTTGAGACACTCAACCCTAACATAGAGGCAGCAGTGCACCACTATAATATATTGTACCAAACTTACAGAGAGTGCACCACCAGCTGCATTGAGCATGTAACAGTTCAGTGGAAATTATTACTAACATCTGTGTTACCCCAGGAATCCTTTCCAAAAAAAGGAGCCAAATGGCCCATCAGCATGTGCACCCCTTTCAGAAACCATCTGCATTTCATGGTCATTTTTATAGAAGTTATTCACTCAAGTGTGTGTGTGTGTGTGTGTGTGTGTGTGTGTGTGTGTGTGTGTGTGTGTGTGTGTGTGTGTGTGTGTGTGTGTGTCAGATAATGAGTGGACAAGTAGAAAATGGTCACGTTGCCATGTGTTTTCTTATATCTGTATGCAGGTAACATTTTTTTCTATAAACAGTTTAGTACTGTTAATGGTGGGTGAAGTTTGTGTTTGGGTCTTTCTTCGATAGTCCTCATATTTTTTTATAATTGCCTATGTTTACGTAAGACTGTTGTCTATTAGATTGTAAGTGCCAAAGGCATTTTTAAATAAATTATCCTCAGGCACTGATGTGTTTGTTTTTCTTTCCCAGTCCCATTGCACTTCATTGCAGCGATGCCAAAAGGGCAGTTGAAACAGCAGTTCATGTCAGACCTTCTGTTTTACATTATCCTTCCCCTTTTCTTTTATGTCCTCCTTTACATTTTTGTTTTGCTTATTTGATTTACCTGGAAAAGCTCTGTTGAGAGATGCTCATTTGCAAGGAAGTTCTGGTGAGGACAGAAACAGTACAGCAAAGTCACATTGATTACAAAGCATGTAAGACAGGATAATACAAAAATTAAGCAGTGGAAACACTGGTATGTGAAATAAGTAACAAAAGTAGATAAGTATAATACAGGTATGGTATACTAAGATAGCAAGTTATTACAAACAAGTCAGCTTTAAATAATAGCAATCAAGTTATGTTGCATGGTGGCCCCCTAGAGACAAGTACAACTATCTTTACAATGGGTATCAAACAGAAGTCTGAAAATATGATGGCTCACCATTGAGATCAATTTGAGAGGCGCCTGAAATTTGCTCCAGTATGTAGGGGTGAGGCAACCAAAGGCCATTTTGTAATATTTAGATGCAAATCTGGAAATTTCAAGTAAGATATTTACATGCTCTCAGGGTACATGAAATAGAGGTTCTGTAGAAAAGGTCAGAGATGTATTGCAGTACATGGTACAGCATGTCGTAGAGACTTGCAGGACCATAAATAAAGGTTTCTAACACCAGGAATTCCTCACTTATGGTGTCACTGTATGCACCAATCTCCATAGAGACGGACTCCACAGAGATGGAGCCTATTCTGATAACAAAACTTAGAATTTAGAATAGGAGTTAGGAAACAAAATGCAAGCACCTTCCAGCTTGGCCGTTCTCAGACTTTTTTCCACCTGGAGAGAACAGTTGCTCCAAGTTTAGCTCCCGATTCAACTGGGTCTCTAGTTGTTTTTTATTTTAAAATAATATTTCAGTAAAATTGTTTATTGCTTTTTTTGTTTTGGTAATCTAGCCTTTTATAAAAAAAAAATTTGGTCAATACAGTATGGTTTCACAGTACATATATTCAGTGCATTCACTATGGTTATTTGTATTTACAGCTTTTTGCAAAATAATTTTAAAATTACATTCTACAGCCTGGTAAATGACCTCTCTGCCCCTATAGAGACAGTTTGGGGGGAGACAGCACAACATTTATTGACCATTACCGTTATTGGAAGTATCACAAACTGCATCTAAAGTCTGAGCAAGGAGGTCTAGCTGCCCTGAGGTGTGACTGGGACAGGGCAGAGGCGTGTACTGTGGGGGGAGAAGCACCACTCTGGTTCCTGTCTAAGGTTGACCTTTTTGAATACCTAAGAACTATTGCTTTTGTTCCACTAATCTGCATTAGTTACAGTATTTTTGTGCAAGACACAGGTACCTCTGGCTCCTGTTTTGATTCATTGGAACTGAAGACTTTTTTGGGCTACTTCATTTACTTTTTGAGGCTATTTTTTACACTTGGCTTATTTTTTTTTTTAAGGTTTCATTTTTGTTGAACCAAGTTGCTCAGAAACGGAAGCACCATCTTGCTACACAGTGTAAAATGATGGAAATGGAAGCACTTTTACTTTCCATGTCAGACTGTGCCCTTTCATGTTAATCACTTCCTGTACAGGAAGTCACAGTTTCATCTTTGGTGCAGTTTCTCATGGTGAGACTTTTTTTTTTTTAACTACTGGTCTCTCATGTTTAACTTTTTCAAGCTTTTTTTTAACTTTTTTCTTGGAATGGTTTTCTTTTAGTACTAGGATCTCTCTAAATTGGCATAACAGCGAGCTCTTTTTTTTTTTTTAGTCCTTGGCAGAGGCAGACTGCCAAGAGCATAAATTAAACTTCCCGTGTTTTCAGATCACAACTTTATTTTTTTGTGAGTTCTGTATTGTTTTACTGAAATAACTATAAAGTAAAAGTGCAAAGAAATTAGGAGTCATTATGGCTTCTCTGCCTCCTTGTTACTAAAAAATAATGAGGCTTTGAGGGAGTTCCTAATGATGGTGGAAAGCATGCATCAGAGGGTTCTGTCACCTCATGTTCAATAGCAGCAACACAAAAATGTAAAGGGTGACAAGAGAAAAGATAAAGCTGCTCAGCCATCTGAAGGGCATGGTAAAGATGGAGCAAATAGCAGGGTGTCCAAAAGGGGTGGACCCTGAATCCACTGATAGCAATAAGAAAGCCTCTCAGTAAAGACTGGAAATGGTGCCTGCCAAAACAGGGTTTTAAATAATTGATTAGCAATTTTTTTCTTGGGACAGTGCTAACTGTACAGAAAGTATTCATATAGGTTTTCTAGAAGTGTTATATTTGTCAAATGCAGTGAGGCAATTGCTATGCATTTTCATAATGTTCTAGCACTTTTATGAGCAAAATGCTAATCAATTTTATTTGGAGTTGAATAAAACCCTGCAAAACTGAAGTTAAAGAAAAAAATGTCACTGCTCTTGAACAGAGGCAGGCAGATGAGAAAGAAACAAATGCCCTCACCAGAGGACACATAAAAATGTGACAATTGTTCCAAGCCATTCAGGCTATGGGAAATGTTGATAATATGAAGCCCCCCTGAAGTTACAGCCTGTCTGCCTGCGGAGGAGGAGGTGGAGGAAGAACACTATGTACAAGAGGAGAAAGATGATTCTATGGAATCAGAGGGCCTCCATGAGCAAAATTTTGGCTCACCTGCAGGACATAATGAGGACTACACATCAATGCTTGATACGTTAAACATCCACCCTCAGGAAACTGAGGAGGATGGAGAGAATGCTGAATTTAAGGACATGATGGGTATAGCTCCCTCAAGAAGGTTGCTAGTCCCCATACACAGGTCCCTTAAGAATGCCATATCAAAAGTCATGAGTGCTCCTACTTCAGCTACAGACATTGCCAAAAAGATTGATATAAAATACCAAGCGGACAGACAGGAGGTAGAATACCTGTATGGCCACCTTGATCATCAAGGTGTAGTCCAAACTGCTGCTTGTGAAAGACCAAAACTCCTCCTTTCTTCACACCCTTCAAAAAAAGGACTCCAAAAAATGGATACTATGGCCAATAAAGATTATACCACAGCTTTCCTGCTCATTAGGCAGGCAGCTTAATTATCATGTGTAGCACGGTACCACAAATCATTGTGGAACACAATTCTGGCACTTGCTGATAGAGCAGACAGTAATGTGGCACAGGATGTGGTTGCCACTGCAAGATCAACCCTCAACACCACTAAATACCATTTCAACACTGCTGTGGACGCCACTGACTTGGCAGCTAGAGTTCTAGCTCATGCAGTGTCCTTTCTCCTGGTTAAGAACTACCATCCTTTTCCAGGATACCCAACCAAAGCCATGGAGTTCTCCTTTGAAGGAAATTCACTTTTTGGTGACAAAACTTAGAGTTCATACTCCATATGCCCCTGTAAGTATCAATCACCAAGGGGGTACTACAGGGGCAGGGGAAGAAGGGGCCCAAAGTTTACACTTCAACATCTCCCTGACCAAGGATTCAGCACAACCTCTCACGCTAAATCCCAATATCAAAATTGGAGGTAGTTGGCTAACCTCTGAGTGGCTCCCACAAATACATAATCTACCGGTGGAGTCTCTGTATGAGCAAGGCTCACTTCTCAAGTCGGACAGAATCTTAACGTCCCTTAACATCCCCTAGAAGCATATCTTCAAAGTTTTCCAATTGAGACACCTCATACACAAAACTTTTGGGCCTGTTTACTTCCCTTCCAAAATAAGGCCATTCTTAGAGAACACACAAGATGCGGCCGGTAAGCCCAGAGGTATATCCAACATATACAATAAATTGTTAGATGACATTTTTCCTAATTCCCTGGAGGGTTCCACAATCTGGTCACTCCCCAACTTGAGCTCTCCCCTATCATGGGAATCAATCTGGAAGGACGTGTACCGTTACTTATCCCAAGATAATCATAGATTGATCCAATATTATATTTTAAATAATCTCTACTATACTCCAGTTAAGTTGGTCAAATTTGACAAGCTTAAGTCGAATATATGTTCGAGATGTGGAGCCGCTGAAGGGAACTTGTTGCATATCCTCTGGGACTGCAATAGAGTGGCACCATTATGGAATATAGTATGAGACAGTTTAGATCCACTTTTGGGGCTCAAGGATCTATTCACCTTAGAAATATGTATCTTGGGAGTTTACTCTAACATTATGGTGAAGGAACGCAGATACCACATGGCTCTCATCTCAATAGTTATCAAAAAGCTGGTCCTCAGGCACTGGATGGATCAGGATATCATTACCTATCAGGAATGGCTTAAGGAGATGTCCCACTGTTTCAATACCGAGAAACTTATAGCTAGCTCCAGACATAATCTGGCGTCTTTCAATCGGAAATGGGGCAAATTAAATGTGCTCTATCTAAATTAACCCTGATATATGTAATCCCTCAGGTAACTGTTGTTGCACTGTTATATGCAGCGTAATCAGGCTCCCAATCTTAGTCCTCCTCCTTAGTGACCCTACATCTCCTTTAGCTATGAAACTCTCCAGGGCGATGGGGGGTGGGCTAGGGGAGGGGTGTTGGTGATGTTGTGGTTTTTTATTGTCCCTGTCTATTTCAGTGTGATTGTACACATTTACATGTGCTATATCCTGGACTTGGATATTGTATGATCAGACAACCTTCACTATATGTACCTTGTTTTTCTTTTTATATACAAAACTCAATAAAACTTAAATTTCAAAAAAAGAAGTATCGGTGTCACTTAACAGACAACTGGTCTCAAAGCTTGTGCCAGTGACAGGGCACTAGTAAAGTCACTAGAGTAGTGGAAGAAAGAAACTAACCTCAGAGATGGCATTACCTTCCTTTAGAAATCACCAACATGTACCTTTACTACAGATGGCTCGTTCCTCAAGTGGGATGCTTACCTACAGTGAATGGCACATGGAGCCCACAGGAGTCAATGGAACACATCAAGCTCCTGGAGCTCAGGGCAGTGCTGCTAGCAATGCAGTCTTTCTCCTCCCAGCTACAGGGTCAGTGTGCCCAAATGCATTATGTAAACAAGCAAGGAAGAACAGATCCTCAAAACTGTGTACTGAAGCAGTGAGCATTTGGAACCTGTCATGTGCCTTAGAAGCAGACATTCATGCAACACACTTGGCAGATTCTTTAAGCAGAGTCAGTAAGGGAAATCACAAATGGGCCTTGAACAGACAAGTTCTAGCCACAATGTTCAGAAGGTGAGGCAATCCCAAGACAGACCTATTTGCTTCTTCAGAAAATGAACAGTTTCCACATTTTGTTGCAGACCACCAGCCAGAGGTACAGTCCCAGAGGACACCCTAGTCCTGGGCTGGACAGGGGAGTTCCTGTATGCCTTCCCTCCGTTCCCACTCGAAAGTTCTCCTGAAACTTATAAAGGAATCTGCAACACTGATCCTACTAGCTATCTACTGGGCCAGACAGTCCTGGTATTCAATTGTGTTGACTCTGCCAGCAAACCTCCAATAAGCCTGTCACCTAGTCACAATCTGCTGACCATATCCCATGGCAGGATAGCATACCCAAACCTCAAAACACTATGCCTGAGGACAGGATTCCTAAGGAGCTGGAATGCCCTGGTTTAAATCTCAGAGGAATTTATAAAGGTACTTTGAGATTCAAGCAAACCAGCAAACAGGAAAACATACTCCTCTAAATGGAAGAAATTTTCTTGCCAGTGGTCCCTCAAAAGAATAATCCCAATAGAGGCAGGGTTGCCTACAGTTTTGAAATACACCTGCAGTCATTAGGCTTAAGACTAGCAACACTGAAGGTACACTTAGCAGTAGTGTCAGCCTACATAGCAGGCAAGGGAAAGGCACTGATCGCCCAACACATTTTCAGAAGTTTTTTTTAAAGGCCTCAGTCGCATGTACCCACTGATAAGGGACCATATCCTACTATGGGATTTCATTGTCTGCCTTGCCCAGCTTATGGAGGCTACATCTGAGCTTATGGGCACTGCGGACTTAAAGTACATCACATGGAAAACTATATTTATTCCTGATTGCCATGATCTCTGCTATGAGGGTGAGTGAGCGGCAAGCCATCTGCACAGTGTCAAATTGCATAATCTTCCATAGGAATAAGGTAGTCCTTAGAACTAATAGGAAAATTCCTACCTAAGGTCACGGTAACTGAATTTCACCTGAACCAGTCAGCAACACTTCCTATGCTTTACCCAGAACACTCCAGCCCAGGTGAGCAAAAATTGCACAACCTTGTCTTTAAATGAGTTCTGAGCATTTATATGGATCAGAAAAAAATGTCAGATAAAAAAAACATTCAGCTTTTTGTTATCTATGGTGAGGTTGGCAAAGGTAAACCAGCTTCCAATACGTCTCTCGCTGGATAGTCTATTGCATTCAATTCTGTTATTAAAAAGTAGAGAAAAGAGCCAGCCTGGTGACACTGAGCATTGAGGTGCTGGATGCTACAAATCACGCCACACCAGCAATCCAGGTTTGTGAGCAAGCTCAGACTGCTGGGGGTTGGCCGGTGGGTGGGGGAGGGTGTGGAGTTGGATTAAGCTGCCAGCAGGCAACTCTCCTCTGGAGGGATTGGATGCACCATACAGCATCAGTGGCTCCCAGTGGAGACTGGGAGCATCATGCCTGACGCTGGGCATGTCACAGGGGTATGAGGTTTCAGTGGACATCCTGCGGGCAGGTGCAGGAGTGTACTCATGCCATGCTGGACATCATTGCATGTCCTCACCCCCGGGACCGCAGAACAGGGAAAATGGACCCTGACACCCAGACAGGCAAAGGTGTGCCTAGAGGACAGCCCCCATGCCCTTAGCCGGATCTGTCATGGCTGGTCTCTGTGTCTCCTCCACTCCCCAGTCACCCCTCTAGATTCTAGATAGAATTCCAGAGGAGTTAGAGCAGACCAACTCTGGGGGGCTTGGAGCTGGGGGCAGAGTGATCAGTGGAGCTGGAGGAGCAAGCCTAGGAACAGAGACCAGACTGAGGAGGATCTTGGGTCGGGCAGGACACTGTGTGATCACATGAACTCACTGAAGAGAGGTCTGTGAAAGGAGCATAAATAGAGTTGGGGGGAAGGCCATGTAGAGGCTTAAGGGTGCACTTCACAAGGGACATCTCTGCCTCTGTGGCATCCTGAAGGGGCATCCCATTATTAGATATTTGCAAAACACCTACCCAGAAAACAGTATACACCTTCACAAAGCACTGTTATCTGGACATACAGTCCAGAAGGATGCTAGCTTTGGAACTGCTGTATTGCAGAATCTTTTCTTCAAAATAGGTTCTGGACCCAGCCTCCCAAGGTACTGCTGTATAGTCTACAAAGAGTAAAACCATAAGTGAGTGAGTTAGAAGAAAAAATTACTCACTGTAGTAATATTTCTAAGAATGTGGATATGGTTCACTTATCCACCTGATGGTAGTTCTTTCTTAAGAGCCGATTCCCTGGACCGTCTTTAACCAAAAGATTCTCCCACCACCAGGGTGGTATATCCCTCCATTCCTCCCCACGATGTCAGATCTTCTTTTCACTGGAAGAGTGCTGTCTCCTTCTTTGCAGCTCCATGCTTTTTAGGGCCTAGTAAGTGTGCCAGTATGATTGGCAAACTTAGTGACTTTTCTAAACCATTTTGTGTATTCCTCGGTCCTGCTCTAGACCTCTGATCATCAACATGGGGCATGAGGAAGCGAAGCCCATGCCTGTGTTACACTTGGTTCCCCCCACCCTTTGGCAAACCACTGTGCACCATTGACAATATTTATGTTATATGCATAATCAGTACTAACATTTAGGGTGTTGGCACTTACCATATAAATAAGTTACCAGGGGTAGTGTTACTGTGATCATTGCTAGTAATGCATAAGTAACGTGCCGAGAATACATGTCATGTCCAATATCTGCACAGATCTGAGACTCGATGTCTCTAACTTTCTTGCTTCTCATGGAGGCTGGAGCGACTTCGCACTGGATGCAAAAACCTCTGATAGCTCCATACTGGGATCTCAACCTAGTGCTCAGAGGCAAGACAAACAGCATGATTCTAAAGGATCATTAGCTATGGCTCTCTATGCTGCTACAGAAGCCTCCGAAGTGAGGTTTCATTCCCTTGAACTGCAACACTCAGCTCTTAAGAAAGAGTTGGGCTTGCAGGCATCTGAATGTCTTAGGAAAGAGCAGTGACTGGAAGAACTTCAATCCCTGTGTAGTAAGAACGAGACTCTTTTGCATTGTACTGTACAGAATAATGATTAAAAGTTATGCATGTTGTGAGAGGATTATGATAAGTTGAAGCAGGATAAGAAGCAGATTTTGCAAATGAATGATTTGTTGAGTGAGATGAATGAGTTTGTGCGAGAGAAGAATGAAGAATGGTGTTGGGCAGAACAACATAAAAGTCACACACAGTGCAGAGCTAAGATGGAGAAACTGCGTCATCAGCGACAGGTGTTGGCTGGTCATGTCAAATCGATGGGCAGGTTTCATTACACACTGATTGACCTTAAGTCATCCAGAGATAATGATTCTGGTGACAACAGCAGTCAAGATGGCACCCAGCCACACCCTCAATATGGTGCTTCCCCCAACCACCACTCACAAGATGGTGGCACCTTACGCTGTACCAGTGTGACCCTACATCATGAGAAATATGACGAGTGTCTTGTGCGACACCAAGATGGTGACCCCTGTGATGGGGGCAAGGTCAAGGCCTAGCCCCTCTGATTGTCATCCTGAAGAAGGAGGACAGAACGGAGATTGATCAGATGATCGAGACTGCCCTCGCTTAGACACAGATGACTGAAGAGCAGAGACAGGTCTTCTGGGAACACATGAAAAACATGTTGAAGGAAGCCGCTACTCAGCAGTCGCTTGTCTGCTCTAGGGCTGGTGCTGTAGTGGAGGCCACTCTTGACAGTGCACAATCCCACAACCCTTTTCCTGATCAGTGTCCCATAATTCAGACTAGTCCCCTTCAGGCAGATCACTCTATGCAGCAGATCACTGACAGTATAGACCACATGACCCCCAATGACAATCTCAGCTGCCATTTGGAAAAAGTTTGTTCCAAATGCAAGATGCTCCATCTACCAGCAGGCTGCCAAGTACAGATCCTTTGGCAGACTGTAGATCCTGGCCTGTAGACAAAACTCTCGAGGACGTTCGCTGAGCTGCAAATTCGGCTTTTGATGATGTTGCTGTGGAACTCATTGCTGCACACTCCCCAGGCATGGTTGGTGTTATGTTGGCCCATCCTGTCAAACAGTATGTCAAGGAAAGTCCAGTGTCATACCATCAGAGGTTATGGTTGGCCTACCGTAGTGGCAAGGTGCTATCATTAGAGATAGCAGGCAGAGACCAAACTGAGTACAAGACCTTGTTTATTCAGAACATGATTCTGGCCAAGTGTGACAAGGTTGAGTCTGCGGTTTTCCCTAGAACCAATAAATGCTCAGACATTCTCAGAAGGACAGAGCGTGTCTACCATCTCTACCTCTGAGATCTGAATTCTGGCTCAAAAGCCAAAGTGGCCCTGGAACAATCTACCAGTGAGCCCATAACCCACTACACAATGGAGGGCAAGGTTCAGGACAACAAGGCTGTGCCCTCTGATGACAGACAGGCCTACAAGATAGGGGAAACCGCAACAGAAATAGGAACAGGCAAAGAAATTGGAATAACCCTAATTCCAATCAGAATGACAACCGGGGCAACCAAAGTTATCGACAAGGCCCTTCTTACCCCAATGTAGTGTTGGAGAATAATAACCTCCGCACACTTCTTGAGATGATCCAATCAGTGGTTGAGGCCATCCCAAGGCAGACCATTGCAGCATTAGCTCCGGTGACCCAGTCTCTATTAGGCCAAGGAGACACAAGAACCTCTGGCTAGGCTGCAGCAGGCCCAGATCCCGATGCCTTCTCTATTGCAGCTACTTCCAGTACCCAGACCTCCCTGTATCCTCTGCAGGACCTGGAAGATGCCAGGTGAAATCCTGCTGGCATGTGTTTTCAGGAACCACCTGAAGACGACAGTACTAGTTCAGATTGACAATTACAGGCCCCAGTCTGTATTATGAACAATATTACTATTGACACAAATAGAAGGCCTTGTACTCAGGCCATGGTCAGGGGCTGCCAAATTGTTGTATTGCTTGATACAGGTGCAGTTGTGTCTGTACTGCATGATGAGGATCCAGCTAATTCCTCTTGGTACACCGGATGGAGGACCAGCACTCAAGGTGAGGATGGCACTAGATTGTCTACCTACCATTCTATTGTACTCTCTGTAGTGTTGGGTACCCTCAACACAAATCACACTTTTGACCTCATGGTATTGTGTCATCACCCCAGCATCCTAGGAATTGATTTCCTAGCACTACATGGCTGTGTAGTAGATTTAGTCAATCAGCTCTTGATCCTAATCAGAGGACAATCTCATACGGTCATGATTCTTGATTCCCACATGGTTGCTGCCAATGACAAGGAATATGACTTCATAGCTCTTTTTCCAGACACATAAATTCTTAAAGAACTGTTACCCTTCCTTCAGAAGCACCTTGATGTTTTTGCCACACACAAACGTGATTGTGGGAGAATGAAAACCATCATTGAAGTTCCAGGCCCTGAACATGACGGGCAAAGGCAATACCCTTTTCCTGCAGAGGCCTTACCATCACTCAGAGAAACCATTCAGTCACTTCTTTAGCAAGGTGTGATCAGGCCTTGTGTCTCAACCCTCAATTAGCCAATCTGACCAGTGAAAAAGCCCAATAACTTTTGGAGACTCACTATTAACTATAGGAGACTTAATAAGCTGCTCCCCCACAGTAGCCTCAACACTAGATGTGCTCAAATTGCTAACACCAGATTGCAAGTGGTTTAGCACCCTTGATATCTCCAATGGGTTTTGATAACTGCCCCTTGCTCAGGAAAGCCAATACAAGTTTGCTTTCATCTTTCATCTTTGAGGGTCATCAGTACACTTGGACCTGCCTATCGCAGGGCTTCCACAACAGCCCTTCCCTCTTCCATCTATACTTGATGGACATCTTGCAGGGTTTCTCTGCCCCTCAATGCCTTCCACAGTATGTGGATGACTTACTCCTGGCAACCGCCACTAAGAAGCAACACTATGATCTCCTTGATGAGTTACTGACTTTCTTACAGAGAGCAGGCCTCAAGTGCAACCCGGCAAAAGCACAATTGTGCCAGAAAGAGGTTATCTTCCTTGGTCTGTGCATTACAGAACAAGGCAGAATCCCAGCCTGGAAGAAATCCAAGGCCTACAAGATTTGTCACTTCCTACCAGTGTGGCAACACTCAAATGTTTCCTAGGAATGGTCAACTATTCCAAGAATTTAATTTGTGACTTTGCACAGAAGGCCGCCCCTCTGTATGAGCTTCTGAAAAAGTATGTCCCCTAGACTTGGGGTCCCATTCACACCAATGCTGTGACCCTTCTGAAACAGGCTCTGGCATCTGCTCCAGCATTGGTTAACTCCAATCCAGCCTTACTGTTCCGCCTGGAATCTGTTACTTCAGACATTGCCATGTCTGCAGTACTTGCTCAAAAAGTTAATGGCATATTGAGACCTTTTGCCTATGCTTCCCAGATGCTGTCCCCAGTAGAACAGAAGTACAGTCTTTGTGAAAGACACCTTCCGTCTGCCTGCTGGGCTGTTAAGCACTTTCTGTACATCATTGAATATTCACCCATCATTTTGCATTCCAATCACACCCCAACAAACGTTCTGCTGTCAGACACAGTGAATGATGGCTCTGTGTCTAATACCAGACTGACTCACTGGTCTCTTCTTCTCCAGGACTGTGACATACAGATCCACACTGCCAAAATGCCCTCAATTTTAGCCCATGGTCTTCTGTACTAAGATGACTGCATGATTCTGCCGTCAGAGCTGCTTGTGGACCACCCGCCACATACAAGCACACCAAACTACCTCCGGGCATTCTGCTCTCAGAGCTGCCTGTGGACCACCCACCGCATACAAGGTAAAAATCCAAGACTCAGATGAAAAAATGCTTGGCTCCTTCCTGAATTTCAAATTTGGAGCCTTTTTTGAAAGCTGTTTTTGGCTGCTTGGACTCTGTGAACTGTGTAAACTGAGTGCCATTTCTTTTAAATTTCTGCACCAGAGTAAAATAATTCTCCTCTAGGGATCCTTGCTGCTGATTTAATTCCATCTTACTGAAATTTAATTTAAGGGATCCACAGTACTAATATTTTTGGCTGCTTGGACGCTGTGAACTGTGTTAGCTGGGTAACGTCTCTTTTTCATTACTGCACCAGAGTAATTAAATTCTCCTCTAGGGAACTTCGGTGATAATTTAACTACATTTTACTGATATTTAATTTAAGGGTTCCACTGTACTGATGTTCTGGCACTAGATTGAGTTTCTACATTGTTTATTGTGCAGCTGAGTACTGGAGCTGTTTTTTTCGGTGCAGTTCTTATTCACTCTGTGCACATTTTCCTTCGGGATATAGGAATTTGTACATGGGACTGCTTTAATCAAAAAAAGTGCACACTTCCTTGCACCTGTTCTTTAAGCTCAAAAGCACACTCTAGCAGCCTTATTGTAACTGGGGCAACTTTAATAATTAGTGGGGAAGTTTTAATTTAATCCTGGAATTGTGGCGTGGGGACTTAGCTGTGCCTGCCACTGCTGTACTTGCAGCTAGAGTTTCAAAATATTTTCCACACACTCTGATATAACTGTTAATTAATCCACAGGTTCACCTGTTGTAAAAGTTGTAGCTGCTCCTATGACTTTTCTCCCATCTCTGGGCCTGATTCTTAGAGTGCTGCCTTCGGCGCAAACTGCAGCTTGTGCCAAGGCCCCCTGCATCCGACTCAGGTACGGGACGAATCCTGGAGATTAAGTCCCCTTACATGCAGCAGCACCCCCATGCATCTAACGCATGACGCATGGACGGGGTGTGCCACAAGCCCCTTGCGGCAGTGCCCAGCTGGTACCCCCTATCCCCGATGGATCCTAGCGTAGCCATGACTCTTCCGGTGGTGGTCCAGCCCCCCACGCTCAGATAGTGCCACCCCATCCCCAGATAGAGCAAGGGACCAGCTATGTCAACCACACACCTCTGCAGAGGTCCCCGACTGACCGGAATGTGCAGCGGACTGTACAGTGTGCACGCTAATCTTAGTGTGTACACTGTACAGTCCGCTGCACATTCCAGTCAGTCAGGGATCTCCGTGGAGGTGTGTGGAGGGCTATGCTGATCTCCTATTCAATCTGAGGATGGGGTGGGCACTACCTGTTGTGGTGGGGGCACTGTTCCACCATGTGGGTGGCACTTGCAGTAACTGTACTCGGGCAGCATCAGCGTTCAGGGTGGGAAGGGGACAGTACTACATACCATGGTCTGCAGAGGGGATGGGGGTGTACATTACCATGGGAATGCCATGGGCCCTGGCACCACTGGAGGACTGTGGCATAGTGCCGCATACGGGGGGTTGTGCCCAGAAGAGCATTTTCTAAGTCCCCTTAAAGGTACTTAGAATTCTGCCTTCAGGGCGCAGTTTATGAATCTCATGCCCGGGCTGTGGCAGCTTGCGTCTGCTGCAGTGCCTCTTGTACCTTGTTGCAGCCCATCTCTGGGCACAGGGATGGTGCAAGCCCCGTTTGGGGCAGGCGGCCTGCGGTCAACACAGGTCATCTTTGTGAATTGTATGGAAGCAGCCCTGGATGAAAGGTGCACCTTCCACCATATCTGTTCAGTGCAAGCACCTTGCATCAGATGCAGGGCTTTGAGAATCGGGCCCGCTGTCTTTTACTCTTTTTCTACTGCTCCCCCTTGCCTACGCTGCTGACCTACCTTCTTCTACCACCCACTCCTTCCACTTCCATAACTGTGCTTCTGCCTTTACACTGCTGTTTCTTCCTCCTCCTTGCCTCACCCTTTCCCAGAGCCAAGTTGCCTCCCCCCGTAACCTGATTTCTCCAAACGTGTCCCTCCCTAGTCATCTCCCACAGATTTTTTGGCCGGTTTTGTCACCTCCCTGTTTATCTCTCCACAGCATACCAAACTACCTCAGGGCAGTCTGCCCTCAGGCACCTGCTTGTAGACCACCCACCGCATACAAGGAACGAATCCAAGACACAGATGAAAAATGCTTAGCTCCTTCTTGAATTGGCGCCTTTTCTGAAAGCCATTGTTGGCTGCTTGGATTCTATGAACTGTGTTAGCTAGGTGCTGTTTCTCTTAAATTACTGCACCAGAGTAAATTAATTCTCCTCTAGGGATCCTCGGTGCTAATTTAATTCCATTCTACTGAAATTTAATTTAAGGGATTCACGGTGCTGATGTTCTTGCATTAGACATTGCTTATTGTGTAGCAGAGTATTGGAGCTGTTCTCCGGTGCAGTTCTCATTCACTCTGTGCACATTTTTCTTTGGGATATAGGAATTTGTACCTGGGGCTGCTTTAATTAAAAACAGTGCACACTTCCTTGCACCTGTTCTTTAAGCTCAAAAGCGCACTCTAGCAGCCTTATTGTAACTGGGGCAACTTTAATAGTGGGGAAGTTTTAATTTAATCCTGGACCTGTGGCATGAGAACTTAGCTCTGCTTGCCACTGCTGTACTTGCAGCTAGAGTTCCCCGCAGCCGCTGTACGGCTGCTCCCCACCCGCCTCCAATACTCTCCCACACTTAGTTGACTTTGTTTATAGAGCCACAGGTTGTCATGTGTTGGAGGTGGTGCACTGCAGAGTTTTATTTCTATCAGCACTGTTTTCCACCTGCAGCTTATCCTGTTGCTCCACTAGATGTCGCCGTAACACTTCTCTGCTTAGTGCACATTCTGTCAGGTAATCAGCTTCTCAGCCCTGCTGTGATCCTTCTCAATATGGCCCACATTCCACAGCTCTTCTGTATGGCACAGAGAGGCATGGTGATTCCTTGTGCCTTAAAGCGCCTTTCTAGTGCTCCTTACCTAAGCTGACTCTTATCTGAGTTTGAATTTCTCCTGCCCACCCAATCTCTGACCTCTAATAATTTGCTCTGTCTTGGGGGCAAGTCTCTACCTCCTGCCTCCTATTTGGTCTCATTCTGCAGCGCTCTTCTTTCCTTGTTCTTGGTTGCACTTTAATCAGCACTGGATACTACAGCAAGGACATCAGCTAAGACTATCCTCAAGCAAATACAATTAAATTACTTCTTGTAATAGTCATAGTCTTATGGAAAGGTGCACAGCTCAACAGAACCCCTGTTGTGCCCCCACTACAGCAGCCTACTCTGACACCTCACTACTCGGCTCAAGAGTATCAATGGTGACATCCTCAGACACCCACCTGTACATGACTGTCAAACTTAAACTGCCACCTCTCACCCCACTGATACCTCCTAGTGCTCCCTGTAGCTGCATTTCTACATGGCCATGCATATGATGTGGCCACATCCTGCACCAGGGGTGGTAAACAAAATCCCACCAAATCAAAATGGGTATTCCGGTCGTGCCATATCAGGAAACTGATCCTAATAATGCTGCTCCTATCAGGTAATGTCTACCCAAATCCTGGTCTTCCCTATAAGAGCACCTCACCAAAGACTGGGCACCTCAAATGTGTCTCCTTAAACATTGGAGGCCTAATGCCCAAGCTTGCGTAATTCCAGGCATGGGTAGAACTAATTAAACCAGATGTCCTAGCTATCACCAAAGATCTACGATGACATAATTGCACTGGGCAGGTAAAAATCATTCTGTCAAGACAGGCAATCAAAATGAGGAGGTGGTTGCCTGATTTACCTAAAGGAATGATATCCAGAGCCTTGTTCTGCCTAGCAGCATGCACATTAAAGATGTGCAAATCCTAAACATCAAACTTTCAGTTGGTCAACAAAACAAAGTACTATTACTCACAACGGTATATATACCACCAGGGAGGCATAAAGTGGGGGTTGAACAGTTCATAACCAACCAAGGGCAAATTGACCAAAACTGGGAATGGATTGTAGTTGGTGACTTTAACATCAACTGGCAATCCCATGCAGCTGACACAATAAAGGATCAAATAGCAGACCTGTATCTAACCCAGCTGGTTACACAGGCTACATGGCAAAACTATAAAACAGGCACCAGCACACTTATTGACTAGCTCCTCTCCTCCTGTCTGGAACACCTTTCTGAAATCTCAGTACTCACTGACATCCTGAGTGACCATTCCCCAGTTATGTGCAGATGGACAAATATGTTTGCAAAATGCTCCCCACAGCTCAGTAGATCCCTCTCACTGTGATCTGGGCTGCTGGATGCATTCAGACATTACCTGAAATCAATTGACTGGTCCCCATTTGATGCAGCCACAGGCAGTAATCAGGAACTTGACTTCTTTTGCTCCACCTTCACATCTGCATGCAACATATTCCCAACCCCCCACCAAAACCAAAAAGGTACAAGGGTCTGTAAACCCCTGGCTCACTAGCCATCTCCTGGACCTCAAGCGAATGAGGGACAATCTCTGGCATAAGGCCAAGGTGACTGGTAAACAAACAGATATCACCTCCTTGAAGGGGGATCTGTCCTAAATCCCTCCATTTGAAATCCCACGTCCAAAAATCCCGGAAAAAAAATCCTGAATTAACATGTGACAGACAAAACAAAATCCCGAACATAATAATCCTGAAATGCATTTCATTTAAAAGCATAGTTCCGTTGGGCCATGTCACAACCCATTGCTTTTCCTCAGTTAATTCCTACCCCTTTTGCTACTTTCTAATATTGTTACCCTCCTGATCCATCTTGGTACATGTTAGTGTCCTTCTTGTCTCCTGAGAGTCACCCGATTGTATTTTTATGACTGACTGCACCACACAGAGTGTGACTGGCAAGACTTGCAATAGCTTCTCTCTGGTCAGCAACATCTCCACTATTAAATAATCTGTGGCTGACTTGACCAAATGGAATTTCAGGTTGTAGACACTACATGTTTTGTGTCAAAAATCAGAATAGATGCAATATGTGTACCTTTGTACAACAACAAGAGGAAGGAGGCTAAAGGTACCAGATCTCCAGGAAGGGAATTGCCCAAGAGAGTTAGGCAGTGGCATCTTCAATAACAGTCTGTCAGAACAGAGGTAATGGATGCCAGGCATCGGGGGTGTGAGGGATAGAATGGAGGGGGAGAAATAAACAGGTGAGTAGACAGGAGGACTGGGGGAAACCAGTTCGATGCATGCAGTCTGCATAGAGAGGAGAAAACCTGTGCCAAGCATAGCTGTGGCAGTCCCTGAGCAAGAGGATACTCAGATCCAGCTAGAGTAATGATCCTAAGTACTGGGGCACAAGGAGCCACCTTAAAGGGTTACAGCCACTGAGCTACAGAGGCAGGAAAGGTGGGGCGATATGGGGGAAGAGTGGAAGAACAAATAAGGCAGTGGAATAGAGGAGTCTATCATGGGTGTGGAAATTGTTGCAGGCGTTCCCATACTTCAGCACAATGACAGCTGGCGGTATTTATTGCGATGGGAATATTGAATGTCGGTAACTTAATTAAATGGGATATCGCACACGGCATTATTTAAAGTGGGATTTTTGAATGTGGGATTTAGTACCTAGCCCCCTACAAGGCTGCCAGAAACAAATGTACGTACCAAGTTAGACTTGTCAAAGCTGCTTTCTAAAAAGAACTGCTACATAAGAACTGGGGACATGGTAAAGAGTTCTGGAACTCAATGAAAACCCTTACAAGGAAAGAGTCAAAGGCTCCTCCCAATCCTATAGCAACAAAGACCGGGATCCTACAGGAACCAAGTGAAATAGCTAATGCTTTCAACCTGGCCTTTACTGACCTGAGCACTATCCTACCCAGTGATTACCTTGACACACAGCTGGCTTGTCAGCACACTAGCAATGTTGCTTCATCAACAACTCAGCTGGATATACCTTCATTCTATTTAAGGAAGATTTCCAGACCTGAGACCATCAAGCATGTCAAGCGGGTCCTAGGCATGAATAGGATGGGGAGTGATCAGCTGGATATGAACTTGGTCACCCTCACATTAAATGAGCTAGTGGAGCCTCTCACCAAAGTCTGCAACAAATCCCTAATCATGGAAATGCTCCCAAATAAATAGAAGGAAGCACTTGTCACCCTGGTTTTCAAAAGCAGTGACAGAACCAACCTGTCTGATTGCAGGCTAATTTCCATACTTCCCCCACTCTCCAAAGCATTGGAACAAGTAGTCTCGGACCAACTCACAGAGTATCTTGAGAAGTATGATCTCCTGTCCCCACAACAGCACGGCTTTCATAAAGAGCACCCAACCATTACAGCTCTGGTTGATTACATCACCTAGCTCTATAAAGCAATGGACAATGGACAATGGATTGGCAGTGGGGTCTATCTTTATAGACCTCACCAAGGCATTCGACACTGTCAGCCATCAGCTGCTACTACAATGCCCATCAACCACTGACCTGTCAGGTGACACTGTTAACTGGTTCTACATCTACCTCTCTAGTAGGTCCCAAAGTGTGAGAGTGAATGGCTTTCTCTCCAAGCCCAGTGAACATTGGGGTCCCTCAGGGATAAATTTTGGGACCATTACGCTTTAGTCTGTTCATCAACTCACTGCCAACAGCCTGCCCAGCACACATGGCCTTATCTGCAGACAATGTGGTAATCTTGGTTACTGGCAGTGATTTAACCACAATTATTGCTGAGCTGCAAGCTAACTTCCAATTGCTTGAATCTTGGTTCATTACTAACAAACTACTCCTTAACTACAAAATAATGAAGAGCACGCTTTTTACAGTGCCACAAAACTGGAAAAAATATGGGCAGTTTGCACTTCAAAGCCACAAAGGTCATACTCGGGAGCAGATTAGGACTTTCAAATATCTTGGTGTACACCTTGATGACACACTTACCTTCTCTGCCCATGTTGACCATGTCATGAAATAACAGCGTCAAGCTGGGGGTTCTCTATCACAACAGACATGCAATGATCCCTGAAGTGCTGAAACTGGTAACATGCAGTTCAGTGCTATCCACCGTAGATTATGGCCTAGTGATATACAGTGCTGGATCTGACTTTGTGCTAATGAGGGTTAAAACTCTCCTTAATAAAGCCTGCTGGCTGGTCCTTGGGGCTAGTTACCTGACCCACACCTGTGCACTATACTCTGAGACAGAGTGGCTCCCCCTACATCTCCATTTTAAATATCAAGCTTACCTACTGGGTAAAAAATCCTTACTAGTGCAAATACCTGAGACAACCTCAAACCTCTATAAGTGTGCTTAGTCCCCTGCCAACACCAGAAGCACTACTAAAGAGGAACTTTCAGTGCCTTTCAAGCACATGTCATTAGCCCAAAGAACCCTTTCTTATCAGGGACCTAGGTTGTTCATTGACCTTCCTGCTGATGTAACTGGCTGTGCAAAGATTAGCCAGTTCAAACGTGGCTTACACTTGTATCTTGCCAGTGAGTTACATTGCAACTGTACCCGTTAAAGCCTGGTGAAGCCATCTCTACCCTTACACCTGTGTATCTTTACTTACCCCCACCAGCTACCCCCCCAAGTCCACGCTCCCACTATGTTTTGTTTCTCCCCTTGAACAAAGCCACCTCAGGCTGCATTTATCTTCCTATGCTTTGAACCTGGGCTTAGCCCTAAACCATTTGTCTTCCTCACAATGAAGGGCTGTATCACTCTTCTAAAGTGTTGTTGTGAATATCACTTGCTTTTCAAACTTGCATGTAAATTGTAACCAATGTGTTTATTTATGCTAAATATTTCCTGTAAAGCTGCTTTCTCCAAAGATCCTGATTTGAACCTCCTTTTTGTGTGCTGTTCTGTTGCATGTCTGATGTGGAACCTTTGTAAATGAGCCACAGGCTCAAAAGCATTGAATCCTAAACTTTAAATAAATAAATAAATGATTGTTCACTCCAGCCTCCTGATTTGTCTGGCCTCACAAGGTGAAGGCCCACTCAAAATCTGATCCATACTATGACTGAGCACTCTTGTGAAAGAGGGTGCTCGGGGGGGGGGGACATGGGATATGGCTCACCCTGTTGCTCTGGCAGCTGCACAAATGCTATCACGAGAAAGAAGAAAACTGAGTCTTTTGTGCCACTGAACTTGTCCACAGCACAAAAATCTGATCCTCAGCTGAAAGAAGTGTTCAGATTTCTAGACAAAGGAACTGAACAAGAACTGCTGACCAACAACCCCTACAAAAGACATGCAGACAAACTGCTTCTATCACCTGACAAGTTGATATGGTATCAACCTGAAAACCTGAACCACAGGTTGTGGATAGTTCCTGAATCATTGCAATCTGACTTCATCTATCAGGTTCATGACACCCCAACTGGTGGACACCAGGGGCTGGAAAATACAGTCCGGAGACAAATCTGTGGGTTGGCAACCTGGCGTCACTAGGGATGCCAAACATTACATCCAGAACTGTCTAGTCTGTGCACAGTACAATCCTGCCCCAACCAAAAGAAATGCTAAGTTACTTCCCCAGAGACAGTCTGGTCCCTGCCATGCAATTCAAATTGATTTAATTGGCCCTCTGACCACCATCAGCAGCAGGAACAAGTATGCACTTGTGGCCATTGACCTATTCTCCAAATGGGTCGAGGCTTTTCCCACTCGACAATGCACAGCAAAAGCAACTGCAAGAGTCCTGGTAGAACAACTGTTCTCCAGGTGGGGCCTACCCCTTAAAGTAGACTCTGATCAAGGAATCAGCTTTACAGGTGAGTTGATGCAAGAAACACTCAAGCTTCTTGGTGTACACTGGAAGTGTCACATTCCTTACCATCCTCAGTTTTCAGGTCAGATAGTAAGAGCCAACAGATGGGTAAATCAAATGCTATCTAAATTTATCGAGGACAATACCAAGGATTGGGATTCCTTTTTGTCTTTACTCCTTATGGTAATTGGGGTACTCCTTCAGCCACCACCCAGTGCATACCCTTTGAGGTGATGACTGGTAGAACCATGAGATTACCTGAGCACCTGTTGATTGACTTGAACACACCCACTGCAGACATAGTGTCCGTGGACACATATGTCACAAAACTGAGAGATGACATCAACAACCACTTGTATGCTGCACATCACATGGGCAAGGCGCAACAGCAATCCAAGATTCACTTTGATAAACACGCACAAGAGGCGGATTGGCAAGTTGGAGATCAGGTAATGGTACTCAGATTTGCACACCCTACTCATCCCTTCTCCAATAAGTTGGAAGGACCCTACCCCATCATTAACAAACTCAATCCCACAGTCTACCAAGTTAGACTCATCCACCAGAAGAAACCTTCCGATAAATGGTTGCATGCTAATCAGCTCAAATTGTACAAAGGAGAATAATTACTGTTCCTAACCCCATTGGGTGGAATTTTACCTATTGACCTTTTTCTTTCTTCCTTACAGGTACCCACACAAGATGGCTATCTTGCATTTCATCCTCCTTCTAGGAGCACTCCCCTTTGTCAATGGCAAGGATATTAAAACTATATCCAACTACAACACACATCTAAGGCAACTCCTTCCACTTCTTGATCATCCTGAGGGAAGACATATGACTCCACAAAACAAACCCAACCACCATCCCTGAAGTAGTCAGCATAGATGTTCCCAACAAATTAATCACTGTTCAGGAAGGCTCAGATGCCTACCTGACTGCCATGGTTGTGGCACCTGACAAATGATCCCTCCAAATTGAATGGCAAACTAACAATCATGGACGGAAACTTCCTGTTGCCCACCTTTACAAAGGCACCTTCCAAGGCTGGCCTAATACCAGAATCACCACAAATGGCACCCTGTCCATCCACCAAGCCAATTACAGACATTCTGGTCTATACAATCTTACTGCTTTGATTGATCCCACCTTTTGTGATAAATACCTGGAAGACTCCACAAAAGACTTTTGTGTTCACAATTATATGGCTGCAGCAGCCATGTTTCTGTTTGTAGTACCCACTACTGAAGCAGAACTTACTGACTGTCCCATACAGGAACCTGGCCCACGTAGTGGTCTCACTGCCACCTCACTTCCAGGTACACTTGTGAAAAATGTGCAATTCATGCACATTCCTGTTATTTTTAATCTCACACATTGGAATATGGCTGAATTTGGTATGTGTTCTAAAACTAACACTTCTAGATTTTTCAGCACTATGTTATTAGATAGTATTGCTGTATACCAAATATGTACACAGGACCCTGTGGCTGGTCCCCATACTACTGAACACTTAGGATTTTTCAGGTCTAGACCTAGCCCTAACCCTAACAAGAAAACTTCATCATTCAGTAGGTGTGCCACTATTGATGTCACTAGTGGAACTGGTACTATATCTGAACTCTTTGGATCCAGCATGTCCATCTGGAACAGGGCAGACATTGCTGCCATTAAAAGTCAAACAGTTAAATTCCTTTTATACTATACTTATGGCCCTTATGTCATAACCTCTATCAATAATCTCTTCTGGGATTTAGAATCTGGACGTGTTCCAGATATTATCCATGATATGAGACTTGCTAAATGGTACTGCCCACATTGTAGGTCTACTGCTTGTATTATCATGTGTTTGTCCAGATCTGTTAATATGGAAATATAGTTTTAAGTCTAGGACTGTTAGTCAATGGAATAGATTACCAGAGGATGTGGTCCAGGCACCCAGTTTGGAGACTTTCAAGACCAAATTGGATCTTCATCTAATAGTTCTCCACTAAGGTCATCTCCACTGAAAGGTGTGGACAATATATACGGGCAAACACCTTCTATTGTCTTATACTCCTAGCATGAAACCTAGTATGAAATATCCCAATATCTCCTGCTAGAAATCTAGATTATGTCACACCCCATCCCAAGAGGGGCCCATGTTACACTGCCAACCGCTGCACCATCCATGACACTATGTTCATTACCTTCACTATTTCCTTGCCACGCTTTGATCCAGAGACTGCCATTTTTGACAGACTGGCCTCCATACACTCTCTTGGGCATCTTGATGAGGACATCTACTGAGAGAGGATTGACCTTCCACCTCTTCTGGTCTTCAGTCCCACCCTGGATACTTGGGTGGCACCTCATACAGACTGTTGTGCCAAAAAGGGATACTACTACTTATTGTATGTCGTTGTGATGTATTTGACATCATCAAGCCAGTTTGTGGATATTCACCAGACAGCATTGATTGGTCTTTTACTTTGGACTTGGATATTTCTTCAAATGATACTGGTAACACTAGCGCAACAGCATCTTCAGCTTCAACTACATCATCACCAGTGGGCAACACTGGATGTCTCTACCAGAACTATGCAGAAAAGGTTCATCGCTTCACTACAAGACTGCTGAATCAATCTTTCACCTGCCCAATTTGACTGCATAAATGGAAGATTCCTACAGTGAGAGTGTCATGTAATTCTGATGGTCAGTATTGTGCTGTTACTAATCACAAATCATTCTCATATGGGTTTAAAACTTGTGACATACAGTTTCCTAATTTCTGTTTTATTCCTCATCAAATTACTGTGATTGGTCATACAGTTATTACTCCTGTTCCCATCCCGGAACCTGACGTTACTGATACTGATCCCGAATATTTGCTTTCTCTATCTCAGTATTTACCTAATTTCAATGTCCATATTGATCCATTGACCTTGTTTCTTAAGACACTTTTAGATAGAAAGGATACCCATCTCATGTACATCAACAATAATATCTCCAAAGCTGGAGAAGCCCTTAACACCCTTATCCATGATAGTGATTTAAGCACCACACTTTCAAATACATGGTTAGTTAACTTTTAAAGGTTTTGTTATTGTACAACTGTTTTTGATACTCTTTGCTGTCTATGGTGCATGCTGAAACAACACCATGAACTCCTCAAGCTCCTTTATAAGGCTTGTGCATCAGGTCTGTAAATGATGGATTTTGCTCCCACTACTTACACGTAGTGTTGTGCACCACTGACAATATCTATTATGTTATATGCCTAATCAGTACTAATATTTAGGGCATTGGCACTTACCGTATAAGTGTAAGTTACCAGGGGTATTATTTATTGTGATCATTGCTAGTAATGCAAAAGTAACATGCCAAGATACATGTCTGTGTTCTTCATATATTCTTCCGAGAAGTCATTGTATAGCCTACACTGCCATCATGTGAATTTATGTAACACCACACTTATTTTCTGTTTTATGTGTAAGTCTTTGTTCTCATTTTAGCTGATTTTATACATTTTGTATATTTACAGATAACACTGTGGGAGCCACCTAACTTTTGGCCAGTAAAGCTTGTTTTGTATATCTAATTTACCTACAAAAGTAGTAGTTACCATAATAGTTACCATGGGGATTATCACCGTATATAACTTGCTGCATTATGTATTCTCACTGAGACCGTCTTCATACCCTGGGGTATTGGGAAACTCTGGCTCCCAGTATCTATTTGGTAAGACCTGTTTTAAGGGAACAAGTCTGCTTTTGTGTAATACATAGACAGTGTCAGCAGATAAGGGCTTATGGCCCACCCAGTCTGCCCATTTGAGCTTGTAAGTTCAGTTTGTTTTCCTAGAAGTCTGTTGCCCCTTAACCCTGACCTCCAGAATTCCTTTATGTCTATCCCATGCATTCTTAAATCCTGTGATTGTTTCAGCCCCCACCACTTCCTCTGTCAGGGTGTTTCACTTGTCCACCACCCGTTCTATGAAGAAATTCTTCCTCATGTTTCCTCTGAATCGTCCTCCCTCCAACTTCATCCCATGCTCTCTAGTCCTTGAACATCTTTTTTGCTTAAAAATAGTGTATTCCTGTACCCTGTTCCTCCCTGTAAGATACTTGTATGTCTCTATCATATCCCCTCTTTCTCCCTCCTCTCCTCTAGGGGGTACATGTTCAGTTCCTTCAACCTGTCTTCATAGGACTTGTGATGCAATCCATGCACCATCTTTGTTGCCCTCCTCTGAACCTTCTCTACCCTATGTCCTTACGTAGGTATGGTCTCCAGAACTGTACACTGTACTCCAGGTGGGGCCTCACTAGTGTCTTGTATAGTGGAATTATGACCTCCCTTTTCCTACTGGTGATGTCCCTGCCTATACATCCCAGCATCCTATTTGCTTTACCTGCTGCCTTGTCACACTGTTTCCTACTTTGAGGTCATCAGAGATGATAACCCCAAGATCTCTTTCCTGCTTGGTGCATGCTATACCTCACCCCAACTGATATATTGTGCCAGGGTTTTGTGCCCCATATGCATTATCTTGCACTTCTTGCATTGAATTTCAACTGCCAAACCCCTGACCATTCTTCAAGTTTCTGCAGGTCCCTTCTCATTCTGTCTACACCCTCTGGTGTGTCTACTCTGTTACAGAGCTTTGTATCATCAGCAAACAGTAAAATTCTACCTTCTAGGTCCTGCGCAATGTCACTGATGAAGATGTTGAATAGGACCGGTCCCAGCACTGATCCCTGTGGTACCCCACTGGTCATTCTTCCCTCTGAGGAGTGACAGCCATTTACCACCACCCTCTGTGTCCTGCCACCCAGCCAGTTACCTACCCACCACACTACTGTCCTGCCCACACCCATATTCCCCAGTTTGTGCAATAGCTTCTATGTGGCACAGTGTCAAAGACCTTGCTGAAGTCCAGATAGGCCATGTCCACTGCCCTCCCGATCCACCTCCCTAGTCACCCAGTCAAAAATTCAACGAGGTTGGTCTGACATGATCTCCCTGGTGAAACCATGCTGCCTTGGGTCCTGTAGTCCATTGACAACCAGATGTTCCACCAATCTCTCCTTCAGTAGTGCTTCCATGATCTTCCCCACTACTGAGGTGAGGCTGACTGGTCTGTAGTTCCCTGCTTCCTCTTTGTTCCCACTTTTGTATAAGGGGACTACATCTGTTGTCCTCCAGTCTTTGGCTACCACCCCTGTTTCCAGTGATCGGCTAAACAGGATAGCCAGAGGTTCAGCCACCACCTCTCTTAGTTCTTTAAGGACCCTGGGGTGCACCCCATCTGGCCCCATTGCTTTATCAACTCTTATTACTTCCAGTTCCTTCAGGACCCTTTCTCGTAAAGGGACTTGTGTCCATTTCTGCACCATTCTCACCCCTTGTACTCCCTTCAGACCCATTCCCGCCCCATTACCCTCCTCTTTCTCAGTAAAGACTGAGCAGAAATACCTGTTCAGTATGTCAGCTTTACTGTTGTCATCCTCCACGTGGCCCCCATCCTCCCCCTTCAGTCTCACTATCCCTCCCTTTGTCTTTCTTTTTTCACTTACTGTATGTACCTGTTACTGTTGTCATCCTCCACGCAGCCCCCATCCTCCCACTTCAGTCTCACTATCCCTCCCTTTGTCTTTCTTTTTTCATTTATGTACCTAATAAATTTATTACTGCATATGCCACTTGTCTGTTGTTTCTTCTGCTGGTTTACTACCGAGAACCTGAGAAGGGACTGACTCCTTGACACCTGGCTTCAAACAGTGTGTTGTGCTGGAAGAAGATGTCATGGCTAAACATATGTTGTGCCTGTACTGCCTGGGAATGACACAAGATGTTGCTGGTGGCGGCCTCTGCTAAGACAGTAGGACTCACCTTCTCCTTGGCCAGATGGCCAGTTGAGACCCTGAATTGTGGGTAAAAGGGTAGTCACAAGGTGGCCTCCACATTGGTGGGGCCATGGTGCAACTCACAGCAATGGAAGACTAGTGGCAGCTACGGCCATGGCATGCACCGCCTTGGCATTGCTTCTAGCTGGGGCCAGATTCAGAGTGTCCTTGACAGGGAAATTACGTGATGGTGTGTCGGGTGCTTGAGACCTTCAGGTAGAGCCCTGCTAGCCACAGTAAGGTGCACAACAGTAAGAAACACTGCTGTCTGTTATGGGACTGGGAGAAATCATTCTCCTCCCGCTCCCTCTACTCCCCTGGCTGCTTGATGGATATTGAGCACTCGGCATTTGGCCAAGTCACTTTTGGCAAAGGGAAGGGTTCTTAGCTCCATGGTACCCCTGTCAGGTTTGCCAACCTCAACAGCAGTCAGTCAGGTGGTTGAGATTTTTCTCGACCCCATCAACCCAATCTCCAAAACCCTGGTTATCCTGGTCATCACCCAGGAGGATGAGGAGTGATCAGTATCCCCTGCTATCCTTGCTTGAGATCAGCCTCCACCAGAGGTCATGCAGCCAAAACTGGTGCCAGTGATATCACATCCCCAGTTGCATCTCTTCAGCATCAGCCCCTGGATCGATGGTCAAGGTTGAGGTACAGGTTGAGGTCAAAGGGCTCCTCAAGTTCTTGCTCCTGCTTGACTGGGAGGCATTGTCATCAACGCACCTTGTCATTTTCATCTTTGGATGAGGAGAGGCTCTGCTGACTGATGCAGCAGTGCTATGAGGAGCTCCTGTAGCAGTAATGGGCCTTGGTGGGCCCAGTTAGGGTTCTACCCCTGATCCATATGGTCAGCTAGCTGGTGCCTGTCAAGCCCACATCAGTCCACCTAAGACAGTTATCTCTGTCATGTGTCTCTCCATCATTGTTGGTGGAATTGCCACCATAGCAGCCTGGGGGGGGAGCTTCTGTGAAGGACTTCTGTCCAGGAACCAACATTCCAGGCTGGTTGCCAGTGGAAATTACCCACACTGCTGATTCCAGCATGGTCCATGATGGTAAGCAGCCACAGGCCTTCTCTCAAGAGTCCTCTGGCAACTCTGATGCATCCTCCATGCAGTCTTCGAGTATGTATAAGTTAGACTGGTGATCAGTTGAGAAATTGACCACTGACCATGGGTTGGTGTCTTTTGGGCACTCCTCCAACTTATGTTGGAGTCCATGAATGTTCCTTTGGAGCCAGGTCAGAAGAGGGCCAAACACCCTTTCACTGACACCCTGGATAAGGACAAATCCTGGAGGATTGCTTTTCCCATAGCCAAGGCCATTCTAGGACCAGCTCTGGATCTTTGGCAGCATCCAGCCTCCTGCCCGGCACCCTCAACCCATATGGTTCACAAGTATGTGGTCCCTACCAGCTCCTTGTCTGGATTTTATGACCATCTCTCAGCCAAGGGTCTGGTCTCTGATTTTGTTTTCCATAAATCTGGCAATACTGGGGACATGGACAGGCCCAACGACAAGGAGTCAAAGAAGCTTGACCACATGGCTAAGAAAGTCCATGCAGCATCCTCCCTTGGTCTCCATCAAGTGAGCTATGCCTTGATGATGGCCAATTTAGGTCTCTCTCTGCTGGGGGAGGCTCAATAATGTCCTTCCTTACTTGCCTACCGACAAGCAGCTCCCAGCAGAGGTAATCTGAGACCAAGGTCAAGTGCTGCCTAAACACCAACTCCAGATGGCCTTGGACATTCATGATTCCTGCCTCTGTGGCCATGGCAGCAGCTGTCATGATGCACTGCAGGGCCTGGCTGAGGATCTCCACCTTCATGGCCAACACATAGAAACACAGAATTTGACAGCAGATAAGAACCACTTGGCCCACCCTGTCTGCCCATTTCCCTATCTGATGGATAAGCTGCAGATTCTAGTTAATCAACAACTTACTTCCTCCTGCCCCCCACTAGAATTGTCTTATGCCTGTCCCATTCATTCTTGAATTCTCCCACTGTTCCTGACTCTACAACCTCCTCAGGAAGGCTGTTCCATGCATCCACAACTCTCTCTGTGAAAAAATACTTTCTAACATTACCTCTGAGCCATCCCCCCTCTATCTTCAAAGTGTGCCCCCTTGTTCTTGCACACCTCTTCTTCTGAAAGATACTACCATCTTGTACCTTGTTAATTCCCTTGAGATACTTGAAAATTTCCATCATGTCCCCCCTCTCTCTCCTTTCCTCAAGGGTATACATATTAAGCTGTTTTAGTCTCTCGTATGTCTTCTGGTGAAGACCTTGCACCATTTTGGTTGCCTTCCTCTGAACAGCCTCTACTCTGTCTATGTCTTTGCAGAGATGGGGTCTCCAGAACTGCACGCAGTACTCCAGATGGGGTCTCACTGTCTGTAGAGAGGGATAACAACTTCCTGTTTTCTACTGCTGATGTCTCTCCCTATGCAACCCAGTATCCCCCCAGCCCTCCTTACTGTCTTCTCACATTGCTTGCCCACCTTTAGGTCATCTGATATAATTACTCCTAGGTCTCTTTTGATTTTTGTTGTTGTTATTAACTCTCCCGCCATTGTGTACTCTTCTCCTGGGTTTTTGTTTCCCAGATGCATTACCTTGCACTTCTTTGCATTGAATCTGAGATGCCAAGTAGTGACCATTCCTCCAACCTTGCCAAGTCCCTTTTCATTCTTTTCACCCCACCTTGTGTATCAACCCTGTAGCAGATCTTTGTGTCATCTTCAAAGAGGCATACCTTTCCTTCCAGGTACTCTCCAATGTCACTTATAAAAATATTAAAGAATACAGGTCCCAGTACCGAACCCTGCGGTACCCCACTAGTTACCCTCCTTTCTTCACTGTGGACTCTGTTTACTATTACCTTTTGTGTCCTGTTGTCCAGCCAGTTTTTTATCCAGGCTACCACCTTGGGACCCACTCCAAGGCTGGCTAACTTGTATATTAATCTTTTTTGTGAGACTGTGTCGAATGCCTTGCTAAAATCTAGGTAGGCCATATCTACATCCCCTCCCTGCTCTACTACTTTGGTCACCCAGTCAAAGAAATCTATCAGGTTCATCTGACATGAACTTCCTGCTGTGAAACCATGCTGCCTTGGGTCCTGTGCCCCACTGGCCTCTAGGTACTCAACAATTCTTTCCTTCAGAAGTGATTCCATCATTTTCCCTATCACTGAAGTCACTGAACACTCAGTACAAGCTGGCCAATTTCCCCTTCATGGTCACTGACATCTTTGGTCTAGGGGTGGATGGGCATCTCATGAGGATTGGGAAGTCCAGTGCCACCCTGGATTCTGTGGATTTGTCCTGTAAGGATCAGAAAGGCCCAAAACAAAAGAAGGCCTTTCAATTTGGCCCTTTCAGTTGCAGCAGTGGCCCCAGTCAGGGCTATTCCAAGCCTGGCTCCTCAAGGCCAAGTTCTTTGGCCAGTGGCCAAAAAAAGGCAGGGGCAGGGGTAGGGGAAGTGGTGCCCTCCTAGCCTCAGTGGCTGGTGCCCCCTCTAAAGCTGCCCGTGACAGATCAAATACAAGTATAAAAATCGTTATTGTTCAGCTTAAAAGTTATTATAATACACTAAACATTATCTGAAATATCCAATATAAAAACAATTGTATCATTCTTAAGAGTACATTCCATAAATATAGTGGTAGATAACATTTACAAATTAATTCCTTATATTTACACAACAGTACAACTCATCAATATTGCACAAATCCTTAGACTAATATGCCCATTTAGTCTATTCCTTATGAAAATATGGTCAACAGGAATTTGGAGAGAGGGGTGCAGCCCCCCATATGTCGAATGGGAAGAACACCCTTCCCCCCTCAGCTAGCAGTCAAACAGGAGTTCTGCATGTTTGCAGTTCATTTGCATCACCAGGTAAGGAAAAAAATCCAGCTCCCCATATGATGCACAGGGGAAACGCCAGACCTTACCCAACAACTAGCACACTGAAATCCGGCCAATGGAAAATCATGTACACAAATGCTCACAGTCTGGGAAACAATATCCCAGACCTGCAGGCAATAATGACAGAGGCTAAACTGGACATAGTAGCAATTAGTGAGATGTGGTTTGCCAGTAACCATACTTGGGAGACTTCAGTACCTGGCTATGTACTGTTCAGAAGAGACCGAAATGCAAAAAGGGGGGGGCGGTGGAGTGGCCCTGTATGTCAATGAAAATATCAAAGCTACAGAAATTCAGAATGCACATAAGGAGCCAGAAGAACTGTGGGTCACCCTGGAAACAGGAAATGGGACAGCCATAAGAACTGGAGTGTTCTACATGCCTTCAGACCAGGGGGAGGACACAGACACATTACTATTAAAAGATATACAAAACATAACAGCTAAAGGGGAGGTTCCGATAATGGGAGACTTCAACATGCCAGATATAGGTTGGTCAATACCAGCAGGATCATCTGCCAGAACTAGACACATGGTGGATTCCCGGAAGGGGAAAAGCCTTAAACAACTGGTACAACAATCCACAAGAGACAGGGCTATCCTAGATCTAGTTCTAACAGTGAAAGGATCACAGATCTCCAGGTAGAAGGTCACCTGGGGGCCAGTGACCATCACATGGTAAGGTTCAATTTGGCCACTACAACTAAATCATCCTATCCCAAGGCAAAAATATAGGACTTCAGAGGAGCTGGCTTTGATAAGATGGCCAACAGAGTTAAGCTAGCCCTGGCAAAAAGAAATACAGGTGAGGAGGTACAGGCAAAGTGGGCAAGCATTAGGGATGCAATACTTGAAGCAACATCCCACTGTGTTAGAGAGAGAAGGAAGTGCAAAAGAAGAAGGAAACCACTTTGGTTCTCAAAAACAGTAGCAGAAAAGGTCAGAGCCAAAAGGCTGGCCTTCAGGAAATATAAAGGAACAGAGCGGGATGAAGATAGGGAGGCATACCAAACTTCTCTAAGGGAAGCAGGGAAGGCAGTAAGGCAGGCAAAGGCCCAAAATGAGGAAACACTAGCACAGACAGTAAAAGAAGGTGACAATACTTTCTATAGATACATTAGTGAAAGGAGAAAGTCCAGAGGGGGTATTGCTAAGATCAAAGGAGATAAGGGGGCATGTGAAGAGGAGGAGGACCATGTAAAAGCATTTATCCTAAATAGATACTTCTGCTCAGTATTTACTGAAGAGAATGTAGGGCACAGTATACAGCTCAGCACCATGGACACAGGGGGGAGGGAGGTGAGCACTAGTCCCTTCACAAAAGAAAGGGTTCTACAAGAGCTGCATAAGCTCAGGGTGGACAAGACAATGGGGCCTGATGGCATACATCCCAGGGTACTAAAGGAGCTAAGGATGGAACTAGCAGAGCCATTATCAGAACTGTTTAGTGAGTCTCTGAGCACAGGAGAGGTCCCAGAAGACCAAAGAAGGGCTCATGTGATCCTGCTCCACAAGAGTGGTAGCAGAGAGGAGGCAGGGAACTACAGACCAGTCAGTCTTACCTCAGTAGTGGGCAAGATTATGGAGGCACTCCTTAAGGAAAGGATAGTGCAACACCCAGAATCCATAGGAGCACAGGATCCAAGACAGCATGGGTTTACAAAAGGAAGGTCCTTTCAAACTAATCTCATAGATTTCTTTGACTGGGTAACCAGAGTGGTGGATCAAGGGTGAACAGTTGATGTCACCTACCTTGACTTCAGCAAAGCTTTCAATACTGTTCCACATAGAAGATTGATTAATAAGCTGGGTAGGCTCTGGGTGAGTCAGAAGTTGGTCAACTGGGTGGCAAACTGGTTGACGGGCAGAAAACAGAGTGGTGGTAAATGGCATACAGTCAGAAGAGAGCCAAGTAACAAGTGGAGTATCTCAGGCATCAGTCCTGGGGCCAGTTCTCTTCAATATCTTCATCAGCGACATTGCAGATGGACTGGAGGGTAAGGTTTGTCTGTTTGCAGATGACACCAAGATCTGCAACAGAGTAGATGATCCAGAATGGGTGGGCAGAATGATAAGAGATCTGGATAAACTAACAAAATGGTCAGAAGAGTGGCAACTGGGGTTTAATGCAAAGAAGTGCAAGATCATGCACATAGGGAAGAGAAACCCTGAAGCCACCTATAGGCTGGGAGGGGAGTTGCTGTCAGTCACAAGGTAAGAAAGAGACTTGGGAATCATCATCACCGATGACCTGAAATCATCTAAGCAGACCACTAAAGCAGAAGGTAAGGCTAGGGGGATGTTATGGTGTATTAGTAGGGGTATCACAAGCCAGAAGAGGGAGGTAATAATCCCTCTTTACAAGACACTGGTTAGGCCCCATCTGGAGTACTGCGTGCAGTAGTGGAGGCCACACCTTCACAAGAACATTGACCAAATTGAGGCAGTCCAGAGAAGGGCAACCAAAATGGTGCAGGGACTGCATCAGAAAACATATGAGGACAGATTAACAGAGCTCAATTTGTATACCCTAGAGCAAAGGAGGGAGAGAGGTGATATGATCAAAACATTCAAACGCCTTAAGGGCATTAACAAGGTGAAAGAGTCTAACATGTTTCAATATAAGAAAAATAGCAGGACAAGAGGACACAGCATGAGATTAGAGGGAGGCCGATTAAGAGGTAATGTGAGGAAGTTCTTTTTCACAGAAAGGGTGAAGTATACATGGAATGGCCTACCTCAGGAAGTGGTGGATATGGAGACAGTGCAAGGCTTCAAACAGGCATGGGATAGGTATAAGGGAGCAATACAGATGAGTATGACTAGATAGGCCATTGACAGAGCATAGGCCGATGGCACATTTATAAGGTAGAAAAATAAATGGGTAGACTGGATGGTCCTTGCAGTCCTTATTTGCTGTCAACTTCTATGTTTCTATTTAGCTACTTTTTCTAATGCAATCTTTTCCTGGCAGGTGAGATATTCTATAATCCTTTCAGGGGAGAGACTGAGGCCATTCAGCAACCCACTCAACCATTTTTCTCTGTTTTTATTAAAAAGAGGACACAGTAATACAACATGTTTTAAATCATCTTTTAGTGATTTCCCACAGTTACGATAAAGGGTCAAAACATTATTTCGTTTTTGACTTTACTGAATATATTGTGCGTTATAACTTTCTATTCTAAATCTAGTGTAAGCTCTTCTTGATTTAGGTCAAGTCAAATGTGACAAATAAGGCTCAAATCCCCAAACAGTTTTAAAATGCTTATAGTCACTATGTAATCTGAATTGAGCTAACTGAAAGAATATCTGATTTATATCCAGGTCCCATAGTCTTTGCTTTATTGTATATGCAATCTTCTCCCAATGTCTAATACAAATATTGTGTAATAAATGTCCCAAACCAGAAGGTAGAATGGTATTTTGAATTAACTGAATAAATGGATTTGTATATCACAAGTTTACCATCCTAATCCCTTCCTTTAAATACATTCTAGGAAGACGATAGTGCATAATTTGTCTCTCCTTAATTAACGAAATCAGTGAATGCTGGCCAAGTTCCAATTTAAGAATACAGTTCAGAGTGCCATGTGGTAACATCAAAATATAACAATATAATTTGTTAAGTATAATTTCCAATGGATTAATTTGAATGAAACCCTATATTTCGGTTGCATAAATCATACTAGCTCTTATTTTGTCATTTAGACCTCTCAAAATCCCTTTAATTGAGGTCTTCCCCATTTTAGCATGATATATTTTAAATGCATTAGTTACCAAGGACATCTTATTTTGTATAATTTCCAAATGTTTATTCCAATTCAGATTATATGAAAATCGAACCCCCAGATAATCATAGCTATTTACTGCCCCTATTTTATCTCCATCTATTTTAAAATTTGAGTTCTGTCTAGGTTTACTTCCAAAGATTGCAATTTCTGTTTTATTCAGATTTATCTTCAAATTTCTATGTTTGAAAAGGGTTTCAAAGGATTTTAATTTCCTCTGTAGACCCAGTGCTGAAGTGGACAGTAAAACCAGATCATTTGCATATGCCAAGCTGTCTATTCTATGCTCATTTATTTTTGACACATGGAAATATAAATTTTTGATATTATGTAAGATGGAATGAATGTAAATATTAAAAAGATTGGGGGCCAAAATGCAGCCCTGCCAAACCCCAGTATTAGTTTGAAATATGTCAGTAACCTGCTCGTACTGAATGTATTGAATTCTGACACATGTATGATCATGTAGTCTGATTATAGTGTCCAAGAGAGTCTTCTCAAGCTTCAGTTCCTCTAGTGTGGCCCAAAGAATCTTCTTACTAATACTGTCAAATGCTGCAGAAAAATCCACAAAGCAGCAATATTATTTTGTTTTCTGTACAGGGCCATTATAAGGGAATAACCGGGACTTTTTTCCCGGGCCCGCCTGAGCAGTGCTGATATAAGTATTTTTAATTTTTTTTATTTGTCCCTCCTGTCGTCCTTTTCTGAAGATGCCCACTACAATGAAGATGCTATCGGCGTGGTGCCACTGTAAAACCTTTCTTTGCCATCCAGGTGGGGGAGGGGGGTTATGTATGCATCAGTCCTACCATTGGACTGTTGCATAAATAACATCCCCCCCCACTTGGACAGCAAAGAAGAAAAAATTACTCACCTTAGTTATGTTGTTTCTTCTAATGAAGTCTTGCTGTATTCTGACAGTAGCAGTGAGTCCCAACCTTCGAACTGCCCCAGAGTTGAAAGAGTTAACTTTCCATGCCAGGCATGGAAAGCTGAGCTCGAGCTCGGTTGAGACTCTGTCTGTTGTTGTTTAAACTCAAACTGTCAGATCTTTACGAGCAAACTCACTAAGGTCCTTGTTGGAAGCTGTAAACCTACACTAGCCAACTGGCTACTAAACATAAAAACACATTTTTTTGGTCCCAAAACAAAGACTCAGGTCAGGAGACCCAAAAAATGAAAAACACAACACCAATTCACCCAAGAAAGGGAGTGAAAACAACAAGGTGGGCATCTACTGAGTGCCAACACTGCCACTGCCCACCCACATCCCAAAACAGAGGTTCTGAAAGGAGCAGTCGGGGGGAAGGTTAGAATACAGCAAGACTCCATTAGAAGAAACAACATTACTAAGGTGAGTAATTTTTCTTCAAACAACATGAAGTCTTGCTGTATTCTGACAGTAGCAGACTACCAAGCAGTACCTCCATGGAGGAGGGACAGAACCTACTTAGGAAATAGGATCTGAAGCATAGCTGTGCCAAACCGAGCATCGCTCCTAGCCTGGATATCCAGGAGTAATGCTTGGTAAAAGTGTGAACTGTTTTCCAGGTAGCTGCTTGACAGATCTCTAGAATAGGGATATCCCTGGCAGCAGCCAGGGAAGCAGCTGTACCTCTGGTAGAGTGAGTCCTCAGGCCTGAGGGTGGAACCTTACCCAGTTTTTCATAAAATTGAATACAAGAGACAATTCACCTGGCAATGGATCTTTTAGTGGCAGGTTTCCCTTTACCAGCCTCACCATAAGTAAGGAACAGTTGGAGGGAGTCAAACCTGTGATCCTTGGTGCATTCTATGTAGTAGCTAAGGGCTCTTTTCACATCTAAACTGTGGATTCTCCTCTCACCAGAGGAGGAATGGTCAGTGAAGTACACAGGAAGAGACATAGATTGATTAAAGTGGAAATCTAAAACCACCTTAGGCAAAAACTTCCTGTTAGTCCTGAGGACCACCTTATCTTTAAGAAAGGAGATAAAATCAGGCTCCACTGACAAAGCTTGTATCTCACTTATGCGTCTGGCAGAAGTGATGGCTACCAGAAACACAGTTTTCCAAGTCAAGTACTTAAGCTCTGCTGAAGACAAAGGCTCAAAAGGGGGTTGCATAAGCTGAGCAATGCAAACACTAAGGTCCCAAGCAGGGGCAGGGTCCCTGAAAGGAGGGTTGGTGTGAAGCAATCCCTTGAAAAACTTGGAGAATACAGGGTGAGCTGAAAGAGAAGAGGGCTTACCTGCTGAAACAAAAGCAGAAACAGCTGCCAGATGCACCTTCAGTGTAGCTGGTCTAAGCCCCAAGCTATTTAAATGGACCATATAATCAAGGACTGTGGGCAGATCAGCAGACTCTGGGGAAATATGCTTTCCAGAGCACCATATGAAAAATCTTTTCCACTTGGAATTATAAGTAGCCCTGGTGGAAGGTTTCCTAGAAGCCTTCAGAATGACCATTACGCCTTGGGAGAGGTGTAAATCAGCAAACTCTAACTCTTCAAGAGCAAGGCCTTGAGTTTGAGAGATTTGAGATTCGGGTACCAAACCCTCCCCTGAGCACAGGTTAACAGGTTGTGATTCCTGGGAAGACACAGGGGAAGATGGACTGCTAAGGACAGTAGGAGTGGATACCAAGGCTGTCTGGCCCAGTTTGGAGCAATCAGGATCATCTGGCAGGGTTGAGATCTGATTTTGACTAGCACTTTGAACAGGAGAGGAAGGGGGAAAGCATACAGGAACCTCCCTTCCCAACTGAGAACTAAGGCATCCAGGGGGACTGAGCCCAACACTGGGGGCCTGCAGCAAAAAGGGAAGTTGGTGATTGTCTGGGGCTGCAAAAAGATCTATCTGTGGGGTGCCCCATCTAGAAAATATCACCTCCAAGACCAGGGGATCCAGTGACCATTCGTGATGGCCCTGGGATATCCTGCTGACAGCATCTGCCAGGACATTGTCCTTTCCTGGAAGGTGAACTGCTGTGAGGGAGGTGTTCAGGGAATACGCCAGAGACCACAACTTCATTGCTTCTGTGCACAAGGCCGTAGACCGAGTGCCTCCTTGCTTGTTGATGTACCACATTGTGGTGGTATTGTCTGTTCTGACCTGGATAACTTTGTTCTGAACAGATTTGGAAAAAGCTTGAAGTGTTAGAAACACTGCTCTGAGTTCCCACAGATTGATGTGAAGCAGAGATTCCTGAGGGCACCACAACCCCTGGGTGGTCAGGTCGCCCAAATGAGCCCCCCATCCCGAAAGGGAGGCATCTGTAGTAAGGATTAAAGAGTGAGACTGAGTGACAAAGGGGACTCCTTGTCTCAGATTGTTCTGATCCTGCCACCACTGTAGGGCCTGGATCAGGGTTCGAGTCACTGGGATCAATTTGGTCAGAGGGTCCTTCCTTTGAGACCAAAAGGCTCTCAAATGGAACTGAATGTCCCTCATCTGAAATCTTGCTCCCTGCACCACTGCTGTGGAAGCAGCCATGTGCCCCAGGAGCTGTAGAAAATGCCTTGCTGGTTGAGACACCTGCAGGGTGAATGAGGAGGCCAGAGAGATAAGGGTCCTTGTCCTGTCCAGGGGAAGGAAAGCTCTAGCCTTTTCAGTGTCTAGCTCTGTACCTATGAAGGTGAGGAGCTGGACAGGCTCTAGAACTGACTTTGAAAGATTCAGAAGGAAACCCAAAGAGGTGAGCAGTTGCTGAGTTATCTGTAACTGTAACTTGACTTGGTCTGGGGACTGGCCTACTAAAAGCCAGTCGTCCGGGTAAGGGAAGATGGCAATCCTTCGCCTTCTTAGAGAAGCAACTACTACTGCCAGGCATTTTGTGAATACCCTTGGAGCAGAGGTCAGACCAAAGGGCATTGCTCTGAACTGGTAATGGCCTGAGGCCAGCTCGAACCTGAGGTACTTTCGATAGGAGCTTCTGATGAGAATATGGAAGTAGGCATCCTTGAGGTCCAGAGACACTAGCCAGTCCACTGGCCTTAGAGAGGGTAGAATTATTCCCAGAGTTACCATTTTGAATTTCAGTTTTAAAAGGTGCTTGTTTAAGTATCTGAGATCCAGGATGGGTCACCATTCTCCTGTCTTTTTGGGGGTAAGGAAGTACCTGGAGTACAACCCTTTGCCCTGGTGTAGGGTGGAACCCTTTCCACAGCTCTGAGAGCCAGGAGGAAGAGCCTCTGCCTCTAGGGCAAGTGCCTCTGAGGGGTTTGCAGGTGGAAGGATCTGGTTCTCAGCTTTGAAATCTTTTGATGCTGAGAACCAGTCCCTGGCTTACTACTTCCAGGACCCACTTGTCTGATGTTAGAGACTTCCAGTCCTGGACAAAGTAAGCCAGCCTGCCCCCTACAGGTGGTGGAGAATCGGCCCTGGCAAACCCATCAGGGTGCCTGTTTGGCAGGGGGTTTAGGCTGAGGAGTGGTAGCAGGCCTGCTTGTACCCCTTCTGCCTCTCCCTCTAAAGAACCCCCTCTGAGCGTAGGCATAAGAGGAGGCCTGGACTTGGTAGAAAGGCCTATGAAAAGGCCTGCCCCTGCCCCTGGGATGCTGCCTTTGAGGAGTGGCCTGCCTTTCCTAGGCCTGGGCACTCCTGTAGGTGGTCCTATACTCGTCCATTTTTTTCATGTAATTCTCTGTTTGCTCCCCAAACAAAGAATTACCAACAATAGGAAAATCCATGGCCTTAGTCTGGGTATCCTGTGACAGGCTAGTACATCTGAGCCAAGCCATTCTGTGAAGTGCCACAGATGTAGCCATGACTCTTGATGACACATCATTTGAGTCCACTGCAGCATGGAATTGCACCTTGGATGCCTCAATACCATCAGCAGCCACCTGCTCCAGCTCCTTGGCAAGCTGGCCAGGGACCCGTTTTGCTAAAAGCCATGACAGTGTCCCATCTGGATTTCTGATACCTAGCAACATAAGCCATATAATTGGCATATCTGAGTCCCAAGGATGCTGCCATGTACTGTTTCTTTGCCATGGCATCAATCCTCCTGGAGTCCTTGTCTGGGGGGTGTGAAGCCAAGGGAATATTTGCCTTGTCACAGGCTGCAGCCTGCACTACCCCAACATGGGTGCATTGTTGTGTAAGGAGCTCTGTATCTGAGCCTGACAATGCATACCTCTTGTCCATTCTTTTATCCACAGGAGGTATAGTATTAGGAGTCTTTAAAATTTTAAATGTCTGTTTCCCAAAAGATTTGTGCAAGGGAATAGACAGTCTCCTAGACTCTGGGATATCCATTATTTCCACAAAGTCAGGCTCCTCTTGGTCATCCACAGCTTCTTCCATAGGAAGCTGGAGGGTTTCAGCCACTTTTTTATAAAACATGAAATGAGAGGGGGACTCAGAAAGCCTAAGAGAAGACACTCCTGAAGGTCTGTCTGGGGAGGTGTCCGGGTCAATGGGCACATCCAGACTTTCAAATCCACATTCACTTTCCTCATACTCCTCTTCCTCCTCCTCCGGTTCATAATACTCCTCTAAATCATAATCTTGAACCGGTGGAACTGACCGAACCGAGCGCCTCCCTGATGGTGCCGGTTCGGTCGGAACCAGGGAAAGCGACTGGACAATTTTGATTGCTTTGGCTATTTCTTCAGCGGTTGGAGAGGAAAGTTTTGGCTCCACACCAGCTGATTTTTCCTTTCTAGTTCTCTTAGCTGGAACTGACTCCTCAGAATTGGATCTCCTTTTGCCCGAAGAAGTCTCGCCCTGGTCAGAGGGCACTCCTTCTGGTTTGGTTTGAACCGAACCAGGCTGGCCATCCTGTTCAGCGGACTTTTTGGCCTCCCTTTCCCTGAGCCTACCAACTCTCTTCTCTAGGGTAGCTGCAGGAAAATTTTTAAAAATCTGGCAGTCTGCATTGAGGTGGTCAAACCCCAGACAATAAACACAGGTGGTGTGGGGGTCAGTCTTAGCAAAGACTTCCCCACACACACTACAGTGTTGAAACCCAGTGGGCCCGGTTTTTCTTTTGGGTTTCTCAGACATTGTGCCAGTCCTAACCAAACTTACCCTTTTAATGGCAGTCCACCAGGCAAGACCCTCTTATCGGTTCCTGACCATGTCACGGGTCGTGGAAAAAAACGGAATAAAATCCATTTTTTTTAGAACCGATAAGAACTGGTAAACACACTCTAAAAGTACAATTTAAGATTTTCTAACAACTTGATCGGTTCAAACCAAACCGATGAACCGTTTACAAGTTCCACACAGAATAGAATTAGTATATAACCTATCTAGTACTCACAAATACCACAGACAGAGACTGAACCGACAGGTTACGGTTTAAATTCGGTCGAAAACCGAGAAAAACAGTACTTTAACCGACAAATTGAACCGAGCAGAAGGAGAAATCTCCGGAGCGACTGTTCAGTGAGGCGGAGTAAAGAATCTAACGGTTTGAGTTTAAACAGCAACAGACAGAGTCTCAACTGAGCTCGAGCTCAGGGTTCCACGCCTGGCATGGAAAGTTAACTTTTTCCTCTCCAGGGCAGTTCGAAGGTCGGGACTCACTGCTACTGTCAGAATATAGCAAGACTTCATGTTGTGTGAAAAAGATATTATAGTGGTCGGCCATCAGCGTCGCACAGACCCCTGTTAGACTTGATGACGTTTCCCTCCTGTCCTGTGCATCTGTTGTGAGCGGGAACAGTGCCTAGTGCAGCGCTACACCCTACTGTACATTTTCCTGAGTCAGAAGAGTCAAGAGCACAGTGATTTGGATTGCTTGAGTGTCGCTCTCTGTGTCGGTTTGCCAATCCATCCATCCACAATGATGACGAGGTCAGGCAGAGGCAGCCAAAGGAAAGCAAAAAGTCACTAAGTGAGTTGGGACGGGTCACCGCCGGAGTACATCAGGCTCAGCTGCTGCCCAGTAGTCGGGTCACAGGTCTTGCTTCATGCTCATAGTCGTCACCTCGTTGAGTAAGCATGGTGCCCACCACTTTCTACTCCCCAAATCGAATGTGACTGCGGTGTGTAGGTGACCCCACTCGTTCTGTTCACTCCACTGTCCTTGTCCAGACATCCATCCAGGTAAGTGTAAAAAAAGGAATAAAAAGCAGATTCATTGTGTGATTGATGTGTTATTGATAAGAAGAGGGTACTGGATGCTGCTCCCTTGTTATTCTCTCTCAGGTCTGCTTGTGTTGTAGTAATTTTCTTCTGAAAAGTAAGGTGGTACCTGCTGCTTCAGCAGGAGATAGATCATTAGCTGCTAATGATCCATCTCCTGCTGAAGAGCAGGTACCACCTTGCTTTTCAGGTGAAAATTACTACAAACAAAATAAATGGCACACAAGGTACAATCATAAGCAGGCTCAGCCCCACTAATAATTTAGACTTTTTTTCCCACTATTTTACTTTTTATCCTGCTGCAGCGCACACCCTCCACTCTGTGATCTGCTGCAGCATCCCCAGACTCACGCCCTCTGTAACCTGCTATGGTGGCTCCCCCAATGTGAAGGCAGCAATCCCCCCCACACACACACATATGTCTCCCCAAGCAGGTGCCAATTTTAAAAAAAACACCACTGTGCATGTGCCCAAAGAGAGCAGGGACTGTGATTTGGCAGCAGTGAGGACTCGAGCTGGGCAGGCACAAGAAGACAGTGTAACAGGCAGCAGAGTAAATGGACTCTGGAGAGCTGGCCACACTCAGTCAGTTGGAAGGACAGAAAGGCAAGACTCACATTTCTGCTCACAGCTTTCAACAGTGGACACTATACATTTGTTCCACCTCCTACCGCATAGTCAGGTTTAACGCTATTACTAGACTAGGATGTAAATGTCTTTCTGTTTCTGATCTCGAAATCTCTGCAGATTAGTTCAAGGTGCCATATGAGCCATGCTAAATGAAGCCTTTTTTATTGCTAGACATATACCACACTCATATTCTGAGCAGCACTGATCAGTGCTCCTGCGCAAGTGGGAAATAGCACTGAATCCGGAGTCCTGTCATGAAGGACTACTGGTCTGTAGCCTCAGAAGTAGAGTAGACTCAGTGAACATTGTGATGTTGATCCTGCAAGTGAGTTTTCCAATGATCCTGGGGCCTGGGTCGCAGCAGAAGTGGTTAAATTATGGTATGGATTATGACTGCAAAACTACTTGAAATATATACATTTTCTGAAGCCTTTGGTATCTGATATATGTTTTACTGTTACTTTGCAATTGTGTTGATCTTAACAAAAATGTATTTTTGTATAGTATTTGTATGTTGTCTTTGATTTGCTTGTTATTTGAACTTGTATGGTGCTCAGAGCCTTTTTGGGAAGGTTTGCCTTTGAAATAAAGCTGGTTGCACTGGATATAATAGGGAAGGAGGAAGTCACTGGATCACCAGCTATTACAAATAACTATTTTTAAAGAGCAAGTCATACCAAAGAGCTGCTTGTTTAAAGCACTAAATCAGCAAGTCTATAGAATTTATTTCACCCTGTCACCTTTAAGTAATTTAATTTAATTTCACTCGATCGCAACTTTCTTACTGCGAAAAACCCTGCGGTGAGGGGGGCCCAGGTCATGCACATGTTGCTGACCCCACATTTGGCAAACTGTGGTGATTCAGTATAATTGGGTTGGGGCGAGTGCTGGATATACTCCATATCAGCTGAGCCACAGAGGCCTCTGCTGTCTTGGACTCGGTAAGGAAAGTACTATTTTCCTCACTGCACTTGGGAGTCAATAACCAGATAATGTTTAACAAGATAACATAGCTTTACTAACAGATATTGGCCTGGAAAATAAATAATTATTGCAACCAGAAAACTGTGACCCAGATGCCATTTCTTAAGAAATAAAAACAATTTTGTGCTAAGTCCAAAAGGTTGTCCAGTATGGGATGCCCACAGCTTACTTCCTGTGGCAGGGCTCTCAAGGGAGAGACCAAGATCCACCTGAGACCCCAGCCAAGGCTTATATCTTGAGTATCATTCCGGTGGGGTCAAGGGGCTTCATTAAGCTTCTGTACCAAGGGTTTGTTCCTTAGGTTTCCCCCAGGAGTCATGGACGTAGAGTGACGCTAGTGCGGGTCATGCACACTTCCGCACCTGACCAACAGATGTTCCCTGTTGTCGCCGCCCAATACTTTGGTGGCCCCAGCCTGTGTACACCCAGTCTCCACAGGAGTCGCTAGCATGCTGGGATGCCACAATCCCCCACACCCCGTAGTATCCAAGTATTAATCGACTTGTTTCATTTGATAACACATTGGCTTTTTAACCAAGCAAGTACCCCGCAAATATGTTGCTTGCCATCATAACAAGTTATATTATACGCATTGTACTTTTTGGTGTAACTGAATACTGACTTTGATTTACAGCATGGAATTGTATTACTCAGTAACGAATGTTGTTTTAATTTTTGTGGAACATCATGCAGCCCACTATTGAAAATGTGCCTCAGATTAGTGGTGAATTTCCTTAATGAACATATTAAAGGGACACTGTCAACCCTTTTTTGCATCATAGTGTTTCTACTTGAAACCCTACATTTAATGATTGCTTGGCTTTTCTAAAATTCATTGATGTTGCTGGTTGTTTTATCTGTTTCCTTTTGTAGTAAAACTGAAACTCATGGCAACGGTGTGATTATAGTCAACCTTGTTTTGTTTACAGTCTTTGATCTACTCTTATTGCATACTTCCTGAACATAAGAAACATCCCTGTGCATCTAGAGCTGGACAGACTCACCAGGATACCCAGAAATTTCCAGGTAGGCCCCTCTGTTGGGTATCTGGCCACCTTCTAAATGCTGAGAATCATTTATTAGTTTGTTTTATTAAATGGGTATTTTGGACCCTGCAAGTAAATGTAAGATGACACAATACTAGTGCATCAAATTTAAGAGGAATACTGACATAGGTATTTCACCTTGGGCCCTCCATATTAATTTTTCACATGGCCCCTGTAGTAACCTTCCAGGTGGGCTCCTGTACCTCAGTCTGGCCCTGACTGCATCATGAGTGAAACATAGAACACAGAAGTTGACGGCAGATAAGGACCACAAGGCCCATCCAGTCTGCCCATTTCTTTTTCTACCTTATAAATGTGCCATCGCCTTGCTCTGTCAGTGGCCCATCTATTCATACCATTTGTCATTGCCCTTTATGCCTATTCCTATGCCTGTTTGAAGCCCTGCACTGTATTCATAGCCACCCCTTCTTGTGGTAAGCCATTCCATGCATCCACCACCCTTTCTGTGAAAAGAATTTCCTCACATTTCCCTTAATCGCCCCTCTAATCTCATGCTGTGTCCTCTTGTCCTGCTGTTTTTCTTATATTTAAACATGTTAGACTCTTTCACCTTGTTAATGCCCTTAAGGTGTTTGAATGCCTCGATCATATCACCTCTCTCCTCCTTGCTCAAGGGTATACATATTGAGCTCTGTTAATCTGTCTTCATATGTCTTCTGATGCAGTCCCTGCACCATTTTGGTTGCCCTTCTCTGGACTGCCTCAATTTGGTTAATGTCCTTCTGAAGGTGTGGCCTCCATACTGCACATGGTACTCCAGATGGGGCCTAACTAGTGTCTTGTAAAGAGGGATTATTATCTCCTCTTATGACTTGTGATACCCCTACTAATACACCCTAACACCCCTCTAGCCTTACCTACTGCTTTAGAGGTCTGCTTGGATGATTTCAGGTCATCAGTGATGATGATGCCCAAGTCTCTTTCTTCCTTTGTGACTGCTAGCAACTCCCTCCCAGCCTATAGGTGTCTTCAGGGTTTCTCTTCCCTATGTGCATGATTTTGCACTTCTTTGCATTAAATCCCAGTTGCCACTCTTCTGACCATTTTGCTAGTTTATCCAGATCTCTTCTCATTCTGCCCACCCCATCTGGATCATCTACTCTGTTGCAGATCTTGTGTCATCTGCAAACAGACAAACCTACCCTCTAGTCCATCTGCAAGGTCACTAATGAAGATGTTGAAGAGGACTGGCCCCAAAACTGATCCTCCGGTACTCTACTTGTGACTTGCATCTCTTCTGACTGTATACCATTTACCACCACTCTCTGTTTTCTGCCCATCAACCAGTTTGCCACCCAGTTGACCAACTTCGACCCACCCCGAGCCTACCCAGCTTATTTATCAATCTTCTATGTGGAACAGTGTCGAAAGCTTTGCTGAAGTCAAGGTAGGCGACATCAACTGTTCCCCCTTGGTCCACCACTCTGGTTACCCAGTCAAAGAAATCTATGAGATTAGTTTGACAGGACCTCCTTTGTAAACCCATGCTGTCTTGGATCCTGTGCCCCTATGGATTCCAGGTGTTGCACTATCCTTTCCTTAAGGAGTGCCTCCATAATCTTGCCCACTACTGAGGTAAGACTGACTGGTCTGTAGTTCCTTGCCTCCTCCCTGCTACCACTGTTGTGGAGCGGGATCACATGAGCCCTTCTCCAGTCTTCTGGGACCTCTCCTGTGCTCAGAGACTCACTAGACAGTTCTGCTAATGGCTCTGCTAGTTCCACCTTTGCTCCTTAAGTACCCTGGGATGTATGCCATCAGGTCCTATTGCCTTATCCACCCTGAAGCAAGCTCTTGTAGGACCCTTTCTTTGTGAAGAGAGTAGTGCTCACCTCCCTCCCCTGTGTCCATGATGCTAAGCTGTGGGCCCTGCCCTACCTTCTCTTCAGTAAATACTGAGCAAAAGTATCTATTTAGGATAGATGCCTTTACAGGGTCCTCCTCCTCACATGCTCCATTTTTTCCATTAAGCTTAGCAATACCCCCTCTGGGCTTTCTCCTTTCACTAATGTATCTATAGAAAGTCTTTTCACCTTCTTTTACTGTTCATACTAGTGTTTCCTCAGTTTGGGACTTTGCCTGCCTTACTGCCTTCCCTGCTTCCCTTAGGGCAGTTTGGTATGCCTCCCTATCTTCATCCCGCTGTGTTCCCTTATATTTCCTGAAGGCCAGCCTTTTGGCTCTGACCTTTTCTGCTACTGTATTTCAGAACCAAAGTTGTTTCCTTCTTCTTTTGCACTTCTTTTTCTGTCTAACACAATGGGATGTTGCTTCAAGTATTGCATCCTTAATGCTTGCCCACTTTGCCTGTACCCCCTCACCTGTGTTTCTTTTTGCCAGAGCTAGCTTAACTCTGTTGGCCATCTTATCAAAGTAAGCTCCTCTGAAGTCCCATATTTTTGCCTCGGAATGGGATGATTTAGATGTAGTAGCCAAATTGAACCATACCATGTGATGGTCACTGGCCCCCAGGTGACCTTCTACCTGGAGAGCTGTGATCCCTTCCTGTTAGTCAGTACTAGATCTAGGATAGCCCTGTCTCTTGTGGGTTGCTGTACCAGTTGTTTGAGGCCCTCCCCTGCAGGGAATCCACTATGTGTCTAGTTCTGGCAGATGTTCCTGCTGGTATTGACCAATCTGTATCTGGCATGTTGAAGTCTCCATTATCAGAACCTCCCTTTAGCTGTCATGTTTTGTATATCTTCTCAATAATGTGTCTATGTCCTCCCTGGTCTGGGGGCCTGTAGACAACCCCAGTTCTTATGGCTGTCCCATTTCCTGTTTCCAGGGTGACCCATAGTTCTTCTGGCTCCTTATGTGTATTCTGAATTTCTGTAGCTTTGATATTTTCATTGACATACAGGGCCACTCCTCTCCTCCTTTTCGCGACCTCGGTTCTTTCTGAACAATACATAGCCAGGTACTGAAGTCTCCCAAGTGTGGTTACTGGCTATGCTATGTTAGGGGCTGTTTTAATTCCAGGAAAGATGCAGTGGAAACTGATCGATTACTGTAAAAACATTTTTGTCTGGTGACACCAGTATGGTGGACAGTCTGTTTTTCACTTAAAAAGAGAATCAGAGTTAAACCACCAGCTATAGCAGCAATCTCTATAGAATGTGAGCAATCATAAAGTGTTTTTTTTTTAACTAGAAACAAGCTGAGGCCTAAGGGGGTTGACAGTGTCCTTTTAACAACACACAGCTTCCCTAAGCATTGCATCACTGTCTGGTTCAAGTTTTCATGAAATGGCTGTTGCTTTGATCTAATATTGGTCTAGCTTCAACATGGATATATCTGGATGGTGGACACCTCCAGATTAGTTCAACACCTTATTTAAAAGATTTTTGATGGGTGTTTACACTATGAAGGACCCTGTACAGCTATGTTGCCATTAAAGACACCAACTGCCCTTCCGAACAGTAATATTTTATTATCGTTCTTACTGATTTTTGCCCTTTTATCTCCAGACAAGCTCCAAGTCCTCCTGTCATTTTGTTCTGAGCCTGTATCTCACCTGAGGAGCCCTCATGGATATAACTCCTCTTAACCCTCACCCTTCCAGCCATTGCTACTGTAACCTCTAGGTGGCACTATCAGGTACCAGGGGCTACTACCCTGCCTGTATGGCTAGTGACAGGTAAAGGGGCCCAGATCTTATGACGGGTGCCTCCACCCAGAGGTCAGGGTTGGTAGTGGTTAACCTAGCTTGGGCACAGCCCTCTGGGACACTGTGACCCCCTTTCTCCCAGCAGTGGCCCACACAATATACAACAGTGACTTTTACAATACCCCTGATAAGCAAACCACTTACACTTGTGCTTGGCACTTAACCTCTGGACTGGTTCCTTCAACTGAACCCCCTGTAAAATAAGATGATGCAGTACAGTAGCCACAATGCAATAGCTTTAGCACAAACTGACACCACAGTCAAGGTAAATTTGCAGAAACAAACAGATCTGATTTTATTCAGGGAGCTGTAACAAGGAAGGGGCAAATCAGGTTAATTGGGTTAAACATATCAATAATCACAGTACTGTATATGCACTTAAGAGTCTCATATAGTCACACCTCTGGGTACCCAGGATGGATAAAGGGGCTAGCCAGGTTCGGTGCAGCTGGTTGGGGCCCTGTGATGGAAAAAAGAACATGCACACCCAAATTGTAATCCGGAGCCAGATGGCTCAGTTCGTGGAAAGAGAAGCACAAGCAAATGAGATGACACACTTTGATTTAATGAGAGGTGCAGGGAACTACCCTGATAATTACTCACGATACCTGGGCTAAACACAGGTAGGTTGATGGATGATCTCTCTGGGTTGCCAGAGGAAGCAGGGTCACTTTGAGGAAGGATCTTTCTGTGCAGCAAGGTACTGAGGCAAGACCCTCGTGGCAGAGCCTATCTGTGCCAGGCAGCATGGATTCAGTCCGATTGTGCTGGAAAACTACTTCCAGCTCTAGCACAGTTTACAGCAATTGGGAAACCAGAACGCGATCCCTTCCAGCACATAACACATTTATATGTAAAGAAAATTACTATATCAGGCCAGCTGCTCCTCGAACTCCGATGCAAAATACTGCAAAACCTGGGACACTCACAGCAGCTTCAGTCCCTGACAGGCTGATCGTTCTTCAGCAAAATCTTTGGTCTTCTACAGGCAAGCCTGGTTCCCACACTTCTTTCTCTTCAGAGACTTGGGATCAGCCTGATGAGCCCTCACTAACGGCTGCAGACCGACTTTAGGGCCTCCCACGTGCTTCCCACATGAACTACACACCACAACAGCACGGAGCTCCTTCTTCTCTCACAGTCCCCTTGCATCTGGCTTGCCAGCAACAGTTCAGGGCATTTTTTTCTACCACTAACCTAGAGAACAAGTAAGCCCCTCCACCCACCACTGACTCCTCAGAGCAGACACCACCAATTAAAATCACAGTATTGTATAAAAGCTATCTTGATGACAAATGAAATGCAACAGAATGGACACCTGCTTTGCTCCCTACAGAGACAGAGTGACCTGACCACACATAGGACCCAGAACCAATGGCTTTTCTCCAGTTTTGCTACCTCATCCATCAGTTGAAGCCCGCTACATCACAACACAAACAGTTCAAATGAGAAGTGGGATACAGGTATATTAGGTGCTACCAGCAACTCTTAATCTCTCCGGGTCTCGCGCATGAAACACCTGCCATTACGAACATACAAGGGGTCTATAAGAAATTAAATGGAAGCATCAGACAGTGCCCTCTACTTTACAACTTCCACCACACTGAAACAGTTCAAACAGATTAATGAAAAGTACAGGTGGTGCTACTGGCATCTCTTTGGCACTATCAGCATCTCTTCATCTATCCCACTCCATTCTGCTTCTGATTCTCATGCTCACTCCCTTCCAGGTTTGCCTCATGTATAAAGCACCTACCTTTATGACCCAATCACAATACTCTACAATATAAAAAAAAAGGTAAATCATGCTCCTGTTTCTGTATACTTCCTCCTATCAAGCGAAGTATGAACCTGCCATAACAGCTGCATCTACCAACTGAGGCCCTCAGCTGGCAAGCATGACAAGTAAAGTACAACAGGAACTACTTTAGAGCAAAAACAACTTTTCTACTTTTTTTAATTATTTTTTAAAATTCTTTTCAGAATTTAATTAAAATGATAACATAGTGCCCATTTTCTAAGCACAATAATACCCTCCAGGGTGGGTGGTATGGTAATACCTGGCCTTCTGGGAGCTGTAAGACCTCCGCCTGTAGACGTCAGGCCTCATAACAGCTCTGGATGGTAGTATAGACTAATACTATCCACCCTGTTGGGTATTGTTGCTACATTGTTACATTAGCAGTAGTAAAAGAGTCCCATTAAACAACCAGCAACACCCAATTCTATTTTTGAAGAAGGAATCAATCATACAATGTGTGTTATATAATAGACACATTATGATGATAAATGGTGTAACAAATGAACATGCTTTTCCAATATTACAGGTGTCATAAACAAATAGTGGAGGTTGACTGTCTGCCCACACTTGAAAGCCTCTGTGATCTCTTCTTCAGTTGTGCCCCAACGTGTTCTCCACAGCACATGAGGAAGACTGCCTAGTGTTGAAAGCCTGTTGTGATCTCCTTTCAAGATGTGTCCCAACGTGTTCTTCACAGTACATGACAGAACGAGAGTCAGCCTGAAAGCCTGTTGTGATTTCTTCTTCAAGTTGTGCCCTGTATTTCCACAGCACATGAGTGGAAGACTGCCTAGTCTTGAAAGCCTGTTGTGATCTCCTTTTCAAGATGTGTCCCAACGTGTTCTTCACAGTACATGACAAAATGAGAGCCAGCCTCTGAAAGCCTGTTGTGATCTTTTCTTCAAGTTGTGCCCCAACGTGTTCTCCACAGCACTTGAGAGGACAACTGCGTAGTCCTGAAAGCCTGTTGTGATCTCCTTTTCAAGATGTGTCCCAACGTGTTCTTCACAGTACATGACAGAATGAGAGCCAGCCTCTGAAAGCCTGTTGTGACCTCTTCTTCAAGTTGTGCCCAACGTGTTCTCCACAGCACGAGAGGAAGACTGCCTAGTGTTGAAAGCCTGTTGCGATCTCCTTTTCAAGATGTTTCCCAATGTGTTCTTCACAGTAAATGACAGAACGAAAGCCAGCCTCTGAAAGCCTGCTGTGATCTCTTTTTCAAGCTGTGCCCAATGTGTTCTCCACAGCACATGAGAGGAAGACTGCCTAGTGTTGAAAGCCTGTTGTGATCTCCTTTTCAAGATGTGTCCCAATGTGTTCTTTACAGTACATGACAAAATGAGAGCCAGCCTCTGAAAGCATGTTGTGATCTTTTCTTCAAGTTGTGCCCCAACGTGTTCTCCACAGCACATAAGAGGACGACTGCATAGTCCTGAAAGCCTGTTGTGATCTACTTTTCAAGATGTGTCCCAACGTGTTCTTCACAGTACATGACAGAATGAGAGCCAGCCTCTGAAAGCCTGTTGTGATCTCTTCTTCAAGTTGTGCCCAACTTGTTCTCCACAGCACATGAGAGAAAGACTGCCTAGTGTTGAAAGCCTGTTGTGATCTCCTTTTCAAGATGTGTCCCAATGTGTTCTTCACAGTAAATGACAGAACAAAAGCCAGCCTCTGAAAGCCTGTTGTAATCTTTTCTTTAAATTGTGCCCAACGTGTTCTCCACAGCACGAGAGGAAGTCTGCCCAGTGTTGAAAGCCTGTTGTGATCTCCTTTTCACGATGTCACCCAACGTGTTCTTCACAGTATATGACAGAATGAGAGCCAGCCTCTGAAAGCCTGTTGTGATCTCCTCTTCAAGTTGTGCCCCAACGTGTGCTCCACAGCACATGAGAAAGACTGCCTAGTGTTGAAAGCCTGTTGTGATCTCTTCTTCAAGTTGTGCCCAACGTGTTCTCCACAGCACATGAGGAAGATTGCCTAGTGTTGAAAGCCTGTTGCGATCTCCTTTTCAAGATATGTCCCAACATGTTCTTCACAGTACATGACAGAATGACAGCCAGCCTCTGAAAGCCTGTTGTGATCTCTTCTTCAAGTTGTGCCCATCGTGTTCTCCACAGCATGAGAGGAAGACTGCCTAGTGTTGAAAGCCTGTTGTGATCTCTTTTCTTCAAATTGTGCCACAATGTGTTCTCCACAGCACATGAGAGGAAGACTACCTAATCCTGAAAACCTGTTGTGATCTCCTTTTCAAGATGTGTCCCAATGTGTTCTCACAGTTCATGAGAACGAGAGCCAGCCTCTGAAAGCCTGTTGTGATCTCTTCAAGTTGTGCCCCAACGTGTTCTCCACAGCACGAGAGGAAGACTGCCTAGTCCTGAAAGCCTGTTGTGATCTCCTTTCAAAATGTGTCCCGTGTTCTTCATAGTACATGACAGAACAGAGCCAGCCTCTGAAAGCCTGTTTTGATCTCTTCTTCAAGTTGTGCCCCGTGTGCCCACAGCACATGAGGAAGACTGCCTAGTGTTGAAAGCTTGTTGTGATCTCCTCCAGTTGTGCCTCAACATGATCTCCACAGCACGAGAGGAAGACTGCCTAGTATTGAAAGCCAGTTGTGATCTCTTCTTCAAGTTGTGCCCCGTGTTCTCCACAGCACATGAGAGGAAGACTGCCTAGTGTTGAAAGCCTGTTGTGATCTATTTTTTTCAGTTGGGTGTCTTAACTTGTCTGTCTGTTCAAAAATGTATCACCATAAATTTGTTACCAGTAGCAGAAAGAAAAAAGGAAAGAGAAAAAGCAGAATCAGACCTGAAAAAAGTAAACCAATTCTGAAGTACCTTTTAGGTAATGTGCATGAAAATGAAGCCCAACAAGATATCCCTTCACATGAAGAAGCTGGAATGTCAGACTATGTCTAACAATATGGAGGTCGAAAAACATCTGTATCCATTGCGGCACCTCAAGGTCAATCCAGGAACATGAAGACACATGTGCCTCAAAACAGCTCCAGAATGATGACAGTGACTTGTGCTATGTCTCAAATGACCCTGGTCTGTGGCCAGAAATGTATCTGACATTGAGAGACAAATATTGTCAAATGTTTAACAATCCAATTTGATGTGAAGAAATTCAAGAATTCGATACCAGCTGATCCCGGGGCCGATAATTCCTTGAATATCTTTTGTACTTAAATCCTCAAATGGTTGTGAGAGGACACCGCAGATTGGTTAATGGAAGCAAAACTAAAGGAGCATTATTTTGTGTCCCATGCTTTTGTGTTTCCAGTGTCCTGATAAAAAATCAATCAGTGCACTGTGCAAAAAGAAAGTCTTAACCCAAATGACAAGTGGCATAAATTATTTGATAAGCTTCCAGAACATGAAATGAGTAGTGCACACCAGCATTGTTACTGGCAATGGAGAAACCTTCAACTTTCATTACAAGGTAAAGGTATTGATAGCCAACTGCAGAAACAAATACAGTCAGAAGCAGAAAAGCATAAAGCATTATTAGACTTTGATGCAACCTTGTTTCTACCATCAAGAAATTTGGCATTTCCATGGTGGTACTGCCAAAATTGGTGATGCACATAATGGTAACTTCTAGGTGTGCTGGAACTGATCTCGCACTATGATCCCATTCTGCATGTTCATTTAGAGAAGGTGAGGCAAAAGTAAGTCAGGGGTGAAAGAATGATGGCTCATTGCCTATCTTGGGAAAGTCAGAACGAGTTCATAGAGTTATGTGGTCAGCAGGTTTTGAACAGAATTCTAACAGATAAGTGAAGCCATCTATTTTTCTGTTATTTGTGATGCTACTTCAGACATCTCTCATACAGAACAGAATGTGGTTGTCCTTAGATATGTACATAAGGATCAAGATACCGAAGAATGGACAATTCATGAAAGGTTTCTTGAGTTCTTTGATTTCTTAAAAAAAGTGTTGAGGAAATTGAAGACATGCTGCTAATGAGATTGCAAAAACATGAAGTCGACATCGCTGATTGTCATGGACAAGGTTTTGACAATGGAGCAAACATGTCTGGAAAATATGGGTGCAAGCTCAGATTCACCAAAAGAACCCACTTGCCACTTATTCTCCATGTGCCTGTCATTCTCTGAACCTTGTGAGGATGCATGCAGCAGAATCATCCCCTGAGATCGCAACATTTTTCGGATGCGTAATTGGCTGTATATTTTGTTCAGTGGAAGCCCTGAGAGATGGTCTATTTTGAAAGAAAAACAGGTTGCTCGATCCACAGCATGTCTGAAACCAGGTGGAGTGTTTGAATCAAGGCACTACCCATTGCAAAATACCTTCCCAGCATTATGGAAGCTCTAGATTATATCATACAGTCCAAAAAGCTCTCTAATGAAGCACTGGCAGAAGCAAAGGGTCTGCTAATGTACTTCGAGTCATACAATGCAATTGTGCTTGCCACATTTGGATAAAAATTCTCCAAAGTTTTGAAGAGAGAAACTTGGGTCTTCAGTCTACAGCTATTTCACTAGACATAGAAGTTGCTAACATAGCTGAATTGAAAGAGGAAATGCAGTTCTTCAGGAATGAATGGAATGCCATTATTTCAGAGGCAAGACTAGTGGCATAGTCAGTGGATGTAGTACCCGAGTTTGACTTTGAAACAAACCAGCAAAGAAATGCAAGAGATTTCACGATGAAACCCAGATGAAGAAGACAGTCAAGTGCAGATGATAGATTCCATAACACAGTCTTCTATGTTACAATGGATAACATCATCAGCAAATTGTTGCAGATTTGAGTCTCTTATACAAATCTGCAATTACTTTGCTCCAGTTTTACAGTTGAAAAGCATGAATGATCAAGAAATAATTACATCTTGTGAGAAGTTAACCAATGAATATTCTCAAGACCTGACAAGTGCTTTTCTGATGAAGTTCGACATCTGAGAAAAATATACAGTGCCACTTTTCATAAACATTTAAAACCTTTGGCACTACTGAATGCTATCTACAGAATGAAAATAGAAACAATATTCAGAGAAATTTGTGTTGCAATTAGGATATTTTGCACCCTGCCTTTGACTGTTGCAGAAGGAGAAAGAGCTTCATTAAACTTTCAATCATCAAAATATTTACGATCAACTATGTCTCAGGACCGTTTAAGCAGCTTGACCATGCTGTCAATTGAGTGTGAACTTGCACGCAAAATTGACTTTAGAAATATAATACAAGACTTTTCAGACAAGAAAGCATGGAAACATTTGCTTCTCACAAGTTACACACAGGTCAAAGAAGTCATGAAGTGACTGACACCATGGCCCAGATATTCAAAAGGGTTGTGCATGGTGTAACAGTGTTGTGCCATGCACAACCCACTGATGTGCCCTGTGATATTCAAAGGGGAAAGTGCGTAATTAAATCCCGGCGCGCCTGGAGCGCTATCAGTAATGTATGCAGGCGCAGGTGGGGGTGTGATGCATACTCTGTACAGCCCGATATTCAGCCCAGGATGTGCAGAGCCATGCATGCTAACCCTACCTGAGCCAGCACAAAGTTAATCCCAAAAAGAGCAACAGCCACCATGGTGGCACCCCCATGCCCGATCAGGGCATTAGTAAATAAAGAAACCCAGTCTCCACAGGAGTCGCTAGCATGCTGGGATGCCACAATCCCCCACACACCCGTAGTATCCAAGTATTAATCACTTGTTTCATTTGATAACACATTGGCTTTTTAACCAAGTACTCGCAAATATGTTGCTTGCCATCATAACAAGTTATATTATACGCATTGTACTTTTGGTGTAACTGAATACTGACTTTGATTTACAGCATGGAATTGTATTACTCAGTAACGAATGTTGTTTTAATTTTTGTGGAACATCATGCAGCCCACTATTGAAAATGTGCCTCAGATTAGTGGTGAATTTCCTTAATGAACATATTAAAGGGACACTGTCAACCCTTTTTTGCATCATAGTGTTTCTACTTGAAACCCTACATTTAATGATTGCTTGGCTTTTCTAAAATTCATTGATGTTGCTGGTTGTTTTATCTGTTTCTTTGTAGTAAAACTGAAACTCATGGCAACGGTGTGATTATAGTCAACCTTGTTTTGTTTACAGTCTTTGATCTACTTTATTGCATACTTCCTGAACATAAGAAACATCCCTGTGCATCTAGAGCTGGACAGACTCACCAGGATACCCAGAAATTTCCAGGTAGGCCCCTCTGTTGGGTATTCACACCTTCTAAATGCTGAGAATCATTTATTAGTTTGTTTTATTAAATGGGTATTTTGGACCCTGCAAGTAAATGTAAGATGACACAATACTAGTGCATCAAATTTAAGAGGAATACTGACATAGGTATTTCACCTTGGGCCCTCCCATATTAATTTTTCACATGGGCCCCTGTAGTAACCTTCCAGGTGGGCTCCCTGTACCTCAGTCTGGCCCTGACTGCATCATGAGTGAAACATAGAAACACAGAAGTTGACGGCAGATAAGGACCACAAGGCCCATCCAGTCTGCCCATTTCTTTTTCTACCTTATAAATGTGCCATCGGCCTTTGCTCTGTCAGTGGCCTATCTATTCATACTCATTTGCATTGCTCCCTTATGCCTATCCTATGCCTGTTTGAAGCCCTGCACTGTATTCATAGCCACCCCTTCTTGTGGTAAGCCATTCCATGCATCCACCACCTTTCTGTGAAAAGAATTTCTCACATTCCCTTTAATCGCCCCTCTAATCTCATGCTGTGTCCTCTTGTCCTGCTGTTTTTCTTATATTTAAACATGTTAGACTCTTTCACCTTGTTAATGCCCTTAAGGTGTTTGAATGCCTCATCATATCACCTCTCTCCTCCTTTGCTCAAGGGTATACATATTGAGCTCTGTTAATCTGTCTTCATATGTCTTCTGATGCAGTCCCTGCACCATTTTGGTTGCCCTTCTCTGGACTGCCTCAATTTGTTAATGTCCTTCTGAAGGTGTGGCCTCCAATACTGCACGAGTACTCCAGATGGGGCCTAACCTAGTGTCTTGTAAAGAGGGATTATTATCTCCCTCTTATGACTTGTGATACCCCTACTAATACACCCTAACACCCCCTTAGCCTTACCTACTGCTTTAGAGGTCTGCTTGGATGATTTCAGGTCATCAGTGATGATGATGCCCAAGTCTCTTTCTTCCTTTGTGACTGCTAGCAACTCCCCTCCCAGCCTATAGGTGTCTTCAGGGTTTCTCTTCCCTATGTGCATGATTTTGCACTTCTTTGCATTAAATCCCAGTTGCCACTCTTCTGACCATTTTGCTAGTTTATCCAGATCTCTTCTCATTCTGCCCACCCCATCTGGATCATCTACTCTGTTGCAGATCTTGGTGTCATCTGCAAACAGACAAACCTTACCCTCTAGTCCATCTGCAAGGTCACTAATGAAGATGTTGAAGAGGACTGGCCCCAAAACTGATCCCTGCGGTACCCCACTTGTGACTTGCATCTCTTCTGACTGTATACCATTTACCACCACTCTCTGTTTTCTGCCCATCAACCAGTTTGCCACCCAGTTGACCAACTTCTGACCCACCCCGAGCCTACCCAGCTTATTTATCAATCTTCTATGTGGAACAGTGTCAAAAGCTTTGCTGAAGTCAAGGTAGGCGACATCAACTGTTCACCCTTGGTCCACCACTCTGGTTACCCAGTCAAAGAAATCTATGAGATTAGTTTGACAGGACCTTCCTTTTGTAAACCCATGCTGTCTTGGATCCTGTGCCCCTATGGATTCCAGGTGTTGCACTATCCTTTCCTTAAGGAGTGCCTCCATAATCTTGCCCACTACTGAGGTAAGACTGACTGGTCTGTAGTTCCTTGCCTCCTCCCTGCTACCACTGTTGTGGAGCGGGATCACATGAGCCCTTCTCCAGTCTTCTGGGACCTCTCCTGTGCTCAGAGACTCACTAGACAGTTCTGCTAATGGCTCTGCTAGTTCCACTTTAGCTCTTAATACCCTGGGATGTATGCCATCAGGTCCTATTGCCTTATCCACCCTGAGCTTAGCAAGCTCTTGTAGGACCCTTTCTTTGTGAAGAGAGTAGTGCTCACCTCCTCCCCTGTGTCCATGATGCTAAGCTGTGGGCCCTGCCCTACCTTCTCTTCAGTAAATACTGAGCAAAAGTATCTATTTAGGATAGATGCCTTACAGGGTCCTCCTCCTCACATGCTCCATTTTTTCCATTAAGCTTAGCAATACCCTCTGGGCTTTCTCCTTTCACTAATGTATCTATAGAAAGTCTTTTCACCTTCTTTTACTGTTCATACTAGTGTTTCTCAGTTTGGGACTTTGCCTGCCTTACTGCCTTCCCTGCTTCTTAGGGCAGTTTGGTATGCCTCCCATCTTCATCCCGCTGTGTTCCTTATATTTCCTGAAGGCCAGCCTTTGGCTCTGACCTTTCTGCTACTGTATTTCAGAACCAAAGTTGTTTCCTTCTTCTTTGCACTTCTTTTCTGTCTAACACAATGGGATGTTGCTTCAAGTATTGCATCCTAATGCTTGCCCACTTTGCCTGTACCCTCACCTGTGTTTCTTTTGCCAGAGCTAGCTTAACTCTGTTGGCCATCTTATCAAAGTAAGCTCCTCTGAAGTCCCATATTTTTGCCTCGGAATGGGATGATTTAGATGTAGCCAAATTGAACCATACCATGTGATGGTCACTGGCCCCAGGTGACCTTCTACCTGGAGAGCTGTGATCCCTTCCTGTTAGTCAGTACTAGATCTAGGATAGCCCTGTCTCTTGTGGGTTGCTGTACCAGTTGTTTGAGGCCCTCCCCCTGCAGGGAATCCACTATGTGTCTAGTTCTGGCAGATGTTCCTGCTGGTATTGACCAATCTGTATCTGGCATGTTGAAGTCTCCCATTATCAGAACCTCCCCTTTAGCTGTCATGTTTTGTATATCTTCTAACAATAATGTGTCTATGTCCTCCCGGTCTGGGGGCCTGTAGACAACCCCAGTTCTTATGGCTGTCCCATTTCCTGTTTCCAGGGTGACCCATAGTTCTTCTGGCTCCTTATGTGTATTCTGAATTTCTGTAGCTTTGATATTTTCATTGACATACAGGGCCACTCCTCCCCTCCTTTTCGCACCTCGGTCTCTTCTGAACAATACATAGCCAGGTACTGAAGTCTCCCAAGTGTGGTTACTGGGCTATGCTATGTTAGGGGCTGTTTTTAATTCCAGGAAAGATGCAGTGGAAACTGATCGATTACTGTAAAAAACATTTTTGTCTGGTGACACCAGTATGGTGGACAGTCTGTTTTTCACTTAAAAAGAGAATCAGAGTTAAACCACCAGCTATAGCAGCAATCTCTATAGAATGTGAGCAATCATAAAGTGTTTTTTTTTTAACTAGAAACAAGCTGAGGCCTAAGGGGTTGACAGTGTCCTTTAACAACACACAGCTTCCTAAGCATTGCATCACTGTCTGGTTCAAGTTTTCATGAAATGGCTGTTGCTTTGATCTAATATTGGTCTAGCTTCAACATGGATATATCTGGATGGTGGACACCTCCAGATTAGTTCAACACCTTGTTTAAAAGATTTTTGATGGGTGTTTACACTATGAAGGACCCTGTACAGCTATGTTGCCATTAAAGACACCAACTGCCCTTCCAACAGTAATATTTTATTATCGTCTACTGATTTTTGCCCTTTTATCTCCAGACAAGCTCAAGTCCTCCTGTCATTTTGTTCTGAGCCTGTATCTCACCTGAGGAGCCCTCATGGATATAACTCCTCTAACCTCACCCTTCCAGCCATTGCTACTGTAACCTCTAGGTGGCACTATCAGGTACCAGGGGCTACTACCCTGCCTGTATGGCTAGTGACAGGTAAAGGGGCCCAGATCTTATGACGGGTGCCTCCACCCAGAGGTCAGGGTTGGTAGTGGTTAACCTAGCTTGGGCACAGCCCTCTGGGACACTGTGACCCCCCTTTTCTCCCAGCAGTGGCCCACACAATATACAACAGTGACTTTTACAATACCCCTGATAAGCAAACCACTTACACTTGTGCTTGGCACTTAACCTCTGGACTGGTTCCTTCAACTGAACCCCCTGTAAAATAAGATGATGCAGTACAGTAGCCACAATGCAATAGCTTTAGCACAAACTGACACCACAGTCAAGGTAAATTTGCAGAAACAAACAGATCTGATTTTATTCAGGGAGCTGTAACAAGGAAGGGCAAATCAGGTTAATTGGGTTAAACATATCAATAATCACAGTACTGTATATGCACTTCAGAGCCTCATATAGTCACACTCTCTGGTACCAAGATGGATAATGGGGCTAGCCAGGTTCGGTGCAGCTGGTTGGGGCCCTGTGATGGAAAAAAGAACATGCACACCCAAATTGTAATCCGGAGCCAGATGGCTCAGTTCGTGGAAAGAGAAGCACAAGCAAATGAGATGACACACTTTGATTTAATGAGAGGTGCAGGGAACTACCCTGATAATTACTCACGATACCTGGGCTAAACACAGGTAGGTTGATGGATGATCTCTCTGGGTTGCCAGAGGAAGCAGGGTCACTTTGAGGAAGGATCTTTCTGTGCAGCAAGGTACTGAGGCAAGACCCTCGTGGCAGAGCCTATCTGTGCCAGGCAGCATGGATTCAGTCCGATTTGTGCTGGTGAAAAACTACTTCCAGCTCTAGCACAGTTTACAGCAATTGGGAAAACCAGAACGCGATCCCCTTCCAGCACATAACACATTTATATGTAAAGAAAATTACTATATCAGGCCAGCTACTCCTCGAACTCCGATCACAAAACACTGCAAAACCTGGGAGCACTCACAGCCGCTTCAGTCCCTGACAGGGAGATCGTTCTTCGGCAAAATCTTTGGTCTTCTACAGGCAAGCCTGGTTCCCACACTTCTTTCTCTTCAGAGACTTGGGATCAGCCTGATGAGCCCTCACTAACGGCTGCAGACCGACTTTAGGGCCTCCCACGTGCTTCCCACATGAACTACACACCACAACAGCACGGAGCTCCTTCTTCTCTCACAGTCCCCTTGCATCTGGCTTGCCAGCAACAGTTCAGGGCATTTTTTTCTACCACTAACCTAGAGAACAAGTAAGCCCCTCCACCCACCACTGACTCCTCAGAGCAGACACCACCAATTAAAATCACAGTATTGTATAAAAGCTATCTTGATGACAAATGAAATGCAACAGAATGGACACCTGCTTTGCTCCCTACAGAGACAGAGTGACCTGACCACACACAGGGACCCAGAACCAATGGCTCTTCTCCAGTTTTGCTACCCTCATCCATCAGTTGAAGCCCGCTACATCACAACACAAACAGTTCAAATGAGAAGTGGGATACAGGTATATTAGGTGCTACCAGCAACTCTTAATCTCTCCGGGTCTCGCGCATGAAACACCTGCCATTACGAACATACAAGGGGGCTATAAGAAATTAAATGGAAGCATCAGACAGTGCCCTCTACTTTACAACTTCCACCACACTGAAACAGTTCAAACAGATTAATGAAAAGTACAGGTGGTGCTACTGGCATCTCTTTGGCACTATCAGCATCTCTTCATCTATCCCACTCCATTCTGCTTCTGATTCTCATGCTCACTCCCTTCCAGGTTTGCCTCATGTATAAAGCACCTACCTTTATGACCCAATCACAATACTCTACAATATAAAAAAAAAGGTAAATCATGCTCCTGTTTCTGTATACTTCCTCCTATCAAGCGAAGTATGAACCTGCCATAACAGCTGCATCTACCAACTGAGGCCCTCAGCTGGCAAGCATGACAAGTAAAGTACAACAGGAACTACTTTAGAGCAAAAACAACTTTTCTACTTTTTTTAATTATTTTTTAAAATTCTTTTCAGAATTTAATTAAAATGATAACATAGTGCCCATTTTCTAAGCACAATAATACCCTCCAGGGTGGGTGGTATGGGTAATACCTGGCCTTCTGGGAGCTGCAAGACCCTCCGCCTGTGACGTCAGGCCTCATAACAGCTCTGGATGGTGCAGTATAGACTACTACCATCCACCCTGTTGGGTATTGTTGCTTACATTGTTACATTAGCAGTAGTAAAAGAGTCCCATTAAACAACCAGCAACACCCAATTCTATTTTTGAAGAAGGGAATCAATCATACAATGTGTGTTATATAATAGACACATTATGATGATAAATGGTGTAACAAATGAACATGCTTTTCCAATATTACAGGTGTCATAAACAAATAGTGGAGGTTGACTGTCTGCCCACACTTGAAAGCCTCTGTGATCTCTTCTTCAAGTTGTGCCCCAACGTGTTCTCCACAGCACATGAGGAAGACTGCCTAGTGTTGAAAGCCTGTTGTGATCTCCTTTTCAAGATGTGTCCCAACGTGTTCTTCACAGTACATGACAGAACGAGAGTCAGCCTCTGAAAGCCTGTTGTGATTTCTTCTTCAAGTTGTGCCCTGTATTCTCCACAGCACATGAGTGGAAGACTGCCTAGTCTTGAAAGCCTGTTGTGATCTCCTTTTCAAGATGTGTCCCAACGTGTTCTTCACAGTACATGACAAAATGAGAGCCAGCCTCTGAAAGCCTGTTGTGATCTTTTCTTCAAGTTGTGCCCCAACGTGTTCTCCATAGCACTTGAGAGGACAACTGCGTAGTCCTGAAAGCCTGTTGTGATCTCCTTTTCAAGATGTGTCCTAACGTGTCTTCACAGTACATGACAGAATGAGAGCCAGCCTCTGAAAGCCTGTTGTGACTCTTCTTCAAGTTGTGCCCAACGTGTTCTCCACAGCACGAGAGGAAGACTGCCTAGTGTTGAAAGCCTGTTGCGATCTCCTTTTCAAGATGTTTCCAATGTGTTCTTCACAGTAAATGACAGAACGAAAGCCAGCCTCTGAAAGCCTGCTGTGATCTCTTTTTTCAAGCTGTGCCCAATGTGTTCTCCACAGCACATGAGAGGAAGACTGCCTAGTGTTGAAAGCCTGTTGTGATCTCCCTTTTCAAGATGTGTCCCAATGTGTTCTTTACAGTACATGACAAAATGAGAGCCAGCCTCTGAAAGCATGTTGTGATCTTTTCTTCAGTTGTGCCCCAACGTGTTCTCCACAGCACATAAGAGGACGACTGCATAGTCCTGAAAGCCTGTTGTGATCTACTTTTCAAGATGTGTCCCAACGTGTTCTTCACAGTACATGACAGAATGAGAGCCAGCCTCTGAAAGCCTGTTGTGATCTCTTCTTCAAGTTGTGCCCAACTTGTTCTCCACAGCACATGAGAGAAAGACTGCCTAGTGTTGAAAGCCTGTTGTGATCTCCTTTTCAAGATGTGTCCCAATGTGTTCTTCACAGTAAATGACAGAAGAAAGCCAGCTCTGAAAGCCTGTTGTGATCTTTCTTTTAATTGTGCCCCAACGTGTTCTCCACAGCACGAGAGGAAGTCTGCCCAGTGTTGAAAGCCTGTTGTGATCTCCTTTTCACGATGTCACCCAACGTGTTCTTCACAGTATATGACAGAATGAGAGCCAGCCTCTGAAAGCCTGTTGTGATCTCTCTTGTTGGCCCCAACGGTGCTCCACAGCACATGAGAAAGACTGCCTAGTGTTGAAAGCCTGTTGTGATCTCTTCTTCAAGTTGTGCCCAACGTGTTCTCCACAGCACATGAGGAAGATTGCCTAGTGTTGAAAGCCTGTTGCGATCTCCTTTTCAAGATATGTCCCAACATGTTCTTCACAGTACATGACAGAATGACAGCCAGCCTCTGAAAGCCTGTTGTGATCTCTTCTTCAAGTTGTGCCCCATCGTGTTCTCCACAGCATGAGAGGAAGACTGCCTAGTGTTGAAAGCCTGTTGTGATCTCTCTTCTTCAAATTGTGCCACAATGTGTTCTCCACAGCACATGAGAGGAAGACTACCTAATCCTGAAAACCTGTTGTGATCTCCTTTTCAAGATGTGTCCCAATGTGTTCTTCACAGTTCATGACAGAACGAGAGCCAGCCTCTGAAAGCCTGTTGTGATCTCTTCAAGTTGTGCCCCAACGTGTTCTCCACAGCACCAGAGGAAGACTGCCTAGTCCTGAAAGCCTGTTGTGATCTCCCTTTCAAAATGTGTCCCGTGTTCTTCATAGTACATGACAGAACGAGAGCCAGCCTCTGAAAGCCTGTTTTGATCTCTTCTTCAAGTTGTGCCCCGTGTGCTCCACAGCACATGAGGAAGACTGCCTAGTGTTGAAAGCTTGTTGTGATCTCCTCTTCCAGTTGTGCCTCAACATGATCTCCACAGCACGAGAGGAAGACTGCCTAGTATTGAAAGCCAGTTGTGATCTCTTCTTCAAGTTGTGCCCCGTGTTCTCCACAGCACATGAGAGGAAGACTGCCTAGTGTTGAAAGCCTGTTGTGATCTATTTTTTTCAGTTGGGTGTCTTAACTTGTCTGTCTGTTCAAAAATGTATCACCATAAATTTGGTTACCAGTAGCAGAAAGAAAAAAAGGAAAGAGAAAAAGCAGAATCAGACCTGAAAAAAAGTAAACCAATTCTGAAGTACCTTTTAGGTAATGTGCATGAAAATGAAGCCCAACAAGATATCCCTTCACATGAAGAAGCTGAATGTCAGACTATGTCTAACAATATGGAGGTCGAAAAAACATCTGTATCCATTGCGGCACCTCAAGGTCAATCACAGGAACATGAAGACACATGTGCCTCAAAACAGCTCCAGAATGATGACAGTGACTTGTGCTATGTCTCAAATGACCCTGGTCTGTGGCCAGAAATGTATCTGACATTGAGAGACAAATATTGTCAAATGTTTAACAATCAATTTGATGTGAAGAAATTCAAGAATTCGATACCAGCTGATCCCGATGGCCGATAATTCCTTGAATATCTTTTGTACTCTAAATCCTCAAATGGTTGTGAGAGGACACCAAGATTGGTTAATGTGAAGCAAAACTAAAGGAGCATTATTTTGTGTCCCATGCTTTTTGTTTTCCAGTGTCCTGATAAAAAATCAATCAGTGCACTGTGCAAAAAGAAAGTCTTAACCCAAATGACAAGTGGCATAAATTATTTGATAAGCTTCCAGAACATGAAATGAGTAGTGCACACCAGCATTGTTACTGGCAATGGAGAAACCTTCAACTTTCATTACAAGGTAAAGGTATTGATAGCCAACTGCAGAAACAAATACAGTCAGAAGCAGAAAAGCATAAAGCATTATTAGACTTTGATGCAACCTTGTTTCTACTATCAAGAAATTTGGCATTTCATGGTGGTACTGCCAAAATTGGTGATGCACATAATGGTAACTCTTAGGGTGCTGGAACTGATCTCGCACTATGATCCCATTCTGCATGTTCATTTAGAGAAGGTGAGGCAAAAGTAAGTCAGGGTGAAAGAATGATGGCTCATTGCCTATCTTGGGAAAGTCAGAACGAGTTCATAGAGTTATGTGGTCAGCAGGTTTTGAACAGAATTCTAACAGATAAGTGAAGTTTACTATTTTCTGTTATTTGTGATGCTACTTCAGACATCTCTCATACAGAACAGAATGTGGTTGTCCTTAGATATGTACATAAGGATCAAGATACCAAGAATGGACAATTCATGAAAGGTTTCTTGAGTTCTTTGATTTCTTAAAAAGTGTTGAGGAAATTGAAGACATCGTGCTAATGAGATTGCAAAAACATGAAGTCGATATCGCTGATTGTCATGGACAAGGTTTTGACAATGGAGCAAACATGTCTGAAAATTAGGGTGCAAGCTCAGATTCACCAAAAGAACCCACTTGCCACTTATTCTCCATGTGCCTGTCATTCTCTGAACCTTGTGAGGATGCATGCAGCAGAATCATCCCCTGAGATCGCAACATTTTTCGGATGCGTAAATTGGCTGTATATTTTGTTCAGTGGAAGCCCTGAGAGATGGTCTATTTTGAAAGAAAAAACAGGTTGCTCGATCCACAGCATGTCTGAAACCAGGTGGAGTGCTTGAATCAAGGCAATTCGCCCCATTGCAAAATACCTTCCCAGCATTATGGAAGCTCTAGATTATATCATACAGTCCAAAAAGCTCTCTAATGAAGCACTGGCAGAAGCAAAGGGTCTGCTAATGTACTTCGAGTCATACAATGCAATTGTGCTTGCCACATTTGGATAAAAATTCTCCAAAGTTTTGAAGAGAGAAACTTGGGTCTTCAGTCTACAGCTATTTCACTAGACATAGAAGTTGCTAACATAGCTGAATTGAAAGAGGAAATGCAGTTCTTCAGGAATGAATGGAATGCCATTATTTCAGAGGCAAGACTAGTGGCATAGTCAGTGGATGTAGTACCCGAGTTTGACTTTGAAACAAACCAGCAAAGAAAATGCAAGAGATTTCACGATGAAACTCCAGATGAAGAAGACAGTCAAAGTGCAGATGATAGATTCCATAACACAGTCTTCTATGTTACAATGGACAACATCATCAGCAAATTAAGTTGCAGATTTGAGTCTCTTATACAAATCTGCAATTACTTTGCTCCAGTTTTACAGTTGAAAAGCATGAATGATCAAGAAATAATTACATCTTGTGAGAAGTTAACCAATGAATATTCTCAAGACCTGACAAGTGCTTTTGCTGATGAAGTTCGACATCTGAGAAAAAATACAGTGCCACTTTTCATAAACATTTAAAACTTTGGCACTACTGAATGCTATCTACAGAATGAAAATAGAAACAATATTCAGAGAAATTTGTGTTTGCAATTAGGATATTTTGCACCCTGCCTTTGACTGTTGCAGAAGGAGAAAGAGCTTTCATTAAACTTTCAATCATCAAAAATTATTTACGATCAACTATGTCTCAGGACCGTTTAAGCAGCTTGACCATGCTGTCAATTGAGTGTGAACTTGCACGCAAAATTGACTTTAGAAATATAATACAAGACTTTTCAGACAAGAAAGCATGGAAACATTTGCTTCTCACAAGTTAAGCACACAGGTCAAAGAAGTCATGAAGTGACTGACACCATGGCCCAGATATTCAAAAGGGTTGTGCATGGTGTAACAGTGTTGCGCCATGCACAACCCACTGATGTGCCTGTGGATATTCAAAAGGGGAAAGTGCTAGCATTAAATCCCGGCGCGCCTGAGAGCTTGATCAGTAATGTATGCAGGCGCAGGTGGGGGTGTGTGCATCATACTCTGTACAGCCCGATATCTCAGCCCAGGATGTGCAGAGCCATGCATGCGCAACCCTACCTGAGCCAGCACAAAGTTAATCCCGCAAAAGAGCAACAGCCGCCTATGGTGGCACCCCCATGCCCGGATCAGGGCATTAGTAAAATAAAAGAAAATGTCCTACATCCCCTGCGACCAATGGACTGCTGCTGCCCGATCCGCGGGCTAAGCAACTAAACTTATTTATCCATATTCTGACAGGTCCAGTGATTGGTTGTTCGCCCAACCGCTGGCGAAGTAATGAGAAATAAACTTATCTCTTGTAGTCCAGTGACCGCCGTCGATTGCCGGTGTTTCGGTATCACGATTTTGGTGGTCCAGTGACTGCTTTCGCTCGGTCAGGGTTGTTAAGAATGAGATACCATAGTCTGGTGGGTCCAGTGGATCCTCCTCCCCGCTCGTCTGCTGATTCACCGCCCTCGTTGCCCCCGGTCAGTGGCAGGTGGCAGCACCCCCTCCACCTGCCGGCTCGCTGCCCATCATTCGACATCGCAGGCTGGGTTCCATTGGTCCATTAGCAAGGGTTATCGCATGCAGCTCAGCATACTGATATTATCCAGATATGTGAATGGGTCCATTCACATATCTAGAATGTGTAGTATAGCATGGGCTGCATGTCCATTGGCTCACACTGTGACCGAACAGGCGACAGCCCTACCTACGGTGTCAGTCGGCGGCGACAGCGGTAGGCGGAGGGTGCTGCCGCCTGTCTTGACCGGGAGGAGCAGGCAGTGGGACTGGTATGCTTGGGAGGGGTCCACTGGACCACCAGGATATTGGATATCTCATTCTTTAACTTAAGCCCGTGATCGGCAGAAAGCGTCCACTGACCACCAGGGATATTGGATTTCTGTTTATACACCGAAGCCGTGATCAGACAGAAAGCGGTCCACTGGACCACCAAGGATATTGGATTTCTGTTTATACACCGAAGTCCGCGATTTGGCAGAAAACGTCCACTGGACCACCAGGAATATAGATTTTGTGGATTATTTACTGAAGCCCGCGATCAGGCAGACAGCAGTCAACTGGACCACCAGGGATATGGGGGACTTTATTTCAACTTCTAATGCCCGCGATCTGGCTGTGGGGCACATTGCTGTGCTGCAGGGGGCATCGGTCCCCAGCCAAAATGACATGCAAATGGCCCCATTTGCACCTTGCATAAATTATGGCTCCATTTGCATGTCAACTTTTGAATATCGTGGATGATGCGGCTTGCGCAATGGAACTTGCGCTAGCGCATCCCCATGCTCCACTCTGGCCACTGGCGCTCATGTGCACTGTGGGTGGCCAGGGTGCACTATTCAATGATGCTGGGCCATGGTGCCCATGGTGCAGCTACATTGAATATTGTCCAGTCCACGCCCCTGCACAGCCAAGTTGAGCTGTGCCCAGGGTTGTGCCACAGCCTAGCGCAGTTTGAATATCTGGGCCCAAATATGCAGCTTATTTATTTGGTTGACTCCCTGACTATGTAATCTTATATTGTTGCTTAAAGTAACAGTGTTCATGCAATAACCACACATTTACAGCTTTAATCACCGCTGGGTGTCCCTATGGCACGTTAAAGGGAACGTGAACTGGTTACTTATGTGCTGCTGCTTGAAATGTCTCTATTTCCATAACTTTCATTTGTACATCTGAAGGATACCTATGTAACTGTGTGTGAATAAAAGGTGAAGCTGTCAGCTGTGTTTTTTTATTATTTCCTTTGTATGGACAACATGCTATGCATTTCATTTAACTGAGAATTTGGAGTTCTGACTATGTCACATCATGATTTCAGAACCATTAGTTCATGCTCACATTTCTGAAAACATGAAGTGACACTCTAAACTCCAAATTCTTGGTTTCATGAAAGGAACTGCACAGAATGCTGTCAATACAAAGAAAACAATATAAACACAGCTGACAGCTTCAATTTTTATTCAAGTACAGTTAAATAGCTGTCCTTCAGAGATATGAATATAATGTAGTTAAAGAGACATTTCAAGCAGATGCACATAGGTAATCAGTTCCTGTACCCTTTCATGTGTTTACAATTCGTTCTTGTGTCAGCCAAAAACAGGAACTAATTTAAATGCATTACCTTGCATGAACATGAACTGTGGTATGCTAACAGCTATTCATTGTTGGTTCTATTGTGAACTCTGTTTATTTTTTAAATTATAGTTATGCTATATTTTTATAAATAGGAACAGAAACTGAAAGGGGGAGGCGGTACTTAATCACCCTTTCAGGGAATGAATGGCTGAGCAGCAGAGACAGAAGATGATAGTACATGTAAAAGCACTTGTCGGGTGAAGTATGTTTGGGAGACTTTTGCGCATTTACACAGTATCATAGGAAGATTCCCTTCTGAAGTCTATCATCCTGTCATGATAGAACACAAAGGCAGAGGTTATCAAGGGTGACAATAAATATTACATTCAGCAGGTCAGTAGGGTACATCCATGAACATTTGTGAAGGTCAGAGAAGCTAACAAAGTAAAACAACTGTTTAAAAATCAATAGTATTTATTTAAAAAGTAATTTCAGTATTTCTCCTGGATCTATCGCCGCATCAAATAAAACATTTGAAAACATTATAGCGAGGTACAACTCACCTTGCATGCAATACTTGTTCTACATACAGAATCTCACAACCACATTATTTATTTTTCAGGAGGTGTGCATGAATACATGTACATGATGTCCATCTTGTAGTTACATTGTATTTCCACTTCCTCATTAGGTTTCTAAGCTTCTTATGAAGATGGCAGCTGCTCTTCTGCTAAAAACAAAAAAATGAAAAAGACATGTAATGTTCATATACACAGTTCATACATGAAATGTTAAAACCATGGCCTTCTCTCTGAATTCTGTTCAAAATTTGCTGACCACACAATGAATTATTACATTGGACAACACTGACTAAATGCAAGTTATGCATGGTGATTCTTACTAGATGTGTTTTCTTAATAACAAAGTTTATCTAAATTCTATTCCATTTTCAGAGCAATTGGGCAGATTAAGCTTAACAGTTCTCTGTCATTTCCAAATATTAATCATACTGTACGACGCCCTGGTCACAATGTAACATAAATAGCAATTCCTGCATCCTTATACTGCAGTATAGAAGTTGCATATTATAGAGTGAGGAGGTGGTCCAGACCAATCTAAGCACTCATTTCCCACGTGTATCTGAATCTTACTCTCTCAAATGGTAGGCTAATCGCTTCAGTAGCAAGTCTTTGGTCGTAATCACCAGTCACACTCATAAACTTCTTTCTTCTGCCACAGTTCCAAGGCTGGATATGAGACTTCTTCAATAGGCAGTGTGATTAATGGAGAACATGGCAGAAAAGCCAGTTGAACATTTTACAACATATCCCCTCATGCTACTTCAGGGAGCAGCTGCTCAAAAGCTCAAGCTGTTCATTCTTCTATTCCAAGCCTTACTGGCCCACTGCTTCAGGCTGTTCTGGGCATTTCTCTTGAAATCTAAAATGTTTGGTTGGCAAATGGGAGCTGTAAGTCACATTAAGGGTGTCACCTTTAGGTCCATCTAGGTGCCAACACCAACAATTACAGAGTATCTCTGCTAAGCTGTACCCCGGGTTTCATTATGCCTGGGGGCTGTACCTTCAGATGCTGGTTTTAGGCAGTACTAAAAACTCTGCAACAGGTGAACTAGAAGTCCTCCACATCTTGTTGTCTCCAGCTTACTTCCTGCTTTCACCAGAGCAGGTACTCTGCAATCAGTGCTGTGTCACAATGGCAGAGCTGAGGACAGCAGACTGTAAGTCAGACATTTCTTTTTGGACTTCTTTTCTTCATGGGCAGCAAAGAGTCTTATAGACACTAATTGGAGCTAAATTGAGCTGCTTCTGAGCGGGTTCCCATCTCAGCCGTGCAAGCTGTGCAGACAGTCCCCACTCCTCCGCAGTGTTTTTTCCTACAGTTTCTGGCCAGAATTCCTTCCCACAAAACCCATGAGGACATGATCCATTTCAGGTCACCAGTAATTCGATTGGTCTGAATACTGAAAGTTAAGGGCCCAACATAGTGACCACCATCAAAATGTCCGATCAGCAATAAAAGCAGGTTAGACAAACATATCTATCTTTACTGTAACACCAGACAAACAACAAGATATTCACACTTCCTAAAGAGGCTCTCTTTGTGCAAGCAGCGACTGCAGAATGTTGCAAATTAACACACTTTCTAGCTGGTCACAAGCCTTCATTCTCTCAGATACAGCACAGTCTAATTTTTAAACTCAGGTTAGCCATGTTGTTAAATAAACAGGCATGGAGGCTCACTCACTATGGCACTATCGTGCCAGTAGATATAACTACTTAAGACAGGACACCTGACAGTGGACATTAAGGATCCCATGAAAACAGTATAGTGAATCCTAGCTTTTAGGGGTATTACTACAATATCGTAGAAATTACTTCATCCAAAACCTTATTGCCACATTGACGTTGCTCAGCTTCTCTTACATTAATAATTGCACAATGATATGTTAAAATCCTGTAACCTCATTGGTCAAAAAATCCTGCATTGTCCACAGCTAAAGAACTGCATTTATATAAAACATTATAAAATAGGTAAAAGAAATCCTTCACCCTGATTGGTCTAAAGACATGTCTTCACCTGTCAACAAACTGAATGGTGGCACTACTTTCCTAATACCTTAACCTCCATAGGTGAAAGGGCAGCAATATCATTGAGCAACTGATGACTTCCATTTGAGAAATAAATGAAAATGTGTTTATTTTTTTTTTTTTTACATTAAGTTCCTCAGCCGTGGGTAAAGCAGGATTTAAACACGCTCATGTGACATGTTTTGATCAATGAGGTTACAGTATTTTCACACACCATTGTACAATTTTGAATAACTCAGATTTATTTGAATAACACTATAACTTGCATACATGTAAGTCAAAATATAGTTCTTTACAAGAAGGAGTAATATAGCATTACATCATTTGAAATTAGTATGAAGTATGCAAATATAAGAAGAGTATATTCAATAATAATTCTATAATATAGAGACTACTGGGTGTGCATAGAGTTGCTCGTACAGTATTTTGTATAGTGTGTAGTGCAGTATGAAATGTGTGCATGACTACTTTTGCTTTCAAAATGAAACTGACTCATACAGTCTACAGAGATTACAGAGTGCTGTTCAACCAGTGTAGGGTATAATCACATTCCATGACCTTTGGAAATGTGGTACAACAGCACTTTGAAAGGGAATTCTAGATGGAACAACACTCCACTATACACTATATTATGTTTTCAAACATAATTGAACTAATGAATCCAGTTTTTTTACTTGACATATGCAACACTTTTAATGCTATACTTTTGCAATGATTGGTTATCATTAGTTTACAGTATTTTATGTATTTATTTAGAAAGCTTTAATAGGATAGGCATTAATTCCATTTGTATAAAAAAAATATTTTAATGTTGTGGTGAACTGTGATATGTTGTGAATTCATTTTTATGACTAAAAAAAGTAATTTCTAAAAAATGTATTACACATCAAAATACTATCACTGAACCTATTTTAAAAGATTGATAATAAAACAGTTATCAATGACCATTCGATTTGTGACATTTTGCTCATTTGCTGTTATGAGAAGGTACAATGAATGACAGAAGCCATTGATGCCAACACATATCTAAAATCATGAAATGTTACCAGTTATGAAATAATGAGAGTGCATGTCTTCTGGGATTTACACATGACATGTGTGGGGTAACACGAAACACAGCCGAGTGACTTGAAATGCATGAAAGTCTATAAATCTCAATACTACATGTGCCATGAAGTGCATTGCTGTGATTATAAAACAATCCTAATGTTGTTATAAAAATGAATAAGGTTCACAGGTTGTCTGTTGCATTTGGACCACTGTCAGCCATGGTTGGAATCATGAGGGTTTACATCATGGCCGGCAGCAGACTACATTTATAAAAACATTCTTCTGTTGTTATAAATATGAATAAGACTCCAAGCTAAAAATACATTCCTTCATTGAATATGGCATTGGGAAAGCTTCATAAAATCTTGTTTTTAGCTTCACTAACAGCCCCAAAACTCACCTGAGAGCACCCAAAACCCCAGAGCTTCTGGGGGCCTGGCGTTCCCCAGACCCCCGGCTTACTTTGTTAGGGATACAGGGGCCCTCATCAGACTGCCTGCCCAGGGCCCTGGAACTGCTAGCTGCAGCCCTGTTTCTGTATCTTAGTGTATTTTCAAATTAAATGTTGTAAGACATAACAAATGCTGAAACGTTGACCTGCTTCCTCTGAAACCATTTTGAGCATCATCTAGAATTGAATTCTAATTGGCCTAATCCAATAATCTACCAAGTATGATAATTGAGGAGACTTTCTGGGACACATCAATCAGACTAATAGGTCTGTACATTTTTGGGTCATTTGGATTATCTTTTTTATATATTGGAAATATAATACTGCCTGACCAACTTCAAATTTTGTATGGACCCATTAAAAATTTGAAAAAGAAATGGTTATCCATCATTCTTTAAATGGTTTAAACACATCTTCAATTATTTTATCAGGACCTGGGGCTTTATTGCATTTTAGAGAGTTTAGCGCATTAAAGATTTCTACTTCAGTTATCATAATAGGCCTTGGGCAGTTTACACCATATCTAGTGTTAATTTCCATTTCTTCTTCATCTGGTGAGTAATATAATTTTGAAAAAATAGTCAATGCAAATTTGCGGGGTTATGTGAGATGCCACTTTTTCCTGATATTTATTGTATCCCTGAACTATTTTCCAAAAGAGCTTGCTATCCCTATTAAGTACTGCTTGTCTTAATTTTTCCCATAGGAGGAATAAATGTTCATTCTTTTCTTCTTCTAATGTTTTTTTGCATCTTTCACTTTCTTTTTTAATGTCAAGTGATCTGTAGCATTTTTCTTTTGCTTACGCCTATACTGCCTAAGTACCCTACCAAAAGAGGCTTTAGCATCCCTACATTTTTGGTAAAACCATGAGTTAGTAAAATTATACTGACCTTGTTTAACTACTTGTTTTTTTCTACAAAATACACTCAAGATTATACATATGTTTTCCCAGACATCACAAATTTCAGGAATAAGTGTTTTGTCTATAGTTTGAGAGAAAACGTCATATGCTTCTCCTGTATAAAGAATTTATTCTAACTGAGCCTGATAAGTTTGGCTCCACCTGATTCTTTTTTCATTAATAAATTCCAGTTGCTCTCCCAGATGCACCTCCATTTGAACTGGGCCGGCATACACATCATTCATTGCAAGGATCAATGGCAGATGGGCTGATTTCATACGCTTTCCAATTTCTAACTTATGGGTTATTCTAAGTGCCTCCATGTTAGCCCAAATCAAATCTGGTGAGAAGGAGCCCAGGGGACCCACAAATGAAGATTTTCCAAGCCCATCTCCATTGGTACTTCCATTTAGAATACAAAAGTTCCTTTTTGCAAACTTTCATAGCAATTCCCTTCCTCTGTAATTTGTTTTATACTCTAATGTTAGCCTTTGTGATGTTAATCTAGGATTTATTGAATGTAAAGAGTTGAGAAGACTCACATATGTTTTAAATGTAGGTATATTCATTTCCTTCTCATTTAATTCATCCAATATTGACCTTAGATGGGAAACATAAGGGGCCTCTGAGTCCTTATTTTTAGACCTTAGGGGGAAATAAACATTACACAGTATAATTTTTTGTGAACATTTTGCAAGTACAAGGACCAATACAATATTGGTTTTAGGAAGATACTCTGACACTTTTAGATTCAGACTTGTTTTAACATAAAAGGTCAGACCTTCCTTAAATCTGCCATAGTTCTTATCTCTTATGGCTGAAAAGACAGCTGCATAACCTGGTATTCTAGGAGTAGTTTCTTTCGTACACCAAATCTCCTGGAGGCTTATTATATCAAAAGTCTCCAGGAATTTTACAACTTTATAGTCTGCCATTTTTAAGTGTAACCCCTCAATGTTCCATGATAAAACTGTTAGTTTTTTCCCATAGTGTCCGTGGCTCAGCAGGTAGCACACTCGCCTCTAAGGCCAGGAGATCAGAAAGCTGTGGGTTCTAGCCCCACACCAGGCACTTTGGTTAATATCCCAATACTGACACTGCAGTGCAGCATGAGGGAGTGGTGCACTCCTGAGGTGCTGTCTTTTGGATGAGATGTTAAATCGAGGTCCCATCTGCCTGTTCTGGTAATAGTTCAGGTGGATGTTAAAGATCCCTTAGCAAGTCTTGAAAAGAGTAGGGGAATTTTATTGAAAGGAGAGTGGACTTCATTACAAAAATTAACAAAAGCAACACAAAAATACGGAAACAAAACTGCAAGAAAAGGAACATAATCTAAACAAAAGTATCTAAAAAAAAATAGAGCTACACAATACAGCATAGAGAACAGAAAATCAGTCAATATGCCAAATATCGCAGTTATTCCAAAACTGAAAAAACTGTGTTCTAGTCTGAACTTTAAAATAATTCATTTTAACGGTAAGTACAGCAGTTTTAATATTGCGCACAATTTCCTGTAACAAGATCCATTTCTGGTGCAATACCAACAGGCATCTGGCCTGCCATAAATAATAACGTATCAAAGTCAGAACAACATACATAGTTTTAGCATCATATTTGTCATTCAGGGACACATTAGTGCCAAACATAATATCTCCATATGTTAAGTGTGTAAATAAAGTTTCAATCCAAACACTAGCTAACAGTTTCCAAAATTCAAGTGCAAACTGACATTCAAAAAATAAATGTTGTTGAGATTCTATAATACAATGACAAGAATCCCTTGGGCAATATCTATTATCCAGGGATTTATGTTTGTGATTTCCTTTAACGCTCAATCTCCCATAATTACCCAACCAAACAGTATCTCAAATGTACGGTGGTAAATGTGGGTTCCGAAGTTGTTTTAAGATCCAGTCAAAACTATCTGGAGGGCAAAAGGGGAAGGTAATTACGTCCTGAGCATCTTGCCTCCAAATCTCTTCATAGAGAGATTTCTGACTCCGGACACAAAAATCCTGGGGTCTAAAACCCCTAGACATGGCCAATTTTATAGCTTCCCTACCATAGGTAGGAATATCAGGTATCCTGGCCAAAAATCCCTTTTTCCCTAGTTCTCATTGGGCCACACAAGGTACCAGCCATACCAAAAGAAATGGCTTCCAACCCATACCACTCGGCTTCAATGCCCCACCAAAATTATAATTTAAAAAAATACTATAAAAGAAAGCTACCGGGTTTACCATACCGACCCCTCCCTCTACAATTGGTATATAGGTCACACTGCGCTTGACTGGGTTCAAGCGAGACCCCCAAAACCCTTGAAAAAAATACTAAACAATATAGTAAATAATATAAAGGGTGGGGGGAAACATAACAAAGGTACAAAAAAATAGGAACCACCAAAGCTTTAATCAAATAAACATGTTTTTTTTTTACCTATTTGATGTTGCTTCCACCCAGCAATAAGTCTATTCGTTTTCCCCAAGGTCACCTACCAATTAAGGGATTGCATAGCAACTGTCCCAGACCAGATGCCTAGAATTTTAATAGGTTCAGTAGAAATCCTGATACCAGCAAAGTGTCCAGAAACAGAGACATTAAGGTGCCCCAGGGGAACCCCCGTACTTTTCTCAAAATTGATGTGAGACCCTGCAATTGTTGAGTATTTCTACAGGACACCCTCCAAGACCCTATCCTCTCTGTCCATGGCTACAGTCAGGACCAAATCATCCGTATAAGCCAAAATTGTTATGGGTACAGGACTATGGGTCCCTTGCAACCCAATTGCCTCTGAGCAGAGAAGAGAAGAACAGCCCTAATCAAGACATCAATACAGAAGTTATATAAAATGGGGCTTAAGGAGCAGCCCTGCTGAACACCAAGTTTAACTTCTCCCTGCCTACCTAACCAACCATTAACATTGAGAATAATAACAGCTTCTAAATACAGGGCTCTGATCCACCGTATAAACTGGGCAGGGATCCCAAATGCTGCCAGGACTGAAAATAAAAACTGATGGGAGACCCTATCAGAGGCCTTCTCCTGGTCCAGGCCAAGTACCCACCCTTTGACATGACCCATATCTCCCAACGAAAATATTTCCCGTAATAGAACAAGATTGTCGTTCTGACACCTCCCAGGAATACAGCATGTCTGAGTGTCTGTCGCAATCTGAATTAATCTAACTAACAACATTTTTGCCATAATTTTGTAATCAACATTCAGCAAACTAAGAGGTCTCCAATTATGAAGGTCAACCGAAGAGCCCTTCTTGAAAATAAGTACTAAAATAACTTCCTTCATAGAGTTCCCAAATTTAGCTTTAGACAACATATCATTAAACAAAACGGTCAAAGCTGAAACTAATTCTTCCTTAAAGGTAATGTATAAACATGCTGTAAGGCCATCCGACCCAGGAGTTGAGTTCAGGTTTAAAATAACAATAGCCCATGATACCTCCTCAACAGAAATCTCAGCAGACAGCATATCACCTTCATCCTTTGAGAGAGGGGGCAAGTTCAAGGATTCCAGAAAGGAATCCACCGAATCACAATCAGGGACAGTACCCAACATGTTAACCACATGCTTCTCAACAATCTCCACTAAAAGTTCAGGAGAACTAACAAGCTCCCCAGAGGGGGACCGTAAGGCCTGAATAAATCAAGACTCAACTTTTCCCTGACAGGCCTTAAAGGGGTCCAACCCCCCTTTGAATAACTGGGTCCCAAATCCGGCCTCCTGCCCCAAAGAGTTAGTTTGATCATACTGTATGTCTTTCATCTGACTACTGATAACCGCAATCTGCTCTCTATAATCTTGAGAGGAGGCATCTGCAAGTGAAATCAGATTCTGTAATTGCTGACGCAATGCCAAATAGTGCAGATATTGGGCATTGTGATCAGCAGCAGCTTTCCTTTGCAGAACTTGCCTCCATCGGTCCTTAGAATCCTCCCACCACTTGGATGCATCCTCATATAAATCTGCTACTGAGAGCCAGGCCGCTCATTACTTCCTCCATAGCTTCTGAACCTTAGGATCCCATAACATGGAGTCATTAAGTCTCCACTTATTCTTTTTACAACATGGAACATTCCCCCAAGAGAAAGAAACCCATATAGCAGGCATGGTCAGAAAATTCCATACTGACAGTTCTACAAGAGAGAACATGTAAGACGCTAGATAAAAAGATAAAGTCACTCTTAGTCCTAAGGTCACCTTTAAAATATGTAAACCCACCTGTAGTATGTTGGGATCTGTAAGCATCCTTGAGATGGGCTGTGGAGATTACATTAAGAGCAATGGAATCACAAAACAGCTTGGGGGTCATGAGCCCCCTATCCATCTGATGCGGCCCACAATTGAAATCCCATGCCCAAATAATTAGTCTGGAAGTATGGAGAAAGGGACGTACTTGATGAAAAAGAGACACCCTCTGTGCCTTAGTCTGGGGGGCATATATTACAATCAACCGAAATTTCTCAGAAGAGAACGCAATATCTAATAATAGTGCCCTCCCTGGTTGTATGTCAACAAGTCTGGATACATGCAGGGTAGGGTTAGAAAATAAAATACCTATGCCATCACACTTGTCTGTCCCAGAGGACCAAAAGGAAGGGCCATGAGGCCATGCCTTAGATGCATGTTGTAGTTCCTGACTGGTTTTCAACCTGGTATCCACCAAACAGGCAATGACACAATTCATTTCACGCATGGACAACATAACACCCCCAAGCTTCCTATGGCCCTTAATACTAGTGATGTTTAATGAACATACTGATAACAAATCCATCTAAGTGCCCGGGGGTGACTTACTTCTCCGACACTGCCGAGTTCTTTTAGCAATTGGATCCGCATCCCCACCTTCCTCAGTATCTGTATCAGAAATTACAGAGGAAGTATCAGTTTCCTCATCTGCAGATTCTCTATCCGACAGCTCAGAAGCCAGCAGGGCAAATTTATTCCCAGCCTTCCAGGATCGAACCCCAGCATCTTTACTATGTCCAGAGACAGCCAAACCTTTCCTATTCCTTTTATGTTGCACCTTAACAAAAGCTGTCTTTTCCATATCCGAAGTAGACTGAGATGCCGGGGGGTGGCATTACACCAACATCCTCAGCCATAGACTCCTCTAGTGCATCTTTCCGGTTAGTTTCTAATTCCTGCTCCTGGGAAACTAGGTCTGTTTGTGTACTACCCTCCCCAACTGCTCCTGACCCAGAGGTGTTCTTCTGTTTTTCTTGTAGTAAGGAACCCACTCCTTCCTGTAAATCACGTTCTGCAGTTATTTTTGCCTGTGATTACTGGGCAAGGGTAATCAGGCCTTCATGAGAGGGACAATCCTCCCTATTATGTGAGGCCCAGGGACAGCGACCGTATGCATGTCCTGTACGTTCACACAGGTTGCATCTGAATAAATTCAAACAGGCGCTAGAGTTGTGACCGAATTCAAAGCAATGACTACATTTAACCGTATCACAAGCAGAACTGAACTGTGCTCTAGATCCACATTTAAAACAGGACTTAGGTTGCCCTGCATAAAAAATCAACCCCTTATCTTTCCCCAGAAAAAAGAAACTAGGTAAATGACTGGGGCCTAAATTAGTGGAGTACAATTTAACTCGAAACCTCCATCCACCATCCCAAATCTGTTCACTGCCTAGAGTAGGGACAGGTTTATTTAAAACCTCGTATCTTTGTTTTAGAATAGAATATCCTCTATATTAACCCCTTCATTCTTAAACATAATCGTTATGTTCCTAATGGCAGGCTTAGTCAGTGGAATAGCATGAAAAGTGGACCAAGTGGGTGAGTTTTTACAAATGGCATACTGTGCCCAGAATCTATCCAAACTAGAAACTTGTTTAAAACTGATGTCGTAATTACCATTCCCCAAATCAATGAGGGCAAAAATTTCAGAGGGAAAAAAATCTCATGCAACCTTTAAGGTTTTGGCAACATAAATCCTGTCTGGTGGGTCCTCCATGCCCCCTTTATATAACAACCGAACAGCATTATGCCTTGGAGCAGGTTCACCTTTAGAGTTAAATAAATCTGCAAGTTTAAAACCCACTGGTTTTGTTTTGTCTCCTTCTGGTGCTTCAAGCAGCTGAGCATCAGGCCCTAATCTGAGAGGAACCTCAGTATCAGCATTTTCCCCAATACCTGTATTAGTACCAGTGGAGCCACTACAAGTAGGCACCTCTTTACTCTTCATAGGACTACCCACAACCTCAGCAGCACCCCCCATCCCACTAACAGATGTGTCATCCTGAGCAATAAGAACTGTGCAGTCTTCAGAACAAACAGTAAATATTTTACCCTGGGGTTCACTGGAGCTCTGTAGAGAAGTCGATTTGGTGGCCACCGGTGCAGCAGCCTTCTTTAACATATTAAGATAGGAGTGGTCCTGTGAATCTGGCATCCAAGAACCTCCTTCCTCTAGTTGCCAACCCACATTTTGCAGTGCTGCCTCAGGGGTCCAGGCTACCTCTTCCAAAATCACCTCAGAGGTATTAGTCAGAACTTCAGGCAAAGTAGTATGAGGATGTAAAGCGGGGACCTTCTCCCCCTGACTGTTTACTCCACCCAGGTGTTTGTTTTGGTGGAAAGGAAAAAAACATCAGTAGCAGAACAGTCAGATCCCGACTCCTTTGGATGAGAAACATGCTGTGCACCGCTCCGCTTTTTGCCGTCGAGACGTTTACCTTTTTTCTTTGGCAGATCCATCGGGGGCTTTAGGCACTCTTGGCCACAACCCAGTGAACTGCCAGAACCTAAACACACAGAAACAACTTCAGACTGTGAAGCGGTGAAAGCTCGACGCTCTGGTCATCATAGATACTTCTGTGTGCAGCAGAGGACTTGATAGCAGAGAACCTTGTGCTGTAGTAACAGGAACGGAAATTGTCATGAGAGCTGCAATCTCCCTCTCCAGTGTTACCATTTTTTCCAGCAATAAGGACCTTTCCAACAATAATTTAGCTTTCTGTACTATTGCAGGGCAAAGCCAAAATGCACTGCTGTGTAGCGTATTCACCAACACCGGACACGTTGGCCTCTACCGCACTCATAGCAGCAATGTCAGCCACAACACATTCCTCCTCGACAGCCTCTAGTACATCAAGCACAGGAGAAGAGGCCCTCTCTCCTGCACCCTCCACATCCATCTCCTCTGACATCTCCCTCGGACTGGCCATCTCAATGCAGGTGGCTAAGGATCCCCTACTGACAGAGTAGGGGAATTTCCCCGGTGCCCTCGTCAAATTTCCCCCTGTTCACTAAAATACCATCAACTGCTTAATCTGGTTCAAAGTCAGTTGGCATTCATCTGTGTCCCCTTCCCCCAGGTCACGCCTAAAAATAGGCAGAATTTGTCTAGTGCACTTACCCAGTCAACAAAACTAAACAGATAAAAAAATAATAAAAATATTCCCTAGTTGGTACACTTAACTTATGTCATTCTGATTCCAAATTTATTAAGGTTTCAAAGTTATTTGTAACCATCCATTTCTCAAGATCTATTAAGGGATAATCTTCTTCCCTATTGGCTTCAGTGAAGCATTCCTCTCCGTCCTTACCCCCAAGTTCCTGTGGATGTATAATGTGTATGCCCAATTTATCCAGACTTCCTGCAATTGCTAGGAATGTATTAGCCACCCCTGGATTTTTAAAGCTGACATCTATCTGGTTGGACTTGAATTTATCTCTATAGGTTTTGATGTAATCCACCATATTACTAGTGATTTTGGAACCGGAGACTCTTGTAAGGAAGAAGAGCAATTCATCTCTTATGCCAGGCTCAGTATCTTGTTCAGTCATTTACCATCCAAATATTGTATTTGTTCTATACAGCCAACTCTTATTTTGTCTTTTTTCATGCTCTTCAATCATTTTAATTATTTTGACTAAATCTTATGCATCTTCCTTTTTCTCCATTGCCCTTCTTTGATTTGATTCCAGACAAGCAGATATATTGGATTTGATTTTAGCTTTTGGAGAGCCTTGATTTCTCGTTCTTGGGACTAACAGAGGTAAACAAATTTCAATTTCCTTTCTCTCTAACCACAAACTTCTGCTCAGTATTTGCTTAGCAGTGCCCTCAGTTTGACAGTAGAGGAGCACTGTATCTTGGAAGTCCATCTTTGGTGGTATCATAATATATATCTCCTCCTTTGCTGTGTTTGGCATAGTCTTATGCAAGTGTATCATTTTTTTCAGATAATTTCTCTCTGGTCTCAGTTACCATCTTGGGTACTCCCTTTATTTCTATCAAATATTCTGCTTCCCCAATTCCTTGTTTTACCTGTAAATCTCCACTTAATACAGTTGTATTTGCAAATGGGTTGCTCGTGGCCTTAGCCTACCCTCCAACACTCTCCTGCATCTCTTTGCTTGAAATGTCATCATATGCAAGACTAGCTATCTGATTTAAATCCCTGATAATTTTCTGATTCCTGTCTTTGTTCTAATTTCTCCTTTTCTAGTGGTCTATTATCCACTTTTTGAGCTGTTTTAACATTTCTCATCTCTTGCTCCTCTCTTTTGTTCTACTGTCTTAGCTTTATCCATTTTCCCTGTCTTAGATTTTCTTCATCTTTTTTGTCTCTTTTGAGCCTTTAAATTTCTTTACTTTGCTCTGGACTTTGCGTATGACATGTGCAAGTTTTGTTTTTATCAAAGGGTAACGGTAGCTTCACCTGGATCCCTTTATTCTCCTTTTCCTTATGTACCAGTTTTTCTTCCCTAAAAATCCACTCGTGTTCCTGCATCTTTAAGATTTTGCAGGAGTACTTGATTATGAAAAACATCTGCTCTAAGACTGGCCAGTTTGTCTTTCAATACTGATATGTTCATAAGGATTACTATGTCTGCGTAATATCTATTTTTAATTATTTCCAGCATTTGGTTTGAAATTGAAGAGTTTGTTGCAAAATTACCTTTATTTCCAAAATGTTCTTTATCAAAGCCAATAGTGCCATTTTCAATGGCACTCTTTGATTCCGAATTATTAGGAATCAAACAGGAACTTTCTGCTGGCATTTCTCTATCTGCAGTGGCCATCTTTTTTAGTCTTTCAATTGTTGTATGAAGTTCCTGAATAATGCCCTTCAGTTCCATTTTTTCCTTATTTATTTCTAAAGTCGGTGAGTGTAAATAGAGCCTATCAGTCTGTAAGTTTTGGCCACTTAGTAACCCAGATGTTTGATAATTATCCAGATAGGAGTAATTAAAAAAGGGATCAGGGAAAAAAAACTACCTCTGAGCAATTTAAACTCTCTTCTCCACTTTCTTTCTGGGAGAAGATTTCCCATTCATAATTGTCAAAGGAAATTTCTTCAGGGTTTTCAAATGATTTTGTTAGAGCAGAGTCACTGTTAATTAAGATCTGGTTATTTCCAGATCTATTTTTTGATTTGTGACTTGGAGAGGTGGAACATATTGGAGTTGAAAGATATTTTGGATCTTTTTTTTTAGTCAACCTATAAATCCTTTATTTGAAGTTGTCTATTATCCTTCCTGGAGTTTTCAGATGGATTTGTTGATACAAGAAGGATATCAGGAAGAGAAGCCTTAGTTCTTAAATGTGTCCTATTACTATTTCAATTTTTATTTTTGCTTAGTTTTTTTCTTGCTTCCCTGCTGTTTCTCTGAGATTAGATTCATGCCCTGAACTCTGTCTTCCATTGCATCTGTTATTAACTGAATTAATAGTTCATCTTCCTTTTGAGCCTTTGCCAGGGGGGAGTTTCCCTTACCACTTCTAGTGTGCACCATAGTAATAAGATAATTAGTTTAACTGTTTTAAATCCCAAAATAGCTGTAACTTAATGAGTAATTCAAATTTCCAATTTCCTATTCCTTATTACAGGCAAACACTTAGTACATGTACATGTGTAATTCCCTATTAGATCTTAAAATTTTCCAGAACAAAAATGAAAAAAAACAAAAGTTAGGAATAATTAAACAGCAGAGCAGCCTATATTTAGCTATATAATAAATCCAATGCTCTACCAATTCAGAAATATAAAGTAGCTGAAAGTTTATGCTATAATTCTATAGTATCAGTTGTAGAAGCAGCAGTTTTCCCAGTTTACATTAGTTAAGCACCTTAGTGGGTTAATATATCATTGACTAGCAAATCAAGTCAAAAAGTTCTAGACCTGCAATTACAAATCCTGATTTCAGGTTAAATGTAGTATAATAAATGTAATTTGTTCTACTGAGTCTCATAGGATTATTTTATGAAATGTCTTTGTAAAATGTCTTATAAGTGTTTATAAGTGTTGATCACACTTTAAGGCAAATTAAATATAATGCAGGTTTCTGTTACAATATACCATGATGATATAGTCTCTTTTCAATCAGCTCCACCAGTTCAGACTTCCCCAACAGGCTATAGGTAAGCTCCAGAAACAATTTCAGCAGCTTCCTGTTGTTTTTTAAATCATTAAGTCTGATTTGTCGATTCTCTTTATGCCAGGTCTTTGTTGCAGTCCACTTAAAATAATCTTTTTTCACTAAGATGTCTTCTTTCTCCACTAAACGACAAAATATATAAAAACTAATAAAAGTACTAGTCTAAAATCTTTCAGTAAATAACTACCAGGGATATCTTTATGAACCCTGATCTGTCTCGCTATTAAAAATAAAGATCTGGTAACAGCAAAATGGGCTCAAAGATTATAAATGAATCCCAAACAGCTTAGCCCGGTATTTCCAGCATGAACATAAATATAAATAACACAGCATAAATGTAAATATTATTAACACAACTCACTTTTTTATCAGTTGTTATATTTCCAGTTACTCCGATGCCTTCAGTGCCTCAAATGCCACCAAAAAACTCACCTGTAAGACACCTGTTTTACATTTTTCAGAATCCATGGCAAAACAGCCCAGAGAAGTGGTCTAGATCACAAAGGATAGCCTTGGCATATGTTATGAGGAGCTAAGACACACTGAGCGCTAGATTTTGTCTCAGTGATTAAGATGGTTAAATAATTGTTTGCATACCTGCAGGGAACTGAAGCTCCCCTCAAGCTATTATATAAATTTTAGTTGCTATCTATAATGAAGACGAATCCCTACAGAATATCTGCCAAAAAGCTCATGTCCACTCAGTGTTGTAGATTTATCTCCTTAATGGCTCTATGTCCCGAAAAGGCGAGTATGCGCAGTGACTAGATCAGCTGTTTAAATTTTAATTTGACCAGTTAGCCCAATCAAAGCCACATCATAACATTTCAACTGTGCTTGATTCCTAAATACTAATCTTTAATCATTGCTCTGATGATTTGATCATACAGTCACTTAACCAATGTGAGGTAATTCTTATGTTACTCTTATATCGCCCTCATCAGCCACTGGCCTTAATTTAAGCAGGTGTTTGCCAATTAATACGTAAAGCTTTGCTCCAACTTAGCCTCACTACTTTAGCTAAATTAGCTTGTAGCTGTATTAAGAGTATAGTTGTATAATGTATGTAAAAATCTAGTTTTATATTTTAAAGCGGCAGACAGAGTCAGAAGGCTTTGTGAAACCGAATATAACACAACACAATACAACATGTGCGAGTGCATGTACAGATACAAGTGCACAGAAATGCACAAAATCACAGAATCACAAATAAAACATGAAAGAATTTATTTAAACAAAGTCCAGAAAATCCTGTGTTATACTTTATGTTTAGTAGCTTCTCAGCTTCCGCTTTGTTTGCTTTTTCAGCTCTAAACCAAGATTTAATTGAGTCGGTAATTAAGGTCTGGCAATGACTGGAGGGGAAAAATACATTTTAATGCCCAGGAAAAGTTCACTTTCCATCTTCCACTTTCTGCCTTCAACTTCCACCACATGAAATCTTGCCACACAGATTTTTTGGAGGGGATTCCAGTCCTCCACAGGACCGCTCTACACCTCCTTCTTCAGTATGGGCTCTCCACCCAGACTCCTAGTATGGGGGGGTGCAATAGACTCCACAAAAACTCTGTGTACTTCTGCAGCACAAGTCTGCCTGGAAAGGCACCAGAATTGTTAGGGCACTACCGTGACCCTTCACAGCTCTATAATCTCTACAGCCTCTCAGTCATTAAAAAGAAAACCTCAGGTGGTCTACTCAGGCAATGGTGACATACCTATTATAGGACTGTGGTTAGTGTTTCTGGTGCTCCTGCTGGAGTGCTTCTCCAGCATGCAGCTGCATAATCAGACCTCCTACCACACACCTCTCCAGTGACAGATCAGGGGTGTTCACCTCCCATCTGTCCAGTCCCTGACTCAGCTCCCACTGGGGGGTCAACTTCACTACTTCTGGCCTCAATGGTCAATTATCACTACAGACAAGGAGGAGGAGTGGCAGCATATATATCAAATAAGATACGATCCTCAAATATTTCTAACAAAATATAAAAGGAAGGTAGCAAAACTGAATCCCTGTGGATCAAAATCGAATCAGGAAAGGAAATGAATGTTATAATTGGCTTGTGTTACAGATCCCCTAGCATGAACTATGAATTAGCAGAATGAATAAACGATGAGCTTGAGAAAGCTTGCAAGGTAGGAAAAGTGATGTTCTTAGGAGATTTAAACTTCAGCGATATTGTATGGGATAAATTAAAAGCACAAAACAACATAGAACTGCCTTTATAAGGACAACTGAACAACTAGGACTTAAACAACATATAGAGGTACCCAACAGAGGACAGCATATACTAGATATAGTCTTGAGCACAAATTAAATAAATATCACAAACTGTGAAATTTGTGCACCATTAGGGAACAGTGATCATAACAGTATATTTTTCTCCTTTCAGGAATGTATCCAAGTAACAAAGGGGTGTAGGGAGATTTATAACTATAATTCTGCAAATTGAACCCTTATTCATGAAGATCTGAAATAAAATCCACTGGGAGGTTGTACTTAGAAACAAAACTGCTACTAAAATGTGGAAAACAATTAAAAGACACATATGTATGGTATGTGATAGTCATATAAAGAAAAAATATATACAGTAGCAGAGGCATTAAAAAACATCATCTCTATGATCAATTGACTACAACTAAATCAGAAGATAAATGGCTACAATATAAAAATATCCAAAGAAAATGCAAAACGATTCAGAAAAAACAAACAAGATATGGAAACAGGGATAGCTAGCAACACTAGTAAGGACAACATGAAAAAATGTTATGGCTATATAAATTCACTTCGTAGCTCAAACACTGGCCTATGTTCTATAGTATCAGATAAACAACTCACTGGTGAATCTAAAGTTATTACAAATGTATTTAACTCATACTTCAGGTCTGTATTCTCCAAAAAAATGGCACACTCAAGTAATATTCCACTTAATACCAAGACTGAATTTGAAATAACCACAGAATGTATTATAGAAAAAATGAACTTATAATAGATAACATATTGCAAAACATGTTAAAACTTTCATCACCACATATAGTTACCCCACGAAGACTATTGTTCCTGAAAGCAATAACCAATAATGAAGTACCACCAGATTGGTTATCTGCAATTGTGGTGCCCATACACAAGAAGGGAAGCAAGGCAGATCATACTACCTATAGGCCTATTAGTTTGACATCCGTCCTGGGGAAGGTCATAGTCCATTCTCAAAGATATGATAAATGGGCACTTGGAAAGTAATGGCCCAAGAGATAGGGAACAGCACGGTTTCATATTGGGTAGATCATCTGTAACAAATCTTTTGTGTTTTTACAAAATGATATCAGCAACACCTAGAAACATAGAAGTTGATGGCAGATAATGACTGCCAGGCCCATCCAGTCTTCCCATTTACCCTACCTGTATTAGTGCCTGCTGACACTACCTAGTCATTGGCCTTAGCTACTCCCCCATCTCTATGGTTCCTTTGTACCTATCCCTTGCATGTTTGAATCCTGCCACCATGCATGATCCCACCACCTACTAGGGCAGGTTGTTCCACGCATCCCACGCCCTTTCAGTGAAAAATAATTTTCTTGCATTTCGCCTTAAATGCCCCCCCCCCCCAATCTCCTGTCATGTCCTCTTGTCCTGGTACTCAGTCTATACTGAAAAATGTTCTTCCCTTTCACCTTGTTTATGCCTTTGATATATTTGAATGTTTCTATCACATCGCTCCACTCTCTCCTCTGCTCCAGAGTGTACATATTGAGATCCTTTAATCTTTTCTAATATGTCTTGTGCTGCAAACCCTGTAGCATCTTTGTTGCCCTCCTCTGTACTGTCTCTATCCTGTCAATATCTTTGTGCAGATGTGTCCTCCAGTACTGCATGCAGTATTCCAAATGGAGCCTCACCAGTGTTTTGTACAGTGGAACCATCACCTCCCTCCTTCGGCTTGTGATACCCCTTCCAATACACCCCAACATTCCCCCTGGCCTTCCCTACTGCCTCTGCAGTCTGCTTGGTGGCTTTCAGTTCATCTGTGATAATGACCCCTAATTCCCTTTCTTCTCTGGTGTCTGTCAGCAACTCCCTTCCCTACCTGTAGCTCTACCCTGGGTTCCTACTCCCCACATATGATTTTGCACTTCTTTGCATTGAACTTCAGTTACCACAATACAGACCATCTCTCCATCTTTTCTAGATCTTTCCTCATCTTATCCACACTAGATAGAGGAATACTGGTTGACTGCATTTACCAGGATTTTTCTAAGGCCTTTGATAAAGTCCCATACTGTGATATTATACAAAGTTTGATAGATATTCAAATAGACCATAGAATAGTGAGATGTATTTCAAGCTGACTGGTAGACAGAAACCAGAGGGTGTGTACATATCAAGACATATCAAGAGAGACTTAAGGAGCTTAATATGTATAGCCTCGAGGAGGGAGAGGGGGGACATGATAGAAACTTTCAAGTACCTCAAGGGAATCAACAAAGTCCAAGAGGGTAGTATCTTTCAGAAAAACGAGGTGTGCAAGAACAAGGGGGCACAATTTGAAGCTAAAGGGGGGACGTCTCAGAGGTAATGTGAGGAAGTATTTTTTCACGGAGAGGGTTGTGGATGCATGGAACAGCCTTCCTGAGGAGGTTGTGGAGTCAAAAACAGTGGTGGAATTCAAGAATGCATGGGACAGGCATTAGGCAATTCTGGGGGGTGGAGGTAGGAAGAAGTAGGCTGTTTGGTTAACTAGGATCTGCAGCTTATCCATTAGGTAGGGAAATGGGCAGATTGGGTTGGTTAAGCAGTCCTTATCTGCCGTCAAATTCTATGTTTCTATGTATAAATGGCTATTACTCAAACCCTGTTGCTGTGACAAGTGGTGTGCCACAGGGCTTGATCCTGGGTACTGTATTGTTCCAGATATTTATGTCTGATATGGGTCGGCAGGTAACTAGTTGGCTGAGTAAATATGCGGACAACACAGAACTTGCGGGTATTACAAACACAGATGAAGATATAGACAAGCTCCATATAAATTTAGACAACATACAAAAGTGGGCTTGACTCTAGGGGGATGAGTTTTAACACAGACAAGTGTTGTGTTATGCACTTAGGGTGCCAAAACAAGGAAGGAACATTTCTTCTAAATGGACTACCTCTTAGAGACTCACATGAGGAAAAAGGCCTAGGAATATAAATCACTAAAAAAGTTGCTTATGATACACACTGTAATGACCAAATAGCTAAGGCTAAAAAATTACTCTGGACTATTAAATGAAATTTTAGAAGTAGGGATGAACAGGTGATAATGACTTTGTATAGGTCATATGTTAGACCATTACTCGTCTATGGCAGTCCTGTTTGGGATCCAATAACCAAAGGAAGTTCTGATAGAATAGAAGAAGTACAATGGCAGACTACTAAATTGATTTATAATCTAAAGACGTTATCTTCTAATGACCTTCAGAAATTGAACCTGTCACTCGAGAGTACGGGGAGACTTACTATTCTGCTATGACATAATGCTAGACAACTAAGAGAATAGGACTTGGAATTAAAAAATGATAATATCAGCATGAGGGGGCATCCACTACAACTAAAATGTTTAATACAAATAAAGAAAGGCCTTCTACACACAGAGGGTGGTGAACCCATGTAATAGACTACCACTAGAGGTCATAACCAGCAAAGACAAAGAACGGTTTAAAAGAAGATTAGACTCATACAGTTTTGATGGAAACCGCTGGTCTTATTATGGGTAAAGTGACAGCAGCTCACATGGGCCAACCACCTTCTAAGCTTCTTACACCTTAGTAAGTGGGTTCTCTGGTTGGCAGAGGGGTGTCTCTATTTTGAGACCCTTCCATCCTGCTGATCCCATGCTCCAAGGGAGTTCTCAGTGCTGCAGAACATGCTGTCTGCCTTCCGGGAGGACGTTGCTCAGCTGTTTACAAAAGGAGCAATAGCCAATGTCCCAGACACCCTGGAAAGTCAGGGGTATGTGTCCAGGTACTTCCTGGTCTGAAAACCGATTAAGAGGGGCAGGTGTCCCATACTTGATCTTCACAATCTGAACCAGTTTCTAGAGAAAGGGGAAATTGTTTAACCAGGAAAGGCACACTAAGCAAAAGTTTGTTTCCAGGTATGACCTGGGAGCACAAAGAAATTAAGTGATTTGTTCAGGGTCACACAGTGTGCAAGTGGGGGCTGTGGGATTCCAGCCCTGGTCTCCAGGTGTACAGCTCAGACCCATAAACCACTGTGCTATACTGTTTTCCTAAGAAAGTACAAGTTCAGAATGGTCATGCTAAACCAGATTATACCATCTCTGGAGTAGGACATGTGGTTCTGCTCCCTCAACCTCCAGAACATGTTCTTCCACATCCCAATCTGTCCGTCACACTGGCAGCACCTCTGATTCCATGCAGACATGGTACTCTGTTAGTTCCAGGTCATCCCATTTGGCATCCCCTCGGAGCCTAGGGTTTTCAACAAGGCATCATGGTGGTGGTAGCAGCTTGCCTGCGGCATCAGGACATCAGGGTTTATCCCTACCTGAATGACTGGCTGATAGCTTGGCTGTCCAAAGAGACTGTGGAGTGGTCCAGAGACCTGGCCCTCCAGACCTGCAGAGACTTGGGACTCTTGGTCAATCTGGTGAAGTCCAAATCAATCCCATCACAGATGATTCTCTTCATCATGGAACACCTAGACTCCCTATGGGCCAGGGCCTGCTTCCCTGCAGACCGGGCATTGAATCTTACCTCCTTTGCCAGACCATTTTAGGTTGGACACACACCCTGCCCAGGACTTCCTAAGGCTGTTGGGGTACATGGCATCTTGCACCAGCATGGTCTGATGGACTCGCTGGCAGGTGTGGCAACTGCAGTGGGAGTTGGGCTGTCAGTGGTCCCAACACCTAGGACACCGGCACCAGCCAGTCACAGTGACTCAATCGATGTAGGAGGCCATCCAGTGGTGTCTGCTGCTAGCGCATCTGGAGTAAGGAATCCCATTTGTCCACCCAGAACTGACTGCCATCCTCACGACGGAGGTGTCTCTGGTTGGATGAGGAGTGCACCTGGAGGACCACTGGACCCACGGTTTATGGTCACCCAGGGAGTCCTGTCACTACATCAGCCTGCTAGAGCTCTGTGCAATGTAACTAACTCTGATGGAATATGCTCCTCTAGACAGGGGTCAGATCATGCAAGTCCAGACGGAAACACCATGTTCTACCTGAACAGGCAGGGCAGAATGCACTTCCTTCCATTTTTTCTGGGATGCCCTCCCCACCTAGACCCTCATGCGCAATCTGGCATTTCATTTTGCAGGTGCAGACTCTCAGCCAGGTGGGCAAGATGTCACATGAGTAATCCCTGCGTCAGGAGGTGATGAATCACCAGTTCTTCCTGTGGGGCACCCCTGCGGTTGACCTGTTTGCCTCCTCGGAGAACACAAAACAGGCTGTTCTGTGACCGCCCACCACAGTCTGGGACTCTGGTAGGGGATGCCTTTGCAATCCTCTGGACTTTGAGCCTCCTGTACGCCTTTCCTCCCTTTCTCTTGATCCACAAGATTGTGGTCAAGGTGCAGAGGGACAAGGCATGGGTGGTTCTCATAGCTTAGGACTGGCCTCGCCAGTTCTGGTACCTAGATTTCCTCGGCCCCAGCCACAGGCCTTCATGATGGTTGACTCTTCAGATCTGCTGACCAGACAGCAGAAGGTCCTGTACTTGTACCTTCAATCCCTGCACCTCACATCCTGGTTTCTGAGCAGCTAGAGTTAAAGGCTCTGGGTCTTTTTGTTTTAGCAGCATTAAGTAGGAGTTTGGATGTGCACAGTTTCAATTGCAGAGTGTCAAAGGCATTTTGGGATAATTTAGAGCTTCTGGCACACTAGATCTGGATGCATATAGCACTGTGCCATCAGCATAGCAGCTCAATTTGACAGCCCCAATATCCTCCCTTAAATCATAATTGTATATTGTGAATAATGGGCAGAGGATAGATCCTTGAAGGATTCCTTCAGAGACCTGTGAGCAGGAGGAGAGTAGGCCTTCCAAGTTATGTTGCTGTTTTCTACCCATCAAATAATTTCTGAACCAAAGTAGGGTACAATGGCCTACCCACTGAGGAAAGTTTGTACCACAGGGTTTGATGATCTACAGCATATACAAAGTGCAAGTTTAGCTTTTCCACAATGATCTAATTATCAGTGATAGTTTAACCTTTTACCACAGTTTGACACGGCAGTGAAGGGGGGGCAATAATCTGCCTTCTAGTGATTTGATTGTATGCCAGAATTTAGAAAAGGTGATTTTTGTTAGCTTCCAGAAGGTTTAGATAATGTAACTTAGCTGTATGAATTAATTAAGTGCATAAATTAGTCTGTACAGCCTACTAGTACTATTACTTAGCTGTAGTGGGTCTTTTTTCAGGTTTAGAGAAAAATTAAAAGCATTCCATTTTAAAAATTGGTGCTGCCCTGTAAGACACAGAACCCTCATCAATACTTATTCTCCCAAATAGTGCAGAATCCAGCAGAACTAACTTTTCATAAACAAGCTTATAAGGATTTAATAGCAGCCAGAGGGCTGAAAAATCAGACAGCATAGGAAACTGGTCAGAAAAATTATACAGACAAAAACACAGAAATTGTAGACATGATTCTCATTTACACTCAAAGGCTGCAACATTGTACCTCCATCTAAAACAGCAATGCCCAAAGGGTGGCACAGAGAGGGGGAAAATGCCCCCATTGTGATTGCGGCACAGAGCAAATCTCAGTTCCACACATTACCAAAAACATCCCAATGTTTTCCTTCAGACACAACATACTGGAATTTGGATGTGTCTGATGCACATAGGCGGATTTAGAAGGGGGGCTAAGGGTGCTATAGCTCCCCATCATGGAGCTCCTCTATTAGTAAAACACTGTGCTGCATTCTTTATCAGTATGCACTAATGCCTCCATGAAAGCTGCCTGAGCCACACAGGTCTCATCTGTCCTCCAGCAGAGTTGGCCTTAGCTAGGTGTAAACTGTGTCCCTGCACCTTGGGGGCTCATGCTTTTTTTCTTTTGGAAAAAAAATAATTTAAAACATTTAAAAATGCTTAAATGTTGTTAGGGATGAAAATGTTTACCAGTAAATGAAAGTGGAAGAGAACTGGCTCTGTCACTGTTACAAAAGATGAGGGCAGCTTTGCTGCAGTGGAAGATTAGGTTAAGTACTGTAAGTGCTAATGGTGTTAATGGCCATACTTTACACCTCTCAGGTTGACTACTTTCACAAACAAAGGGCTATATTGACAAGATAACTGATTTGCAACCTGGACATACATAGATACATAGACAGTGTTGGCAGATAAGGGCCTATGGCCCACCCAGTCTGCCCATTTGAGCTTATAAGCTTATAAGTTCAGTTTGTTTTCCTAGAAGTCTGTTGCCCCTTACCTCTGACCTCCAGAATTCCTTTATGTCTATCCCATGCATTCTTAAATCCCGTGATTGTTTGAGCCCCCACCACTTTCTCTGGCAGGGTGTTCCACTTGTCCACCACTCGTTCTGTGAAGAAATTCTTTCTCATGTTTCCTCTGAATCGCCCCTCCTCCAACTTCATCCCATGCCTCCAGTCCTGGAACATCTTTTCACTTAAAATAGTGTTTTCCTGCACCCTGTTCCTCTCTGTAAGATACTTGTATGTCTCTATCATATCCGCTCTCTCCCTCCTCTCCTCCAGGGAGTACATGTTCAGTTCCTTCAACCTGTCTTCATAGGACTTGTGATGCAATCCATGCACCATCTTTGTTGCCCTCCTCTGAACCTTCTCTACCTTGTCTATGTCCTTAAGTAGGTATGGTCTCCAGAACTGTACACTGTACTCCAGGTGGGGCCTCACTAGTGTCTTGTATAGCGGAATTATGACCTCCCTTTTCTTGCTGGTGATGCCCCTGCCTATACATCCCAGCATCGTATTTGCTTTACCTGCTGCCTTGTCACACTGTTTCCCTACCTTGAGGTCATCAGAGATGACAACCCCAAGATCCCTTTCCTGCTTGGTACATGCTATATCCTCACCCCCAACTGATATATTGTGCCAGAGTTTTGTGCCCCATAAGCATTATCTTGCACTTCTTTGCATTGAATTTCAACTGCCAAACCCTGACCATTCTTCAAGTTTCTGCAGGTCGCTTCTCATTCTGTCTACACCCTCTGGTGTGTCTACTCTGTTACAGAGCTTTGTGTCATCAGCGAACAGTGAAATTCTGCCTTCTAGGTCCTGCACAATGTCACTGATGAAGATGTTGAATAGGACCGGTCCCAGCACTGATCCCTGTGGTACCCACTGGTCACTCTTCCTCTGTGGAGTGACAGCCATTTACCACCACCCTCTGTGTCCTGCCACCCAGCCAGTTACCTACCCACCACACTACTGTCCTGCCCACACCCATATTCCCCAGTTTGTGTAATAGTCTTCTATGTGGCACAGTGTCAAAGGCCTTGCTGAAGTCCAGATAGGCCATGTCCACTGCCTCCCTGATCCACCTCCCTAGTCACCCAGTCAAAAATTCAATAAGGTTGGTCTGACATGATCTCCCCCTGGTGAAACCATGCTGCCTTGGGTCCTGTAGTCCACTGACAACCAGATGTTCCACCAATCTCTCCTTCAGTAGTGCTTCCATGATCTTCCCCACTACCGAGGTGAGGCTGACTGGTCTGTAGTTCCCTGCTTCCTCTTTGTTCCCACTTTTGTATAAGGGGACTACATCTGCTGTCCTCCAGTCTTTGGGTACCTCCCCTGTTTCCAGTGATCAGCTAAACAGGATAGCCAGAGGTTCAGCCACCACCTCACTTAGTTCTTTAAGGACCCTGGGGTGCACCCCATCTGGCCCCATTGCTTTATCAAATCTTATTACTTCCAGTTCCTTCAGGACCCTTTCTCGTGTAAAGGGACTTGTGTCCATTTCTGCACCATTCTCACCCCTTGTACTCCCTTCAGACCCATTACCCTCCTCTTCCTCAGTAAAGACTGAGCAGAAATACCTGTTCAATATGTCAGCTTTACTGTTGTCATCCTCCAGCGCCCCCATCCTCCCCTTCAGTCTCACTATCCCTCCCTTTGTCTTTCTTTTTCACTTATGTACCTGTAAAGGTTTTGTCCTCTACCCACTGATTTTGCAATGTGTTCTGTCTGAGCTTTGGCTTCCCTTACTGACCTCCCTGCCTCCCTTTGCTTCTCCTGGTACTTCTCCCTATCCCCTTCTGCCTGTGTCTTTTTGTATTGCTTGAATGCAATCTTTTTGGCTTTCACTTTCTTTGCTACCTCTTTGGAAAACCATAATGGTCTCCTCTTCCTTTTCCTCTTGCTAACCTGCTTGTAGAAGAAACAATGAATGATATGACAAAATATGTTTCAAAAGTCTGTGAGCACTCAAAATGGTTTAAAAACCTGACCAGCAGACAGCAAAACCGGATTGCCTGATAGGGACCCTAAAAACCTTATCACCAGGAAAAAAACTAATAGGTGGTAACCTTACTGGTGTTCCATGATAATCCTCTCTATTCTCTCTCACTCACACCTCCAGAAAAGTTAAGTTGCTCAACCTGTTTGCAAATCAGATTATCGGAGGAGTGATTGCCCAGTCTTGATGTCCCTGTCCTTACAGAAAAGAATATGTTAGTAGCATCGTGATTACTTAAATTCTTGCTCCAGGCTCAGTCAGATTAATTTCCAATGGTGAAGCCAAATAATTCAGCGCAGTCAGTGGTACTAATTAAAAGATGCTGGTTAAACTAGCAGGGGGCAGCTGCTGGGATTGGATAGGACATTAGCGATCCATCAAACTGGGCATGTAATAAATGTAGTACTAGTGTTATTAATTTCTAGTATGGGGAGCTTAAATTCATGACATTAAATTTGTTTCAGGTCACTGCTAGTTTTGTCCTATATGGCAATTTGATTTTGGTGTGGATTTGCAGGAGAGGGAGTTGGAGAGTAGTGCCCTCCTGTAGCATGCTAGGAATGGTACAAAACTAATGCTGGGGCAGGTCTGGTCTCAGCGACAGCATGAACCAGGAGAGGCAAAAACTGGTGCATGAGATCTTTGAACTGAGGTAAAAATTTCAGCATGTACTGTATGTCTAATCTGTGTTGTCTTTTCAGTCATGCTTGTACAGTGTGAATGAGCACAGAGGGAATTAATAGACATAGGGACTTTGAAGGTGTTCTGCTGTATATTATGGCATGTGCAGGAGTTTCTGCGTGCTTGGAGAACAAAACTAGCAACAGAAGTCATAAGACCTTGTTTGGCTCATTGACACAGGCAGTTACAAAACTGGAAAAAAAAAGTGATAGAATCAAATATTTAGTTTATGTAGTTATAAGTGTTGAATGGGGGGGGGGGGAGTCGTGATGTACCCAAGCAAGTGCTATTGCTAATAAAAAAATGCATTTTTATATTTATTTAAAAACTGTTTTTCTATCTGCTTACTGACTTCTTGGGCCTATCATAAAAATAAGATGCCTCATACCATGGGGTTATCCCAGTAAAGGACATTTTAAAACAATAAAAAAAAATTATTTATTTAAAAATGTATTTTCTTTGGAATAAATTGTTCTGTAAAATAAAATATGTTTTGCAAAAATAGCAAGCAGACTTGAAATTATATTTTCAGAAACTAGATAGCAAAGTGACTTTGTTCCCATATTTCTACAGTTATTGTATTTATTTTTCTACTGAGATAAGGTTGGGGGATACGTTAATATGTACTGCAGGCCAAACTGGGATGGTTTGGCTTTATGGTAATGTCATAATGTGCTTGAGTGAGTGACATTTGTGAACTTGTTTACTTGGATTGTCATTTAATTTGTCTGCAATTTGTCTTATCACCAAGTCTCTTTCAACCTTTCTCATTTTACGTGTTTCGGATGTGCTGCTGCCCAGCTGCAGTCTTTTGGTATATTGTGTTTTTTTTGGGGGGATGGGGAAGGGTAGTTTGGGCAACACACCGTCATGTGGACTGTGGGGACTCTGGGGATGGTGCTAGGGTGCAACTAACAAAGCATGGGGAGGGAGGAAATGAGTAAAAATTGCATTAGAAATACCCTCCAAAATGCACCAGAATGTTTAAAAATTTCTGGGGGCCCAGGCAGCTCACCAGACCCCCAGCCTATTATTTTTATTTTTTATCTGACTAGAGCTCCCCCATCAATAGGACTCCTGGATCTGCCCCTGCGATGCATGTCATAATATACAATGGTGTGGTACTGAGATTTGGCCCTCCAAGTCGATGGTTCCCTGGTGGTCCAGTGATCTCCCCCTAACCTACTATCTATGTTCCCTGATGGCTCTGTAGTTTCTCTACCATTACTCTGATGACTTATTGGTCAGCCCAAGCACACACAGCCAACTGAGACCCCATTACGCAGGTAGTAACCAGGGAGGCTGAAGCAGCATGTGAGTGGAACTGGAAAAGCCACCAAGCAGCCGAGAATGGACTTTCATGGGAAACTTACCCTCTTTTCCTAGCTCTTGAAATAGCCTTTCCCAAATACAAGGGAAAGATTTTTCACCTCCACCGAGTATGGGTTAGAGAGGGTGCAGAGCTCCACTAATGATAAGTGATCTTTGCAAACACTTAGGGCAGGTATTAGCAACAGAGAAAGAACACTTCATGTTATTACCTTGAGTCATTTCACAATGTCCTTTTTGTTGTGTAAACAGATTGCTGAACTACATAAAATCTGTAGTATATATTTGCAGGCTTAATTATTTTACAGTCCTAAGTCAAGAAGAATTACATGTAAAGAGTTGCATCTTTTACTTTTCAGCTCATGAAAATCTTGAATTACTGATAACTTTTCTAACTTCTTAGAGATCATCTGCTCAATACAGCCCCACATTTTGGTTGTGTGATCAGCAATACCACCCCCAGGCATGGGTGGTTGGACTCATACAGGTTTCATGAGTCCAGAAACTCCGAAGGAGTATCAACCAAAACCTGCTAGTTCCCCAAAGATTACTTCCAGGGTGTAGAATTTAGTGAGTATACAAGCACTTCTTAAGGCTGCAGCCCTACAGATTATGCAACGGGGACCACTTTAGGCCAAAACACAATAAGGAACTGTACTCGAAAAAGAGAAGATGGCAACTGAGTATGCCAAAACCATTTATTACCTGAGTGATGTATTCCAGATGCAAACAGTCACAGTCACAGTCTGTCAGGCAGCAGCGTCTTAAAGTGCTGCAGCAAGGCAATTTTATTTATATGGCGCTCCTTCCCAAGGGCTCTGGGTGCCTCACAGTAAAGCAAGCATTTAAAAAAAATGCATTAGAAATGAAAAAAATACAGTTTAAATGTAGTCACACAGAAGTTACATAAAGTGTACAGTGCACTATGCACAGCTTGATCCAAGAGCAATTTGGTAACATACAGACATGGAGAGACAAGATGGCAAAAAAACTGCTGAATCAAGTTCTGAGGAGCAGCACTCAACTCTGCAAGTCTTAATGCTGGACTGTATTTTGTGCAAGTGTGCCACCGTTGCCTAAGGGCTTGCTATTTTAATTTTATTTGGTATAGCGCATATACTACCTTGAGTCATGTTTTTTTTTTTATCTTTCCCAAGTTGCTGTCCTGACTGATGTTTGTCTGCTTCCTTAACTTTCAGACCTTCTGAGACTGACTGACTCTGGAATACCAGCTCGCCATCTGCCTCTGATGCTGAGATGGTGGAAGAGCAGAGAGATGGTGAAACAAGGTGATTAGCTGAGACTGGGACTGTTGGAGTGACAGGCTGTAGAGCAGTGAAACTGAAAAAGCCGTCTAGCCATATAAGTCTGTATGTCTGTACTTTAAAGATACCTGGTGACTTAATCTGGATATTAACCAGATTATAGACCGTTTTTTATCTTGTATTGGTAGTGGGGGTCGCCGAAGCACCGAGCCACCCAACACCCTCCCCCCAGGACAGGAGAGCAACCCTGTGGGCACTAAATCCCATCCTTCCCCTGCTGACCCCCAGCACCCGAGCTCGCTCCCGAACCCGGGTTGCTGGTGTGACGTGAGGTGTGGCGTCCAGCACCTCAAGTGCTTACAGGTTTTGTTACTGTTTTGTGCTTACAGGATTTATAGTTTACTGCTTTATTTTTCTCTGAAATTGTTTTTGGCAGGGTATTATTTTCTATTAAATTGTTACAGGTTGTGCTTACACATTTTGTTACTGTTATTGTTTTGTGCTTACAGGTTACTGCTTTATTTTTCTCTGACTGAAATTGTTTTTGGCAGGGTATATGTAAGCAGTAAGGTACAAAGGGGTGTGTGTAAACCATATTTTACAGCACGGCCAGGGGCATAGTAAGGCACAAGGCCAATGGCTGAGTGACTTCAGCTGCTGGCCGTGCTGTAAAATATGGTTTACACACACCTCTGAGTGCCTTATTATGCTTATAAAGTTGACTTTTTTTTTTACTTTTGACTATTGGGAAAAGCATGTTCATATATAGAAAAACAGATTTACTTTGTACATTTGTGATAAAATAATCCTTCTGCCAACTGCAAGTGATGTCATTGATGATGTCACTGTATTGCTGCCTACTTTAATTTTCCCTTTTTTTTTCTCTTTTTCTCCACATTCAAGATATGGAATGTTTATCATGGGATGCTTACCATGAAATACATGGATTCAAAATTCTGCTCAGTTCCACTGGCATAATGTTTCTCTCCCAACACACAGACAACAAAGGCCTTTGTTTCAGCCAGAAACTCAGTTATCTCAATGTCAGGGCAAGAAGAAGAGAGTTCCCTGATGAGCAGGTAAAGACAGAAGGGGGATTTTTCACTGTCAGCAAAGAAACAGTTGTAGTGAAAACTATAAACCATACTTATTGTTTCTAATGTGTTTATGTATGTGAGGAGCATGTGATAATCAGGGAAACATCATTTAATTTATTTGTTTTATTTTATATTTAAGGTAGTTTTATTTTTAGGGCCCAGCTGAAGTTTTTTTTTTTTTTTGTAAAGGTAGCAGACATGTTTGTGGTGGAAGATCAGTTCTGGCAATAGAGGGCTATCTGAAATGCCTGTATTCCAAATGCCCATTGATCTGTGTTGCAGACTCTTCACTGTTGAGCAGTCCTTTTTTTTAACTATGTGTAAACCATATTTTACACATAATAGCCAGATTACATGATTTTACCCTGCCATTTTATAATTTTTGTTAAATTGTTACAGGTTGTGCTTACACGTTTTGTTACTGTTTTGTGCTTACAGGTTTTACAGTTTACTGCTTTACTTTTCCCTGATTGAATTTGTTTTTGGCAGAGTATCGTTTCTATTAAATTGTTACAGGGTGTGCTTACAGGTTTTAGTTTATTGCTTTATATTTCTCTGACTGAAATTGTTTTTGGGAGGGTATAGTTACTGTTAAATTGTTGTGATCCAACCCAATGGCTCCAAGGGTTGAGGCGCTGGACGCCACACCTCGCGCCATGCCGGCGACATGGGTTCGGGGACGGACTCAGTGAGCCAGGGGTCAGCAGGGGAGGGAGGGAGAGGATTGAGCATCCAGAGGACAGCTCTCCTCTCCTCTCCTCTCTCTGGGAGGGATCCTGGGGCTGCTCAGTGCCCTCCCAACCCCCAATGGAGATCAGGAGTACAGCAGGGATCACCAGCCAGACGAAGGGGCGGGAGTGCGGTAGTCAACAGCAGGCAGCCTTGCACGGATGTCACGTAACGCTGCACTCTAGGGGGAAAATATAACAGAAAAATCCCTGACAGGAGATATGCGATGGCACATCTGTCCACCCAGCCACACTCCACTGTCGGTTGTTCTCCATTCCTGGGCTGAGCCCAACCTTGCCCAAATTAAGAGATAGAGTGCCCTGGATGGATAGGGTGGCCTTACCTTGGGGGGCTCAGAGTCAGGGGGATAGCCAGGTTGGTGCCAAGAATCTAGAGGCCTCTTGAGCACGGAGGTAGAGCAGGGTGAAATGGAGGATGCCCGAGATAGTTCCCCGGGTTGGTGCAAAAATACAGTTAAAAAAACAAAACATTTGTTGTGCAGGTTGTCTTGCTGAAAGGAAGGAAAGCACACACCAGGGTGGTGGGTCAGAGCTGTTGCTGATTATTTCTGGAAGGCACGTGCTTGGTCCCACCCTCCTCGCCCCTCACCCCACGTGAATCATTTCCTTTATACCAGGGGTTCTGACATCACTTCCCCAAAACGGCAAAGGACATACATCTGTCACAACCTTAACAGCCCAGCATGCTGTGTAGGGGGTAAAGGCACGCACACGTTCGCACACACTAACAAAAAAAGAAAAAAATGTAAACAGGAAGGGAAAGAGACATGTGGGGAGTGGTACAATGCACTGGCTGTAGGGTGGTAGTCTTCTGGGAGATATTCTGGAGACTGCGATGCCCTATTTGCAGACACCTCTCTGATCTAAGGGAGAAGGCTGCCAGTCTTCAGGCTGACCTGGCGCAGATTCGGGAAACCTCCTCCCCCACCCAGGGACCACCAGGGCTGCTACCTCAGAGGTTGCTAGGAAAGAGAAGCGGTTAGACCACAGTGGGCTTAGGGCGGGTGACGGTGGTAGAACAGAGGCACATCCCTCCAGCTGTACCTCTCCACAGTTCATACACTGTTCTGGCAGAGCATGGTTCCTCTATGGAGGCACCCGAAGTGGAGAACAAGGAGGATGCTGGGAACCTTCACAAAGGAGACCCACAGGAGGGTGACACGGGACCCCACAGGAGAGGGAAACAACTCATGGTGGGGGACTCAGTCATTAGGCGGGGTAGAACTGGGGGAGGGAGAGGAAGGTAAGGTGCCTGCCTGGCACCACAGCTTGGAGGGACAGGGAGCAAATCCTCAGGATCGCAGAAGCAGCTGCATGGGACAGAGAGAGCTGGATGTCATTGTCCACCTAGGGACAAATGACCTGGCTGGAAATGTGATCAGAGCAGTGCAGGAGGAGTTTGTGGAGTTGGGGAGGAGCCTTAGACAAGTAGCACACAAGGTAACCTTCTCAGAGGTGCTGCCTGTCTATGGCATGGGTGAGGCTAGGGTACTCCCCACAATGGAATTCAATGAATGGTTGAAAAACTGGTGCAGTGCTCAGGGTTTTGGCTTCATTAGGGACTGGGGGTCCACCTGGAAGGATATAGGCCTATACTGGCACGATGGACTGCATCTGTCCGGGAGGAGAACCAGAATCTTAGATAACAGGTTTAAATGCTTCATTGGCAAGCATTTAAACTAGCCAAGTAGGGAAGAACTAAAGAGGAGCACAGAAAACCCAGCCCTCCACCACAAAACAGGGTAGTGCGCGAGGTAAACACCAAGGTAAGAAGTCAATAGGGAGCAGGACAGGGGAAATGAAGAAAAAGGCAAAGGCAGTAAGGATAGGGATGGGGATAAAAGGAGTAAGGCCATCAAAAAATGGAGGACGATGAGTACCAATGCCCATAGTCTGGGTAACAAACTCCCTGAACTAGTGGCCTTGATGGAAGAGGGATGCCTAGATATCATGGTAGTCACAGAAGCATGTTACACAGAGAACCATGATTGGGATGTCAACGCACCAGGGTACAAAATCTACAGGGGGGACAGAGGGTAAAAGATGAGGAGAAGGAGTAGCTCTCTATGTAATGGAAGGGATCAAAGCAATGGAACTAAAGGGTAAACAGAGAGGAGACAGTGTGGGTCACCCTGGAGACAGGAAATGGCACTACAATCTGCACTGGGGTTGTATACAAACCCCCATCTCAAGGTGAAGAAATGGACAAGAAAATGATAGACGGCATCCTTAGAATGGTAGAAAAAGGGGAGATACTGTTGATGGGGGACCTGAGTATGCTATATGTTAACTGGAGCACCTTTGCTGCAACCACATCCTACAGCAGGGTCATTCTAGATGCCCTACATAGGGCATGCCTCAGACAGCAAGTGCTGGAACCTACTTGGGAGGGAGCAATCTTAGACCTGGTACACTCAAACAGAGATAAAGAGAGGATCTCAGATTCAGAAGTGGGTAGCCATCTGGGAACAAGTGACCACCAAACAGTGTGGGTCACAATAAACACAGCCATAGAGTCAAGCCATACAAAAGCAAGAGTGCTGAACTTTAGGAGGGCTGACTTTGGCAAAATGGGAGAGTGCCTCAGAAAAGAACTAGCAAACAGGCAAGAAGGGGGGTGAAGGAAAATTGGGGATAACTCAAAACTGCCATCACAGAGGCAACAAGCCTTTGTGTGAAGCAAATAAACAAAACAAAACGAAGGAAAAAAACACTGTGGTTCTCAAAAGAGGTGGCGGTGAAGGTTAGGGAGAAAAATATATCATTCGGAAGTATAAAGAAACATGGGAAAAGCAGGACAGAGAACTGTACCAGTTAAAGCAGAAGTCACGGGTAAGGCAGTCAGCAAAGCCCCACACCAAGGAAAAGATAACCAACTCAGTTAAGAAGGGGGATAAAATGTTTTACAGGTACGTTAGGGAGCGTACAAAGATCAAGGGGGAGAGTGAGGCTTCATAAGGGGGGGCAGAGGGTGACAGTGAAAAAGAAGGGATACTGAACAAATACTTCTGCTCAGTATTCACAAAAGGAAGGGGAGGTACCTAAACCAATCAATAGAAGGACTCCGGATAGCGGTTGTCGATACCAGTCCACTCATAGAAGAATGAGTCCTGAAAGAACTTCTGAAACTGAAGGTGGACAAAGCAATGGGGCCTGATGGGATTCACCCCAGAATTCTAAAAGAACTAAGAAGAGAACTAATGACACCACTGACTACCCTTTTTAACAAATCATGGGAGGATGGTGTGGTACCTGAGGACTGTAGGAGGGTGGATGTAATTTCCTTTTATGAAAGTGGGAGCAAGGCAGAGGCAGGAAACTACAGACCTTTCAGTCTAACCTCAGTGGCAGGGAAAATGATGGAATAATTTCTGAAAGAATTGAGTACCTAGAGGCCAGTGGGACACAGGACCCAAGGCGGTATGGATTCACAGCAGGAAGGTCAAGTCAGATGAATCTAATAGATTTCTTTGACTGGGTGACCAAAGTAGTACACCAGGGAGAGGATGTGGCCTACATAGACTTTAGCAAGCCATTTGACACAGTCCCACACAAAGGATTAATTAACAGGTAGCCAGCTTGGGAGTGGGTCCCAGGGTGGTAACCTGGGTAAAAAGATTGGGTGGACAACAGGACACAGAGGGTAATAGTAAATAGTGTCCACTCCAAAGAAAAGGAGGTTACTATCGGGGTACCACAGGGTTCAGTACTGGGACCATTCTCATTAGTGTCTTTATAGGTGACATTGCGGAGGGACTGGAGTGAAAAATATGCCTCTTTGCAGATGACACAAAGATCTGCAACAGGGTTGATACACAAGGGGGGGCAGAAAGAATGAGAAAGGACTTGGCAAAGTTAGAGGAATGGCGGAAGGACCTCTGCATCCAGCCTGCCACCCCCTGACCAAGGAAAGCAGACACAAGCCCAAACAAGGCTCTCCACTTCAGCTGAGTGGCCCTGGCACTGCTACCTGCTGGTGGCAGGACCTCTGCATCCAGCCCGCCACCCCCTGACCAAGCAAAGCAGACACAAGCCCAAACAAGGTTCTCCACTTCAGCTGAGTGGCCCTGGCGCTGCTACCTGCTGGCAGCAGGACCTCTACCACCCCCTGACCAAGGAAAGCAGACACAAGCCCAAACAAGGCTCTCCACTTCAGCTGAGTGGCCCTGGCGCTGCTACCTGCTGGCAGCAGGACCTCTGCATCCAGCCCACCACACCCTGACCAAGAAAAGCAGGTACGTTTGGTCAGCTCCTAGCTGTCAGGCTTCAATCCCTGCAATTGGACTGGCTCCTGGGGGTTGTGGCTGCTTCCTGATTGGATGCTGCAGATCCCCACTGAGAAAGGAAGCACACAAGATGCCTTTTTCAAAACACAGCTCAGCCACTGGCTTGCTGTACTGCTCTCTGGACAATTTTTTCTACTGAATTTACTGCTCATGTGGAAATATATATATATATATTTCTTTTTTCTCTCCTTCTGGAATTTTCAGCTGTTTAGCCTGCTGTATTAGCTAGGCCTGACTTCTATATAGCTTATGTCTTGCACTACTCAATATTTCTATTGCTTAAACATTTTACCTTTAAACTACTACACTGTATATGTAGGAATTGCCTAGCAGAGTTGTAGCAAACTTTGACTGCCTGACGTTTATATAGCGTACTACTTGCACTACTGAATTTTTCTGTTAATTGCCCAGTATTGTAGAATAGCTAAAAATGACCACTGCCTGCTGTTTGCTCTGCCACACTTTTCTGATCACAGTTCCTCTCATTCATCCTTATTCCCCACAATGTATCTCTGACATCTACTGGACCCCTAATTCCCTCTCCTGACACCCCCCTGAACCAGCACATTCTGTAAATATTGCCTGGCATTTTGGGCCATCTTCTCTACCCATTCCAGACTACCCCGAGTCGTCTCCATCACAGGCCTCCTTTCCAGCTCTCCCTGGTCCCACTAAAGGCCCCCCCCAACCTCCTGAATCAGTCTTTTGTTTTGCTAAATTCCCACCTGGCACCTTTGACCAGACCTCTCTGCAGGAACCTTTCTCTCCCACTATTTGTACCTACTCCTGCCTGAGCACTAAATTGCCCAGAGCCTTCCCACCAATTTACTTGACCTTTGTCTCTGGCTTTTTAACCAACAGCGCCCCCCCCTTTTTTTTCTGCTCTATTTTAGACACAAGCCCAAGCAAGACTCTCCACTTCAGCTGAGTGGCCCTGGCACTGCTACCTGCTGGTGGTAGAACCTCTACATCCAGCCCACCACCCCCTGATCAAGGAAAGCAGGTATGTTTGGCCAGCTCCTAGCTCGGAGATGTCAGGCTTCAATCCCCGTAACTGAACTGGCTCCTGGGTACTGTATCTGCTTCCCGACTGGATGCTGCAGATCCCCACTGAGAAAGGAAGCGCACAAAGTGCCTTTTTCAAAACACAGCTCGGCCACTGCCTTGCTGTACTGCTCTCTGGACAATTTCTTTCTCCCATCCCATCACCCCCCCTCCCTCCTTTATTAAGTACACTTCCCCACTGATCCACGCCCCCTGAGGCCTTACACTGGTCAATTACAGCAACTGCTTAAAAGGGCTCTCCTTTCTGTAACTCCTTAAAGGGATGATCCTCTCTTGAGCTCACTTGTCTCCTCTAAGCAATTCCCCAAAATTCTTCATGAAGCGTAATCAATAGGATACCCCTGCCTGTTGAAGATAAATCCTTAAGACATCTGTGCCATCAGGCTGTTTTCATGTATCTTTGTGTACCATCGATCCCTGTCTCTTTTAGCTAGTCTAACATGGAGCAGTGATCCTTGAGACTTATAGAACCTAGCTAGTGATCCTTGGTGCAACTCGCACCCTGTTGACACATTGGGCAATCATGGCAGTCCTCGTGTGGTTTCAATTAGTTACCTGCTTATGTATGGTATCTCACGTGACAGACCATTCAGGTAGAATTGACCCTAACATGGATTCATGCCTACCACTGCTAGACTGCCTTTATATTAATACTATGTATAACTTATGCTGCCACATGACTCCGCACCCTTCTTACTTTGTGGAATCTCCTCGAGGTGGAACCGCTACCTTGTTACCAATATGTGGCCCCTCACCCCACCCACCCAAAATCTACACGTCTTGGTGCTATACTGGATGGACCATAGGCTACGCGTCCCTAGGTCAGCACAAGGGGAAACTTGGGACTCCGGAGACCCCCGCACTCAAACTTATACTAGATGCAGAAAGATTCATGCTTTCAAACTACTCCTCACTGCCCTAAGGAAAATTGTGTTCCTACTACTTTTGTGTTCAGGTAATGTTGAACTGTCTCAACCCTGGTCCCACAAAAGCTCTCTCATCTCCATCCGACCTTAAAAGACTGAAAGGAGTCAGCTTTATGCACGCAAATGTTTGCAGTCTTTTAAAGAAATTTACATCAGTCCAGGCCTGGATTACTCATACCGCAAAAGATGTACTTGTGGTCTCTGAATCCTGTCTTCAGGCATCCACCCCAGATAGAGAGGTTAACATCCCTACCTCCTATTTAGAGCCAATAGGCAGACCAGGTTAGGTGGTGTAGTCATCTACGCCAAAAAAACATTTTCAGTGTCCATCCTAGACTCAACCTCTATTGCAGGTGGATTCAAATGTTTGTCCCTTAAAGTTGAACTTTGCCCATCAATGGCTTTCCGTGTCATAGGCTGTTACAGACCACCAGCTGCGGGGCCTCAGCTTCTGTCCAATCTGTCATCTATTACGGGCTCTGTCCCCATTGAAACAATTATTCTAGGAGACCTTAATTATGACTGGTTGACTAAGGTTACCCCTGAAGCAATTCTGTGACTTCTACAGGTTCACACAACTTATTACTGAGCCAACTCGCATTAACAAGAAAAACCCAATGAACAGCACCCTATTGGATGTCCTTCTTGTAAGCAAACCATATTCCTTTTCCCATGCCAGAATTTTTTCAGCTGATGTTAGTGACCACTGCTTTACTGCTGGTATAAGAACTGACACTAAACCCTCATCAACATCTAAATTTTCCAGTAAAAGGTCCGATGGAACTTCAATCTTCTCGCATACTTCAATGAATTAAAAAACTCTTTGCACTAGCAGAGTTTTTACCTTGCTAAATCGGTGAGTAATGCCTAAGACATCTTCCATGAAATCATAACCAGTGTGCTAAATAACCATGCTCCTCTGGTAAAAGCATGTATAAAAGCTAGAACATGTCGTTAGTTCTCAGCGGACCTCAAGGCTGCCTTACTAAAAAGAGATCAACTCTGGAAAAAGGCTCGCAAGTCACACAAAGACGAAGACTGGTGTCTCTTCAGGACAGCTAGAAGCACCTGCACTAAGACGGTCAGAGAGGCCAAGCCTAATTTTTACCTATCTGAGCTAGATTCTGCATTGAAATGCCCTACCAAGTTCCGGTCCACACTAAAAGAACTGACTGATCATTCTCCAGGAAATGTGCTTCCCTTCAAAATTACCACTGACAATGCTATAATCAATGGCAGAAACGAGATCCTGCAGGCCTTCAACAATCATTTTGCCAGTGTAGGCCTAGCATTCAATAATGCACTGGTAAGCAGACTACACCCACAGATCAACACTAAGCTCCCGGAACTGAGTAACAATATCGTAACCTTCTCATTCTTACCCACCTCAGTAAAGGAAGTTGAAGATCTTCTCCTAAAATTGGACACTAAAAAAAGTGCTGGGGCTGACTTCTTCGACCCATATTACTTGAAAATTGCTTATCACATCCTTGCCACACCTATCTCTCACTTATTCAATCTGTTCCTATCACAAGGTTCCCTCCCTCAGTTATGGAAAGTTGCTCACGTCACCCCCTGTTTAAATCAGGATCCCTGTGACCTAAATAACTATAGGCCAATCTCCCTCCTCCCCATATTCTCCAAGCTCCTATAAAAAATTGTGGATACCCAGCTGAGATCTATCATAGACAACTCAAACTTACTAAATCCCATGCAGTCAGGTTTCAGAGCAAAGCACAGTAACATTATGGCCCTGACAAAGGTAACTAACGACTGGCAACGGGACTTAAAAAATTAATCTGTGCAGTTTTCCTGGATTTCAGTAAGGCCTTCGACACCATCGACCACTATTTGCTCTTCTCCACTTTACAAACAATAGGCCCAGACCGAACCTCCTTGTGGAACATATAGAAGAACTGCTGAAAAAGCTGAGGCAGAGGTTTGGACTCTTCTTCAGAATAAATTGCCTCCTGACCGCAGACGCTGAAAGACAGCTCATCCAATCCACGTTCCTCTCACTAATTGACTATGCTGACTTCATATATGGCCAGTGCCCAGCCTCACACTTTGCTAAATTGGACGTACTGTATCATAGAGCTCAGATTTGTAACAGGCCTCCCCTTTTCCACCCACTACTGTTCACTATATGCAGCTGTGGGTTGTCCCTCCCTTCAACATAGGCAGTATAGAAATGCAGCCCTCTGGACGCTCCGAGCCATCACCAACAAACTCCCACTATAGCTTGGCAGAAGACACCAGGAGAAAGGACTGCTGTGTGACTGAACTTCTCTGCTGGGACTAAAGTAGAAGAACTTTTGTACTTGGACCTTTAATTTAGGGTAAAAAAACTAACATACAAAAAAAAAAGTGTGTGCTTGAGTTAACTGAACGGGTATCTGAAGAGTTATCTAGGTGTAAATCTCAGGTGACTGAAAGGACTTAACTGCTGTGAGGTTTAAATTACTTGTAGAAAGATCTGGTAAGTAGGGGGAGTGGCTTAGCTAGAAGGAAGCTAAATTTAAAGACTGCCTTAGAAAGATTCTGCTAATAGCTTGGCAGAAAACACCAGGAGAAAAGACTGCTGTGTGACTGAACTTCTCTGCTGGGACTATATTGCCCTCCTTCCCCCCTCCACCTCCCACCCAAAGCTAGTTCTATTTTTATAGGCACAGGATTTGACTGACAACAGGAACTTCCTGTTTAGGGGCAGGAAGTGAGTGATCACAGAACCACCAAGGACCCACCATCCTAGAAGGGCAAGAGTAGCTCTCCGGCCCCGTCTAGCTGCTGGAGGTCTGCCTCTGAGCAAGTAAATGGTCTACTGAGAAATATAGGATATTCTTGTCTCAGAACAGGACAATCAGGAGCTTAAAGGGCACACAGGCAGAAAGTAAGGAGAGAGAGAAAAAAACAGAGGAAAGAGTAAGGATTGCAAACAGTTAAGGGGCCAGAAATAAGACATGATTGGAGTGGTGCAGTGCAGTGGCTGTGGAGCAGCAGTCTTCCGGGAGATGTTCTGGAGGATGCGGTGTTGTCCCATCTGCAGGTACCTCTCTGGGCTGAGGGAGGAGGTTGCTCATCTCCAGGCTGAGTTGGCCAGGATTTGTGGGACCTCCTCCTCCATCCAGGGACCACCAGTGCCACTGCCGTTGCCTCAGAGGTTGCCAAGAAAGAGGAGCGGTTGGACCACAGTGGGCTCAGGGAGGGTGAGGGTGGTGGAACAGAGGCGCATCCCCCCAGTTGTACCTCTCCACAATTACTATGCCATTCTGGCAAAGTGTGGTTCCTCTATGGAGGCACCCACAGTGAAGACCAAGGAGGATGCTGGGAACCTCCACAAAGGAGACCCACAGGAGGGTGGCAGGGGACCCTGCAGGGGAAGGAAACAACTCCTGGTGGAGAACTCCATTGTTAGGAAGGTAGAACTGGGGGAGGAAGCGGAGAGGGAGGTAAGGTGACTGCCTGGCGCCATGGCTTGGAGGGACAGGGAGCGAATCCTCAGGATTGCCGGAGCAGCTGCACAGGGGAGGGAGCTGGATGTCATTGTCCACCTAGGAACAAATGACCTGGCTAAGAAAGGGATTAGAGAAGTGCAGGAAGAGTTTTTGGAATTGGGGAGGGGCCTTAGTCAAGTAGCATGCACAGTAACCTTCTCGGAGGTGCTACCCATCTATGGCATAGGAGAGGCTAGGGTGTTCCGCACCATGGAATTCAATCAGTGGTTGAAAAACTGGTGTGGAGCTCAGGGATTTGGCTTCATTGGGGACTGGGGGTCCACCTGGAGTGATGCAAGCCTATACTGGCATGATGGGCTACATCTGTCCGGGAGGGGAACCAGGATCCTAGGTGATAGGTTTAAATGCTTCATTGGCAAGCTTTTAAACTAGCCAAGGGGGGAGGCACTGGAAAGGAGCAGGAAAATCCTAGCCCCCCCAAAAATAATCACAGTAGTAAGTACGGCAAACATCAACATAGAGGTGTCGATAGGGAGAAGGGCAGGGGTAAATGGAGAAAGTGACAAAAGCAAGAAGGACAGGGATGGGGCAAAAGGGAGTAAGGCCATCAGGAAATGGAGGGTAATGAGTACCAATGCCCGTAGTCTGGGCAACAAACTCCCTGAACTGATGGCCTTAATGGAAGAGGGATGCCTGGATATCGTAGCAGTCACAGAAACATGGTACACAGAGAACCATGACTGGGATGTTAACATACCAGGGTACATAACCTACAGGAGAGACAGGCAGGGGAGAAGAGGGGGAGGAGTAGCTCTCTATGTAAAGGAAGGGATAAAAGCAACTGAACAAAAGAGTAAACAGGGAGGAGAGGAGGCACTGTGGATCACCTTGGAGACTGGAAAGGGCACCACAATCCACACAGGGGTTGTGTACAGACCCCCATGTCAGGTGGAAGGAATGGACAAGGATATGATAGAAGGCATTCTTAGAATGGCAGAGAAAGGGGAAATACTATTGATGGGAGACCTGAATATGCCAGATGTTAACTGGAGCACATTGCTGCAGCCACATCCAAGAGCAGGGTCATTCTTGATGCCCTACAGGTGGCAGGCATTAGACACTAGTTTCGGAACCCACTTGGAGGGAGCAATATTAGACCTCATACTCAAACGGGGGGGGCAGGAGGATCTCAGATCTAGAAGTGGGTTGTCATCTGGGGACAAGTGACCATCAAACAGTGTGGTTCACGCTAACTCGGCTACAGAGTCACTACAAAAGAGAGGGTACTGGATCTTGGAGGGCTGACTTTGGTAAGATGGGAGAGTGCCTCAGAAAAGCACTAGCAAACAGGCTAGAAGGAGGTGTGGAGCAACAATGGGGAATTATCAAAACTGCCATCACAGAGGCAACAAGCCTTTGTGTGAAGCAAATAAACAAATCAAAATGAAAGAAAAAGCCACTATGGTTCTCAAAAGAGGTGGCTGTGAAAGTCAGGAAGAAAAAGATAGCATTCCGGAAGTATAAGGAAACACAGAAGGAGCAGGACAGAGAGCTGTACTAGTTAAGGCAGAAGGAAGCAGGGAGGGAAGTCAGAATAGCAAAGGCCCAAACTGAGGAAAAGATAGCCAACTCAGTTAAGAAGGGGGATAAAACCTTTTATAGGTACATCAGCGAGCGTAGAAAGACAAAGGGAGGGATAGTGAGGCTGAATAGAATGAACGGTGGATGGGCAGAGGGGGACAGTGAAAACGCAGGAATACTGAACAAATATTTCTGCTCAGTATTCACAAGAGAGGAAGGGGAAGTGCCTAATCCAATTAACAGAAGCACTCTTGATAGGGGGTCGATCCCAGTCCTTTCACAGAAGAAAGGGTTCTGCAAGAACTCCTAAAACTGAAGGTGGACAAAGCAATGGGTCCTGATGGAATTCACCCCAGAATTCTAAAAGAATTAAGGGAGGAACTAGTGAAACCACTGGCTACTCTTTTTAATAAATCATGGGAGGATGGTGTGGTACCCGAGGACTGAAGGAAGGCGGATGTGATTCCCCTTCACAAAAGTGGGACCAAGACAGAGGCAGGAAACTGCAGACCTGTCAGTCTGACCTCTGTGGTAGGGAAAGTGATGGAGTCGCTTCTGAAGGAAAGAATAGTTGAGTACCTAGAGGCCAGTGGAGCACAGGACCCAAGGCAGCATGGGTTCACAGCGGGAAGGTCATGTCACATGAATCTAATAGATTTCTTTGACTGGGTGACCAAAGTAGTAGACCAGGAAGGGGCTGTGGACATGGCCTACCTAGACTTTAGCAAGGCATTTGACACAGTCCCACACAAAAGATTAATAGTCAAATTAACCACCCTGGGAGTGGGACCCAGGGTGGTAGCCTGGGTAAAACATTGGCTGTACAACAGGACACAGAAGGTAATTATAAATGGAGTCCACTCTGAAGAAAGGGGGGTTACTAGTGGGGTACCACAGGGTTCAGTATTGGGTCCAGTCCCTTTTAATGTCTTCATCAGTGACATTGCAGAGGGACTGAAGGAAAAGATGCCTTTGCAGATGACACAAAGATCTGCAGCAGGGTTGATACACAAGGAGGCGTGGAAAGGATGAAAAGGACTTGGCAAGGTTGGAGGAACGGTCAGAAGTATGGCAGCTAGGATTCAATGCAAAGAAGTGCAAAATAATGCACCTGAGAAACAAGAACCCAGGGAAGAATACATAATGGGTGGGGAGGTAGTAACAACAACAAAAAAGGAAAGGGACCTGGGGGTAATCATATCAGATGACCTTAAGGTTAGCAAGCAATGTGAGAAGGCAGTAGGGAGGGCTGGGGGTATACTGGGATGTATAGGGAGAGGCATCATCAGCAGAAACAGGAAGTTGTTATCCCTCTGTACAGACAGTTGGTGAGACCCCATCTGGAGTACTGTGTCCAGTTATGAAGACCCCATCTCCACAAGGACATAGACAGGATAGAGGCAGTCCAGAGGAGGGCAACTAAAATGGTGCAGGGTCTGCAAGAGAAGCCGTATGAGGAGAGACTAAAGGAGCTTAACATGTATATCCTTGAGGAAAGAGGGGACATGATAGAAACTTTTAAGTACCTCAGTGGAATCAACAAAGTCCAAGAGGGTAGCGTCTTTCAGAAAAAGAGACTTGCAAGAACAAGGGGGCACAATTTAAAGATAGAAGGAGGGCAGTTCGGGGCAATGTGAGGAGGTATCATTTCACAGAGAGGGTAGTGGATGCATGAAACAGCCTTCCTGAGGAGGTTGTGGGATCTAAAACTGTGGGAGAATTCAAGAATGCATGGGACAGACATAAGGCAATTCTTGTGGGGGGTAGGAAGAAATAGGCTGTTAGTTAACTAGGATCTGCGGCCTATCCTGTAGGTAGGGAAATGGGCAGACTAGACGGGCCTAGCGATCCTTATCTGCCGTCAAAGTCTATGTTTCTATGTTTCCCACAATACATTGCTGTCTCCCACTAAGCCTGATTGGGAATTATACCCTGAGAAGTCACTGACTGGTTTCCCTGAAAGTACCTAGGGTTGGTACCCGCTTTGGAAGAGCAGCCATAAGCTTTGCCCTGCCCAAGCTTTGGAATAAGAAACAAAAATCACTGAGATTTAGCTCCCCTGTTAGTCTTGCTATGTTCAAGACCCTGTATGCCAAACATTTATGGAGCTCTGTAACTGTTTCCACCGTTCCTAGTTGTCTAGCTGAAGTTTCCGCTCAATCCAAGTCCTTCCCGTTCAAACTAAATGTTCTCTTACCAAGATTACTCCCCCCTCCCTCAGTCCATTCTAGACCCACCGGTACTACCGGTTCACCTCAGTCCATTTCAGTCCCACCAGTACTACATACTCACTGCAACACCCCCCCCCACTGCCCACTCTTATGCCCTGATACCACCTGCTTAGTATCCCAGAATCTTTCTGCCAGCATCCCTGCCTCCTACGCATGCGCTTTTCCATATCCCAGGAACTCCTTTACAGGCTATGAACATGGTATTGATGGATAAGGTTATAAAGGCATCTCAGATTATATTATTTACCTTTATTTCTACACTGCATATATTTTGTTGTATACGTCTTGCTACTGTTGTTTTATGTATATTTTACTTGTACTCTATTCTGTACCCTTGTCCTTGCAAACTGCAGGTCCATCTTGTAAATGAGCTTGCACAATGGTGATCGCCTGGGTAAATAAAGATTTTGATTGAAAAGTATGGCAGCTGAGATTCAATGCAAAGAAGTGCAAAGTAATGCACCAGGGAAACAAAATTCCAAGGGAAGCATACACAATGAGGAGGAGGACTATTAACAACAAAAATGGATAGAGACCTGGAGGGTAGTCATATCAGATGACCTAAAGGTATGCAAGCAATGTGAGAAGGCAGTAAGGAGAGCGGGGGGATACTAGGATGCATAGGGAGAGGAATCACCAGTAGAAAACAGGAAGTTGTTATCCCTCTGTACAGACAGTTGGTGAGACCCCATCTGGAGTACTGCATGCAGTTCTGAAGACCCCATCTCCAAAAGGACATTGACAGGATGGAGGCAGCCCAGAGGAGGGCAACTAAAATGGTGCAGGGTCTGCGCCAAAAGCCATACGAAGAGAAATAAAAAAGCTTAATATGAATACCCTCGGGGGGGGGGCATGATAGAAACTTTCAAGTACCTCAAGGGAATCAACAAAGTCCAAGAGGGTAGCATCTTTCAGAAAATGAGATATGCAAGAACAAGGGGGCACAATTTAAAGATGGAAGAGTACAGCTCAGGGGCAACGTGAGGAAGCATTTTTTCATGGAGAGGGTGGTGGACACATGGAACGGCCTTCAAGAGGAGGTTGTGGGGTCAAAAACAGTGGAGGAATTTCAGAATGTATGGGACAGACATAAGGCAATTCTAGTGGGGGTAGGAGAAGGTAGGCTGTTGGTTAACTAGGATCTGCAGCCTATCCAACAGGTAGGGAAATGGGCAGACAGGGTGGGCCAAGCAGTGCCATCAAAGTCTATGTTTCTCTGTCCTATTGGGGTACTGGAAATTGAAACAATGGTTGACTTCTGCTGACCACCATAAGAGAACAGATAACATCAAGTTGCTACCCAGGGATGAACCCATGGATGTTCCTAGGGCTCCCCTGGGTGCAGACACCTGGTCTTGCACAGTGTTCAAAGCAAGATCTTTTTCTACCCCTGCCTGCAAGAAATCCAGTGTCTGCAGAACAGCAGCCTTAGAACATCTCATACAACTCTCTTTGCCCCAACCAGAGAAGGCATTCCACACATGGTCATAAGCTGGAGATACAGAAACCTTCCTTGAGACCATTAGGGTAGCCTTCATTTTTTTGGAGAAACTCTGCTTTAACAATCTGCTCCTCTCAGGTGCCAGTTTGCCAAATGCATCACCTCTGGATTTGGATGCAGAATTGGACCTTGAAAGAGATGGTCCCCTTGAAGTGGAAGCCTAAATGGGGCTTGCTGAATTAGATTCACAAAATCTGAAAACCATGGCCTTTTTGCCCATTCTGGGGCTATCGGCAGCAAACTTCCACTTGACCGCCATACCTTGAGGATTACCTTGGGAAGTAGTGGTAGTGGAGAAAACAAGAAATCTCTGAAAAAATTCCATGTCTGGGACACAGCATCCACCATCTCCACCTGGGGACACCAGTACCAGCAGAAGAACCTTGGTACCCGAGCATTTTCCTGTGATGCAAAGAGGTAATCTGAGGTCGCTGGAACCTTCTGCACAGAAGCTCAAACACTTCTGAGTTCAATGTTCATTCCTCTGGATGGACTATCTCTTGATTCAGCCAATCTGCCTGCACGTGTAGATCCCCCGCTAGATGAACTGTCGAGAAGGTCAGAAGGTTTTTCTCTAACCACAGTAATAGCTCGGTAGCTTCCGCTATTTATTCCTGGCATCTCGTGCCTCCTTGATTGTTTATGTACGCCATGGTGACGGCATTGTCCGACCTTACCTTCATGGCCCTGGACTGTACCCTACTGTGAAAATGAAGCAAGACAGGAAACACTACCCTCATCTCTGAAACGTTTATCTGAAACTGTTGCTCCTGGGAATTCCAGGCCCACTCTCCAGCCCAAGCTGGCATCAGTCATCAAAATTAGTTTTGTTGGGGCTTCCAAGAAAGACCCCTTGCTGAGGTTCTCCCACCAAGCTAGTGACTCCAGTACCAACTGAAGTAGCGGGATCAGAGCTTGTCAGTCTTCAAAGACTGATGACTAGGCCTCCAGCATCCTGTTCTGGAGAGGCCGCATATGCAATTTAACCCATGGCACTAGTTCTGCAACTGCAGTCATCAGACCTAGAATCCAAAGAAGTCTGTGGGCAGATACTGATGACTGATTTCTCAGCCACTGAACCTCTCACATCAGGGTCTCCTTCCTGGATGAAGAGAGCAACACTTTACACTTGTCCACATGGAACACTGCCCCCAGGTGTTCCAACCTCTGAGACAAGGGGTACGCGTGATGCCCCTCCTGTCTCAGATGTGCCACTAGCACAATCAAGATCTTTGAAAACACACAGGGCGCTATCGCCAGGCCAAAGGGAAGCACTCAGTGCTGGAAATGCTGTCCCTGAATCACAAACCTCAGAAACTTCTGGTGTAACTAGTGAATGTGGAAACATAGACTTTGACAGCAGATAAGGACCACTTGGCCCACCCTGTCTGCCCAGTTCCCTACCTACTGGATAAGCTGCAGATTCTAGTTAACCAACAGCCTACTTCCTGCAACCCCCTTCCCCCACTATAATTGCCTTATGTCTGTCCCATGCATGTTTGAATTCCCCCACTGTTTTAGACCCAACAACCTCATCAGGAAGGCAGTTCCATGTATCCACCACTCTCTCCGTGAAAAACAATGTCCTCACATTACCCCTGAGCCGACCCCCCCCCATCTTTAAATTTTGTCCCCTTGTTCTTACACATCTCTTTTTCTGAAAGATGCTACCCTTCTGGACTTTGTTGATTCCTTGAGGTACTTAAAAGTTTCTTTCACGTCCCCCCTTTCATCAAGAGTATATATATTAAGCTCTCTAAGTCTCTCTTCATATGGTTTCTGCTGCAGACCCTGCACCATTTTAGTTGCCCTCCTCTGGACTGCTTCCATCCTATGTCCTTGCGTAGATGAGGTCTCCAAAACTGCACACAGTACTCCAGATGGGGTCTCACCAACTGTCTTTATAGAGGGATAACCACTTCCCTTTTTCTACTTGTGATGCCCCTTCCTATGCATCCCAGAATCCCCCTGGCTCTCCTTACCAACTTTTCACATTGCTTACCCACCTTTAGGTCACCTGATATGACTACTCCCAGGTCCCTTTCCATTTTTGTTGTTAGTACCTCCCCTGCTATTGTGTACTCTTCTCCTGGGTTTCTGTTTCCCAGGTGCATTACTTCACACTTCTTTGCACTGAATCTAAGTTGCCATATGCCTGACCATTCCTCCGACCTTGCCAAGTCCCTTCTCATCTTTTCTACCCCCTCTTGTGTATCAACTCTGTTACAGATCTTTGTGTCATCTGCAAAGAGGCATACCTTTCCCTCCAGACCCTCTGCAATGTCACCTATAAAGATGTTAAAGAGGACTGGACCCAGTACTGAGCCCTGAGGTACTCCACTGGTAACCCCCCTTTCTTCAGAATGTGTTCCATTCACTATTACCTTCTGTGTCCTGTTGTGCAGCCAGTTTGCTACCTAGGCTACCACCCTGGGACCCACTCCCAGGCTGGCTAACAATTATTAATCTTTTGTGCGGGACTGTGTCAAATGCCTTGCTAAAGTCTAGGTAGGCCATATCCACAGCCCCTCTCTGGTCTATTACTTTGGTCACCCAGTCAAAGAAATCAATTAGATTCATCTGACATGACCTTCCTGCTGTAAATCCATGCTGCTTTGGGTCCTGTGCCCCGCTGGCCTCTAGGTACTCAATTCTTTCTTTCAGAAGTGATTCCATCATTTTCCCTACCACTGAGGTCAAACTTACAGGTCTGTAGTTTCTTGCTTCTGCCTTGCTCCCACTTTTGTGAAGGGGAATCACATCTGCCCTCCTCCAGTCCTCAGGTACCACCTCATCCTGCCATGATTTGTTAAAAAGCGTGGTCAGTGGTGTCACTAGGTCCTCCCTTAGTTCTTTTAGAATTCTGGGGTGAATACCATCAGGCCCCATTGCTTTGTCCACCTTGAGTTTTAGGAGTTCTTTCAGGACTCTTTCTTCTGTGAATGGACTGATGTCAACCCCCCTACCCAGAGTGCTTCTATTGTCTGGTTTAGGTAACTCCTCATCTTCTTTTGTGAATACTGAGCAAAAGTATTCATTCAGTATCTCTGCCTTTTCACTGTCTCCCTCTGCCCACCTCCCCTCTCCTTTATTAATCTTCACTATCCCTCCCTTAACTTTTCTAAGCTCCCTAATGTACCTATAAAGTACAGTTACGTAAGAACTTACCGTAACAGCAGATCTTCGAGAGAGGCTCTTGCAGTAGGTAATTACATATAGGACTAACGCCGGCCGGCGGCAGGACCCCACGGAAAAATTTCTAGCTAGCAGTCCCTGGCGGGGACCGCCCCCACGTCAGGTGACTGGCGTCTACGACATCAGTATAAAGGCGGTCCCAGACGCCTGCCTTCAGTTCTTCCCGCCACAGGCCGGACGAGAGAAGCAGATATTTCCTCAATGGAAAAGGAGCTGAAGAAGCCTAGGGGATGGAGGCGGGAAGAGTATTACCTACGCAAGAGCCTCTCGAAGATCTACTGTTACAGTAAGTTCTTACGTAACTGTACTATCTTACTTCAAGAGAGCTCGTTGAAATAATATATAGGACAGAATCCCAAGCAGTCTGGAACAAATGAAAGGCACCGGGAGGAGGAACTACTCTAAAAAGTAGCAAACAACCTTGCACGCCTCAAGATAGGAGGCCTTGCAAGACCGCTAACCCGAAGCCTGCTCTACGGCGAGAGGCAATGTCAAAACTGTAGTGTTTAGTGAAGGTATGGTCGAGAGTAAGTGGCAGCACAGATATCTGCATGAACCGTTCTTGAAACAAGCCGCGGAGGCGGCAACTCCACGAGTGGAGTGGCCTCTGACTTGACCCGGGAGGGTCTTGTTGTACTTGTCATAACAGAAAGTGATGCAATGGGCCAACCATTTCGATAGGCATTGCTTAGAAACAGCATTGCCTTCTCTTTTGTGAGCAAAGGAAATGAACAACTGATCAGTCTTTCTGAGATCCTTTGTCCTAGCGGTGTAGTATCTCAGAATCCTGTGAACATCCATGGTGTGGAGCAGGTATTCTCCTTGATTGGAGTACTGAGTGAAGAAAGCAGGTAGTTCAAAAGACTGATTCAAGGTAGATTCCGCTACCACCTTCAGAAGAAACTTAGGATTCGTGTGGAGAGCTACTCGTTCTTTGTGAAAAATCAAATAAGGGATTTTGCACAGGAGGGCCTGGAGCTCGGAAATTCTACGAGCAGAAGAAATGGCCACCAAGAAGAGCGTCTTCCACGATAAAAACTTCAAGTCTGCGGAAGCCGCAGGCTCAAAGGGAAGAAGGGTAAGTTTCTCAAGGACAAAGTTTAAGTCCCAAGGCGGAGCTGGGGTTCGGATAGGGGGCCTGAGATGAAGGACCCCTCGAAGGAAAGTTTTGGAGACCTCCAGCTGGGCAAATGCTTTATCAGCGAAAGGGACATGGTAGGCTGAGACAGCCGCCATATGAACTTTCAAAGAGGAGTGACCGAGACCCAGGTCGAAAAGATGATGCATGTACTCGACCAGAATTGTTGCAGGACAGGAAAAGGGCTCCACGTTCCTGGACGCAGCCCAGACTGAAAATCTCTTCCATTTTGTGGCATAGGTGGACCTAGTGGAGGGTTTCCTAGCCTCCACCAGAATCTCGGCCACCTTAGGAGAGACGCCAAAATGAGACTGAGCTAGGTCTGCAGGAACCATGCATGAAGTTGAGGGACTTGAGTCCCGGATGGACCAGGGTCCCCTGATCCTGGGTCAGCAATACTGGAGATAAAGGAAGAGGAAGAGGAGCAACCTCTGAGTATTGTTGTAAAAGAGAGAACCAGATTTGCCTGGGCCAAAAAGGAGCGATCAGAATCATTCTCACTCCTTCCAAAGCAAGCTTCTGCAGCACACGAGGTACCAGAGGAATTGGGGGAAAAGCATAGACGAATCTGTCCTTCCAGCTTAAAGACAGAGCATCGCTCCAGAAAGCATCTTGCTCTGGAGCGAGCGAGCAAAAGATTGGAAGTTTTGTGTTTTGGGAGGAGGCGAACAGGTCTATTTGAGGAGTCCCCCAAATCTGGAAGATGCTTTTTAGGACTTTTCCGTCCAACTCCCACTCGTGTGGTAGAGCAGGCGAGCGACTTAGTCTGTCTGCCAGGACGTTGTCGACTCCCGGAACGTGGATCGCCGTGAGGTGAAGGTTGCGAAGCGTTGCCCAATCCCAAACCCTCATCGCTTCCCTGTACAGCGGGTAGGACTGAGTTCCTCCCTGCTTGTTGATGTACCACACCACGCACATGTTGTCTGTTTGGACAGCTAGGTGACCGGGAAGGATGTATTGGTGAAGGGCCTGGAGAGCATACAGCACTGCTCGGAGCTCGAGCACGTTGATGTGGAGGACTATCTCCAGCTTTGACCATAGGCCCTGGGTTCGGTGAGGACCCAGATGGGCCCCCCAACCTTCGCCTGAAGCATCCATGGTCAGAGTCTGATCGGGGGGAGGATGAAAAAAGGGGACCCCCCGGAATAGGTTCTCTCGAACCATCTACCATTGTAAGTCTCTTGCCATCTGCGAGGAGATCAGGACCAGATGATCTAGGTCATCTACCCATTGATCCTACTGAGATGGGAGAGTCCACTGAGAGATTCTCAGGTGGAGAAGTGTGCGCAGAACCGTCGAGATGGCTGCCGCCATAAGTCCCAGTAGACAGAGCACCGACCTCGCCGGAACCCTCCTGTGTTCTGAAAGGAGGGAAATCTGGGACTGGAGGGAGGCCCCCCGTCCGGAGGCAGGAAGGCCTTGCACAATGTTGTGTCGAGGATTGCCTCGATGAACTGGAGCCTCTGTGAAGGATCCAGGTGAGACTTGGAATGGTTGATGGTAATACCCAGGCCAGTGAAAACCTGCTGGGTGAGGGAGAGAAAATACAGGAGTTCCTCCCTGGACGGGGCCGCCAGGAGCCAGTCATCCAGGTAGGGAAAAACCTGAGCTCCCAAAGAATGCAGGTGGGCCACTACCACCGCTAGGCATTTGGTAAAGACTCGGGGAGCCGAGGAAAGACCAAATGGGAGCACCCGGAATTGGTAGTGGTCCCCTGGAATGCAAACCTGAGGTACTTTCGGTGCGAAGGGCGAATGGGGATGTGCAGGTACGCATCCTGCATATCCAGTGCACAAAGCCATTGGCCCGGCCGAAGCAGGGGCAAGAGGGTTTGAGAGAGAGAGCATCCTGAACCTCTTGTATTCCACATATAGGTTCAGGGAGCTGAGATCGAGAATGGGTCTGAAATCTCCCGTCTTCTTTGGTATGAGGAAGAAATGGGAATAGTAACCCGTCCCATGGAGATGAGGGGGGATGGGTTCTATAGCCTGTTTCGCAAGGACAGCAGAGATTTCTTCCCTGACCAAAAGAAGATGGTCCCTTGAGTAAGAGGAGTTCAGAGGGGGGTGACGTGGAGGTTTCTGTAGAAACTCTATAGAGTGTCCCTCTGCTATGATCTGAAGCACCCATGAATCTGTAGTTATCCTCTCCCAACCCGGAAGGTGGAGGGAGAATCTCCCTCCTACCAGTTCCTCCGGGGTGTCCGGAGGTGGTGGGAGAGGAAAGGAGTCAGGTGGTGTGAGGTAGCGCCGCAGCTGGGGTACCCGTCGCTTTTTTGGGCAGCGGGGGCCTGGCAGCTGTGGGGGCCCGGCGTTTAGTGGCCCACCTTCCCTGAAGTTTTGCTTGAGGCCGGCTGCATCTGCAAAAGGGACGGTGCTGTCGGGCATGGGGACGGTACATTGAATCAACAGATTTAAGGGCCGTCCCCTTCTCCTGCAAATCAGTGATGATGTCCTTGACATCACCACCGAAAAGCACAGAACCCCTGAAAGGTGCTTCTTGGATCACTGACTGCACCTCCGGGACCAGACCTGACACACGGAGCCATGCATGACGCCGAAAACTTACGGCGAATGCAGAGCTCCGTCCAGCGGTGTCCACTGCATCATAGGTCGTCCTCAAAATATGACGACTGGCCAAACGAGCAGAGCGGACCAGGTCGGCTAACTCCTGCTTGACTTGGGAGTCAGGCAAAGAGTCAATCTTAGATTCCGCCTGGGTAAGGACAGCCTTCTGGTAAGCCCCCATATGTGCTACATAATTCAGGGCCCTAATCCCCAGTGTGGAAGAAAGCGTAGATCTTCCTTCCATACTGATCCAGAAGCGGGATTCCTTATCCGGAGGCGAGCTCAAGTGTTTGGTGTGCTGACCAGCCGTGGCGCTAATCACAACCGAGTCTGCAAGGGTGAGAGTCTAGAAGTCTACACCCTCGGAGCCTGGTATAGCCTGTTAGACTTCCTGGGAAGTGGGGCTAAAGCCGACAGTTGCTTCCAAATAGTTGAAACAAGGTGGGTGTGAGGCTTGATCCAGGGTGGCACAAGAGTAGGAGCCGTAAGGGGCAAGTCCAGATGTTCGGCGAGTTTAACCCGTTGAGGATCTGGCTCTAAGGAATGCCACTGATGGACTTCCTGGATCTTCCTGAGCAACTCCGTAAATGAAGGATCGTCTGGAGGGGACTTTGGAGGAGTCCTTGGCCAGGGCTTGGACAGAGAGCTCGGCTCGTCTTTCTCGGAACAGCCATTGGAAGCTTCTGAGGAGTCCGAGAGAGAAGAGGAAGAATAATCTGAAGCAGAGTAAGACTCCCTAGCTTGTCTAGGGGGAGGAACGGGTTCCTAGGGGAAATCCCAGAATGTGTGTCCTGCCCCTCTCTGGATCCCGAGGGCAAAGCCCAGGAATCCAGAGGAGGAGAGGGAGTGTGCCGTCTGGGGCGTACGGGGGCCGGGGGTGGCACCGTCGCCGTAAGACGGCTCTTGACTTCCTTGGTGAGCTGAGCCTTGGCCTCAGCCCACCAGGAGGCAAGAGTCTCCTGAAGATCCACTGGCGGCCTAGGGGGCAGTGGAGGAGGAGGAGGGGGATAGTTGTACGGAGGAAATCCATAGGGAGAGTATCCGTAACCCGGCTGTGGATATACCGGAGCCGGGTACTGCGGCGTCGGGTACTGCGGTGTCGAAGGAGTCGGCGTCGGGTACTGCAGCGCAGGATACTGCGGACCTGGGAAAACTGGCATCGGATAGGACGGCGGATATCCAGGCTCTGGAGGAGCTGCCGGAGCAGACGGCCCAGCCGGGTACTCCACGGGCAGATCAGCCAGGATAGGCCAGTGGGGTGGAGGGCCTGATGGGAGAGGAATATTTCCACGGAGAGCTGGTGTGGAACGGCGTCAGCGAGGCCAGTGTCGAACCCGGCGCTGCGTGGGAAACAGCTCAGGGAGCAGCGTCAGATCCGGCTCTTCAGGAAGAGAATCGGACGGTAGCCCAGGATCCTGAGTCTCATCCAGCGATGGAGGAGGAAAGTCCCCGGGGTCAGGCAGGGGGGACTGGGGTTCCCCTGACGGCAGCGAAGGCTGTGGGGAGCCTGGTACGACAGACGAAGCAGGGTCTGCCTTAGGCTCTGAGGCCCGGCGCATGTCAGAGGAGCCGTGTGGCTTAGGGGCCGAAACCCGGCGGATGCCAGAGGAGCCGGCATCCGCCTTCGGGGGTCCCTCGTCGGAGACGGGCCGAGGATGAGAGGAGGCCCGGTCCGAGGTGGACACTGCCGTGTGCCGCCCCGAAGGTCAAGCGTCTTAGCGGCCTTCTCCCAGCGTCACGTCGGAGCCGGCGTCGGCAAGGGGGTGCCCACACCAGTGAGCGCAAGCCTGTGGTGGTACTGACTCACTTTTGCCCGGAGGCACCCGGCGGGCCTCGCAGCGAACCCGGCGAGGCGGGCGAGCCTCCTCCAAAGCCTTGGAGGCTGCCGTCGGGTGACCCCCTGGAGGGGATGTTACCTTAGCCGTGACTCCGGCTGGAGTCGCGGAAGAGGAGGCCTTCTCCCGGTGCCTTTCCTTGTCCCGCTTCTTATGCCCTTCAGGGGAGGTCGACGCCTGCTGAAGTTTCTTCAACTCCTTCTCCATCGCGGACATCTTCTTTTTGAGGAGATGGGCTTCGAGGGACTGCTGGCGTCGTCTGCGGGTGGCCGCGTTAAAACGAAGGCAGTGCAGACACTTGTCAACCGCATGGTTGGGGCCTAAGCAGAAATGGCAGAGGAAGTGACCGTCTTTGTGAGGCAGTTGGGTGCCACACGAGTCACACTTATTTTTTGAAGGGGACGACATATACCGACGTTCACCTGACGATAGAAGTATAAAATACAATACTGAAAACTTTTTTGGAAAAACCGATGAAGTAACAGGATCGAGCGATAAGAACTTAACCGCGAGGCACTGCACAAGCTGACGGCGGGAAAGAACTGGAAGGCGGGCGTCTGGGACCACCCCTTTATACCGACATCGTGTGACGCCGGTGACCTGACGTGGGGGTGGTCCCCGCCAGGGACTGCTAGCTAGAAATTTTTTCTTGGGCTCCTGCCGCCAGCCGGCGTCAGTCCTATATGTAATTACCTACTGCAAGAGCCCTCTTGAAGTAAGATAAGGTTTTATCCCCCTTCTTAACTGAGTTGGCTATTTTTTCCTTGGTTTGGGCCTTTGCTATTCTGACTGCCTTCCCCACTTCTTTCTGCTTTGATACAGTTCCCTGTCATGCTCCTTCTGTGATTCCTTATACTTTCTGAATGCAGCCTTTTTCTCCTTAACCTCCCCTGCCACCTCTTTTGAGAACCATAGTGTTTTTTCACTCTGCTTTGTTTTCTTTGTTTCACACAAAGGCTTGTTACCTCTATGATGGCAGTTTTGATTTTTCTCCATTGTTCTTCCACCCCTCCTTTTTGGCCATTTGCTAGTGCATTCTTCAGGTATCCACCCATTTTGCCAAAGTCAGTCCTTCTAAAGTCCAGTATCCCTGTTTTTGTATGGCTTATCTCCATGGTTGTGCTCATTGTGGAAGCACACTGTGCACTGGTCGCTTGTTCCCAGATGTCTACTGACTTCTAAATTTGTGATCCTCTCTCCATTTGAGAGTACCAGGTCTAGTATTGCTCCCTCCTGAGTGTATTCCAACACTAGCTGTTTAAGGCCTGTCCCCTGCAGGGCATCAAGAATGACCCTGCCCTTGGATGTGGCTGCAGTACATGTCATCCAGTTAACATCTGGCATATTCGGGTCTCCCATCAACAGTATCTCCCCTTTTTCAGCCTTTTTTGAGAATGTTCGCTATCATTATCTTGTCCACTTCCTCCCCTTGAGACAGGGGTTTGCATACAACCCCTGTGCGGATTGTGATGCCATTCTCTGTCTCCAATGTGACCCAGAGTGCCTCTTGTCCTTCCCCTTTACTTTTTAGTTCTGTAGCTTTGATCCCTTCCCTTATGTATAGAGCTACTCCACCTCCTCTTTTACCTTCCCTGTCCCTTCTGTAGATTGTGTACCCTGGTATGTTGACATCCCAGTCATGGTTCTCTGTGTACCATGTTTCCATGACTGCCACAATATCCAATTGTTCATCTTCCATCAGGGCTACTAGCTCAGGAAGCTTGTTTCCCAGACTATGGGCATTGGTACTCATTGTCCTCCATTTAATGTTGGCTTTATCCTTTTTCTCCCCCCAACCCTGCACTTATTGTCCTTGTCTATTTTTCCATTTACCCTGTCCTGAACTGTGTTGAGCTCTGTACCTCAGTGTTTACCTTACTACCTGCCATGTTTTGTGGGGGGAGACTTGAAATTTCCTGCCTTTTATCAGCACCTCCCCCCCCTTGGCTAGTTTAAAAGCTTGCCAAGGAAGCATTAAAACCTGTCACCTAGGAGCTTGGTTTCCTTCGTGGACAGATGCAGACCATCGTGCCAGTGTAGACCTTTATCTCTCCAGGTGGATCCCCAGTCCCTAATGAAGCCAAAGCCCTGTGCTCTGCACCAGTTTTGCAACCATTCATTAAACTGCATGGTGTGCAGTACCCTAGCCTCACTCCTGCCACGGACTGGCAGCACCTCTGAGAAGGTTACCGTGCTTGCTACCTGTCTGAGGCCCCTCCCCAACTCCACAAATTCATTCTGCACTGCACTGATCCCATACCTAGCTAGGTATTTGTCCCAAGGTGGACAATGATATCTAGAGATACGCATCCTTCAGATCTATGGATTCTAAATAATCCCCTGGTTGGACTGCTGTATGATGAATTGTAAGGACTCCATCTTGAAGGTTGCGTGGCAGACAAACTTGTTTAAATGTTTCAGATCCAGAATTGGGTGGAACTCACTCCCCCATCTTCTTGGGAACCACAACACAAAACCAGTAGAATTCCAGGCGCTCCTTGTTCGGTGAGAGTGGAACAGTTGACTCAATCTGTATCAAGTAATCCAAAGTCTGACCCATGGCCTGCCTTTTCACTAGAGTTTGAGGTACTGGAGACTGCAGGAAATGACCTCTCGTGGAAACAATGGAGAATTCTAAAGCATGACCCCTAGGCATAATCTCCAGTACCCACGCATCTAACGTTAGTTGGGCCTATTGCTGGTAAATATTCTGCAGTCTTCTACCAAGGGAAGGGAGGCAGCGATGGGCATGCATACCTGCATTTAAGTTACCTCTTCTTCTTCCTGCACCTCCATTATATCTGTAAGTGAAGGATCGTCTGTTGCTGTTACCACTGAATCTGGAATAGGCTCCCCTATTCCTCTGGTTTCCGAAATTCTGAAAGGGTCAAAACTACATCTGGACTGTTGCTGCTGAGCAAGACAGATAAAAAAAACTTTATTTTTTTTTGACAGGGAGTAACTTTTAGGACTGTAAGGCCATGTTTTACAAAGTTGTCCTGTTTAAGCAAACGGTTACATGGGTAGATTACATAGACAGATTTATCTTAGTTGCACATGGACAGATAAACACTGAAGACAAACATTAGGTAATACATGTTGATGCCCTCTCAATGTTGGGTTAGCCTTCTGTTGTTTTTTTTGACACCAGTAGCTGTCCATTCTTGTCCTGGTCATCTTACAGAATACTGTTCAAGTCCGGGCTGAATAAAAGTCCTCCATTAAAGGACAGGTTGAACAGCTCTGATGTGGACACCTGGTCCGTGATCCAGTGTTGAAGCTAGACACCCACAATATGATAACTGAAGCGGGCGGACATCCACAAATTGTCTACTGTCACATCCCCAGAAAGGTGTAGGCAATGGAAACAAGCTGCAAAATGTTTGCCCCCTCCGACTCTGGAGGGACACAGCTGCCCAAGACCATGACCCATCAGTTTAATGCTAAGGAGAAAATAAAAGAAGCTTAAGTATTCCAAGAAGGTAGCAGAGAATTTAAAAGCCAAAAACTTTCATTCAAGCAATACAAAAAGACAGGTAGAAGGGGATAGGGTGAGGTACCAGGAGAAACAAAGGGAGGCAGGCAGGGTAGTAAGGGAAGTCAAAATACAAACACAGGAGTGCACTGCGAAATCAGTTGTTAGAGGGGTTAAAAACCTTTTACAGGTACGTAAGTGAAAAAAGGAAGGCTAAGGGAGGGATAGTGAGGCTAAAAGGGGACAACAGGAGTAGAGTGGCAGATGACAACAGCAAAGTAGACATACTGAACAGATATTTCAGCTCAGTCTTGACAGAGAAGGGGGTGAGTAATGGTCCAGAAGGGAGTGGAATGGATAGAAAGGGCACGGAAATGGATACAAGTCCTTTTTCATGGGAAAGGGTCCTAAAGGAACCTGAATGAATAAGAGTCAATAAGGCTATGGGGCCAGATGGGGTACACCCCAGGGTGCTGAAGGAGCTAAGATAGGTGGTGGCTTATCCTCTGGCAACTCTGTTGAGCCAGTCACTGGAAACAGGAGGGGTACCCAAAGATTGGAGGACAGCTGATGTAGTCCCCCATACAAAAGCAGAAATGGAGAGGAAGCGGGGAAACTACAGACCAGTCAGCCTGATCTCAGTAGTGGGAAAGATCATGGAAACACTACTGAAGGAAAGAATAGTGGAACACCTGGTTGTCAACTGTCTACAGGAACTAAGGCAACATGGTTTTACTAGGGGGAGATCATGTCAGACTAAACTCACTGAATTTTTCGACTGGGTGACAAGGGAGGTGGACGGAGGGGGACGGGGCAGCGGACGTGGCCTACCTGAATTCCAGCAAGGCCTTTGGCACTGTGCCACACAGAAGGAGGGGAGGATGGGAGTGGGAAGGATGGAGGTGCAATGGGTGGGGAAGTGGCTGGACAGCAGGACACAGAGGGTGTTGGTAAATGGCTGTCATGCCAGAGAGGGAAGGGTGACCAGTGGGGTGCCACAGGGATCAGTGCTAGGTCCAGTCCTCTTCAACATCTTTATCAGCGACATTACAGAAGACCTAGAAGGGAGAATTTGCCTGTTCATTGATGACATAAAGCTCTGCAACAGGGTGGACACGCTGAAGGGCGTGAATAGAAGAGAGATTTGCAGAAGCTTGAGGACTGGTCAAGGGTGTGGCAGTTTAGATTTAACACAAAGAAATGCAAAATAATGCACATGGGGCACAAAAACCCAGGAACAACATATCAGCTGGTGGGAGGGGGAGGGTTATGGAATGCTCCAAGCAGGAAAGGGACCTGGGGTTATCATCTCTGATGACCTCAAGGCAGGGAGTCAGTGCAACAAGGGGACAGGAAAGAAGCAAACAGGATACTTGGTTGCATAGGCAGAGGTATCATCAGCAGGAAAAGGGAGGTCATAATTCCACTACACAATACACTAGTGAGGCCACACCTCGAGTACAGTGTCCAGTTCTGGAGGCGTTACCTATGTAAGAACATAGCCAGAGTGGAGGCAGTTCAGAGGAGGGCAACCAAGATGGTGCAAGGATTACATCACAAAGCCTATGAGAACAGGCTGAAGGACATGAATATGTACTCCCTGGAGGAAAGGAGGGATATGACTGAGATATATACGTACCTCATGGGGAGGAACAAGGTACAGGAAAACACAATCTTTCATATAAAAAGATGTTCCAGGACTAGGGGTGAAACTGGAGGGAGGGAGGTTCAGGGGGAACAGGAGGAAGAATTTCTTCACATAGAGGGTGGTGGACAAATGGAGCACCCTGCTGGAGGAGGCAGTGGGGGCTGAAACGATTACAGGATTTAAGAATGCATAGAATAGCCATCAGGGGATCCTAATAGTCAGAGGAAGGGGACAACCTAGTTCTAGAGAAGTTTAAAGAAGCTAAGTATGTGCGCACATGGGCAGACTAGGTTGGCCACAGGCCCTTAATCTTCCATCAACATCTATGTATAAGATGTTCAAAGATTTACCCCATTCAAAGCAAATGCCCATCTGGACAAATTGTCCACTCTCATCTTTAGAGTCAGTTAGAGCCGACAAATCTTCAGTAGGTACTGTCGTGTGCTTGACAAAATTATGCACAGCCTTGTCTGTCAACACAGGATTCTCCCACTTCTTGGAGCTCTCCTCCAGGAACTAGTAACATATCACCCTTGGCCTAGGGAGCTGCTTGCCTTATCTTTCCTGACCCATTCCTGTTCCATAATCTGATCACAGTGCAGAAGGTACAGAGGCCAAGGTGGATAGGATTCAGATTCAAGGACTCTATGACTTGCACCTCCTTCAGCTGCAATGTCTGACAAGCTTCCAGATGATGAAGATGGTATATCAAACAGGGAAGGGAGCAGAATCTTTTTCTTGGGCTCCATCCACTCCCCCTCTTCCTTCTTGGAGGGATCTTCTTTTTGCAGAATCTTTTCATGGGCTCCATCCACTTCCCCACCTCCTCGGAGGGATCTTCTTCCTCATCCGACAGAGTTGTCAGGTCAGGATTTTCCCCATGCCCCCCCTGTATCCTCATTTTGACCCTCCATGTTGTCAAGGTCGGGGGGGCCCACAAAACTGGGGGAGTGGTATCGTTCTGCTCTGGCACACATGGACTTGTCTGTATGGGCCCCCCTTGGGTTCAGGTTTGATGGGAAGTGTCCTCTGGGACATCAAAACTCAGAAACTCATTTAAGAGCAGCAAAATGGATTTGCACCACTCCGCCATACCACTGCCAGTCAGTACCCCTCGTGCACCCCCTCACAGTTTGGGGGTTTGGCTGTGGGACCGAAACAAACATGTTACATTGTGTTACACAGTTAGGACAGTAAGATCCTAAGGGAGAGGGTCTCATAATTCTCCTGCAGGTCTTATATCTCTTAACATGAAAGATCTCTGATAAGCCATGGTGCCACTTCCTAACAGCCAGAATCACAAAAGTCAGCACGTACTGTCTGCTGCAATGTAGATGCCAAACATGTATTCAAGGCCCCTATGGTCCTATGTTGCCACGATACAAAGAAGGCCCTTATGGTTGCTGCAGCATTCAAGACCCTTATGGTTGCTGCAACAGGGGGAAGGCTACTGAGGCAAACTTTTCCCTGTGCCTAAAGGCATCCCCCCAGCTGAGCACTCTATGACTCACGGAAATTAAAGCGCTTTTCTTATTTGAATGCTGTGACCACTAGTGCCTGTGTCTCCAACTGAAACTCACCCCTGCATTGCTCTGCGGACACAGTAGAGACCCTCTCTGCTGAGGCGCAATAAACAGACAAAAATGGCAGTGGTGCCAGGGAGGCTCCGCCTCAACAACTGTGGTGGGTGAGTGATGAGAATATAATGTTGTTGTGATGATGTCATGCCGATATGCATGATGGCACACTATTGTGCAGGCGCGCTCCATGGTATGAGCGCTTAGGAGAAGGTTAAAAAAAAAAAAGAGCCATAAGCTGCAAGTGCCTAAGAATAAGGTGTGAATACATGCTGGCAGACTGCCAGCAATAGCGTGAGTGAACGACACAGCTTGGGACTGGGCGGCAAACTGATACACTGATAAGCACTTCACCCTTAAGCTGAACACAGGCTAGGAGACATAGATTTTGCTAGAAGGGTTCAGTTTCCCAAATAACCCAACTGCATGCAAGACAAAAAAGGGAGCACAGGCACAACTAACAATCTGACTCTTAAGGGCACTGTTCAGATTTTCATTAAAAAAATGTTTCCTTGGTCTGTGCTAAATCCAAATGTTGGAGGAGGGGAGATCTGTCACCAGAAGAATGCTGGGGAGATAGAGAGATAGGGAAGATATTAGTATGAAACTAACAACCTCACTAACTGAGCCCTCACCCCCCCAAAGAAAAAAAAAAATTATCTAAATTACTTATCTAAGGCACCAGTATGATAGGATAGGAGACCACCACTGCACACCCTAAGAACAGAGCAGAGGCAAGTGGCTCTCAATTCATACATGGTAGGCAATGAAATAAGATTTATATGGCAGGTTAATCAGTTTGAAAGCCGCAGCTTAACAGGTACAATCGCTAAATCTGAGGGTGCTCACTGTCACCAGGCTGCCCCAACCTGCCTCCCAGTTGCGCAATCCTTGCCGGAAAATAAACAAATTGTAGACAAACACTTCTTAGAGAAAGCTCTACCTGTGCTGTCTACACCAACAGTGGTACAGCAAAGACTGAGGAATTAATGATCCTGGAATGCTTGTGTCATGTGCTCAAGGTTCTGTGCTGACTGACAGCTTTGGGCTTGTACCACTACCTGAGTAGGGGTGTTCAATACTGATATGTATTACCTCCCAATTGACATTGTGGAGTGATACAGAAAATGAACTACAGACTACTATTGGGTGATTTTGTTAATTATTGTCAGTAGAATCATTATGTCAGATGGACTGATGATACCTAGACTCTGACAAATAACTTGGTCAGTGAAGAAGACATAGTGCAGCAGGGGAACAGAAAGGGCCTCTTTGCAAATTACTATGGTAATTACTGTACATGAAGACAAAAAAAATCTGTATTCGAAAAAAAAAATGACAGCAATGGGTTATGCACTTGGGAAGACCTGTATACTTTATGGCTGGTGGATCCCCCACCCCCAGTTACACCTGAATATAAGCCTCAACTCTGTATGCCTATCCTGCATACCAAATTTTACGTGTATAATAAGAGAGGATACAAGACTGAACTTGATTTTGAAATAATTAATGGTCACAAATGTACTAAAACCAAAGAAATACAAGCAACAATTAACAAGACACATTAACCTTATGGCCAGAAAGGCACACTGATTTTAATAACAGCTTTTAGCACTAATGTAGGGAGGAGTGGTCATTCTTTCATGTGTGGTAGAAATGCCCCCTGATTAAGAACTGGTGGTAGTAAACCTTCTGTAGCTTTGAAAAACGAACATCATTAGTAATTCCAAAAGAACAATCATTTATTCAATTATTATAAATATCAAGGTAGCAACTGACAAAAAGGATTATTGCTCAAGGCAGCATGGCCACCAAAAGAATGATTCTGAGATACTGGAAAAAACAGAACATAAACCATTCCCATTTCAAGAATGGAGACATCTTTTTCAGGATTCGGTCCTTTTTTAAGAACCTGGCAGGTCAGGAAATTAGTTCTGTGGATATCTCACAGGGGATGTGGGACCAGATCAAGACTATAATTATCAGCCTGCTAGCAGGTCACACTCCTTCTTTAACGCTCTTCTCCCAATTATCAATAATTGTGTGTCACACTGTGTAATACCACTTGTACACTCTAGTGTGGTTCCTTCCAAGGTCAAAAAAAGCCCAAAAAAAACAAACCATATACTGTATTCAAAATGCCTTGTATGGGACAGTAAGAGCCACTTTCTATCAGTACCGCCCCACTAGTTTGGGATCTTTTACAGGGGTACACTTTTGTAGAAAGCCCTATACACTTAAGCGTGGGGCTAGTCAGGATTAGGATACTGATTATAAAATTAAAAAATGTACTTAGTGTTTAGCTTTCAAATTTTAATTGATCTAGTTGATCCTGCTGTGCCCCTTGACATTTTAGGAGTGCACAACGCCTGATGCCCTCAGAGCAGGTCTTTGAGCTCTGCAAAGCTCCCATCCCAGCTGCCAAATCAGAGCTATGGAAATCTCTAAAACTTCCCACACTCAACTGAGTCTCCCATGGCCAATGGCACCCTCATGGAACTCTGTGATGTGCTAGAAAGGTGTTTTTGTTGTTATTGTTGCTGCAAGACTGACTCCAGTAATCTTTGTTGTTCCACTTTTGATGCTGACGGGGAGCAAAAGAAATAGAAGAAAATGGTGCACACCAGTAGTACTCACAGAAGTGTTTGACTAGCGCAACAAATTAAAGAACATATGAGCAAACCAGCATGGTAGAGGCCAGCTCCCCCACACCAGGGGAAGCCTTAGAGGAAGATGCTACATATGAAAGAGGTAGCCCACTTTGCTGCACTGGTAAAACATTTTTATAAGACCTGCTGGCCTTTTTTTTTCTTTCTACTACTCCTTATGTTAAGGATATACCATCTCTCTCATGAAGCCTTATTAAAGCTGTGTGTGCACACTTAGGGAAAATGCAGTTTCTGACCAGGAAAATCACACTTGATGTTTCTATATGCCCCCTGTTTTACTGACAGGGGGGACTCTTATGCCCTCCACCTGGACAGCCACCAGAGACTGGCAGAAGGGACCGTGGTTTAACATCACTGTGCTGCAGTACCATGCCAGTACTGGGTATCAGCCCATGTTCCTACTGTAGGACTTGAACCCTGGACATTCCAATCTTCTGGCACCAGAGGCAAGCTTGCAACCTACTGAACCATTGACAGTATGCAAGATATGCTAAAACACATCCCCATGGGCTCTGAAAGACTGATCTTTTTTCCACACTTTTACAAATTACTTATCCTCACTAAGCAGCAACAGCAACATATATCAGATTTCAAGTTTGAAAAAGCTGTGAACCAGGACTGTATTTGTTCACAACTTTTACTGAGTAACAGGGTTAGACCTCCCCACCCCCCGCCAAACAAGGTTAGTCTTCAGAGACCCCCTACCTATCCCTTTCATCTCTGACAAGCTTCGCATGGGCTGCAGTTCCGCAAGTAGCTCGGCGACATCACAGTGTCATATGGGAAATTTCTGCCTAGCCCAGATATGGCTTTCTCTCATTTACAGGGTACAGTAAACAAAATAAATGCAACGTAAGAAAACTGCAGATACTGATGGCTTGCATAAGCTCTATCTGGGATTCCCCCTATGAGTTTGTTGCATATAAAAAAGGGAACATTCTAAAATATAAGTGTCAAAAAATAACATCAGTGGCCAAGAAGGATATCTGAATGTTGAGGTTAAACTTTGAGATCAGACAAAAGACAATCAAGGGAGTGTTTACTAGCTGAATCTTAACTGTTGATCTTGTTTGCAACTTGTACTCAATTGTCTCCTTTATATTTCATGAAATGTGCCATACAGTAGAAGCCTCAGAGAAGAAACAGTGCATTATAAGAATATATTGTAGAGGCCAGCTCTGGACATTTGCTGTTGAGAGGTATTACTTTGTGGTTAAAGTTCTGTTTTGATGTGTTTGGGAAAAATCTGATCGTAGTTTTTCTTTCTCTCTGGCTTATAGGTCAGAAGCTTTGAATACTCATTCAGCAGAGTCTCCCAGTAACAAGACACATCCTCCATCTTTAGGTGGTCCAAGACAAACTGATGTCCTCTGAAAGATGAAAGATGAAGAACAATCAGTGAGAACTATAAAGGTACCCAGGTTTGGACAATATGGTAGTCAGAGGCTCATCTACCTGAGCTACTGATTTACAGGGTTCATGTGAGTAGAAATAGAAACACAGGAACTGCAAGATGAAAAATGACCAGTGGCCCACACAATTAATCTCCTACTTCCATGGCTTATGCATCATACAAATATATACAGATGATAAAGGACACAAAAAGGAGGACAGTTGAGTCTGCGTTGTTGTTACTACATAGCTTCACTAAACCTTTTCAGAGCTTAACCTGCCCTTATTTCCCTTTTGATTCTAATTAACCCCTTTATATTATCCCACAGTGTTTTGAACTCTGAGATAGTCCTGGCATTAATCACACTGCTGGATAAATTGTTCCTCCTATCCAGTACCCCCTCGGTGAAAAAATATTTTTGGACATCCTTCTTGAATTTGAATTGCCCCCAGTTAAAGTTTATACCCGCTGATGGCTGTGTCGTCTCTCAGCTTATATTAACTGAGGAGTCCCCACCCTAATATGTTCCTTTATATATTTGTAGGTTTCTATCATACCCCCTTGCTATACATTCTTCCAGCAAGTACATGTCAAGACTGCACAATTTTTCCTGACAGATCTTGCCTTGCGGCCCATGGATCATTAGTGTTGCTTTTTGCTGAACAGTCTCTAACCTCTCCCTGTCATTCTTCAGATGGAGGTTCGAACACTGCACACAGTACTCTTGGTGTAGTCCAACCAAAGACATTTACAGCAGCAATATCTCCTCTTTTTTGAGTCTAGTGAAACCAGGTCTGACACAGCTGAGCATCCAATTACAGTAGATTTACCATGTGCTGTACTGCACTGGGAAGACACTTTCAAACTGTTGTTTATTATAACCCATAAAACCCTTTCCAACACAGTGATCTACTTTGACCCAAGTGATGAAATATTCTGTATGCAGATTTTTGTTTCCATTGTGTCTCTGGTTTATTGGAGAGGTTGGCAGTGCAATGAGGGAGAAAAGGGTTTCTTACAAAAAATATAGGAGGACACAGCAGGGAGAGGAGAGGCCTGTCTATATAGCAAAGCTAAAAACAGCTAGCAGAGCGGTAAGAAAGCAAGGCAGGGACTGAGTTAAGGATAGTAAAGGGGGTCAAAGAAGGAGACAAGACCTTTTTTCGGTACATTCAGGGGAAAAAGAATGATGAAAGGAGGTACATTCAAGCTGAGAAGGGGGGCCTGAATGTGTGGAGGAAAACAGAGGACAGGCAGAGGCATCAAATTAATACTTCTGCTCAGTATTCACGGCAGATAAAGATGAACCAGTTCCACAGGGAAAGATGGGAGGGGAGTGAGGATGTGCAAGGAGGTGATTATGGAGAACTGGGTCCTCCAGGAGCCCTCAAAGTGGATAAATCCCCTGGACTAGAAAGCATGCATCCCTGGATGGTGAGAGAATTGGCAGAAATTCTTGCAGCCTCCCTGGCTGACCTGCTCAAATGCTCCCTGGATACAGGTGTGGTGCCAAGAGAGTGGAAGACATATCTCTGAACCTCTCAGCATTGAAATTCATAGCACTAGCCTTCAAAATTCAGAGCAAATGGCCAGAATGTGTAGCATGTTCTTATTTTGAAGAATAATATGTCTAACACTAGAGGCTTACATGTTTAGTGTTGAGGAACGTTTCTATCAAGTTAGCACAATGTATTAACAATTTGTGTGTCCAGAAATAGCTCTAACATTATGAGAAACCTCACTAAGCCTTAGTGGAGCAAGGAAATTTGAGGGTGAATAAGCACTGTGAAATTCATAGCAGTTGAGAGGTATGGAAGAAATAGAAATATAGGCAATGACAGCAGAAAAAGACCATTTCTCGATACAGTCAGTCCACAAAACCCTGACAAACCCAGGACTTACTGTCCATACAGGGTTCTAAACCATGCTGTCCACCCCCATGCTCCCTGTTCTACGGCTACCACCCTGGGCAACTGCTAAGCCCTTCTCTCTGTCCTAGCCGTGTTTGAAATCATTGATGGTTTGGCGTCCACATCAACTGGCAGACTGTTCCACACCTCTATCACTATTTCTGTAAAATAAAACTTTCTTATTTCCCTCTTGAACTTCTCCCCCATTGGTTTCCACTCATGTCCTCGATCTGCTACCTATGCTAAATAGTTCCTCACGGTTTAACTTGCTCATTCTTTTCAAGAACTTGAAGGTCTCTATCGTAAGGCCTTTGAAAAAGCAATTTTGTGAAACACATTAGGTGTATTACTCAGGGGATTTCATCCCACTGCTGTGTGTGATGGCACTTTAATAAAAGCTTTTTTTGCACACAGTTCATGTCTGCAGTGTCTTTTTGGGAATGAGTGCTCTACTTTTTGTATGGGTTATAAAGGCAGTGATGGGATCAGGCAGCAGGTATACTGTAGCTGGACATCAGCAAGGCCTTTGACTGGGTCCCCCACAAGAGGCTGATCAAGAAGCTGGAGGACCTGGGGGCAAATGAAAAGTTGACTAGATGGGTGGTAAAGGGACTGGGGGAGAACCCAAAGGGTGGTGGTGGTGGTGGTGGGCAGGAAGAAGGATGATGGAGATTACCTGTGGGGTCCCACAGGTGTTAGGGCTGTGTCTGGCACTGTTCAATGTGTTCATAAACAACACTGGGGTCAGTATAAAGGGCAAAATTTGCCTCTTTGTGGATGACATCAAGCTGTGTAGGAGCACAGACATGAAGGAGTGAGTCAGGGATCTGAGGGAGGATCTGGCAAAGTTAGAAAGACGGTCTGGAATTTGGCAACTGGGATTCAACACAAAGAAATGAAAGGTCATGAACACAGGAAGCTTGACCCCCAGGGCCAAGTACAGGCTAGGATGTGTGACTGTCACGGTGTCCGAAAAACAGAAAGACCTGGGGACTGCAATCAAAGCAACCTAAAACCCTCTGCACAATACAACAAGGTAGTGGCAAGGGCAAATTTGATATTGGGTTGCATAACAAGGGGAGTTCAGCAGTAGAACGAAATAGGTCATGCTGTCACTATACAGATCTATGGTGCAACGGCAGCTGGAGTACTGTGTGCAATACTGGAGCCCCTACCACAAGAAGGACATCAGCCAGCTGAAGGCATTACAGAGAAGAGCTACAAACACAATTCATGGTCAACAGGGACTCTTGTATGTGCAAAGGCTGGAGAACCTTAACAAGTACTCACTTGAGGAAGGAAGGGAGCAAGGGGGCATGATAGAGTCCTTCTAATACCTCAAAGGTATAAACAGTGTCAATCTGGGTGACCTTTTTAGGTTCAGCGAAACAAAACCACAAGGGGAACAGTTGCAAACTTTTCATGGAGATAGTGGTGGCAGAGAGAAATGGGCTACCGGAGGATGCTGTAAACCAGGAAACAGCAGATTCAAGAGGTAATAGGATAAAGTCAAGGGGAGGGTAAGACTGTTGGAGGGGGGATCAGAGTGCTATGTAACACCAGATGCATGATTTCCTTATTGAGCAGACTCAGTAGACTGTAATGGACTTCTTCTGCTGGCAATTTTATATGCATCACTTCACATTTTTTGACACTGAATTGTAGTTGCCATATATTACACTGCTCCAGCTTCTCTACAACCCCATTCACGATGCATTACCTACACCGTCCGACAGAGTTTAGTGACATCAGTGAATAGACTCACTTACCCTGTAATCCCACTACGATGTCACTGATACACATGTTAAACAGAACTGGTCCCAGGACAGACCCTTGTGGCACTCCATCTGTGACTTTCCTGAGCTCTGTGAATTTATCACTTAGGACCACCCTGTAACCTAGCTCCACCACAGAATTATTTGCTTAAATAATTTTGCCCATTATCATTCACAACCATGAGCTGACGTCCCATAAAACTCCAGAAAAGTCTGATTAACATTATTTTGAAGCCCTCTTCCCAGAAAACACTCCTTTTTCTCTTCCATTGGAACTCTTTTACTCCCCCTTCCATGCTGTGTTCTCCAACCAAATAAATACAACAACATTCTCATGCTAGTACTGTACGATAATGCCCCTTTCGTGGGCTACCTTCCTATTTGCCTGCCTGACCTTGCCTGTGTTCTCAACACTGTGCTAGCATGTACCTTTTTAGTACTTTGCCACCAAATTTAATTTGCTGCTAAACAATTTAGCTTACTTGTGACCTACAATATATGGGGGGACATAAACAAAAAGCAGAGATATAGATACTTAATTCCAGATGGCAACAATTATCCAGAAAAACATGCCACAGAAGGGATCTACCCTGGATAAGGTTACCCTTCAGATAACTGATGAACGTACGTAAGCAATAAGACATGGGTGTGCATGGAACAGATTTTACCGCATGCTCAGGGATGTAGTGATGGCCGACTGCCTTCAGCCCCAGGAAGTGTCAAATCTGTTCCATGCACACCCGTGGAGAGTCTTATTGCGCCTGTAAAATGGGCTTTTTTTTAATTTGAGAAAAGCATGTTTATATGTAAAAACAATAGATTTACTTGTGTGCATTTATGATAAAATAGTCCTTCCGCCCACTGCAAATGATGTCATTGATGTCATTGTATTACTGCATCAAGATTCAAGATATAGAATGTTTAACATGGAATGTTTACCATGGAACACATGGATTCAAAATTCTGCTCAGTTCTGCTCGCAGAATGTTCTTCTCCTAACATACTGTACACACACACACAACAAGGCCTCTTCTACAGCCAGAGATAGAGGATAATGCCTGAGTAACTGTGGTTAACCACAATGTAATCACCTCAAGCAGTTCCAGGACAACCAAGTAACCCTCAAGAACACAGCTAGGTTTACAGTTGTCATGGCACCCACGAGAGGTGATTACGTCCGTGGTTGACCACCATTACTCAGGCATCATATTCTATAGTGTATGGAAAAACTAGCCACTATGGGGGAAAAAATATTTTTTTATGTTTGCTTGCATGCATGTGCAAGAAACATAGTGCCACCATACGAGTTTTCATAGGTGTGCTTCCCCCACTTCCAATGCCCTGCTCCCTTTTGCAGGTGTGGCTGCACCACGCCAATGAATGTCGGAGCTGTCTATGACAGCTGTTCAGATGCAGTGGTGTACAGCTGAAAGCAAAAAAACGCTGTAATCAGCGGTGGTAACATGTACGCAATTTGCATACTGCCGTCAGCAGTATGCAAAGTGCCTACACTCTGCACTGCATCTGTATAGCTGTCATAAACAGCTCTGTTTTTGTCTACTACCCCCCCACCCAAGTAGCACGCTGGGAGCCCACCCCAGTGTGCTCATGCGCCCCCTCCACATGGCCTATGGGGGTGCCCAATCCCCAGTCGGCATCACTGCCCCCCCAACAGACTTCCAGGTGCCACGCTGGGAGCCCACCCCAGCGCGGCAAAAGTCCGTACAGCCGACTGGGGGTGCCCAATCCCCCATCGGCTCCACTGTACAAGCCCGGATTAATATGTACGCAAATGACGCCATGGCGTAGGGCCTCAGGGGGGTTCAGGAGGGCCCTCGACAGGTGCCTCAAGAACTGTTCAACTGTACTTTTCCTCTACCCTGCCATCTCACCCGCCGTGTGTTTTGAAAAGGCTAAAGCCCAACCAACCAGTCCGCCCCCCCAGTCCGCTCATCAAGCGAGCCTCTCTCGGCTCCGGCTCTGCACTGAAGTCATCTAAATGACCACACATACACACACACACCAATCAGAATGTGTGGCAGGTCCTCTGGAGGTGTGGCTACGAGGAGCGGAAATTCTGGGGCAGACTGGTGGCAGTGCGTGTGTTGCGTCTCACTGGGTTAGGGCTGTGGGGCTGACGGGCTGTCCGTGTCCTTCTCTTATTTCAACTGATGGACTCGAGACAAAGAGATCAGCATTAACAGCCAGGCCCACTGGAGTCAGAGTGAATGGACCAGACCAATCGTCGACAGGAACAGTGAGCTCAGCAGCCGCCCGCAGACACAGTCAGTTACTCCTCGTCATCGTTGGTGAGGTGCGGTATGGTGGGTTGGTGATCAGTCGGTCGGTCATCCGTGTGAGTGTGTCACTTCACTGTGTGAGTCTCGCTCCCAGACCAGAGCGACATGTGTGCTCTCTTCTTTGCTTTGGGCCTGCGGTCTGCGGGTGAGGAACAGGGTGGGTGAGTCTAACAGAAGACTGACTATCAGAGAGAGGAGGCTGGAGCTGAGGTATGTAAAAATAAAACGTAAATAAAGAAGAAGAAATAACTTTTTCAATCTAGACTGTCTGACAAAATTATTCTGGGGATCACTCTCTCAGGGACCAGGTCACGGTTATATAAAAATAAAATGTAAATAAAGAACTTTTGCAATCCAGGCTGTCTGACATAAATCTGGGGGATCACTCTCTCGGGGACCAGGTCTGCACCACTGCCCTTGTGCCAGTCTTTATATTTAAAACACTCTTAGTCTTTGGTTTCCATAGCAGAAGCTTAAGCTAGCATGTTCATGTAGCTAGCTAGCCTAAGATGATAGATGTACTGTATGTACCTGGGTATTGGCTAAAGAGGCACTGTTCTTGGATCTAACTGGCTGAAAAAGGAAGCATAATAAAACAGGACACTGAGATTGAGACATACAAGTTAATTTAGGATTCCCTAATTAACAACATATAATGTATCTGACTGTACATGAACTCATACTCCATTTTTCAATATTGGCTCTAAACTATTAGGAATAGGTCAAACCATTTAACATTATGGTATTAAGATTATAAGGCGGGCTACTACTTCCATCTGAGTCTCATGCACAGACAGACTAGACTTGACCTCACATTTTGTGTAACAGATACAAACATAGAAAATGATGGCAAGTAGGCCTAGTGGCCCACCCAGTTGTTTGCCAGAGTGTCTAACTGTGGGAGTGTTTCTGAGAGAGTGTGTCCCTGTCAATCCCCCCAATCCTCTCCCCGAGTTTGCCCCTTATGCACTATTCCTTTCCCATTATTGTCTCAAACAATTCCTCTGCAAGCTTTTCGATCAGGGCGGCTGCAATGCAGTTGCCCACCCTTGATTGCATTTACAGTTTAATAGAGTTATCCCTGGTGTCTAGTGTCACCCCCACCCATCCAGTCATCCATTATAATAGAATAGAGCTATCCTTGGTGTCTACTGGTACCCCCACCCCGATCACCCAATCCAATCCATGAATGAATGGAAGGACATCCCTGGAGTTTAGCAGTGCCTCCCCTCCCCATGAGCATCCGATCTATGCATGTAAAGACATCCTTGGTGTTCAGTGGTTCCCCTCCAAACCCCCAATCACCCATTTACAAAAGGAAAAGGAATCCATACTGGTCCAGTGACCCCCCCTTCGCCCATCCCGTGTGCTCACATACTACCACCCCACACCCACCCTCTTAACTGGGTGTCCATTGATCAGAGAACCCTGCTACTACAGCGACTGGCATAGCCCTCTTCGCACCTCCTCGGCTGACCACCATACAAGCTGTCAGTGAGAGCATGTATGAATACTGTATGCATGATTTCTGTCAGCTCATATGGCAGCTGGCTGAGCAGATGAGTGGAAGGCTGTGCTGGTCGCTGTACCAGGCTTCCTTGATTGATGGACACCCGGGTAAGGTGGTGGTAAGTGAGTGGGTGGGGGACACTGGACCACCACTGATTCCTTTTTGTAGACAAGCAATCGGGTTGGGGGAAGCACTGGACACCAGGGACAGCTTTACATGCATAGATCGAGCACTCAGGTGGGAGTGGGTGCTGGTATTTCCAGACATCAGAGATATCTTTCTATTCATGAATCGTGTGATCAGGGAGTGGTGGATGCCACTAGACATCAAGGATAGTTCAAGGAAATAAGAAACGGGTGATTGTGGACTGAGGGTGCCACTAGACACCAGGGATAGATTCAAGGAATTTATGGAACACACTGCAGGAGGGGTGTTAATGGACTGCATTGGAGCAAAGCACCTCACCTCTGAAATGCACTTAGCTCCTCTCTGGCTCCATTGTGACATTTCATGTCTCGTACACCAAATCTGATATCTGTACCACAAAACCAGCCTATAATAAAACGTTTTAATTAAAATCAGCGGGAAGGGAACTTTGATGTCAGCTGGCCCCGCAGTACTAGGGGGTGTCCGATTTCAGGGCCTGGGCTCATATTCAATAGTGACACTGTAGTGAAGAACTAGGGTGTGTCCCACTTCAGCACCTGGACTCATATTCAATGCTGACACTGTTATTCAATACTGGGGTTGTCCCACTTCAGGATCTGGACTCATATTAAGTGTTGACACTGTAGTGCAGTACTGGAGGGGCCCACTTCAGTACCTGTGCTCATATTCAATGGTGACACTGTTATTCAGTACTAGGGGGGTGTCCCACTTCAGGACCAGGACTCATATTCAATAGTGACACTGCAATGCAGTACTAGGAGGTGGCCCATACCAGTACCTAAGCTTACATTCAATGATGACACTGTAGTCCAGTACTAGGAGGTGTCCCACACCAGTACCTGAGCTCATATTCAATGGTGATACTGTAGTGCAGTACAAGGGGGTATCCCACCTCAGGATCTGGACTCAAATTCAATGGTGACACTATAGTGCAGTACAACAGCATGTTCCACGCCAGGGATCTGGACTCATATTCAGTGGTGACACTGCGGTGCAGTACTAGGGGATGTCCCACACCAGTACCTGAGCTCATATTTAATGCTGACACTGTTGTGCAGTACAAGGGGGTATCTCACTTTGGGGTCTGGGCTCACATTCAATGGTGACACTGTAGTGAAGTACTAGGGGGTGTCCCACACCAGTGCATGGGGACTCCAAAGCACACCGCAACACCTGTCGGTGTCTGCTGGGTGGGGTGAGGTGGAATGGCATAAGTGTTATGGCGGATGACCCAAAGGTACACCCCGAAACGTCTTTCAATCTTTGCATGGTGGGGGTTGGCGTTAGTTCAATACTGCCATTCCTATTATGCATCTCTAACTCCTGCACTAGCAATGCCAATTCCAGCAAGCAAACATTCGGCATTTCCAAATGCTTGTTTTCAATGTGTGTTTGTTCTCCTGCTCAGCTATGAATGCTTCCTGGTTTGAATGTTCTGCAACTGAAGTGCTGAAATTAGCCACTGCGATCTATATTGCAGTGGGTCTGTAACTGTCTAAATGGAATGTGTGTTTTTAATGAATGTCCAAGTAGCAGATCACCTTTCCTCTCCAAGAATTTTGACAGGAGGTGACATTCTATCCTGTAATCCCATCATTATGACATAGTTAAGCAAGGTTTACAGCATACTGATGTCATAACAATGTGATTATCAGGTTATAAACTGACTGAAAACAGGGGTTAATAGACACTGTCCATACATTACACTCAATTATCTCACTGTCAGGGCAAGCAGAGAAGAAGATATTTCCCTGATGAGCAGGTAAAGATAGAAGGGGGAGTTTTCATTGTCAGCAAAAAAAAAAACAGCTGTAATGAAAACTATAAACAATATTTTATGTTTCTAATTTGTTTGTGTGTGTAAGAAAAGTGTGATGATCAGGGAAACAACATTTAATTTATTTGTTTTATTTTTTATTTAAGGTAGTTTTTTTTTTAGGGCCCAACTGAAGGTTTTTTACAGTGTAAAGGTAGCAGCCATGTTTGTGATGGAAGATCAATTCTGGTTGTACGGAGACTGATGGAAGATAGTTCTGGTTGTAGGATTGTTTTGCTCATTGTGTAATGTGGTTTAGGACCAGGATGACTGCATGAAACAGATTTCATGCATGGTCACATGATATATTTTGATCAATGATACTTCTTTATTCTGGATGCCCATTTTATAACAGAACATAAGCGGCATGGTTAATGCAGTATCCAGGCAACTCTAATCTGTTCTCACACCAGACCCCCCTGACCAAGAGAGAAGAAAACAGAAATGTCTGAACCATATTACCCCTTACAATATCAGAATATTTTGGTAATACCCCATGTAGGACTTAACCCCTACTAATACCCTCATCAACAGCAAGAGAGGAAAGACCCGCACCTCTTAGCTTGTCCAGAAGGAGGTTATGGGCTACTGCATCAAAGGCTTTGTCTAGGTCAGTGATGATGGCAGCAATGATGTGCCCCTGGTTCATTTCTTAAACGATGAAATCAGTGACATGGAGAAGCGAGGAAAATGTGGAGTGGGATTTGCAGAAGCCAGATAATGGAGGGTGGAGAGAAAATGGGAGAAGTCGAAAAAGGCCAACAGCTGAGTGCGGACAAGAATTTCTCAGAGCTATCGACAGAAAGGAGGAGTGATATAGATCAGTACTTACCAGGAGACAGAGTGTCATCCCCTTTGTGGGCAATGGTTGCAAATACTAGGAGTCTAACCAACAAATTTCCTGAACTAACAGCCATCTTGGAAACAGAAAGGTTGGACTGGGTAGCTGTAACAGAAACGTGGTTCACGGAAAAAACACGATGGGATATGGCCATTTCCGGTTACAATCTGTTCAGGAAAGACAAGCAGGGCAAAAAAAGAGGTGGGGGAGCATAGCCATTTACATTTGGGAGGAAATAAAATCCACAGAAATACAAGGGCAACCTGGGGACTTCGAGTCACTGTGGCTAACAGCACACACGGGCAAGGGAAAACCTTTCAGAATCAGCGTTGTGTACAGGCCCCCAAATCAAGGAGATAAAGGAGACAAAGACCTAATAGAAAATCCACAAAATGTCTGATAAAGGTGAAGCAATACTGGTGGGGGACTTCAACCTACCAGATATTAACTGGAGCACACTAATGGCAGCAACAAAAAGAAGTAGGGACTTATTGTCACTACAAGGCGCGGGACTGTGCCAACTTGTTAAAAACCCAACAAGGGGAGATGCCATTCTCAATCTTGTCCTCACAAACTCGGAAAGGATAAAGGACATCGAAGTGGGATGTCATATGGGCAACAGCGACCATCGCATGGTAAGCTTTAAGGTAAACATAACACAGAACACCAGCCACTCAAAGATAAAGGTGCTAGATTTCAGAAAGGCTGACTTCCAAAAAATGAGGAACAACGTAAGTAGCCAGTTAATGGAAATAGAGGTTGAGGAGGTGGAGGTCATGTCAGGGAGACTCAAGAGAGCAATAAAGACTGCCACAGATCAATGTGCCAGATGGGTCAGCAAAGCAAACAGAAAATTAAGTCATCTATGGTTTTCCAAGGAAGTGGCTACCACAGTCAAAGAAAAAAAGAAGGCGTACAGCATATACCAGGAAACAAAAACTGAGAAAGACTGGGAGTCGTACAAGGAAAAAATGAGAGAATCAAACACAAATTGGAAAGGCAAAAGCCCAGACAGAGGAAAAGATAGCAGAAGGGGCAAAGAGAGGAGACAAATCATTTTTTAGATACATTAGGGAATGTAGGAAGACAAAAGGGGGGATATTGAAGATTGCTACTGAAGAAGGGACATGCACCAAACGTGACCCAGAGAAAGCCGAAATTCTCAACAAATACTTCTGCTTGGTGTTTACCAAAGAGGACCCAGGGGATGGCCCAGCCCTGAAAAAAAAACACAACACCCCAGGACTAGGGGTAGACACGAGTCTCTTTACAGAAGCCGAAGTATGGGAGGTGCTAAATAAACTAAAAGCAGACAAAGCCATGGGACCAGACAAAATGCACCTCAGAATCCTTAAGGAACTGGGGCCAGAATTAGCAGCCCCTCTGGCACTTCTATTCATAAAATCCTTGAAGAGCGGTGATGTACCCAAAGACTGGAAAAAGGCAACAGTGATTCCACTTCACAAATCAGGCAGTTGCGAAGAGGCTAGTAATTACAGACCAGTAAGCCTCATGTCTATAGTATGGAAACTAATGGAGACACTACTCAAACAGAGGATCACAGCATTCCTCAAAACTAGCGGCCGACAAGACCCTAAACAGCATGGTTTCACAGCAGATAGATCATGCCAGACAAATCTGCTCGAGTTTTTTGACTACGCTATAAAAATAACGGACGACACTGCGGCAGTAGATGTGGTCTACCTAGACTTTAGTAAGGCCTTCTACTCAGTTCCACACAGAAGGCTGGTAAAGAAGCTTGACCACACAGGGGTTGGTCCAGAAGTAGACAGATGGGTACACAACTGGTTACAAGGTAGAACTCAGAAGGTACAGGTTAATGGAGTGCAATCGATGGAAGGCAGGGTGACCAGCGGGTGCCCCAGCACTCAGTGCAAGGGCCTGTGCTCTGCAATGTTTTTATGGCAGACATCACTGACGGACTGGAAGGGAAGGTGTGTCTGTTCACAGATGACACCAAGATATGTAGCAGGGTGGACACCCCAGAAGGAGTTAGCAAGATGGAAGCTGACCTCAAGAAACTAGAAGAATGGTCTGGAGTGTGGCAGCTGAGATTTAATGCCAAAAAGTGCAAGGTCATGCACATAGGAAAGAAAAAATCCAAGAAAGGAGTATTACCTAGGAGGTGAAAGACTGGCAGCCTCAAACCAGAAATGAGATCTGGGAATCATAATCTCAGATGATGTAAAGGTTAGTAAGCAGTGTGAGAAGGCAACAATGAAGGCCAACAGAATGCTGGGCTGCACTGGGAGGGGAATCACGAGCAGGGAGAGGTGGTACTACCACTGTATAGATCGCTGGTCAGGCCTCACCTGGAATATGGAGTCCAATTCTGGAGGCCTCACCTCAGGAAGGACATTGACCAGGTGGAAACAGTACAGAGAAAGGTGACAAAAATTATTCAGGGTCTGCAGTACATGTCCTACAAGGAAAGACTCAGGGAACTGAATATGTACTCCCTGGAGCAGAGAAGTGAGAGATGGGACATGATTGAAACATTCAAGTACATAAAAGGCATTAAAAAGGTACAGGCACAAGAACTTTTTCACTTCAAGAAGAGCTCCAGGACCAGGACCATGACTTCAGGCTGCAAGGAGGGAGGTCCTCTACCAGCACCAGGAAGTTTTTATTCACAGAAAGAGTGAGGGACGCTTGGAACAGCCTGCCCCAAGAGGTTGTGGGGGTCAACACTGTGGGGGGGATTCAAGAATGCATGGGATAGACAAAAGGGAGCCCTGACTACAAAGGGCAACTAGAGTGTCAAAACAGGTCTAAAACAAATGGGCAGACTAGACGGACATAGCGGTCTTCTTCGGCAGTTAACTTCGATGTTTCTGTTAAGGGGAAGAACACTGGCTATCTTTCAAATCTAATGATCAGTACAGAGGATAAAAGAGAAGTTGGGAAAATGCGTGAGTGGAATAGCTATAGCTGGGGCAGACAGGTCTAGGAGTTAGGGTCCAAGCTGTTGGGGCTAACACTCCTTAGAGAAGCTGAGTGACAGAAGAGCCTGGAGGGTGTCCTGAGGAATGATAGGTGAGAAAGTGAAAAGATAAGTAGACGAGGGCAATGAAGAGGGAAGCTGGGACAGAAGGGAGGTACAGAGAACTGGGGGAGAAGCAAGAAGGCATATGTAACCCCCTTGTTACCCCGGGTTACTAGAATCCCAGTAAGACCTAGTGGTAGGCAGGGAAGGCAGCTTGTGAAACTCCAGTTAAATGGGTTTTACACTGTCTCACTCTGTTCTCAGTCTCAGCTGAGACTGAGGGATGACATCACCAATAGAACTATCGCAGCTGCATGAGCCACATTGGAATCTGCAGCAAGGGAGTTGGTATAGAACGTTGTGAGGTTTTGAAGTCGGTGTGAGTCAGTTCACTGTGAAGTTGGGAGCTTGCTGAGAAAGCAGCTCAGTGAAGGCTCTAGGAGCCTCAGCCCTGACAGAGGGCTACTTTTAAAGTAAAAAGGGTGTGTGTCTCCACCAAAAGAGAGACACAGAAGATAACTGAAGTGGTGGAGACTGCTGTTTTCGGGTCTCAGTGCCCCCTCCCTTCGGGGGGGGGCAGGAAAGGGTTCCCTGCAGATTTCTGGGGCAACCCACTAGTTCTGCTTGTAAAGGAAAAGCTGCCTATGTGTTCCAGAGTTTATTTGGGAGAACAAGAAGACTTGTGAGTCACCTGTGGGGCACCTGCAACGTGAGGGTAAGTGTCTGCTCTTGCTAAAAGGGCATATGTTTTTCACCCTGGGACTTGTGTGACAATGTGGGGATTGAACTACTAAAATAGTGGAACCCTAGAGTAATGGGCTAAGCAAATTAAAAGTAGGTTCAAGTCCAGAGCTTGTTGGGATGCAAATTATATGTAGAGGAAATGTGACAGACGTCTACCCAGAATCTACATTTGAAAGTTCAGTAAAGGAATTGTTCAGTTTCCAGAGAAATGGCCGGGTATGGGCTTTGGGAGCTGGAGGTGGGTGACCCCCCATCTTTAGTGACCAGGTCCACCTCTATGGATTTCTTCTGTGGATTTCTACTTTACCTCAAGCACTTGGCCAGTGATGAGGGAAGTACCCAGACGTGGGATTGTAAGGAAAATTCTCTTTAGGAGTCGAAGGCTCTAGTGTGGTTTGGGGAGCCACAACAGGATAATTGGTTCATTCCTCAAATGGACCGCAGATCAAGTGGCCGGTGGGGAAGCTGGGCCAGTGGGGAAAACCCAAGTAGTGTACAAGTCGGGCTGTGTACCCAAAGCTGCGTGCAAGTCCGGGCTGTGTGCTTGGTGAGTTTAGAGCCTGAGGGCTGGAAATAGTGATAAAGTGTTCTGTAGTCTCTAATCTGCACTACCAGGAATGTAGCCCCGTGGGGGTCAGCCTATGCTTTGTTTGGTCAGCTTGTATGTGAATAAAAGCCACACTGGAGAATCCCATTCCTGGTTCTGGACATTACAGTTATTGCTTCCTGTGTTCGGATTTACTTGGGTGCCCCTGTGCAGAGTAGCCAAACCTAGGTCCCCTGTGCTGAGTAACCTCATCCTCCCTGAACCCAGTCCCCATCAGGTACTGCTGTCAGCTTCAACAGCATGCCACCTGTCATTTTGCTAAAAAGGCAGGGGTGAGGGGTTACACATAGGTGGTGAAGAATTTGTTAAAGTAGGAGGTAATGTGGATGGGGTCAGAAATACCCACCAGAAGGACTGGGAGGGGGGAAAATAGGGAGTGGATCACCTTCTAGAATTTTGTTGGGGTCTAAAGGTTGTTCTGCTGGCTAGAGGCAAAATAGCTTCTTTAGCTTCCCTGATAGCCTTAATGCAGGAGTTCCTAAGCTGTCTGTACCTCAGAAAGTCTGCTGGTGATTGTCATAACTTAGAGCAAGACCATGTTGAGGTTCCATGTCAGGTCCGCAAAGACACAACGGTGACCGTGAAAACAGCAAGTGTTTCACGCCGACCAGAAAGAGGGCTACAGGTGTATTTGTGGGGACTATGCCTCACCCCCACCCCCTTTCTACTAATACTAACTCAAGGTCATAGCTACTCAGGGAGGGTGAATCCGAATAACCGCCTCTTTCCGGTCACCGTGAAACACTCGCTGTTTTCATGGTCGCCGTTTTGTCTTCACTCACATCATGGGCTACCCCATGCTGAGTCACGTGCCCTGTGAAGATCAATAAACTCTGCTGATACCCAAGGGAGGTGAGACCCTCTTACACGGGACTTCCTAAGGGAGCTTGCTCATCCCAAACGCCAATGAATTTTTAGTTATCTGAAAAGGAAACACCATTAGATAAAATGCAGACCTTCTAGATGTATGATGGTGGGAGAAAAAGGAAGTACTCAATGTCACTGAAAGGGGGTAGATTCAAGGGATTTACCAGAAAAAAACTACTTCAAAGAATGAGTGGTGGACACTTGGAACCGGCTTCCAGAACAGGATAGGGGTAAGGTGACCGCTGGGCTGGGCTGCTATCATTTTGTGCTCCAACCAGCACTCCCTAAAAAAAACCTGCAACCTTTTATTTTTCAGCTTTTGGCAGGAGAATCCTAAGTAATTTCTCCTTGTGTGGTAATATTCGGCCAGGGGGTTATGTTTAGTAATAATTTAACTATTAGTAAGTACATTAATAGCATTGAAGTGTAGTGTTTAGCTAAGGATTTTCAGTGATAAAGGCTAGGAGTCAGCTTTCTTAATTTTCAGTGATAAAGGCTAGGAGTCAGCTTTCTTATTTTTTGGGCATCCTGTAGTGCTGCAGATGAACTTCTAAATTCAAATCCAGCGCCGTGTTTTGTGGTGGCTGGTGAAGACTCGGCCAGAAACACTTTCGTTAGTGGACTACCCCAGGCAGTGGATTGGGAACTGATCTGTTAGACCACGGTTCCTGGGAGGAGCATTTTTTTTTTGAAATAATAATTTTTATTAAGTTTTCCAATTTAAACAGTGCAACATTACTTTTTACAATTCCATGTACATCTCATACAGAAGGTCCAGTAAAATACCTTACGTGACAACAGGACCATATATTCCTGTATTGACCATTTCACTAACATTAGCAGGTTATAGCTCATATAGTGTTCAAGACCTTCCATGCTTTAAATACACAATATTTCTCAAAACATAATCCAACAGACATGGTACCATCTTTTTAATTATCCATTAGTCGCAATCTAAGGAAAAAGAGAAGAATCAAAGAGAGAAAAGAGAAGGTTATAGCCAATATAGAAAAGGATGAGACAGAGATAGCGGTATAGGAAAAGTAAGAAAAAAAAAAAAGAGGAGAAGAGGAAAGAGAAAGAAAAGAATGCCTGGGAGTGCCGGGGTGGGGAGCGGATCCAAAGGGGGGCAACCAACAGGTCCGAGTACACGGTCAGATCAACTCTGCTAAAACCTGTATAATGTCTTTTGTGTTCCTTCAGGGCTTTAAAATGTAGGAAAGGTAACCATCTGACTTTGAACCTGTCTAAACTTGTCCTCAGTTTTGCTGTAAGGCTCTCCATCAATAGTATCTTTAAACATATGGAATACCAAAGTTGCTCTGTAGGCACAGTGGAGGAGCCAACATCTAGTGATGACTTTCAGAGCTGCTACCAATAGCATGTGGAACAATAGGGTTTGGTCAGTGTTGCTTTGGGCATAAAGTCAAATAACCAGGTTTCTGGTAGTACCGGAAATTGGAGATCAAAAATTTGATTAAAACCAAATGCACATGGTCCCAGTATTGTTTTTATCTTGACACAATTCAAAAAGATATACATGTGAGATCCAATCTCTCCACATTGTCTCCAACATAAGTTGGTATTGGATGTCCTCATATATTGTGTGATCGTGGGGGTGAGGAAAAACCTAGTTACTACCTTCCATTGAAATTCCCTCAGATATAAAGCAGCTGATGTAGCATGCACACCTGCCCAGACCTTTGCTTTGACCAATCCTCATTCTGTAACTTAATACTAGCTTCCTTTTCCCATTTGAAAGCGAGATCTGAGGGACAAGGGGAGCCCTGTTCCTCCATTCCCCATACTAATCTGGATATCAGCCCTCTCTCCTCTCCCTGTATAAGTAAGGATCACAATGAATCTAACAAAGGATCCACACCCATGTCCTCCTGTACGCCCACCCCTTTCCCTGATAAATAGTGTCTAATTTGTAAAAATCTGAAAAAATCCTGTCTGGGTAGGTTATACTCCTCACATAACTGTTGAAAAGATTTTATTATGCCACCATTCAAAAGGTGTTCCACCCTAGTTAACCCCAATCGAAACCATCTAGTAAAACCCATATCTAAGTGTAGTGGGGTAAAATCCAGACATGCCCATAGGGAGTGGAGGGACCTATCCTCAGAGGCACTTTCAGGGTCTTGGAAACAGCCAACCACACCTGCTTGACTACTATGGACCAGGGGTTATTAAAGGAAACCTTAGACAACCCTTCTTTATCCATATATACGAGATCTGAGACTCGTAGCTGTGGAGTCAGGGTTCCCTCCATCAAGGTCCACATACGTGGGTCCCCTTTTTCACTGAATTTTGCCGCTGCCCCCAATTGGGCTGCACAATAATATTTCCGAAAATCTGGTACACCTAGACCCCCTGTCATCTTCGTTCTCAACAAAGTGGACCACTTAATCTGTGGCGGATGGTGTTTCCAAGCAAAACATGCTGTGGAAGATGTTAGTTCTTTCCCAAAGGAATTTGGGAGCCTTAAAGGGAGAGCAGAGAAAGGAAAAAGAAATCTCGGCAAGACATTCATGCGGATGTATTCCAATCTGCCAGACAGAGAGAGTGGGAGTAAATTTCATCTTTGATAATCTTCCTGTACCCTTTGTAGGAGTTGACAATAATTTACCTTATAAAGTCTGGAAATATCCCCAGGTATATGAATGCCAAGGTATCTAAAACTGTCTTTTACCCATTTGTAGTTGCCATATTTGGGAAGAGGGTGAGGAAAACCTCCCGACAATATAGGGAACATCACTGTCTTTGTATCGTTAAATTTAAAACCTGATACTTCCCCAAATTCCCGTAGCATGTTTCCCAGTAGGGGAACAGAATGATCTAAATCAGAGATATACAGGAGTATATCATCTGCATACAAGGAGATCCGTACCTCTGTTCCCCTCACCCTGATCCCTCTGGGAGGAACATTTTCCTGAATGGATTGAGACTGCACTGTCTTGGAGTTGGAACCGTTGAGGAAGAAACCGGCGGTGGTTCCAAGGGCCTGATTTCTGTTTGATGACCTCCATTGAGGGCTGTTTAGCCCGAAAAAGATCTTGTTAGTAGCAGAGTGAGGAATCGCTGCTAATATTTCAGACCACAATTCAGCAGGGCAACTGAGGTACTGTTTCCCCGTAATCTTTGGTTCAGGGTCTGTGGTGCCGACATCCCTGGAGGTCAGCTGGAGTTTGCAGAACAGCGGGTGCTGTTTAGCCTGGAAAACATCTGGTAGTTGCCCTAAGCGGAGTGTTGTGGCCGGCGGGACATTTTCCCTGGGGCTGCTGTTGGACTTGTGATGTGAGCACACTCCTGGAACTGTACTGGTTCTGTTCTCAAGATCTGCCCCCAAAGGAGTGGTGGTGAGAGCGCTTTCTGATAAGGAGCAATTTGGGACTGTGCTTCACAGTTTTGCAGTCTGGCCTAAGTGTCACACCAACAGAGGTGGTGAGAACTCCTTGTTTGTGTTTCAAGATACACCACCCATGGAATCCATGTCAACTGGACGTAGAAAATTCAGTGCTCATCAATTCAGCTCATTTATTTCAGCTTGCATGTCAATTCAGCTCTGTTCCGTATGTGTCTGAAATAAACGAGCTGAATTCAAAACAAGCCTGTAGCTGCCTTTGCTCTGTTATGCACACTGATACATTTAAGAGATCTCTGCTCCCAGAGGGACTTTGGGCTTAACTGAAACTTGCTGCAGAAAAACTTGTCAAAAACCATAGACGTATATATACCGCGTTTGAGTTTGAGCACTATTTTTATCATACAAATGACATTTTAGTATATGGTAAGCAAACTGTAGCCACTCTCTCTGCACACTACAGCCCACCACCCAACTTCCACCAGAAATCCTGCAGTGACATTTGAGCACCACATGTTGTTTAACCAAATTCAGGCTCCCTTCCCCAAGCCACAGAAAGAGATAATCATTGAGAGATTAAACAATCAGTCCAAAAGGTGGCCATGAGATCACCTCCACCCATATACAGAACACCTCAGTTCAAGGCATGTCTAATCACTTCAGCAGTTTCATAAAGTAATAATTCTATTAATGGAGTGAAAATGAGCGCAAGTCCCTTCAGAGAGTTCGGGTTGCGGAATGTGAAGAAAATTCAGTGCTTGCACTACCTGATTGACTGGAGCTGATTAATGCCTCCTCTGTCGTTTTCTTCGGTCTACGCTTTTCCAACTATGCCCAAACAGCAGGTAAAGGGTTTGGTCTAACGGAGGCTGAGGATCATACTTGCTGCCAGGTTACCACACCAGTAAGAAATTAAGAATATATTCTGACAAATAAAATAAGGAATACTGTACATTATGCTGAAAGGGGGGGAGGGGACATCTCCTGATGTTGGAGCTGAACCGACATGTGCTACTGATTCTGGTCTCTGAATTGCACCTTGCTGAATTGATGGTGCCGAACTGATGTGCGCTGAATATCCCGCGCTCAACTGACATGACACCCACCCATGGTTTTTAAACTATTTCAGCAGTGGTGAGAGTACTGCAGTGTTCCTGACTTAAAAACAGGGGCATTTTGGACTACTGATGGTTTTATTGTATGTCTTGAAATTCATCCTCTGCAACCAGTATAGGAATCTCCTTGAACTTATTTATTATTAATTTAATTAGTTGAGGGGACTGTGTTGGGGTGGTGGGTTGTAGGTAGTCAGTGTATGAATGCAGGTGTATTTTTTATCGTATGTAAGTTAATGAATGTATGTTGGTTAGCTGTAAAGAGAATTAGGAGATTGTGTGATTGGAAATTATTGTTTTATGGGTGGGTAATTTATGTAAGATTTTAAGAGTTTTAAGGTGTGACAGATAGCAACAGGATGTGCCTGGGTACAAGTTTTCGCTGCATCACTCATTCAGTGTCTCTGCTGCACGACCTCCTTCCCTTCTCCAACCTCCCCTTGCCAACTACAGCAGTGAGCTGGCATAAGAAGGTTGGCATTGTAAGGGGGGGGAGTAGGCAAGTGGCAGAACACTGGTGATGTGGCAGGAGTGAGTAGCATTGGGGTGGTCAGGTCCAGGAGGTACTCTGGGGCAAAACAGGACTATGGGAGAGGCCAGACTTGTTTGGTTCCCATTCCCAGGGTTCCCACTGGACCAAGTGAGCAGGTAGTCGATGGACCTGTAGCTTCCACCAGTCCCCTTTAGATGGTGCTATGCAATGCGTGATCGATGAGAAATAAGACTGCAATTATTGAGGACTTGATTTCCTCGGCTGACCTGGCTTGCATCATGGAGACCTGGTTGGGGGACGATGCAGGTCCAATTTTGAAGCCATCTATCCCACCCGAGTACTCTGTAGTGCACTGCCCAAGGAGGGAATGCGGGTTGGGGGGGGGTGGCCATCTGTTTTACATCTGACTTAAGCTTCTCCGTGCACTTGGTGGGATCTATTTCGTCGTTTGAATGTGTGGCTGTGTGTGAGGGTCCAGGTGCAGGTTGCAGGATCCTCCTCATTTACTGTCCCCTGGGGTGCGAGGGAGAATTCCTGCAGGAAGTCACAGACTTCACTGCTGACAGGGTATTGGAGTCACCCAGATGGTTGATTCTGGGGGACTTCAATACCTGAGTTGAAGATGAACCCTTGCGTTTTGTTCATGATTTCCTCCCGATGATGATATCGCTGGACCTCGCATAAGCTGTTGCTTCTATGACCCACTGTTGTGGCTATGCCTTGGACCTAGTATTCTCACTGGGGCTTGAGATCACTGATCTCAAGACTGATCCGGTCTCTTGGTCGGATCAATGCATAATAGAGTTCTTGTTCAGGCCCCCCCCCCCCGTTAGTCCCTCCCCTGTCAAGATAGTCCGCTATTGTCCTTTGAGGGAATTGTCCCCAGAGAGACTGCTGGCAGTGGTGGATTTTTCTGGTGTGAGTGCTACATATGCAGCGGGATTGGGTGAGGCGGTGGCAGCATGCTGTTACCAAGGTGCTTGACCCCGTTACACTGATCCGTATATGACCCAGGTCTTCTCATTTGAGATCCCCATGGTTTAGTGGAACTCTCAAGGAGATGAAGACCAAGGATCAGAAGTTGGAGCACTGCTGGAGGAGGACATGGTCTCTGGATGACAAGCTGGCTTTGAGAATTCACTATAGTGAATATCAAAGGGCAATCAACTATAACAAGGCAGAGTTCCTGCCCAGGGAGATTGCTGCAGGAAGGAACAGGCTGGCTCTGCTCTTTCATAGTGTAGACAGGCTACCTCATCCAGCCTGTCTGTAGCCGAATAGAGCAGCTTTAGTCGCACAGTGCGAGGAGTTTGCTCAGTTCTTTTCTGACAGGGTGTCCTCCATTCAGGCCAGGATCCACCCAGTGGGATAAGGTCAGCCCTGCAATGTAGGGCCTTGTATGCACAGAGGCGCTCCGGTTGTCTGGGATGAGTTTTGGCTGGTGGGGGCGGCTGAGTTCAATGAGGTAATCTTGAAGCTGCGACCCACTTTTTGTGATCTGGACCTGGGCCCGGCTCATCTCCTACTGGGATGTTTTGGGTCCGTTGGTCCAGTGTTCGGCAAGATTGTCCGATGTTCACTTTCGGAGGGGATCCCCCCCCCCAAAACACCTTGAAGGAGGCACCGGTGAGGCACCTGCTGAAGAAACCATCTCTTAACCCTGACCTCTTGGTCAATTATTGGCCTGTCACCTGTAAGGGAAAAGCCTTGTATATCAGACCATAATTTTTTTTTCAAGTCTGTTGCAACAGCCCTTTAATTATTAATCTTCCTTTCTTGTTTCTTTCTGTCTTTATATAGGCTGGCCACCTATATAATCTCACACTCTCTATTCTTCCAATGTGGTTCTGATATAACGTTTAACCCCTTGAGGATATGCAAATGATCATTTGATTGTCAAAAGGAAATTAAATTCGGTAAATCGCGCTGATAATAAATTCTGCTAGGAATGTAGTCAGCTAGCAGTTTCTTGAAGTGTATAAAGAAAGAATATGAACCCCCGGGTTTTTCTGTAAATCCTTGTAGTGATCTTCTTTCGCTAATTTAATTCCATATGTTTCCGTGCCCGACGCAACATTCACTTTCTGGTTTGCGAGGGTTTTATGAAGAAATAGCCCTCCGTGAAATGTACAGCAAGGCGCTGCTTTAAATGTCCTATTTAAGCCCTGTTTTTCATGTTGTGCCTCCGTGGGTTTGTTTGTGCACTGTAAAGTTTAAAATCCTCTTAGTTCTCTTCCCTGTACCTCGTTTTGCCCTTCTGACAGGAGCCCTTGAAAAAATTTTTTTTCATATATATATGTCGCTGAGCCCCTGCACGACTGTGTGTATTTGAGCGCTGGTAATTTTAGCCTCCTCAAATGTGCACACGAACGTGAAGGCATTTAATCTTATAATTACCTTGGATGATGTTCTTTTTGTCTAAAAATGACTGTTTGCAAGGCTACGTACCTTCCGGAGCTGAATTAGAGCACTTTTGGATTGCTCATATGTACTTTATAAAACGAGGGATCCCTGCTTCTTTCAGCCTTGGATTCTATCCTCCTTCTGCTGCAGCACTTTTCTAAGAGCTGGCCGGCCACAATCTGTCTCCTTTTATGCTGCTGCTGGAAGGGGTGGTACTTCCTGAGGCCAGGGACAATGTTTAAAACTCCAAAACTATGTGTAACTAACTTCTATGATTGTATACATGTTATTATGTGAATTTAAAAGTATATTACTGCTGTAAATAATATAATCGAGTTGTAAATAAAGAAATAATGTTTAATGTAAGATACAGGGGTGGAGCTAGGTAGTCATCTGACCTCTGTGTTGTATATAATCTGAGCACCTAGATCAGGTAGTCAGATAGTCTGGGAGGTACAGACTTGTTCTGACCTCAAAGTGTGTGTTACACTAGCCTATTCTGGTGTTGCAGAAAGACGGTTTTATATATTGTGTTTTTGATTCCTTTCTTTTCTTTTCGCCTGAAGTTCGGCTTTGTTTTATTTTTGTTAATAAAACTTATTTTGGTGTATCTTCATCTGTGAAAAGGCGTCCTCCTTGCTATCCCACACCTCACATGTGGTGTCAGAAGTGGGATCCTGGTAATACTGCTACAAGTATCGAAGGAGGTCGTGGATGCGTGGATGTCCCAGAAGATACCTGTTGGTGTGTTGACCCGAACCATGGCAGAGAAGCTAGGACAACCCTTGATGACTGGGCTCCCTGATGTTAAACGTAAGCCTATGAAGCCGGAGGAAGATGGTGATGTTTCGGATGGTGAGCAAGAGGAGATAGAGAAAGGACCCCCTACTGGAGACTCACCTGCTGCAATGGCTTTGTATACAACAGATAGCCTTGGAGAAACAGCGGGAAAGGGACATGCAAAGAAATGAGGCCAGGTGGGCCGACACCTTGAGGGCTATTCAAGCGCTTGGTGTCAGTAGACCCCTCCCACCAGCAGGGGATAACCCAAAGATACAAAACTGACTACATTAAGTGAGACTGAGGACATAGAAACATATTTAACCACATTTGAGCATATAGCACGGGTCTGTCAGTGGCCTAGGGACCAGTGGGTGATTCGTCTCGCTCCTTATTTGACGGGAAAAGCTCAACTGGCCTACGGTAAAGTAGACAGCGCTATGAGTGACAATTATGATACTGTCAAAGAAGCTAATCTAAAATGTTATGACATCTGTCTTGAGACCTATAGACAGAGATTTCGATCCCTGAGATTCCAGCCATCAGACACTCGACAAGAGGCTTTCACTAGACTTAATGACCTGTGTACCAAGTGGTTACAACCCTCCACTAACACAAAAGAACAGATATTGGAGGCTGTTGTTTTGGAACAACTTATCCGAATTTTACCTCAAGATGTTCAGATGTGGGTGCGGGAACACCATCCAGAGACAGCTAAAAAAGCAGTACAATTGGCAGAGGATTATCTGACTGCCCGGCCAAATAGAACTAAAAGTCACTCTGGAATTAATACAACTCATCTTATGGTAAGATCCTCTTCAACTTCTACACACATACCTAGTGGACCTGTTAAAACTGTAAGTGTTCCTAAAACCCCCCACAATGAAGTGATATGTCATTATTGCCAAGGAAAAGGACATATCGCAAGATTTTGTCCAAAAAAGAAAGCTAGTTCTACCCATCTAGCATTGGCCAATTGGGGGCAGTACATTACTCCTGTTAAAATAAATGGTAAAGAGATGGTTGGACTACTAGACTCTGGTAGTAGACAAACGTTAGTTAAAGCCTGTATGATATCTACAGTTCCTGAAGTAGCCATGCAAACACAAGTAACTTGTATACATGGGGATACACATATGTATCCAGTGCAACAAGTTGAGGTACAAGTACAAATAAGTACCCAAAATATGGAAGTTGGAGTGGTGCCACAATTACCAGTACCAGTTATTTTGGGACATGACCACCCAGACTTCTCTCAGTTACTTACCAGTGCTACTAATATAGGAGCAGTGACTACCAGAGCACAAGAAAAAAAAGACATAGAACTTCAACGTTACTTCCCATTTGAGGACGGTCTATTTGAGCTTCCTGGGAAAACAAGGAAGACCAAAAGTGACAAACGACAGGAAAAACAGGTGTGGCAACATTTACATAAAGACACTAAAGATACTATTGACTTTAAAGACTTAAGTTTGCAAACTGGTTTCAAAGTATCACAATTTCAGGATGAATCTTTAAAACCTTTATTTCTACAAGTGGGCAATGAACAAAATCCTAAACAGAAATTTGTACTGAATAAGGGTTTATTGTATAGGAAATGTTTAAATATGAAAACTGGAGAGACTGTATTACAATTGCTTGTACCCACTGTTTATCGAGAACAGTTATTGACCCTTGCACATGACATACCTATAGCCGGCCATCAGGGTAAAGAACGTACGCTGCAGAGATTACTGTATAGGTTCTTTTGGCTAGGTATACACTATCAGGTGGCTGAGTATTGTAAGTCATGTGCACAGTGTCAAAAGGTAAGACCTACACTTAGGAAAGATAAGGTACCCCTACAGCCTTTACCGTTAGTGGATACCTCGTTCACTCGTATTGCTATGGACATAGTTGGGCCTTTGCCTAAAAGTGCCAAAGGGAACCGTTTCATTTTAGTTATATGTGACTATTTTTCAAAATATCCTGAGGCAATACCTATGTGGACAGTCACAGCGGATAAAGTAGCTGAAGAATTAATTAAAGTATTTTCTAGAATGGGTATACCCAAAGAAATATTGACTGATAGAGGTAGCAATTTTTTGTTCACAAGTTTTGCAACGACTTTATCAGGCCTTGGGGGTACATTCCATTTTTACGTCTCCTTATCATCCACAATCTGATGGTTTGGTAGAACGTTTTAATAAAACTCTAAAACAAATGTTAAAAAAGTTCATTACCGATGAAGGTAAATATTGGGATAAGTACTTGCCTTACTTAATGTTTGCCTATTGTGAAGTCCCCCAGGCATCAACTGGGTACTCTCCTTTTGAACTACTCTTTGGGAAAAATCCAAGAGGGGTATTGGATAAAATAAAGGAAAATTGGGAAGGGTCCAAGGCAGACACAATTCCAGTGTCCACCTTGGAATATGTCACTGCAATGCGCCAAAGGTTAGCAAAATATGCTAGAGTGGCACAACAGGCTAATAAAGAGCATCAATTGGCCCAGAAACAATATTATGATCAGGGGGTTGGGACTAAAACATTCCAACCAGGCGATAGAGTTCTATTGTTATTACCCTGTACAGAGAATAAACTGCTGATGAAGAGGCAGGGGCCCTATACCATTCATAGACAAGTAGGTCCGGTGAATTATGAAATTATTTGTCCCGAAAAAAAACAGCAATTAAAAATCTATCATGCTAATTTGTTGAAATCGTGGCATGATAGGGGTGCACCAGTTCTTTTTATATACCCTGAAATAACTAAAAAGTGAGTTAGAACTTGCCTATGAACGATTGGAAGGCCAGGACAATATAAAAGATATAACTATTAATGATAAACTGAATGCTGAACAAAAGAAAGACGTACAAGAAATAATAAATACTTTTCAGGATACGTTTACAACAACCCCTAGGAAAGTGGAAGGGATTGAACACCATATAGAAGTGACCGATTTTAAACCCATCAGACACAAAACTTATAGAATACCCGAAAGTTTAAGGGAGGAGGTAATTAAAGAAGTATTAAAAATGCAACAATTAGGAGTCATTATTCCTTCTAAAAGCCCATGGAGTTTTCCTATGGTAGTTGTAAATAAAAAAGAAGGAGGAGTCAGGGTTTGCCTGGATTTTCGTAAGCTAAATGAGATATCTAGATTCGATGGGTACCCGATGCCTCGAATCGATGATATTATAGATAGGTTAGGCAATGCCCAATATATTAGTACGTTAGACCTTTCCAAGGGATATTGGCAAATAACCCTTGATGCTGAATCCCAGGATAAGACAGCCTTTAGTACCCCTGTCGGGCTATTCCAGTTCACTAAAATGCCATTTGGTCTACATGGGGCCCCAGCAACATTTCAGAGATGTATGGACCAATTGTTACAGCCATATACAGAGTACGGTGCAGCATACCTAGATGATGTCATCATATTCAGTACATCCTGGGAAGATCATATAAAGCATCTGCAGAGTATTTTGTCAGTTATAGCTAATGCAGAGCTGACCATAAATCCGAGTAAATGTTCAATAGGCATGCAGTAGACCAGATATCTAGGTTTTATAACTGGACAAGGGAAGGTGAAGCCCGAATTTGGCAAAGTGGATGCTATCGCTAATAGCCCACAGCCACAAACGAAGAAGCAAGTACGATCATTCTTAGGATTAGCTAGTTATTATCGTTGATTTGTAGCTAATTTTGCAGATATCGCCAGCCCTTTGATCGACTTAACTAAGAAAAATAAACCGGAAAAAGTCCATTGGACCGAACAATGTGAGAAAGCCTTTATCACATTAAAGGCTAAACTTTGTTCATACCCTGTTTTATATAGTCCAAATTTCCAGAAACCTTTCATAGTTCAAACGGATGCCTCTAATCATGGTACTGGGGCTGTTCTCTCACAAATGGATGGAGAAGAAGAACACCCAATCATATTTATTAGCAGGAAACTACATCTCAGGGAAATGAGGTATTCAACAATTGAAAAAGAATGCTTAACTATTCGTTGGGCAATAAATGCCTTAAAATTTTATTTATGGGGTAGACCCTTTCTAATTGTAACAGATCACAACCCATTATGTTGGTTGAAAACAATGAAAGATAAAAATCCTCGCATTATGTGCTGGTACTTGGCTCTCCAACCGTATAAGTTCGAGATACAACACAGATCAGGGAATTTGCATAAAAATGCTGATTATCTGTCCTGATATGGTGCAGATAAAAATACTTTATTTCCAGACTTCGGAGTAAATGAAATTGATGTATAAAATTCTTTACATATTTGTGTTTATGAGTAATTAATTTATGGAACTCCGGAGTGGAGCTTTGGGAGTGGGAGGGCTGAAGCTCCATCTCCCTTTATACACTAAGGGAGATCTGGCATGTTCTTCAAGACATATAAAACCAATGGAAATTAGATAGCCAAAACATTGGTTTCCTCTTGAAGGGGGAGGAGTGTAAGGGAAAAGCCTTGTATATCAGACCATAATTTTTTTTTTTAAGTCTGTTGCAACAGCCCTTTAATTATTAATCTTCCTTTCTTGTTTCTTTCTGTCTTTATATAGGCTGGCCACCCATATAATCTCACACTCTCTATTCTTCCAATATGGTTCTGATATATAACGTTTAACCCCGAGGATATGCAAATGATCATTTGATTGTCAAAAGGAAATTAAATTCGGTAAATCGCGCTGATAATAAATTCAGCTAGGAATGTAGTCAGGTAGCAGTTTCTTGAAGTGTATAAAGAAAGAATATGAACCCCCGTTTTCTGTAAATCCTTTGTAGTGATCTTCTTTTCGCTAATTTAATTCCATACGTTTCCGTGCCTGACTTAATTCACTTTCTGGTTTGCGAGGGTTTTATGAAGAAATAGCCCTCTGTGAAATGTATAGCAAGGCGCTGCTTTAAATGTCCTATTTAAGCCCTGTTTTTCATGTTGTGCCTCCGTGGGTTTGTTTGCGCACTGCAAAGTTTAAAAACCTCTTAGTTCTCTTCCCTGTCCCTCGTTTTGCCCTTCTGACAGGAGCCCTTGAAAAATGTTTTTTTTTTTATATAAATATGCCGCTGAGCCCCTGCACGACTGTGTGTATTTGAGCGCTGGTAATTTTAGCCTCCTCGAATGTGCGCACAAACGTGAAGGCATTTAACCTTATAATTACCTTGAATGATGTTCTTTTTGTCTAAAAATGACTGTTTGCAAGGCTACGTACCTTCCGGAGCTGAATTAGAGCACTTTTGGATTGCTTATATGTACTTTATAAAACGAGGGATCCCCTGCTTCTTTCAGCCTTGGATTCTATCCTCCTTCTGCTGCAGCACTTTTCTAAGAGCCGGCCGGCCACAATCTGTCTCCTTTTATGCTGCTGCTGGAAGGGGTGGTACTTCCTGAGGCCAGGGACAATGTTTAAAACTCCAAAACAATGTGTAACTAATTTCTATGATTGTATATATGTTATTATGCAAATGTAAAGGTATATTACTGCTGTAAATAATATAATCGAGTTGTAAATAAAGAAATAATGTTTAATGTAAGATACAGGGGTGGAGCTAGGTAGTCATCTGACCTCTGTGTTGTATATAATCTGAGCACCTAGATCAGGTAGTCAGATAGTCTGGGAGGTACAGACTTGTTCTGACCTCAAAGTGTGTGTTACACTAGCCTATTCTGGTGTTGCAGAAAGACGGTCTTATATATTGTGTTTTTGATTCCTTTCTTTTCTTTTCGCCTGAAGTTCGGCTTTGTTTTATTTTTGTTAATAAAACTTATTTTGGTGCATCTTCATCTGTGAAACGGCATCCTCCTTGCTATCCCACACCTCAATCTTCCATTATTGAGGAAGGTGGTGGAGAAGATTGGGGAAGGTGGTGGAGAAACTGGTGGTTTTGCAGCTCGAGGCTCACCTGATGGCCTCTGACATCTACGAGCCACTCCAGTCCTGATTTAGGAGAAGACATAGCACTGAAACAGCATTGGACAGGGTGCAGAATGACCTCCTCAGGGCGAGATGGGAGAATAGTCACTTCTCGTTATCCTGGATCTAACATACTAACATATTAGATGCCAGCAGAGTAGGCCTGTTGGTCTATTAAGTCTGCTCATGCTTCAGCATCCTGATTGGGTACCGTAGCCCTCTATCTGTCTCCTTCCACTGTTGCTCCATCCCCCAGTCCTGCCCCCCACAGGCAAACCAGCCTCTGCTTCACCCCTTACCTATACCTGTCCCACCCTCTCTTGAATCCCTCCACTGTAGCTGCCTGTACCAGCTCCCCGGGCAGCACATTCCACGGTTCCACCACTCTCTCGGTGAAGTACCTCCTCCTTTCCCCCTAATCCTACCACCCTCGATCTTCCAAATGTGTCCTCTGGTGACTCCACCCTCCTTCAGTAGAAAGATCCTATCTCGGCTTACCTTATTTACTCCCCTGAGGTACTTGAAGACCTCAATCATGTCCCCCCAGTCCCTCCTCTTCTCCAACGAGAACAGGCTGAGCTCCCCGTCATTCCTCATATGTCATATCCCCCAGGCCCCGGATCATTCTGGTTGTTCTCCTCTGAACCCTCTCCAGGAGTTGGATGTCTCTCCTGAGGTGTGGCCTCCAGAACTGCACACAGTACTCAAGATGAGGTCTAACCAGGCTGCTGTACAGTGGCAAAATCATCTCCCTTTTTCTTGAGGTATTCCCCCTAGCGATGCATCCCAGCATCCTATTTGCCATGACCGCAGCCCTCCTGCACTGCTCTGAATTATTCATGTTAACATCCACCAAGACTCCTAGGTCTCTTTCTCTTGCCGTGGCCTGCAAATCATCACATGGTACTGCTTGATCGCCTTAGAGAGCTCTGTGGACTCACCAGTAAAGTCATTGGCTGGTTTGAGTCCTTTTTGACAGGCAGGATGCAACGGGTAGTGATGGGGAATTTCTCCTCCTGCCCGAAGCTCCTGATCTGTGGAGTTCCTCAGGGTTCGATCTTGTTGCCTATGTTGTTTGCGATGTACATGCTGCCCCTGGGTGACATCATCATTAGGTGTTACAGTCTGGGTTTCCACTGCTATGCAGATGACATCCAGCTGTATATGTCCTTTGCCCCTCCGATATCTGACGCTGCGGAGGGGCTAAACAGATGCCTATCTGAGATCCAGGACTGGATGTCCTCTAACTGGCTGAGACTTAACTTTGACAAGATGAAGGTGTTGGTAACTGAGCCTGGTCGCCGGCGGGATGTGGTTGCCACCAGATCGGGAACAGGGTTGTTCCTGGGTGTCACCTTATTGGTGGCTATCACTAAGGTGAGAAATCTGGGCATCATCCTTGATGACGGTTTGATACTTCATGCTCAGGAGTCTTTCGTTGTCTGGAGTGGTTTCTACCACTTAGGAATGTTGCGTGGATTAAACCCATAATCCCACCAGATGACCTTCCCTCACTGGTACATGTCTTTGTTACATCAAGACTTGATTAGTGTAACGCTCTATACTTTGGGGTCAGCAGCAGTAACTTCTGTCGACTGTAGCTGGTGCCGAATGCGGCGGCCATGCTGTTGGCGGGCTTTTCGAGGTCTGCTCATATAACCCCGGTCCTGCATGAACTGCACTGGCTACCTGTCAATTGGAGGACTGCCTTCAAGGTGGGTTTGCTCACCTATAAGGCCCTATATGGCTTGGGTCCAGGCTATCTGACTGACTTCCTGACCCCTGTCCACTCACTCCATTCCTCCATGTAGGGCCTCCAGATAGTTTCAAGCGAGAGGCTTAAAACATCAGGTGACCGTGCCTTCGAGGTGTCCGGGCCAGCCCTTTGGAACTCACTTCCACGGTCTCTAAGGGAGGCTCCTTCTGTGGAGATTTTTAAGCAAGGCCTTAGGGCACATCTATTTAGATAACCATTTGATAACCACTGATTTTAAGGGTGTATAGTTTTATTATTTATTATGTAAGTATATTGTATTAGTTATCTGACTCTGATTTTAATTGTTGCTAATTGTGTTTTAATCTGTTACACCTCTTTGTGAGGTGCCCAGAGCCTCTGGGATTGGGCGCTCAAGAAATAACATTTTACTTACTTACACGTGGTGTCAGCTGATACTATTTCTAAGTTCAAGCATAAACTAGAAAAGTACCTTGAAGAAAAAATGGTAACAGTGTGATGTCAGGGGTGGGGGACTCCATGGGCCAGTAGTCATTCTTTCATAAATCCATATGTTCATAAACTCACTGGATAAACTTCAACCCCTCTCACACTATTGCAAATAAACAGATTCTGAATGCACCCACCCACAAACATGCCTCTCAAGTGCCTCACATTATCAGGGGCATCCTTTGTTCCACAGCTCAGAATCCCTCTATCCATCAAGGAAATGGTGACATCTGTCCCAAATTGTACAAATAAGTGAAAATATGTTGATCAATTTATGATACTCAGAAGAAAATGTTATGAATATCAAAGCACTAACTGCAACTTTCCTCTGAGCTTCCATCTCCGTGGCATGTTGTGCCCCTTATAATGAAGGTCATTATCCCACATGTGGTTAGGGGTTTGCCTCTCTCCCATTCCAAGAGCCTTACACTGAATGTAAAATCTGAAGACTGATTACCTTACTGTGTTCTAGTTGGCAACCATCAACCTAGGATTAGTAATGCCACGGCAATACAGACTGTAACTGTATTCTGCAAATTAAATGTAGTTACTGCACTCTGGCATACCACGTAAAAGCTGTACAACTGTGGAACAGATACCACTATAGATGTCCTAATTAAGCATGGCCTGCAGTTACATAAACTGTGTGTTTATTACCCCTAGGCGCTAAGTACTGCATGCACCTAGGGGTGATTAACGGACTGTTAACAAAATGCCTGGGATAGCCTTATTGCTATTATGAAGATCTGACCGAGTGAAAAAAACAGAACAAAAAAAGCCTTTGAATTCAGAGTTGTTTGATGTTTCTGTGTCACAAAGCTCTGCAGGTATAGTAACAAAAGATTAATGTAAGGCTCTTGGAATGTGAGGAACCAATCAGAAGGCTGTATTCTACAGTCCCTTTTTATGACACCAGTAAAAGATTCCAGAATATGGCATCAAGCCTTACTGTGGTACAAGAGACCCCCCCCCCACTGCTGTGGGAATAGATGCAAACTAGAGACACAAGAATTCTAACTGACGTGCGTTTGCTTATTCGGTAAATGCACCAATAACATCAAAAAGAAAAGGATCATATCCAGCTACACCAGTAAAGCCTAACAGTTTTATCTTTGAAGACCTGCCAGAGTGAAAAATATCACAGGTTCCTGCAACCTTACATGTAAACTGCAAATAACCCAAGCTGAGTGCTGTGACAAGGAGCCAGCGTTAAACATGTTTGTGGAAGTTGCATTTTCCCAGCCTGATACTCGGTGTCACAAACCGCCTACAATAACACAGAAAGGAGGCCACAACGAAGTATGAAAAAAATATATCAGGGTCCTGAGTGCAGATATCTGTTACACTTAGTATGCTGTTCAGCAGCTATGTGGTGCAGTGGTTTCCTAGGAAACAAGTGGCAGCACAAGTGTCACGCAGTCGTCCATATGCAAGACTTCTGCAATCAGGACCAGATTCTAGAGGTGAAATGAATGTCTGCTCTTTACATGGCAGCACTGTGAAAAGTTGACTCTTAGAAGCACAACAGGTTTGGATGACAAATCCCCAGGTTCCTTAGTTGTTTGCTTTCTGATTCACATTTATAGATGCTGTAACCCCTCTTTTGTAGAACAATGGAGTCCTGCTGAATGTGTTGCCTCGGAGCACTGAAAATCCATTCCATTTAACAGGATTATTTTTTTATGAGGTATTCCACTGGGCTTCAATTAAAATACTGCATTGGCAAAAGCAGTTGGAGAACAAATGTATTTATCAAAAAAGTCTCCCCTTATTTTCCTGGAGCACAGGAAAATAATGGGAGACCTCCTGCTGATGTATGGTATTAAAAAGGACGAACAGCTTAAGATTTCAGAGAACAAGGGAAGGAGGGGTCATGCCCTGCAAATTAGAAAGAAATAATTTAGGACTAATAAAGGAAAGTGCTACTACACACAGAGGGTGGTAGGATTGTGGAATGCATCTCCAAACAGTGCTGTTGACAGCAGGTCACAGACAGCCTTTAATAACACTCTGGAGGTAATGTAATGTGATACTATCACTAAGATGTGGGGGACAGTCAGGATGGGTATAACTGCTTTCTCTGTCCTAATATGATTAGTATGATCCCTCATTAAGTCTATTCTTTCTAAAAAGTCTGAAAAAAACAATATACTGTTCCATTTAGAGCATGGCCTTTAATCTACCTTTAACCTATTCATTTACTAGGTGTTCATTTCAGATGCCTATACTGTACTAAAAGGAGACTCGCACACAGTAACATGATTTATTCAGAAGCACTATTCTTTTATCAGGGTGGCTCCACTATTAGAGCTGTGTGACATATGCATACATTGCCTTCGCAAATTTCATGAAATCCTGAAATGTAGCAAAACAAAAAAAAAAAAGTCAAATTCCAAGCATTCTCAAAGTTTGCGGAAAAAAAAAATACTAAGTACTAGTTACGTAGATTTTTTTTTATCCATGATTCTCATACTTTTTTCATGGAATTCTGAGATGGCAAAAGTGACTTTCAAACCCCAGGAATCCCTCACTATGCTTAACATATGCAGATGAGCCCAATGGGTGAAGCTGCCCCGGAGTGTAAGGGGTCAGAATTTCGAACACCGTTGGAACTGCTGCCCTTTAGGAGTTGCTGCCCACTACAGCCTAACATCGGACCTTTCTCTCCGCCCAAAGAAACAAGTTGCCCCGAAGAGCTCTCTTCAGCAAGTCGCAACCTTCAGTGCTTTGTGTTTTATTATATTTTCACAACTCTGCCGTCTAAATAGTTTTTATTTACAATTTTCAAGTAAATTTTTATTTAACTTCCTTATTTGCGATCTCTCTGTGACTCCCACTCCAGAGAACCGCGTTCCTCATAGCTTTTCAGCTGGAACTGCAGGAAGCCTGGTTTGCTGATTATTTTATTGTTTATTTGGGGTTTTTAGCAAAATATTTGTGAATCAGTTTTTTTTTTCCTTGATGCCCCTCAACAGTACGAGTCTCGTCAGTGGTTCTCGCTACCGAGACCCGTTTTTCCTGTCAGCAGCGTCTCCTCTGTTGGGAGGAAGTTTTATTCCTGTTGCTGCTTACCAGTTTTTCATAGCATACTGATATTAAAACAAAAAAGTACAGTCTGGTCAGAATTATTTATGTAACCCCCTCCACCTGCTATGCCAAACACCAGTGTTTCCTTGCCACAGTTGACACTTTGCTGAATGTTCATTCTCCTGCCTTGGTGGTGGGGGGTCCGGTTTGACCACAGTTCGCAGTGGCAGACTGAACTCTCAAACACAAAAGTGACACATTCCAGTGGTGACCTCCTTCCCTTCCCCGTCTAGGGGTGATGGCCTTGTCTCCAAGAAAGTGTGGGGGGGGGGCACCAAAGACCAGTTTGAGCAGTTTAACATTTTATACCAGGGTGCACAGTACCTTAGTCCAAAAACACAGGATTCCTGTTGACGGCTTGGTCTCCGTCATGCAAAACTGATGGCAACTCACATCTCAACACACTTTGGACATTGCAGGCAGGACTTAAGGAGCTGTAAAAACACTTTGTGGACACAGCATTTCACAACATTCTCAAAAGGAATGATTTCAGTCAAAACAGAACTTGCGTGCAACCAGCAGCAAATTTATTTTAAGTCACTGTAACGGCTCAAGCCACACACTTTATAGGGAGATCTCCACACATATTTACAGTTCATTTTAGCTTGCAGACAACAACAGACAGACGCCGTGGTACCATTCCTTCTTGGGGGCTTTGGGGTTTGAACACAGAACCAGTTATCTCACTCTTTCTCCCTGTGAGCCAAGCGGGCTCCTTTTGTTTTACTAGCCACTCCCTTCAGTGCTCTATTGCATTCTCTACACAGGCTCCCTGCCAGTGAGAGAAGGGCACTTGAAATGAATTTGGCCTTGCTTTCTTCTCTACCGGTGCTTTGATAACAATTTATGGGCACAGTCCACTCTACTAGACTGTCCCGGCCTGCCAATCCTAGGGCAGGGTTCACATAGGCCAGTGGTCAACATACCTCCAAATGCAGTCCATCCTACCTCTTCCAGCAGCTCCTCTCAGGGGTGGACACAGCAAGGCAACAGGACTGGATGCCACATCTCTGCCACTCCACTTCCCGGGCCTGCCACGGCAGTCACCCTTCCAGCCAGTTTTCCTTATGGGGCCGAATGGGCTCCAATCTCTCTGGGCTCACCTTCAGTTTCTGCATCCAAACATTACTGCCTCCCACTGGTGGATTGGTGGGATCCCTTGCTGCTAATGAGGGATTGGGGGGGCAATCTCCCCACCCCGACCCCAGCTCCTCTGGTCCCGACTGATGGCCCACCCCGGCCAGAACTTTGCACAGGCCTCAGCCAGCTCCTCCTCACACACTCTCCCTCCACAACTCTCCAACTGCCAACTCCCTCACAACGCCCAGGCCACGCCCTCAGGCCAGCCTCGCATCACGTGCACCTCCCGATGCCAACAGGGCATCATGTCTAGTAACCCCCAAACAGCACGGGGGTTACATTTACTTAGGCTCCATATTACTTACATTAGAAACCCTTTAGACCAGTGATATTATACATCGCAACAGACTGTTTAGCCAATTACTGATCTACTGCTGTTTGTGGTGGTATAATGTCTTCTTTCTCTACCCCACTGTTTCCTCAGGATGTGGGAGACGCTCTAGGGACCCCTCTGAAGGTCAGAAGCAAACCTCAGAGCAGGTCCCTGGATCTGTTCCATCGAAGAAGAAACAGAAATTGAAGGATACCACTGCCCCTTCTGCTGAAAGGCAAAAGGAGATGCCAGTGGACAGTTTAAAATACACCATAAAATGGTTCACTGCCCCTCCTGCTGAAAGGCAAAAGGACATGCCAATGAACAGTTTAAAATACACCATAAAAAGGTTCACTGCCCCTCCTGCTGAAAGGCAAAAGGAGACGCCAGTGAACAGTTTAAAATACACCATAAAAAGGTTCACTGCCCCTCCTGCTGAAAGGCAAAAGGACATGCCAGTGAACAGTTTAAATACACCATAAAAAGGTTCACTGCCCCTCCTGCTGAAAGGCAAAAGGAGACGCCAGTGGACAGTTTAAAATACACCATAAAAGGTTCACTGCCCCTACTGCTGAAAGGCAAAAGAAGATGCCAGCAGACAGTTTGAAGCACAAGCTAAAGAAACACATTGCCCCTCCTGCTGAAAGGCAAAAGGAGATACCAATGGAAAACATATAGATCAAAGTGATGAAAGCCACTGCCCCTCCTGCTGAAAGGCAAAAGGAGATGCCAGTGGACACACATAAGCAGAATATCAGAAAGAGCACTGTCCCACTTGCTGAACAGCAAAAAGACACGCCAATGAACCAGACTACAGTGTCCTCATAAGAGGAGGTTGCAAGGATTTTATGGTTCTTCCAGGCTTTCCAAGCCATGGGAGACACGATGATCTTACCGGTTTCTCCTCAGTCCCCCCCCCCCAGGGGACAGGGGTGATGATTCCTGCTACGAGGAACCTGAGGATGAGGGAGACACCACAGAATTGGACAGTTCCCCCCGTTAGGACTTTGGATCTCTTCCACGGGAGTAGAAGGATTATCCATCTCACTATGCCTTTGTGAGGCAGATAGTGGATACTCTGGCACTTCCCACTCCAGAGACAGGTGAGGAAGAAGAGGAGGCTGACCACTTGGATATGATGAGGATAAACCCCACAAAAAGACTGCTCTTACCAGTGCACAGGGCACTAAAGAGGACAACCTGCAAAATTCTTCAATCCCCCACATCTGTCACTGGGGTGGGCAAGAAAATAGATAGAAAGTACTAGCTGGCTAGACATAATGCTGAGTACCTCTATGTGCACCCTGACCATGAGGGGGTGGTCCAGGCAGCTGCTTGCAACAAGGCCGGTATCCTCCCTCTCTCCCCAGCCCCCAGACAAAGATTCCAGATGGCTGGACAGTATGGGGAAGAAAATATATACAACAGCCTCCCTGCTCCTGAGACAGGTTGCATATATGACCTACGCAGTCCAGTACCAGAAAGCCCTTTGGAACGCGGTACTGGCCCAGTGTGAGCAAATACCAGTGGACCAGGCTCAGGACATAGCAGACACTGCGAGAACTGCCCTAGAGGCCACCAAATACTAGTACCACATGGCCGTGGACAATAATGAAACTGCTTCAAGGTCCATGGCCCATACTGTCTCCCTTAGGAGATTTGCATGGGTAAGGACAACTGATTTGTCTAACGATGCTCAGACAATGGCCATGGATTTCCCATGTGAGAATAACTCTCTCTTTGGGGACAAAATGGAGGCTTACATGAAAAAGGTTCAGGAGTATAAAACTACCTACAAAAGCAATACAGAGAAGGAAAAGGATTCTAACCTTACAGGCCTCAGGGAAGGGGAGGCCGGGGTAGGGGTCACTACACAAGACTCTACTACCCTATGCCCTATGACTACTCTCACTTGAGAAGTTACTTCAGGGGCAGAGGACAAAGACCATCCTGAAAGTCTGATCAGGCTTTGTCCTCCAGGGATCAGCCTAAACAGAACCCCTGATGTGTGTGTCCAGGTCGCCACCCCAGTGCCAGTAGGGGGAAGGCTGGCTCATTATTTTCAGGAGTGGGAAAATGTCACCACGGAAAAGTGGGTCCTGGAAGTACGGAGCCAAGGCCTCACTTTAAACTTCAAAATGTTTCCAAAATTGTCGGTACACAGACATTTCTGTCCCCCCACCCCAACAGAGAAAATTCTGCTAGAACTGGAGGTCAAAAAACTCCTGGTAAATGCAAAAATACAAAAAGTGCCCCTACCCCAGTGGGGAAAGGGCCTTTACTCATGGTACTTCCTCACAAAACAGAAAAATGGGGAATGGCGACCCATTCTGGATCTCAGATTCCTGAACAAGCATCTGAAAAAATTCAAATTCAAGATAGCTACTCTGTCCACAGTTATACCATCCCTTCAGCAGGGGGATTGGTTAGCATCCCTGGACCTGGAGGATGCATATTTTCACATCCCAGTCAAGCCCAGTCACAGAAAATACCTGCAGTTCAGGCTTCCTTCAGGTCACAACTCTTCCTTTCAGCCTGTCATTTGCTCCCAGGGTGTTCACAAAGTGCTTGGCCATAGCAGCAGCACATCTAAGGAGAAAATGGGTGACATTTTTTTCCTTACTTAGATGACTGGCTGGTCACGGGAAAAATCACAATAGCAAGTCAAAGACTCACTCCTCCTCACTCAGCACTCTGGAGAGATCAGGCTTCCTTATAAATGTGCAAAAGTCTCAGAAAGACCCAGTACAAATACTGAACTTCATAGCAACAGAACTAGATGCACTGCGGCAGAAAGCTTTCCTACCCCGGGAAAGGGTGAGAAACCTTATAGACCTGACAAAATCACAATTACATAAAAGACTTAGGTTATATTACTTTGCAACTTTGCAGGTTAGTTAAAATGGGAGAGGGAACTGGGGTTACAGATCCTGCAAACAGCTTGGGAGAAAATCTGGTCTGTTTGGGCGACCTCTTCCTCACCGTCCTGGCACGAATTTTTGTGAAGGATCCGGATACGGTATTTTTAAGTCCCAGCAGTTCAAGCTAAGTTGGATCCTAATAGATTGGCAGCTTGTTGGAGGGGCTGTGGGGAGTCCAGGGCCTCTCATGCCCATATTTTTGGCATTGCCTGCAGATAAAGCCCTATTGGGCTATGGTTGAAGGGCACTTCACTAAATTATTCGAGGGCATAGGAGCAGTGGACTTGGAACATATGGTCTTGGTCTGGAACCTGCAGAATTAAAGGGTAAAGAGGCTAAATATTTGTGGCACATACTGCTGGCTGCTGCTTTGAAGGCCCTTAATAGGCGATCGCTGCAGTTGGCCCCACTGGAGGACAGAGACTGGGTTCAAACTATTATGCAAATACAAGAGACGGAATGTATTACCTATTCCTTCTAGTGCCAGCGGTCACAATATATAACAGATGGGCCAGATGGGAAATGTATGTGAATACCATTACTGCAAATGTAGTATGAATACTGTATCTTTTTTCGATATTCTACACTACAGTATGACTCTATGTGGGGGGTTGGGACCAACCATTTAATTAGTACTTTATATATGTTATTTACCTTATTCCGGTATGAACTTTAAAGGGGAATTGTTTAATAAGATACTAGCAGTTGAATACCACCCTGGGAAGATATATTGGTATAGATACAAATGTAATTTTAAGAGGCATTGTGGGTGGCTTATATATATGGTCTTGGAAGTTAATCTTAATGTATGTATACTAAGAGGTGTGTGGAGATGCAGGGGGACAACTGCAGCACTTGTTTATATTTGCTCTTTAGGTTTCTAGTCATTGAGTTATTCTTAAGATTTGAGTGAATGTTTACACTCAACTTAGCTTTTAGAATATTACTACAAACCCAACTGGATGGGAATGTACTAACAGAAAATTCCTTCCCAAAGTGGTGTCCGAGTTCCACCTGAACCAGTCCATCACCCTTCCGGTGTTCTTTATGGAACATTCCAGTACTGGTGAGCAAAAGCTACACAGTCTGATGTCAAGAAGTCTCTGGAATACTATCTGGAGCGTACCAATGACCATAGGTTCTCCCACACTCAGCTGCTCCTCACCTATGGTGAAGTGTGAAAGAGCAGTCCAGCCTCAAAGAGGACTATTACCCGCTGGATTGTTGCATGCATTCAGTTCTGTTACTCTAAAGCTGGCAAACAGCCACTTCAGGGTCTTAGGGCTCACTCCATGTGTGGTGGTGCTGCTGCCTCTGTGGCAGCAGTCAGGGATGTTCCCTTGCTAGAGATCTGTAAAGCAGCTACACTGAAACAGTCCAAACCTTTACAAAGCACTACTGTCTGGATGTATAATCCAGAAGAGATGCCAGGTTTGGCACTGCTGTTCTGCAGAACCTTTTCCCTAAGTAAGTTCTATACCCAGCCTCCCAAGGTACTGCTTTGTAGTCTGCATATGTTAAGCATAATGAGGGATTCCTGGGGTTTGAAAAAAAATTACTTACCATGGTAATATTATTTCTTCAAGGGGATCCCTCATTATGCTTAGATCTCCTCCCATGCCTCCCCTTCCAGAACTAGGAAAAGGTTCCATAATAATCACTTAGTATTCCTATTTTATTTAATTGCTTGAGCACTCCTATTGTTCATTTACAAATCACAAAGTTCCCTTTTTTATGACAGCTTTGTTGGGCTGTCCTGCTTGGCTCTCTGGGTCATATTAATTTTAGGCCTTGCTCTGTTTGTTTAGCATAGGATAGCTTAGAATATTGAGTGGGTGGGCTCCTTGATCTGGGCTTCGAAAGATCTGACGTTAGGCTGCAGTTGGTAGCTACACCTAGAGGGCAGCAGTTCAAACGACGTTCAAAATTCTAAACATCACGCTCCAAGGCAGCTTCACCCATTGGGCTCATCTGCATATGTTAAGCATAATGAAGGATCCCCTGGAAGAAACAATATTACTATGGTAAGTAATCTGTTCTTATGTACACTGCACCCACAGCTTTATCCACAATCCCAAACCTGTTTGTACATTTCTAAACCCACCTTAAATTCTGAATGATTAGTTTTACTCATCTAATTTACTTTGTTACATATTGGTTCATAATGAGGAACAACCGGATACAAGACTGAAATGTGCAGTCAGGACACCAGAACATGGTGATTTTTTTTTAACTACAAGAAGCTGAATTAATTTATACAACACTAGTGGAAATAAAAATGACAAGATAAGTAAGCTGTAAGACACTCCAGCATTATGGTGACATTGCACGCATCAGGTGCGTTGTTAGCCAAATGTAACTGAGAAGTGTGATTTTATCACCATAACTGCATAGCCTGGAGTGTCTTATTTTGCTTATAAAATGGCTTTTAAAGGTATTACTTAAATAAAAATGAGAAAATATTTTAAAAAGACCTTTCATCTGAAATATGCTTCCATTGTAACTTTGAAGACAAAAACATAGTCCATATTCTGGTAACGGGGGGAAGCTAAGAACAATAGGACAATTCTCCTGAAAACACCCATCCCTGATTCAAATTCATGAGCCATTATGAACTTCAGGAATTTCTTTATGCAGTTTGGGCCTGCCTCTGCCCACGTAACCGGGTTTTCCCATCCTCCCTCTCTTTGCTTATTATTATTACCTATTTTCCTCACCCTGTTTCTTTTTATCTTCTTCGGGGGTAACTCAGTCATCAAGTCACACCACAGGAACTTCACTGTCGGTGAAGCAGGATTATACAATGGCAAGAAAATGTCCCCTATTCTGATTGGACAGTGTGTGCCTGGACCAGTGACGTTATTGAACAATAACATCACTGTATGAAGTTTAGGCACACAAGTGACTGGAATACAGTGACACAAATCCCCCCTCCCTCCCCACACAAACCACAGGGAAACCAACAGTGCCCTGAACCATCACAGCTTAGCCGCTCACCCTTCGACAAACACACACATTCCCTGTCTGCCTGCCTCAGTCCTTCAGCCAACAGAAACAAAAGCAACAATAGTCAGAGTAAATGTCAGGTATCCTCTTTTAGTCCACTCCTGCAGTTCACTGTAACTGCCTCAGTCTTTCAAACCGCGTGCGCTCGGCCCTTTCCATGCAGAAAACCCAAACACACTGGCAGTTACATTTTACCCCCACAGCAGTTTCTCAAACCCATATACTTTGCGCCTTCAAAAAAAAAAAAGCAGTTTCCTGAAATAAAAAGAAAAAAGGACCTGTAACTTACAGGTTACGACCAATGTCCAGTTACTTAGTGGGACTGGGAAACTGGAAGTTACCGATCGGCTGCGCTCTCGTCTTTTTTACTGTCCACAACTTTCTCACAGGGGAAACAAAATTAAAGAAACATTTTCAACTGCTCCCAGTCAAGCAGCAAAAACACTCTAAATAAATGTGTCACTTCTCTAAAAGTTACCACCATCAAATGACAAATGTGTTGGTGGAGGGGGGAACCACGCACAAAAAAACCCACAGTATTACCAGCAGCACCACCTACTGGACTACTTTTCCTTTTATTTCAAAAAAGATGCCTCTCATACAAAAAAACCCCACAAAGAGTACAACAAAACTTGTTTTTTAAACTTTTTAATATTATTTTAAAATAAGCCATTGTATAATAGCAATAAGGCACTCCAGGGAGTGTGTTATTGTGTAATAACGTCACTCCTGGGGTAGTGGAAGCACTCGGCTTTGCTGCGTTGGCTAGCCACGCCAGGGTGACGATGTCCTAATAACACACCCTCGTGCCTTACTGCTTAATCAACACGGCAGATTTTCAGCCGTACAACTGGGGCCACCCATGCCGACGTCATGTGACAATGTCAACAACCCTATAAAGGCATGAGTGGCCCCGCTCCCTCCTCGATTCTTTCTCACCGTCAACTTGTTCACAGGTCTCAGGCTGTAGATCTGTCACAGTGTCATGCCTTTTTTCACCTCAGTGACAGCTTGGCACTTTTAGGCCTTCATCGACGGCAGCTTCATCATCGACTCCTCCTAGACGGCTGTCCCCCATAGACTGTCGTCAGTGCCTCACACGTTGGACCTGGACCTGGAACTGGAAAAGGTCGACGTCAAGAAGGAGTATCACCCTGATCTTATTCTTTCTGATGAGGAAGAAGAGGAGGAGGAAGACTACCTCTCTTCTGACAGGTCCACTGCTTTCTCCATCAGCAAGGACTCTGTCAAGCACACCCAGAGGACCCTACCTTTTTCAATACTATGAAGCAGCTGTCCTCAGCCATGGGGTTCCACACTGAGGAAGAGGATGTCACCAGGAAGGATTCAGTGGATTTCCTTGAGATCCCAGAATCTCCTCCCAAAATCATTCCTCCTATTTTACCTGCTCTGAGGAATGTCACTACTGCAGCCTGGCACAGACCTGACATGGTGCCAGTGATGCCCCGTAGGGCAGATAAATTTTATCATGCCCCTCAGGGATTCCCACATTATGCTTCCCAGCCTGAAACTGATTCAGTGGTCATCAAGGCAGCTCATGACAGGTCTAAGGCACCCAAGCAAGGAGTCACATAGGACTGACCTTTGGAGTAAGACAGTTTATGCCTCCTCCACCCTCAAGCTGAGGATTGCCACTTACCTGTCCCATATGGTAGTGTACTAGAATACCAACTGGAAGAATGGCAAGGCTGCCACCCAGGCCCTCCCAGAAGGTACAAAGAAGCAAAAGACTCTCAAATGCCCTCCCTTTCATAAGGCATCCAACAGGCCAGGAGCAGCTTCTCGGCCTCAAGGCAAATGCAGAGCCTCCACCACCTTGCTCGCCCCCTCCACTGCAGGAGCGGCAGTCAAACGTCCCAGAGATGATGGACCAGCCCCAGTGGCTGGATCTGCCTCAGCTTGACTCCTTGCCAGGACCCCCCCCCCCATTTCTGGTCCCCAACCAAGAGGTGGTGGTCGGAGGTCGGTTCTCCCCCCACCTCAATCAATGGAGAACCATTACATCAGATGCCTGGATTCTTCAAATTATAGAAAGAGGTCACACTCTGGAGCTCACCAAAGAACCCCCAGAGACTCTCCCTCTTCCCTCCAACTACCCCCCGGCCCATCTATCCGTTCTCCGGGAGAAGGTACAGTCCCTTCTGTGCAAGCAGACCATAGAGCCAGTGCCCAGGTGCCACAGAAACAAGGGGTTTTACTCCCGTTTTTTTCCTGGTTTCCAAAAAGACCGGAGATCTGAGGCCCATCTTGGACTTAAAGGACCTCAATCTGTATGTCCAGTACAGAAAGTTTTGAATGGTAACTTTGCCAGGTCTGATGCCCTTTCTCAAGCAAGGTGATTGGCTTCATTCTCTGGACATGCAGGATGCATACCTGCACATCTCGGTATTTCCTCCTCACTGGAGGTTCCTCCAGTTTCTTTTTTACCAGTTCTAGGTGCTGCCCGTTGGCGTGTCCTCTGTGCAGCAGGACTTTACAAAATGCTTAGCAGCAGTAGCTGCGGCCCTCAGAAGCGAGAGAATGTACATCTTCCCTTATCTGGGTGATTGGCTCCTAAAGGCCCCATCCAGACATCTGCTCCTGGGGACCTTGGAGAGACTTCTCCAGCTGTTTCTCTTCTTGGGCATTACCGTCAATCTGCCCAAGTCAGTTCTGGTTCTGTCCTAGAGGTTGCAATACATAGGGGTGGTTCTAGACACTGCGCAAGGAAGGCTTTTCTGCCTCAAGCCATGGCAGAGTGCCTTACTGCCCAGGCTCAAGAGGTGGTCCAGAGCCGTTACATCCCTGCCTGGGTGTACCTGAAACTGTTGGGTCTGATGGCGGCTGCCATACCTACCGTTCTGCAAGTCAGGCTCCACATGCACACTTTCCAGTGGACTCTCCGAGTATAATGGGACCAGCGAACGGACAATTTAGATCAGTTAGTGCTGGTCTCTTCCAGAGTCCACAAAGTGCTCCAGTGGTGGATGGATCCCCTGAACCTACTGCGGAGAGTTCCATTCCCTATCTCCTCTCAACTCCAAATCCTCACTACAGATGCCACCGGTTTGGGCTGAGGGGCTCATCTGGGTCCCTTTCAAACTCATGGTTCTTGGTCCCAGATCGAAAACTCCCTGCATATCAATGTCCTGCAGATGTGGGCAGTCCTTTATGCCATGCAGACTTGTCAGAGCCACATTCTTCCAGGCCAGTTGCCGATTCAATCAGACAACCTCAGTGTAGTGTACTACATCAACAAGCAGGGAGGAACACAGTAGTACCCCTTAGGGAGGCCATGAGAGTGTGGTATTTGTCACTGGACCACAGCCTGATGCTCTCGGCGGTCCACATCCCAGGAGTGCTAAACACTCTCGCGGACAGCCTCAGCTGGACTCAGTCCAGCATGCACGAGTAGGAACTTCTCTCATCCATTATAGAAGATCTGTTCGACAGAGGGGGTCATCCAAAGTTGGACCTTTTGTGTCCTCACTCAGTGCAAAACCGCCCAATTTCTGCTCGCTAGATCTAGGGCCTGGAGTTTTCTGGTGAGACGCGTTGTCCCTCTCCTGAAGCGGGAGGTTTCTTTATGCCTTCCCCCTGCTTCCTCTGATTCAAAGGGTACTCATCAAGCTGTAGATGGAGGGGGCCACCATGATCTTGGTAGCTCCATTCTTGCCTCGCCAGATATGGTTTCCTCTTCTACAGCAGTTGGCGGAGAAACCTCCGGTCCCTCTCCCCCTTTGCAGGAATCTACTGACCCAGGATCAGGGGACCATCCCAAACTCAGGTCCCTCTATCTGCAAGCTTGGCTCCTGAGGACATAGTCATCGCCAGATCTGGGGTTTCTAATAGAGTGGTGGATGTCCTAGTGGCTACTCAAAAGCCTTCTACCTGAGCCACTTATGCCATGAAGTGGAAGTGGTTTGCCATATGGGCTGGCAAGCATAATCTGGACCATTTCACCTGTCCAGTGAACCAGATTCTGGACTACTGATCTCTCTGTCTGACTCAGGTCTCCAGTACTCCTTCCTCAAGGTGCACCTTTCGGTTATCTTGGCTTTCCATGAGCCCATGGGTGATCGTACCATAGCTCAGCTGGATGTCTCTTGTACCTTTTTGAGGGGCATCCTGCATCTGAAACCTCCAGTCTGTTTCCCTGTCCCAGCTTGGGATTTGAATTTTGTTTTGAAGAAGTTAACTCTGTCTCCTTTTGAGACAGCCACAACTTGCAAGCTACGCATTCTTTCCTAGAAAGCATTATTTTTAGTTGCTATTACTTCTGCTCGAAGAATTTCAGAGCTTCAGGCCCTGGGGTGCAAGGGGCCTTATCTGATTTTTCACAAAGACAGTGTCTCTTTGCGCATGAACAGTACAGTTATGTAAGAACTTACCGTAACAGCAGATCTTCGAGAGAAGCTCTTGCAGCAGGCCACACCGGCAGGACTATGCCGCCAGGCACTAGGACCACACAGAAAATGTCTAACTAGCAGTCTACCACGGGGGACCACCACCTGCCGACATCAGTCTTCTGACATCAGCCTAGGCTATATAGGAGGGCAGTCCCCCACTCCACCTCAATTCTCCTGCCAGAGACTCTGCAGGGCCAGCTGATGGAGAACCGAGGAGGTTATTCCGAGAGCCATAAAAGAAGGCAAAAGAAGATGTGATAGAAAGAGAGAAGCAGGGGAAAGAGGGAAAGAAAGCAGGGCCTGCTGCAAGAACTTCTCTCGAAGGGCTACTGTTACAGTAAGTTCTTACATAACTCTACTATCTTACTTCGAGGAAGGCTCTTGCAGCAGGACACACTGGTAGGACTGAGTCCCAAACAGTACCAGTTATCACCAGGATAACACCAGCAGAAGGAGGACAAGTCAGCAGATAAGAGCCCATGACAAAATGCCCTGAGGAACTGCCAGGCCGAAATTGTCTCTGCACCTAGAGGCAATGCCCAGACTGTAATGCTTGGTGAAGGTGTTGGCAGAACTCCAGGTGGCAGCTGCACAAATGTCAGCAGCAGACACGTCTGAAACAAGCTGTGGAGGTAGCCATACCCCTGGTGGAATGGCCCTTAACCACCGCCGGAAGGGGCTTGTTGTACTTGCGGTAGCAGTAAACAATGCAATTTGCTAACCACTTAAACAAACACTGTTTGGAAACATGAGCACTCTCTCTTTTGGGGACTAACAAAACTAACAAATGGTCAGTTTTCCTCAAAGATTTGGTGCGGTTCATATAATACCACAACGTTCTGTGCACATCCAAAGTACGGAGCAACACCTCCCCCTGTCTGGAATACTCAGGAAAATAAACTGGAAGGTGGATGGATTTAAAGTAAACTCAGACATCACCTTAGGTAAAAACTTAGGATTAGTATGCAAAGACACCCTGTCTTTGTGAAAAACCAATTAAGACTATTTACACATCAGAGCCTGGAGCTTTGAAATCCTTCGAGCAGAAGTAACAACAACTAAAAATAGTGCTTTCCATGACAGAAAGTGCAGCTTGCAACTTGCGGCCGATTCAAAGGGAGGTAAAGTGAGTTTCTCCAACATAAAATTGAGGTCCCATGGAGGGACTGGGTCCCAAATAGGAGTTTTCAGATGCAAAATGCCCCATAGGAACGTGCAGGACACTTCGAGCTGGGCGACAGCTTTGCTCTCGACAGGTGCAAGGTACACAGAGATGGCGGAGAGGTGCACCTTAAGGGAAGTGTACCTCAGGCCTGAATCCGAAATGGAAAGGCGGTACTCTTAACATGTGATTCACTGGGCAGGTGAAAGGATCCAAATGTTGAGCAGCGACACAAATGGAAAAACGTTTCCATTTCGTAGTATAAGTGTATAAATATAAGTGGAGGGCTTTCTGGCCGCCACCAGGAGGTCAGCGACCCTAGATGAGACCCCAAAGTGGGCACAGGAACCATACATGGAAATGCAGGGACTTGAGGTCCAGATGGAACAGGGTGCCCCAGTCCTGGGACAGCAAGCCTATGCACAGGGGCAGGGGCACTGGAGGTTCCACAGCTAGCTGTTGTAGCAAGGGAAATGAAATCTGGTGAGGCCAGAAAGGAGCTATGAGAACCATCTCTGCCCCCTCTATCTGGAGCTTCAGAAGAACCCTCTGCAGGAGTGGGAAGGGAGGAAGGAAAGGCATACAGAAACCTCCCCTTCCAGGAGAGGGACAATGCATCTCACCAGAAAACTCTAGGCCTGGGATCGAGCGAGCAGAAAAGTGGCAGTTTTGCATTGAGTGGGGACACAAAGAAGTAGAGCTCTGGACGGCCCCCCTGTTAAAGAGATATTTGACCACTGAGGTTAGAAGCTCCCACTTGTGAGCCTGTGACCTGGAGCGGCTAAGACTGTCAGCCAATATGTTTTGCATGCCTGGAACATGAACGGCCGAGAGCTCCAGATCGTACTCGATGGCCCAATACCAGACTCTCACTGCCTCCTGAAACAGGGGGTAAGAACAGGCCCCCCCCCCATTTGTTGATGTAGTACACCACACACGTTGTCCGTCTGCACTAGCAGTGGGCCTGGCAGGAGATGAGTCTGGAAGACCGGCAGGGCGTAAAGGACCGCCCGCATCTCCAGGACACTGATATGTAGGCCCTGCTCTACATCCGTCCAGGTGCCCTGGGTCCAGTGATCGGCCAGATGAGCACCCCATCCTAGGCTGGATGAGTCTGTCGTGAGAATCTGATGGGGGGGTCAGGTGCTGAAAGGAGATCCCCCAGAGGAGGTAGGCAGGATTGAGCCACCATGACGGAACCCTCCGGACCGCGTCAGAGACCAGGACCAACTAGTCCAGGTTGTCTGTGCGCTGGTCCCACAAGGTCCACTGAGGAACCCGCATATGCAGACAGGCCAGGGGAACCATGGTGATAGCCGCTGCCATATGACCCAGAAGCTGCAGGAAAACCCTTGTGGGAACCTGCCGACTGAAGGAAACCCGACAGGCCTACTCCATCAGTCACTCCACTCTGTCCTCTGGTAAAAAGGCTTTTCCCTGGCTGGTGTCCAGGACTGCCCCTATGTACTGAAGGCACTGGCAAGGGGAGAGGCAGGACTTTGGCAAATTTACAGTGATCTCCAGTTCCTCGAAAAGGTGCAAAGTGCACTCCAGGGTCTGAACTAGGCATTTCCTGGAGGGGGCTGTTAACAGGCAGTCGTCCAGATAGGGAAACACACAGAAGCCCCACCTCTTTAATGCCGCCATAACTGCCAGGCATTTGGTAAATACCCGGGGTGGGGGTGAGGAAAGGCCAAACGGGAGGCCCTGAAACTGGAAATGGGCACCTTGAAATTGGAAGCAAAGGAAGTGACGAGGGGCAGAAAAGACTTGGATGTGCAGGTAGGCGTCTTGCATATCCAGTGAACAGAGCCAATCCCCCTGGTGCAACAGGGGTAGTAGTCCTTGAAGGGTCACCATCCTGAAGCGTTTGCACTCGATGTACAGGTTTACACTGCTCAGGTCCAGGATGGGCCGGAGGTCCCCGGTCTTCTTGGAAATGAGGAAGAAGTGGGAGTAAAACCCTCTTCCCCACTGAGCCTGACAGATGTGCTCTTTTTTGAAGAAAAGCGTGAATTTCCTCCCAAATCGGGGCAGGTTAGCGGGAGGGTAAGTAGAGTGGACTGTAGGATTTTCTGGTGGCCACTCCAGAAATTCCTGGGTGTGACCTTGAGCTATGAGTTGAGGTACCCAATTGTCTTGGTCACTGCTCACCACCCTGGCAGGTGGAGAGAGAACCGACCCCTGACCACCTCCCTTGGACCCACAGTCGGAGGAGGAGGGTTGGTGAAGGAGTCAGGATGTAGGGGCCAGAGCGGGCAGGGGGTCCGCGGGGCTTCTGGGGGCTTGAGTGGCGGTGGCGCCTGCAGGCGCATTGGTAGCCTTACGTCTGTGTTAGCCCTTGGTGGACTGCCCTCAGGACTGCCTGTGGGAGGACCGATGTTGGTTCACTCTAGGCTGGGTATGATAGAGCGAATGAACTGACCTATGGGTTCTACCTGACTCCTGCAACTTAGAAATGAGGTCCTGGACATCACCCCTATAGAGGACAGAGCCCTGGAAGGGAGCATCTAAAATGTTTGCCTGAACAGCTGGGGCAGAACCAGAGATCCCGAGCCAAGAGTGGCACTGGAAGCAAATGCCGGCAGCAGCCCCATGCTCGGAGGCACTGACAGCATCGTAGGTTGCCCAGAGGACATGGCTGCCCATATCTGAGCTCGACTTCAAAAGCTGGACAAACTGAGTCTGGGTGGAATCTTCAGGCAATATCTGGACCAGGTCCCTGGCTTGGTCCCATAGGGCATTCTGGTATCGTACTATGTGGGTCAGATAGTTGATGGTCCTAATGGTCAAAACAGCAGAGGCAAAGACCCATTTGTCAATCTGGTCCATTTGCCTGGGCTCCTGGTCTAGAAGGAGAGTGCTGTGGTGCTTAGGCTTCTTGGTTTGGTCATGGGCAGCATTAATGACCACAGGGTCCGCCTTCAGATTACTCCCCAAGAAAGACGTACCAGCTGGGGCATGGTAAAGCCAATCCGCCTTCTTTGGAAGAGGCGGAATGGAGGAGGGGTGAGCCCAAGCCACTTGGGTGACGTCTTCGTAGGGCTCAATCAAGGGTGGCACCACAACAGGCAGGGCATCCTTTTTCCTGAGAAAAATAGCCAGATGATGCCTTTCTAGGTCCAGTTCCTCCATCTCTCATCCTATAATGGACTGTATGTGACGCATAACGTCCATAAAGGATGGGTCATTGGGGAGGGGTGGACTTGGGTACTCCCTTGGATAGATCTTCCCCTGCTGACAACTGCCCTTGGGAAGTGAAAGACCCCAAGGAAAAGGAGTCATCCTCAGGGGACTCACTATCTTGGACCGGCATCAGAGGCTGGCGATCTCCCTCTTAGAGCCGGTGCCAGAGTCCGGATGGGTGCCAGAGGACCCAGACATGCTGGGTTCACTCAGGCCATCCCCACCACTGTCCCTTGGGGGGGGGATCTCTGGGGGAGGAGAAACCAGAGGCAGGCCCTGAGGGACAGATGTCTGCTTCTGAATCAGCAACCACCACATCGAGAACAGGGTGTTAAAGTCTACCTGTGGCATAAAACTATGTACAGGTAGAAAAGGCAAGAAAGGCATCCGGTTAGGGTATGATGGCTGAGGAGCCGGTGACGGGTAACCCTGTCTAGGCTCATCAGGTGTCGGCAAGGGATCCGGCAACGGGTTAGCAGGAGTCGGCTGTGGTGAAGGTGGTGGCCGCGGCGACGCCGGCATCAGGCCCTCAGGTTGGGGCGCTGGCAGCACAGGTGGTGGACTTACAGGCGGTGGCCTAGAGGTCCCTGATGAAGAGCCGGGTGATGCCGACACAACAGGAGATGCCAGCACCAGAGGGTAGGGAGATCCCCTGGGCAAAGGCAGAAGCGACGCTGGGGAGGAGGAAACGGAGTTCGTCTGCCTCGGGTGCTGTCTACCAGAAATGGCATCAGTCCCAGAATTGAGAGATGACGAAGGCAGAGCCGTGGCTGGGGAGGGGGTGACACATGCAAGGCCGCTAACCGGGAGCCCAGAGCAGGCACAGCCACCTGAGTGCCTGTAGAAATTAAAGACCTGAGCATCAGGGGCTGGGGAACAGGAGATAAAGTCCCTTGCTCTGAAGAGCTGCCACCTGAAACAGAGATGAGGGCGGGCAGCGGAACTACCGGGAGCCTGAAAGGAGTGAGGGCTGGTGGAGCTGTAGGCGCCAACCCTCGACAGAAGGACAACACTGCCACGGTCGTGGGTTTGTGAGGTGACCATGACTGGGAAGCAGAGTGGGCCCTGTCTCGATGCTTGTGCTTTCTCCAACTTCTCCTTGTGAGAAAAAGAAGAGGCCCCAGAGGACTGTGCCCGCGAGACTTAAGAGCTCCTGACCTGCAGCTCTTTTTCCATCTCAAGCAACTTCTGCTTAAGAAGGTGGCTCTCCAGCATTTTTAATCAATGTTTCTGAGTGCCTGGTTGAATTTCTGACACTGTTGGCAGGGTTTGATGTCGTGACTGGGGCCTAGGCAGATCAGGCACAAAGAGTGACTGTCCTCCTCATGAATCTGTTTACTGTAGGCACACTTTGTGGAGCAGTCAGAAGATGAAGTGGGTGGAAAAGACATAAACCTGTCGAAGGGAACACCAAAAATGTGATGCTTAACACTGAAGAAAAATTATATAAAAAGGGTGCAAAAGCACAAGAATGGCACTCAACTGTAGCAGCGATTTTCATTGAGGTCCAACGTGCATGGGTCGATGGCGGGAAAAGAACTGAGGTGGTGTGGGGGACCACCTTACTATATAGCCTAGGCTGACTTCAGATGACTCATGTTGGTGGGGGGGAGGAAGTCCCCCATGGTAGACTGCTAGCTAGAAGTTTTCCGTGTGGTCCTAGTGCCTGGCGACAATAGTCCTACCAGTGTGGCCTGCTGCAATAGCCTTCCTCGAAGTAAGATCCTAACTTTCTTCCTAAGGTGGTGTCTGAGTTTACACTGAACCAATCTATCCACCTTCCAGATCTTGCCAATCCAGGGGAAGCACTGCTCCATACGATAGATGTGTACAGAACTTTGAAATATTACTTGCTCCAAACCAAGGACTGTAGAAAGTCGAAGCAGTTGTTTGTTTCTTTCACCCTCAGGTGGAGAGGGCATTCAGGTTTCTAAACAGTACATGTTCAAACGGTTGGCTAACTGCACTGTGTTCTGCTACAACAAGTACAACACAGAATTGCCTGGAGTCATCAAAGCTCATTCCACAAGAGGCATGGCTACCTCCGTGGCTTGTTTCTGAGGGGTTTCGGCCACTGACATGTCTGCAGCTGCTAACTAGAGTATAGTCCACACTTTCACCAAGCACTACAGTCTGGATATTGCCTCTAGAGCCCATGCAGGATTTGGCAGGGCTGTGCTTCAGGGCTTCCTGTCTTAAGCTTAATGTTGGCCTTCCTCACAGACTGTTTGGTTGCTCCTGTAACAGCTTTGGACTCATTCCTATGGTGTGATCCGATGACTGTGATACCTCTGAAGAAGACAGAACAGCTGCGTAAGAACTTACCGTAACAGTAGATCTTCGAAGGGATCTCATTCATCAGGTTTGTCTTCCCTCCCACCATCCCCCTTTTTTGGAAGGCTCTTTACTGGAACTGGCTATCTGGTGTATCCAGCTTTTCTTATTGGCCTGAGCACCTCTCTCTCTCTCTCTCTCCCCTTGGACCCCCATGGCTAGAGCTATGCTCCCTTTGTCTTTGGGGGAAAGAACTGAGGAGGGAGCGGGGCCGCTCACACCTTTACAGGGTTGGTGATGTCGTCACATGACGTTGGCGTGGGTAGCCCCAGTTGTACTGGTGAAAATCTTCCATGTGGATCCTGCTTCACTGACGGTGAAGTTCCTATGGTGTGACCTGATGATTGAGATCCCCTTGAAGATCTACTGTTATGGTAAGTTCTTATGTAACTGTTCTTTCCCTACCTTTCCCCAAATTCAGCAGATGGAATGTTTACCATGGAATACAGGAAATTTCAAAATTCTGCAAAATTCAACTGGCAGAATGTTCCCCTCCAAACACTAGGGTGAGCAGCAGAGATTTCACTGGTAAGCAGGTAAAGATATGAGGATTTTTCGGAGAAAAATAATTTAACATCAGAAAGAAACTGGTGGTCCATCAAGTCTGCCTTTACTATACTACCTCACCTCATCTCATCTCACTGACCTACTATCCTGGTGGGCTGTATCCCTCCCTGCCCGCTACTCCACCTCTCAAACCCTTACTTTTCCCCATGAGGACTTTGATTCCCCTTGTCCTGTCCCAACCATGTTTAAACCAGTTTAAGGTAGCTGCCTCCACCACATTTGCTGGCAGTCTGTTCCATGGTTTCATCACCCTCTCAGTGAAGTAGAAGTTTCTCCTGAATTTGCCCCCCAACCTCCAGTCATGCCCCCTAGTGACTGCATCCCTAGTTGCAATAAATAGGTCCTCAATGTTTTCCTTGTTTACACCCCTGTGAAACTTATAAGTTTCAGTCATGTCCCCCTGCTCCTGCCTGGCCTCTAGCAAATACATGTTTAGGGCCTCCAGCCGTTCCTCATAGGATCTACCCTGCTGGCCCTGTATCATTTTGGGGACCCTTCGTTGCACTGAAACATACATAGAAACAGAGTTTCATGGCAGATGAGGACCATTTGACCCACCTAGTCTTTCCATTTTCCCTACCTACTGCAACACTGCAGACCCTACCTGATCTCCGGCTTTACCTCCCCTTTCATTACCACTAAGATTCCCTTGTGCCTATCCCATGCCTTCTTGAATCCCATTACAGTTTTTGTCCCCGCCAACTCCACTGGGAGGCTGATCCAGGCATCCACCACTCTTTCCATGAACAAGTACTTCCTTACATCTCCCCTGAGTCTACCCCACTCTCCAGCTTCATAGCATGACCCCTTGTTCTTGAGCATCTTTTTCTCTGAAAAAGGCTTTCCTCTTGAACCTTATTTATACCTGTGAAGTATTTGAAAGTCTTTATCATATCCCCACTCTTCCTCTTTTCTGACACTGACAATCTCTAGTACGTCAATGTCCTTCCTCAGGTGAGGTCTCCAGAACTGGGCACAGTACTGCAGATGAAGCCTCATCAGGATCTGTACAGTGGCAGAATCACCTCGCTCCTCCTACTGTCAAAACCCCTCCCTATACACCCCAGCATCCTTGATGCCTTGCTGTATGCTTTGTTGCACTGACTTATTTGCTTGATGGAGTCATTGATTATGACCCTCAAATCTCTCTCCTCTGTTGAAGTGGCCAGTCTAACTCCTCCCATCCAGTATTCTGTGTGCAGATTCTGTCTACCTAGGTGCATTACTTTGCACTTCTTGGCACTGAACTGTAGCTGCCAGACCTTAGACCATGTCTCTAGTTCCTTCCCACTCCCCTTCCTCATGATCCACCTGATGCATAGCTTTATGTAGTCAGCAAAGTGACACAGCATTCCCTGGATATGACACTTATGAACATATTAAATAGGCCAGTTCCCAGGACCAATTCCTGTGGCACTCCGCCTGTAACCTTCCTGTCCTCTGATTTAGCTCCGTTAAAGTATCAAAATATACATTTTATATATACTGTATTATTGATATAAAACTATAAATTATTATAGTCACGGTCATCAAAGAAACACTAGTAATGAAAACTATGAATGATACTTCATGTTTCTAGTTTGTGTGTGGAAGACGAATGTGATGATCAGGGGAAACAAGATGTATTAATGCATAGTCACCTCTTATGCCCAACTTGCAAGATATGTTGTCTTGTGAGTTGGGTGTTCCATCAATGTTATCTTGCCCTGATTGGTACAATGCATACTGAACTAATAAGACAGCAGCTTTGACAATGGTAATGACATCACAACAGCACTGTAACGCATTAAAACCAGAAGCTATACTCAAAAGTCAGTTACATCTTCAAACAAACAGCTGATCTAAAAGTTAAAACAAGTAAACTGATGTTGTATACCTGGAATATATAATAAGGTAGCTCAAAATACAGTTTATTATCATTTATAAGAGTGCAGGACTTTTTTAACTCACTTGTGAAATCATGGCTTGCCCCCTCATGTGTGAAGAGAAAATGTTTTCCAGGTATTTTGAATATGCATCTATGTCTGAATGTACACAGAATACTTACATACATGCACACATACATACACAGCTTTAGGAAGGAAAGAAAACCACTGATCCATTAAGTTCCTCCTTCCCACCGTTCAGGGGGAATACCCTGTCACTATGTTTTCTTCAAACTATCTTTTGAAGTTTGACTTTTCTTTGTATGTATTGCTACAGATCTTCCTTTTAAAATAACTTCAACCAATGCATGTAAATAACTTCAAACAATACATGTAAATGAGTTACCCGTAACATTTATACAAAAGCAAAAATAAAAATGTAGGAAGAGGGAGACATACTGTACATACCTCTCAGCAATATCCTTTGCAATTTCATCATTCTCTTTAACAAACTGTAGCAGCTCCCTAAAAGCAGAAAAATAATTCTGTTCAGTACATACACTGCTGACCAACCCTCTACTTGTTTTTGTTTAGACAGGATAACATCCATAAGCTATCTGTCATAATAAAAAAACCTATAACACTTGATGGTATTAGAATCACACCAGATGTGCATCCGTTCGCCACAGTTAAAACCATCATTTACTGTAGATGGTACTGTATGTAGTCATCCATCTGTTAATTTGAAAGACAGTGAGCAATAACTCAGGACAGTGTGTAATAATATCTTGACTACATTTAAACTTTTTTGTTACAATGGGACTGTGGGTATCTTTTTTAACGGATACCTAAACCATGTGCTAGGCATCCTGAGGAATAAGAGAAGATTGCCTCAAATGTGTGCACACTTACTAAAATAAAATAAAAATGATTCAAAACAATGCGCACTTGCTAGGATTTTACTATTTAAAAAAAAACGAAGGTTATGACCAGTTCTACTGCACATGATTTTGATGGATCTGGTCTTTACTAGAGTTTAGCTGCTTACAATGTATGAAGACTATACTAAACTACCTCAGATCTGAATTCCCACTTATTTCCTGCATTCGGCCAATATCAGAGTAGGCATGTTACAAGCAGTTTTCTGGGTAATGGGGTGTAATGCCACCTACCTCACATCCGACAGGTCCTGTTTTACTGGAATGTAGTGAACCCACGGTTTCAGCTGGGTATAAAAAAATTCAAGCCACTCGTTGCCAACGTGGAAAACTAGTGAGCCACACAGGAAGAGATGCTTAAATCTAAAACTGGCAGCTACACCACGGAAATTAAACAGGTATCTAAAGGAAAAATACAAATAAAAAATGGCTAATAAATCTACTGTAATGTTATATCAGTTTTGTTTTGTCATACAGATTGCCTTGCTCTTATATAACAGACATCTAAAGAAGAAGAAGAAGAAGAAGAAGAATCTGCATTTATATAGCGCTTTTCTTACATCCAAAGCGCTTTACAAGCAATGCTAGACTGGTAGTGAAGTGACTGAATGTGTGGTGGCGGCCATATCGCACATCATCACCCACACACAGCCTGGATAATTGCATGAACTGGCTTATGGGAAGGGGAATGTTGGCCAGGACACCGGGAATGTTCCCTACTCTTTGCGAAGAGTGCCCTGGGTTCTTTTACTTCCACCTGGACACCCACCAGGACAACACCAGGATGGGTAGAAGGGACCTCGGTTTAACGTCTCATCCGAAGGACGGCACACCCCAGCAGTACAGCACCCCCCAATACTGCACTCGGATGCCAGCGATTTTTTAGGTGCAAGTCCAATCCCGGTGTGGGGCGAGAACCCACAACCTTCTGGTCCAGAGGCGGATGTGCTACTAACTGAGCCACGCTGACACCTAAAGCAGGTTTGGCACATCACACTGTCACAGGGCTAGCCTACAAAATTGAAAAGCATGGCTACACAAAAGCCAAGTAACCTGACTGTGTACCTTTCTGAGTTACATAAATTGAAATTAATTTCAGCTTTGCTTCAACTTTTAGCAATAAAAAAATAGCCATTTTATAATGGCAATAATGTATGTTCTAGCATTCCTCTCTATCTGGAAAAAAAATCTCTAAAAACCACGATTGTATGTATGTATGTATTTATTGGTGACACAAAAAGGCACTCTGAGCCAGGGCTCATTTCCAGGTGCAACTGGGGGACTGGGAAATACAGAGGGGGAGCAGAACAAAACAACTTCAATCACAAAACAAAAAACAACAACAAGAAAAAGAAGTCAATAAAAATAGATACAGTAGCAACAACAAAGAATACTGCACAAATAGGAATTTATTAGAAAATAAAATAATAGTGTCAAAGGTACAAAGAAGCAGGATGAGGCAACATACATCCAGGAAAGCACAACTGCTTCAAGGAAAGAGGATGCTAGTACTGTACCTGACGTAGATTCTAGGGGTCGGGAAAGTCCCTGCAATGGAGGGAGCAGGGATCTTGGCATGTAAGAGTCAAAACAATGGGTAGGCAGGGATTGTCACAAAAGAGCATAAGTGACAGACAGTAGCAGATGTGGGGGGGAACAGTAGTTCAAAAAGGAGGAAGAGGGCAGAGGGAGGATTAGCTGCCGGAGTAAGTACAGTATGGATAGAATAGTTATGAAGGAGGGGATTGAATGATAGGGAGGAGGAGGAGGAGGTGCAGAGAGTCAGAAGGAAGGTATACCAGAGAAGCAGAGGTTTGGATATGGAGGACAGCAAAAGAAAAAGAATCAAAGGAGTGGATGGAGCAGGAGAAGAAGCAGAGGGTAGTGGACAGGAGGGAGAAGAGGTAAAGTGGTGTCCAGTGTCAAGTTCCATCATAACTAAAGATATCCAGATACTACTGTCTCAAAGTACTCAAGTCACAACTAGTTGTAATGCTTGGTGTCACTGTTTTTAAAGAGCAGCTGACACTATTAGTGCCTTGGGGCAGGCAAATTATGCCAAGGAGCTGTTGCACATGGGCCAAATCAGCTAGAATTTACATTTCTTTGACAAAGGATTCTTTAACCTACAGTACCATTGCCATGATCGTTTTTCTTAGTACACCCAAGCTGCCAAGTGCATAACATAGCCCTGTCTCCAAAACACATGTTTTGATGACCCAAAGTAGGGAAGGGGTCGCAGGGCTATTAATGTACTTACATGGCAATCTGTTGCATTTTGGCGAATAAAGGAACTGTGAAGCAGCTGATTGGCTTTTGGAAAAATGTGGTAAGCCACTATGATGCAGTGTTGACCTTCTACCACTACAGCGGTTTTGTGTTTTACAATTTGAAATTTGTGCACTCTATAAAGCTTGTGTATTCATTAGACTTTGAGTCACTCCTTCTGTGTTAAATATATTAAGGAGGTATGTATTTGTATTGCTACCCCCCACAACACATACAACTGCCTGCTAGTGCTCCCCCACATTTGGGGGCTTGAATCAACAAAGCAGGGGCAAAGGGGGCTGTGGCTCCAACTGGACTAGGCGAGGAGACATTAAAGGGGGTAATGCAAAATATGCAAACACCAAGAAAACAAAGAGACGAAAGGACAAGGAAAGTACAGGGGTAGTAGCAATAGAGGATCAGGGGTCAGATGGAAGGGGATATGCTATAATGCCAGGAGTCTGGGTAACAAAAGCAGCCAGCTGCAACCGCTGATGGCAGATACTGAGGTGGACCTAGTGGTCATCACAGAAACACAGGCTTCAGAAAATAATGACTGGGTCCTGACAGTCCCTGGGTACTCATTGTTTAAGAGCAACAGAGGAACAGGTAGAGGGGTGTGACAGGGTTGTACAAGACCCTGTTCCATTTGTTATACAGAGAGAGTTAAAAGCAAGGATCTATTTGTCTGTTCTCTCCTATACTGTCACTTGTCTATCTCTTGTTTGTCTGATTGCGCAATGAAATTTTCCTTGTGGAACCTCAGAACTGGCCACTCCTATGGAGCCACAATTTCTCCCTGTTATCTCCCTTCTTTGACTCGCTCTTTCTTTGCTTTTCTGTGGTTACAAACTCCACACAACAGCTACACTGGGAATGGTTTGGTGCTACATTATAAGCCAAAGCGAGAAACACAGATAAAAGCACCCAAACCAAGGACTGGATATAAAAATAACTTTTATTTATACAAAATAACTCATGTGCTCAAACTCATCACCTGGCTTAAAAAACACATACAGTGGCTGGTAACATCAGAGAAACCCTTACATTTCATATGGGCAACTACTGCTTTCTGTGGTTACAAAAAGAGATATGTGAAACTGGGATCCCTTGCTTGAAATGTCTATAGCTATATTGTTGAAAAGAATAGCAGAATGCTGTTTGGGGTTTGTTAGAAAACACAGCGGGGGGCGGGGGCTGACCTTGAGAAACCTTTGACTTTCCACAAGCTTGTCTGCAGAGCTGTCAGCATGAAAACCAGCTCTGGCCAAAATGTCTGAACTGGCTGCACCTATTAAAGATTGGATGCACGATTTATGTGGACTGTATTTGTCCAAATGTCTGTATGTATGTCTCGTATGTATATTATAACAAAATTCAATAAACAAATATTGCCAAAAAAAAAAAAAGATTGGCTGCACGAGTCACAGGAAAGAAATTGACAAAGTCTGGTACATTGCGTGAAAACAGGATATATAGCTTAATGAGAACAGGATGCAGAAGTTTAATTGCCAGGTAAAACATCTTATAAAATATAGCAATGTTTATTTAAAGAGGGAGAGAGAGAGAGAGAGAGAGCTTAAAATTTAGTAATACCCTCACATGATGGATTTTGTTTTGTCTGAACTGCTTGTATATGAGCTATCCAGCACAATTTTAATTTTCATTTATTATTATTGAGGGCAGTTAGGGAGGCAAAACCAGACAAAGAGCTGTATACTGCAAAGGGAGTCAAGAGTGGAGAAAAACAGTTCTTCCGATATATTAGGGAAAACAGGAAGAAAGGAGGGGGAACTGTAAGGTTAGCGGGGGGGGGCGGGGGTAGTGTGATAGAGGAGGACTGGCATAAGGCCGCTGTTCTTAATGATTACTTTAGCTCAGTTTTCACTATGGAGAATGGTGGACTCTTGCTAGAGAGTGGCATCAAAGCAGCCACTAAGGGAGTCCTGGAGATGAGGTAGTCAATATTTACAAGTGAACTCATTCAGAAAGGGCTGGCAGCACTAAAAATGGATTAGTCCCTGGCACCAGATGGGCTGCATCCGTGGTTACTCAGGTAGCTGACAGCAGAACTGACTGAACCACTAGTAGGTCTATGCAACAGCACTCTAAGGACGAGAGTAGCGGATGTAGTTCTGCTCCATGGGGGGGAGGACAAGGAACATGCGGTAAACTACAGACCTGTCCCGTCTTACCTGTACTGTAGGAAAGCTGATGGAGTTACTGGTCAAAGAGGACCTCGTGGACTGGAAAGCAAGTGGCTCCAGGACAGTAAACAGCACAGACTCATGGCAGGGAGGTCTTGTCAGACTAACTTGATAGTTTTCTTTGACTGGGTGATGAGGGAATTGGATAGGGGCCACACTATAGATTTGCTCGACTTCAACTTCAGCAAGGCTTTCGACTTGGTGCCTCACAGATGCTTACTGAAGAAGATGGAGGATCTGGGTGTGGCTATGGTCATAGTAAACTGGGTAGGTAACTGTCTAAAGGGGAGGCAGCAGAGGGTTGTAGTCGATGGGGTCAAGTAAGCAAAGAGGAAGGTCACGAGCGGGGTACCACAAGGATCTGTTCTGGGACCAGTCCTCTTCAATATGTTCATTAGTGACCTTTGTGAGGGTGTCCAGGGCAGGATGAGTCTCTTTGCAGATGACACAAAGCTCTATGGGAGGCTGGATAGCGACGAGGGAATCGGGGAAATACAGAGTGGTGTTCGAAAGCTAGAGTGGTTGTCTCAGGTTTGGCAGTTGAAATTCAATGCCAAAAAGTGCAAGGTAATGCACCTATGGAACAAGAACCCCAGGACAGAGTACTGGATGGATGTAGTGAGACTCAGTACTACAGCTGAGGAACAGAATCTCAGAGTTATCATCAGTGGCTCCCTGAAACAAACCAGCCAGTGTAACAAGGCATATAGCAAAGTGAGCAGGATGCTAGGATGTGGTATTGATAGCAGAAGGGAAGAGGTAATACTTCCCCTAAATAGATCCGTAGTAAGGCCACACCTGGAGAACTATACCCAGTTCCGGAGTTCTGACTTCAAGAAGAATAGAGACAGTTTGGAGATAATGTAGTGCAGGGTAACAAAAATGATAATGGACCAACAGGGCAGGTACTGTAGGGAACGTCTCAAGACACTGAACATGTACTCACCGGAGACCAGGGAGATATGATACAGCCCTTCAAATTCCTAAATGGAATTAATAAGGTAAACTGCAGTAAAATATTTAGCTTGAATACTAGTTCATGGTCAAGTGGAAACCAAGAAGAAGGAGGCTCAGAAAGGACATGTGGAAGTATTATTTTACAGAAAGGGTGGTGGAGCCGAGGAACAGTATGCTTGTCAAAGTGATGGGTGTTAAAACTGTTGGTGGGTTCAAGCATGGTTGGGATAGAATGAAGGGTACAGTGGTTGTTCAGGGTGGCAGAAGCTTGGAGGGGAATGGGGGAAGGATGGGGAGGGTTAAGACCCTGGAGGGACAGTAGGTCCCAGGGCTAAATAGGGAACTTGGGCAGACTGGGCAGGTCTTTCTTCTGTTGTCATTGTCTATGTTTCTAATAGTATGCAAAGGCTGGTACTGCCCCAATGGCACTGTTTGCCTAATAATAGCCTTGTAGCCCCCTTCCTACTTTCCCTCATCAAAACACAGTTTTAGGGAGCGGGCTTGCAGTGGGTGCTTGGTGAGTCATCTGTACTAGGAAGTACGACTGTTGCAAAAGTAATTTTAATAAAGTACAGTTACGTAAGACCTTACCGTAACAGTAGATCTTCGAGACAAGCTCTTGCAGCAGACCTACACCGGTAGGACTAAAGACGCCAGGCACCAGGACCACATGGAAAACTTTCCAGGTAGCAGTCTACCACGGGGAACCGCCCACCACTGATGTCAGCATTTGATGTCAGCCTATCCTATAAAGGCAGATGGTTCCCCACATTCACCTCAGTTCTCCCTCTGGAGAACCGAAGCAGGCAGCGAAATGGAGAACCAAGGGGGATCCTGAGAGCAACGAAAGGAAAAGCAGAAGCAGTGGGAGAGAAAAAAAAAGGAGCAGCAGGGACAGGAGGGAGTGAAATCAGGGCCTGCTGCAAGAACTTATCTCGAAGAGCTATTGTTACAGTAAGTTCTTACATAACTCTACTATCTTACTTCGAGGAAGGCTCTTGCAGCAGGCCAACACTAGCAGGACTGAGTCCCAAGCAGTATCTAGCATAAGGACAAGAACAGCACTGGGAAGAGGACCAATCAGTAGCCAAAAAATCATGAAAGGAGGCCCTGAAGAACTGCTAGGCCAAAATTAGCCCTGCGCCAAGAAGCAATGTCCAGACTGTAAAAGTGTGGACAGAGCTCCCGGTGGCAGCTGCACAAATGTCCGCAGCAGACACATTTCTGAAACAAGCTGTAAAGGCAGCCATACCCCTGGTGGAATGGCCCTTAACCACTCCTGGAAGGTCCTTTTTATACTTATGATAGCAATAAACAATGCAATTGGCTAACCACTTAGACAAACACTGTTTGGAAACAGGAGCACCCTCTCTCTTGGGGGCAAACGAAACAAACAAACAAACTGGTCAGACTTTCTAGAAGTCTTGGCCCAGTGCATATAGTACCGCAAAATTCTATGTACATCCAAAGTGGAGCAAAGCCTTCCCCTGATTAAAGTAGTCAGGAAAATAAACCAGAAGGTGGATGGATTGGTTCAGCATAAACTCCAACACCAGCTTGGGAAGGAATTTGGGATTAGTACGCAAAGACACCCTGTCTTTGTGAAAAACCAAACAAGACTCCTTATACATAAGAGCCTGAAACTCAGAGATCCTTCGAGCCGAAGTAACGGCAACTAAAAAGAGCACTCTCCACGACAGAAAGTACAGTTCACAACTCAGGGCTGGTTCAAAGTGAGGTAAAGTGAGTTTCTGCAACATACAACTGAGGTCCAGTGGAGGGACTATGTCCTGAACGGGAGGTTTTAGGTGCAAGATACCCCGCAAAAATGTGTGGGATACCTCAAGCTGAATCACATGCTTGCACTCAAGAGACGCATGGTATGCAGGGATGGCAGGAAAATGCACCTTGACGGAGGAGTATCCCATGCCTCAATACGAAAAGGAAAGAAGGTACTCCAGCACCTAACTCAGCGGGCAGGTGAAAGGATCAAAGTGATGGGAAGCGGCCCAAAGGGAGAAACGCTTACACTTCATGGTGTACGTTGCCTTGGTGGAGGGTTTCAAGTAGCCACCACGACATCTGCGACCCTGGTGGACACCCCGACACAGGCAACAGCTAAGTCCACAGTAGCCATGCATGAAGATGCAGTAACTTCAGGTCTGGATGGACCAGGGTGCCCTGGTCCTGGGAGGGGAAGCCGGTGCACAGGGAAAAAGTACTAGAGGTTCCACCACCAGCTGCTGCAGAAAGGGGAACCAAATCTGAAGCAGTCAGAAGGGAGCTATGAGAATGATTTCTGCCCCTCCAAATGGAGCTTGAGTAGGAACCTCTGCAGTAGCAGGAAGGGGGGGGGCATGCAGACACCTCCCCTTCCAAGAGAGGGACAATGCGTCTCGCCAGACAACTCCAGGCCAGGGATCAATTAAGCGGAAAAGTGGCAGTTTTTGTTGCGTGGGGACACAAAAAGGTCCAGCTCTGGACAACCTCACCTGTTGAAGAGATCTTCGACCACTGAGGTCAGAAGCTCCCACTCGTAAGCCTGCGACTGGGAGAGGCTGAGACTGTCTGTCAGGACATTTTGGATGCCTGGAACATGTAAGGCCAAGAGCTCCAGACCGTGCTCGATAGTCCAATACTAAACTCTCATCGCCTCTTGACACTGGGGGTAAAAGTGAGGCCCCCCCCACTGCTTGTTGATGTAATACACCACGCACATGTTGTCTGTCTGCACCAGCAGGGGACTGGGGAGGAGATGAGTCGGGAAGGCCTGTAGAGTGTACAGGACCGTTCACATCTCCATGACGCTGATATGTAGCCTTTGCTCCACATCCGTCCAGGTACCTTGGGTCTGAGGATCTGCTAGATGAGCACCCCACCCCAGGCCGGTAGCATCCTTTGCTAGAATCTGATGGGGAGTTGAAAGCTGAAAAGAGACTCTGCGAAGAAGGTTGGCTGGCTCCACCCAGCATGACAGGACTCTCCAGACTGAGCTGGATACCATGACCAGCTGTTCCAGGTCATCCATACGTTGGTCCCACTAGACCTGTAAAGTCCACTGAAGAACCCTCATGTGGAGGCGGGTGAGATGTAGAGTGGCAATGGCCACTGCCATGTGGCCCAGAAGTCGCAGAAACACCCAGCCATGGACTCAGCGACTGGAGAAAACCAGACAAGCCTGCTCCATCAAATGAGCCCCCTGTCCAGGGGAAGAAAGGCCATCATCTGGGCAGTGTCCAGAACCACCCCTATGTACTGAAGGCACTGCCACAGAGAGAGGCAGGATTTTGGCTGGTTAACGGTGATTCCCGAAGTCTAAAAAGATAGAGAGTGTAATCCAGGGTTTGAACCAGAGAATCCCTGGAGGAGGCTGTTAACAGCCAGTCGTCTGGATAGGGGAACACATAGAAGCCTTGCCTCCTCAGAGTGGCCACCACCACTGCCAGGCGCTTGGTAGAAACTCTGGGTGCTGAGAACGGGCCAAAAGAGAGGGCCTGGAACTGAAAATGGTCCTCCTGAAAGAAAAAGTGGAGTAACCACCGATGGGCAGGAAAAACCTGAATATGTAGGTAGGCATCCTGCAATCCAGGGAGGAGAATCAATCCCCTGATGCAAAAGGGGTAACAGCCCCTGAAGAGTCACTATCCGGAAATGTCTGTACTCTGTGTACAAGTTCAAATGGCTCTGGTCGAGAATGAGCCGAAGGTACTAGGTCTTTTTGGGCATGAGGAAGAAGTGGGAGTAGGATCCCTTTTACTCCCTGAGCCGGTGGGATGAGCTCTGTGGCTTCTTTGTGAAGAAGGGCCTGAATTTCGTCCCAGACCAGAGGCAGATGGGCTGGGGGATAAGAAGAGTGTACCAGAGAATTTTCCGCTGGCCACTCCAGGAATTCTAGAGTGTGACTGTGCTCTATGATCTGAAGCACACAATTGTCCATGGTTATCCCCCTTCACCTGTCAAGCTGGAGGGAGAAGTGACCCCCGACAGCCTCCCCCAGATCTCTTGCTGGGGGGGTCAACTAAGGAGTCAGGAGGTGGAGGTGGGGCGGGCACCAGGAGGGCAGTCGCAGGTGATCTGGGGACCCTGGTGGCGGAAGTTGGGGGGACTGACACCAGCTTGTACTTGCCCTGACCTTAGGCAGGGTGGTGGGATTGCTTGCGGGAGGAGCGGCGAAAGGACGACTGCTGTCTGGTCCTAGGCTGGGTATGACAGAGTCAATAAACCATCCAGAGAGCTTTACCTAACTCTTGAAGGGTGGCGATCAGATCCTGAACATTGCCACCAAAAGGATGGCACCCTGAAAGGGGGCATCCAGAATGCTGGACTGCACATCAGAGGCAAAGCCTGAAACCTGAAACCAAGAATGGCAATGGAGGTAAACCCCCGCCACCGCCCTCCAACCAGAGGAATCTACAACACTGTAGGTAGCCCAGAGGACATGGTTGCCCACACCAGAGCCCAACTTCAGAAGCTGGGCAAGCTATGTTTTGGTGGGATCCTCCAGCAAGGTCTTAAACTGGAGGCTGGGAGGTTTAGGAGGGAGGTCAGGAAGTACATCTTCACAGAGAGGGTGGTAGACACTTGGAATGCGCTGCCAGAAGAGGTAATCTCGTTGAAGACAGTGGGCAGCTTCAAGAGAGGCTGGGACAGGTATAGGGGGAGGGTAAGGGTCATGGGTAGGGAGGATGGGAGGAGTGGGGAGAGGGGGTAGGGACAGTAGCTCAAGCTGTGGACTCTGCAACACAAGCAGACTTGATAGACCAGATGGCTTTCTTCTGCTGGTTTCTTCGTATGTTCTTGTGTAAGGCCTGAACCAGATCCTGGGCTTGGTCCCAAAGTACATTCTGGTACTGGAGCATATGTACCAGACAGTTGACAGCCTGGACAGCAAGGGTAGCAGAAGCAAAAATCAGCTTACCCAAGTGGTCTAGCTGCCTAGACCACTTGGAGGAAGGGTACTAAGGTGCTTGGGTCACTTTGTGCAGTCATGGGCCGCATTGATGACCACCAAGTCCACCTTAGGATGGCTCCCTAGGAAGGGTTTGCCAGCGGGCACATGGAAGAGGCGGGCCGCCTTCTTAGGCAAAGGAGGGATAGTAGAGGGGTGATTCCTGGCTGCCCTAGTGACATCATTATAAGAGTTGATAAAGGGTGGCACCACCACCAGGAGGGCATCCCGCTGCCTGAGGTAAGCGGCCAGCCAAAGCCACTCTGGGCCCTGCTCCTCCATCTCCCAGCCAATTAGGGACTGAATGTGGCACATCATGTCCATGAAGGAGGGATCATCAAGAGGAGACTTGAGAATCACCCTGGAGGGCTCTTCCCCCTCCAAAGACTCCCCAGGTGAGGATGAAGACCGTGTGAAGTCTGAATCCTCACCACTGGACTTGTCTGGGTCACTGACCAGCGGTGAGCACTCATCTTGATCAGTACTAGAGCCAGCATCAGGTCTAGATCCAGAAGACCCCAACGATAAGGGTTCACCGGCACGAGACCTGTCCAGGTTTTGTGGTGGTGGGTCCCGGTCAGGGTGCCGCGGGAACACTGGAGGTGTCCTCTGAGTCACAGGGAACTGTTTCTGAATGAGAGACCACCATATGGAGAACAGGGCCCCATAGTCCATTACAGGCATAATGTTAAAGACCAGTGGGTATGGGAAAGGGTGCCCTGGTGTTGGGCCAGCTGGCACTAGCTGGGGGTCTGGCGCCGGCTGCGGAAGTGGTGATGCTGGCACCGGACCCACAGACTGTGGCAGCAGCATGACTGGCAGCTGCCCAGCAGGCATCAGCAGGAAGTGCCCAAGAGAGGGACCTTCCAGTGCTGGGCGGGCCAGACAGGCCGGCGCCTGGGGGAAGGCAGCCACCCAGACGAAGGCACAGGTGACGCCGGACTAGAAGAAAAAATTACTTATCATAGTAGTGTTGTTTCTTCTAATGGAGTCTTGCTGTATTCTGACTATATGCAGTTAGCCCCAGCACTTGAACTGCTCCGGAGAGGAAAGGGTTAACTCTATGCCGAGGCATAGAACGTTGAGCTTGAGCTCGGTTTTCAAACCTCTGTCCCAGGTACTCCTCAGTGCAACCATCAGATTCTTACGAGCACTATGATAACTATAAAGAGAAATTGTTTTTCTAAAATTTTGTGCCAAAAGGCAATAAACAGATTTTCAGGGTACAAAAGACTCAAGTCGAGAACCCCAAAAAGAATCCAAGTAGGTAGTAAAACTTAATAATATATATTTAAAGTAATAACAACAAAAAACTCATCCTAAGAAGAGGTAACCCAGGTACACCCCTGGGGTGCAGCACTGTGCCTGCCCACCCACATCCCAAAAACAACTAGGTTCCAGGAGAGGAGGCGGGGGGTCAGAATACAGCAAGACTCCATTAGAAGAAACATTACTATGGTGAATAATTTTTTCTTCAAACAACATGAAGTCTTGCTGTATTCTGACCATATGCAGACTACCATGCAGTACCCCCTTGGAGGATGGAGTTACAGAACCTATTTTGGGAACAAGCTCTGCAGTACTGCTGTGCCAATCCTAGCACCACTTCTTGACCGGATGTCAAGAGAGTAATGCTTGGTAAATGTGTGAACAGTTTTCCAAGTGGCTGCTTTACAGATTTCCACTAAAGGTATGTCTCTGGCTGCTGCGACCGAAGCAGCTGTACCTCTGGTGGAGTGAGCCCTCAGGCCTGAGGGTGGCTCCTTCCCCGACTCTGAGTAGCAGAACTATACACAGGAGACAATCCACCTGGCAATATTTCTCTTAGTGGCAGGTTTACCTTTTCCCAGTTCTCCATAAGTGAGAAACAGCTGTGAACAGTCATTTCTATGGGTCTTAGTGAATGCTATATAATAACTAAGGGCCCTCTTTACATCAAGACTGTGTAGTCTTCTCTCCCCAGAGGAAGAATGGTCAGTGAAAAATACAAGCAATAACACAGATTGGTTCAAATGAAAGTCTGATACCACCTTGGGAAGGAACTTTCTATTCGTTCGAAGGACCACTCTGTGAAATGAAATTAAATCAGGTTCCCCTGATAAAGCCTGTAACTCACTGATTCTCCTGGCAGAGATAATGGCTACCAGGGACACAGTTTTCCAAGTCAAGTATTTTAGCTCAGCTGAAGATAATGGTTCAAAAGGAGGCTGCATAACCTGTGCAATGCAGATATTCAGATCCCAAACAAGAGTAGGGTCCCTAAAAGGAGGATTGATATGAACCAAATCCTTGAAAAAATCTCTTGAAAACTGGATGGGAGGCTAAGGAAGAACCCTTCCCAGCTGAAAGGAAGGCAGAGATGGCTGCCAAATGCACCTTGAGAGTGGTAGGCCTGAGGCCTAAACTGTTAAGATGCACCAAATAGTCCAAAGCAGTGGCAATGTCAGCTGAATCTGGCTGAATATGCCTCTGAGAACACCAAAAACCAAATCTCTTCCATTTAGAATTGTAGGTTTTCCTAGTGGAAGGTTTTCTACTAGCCTTAATAATGTCCAGGGCTGACTGGAAGAGATGCAGGCCTGCATATTCTAGCTCATCAAGAGCCTAACTTTGAGTCTAAAAGTCTGAAGGTTGGGATATAGTATTCTCCCCTGTGAGGAGGTGAGAAGATTGAACTGTCTGGGAAGACAAAGAGGAATTGTCACTGACATTGACAGTAGTAGGGGGTACCAAGGCTGCCTGGCCCAGTCTGGAGCCACCAGAATCACGGTGCAAGGCTGAGATCTGATCTTGACCAGAACTCTTGAGTATCAGAGGAAAAGCATACAGAAACATGTTTGTCCAATCCAACAGGACAGCATCTTGAGGAACAGACCCCAAAAGAGGGTGTCTGCAGCAAAATAGGGGGAGCTGATGATTGTCCGGGGCTGCAAAGAGATCCATCTCTGGAGTGCCCCACCTTTTTAAATGATCTTAAGAATTAGAGGATTCAGGGCCCATCGTGGTGACCGTGGGAAATCCTGCTGAGAGCATCTGCCAGTATATTGACCTTCCCTGGGAGATGCACAGCTATCAGGGAAACCTGCAGGGAATATGCTAGTGACCATATTTTCATGGCTTCAATGCACAAGGCCGAGGACTGAGTGCCCCCCTGCTTGTTGATGTACTACATGGTTGTGGTGTTGTCTCTCCTGATCTGCACCACTTTCCCTTGAATTGTGTTCGAGAATGTCTGAAGTGCTAGAAAGACAGCCCTGAGTTTGAGAAGGTTTATGTGCAGAAGATACTCCTGATGAGACCATGTTCCCTGAGCAGTAACCTGATCCAGATGAGCTCCCAACCCAGCAGGGAAGCGTCTGTGGTGAGAATCACTGTTGGGGCCTGACTGAGGAAGGGGAAACCTTGCCTCAGACTGTCCTCCTTCTCCAGCCACCACTGGAGAGCCTGAACCAGAGTTTGAGACACTAGAACTAACTTGGAGAGGGGGTCTTTTTTCTGAGACCAACAAGATTTTAGATGAAACTGAATATCTATCATTTGAAACCTTGCCCCTTGCACTGCTGCAGTGCAAGCTGCCATACTGCCTAGCAACTGCAAGAAATGTCTGGCTGGTCGAGGCACTAGTGGATGAAAAGAGGAAGCCAGAGTGATGAGGGGCTGAGCCCTTGAAAAAGGAAGAAAGGCCTTGGCCTGGACAGTGTCTAGCTCCACCACTATAAATGTGAGAAGTTGGGCTGGTTCCAGAACAGCCTTTTCTAGATTTAGGATGAATCCTAAGGAGTCCAGAAGCTTCTGAGTGACCTCTAGAGCTAACGTAACTTCATCTGAGGACTGACCCACTACGAGCCAGTAGTCCAGGTAAGGGAACAGTAGGATGCCTTGTCTCCTGAGAAATGCCACCACTACTACTAGAAACTTGGTGAACACCCTTGGAGCAGATGTTAGGCCGAAATACATTGCTCTGAACTTGTAGTGGCCCGAGGGCAACTCAAACCTGAGGTACTTTCTGTGGGAATGTCTGATAGGTATGTGGAAATAGGCATCCTTGAGATCCAGGGAGGATAGCTAGTCTTCTGGTCTCAGAGAGGGGAGAATTATTCCCAGAGTCACTATTTTGAACTTTGGCTTTAGTATGTGTTTATTCAGGTATCATAGATTTAGGATGGGTCGCCACTCCCCTGTCTTTTTTGGGGTAAGGAAGTATCTGGAATACAGTCCTTTTCCCCTGTGATTGAAAGGTACCTTCTCTACTACTCACAGGAGCAGTAGAGAGGAAACTTCTGCCTCTAAACCTTTTGTCTCCACAGGAGAGGGAGGACTGAAAGACTTTGCTTTCATTTTTAGGAACCTTCTGAAGCTGACAGCAAGTCCCTGGCTCACTACTTCCAGGATACATTTGTCTGAAGTAATAGACTTCCAGACCTGGAAACAGTGAGCCAGCCTGCCCCCTACTGGAACCGGGGAGGCGACCCTGACTGACACATCAGGGTGTCTGTTTGGCAGGGGGTTTGGACTGAGTGGAGGATGGAGTCCTGGTCATCCCCCTTCTACCTCTTCCCCTAAAAAAACCCCTCTGCTGGAAAGAAAAGGAGGCCTGGGCTTGGTAAAAAGGCCTTTGAAGAGGCCTGCCCCTGCAAGCCCTAGATTACTGCCTCTGAGGACTGACCTGCTTTTCCTTGGCTGTAGCACTCCTGTAGGTGGTCCTGTATTCGTCTATCTTTTTTATGTAAGTCTCTGTTTGTTCCCCAAACAGAGAGTTACCGGTGACAGAAAAATCCATGGCCTTGGTCTGGGTATCCTGTGATAAGTTGGTACACCTGAGCCAAGCAAATGTCCTCATGGAGACAGATGTAGCCATGACCCTAGAATGTACATCATTTGAGTCAACAGCAGCATGAAACTGGACCTTTGATGCCTCAATACCATCCACAGCCACCTGCTCCAGCTCCTTGGCCAGCTGGGGAGGGGCATTCTTAGCCAGCTCCAGAACCGTATCCCACATAGACTTCTGGTATCTGGCTGTATATGCCATGTAATTAGATTGCCTGAGCCCCAAAGAGGATGCCAAGTACTGTTTCTTTGCCATGGCATCCACTTTCCTGAAATCCTTATCTTGGGGGGGGGGGGTGAGATGCCAGGGGGATGTTAGCCTTGTCACCGGCTGCAGCTTGCACTACCCCAACATGGTTGCAATGATTTGTAAGGAATTCTATCCCAGAACCTGACAGGGCATACCTCCTGTCCATCTTTTTATCCACAGGAGGTATGGATGTTGGAAACGGAAGAAATTTCTGTGTCTGTTTCCCAAGGGATTTATGCAGAGGGACAAACACCCTTTTGGACTCTGGGACATCCATCATCTCAACATATCCAGGTTCCTTCTGATCCTGTTTGGCCTCTTCCACTGGAAGCTGAAGAGTATCAGTCACTTTCTTGTAGAACAAGAAATGGTAGGGGGGACTCAGAAAGTCTGGCAGGAGACATTAGAAGGCCTGTCTGGGGAGATGTCAGGCTCTACTGGCTCATCTAGGCCTTCATAATCCTCTTCTTCTTCATAATCTTCATCTCCTTCCCAACTGCCCTCATAAAATGCTTCAGGATCATATTAAGAAGCAGACAAGTCCGACCGAACCGATCGTTTTTGAGTCGGTGTCGGTTCGGTTGGAACTGGGCAAAGCGATTGTACAATAGCAATCGCTTTAGCTATTTCTTCAGTGGTCGGAACATGGGAACTGGGATCTGAACCGGTGACTTGCGCTTTCTCTTAGACGGAACCGATTCCGCAGAATCGGCTCTCCTTTTGCCTGAGGAGGTACTGCCCAGGTCAGTGAGCACCCCCTCAGGTTCGGTCGGAACCGAACCGGGCTGGCCATCTGGGTCAGCGGATTTCTCGGCCTCCCTTTCCTTCAGCCTACTTAAACGTTTATCTAAAGTGGTTTTGGGAAAGTTTTTACAGATCTGTCAGTCCGCTTTGAGGTGGTCAAACCCCAGACAGTAAACACAGACAAGGTGGGGATCAGCCTTAGCAAAGGCCTCCCCAGATTCAGTGCAGTGCTGAAACCCAGTGGGACCGGTTTTCTTTTTGGATTTCTCAGACATGCCTAAAGGAAAAAAGGTACCCTTACCAGCGTTTAAGCCAGACAACTACAAACCTATCAGTTCCAACCGTGTCACGGGTCAGTTAAAAAAACAAGGAAATTATCATTTTTTTAGGATCCGATAGGTACCAGAAACCACAATACAAATCACAGAAAAACAAAAACAAAACAGAATTGCTCGGTTCCTAACCGGACCGACCGGGAAGAAACCAAACAAAAAACAATTTCTACCACAAAACACTAAACTACCTACTATACACTTACTGTACCCAGGACAGAGATGCGAATACCGAAAAAACAAGTAAACGGTTGACAAACTGACCAATTTTTTACTTAAACCGAACAGAAGTGAAGGAGAAAATTTCCGGAGCGACTTCTCAGTTAGGCGGAGTAAAGAATCTGATGGTTACACTGAGGAGTACCTGGGACAAAGGTTTGAAAACCAAGCTCGAGCTCAATGTTCTATGCCTTGGCATAGAGTTAACCTTTTCCTCTCTGGAGCAGTTCAAGTGCTGGGACTAACTGCATATAGTCAGAATACAGCAAGACTTCATGTTGTTTGAAGAGACGGCAGTAGCCTGCTGTGGGCACTACACATCCAGACTGGTGTCGGGTCCTGCAGAGGGGACCAACGTAGGCAGCACCCTGGCAACGGGGGTGGTAGAAGACCGACACCCGAAATGCCAACACACCGGCTGAGCCTCCTGGCTGAGAGCCCGTGTGTGAAGAAATGGGCCTGAGCATCAGGGGCTGAGGGGTGGGAGATGAGGTCCCCTGCCATGAGGAGCTGCTGCCCGAGATAGCAATAAGGGTGGATGGCTGCACCACTGGCAGCCCAGAGGAGGAGAGGGCTGGCATGGCAGAGAGAGCTGGCCTCTTGCCAGAGGTCAACTTCGACACAGTCGTGGATTTATGGGGCGACCGAGAGCAGGAAGCAGACCGGTCCCGGTGTTTGTGCTTATCACCGAATCTGTGAGAAGCAGCAGCAGCCCCAGAAAATTGAGCTGGCGAGGCTGAAGAGCTCCTGGCCTGCAGCTCCCTTTCCTTCATGGCCAACTTTTGCTTAAGCAGGTGGCTCTCCAGAATCTTAAGTCAACGCCTCCGAGTGGTCTGGTTGAATTTCTGGCAAAACTGGCAGGCTTCGGTGTCGTGGCTGGGGCCTAGGCAAAGGATGCAAGTAGACTGGCTGTCCTTTTCTGGAACTTGTTTGCTGCAGGCACATTTCGTGAAGTGGTCGAAAGAGGAAGCTGGTGTAGGACATAAACTCGACAGCTGAACACTTAAAATTCGATGTTTACTACTGAAAAGAATAGAAAATTAAAAAGTGCAGCAAGTGCGAGTAATAGTGGTCAACTGTAGCTGCGACATCCTATAAGGTCCAATGTGCATGGGTTGACAGCAGGAAAAGAACTGAGGTGGGTGTGGGGGATTGCCCGCCTTTATAGGACAGGCTGACGTCAGATGATGACGTTGGTGGTGGGCAATCCCTCATGGTAGACTGCTAGTTAGAAAGTTTTTCGTGTGGTCCTGGCACCTGGCGGCTTCAATCCTATTGGTATTGGCCTGCTGCAAGAGCCTTCCTGGAAGTAAGATCTAAAGAATCCTTCATCTAATAAATAAAATTGTGGCTGATATAGGTTCTGGGGCAGGCAGCTACTTGCCAAAAATTGCTTACCCCAGTGGTGTCAGCTGCTCTTTAAATGCTAAAAATATACAGTGTTATCTGCAGGGTTAAGAGCCAGTCAGTGGAACTATGCATAAACAGTACTATGCATGTGTAAGCCCTTTAGTCTGTGTGCTGTAGTAATCAGCTAGCTAACTGCAAAAAGAAAAGCAAGTGTGAAGTGATGGCCTTCACTATTCTCACCTGTTCTTCACTCAACATACTGCTTGACAAGAAGAAACCTGACAACTGGCACCTCTGTAATGGAATAAGGCTAGGCCAGAATTCTGAGAGGAACAAGACATAGAGTGCTGGTGCTGAGAATCAAAGAAGGAGAGGTCTGAGTAGAGAGAGCAGTGGTGGGTGCAGTGAGGGCAAATCAGCAGGAGTCAGAAAGGGGTTTAGCCTGGCCAGGATAAATTCAGAAGCAGCCCTGTACACCATATCCACATAGTCAAGAACTGGGAAAATCATCTTAAGGACAATCTTCTGGCTGCCAGGCAGTGAGAGTACAGTGCACTACATTTGGGGAGGAGCTTTTTATGAATGGCATCAATTTAGAAGGAAAAGTTGAGGCTATGATCCAGCTACACCCACGAGGTACTTGAAATGGGGAACTTCTTCAAGACGGGCACCACCTGAGTCCCAAAGATAGGTAGGCGTGAAGCCTGGCAAGTCACTTTTTACTAACAAAGATCTTGGAGACTGACTTTTTAGCCATAGCTAATTTCAGCAGTACCAGTGCTGAATGTCGTCAAAAATCGCACTGTAGTTAAGTTCCTGCTCAGGCACTGAGGTTCCAGAAGTAAACAGTATAGTGTCATCCGCATACATGTGGATGGATGTGCAAGGAGACATATACTAAGAGGAAGTCACTTCGGAAGATAGAAAATAGGAAGATGCAGTCTTGGTTCCACCTCAGCCCTTAACTCATTCAACACACTTCAAGTTACAGATAAAGGAATTCTACACGAGCACCAGCAAATCAGAATTGATTTCCAGATTTCAGTATCTTACAGTAATCTGCCTGCTGGAATCCAAAGGCCAAGTACCTTGACAACAGCAGAATCAACCAATCATGTTGCCTCAAACTCTTTCCTTTGTGTCAAATCAACCAATCAAAAACTTGCTCACCATTATTCAGGCAACATCTCTTTCATTTCAGCATTTGTTTCCCAACTGTATTGTTCCAGAAACAATATAAACCATAGTAAAACAGTCACATATTTGACAAAAATAACAAGCAAGGGCCTTCTACTCAGTTGCAACTGGTGTTGGTGCAAAAATATTGCGTAAATGGGCTACCTGTGTGCCACCACCAATTTCTGCCATACAGAAGTTTGTCTTATTTGATGTAGAAAGAATCCCTCCTGCAACTAAGTCAAAATGCAAACGATTTAGCCAGATGCTAGAATGTGCTAACATGCTCTGCACTCACCAACACCCAGGGAAGGCTCCACATGGCACTGTGCCAGTCCCATGGAGGTATGCCATACAGAGATCTTGTGGGCACTGCTGCTGCCACAAGTACAGTCCTCTCACCCATCTGGTTCCATACCTTTTTTGCTTGCTTCTGGGTTATCAACAGGCTGCAATTTCCATCATATGGAAGCCATCTCTGGTGATCCTGTGACCCCCAACCACACCTGGAGCTTTGACACTCCCTGGCATCCAGTGGACCCCCCTACCTAGCTCTGTTTCCCCATAACATCCACATACATTACTGACCCCCACTATGATTTCCGTACCCCACTGGCTCCCTCAGACCCCTTTGCAAGGTTGCTACACCCCTTCTGCCTGTCTGCAGCAGTTCTAAATGTAGGGGCCATCACAAAACTCTGCAAGGGTTAGCAAGGGCCTCCATGCCATTAAAATGACTAGGGGGTTATCTGCATGGTGATCCAGCCCACTTTCCTGGGTGGTTGTAGTGTGTTTAGCGACTGCACAGGGAAGGCTTGTGACCCCTCACTGGGGTAAGAAAACCCAGGACAGTCGCTAAGTAGTTGTTACGACCTCTCAGTGACAGTCCCTTGTGACTGTGTATTGGGTTCCATGTGTTTCTTGCAGTTAAAACGCCTAGTATTCAATTCCTAAGGCATAGTGTACCACTGACTTCTCTGGACAACATTGTCTTGAGCAGGAGCACAGCAAAAATAGCGAAATCATAAAAAAAAAAAAAAAAAAAAAAAGCTCTACCTGCATACATGTTTTTACCTATTTCAACAATGATAACTTCAGCAGCAGGCTATGTCTTCAGGTAACTACCCCAATGTTCATTAAGCACCATTTACTTCAGCTACTGATGCCCAGGTGCTGTAGCAGTCAATTATTATTAACCTTTATTTTTGCAGGAAATATCCCACTGACATCACTCTTTTATAAGGGGGACCTGGCCAAGGTGGTGAGTCAAAAAATTCTAGCAATGGTAAATAGTACATACATACATACATATGTACATCACACAATCATACATAAAATTTACATATATAACTTCAAACATTTTCCAGAGTAGCAAGTACAATTTGTTGTAAACTTTGACAAGACCCTTGTTTTAATTTTTCTAACTGATCAAAATGTTTAATTTTAGGTCGCCCACAACATCAAGGCTGCCCCACATATCAAAGGAGGCACTCAAGTAAATGGGCCAAGTCTCCTTCCTCTAGCTTGACAGCATGCAGTCACAGTGCTCCCACAGCTCCACCGACCCAGAACTAGTCAGCGAGTTTGTGCAGTGGACCCAGCTCACTCACATGGGACTCCGATGCGCTCTGCCAGTTCCACCAGGTCAGCCCAAGTAGATTCCTAACTACTTAAGTTCTGTTTAAATCTGTACTTGTTAATTTCAATTTTATTTATATTATTAATTAACCTACATAAAAGTGTATGAGCTGTTCTAGATAAACTTGGGTAAACCAAGAGTAATTTGCACACCATTTTTGAAATTACAGTATATAGGTAAAATCTATTTTTAGTAAGTAGAAGTGGTTCAAATCCAGAAGAACACTGCTTTTCCAAATACGCCAACAAGGTTGCAAAAGTGTCTTCTTTCAGGTTTGGAGCATTTCCACAGGATGAGGTGATGAGTATCAGTACTCATGAATAATTTGGTAAAAAAGAGTAATTGTAAAACATGGTGTCCAAAACAGTCTAGGCTATTACTTATCTGTAGCACTGTGTGTATTACAACTCTGCTGCTGTCTTCACTTTTGGAAATGAGAGAGTTCTCAAAGGTTCTTATCTAGGTTAAAGGGATACTGTCAACCCTTTTTTGCATCATATTCTAGTTCAAAACCCACACTATTTGATTGCTTACCTTCTCTGAAACTCACAGAAGTTGCCGACTGATTTTTTTGCTTCCTCTCTTAGTAGAACTGAAGTGCATGGGAATGGTATATTTATATCCAACTTTGCTTTGCTTTAAATCATAGATCTACTCTTATTGCATATATCTTGAACATTACGAACACCCCCAAACAGTGCAGCCACTCAGAATACAATAGTCTCCTCTCCTCCCAGAGCATCATGAGTGGCTAGAATGTGTCAGGGGAGTTCCCAAGTCCAGGAAGGATGCAGTGGAAGTTGATAAAAAAATGTAAACACATTTTGGTGTGGTGACAACAGTAAGGTGGGCAGTCTCTTTTTTTAACTTTAAAGGAAAAAAACTAATCAGAATCAAACTACCAGCTTTATCAGCAGTCTCTATAGAATGTGAGCAATCAATGTTTTTTTTATACTAGATACACTTAGAGGCCTAAGGGGATTGACAGCGTCCCAATAAATAAACTAAACTGATTTGAATAGGAAGTGCAAAAAAACACATGCCCTCCTGTTTTGTAAACAGGTTTGCCTTCTAATGATATGAGTTTTATTCCCCTGCAGGAATAAAATGCAGTATTAGTCCTGCTCTGCAGCATACCTGTGCTACAATAAGAGACACCAATCCCAGATATATCAGACAGAGAGAAGAAACAAACAAGGGCCGGGGGGTAAAGATTTCCATTCAAGAAACATGAAGTAGTGCTCAAGAAGGTCTCACTTGTATTGGCAGTGGTCCACCAGGGGGATTTCCTTTGCAGGAGGCCTCCCAAGAGTGTCCTGTCAACAGAAATAAGAACAGCCTGTAGTATTAGATATGGATGAAGACTTATTTAATTTAAAGCATGGGTAAGAACACTTTAGTTACCAGACTAGCTAAAAGACAAGTACAAGAGTGCAGTTATCTGGCCATCATTACACTCTTGTACATGCTTATCCTGGTGCACCAGGTCTGGCTACAATATTAATTCACCTCAACTGCTATTCTTTTTTTGTTTAGTGTTCATATTTCATACAGAAAACAGTATTCTCTGATTCAAAATCAATAAACTATTTTAAAAACATTCATTAGTACAAAATAAAAAAGTCACATTAAATGTACAGTGGAACAGAAAACCATGTTTAGAATAGATGTTTCGACCATAAGTTTTCTTCAGGAATCTCTGGAAGAGAAAAAAGCAAAGTTAGTTTCAGAGGTTAAGGGGAAATAAGGGATATATAGCTGAGGAAAGAAAATAAGAGAAGGATCTAGGAGAAGAAGTGATAACAGGCAAAGTAAGGTAAGAATAGAAGCCAGAAAACAAAAAAGTGATGATGGATATGAAAACGCACATTAGGAGAGAATGAATTGAGAAGTTCTCAAGTGGGGACTAATTAACAGGGCATAGTAAGAAGGCAAAAGGTGACGAAGGCGAGGAAGGAGACAGAGATATCTGAAGAAAATTAAACTAGATATGCACACATAGCTGTAATGCCCATGTGAGTACCCACACACACACACACAGGCTCAAATAATGCAGATCTCATTTTTTGCAGCTGGATACACAGAAAGCAAAGTGGACAGAACACACTCCTGGTTCAGTAAGATGCCCTGTAACCTTGACCCTCACAGGAGGAACACTCTTACACCACGACGACAATGCATTCTACTGGTGCTTCCCCTTCCATTCTAAGACTCCTTCTCTTCATGGGACCATCACCTGGAACTTTCCTATTCTACAAACTGACCCTAATAGTGAAGCTTCCTTTACAGAGCCACCAATTGCCTCCTACTGCAGACTACTCAACCTGCAGAATCTTCTGGTACATAGCAGCCTCGGCATATGGACGGAACGTCGCTGGCAAAAACAGAGCAGCTTTATTGCCGCAGGCATAATGTAGCATGGAGAAACAGTTGCCAGGCAAACAGCTGGCGACTAAATGTCGTGTCCGCTACTAAAACAGTCCATAACCAGAACCGCCACAGTGCAACATTTCCCTCTCACTTTGCCGTTCATATATTTTTTAATAAAGCCTATGCCACATACCCCCTTCTGCCCCCCCCCGCACTGCACATTTTTTTCACATTTCGCAGTTTTGACAGGGGACAAAAGCAAAAAGCTCCATTGTTACCTGCAATCCCTAAGAATAATCCAGTGCAGTTGGAATTAGTCCTCAGGACCACTGAATCGAGCGAAGCATGCAGTAGCCTTTGTCAAGGTACTGTCACTTAGCAGTGGGCACATACACTAGCTCGTGGTCATAAGAGGGACAACGGGCACAATGTTCATATATTACAGGTGGTCTTGTGGCACACAGATCGGGGAAACAAACTTAGGGATCGAGACTTATAATTAATACCGTAACTTTAACAGATGGCACTTTCAAGTAGCAGATGCAGAGGAAGTGTATCAAGTTCCTGATCTTCCTTCAATGACTGCTAATTTGCTGTTCACAAAATCCTCTAGGGAGGATGACCAGCTTTAGTAATCCAAAGCTTGTATGGAGTTTGGATTTTCCACCTGTAAATTCTGAAGATACTTTGCCGAGGGAAGCAATAAAAACAGATACCAGAGGTGATCCTACAGAGGCAGGAGGCAGTGAGCAATGAGGAAACAACACTAATCAGAGCACTGCATTACAGGGAGTGAGCCGGCAATTTGTCTGACTAGCATTATGTGCGGCGACTATGCGTCCACTACATAATCAGCTTTGCAACATTTTGTGGTGAGTTACTTAGTCCCCACAACATTATGTCCATATCATTGTGACCACGATGTTTTGTCCAGACTAAACATCCATACACAAGCAGCCTCCATACTCCTAACAATTCCTTCCGACCAGGTACAAAGCAACAGAAACCACTGTTATATCTGCAAATTTACTCCTGGTATCACTGAAATTCATTTCTCACAGTTGTTTTTCACACCATCAAGGAGTTCTCATGTATTTCCAGCAATGTGGTACACTGTATTATTTGCAGGAAGTGTGTGGCTATCTACATCAGAGAAACTGTCAGACACCTGGCTAACCAATTCAGGGAACATTACAGGGCAGTCAGGAATGGAGACACTGATAAACTTGCTGTATTCAATTTTACCTCCAGGGACCATAATGTCAGTGATCTTTCTATTTGTGTACTTCAGTGGGGTTTCCGGGATGCTGATCAATGGAAAAACTCATAAACAAAGCTTATCATCCACCTAGGCTCCCATCAGCCTTCTGGTTTAAATGACAGACTCAGTTCAGTTCTGTCTAGTTCTTATTATCTAAAATATGTTTTTAGTTCAAAGGACTGTTACATATAACATGCATTACACACACACATACTTTAAATACATAAAAAGTGCATTGTGTCATTTTACAGAGACATACAACAAGATACACATCACAACTGTCATTTCCTTAGACATACATATTTGGCAGCAGTCACAAATCTTGTCAATGAAAACAAATGTGGAACATCTATATTATTCAACAAAACTGCTACTAACTCCTTTTGGCCATTAACGTCTAAACTTTTTAAATATTGGATTAAGTCATTTCTGTCAAGAAGTACAGGGCATTCCAAAATTATAGACTCATTTGCTACTAACATCTTTTGGCCACCTCATGGTTTACCACTGTAGTCTGTCCTTTTTACCCCCAACCCCAATCATATCTTTGCTCGTATGTGCACATGGCACGATTGCATGTGTAGTTATGCCTGCACACACACTTCCACCCTGTGTGTGTTTGGGTGGCATACTCACATGGGCATTCCAGCTATGTGTGCAAATCTATTTTGGTTTTCTCCAGAAGTCTCTGTCCCTGTCTTCTTCCCCCAACTTTGTCATCTTTTAGTCTTCTAAGCCCTGTTAATTAGTCCCTACTTGAGGACTCTTAAGTTCATTCATTCCTACTATGCCTCTTCATACCCATCACCTTTTTTCATCTTCTATTCTTGTCTATTATCACTTCTTCTCCTAGATCCTCCCCATACTGTCTTTCCTCACATACATGTCTCTTATTTCCCATTACCTCTCCACTAACTGTTCTCAGCATGTACATAACTGTTCTAAGTTGCTAATCATTCTCCTTCACATTTCCTCTTGATCCCTTCTACTCTTTCCTCTCACCCCTCTATGGCTTTCCCCCTATCCCCCTTCCCCCTGTTATATCTGTTGAGTTCTTTTGCACACTTTAATATGCTTTGTCCCATACCTTCTCACCTCTGACGAGGCCCCTGGGCTAATGCCATCCCTTACCTTGTTGATTATTACATATTAGGCTGAGTCTGTTCTCATTTTCCTGTAAAGGGTCATTTCATAAGACCCACCCCCTCTAATATGACCCTTTGAATTCCAGGTTTTAATCAAATATACACCATGGCATACATTGTACAATGCCACACGTATTGGAACTTCTCTAGTTATACACTCTTGTAAAGTCTTGTATAATTCCTTGTTTTGTTTGTTCTCCCTCTCATACTTGTCCAATATGTATTGTTTGTCTGACGTGGAACCTATGAAATTAACTTGTTCTCAAAGAATCCGAAATTTCAATAAATAAAAAAACTGTCTTTTTTTCCCCTCTCTTTTAGATAATTCCTGAAGAAGACCTGAGGTCGAAATGTTGATTCTAACTCTATTTTGTATTTTCAGCATGCATTTAATATTACTATTTTGTTTTATTTTCAGCCCAGTCGCTGACGCAGCACCTTGTTTTTCCATCAGTAGAATCCATGTTAAACAATAAGTGCAATGAGACACTTCAGGGATGCATAATTATTGCCAATAATTGCACTTTCCTCTTGTGTGTTTAAAGGCACTTGGTGTAAGCACCTCGTGTCTAACAGCACACTTGAAGTGTGCGATTACTGACTAATAACTAAACCTCCTGGCAAGCCTAAATGAATACACTAACAGGAGGAGAGAAAATGTTTTAACATAACAGTTCTGACATACTACGAGTGAAACTATCAGTTTGCCTCAGCAGTATCACTCTCATCTCTGGGCTACGTGGTCTCAAACCGTTAATCCCATACAAGGACTAGTGTTCAAACCCAGCACTAACAGAAGTGCTGGCCCACTACAGATAGCCACCTTCAAATGAGACAGTCAATCAAGGTCCTGTCTTCCCATCTGTGGTGGTTCTCCAGGTTGAATTTAATTATCCCATGGCACTGTTCAAAATTTGTAGTGGACTACCTAGCTTCCCTTGGCAACAGTTCCTCTCAGTAAAACAGATTTTTGTTCTGTTGTAATTCTACAGTTCTGATCTTGTGCTCCAAAAAAGAAAACTGATGGCAAGCCCCTTTCGTTTCTCTTTTGAAGTGATTATACCCTTTCACTGACATAACTGAAGAGGTAATATATCCCACAAAGCAGAAAAGGAGGCTGGGAAGACTACAAATATCCTATGACCTACTGCTATAGCTTTCATAATGTAATGTAACGTACTGTACTGTAATATAATAACTGGTCAGCAATTTTTTCTGTGGCCTGAACCAGTTATAATTTGCAGTTATAACCCGCAGGTTATGAGCATGCGCCCAGTCAATCAAAAACAACCACTCCCTGATTGGCTGTTCATCTCCTCCTGGGCGGGCTAATCGCATTTCAAAATATGGTGGTTCCTTATCTCGGGAAGCGGGGAGCCTCCAGACCGAGAGTCCTGTCGTTTTTATTTTATTTTAAGAAGCAGTTACACTTGAAAACAAAAAAAATTCTATCAGGCTGATCCTGCCGTTCGGCAGCTGCAGCGGACAAGAACTGCCAGGGGAACGGCTCTGATGGTCCAACCTGCCAGAGTGGGGTAAGCAATGATCACGATCGTGATCTTAACTTGTAGCTCTTCTGAAAGAAAGCACAACCTAAATTAAAAAAAAAAAAAAAAAAACAGCTCTGCAAAAAAATAACTGAAGAAGGGGGAAAAAAGACTCTTGGGGGAGAGAGAAAGAGTGAGAGAGAGCGAGAGTGTGTAGGTGTGTGTCTGTGTCTGCAAGAGTGAGACAGTACAGTCAAGTTGGAAAAAACTGCTGTCCAGCAATTATAAAAAATAAAAGATGGGCAAGTCTGCTGAACTCGAATTCAATGGTTGCCCTCAGTGTGGGATGCTGTAATAAACCCCTCGTGTTTATGTAGCATCCCACACCTCGGGCAACCATTAAATTATCGTTAAGCACACTTCCTCATCCATTATTGTATATATAATAACTGGGGAGCGTTTTCTCCCATAGGAAACCCGGGTTATAATTCGCTGTTATAACCCACGAGTTATAACGGCAAACACGTGCCAGGTTTCCAGTGCTCCACGCATGCGCCTGTGTCTGCTTTCTCCTCTCCACTTACAGGGCATCAGACACACTTCACCACAGGACACTGCCAGTTTCATGCGGCAGTAAGATAATGGGGGAAAAAAACTTGCCTCTCAGCTGCTCACTTTGCTCCCCTGGCTAACTTAAAAAAGAAAAGAGGTTTCAGCAACCGCTCGGCCACAGACAGACTGCGGACTGCCACTTCATCCACACCGGACCACAGCTCTTTTATTGTATATAACTGCTGTGGCGAGAAAACGCTCCCCAGCAATTAAATAAAATAAAACATGGGGTGGTGAGTTTAACTCGAGATTTTACACACACCCCTTGGTGTTGGATGCTTAAACCCCATAGCATCCAACACCACGGGGTGTGAGTATAATCTTGTTAAACACACCACCCCGTGCATTAGTCTATATGTAATGTAATGTAACTAATACAATACGATACCACACAATTTAGTAGAGCACCTTTCACACAATATCTCAAAAACACCATTCCTGCAGCATCTAGAAACACAACAGATGAATAGTACAATGCTTCACAAAGGCAGCAAGAAATAAAGGGACAGCAATTTTTCATAATTTAATCTGTTGTAATACTGGCTAGATATACAATACACAGTTGTTGCTAGCAATCACATTGGAGGGTAGGTGCTTTTTTTTGGTGGGGGGCTATAGGCTAGAGAAATGGTAAGGGTTTTAAGGGGGATTTTGAATAAGGAGGCAAAGCTGTGAGTAGGGCAGAGGCGAAAAGACAGTCCAAGACAATGGGAGCAGAGAGGCTGAGGTATCTACCACCAACTATGATAAGGTGAGTACAGACTAAGAAATCCCAAGTTTGAGGATCAAAGAGGTTTGAGGGAAGCAGAAGACAATGGACTCAATTGTCAAAGGGCCAAATCTGACTCAGGGTACTTGCGCCAAATGGAACTGATGCAAGGGGCACCTTGCACCAAATGTAGTGGCAATCCCAATTTTCAAATGCAGGGTGCGTCGAAATCGGGAGGCCTTGTACCCATGCAGCCCTGCACCACCCCTGCGCCAGAAAGGGTGGTGTACCAGGTCATAAGAAGGCTTGCGCCATAGCAGGACTGCAGCATCCCCTAAATTGGGATTCTGAAAGCCCCGCTGTGGTCGCAAGTCCCAGCTCTGGTTAGACCAGCCATGAGCTGGTCTAACAGCCTTTGCACCGCAGGTCGGGGCTCTGCCAGGTTGGGGGGGGGATCCTTGGAACCCGCCAGATACTGTGTCAACGGTCCGTCGGGAGTGCCCTAGTGGGTGGAGTGTGCAATGGCATGGTGTGTTCGGGTACAACGGTGGCACCAGGCAGCTGTGCCCTGTACAGGCCCACAGATGGGGTACTAGCGAGCCTGCAGGTACTGTCCCTGTCCTAGACCCGCTGGTGTTAGTATACAGTGGCAGGTTGTAGCATGACATGCCCCTGTGACATAGCCCATCATGTGCTGTCATACCGCATGTACAGGTGCCACAGTAGCAATGGCTCACCATGACCCAGCTATTGCTATTGTTACTCCAGTCCACAAAAGTGGAGATCGCACCAAAGTAAACAACTATAGGCCGATCTCCATCCTTTCCCCACTGTCCAAGGCTTTGGAGAAAATTGCTTCTGACTAATTGGTCTACTTAAACAAGTACAACCTGTTCTGTAAACAACAACACGGTTTTAGAAAACTCCATAGCACCAGAACCTCAATGGTTGAGTATACCAACCAACTGCACTAGTCGCCTGACAGAGGGCACTTGGTAGGTGCTACCTACATAGGCCTGACTAAAGCATTCGATCTCATAAACCATCAACTGCGGCTGGACAAGCTACCCGCACTGAGCCTCTCAATAGAAACCGTCTCTTGGTTTAGGTGCTACCTTTAAGGGAGGACACAGTGGGTTAGGATTGAAGGGGTTCTCTTGAATGCCAAAAGTGTCACAGTTGGGGTCCCGCAGAGGTCTATACTTGGCCCGCTCCTCTTCTGTCTTTTTATCAACAGACTTCCTGATGCCTGCCCTCTATCCAATATGCCGATGATATGGTAATCTATAATAGTAGCTGTCAGATGGGGAAACTCTACAGTGATCTCAAAAGCAGCTTCAAGTCCCTCGAAGAATGGTTTGCAAGCAAAAAACGTGTACTTAACTACAAAAAAATAAAGTCAATGCTGTTTGCGGGGCAACATCACAAGAAGACAGTCTCCCCACTGGTTATCCTCAATGCACATGGTGCCGCCTTGGAACAAGTTGAAGCCTTTCAGTACCTGGGTATCACCTTGGATGATACTCTCTCATTTGGCTCACATACTCAAACCCTCCATGGTACTTTTTTCTTGTATACCACACTTTGTCATCATTTGTTCTATACAGGAATTTTTCCTAGTCAGGCTCTCATTCCCCTTCTCTGTACCTATATTCGTCGGGGTTTTTATATCTCACCTAAGATCTCTCATCTCCCACTCATCCCTGGTCAACTCCCTTTCCTCCAACACCTCCCACTACTCCCCAGGTGAACTCATCCTCCTTGTGGATTTCAATGTAAACTGGCTTTCCCCGTGCTCCAAATCTATCATTCTTAGGACTGAGTCCCTTAATTTGTTACAGGCTATTCTGGAACCCACACAGCTTAATCCCCACTCCTTCAATCGTACACTTTTGGAGTGGGTTCTAAGGTCACATTCCCATCACATTGCTGCAGCAGGTATACTGCCAGGTTCATTCAGCGACCACTGCATGATGTTCTGCATCAGGAAAATCTGGCATCCCCTTTCCTCAGCAGAATACATCTGGTACAATTCTCTCTCGTCGGTAAATATTTATGCTTTACTGAGTGACCTCACTGCAAAAGACTGGTCAGCCATCCACTCTGCCCTCGATATTGACATGGCCTCCTTCCTGTTCCATTCCAAATTCTACTCTGTCTGGGACAAGCACGTCCCTTCCCCTCAAGAAATCCACAGTCTAAACTTCCAACCACCACTGGATTACCTCCACATTCATTGATCTGTGTAAGTCCCATGATGTTGCTTGGACCCGCTATAAATTACCTCACTCCTCTCCTGATCTCATCTCATATAGGGCTCTGAGGAACAACTGCATTAAGGCTGTCCGGACTGGGAAATCACACTATTTCAAGGCCAACCTCCAAAACAACCTTAACTCCCCATCTAAATTTGGAAGGTTATCCCGCTCCTTTCTCGACCCCGATGCCCAGCCGCTCCCCCAATCCTCGAGGTAAATGGTTCGCATGTGTCTGACCCTACTTCTGCTGCTGCTCACTTCAATGAGTTCTTCACAATCTGGGCCCTCCCTTCCTCTCCCCCTCCTGGCTCCTCTCCTTCCTCTCCCCCTCCACACCCCTCGCTGGGTTTCCAACCCCCCCATCACCATCCAGGAAACCTTGCTTGTCCTCTCCTCGCTCAACCTGTCGAAGTCCAGCCCTGATGGCAAGGACCCTAAACTCCTCCACCTCTCAGCTTCAACCACTGCAGCTCCCCTTACTCACCTATTCAACTTTTCCTTTTCCCTCTGCACTGTTCCTCAATCCTGGAAGTTGGCCAAGGTTATTTCACTTCATAAAGGAGATGACCCTTCTTCCCCTGGCAACTTCTGTCCCACCTCCCTCCTCCACTCCCTTTCAAAGCTGCAAGAGCAGCTAGGCCATTTCAGAGTCTGCGACTTCCTTTCATCTTCCAACTTCCTCTCATCCTTCCCACCCATTCCACCATCTCCTCCTTGCTGTGTGTCACTGATTCCATCTTCTCCGCGATGGAGCAGGGTCACATAAAGGCCACCATTTTCATCAATCTGGCCAAAGCCTTCAATTCGTTGTCCCATCCACTCCACTCCTCCTGGACAGCTAAGCTGAGCTGGCATCTCAGCTCCCGCTGTTGAACGGTTCTGTTTCTACCTCTCAGGCCGTCACCAATCAGCACAGGTAGGAGGCTTCTGTCACCTCAACTACCCACCCACATAGGGGTTCCACAGGGCTCCATCCTGGGTCTCATCCTCTTCTTCATTTTCCTGAATGACCTCCCCTTCCCCCCACCAATTTGCATATCCATATGTATGCACACAACACAGTCATCTTCACCTCTGGTCCCTGCACCACAGGTGAGGAAGTCCTGCTCCAGCCCCATCACCATCCAGGAAACCTTGCTTGTCCTCTCGTCGCTCAACCTGTTGAAGTCCAGCCCTGATGGCAAGGACCCCAAACTCTTCCACCTCTCAGCTTCAACCACTGCAGCTCCCCCTTACTCACCTACTCAACTTTTCCTTTTCCCTCTGCACTATTCTTCAATCCTGGAAGTTGGCCAAGGTTATTCCACTTCATAAAGGAGGTGACCCTTCTTCCCCTGGCAACTTCTGTCCCACCTCCCTCCTCAACTCCCTTTCAAAGCTGCAAGAGCAGCTAGGCCATTCCAGAGTCTGCGACTTCCTTTCATCTTCCAACTTCCTCTCATCCTTCTCCACCATCTCCTCCTTGCTGTGAGTCACTGACTCCATCTTCTCTGGGATGGAGCAGGGTCACATAACGGCCACCATTTTCATCAATCTGGCCAAAGCCTTCAGTTCGTTGTCCCATCCATTCCACTCCTCCTGGACAGCTAAGCTGAGCTGGCCTCTCAGTTCCCACTGTTGAGTGGTTCTGTTTCTACCTCTCAGGCTGTCAACAATCAGTATAGCCGGCCCACCGGCAGAGCTGTTGGATTTCCACTTGCAACGCCAGCGACCCGGGTTCGGGAACGGACTCAGGTGCTGGAGGCGGCGACTAGGGAGAGAAGGCTTGGCGTCAATGACGGCTCGCCTTCTCTCAGGGAGAAGCGAGGGTAGCGACCTGGTGCTTGCTGACCCCTAAGCGGAGTAGAATTTTGACAATGCGGAGTCCCACTACTAAGAGGCGTGGTGAACGTTGGCGTCAGCCTTACGTTGTGGCACACCAAGCCCCCCGGGGAGCAAATGGGAAAAAGAGCCCCTTAGCCGACCGGATGACGGTCGCCAGCTCCTGTAGCTGCGAGACCAAGGACAGTGCATGCACCATCCCCAGCAGCACCCCGGAACAGGTTTGGCGCTGGTCGCCCCCACCGGCGCTATCCCCCTCGGGGGGGGGACCCACTAGGCGAAGGGTGCCACCCGGGGGGCTGCTATATGGGGGTGAAGAGGTGGTTGTTCTGAGGCAGTGCGGCTCGGAGGGCGTAGGTGGCCTGGAGGAGAGGCCGGCCCGGAGCTCAGAGGGAGTATAAAAAAAAAACAAAAAAAAAAACAATCAGTACAGGTAGGAGGCTTCTGTCACTTCAACTACCCACCCACGCAGGGGTTCCACAGGGCTCCATCCTGGGTCTCATCCTCTTCTTCATTTTTCTGAATGACCTCCCCTCTCCCCCGGCCAATTTGCATATCCATATGTATGCAGATGACACAGTCATCTTCACCTCTGGTCCCTGCACCACAGGTGAGGAAGTCCTGCTCCAGCAGGACTTCAACAACATTCTGCTATGGTTCCAATCCAACCAACTCGTAGTCAACACTTAAAAAAACAGTGTCAACCTTTGGTTCCAGTCAGAAACTAGCCAGACTCACTGCTCCCTCAGGTTTCACCACTCTGGACAGCATACCTCTTGATGCAGTTCAGTCCTTCAAGTACCTTGGTGTGTGGCTAGACAATAAGCCTGACTTCTCACCCCACATCGAAGCCATCCATGCATAACTCTGTCCCAAGCTTGGTGCCCTGTACCGCAACAAAGACTGCTTATCTCCACATGTCTGCAGGGAGCTTACCACCAAAATGGCGCTCCTTGTCTTCAATTACGCGAACGTGGTCATTAGCACTGCCTCTTTCACTTCCATTGCCAGATACCCTCTGCAACTCCTTCTGCTGCTTTGGTACAAACTCACCCCCCATGCCTACCACTGCACCCTCTATTCCTCTCTATCCATCCTCCCTCTGTCCTCACTTCGCCCGGCTCACTGTACCTCTTTCATAACCAAATACTGGTTTTGGCTCCCTTCCCTCCTACCTCTCATCTCTCCTCTCCCAACTACCCCCTGTATCTTGAGCCCTCCATTGCAAAGACCATTGCAATTTCACCACTCCTCACACCAGCTCCTCTGCAGGGCAAATCTGCCTTCTCCTAGCAACTTCCTTCACTCTGGAACCAGCTTCTTTCCTCCCTCTGCCTCTCCTCATCTCCTGGCTCCCGCAGGCACCAGGTGAAATGCAAAACCCACCCCCTTGTTCTTGTTACCCTTCCTCCAGACACATCTCTGGTCTGAGCAACTACCCCACTTGGTATGACAGCTGGCCGGGTCCCCACTACCTCCCTTTTGATTCATTACCACACTACCTCTATTTTTCTTCCCTCTATGAGGCCAGGGAATAATTCACTCCACTGGTCATTCGTCTGTTGCATATGCAAGCAATAACACACCGACGAGGTGTGGTTTATCGCCTGATAAAGCCGCAGGGGTGTACTAAGGCACGAGGTGTTTGCGCCGAGTGCCTTACACCACTGGGCATGCTTTTATCAGGCGATAAACCACACCTCGGAGTGTGTTATTGCGCTTATAAAATGGGCAGTTAAGTAAGTATTTAAGAATAAAAAAAAATACAAAAAGGAAAAGCAAAACATTTTGAAAAGTGAGGTTTAATAGTGAAACAGTAAAAAAAGTCCCTCTGTTGGTTGTGATGGCCAGTACAGGAACACACACACACAGTATATGCTTTTTGTATTTTTTATTTTAATGGTGCTATGAAAAAGGCAATGGAGGAACAGTTCATTGGGTTAGTGAGCCCCTGGAAGTGCAAGTAAATGTTTCTGTGAGAAGAGTTGGAGTAAGCATGTCCTTCAGGAGGAAGGGCAGGTTGACTGCTCAGTGTGACATAATGATAAAACAGGCTGGAATGTTAGGGAAAAAGGAAAAAAATACTCACCTTAGTAATGCTGTTTCTTCTTTTGGAGTCTTGCTATATTATGACATATGCAGTGAGTCCCAACCTTCGAACTGCTCTGGAGGTGAAAGAGTTAACTTTCCATGCCAGGCATGGAACGCTGAGCTCGAGCTCGGCTGAAAACTCTGTCTGTTGTTCTTCAAACTCAAACCGTCAGATCTTTACGAGCTAAACTCACTGAGGTCCTGTGTGGAAGCTGTAAACCTACACTAACCAACTGGCTACTAAACATAATACACATTTTTTGGTCCCAAAACAAAGACTCAAGTCAGGAGACCCAAAAATGAAAACACAACACCAAGCCACCCAAAAAGGAGGGTGAAAACAACAAGGTGGGCACCTACTATGCCAACACTGCACTGCCCACCCACATCCCAAAACAGAGGTTCTGAGAGGGCAGGCGGGGGGTCATAATAGCAAGACTCCAATAGAAGAAACAACATTACTAAGGTGAGTAATTTTTTCTTCAAACAACATGAAGTCTTGCTATATTATGACATATGCAGACTACAAAGCAGTACCTCCATGGAGGAGGGACAGAACCTACTTGGGAAATAGGCTCTGAAGCACAGCCGTGCCAAACCGGCATCACTCCTAGCCTGGATATCCAGGGAGTAATGCTTGGTAAAAGTATGAACTGTTTTCCAGGCAGCTGCTTGACATATCTCTAGAATAGGGATGTCCCTGGCAGCAGCCAGGGAAGCAGCTGTACCTCTGGTAGAGTGAGCCCTCAGGCCTGAGGGAGGAACCTTACCCAGTTTTTCATAACAAAATTGGATACAAGAGACAATCCACCTGGCAATGGATCTCTTAGTGGCAGGTTCCTTTACCAACCTCACCATAAGTGAGGAATAGTTGGAGGGAGTCAAACCTGTGACCCTTGGTACGCTCTATGTAGTAGCTAAGGGCTCTTTTGACATCTAAACTGTGCAGCCTCCTCTTGCCAGAGGAGGAATGGTCAGTGAAGTACACAGGAAGAGACATAGATTGATTAAGGTGGAAATCTGAAACCACCTTAGGCAAGAAAGTACAGTTACGTAAGAACTTACCGTAACAGTAGATCTTCGAGAACAGCTCTTGCAGCAGGTAACACCATTAGGACTGAAGCCGGCAGGCGGCAGGACCCCACGGAATTCTTCTAGCTAGCTATCTTCAGCAGGGACCGCCCCGGCGTCGGTCCCGCCTCCGACGTCCAGGCGAGTAATAAGGGGTGGTCCCGCCAGATTCCCAGTTCTCCCGCTCGGAGACTTCCGCCACAGGACGACATCAGAATGGGAGACCAAGGATCCACCATCAGAAGACAAAAGGGCGTAAGCCCCTGCTCAAGGCTCGGTAAGCCATGCCTCCTCCAAGGGGGAAGGTGGGCGGGAAGGTACCTGCTGCAAGAGCTGTTCTCGAAGATCTACTGTTACGGTAAGTTCTTACGTAACTGTACTATCTTACTTCGAGATACAGCTCTTGCAGCAGGTAACACCATTAGGACTGATTTCCAAGCAATAACGCTTGTAAGCATTCTGGGAGGAGGAAACTAAGAAAAACCATCCAAGTCCTGACTCTAGGACAGGAGACCCTGTAGCACAGCCAGGCCGAAACCGGCTCTTCGCCGTGAAGCAATGTCCAGGCTGTAATGCCTGATAAAAGTATGCACAGAGCTCCAAGTGGCTGCAGCACAAATGGCAGAGGAGGAGACGTTGCGAAGTGCTGCAAAGGAGGTAGCCACCCCCCTAGTGGAATGGCCCCGGACTGTACCCAGGAGGACTTCTGCTTAGCATCATAGCAGTATGATATACACTGGACAAGCCAGCGAGAAAGGGACTGCTTCGATACTGGTTGGCCCATCATCCTCTCAGCGAAGGAAACGAAGAGCTGCTCCGACTTGCGAAGCTGTTTAGTCCTGCTCAGGTAATACCTAAGACAGCGGTGAACATCCAGGGTGTGAAGCAGCGCTTCTCCTCTATTAGCATATTTAGGGAAATATACAGGCAGGTCAATGTCCTGATTGAGAGTGAGTGCAGAGACCACCTTAGGCAAGAACTTAAGATTTGTCCTCAGGGACACTCTGTCCTGGTGGAAAATCAAATAAGGTTCCTTACACATGAGAGCGTGAAGCTCAGAAATTCTCCTTGCTGACGTAACAGCAACTAAAAATAACGTGAGTTGTTCCAGGACAAAGAGTAACTCCCATGGAGGAACAGGGTCCTTAATGGGTGGCCTAAGGTGTAACACCCCTCTCAGAAAATCTCGAGAGGCGTCAAGTTGCGCCACTGTGCGCTGTCCCACCGGAAGTGGTAAGCAGAAATAGCGCAGAGGTGCACCTTAATAGAGGAGTAAGCTGAGACCCGAATGGAAAAGGAGAGCAGGTATTCTAGCACCGCTTTCACGGGCAACCTAAGGGGAAAAAGCGGCGTGCTTGCGACCACAGACAAAAACGGCGCCATTTCATGGCGTACGTCGCATGCGTTGCCGGCTTTCTGGCCGCGGAAAGGACTTCCGCCACCTCTTGCGAGACCCCGTGTCGCAAAATGGCTATGTCTCTAGGAGCCAAGCATGCAGGTTCAGTGAGCATAAGTCCGGGTGGACTAGAGAACCTTCCTCCTGAGACAAGAGATGGGAGCTGAAAGGCAACGGAATTGGAGGTTCCCAGGACAGCTGCGTTAGCAAGGGGAACCAGATCTGTCTGGGCCAGAATGGGGCTACCAGGATCATTGTTGCATGCTCCTTGCGCAGTTTGAGAAGAACTCTCTGGATCAACGGGAAGGGAGGGAAAGCGTAGAGGAATCTGTCCGCCCAGGAGAGGGACAACGCGTCTCGCCAGAAAACACCAGGCCCTGGATCTGGCGAGCAAAAATTGGGCAGTTTTGCGTTGGATGGGGAAGCAAATAAGTTCAGTTCTGGAGTGCCCCATCGAAGAAACAGATCCTCTACGACCCCTTGAAGAAGTTCCCACTCGTGGACTCTGGCCTGGGAGCGACTCAGGCCGTCTGCGATTGTGTTGTCCACTCTGGGAATGTGAACTGCAATCAGGTTCGTGCCGTGTCGAAATTACCCAATCCCACACTCTCATGGCTTCCCTGCAAAGGGGGTAAGAGTGTGCGCCTCCTTGCTTGCTGAGGTAATACATCACCGCCGTGTTGTCTGTCTGAAGCAGAAGAGTGCACGACGGGATTTCTGACTGAAAGGCCTGCAGGGCGTAGAGGACCGCCCTCATCTCCAGCACGTTGATGTGGAGGTGGGCTTCCTGAGGGGTCCATGTTCCCTGGGACCTCACGCCGTTCAAATGCGCTCCCCACCCTAGCCCTGAGGCGTCTGTGGAGAGGATTATCTCCGGGGACGGTGCTGTAAATGGGACACCTGTAGAAAGTGTCCCTGGGTCTAGCCACCATTGCCAGTCTCGAATCACGGCATTTGTGATTCTGACCGGATGCTGCATGTGGTCTTGCCTTTGGTCCCACTGCACCTTAAGCATCCACTGAGTTACCCGCATGTGGAGCCTTGCCAAAGGGATGGTCGGAATGGCCGCAGCCATGTGTCCGAGCATACGAAGGACCAGCCTGGCAGGGAGAGTCTTCTTCGCCGAGAGATCCCTGATGAGGGATCTGATGCGATCCGCTCTGTCGTCTGGGAGAAATGCTTTCCCCTGAACGGTGTCCAGAACTGCGCCTATGAACTGCAGCTTCTGTGACGGTACGAGGAGAGACTTCTCGTAGTTGATTATAATGCCCAGAGACTGGAACAAGTCCTGAGTGCTCTGAATAGCCAGCAACAACGCCTCTCTGGAGGCGGCCATGAGAAGCCAATCGTCCAAGTACGGGAACACATAGTGGCCCTGTCTCCTTAAGGACGCTGCCACGACTGCCATGCATTTGGTAAAGACCCTGGGGGCTGATGACAGTCCAAACAGAAGGGCCCGGAACTGAAAATGGTAGCCGAGGAATTCGAAGTGCAGGAACCTCCTGGGCGCTTCAGCCACAGGGATGTGCAGGTAGGCGTCCTGCATGTCTAGGGACGCTAAAAAGGCGTCCTGCTTCAGCATGGGAATGAGGCCTGGAAGGGTCACCATGCAAAATCGTTTGTAGGCGACCGACGTATTTAGGTCGCTGAGGTCCAAGATTGGACGGAGGTCCTCTGTTTTCTTGGGAACCAGAAAGAAGTGGGAATAGTATCCGGACTCTATCTGGTTCTCTGGAACATACTCCACCGCTCCCTTCTGCAGGAGTGTGAGTATTTCTTGCCTGATAAGCAATTTGTGCTGACCCGAGTAACGGGAGAGCAGAGGAGGCCTCGAGGGTGGCTTGTCTGCGAATTCTATACAGTGGCCTTTTTCGACCAACTGAAGAACCCACCTGTCGGTGGTAATGGACTGCCATCCTGGCAGGTAGTCACTATACGACCCCGACCTTGATGTCCCATTGATCCTGAGGGGCGGGGGCCAGGAAGGAGTCAGGCTGTGGCGGCGGAGGGAGCCGCGGGCTGAGCCAGTTTAGCTGGGCGCTGACTTCTGCCCGCGGGATGTCTTCCCTGGGCTCTGCGGGAACCGGAGCCCCTCTGTTGTGGACCGGTGCGGGACTGTTGTCTCTGTGTCCATCCACAAAAATGGCTTTGGCTCCTACGAAAGGAACTAAGCTTTGGTCGGTACATTGCCTGGACCGACCTCACTGCCTTCCCGGCCTCTTGGAGCTTGGTGAGAACCTTCTCAGAGGTGCACCAAAGAGAACTTCTCCTTAAAGAGGCGTCCATGATGTTCTTCTGGACGTCCGGGGTAAATCCGGAGACACAAAGCCATGAGTGTCTCCGGAGGCATACGCCTGAAGCTGCCGCTCTGGCAGAGGAGTCCGCGGAGTCATCCGCGGCTCGCAGCACCTGGGTTCCCACGTCCGAACCCGTACAGAGGAGCTGCAACATCTCCTCCTTCTGCTCACCTTCTGGCAATTTCTCCGCCAGATCCAGTCCCTGTTCCCACAAAGCATTTTGGAACTGCACCATGTGGGTCAAGTAGTTCAGGGATCTGATGGCGCGAGGTAGCGGAAGCATCGTCGCTGCCCATAGCGTCCAGCTGTTTGGACTCCGGGTCGGTGGCAGGGTGCTCAAATGTTGCGGTCTCTGGGACCGGTCATGAGAGGCTGTTATGACCAGAGAGTCGGCCAGAGGATGTTGAGCCAAGTACTGGTCCTCCTTAGGAGCCTTGTACAGGCGGTCAGCTTTCTTCGGCATCGACGGGAGCGAGTGTGGACGCTTCCACGCTGCCTTGGTGACGTCCACAAAAGTGTCCACCAAGGGTGGTACCAGCACAGGCTTGGGATCCTTCTGCCGAAGATATCTAGCAAGGCGTAATCTGTCGGGGTCTAACTCTTCCGCATCCCAGCCCATGTTCTCTTGGATATGTCTCATGATTTCCGAGAATGATGGGTCATCCAGAGGAGATCTAGGAAGCTCACATGGGTCCAGAGAGGGGATCGGAAGGAGAGAGAGGGATCTGGATCTTGTTGAGGACTCCGATCCTGTATCCTCCGTCGAAGGCGAACGGTGTCATCTTCTGGGTCTCTTAGGACTGGGTGACCCTGAAGAGGATCTAGACGGAGGTCTCCTTCTATCTGGTCTTCCCCTTGGAGAGTCCGTAGGCTCGGGGGGGGGGGAGGTACTTCGCCCGCCGCCCCGGATGGGGAAGGGGGCGCAGGGGCCGGAGGGGTCGCAGGTGGCGGAAGAGGAGGAGTTAGAGGAGGTGGTGTGGGAACCATATCCTTTTTAATGGTATCCCACCAGTAGGTAAAGAGCTCCTTCACCTCAGAAAAGAAAGGCCCGACAACGGACCGGGCGCCGGTGGCCGGTCATCGGGTTCCGGCATCGGCTCCTCAGGGGCCTCAGGTTGCGGGGAGGGTTCCCTTGGAGGCTCGACAGGACCGGGTTCGCCCGTCTGGTCCTCGGGCTGCGTCAGTTCCTCCTCCGTGATAGTCTCCTGACCAACGTCGGTAGGAGGCGTCGGGGTCCTCTTCTTGACTCGTGCGGACGTCGGCCCTCCTGCCGACGACCGAGAGGGCGAAGGCCTGACCGGCGACGGGCGTCTGGTCAACGGCTCCTGGGACCTGTGATGAGTGGCCACGCCGGGTCCGACGGCTCTGAGCGAGTAAGCTCCTTGGTCTTCCGCTGGGGAGGAGGCAGGAGGCAGACCTGATGTCGGGTTCGAATGGCAGGAACCCGACTTGCGGTGATGATGATGGTCCCCAGACCTAACCAGGGCTTTGGAAGAAGAGGACGAAGGAGCCTGGAGGTCTTGGCCTGTGAGGAGGAAGAGGAGCCCGAAGGTTTCTTCACCGCAGCGGAGGGAGGCTGAGAGCGGGCCCGGGATGGCGAACTGTCAGACCGAGAGCCGGAACTACGGGAGTCAGAGGCCCTAGACGGGGACCTGGATGGAGCCTTCTCCCTATGCTTCTCAGAATGTTTCCGGGCTTTCTCAGCAGAATTCCCCTTGGAGGTGTCCATGGCCTTAACTTTCTCCTCGACCAGGAACGCCTGCAGAGCCTTCTGGCGGTGGATCCGGGTCCGGCTGTTAAACCCCTGGCAGAAAATACAGGACCGGGTGTCGTGGTCTGGGCCTAGGCACCGGACGCAGGCCTACTGCGGATCCTTGAACGGGATTTGCTTCCCACAGGTGCACTTCGACGGATGGCCTTCAACGGAGGTTGGAGAGAACATCAGACAGCAACTTAGCCGAAAAAATGAACTTTTTCCCGAAGGAAGAACTTGACCATGCGTCACGCACTAGAAACGATCCGAAAGGTCGAGACATGCAAGTCGACAGCGGGAAAAGAACTGGAGAATCTGGCAGGACCGCCTCCTTATGTACTACGCCTGACGTCGGAGGCGGAACCAACGTCGGGGGCGGTCCCCGCTGAAGTTAGCTAGCAAGAAGAATTCCGTGGGGTCCTGCCACCTGCTGGCTTCAGTCCTAATGGTGTTACCTGCTGCAAGAGCTGTATCTCGAAGTAAGATCTTCCTGTTAGTCCTGAGGACCACCTTATCTCTATGAAAGGAGATAAAATCAGGCTCCACTGACAAAGCTTGTAATTCACTTATATGTCTGGCAGAAGTGATGGCTACCAGAAACACAGTTTTCCAAGTCAAGTACTTAAGCTCTGCTGAAGACAAAGGCTCAAAAGGGGGTTGCATAAGCTGAGCAATGCAAACACTAAGGTCCCAAGCAGGGGCAGGGGCCCTGAATGGAGGGTTGGTGTGAAGCAATCCCTTGAAAAACTTGGGAGAATACAGGGTGAGCTGAAAGAGAAGAGGGCTTACCTGCTGAAATAAAGGCAGACACAGCTGCCAGATGCACTTTTAGGGTAGCTGGTCTCAGCCCCAAGGTATTTAGATGGACCATGTAATCCAGGACTGTGGGTAAATCCGCAGATTCTGGGGAAATATGCTTTCCAGAGCACCATATGTAAAATCTCTTCCATTTGGAATTATAAGTAGCCCTGGTAGAAGGTTTTCTAGAAGCCTTCAGGATATCCATTACACCTTGGGAGAGGTGTAAATCAGCAAACTATAACTCTTCAAGAGCCAGGCCTTGAGATTGAGAGATTTGAGGTTCGGGTACCAAACCCTCCCCTGAGCACAGGTTAACAGGTTGTGATTCCTGGGAAGACAGAGGGGAAGATGGACTGCTAAGGACAGCAGGAGTGGATAACAGGGTTGTCTGGGCCAATCTGGAGCAATCAGGATCATCTTGCAGGGTTGAGATCCGATTTTGACTAGCACTTTGAACAGCAGAGGGAAGGGAGGAAAAGCATAGAGAAACTTCCCTTCCCAATTGAGGACTAAGGCATCCAGAGGGACTGAGCCCAACACTGGGGGCCTGCAGCAAAAAGGGAAGTTGGTGATTGTCTGGGGCTGCAAAAGATCTATCTGTGGGTGCCCCATCTGGCAAATACCACCTCCAGGACCAGGGGTCCAGTGACCATTTGTGATGGCCTGGGAAATCCTGCTGAGAGCATCTGCCAGGACATTGTCCTTGCCTGGGAGGTGAACTGCCGTGAGGGAGGTGTTCAGGGAGTAAGCCAGAGACCACAACTTCATTGCTTGGTGCTAAGGTCAGTAGACCGAGTGCCCTCTTGCTTGTTGATGTACCACATTGTGGTGGTGTTGTCTGTTCTGACCTGTACAACTTTGTTCTGAACAAATTTGGAAAAAGCTTGAAGTGCTAGAAAAACTGCTCTGAGTTCCAACAGATTGATGTGGAGCAGAGATTCCTGAGGGGACCACAACCCCTGGGTAGTGAGGTCGCCCATGTGAGCTCCCCATCCCAAGAGGGATGCATCTGTAGTAAGGATTAAGGAGTGAGACTGAGTGACAAAAGGAACCCCTTGTCTGAGATTGCTCTGATCCTGCCACCATTGTAGGGCCTGGATCAGGGTCTGAGTCACTGGGATCAATTTGGTTAGAGGGTCTTTCCTTTGAGACCAAAATGCTCTCAAATGGAACTGAATGTCCCTCATCTGAAATCTTGCTCCCTGCACCACTGCTGTAGAAGCAGCCATGTGCCCCAGGAGCTGTAGAAAATGCCTTGCTGGTCGAGACACCTGCAGGGTGAATGAGGAGGCCAGAGAGACCAGGGTCCTTGCCCTGTCCAAAGGGAGGAAGGCTCTGGCTTTCTCTGTGTTCAGTTCTGCGCCTATGAAGGTGAGGAGCTGAACAGGCTCTAGAACTGACTTTGAAAGATTCAGAAGGAAATCTAAAGAGGTGAGCAGTTGCTGAGTTATCTGTAGGTGTAACTTGACTTGGTCTGGGGACTGGCCTACTATGAGCCAGTCGTCCAGGTAAGGGAAGATGGCAATTTTTTGCCTTCTTAGGGAAGCAACTGCTACTGCCAGGCATTTTGTGAATACCCTTGGACCAGAGGTGAGGCCAAAGGGCATTGCTCTGAACTGGTAATGGCAGCTCGAATCTGAGGTACTTTCGATGGGAGCTTCTGATGAGAATATGGAAGTAGGCATCCTTGAGGTCCAGGGACGCTAGCCAGTCCCCTGGCCTTAAAGAGGGTAGAATAATTCCCAGAGTCACCATTTTGAATTTTGGTTTTAAAAGGTGCTTGTTTAAGTATCTGAGATCCAGGATGGGCCGCCATTCTCCTGTCTTTTTTGGGGCAAGGAAGTACCTGGAGTACAACCCTTTGCCCTGGTGTAGGGGTGGAACCCTTTCCACAGCTCTGAGAGCCAGGAGGGAAGAGACCTCTGCCTCTAGGGCAAGTGCCTCTGGAGGATCTGCAGGTAGAAAGGATCTGGTTCTCATCTTTGGAAACTTTCTGAAGCTGAGAACCAGTCCCTGGCTTACTACTTCCAGGACCCATTTGTCTGATGTCAGAGACTCCCAGTCCTGGACAAGGTAAGCCAGCCTGCCCCCTACAGGTAGTTGAGAATCGGCCCTGGCAACCCCATCAGGGTGCCTGCTTGGCAGGGGCTTTGGGCTGAGGGGTGGAAGCAGGCCTGCTTGCACCCCGTCTGCATCTCCCTCTAAAGAACCCCCTCTGGGCAAAGGCAGAAGAGGAGGCCTGGGCTTGGTAAAAAGGCCTATGAAAAGGCCTGCCCCTGCCCCTGGGAAGCTGCCTTTCCTTGGCCTGTGCACTCCTATAGGTGGTCCTATACTCATCCATTTTCTTCATGTAATTCTCTGCTCCCCAAACAGAGAATTACCCACAACAGGAAAATCCACGGCCTTAGTCTGGGTATCCTGTGGCAGGCTAGTACATCTGAGCCAAGCCATCCTGCGAAGAGCCACAGATGTAGCCATGACTCTTGATGACACATCATTTGAGTCCACTGCAGCATGGAATTGCACCTTGGATGCCTCAATACCATCAGCAGCCACCTGCTCCAGCTCCTTGGCAAGCTGGCCAGGGACCTGTTTTGCAAGAGCCATAACAGTATCCCATCTGGAATTCTGATATCTAGCAACATAAGCCATATAATTTGCCTGTCTGAGTCCCAAGGATGCTGCCATGTACTGTTTCTTTGCTATGGCATCAATCTTCCTGGAGTCCTTGTCCGGGGGGGTGTGAGGCCAAGGGAATATTTGCCTTGTCACAGGCTGCAGCCTGCACTACCCCAACATGGCTGCATTGTTGTGTAAGGAACTCCATATCAGAGCCTGACAATGTGTACCTCTTGTCCATTCTCTTATCCACAGGAGGTATAGTGTGAGGAGTTTTTAGAATTTTTAAAAGTCTGTTTCCCAAAAGATTTATGCAAGGGAATAGACAGTCTCCTAGACTCTGGGATATCCATCATTTCCACATAGTCAGGCTCCTCTTGATCATCCACAGCTTCCTCCATAGGGAGCTGGAGGTTTCAACCACTTTTTATAGAAAATAAAATGAGAAGGGACACTCCTAAAGGTCTGTCTGGGGAGATGTCGGGTCGATGGGCACATCCAGACTTTCAAATCCACATTCACTCTCCTCATACTCCTCTTCCCCTCCTCCGGTTCATAATATTCCTCTAAATCATAGTCTTGAACCGTGGAACCGCCGAACTGGGCGCTCATTTGATGGCACCGGTTCGGTCGGAACCGGAGAAAGCGACTGGACAATTTGAATCGCTTTATCTCTTCAGCGGTTGGAGAGGAAAGTTTTGGCTCCACACCAGCTGATTTTCTAGTCCTTTTTGCTGGAACCAACCCCTCAGAGTCGGCTCCCCTTTTGCCCGACGAAGTCTCGCCCTGGTCAGAGGGCACTCCCTCTGGTTCGGTCGGAACCGAACCAGGCTGGCCATCCGGGTCAGCGGACTTCTTGGCATCCCTTTCCCTGAGCCTACCAACTCTCTTTTCCAGGGTAGCTGCAGGAAAATTTTTACAAATCTGGCAGTCTGTATTGAGGTTGTCAAACCCCAGACAATAAACACAGGTAGTGTGGGGGTCAGCCTTGGCGAAAGCTTCCCCACACACACTGCAGTGTTGAAACCCAGTGGGCCCAGTTTTTCTTTTGGGTTTCTCAGACATAGTGCCAGTCCTAACCAAACTTGCCCGTTTATGGCAATCCGCCAAGCAAGACCCTCTTATCGGCTTCAACTGCAGTACGGGTCGTGGAAAACAAGAAATTCGCCTTTTTAGAACTGATAAGAACCGTAACCACATCTAAATGATAGAATAAAATATTTCAACAACCTGATCGGTTCAAAAGCGAACCGATAAACAGTTTACAAGTTCCACACAGAAGAGAAATAATGTAAACCTATCTAGTACTCACAAATACCACAGACAGAGCTTGAACCGACCGGTTGCGGTTTAAATTCGGTCAAAAAACCGAGAAAATAATACTTTAACCAACAAAATGAACCGAGCAGAAGGAGCAATCTCCGGAGCGACTGTTCAGTGAGTCGGAGTAAAGAATCTGACAGTTTGAGTTTGAAGAACAACAGACAGAGTTTTCAACCGAGCTCAAGCTCAGCGTTCCATGCCTGGCATGGAAAGTTAACTCTTTCACCTCCGGAGCAGTTCGAAGGTTGGGACTCACTGCATATGTCATAATATAGCAAGACTTCATGTTGTTTGAAAATCACAAGCCGGTAGAGGAGTGGGTCTGTTGAGCCACTGCAGGACTAAGTAATTGTCCAGGAAGTATTTCTGTGAGAGGAGCGAGAGCGAGTATGTCCCTCACAAGGTGCTGTATTTAGGGTTTTCTCAGTAGCGCATTCTTGATTGCAGTTTTGGCTGCTCGGTACAGGTATATGTGTTGTATTTTCTTTTGTGAACGGTTCTTACAATTATATGACCTGAGGAGTCGGAGGAGATGTTGAAGATTTCAAAAGTCCATACTGATGTCACGCAGTGAACGTTCATTGCAGTTTTCAGGTCTGCTGTTAACTGAAACAGTACAGGTCACAGTTCTTTTGTAGAAGTTTTTATTTTTTATTTCAGTTAGCTTATTACAGTGTTCCTCTTTGAATGGAGACAGGCTATGTGCAGCTGTCAGCGGGGACTACTGATTTCCCGCTGCCGCTCGATGAGCTGTGCCAGGCTGTGTTTTTGTTTCTGCTTGGCACAGCTCAGTGATTCGTTGTTGTCAAGGGGCAGACTGGCAGACGTTAGTGCCGGTTGGCTAAAATATCATGGATTAAGGACACGGCTGGATAGCTGAAACAGCCAATCAGTGGCTTAGATTTTTTTGCCCATTTTATCAGTGATTATAACTGAGTTGTAACCACACTTTATTTTCTATGCTTACTATTTCATATTTATCTAATTTTGTACCATGCTTTTTTGTCTCAAATGCTGTTCAATTTACTCTTTATTATGTAATGTGCTGCTATTTCTCTCAGTTTATATATATATATATTCTATGCAAAAAACTTTGTTAATGCATCAGTTAGGGTTCATCTACAGTGACAAAAGTGAGGAAATTCGACATTAGGGTTCCCACCCGTTGCCCCACCCCACCCTGTCCCCACCAACAGGCATCGGGTGTGCGTTGAGGTCGTCGGTCCTAACTCTCACCCCATTCTCTACACTGCACCACCTCAGCTTGTTTACACATGGGATGGGGTGAGATTTAGGACTGATGACCCAACACACACCCTGATGCCTGTTGGTGGGGCAGGGTGGGTGGGTGCAACGGTGGGAACCCTATGTCGAATTTCCTCACTTTGCCGCTCGTAGAAGAACCCTAAGTGATGCATTAACAAAGTTTTTTGCATAGAATGTCCTTACTTTTTAAAAAAGAATAGAAAAGTATAAAGTTGCGCCAAGTTGTTGGAAGCGCGGGGCCCGACCACCTGATTCTGTGTGACTATAGTAACAGTAAGTGCAACGCAAATGCAAGCACAAACAGTTACACACATGGTGATGCAAACGTAAATGGTAACGCAAACAGTAATAGGAATGCAAGCACAAAGTGACACCAAAGCAAACAGTGACGTAAACGGAGACACAAACGGAAGTGCGTACGGAACGCAACTGGTAATGCACATGTTCATGGCACTGTAACTGCAAATGCAAATGGTAACGGTAACAGCAACAATAATGCCAAAGTAAACAGAAACGCAAGCGCATATGAAAACACAAACCATAATGTGCACAGTCATGGAACCGCAATTGTAAATGGTAACGGTAACAGCAACAATAATGCCAAAGGAAAGAGAAATGCAAACACAAACGCAAGCACATATAGAAACGCAAACCATTACGTGCATGGTTATGGTACTGCAATTGTAGACGTAAATGGCAACGGTAACAGCAACAATAAAGCCAAAAGAAATAGAAATGCAAGCGCGTATGGAAACGCAAACCGTAACACGCATGGGCATGGTACCGCAATTGCAAATGGTAACGGTAACAGCAACAATAACGCCAAATGAAACAGAAATGGAAACACAAGTGCAAACGAAAACGCAAACCATAATGCACACGGTAGCGTAGATGGGAACAGTGATGCGAACGGGAATGGAAGCATAACTGGAAACACTAACTGGCACAGTAATGAAAGGGCACACCCTTCTTTTCCGCAAAAAGTGCATTGAAAAAACACAGTGAAAACAAAGAATGTATGCATAATAATTGACCTCGGAGCAGAAAATTAGGACTTGGAATACTAAATTGCTTATATCTCAGGAACCGTACAACGTAGAAAAAAAATTAAAATTTCGTATGAATTATGACTTTCCTGGCTAGTTTTGTACTTAGCCCGATTTGGGGGCTAAGTATTTTAATAATCAAAAGTCCGTATCTCGCACGTTTCGAATACGGGCCCTGAAAGACGCGATGGACGCATAATGTTATTCTATGGCAAAAAGCGTCAAATTCGGAGTACCGTCACTTTGCCGCCCTGTAATATTTTTTCACCAAACCACCAAAAGGCACATCTGTGGGATGTTGGCTTTCTTCCTTCCAAATTTCGGCCCAAAAGACCAAACTGTTATTTTGCAGCAGGGCGGAAAAGAATCCTTGTAATGTGGCGGATGCCGTAATGTTATCCTATGGGAAAAAGCGTCAACTTCATAGTGCCGTAACTTTGCCGCGCTGTAATATTTTTTGACCAAACCACCAAAAGGAACATCTGTGGGATGTTGCCTTTCTTCCTTCCAAATTACAAGTAAAAAGACCAAACTGTTTCCAAGATATTAAATATTACTAAAATGTCCCTGTCTATTCCATTATAAACAAATCTGGCCATCTTGTCCCTCCCTCGTAATCAAAGATGGCGATCATAGAATCTCACGATCAAAGAATTTGCAGGCTCGCGATCAAAGAATCTGCAGGCTCATGAACAAAGAATTTCAAAATCGTATAAATCAAAACATTGAAGGAATTGCCATAAACCACCACCATGGTTCGACAGAATGAAGCCCCCTGAGTAAAATCCACCCTCATTTGACTTCCTAGGACACCTCTGGGCTGAGAAAATAGATTTTTTTAATCTGGCCATCTCATCCCTCGCTCACGACGTACAATCACGATCAAAGAATTTACAGGCTCGCGATCAAAGAAATTGCACGCTCACGATCAAAGAATAAAAAATGGTGAAACACGAATTTGTCACCGATTTGAAGCGAACCAATGCCATGGTTCAATAGAATGGACCCTCTTGAGCAAAACCCACCCTCATTTGTGTCCCTAGCCCACCCTGGAGCCGAGATATTTGTGTTTTTAGGTCACGATGCAAGATCGCGATCAAAGAATCTCACAGTCAAAGAATCTGCAGGCTTGCAATCAACGATCGTTAGCGAGCCGCGAATGAAGATTTTAACAGCTTATAACACTATTTTTTGACCAATTTGAATGAAACCAAAGGCATGGCTCGATAGATCGGAGCCCCCTGAGTAAAACCCATCCAAGTTTTACTTCAGAAGTGACCCCTGAGCCGACATATTTGAGTTTGTGCGATCGGAAAACTGAAAACAAGATGGCAGACCTTGCGGTCAAAGAATTTTTGAAATTCCTCGGGGACAAAGATTCTTTGATCGCCAGGTGGGATGAGATGGCCAGAACCCCATTCTTTGTTCGTAAAACATACATATAAATGTTCCCATTGACTTATAATGGGAACTTAAAAGTGCCATAACTTTTGAATGCCTTAATATTTTTTCACCAAACAAAAAGCGGCATGTTCGGCCACCAAAGCTCTTTCAAATGAGCCATTTTGCAGAGCAGCATGCCACATGATGGCCGTGCAGGACCACATTCAGAATGCCACAAGGTGCCTCCAAAAATGGATAATTTTGCATTTTTCAGTGCTTTCGTACACAAAGACTGGCACTCCAACCGAAACGCAATTTGGCAAATCAAGAGATCTACCATGCCCCTACGCAAGTACCAAATTTCAGACAAATCTATTGAATGGGTCCAAAGTTATTAACGCCCAAACTTTTGACTTTAGTATGTAACTGACCACTGAACCCCAACTACAGTGGTGCAACCGCGCCACTATAACATATTATGGTAGCACGGTAGTGCTACCATAGTTAGGGTTGAGGAGCCATTTCTATGTTAACCCCCCAAATTTTGCACCTTAATAACTTTGCAACCGTTTGATGGATTTGCCTGAAATTTGGTATACATGATCAAGAACCATAGGCCTTGGCATCTGCCAAGTTTCGTACCGGTCGGCTATACGGCTGCGGAGTTATTAAGCGTGATCTCGTCGGTTCACGCTTTTTCTGGAATTCTACGGTTGCGCTTACAGGTAAATGCGGTTCTGGCTACAAGCCGAAATCTTCAGGGAGCGTGCGGCGGGGTCCCCTATGTCCTTCGAAGATTTGGTGAAAAATATTAAACGGTTCAAAAGTTATTCAAAAAACAATTTCCCATTATAAGCCAATGGGAAAAGTTAACAAAAAGTTCGACAGTGTCGCAAATGCATTTTTACTTTCGCAAATGGGCCTGTTACTTTCGCAAATCCACCATTCTGTTTTCAGTTGGTGATCAGAAAAATGCTTGGCATTTAAATTTGGGACCCTCTAGCAACCTAATTCTTTTTGTATTCACCTAGTCGGACCCTGAGGATGCTAGCCATGTCTTTATTTTGGGGTAAAACACCCCAGAAATATGTTTTCAAAATTTCTGGAAAAAGTACTTTCACAAATTACTTTCATGCTCACGAAAGTGTCATAAAGTTCTACTGAGCTTTCATAGTAATACACAGTAGTTTTCTAGTCTGTGGGAAAATTACAGCAATTCTTTGGCACTGCGCTGCAAAGAGCGGTTAGGAGTTTTGGGCTGAAATTTGGAGGGAATGCAGCCGACATCTCACAGATGTGCCTTTCAGTGTTGTGTTGAAAAAAATATTATGGCAGTGAAAAGTTACGGCACTCAAAGTTGCGTTTGTTCCCATAGGATAACATTATGGCGCCGACGCATTACAGGAATCCTTTGGCACCCTGCTGCAAAATAACGGTTTGGTCTTTTTTCCTGAAATTTGGAGGGAAGACAGCCAACAGCCCACAGATGTGCTTTTCAGTGGTTTGGTGAAATAATATTACAGGGAGGCAAAGTTATGGCGCTCCGAACTTCTCTTTTTTTCCTATAGGATAACATTACGGCGTTAGCCGCGCCTTTCAGGGCCCGTATCTCGGAAACGGTGTGAGATACGGACTTTTTGTCGGAAAAAATGCTTAGCCCTCTAATGGGGGCTAAGTACTAAACTAGCCAGGACAGTCGTAAATCATATGACTTTTAAATTTTTTTCCTACGTCGTACGGTTCCTGAGATATAACCTATTTAGTATTCCAAGTCCTCATTTTCTGCTCCGATACCCATTATTATGCATATATTCTTTGTACTCACTGTCTTTCTTTATGCAGGTTTTGGGGAAAACCAGCCTGTGCCCTTACATTACTGTTAATGTTGCCCTTTCCGCTTGCGGTTCTGTACCCATTTCACTTACCATTGACATCTACGCCACCATGTGCGTTATCCTTTGCGTTTTCATTTGCGCTTGCGTTTCTGTTATTTTTTGCCATTTATGTCTACAGTACTGTTTCTCTTTCTGTTTCACTTTGCGTCACCATTCCCATTGACATTTCCGTTTGCAGGCACCATGTTACTATGTGACAACACATCACCTGGCAGACCGTTCCCGTCTATGCCACCGTGTGCGTTACCCTTTCTGTTCTCATTCGCGCTTGCGTTACCATGTGCGCCACTGTCAGCGCTTCTGTTTGCGTTGCTGTTCCTGTTACTATGCCACAAGACATCCTGCCGCTGCATTACATTCACTATTTCTCGTTATCATTCTCAAAAAGAAGGGAAATTAGAGGTAAAAAACTCTGTTTAATGCATTAGTTAGGGTTGTTCCACAGCGACAAAAGTGAGGAAATTCGGTGTTAGGGTTGAAAACCCCCCTTGGACCCCTCCGCCCCCAACCCGGCACTGGGGTGCGCATTGGCGTCGTCGGTCTAACTCTCACCCCATTCTCCTATACTTCTGCTGCTTTACACATGTCATGGGGTGAGGAGTTAGGGCTGGCGACCAATACGCACCCCAATGCTGTTGGAATGAAAGTGGTGAGAGGGGTCCAAGGGGGTTTCAATCCTAACACTGAATTTCCTCACTTTTGTCGCTGTGGAACAACCCTAACTAATGCATTAAATGGAGTTTTGCCTCAATATATATATATATATATATAAAAGACAACGTACCTCTGTGCGCAAACACTGAGGCAAGGTTTACCCTAAAGGGCATTTGGCTGCAAAGCCAAGTTTCAAGAAAATACAAAATCACACATGCCCACACAATGCAAAGCATCATGGGCTGCATATGCAAATCACCACAGAATGTTATGCTGGTTCAACTTTAAGCAAAATTGCATGGTGCGGAAAGGCCTCTCACACAGTTTGCACAGTCATGCAGCCCATGATGCTTTGCATTGTGTGGGCATGTGCGATTTTGTATTTTATATATATACACACACACACACACATTTATATATATATATACAGTGTATATATATATATATATATAGGTTTCAAAATCCTAGAAACTTCATTGGTCTAAACACATCACTTGACCACTCATTAATATCCCTATATTTAGCAACAGCTGGGTTACCAAACTTCATTGTCTCAAAGTAGTAATGACCTCATGACAAGAAACAAAATCACCGCACTACTGTTTCTTTAACTGAAACTACTCCAGCTAGAAATCTGGCAGTACTCTTGATTGCCAACGCCTGACAACCCCAGACTCTGCTGACTGCTAGAATCTCTTAGTTTTTACACAGCAGCAGCTCTTAGATGAAGTATGTAAGGGGGGAGGTATGAGGTGCCAAAAAGGCCAAATGTCATAGAGGCAGTGCTTGTCATACATTGGTTCATGCAGACTATATTGATTTCTCTAAATAACATGTTAGTTTATATGTCAAATGTATCAGTTTATGCATCAGACATACTGATTTGTGTGAATTAGGAAGGCAGTATAGTGTAGATTTCTATGACTGGCTGACAAGGGAAGTGGATTGGGGGGGGGGGGGCAGAACTGGATGTGGCCTTCCTGGACTTCAGCCAGGCCTTCAACACTGTGCCACATAAGAGGCCTGTAAACAAGCTAGGCACCCTTTCCGTGAACACACCTGGAAACAAGTCTTGACTTATTGAGTCTTTCCAGGCCAAAAACTGTAAAATAAATTAAAAAAGTAAAATAATATTTTTTTTTTAAAGATTACTGTGTGTGATATGCATAGGTTTGTGCTAGAAATGTATTGGTTTGGGGGTGTGGCTTGGACGCTGAAGAAAATGGCGACCTATATCACTGTAGCTCTCTGCGACCTCTCCTGAATCCTACATAACCCGCACCTTTAGCCACCCCATTTCTGCCTCAAAGTACTGTCCTTTAAGGCTATGGTACATACCAGCCTTTACACGCTGCTTCTTATTTTGGTTATGTATCTGGTTTTAGTGAGACATGGCACTGCTCTGTAGTTTTTCTCGGCCTAGCTGTGTGTTCGTCGACCCCCGTCTGAAATGGTGTCAGATTTGTCCTCTTCAAACTCTGACCTAGCCAAGGAAAAGAGTATGTTTGCCTGGCTATTGGAGGAGATGGCCGAAATCTGAGCTACGTGCCATCAAAACCATATGGAATTGCCGCTCTGAGGAACTGTGTGTCTTCTACTGAAATCCAGTTATGACACACAGGCAACAAGATTACTTCAGCTGAAGGCTGTCTATGTCAGCAAGACCACATGACCCGCTACCTGTGGGACAGAGTGGAAAATCTATCCGGAAAACAGGGGTCAGCAAACAATCTTCATTTCTTTGGCTTCCCTGAAGGCTGTGAGAAAAAGTAGTGTAATGGCTTTCTCCAAAGGGTGCTACCAATTTTGCCTCAAACTCAAGGGAGTACCCCTTATGAAACTGAGCATTCGCACCAATCCTTGGTGTCAAAACCCCGGCCTGGCGAGAAGGCTCATCCTATATTGGCCCGTTTCCTCAAGATTAACGACAAAGTCTCTATACTATGTATGGCATGGGAAAGAGGTCTGCTGTGTTGGCAAGGGCATAACATTCAACATTTTTCAGGACTTTTCATATGAACAATGCAGGAAATGGAGGGCATCTGGTGGGGTCAAAAGAAGACTTTACAACTTAGGGCTGAATACACTCTCCGGTACCCTGCCACACTAAGGATCGTGTTTAATGGGGGTTACCAAAGATTTCATTACCCCTGAAGCAGCCGAGGACTTTCTAGGTCATTAATAGTCAGGCAGCTGATCTCGCCAAACACCTCAGTGCAGACCTCTGCCAGTTCCGATGGACACGTCGGAGCTGACAATAGAACCCGGAAGCAGAAGTCCCCGGCCACTTCAGGCAGATGAAGACTGGAAGGTGGTGAACTGTGGAAGGTATCACAAGCCCACACCAAAGGAGCAATGGAAATCAAAAGCAAAAACACTGAAGGACCAATCATTCAAGAATGCCCAGACTAGGAGACGCAGCCACAGCACGGACTCCAGACCATTCTCGGAGGATTCACCCTTCCTTTTAGAATCAAACAAATTCACTGTATTATGATGTCAGCCCCCATCTCTTTTGGCAGATTCCCTCCTCTCTCTCCCTCCTGTGACAGCGTACCTCCCTCCTCCAGACCTCCTTCCAATTTCTTGGACAAAGATTGCGACAACCACGTCCTTGCCTTCAAGTGGTTCATTGGGCCCTGAAGAGGTGTACTGGCCTACGAAACAGGAGGCTCAATTAGTCAACATTGGCAGTGCAGCACAGGCTAATGGATGAATGTCCTAGGATTAGAGGTACTGTTCTTTTTCCTTTCTCTCTCCTCCCCTAATCCTATCCCTTGATGTGTTAATAGTCTGGCACTGAGGTCCACTGTCTCTGCATCTCTACCCAACAACAGACTCAGCCGGGGACCTTCATTCCCATACCATCATTTACTGTTATAACTCAGGGTTCCTCGAAAGTATGGCCACCAACTGTACACTTTGCTGAGTTGTGCTATTCAAGTTGGTCATTTGTTATCGAGTCTTACTTCTTTTTTTTTTCTATTGATAATATAGTTTGTGGGCTGTTTAAAGGCTACAGATTGGGGGGGGCTGTTTTTATTGGGGACGGTGTTATATTACTTAGCAGGGGGTCTATGCAGATTTTCCTCCTTGCATCATAATGTCCAATTGCTCAGAATTTGCTGTCCATGGAGCCAGCCCACCGGTACAGAGGCAGCACTACCGCTTGCAACGCCAATGACCTGAGTTCGGTAGCGAGCTCTGGAGTTGAAGGGCCATCCATGGGGAAGGAGAATTGGGCATCCATGGGACTGCTCTCCTCCGGGGAGGGGAGGCACTGGTGACCAGTGTCAGCCTGACCCCTAACTGCGGCTGGGGGTTAGCACCTTAGGACTGCACTTTGGGGAGGGGGTGGAGGCAATGCAGAAGCCCAGCGTGCTGCATACAGGAGTATGTGCAGCTCAGCCACTGATGTCACTGCATGACACTTCCTACACTCCTACACACCAGAGGAAGAAGTAAGTGGGGGAAAAACATCTACTGGTGGTAGGATGGTGCTCGACCCTCACAGGCTGCGCACCTGACAAGCTGGGCTTACCAGGGCAATTAGTGGATTGAGTCCCTGATGGGGGTTAGGGGGAGCCTGTCAGCCCCACCGGGAGGGGGGGGCAAGCCCTGGGGGTACTGGCTGGCAAGCAAGTCCCAGTGGATGTTGGGGCGATGGGGCTGGGGGTTCCACGGTGAGGGAGAGCCAGCTGGTGGTGGGGATAAAAAGAGTAATTAAAAAAAAAAAATTAGTTGCCACCCAAATGCTTGGTTTTTTGTTTTTGTTTTATTTTTTGTTATTTACAGACCATGCTCAATTGCTCTCCCCCTCCATCACTGGCCACCCTCCATGCAGCATGTGTTCTGTGAAGCAGCTGAGCGCGAGCCTCGGGGAGCAGCCTGCATGTTTTGAGAAGTTCCCTCTTGGCAGTACGCTGCCTCTCCCTACCCAGTCCTTTACGCATGCTCTGAGCCTATATGCACTTGTGTGGCTCTGGCGAGTGCTCGCCTGCAACCTTCTGCAGAAGTCTCCTACCTTTTCTGGACACCAGATTAGTTACTAACAAAAAAGAGACTGAAAGCCTTAATGAGTCCCTCTCACAGAAAACCTGCATTTTTTGCAGTCACGGAGGGAAGTCTGTTTGGAGTCTCACCTTCAGGTATATGTGTGGACTAAGTTCTGTTTCTGAGGTCCTTTCATGGAACTGTTACCCAACGGGGGAGGGAGGGGCTCACAGCAGTACTTTACATGTTCAGATGGAACCTTATCCAGTGATGTCAGTCGCTAAGATGTGAGGTTTATTTGGGCTGGTATACATTTCCTTCCTCCTCCTCAACCCCCCTGCATAGAGAAATTCTGGATAGAATATAAGGGATAGCCATACTCTCCTCCTACTACTGTGCTCCAAATGACTGCAGGGTTCATTTCAGATATTTATCTATGTGGGACACTGACCCACTGGGTATAAAAGTAAGGGTTAAATGAAAAACATTTTTGGGTCATATTGTTCAACCGAGACCAGATTCATAAAACAGCAGTTTAAAACCTCTATAACAGACAGCAGCTTATCCCCAAGGTAGAAGAAAAGGTGGGTCAAAATTACAAACTGTGTGCCAATTTTCCCAATCCCCCACCCAAAAATGAACCCTGGCTGGCTGCCTTCCCAGATACTGAGTTTGCTCTCTCAGAACCTCTACCTGGGTCTCATGATTTTTTGTCTAACACTTTTCTTTTTATCTCTCTCCTGCCTCATCATCTTTCTTGGGACCCTCCCCCACTGGTTGAGCAAATGGACCCTGAGAAGAGGGCACAGCTTTTTTTTTTTGCATCATACCTTCCCCTGCCTCTCCACACCTTGATACCGTCTTCCTACTGGTGGTGGACCTCCTCTCCATGGCGACACAAAAGGCTACATTTCTGCCTTTTCTATGATTTCTTTACCTCACCTCATTCTTTCCTTTTTAGGATACTGTCATTGAGGCACAGGTCAGGAAGCATAGGGAAGGCCAGAAGCAGTTGTAGAATTCACCAAAAATATTTATTTACAGTGGCAGAAACATAAAACAAATAAACTTGTTCATAATAACTATATACAGAGGCAAAATAAAATAAAGTTTTCTTTCAGTGTCTGTGTCTCTTTTTCTTCTAATCTTCTTGCAGTTGCAGCTTAGCACTTATAAGTCCTCTCAACCCCCACTTGTAACAAGCATCCTGTTTCTTGTAAGTTTCAGGAGCTGCTAGAACACAGTGTGCTTGCTTGAGACCCCTTTTGCAGCTTTTGCAAAAGGCTGGAAGATTTGCACTCAAGTAACCTCTGGAGTTTTGCACTAGCTTTCTGCAACCATCTCAAAATATCATTATATACATTTCAACAGTAATGCTATACATTTTCCAAACAAAAGTGATCCCATTATCAGTTGCATTTTCATACAAAGATTTGCACATATTTTTATATCAGTTGATATAGATATGAAAGGGAGAAAAACAGACAACAAGAGAAAACTGAGAGACATCGAGAGGCAAAGAACTGTGAGACTGTTCGGGTTGATCAAGTCCGAAGTCTCACAGGAAAATTTGGTTGCGCAACCAGACAGAGGAGAGGCAGAAAAGGAAAGATCCTTGCATTTAAACACTTTCTCCATAACAAATGGGACAGCGTCCTATTTTACCCTGTCACATACACCCCACTTCCTTAAGAGGGAACCTGTTCTATTAGGCAGGTTTCCAAAATTTTTTATTAATTCTTTACCAACATTTGCTGCTTTCAGATATTAAGCACGTGTCCATTATCAGATTTTTTTTTAACAGTACAGGAAACAGTAAAGTTGAAACTTTTACATTTGTTTTTCAACCTTTAGAACCCTCAATTCCTGATCCACATCTTGACAGAAAATCAGCATTGCAATTCTCTTTACCAGATTTGTGTATTACCGTGAATTTAAATGGCTGTAATGCCAGGTACCATCGTGTGATTCTGGAATTTTTATCTTTCATTTGACAAAGCCAACAGAGAGGATTCTGATCTGTTACAAGAACAAAATCAGTTCCTAGCAAATAGAATTTGAGGAACTCCATGGACCACTTTGCTGCTAAGCACTCATTTTCGATAGTAGAGTATCTTTTCTCTCTGTCATGCAATTTCCTACTTATGTATAGGATAGGATGTTCTGTCCCATCTACATTTTGACTTAGGACTGCACCTAAGCCTACCTCTGATGCATCTGTTTGTAGCAAAAATGGTTTCTCAAGTCTGGGCTCAGGAGCTGAACATAATGCAGCCTTTATGGCTTGAAAAGCTTCATCACACTCCGAGGTCCATTTTACATTATTTGGGTATCGTTTTTTTCGTGAGTTCAGTGAGGGGAGTAGCTAACTCAGCAAAGTTGGGAACAAATCTCCGATAATAACCAGCCAGCCCTTAAATGACCTAACATGTTTCTTTGTTTTAGGTACAGGGCTGTTAGCTACAGCTTCTATTTTAGAAATCTCTGGCTTAACTTCTCCATTTCCCAACACATAGCCCAAATATCTGGTTTCCTGCATGCCCAATGCACATTTGGTAGGATTAATAGTCAGACCTGCAGTTTTGATAGCTTGGACAACTGCTTGTAGGTGTTTCAGGTGGCTTTTCCAGTCTGGACTGTGCTCCACGACATCATCCAGGTATGCAGCACAGTAACCGGTATGAGAGGATAAAATGACATCCATGTGCCGTTGGAATGTAGCTGACACACCATGTAAACCAAAGGGCATGGTGGTGAACTGACAGAATCCTATAGGAGTGGCAAATGCAGTTTTATCTCTGGATTCTTTAGCTAAAGGTATTTGCCAGTAACCCTTGGTGAGATTGAGGGTACTGATATACTTTGCAATCCCCAGTCTTTCCACCAAATCATCTATTCTGGGCACAGGATAACTGTCAAATTCTGACACTTGATTGTTTCCTAAAATCAAGGCAGAGTCTAACGCCCCCTTCTTTTTTGTTTACAATTACCATGGGAGATGACCAAGCACTCCTCAACTCCTTTATGATACCCAATTCTTTCATTTTTTGTATTTCCTTAATCACATCAGCTCTTAACCGTTCTGGTAACCTGTATGTCTTTTGCCTAACAGGGAGAGCATTCCTTGTCACTATTACGTGCTCAACCCCTTTTGCTCGGCCTGGTACCGTGGAAAAAGCACTGTTAAATGTCTTTAGCACATTATGAATGTCTGCAGTTTGTTCTGAGGTTAAGGAAACATTCACCTTTACAGCATCAGCGTTTACAGTTTGTTCCAGTCTATCATAAGTTACATCAATATCTTCCTTATCAGTCTCTGGTAAAACTAGCAAAGCAGCTTTTGGCATTTTTTCAACCCATTTCTTGAGGAGGTTAGCATGGTATATCTTAGTAGGATTTTTCATGTCAGGGGTCTCAATCTCGTAGTTAACAGTGCCAGTACATCTAAGAAGTTCATAAGGCCCTTGCCACTTCATTAATAGCTTCTACTGCTCCCCCGCATCTGCCTTTCCCCTTTGTCCAACCTTCCCTTTACCCCAACTGTGTGCCAGCATCTTGAAGCTGCATTCCAACTCGCCACAACCCTCTCCATTAAGAAATGCCTCCTAGCCTCCCCCCTCCAGTCTTAGACTTGTGTACCTTTGTGTTTTGGTTTCCACTAAGCTTACATAAATGAACTTCAGGTAATACAAAAGACACCGACTAAGCTGGGTCCTTTCAAATGGGAACTTCTAAATTTACTCCTGTCTGATGAAACCGCATCCCATGCACTGTCACTTGACAACTGCACCCCTACCCAACCCAACCCTTGTACCATCTGATCGTGGTACTTCTGCCCCCTAAGGTCCCATAGAAACATAGACATTAATGGCAGATAAGGACCGCAAGGCCCATCCAGCCTGCTTATTTTTTTCTACCTTATGAATGTGCCATAGGCCTTTACTCTGTCAATGGTCTATCTATTCATACTCATCAGTATTGCTCCCTTATGCCTATCCCATGCCTGTTTGAAGCCCTGCACTATATTCATATCCACCACTTCCTGAGGTAGGCCGTTCCATGCATCCACCACCCTTTCTGTGAAAAAGAACATCCTCACATTATCCCTTAATAGGTCTCCCTCTAATCTCATGATGTGTCCTCTTGTCCTGCTATTTTTCTTATATTGAAACATGTTAGACTCTTTCACTTTGTTAATGCCCTTCAGATATTTGAATGCTTCAATCATATCACCTCTCTCCCTCCTTTGCTCTAGGGTATGCCCATTGAGCTCCATTAATCTGTCCTCATATGTTTTCTGATACAGACCCTGCACCATTTTGGTTGCCCTTCTCTGAACTGCCTCCATTTTGTTAATATCCTTGTGCAGGTGAGGCCTCCAGTACTGTATGCAGTACTCCAGATGGGGCCTTACCAGTGTCTTGTAAAGAGGGATTATTAACTCCCTCTTACAATTTGTGATACCCCTACTAATACACCCTAATATCCCTCTAGCCTTACCTACTACTATTAGGGTCACTCTGGACGGACGTGTGACAGTTCCCCATGCGGAGGATTATTCTTCACTCACAGTAGATGCCGGCATTTGCTCCGGATCCCTTTCCATCCCCAGTAGGCCATGTGTTCTGGTAAGCATAGCCGCCCTGGAGGTGGCTGAGTGTAACAGTTCTCCGCTTCCTGAGGTATGCAGACATTAGCAGCCCAAGTCACCTAGCACCTGGTATCTCCATGGGTCTGGAGATGAACACCCTTGACTTTGAGGGGTGGGGGTGGTGGAGATGTTTGCAGGGTTCACTATTTTCCCGTACATTGTCCATGGTTTCTATGGCTCACTGGGCCCCCCCCCCCATATGTATAACGTTTGTTTATTGATATGGTGGTAGTTCTTAACTTATAGTTCTCTACCAGACCGACCAGTTTTATTTGTGCAATTGTTCATAGTTACTCAGTCTTGCATGGACTGCACCAGAGAACTGTGGGAGGCATTCTGCCTCTGTTACATCTACTAAGGTCTGATTTCAGTTTCACTGCCCCTCTGTTTTACTATGGCTCACTTAGTGTATACCTTTGGTACCTGGAATGTAAGGGGTCTAACCCATCCTATAAAAAGGAAAGCTATCCTCACGCACTTGAAAAAGTTAGGTCCTGGGGTAGCTGTTTTGCAAGAAACCCATCTTATTTGACTGGGTGAGCATGGAGCTCCATGCCATCTTCAACAGCGAGAAAATGGGGGTATCAATACTGTTTAACAAGTACTCACCATGGAAAACTTTACGCCACAGATCAGATCAGAAGGCCGATGGATATTAGCTGATATTAAAACTCCCAATACACAGTTCTTAATAGGTGGGGTATATGGACCCAACGCAACAGATGCCAACTTCTTCAATGACTTAGTGCATTTCCTGGGGAGTTTACCACATGCATTCTTCCACTCCTAACAGGGGGAGACTTTTATCTGCCTCTAGACGGGGTGCTAGGCGGGAGTTCATCTACAAGCCTTTAACTCAGCCCAGCAGCCAGAGCGCTCCACTCCCTCTTAAATGAGTATGGCCTTCCAGATGGCTGGAGACTACTCAACCCTGCTGCACATGATTATTCTATTTTCTCCACGGCCCATAAGTCCTACAGCCATTTCAACTACTGGCTTCACTCCTCCTCTCTTAAGCAGTCCCTGTTCAAAGTGGAAAATGGGACCACTGTCCTTTCTGACCATGTTCCAGTTTCCATCACTTTAATTAGCCACCTCAGCCTCGACCAAGTCAGTGGCGATTAGACCCCCGTTTGCTAAACAATCACAACTTTCAAGCCTTAGTATATAGTGAGACTCAATTTTACTTTCAGCTAAATAGTGCAAAAGAGACCAAACACACTATGCTGTGGGAGGCCTACAAGGCCTATTTAAGAGGATTTATAATTGCTTTTGTGGCACTTAGCGGAAAGAGTGTGAAAAGAAAGAAAGGCAGTTGCTGGAGGAAATCAGATCAAGAGAAGAGGCTTTTAAGCAAGGTAAAGATACCTCCGAACAGAATTTACACTCAATAACCTACCTTAAATACAAACTTAAAGTGACATTGTGAATTTATTTATTTTGAGTAACACTTGCATGTCGGAAGCCGATGTTGGCTAAATTGTTTTGAGATGCATCTTACATTTTAATTCCACTCCTGTATGAAAGTGGAAGGGATCATAATTTGACCACTACAAAGCAGCCAGCTGATCCCTTCACTCCCCGATTGCTCAGATCTGCCCCCGTGCTCAGGCATGTAATGACCTGTGCCCAGGGAAAGTGTGGAAGCACGCCCCATTAAAATCAATGGGGGTCACTTTTAAGTCAGTTTTTTCACATAAAAAATGGCCAGTTTGAGATTAATGAAGGGCACCGCTTGACTAACAAAGGCTATCTTACTCCAGTGGTGCCCTTCATTAATCTCAAACTAGCAATTTTTTATGTGAAAACAAAAACTTAAAAGTGACCTCCACTGACTTTAATGGGAGTGCACTCCTGCACTCTCCCTGGGCACGTCATTACGTGCCTGAGTGCAGGGGTCAATCTGAGCAATCTGGAAGTGAAGGGATAGTACAGTTACGTACGAACTTACTGTAACAGTAAATCTGAGAGCGGATCGCTTGCAGCAGGCCACATCTATGGAACTACAGCCACCAGGCACAACGACCACATAGAAACTTTTCTAGCTAGCAATCTACCAGGGAGCCACCCACTCTGATGTCAGCCTATCATATAAGAGTGGGTGGCCCCCTCGCCCTCCTCAGTTCTCCTGCAGGAGGCCATAAGCCATGTAGTCCCAGCAGAGGGAACCGAGGAGGAACCAAAGGGTCCTGCCAAAAAGAAAATAATTGAGAAAGAGGTACAGACACAGAAAGACCTCCCAGGTCCAGAGGGAAGGAGGAAGGGACGACATGGCCTGCTGCAAGAGATCCCCTCACAGATTTACTGTTACAGTAAGTTCTTCCATAACTGCACTATCTGGCTAGGCCAAAGTTGGCCCTACGCCTAGAGGCAATGTCCAGATCATAGTGCTTGCTAAAGGTGTGGACAGTACTCCAGGTAGCAGCTGCACAAATCTCTGCAGCGGACACATTCCAGAAACAGGCAACAGAAGTGGCCATGCCTCTGGTGGAATGGCCACAAACAGTGCCAGGAAGATCCTTGCCATACTTCCTATAGCAATAAATAATAGGGTTGGGATTTGGACAAGCACTGTTTAGAAAGAACAGTTACGTAAGAACTTACCATAACAGTAGATCTTCGAGAGAATCTCTTGCAGCAGGTCACACCTTAGGAACCTTAGCTGTCAGGCACAAGGATCACATGGAAGCTTTTTCGCAAGCAGTCTAACTGGGGCCACCTACAGCGACATCACTATGTCGACGTCCCCCTATATAGCCGTGGGTGGCACAGGGCCCCCGTCAGTTCCCCACCGGAGATCATCCTGTAAGGACATGCCTCCAAGGAAACCGAAGGAAGGCCCCGCCAGAAGGAGTATGAGGAGCCAAAAGGTCACCATCCTAGAGAAGACAGCCCAGGAAAAATGAAAGGGGGAAGGAGGGAGAGACGGCATGGCCTGCTGCAAGAGATTCTCTCGAAGATCTACTGTTAAGACAAGTTCTTACGTAACTGTTCTATCTTCTTTGAGGATATCTCTTGCTGCAGGTCACACCTTATGATCGAGTCCCTAGCAATATTTCAGAGGAGACTAGGATGGCAGACAATCATCTAGGAAAGGAGGCCCTGCAGTACAGCTGGGCCGAAATTAGCCTTCCTGAGGAGGTTGTGGGGGTCTAAAACTGTGGGAGAAATCAAGAATGCATGGGACAGACATAAGGCAATTTTTGTGGGGGGTAGGAAGAAATAGGCTGTTGGTTAAATAGGATCTGCAACTTACCCTGTAGGCAGGGAAATGGGCAGACTAGGTGGGCCAAGTGGTCCTTATCTGCCGTCAAAGTCTATGTTTCTAGCCCATCTCCTAGAGGCGATGTCCAGACTGTAGCGTTTTGTAAAAACATGGACAGTACTCCAAGTAGCTGCAGCACAAATTTCTGCTGCAGAGACGCCCCTAAAGCAGGCAACTGAAGCTGCCATGCCCCTAGTAGAGTGGCCCATAACAACCCCAGGAAGCTTCTTACTATACTTCCTGTAACAAAAAATGATGCAGTTGGCCAACCATCTGGACAGGAACTGCTTCGAAACTGGTGTGCCCTCTTTCCCAGGGCAAAAGAAACAAAAAGCTGCAAGGACTTTCTGGAGTCCTTCATATGGGTAACGTAATAATGCAGAATTCTATGTATATCTAAAGTGTGGAGCAAGGCTTCCCCTGGAGTGGCTTGCTCCAGGAAAAAGGCAGGCAGGTCGATGGACTGATTGAGGGTAAACTCATACTCCACCTCTGGCAAAAACTTAGGATTAGTATGCAAAGACACCCTGTCTTTGTGGAAAATCAAATAAGGCTGCTCACACATGAGGGCCTGCAGCTCAGATATCCTACAAACAGAAGTAATAGCAGCTAAAAATAATGCTTTCCCATGACAGAAAGTGCAGCTCGCACATTGCGGCAGGCTCAAAAGGAGCCAATGTAAGTTTCTCCAAAATAAAATTCAGGTCCCAGGCCAGGACAGGATTGCAGACTGGGGGCTTCAAACGCAGGATGCCTCCAAGGAAAGTACAGGCCACATCCAGCTGGGCTACTGTACGGTCCTCAATGGGCACAAGGAGGCTGATATGGACCACAGGTGCACCTTAAGGGAAGAATATTTGAGGCCAGCATCTGACAGGGACAGCAGATACTCCAGGATCTGGGTCACTGGACAGGTGAATGGGTCCAGATGATGAGAAGCTGCTCACAAAGCAAAACACTTCTACTTCATGGAGTAAGTTGCTGTAGTCGTGCTTTAATAGGTTTTCAAAATCGATCCACTAGCGAAATGGAGCTGTGACAAGAACCATTTGTTCTGGCTCATCTGTCAACTGATCCCACTGGACTCTGACTGTCCATGGAGGGATTCTCATATGGAGGTGGGCCAGTGGCACAGTCACTATGGCCATAGCCATAAGACCCCGGAGCCTTAGCATTGTTCTAGAAGAGACATAGTGGCTCCTGTATACCATCTGTGCTTGGGCAATAAGATTGTTTGCTTTGTCCTGTGTCAGGAAGCACATCCCTTTTCTGTGTCCGAGACTGCCTGTATGTACTACAGTCTTTGGCAGGAGGTTAACACAGACTTTGGTATATTCACTGTGATCCTCAAGTCTTCAAACAACTGCCTTGTCTGAGACAAAGTGTGTAGCACAGTTTCACTGGAGCTGGCATTCAAAAGCCAGTCATCAAGATAAGAGAACTCATACAGGCCTTCCCAGTGAAGGGCTGCTGCAACTACTGCCAAGCATTTTTTTGTGACCCATGGTGTAGAAAACAAGCCAAAGAGAAATACCCTGACCTGGTAATGTTCTCCCTCCAGGAAAGTGGAGGTACTGCCTGTGGGGTTTCCTGATCCTGACATGAAAACTGAGATCCCTGAGATCCAACACAGTACGCAGATCTCCTGTCCATTTTGGAACCAGGAAGTATCTGGACTAGAACCCTTTGTTTCTCTGTCGAGGAGGAAGTGGTTCTATATCACCTTTTTGGAATGATGACACAGAAGGGACAAATGGCCCAGAAGATAACAGGAAGGAGGCAGAGGATGATCTGGAGGTGACCAATAAAAAACGAGTGCCAAATCAGGGCGCCCCATTACTTAGGATATCCTGGGGCCATCCTGATTTTTAAACTTGTCTGCCGCCATTCTTTCCCGCTTGGTAAGCAAGCCCTGAACTAGCAGCTGATCCGATCTCCCCTTTTTTCTCTATAAATCCCATTTAGTAAAACACAGTAAAAAAACATAAAATTAATTCAGCAGCATTTACTAAAAAATTGCAGCCATGTTCCAAATCTGAGAAAAACTTCTACAAGTGAGAGACAGAGCGCTAGCTACGGCATCGCTACGGTGCACAAGTGGAGCAGCACTTTCTTTGCTTTCTGTACAGCAGATGGATGTCCATCTGCGATATGGAAAATGAAGAAAGTACCACTCCTCTCACTAAGCATACCACCTTCAGTGCTTCCTGACAGCTCACCCAGTCAGCGCGCCACCCTCCTCTGTCCATCCAGTCACCTGCTGACTACCTGAGGCAACAACTGCTGATTTTAAATTTAAAACTAAAAACACAACAGAATGCTGCTATTCATCGGGCGGGGAGTGGGGGGCAGACTGTTACTTGTTTCTCCCATCCCTTGATCTCTGTTTCATCAGTGACATTTTCTGTAATCTGTCACAGAAGTGGTCACAGCTGTACTCGTGTCCGCTACCTTCCTCGCTCGCTCTGCTCTATTGTTCACGGAAATATAAAACCATACATTTGAATAACTAAACAAAAAAAAAAGACAGTAAAACAAAAGGAAGCATTTTCACTATTTTCAACTGTGTGTGTGTGTGTGGGGGGGGGTTACCATGCAACCATCTCCAAAACTCACAACTACAGAGGGTCTAGTAGGACAAAAGTCCATAACTCAACCCCGCCCCCAAAAAACAGCATTGTAATGCAGACGTTGGAACTATTTTATAACAAAATAAATGAAACAACCTGAGAATTTAACATTTAAACATAAACTTTTTTTACAAACATATATAATACTGTTGCCCATTTTCTAAGTGCAATAATACCCTCCAGGGTGGGTGGTATTGTGCTACACTAGACCTTCCAGGGACTATAAGGTCTTCCGCCTGCAGTGTTGGGCCTCATTACGCCCTTGGGTGGTCCGGTGTAGCCCAATACTGCCCACCCTGGAGACCCTGGAGGGTATTATTCCTTACATATTCCTCCTCTAAATACTCCTCTAAAACCACAAGGTCAGGATTATATTCAACTTCACCATCGACGTCTCTATCAACAATGGGAGTGACAGAATGCACCGTCGACGCTGGCAGCGGCTAACAGGAAGGAATCTGCAGTATGCAAGCAGAAGTCGTTGATGAGGGCTGCGAAGCAGGAGGCCCCATTGGTGGAATAACTGCCAGTATTGGTAGTTCAGGTAGAATGCATCTGATCATTTCTGAGAACGACATCAGAACAGCCTGAGAGTCGACAGCACCCTGTAAAGGGGCTGGGATTATTTGTGTTGATGGGCATTGGCCCAATGATGATGGCGTCCAACTGTCCACATAGTAGGTACGGCAATACCTAAACCTAGCCCCAACCTTGGTGTCTCATTGACGGTCAGTGGGCTGTAGTTGATGCCACCAGATCAGGTGATGATGCAGTAGAGTTACCTTGTCTCAATGGTGACCGACACCTCGCCGACAAAGCAGACCTTTCTGTCTATGTTTATGCTTGTGGTCGGACAACAAGGAGGGTTGCGACAACAGCCATTCCTTATCCTGATCCTTCAACTTTGGGGACCGCTTCTTAGGCGATGGTGAGGAAGACACTGCTCTGGGCACTGCTCCTTCTCCATGGCTTTCAAAGTTTTGAGAAGGAGAACATTTTCTAGAGCTTTCTTGCTGCACTTCCTTGTAGCCTGGTTGAAGCATGACAAAAAACATTCACCATCTTGCTCCTTCAACTTTGGTGGCCCCTTCTCGGCCAACAGTGAGAGAGACACTGACTTTGAACCCTGTTCCTGCTCCATGGCTTTCAAAGTATTGAGAAGGAGAACATTTTCTAGAGCTTTCTTGCTGCATTGCCTTGTAGCATGGCTGAAGTGCTGGCAAATCTCACAAGTCCTTATGTTGTGAAAGACCCAGACAGCAAACACAGACTGTGCATGTGTCTTCTTGGTAAATGTTTTCTCTGTACTTCAAATACAGAAAGTTTGGCAGCACGCAGAGATAATGAAATAACACTTGTAAAACAAAAGAATAAACACCAACAGCAGGTCCGACAAGGATGATGAATGGCGGGAAACGAACTGTGAAGTAATGGGGCCACCCACACTTATATAGACACAGACATGGGATTTTATAGTGGCCGGCCCCAGCTAGCAAATGTTTCCATGTGGTCCCAGCGCCAAAGGCTACAGTTCCAAAGGTGTTGCTTAATGAAGGAGAGATCCTCGAAGATGATCTATACTGATTCGATGTGCATAAAGCACAATGAATTGTGTGCATGTGAACATACAGGTACTTTGGTTTGGTGTGTGTGAAGCATACTGGATGTGCATATGAACCACAGGTATTTTGGGTTGACGTTTGTGAAGAATATTGAATTGTGTGCCTGAGAACTATTCTGGTTGTTGCTCCACTCAGTTCAAAAACTGTGAGTTGAGTTTATATAAATCTGGCTCCCAAATCATGATGAAACCACCCAATTTTACAAATGATCGTAGTGCTTTCGGCCTAATACTGCCTTTTTATGTCAGAAAAAGCTAATATTTCTACGAACATGCAGCTAGCACCCCTTATTCTGCAGCTGCCCCTCACTTCCACCCTTCCCCTTCATAGACCCTCCCCCTTGTCCTGTCCCATCCCCTTTTGAGGCAGTCCACTGTGCTACTGGATACCACTTCTACAGGTAACGCATTCCACCCAACGACCCTCTTTGTAAAAAAGTGTCTCCTCATCTCCCTCCTGAACCTTCCTCCCTCCAGTCTCATATCATGGCCTCTGGTGTCCCTCCCCTCCCTTACTTTGAACAGCCCCTCTGTACCTGTCTTGTTTATTCCTTTCATGTACTTAAAGGTTTCAATCATGTACCCTCTGTTCCTCCTCTCCTCCAGCGAGTACATGTTGAACTCCCTCAGCCTCCTCTCGTATGATAAGTCCCCCAGCCCCTTGATCATCTTTGTCGCCCTGCGCTGCACCCTTTCCAGTAATTTAATGTCCCTCTTCAGATATGGGCGCCAGTACTGCATGCAGTACTCCAGGTGTGGTCTAACTAATGACATATACAGCGGCAGAATCACCTCCTCCCTCCTCAAGGATATACCCCTTGCAATACAACCCAGCATTTTGTTGGCCTTTGCGGCTGCCTTCCTACATTGTGCCAAGTATTTCTTTGGCCCTGTAATGAGCACCCCCAGATCCTTCTCCTCCTCTGTCTGGGCTAGCTGCACTCCCCCCAGCTGGTAACTTCTCTTTGGGTTCTTCATCCCAAAATGCAGCACCTTGCACTTTTTAGCATTAAACCCCAGTTGCCAGGTGTCTGACCAGGTTTCAAGCTTTGCCATATCATCCTGCAACCCCTGCCATTCCCCTAGGTCATTCACCACTGCTCCTACCTTGGTATCATCAGCAAACAGACTGATCTTGCTCTTGATGTCCAATAACATGAATGTAGCTATTCTTCTGAAAGCACAGTTTGCTAACAGCAAACGCTAGTCAAATCTAGTTCCCTGATAAAGAGAAATGGGACTAGTTATGGGATCATTTCCAAACTCAGGTCGCCAGTATCATGGGCGGTAGCACTACTGCTGAGCAGGCGGGCCGGCCAAAGAAGAAATTTTTCTTACAGGATACCTAAACCCCGTTGTTTAACAGATGAAGATTTAGAAAATGACTTCATAGCCTTTTAAAGGAAAGTCGGTTGTTTACATTAATGTTGAAACTGCACTTATTTAATGAGGATAAATGCGGTTTCATAACATTTGAAAAATGTAAACAAATGCCTCTGCCTGTTGAAATTTCCCTTCCTGACTATCCCTGAAATTCCTGCCTATGTGCAATGTGATGACGTCAAAGAAGAGACTGCTAGCCAGCCCAGTGGCATGGAGGGCTGAAGCACTGGGTGCCTTACCTCCTGTCACGCTGGCGATCTGGGTTCAGGCATAGACTCGGGTTGCTCGGGGACTGGCGGGGACAGGAAGGATTGAGCATCCCTAGGACAGCTCTCCTTCCTTGGTGAGGGGGGTTAGTGTGGCGCACTGTTTGCCTGACACCCTGCGGTGGCTAGATGCCACCACGCAAGGGAAGGGCTCTCTTGTTCAGGACACCGGGGATGCCTCAACGAAAGTGAAGCTTGGACATCACATCCATTTCACGTCCACTGGACCCCAGGGGAGAAAAACAGGTGGAAAATATGGGGGCTGGGGTACATGAAGCCTTCCCCGAGAGAGCACTAACAGCTCGCCAGGTCCCTGAATTGGTGAGGGGGATTGGGACGGCTGATGCTCATGGGACAGGCTGATACGGCTGCCCAGTCTGCCAGGGAGCAGAAAAACCTCTACGGAAGAAAGAAAAAAAAAATGAAGAGACTGCTTCAGCAGCCTTTCAGAAAGGAAACACAGGTCTACATATAAAACCATCATGTAATGTGTGCTACTTTGATGAAAACATAAAAAATCATCACTTAGCCTGTGTATTATTTACATCAGTACATTGATTATGTGATGATTTTTAACATTTTGAAAAGAAAAATTGTGTAAAACCAAATGTCCCCATCTGTTTCTGTGTGTGTTGACTACCGAATGGCTTGCCCTGTGTTCCACCCACCCAATTGTTCCTCCTTCCCTTTACAATGATCGTAGTCAAATGTCAAAGTCATAACTTAAAGCAGCAGTATTTGATACTGAAATCTAGATAGAGTACTTTTCTGATTAAAGTTATGCTTATTTTTAACACAGTACCAGCTTTTACTCAGTGTTATTCAGTTTATTTTTGTGTGTTTGTGTGTTTTGTACCTACTTGTTCAGCACACACCATCGCTTGGTTTGCCATTACACTCTGATGTACGGAGGGGGAATGCTCAGTTCTTGTGCAGCACCCTTGACTGAGCATAACTGTATTCTGTAACCTGTCAATCGTCTGCGTGTGCATTCACAATCTGCATCTCCTCAGGGCTCTGTAGTGATGGAGACTAAAGTACAGTTATGTAAGAACTTACTGTAACAGCAGATCTTCGAGAGAGGTTCCTGCAGTAGGTCATCACATATAGGACTGAGACCCTGGCGTCAGAACTGCACAGCAAACTTTTCCAGCAATGCCTGGCGGGGGGCAGTCCACCCAGCATCACATGACGGATGTCAGCGTGACCCTATATAGTGGGCGGTCCCCACAACCGCTTTCCAGTTCTCTCGCCGGAGATACAAGGAGGATAAGACAGAAGAAAGGATGAAATCCTGGAGCCCAGTTCAGAATAGGCTGAAAAAAATGCAGAAACTGGAGGAAGGAGGGAGGGAAAAGGTGACCTACAGCAGGAACCTCTCTCGAAGATCTGCTGTTACGGTAAGTTCTTACTTAACTGTACTATCTTACTTTGAGAGGGTTCCTGCAATAGGTCATCACATATAGGACTGAATCCCAAGCAGTCGCTCTCAGAGAGACCGAGAGAGTCATGGGAGGAGCAGGAGCAACTGAAAGAACAGAACAGGATCGGCCTAAGAGAGTAGGCCCTGCAGAACGGCGAGGCCAAAACCGGCCCTACATCTAGAGGCAATGTCCAGACTATAATGCTTCATGAAGGTATGGACTGAACTCCAGGTTGCTGCAGCACAGATTTCTGCTGCAGAAACATTCCTTAGGAACACTGTAGAGGTAGCCATACCTCTGGTAGAGTGACCTCTGACTTCCCCTGGAAAAGGTTTGTCATGCTTCTGATAACAGAAGCGGATGCAGTTAGCAAGCCACTTTGCTAGACACTGCTTAGATATTGCCGATCCCAAGAATTTGGGGGCAAAGGAGACAAAAAGCTGATCAGACTTTCTGGATTCTTTGGTTTGGTGGACATAACACCTCAGGATCCTATGTACGTCCAAAATGTGAAGGACAGCCTCCCCCCATTCGAGTGAACAGGATAATAAATTGGGAATTCAACCATCTGATTTAAGGTGAACTCAGAAACCACCTTGGGAAGAAACTCAGGATTTGTATGCGGGACTGCCAGGTCCTTGTGAAAAATCAGATAAGGCTCCATATGCATCAAAACCTGAAGCTCAGAAATCCTACAAGCAGAAGTAATGGCAACCAAAAATAGCACCTTCCAGGAAAGGTAGCACATGTCACAGCTCATCGCTGGTGCAAAGGGAGGAAGCATAAGCTTCTCTAACACAAAATTAAAATCCCAAGGTGGGGTGGGGTTACGGATGGGGGGTTTAAGATGGAGGATCCCTTTCAAAAAGGTCTTAGACATCTCCAACTGTGCCATGGGTTTCCCCTCCTCCAACACACGGCAGGTGGATCTTAAGGGATGAATAAGACAGACCAGAATCAGACAGGTGCAACAGATACTCCATAATCTGGGGAGTTGAGCAAGTAAAGGGATCCCATCCTTTAGACGCCGCCTAAATGGAAAAACGCTTCCATTTCATTGCATAGGTGGATCTGGTGGAAGTTTTCCTCACCTCCACTAGGACCTGAGTGACCTTCTGGGAAACCCCAAAATGAGACCTAATTATGTCTGAAGGAGCCACGCATGAAAATGCAGGGTCCTGAGTCCCAGATGTACCAGCCTGCCTTGATCCTGAGTCAACAGATCATACCAGAGAGGTACAGGAACTGGGGGTTCTACTATGAGCTGCTGCATTAGCAGAAACCAGATTTGCCTCAGCCAGAGCGGAGCTATCAGGATCATCTGTGCTCCCTCTGCCTGGAGTTTGAGAAGTACTCTCTGCAGAATGGGAAAGGGAGGAAGATGTACAAGAACTTCCCTGTCCAATAGAGCAACAACGCGTCATGCCAGAAAGCACCAGGCTCTGGTACGAGCGAGCAGAAGCTGGGAAGCTTTGCGTTGAATGGGGAGGTGAACAGATTTATGTCTGGGTGACCCCACCTCAGAAAGAGAGAGTCTGCTACGGTGAGGGACGATGTCCAACTGAGGCTGTCCGCCAGGACATTGCAAACTCTTGGAACGTGCATGGCTGTGAGAAGCAGGTCATGCTGGACTGCCCAGTTCCACACCTGCATCGCCTCCCTGCATAGGGGGTACAATCAGGTGCCTCCCTGCTTGCTGATGTACCTGACCACCGACATGTCTGTCTGGACCAACAGTGTTTCCTTTGATAGGATGAACTGAAAAGCCTGAAAAGCATAAAGGACTGCCCTCATCTCCAGGATGTTGATGTGGAGAGACATCTCTTTTTTTTCATTCCTGTTTTTCCGCCTTGGTGGAGCAGACCCCTGCAATTTCCAGCCGCCGTCATCTGCACCCCGAGACCCGGTCATGCGCGCAGGCCACACGAACCCACACACACAGGGTCGGGCCAACATCGCACCATACCCTGGTTAGGCGCTCTCTTGGGTCCGGGGGCGCGGCCATCAGCCGCAGAGATCACCCCCCACTAGTTTTTCCTCTGGTTTTTCGCCCTTTAGAGTGCGGGCGTGCAAAAATGTCAGGCACAGCATGCCGACGTCTGCCGCACTCCGCCCCGTTGCTGGCATCCCTCTGGTAGTGCCCCTGGTAATCACCAGGGGCCGCTACAGAGTGGTGGTACCCTGGATCCCTCCCCGGGATAGGAGTGCAGTCCTCCAGATGATCAATCCTATCCCTCCCCTGCTGACCCGATGGCCCGGGCTCGAGTCTGAACCCGGGTTACCAGTGTGGCACGAGGTGCGGCATCCGGCGCTTCAACCCTCAGCACCACCGGGCCATGGAGAGACATCTTTAACTGGGACCCTGAACCCTTAGTCCAGTGGTCCCCCAAGTAAACCCCCCTCAAGCCCAGACAGGAGGTGTCTGTAGTGAGGGTCCAGAGAGGAGTAGGACTTCTGAAAGGAAGACCCCAAGACAGATTCAGGGGATCTAACTACCAGAGGAGATTCCTCTTGAGTGCACTGGAGACTACAACCATGTGGTCTAAGTTGCCCAAGTGTTGATCCCATTGAATGTGCAGCGTCCACTGGGTGATCCTCATATGCAACCTGGCAAAGGGGACCATGGAGATGGAGGCCACCATCAGGCCTAACAGCCGTAACAATGCCATGGCCGGAAGAAATCTGGAAGAGGCCACTAGGTTGACCTGCTCTCGAAGAGCCTCCGCCCTGTCTGGGGGAGAAAGGCCCTGCATCAGACCATGTCTAAGATAGGTCTGATGTACTGAAGGTTCTGGGAGCAGGTAAGAATCAACTTGGGGAGACTGAGCGTGATCCCCAGTCGCGAAAAGAGGTCCAGAGTGCATGAGAGTGAATCCAGAAGTCTGTCCCTGGACGGGGCTGTCAAGAGCCAATCGTCCAGGTAAGAGAACACTGTTATACCCCAACAGCGCAAGGCCACTGCCACTACTGCTAGGCACTTGGTAAAGACCCAGGGTGCCGAGGAAAGACCAAAGGGGAGGGCTGAAACCTGGAAGTGCTCCCTCTGGAAGCAAAAACGCAGATAACGACGGTGGCCCGGGAACACCGGGATATGCAGGTAAGCATCCTTCCTATCCTGTGCCCAAAGCCATTAGTCCTTCTGCAGAAAAGGCAGGAGGCCCTGCAATGGCAGCATGCGGAACCTACTTGACAAACAGGTTCAGTCTGCTGAGGTCCAGTATGGGTCTGAGGTCACCCATCTTTATCGGGACCAGGAAAAAATGGGAGTAAAACCCTTTTCCCCATTGAGGCAGAAGGACTGACTCTATAGCCGCCTTCTGTCTTAGAGCCCAAATTTCCTCCTCAACTAGAGGAACTTGGTGCGGGGAGTAACTCGAGCGGCCTGGAGGAGATTCTGGAGGAAACTCCAAAGTGTGCCCTTTTGAAATGAGCTGGAGGACCCATGCATCTGAGGATATGTCCCTCCACTCTTGCATGTGGAGGGCGAACCTTCCTCCCACCGGCTCACGGAGGGAGTTGCCAGTCAGGAAGCGGAGGTGTGAGGGGAAGAGGTCCCCCGGCCGCTCTCTAGGATTTAGAGGCAGGAAGAGAGGTGAAGGAGGAACCCGTGACCTTTCTTTTTCCCTGTCGGCTGGTGAAGGGCTGTTTCCCCTGCCTCTTGATCTGTCACCGAAAGGGCTGTTTCTTTTGAAAGCCCGATTGGTACATAGACATCACAGATCTCAGGGCCTGGCTGCTGTCCTGGAGACCCGTGATAATATCTTTAGTGTCCCCCCCCAAAAAGGACCGAACACCTAAAGGAGGCATCTTGAATAGCAGCCTGGACATCATTGGCGAGCCCAGAAATGCGTAGCCAAGCATGCCGTCTGAGAGATATGGCTGTGGCGGAGGAGCGGGCTATTGCATCTACCGAATCATAAGTAGCCCTGAGCACGTGTCTGCAAGAGATCTTCGACAGGCGCAGGTCCTTTGGTAAGCTCCTCCTTGAGGTCCGAAGATTCCATGGCCTGGGTACGGCCTCAACCTTGGCCATGGTTGCTTTTGGAAGAAGACCATGTGCGCCACGTAATTGAGGGAGAGGAGGGCACACGTAGGGAGGAATAGACCTTTTTTCCGAATTGGTCGACGCCGGATTCCTTGTCCGGGGGAGTACTCATGTACTTCAGGATAGTTGAGCAATCATGAGCTGCTGCTATGACAATGGAATCAGCTTTAGCATGAGCATCCAAACATGAAACACCCTCAGGAGCATGATATATCCGGTCTGCCGGTACAGAGTGGGGCAGCTGCCAGATAGTACTGGTGAGGTCTTCACGAGGAGCTATCCAGGGGGGTCAGGGATAGGAAAAACCGTCTCTAAATCCAAGTGTTCTGCGAGACGTTTCCTCTTTGGGTCTTGTTCCTTTGTATTCCAGCTGTTGGTCTGCTGGATAATACAGAACAACTAGAGGGGTCCTCTGGGGGAGATTTTGGTGATTCCTTGCCTTTAGCCTCGGAGGAATGCTCATCAGAAGATTCATCCGAGGAATCCTCCTCGGAGTCTGGAGTGTCATGATCCTCAGGGGTTCCAAAATCTGGAAGAGTAACCTCCTGAGGCGTGAGCCTGGAAATATGCACTGTCGAGCGGGCAGAGCTGGCAGGAGACGGGGAATGAGGGGAAGGGGTGACTACTGGGGCCGGTAGACGCCTCTCCAAATCCGAGACCAACTCTGACCTAGCCTCCTTCCACCAGGATTGAATGAGAGACTGGAAATCCTGTTGTAGGGTGCGGTGGAGGCGCATGGGTGGGTAAGGATAAAAGGGTGCGCCCGACCCTTGGTATTGATGATGATGAGGGCAGCCCTGGTAATAGGGATAACCCAAAGGGTGATACCCGGAAAAAACTGAATGAGGCACAAAATCCAACATTGGGCCAGATGGAGGATAGGCTGTTTGCCCCAGATGTGGGACATAACCTTGATGGGTAATGTGTGGTGAGGAGGCGGGCCAGGGACAATATCCTGCGTGAAATACCCGGCGTCAGAGGAACAGACATCGGAGTGGCAAGCATCGTGCTGCAGCGTTCTATAGGTAGCGCCGGGTCCGGCCACTGCACTTGTATCGGGTCAGACATGACGGCCCTGACAGAAGGGGTTGGACCTCCTATCCCTGTCGGGTGCCTCTGGTGTCAGAAGGCGAGCAAGAGGAGGACCTAAACGCGGCACTGTCGGGCGGGTCTGGTGAAGGATGAATAGGGTCAGGGTCCTCCGATATGGAGATCTGGCACCAGAGCTCTGAGCCTGGTGTCCCTTGGGGGGACCTGGGACGCCGTAACTGGGGTGGGAGAAGAAAGTACCACCTCCAGGGATCCCGCTTCTTCCTTCATACCTGATGTGACCAGTGGGGTCGGAGGTTTCACTGGGGGAGGTGGAGAGGAAGGCTCCCACCCAGGAGGAGTCTGAGGTTGGCTGATAGCCATTGGCGTGCTCGTCCGGACATCAGGTGAGGTGGCGTCAGCCCCCAATGGGTGAGCAACGTTCGGGCAGTCGTCGGAGACAGAGACGATCGGCTTAATGGATGGTAAAGGGACCAGGCGGAGGAGGGTCAGAGTCGTGCGGGTCCCCGTCTGATCCTGGGGACCTGACTTAGTGACAGCCGAGTGGGCCCCGGAGGAGCCAGGGGCCAACTTATCAGCAGAGACTGGATGTTTGCCGGAGGAGCCGGCGGACGACTTACTAACGGAAATCGGCAGAAAAGTGGCAGTGGGGCCTGGAGAAGTCCCAGACGTGGCCTGGACTACCAAAAGGGCAGGCGGCAGGGGAACGGCCTTACTGGTCAAGGGCTTACTGGAACCCACTCGATCCCAATCCTCCAGACGCTCCTGCTCCCAGTGCTTTTCGTTGTCTTTTTCTTCTTAGACTCCGAAGACGGTGAAGAAGCAGTGTCCCTCAATTTTTGCATCTCTTTCTCTAGAGAGGCCATTCTGGTCTTCAAAAGATGGGCCTCCAGAGCCTGCTGTCTCCATTTGCGGGTGGCCTGATTGAAAGGCTGGCAGTCGTGGCAGGCCGCGGTGTTGTTATTTGGGCCCAGGCAGAAGAGACATCGACGGTGACCGTCTTTATGAGGGATCTGTGTGCCGCACTTCTCGCGTTTCTTCTTTGTCTTCACTGTCGGAGGTGGAGAAGACATAAACAAAACGTAAATCGAGAAGAAAACTTTGAGAAATAAAGGCAAAGATGGCGATCGACTGAGCAACGTTTACCGCAAGGTACTAAGCATAGGTCGACGGCAGGAAAGAACTGGAAGGCAGGTGTGGGGACAGCCCACTATATAGGGTAACACTGACATCCGTCATGTGACTGGTGGCGGTCCCATCAGCCACTACTGAAAAGTTTGCGGAAATGCGGTCCTGGCGCTGAAGTCCTATATGTGATAACCTACTGCAGAAACCCTCTTGAAGTAAGATCAGCTGTTCCTCTACCTCTGTATTTGCTTCAACTGACAGGTGCTTTTGTTTGGTGTATTGTATTTTGGTTTGTCATCTGTTTACATTAATATGTAAGTGAGCAGGCAATGATGTTGGCGAATAGGTCCAAGCACATTTGTCAGAAAAAAGCACAACACCTGACAGTGTATTTACTTAACTCTTCCAATTATTCATTCCTTGCTGGTTATGCGTTTTCACGAGGTGTGAGTGAAACATCTTAGCCAGTGTAACTCATTCTATCAAAACATGCATTTGTAATGCAAAGAGTGTGGATCGAGTATTTTCACATTTTTTTTCATCCTAAGGTCCCAAGCAGTTTCATGTTTCACTTCTGACTCAAACTGTGAGTATTTTTACGTATTTATTCTGTACCTGACATTGGATGCCCCCCACACAAACTCACACACCATTACACACATTTTAGTGATTTCATTATACTCACAATCACAGCTCTGCTAAACCCACATAACAAGTCTGGGAAAATTAATCGCTGGCTCTGTGCTTACAAATCTAATCAGTGCAACATAAATTCTTGATCTGTCAAATTTGCTGAAGCAGTCAGCAGTCTGGTGCAGACAATTACAGCTAGATGCAGATAATATTTAATGGACTGGGTGTGAAAGCTGGCAGTGCAATTATAGAGCGGACTTTGTGCATGCAAGACAGTATTTCACATTATGTCAAGACTACGCAAGGATGGCAACACACTTCAAGATAGAACAAACATTCTCCGTATAATGAAGTCACTAAAACTACATTAAGAAAATGTATGCCTGTCATTAACTGATCAGCGTACAATCTGAATTAATATTTGCCGTGTGCGAATGTGTGTGGTGGGTGGACATCCCATGTCAGGTACAGAATAAATATGTAAAAACACTCATAGTCTGAGTCAGAAGCAAAGCGTGAAACATGCGTGGGACCCTACATATGGTGATAAAAATATGAAAATACAGGTTTGTATTGTATTACAAATGCATATTTTGCTACAGCAAGTAACACTGGCTAAAAGTTTCCATGCACAACTCGTGAAGCTGCATAATCATCTATGAATGAAGACATGATAAAGTAAAAAAAAATACACAGCATGGTGTGTGAAACACTTAACAGGTATTTTATTATAGTACAGTATTTTAAAACACTTGCTGAACTTTGAAAATAAAAGAAGAATCTCTCTGGTAATAAAGTGTTCATGTATCCGTTTTTATTGTGATTGAATAACTGCAGTACATAACCAATAACACACGATGGGGTGTGGTTTATTCTGGATAAACGCACGGCTAGGGACGTAGTGAGGCACAAAGCCGCAGGCCAAGAGCCTTACTGCTCCTAGAAGTAAGAGTATCTGGGTAATGGTTGTAATGGGTATCTGTTGAGAAAATTGAAGACACAGCACAAATAATATAAATTTGCAAGGAAAAGCTAGACATTTATTGAAGATATTGCTATGCAAGAAAAAATAGTTCCTAACCTGAATAACATTTAGATGGGTAAAACACTGTTTCTATGTCACTATCATCTTCTCCAAGTAATCGCTGAATTTTGGGGCAAGCAAAAATGTCAAAATTAAGTGGAATGTAGTCTGACATTTTTGTTCTGTGTTCTCATGGTTTTGTGTCACTACTTACTGGTGTGATGGAAATGGTGGGGTTTTCAAACTTGTGCCAGGCTGGCACAAAGATATTTTCTCGTGCACAGCGGCCGATCGGCATCAGATCTTGTAACTGCAGGTAAGGCGGGGAAGGGAGCACCTTGGGAGGGATAGCAGGAGGTTTTACAACCTAAAACTACACTTTTTAAAGTGTTGTCACTGTATTTCAGTGCTTTTGCGGCTCGCTGTTTAACTCTGTTTCCACAGCCGTTTCACACTTTTTCTAAGCGGCAACCAACATGGTGGATTTAGAGTTCTGAAATTACAGTGGCACAATGATACTGTTCTCATGTTGGTTGCCGTTTTTAATTTTTTTTTAATCACATCTCTTTTTCTCACCTTGCAGCCAGTCCTGCTATACATCCAGCCACCGCTCCTTCCTTCACTGCCGACCCCGCAGCTGATGTGCCCAGCTGGCATATGCAGCTCGACCACCGAGAGGGCCATGCCTAAGCCCCGCACCCAGCAAGGATCCAGTACTGGCACACGCCTTATTTCAGGCATCGTTGGCCGGTGAAGCTAGCGGCTATCAAGCTGCAGCAGACTATGCTGCCATTTACCCTTTTTCTCCCCGATGGGAGCACGGACGTGCAATGACGTTCATGCACAACGTGCAGAAGTCTGCCGTGCTCCCCCCTGCTTAGCACCCATGCCACTGCAGTTCTTCTGGGCATCCCTAGGGACTGCCAGAGCGCGGCGTGCACCCACCCCTTTCCCCAGGACTAGGAGAGCTGTCATCGGACGCTCAATCCTAGTCCTCCCCTACTGACCCCCGATGACCCGGGCTCGTTCCTGAACCCGGATCGCCGGTGTGGAGCAAGGTGTGGCGTCCAACGCCTCAACCCTCAGCACCACCGGGCCGGCTCTGTTGCTGTTTTTTAGAACTTACTATTTTCTGTTGTATAGTGAAAATAAAAGGCATGGCTGGCAAGGGTGTCAGCCAATCATGTTTAGTTACTCAGCTACCCATCTTATAAAATAAATGAAAATACTTGCTGAACTTTGAAAACAAGAAATAAAAAAAATAAATAAGTAAAAGAAGACTTGCTCTAGAGACAAGGGGTTCATTTATCTGCTTTTACTGTTACTGAATCACCACAGTATACTGACTCATAATCAAAATCTTGACAGAGTTAATTGACTAGCACTTCAAGCTGTCATGTTTCAACCCCCCCCAAATAACTAAAGTCAGTGTGCTACTGAACTGATGAATATGCATCACATTAAATGCGCTCCAACCATGGCAAACGTTCCTTCAAATTTGCTGCCCCTCACCTATGGAAATCCCTACCACCTAGCTTGACTAACTCATCTACCCTCACCCAGTTCAAAAATGGACTCAAACTATATCTTCTCAATCTTAATCTCTGTGGCTGTAACCGTTAGCTCCCCAGATCAGTTCCCCTGGCCGTTGCACTGCTCTGAACTGTCCCTCCGATTTGTCATGAAATACTAATATGGACCAATTTGTTTAATCTGATTACCACCACTAATTACTGCTGCCAATGTACACTGATGGAACTTATGTACATACTGTATATAATGTATGAGTTCTATACATACTGTATATAATATGTGAGTCTGAATGTGAACCCGACTGCTACCCTTGGATAAATGTTATCATTGTACTATGGTGTAACAAATGTAACTAATGTAGCTACTGTATATAACTGTCCCTAAATGTCCTTTTCTGTAACTAACTCCGGGTCGCCCATGAAAAAGGGACCATTGGTCTCAGTGGGCTTACCCAGTAAACAAAATCTAAATAAATAAATAAATAAACCTGAGAGTGTGCTTTTTACGTTCACTTGCGCGCATGTGCAAGGAACGTTTTGGGAGAGTAGCACACTTTGGAGGTGTGCCTCTCCCATCCAATGCACTGCTCCCTTGAGCAGGCGTGGCGGTCGTGCAGGAGCTCTGTATGACAGCGGTGTTCCTCTGCTTCAAGGAAGCACCGCTGCCATACTGAGCACTGCGTCACGCAGCTCCCCCACTGCGTGTCACGCCGCCACCCCCAAAGCTTTGGTGCCATGCTGGGGCCCACCCCAAGCGTGGCAAGCGTTGTTGCCGGCGAATTTGCCCAATCCCCGTCGGCTCCACGGCCCCCAGCGTGGCAAGCGTTCCCTTTGTTTGCCGGCGGGGTGCCCAATCCCCCCCACTCGGCTCCTCGGACCCCCAGCGTGGTTGCTGGCGGGGTGCCCAATCCCGTCGGCTCCTCGCCCCCACAGCCATCTTCTGCCACGCTGGGAGCCCACCTAGCGTGGCAAGCGATCACGTCATCGTTTTTGTTTTAAAACCTGTAAAATAAAAACAGTCCCGCAGTAGCGTCTCCCAGCCCCCTCCCACAACCGCACCCACCCACTGCGCACCCAGCCTCCCCACACCTCCCTCACCCCATACTTACCTCCGGACTCCGGTGCAATGATCTTCGGTGGACCGGGAACATGTCTGCACTCTTCAAAGGCGACCGCGAACTGAGGAAATGCCGGTAAGCTGTATAATGGGCTAGATAAGGGGGTTTCAACTTTATTGCATATCTCAGGCATTTTTGGGAATTTTTGCACCAAATTTTCAACATGGGGTTTTAGGGACCCCTTCTCATGAATGATTTCACTGTCATGGCGTTATTCGGGCCCGAAGGGTGATTTCGCAGGCACTGCGCGGTCACTCTTGTGAAATCACCCTTCGGACTCAGTCTTGCTCATGTTGGCCTCAATCATAAGAAAAGTTCAAACTTCATGTTAGAAGCCTGATATCAAATAAACATGTTCCTGGCGTCGTTGCGCGAGTTCCTACGAGGGCTGCGTAAGTTGTGAATTTTCAATATTTTCCTCCAGATTTTCAACATTGCCATTTCATCACACCTCCTCATGAGCAGTACAGCTGTCATTTTCACATCCTGCCCAAAATGTGTTTCTGCCCATGTAGGCACAATGGCGCAGTCGGTGTCGCGAACTCAATGTATGGGACACATTAAGAAAATCACAGTGACACTGATCATGAGCAGAGGAGTCTTAAAATGGCTGTGCTGAAAATTTGGTGCAAAATTCCTAAAATGACTGTTTCACAGTCCTCGTTGCATGATTCCTACATTAGCTAGTAAGTTTGCGAATTTTCAATATTTCACTCCAGATTTTCAACATTGCCATTTACCCACCTCCTTATGAGCACTGCAGCTGTCATTTTCAGATCTTGCCCAAAACATATTTCTGCCCATATGAGCGCACAATGGCACAGTCGGTGTGAACTCAGTGTATGGGACACATTAAAAAATCACAGTGTCACTGTTCATGAGCAGAGATCCTAAAATGGCTATGTTGAAAATTTGGCGAAAAAATTCCTAAAAATAACTGTTTTACGAGTGTGCGTTGTGCAGTTCCTACGCACGCTCGTAAGTTTGCACATTTTCAATATTTTCACTCCAGATTTTCAACATTGCCATTTTACCACACCTCCTTATGAGCAGTACAGCTGTCATTTTTCACATCCTGCCCAAAACGTGTTTCCGCCCATGTAGTGCACAATGGTGCAGTCGGTGTGCAAAATCAATGTATGGCACACAGTAAGACAATCACAGTGACACTGTTCATTAGCAGAGGTTTTAAAATGTCAGTGTTGACAATTTGGTGAAAAAATTCCTAACAATGACTGTTTTTGAGCGTGCATTGCACAGTTCCCACACGCTCTTAGGTTTGCGAATTTTCAATATTTCCACTCCAGATTTTCAACATTGCCATTTTACCACACTTCCTTATGAGCAGTACAGCTGTCATTTTTCACATCCTGCCCAAAACGTGTTTCCGCCTATGTAGCGCACAATGGGGGTAACAAAAGGTCATGCTGACAATTTATTGTCAAATGCAACTTAATCGCTGGGGAATTAGGGTAAAGCACCATACATGCCAAACACCACTGCAAATACCTGCAAGCGAACGTTCGGCATTGACAAATGCTTGTTAGAAGCGTTAGAGTATCACTCAAGTGTACTTGAGAATGGTTCAGCTTCTATCTTGTCAAAATAGCAACAGCGGGAACACGCATATGATAATCTAAGGATGCTGATGTCATCATGCAGACTTGGCGCATACTGCAGTGCCAATGGATATCCATCTTAACTGACATGAGTGACTAAATAGAAATGGTATAATATTTAATTATTAAAACATTGTGAACACCAGCAGACACCACAGAAATAAACTGGAATGTGAAACGGTCTTAAAAACATCAATTCATTATGCAGTATTTAAAAATAATCTCAAATGAACACTGCTGCTTCAACTTTTTTCTTTTTCAGTTCTGTTTCTTGCCCCGTATCACGACTGGGGAGCTGTTCTCCAGTCAGCCCTGATGCGCAGGGTCTCATACCCAGCCATCAGCAAGCCTCCACCATTGTTTGGCAGTGGCAGGCAGGACCCTGTGGAAGGCGGCATCCTGTTGTGAACAGGGGTATTTTTTACATTGTAAAGTGGTGGTGTCCCTCCCTGAGATGTAATGGTCACAGCGTCAAGCGCAGCTAGTGCTGATATCCGCTCGTCCACCCTCCCTGCGGCATTGCTTCTGAGTAGCCACCAGTCTCCACCGGAGGCCGCTACAGAGTGATGCTCTCTCAGAACCCTCCACAGGAGAGGAGACCAGTCCTCCAGATGCTCAGTCCTCTCCTTCCCCTGCTGACCCCCGGCACCCCGAGCTCATTCCCGAACTCGGGCTGCCGGCATGGTGTGAGGTGTGGCGTCCAGTGCCTCAACCGTCAGCGCCACAGGGCTGGCTCCTGTTTCAACTTACGTGTTATTATTGGTAATACACAAGTTATGAGTTTCATAGATATTTTATAAAAATCAGGAAATCAGCATGTGATAAAAACGCAAATAGCTGCTGATCCATTAGAGTACTGTACTTTACTGTGTGCGCTAAGACAAGTTCAACAATACAGTAAAGCTCCCTTTTGCCTCTCATAGTGAATGCTATCACACCACCTCAGCCCATCCAGCAATACCCTGTTGAATGAATAGTCAAATATGTCTCATTTTTTAAACAAATAATGATCTGAGAATTTATGTGTGTCGGGCCAGCAGTGTCTACCCGACACTAGTCTCACCCTCTATATATGGCATGCAAAATAGTAAGCACTAAGAGTCTCCTACAGTCACACCATGCCACAAGGGAACAGGTTAGTATAAACTCCTGATTTTCCCAACTGACTTTTTTTCCAAGGCAGCTCCTGCAGTCACTCTCTGATGCACTGTTTACCTGACCTACCCTATCTCAGTATCTGTCTTGTGTCTTCTGGCCTGCCCAACTCCCATTATCCCCTCATTCTCATGAAAATAAATAATATAATACTTGCTGGGATAAATGTGGCTATCAAGCAGTAGTGCTACTGTCCACCAAAGATGTCGTCTCTGCTATGGGTCTTACAGACTGTTGGAGTAGTCATAGAGAAAGGGTACCACTGTTCTTTTATAAGTTCCCCGCTCTTCACGGGATCGTGATTTTCAGGCGATTCTTCTGCTTTATAGACACATTACACCATCAAGTATTTATTTTCACAGGAATGAGGGAAAACCGGGAGGTGGGCAGGTGAACAGACACTAGACAGATCCGGGGACTGGGTAGGACATGTAAACAGTGCATCTGGGAGAGACTGCAGGAGCTGCCTTTAAAAAAGTAAGTTGGTTGGCAAAATTAGTTTAGTTTATACAACCTATTTCCTTGTGGGGTGGGGTGACTGTGATCAGTGATGAAAGTGAACAGGAATGCACAGGAACTCGGTTCCTGTACATTTTTTTGCAGCAGGAACGGAGTTCCTATACTTCTTCCTGCTGACACTGGAACTGAAATTCTTAAACCAGCAACATAATGACAGTTTCTGGGCCTGTGACCTGAAAGAAACAATTACTCACCGAAGTAATATTACTTCTTCCGGGTATTCTTTAGCATTATTGACAGATGCAGTATGCCAGCTGGGTTCAGCTGCCCTGGAGAGGAGGAGTCAATGCAAATGAGGAAGGCATTGGCCAATCAGAATACAGTTAGAGTGCTGCCTGCAGTCAGCCTGAGGGACCTCAGAACACATTTCGGAGCTGAAAAAGAGCAAAAACTGTTAGCAGTAACCCATCCTATATTCTAACCCACTAAAATGAAAAAATTATACATGTATTTTTTTTTTTTTTAAATCACAGGAAAGAATGACAGTCATCAAATTTGGCTAAATCCCCTAACAGAGCCTTTGGACAAGGTTTCCAGGGGAGGAAGGGTGGGAGTGTCAATAATGCTAAAGAATACCCTGGAAGAAGTAACACTGTTTCGGTGAGTAATTGTTTCTTCTCACCTCAGGAATTCTTTAGCATCTATTGACAGATGCAAACTTCGAAGCAATGTAGTTGGAAGGAGGGCACCGAAACCTATTTCGAGAAGAGGCTCTGAAGTACCGTCCTGCCACATTTGGCGTCCTATCAGACTACACATCCAAGAAAAAATCTTACTGAATGTGAGAAGCACATTTCTAAAAGATGGCCTGCACACTTCCAGTAAGGATATAGCCTTGAATGCTGCCCAGGAGGCAGCTGTTCTCCAGGAAGTAGGTCCTAGGCACGAGAAGGACTGAATGTCAACCTTGCTGTACCAGACCCGAAACACGGGAACACAGTTCTGTGGGAAACTACTCTTGGTCACTGGTTTCTCCTTTTCTGTGAAATGGGGAAAGGAAGGGATGATAAAGAGAGTACCTGAACTGCTAGGACTGCTCGCACACACTGGACGGCAGGACTAATTCATACCCCATCCGAGCAGCTTGAGATAGCCTAGACAAGACTTGCCTGAGAGCAGTACAGGCAGAGAAAAAAGGGGTCGATGAAGATGGAAATGGTAAACACTTGGGAAAAGGATTTCCCATCCATCTAGAGGACTAAATTGTTCTTAAAGGCACTGAGAAGAAAAGGCCTAAAAGAAAAACCTGAAACTCTGAAACCCGTCTGATTGAGGAAAAGACAAGCAGAAAGGTTGTCTTTGATGTTACTCTCTTCAGGACAGGACTGTCAAAGGTTCATCGGACACCCCATGAACTTGAATATACAGAGGTTTGCATTCCATGGGAAAAAAACTCTGGTCCCTAGAAGGGTCTGGAAGTGACACGGCCCCTTGCTGAATTCTTTGAAATGATCTGAGAAAAGACAGATTCCTCTTGCCAGACAGAAAACGAATCTGAGTAACTACTAGGTGTACTCCCAAAAAGAGGCCTACTGTAGTTAAGAAAATAAAAACCTTTATATTTTTACAGGAAACAAGTCACAAAGCCCAAACTAGTTCATAGAAACATAGAAACATAGAAGTTGACGGCAGATAAGGACCGCAAGGCCCATCCAGTCTGCCCATTTCTTTTTCTACCTTATAAATGTGCCATCGGCCTTTGCTCTGTCAGTGACCTATCTATTCATAGTCATTTGTATTGCTCCCTTATGCCTATCCCATGCCTGTTTGAAGCCCTGCACTGTATTCATAGCCACCACTTCTTGTGGTAAGCTATTCCATTCATCTACCACCCTTTCTGTGAAAAGAATTTCCTCACATTCCCCTTAATCGGCCTCCCTCTAATCTCATGCTGTGTCCTCTTGTCCTGCAATTTTTCTTATATTTAAACATGTTAGACTCTTTCACCTTGTTTATGCCCTTAAGGTGTTTAAATGTCTCGATCATATCACCTCTCTCCTCCTTTGCTCAAGGGTATACATATTGAGCTCCGTTAATCTGTCCTCATATGTCTTCTGATGCAGTCCCTGCACCATTTTGGTTGCCCTTCTCTGGACTGCCTCAATTTGGTTAATGTCCTTGTGAAGGTGTGGCCTCCAATACTGCCGCAGTACTCCAGATGGGGCCTAACCAATGTCTTGTACAGAGGGATTATTACCTCCCTCTTACGACTTGTGATACCCCTACTAATACACCCTAACACCCCCCTAGCCTTACCTACTGCTTTAGAGGTCTGCTTGGATGATTTTAGGTCATCAGTGATGATGATGCCCAAGTCTCTTTCTTCCTTTGTGACTGCTAGCAACTCCCCTCCCAGCCTATAAGTGGCTTCAGGGTTTCTCTTCCCTATGTGCATGATTTTGCACTTCTTTGCATTAAATCCCAGTTGCCACTCTTCTGACCATTCTGCTAGTTTATCAGATCTCTTCTCATTCTGCCCACCCCATCTGGATCATCTACTCTGTTGCAGATCTTGGTGTCATCTGCAAACAGACAAGCCTTACCCTCTAGTCCATCTGCGAGGTCACTAATGAAGATGTTGAATAGGACTGGCCCCAGGACTGATCCCTGAGGTACCCACTTGTGACTTGCATCTCTTCTGACTGTATACCATTTACCACCACTCTCTGTTTTCTGCCAGTCAACCAGTTTGCCACCCAGTTGACCAACTTCTGACCACCCGAGAGCCTACCTAGCTTATTTATCAATCTTCTATGTGGAACAGTGTCAAAAGCTTTGCTGAAGTCAAGGTAGGCGACATCAACTGCTCCCCTTGGTCCACCACTCTGGTTACCCAGTCAAAGAAATCTATGAGATTAGTTTGACAGGACCTTCCTTTGTAAACCCATGCTGTCTTGGATCCTGTGCCCCTATGGATTCCAGGTGTTGCACTATCCTTTCCTTAAGGAGTGCCTCCATAATCTTGCCCACTACTGAGTAAGACTGACTGGTCTGTAGTTCCCCGCCTCCTCCCTGCTACCACTCTTGTGGAGCGGATCACATAAACCCTTCTCCAGTCTTCTGGGACCTCTCCTGTGCTCAGAGACTCACTAAACAATTCTGCTAATGGCTCTGCTAGTTCCTCCTTTAGCTCCTTAAGTACCCTGGGATGTATGCCATCAGGTCCCATTGCCTTATCCACCCTGAGCTTAGCAAGCTCTTGTAGGACCCTTTCTTTTGTGAAGGGAGTAGTGCTCACCTCCCTCCCCCCTGTGTCCATGATGCTGAGCTGTGGGCCCTGCCCTACCTTCTCTTCAGTAAATACTGAGCAAAAGTATCTGTTTAGGATAGATGCCTTTACAGGGTCCTCCTCCTCACATGCTCCCTTTTCTCCATTAAGCTTAGCAATACCCCCTCTGGACTTTCTCCTTTCACTAATGTATCTATAGAAAGTCTTGTCACCTTCTTTTACTGTTCGTGCTAGTGTTTCCTCAGTTTGGGACTTTGCCTGCCTTACTGCCTTACCTGCTTCCCTTAGGGCAGTTTGGTATGCCTCCCTATCTTCATCCCGCTGTGTTCCCTTATATTTCCTGAAGGCCAGCCTTTTGGCTCTGACCTTTTCTGCTACTGTATTTGAGAACCAAAGTGGTTTCCTTCTTCTTTTGCACTTCCTTTTCTGTCTAACACAATGGGATGTTGCTTCAGTATTGTATCCTTAATGCTTGCCCACTTTGCCTGTACCTCCTCACCTGTGTTTCTTTTGCCAGGGCTAGCTTAACTCTGTTGGCCATCTTATCAAAGTCAGCTCCTCTGAAGTCCCATATTTTTGCCTTGGAATGGGATGATTTAGATGTAGTAGCCAAATTGAACCATACCATGTGATGGTCACTGGACCCCAGGTGACCTTCTACCTGGAGATCTGTGATCCCTTCTTTGTTAGTCAGTACTAGATCTAGGATAGCCCTGTCTCTTGTGGGTTGCTGTACCAGTTGTTTGAGGCCCTCCCCCTGCAGGGAATCCACTATGAGTCTAGTTCTGGCAGATGTTCCTGCTGGTATTGACCAATCTATATCTGGCATGTTGAAGTCTCCCATTATCAGAACCTCCTTTAGCTGTCATGTTTTGTATATCTTCTAACAGTAATGTGTCTATGTCCTCCCTCTGGTCTGGGGCCTGTAGACAACCCCAGTTCTTATGGCTGTCCCATTTCCTGTTTCCAGGGTGACCCACAGTTCTTCTGGCTCCTTATGTGTATTCTGAATTTCTGTAGCTTTGATATTTTCATTAACATACAGGGCCACTCCTCCCCCCCTTTTTGCACCTCGGTCTCTTCTGAACAATGTTCCATGTACAAGACAGTAGTGCCTGTATATGAACTGAAGAATCCAGTCACAACAGGGGAGGGTTGAAAAACTGTAGGCTCTTGTCCTTGTACCAAGGAGAAAAACTGCTTCCACTGGGAAACTGAGTTTTTCGTGGAAGTATAACTGTTCTTTGTTTTTTTTTTTCAAAGACGTTCCAGGTCTTATTTGGCTACAGGAACTCTAGGAGATCTAACCCCTCAAGAGCCCGGCCTTGAGGAGAAAAGACCGGGGGCTGAGAAAACACTACTCCTGTGTAAGAAAGGAGTAGCTTGTGGAAACGAAGGCAGCCAGAAGGCTGTTTAACTGAAACATTTTTTTTTTCAGAAAGTACCAAGGGTGTCCAGAGCCACCAGGATCGTGGTGGCTAATTCCTTAACTAGAGAGGTACTTAGGACACAAGGGATATATGGGAGAGAGAACACTTCTCTGACCAGTCTTGAGATAAGAAAGTCCATTGGAAGGAACCCCGAGCTGGGGCCTGCAACAGGAAAAAGGAAACAACTCATGGTTCGGGCTGGAGGTGAAAATTCAGATCTGGACCTGACCTTACCCCTTGAATGATGTGGCGAGGACTTGTGTGCTGAGGGCTCACTCGAGGTGTCCCTGACTAATGCGGCTTAGAGGATATGCCAAAAGATCCACTTGCAGTAGCACTGCCAAAGTGTTGTCCTTGCTCGACAGATGGATGAGAGACTAAGACACCTCCAAAAAAGCCAACTAGAGATCAAAACTCATAGCTATTGCAGAGAGATTGGAAGCCTTGTGTCCCAAATGCTGGTTGGTGTGATACAGGGCAGGAACACCATCCGGTCCTCTGAACTAAATGACCTCAGGACTGAAAAAATGCAGGCCTGATAGGGATGCTCTGAGACTCCAGGGACTGATGAAGGAAGAACTCTCTCAGAAACCAAGCTCCAATGATGGAACACCCCCCGAAGGGAAGCGCCCTCCGGAAGGAAGCCTCTGTACCAAAGATTCGAAGGGGGAGGTGTGAAGTTCACAGTTTCCTCACACCAGTCCAAACTGTAACAGGGTTCAGGCTTCACAAAAATTCTCTTATTTGGAATCTGACCTAGAGGTCTAGCCCCTGGGACTCTAGTGACAAATTATGCACTAAATACAGGGAACAAACTTTCCCTGACAAGAGATGAGTATTGTCCCTTAAGAGTTGCTGAGATTTAGTTGGTTAGGGAACTTTTTTCTAGTAGTACGAGACCACCCAAGACTGCAGGAAATAACATGTCAGACTTAGGGCTTGAAAACCAAAGTTAAGAAGAATTGGCTAAGGACAGCCAAGACTCTGAGAAGGGAAACCAGAGATTCCCTGTCTTCAAGTGAGAACCGTCAACCTACCCAGATAACTTGAGAATAAACTGATTTTTACTCCGTATCTGAGAACACTCTGGAGGCAGTCTAAACAGCATGGAAGAAAACTGGTAGCCACCTGAGAAAAAATGCAGGCTAAGGAACTGAGAACATAGAATGTAATGAGGGAAACAAGAAAATCCCCTGCGTTTGCAAAAGAAAGACCTGAGTCAAGGAAGCATCCTGACCCCAGGTTGTAAAAGTTGATAATAATTTGCTGTTCCCTATTTTCCTTTAAAATTTAGGTAATAGCCTGAAAAAGAGGTCCAACTCCCAAGGAGAAGGGAACCCTTTCATTACTTTGAACCTCGCGAGGTTCTAGTGCTCCAGTTCCCCCTGCAGACATGCTACTGGAGAAAAAACTGAGAATTCAGCACTTGGAGATAAACTTTTTTTTTTTCATTTAAAGGTTTTTACCTCCTTGCAGCCACAGTCCCTGCTTCCAATCCAGACACCGCTCCACTCCGCCACCGACCCCGAAGCTCGCATGCTCAGCTGGCAGATGCAGCTACACCTACAAAAGGGGCCCCCCCATAGCCCCCGCGCGTCGAGGAAACCAGTACCGGCACATGCCTCCAGGCATCATCGGCCGGCAGAGCTGTGGCCATCAAGCTGCCACGGAACCTTGCTGCCATATTTTTCCCTTGTTCTTTCTCCCATAGAGAACCTGGATGTGCAATGACATCGCATGTACATGCAGAAATCTGCCGCGGCACCCCCCCCAAGTTACACCGTTGCTTGCGGTACCTCCGGGCGTCCCTAGGGGTCGGCGCAGCATGGTGTAAAGTCCCCAGCCCACCCCAGGACTGAGAGAGCTGTCTCCCGACGCTCAATCTCAATCCTCCCCTGCTGACCCCCAACGAACCGAGCTCATACCCGAACCTGGGTTGCCGGCGCAGTGTGAGGTGTGGCGTCCAGCGCCTCAACCCTCAGCGCCACCGGGCCGGCAACTTGGAGGTAAACTTTAGTTATTTATTTACTTATCATGTCCATAGATATACACATATGTAAACCCCCTGCAAATGGGGGTTCCCAAAAGACTTCCAGGAGCTTGCTTGAATGCTCCAAGCCTGAATGGTGTTTGGCGTTTAAGCCATTTATCAGTGAGTGTTTTTAGAGCCTCTGGTACTGTCTCTTTAAGAGCTGTCTGCTTGCAGACATAATTAGTTTGTATGGGGGACTGTGTGCTTCTCTGTTTGAGTACCACTCGAGCTGCTGCCAATTCACTCCATTTTTGCAGTCACTAGGAGTGCAAAGGGAACCTATCTGAAAGATGTAACTGTTTACCAGAAATCATTTAGAGTAATAATGAAATTACAGTTTGTCTAACCTGCTTTCTTTGCAGTCAGAACTCTGTCTGCCTAGTTCCCCATTCTGGTTTTGAACTGCTGAAATGAACCAATCAGTGTGGGGTAAGCTAGCTCTAAAATGGTGCCTTGGACGAATCAGAACTTGGACTCATAATCTGAACCAGCCCCAAGAGGATTGTATGGGCAGTGACTCTGGGAGATGTAGTTTAGACTTGGCGCCTTTTGGACCAACAGCAGCAGTCTATTGTGGTGACAGCCAATCCAGTCAAGAACTGGGAGGAACTCAAAGGAAGTGCCGGTTTTGTCTGTTGGAGTTTCAGTTTAGTTCTGGCAGTGAAGGGAAAGGAACCCTGTGCTCCTTCAGTGCAAGGTTTAGTCAAAAACATGTGTAGGTCCAGAGTTCGGTCTGCAGCTTGTGTAACTGCTTGTTAGGACTGAATCCATCCTGTGAAGAGAATCAAGGATATCTGAAGAGTAGAAACCAGGCTCACCCTGTAGAAGACTGGAGGAATTGCTGAATTGCACTCGGTCTGTCAGGAACTGAATCTGCTGTGTGTTCTCCGGGTATTGTGCAGTAGTGCGATCGGGATACAGATGCAGCCTGCCTGGTATAGTGCTTTCTTTTTACCATATAAATGTGTGAAGAGGTTTGTGTACCTCAAGTGAATCCTGCTGCCATTAAGTGACTTTTGCCTGTGACTGTTTACCATATAAATGTGTGAGGAGTCTCTTGGAGCTCAAGAGTAGCCCTGCTGACATTGAAGGACCCTTTCTTGTTTGGAGGTCGTGAGTACTAATTCAGGGTCGCTCCCTGTTGAATTGCCACATTAAATCCAAATGGAATTACTGTACTGCTGACTGTTTAATTTTCCTTTTCTCTGTGTGAAGGGCCCTACCAGCTGCCACGGTTTGGACTAGCCACTAGGGCTTGGGTACCCAGGGACAGTAACTGATAGGGATAGGCCTGTGCACAGAGCCATGGGTAGATGAGTAGAGTGATAAGCTAATTAACCTGATTTCCCCCTGTCCTTGTTATATCCCCCTAAATAAATCAGAGCTGCTTGTTTCAGCAAAGTTATACTGCCTGAGGTATTTGTCTATGTTAAAGTACTGTACTGTGATTGTTGCACTGTATCTTATTTCACAGGAGGTCCCAGTGCCGGAACCAGTCCTGGGGGTAAGTGTATACTGTGAAGGTAATTCTGATATATTGTGTGGGCCACTAGTGGGAAGAAAGGGGGTTGCAGTGTCCCAGAGGGCTGTGACCAAGTTAGTTTAACTATTGCAAACCCTGACCTCTGGGTGGAGGCACCCGCCATTGGATCCAGGCCCCTCAACCTGTTAGTGGCAAATCAGGCAGGGGTAGTAGCCCCTGGGATAGCGCCATCTAGGGGTTACACATATACTGTATATTTATATGACAATATCTGCATACATCTACCTTCTTTTATATATATCTTTTTTTTTTTTTTTTTACACCAACCAAAGAAGGGGTAAAAACTTGAACCAAGAAGAAAAAGTACGGAAGAAAAAAGGGATCACCGGGAATGAAAATAGCATTCCTGCCTACACCCCTGGAAAACTTAACATTTGGAAAATTCCTAATGTGTTGGCGTAGGGAAAAAAAGGTTAAAGGGAGAATAATTCCTACCCGAAGCCCTCCATCCTGAGACTTCCGGGAAAGGAACGATTATTTTTAACTGAGCACTAGGAGAGTTAAACTCATCTATACGTACCTGTCAGCTTCAGTTTGCCATAAAGACAAACCAAAACTTGCACCAAAGCATAACCCAAAAGGCAGGAACTTTTAAGACAGGCCAGCCTGAGGGAAATGACCTACGCTAAGACTCTAGAAGCTGAAACATTATGACTTAAGGCTATAAAAGCATAGTGCTGCTATATGCCCCTTGGGTATTTCGGCAAACCTTATGAATAGTGCTCCAGAGCTGTCGCACTATGGTAAGGACAGAATACATCAAAAAACTGTTAATATATGAAAGTGTATGCTACAAAGGTAGGAGGCATTACATAAAATTTCTTACACATGATATATGATTATCTACAGTCTATCTCTGGAGGGAAAACAGACAGTGGCCCAAGGCTGAAAGGCAGAGCACTGTTTTCAGTAACTCTCTTTAGTCTGAAAGTGTACAGATAAAAACAGCAGAACACTTACCAAGCTGGTATTTCATCTGAATGCTTCTGTCAACCCCAAAAGAGAATGATGGGTTTCCAGAACCTACCTGTCCGTGTCTTCAGAGAGTTGTCAACATCTTTGGAGAAGAGCAACCACCTGATCTACGAAGTCGATTCCTCCACCTCTTTATCGGTGTCGTCCTGGAGGGAAAAGTCCAGGAAGTCCACCGGTTGAATATAATTGCCTCATTATACCAAAAATCTGAATCAACCTCAGGGTGATCGACTGGAATTAGTGGGCCCCGAGAGGAGTCCATGAAGGAAAAATCCTCTCCCAAATGACTAATAATAATAAAGTACAGTTACGTAAGAACTTACCGTAACAGTAGATCTTCGAGAACAGCTCTTGCAGCAGGTTACACCATTAGGACTGAAGCCGGCAGGCGCCAGGACCCCGGAGACTTTTCTAGCTAGCTATCTTCAGCGGGGACCGCCCCCGACGTCGGCCCGCCTCCGACGTCAGGCGTGGTATAAGAGGGGGCGGTCCCGCCAGAATCCCTGTTCTCCTGCCGGAGACTCCCGCCAGAGGTTGCAATAGCGGGAAGACCGAGGATCCACCGCCAGAAGGCAAAAAGGAGTACCAAAACCCTGAGTAGAGAGAAGGAATTTCCTTACAAGTGAAAAACTGACTCCTCGCGCCGCCCAGCCATGCGGAAAAGCAACATCCTGCTGTCTGATCATTCAGACTGGCTGGCTGAAATACTCACCATCCTTTCTTCCCTCACTCCTCCGTCCTAGAGGAGCAACTGCAGTGAAGACCTCCTCCAAGGGGGATACGGTGGCGGAAGGTACCTGCAAGAGCTGTTCTCGAAGATCTACTGTTACGTAAGTTCTTACGTAACTGTACCATTCGTGCCGAGATACAGCTCTTGCAGCAGGTTACACCATTAGGACTGATTCCCAAGCAGTAAAGCTTGAACCCTTCACACCGGGAGGAGGAAAAGAAGAAAACAGGAGCAGCGCCGCCCACTCGATTCAGGACAGGAGGTCCTGCAGCACGGCCTGGCCAAAACCAGCCCTTCAGCCTAGAGGTGATATCCAGACTGTAATGCCTGATAAAGGTATGCACAGAGTTCCAAGTAGCTGCAGCGCAAATAGTTGAGGTTGAGACATTCTTGAGAGCTGCAAAGAGGTGGCTACACCCTAGTAGAATGGCCCCGGACGGAACCGGGAGGGCTTTTGTTAGATTGGTAGCAATAGAGATGCATTGCACAAGCCAGCGGGATAAGAGTTGCTTAGACACTGGTCGACCTCTCATTCTCTGTGCGAAGGACACAAAAGTTGCTCCGAGCCGAAAGGACTTAGTTCTATTGAGGTAATACCTCAGGGCCGGTGAACATCAAGAGTATGGAGCAAAGCCTCTCCTCTATTGGAATAGTTCGGGAAGTAGACCGGAAGGTCAATATCCTGATTTAAGGTCAGAGCTGAAACCACCTTAGGCAAAAACTTAGGATTCGTTCTCAGAGACACTCTGTCTCGGTGAAAAACCAAATAAGGCTCCTTACACATCAGGGCATGAAGCTCAGAAATCCTTCTGGCTGAAGTAACTGCAACTAAAAACAACGTCTTCCAAGACAGAAAACGTAGCTCGCAATCCGCGGCTGGTTCAAAGGGAGGGCGTGAGTTGCTCCAAAACAAAAGGAGATCCCATGGAGAAATCGGATCTTTAATAGGAGGCCTAAGGTGCAGCACCCTTTCAGGAACTCCGAGAACGTCAGTTGAGCAAGGTGCGGTGGCCCACCGGCTGGTGATAGGCGAAATAGCACAAGGTGTACTTTAATAGAGGTATAGGCTAACCCGAGTGAAAAAGGAGAGGAGGTAGTCCAAGACTGCCCCACAGGGCAACCTAAAGGAGAAAGGTCACGAGCCCATGACCAAAGACAGAATCTGTGCCATTTCATGGCGTAAGTAGCGTGGTAGCCGGCTTTTCTGGCTGCAGAAACCTCTGCAACCTCCTCGAGACCCGTGTCGCATGATGGCTCGTCTCTAGAAACCAAGCGTGCAGGTTCAAAGACCGCAGATCCGGATGTAATAAGCGAACCTTGTTCCTGAGACAGAAGGTGAGAACTGCTGGCGGCAGTGGGAGAGAAGTTCGAGACAGCTGCGCCAGCAATAGGAACCAGATTTGTCTGGGCCAGAATGGGGCCACCAGAATCAAACACGCCCGCTCCCTGCGCAGTTTGAGCAGAACTCTCTGGATCAACGGGAAAGGAGGGAAGGCGTAGAGGAACCTGTTCTCCCAGGAGATGGATAACGCGTCTCGCCAGAAAACTCCAGGCCCTGGATCTAGCGAGCAGAAATTGGGCAGTTTTGCGTTGGATGGGGATGCGAATAAGTCTAACTCTGGAGTTCCCCATCGAAGGAACAGATCCTCTGCTACCTCCTGAAGAAGTTCCCACTCGTGGACTCTGGCCCGGGAGCGACTCAGGCCGTCCGCAATCGTGTTGTCCACGCCGGGAACGTGTACCGCAACTAGATTTGCGCCGTGTCCGACTACCCAATCCCACACTCTCATGGCTTCCCTGCAAAGGGGGTAAGAGTGTGCGCCTCCTTGTTTGTTGAGGTAGTACATCACCGCCGTGTTGTCCGTCTGAAGCAGGATGGTACATGGTGGGATTAAGGACTGGAAAGCCTGGAGAGCGTAGAGTACCGCTCTCATCTCCAGAACATTTATGTGCAGATGAACTTCCAGCGGACTCCATACGCCCTGAGACTTCACCCCATCTAGGTGAGCTCCCCACCCAAGACCTGAAGCGTCCGTGGTGAGGGTAATCTCTGGGGATGGCGCTGTGAAAGGGACGCCTTGGAGAGCGACCCGGGGACTAACCACCATTGCCAGTCCTGAATCACTCGTTTTGTGATTCTGACCGGGTGCTGCAGATGGTCTTGCCTCTGGTCCCTGCGCTTGAGCATCCACTGCGTTGCAGCGCATGTGGAGCCGCGAGGGACCGTGGGAATGGCCGCAGCCATGTGACCGAGAAGCGAAGGACCAACCTGGCGGAGGCGGTCTGATTCGCTGATAGGTCCTCTATAATGGACCTGATCGTTCCGCCCTGTCGCCTGGGAGGAAGGCCCTCCCCTGGACCGTGTCCAGCACTGCGTCTATGAACTGCAGGTTCTGCGACGGTACCAAGACCGACTTCTCCTGGTTTATCAAAATCCCGAGCGATCCGAACAGGATCTGAGTGTCCTGGATCGCTTGCAGAAGCGCCTCTCTGGAGGCGGCCATGAGAAGCCAATCGTCGAGGTACGGAAACACATAGTGGCCCTTTCTCCTTAGAGCAGCTGCCACGACCGCCATGCACTTGGTGAAAACCCTTGGAGCGGATGACAGTCCGAAGGGGAAGAGCTCGGAATTGGTAATGGTGGCCTAAGAACTCGAAGCGCAGGAACCTCTGATGCGCCTGAGCTATGGGGATGTGCAGGTAGGCATCCTGCATGTCTAAGGACGCTAAATAGGCGCCTTGTTTTAGCATGGGAATGAGACCCGGAAGGGTCACTATGCGAAACCTTTTGTAAGTGACCGACAGGTTGAGGTCGCTTAAGTCCAGAATTGGACGGAGGTCCCCTGTCGTTTTGGGAACCAGGAAGAAGTGAGAATAATATCTCCTTCCTCTCTGGTCTCCTGCGACAGATTGAATCGCTCCCTTGTCCAAGAGAGCGATCACCTCTTGCCAAATCAAGTCGCGGTGCTGACCCGAGTATCGGGAGAGCAGAGGAGGCCTTGAGGGTGGACGTTCTTCGAATTCTAAAAAGTGGCCTTTGCTGACCAATTGAAGAACCCACCTGTCGGTGGTTATTGCTTGCCAACCCGATAGGAAGCGGGCAATGCGACCCCCGACCGAAACGTCCCGTTGATCCTGAGGGGCGGGGGCCGGAAAGGAGTCATGCTGTGGCGGCTGAGGGGGCCCGCCGGCTGGGTAGCCTTGGAAGGACGTTGACCTCTGCCAGCGGGCTGCTTCCCCTGGGATCTGCGGAAGCCAGAGCCCCTCTGCTGTGCGGTGGAACGGGGCTGTTGCCTCTGGAGTCCCGCCCAGCTGGCCTTGGGTCCTCACAGAAAGGATCCAGGCCTCGGCGATACACTCGCCTGGACTGTCCGGACCGCCTTCCCAGCCTCTTGCAGTCTGGTAATTATCGTTCTGACGGATTACCAAACAACACCTCACCTTCAAGGGTAGCGTCCAAAATGTTCTTCTGGACATCTGGGGTGAAACCAGAGACCGAAGCCATGGTGTCTCGAGAAACACGCCTGAAGCAGCCGCCCTGGCTGACGAGTCCGCAGAATCATACTGGCTCTGAGTACCTGGGTTCCACGTCTGAACCCGTCCAGAGAGCTGAGCATCTCCTCCTTCTGCTCACCTTCCGGCAGCTTCTCAGCCGCCTCCAGCCCCTGTTCCCTCAAGCGTTCTGGAACTGAACCATGTGGGTAAGATAGTTCAGGGACCTGATAGCGCAGAAGTCGAGGCGTAGGTGCGCCTCCCAGGCGTCCAGCTGTTTGGACTCTGGGTCGGTGGCAGAGCACTCAAATTTGCGGTCTCTGGGACCGATCATGAGAGGCAGTAATGACCAGGAGTCAGCCAGAGGTTGTTGAGATAGGTACTGGTCCCCCTTGGGGCCCTGTACAGTCTATCCGCCTTCTTCGGCACTGCCGGGAGCGAATGAGGACGCTTCCACGCCGCCTTGGTGATGTCCACAAAAGTGTCCACCAAGGGTGGCACCACCACAGGCTTAGGGTCCTTCTGCCGAAGATACTTTGCTAGGCGTAGCCTTTCAGGGTCAAGATCCTCTGCTTCCCAACCCATATTTTCTTGGATATGTCTAAGGATATCCATGAAGGATGGATCGTCCGGAGGAGACCTTGGAGTCTCACGTGGGTCCGGCGAGGGAAGCGAGACCGGAGAAGGAGATCTAGAAGAAAAATAAGTAGATCCCGTAGCCTCCGACGATGGCGACCGACGTCGCCTCCTGGATCTCTTGGGACTGGGCGACCCGGAGGACGACGATCTGGACGGAGGTCTCCTTCTAGAATGTCTGCCCCTGGGAGGAGTCACAGGCTCCCTGGGGACGGAATGGCCAGCCGACCTCACAGGTGAAGGTGGGGCCGGGGCAGAAGCCACTGGAGGAGGAGGAAGTGGAGGAGGAAGGACTGGGGGTACCACATCCTTCCTGACAGTAGCCCACCAGTAAGTGAACAGGTCCTTCACCTCGGCCAAGGACAGTCCCGACGTCGGCTCAGAGGACGAGGGCGGACGTCAGATCCGGCGGCGGTACCACACGGGACCTCGGGCGGTGGCGAGGACCCAGGTAGGCTCCTCGTGGCCGGAGCGCCCGCCTGGACATCGGGCAAGGCGGATCCTCCTCGATGGGGACTCCTGTCCGACCGGCGTCGGGCGCAGAGCCCCGCTCAGGCGTCGCGGACGTCGGTCCCCACCAGCGTCCGATGCGATGAAGAGGCGACGGCCCGACCAACCGGCGTCGGCTCAGAGGAGCACTGGCGTCGACCGGCGGCGGTCTGGCCGGCGCCGGATCCACCGGCTTCCTCAGCGGGTGAGCTCTAAGGTCTTCCGGGGAAGAGAGGAAGACCGGGAGTCGGGGCCCGAGGGGCGGGAGCCCGACTTGTGGCTGTGGTGGTGGCGTTCCCCCGACTTCGCCAAGGCCTTTTGGGCTGAAGAGGAAGACGACGGCTTGGCGGTGGAGGCCTGAGCAGGGTGTGCAGCGGGGGCCGCAGCCGGGAGCGACGAAGGCCTGGCGGGAGAGCGGTCTGAGTGAGACCCGGAGCTCCGGGACTCGGAGGCCCGAACCGGCGACCGGGCGGGATCCTTGGACCTCTTCTTCTTTTCCGCGTGCCGGTGCGTCGAATCCTCCTTGGAGGCCATCGTTCGGAGTTTTTCCTCAAGAAGAAAGGCTTGAAGGGCCTTCTGCCGGCGGATCCTGGTGCGGCTATTGAACCCCTGGCAGAGGGAGCAGGCCTTGGTGTCGTGGTCCGGGCCTAGACACCTGGCGCACGCGGAGTGCGGGTCCTTAAAAGGAATTTGCTTGCCACAAGCACACTTGGAGGAATGCCCGGTCGGACAGGACATCAGACGGTTGTCTTGATTGTAGAAGAAAATCTTCCTCAGAAGAGTCGAAAACTCGAAATTTTGAGAACCACGCGACGTGTAGCAAGAACTTTACCGGAGGTCGAAGCATGCACTGTCGACGGCGGGAAAAGAACTGGGGATTCTGGCGGGACCGCCCCCTCTTATACCACGCCTGACGTCGGGGCGGGCCGGCGTCAGGGCGGTCCCGCTGGAATAGCTAGCTAGAAAAGTCTCCGGGGTCCTGGTGCCTGCCGGCTTCAGTCCTAATGGTGTAACCTGCTGCAAGAGCTGTATCTCGAAGTAAGATCAGTAATATTCTTGGGCGTAAAGAATAACAAGGAGAGGAATACTCTGACTAGGAGGAGCCAAGAACACGCCTGGAAATATAAAGTCTGGAAAAACTGCCAAGTTCTCAGCAATTCAGTTGCAGAGGGCATCATTTTATCAACCCCTGATGACTCCCTAAGTCCTTCAGGACGGAGGGTCAGAGGAGATTAATCTCTATCTTTGCAGGGTAGAGGCACCCTGCATATTTTCAAATTAAAGGCTTGGACAGAGAAACAACTACTACAGAACCAGACTTGTAATAACACAAGCCCCAAAGGGAACTTGTCATTTCTTATGTGTTAACTTGAGGTACCCTCCTCAGCGCTTTTAGAGGAGGGGGGAGGTAGACTGAAAGCCCAGAAAACAATAGTTAGGCCAAAGCTTAAACAAATCAAAGTCAACTTTGAGATTTTTTTTTCACAAATAGGAAAAAACAGAACCACCTCCACACCTCTTGTCAACAAAGCCCACTGCACAATAAACAAGAGAGTTCTCACCCCAAAACAGAGATTACCCTTCAAATACCAGTCATTTTGAAATTAATTAGAGAAAAAAGGGTTCCAAGAATTCGCGCTGGTGCGCAACGGAATAAATGCGCATGTGTGTGAAAAACAAATCAATGATTTTAGCGCAAAAGTGTTAAAAACCACCGAAAATACTTAAAAACTAAGCAATTAAATAAAAACGATGCTAATTATTGTGCATGCGGGCGAAATTTACTTCAGAAAAAAACGCTGAAGCAGGTAAAACACGAAAAAATCCCACAACTGCGCAGAACCCAGTGCAGATGCGGTAAAAATAAATAAAATGCAGAAAATACACAAATTACCTTAAAAGCAGCAGTCAAAAAGAAAGAAAATGGCACAGGCAGATCTCTGAAGAGGAGCTCCAGGACAGTGTTGCCAGTTCAGCGGAGAAAAAGTTCTGAGGTCCCTCAGGCTCACTGCAGGTGGTACTCTACTCTAACTGTATCCTGATTGGCCAGTGCCTTCCTCATTTGTATTGACTCCTCCTCTCCGGGGGCAGCTGAACCCAGCTGGCATACTGCATCTGTCAATAGATGCTAAAGAATTCCTGGGGCGAGAATCAGGGTTTTCATAACAATATTTGACTTGTAAATCAATGCTGTTTTCCTAGAAATACTTCAATATCTCCAACTGAATCTACTAGTGTCTAAACAGATAGCTGTGTCTTGACACAGCTATCCTTCAGATTGAGGATCTTCATTCTGCATTTCATTATTTGCCAATGCTGGAGTTCCTGTACTTCTTGTCTACCACTTGCAGCACTGATTGTGATTGTAGGAGGCTGTCAGTGTTTGCTATTTTGCAAGCCATATTGAGATTGAGACTAGAGGCAGGTAGACACCACTGGCGTGGCACACAGAAATTCTCAGATCATTGTTTGGATAGTATTTCTTTCAAAATCAAGATTTATCTGACTATTCATTCAACAGGGATTGCTGGATGGGATTGGGTGGTGTGACAGCAGTAGCAGTAACTCCAGGAGGGAAAGGGGGGGATTTACTGTATTGTTGAACGCGTCCTCATTATGCACACAGTAGAATACAGTACTCTGATGAATCAGCAGCTAGTAGCACTTTCATCACGTGCCGATTTCCTGCTGAATTTTATAAAATATCTATGACACTCTTAACTTATGTATTACTAATAAACTCTACCTAAGTAGGTGCCTTACCTCAGGCAAAGATATGTAGTCTAAAAGTTATAATACACAATGAATCCAAGCTGCGACATTATCCCAGCTTAGAAAATGGGACAGACACTATCAGCTCTCGGAGGTACATTAAGTTACGATAGACGCCCGCTTCGAAAGATGTGCCAATTCGAGATGCCCCATTACCTAAGAACATCTTTGGGCACCCTGAGTTGGCATACTGATGAGCCGCCATTTTTTGCCCTCGCTAACTGACCGAGATGTATTCCGCCACCTTCCCCCACCTGCTGTGCCAGTCTACAGGTTCAAAAGTAATAAAAAACATTTCTTACTTGAATCCTCTGTCCCTCACTCTCCACTGCAGTGTTTTTTGTCTCACTCTAACTCCCACAGCTTTCACCCTCGGTTGCTCATTTTCCAAGTCTTCACTTCCTGGTTTTGTGATACAGGGTCATGCAAGGTTACATGACAAACACAAACAGCCTTCCAACCCGTCCTACCGACCAAGGGGAAAAAAGCTTACAGGAAAGAAAAGTGCCGTTCTTCAAACTAAGCACAAAAACCCATGACAACCAACAAAATTTTTAAAGTTTACAACGAACGCCATCTCTTGATATGGTAATAGAAGGGGGAGAGGATAAGTAGAAGGGAATGGCTGGGGGGTTACAACAGCAGCTGGAACAGCACAAAATATGAGGGACTATTTCATCAAAAATATGTATTTTTTTACTCTTTGTGTTTATTTAGAAACTAATTTCTTCTTTTTTCTTACTACTTAAAATTTACAGAGATGCCCATTTTTCTAAGCGCAATAATGCCCTCCATGGTTGGCGGTATGGGCAATACCTCCCACCCTGTCAGGCATTATTGCTTGCATAACATATACCCTGGCATGCCTTACTGTGTAATGTATAATTTAATGCATTTTTAATACGCACCTGTTATGCTTAAACTGAAAACCGCCCCCAAATAGATCATATTTTGTCTCCATGATATGGCAGCCCCATCCCTTCCACCTGTTTAACACTTGGCCCTGCCCCCATGTGTCATGTGAATGTGAACTACAGGTATTTTAGTTTGGTGTGTGTGAAGCATATTGAATTGCATGCCTGACAACTATTCTGGTTGCTGCTCCATTCAATTCAGAAACTGTTGAGTGGTGTTAATGTAAATTTAGCTCTCAAAGCATGATGGAACCACCCAATCTCACAATCTATCATAGTGCTGACAGCATAATACTGCTTTTTATGTCAGAATAAGGCATAGTTTGCTAAAAGTTATAATGTACAGTGAACCTGAGGTGTGACATTATCCCAGCACAACATACACCCTGTCATGGCTTACTGTGTAGTTTTATGCATAAGGCTAAACTAATTCTTCGTAGACAGCTCACAGGAGAAAGGTGGGAAAGATTGCTGCCAGACTGGGCTGCTGTCTGTTTGAGTACTGCATAAGAGCTCAACACTGACTTTAAAAAAAAACAACTATTTTTGCTCTTTTACTATATGATTTAGACAGAGAATCCACTGATATTGCTGATGGGGGACCTGAATATGCCAGATGTTAACTGAAGCACCTTTGCTGCAGCCACATCCAAGAGCAGGGCCATTCTTGATGCCCTAGAGGGGGCATGCCTCAGACAGCTAGTTCTGGAAACCCCTCGGGAGGGAGCAATCTTAGACCTGGTACTCTCAAATGGGGACAGACAGAGGATCTCAGATCTAGAAGTGGGTAGCCATCTGGAAACAAGTGACCACCAAACAGTGTGGTTCACGATAAACTTAGCTGTAGAGTCAAGCCATACAAAGTGAAGGTACTGGACTTCAGGAGGGCTGATTTTGTCAAAATGTGAGAGTGCCACAGAAAAGCACTAGCAAACAGGCAAGAAGGTGGGGTGAAGCAACAATGGGGAAACATCAAAACCGCCATCACAGAGGCAACAAGCCTTTGTGTAAAGCAAATAAATCAAAATGAAAGAAAAAACCACTATGGATCTCAAAAGAAGTGGCGGGGAAGGTTAGGGAGAAAAAGATAGCATTCAGGAAGTATAAGGAAACACAGGAGCAGGACAGAGAACTGTACCAGTTAAAGCAGAAGGAAGCCGGGAAGGCAGTCAGAATAGCAAAGGCCCAAACCGAGGGAAAGATAGCCAACTCGGTTAAGAAGTGGGATAAAACCTTTTACAGGTACATTAGGGAGCAAAGAAAGACTAAGGCAGGGATAATGAGGCTGAATAAAGAGGAAGGTGGTTGGGCAGAGAGTGACAGTGAAAAAGCAGGGATACCGAAAGTACAGTTACGTAAGAACTTACCGTAACAGTAGATCTTCGAGCGGAGCTCTTGCAGTAGGCTATTTCAGTCAGGACTATGCAGCAGGCACTAGGACCTTCCAGTGAAAACTTCTGCCAGCAATACCAGCGGGGACCGCCCCCGACACCGGCCCGGCCCCGACGCCGGTCAGGGTACAAGAGGGGGTGGACCCAGCTCCACCTCAGTTCTCCCGCCAGGACCCCGCAGAAGGCCTGACAAGAGAAGGAGGCGAAGCCTACCATGAAGAGAGTTGGAGAAGAAAGAAAATGGATCTGCACACCTTGAGGGGGAAGGCGGGAGGGAAGTAGTGCCTGCTGCAAGAGCTCCCTTCGAGATCTACTGTTATGGTAGTTCTTACGTGGCTGTACTATCTTACTTGAGTGGGAGCTCCTTGCAGCAGGCTCTCTACATCAGGACTGAGTCCCAAGCAGTCCCACAGCAAGGAGGTAGCCGACCCCGGGAGGTGGAATATGCTGACTCCAGAGGCCTTAGGACAAAAGCCCTTGTAAAACGGCTAGGCCGAAGCCAGCCCGGCGTCTGGAGACAATATCCAAGCTGTAATGCTTGGTAAAAGTATGCACCGAGTTCCAGGTTGCGGTTGCACAAATGTCCTGTATAGCGACATTTCGCAGGGTGGCGAAAGAAGCTGACACTCCTCTAGGGGAGTGACCCCTAACCGGGCCCGGCAGGGGTTTATTGTGATGCTCGTAGCAAAACGAAACACAGCGAACTATCCATTTAGAGATAGTTTGCTTGGACACCGGTTGACCCAAGCAATGTGGTGCAAAGGCCACAAACAGCTGCTCCGATTTACGGTGCTGAACTGTCCTTTTGAGGTAAAACCTCAGAGTCCTGTGGACATCCAATGTGTGGAGGCGAGCCTCCCCTCTATTAGAAGGGGAAGGAAAATAAACAGGAAGATCAACCGACTGGTTGAGGGTCAATTCTGAGACCACTTTCGGAAGAAACTTAGGATTCATTCTAAGGGAAACCCTTTCCCTGTGGAAAACCAAATAGGGCTCTTTACACATCAGAGCCTGAAGCTCGGAAACCCTTCGAGCTGAAGTAACAGCAACCAAAAAGCAAACCTTCCAAGAAAGGTAACGCAGCTCACAATCCGCTGCTGGCTCAAAAGGAGGAAGGGTGAGTTTCTCCAAAACAAAAAGGAGGTCCCAGGGTGGGACAGGGTCCAGAATGGAAGGTCTCATGTGTAGAATTCCCTTAAGAAAGGTGTGGGCCACATCCAATTGTGCTAAAGCTCTCTCTCCCACGAGAGCATGGTAGGCGGAGATTGCCCACATGTGCACCTTGATAGAGGAGTAACTTAGGTCCTTCTCATACAAGGAGAGGAGATACTGTAAAGCTGAGTTCACAGGGCAGGTGATGGGATCCAAATGTTGCGGCAACGCCCAAAGACAGAAACGCTTCCATTTCATAGCATAGGTGGAGCAAGTAGAGGGCTTTCTTGCTGACACTAAGACCGCCGCCACTTCCGGGGAAACCCCATATCTATTTTGAGCTACGTCTGAAGGAGCCAAGCATGTAGGTGCAAGGATCGAAGATCCGGATGGACCAGAGACCCTTGGTCCTGGGACAGTAACTGCGAGCATATGGGCAGCGGAAGTGGAGGTTCCATGGATAACTGCTGCAGAAGTGGGAACCAAATCTGCCGAGGCCATTTAGGGGCCACTAGGATCATCCGGGCCCCTTCTGCCTGTAACTTGAGCAGTACCCTCTGAATGAGAGGGACGGGCGGAAAGGCATAGAGAAACCTCCCTGCCCAGCAAAGGGATAACGCGTCTGGCCAAAAAACTCCAGGCACATGCTCTCGCAAGGAAAACGTTGGCAGTTTGGCATTGCGTGGTGACGCAAAGAGGTCCAGCTCTGGAAGACCCCACCTGTCGAACAGCTGGTCCACCACGGATTGTAGCAGCTCCCACTCGTGCGCTCTGGCGAGCGACCTGCTGAGGCTGTCGGCCAGATTGTTTAGGACGCCTGGAACGTGCATCATGGACAGTAGGATGCCCCGCTCCAGTGCCCAGTACCAGACACTCATTGCCTCCCTGCAAAGAAGATACGAATGAGTACCTCCTTGCTTGCTGATGTAAAAGACGACCGCCATGTTGTCTGTCTGAATTAGAAGAGAGCCTGGTACCAGATCCTCTCGAAAAGCCTGGAGGGCGTAGAGGACCGCTCACATTTCCAGTATATTGATGTGGAGGGACTGCTCCTCGGGTGACCAAACCCCCTGAGTTCGATGTGCACCCAGGTGCGCCCCCACCCCAGGTCCGATGCATCTGTTGTCAGAGTCTGACCTGGTGGCTCCGGACAAAAGCCGACCCCTTTCTCCAGATTGTTGGGGTCCATCCACCAAAGCAAAGTTTTCCTGACTGGCTTCGAGATCCTGACCAGAGAGTCTAGGTCGTCGTAGCTTTGGTCCCACTGCACCCTGAGCATCCACTGTGGGACTCTCATGTGGAGGCGGGCCAAGGGAGTAACTGGAATGGCCACTGCCATGTGCCCCAGTAAACTGAGGAAGTTCCGAGCCGGAACTCGAGATGCTATAGAGGTCCGATCTGCCAACTCTCGCAAGCGAACTCCCCGGTCTTGTGGGAGAAAAGCCATGCCCTGGACGGAATCCAGGATCGCTCCTATGAAGGCGAGCTTTTGGCTGGGCTCCGGGGATGATTTTTGTAAGTTCAGGGTGATCCCCAGCTCTCGGAACAGTGTATAAGTGTCTTCGAGAGCTCGTAAGAGGCTGCCTCTTGACGGGGCCGTAAGTAGCCAATCGTCGAGGTAGGGAAACACATAGTGTTCCATCCGCCTTAGAGCCGCAGCCACCACTGCTAGGCATTTTGTGAAGACTACGGAGTGGAAGAGAGGCCGAACGGAAGCACTTGAAACTGAAAATGCTCCCCTTGGAAGTGGAACCTCAGAAACTTCCTGTGGGGAGGATAGACCCCGATATGCATGTATGCATCCTGCATGTCGAGAGAACATAGCCAGTCCCCTTGGTGCAGCAAGGGAGGAGTCCTTGAAGAGTCACCATCCTGAACCTTTTGTACTCGATAAAGAGGTTTAGAGGGCTGAGATCCAGAATGGGACGAAGGTCCCCAGTCTTTTTTGGGACCAGAAAAAAGTGGTAGTAGAACCCCTGACCCCGCTGCTCCAAGGGGACCTTCTCTATTGCTCTCTTCTGCAGGAGAGTCTGAATTTCTCCTCCTATTAGTGGGATGTGAGAAAAGGATAACGGGAGGGCTTTGGCGGAGTATGCGGAGGAAACTCTGAACTCTAGCGTGTGTCCTCTCCGCACAATATCCAAGACCCACTGGTCTGCGGTAACAGACTTCCACCCTTTGAAATGAAGGGATAAGCAGCCCCCAACCAGCTCCCCTGGGACTTCTGGCGGAAGGGGGGGCGGAAGGGAGTCATTGGGCAGAGCCGGGAGTTGGGAGAGAGGTCTGGGAGGACTTGGGCCCACGGGCGGGAGGTCCACCAGACTGCTGGTTCCCGGATCTCCTGCGGAAGCCACCTCTCTGCCCCTGTTGGTTGCCACGGGCTGAACCTTGGCTGCCTGAGGGCTTACGAAAGGGCCGTCTACGGTGCTGACGTCGCTGGTCGCCATGATACATGTGGCAGACCGACCAGATCGACTTGCCCAACTCCTGGAGGCGGGAGATCAAAGCCTCCGTCTCCTGCCCAAACAACACGGTACCCTAGAAGGGCAAATCCCGGATACCGGCCTGCAGATCCTGGTGAAAGCCCGAGACTCTCAACCAGGCATGGCGCCGGAGGCACACCCCAGAGGTGGCTGCCCTGGCTGCCGTGTCTGCAGTGTCATACGAGGCTCTCAGTACGTGGGAGCCTACGTCTGAGCCCGACTGCAGAAGGGCCAGGAACTCTGTCTTTTTGTCAGAGTCTGGCATGGCCTGTGTCAGCTCTAGTCCCCTTTCCCATAGCGTATTCTGATACTGTACCATATGCGTTAGGAAATTAAGGGAGCGGATGGAACAGGTGGAGGCCGCATAAACTTTTTTGCCCACCTGGTCCAGGTATCGGGACTCCGGATCGGGAGGCTATGAGCTGAGGTGTTTCGGTTGCCGAGATTTGTCATGGGCAGTCGTGATCACCGACGAGTCGCCTGAGGGTGTTCCGCTAGGAAGGGTTCCACCCTCGGGGCATTATACAGCCTATCCGACTTCTTAGGAACTGCCGGGATCGAGGCTGGATGCATCCAGGTGGTCCTAGTAAGATCCTGGAAAGTACCACCAAAGGAGGAATAACCAGAGGCTTTGGCTCCTTTTGCCTCAGGTACTTGGCCAATCTCTGGCATTCCGGATCCAGGTCCTCCGTGTCCCACTCGTTGGAAGCCTGGATGTGCCTCATGACGTCCATAAAAGTAGGATCATCTGGAAGCGAGCGAGGCTGGTCCCTCTCTCCCGGGGAGCGCTTGAGGCTGAGAGAGGATGAAGAGGTCGACGAAGAGGAGGATCGACTATCCGACTTGGAATAGTCTGACACCATCCTACGACCATGCCTTCGCTGACTTCGGTAGCTAGAGGACCAACGTCGATGGAAGACCGACCGCCACCCTCCCTGGACCGGGGCGAGAGCAATGACCGACGCCGGGAGCGTTCTCGCCTAATGTGAGAAGGGCTCCTGGAGCGTGACCTAGACCGACGTCGGTCACCAGAATCCCTGGAGCGACGTCGGTGGTCCTCGGACCTGGAGCGGGAACGAGCCCTGGAGGGGGGTGAAGGCTGGTACTCCAGTGACTTCCGCGTGGAAGACTCATCCCCTGGCTGTGGTTCTCCCGTAGGGTCCAGTACCAGTGTCTGGGCCAGCGATGGGGAGGACCGCTTGTGGACCTGCCCCCACCAAAAGGAGAAAAGATCTTTGAGCTCGTCCTTGGTGAAAATTTCAGCCACTCGCTTCGGAAATGAAGTCTCCAGAATGTCGGAACGCAAAGGAGAGCTCTCCTGAGGGCTCAGGGGGGAGGAGGACTTGGGCAACGGGGACGTCGGTATCTCCACGATCGACCCCGGCCTCCCCGCCTCGACCGGCGTCGGTGTAGGGACCGACGATGGGGTGACGCCAGGGGGCGCCGGAGAGTCCTTGGTCTCCGGAGGCATGCCTTTAGCAGGAGGCGTCGGTGCCTTAGCAGGTGGGGCCGAGGCAGGCACCTCTAAGGACTTGGTGATGACCCTTAGCGGAGTCACCTTCGGCTTGGCCGGCTTCTCCCCCGACGGGCCGGCCTTAGCCTGTGGAGTCTTCGGAGGTTCTCCAGACCCTGAAGGACGGGCCTTTTTGGGAGAAGGCCGCGAATGCGAACTGGACCGAGACCGGGACCGGTGACGGAACCGACTACGGTCCTTGCTGTGGCGCTTCTTCTCCTTCCTCTTCCCCTCCAGGGAGTGCAGATCCATCTTCTGCTCCAACAGGTAGGCCTTGAGGGCTTTCAGGCGGCGGATGTGGGTCCGGCTGGTAAACGCCTGGCAATCTGCACAGTTGGCGGTGTCGTGGTCAGGGCCCAGGCAGAAGACCCACCGCTGATGGCCGTCCTTAGCAGGGATCTGCCTCCCGTAGTCGCACTTGTTTAAGTGTTCAGGTGACGCCGACGCCCGGGAAGACATCGAACCCGGCCGGGTAAGAATACGGCTGACGTCAGTACTGGGAAGCGGCAAGAGCAAGGAAAACAATGCTCCAAAGCGGGAAAAAAAATGATAAGACGTCGGTACCGGAGAGCAGTAAAAACCGTCGAAAAGAGGCAGGAATCTTGCTAGAAGTTCTTTTTCGCTGAATCGCAGACAGAAGCAAAGGCACTCGGCTTCACGTATGGCACGCCGGGGCGGAAAGCACCGAGGTGGAGCTGGGTCCGCTTCTTGTACCCTGACCGGACGCCGGGCCGGGGCCGGTGTCGGGGGCGGTCCCCGCTGGTATTGCTAGCAGAAGTTTTCACCGGAAGGTCCTAGTGCCTGCGGCATAGTCCTGACTGTAATAGCCTGCTGCAAGAGCTCCCACCCGAAGTAAGATCGAATATTTCTGCTCAGTATTCACAATGGAAGAGCAGGGGGAGATCCCTAATCCAGTCAACAGAAGCACTCTGGATAGGGGGGTTGATATTAGTCATTTCACAGAAGAAAGGGTTCTGAAAGAACTCCCAAAACTGAAGGTGAATAAAGCAATAGGGTCTGATGGGATTCACCTCAGAATTCTAAAAAAACTAAGGGAAGAACTAGTAACACCACTGACTACACTTTTTAATAAATCATGGGAGGATGGTGTGGTACCTGAGGACCGGAGGGCAGATGTGATTCCCCTTCACAAAAGTGGGAGAAAGACAGAGGCAGGAAACTGCAGACCTGTCAGTTTGACCTCAGCGGTAGGGAAAATGATGGAATCACTTCTGAAGGAAAGAACTGTTCAGTACCTTGAGGCCAGTGGGGCACAGGACCCAAGACAGCATGGATTCACAGCAGGAAGGTCATGTCAGACAAATCTAATTGATTTCTTTGACTGGGTGACCAAAGTAGTAGACCAGGGAGGGGCTGTGGACATGGCCTACCTAGACTTTAGCAAGGCATTTGACACAGTCCCGCACAAAAGATTAATAAACAAATTAGCCAGCCTGGGTAAAACATTGGCTGGACAACAGGACACAGAGGGTAATAGTAAATGGAGTCCACAGTGAAGAAAGGGAGGGGTACTAGTGGGGTACCGCAGGGTTCGGTACTGGGGCCGCCCCTTTTTAATGTCTTTATAAGTGTCATTGCAGAGGAACTGGAAGGAAAAGTATGTCTCTTTGCAGATGACACAATGATCTGCAACAGGGTTGATACGCAAGGTGGGGTGGAAATGATGAAATGGGACTTGGCAAGGTTGGAAGAATGGTCAAATGTATGGCAGCTTAGATTCAATGCAAAGAAGTGCAAAGTAATGCACCTGGGAAACAAAAATTTAGGAGAAGGGTACACAATGGGGGATGAGATACTGACAACAAAAATAGAAAGGGACCTGGGGGTAGTTATATCAGATGACCTAAAGGTGGGCAAGCAATGTGAGAAGGCAGTAAGGAGGGCTGGGGGATACTGGGATGCATAGGGAGAGGCATCACCAGTAGAAAACAGAAAGTAGTTGTCCCTCTGTACAAACAGTTGGTAAGACCACATCTGGAGTACTGTGTGCAGTTCTGGAGACCTCATCTCTGCAAAGACATAGACAGGGTGGAGGCTGTCCAGAGGAGGGCAACCAAAATGGTGCAGGGTCTGCATCAGAAGACATATGAAGACTAAAGGAGCTTAAGATGTATAGCCTTGAGGAAAGGAGGAAGGGGGGGGGACATGATAGAAACGTTCAAATACCTCAAGGGAATCAACAAAGTCCAAGAGGGTAGCATCTTTCAGAAAAAGAGATGTGCAAGAATAAGGGGGCACAATTTGAAGATAGAGGGGGAACGGCTCAGAGGTAATGTGAGGAAGTATTTTTTCACAGATAGGGTTGTACATGCATGGCACAGCCTTCCTGAGGAGGTCGTAGAGTCAAAAACAGTGGGGAATTCAAGAATGCATGGGACAGACATAAAGTAATTCTAGTGGAAGGTAGGAGGAAGTAGGCTGCTGGTTAACTAGGATCTGCAGCTTATCCGTTAGGTAGGGAAATGGGCAGACTAGGTGGGCCAAGCTGTCCTTATCTGCCATCAGAGTCTATGTTTCTATCCGCAGATATTACTGGAAGTCAGAAAGCTGATTTTAAGCTAAAAGTTGTAAGTAAGTTTGTCTGGCATCCCTTTAGTGTTAACTGCACTAGCATTAACCTTTTAGGCAAAGTGAAGGCTTAGGGATCGAGCATAGGCAGGGTCAGGACAGAGAGTAATCTGCAGAAGTTAGTGTTTTTGGTTTTTCAAACTTGGTTTATTTGCTGTACCATACTTTGGGGGTTCTGCATCAGTTTTTCAACCTCAATCCCAACCTTTAATTTTAAATATCTCAGCCTTTGATATAAACTTTACTGCAATGTACTGTTACCATATATTGTTGACTGTAGCAGGATGAGTGGAAAGAAAATCCTTAGTGGGTTGCAGTGGTCAGGGTCTGAAGTTGTGATCCAGATGTGACTTTTTCTGCAAGTGGGGATGGGAATACTAAGCGGGTCCCGTAAGTTTCAAGGGCTGGGAAAGACTTGGTGTGTGCAGGATCTCATGAGCATCCAAGGAAGTCTACGGGTTCCCGGAGTTCCTGTAGCCACAGGACTAAGACCAGCTAGCATGGTCTTGGAGGAGTACTTTTTTGCCATGTTAGCTGGTTAGTCTTTTCCACTGGGATAGACTGAAAGCCCGGGCTGAACTTCTGTTCCCTGCCATTGCCACTGAAGATACAGGTAGTGAGGTCACTTGGATATCATTTTGGGGTTTCCCCCTTCTTGTTCTTGTATGGCTGATTGACCTCTCAGCATTGGTTAGAGTGCTGCTATTGGGGGGGGGGTAGGGGGACACCTTATTGTTTTATCAAATTGGGACTTGCTCTGGTGGCAGCAGAGCTGAGCTGGTACATAAATTCTGAACTGAGAGCTATATTGCGATCTTAGAAAGATTTTCCCATTGGCTAGCACAATAAGCAGATCTGGATTATCTGAATTATGTGGACTTCAATTTTTTTGTAATTTTGTAGTTTTATTGGGAATAGGGAGGTGGGTATGGTGTTAGATGGTTACTGTTAGGTTAGTGGTTGACAACTAGTGTATCTGTATAATAATTTATTGTTTAGGGTAGAGTATATGTAAATGTGTGTATATGGTCTTAGGCTGAAAGGGAAAGGTAGGGGGGTGTTTTAACTTAGTTTAATTATAAGTATTTTGTTTAAGGAGTGAGTAGACAGCCAACCAGGTGATGCGTTTAGGTTTTGGGCCCCAGAGACTTAGCTACTCTTCATCCTAGCCACTGGACCTCCATCCCTTTACTGGAAACACACTGCCATTGGTGGCATATAGGCACTGCAGGGAGGCTGGTATTGTGAGATGTCCAGAAGACAGGCCGCGGGGGTGAGGGTTGCTAATAAGTAGGGAAATATTGGGGTGGTGAGGGCCAAGAAGTGCTCCAGGGCAAAATGGGGCCTTGGGAGAGGCTAGATGTGTTTGGTTCCCATATTCAGAGCTCCCACCGAACTGAGGGGGCAGGTAGCTGATAGATCAGCAACTTCTACCAATCCACTTTGGGCAGTGCTTTGTAACGTGAGATCTATCAGAACAAGCCTGGAATTATAGTGTACTTGGTTTCCTCAGATTTGTATCACATAGACTTTGTTGGGGGATGACCCCGGCCCCAGTATTGGAGGTGTTTATCTTGACCGGATAAACTACGGTGCACTGTCCGAGGAGGGACTGCAGCCACGGGTGAGGGTGTGGCCATCTGTTTTAGATTTAACCTGAACTTTTCAGTGCACCCAGTGAGCTCTACTTCATCGTTTGAATGTGTGGCTGTATGAGGGGGTCCTGGTGTACTGGCCTCTGGGACATGAGAGGGAATTTCTGCAAGAGGTTGTGTACTTCATCACTGAAAGAGTATTGGAGTCACCCAGGTGGTTGGTTCTGGGTGATTTCAATGCTTGGCTCGACGATGAACTCTTGCAGTTTGGACAAGACTTCCTCCAGACTGTGGATTCACTGAGCCTTGCACAAGCTGTTGTTACTGCAACCCACAGACATGATCACAACTTCAACTTAATATTCTCACTGGTACCTAAGGTAAGCAATCTACAGATTGATCCGGTTGTTTGGTCAGATCATTGCACAGTAAGGTTCTTGTTCGGGTGCTCCCTTAGTAGTCCTTCCCCTGTGGAGATGATCCGCTACCATCCTTTGAAGGAGCTGTCCCCAGCAGTACTTCAGATGATAATGGACCTCTCGGATGTGAGGGTTGCTTGTGGGGCAGCTCTGGGTGACATGGTGGCAGCTTATAATAGAGCTGCTGCCTCAGCCCGACTCTGTTGCACCTGTTCGTATATGACCCAGGGCTTTTCACGTGAGATCCTCGTGGTTTGACAGGGAGCTCAGGGTGATGAAGACCAGGGGTCGGAGGTTGGAGCACTATTGGCAGAAGTCTGGATCTGAGGAGGAAAGACGGACTTTGAGAATGCACTATGGTGAGGATCAAACAGCAATCTCCCATAAGAAGGCAGCATTCCTGTCAAGGGACACCACTTCATGGAAGAATAGACCAGCCCAGCTCTTTTGGACTGTGGACTGGTTACTCCACCCTACCTGTCTGCAGCCAAAAAGAGCAGTTTTAGCCACCAACTACGAAGAGTTTGCTCAGTTCACCTCTGACACAGTGTCCTCTATCAGATCTGGGGCCACCCCAATGGGGCGAGCACAGCCCCACAGTGGTGAGATGGTCATCACTAGGAGCACTCTTCTTGTCTGAAATGAGTTTAGGCTACTGGAGGTGGAAGAGGACTGTGAGATAATCTCGAAGGTACAGCCTACTTATTGTGAACTGGACCCAGGCCTGACACATCTCCTTGTGGGCTGTGTGGAGTCTGTAGGTTCAGTGTTCGTCGAGATTGTCTGGTGCTCGCTTTCGGAGAGGTCATTCCCTAGCACCTTGAAAGAGGCACTGGTGGAGCCCCTTCTGAAAAAACATCTCTCAACCCAGACTGCTTTACGAATTATAGACCAGTCTGTAACCTTCCCTTTCTGGGACAGGGTTACTGAGAAAACTGTGGCTCTGCAGATCAAGGCACATCTCACAACCTTTGACATTTATGAGCCTCTACAGTCAGGATTTAGGTCTAGACACGGTATGGAGACGATGTTGGTTAGGGTACATAATGGCCCCTAAAATATCTAAGAACCAGTACTCCAGACACAAAATAGTTGAGGGAAAGTTATTTTAATTTAGCAAATATCAAAATACTTACAAATGTATATTTAACAGTGAAACATCACAGTGGAATTTAAAGCTCCCACACACAAAAAAATGTTGCCTCTATGCTTTATGGTTACACACACTTTCCTCAGGAGGTGTGGCTAACCCTTTAACCAAAGTGCATATTATACAATTCATGACCAAGTGTATACTATAAACTAACAAAACACTAATGTTTTTCATTTCCTTACTTTATCTGCCTTGCATTCTTCAGCCCTAATGCCTGCATCAATGTAGCTTTTTTGCAATGAATGTCCTTTCTTTTTGTGTTACTGGAATCATATCCTCACCAACCTCTGGCTGCAGAAGCACATGATACACAAATGACAACATTTTCCTACTTTCCTACCTTTCAGGCATTAAACTGAACCCTAACTTGTACATTAACACAGTTCTTTGCAATGAATTTCTTTCCTTTCTTTTTCAGATAAGGGAATTGTATCCTCATTCATGCAGGTCACTTTGGGACATGTGTGAACAGATGCAGACATGCAGGGCCCACTGGTTCCTGTGTTAAGGGAAGAGTCCATCTACCTACTGAAGTGCAGGGCCCTGGAGCCCTGCACTTCTTTGCAGCAACAAATGTCAAGAATTCGTGGAGCAGTCAGGTGAGCTATGGAACTGCCCTTTGGGCCCTGTGCTTCCACATGGCATTCCACAGATCCAGATGCACAGGGCGATGAGTCCATCTGTCAGCTGAAGTACAAGGCCCTTTGATACCCATGGGTGAAGAGGTGTAGGGCACTATGCCAAGAAAATATTTCTCTTACTACATGGCCCTTGGCCTGTGTGGGCAACCCTGCACCTTCCCTTCCCAGGCTGGGGGTTGGTGCCTCATGACGGCACTGTCACCCCCAGCCTTGGCTTATCCAGGTGGCTCACTTAACTTGCTCTAAACTCAGCTCACCAGCACAGGAACGCAAAGCACTACCTGCTGGGGTAAAGGCTTGCACTACACACAATGTTACTTAATAATTTTTTTTTTTTTATTATTTTAACCCCAGATTTTCAAGGTAGTTGTTTTATGACTCCACCTTATAAATATTACATGTGGCATCTATAGAATTGTGTCCAAAATGTCATGTTGCACCCCAAGTGCAGAAAGAGGTTTCGGTCAGGATTTGAAAAACGATACCTGCACATTTATGAGGTGGTGAGAAAAAATGGCTATTTTGAAAGTTTGGAGTGAAAACATTGATAATTTTCAAAATTATAAGCGAGCAATGAAAACTTCCAATGTACATTAGTAACTTAGCTGTTTTTTAATATTTTGACACCAAATTCTTAACATAATCTTCTTATGACCCCATGAACCCCATATGTGAAAATTTCCAAACAGCTCCCAAAGCGTAATTTAGAGGAGCGACTGTGACATCACCTTTCAGGCCAAATTTGAAAAATTTCACCTGCGTAGTTCATGAAGTGGGGTCCCAAAAGGTTCATGCTGAAAGTTTGGTGGAAAAATCCTAAAACGTAGAGAAGTTATGAGTGAATGTTGAAATATTTCAAAATTCACTTATAACTTTGTCATTTTACCATATTTTTCTACCAAATTTTCAACAAAGTCTTCTTATGACCCCACCTCATGAACCCGGTAGGTTAAAATTTTCAAATCCTGCCAGAAAGGTGACTCATGGAGCGGCTGCAAAATCACATTTTATGCTGGATTTGAGAAATTTCACTAGTGTTGTTCATGAGGTGGGGTCCCAAAAACAACATGTTGAAAATTCGGTGTAAAAATATTTAGCAAGCATTTGTCCATGCCGAATGTTGTCTTGCTGGCATTAGCATTGGTAGTGCAGGAGTTAGAGAGATACGTAATAGGAAAGGCAGTGAAGTACTGAACTGATGCCAACACCACCCCCACCCTGCAGAGACTGACAGGCACTGGGGTGTGCCTTTGGGTTGCCGGCCACAACGCTCACACCATTTCACCTTATCCTACCCTGAAGACACCGACAAGTGTCGCGGTGTGCCTTGGGGTCTTCAGGTCTTATGCTCACCCCATTCCATATTGAAATACGCTGAGATGGGTGTAGTATAGGAGAATGGGGTGAACTTTGGGGCCGAAGAGTCCAAGGCAGACCTCGATGCCTGTCACAGGCTGCAGGTTGGGGGTGGAATGGCGTGAGCATTGCAGCCGACAAGCCCAAGTCATACTCCTGATGCCTGTCAGTCTCTACAAGGTGGGGCATTACAGTTGGAAGCCCTAACGCCCTGGGCGTTTGTTGGTATTTTCACTCCAAATTTTAAACATGGGCTTTTTGCGCCCTCACCTCATGAACAGTGGCACTATCAGTTCGTTAGCTGAAAGGTGATTTTGCACAGTGACTGTGCCATTTGGCACCACAGGTGCGAAAACACATTTCGGGCAGGATATGAAAAATGACAGCTGTACTGTTCTTGAGGAGGTGTAAAAAATGGCAATGTTGAAAATCTGGAGTGAAAATATGAAAAACTGGTGAAGTCACGAGCATGCATAGAAACTGTGCAATGCACGCCCGTAACACAATTATTTTGGGGATTTGTTTAGCCAAATTTTCAACATAGGCATTTTGGGACCTCTGCTCATGAACAGTGGCACTGTGATTTTGTTAATCTGTCCCAAAAGTTGATTTTCCATGGCGACGGCGCCATTGTGTGCCAAATGTGCGAAAACACATTTTGGGCAGGATGTGAAAAATGACAGCTATACTGCTCATAAGGAGGTGTGAAAAAATTGCAATGTTGAAAATCTGGAGTGAAAATATTAAAAATTGCCGAAGTTACAAGCATGCGTGGAAACTGCACAATGCATGCTCGTAACACAGTCACTTTGGGGAATTTATTCACCAGATTTGCAATATAGGCTTATTGGGACCCCACCTCATGAACAGTGGCACTGTCGTTTTGCTAATCAGTCCTGAAAGGTGATTCTGCGCAGTTACTGCTAAATGACCTTCCGGGATCGAATAACGAGATGACAGTGCATGTGTTCATGAGATGGAGTCCCAAGAACCCCATGTTGAAAATTTGGAGGCAAAATAAAAAAAGAAATGGCTGAGATAGCCACCTAAGTTGACTCCCCCCCCCCCCCATGATGCCATTATACAGCTTACCAGCATTTCTTCATTTTGCAGTTTGGCTTTGAAGAGTCCAGATGTGTTCCCGCTTCACCGAAGATCGCAGCTCCAGACCTCCGAGGTAAGTATGGAGTGATGGGGAGGTGAGGTGCACAGAGGGTGGGTGCAGGTTGGGGGAGGGGGGCGCCATGGACAACGGGGACCATTTTCTGTTTTTCAGGTACAGAAAAAAAATTAACATTATGGACGGTTTTCTTTCTTTACAGGTGAAATAAAACAAATGTTGGGCACACTGGGTGGGCTCAGTGTGCCTCATGACTTTCGGGGAATTCCACACTGGAGTGGGCTCCCAATCTGCCACACAATGGGCATGGGAGGGAGGAACATGCCTATTCATGATGGCTTTAGGTGAGCAGCGCACACTTGGGTGGGCTCCCAGTGTGCCACACAATGTGGGGGTGGGGACATGCTAACATGGGGATTGCACCCCCAATGTCGGCTTTGTTTGGGGATTGTGAGCTGCCGCTATATTTATTGAAACGTTTCACCAGGAAAGGCACATATGGGAGGCATGTCACCTCTGCCACTGCATGATAAGCTTGTCTCCGATTGCAATGGCACATTTCTTTCAAGTTGGTGGCACTTTACATAATTCTTGCATCAGTGCTAGCATGCAGGCTAATTGGGAATGAGGGACACACCTACTAAAACATGCCCTGCATTCGCCTACACTGACACATCCCTGCATTTCTGCTACCACAAGATGTTGCTTGTACACGCGCAAGACAACATAAAAATGACAAAGTTATGAATTAAAGTTAAAATGCAATGAAATACATTAATCAGACTTACATTATTTTTCATATTGCAGTTGCAGTTCCACCAGGAGAATGTCTTCCAATCAGAGACTGGACCTATGTTGTGGGGCCATAGTTAGGTGAGTGAGGGTGTGTAGGGGGGTGTAGGGTGGTGGATGCTTACTGGGGGCTAGGATGGGGTGGATGTGGGGGCTGAGATCAACAAAAAAACATTTTCTTCTTTTGAGGTCAAAATAACAAAAAAGATCAGCAAGGGATGGTTTCTTTTTTACAGGGGGACCACAGCTGACACTGGGGATTGGGTGCCCCCAGTGTCAGAGTAGTCTTCAGTGGCACAGGTGGTGGGCACCGCATTCCCTGGGCGACATCGATAAGGGACCATTTTCTTCTTGCCATGTGCAAATGTTTAAAAAAAAAAAAAAAAAAAAGATCATTGAGGGATGGTTTTCTTTTTTTGCAGGGGGACCATGGTCGACACTGGGGATTAAGCACCCTAGTATCGGAATACCCTTAGGTGGCACTAGGGGTGGCCCCCCTCCCGGTGCTGCCACATATGTATGTATGGAGGAGGGTGGGCGATCTGGAGGGAAAGGGGAGTCTAAGGAAGTTGTACTGGGGGTAGGCATCCCGGTCCGCTTAAATTAATAAAGTAATATAAACGGTAAGGATGGGGGAGGGCTGACCAAGCTTAAAGGGGGAGGGAGACTATTAAAAAAAATGGAACACTGCTAAGGACAAGGGAGGGCTGGCTGAGCTGGAACATGGAGGGACCATGTAAGACTCTCTGGTTTTGGGTGCAAGCCAGAAATTCCCGTTGCACCACTGCGTGGGTGCGACAGGGGAATTCTCAGCTCACAACATGAAAAATGGCTCCTCCCACTAAGCTGGGCACCCAGGATTTTAGAGTGCTCAGGGCAGGTATTTCTGGCACTAATTTTGAAAACACACACACACCAGAATCTATCTAAACAGGACTTGTTTAGCTAGGTTCAGGTGTTTTTTTTTTTTAAAAATACATAATTTTTAGGTATTGCTAGGGCTGCTTACTGGTCGTGCAAGAGCATTGCTTCTTGTCAGGTGAGGACCCAGGTTCATGCACCGAGCCAAGGTCTGATACTTTGGGTCTGGGGAGGCTGGAATGTGCCCCATCAGATACTTTTCTATACGGTAGGTTGCTGTGAGGTGTCAGCCTTGGAATGCTTCCTGGTAGCCCAGAACGTAACATCATGACACCCACCACTGTGCCATTCTGCACTGATGCAGATTCAACAGCACCTCCTAGTTCAGCAAGGATTCTCAGGAACTAAAGAAAGAAAATGAAAGCTGGCCAGCCCAGTAGCTTAGTGGTAGTGCTACCATCTTCGACGCTGGTGACCCTGGTAATGGAATGGACTTGGGTTATTCATGGGCTGGGCAGGGAGGATCCAGCATCCTTAGGAGAGTTCTCCTCCCTCAGGGGCAGGGGATGTTGTGTCTCACTGCTTGATTGCTCCCTAGGGGAGGTCAAGTGGAAGCACAGCAGTAGTATATAGAAGTTGAGATGCCAGGCATGCATGTGTAGGATCACTGCACACCGGCACCCTACAGGAGAAAACCAGTTTCTGGAAGAAACAAAAGCTCTGGTTTGTTTTTAGTGTCCCCCCAACACACACACAGGCCCATGCATGACTGACATTTGACATGGCAGGCTACCCACTACTGTGGTCCTGGGTAAGTGGAGGATTACCTGTATGTTCATGAGAAGATCGGTGGTGGTGGGGAAGTGCCAGCAGAGCCGGGGGTGGGGTGGGGGGCAAGGAAATGAAAGCTCAGGGAAGGATGACAAATAAAAAGGCTCTCCCTGCCCCCAGTGATTATTTCTAGGCCCGTGGGAGGAGGCCCCTGCTGTAGAGGACAAGCTGTAGAGTCATGGTGAGCAGGAAGCAACAACAGTCCAAAGGTAGCCAAGGGAATACAAGGGAAAAATACAAACAGCAAAAAAAAACAGATATGTATCAACTGGCAAACAGTAATAATATTTTGAACTTACAAATCTGTAAAATTTTCTTGAAGAAATGCATTTTCTAGACAAAAAGATAAAGTGTTTAATAATTTCCCCCAGTCACAGTAACTGATCTAAGTATAATTTTCCTCCTGCTGCCCTGACTGGGTATTTTAGCAATGACCTGATGAAACATGCTTTCATCTTCGCCTGCAATCAGCTGGAAGGTGACTCCTTCTGTCATTTATCAAGTGTGATGGTTCACAGTTTTCTGACAGCATTACCTTTTCTGATTTCCAGGCCTGGTTTCTGGTGTACTCTGCATCAATCAAGTCTGGGTTCTCCCTAGACAGCAAAATGAGAGGGTCTCGCTCTTCACTTGTCCTGCAGGCAAAACAGAAACATACATTTAGCGTCTCTGGTTTAGTTCAACAAATTAGTGTGCCACCCTTCTGTTAAACTGGCTGCAATCTCAAGTCCACTGTCAATACCACTCAACCAGCATGCATTATCAGAGAAAAACATTTTATCAAAGACATTTCCTCTGGCCTGCATGGAATTAGTGTTTTTGTCACAGAAGAATGGGGATTTGAAAAACATAATAATATCAAACATTAAACTTGTAGTACTTTCCTCCTTTTTAATGTTTCTTTTTCTGCAATTCTAGTAGTTGTCTGTGTATATTTTGCCATTTTTTTCATATGCTGTCCTTAATTATGGCCATCTGTCCCTAATTTTTTAGGATGTTTCACTAGTATCCATGAAAACAGTTTAAAATATAATACTCAAATATAATTCAACTTGTAGTTAACTGTACTGTTGACTTGGGGGGTACACCATTGTCTAATACAGTAGTGGTCATAATCATACCTGTCAAAGACAGAGAACAATAACCAGTGCCAGACAAGGGATCACGTTATCATCAAATATTATGATATTTAATAGTAAATCCTCATTCAATTTTATAAATGTATGGGGCAATATCTAAATATGATTAGAAGTTACAGTAAATTAATCCTGCTAATCTTCTACTCAGAAATAAAGCCAAGGCAGACCAATCACCAAACCTCTCTAAAAAATTAAAAAAAGAACTGAGTGAAATATAAAGAGACGTGTGTCTGTCGTATCAAGACTCTGTTAAGTTTCACATTCAAGTTTTATTATGTCCTGCGTGCAGAAGTCAAACAATTCCATGAATAAATTCATACAATTCAGTGAAAGAAAGTTACACCTATACAAACTCATATTTTTTTTAATATTGCCACTAAGCATTCAATATTTAATTAAATGTGCACCAAAAGGCAATCTGCACACCTTTACATACAGAATAAAGTATGGGGTAGTGTGTCAGGGTTTATGTAGCATCTAACACCTTGGGTGTGTGTAAACTTTGAATTTAAACACACCACGCCATATTTTATTTTATATAATTGCTAGGTATAGTTTTTTCACCTCCGCAATTATATAAAACAAGGCATCTCAGTTTAGCTGTGGTCCGATCGGGTGTTCTCTGGGTCTGTGGTCGGACACGCTGCTTCAAAGAAAAGAAGTTTCCCTTTTTGCCTTTTTTTTTTAATTAATCCAGTTTAAGTATTTTTAGCCAGAACATTCTTTTGTTATTTTAGAATGACTTACCGCTGAGTCATAGTGGCAATGAAGAGTCTGGTGATAAGCCCTGGCATTGGCCATGAGAGAGTGGACAGCGGCGGCTGGCGCATGCACAAAGGAGGGAAAACCCAGCGTATGCTTGCCATTATAGGCACTCTATAACGGTACATTACACCACAGGGGTTTCCGTAGGGGAAAAACGATAGCCAGTTATTATATAGAGAATAGTGGATGGGCAAGTATGCACAACCGGTGTGTTGTGCCACTGAGGGGTTCTGATTCCCTATGACCTCGAGAGCGAAGCTCGAGAGGTCTGTGGGAATCAGAACCCCGAAGTGGCACAGCACACTGGTTGGGCATAACATTGCCCATCCATTATTTTTTATAGTGTATGGTGCCCCTACGATAATTTAAGTGAGCATTTAATTTTTTTTTTTACCGCCGTAAAAGGAATTCTTTCTACTACGTTTTAATCTGGTATTAGTCAGGTTGCTAAGGTTAGTGCTGTGGTTGTTAGGGACCAAGCGTCCCTATGTCTGTAGCGTGGTCTGTCATTGGCTGTCAGTTCCCTTTGGGCGGGGATTCCAGGAAAAAAAACATGGCGGACGTATCTCTCGCTAAGCGAGAGGAGAGTGAGTGAAATGATTCACCTGTTAATGTGAGTAGTTTTAAATATCTGGTTGATCCTGCAATTTTTTTTTTAATAGTTTAAAGTATCTGGTCAATCCTGCCTTTTTTCGTGGTGCCCTGTTCGTCATCAGTTCGGTGGATGATCGTGCCACTGGCTCCGAGTTTTTCTGTCTGGTCCAGTTTTAACATGAGCTGAGCGCATGCAGCCTCTAGAGGCTTTCAAAATGTTGTTGTAGTACAGTGTGGTACAATCACGTTCCATGACCTTTTGAACTGTGGTACTACAAAATTTTGAAAGCCACTGAGTTCCATACACAACAAGCCCTCACCATACACTATATAGAGAATAATATATGGGAAAGGGTGTGTAATGAGATTTTACACACATCCGAGGTGTGTGTGATGCTATAGTATATAACCCCCAAGATCAAAGCTCAAGGAGTTCATAAAAGCATCACATGCCAAGAGTGTGTGTAAAATCTCATTACACAACACTGAACCATACATTATTTTTTATAAGTGTTGACTTTAAAATACAACAATTAGGGCAGGCATGGCACTAGTTGCCTATGGCTCCCAAGATGGACCCTTCGCAGCTGATCATGCAAGAGATACTCCCACTGGTTGCCCAACCTGTGTTTTTGTACCCAGTGTCAGTGGTCCAGTCGGGGACCATAGTTAAACAACAAGAAGTGAATCTTTATTTGTCAAGAGTTGTAATGTGGCAGAACTGGCGGGAACATATGCAGTGAATCTTTCGTTGGCTCTGTAACCCTGAGTTCCTCAGGTAATAAAGCAGCTGAATGTGTGCTCGTGCTGCAAGATTTGAGCAACAGCTCTCTGCTGTTTTGCGTTCGCCACTGTAACCAACTGGTTATAATGCAAGTCAGTAATTCTATAAAAATAAATCAGTAACATTTGCGGAAAACATTTGTTGCCGTTTTAGAACAACTGAAATAATGAAAAGTTATAACACAGAAACAGACATAGAAACACAGAATCTGCCAGCAGATAAGGACCACTTGGCCCACTTAGTCTGCCCATTTTTCCCTGCTTTCAGTATCACCACAGATCGTAGCCAATCTCTGGTCTGTTATCACTCCTCCTCTTCCTTTCCCCTAAGATTCCCTTGTGCCTATCCCATGCATTCTTGAACCCCACCACTGTTTTTGCCTCCACCAATTTCACTGGAAGGCTGTTCTAGTAATCCTCCACACTTCCTGTGAAGAAGCACTTCCTCGTATCTCTCCTGAATTTACCCCCCTCCAGCTTCATGTCATGTTCCCTTGTTCTTGAGCACCTGTACCGTATTTACCACCTTTAGGTATTAAAAGGTCTCTATCATATTCCCCCTCTCCCTCCTCTCTTCCAGAGTGTACATATTCAGGTCCTTAAGTCTCTCCTTGTAGGGCTTCTAATACAGACTCTTCACCATTTTAGTTGCCCTCCTCCGGACTGTCTCCACTCTGAGTCCTTCCAGAGATATGGTCTCCAAAACTGGACACAGTACTCTAGGTGGGGTCTTACCAGCAATCTATACAGAGGCAATACTCCCTCCCTCTTTCTGCTGGTGAAACCCCTCCCTATGCACCCCAGCATCCCACTAGCCCTCCCAACTGCCATGTCACACTGCCTGGGCACCTTTAGGTTATCCAGTATAATTACCCCCAGGTCTATTTCCTGTTTGGTGGTCATCAGTACCACCCCACCCATTCTGTACTCTGCCCTCGGGTTTCTCTGCCCAAGTGCATTATTTTGCACTGAAACCCAGCTTCCATACCCTTGACAACTCCTTCAATTTTCTCAGGTCACTGCTAATCCTTTCCACCCCCCCCCCCCCGGGAGTGTCTACTCTACTACAGATTTTGGTGTCATCCGCAAAGAGGCAGACCTTCCCCTCCAGCTCCTCTGCAATGTCACTTTTATAAAGACATTAAAGAGAACTGGTTCCAGCACTGATCCCTGAGGTACCCTGCTGATCACCCTCCCTTCCTCAGAGTGAACTCTGTTTACCACCACCCTCTGCTGCCTATCCCCTAACCAATTTCTTACGCAGTTAACCACCTTTGGACCCACCCGTAAGCTACCCAGCTTGCATACGAGTCTCCTATGTAGAAAACTGTCGAAAGGCTTACTGAAATCTAGGTAGGCTACATGCACCGCTCCACCCTGATCTTGTTCCTTGGTCACCCAGTCAAAGAAGTCTATCAGATTTGTTTGATATGAACCCCCCTCCCCCCCGAATCCATGCTACCTTGGGTCCTGTAACCCACTGGATTCAAGATATTCCACAATATTTTCCTTCAGCAGTGATTCCATTCACTTTCCCATCACCGATGCCAGGCTGACTGGTCTGTAACTGCCAGCCTCTTCACTGCTACCACTTTTGTGACGTGGGACTACATCTGTTCTCCTCCAGTCCACTTGAACCATGCCTGTTTCCAATGAACTGTTAAACAGAACTGTTAGAGGTGCACAATACCACCCCATACATTTATTTATTAGGATTTCGGATAACACCTTTGAGACAAAGCTCTTTTACAAAGGTTCCACGTCAGGAACACTGGACAAATTAGAAAGCGAAATACAACATGAGTGAATTACAAAACATATAGTACTTTAAAGTATACAGTAGGAGCCGCCTTTGATGTTGTCTAGTATTGTGGTGTGAATAATTTAAGCAGCAGGACAGTACACCAGGCATTGTACAATGTATGCCTATGGAAATTGCTTGACAGGTTAGGGCAGAGGCAGGTGATTAATGGAGCAGAAAGCAATGTCAGTTACTAAGGTAAAGGAGGGAAGTGGAAAGCAGCCCAGAGAGCATTGTTGAGGAGAATGATTTGATTTTTACTTGTATACGGGTAAGCACACTGGGATACAATCCCTTTTACAGGCACGACCTATGGTCAATCAAAATATATAAAAAAAATTACATCAGACAAGATTATACTTAATGCAAAACATATTAACAGGAATAAATATTCCACGTCTAAATAAAAATCACAATTAAACGTAAATGTAAAAAGCCCTAATACAGTTTAAACTGTTATATAACTCTATATCACAAGAGCAGTAGCTCCATAGCTAATATATACATTTGAGTGTCACTATCCAAAAAGAAGCTACACTTACACAAATCCATAAAGTGTGTTTTCAAAGCTGCTGTAAACAACCCATAGCTACCATGCCTCTAATTTGTGCTGGAATATTGTTCCATATTGTTGGTGCACAGCATGCAAACGATCGCTGTCCTCTTAAAGTATGCATAAATGGAATTCTTAACAAAGTTATGTCACCTGATGATCTAGTATGTAATTTAGAACTAGAAATCTCAAGTTGATTTTTTAATTTTAAGGGTATCCCTATTTGTTGTATTTTATAAATAAATTTAGACGTAACAAACTTATGATAATGTTCGACTGATAACCACCCAAGATTTTCCAATATAGTGCAATGATATACATAATTGGGTGTTAATAGAGCAAATCTACCAATTTTGTGCAACAACACTGATTTCCGTCTTACAGTACTGTAAGGAGCATTATCCACCACAATACAGGCATAGTTGAAAATGGGCAACAAACACTGATTTGCAATTGCCAAACGTGCCTCATCTGTCAAAAAGCTGTGCAGCCTATATAATAAAGCAATTTTGGAATGAATTTTAGATGTAATGGCATGTATATGTGACGTGTTAATGTGGAGTTCAAAACTACTCCTAAATACTTACAATTATTTACAGTTTCATACAAAACCCCGTCCAATGACTCAACTTGCAGACTGGAACCAATAGCTTTTAACTTAGCTGGCGTACCAAATACCAACATTTTGGTTTTTTGCTTACTTAATACTAATGTATTATTTATCAACCAATTTTGCATAGCTTTGAGTTCCTTGTTAAGCTCGGATTGTGCTCCCCCATGGCAAAAGACAACAGCATCATCTGCATACATAACCACATGTGCACCTTTAACAGATGAAGCAACAGGATCAAAGAAAATAGAAAACAAAATTGGCCCCAGTATGGAGCCCTGTGGGACTCCACACTTGACCAAAGCCTTATCAGATAAACTATTTCCAATCTTTACCGTTTGAAACCTGTTTGAAAAATAATTTGATACCCAAAGCAGTGCTGGTGTCCCCACCCCAATATACTTAAGTCTCTCAACAAGGAGGGAATGATCCACTAAATTGAATGCCTTGTTCAAGTCCACAGACACGGCCCCAGTCAGGCACCCCCCTCTCCATATCTTCATGGACCGTGTTCGTGAACTTGACCAAGGCACTCTCAACTCCCTTCCCCTTCCTGAAACCATGCTGGCATTGTGATAATAAACCATATGCTTCTATATAATCAGTTAACTGCCCCAAAACAATAGGTGAGAGTAAGAGGGTAGGTGAAGAAAGGGAGGTGAGGGCTAGGTTAGAATGTGAGTAGGCGGAGAAAGAGAGAGGGAGGAAGGGTAGAGGAGGAAAAGGGAGGTTGGCAGGGGATGGGGCAAGTTGAGGAGGGGTGGTAGGCAGAGGAAAAATGTGTGGTTCTAGGAACAGGGAGTTAAGGTGGGGGAGGGCAATAAGAGTAGAGCTTGAGAGGGATGGTGAGGGGGGCTATGTTAAACTAAGGCGGCAGCAACAAAATGGGTGGAGATAGTGTGAAAGGGAGGGGTTGGGAGGGGAAGCATGAAGAGGAGCAGACCTAGAACAAGTTATGTGAAGTAATCAAATGAGGCAGTAGCCACAAGATGCTGGCAAAGGTTGCACCCCGAGCGTAGCAATGTTGGTGATTTCAGATGGAAGAGAGTTGAACCAGTTAGAGCCTCTAACTTTGTAGGAGCGTTGACCTTGTGTAGTCTGGCAGTGGGGTACGGAAAATGTTAGACCTTCTGAGCTTCTGGTTAGGTGGGAGGTGCAGTGAGGGGTCAGTATAGTCTGAACCCTAGGAGGCATGAGACCCAATGAGGTCTTCTTTGCAAGGATGCAGGTCTGGTATTTTAGTCTGCCAGTTAGCTGGAGCCAGTTTGCCCGCTTGTAAATATCACATGTGTGAGTAAGACAAGCGGCTGAGGTGAGATGCCGACAGGCCTTGTTAAGGGCTAATGCTATGCGCCGGAGTGCAGTGTCAGTAGCTGATCCGTAGATCACAAGCCCATAGTCAGTAACTGAGATAACTGAGTTCTAAATAGCAAGGTTTAGGGCTTTGGCTGTAAGGCAGTGCTTATGCTTGTATAACAGCCCTATACGGGTGTTCACAGCTTTAGCAATATTGTCAATATGTTTGGTGTACACAAGAGTGCAATCAGGGGTCACACCCAGATATTTAAACAGATACACCTGCTCCAGCATAGTGCCGGCGCTGTTGCTGATTGTTAGATTTTGGTCTTTATGATTGTTATGGAAACCATACATGGGTTTCAAAAACTGTGAAACCTGACAGGCTGAGCACCATTAGCTGTATCATGTCAGCAGAGCACCGTGTGGCAGGCATGAACCTACTAGTAATCCATTAAAGCATCCCCACCCCAAGATGCTAAGTAATTTTCCAGTTTGCTGCAAAATAATTACTGTTGGCATCTGCAGGGCTCAAATCTCATAATTCTCCCCTACCAAATTAAATTTTGGGACAATACATTCTTTTCTTTAGGATATCAAAACAGTATGGCAAAATAAACATAATAGAAATGAAAACACTTTGAGCTGAAAGGACCTGCTTGGGTACCCAAAGAAGGTCTATCCATTTCGGCTCAAAACCTTCTATTAATTTCTATCATTTTTACTGTCTTTTGCAATACTGTCTTGATACCTTATCGAGTACAATCTACCACACAAGTTCTGCAGTGGCTATCAATGCATCCATTTGGATTCGGTAGGCATACAGTATGTGGTTGGAAAATGGACACAATAGATAGGCACTAACTTTAGGAGATTACAGCCAGGATATTCGTAGGTCCTGGTATTAGCTTCCTAAAAGTCTGCTCCAGGAGCGAATTAGTGCCTGGAACAAACCAGAGACACACCGGAACACGCTTGAGCACTTTGTGAGTGTTAAGGCATGTTCCAGTATACTGTACTAGCCAGGCACTATCCCAACTGTGATCAGAAACAGGATGTATGTCGCCAATATGGTGATCACAGGCAGGAAGTACGTGGCCAATAAAGTGCTATGGGGATTGCGAGCCCAATAGGGTTGTTAGGGTCTACTAATGACTATTGCTCCTCTGGAGCAAGCTGCCATATTCATACCTTAAGATGCAGATTACCCCATAGCACCAACAAGGCACTATGGCATGATTTGCACCTCATTAGGGCCTCCTCACAGGCCAGGAGCAAACAGAGTTTGTGACCCCCCCCTCCCCATTTTAGTTAGCGCTCCCTGAGCTGGTGGTCTTGTGTCCCCCCCCGAATACCCTATTGAAACAGAGTACATATTTCCCTGTTATCCAGTGGTCCCCCGGCCCCCAAACTGTCTTCCATGATAACAGTTCAAATTCCCTGCTATCCAGTGGTTCATTGTCCCCAACCCCTGGCCGTGATAACAGTAAAAATTCCCTGGTATCCAGTGGTCCTCCCAACCCTCGAACCCCTGGCCATGATTACATTAGTAATCTCCTAGTGTTTAGTGGTCTCCCTGGCCTCCTCTGAACACCCTGTCATGATTATATTAGCAGCTCTCTGCTGTCGTGGTCCCCTCCGAACTCCTGACTGTGATTACATTTGTAATTCCATGGTGCCCAGTGGTTTCCCCCCTTCCCCATAGGTTCGAATCCTCACCTGCCCTGTCCTGGCACCCTCCACATAGGTCTGACACCCCTAACCCGACAAATCTACTCATTACCAGCGCCGCCACCCTCTCAGAGGTAGCACAGACTTCTCGCTCACCTTCATCGCCAGCAGCAGACTGACAGTTTGTGATCACGCGCTCAATGTAATCATCTGATTACATCAGGGATCACAAACTGTCAATCCACAGACAGCCATGGAGGTGAGTGGAGGGTCTACAGCTGGGCCATGGGGGCACTGGTGACAGGGTAGGCTTATCAGGTGGGTGGTGTCACACCCATGAGGAGTTTTGGGACAAGCCGTGGACAGGTCAGGGAAGGAGGTCTAAACTACAGGGAGCAGTGGGTGGGGGGCAGTGGACACCATACTATTTTTAATGTAATCACACCTGGTGATTTGTGGGTGGGGAACTACTGAAAACCAGGAAACTGCCAATGTAGTCACAGCCGGGGGCTGGGCCCGGAGACCACTGGATACCAGGGAATTTTTTACTGTTATCATGATCAAGAGTTCGGAGGCAGGGAGGACTACTGGACACCAGGGAATAGTCAGAACAGTACTGGCAGGGCAATGGGGGGCAGCATTTAGTAGGAACAGCTCATAAGACCTGGTTTGGGAAGGCAGTAAATAGTGCCACACTAACAGCTTCTTACTACCTCTCCAAACCTACCAGTATGCTGGTGTGCCTATACGCAAGGTGTTTTCAGCTGCTTTGCATAGGTGCACCGGCATGTTTTAAGGCCGGTCGCAAATGGGTCAGTGACTCATTAACCATGCCACCTAATATGGCATTTTGCAATCCTTCCATGCCGTGGGGTTCCACCCCATTTTGTGGTCGCTAATGCCCTTCCAATATACCAGCCTATATTCTTTATTACTAAAGACATTTACATGAAACCAGGACTCTCGACACTTAGACGTCGTCTGTTCATGCTCGTTTTCTTGCTCTGCATTCGTAATCCTCTGCTTGTGACATCAAAACAACTTCTGTGACAACAGAATGTGATGTTATAAATAGGTGATGATGACCTTACAGCAGGAATACACAACATGAAGAGATGACGTCTAAGGGGAAAAGATACTGTCTAAATGATAATATATTCAGCAATAAACAATCCTGCCTGCTGCCTCCTGACAAAATACCTTGGCTACAAACTATGAAGAGCCCTCCAATTCAAATTTGTGAGAAATTTATTTTATCTGTTTATGCCAACTTTGTTTCTTTTTTTGTTTTTGTTTTTTGTTACCATGAAACAGAAAATCTCTTTGAAGGGGACAGGAAATTTGTGTGAATGTACAGCTGCCTGTAACATTCCCATTTTCTTAAATTATATTTACAAGCAGTACTTGTATAATACAATATACTGCCACTGCTCGCACATTTTAATACTGTATTATTAAGTGTATGATATAGGTTTCTCAACTGTTTCTCCTCTTATTATTTAAATCCTTCTGATTCTATTACAAAGTTATGTTTATTAATGGCATGATAGGTATACTGATGTATTTACAGACAACTCAATGTCGTTGGTGAGATTTTATGTACTGTACAAAAATATGTCTCGTCTTTGTCTTTCATGTCCAAGGTCATGCCTGTAAAGGGGTCATGTGACCCAGTGCGCCCTCCCAGTTGCCAAATTTCAAATAAATAAATGTGCATACCCCCCAGATGATACATAGTTAACTGCATCTGAATAAAGGTTAAAGGGACACTGTCAACCCCATTTAGTCTCAAAGTGTCCTTAGTTTAAAAAACACATTGTATGATTGTTCTCATTCTATAGAGACTGTTGATGTAGCTATTTGTTTGATTCAGACTCCTTTTTCCTTTTAAAAAGTACAAACTGAGTATCAGCCATACTGGTGTTATCAAGCCACAACATGTTTGTTTACATTTCTTGACCAACTACAATTGCATCTTTCCTGCACTGAGGAACACTCCCAACACTATCTAGCTACTCATTATGCAGTGAGAGTAGATGAGACTATTGTATCACAAGTGGCTGTGTGATTTGTTCCCGTAAAGCTATTCTTGGGGCAGCACCCTTTAGCTCCTCCTCCAGCTTACTCCTGTTGGTGGATTTTGCCCACTGGTAACGCTGCCCTCAGGGCAGCACCCTCGCGCTCCACCTCCCACCTATCCCTATTGGTGGATTTTGTCCCCTGCCCCCAGGGCAGCAACCTGTTGCTGTTACTTCCCACAAATCTGATTGGTGCAAGTCTGAGGAATTGAGGGTTTTAAGCGTAGATGAAAATGTTATGGAAATGCTCCCCCCAGCAATGTGTACTGCTTATCTTTGAATATATTGCCCCACTCCACCATATTTCCAAGGGCAGATAGAGATTTACAGTTATAGAACCAGTTTTTTTTTTTGAGGAAGGGGGGATTTCATGGCATATAAACCTGACAAAAAGTTGAAAATTTCAGAGGACAGTGTTATTGTTCTGATGCTAGTGTAACCACCCTTATTAATTTGCTTTTTCTGAAGGAGAGATACGGAGTAGTATGACTAGACTTGAAAATCCTATAAAACTTCAGTGTGCTTCAGTGGCTCAATAGATATGTCAGAATACTACAGATCCATGGGTCAAGGGTTCAAACCTTGACCTGGAAAAAATGTCCTTTTTCTGAAGGATAGATATGGAGTAGTGACTACATTTTAAAATCCTATCTAAATTCACAGTTGGCTACTGTTAGCTGCCCCTGGAGCAGCAAGCGCACTGGATCCGATGCAACTACCACCTGATGGATCTGTGGCCTGAACAAGACTTTCAGTTAATGACCGTATCATAGGAGCCTGTTTTTTTATTATTACTTCTAACGGCGATTCACCTTTCCAGTTAGGCTGCTACTGTTATGTGTGTGGCACTGAGGGCAGGCGGCCGGTCATACGCTGTCACAGAAATGGTGCTGTGATATAGTCATTTTTTGCACGCTGCTATCTATTACATTTTACATATTTTTGCTAACGGGGAAAGTACTCGGCGACTGTGGGAGGGATGCGGCAGCAATGATTTGGCAGTTTTTTTGGAGGAGGGTAAACGAGCGTGCAGTCAGCGAGCATACAGTCAGTTTGTAGGATGGCTGCCCTATGCTGAGATTGAATACTCCAGTTCTACACCTACTGCGAGCAGCTAGTTCTGTGGCCTACAAAGATGAACACTGCAGGTGTATTTAAAAAAAGAAAGTGATCAAGCAAACATTGGACACTAAGGTAGGATTTCTTTATCTTGCCATTTTTTATTCACTAATGTTATAGGCTCACGTTTTTTGTTTTGTTATGGTACTGCCACTTGCCAGTTTGCCTAGGTCTGATGCTTTACTAACATGAAGGTCGAACATTCCACATCAGAATATGGAAAAAGCATTTATTTCAAGGTAGACTCTGCACTGCTGGCTGAAAAGGTTCCCAACCCAGTGGTTGTTACTCCTTATACCACTAGATTCCAAACCCTTTCAGCCAGTCAGGATACATGATATTTCTTATTCATTTTATAATGTAAATCATAACATTATTCTCAGCCAGTCAGGATTGTTTATTTCTAATTATACCATGGACCTCAGAAAGCAACCAATCAGAACGGCAGGCTGGCACCTTACCTCCATTGTAAATCCTCTGATAATCACCATAAAAGGTGCAAGCCAGCCACATGATTAAAAAAAACAGTCTGACCCCGAAATCTCGGAACTCCAACTGCCATCTTGCTTCCCCGCTAAACGGGAACCCCAAAACAACACCTCCATACATCACAAACAAAATACTCTCTAAGCCTCAATCTCCAACCTTAAACAGCCTTTCTGTTTCCCTGCAACCACTTCAACCCGGCTCACCTCTAAATCATTTTTTTCTCTGTTCAGCTCTGCTCCATTCCCTGTACAGTTCCTCTTTCTCGTGACAGTCCCTGTCTCTTTTAAAATCCCGCCTTGTCTCATCAATGGCAGTACAGAAAAAAAAACAGCAAAGAAATTCGACGACTGTAACAAATTCCCCTGAGTCCATTTTCACGAGGCAGACAGTAACCCGGAAGCTCCATGACAGCAACACAATGGGTCACAACATGTCAAGAAGCTGGAACACCTCCGGTTTCTCCGCATGCTGCAACAGTCCCTCAGCCGCCTATACCATCATCTTCTCCCGCAGCTGCCAATTCAAACCCCGCAGGCCCTTAACAACAACTCGGCCACCCAGTCCTCTCGGCAACAAAACACAGCATCACAAGCAAGCAACCAGTAAGGAAATGCTGCAGCTTGCTGCTTGAACTGCAGCGATATGAAGAAACCTCCAAAATGCAAACATGGTAGGCTATAAACGTTTTTCTATGTGCATATTTTGGAATATAAATCTTACATAACGGACTATTTATTTTCAGTGTAAGCTTACTTCTCTGAAAAACATTATTTTCATTACATAAAAAATATGCCTTTTTTAAAAAGAACTCATGCAATATATATCCATGGTATAATGGCAATAAGCCACTCGGGGGATGTGGGTTATCGGGCTATTTACCACGGCTCAGCCTCGTGGGAAAACCACTCCAGCCGTGGTAAATCCCCTGATAACCCACACACCCTCATGGCTTATTGCTTAAACATTCCAGGTACGGAGTTTTGACTATATCACTGCATGGATTCAGAACTCAGGCCACAAGTCACTGATCTATCAGAGAAGTGCTCAGAGTTCTTACTACATGTAGATAAACAGTAGGCTGAACTCCAATTCTTGGTTCCATGAAAAGAACTGCACAGAAAGTTGTCCATAAAGTAGAGGATTGTGTATGAGCACTCATACACAAGGTTATTTTCTGATCGCGTGGTTTCTGTGGTGACAAGAGACCTCGAGAGCACAGTGTATGGGCACTCATGCCTGGCAAACAATGTCCCCCAAATAATGTTTTAACTTCCTTACTGTGGCGCGCTCTGGCGCCGGTAACTTTCATTTGTTCTCTCACCGTCGGCCCCTTTATCGCCCATGTGTGACTATGTTCGATTTTGTTATGCTGCACAGGTGACATACTCAGTGCAACATAACAACATCATGACCTAGCAAAGACAGTACAACGACGCTGTTCTGAGCATGGACTTCCATGCTCAAAAGCTTTTCACCATACACTATAAGAAAATTATACAAAAAAACAGGTTTTCACATTAGCTTTGTTTCTGACACAGTTGCATTGAATAATTTTGGGGGTATGAGAATAATTTTTAACATTTTTTATTGAATTTATTGAATTTTTGTTGACCGGTAGGCCTACTGAGACTAGCAGTCTTTTTTTTGGGGGTGGGGAGGTGGTGGGGTTACAAATGGTCAGGACACTGGGGAAATTCCCTACTCTTTTCGAGAAGTGCCATGTGATCTTTAATGTCCACCTTAACAACCAACAGAATAGGCAGACAGGACCTCGGTTTAATGTCTCATCCAATAGATGGCACCTCAGGACTGCAGCATCCCCCTCATGACGCACTACAGTGTCGGTACTGGGATTTACCCCAAGTGCCTGATGTGGGGTTATAACCCACAACCTTTCGATCTTCAGGCCTCAGAGGTGAGTGTGCAACCTGTTAAGCCACTGACTCTGTACTAAATACTGTTCTGTACTAAATAAAATAGGAACAATATGTAAACACTTACATATTAAAATTAATTTCCTGCCCCCTTTAAGCATAAGAAAGCGATTCATGAGAAGTAATATCCCAATACTGTCGCTAAGTAAAACTGTACAAAGAAAATGATGGACAAAATTAATATAAACATACTGCGTCCATCCCAAAACAAACTAAAAACAATCTATCTGCCTACCTATTTATGCATCTTTAATATACAATATTTTAAGGATTAAAGTTTATATTGTGTTTTGGTTAATGTGAAACCTGCCCCAAACCAACAACCAATAAACTTCATTCCTGGTTTGAAAAAAGCTTGGTTAAAGCAAGACCCCTAGGTTCTGGACAGTGTCTACCTAAAGGTAATAGCAGAGTTCAAAGGGGTTCGGGCAGGACCACTCACTGATATCTTTCTGGACTCCTTACAGACAGGGAAAATCTCGGAGGACTGGGAGATAGGCAGGGAAAAATCGGCATACTGGACTGGCCAAGTGGTCCTTATTTGCCATCAAATTCTATGACTGGAAAAAAGCCAGTGTCATCCCCCTTCTTATGATCGGGCCAAGGTCAGACTCCGGTAACTCAATGCTTGCCAAAGTATTTGAGTCAATCATAAATCATAAGATGGTTCAGCATGCCTTGACAAAGTGTTAAGAAACCACAAAACATCGGGGAGTCTACCCTCACCTCTGCAGATAGCTCTGTTTGCTCTACATGCTGGATGCGAGCTACAAATAAATGTTCTGCTCATTTATATCTACAACATGAATCATTTTCCCTAACTGGATGCCATCAGTGCACAACTTCTCATCTGGATTGAGACCAGAGAAACAGATCAGGAGAAGGCAATGGACATTGCTTATCTGGACTTCAGCAAGGCCTACGATACTGTGCTGCACAGAAGGCCGACAAAAGAAACTGAGCAGCCTGGGGGTAGCATCCAAAGTAGTGAACTGGGTTAGAAACTAATTACAGACAGCAAACAGATAGTGGTGGTAAACAGCACTCACTCGAATCATTGGGAAGCGAAAAGTGGGGTGCCGCAGGGCTCAGTACTGGGACTTGTCCTCTTCAATGTCTTCACAAGTGACACTGCTAAAGAATTGGAAGGAAAGGAATGCACTTTTGCAGATGATACCAAAATCTGCAATAGGGTGGACACTCAGAAGGGGGTAAAGAAAATGAGCAGGGATCTGGGGAAACTCCAGGAGTGGTCTAAAGCATGGCAGTTGGAGTTCAATGCTAAAAAATACAGAACTATGCAACTAGGGTATAGGAATCCAGGCACTGAGTGTAAGATGGTGGGAGGTACTGACTGTCGCTAAACACGAAAAAGACCTGGGGGTTAGCATATCTGATGACACAAGGTGGCAGGGCAGTGTAACAAAGCAATGGGTAGGGGTATTGGGATGCTGGGGGGCATAGAGAGGGGTATATCCAGCAGGAGGAGGGAGGTGGTGCTGCCACCGGATTGCTCTCTGGTAAGACCCACTTGGAGTTCTGTGTCCAATTTTGGAGATCACGCCTCAGAAAAGACAGACAGGGTAGAAGCAGTCCGGAGGAGGGCAACTAAAATGTTGCTGGGGTTGCATAAGAAGACCTGCAAGGTGAGATTGCGGGATCTCAACATGTACACCCTGGAAGACAAGAGAGCAAGAGAGCAAGAGGTGACATGATAGAGACCTACAAATACCTCACAGGGATTAACAGCGTGTAACAAGGAAGTTGATTTCAAAAAAGAAGGAGCACCAGGACCAGGGGCATGCAGTGAAGCTGGTGGGGGGGAGGTAAGAGAGATGTGAGCAAATATTTCTGAACTGAAAGGGTGGCAGATGCATGGAACAGACTGCCACTAGAAGTAGAGAACATGAAAACAATGGTGAGCTTCAAGCATGCATGGGACAGACATAGAGGTTTATTCAAAAACAGGCAGAAGACCAGTTAGGATCTGTGGAGACAGATTAGGCAGAGAATATATGGGCAGACTGGGTGGGCCTGGCATTCCTTTTCTGCTGACACATTCTATGTTTCTATACATTTACCTGATGACCAGAACAGCAGCACATCAGGTTTTTTTTTGTCTGCTGGCATGATTACAGCTAGCAACAATACATGACAGGGTGAGTGATACTGGGCTATACCTGCCAGTCCAGAAGTGTACGGAGGGCCCAACGTCACAGGTGGAAGCCTTGTAGCCCATACTACCCACGTTGGAGGGTAATACTGCACTTAGAAAATATTTGTTTTTTTTTTTTTTAATAAATGTGTTTTAAGAATTTAAAACAATGTACAAATCAATAAAAATGAATTAAGAAAAAATGCTGATGTACAGCAGTCCTAGTGGAAAAATTGCCAGTAGAGGGCACTGCTGTTTCTTAGAACATTTTTTTCTGAACACAGCCACTTCCAGTTTCTGCTTTGGTTTACCACTCCCCCCACCTACCATTTGTTTCATCACTCCCCCCCCCCCAATGACAGCTATCTGAATGCAATCGGTTGGCTGGGTCCCCCCCCCCCACCAAGCAGCACTGTGATGAGAAGAAAATACTGTGCAAAGTAGCAGCATTCTGAATGCGATCAGTCAACGTTGGGACAGTGTGTGTGAGCAGAGTGTGGCAGCATCCGATAGCTGAAGCAGTGATCGGGAGAGAGAAGTACTATGTGATCCAGGTTGCACATTTCACATTCGGATTAAGTGCTGCTTTCATTTTTAGGTATCCAAATTGTTTACATACAAACATATGAATCTGCCAGCAGAAAAGTACAGTTACGTAAGAACTTACTGCAACAGTAGATCTTCAAGAGGAGCTCTTGCAGCAGGTAATACCATTAGGACTGAAGCTGTCAGGCGTCAGGACCTCACAGAAAATTTGTAGCTAGCAGTCTGAGGCAGGGGACTGTCCCCGGTGTCAGCTCCGCCCAACGTCAGACGTGGTATAAAGGGAGTGGTCCCCTGGCACCACCTCAGTTCTCTCACCAGAGACCCGGCGAGAAAACCAAAACGGAGAACCGAGCAGGAAGTCCCCACCATGATCTGGTGATAGAAATGCCCAAAATTACTATCCTGGGAGATGGAAGGTGGGAAAGCCACCTGCGGCAAGAGCTGCTCTCGAAGATCAACTGTTACGGTAAGTTCTTACGTAACTGTACTATCTGTCTTCGAGGGTGGAGCTCTTGCAGCAGGTAATACCATTAGGACTGAGTCCCAAGCAGTACCCAAGGATAGGCCCAGGTCTGATAGGGTGGTGGGAGATATGCTGAAAAAAACAGCTGATGAAAACATCTATGAGAGAAGGCCCTGCAGGACTGCTAGTCCAAAACCTGCTCTCCTTCTGGATGCAATGTCCAGGCTGTAGTGCCTGATGAAAGTGTGGACTGAACTCCACGTGGCTGCAGCGCAAATGTCAGCTGAAGAGACATTCTTGAGTGTTGCAAAGGAAGAGGCCACCGCTCTGGTAGAGTGGCCCATAATAGCACCCGGGAGAGGTCTGTTATGGTGCTGACAGCAGAACGAAATACATTGTACCAGCCAATGGGCTAGTGACTGTTTGGAAACAGGAGATCCCAGCATTCGCTTAGCGAACGATACAAACAACTGGTCCGACTTTCTGGAGGAGTGAGTCCTGTGAAGGTAATACCTCAAAATACGGTGAACGTCCAAGGTGTGCAACAGTGCTTCACCTTGGTTAGCAAACTCTGGATAATAGACCAGAAGGTTGATGTCCTGGTTAAGGCTCGGCACGGACACCACCTTCGGACATAAATTTAGGGTTCATGCGCAGATTAACCTTGTCCCTGTGAAAGACTATGTTAGGTTCCTTACACATCAGGGCCTGGAGCTCAGAAACCCCTTGAGCAGAGGTAATGACTACCAAAAAGAGGCTCTTCCATGAGAGGAAGCACAGCTCACATGAGACTGCTGGCTCGAAGGGAGGATGGGTGAGCTTCTCCAGGATGAAAAGGAGGTCTCAAGAAGGAAAGATGTCCCTCTTGGGAGGCCTGACATGTAAGACCCCTTGAAGGAAGGTTTTACAGGCATTAAGTTGTGCCAGAGTCTTATCTCCGATAGGTTCATGATATGTGGAAACCACACACATGTGCACCTTGATGGATGAATAGCTCAATTCTAAGTCCAGAAGGTGACGGAGATGCTCTAGCACATGCCTAGCCGGACAACCCAAGGGATTTAGAGTACAGGCTGTAGCCCACAGACAGAAGCGTTTCCATTTCAGAGTGTACATGGCCCTGGTGAAAGGCTTCCTCGCTGCAACCAGTATCTCAGCCACCCTGCTTGACACTCCTAGTCTCTCTTCCGCTAGGACTGCAGGAGCCACGCATGCAGGTGAAGAGATTGAAGAGCAGGATGGACGAGAGTCTACTGCCCTTGAGAGAGCAAGTGGGTGGAGAGCAGCAACTGAATTGGAGGCTCCAGAGACAGTTGCTGGAGCAACGGATACCAGATTTGACGAGGCCATAGAGAAGCCACCAGAATCATTCTGGCTCCCTCAAACTGCAATTTGAGCAGCACTCTCTGAATGAGGGGAAAAGGAGAGAAGGCGTACAGGAACTTTCCTGTCCAAGAGAGGGACAATGCGTCTCACCAGAAAACACCAGGCCCTGAAAAGAGCGAGCAAAAACTTTGCAGTTTCGCATTGCACGGGGACGCACAGAGGTCCAACTCTGGATGGCCCCATCGACCAAACAGGTCACCTGCGACATCGTGGAGCAGTTCCCATTCGTGGTTCAGAGAGGCAGAGCAGCTGAGACTGTCAGCGAGAACGTTCTAAACCCCGGGCAGATGGACTGTGATGAGGTCCAGTCAGTGTTCCACTGCCCAGTCCCACAATCTCATGGCCTCCCTGCAAAGGGGCTACGGATGAGTTCCCCTTGTTTGTTTATGTAGAAGACTACTGGTGTATTGTCTGTCTGCACCAGGAGAGGACCTGGCAAGAGCTGGTCTACGAATGCAGTTAGTGCATTCAATACTGCTCTCATTTCCAGAACATTGATATGGAGAGAGCTCTCTGTGGCAGACCAAGACCCACAGGTCCTGTGATCCCCTAAATGAACCCTCTCCCCAACCAGACAGAGAGGCATCTGTGGTTAGTGTGAAGAGACGAAGGTCTCTGGAAAGGAACTCCTCCTGCTAGACTGCCGTGATGGAGTCACCATTCGAGAGAATGATGTGCCGCTCGAGAGATCCGGATTCTAAGATCCAGATCGTCCACCAATTGGTCCCACTGAACCTTGAGGTGCCATTGTAGAGTCTTCATATGGAGTCTGGCTAAGGGTACCATGGCAATGGCCGCCGCCATATGGCCTAAAAGCTGTAGAACCACATGGGCAGGGGAAGAGGGGGTCTCTTGAAGCCCGCTGGCCAAAACCTGAAGGTGGTCTGCCCTGTCCGGAGGCAGAAAGGCTCTCCCCTGACCAGTGTCTAGGATAGCCCCTATGAACTGCAACCTTTGTGTTGGCCAGGGTTGCGACTTCAGCCAATTTACTGTAATCCCCAGGGAAGAAAATAGAGCCTGTGTCTCTCACAGGGCGATTAGGAGCTCCTCCTCTGACTAAGCAGAGAGGAGTCAATCGTCCCGGTAGGGGTAGACAAAGAGGCCCCTCCTGCAGAGGGCCACTACCACCGCCAGGCACTTGGTGAAGACCCTGTGGGCTGAGAAAAGGCCGAAAGGAAGAACCCAGAATTGGTAGTGCTTGTCTCTGAAGCTGAATTGTAGAAACTTTCTGTGGGACTTCAGGACCTTGATATGTATATAGGCGTCCTGCATATCTAGGAAGCACAGCCAGTCCCCTTGCTGAAGCAGGGGGAAGAGGCCCGCCAGAGTGACCATCGGAAACCTCTGGTATTTTACTGGGAGGTTGATCTGGCTCAGGTCCAGAATTGGACGAAGGTCTCGCGTTTTCTTTGGGACCAGGAAGAATCGGGAGTAATAACCTCTCCCTTTCTGGGCCTGTGGAACCTTTTGTATGGCTCTTTTCTCTAAGGGCTGTTGGATCTCGGCTTCTAGGAGAAGGCTATGATCCGGTGGACAACATGCCGGGGGGGGGGGAAGTGGGTTGTCCGGTGGGATAGAGATGAACTCTATCGTATACCCTTTCCGTACGCTGTCCAGAACCCATTGGTCTGTAGTGATACTGGACTATTCGAGCAGGTAAACTGCAAACCGCCCTCCTACCTTCTTGCTCTGCCTGTCCACTAGGGGAGGGCAGCAGAGGGAGTCAGGCTGAGGGGGTGGAGGGGCCTGGGCCCCTAGGAGTTTTGGGCTCCTTGGGGCCCTGGGAACCTTGAGGGGCAGGGTGACCCCACCTCTGGAATCCCTTACCGTGGGACTGCTTACTCCCCTGAGCCTGCCCTTGACCTCTACGAAAAGAACACCGGCAGGGTTCCTGAGGCTGGGATTTGTACATGCAGTGAACATCAGCCACTGCTTTCTCTGACTCCTGTAGTTGTTCTACCATTTGTTCGACTTCAGGACTGAACAAAACGGGACACTGAAAAGGGGAATCCAGGATGGACTCTTGCAGGTCCAGCTGGAAACCCATGAGCCGGAGCCAAGACTGCCGTCTCATGCAGATGCCGGAGGCGGCTGCCCTGGAGGCCATGTCAACAGCGTCGTACGAACACAGGAGGGTGTGTTTGGCCATATCCAGACCCAACTGGGCGCACGCTAGGATTTCTTGTTTGGAGTTGGAGTCAGGCATAGCTTCCACGAAGTCCATTGTCTTTCTCCACAGTAACTGTTGGTATGTGATCATGTGGGCCATAAAGTTCAGTGACCTGATGGCCCCAGTGGCTGAGAAGACTTTACGATCCCAGCCATCAAACTTCTTGGAGACAGGGTCAGGAGGTTGGGAACTCAAATGTTTTGGTTGGAACCCCTTGCCGTGGGCAGCTGTGAGGACCAGCGAATTGGCCTTTGGCTGTTTGGCCAGGAAGGGTTCTGACTTTGGGGGCTTATAGAGTTTGTCCGCCTTCCTATGGACTGCTGGGATGGAGGATGGGGTCTTCCAAGTCAGGCGTGTTACATCTTGAAATGGTTCCACAAACGGTGGAATCAGCAAGGGTTTGGGTTCCTTCTTCCCAAGGAACATGGCCAGGCTTTTAAGCTCTGGATCCAGATCCTCTGTGTCCCACTCATAAATAGTCTGGATGTGCCGCATTAAATCCAAGAAGGAAGGATCATCCGGAGAGGACCTAGGGGAATCTTTAGGTTCGGGATTCCCTGTCTGAGAAGCCTGAATCCACGTCACCCTCATCCGAGGAGGATGTGACAGGAGGGGAGGAAGCAGATGGAGATGAAGGCTGTTTCCTTCTCTTCCCCTTGGGATGTGGACTCGGGTGCTTACCCTGGTTCCCCTGAGGTTCGGGGGGGGGGGACTCATGGGTGGCAGAGGAGGAACCGTGTCTGGGGGTCTGTACAGGAGGTCCCTTTCACAGTATTCCACCAAATAGTGAACAGACTTCCAATGTCTGCCACTGGGACGACCGCAAGGGCTGGGTGTCGGTTCCTTAGGAGTGGGTATCTGGGGTTTTGGCTCGATGGCCGTCGGGTCCAGGACCCCAGTGTCAGTAGGCTGGTGACAGTTATCGCCTTCATCTGGAGGGGCGTCTGGTGTGGCCTTATCAGGCATCTGGTCCCTCGGGGAAGGGGCGGACAGCTGGTCTCATCCGGGGAATGCCCCATGTCTGACACTGGGGAGCAGATTGACGGGGTAGGCGACCGGCTAGGCTAGCACTGGTCTGGAGTACGGCGCACCTTAGCGTGAGGAGGAGGTGTCTGAGTTCGGGCGACCTCCTGCCTAGCAGAGGGTTCTTCTGCCCTTTTCGTTTCTCAGAAGAACTGGGCCTGTCCAGAGCCCTTGGCAGGCTTTCCTGGGTCGACCCTGAGGTTTATAGAGGTCTATGAGCCAGGGAAGTGTGATGGTGTCCCGATAAGGCCGACTCCCGGTGTTTGCCCTGGGAAGAGGTAGGAGTGGATTTAGTCATGCGAGATGGTTCAGACGACTGGGTCGGAACCGAACCGGATCTCTTACCAGAGGATGATGAAGACAGCGCCTGCTTCGTTGGCGAACTGGGGCGGGATTCAGACCTGGCCCGATCCTTTTTCCTGTGGTGATGCTTCCCCCCACCTGATGACCTGTCCCTGTGTGGGGAATCCCTGGCAGGAGAGGATGAGCTGGCCCCTGATCCTCGCTGCATGGCCACAAGTTTCTTCTCTAGAAGGCAGGTCTTGAGAGCGTGGGCCCTTCTGGGCCGAGTCTTCTGGTTGAATTTTTGACAATGTGTGCAGGCATCGGGCTGGTTTTCTGGGCCTAGGCAGAGGAGGCAGGTCGCGTGGCCGGGATCTGCTTCCCGCACGCACACTTTGACTTTCACCATGGTAGTGAGGGTGATGACATAAACAAGGCGATAACAATAAGGATTTTGAAGAATAAACGACTGATCTAACGTTCGATGGCTGTCGACTGCTGAGAGAGGTGTTCGTGGAGCCGAACTATGTGGGTCGATGATGGGAAAAGAACTGAGGTCGTGCCAAGGGACCGCCCCTTTATATCACATCTGACGTCAGGCAGAGTCGACGTCGGGGGCAGTCCCCTGCTTCAGACAGCTAGGTACAAATTTTCCTTGGGCTCCTGACGCCTGACGGCTTCAGTCCTAATGGTATTACCTGCTGCAAGAGCTCCACCCTCGAAGATAGATCAGGCCTTACAGCCTATCAAATTAGTCTGCTCAAATGCGCAGCTAGCACCCTTATATTGCAGCTGCCCCCCCTCACCTTAACCCCCCTCGCACCCTGTCCCATGCCCTTTTAAAACTGCCCACTGTGCTACAGGATACCCCCCCTCAGGTAGAGTGTTCCATTTCTCCACCACCCTCTCTGTGAAAAAATGCCTCCTCATCTCTCTCTCCGATATCTTCCACCCTCCAACCTAAGACCATGCCCTCTGGTGTCCCTTCCTCTCCTCAGCTTAAATAACCCTTCTGTGCCCGTTTTGTTAATCCCCCTTCAAATATATGAAGGTCTCAATCATATCCCACCAATTCCTCCTCTCCTCCAGGGTGTACATAGTCAGCTCAGTCAGCCTGTCCTCATAGGTTTTGCCCTCCAGTCCCTGGATCATCTTAGATGTTGTATGCTGCACCGCCTCCCGCAATCTGATATCCTTCTTCAGAAAGGGACACCAGAACTGCATGCAGTACTCCAAATGTGGCCCGATTAGTGACTTGTACAGCAGCAGGATTGCATCCCTATTTCTGGATGAGATTCCTCTCACAATACACCCCAGCATCTTGTTGGCCTTAGCTGCCACCTTCCTGCACTGAGCTGAGTTGTTCATGTTACCCGTTGTGATCGCCCCTAGGTCCTTCTCCTCCTCTGTGACCTCTATCTGAACCCCTCCCAACTGGTAGCTCCTCACTGGGTTCCTTGCTCCGAGGTGCAAAACCTTGCACTTCTTCGCACTGAAGTTCAATTCCCACTTTTCTGACCACTCCTCCAGTTTGATCAGGTCCTCCCTGTCACTCCTCTATGTCATCCACTACTGCCCCTATCTTGATATCATCAAGTCTGAGTGCCACACGAAAACGGAACTCTGTATTTCAGCCTGTAACACCTGTTTCTTGTGTGAATGGGAAGCAGGGGCAATGGGGAAGTGAGGGGAGAAAAATGGCTACCATTCAAGTTTTTCCATTCTATGTGGGCACATTCATGTAGGATGTAAAAAGATAGTCAGGTGCTGGGACTTGTTTTTACTCAGTCTCTGTTGGCACACAAATGCACCCCTAGATAATGGGCTCGGCCAATCAGAGACCAGGATTTTTAAGTCTATTTTCTAAGGAACCAATACCCGACAGGGTGGGTGGTATTGGATTATTCTAGACTGCCCAAGGGCATGATGACGCCCCACACTGCAGACAGAGGGCCTTTTAGCTCCTGGAAGGTCAGATATAGCTCATACCACCCACTCCTGAGGATATTATTGCATTTAGAAAATGGACTGCATGTTACATTTTAATTGAAAGGTTAAAAAAAAATTTAAATACATAAATTTGTGCATATAAGCAAGTTTCTTAAAAAATAGTCCTTCAGTTGGCACAATTGCCAGTAGATGGTGCTGGTGTTACTACAGTGCTTTCTCTGGACGTTCCATTAGGCCCTCGCTGGTGTTAGCAAAGTGTTTCACTGGCCGCCCCCCTCACATGTTAGTCAGAAATCAACGTGGCTGATGGCCATGACATTTTTAATTTACACCCTGCCCTCCCTGATTACTAATGGAGTGATTGGGTAGCAGTTACTAGAGATACTGGCCCCATATACTGATAAGCAGTGTCAGTGGCTCAGCAGGTTGCACACTCGCCTCTAAGGCCGGAAGATCGGAAGGCTGCGAGTTCCATCCCCACACCAGGAACTTGGGTAAAATCCCAATACGAACACTGTAGTTCAGCATGAAAGAGGTACTACACTCATGAGGTGCCGTCTTTTGGATGAGATGTTAAACAGACACCCCATCTGCTTATTTCGGTGGTTGTTCAGGTGGACGTTAAAGATTTCATGGCACGTCTGAAAAACAGTAGGGAAATATCCCTGGTGTCCTGGCCACATTTTCCCACCATTCACTAAAAATGCCACCAACATCCTAATGTGGTTCAATGTCCGATGGGTTCCATCTCCATCTCCCCCTCCCCCAGGACGAGGCTGAAAACAGGCAGACTTGTCTAGTCCTCCTTTCTCTGTCAACAAAAATTAAATAAAATAATAAATACAGCAATTGTGGTAAAGGAGACTCAGTGTAGGTGGGAACCGCACAGCAAGCACGCTTGAAACTGTATGGCTGAACATTTAACAGCAAGCTGAGAGGGAAAAAAGTTAAACCTTTATAAACAGGTACAACTGTTTTTTTATTCCTTTTAAAGTGGAGAAGCGAGTGGGGGTACAGCGCGAAATCTCACTAAGTGAGGAAAATAATGGTAACTATGAAGGATTTTAACAATTAAATTTGGCACAAATATTTACTGTGCAAGGGCAGGTTGATACAGGGACTAGTTATTTCCTGGCCTCTGTTGGTAGTTAATGTACCCTCTTGCCAAAGGTCTCAGACAATCAGAGACTGGGAAATTCTGAACCCATTTTCTAAGGAGCCCACAAAATATACAGGAGATGGATTGCAGACTGGCGGACAGGCAGAAAACATAGACTGGTGGTGAATAGTCACCATCCAGAGTGGAGGGATGTTCTGATGGAGTACCCCAGGGGTCAGTGCTGGGTCCACTGTTCTTTAACACATTTATTAATGACCTGGCCAGAGCACACCCACAGTACTGCCTCCAAATCTGGTCATCTCAGTACAGAAAGGGCAATGAAGAGATTGACAGGGTTCAGCACAGGATGGACAAGCTGATTAGGCATTTAGAAGGTAAGAGCTACTAGGACAAGACTGGGCATACTCATTTTATTCAGCCTAGAAAGGAGAAGGCTGACAGGAGGCATAATCACAGTGTTCCCAATACAAAAATGAAAAATACAAGGTGGAGTATACACAGATACTTCAGCTAGCGGGTGCAAGCAGAGCTAAAGGACATGCACTTAAACTGAGGGGCATGATAAGGGGAAGGTATTACTTCACACAGTGGGTGGTTAACATGTAGAGTAGCCTATCCAGTGAAGTTGTGGAAGCTAGCACTGCTCAGGCTTTCAAAGTAAGGCTAGACATGTTCCTGCATTAGAATGGTACTCATGGTTATGCAGCATAAGTGGGGTTAGTATTCCAGCTGTTCAGCTTGGATGTGATGTGCCATACTTAAAGTTGACTTTACTCACTGCCATGCAGCAGGAAGGGCGGCCAAAAAGGACCCAAAGTCCCTTCTGTCATTACAAAACTATGATGCTTAGTTATTATATAGTTTTCACGAACTAAGAAAGTCGCAGATCATGACTAGAAATGATGCAAAGGCAAAACTAAGAATTTCACGCATTTCTTTGTTTCATTTTTCTACAGAGCAACATTGCACTGTTAAGGTATTACTCAAAGGTATTTGTAATCCTAGACTTGATAAATAAAATAAATAAATAAAAGGTCTCATTAATGCTGTCACAGGCAGCTTCTGACTCTGATGAAGACAGTGTGGCTGCTCACAGGCAATTTTATTGCCATCTTTGAACAAGTGAAGCAGACAGAACTTATAAAGGAGACAGTAGGGTGGCCTTACATACTGAGCACTTGAGGCTCCTGGCCATCTGACAGCATCTCAATACAACTCTTCAAAGCAGCAGGTGTACCTTGAGAATGCTGAAATGTGTCCAGTGCAGTATTTCCTTAAGTAGCTGATATCTTGCTGTGTACCATGAGTATCTCTTGAGCAAAATGTTAAACATTTCATTGAATTTGCTTTTAAGTCAAACGCCTATAGTCCATCAAATGGTGTTTGAAATGCTTGTTATAGATATGATATGATGTTCTGATGATGTTTTATGATATACTGATATTTATAAAATGGGCAAAGAATTTCCTAAATCCTGATTGGCTGGAAGCCTTTTCCAGCCGTGTCCTTATCAGGACATGACTTTGCAACTGGCACTAACTGTGCCAGGCAAAACACGACATGCACTTAAATCAATGCATGGCATCGCTGTACCGCTGCAGCTCTGACCTTAGCCAGCATCCAATGGAGCCAGGAGAGTGGTGCCACGAATGGAGAAAGAAAAGTACGAGACAGTAAATTCAGTGTTCCCCTTCCTCCACAAACACTACACTTTTAACCTTAACCCTGTTGTACCTCTGTTTTTCCCCTGTTAGTGGCGTGGCAGCACTATTGCTATGGTGTCCAGTCCTCCTATCCCCAAGTGTCAGTGCCCCATCCCCACTACAGAGCAAAGAGGCGAGCAACTGGGGCGATCAATAAAAGAAAAACCTTTTCTGTTCCCTAGCTCTACGTCCACTCCCTCATAGTGCAGTACCATTGTGCTGTGAACCTGAAAAAACCAAAAAAAACAAAGCCAGGAAGCGCACAGCATGGTGGCCTACAGACCAAACGAGTCGCTCCTTCAGAAAACTAGTGGCGTGAGTGAGCGTGTGTTGCCACAGCAACGCTTGCACAGGCTTGTGCCGTTTTCTCTCAGCCGTGGATTCGCTCTGTTTTCGACTGTCTGCAGCTTCTATAAAACAAAACAGAGCAAAAAGACACGTATTGCTAGCTTTTTAAACACACAGTTCCATACTTTAAATGTCTGACAGGACATCATGTTGCAGTACTAACAACACTCGGTCATGATGTATTAGACTATCAAAACTGAAACAGCTTCTTCCCTAACCATTTCAAAATGGCAAGATCAAACAGTTGTTCAAATATTTCTTTAACATGTATGACAGAATTGGGTAATGTGGGTAGCTGGTAGTGCAGACACAAATGGCAGGATCAGATGTGTGGGTAGCTGGAACTCCATTCAAACAGAATAGAAACATAGAAGTTGATGGCAGATGGAGACCGCTAGGTCCATCTAGTCTGCCCATTTGTTTTACCTATTTTGACACTCTGGTTGTCCTTCGTAGTCCGGGCTCCCTAGTGTCTATCCCATACATTCTTGAATCCCCCCACAGTGTTGACCCCCCACAGCCTCTTGGGACAGGCTGTTCCAGGCGTCCACCACTCTTTCTGTGAAGAAAAACTTCCTGGTGTTGGTAGAGAACCTCCCTCCTTGCAGCCTGAGGTCATGACCCCTGGTGCTGGAGCCCTTCTTGAAGTGAAAAAGTTCCTGTGCCTGCACCTTGTTAATGCCTTTTATGTACTTGAATGTTTCAATCATGTCCCCTCTCTCTCTCTCTTCTTCTCTGCTCCAGGGAGTACATATTCAGTTCCCTAAGTCTTTCCTCGTAGGACATGTACTGCAGACCCTAAATCATTTTTGTCACCTTTCTCTGTACTATTTCCACCAGGTCAATGTCCTTCCTGAGGTGAGGCCTCCAAAATTGGACTCCGTATTCCAGGTGAGGCCTGACCAGCAATCTATACAGTGGTAGTTCCACCTCTCTTCTCCTGCTCGTGATTCCCCTCCCAATACAGCCTAGCATTCTGTTGGCCTTCAATGTTGCCTTCTCACACTACTTACTAACCTTCAAGTCATCTGAGACTATTTCCAGACCTTGTTTCTGGTTTGAGGACGCCAGTCTTTCACCTCCTAGGTAATAACTCCTTTCTTGGATTTTTCTTTCCAATGTGTATGACCTTTCACTTTTTGGCATTAAATCTCAGCTGCTACACTCCAGACTATTGTTCTAGTTTGCTTGAGGTCAGCTTCCATCTTGCTCACTCCTTCTGAGGTGTCCACCCTGTTACATATCTTGGTGTCATCTGTGAACAGACACACCTTCCCCTTCCAGTCCGTCAGCGATGTCTGCTATAAAAACACTGAAGAGCAGAGGCCCCAGCACTGAGCCCTGGGGTACCCCACTGGTCACCCTGCCTTCCGTTGATTGTATTTCATTAACCTGTACCCTCTGAGTTCTGCCTTGTAACCAGTTTTGTACCCATCAGACTACTTCTTGACCAACCCCTGTGTGGTAAAGCTTCTTTATCAGCCTTCTCTGTGGAACCGAATCAAAGGCCTTACTAAAGTCTAGGCAGACCACATCTACTGCACCACCGTTGTCCACTATTTTTGTAGCGTAGTCAAAAAACTCGAGCAGATTTGTCTGGCATGACCTACCTGCTGTGAAACCATGCTGTTTAGGGTCTTGTTAGCCGCTAGTTTCGAGGAATGCTATGATCCTCTGTTTGAGAAGTGTCTCCATAAGTGGAACCACTATTGCCTTTTTGCCAGTCTTCGGGCACCAAGCCGCTCTTCAAGGATTTTGTGAATAGAAGTGCCAGAGGGGCTACTAATGACATTATTATTATTATATAAATATTATTTTCTAATCAGCATATATGTTTTACTCTTTTTTACATATACTTTGTGTATGTATTCTTTTTTTAAATTGAGATTTTTACCAGGGGCTCATTTATAGCGCAATAAAGACACTCAAGGTGTGGGTTATGGCCTGATAAGAGCACTTCCTAAGTGCTAAAAGCACTCCTTTAAGCTCCTCATGCCTTATAACGCACCCGGGGCGTGCTCTTATCAGGCCATAACCCACATCTCATCATGTCTTATTGCTGGCATATTTTTATCTTTTAATATATGTGAAATTTTGTACATTTGACATCTGAAGTATACATTGTAAAAGACAGCACTGTAAAAAAACGTTACACTCATTGGTTATTTTCCTGAAAAAATGAAATGAATAAATGCTTGAATGTGGACCTCCAGATGGATCTGGAGCCAATGCAGACCAACTGGTGATATGGTGCTGCCTTTGTGTGCGTTGATTCAAGGTGCTCTGTGCACAGCTTCCAACTTGGGCACAGCCAAAGAGAAACACTGTCTTAAGGCTCCTAGGTCAAGAAAGCAGACCCCCACTTTACAGAGTGCACTACTTACAGCGCAGTCAATCTGATGGGAGGTGGAGCAGCAAGATGGCCACAATGCTGGTCCGCTCCTCGCAGAAGCTCCAGCTGTGATACGAGTTTGTGAATTTCTTTGCCAAAATAAGCCGTATTTCAAGTTATTTTGATATCGATGAATGAAATCCTTGTTTAAATTGCATTCGGTTTGATGTTCTGAATTTAAAGCACTGTTACACTTATGAAAATTTAGTTCTAAGGAACTTTTTTACTCAACGGATTATTTCATCATGGAATTCTTTGCCCAAAGATATTGTTGAAGTTGATTCCTATAGCCTATTCAAATTAAAACTTGATAGGTATTTGTTAAATGTTGAAAATAGGGACTGATGCCTGCTATAGCAGGAGATGTATATTTATGGGCTTCGGCCTTCTGTACATCTATATTTCCTAGTATGACTCCTAGTAAGTATATTGTAGCGTGTTGTCGGTTAGCTCTGCAAATATTTACTTGGCATTAGACACTGGCCGTTTGGGCTTTGAGCCGCTCAAATGGAGCTTTTTGCGACACTCAGGCCTTGTAGACTGACAGTTTTCTCAACAGTGGGAGCTATTTTTAAAAGTCGTGGTGCATTTCAGTTCTACTATGTTTTTTTTTTTTTGTGTGTGTGTTTCCTGGCTCTGGGAGAATTCTTGCCTATAGTGGTGGCATGCTGACTTTGCCCTGTGTCTAACAGGAAGAAGGAGAAGGGAGCTTTCAGCTGCTTAACCGACATCGGAGGTGGGACCCTCATTTGGTGTTGAAGTGCTTGTTTCCCACTACCAAAAGGTATGCTAACGTTGCCTAGGGGTGTGGGTTTTTGGTCTTCATTCTCCATTATTTAAAATTACTATGCTCAGTGGAGCAACCTTGTGCTTATTTCCACAGGTGTTTCTGTTCCTAGAGCTGACATTCCTGGAGTTTATTTGGGGGGATAGAAATGAACATTTTTAGGTTTTCATACTTAAAATAAAAACATAACTGTATACTGATGTGAAATAGTTCCTTCGCCTTAGGATCATAAGTAGTTTTCTCCTACTGTGGTCTTCGTAGCTGTTGTGTTTTTTTTTTTTTTCCAACGTGCCAAACTGGTTGCCATGGCTCCCCTGCCCCTCCCGTCCACAGTGAAGGACTTAACTTTTTACTCTACGTCAAATCTGTATGTCTTCTTGCCTGCTTAATTTCATTCTGTCCTGGGTGACCATTTTGTGTCAGGTTTAGCAGTGGATGGTTCAGACTTCATACGAAGCTCATGGAAGTAATGACATCTCTGCAAGATTTTAAAATGCTAGCTTTTGATAGGTATAAGCAGGCAGGTGGCCAGGCAAAAAGAAAGACAGAAGAGCTGGTGTGAAGATATATCTGTAAAATGACAAGGGATATAACAAAAAACAACTTTCTTCGAGCTGCTGAGCTGCAGCATCTGTTCCCATGTCAGTGGTCAAGCTGCTGAAGGTTGCCATGAGAGGACTGTGGGGGCAGGACTCTCTGGTTGAGTGGGAGCTGTGAAAGTTCCTGTGCTGGCGGTAAAGTGGGCAGGAGCAAAGTCGCGAACGCATCTGTGGAGACAAAAGCTGTACAGTAAGACAGTAAACAAATGTCACCACTACCTTTTTTTTTGCATCGTCTATTCAATTTTGTCCATGGTCCAGGTAATGCTAATCATTACACTTAAAGGAAGTAAGGAATAGAGTGAACGTACAACAACAGGCACTGGGAGAGCGAGGCAGAAAGCGAGTGCACTGACAGATGAGTGAGGGATGATGAGCAGGAGTCCAGAAATTGAAAAATATTATTACATTTTGTATTATGACACCATTATGATAATCAAAACCCATAATAATAAAACAAAAAGCTTTATGAGAGGAGTAGGAATGTGCAGGACACTGGCTTTCTATGTGTGGGGCTGCTCCGGGTTTAAAAAAAAAATGGCACTTACTAAAATTCCAAAGAAATTAAAGATTCTAAAGTGTGCACATTGATTTCATTGCTGTGCTGCACCCAGGTTGGCAGCACTTGTTTTAATCATGCATTAGGTATGCAGTAAAGCACGAGAGGGTGTGTAATTATGGGTCAATAATCACTTGCCTCTCAAAGGTGTTGTCAAGCTCGAGGCATTTGTACCGAGTGCCTTTTAACTACCAAGAGAGAAAAGTGTGATTACTGACCATAATTACACACCCTCGATTGTTTTATTGCACTTATGAGATGTGTAAGAAAAATTACAGTGTGGGGTAGGAGGGGCGGGGGAGCCATGACAACCTTTTTGGCAGTTTGGAAAAAAAAAAACACAACAGCTACGATGACCACAGTAGGATAAAACTAATATGATCGTAAGGCGAAGGAACTATTTCACATCAATATACAGTTATGTTTTTATTTTTAATATGAAAACCTAAACATTTTCATTTCTATCCCCTAATTAAACTACATAGCCTCATTTTATAACTGGAATGAAAAAAAGATCAGGAGCACACCCGACTCCAAGAGGTGCAGCTGTACACAAAATAAGGTACCAGAAAACAAACAGCACACACACACGGTATACATCAACAACTGAAGTTATTCACTGGTGAAAAAAAAAAACAGAAAAACTGCTGACCAGATATCCCAGTTTACAAGTGCAATAAAACACTTAGGGTGTGTGCATTAGTCATTTCTAATGCAGGCACTCAGCTGCTCACTGTGCCCCAGGTCACGCATTAGAAATGCCTAATACACACTTTTTGTCTTACTGCTTACGCAGTGCTTCATTATACGTGTTTATACTTTAAACAGGTAGACTCACCTGGAGCCTCGAAAAAACCCTTTTGAAATCTTTTTTCTCCATGGCCACTTTTCCGCAGACCTGAGAATATGTTTACAAAGATACTTGATCAAAAAGTGTCATCAACATGCAGCAGCAGCAAATATCCAGCACAGACTTACAATATCAAATGCTACAGTGTTAGACTGTAGTACTTGAAGCAGCAGTGCAACGAAATTGAGCAAAACATTAGACCCTACCTTTTTTCATAATAAAGATTCCATGCATCTTCCAGTTTTATTTGGTGGTAAAATGTTCTAGTTCCACCAAAATTTTAATTTCATTTTTCTCAAAAAAAAAAAAAAATGGCCACAACATTTGGCTTAGAAATGCCAATATAGACCTGGCAAGCGTGGGGATTAAAAAAAAAACATCACGGTGTGCAGCATAGGAGTTATCTAGAAAAGCAAATTTGACAGGTATGCTTCTATTTTTATTAAATGTAGCTGAAACAAACTTTTGGGAGAAATATTTTTAGTTGCACTGCTGCTGTAAAGAGCCACTGAAGCCTTGAGAAGAACTCTGAAAAAACATATCTGATCACAAAACAGCTTATATTTCTCATTAGCTCTGTTAGTTATCATCCCCATTATTTATTACTGAGGTACTACACTGGAAAACAGGATTGTTGTTCCCTGAGGGTTCATCTGCTCCCATTGCTTCTTCTCAAAGTGATGTCATAATACTCTACTCGTAATGTCACAGTTGTTCCCATGGCAACAGACTGTGATGCCACAACAGAGCATTATGATTTCAAGTAGGAAATAAGCTATTGAGGAAGATGAACGCTAAGGGATAAAGATCTTGGGCTAGATTCACAAAAGAATTTGAGACTAAGTCCTACAACGCAACTCCATTTGCGGACCAAAATCTTTGCAGCTGCGGTGATTGATATTTGCAGCCGCAACAATTGCGGAAGATGTTACGGTTGGTCCCAATAGCCGTAACAGTGTTCTGCAGCTGCGGGGATTTCCCAGGCAACACCACCCACAAGCTGCCATAAACTACTGAGACACTCGTAATCTTGCTCCACCTTTGTGGATATCCACTGCTGCAGGAAAACTGCGGATTCACAAATGGCAACCCACTTACGCTAGGTTTTTCCTACAGCTGCAGGAATTTCAGACGTTCTGTGAATCTAGACCCTTGTTTTTGTGGGAATTTCTTCACTAATAAATAATGGAGAGAGAGAGAGAGGAGAAATCTATACAATTATATGAAATACAAACTGAAGAATGTCTAAATATTATGTTTTTCTAAGGTATTCCCAAAGGTGTCAGCTGCTCTTTAAATGCAGTATTAGGAACCATAAGAAATACTGGGCCAGGAAAGCCTGAAAGGTCTGCCTCATCTGCCTCTTTTACTCTCTTTATGTCAGTTTGCCAGCTTTTTCTTCAAACACCTTAGTCTTCTCTCTCTAGGGACTCATCTAGTTCACTCTAAAACACATCAGTGCTCACTGCTTCAATTGCCTTATCTTATTCCAACACAGAATCTTTGTATAAAAAGGTTTTGCAGGAGGAGGGCTACACTTCCACCTAATTCTCCTATTTTGCACTTAATTTCCCCTTGTTGTCAAACCATGTGACACTAGAATGTGTACATCAATTACCTTCACAACTCTAAAAAACTTCAATTGGGTATCCACAAAGCTTCTTTCTTTCTACAAAAGAGAAGCCTCAGTCTCTCACCTCTGGTGTGCCCCAAGTCTCCTTTCCGGGCCCTATCCTCTTTTTTTTTTCAAATGATTTCCCCTCGGCTTGTGTCTCAGCTAATATACATATGTACACTGATGACATAGTCCTTTATAATGCATCACCAGTAGAAAACTGGAAGTTGTTGGCCCTCTGTACAGACAGTTGGTAAGACCACATCTGGAGTACTGTGTACAGTTCTGGAGACCCTATCTCCACAAAGACATAAACAGGGTGGAGGCTGTCCAGAGGAAGGCAACCAAAATGATGCCGGGTCTGCATCAGAAGACATATGAAGAAAGACTAAAGGAACTAAAGATGTATAGCCTCGAGGAAAGGAGGGAGAGGGGGTACATGATAGAAACTTTTAAATACCTCAAGGGAATCAACAGAGTCCAAGAGGGTAGTATCTTTCAAAAAAAGAGATGTGCAAAAACAAGGGGGCACAATTTGAAGATAGAGGGAGGATGGCTCAGAGGTAATGTGAGGAAGTATTTCTTCACAGAGAGGGTTGTGGATACATGGAACAGCCTTCCTGAGGAGGTGGTAGAGAAAAAAACAGTGGAGGAATTCAAGAATGCATGGGACAGACATAAGGCAATTCTAGTGGGAGGTATGAGGAAGTAGGCTGTTGGTTAACTAGGATCTGCAGCTTATCCGTTAGGTAGGGAAATGGGCAGACTAGGTGGGCCAAGCGGTCCTTATCTGCCGTCAAATTCTATGTTTCTCCTTTCAGTGTGACTTTGATAATGTTCAGCGCTGGTTCTGCACTACTCAGAGCTTGCTGAATGCTAACAAAACTGTCTCCATGCTGTCTGGTTCACACCATCAGCTTAGTAGACCTGGCCAGACCCCTGTCTTCTCTACCCTTGGTGGCACTCCCCTTGAGTCAGTTCCCTGTTTCAAAGTACCTTGGGGTGTGGCTTGATAGTCACCTCAGCTTTTCAGTCCACATTATTGCTATCCTCAATAAGTCATTCCCCAAACTTGGTGCCCATTACAGGAACCAATCCTGACTTCCACTCCTACTTTGGCATGAGACTGTTCTCAAAATGATTCTCTATATGCATATGGTCTATGGTGGCACCTCCAAATCTCATGTAGTCAGACTGGGTCCTATCTTTCACCCCTTCTGTTGGCTTGTTTCTGGCTTTCCCCTCTTACTCACAACTCTTCCCTGTATTAGCTCCTGGCCCTTCCCTGTCTATCTTCCCGGCACCTATCCCACTGCTCTATTCTTCCGCCTAAGCACTGGTTTGCATCCCTTCCCTCCTACCTATCTGACCTTCTTTCCCCCTCTACTCTCTCTGCTTACTCCCTCTGCTCTTCTAATACTTGTTCCTTTAAAGCCCCTTGTTGCTCTTCCTCAACTGGACAAGTCCACTTTTTAAGTATGTCTGCCTTTTCTCTGGATCTCTCTCCCCTTCACCTTTAGGGTCCCTCTTACTGTGCCTTTAAGACCCTGCTGAGGTCCTATTTCTCTTCTGCATACTCCTGACCTTACCCCTCATGCACTTGATCCAACCCACATCTGCTTTCGTCACCCCCAGTGCTTCTCCAAGACTGCTTGGTGCACTCTGCAAGTTTCATATGTATCGCACTCACCCATTTTGAATTGTGCTTTATTTTCATTTTTTCCCCACTTATTTGAGGGGTCACGTATTGTTGAAGCTTATTGTGCTGGCACCCTACTACTATCAGTAGTAAGCTTCAGTTATTACTTTTGACAGACTGTAGTATCACCTTGCTCCCATGTCAACTACTGTATTTACTGTTCTCCCCGTTCCCCTTCACAAGGAGTTGTTCCTGGAAATGAGCCTCAGCTTAGTGCGCCTTTCCTGGTCATCAGTTTCCAAATAAATAAGAACATTTTCACTCAATTTTAATCCCAAGACCTGTTGTAACAGTTGTTGCCCTACAATGTACCCCCTTCGGAACAATTGCATATTTCCAACAGTACAATGACAAGTGCTGTACCCAGTGCCAGGTGAGGTTGATTCAGAGGTATTCACAGAATATCACTGCCGTCTTTGCTTCATACCATAATCTATTCCTCTAGCATGCAGTCCAGCACATGTTACTACTGCCACTCACTTGGCCAAAACTTCAGGGATTCCTGTTAAGTAGCTCCCAGATCTTTTTTTTATTGCACTATCTTTCTGAACACTATTTAGTTCTCGGATTCCTTACTTTATACTGACTGGCACTCAACAACATTTACCATGAAAGTGGACAAGGCCATGGGATTAGAAGGGATACATTCAAGGGTGCTAAATGAACTGAGTGAGGAGCTTGCTGCACCACTAACAGCCTTATTCAACATATCACTGGAAACAGGAGTGGTTCCAATGGACTGGAGGAGAGCTGACATAGTCCCGCTCCATAAGAGTGGCAGCAGGGAGAAGGCTAGCAACTACAGACCAGACAGTCTCACACTTGTGGTGGGGAAATTAATGGAAACCGTGTTAAAATAAAGGCTGGTGGACTATCTTGAACCCTGGGGGTTGCAAGACCAAAGGCTGCATGGATTCATGTGGGGGAGGTCATGACAGATGAAACTGATCGTTTTCTTCAACTGGGTGTCTAGGGAAATAGATCAGGGAAGGACAGTGGACGTGGCCTACTTGGATTTCAGCAAGGCCTTCGACACTGTGCCTCATAGGAGACTGTAAAGAAACTGGATTGTCTAGGCATGGGATCTCAAGTGGTAAATTAAGAAAAAAACTGGTTAAGGGATAGGCATCAGAGGGTGATGGTAATTGCCACTTACTCTAATGAGGGAAGAGTGACCAGTGAGTTGCCGCAGGGCTCAGTATTGGGAATGATCCTTTTCAATGTCTTCATAAGTGACATCGCAGAACAGCTGAAAGGGAAAGTATGCCTTTTTGCAGATGGCACCAAGGTCTATAATAGGGTGGATACTCAGGAGGGGTGGAGAGAATGAGAAGGGACCTCAGAAAACTCATAGTCAGGGGGATATCAACTAGGACTAAATGCCGAAATGTGCAAAATCATGCACCTTGGGCATAGAAACCCAGGAGTTGAGTATAAAATGGGGTGGGGGCACTACTGTCGGTCATAACACAGCTGTATAAGTCATTAGAGAGTCAACACATACAGTACTGTGTCCAGTTCTGGAGGTCACATCTCAGAAAGGACATAGGCAGGGTGGAAGCTATCCAGAGGATAGCAGCTAAAATGGTGCAAGGGTTGCACAAGAAAACATGAGGAGAGACACTGAGGGATCTCAGCATGTACAACCTGGAGGTGGGGAGCATGATAGTGGCTTATCAGTACCTCAAGGGGGTAGGTAGGGCACAGGTGGAGGGCCTGTTTCAAATGAAGAAGTGCAGCAGAACAGGCAAGGAACATCTGGGCAGACTAGCTGGGCCAAGGGGTCCTATTCTGATGACAAATTCTATGTTTCTGTGTACTCACCTAGCTACCTAACCATAATATTTTTTTAGTCAAAATGCTCTGTATTGGAGACTCAATCAGATCTATAGCTAATGATTCACCACTGTGTTTTCTCTTATACGCAGTATCTAAGCATAACAAACAGTAAACATGAGACACGCAATCGACTGGAACAAAGGCTGCTGGGAAAACAGTCACAATAACTGACGTAGATCTTGCCAGTGCTATAAAGCAGCAATTGCTGTGTATTATAATAGTGATTGAAAAATGCCAACGGGGGTATATGTGTTTAAAATAATATCACTTTAACCCCCCCCTCATTGATACCCATTCAAACCATTACTATAATTCAGAACTACTGCTGCTTAATTCACAGCAGTTCTGGAATCTATTTAATTGATCATGGTGACAGTCCCAGCAGCCTTTTCTACACTGTATCATGTGCTGCAGGGGCACAGTTCTCTCTTCCAGGTTTGGCACCACTTTAATTGAGTTGTCCCTGATATTAATCTAAATTGCAAAATTCTGCCCAATGCTGAATCAGACTCCACTGGTAACACCCTTTTGAAGCATGCTCCATCTGAAGTATGCTTGAACCTTTGCTTGTCACCTTTAATCTCAAGCTTACTGATTTACTGGTGTTCTTCGGTATTTACCAGTAAAATAAACACAATTGGCCCAAATCACCAGAATTATGAAAACTCCCCTGGTTTATAATAAGCAGGAATGCAGGCAACAGTGACACAAAAACACCAGCAACCCAGATTTTAAAAATGAAGCTTTACTTTAGCTGTACTTTTTCAGACGCCATCAATTAGTGTCCCTGGCTAACTTGTACTGTTTTTTTCTAAAAGCAGCAAAAACAGCACTTCCTCCACTGGAATAGGTGATTTCTCTTCGCTCTTCCTACTTGGAAGAAACATAGAATCTGACAGCAGGTAAGGGCTGCTTGGCCCACCCACTCTGCCCAATTATTTTTCTATCTTCATTTTTGCTGCAGACCCACGTGATCAACAGTGCTGTCTCTTCCTCCCTCTTCCTTACCCCTATGATTCTCTTGTGCCTATCCCACACATTTTTGAACCCCATCACTGTTTTCGCCTCCACTACCACAGCGGGAAGGCTGTTCGGGAATCCACAACTCCTTCTGTGAAGAAATACATCCTCATTTCTCTCCTGAATCTACCACCCCTCCAGCTTCACAGCATGTTCCCTTGTTCTAGAGCACCTCTTTTTTCTGCATAATACCCCCTCCTGTAACTTATTAACCACTGTGAGGTATTTAAAGGTCTCTATCATATCCCCCCTCCTTCCTATCCTCCAGGGTGAACTTATTGAGTCCCTTTAGCCTCTCCTCATAAGGCTTTTGGTGCAGACCCTGCACCATTATGGTAGCCCTCTTTTGGACCACCTCCACTCTGTCTATAGCTTTCTGAGATGTGGTCTGTAGATCTGGACACAGTATTCAAGGTGGGGGTCTTACCAACAATCTATACAGGGGCAACACCACCTTCCTGCTGGTGATATCTCTTCCTTTGCACCCCATCATCCCACTAGCCCTCCCGACTTTCTTGTCACACTGCCTGGCCAACTTTAGGTTACCCAATATGATTACCCCCATGTCCCTTTCCTGCTTGGTCGTTGTCAGTATTACTCCACTCATTTTGTACTCTGCCCCCAGGTTTCTATGGCCCAAGTGCATTACTTTGCACTTTTTTCCATTAAAACCCAGCTGCCATACCCATGACCACTCCTCTGCGTTTTTCAGATCTCTACCCATCCTTTCCAAGCCCCCCCCCCACCCCCGAGTGTTCACCCTGTTGCAGATCTTGGCGTCATCTGTAAAGAGGCAGACTTTCCCTTCCAGCTCCTCTGTTATGCAACTAATAAAGACAGGACCAGTCCCTGAGGTACCCCCTGGTCACCGTCCTTCCTTGGAGCGAACTCCGTTTATCACTACTCTCTGTCTCTTATTACTTAACTGGTTTCCTACCCAGGATAATACCTTGTTGCCCACCTCCATGTTACCCAGATCATTTACCAGTCTCCCGTGTGGAACGGTGTTGAAAGTCTTGCTGAAATCGAGGCAGAACACGTCCATTGCTCCACCTAGATCTAGCTTCTTGGTCACCCAGTCAAAGAAATATATCAGATTTGTTTGGCATGGTATCGCCCCTGTGAATCCATGCTGCCTCGCGTCCTGTAACCTGTTTAATTCAAGAAACTCCACAATCCTTTCCTTTAGTAGTGTTTCCATTAACTTACCCACCACTAAAGTCAAGGTGACAGGCCTATAATCGCCTGCCTCTTCCCTGCTACCACTTTTGTGAAGTGGGACTACATCTGCCCTTCTCCAGTCATCTGGGATCACTCCAGTCTCCAGTGATCTGTCAAACAGATCTGTCAGAGGTCCAGCTAGTACCTCCCTGAGCTCCCTCAGCACCCTTGGATGCACCCCATCTGGCCCCATAGCTTTGTCCACCTTCAGGTTAGTGAGTACCTTGCAGACTCTCTTCTCAGAAAAAAGGAATAGTGACCCCTCCCATCTGAAATCCTGATGCTTTTTCATGGTCCTACCCTTTCCAATTACACTGCGAACAACAAGCAGAAGTATTTGTTCAAGATGTGTGCCTTTTCTTGGCCCCCCTTCGTACAGTCCCCCCCATCCTTATACGCCCTCAATGTCCATCGATAAAAGGCAGTCTGGTTTAGGCAGCCAGATCAATGCCTTTGTTACAAGGGACTCAACAGCAAAAACAAGTTTGCAGCCATCAGAAAAGGAGCACTTTGGGAGCTCAGCTTCTCTGGTAGGACTACGTCCTGCTGGCACATCCACTGATCCAGCAGGGAGCCGAATAGGTTTAAAATGAATTTTTTGTTTTTTCATAGCTATGCTTTGCTGAGATGGCCAGGGAGTTGAAAAGACAATGAGCTGAATGGATGCAGTGTGTGTATCTAATAGTCTGCATTAACCATAATAATGTTGGGGACAAAGCCATTGGTGCAGTGGTAGCGCTACCGCCTGTGATCAGGGTTTGGAAGCGAGTCCAAGTCATCAGGGACCAGCTAAGGGAGAGGTACTGAATATCCCCAAAATGCTCTTTGTCTCTGGGGAAGGGGCCGTCTGCAGCCGCCACTACAGCGCCACATGGGTGACCACAGGTGGTGCTACCAGGTACTGGCACACCACTGGGGAGGGCAGAAAGCTGGGCGACGCAGCACAACCGTGTACTCACAGGCGATAATTCACCTGGTATTCCCACTGGCCGACTTCCTGTGTGGGAGAGATGAACAAGCAGGGAAAATGGCCCCATCGCCTGTAGACAATGGATCTTGCTACATCTGGGATCCACCTCCACTTGCCTGCTTCCTGACACAAGGACACTGTCGCTGGTACATCCCCTTCATCCTGATCCCGCTTGGGGTTCTATGCAAGGCACAGTTAAGGATGGCATGTGAGAGGGAGAGGCTTGTGGAGATAAAGTCTGCCTTGGGCTCCAGAGGGACTGCTGTGGGGTAAAAACTGCAGACTAAAATAAATGGAGGGGGATACAATGGTCAATGTCAACATGGTATTAATTAAACATTCTGTGCTTTTACAGTATGCGTCAACATGGTATTAAACATTCTATGCTTTTACAGTATACTGAGGTACAAATGAACATAAAGAGGCAAGGGTCTGACCCACAGAGGTGGCCTCCAAAGCACTTAGGCCCCAAATCTAAAGGGCATGTGCCTGCTAAATGGAGTGTGAAGCAAAAATCCTAACTGCTTGATAATGCAATACTGAATGGCACTGGCAAAGTCTTTGAGATGGCCCAGACAGTCACAAAGACTTCCACTGTGTGTGTGTGTGGGGGGGGGGATATGCATGTGTCACATGCACATACTCTGCACAGTCAGCCCCTATATGAAGTTCAAAGGACATGCCAAATGCCCTTTACGCTACTCAATAAACATCATGAGAGATGTTGCATTAGTTTGAAGTGCGTGGTCATTGGGACTTTTTGGATGCTGTGTGTACTTTATCACAACTAACTAACTAGCAGTTTGATACTGGATCCTTGTCAACAGTACTTCTCTAATGCCAACACTAGTTCTGATCCTGTATATATGGCAGCCTTCTTTATTCTTACTTCTCAAGATCTTGTCTCATGAGGTCCCACCGTCCAAGGCCAGTAGGGTAAATTGGCCACACAGCTGGACCCCCCTCCCAAAAGGTCCAGGCAGGATACATAACATCATGGTATTTCGAGGTCTGAAAAACAAATGAACACATATGTATTAGAACTTTTATAAAGATATCAAGGAATTTAATGATGTCCTTTCATATACTATAGTGCCCACCTCCGACACTGCAAATTATACTACATATGGACCACTGCAGCCAATCAGAATGCAGAGCTACTGCAATATATAGGTATTACCCCATAACCATATAGATTAACAAAATGGGTGATCTGATACCTTTTATTGCACCAACAAAAGATTTACAAAATGTTTAAGCTTTCGAACTCACAGAGTCCTTCATCGGAAACATGGCAGTTAAGGAAAGATATCACTTTAAATACTCAAAGCAGAATTAGAAAAAAAAAACTTTGCATATGGACTGGGACAGCTTAGCTTATAATGAGATTTAAAACAGAGACCAAAACCAGAGATAAAAAAAAGCCAGTCCTAGAGAACCTAATTAGGTGTAAATTACAAATTCTAGCAAGATGGAATGCATTTGACATCAGAAATCTTATTAATTTTCAAATCCTAATTACCTACCTGAAAAGAACAACACTGTGCCTATGCGTGTGCATGTATGTGCGCGTGTGTGTGTGTGGTCAGCAGAGCCCCTAACCATACAGTTACTCATTAACAATATCTAGTAGTAGTAGATTTATTTAGCGCCCAATCCCAGAGGCTCTGGACACAGTACATCATAAAATTTTATAAAACACATAAACAAAATATCAAATATAACAACAGTCATAAAATAAAAGCAACTTAAGATGTGCAAATTTAGTAGCACAAATAACTTTAAACTGAACCAGTGGGACTAACTCAGATCAAAGGCTAGACCGAATAGGTAGGAATTTAGGCCCTTCTTAAAGGCCTCCATCAAAGCAGCCTCCCTCAGAGATCTGGGAAGCGAGTTCCAAAGGGCTGGATCAGTCATCTAAAAACTGCGGTCCTCTGATGCCTTGAGCCTGGCCCTAGGAACCGCTAGGAGGCTCATCTCCATGGAGCGGAGAGGGTGAACTGAGCAATAAGGGGACAGGAGCTCACTCAGATAACCCAGATCAAGTCTATATAGGGCTTTGTAGATCAGCAAACCAACCTTGAAAAAGATTCACTACTTCACCGCCAGCTAGTGCACGTCAGTCAGGAGTGGGATCACATGACATGACCTCAGAAGGCCTGCCAGTAACCTGGCTGCTGCATTCTGCACTAGCTGTAGGCATCATGGGACCCCTCCACTGACCCCAAGATACATAGCATTACGGCAGTTGAGGCTGGAAGTCACAAAGGCACATACCAGTGAGGGCAAGTCTTTCACTGGGACCAAGGCTTTAATCCAGGAGATTGTTTCAGAGATGGTAAATGTCATTCCAGACTACAGATGACACCTGAACTTCAAATGTCAGTCTTTCATCCAGAATAATACCCAGATTCTTCATCTTAGTAGAGGCCACCAGACTAGAGAAACCAAGCACCAAGCTGGGCCTCTCAGCTGTGGCCCCCACACCCTGCCGACAACCAGGCTCAAGCAACAGTACCACACCATCTTGTTCAGGTTGAGCCGCAGACAGCTGGAGAACATCCAGTCCTGAATCTCAACCAGGCATAAATTTAGTTTATCGACTGCACCAGGCGCTCCGGATGCCAATGGCAGATACAGCTGGGTATCATCTGCAAAGCAGTGAAAACCCAAGCCATGCCATCTGATGATACTGCCCAGGGGAAGCATGTACACTGTGAACAACATAAGTGAGAGGATCGAACCCTGGTGTACACCACAGAGCAGGGGTTTCTGGACTGAGGAAAAATTCCCCATCACTACCCCCTGCATTCTGCCACTGACAAAGGACTCAAACCAGCTGATGACCCTACCAGCAAGTCCACAGTGCTCCCTGAGATGGTCCAACAACAGCCTGTGGTCCACATTATCAAATGTTGATGAGAGATCGAGTAGAACAAGAACTGTTTCCCCCTCTATCTCTAGCCATGAGAAGGTCATTATGCACCCTGACCAACACAGTCTCCGTACTTTGTCTGGATCAAATCTGGACTAAAGTGACTCATAGATGCTGACGGCTATGAGGTGGGCTTTTTCAATCAAACAGTGCAAAAAATTCAGTACCTGCAGCACCGCAAAATAATTTGAGATTAGACAGTGCATAACATGCAGCAGAGAGGGAGTGATTTATTTGGCAATATGCTCCTGTAACGCGTTTTACATAGGTAAAACTAAGAGATGTTTTAAAACCTGAATGGGGGAGCATATTTGAGCAATTGCCAAACAAGACAGCTCGTATGCAACAGCAGACCATGTAATAAAAATGAATAACATAGGAGAACATGTTTTTAAGTTCATTACAATTGACAAAGTAAGCCACAATCCTAGGGGAGGAAACTACAACAACCTGATGTTGAAAAGGGAAAGTTTTGGGATAATCCAACTTAAAGGGACAATAAACACTGCATGGGTCACTTAAATTGTGAAAGCCCACGAAAAGATCTTTCAAATGAGGCATTGGGTTTCCCTGTAGGGGACAGGAGTCTTGAGATATGAATAGCTAAGTAATGTGTGAATCAAGCCATAGCAACAGCCATTTCATGTAGTCTTACAAACAGGAAGTGATGTCACTGAGGGGCAAGATGTATGTTGTTAATTACAGTTTGCCCCCCCTCAGTGACATCACTTTCTGTTTTAATATTGCATGAAATGGCTGCTGCCTTGTTTTGATTTACAGATTATTTAACCAGTCATATCTCAGGACGTTTGACACCTACATGGAAACCAAATACCTTGTTCAGCATAACTTTTCATGGACTTTCACAGTATGAGCAACCCTGCAAGGTTTACTGTCCCTTTAAGAGCGTACAAAAAAACAAGTATAAACACAAGTCTTGATATGGGCCCCTAACTGGAAAAGAAAGGGAAGCAGAACATAACCTGGTGGTTCCTTTAAAAGGTTCACAGTATTTGGGGATTTAGAAACTGTATTTGCAAATTGGCCAAAATGTTTCACTTTTCTTCAACAAATCAAACGGAGACAGAGGTACACGCTGAGTTGTTGTGGAGTAACGGCTGCAGCAGGAGTGAATGAAGGCTTATAGAACAGGTATGCCACCATTGCCTAACTAGAGAATTATTATTAACCTTTCCAGACTATCTTTGGTGCCACTGGAAAAATACAGAAGATGAGACAAGAGAGTGGTTTGTACTCGCAGTGAAGTACTTCCGCTGGAGACCAGGCCTCTGGACAATCTCTGCTTGAGTGAGGAGTTGGAGTGGTGGCCTTAGCCAAGCTTGCAGAGGGCAGATTCAGTAAATCCCGTGAGGGCCTATCGGCCTGCCTTCTTGTGGGGGGTCTGCAAGACTGAAAGAACTGAACGCTGCGGGCTGTTTGCCCAGTATAACAAAGATTTTGTCACGTTTATTTTTTAATATATATTATCCAGTGTTCCACATACTTTTATATATTATTTAGTGTTTCACATACTGCTGCATTTTTATTTACATGTGTTTGTGTTACGCGCTATAGGTTGAGTGTGTGAATGGGTGAGTGTGTCTCTCGGCTGTGGCTACCCTAGTTTCTGGACTTAAACAGTAGCTTTGCTCTGTTGAGACTTAGTTCCTTCGTTCCATTTTAATTTATTTCATAAAGTTGAAATATAGGGGATAATTAGAAAGTTTTTGTATTTAGTATCGTAGAGAAACGTAGGGAAATTCAGAGATACTCACAATAGCTGATTCCCGGTTGGGGTTGGCATCTCTCCCTTTCTCAGTTTCTCTGGGTTTTCTTTGTGTTTTTCTCTTTGGCACTCCTCTCCCATTGCACTTGATGATGGACTTGTAGTTTAAATTAAAAAAAACATATATATATAAAAAAATAAATAAAAATTAAAAAAAAAATCAAAAGAAAGAGAGACGAAGGTAAAGATTCTTTTTTTTTACTTTTGGATCTTAGGAAGTCTTTACAGGATCCGATTGGGTCAAAGGAGCATGTGATCTTCTTGTATTTAGTGCATAGGTCCTGATACAAGTTCCATCTACTCTCATTGCTCGCAGTAATATCAGGCCAGACGGGTGCTTGTAAGATCCAGTCTTGTACAAAGCTCTTTATAAGAGGAGCTTTATATACTTTTTTTTCCCCTCTCGCTTTATAGCGCTTACTGTGCCTTATAGCTCGGTGGTCGCAAGTGAGGGACGCTGTGTTTAAAATTTTATCTGCTCCGAACAAAAGCAGAGTTTAAACGCACATCAGTGTTTTTGCCATGTATTTTAGTGCTTTTAGTGCCATTTGTGCACACCGTTACATTTTAACGAGGATCTAATGGGAGAGGATTAAGGAGTGAGAAGTAAGGAGCAAGGAGCGTGGTGTGTCTGAACTGCTTAAAATCCTATTTCCAGCAGTTCTGAGTATTGCATTATTATACAATGCTATACAAACCACAAATGGCATTGTAGCGCTTCTCCTTAATTACAGCTCAGCTACTCTGCACAAAAGTAAGTTTGCAGTGTTTAATTGTAAATATATTGCAGTTCTATTGCAGTTTTACTATTTTAGGAAACTGTTTTATCTCAGAAATAATTTATTAAAAACATTAATTGCCAGACACATAGGGGATTTAACTAATTAATCAATCAAGGATTTTTTAAAGGACTGACAATCCCACTAGTTAAATTTGTTTGGTAATTTGCTAAACCTGATAAATCTGTTAAAACTATAAAACCTACCAATCTGTCGATTATTAAATTGCAAACAGTTAAAAGATTAACTGAAACTGGATAGCATCAAGGCATCACTTCTATTCTTGCTATTATTTCAATATCCCACCCCCTTACTGTTTATATTTAATGCCGTTGGGACCAATTTCTGAGGGCAACAAAGAAGAAACTATTAATAGAGAGACAACTGAATTATGTACCAATAGACCTAAAGGGTGGCCCACGTAGTTGGAAATTATTGCCAAGGAAGGTGTAACATCTTGTACTAAGGAGTTACTTTTCACCGGAAGCTCAAACATAGAGGAAAGTGAGAATTTGAGACATCAAGAAAAGATCCAAGACTGACCCGAGAGAACCTAGGGAAATGCTCCTCTTGTGGAACTTTTCGGGTTAAGTCCTCTCTCTGAAATAAACTTTTAAACTGTGTTAAGAAGCTGAATTTAAAAGGGGAATCAAAGGAGAAAAGAGAGAAGACATAAGGAACTTCGAGAGTGTAATATTCACTTACGATTTTTTTGGATATTGCTCTGCTGGACTCTGGCTAGACTGAACACTAGAATATATTTCCCGGTTCCCTTGAGTATATTGAATTTTGGGATTGGTACAGGTCCTTGTGAATAATATACAGGATTCAAAGAGCGTAGGCTTGCATTGTGTTTCTGTTTTCTGTTTATTACATCTACGTCACTTAGTATGCCTGTAATGACCAAGGGAAAGTTAAATAATAGATCTACTCAGGGACTAATCAAAAAAACTGATACAGGAAATAAATGTAACAGGAAACAGATGTTAAAAAGAATCAGACAAAATGGACAGTTAGATAAACCAGGACGTATAAGTATAAAGAATATGGACAAGACATTGAATAGGAAAGGTAAAAGTATTAGGGGGACAGGGGTACCGGACAGAGGGGAACTGGATAATGATTGCAATTTGCCTATTGATAAGGCCAATGAGGGCTTAATCAAAGCATTATCAAGAGATAGAGCAATTGCTGAGGTTAAGGTAGATAAGGCAGATAAAAACAAGGTGGTCCAGCCCTCAGTCTGGGACCAATGGAAAGACAAGAAGCCAATGGGTATACTTGGCAAACAACAACTAAGTGATACAGAGACCTCAAAACCACTCAATTGAAGGTCCACAGAAAAACTAGAATTACTCAACCAAAGTATCATTGAAAAAAGTCATTGGAATCCCTGGTGTCTTATTCACAGGACCTAGGGCTGATTGGACAGGCAAACACAGAAGTGAGTAATATGGTAGCTAATATAAAAGAAACCATTCAAGCTAATATTAGAATGGAAGGAAAAATCAAAGAATTTAATAGAATAACAAAGAGTTTAATAGATAGCTGCAGTTCCCCACTTCTGATGCCTCAAAATAATAAGGAAAGACCCAGAGACATTCAGTGGAAACAGGAAGAAATAATCCCTGAAGTCTCAAGGTCCACAACTGAAATGACACAATTTATGAACCCCAGAACTGCAGGTAACTACTGCTTACAACATCGTGGTGCAGCTAGCGCTTGGACTAACGGGGCAAGTGTGTCATATTCTTGTGTGCCAGTGCTCCTCCCTGTATTGTATTTCAGCCTGCATAACTGTTACTCAGCCTGTAAAACTGTGACTGTAGCCATCTGTGGAGCTCCCGGTAACTGGAGCTGCTACGTGCCATCAACTGTGGGACGAGTCATCAGCGCGTCAGCAGGGGCAGAACCCTTGAAACAGCTCGCGCTGCTACTGCACGAGCGCAGTTGCGCGAGCGATACTCGGTAGAGAAAATCAACCGGGATGTTTTTAGATTTGTTGTAAGTAAAATACTACAGCTTGCAGGATGTTTATATAATTTTATTGTGCTTCCCGAATGTGTTCCATATTATATGGTTCTTAACTGAATATTATGAGCCATAAAGTGTGTTGTTTTATTTTTAAGATCAAGCTTACTTGAATGTCTGTTTCCTGTTTTGGGAGCACTTTTATAGAAAGGCAAATACTTGTCTTGTGCTCCCAGTACATGTGAACATTTTATATAGAAGAACAGTTTGTTATTGAGTACATGGTATTGTAGGGAAAACGCTTTTTTGGGGATATAAGAATAGGTTCTGGTAAATTAAATTGTTGTTCATTCTATTAATAACATTATGTATTGGGATGTGCTCTGACAGTTTGATTCATCCACAACCCGTAGATTCTACACATGATGTGACATTTTCACATCTTGTGTTTAATGGAAGGGTTACGGCAGAAGATTGTGGTGCTTCTTTGACTGGATGGAAAGGAGATATATCTCCACAGATAATGAGTAATATATTAGAAACACAATTGATCAAGTGGCTACAGCTGATTAGAAATGCTGATTTTACTGGTAGGAAAACCTTAGAAAAAGGATATGGTGAAGCAAGGCGGTACCATGTAAATTGGACTGGGTATCTGGTTAAATTATTTAAAGTAAGTATGATCATGAATCTGATTGTCTGTGGAAATGTACATCCAAATCCTGGGCCTATTTTTAAAGGAGATAGTACATCTCAACTGTTAGAAGAGAAATGATTAATTATGATTCATATAAATATGTGCAGTTTGACCAAGAAATTTACACATTTTCAGGAATGGGTCATATGTTATAAACCAGTTATTATATTTGTTACAGAATCATGGTTAACACACATAATACAAGATCTAGAGATAGCTCTGGAAGGTTCTAATCTGTGGAAACAGGACAGGACTAAGCGAGGTGGGGGGGTAATAATATATGCACTGAAATATTTAGAAATATCTAGAATAGATTGTGCAGGGAACTGGGAGGAAGTTGAAGTATTAGCTTTGAATTTGGAAATTCCATATGTGAAACCACTGTTACTAGTGGGAGCTTATCATCCCCACAAGAAGGGGGATCACATATTTGTCCACTTGACAGCTTTTTTGGAACCCTATCAGGCTACCCATGAAATCTACCTATTAGGAGACTTCAATGTTGACTGGAAAAGAGTGGAGGAAAATCATGATATAAGAGAGCTTAGTTGCTCATTAGCCATGACACAATTGATAAAAGAGGTTACTAGATTAAACACTAAATGCCCATCTATATCTACAATTCTAGATTTAATATTTGTTTCACACCCAGACAAAATTTTATCGCGTGGAGTGTTACCTAATTCAATGTCTGACCATCAGATTGCTTATTGAGTTCGTGCCTGGAATAGACTTAAACAGCAGGCAAAAACAATAAAATATAGATCATTTAGGGATTTTGATTATGTTCAGTTTATGATAGATATGGAGAACCATAACTGGGAAAGATTATTGTTGGTTCCTACAGTGGAAGATGCCTGGAATTTATTCTATGAGGATTTTATGAAAATTAGTAACACAGAAACATAGAAGTTGACGGCAGATAAGGATAAAACCTTTTATAGGTACATTAGGGAGCATAGAAAGGTTAAGGGAGGGAGAGTGAAGATTAATAAAGGAGAGGGGAGGTGGGCAGAGGGAGACAGTGAAAAGGCAGAGATACTGAATGAATACTTTTGCTCAGTATTCACAAAAGAAGAAGAGAAGGAGTTACCTAAACCAAACAGTAGAAGCACTCTGGATAGTGGGGTTGACACCAGTCCATTTATAGGAGAAAGAGTACTGAAAGAACTCCTAAAACTCAAGGTGGACAAAAAGCAATGGGGCCCGACGGGATTCACTCTAGAATCCTAAAAGAGCTAAGGGAGGACCTAGTGACACCACTAACCACACTTTTTAACAAATCATGGGAAGATGGGGTGGTACCTGAGGACTGGAGGAGGGCAGATGTGATTCCCTTCACAAAAGTGGGAGCAAGGCAGAAGCAGGAAACTACAGAACTGTTAGTTTGACCTCAGTGGTGGGGAAAATTATGGAATCTTCTGAAAGAAAGAATTGTTGAGAGTACCAAGAGGCCAGCGGGGCAGAGGACCCAAAGCAGCATGGATTCACAGCAGGAAGGTCATGTCAGACGAATCTAATCGATTTCTTTGACTGACTTGACCAAAGTAATAGACCAGGGAGGGGCTGTGGATTTGGCCTACCTAGACTTTAGCAAGGCATTTGACACAGTCCCACACGAAAGATTAATAATCAAGTTAGCCAGCCTGGGAGTGGGTCCCAGGGTGGTAGCCTGGGTAGCAAACTGGCTGCACAACAGGACACAGAAGGTTATAGTGAATGGAACACATTCTGAAGAAAGGGGGGTTACTAGTGGAGTACCTCAGGGCTCAGTACTGGGTCCAGTCCTCTTTAACATCTTTATAGGTGACATTGCGGAGGGTCTGGAAGCAAGGTATGCCTCTTTATGGATGACACAAAGATCTTTAACAGAGCTGATACACAAGGGGGGTAGAAAGGATGAGAAGGGACTTGGCAAGGTTGGAGGAATGGTCAGACATATGGCAACTTAGATTCAATGCAAAGAAGTGCAAAGTAATGCACCTGGGAAATAAAAATCCAGGAGAAGAGTACACAATAGCAGGGGAGATACTAACGACAACAATAATGGAAAGAGATCTGGGTGTAGTCATATCAGATGACCTAAAGGTGGGTAAGCAATGTGAGAAGTCAGTAAGAAAGCCAGGGGGATACTGGGATGCATAGGGAGGGGCATCACAAGTAGAAAAAGGGAAGTGGTTATCCCTCTATACAGACAGTTGGTGAGACCCCATCTGTAGTACTGCGTGCAGTTTTGGAGACCTCATCTATGCAAGGACATAGACAGGATGGAAGCAGTCCAGAGGAGGGCAACTAAAATGGTGCAGGGTCTACATCAGAAACTATATGAAGAGAGATTGAGAGAGCTTAATATGTATACCCTTGATGAAAGGAGGGACGGGGGGACATGATAGAAACTTTTAAGTACCTCAAGGGAATCAACAAAGTCCAGGAGGGTAGCATCTTTCAGAAAAAGAGATGTGTAAGAACAAGGGGGCACAATTTAAAGTTAGAGGGGACGGCTCAGGGGTAATGTGAGGAAATTATTTTTCACGGAGAGAGTGGTGGACGCATGGAACTGCCTTCCTGGAGAGGTTGTGGGGTCTAAAACAGTAGGGGAATTCAAACATGCATGGGACAGACATAAGGCAATTATAGTGGGGGGCTGCAGGAAGTAGGCTGTTGGTTAACTAGAATCTGCAGCTTATCCAACAGGTAGGGAAATGGGCAGACTGGGTGGGCCAAGTGGTCCTTATCTGCCGTCAAAGTCTATGTTTCTATGACCGCAAGGCCCATCCAGTCTGCCATTTCTTTTTCTAAATTATAAATGTGCCATCGGCCTTTGCTCTGTCAATGGCCTGTCTATTCATACTCATCTGTATTGCTCCCTTATGCCTATCCAATGCCTGTTTGAAGCCCTGAGCTGTATTCATATCCACCACTTCCTGAGGTAGGCCGTTCCATGCATCCACCACCCTTTCTGTGAAAAAGAACTTCCTCACATTACCCCTCAATCAGCCTCCCTCTAATCTCATGCTGTGTCCTCTTATCCTGCTATTTTTCTTATATTGAAACATGTTAGATTCTTTCTCCTTGTTAATGCCCTTAAGGTATTTTGAATGTTTCGGTCATATCACCTCTCTCCCTCCTTTGCTCTTGGGTATACACAGAGTTCCATTAATCTGTCCTTGTGTTTTCTGATGCAGTCTCTGCACCATTTTGGTTGCCCTTCTCTGGACTGCCTCAATTTGGTTAATGTCCTTGTGAAGGTGTGGCCTCCAGTACTGCACGCAGTACTCCAGGTGGGGCCTAACCAGTGTCTTGTAAAGAGGGATTATTACCTCCCTCTTCCGACTTGTGATACCCCTACTAATGCACCCCAACATCCCCTTAGCCTTACCTACTGCTTTAGTGGTCTGTCTGGATGATTTCAGGTCATCAGTGATGATGATGCCCAAGTCTCTTTCTTCCCTTGTGACTGCCAGCAACTCCCCCTCCCAGCCTATAGGTGGCTTCAGGGTTTCTCTTCCCTATGTGCATGATCTTGCACTTCTTTGCATTAAACCCCAGTTGCCACTCTTCCAACCATTTTGCTAGTTTATCCAGATCTCTTCTCATTCTGCCCACCCCATCTGGATCATCTACTCTTTTGCAGATCTTGGTGTCATCTGCAAACAGACAAACCTTATCCTCCAGTCCATCTGCAATGTCACTGATGAAGATATTGAAGAGGACTGGCCCCAGGACTGATCAATGAGGTACCCCACTTGTGATCTGCATCTCTTCTGACTGTATACCGTTTACCACCACTCTGTTTTCTGCCCATCAACCAGTTTGCCATCCAGTTGACCAACTTCTGACCCACCCCCGCGCCTACCCAGCTTATTAATCAATCTTCTATGTGGAACAGTATGGAAAGCTTTGCTAAAGTCAAGGTTGGTAACATCAACTGCTCCCACTTGGTCCACCACTCTGGCTACCCAGTCAAAGAAATCTATGAAATTAGTTTGACAGGACCTTCCTTTTGTAAACCCATGCTGTCTTGGATCCTGTGCTCCTATGGATTCCAGGTGTTGCACTATCCTTTCCTTAAGGAGTGCCTCCATGATCTTGCCCACTACTGAGGTAAGATAGTAACAAACATGTTGCTATAAAGTCAAGGCGAATCAAAATAGGAAATTCATCCTGGTTCAATTCTGATCTCTTTAAACAAAGAAAACAAAGCGATAAGGCCTGGAAAAAAGCAAAGGCAATTAATACACAGCAGGCTTGGAATAACTATAGAATACTTAGGAATCAATATACTAAGGCTGTAAAAGATGCTAGACATAAATACTGTATTATAATAGGGAATTATCAGCCTCTGTTAAGGGTAATCGGGGATTTTTGGAAATATATTCGAAAAATGCAAAATGTAAAAAAAGTTTAATTTGCCAGGAAAAATTAGCATAAATCAAAATGATATCCCTTTAGGACCTATAGTGGCAAATGAACTTAATAGATATTTTATCACCATGGGTACCCAAGCTCAACCTAATAAAAAGGGGGAAACAAGTCAATTGGATCAAGTTAAAAATCAATGTGACTCAAGTCAGTTGGGACAGGTGGCCCCTCCTCAACAAGGAGGGGGAATTTCTATTTTTTGAACTGAGGATAGATGAGGTACAAGAGGCTTTGCTGAAACTAAATGTAAAAAAGGCAACAGGACTTGATGGTATGCCAGCGTTGTTATTAAAGTATGTGGCCCCAATAATTGCTTGCCCATTAACTTTCATATTTAATTTGTCGTTGATACAGATGGACATTCCTGTGTTATGGAAAACAGCAAAAGTGGTTCGTATATATAAATCGGGCATAAGAACATCAACTGAAAATTATAGTCCCATATCTCTAATCCCAGTTATTGCAAAGGTACTTGAGAGACCATTGGCAAATCAGTTACAAGGCTTTTTGGAGGGTAATAAGGTTATAAACTCATTTCAGTCTGGTTTTAGACCATTACACAGTACAACAACAGCCCTTATAAAAGTTATGGGAGATATCACTGAGGTTTTGGACATGGGGATATCTATGGGCGCAGTCTTTGTTGACTTATCTAAAGCCTTTGATACTCTGGCCCATGACATCCTCCTGTCCAACCTCAGGGATGTTGGTATGTCAACTTCAGTAGTAAATTGGTTCCAGCAATACCTTACAAGGAAACAGCAGATGGTATCTTTGGGGGACTGGAGCTCCAATATGGGAACCATGGTTTCGGGTGTCCCACAGGGCTGCACACTGGGACCTATACTGTATAATATTTATATGAATAAATTTAATAACTCAAACAGTAGAGTTAGATACCATCTATATGCAGATGACACCATTATATATCTAGAGGGTGACTCCGCAACTAGTATACAACCTCCCCTGCAGATAGCATTTGAGGAGCTACAAAAAATTCTCATAGAGTCAAAATTGGTTTTAAATGCTACAAAAATCACAAGTGATTTATTTCACGAGATAGAGGGAAAAACAGCCCCATGAATATTTCCCTACAAATAAGAACATTTGATAATACTCTGCTAGAACAAGCACACACTTATAAGTATTTAGGGATGCACCTAGATTCAGCTTTAAAATGGGATGCTCATGTGGAATCAGTAGAAAAGAAGGTGGGGAGATGCCTGGGTTTCCTATACAAGAACAAGAGTTGTTTGATAGAGACCACAAAAAGGAGTGCGGTACAATTACTGGTTATGCCTATAATTGATTATGGGGATATAGTGTATTTAGGTGCCTCAACTGGGAGCCTGGCTAAGCTTGATGGTATATATCACAAGCTGGCCAGATTTATTTTGGGTGCTCCAATAAGAACACATAGGTTAGAACTATATGATAGGATACAATGGGTTAGTCTCACAGAAAGACGATCCCTCCATATGGTTCACTTTATGATAAAATGTTCAAATCATCTTGTTCCTGATTATATTTCTGATTATTTTAAAATTAGACCTGTTAAACCTGGTCTTCGGACTAAGTCAGGTACACAGTATAAATTCCCAAATTTAGAAACAGTACTAGGTAGGAAACATTTACTGTATAGTGGCCCTGGAGTTTGGAATATGTTACCCCAACCCTTAGGGGTAAGACAATTTGTGCTAGTGCAAAAAACAGTGGACACTTAATGAAGCTTGAGTAAGAACTGTTATAGAATTTAGTTAATATGCTGATTGACTGTGAATGTTATTTAACATAGGTATGTCCTGTATTGTACAATTAAGCAATAAGGCATGACAGGCTATGGTATATCATGGGATATCGTCATGCCTCGGGTGGTTGGGCATGAGGCCGTAGGCCAAGTGCGTCCAACCGTCTGAGAAGTGATGATATCCCATGATATACCACATCCTAGAGTGCCTTATTGCTATTATGAATTGGATCAATTGATATTTTATGCATTTAATGTAAAAAAATAAAGTTTTAAAATATTTTAATACTGTTTTATACGAGTGTAGGTAGACATTTAAAAAAAAAAGTTTATGTATGTCATGTTTTGGGCAGTAGGTGGTGCTGTTTCCATTTGTTGCTACCTATCAGCATGGTGTGCTGCTGTTTGGTACCAGCCATTGTTGTGTACTGTTCCACACAGTTAGTCTCCCCTTCCCCCATTTGCTGAGTTTATTTTGGATTTCAGAGCTTTGGAAAGAAGGAAGGAGTAATCTGGTAAGTCTAGCAAGAGCTGGTGGTCTGCAAAATGTAAAATATGCAGGTTAAACATTGGAGCGCTGTTCTGGAGCACCCCTCCTTTCAAACTGAGTGTCAGTAAATGCAGCTAAAAGTAGTAGTGGTTGAGCCGTGGGGTAAAGTGAAGGGGAGCAGCCGTTCGCTGAATAAACCGGAGGAGCTGGCATTTGCTACAAGCAACTGGAATCTGTCATTGCGTAGTCTGCGAGAGGAGCGGGTGGGTTGAGGTGGTGTTAGCGTGGTAGTTGGCAGCAGTTTCTTTCTGTCAGCAGAAGACAGGATTAGTGGCAGCACGTGAGGAGCTGCTGTTTATGTACTGCAGTACATGGCGCTCTGAAGGAGAGCAAGAATTTTCTTTTTCCTGTGGAGAGCAGGTACTGTGGGTAAATTTTGGAGGGGGAATAGTTGTCAAAGTTTTTTTTTTTGTTTTCAATAGTGGGTGACTGCGAACTGGGGGAGATGGGAAACACTGCGCTTAGTGTAAGAAGGCTGGTGGCCGGAGCTTTTTTGAAGCCGTGATGATGTATCCCGATATCATCACGGCTTCAAAAACCTCTCGGCCAATCAGCTTTCTCCATTTACGATCTCCAGTTCATAATCGTAGGTATATTATGTTCTTATTGTTTCTCTTTTGTAATTATTTTATGTACTGATTATTTCATACTGTTTGACGGTTGTGAATATTTTATGTAACCCATTGCTGTTTTGCACAAGGACCTCACTGGAAATAAGCTACTCTCAGTTGAGTAACTCCTATTCAGACTCTGAATAAAAGTGAAATGAAAATGAAATAAAAGAAGATACTCCCCCCTTGGAATCTTTGACTAAGGGTTGTGTGAGGGCACTCAGAGATCCATGATTAATGCTGTGTTTTACAAACAATTAACTAAAATTCTCCAGAACCTTTCATTTGTCAAAGGGGTCTGTCTGGAGAACAAAAATAAATTAGATTGGATATATAATAGATTGAGTAATGGACAATGGGATAGAGAAAGTACTAGACTGAACGAAACAGACCAATGTAGTATGGAAACGGGAAAAAACATAGAAGATCCTAAACAGATGGATTCCTCTGACGAGCCAAAGGTTGAAACAAGCGTTTTCATAGACTCTGAATTATTGGGGAACAGAATAGATATAGACACAGCAAGTGAATTAGTAATGCTGCCAGATGGATTCGAACAAAGTGATAGTGTTTCAGAAGAATTAAGATTAGGAAACCCTGAGGAATGAAAAAATGGTATTAAGTAAAGAAAAGGAACTGGAATTGGAGAATTTATGATCAGGAATGAGAGTAAAGAATAGAAACAAACTGACCGCTTAAATAAGAGAGGGAATTTGAAGGATACTAATGAGGCAGCTCAAAGGGAGTCAAGCAAAATATTAAAAGTATGTATGGGTGAGGACAGTTGGAATACTAAGCAGACACCATTGAAAGAGACCAGACAAGTTAAAGAGAGTGATAAAAAAAAGCCATTTAAAAAAAAAAATCTAAATTCAACAGGAATACGCCAACAAAGACTAGGAAGGTAATGGGAGAAAACAAAGAAAAACAAAGAGGTCTAAAAAAAGTGTTAACAAAAAAGGGGTAAGAACAAGGAAAAACAAAACATAAAGGGAATACTAGAGCAAAAACATGAAATTATGATAGAAAGTGAGGACAGCTTGGCAGCTTGTAGTGATGACTGGAAAGAGGAGAAAAAAAACAGAGAAAATGAAATGGTTGGAAAAAGAGAAGGAACAAAAAATCCAAAAAAATGTGGAAAGTATCCTGCTTAGAACACTGGAGACTGACTTTGTCCTTCCTTTATATAAAATCCCTTTCATGCCGGAAGAAACTGAAATGAAACTGGATGAAAACTTAAAGCAATTTATAGAATCAGTTCTACAAAATGAGATCTCTAATGAGACATTTAGGTCCAAATTTAGTATTATCGGACCTTTAATGGATACAGAACTGGTCCTATTGCTTTCAGATTAATACTATGTGTTAAAAGCTATAGAAAACCAGAAGTCTAGATTAAGGGAAATGGGAATGAAACTAGACACAGTTACTGAAATTAAGTCTTTTTTTTTCCTGAGTTTTATGAGAATAACAGGAGTAAATCCTTCTCAAAGAAGGACTTAGTGATTTCAGTATTCGGTTTGAATAGTTTTCTTCATGAAACCAGACATAACTTTTGTGCTAAGGTTACAGAACTGTTATAGAATCTTACTAAGGATAACAGTCTGAATAGCATGATTAAATATGTGAAAAGACATGAAGGAGGGGCCAAAAATGAGAAAGACTATAAACATATTCTCTCTAAAATGGAGTTATTGGATAGAGTGGAAATATATCTACATGGTGAATATGATACACCAGAAGATGTGGATGGATTATTGGTGAATGAACACTGGATAAATATGGTAAAGACAGCTAATCATTATCAAACATTACAGGATTTGAAGGATTGATATTCATTGGATACAAATCTTATCTTAGGGGAAGAAGAGGGAATAAATAATTATAATATGCTGTCATGGAATATAGCGGGTATAAAGGACAGATTGGCAGATCCATCTTTTTTAGATTACTTGACACAGTTTAATTGTATATGTCTTCAGGAGACCTGGTCTAGAAAAAAAGTCAAACTTAATGGTTATAAAGGATTTTATAAACAGGCAAGCAGTACCAAAAAATATGGAAGACTCTCAGGAGGACTAAGCACATGGTGCAAAATTTTAGATAATGTTCAACATATAGAAATATATACAGATTCAGAACATATCCTGCCTATAAAAATAGTAATTAATAAATCAAGATATATAATTATTAATGTATACTTTCCACCTAAATCTTCTAACTATGCGGAATCAAGAGATTTAAACATGTTGGTCGCTCTGATAGAAAGTTGCTATGAAACCGATCCCGGCTGCATGTTTATAATAATAGGTGACTTTAATGCCAGGGTTGGACATAGAGTTTACCTGGGGACCTGGCTTGGGCATGTGCAGCTCTGGATCCCATCCCGCTTAGATTAGATAGGAAATGTAGGGATCTAAGGCAGTGTAAAAGAGGATTGAGACTGGTACAAGAGCTGGAAAAAAAAGCACTGATGATTAATGGGAGAACTAGGGGAGATAAGGAATGAGCCTTTACATATGTAGGAATTAGGAGGTCTTCAACTTTAGATCTGTGCTGCATCTCTTTGGAAATGGTCTCATCTTTGGAGGACCTTAGAATTGGATTAAGAACAGAAAGTGAACATTGCCCTTTAGAAATTAAAAAAAATTTGTGGTCACATCCAAAAAATCAGGCAGTTAGAGAGGAGGGGACAGTAAGAGTTAGGAAAAAAATTAGATGAGATCTACTATCAGATTTTAAATCTATTCAATTACTAAAAGATTATGGAATCAGAGAAGACTTAAGTTCAGAACAATTTAAAACAGCAACAGATTTTGTTATTAAGTTTAGTGAGATCATGAAGTTTATGTCATTCATCATATTAAAAGTTGCAGTTAACATGGTAAATAAACGGAGCAAGTGGCATGATGTTGAATGCAGGAATTGTAAAAATGACCTGAATAGATGTGCTATAACAACATATAAACTTCCAACTAGAATTAACAAAACCAACTTAAATAAAAAAAGGAAAGCTTATAAAAGGATGTTGGAAACAAAAAGGAAAAATTATAGAACTAAAATGTGGAGACAGTTTGAAAAAATAACTAAAGAGAATGACAACAAAAAATTCTGGCGAATAGTTTTAAAAGGATGGGATGATATCCCTGAGCAGATTGAGAGCTATACAGACCCAATGGCCTAAGAAGAATATTATAAAGTTATATTCTACATGTAGGATGTGGAACAACACAAAGAAAAGGATGATTGAATCCCAATAATATTCGAAATATGTGAAGGTGAGATATTCCAAGTCATCTCTAACGCTAAAATCCATAAGGCCCCAGGACCAGACGGGATCCCTATGGATATTATTATGAATGATCCATTCTTGTGGACCCCTGTACTCTTGGGTTTATTTAATAAGATCATCCAAACAGGCATATTTCTGCACACACAGAGGGAAAATATAATTATTCCCATTTTTAAGACAGGAGATTACAGAGATCTTAGTAACTACAGGTCAATTACTGTAGCTTGCCGGATAATTTTTAAAAAATATTTATGAAGATCTTACTTAATAAAATAATGGAATGGGTAAATAAGGAACAAAGTTTGGATGAGGCACAGGCCGGCTTTATGCCAGGCCACTCCACCACAGATCAGTGCTTCGTTTTGTCTCACCTGATACAGAAATACATAAAAATTAAAAAACAAAAAACTTTTCTGTGTTTTTGTAGATTTAAGGGCAGCTTTTGAAAGGGTGGTTATATAAAAGTTATGGGAAATATTACACAGCTATGGTCTAGATCAAGCTATAGTACAATTAATAAAAAAACTGTACCAGGACAACTTTACTTCACCACGATATAATATAAAGGGTGACTGTACTAATAAATTTCCAACTAATACAGGTATTCGACAGGGCTGTGTATTATCTTCCATTCTGTTTACTTTATTTCTTAATAAAGTATTGATGGGTTGAGGGATCCCAGAGCTGCACATGCCCAGGCAAGGATCTAAGGAATGTCCATACCTGGCATATGCTGATGATGTGGTACTAATTTCCACAAGTTATTTGGGGATAAAAAGGAGCTTGAACCAATTTCATAAGGAGTGTCTTAAACTTGATCTAGAGATCAATTTTAATAAAACAAAGTATATGACATTTAATAATAAATTTGTTGGAAAAGGCAGGATGTGTAGATTATGATGTGGCACTAATGGAGTATGTGACTAAATTATGTTATCTTGGTATAACATATACATATAGGCCCGGATATTCAGTCTGCACCAGGCTGTGGCGCAAGCCTGGGCGCAGCGCAAATGGGCTGCGCAGGGGAGTTAACAGGGTGATATTCAATGGAGCTGCGCCATGGCACAGCATCGCTGAATATGGCACCCTGGCCATCCCACAGTGCGCCAGGCGCAGTGGCACTGGGCCAGCGCAAGTGGCCAGAGTGGAGCGGGTGGATGCGCTAGCGCAAGTTCTATTGTGCTAGGTGCAACAACCGCGATATTCAAAAGTGCACAACCAAATGGGGCCATAATGCATGCAAGGCGCAAATGGAGACATTTGCATGTCATGTGACTTGCGCCTGGCGCCCTGCCAGGCTGCAACCGTTGGGGACCGACGCCCCCTGCACAGTGCAGAAAAGTGCCCCACTGCCCGATCGCAGGCATATGTTCAAATTTAAATGTCCAGTATCCTTGGTGGTCCAGTGGACCGTTCGCAGCCCGATCATGGGCATATGTTCTAATTTAAATGTCCAATATCCCTGGCAGTCCAGTGGACCGCTCACAGCCCGATCGCAGGCGTCAGTAAAACATTAATGCCCCAGCAACCGAACCCTGGTGGTCTAGCGGTACCCCCCTCTGCACCCGCCCACTGAGCCCCACCTTCCCGCTCCCCCCCGGGCAGCGGCGGGCGGCAACTCCCCACCGCTGCCGCCGCCGCCTGACACCACTTGGTAGGGCTGAAGCCCATTGGTCCCCAGCGGAGCCAATGGGCTGCAGCCTGCATTGGTACTACACAGTCCAGATAGATTCACATATCTGACTGTGTAGTATAATACAGAGTTGCACGCCATTGGCTCACGCCTGGACCAATGGGCATACAGCCCTAGTACAGTGTCAGTCGGCGGCAGCAAGCGGGTGGGGAGCTGCCACCGCTGCTGACCGGGGCGGAGCGAGGCGTGGGCCCAGTGGGCGGTGGGAGGGGGTACCGCTAGACCACCAGGGTTCGGCTGCTGGGGCATTAATGTTTTACTGATGCCCGCGACACTGCAGCGGCCCACTGGACCGCCAGGGATACTGGACATTTAAATTAGAAAATATGCCCGTGATCGCGCTGCGAGCGGTCCACTTGACCACCAGGGATATTGGACATTTAAATTAGAACATATGCCCGTGATCAGGCTGCGAACAGTCCACTGGACCACCAGGGATGTGGGACATTTAAATTATAACATATGCCCGCGATCAGGCTGCCAAGCAGTCCACTGGACCACCAGGGATATGGGACGAATTGTACAGCTACATATGCCTGCGATCGGGCATGGAGGGGCGCCACCATGAAGGTGCAGCCGGAGCTCGGGTGGCCACCCACACGTGGCGGTTGCCGTGTTGCGCCCTGCAATACAGCAGCTCACCTGTGGATGGCCAGCCTTTTTTTTTTTGGCTCACCTGTGTGCAGCGCAGTAGGGGTTGCGCATGCACGGGCTCAGCATATCCCGGCTGAATATCGGGATGTGCGAGTATGCATGGGCATGCCCCCCATCTGCCCTCAAGATACATTACTGATGCGCCCGCGATCGGGATTTGTGCCAGGCACAATCCCTGTTTGAATATCGTGCCGGGGGGCATCAGTGGGTTGTGCATGGCACAACAATGCGCAACCCTTCTGAATATCCGGGCCATAATCTCAAATGGAGAGAACACTTTTAATTCAATAACTGCAAAGATTGATAAAGTCATAACACTATTTAAAAGGTGTAATTATAAATATGGAGGTCAATCAGTAACAGGACCACTCAGGATAATAAATGCTAATATGCATTCTCAGACTTTACATGGGGCAGAGATTTGGGGGTTGGAAAAAACAGAACAGCTAGAAATAATAGTAAATACATTTTATAAACAATTGCTGGCAGTACCCAAGGGTGCTGCATCATGTCTAGTTAGACTTGAGCTAGGCAACTCCAAATTAAATGTTTTGCAGAAATAAGACTAGCAAATTATTGGTTTAAAGTGTATAATATACAAGATAGTTTTTTTCCAAGACTGCACAGAAGAGATATTGATGTATAAATTGAATGGTTTCACTTTTCCGAGCACTAATGTATTGGAACATGTCACTAAGCCGTATGGACTGTTGGACCTGTTGACACTAAGTTACAGAATTCCGTACAGAGAAATAAAGGAAATTATTAAGACTAGAATAAAAGACATTCACTTCCAGAGGGAAGCAGCTATGGCTAATAATTTTAAATATAGTGAATGGTTGGCCAATAACGTGAGGTATCAACCTGGCCTAAATCATTATTTATATTTAATAAGAAAAAAACAACAACAGAAAAGCTTACACCAAGTTTAGATTTGGATTTATAGCAAGTAATAGTCTAAACAAAGTATACGGTATCGGCAATACCAAGACATGTGCTTGCGGAAAAGATGAAGACTCTCCTAAACATCTCCTCTTATTTTGTACGCTATATGAATCTCAGAGGAATCTTTATCTAGGTGAAATATTATCAAAACTAGATATGGAACCAATATATCAATTTAACTATCTTTTAAAAACAAATAATACACTTCATTTAGAAAAAATATCAAGATTCTGTAGGATAATAGAATACAAAATGTTACATATTTGCAATGGAAAGCATGTTTTAGGAAATGTTTCTGGTGATTAGACCAAAATATGCTCCTATCGCAATAGAATATTTTAATTGTAGGGTCTACTGGCTATGTATTTATGATTTGACAATTGCTAAAATGTGTGATATGTGGAAATTGAATTATGCCACGCATGTATTGTATGTATATTAATTGATGTTGTAAAAACAATTTTAACTTATTAACAATAAACCATTACTACTAATTTATTTGCAAATTACAGATTTATCCAAGCCTGGAACATAATAAATATAGAGGGTTTTGCTACTATTTCCTGTTCCTGATGTCTCTCTACCCACATAGAAGGGCATAGAATTTTAAAGAAATGTATTGTAACGAAAAAGCAATATAATTCCACACCCCCTTCTTGTCTATTTCCCTTATGTCTGAAAATACATTAGTTTTATAGTATTTCTACTTGCACTAGAGCACTTTAAAGATAACAGACACATGGGTAATCCAGAGGGAACTGGGAGTCACTTTAAGTATTTTTCAATGCCATTATGTTTCAAAATTATCACAACCAATGAAATAAAGATCCAACAAGGATGTCACAATGGTCACATGTTTTTACTACTATTTAAGAAAGTGTTTATAATGAAATCTTTAGCCTTTGATAAAGGGCATTTTATGTCCGAAACGCGTCAGGCAGGATGCATGTTGTTTGAATAAAAAAGGTTTTTTAACAGTTCTAGCTGTGTGGCGTTTTATTGAAAGAAGAGGTAGTGAGTCCCAGAGCCTTGGGGATTTTGACTTTGACTTTTTCTTGAGCAACACCTTACCTAGTGTGCACTCTGTTTATGGACCCCCATTTGTTGAAGCTACTGATACAGAGATTCCTGTCCCCCCCTCACTGCGTTGACCAGCAGCACCTCCAAAAATGTCACAGAGCTTGCTGCCTTCCCCAGGCACCCTTCCAACACTCTGAAGTCCTCTTGCACCTGCTCCAAGCTTGCCAGGTGAACAATGACCTCCAGCCCCCCCTCCTTGCCACTGCTACAGCGATCCTCTGGATCCCCAAATTAATTGAACTTTCTTTTCTACTGAGTCATATGCTGTAGTACCACCGTTTCTTGTATACTTTTCATTTCCAATGAAACGCACAACATTATGGAATTCATGTGCGGTCCTACAGACTGGGATTAAGATTTGCTCTTGGGATAATACAAAATAAATGAGGTTGCCGCACACATATTTGCTTTCCACGTTTGGGCTGGGGTACCTTAAACAGGGTCATACTACTCACTTAGCCTTTACAGAACATAAAAATAACAACTTTAGGGTAGTTAATGTTTAAAAAAAAAAAAGAGAAAGAACTAATATAATTACCTGCACTACAGTTGTTGGTGAACTCAGGAATGTATTTATTCCTTCATACACTTGTTGCTACTGTGGGTTCTTACTTAATTATACAGAATGAAATAGTCACTGCCAATTTGGTTCTTTAAAACTATGTAATATCTCTCAAAACTATGGCATAATTATTAAAATCACTCACCATAGACCATCTAAGGGCATTTATAAAGAATAGTTGCTTACCCATAACAATAGATCAATGAAAGAATCTCTTCCATTGTTCCACATAATGAAACTCTAGGTCATCGGTGTCAGGACCACCAAGAAAATGTTTCTAGCGGGGGCCACCCACATTGATGTGCCTCATCACTGCCAATATAACATCGGTGGTCCCATCAAATCTCAGTCCCCCACCGGAGATAAGCTCAGGGGATCATCAGACCAGGAAAGACCGAAGCAACCAGGACCAAACCAGGCACACAGGAGAGGATATGCAAACCTGAGTAAATATGCCAAATTCAGACAGAAGAGAATCTGCATGCAAGAGCAGGCAGGTTGACCATCCATCACTTGAAAAGGGCAGAAGGAGGGAGGGACAGCTGTGGCTCAATGGGGAAGATTCTCTCGAAGACCTACTGTTATAGTGAGCAAATATTTTATCTTCTTAAAGGATATCTCCCTCCATTAAGCCACATCATGGAATGATTCCCAATCAGTACCAAAGCACTGAGGGAGGAAGGAAGGATCTAGGGACCCTCAGTAAGGAGGCACTGGCACTGCAGGACAGTAAGGTCAAACCCAGCACATCTCTGAGAGATGAAGACCAGACTGTAATGTTTAGTGAATGCATGAACAGTACTCCGAAGTGTCAGCAGCACATATGTCAGTAGCAAGCATACTGCGGAAACAAGCCACGGAAGTAGCAACCCCATGGGTGTAGTGAGCACGGACAGGACCAGGAAGCTGCTTACCACATTTCTGGTAACAGAAAGAAATGCAGCAGACCAACTATTTGGACAGACCCTGCTTCAAAACAGAGGAGCCCATCATTCCGGGGGTGAAAGTCACAAATACCTGAAAGGATTTTCTACAATTCTTAGCACGATCCAGATACCAATGCAACATCTGACAGATGTCAAGTGTATGTAGTCAACATTCCTCACTATCCATAGGAGTTGACAAATAAACCAGGTCAGTAGTCTAATTCAGTGTTCACTCAGACATGACCTTCAGCAGAAAACAAGGACTGATACGCAAGGTAACCCAGTCCTTGTGGATAATAAGAAAAGAAGGATCTGCAACTGGAGCCTGCAATTCAGAAATGCATCTAGCAGATGTCACAGCCACTAGGAACAGTGTCATCCTAGAGAGGAAGCACAGCTTACATGCAGCAGCAGGCTCAAAGGCAGGAGCAGTAAGGGTCTCCAGAACCAAATTAAAGTCCCACACTAGAACTGGATTGCAGACCAGGGGGTGCAGAAGTAGGATACCTCCGAGGAACCTGCGATAAACCTCAAGCCGGGCCACTGTTTTGCCATCGGTGAGGGGGGCCGCCAGATGGTAGTCCAGCACCAGACTAAATGGACACATAAAAGACAGGCAGCACACATACTGTAAATATTTCCATTTGTGCAAGTAGATGTACTGAGTAGATGGCTTCTGAGTTGCTAATAGAGCAGCAGCAGCAGCTGCCAAGAGAAACCCCAAAGCAGGAGAGCTCTATGTCCTCTGGAGCCAGGCGTGGAGATGCAGGGATCGAAGATTTGGAGAGACATCACCCTGCTCCTGAGACACAAGTTCTGCTCATAGAGTAAGAAAGGGGTTTCCACTGCCAATTGCTGAAACAGAGAGAACCAGATCTGCCTGGGCCAGTACGGGGCTACCAGAATCATGGTGGCCGACTCGGCCTTCAACTTGACCAGAACTCTCTGTATCAGATGGAACAGGAAAATGCATACATGAACCTACCTTTCCAAGAGAGGGACAACACGTCTCACCAAAAAAACTCCAGGTCAGTGCAGAAACATGGCAGTTTTGCATTGTATGGAGATGCAAAAAGCAGTATGCCTGGGTGACCCCACTTTAGGAAGAGGTCATCCATGACGGAGTCCAATAACTCCCATTCACAGCAGAGTGCCTGGTACTGGTTGAGACGATCTACAAGGGCATTAAGGGTGCCAGGCAGAAAGATGACCGACAGGAACATGATGTGCTCCACTGCTCAGTGTCAGACTCTCATAGCCTCTCTGCAGAAAGGATACAAGTGGACACCTTCTTGTCAGTTGATGTAGTACATCACCAAAATGTTTCTATGGACTAACAGCTGATGACCTGGAAGGAGGGTTGCAAAGGTCTGTAGGTCAAGCAGAACAGCCCTCATCTCCAGAGTGTTATGAGGAACTGTATCCAAGGGAAACCACTGTTCCTGAGTCCGGAACAGGCCGAGACTCGAACTCCACCCTGAACCTGAGGTGTCCGTCATCATCACTAGAAGAGGAGACAACAGAGAAAGGAGGGAGATTCCTTGCCAGCTAATATACTGTATTGGTCAGTATAGTATAATTCACCCTCAACCATTCCTGACTGGTCAAAAACAGACTTCTTATTTAAACCTGTGATATTCTGTAATATCTGTGGTTTAAACACTGCTGTGCCAACCAAAACAGTCTCCCAAGGTTCCTTTTTAAAGAAATTCAAGAGTTTCTATATCATATGTGGAGCCAGAATATGTTTATAAGGGAGAAGGTGAGAACCAGAACAGTCATGTAGTCAAAAAAAATCGAACACCTTCTCAACCATAAATGAGTTAAACACTGCTGTACCTTGGCTTCACTTTACAGTTTAACATGGGAGGAAGCTTATCACCTGGAAGACAAACCTAGTCCATCAGTTACTGCTATATTAAATCACATCATCACTCACTTACTGGCATGAGTTCCCAAAATAAAGAATAACCATTCAATGATGGTGCTCTCATCTCCGGGCCAGAAGGTCATGCTTTCAAGTCCCACCTCCACTGAGGACTTAGACTCATCCCCAAATACAGCACTGCAGTGCTAGATTTGTAAGATGCTGCCCAGCTGTTAGAATAATCTGCAGTTCCATCTATCCATTTTCCAGTTGTTGTTCACGTGGACATTAAATGTTCCTCTGTCAACACCCCCCTCTCAAAAAACAAGTTCCAATGACTGTATGTTAAAACACAGTGGACAGCCAAACAGACTGCTTCACTGGTCTGTATACAGCAACTGTACTGCTGGTGTCTGATTTGACAAACCCCGCACTACTAGTGCCTAAATTGATTTGTAAAGCACTTCACTGGTTTGCATACAGGCACTGCACTACTAGTTATCTAACTTGCTGATTTGTTATGTGCGTCACTTGTCGGTCTTCAGTTACTGCATTACTAGTATTTAACTAGTTGGTTAGTGTAGCACTAGTGTAAGACATGCTGTCACAATGCCTCTGGCTGACAAATGACTTAACATACTACCAATGCTGCCACCAGCCTTTTGCAAATTTACCACTGGGCTGTTACAATCTTGTACCATTTTAAGTCCTTGCTCACACTGTAAAATGTCTGGAATCCCAGTTCCCTTCTTGCACCCCTGAATATGCTCCTGTGCTAGAAGCAGTATCACTTATTTTGTCACGTCTCTCAGAGACAGAACACAATTGCCAATAAAATAATTTACATGTACCTTTTAAAATCACTACATAGTCACAGATAAATTAAATACAAGATATTTAATAATTACACAATCTACAAGATATTTATTTATTTCTTTTTATTTAGTTTTTGCTGACCGGGTAAGTGCACTAGACAAATCCTGCCTATTTTCAGGCACGACCCGGGGAAGGAGGATACAGATAAATGCCAACTGACCTTGAAGGAGATTAAGCTGTTGGTGATATTTTTAGTGAATGAGGGAAATTTGGCAAGGACACCGGGGAAATTCCCCTACTCTGTTTCCTGTGAGCAGGCGGACCCTTTTGTCAGTGACTCCAAGGTGGCCGACGTTTCTGCTGTGGGAGGTGGAGGTGGTGGTGGAGACTCTGCTCTGCCTTTGGATCCTATCTTGGTGTCTGAGCCGGTTTGTATTCCTGCTTCTGAGGCTTCTCAAGCCATTGACGCTGTGTTCCCTTCTACTTCTGGTGTTGATAAGGATTCTACTGTTCCTTTTGGTTTATCTGATATGGAGACTTCTGCTAAACGGGACAGCCATGAAGCTGCTGTGATTCCTGATGCAATGTTGCGACAGATGTTCTCTCAGTATAAACAGGTCATTCTACAGTTGATACTTGATGATGCTTCTACACAAGACACTTTGCCTGATGCAGATTACTCTGTGTCTTCTGCTCCTCAGACACCACTTCAACAGGCCTCTGAAACTCTCCCTGATGATTTGCCTTTTCCCCGGCCCTCCCATTTGCACCTTAGACCTACCTCGAGGACCGCTGTTGAATCGAGTGCTACTTGGTCTCCAGACGCTGCTCTGTGTGCTGCTGGCTGGCAGAGATCTTTGGATGGGAAGCCCTGAACTTTGCCTGGTCCTGTTTCTGCCACTGCTATTATTGGAATGCCTACGGATGTTTTTCCTACTGCTCCAGCTTTGGTTTCTACTCGATCTTCTCCCCCTGTGGAACCTGAGACAGATCTTTTTGTTCCACCGCTTGCTACTGAGAACACCGCTGACTGATTGGACGTTGTGGTCCAATCACAGGTACTGACAGAACACTGTGCTTCTCCTGCTCACCAATCTTCTCCTTCTGGTCCTGCCCCTGAAGACTAGACTCCTTCTTTCAAGATGTCTGATTTGTTTAAATCTGTTGGGGAACCCACTCATCGTAGAAATGCGGTTCGACTGAAGTTCCTGGTGATTCTTCTGCGGCCCCAACGCCCGCACTGTTCTCTGGTCATGCTTAGAGACTCTCTGGGAATTAGCCCTTCGGCATTGTTTGCCTTCATTCATATCAAAGGGGAAACTGTGTACGACGTTAGTTTCAAGACTGTTCAGACTCCGGAAAAATTTTGGACTCAGTATGAACTGGTTAAGAACACTCCGATTTGGGCCTCTTTCTTAATCATACCCCTTACTAAACCTTTGGTGAAAGTACTTACTTTATTATTTTGTAGTGAAGAGGTAAATATCCATGATGTGCAATTTTGGCTTCATCAGAGATGTGATCTGTTAGATTCTCCCAGCCCTATTTTTGATGAAGATTTAGTGTGGACAGGTGGCAGGAAGATTAAAGTTCAGCTTAAGCAAACTGAGCAGGGGGTTCTGCATATTCCTGGTAGCTTTTACATTGGTCGGGATAGGGGTATCTGTTTCTACCCTGGCCAGCCTCGCACCTGTCATAGGTGTGGCTCTCGGACTCACCCGAGTTACACTTGTGATCAGCCTAGATGCACCTTGTGCCTTGCTTATAGCCATGTTAGCTTGGGTTGTCCTAATGTTCAGTTTTGTAATCTGTGTGAGCATCGCAGTCATAACTACCCCCAATGTCCCTGGGCTGAACATAATAGGGTTGATAGGGTCCCCCGGGACCATTCTACCATTATCTCTGATTCCCAGTTACAGGCCCAGAAGTGGCAGTAGGAGCTCTCTCTGGTGCCTACCGACCCAGTGCCTACTACTGGTCTGGACCTTGTGTGTCCCTTGGTCCCCCCCCCCGGAGCCCCCTCTTTCTCAGACTGTTACTCCGGTTCTGGAGTCTTCCCAGGCTTCTCCTGCGGTTGCTGCTATCCATTCTCCGGTCCCAATTTTGATGGATATTATGCCTCCCCCCCAAAACTGATCTACCCTTTGTTACTGTCCCTTCTACTAAACGTGGGAATGGTAAGCGTAATTCTGAGTCTCATGCCCTTGTTACTACTGTTATTACTCGAAATAAGTTCCAGTTGCTAGCTAAAAGAAGACAATGGGGGATACTGAAGGTGAGGAAGAAGACTCTGATTCTTCTTGTACCTCTTCCTCTCATATGGACCTTTCTTCTGAATCTGGTAGAGAAACTTCGCGGTTAGAAAAGATGCAGAGAACGCAATTCCCTCATAGGTGATTTTGAGGGTTTCTTTTTTTCTGGGCTTTCTGTTTTTGGTCAGATTGTTTCTTTTTTCCTGCCCCTGATGCCCACTGCAGTGCTCTGCATCTCTTTTAACCTTTATTGCCCATGCCTCAGCAGCCTGTTCTGCGGTGCTGCACTTTGAATGTGTGCAGTATGAAATCTTTCCGTAAACAGCTTTCTACTGTTGGTTTCTTGCTTTCCTTGAAACAGGATGTTTATTTTGTTCAGGATACCAGGCTTAAATCTAGGTTTGAGGTTGCACAGGTGAGACATCGATGGACTGTGGGGCCCTCCTTTTGGTCGCATGGGGAGGATCTCTGTGATGGGGTGGGCATTTGTTTTTTGGCCATCGGTTTAAGATTTCCAGAATTCTCGATGTGTTTCTGGGTAGGGTTCTCCTTATTGATGGTTCTTTTGATTTTGTTCCTTTTCATTTGATTAATACTTAATGCGCCGCAGAGTACTGCATCACAGTCTGCTTTGTTTCTTGCTATCCAACCTTATTTATTTACCACTCGACAAGTTTACTTTGGGGGTGATTTTAATTGTGGTCTTTCTGTTTCTGATAGACCTAGTAATGCCCACAAGCTTTTTAGCGATGCTGCTACCTTGTCTAAAATCCTTCTTTCGGCCCATTTGGTGGATGCTTATACCTCTGTTCACCAGCAGGGTGCAAAAATTTTTTATAAGGGAGCTCTTGCAACACGGACTGATTTTTTCTTCGTTTCCAGGAATGTTTCGGTCTCCCACGCTTTTGTAATTCCCTGTGAGACGTCGGATCATTTGGCAGTTGCTTTGCTCTGCTCTCCTAGTGCTGGATCTTATCCGTTTGCTTCTTGTATATGTTGGAAGTTGAATAGTTCTTTGTTGACTGATTCTCTTATCTATCAGGGTTGTCTGGATTTGTTACGAACTAGAGTTTCTGTACTGGATGCTTATTCTTCTTCTATCCTCTGGTGGTAGGATACTAAAACTGACCTTCATCGTTTTTTTATCAAATCTGCCGGCTCTCGGTCCCGCTCTATTTATTTTCGGTATTCCCAACTCCGTCAGCAGCTTTTGGATACTTATTCTAGGGCTTCTGAATTCCATCTTGATCTCTCCAGCCAAATTCAGGCTTTGAAATCTGTTATGGAATGATATCAGTATGATCGTGCCCTCTCTTTGAAGGCTGAAGCTCAGTGTGGCATGCAGGCTTCTAAGGCTGCATTTGATCCTTATAGGAGTTGTTCCAATAGGATCTATTCCATGATTATTAACGGTCTGGTTGATCCCCTTACAGAAGTGCACCATACTTCTGTTCCATTTTTGAAGCACATTGTACAATCCCATGTGGAAGGGATGTTTGGTACTGTGTCGTCTGTTTTGGATCCGGCTGAGTATCTTTCTGATTTGGTCATTCCTGAGGTTTCTGAGGACCTGCTTCTTGCTCTTGTGTATCCCATTTCTGTTTCGGAAACAATGACTGCTATTAAGAAACAGAAATAGTGTACTTCTCCGGGGTTGGATGGTTTGACGGCTGAGCTTTACCACTCTTTCATTGATTTTTTTTCCCTGCTTTGACTATTGTTTTTAATGACGTCTTGGCTTCATTTTCAGTCCCTCGACATTTTTCGGATGCTATTTTGCTTTTGATTTATAAAAAAGGCGACCGTTCTGATTTACGGAACTGGAGACCTTTGAGCCTCCTTAATGTGGATTATAAGATTCTGGCTGTCATTCTTTTGGAGCGGCTCCTGCCTATAGCGGACGTCGTTATTTCCACAGCTCAGACTTGTGCTATCCCCGGTCGTTCCATGCTACATGCTTTGTCTCATCTTAGGGATGTGGTGTATTCTTGTACTGATGTAAGTAGGTTTGTAGTGTTTTCTTTGGATCAAGAAAAGGCTTTTGATCGGGTGGAGCATTCCTTTTTGTTTTCTGTTTTGGCACACTACTATATTCCTTCTGGTTTTATCTCTTGGCTTAAGCTTTTATATAACACTGCCTGGTTCACCCCTCATGTCAACTATTCTCCTGGTGCTGCATTTCTGAGTAAACAGGGAGTGCGGCAAGCTTGTCCTTTAAGTCCCCTTTTGTATTTGTTCCAGACTGACCCTTTGTTATGTAAGTTGAGCTCCTGTCCTGCTATCCCCCCCTTGTTCCTTCCAGGTGGTCACTCTGTACCTACTGTTTTTGAGTACGCTGGTGATTTATGTGTTTGTACCACGTTCGCTCTTTCTGCTTCGGGTTTCACACATCTGTTTTCTGACTTTAGTTCTCTTTCCGGTTCTCAATTGAATTTTCATAAAAGTATGGCTAAGATCTTTCCCTGCTCTGTGTCCTCCTCTACTACTACTTCTGTGGCTGGGATTCCTGTTGTTTCTGGTCCTCTTAAAATGTTGGGTCTGTATTTTGGCAGTCCTGATGATCCTCTGTATAACTGGAATTTGGCTATCGATAAAGGTCTCCAGCTTGTTACCTCTTGGAAGGGTCGGTCTATTTCCAAGAAGAAACATGTTTTGCTTTTGAAGACTTTAGTTCTTCCTTTATTTTTACATGTGGCTACTGTTTTCCCTCTTTCTTTTGTTTTGGAAGCCAAAGTCAATAGTGGGTTTTTTTCAAGGTTTTTGGGGTTCTTGTTTAAATCCTGTCCGGCTGTTTTTTTTATATCATGATTATTGTCAGGGAGGTGTACGAATGTTGAATCCTGTGTTTTTTTTTCATTGCCTGTTTCTTAAGTTTTTGTTTCGTTTTCTGTTGCAACCTTCCCCCCTCCTTGGATTTCTATTATGGGTGCCTGGGTGACTCCTTTGTGTGCGAAATGGCTTGGTCCTCCTTCGGGAGTCCCTCGGAATTTTAGGACTTTTGGTATTCCCTCCTCATTTCCCATTTTTCTTAAAATCCGACAATGGCACTTGACCCCTCAGGTTCTGCGATCTCAGTCTAGGAAGCAATTGTATCATACTGTTTTGCTTTCCTCTTTTTCAGATACCCCTAGGCTGTTGAATGCTCTTGGTACTGAACTGGACAATGCTGTGATTTTTCGCCAGCTTACTGACCCTAGACTTCCTGCAAAGTTATGGGATATTACTTGGTTGTCGTGTCATGGGAGATTGGGGGTGCATGGTAATCACCTACACAAGTCTTTGGAGGAGCGTATGTGTTTTTGGGATACTTGTCCGGACGTACTGGAAACCATGAGTCTTTTTTGGGGGGATTGTCCTTTTAGTAAGGATTTTTAGACTCTTTGGCTCCATAAATGGAAGGAAAAGCATTTTACGTCGATTTCGTATGACATGCTTGTGTATGGGCTGTTTCCTGCCTCCCTTTCTTATTATTATCCTAGTACCCTCCGCCTTGTCTTTGCCCTCTGCAGGTTTTTTCTATGGCAGGCCCGTTGTGCTCAGTTGTTGCAACAGAAATTTTATATGAGCACTCACATTACGGCTCAGAGTTTTGCAGAGCTCCGCTCTATTCAAGATAGGGAGCGTGCTTCTCTGCCCTGTGATACATACCAGCTCTACTGGGCTTCGTGTGAGTGGCTTTCTGCTGCTTGATCTTGTCTGTGTTTTGTTTTGGTAGTCAGTTTTGTTTTGGGTCTATACTTTTTAGTCTATGTTGCAGTTTTTCTGTTCTTGTGTCCTTTATTGTGCTTTGTTTAGACTTGAGTCTCCTCTGGAGTGGTTGCTTTGTTGTTTCTGTTCTCCTTTCTGTTATTTTCTCTACTATTCCTATCTCTTTCCCCTTACTCGGTCAGTTGGAAGGAGAAGAGGGTTGGGTTCTATTGTTTTCTTTTGGGTTGGGGCTACTGTGTGACTTAATACTTTTTATGTTCCTGATTTTTCTTTTCTTTTTTTTCTGAATTTGCATGATGTAATGCTGTTTTATGTTTGTTTTGATATGATTTCTCCAAACATTTCTCCTACAATTTCCATATGTGGGGATGGGGGGAGGTGTTTGTTTCTTTTTTTGGGGATTTTGCAGCTCTTTCCCAACTGTTTTATTGGGTGTATGATGTTCATTTTTCATTTATGTTGTTCTTTTCTTTGATTCCAGGTAGAAATGCTCTGTAATGTTTACTTGTTGTTTACATGTATGATTTAATACATATTTTCATTTCTTTCCTGTTTTTTATGCTTTCATGTGCAATGAAAAACGGAAACGCGGAGCAAATTACAGGAGGAACTCAGACTGCAGGAGGAGCAATCTGTGACACAGGAACCAGATATTGAGACAGAAAAAATGGAGACTGCATCGGCTGCAGAGAGTTCGAGAGAAGCAGGGAATCTGCCTGCAATTTCCACAAATGATGTCTCCCCTGGCTCTCCAGTAAGAGCATTTACTGCAATGGTAGGTGTTTCCACGATGGATGGGGATGCGCACGAAGAAGTGAGTGTACCTGAGTCAAGAACAGTGGGGGAATTCAAGAATGCATGGGACAGACATTAGGCAGTCCTAGTGGGGGGTAGGAGGAAGTAAGCTGTTGGTTAACTAGGATCTGCAACTTATCTGTTAGGTAGGAAAACGGGCAGACTAGGTGGGCCAAGCGGTCCTTATCTGCCATCAAATTCTATGTTTCTATGTACCTAGTGACATTCTGATTCCCTCAAACTCCGGGAATCATAATTGGAACAGTACAGAGCCGGTCTTACTACCAACTGTTGGTGAAGAGACTGATCAGTTACCCATGATTGTTTTCACCATAGGACTTTCCTTGGGTGGTGGGAAAAAAGTTAATAGTAAAGAGGGAGTGGGGAAGGGCAGGAGACTGCGTTCTCAAATTCTAGAAAACTCACTTAGTCCTGTTCAAGGGGCTCCTGCTGTTACTTCCCTGGGGCCTTCGTCTTGTACAACAAACTGGGTCTCGACTGCATTGCAAGCAGCTGGTTGGGTAAAAAATAAATCTGGTACGGGGTGGGACGCTAATTTACAAAATGTAACAGCCTTAAGTTCTGTCCCCATTTGTCCCCCAGTATTTCAGCCCCTGTTCCTGAAATGAGTGATGGCTCTATTTTACAGCCAGGACAGTGATCTCTTTTGGAGCAAACTGCTGCCCCTCTGACAAATATACCTCATCCTTCACTAGAAGAAATTAAAACTTTAGAAAGTGATTCCCCTTTATTAAATGATGGGGAGGAGGTGGTTGGCTCTGTTCCTTTGGATCAGGATATTACTCCTGAGTTACAAAAAGGCCCAGACACACCCTTACGGGCCCCTGAAAATGTATGGCATGAAAAGGTGCGAGAACAACTATTCCCATCTGATAATAGGCTTCTATCAGAACTGGCTATAAGAAGAAATGCAGTACGTCTAAAATACAGGGGTGATATTTCAGATGTTCCTGACAGACATTTTGTAGGGCGGGCCTTGCTTAAAGATAGCATGAAGTATTATGCATACGAAATATATGCCCTTATACATGTACCTGGGGATTCTATATTTAACATTAGCTTTAAACATCCGGCAGGTCTTGAAAGGTTTTGGAAACAATATCGACTTTTGAAGCTTTCTCCTTTATGGAAACCGTTTTTGGCAATTCCCTTGACGAAGAAAATTACAGTGTTGTTTAGAAATGAAGGGGCGAATGTAGCGGACATTACCTATTGGTTACAACAGCACTGTACTGTTAAAGAGTCTACATTAGATGACAAACAACTCTGGACTGGTGGCTGGAAATATCAAGTTGTGTTGAATTTAGAACATGGTCTAACAAAACATGTACCAAATTGGTTTTTTTTTAGGTCGAGACCGTGGGGTGATTTTTTACCCAGGGCAACCTAGGGCATGTTTCAAGTGTGGGGATATTGGACAGTTGAGTCATGTCTGTGATAAGCAGAAGTGTGGCCTTTGTGGGGAAAAGGGTCATTTTTGGGCACAATGTCAACAACCTTTAAGATGCAATTTGTGTGATGAACGGGGGCATACTTTTCATAGTTGTTCTTGGGCTTCTCACAAAAGTAGACATTTGGCTATTTGGGCTGAGTAAGACATTTATGTAGCCACTGCACAAAAACAAAAAATGCGTACGTTGGAATTGTTAAAATCTGCACCTAATATAGGTCCTCCACCTCAGAGAGTGCCTAGAAGGTGTGAAGAGTCCTCTACAGAGGAGGTAGTTCTGGATGGGGTAATGCCTGAGTCCCAGTCTGCTGGGGTAGATGTGGGGCCGGGTATTGTAGAAACGAGGGGAGAAGTTGATTCTGTGGTAGACAAGGATCTATGTGACCCCCTTCCCCACACTGTAATTGAGTCTGGGGTGCAAGATAATTTGATTGAAGCAGTACAGAATGTGGAGATGATAGTGGAGGAGAATCCAATGCCCCCTCCCACTGTACAACAGGAAGCAGTGTTCCATAGGGTTACCAGATCAAAAGGAGGGAAACCCCTTATAGACTCCCAAGTAACTTCTAAGGAGTCGGAAGGTCTTCCAGTACACAACTCATACGCATTGTTGTTTGAACAGGGTGGTGACGAAGAAAGTATTGATTCAGACTTATCCTCAGCTGCCTCTTCGCAGGCTGATGTTACCACTGATGTAGGACCTGTTGATAAGCCTAAACCTAGAAAGCGTAAAAAGAAGAAATAACTATGACTACCCATTTATTATGCTTTGTTGTTGAGTAATTTTTTTCTGTCCTCTATATTTTGCCTTTCATGAATGCAACCATTTCTCTGCTGTCAATTAATGTGAACAGCATTAAGTCATTGGAAAAAAGACAAATTACTTTTGCTAGTCTTAGAAAAGGGGGAGGGCAGATTGTTCTGCTGCAGGATACCAGATTGCATTCTTTGCCAGAAGTGAAGGAGGCTCAAAAGGACTGGAGATGGGGTGCCTCCTTTTGGTCGTTGGGAGAGGAAACGTGCAGGATTAGGTTTTTTATTTTCAGGTTTGACTGTCAGTGTCCTACAAGTTTTTGACATTCAGCCAGGGAGGGCTATGATTATGGATGCTGTTTTAGGGACGGTAACATACAGACTTATAAATATACATGCTCCTCAAGTTAAAGCAGACAGGTCCTCTCTCTCTTTAGGAGAGTAGAACCTTACCTGCACACCTCTAAGTTAGTGCTATGGGGAGGTGATTTTAATTGTGGGCTATCTCACAGAGATTGGGGGAGGGCTACAACAAAGATCTACAGTGACATGAATGCTTTACTTAAAATCTTGCGGGCCAATAATTTATGCGATGCTTATAATATTTTGAACCAAGCTCCCACGTACACTTTTCATAAAGGAAATTTGTCCACAAGGATAGAGTTTTGGTTTGTGTCTGCTCGGGTTACTTGTCAGGAAGTGGTAGTTGTCCCTTTGGAAACATCTGACCATTTGGCTGTTAGGCTACGCTTAGGAATAGAACAGAAGTTTCTCATGGGGAGGGGTTATTGAAAATGAAAATTGCTATTATGCAGGAGGCTCTAATTCAGACTTCTGTGAGAGAGTATTTCATGTTAAGAGCGGATATTTGTATTCTGTATGACAGTCCTATAGATTGGTGGGAAGCGACTAAGAGAGATCTAAAACCTTTACATGAATCTCACCAGAGCAAAAGCTAAAGGAAAATATATCCAATATCTTGGGCTTAGAGCAAAATATATGCAAGTATTGACTCGAGCCACCGATAAGACAAATAATGTACAGTTACAGTTACAATCCATTAAAGAAAAAATGTGTATGTATTTGAAAGAGTCTGCAAAGAGAGCAGCACAACAACAAAAGTATCAGACTAAAGGATCAAAAGAGCGGGTGAACCCTTATGATTTGGGCCTGCAAGGGGTTCAGAGTTTGGTTACGACTGCCTTAAAAGATGAACAGGGAAACTTAGTGACACATAACAGTGGACTTATACTCTTAGTTCAAAAACATATTAAGCCTACATTCCAGAAGGATAGAGTAGGACAGCCTAACTTGTTTGTGCAAAAATTAGAAATACCACAGTTGAGTAAGGAGGAGGAAAATGATCTAATAATATCGATTTCAGAAATAGAGATAAGGGAGGCAATTTCAAAAATGACCCCAAGGACTACCCCTGGAAATGATGAAATTCCTAATGATTTTTATAAATGCTTTTCTGACATCTTGGTTCCTTGGTTACAGCTTGTTTATGGGGCTATTTGGGAAGAAAATAGATTAGTGCCTAGCATGAAGGAGGGAATAATGACTTTTCTCTATAAAAAAGGGGATCCGCAGGAGATTAAGAATTGGAGGCCCCTGAGTTTATTAAATTCTGATTACAAAATTTTAACTAAAATCCTGACTAATCGTCTAGCCAAAATTGCACAAAAGGTTATTAATTCTGTACAGACCTATGCAATCCCAGGAAGAAATATTGTTCAGAATTTGACCTTTATTAAGAGAAATAGTAGAGCAAGGTTTAGAAAAGAATTTAGATGTTTATCTGATGACTATTGATCAGGAGACTGCGTTTGACGCAGTGCGACAGGAATATATCTGGGCGGTGCTGCAACACTATGGAGTTCCAGAACCCTTCTTAATTCTATTGAGGACATTGTATACTGAAGTGCAGGTTACTCCTTTGGTGAATGGACATCTAGGTATACCTATTTATTTAAAAAATGGTGTTAGACAGGGCTGCCCTATGAGCCCTTTGTTATATGTGTTTGGATTAGACCCCTTACTAAGGATCACTGAATCTGCTGCAGATATTAGGGCTATTACAAACAAGAAGTGGATTGTTTTTCAGAAAGTTACAGCTTATGCTGATGACTGTGTTTTTACTATAGCTGATTTAGATTTTACATACACTGCAGGAAATTTATGATACCACAGGGATTAAGATTAATATAGGAAAGAGTAAAGTTTTGGTTCTGGGGACTGCACAGGTGGTGGAAGAATTTCCCATTTCTATGACGAAAGATGAAGTTAAGACTTTGGGCTTGTTCTTTGGTTCTAGGGACTCGGAAGGGAATAACTGGAGCACGGTGTATGACTTGGCTAAACTTAACGTTATGTTATGGCTTTCCTGGAAGATGACCAGGAAAAAAGGGTGCATTTACTTAGAGCATATACAGTGCCTTCAGAAAGTATTCACCCCCCCTTGGATTTTTGTCACATTTTGTGATGTTGCAAACTCAAATTAAAATACATTTATATGGGATTTTTTTGTCACGTATCTACACAAATTACTCTATAATGTCAAAGTAGAATGAAACTTCTGGAATTTTTTGTACATGTAATTTAAAACAAAAACCTGAAATGTCTTGATTTGATAAGTATTCACCCCATTTGCTATGACACTCCAAATTGAGCTCAGGTGCATCCAATTTCCTTGTGAGATCACTCTAAAACTTAAATGGAGTCCACCTGTGGTCAGTTCAAATGGTTGACATGATTTCAGAGGAAATACACCTGTCTATATAAGGTCCCACTGTTGACAGTGCATGTCAGAGCAGAAACTCTACCATGAAGACCAAGGAGCTGTCTGTAGAACTCCGTGACAAAATTGTGAGGGGGCATAGATCTGGGAAGGGGTATAAAAACATTTCTAGGGTGTTGAAAGTTCCCAGGAGCACAGTCAAGTCCATCATTAGGAAATGGAAAGATTACGGAACCACCCAGACTCTTCTTCCTAGAGCAGGCCGTCCTCCTAAACTGAGCAACGGGCAAGAAGGACCTTGGTCAGGAAGTGACCAAGAACCCAATGACCACCCTGACAGAACTACAGAGTTCCATGGCTGAGATGGGAGAACCTGTTCAGAGGACAACAATCTCTGCAGCACTTCACAGATGTAGCCTCTATGGGAGAGTGACTAGATGGAAGCCACTCCTGAGAAAAGGCCACATAATAGCATGCCTGGAGTTTGCAAGAAGGCACGTGGCAGACTCTGAGACCATGTGGCAAAATATTCTATGGTCTAATGAAACAAAAATTGAACTCTTTGGCCTGAATGCAAAGCGCTATGCCTGGCGCAAACTGAACACAGCTCATCACCCGTGTAACACCATCCCTACCATGAAGCATGGTGGTGGCAGCATCATGTTATGGGGATGCTTTTCAGCGGCAGGGACTGGGGCACTTGTCAGGATAGAGGGAACAATGAATGGAGCCAAATACAGGCACATCCTTGAGGAGAACCTGCATCAGTCTGCAATAGACCTTGGACTGGGGCGAAGATTTATGTTCCAACAGGACAACGACCCCAAGCATACAGCCAAAGCAACACTGGAGTGGCTTCAAAACAAGAAGGTGAATGTCCTTGAGTGGCCCAGCCAAAGCCCAGACTTGAATCCTATTGAGAATCTGTGGAAAGACATAAAGATTGTGGTTCACCGACACTCCCCATCCAACTTGACAGAGCTTGAGCAAATCTGCAAGGAAGAATGGGTGAAAATCCCCAAATCCAGATGTGCAAAGCTGATACAGACATACCCAAGACTCAAAGCTGTAATTGCTGCCAAAGGTGCTTCTACAAAGTATTGACTCGGGGGGGTGAATACTTAAGTAAACAAGATATTTCAGTTTTTAATGTTTCATAAATTTTTCTTACACAATAAAAATATTTTTGCCCCTTTAAATTGTTGAGTATGCTGTGTGAATCAAGGGGGGAAAAATAATTTCAATGCATTAAAAGTTCTGGTAGTAACACAACAAAATGTGACAAAATTCAAGGGGGTGAATACTTTCTGAAGGCACTGTATAGCTCCCATTTTTTTATATGTCTCACATGTGTTTCCGCTTTTGTTTACTATGCATACAAAAGTTATGGGCCTCTTTTTTTTATGGGGCAGAAGGTTGAATCCAGTTAAGAGAGTACATACCTATAGGGCTTGGAAAGCGGGGGGCCTGAATATGATTCAACCGTTGGTATATCTTTTTGGGAATCTTTTCTTTAGTTCTATACGTCCCTTAGTTCTAGAATCCGAGGGTATGGGATTGTTGTGGATGCGGCTGTGGGGAACCCCTTTTTTGACGGCATGTGGTAGAGGTAAATGGCATCCCTCAGAGAATGCACTTACAGGGTATGTGCTGACCACATTAAGATATATTAGAACATAGAAAATTGAGCTTGCTTGGTTCTTGGGAAAAGAAAAAAAACATTTTTATAAAGTTGTTCTTGACAAAGGGTACAAGGAGGAGCCCTTATTTTAAGTTCCTCCAACAATAAATACCGTGCTGCTGTTAGAAAGTATGGTGGAACCACAGATCCCTCTTAAAATGCAGGATTTCATATGGTTATGTGGGCATCAGAAATGGAATGTAAAGGGCAATCAAAAGCACAAACAACTTGATGACAGAGGATACGGGGAACTACTTTGTAATGGTCGGGTGGAAACTATGCAGCATCTGTTTTTTGACTGTATGTATGTTCAGGAGTTTTGGAATCAGTTAGCTGGTTGGTGGGTCGAACTCTCTTTCAATATATGACATATGATATTTTGGTTTTAGGGCAAATTCCAGCTTTATGGTTAAAATGGATGAAAAGCACTGTTTATGTCCTCCTAGCTTGTCTTAAGTGGTCCCTATGGCAAGTGAGATGTCTAAGATGTCTAAGATCCTTGCAAGGTAAAGTGATTCCACAGCAAGAAGTACTCTTTAACGTTCAAGGAGAGCTAGACAGAATTTATGAATATGAATATCGTACATTAGGACAGGATGTGGGTTCTAGACTATGGAAGAATATTGGGTGGGTGGGCTAATGCTTGTACTAATTTCTTCTTTTTGTTCTGGAGACTTTCAATAGTGTTGTATATAGGATGTTTCTGTAATAAGGATTTTTTTTTGTTATTTCTTTTTGTGATGGGTCTTGTCTTATGATATCACAGATGTCTCATCATGGGATTACGATGGATGGAATGTTATGAGATGGGCACTGTGAGGCGATTGATACGAGTTACATTGCATTTTTTGATTGCATTTTTATCTTTTCAGTTTTGTTTTTGAATCCTGAATAAAATTTCCCCTACTCTTTTCAATAAGTGCCATGGGATCTTTAACATTCACCTGAACTACCACCAATCCAGGCAGATGGGACCTCGGTTTAACGTCTCATCTGAAAGACGGCACCTCAGAAGTGCAGCACTCCTCTCATGCTGCACTATAGTGTCAGTACTGGGATATTAACCCAAGTGCCATATGTGGGAACTGAACCCACAGCCCTCTGATCTCCCGGCTTCAAAGGCGAGTATAACAAATGGGGAAATACAGAACACACCACAGAAATCAAAATAAATGTTTTATACAAAAGAAATACAAAACAGCAAAAGACTAACTCAACTAAATGCTAGGTCTATCTTACTTCACATGCTTTCTTAGACAAGAACTTCCACACAGGATCCAGTTCCCAAAAAGCCCATTCAGCAGACTTGGGGCTCTGTTAATATTATCCCAACCCTCTGAGAGAGAAGAGAATTCCTTGCTTGTACCTTGTAGGAGTCTTGTCACTTCCATAATGCCACGTGGTTAGGACAAGATGTTACTACTGGCAGCTAGTGTGTTTGTCAGCAATATCTGATCGGGCTCAGGTCTTTCGAGTCATTTGAGCTTTTAGGCTAAATACCTGCATTTCCAAAACAATATAGCGCCACATAAATATTCAGCCAGACCAAGCTAGGGCAATTTAACTCAAGCTATTCCTTTGTGTTAAGTTGGCTATGGTGATGTCATCATCACTGTAAAACCTGCTCTCTTATTGGTTCAGGATTGTGACATACCCAATGTGCAAGATGGTTCCAAGATACCACATTTATCTTGCACAATGTATTTTTACACCTGTTGTATAAATCTTTATAAATGAACAGAGGAGGTTTCTTATGATCAAAAGGGTTCCTCCTTACATGTTCTCAGGGCAGAAGAACTGTAAAGCAGAGCACATCTGTACCTTAACAGGGGTTCCACTGACTAGACCTACCAGAGTACTTAGTGAAATATTACCTTCTCCAGCACAAGCCAGCAGGACTAATTAAAAGAACATTTTACTAGCGCGATGCAAAATCAATCAGCATGTGGCTAGCTGTCCAGTGCCAATTTCTACTCCTGCTTAAGGATGTATTGGGTAATGCTTTTATGAGATAATCTTACTGTATTTATAAACATATTATGAATAAAAATGTTATTTTCAAAAAGTTAATGAAAAACACGATGTTGCTTGTTATGTTCAATGAATTTTTGAGGAGGGTACAACTCAGAAACAAAACCTAAGTTATGAATGCATTACTAAGGTGCTCAGAGGTTATTCGACAGAGAACAATGTATTGATCAAATACCTTCTGTAACAACCCTTAGTATACTGCCTGTCCTACCATACACGTAAATTATAAGAAAAATGTTTTTATTTCATGAAATTAAACAGTTTTTGATCTAAATTCGCGACAAATATTTCCCCTGCTATGGAAGTTTGCACTTCACTGCCAACAGCAAGAACACTCTGTGCTAGATGAGCTCTCTTCTCACCTTGCTGAAGGAGAAAACTGGTAACACTGGTTGCATCCATTTGGGGACCTTCGGATAATCCCGAACATTGACTACAAACTCCATGTCTGGGAGACGGTCAGTAATCTCCAGAATAAAATACTCCACTCCACTGCATCTGCAAATTAGAAACCAACAATCATTAGGGAAAAGAATGCACCTTTACAAAATGTAGCGTTCTTCCCTGAAATACAAAATTTGTAACTCAACAATTGTTAGGGAAAGAAACACGCCTTTACAAAACTTAGTATCTTTCCCAGAAAAAAAAAAAAACAATAACAAGAACCCGACAATCGTTAAGGTGAAGGAAAACTAGGTTACTCGCCTGTAACTGTAGTTCTAGGAGTGGTATATGGTTCAAAACCACACTCTGGCAGTTCCACTGGAACAGTCTGATTGGCTGGACATCTTTAAGCTGGTATCTAGTGAACAAAGTGTGGATTTTACCGCGGGGTACAAAACCGCGTGGTGAAAAAAGTAGCTGTGAAAACAGCCACAGGCAATGTATATAGCATGGACGTAACAACGCTATCCCTATGGCTGTTTTCACCTTCCAAATGTCAGCTTGGAAGCGTGCTCCCGACGTGGCTGTGTGGATAGAGCAACAGACTTTGAAGAGTGGCGGTGCCTACAGCCGTCCCAGGTTCGGGTCCCTCAGTGGAATCAACAAAGTCCAAGAGGGTAGCATCTTTCAGAAAGAGATGTGCAAGAACAAGGGGACACAATTTAAAGATGGGGGGGGGTGGTTCAGGGGCAATGTGAGGAAGTATTTTTTCACAGAGAGGGTGGTGGATGCATGGAACAGCCTTCCTGAGGAGGTTGTGGGGTCTAAAACTGTGGGAGAGTTCAAGAATACATGGGACAGACATAAGGCAATTCTTGTGGGGGGGGTAACAAGAAATAGGCTGCTGGTTAACTAGGATCTGCAGCTTATCCTGTAGGTAGGGAAATGGGCAGACTAGGTGGGCCAAGCGGTCCTTATCTACGTCAAAGTCTATGTTTCACCTTGTTGCACTATTTTTTTTTTGTTTCCTCAGTGAGTCACGGGCTGCTCCCTTTCCTTCCCTCCCACATGTGCTGGACTATATCCCCCTTCCCCAAGCTGTTCTGCTCCCCAACTTACTCCCATCCTATTTCTCCCCTCCCACCCAAGTGGAGTGTACGCAGAGTTCCTCTAGTGACTCTTCCCACCCACCCAGATTACGCCCATTCCCCCTCATGTGCCCCCCCTTGGAGGTGACTATATTATTATAGGAGGGGTGTGCATAGGGCAAAGCCCCACCATGCAGAAAACTACTTTTTCTAAGAGATGTTGCCAGTGCTATTTTCTCTGTGCAGTTTTGTGCCGCACTATTCTGTCTGCGCGGTTATCACAGTAAATCCTTTAAGCTAAGTTCCTGCCACCACCTGGGTCGGGTATATCCCCCGACTTCACCCCGTGACATCAGATCCTGCACGCTGGAAGCAGGGATCCATGTGCCACTTGCCAAGGGAGGCCAGGTGGGTTATATGGATATGAACCATATACCACTCCTAGAAAGTACAGTTTTGTGAGAACTTACCATAACAGTAGATCTGCAAGGGGATCTCTTACAGCAGCCTACACTTATGGAGCTATAGCCGCTAGGCACTAGGACCACATGGAAACTTTTCTAGCTAGCAGTCTACCAGGGGGCCGCCCACTCTGACGTCATACACCTATCCTTGTGCCCTCCTCAGTTCTTCCGGCAGAGATCATAAGCCATCTAGTCCCAGCAGAGGAAACCAAGGAAGAACAGAAGGTTTCCGACAAAAAGTAAATAATGGACAAAGAGGTACAGACACAGAAAGACCTCCCAGGTCCAGGGGTAAGGAAGGAGGGATGGCATGGCCTGCTGCAAGAGATCCCCTCACAGATCTACTGTTACAGTAAGTTCTCACTAAACTATAATATTTGACATCAGGGGTATCTCTTGCAGCAGGCCACACCTATGGAACGAGTCCCAAGCAGTTCTATCAGCAGACAGCCCAGACTGGGTGGAGGAAACCCCACGCCTAAAAAAGTAGGCTCCGGAGGACAGCTAGGCCAAAGTTAGCCCTACACCTAAAGGCAATGTCCAGACTGTAGTGCTTGCTTGGTAAAGGTGTGGACAGAACTCCAAGTAGCAGCAGCACAGATCGCTGCAGCTGACACATTCCTGAAATAAGCAACAGAAGTGGCCATGTCTCTGGTGGAGTGGCCACAAACAACACCAGGAAGATCCTTGCCATACTTCCTGTAGCACTAAGTGATACAGTTGGTCAACCATTTGGACAAGAACTGTCTGAAACAGGAACACCCTCTTTCCCAGGGGTGAAAGAAAAAAACTGACAGGACTTCCTACACTCCCTTCATACGGTATGTGTAGTTATGCAGAATTCTATGCACATCTAAAGTATGGAGCAGTGCTTCCCCTGGATTGGCATGTTCCGGGAAATAAACAGGAAGGTGGATGGATTGATTTAAAGTAAACTCTGACACCAACTGAGTAAGAAACTTAGGGTTAGTAGACAAAGACACCCTGTCTTTGTGTAAAATCAAATAAGGCTGCTTACACATGAGCACCTGTAGCTCTGAAATTCTTTGAGAAGAAGTAATAGCAACTAAAAATAATGCTTTCCATGACAGAAAGCGTAGCTCACATGTCACGACCAGCTCAAAAGGAGCCAAAGTAAGTTTTTCTTACACAAAATTCAAGTTCCAAGGTGGGACTGGATTATGGATATGAGGCTTCAGAAGAATGCATCTCAGAAATGTATGGGACACCTCCAGCTGTGCCACCAAACAGCCATCAATAGGCACATGGAAGGCAGAGATGGCAGGCATGTGCACCTTAAGAGAGAAGTACTTCAGACTGGAGTCTGAAAGGGACAACAAATACTCCAGAAACTGATTCACTGGACAAGTGAAGGGATCCAGCTGATGTGAAACAGCCCCCAACACAAAACGTTTCCACCTTCTTAGAATAAATAGCCCTAGTGGAAGACTTCCTAGCTGCCACCAGAACATCAGCCACCTTGTGTGACACCACGAACCAAGCAATGGCTGTGTCCTCAGGAGGCAGGTGTGAAGAGGCAGGGATTTGAGGTCTGGATGGACCAGGGTGCCAAGGTTCTGAGAGAGCAAGCTGGTGCACAGAGGAAGAGGTATTGGAGGTTCCACTGTCAGCTGCTGCAGTAAAGGGAAACAGATCTGATGAGGCCAGAAGGGGGCGAAGAGGATCATGGTGGCCTTCTGATGAGGCCAGAAGGAGGTGATGAGGATCATCGTGGCCCTTTTCATCTGGAGCTTGATCACAACCCTCTGAGGCTGGGGGATGGGAGGAAATGCATACAGAAACCTCCCTGACAAAGAGAGGAACACGTCTCACCAGAAAACTCCAGTCCCTTGATCAAGCAAGCAAAAAAGAGGCAGTTTTGCTTTGAAAGGGGACACAAAAAGAGCCAACTCTGGACGACCCCACCAGTTGAACAGGTCTTCTACTACTGAGGTCAGCAGCTCCCACTCGTGCACTTTTGACTGTGACTTACTTAGGGTGTCTGCAAGGACATTTTGGAACTTGAAACATGGATGGCCGACAGTTTGAGACCATGATTCAGAGCCCAATACCAGACTCTCATTGCTTCCCAGTAGAGGGGATATGAGTGCATGCCTCCCTGTTTGTTGATGTAGTGGACCACACTGATGTTGGCCACCTGCCCTAGCAGAAGACCCTGGGATGTCTGAGACTGGAAGGCCTACAGGACATAAAGAATGACTGGCATGTCCAGGACATTGATGTGGAGAGAGGATTCTAGATGGGACCAGGTCCTTTGTGTTTGATGGGGCCCCAGATATGCCCTCCACTCCAACCCCAAAGCATTGGCTGTGAGGATTTGCTGAGGGGAAGGAATGAGGAAAGGAACCCTCCTTAACAGGTTGCTGGGTTCCATCCACCAAAGTAGAACCCTCCTTTATGAGAGAGACAAGATGGCAGCCATGCTGGGCTGCCCTCTGCTTGAGCTCTGACTGACTGAGCTGCATCTCTGTTTAAACTTGTTTGGTGATGTTAAGACAGTGGTTTTGCTACTCAGAACGTCAGCGTTGAAGTTCTTCACTGGGGAGAATTCTGTTTTATTTTTTTTTTTAACTTTAGCTTTAGTGTCAGGGCTTGTATTGGTAAGCAGGATTTTCTAGTGAGTTAGTATAGAAATATAGCTATTATTTTTTAGACAGGGTAACCTCGGAGAAGTTCTAAGAATCTGGGCTGTAACCTTCATCTTTTTTCTGGTAAATCTGAGGAGTTTCTTGCAAAATTGCGACACTCACCTGAAGGGAAGGAGGATGTGGAGCAGGTGCTGCTGAGGGTCAGAGTTGCCAGCCGGTTTTTCATCTGCTGGACTGCTGTGTGTGCGGGAATGTGGTTCTTGGTTCTGGGGGCCGCCTCAGAGGTGATTGGGGATCTGCTGGATCAGAGAGTGGCTGAGCAGTGGGAGCTCCGCTGCCTTTCAGGAGAACCCCGCCTGTCTCCCACTACTCTGAAGTTGACCTGGTAAGTGGATCCCGTGCCTTAGAGAGGCGGACCATCAGAAGATTTTCTCAGGGAAAGAAGAGCATTTTCCTGAGAGGACCCTTTCCTGATGTGATTTAAATCTGATTACAATCTTCGTCCTTTTGTGGGCTGCCTGCCCGCTCTGCTCCTGTGGGAACTGTTAGTTTTGGAAGCTGAAAGCATTTGGAGGACTTGGGGTGAGACTGTCCCTGGCTTCATTTCTTGAATTTGTGCTCCTGACAGTGGGTGAGTGCCCATATTTTAACAGCTTCTTCGAAGCTGTCTCCATGAGAGTGAGACGTTTTCGAACTGGTGGTTTTGGTTGAACTACTGAAGATTTTGAAATCCCTCTTTGAATTGGTTGCTGCACTGAAAGTTGATTAAATATTAGTAGTGAGAGTACCAAACAGTTTTGACTGCACCTATTACAGTTATTGCCTTTTGGCCTGCATTTTGGGACTGGACAATCACCTGCACCTATCTGGACTTCTTGCATTTGTTCTTTATTGTTGCAGCTCATTCTCTTTGCTTGCTTTTCTCCCCTGTTAACCCTTTATAAATTATTTTATTTTTGGGTGGGGGGGGACAGCTTTTTGGGTTTTAGCTATATTGAAAGTGTGTGTGTGGTATAGGGTTTTTAGTGTTGTAGTGTGTGTTAGTGTGTATGTGTTTGTGGGGTTAGTATTTTGGGGGTCTGGGATTACATAATCAGGAGGGATGTGTCTGGGAAGGTGTGAGGGCCTGGGGCAGGCTAGGATAGTGTATGGGGCATCCCAGTTGCTCGATCTGCAGCCTTTCTTCAACCTCCCAGTGTCCGTAACTACAGCGAGGCACTGTAGGGAGGTTGGGATAGAGAGGAACCGTGTTGTTCAATTGGATTGGGGTGCCCCATGCACTACGGGGGGGTGGTAGGATCAACGTAGTTAGGTGTAGAAGGCGCCCTGGGGCTAGATGAGTCATAAAGAGAGGCCAGACATGTTTAGTATCCGTCACCAGGGTTCCCACTAGATACAGTGGGCAGGTAGCCAGAGGGGCTGCACTGTCCACCAATCCCCTGAGGGCAGTGCTTTGCAATGCCAGATCGGTCAGAAACAAGACCGCATTTATTGCGGACTTGGTTTTTTCAGCCGATCTGGCTTGCATTACAGAGACCTGGATTGGTGATGATGCTGGTCCGGTTTTAGAGGCCACCGACCCACCTGGGTATACCACAGTGCACTGCCCAACAGCGGAACACGGGGGGGGGGGTAGCCATCTGTTTTAGATCCGAGCTAGGCTTCACCATGCACCCAGTGAGAATGCCACGTTCATTTGAATGTGTGGCTGTCCAGGCGCAGGTTGCCAGATTTTCCTTATTTATCGCCCCCCCCGGGGGGCGGTAGGAGATTTCTGCAGAAGGTGGCCAATTTTAATAGCAGAAACATTGAGGCTCCTAGATGTTTAATGCTGTTTGGACGACAACGAATCTTCTCGCTTGGTTATAACTGCCTCCAGATGATGTAATCTCTGGGCCTGACGCAGGTAGTTTCTTTCGTAACCCATCAGGGTGGCCACATGTTGGACCTGGTGTTCTCACTGGGGCTTGAGATAAATAGTCTCAGGATTGATCGGGTCGTTTGGTCCGATTTTTGCATGGTGGAGTTCTTGTTCGGGGCCTCCTCTGAGAGCCCTCCCCCTGCTGAGATGGTCAGCTACCGCCCTTTGAGGGGGCTGACCCCCGAGGATTTTTTGGCGGTGGATTATCTATCTAGTGTGAATAGTGCATGTGTTGGGGGTGTGTGCGTGGCAGTTGACACCAATAATAAGGAGTTGTCTGGTGCGCTCGACTCCCTCACACCAGTCCATGTAAGACCCAAATCCTCTCACTTGAGGTCCCCTTGGTATGATGGGGAGCTCAAGGCGATGAAGATTGTGAGTCGGAGATTAGAGCGCTGCTGGCGGAAGTCTGGTGTGGAGGTGAACAGACTGGCCCTGCATGCACACTATGGTGTGTACCAGCGGGCAATCAACCATAAGAAGGCAAAATTCCTGTTCAGAGAGAATGCTGCCGGGAGGAACCGACCAGCTGTGCTCTTTCGGACTGTGGACAGGTTCATCCATCCTTCCTGTCTTCAGCCAAAAGTAGCCTTTTTGAATGCATTATGCGAGGAGCTTGCTTGGTTCTTCTTGGACAAGGTGTCCACCATCAGGCAGGGGATTCCGTCAGTGAGCCACAGTGTGGCTGACAGTGGTCACTATGGGCGAGCGGAGAGCACTCCGCCTGGCTGGGGCGAGTTTAGACTGCTGGAGGTGGCCGAGGTCATTAAGATTGCTTCCAAGCTTCGGCACACCTTTTGTGAACTGGACCCGGTGCTGACTCGTTTCTTAATGGGATGTGTCGACTCCGTTGGCCCAGTGTTTGCCTTGATTGTCGAGTGTTCCCTGTTGGAGGGGGTCTTTCCCAATGTCTTGAAGGAGGCATCGGTGAGACCGCTTCTGAAAAAAACATCGTTGGACCCTGACGTCAAGGCAAATTACTGTCCCATCTCCAACCTTCCATTTTTGGGTAAGATTGTGGAGAAGGTGGTGGCTCTTCAGCTGGAGGAGCATCGCATGACCCATGATCTATACGAGCCACTCCAGTCTGGATTTCGTGTGAGGCATAACACAGAAACTGTGTTAGTTTGGGTGTATAATGACCTCCTCAGGGCAAGAGATCGAGGGGAGAGGACAATTCTCGTCCTCCTTGATCTCTCTTCAGCATCTGACATGGTAGATCATCGTGTGTTACTTGACCACCTAAGGGACATCTGTGGACTCGCCGGCACCGTCATCTGCTGGTTTGAGTCTTTTCTATCTAACAGGAGGCAAAGGGCAGTGATGGGGAATTTCTCTTTCTCCCCTAGCGTCCTGTCGTGCGGAGTTCCCTAGGGTTCGGTCTTGTCGCCGATGTTGTTCGACGTGTACATGCTGCCCCTGGGAGAGCTCATTAGGAAGTACAGCTTGGGCTTTCATTGCTATGCTGATGACACCCAGCTGTATCTTTCCTTTAACCCTGGAACATCTTGCGCAGTGGAAGTGCTTAACAGCTGCTTCATTGAGATCAATGACTAGATGGCCTCCAGCTGGTTGCGACTGAACCCCTCGCATATGATGGAGGTACTGGTGGTGGAGTCGAAAAGAGGGTGTGATAGGTTGGCCTCTGCTGCAGAGATAGGACTTTTTCTTGGCTCATTACATTGAAGGCCTCCTCTAGAGTGCGTGATCTGGGTGTTATTCTCGACAGTGGATTGACGCTTGAGTTTCAGGTGTTGTCCATACCAGTTTTTATCATCTGAGGAATATCGCCAGGATAAAGCCCCTAGTTCCACCTCTGGACCTCCCGACCTTGGTGCATGCCTTCGTGACGTCCAGGCTTGACTACTGTAATGCGCTCTATCTCAGGGTCTCTGGGGATACCCTTCGCCGACTGCAGCTGGTGCAGAATGTGGCGGCTAGGCTGTTGACAGGACAGCCTAACTATTGTCATATTACTCAGGTGCTGCGTCAACTGCACTAGCTGCCAGTCAGGTGAAGTGTCCTCTTTAAGGTGGGATTGCTCAGCTTTAAAGCCCTACACAGCCTGGGCCCTGGTTACCTGAAGGACCTTCTTACACCAGCTGTCTTGGTTCGCTCCCTCAGTTCCTCCTCTAGGAGCCTCCTTGCGATTCTCAGGACGATGTTAAAAAAAGCTGGCAACAAAGCTTTCAGTGTCGCCACCCTCGTCCTGTGGAATTCGTTTTCTCCAGCTATTAGAGAGGCCCCTTCTGTTGAGGTGTTCAAAGCCCACCTCAAGGCCTTCTTGTATAATTTGGCCTTCCCGGACTATGCTTTATAACCTTACCTGGATTCCTGAATTTTATGCTGTAACTGGTCCTTACCTATCTCTGGGTTAGCAGCTGTTGCTGAGAATAGTGTTTATAAATTTTATAATAATTGTAGTAATTTTTATTTTTTATAGTATGTTGTTTGTATACTTATAATCGTTATTGAGTTTTGTATAACATTTTAATATGTTCGGCGCCCAGAGCTTCTGGGATGGTGTCCTTTTAAATAAAATTTGCCTTGCCTTTGCCATTACAGGAAAGGAGACCAGGACCAGTTGTTCCATATCTTCGGTACGCTGGTCCCACTGGACCCTCAGCGTCCACTGAGGAATCCTCATGTACAATCGGGTTAGGGGCATTGTGTCTATGGCTGCAGCTATCAGACTCAAAAGCCAGAGAAAGGTTCTGGCTGGAGTCATAGCGGCTGCAGCAGAGCAGGTGGGCTTGGGCTATAAGGCCTGGTCCTGGGGCAGGAAGACCATGCCTGGAGAGGTATCAAGGACTGCCCCTGTGTACTGAAGACACTGATGGGGGTCAGGACTGACTTGGGCAGGTTGATCGTAATGCCCAGATCCTGGAATAGGTGGGAAGTATGTTTCAGAGTCTGGAATTGGCGCTCCCTGAAATTGGCTTTGAGAAGCCGGACACCCAAGGAGGGAAAGGCATAGAGTCCCTCCCATCTGAGGCAGCTGCCACCACTGCCAGGCATTTGGTATCACACGAGGGCTGAAGACAAGCCAAAGGGCAAGGTCAAGAACTGGAAATATGACCCCTGGAAATGAAACCTTAGGTACTGTCTGTGGGCGGCATGTACTTGGATGTGCAGGTAGGTGTTCTTCATTTTGAGGGAGCAAATCCAGCCTCCCTGGTGCAGAAGAGGCAGCAGATCCTGGAGTGACACCATCAAGAATTCTTAGTACTGGATGAACAGATTTAGCTCCCGGAGGTCCAGAATGGGCTGGAGTTCTCCTGTGGATTTGGGCACCAGGAATAAATGAGAAGAGAACCATCTGCCCTGTTGAGTCTTTGGGACAGGTTCTATGGCCCTTTTTTGCAACAAAGAGTGAATTTCCTCCCCAAGCACTGGAATGTGGTCTGTAAGGAAAGAGGACAGAACTGGAGGTTTTTCTGGAGGCCACTCCAGAAGTTCCAGAGTGTGGCTGCTTTTTATGATCTACAGTAACCAGGTATCTCTGGTGATTGCTCTCCACTTGTCCAAGTGTAAGGAGAAGTGACCCTACCAACACCTCCTGCCTTGTGGGTGGGGAGTCAGACAGGGAGTCAGGCTGAACCAGCAGAGGCTGCTGGGCTGCTCCTCCTCCTTTGGGGTCTTCCTGTGGTAGAGGAGGGGTGGCATGGCAGGGGTGGCCCAGCATTTACCCTGAGGTTTGCTAGCAGGCTTGGGTCTATATATAGACCAACGAAGGGGCACATGCTGACCACTTTTTGGCTGGTTGATGTGGTACATGGAATGGACCAAATGTAGGGTGCGGCTCAAGGCTTGCAGTTGAGACAACATGTCCTGCACATCTGTGCCAAACAACTTGTAGCTTCTAAAAGTGGAATTCAGGATGGACAGTTGAACATCCTGATCAGAGCCGCAGCACCTGCTGTTTTAGGGGATCCTCTGGGAGGGCCCGGGAAGATTCAAGGGCTTGGTCCAAGAGCTGGTTTTGGTACTGGACCATATGGGCAATGTAATTAAACACCCTGATGGTCACTGTGGCAGAAGCAAAAGTTCTATTGCCAATAAAATCCAGCCTCCGTGTCTCCTTATCCAGGAGGGGTAAGAAACTAAGGTGTTTGGGCCTCTCGGTGCGGTCGTGGTTGGCTTTGATGACCACCGATTCCGCTTGAGCCTAATCAGTGAAGAAAGGCCTTCCTGCTAGAGCCTGGTATAATTTGTCTGCCTTTCTAGGCACGGCGGGTATCAAACTGGGCCGATGCCAGGCGGCCATGGTGGCATCTTCAAACAGCTCAATTAAGGGTGCGATGACCAGAAGAGAGGCATTCAGAAGCCTTAAATAAGTGGCCAGTCGATGTCGAGTGGGATCTTGCTCCTCGGTGTAGAAGCCCATGGCCGACGGTAATTGTCTCATAACCAAGACAAAGACGGATTATCCCGGGGGGGTTGGGGGACTGAGGGATATAATCGGGGTCTTCTCACCGTTGGAAGAGACCATGGAGAAGGAGTTATAAGGAGGAGCTCCTCTGTTGCCGCCCTCATCGGGAGGAATGAGGTCCAGAAGGCACCCACCCTCATCCCTCCCTTCCCCAAGTCCTGAGGGGGGAGCAAGGGCACAGGGTTCTGGGGTGTGGGCCATTGCCCCGCTGGAGAAGCAGGGGGGCGTTGTGGGAATGGGCCATTTGGATGAGCAAGCTTAGACTGCATGAAATCCCATAAGGTGGTATGCACAGAATGGAAGTCTAGCACTATTGGCTTCGGACCCATCAGCGTCGGTTGAGGAAACAGCAGGGTTGGTGCCGGAGTCGGCACCAAGGAGGGTGGCTGCACAGGCTGGGGCCTGCAGGGGAGCTCCTTGGCATGGGTCAGTGTCAGGGATGGCGACAGTGACCGGGGCTCGAGCCGGGGTGACTCCGGAGAAGGTAAAGGCTCCGGGCCCAAGACAATGACCGAAGAAACAGCTGTGGTCGTCGGCAGGGGTAATAACTGTGACCTGGTAACCACCAATGCGGACACCATCGACGACAAGCCAGCACAGCCACCTGACTGAGTGCCCGTGGAAAATAAGGGTCTAAATAGCAGGGGCTATGAAGACAGCAGGGCACCAGAGCCTCCTGAACCGACCCCTGTCACCAAAACATTGGTGGGGGAAGCTGCCATTGGTAGCCCTGCAGGGGAAAGGGCGTGCGAGGCAGAGGGGGCCGCTCCCATTGACAAGGATGGTCCCACTGTGGTCGGTGCATAGGACTGTGACCAGGATTGTGATGGGGAGGATCGGGTTCTGTCCTTGGGATGGTCCTTGTCTCGATTTTATGCTTCCCCATAGATTTGCAACGGGTCTTGGAAGGCTGCGAGCCTGCAGACATCAAGGGGGAAGTGGAGGAACTTCGAGCCTGAAGCTCCTTCTCCATCTGGGCAACCTTCTGTTTCAGCAGAAAAGTTTCGAAGGTCTGCTCTCGGCGCTTCCTGGTGGCCTGGTTGAAGCTGCAGCAGATCACGCAAGGCTGGGTGTCGTGTTCTGGGCCTAGGCAGCAGACACAGGTCTCGTGGTTGCCCTTCTCGGGGATCTTCTACCTGCAGGCACACTTTCTGAAGAGGTTCCCGGAGGCGGTTTTTGGCATAAATGAAGAGGGAAAATCACTTTATCACTAAGTGATACACATTAGGGAGAGAAAAACAAAAAAGTAAAGGTTCAACAAAGAAATTCGGCAAAATTTATTTATTTATTTATTTTATTTAGTTTTTGTTTACTGGGTAGGTGCGCTAGCCAAACAGGTGACTATTTTCAGGCACGACCCGGGAGGTACAGTAACAATACAGAGTTCATTTACATAATACAGGGAAGCAGTAACAATACAGAGAACAGTTTCCAGTAAAAGGCAATAAAGGAGTACAGCTTCAGAGACAATCAACAGGTCAAGAGAAAAACAGCAGATTTACAGTTTTACAGTGTACAGGTAGCATTTAGTGAGTGGGTAAAGGTATACAGGGCAGATCCAAAGAACAGGTGGGTCAGGGAGGGGAGAGCAGGGGAGGGAACTGGGTGAGCAGGTAAAGGGGGATCTGGGAAGGCAACCTTGCGGCTAAGTGGTTAAGGTGGCAGCAGGGATAAAGGAGGCAGGACGGGGGTCTGGGTGTGGGCGGTGAATGGTCGAGGGGGGAGAGAGTAGGTCAGGCAGAGCTGGAGGCAGGGGAGACACCACCTGCAGTGGGGCTATAGAGGGGTAAAAGGCGGCGCGAAAACAGGGCAGGAAAGATCATGATAGGCATTGGCGGCCAGAGAAGGAGGGAAGCGGGGGAACATTTGGACGGGGCAGGGGGCTTATGGTATACGTCTGGGTGAGGGGGATATGGTGGCATAAGTGGTAGAAGGCTACAGGAAGAGACCGAGTCCATGGAACCATGTGGCGGCTAGACAGAGAGCTGAAGGGAAGGGGATCGGAGGTGAAGACGGCCACGGGGCGGCTTTAGCGGCAGAACCACTCAAGAAGAGCCCGGGTTCATGGAACCGAAGTCGGCAGGGGAGAGTTAGGATGGCGGGGTTCGGGGTTGATGCAGGCGGGAGCGGCATCAGCGGCTGGAAGGTGCGGCAAGTACCTGGGGTTGTGGTACTGTTACCGGGCAGGGGAGTCGGTGCTCAGTCGGGGTAGTCGGGGTGGGGGCTGCGAAGGTTAAGAGCAAAGCGGTCTAACTGGGGGGTGTAGAAGCGAAAAGTCAGTGTTAGGGGGATGTGGCGGGAATGGCGGCAGGGGTTGAGGGATGAGACTGTGTCCATGGAAACCGTACGCAGGCTGGACAGATCGATGAGTGTGAGAATACAGGGGTGAAGCGTGGTGGCGGTTTTAGCGGCAGGAGCCTACTAGAGGCCCAGGATCGTGGAGCCGTAGGCCGGCGGGGAGGCTAAAGATAGCGGGGTTCGGGGTGGTCACGGTGGCGGTTTCAGCGGCTGATGTTGCGGCTAATGTCGGGTTGTGGAACTGTATCCGGGCAGGGAAGCGGTGTTCAGGCGGGGTGGGGGTTGTGGAGGGTCCAGGGCAATAGGAGTAGAGGAACGGTCCATTGGGGCGCTTAGGCATTGGCTGCGCCAGTACCTGGTACCCTAGATCATCAGTACAAACATTCCAGTAAGCAGCAGTAACACGTGAGAGCAGTGCAGAAAGCAATAACAGGTTAACAATGCAGTAGTCAAGGCGCGGTAACACAACAAAATTACACACTCTGAACAAGTGCAAATGAACATTGCACCCTGAAACTTGGTCCGTTGGGGGCGCTTAGGCATTGGCTACGCCAGTACCTGGTACCCACAGATCGTCAGTACAAACATTTCAGTAAGCAGCAGTAACAGGTACAATAGCGCAAACAGCAATAACAGGTAAACAATGCAGTAGTCAAGGTGCAGTAACTTACAACAAAATTACATACTTTAGACAAGAGCAAGCAGGCTTTGAGGTCGGAGTTTTGAACTCGAAATGAAGTGCATATGGCAGTCGACTGAATCAAGCGGATCTCCGTGAAGTCCGATGTGTGATGGTCGATGGTGGAAAAAGAACAGAGGAGGGCACTGGGGCCGTCGATGGTGGTAAAAGAACAGAGGAGGGCGTTGGGGCCTCCCACTCTTATAGGATAGGCCAATGTTGGCATATGACATCAGGGTGCCCAGCCCCCTGGGAGACTGCTAACTAGAAAAGTTTCTGTGTGGTCCTAGTGCCTGGCGGCTACAGTTCCATAGATGTGGCCTGCTGCAAGAGAGTCCCCCGACGTCAGATCTACAGTTAAGGGTGAGTAACCTATTTTTCTAGGCAAGCAGAATTAGTTAGTTGCCGTATTGGTCCTTATAAGAACCAATACAGAAACAAATGGTTTGATACCTTTTATTGGACCAACATAGATGTAACAAAACAGTGCTTAAGCTTTCAGACCAACTAAGTCCTTCCTCAGAAGCTTATGGCAGTTATTTGTAAAAACACATTCTATTAACATCCAGATCATACATAAAAAAGTAAAGAAAAAATAATTCTCATTGGTTTAAAATATCTTTTTAAAAACATAACTGAGGTTTAAATGCAAAAAATCACTTTAACTCAACTGGCTGACGTGAAGCACTCCAAGGTCAAATGTCAACAGAGGCAGATAAGGCCAGGCAGTTACAATAACTTACATTATGAAAGAGAGATAGTGTTATGAGAAAACACTCTTAATTAAACACAAGACCTTTAGATTAATCCTCACTTAAGCACATGTTAAAAATGTGATAGTATTCCATGTTAAAAACTATACAATAGAAATATTGTATCTAGGGTAACAGGAAAGTAAAAAGAAAAGTGTTTCCCTAAAGTGAACAAACAGTTTCACACATGGATCTGGGTGTTAATAGAATGTGCTTTTACAAACAACTACCATAAGCTTCCAAGGAAGGACTTGGTTGGTCCAAAAGCTTAAACACCATTTTCTTTTATTACATCTATGTTGGTACAATAAAAGGTATCAAACCATTTGTTTCTGTATCTATTTTTCTAGGGGCATCGATATGGTTCACTGTCCACACATTGGCAGACTCCTAGCAGTTCTCCAGGAGAAAGGGACAGGGCACACACTCCCATTTGGCGAACAGAGACTGGAGAACCAAGGTCCCAAAACCAGCATCCCAATGTGACTCAAGGTCCATGCAGTGCTGGGAAATGAAGGTGTGTGCTGACTTCCAGGTAGCAGCCTTGCAGCTCTCCTGAATAGGGATATCCCTGGAAGCAACCACCAAGGCAGTGGTATGTCTGGCAAAATGAGCAGTAAGCCATACAGGAGGCTCCCTACCAGACAACCTATACCAGATGTCAATGTAGGAGGTGACCCACCTGTCAATCATTTGCTCTACTGCTGGTCTGCCAGGCGTGGCTTCAGTGTAAGTGATAAACAGTTGGTGAGCCTCTCCCCGAACTTCAGCTGTGTGCTCTACATAATAAGAGTGAGCCCTCTGCATGTCCAGAGTATGGAGCATGTGGATGGCCTCCAAAGATGGGTTAGTAAAGTATACTGGCACGTTAATTACATGGTTGAGGTGATACTCCGATACAACCTTCGAGAACTACGGGTTGGAGTGAAGGATGACTGTGTCCCTGTGGAAGACCAGGTAAGGAGGCTACACCACCGAAAGCACCTGGAGCTCACTAGTACTTCTGGCTGACGTGGTGGTCACCAGTAAGGCCATCTTCCATGATAGCTGAGACATATCACACTTGTGCTTAAGTTCAAAAGGACTGCCAATGAGCACAGCCAACACCAGCAGTAAATCCCACGGTGGAGTTGGTACATGCACTGGAGGGAGTAGGTGGTCCAGGCCCTTGAAAAAGCACCCGACCACCATCTCCTGGCCCACCGTCGGCTTACCAGCCTGCACCTGGTAAGCAGAGACAGCTGCCAGGTGCACTTTAAGTATCGTCACCGGCAGCCCTAACTCAGTGAGGGACCAGAAGCAATCCAAGAGGCTAGCCACATAGCAGCCGAGGGGATCAAGCTCCTTACCCTGACATCAAATGGAAAATTTATTTGATTCAAGGGCTTAGCATCTGCGAGTCAACTCTTTTCAGGAGGCCTCCAAAATGTGGAGCCCATTATCTGAGAGACTCAAGGCCTGAAACTCTAGCCACTCAGGAACCAGTCCATGACGTGCAGGAACTGCAGGTCCGGGTACAGGACCATCCCCCTAAAGTCTGGTCAGCAGATCCAGGTGAAGAGACAACTGCCACGGGGGTCTGCTGCTGAGGCTGAGGAGATCAGAGCACCTGAACTGCTGTGGCCAGTCTGTAGCTATCAGGATCATCCATGACTTGTCCTTCCTTGTGGATCAAGGGGAAGGGAGGAGGTGTGCATGAGCCTGGGGCCCAGTGCCTCGCAAAGGCATCCACCAACAGTGTCCCAGATCATGGGGAAGGGGGCACAAAGTAGCCTCAGTTTGGCATTCTCCCAGGAGGCAAACATGTTTACTACAGGAGTGCCCCACTGGGAGAACAGGTGATTCACCAACTACTGATACAGGGACCACTTGTGCAATGTCTCTCCTACCCAGTTGAGAGCATCCGCCAACTGATTGTTCTCTCCTGCAACTTGAATTGCCAAAAGATCTGCACCCAGGCTGCCCATGAAGGTTCAGATGTGGAGAGCATCTGAACACAAGGGAAGGGATTGAGTTCTGCCCTGCCTCTTCAGACAAAACATGTTTGTGCTGTTGTCTGTCTGGACCTGCACAACCTGACCCCTGACTAGAAGAGCGAATTCTGTTAACGCCAGACACACTGCACGGTGCTCCAATGGGTTTATGCAGTGACGTGATTCCCAGGGTGACTAGAACTCATGGGCCCTTTGGTCTCCCACGTGCGCTCCCCACTACACCAGAGAAGTGTCCATCATGAGCTCGATGGTCGGTGCTGGGTGGACAAATAGGATTCCTTCCTCCAGGTGTTCTGGGATCAACCACCAATGGACAGCGTCCCATATCGGCTGGCTCACTGTAATTGACTGGTCTAACTGGCCTAGGCACTGGGACCACTGATGGCCCAACTCCTACTGCAGGTGGCGCATCCACCAGTGGGCCCAAATGACCATGCTGGTGCAGGATGCCATGTACCCAAGCAGCCTGCATGGTGACTTTTAAAGTCAGGACAAAAACGGAAAAAAAACCACACAAAAACCAAAGTCATGGACTTCAGAAAAACAGACTTCACAAACAATCATCAAAGAAAAGCTTGGTAACATTAAAAGAGCAAGGGATGTGGAAGGATACTGGGCTCAGCTAAAAACCACCATTCTACAAACAGCAAACCAATGTATCAAAACAGTGAGTAAAGCAAAGAAAAAAAAAAAACACTCTAGTATTTCAAAGAAGTCTCAAACAAGGTGAGAGAAAAACGAAGTGCATACAGAATATACAAAAAGACAGGCTCCAACAAGGACAAGGAAGACTACACACAGAAACAGAAGGAAGCTGATAAAGAGATCAGAGCTGCAAAGTCAAAGACAGAAGAGAAAAATCGCCAAGGAAGTCAAGCATGGAGACAGAACATTCTACAGGTACGTCAGAGAAAAGAGGAAGAAAACAAATGGCATTGTCAGACTCGCAAAGGAAGGAGAAGGGTTAGCCAAAGATGACAAGGATAAGGCAGAAGTCCTAAACAGTTATTTCTGCTCGGTATTCACCAAAGAGCAAGATGGCTGCAGACCTACCAGTAAGGAACATAGTAAAGGAGGCACTGAAGTAGAAGCAGGTTCCTTTACAGAGGAAGATGTCCGAAAGGAACTGGAAAAAATAAATACAAATAAGGCCATGGGACTGGATGGGATACATCTCAGGTTGCTGAAGGAGCTAAGGGAAAAACTGCCAGCTCCGCTGGCTGACCTTTTCAACTTAACTGTTGAAATGGGCAAAGTCCCACAGGATTGGAAGCAGGCAACAGTTATACCACTACATAAAAGTGGGAGCAAGGAGAGCACATGCAACTACAGACCAGCAAGCCTCACCTATATAGTGGGAAAAATGATGGAAACACTCCTCAGAGGAAAAGAGCAAATTAGACACGAAACAGCATGGCTTTACTGAGGAAAAGTCATGCCAAACAAATCTCATAGACTTTTTCACTGGGTAACAAAAATAGTGGACCAGGGAGGAGTGGTAGATATAGTATACCTTGACTTCAGTAAGGCATTCGATTCTGTACCACACAGAAGGTTACTAAACAAGTTAGACAGCATGGGAACAGATAAGCGGGTGGTAAACTGGATAAAGAGCTGGCTTACTGGAAGGACCCAGAGGGTTCTGGTAAATGGAACACTATCAGAGGCAAACAACGTAACTAGTGAGTGCTTCAAGGATAAGTACTGGGACCATTATTGTTTAATATCTTTATTAGCGATTTCAGAAGGACTAGAGGGGAAGATAAGTCTGTTCGCAGATGACACAAAGTTAGGAAATAGGGTGGATACTCCAGGGGGAGTGGAAAGAATGAAGACAGACATTATGGCCCTAGAAAAGTGGTCGAAAACATGGCCAATAAGTTTCAATGCCAAGGAGTGCAAAGTCATGCACATTGGTAGGACAAACCCAGGAGGCCAGTACTGCTTGGGAGGACTGAAACTGGAAACATCCACACAGGAAAGAGATTTGGGAAGCATCATGACTAGTTATCTAAAAATGTCAAAACAATGTCAGAAGGCAGCACTGAGAGCAAATGGGATGTTGGGATGCATAGGCAGGGGGATTACCAGCAGAAAAAGAGAGGTCATCCTGCCACTCTGTAGACAACTGGTGAGACCGCACCTGGGGTACAGCCTACAGTTCTGGAGACCCCACCTTAAAAAATATATAAACAGACTGGAGAAAGTATAGAGAACAGCAACAAAAATGATACATGGGCTGCACAACAAATGCTATGAAGAACGCTTGCACAACTTAAATATGTACTCCCTGGAGCAGTGGAGGGAGAAGGGGGACATGACAGAGACCTTCAAATTCCAAAAAGGTATAAACAAAGTACAGGTTCAGGACCTGTTCCATAGCAAGAAACACTCAAGAGCAAAGGGGCACTGCATAAAGTTGGAGGGGGGCCAATTCAGAAGCAACACACGAAAGTTCTTATTTACTGAGAGGGTGGTGGATGCATAGAACTTACTTCCACGGGAAGTGGTGAGATCCTTTAAACACACGTGGGATGTGCTCAAGGGCAAAATAACACTGAATAGCCGCTAATGGGAGGGGGTAGGATCATGGGCAGACCAGGTGGGCCAGATGAAAAAATTACTCCCCTTAGTAATTGTGTTTCTTCTAATGGAGTCTTGCTGTATTCTGACATATGCAGTTAGCCCGAGCACTTGAACTGCCCCGGAGAGGAAAGAGATAACTCTATGCAGGAAGCATAGAATGTTGAGCTCGAGCTCAGTTGCAAACCTCTGTCAGAAGTGCTTCAAAGTGTAACCGTCAGATTCTTACGAGCTACTACTAACTAACTATACTGCTATAGTGGAAACTGTAAAGGAACATAAGCCAACAGGCAACAGATTGGGTCCCCCAAAAGACTCAAGTCGAGAACCTAAGATAAATAACCAGGTAGTGAACCAACATTTAACTATAAAAGACAACATAACAATAACCCACCTCCCCTTCTAGAAAGGATGGATGCCAAGTACACCTCTGAGGTGCAACACTGTACCTGCCAGCCCACTTCCCAAAAACAGGTTCTGAGAGGGGAGGCAGGGAGAGAGGTCAGAATACTGCAAGACTCTATTAGAAGAAACACAATTACTAAGGTGAGTTATTTTTTCTTCAAACAACATGAAGTCTTGCTGTATTCTGACATATGCAGACTACCAAGCAGTACCGCCATGGAGGGGGGTACCAAACCTATTTTGGGAATAAGCTCTGCAGTACTGCTGTTCCAAACCAAGCATCACTTCTAGCCTGGATATACAGAGAGTAATGCTTGATGAAAGTATGGACAGTTTTCCAGGTGGCTGCTTTGCATATCTCTAGTAAAGGTATGTCCCTGGAGGCAGCCAGGAAAGCAGCTGTACCTCTAGTCGAATGAGCCCTCAGGGCTGAGGGAGGTGTTTTGCCTAACTTGTCATAGCAGAACTGTATACAAGAGACAATCCACCTGGCAATAGTTCTCTTAGTAGCAGGCCTACCTTTCCCCACTTCACCATACGTGAGAAACAATTGGAGACATTCATTCCTATGTACCTTAGTATGCTCAATGTAGTAACTAAGTGCCCTATTAACATCCAAACTATGTAATCTTCTTTCTCCTGAAGAATGATCAGTGAAAAACACAGAAAGAGACATGGACTGGTTCAGATGAAAATCTGAGACCGCTTTTGGGTAAGAACCTCCTATTGGTTCTGAGGACCACCTTATCTCTATGGAATGAGATAAAATCTGGCTCCACTGACAGGGCTTGCAATTCATTAATACGCCTGGCAGAAGTGATAGCTATCAGGAACACAGTTTTCCAGGTCAAATACTTGAGTTCGGCTGGCTGAAGCCAGAGGCTCAAAAGGGGGTTGCACGAGCTGAGCAATGCAAACATTAAGATCCCAAGCAGGGGTAGGGTCCCTAAAGGGAGGGTTGGTATGAACCAAACCTTTAAAGAACTTACAGAAGACAGGGTGAGATGCCAGAGAAGAAGCCTTCCCTGCTGACAGGAATGCAGATACAGCTGCTAAATGAACTTTTAAAGTGTCTGGCCTGAGGCCTAGGCCATTAAGATGAACCATGTAATCCAGAACTGTAGCCAGATCAGCAGTATCCGGTAAAATATCCTTATGGGAACACCAAATGCTGAATCTCTTCCATTTGAAATTATAAGTTTTTCTGGTGGCAGGTTTTCAAGAGGCCTTGAGAACATCCAACACCCCCCTGGGACAGGTGCAGACCTGCATACTTTAACTCTTCAAGAACCAGGCCTTGAGGTTGAGAGACTGAAGGTTGTGGTACCAGATTCTTCCCTGAGAGCAGGTTAGCAGATTGTGCCTCTTGGGGAGAGATAGGGGAAGATGGACTGCTAAGGACAACAACAGAGGATACCAAGGCTGTCTGGCCCAGTCTGGAGCAATCAGGATCACCATGCATGGTTACGACCAGATCTTGACCACGACCCTGAATAACAGGGGAAAAGGAGGGAAGGCATAAAGGAATTTTCTACCACAATACAGAACCAGAGCATCCAGGGGAACTGTGCCCAGGACTGGAGGCCTGCAACAGAAGAGAGGAAGTTGATGATTGTCTGGGGCTGAAAAGAGATCTATCTCTGGAGTGCCCCACCTGGAGAAGATTACTTTCAGTATGAAGGGGTCTAGGGCCCATTCGTGGTGGCCCTGAGATATTCTGCTCATGGAATCTGCTAGCACATTGTCCGGTCTCTGGTAGATGGACTGCAACCAGTGATGCTTGTAGGGCATAAGCCAGAGACCATATCTTCATGGCTTCCATGCACAAGGCCGTAGACCAAGTGCCTCCCTGCTTGTTGATGTACCACATGATGGTGGTGTTATCTGTCCTGGCCTGAACCACTTTGTTCCTCACTGAGTCCGAGAAGCTTAGAAGACCAGGAATACTGCCCTGAGTTCCAGAAGACTGATATGAAGTACAGACTCCTGAGGAGACCAAATGCCTTGTGCTGTAAGGGCTCCCAGGTGGGCTCCCCAACCCAGGAGGGAATTTTTATCTGTGGTTAGTACCACTGAATGAGTCTGACTGATGAATGGGACTCCTTGTCTGAGATTTTCCTGATCCAACCACCACTGGAGAGCTTGGACCAGAGTCTGAGTCACTGCAATCAATTTGGTTAAAGGATCTTTTTTCTGGGACCAAAAGGACCTCAGGTGGAACTGAATGTCCCTCATTTGAAATCTGGCTCCCTGTACCACTGCAGTGGAAGGTACCATGTGGCCCAGGAGCTGAAGAAAATGTCTTGCTGGTCGAGACACCAGAAGGCAGAAAGAAGAAGCAAGATCTGTAAGGGCCTTCACCCTTGCTAAGGGGAGAAAAGCCTTTGCCGGTACAGTATTCAACTCTACCCCTATGAAGGTGAGGAGCTGCACTGCTTGAAGAACTGACTTTGTCAGGTTGAGAAGAAAACCTACAGAAGTGAGCAGCTGTTGAGTAACTTGTAGGTCTGACTTGACTTGGTCTGAAGACTGCCCCACAATGAGCCAGTCGTCCAGGTATGAGAACATGGAGATCCCCTGCCTCCTGAGGAAGGCCATTACTACTGCTAGGCATTTTGTGAACACCCTTGGAGCTGATGTTAGGCCGATGAACATTGCTCTGAACTGATAATGGCCTGAAGGCAACTCGAACCTGAGGTACTTTCTGTTGGAGGACCTGATGGGGATGTGAAAGTAGGCATCCTTGAGGTCCAGGGAAGCTAGCCAATCCCCTGGTCTTAGAGAGGGAAGAATTACTCCCAGAGTCACCATTCTGAATTTTAGTTTTAAGATGTGCTTGTTTAGATATTTTAGGTCTAGGATGGGCCGCCACTCCCCTGTCTTTTTTGGGGTAAGGAACTATCTGGAATACAAACCTTTGCCCCTATGCTGAGTAGGAACTCTCTCTACAGCCCTGAGGGTTAGCAGAGAGGAAACCTCTGCCTCTAAAGCAGTGGTCTCGGAAAGGTTTGCAGGTGGAAAGAATCTGGCCCTCAATTTTGGGAACTTTGTAAAACTAAGGGCCAGCCCCTGGCTTACTACCTCCAGGACTCACTTGTCTGAGGTAACAGACTTCCAGGCCTGGAAACATTAAGCCAGCCTGCATCCTACTGGGATTTCGGAGTCAACCCGGGCTGACACATTAGGGTGTCTGCTTGGCAGGAACCTTGGACTGAGAGGAGGATGCAGCCCTGCTCATCCTTCCCTCCTACCTCTCCCTCTGAAGAACCCCCTCTGTGTAAAGGAAGAGGAGGCCTGCGCTTGGTAGAAAGGCCTGTGAAAAGGCCTGCCCCTAGACTGCTGCTTCTGAGGAGTTGCCTGCCTTTCCTTGGCCTGTGTACTTCTGTAGGTGGTCTGATACTTGTCCATTTTCTTCATGTAATTCTCTGTCTGCTCCCCAAACAGAGAATTACCCACCACAGGGAAATCCATGGCCTTAGCCTGGGTGTCCTGTGAGAGGTTAGTACATCTGAGCCAAGCAAACCTCCTAAGAGACACAGATGTAGTCATGACTCGTGATGCCACATCATTCAAGTCGACAGCAGCATGGAACTGCATTTGGATGCCTCAATCCCATCAGTAGCCACCTCCTACAGCTCCTTTGCTAGCTGGGGGGAAGCCTGTTTAGCCAGCTACAGAACGGTATCCCATGTAGACTTCTGGTACCTGGCTTCGTAGGCCATGTAATTAGCCTGCCTGAGTCCCAAGCATGATGCCAAGTACTGTTTTTGGCCATAGCATCAATCTTCCTAGAGTCTTTATCTGTGAAGCGAGGGGTCTGTTAGCCTTGTCACAGGCTGCAGCCTGCAATACCTCAACACGGCTACATTGTTGGAACAAAAACTCTGTACCTGAGCCTGAAAGCATACATCTCCTGTCCATTCTTTTATCAACAGGAGGTAAAGAATTTGGAGTTTGCAAATTTTTTTGTGTCTGTTTCCCCAAGGATTTATGGATGGGAAAAGACAACCTGTTGGACTCTGGGATGTCCATCATCTCCACAAAGTCAGGCTCCTCTTGTTCCTCGACAGCTTCAACCAAGGGAAGCTGGAGGGTATCAGCCACCTTCTTGTAGAACAAATAGTGGGACGGGCACTCAGAAAGCCTGGGAGGGGAAACGTTCGAAGGCCTGTGTGGGAAGATGTCCGGTTCAGTGGGCTCATCCAGACCTTCATCACCATTATCGTCAACATCATCTTGTTCTATCTCCCCTTCCCACTCCAGTTCATAAAATTCATCCAGAATATATTCCAGAACCGGTGGAACCGAACGAACCGAGCGCCTACCGAGAGGCACCAGATCGGACGGAACCGGATGGAGCGATTCCACAATACTTATCGCTCTGGCTATTTCTTCAGCGGTTGGATTATGCGGCTCTGGATCCGAACCGGCTGATTTCCTTTTGTGTTTCGACAGAACCGACCCCTCAGGGTCGGATCTCCTCTTGCTCAAGGGAGTATCGCCCAGGTTAGTGGGCACTCCCTCAGGTTCGGTAGGAACCGAACCAGGCTGGCCATCCAGATTAGCAGACTTCTCAGCCTCCTTTTCCCTGAGCCTACCCAACCTCTTTTCTAGTGTGGCATTTGGAACATTTTTTTCAAATTTGGCAGTCTGAATCAAAGTGGCCAAACCCTAGACAATAAACACAAATAGTGTGAGGGTCTGCCTTAGCAAAGGCATCCCCACATTCACCATAGTGTTGAAACCCAGTGAGCCCAGTTTTTTGGGGGGGCTTCTCAGACATGGCCAGACTACAAAACTTACCCTTTACAGCTTAATTGCCAGGTAAGACACTCCTATCGGTTACCAACCATGTTACGGGTCATGGAAAAAAACGTGTAAAATTACGTTTTTTTTTTTTTAACTGATAGGAACAGGTTATCTCACACTACACCGAAGAACTGAAAGAAACCCTTCAAACAATCGGTTCCGAACCGGACCAATCCAAAGGTTTTACAATTTCCACAGAATATTTTACTTCAACAATACAGTCCACTCCCTACTACCACTTATTGTACTGCAGACAGGGATCTGAAAACGAAAAAACAACAAATCGGTTGAATAAACCGATGGATTCTTAACCGAACCGACCGTAGTGAAGCAGCAATCTCCGGAGCGACTGAACAGTTAGGCGGAGTAAAGAATCTGACGGTTACACTTTGAAGCACTGCAGACAGAGGTTTGAAACCGAGCTCGAGCTCAACGTTCTATGCTTCCTGTATAGAGTTAACTCTGTCCTCTCCGGAGCAGTTTATGTGCTGGGGCTAACTGCATATGTCAGAATGCAGCAAGACTTCATGTTGTTTGAAGGGCCCCTTCTGCCGTCAACTTCTATGTTTCTATGTAATCCCGGGCAGGGCACTAGAGCCCAACGTGAAAAGATTGGGCAATGGAGGTAAGATCCAGTGCCTGGTCCACAGGGTGGCAGGCCCTAGCTTGCAGGAACTCTACTTCTGCCTGAATTAACTTGATCACCTGCTTAAGTACCAGCTTGGACTTGTTTGAGTTGACAAACAGGCCCAACTCTTGGAAAGTCTGGAGAGCCAGCTCTCTGGACCTCTCCACATCCTCCCTGGATGTACCGGTTAACAGCCAGTCATCCACGTAGGGGTACAGTACATATTGGCCCCTAGGTGCTGCAGGTATGCTACCACCACAGCCATGCACTCAGTGAAGATTCTCGGTGCCGAGGAGAGGACAAAGGGCATGACCTGGAACTGGTACAGGACCGCTTCCGCTCGGATCTGAAGGTACCAGCGGTGGGACTGATGGAATGGGATATGACGAAACATCTGGAGGCCTACGGAGCAGATCCACATGTTCTGCTCCAGTGACATAATGATCTGATTCAGAGTGACCATCCGGAACTTGCATTTCCGCATGAACTGGTTCAGATTGTGCAGATCCAGTATGGGGTGCCAGTCCCCCCCCCCCATCCATTTTGGAACCAGAAAATACCTGGAAACTTAACCATGGTTGGCCAAGGCATCCTTGACACAGGCTGTTGCTCCTTTTACAAAGAGGTAAGTAATGTCCTCCTGAAGGGCAGACAGCATGTCCTTCGACACCCTGGACTCCTGAGGCGCGTGGAGGCAGTAAAGCAGGATAGCCTCAAAGTCCAGAAGCAACCCTCTGCCCTCTCTGTCCAACACCCACTTGTCCATTGTGATAGCGGACCAGTGTTACAAGAAGTGATGTAGCTGACCTCCGTCAGGTAATGCAGACAGGGACAGTATGGGTGGAGGGATGACACCCTGACCTGTCACTGGGCAGCTTTTGAGGGGGCACCAGCATCTGTGGCCAGAGAAGCACCACCAGCCCTGCCCCCCTTTCTTAGGGCCCAGGCGTGCCTGGCCTGGTACAGCCCCTGCTGGGGGCTGCTGCTAAGGAAACTGTAGCTGAAAGTACCAGTACTGGAAAGCCTGTTTCTTAGGCTTCTTTTTTGGGTCCTACTAGAATTATGCTACAGAATCCAAGGTGGCACTGGACTTCTCAATACGGGTGAGCTATCCTTCCATCCATGGCCAAAAAGGTTGGTCCTCAAGAAAGGGATATCATCCAACTTGTGCTGGGTATCCACTGTGAAGGTGGACAGACCCAGTCAGGCCTGCAACGCATGGAGATAGCTGCTGCTATGGCACAGGCACACAAGTTGCCCATGTCCAAGGCTGTCTGGAGCTGGTGTTTAGCCAGCAATTGACCCTGGTCTCTGACGACCATCAACGCCAGTGGCTGATCAGCAAGGAGGTGAGGGAGGATTGTACCAAAGGCTCCCTTTAGGGAGTGACTGATGTTGGCCATCATCATGGCATAACTAGCCTGACAGAGACCCAAAGACGCTGCAGCATACACCTTTTTAGCAGCTGGTCTATCTTACGGGACTCCTTGTCTGAAGGCTTGTCCACGTCCCCCTGCTGTCCAGACTTACAGAACACTGAATCCATGACGAGTCCCGCTGCAGAGGGGTGGTGCAAGAACCCAGAAAGGGACCCAGTAGGGAATGCATACTTGCGGACCATACGAGCAGAGGGTGCCACACTGGATGCTCCCAAAGCTCCAGGGCCACTCCCAAAATGACTTCAATGATGGGAAAGGCAACCCCCCCGGGAATCATCCTGGTTCAAATGTCTGTAAAAGTGTACTTAGCCCTTTTTTGGACTGCCTCTAGCAGAACCAACATGGACTCCAAAATTAGGTAAAGGACACCCGGCAATGCTCGGTGGACAGCTCCTTGATGAACCCTGGCCAAGGATCCCAGAGGAGGCCATGGCCTTCTGATCAGAGTCGTCTGAGGGCTCCTTGAAAATGGTCCTCAACCACTGCTTACCATGGACCACCCGGACGTCCTCCCCCAGGGTGACCTGCACTGACAGCAGGCCTGGTAAGCCGGTGCCCAAGCGGGCACCCTTAGTCAGAACAGCCTACTTCAGGTGCGGTGGTGGCAGCTCCACCCATAGAGGTGGACAAGCAATTGTGCGAAGCACCTGTGTAGTGTGGACCGGTATGGGCACCACTGGTGGCTACTGGGGGACAAGAGGTCCAGGAGGTAGAGCTCTACCCTGCCCCGCAATGGCCCACTGTTGCCAGAAGAGCACCTCATAGAAAAGGTGCAGTCTGCGATAGTGCCTCTCCTCACCTGAGGATGAGGAGCATCGATGGTAACACCTCCTGGTCGAGGGGGATCAAGAACGGGAACGCCTTGACTGAGATCTCAACCGTCAACCAGATGATTGACGGTGAGAGAAACATTTTGGCTGACTGTGGTATACCACGTGCCTGCCCACATCAAGCAGCATGGGTATGGATGGTTCAACCGCTGATGGAGGCAGCTCCTACCAAAGACCGGACGAGGATGCCGACTGGATCACATACTCCTGATTGAGGACCAGGAGCACAAGATCAAATCCTCAATCTCATCCAAAACTAGTCAACAGGCTTGAGAAAAATTTCTGTGGCCTGCTCGAGCAGAGTAAAGTTGACTGGCTTGAGGGGAGTACCAAACAGCCTTTGACCTGCCTGTCGACCGAGGGACGCTCGACCACCATTATGTGGTCAGGCGTGTCAAGAGACCGAGAGGACAGCATTCTCTCCCGGTCCCACGAACAGCACCAGCAGTGCTTGTGCTTAGTGCCACGGTGGGCTGGGCTCCCCTCCCTGGGTCTGAAGGGCCAAAGAAATGTCCCAGAAGCCTCGAATGTATAACCCTCCAGTGTTGGCCCCTGCCTGGAACAGCACCAAGACTGAGAAGGTGCCTGCAGCGGCAACCGCTGCTTCCACTTCAAGGGTTGTCAGCTGCTGGGCAGACCCGGCCACAGCCAAGGCCTTCTGGCAGCCATTAGGGCTGTCCTTCAGATTCCATTCTGCAGACCAACCCAGCGAGAGCTGGAGCTTCCTGTCCTCCAGGACTAAGGAAGTATGCTAAGACAAAGGCCACACCTGGACACATTGAGTTGTGCGCCCAGGCAGTACATGCAGGTATCATGCGGGTCGGTGGCTGGCATCTTCTGCTGGCACTGAACAAAGAATTTGAACCTGAACCCCGGCTTCCACTGCTCCATCGAAGATCGACAAGGAGAGTGAAAGAAACCGAGGAAATAACTTGAGTAAGTTTAGAAAACTCAAAGACAAAGTTTGCCAATGATGCACTAATCCTAAGCTGCAGCCGCAAAGGAGGTGGACTGTTCTTCCAGCAGAAAGCAAGATCTGATGTCAAAGAACGGAGTCGAGGGATATACTGCCCAGGTTGTGGGGGGAGCTTCAAGATGTGTGGCCAATCAGACTGTTCAAGAGGAGCTGCCAGAGTGTGGTTAAGTGAACCATATCCACACCCCTAGAAGCACCATTACAAAACTTACTATCCTTTCCAGAAAAACAAAAATTAGAAACCATCACTCATTAGGGAAAAGAACGCAGCATTACTAAACTTAGTGTCCTTCCCAGAAAAAAAAAAAAAGATTGTCAGAATCTAAAATATAAAACAAAGTTCATTTCTGGAAGTTATTACCTGCAGAGCTGAATGTATTGTAATGCTACGATTCATTTTAAGACTAATAAGGACTGTTGAATATTATAAAAGCAGGAACAAGATCAATAAGATTTGGCTGGTGCCAACAAGGCTCCTGATGGGTGCTGTCAGTCAGTGGCTGTGGCCCAGGGGCAGGTGCTTTACCCTACTCAGTATGCTGGGTTGGAGCGTGCACGGCAATGTGAACCGTGTGTGTGTGTGTGTTAGGGAGAGTGGAGATCTGAGATTGAGTACTGAGAGAAGGAAGGACAGTGAGAGAGGGAGAGTTGGGCAGCAGAGCCAGAATCACTCTCACCTGGGGTTACAGCGAAGTGCATGCTGTCATTCCCCCTTAGTCTGATCTGCCACGCTAGTGCACTGTAGGCTGGAAGTGACAGAGAGGACCAAACTGACTGGTAGCATTAGCAGCACTGCAGCAGAGGGGGTCATATTGTTTTTTATTCCCCGAGAGTATGAGTCGGGTATCAGACCCGTCAAGTAGTTTGAGGGAGAGGGACAGATTTTTTGTAATTCTCTGATGGTCATGCACTGAATCTGTTACGGTAGCTGGGGCAGGGTGACATATTTATTTATTCCCTGAAGGGCCGGTTCAGGCCCTGGACTCATCAGGTAACTTTTTGCTGCTCGTTTTCTTTCCATTAATGAAGACAACATTACTGTAGCCGAGGCCAGCTCATAACTTCTTGCACTGGCAATGTTTAATGTAATACAGTGTAAGCATGCATGGCATCTGATAGGCTCGAAATAATATCTCCTTGCAAGTAAGCATGGTGAAAAGACTAAAACAGTTTTTATTCAGATTGAGTTTTTTTTGTAAATTTCCTCTCCCTGGCCCCCTCTTTCTCCAACAACAGATTTCCCTTTGTCTTCCCAGTCCCTGGGCAACCTATTTGGATTGACTGGAAGAAAAATTTACCCACCTTAATAACTGTGTTTCTTCTAATGGAGTCTTGCTGTATTCTGACAATTGCAGTTAGCCCCAGAACTTGAACTGCTCCGGAGAGGAAAGAGTTAAACTTCTATGCAAGGCATAGAATGTTGAGCTCGAGCTCAGTTCAAACCTCTGTCTGCTGCACTGGCCAGTGTAACCGTCAGATTCTTACAAGCTAATACTAACTGACTACACCTGCTATTGGTGGAAATTGTAAAACTACTAGCCAAAAAGGCAACCAAATGTTTTGGGTCCCCCCCAAAGACTCAAGTCGAGAACTCCAAAACAAAAACCAGGCAGTGAACAATAAATCAATAACAACAAAACAAAATGCACCCACCCCCTACCAACGAGAAGTACTCACTACACCTCTGAGGTGCACACTGCACTGCTAGCCCACTTCCCAAAAACAGGTTCTGAGAGGGAGGTGGGAGATCAGAATACAGCAAGACTCCATTAGAAGAAACACAATTACTAAGGTGAGTAATTTTTTCTTCAAACAATATGAAGTCTTGCTGTATTCTGACAACTGCAGACTACCAAGCAGTACCTCCATGGAGGAGGGTACCGAACCTATTTTGGGAATAGGCTCTGCAGTACTGCTGTACCAAACCTAGCTCACTCCTAACCTGGATATCCAGAGTAGTGCTTGGTGAATGTATGGACTGTTTTCCAGGTGGCTGCTTTGCATATCTTTAGTAAAGGTATATCTCTGGCAGCAGCCAGAGAAGCAGCTATACCTCTAGTCGAATGAGCCCTCAGGCCTGAGGGGGGTATTTTGCCTAGCTTCTCATAGCAGAATTGTATACAAGAGACAATCCACCTGGCAATAGTTGTTTCAGTAGCAGGTCTACCCTTTCCCACTTCACCATAAGTGAGAAACAACTGAGAACAGTCAGACCTGAGTGCCTTAGTATGCTCAATGTAGTAGCTAAGAGCCCTTTTAACATCCAAGCTGTGTAATCTTCTCTCTCCTGAAGAAGAATGATCAGTGAAGAACACAGGAAGAGACATGGATTGGTTCAGATGAAAATCTGAGACCACTTTGGGTAAGAACTTCCTATTGGTTCCGAGGACCACCTTATCTCTGTGGAATGAGATAAAATCAGGCTCCACTGACAGAGCTTGTAATTCACTGATACGCCTGGCAGAAGTAATAGCTACCAGGAACACAGCTTTCCAGCCAGGTACTTAAGTTCTGCTGAGGCCAACGGCTCAAAAGGTGGTTGCATAAGCTGAGCAATGCAAATATTAAGGTCCCAAACAGGAGTAGGATCTTTAAAGGGGGTGTTGGTGTGAAGCAACCCTTTAAAAAATGTACAGAAAACAGGATGGGATGCAAGTGAGGAGGGCTTCCCAACTGACAGAAATGCAGAAACAGCTGACAAGTGTACTTTCAGGGTAGCTGGTCTGAGGCCTAAGCCATTAAGATGAATCATATAATCCAGAACTGTAGCCAAGTCAGCAGAATCTGGGGATATGTGTTTATTAGAACACAGAATGCTAAATCTTTTCCATTTGGAGTTAAAACATTTTTCTGGTGGCAGGCTTTTGAGAGGCTTTGAGAATGTCTAGAACCCCTGAGACAGATCCAGACTTGCATATTCTAGCTCTTCAAAAGCCATGCCTTGAGGTTGAGAGACCAAAGGTTGGGTACCAAATCCTCCCCTGAGAGGAAGTTAACAGATTGTGATGCTTGGGAAGAGCTAGAGGGAGATGGACTGCCAGTGACAGTAAGAGAGGATACCAAGGCTGTCTGGCCCAGTCTGGAGCAATCAGGATCACTTTGCAAGATTGTGACCTTATCTTGACCAGAACTTTGAATAATAGAGGAAAGGGGGGAAAGGCATACAGAAAGATCCCCCCTGCCAATCCAGAAGTAGAGCATCCAGGGGGGCTAAGCCCAATACTGGGGGGTCTACAACAGAAGAGAGGAAGCTGGTGATTGTCTGGGGCTGCAAAGAAGTCTATATCTGGAGTGCCCCATCTCGAGAAAATTATTTTCAACACTACGGGATCCAGGGCCCATTAGTGATGGCCCTGAGAAATCCTGCTCAATGCATCTGTTAGCACATTGTCCTTCCCTGGAAGGTGGACTGCTAACAGGGATGCCTGAAGAGAAAAAGCCAGGGACCACAATTTCATGGCTTCCATGCACAAGGCCGTAGACTGAGTGCCTCCCTGCTTGTTGATATACCACATGGTGGTGGTGGTGTCCGTTCTGACATGAACCACCTTGTTCTGTACTGATTCTGAGAAGGTTTGTAGAGCCAGGTACACTGCCCTGAGCTCTAGAAGATTGATGTGGAGAAGTGACTCCTGGGGGGACCACACTCCCTGTGCTGTGAGGGCTCCCAAGTGAGCTCCCCATCCCAGGAGAGATGCATCTGTGGTGAGAAACACAGAATGAGACTGAGTGATGAATGGAACTCCTCGTCTGAGATTGTCCTGATCCAGCCACCACTGTAGAGCCTGGATCAGAGTCTGAGTCACTGGAATTAGTTTGGTTGGAGAGTCTTTCTTTTGGGACCAAAAGGCCCTCAAGTGGAACTGAATGTCCCTCATCTGAAATCTGGCACCTTGCACCACTGCAGTGGAGACTGCCATGTGACCTAGGAGCTGAAGGAAATGCCTTGCTGGTCAAGAGACCGGAAGGTGAAAAGAAGAAGCCAGATCCGTAAGGGCCTTTGCCCTTGCTAGAGGGAGGAAGGCTCTTGCTTGCACAGTGTCCAACTCTACCCCTATGAAGGTGAGAAGTTGCAATGGTTCGAAAACTGACTTTGGAAGATTGGGGAGGAATCCGAGGGAAGTAAGCAATTGATGGATCACTTGCAGGTGTGACCTGACTTGGTCCGGAGACTGCCCCACAATGAGCCAGTCGTCCAGGTACGGAAAAATTGAGATTTTTTTGTCTCCTTAGAAAGGCTACTACTACTGCTAGGCATTTTGTAAATACCCTTGGAGCTGATGTTAGCCCGAAGGGCATTGCTCTGAATTGTAATGGTCTGAAGGCAACTGGAACCTGAGGTACTTTCTATGGGAGCACCTGATGGAAATGTGAAAGTAGGCATCCTTGAGGTCCAGGGAGGCTAACCAATCCCCTGGCCTCAGTGAGGGAAGAATTATTCCCAGAGTCACCATTTTGAATTTTGGCTTGAGTAGATGCTTGTTTAAGTATCTTAGATCTAGGATGGGCCGCCACTCCCCTGTCTTTTCCGGGGTAAGGAAGTATTTTGAATATAGACCTTTGTCGCTGTGTACAGTAGGGACTCTCTCTATAGCCTTGAGAGCTAGAAGAGAGGAAACCTCTGCCTCTAGGCAATGGTTTTGAGAATGTTTGCAGGTGGAAAAGACCTGACCCTCAGCTTTGGGAATCTTTTGAAGCTGAGGGCCAGTCCCTGGCTTACTACCTCCAGGACCCATTTGTCTAAGATAACAGGCTTCCAGGCCTGGAAGTAGTAAGCCAGCCTGCCTCCTACTGGATGGGGGGAGTCGACCCGGGCTGACACATCAGGGTGTCTGCTTGGCAGGAGCCTTAAGCTGAGAGGTGGATGCAGCTCTGCTCATCCCCCTTCTGCCTCTCCCTCTGAAGAACCCCCTCTGAGAGAAGGGAGAAGAGGCCTGTGCTTGTTAAAAAGGCCTGTGAAAAGGCCTGCCCCTAGCTTGCTGCTTCTGAAGAGTTGCCTGCCTTTCCTTGGCCTGTGCACTCCTATGGGTGATCCTGTACTCATCCAGCTTTTCATGTAATTCTCTGTCTGCTCCCCAAACAGAGAATTACCAACCACAGGGAAATCCATGGCCTTAACCTAGGTATCCTGTGATAGGCTAGTACATCTGAGCCAAGCCATTCTCCGAAGAGCCACAAATTTAGCCATGACTCGAGATGACAAATCATTGGAGTCCACAGCAGCATGGAATTGGATCTTTGATGCCTCTATCCCATCAGCAGCCACCTCCTCCAGCTCCTTGGCTAGCTGGGAGGAAGCCTATTTAGCCAGCTCCTGAACAGTATACCATCTGGACTTCTGGTATCTAGCTGTACAGGCCATGTAATTAGCCTGCCTGAGTCCTAAAGAGGATGCCAAGTACTGCTTTTTTGCCATGGCATCTATCTTCCTGGAATCCTTATCTGGGGGGTGTGATGCCAAGGGTATGTTAGCCTTATCACAGGCAGCAGCCTGCACAACCCCAACATGGCTCCATTGCTGATGCAGGAATTCCGTACCTGAGCCTGACAACATGTACCTCCTGTCCATTCGTTTGTCCACTGGAGGTACAGAATTTGGAGTTTTAAGCAATTTGTGAGTCTGTTTCCCAAAAGACTTATGAAGGGGAATAGACAGTCTCTTGGACTCTGGGATGTCCATCATCTCGACATAGTCAGGCTCCTCCTGTTCCTCAACAGCCTCAACCAAAGGGGGCCGGAGAGTTTCTGCCACTTTTTTGTAAATCATAAAGTGGGAAGGGGACTCAGAAAGCCTAGGAGGGGAAACACCAGAAGGCCTGTCTAGGGAGATGTCCGGTTCTATGGGCTCATCCAGACCTTCTAAACCATCATCTTCATCATCATCATCATAACCTTCATCCCCCTCCAAATCCGGTTCATAATAATCTTCAGGTGAATAATCCGGAACTGGAGGAACCGACCAAACTGAACGCCTTCCTGATGGCGCCGGATCAGTCGAAACTGGATGGAGCGATTCCACAATCCTAATTGGGGCTGGCAGTATAACCTAGAGGTTAGAGGAACGAGGTGTGAACGAGCTTGATACATCCAGCAGACCAGAACTGAGTCTGATTCTCACAACCTCCACTGGCATACTGTGCGACTCTGAGCAAGTCACTTAACTGCCCAGTGCTCCCAGGTCACCCTTGAAAACAGGCACTTGTGCCTAGTGGGCCTTACTCGGTTACCAAAGACTAAAATAAATAAATAAATAAATAAATAAATAATTGCCCTGGCAATTTCTTTGGCAGTTGGATAATACAGTTCTGGATCTGAACTGGCCAATTTGTCTTTTCTTTTTGCCGGAACCAACCCCTCGAGATCGGCTCTCCTTTTGCCCGAAGAAGTATTGCCCTGGTCAGATAGCACTCCCTCAGGTTCAGTCGGAACCAAATCGGGCTGGCCATCCTGGTCAGCGGACTTCTCGGCCTCCTTTTCCCTAAGCCTGCCCAATCTTTTATCCAGGGTGGCTTTAGGGAAATTTTTTACAAATCTGGCAGTCTGAATCGAGGTGGTCAAACCCCAGACAATAAACAAGGTGGTGTGGGGATCAGCCTTGGCAAAGGCCTCCCCACACACATTGCAGTGTTGAAACCCAGTGGGCCCGGTTTTTCTTTTGGGTTTCTCAGACGTGGCCATCCTAACAAACTTACCCTTTACACAGCTTCAGGCCAGGCAAGACTCCCTTATCAGTTCCTAACCGTGTCACGGGTATTGGGAAAAAAAAATGCTAAAATACTGGGGTTTTTATGGAACCGATAAGAACCGGTGCCTCACACTAATAAAGAATTAAAGAACCAACCGGTTGGTTTGCCGAACTGACACAACTCTTTTTTTTACAATTTTCACACAGTAAAAGAAATAACCACAATCACTAGTTCACTACCTATACACTTACTGTACTGCAGACAGGGATCTGAACCGAAAGAAATAAATTTAAATGGTATTAAACCAACGATTGTTACCGGAAATGAACCGAAAGCGAAGGAGATTCTCCGGAGCGACTGTTCAGTTAGGTGGAGTAAAAAATCTGACGGTTACACTGGCCAGTGCAGCAGACAGAGGTTTGAACCGAGCTTGAGCTCTTGTCAAAGCCTTGCATAGAAATTTAACTCTTTCCTCTCCGGAGCAGTTCAAGTGCTGGAGCTAACTGCAATTGTCAGACTACAGCAAGACTTCATGTTGTTTGAAACTCAGCTGTTGTTTCATTACACCAAGAGGCTAGGAGAGATACTATCTATTTACTAGAGGCATCAAATGGTTGGACAGACTGAAGTTGAGACTGAGAGTTTATTACTATTTCCTCTGTGAGCTCATTCATTTTCATTCTTGTCATCACAGTGGGGGGGTAGGCTAAGCAATCTGAGGGCTTCTTCAGTGTATCACCTAGGTCAGCTGCATGTTCACAAAAACTTTCATACTTGCTCATCAAGCTCTCATGTACTGTCCACCTTGCAGCCAACAGAAAGTTAGCAAAGTGTTACATCAATAGCAAGGCACACCACACACTCTCATTGACAGCAATAAAACATTATGTCCCACCCCCTCCCAAGCATTTAAATTAGGCCAACTGCAAAACACTTCCTGACTTTGATTACAATGGGAACTGGTCTGCTATGCTGACCAGCCATAAACAGTAAGTTTAAAATGAAAAGGAATGGGCAGAAAATGAATAAGGGAAGAGCACCTAATTTTGTGAACCATGAGGACAACCCTAGTCAAATACCTCAATGGCTAGCAAAAATTATTCAGCAAGCTACCAAGTACATCCAAAAGCATAGGCTGCAGAGTACACAACTGTTATGATCCATAAACTAAGGGAGGGAGTACTTGGCAAGTAAAATGACCACTGGTCAGATTCAATGTTTTATGGTGACCAGTTCAAAGTCTGAAAACTAGGGGTGATATGATCATGTTTCTTTACTGATGATACCACTTGAACAGTATCACTGTGTACTAGCTTCAGATGTACACTGCGGCAGACCAGCCATTCTAGTGTTACAGTAGTTCAGTTCAAAGATAAAGATGTGCATTAATGTAGTTGTAGACATAAACAGATAATGTACTGCAGTGGTTTGATTCCAGGTTTGAATCACACCACCAGCTCAGTGACCTTAAGCAAGTCACTTGACCTCCCTGCAAGCAGTCTTTTCAGCAGTAAAACTGGGTAGCTGAACCCAACTGGAAAGTAGTTTTTAATTTGAGTTGGTATATACTGGTTTAAAAGGAAACAACCCCCTCATATCTTGTAAATTTTATTTGTTTTCATGTCAACAGACAACTCTTTTCATGCAACTATTGGGGATATATGTGATTGTTTTAGTTTATTTTCACAGTTCATACTAGACCCTGTAACTACCCTTGGAGGTCTCCATTTTCTGGTTGTTGAAATCTCATTGTCCTTAACAGCTGCATTAGCATATGAGACCATGATGTTTAGACTCCTCAGTATGACTGTCTGCTTAATTAGAGGTCAACAACACAAGCTGCAGAAAGATGTGAAAATTGTCATCTCGGTTCAAAATGTCCATAAAAGGGTACTTAGCCCTTTTTTAGATTGGCTCTAGTGGAACCAGCATGGACTCTGAGATTAGGCAGAGAAGTGCCCCAAAAGACACCGGGACACACTAGGTGGACAGCTCCTCAATGAACCCTGGCCAAGGAGTCCAAGAGGAGGCCATGGCCCTGTGGTCTGAGTCATCCGAGGGCTCCTTGAAAATGACCATTGACTGTTACTTGCCACAGACCACTGGGCTGTCCTCCCCCAGAGTGGTCTGCGCCAAAAAGCCGTGGCAAGCTGGTGGCCAAGTGGGCGTCCTTAGAGCACCCTACTTCAGCTGCAGTGGTGGCAGCTCCATCCGTAGAAGTGGACAAGTAATTGTGGGAAGTGCCTGCATAGTGTGGACCAACGTGTGCACCACTGACAGCTACCAGGGGACCAGAGGTCCAGGAGGTAGAGCCCTACCCTGCCCCACAATGGCCCACTGTTGCCAAAAGAGCTCCTCGTACTATCGGCGCAGTTTGCCATGGTACCTCTTCTCACTTGAGGATGAGGCGGTCCAGGAGCACTGACGGCAACACCTCCTGGTCGAGTGGGATCGAGAGTGGGAATGCCTTGACCAACAGCTTCACTGTTGACCAGATGATCAGCTGTGAGGGGAACATTCCATCACATGGTATACCATGTGCCTGTCCGCATTAAGCAGCACGGGTGTGGGAGGCTCGTCTGCTGGTACAGGCAGCTCTCGCCAAGGATCGGACGGGGACACAGACAGGATCACGTACTCCTGAGTGAGGACTGGAAACACAAGATCAAATCCTTGACCTCGTCCAACAACTGGTGAACAGGCTCAAGGAAAATATCTGTGGCCTGCTCGACCAGAGTCAAAGTCGACTGACTAGCTAGGGGAACTGAAGAGCCTTTGATCTGCCCCTCGACCGAGGGGCGCTCGACCACTGTCAAGTGGTCAGGCAAGTCAAGAGACTGTGAAGACCAGGATCTCTCCCAGTTCCACGAAAGTCCTGTCAGTACTTGTGCTTAGTGCCATCATGGGCAGGGCTCTCCCGTGGATCTGGAGGGCCAAAGACATGTCCCAGAAGCTTCAAGCGAATGACCCCGCCGATGCTGGCTCCTGCCTGAAGCAGCACCAAGACTGAGGAGGTGCCTGCTGTGGCAGCCACTGCTTCCACCTCAAGGGACGCAAGCTGCTGGGCAGACCCGGCCACAGCCGAGGCCTTCTTGCGACCCTTGGGGCCGTCCTTTGGATCCTGTTCTACAGGTCGAACCAGCGACAGCTGGAGCTTTCTGTCCTCAATGACTCAGGATGTATGCTAAGACAAAGGCTGCACCTGGTCACGTTGTGTTATACACCCAGGCAGTACAGGCACGTGTCATGTGGGTCAGTGGCTGACATCTTCTGCTGGCACCGAACGTAAAACTTGAACTCGAACCCCGACTTCCACTGTTCCATCGAAGATCGTCAAGGGGAATCAAAGAAACCAAGGAAATAACTTGAATAAGTTTAGAAAACTTGAAGACAATGTTCGCATATAGCGCACTAATCCTAAGTGGAAGCCATGAAGGAAGTGACCTGTTCTTCCAGTGGAAAGAAAAATCTAATGTCACAGGGCAGAGTCAGGGGGATATACCACCCAGGTGGTGGGATGAGCTTAACTCAAAGACAGACAGACAATCAGACTGTTCCAGTGGAATTGCCAGAGTGTGAATAATGAACCATATCTACGTCCCTAGAAGCACCATTACAAAACTTGGTCAACATCATCACCGATGACCTGAAATCATCCAAGCAGACCACTAAAGTAGTAGGTAAGGCTAGGGGGATGTTGGGGTGTATTAGTAGGGGTATCACAAGTCAGAAGGGGAAGGTAATAATCCCTCTTTACATGACACTGGTTAGGCCCCATCTGGAGTACTGCATGCAGTACTGGAGGCCACACCTTCACAAGGACATTAACCAAACTGAGGCAGTCCACAGAACGACAAACAAAATAGTGAAGGGACTGCATCAGAAAACATATGAGGACAGATTAACGGAGCTCAATATGTATACCCTAGAGCAAAGGAGGGAGAGAGGTGATATGATCGAAACATTCAAACACCTTGAGGGCATTAACAAGGTGAAAGAGTCTAACATGTTTCAATATAAGAAAAATAGCAGGACAAGAGGACATAGCATGAGATTAGAGAGAAGTCGATTAAGGGGTAATGTGAGGAAGTTCTTTTTCACAGAATGGGTGGTGGATGCATGGAACGGCCTACCTCAGAAAGTGGTGGATTCGAATACAGTGCAGGACTTCAAACAGGCATGGGATAGACATAAGGGAGAAATACAGATGAGTATGAATAGATAGGCCATTGACAGAGCAAAGGCCGATGGCACATTTATAAGGTAGAAAAAGAAATGGGCAGACTGGATGGGCCTTGCAGTCCTTATCTGCCGTCAGCTTCTATGTTTCTATGTTTCAATCTTTTCCAGAAAAACAAAAATCAGAAACCAACAATCATTAGGGAAAAGAATGCAGCAATACAAAACTTAGCATCCTTCCCAGAAAAAAAGACAAAGACCGTCAGGATCTAGAACATGAAACAAAGTTCATTTCTGGAAGTAATTACCCGCAGAGCTGAAAGTGTTGCATCCAGGACTCTGGCGTCCTTTACTAGTCTCCCCCACCCTGCAACTGTAAAACTCCCCCGCCCAAACCACCCCCTAAGCCCCAACCTCCCTCCTCTCCCCAAGCACATGAGATCACATACTTTAAGGTTCCTTATCCTATTTACTGTAGATAGTGTCCACTCCATTCACAGGCAGCTCCTTGTAATGAAAACCCATCCCCAACTGTGCTAAATCAGGAGTCTTCCCCTACCCTGGCACAAGCCACAGTACCACATTCCCAGTTCAATCAAGCACCCCCCAGCCAACACTCACTAGCCTCCACTTTCCTCCTCCCCTGAGCACCCCCCAAAAAAATAAAAATAATAACAAGTACCAGTGAGTGGATGAGAGCCAATCAAATGCAGTCCCCGCAGTGCAGCAGCTTACAATCATCTTCGGTCCAGGTAGGTGAATGACGATGTCCTCCTATAATAATGCCTGATTGGCCACTGATGGTCAATCAGGTATTACTATAGGAGGACATCAACATTCATTCACTTACCTGGACCGAAGACAAGCGCAAGCTGCTCCACTTTGGAACCGCTCCTGACTCAACTCCACCTTCCCGATGGTACTTGTTCATTTTGTTTGGGTGCTGGGGGGAGGGGGGGCCTAGTGGGTGTGCTTGATTGAACTGGGGAGTGTGAGACTGTGGCATGTGCCCGGGTGGAGGGAGGGCTCCTAATTTAGCATGAGTGAGGGGCAGGGTTTTGATTATAAGGAACTGACTGCATATGGAGTGGATATTATCAATAATAAATAGGATGAGGATGGAATTCTGTGTTATTTATATAGTGACCTTACAGTATGATCTCATGGTCTTGAGGGGGAGGAAGGTTGAAACTTATGGGGTAGTTTGGGCAGGAACACATACGCAAATACAGCCTCCTATGTAACCAATAGCATGGATTTCACAAGAGTCATTCCACCACTACTGCCCTTGCCCTCCTGACTGACCACATCCTCTCTAACATGGACAATGATAAAGCCACCGGGGCAGTGTTTGTTGACCTCTCCAAGGCTTTTGACTTGGTTAACCATGCTCTCCTTACCTCCAAGCTTAGCCTCCTTGGCTGCTCTCAGAAAGTCAGGGGTTCTCAAATGGTGAGGCCAGCCTCCTTGGGGAGGCCCCAGCCTGTTCAAGGGGAGGCTCAAGCAAGTCTTGAAAAAGTACTGTATTTCAGTTTTGAACGTTATAGATTTTTTGTGAAGGGATAAATAAGGCAAACTGAAAGAGGATAATGGTAGGTGAATTTATGTATTTATTCACAAGTCTGTGACCAGGGAAGGTACTGTACACCGAGCCATGGCTTATTTCAGGTGTACCCAGGGAAGGGTAGTGAAAGAATACAATTCAAAATGTAACTGCAAAACTCTCAAGCAATACAAAAGGAACAAAGTGCAAACAAATTACGAATAATAAGCGAACAATGCAGGGACAATTTATCAAATAGACTGGCAGCAGAACTATCCAAACACAAGAGTTAACCATACAGGTACTAGGAATAAGAGCAGGAGGGAGCAAAATGATCCCGAGAAGTTGCTTAAGAGCAAGGGGAGAGGCAGAGGTCGGCAGGAAGGTTATTCCAGATAGAGGAGAAACAGAAAAGCAGTCTGACCTATGAAGGTATGGCAGTAAGGGGTAACAATGGTTCGAGAGTCAAAATATTGGAGCAAGTAGGTTGTCCTGTTGGGGGGAGGGCTACAATAAGCTTAATAGCATGAGAGCCTGCTATGCAAAGAGGTTTTAATTTATTCCTGGTGTACTGTGAAAAGTAGGCTATTTTTCTATGGGGAGGCCCAAAAATATTTCAGTATTTTGGGGGAGGCTCATCATCTTTTCTGTGGCTTAGGGGAGGCTCACTATGACAAAGTTTGAGAACTGTTGCCCTAGAGCAAAGGAGGGAGAGAGGTGATATGATCGAAACATTCAAACACCTTGAGGGCATTAACAAGGTGAAAGAGTCTAACATGTTTCAATATAAGAAAAATAGCAGGACAAGAGGACATAGCATGAGATTAGAGAGAAGTCGATTAAGGGGTAATGTGAGGAAGTTCTTTTTCACAGAATGGGTGGTGGATGCATGGAACGGCCTACTTCAGAAAGTGGTGGATTCGAATACAGTGCAGGACTTCAAACAGGCATGGGATAGACATAAGGGAGAAATACAGATGAGTATGAATAGATAGGCCATTGACAGAGCAAAGGCCGATGGCACATTTATAAGGTAGAAAAAGAAATGGGCAGACTGGATGGGCCTTGCAGTCCTTATCTGCCGTCAGCTTCTATGTTTCTATGTTTCAATCTTTTCCAGAAAACAAAATCAGAAACCAACAATCATTAGGAAAAAGAATGCAGCAATACAAAACTTAGCATCCTTCCCAGAAAAAAGACAAAGACCGTCAGGATCTAGAACATGAAACAAAGTTCATTTCTGGAAGTAATTACCCAGAGCTGAAAGTGTTGCATCCAGGACTCTGGCGTCCTTACTAGTCTCCCCACCCTGCAACTGTAAACTCCCGCCCAAACCACCCCTAAGCCCCAACCTCCCTCCTCTCCCCAAGCACATGAGATCACATACTTTAAGGTTCCTTATCCTATTTACTGTAGATAGTGTCCACTCCATTCTGAAGCAGCTCCTTGTAATGAAAACCCATCCCCAACTGTGCTAAATCAGGAGTCTTCCCCTACCCTGGCACAAGCCACAGTACCACATTCCCAGTTCAATCAAGCACCCCCCAGCCAACACTCACTAGCCTCCACTTTCCTCCTCCCCTGAGCACCCCCCAAAAAAATAAAAATAATAACAAGTACCAGTGAGTGGATGAGAGCCAATCAAATGCAGTCCCCGCAGTGCAGCAGCTTACAATCATCTTCGGTCCAGGTAGGTGAATGACGATGTCCTCCTATAATAATGCCTGATTGGCCACTGATGGTCAATCAGGTATTACTATAGGAGGACATCAACATTCATTCACTTACCTGGACCGAAGACAAGCGCAAGCTGCTCCACTTTGGAACCGCTCCTGACTCAACTCCACCTTCCCGATGGTACTTGTTCATTTTGTTTGGGTGCTGGGGAGGGGCCTAGTGGTGTGCTTGATTGAACTGGGGAGTGTGAGACTGTGGCATGTGCCCGGTGGAGGGAGGGCCCTAATTTAGCATGAGGAGGGGCAGGGTTTTGATTATAAGGAACTGACTGCATATGGAGTGGATATTATCAATAATAAATAGGATGAGGATGGAATTCTGTGTTATTTATATAGTGACCTTACAGTATGATCTCATGGTCTTGAGGGGGAGGAAGGTTGAAACTTATGGGGTAGTTTGGGCAGGAACACATACGCAAATACAGCCTCCTATGTAACCAATAGCATGGATTTCACAAGAATCATTCCACCACTACTGCCCTTGCCCTCCTGACTGACCACATCCTCTCTAACATGGACAATGATAAAGCCACCGGGGCAGTGTTTGTTGACCTCTCCAAGGCTTTTGACTTGGTTAACCATGCTCTCCTTACCTCCAAGCTTAGCCTCCTTGGCTGCTCTCAGAAAGTTACCGACTGGTTCACCAACTACCTTACTGGCAGCTCACAATTCGTGTGTATTGGGCAAATCTGCTCACTAACACTGCCTGTCTCTGTGGGGGTCCCTCAAGGCTCTATTCTGAGTCCCCTCCTTTTTTCCTTGTTCGTCAACTCACTTCCCTCCGACTGCCTAAACTGTCACTCGTTCCTTGTCCTATTCCATAGCGACCTATCCACGGGCGTGATCTTCTCAGTTCTTTCACATAACTATGCTGTGGCTCACAACTGGTTTTTAAGTAACCTCCTCTTAGTTAATGCCAAAAAGACCAAATCCATGCTATTCAGATCAGAGTCCTTCCTCGCCAAACCCAAAAACCACACTCCCTTAAGCATTCTCTCCCAGATGGCCCTGCCCTAGAAGACGTCGACACCTACAAATACCTAGAAGTTCTACTCGACCCCTCCCTTAACTTCACAGAACATGTAAATTCCCTAGTCAGGAGATTCCATCAGAAGCTAGGTGCCGCCTATAGATTCAGGCAATACCTTACCCCTGAAGCCAGACTAGCCATCATCCAGATCAATCTTCTACCCATTCTAGACTACTGCTCTCCTATGCATGCTAGGACCTCTGCTACCGCCATGGCCAAACTCTCAGCTGCATATAACAGTGCCTGTCGGTTTGCATTATTGGCCCCATTCTCCACGCACCACTGCACCCTCTATAATACGCTTGGATGGTTCCCGCTGCAAGATCACGTCGCCCTTGCCCTCTGTGGCATGGTGGACAATATCATTCACACTGAATCCCCATCTTCCCTCCTGAAGACCCGTACTCTCCACCGCTGCCTCCGCTCAAATGGTACTCCCCCATCTAGCGTATCCACCAAGATGGGCAGCAGAACTTAGTCTGTAGCTGCCCCCTCGCAATGGAACAAACTACCGGCCGAACTTCGCTCCACAGACACTCACTCAAGTTTCATGTCCCACCTCAAAATCTGGCTCCTGGCAAACCCCTCCTGCTGCTGCTCCCAGGCGGTTACACACTACTCACAATCGGTTACCCCCCCAGCCTAAAATTGAGACCTGCTTGCCTAGTTTATATTAGGTATTTATTGAATGTGTTGCCTTCCTTGCCTTATATATATTGTATCTTTTAGCATTGTTTCTCTGTATCACTGGTGCACTGGACTTAAACATCACACCTTGTACATGGTGTAATCGATTGTTGTTGTCAATCAAACCTCTTCATTTTCCATCCTCAACCTGTATTTCACTGTTACCCTCTGGACTTATGTTATTGCACCTGTACTTTGTACTTACTATTGCTGCTTGATTACTTAAATGTCTTTATGTACACTTTGATGGGTATAACTTATTTATGTTACAATATTGCTCAACCCTTCTGTAGAATTATTAGCTATCCAATTGTTTAGGTCACTGCTAGTGGTAAAATCAATACTTCTGCTTTATTGAATATGTATTAGTTAGTGTTCATATTATGTACTTAATTTTACTGTATGTTTTTTAGTCACCTTCATGTTTGCCCCAGGTTGTGGTGTCATGGTGTCACTAATACCCATTACCCCTGATCTGTGATGCAAAGATGACTGGTGTTGATGCAGTACTGGCCATCATGGTGTAAGGTGGTGGGCACTCTTCCGGAAGAGATGCCATCCAATACCCCTAGATGCAGGAAGGTGGCCAGGCTCTTACATACCATTTCTGTTAAATTTATATTTTATACATTTAATGCACAAACTCTGCTTGTAAGGATGTGGATTCTAGTATAGCCCTGAGGCTAGAGCAATGAGCTGTGAATGAGCTTGGGACACTCAGCAGACCTAGGCCTGAACCCTGCAACCTGCACCTCCATACCATGCAACCCTGCACAAGTCATTCAACCACCACAGCGCCCCCAGGTCACCCCTGAAAAACAGGCACCTGTGCCTAGTGGGCCTTGCCCGGTTACCAAAGAATAAAATAAAATGCAAATGAAATAAATGAGCCAGTCTCCATCCTGCAAGGTCAGAATTATAAACATCTGCATTGCTCATAACTAAAATTATGTAAGCTGTCCCTAGCCATTTGCCATGTGGATGCATATGTGGACAGGATCCATCTTCTAAACTGTGATTATGCTGATACAATAACCCTTATTATACAATGGGGTATGAAAATCCTGAAACCTCATTGGTCAAAACACATCACATGGCTGTGATAAATCCTCCGATATACCCACTGTAAGAGTGTGATATCACTATAAAACCAAAAAAACAAGTTGAACATTGTATAATAGCAATATACCACAGCAGGTAGTGGGTTATATGGGTGGATTTACCACTTCTGGTGTGGTTAAGCCACTCGGATGCGCCTCGTGACCGAACCACACCAGGTGCGGTAAATCCACCAATATACCCACTCTCTGTCATGGTATATTGCCTAACTCTTTAACAACATAAGTATGGTTGCCTCGGGACCAAATTTTTTCCATGTCCCGCCCCAGGCTGCAGCTCAGTGAGTCAAAGTTTGGCAGGTGTGCAAATAGCTGTTAGTACCTAAGGAGTTTAGGCAACAGCTACTCAGCACTGCACACAACATTCCACTTGTGGGACACGGGCGCTAACCAAAGGTTGATGCAGAAGTTCTACTACCTGGTGTCTATAAAGATGTGGCTGAGCACTGTTGACACTTCTGACACATGTCAGAGAGTGGTAAAGCAAGGAGACAAAGGCTTTTTTTTCAGTTAAGAGGTTTATTTTTTTAAACAAAAGAAAAAAAACATACAATAAAATTAAGTACATAATATGAACACTAACTAATACATATTCAATAAAGCAGAAGTATTGATTTTACCACTAGCAGTGACCTAAACAACTGGATAGCTAATAATTCTACAGAAGGGTTGAGCAATATTGTAACATAAATAAGTTATACCCATCAAAGTGTACATAAAGACATTTAAGTAATCACCTACTAATTCATACTTACTAAAATTATCAATTCTGTTCTTATACTTGTTTGCCCTTCATGGACCAAGCAGAGGTTGAGACAAAACTTCTAATTGACCTGGTGTCTATAAAGATGTGGCTGAGTACTGTCACACTTGTAACACATGTCAGAGAATGGGAAAGCAAAGGGACAAAGGCTTTTGGTTTTCATTAAAAAGTTTGATTTTTTTAAACAAAAAAAAAAAAGAATAAAATTAAATACATAACATAAACACTAGTTAATACATATTTCAAAAAAGCAGCAGTGTTGATTTTAACATTAGCACTGAACTAAATGACCAGATCGGAATGCAAGACAGCTCCAACCACATACGGAGTGTGCACAAATTAATAATCCAGAAGTAAGCAGCAAAAATCAGCGCTGCTCGGGATTCTTCACAGAAAAAACTTTACTGTTTAAAATAAAACAAACTGTGCCATGCACACACGAAGGTAGAGCCGGACACCAAAACACCCTCTACCGGTTTCATTCAATACATGAGCTTCCAGCTCTACCTTCATATGTAGAATCCAGAGCTGTGCTGATTTTTGTTGCTTACTACTAAATGATTAGATAACTAATAATTCTGTTGAGTTGAGCAATATTGTAACATAAATAAGTTATACCCATCAAAGTGTACATAAAAAGACATTTAAGTAATCACCTACTAATTCATACTTATAAAATTATCAATCCTGTTCTTATACTTGTTTGACCTTCATGGACCAAGCAGAGGTTGATGAAAAGGCATCTACTGACCAGGTGTCTATAAAGATGTGTCTGAGTACTGTCACACTTGTGACACGTCAGAGAATGGGAAAGCAAGGGAACAAAGCCTTTTTTCCCATAAAAAGTTTATTGATTTTTTAAAGAAAAGAAAAACAACATACAATAAAATTAATTAGATAACTAATAATTCTGTAAGGTTGAGCAATACTGTAGCATTAATAAGTTATACCCTTCGAAGTGCATATAAAAAGACCATTTAATTAACCACCTACTAATTCATACCTACTAAAAGTTATCAGTACTATGCTACTTTAACATAAAACATGTAATTCTTATATGTGTTTGACCTTTAACAATTCTCTCTATACATTTGTGTACATTAAGTAACTAGGTTTGGTTGAATCCCCAAACTCCAACACTTTTCGCTGGTAAAAATAGATCAACTAAGCTAATCTCATAGACTTTGACGGCAGATAAGGACCGCCTGGCCCACCTCGTCTGCCCATTTCCCTACCTATTGGATAAGTTGCAGATCCTAGTTAACCAGCAGCCTACTTCCTCCTACTCTCCACTATAATTGCCTTATGTTGGTCCCATGCATTCTTGAATTCCCCCACTGTTTTTGACCCCACGACCTCCTCAGGAAGGCTGTTCTATGCATCCACCACCCTCTCTGTGAAAAAATACTTCCTCACGTTGCCCCTGAGCCGTCCCCCCTCTATCTTCAAGTTGTGTCACCTAATTCTTGTGCATCTCTTTTTCTGAAATATGCTACCCTCTTTTGTTGACTCTCTTGAGGTACTTGAAAGTTTCTATCATGTCCCCCTTCCTTTCCTCATGGGTACACATATTAAGCTCTTTTAGTTTCTCTTCATATGGCTTCTGGTGCAGACCCCGCACCATTTTGGTTGCCCTCCTCTTGACTGCCACCATCCTGTCTATGTCCTTGCTGAGATGGGGTCTCACCAACTGTCTGTACAGAGGGATAAAAATTTTCTGCTTTCTACTAGTGATGCCTCTCCCTATGCATCCCAGAATTCCTGCAGCCCTCCTTACTGCTTTCTCACATTGCTTGCCTACCGTAAGGTTGTCTGATATGAGTACCCCCAGGTCCCTTTCCATTGTTGTTGTTGTTAGTACCCCACCCACCACCACTGTGTACTCTTCCCCTGGGTTTTTGTTTCCCAGGTGCATTACTTTGCACTTCTTTGTATTGAAACTATGCTGCCATACTTCTGACCATTGCTCCAACCTTGCCAAGTCCCTTCTTATCCTTTCCACCCCTCCATGTGTATCAATCCTGTTGCAGATCTTTGTGTCATCTGCAAAGAAGCATACTTTTCCTTCCAGTCCATCCGCAATGTCACCTATAAAGACATTAAAGAATACCGGTCCCAGTACTGAACCCTGCGGTACCCCACTAGTAACTCCCCTTTTTCCAGAGTGTGCTCTGTTTACTATTACTCTCAGCATCCTGTTGTCCAGCCAATTTGTTACCCAGGCTACCACCCTGGAACCCACTCCCAGGCTGGCTAACTTGTTTATTATTCTTTTGTGTGGGACTGTGTCAAATGCCTTGCTAAAGTCTAAGTAGGCCATATCCACAGCCCCTCCCTGGTCTACTACTTTGGTCACCCAGTCAAAGAAATCTATTTCACTCATGACAAGTCTGCTTAAGACCAGATGCTCGTTCCCCTCAGTAAGAGTCTGAGTGAACATAAATGAAAGAATTATTACCAAGAATACAGTCCAGTGGCAGAGGGGAGGGGAGAACACCACCGTGTTAAGTGGAAATGACCGCATGTGCTTCAGTTCTAACTGTGGAAGCAGACGGTTTAGGTATCCTGTCGTGTTTTCAAACTGCGGTCTCTCTCTCTGTAATCACAGAAGGACTGCACAGAATTTCTATGCAGCCCTAAAAATGAGAACCACGTTTTTACTTTAAGTGTAATCACATTTTCAATATACCAACACTGCAGTGTTTTCAACATAAATATGCACAAATTTGTGCCGCACAATTTATTTTTTTTTAAGTTTGTCATAAAAAGTGGTTATGGCAGCTACTAGTATAAAACAACTGAATAACAGTTAATAAGAACAAGAGGCTGAGTGGGGCTCAAGTTACATAAACTGCTGATGGGTTCTTCTTATTTGAAAAAAAAGTCTGCAGTACTCAGCTGGGTAATGTGGTTCTGACAAGCCAGGCAAGCAGGGAATCTAGAAAATGTTCCATAAAATGACACAGACTGCTACTGCTTTGAAGCAGGAAAACAAATTTGAGAAATGGAAGGCTATCCTATTAAGATAGTAAAGGTCATGAGCCTTATAACATGAAAAATTAGCCGACCAACAGCAGTATTATTTGTTTCTCTCTGGGCCTATTATCCTAAAATGATTGGTCCATGAAACATCAGATGTGGAGTAAAAAGGGTGTTACTGGAAAACAAACCAAGGAAACAACACTGAAAATCGCCCTGGGCATTTACTGCAAAAGGTAATCAACAGCAAGAACACTAATTTTAAGAAACAGGATAGAGATGAGGGAGACTATGACAAATCTGTTTTTCTTTTTCCGTTAGGTCTATGATGCAGCACTCCTTGAGAACTTGAATGTGTGTCAGTATTCTTGACAGTCTGAAGGAAACCACGCCTGACCCTTTCAGAAGCCCAGATTTCGAAAGCAGTTTCAAAATCAAACTTTCCAATATCATCAGGTGCCACAACCAGAAGAGTCATGAGACTGTTTACATTCCATACTTCAAGATGGTTCCTCTCCACAGTTTTAATGTTGTTGCATGCACCACAACCTCGATCACATTCCACACATGTGGATGGGGTTGCCAAACATACTGCATATAGTATTGACATGTTGGGTCAAGATTCCATGTTTGGGACCACTACTTTAAAACACTGAATTTTTCAATATTGCACTCTGTGTGTGTTGAGAACAGTCTACATACTAAAGACCATTCAAGCTTGGTTGCATCTGGGTTAACTGGCGTGATGTTATTATCTAGTTGGGCACTTTCTTTAAGGACTCCATAGTGATTTCCTGTTCTCCATAGCTATTCAGAAAGTGCTCATCCTCAGGTACATTGCGTGAGTCTACTATCGACCATTTGTCAAAAAATGTCCTTTCCCAGAAATTAACTTTCAGGTTGATCAACTGTTGCCTATATAACAAGTCTGAAGATTCTGAAACTGTTCTCTTTGATCCCATGTATCTTGTAGAGTATGTGTTCTAAAGACAGATTTTCCCTCCTCTTGTGGTTTGCTTGGCATCTCGGTTAAAAAGACTTTCAAATGTGGTCCAGGATTTTCAGAAAGTGCCCACTGTGTATCAGTGGTGTTGACCAGTTGCTGCCTTGCCTCAGAGAAGATGACAGAATGCTTCTGGAAAAGTTTAGAAAACAATGCAAGAAGACCTGCAGCATTTGCCAGGAAGAAAGTAGTAGTGACAAATTTGAATAGTCATCCTCTGCCATCTGCGTCAGAGCAGAAATAATGGATATGATGCAGGCTTGTAATGCCTGTACAGAATCAGAAAATGAAAGCTAACTAGTGAAGAACATTTGTTTAAGTTTCATAGCATGTTCCTGGTGTAGTTCTTTGCTGTGATCAAATAACTGACAGAATATGGGCAAACACTTTATCAGTTTCCCAAGCTGATTTACTGTGGACATGTAATTGACCAAATGTTGCTGTTGGATGGCTGCTTTCTCCGATGCTAAGGCAAGTCTATGTGCGAGACAGTGAGTGGCAACTAAATATGGATGATCAAGTTTGGCAAGAGTAGTTGCACCTTTTTTGCATCATGTCATTATAGAGGCCCACTCAGTTGTAAGTCCTATCAGCTCTTTATCTCAGATTTTCTTCCAAGATCATATCCTTCATAGCACTGTATACTACACCTGCTTTATATTCTGCAGGCTCAGTCACAGCTAAAGCTTTTGACTGAACATTTCCATTGGTATCAATGAATCTGATATATACCATTAAAAATACTCTTGTTGGCCACATCTGTTCCCTCATCTAGTTGTAAGGAATATACTTTACATAAAGAATTCTCCAAATCCTTTAAAAACACGTCCTGAACAGTCTTAGATATTACTCTGTAAAAATTATTAATTGATTCTGAATGTGTGTAGGTGCCAATGCCTTGAAGTACTGATTGCTTGATAGGATCTAGCTGGGTGCAGTTCTGGAGAAAAGAGAAAAAAGGAATTCAAGTGGCAGCTGAGTCCATTCAACTATGTTGCACCCCAAAAAATGGTGTATCAATGTGAAGGAGCTAGGCTGTAGCCATAGAATTTTTACAGAACTGGCAAGTCAAAAATACTTACATTGTGAACCTGCAGTTCTAAGAGTTCTTGAAGGTTATGATTTGTGGTCACAGTTTTAACTGTGTAATACATGCTTCTCATTTCAGCTATGACAGTACTTTTCACAGGTGAATATGCAGTGCTCACTGCCTTTCACATTCCTTTTTCCCCTCGTTCTGCATCCAATACAAGCCTCAAAAAGACAATGAAACAATATAAACATCATGACAAAAACGAGACATATTAACAAAAGTGCGAAAAGGGGCATCAATTATTATGTAACTCACTTGTGATCTTTTGACATCTGAAGTTTACTGAAATCATCAGCCTTTGACTTATTGGTTGGTTTTCCTTCCATGAAATATTTCAGTGGCCAGTATCTTTGCAACCTTTACAAAAGAATAACGGAGCATCTTTGTCGTGAATGAGCCACTGGTAGGTTTTTAAACCACAAATCCTTAATTTCCCTAGGGCTGTCACTGTCATAAATTGTTTTGGTTTTCTTGCTTGCAGGCTCAGAGCAGCTTTTCATAACTACGGAGGTGCCACTCACATGACTGTGTTCAGATGGCTAAGCTTCATGGTGGGACTTGTTGATCGGGGCCTTTTGAACATAATGTATCTGTTATCTTGCTTTGTTTTACTGTTGCACTGGTACTCTTTTTAGCAGTATCAGGATTAGCTTCCGACACTTTTATAGACAACATTTTGTAAAAGAATACTCATGGAACACTTGAATGTTAGTGTGAATTTGTATAAATAAAAACAGTAGACTTAATAAAGCCAGACCAAAATGCTTCCTTTTCTTTTTTCTGTGGTTCTGATGTAAAATAAAGTTACCTGAAAGTGAAGTACTTTGAGTTTTATTTTGTAGAGTCAAATATTTTACTAAACGCCCATGTATTACACACAGTATTATGCACAACACTTGACGGGGGGGGGGGTCACTGTAGGTGACACAGTGGATTTATGTGCTTTTGACACTTTACAGACTAGAACCACACTGTCCGCAGCTGCTTGCAACAGCCAATGGCTTTTTAAGTGCCCACTAAAGCACTTATTTTTACACACTCAGAGAAACTATGTCGTTGACTACGCCACTTCAAACCAGGCTTGCCCTGCCAGTACAGCCCACAGTGGAGACTCGCTGTAATTGCTGCCTTTGTCTTTTTCTTTTTTCCTGGTAGATCTTTACTATTTTTCTTCAGCTCCATGAGTCTGCTCTTATCAGCTCCTTCCTACACTGTTCAGTCCATGGATACTGCCCCCTAGTAACTCTTCTCCTCCTGCTTTACCCTGCTGTCCTTAATTTTGACCACAGTACTGGCCCCCTCATTCTCCTTTTACTTTGCAGCTCTGTAATTTCTGTTCAATATTTAATCTTTTTCAGTTCTGCTGCCCCCTGGTAATTCTTCTCCTCCTGCTTTACCCTGCTGTCCTTGTCACTCTGCAATATTGGCCCTCTAATTTATTCTTTTTGCTTTACAGCTCTGTAATTTCTGTTCAATATTTTATTTTTTCAGTCCTGCTGCCCCCTGGTAATTCTTCTCCTCTTGCTTTACCCTGCTGTCCTTAACTGTCATTCCACAGTACTGGTCCTCTTATTTATTCTCCTTTTTATTTTGCAGCTCTTCTGCTCAGTATTTTATTTTAGTCCTGCTGCCACCTGTAAAATCTTCTGCTCCTGCTTTACCCTGCCTGTCCTGAAATTTGAATCAGTGTTCCTACTGATTATTCTCCTGTTAACTGTACTTTCACTGCAGTGTTCTGCCATTTTATTTTATTTATAATGTTCTCTGCTTTTCACACACTTCAGCTCCTCTATCTCTTTGTACAAGTGTGCCATTTTCCCTTCTTTATCAGTGCTTTGTTGTCTTAATTTCTGTTGTGCTCTTGTCTTTTTGCTCTGTCTAACAAAACTGCAGTGATTTAATTTGTTTTAGCCCTCCTGCTTGATTTTCACAGCCTACTCTCCAAGGCAAGCAAGCCTCTTTCGTTTTCCCTTCTGTCTGTGTTGTACTGTGTTCCCTGCCAGCCTATCTGCCTTCTAAATTTCATCCAGGCTCCTACTTTTTTTTATGCAGCCAGTAATGCCGCACAAAGTTGTCTGCTCCCTCTCACTGCCACAGCCCAAGTGACTCACACAGTTCTGCCAGCCCTCCAAAGTGTGAGATGACCATCTGCATCTAATTGGCTGGAGGAGACTGTCTATGTTATTCAGACAATCAGACAGTCTTATGCATGCCAAGACAAGCACCAGGTGACTGCTGGTGACTGTGACATGCGCAGTCGGTGCTCCACAGAGGTCAAATCCGGAAGTCTCGCTCGAGTGCACAAGATTCAAGATGGCACCGGCAACCAGTAGTTTTCTGCCCCCTCTCTCAGTAGTTCTGAGTGCCATGGCAAGACAGGTGGCGATAACTGGCTGTGGCACACTGCTTTCGCCTCCGTGGTGCTCCTCCTCACTAATATTTTAGCCACACAGCTTTTGGCTTCCCTGGTGCCAACATGGCAAGCGGAAGGATAGTGTGTGGTAAAACAGTGGACAGCACAACCACAGAAAAGGATCTAAGGTTAAGAAGCCAGACAGGAGGTGTGCTGCCACAGTCGAGAACACAAATCCTATCCTAGGATACGTTAGGAGTGCCACGGTTGAGAACACAAATGCAATCCTGGGATACATTAGGAGGAGTAAGGCAAAGCAAATTTATTTTTATAGCGCCATTTCCCATTAGGGCTCAGGATGCTTCAAAAATATACAAGCATCAACATAAAGAAAAAAAGTAAATAAGTCTCCAACCCTCCTACAATATAATACAACTCAGAGCAGTTCGACACTGTGCAATAAAGTTCTAAAATGTTTCTCCCAAACAAATAGATGGCATTTAAAAAAAGTGCTGTATGCCTGCTGGAACAAACACAATTTTAGCCCCTTTTCACACACCTCCACTCAATGGGGGGAGGCACTTGTGTGGGCAAAGGACAGGTCAAGAAAGGTGATCCTCTCTCTGTACAAGGCCTTGGTTCAACCACATTTGGGAGTATTGCATCCAATTCTGATCACCACAGTACAGAAAGGACACTGACATCAAAAGGTAAAGCACAGGGTCACCAAGTTAATCAATGGCTTAGGAGGCCAGAGCTACAAAGAGGGACTGGACATGCTCAGATTAATCAGCCTAGGAAAGAGAAGTCTGACAGGGGTCATGATCATAGTGTTTTCCAAATACAGAAGGCGATAGACAGGATGGAGAGATGTTTGAGCTGGTGAGTGCAAGCTGAACTAGAGGGCATTCTCTCATACTAAGGGGGTGCAGAACAATGAGAAACATTAGAAAGCATTACCTCACACAGAGGCTGGTTAACATGTGGAATAGCCTACCCAGTAAGGCTGTGGAAACTAGCACTACTCTGACTTCCAAAACATGACTAGACCGTTTCCTGTGGGGGAATGGCACTGAGGCTTACAATGCATAAGCAGGAGTAACATTCCAGCTGAAGAGCTTTGATGTGTACCCATACTCAAATTAGGTTTAGTCACTCCCGTGACACGACTGACAGACAAGACGGACCTTAAGCCCTTTCAAGCATCACAACACTGTTCTATGTTACTATGCTACTAGTGACACACACACACATACATACATACATACACACACACACACGACCCAGGATAAACTGGAGAGAACACACTGTTCCAGTTGCAACCACAACATGGTGATGGTAGAGGACTATAACTAATGTAGACTGAGTAACATGGTACGCTAAGCTAGTTTCGGTAGTTAGGGTTAGCCAGAATGGTTGCAATGTTTATGTGTTTAAATCTGGGTTGTTCTGCCCCTGGCACTGTTTTGTTTTTGTTTGTTGTTTTCCTGCAATCTGTATCTTTTCCTCCGACTCTGGGTCTGCCTGATAGCACCTCCCCAGCCTCATCACTGACCCTTCTCACAGACTTACTGGTTATCTACCACCTACACAGTACCCTATTTGGTGGCTGCCCAGCTACGTCGGTCATGCAAGAGCTTTCAGAGGGTGCCGGCATGTAGCAGCCTGGCATTTTTTCCCCCAGGTTTTTCTCCCCTGAGCTGAAGCCTAGGGATGTGCACACCAGCATGTCACACTCCAGCTCAACCCCTTGCTTGCGTGCACTCCTGCTGCGCTGCCACCCAGCCTCCACCTGGTGGCAGTCTCTGCAACAAGAACTAGTGTCCCCCTCCCTAAGGAAGGAGGGGGAGTGGCTGTCGGGTGCTTGATCCTCCCTCACCCCGTCGGCCCACCGAGCAATCCTGTCTGTTCTCGAATCCAGGTCGCTGGCATGGGAGGCCAAAGTACAACTGCTCCCCAATGGGCCAGATACTGTTGTTTTAACATTTAAACATGGTTGGGGGCAGACCCCCCCCCCCACTCAGACTAATTTGTAAAAAGAAACACAGCACCATACCAACTAACCTTATTCCAGCTCACGTTACTGACATGTACTGACCAATGCTGGCATACCCCAATTTGTACATTACACCGTTGACCAACATAAACTGCATGCACTAAGAAAGTGAACAAGCATAATTAGGGCATGTAGTGTTACTTAGTGTTACTCAATCTCTGTTGGTCCGTAGTCCTCCAACGATGCCCACCACCTTAATCTCTTGCGTGTCTCCCTATAGGATGATGAAGAAAATGTGAGCAAGGCTCTTTGGTGCTGGGGTAACATAGAAAACTGCCATGTAAAGTAGGACACCCAAGTTTGCACCACACACCTGACTCCCTACACTGAGCCGTGGGAATGCAGAGGAGGAACAGATCTTTTTCACAGACACTCCATCAGCACTTCCTACAGCAAGACGTCAGGCCCTTGCCTCTGGAAAACCTGACGACAGGCAAGACTACCGGGCTGCATGAAATGCCTGCACCAGAGAAATCCGTCATGCTAAGGCTGATCACTTTAAAGAGAACCTTGCCTCCTTCTGGGGGTAATGGTAAGCAATTCTGGGCAAACATAAAGGAACTCACGGGGAAATTCAACATTGCCCCCCCTCCCTCCTTAACATTAATGGAGCCATCACCCAGGACCCACAGGTTATAGCTGATACCTTCAACCTGGCCTTTACTGATCTGAGTGGGGTACGTCCTTCTGACTTCTTCAATAAGCCGGCCTGTCACTCTCCTTCGGCTGCTCCAACTTACTCCCCATTCCCTTCCATTTCAGGTTGATCTCCACTACTGAAGCAAAAACTTACCTCCAGAGAGTACTGCTTAAGTCGAGGTTCAGTGGTGACTCAGTAGACCTGAAATTACAACATCTGGCCCTTGATGCTGTACTTCCCCCTGTCACCAAGATCCTTAACCTCTCCCTCCACTGTTGTCAATTCCCCAAATCCCCACCCTATGGAAATCTGCTATTGTCACTCCTATCCATAAGAGTGATGACAAAACTGCCCACGGCAACAACCACCCAATTTCCATCCCCCCCCCCCAAAAAAAAACATCCAAAGCATTGGAAAAAATTGTTGTCAGATCAACTGTCTGACTACCTAGCGAAGCACAACCTCCTGTGCACCCAACATCATGGTTTCCGTAAGGAACATAGTACCACAACTGCTCTCTGGGAATATACCGGCTTTGCCCACAAAGCCCTTGATCTGGGTCAATTAGTAGGGACCTGACAAAGGCTTTTGACACAGTTAACCATGACCTCCTGGTCTCATCCCTCCATTCAATCGGCCTCTCCCCTGAAGCCACCTCCTGGTTTGCGAATTATCTTAATGGTCACTCCCAGCAAGTGAAAATCAGTAACACCCTCCGCTCCTTATTACCTGTCCGCTCTGGGGTCCCACAGGGGTCTAATCTTGGGCCTCTCCTCTTTAGTCTCTTTCTAAATACTCTCCCTCTAGCCTGCTCTAGTAACGTATATCTCTACGCTGATGACGCTGTTGTCTATACTTGTCACTCGGACCCGTCCATACTACAATGCTCTCTTCAGGCTAATTTCTATGAGTTAGAGTCATAGTTCACCAAACACAAGCTTATCATAAACTATAAAAAAAAAATGAAATCTATGTTATTTGCAAATGCACAAAACAAACACAAAAATGTCCCCCTCACAATTCTTAATGACCATCTCCAATCGTTAGAACAGGTCATCACCTTTAAATACCTTGGGGTTACACTTAACTCCACCCTTTCCTTTCAAGGCCATGTTGACTTAGTCTGCAAAGCTCTTAATACTAGGATCGGCCTCTTGTATAGGCATAAAAAATGCTTAACTAATGACGCCCTCTGTCTTGCTGTCACCAGCTCAGTACTCTCCATAGTGGACTATGGCATAGTAATCTATGGCTCTGCATCAGACACTGTCCTCAACAGGATCAAAGTCTCTCTTAACAAAGCTTGCAGGCTTGTTCTTGGGGCCCATCAGCTTACCCACACCTGCGACCTTTACCAGAAAGTACACTGGTTGGACTTTAAAGGTCAACTAACATACCATACTTGCTTAATAGCCAAGAAAGTCTTGTCCTGTCAGTCTCCCCCACAATCCTTCTTTTTCTCACTCCACCCCCTCTCTGCGCACTACCAGGAGCACCTTAAAAGGCTCGTACCTTGGTTCCTTTCTGTAAAACTGCCCTTGGGCAGCGTGCCTTTCCATACCCCATATCTGCTGAACAGCCTGCCCCATGATATCCTGGCCACTGACAAACTTGGCCCTTTTAAAACTAAACTTCGCCAGCACCTCCACTCGCTGAACCGCTGCAGCTGCCCATAATTCTCCCCTGCTCCACTCTGTCTCCACTCACTATTCTCTTACCTCTCACCTGTCCCCCTCTCCCCCGCAACGACTGACCCTCCTACTTGCCTTTTTCTGATTGCCTTTGTATTCTTCTCTCTCCATGATGCACTTTTCTACCCACTGAAGGCACTTGATTGTAAATATAATCTTTATGTACTTGAATTGTATTTTTATACCGTCTGTTAGTGGTTAAGCCATTCCTATGCACTGTATCTTGGCTCCTCAATCTATGTTTTGTAGTCATCTTATTTTGTATCACTGTATTGCTGTAACTCTACATTATTATCCTGTGTATACCTTTACAATGTCCTGTATTCTATGTATGAAGTGGAACCTCTGTAAAAGAGCCTCTGGCTCAGAGGTATATCTGATATTTCAAATAAAAATAAAAAAAACAGTGAGCATCACTGGCACTGTCAGTGACTGGGTGACGATGACTGCCCCTGCCTACAGGGAGACAGGATAGCGGGCTGGCCTATTACAGATACGCCTCCCTCCATCTGAGTGATGGCCACAGACATGTTCTATCCATGTCACTTGGTCTGTGTGTATCCCAACACCAACCCACACCCAATGTTGAAATCGGACTTCCTCCACATCTCAACCAGTCAAGACCACTACTGGAGGAGCAAATACTGCGGGTCAGACAAGGTGAATGAAGATTCCCAGTGTTGCGATGGTCAAATGGACAATCTGTAGGACCTGTGGGTAAGTGAGGGGGTGGTGGGGTGAAAACGTGTACACTAATCAAAAATGGTGTCAGCACAAGGACTCAGTCAAGAAAGGGAAAACAGAATACCTTTCACAGCTCACTGTTATTATGTCTCACCAATCTGAGTAATGACAAAATTATCTACCTGACCCCTTCCAGTGAGTGTCTAAAGTTAGGGCATACAACACTTAAGCAGAATGCAAGGAAATGGCCAGAGACTGAAACAGACCCCCCCCCCACCCAAGTAGGGATGGTGAGACAACAGAACTCAATGCCATGGGAAAGGAACTTTTCAGTAGTCTCTATAGACAACTGTAAACAGCCAGAACATTAGTCCTTACTTTTTTGTGGCACAATGAGTACCATTTCCAAGTCCACTCAGAGGAATATCCCTATGGAACTCATTATAGGATGAAAAAGTGAAAACATTTTTAATTGTTGGAGCATTTATTCTGGAAAAGAAGTGTTCTGCACTCTCACTGAATCTTGGAAATCAAGAGAAGGAAGGAGAAATGCCCCCAGCACCTCCTTAATGACTGCTGCTGTTGTCAATAACCAATAACAGTTTGGCAAGGCAGACCTTTATTTTTACTGTATTTATTTACAAAGAGGCCAACTGTGGTGGAGCTCATTTCCAGGCGACCAGTGAGGTGTTACAAGGTAGGAAGACATCAAATAAAATAAACAAGATAAACGCAATGTACAATACCGAATAAAGAGACATGCAATTTACAACAAAAGATATCAGATGGCACAAAGTACTACTGTACATTTACAAAAAGTGCAAGAATTTACAATGACGATAAGCGCAGTGCATAACTCAGAATATCAGATGGCACATTGTACAAAAATGTACAGTGCTAATGGTAATAAATAAGAAGTATTTAAAGAACTGCACTGAACCTGCGAGTCATTTTTCCCAATAGAGGCTTTTTTTTTTTTAAATACTGGTTCCGATTCTGTTATTGTTCCATCTATACTTGCCAATCAGTAACTTCAGTAGTTGTTTATAATGTACACTCCATTGTTAAGTGCCATTTTAGATCACTATGAAATAGTTTATGTCCCTCTTACTACACAGTTCTATAGTAGAACAAAGATGCATTGTACCAACAATGGAATGGCTGAGCAAGGGACATAAACTACATCATACAGTTCTATAATGGCATTTACAACCATGTGTGTAAATCAGAAACACCCACTTGGATAACTAAAAAGCCTGTAGAGTTGAAGCAGTAACAGAATTGGAATCAGTATTTCAAAATCAGCTTCTAAAGGGAAAAATGACTTACAAGTTCAGCAGAATTAAACTCCTAAGAAAGGCTGAATGTTCACAGGTAGCATAAAATCAAAAGAAACAACACCTGGGGCTCAAAACACCGAGGTCAACATAGACTTGGGGTGCATTAGTGTTTTTTAGGAGTTATAGCAGCACTACAAAGATATAGGATAGTTACGCTTTAAATCTGAAAAAAAAAAGTCATAGAAACCATACTGTCCTTTATTAACAGAGACAGAGGTGTCACATATCCAAGATCAAGACCTATACTTAGAAAAGTCTAAAGAGGAAGATGGTAAAAGACATAACTAATTGCCACTGCTAATATCCCCTATATGAATGTTTGTCTTCCTTGTTACCCAAAGAAAGCAGATTAAGTACCTCCCACGGCATCCTCAGGAAGCTGAGTCAATGCTTGCCAGCAGACCACCCCACAAGGACAGTGTGGACCGTACTTTATCACCACCACCATTCACCAAGCTGCAGATATGGAACAAGCAACCGCTACATATGAAGGGAAAGCAAATCTCTCCTGTCCCTCTCCCCAAATTGTATTTTCTGTCCACAACTTCACAAATATAGAGAGACTGTGCAGTAAATCTTCCTTTTTCTCTATGTTCATTTCCAAAAGCTCTTCTCTCAGAAGACTGGTATTAGGTACAGACAGGGGGAAGCCAAAACAACTAGTATGCCACAGACAAAGAAATTAAAGGGCAAGCTAAAACTCTCACTGTATCACCATTTCAGAAAGGACCAAATCAGAAATAAACAGACTCTTTCTATGCCGGCCATTCATTTCTAGTTCCACATAAAGAAAATGTCAGCAGAAAAATCCAGTCTGCCGTTTTACCCTATCCTACCCTGGGATCTAATGTCTAGTCGAGGTTTATTGCCCTAGAAAAGAATCTACTGGGACATACTCTGTACAAGTTTCAAATCCTTTGCTGGCACAAAGTTCGTGCTCCATTGGTGGCACTAGTGCTTACTAAAGGAGGCAATACAGTAGTCTCTGAAGCTTATGTATTCCTAAAGCTCTCAGATTCATATACTACTTGTTCTGTAAAGCTCCATGGCTCCTGAAGGAAATCTGGAGCCACAGAAACCCATCAACAAAAGTTACAAATCCTCAGACTGGAAATAAACTGGCATATTTAGGGAAAAAAGCTCAATGTGGAGAAATGGATCCTGCAAGAAAGAAAAATCAGGGATCAAATATCCCAGAAAACAACAGTTTGAGCTGAATTAATATAACCTAGTATAGCACAACAAAGAAAAGGGCAACGAGGACTTCACTCAAACATTCCCCTTTCAATGCAGTGTGCGCTAGTGTTTAGAACCCTAAGCTGTGCAATCACAGATCTGAGCCTCTCCACTGCTGCTTGATGGGGCTCTCAAGGTGATGAAGATCATGGGTCGGAAGTTGGAGTGTTGCTGGCAGAAGACCCGCTCCACGGAGGACAAACTGGCCTTAGGTGCTCACTATCGTGAGTACCAAGGGGCAATCAACTGTGAGAAGGCAGACTTGCTGTCCAGGGAGATTGCCGCAGGGAAGAACAGACCATCTCAGCTTTTTTAGACTGTGGACAGGCTATTTAATCCAGTCTGTCTACAGCTGAAAAAAAGCATTTTCAATCACATCGTCCAATAAGTTTGCTCAGTTCTTCTCTGACAGGGTGTCCTCCAACCAATCAGGGATCTCGGCAGAGAAGCAACTTTTGACTCACAGTGATCAGCCAGGTAGGAGCAGAGGCTCTCCTATTGGCTGGAAGGAGTTTAGACCAGTGGAGGTGGCCAAGGTCATTGAAGTGATCTTGAAGCTGAGGCACACTTACTGTGAACTAGACCCGGCCCCAACTCATTTCTTATTGAGAACTGTCAAGGTCATAGGTCCGGTGTTCACTGGGATTATCCAGTGTTCATTGTCAGAGGGAGTCTTTCCTGATGCCTTGAAGTAGGCACTGGTGAGACCCCTCTTGAAGAAGCCATCACTCGACTCTGATGTTCTGGCGAATTATCGACCGATCTCCAACCTTCCATTTTTAGGTAAGGGTGTAGAGAAAATAGTGGCACACCAGCTCGAGGAGCACCTCATGACCTTTGATATCTATGAGCCATTCCAGTCTGGTTTCAGAGCTAGACATAGCACCAAAACAGCATTGGTTACAGTGCCAAATGACCTCTTCAGGGCAAGAGATAGAGGAGACAGGTCAATTCTTGTTCTCCTCGATCTCTCTCTCTTCAGCATTTGACACCATGGATCACTTTGCGCTTCTGGATCGCCTTAGAGAATATTGTGGACTCACTGGAACTGTCATTAGCTGGTTTGAGTCCTATATCTTGAGCAGAAGCAATGGGTGGTGATGGGGAATTTCTTCTCCTCCCCGAAGCTCCTGTCATGTGGCGTTCCTCAAGGCTAGATCTTGTCGCCGATGTTATTCACGGTGTACATGCTACCCCTGGGTGAGCTCATTAGGTGCTATAGCTTGGGGTTTCACTGCTAAGCAGAAGATACCCAACTGTATATGTCCTTTGCCCCTGGAACATATGACGCTGTGAAAGTGCTTAATAACTGCCTGGCTGAGATCAATGACTGGATGTCCTCCAACTGGTTGCAACTGAATCCCGACAAGACAGAGGTCCTAGTGACGCGGGCGTGATGGGAGTGCCTCCGAAGTGGGGACAAGATTGGTCTTGGGTTCCACTCCATTGACGGCTTCCCCTAGGGTGAGAAATCTTGGTGTTGTCCTGGATGACAGACTGACCCTTGATGCTCAGGCGACATCTGTGGTCCAAAGTGGCTTTTACCACTTAAGGAATGTCACCAGAATTAAACCCCTAGTTCCACCAGAGGACCTGCCATCACTAGTACATGCCTTCGTTACATCCAGGCTTGACTACTGCAACGCTCTGTACTTTGGGGTCAGTGGAGGGACCCTTTGCTGGCTGCAGCTGTTAAGAACGCAGCGGTTAGGTTACTGACAGGCCTGTCTAGGTGGTCCTGTGAACTCTGCACTGGCTGCCTGTCAGGTGAAGGATCATCTTCAAGGTGAGCTTGCTCATCTATAAGGCCCTGGGTCTTTCATTCGTGCTCAGCTATACACTATGCAGACGGTCTTGTACTCTATTCAAGCTCTGACAATGTCACCAGCATTAATGCATCCCTCTCCTCAGATTTCGTGAATGTCCAATGTTGGTTGTCTGTCCATAAGTTTGTACTCAATGCTAAGAAAACCCAAACCATGTTACTTGGATCTGTCCCTAAACTTAGGACATGTCACACTTCCCTGCTTGTGAAAGACCTCTCTGGTGCACAAACAGAGTGTGTAACATCATTTAAATACATGGGAGTTCTCCTGGATCAATCCCTGGATTTCAGCCAACTTATACAATCCACTTGCAAAGCAGTTAACGCCAAACTGGGGATCATTTATAAGACCAGCTTCATGCCAACTCCCTCTGCAAAACTTGCTATTGCCAGAGGCATATTACTTCCTGCCCTCACTTATGGTGCACTCACTTTTGCTGCTGCACACAAAACCACCCTTCATAAGTGGGATGTCACCTACAATAATATCTGTAGGTATGCCTCCTCGTCACTTCGGCTTAAGCACCACTGTCAACTGTATAGAGACCTGGGCTGGTTATCACCCTCTGCCTGCCGGCAATACTCTCTCTGGTCCCTGACACACTCAGTACTTAGAAATCAAACTCCTTTTGCACTTGCAATATTGCTGGTACCTCAAACCTCCGCCTATGGGCTACGCTCGGTTGATAAGTCCTTACTGAATGTACCTAGATGTAAAACATCAAAAGACTCCGGTGCTTTCTATCACTTGGCTCTTAAGCTTTGGAACTCCTTCCCCCAAGCATTTAGACTATCAGGATCCCATGACAGCTTCAAAAGGGAGCTGCACCTTTACCTATCTCTTGCTGATCCCTGCACATGCTTTAATCCTCCCTAATCCCCTCCATCCTCCAGCTGCTCATCGTGCACCTTCCACCCTGCCCCCCAGTGCTACTCACCCCTTGCCTTGCTTAACTGCCTCATGAATTTTCAGTGTTATTGATCAATCTAACCAATATTTTCTTAGTTGCTGAATTAAATTATCTTATATTTTTTCATTTTCTCCTGAACTGTGTGGGTAATTTTACCTTGATCCTACATGCAATCTGAGTATTATGTTTCTTGGCTGTATGTATTTCTAGTACTGACTGCTTTGACTGTACTGACCAACATTATAATCCTCCTGTACCCATGTTATTGTACTTGTCTTTGATTGCTGTACTCTCCCAGGTCATGCCTGAAAATAGTCATTTCATGGCTACTGCCCCTACCTGGTTAGCTGGCTGATCTCCCGTCATCTGCCACCTCAGTCAACTCCCTCCACTCCTCCACCAGGGGCCTCCTTGCAGTTCCGAGGGCCAGGTTAAAAACGTCTAGCGACAGAGCTTTTGAGGTCACCGGACCGGCCCTCTGGAACTCGCTTCCCATCTCTGTTAGGGAGGCCCCAACGGTGAAGGCTTTTAAAAGGGGTCTAAAGACTCATCTTTTCCAGCTGGCCTTCCCAGTTTATTCAGAGCTGTTATATTTATATTTTTATGACTATATTTATTGATCTTAATCTGCATTATATGTGGTATTTTATGTATTTCTTTATTGTGGATTTCATTTTGTACTACCCTGCCTGCTTTTATGTAACGCACACAGAACCTCTGGGATTGGGCATCATATAAATAAATCTGCCTTGTCTCGCTCAATGTGTAACACTGAGAAGGAATGTCCTCTCAGATATAAAACTGGGTAGAAGTAGGACCCCTGAGAAAATGAGATAATGTATTTCGCATGGGCTACCCTGGAAAAACATACTGTGCTATGAAAAAAAAAAATCTTAACCAATTAGGAAAAAATTAAAGTAGACAATATGTAAGATACAAAAAGGAGTTTGAGGAATACAGTAAACCCAGTGCTATCCAACGTTCCTGTTTCTGGTACTCAGGAGTCTTCCAGTTAGCTGCAAAACCTAACAAGCTCTGGCCAGAGCCATACGAACTGGGTTATGTACAGGCCTCCAGACCAGGAGGAGGACATATACACGTTACTGTTAGAAGACATACAAAACATGACAGCTAAAGGGGAGATTCTGATAATGGGAGACTTCAACATGCCAGATATAGATTGGTCAATACCAGCAGGGACATCTGCCAGAACTAGACACATGGTGGATTCCCTGCAGGGGAGGGCCTCAAACAAGTGGTACAACAACCCACAAGAGACAGGGCTATCCTAGATCTAGTACTGACTTACAGGGAAAGGATCACAGATCTCCAGGTAGAAGGTCACCTGGGTGCCAGTGACCATCACATGGTATGGTTCAATTTGGCCACTAGAACAAAATCATCCCATTCCAAAGCAAAAATATGGGACTTCAGAGAAGCCGACTTTGACAAGATGGCCAACAAAGTTAAGATAGCCCTGGCAAAAAGAAACACAGGTGAGGGGGTACAGGCAAAGTGGGCAAGCATTAAGGATGCAATACTTGAAGCAACATCCCATTGTGTTAGACAGAAAAGGAAGTGCAAAAGAAGAAGGAAACCACTTTGGTTCTCAAATACAGTAGCAGAAAAGGTCAGAGCCAAAAGGCTGGCCTTCAGGAAATATAAGGGAACTCAGCAGGATGAAGATAGGGAGGCATACCAAACTTCCCTAAGGGAAGCAGGGAAGGCAGTCAGGCAGGCAAAGGCCCAAACTGAGGAAAGACTAGCACGAACAGTAAAAGAAGGTGACAAGACTTTCTATAGATACATTAGTGAAAGGAGAAAGTCCAGAGGGGGCATTGCTAAGATCAAAGGGGATAAGGGGGGGTGTGAGGAGGAGGACCATGTAAAAGCATCTATTCTAAATAGATACTTCTGCTCAGTATTTACTGAAGAGAAGGTAGGGCAGGGCCCACAGCTCAGCACCATGGACACGGGGGGAAGGGAGGTGTGCACTAGTCCCTTCACAAAAGAAAGGACCTGATGGCATATATCCCAGGGTACTAAAGCAGCTAAGGGTGGAACTAGCAGAGCCATTATCAGAACTGTTTAGTGAGTCTCTGAGCACAGGAGAGGTCCCAGAAGACTGGATAAGGGCTCATGTGATCACGCTCCACAAGAGTGGTAGCAGGGAGGAGGCAGGGAACTACAGACCAATCAGTCTTACCTCAGTAGTGGACAAGATTATGGAGACACTCCTTAAGGAAAGGATAGTGCAACACCTGGAATCCATAGGAGCACAGGATCCAAGACAGCATGGATTTACAACAGGAAGTTCCTGTCAAACTAATCACATAGATTTCTCTGACTGGGTAACCAGAGTGGTGGACCAAGGGGGAGCAATAGATGTTGCCTACCTTGACTTCAGCAAAGCTTTCGATACTGTTCTACACAGAAAATTGATTAATAAGCTGGGTAGGCTCGGGGTGGGTCAGACATTGGTCAACTGGGTGGCAAACTGGTTGATGGGCAGAAAACAGAGAGTGGTGGTAAACGGTATACAGTCAGAAGGGATGCAAGTCACAAGTGGGGTACCTCAGGGATCAGTACTGGGGCCAGTCCTCTTCGATATCTTCATCAGTGACATTGCAGATGGACTGGAGGGTAAGGTTTGTCTGTTTGCAGATGACACCAAGATCTGCAACAGAGTAGATGATCCAGATGGGGTGGGCAGAATGAGAAGAGATCTGGATAAACTAGCAAAATGGTCAGAAGAGTGGCAACTGGGGTTTAATGCAAAGAAGTGCAAGATCATGCACATGGGGAAGAAAACCCTGAAGCCACCTATAGGCTGAGAGGGGAGTTGCTGGCAGTCACAATGGAAGAAAGAGACTTGGGCATCATCATCACAGATGACCTGAAATCATCCAAGCAGACCACTAAAGCAGCAGGTAAGGCTAGAGGGATGTTGAGGTGTATTAGTAGGGGTATCACAAGTCGGAAGAGGGAGGTAATAATCCATCTTTATAAGACACTGGTTAGGCCCCATCTGGAGTACTGCGTGCAGTACTGGAGGCCACACCTTCACAAGGACATTAACCAAATTGAGGCAGTCCACAGAAGGGCAAAAAAAATGGTGAAGGGACTGCATCAGAAAACATATGAGGACAGATTAACTGAGCTCAATATGTATACCCTAGAGCAAAGGAGGGAGAGAGGTGATATGATTGAAACATTCAAACACCTTAAGGGCATTAACAATGTGAAAGAGTCCAACATGTTTCAATATAAGAAAAACAACAGGACAAGAGGACATAGCATGAGATTAGAGGGAGGCCGATTAAGAGGTAATGTGAGGAAGTTCTTTTTCACAGAAAGGGTGGTGGATGCATGGAACAGCCTACCTCAGGAAGTGGTGGATATGAATACAGTGCAGGGCTTCAGACAGGCATGGGATAGGCATAAGGGAGCAATACAGATGAGTATGAATAGATAGGCCATTGACAGAGCAAAGGCCAACGGCACATTCATAAGGTAGAAAAAGAAATGGGCAGACTGGATGGGCCTTGTGATCCTTATCTGCCGTCAGCTTCTATGTTTCTATGATACAGCTGCAACTGAGCTCACTGAAGTCACAGCGGAACACGGCACTGTCCACCATGTCCAAGATGGCCGCCACAGTTCAGTGCACATGTGCGAGTCATCGTGCATGCGTGTGGTGAAGTCGTGCATGCACAATGACTCACGCATGCGCACTGGGCTCCAGCGGCCAACTTGGACATGACGGGCTGTGCCGTGTTCCGCTGGCCAAAATAGTGCACCCGTGGGGGTGGGGCGGGGGGTAGTGAGCAGACTGTTTTGGAGTTGCATGGAAGCGTTCCACGGTGTCAGTTGGGTAGCTCATTTTTAGAGCTACTGTAAAATGGCTGCAGGCTCTGCCCACTGCAGCCATAAAAAGATGCCATGGAAGTCTCAAGGTAACAGAAAATTCAGTAAAACCTTTTTTTTTCCCCAGACAAATCCCTTCCACCCTATGGAGAAGAAAAGCTGATGAAATCCACTCTCTTATATACACAGGGTGATCACAGGTCAGGCCAGTCCTGTCAAACCCTTCAGTGATAAGCAGTGAGAGAAAAACAAATGCACGGACTGACAAGATTATGACTATGACAGAAGGCAGGCATAAGAACATTTCCAGGATAAACTGTAGGTTCTGAAATCAAAAAGATCAATAATTAGTCACAGCTCATTAGTTAAAACTTATACACACGTACCCTGTAATCAACATTTAATCACTATTTAATAATGTGCTTCCCCTTTCTTAACACGTCTTCATGGATTGTTTTTCCTGTATGCTTCACTTAATGGTTCTTTAGGGTTAATGTATTACATTCATGGCAGAGAAAAATCAATGGATATTACTTGGTATGCAATAAATGAGAAAATTACCTCACAAAATGAAGCAACATTCAGCTGTATAACAGCAAAGAATTTCATTACTAATCAATAAAAGTCTGAATGATTAACAGTTAGGTCCACATAGAGTCAATGATAAAAATTACATTTGTTGCACAATCTCCATCAAATACACATTAAAAAGTGGATATTAAAGTACATGGTGTTTTCAAAGTTTACATTACCACTACTACCACCCAAGAACTCTGGAAGCATACAGTAAAGTTCAATCTCATGATTACGTGAATAAACTCAAACACAGAATCCCATAGAGTTTACCAGGCACATCAGATGAATGTTCTTCAAGTTAAAGCCAATGTCTGCAGCTGTAATGGTATATATTCTCCTCCCACTCTCTAAAACCCTTGAAAAGATCATGACCAATCAGCTCACTGACTACCTCTTCGCACACAACCTCTTATGTAGGGAGCAGCATGGTTTCAGAGCTGGTCATAGCACTACGACTGCCCTCACTGAATTCACTAACTCCCTGCAATCCATGCTTGACAAGGGGCACTTCGCAGGGGCCATGTTTATAGACCTCTCAAAGGCCTTTAACACAGTTTCTCACCCCCTCCTTCTTGACACATTACAACAAACTGGGGTCTCTCATTGTCCACTCTCATGGTTCTACAGCTATCTTTCATCTAGAACCCAATGTGTAAAAATTAATAATACCATATCTACTATGCTGCCTGTGTGCTCAGGAGTTCCCCAGGGATCTATCCTGGGTTCCCTGCTATTCAGCATCTACCTCAACGCCCTATCTAAATCCTGCCCCGGTAACCTTTTCCTCTATGCGGACAACGCTGTTCTTTATGCCACACATTCTGATCCTCTCTCTCTCCAGCGTACCTTCTCTCAGACTGAACACTGGTTTGCTTAACACAGATTGGTGGTCAACATTAAAAAAACTAAGATGATGCTCTATGTCCACCGCCAAAACAGATCAAAGGATTTCCCCCTGGAAATACTCTCCGCCTCTCTCATCCCACTGGAACAGGTCCAAAAGTATAAGTATCTAGGTATTACATTTGACTCTTCCCTCTCGTTCCATGAACATATAAAAATCCTCACCTCCGCCACCACCTGCATTGGTCTCCTGTACAGACATAAAGACTGCCTGCCACCTGAAGTACTTCACCTAGCCATTACCTCCTGAGTCTTATCGCTGGTGGACTATGGCTCCACAACTATGCTGCCGCCGACCCTACGGCGTTTCATCAAATACAAGTACTCATCAATAAGGCCTGCCGGCTCCTCTCTGGTGCTGACAGAAATACACATACCTGCACCCTTTACGCGCTCACCAATATCCTCTCCCTTGAGGAAAGACTATTATACCAGACCTGTCTCTTCACCAAAAAAATCCACCTGGGTTTAACCCCAATAGGTATTATGGCCTCCCTTCAGGCAGCCACTATCTCAGCATTCACACAGGCCGCCCCAAAAACTATCTGGAAGGTGCCTAGGGTTAGGACCACCTGGCCCAGCCATCCTTCCCCCTTAGAGCTCCATCCTGGTACAATGCTCTCCCACCAGCTGTCACATCGATCACCAATCTAGATCCTTTTAAAGCTGCCTTAAGGGCCCATATCCTCTCCTCACGTCAGTGCCAGTGTAACCAATAACCTGTGCATCCTGCACCATGCCGCTAGGCCACGCACCCACCCTTGACCTGGCAGTAGAGAGCCATCACTATTTCTAACCTACAGGCTCCTCACCTCCCTTGGTTACCACATAGTTGCAGTGGACTATGAATGCATTGTATTATGTATAAGACAAGGCCTCCCAGAGGCGGCTTACGACCAACTCATATCATGCATTGCTTTAGCTACCAATTGTATAGGTCTTAACCACTCATTAGGTAAATATGTCGCTAGCTCTGCCCTGTTTTAGCTACCAAATGTATAGGCATTAACCTGTGCTCATTGTACTTATACTCTGTATGATTGCTCACCCACATTTATTCTATATATGTACTGTATGAATGTCTATGTTTTATTCTGATGTGGAGCCTTTGGAAACGAGTCTATGACTCGAAGGGTTGTAATTCAGATTTCCTAAATAGATAAATGTATGTTGTATACACGGTTTTATTACTAGCTAATCTCACGAGTACAGCAACAACATTATAAGAGTATGGGATCTGGCAGCCATGCACACTGAGCATTCAAGACATCGTGGTATATCGATCTGGCAGTTGTGTGATTTGCAGTGAGACATCTCACAACTACTACTACTAAAGTACTCTCTTGTATACTGACATAGGGTTTGTGTTAAATTTAGTGACAGCCAGCCAAGGTGGTGTCAGCAGGACAAAGCTAGTACTCTGACACATAACAGCCTTCTTTTCAGTGTGTCAGCCCACACATGGGGGGGCTGAGGAAGGTAGCAAGGGTGCTATGTGGGTTGGGGCTAATTTATGCATTTTTACTGGGATGGGGGGAGGGTGAGAGTGTGGGTGCTAAATGGGTTGTGGAAAGGGGTCACTTTAAATGATTAATGTTTTAGAATTATACTAGGACCATATGTGGGGGGGGGGACTGGGTGATAAAAGGGCAGGAGAAGGTTTAACCTATTATTTACATAAATTAGAACGAGTCCAAATCCCTGTGCAGCAGTAAGCATAAGCTGAAACTCCAAAAAGACACACAAAAAAAAACAGTGCAGTGTAAATGTATAATTAAACTGCTGAGTGCAATTTAATGGCTGAAACTGTGTCTTAAAAAAAACAGTACAAGAATACCACAGCACTTTGTGTAAAAACATGTTGTTAGAGGACATGATTTCTGTCATTAAAATTGCACTCAGCAGTCTAGCTATACTTTTAGTATGCATAGTCTTTTGTCTTTTTTGAGTTTTAACTTTTTTTTTTTTTTTTTTATGTTATACACAAGTATTCACCCACAGGGTTTACTGAAAGTTTGACAGTGGGCCATGTGAATAAATTAAGGTAAAAGTAGGCTGGTAACGACACTTTACCATGCTTTACAAAAGTTTATGGCAAAAATTTGCTAACTGGACACTTTCCAGCACTTTGCCAACACGCAAATATACATGTATATACATACAAAATTGCCATCTGTTCATGTCATAAAGAAATGGTTTCTGGATAAAACAGCAAGTCTACTCAAAGATTGCTGTGCTGCTAAGATTAAATAACAGTACACTGAGAATATAACTGTAAATAATATTTTGTTTTATTACGTTATTGTGTGTATATGTGGAACTTTGTGTAATGTAATTGTTTGTACTGAGATCATGGGTCACTATTTTAAATGAGTTCCTACTCAATTGTTTAACCTTTATTAAAAATGAAAACAGAACTGTATATATGTTGCAAAAAACGTAGTTAATGCTTCAGTTAGGGTCAAAGCGACAAAAGTTGGGAAATGAGGCATTAGGGTTTCCAACCCTAACACCTCACCCTTCCAAACCAGGCAGGAGAGCAGGAGTGGGGTGTGCCTTGGGCTTCTCAAGCCTAACACTCACCCCATTCCATCTGGAAATAAGGTCAGATGCGCAGACTTTATGAGAATGGGGTAGCGTTAGGCTTGAGAAGCCCAAGGCACACCCCACATCTGCTCTCCTGCCTGGTTTGGGAAGGTGGAGTGTTTGGGCTGGAAACCCTAAAGCCTCATTTCCAAACTTTTGTCACTTTGACCCTAACTGGAGCATTAACTAAGTTTTTTGCAACTTATTTCCTTACTTTTGAGAGAGTATAACAGTATCCTCATTTTACTGTTGGAGCGCAGGGTCCTTTGGACCCTGCACTCCTATCCCTCTGTAGATGCATGTGTATTTATGTAACTGTGGAAGCACAGGGCTTTCCGGTCCTTGTGCTTCCATTTATAGGACAACAGTTTATTTATTTATTTAAATTTTGGTACCGGGTAGGCCTACTGAGACCATGACGGTCCCTTTTTCAGGGGCGACCCGCATTTAGTTACATTTACCTAGAGGGAAAAAGAAAAACATACATGGTGTTTGTATGTATACGTTTCCACATAGACAATCTATAGTTCGAACAAGTTTGTTAGTTACATACAGTTATGATATCTAGCCACATATATACATGTAATTCAGTGCATAGTTCCATTGTTTGTTGTCCCATTCTGTCCTAAGACTATAATTTCGTACATCATCTTCCTTGGCATCTCCAAAAGGCTGTCCTTAGCTGTAGCAGTTACATTGAGATCCCCTGCTCAGATGAGATTTTAGCCCTTTTTTGAAACCCACAAATGAAGTACTGTCCTGAAGTTCTCTCGGGAGATTATTCCAAAGTTTGGGAAGGGCTTTACTAGCTGATCGCTGACCTTGGGAAGATTTGGTTCTTGGGATTTCCAATAGTTTGCATTCTGTGGATCTGAGCTCTTTCCTATATGGTGTTGAGAGCAACAGGCTCCTTAGGCTGGGGAGGCATCCTGTTATTGCAGCTTGTATGCCAGACATAGTGAGGGGTATATCAGTCTCCCTTCAAGGGGTGGCCAATTTATGGCCTGTAGCACATTACAGTGGTGCTCCTTACATTTCGCCGTGGCGGCAGAGCGGCTGACTCTATGGTACAGAGTCCTCAGTCGCTGCAGTTCTGTGGACCTTAGTGTTTGGAGCAAAGTTGCTCCATAGAACAGAGTGGGAAGTATGGTCCGTTGTTGACCACCATTCTGGTTTCTTTGGTCAAGTAGGGACTAAGCCTGTACAGGAGGCCAAGTTTTTGATTTACCATTTTTGTAAGGTGGTCAATATGTTTCCTGAAGGAGACTTCCTGGTCAATATGCATTCCTAGGTACTTAATGCTGTCCACCACTTCGATATCTACCCCATTAGAGGTGGAGAGAGATAGTAGGTTTGATCTCATTGGGTCCAAATTTTTTGGACCAAAGAGCATGGCTTTGGCCTCATTGCTGTTTAGAACCAGCCTGTTTGCCGGACACCATTCTTCCAGGATTGTGAGGTCTTGTTTCAGCTGCTGGTTTAGAGACCCCGGGTCACTAGCAGTTCTGTACAGCACTGCGTCATCTGCATATAACGTGACCTCCCCCCCCACCACAGTGCATTGGTAGGTTATTTATAAATAAAGAGAATAATAGAGGGCCTAGAACAGACCCCTCTGGAACACCGTCTGACACAGGACGCTCATCTGAATTTTGCTCCAGTCCAGCGGACCATTTGTGTCCTGCTGTGAAGGTAATCACAGAACCATTTCAAGGCTAGTTTGTCTAAATCTAGTGCACTCAGGTGTCCTATGTGTAGCCTGTGGTCGACTTGATCAAAAGCCTTGGTGAGGTCAGTGAAGACCGCACCAAGGAGTTTGCCCTGACACAAGGCTTCATACACATCGGAGGTAAAGCTCACAAGGGCAGTTTCTGTACCATGTTTCTCTCTGAAGCCATGCTGTTGATCTGTTTGCAGGCTGTGCATTTCCAGGTAGGTATTGAACTGTTGGTAGAACACCTTTGCTAGCAGTTTACTTAAGGTACAAAGGATGAAGATTGGCCTGTAGTGCTCTACATTGTAGTGTGACCCGCTTTTGGGAATTGGGGTTACCAGTGCTACCTTCCATAGGGCGGGTACTTTCCCTTCCTGTAAGGACCTGTTGAATAGACGGGTTATTGATGCTGCAATGACAGGGGCTGCAGTCTTTAGCAGCCTGGGCTCAAGATTATCATGGCCTGCTGTGTCTTCTGGCTTTAGGCCCCTGAGCAGGTTTAGGATTTCTCCTGTCGATGCCAATTTGAGGTGGAATTCAGGGCTCTGAAGGGGTCCCACCTGTTCCTCTTGGCTACATTGTCCTTGGTTAGGATTTCTTGCTTTGAATCTCTGTAGGTCTGAGAAGAAATCACTGAAGGCATTTGCCGTGTCTTTTGGGGGTGGAGAGGCATTCCCCTTTTGCCTTAATTTCCCCATTCCCTATGCTTGTTTTACTTTTTAAGAGTGAGTTGATTTGCACCCAGAATTTCTTGGGATCTGATAAATTACTGTTTTGCAGGGTATGCAGGTATCGTTTTTTGGCTTTTTTGAGCTCTCCCTTGTAGATGTTTCTACTTTCCCTGTATTTCACCCAGTCTTGATTTAGGTTAGTGTATTTGAATTTACCCCAAGTTTTGTCTCTCTCTTTCATTATACTCTTCAGTTCTGGGTTTAGCCACCTGCCGTCCTGTCCTTTGACCCTGATCTTTTTAAGGGGGGGGGGGCATGTTTGTTGGCTACAGATTGGAAATGTTTAATGAAACCTTCTAGGGTGTCATCAAGATTTGGGGCATCAAGTGCCTGAGCCCAGTCCACTCCTTGCCAGGGATTGGAGGAAGGACCCCTCATTCAAGGTTGAGTAGTTTCTGGACCAGAAAGTTCTGGGAGGTTGTCTGGGGTAGTTATTCCTCCATACCAAATTGTCAACATAGCCACCTTATTACCCCACTTCATGTACTTGGTACAGAAAATTTTCGAATCCCCACCAAAACGTAATTCTGTGCAACTGCAACACCATTCCGCGCCACAGGTGCGAAAACACATTTTGGTCAGAATTTGAAAAATGACAGCTGTGACATAAATGAGGTGGAGTAAAAAGAAAGGCTACGTGGAAAACCTGGGGTCAAAATATTTAAAATTTCCAAAGTTATGAGTGTGTGTAGCGAAATTGCAACAAATGGTCATAACTTAGGCATTTTTTAATATTTTGACCCCAAATTTTCAACACAGTCTTTTTGTGATCCCACCTCATTAATCCCTTGGTGAAAATTTTCAAATCTGTGCCAAAACGTCATTCCACGCCACATGTACGAAAACATGTTACGGACAGGATTGTGAAAAATGACAGCTGCACTGTTCATGAGGTAGTCTGAAAAAATGACTGTTGAAAATTTGGAGTCAAAATACTGAAAATTACCAAAGTTATGCACCTGCATAGAAAATTTTCAATGAATGCTCAGAACATGGCCATTTTTAGGATTTTTTTTTTCACCAATTTTCAACATGGCCTTTTTCGGACCCCCACCTCATGAGCTCTCTTGGTGAAATTTCATTATTCAGTCCCGAAAGGTGATTTTGTGCAGCAATTGCGAAATCACCTTCCGGCCCCAATTAACGAAATGACACTGCCAGTGTTCATGAGGTGGGGTCCCAAAAAGGCCACGTTGAAAATTTGGTGAAAAAATTCCTAAAAATGGCAAAGTTCTGAACACAAGTTCAAAATGCCATTTAAAGCAGCAGTGCAACGAAAACAGTTTTTCTAAAAAGCTAATTTTCTGCTATGGTTATGAAAAATATTGGCAGAACTGTTGATCTGGATTTTCTGGATGCTTCCTATGCTGTGTATGGTACATCTGCATTTTTGTCTGGATTCATACCCTCCTCAGGTCTTTAATATCATTTTAATGCAAAAATAAGGCATCCAACTTTTTTCTTGTGAAATAATTATTTTAAACATTCATAAAATTCTTAAATGATAACAGAAACTGAAAATTTCACCACTAAAATAATCTGGAAGCATGCAGCATCGATTAGGAAGAAAAAAAGGTGGTGGTCAAATTTTAACCCATTTACGTTGCACTGCTGCTTTAAATACATTATACGGCACTTACCTTTATTCCTCAGTTCATGGTTCAGCTTTGAAGAGTGCAAACCTGTCTTGGTCCACAGAAAATAACAGAATTCCACATCAGCTGGTAAGTATAGGGTAAGGAGGGGAGGTGGATGCTCAGTGGGAGGGTTGAGATGGAGGTAGGGGGTCAGCAGCGACAATGATGGACCGTTTTCTTTTTTTTCAGGGAAAAAAACATTGAAGGGCAGTTTTCTTTATTTCAGGCTTTTCCTTTATTGATGATGATGATGATGAAAACTTTATTTTTATACAGGAAATTCTAATCATTAGGATTATACAATCCTGTTCTCAAGATAGTCCTGTTTATATTTCACTTAGTTACATCTAAACATATAACATTAATCAAATAAATACAAAATATACACAATACACAGCATTTCAATATCCAACAATACATTAAAACACTAATACAAAAACAAAAAATACAAAATTTCACAATAAGGATTTCCCATACATAATCATATACAACTACATTCTATTTTATAGAGTTTCAGAATTTCGTTTTAAAATCATGTAGGTCTTCTAGAGATCTTATTGGAAGGGTAAAATATTCCATACTTTAGCTGCCTGACATGGAATGGAACCATTTCCATATTTATTATGAATTTTATGGGACAAACTCTATGTCTATGCACAGATCTTAGAAACTCATGCCTACCTTTACTAACTTTAGGAAAAAGTATTTGTGTGATATAATGTTCAGGGTAAGATATCTTATATTTATGTATCAGTATTAACCAGTTTTGAAAAATCATTTCTAAAGTCTGCCAGTTCAACTTTATAGACATATTACAATGATGAGTTCGATAGGAACACTGCAAAACATATCTAGCTATTCTATGTTGCACCCTATCCAATCTAATCAACTGATGTTTACTCGCTGTTCTATAAATTAAATCCCCATACGTCAGGGTTGGCATAATCAGCTGTTCGGCTACTTTTTTCCTATCCTTAATTTGTAAACATTTAGTAGTTCATCTCAAAGCTCCTAATTTCTTGGTCACCTTTTTTATATTATTATTTATGTGGGTGGGAGGTGCCACTAGACACCAGGGAATTGCACATAAATTACGGGGACGGCAATCGGAGGGTGGGGGTGCCACTAGGCACCAGGGAATTAAACAGCAATTACAGGGATGGTGATCGAAGGGTGGGGGGTGCCACTAGACACCAGGGAATTAAACAGCAATTACAGGGACGGGGATCGGAGGGTGGGGGTGCCACTAGACACCAGGGAATTAAACAGCAATTATGGGGACTGCAATCGGGGGGGGGTGCCACTGGACACGAGGGAATTGTATATAAATTATGGGGACGGTGATCTGAGGGTGGGAGCACTACTAGACACCAGGGAATAATATAAAAATTATGGGGACAGCAATCGGAGGGTGGGGGGGGTGCCACTAGACACCAGGCCAAGTGGGCTTACAGGTCACACTGCAGCCAGCAGCACCAGTTCAGCTGCAGCTGCAGAAGTCAAGAAATTCCCACTGTTCTCATACAGAGAACATGGGGGGAACGCTCCTCTCACTAAGCTGGGTGACAAAGTATTAATGACCTTAATTACATAGAAACATAGAAGTTGACAGCAGAAAAGGACCGCAAGGCCGATCCAGTCTGCCCATTTTACCAGTTCGCTCCTGCTGCCTCAGCTATGCCCCCCTCATATGTATGATTCACTTGTGCCTATCCCATGCTCTCTTGAATCCCTCTACTGTACATGCTCCCACCACCTCATGAGGCAGGGCATTCCATGCATCCACCACCCTCTCTGTAAAAAAATAACTTTCTCATGTTACCCCTTATGTGACCCTCCCTACAATTTCATGTCATGCCCTCTAGTCATATTGTACTTTTTATACTGGAAGATACTATCCCCTTACTCCTTATTTATGCCCTTAAGATATCTGAAAGTCTTAATCATGTCCCCCCTCTCCCATCCCGTTCCAATGTGTATTTATTGAGGTCCCTAAGTCTATCCCTAGTATATGCCTTGTCGTGCAGACCCTGCACCATCTTAGTTGCCCTCCTCTGCACTGTTTCTACCATGTCAATATCCTTATGCAGGTGCGGCCTCCACAACTGCACACAGTACTCTAGGTGAGTCCTAACCAGCACAGTACAGTGGGATCACCACCTCCCTCTACACCCTAACATCCAACTAGCCCTCCCAACTGCTTTTGTTGTCAGTTTGGTGGATTTCAGGTCATCTGATATAATGACTCCCAAATCCCTCTCCTCTCTAATGACCGTCAACAACTCAACCCCCCCCCCCCAACATGTAGCTTCCCCTGGGGTTCTGTGCCCCATGTGCATGATCTTGCACTTCTTCGAGTTAAAACCTTAACTGCCATACCTCAGACCATTTCTCCAGCTTTTCCAGGTCTCTTTTAATTCTCTCTATGCCCCATGGAGTATTTACACAGTTGCAGATCTTGGTGTCATCTGCAAACAGGCATACTTTTCCCTTTAGCCCTTCTGCTATATCTCCTATGAAGACATTGAAGAAGACTGGTCCCAGGACTGACCCCTGTGGCACCCCACTGGTGACTCCCATTTCTTCCAACTGTCTGCCATTTACCACCACCCTCTGCCTCCTGTTCACTAACCAATTTCTGACCCAGTTCACCACCCTGTGTCCCACCCCTAGACTCCTCAGCTTGTTTACCAGCTTTCTATGTGGGACTAATTGTGAAAAAAAAAAACCTTCAGAATCTAGCTAAACAGGGCACATTTAACTAGGTTCTGGTGTTTGAGTTTTAAAATAACATTTTTATGTATGTTCCATGCTTTTTAGTTTAAGGAAAAATAAACAAGATGGTGGCTCATGAAAAGAGATTTTTTCTGGCAAAAAAGGACTGGTCCCTCACGAAAAAGAATCCTTTTTATGTGAGCAAATCCTTCATCGAACTTTTACCCTCTATCCTGGAGTGTGATCTTCTCACTTTTTTTTCCACCTTCGTTGCCCCTGGCATGCCACTCCTTCTGGCTGCACGTGACCCCCTTCGACCTCCTCACCCCGACTCCCTTCCTGCTCACCTCAGATCACAGCCGACCCAGGGGTGGCCCGGCGTAACCCTTCGCCAGATGGGTCCCTCTCTTCCGAGGGGGAAGGCGCCAGGAGGGGGATACCACCACACTCTACAATCAGTCCCCGGGCGCTGCTGAGGTGGATTCCGGGGTATCGGGGCATCTTAGGCAGCAGGGAGTCGGCAGCCATCATCCGGCAGACCAGGAGGCTCTTTTCCGTTTTTCTGCGGGGAGTGACGTCCTGACGTCAAGGCATACGCCGTCTGCCACTCCCCCTTGTACACAGAGCTCTGGCTGTACTGCTGCACTCCTAGCCTCCGCCAGGAAATCAGCCCACGCGGTGTCCATCCCCTGCCCTCCCCAGAGAAGAGATGTCCCTGGGCTCCATCCTTCTCTCCCGGCCAGCCCTCCGTGACCCGGAGTCCGTTCCGAACTCGGGACGCGGTGTCGCAGATGGAAATCCAACCGCTGCGCCGACGGGCCGGCTGTGATGTTCTCTTTGAAAAAAATGGGAACTTAAAAACTGAATAGCTCTGCAACAGATTAATATTTTTTCACCAAACAAATGCATGGCAGTTCTGTTACCCAAGCTGTAGCTACCATAACATTTCACACCAAAATTCCACACTGTCTGAGCGCAAGGTGATGAGGAAAAAACTGCAAAAGGTGGCGACTTTCAAGGTTTTTTCACTATCCGGATCTCAGAATCCACAAATCTGGGGGGGAGCTTACAGCCAACTGAGCAGGTCGCATACCCTACAGCACTCTCCAACTTTATTAAAAATAAAGGCATAAATGTTGAAAATCACTTATTCAAACTTCTCAGGCACTGTGGTAAAGTAATTCAGAACTTACTGTGCATTTTGTTCAGACAATCCTCTATTGGGAGAAATGGGGAATCTGAAGAAAGCAGGGCAGCATGAGTCAGGCAGAGTGAAGCATGGCAGGCCGCCCGAAGGCGTTGGATCCAGCGGCCTAGTGACTGGAGTAAAGGGAGACCCAGAACCCACCAATAGCGTTGTTCTCCAGGTTGTGAAAGCACTCGATGCCACGGTTAAAGCATTAGATGTCAAACTCGACACATACAACTCTCAGGTGTCAGCTCTAGAAACTAAAACAGAGACGATTGCAGTGGAGGCTCGCTTGGCGAAGGAATCCGCCGACAGGACATCTGCCACGACTGTGGGGCTCGTTTCAGAGAACAAGTTACTCAGATTGCGATCAGTGCAACTGGAAAATGGGGCCGACTGCACCATGTGCATCTGCTCAAGATACCAGAGGAAGTGGAAGGGAAAGATCTCTTGCAGTATGTCTGCCATTTACTGCAATCCACTTTAAATTTTGAAACAGTGGAGGCCATCTTTAAAGTTTATAGAATTATACCTCGAAAACCAGCAGAGAACTCTGATCTTCCACATACAATACTGACTGTGATGGCGGGGCAACATATTTGGGACCAGATCCTCTACTTGGCTAAAATGAAGGGGATACTACATCTTCCTGAAGGCCCTAAGTTCTATTTTTCCCCAGACCTCAGTTATGCCACCAGGCAACTCAGGAAGGCGTTTGATGCTGTTCATGGGGAACTGAAATCTTTAGGTATAAGCCACTCTCTACTACTCCCTGCAAAGCTACGGATCTCCTATGCAGGTAAAACTTTCATTTTCACTGACCCGACTGAAGCGGGCAAACGGCTTCTTAAAATCAAGGATGATTTCACCCAGCAGGGGTTGGACCCTGAGGAACTTAATGACACTTGAAAAACGATGACTCTATCTTGTTCTTAATTATTACTGGGGTTTAATTCCCCCGGTCCAATTCTACCACATCTACACAGTTTAGATCTGAGCAATGCTGTACAGTTTGAGTTTGTGCCACCTTATTACTTTACTGTTTATTTGTAATGCCTTTCTTTAAGTTGGAGTGTTTGCTTAATGGTAGCAACCCTTATCATGGTACTTATCGCATTACCAGTGTTTACATGGACTTTATAAAGAGTCTTATTGACTTAGTGGGTCTGGCACCTGGGACTTATTGTTTAAATTTAAGGTGTCTAGTCCATGGTCATGGCTGAGAAAGCAATTGATACATATGTTGTATAAAAGTTATTATAACTGAACTTCCCCATCCATGATGTGACAAAGAGAGATAAGAAATACATTCCTGTATACCAACTATGCCTACATCTATTACTATGCCTTGGAACCAAGAAATATCACTTGTTAGTGTACGATAAACTGAATAAAAATAAAGTATTAAAAAAAAAAAAGAATCCACAAATCCAACCGGAACAAATCTTGCCATGTCAGGAGATCTACCCCACGGGACAGATCATGCCAAATTTTGTACAAATCCATTGATCCGTTGTAAAGTTATTAAGTGCAAAATTTGACATTTAACATTAAACATGCCACTCAATCCTAACTATAGTGGCGCTATTGCGCCACTATAACATATATATATATATATATATATATGCATGCAAATATGGACTGGAGATGTGGTGTAATAGTGGAAACCAATAAAACTATAGACCAGAAGGAAGGCATAGTGATCAACAGTCAATTATGCAATGGACACCCAAAAAAAAAAAAAAAAAAAAAAAAAACATAAAATCCTGTATTCTGATTGGCTGGCTGGCACCTTTCTGCCTTGGTAAATCCTTCTATAACCCACGCAAAAGGTGGAGGCCAGCCGCATCTGCACACAGTTTTGTACTACTGCACCCACCTCACTTGTTGCTCTCTCTTCAGTCGACCCCCTCTTGCTCTCCAGCTCTGCTCTATCCCGGTCTAAGTCATCGTTGCTGCCCCACTCACTCACTCTCTCAGTAGTCCATAAATTTGGATTAAAAACAAATGGCAGTTCAAAACAAACTCCCCTGAACACCACCGTGACTGCATTTTGTCTGCAAAGTTATACCTAGAAGACCACAAACTTGAACGTGGAAACAAACTGAGATGCAGGGTTGCCCGTTCATGCTTGTTACACATAGACTGTCAGCTACCTGTTACTACCAGACTCCCAGAAAAACTGTCTCTCTAAGAAAGAAAAAAAACAGCATCTTCCTGTGTGTGTGAGATTTCATTCCCTTACCCTGATAAGTTATTCAAGGTGCTCACTGAGCACACCTGGCTCACTGAAACCCATAGACTGCGATCATCCACTTACTGTCATAACAGTCCAACGGCAGACTGTGACTTTGTCTTCTCTCCCTCCCGGCCATGCTAGCGGCAAGTGCATCAGTCATGAATGGATCCAGAATTCCTATGCAATTTTTTTTAATGGCCCTCAGCCCGCTTATAAAATAAAAGTACAATAAACATATAACTGTATCAGTGTGGGGGGGGGAGCATCTACTCAATATTCAACCTACCAACAGGGAACTATGTTTTTGGGTGCAACAATAAATTCAATAAAATATTATTTCAAATGGCATAAAACACTATTTTTCTTTAAATGTTTTACTCAAAAGCTGAAAATAGACATTGTATAATCGCAATAAACCACTCCAGGGTGTGGGTTATGCTGGGATTAACCCACAGCTGACCTAGTTTGACCACTCAGCCTGCGGCCTCATGGCCAAACCACGCCAGCCGTGGGTAAATCCCAGCATAACCCACACCCTGTCGTGGTTTACTGCTTAAATATACTGCCAAAAGTTGAAGGCTGAGGGCAATACTGCTAGGTGGCTATCACTTTGTCCTCCTTGGAGGGGACCAAAAGTTTTCAGCTAGATGCTAAAACGTTTCCAGTCCATATTTACAGTATTTTATGAAACCTTTAGGACTTACCTTCCTGGATCTCCGTCTTGTCTCTGGTGCTTCTGACACTATGTGTAGCTGCTGGTTGCTTTTTCTGTCTGCTGCTGTTTGGGACACAGCGTCTTCTTACTCTGAATTTTCTTTTTAATTTAAGCACATATGGTATCAGATGTGACTCTCATGGCAGCAGGGTTCATTACCCCAAATACGTCTACTATGGTGCATTAGTGGCATTTGTAAGAGCAGGGAAGACACCTGAAATGCTTTAAACATGCCGCGAAGTGTATCTGTCATAGTAGTGGGACCAAGCATTGGAAAATTGTTTAAATAGACAGATGAGCACGGCTCTTCTGGGAGCAGGGACAAGTGCCCAAAAATAGTTTGAATATGCTAATAAACGTGGCAGATGTGGGAGTGGGTTGAAGCACCCAAAAGTATGCTGCCTATTGTGGCTGTTGTGAGAGCAAGATATATGCTTCTATGTACTGTTTATCAACTTGGTGACATAGATGGTGGACATAGATGGTGGATAAGGGCCAGGCAGCCAACATCCTGTATCTGGACTTCAGCAAGGCCTTTGATTCTGTGCCGCATAGGAGGCTAGTGAAAAGGTAGGAGACTTACAGCCATGGGAAAGGCCAACATGGTGGATCAGGAACTGGTTGATGGACAAAATTTAGAAAGTAGTCCTAAATGGAAAGTTCCCTGCTATCAGGGGGCTCACTAGTGTGATGCCACAGGGGTATGTCCTGGGGCCAATACTTTTTAACATGTATACTAGCAACATCAAGGTGGAGTTGTAGGGGAAAGTGAGTCCGTTTGCAAACAACACAAAACTCTCGGGAGAGAGGATGCAGAGGAAGGAATAAACAGCATGAAAAGGACTGTAGGGAGGCTGAAGCAGTGGTCTGGAATTTGGTAGTTGAAATTCAATGCAAAAAAATGTAAAGCGATGCAGATTGGTAACAAAAAACTGCCGAGGAATGTTGCATTGACACGGTCAAGGTGGGGCACTCGAGGAAGGGAAGGTACCTGGGGGTGATAATTAGCAATAGTTTGAAAACCTCTTCCCAGTGCAGTACATCATACAGAAAGGTAAACTGGGCACTCAGATCCATCAGGCGGTATTTCACTAGTTGCAGGAGACAGGTGATGTTACTACTGTACAGGTCATTGGTTCGACTCACACCTGAGCATTGTGTACAGTTTTGGAGCTCCACATCTAAGGCACGCCATGGAGAGCCTAAAGAATATTCCACAGAGAAGCACAGAAAAATGTCAGCAGAAAAAGACCATTGGTTCATCCATTCTGCGCTGTTATACCCTATCCTACTCCGGGACCTATTATCTAGTCAGGGGTTTTGTATCTGCTCTTTTGTGCTCTGCAATAAGGGTAGTACTCCCTTATCCCCTGCTGCATGCTGTGCCTGTAGGTCCTTAAGTTGCAAATAAAGCTGGTCTAACCTAGTCTGTTGTTGCTTCTTATAATAAGAAGCATACTTCATTATGTCTCCCCTAAGAACTGTCTTAAGGGTGTCCCACATGGCAGACATAGAAATTTCCAGGGAAAGATTGTCTTGTAAAATTTGACTTATTCTCTCCTCTACCATTTCCTTAAAATCCTTCAAATTCAGCAAAAAGTTATTGAATCTCCATAAGGTTTCTTTTTTATCCGCCACCAATCTATTTTGAGTATCAGCGCAGAGTGATCTGATAGGGTAGAGGGTGTCTGACTACAGTCCCTCACTCTGTAATAATGCTCTTCGGTCATATGAAAATAATCTATTCATGTGTATACCCTGTGTGGGGCTGAGTAATGCATGTATTCCCGCTTACCTGGATGTTGGGATCGCCAGACATCCACCCACTGTGCTTCTGAAAAGTAAACATGATCTGCTTGTTGTGTCTCTGTTATTTTCCGGAATAGCACCCTCACTACCTCCACTCCAGACCCAGGGGTATGTAAATGGAGGCTACAGTAATTGGCTGACCATTCAGCAGGCCCGCCACAATTGCCAGACGGCCCTCAGGATCAGAGTATGAGGTTGTCATCACAAATGGTGTGTATTTTGGAACCAACACGGCAGTCCCCATCTGTTTGCCCCCCTGATTGGAGGAGGTCACTACTGTGCTATACCCAAATTTAGCCAGTTTCGAATGTTCTGTTTTATCCAACTGTGTCTCCTGTAGCAAGGCAAATGCTGGCTTTTGTTTTTAAATTGCGGATATTATTTTGTACCTTTTGATTGGGTTGTTAACCCCATTTACATTATGTGAACAAATAATCACTGGAGCATCATGACCCATGTCTAACTTTTAATTCATGTATCTCTGATATTGTTCTTAAGTAATCTCCAATACTCCCCCTGTTTCCATCAACCTCCCCCAGGTTCCCCCTGAAAGTGCTGTTGTGTGAGACCATGTTGCTTAAAGCTAATGCAGACCGAGGGGGCACCAGCCTCCCCCGTATCATGTCAGAAGGGCTCACACCATAAGAAATGTTGTCAAGCTTAACATTCTTAACCAACCACAGAAAAAAAAACTATATATAAACAAACATCCAACTTTGAAACAAGAAATACAACCTACTTACACTTGTACTGCCAAAGTAGGAGGGCATAAAAGCTCGCCCTCTATAGTCATGAGGGCAGTCCCCTAAATGGGTCCCATCCTCATTGGGAGGCGTAATGGCTTGACCATTCTCCAGGCCTCCTTGATCCCGAACTGTGTCAAGACCTGATGCTTACAGCATCGACAAACACATCATCAACCCAAGATATCAGTGAGGCTGTTCCCGAACCAAACCTCTCTCTGCTCCCATCCCCATATACATTGTGAGAAATACACCTCTTTACCTGTGTGATCTTAGACAATCTAAGGAAAAATGAAGAGGAAAGAAGAGTCTGAATTAGACAATATATGATAATCCTGCAGGTTCAAACCTCATTTGTGAGGGCTATATATACCGCTCATTAGAAATTAAACTCATTTGAAAAGAATACCCCTCTGTGAACTAAAAGAATGCAACCCATTTTCGTTGGGTACTTGAGGGTTGTCAAGAAAAGAGTCTGGCCCTTTTAGTTTCCCCTTCTTCTTCCCATTATGCCCCCATTAAGACTGCTTATATTTTGTTTTACTTATCAGGTATTAGGTGTTGCTTACAATTAGTGTCCAGATAAATCAGTTCAGGGCCTGTTTTTATGTTCTGAAACATTTAACGAAAGAAAACTTAACTTTAACTTTAAATTTAACTTCTGAAGGAAAGACTAGTCGAGTACCTAGAGGCCAGTGGAGCACAGGACCCAAGGCAGCATGGGTTCACAGCGGGAAGGTCATGTCAGACAAATCTAATAGGTTTCTTTGACTGGGTGACCAAAGTAGTAGACCAGGGAGGGGCTATGGACATGGCCTACCTAGACTTTAGCAAGGCATTTGACACAGTCCCACACAAAAGATTAATCAAATTAACCAGCCTGGGAGTGGGTCCCAGGGTGGTAGCCTGGGTAAAACATTGGCTGGACAACAGGACACAGAAGGTAATTGTAAATGGAGTCACTCTGAAGAAGGGGGTTACTAGTGGGGTACCGCAGGGTTCAGCATTGGGTCCAGTCCTTTTAATGTCTTCATCAGTGACATTGCAGAGGGACTGGAAGGAAAATATGCCTTTTGGATGACACAAAAATCTGCAACAGGGTTGATACACAAGGAGGCGTGGAAAGGATGAAAAGGACTTGGCAAGGTTGGAGGAATGGTCGAAGTATGGCAGCTAGGATTCAATGCAAAGAAGTGCAAAATAATGCACCTGGAAACAAGAACCCAGGGAAGAATACACAATGGGTGGGGAGGTAGTAACAACAAAAAGGAAAGGGACCTGGGGTAATCATATCAGATGACCTTAAGGTTAGCAAGCAATGTGAGAAGGCAGTAGGGAGCTCTGGGGGTATACTAGGATGTATAGGGAGAGGCATCAGCAGCAGAAAACAGGAAGTTGTTATCCCTCTGTACAGACAGTTGGTGAGACCCCATCTGAGTACTGTGTCCAGTTCTGGACCCCATCTCACAAGGACATAGACAGGATAGAAGTCAGTCAGAGGAGGGCAACTAAAATGGTGCAGGGTCTGCAAGAGAAGCTATGAGGAGAGACTAAAGGAGTTTAATATGTATACCCTTGAGGAAAGAAGGAGAGGGGGACATGATAGAAACTTTTAAGTACCTCAGTGGAATCAACAAAGTCCAAGAGGGTAGCATTTTTCAGAAAAAGAGACTTGCAAGAACAAGGGGACACAATTTAAAGATAGAAGGAGGGCGGTTCAGGGGCAATGTGAGGAAGTATTATTTCACAGAGAGGGTAGTGGATGCGTGGAACAGCCTTCCTGAGGAGGTTGTGGGGTCTAAAACTGTGGGTGAATTCAAAAATGCATGGGACAGACATAAGGCAATTCTTGTGGGGGGTAGGAAGAAATAGGCTGTTGGTTAACTAGGATCTGCGGCCTATCCTGTAGGTAGGGAAATGGGCAGACTAGATGGGCCTAGCGGTCCTTATCTGCCGTCAAAGTCTATGTTTCTATGTAAAACATTCAATATTGATTGTCTCAGTCAATGTTACACAAAGAAAAAAAGGGGGAGTTGTAGAGAACTTTACATAATTCTCCTTTTGGCATAACCCTCCCTTCTCCCTGTATCCCCACCAACTCCTGGTGGAATCCAGTAGTAAATTTTAACCCACCAGGAAAGTATCTTCTCCTCAGGTTGCATCAATGGGTTCCTGTACTGCCAACCCCTCTTCATTTGAATGCAGCTTTATCTTCTTGCAAGGACTTGTAATGACCAGTCTGTGCTCTCCTCCTTCCCACTGCGCAGTACTCACTTGCCACTACTGACGTAGTGGCGGGCTAGTTCGACTGTTCGGTCTGACTGTAAACTCCAGCCGCTGTTTTTGAGTTCCTGTTGGGCCTCCTCCGGTGTAGCGTAAAGGGCAATGCCCGAATCCCAAAAGACCCAAAGTTTCGCCGGGTACGGAGTCTGGAATCTTACTCCATGCTCTCTCAAAATTCTCAGGATAGGTGAGTGGGCTGCTCGCAGGCAAACAACCTCTGTCGGATAATCCTGATCAAAAAAAAGGCAGGCTGCATTATATTTCAATAATTTCTTGGACCAAGCAGCGCGGAGAATGCTCTCCTTGTCTCTATAGCTAGCAAATTTTAAAACAATGGAGTGGGGTCTCGCAGTTGGGTCAGTCGGTTTTTGTACTAGAGCTCGGTGGGCCCTCTCTAAATGAAACTGGAATGTGGGGGCTAGGTCGAGGACGTCCCTTAATAGGTCCTCTATACAGTCTTCCATTTTGACGGTTTCTGCGACCTTCTGGAAGCCTGTAGATTCGGAGATTATCTCTCTTCGAGCGCGCCTCTAGGTCCAGCAATTTCTCATGCATACTCTCCTGGTGATCCACAAGGAAATCGATCGCTTGGTGTAACTGTTGAGTCTCCTCATCAATCTCCCCTATCCGTTTCTCTGATGTCTCCAATTTTTCTTGTACCTGTTGCATTCTTGTCTGGAGTGCCTTAAATTCCTGCTTATTCTCTGCTCTGAATGCCTTGATTTCAGATAGTAGCGTTCACTTTCCTGGTTCATGTCTGGGTCTAAGACCATGCTGCTGGCTGGGGAGATGCTCCTGCTCCAATCAGATTGTTTGAGTATTCCGTCTCCATCTTATCTATTTCTTGCCTTCTTTGCCAGAGATCTGCTATGTTTTGTTCCCCTAGATATACCAGTTGCCATTTTTATAAAAATGCTGTTGTTTTATCTCTTATCTGGGGGAATTTAATGGGTAGGTCTGCAGGAGCTCTAAGCCAGAGCAGTCATCAGGTTAATGACGTCACCCGAAGTCTCCCCAAATTACTTCTGTTAAGATTTTGCATTTATAAACCATAATCCATAATCCGTTTATTTCTGAGGCAGCATGGATTCACTAGGGGGGCAGATTATGTCAGACTAATCTTATAGGTTTCTTTGACTGGGTAACCAGGGAAGTAGATCTGGGTGGAGCGATGGACGTGGCCTATCTAGATTTCAGTAAGATCTTCAACACTGTTCCACAGAGAAGACTCATAAACAAAGTGGACAGTCTAGGAGTGGGAGTAAAAGTGGTAAATTGGGTAAGAAATTGGTTGGAGGATAGGCGACAGATTGTAATGGTAAACGGAGTTTATGCCAAGGAAGGAAGGGTGACTAGCGGGGTACTGCAAGGATCAGTACTAGGACCAGTCCTCTTTAATATCTTTATAAGTGACATTGCAGAGGGACTAGATGGGAAGGTACGGTATGTCTTTTTGCAGATGACAAAAATCTGCATTGGAGTGGACACTCAGCCTGGCAGTATAGCCTAGAGGTTAGAGTAATGAGCTGTGAATGAGTTTGGTACATCCAGGAGACCTGGGTTTGATCCTCCCAACATCCACTTGCATACTGTGTGACTCTGAGCAAGTCACTTAACTGCCCAGTGCTCCCAGGCCGCTCCTGCAAACAGGCACTTGTGCCTAGTGGGCCTAACCCGGTTACCAAAGACTAAAATCAAACAAAAACTCTGGGGGGGTTAAAAAATGAATAGAGATCTAGGTAAGCTTGAAGAGTGGTCTAGGAAGTGGCAACAAAGTTTCAGTGCAAAAAAATGCAAAATCATACATTTCGAGCATAGAAACCCAGGCTCAGAGTACAAAATGGGGGAGTGGTACTGACGACCACCAAACAGGAAAGAGACCTGGGAGTTATCATATCTCATTACCTAAAGTTAGCCAAACAGTGTTACAAGGCAGTGGGGACAGCCAGTGCTAGGATGCATAGGGAGGGGTGTCACAAGCAGAAAGAGGGAGGTGTTGATACCTCTGTATCAATCTCTGGTGAGATCCTAGCTAGAGGACTGTGTCCAGTTCTGGAGTCCTTATCTCCAAAAGGATACAGACAGAATTGAGGAAGTCCAGAGGAGGGCAACTTAAATGGTGCAGGATCTGCATCAAAAGCCCTATGAGGAGAGACTGAAAGACCTCAGTATGTACAGACTGGAGGAAAGGAGGGAGATGGGAGCTATGATAGAGACATAAGGTTCAAGAGGGAAGCCTTTTTCAGAGAAAAGGATGCACAAGAACAAGGGTCATGCAAAAACTGGGGTAGAATCAGGAGAAATGTAAGGAAACACTTCTTCACAGAAAGGGTGGCGGATGACTGGAACAGCCTCCCTGAGGAGGTGGTGGGACCAAAAACTATAATGGGATTTGAGAAGGCATGGGATAGGTATAAGAGAACTTTAGAAGCAAGGAAAAGGGTGGAAAATACAGAGATCAAGTAGGTTCTACAGTGTGACTGTAAGTAGGGAAAATGGGCAGACTAGGTGGGCCAAGCGGTCATTATCTGCTATCAGATTCTGTGTTTCCATAATTCCTTTGAAACTCACCAGGCTTTCTACTGCATGAAACCTACTTCCGGATCTTATATGTTATCATCTAGATACAGATGATACTGTAATATATACTTCGGACAGTAATATAGACAGAATTCAGAGTAAACTTCAAAGAGCTTTTAATGAGCTACAGGCCTTTTTTGTGAACAGTAAATTTGTTTTGAATGCCAAAAAAACTCAATCTGTATTGTTCAATAGATCTAACAGGGTTCGGGAGGACTTAGCACTGGAGGTGGTTACCCTAGGGGGATCCCTATTCCAACAAGTATGGTTATATAAATATCTGAGCCTATGGCTGGATGATTCCTCGCATTGGGATATACATATTAATAACTTGATTAAAAATGCAGGAAAAGATTGGGAGCCCTATATAGGGTAAGGTCCTGTATGAGTTTGGATACCCGCAAGAGAGTAGTGGAATCTATGATTATTCCTATATTTAACTACGGAGATATCCTTCATTCTAGTGGAAGGAAAAAAAGATCTTGCTAAATTAGAGGCCTGTTATGGAAGCTTGGATAGATTCATAGTGGGGGCTCCACATTTGACCCATGAGTGCCACTTGTATGATACATTGGGGTGGCCAAACTTAAATGAAAGAAATAAAGAGCACCTAATAATTTTTATTTGTAAGGGTCTGCTAGGTAAACTTCCAGGGTACATCTCAGGTAGGCTAGTTTACAGGTCCAAATTGGGTTCCTTGAGATCTGCAGATACCTTGGATTTAGATATTCCCAAATGTAATCGGGAAATAGGACGACAGTCTATTCTGTTTAGAGGCTCAGAGAGATGGAATAAAATATACCCAGGGCTAAGAAGAGAGTCATTAAGGAATCCATCTTGAAAGGTAAATGGGGCATGGCTGAGAGAGGCAGTGGGTAAATTAAGACAGTGCTGTTCTGAATAATAGGGAATCTTTATTCGGATAAGTAGGTAGGTTTGATGATTTCATTATCTTTGGGATATGTGGTGCAGCTTTCAATTCATGTATTTATTATATTTTGTTAATTGTTATATTGTGTATGAAAGGAGTGCAGTCTGTATGTATATGAATGTATCTGGAATACTGTAATTGCAGTTATGTACTCTTGTGGACCTCATGGTAAATGAGTTTATTCTCAATCGAGTTTAGCCATATTCATATGATTGGTATGAATAAAACATTTTACTTGCTTACTATCTTGGTTTCATCCCAAATAGGGCAAATAGTTCACCTTTAGTAGATGCTAATATCGCAGTTCTGTGCATTGAATTATATTTTCCTACTTACTTTTTTACAGGATAGCTTCCTGCCTGCCTGTTCTGCGGTGCACCCTTTTCGTCGACACCCCGACGGTGAAACATTAAAAAAGACCATTATGGCGACATTTGCAGCAATGGTCCTTTTTCCATGTTTCGCCTTCCCCCAGTGTTCCGCCCCCTCCCCAGACCAACTCCGACCTAGAGATGAAATTCTAAAACCGGGGGTGGGGAGCACAGCCCTCCCAACAGAAAACACCTTAGAATAGTTGGCACAATACCCGCCGGTATTGTGCCATCGCTGTGGGGAGGTCGGCATTGTCGCTGTCGACCAAACTTGGTGCTTCCCCTGTTCTGCCATTATGTAGGATGCCAAGTTCCTATTGTAATTAGCCTCTTTGTGTGAGGATAGGAGCAAGGCTGCGCTGATGTCATGACGCATGTTACATGCCCCGTAATGCTTGTGCAGCCCCAACTGCATAAAGCAGAACCCAAATAGCACTGCTGGGCAAACAGGGTCTCCCAGAAAGCTGATTTTCTAGCCGGTCTGTTTTATTTGCTTCCCGAATACCCAATCAAAGAGAATTATTATTTCACATTACTTTCATTGTAAGTTTAATTATCTCAGCCAAATAAACATAATTTGCATACCATGTCATGTGACACATCATGTGCATTCTAATATGAAATTGGCTCACTTTCTTTTAGAAATTTTCTAAAACTTCAAGTTATTTAAGAAGGTGCCATTGAGCTGAAAAAGGGAAAACTATATATTGACCATTAAGTTGGGAAACGTGATCCTCTACAAAGACCCCACACTAGACCTTTTTTATATGACAGCAAAAATTACCATAAGTCATGTGAACAAGAAACATAGACTTTCAGCAGGTAAGGACTGTTCAGCCCACCCGGTCTATGCTTTTTTCCCTCCTATACTGTCATTGCAGACCCTACCTGATCTCCAGCTGTTCCCCTCCCCTCGCTTTCCTACCAAGATTCCTTTGTGCCTATCCCAGGCGTGCTTGAAGCCAGCCACAGTTTTCAACCCCCCCCCCGCTAAAAGACTGTTGCAAGCATTCACCACTCTTTCAGTGAAGAAATACTTCCTTAAATCCCTCCCTAATGTCTCCCCATCCAGCCTCATTTCATGTCCCCTTGTTCTTGTGCACTCTCTTCTGAAAAATACTCCCTTCCTGTACCTTACTTACCCCATGAAGTATTATAGGTCTATATCATGTCACCCCTCTCCCTCCTCTCTTCCAGTGTGTGTGTATTGAGATCCCTCAGTCTCTCCTCATAGGGGTTATGATGCAGCTGCTGCACCATTTTAGTTGCCCTCCTACAGACAGTGTCTACTGTATCTATGTCCTTCCTGAGATGTGATCTCCAAAACTGGACACAGTTCTCTAGGTGGTGTCTCATCAGTGATAACACCACCTCTCTTCTTTTGCTGATGATACCCCTCCCTATGCACCACAGCATCCTGCTGCTCTCTGCCTACTGCCTTGTTGCACTGCCTCACCACCTTGAGGTCACTGGATTTGACTACAGCAAGGTTCCTTTCCTGTTTAGTTACAATCTAAACCTCCTCCCCCATTCTATACACCATCTCTTGGTTTCTGTGGCCTATGTGTATGATTCTGCACTTTTTCGCATTGAAATCCCAGCTGCCATACCCTTGACCACTCATCAAGTTCTCAGGTTTCTACTCATTCTCTCCACCCCCTCTGGCGTATCTACCCTATTGCAGATTTTGGTGTCATCTGCAAAGAGCATACCTTCCCTTCCAGCTCTTCTGCAGTGTCACATATAAAAACACTGAAGCAGCTGGTCCCAGTACTGAGCCCAGATACCCTGCTGGTCACTTTCTCCTCATCAGAGTGAGTGCGTTTACCACTAAACCTCTGTCACCTATCCATCAGCCAATTCCATATGCATTTAACCACTTTGGGTCCCACCCCAAAACTACCTAGTTTCTTTATTAGACACCTATGTGGCATGATGTTAAAGGGTTTGCCCGAAGTCTTTGTAGGCCATGTCCACTACCCTACCCTGAGCAATTTCTCTGGTCACCCAATCAAGAAATCGATCAGATTTGTTTGACATGACCCCCCCCCCCCCAAATGAATCTGTGCTGCCTCAGGTCTTGTATCCCGCTGGATTCAAGATACACTCCACTAGCCTTTCTTTTAAAATTGTCTCCATTAACTTCCCCACCAGTGACACTGGACTGACCGGCCTATAGTTGCCCATTTCCTCCCTACTGCTGCTTTTATGAAGTGGGACTATCTGCCCTCCTTTAGCCCTCTGGAACCACTCCTGTTTTCAGTGAGTTGTTGTTGTACAGGGCCATCAGAGGTGCAACCAGTAGCTCTCCCTCAGCTTCCTTAATACCCTTGAGTGTACCCCATCTGGGCCCGTAGTCTTATCCACTTTCAGATTCACAAGTTCTCTCAGGACTCTTTCCTCTGTGAATGGACTTGTGTCTGCCTCCTTCTCCCTAGTGTTCCTGCTGCTTTTATGTGCTCTGTCCCCCTCTCCCTCTACTGTGTATCTGTTCAGGCTATCTGCTTTTTTTCTGATCCTCTTCTGCACAATCTCCTCCTGCCCTTCTTAACCTCACAATCCCTCCTGTTGTCTTCCTCTTTTCACTTGTGCATCTAAAAAAGAGTTTGCCCCCTTGAGTTACCCGTTTGGATATCCTTTCCTCAGCTTGTGCCTTTGCACTCTTCACTACCTTCCCTGCTTTTCTTTATACACCTTCCTGTCCACTTCCCTCCTGAGTGCTACCCTTTTAGCCTTTAACTTTGTAGCCACTTCCCTTGTTAACCATAGTGGTCTCTTTTTTTTCCTTCTGTTTTTGGTCACTTCTTTCATGTAGAGGTTTGTTGCCTTCACTATGCCACCCTTGAATATGGACCACTGTTCCTTCACCCCACCCAAGCAATCTTCCCTTGCTAGGTCATGTGAGGCATTCACTCATGCATTGGGTATATTACTGTACCTAACTCATGTATAAGGATAGCCTTCATCATTAATTCCTTAAATACTAGAAGGACTGGTGCAGCAATACTTAAAGGTATACCAACTCTTTAACCTTTTAAATAACTAATGCTTGATCAATTTCTTCATTTAATTCATAATTGATATATCCTGTCTTTAATCTCTGTATCCAAAATATCTCCCTCTTTAGTAATTTAGCATATATATATATATATATATATATATCATCGCCTCCCTTTGTCAGTGATACTTTTTCAATCCCATAAAATTTAATATTGCTTATTCCATGTTGGGAATTTAAAAAAAGAAGGCTGGCTTCAAGAGAATTCAAATCTCCTACGCAGATCACATTTTATGCTGTGTAATTTTTACTTTTAATTGTATGATGGTTTTTCCAATGCTAGTTTGATTGCAGGGGCATTTCGTGGCATAAATCACATTTTCAGAATTGCGATAAATGTAATTCATGATGGTAATAGTTTCACTCCTGCTTAAATTATACAAATGTTTAATTTTCACAGTATTTGAACACTGCTTGCATGATCCAGAGGTGCAATTCCCTTGTGCAAAATCCCAAGCCAGGTGTATGCTGGTACATTCTGTTGAGAAACAGTATGCAGTTTTCAGTAACCTGCTCTTTAAATTCTTGTTTTACGTAGCTACAATCCATATTCTTTATGCAAATAGTCTTTCTCCCTTTACTTGCAGTCATTGAGATACCTGTTTGAGTTCTTTGGAATTTTCTTCACTCTTCCAAGTTGTGTAGCGTAATTGATGCTGAAGGTATGTTTTTTCTAATTCCTCAGGCTTACACAAAGAACTCCTTGTAGTCTTGGACACTTTTGCTTTAGCTTTCTATAAAATCTTTTTCCCAAAAACCATGTTGTTTAAACTTATCTGTTGTCTGTCTTTCTCAGTGGAGTTTGTTTATAAAGTACAACTTCGTCTCACATGCAAGAGTTGACCATGTGGTATATTCTCTGCTAGATTCTTTTTGTGAATACTTTGTGGATGTAAAGCTGAATTATGGCATGTTTCTGTTTCGTAAAGACTAGTTAATATCTTTCCATTTCTGCTGAATATATGCAAATTCAACTAAAATTCCAGCAGTATAAAACTGTTGCAGTCCTAGGGGCTAAGATCACCGAGATTTAAGCTGTTTTAAAAAGAATAATAATTTTGACACAAATGCTAGTCTAACCCTAACATACAGGCAGTACCGCACCTGTGTAATACATAAAGCCTTACATTTCTGTTCTTTTCCCCTCATTGGTTTAAACAAGGTCACGTGACTGCTAATAGTTTTGATTTATTGCCCTCTCAGCTGGACAGTAGTCTTCATAATAGGCTATAGTGTGAGTAGTGACATCACACTTTACTCAGTACATAACAAATGCAAAGAAAACAGACGACTGAGGACAGAAAAAGGCTGAGATTCCATCGAGTCTACCCTGATGACCAACATTGAAATTACTCTGCTCTCCAGAGCTCTCTCCACCCCTTGCCTCCCTCTTGTTCCTAATAACCCCCTTGAAGAAGTCAGATTGTGTTTTGAACCCTGATATAGTCTCAGTGTTGATCACATTGCTAAGCACACTGTTTTAACCACCCACTCTGTGAAAAAATAATTTCTGATATATTTTTGAATTCCCCCCTTCTAGTTTGAATTTGTGCCCCCTTCCGTTTGTTCTCTTCCTCACCTTGAACAACTCTGTGCAGGCCACTATATTATATTGCTGCAAGTATTTGTATGTTTCTGTCATGTCCCTCCTTTCCAACCGGTTCTACAGAGAGTACATGCTGAGACTTTCCAGCCTGTCCTTTTACTACCTACTTTGCTGCCCCTAGATCGTTTCTGTAGCCATTTATGGAGATTCATGAGAAACAAGAGAAAGTTTGTTTTGTAGAGATAGTGGTCATGCCTCAGAACAGCCTACTGGCAGAGGAGGTGGTGGTACAAGAACCATTAATGGTTTCAAATAGAGCTGGGGGAGAGTAAAAGGCTTAATAGTTGCTCAGCAGGATATCTGTAAGGCTGGGCAGGAGGGCAAGGTGGGGGACAGGGAGGTGAGGGCAAAACCCCTGACTACATAATAGGTCCTGGAGTAGGATAGGGTATAACAGCGCAAAATGGATGGACCAATGGTCTTTTTCTGCAGACATTTTTCTGTGCTTCTCCGTGGAATATTCTTTAGGCTCTCCATGGCGTGCCTTAGAGGTGGGCTCCAAAACTGTACGCAGTACTCCAGGTGTGGTCGAACCAATGACCTGTACAGTAGTAACATCACCCGTCTCCTGCAACTAGTGAAATACCGCCTGATGGATCTGAATGCCCAGTTTACCTTTCTATATGATGTACTGCACTGGGAAGAGGTTTTCAAACTATTGCTAATTATCACCCCCAGGTACCTTCCCTTCCTCGAGTGCCCCACCTTGACCGTGTTAATGCAACAGTCCTCTGCAGTTTTTTGTTACCAATCTGCATCACTTTACATTTTTTTGCATTGAATTTCAACTACCAAATTCCAGACCACTGCTTCAGCCTCCCTACAGTCCTTTTCATGCTGTTTATTCCTTCCTCTGCATCCTCTCTCCCGCGAGTTTTGTGTTGTTTGCAAACGGACTTAAACATACACACGGAACAGGCGCTGCAATATATACGTCAAAAATATTATGATAGGGGCCCAGGGGCCGTCAGATTGCTGGCCCACCAGCTGAGAGAGTGACAAACCCAGGTCAATATTATTCAAATCAGAGACCCAGAGTTGGGGGTGTTGGTTAATCTACCCCAACAAATTAAGCAGACCTTCCAAAAATTCTATAAGGCATTATATACCCGACCATAAAACCAATCAGGCAGAGGTACAGGGTTTTCTGGTGGGCCTTGATCTTCCTGGCATCACACAAGAGCAACAACTGGCCTCAGACCTACCCATATCAGAACAAGAATTATCTAACTCCATAATAAATCTGAAGTCGTGTAAAAGTCCGGGCCCTGACGGTTACATGGGAATTTTATAAAATATTTAGAAGCAAGCTAATGCCTACATTGTTGGCAGCTGGTCGTGGTGCTCAGGAGGGCGAGGGGTTCTGGATACCTGGTGTTATGCCTTTTATTTCTAGCATACTAAAACCGGGGAAAGACAGTAAAAGATGCTCTTCTTTATTGCCCCATCTCCGTCCATAATATCGATTATAAATTATTTATCTCAGTGATGGCTAAAAGAGTGGAACATCTCCTCCCAAAGTTAATAAATTTAGATCAGATGGGCTTTGTCCCGGGTAGGAAAACACAGGATAACGTAAAAAGAACATTGCACCTGTTACACCACGCCACCCGGTCGGATGCCCCATTCCTGCTATTAAGTCTGGATGCAGAAAAGGCGTTTGACCGGGTGGCTTGGCCACTTTTGGGAGCTGTCTCGGAGAGGATGGGCTTACCACAAGGTTTCATCTGAATTGTATCTGCCACATATTCGAACCCCATGGCATATATTAAGGTAAATGGATCCATCTCAACACCAATCCCACTACAACGAGGCACTTGACACGGCTGCCCGCTGTCACCCCTACTTTTGCCCTGCACCTCAAACTCCTTGTGTGATGGTCGCTGAACTGGTAGTCTGCGCTCTACTGATGGACCTGGGTTTTATTCGTTCTGCATGGTGAAGGGACCTGTCACACTACCAGCAGCGCCAGCGACACCCTCAGCAGGTGGGATGGCGAGGGGCCGCTTAAGGTTCGAATGGGGTTGGGGTGATGGAATCACCCAACAAGGAGAGGCAGGAGTCGTACACAGAGGTCGGATGAAGCAAAGACATTTATTAGACAGGAGGGGAAGGAGGACATGGTCGTACAAGAAAATACCAACAGCAAACATAATAAGGATTATGGACAGCATTGTGGATAACAACTAACATACAACTATATCTAAACTCTATGTTATTCTTCTCTATAAGGCCTACAAACAAATGCGAGCTTATACCACTTTAACACACTATAAGTACTTCAGCTTAAGGCCACATTATAATATTCTGATCGCACTAAGATACCCCAGGTCATGCCTAAAAATAGGCAGAATTGTTGCCTAACGCACTTACCCGGTTACCAAAAGCTAATAAATAAATAAATACCCTACTAAGAGGCCTACGTATCAAGAGTATAACTTACTACTTTATCATACCATGTAACAAGCATTCAATGTACAACCATCAAACAGTATCACACTCTGAGTCTATTAGATGCAGGTGTCTCTTGTCTTCATGCACAGATAAGCTTTCTCTGTTGTCGAGCGTAAACTGGGTTGCAGGACAAAACACTGGGCTAACAACTAAGGGACTGCAGAGAGCAGTTTGTACAAGCCATGAGTCTCTCGGCCACACCCCACCTCTCTCAGGTTGCCGGACTTGTTAAGAACAAAGCAACGATTCTCTCATTTCAGAACCCACTGAGGGCCGCCAGAATTGAGATACACAAAACCAGGCCACAGCCCTCTTCCGGACTGTCAGGGTAAGACGAAGAAGAAGAAGATGCTGAACAACTGGCCCAAAGTCCTCTACTGGACTGCTGGGACATGAGGAAGAAGAGGAAGTGCTGACCAACGGGCCTAAAGTCCTCTTCTGGACTGCTGGGACACAAGGAAGAAGAAAGTGCTGGACAACCAGCCCAAAGTCCTCTTCTGGACTGCCAGGACACAATGAAGATTCTAAAGAAAGGAAGTCTGTGAATCGGAAGCACCAACAGAGTTCTGGGCACCAAGGCAGGACGAGCCAAGGACTATGTAAAATAATAAACAGGACGATGATGCAAAACACTGTGGCAGAATATCTGGATAACACTTTGATACGGACAACAAAACAAGAAAACGGACGGTACCTTTGTACTAGGCCAGGCTGTACTTTGGGGAAACTCTGAAGAGTGGAAAACAATAAACAGGACGTTGCAAATGACTGCGGCACGGTTCCTTGAAGATCTGCTGCTGGCTGCTTCGAAGATGCATTCGAGATGACTTCTGGAGTACTTAGAAAAAAATTTCTCTGGATATCAATGGTGAACAGATTCTGGAAAACTCTGGAGAACTGATTCAAACACCTTGCAACTTGGAAGGCTGGCAACAAAGCAATACTTTCTGGCACATTCACTGCTTGTAGCAATAGTTGCATGCAAAATAAAGTCTCAGTTCTTGTTGCAGCGGTCTCTTATTCAGTCCTAATGTTAAAATCACAGTAAATATACAGGCAATTCACTTTTCTGATAGAACTCTATCACTGGTGGACCTAACTAACAGGGGTCCCTCTGACTAAATCGGGTTCTTCCTGTTACTGCGACTCTGTATGGCTAGCTAGACTCCTTAAACATCCGAGGTCACTAATGCTGCTGAGCCACCTATAACACCTGGGGAATCTAAATGGCTAGCAGTGGGCCTAACTTGCCCCTTTATATGGCAGAGCAATGTGGCGGTGGGCCTAACTTGCCCCTTTAAGAACTGGTGAGCCTGACTTGCCCTCTTTAAGAACTGGGCTTGGCTTTATCTGGGCCCCTTTTAAATCACTGGGCCTTTCCTGGGTGAGCTCCCTTTTAATACTGGGCCCCTATAACACTCTGGGCTTCTCTGTGCTAAGTCCCATTAAATCACTTGGCTTCCCTGGAATCAGCCCCTTCACATATGGGCCTCTCTGAAATCAGCCCCTTCACATACACTGGGCCTCTCTCTCCCTGACAGAGACCCTTTAAATTGCTGGGCTGGCTTGGGCTAAACTGTCACTCTGCAATGCCCAACCACGCCTCCTTAGTGAATATTCATGTCCTTCCTGAGGCTTTCCTTTTGCTGTCCCTTCCCCTGTGGGCGTCGCTATGCCACAAAGGCTTTAATTATTTTAAATTAGGAGCCCCTGGCCCGCCCCTTCATGGTGCTCAGCCGTTTTTCCTTTGCACCTGGCGTAAACTATTTAAAATAAATAAATTCACTTTTCTTTCTCTTTCAGGGTGGCCAGCATGTTGCTGTGTGCTGCCGCCGACTCACCCAACCACCGGGAAGCAGAAGCTGAAGACGAGAGGCGGGAGATGCGGTCTGGAGAGGGAGGGAGGGAGGTTCACGCAGTTGCACGACGACTGGGAACCTCACGAAAGGTCCTGGGGCAGCATGAACGATGAGGCTGTGCGATCGCCGCCTCTGTGGGACTGAAACATTAACTTTTAAATATAAAATAAAACGGGCACCAAGCCCTCCCGGGGACACAACGGGATGTTTCTGGACTTCACCAGCGGCTCAAAGCAGCACCGAGGACCGAACAAGCTTGCATGTACATTTTCTTCAGTGACTGGAGGTAGGAGGCACACAGCAAAGCCCTCACGGACAGCTTCAGCCCTCCTAGCAAGCCCTTCTCGTCCCTCCTCACTTTCTGTGTCCTCACTCCTCTACAGTTACCATGATTCTCCCTAACAGTAACTTATTTTTCAAATTGCAGCACTCTGTATTCTGGTTCTGGAAGGCATAGCAGGTGCAACACAGTAAGCATTCCATTAGCTGCAGCATGGCAGACAAGCTTAATTTGTGCATTATTTCTAAGCTATTTACAATATCCTTGACAGGCTTTGTACAGAGTTTTGTGTTGGCATTTTAAACTGGGCACCTGGGCGTTTCTTGGGCACCTGTTTACTGTACCGAGGCACCTATAAACTGGCACTTTTTTATTCTTTATTTTTCTGTGCTGCCCCCAACTCTGGGGCACTACAATTGCACAAGCCATTCGGCAAAATGAATTAATAAAAGGGCTGAAAGCAGGAGGGGAGGAACATAAGCTGGCATTGTATGCCGATGATCTACTTATCTACATGACAGACCTGGAGCAAGCTTTGGAGCCTCTATGGCATCTCCTAAATGCTTTCGGGAAAACAGCGGGATATAAAGTTAATTCGGCAAAAACAGAGGTGCTTAGAATAAATTTTAATCCCTCTAACCATATTCTCTCCAAATTTCCTTTTTGGTGGAATATGAACGATATTAAATATTTAGGCATTCAGATAGGGATGGCACATACGGACTTATTCAACCTTAACTATACCCCATTAATGAACAAAATAATATCTGATATGGAAAGATGGAGGACCCTCCCACTCCCTGTGATACAGAGAACAGAGACTATCCGCATGGTATTACTACCTTGGTTCCTCTATTTAGCCCAGACTATCCCAATTCAGATACCAGAAGGCTATTTTAGAACCTTAAACAGAAGAATTTCAAACCACATATGGGCATCACAGAAACCACGAATTAGGTTCTCTATTTTACAGCTTCCAACAGAAAAGGGGGGGCCTTACCTTACCAAACATAAAATGTTACCACCTAGTGGCCCAACTTAGAATCGTCCTATACTGGCTGGATAACGGATATGAGGCTAAATGGAAAACATTGGAAAGGCAGGAGGGGATCTGTGGTGCATGAACAGACTGCTATTATCATACTCACCTAATACAAACTTAAGAAACTTAACCAATCCCTACACATATATTAGCATTCACAGCTGGCGGACAGTCCTGGCTTTGAAAGGACTCATTAAGTGATGACCAATATTGTTTTCATTACCTTATGTAGACCGATTCTTGCCTGCCAGGATGGATATGGGATATCTCAGATGGGAGCACATGGGGCTACACCTAGTATGCCAGTTTGTGCAGCAGGTCTCCATCTTGAGTCAGGCAAATATAGAACAATGATTTGGGATTCCCTCCAGAGATAGATTCAGATATTTTCAAGTTAGAGATTGTATTAAGTCACTTTCGGGGAGCCTGTGGGCAGATGAGCCGGCTCCCCAAATAATAATTATTATTTCCTCGGCACTGGGGGGCAGTCTTGCTGGCCCACATGATCTCGTACCTGTATGCTGCACTGAAAGATCTCTGGAGGAGGACTCTCTCGAGTTGGTAATATTGGCCTGGGAGAGGGATTTAGGAGTGCAGATATCGAGGGATTCCTGTGAGGGGCATGTCCAAGCACTACAATGGAGGCTGACATCTAAAGCCTGGAAAGAATTCTCTTGGAAACTCAGTATGAGATTCTTCAGACCTCCAGCTACTCAAGCAAAGTATATCCAGGGCAGAGGGCGCCGGAATCCTGGAGGGAATGCAGATACTCCCCCTGCTACCCATGCATGTTTTTTGGCACTGCCCGAAGATTCTCCCTTTTATTTTTGAGCTACAAGATGTACTTAGGCAGATGTGGATCCCTTCGCTGCCTTTACCCCATCACTGTAATTTTTTATTGACTATCCACCAGAGTGTAGGGACCAACAATCAAAAAAATTACTGAAGATTGCTATTTTAGTGGCTAAAAAAAGCCATTACTAAACACTGGTTTAAGCCTAACACCACCCCACCCCCGACTGAAACAATGGCAGGACATAATGACTAGAATATATAAAATGGAAGGAATAACAGCCACCCTAAATAAAAGGCAGGACCAATTGGAAATATTATGGAGAAGGTAGGTGCTATATATGGGAATTCTTAGAGCAGACTTTGTTCCATAAAAAGTCTTGAACCCCGGGCCACTGTGATGTCTCCGAATATGATACTTGGTATGGTCCATAATGAAATTAATGATGGGTCTACATACCTTGACAGGAACTGCAGACATCTATTCTTTTTATGCTCAACACCATATTACAAAATATCAATTAAGTATATATTTATGTTAAGTGTTTATGTTAAGTGTTTGTGGCTTATATGTATGTAATAAGTTTTTATGTATATTTGTGCTAAAAACAAATACATTTAAATAAAGAAAGTTTCAAAAAAAAAAAAAGAGAAGTAATTTGGGAATAATAACTGGGAGCGTTTTCTCCCATAGGGAAACCCGATTATAATTCACCGTTATAGCCTGCAGATTGTAACAGCGAACACAAGGTGGGTTTCCCTCACTCCACGCATGTGCCTGCCGCTGTTCTCCCCTTACACAGCACTGAGCACGTGACTGCCACTATCACTCGGTGGTTAAGTGAATTTAGCGGAAAAAAAAACCTTGCCTCTCAGCAGTGGAGTTTGAGACCTTCATTAAATTTGTGATGCTGGGTTAAACCATTAAAAAGAAAGAGAAAAGGTTTCAGCAGCCATTCAGCCCCAGCCCGCAGACAGCGCTTCATCCCGACCAGACTGTGGCTGTTTTATTTTATATAATTGCTGTGGTAAGAAAATGCCCCCCAGCAATTATATAAAATAAAACATGAGTCGGCCCTGTGGTGTTGAGGGTTGAGGTGCTGGATGCCACACCTCACGTCACGCCGGCAACTCGTGTTTGGGAATGAGCGGGGCCTGCCGTGGTTCGGCAGGGGCAGAGAAGGATTGAGTATCCCAAGGACTGCTCTCCTCCTCTGGGAAGGGGAGGGGAGGTACCAGCAGTTGGCGAACACCTGGCCCCTAGTGGAGGCTGGGAGCAGCACACCGATGCTGCAGATGTGGAAGAGGATGGAGCAAATGCCTGGAGTGCCGCCACTGGCGTCATTGCACACTCCATCCCCGAGGGGAGAAAATGGAAAACAGGGACCTCTGCCACGAAAACATGATCACTGTCCCCCAAAGTGCCACCCCAGGAAGACACCTCCCTGAAGCTGGATCCGGTCTGGTGGGTTGAGGCATTCCCCACCCCCTGCTACGACGGGTAAGTTGTGGGTGCATAAGGGGGAAGGTGGTCTCATACCCGGGGGGCTGGCGTTGGGGGACATCAGAAAAATACACACACTGGCAGAGTCTCTAAAGGAGAAAAAGGACTAATGGAAATAAAATAAAATAAAACATGGGGTGGTGTGTTTAACTAGAGATTCTACACACACCCTCGGTGTTGGATGCTTAAATAAACCCTCATTCTTTTGAGCACTATAGAGAACTACAAAGAAAAAAGGCATAAAGAAAAATGTTATTTTCTGTATGCATAAAAAAATTCTTATACAAATAAGATTATTTGTCCTTTACACCAATTCTGAGAATTTTAAGTTTAGTGACTATCAAATATAGTAAAATCCAGTACAGAGCATTTTGAAAGAGATGTTAATTTAAAATACAGGTAAAAAGGACAGCACTTCTGCATAAACTTTATTACAGCATACTCCACTGTCTTTTAAAAAGGCATTATTGTTTATCATTGTATATTATTTGTATATTTTGGGGTCATTTAAAACTTCTATTTTATCTAGACGAAACTGTTCAGCAACAAAACATTATTTAATTAAAAGTTAATGGTATGGTTGTTAATGTGAAGTTCAGTCCAGTATGTCTTCATTTTTGATTCAGCAGTCCAAAAACTAGTCTTCTCGCAGCTTGTTGTACCTTTTACAGGACTAGTCACTACAGATCCCCCTCTTTTGCTTTGTATTTCTGTTTAAATTTATTTTGTTGCCATTAATTGTTTTTTGTACTGTGCCTTAGTTTTTAAGAATGGCGTATGTAAATAAAAATGTCTCTAACTCCTTCGAGTGGTACATATACTGTCAAGTTGCATGTCTGCTGTGCTCCACTGAATGATGTTTCACTATCCATTTGTGACAGCTGAATAGAAACATAGAAGTTGACAGCAGATAAGGACCACAATGCCCATCCAGTCTGCCCATTTCAGCAGACCATATGAATAAGGCCCTGTCCCATTTGTTATACAGAAAGAGTTAAATGCAAGGATGTATTCTATCCTCTCCTTTTCTGTCTCTTGTCTGTCTCGTTCTCGTGAGTCCTAGGGACTGATCACTCTGATGGTGTTGCAATACTCCACCTCTTGCTATCACTCTTCCTTCACTTGCTGTTTTCTTCCCCCTTGTGTATCTGCGGTTATAAAAATACATGTGAATTTTTGTCCGAAAGTGTAAATGAAACTGGGATCCCTTGGTTTGAAATGTATATAATTCTACTTTTAAAATGATTGCAAAAAGCTATTTGGAATTTAGGCGGCTACCCTGAGATGCAGTTTGAGCTCCTCTCAGGCTTGTTTGCAAACTCTTTGGCAGAGTTGTCAGCGGGAGACCAGCTTGGGATACGGTTCTATTTGCAAGCCTACTCTGCAAAGAAACTAACAAGAACTCGGATACATTTTGTAAGAAACAAGATGTCTCCTTAATGAGCTCAGGATGAAGAAGTTAATTGTCAGGCAAAGACTTGTTATAAAAAGAGAAGCAATATTTTTGCTAGAGAGACTTCTTGGAAACTGGAAAAAACCCTCAGATGAAGGACTTTTGTTTTTTTCTGTTTGTACCATTTTTGTATTTCGCTACCCTGAACAATTTTTAATTTTTATCCTATTGTTATTGAAAATGTGCAAATTTTATAACTGCTCCTAGTTTCCCTATGCTTCCTGACCTATGCCTCCAGGCGATAACAGATGGTGCAAGAAGTGGGATTTACGCTGTGCATACTCTAAGCTAGGAGTTTTGTGCGTGGGTACTAGACCTAGTACCAGAGAAGCATAGAAGAAAGGTATGGATTCTGCAGCAGCAAGCCCAAGAGTTATTACCAGAAGAATGGCAGCCAAACTAGCAGAGACAGAAGTCCAAGCTGAGACTGTACAAACCAGCACCAGTGATGGAAAAAGAACAGGCAGTGGCAGAACCTGAAAGCCTGACTGCCTTTTTCAAATAGTGGGCTATACAACAAAAAGAGACGGAGAAGCAGAAAGAAAAAGAGATTCAATATTTAGAGGTGCAGAGAAGAGATGCAGCGAAAGGAGCAGCGATGGCTGGATGCCCTGCAAGCTGCCAAAGCTGGAGGATCTGGCACAAGTCCAGCACAGCAGCAAAACACAAACAGTTTAAAAGACATTTAACTTACATAGCTGTGTCCCTCAGATGATATCAAAGCATACCTGACAACTTTTGAAAGGGTTGCCACAGCTTGCCAATGGTCAAAGCAGCAATGAGCATAAGGCTGGTACCTTACATGACAGAGAAAGCCCAACTTGCCTACAGCAATATGGACACTGCAGAATCAGAAAACTATGACTTGGTGAAAAGAGATATCCTGAAAAGATATGACATTTCAGGAGAGACCTACAGGCAAAGATTCCAGTCTCTGAAGTACACCTCAGTCGACAATCCTCAAGAAGCCTTCACCCAACTCGGAGAACTCCTTATTAAATGGCTGCAACCAATGGGCAATGCAGTCCCTTAAGTTTTATTTGCTAGGAGATCACTTTGTACTTAAAACAGATCTCAATCCTCTCTGTTGGCTTAACCAAATGAAGGATAAATATTCCAGAATCACACGGTGGTACCTGGCACTACAGCCATTTAACTTTAAAGTGATGCATAAATCTGGAAAAGAGAATGTCAAGGCTGATTTTCTGTCAAGATATGGATCAGGAATTGAGAATTCTGAAAGTTGAAAAAAAAAATGTGTGAGTTTAAACTTCTCTGTTTGCTATACTGCATATGCATTGAACTGTAAAGGTTATAAGCTAATGTTAGAAGAGAATTAATAGAAAGTTTAGGAAACCTGTTTTTTTTTTTTAAGTTTCCCTCTTAAAGAGGGGGTTACGTGATAGGCTTGAATAAGGCTCTGTCCCATTTGTTATGCAGAAAGAGTTAAATGCAATGATCTGTTCTGTCCTATCCTTTTCAGTCTCTTGTCTTCTGGTTGTGCAACCAAATGTTCTCATGAGACCTAGGAACTGATCACTCTGACAGTCTTGCAATTCTCCGCTTCTTACTGTCTCTCTGCCTTCACTTCTTGTTTCTATCTTTTCTTCCCCCTTGCGTATCTGCGGTTATAAAAATATATGTGAATCTTTGTGTGAAACTGTAAGTGATACTGGGATCCCTTGATTTGAAACGTATATAGTTCTAGTGTTAAAATAACTGCAAAAAGCTATTTGGAATTTAGTGGGTTAACCTGAGATGCAGTTTGAGCTCCTCTCAGGCTTGTTTGCAAACTCTTTTGCAAAGCTGCCAGCAGGAGGTCAGCTTGAGACGTTGTTCTATTTGCAAGCCTACTCTGCAAAGAAACTGACAAGAACTCTGATACATTTTGTGAGAAACAGGATGTCTCATTAAGCTCAGAATGAAGAAGTTAATTGTCAGGCAAAGACTTGTTACAAAAAGAGCAGCAATATTTTTACTAGAGAGACTTCTTGGAAAGAAACCCTCAGATGAAGGACTTTTGTTTTCTCTGTTTGTACTGCCTTTGTATTTTGCTATCATGAATAATGTTTTTTTTATTTTTATTCTATTGTTATTGATAATGATAAAATGCTACTTGCACATTTCATAACTGCTCCTAGTTTTCCTATGCTTCCTGACCTATGCCTCGACAACACCGTTATCATTCCATCTTCTTCTTCTGTGAATACTGATGCAAAGGACTCACTTACATGCAAGCCAGTATTTTCTGTAGAACAGGCTTTATAAATACTGTTTCTCACCCTATTCTTGTTCCAATTTTACTGGCCTTTTATTAAACACAGTGGGTGTTTCTGACTTATACACTACTGATAATGACCATTTTAGTACTGTATGATGTAGTTTATATTCTTGTTCAGCTCTTCCATTGTTGCCACAATGCATTTGTGTTCTTTTTTTTTTTTATCTCCCCTGTTCCAGCCGGTTCTCATTCCTGCTGATCCTCCCAGACCTGTCACCCCAGGTCCTACCTTCCATTCCCTATAGTCTCCCATGGCAGGGGGTGGGGAGTCCCTCAATCCAGCAGAACCAGGATCCAGCCTCGGGCATCATGTGAGTTGCCAGGTGCAAGGCCTGCAGAGGTCAGCAATTATCCAGTTCAGCTGGGGTTTTCCCTAGTTTCTCTCTGGAGACGTGACATGCATGGACGTCAAGGCATACACACCGACATCTGCCATGTCTCCCTCTCTTCTGTAGTTTGGGCTGCGGTAACCCTGGCCTCCATCAGGGGTTAGCCAAGTGCTGAGCTGTTGTCCACCCTCTCCCCCCCCGAGGAGGAGAGCAGCCCTTCAGACATTCGATCCTCCTCCCCCCAGGTGGTCCTCCAACGCCTCGGGCTAGTTCACAAACCTGAGACACCAACGTGAGCAGCAGCACTACCGCTGTTCAGGCGGGCTGGCCCCACACTTCTGTTCTGCTATAGAGATTCTGATGCTGAAGGGGGCATAACCTACTGTTTGTTTGTTTATTGTGTTCAGAAGATCTCTGAGTTCAAGAGCCCTTTTTCAAAAGTGTCTAAGTCAAAGGCGCATACACAATGACAAATGACAAATAATGAGAGACTAAGACATGATAAGAATGATACAAGTACAGGTATTATGTGCATTTACAATTTTGCTTCTTTAGGAAAATAGTCAAAACTTGTACTTTAAAAGAATCAAAGGAGGCAAACTCACACAACTCCGAAGCTAAGGAAGTCCACACCTTGACAGCTCTAGATACCTTATTTTATTTATTTATTCATTCTCGGATTACAGTACCTCTGAGCACAGACAGCTCATTTACAAAGGTTCCACGTCAGTGGGAAGGGGAGACAAAACATACAAAGGAGGCAAAGTACAGTTTTATCATTCTAGTAGGAGGAAAGCGTAGATGAGAGGGAGAAGGATAAAGATGGGAGAAAGAAAGATAGGAAGTGGAAGCCAAAGGCCTTGCCAAGCTGGTGTGGGAGGGGTAGGGGCAGGGGGGAGGTGGATGGGGGTTAGCCAGAGGCCTTATCAAAGTGCAAAAAGCCGGGGGGGTGCCTCGGAATTATTGAGGTAACAGCACAGACATAGGGTTATCCAGCTGTGAGGAGAAGATTGAATGCTAGTAGATGGGAGTCTCAGATGAAGTAGCCACAAGTACTGCTGGCCATGAGATGTTGGCTTAACTTCAATTTGAATGGTCCCACTTTAGGTAGGGTAGTTGTATCACTATGAAGAGCATTAAACCATTGAGGTGCTCTGTAAGAAAATGAGCATTGCCCCTGGTCTGTCCGGCATCTAGGAACATGGAGATGATGATTGTTTGAGTGTTGCGTATGCTGTGAACTACAATGGGGGCTTAGCAGGTTTGTGGTGCCTGGTGGCAGGGGGCCGAGAAGTGCTTTTCTGGCCAAAAGACAGGTTTGGTATTGGATCCTCCCAGAAAGCTGTAGTCAGCCAGACTCAGCGTAAAGATCACGGGTGTGGGAGAAACGTGTGGACCCCGTGAGTAGTCTGCATGCTTTGTTCAGAGCAACAGATATCCTGCGCAATGAAGACATGGGGGCTGCTCCATAGATTACAAGACCATAGTCTACAATGGATATGACAGAAGTATATATAGCAAGTAGGAGGGCTTCTGGAGTAAGGCAGTGTTTATGTCTATGTAGGAGACCAATCTTGATACTGACAGCCCTGGCTACATTATCTATATGTTTAGCATAGGATAGACAACTGTCTAAGGTGATCCCCAGGTATTTGAAATGTGGTATTTGTTCAAGAGGAACTCCAAGACAGTTTCTGATGGTAAGTGTATGTGATTTGTGCTTGTTTTGGGTGCTGCTGAACATCATTACTTTGGTTTTCTTGTAGTTGAGGATCAGTTTATGTTTAGAGAACCAGTCCTCCACTTCCGCAAACCCACTCTGAAGGTGAAGTTCCAGCTGCTTGAGGTCATGGCTGCAGGAGTAGATGACCGCATCATCTGCACAGAAGAGGAGCTTTTGATGGCAGAAATGAGGAAGGTTATTAAGGAAGATGCTGAATAGGAGTGGCCCCAGGATTGAGCCCTGTGGCATGCCAGAGCAGATGGGCTGTCAGTCAGATATGACATTGGCTATTTGCACTCATTGAGAGTGGTCTTCAAGATAGCTTTTAAACCAAAGTGTTGTGCCAGGGGAGAGGACAGTAGCGGTAAGCTGTTGGAGGAGTAGTGAGTGATGGACAGTATTGAACACCTTAGTGAGGTCTATGAAGGCAGCTCCTATTAAGGTGCCCTGATCAAAAGATTGATGAATAAAGCCAGTGAATTCCATCAGTGCCGAGGCGGTGCTGTGCTTCATCCAGAACCCGTGTTGCTGCGGGCACTGGATAGAGTATTTTTCAAGGTAGTCCGCCAGTTGGTCGGCAACAATGCACTCAAATGCCTTGGATACTGGTGGGAGGACAGATATGGGTCTGTAATTTGCATGATGGGACCTGTCTCCATTCTTGTGCACCGGGGTGACTAGTGCAACAGACGGATGATCTCAGTGAAGGGCATCAGCACTTTCTCAAGAGTGAGAGCTATGAGCTTAAGATCTAGCGAGTCACAGCAATGTCGTGATTTACCGAACACTTTGGTAAGGTATTTCATGGCCATTTGTGCTGAGACTGTTTTGAAGTAAAAAGGAGGTGGTTCAAGGGGGTTATTAGCAGGGCAGCAGGTACTGGGTGAGTCATTATCTGTGAAGAAGTCTGGAGGGAGGACACTGGATAGGTCCGTGAATGCGTTGTTGAATGTGTTTGCTATGGTTAGTGGGTCCAGGGTTGGAATTCCATCAATATTGAGCATGGAGGGTGAGACCTTAAGTCCTTTCCGGTGACATATTTTATGTTGCTCCAGAAGTTTTTACTATTTCCCCAGGTATTGGCGAGCGTTTCCCCATGATGTTTGGATTTCATGGTATGGATTTCACGTGTACAGGCGTTCCTCACCTTCTTGTATTCCTGAACATCTGCTTGTGTGCCTGACGCTATGGCACAGTGCCAGAGGTGATCTCTGTGCTTCATCATAGCAATGAGTTCTGGTGTAATCCAGGGGTTTACAGTGCCATGAATTTTCATTTTCTTAATGGGAGCATGGGTATCACAGGCATCATTGAATTGTTTTATGAACTAATCTAGTCCCAGGTTGATGTCATCAAAGGCATCGAAAGGGGGCCAGTCAGTGTTATTGAGGTCTACATTTTAACAATCTACTGTAGACAGTCAGAGATGGTGGCTTGCAGAATTTATTAGACCAACTGCAGGAAAAAGGGGAGTGGTCACTCATAGAATCGGGATGTCCTGCCACACTGGAGATTCGTTGTGGGTGGCTACAGAATATCAGGTCTAGAAGGGTACTTTTTCCCATCTTATAGTTGGTCCTTGTTAGGGATGTAACAAGTTGGGCAAGGTGGAGCGATGAGATAGCATCTTTGTATGAAGAAGCACTAGAGGATAACCAGTTGACATTTAGGTCACCCAGTACTAAAGTTTCAGATTTGTGGTTGAGGCTAAGAATGTAGTCCATTAAGCTGTGGAAGTCTGTCCTATTGTTTTTTGGAGGAACATAGGCAGAGATTACTGTCAAAGCTTTATTTTGGGCCCCAAGAAGTACTTTAATGGTTAGCGCCTGGGCCATGCAGCCCAGATTGGCGGCAGGTAGGGTGTATCCTTTAAGTGTCTCTTTCAGGTAGGTGGCACAGCCAACACCTCGCTTGGTGAGTCTATCCAGCCGGTAAAGGGTATACCCAGGTAGGGCAACTGCAGGGTCAGGAACCTTTGGGGAAAGCCACATTTCCATCACCAACAGAATGTCAGGGCTATGTTGCAAGACCCATACCTAGAGGTTATCCAATTTAGTCTGCAAGCTGCAGATGCTGGCAGTTGCCAACTTAATAGTTCCTTTTTTAGGGTGGTCGTATGTGGACGAAGGCCGAGCAGGGCCAGGGTTAGGATGAATGTTGCCTGACATAAGAAAAAATTACTCACCTTAGTAATGTTCTTTCTTCTAATGGAGTCTTGCTATATTATGACAGTAGCAGTTTGTCCCACCACTAGAACTGCTCCGGAGGTGAAATGGTTAATACCATTCCAAAATAGAACTTTGAGCACAAGCTCTAAGAAGCAGCTCTATCTGTGTAATTTCAAACCTGAACTGTCAGATCTTTACGAGCAAAACTCACTAAGGTCTGTGTGGAAGCTGTAACCTACACTAGCCAAATGGCTACCTAAATATTAACAACCATTGCTGGTCCCAACACCAAGACTCAAGTCAGGGGACCAGAACTACTAACACAATTCTAACAACATGAGAATAAAACAACAGTATAATAAACACACACACCCAAACTCCCAAAAGGGAGAAACGCTAAAGGGCATAAATAGTGCCCACACTAAGTTGCCCGCACCCACCCAAGTAGAAGTTCTGAGAGGCAGGCTGGGGAGGTCATAATATAGCAAGACTCCATTAGAAGAAACAACATTACTAAGGTGAGTAATTTTTTCTTCAAACAACATGAAGTCTTGCTATATTATAAGATAGCAGAACTACACAGCAGTACCTCCATGGAGGAGGGGCAGAACCTACTTAGGGAATAGGCTCTGAAGAAAACAGCTGTGCCAAACCGAGCATCTCTCCTGGCCTGGACATCCAGGAGTAATGCTTGGTAAAGTGTACCGTTTTCCAAGTAGCAGCCTGGCATATCTCTAATATAGGGATGTCTCTGGCAGCAGCTAGAGACGCAGCTGTACCCCTGGTAGAATGAGCCTCAAGCCAGAGGGGATCTCTGCCCAGTTTCTGATAACAAAATTGGATACAAGAGACAATCCACCTGGCAACTGATCTCTTAGTGGCAGGTTTGCTTTCAACTTCACCATAGGTAAGGAAAAGTTGGAGGATTCGAACCTGTGACCTTTAGTACGCTCTATATAGTAACTAAGAGCTCTCTTAACATCCAGGCTGTGCAACCTCCTCTCACCCGATGAGGTGATCAGTGAAAAATACTGGAAGGAGATAGATTGGTTAAGATGGAAATCTGAAACCACCTTAGGTAAAACTTCCTATTAGTCCTAAGGACTACCTTATCCCTGTGGAAAAAATAAAGTCAGTTTCCACTGACAAGGCTTCAACTCACTTATCGTCTAGCAGAAGTGATAGCCACAGAAAAACAGTTTTCCAAGTTAGATACTTAAGCTCTGCAGAAAACAGAGGTTCAAAAGGGGTTGCATTAACTGGGCAATACAAACATTAAGGTCCCAGGCAGGGGCGGTTCCCGAAAAGGTGGATTAGTATGGAGTAATCCCTTAAAAACTTGGAAAACACAGGGTGAGTGGAAAGAGGGATGACTTTCCTGCTGACACAAAAGCAGATACAGCTGCCAAATGGACTCTCAGGGTAGCTGGTCTGAGACCCAAGGAATTAAGATGGACCATGTAATCTAATACAATGGGCAAATCAGCAGATTCTGGGAAATATTTTCCAGCACACAAATGGAAAACCTTTCCATTTAGAACTATAAGTAGCCCTAGTGGAGAGGCTTTCTGGAAGCCTTTAGGATTTCAAGAACACCTTGAGAGAGTGTAAATCAGCAAACTCTAACTCCTCAAGAGCCAGGCCTTGAGGTTGAGGGATTTGAGGTCCAGATACCAAACCCTTCCCTGGGCACAAGTTAACAGGTTGTGAATCCTGGGGAGGCAAAGGGGAAGATGGATTATCAGTGACAGAAGGAGTGGGTACCAGGGCTGCCTGGCCCAATCCGGGGCAATCAGAATCACCCTGCAAGGCTGAGATCTGATTTTGACTAATACTTTGAATAGGAGAGGAAGGGAGGAAAGCATAAAGAAACTTCCTCCCAATCCAGGAGAAAGGGCATCCAGGGGACTGAGCCCAACACTGGAGGCCTGCAACAGAACAGAGGAAGTTTGTGATTGTCTGGGGCTGCAAAAGATCTATCTGAGGGTGCCCCATCTGGCAAAGACTATCCCCAGCACTTGAGGATCCAGGGACCATTCATGATGGCCTGGGAAATCCTGCTGAGAGCATCCACTAGGACATTGTCCTTCCCTGGAAGATGAACTGCTAAGAGGAAGTGTTCAGGGAATAGGCCAGAGACCACAACTTCATTGCCTCGGTGCACAAGGCCGAAGACCGAAGTGCCCCCTGTTTGTTGATGTACCACATTGTTGTGGTGTTGTCTGTTCTGACTTGTATCACCTTGTTTGTGGACAGATGCAGAAAATGCTGAAGAGCTAAAAAGACAGCTCTGAGTTCCAGCAAATTGATGTGGAGCAGAGATTCCCGGGACCACCTCACTGAGTGGAAAGGTCGCCCATGTGGGCTCCCAACCCAGAAGGGAAGCATCTGTAGTGAGAGTCAAATTGTGAGCAGGGGAATGAAGGGACCCCAATCTTAAATTGCTCTGATCCTGCCACCACTGGAGGGCCTGGATCAAGGTTTGAGTCACTGGGATCAACTTGGAAAGGGGTCTCTTCTCTGAGACCAATAGGTTCTCAAGTGAAACTGAATGTCTCTCATCTGAAATCCTGCTCCCTGCACAACAGCTGTGGATGCAGCCATGTGTCCCAGGAGCTGCAGAAAGTGTCTTGCTGGTTGAGAGACCTGCAGAGTGAAGGAGGAGGCCAGAGTCACTAAATTCGTCACCCTTTCTAAGGGAAGAAAAGCTCTGGCTAGCTTTGTGTCCAACTCTGCCCCTATAAAGGTGAGTACCTGGACTGGTTCCAGAACCGACTTTGGTAGATTTAGCAGAAAGCCAGGGAGGTGAGACTGCTGGGTAACTTGCAGGTGAGATTTACCTGTTCTGGGGACTGGCCTACAATGAGCCAATCGTCTAGATAGGGAAAACAGCAATCCTTTGCCTCCTTAAGTGAGCCACTGCCACTGCTAGACACTTTGTGAATACCCTTGGGGCAGAGGTAAGCGAGGGCATTGCTCTGAACTGGTAATGACCTGAGGGTAGTTTCAATCTGAGGTACTTTCGATGGGAGCTTCTGATTAGGACGTGAAATAGGCATCCTTGAGGTCTAGGGAGGCTAACCAGTCCCTGGCCTTAGGGAGGTAAATCATTGCCAGAGTTACCATTTTGAACTTTGGTTTCAAAAGATGCTTGTTCAGATATCTGAGGTCTAATATGGCGCCATTCTCCTGTCTTTTGGGGTAAGGAGGTATCTGGAATACAGACCCTGCCTGGTGCAGGGAGGAACCCTTTCCACTGCTCTGAGAGCCAACAGGGTTGAGACCTCTGCTTCCAGAGCAAAGGTCTCTGAAGCACTTGCAGGTAGAAAAAGTCTGGTTCTCAACTTGGGAAACTTTTTGAAGCTGAGAACCAGACCCTGGCTTACTACTTCCAGAACCCACTTGTCTGAGGTTAAAGAAGCCCAGTTCTGACTGAAGTAAACCAGCCTACCCCCTACCGGTAAAGGAGAATCGGCCCTGGGTACCCCATCAGGGTGCCTGCTTAGCAGGAGCTTTAGGCTGAGGGGTGGGAGCAGGCCTGCCCACCCCTCGTCTGCCTCTGCCTCTGAAGAAGCCCCTCTGAGCATAAGCAGAGGAGGCCTGAGTCTGTAAAGGCCTGTGAAAAGGCCTACCCTACCCCTGGGGTATGCCTCTGAGGAGTGGCTTGCGGCTCCTTAGCTTGAGGCACTTTGTAAGTAGTCCTATATTCATCCATCTTTTTCATGTAATTCTCTGTCTGCTCCCCAAACAGAGAATTTCCCACCACAGGAAAATCCATAGCCTTAGTCTGGGTATCCTGTGACAGACTAGTACACCTGAGCCAGGCCAGCCTACAAAAGCTACAGATGTGGCCATGACCCTAGAGGAAACATCATTAACATCCACAGCAGCATGAAACTGTACCTTAGAAGCCTCAATGCCATCAGCAGCCACCTGTTCTGGTTAAGCACAGCCAGCTGGCCATGGGCTTGCTTGCTAATTCCATAACAGTATCCCATCTAGATTTCTGATACCTAGCTACATAAGCCATATAATTTGCTTGCCTGAGTCCCAGAGAGCTGCCATATACTATTTTAGCCATGGCATCAATCTTCCTGGAATCCTTGTCAGGAGGATGGAAGCCAGGGATATTAGCTTTATCACAGGCTGCAGCCTGAACTACTAACATGACTGCATTGCTGAGAAAGGAATTCTGTATCAGGACCTGACAATGTGTACCTTCTGTCCATCTTTTTATCTACAGGAGGCACAGAATTAGGAGCTTTAAAATTTTTATGTTTGCTTCCTAAAAGACTTATGCAAAGGAATAGACAATCTCCTAGACTCTGGAATATCCATCATTTCTACAAAATCAGGCTCCTCTTGCTCTTCCACAGCTTCTTCCAAGGGAAGTTGGAGGGTTTCAGCAACTTTTTTGTAAAACATAAAATGAGATGGGGACTCAGATAGCATAGGGAGATTCTAGAGGTCTGTCTGGAAATGTCGGTTCAATGGGCACACCCAGACCTTCCCTGCCACATTCATACTGTTCATAATCATCCTCCCCTCCTCTGGTTCATAAAATTCCTCAACATCATATTCCTGAACCACTGGAACCGGACGAACCGACCTTTTGCCAGATAGTGGCGGTTCGGACGGAACCTGAGACAGTGACTGGACAATTTGTATGGCTTTTGCTCTCTCTGCAGCAGTTGGAGAAGGGGTTTTGGACTCCAAACCTGCTGACTTTCTTGTTTTCTTTACTGGAATTGGTTCCTCAGAACCAGCTTTTCTTTTGCCCGAGGAAGTCTCGCCCTGGTCAGAGGGCACTCCCTCCGGTTCGGGTTGGCACCCAACCAGGCTGGCCATCCGGTCAGTGGACTTTGGCCTCTGCCCCTGAGCCTGCCCAATCTCTTTTCCAGGGTGGCTGCAGGGAATTCTTACATATCTGGCAGTCTGACTGGAGGTGGTCAAACCCCAGACAATAGACACATGTGTGTGGGTCAGCCTTGGCAAAGACTTCCCCACAGACATCACAGTGTTGAAACCCAGTGGGCCGGTTTTTCTTTGGGGTTTCTCAGACATAATGCCAGCCTAACCAGAAAAACTTTCCCTTTAAACGGCAGTGCCAGGCAAGACACCCTTATCGGTTCCTAACCGTGTCACGGGTATTGGAAAAAACCGTAATAAAATCCGTTTTAGAACCGATAAGAACCGGGAACCGCACTCTAAAATGTTAAACTTTAAAGTTAATAAGTTTTAAACCCAGCTGATCGGTTCAAACCGAACTGATAAACTTACAAGTTCCACACAGACAAAACCTTTAATTTACTTTACTATTACCTACAGACAGAGCTTGAACCGAACGGTTTTGTGGTTAAAATAAAACTATTCTCGGTTGAATCGAACCGAGAAAACACTGTTTAAACCGAGAAATGAACCGAGCAGTAGGAGAAATCTCCGGAGCGACTGTTCACTGAGGCGGAGTAAAGAATCTAACAGTTCAGGTTTGAAATTACACAGATAGAGCTGCTTCTTAGAGCTCGTGCTCAAAGTTCTATTTTGGAATAACATACTAACATACTATTTGCCAGCAGATTAGGCCTTATGGTCTATCAAGTCTGCTCAACCTAGATCCTTAGTTGGTGCCAGACCTCCCATCCCTTGTGCTCCAGAAACCCTATCATCCATCCCCACCCCGGACAGGCTATCATCTGATACATCCACTTTCTGTGTCTGTCCCACCTCTCTTAAAGCTCTCCACTGTGGATCTCTGAACCAGCTCACCAGGCAGAGCATTCCAAGGGTCCACCACCCTCTCAGTGAAAAACCTCCTCCTCTTTCCCCTCACCTTCCACCTTCCAACTTCAAACCATGCCCTCTGGTGATGCCTCCTGCTTTAGTCTAAAAGATCCTCCATGTTTACCCTATTTATTCCTTGAGGTACTTGAAGACCTCAATCATGTCCCCTCTGTCTCTCCTCTCCTCCAATGAAAACAGGCAGAGCTCTCAAGTCTGCCCTCGTAAGTCAAATCCCTAGCCTCGTATCATCTTTGTTGCCCTCCTCTGTACCCTCTCCAGGAGCTGTATGTCCCTCTTCAAGTGTGGTCTCAGTACTGTACACAGTACTCAAGGTGTGGTCTAACCAGTCCATTGTACAGCGGCAGAATCACTTCCTTGCTCCTAGAGGTGATCCCTCATGGATGCATCCCAACATCCTGTTTGCCTTGCTAGCTGCTCTCCTGCACTGCTCAGTGTTATTCATACATGTATCCACCATGCCCCTAGGTCTTTTTCCCTGTTGAGGCTTCCGCCTCCCTCCCAGGGTGTACCTGTGTTTGGGTTTCCCGACCAAGATGCAACACCTTGCACTTGGTGATATTGAAATTTAATTTCCATGTGTGAGCCCAGCTTTCCAGGGTGTCCAGGTCCCTTGCAGGGCCAACTTCCCCTTCTCCTCAACTACTGCTCCCATCTTGAGTCATCCCGAAGAGACTCATTTCCACCCTATACCATCCTGATGTCTGATATGTATGCATTAAACAGGATTGGACCCAGGACCGAGCCTTGTGGTACCCCACTACCAACCTCTGTAGGGTTCGAGAGCTCCCCACAGACCACTACTCTCTGAGTCGTCCAGCTATCCAGTTTTCAATCCATCTGACCATCAAAGGGCCTACTCCTAACCCCATCAGTTTCTCCACCAGACCATTGTGGGGACAGAGTCAAGCCTTGCTGAAGTCCAAGAATAATACATCCACAGGCTTACCTCTGTCCAGTTCTGATGTTACCCATTCACAGAACTCCACAAGGTTGGTTTGACATGATCTACCTGGCACAAACCCATGCTGCCGACTATCCAGACCTCCACCTCCTCCAAGTAAACCCCAATCGTCCTTTAGTATACTCTCCATTAATTTTCCCACCACCGAGGTTAAACTGATGGGTCTATAGTTTCCTGGTACTTCCTTGACCCCTTTATGGATTGGTACCACATGTCCTCTACTGCCAATCCCTAGGTACCCTCCTGTCTCAAGTGACCTGTTGAAAAGCTCCGCCAGGGCAGCCAGTATGTCGCCAATTCCCATAGTACTCTCGGATGAATGCCATCCGGCCCAGGAGATTTGTCTTTCTTTAGGGCCTTGAGGGCAAACACACCCTTTTGGTGGGGATGGCATCATCCGTCCCCTCCACCTTACTGGTCTCTTTATCCTTATCCAGATGTGACACCCCTGGGGTACCTTTCCCTCCCTTTTGCTCCATTTCTGTTGCTCCCCTGATCCCACTCCCTCGCCGCTTCTATCCCTTTGTGCCTTGCTTTGTAGATATCCCATCCCTCCCTAGTGAACACAGAGGCAAAGTACTGCTTAAACCTCTGCCTGGTCCTCGCCTCTTCCACCCACCCTCCTTCTGATCTCAATCTGCTGAGATGGCCCTTAGTTTTCTCGCCTCCCCAATGTACGGAAGAACCCTTTTCCCTCCATATATCCCTGTGCCAGCCGCTGTCTTTACTGGACTTAGCTCCCTCACCATACAGGTGACTTTTCTAGATGCAAGCTGGTACATTTCCTTATCCCTATCCCCTCTTGTTGTTTTATATTTTTGTAAGCCGCCTTCTTTTCTCTGACTGCTACCTGGACCTCACTGGACCACCAGCATGGTTTATGTGACCTTGCTCCCTTCGTTTCAACTTAGCGAGATCCTGACTGCCTCATGAAGTCCCGTTTTATGACCTCCAATCTCCTTTCCACACTTGTTGTTGAGGTAATCCCTTCAAGTGATCCTGAGAATATTTCCCATGCCCATAAAGTCTGCCCCTGAAGTCCACTGCCAGTGTCCTAGATCTCACCCCACTCCCCAATGCTTATTTGAAACCAGACAGTATTGTGGTCACTCCCAGTCAGGGGTCCTGTACAACCATGTCCCTTACCAGATCCCCATCTGCCAGAACCACATCCAGGACATGCCCCTCCCTTGTGGGCTCCATCACATGCTGTGTTAAGAACACATCCTGGAAGCCATCCAGCAGCCTCTGCTCCTGGCCACCTTTAGAGGACATGGTTCCCCAGTTTGTACCTGCATATTAAGGTCCCCCATCAACACCCACCTTCCCCTTTGGACCACACTGGGCAATGATGTTGTCCAGCAAACCATCCTCTAGAACATCACTCATCCGGGGCCTATGCTACTCCCCAGCTTGACCTTATCTCCCTGCTGGGATTGTAAGGTGACCCATAAGGCCTCCAACGTTTCCCTCTGCCTCTTCTACCATAGCAATTTCTATGTCATCTCTAATGAACATAGCCATCCACCCCCTCTGCCTCCTTTCTATCCTTCCTAAGCATAGTGTACCCCTCTGCATTTAGGTCCCAGTCATGGTTTTGTTGGCCCGCTTCGTGACTGCCGCCACATCCACCCCTCGAACAGCATGGCCTGGAACTCCTGGCAACTTGTTTCCCAAGCTCCTGGCATTTACTAACACTAACCCCACCCTTATCCCTGATCCTTTTGTCGAACCCCACCCAGATTCCTTATACTTCATCCTCCCCTGCTCCTCCTGAAACCTCCACCTCAGTCTGTTTCCTCCCCTTGGGCTTGAAGGCTACTCCCCTCATCTGGAGGAGGGCTTCTGGTCAACCCCTCCCTTATCCCTTCCCCTTACAAGTTTAAACCCCACCTTTCTTGTATGTAGTCAGCCATCCCTGTTTAAGGACTTCCTTCCCTAATGGGGCAATGAAACCTGTCCTTGGCATATAGTCCCTTATCCTCCCAAACTCCATTCCAGTTCCCTAACACCCCAACCCATTCTCTTCACCCCACTTCCTGAGCCATTCATTAACCTCTGTGAGCTTCATTTTTCTCCACTGAGGCCTTGGTACTAGCAATATCTCTGAAAAGGAAATGTTGCATCCATTATCCCGACAGACTCTGGCAAGTTCTTGGAACCTTGCTTGATTTCCATAATGCTATTTCCTCTAGATCATTAGTTCCCAAATGCACCAGGAAATCCGGTTTCCTCCACAATCCCTAACCATTTCATACACCATGAACTTTGCTCTGTGCACTGTCAGCCCAGAGATCTCACTACCTTCACCTGGCTATGGCATCCATCCCCTGTCCCTCCCAATGGATACCCTTAATCATCAGTCTCCCAGTAACAGAACCTTAACACCGCCATCATCCTTTTATGGTTACCTCCACTATGCCCTCTCAGCCCCCTCCCACTTTATTCATGATCGCAATTTCATGGGAGTCTTCCTGCCTTATTAGAGACCCCCTTGTCACCCTCCCTTTCTGCCTCCCTTGCTATTTTGCCCACTTCACTCAAACCCCTCTGAATAGGTGTCCCCTTTAACCCTCTCTTATCTGAACCATTTATCCTGGCCCTGATGGTTTCCCTTCCCGCACCCTCACCCCCCTTGTAATAGTACCCTGTCTCCAGAGGCTCTCTGTGGGTCCCTTTAGCTAGGGCCCCATCCTTGGTACTGACCTTCCTGCTGAAGGCTCCTCTCCCACCTCCTTGTCTCCCAGTTCCTCTCAATCATGCTCTCCTCCTCATGTCTGGAATATGTTGCATCTCCCCCATTTGCTTAACATATATGTTTCCCTTCTCCCTCTGGGACTATGTCTATCCTTTCCATAGCTGTTCTGTGATGCCCTATGGGTATCTGACTCCCTCCCCCCGGCTTCTGTATAAGTTTCCTCATTTCCACCAACCCCTTCTCCCCTCTAGGATGCTTAGTATCTCAAATTTATTGTGACACTCTATGTCAGCCTCCATCAAGTAACCCGAGTTCCCCTGACTGCATCTCTAAACTGACCTCTTCTTCCTCTCTTGCACTGTTCACCTTAAGGCTCCCTTCCCACAGTCTGCTGTTTTAGGCTTCCGCACAACAGCCCCTCCTGACTCTTCCCCTCCAGTCTCCTTGAATTCAGAATTTTCACCCTGTACGCTTTCCTTAGCATCAACTTCCCTATCTAAGGGTCCTCTGTCCCTAATCCCCCTTCTGCTTGCTGTAGCATAATGTCCTGTAATTTCAGAGCGCTGCCCCAGCCTCCCTCAGCCCCACCCTTCTGCTGCCCATATCCACACCCTTTATCCTTGGACACCTCCAGCTCCCACAGCTTACTCCTTAACCAATATACCTCCTCCTGATACAAGACAGCTGTCTACAGAGTGGGCAGCCTCCCTCTCTCAGGCCCAATTTAGAATTAATGCCATCCCACAGCCTGTGCAGCCTACAACCCTTCCAAGATGCCTGCCATGGTGGAATATGGCCACCTTGATTATCCCCTCTGTTTATAATAGCACACCCTTTTCTCAGTCCCTTTCCCCGGAGTACAGTTTCTCTCTACTGACTGTAGTTAGTTACAAACCCAATTTCAACCCCACCAACAAAGTTCCAAGTCTCACAAACACATACAGTCCAGTATGTGTTCAGTCCCACTAACAGTGTGTGTAAGCAGACTCCAGGTACCGTGATGATGTCACAGGCCCACCAACTCCTGTTGCTTCAAATTTCAGTCCCAAACAGAAATACTCAGCTCCTTCAATCCCAACCCCAGTGGCTTTTCAGTATTTAAGAAAGCCTACAAAACAGGGTGGGTGGAAGGGCTCTTACCAAACACCAGGCAAACAACACATTTAAATTACCTTCTTCATTTCCCTGCCAAACATCTATCCCCAAACCTACAATATCACAGCCCAAGTATCAGTTCAAATTCAAGGTAATAATTTTTAACACATAGAACTAATTTCACTAACAAACTATTCAAATATTTCACTTTAAAACAAAATATAACTCCTGGCCTCTTTTCTACCAACCTGTTGCTTAAGCTCCCAAGTGAACAATGAAAGCCACACTAATTCCTGTTTAAAGACAAGTTAATTGCAGCTAATGTCCCTCCTCCAAACACCAGGCAAACAACACATTTAAATTACCTTCTAATTTTCCCTGCCAAACATCTATCCCCAAACCTACAATATCACAGCCCAAGTATCAGTTCAAATTCAAGGTAATAATTTTAACACATAGAACTAATTTCACTAACAAACTATTCAAATATTTCACTTTAAAACAAAATATAACTCCTGGCCTCTTTTCTACCAACCTGTTGCTTAAGCTCCCAAGTGAACAATGAAAGCCACAGTAATTCCTGTTTAAGAGACAAGTTAATTGCAGCTAATGTCCCTCCTCCAAACACCAGGCAAACAATACATTTAAATTACCTTCTAATTTTCCCTGCCAAACATCTATCCCCAAACCTACAATATCACAGCCCAAGTATCAGTTCAAATTCAAGGTAATAATTTTTAACACATAGAACTAATTTCACTAACAAACTATTCAAATATTTCACTTTAAAACAAAATATAACTCCTGGCCTCTTTTCTACCAACCTGTTGCTTAAGCTCCCAAGTGAACAATGAAAGCCACAGTAATTCCTGTTTAAAAACAAGTTAATTGCAGCTAATGTCACCTCCTCCAAACACTAGGCAAACAACACATTTAAATTACCTTCTAATTTTCCCTGCCAAACACTGGTATTAACCATTTCACCTCCGGAGCAGTTCTAGTGGTGGGACAAACTGCTACTGTCATAATATAGCAAGACTTCATGTTGTTTGAAGCAGTAAGAGCAGGATAGTTCTGAGCAAGCTTCTTTTAAGTTGTTTGTAGAAAAGCTTATTGGATCTTCTTGGGCTGAGGCACCTTCTGGTAAGCCATCCCTGTGGAGGCAGCAGGAGCCAGTTGCAGGACCAGTGACCCTTGATTAACAGTTTCAAATTACCTGTGATAAAGCAGGGGTCATAATGGATATTATGCTCGATAGTGGTATGGGATAGGGGAACCGGCATATCACTTTGTGACGTGCCATTGCTTAGAATCAACAGCAGTATGAAAGAGAGGGATTGGAGGAGGCAGACATAGCCCATATTCACCGAAGGAAGTTCAAGTTTATTGCAGGAAAAACTCCAATGAGCAAGCTCATTCACAAGGAGGTCCTGGGGCATATACAAACAAGCGTACATTACATGGTTCAGCATACAAGGTATACAAAATGAAAGGAATGCACACATAATTCATGAACAGCAATACTCTGGGATAAAGCAAAGACGTAGGATGTAAAGAAACCGAACATTAAGTTCATAGCGTACCATTCCCCACAGGGTAGGGTATATAAGCTTAGTAATGATAGCTGCATTAAGAAAACATCAGGTACATATAGTTGGCAGGAGAGACGGGATATGGAAGGGTGGGTAGGGTTGGGAGGGATGAAGATATTAGCCTAGGTTACAAGCAGTTGGCGTGTAGAATAGCAGTCAAGGGGGGGAAGAGAAGGAGCAGGTGAAGAAAACATAGTGGCAGACACAGAATGCGATATGCAGATTCAAGGTTTGGAAACAGAAAGGACTAGTGTCTGGGAAGGTGAAAGGTTCGGATCTAATGAAGTATGGGTTAAAAGCAGTTACAAATATCTTTTATTTTATTTGTGCAAGCACTTTAAAGAAGTTAATTGGGATAATGCTAGTTAGCTTGAGAGTGGATTGGAGGTGGTTCCATATCGTAGGCAGAGTGCACGAGATAGCTTTTACCGAAGGATGTACGAGTTCTGGAAACATCAAGCAGGATGAAATCAGATTTCCTGAGAGAATACATGCTCCGGGAAATGCAGATAATCAATATAAGGTAGCTCAGCGGTTTATGCAAAAGCAATTTGAGAGTCCAGACCCCGGGCTGAAGCAGGCGTTTGGTGTTGAGGGAAGTCCAACCAATGGCTGCATACAAATCGCAGTGGTGAGTACCGTAGGGTGAATTGGTAATAAATCACAATGCATGGAGGTAGAGGGTGTCCAACTTGCTTAGGCTCGTTACTGTGGCAGAGGAGTAGATTAGGTCTCCGTAGTCAAGTAGGGGAAGGAATATGGCCTGGACTAGTCTGGTTCACGTCTCAAGGGGGAAGAGAGACCTACTGCTAAAGAAAAAACCTAATCTGATTTTGAGCCTCTTGGCTAGGTCCTCAATGTGATCCTGAAAAGAGAGTTTGTGATCGATCCATATCCCCAGGTACTTGAATTTAGTAACCACTTCCAACGGTTCGTGAAGGGAGGTAACAATAAAGTCATTAGGGGGGTCCAAGGGGGGTACGAGGAAAAATCACTGCTTTGGTTTTCTTCGCATTAAAAAGAAGCTTAGCTTTTATAAGATTGATTTCAAGTTGCGCAAAATCAGCTTGGAGCACGTCCCTGACTTCAGATAAAGTTGAGCCGCTGGAATACAGTACAGTGTCATCAGTGAAAAAGTGCAGGTTGGAATTACTTATATTAAAGTCCAGGTCATTAATATAAAGAGAGAACAGGATTGGTTCTAGAATGGAGCCTTGGGGGACTCCTCGGACAATTGGCAGGGAAATGGAGATTAGACCGTCCGCCTTGACTTTCTGGGTCCTCCCTGTAAGATAGCTAGTGAACCACAGAGTAGTGGAGGAGGTGGCTCCTAAGTTAGTAAGGCAGGTGACTAGTAGGTTATGATCAACAGTGTCAAACGCTTTGCTGAGATCCAAGAAAACTGCGCCAGTAATTTTCTTGGTATCCACAGCAGAGATCACTCGTTAGTAACTTTTGCCAGTGCAGAGATGGTACTGTGATTTGCCCGGAAACCAGATTGTGATGGGTTGAGGAGAGAATAGGCTTCAATATGCGTTTTTAATTGGTTGTAGATCAGTTTTTCGAGAACTTGTGAGAGGACAGGCAAAATGGAGATGGGCCTATAGTAATTCAAGTCACATGGGTCCCCTGACTTGAATAGGGGGAGAATGTGGGCAGATTTCCAGCAGGAAGGTACTATGGCAGAAGTGATGGAGAGATTAAAGATATGGAGGATGGGGGCAGTGAGATAGGCATGGCCTAGTTTAAGGAAGAATGGTTCAAGGCCGACGTCACCTGCACTTTTGATGGTGTCCAGGTTAAGAAGTGAGTCTTCAACTTCTTTATAACTGAGTGTACTCAAATGGAGGGGACAAGATGAAGTGGAGGTTGGCAGTGTGCAGCTAGGTTAGTTCTTAACATGGCTAGCATACGGTGAAGAGTCAAAAGCTACGCCAGCGGTGGCAAAGTGGGTGTTTAGTTCTTCAAGGATTAGGGGATTACTTTCCACCACCCTGCCTTTGGTAATTATCTTCACAGGAATGGTGGAGGCAGAGGGCCATCCTTCAACAGATTTAAGTGTTTTTCCATAATTTGTGTGGGTTTCCATTTGCCTGTTCAAGGGCTGAGACGTAATAATTTACTTTAGCAACGCGAATGCTTTTCACACAGGCATTCCTGGCTGCTCTAAAAGCCTGCCAATCTGCAGGGCTTTTGGAATGCCTAGCTCTAGCCCACATCTTGTCACGGCTTGTTAGTGCTACCTTGAGCTCATGCATAAACCAGGGATGGGAGTGATTGCACACTTGGACTCTGATGAAGGAGGCATGCTTATTTACCAGACTGACAAGGCTGTCATTAAGGGAAGAGCTTGCATGTAGCCCAGGTTTCAAATGAGGCAGAGGAAGCAGGCAAATGTACACAGAGTTGTGATGAGAACAGCTGGGGAATAGAGTGTGTGATGTGCCAGATAGGATAGGAGTCCCTAGTGGCAGCTGTGTATAACCTGCTAATGGTGGGGGGACACTTAGTAAATTTCACTCCTACCAGAGATATAGCCCTCTAGTGGCTAGAAGTTATAATCTGCTAATGGAAAAAAAAAAAAAGTGCCTAGTGCTACTCCGTCGGCTCAGGCAGAGTTACAGGTTGGAGAGGAGCATACAGTCTAAAATTCTAACAGCATTTGGCGATTTAAATCACAGCAATATAGTATCTAGGAACTGATTAAAAAAAACAGATAAAATGCTGAAATCTATACCGTGTACATAGCAGCAAAATCAAACGAGTAATATAAAAAGTTAGTGCAAGGAAAGCAGCCTAGGGAGATAAAAGCAGTTGGTAATAGGAAGGCAGGAGAAAGCGAAGTGTCCAATCAGGGCTGAGGAACGGAGATATGGCACCAATCAGCCAGTGGAGCCAGAAAGTACTAAGATTCAAGCTGGGCAGTGGCTCCAAGGGCTGGGCTGTGTCCCTGCGTTCGTACCTGCGGGTCTCTGGGCTGTCTGGCAGTCGGGTGGGCTGCCATGGAAGAGCCGCCGGAGAAGGCGCAGCTCCCACGAGAAGAAGTTGGAGGCAGGTTCCAATTCAGGACAAAGTAGTCTGTGGGCCTCTGGGCTGTCTGGCAGTCGAGCGGGTTGCCGTGGAAGAGATACCGGAGAAGGCGCAGCTCCCACAGGGAGAAGTTGGAGGTGGGTGCCCTTTCAGGGCAAAGTAGCCTACGGGGTCTCTGGGCTGTCTGGCAGTCAGGCAGGTCACTGTGGAAGAGCCGCCGGAGAAGGCACAGCTCCCATGGGGAGATGCTGGAGGCAGGCGCCCGTTCAGGGCAAAGTAGCCTGTGGGTCTCTGGGCTGTCTGGCAGTCGGGCGAGTCACCGTGGAGTAGCCCTTGGAAAAGGCACAGCTCCCATGAGGAGAAGTTGGAGGCGACGCCGGTTCAGGGCAAAGTAGCCTGCGGGTCTCTGGGCTGTCTGGCAGTCAGGCAGGTCGCCATGGAAGAGCCGCCGGAGAAGGCACAGCTCCCATGGGGAGAAGCTGGAGGCGGGCACCTGTTCAGGGCAAAGTAACCACAAATCATTATTGTTTAAGGACTGTCTTCCTAAAAGGCATTTGCAATCTGCTGTCACTCATAGAATGAGTGGTGTATTTACTGTAAACCAGATTAAAAACATTTTGCACTCCAGGGGGCATAAGGTCCAACAGTGACCTTTTGCAATTAAGTGCTAATTGGAAGGACACTCTAAAGGGGAAATGAAAGCCAGTTAGAGGTTAGTTAGTTAGTTAGTTAGAGGTATTGTAAAGGTCACACCAATGAGCATCAAATTTTAGGTAAAGTGCAAATCTACATAAAAAAATTAAAGGCAATACAACACAGATATTCTCCAAAACAATATCATTAGCAGCTGAATAAATCAAGGAGCCATAATCTATGACTGAAATTATAAGACTAGAGACCAAGAGTTTCTTTAGCTCACTGGTAAAGTTAAGTCCATTTCTATAGAGCAGGCCAAGGCACTGGATAATATACTTAAACACTGAATCAACATGTGGGGAAAAGAGCAATGCAGAGTTTGGGTAAATTCCCAGATATCCGAAAACCTGTACATGCTTAACCAAACCTCCATTAGGCAAGGTAAGGCACAGTCTACTGTGGGTACTTCCAAACAACACCATTTTATTTATTTATTTTTTAATTAATGACAAGGTCATTTACTGTAAACCAACTGCTCGCCTTATATCCTGTTGCAGACATTTCTCAAGGGCTGCTTGATCATGATGTTTTGTATAAAAGTACTGTGTCTGCTAAATCACGATGTTTTGTGCACACAGTATTGTTTTTGAGCAGTCACAAACCTCTGGGAGGTGGTTAACAAACAGACTAAATAGCAGAGGTTCCAAAATAGAACTTTGTGGGAACCCAGTTGCCAATGATTCTAACTCAAGAGTATATGTCACCACACCTTGCCTTTTGCGTTCTGTTTTCTGGGTAGTCTGAGAACCATACTGTTTCATCAGTCGACAGGCCCAATTCCAAGAGTTTTTTTTTTAGTAATTAATCATGATAAACTAAACTGAAGGCCTTTGATAGATCTAAGAAGGCAGCACCTGCACTGTCCCCTCTGTACAAAGCTACATGGATCTCCTCAGCTAGTTCAACAGCACAGTTGCTGTACCATACATTTTCCTAAAACTATGTTGTTCTGTGGCGAGGAGATTGTGCACAGAGATATAATGCATCAGCTGGACAGTAACAAGTTTCTCCAGTGTTTGACATGGGGGGGAAAGGACTGAGATGGTCTTGCAGCTTGAGACAGCCGCATGGTGCCCAAAGTTATATAATGGAACCACGTTAGCCTGCTTCCAAACATCAGGAAGGAAGCCACATTGAAGTGAGAATTACAACTTTTGGATTGCCAGAGCCAGCTCGTCAGCAGGCATTTTGAGCAGTTTCATATCCATTAAGTTTAAGCCAATTCTAGTTTTGACTGTGGATTACTGCAGGTATTTTTTTACTGCCCGAGAAGTTAAACTTTTAAAGTACAATTTAGGTCTAGCTGTATTGCGTACAACAAAATGATGACCAGAAGCACTGGGCAAGCTACTAGCTGGCAAATCCTTCCCTACACTAACAAAGAAGGAGTTAAAACGATCAGTAATTACCTGGGGGTCGGTGGTATTAACATCACTGACCTATCGCACAGAAGAGGTGTAACATCTATTTCTGCCCATGACACCATTAATATTTTCCATAGCTTTCAAGGATCTTTACAGGCTTCTTCTTTTTGCAATTTACAGTATTCACTGTTGGCCTTTGAAATGGCTGTTTTGCAACAATTCCTTAGTTCTTTGAATTTCACCAGATGTTGATGACAGCAAGTAGTTCTATCCAACGCCCACAGCTTATCCCAGTCTTCGAAAATTGTGAGTATTTCAGAAGTGAGCCAATGGTTGGTGTCACCTCCAATTCTTTTCTTTTTTAAGGGGGCAAAGTGATCACACACTTCCACAAGGGTTTGGTAAAGTAACGGAAAACAAGATTTATATCTGGGATACAGCTGAGAAACTGCCAGTCAACCTGGATGAGGTATCTTCTGAAATCATGTAGTTTTTCTTCCTTAACAGTTCAAGTTAAAAACAAATTTCGGTAACTGTTTCGTAGTAGCCCAGGCACAACGGATAGGTGAGTGGCCTCTGATCTGATCGGGTAACACCTCAACCATATACACCATACGGTTATAAAACAGCACTTAAAGGAAAACTACACCTTCATATCTTCCAAATTTTGTTTCCATGTCAACTGACAACTCTTTTCCTGTTGCTGTTGGGGATTGCTTTAGTTTGCTTTCACTGCTCTATAACTATCCTGGGGGTCTCTATTTTATGGTTGTTGAAACTTCACTGCACGTGAAGCTGCATTAGCATATGAGAATAGGTCACAGCACCCATTTAGACCAGGTATCTCTATGCTGAAAGTACAAATATCCTGAAAAAACTATCTGGAAACACATACATTGAATGCAATTGAAAGGGAAAACACCTGCATTACAACTCGGACAGTTTACAAGGCTAACTAAAAGTAAGTGTGGTATTTCACACCTTGCTGCAACTTGTTTCATTCTACTCTAATTAAGCAGACAGGCAAAATATGGAGACTAAAGGATGCTGACATATTTATTTATTTATTTTATTAATGAAAGAATCGGAGTTACAACCTTTGAGTCAAGGACTCCTTTGCAAAGGATCCACGTCAAAAATGAAATAACATAACTGGACAAGAACAGAGCAATATTACAATGCTGAAAAGAGGACAAGTAACAAAATTCAAGGGCGGAGAGATCCAGCCTGAGTCACACAGCGAGCAGTAAACAACAATATGTTCTCAAATGCTAATGCAGCTTTTGGGGCAATGAAATTTCAACAACCAGAAAAAGGAGACCCCAGGATAGTTATAGGGACTAGTATGAGCAGTGAAAATAAACTAAAGCAATTGTATATATTCCTAACTGCTACACAAAAACAGTTGTCTGTTGACATGGAAACACAACAAATTTATAAGATATGAGGGTGTCGTTTTCGTTTAACACCAGTGTGTGAATCTGAAACACCCACTGATTTTACCAAAAGGCCTGTGAAGACTGACTAATAATACTTCCAATAACCAGTATTTATATTTGTAAATATAACAGTGTTTGTAATGGAACTTCCATAAGGAAAAAAAATTGCTTAAAAGTTCATCACTGTTCTTCTCTTTGAGGCATTCTGTAATCTGTTTATCATTTGTTATTAAATATGTTACCATATTCTTGATTTTAAAATATTTCAAAACTTTACTATATTTCTCGTCTCTCATTTGCATGTCCAAAAACATTTTAATTGAACTGCTATCTGGTCCTCTGCCACTTCTTTTGCCCCCGATTTTGCATTTGCTAAATTACCCCAAAGTACTGCCTGTTTTTACTGCTGTCATACACTTCCTCTTCTTATATGCTCTTTGATAACCTTATGACAAGCACCCCTTTTGCCACACCTCTCAACTGTCCCCAATTTCTTGGGGTTCCTTGATTTTGCCTCAAAATTTTCCAAGATGCTGTACATCCTAATTTGGCATTTCTTTTGCTGAAGGGTAGGGATTCAACATGACAGCATGAAGAAAATATCACTGTCTTGCTTCTTCACTAAATGCGCATATAGCAAACTAGCTGCCTACTTACAAAGCTATATCCTTATAGGCAGTGCAACCTATGCCCTCAACTAGGGATCTGATGCCTTGAACTCTTGTGTTTTTTATTTAAAGGTTTCAACCAACAGTGCTGCCTGATGAGATGTGGTACAGTATCTCATTTTCGTGGGTGTCCTCGGGTACAATAAGTCGCTATCATTTCTTGATTGCAAATTCAGCTTGACATACATATTCATTAAAGTTATACACTTTCATAGAAACAGAGATTTTGATGGCACTTACGTAGAAACAGAGGTTTTGACAGTAAAAAAAGACTGCATCGCCCATCCAGTCTGCCCTAACCCTTACTACCCTATGTGGTTGCAGGGGGGGCCTATGCGACTCCAAGCTCCGCCCCCACCCTCTCTGTGTAATTCCTCCCTTTAATGATACCGATGTTCCTGTTCCACGCATGCTTGAATCCCGTCATTGTCTCAGCACCCACCACCTCACTAGGCAACCTGTTCCATCTATCTACTACCCTTACCATAAAGAAATGTTTTCTTGGCTCCCTCTTGAAACGTTTCGCCACCAACTTCAATGCGTCCTCTCTTTTAAGCATGCTTGTGCTCAATCTAGGAAGCTCCTCACACTCCACCCTGTATTTCACCCAGAGGTATTTAAAGATCTCAAAATGTCCCCCCCCCCCCCAGCTCTCCTGTTCTCTAAAGAGTACATGCTGAGGTCCTTCAGCCTTTCCTGGTGGGGCTGCCCCAGTTGCCCCAGTATCTTCTTGGTTACCCCTCCTCTACACAGCCACCATCCTGTCAAAGAAACATAGAAATATTGAGATATGGAATCTGTAAACAGAAAAGGAAACCTTGGCCCACCCAATATGCCCAGATGGTCCCTGACTAGTCTAGTTCCACAGATCCTAACTTGTCTCTGGTGACCCTCCCTCCTCCCTGCCTATTTAGTAATATTCCCCTATGTCTATCCCACGTATGATTGAAGCCTCCTACTGTTTTCACCTCCACCAGCTGCCTGTTCCGGGCCATCTACCACTCTTTAAGCAGTTCTTTCTTTTTCTCACACCCCGCTTCAATGCATGCTCTCTGGTTCTGGTGTTCTTTCTCATGTGAAAGAAACTCCACTCCTGCATCCTGTTCACCACTGTGCAGTACTGGTAGGTCTCTATCATGTCCCTTCACACTCTCCCTTCTTCCAGGGTGTATATACTAACATACTAAAAAGCCAGCAGATTAGGCCCAACGGCCTATCAAGTCTGCTCGTGGATCAGTGCTCTCTCATGGCACTGTTATAGCCCCCCACAAGGTCCCACCTTCCACCCCTGGTGAGGCTCTGGCCGCACTCCGCACTCATCCCAGCCTCTTTGAACCTCTCCACAGTTCCAACAGCCACCAGTTCCACAGGCAGCACATTCCAGGGCTCCACAACCCTCTCCATGAAGTAGCGCCTCCTTGTCTCCCCCCCTTAGTCTCCTACTGACCAGCCTCATTGAGTGCCCCTTGGTGGCCCCACCTCCATCAGCTGCAGCACCCCCTCAAGGTTGACCCTATTTATTCCCTTGAGGTACCTGAAGACCTCTATCATATCCTCTCTGTTCCTCCTCTCCTCCAGCGAATACAGGTTGAGCTCCTCCAGCCGTTCCTCACAGGGCCTTTCTCACAGACGCTGTATCATACCTGTCGCCCTCCTCTGGACCCTCTCCAGAAGTGCCATATCTGTTTTTAAGTAAGGTTGCCAAAACTGCATGCAGTATCCAAGGTGTGGCCTAACCAGGCAATTATACAGTGGAAGGGGCACCTCTCAGCTTCTTGAGGTTTTCCCCCTGGCAATGCACTCCAGCATTTTATTAGCTTGGACCGCAGCCCTTCTATGTTGCTCCAAGTTATTCATTTTGGCATCCACCACCACCCCGAGGTCCTTTTTCCCCCCCTAGAAACTTGTAGTGCCCCTCCCCCAAGGTGTACAAATGCTCCGGGTTTGTGGCCCCCCAGGTGGAGTACCCTGCATTTTCCAGTGTTAAACTTTAGTTTCCAGGTGCACGACCACCTCCCCTAGGTCTCCAGGTCCTCCTGGAGAGCCAATTTCCCCTCATGCTCATCCATCACTGACCACAGTTTCGAGTCGTCCACAAACAGGCTCATCCCACTCCTGATACCTCTTCTGATGTCCGACATATAGGCATTAAACAGGAGTGAGTCCAGCACCGAGCCCTGTGGGACCCCGCTAATGACTCTCCTGGGAGATGAGACCTCCCCTCCTACCTTCACCTTCTATACCCTTCCCGCTAGCCAGTTTCCTATCCACCTTACCAACGGCCCCCCCCCCCCTTATCACTCAGCTTCACCAGCAACCCGGGATGCGGCACTGAGTCAAACGTCCTGCTGAAGACTAGAAAGAGGACATCCACTGGCCTGCCCTGATCCAGCTCTCTGGTCACCCCCTCGTAGAACTCCACCAGGTTGGTCTGACATGATCTGCCCCTAACAAAACCATGCTGGCAATCATCTAGGTGGCCCCGTGCCTTCAGAAACCCCTCCAGCCTCTCTTTCAAGATAACCTCCATAACTTTGCCCACTACCGATGTCAGACTTACCGGCCTGTAATTACCCGGCTCCTCTCTCAAGCCTCCCTTGTGGACAGGCACGATATGGGCCATCCTCCAGTCTTGTGGCACCCTCCCCATCTGAAGAGAGGAGTTAAAGAGCCCCACCAGAGGTGCAATCAAGGTATCAGCCAGCACCTTAAGCACCCTGGGATGGATCCCATCTGGGCCTGGTGACTTGTCTGATCTTGGGGCCTTGAGTGCCTCCCACACCCTTCCAATGGGGATTTCCTCATCCACTGCCCTTACTACATCTGCCTGTCACCCTCCCCCCTCCCCTTGCAGTGCCACCCCCACATCCTCCCTGGTGAAGACTGAGGCAAAAAAATCATTTAGTGCCTCCGCCTGCTCCCCTGCCTCCTCCACCCACCCACTCCCCGACTGAAGTCTACTAATTTGCCCCTTCCCTTTCTTCTTTCTCTGACATACCTAAAGAACCTCCCCGGGTCTAATCCCCTGTGACAATCTCAGTTCTGCCCCGCTTTAGCTGATCTGCCCACCCTGGTGACCCTCTTGGCTGTCCTATCATACTTTCCCTTAGATCCACCCCCGAGAACATTTATGTCGGCTATAAGCTGCCTTTTTCTCCCTCACCACCTCCTGAACCTCCCTTGTCCACCAGCTCGACTTCTTAGCTCTGCCCCACTTGCGCCTCTCCTTCGTGCAGGCCTTAGTGGCCTCCAGGTGCCCTTTTTTTTTTTTATAACTTCCCACCAGGCCTCAGTGCCCATATCTGGCCTGAACTTATCCAGGTGGCCACTAAGGATCTTCTCCATCCCCCCAAATACTGCCCCTCTAAAATCTATCACCAATGTTTTTATATGATCTACACCCCCACAGGTCCATGGAAAACCAGACCATGGCGTGATCACTTCCCGCCAGTGGGTCCCCAACCACTAGGTCCCTGATGAGCTCACCATCTGCCAGGACCACATCCAGGACACGACTCCCCCGTGCTGGATCAGTCACCAGCTGGGCAAGAAACACATCTTGGAAGATGTCCAGCAGGCGCTGCTCCTTGCCCAATGAGGATGTCGTAGTCCCCCAGTCTGCTCCTGGCATATTCAGATCTCCCAGTACCACTGTTCTGCACTCCCATAGTGGTCCCTAAGGTTTGCCACCATCCTTCCTCCTGTTCCTCCCCCTGCCCGAGTGGTCTATATACCACCCCCATCTTCACCCACTTTCCCCCTGGTGCCTGTAGGGCGACCCATAAGGCCTCCACCTTATCCCCTGCCTCCTCAACCTTGATTATCCCTAATCCCTCCTTAATGATAAATGCTACCCCCTCCCCTTCCCTCGGCCATGTCCCTTCTGCACATGGTGTATCCTGGTAGGTTTAGGTCCCAGTCACGTTTGGACGTGGCCCAGGTGTCAATGACAGCTGCCACATCCACCCCACCCTCCAATAACAGCACCTGTAGCTCTGGCATCTTGTTCCCCATACTCCTGGAGTTAACCAGAACCACCCTCCAATGTGCCTGCCTACCCCCCCTTCCCCTGCCCTGAGAGCTCCCAGGTCCCTGTGTACAAGGTCCTCCTCCTGCACTATCGAGTGTATCTAATCTGTGCCCCTTCCCCTCCCTTCCCTTGTGGGAGAGGGCCTGGTCCCTCCAGGCTTGGCCTGCCAAGGAGCCCCCACCCTCCCCCCTTCACAAGTTTAAACCCCACCTGGAATGGATGAACCCTGCCAGTTTAAGCTTCAGTATCCCTTTCCCCTCTGAGCTAATGTAGAGCCTATCCCTAGCGTTAAGTTCCTTGCCCTCCCAGGTTCTGCCCCAGTCCCCCACCCACACCCCCTGCCCTCGCACCCATTCCCGAGCCATACATTCACCTCCCTTATTTTCTGCTTATTCTCCACACTGGCCCTAGGCTCTCTGAGAAGGAGACAGAGTACCCCACATCCTGACAAACCCTGGCTAGCTCTCTGAACCTAGCCTGCATCTCCAGTTCACTATTCCCCTCTATATTGTTTGTTCCCAGGTGCACTAAGATGCCAAGGGTCCCACCACACTCCCTCACCAGAGCAAAGACCAGGTACTTGGCCTTGTGCACCATCAAGCCAGGTATACTCTTGGTCCTGACACCACAAGAGGTCTCCATCTCCCCCCACCCCCCACCTGATCCCCCTAATCATGGAGTCACCCAAGATTAGCATTCTTGCCACCTCCTTTTTCTTAGGCCTACTTGCAACTCTGGTTGCTCCCCCACCTCGTTTCTTTTAACGTCTCCTTCCCATCCCGGCCTCTCCAGCCCCTATTCCTCTCTGATCTGTTTCCCCTGGCCACTTCTGTTCCTGCAATGGCACACTGGCCCATCCCCATATTTCCCCCAGGAGCGAAGGCCCCACCCCCAGCTCTTTCTCCTCACAGCCTTGTCCAGCTTCACACCTTCTTTCCCCCATTGTACCCGAGTCCATCCCTTTATCCCCCTAGGGACAAGGGTCCCCCTGCCCCCACCTCTTGTCCCTCGCTAACCCTTCCTCCTCCCCGACCACCTCCCCTTTCTCCATACTACCCCCTCTTCCTCTGCCTCCCTGCAAAACCCCAACTCCTCGCAATACACCCTCAACCCCTAGTAATTCCTCCACCTCCTCCCCTCCCCGTCTCCTCACTCAACGCCCCCTTGTCGTCCCTGTCTATTCCCACAGCGGTCTGTCTTCCATCCCTCACCTCCCTCCTACCAGTTCTCTCATATCCTCCACCCTCAGAGACTCTGTGCCATGGAGTAGTTCCTTCTCCTTCCCCGTCTGCTGAGCCTGTTGCCATCCCACTCTCATCTGCCTCTTCAGGAGTCCCCTTGGTTTGGGTACCTCCCCCTCCCCATCCTTTATCCATGCCAGGGGTGTGCATATACAGGTTACTCACCTGTAACAGGAGTTCTAGGAATGGTATACGTTGTTCATCCACACTGTTTGGCAGGTTCCTTGCTACTTTAAATCTTGCCAGAAGGTCTTCAAGCTGGCTCCTCCCAACCAGGTAGTAAAACTCTCAGCTCCACCCCATGACGCCAGATCTAGCCCGCTGGAAGCCAGGTTGTGCATCGAAGCCGGGGACGCCAGGTGGGTCTTATGGATGAACAACATATACCATTCCTAGAACTCCTGTACAGGTGAGTAACCTGTATTCTAGGGACATGGATATGTTGTTCATCCACACTGTCTGGCAGACTCCTAGCAGTTCTCCGGGAGGAGGGAGGCAAGGCACACACCCCCTACTTAGGGAATAATGACTGGAGAACCGAGGTCCCAAAACCAGCATCCCAGCGTGACTCAAGGTCGATGTGGTAGCGGGTGAGGAAGGTGTGTGCCGACTTCCAGGTAGCAGCCCTGCAGATTTCCTGGATAGGGACGTCCCTGGAAGCAGCCACCGACGCAGCGGTATGGCGGGCAGAATGAGCTCTTTTCCCTCTGGAAGGCTTCATGCCCGCCAACCTATAGCACAGATCTATGCAGTAGGTGACCCACCTGCCTATCGTCTGCTTGGCTGCAGGTCTGCCAGGTGCGGCTTCAGCGTAGGTGACAAACAGCTGGTGAACCTCTCCCCGAACTTCAGCCATCCGCTCCTTGTAATAAGCGAGCGCTCTTCTAGGGTCCAAAATATGGAGCCTATATTCTGCCTCCGAGGTGTGATTGGGGTAGAACACCGGCAGAGTCAACACCTGGTTAAGGTGAAACTCCAACACCACCTTCGGAAGAAATTTCGGTTGGGGGCGCAGGATAACCTTGTCCCTGTGGAAGACCAGATAAGGAGACTTGATGGAAAGCGCCTGGAGCTCTCCCAACCTTCTGGCTGATGTGATTCCCACCAAGAAGGTGGTCTTCCACGACAGGTGAGAGATGTCACACCTGTGCATCGGTTCGAATGGCTTGCCCACGAGCTTAGCCAATACCAGCAGTAGATCCCACGGAGGTGGAGGTTCTCACACCGGAGAGGATATGTGATCAAGGCCTTGGAAAAAGCGCCCGACCACCTTCTCCTGTGCCACGACTGCTTCCCGGCCCACGCCAGGTAACCAGAGATGGCTGCCATGTGCACCTTGAGGGTCATCGACTGAAGCCCTTGCTGAGAAAGGGACCACAGGTAGTACAGAATGCTTGCCAAGGAACAGAAGGAAGGGTCCAGGCCCTTGCCCTGACACTAAATGGAGAATCTCTTCCATTTGAAGGCGTAGCATTTCCTGGTCGACTCCTAATGGGACGCCTCAACAACGCTGAGGACCTTGTCAGAAAGACCCAAGGCCTGGAACTCTAGCCACTCAGAAACCAGGCCATCAGGTGCAGGGATTGAAGGTCCGGATGGAATACCTTCCCCTGATTGACTGAGATCAGGTCCGGTGGCTGAAGCCGCCCGGAGCCTGAACTGAGACTGAGAAGATCTGATACCAGAACTGGCAGGGCCAGTCTGGGGCTACCAGAATCACCTGTGCCCTGTCCCTCCTCACCTTGAGAAGCACCTCATGGATCAAGGGAAATGGAGGAAAGGTGTAGAAGAGGCCCGGGGTCCACGGCCTCGAGAAGGCATCCCCCTGCAGCGAGCCCTGCTGAGGGGGGCGGGCATGAAACAGTCTCAGCTTCGCATTCTCCCTGAAGACAAACAGGTCCACCTGAGGCATGCCCCAGTAGGAGAACAGATCTTGTACTACCTCCGGCAGGAGAGACCACTCGTGGGACGCAGCCCCTATCCGACTTAGGGCATCGACCAGAATACTGGAGGCTCCTGCCGCATGGATGGCAAGGAGATCCGCCTCCAGGCTGCGCACGAGAGACCAAATGCGGAGAACTTCCCTGCACAGAGGTATGAAGCGCGTCCCACCCTGGTGGTTTAGGTAGTACATGGTCGTGGTATTGTCCATCTGGACCTGGACCACTTGACCCCGTACAAACGGAGAGAAGGCGGTGAGGGCAAGATGAACCGCCTCAAGCTCCAGCAGGTTGATGTGGCATCGACTCGAAGAGACCAGAGGTCAGGCGCTCTGTGCTCCTCCAGATGGGCACCCCAACCCATCAGAGAGGCATCGGTCAATAGAGAGACCGCTGCCTTGGGCGGACGAATGGATGCCCTTTGCAGATGTGCTGGAACGGTCCACCACTGGAGGGTGCTCCACATCCCTGGGTCTCTGTCACTAGCTGATCCAAGGGATCGGAGTGCTGTGACCATTGGCTGGCCAGCCCCCATTGTAGGGGACGCATGTACCAACGGGCCCAATGGACCACGCTGGTGCAGGCCGCCATGAGGTCCAGGAGGCGCAGGAAGTCCCGGGCAGGGCACAATTGCCCAACCTGAAATGATTGGGCAAAGGAGGAAAGAACCTTGGCCCTGTCCGCCGGGAGCCATGCTCTGGCTCATAGAGAGTTGAGCTCTGCCCCGATGAATTGTATCACCTGCTTTGGCGCGAGTTCCGACTTGGCCTCGTTGATAAGGAGACCAACCTGAAAGCAAACCTGGAGGGCTAGATCCCTGGACCACTCCACCTCCATTCTGGAGGCGGCTGCAATCAGCCAGTCGTCCAGGTAGGGGTACACCCGGACCCTTCGGCGCTGCAGGAATGCTGTCACCACTGCCATGCATTTGGTGAAGACCCTGGGAGCTAGGGAAAGGCCGAAGGGCATGGCCCGGAACTCGTAGAGGGACCCCTCTGCCCTGAAGCGGCGGAATCTCTGGTGGGACGGACGGATTAGGACATGAAAGAACACATCCTGGAGGTCCAGAGAACAGAACCACACGCCTCGTTCCAAGGATGGAATGATCTGAACCAGAGTGACCATCCTGAAGGTTCGAGACATTAGGAACCTGTTCAGGTCATGCAGGTCTCAGAGGGCGCGCCAGCCCCCATCCGCTTCGGGACCAAGAAGTACCTGGACACAAACCCTGGGTCTGGTGGAGGATCCGCCACCTTTCTGATCACCTCTTTACGAGGAGCAGGCAATGTCGGCTTACAGCCAACAGAGAGGCTATGACCCATAGTCCCCTCGAGAGGCACGGCTCGGAAGGGGCGGGGCCTGCTCGAATTCCAGAGGCGGCCTGCCCTACCACCTCCAACACCCAGCTGTCCATGGTGATAGCGGACCAGGCAGAAAGGAAGTGGCGAGCCGCTTCCATGGTGGGGAACCCAGGGAGAGTGATGAGGCTGGGGGCGACACCCCTCAACCTATCACTGGGCAGGCTTGGAAGAGGGGCAGGCCGAGAGACCTCCTGGACCTTTTCCTCCCTGCTTCCTATAAGAGGAAGCCACAGGCTTGGCTTTGGGATGCCAAGCATGAGCCTGCTGGCCCTGATGCTGGTGTTGCTGGGCCGGACGTGCCATAGGCACAGAAGGGCGAAAGGACTTATGCTGCTGACGATGGTCCTTGTCCTTCTGGGCGGAGGTGACCAAATCCAGGATAGCGTTGGACTTTTCGATCCGCTGGAGGTGGCCTTCCACTCCAGGGCCGAGCAGGTCCATCCCCCCAAGAAGGGGATGTCCGCCAATTTATGCTGGGTATCCGCCGTGAAGGTGGATATCCTCAGTCATGCTCTGTGTCGCATTGCCACTGCGGCCGCTACTGATCTGGCACAGGAGTCTCCAATGTCTAGAACCGTTTGGAGCTGCTGTTTCTCCACCGCCCTTCCCTGATCCTGCACCTGCTTGACCGTGGTCTGCAGGTCGGCCAGGAGATGAGGGATCACCTCATCCAGGGAGCCCATGAGGGAGTGGGAGAAATGTGCCATCAGCATGGCCGAACTGGCCTGTCAGAGGCCTAGGGAGGACACAGCGTACACCTTGCGACCGGCATAGTCCAGCTTTTTGGACTCCTTGTCAGGGGGCTTATCCACATCCCTAGCATTCCCGGAACACCGGGCAGCTATCGGTGACCAACCCTCCCAGAGAGGGTGCTCAAAGCAGGCAAGAGCGGTAGGGACCGCTACTTCCTGGCCATCCTGGTGAGAGGCGCAGGCAGGAAGCGGCCGCTGCCAGAGCTCCAAGGCTGGGCCAACAATGGCTTCAGTTACTGGAAAAGCCTCCGTGGGCGAATCCCCTCGGTCCAGTATCTCCGTCAGTGGATACCTGGCCCGCTTGGATACGGGGTTCGAGCTGCATCCTGGTGGACTCCGAGATGAGCCGAAGCAGACCCATGATCGATTATGGGCTCTCGTCCATCGACTGCCCCCCGGAGGACTCCACGTCAAGGGGCCTGGAAAACAGGAGGAGTATCGCCGTCAGACTCGAGAGTCCGCAAGAGCTGCCTGCCTGAGCCACCCTCCACCTGCCGAGGATGGTCAGGAGTGAGGGTGACCGACAACCGTTGGGGCAGACCCTGACCTGACCAAGAGTCCTTGGTCGGTGACCCCGATTTCGGTTGTGGAGGCGGAGGTTCCACCACAATCGGTGGGGCAGCTGGTTTTGGCCGAACAACTGGCCCAGGCTTGGGCACCTCGAAAACTGCGAGTGGTTGTTTCAGCCTTTCGGGTGACAGCCACTTGATGGCCAGGAAAGGCGATGGCATCGGCTTATTCCTGGACAAAAGGAGCTGCTGCCACATTAAGTCCTCGTAGCATCGACGCAATTTGCGTCGAAGCCTCTCCTCTTCCGAGAAGGAAGACGAGGATGAGCGGTGCCACCGCTTTCCTCAGTGCCGAGACCGAGACTGCCTTGTCGGCGGGATTGGCTGGACCGAGACAAGGTCCGAGACCGAGACCCTCAGTGTTTCTGAGGGCTGGTCTGGGAGGGAGCGGGGGACACCCGCTCTTCCCTTGGTTCGGGAGCCTTGACCGGGGACTCCGGCACAGGAGGCACAGGCAAGTCCTCGGTTTCCACCAGGGAAACTGGTGAAGAAGGGTTGTCGGCTTCACCAGTCGACAGCCCGTCCGATGGGTTGAGAAAAATCTCGACCGTGTCGACGGGTGTCTCAGCCGGCTCACCTGATGGGGACACCGTGAAGCCAGCAGCCTTAGCAGCAACCTCGACTGAAGTCAAGTGTCGACTGTCCTTGGAAGGGGACCTCTCCCACTCCCATGAACGTCAACGATGGGACTTACCCTTCGAGTCCTTCTTTTTCGACTGAGAAGAGTGTGTCCCGATGGCCCCTCTCCCTTTGTGGAAAGGAATAGGCAAAGCTCCTTAAAAGAAGCTTTGTAGGAGGATCCCAGAGAGAGCGGGATAAATGCCGCGACCAAGGAAGATGAGGATGTGGCCTGGGCCGCCTCCTCCTCGATGGCGATCATCTGCTCGAATTGCTCAGCCGAGCCAACTGCTACGGACACCGCCCAACGGGCCGCCTTGGACTTCACCGGCGGGTAGCACTTCTTGGGGCACCCAAGATGTAACTGGGCAGCGTGGTCTTCCAAGACGTTGGCCGAAAACGATCAACATAACTTGCAGGCCTGCGGGTCATGATCAAGGCCGAGGCAGTAGACGCACGTGGAGTGTGGGTCCGTCCTAGACATCTTCTGCCTGCATGGGCACCACCAAAATCCATGAGTCGATTTGTCCATCACAGCCGTGAGGGAGTAATTAGACCGAAGTCTTGAGAACTTTAGAACTATTTTCGGATGAACCGAAGAATTAGGATCCAGTCTATACGCAGTGCGCTAAGGAGGGAATCTGAGCTTCCAAGCTGTAAGGAAGATCTGGCGTCATGGGGCGGAGCTGAGAGTTTTACCACCTGGGTGGGTGGGAGGAGCCAGCTTGAAGACCTTCCGGCAAGATTTAAAGCGCCAAGGAACCTGCCAGACAATGTGGATGAACAACATATCCATGTCCCTAGAACTGTTGTTATTCTCAATGCTAAATTCCCCGCCCCGCCCCACTGGCTCCCTCCCCCTTTGACCATAACCCTACTCTGTCCTCCTAAGCTCCCTCCTGGTCCCCCCTCAGGCCTTATTTCTCCTAACCTCATGCCAGGTCCCCTGATCCCTATTCCTTTCAGGGTCCCCCCATCCCACGTCCCCCGGTGCGCCCTTCCTTCCTCTAGGGCCCACTCCATCACCCAACTCTAAGGCAGCACGGTCCCATGAGCTCGTGCCAGCCTTCTCCTGTCTGCTTCCCCCGATCCTACCTCTCTTCTACCATAATTCCCCCCCAACTGAGAGCCCATTTCGTTTTCTCCCTACTCCCCCCTACCCACTTAGCCTCCTAACCTCCTCCTCAAGATGTGCCAATCGCTGGCACACCATACAACCCCCCATCCTCCAGGCCATGGCTAGGACCATGGCCGCCCCGCACCCTGCATACCCCACTACTCTTACAAAGATTTCGGCCCTCATGATCTGTGGTCCCTGCACCATTTCCCTCCAAGTCGGCTGCCTCATCCCTAAATGACCTAGCAATACCAGAGCCTGCAGGCCCCCCCAATGCCCGCTGAGCCAGCTGCCAAACTAAGACTGCCCTTTTCAAGCGTGTTAAAAACTATGCATACACTGCAAGCCACAAAATTTCTTTACAAGACAATTAGTAAACTTCTTATCCAAAGGCTGGAAAGGGTGCTCAGCTACCACCCTGATCCCCCCCCCTTCCAGCAATGAGCTTAAGTCCAGATGCTCATTCCTCCTCCAAGTCCTACTCCATCCAGTTTTTTGGATAAAGTGCACAGCTCCTTCCCACTTGTTTGCTGTCTGCCAATGGGGTCCTTCCTAACGCTCTTGCTCCGCCCTCCCCGAGCATTTAATAGAGGCTGGGGTCGGTGGGTGGGCGGGAGAAAATCCCCCTGGTCCTCCACCTTCACTGTGCCCTGGTCCGCTCTGTGCGTCCGAGAAGGCTCCCCTGATCTGCCGCCGTCTTCTGGTGCCCTGGACCACTCCGTGCAGCTGAGAAATGCCACTATCTCTGCCGATGATCTCCTCTGCCTGGCGCCCTGGCCCACTCTCTGTGGCCGGGAAAAACAGCTCCTGTGGGGATACGGCTGAGCAACTTTTTAAAGCCTCATAGATACATAGACAGTGTTGGCAGATAAGGGTCTATGGCCCACCCAGTCTGCCCATTTGAGCTTGTACATTCAGTTTATGTTTTCCTAGAAGTCTGTTGCCCCTAACCCCTGACCTCCAGAATTCCTTTATGTCTATCCCATGCATTCTTAAATCCCGTAATTATTTCAGCCCCCATCACTTCCTCTGGCAGGGTGTTTTACTTGTCCACCACCCGTTCTGTGAAGAAGTTCTTCCTCACGTTTCCTCTGAATCGTCCTCCCTCCAACTTCATTCCATGCCCTCTAGTCCTGGAAGATCTTTTTCGCTTAAAAATAGTGTATTCCTGCACCCTGTTCCTCCCTGTAAGATACTTGTATGTCTCTATCATGTCCCCTCTCTCCTTCCTCTCCTCCAGGGAGTACATATTCAATTCCTTCAACCTGTCCTCATAGGACTTGTGATGCAATCCATGTACCATCTTTGTTGCCCTCCTCTGAACCTTCTCTACCCTGTCTATGTCCTTACATAAGTAAGGTCTCCAGAATTGTACACTGTACTCCAGGTGGGACCTCACTAATGTCTTGTATAGTGGAATTATGACCTCCCTTTTCCTGCTGGTGATACCCCTGCCTATGCATCCCAGCATCCTATTTGCTTTTACTGCTGCCTTGTCACACTGTTTCCCTACCTTGAGGTCATCAGAGATGATAACCCCAAGATACCTTTCCTGTTTGGTGCATGCTATATCCTCACCCCCCAAATGATATATTGTGCCAGGGTTTTTGTGCCCCATATGCATTATCTTGCACTTCTTTGCATTGAATTTCAACTGCCAAACCCCTGACCATGCTTCAAGTTTCTGCAGGTCCCTTCTCATTCTGTCTATACCCTCTGGTGTGTCTACTCTGTTACAGAGCTTTGTGTCATCAGCTAACAGTGAAATTCTGCCTTCTAGGTCCTGCACAATGTCACTCCTCTGGCTTATGTATCTCCCACCGCAGCTTCTGACTGACTGCCCTTCCTGCGCCTGACTGGCGCCACTCCACCCAGCTCCCCGCGGCTGGATTGGTCACCTAGAAAATCCCCATGGTCCTCTGCATTTATTGCACCCTGGCCCACTTCATGCAGATGGGAAGACTCCCCCAATCTACCGCCATCTTCCGGTGCCCTGGCCCACTCCGTGTGGCCAGGAAATGCCAGTATCTCCGATGACAGTCTCCTCTGCTCGGCGCCCTGGCCCGCTCTCTGAGGCCGGGAAAAACAGCTTCTGTGGCAATACGGCCAAGCAGCTTTTTAAAGCCTGCTCTGGTTTATGTATCTCGTGATGCACCTTCCGACTGGCTGCCCTTCCTCTGCACCCGACTCCCCATGGCTGGATTGGCCACCTCGAAAATCCCCCTGGTCCTCCGCCTTCACTGCGCCCTGGCCCACTCTGTTCGGCCGGGAAGGCTCCCCTGATCTGCCACTGTCTTCCAGTGCCCTGGCCCACTCCATGCGGCCAGGAAATGCCACTATCTCCGCCGATGGTCTCCTCCGCCTGGCACCCTGGCCTGCTCTCTGCGGCCAGGGCGCCTGGCAGAGGAGGTGGGGTTTAAACTATGAGGTGATCCCTCAGTATCTCCTCATAAGACTTTTGATGCAACCCCTGCACCATTTTAGTTGCCCTCCTCTGGACTGCCTGCACCCTGTCTATGCCCTGAGGTGTGGCCTGCAGAACTGGACACAATACTCCAGAGGGGTCTCACAAGCAAGTGATACAGTAGCAACACCACCTCCCTCCTACTGCTAGAAATACCTCCCCCCTATGCATCCCAGCAACCCCAAGCTCTACCCACCGCTTTGTCACACTGCCCTGTCATTTTGAGGTCATCAGATATGATGACCACAAGGTTCCTTTCCTGCTTAGTGACTGTCAGTACCACCCTCATCCTATACTCAATGTCTGGGTTCCTATGCCCTAGCTGCATAATTTTAACACTTTTTTTTTTTTTTTTAATTATTTCATTTTATTTTTTATTGTTTGTTAACCAGGTAAGGTCCACTAGGCACAAGGGTCTGTTTTCAGGGCCGACCCGGGAGCTGTGGGCTGGTTAAGTGACTTGCTCAGAGTCACACAGTATGCAAGTGGAGGCTGTGGGAATGAAACCCAGGTCTGCAGGTACCAAGCTCATTCACAGCTCGTTACTCTAACCTCTGTGCTATAGTGCCAGCCCTGTACTCCAGCTGCCATGCTCTTGACCACTCCTCAAGTTTTCCAAGGTCCCTACACATTCTCTCCACCCCCTCCTGGGTGTCCTCCTATTACAAATGTTGGTGTCATCTGCAAAAATCTGACAATGTCCTTTCTAAAGTGAGGGCTCCAGAACTGCACACAGTACTCAAGGTGGGTGTGAACCAATGACTTGCACAGAGAGAGTATAACCTCCGTTCTTCTGCTTGCTATTCCCCATCTCTATCCAGCCTAACAACACATTTGCTTTTCCCTCTGCTCTTGAACACTGTACCACTACTTTCAGGTTATCTATAATGATAACCCCTTGGTCCCTTTCCTCGGAGGTACATGCCATGACCTCCCTCCCCTCCCATCCTGTACTCAGCTCTGGGGTTTGTGTATGATGTGCATGACTTTGTACTGTTTGGCACTGAATCCCAGTTGCCAAATTCTGGACCACACTTCTACCCTTCTAGGTCCCTCTTCATAGCATCCATGCCCTACATTGTGTCCAAACTATTGCAGACGTTGGTGACATCTGCAGACAGACAAACTTTTCCTTGTAGCCCCACCCAATCTATCAAAGAATACGGTGTGCAGTACCAAATCCTGGGGTATTCCACTTGTGACCCCCATCTCCCCTGAGAAATCCCCATTTAGTACTACCTTCTGGGCTCTGTTCCTTGACCAGTTTCCAACCCACTGTGTTATTCTGTCTCCGACACTAGGCCTCTTAACTTCTGTAGTAACCTCCTGTACGACACTGTGTTGAAGACCCTGTCCACCTCCCTTATCACATTGTCAAAAACATCTATTTCAATTGCCTGAAATGACTTCCCCCACTGAACTCATGTATCTTGCTATCCTATAAGTTATCAGATTCCAGAAATTCTACTAATCTCTCTTTCAACAGGGTCTCCTTCAGTTGACCCACCACAGAAGTTAGACTCACTGACTTGTAACTCTCTGGCTCCTCCCTGCTGCAGTTTTTGTGTGAGGGGACAACATCCACCCCCTCTCTAATCCTGTGGCACCACTCCTGATTCTGGACAGCTGTTGAAAAAGTCCTTCAGCAGGGCAGCCAGGGCTTCATCTAGGTCCCTTAGCACCCATGAGTGCAATCTGTTGGGACCCATGGCCTTGTTAATTCTTAGCACCATTAACCCTCTCTTCTGAAAAAGGTGTAGTGTCCATTTCCCTGCCTGCACTGTCCTTAACTGTTTGTGCTCCCTCAGGTAATGTCCCCTCTCTCCACTGTGAATACTGAGCAGAAGTATTTGTTCAGTATTCCTGCCTTTTCCCTGTCTACCTCCACCAATGCATCTCACTAACCCCCATTTTGTCTTTCTTTTCTCACTGACCTAGCTAAAGAATGTCTCGATCCCCTTTCCTTATCCCCTCTGCAATCCTTTCCTCTATCTGTCATTTTACTCTCCTCACTACCTTGCCCACCTCCTTCAGTTTATAAAGGTAATCCCCACATCTTCAGCCCTCTGACCTGCCTAATACTTTGTGAAGGGCACCCTCTTTTATTCACTGCAGTCCCTACCTCACTCAAAATCAACAGAGGTTTCCTTCTCCATTTGCTCTTGCTAATCTCTCTGATGCAATTCCAGATACAGCACAGTATGAATTACAGAAGGAGGTGTACAGTAAGTGATCTACAGTAATTGCTAAATTATACAGGACTGTTTCCATGTACTGTACATCAGATACACAGAAAACATATATAGACATTACGTCAGGTGGGCAGGCAGACACAGTGGAATGGGTCAGTGAACTGTCTCGGTAGCATGGCGATACAGGTCTCAAGGCCAATGTAAGAGAATGCTCACCTGCTGTTGCTAAAGTTCAACTAGTGGCTAGGTTGTATTTCAGGTTTGCTACTTTAGCCTTCTGAAGAATGAGCACTAATGGGTCTCACTGTCAAGGGCAAATCTGCAGAGTTTATTACAGAGGAAGCACACTTTGGGCCCTATTCTCAAAGCCCTGGTGATGGCACAAGGTGTCTGCACCAAACATAAACGGTGCAAGTGGCACCTTGCGCCCAACACAGTACTTGGAGCTATTCTCAAAGGCAGCCTGCGTCGAACACGAGCTGCCTGCCCTAAATGGGGCTTGTGCCACCCATACATCTGAAACCTGGCTGCGACATGGCGCAAGGGGGAATGTGGCAGGCTGCCATATCCCTGATAAAGGTATTCCCCTACCTTTCCCAGCGGGATAATTTCCAAGTACTCTAAGACCAGCCAGGGCTGGTCAAAGGGTACTTGGAGACCTCCCCACTGGGAGAGTTGTCCTGAATGCTGCAATGTGCCACCGACCGTGACCCCCACATTGCTGTCCTGTATGCATTAAATAATACCCCCCAATTTGGAGGGATAGCGTGCCCCCCCTTCCCGAAACCCAATCATGCTGGCATTGACTCACTAATTAACCACCCATAACCCTAGAGTGGCTCCTCACCCCGATCCCCAACCTTGCGTGTAAGGTAACAATAGACACACCACCCACATCCCTGGTGCAGGTAGCCCCCACCTCGAACCCCGATCCTGGGGTATTGTAATATATATAACACATCCCCTGTATAGTGGCTGAAATTCCTCGATCTCTGGCAGTATTGTAATAGATAAACATTATCTCTCGATGAGTAGGTCTCTCTCGCTCCACCTGTTGATAGTGTCCACTGACGCTAGCCGCTCTCAAACCCGGGTTAGCTTATGCATCAGCACACCACTCCTCGGGGCTGGTTGCCGATTGCACTATCACAGAGAGGCATTGTAATGTGTCACACATGTACACATTACAGTACTTTCAGACAGTGCAGTCATGGCCAGCCGTGGAGGTGTGAGGTGTGTTGTGCTGGTTGCCAGCCCAAGCCAGGTTTGGGGGCCGGTGGTGGACACTACCAGCCCGGTGGGGGAAGGCAGGGGGCCACTATACCACCAGGGATGTGGGCGTTTCATCTATTATTACAATACTGCAGGATCAGGGTTTGGGAAGGGGGGGCTACTACACCACCAGGGATGTGGGGAATTTAGCGTTTATGGGTGATGCCACTGTTGGTGGACCAGGCCAGCACTTGCCCCAGCCATAGGGAGCCTGCAGCAAACCCCTCTGGTGCGCCATGTGTCTGGCGCATGACAGTGGTTGCCATAAGTGTTGGGACTTAAGCACCGGAACACCTCCTGTATCAGAATCTGATGCAGGGCCCTGGCGCACTGGCCGTGCAGCTGTGTTTGCCACAGCTTGTGCCGATCGGAGCCCCCTTTGAGAACAGAGCCCTTTGTGTAGCATCACCATACTCCAGTAGGGGGTGGAGATATTACTATTAGTTCTGAGACTCCAACAGTAAAAAAAGAGAATAAGCAAAGCAAGCCACTGCATACACAGCCCAAGATGAATGGAACGACTACCTCAAATACCTCCCAGATCTTCTCTGCTACATAAAGCATCCTCCCACTTTTCTGAACATTCTATGTAACCGTAACTCATTCCTCTGTGTCTAGCTTTACATACATAAACAGAAATGTCATGGTATTGTTTGTATATGTCTACTGAATGTTTACACTGTAACAGTTATGCAACTACTAAGCTGTTGTAACAATTTCTCTGGGACCTTCATGAGAAATAGGTCCTTGACCTTAAGGCTTTCCTGTGTGCACAACTTTAAATAAAGGACTATACATTATGCACTTTGTATTTTTGACTGTTTGTTGAATGTGTTTCATGTCTGAATGCTGCTGTGTCCCTAGGACCCTAATGAAAACAAGATGCTGCATCTCATGAGACTATCCCACTGAGCAAAATTATAATACAATCACTTTTCAAAAACAGCAACAGCCTCGGTTGTTAGTTTTGGAAAAGATCATACATCAAAATCTATGAAAGGAAGTCTGCAAAAATTTCACACAGTTTGCATCACATACCTGGCTGGGAACATGCACTCCTGCTCGCGATATAACTTGTTCGTGATGATCTGGTAGTGTGTTCCAATACCACGATTGACTGTCTCGGACAGCAGCTCACTGGAAATACCTTCTTGGAAGGGCAAGAGATCCTCTTCCAAAACACTGCAGAAATAAATTAAAGTTGAACAATACTGAGCTAAGAAAATCTCTAAACTCCTTTTAGTTTCACCTGAGATTACAAAACATCATTACAGACTGGAAACCTTATGGATCATATGTGAAAAAACAAACAGTTTACCAGATCTAAACTTTGAAAAGAGTCTAAGAAGTGCTACCTTCTAGGCAGGGCACCTGTGCAGCCCTGTGGCCCTGGAGGTAAATACAGAATAAAGGCCCAGATGTCCTGTGATTTTAAAAAGACATGCATACAAATTTTCTCATGGAGTTTTTCATTTTTTGTAAACTGTTTTGGGTCATTTGATGATCAAAAACGTTTTGCATTTGTAAGTGTAAACTGTTCAGGCAGCATTTCATTTTGGCTCTTCTGCTCCTCTTCCTGACACCGGATTAAAATATATCAGACATTTTAGAGGTCAGCTGCAACGATTTTCAAATTTCTCCACCATGAGTACAACCAGGCATTATTTATTACAAATAAAGTGCAGGAACTGCCATTTGTCAGGTTTAAACGTTATTTTATTGGGTAACACTTTACAATAAGTAGTGTTACTTATTCTGTAACTACACTGGAATTAATGTATGATTTCCACATGAATTAATATGAATAACTTGTTATTTCCTTTTGTATTCCAGCCTTATTCATTAAGAGTAAGTCAAGTTTGTCACATGGAATTTCCAAGGTTCTACTCCAGTTGTATTATATTTGAATTACCACATAATACACATATTTATTAAGGCCTTATTCACAAAAAAGTATGAGAGTCCTAAAAGAACCTAATTTTTGAAATACGCGTATATAAAATCATTAGGATTCCATTTTTAGATCACGTATTACTTCCTATGGTGCTATCAATGCAAACACATATGATTTCCTTATACTGTATATTCCTTCCTTAATCGTTAGGATTAAGTCATGTTTGTTCTCTCGGATTTTCAGGGTTCTATTCCAATTGTATTACATTTGAAATATCATGTAACACATACATTTATTAAGGTCTTATTCATAAAAAGAATGGGACTCCTGAAATAACCTCATTATTGAAATAAGCCTATATACAAATCATTAGGGTTCCATTTTTAGATCATGTATTATTACTTCCTTATGGAGCCACCAATGAAAATCCACATTATTTCCTAATGTAATCCATCCTTATTCATCAGGGAAGTCATTTTATGAAGCCATCAATACAAATCCACATTATTTCCTAATGTATTCTATCCTTATTCATTAGGGAAGTCGTGTTTATTCCATAGGATTTCTTTTTTTTTTTTTGCAATTAAATGATTTATTCCACCCTCAAGGGTACAACAATATATAGCATTCAAGTAAACATTTGTTGGGGATACAAGCATTAAATATATTTATACAAAAAATTAAAAATACAATAAACAGTTAAACAGTAAAGTTTAAAATCGGGGAAGAATATTTTTCTCTTCCTCTGTCAAGTCTTATATGCATATGAGCCTTTAATGAAGTCATTATCTACAAAAATGTTTCAAACTATAAAGTGTCCACAAATATTTTTCTCCATTCTCTTTTGGGGATTCTTTTTAACGATAATGTCTTTCCAATATTTTAGAATGATACGTTCTTCTGAGATAACTGCTATTGCTATAAGTGACAGTTCATTTTCTGAAAAGTCTTTCTTTTGTTTCAAATACTAAAAAGCATAGACTTATGTGACAGAGAAACGTCCTTTCCTAATGAGTTTTGGTACTGTACTATTCCACCATTTCTGAATTAATAATATACTTTGCCTAAAGGTATGCAAGAAATCTGCCTTTGTACAGTCACAATGCCAACAGCTCATTGATTCTTACGTGCTCGTTTTGGTTAACCGTAATGGTGTATAATAAAATCTGTTTAAAAGCTTACATTGTATTGAATTGTTCCTGAAGCTTTTGTATAAAATTGACTGATGTTAACATACTTTCCCATTGTACACTGTTAATGTGTTCCATAAACTCATAATATTCCCATTTTGTTTTTATTTATAACTCTCTTAATTTATGTTAACTTCTTTACAATCCAAAAAACAGTACGTTTTTACTATATTCAAAAATTCTAAATAACCCTTTTTCAACTGTATCTGTTGATGTGGGAGGTGCTCTTTACCATCTATCTGATATATTTTTTTACATATGTCTTTCAATCGTTACATCTAAAGTATTCCGCTTCTAGAAATGTATATTGAGTTTTACATTCTGCTCATTATTTAAATGTATTTGATTCTGCTAGATGTTTCCACTGTATAATTCCTTTTGATGCCAATTGTTTAAAACAAAAGGTTTACTGAGAAAAGCAAATTATTCCATATATTATTGGGTAAACTATTCATTAAATTAATTTTTATTTTCTTTTGAAAAGTAATGATGATGTTAGATATTTTGTATTATAATGCTAATTCTTAATATGTGGACATGCTAGTCCTCCTTGTACTTTGGGCAAGCATAACTACGACCATGAAATTCTTGGTGTGCCATGCACAAGGGATAGTACTTACGAAGAGGAGGGAGTGAGGGGTATTACTAGTGGAGAGACTGAGCATTGCATAGCAGGGGGAGGGATAATACTCAGAGAGGTGAGGAGGGAGAGAGAGGTTGGCAGTCAAACAGGAGGAGGGGGAGGGGTCTCAACTGAGAGGAGTGGGGGAAGACACTGGGGCAATGGTAAAAGCACCGTCTTGAGTGGCCCCAGGAATGAGAACCTGAGTGGGGCGACGGCACAAGGAAAGAGGAGGGGGGGTGTACTGGCATTGGGGGACTCCATACTCAAGGGGATCAGATGGGGCAGCAAGGGGGAGAGGCACAGTCAGATATGGGTGGAGTCCATACTGGGATTAAAGGCAGACAAGGCAGGACAGGCAATCCTAAGGTGTGTAAGGAGGAGGAAAACACACATTGTGGTACATGTGGGGACAAATGACCTAGCGGGGGAAACGGTGGAGGTAACAAGGGAGAGGACTGAGGAAGTGGGTAGGTTGTGCGAGGAAACTGGGGAGTCTGTGGTCTTCTCTGAGGTGCTCCCAGTATCCTGCGCAAGCACAGTGAGAAAGGAGAGGATTAGGGAGTTGAACACATGGTTGGTAGAATGGTGTCGAACTAAGGGGTATGGGGTTGTGGGCAGCTGGGGCAGTACCCAGGATAATAACAATCTGTCTGCAAGGGATAGGCTGCATCTGAGTGGGAAGGGGAAGGAGGTATTAAAGCAAAGACTGGGGAGGTATATTGCGGTAAAAGTGGATTTAAACTAGATGGGGGTGGCAAGTGGACAGCAGTTAGGCAGGGATCCGATAGAGTGGAGTCACAGCCAACACCGCAGGCTAGCAGGGAAGGACCCGGGGCAGCCAAAAAGGGAGGGAATAGAAGAGAGGAGATGGCGGGCGATGAAGGGAAGGGGGCAGGATGGAGCGTGGTCTCGCTGAATGTGGGAAGCTCAGGCAACAAATCAACTGAGCTACAGGCACTCTTAGCAGTGTGGAGGGTGGATATTGCCGCTGTCACAGAAACGTATGCAACTGAGCACCGGGACTGGAATCTGGCAATCCCAGGATACAAATTATACAGGAGGTACCGAGGAGGGAGGAGGGGTGGGGTGGAAGTCTATGTGACGGACAGGATCAAATGTACAAGGGACGAGGGGGAAGAAAGGAAAACAGAGGCAATCTGGCTGCAGCTCCTAGACTCAAGGGGTAGGAAACTGAGGTCTGGGGTGGTATACAGGCCGCCGTCCCAGTCTGAGGAGTCTGACAGGGAATTAGCGGGACAAATCAGAAAGGCATGTAGAATAGGGAAGGTGGTCATTGTGGGGGATTTCAACTTGCCAGGGGTTGACCGGAGCATTCTGGTCACCTCCAGTGCTAAGGAGCGAAGTGCTCCTGGACATGATCCAGGAGGGTCTCCTGACACAGTTGGCTAGTGTACCTACTAGGCTAAAGAACACTTTAGAGCTGGTACTGGTGAATGGGGAGGCAGTAAGGGAAATAAAGATGGAGGACCTATTAATTGACAGCGATCACCAAACGGTGTGGTTTAATATCACAATGTGTGGGGAGCCATAGAAATCAGTTACACGGGTGGTAAACTTCAGGGGGGCGGATTTTGGGAGGATGCAGGAAGTACTGAAAGGGAAACTGGAGGGCACAAGGCAGGAGATGGATGCGGAGCAGAAATAGGATATTATTAAATGGGGGATTACAGAGGCAACAGAAGCCTGCACCAAGACACAGAGTAAGAGGAGCAGAGCAAGAAAACCATGCAGGTAGAACAGTGAAGTAGTGGAGGTGGTGAGGGCAAAACAAGAGGCGCACCAGAGGTATAGGAGGACGGGGAAGCAAGTGGACAGGGAGGAGTATGCAAGATGGTCCAGGGAGGTAACCAGAAAAGTGAGAGAAGCCAAGGCCCAGAGGGAGCTGAGATTAGCGCAGGGAATTAAGGGGGGAGGGGGGATTTTTTCAGATATATCAGGGAGAAAAGGAAGTGCAAGAAGACAATAGTGAGGATAAAAAGGGGGTGGGGAGTGGACGGAAAAGGGGGAGGAGCAGGGGGAAGCACTGAATGAATACTTTTGCTCAGTATTCATGGAAGAAAAGGGGGGACTGCTACCACCATGGGCTGGTAGGGTGGGGATGGGGGGAGAGGAGGCGACAGATGGAAGAATTGAGGCAAGTAGAGTCCTAGAGGGACTGAAAGCACTGAAGGTAGACAAGGCACCAGGGCCAGATGGAATCCACCCCAGGATGCTGAGGGACATGGCAGATCTGTACAGCACCTCACTGGAGTCGAGCCATGTGCCACTGGACTGGAGGATAGCACATGTAGTACCATTACACAAAAGCGGACCAAGGGATGAACCAGGTAATTATTGTCCAGTAAGTCTCACCTCCATAATGTGCAAACTCATGGAAATGATACTAAAGGAAAGACTGGTGTCGTACCTGGAGGACAATGGCCTCCAGGATGTGAGGCAGCAGGGGTTCATTTCAGGGAAATCTTGTCAAACCAACATAACACAATATTATGACTGGGTGACAGGTGAGCTGGATAAGGGTCATGCGGTGGATGTTCTTTACTTGGACTTCAGCAAGGCCTTCCATTCAGTGCCTCATGGGCGGCTTGGGGGGAAGCTAACTGGTGTAGGGGCAAAAATGACAAACTGGATTACAAGTTGGCTGAGTGGGAGGCTTCAGCGGGTGGTGGGGAGAAGGGAGCTCTCAACTCCAAGGCTGGTGATGAGTGGGGTGCCACAGGGCTCTGTGCTGGGGTCAGTATCATTTGGGCTCTTCATATCAGACACTGCACATGGGATGGTGAGCAAGGTAAGTCTGTTCACTGACGACACTAAAATCGGAGCAGTGGTGGTTGGAGGGGAGGGATGGAAGCAGCTGCAGGGGGACCTAAGCAAGCTAGAGGAGTGGTCAGAGAGGTGACAGCTGGGGTTCTATGCAAAGAAGTGTAAGGTTATGCACTTCGGGGCAAAGAATCCAAAGAGAGAATACTGGCTGGGGGGGGTGTTAAGCTGGGGATCACTGAGGAGGAGAAGGACCTAGGGGTAATGATAACAGGGACTATGAACAACACTGCCCAGTGCAAGAGAGCAGCTGCAAAAGCAAACAAAATGCTGGGGTGCATAGCGTGGGGGTTTTCGTCCAGGCAAAGAGAGGTGATCTTCCCCTCTAAAGGTCACTGCTAAGGCCGCACTTAAGAGTGTTGTGTGCAGTTTTGGAGGCCATACCTAAAGCGTGATATCAGGCTACTGGAGGGGGTGCAGAGGAGGGTAACAAAGATGATATGTGGAATGGAGGGGAGAGACTATGAGAGCAGGCTGGGAGACCTGAATATGTACACCCTGGAGAATAGAGGAGATGGGGGGACATGATAGAGACATTCAGGTATCTGACGGGGATCAATAAGGATGGGGCAGATGGGGTCTTTAAGCTAAGAAGGGGAAGGGACACCAGAAGGGAATGGGCTGAGAATAGAGGGGGGAAGATTTAGGAGGGAAATGAGGAGACACTATTTCACAGAGAGGATGGCAGCAAAATGGAACGCACTACCAGAATGGGTGGTATCATGTAAATCTGTGAACAGCTTTAAAAGGGCATGGGACAGGGAACATGAGAGAGTGAGGGTGGGGAGATGGGGGGAGGCAGTGGGATGACAAAGGGAAGGGGAGTGGGGCACCAGCAAACTAGGGGTGCTAGCTGCACACTTGAGCAGAATTAGATAGACTGGGTGGTCTGTTTCTGCTGGCACATTCGTATGTTCGTATTACCCATATAAAATCTTTAATGATAGTATATATTTCTTTCACCCAGCATGATGGAATTTCTGTAATCATTGCCTTTAATGCATATGGTATTAGAGGAACTATAGCCATTTTAATCAGTTGCACTTTGCCCCATAATGAAAATTTAATTTTGCTCCAGTTAGCTAATTTGTTTTTGATTTCTATTAGTGATAATAATAGGTTTTATGCACGAAAGTGCGGTAAGTATGCACAATGCACGCGTTAATTGCCTACACACCCCAGGACAGGCGCACACCAGCCGGTATTCACCAATACCAGCTGCCTGTCAGTGGCTCCACCCCAGCATGCAGCTGTGTGGTAATAGCTCAGTGCCACACAGTGGCGGAGAGTGGAGCGCAGGTAGGCAACCAACAGGATGCCTGGCCTAGGTCCTTTAGTGGATCCCCTGCACCATACAAGTAGGGGCTCTTGGGAAGGCCCAAACCCGATAAAGGAACAAACAGTGGGTACTTGCCTGAATGGTCACCTCCAGCCCTCACAGGAAGCCAAGTGAGCTGGGGTGGCAGTGCGGCAGGGATCCTGTTGCCACCGGGCGGCAGGTGTCTGTTGGGGGGAGGCTCGTAACGTTTATGGCTGGGTCCCCTGTCGCATACCCCATCCCAGCACTCTGCGCCTCAGTAAATGACCCGGAGTGCGGACACGCTCCCTGGCACACCCCCGACACACCCACGGCACGCAGTTGCTGGACTGGGCGGGGGACTGTATGTGCAAGTGGTTGCGTACGTGTTGTGAATGTCACACGGAGGTCCACTGGACCCTGCTACACAGCATTCTCACGTAGGTTTGGGCGTGTAAGCACTACGCACTTTTGCGCATAGAGCCCATTATGATTATAATAGAACATGTCCATTATTGGCAGTGTTACCTGTGATGTTAACATTTGATTGGATTTTAGATAGAAACACTGTGATGCATAATATAAATAATGATGGCAATAGCAGGAAACCTTGTCTCACTCGTCTATAAATTTTAAACCTTTTTTTTTTTTTTTATTTCTATTTATCTCCTCCTACTGCTTGCCAGCCCCGACCCTTCAGGGCATCCAAGGAGTCATCCTCCTGCCACGCGCCCATTCAGACTCACCTCCCAGTCCCCCATGGAGCTTCGGCTTCCCCCGAGTGGGGACGAGGTGGGGTCTATACCCTGAAATCCTTCATTTCTTCAGGCCCATGGAGGTGATATGGTGAGCGGGACACATAGGAGGCACACTCCAGGAAGCCCATCTTCCCGGAGCCGGCAGGAGTTTTTCCATTTTTTTCCTCCCTCAGGTGCAGTGAGAGCCTCCTGACGTCAGGGCGTACACGCCGACGTCCACTGTGTCTTGATGGCCACCTGTCCCCTTCACAGGGCTTCTGGTCCCCCCCCAAGCCTTCACCCGAGGACACACCCAAGTGTTGTGAGCATTGGCCAACCCCCCCTCCCCCCGGGAGACGGTGAGCTGTCGTAAGATGCTCAAGCCGTTCTCCCCCGCCCGCCCTCCAGCGACCCGAGTCCGCTCCTGAACCCGGGTCGCTGGTGTCGCAAGCGGAAATCCAACCACTGTGCCGACGGACAATTTTAAACCTTTTGTGAGTCTACCATTTATTTTCAGTGCTGCAGTCGGATGGGGCTTTATAAATCGCACTAATCATTTGTAAAAACAAATTTGGAAAACCTAAGTAAGTTAAAACACCCACAATATACTTCAATTTAATCACTTCAAATGCCTTCCAAACGTCCAAAGAGAGTGCAAGGGCATCCACGGCAGCAGAAGTGGCATAATCTAACACAAAGTGTACTTAGTGTATCTCGTCATGTGTTATTCTTCCAGGTGGAAAATCATTTTGATCTGTATGTATTATTTTTTCAGTTTAATGTATTAACCAGTTATGAACTAACTTTGTGAATAATTTGCAGTCCAAATTGAGTATGGAAGCTGGCCTATAGTTTTCTACTTTTTTATCTTTATTTGGTTTTGGTATCAGTGTGATCTAAGCAGTTTGGAATTATTTGGGGATTCTACCTTTCTGATGTATGAGATAAAAAAACGTATATAAATATGGCAATAATTCTGTTCTGAATTTAAAAAAAAAACTGTACAGTAAAGCATCTGGACCTTTTCTTTTTGTCATGGATGCCAATATCTGCCTCCTCAAATGACTTGCAATAATCTGCCATGTTTTCCACTGGTAATGTATTCTCATAATAATCTTTCACCTAAATGATGGATACACACTGAATTCTAATTTATGTAGATCACTGCAAAATTCCAGAAAGACATTTTCGACATCTTCTTTTTTAGTTCATAATCCCCCTCCTTTATCATAAATAGCTATTATTTTTGCCTTTTAGCTGGTCCTGGTTTGAGTCTTCAAGCAAGGTATCGGCCAGCCACCTTACTGTGTAGGTGATATTTTTTCTTTTCTTATTTTGACCAACCACTGCAATTCAGCATTTATTGTTAATATTCTTTATATATATATATATATATATATATATATATATATATATATATATATATATGTCTTGTATTTTTCATAATCTTCTCTAAAATTTTCATGCCTTCTCTTATTTTAATTTCTAGAAACTTCAACCATCCTTTGCATTCTTTTTTTCTCTGTATTTTTTTCTTGTTTCTCTAACTGGCCTCTACTATTTTACCTCTTATCAAGGCATAAATTAATTTTTTAAAAGTGATTAGTAGTGCATGCTAATCAAAATATTTTGAGTGGCAATCTGCCAATGTTGGTTAGCTATTTTGAAACTTTACATTTGTGCAAAGCTATTGGTGTTTTTCCCATTGCTTACCTTTCTCTTAATCTTCTCATCTGCATTTCTGTGATCTTCTTTTTACCCTTTGTAGTCTTCCTCTCTGGTTTTGTTTTTCAGCAAAGTCACACACACACACACACACACACACACACTCCGTCTCTCGGCTTTGTTTGTTTTTGCCACTTTTAAAGCTCTGTAGTCTCTATGTTAAAGCTGCAAGGTCTCCATTTCAAACTGCTGTACAGGCTCACCGTGACAAGCAGTGCCAGTAGTCAGCCCCAATAGCAGATCGCGCCAGTACTTCTGACCCTTAAAAAACATAACTAGGCTTGGTTTTGTTTTGTGCTGCAGCAGTACCGTCTGGCCACCTGCGGGATGGGGAGAGGGTCTGATATTGGGCAGAGGCACTCCTCCTGTGAGGTATGGCTCCGATGCATTGAAGGGCTATTCCTTTGATTAGTGACAAGTATGTTTCTGCTTTTAAAGACACAGCACCAGCCTAGGACGTTGATTAACAACTTCTACTAATCAAGCCTACATATCATTTGCAATCTGTGTTTTTTTAAGTCGCAAAATTGCAATGTGATACCACTTATTTTATGCCTTGCTTACTGTGGCCTTACAGGCTTCCTAGTTACTAAAAATGGCACCTTGCTCCCATGGGTTGTCATGCCAATAATTAAGTACTGATTTTACAATTTCACAGAATTGTTCATCATATAATAAATTGTTATTCATTCTCTATAATAAATCCATCTGTTTATTTTGATCTAATTAGAATGCCAATGATACCAGACTTTGGTCCAAAATGTAGGCAGGCTTGATATTTACTCTAATTAAGACGCTAATACCAATTAAACTTGAAAGTAAAAGACAGTCAGTTCATGACGAGGGTTTGTGTACCCCTGAGTGGAATGTAAATTCTTTTGTAAATGGGTTTATCTCACTCCATATGTCCACTAAAACATTATTTTCTAGGAAATCATTTGTTACTCTTGTTCTGTATTTTTCCAACCCCGATGGAACTTCTGATTTATCATAACATAAATCAAGTAAGCTGTTCAGTTCACCTTCAAACAATATTGTAATATCATCCCAGTTAATTAGTTTTCCAGTTCTCTGTAAGGAATTTATTATAATTTTAAAAAGTGCACAGATTGAACCCATAATAATATTCTTTCCATGTAAAACTTCTTTTAATAGTCTTATTAACTGTCATTGTCTTTGCAATATCTAGAATTTTACATAGACAATGTTAGTTTATTAACATGCAAACCCTCCACTATTATGGTCATCTTCTGAAAGCTAAACTGAGCCTACCTAATTACGTTTTAATTACTTACTTTTCCATTAAATATGTCTCCTGCAAAAAGGCAAAACCAACCTTTTGTTTTGCTAAGTAACATGGAATCTTGTGATGTATCCATTTACAGGAGAACTGATTCTGTGGACATTCCAAGTAATTGTTTTTAAGTTATGTGCCATTTGCTTTTGTTAGTATAGAAATGTATTTGTATATGTATATGCCAAGGGAACTTCCCCCATCCAGGGAGCACCACAGCCACCACCACTACCTCAGAAGTTGCAAAGAAAGCACAGCAGTTGGACCACAGTGGGCTCAGGGAGGGTAAGGGTGGTGGAACAGAGGCACACCCAGTCAGTTGTTACACTCCACAATCCATACACCATTCTGGGGGAGCATAGTTCCCCTATGGATGCACCATGCAGAGGAGACTAAGGAGGGTGCAGACAACTGTCACAGGGAGGCCCTCAGGAAGGAGGCAGAGGGCACCACAGGAAAGAAAGCAGCTCCTGGTGGGGGACTCAATTATTAGGGGGATAGAACTGGGGGGAGCAGGGAAAACTGAAGTAAGGTGCCTGCCTGGTGCTATGGCTTGGAGGGACAGGAATCGCATCCTCAGGATCACGAGAACAGTTGCACGGGAGTCTGAGCTGGACATCATTGTCCACCTAGGGACAAATGACTTGGCTCATCATGAGATTAGAGCAGTGCAAAAGGACTTTGTAGAGTTGGGGAGGGGCTTAAGACAAAGTAGCACACAGTATCCTTCTCAGAGGTGCTGCCTGTCAGTGGCATGAGTGAGGCGAGGTACTTTGCACCATGCAGTTTAACAAATGGTTAAAAAATGGTGTGGAGCACAGGGTTTGGCTTCATTGGGGACTGGGGTTCCACCTGGAGGACACCAGCCTATACTGGCAGGATGGTCTGCATCTGTCCAGGAAGGGAACAAGTCTTTTGGGCAATCGGTTTAAATGCTTCATTGGCAAGCCTTTAAACTAGTCAAGGGGGGAGGCACTGATAAGCAGAAGGAAAATCCCAGCCTCCCCCTACAAAACAGGGTACTAAATGAGAAAAAGACCAAGGTAGAAAGGTCAGTGGGGGTTGCCGCTACAGAAGATAAAGCCATCAAAAAATGGAGAGCAATGAGTACCAATGCCCGTAGTCTGGGTAACAAGCTTCCTGAATTAGTGGCCTTGATGGAGGAGGAAGATCTGGATATTGTGGCAGTCACAGAAACATGGTACACAGAACCATGACTGGGACGTAAACATACCAGGATACACTATCTACAGGAGGGACAGGGAGGGTAAAAGAGGAGGAGGAGTAGCTCTCTACATAAGAGAGAAATCAAAGCAACAGAACAAAGGGTAAACATGGAGGAGAAGCAGCACTGTGGGTCAATTTGGAGGCAGGCAATGGCACCACAATCCGCACAGGGTTAGATACAGACCCCCTCTCAGGGGAGAAATGGACAAGGAAATGATAGAAAGTATACTTAGAATGGCAGATAAAGGGAGATATTGCTGATGGGTGATCTGAATATGCCAGATGTTAACTGGTGCAGCTGCAGCAGCCACTTCTAAGAGTGGGGTTATTCTGGATGCCCTACAGAGGCATGCCTTAGACAACTAGTATTGGAGCCCACTCAAGAGGAGCAATCTTAGACCTGGTTCTCTCAAACGGAGATGAAGAGGGGATCACAGATGTAGAAGTGGGTAGCCATCTGGGAACTAGCGACCATCGAACAGTATGGTTCAATAAACACAGCAATGAAGTCAAGCCATACAAAGACAAAGGTACTGGATTTTAGGAGGGCTGACTTTTACCAAATGGGTGAGTGCCTAAGGAATGCACTAGCAAATGGGCACGAAGGAGGGTGGAAGAACAATGGGGAATAATAAAACTGCCATCACAGAGGTAACAAGCCTTTGTGTAAAGCAAATAAACAAAACAAAGCGAGGTAAGAAACCACTATGGTTCTCAAAGGAAGTGGCAGTGAAAGTTCAAGAGAAAAGAAAGCATTCAGGAAGTACAAAGGAATCACAGAAGGAACAGGACAGAGAACTGTATCAGTTAAAGCAAAAGGAAGCTGGCAAGGCAGTCAGAACAGCAAAGGCCCAAACCAAGGAAAAGATAGCCAACTCAGTTAAGAAGAGGGATAAACCTTTATAGGTACATCAGGGAGCAAAGGAAGGCCGAGGGAGGGATAGTGAGGCTTAATAAAGGGGAGGAGGGTGGGCAGAGGGTGACTGTGAAAGGCAGAGATACTAAACAAATATTTTTGCTCAGTATTTACAAAGGAAGAGGGAGGTACCTAAAACAAACAGTAGAAACACTCTGGATACAGAAGTTGATACCAGCCCATTTACAGAAGAAGAGTTATGAAAGAGCTCTTAAAACTGAAAGTGGACAAAGCAATGGGGCCTGATGGATTCATCCCAGAATTCTTAAAGAACTAAGGCTAGAACTAGTGACACCACTGACTACCCTCTTTAACAAATCATGGGAGGATGGGGTGGTACCTGAGGACTGGAGGAGGCAGATGTGATTCCCTTCACAAAAGTGGGAGCAAGGCAGAAGCAGGAAACTACAGACCTGTTAGTTTAACCTCAGTGGTAGGAAAATGATGGAATCACTTCTGAAGGAATGGTGTTGCGTATCTAGAGGCCAGAGGGCACAGGACCCAAGGCAGCATGGATTCACAGCGGAAGGTCATGCCAGACAAATCTGATAGATTTCTTTGACTGGGTGACCAAAGTAGTTGATCAGGGAGGGCTGTGGACATGGCCTACCTAGACTTTAGCAAGGCATTTGACACAGTCCCACACAAAAGATTAATATACAAGTTAGCCAGCCTGGGGTGGGTCCCAAGATGACAGCCTGGGTAAAGAACTGGCTGGAGAATAGGACACAGAGAGTAATAGTAAATGGAGTCCACTCTGAAAAAAGGGGGTTAGCAGTGGGGTACCACAGGGTTCAGTATTAGGACCAGTCCTCTTCAATGTCTTTATAAGCGACATTGCAGAGGGACTGGAAGGAAAAGTATGTCTCTTTGCAGATAACACAAAGATCTGCAACAGAGTTGATGCACAAGGTGGGGTGGAAAGGATGAGAAGGGACTGGCAAGGTTAGAGGAATGGTCAAATGTATGGCAGCTTAGATTCAATGCTAAGAAGTGCAAGGTAATGCACCTGGGAAACAAAAACCCAGGGGAAGAGTACACAATGGGGGGTGAGATACTAACAACAACAAAATGAAAGGACCTGGGGTAGTCATATCAGATGACCTAAAGGTGGGCAAGCAATGTGAGAGGGCAGCAAGGAGGGCTGGGGAGATACTGGGATGCATAGGGAGAGGCATCACCAGCAGAAAAATACAGGTTACTCACCTGTAACAGGAGTTCTAGGAATGGTATATGTTGTTCATCCACACTCATTGGCAGGTATCCTTGCCGCTTTAAATCTTGCCGGAAGGTCTTCAAGCTTGCTCTTCCCACCCACCCGGGTGGTATAACTCTCGGCTCCGCCCATGGCGCCAGATCTGGCCGGCTGGAAGCTCAGGTTGTCGCGTCAAGCCGAGGTCGAGGTTGTGTGGATGAACAACATATACCATTCCTAGAACTCCTGTTACAGAGTAACCTGTATTTAGGACATGGATATGTTGTTCATCCACACTCATTGGCAGACTCCTAGCAGTTCTCCGGGAGGAGGGAGGCAAGACGACACCCCAATACTTACTTGGGAAAGAGAGACTGAGAACCGAGGCCCCAAAACCAGCATCCCGGCGTGACTCAAGGTCCGATGGTAGTGGGTAATGAAGGTGTTTGCTGACTTCCAGGTAGCAGCCCTGCAGATTTCCTGGATAGGGACGTCCCTGGAAGCAGCCACCGTTGCAGCAGTATGGCGGGTAGAATGAGCTCTTATCCCTCTGGGAGGCTCCATGCCCGCCAACTTATAGCAGAGATCTATGCAGGAGGTTACCCACCTGCTTATCGTCCGCTTGGCTGCAGGTCTGCCAGATGCGGCTTCAGCGTAGGTGACAAACAGCTGGCGAACCTCTCCCCGAATTTCAGCCGTGCGCTCCTTATAATAAGCGAGCGCCCTTCTAGGGTCCAGAGTATGGAGCCTATATTCGGCCTCCGAGGTGTGATTGGAGTAGAACACCGGCAGAGTCAACACCTGGTTAAGGTGAAACTCCGACACCACCTTCGGAAGGAATTTCGGGTGGGGGCGCAGGACAACCTTGTCCCTGTGGAAGACCAGGTAAGGAGACTCGATGGAGCGCCTGGAGCTCTCCCATCCTTCTGGCTGACGATAGCCACCAAGAAGGCGGTCTTCCACGACAGGTGAGAGAGCGCCACCTGCATAGGTTCAATGGCTTGCCCATGAGCTTTGCTAGTACCAGCAGTAGATCCGACGGAGGTGGGGGTTCGACTGGAGGAAAGTGATCAAGGCCTTTGAAAAGCGCCAGACCATCTTCTCCTGCGCCACCGACTGCCTCCGGCCCGCGCCCGTAAGCAGAGATGGCTGCCAGGTGCACCCTTAGGGTCGCCGACCTAAGCCCTTGACTAGAAAGGACCACATAAATAGTCCAAGATGCTTGCCAAGGAACGGAGGAAGGGTCAGCCCTTGTTCTGACACCAAATGGAAACCTTTTCCATTTGAAGGCATAACATTTTCTGGTCGACTCTCACGGGACGCCTCAACTACATTGAGGACCTCGTGGAAAGACCCAAGGCCTGGAACTCTGGCAGCTCAGGAACCAGGCCGTCAGGTGCAGGGATTGAAGGTCGGATGGAACACCTTCCCTGATTGACTGAGAGCAGGTCCCGCGAGCTGGAAGCTGCCAGCGAGTCCTGGAGCTGAGACTGAGGAGATCTGGTACCAGAACTGGCGAGGCCAGTCTGGGGCTATCAGAATCACCTGCCTTGTCCCTCCTCGCCTTGAGAAGCACCTTGTGGATCAGGGAAATGGGGAAAGGCGAAGAGGCCCGCTGGGGTCCATTGCCTCGAGAAGGCATCCCCCTGCAGCGAGCCCTGCTGAGGGGGGCGGGCATGGAACAGACTCAGCTTCGCGTTCTCCATGGAGGCAAACAGGTCCACCTGAGGTGTGCCCCAAAGGGAGAACAGATGCTGTACTACCTCCGGCAGGAGAGACCACTCGTGGGATGCAGCCCCTATCCGGCTCAGGGCATCGGCCAGGGTGTTGGAGGCTCCTGCCCGTGAATGGCTAGAGATCCGCCTCCAGGCTGCGCCACAGAGTGACCAAATGCAGAAGAGCTTCCTTGCATAGAAGCATGGAGCCGCGTCCCGCCCTGGCGGTTTAGAATAATACATGGTAGTGGTATTGTCCGTCTGGACTCGGACCACTTGACCCCGGAGGAACGGAGCAAAGGCGGTGAGAGCTAGGCGGACGCTCGGAGCTCCAGCAGGTTGATGTGGCATCGGGACTCCCCGCGGGGACCAGAGGCCATGGAGCAGTGTTCCCCAGATGGGCACCCCAACCCATCAGAGAGGCATCGGTCGATGAGACCGTCGGCTCGGGGCGGGGCCGAGCAGGATGCCCTCCCTGCAAAATGATCTGGAACGGTCCACCACTGGAAGCGTTCCACATCCCCTGTGTCACCGACACAAGCTGGTCAAGGGATCGCAGCGTTGTGACCACTGGCTGGCCAGTCCCCACTGAGGGGACGTGATGTTCCAGCGGCCCAACGACCACGCTGGCAGGCCAGAGACCCAGGAGGCGCAGGAAGTCCCGGCAGGGCGCAATTGCCCAACCAGAAATGATTGGGCAAAGGAGGAAAGAACCTCGGCCCTGTCCGCTGGAGCCGCGCCTGGCTCGAAGAGTCGAAGCTGCTACCGATGAATAGAATCACCTGCTTCGCTCGAAATCCCGACTTGGCTCGCTGGATAAGGAGGCCCAGTTGAGAGCAGACCTGGAGGGCCAGATCTGGACCACTCCGCCTCCTTCCTGGAGGAGCTGCTATCAGCCAGTCGTCCAGGTAGGGTACACCGGACCCCTCGGCGCCCGCCCAGGAATGCTGTCACCACTGCCATGCATTTGGTGAAGACCCTGGGAGCTGGAGACAAGCCGAAGGGCATGGCTTGAACTCGAAGGGGATCCTTCCGCCGAAGCGAAGGAATCTCTGGTGAGATCGGACGGATAGGGACGTGAAAAACGCGTCCTGCAAGTCCAGAGAGCAGAACCACACACCGCTCCAAGGATGGTATTATCTGAGCCAGAGTGACCATCCTGAAGGTTCGAGACCTAGGAACTTGTTTAGGTCTGTAGGTGAGAATGGGCGCCAGCCCCCGTCTGTTTGGAACCAGGAAGTACCTGGACACAAACCTGGGTCTGAAGGAGGGTCCACCACCTCTCTTACCACCTCCTTCTGGAGGAGGAGGAGATGACGTCGGCTCGACGAGCCGCCAGTGAGGCTGGGGTCCCGAGCCCCCGAGGCGCGCGGCCTGAAGGGTGGTGCCTGCTAATTCCGAGGCAGGCCTCTTCCCACCACCTTCAAGACCCACCTGTCCGTGGTTGCAACAGGACCAGGCGGAACGGGTAGGGCTGAGCTGCCTCCCCACGGGGGACCTAGGGGTAAGGTGACGGGATGGGGTGACACCCTCAGCCCGTCCACTGGGCAGGCTTGGAGGAGGGACCGGCCGAGGGACCTCCTGAGCCCTTTCCTCCTGCCTCCTGTTAGAGGAAGCCGGCGGCTTGGGTTTGGGATGCCAAGGTCGAGCCTGCTGGCCCTGACGTTGCTGGGCGGGCGCGGGGCACAGAAGGACTGAAGGGCTTAGGCTGTGGTTTCTGCCTTTGTCCTTCTGAGCGGAAGAGACCCGAGTCCAAGGTGGCATTGGACTTCTCGATCCTCTGCAGGTGACCTTCCACCCCAGGGCCGAAGAGGTCAGTCCCCAAAAGGGAACATCCGCCAACTTGTGCTGGGTATCCGAGTAAAGGTGGATATCCTCAGCCAAGCCAGACCGACGATAGCCACCGCGGCCGCCACCCGATCTGGCACATGAGTCCCCTATATCCAAAGCAGTCTGGAGCTGCTGTTTGGCCACTGCCCTTGCCCTGGTCCCGCACTCTGCTTAACCGTAGTCTGCAGATCGGGCGGGAAGATGAGGGATGACCTCATCCAGGGAGCCCAACAGGGCATGAGAAAATGTGCCATGAGGACGGCCGAACTGGCCTGACAGAGGGCCGAGAGGGACATAGCGTAGACTCTACGCCCGAGCATAGTCCAATTCTTTGACCCTTGTCAGGAGGTTTGTCCACATCCCGGCGTTGCGCGAGCCGAAAACGCTGTCGGTAACCAACCCCTCAGCAGAGGGGTGTTCCGAAAAACCGGACAAGGAACCGGTAGGGACCGCATACTTCCTGGCCATCCTGGCAGAAGGCGCTGGGCAGGAAGCAGGGCGCTGCCAAAGCTCCAGTGCCGGACCCACTATGGCCTCGGCCACCGGAAAGGCCTCCGTCGGAGAATCCCCTCGGTCCAGAATCTCCGTGAGGGGATACCTGGCCCGTTTGGAAACGGGTTCGAGCTCCATCCCGGTAGACTCCGAGATGAGCCGAAGCAGTCCTAAGAAGGACGACGGGCTATCGTCCATTGACTGACCTCCTGAAGACTCCAAGTCCAGTCGCTTGGAGAAAAGGAGGAATCATCTTCGGACTCGGAAGAGTCCTCGAAAAGCTGCCTCTGGCCTGAGCCACCTTCACCTGCCGAGGTCGGTCGGGAGAGGGTAACTGACAGCCGATGGGGTAGACCCTGTGACCCAGGGAATCCTTGGTCGGAGCCCCAGTATGGTGGCTGTGGAGGCGGAGGTTCCACCAGAATCGGTGGAGCAGCTGGTTTGACGAACAACCGGCCTGGGTATAGGCTCCTCGGATAAGTCGAGGGGTTGTGTCGGCCGTTCCGGTGACAGCCACTTAATGGCCGGGGAAGGCGACGGGTCGGCTTATTCCCGCCAGGAGGAGCTGTTGCAACATAAGGTCCTCGTACCGTCGACGTAATTTACGCGAAGCCTCCCTCATCCGAGGAGGAGGCGAGGACGAGCAGGCGACGCCGCTTACAGCGGTGCGAGCCGAGACCGCCTATGACGGTGGGATCGGCTGGACCGCTAAGAGGTCCAGACCGGACCAGAATCCCGGAATTTCCACGAGTCGGTGCGGGAGGTGTCGGCGGAACCGCACTCCCTTCGGCTCGGATGGTCCATCCGAGGGCTCGAACGGAGGCACAGGCGAGCCCGGGATCCTCAACCTCCGGGGAACCGGGAGAGGGGAATTCGGCTGCTAAAGCGACAGCAGCCCGTCAATGGGTCGAGAAAATCTCGACTTCATCGGTGGGAGTCTCGGTCAACTGACCTGACGAGGACACCGTGAGGCCAGTGGCGAACAGCCGTCGTGACCAAGCCGACGGTCGACGCCCGGGAGAGGGACCTTTCCGCTCCCAAGAGCGCCAACGAGGGACTTACCCTGTCCCTCTTTTGGACCGAGAAAAGGTCCAGCAGACGCAGGCCCTTCTCCTTAGTGGAGAGGGACAGACAAAAGCTCCTTAAAAAGAAGCCGGTAGGAAGAACCAGAGAGGCGGGATAAATGCCGCGGCGAGGAAGATATCGGCCCGCGCGCCTCCTCTTGAGGCGACCATCCGCCTCGAGCTGATCCGCCGAAATACCCGCCGCCATGACACCGCTAACCGGGCCTCCTTGACTTCCACCGAGGGAAACGCTTCGGACGCCCAGTTGTAATCGGGCAGCAATGGCTCGAGGACGCAGGCCGAGAAAGATGAGCACAGGTCGCAAGCCTGCGGGTCGTGCTCAAGGCCTAAGCAGTAGACACACGTGGAGTGTGGATCCGTCCGAGACATCTTCTGCCCGCATGGGCATCTCCGAAATCCGGGAGTCGATTTGTCCATCGCAGCCGCGAGGGATAGAAGACTGAAGTCTTTTTTTTTTTTTAAATCCGCAAAACGGAGAAATAGGAACCAGTCACAAACGCAGAGCGTTAAGGAGGGAACCTGAGCTCAAGCGTAAGGAAGATCTGGCGCCATGGGGCGGAGCCGAGTTATACCACCCGGTGGTGGAGGAGCAAGCTTGAAGACCTTCCGCAAGATTTAAAGCGGCAAGGATACCTGCCAATGAGTGTGGATGAACAACATATCCATGTCCTAGAACAAGAAGTTATTATCCTCTGTACAGACAGCTGGTGAGACCACATCTGGAGTACTCGTGCAGTTCTGGAGACCCAATCTCATGAAAGACATAGACAGGATGGAAGCTGTCCAGGAGGGCAACTAAAATGGTGCTGGGTCTGCACGGAAGACATATGAAGTGAGACTTAAGGAGCTTAATATGTATAGCCTCGAGGAAAGAAGGAGAGGGGGACATGATAGAAACTTTCAAGTACCTCAAGGGAATCAACAAAGTCCAAGAGGTAGCATCTTTCAAAAAGAGGTGTGCAAGAACAAGGGGCACAATTTGAAGATAGAAGGGGCGGCTCAGAGGTAATTTAAGAGAAGTGTTTTCACAGAAAGGGTTGTGGATGCATGGAACAGACTTCCAGAGGAGGTTGTGGAGTCAAAAACAGTGGTGGAATTCAAGCATGCATGGGACAGTCATAAGGCAATTCTAGGGGTTGGGGGTAGGAAGAAGTAGGCTGCTGGTTAACTAGGATCTGCAGCTTATCCATCAGGTAGGGAAATGGGCAGACTGGGTGGGCCAAGCGGTCCTTATCTGCCGTCAAATTCTATGTTTCTATGTTATGTTTCTATGTATTAAGACTTCCCATTCTTGAACTGCTTCTCTAATCTTTATATTCTTTTTACAATACAGCCATTTCTTCTCATATGTTGGTTTACTTTTTGTTGTAATTAACAGTTCTTGAAAAAAACTCCCTATTTATCCCCCCAATGCCAATGACCTGTGTCTGCCATCCCATCCCTAGACTGAGAATCAAAGGTAGCTGGAAGGCTAGAAGTAAAAGGCACTCAGAGAGACTTAGTGGGGAAGAAACTGGCTAGGGCATTAATAAAGAGAAATTCAAACAATTCCAAAAGGATAGGTCAGACAGAAAAAGGAGAAGGTGGCTCTCTTTTCAAGGGAGTGTGGCACTGCTAGGAATAAGGAGGACATTAGGGGTAAAAGCAGTTTGGTAACGCTTTACAATAAGTGGCATTACTTCTGGAAATCCTATGGAATAAACATGACAATCCTAATGAATACGGAAGGAATACATAAGGAAATAATGAGGATTTGCATTGGGCATTCAGAGAAACCTAGTAGGGGAAGAAAATGGCTAAGGCATTAATAAGAAGGAATCCAAAATGATACGTCAGACAGGAAAAGAAAATGTGTCTCTTTTTTTTTTCCTTTTGTTTTCTTTCCCTCTCGGACAGCCCTCCTCTGGGCATGCATCCCAGTCTGTGACCCGACCCTCACTTGGGACCTGCTGTAGCTGTCTCTCCCACAGGGGTCGGTGGGGATCTGATCCCTGCCAAGGACCGGATCCAGTTCAGGCCGAAGAGCCCAGCTAGTCGGGTGCGGGGCCTGCGAGTGCCCACCAGCATCCTGCTGCTGGCATTTTCTGTCTTCTTGTCCCCTGGGAAGTGTGGCATGCAAGGACATCATGGTGCATACCATGTGCTCTTGTGCAATGTGCGCCGTCTGCCCCAGATCCCGACCTTTTGGCCATGACTGCTTTTTCCCCAGCTTCTGCCAGGGCCAGGCAAGCATCAGGTTCTGCCCCCCCCCCAGGAGGAGAGCAGTCCTATGGATGCTCGATCCCCCCCCCCCGCCAGCCCTCTGACACCCCGGATTAGCTTCTGAACCTTGGGTTATCAGCATCGCAGTGGTAGCTACCGCTGTGCCGGTGGGCAGTGCTCTCTTTTTAAAGGAGTGTGGCACTGCTAAGAGCAAGGAGAAGATCTGAGGTGCAGGTAGTTCCATAACACTTTACAGTAAGTGGCATTACTTCTGGAAATCCTATGGAACAAACATGACAATCCTAATGAACAAGGAAGGAATATATAAGGAAATAATGTGAGTTTGCATTGGTGGCTCCACAGAAACATCAAAACATAGAAATTGTGAACAGATGAGGGCTGCTAGGCCCATCCAGTCTGCCCGCAGGCCCTATACATTGTATGTGGCCACTGACCCTATGTGATCAATGACTTTTCATCACTCCCTCCCCCCTCTCAGGCTCCCCTTGTGCCTGTCCCAGGCATGTTTAAACCCCTCCACTGTGCTTGCCCCCACTACCTCCGGTGGCAGACTATTCCAAGCGTCAACTACCCTTTCTGTGTAGAAAAACTTTCTCACATTATCTCTTAATCTACCCCCTTCCAATTTCATATCGTGCCCCCTTGTTCTAGTACTTTTTCGACATTGGAAATGCTCTGCACCTTGTTTATGCCCTTGAGGTACTTGAAAGTTTTAATCATGTCCCCCCGATGTCTCCTCTCCTCCAGTGAGTACATATTGAGGTCCCTTAGTCTCTCATCATATGTTTTGTGATTTAAGCCCTGCACCATCTTTGTTGCCCTTCTCTGGATAGTCTCCGCCTTATCTATATCCTTGCGCAGGTGTGGTCTCCAGGACTGCACACAGTACTCCATGTGAGACCTTACCAATGTTTTATACAATGGCATCACCACCTCCTGCTAGTGATACCCCTGCCTATGCACCTCAGCATGCCACTGGCCCTCCCTGCCACCTTTGTACACTGCTTTGATACCTTAAGGTCATCAGAGATGATAACCCCTAGGCCCCTTTCCTCTTTGGTGACAGTCAGCTCCTCCCCCCCAACCTGTAGCTCTCCCTATAGGAAGCAATACATGATCTAAAAAATGGAATCCTAATGATTTTATATAGGCTTATTCCAAAAATAACGTCCTTTCAGGACTCCCATTCTTTTTGTAAATAAGGCCTTAATAAATGTACTTACAGTATTACATGGTAATTCAAACGTAATACCATTGGACTAGAACCTTGGAACTCCTATGGAACAAACATGACTTAATCCTAATGAATAAGGCTGGAATACATAAGGAAATAAGTTATTCATATTAATTCATATGAAAATCATATATTAATTCCAGTGAAGGTACAGTGGAAGTAAAAAAACAGTTACCATAACAGGAGAACTTCGAGAGAATCTGTTTCAGCAGGGCACACCTTAGGAACTATAGCCACCAGGCACTAGGACCATATAGAAACTTTTCTAGCTAGCAGTGTATTGGGACCACCCTTGGTGACGTCATCATGTAGGCCTCCTCCGTATATAGCCATAGGTGGCCCCGTGCCCTCCTCAGTTCGTCGCTGGAGACCCTCCACTGAGGATATGCTCCCAAGGGAGAGCTACAGGCATCTGTCAGATGTCAGAAAAGACACAGAAGGTCTACCATTCTGGAGAAAGAAAGACAGAAGAGGAGAAACTCAGAGAGCAAGGGGGAAGCAGGGTGGGACGGCATGCCCTGCTGAATGAGATTCTCTTGAAGATCTACTGCTACAGTGTTCTTTCATAAGTGTTCTATCTTCTTCGAGAATATCTCTTTCAGCAGAACACACCTTTGGAATGAGTCCCAAGCAGTGCTGTACCGGAACACAGTCTGGGCGGTTGGAAGGCAGAGGCCTAAGAGAAGATGCCCTGTAAAACAGCTAGTCCAAAACCTGCTCTCCTCCTAGAGACAATGTCCAGACTGCAGTGCTTTGTGAAAGTGTGGACAGTACTCCAAGTTGCAGCAACACAGATCTCAGCAGCTGAGACAACTCTGAAACAAGCAACCGAAGTGGCCATACCTCTGGTGGAGTGGCCCTTAACAGCACCAGGAAGTTCCTTATCGTACTTACTGTAACAAAAAATAATACAGTTGGCCAACCATTTGGACAAACTCTGTTTAGAAACCAGAATGCCCTCTTTCCCAGGGGTGAAGGAAACAAACAACTGTGAGGACTTCCTTCAGTCCTTTGTATTGTGACCGTAATATCTAAGTATTCTACGCACATCTAAGGTGTGGAGCAATGCTTCCTCTGGACTGGCATGCTCGGGATAATAAGCAGGCAGGTGGATGGCTTGATTTAAAGTAAACTCAGACACTACCTTCAGTAAAAACTTAGGATTAGTACACAAAGGGAAGGGATAAAAGCAACTGAACAAAAGAGTAAACAGGGAGGAGAGGAGGCACTGTGGGTCACCTTAGAGACTGGAAATGGCACCACAATCTGCACAGGGGTTGTATACAGACCCCCATGTCAGGGGGAGGGAATGGACAAGGATATGGTAGAAGGCATTCTTAGGATGGCAGAGAAAGGGGAGATATTGTTGATGGGAGACCTGAATATGCCAGATGTTAACTGGAGCACATTTGCTGCAGCCACATCCAAGAGCAGGGTCATTCTCGATGCCCTACAGGTGGCATGCCTCAGACAGCTAGTTTTGGAACCCACTCGTGAGGGAGCAATCTTAGACCTCATACTCTCAAATGGGGACAGTGAGAGGATCTCAGATCTAGAAGTGGGTAACCATCTGGGAACAAGTGACCATCAAACAGTGTAGTTCACGATAAACTCAGCTACAGAGTCAAGCCATACAAAAGTGAGGATACTGGACTTCAGGAGGGCTGACTTTGGCAAGATGGGAGAGTACCATAGAAAACCACTAGCAAACAGGCTAGGAGGAGGGGTGGAACAACAATAGGGAAACATCAAATCTGCCATCACAGAGGCAATAAGCCTTTGTGTGAAGCAAATAAACAAATCAAAACAAAAGGAAAAAGCCACTATGGTTCTCAAAAAAGGTGGCGGGGAAGGTCAGGGAGAAAAAGATAGCATTCAGGAAGTATAAGGAAACACAGAAGGAGCAGGACAGAGAGCTGTACCAGTTAAGGCAGAAGGAAGCAGGGAGAGTCAGAATAGCAAAGGCCCAAACTAAGGAAAAGATAGCCAACTCGATTAAGAAGGGGATAAACCTTTATAGGTACATCAGGAGTGTAGAAAGACAAAGGGAGGATAGTGAGGCTGAATAGAATGGATGGTGGGTGGGCAGAGAGGACAATGAAAAGCAGGGATACTGAATGAATATTTCTGCTCAGTATTCACATAAGGGAGGAGGGGGAGGTGCCTAATCCAAGTAACAGAAGCACTCTGGATGGGGGGGGGGGGGTCAATCCCAGTCCTTTCACAGAAGAAAGGGTTCTGAAAGAACTCCTAAAACTGAAGGTGGACAAAGCAATGTGGCCTGACAGAATTCACCCCAGAATTCTAAAAGAATTAAGGGGAGAACTAGTGAAACCACTGACTACCCTTTTTAACAAATCATGGGAGGATGGTGTGGTACCTGAGAACTGGAGGAAGGCAGGTGTGATTCCCCTTCACAAAAGTGGGACCAAGACAGAGGCAGGAAACTACAGACCTGTCAGTTTGACCTCTGTGGTGAGGAAAGTGATAGAGTCACTTCTGAAGGAAAGAACTGTTGAGTACCTAGAGGCCAGTGGGGCACAGGACCCAAGGCAGCATGGGCTCACGGTGGGAAGGTCATGTCAGATGAATCTAATTGATTTCTTTGACTGGGTGACCAAAGTAGTAGACCAGGGAGGGGATCTGGACATGGCCTACATAGACTTTAGCAAGGCATTTGACACAGTCCCACACAAAAGATTATTAGTCAAATTAACCAGCCTGGGAGTGGGTCCCAGGCTGGTAGCCTGAGTAAAACATTGGCTGGACAACAGGACACAGAAGGTAATTGTAAATGGAGTCCACTCTGAAGAAAGAGGGGTTACTAGTGGGGTGCCGCAGGGTTCAGTACTGGGTCCAGTCCTTTTTAATGTCTTTATAAGTGACATTGCAGAGGGACTAGAAGGAAAAGTATGCCTCTTTGCAGATGACACAAAGATCTTCAGGGTTGATACACAAGGAGGCGTGAAAAGGATGAGAAGGGACTTGACAAGGTTGAAGGAATGGTCAGAAGTATGGCAGATTGGATTCAATGCAAAGAAGTGCAAAATAATGCACCTGGGAAACAAGAACCAAGGGGAAGATTACACAATGGGGGGGGGAAGGTAGTAACAACAACAAAAATGGAAAGAAACCTGTGGGTAATCATATCAGATGACCTTAAGGTTAGCAAGCAATGTGAGAAGGCAGTAGGGAGGGCTGGGGGGATACTGGGATGTATAGGGAGAGGCATCACTAGCAGAAAACAGGAAGTTGTTATCCCTCTATACAGACAGTTGGTGAGACCCCATCTGGAGTACTGCGTCCAATTCTGGAGACCCCATCTCTGCAAGGACATAGACAGGATAGAGGCAATCCAGAGGAGGGCAACTAAAATGGTGCGGGGTCTGCAAGAGAAGCCAAACGAGGAGAGACTAAAGGAGCTTAATATGTATACCCTTGAGGAAAGGAGGGGGGGACATGATAGAAACTTTTAAGTACCTCAATGGAATCAACAAAGTCCAAGAGGGTAGCATTTTTCAGAAAAAGAGATGTGCAAGAACAAGCGGACACAATTTTAAGATGGGGGAGGCGGTTCAGGGGCAATGTGAGGAAGTATTTTTTCACAGAGAGGGTGGTGGACGCATGGAAAAGCCTTCCTGAGGAGGCTGTGGGGTCTAAAACTGTGGGAGAATTCAAGAATACATGGGACAGACATAAGGCAATTTTTGTGGGGGGTAGAAAGAAATAGGCTGTTGGTTAACTAGGATCTGCAGCTGATCCTGTAGGTAGGGAAACTGGCAGACTAGGTGGGCCAAGCGATCCTTATCTTCCGTCAAAGTCTATGTTACTACGTTTCTAAGACACCCTGCCTTTGTGGAAAATCGAATAAGGTTGCTCACACGAGAGCCTGCAGCTCTGAAATTCTTCAAGCAGAAGTAATAGCAACTAAAAATAATGCTTTCTATGACAGAAAGCATAGCTCTCAAGTTGTGGCTGCTCAAAAGGGGCAAAAGTGAACTTTTCCATCCCAGGTCGGGACTGGACTATGGATAGGAGGCTTCAAATGTAGAATGCCTCTCAGAAATGCATGGGACACGTCTAACTGGGCCACCGTACGCCCATCAATGAGCACATGGAAGGCAGATATGGTGGACAGGTGCACCTTAAAAGAAGAGTATTTTAGTTCCGAGTCTGACAAGGACAACAGGTACTCTAGAATCTGATTCAGTGGGCAAGTGAATGGATCCAGGAGATGTGAAGCAGCCCACAGAGCATAGCACTTCTGCTTCATGGAGTAAGTAGCCCTGATGGAAGGTTTTCTTGCATCCACCAGGACATCCGCCACTTTATTTATTTATTTATTAAATTTTGTTAACCGGGTAGGCCCGCTGGGCTCCAAAGATCCCTTTTTCAGGGGCGACCTGGGGAATTGGTACATAAGGATTGAACATACAGACAGGTATCACAGAGTCATAAGGATCATACAGAGTTGCTAAGACAGTATACAATATCCCAATTTTGTGCAAGAGGGCATGAGGTACATTGTATTAGTTGGTACAGTCATAGTACAGTGCAGTGTAATTGTTACAAGATATAGTAATTCAGAGCAGTACATGTAGGGTCCGCTGATGCGCTGAGAGTAGTACAAATAATACGGGGTTATGAATACACCATACAGTTTCTGTGGACACGGGCAACAAATACATTATAGTATGGAATACAGCAGTGACGTCAGGTGGAGAGGTGAATAAGTGCTTCTGTGTCTACAGGAGGTTCTGTACGGGGTAGTGAGCCAGCTCAAGCCAGCGTTAGTTGTTGCCCTTATAGGGAAGCGGTGTCTAGTCGGTATGGACTGATATTAGGTGTGATTGTCTTAGCTGTTGGGGCAGTTGCAGGGACTTGGTTTGTTAATGTGAGCACGTAGCCCCCTTTGAAAGATGACTAATGTTGGTGCCTCCTGAAGACGCCTGGGGAGATTGTTCCATGACTCCGGGGCTAGGTGAGTAAAGGATTTTCTCCCTGCAACTGTACAGGTCCGGGGAGTCTCCAGGAGTTTTTTGTTCGAGGAGCGAAGCGGTCGTCTGAGCGGCTTTGGGGCAAGTAGTCCATTCAGGCCTGCCGGTGGAAGGGCTTCCTGGAGCTCATAGGTCCAGTTTAGTAGGGGGTACTGGAGCCTATTGTCCAGGGATGGCCAGTTGAGGGCAGTGAGGGCATCACAATGGTGGGTCCTCGAGCAGGATTTTGAAGCAAAGCAAGCTATTTTGTGATATAGGGTCATGAGTCTGCTCCGGTCCGTTTTAGTGGTGCCGAGTAAGATGGGAGCGGCGTAGGTTAAGGTCAGGAGAAGGATAGTTTGTGAGATGGCCAGTCTAGTCTCTGGTATCATATTGTGGCTAAGGCGATAGAGAAGGTCCAATTTTTGATGTATGTTTTTTGTTACAGCACCCACTTGGGGCTTGAGGGTGAGGCCCTGGTCTAATAGGAGACCAAGGTATTTGACTGATTGTACCACCTCTATGTTGGAGCCAGCTAAGGTAGTGAGTGGCAGGAGATGGTCCCTGGAGAGGCCCAGGGATTTTGGCCCAAACAGCACGGCCTTGGTCTTAGTGGGGTTGAGAACAAGGCGATTCTCCATTAGCCAAGTCTCAGCCTTGGTGAAGTCGTTTTGGAGCCCAGGTCCTAGATTAGATGGGTGATCCCCATTTCTGTAGAGTACCGCATCGTCTGCGTACTGTACTAAGGAGCTTCCACCGCAGTGCTCATGGAGGTCATTTGTGAATAGGGAGAACATAAGTGGACCTAAGATTGAACCCTGAGGGACTCCCTCAGTTAAGGGTAGGGGTGTGAGGTGGCCCTTTCCACTTGACCTGTTGAGTGCGGTCCACGAGGTAATTGCAGATCCAATTGAGGAGTGTTGGTCCATTCCTAGTTGGCTAGCTTTGTTAGCAAGAATGAGTGATCCACCAGGTCGAAGGCCTTAGAGAGGTCTCTAGAATACAGCCCCAGTTGGTTACCCTTGTCCCAGGCTGTTAGGACACCAGAGGTGAATTTGATGAGGCTGTATGCGGTCCCATGCTTTGGTCTAAAGCCGTGTTGTGTGGGTGCCAGTAATCTGTTGGCTTCCAGGTAATCTCTGAGTTGGCCGTAAACTAGCTGCTCTTGGATTTTGGCCAAGTGACAGAGGATGGAGATGGGCCTGTAGTTTCCTACAGGTTCCCTTGCTCCACCCTTGTGTATTGGCACTACATGTGCCCTTTTCCATATTAAGGGGAGTGCACCTTCCTGCAGGGATCTGTTTATTAATTGCGTCATGGGCAGTGCAATGGCCGGGGCGGCAGCCCTGAGCAGCCTCGGGTCCAGCCCATCGGGTCCTGGAGATCCATTGGGTTTTAAGCATTGAAGGAGGGTCAGCACGTCTTTGATGCGCACCATCCGTAGATGGAGTTGGTGATAATAAGAGTCCTCGTTTCATTGACCGTTGGACTCTGAGGAGCTGCAAGTGGTGTTGGGTCTGAGTGCCCCCAGGTCGGTAAAAAAGCGATTGAAGGCTGTAGCGACCTCCTCTCCATCGTTGAGAGAAGTTCCATTGTGTGTTATGTTACCCTGCTGGGGCGGTTTAGTGCCTTTTATCAGGGAGTTGATACTTGTCCAGAAGGACTTTGGGTCAGTTAGAGTTTGCCTCTGCAGGGATTTTAAGTAGTCCCTTTTGGCATTCTTAGACTTTCTTTGGCACCGATTCCTCAGGGATCTATAGGCAGAGTGATCAGCAAGGGAGGTGGAGCTCCTTGCTCTTTTCCAGGCTTTGTCTCGGGCTATCATTTGTGCCTTCAGTTCACGTGATATCCACTTGTGGCAATGGCCCTTGGCTCATCTGGTTCTAATTGGGGCATGCATGTTAGCCACAGCAGAGAACGTGCTCTGGAAAAAGTGTGCTACATCGTCTATGCTCCCTAGGTGTCTCACCGGAGACCAGTCTATGTTTCTTAGGGACCTCTGGAGTGCTTCCGCCGAGAATCCAGAGAAGTCCCTGGCAACTATGAGTTTGTGCAGGGTCCTGGGGGGCCGGTTTTTCCATATGTAGAAGGTGGGTGAGTGGTCGCTTAGGGCATCCGATATCACACCAGCCACTTGTAGGTTGGTGAGTTTTGAAGTGAGTATCCAGTCCAGGATAGAGTGATTCCCTGTTTTATGGTTATGCCTTGTGACCTCGGTGATGACCTGGGTCAGGTTAGCGTCTAGGAGTACTGCCTTATGTTTTTGCTCAGTGGTGGGATCCCACCTTAGGTTGAAGTCCCCAAGGACCAACAGCTCTGTGGGTCGTGCCCCAGCTATTGGGCTGATGAGGCTTTGGAGTGCGGCAGTACCCCCCAACAGAGGGTTGTAGATACATCCTATGGTCGGGTGTTTAGCATTGCCCAGGACAAGTTGGACGAATATAGATTCTAGTCCTGCTGTGTTTGGCGTTTCCACAGGGGACAAGGAAGCCGTCAGGGAGGAGATCACATAGACAAGAACTCCCCCTCCTTTTTTCCCTTCCCTATCCTTTCGGAAGGAGTTGTAATGGACTAGTTCCACTTCATGAGGGAATATGTAGGGCTTCAGCCAAGTTTCTGAAACGGCTAGCACATCTGGTTTGTAGGTGTCTACCCAAGATTGTACCTCCGGCACCTTTGGTCGAAGACTACAGATGTTCATGTGGGCCACCCTTAGTCCCCTGGTGTGACACCATGTGGGGTCCCCGGGTGATCCTAGTACGGAGTTTGGGGGCAGGGGCCCAGGATTAGGGTGGATGTCACCAGCCCTTAATATTAGTATAAGTAGGATGAGGCGGAGGACCCCCTTCTGTATCGGGAAGGATCGTTTTGGTCGGTCACCTGAGGTGTCACAGAAAATGAGATAACAGGCTCCCTTTAGGGCAAGTCCGTGCTTGTTAACTAGTGCGAATGAAATTGAGGGACAGTGGCAATGTGAGGGGTGTGGGAGGTGTCGATCCTGTACTCCCCTAGGCAGGTTGGGGTCAGGACAGCCACTTATTTTGGCATCCACCCATCCTAAAGCAGCTACATATAGGAGTAACACAGAGATTATTCCAATGTTAGCCAGTGGCAAATTCATCTTCGAGTACCAACACTGCTGTGAGTGCGGTTGGGCTACTGTGCTGAGCATCCTATTGCACCTCTGTTCCAATACCAGACAGTGGTGCTAAGGGAGCAGGATTCCCCAGGTTTCAGCTATTCAGACTTTCACAGTGGGGGAGAGCAGGAACTACATGCAGAAAAGCAAGAGATCAACACTGAAGATCTGTGTAAGTCCCTTTTCTGACAACATCATTGCAGGAAAAAATGCCAGACTATGAGAGCTGCACTGACAGAAATGGAATTATGGAATCCCACCTGGCGGCCTCTAGCAGCTGCAGCTGAGAAGCTGCTAATGGTAAAGTGGGCTGATAGGCTCATGCGCCCACGTGGTGTGCAGTATATAGCTCAGAGCCGACCAAGGGTGGTGGCGGGGGTGGTGGGGCCTACTAGCGATGGGAGCACTATGAAGTAAGCAACAGAATGGGAGTCAGCATGCTATCTCTCGGGACCGGCGTCTTTCGTTACTGCTTCGTGGTTGTGACAATGGCGTTCCTACCTTTCCCAGCGATGCGAGGGAGGGCTCCTTTACTTCGCCCTTGCAACCTAACCTCCCTACGTTGGTGGGGGTCATGAGTGTCCTCGGCGGCACAACAGTCTTTCCCAGCAATGCGAGGGAGGGCTCCTTTACTTGGCCCTCGCGACCTAACCTCCCTTCGGTGGTGGTGGGGGGGGGGTCTGCGGTGTACTGAATTGGGCAATGGCATGTCTTCAGGACCCAGGCATTAAGGTGAAGGGACCGGAGGTCCAGATGAACTAGGGTTTCCTGCTCCTGGGACAGCATGCCCTTGCACATGGGCAGGGGCACTGGAGGCTCCATTGCCAATTGCTGCAGCAGTGGAAACCATATCTGACAAGGCCAAAAGGGGAACGCCAGTATCAGGGTGGCACCCTCCATCTGGAGCTTAATAAGCACCCTCTGAATCAGAGGAAAGGGAGGAAAGGCATAAAGGAAACTCCCTTTCCAAGAGAGGGACAATGCTTCTCACCAGAAAGCTCCAAGCCCTGGATCAAGTGAGCAGAAAAGCAGCAGTTTTGCATTGTGTCGAAAAGGCCTTCCACTACCAAAGTGAGCAGCTCCCATTCCTGCATTTTGGACTGTAACCTGCTGAGTCTGTCTGCCAGGACATTTTGGACACCAGGAACATGGACGTCCGACAGCTCTCGACCCTGTTCTAGAGCCCAGTGCCAAAGTCTCATCGCCTCTCAGCATAGGGGTTAAGAATGAGTCCCCCCCCTTCCTTGGTGATGTAGTGCACCACACTGATACCATCCGTCTGTACCAGTAGTGGGACTGAGGACATGTGGCTCTGGAAGACCCGTAGGCTGTACAGCACAGCTCTCATTTCGATGCTGTTGATGTGGAGAGAAACCTCCACTGCAGACTATGTCCCCTGACTCTGTTAGGTGCCCAGATGTGCCCCCCAGCCCGCCCTTGAGGAGTCTGTGGTGAGGATCTTCTCAGGGGAAGGGATAAGGAAGGGAACCCTCTTGGGTAAGTTGCTGGGTTCCATCCACCAAAGAAGTACCTTTTTGACAGGCGAGGAGACTAGTACTTGTTGTTCTAGGTCGTTGTAGTGCTGATCCCACTGGACCTTCAAACTCCACTGAGTGTGCAGTTGCGCCAGAGGGACCGTGGCAATGACTGCTGCCATCAGGCCTAGCAGCCGCAGCAATGTCCTGGCTGTGACATACTGGTTGTTGTACAGTTCCTGGGTGTTCGCAATCAGGTGCTCTGTCCTGTCCTGAGGTAGAAAAGCTAAGCCCTAGGCAGTGTTCAGTATAGTTCCCATGTACTGGAGTCACTGGAATGGAGTCAAAACTGACTTGGATAGGTTGACAGTGATCCCCAATTTGCTGAACAGCTGCCTGGCACACACTAGGGTAAGAGACAGTTGCTCTCTGGACTGAGCTTTGAGTAGCCAGTTGTCCAGGTAGGGGAAGATGTAGAGCCCCTCCCTCCTGAGGGCTGCTGCCACTACCGCTAGGCACTTAATCATCATCATATCTTTAAAGAAATACAAAATCACACATACCCCCACAACGCAAAACGTCATGGGCTGTATATGCAAATCACCACAAAATATTAATGCTGGTTCAACTTTAAGCAGAGCTACATGGTGCCGAAAGGCCTCTCACACAGTTTTTTTTTTTATTTAGTTGTTTAACCAGGTATAGCACACTAAGCTGAAAGCTTTTTTACAGGAGCGACCTGGGAGCACAAGGAGGTTAAGTGACTTGCTCAGGGTCACACAGTATGCAAGTGGAAGCTGTGGAATTCAAACCCAGGTCTGGTCTGCTGGATGTCACCAGATTTACAGCTCAGAGCCTTAGACCACTGCGCTATACTGCCTCCACACAGTATGCAAAGGGTGCTAACGGAAGACATAGACACGTGTTTCGTCCTGCCAGGACTCATCAGTGTGCCTCGTCTGTATGACAACCCAGTGGAATGAACCAGCTACCCTAAATTGGTCTATCTGGGCTGGGCTGTGGTGAGCCCAATAAAACCAAAAAACAAGCTAAAGGCAAAAGAACCTTAGTGTGCAAACACTAAGGCAAGGGTTACCCAAAGGGCATTGGCCGGGAAGCCAAGTTTCAAAGAAATACAAAATCACACATACCCCATAAAGCAAAGCATCATGGGCTGTATATGCAAATCACCACACAACTTTAAGCAGAATCATGTCATATCTTGTCAGGTCATATCTTTATTTGTACTAGGTGCCCTTCTATAGCTCAAGGCGCCTTAACAATACATACAAACTAAAACATAAACATCATGATAAAATACAGTACTAATACAGTAAAATACAACTATAAAAACACTTCAATCTTATAAACAGAAATCTTCTTTACAGTCTCTCTCAGGCCTCTTGAAAGGCTTGGAGGAACAGATGCGTTTTGAGGGTGATTTTAAAACCCTCGATAGTCAGGCTATCTCGTATCTGATGAGGTAGAGAATTCCACAGTGTAGGAGCCATAACGTACCCTGGGAATCTCTAGCAATCCCTTGTCATCGGATAGGAGTGGGCAGGAGGGACAGTAGGGGTACAGAAGATCTTACAGGTACTGGGGTCCCTGGTCATGTAGGGCTTTAAAGGTCAGCAACATTACCTTGAAGGTTATCTGTCACTAACTGGCAGCCAGTGCAGTTCGCTAGTTAATGAAGACCTGAGGCACCGAAGCTAAGCCAAAGGGTAAGACCCTGAACTGGTAGTGCTCCCCCTGAAACAGGAACCTGAGGTACTTCCTGTGGGGAAGGCAGACCTTGATGTACAGGTCGGCATCCTGCATATCCAGGGAGCATATCCAGTCCCCTTTGTCCTGCATATCCAGGGAGCATATCCAGTCCCCTTTCTGTAGAAAGGGCAACAGACCTAGTAGGGTAACCATCCTGAACTTTTTGTACTGGATGTAGAAGTTCAGGTTCCGCAGGTTCAGGATAGGCCTCAAGTCTCCCACGGACGTGAGGACAAGAAAGAAGTGGGAGTAGAACCCCCCATTTCATTGATACTCTGGAACAGGTTCTATGGCTCTTTTTCACAGCAGAGTGTGAATCTCCTCTAGCAGCACTGGTATGTGACTTGGAGGGTAAGTCGAGGGGTATAGAGGAAATTCTGGGGGCATCTCCAGGAATTCTAGAGCATGTCCTTGACCTATGAGCTGCAGAACACAGGCATCTGTTGTAATCTCGCGCCACCCGTCAAGGTGGAGGGAGAAGCAACCCCCTACCACTGCATCCTGGGTCACCGGATTGGGGGGGTGTCAAGCAAGGAGTCTGGCTGAAGTGGGGGCTGTGGCCGGGGCCACTCCTCCACCTCTCAAATATTTTCCATTGGTGGAAGTAGGGGCAGGCAAGGCTATGCCGGCTTTACACTTGCCTGGCTGTTTGGACCTCCAGCTAGGTCTGTGAGTGGCATGCCGAAAGGGCACCTTCTGCTCATGTTTCGAGTGGATGTGGTAGAGGAAGTGGATGGACCTCAGAGTCCTCCCCGAGGCCTGCAGATCATTACAAATCTCCTGGAGATCTGCTCCGAAGAGTCTGTAACCTCAGAAGGAGGCATTTGTGGTGGACTGGTTGATGTCACTGGCAAAGCCTGATACTTTAAGTCAAGAATATCTCTGCAAGCAAATCCCCACTGCAGATATCCTAGCAGAGGCATCTAAGGCATCATATGCCATTCTCAAAAGCTGTTTGCCCACATCTGCCCCAGACTGAAGGGCCTTAAGCAATTCTTGCCTCTGGGGCCTTCAAGGAGAGCCTGAATTGCTTATTTGGACTTCTTACAAAGAGAATTCTGCTATTTGAGCATATGGCTCACATAATTAAGGATTCTAATGGTCAATGTGGAATAGGCAAAAACCCTCTTGCCGATGAAGTCCAGTTTTCAAGATTTCTTGTTCGGGGGGACGAGAACTAAGATGCTGGGGCTGCTTAGATCCATCATGGGCCCCATTTATCACCACCAGATCAGCCTATGGGGCCTGAGCAAATAAGGGCTTCCTGGAAAGAGTCTGGTACAACTTGTCACCCTTTTTGGCACAGGCAGAATCATGTTAGGTCTGAGCCAGGCAGTCATGGTGGTATCTTCACAGGCATTAACCATGGGGGGAACCAAGAGAGAGGAAAATCTGGCAAGTTGAGATAGTCCACCAAGTTTCTCCTGGTAATGTCCTGCTCCGTGGCATCAAACTCCACAGCGGGCTGGAACTGTTTCATTTTTTTGTTTTTAAATTCAAGTTTATTGAAATTCAAGAATCAGTGTACAGCCAATCCAGCTCATTCTGGAGTATTCATATATATTACACTTCACATTCCTTGTACTTATTACCAGTTTTATACTTCAGAACATTACATACTTTCAATAGAACAAGGTGAAGTCATTATTTAACACTATAGTGTTGCTCCAACCAGTTAGTACCCTTATTTAATTGAATCCAACATCCTAAGGAAGTGGATTTCGCCCAGGGCAAAGTTTTTTTTTTCTTTTCCCCTCTAGGAATTAACCTCTGTTTCCTAGCTCTTTTGAGCCCCTATCTATAATAACCCTCTCTCCTGCATATCGCGGCTCCCCTTCTCTGCAGAGCGATTTAAGCATGTTCGTGTTCGTATCTCCACCCTCCTTCCCTCAGTGTCCCAGCATATCCCATCTCGTCCATCTCCTTGTGAATATTGTGAGTCTGTTATTAATCTTACGACTCAGTTCCTCCATTTCTTTGATTTCCTGAACAATGGAGATCCACTGCTTCTTGTCTGGCGGGTCAGAAGAGAGCCATCTCCTAGTGATTGCTTTTTGGGCAGGCACTATGAGGACATTCCACAGGTAAATGGCATCAGCCCCCCTCACCTCCTCCGGGGGAAGGCCCAGTACTGTGTTCTTCATCGAGAGAGGTTGGATAGCCATGAATACCCTAGAGATTTCCCTGATTACCTCCTCCCAGAATGATTTGATGACCTCACAGCCCCAGAATATATGGGTGTGGTGTGCCCCCTGGGTTCCACAGTTCCTCCAACAGTGCCCTCCTCTGGCCCTTCCCCACTTACCCTGGATTTCAGGTGTATAAAAGTACCGCACCCTCACCTTCCATGCAAACTCTCGCCAACCAGGTGAAAGGGTTGTTTTGTTGGCAGAGTTGAAGATCAATTCTCACTCCCTATCTGTTATGTTTAGATTACTCTCTCTCTCCCATCTGGTTCTCAGTACCGTAGTAGTTGTGATGTTAAGCTGTCTAATTGTTTTGTAGAGGGCCAATATTTGGCCCCTCTCCAGTTTTCCAGAAATTATCGATAGTATTATCTGCATCAAGCTCTCTATAGAGGGTTCTGAGGCTGAGGCTTTCCAGGCGGTCATAAGGTGGGCTCTCAGCTGCAAGTACCAAAAGTGGTCCCAGTTTCTGAGGTTGAATACCTGCTTGAGGGTTTGGAAGTCTAAGACCACATCATCTGAAACCAGCTGTCCCAGCCTCTGTAGGCCTAGTCTGGCCCAGAGCCTGTACGTGTGGACCATGCAAACCACTGAAGTGGCCAGACCACTTTTTTGATGCCCAACTTAGACCATAGTCTATGTGTCATGTCAAGTGTGTTCACCACAACCTGTGAGGGTTCAGTCTCTTCTCCTGTGAGGGTAGAATACACTACTCTAGCTCCCAACGGAGGTCCCTCTGTCATCTGGGTCTCTATGTCTTTCCAGTGGGCTTCATATGTGTCGGTACTCCACAGCAAGGCAAACCTCAGGTATGCCACCATGCAGTACGTTTCCAGATCGGGAATGGCCCTCCCTCCCCATGTCCTGTCAGCTTAGCTTGTAGGGTGCTCATCTTTATTCGTGGTCTCCCTGGTGACCATATAAAGTTGGATATGGTTTTCTGCCAAGCTTGAAATCGTTTCTGTGGGATATGTACTGGGAGGGATTGAATGAGATATAAGAATCTCGGGAGAATGTTCATGGTTACTGTCTGGATCTTGGAGTGCGTAGGGAGGTTTAGAATTCGCCACTTTTCTATATCTCGTTTGAGTTGGACTTGTAGGGGACCATAGTTTGCCGCCAGGAGCCCTTTCAGGTTTTTTGTGATCTGAATTCCTAAGTATTTTATTTTCTGTTTATTTCAATTTAGAGGTAGTAGTTCAGTGATCAAGGGTGTGGACTTATAAAAGAATGTAAGCATATCTGTTTTTACCTTATTTAGGGTTCATCCGGAAAGGGATCCAAGTTCCTGCAGGGTCCTTCAGATTTCTGAGATGGATTGGTTGGGGTTAGTGATGTACAGAAGGATGTCATCCGCGTACAGCAATATTTTATGCTCTACGTCTCCTATATTGACTCCCTTGATGTTCGGATTCTCCCTAATACCACAGGCCAGGGGCTCTATTTATGGAGCAAATGAGAGGAGGGGGGGAAGAGGGGGCATCCCTGTCTCGTACCCCTACTCAGGGGGAATCTGTCTGTTATGCTCCCATTGATTCTAATACAGGCCTGGGGGGCTCGGTATAACACTTTGATGGCTTCTATCATAGGCCTGGGGAACCTGAATCTGTCCAGCACCCTAAACAGGAAGGCCCAAGAGACTCTGTCAAATGCCATTTCAGCATCGAGGCTTATTACACAGAAAGGGATTTCACCAAAGCCGATCCTGTCCACAATGTCTATAGTGCGCCTTACACTATCAGGGGCCTGTCGACCTAGAATGAACCCTGTTTGATCCTTTTTAATGATTTGGGGGAGGAGGGGGAGAAGCCTCCCGGCCAATATCATGGTAAAGATCTTATAGTCAACATTTAGGAGGGAGATGGGTCGATATGAGCTGCATTCAGCTGGGTCCTTCCCTTCCTTAGGTATAACTGTAATGGTAGCATAATCCCAGGAGGGTGGCATGTCCCCCCAGATCTCACTGATGGTCTCCAGTAGGTGTGGGGCCAGCTCTTTCCCGAGAGATTTATACAACTCTCCACTGAAGCCGTCTGGGCCCAGACATTTCCCAGTTTTTAGGCTTCTAATGGCTTCCTCCACTTCAGTTAGTCGAATAGGAATAACTAGTTCTTCTTGTTGTTGTGGGGTTAGTGTTGGGATCCTTAGGGTTTTTAGATAATTGTTTTTGTCCTGAGGGGAGGTCTCCGTCTGAGCTCGGTAAAGTCTTTTATAGTAAGTGACAAATGCATTTCTGATCTGGCCTGCCTTGTACACCAGTGAGCTTGTTTTGGGGTCTTTGATTTTAGTGATGGCAGCTTTAGCCTGTCTTTATTTAAGGCTCAGGGCTAATAATTTTCATGGCCCTATGGCCCCCTTCACAATATGTCTGTTTAAGATAAGTCAGTGCTTTCTCTGTCTCTATTTGATGAATTTTTTGTATTCGGTCTGTAGTCATTTTAATTTCCCTGTCCCTTTGCTTAGTCCACTTTTGTTTTTGTTGTGACTAGAGGCTGTTCAGTTGGCTGTTGAGCTGGGTCAATAGGGCCTTTCTCTCTCTCTCTCTGCTTGTAGGACACCACTGACATGAGCTTCCCCCTCAACACTGTTTTAAGGGTGTCCCACAAAATTTGAGGGGCCACCCCTGGTCTGGAGTTGTCTTCAATGGTTTGGTCCACCACCACCTTAAGTTTGGTCATGAACTGTTTGTCCCGCAAAAGAGAAGTGTTTATGCACCACTGGGTTTTCTTTTGAGGAATTCCCAGATATGTCTCTACAAATAGAGGTTGACGATCCGAGTGGACTGCAGACCCCACCCATGAATGGTCCACTTTAGCAAGATACCTTGCCTGTGTCAGGAACAAGTCAATTCTGGAAAACGTTTTAAACCTGGGAGAGTAGCAATTATAGTCTCTTGCCCGTGGGTATGTTTCCCTCCATATGTCTATTAGCCCTGTGATGGCCAGTTGTCTATTAAATAGCTTAGCCGTTCTGGACCCTGGGGCTGGGATCTGTGAGGTGGTATCCATCTGCCTGTTTCAGATCAGGTTCCAATCCCCTCCTAATAACAAGGTTCCCCATGCCTTTTCCAACATTAACTTAATAACTTCTGAGTAAAAGGCAAAGGGAGAACCCGGGGAAGCATATATATTAGCTAAAGTTATTTGCGTGTCCTGCACTTTGTCCCTGACTATGACATACCTCGCGCCTGGATCTGTCAGAATCTCTTCTTCCTCAAATGGCAGACTGGCCATCAAGAGGACAGCCACACGTCTCTTTTTCCCCCCCTTCCAAGGAGGCACGATATGCTCTGGAGAAGATTCTGACTTTAAGCGTTTCCACTTCTTGGGGTGTGAGGCGCGTCTCTTGCAAGAATATGATAGGAGCATTTTGTTCTCTCAAAAACTTTAAGACCCTCTTTCTTTTAATGGGACTATTCAGTCCGTTGACATTATACGATATTACTTTGGTGTTTAATTTAGCCATTAGCTATTTTCTGTTCCCTACAGGCAGGGGGCACGCTAGAAGGCAGGAAGTGGTACTTAAACACTGGTACTAGGTTCTAATTATGACTTCGTCTTTTTGTTCCCCCCTGGTCTGTACTCTGTTTCAATCTGACTCTACTCTTGATACTCTCAAAATTATTACAACAACAAAATCACACACTCTATAAACTCAGCTCATTACTACTTTTAAATCTAACTATAAACAGAAAAGTGAAAAACAGCCTGAAATTATTAAGCAATTGTTTTGTTATTGAATTGCACTTCCAAGGTCAGGCCTACACAATCGGCCTGGGTTGTGCCTTCCCATGGCACTAAATGCCCAGTCACTCTGCTTGGTTTGTCCTCTTCCTCTAAGGTGAATTAAAATTCTCCGAGGGTATACCAACGTTGGCTGATGTTATAAGTTTTAGGGTTAACCTACTGCCTATCCCATATGGTGCTGGGCCAGCCTCCTGATATTACAGTGGTTATCCCATATGTGAAGTCAACCTGAGGACTCAGTATGTTCCCTTGCCTCTGTAAAGAAGCCCGTCAGTGCCCTCTGGACCCAATGAGTATGAGGTCTCTTCTGGGCTCGCTATTCTACTCTGGCTTCCTTATCTGGGACTAAATGCTGCAGCGGAGCATTGGTACCAGTCCTCTATTTCTGGTTAATTGAGGGGTTCGTTCTCCCGCCCGCGACCACCAGCCTGTGGCCTTGGTCTGGGGATCTCAGAATGATGTGCTCTGCCTTTTCTTGAGTAGGATGTTGCCAGTCCTCTGCCGGACCCCCCCCCCCAATAGTCAGAGTGGCTTTAGGGGGCTCGGTGTTCTTAAACTAAGTGTGGCACCTTCCCCTCCAGGGCTACCTTTGCCCTCGTCCCAGGGGATTCATCCTTTAATTGGTAACCTGCCCCCCTCCGGAGTCAGGCCCTGTGCCCTAAATGACTACCCTTAAAGGTTTTCCATCCCGCTGCACCCCGGAGAACCCCCCCCCGGTCACAGACCCCAGACCTTCCCTTAGTTCAAATGGTTGCACCTCCTTTGTATAGAAGAGGCATATCTTGAGACCAAGAGGTGAAGACCTCGCGTGGGGGGGACCCCTCCGTAAGCCCTCCACAGCCAGATACTCGTGAGATCCTGCCTTTCAAGCTAGAAGGCCCAGAAAACTGGCTCAATCCCCCTTTCCAAATCATAATCATCGGTGACCCTTCATCCCTTCTCTCATCTCCGGAAGCATTGTTTGCGAACAGGACCCCCGTCCAGCATTTCACTCCTCAGAGTAAATTTACTGCCCCCCCACCAAACCCACATCGTCTCCACCCATATTGCCACCCTGAAGGAAGGATCCACTAACAATAACATTAATAAACAATTTGAACAGTGTCAAAGGTCCAGCTCTTTTGGGCAGTCTTGTACGTAGATGCAGCCAGTCGGGTCAGGGTTCCATACTGCAAGGCGGTTTCTTCACGGCCTACTGTGGCTGGTCGGGGGCAAGGATCAACCATCGTGCCAAAACAGTTAAAAACCAAAATGTACTTGTGTTAATTGCACTGTTCGCTCTGAGTAGAATTTGTCTTCTGGGGGAGGGTCCCGGTCTCCTGTCTCTCGTCTCCCTCATTCTCAGCATGTATCTGGACTCTCGCTCCAGGGGTGTACGCTTTGAGTAGAGCCGCTACATTTGCTCTCAGGTTGGTGTGTGGAAAAGGTTGCTGCATTCCTTTTCGTTTGAGCCCCTTCTGGGCCACATCCCACGCCTCTCTCTCAAGCTGTTCTTTCATCAGCAGGGGAGTAGAAATTCCTAGAGCATCGAGGAGTAGTTTCGCCGCCAGCAGGTCTGCAAAGACTTTCAGGTCTCGATCTGTAACTACTCTGAGACGGGCGGGAAACAGGATCTGTGCTCGAATATTTTTGCTTCTGAGCTTTTTGACTACAGGCCAAAGAAGTTTCCACTGATCTTGGACTTGTGAGGTAAAATCGTTATCTATGGCTATTTTGCTATCTTGGTACTTGAGGTCGGGTTATCTCCAGGCTCTATTAAGCAGCTCTTCTTTTGTTGAGTAAAAGATGAGTTTAGCTATGAAAGATCTTGGTCAGGCCCCCACATTAGAGGGCTTCAGGGCTAATGATCTGTGGGCTCTGTCCATACTTAGATCAAGATCTGCTGGGAGATCTAGGATGTCTTTCAACAGAGACTGGAGGAAGGTTATAGCGTTCGGGGCTTTGTTCTCCGTGCCTTCCGGGATCCCATGTAAGCGGATGTTCTGTCTTCTGTTACGGCCTTCCAGGTCGTCCAACTTTGCGTTAAGCTCCCTCTCCCTTGCGAGCAGAAAAAGGAGTAACCGGTCATGCCGACTGTCCTGTTCGACCACCGCTGACAGGCCCCGTTCCATCTGATCCGTTCAGTGCTCAATTCCACTTGGCCCCAAACAGAGATCGGTTAAAGTTTTGTCTATTTTGTTCACCGTCTGAGCCATCTGGAGGATAGTAGTTATTAAATACAGCTCCTCCATCTCCATCGGGGGTTCTGAGGCCTCGGTCTCCACTCCGATCCCCCTGGTTGTCAATCCACCAGTTTTTTCTCTCTGAAGGAGCTCTCGGAGTTTAAATGCTGGTGTCTCCGATTGCTTGAGCATGTTGACTTTGGAGTGGGTGGCTTTGGCAAGCGATTGCATCTCTGATTTGGTCGATGTAATTAGAATTAACTTAGAGCCAGCCCGGGATCTCTGAACTAGGCAGCCATCTCAATCCTGATGTCACTGGAAGTCTTGAAGCTGTTCCATGATCAAGATGAAGGAGTCAGAGGGGTCATTTGGCAGAGACCTCGGGCTGTAGTGTGGAGCCCTCACCATCCAAGGAAACTGTGGAGTTGCTGGAGGGACTTCTGAGCCCATTAACATCCTCCTCATCACGGGGTATGAGGTCCGGATTATAGTCATCCTCATCCCCTGGGTCTAAAATAGGTGCTGAGGACACCGACACCGTGGTTGTAAGGAAGGGGCTGGTCTAGCAGATCCCGTCGGCGACAAACAAGGGGGAGGAGCAACTCGGTGCAGGAATTCCCAGAGGGAGGTAAACATAGTCTGAATGGTAATGGTGAGCAGTGTTGGTAAGAGGCCATGCACCGCCGGTGGGGGCATACTGAGGCCCCAGGATCAGCAGAGTAGGTATAGGTTGTGACAAGGGGGTTGGGGGGCCCCAGTGTCTATAAATCAGGCAAAGGCACTGCCAGGGAGGGGTCTGTATCCCCGGTGACTGAGAAACAGCCGGTGGCATCGTAGGAATGGGCCCACAGCCCAGTAATGACAGGCCATCGCCAGCCGACGCCTGGCCAATGAGATACCCTGGCTGCTGCCCAACAGTGATGGAAGGTGGTTGCAGCAGGGATGGCGATGCTGGTGGGGGAGAAAAAGACAGCATCAAAAATGAGCCAACACTGGTCACAGCGGAGCTGACAGGTCACACTGCCAGAGTCCCAACCGAGGAGGAAATGGTGAGGGAGGCAGTAGGGATCAACAGCGGAAGGTCCGCTGAGGATGAACCACCGCCAGGTGGACAGGGACCAGCGGGGAGAGCTGCCCAAGTCAACCCCAAGGAATGGGGGGTGGATGGCAATGGGGGATGCTGCTCTGTCCGGCAGATGACCCCAGAGCGGTTGGTGCTGTAAGTGGCAGCTCAGAACACTCCTGGGAGTGCCTCTCTTTATCTCAATGTTTGTTCTTCCCAATGACTTATCCCAGGCTTTGGTGGCATGGGAGCTCGTGGAAGTGGTGGGGGAAGCAGAGGAGCTCCTGGTCTGAAGCTCCCTCTCAATCTCAGCAACCTTCTGCTCCATAAGGTATGCTTCTAGGGCTCCAGATGTCGCCACGGTGGCTCCACAGTTTTGCTGATTTGGCAGCATTTTAACGCTGTGGTCAGTACTGAGGCAGTGAACGCAGGCCTCGTGGTCATCCTTGCCAGATATCTTCTTGCTGCAGTGTCAGAAGAGATTCTCAGAGTCGGTCGGCATAAAAAGGAAGAAAAAAATCACTTTAAGATATACAGTGATGGAAGGAATAGGGTAAGAAAAGAAATAAAATTGTAATTGAAAATGTGAGACATTTTGGCAGTTGACTAAAGCAGCAGAGGCTCCTTGTAGTCCGATGTGGGATGGTTGATGGCGGGAAAAGAACTGAGGAAGGTACGGGGCTGCCTACAGCTATATATGTAGGACGTCGGCGTAATGACATCGCCATGGGCAGCCCCAGCAGACTGTTAGCTAAAAAGTTTCTGTGTTGTCCTACTGCCTGGCAGCTATAGTTACAAAGGTGTGACCTGTTAAATGAGATATCCTCAATGAAGAAAGTGCTACTTTTTTTTTTTTATATCTCTTTTTTGCCACCCCCCCGCCTCCCCAAGCAACTCTGGAGACTGCCCCCGCCTCTACCACCTACCTGAGACCTTCTCGCTCAGCCCATGGAGCCTCGATTCCCCCCCCAGGCGGGGACGAGGTGGGGGCAGCTACACCCCAACAAATCCAGGTTGCATCGGGAGCTGGAATGCTAGACAGGTGTGAGGCCATGAGGGGTCTGCTCTGGTGCTCCATCTTCCCAGAGCCTGGAAAGCATTTTCCCCTGTAGTGAAGGAGTGGCACCCACCCTGGCGTCATGGCATCACCACCGACATCACCACTCCCCAACCCCTTGTTGAATGCTTGCATTTGCCGTGCCTCCGGCTTCCACCGGAGGCCACCTATGTGCCGAGCATGGACCCCGTCCCTCCCAGGAGAGGAGAGCTGTCCTCTGGACATTCAGTGCTCTCCCTCCCTGCCGACCTTGGTGGCCCGGGTTCATTTCTGAACCTGGGCTGCCGGCATGGCACAAGGTGTGGCGTCCAGCGCCTCAACCCTCAGCGCCACCGGGCCGGCCCTAAATTGTTACCTTTTATTGCCTCTCTTTTTTTTTTGATGGATTCGCAAAATATTCCTCAGCCTTTTTTCAAACAATTGGAGGAATCTTGGGTGAGTGCTGATGTCATTTAAGTAAGAATTACATCATTTAACCTCATGGTCCTGTTAGCTCAGTACACGCACAGTGCATCAGATTGAGACTGTAAAATGGCAAAACTCCATCTTTGCTTCCAATTTTCTGAGGGCGGGCCTTTATTTTTTAACTTGTATTTTATTCCTTAAACAAAACAGAACACATGCCATTCTCATGTCAGACATTTCACTCAGCATTGCATAAGAGCCATCAAATGAAAAAATGAGAGCTGTTCGTCTGTACAAACTTATTTAAACTGTATAGGGGTATCTCTAAAACAGTTATTTAAGATTTGACAGAGAATAAGCTACACTTCGCAAGACCTTACAGGTACACTTAGAAATACACAAATCTACCATAAAGATCTCCTCTGGTTAAGTCTATATATATATTTGCTGTTTTTTTTATTTAAACATTTGGTAACCAGGAAATGCACGTTGAGACGAGGCTCATTTCCAGGTGCGACCAAGGGAAGTCAGGGGCAATGGGATAAAATCCATATACAAACACAGGATGCAATAAAAGGCATGGATGTATAGGACGCACTAAGATGATAAAACAGGATACAGTAAGAGCATAATACAAATAAGGTAGGGGGAACAAGGTGGCAGCAGTAGGTACATACAGTATGGCAATTACACATGACCTCTTATCACTTATGAATCATAAGACAATCAAGCATTTTCACTAGTTCTGCTTTAAACTATCAAAATATGGAAGAAAATCCAATCTAACTTCAGAAACAATCACCTATAATCAACATGCAAAGTTAAACAACATTGGAATAGAACTGCTGTTATGGGAGGGTGTGTGGCGAGCAGCCAACGAAGCAGGACACTCTCAAGAGAAGCTCCAGCCCTACAGCTTTTAAAACAAGCATTTAACAATTTCTAGCCAAGTTAATTCTTAATTTTTAGCTGCATTTGCAATGCTGGGAGTGCCAAAATTAAAGTTGGAAAGCAAATGGAAACAGTGGGGACATATGGGCCAGCCACGAGGTCAGTGATGGTGTGGAGCTCTCCAGTGCAACGCTCCTGCATGCCATTAGAGATCTGGATAAGAAAATTCAGAGTCTCACAAACAGATTCTCAGCAATGGAAGGAAAACTAAGAACAGCATCTACTGAAGCACAAAAGGTACTGTAACTGAGTCAGCATCTAACTCGGCAACAGCAGTAACAATCATTGCTAGAAACAAGGTCCTGCATCTCCATCTCAAACATTTCGAGAATGGACCTAGAGCAGGAAACATTGGACTGCCGAGTGTCAAGGAAGGTGCTGAGGGAGATCTTTTAGCATTCGCTTAGGACTTGATTTTACAATGCTTGAAACTTAACCTAGGACACATTTTGAAAACCTATAGAATTACACCCAGAAGAAAGCCCAATACACAGGACCAACAACAGACCGTCTTCATTGCAACATTGGACTACATATGAGAGATCAGGTCCTGAGCGAGCCTAAAAGAAGGGACAAGCCTGTGCCACAGACAGTTCTCCTCTGCACTTCCTGCTGGACTTACGTTTTGCCACCAGGCAGCACAGAAGTTTCAGCGTAGTTACAGTGGGACTCCAGAGCCTAGGAGCACAACTTGCATTACCATGCAGAGCCAGGATATTCTAAATTCCATTTTAAACCTCTCTCAGTAAGAGATCAATCAATCAATCAATATCTTTATCTCTCCAGGCAGGCACCATTGAGCAAGCTCATTTACAAGGTGGATCTGCGGTCCTACAGTAATAATACAGAAAGACAAGTTACACTAGTACAAACAGTAAAAATAGCTGCTATTATAGTAAAAATGCACATTTACAGGTAATATACATTGAACATAGAACTACAAGGAGTCATGGATAATGACCTTGTGCTGGATCCAAGACCAAAAACTGTGCATTTTGTAGTGGGAAATGTTAGGGAGAGGGTAGGCATACCGGATAGAAGATATCAAGCGCATAATGTAGGGAGAGGTGGGGAATAGGGGCGCAAGCGAAGAGGACCCAATTGTTAGAGAACAGTGAGGGACTGGGAGGGCGGAGGACCGTACGAAAGACGATGAAGCGATTTTTGCCCCAAAACGCGGCGACATATTGAGGAGAAAAGCTGCCGTTGTACTAAGTGCAAGAGGAGGAATATAGTAGCACGGGCATAACTGGGAGGGTCCTGGAGGTTGGGGCAGAAGGAGGTGATGGATGGACCAAATATTTTGTGGGGCGAAAGACAATAATTATCCCCAAGTGCAGTTACATGTGCTAGAATCAGGCTGCAGCTGTTCAGAGTGTCAAAGAATAAGATATGGGAGTTCGGTAATAAATCCTGTGGATGCTAGAGGCAGAGGCACACATTTCAGCTGGGGGGCTGCCGTATGTGGGCTGCAGTTTGAGGGAGGAGGTTAGTTAGTGTCTAGTAAAGCAGTTGCAAATGTCCATAATGCCATCATGGTAAAGCCTTTTGAACAAAAGGGTACTTACTGGGGTTTTCAGCTTAAGTATTTTTTGGGTTTTATTCCATATTGATGGGAGTGCAAATCCAAAGGCGGCTCTCCCGACTCGTGCAAGTGCCCTGGGTATATTTAGCAGAAGTTGTGAGCAGCTTCTAAGGGAATAATTCCTGGGCACAATTGGAGACAGACAGTCGACGATGTATTGAGGGAGTTTGCCACTGAGGGCTCTAAGTGTCCAGAGTCATTAGAGATACCTCTAATGATATAAGAAAGGTGTTTGGTAAAACCAGGACTTGGGGTGATTCAATTGATACGAGGCTATTCGCCCTGGTAGTTGGAATCTCTCCTACCCCACTTCCAAAATGTTCAACTACTCTCTGTGCTAGGAGGTGGACATAGCTGCCATCACAGAAACATGGGCCACCCAATACCAGGACTGGGTCCTGGTAATCCCAGGATACAGAATATACCTCATGGATAGGGAAAAAGGGAAAGGGGGCAGGGTGGAGGTCAATGTGAGGGAGGGGATAAGGTGTGCCAGTAAGGAAGGCGAGGAGGGTAGAAGAGAGGCATTATGGATACAATTCCAGGATTCAAGAAACAGGACCCTTAGGATGGGGGTAGTGTATAGGCCACCATCTCAGGCAGAAGACTTGGACAGAGAAAGTAAAGTTATGTAAGAACTTACCTTAACAGTAGATATTCGAGAGAGGCTCTTGCAGTAGATATTCACACATAGGACTAAGCTGCCAGGCGTCAGGCCCCCATGAAAAAATTTCTAGCTAGCAGTCTCTGGCGGGGGATCACCCCCACATCAGGTGAACGACATCATACGATGTCGGTATAAAGGGGCAGTCCCCCACGCCTGCCTTCCCTGCCTTTCCCACCAAAGGCCAAAAGAGGCAAGAGAGAAGGGTATTCTCCATGGAAATGAAGCAAAGAAAACTTAGGGGGATGGAGGGCGAGAAGACAATACCTACTGCAAGAGCCTCTCTCTCTCTAAGATCTACTGTATGGTAAGTTCTTATGTAACTGTACTATCTTACTCCGAGAGGGCTCTTGCAGTAGGTATTCACATATAGGACTGAGTCCCAAGCAGTCTGGAACAAGGAAAAACACTCAGGATGAGGACTGTCATCCAAAGCATGGAACCTCAGGGATGAACGGGTCTCATGAAAGGATACCTTGTAGGACAGCCAACCTGAAGCCTGCTCTACGGCAAGAGGCGATATCCAAACTGTAGTGTTTCGCGAAGGTATGGACGGAAGTCCAAGTTGTGGCTGCATAGATGTCTGCCGCTGACACATTCTTGAAACAAGCCACAGAGGCAGCTACTCCTCTGGTGGAATAACCTCTGACTTGACCCGGAAGGATCTTGTTGTACTTGTCATAACAGAAAGTGATACAATTTGCCAACCATTTTGATAGGAATTGCTCAGAGACAGCATTGCCTTCTCTTTTGTGAGCAAAAGAGACAAAAAGCTGATCAGTCTTCCTGAGATCCTTAGTCCAATTGGTGTAGTAGCTCAGGATTCTGTGAACATCCAAAGTATGCAAGAGGTACTCCCCTGATTGGAGTGTGGCGTAAAGAAAACAGGTAGCTCAATCGATTGATTCAGTGTAGATTCAGCCACCATCTTAGGGAGAAACTTAGGGTTGGTGCGTAGAGCCACACGTTCCTTGTGAAAAATCAAGTATGAGATTTTACACATCAAGGCCTGAAGCTCGGAAATGCGCCAAGCAGAAGTAATGGCCACTAGGAAGATTGTCTTCCTAGAGAGGAACTTTAAATCAGCTGTCGCTACTGGCTCGAAGGGAGGCAGAGTGAGCTTCTCCAGGATGAAATTCAGGTCCCATGGAGGGGCAGGAATGCGAATGGGGGCGTCTCAAATGGAGAACCCCTCTGAGGGAAGTCTTAGAGACTTCTAACTGAGCAAAAGTCCTGTCTCCAAAGGGAATATGGTAGGCTGAAATACCTGCCATGTGGACCTTTATCGAAGAATGGCTGAGACCCAGATCAAAGAGGTGACGCATGCAATCCAGGACTTTGTTGACTGGGCACGAGAAAGGCTTGAAGTCTTTTGAATTTGCCCAGATAGAAAACCATTTCCACTTCATAGAGTAGGTGGACCTGGTGGAAGGCTTCCTCGCCTCCACCAAAATGTCTCTACTAAAGGAGAGACTCCGCAGCGGGCGTTAGCCACATCTGCAGGAGCCACACATGGAGGTGAAGGGATTTGAGACGTGGATGAACAAAGATCCTCTGATTCTGGGTAAACAATTGTTGCGACAAGAGGAAGAAGAAGAGGAGGTTCCTATGGAATCTGTTGCAGAAGAGAGAACCAAACTTGCCTGGGCCAGAAGGGAGCAATGACAATCATTTGAGCCCCTTCCGATCCGAGTTTGTTCGGGAGCCTCGGAATTAAAAGAATGGGAAGGAAGGCATAAACTAATCTGTCCCTCCAACCAAGAGACAGAGTGTCCCGCCAAAAAAATGTCTCACCCTGGAGCGAGCGAGCAGAAGGTGTGAAGTTCTGCGTTTTGGGGAGAGGTGGAGAGGTCTATCTTTAGTCTTAACCAAAGGGGGACTCATCCTCAGCATCTGTAGAATTAGACACAGCCACTGTGGCAGCAGAAGAGGACTTCATCTGGGACCCCCATCATCAGAATCTGAACCATCCTCGGCCAATCCTGAAAATTTATACTCCTGTTATATTGAGGAGTCCGGAACACCTTGGAGCAGGGGTGAGAGGCCAGGTTTATGGGACCAAAAAGAGTGTTTCTGGTTAGCTGCAAGGAGGTCCGGAGGGGGCATGAGTAGATCATCAGGCAGCCGATCTGAAGGAGCAGCCCATTCAGGTAAAGCAGGCGGTACAGTCCTGGTAGGCCTAGATAAAGCAGAGAGAGTCATGGAAACAGAAACAGATGTAGGAACCAAAGGCTGAGAGGGCCAAGTCGATGGAAGAATCAAGTCCTGGGGGCAACGGACAGGGGGACCATAAGTGGGAGGTCCTCTTGGTGAGCCAAAGTGGCTGCTACTTCCTGGGTGTCCACTTCCGTTTTATTATGTTGTACCCAGGGATAAGCTCTATAGGAATGCCCCCATTCCTCCCAACGGCTGCATCAGAGAGCGTTGGAGCAATGCGCCCCCGTATGTCCCAGAGTCAAACGAAGATTACAATGGATCGAATCACAGGCATTACACAGATGGCTCTCGGATCCACAACGAAAACATGTTTTCGGCTGGCCGGGGTAGAAACACTGGGCCCTGTCCTTCACCAGGAAGAAAACACTGGGTAAATGTTACAAGCCATAATGGGCATGGTCGAGCTTAACTTTAAACCGTCAATGCCCAGCCCAAAAACATTCCTTATCCAATATCAGCTCAGGGGTACACAACACCTCACATCTTTGAGAAGGTCAGAAACGAACATCCTGAACCTTTACTCCGTCATATTTCAGCATGATGGTAACCGTCCGTACAGCACGTTTGGTCAGAGGCACTGCTTGAAAAGGCAGCCACAATGGAGAATTCTTCACTTTCTCATAATTCGAGCCGAACCTGTCCAGATAGACAAGAGTTTGAAAGCTCAAATCAAAATAGCCATCCGTGGAAGAATGTAATAGAGCAAAAAGTTCATTTGGGGTGACAAGTAAAGAGTTCTTAAGCAAGTTTTTACCCACATAACCCCTGTCAGGAGTAGCATCCAGGCCACCTTTATACAGGAAACTGACTGCGTTCCTAGATTGTGCTGGGGCAGAAGACTGGGGAAAAACACATTTCTGATGAAAATGTACCCACATCTGGGAAGGGGGTGGAGGGGTTACAATAGGAAGGGCATGCTGAAGCAAGACCTCCTCTACTGATTCCACTTGGTCCGCCCAAGAAGGGGAAACCTCTGAAACAGCTACAGGAACAGATGGAGAATGGCCTGTCGAGATTAACTAGGCATCCTGAGGCCATAAACCCCCAGACAAGTGCAGAGGAATCAGGACATAAAACAGGAACAGTCAATGGAGATGTAGCAATAATGGGGCCAATTGGGGGGCGGTGAACAGCAGTGGTCACAGGTGTTGGGAACCAGGGCTGTCTGGTCAAGTACATCAGAGCTCAGTTTCAGGCCTGTAGAGAGCACCACCAGAGAGTTAATCAAGGGAGTCACCGAGAGAGAGTCCAACACCCCTCCATCAGAAGTGCTTGATGCAGTCTCCAAAGGCACAAGGTCCAATAAACAAGATGGAGCCACTGGCTCCTTCGGAAGAGTGGAATGCCAATGTCCCATGGCATCCCAAGTCCAACCAGCATCAGTTAAAGCCTTAACTGGTGACCAGTACCACGGTGGATAAGGGGTCGCACCAGTCCGATGTGAAGTCAATGGAACCTCAGCCAATCCAGTATCAGCACCAGGCACAACAGGGGGGCTTAAATGTAAATCATGGCAAGCAAGCTGAGGCAGGGGATCGGAAGTCACTACAGGCACCCTAGTTTGTAATCCATGTAATGGTGACCCCATAGGCAACAGTCCAGACTCAGGAATTAAAGGGCCAAGCAGGGGTTGCTGCAGCAGACAATGCTAGATACATCACAGTGGCAAGCTCAATACTGTCACTAGTTTACTATGGCCTCCCAGTCTACAGTATTCACAAAAGAAGATGAGGAGGGGTTACCTAAACCAGACAATAGAAGCACTCTGGGTAGGGGGGTTGACACCAGTCCATTCACAGAAGAAAGAGTCCTGAAAGAACTTCTAAAACTCAAGGTGGACAAAGCAATGGGGCCTGATGGGATTCACCCCAGAATCCTAAAAGAACTAAGGGAGGACCTAGTGACACCACTGGCCATGCTTTTTAACAGATCATGGCAGGATGGGGCGGTACCTGAGGACTGGAGGAGGGCAGATGTGATTCCCCTTCACAAAAGTGGGAACAAGGCAGAGGCAGGAAACTATAGACCTGTAAGTTTGACCTCAGTTGCAGGGAAAATGATGGAATCACTTCTGAAAGAAAGAACTGTTGAGTACCTAGAAACTAACGTGGCACAGGACCCAAAGCAGCATGGATTTACAGCAGGAAGGTCATGTCAGACGAATCTAATTGATTTCTTTGACTGGGTGACCAAAGTAATAGACCAGCAAGGGGCTGTGGATATGGCCTACCTAGACTTTAGCAAGGCATTTGACACAGTCCCGCACAAAAGATTAATAATCAAGTTAGCCAGCCTGTGAGTAGGTCCCAGGGTGGTAGCCTGGGTAGCAAACTGGCTGCACAACAGGACACAGAAGGTAATAGTGAATGGAACACATTCCAAAGAAATAGGGGTTACTAGTGGAGTACCTCAGGGCTCAGTACTGTGTCCAGTCCGCTTTAACATCTTTATAGGTGACATTGCAGAGGGTCTGGAGGGAAAGGTATGCCTCTTTGCAGATGACACAAAGATCTGTAACAGAGTTGATACACAAGGGGGGCTAGAAAAGATGAGAGGGGACTTGGCAAGGTTGGAGGAATGGTCAGACATATGGCAACTTAGATTCAATGCAAAGAAGTGCAAAGTAATGCACCTGGGAAACAAAAACCCAGGAGAAGAGTACACAATAGCAGGAGAGGTACTAACAACAACAAAAATGGAAAGGGACCTGGGGTAGTCATATCAGATGACCAAAAGGTGGGTAAGCAATGTGAAAAGTCAGTAAGGAGAGCCAGGGGGATACTGGGATGCATAGGAAGGGGCATCACAAGTAGAAAAAGGGAAGTGGTTATCCCTCTGTACAGACAGTTGGTGAGACCCCATCTGGAGTACTGTGAGCAGTTTTGGAGACCTCATCTACCCAAGGACATAGACAGGATGGAAGCAGTCCAGAGGAGGGCAACTAAAATGGTGCAGGGTCTGCAGCACAAACCATATGAAGAGAGACTGAGACAGCTTAATATGTATACTCTTGATGAAAGAAGGGACAGGGGGGACATGATAGAAATGTTCAAGTACCTCAAGGGAATCAACAAAGTCCAGGAGGGTAGCATCTTTCAGAAAAAGAGATTTGTAAGAACAAGGGGGCACAATTTAAAGATAGAGGGGGAACAGCTCAGGGGTAATGTGAGGACATTTTTTTTCACGGAGAGAGTGGTGGATACATGGAACAGCCTTCCTGAGGAGGTCGTTGGGTCTAAAACAGTGGGGGAATTCAAACATGCATGGGACAGACACAAGGCAATTACAGTGGGGGGTTGCAGGAAGTAGGCTGTTGGTTAACTAGAATCTGCAGCTTATCCAGTAGGTAGGGAAATGGGCAGACTGGGTGGGCCAAGTGGTCCTTATCTGCGTCAAAGTCTATGTTTCTATGTACGCAACTGCATGCAACTCAACTCTCAGCAGAATACATATGATCCGTAATAAGGCTTGTCACTTTGTGCTTGGTGTTGACAAGTGCACCCACAGCTGCACCCTCGACACCCAAACAAACTTGTTACCCCTACCTAGCAGAATTAAGTTCCACACATGTCTGATAGCCAAGAAGGTACTATTGGATCTATCCCCCCGGCCCTAACTCACTGCCACACCAGGCACATGGCTCGGAATGCCCTCGAACTGCAGTCTGCTATACTAAGCTAGGCAAGCATTCGCAGTTAGGGCCGCTGGCTGGTTAAATGAGCTGCTTGATGCCTTGCTCAGTCTACCTAAGTTTGACCAGTTTAAGAAAGCACTACTGGCAACCCTAACAGTTCAATGCAACTGTACCTGCTAATCATCCTAATTAAAGTCCCTACACTTTGCACTGTGTCAGACTCTGCTGCCATGTACCATTACTATGCTTGTTTACACTGATTCTGTCTATCTGCCTTTTTGTGTAAAATTGTATGCCTATTTATTTGTACTTGTTCAACTATACCTGTACTCTTTTAACTTCATTCCATTGGAACTTGCTTAATCTATTTGCTATGTTGCCTTGATGTGGAACTTTTGTAAAATAGCACTTGTGTTCAAAGGCATTAGATGAAATTTTCAATAAATAAATTTCCTGCCAGAAAGCACATCTCTTATGCTGGAAAAACTTATCTTTCTACTGACCCCTCAGAGGCAGCTAAGTCCCAGGAAACTATAACATTTGACTTTGCATGCCAAGACCTGAAGCTTCTGAAGGGGAGGACTGAGTACCTAATGTGCTTGGACACCTGTTATTTTTGTTATTTTGGCAGCTGCTTTAATGTTGTGGTACCTGTTTGTTAACTCGGGATGTACACTATCATGCTGGGTTGTCTGTGAAAGCTACTTATTATTACTCACAGCCTGAATGGTTAACGATGCCGTGGAGTAGCCCTTTAACTACATGGTTTCATAAAAAGTAGCTTTAAATTTACTCTGGAGGGGCTGCCTTTACCCTGCATGGGGAACTGAGCACAATAAAATGGCTGCCACCTCATAGCAGAGTGGAGCACACTATACATGTCCACAAGCTAAATCCAAGGCAAGTAGCACAGATACCTGAATTTGCCAGACTAGCAACACACCTAATGCGAACAACGCTCAAAATGCAACTGTAAGTTTTAAACTGCAATTATACTAGAACAGGGATAAAACAAATGTTTTGCTGTTAAGGCTGTTGAAAAGCTCCTCCGTTTATCAGTTTGGGAGGCTGGAAATAGCAATATTAATATTCAGTTTACAAAATGAAGTTGCCTGGCTGTTTCTCTTGGCAGGCGTACCTACTAGTTACTTTAAATATATGATTACCATATTTTTAGAATCTCACGGACTCTACCATCGCAAGGGTGATGTTAACGGCGCTAGAAACACAGACTGAACTTTAACAGGACATTTTACTGCAAAATAGTCTATGATCAGCGTTGCAGGGGCTAATCGGAATCCTCCTTTGGAATAAGCATCAATTTACAGTGTTAACTGTGCTTTGATTGCTATATGCTGTCACCTGACCCCCTACAGCTGTAACACTGGAAGAAAGTGACTCAAATTCTATGTATACACTATATTTACTATCAATTTCTGCACTTGAAACCAAGAAAGTCTCAGTATGTAATGTATTGTGCATTTTCGAAACTTAATAAACATAAAAAAACTACTGCTATGAGAAATATTGCTGTACACAGTGATACGAGGCATCAAATGCATTAATGGCCCTGTACATCAATGGATCCATTATGCGCCTGCAGGGGCACATACCAGGCCATGCAACAACACGTTGTGTAGCCCGCCCCCACATGATGTGTGAGGCCTGGATGCATGACCCCCAGCTGGCCCAATATGTAGCCGCACAGGTCTGCACATGGGGTTGGTCAGCTGAGGTGGGACCAGACCTGGGCCAGACTGTGGGTTTCCAATCAGAAGCTCCGACCAGCACCAAAGTGGACCCCAGTTCAGTGGAAGCAGGAGATCATGGGACATCGTAGCCCACATATGGACTGCTATGTTCCCCATGGACTAACTTTGCATTTTTGATTTGCTGCAAACAGCACCCCACAGCTGATATTCACCCATATAGAGAGTAGGGTCAGGGTCCATGGCTTCGGGGCACCATGCAGCTGCACGTATCAAGCCCTTCTTTCTTAGGGCTGGGTGCGCTGTGCTGGCTACCCGCAAAACCCACGTTTTTAACCTCTCGTTAAGTAGCAATGAAGTACATGCACTCTGGAAAACAGTATATATTATTCACCTTTTCAGGTCTGGTGGTAAAGCTTCAGTGAATAATTATAGGCTCATCCCTATTCTCCCTGTCCTGAATAAATTACTAGAAAAAACTAGTCAATGACCAGCTCCATGCACACCTCAACAAAAACAATATCATCACGCCAGCCCAATCAGGTTTTAGGACCCTGAACACTCTGGCTGCCACAGTGAAGGTTACGAATGACTGGCTTTCTGCCTCAAACCAGAAACTCACAAACATTATTATTTTTCTTGACCTCAGCAAAGCCTCTGATACAGCACACCATCAGATCCTGCTAAGCAAACTGTCTGAAACTGGTACTGGCTCCCATGCTTTGCATTGGTTCAAAAATTACCTAACCAGTACACAGTAGCAACTTACATTTGAAGGTCTTTCATCCTCTTTTTCTCCCATATTTAAGGGAGTCCTACATCAGTCTGTACTAGGTCTTTCTTGTTCATGATTTATACCAATTACTTTTCTCCCATATTTATGGCAGTCCTACAATGGTCTGTGCTAGGACCTTTCTTGTTCGTGATTTATACCAATGATCTGGGTGTTACTTTATGTTAACCTGCATTGCTATGCTGACAATATGACGGTACAATATGTAGCTACACACCTTAATTGCTACACTAACTGGCCTGCAGTAAACTTATGACACTCTACAAATCAGTCTGTTTGCCCCCAAACTTCTCAATGCCACAAAAACAAAATTCATGGTGTCTGCTCCTAGAAACAAGCAGCCACTAAGTACCACTGTTCCTAGCACTGCCACCCTACTGGGAGACAGTTTCGAGCAGGTGGATTCTTTTAAATATCTGGGGCTATGGTTGGGCACTACAGTATTATTCAGAATCCACACTGAAAACCTCTGTAAGAAGCTGTGCCCGAGGCTAGCTTTTTACTATAGAAACAAATATTGTTTCTTTGTCGAGTCAAAGAAAAGATCAGTTCAAGCCACGTTTTGGCCCCTTCTTCATTAAGACGATCTAGTTTATAGAGGTGCCACTGTGTCACAGCTAGCTAAACCAACATCCTGTACCACACAGCACGCTGATTCATATCTAGCTTGTCTGCAAGAACCCGTCACTGCACCCTCTATACCACTAGAAGGCTAAAAAAATCTCTATCTTTGGTCATATAAGGCACTTCATAATGCCTTGCCACCACGCAGCTCGTCCTTTTTCTGCAGATATTCTAGCCTATACAATCTGAGGACTAACAACATTATCCTCTTAGAGGTCCCTAGGCATCTACCAAACACACAAAAACTACTTTCAGTTGGTTTGTCCTATTTATTGGCTGGCAGTATAGCCTAGAGGTTACAGTAATGAACTGTGAATAACCTTGGTACATCCCGCAGACAGACCTGGGTTTGATTCACACAACCTCCACTTGCATACTGTGTGGCTCTGAGCAAGTCACTTAAGCTCCCCAGTGCTCCTGGGTCACCCCTGAAAGCAGCCACTTGTGCCTAGTGGGCCTTACCCAGTTACCAAAAAATAAAATATAGATATATATATATATTCATTGGGTAGCCTCAATTCATTTAAAGGATAGAAAGTCATTGCATGTGTAACCCCTAGGTGGCACTATCCCAAGGGCTACTACCTCTGCCTGCTTGGCTAGTAGCAGGTTAAGGGGCCTGAGTTCTGAAATGGGTGCCTCCACCCGGAGGTCAAGGTTGTTAGTGGTCAAGCTAACCTGGGCACAGACGTCTGGGACACCGTAACCCCCCTCTTTCCTTATTAGTGGACGGAACAATACACAATAATCACTTTCACAATACCCCTGATACACCACACAAGTACCCACACTGTTTGCACTTACCTCCAGGGCTTTCCTCTTGCTCAGCCCTGGGGACCCCCTGTAAAACAAGGTTATACACAGCAAATAACAGCAGTACTCTTGCACAAACTGGAACCACAGTCAGGGTAAATGCAAAAAAGACTTAGATCTGATTTATTTGAGGGACTTGAACAAGGGAGTGGCGTAATCAGGTTAATTTGCTTAAAGGCTCTATCAATCAAAAAGTTATGCATTCATACACTCTGGGTACCCAGGTGGAGAATGGTGGACTAGCCAGGAACATTGCAGCTGGTTGGGACCCCGTGATGGAAGAAAACAACATGCACAACACACACACTATTTGTAATCCGGAGCCAGAGGGCTCAGTTCGTGAAAAGAAAACAACAAGACAATCAGATGACACACTTTTAGATTAGGCTGTTATTGCAGGGAGCTACCCTGATGATTACTCACGATACCAAAGACTGTACACAGGCTGGACAAAAATCAAGACCGCAGGTGGTTAATCTGGAGTGCCAGGAGAAGCAGGGTCCACACGATTCACCGAGGCATCGTTTCTGTTCAAGCGTGGAGCAGGGGGCTGATCCCCAGGCAGGTCTCTCGTCGGTGGCTTTCTCTGTGCAGTGGGGTAGTCTGGCAGGGCCAGCGTGGCATGGCCCAGGCCGAATGGAGATGAACGCAGATTCAGTCCGATTAGGGTGGATAAAGCTTCCAGCAAGCAGAACACAGTTCACACAGTGGGGAACCAAATCACGACCCACTTTCAATACACAGCACATTTACATGTAAGGAAATTCTACTGTACCAGGCAAACCACTCTCCGGTCACGATCGCAAAGTCTCTGCACAAACCGGGAATTCAAAAGCAGCTGGAAATCCTGACAGGCCGATCGCATTCAGCAAAATCTTTGGTCTTCTTTAGGTATGAAGCCTGGTAAAAAATCAGTGGCTTACTTCATTCTCACAAACTTGGATTTAGTCCGAAATAATTCCCTTCTCTCCCTCTCAGGGGCAGCAGGCAGACATGCAGGCCACAACTCAGGCCTTTCCACAATTCTCCCGCATGAAACTACTCAGACGGCTGCTTGACTGTCTCAAGCATGTTGCTTCTTCAGCTCCCAACTTAGATCTGACTCAACTGCCAGCAAGCCTGGGAAATTCCCAAGATCTAAAAGGTTCGGGTTGGCTTATCCTCCTGTCAGTCACAACAAAGGCTCCCCCTTCAGGTGCAAAAAAGCGCAAAAAGCCCAAAACTACAATTCCTACAGATTTTGACTCCAGGCAGCTCCTGTAGTCCGGCTCCATTTTAGGTCCCACCAGTACTGATTGATCCAATTCGCAGTCCAGGACCAATATAGTGGAGATAAACAAAACAGTCGTTGCTGCAAAAAAGGCAGGTTAGAAAAACTACATTATCATTATCACTGTAAATGATTTTTTAGCAAATAGTTACATCTTTCAACAGAGCTCCCTCTCAGATTACTTATGACTGCAATCCAGGCAGCTCTTAAAGAGACAGTCCACAGAGGCTATACAGGCACTCTCTGGCAATCACATTTAAACTGCTAAAACGCAGGACACCAGCCTGGCAGTGAGCATTTAGGCAAGCTCGAGGAAGACTTTTCGGGAACCCCCATTTGTAGGGGGGGTTACACATGGACAAATGCACTTGTCAGTAGAGTTCACTGATTTTTTGGTTGCACTCCATGATCTTATGTATTCCACTTCTGTCTCACTGCATTTCATCCTCTGTAAAGTGCTATATATCACGCTTTGTACATTACGTGTAATTGCTGCTCCTGAATTCTGTAACCTGTTATGCAATACCTATGTTTGTTTCTCTGTACTGCTGACCATCTTAATCAGGACCTCCTTTATTTATTATTTTATTTATTTAGTGATTCAGAGAAGACCTTTGAGCACAAGCTCTTTTACAAAGGTTCCACTTCATAGATTGCAAAACAAAGTACAATAGGAGAAAGCAAAGGTACATTATAATGAACGATACAACTTGGATTCAGAACTTACAGAATAACTCAAAACACAGGTACAAGTTAAAATAACAAGAAAAACACTTTATGAGGATGGGGTGGAATAAGCAGCCACAAAGTGAGTTGTCAGTAGTTCAGAGGGACGGGGATAGCTGGCAGTGGGGTGAAGAAAGGAGGTACGGGAGAGAAGTATGTACTGCGGTGGAGGTGAAGGGTTGGGGAAGAAGGGCAATAAGGTATAGGGAGAAATGGTGGGGTGAGGGAAGGCTGAGCGGAGAGGACATGCTAGAGTAAAATGGTGGAGTGTGAGGGGGCCTGGTCAGGCAGCATGCATTAGTAGCGACTGTTAGGGAAACTCACAGGACTGTGAGTTGGGGAAGGGGATGGTGGGTGCCAAAAGAGCATGACGCAAATGGATTGCTCATTAATGAGCACTGCACAAAGCAGCTTTTCCTGGTAAAACAAATAAATACAAACAAAAAAATACAGTTCTTCTATGTAAGCTTACTTGCAAGTGCCAGAGCCTGAGGTGCATGGGTATTAGCCACTGTCCCACTGCAGTTGCAGCTGCAACATCTATTTTCACATCTTGCCCTCTCATCCATTTTAGAATGGCCTCCATTTTGACGTCAACAGCTTAAATGGAAAGTAGGTGTGACAGAGGGTCGACGGCCATGCTCAGAGGCTGTGTGTCTGCATAGCATGACTAACAGCCTATCCAGATGTTGAAGGCTATGGCTTTGAGTACCCTCCAGCAGCATTCTTCAGTTGCACCATCTGAAATACCTCAATATTCAGCGGCAGAAGGTCAAGCTCTACCTGATGGTAGCAAAACAGCTCACTCTTCTCCAACAAATATTTAGTTTAAAGTAGCTAAAAGCCTTGAAAAGCAGGGCTTAATGAAAAAGTGTCCTGTGGGCAGCAGAACTCAGCAGCACCCCCCCCCCCCACCGACCACCACCAATACCAGTAAAACAACATAGATACATATTTGGCAAGTTCCCTAGCCTGTTTACCAGCACTTTGGAATGGACACCGATCAACGCCCCCACAACACCAACTGTCAGACACTTAAAATGTAAATTTTGGTTTCTTTGTTCTCTACCAGCCCTGAATGCAGCCCCACAATTCCCACCTTATTTATTCCATTCTATTCAAAGTCATCCCCTTTGCTGATGTTCTGAAACACTCAAGAGAATCCGTATTACCTCCCTCAAATGTGTAATCCCACAAAAACGTATATCCTTATCTTGCCCATCCCTTACAACTATTCCAAAACCTGCCCATGCTCCTCTCCCATGTTTCTGACTCTACCTTGCACCACTCTTATAATTTATACCTTTACTCACACACATACTTACCACTATACCCCTCCTAAAAATGTGTATCTTTATACCCCTCAAAAAAAACTCTGAATGCCTCCCTAAATCTGCACCCTCACCCTTGAAACCCTTTCAAAATTTGCTCTCCAGCCATGCACCTTCCGAAAACTGCACACTTACCCCTCACATCTCTCCAACAATTGGCACCCTGCCCCTACAACATTTGTAAATCATCCTTACTCCCCTTAGATTTGTGCCAATCTGCACACCTCCCAAATTAATACTCATACCACAGCTGGCCAAACATTTGTACCCCTACCCCACATCACTCCCAAAATGTGTACCTCCCCCTGTGCTACATGACAATACAGAGGATCTGCTGGTATTTACTGGTGCCAGTACACGGCGCACAAACTGACCTTTTTGTTCTGACAGACTAGGGAAAATTCCATGTTGTGTAAGCAAGTAACAAAACACAACAGGGTGTGGTTGCACCATAATACCCCCCCCCCACCGAGAGTGACACTTATAAATAGTAATTCCCACCTTCGGTAGCAGCTACAGTTCTGCTCTTTGTAGGGCTTGTATTGTTCCACAGCTTCCGCATATTGATCCACATATTTCTTCCAGCTGACATCTAAAGACAGAAAGAAAGCAGGCATTAGATAAAACTTTGTAGCTCACTCCACATTAAAATGGCTGAATGCTGAGTATAACAGTTCCTACAAGGTGGAAAGGACAACGGAGATGTCCTCATTTTTAGAGGTAAAGACAATAGGAGTCATACAGGTAAAGATGACAGGACAGCAGGTAGTGTTTCTGAAAGTTTACTTCTGTTTAGCTCTACACGTATTTTGTATGCATAAGCTTTCAAGAACATATGAACATAAGAACATACGAAAACGCCAGCAGAAACAGGCCTCACGGTCTTTTGAGTCTGCTTGATTGTGCAGCTAGCCCCTTGGTTTGTAGCTGCCCCACCCACCCTCCCCTTTAATAATTACCCCCCACTCTGCCCCATCCCTCTTAAAATCGGCTATCGTGTTACAGGCTATTACCTCCTCAGGCACAGTATTCCACTTATCCACCTCCCTCACTCTCTGTGAAATAATGTCTCCTGATTTCCCACCTCAATCTTCCCACCTCCAATCTCAGCTGGTGCCCCCTCGTGACCCTCCCCTTGTAATGTGGAAAATCCCTTCTGTTCTAGTCTTGTTTAACCCCTTTAAGTATTTAAAGGTTTCAATCATGTCCCCCCCCCATTCCTCCTCTCCTCTCCTCCAGGGAATACATGTTCAGCTCGCACAGCCTCTCCTCATAGGTGTATCCCTCTAATCCCTGGATCATCTTTGTCACCCTCCGCTGTACACCCTCCAACAATCTGATGTCCTTCTTCAGGAATGGGCAACAGTACTGCACGCAGTATTCCAGGTGCGGCCTGACCAGCGACCTGTATAGGGGCACGATCACCTCCCTATTTCTGAAGGAGATTCCCCTCACTGTACACCCCAACATCCTGTTGGCTTTTGCTGCTGCCTTCCTGCACTGCGCTGAGTTGTTCATACTCCCCGTTACAAGCACCCCTAGATCCTTTTCTTTCTCGTGCATTCCAGCTGTACCCCCCGCCCCAGCTGGTAGTTCCTCCCCTGGTTATTAGCCCCAAAGTGTAATTCCTTGCATTTTTGGCATTAAACCCCAACTGCCATTCACCTGACCAGTCCTGTAGTTTAGTCAGGTCCTCCTGTAGCCCCCTCCACCCTTCAATGTCATCTACCACAGCTCCCATCTTTGTGTCATCTGCGAAGAGACTGATCTTACTTTGGACCCAGTTAGAGATATCAGCTATGAATATCCCGAACAACATCGGTCCCAATACAGATCTCTGTGGCACCCCACTCGTCACATCCCTCAGTGATGAGTTCCACCACCACCACCCTTTGCTGCCTTCCCTTCAGCCAACTGGTGATCCAATTAACCGTCTTTGGTCCCACCTCTATATATTCCAGCCCCCCCCCCCCAGTCTCTCATGTGGCACGGAATCAAAGGCCTTGCTGAAATCCAAATACAGGGCCTTTGTCCAGTTCCCTGTCACGCAGTCGTAGTACTCAATCAGGTTTGTCTGGCAGGATCTACCCGAGACAAACCCATGCTGCTGACCGTCCTGGAGACCACTGTTCTCCAAGAAGATCACCAGCCTCTCTTTTAGGATCATCTCCATGAGTTTTCCCACAATTGATGTGAGGCTCACTGGTTTGTATTTGCCTGGTTCGTTCTTAGGACCACTTTTGTGAATGGACACCATATGGGCCATCCACCAGTCTTGTCGCATGCATCCTGTGTCCAAGGAGGTATTGAACAGGTCAGCCAGTGGTCATGCCAGGATCTTCGCTAGTTCCTTGAGTACCCTAGGGGTGAATACTGTCTGGACCCGGTGCCTTACTCCCCCTTCAGTGCTGTTAATCCTTTCAGCACCCTAACGTAGTAATCCTATATCAGTCACCCCTCCCACCGCCACTCCTCCTCCTCTCCCAGGAGGTGTCTGCCCCACTTTCTCTTTCATGAACACAGAGCACAAGTAATCATTAAGTGCTTCTGCCTGGTCTACCCCCTTCTTCACCCAGCCCCCGTCCTTCCTAATTCTCACAATCTGATCTTTGTTTTTCCGTTTTTCGCCGATGTAGCTGAAGAAGTTCTTTACTCCATTCTTAATGCTTGCGCCAATCTCAGTTCTCTGGAAGCCTGCAATGCTGCCTCTTTTTATGCAAGAGGCAGTATGACCTATTGGCTAAACAACTAGTTTGGGTAACCACGAGGTCACAGGATTCTATCCCTCCTGAGACAAATACTCAACGTATGACCGCTCACTGTTCCAGCCCACCAAGCTATAGAAATCAATAGAAACAGAACTCCACTGAAAAATGAGATGTTACCTGTCAGCTGAGCTATCCTTGCTAAAAAGGTTACAAAAAAAATAAAAATAACGATAAACAATAAATATAATATTTATTCTTTTGGAGGGTGCAAAATGCCCCTCCATCCCAAGCTAGAAGTATAGGGTTACAGTAATGAGCTGTGAATGGGCTTGGTGCACCTAGAAGACCAAGGTTTGAGTCCCACAACCTCCACTTGCATACTGTGTGACCTCCACCAAGTCACTTAACTGCCATGTGCTCCCAGGACACACCTGGAAAGGATCCATTGGAAACCATTGGAAATGAGTCCCTGACTCAATGGTGTATCCGTTTCTCATGAATCAAAGGGGCCACAAACCAAAAAAAACATGAACCGACCCCCCCCCCCATGTCCCTATTAGTCAAGCACTTTGATGTTTCGCTACGGCAAGCTTCCTCAGAGAACTCAAGCAAAACATCATTTCCGATTCACCCTCAGGTGGTTTTGTCTGGCAACCTAAGTCTGCCTTACCTTGTTACCATGCTGTGTTTGGTGTATGTCTTCACATGATTTTAAACTTTGTCATAATAAAATGTGGTAACCTTATGCATAGCAATGACTTCAGCAAGTTTTTAGCACAGAGTGCTTGACTAGCAGAGATATGGAGGAGGTTGAAGCATTCTGGAGGGAGGGGGGTTGTGGCAATTGTTGCTGTAAAGTTGCACGACTACACCCCGCACACTGGAGCGGCAACCCACATAAACAGGAATTTCTCGTGCAAAAAAATGTATTATTATTAATACACCCTCCTCCACTCTGGCTGCTACACTTTGACCTCTCAATGGGGGGAGGGGGGATGAGAATACTGGGCCATGCACACCCTGCTCCCCAGTAGCCAAGTGCCTCACCTCTCTAACTCATACAGCCACAACCACACAAACCTGTTATCTGCCAGAGTCACCACCATGCACCACCAGACAACCATTAACATTTAGTCAGTTTACCTTTGACACATGGAATCAATTAACACAAAGATATGAAATCACTGGACCACTGAGCTCTTTACCCCAGCAGTTCCAAGAGATTCTCCTGTCACCCTTTCTCTTCAAAGTACCAGTCACATCTAAGCTTGAAGGTAGTTTCAGAGACAGCTGCTATTACCTTCAAATGATTGATCACTGTCTATGGAAAATGAAACAAAAAGGTTGTAGCATGACTTAGTATCAAACGTGACTCATAGAGTAATTTCACTAGCATGCTTAACCCAGCATTTGGAATTTGCTGTGCACTGTTGAATGCTGTTCTGATTTTTAATGAATGTGTAAACTAGGAAAACATAAACTGAACTTACTAGCTCAAATGGGCAGACTGAGTGGGCCATAGTCCCTTATCTGCCGACACTGTCTATGTATCTATGTAAATTCTTAAGGAAATTATTTAAGAAAATTATTTTACTTATTTTTATCAAGTGCTGGGTTAATTATATAAAAACAGTGCATGCAAATCTGCGGGGTCTGTGGGGAAAGGTATGTATGTTTGCCGACAATATGAAGATCTGCAGTAATAGGGTCGATATGGAGTTGAAGGGGTGGAGAATATGATGGAGGATCTGGTTAGGCTGGAGGAGTGGTCCGAGAGGTGGCAGCTGCAGTTCAATACCAAGAAATGCAGGATTATGCACATAGGGCTTAAAAACCCAAAGGTAACATACTGGCTTTGGGGGGGGGTTGGAGGTGGCAGCACAGGAGAGGGATCTGGGGATCACTATCTCAGAAAGTCTGAAGGTCTGGAATCAGTGTAATAGAGCAGCTGGGCAGGCACTCAAAATGCTGGCATGTATTGGGAGGGGATTCACTAGCAGAAAGAGGGAGGTTCTCCAGCCACTATACAAAACCATGGTCAGGCCACACATGGAATATGGGGTCCAGTTCTGGAGGCCTTACTGGCAAGGGGACAAGGACAGGCTGGAAAGGGTCCAGAGAAGGGCAACCAAGATGGTGAGTGGGATGCAGGGGAAGTTGCATGAGGAAAGGTTGGGTGAACTGGGTCTGTACACACTGGAGGAGGGGAGGGAAGGGGGATATGGTGGAGACGTTCAAATACTTGAAGGGCATAAACAGGGTGAGGGTAGACAGCATCTTTACGATGAGTAAGAATAACTCCACTAGGGCATATCTGCTGAGGGGGCGGTTCCAGAGGGACATCAGGGGAGGTTTTCTCTGAGAGGAGGTACGGCCCTGGAATGAGCAGCCGGATTAGGTGGTAGGCGTGGATACGGTGGAGAAATTCAACAGAGCCTGGGATCTGCACATGGGCCTGATGGACAGGGGGCGGATCAGGAATGGGAAAAAAGGGGCCTCTTAGCGGGAGGGGGCTTACGGCAGACTGGATGGGCCATGAGGTCTTTTTCTGCTGTCAGATTTCTATGAGTATTAGTTGGTGGAATTAGTGTAGATCGCTTTCAATTGCTAATCCATTAAAACATTATTAAATTGCTGAACTTAGTTTGGTACTGTCTTGAATGGCACTGACATGCACTTTTTATGTGCTGAAATCCCCAAATTGATAAATCAACAGAGTTAAAGAGCTGCTGACGCCTCAAAGAAAACTTTGAAAAACATAATATTTAGTTACAATTCAGCGTGCATTCCATATGTATTCAATAGGCTTCTCCTCCTCATTACTCATTATTGAGAAATTTGCATGGAAACATGCTATATATCCCTTAGAGTTCATCTGTCTCCTTTGCTTATTCCCCGCATCTTGTCATAGTCCTCTGTTGTGACATTACAATCTGTTGCCATGGGAGTAATTGTGATGTCACAAGTAGAGCATTATGACCTCACGTAAGGAGAAAGCAACAGGAACAAATGAACTCTTCAGCAGCAAAGATCCCATTTTCAGGCAAATGGCCTCAGTAGTCAATAATGGGAATGAGGAATACAGAACTAATGTGAAATACAAGCTGAACTGTGTCTAAATAATATGTTTTGTTAAAGTTGTCCTAATGTCCAGCTGCTCTTGAAGTACAATGAATTGAAAAACTACTATTTTTCTAAATGTGTATTACGGGTTCATTGTGGTGTCAAGTGATGCAGTGGGGTGTATAATAGGGAGAGTTTTTCCTATGTGCTCCAAGCAAGCTTCCCAAAGATGAGAAAGGGTTCTTCAAAGTGCTGGGGCCTATTGTTGTGACGTGCGTTTGTACTAATAAAAGTTTATTTATTTAAAGTCATAAGTTTTTTATTCTCAACTGAAATCACCCACTATGGGCATCTGCTCAATCTTTTGAACTAAAAAGCTTAAATATTATATGCTTTTATAGTTTATACTCACAGGTTAAAAATTAATTTTCCCAACCACAAGCCTCACAGACGTTCTACCAACCCATGGGTCACCTTATTTCTCCCTTTACTGTCTCTTATGCTTATTCTTTTGCTTTTCCTCTCACACCCTCTCCATTCCTCTGCTTCCCATCCTGAGTTCTCCAATGCCCTTGTATCTTTCTCTTTTTTTTTTTTCCTGCCTCTGCCATTCTGAAACCCAACCATTCACTTCTTGAAGTGCCAAGTTCAGTATTTCAGACAACCTAATGTTAATTTCACAGCACTGCTAGTTCAGGAAGTGTGCTGGTGTGATTCTTCAAAGTGTCAGTAGCGGGAGGCCTCAAATCGCCTCTGACAGCACAGGGAAAACCTTGAAAAACATAGTACTTGCACAGAGTTCAACTTCAAATTCAGATACTTCCGGGATTTTCTGTCCCTTCCCTTATTTATTATGGAGGACAACTGTGTGATTAATCATTTCTAATATATGGATGGTCACTTTTCCCCACAGGGCAATGGTTACGCATCTAACTCCATAATACCATAATTGTGATGTCCTCATCTTGTAATACCATTGATGTGATGTCACAATGAAAATATTACAGGATCGAAAGTTTACAAAATCCCACTTGCAGCCCTGAGTCAGCTTTTACTGTACCCGATGAATAATGTAAGAACCAACTTGCACAAAGTACAGACTCTTACTGCAGTGCATAAAAGAGCACGTTTAGAAAGCATCAAGAATCAATGTTACAAAAACTAACATATATGGAACAATGTAACTTAGCTATAATTCCATCTTGAGGTTCTGGTGAACTTCACTCTTGTGGTTATCATGTCACCAGAACCTCTCAATAGAACTATAGCCTCATGATACATAATATTCTATTTATATACTTTTATTTATTTATTTTTTTAAGTCTAGGATTACAAAATACCTTTCAGCCGAGGCTCTTTTACAAAGGTTGCACGTCAGTAAGTACAGACAATAAAGAGCAAACAGGTTTCAAGGTACAGAATAACAAACAGTGACTTCAGTTGTCATAAATCATATTCATATCGACAGTACATAAAAATACTAGGAGCAAGAGGCAGGCAACAAAGAGAAAGGGTCTGAAAGAAGGAGAGGGAGTGGGTGGAGTAGGACTGAGTATAGCAGCCTAAGGGGCTTTGTCAGGACAGACACGGAGTAAGAGCAATTGATGGGCATTCGACTGACGAAGTGCTAGTAGAGAAAACAACAGCAGTCAGCAGAGACACTCGGCAACACCGCAGATAACATTGCTTATGCAGAGCAGTCACAGGTGCTAGTGCTTACTAGGGAGAGGCGGAGCTTAGCCTTGAAAGCACCCAGCATTGGTGAGGTAGAGATGTAACCAGTGAGACTGTCAGCCAGCTAGGAGCCCTATATGCAAAGAACTTTGGCCTTGAGACGTGCGACAGTGAGGGATTTGCAGGATTTGGGGCTTAGAGCTCCTGGTGCTGCAGTTGTTGATTTTGGGTTTGAGGAGGAAGCGGACTCCAGGGGGAGCCTTGCCCAACATTATTTTCTTTGCTGTGATGCAGGTTTGATACTTTATTTGGTTGTTCAGTTGCAACCGTGCAGTTTGGGAGTAGAGGTCACAAGTATGGGTGAGACGGTGGGCTCCAGTAACGAGTCGACAGGCTTCATTGAGTGACTCCTTGCATGGTGTTGATGGAGAGGTGATAATGTTTGTTTTTGTTGTGGGAGCTGCTGAAAATCATGGCCTTTGTTTTTTTCTAATTTAGGATCAGTTTGTGTTTTGAGAACCAGTTTTCGACTGTTGTGAAAGCCCGCTGGAGGTTTTCTTGTAGATGAATTGGATCATGGTGGGCGGCAAGGATGACTGCATCATCTGCGTAGAGTAAGATTTGTTCTGGACAGGAGTCTGGCAGTGTGTTCAAGAAAGGCTGAAGAGGAAGGAGCCCAGAATTGAACCCTGTGGGACACCGGACCGGACTGGTCTAGGATCTGAGAGCGTATCAGCAATTTTCACTCTTTGGGACCGGTTCTCTAAGTAGCTTTTGAACCAGTTCACAGAACTGGGTGAGAGCCCCGCAAGCCGAAGCTGGACAAGCAGGAGACGGTGGTTGACGGTATCAAAGGCTTTTGTCAAGTCAATGAAAGTAGACCCAGTTAGCTGACCATTGCCCAGTGTGTGGTGGATGACAACGGTAAATTCTAGTAAAGCCGTGGAGGTGCTATGACCTTTTCTAAAACCATGTTGCTGCTTGCACATGATGCTGTGTTTGTCCAGAAAGTCAGTAAGCTGATCTGCCACAATCCGTTCCAGAGCCTTGGAGAGTGGAGGTAAGATGGAGACTGGACAAAAGTTCTCATGTGCAGTTTTGACACCACTTTTATGTATAGGGGTTACAGTGGCAGATTTCCATATATCCGGGAACTGGCTAAGGAATATACGGATACGAATATATGGAGGAAAATATCTGGGGATATTTGACATGGTGCTGACCTTGACCATGGATTCTGTTTGAATTCTCTGGGACCAAAGACACCTGAAGCGATGTTTAGGCTTGCTCTCAATAGTAAAAATGATGCAGTACGGTATTATTGTTGTTGTCCGAAACCATAAAGAATACTCAGATGTGATTTTTACTGTTAGGAAGGAAAAGTTCATCACTCAATTTCAAAAGAACTACCTCATAGCTGTCAAGAGGCTCTTTAGATGTGTTTTCCCTAACACAGTGTTTTGTCACTGGTTTAGCTCCCGTATGTGGCACACAGTTTAGGTGTACCCACACATGAGAGCTCAGCACTATAATGAATGATGGGCAGACAGTGAAGGCATGGAGCATTCTGGAAAACCTCTCTGGCAATGCTGGAGAGAGAGAAAAGAATCCATGCAGGAGCATAAAACCACAGAACCATTTTGGCTCTCCATCCCCACAGTGGTTCAATGATGCCAGGACAGATCTGCTCTATGTGCATCCAGACTGCTATAGCCACAGCAGTGCAACAAGGTGAACTGTGAAAACACCTTTTGTGGCAAAGAAAAAATGGCCATATTCCTTCTAGACCACTTATGTTGCAGGAGGGGCAAAATATGAACAGTGTGACATTAATTATTTGTAAATTGATTTTTTAGTGGGTAGGGCTACCTGAACTGTGAAAATTAATTTCCAAGTGTGTCCTAGGGGATGGGTTACACAGACCTGTCTTACTGGCAAGGGGAATGTTTGCCATGACACCCTGGAAATTCCCCTACTCTTCCTGTGGGGGGCCTGGCTGACTTCCTGCCAGGAGGAGCCTGTGAAGGAGGGTGCAATGATATCTTGGGTGGAGGAGACTGCTTCCACCTCCCTAACCCAGAATAATTGTAACGCTTCCCAAACAACTCATGAAGTAGTGGTAGTGGCTATAACTATGGACATCTCTGAGTGTCAGTCTGCTGCAGGCATGGAAATATGATTCTGAAATGGTACCCGAGACTCCAGAATATGTGCTGGCAGAGTCCAAGTTGGTGAGGAGTACTGCCAGTCCAAGGTATGTTGGTAAATCCCTGGATAAGGCCCATAGCCAGGGACAGATGATGGTACCTATGCCCGAGGGAGGCACAAGCTCAACAGGACACCACCTGGGTGAGAAGCTGCAAGAGAAACAGATGGTGTAGCTTACACTAATCGCAGATGAGGAAGAAGAACAGAAAGAAAGAAAGAAAGGGAGAAAGAGAGAAACAAAGAAGGAAGGAAGGAAGGTAGGTAGGTGAGTTGAGGCAGTCATCCAGCCTTGGTACTAGCAAGCCAGTTTACCTGGAGAACTTGCAGCCAGTTCCAACAAGTGAAGTGGGAGATGAGAAGCATTCTCCAGCCTTGTTTAGGCCTATGGCCCCCTTGAAACCTGGCCTTGATGTCTGAAAAGTCAACTGTCAGGTGAAACAGTTCAGTAGCGACAGTTCCTCTGATCTCTGCTGCCAGTGATCAGCACACAGTATGGGAGATCAGGCTGACAGCCCACTGGGATCACAGCAGCAAGTTTTCAGTGTTGATGAGGCACTTCAGAAAGCAGGCTGGACCAAAAAGCCTGACAGATCTGGTTGGGACCCAGCGGGGTTTGTGTCTCCCAGTAATTTACTAGGGCTTGAACAGAGTGTACAACATATGAGTGAGCAACACATTCAGGCAAAATCAGCCCAAACACAGCCAGGTCCCACACCGTGCAAACAACACTCACATTTCCCCAAGAAGGAGGTTTCTGCCACTACAATTTCGTGCAGACAGGAAGCCTTTTGCAGGGAAGCGGCATTCATTCCGGAAACTCTGAGGACACACCCAAGGGTACTGCCAGTCTCCCAGATGCAAGACTTACATTAAGTGTAACTACAATATATAACAGGAGCATAATCAAGAAAATTGAAGGCAAACAGGGTAAAACATACATGCATTAGATACAATTGCTATAATATAGGCAAGGGAACTACTTTTTTTAAGTATAGAAACAGTGAACAGGAATGAGGGAAATAGACTACAAGGGCAACATGGGGAAATTAGGAAGAGGTACATGGACAGTGCCAGAATGGAGAAAAAAATCACGAATAAGGGAAACAGCAGAAGAAGTAGAGCGAACTGATATGGGAGGAGGAGACCAGAGTTTAGGAAAGCGATAAGAGGAAGCAGACTGACCAGCTGTAGATTTTCTAGAAGAAACAGAGAGGAAACGAGAAGTAGCATAGCGGAGGGAGTAGTTGGAAGAAGGGGAGAGGATAAGAGGGATGAAAGGTAGAAGGGAAGGGACCCGAACCAGAGTTTAGAAATAAAGAGGCACAATGAGAAAGGTGCCTAGCATCAAGGGAGGGGAGAGAAACAGCAGAGTAGAGTGAGCAATGGAAGAGATCAAGGAGTTATATTTTACCAAGGTCAGCTTAAGGCATGCTATCATTGTGGTGCAAGAACACATTTAAAACAGTGCTTGTGACACCGTTCGCTGTGGCCTCTGCACAGAAATGGGTCAGCTGAGTGCACACTGCACTAACAAAATAAATGCAATTTATACAAGGAGTATGACCACTCCTACAGAGCATGCCCATGGACTTTCCATAATAAAGAAGATCCCTTGGACCAGGCTGAGCTGGAGTTTTACGTAAACACAGCAAAGCACTGTGGCCCCAAAAAGAACTCCTATAAACTCCCAAGAGCCCCCCCAAGCCAGGGTCCCTGACTCTGAAACCCCAAGCATATATCTGCTGGAGAACGAGGACATGCCAGTTCCTCAAGTTCCAGATCCTCCTTTTGTAGACCCAGTTCTAATTTTTTCTCCCTAGAATCCAGAAACCTGGCCCATATAGCCAAGGTCTGATGGGGAAGGGAAGGATGTGATGGCAGTACCCAGCTCAAACCAGTCCCAGGACAGCCATCCCCCCGCCCCCATATGAGGCATCTACTACTGTGCTATTAGCTGTGACACTTGGCCATATGGTTATGATTATTGTATGATATTTGGTATTATAAATAAAACGGTCAGTGTATGAAATGTCAGTCTGTAAGATTTGGCCCTTTTAAATTACAAGGTGTCAGCAGCTGAAATCACAGGATGTATTACACTGACCAGGAGATCTCTATAATGTAATTAACTTACTTGAGAAATTGCATTTTAGGGCCTTTATATGACCTCATGCTTTTGAAGTTGGAAACTAAATATAGTTTATTACATCAGGACAGGACATCATTTAGCGGATTCCTGTTAAGTATCTCACACTTGGGTGATGGACTGCAGGGTTGTAAACCTCAAAGGAACTGGTTGATCAAAGACTCATAATTTGGGAAATGGGTTTTTGCTGATGTCACATTATTTAATATACCTCCTGATAGGAAATCAGGTCTGACATTTTATATTCTAAACGGAGGAGCTAGATGACTCACAAAAGGGGTGTGGAGACACAGTTTAAACTAATACTCGTGTCAAAAATGAATGTCATATCATCTTGGGACTTCAGAGAGACACAGCTCTCTGATCTAATTTTAAAACGCACTTCCAGAGGTAATACCTTATACAGTAAATATCTAAATGTACTGTGGTAGGAGTCTGTTCTGTAATTTTCCTTTTTTTTTCTTTTATGTGCTTGTGATGCTCTTTGATATTTGCTCTGTATTTTATCTCACTGTTTTTATCCATTTTTAGTAAACATTTTCTTTAAGATACTGCCTGGGTCTCCTCAGGCATTTTTTGCACGTTATTGCTGAACGGATATTAAGTCTGACACTGTTCCAAGGCTTGATGGTGTTACTAAGCTTGGTAAAAGGTAAGAATATTCCTAAGGTCTCTTCTAGAGTTTTAAGGGTTCAGTTTGGATACCTGGTTAGGTGCCCTTAGGCAAAAGATATACTGCATCCCCATGAAGAGAATATTATTGGAGCAGGTACATTTGGGTTCGCTAGCATAAGGTTCACAGTTTGAATCCCACCAGAACGTGAGACTAAAGGTGATTCAGACCCAAAAGCAGACAGGAGGGTTACTCTGTCTGTTACCTGTTCACACTATTGTGCTCTGAGGTTGGCACTGTGGGAGCAGAGGGCCTGACCTGCTGACTGCGTTTGTGACAGTACCTAGCAAAGAACAGCCCCCCCCCCCCGAGGCTGGAAGAAGTGGAAACTTCCACTTTGTGTTCAGACTCCCAAGAAAATGATCCTGAGATCCACTCCCACAACACACACACATACACACAAACACACACCTGACTCTGGTTACTGAAAACCTACAGAGGGTTACTAGCAGGAGCCAACTCAGGAGTCAGCTGAAATCCAGGCTTCAAAACCGGGAAGCAGTTCTCCTTGAGAACAGATTTCAAGCTTTAGCAGAATCTAAACACTGGGGTGATACAGGGGACGATTTGGACACATCCTCTGTATTTTCCTCACAGCCTGATCTCTTTTCGTGGACAGAAGGGACACCTCTTGAAAATCAGCCTACAAAAAAAGAAAAATTAGATCTTAGGCAGGTAAAGCGGGTAAAAAGAAATAATGGGGATGTGGAATGTTCTGTTGCTTCTCTTCTTCTGTGTCATGGGTAGTGAGTCAGGTCGCAGTTTCTCTGTTTCCTCTCTGAATATGAATAGCATTCTGAATCAGACACGCATGACTACAACATATAGTATCCTGCGTGATCCAAGACATAATATTAGTTTTCTCCAGGACGCCACACTGAGGTCACAGGCAAACACTGAAAAGCTCGAAGGGCATGGGTAGGTGGTCACTCATTCTATCAATTGACTAAGACAGTTGCTCAGGGGTGGGCGTTTTGTTTTCCTCATATGGTTGTAAGGTGGAAAGTCTATTAGATTTAATACCTGGGAGGGTATTATTACTAGATGTTTGTTCCCATGAAAAAAATCTTAGATTGATCAATCTATACAGGCACCAAACTAAAGCAGTGAGAGCAGAAATGTTAAGAGAGATGCACTGAAATTTAAATACCTGTAAATTTTCTTTCTCAGACGGCTGGTCTCCAGGCTTCCTTACGCCTGTGCTGTACCCCCTGATGCTGATCCACAGGCAGGAATCAGACCTCTGCAGCAGGGGATATCCAGCCCTCCACTTCCTGTTCTCCTCAGTTCTTCCTAAAGCAGTCCAATGTGATAATACTACGAGAACTCAGGAACAAAAAACAAGAATTTTAAGGCATATATTGCCATGAGGCCAGACAACTATATACATTCTGGGAGGAAATCTTACGCCCGGAGACCAGCTGTCAGAGAAAGAAAACTTACAGGTATTTAAATTTCAATTTCTCTCTCCTAAACTGGTCTCCGGGCTTCCTTACTCCTGGGATATACAAAAACAGTACGTCCCCAGATGTCCTGGGTGGGAAGAATGTCAACAGCCCTTAAGGGTTCACCGCCGCTTGAAACACTCTGCGGCCAAAGGATGCCTCTGCCGAGGACATCACCTCCAGTAAAAACATTTTTTTTTTTTCTTGCTAGAGTGTGTGAATGGATGATCAAAAGGCCACTCAGAGCGAGTGTGCTGTCGATGCTTCTCTGAATGACGCCCACGAAGGGGCCATGAGCTCTCACTGGGCCAGGCAAGTTACTCTGGCCTAATCCTAAGCTGTAGAGGTGATGGATAGAATCAGTCTGGCTATAGAACCTACTGAATCCTTGCTACCCCAAATTCTTTCCCCTTAGCTGGCATGAACACAGTTGAAGTTTTGCGAATAGCTTCCTCTCTCTTAATGTACATTTTTCTCCCTCTTCCCAGGCCTAGTGTATGAAATGTTCCATCCTTGTTGCTTTTAGAGAGTGGGCAGAAGGAAGGAAGAATGAACCCTTGATTGTAATTGAGGGGAGACATAACTTTACCAAACAAAAATTGAAACTGTTCTAGCCTGATGAACGAGCGTACAGCTCTTGGGCAAGCAATGCTTTTAGTTTGCTGAAACTCCTGGCTGGAGTAATAGCTTTGAGAAAAAAGGGGGGCAACCTTTATTTTGAGATGCAAGATGGATGCCTTGAGAGGCTCTAAAGGGGGTCTTGGTCACGGCCTTGAGAACCATATTAAGACTCCAAGGTGATAGCTTTGGTGGACTGAAAATGTTTTAATGCTGCTGCCTGAAGAACCACCATGCATGGGGATATGAACCCAACAATTCCTCAGGGTTCGTCAGGAGTTCGCCCAGTGCAGAAACTCTAATTTGTAAGGTGGCTGGTTGCAGCCCTTTGTCCATTTGTCTTAAAGGAACTGTAGTAGTACAGGCAATTATATTGTGTCGTTCTGTATGTGTCTGGAATGAAGCCATTATCGAAATTTCCTCCGGATTCTATAATGCACTTTGGAGGAAGAAGAGACACACGAGTTCCCCATCATGTCAATAGCAGGAGCTGTGCTGCATAGCTCCTTGAAAGTTTTTCCACTCACTTTCCAGGCCTAGAGAGAGATCAGTTGTTAAAATGGGATGCAGAACAGGACATTGATGGAGAATGCCCAGGCTGAACCTGAATGTTCAAGGTGGTCGCCCTGACCAATGAATGGGAAACAACCAAGTGCTGAAAAGCCATAAGGGACAGACTAGAATCATAATTGTCCTGTCCAAGGCCACTCTGTGGAGGACTCTTGATAGAGGCGGTATTGGAGGAAGGCATACAGGAGACCGAACTGATCCCAGTTAATGGGGAAAAGGTGTCTTGAACCACTGCTGGTTCATCCTTGACCAGGGAACAGAATTGCTTTACCCTGAAGTTCTGCTGACAGGCAAAAAGATCTGTTGAGTACTGCCCCACTATTCTATCTGAGTGTGGGAGGCACTGTCCTTCAGCTGCGATCCCTTGGTCGACCCACCTTGCGACTGAATTATTCTGCTATGATATTTTCCTGTCCCGAAACAAACATCGCTCAGTGGTGGTCAACCCACTGAAAGAGAAGGGATTCCTTTAGCATCTTTGAGCTTCTCATTTCGCCCTGATGGTCGGTGTATGTCGGCATTGCCAGATTGTCAGTTGGAATCAGGCTATCCTGATTGAGGAATTGTTGTTCAGCGTGTCTCGGGGCATGGCCGACTGTTCCCCTCTCAGAAACGCTTATACTGTACCTTGTGTTCAACAGTTATCCCCTGCCCAGTGCCACCAGGTGATGCAGGTGAGTCCTTCCCAGCACCTAAGGCTTGCATTGGTCGTGATCCTGACTTAGTGCGGATGGCCTAACCTGTGGTCCTTCATGACCTCTGACCTCTGGGACCGTCCCTGGAAGAAGGGTCGTACTATGGTGCAGTGACCAGGGAGACCCCCAGACAGGATATGTAAACATGCCCCTGCAGCTCTGCTGAGACCAACTGATCTCCCGATGGAATTCTGCTGAGGATAGATGCAGGGGTACTCAACTGGAATGTCCCATGGTAGATGAATCTGATCAGACATTTTAGGACCATCCAGTTCTGAAACTCCAGATCAGTTTGGGACTATGATGAATCAACTGTAAATGTACTATGATGAATGGGCTGCAATTGCCCAATTACCTTTTGCGCCAGGACACTCACTGCTTGCTGCAGCCTGTAAGTGGCCTCTGAGTGTTTGAAGAGCCAACCGATTCTGTGCCGATAAGGGTGAGGGTACCACGTGCAGTGGGGAGGGGGGAGAGACCCTGCTTAAAACTGTCTGGCACCCCCTTGATCATGGCTATGCAAATCCATTCCTTGAGACAACTGGAAAGCTTGCCTCCTACTGATTATGGGTCTAGGGCCTTTACTGTGAGCTTTCTAGCGTCTGGTATGCTTCTTCCTCTGCTGGATGCAAGAGATGCATCCCCCGAGTATATATGGGTTTGAATACTCTGACTGGATCCCTGTGGCAAGGGTCCGTACCTGCTCCTGGATTGTGGTACTTCTGTTTTTTGTCGCCTCTCTGGAATCTTTAGAGACGGTCTGAATTGGAGATCTCCCTTATAGGAGGCATTCCCCTCGAGTGCCTTGGCGATCTGTTTGTCTGCCATGCCTGCAACCTTAAATATGCCGAGGTGCGGTGGGATAAAGCATGGCCCTTGCTGCGCATCTGGCAGCCTCCTTCTAGACCTAACTGAGAATGTGGAGAATAATCCTGAGCTGTAGTTGCTGCAGGGTGGCTTGTTTACGTTTGGCTCATCAGCCCTCTGGAATGGCAGGGCGGTAGCCCATGGAACTCCGGCTCATGCTGGAAACAGGTTGGCTGGGCTTGCTTACATCTGGCTCATTAGCACACTGGAATGCCAGGTCCGTGGCCCATGGCAGTGCGGCTCATGTTCAGAACAGATTGCATGCCACTGCTTCAAGGTAGGTTGCAGAGAGCTAAAAGCATGTTTCCAAGGGAAGGAGCCATGTTCGTATACCTTGGGTCCCACCAAGAATCCCAACCCCCCAGAGGTATAGATATAGATATATATATATATATATATATATATATATATATATATAGTGAAAGGGTCAAATTTTGCACCTTATAACTTTGCCACCGTTCAATAGATTTGCCTGAGATTTGGAAGGCATGATCAAGAACCATACATCTTGGGATCTGCCAACTTTTGTAGTGGTCGGATACACGGCTGTGGAGTTATTAAGTGAGACCTGCGCGCGCATTTACTGTTTTTGATGAATTCTTTGCTCGCGTCTACAGGTCGCACGGTTTGCTCGACTGGTCCAAAAACTTCAGGGAACATGCAGCTGGGGTCCCTGATGTGCCTTTTGAAGAGTTTGTGAAAAAATATTGAACAGTTCAAAAGTTATTAAAAAAAGAAGTTTCCATTATAAGTCAATGGGAAAAGTTAACAAAAAGTTCAACACTTTCGCAAATGCACTTTTTAGTGTCGCAAACAGCCCTACTAGCGTCACAAATCCACCATTTCTTTTTCAGTTACTGATCAGAAAAATGCTTGGCATTTAAAATTGGGACCCTCCAGGAACACAATTCTTTTTGTGTTCACCTAGTCGGACCCGGAGGATGCTAACCATATATTTATTTTGGGGTTAAACACCACAGAAAACATGTTTTTCAAATATCTGGAAAAAGTAGTGTTGCACTCACGACACTTCTGTGATTTCATTTGCAAAAGTGTCGTGATTTGCGACACTATTTTGCAAAACTATGCCCAAAATAACAGGAATTCTTTGCCATCCTGCTGGTCTATTGGGCGGAAATTTAGAGGGAAGACAGCCAACATGCCACAGATGTACCTTTTGGTGGTTTGGTGAAAAAATATTGGAGGGCTGCAAAGTTACAGCACTCCCCCATGGGGGGCTATATACAAAACTAGCCAGGAATGTCATAATTCATATGAAATTTTCATTTTTTTTCTATGTCATACGGTTCCTGAGATATAAGCAATTTAGTATTCCAAGTCCTCCTTTTCTGCTTCGAGGCCCATTATTATGCACATATTCTTTGTATTCACTGTCTTTTTCAATGCAGTTTTTGGGGAAAAGATGGGTGTTGTGCCCTTTCGTTACTGTGCCAGTTAGCATTTCCAGTTGCGTTTCCGTTACTGTTAGTGTCATCGTTCCCGTGTATGCCACCGTGTGTGTTACGGTTTGCATTTTTGTTTGCGCTTCTGTTTGCATTACTGTTACCATTTGCATTTCCATTACTGTATATGTTTTCGTTTTTTTTTTGTATTAGTCTGTGCATTGCCATTTGCGTTTGCGGTCAAACTTTCGTTTGTGTGCGTCTTTCATTTTGCATCATCGTCACTGTTACCATTACCACTGGTGTTTCCAATCGTGTTACCATGACTGTGCACATTACGGTTTGCGTTTCCGTACACGCTTGCGTTTGCATTTACGTTTCTGATTCCTTTGGCATTGCTGTTGCTGTTACCATTACCATTACCATTACCATTACCATTTATGTTTACAATTGCGGTACTGTGCCCGTGCACGTTATGGTTTGCGTTTCCATACTCGCTTCCATTTCTGTTTCCATTTCTGTTTCCTTTGGCATTATTGTTGCTGTTACCGTTACCATTTGCATTTACAATAGCGGTTCTGTGACCGTGTGCGTCATGGTTTGCGTTTCCGTACATGCTTGCGTTTTGGTTTCCATTTCTGTTTTCTTTGGCGTTATTGCTGCTGTTACCATTACCATTTACATTTCCAATTGCGGTACCGTGACTGTGCACATTACCAGTTGCGTTCCATAAGCGCGTGCGTTTGCATCTCCGTTTCCGTCACTGTTCGCTTTGGCGTCACTTTGCGCTTGCGTTTCTATTACCGTTAGCGTTACCATTTACGTTTGCATCACCATGTGCATAACCCTTTACGCTTGCATTTGCATTGCACTTACTGTTACTATGTCACAAAAAATCATGTGGTGGGAGTGAGGGGCCTGAAGGTCCACTCCCTGTCCATTCACTATTTATAGTCCTCATTCTCAAAAGAAGGAAATTCATGGCAAAAAATCCGTTTAATGCATCAGTTAGGGTTGTTCCAAAGTGACAAAAGCGAGAAAATTCGATGTTAGGGTTGAAAGCCCCCCCTTGCACCCCCCCACTCCGTCCCCGCAACCGGCATTGGGGTGTGCACTGGGGTCGTCAGTCCTAACTCTCACCCCATTCTCCTATACTTCACCACCTCAGCTTGTTTACACATGGTATGGGGTGAGAGTTAGGGCCGATGACCCCAATGCACACCTCGATGCCGGTTGGGATGGCGGAGTGGGGGGTGCAAGGGGGGTCTTTCAACTAACATCGAATTTCCTCGCTTTTGTCACTGTGGAACACCTAACTGGTGCATTAAACTGAGTTTATTGCCATGAAATAATATATATATATATATATATATATATATATATAAAAAATTTCTTTTGCTTGGCAGCGGCTGCCAGTCTGAGTACTGGATGGAGGTTTAGGAGTTGATAAGGTCCACCTCATGGGAGACTCCTCACTCCCGGCCTAATGACGTAAACTAGGTCAAACAAGGCTAAGTTTCTGGGTGGAGAGCTGGCTGGGCCGAAGCCTCACCCAGTAGCCCCTCCTTCCTCGGGGGGGAGGGGGACTAGCTGACCTTTGGCCGACTTGATTTGTCCCCCTTGGCAGTCCTGGATCTACGGCTAGTATACGACCTCTTCCTCTCCAGTGGTGCTGGGAAGGGGGACCCTCCAGTCTGAAGATTAGGCGTAGGTACAGGGGTGGGCTTCCCGTTATTAGGACTGGGGCCAGAAATAGGACTGCAGATTGCTCAGGGCCACTGCTCTCTCATATCTGGCAGGTGCTGCTCACTGAGACCTATCCATCTGTTGTGTATCGGACTGAGTCTATGATGGGGCTGCCTTCCTGGGGGTTCTCCATATCTGCAATTGGGCCCTGCGACCCGGTGAAGGCCATTAAAAGTGGAGATGAATCCCCCTAAGCAACCCTGGAAGGACAGTTCAAGACCATGTGCCCAATGGTCCTACTCCCCTTTTTTAAAGTGCACCCCCTCCTTGAAGGTTTTCTGTTGAAGTGCCAGAAACGCTGCTGACCCTTTAAGGGCAAGATACTGAGCTCCCCTTATTAAAACATTTGGGGGGGGTGCTGTTCCACATTGATCTACTGGTCTCAGGTAGTGGTCTAAGTATCCTGAAGCGCTGGTTCACTGAGCTCCCTTTATTAAAACATTTGGGGGGGACTGTTACACGTTGATTTGTGAGGATACACTGAAAAACCATGAGTGGCTAAGTGAGCAGGGTAGTCCCAACGTCAACGAGCGGCTGAGGAGACCGGCATGGCTGCCGTCGATGGAACAACACCCAGAAACTGCCCTTGTCAAGGGGATATATAAGAAAAGCACTCTGGTGCTATTGTTTTTATTGCCCCCTGTACGCGAGGTCTGCTCACTGAAGAGATGTCTGCTCTTCGTTTTATGACCCCTGTCGTCTGCTCCGAGTAGCGCTCCTCCTGTACTGCCGCGCTTGTCGACAAGCGAGAAAGAGAACATCAACGAGCGGCTTGACTAGTAGAGCAGGCCATCGTCGACTGGCAACTGAAGGGACCAAGTGCCCACCGTCGACGGGAGAAAACTCGGGGCTGCACCTGTGAAGACCGCTTTTCACAAAGGAATGCGGTTTTTGAGCCCCCAAACCCCTAAAGCTGCACTCTGAGCTTTACTAGGTGAGCAGGTCCCAGTCGACAAATGGCTGAGGATCCCAAAGCGCCAGTCTTCGATCGCATGAGCCGCTGAATTAGTTGATCGGGTAACCGTCGACAAGCGGCCGAGGAGCCCAAATTGCCAGTCGTCGGCAGGAAACACTCGGGGCTGCCCTTTGTAAAGGAATGACCTGGGAAGCCCTGCAGTGCCGATTTTGAGCCCCAAAACTGTACTGGGAGAGGACAGATTCAAGCTGCTGGTGTGAGGCCCATTCCAAAATCGCGGGGAAAAAAAACAGACCACAGAGAAATGGGGCCAGTCTGTGCAGCTTGCATGGCTGAGACTGGAGCCCACGCAGGAGCCATAAAAGACGTCTACCAATCCAAAGATAAATGAAATTGATGGACTTACAGTCTGTTGTCTTCAGCTCTGCCCTGTGGACAGAGCACTGCTTGCAGAGTACCTGCCAGTCTTGAGGCAGGAAGTAAACTGAGGAGAACAGGAAGTGGAGGGCTGGATGTCCCCTGTTGCAGAAGTCTGATTCCTGCCTGTGGATCAGCATCAGGAGGTACAGCCCAGGAGTAAGGAAGCCCGGAGACCAGCTTAGGAGAGAGACAACCCTATTTGTTTGCCACCAGAGGTATTATATGGGGAGGAGATTTTAACTATCGCTTGGCTCAGGACGACAGAGGAGCACAAACCAATAAGCTTTTCAGTGATGTGACCTGCTTATGTTTGTTTGTGTATTAGCTTAACAGGTAAGCACACTGGAAAATTAATTCCATTTACAGGTGCAACCCTCAATTAATACAACAGATACAATATACACAATTACACATATCGTACACAAAAACAGGAATGAAAATTCCACGTCAGAATTAACAATAAAATTTAATTAAAATATCCACATTCGGATAATATTGTTAAAATGCAATAGCAGAGCATGTGAAAAGGATTTAAAAGTTATTACATTTCTAACAATGAGCAGTATACTATTCCAATTACATGGAGCGAAATAAGCAAAAGCACACTGACCACCTGTAGTTCTCGTTAAAGGAAGCTTTAAAGTTATATTACCTGTCTTTTGTCAAGAATAAAAACCTAGGTCATGTTTCTGTAAATGTTTAGACAAACTAAAAGGGACACCAGATGTGATGATTCTGAAAGTAAATTTAGCCACAGAATATTTGAAATTCAAATGGACTGGTAACCAACCCATCTGCTTCAGAATCACACAATGGTGTGTGGTTATAGGAGCTGATAACAGGGTTCGAAATTGGCACCGCCCCCTAGCCAAATGCTGGTAGATTTTGTATTGAACTAGTAAGGTTTTCCTTTAACTAGCTCTGCCGGCTTGTACTGGAGAAAATATGTTTTAATAAGTACACCAGCTGGGCCAGTGGAAAAGTCTGTGGGGCTAGTAGATTTTCCAAGTCACTAACCCTGCTGGTTAATGGCTGAAAAACTTAATTTCAACCTCTGCAATAATGGAAACTACAAATAACTGTAACAATGCAGATTTCTTAGCTACTATACTAGATGAAGTATTATCTGTCATCAACGCAGCATAATTTACAATTGGAGCTAAGCACTGTTTTGCTATTACCATTCTAGATTCATTGGTAAAAAAGGACGTTAATCTGTATAATAATGGCACCTTGGCATGAACGTTAGAGGTCACCTTGGAAAAATGGGATTCAAAACTTAAATTAGGGTCTAGTAAAACACTTAAAGATTGAAAGGTGTCGACATTCTCATAACAAGTTCCTTCAAGTGATTTCACCTGCAGACTCTGCCCTCTTTTTCTGATCCTTGCTTTTGTACCAAAACTCATTGTTTTTGTTTTCAATTTATTCAAAACCATTTTACTAGAAATGAGCACTGCTATAAACTACACATTTCTTTTGTCAAAATATCATTCAAGTCAACAACAGTAGCTCCTTGAGTATAAATTACCACATCATCGACACATAACGTAAGCTGTACATCCCCCAACACTGTACAATTTCATCAAAGAACAGAGAAAACAAGACAGGGCCTAATGTGGAGCACTGAGGGACTCCGTAAGTTACAGGTGCAATATCAGAAACAACACCACCATATTTAACCCTCTGGTATCTACCCCTGAGATAATCCTCAAACCATCCCAGGGCAGACTGACCAACACCAAGAGATCCAAGCCTTTTAATTAAGAGCCCATGGTCAACCAAGTCGAATGCCTTTGTCAAGTCCATGAATGCAGCTCCAGTTAAACCCCCTTTCTCCATACCCTTTAGGACCGTGCCCGTGAACTCAACCAAGACAGTCTCCATCCCAAGGCCTTTCATGAACCCATGCTGACTCTAAGACAACAATCCCATTCTTTCAATAAATTCGATAAATTGATTATAAACTCTTGTTTCTTGGACCTTTGCCGAAACTGATAAAATAGATATAGGCCTGTAATTTCCAAAATCATGTACAGAGCCAGATTTGTGAACAGGAACAACAAATGAATGCTTCCAAATATCAGGAACCTACCCCTCTGTAAATGACAGATTAGAAAGAATACTGATGGGGTAATTAATTCCACATCAACATCTCTCATTAGACTGGGAACAAGCCCATCACATCCTCCAGAACTACCCCGTTTTATCTGCATTAGTAATTTTCTTACACCATTAGATGTAGTCATGCTTAAAACAGGTTAGCGCTCAAGCACATACAGCAGTTGCAGCTTTTGCCAATCACTCCAAAAGCGAACACACCCATAAAGGTTCTCTGCCTATTGTAAACTAGCTTTCTTACAAAGAGGAGAACCTTCCGCTCCTCAGGGGCTTATGGCACATGAACACCTCTATTTTGCAAAATTCCTCCATATACCAGAAACTGGATGATTTTTGTTGAAGCCCAAAATTCCCTGCTTACTATGTTTGATTCCCCACTAAAATGGCGAGAGAATTTTAAACTGAAATTACGCTCTTTCCTACAGTTCCATTCCAAAAGAGTAAAGAACCAATAATATCTTAAATACTTGGAGTTAAGAAACCGGATCCAAAGGTTGTTGACACTTGCCCATGAAACTAAAGGTGATCTCACAGCTCGTATCCAAAATTTAACACAAGAAATGGAGGGGGGAGGCTTAGCATTGAAGGACAGCAGATGCTCCTTAAATCGCCTCAGAGGGAGATTCCATTAATTTATATATAAAACTTTAACTTTTACCAATTCCAACTCCTAAAAACATTTTGGAAACGTTTTTGTACCTGGCCAGAATACTAAATTGGGGAAGCCGAGAAATGCTGCTGCAATAGGTGACTTTTTAACCCAAAGTCGTCTCCAACAAAATAATCAAGGCCACAGCAAAACAAGGCAGATTCTGACGTTGCCACATTGTGCAGCTCCAAAGTAACCTTATCAACAGTAAATGTGACTCTGGGATAGCTTGTTTGAATGATACAACAGCTGGACAAAAAAGTTTGATAATCTGACCCCCAAAATTGTCACACTGGAGACCAAGATGGTAAATCTGGAGCAAACAATGCAGAGAGGTGATGGCTCATCTCTCAAGATAAAAGGCACCACTACTGGCTTAGTCAAAGAAAACACTCTTTCATGTCGATGTTTAGAAACTTTACAAAATCAAGCCAGAAACAATTTAAGAGTGGTGGGTCTGCCTGAAGAGGTGGAAGAAGAAGACCCTCTTGAATTTGCCAGAGCACTCCTACCTCAAATTCTGAGATACAACAAGGCAGATTGGGGCCTCTCAATTGAAAAGGCATACCATCTTACACTGCACCACGCACCAGCAGACCAGATGATGCCCATTATGTTCTTGTACATCTGCACCGGAGTGAAGGACAGGGACAAGGCACTGGCAACAGCTCGGAGGCTGTGCTCTCTAAGGTACGGAGAAGCCGAACTGTCATTATTCCTGGGCCTCTCTTATAGCACAAGGCTTCATAGAAAAGCCTTTGACCAGGCATGGGGATCGCTCCATGCCTTGAAGGTACAACAGCAGTTGCTGACGCCAATGAAACTAAGACTGGTACAGAATGGGAATGTCCACTTTTATTTTTAATTTTTATTTTATTTAATGGTATCGGAATTGCAACCCTCTGAGTCAGAGACTCATTTACAAAGGCTCCACATCAAAGTACATAGCACAATGTGGACAGATATATAATAAGATACAACTGATGTATATAATACATGGTATATAACATTGCTATACAGGTAGTAGCTAAGGTTTTGACATTTACAGGTTTACACAAAGAAAACAAATACTTATAAACAAATGGCAATAATACAACAGAAAAAAGGTGCAGAACATATATAGGAGAGCCCCAGGGAAGGGGTCTTAGGCAGGGTAGGTGTCCCTGTTATAGGCAATTACAGCTGCGGGAGTTGAAGAGATGGTGCCGGAGAGCGGTTTTGAAGGGCCCAATCCTTCATTCAGAGGTGATGGCTGCAGGAAGGGAGTTAAACAAGGATGGGGCTCTATAGAGAAAAGACCTCTGGGCAAGGGAGGTCCTGACTCTGGGTACATGGACAGTGGGCTTTGAGGTGCTACAGGTGGAGAAAGTGGGGGGAGATGAGCAGATGATCGTGGACAGGCCCAGGGGGCCAAACCTGCTGCAATTTTCTTGGCGAAGAGGCATGACTGGCAGAGCAGCCTCTCATCAAAGTTGGGAACATTTGCCAAGGAGTACAGAGTGCAGGTGTGGGCAAGTATGTTGGAACCTGTGAGCAGCCAGCAGGCCTTGTTAAGCAACAGTTCGATTTTGTTGAGGGCGGTGTAATCCGTAGCCCCGTAGATCCGGAGGCCATAGTCGACAAGGGATAGGACTGAGGAGGTTATAGCCAGCCTCAGAGCTTGGGGGGGAGGTAGTCCCTGTGGCGGTAAAGTAGGCCAATTCATGAGTTGACAGCAGAGCAGAGAGTATGGATATGGTCGTGGAAGGAGAGAGCAGGGTCAAAAGTTATGCCAATGTATTTAAAGGCGCTAACTTGTTTGAGGGGAGGATTTTATTGGACAAAACTATAAGGGGGGAGTCTTTGTATTTATTTTGGCTGTGGGCAAAGAGCATGATCTTCATCTTCTTCAGGTTAAGTACAAGTCTGCGGTTAATAAACCAACTTTCAGCCTGGCTGAAGGAGTTTTGGAGAGCCAACTGAAGGCAGATGGGGTCCAAGTGAGATAAAAAAAGGACTGCATCATCGGCATAAAGGAGAACATTTCCCGGGCAGGTATTGTGGAGAGCATTTAGATATAGACTAAAGAGCAGGGGCCCCAGGATAGAGCCCTGAGGGACCCTAGAGCAGACTGGACGACTACTAGAGAAGGTACTATTAATTTTAACGCACTGTGAGCAGGAGGAGAGGTAGCTGGAAAACCAGGCATGGACACCCTGGGAGAAGCCTATCTGCAGGAGGGAGGATAGGAGGAGGGGATGGTTGACAGTATCGAAAGCTTTTGATAGGTCAATGAAAACCGTCCCGGCAAGGTGCCCCTTGTCGAGAGCTGAGTGTAAGTAACTAGAAAATATGATGAGGGCGGTGGTGGTGCTATGCCCACGGCAGAACCCATGTTGCTCCAAGCAAAGGAGGTTGTGAGTGGAGAGGTAGTCAGTGAGCTGATCAGATACTATCTTTTCTAAGGCCTTAGAGAGGGGGGGTAGGATGGATGTTGGCCTGTAATTCCCAGGAAGGTATGGTCAACACTTTTGTGTATGGGAGAAATGACTGCAGTTTTCCAGGCATGGGGGAACTGGCTGAGACAGAGAGAACGATTGAGAAGGTTGGTAAGGGGGGAGAGAACATCCAAGATCAGACAGAGAAGCTTGAGGTCCAGCGAGTCATTACTGTGGCTGGCGCCTTGTAGGGCTCTGAGGAGGTAGGGCTTGGCTTCATGTGGAGAGAGGGTGCGAAAGTAGAAAGGGGTGGGGAGGGGGACTAGGTCAAAGAAATTGGTGGAGAGCACATGCTGAGGTCTCAGAAGGCATCATTTAGGTTGTCAGCAATGTAATGCGGACCAGTAGTGATTGAGCCACTTATATTGAGTTGGGGGGGGGATTTGGATTTTCCATTTAGTTCCTCTATGTTGTCCCAGAATTTTCCGGCCGAGCCCCAGGAGGAGGCAAGTGTTGACCTACAATAGTCTGCTTTCGCTCTGCAAATGGCCCAGGTACATTTGTTTCTTGCAACATGGTAAGCTGCCTATCTATCGGCTTGCCAGAGTCAATGGCTGTATGCCAGAGGTTGTCCCGGATTCGCATTTGGTTGATTAGGGAAGGGGTGACGCAGGGGAGTCATGTTCTATAGTAGTGAGTTTGGAGGGGGGGGAGTAAAAGTGTCACAGGTTGAATTGAAGGAGTGGACAAAACAATTGAAGGCAGTGTCAATGTCTGGAGCTAGCTTAATAGGCGACCAGTCCCAGCAGGAGAGATGTTCTTTTAGTTGATCCAATTTGCTGGGTCGAAGACATCACCAAAGGAGAAATTTGGGTGTTGGTTTCTGTATCTTACAGAACCAGGAGAAGTTTGGGGGAATGGTCACTAAGGGCACTGGGCAGTACAATAGTGTCAGCAATTTTGTGGGGTCTGTTCAAGAGGATAACATCCAGCCGGGTGGCGGTTCCATTATTGATTTATTTATCTTATTTATTTAGTTTTTGTTGACCGGGTAAGTGCACTAGACAAATTCTGTCTATTTTAAGGCACAACACGGGGGAGGGGGATACAGATGAATGCCAACTGACCTTGAACCAGATTAAGCAGTTGGTGGTATTTTTAGTGAATGAGGGAAATTTGGCCAGGACACCGGGGAAATTCCCCTACTCTGCTTCCTGTAAGCAGAGGGGTCCCATTTTCATGTGGGACCAAGACGGCTGCCACTGGACATGCTGTGGAGGACATGGAGGTGTTGGAGGCAGTGGAGCTGGTCTCTTCCCCTGTCTCTGTTCTGAGAAAGACCCCATCTTCTATGCCTATTGTGCTGCAATCTACTGAATATGGTTCTTCTGTGCCTTTGGATACTTCCCCTGCTGCTGTTGTGGATACTCGTGTGCAGTATTTGCCTGTGGATCCTTCATTTATTCCTCAAACTGTGCTTACAACGTCTTCTAGCCCTGCTACTATGGATATACGTGAGTCTTCTCCTCCTGTTTCTATGGATGTAGATGTGTTACTTAAAATCGAGGAACAGCGTTATTTCACTGCTAGACAGCGTTTGTTAGCCCTTAAGCCTCAGTCTGGTTTTGTACCTGTTGCTACTGACTCACCGTCTGGGAAAGATTGTTTTACTGTCTTTTCTCCGATTCTGACACTTCCGCATTCTTTGCCTGTTACTACAGACCCTCCTCACTCCCTACTGCCTGTACTGACTGCACCTCTTGCTTTCTCCAGAAACAACTTCTGTACAGGTGCCTGCTTCTGCTCTCCCTGATGCCTTGCACACGACGGACTGGTCTGTTGAGCCGGCCCTGGAAGCGGCTGGGTGGGAGAAGGATCCTACCATTGAGACTTGGCGTTCTGGTTCTTCCCCGATCTGTACTAGGCCACCTGACAAACTGCTGGCCTCTCCTGTTTTGAAAGACTCTGCTGCTTCTCTTGATCTTTCTTTGCCAACTGAACTCCTTCTGACTCAGAACCCAACTTTGCAATTTGGTCCTGCTTCCTCGACGCCTCAAGAACAACGGACTCTTCAGGACCCTGAGTCTCGTCCAGTTCCTGCTACTTCTACTGCTTCGTCCCCTAAAACTTATGCTGCATGCTTCCAACTCCCTGTACATCAAGCTAAAAGACACAACGCTGTTCGGCTGCATTATTTGGGGGGCTTACCTGACTTTCCTGACCGATTTTTTGTAGGTCGCACTCTTTTGAAGGATTCTATGCAATTTGCTGCTTTTGAGATTCATGCCTTAATTCATGTTTCTTCAGAGTCTCATTTTGATATTAGTTTTAAAACTATCACTGGTTTAGAAAAGTTTTGGAGAAAATATCAGGAGCTTAAAACTTCTCCTTTATGGTCACCGTTTAATGCCATTCCCTTAACTAAACCTACTCAGAAAACTGTTACTATAGTGTTTCGTAACAAAGGTGTCAGTCTTAATGATATTACTGTCTGGTTAAAGCAAAGATGTACTGTCTTTTCTGACCCAGAGGCTATCTTTGATTCTGAGAATATCTGGACAGGTGGGTGGAGAGCGTGGGTTATGCTTCGCACTTCAGAGATTGGAATACAGCATCTCCCGAACAGCTTTATGCTTGGGAAAGACAAGGGAGTTCTTTTTTACCCCGGCCAGCCTAAAGCTTGCTACAGATGTGGCTCTCAGAATCATATAAGTAGTGTCTATGACAAGATTAAATGCTCTGTTTGTAGTAACATTGGCCATGCAGGTTCCCAACGTGTGGATAAACCTCTGTGCGTCCTTTGTGACGAATTAGGGCACACTTTCCAGACTTGTACTTGGGCAGCTCACAACTCCCCGACTCTTGCTGATGGGGAAAAACAACGTTTGATTATTACTGTCGCTAGCGTTCTCGTTTATCTGACACTCTTTCTAAACCTCAACGTGCCCTCCCTCACCCTGTTGTACCTGCTGTTGACCCCTTCTACTTTACACGAACGGTCTGCTCCTGTTTTGGAACCACAGACCTTTACTACAGCTCTCCCTCCCCCTTCCTCTGATCTTGCTATTTCTACCTCGGAAGAGGTCCCTATTCCTGTCTTGCCTAGTATTTCTGGGTCTTCCATGGACCCACCCGAACCTTTTGTTAGAGTTACACGAGGATCTAAGAAGGGGACTTCTCCTTCTTCTAAGGCCCTGAAATCCTCTACTGTGACTCATATGAATAAATTTGAGGTTTTACGCCACCCTCAGGACAACACGGACTCTGATACATGCTCTGTTCTTTCCTCCCACCCTGATGTGACTACGGAATCTGAAGTACCCGTTGATAATACTGGTTCTCAAAAAAGGAAAGCTAAGGCAAAACTGAAACATAGGGAAGGTACCCCTAGGAAAGGTAGGCTAAGGTGACTTTTGTGTTTTTGTTCTCACTTACCCGTTTCATGTCTTCTGCTTTCTCAGTGCATACTGGTAATGTTAACAGTATAAAGAAGCACGCTAAGAGAGATGCATTTTTTTCCTTTTTATCTGGCTTGACAGCTGGTCTCATCTTTTTGCAAGATGTACGTTTCCATGCTCTTCCAGAAATTTCCAGGGCCACTCGTGCCTGGACCTCTGGGCTCTCTTTTTGGTCCTTTGGACAGGACTCTTGTTCTGGTTTGGGTATTTTATTTAGTATACCTGATGTCACTGTTGTTAAACTGTTGGATGTCTACCCGGGTCGGCTTCAGTTGTTGGATATTTTGAATTCTTCTGTCCCTTTCCGGATCATTAATACTTACGCCCCTCAATTGAAATCCCACAGAACTGAACTACTGAAACTGATTCAACCCTATTTATACACAACAATGCATGTGATTTTTGGGGGTGATTTCAATTGTGGGTTGTCCACTAAAGATAAGTCTTCTACTTCAAAGACTACTAAGTTGTTTTGTGACACGAATTTTCTGAAACAATTGCTCCATTCCACAGGTTTACAGGATGCATATTTATCTTTTACGGGTCGGCATACTCCTACTTTTCACAAAGGCCCCCTTGCAACCCGTATTACATACTAACATACTATTTGCCAGCAGATTAGGCCTTATGGTCTATCGAGTCTGCTCGAACCTAGATCCTTAGTTGGGTGCCGAGACCCTCCCATCCCTTGTGCTCCAGAAACCCCTATCATCCATCCCCACCCCCCTGGGACAGGCCATCATCTGATACATCCACTTTCTGTGTCTGTCCCACCCTCTCTTGAAACCCTCCACTGTGGATCTCTGAACCAGCTCACCAGGCAGTGCATTCCAAGGGTCCACCACCCTCTCAGTGAAAAACCTCCTACTCTTTCCCCCTCACCCTTCCACCTTCCAACTTCAAACCATGTCCTCTGGTGATACCTCCCTGCTTTAGTCTAAAGATCCCATCCATGTTTACCCTATTTATTCCCTTGAGGCACTTGAAGACCTCAATCATGTCCCCCTGTCTCCTCTCCTCCAATGAAAACAGGCAGAGCTCTCAAGTCTGTCCTCGTAAGTCAAATCCCCAGCCTCGTGATCATCTTTTGTTGCCCTCCTCTGTACCCTCTCCAGGAGCTGTATGTCCCTCTTCAAGTGTGGTCTCCAGTACTGTACACAGTACTCAAGGTGTGGTCTAACCAGTCCATTGTACAGCGGCAGAATCACTTCCTTGCTCCTAGAGGTGATCCCCTTGCGTGCATCCCAACATCCTGTTTGCCTTGCTAGCTGCCTCCTGCACTGCTCAGAGTTATTCATACATGTATCCACCATGACCCCTAGGTCTTTTCCCCTGTTGAGGCTTCCAGCACCTCCCTCCCAGGGTGTACCTGTGTTTGGGTTTCCCGACCAAGATGCAACACCTTGCACTGGCGATATTGAAATTTAATTTCCATGTGGAGCCCAGCTTTCCAGGGTGTCCAGGTCCCTTGCAGGGCCAACCTCCCTCTTCTCCCTCAACTACTGCTCCCATCTTGGGTCATCACTGAAGAGACTCATTTCACACCTATACCATCCCTGATGTCCGATATGTATGCATTAAACAGGATTGGACCCAGGACCGAGCCCTGTGGTACCCCACTACCAACCTCTGTAGGGTTCAAGAGCTCCCCACAGACCACTAACCTCTCTGAGTGCGTCCAGCTATCCAGTTTTCAATCCATCTGACCATCAAAGGGCCTACTCCTAACCCCATCAGTTTCTCCACCAGACCATTGTGAGGGACAGAGTCAACACTCTTGCTGAAGTCCAAGAATAATACATCCACAGGCTTACCCCTGTCCAGTTCTGATGTTACCCATTCATAGAACTCCCAAGTTGGTTTGACATGATCTACCTGGCACAAACCCATGCTGCCGACTATCCAGACCTCCCACCTCCTCCAAGTAAACCCCAATCATTCCTTTAGTATACTCTCCATTAATTTTCCCACCACCGAGGTTAAACTGATGGGTCTATAGTTTCCTGGTACTTCTTCGACCCCCCTTGGATTGGTACCACATGTGCCTCTCTCGCCAATCCCTAGGTACCCCCCTGTCTCAAGTGACCTGCTGAAAAGTCCGCCAGGGGTGCAGCCAGTATGTCCGCCAATTCCCATAGTACTCTCGGATGAATGCCATCCGCCCAGGAGATTTGTCTTTCTTTAGGCCTTGAGGGCAAACCACACTTTTGGCGGGATGGCATCATCCATCCCTCCACCTTACTGGTCTTTTTATCCTTATCCAGATGTGACACCCCTGGGGATTCCTTTCCTCCTTTTGCTCCATTTCTGTTGCTCCTGATCCCACTCCCTGCCTTCTATCCCTTTGTGCCTTGCTTTGTAGATATCCCATCCCCTTCCCTAGTGAACACAGAGGCAAAGTACTCGTTAAATACCTCTGCCTGGTCCCTCGCCTCTTCCACCCACCCTCCTTCTGATCTCAATCTGCTGAGATGGCCCTTAGTTTTTCTCCGCTCCCCAATGTACCGGAAGAACCCCTTTTCCCCTCCATGTATCCCCTGTGCCAGCCGTTGCTCTTTACTGGACTTTGCTCCCCTCACCATACGGGTGACTTTTCTAGATGCAAGCTGGTACATTTCCTTATCCCTATCCCCTCTTGTTGTTTTATATTTTTTGTAAGCCGCCTTCTTTTCTCTGACTGCTACCTGGACCTCACTGGACCACCAGCATGGTTTATGTGACCTTGCTCCCCACGTTTCAACTTAGCGCAGATCCTGACTGCCTCATGAAGTCCCTGTTTTATGACCTCCATCTCCTTTCCACACTTGTCGTTGAGGTAATCCCCTTCAAGTGATCCTTGAGAATATTTCCCATGCCCATAAAGTCTGCCCCCTGAAGTCCACTGCCAGTGTCCTAGATCTCACCCCACTCCCCAATGCTTATTTGAAACCAGACAGTGTTGTGGTCACTCCCAGTCAGGGGTCCTGTACAACCATGTCCCTTACCAGATCCCCATCTGCCAGAACCACATCCAGGACATGCCCCTCCCTTGTGGCTCCATCACATGCTGTGTTAAGAACACATCCTGGAAGCCATCCAGCAGCCTCTGCTCCTTGGCCACCTTAGGGACATGGTTCCCAGTTTGTACCTGGCATATTAAGGTCCCCATCAACACCACTCCTTCCTTTTGGACCACACTGGGCAATGATGTTGTCCAGCAAACCATCTCTAGAACCTCACTCATCCCGGGGCCTATAGCTACTCCCAGCTTGACCTTATCTCCCTGCTGGGGATCGTAAGGTGACCCATAAGGCCTCCACGTTTCTCTGCCTCTTCTACCATAGCAATTTCTATGTCATCTCTAATGAACATAGCCACTCCACCCCCTCTGCCCTCCTTTCTATCCTTCCTAAGCATAGTGTACCCCCGTACATTTAGGTCCCAGTCATGGTTTTTGTTGGCCCACGTTTCCGTGACTGCCACCACATCCACCCCCTCGAACAGCATGGCCTGGAACTCTGGCAACTTGTTTCCCAAGCTCCTGGCATTTACTAACACTAACCCCCACCCCTTATCCCTGATCCTCTTTGTCGAACCCCACCCAGATTCCTTATACTTCCATCCTCCCCCTGCTCCTCCTGAAACCTCCACCTCCAGTCTGTTCCCCCTCCCCTTGGGCTTGAGGCTACTCCCTCATCTGGAGGGAGGGCTTCTGTCAGCCCTCCCTTATCCCTTCCCCCTTCAAGTTTAAACCCCACCTTTCTTGTATGTAGTCAGCCATCCCCTGTTTAAGGACTTCCTTCCCTAATGGGGCAAGATAAAACCTGTCCTTGGCATATAGTCCCTTATCCTCCCAAACTCCATTCTAGTTCCCTAACACCCCCAACCCATTCTCTTCACCCCACTTCCTGAGCCATTCATTAACCTCTGTGAGCTTCATTTTTTTTCTCCACTGAGGCCTTTGGTACTGGCAATATCTCCGAAAAGGAAATGTTGCATCCATTATCCCGACAGACTCTGGCAAGTTCTTGGAACCTTGCTTGGATTTCCATAATGCTATTTCCCTCTAGATCATTAGTTCCCAAATGCACCAGGAAATCCGGTTTCCCTCCACAATCCCTAACCATTTCATACACCATGAACTTTGCTCTGTGCACTGTCAGCCCAGAGATACTCACTACCTTCACCTGGCTATGGCATCCACCCCCTGTCCCTCCCAATGGATACCCTTAATCCATCGAGTCTCCCAGTAACAGAACCTTAACACCGCCATCATCCTTATGGTTACCTCGCTATGCCCTCAGCCCCCCACTTTATTCATGATCGCAATTTCATGGGAGTCTTCCTGCCTTATTAGAGACCCCTTGTCACCCTCCCTTTCTGCCTCCCTTGCTATTTTGCCCACTTAACTCAAACCCCCTCTGAATAGGTGTCCCCTTTAACCCTCTCTTATCTGAACCATTTATCCTGGCCCTGATGGTTTCCCCTTCCCCCGCACCACCATCCCCCCCTTTGTAATAGTACCCCTGTCTCCAGAGGCTCTCCGTTGGTCCACTTTAGCTAGGGCCCCATCCTTGGTACTGACCTCCCTGCTGAAGGGGGGCTCCTCTCCCATCTCCTTGTCTCCCAGTTTCTCTCCAATCATGCTCTCCTCCCTCATGTCTGGAATATGTTGCATCTCCCCCATTTTTTTTTTTTATTTCATCCCACCTCCAACTTTCTGATGCTGTAATTCAAGTTGCAGAATTTTCGGATCATAATTTATTATCTATTTCTTTAGGCCCTTCCTTGACATCTCGTTTTGGCCCTGGCATTTGGAAACTGAATGCATCCCTGTTATCTGATTCACGTTTGTTAAGTCACTTAACTGAGTATATTCATAATCGAAAGACTGTATTTTTTTTATATGATGCCCCCTGGGATTGGTGGCGGGATACGAAATCTGGACTCCGAACTTTATTTAAAAATTTTAGTACACATCATCGTGATTCATTGTATTTCCTTTATCACACTAACAGACGACGACTTCAAAAATTACTTACTTTATCTCATGAAACTGGCCATGATTTTTCCACCCAAATAAGTACTCTTAAGGAGCGCATGATGGATTATCACCTTCTGAAGGCTACTTCTGTTCAGCATCAATAGCGTTTGGGACCTCTGGTACCCGTGACAAAGTATGTCCATATGCTTCCTATTAAGTGAACAGTAGAGTGAAACCTTTACTACGCTGTTTGATGACAGTTTCACTGAGCTCACTGATATTTTGGATATCAGGCACCGTGTTACCTGTTATACACAAAACTGTTTGGTCCCATGCCCCCATCTGCATCCATAATGGACTACTTTTCCTTTTACAATTTCCTGATGTACCTTCTTCTATTGTAGATATGTTAGATACTGAGATACAAGCACATGAAATTGAAGCAGTAATCAAGTCTTTACGTCCAAGAGTGACACCGGGCCTGGATGGTCTCTCCAGTGAGATGTATAGATTGTTTTCTGCTGACCTGAGTTCTGAATTGGCTACAGTTTATAATTCTATTCTACAGTGCAAACATTTTCCTTTAGACTTTAACATGGGTTGTTTATTTTACTTACATAAAAAAGGGTATATAAGATTGCTCTCCAATTGGAGACCTTTATGCCTCTTAAATACTGATTTTAAAATATTGACCAACATTTTGGCCCTAAGACTTTCTAAATTGGCCATATATGTGATTTCTACTGCACAATCTTGCAGTGTCCCTGGGAGATGTATACAGGGCCATCTAATTTTACTTAGAGAAATGACTGAACGTGGAAATTCTAATGTTTTACATGGTTTCATATTCTCACTGGACCAACGGCAGGCTTTTGATTCTGTACATCATGATTTTTATGGTCTACTCTTGATATTATAAAGTACCTGATTATACCTGACTAGACTCAGTTGCTATATCGGTCTGCGGCTGTTGTCCTATTGGTCCAATGGATGGAAGGCTCTATGCTTCTCTACAAAAGGGATTAGACAGGGCTGTCCCTTAGTCCACTTTATATGTTTTTTTGGATCCCTTACTTCATTCTAGTAATTGGCCCCAACAAGTATGCCACTTCCCTCCAGCCCCATATTCGTGTTGGCCTATGCAGACTATATGATTTTCATGGTGGCTAATGTTGCCTCCGTGCGTTCTGCATTATGGCATTGTTCCAAGTTTAGAGGTTTATGGCGCGGCCCTTAATCTTGATAAATGTGTAGGCCGTAGATTAGGTTCCCCTTTTGTAGATGAGTCTTCTGTTGACATTAGACTTTGTGATGACCCTATCAGGATTTTGGGCATTTTATACAGTAATGGTCCTTTAGATGTCCTTAACCGGACTCCCAAATTAGATTATGCTCAAACTATGGTTGCATGTTGGAATTCATGTAAGAAACAAAGGATTTACATGATTAAAACCTTTCTGCTTCCCCTTTTTCTCTTTCTGGCTTATATTTTCCCCCCTCCCCAGCAATTTGAAACCAGATTGCTTAGTCTCTTTTTTCAAGCCCTATGGGGTAGCCGCCTGAACCCCATTAAACGTCAGATCACCTATCTCCCTATTCGGGATGGAGGCCTAGCTATGGTCCAACCTGTTTTTTTTTATACTAGTTTTTTCTTGTTTCATAATATTAGACCCCTGCTGGTTAACCAAGATCGAGGTTGGGAACCTTGGTTTCTTGAATCATGTGGTCCTTGGTTTCATAAATGGGAACTTAACAAATTGACGATTTTAACACATTCCCCCCAGATTTCTGCTTATGTTAGGGATAGGTTTTTTCGTTTGAAATACTGGCAGATTACTAGCCATATGCTAATAACTGTCTCCAGAAAATCATTGTATAAGTATTTAGTGGACCGTGTATGTTTGGAGATTGTTGTTTTTCCCAAATATCCTATGCAACATCTCTCTGCTTTGCTCACTTAACTTCGTAATTCTAGGGTTCCCCAAAAGATGTGGGACCTACACTGGCTTAGCTGCCATGAACGTATTAATGTCCAATGTAACCATGAACACAAATCACTATGGGACAGATTTGGTTCCAGACCTGAATATCAGCAACAAGAAGAAACTATTTCACACCTTTTTTTTTTCATGTACATTTATTGTTTCTTTTTGGACTCTATTAGCTGCCAGATGGCGTGAACCCTTGTTTGCTCTTATTACTTATGACAATTTGATGTATGGATTTCCCCCTCACTTGGTCTCATTGGAATATTGATACGTTAAATTTGATTTTTGTAATAATCAAATGGCATGTGTGGAACACTTGTTGTCTGTTTAATTTACAGAATCAGGATGTGCCTCTTCTTACCATTATTCGAAGGATCGAACATGATTTGAAGGCCATATATTTTTCAGAGGCAGAGCATTTGCCGTCTCTGGCTTTTTGTTGGAATTATGGACACTATTACCTTGGATAACTGATTCTGATTTTCCTGTTACCTAATTATTTTGTGTTTTATTTTTCTCTGTATCATTTTTGTTTTTCTTTTCTGTTCAGCTGATGTTCAATAAAGACGTCCCCTACTCTTTTCGATAAGTGCCATGGGATCTTTAACATCCACCTGAACTACCACCAATCCAGGCAGATGGGACCTCAGTTTAATGCCTCATCCGAAAGACGGCACCTCAGAAGTGCAGCACCCCTCTCGTGCTGCACTACAGTGTCAGTACTGGGATATTAACCCAAGTGCCAGATGTGGGAACTGAACCCACAGCCCTCTGATCTCCCGGCCTCAGAGGAGAGTGTGCCACCTACTGAGCCACTTGACACTGCTCATTAGCTGGGTTTGTCTGGGTGGGGTGGGAGACCAATTGAGTTAGGCTAAGGGCAGCTATGGCATCTTTTTACAAAAATCCTAAGGAGGCAGCTAGGATGTGCAAAAGACTCAGAGCAAACTGGGGGCTAACGAAGGTTATGAACTGGATGATTCAGAGGCACCTCGAGAGCTACAAACCTATGGGGACTGCATATGTGCACGGCTCCAGACTGAAAGATGATTTTCTGTAACCTTGTTTCTTAACTACTCAAGTGCTTAGTTGAATGAACTATACTTTCTTTATGAGGGCTGTCCAGGCCTTTTATCTGCTTGGTGCCTACAACTAATATGAATCAAATGTCGTGCTATGTTAATGATTTATTTCCATGTGCTAATTATACTATTTCTTGAGCTTATATTAGGCCAGTGTGTCGCACTTGAAAATATGGCAGCTGCCCCTTTGGTGCTCCCTCAGTGAAAGTGTCCACAAGGATGTTGCAGCTTCACAGTCTACTTCTGTAAGGTACTGGGAACAGCACAAACTTTACTGCTGATTTGGTCAAGTCTGGGAGAGCTTTGGTTTTTGAATATATTATAAGACATTATTTACAGCTGTAATTAGTTTAGTACTGAGTTCTGAATAAATTTAGACTTTTGACATTCTTATCTGAAAACAGCCTAACGCTTGATTGTTTTGGCTGTATCCTGTCGCGCTAATGTAACCAGCAAATGTGAATTTCTCTTGGGGATATAAGCTTGTAAGTGCAAGTTTCATTCAAATGAGGGATATTAGAGGCACAATGCCAATATGGCAAATGGGATGTGGGTTAAAGCTATCAGGAACTCAATCCCTGTAAAGTTCTTGTAACGTGTGCGGTGGGAATGATATTTAAACTTACCTAATGATATGTCCCCCTATGAGTATCAAATGGAAAGAGGTCCAATACATCCTTTGTAAGTGGACTATGCGTATTACAGTATCTGTAATCCTTCTGAGTATTCAACTTGTAAATTTTACTTGCAAAATTGAAAAAAAAAAAAAAGAAATAGTACATATTTGAGAAAGCAGAATGACCAGCTTAACACAACAACAAAAATTCAGGGCTCAGGTAACGAAAACTCAAACCAATTCATTTTTAGATTGTAACAAACACATTGAAAACTGAAATATAACAGAATGTATGCATTTAAACGGAGACAAGCTAGACGATCCAAAAGAAATTCTCGATTTGATTTCACAACATGTTTAATCTACTTGAGAACTGGCACCTCAGGCCGTGGAATATAGGGCAGTATTAAGGCTGAAGGTGGGACGGGCACTGGTAAAGTCACTACCAACTGCTGCTGATTGAGTTGCTTGCATTAACCTTTTTCCTTCCCAGAACCTTGATCCTTATTCCTAATAAACGTTCTATTACTTGTTTGTCTTTATGACTCACAAGCTTATTATCTGTAGCGTGAACATATTACTTGCAACATGACACACTGTTGAGTTTTGTAGAACTGTTGCTTGCATTGTGTGGGAGGCAGGTGGGTTGTACCAGTGGGGACCACAGCGGGTTGGTATTACTTCCCAGAGTTAGTACAAGTGTAAGCCCCCCCCCCAACATGGGGCTTAACTGTGTGGGTTCATGGGCCCCTATGCTGCCTCCTTCCCCGCTGGACCATCAGAACATCTTCACCCTCTGGCCTCCACCTAGACTGCTGCAATGGGGAGACCAGCACAGCAACAAACTTGTAGCCCCTCCAGGAGCCCTGGGAGAAGGTTGTACCTAGAATCTCCATGATCCCAGCTGGAGCCACCTATCAAGTTCTATGCTCCCAGCCCCAAGAGTTGAACCAGTTGAACCGGGGTTAGGGCCAGGACCAGACACCCATGCCATCGGATAAAGTGTCCCTGACCCCAGGGCAGACAGCAGGGGTCGAGGAATGTAAGGAAACAAATGTAGCCACCATAAGCCAAGTATGCATCACAACAAGTTAAAGGAGCCACAGCACCATCATGTAAACTGGGTTACATGCCTGGCAACTACTTACCCCCCCCCCCCAACTTTTGGGGCGAAGGGCTCTGTAAAATAAGAAAAGTCCTGGCCCAACAGCCCCCAAGGGCTTAACTAAAACAGCCAGGAGGCAACAGGAAGAGACTGGCACACTGGAAACGAACATGGCTATGGCTATATACATCTATGCCCTCTGACCCCACAAAGGCTACTGGGAACGGGTCGGAGATGAGGACCAAATCTGCCTGGCAATCTGGGCCAACAGGAGTGTTGCAATGCTCCTGAGACAGCAGGCAAGCTCTGCATGACTGGGCTGGCATTCCACAGCCCATCCTGCCCGGAAACAGAGAAAGCAACAGGATGTTGACTTCAGTTTACTATAGAAAGAGACTGCAGACAAGAATCTGGGCTCAGTCTGTGAGACAGCAGAAGCTGAAAGCCTGTGATCCAGTGTCCGCCAGTAGCAGCAACCCTGGCAGGCCCCTGTAGTGAGTGGAGGGGGGGGACAGGAAGGCATGAGAAGCTGCACTCCGGCTGGACAAAAAAATTTGAACTGCAGTTACTCTGCAGCAATGAAACAGATCTGTAGGCAGATACTGCAAAACAAGTGTAGAATTTATTCCAGAGGCATGAGTGTGTTCAAATTATCCCCACCGCTTTGACTCAAAACGAGTCTCTGTCAGGAGTGGGGCTCAGAGTACAGTATACACCGCTTATAACAGACACAATGGTGTGTGCCCGATCTGTCTGTTATAGCTAGGGCTGTAATTATTTCATGGAGGGCATGGATTTCAAGATTACTGTGAAATTTGCAAATTTGCTCAGTGGTGTGAAATCAGGAGCCCTCCATGAAAATCAGTTCATTGCACAGCTTCCTCACATCTCTCACTGCCCAGCTCTCTGGATTCGCTCAAACTCCTGGGCACAGAATTAAACCCTCCCTCTGCTCACTCCCTCTTTACTCCCAGTCTCTGAATCACGCCCACACACACTCATTAAAAAAAAAAAAATAAAAAAAAGATTAATTTACATTTAAATACATTCACCTTCCTCGCGTCTCCTCACTGCTCAACTCCCTGGATTCTCGGACTCCCGGGCAGTCTTGAACTTGATGCCTTAATCCTCCCTTCTGATTGGCTGTTACCCTCCGGTGCCAGTGTGCTGAAAAAAAACAAATCACCGTCTCCAAACCACCTTTCAGTCTGATCTCCAGCTTCTCTGCCTTTGTATATGAATTAAATCAGTAAACCCCAAAAAAGGACAGATTTAAAAAATAAAGCAGTTGAGTAAGAATTAACTAACCCATGATATTATCTCACGATCTGAGAAATATCACCCGGGTGAAACATCTGGTTCCTCCTGATGATCTTCCAACGTTGGTTCACGCCTTTGTTACCTCCCGCCTTGACTACTGCAATGCCCTTTACCTAGGGCTGTCGGGGGTTGATATCTGCCGCCTGCAGCTGGTGCAGAATGCGGCTACCAGGCTATTGACTGGTGTTTCAAGAGCCAGTCATATAACGCCTGTGCTCCGCGGTCTGCACTGGCTGCTCATTAAGTGGCGGATCACCTTTAAGGTTGCTTTGTTAACCTATAAAGCCCTACATGACCAGGGACCAAGTTACCTGAAAGATCTCTTTTGTCCCTACTGTCCCTCCCATCCTCTCCGATCCACCAATGAGGGATTGCTAGAGGTTCCCAGGGTACATTTGCAGACATCGGGAGCAAGGGCATTTAGCTTTGTTGCTCCATCCCTGTGGAACTCTCTGCCTCATCAGGTACGAGACTGCCTAACCGTTCAGAGTTTTAAAATTGCTTTAAAAACGTATCTTTTTAACCTGGCTTTTATTGATGGATGTGGTTATTCGTTGTGTGGTTTTATACTCTTTTTTGTTGGAATTTATATGCTGTTTATAATAATTTATTTTATTTTTTGTATTTTATGTATTTTATTGTACAGGCGCCTTGGTTTTAGAAAGGCGCTTTTTTATAAATAAAAAGTTGATTGATTGATGTTACTGTACTCGCGTCTTGGACTGTACCTCCTAATCACACCCCTCTGACAAAGGGACATCAATTTAAACTAAAAAAGCAAGTCGAGTCAACACGCAAGTAAATTACCACCCCGATGTTAATGCACTCGCTTCTTGGACTGTATCCCTAGCACCTGACTCCGAAGGGACCTAACAAAGGAAATGAAGACAAATTAAGTTTCAGGAGCAAACCAGGAGCAGTCCATGAAGCGCCATGAAATTAATGTTTTTTCACCCGTGAAGTGCCGTGAAATTGGCCAGATATTACTGTGAAATAATTACAGCCCTAGTTATAGCAGGTATCCATCTTACTGCAACGCAGCAATTTTTTTTGTATGTGTTTTTTTTTTGTTTGTTTTTTGTTTGCTTGTAGAGATACAGCAAAATTTAATTTCACCAGTGAAATTCCGGGCAAAATCGCCAATTTTGTCACACTAAATATTTCACGTAACTGTGCCCTTATGGTGAAATTTCACTGTCAATTTCGCCTTTCGCCTGCACATTTCGCCGCATGTAAGTATCAGGCAAAATTGGGGGAAAAAAAAGCTTATCACATGACTTTCTCTCTAGCAGACTGCTGGTCACATGGGTGACTGCACTTAGGCAGGAAGCCAAACTAAATGTACTTCCTTTGTAGCTGTTTCAGCCTAGTAGGAAGTAGGAAGTAGGAGAGACTACAGCAGGAGAACTAAAACTTCTATTTATAAAAAATAGTGCCTGTGTGTGTTTTGCTTCTTATTTGATTGTGATCTGTTCTCCATTAGTTTAAAATTAGTTTAAAAAGTTAATATTTTCTGTTAGTGTTTTTCTGCATTGTTATATTTATCTTTTTTATTGTGTGTGTGTGTGTGTGTGTGTGTGTGTGTGTGTGAGTTTGACTCCTCGTCCCCCAGTCCCTTTCTATATCTTTCTTTCTTTTTCTTTACTTTTATAGTAAAGAAAAATGTTGTTTATGATGGAGAATAGTAGTAGTAGAAGTGCACCACCAGCAGAGGATCTGCGGTCTGCCTTAATAGGCAGGCATTTTCAAACCTCCCCCCCACCGAGAAAGACCCGTGCCCCCTGCAGCAGCAGCACCCTCCCCGCTGCCAGCAGCAGCAGAAACTTGCACCCCACCCCAGGACAGCAAGAACAGCAGGAGCCCGTTGCACCCCCTCGTGAACATATGCAGCCTTTGCCTGCCCCCCCCAAGAGCAGCAAGTTTTAGAAGAGGTGGCCGCTGCAGACGCAGCAGCAGAGAGATCAGATGGTGAGAACCTCCCTCCCAAGCTCTCTCCATCTCCCGTTTAGGCATTTATTTCCACAAAGGTTGGAGATAACAGTATTGCTATCTGCAACCTTTGTGGCAAAGATGTGCGGCACGGAAAAGTAGGGTCCCACTTTGGCACAGGTGGACAGAGGAGCCACCTGCAGTACCACCACACTGCAGAGTGGCAATCCAAGCTTCAAGAAGCTGCAGCAGCAGGAGGCAGCGATGGGTCCAAGGCGCATCAGGACATTTAGCATCCCAGGGGGCACCGCAGTAGCCACAGAAGGAAGAGTGACCAGACACCCCACACCCGCCAGCAAAGGCATGGTTCAGCTGTTCCTCCTGGTGGTCTGGTATCACAGCCTGCAGCTGCTCCTCCACCAGGAGGACCACCACATAACAGGATGGAGGACCTTGAGGCCGTGTGCCAAGAAGTGGTGGCAGTACGCACGGAGGTGCAAGGTCTCCGGCAGGAGGTTGACCAGTTCTGCCAGGAGGTCAGGGGAGAACTGGAAAAAATAAGGGAAGACCAAAAGAAGGTCTTGGAACTCCTAGCAGAGCTGCGTCATTGGGGGGTAGTGGTGATGTTGTCGGTGGAAGTGGCACTGGTAAAAGCGGAAGTGAGTAAAAGTTAAACTGCCACATATGCACCAATTTGTTTTCTGTCCTTTTTCTTTTGCAAGTCTTGCTCTTTTTCCCTCTTCACCCCCCCCTAAAATAAAACACAAAAAAGGTAAAAAAAAAAAAAAAAAAATCTTTTCTGTCCTCTTTCTCTTCCATTATATATCCTCTTTGTTCTTTTTCTTGTCCTGTGGTTTTCTATCTTATATGCTATATTTTATATAATGTTTATTCTTCCTCCATTTCCCCTCTTTCTCACAACTGAATACCTTTACTCCGAGTCTGACCCTGCATGTCCCCCAAGTACTATGCCCATAAACTGTTTACCTTCTTGCTTGTTTTATGTAACTACTTCTTTGTTTCCTCCTATCCACAAATGTCAAGTATTATAATTTGTTCATATGAACAAACATTTTTCCCAAAGATATGTTTTTATTTTTTTATTTTAGTCTTTGGTAACTGGTTAAGGTATGTGATGTTTTTGTCTGTTGTGTGTGCGCTGAGGGCTGGTGGCAAATTGACAACTGGCTGTGTCCAGCATCAGTCCGAATATGTACACAACAGCCATAGAATGAAATAGTTAAATAAGCACTATTATTGCAAAGTTAAACATGAATATATTTTTTTATGCTGAACACGAGTCCCCCCCTGACCTTGCCACCTTCAGATATGTTAACTTTGTGTCCCTCCCTTCCCCCAACCATCATGATAATGTTTTATTAGTGCCTCACCACAACAACCACCACCACCACCACACATTCATCACAGCTCTGGTGAGTGACCCGGTCCAAAATGTGCACTTCGGCCACAGTTTAACACAGCCTCCTGCTGCCATACAACTCTTTGCATACTACATCAGGAATGGTAAAAAGAGAAATATGACAGGAGAAAAGTTTGATAAAATTCAGACTGAAATACAGTCTGAGTGAGGATGTGAATGAGCCCCCCCCCCCCCAGCACCACCACCCACATACATTAAATAGCTGTTCTCGGTCCAGTTGGCAAAGTATTTCAGCCAGAATCTCAGGCAGCACTGATTATGCCAAACAGGGCCTACAAGTCCAGAAATGTTTCCCCAAAAATGATACATTAAACTCAGACAGAAATCTTGTCCCAGCCATGATGTTTTATGGTGCCCAAACCCCCACCTGGACCAAACGATGGTCTTTGGGTCACTGTTTACAACTGTGTTTAGGCCACATCCTGTTTCTGCGACTGCAGCTCAGGCAGTAAACGTGCAAAAATGTTACAGGAAAAATGGTACATTAAATTGAGATAGAAATCTGGTCTCAGCCATGATGTTTTAGAGTGCCCCCACCACCCAGACATTAAACAACTGTTTTAGGGCTTGTTTGCCAAATATTTGTGCCCAAAACTCACTGCTGCCAGTGTCAAACAGGGCCTACAAGCCCAGAAATGTTTACCAAAAAATGTTACATCAAATTGAGACTGAAATGCGGAGTCAGTCCTGATGTTTTAAGGTGCCCCCAATCACCCAGACATTAGAATGCTGTTTTGGCCACATCTTATTTCTGCCACAGCAGCACAGGTAGTAGACGTCCAGAAAAGATGCAGGAAAAATGGTACATTAAATTGAGACAAAAATCTGGTCTCAGCCATGATGTTTTATGGCACCCAAACCACCACCCAGACAAAACAATGGTCTTTGGTCCACTGTTTACAACTGTTTTTCAGCCCCATCTTGGTTCTGCCAGTGTAGCACCGGCAGCAAATATCCAGAAAAGTTGCAGGAAAATGGTACATTAAATTGAGACAGAAATCTGGTCTCAGCCATGATGTTTTAGGGTGCTCCCCACCACCCAGACATTAAATAGCTGTTTTAGGGCCTGTTTGCCAAATATTTCTGCCTAAAACTCACTGCTGCAGTGCCACACAGGGCCTACAAGTCCAGAAATGTTTGCAAAAAATTTTTATAGTAACTTCAGACAGAAATCAGGTGTCAGACATGCAGTCTAAGCTTATACTTTTATGTCCATTGCTTGATGTAATTAAGAAAATTTTGCAGTTTATTTTGATCTTGTAGTGATTTTATGACACTTCCCACTCTGAAATCGTCAGCAAATTTCGTGACCCAGATATTGTCTGTTTTACACTGTAAGGTGGATATATACAAGATGAAAAGACAGGGCCCCAACACTGATCCCTGTGGTACTCCACTTGATACCGAAATCCACTCTGATAATACACCATTCACTGTGACCCTCTGCCTTCTGTTCTCCAACCATGATCTTATCCAGTTGATAATATTAGTCTGGATATTTTGTTCATAGAGTGTTTCAATTAATTTGGGATGTGGAAACTTGTCAAAAGCTTTTGAGAAGTCCAATTGTACCACATCCTCCGAGTTCCCTTCATCTAAAGCCTTACTTATTTTTTCATAAAACTGAAGAAGATTCGTTTGGAAAGATCTTGCCTTTGTAAAACCATGTTGGTTGGGATCTAAATTCTGATTTTCAGATAATTTTAAGAGAATACGTTCTTTGATTATTCCCTTGAGTATTTTTCCAAGATCGAAGTCAGGCTCACTGGTCTATAATTTTCTGGGGAGTCTTTCTTTCCTTTTTTATATATCAGTACGACATGCGCTTCCCTCCAATTAGAAGCCACCTCCCCACTATCCAAGGATTTCTGGAAAACGTATGTCACAGATTGAGCTATTTCAGCTGCTATCTCAGAGATTACTCTAGGGTGGCTGTCATCCAGTCCCAGATATTTGTTTTTATTTATTTTCATTAGTCTAGTTGTTACATCCTTTATGTCTAATTAATATTTGATTTTTATTGAATTTATATATTTGTTATCCCTGGTTGAATTATCTTTATGATTGAACACTGAACCAAAATATTTATTTTGTACATTTGCCATATCCTTTTCCTTTAAAATTTCCACACTGACATCCCTGAATGGGCCTATACTTTGTTTCCTTTTTTGTTAATATAAGAATAAAAACTTTTATAATTTTCAGTACTGTTTACGGCCAATTTTTTCTCAAATGTAGCCTTAGCCACCTCTATAGCTTTATTTTTTACTTTCTTTTGTTGTTCCCTATACGTATGTTGACTAATTTTGTTTTTGCTGTAATTGTTTGTACATTCTAAGTTTAATAAGTTTTTTAAGTTTCTGATTTAAACATCTTGGATTTTTTACCTTTTTTGCTATATTTAGATATATTTTTGATGCTTTTATTTCTTTCAGTTTTTATCTTATTTATCAGTATGTCCCACATTTCACTGATAGATTAATTTTTGAAAACTGTTTTCCAGTCCCAGTTTTTTATAGCCTTTCTAATTTGCCCAAAATTTGCTTTCTTGAAGTTTGGAATTTTTGTTTGCCCAGTCTTTTCCAATGGCAAGTCAGCTAACTGAAAGTAGGCAATCTGATGATCTCTATTTCCCAACAGTAATCCTACCCTGGTATTATTTACAGTATCCCCCATGTTTGTCAAGATGACATCCAATAAATTGTTTCCCCTAGTATTTTGTTTCACTGTTTGTAAAAGCCCAGTTTGGTTAGATATATCTAGATAGTCCCTTTCTATATTTAATTTTGTGGTTTGTGTCTCCCAATCTATGCCTGGAAGGTTTAGATCCCCTACCAATATAATATTATCAGATGGATTTAATAGTTCCAAGTAGTCTAAAATCTCTTGTTCCTCTTCCTTGGCAATTGAAGGTAGATGATACAGAACTTTTAGTATGAATTTTGGAGCTCCTACAGGGATTATGTTCATTGACAGATGTTCTATATGTAATTTATTTCTAAACTTTGTAAAGATTCATGTATGTATATTGCCACACCTCCACCTTTCCTATATTTCCTTGAATGTTTGTATAAATTTTAACCTTTTAAATCCCTGCCCCAAGTATCCCCTTCTTCCCACCAGGTTTCCATCAGGATTGCAGTTTTTTTTTTTATATGAAAGAGTAGAGACAACCATAAAACTGCAACAAAAGCAAGCAGTACCAATACACAATATGGTAGTGGTTTGGATGGGAGGGAGGGATCACCAAGAAATCTATTGAAAATGAATATTTTAATATGCGCGTTAGGTGTTGCTCAAACAAAGCTATAACACAGAAAGGGTAATGTAAGTTAACTAAAACAGGAACACCAACCATGGAGTGTGCAGAGTCATGCCATTTTATCACAGTCAGGCTGAATGTCCTTATGCTGTTCCATAGCGCATCTGAGGGTCAGTAATGTGTTTTCTCCATCTGCGGATGTCACTGAGGGTTGTGGCTTATCCTGGAAGTCTTTAGGCATCTCCTCCTTATCGCAAGCATCTGTGATCAAAGCTCCCAACACTGTTTCCACCAGCTTGGTGATGTCATCAGTCTCTTGTCCCTCCTCCTCTAATTCACTCGCACTGTAGATTTCATCAGCTCCATATCCACTCAGCAGACCAGAAAGCACTTTTGTGCACTGTCTTGGTCAGCACTCAGCTTTTCCCTGTGGGTCATTTTAAACCCTATGCTGTGCCATGACGTCCACCTCTGCAAGCAGCCCTCTGAGGGACAGAGGTCAGGTTTTCCAAGGGCAAGAGCTAACTGCTGCGCCTTTTGTTTTAAAATTGATCCAGTGACCATAGCCTCCCGACCCTGTGCACTGGCAAACCATTGCAGTAAAGCATTCTCTATCTCACTGTCTTTGCCCTCTCTTTTCCTTTTATGGTTTGGGTTCTGATTGCCATGGCACTTGTCACGGATATCCTACCAAGACCATATCAAATCACCCAGTGTAGACTTCGTTAAGCCGAAATGAAGTGCCATGTCATGGATACTCCTTTTAGGCAGTGAGTCTATTTAATTCAAGATTTCAATCTTTCTTGCTAGTGACAGCGTGGTCTATTTAGCACCCATTGTCGGTGTTGTCCCATCTGCAGGCACCTCACTGGGCTGAGGGAGGAGGCTGCTCTTCTCCAGGCTGAGTTGGCCAGGATTTTGGGGACTTCCTCTCCCACTCAGGGACCACAAGGGCCACTGTTGTTGCCTCAGAGGTTGCCAAGAAAAAGGAGTGGTTGGACCACAGTGGGCTCAGGGAGGGTGAGAGTGGTGGAACAGAGGCACATCCCTCCAGTTGTACCTCTCCACAGTTCATATACTGTTCTGGCAAAGTGCGGTTCCTCTATGGAGGCAACCACAGTGGAGACCAAGGAGGATGCTAGGAACCTCCACAAAGGAGACCCACAGGAGGGTGGCATGGGAACCTACAGGGGAAGGAAACAACTTCTGTTGGGGGACTCTATTGTTAGGTGGGTAGAACTGGGGGGGAGGAGAGAGAGGTAAGGTGCCTGCCTGACACCATGGCTTGGAGGGACAGGGAGTGAATTCTCAGGATCACGGGAGCAGCTGGACGGGGGAGGGAGCTGGATGTCACTGTCCACTTAGGGACAAATGACCCTGCTGGGAAAGGGATCAGAGCAGTGCAGGAAGAGTTTGTGGAGTTGGGGAGGAGCCTTAGACAAGCAGCATGAACAGTAACCTTCTCAGAAGTGCTGCCTGTCTATGGCATGGGTGAGGTCAGGGTGCTCCACACCATAAGCAGTGGTTGATAAACTGGTGCAGAGCTCAGGGGTTTGGCTTCATTGGGGATTGGGGGTCAACCTGGAGTGAAGCAGGCCTATACTGGCACGATGGTCTGCATCTGTCCAGAAGGGGAACCAGGATCCTGGGCAATAGGTTTAAATGCTTCATTGACAAACATTTAAACTAGCCAAGGGGGGAGGCACTGGAAAGGAGCAGGGAAATCCTAGCCCCCCCCCAAAAAAAAAAAAATCAGGGTATTAAGTGAGGTAAACACCAAGATAGAGACGTCGATAGGGAGAAGGGCAGGGGTAAATGGAGAAAACGACAAAGGCAACAAGGACAGAGATGGAGCAAAAAGGGATACGGCCATCAAGAAATGGAGGGTACTGAGTACCAATGCCCATAGTTTGGGCAACCAGCTCCCTGAACTGGTGGCCTTGATGGAAGAAGAGGGATGCCTGGATATCGTGGCAGTCACTGAAACATCGTACTCAGAGAACCATGACTGAGATGTTAACGTACCAGGATACACAACCTCCAGGAGAAACAGGGATGGCAGAAGAGGTTGAGGAGTAGCTCTCTATGTAAGGAAAGGGATAAAAGCAATGGAACAAAAGAGTAAACAGGGAGGAGAGGAGGCATTGTGGGTCACTTTAGAGACTGGAAATGGCACCACAGTCCTCACAAGGGTTGTAAACAGACCTCCATCTCAGGGGAAGGGAATGGACAAGGATATTTATTTATTTATTTATTAGCTTTTGGTAACCGGGTAAGTGCGCTAGGCAACAATCCTGCCTATTTTCAGGCATGACCCGGGACAGTACAAGACAAAGGTACACAAATTACAGTGATACATCATTACATTAAAGAAAACACTAGATTGCAAGCAATGATAACAGCATACATAGTGGAAAGAACAACAAACTGGTACTCCAGGATACAAACATAAAAAAAAAGCTTTAATGTCACAATAAATGGGAGTAGGTCCTGGCAACAGGCCGACGGTCAAATGAGGTTATGTTATGAGCATCGGCAGTGACCAAGGGTGTGTAGGTGAGAACACAGCGAGTTTTTAAAAACCCGGTGAGAGGTAGCATTTTTGACCTGGTGGGGGGACAGAGTTCCAGAACTTAGCTGCAAAGTAAGAGAAGTCCTGTTCACCCATTTTTGTGGCGCAAGGTCTACATGAGAGCAGAGGTACAGAGGAGGATCTGAGTGAGCGAGTATGGGAAGCGGGGGTCAGCAAGTAAGCCAGGGAGTCTGGTCTAGGAGGTCTAGTTAGGGAGTCAATAAAGCATCCCAGGGAGTAGGCCCAGAGATCCTTGGGCGACAGCCAGTTTAACCCGGAGTAGAGGAGGCAGTGATGAGTAAGGCGCGGGGCGGATAAGGCGAATCTGCAGATATTATTATAAGAAGTGTCCCATCTGCTGAGCACACTGGAGTTGGCAGAGTACAGAAGAGGTAGTCCAAATTGAAGCTGAGGGAGAAGCACCCCCCTTGCTACTGATAATCTAGCAGATGGTGTGAGGGAGTATCGCACCCGGTAGGCACCACCAATTTTCGCGTTAACAGCGTGACAGACTGTGTTGACATGTGAAGAAAAGTCGAGGAAGGGATCAAGAGTGACCCCCAGGTATTTGAAGAAGGACGTGTTGGTGATAGAAGAGCCGTCCCGGCACTGAACCAGAAGCTTTGGGGCCATGGAGGGAAGTTTTTTTGAAGAGCCAAACAGCATGGTGCGAGTTTTGTCCAGGTTAAGATGCTGACTGCTGTTCAAAAGCCATTGTTGAAGGACCTGAAAGTCATTAGAGAGTGAGAGGTTGATGTTCTCCATTGATTTAGATGCCAAGTAGAGAACCAGGTCATCAGCATACATGAGAATACAGCTGTGATGGGAAGAGTTGGGAATGTCATTTAGGAAAAGGGAGAAAAGTAAAGGACCAAGAATGGATCCCTGAGGAACGCCACAGGTGATCCTTCTGGAGGAGGATATTGCCTTGTGGAAAGCTACAGTCTGGGTGTGATTGTCCAGCTAGCTATGGAACCATGATAGAGTGGTGTCAGAGGCACCAGCAGATTGGAGCTTTGACAGCATAAGTTGGTGATGAACCATGTCAAAAGCCTTGGGAAGGTCAATGAAGACGGCACTGGTGAGTAGGCCAATATCCATATTGCTTTTTATATCGCTGGTAAGTTGGGTCAGAGCCATGGTGGTGCTGTGTCCAGGCCTAAAGCCATGTTGGCAGGGGGTCTGGAGATTGAACTTGCCGAGGTGTTCTGAGAGCTGACGATATGATAGAAGGCATCCTTAGGATGGCAGAGAAAGTGGAAATACTGTTGATGGGGGACCTGGATATACCAGATATTAAATGGAGCACCTTTGCTGCAGCCGCATCCAAGAGCAGGGCCATTCTCAATGCCCTACAGGGGGCAAGCCTCAGACAGCTAGTGTTGGAACCCACTAGTGAGGGAGCAATCTTAGACCTCGTACTCTCAAATGGGGACAGTGAGAGATCTCAGATCTAGAAGTGGGTAGCTATCTGGGAAAAAGTGACCACCAAGCAGTGTGGTTCATGATAAACTCAGCTGCAGTGTCAAGCCATACAAAAGTGAGGGTACTGGACTTCAGGAGGGCTGACGTTGGCAAGATGGGAGAGTGCCTTAGAAAAGCACTAGCAAACAGACGAGGAGGAGGGGTGGAGCAGCAATGGGGAAACATCATGACTGCCATCATAGAGGCAACAAACCTTTGTGTGAAGCAAATAAATAAATCAAACCGAAAGAAAAAGCCACTAAGGTTCTCAAAAGAGGTGATGGGGAAGGTGAGGGAGAAAAAGATAGCATTTAGGAAGTATAAAGAAACACAGAAGGAGCAGGACAGTGAACTGTACCAGTTAAGGCAACAGGAAACAGGGAAGGCAATCAGAATAGCAAAGGCCCAAACTAAGGCAAAGACAGCGAACTCGGTTAAGAAGGGGGATAACACCTTTTATATGTACATCAGAGAGCGTAGAAAGACAAAGGGAGGGATAGTGAGGCTGAATAGAATGAATGGCAGATGGGCAGAGACCGACAGTGAAAAGGCAGGGATACTGAACAATTACTTCTGCTCAGTATTCACAAAAGAGGAGGAGGGGGAGGTACCTAATCCAATTGACAGAAGCACTCTGCATGGGGTGGGGGGGTCGATCCCAGTCCTTTCACAGAAGAAATGGTTCTGAAAAGGCTTCTTAAACTGAAGATGAACAAAGCAATGGGGCCTGATGGGATTCACCCCAGAATTCTAAAAGAATTAAGTGGCGAACTAGTGACACCACTGACTACACTTATTAACAAATCATGGGAGGATGGTGTGGTTCCTGAGGACTGGATCAGGGTGGATGCGATTCCCCTTCACAAAAGTGGGAGCAAGACAGAGGCAGGAAACTACAGACCTGTCAGTTTGACCTCTGTGGTATGGAATCACCTTTGAAGGAAAGAACTGTTGAGTACCTAGAGGCCAGTGGGGCACAGGACCCAAGGCAGCATGGGTTCACAGTGGGAAGGTCATGTCAGACAAATCTAATTGATTTCTTTGACTGGGTGACCAATTTTAGTAGACCAGGGAGGGGTCTGTGGACATGGCCTACCTAGACTTTAGCAAGGCATCTGACACATTCCCACACAAAAGATTAATAAACAAATTAGCCAGCCTGGAAGTGGATCCCAGGGTGGTAGCCTGGGTAAAACATTGGCTGGAAAACACGGCACAGAAGGTAATAGTAAATAGAGTCCACTCTGAAGAAAGGGGGGTTACTAGTGAGGTACCGCAGGGTTCAGTACTGGGTCCGGTCCTTTTTAATGTCTTTATAAGTGGCATTGCAGAGGGACTGGAAGGAAAAGTATGTCTCTTTGCAGATGACACAAAGCCCTGTAACAGGGTTTATACACACAAGGAGGCATGACAAGGATGAAAAGGGACTTGGCAAGTTAGGAGGAATGATCAGAAGTATGGCAGCTTGGGATTCAATGCAAAGAAGTGCAAAATAATGCACCTGGGAAATAAAAACTCAGGAGAAGAGTACACAATGAGGGGGAGGTAGTAACAACAAGAAAAATGTAAAAAGGACCTGGGGGTAATCACATCAGATGGCCTTAAGGTTGGCAAGCAATGTGAGAAGGCAGTAGGGAGGACTGGGGGGATACTGGGATGTATAGGGAGATGTATCATCAGCAGAAAACAGGAAGTTGTTATCCCTCTGTACAGACAGTTGGTGAGACCCCATCTGGAGTACTGCAACCAGTTCTGGAGACCCCCATCTCTGCAAGGACATAGACAGGATGGAGGCAGTCCAGAGGAGGGCAACTAAAATGGTGCAGGGTCTGCAAGAGAAGCCATACAAGGAGAGACTAAAGAAGCTTAATATGTATACCCTTGAGGAAAGGAAAGAGAGAGGGGACATGATAGAAACTTTTAAGTACCTCAGTGGAATCAACAAAGCTCAAGAGGGAAGCATCTTTCAGAAAAAGAGATGTGCAAGAATAAGGGGACACAATTTGAAGATAGAAGGGGGACAGCTCAACAGCAATGTGAGGAAGTATTTTTTCACAGCGGGCGGTGGACGCATGGAACAGCCTTCCTGAGGAGGTTGTGGGGTCAAGCACTGTGAGAGAATTCAATAATGCATAGGACAGACACAAGGCAATTCTTGTGGGGGAGCAGGAAGAAATATGCTGTTGGTTAACTAGGATCTGCAGCTTATTCAGTAGGTAGGGAAATGGGCAGACTAGGTGGGCCAAGCGGTCCTTATCTGCCGTCAAAGTCTATGTTTCTATGTTTCCAGGCTTTTTGACAGCCATTTTGCTTGCTATTGCACCATACAAACAACAGCTGCCTGTTGCACAACTGTCAATCATCAGTTTTACAGTGCTGAAACCCAACCATATTGTTGCTACAATTGCCAGGAAAGTGACATAGTGAGAGATGTGAACTGTCCTGGTGATGTGGAACGTCACTGCATTGATGCTTATGGGATACCGGGCAGAACAATACACATACCGGGGAGCTGTGCTGCCGAAAGAACATAGAAAACTTACAAATTTAATTTTATTATGCTTCGGCTGATTGGACATCGACTTGTGCGACAGAAAGTGGGTACAATACAAGCGGAACTAAAGAACACCAGTGGCTGTCACGCTGTCGGTGAGCCAGCAGCTCCAGGTATGCTGTATTCGTAGCTTTAATATTAAAAAATATAGAAAATGGCATTTGGCAAAAGCAAAATGACAAATAATCGACTATCTGGCCTAGGGGAGTCTGTTTTAATTGGCGACTACTGTACCATACACCACATATAAAAGCTGAATTTAAAGGTACGCTGAATGATTTGTATGGTGCTCTAATACATCTCCTAATTTTACAGACTACATAATGTATGTCTCATACTTTCCACTACAGTGACAATGTAATATAAAAAAGAGCGCATATAAAAGAAAAAATAAGTTATAACAAGCTAGTACATTGCTATGAAGCTGCAGTGAAAAAAGGAGGGGGGGAGGTAGAGAGACTAAAAAAAGTGATGGAAAGAAAAATGATGATGACAGGGAGTTAGAGACAAGCACACATGCTGAGCAACAAAAGGGTGGTCATATCAAAGCAAGCAATCTCAAAGGGGGGGTGGGAGGAGGACAAAGAGGCACAAGGAGAGGGCACTGCTGTGAGAGCAGTTGTAATAACTCCAGTGTGTAAATTCTCATCCATCAAGGGGAAGGAGAGAGATAGGGAAGTTAAAAAAGGAACAGAGGACCACAGAGCGCAAAACAATTCGGTCCCAGGAATTTAGGAAAACCGAGACCACAATATAGGATGTGCCAGAAAAAAGACAAAACAGAAGGGGGAGAGAAAGAGAAAGGAAAGGAAAGGAAAGGAAAGGAAGCAGTGAATAATGTGCTCAGTGACATGTGATAATCCAGTCACAAACACACAAAAAGTGCATACATTAAATTATATTGTTACTAATATTCAATAAAAAGACACAAACTAAAACTGATACTATGGTATGCTAATGAATGTACACAGGACATTATTCTGATAAGTTGTAGTGATTATTACAAGTATCCACAAAATGTGGAAACCAGGCAGGTCTGAGAAAAAGCTAATACTACAATATGTCCAAGTACCATTTATTTAAAAAAATATAATAGTTACTACAAAGATCCACAAAGGCTGAAGATCAGCAAGTCCAAAGAACTGGAACACATGAAAATGGGACAAAGGCTCAAATGTTTACAAAAATGGAACTATAGCAATATGATTGTTCCATCCATCTAAACTGTGGAGCCTTAAGATTGTAAATCCAATTCAACTCCTTTTGGAGGTGGAGGCTGATACAATCACCTCCTCTTCACGATACTAGAGTATGCTAAACAACTGCAATGCAAACATGCAGCAAATTACTCTGATGAAACAAAGCAAAGCGGAATCTTAATGGAGTGGCAGGACAGGCATGAATAACTAATCGAACACGCTCCTGTATGCGGTGTTTAAGGGAACAAATAGCTCTCCCCACATATATTTTGGAACAGCAGCAAATTACGGCATAAACAACACAGGAAGTGGAGCACGTACTCAGATTGCCAGATTTAAATAGATTTGTTATTCATAGGGAGATAAATTCATATCCAGATCTGCTGTACTTGAAAACATTACAATTTATTATCACAGGTGTAACAGCTCAAGGGACGTTGTGGCAGCCAGGTGGGGCGCCCATAAACATGATATCGGTGACCATGTCACCTATACTTCTTCCTCGTCTAAACGAGACGAGTGGTCTGCTCTCTGACAGAAAAGGGCAGAGTCACCCCCAAGAATATGCCAACATTTGTTTACAATATTTAGTAAACACAGATTTTAGCTGCATTGGTCCTTGGAAAACAGGAGTCACTGGATAGTTTGATACCTTTAATTGGACCAACATACGTCTTGTACAAAGTTAGTACAGGGTTTTATTTAACTCTAAAAATTGATTAGCGTTTTGCTCATAAAAGTTCTAAAACATCGTGAAAATGCATAGCACTTGCCTCACTGTGTTTAACAAACCTAACACTTGTAGAAAACCTATATAAATGCTTTCTGTACAGTTAGTATTGTCCCAAGAAAAAATGTGCTAATCAATTATCTAAAACCCTGTTAGTATAGTACACAAGTTTTTGGAGCCCCATAGGTCCCTTCGTCAGGTGAATAGCTAACTAAGCAAAACAAGCTGCATTTATATACAATGAACAGGTTGGTGGGCAATATATGTCTATAGCTATGAGGGGATGGTTAGCAGGAAGTGCTAAGATATTTATAAGAGGCCTAATGGATGCCTTGAAGTGTTACTTTGAAAGCTATCCTGACAGGAACACAGAATAATAAAGACCTGAAATACCCACAGTGGGGTGGGGTACATCCCAGAAAGAAAAAACAGATTTGTAAAAAGTAATATAATAATATTACAATTCGTCAGTGTGTGTCATAAATCCAATGTCCTGCTTGCGCCCATTACAGTTCAAATGAAATTGTTTGATATATTTTAGTTCCCGTGTCCTTCTCTCCTGAGTGTTGTTGAAGCTGGCACTTGGTATCAGGACACACAGGTCCAAGAGGGAATGTTCAGGTTGGTAAAAATTTTGTCCTACTGCTGTGCTGATAGTCTGGTTAACTATTGTGCACCGGCAATGGTTCATCTTGGTTTGCAGTGGTTGGCTCGTTTCCCCTATGTAGCACCCTTACCTTTACAATATTTAGTAGGAACAAAACCTCTGTCACAAAAGTAACAGTGTTCCAATTACAGTCAGATGTTGTGCATCGTTCCAAAAGGGTGTCACGATCCAAATTTCTGACTCTATTTAGTGCCTCATCTGTAACTTGGGGAGCATATCCATGGGCCAGAAAATGAGCTCGAAGGTCAAGACCATGTTTGCATTAAGTTGTAACAGATGAACAGTTTCTGTGTAGATGCATAAACTGTCCAAATGGTATAGCTCTTTTTAAGCGTGAAAGATAGGAACTTTGTGCATGCAGGAGGGTGTTGCCTGAAGCTGGGTTCCTACAACATTCGGAACTTACTGACTGACCAGCAGTGGTGTTGAACTGACTGCCCTGGAAGGTTATGGACTCAGAGCTGATCCGGGAAGTAAAATGAAGATTAAGATAATTATTATTGATAAATTCAACAAAATCAACAGCAGAGGACATGTTCCCCTCCCAGATAACGAGTATATTGGCAACACATCTGTCCCAGATTAGAAAATGGGCTTGAAAATTTCAAAAATCTGATTGGCTGAGAAGCCCTTGCTGCCATACACTCATTTCTTAACAATGCCCACTAAAAAACAAGTGCCAGCTGCCAGTACCTATCACCTGAAGGTATCCCTGTGCCCGTATTCTACTTCAAACCACAAGACTGAGCACTGTTCAAGAGTGCCTACTCATACAGGCAACCGTGTTTCTTCAGCCGTTAGAGAGCAAACGATTCCCCAGCCCACCCCAGTCCCGTAACAATAACCACAAAAAGTGAAAAGCCATTTAACCTATAAAATGAAAACACTGGACAACAAATCCTTTTTTTTTTTTTAAACTACTGCCACCATAGTCGCGGCTATCCCTGACAGCACTAATCTCACACTATTCCCGCATTTGCTCTCTCTCTCTTTCAACTACTGACAAACGAAAGACGATTAACAAAATAAAAGTTTCAACAATATCAAAAAAAGGATACCTCTTACTTCTCTGCTCTGCTGCCTGACTGCACATATTGCCCTTCCTGATCCGGTACAATCCTTCTGATGCATCGTCACTGCATACAAACAGAGCATTGGGAGAGATAACAACGATGTCACTAAATAAAAAAAAAAGAGCACAGGACCATATGTGTGTGTGTGGGGGAGGGACAGTACAGTTTCTCAAGGAAGCAACTGTGAGTGACAGTCTGCATGTGTGTATGGGGGGGATGTCTCACCAGGAAAGCAACTATAATAGACTGCAGTGCCTTCTACTGGCAAATATACCTGTGAAGGGACTATTTTGCGGAAAAAAAAACGTTACAATCATATGTACACATTTTTTTTTTTTTTTTTTTACATAAAAATGCCACATGTAACCCATTTTCTAAGTGCAATAATACTCTCCAGGGTGGAGAGTATGACTTATACCAGACCTTCCAGGAGCCTCCTTACTCCCTCCTGGGAAGTCCAGTATAGTCCAATACCACCCACCCTGTTGGGTTTTATTGCTTACTTAGAAAATGGCCTTGAGAAATCCTAAAATCTGATTGGCTGAGAAGCCCTTGCAGCCATATGCCCCCTGTGCAGTCCGCTACAGCCCACTACCACCCACCCTGTTGGGTATTATTGCTTACTTAGAATCTTAGGAAGATATGAATTATGGTCCTTGTTGAACACCAGGGCCTGCTACCACCATCCAAGAAAAAGGGTGGCATAGGAGAAGTACCACAGTGGTTCTCATGGCTGTCCCACAAGTTTGAAGGAAAAACTGGTTTCCAAAGCTGAAAAGGTTAGAAGTAATAATTAGTTCCACAGCTACAAGCAAAAAATCATAGGAAAAAGTATATGCTACTTCCCCCTTTGAAAAATGGTATTTCAGTGCCTACAAGATCAATATATGCATAATGGAAGTGTAAAGGGAAGTTATGTCTGTGGGCTTCCCGAGCTGTTCCTGTGACCGTGGCTCTCTTTGAGCAGGCCGCAGCTAACAGACAGCCCGACTGACCCCCGGACAGATTCAGACAGCCCATCTGAGGGCTTCCCAAGCTGCTCCTGTGGCCTTGTCTCTCCCTCCGAGCAGGCTGCAGCTAACAGACTGCCCGACTGACCACTGGACAGATTCATACAGGCCATCTGCGGGCTTCCCAAGCTGCTCCTGTGACCCTGGCTCTCTACAAGCAGGCTGCAGCTAACAGACTGCCCAACTGACACCCGGACAGATTGATAGCTCATCTGCAGGCTTCCCAAGCTGCTCCTGTGGCCCTGGCTCTTCCCGAGCAGGCTGCAGCTAACAGACCACCCGACTGACCCCCGGACAGATTCAGAGAGCCCATCTGCGGGCTTCCCAAGCTGCTCCTGTGGCCCTAGGTATGCACCGGACCGCTGAAACTCGTGGTTTTGAATGTCGCTGTTTTGACTGGATGCCCAGTGGAGAAGCCAGGCACTGACTGGCAGTTGCTGCTCCTTGGCTGATTTTCCAATGCCTGGCGCTTCCTGATCTCAGGGAAATCTCTTTCTGTACTGTGTTCTGGACTGAATTTTTGTTAATGTAATTACTTATGTTATACATCAACTGGTCTTACTTTACCTGCCAGTTTAGCTAGTCATTACAACTCACTAGTCTAGCCTCTCGGTGCTACTTGCTGCTGTGCAACTAGTGCTGGACAAACTGTATTGTACAGTAGCCGATGTTTGACTGCTTAGACCAAGCTACTGAGCAAGATTGCTGCAGTTTTCCATTTCTGCCCAACTGACAAACCTTGCCCCCTTCCCCACACTGGTCACTCTGCTAATTATTAATTTATCTGCCCCACTTGTAATGCTGTCTCTCTAAACAGCTTAATTTCTTCTCTGCCTTATGTACAAACCCTTCCCTTACACACCCCTGCTGCTGCTGTCCTCTTCAGACGTTCCTGTGCCAAAGTACAGACCCCCTGTTAACTCCTCTTCTATCTCTAAATATTGCCCTGCATTTGCCACGTCTTTACCTCATGCTTTGTCCTTCCCCATTGCCTGCCCCCAACTGAGCTTGCTATTGTACTCTAGCTGTATTTAATCCTCTGTCTTTCCCTCCTTGTTCCACAGACAGCCCATTTGAGGGCTTCCCAAGCTGCTCCTGTGGCCCTGGCTCTTTCCAAGCAGGCCGCAGCTAACAGACAGCCCGAATGACCCCTGAACAGATTCAGTTACGCACCAGACCTCCGAATCTCTTTCTGTGCTGTGTTCTGGACTTCATTTTTTCGCCCACGCCCCCCTCCCCCACCTCCTCACAGTATTAAATAGACCCTTGTTCTACCCCATTCCTCAGCCTAGCAGCTGATTGGTCACTCCACTTCTGCACATTCTTATGCTATTGGCCTCCCTGTCTTCAATGCCTGACTTGACCCACTCACTTACCGCCCCTTTCTAAAGCAGTCTCACCCACAGGGTCACACATTTGCTCTCAACTTTTTCTCCATCCACTCCAGTTAACGCCTCTCAATTACTGCTCTAACCTGCCCTATTGTTATGGACCTCACCCAAATTCAACTATATACCCTATCAATTCTTACACTTCCACTGCCTATGGTGACATACACAGTCACAGCCAAACCATCACAGTAGCTGGCACCTTTGCCTTTGCGTAGGTTGCTAATTCAATCTACAGGCTGCAAGGACCAAACAGATCCAACTGTGTCTGCTTTATGCAAGGCATCACCATGTGGGTGCCCCACTGGCTCAGTTTTCTGTTCCTTCTTTTCCTTGTGCCATGCACAGTACACAAGCGCTCCCAATCTTCTAGCCGGGGGAAACATAGCCTTCCGGTGAGCTGTCGTGTTCACCGTAACTCATCCTATAATTACCTCTGTGCTCTTAGACTCCCCCACCTGCAGCCCTTTGTTCAAACTACTATTAGTGGCAGGACTTGGGCCGAACAGCCCCCACAGGGCATATCCATCACCATCACTCTACCGTGCACTTACCTCTCTTTACACCTCACAGCCGGGGTCTTGATAATTGCTGTCTTAGGACAGACCAGATCTAAATACGGGGTTCTATTTACTTGTCCCGACACCCCTTGTAGACGAATATGGGCAGGGGATTACAAAATGACTATTGCCGTTCTAAGGAAGCTCTTACTTTTCCTTCTGTTGTGCTCAGGAGACACTGAGCTAACCCTGGCCCAGTTAAAGTTCTTACTTCCCCATCAGATCCAGCAAAACTAAAAGGAATGTGCTTTATGCATATGAACGCATGCAGCCTGTTAAAAATCTTACCTTGATCCAGGCCTGGGTCAATCATACCACACCGGATATTTTGGTGATCTCCGAATCATGGCTCAGACCCTCTACACCTGACAGGGAAATTAACATCCCAGACTATTCATTATTTAGAGCTGACGGGCTCACTAGAGGTGTCAGAGTGGCCATCTACGTCAAGGATAAATACTCAGTTTCATGCCTAGACTCGTTATCCATTGCAAACCAATTCAAATACCTATCACTAAAGTTTGAGATATTCTCCTCTATTGCGCTTTGTGTCATAGGTTGCTATAGACCTCCATCTGCTGGCTCTCAAATCCTCACCCATCTAACTACTATTATGGGGCATGGCTCCCCTGAAACATTTATCCTTGGGGATCTTAACCTTGATTGGATGTCCAAGGCCGCTGCACCACTTAAGGAACTCTGTGATGCCCATGAGCTGACGCAACATATTGGTGAGCCTACGCGCCCTAATAAGAAGAACCCTGCTAATAGTACACTACTTGATGACATCTTAGTAAGTAAACCGCACCTGTTCTCCCATGCAGGAACCTTCTTCTCTGATGTTAATGACCACAGCATCACCGCCAGTGTAAGATCGGTCCAGAATCCACTATCCTTGTCAAGGTTCTCTACTAAGAGGTCCAAACGTAACTTCGATCAGTCTGCCTACCTTGATGAGCTAAAATACTCGCTGCATTGGCAGGACGTTTACCTAGCTAACTCGGTCCACTTGGCATATGACATCTTTTCTGAAATTGTGACTAGGGCATTAAATAAGTATGTCCCTCTTGTAAAAGTTAGAGTAAGGAGTAGAACCTGTCATTGGTTCTCTTTAGAACTCAAAACAGCACTGCTGGACAGGGACAAGCTTTGGAAAAAAGCACGAACAACTAAGGTCCCGATGGACTGGTGTCACTTCAGGAAAGCCAGGAATACAAGCACCAAGATGATAGAGATGCTAAGGCCTCCTTTTATCGTTCGGAACTGGATTCTGCTGCCAGGAGCTCCTCTAAATTTTGGAAGTCCATTAAGGATATATCTGGACATACCCCGGGGAACTCCCTTCCTGCAAAGATTACCTCTGGCAGTGCCACCATCCACTCTGCCACCGCAGGGCTGGCATTTGACAACTCCCCTGCATGTTCTTTACACTCCCAGTTGGGTGCGCAAAACTCTGAACCTCTTCTCAGAGACTCAGTCTTTTCTCTCCAGCCTACTTCGTTGAAAGAATTCGAAGAACTTCTACTACAGTTGGATACCAAGAGAAGTGCGGTTGCGGACTCTCTAGACCCATACTTTCTAAAGGTCGCCTACCATGCTTTAGCTGTACCAATTGCCCACCTATTCAATCTCTCACTGTCCCTCAGAATCCTCCCACCTTTATGGAAAACAGCTCATGTTATCCCTCTGTTTAAATCTGGGGACCCCTGTGATCTTAACAACTACAGACCGATTTCTCTACTCCCTATACTGTCCAAACTGTCGGAAAAAACTGTAAGCAAGCAGTTGAGAACCTATGTAGAAACTATGAATCTCCTAAACTCAATGCAATCTGGCTTTAGAGCACCGCATAGCACAGCACCATCACAGCCCTAGCCAAAGTGACCAATGACTGGCAGCAAGACCTGGAGAATCGAAACTTCGTCTGTGCAGTGTTCTTAGACTTAAGTAAGGCTTTTGACAACGTCGATCATGGCCTGCTCCTTTCCTCCCTGAGGGCGACAGAACTGGACTCACTATCCTTGCATTGGTTTGCTGACTACCTCTCTGACCGGTCACAGCAAGTTAAGGCACAAGGTGAACTTTCTCCCCTTAAACCTCTGCAAAGAGGGGTCCCCCAGGGATCGATTCTTGGTCCCCTACTGTTTGCAATTTACATGAACAACACTGACACCAACATAACTAAGGCCAATATCCATCTGTTCACTGACGATATGGTTCTTTATCTAAGTCGTCCTTCGCCAGAAGCTGCCTGTGGAGACCTACAATCTGAATTCAATCTACTTCAGAGCCAACTCCTAAACAAAAAGGTCCTATTAAATGCCAAAAAAACTAAGGCAATGCTATTTTCTCCACTTCTCCATGCTGCAAACCCGGCCAGTGCTGGCTCCATTCCACAGATCACAACAATCCTGGAAGAAAACCTAGAATTTGTCAATAAATTCAAGTACTTGGGACTGTGGCTCGACCACAGACTTTCCTTTACAGACCATATTGAAAATCTGCTAAAGAAACTGAGGCAGAGGCTTGGATTCTTTTTCAGGATTAATAACTTCCTTACTAGCGATGCCAAGCGGCGGCTGGTACAAACAACGTTTCTCTCCTTGGTCAATTATGCTGACTTTCTTTATATTCACTGCCCTGTCTCTCATTTTGCTAAACTGGATACGTTGCATCACAGGGCTCTGAGATTCATTACTGACCTACCTTTTTCCACTCATCATTGTGCCATTTATGCTGCCATGGGGTAGCCCTCCCTTCAGTACAAGAGAAACCGAAATGCTGTACTCTGGACTTTCAGAGCTATTATCAAAAAAACTACCCCTATATATCTCTCTGATTGTCTTCCGCTATGCAAGCTTCAGAACTAAGCACTGAGAAGCTACTCCTTTATTTCCTTAAAGGTACCTAAGCTAAAAACATGCTTTGGGAGAACGGCTATAAGCTTTGCGCTGCAGTCTCTATGGCACAAAATACAAAAATCGCTAAAGCTTAGTACCCCAGTTAGTCTATCCTCCTTCAAGACACTATATGACCATTTGGTCAAGGAAATTTGCAACTGCTTCCCCGATACTAAACTTCCCTGCACTTATAGCATGCCATGATGGCATTGTCCTCTCCGCTACGCCTGACCTTGTGGCCTCTCCTTCACATTTCTCTAATATCTAATTGTTCTCCCCGCCCTCCTGTCCTGTATCCTCTCCGAGGCTTCTTCTGTCCCTCATCTATCCTCTACCACCCTGCCTGTACCCTATCTTGCCTCACCTACCACACACCTCCTTTTACCCTGTTACACTATTTTTTTTCTTTTAACTCGCTGTCTGTCTTGTTTCTTATGGCACTGTATGTAATATACCATTACCTAACAGTTGTCCTCATTAGTACTTCCAGCTACTGTTACTAGACTCATTATACACCATGAAGGAATTGAACCACTGATTCCAAACTGTTCTCCACTTATGTCTATGTTTAACTACTGTATCTCTGTATTGCATAATATTACTGAGGTGTTGTGTTGTGACTGTTCATATATTGTATATCCTGAATTCCTGAGCTAACCAGGTCCATCTTGTAAATGAGCTTTGCTGAGTGGTGTTCGCCTGGATAAAGATTTGATTGACTGATTGACTGATTGACGTCACTGGATATCAACAAGTACCTATCAAACCAGACCAACAACCCTATCCTGCAAAAAATGTTCATATGGTCCCTAATATATGTCATCATTTTTATTACAATCTGATGCAGAAAAAAAATTCAATGAACATAAAGAGCAGTTCGGTGAAGGACCCCAGTGCCAAAGATATAAGCCTGCCCGGGGAGGCTGCTCTTTATGGACTTTCAGGAAAACATAAAGAACAAGCATTTTAGGATTCAGAACTAGCATAGAGTCTTCCTCTTCCTCTGTGATGGTTCCTTCCTCACAGGAGCATATAAGAAATTCATGTACCTTCCGCATGTAATACTCAGTTGGATCAGAGTTCAGATATCTGTAGCTCAACTGGTTCGATAGCTGCCAGTGAATTTCTGTTGCATATTTCTCTTTATTGATAATAACAATCAGCCCATCCTATCCACTTGCTTGATTTCAATGTTTGGATTATTGGAAAGTTCGTTAAGGGCTGCGCACTCAATCTGTTGGGATGTAAAGCGGGCATTTTGAGTTTAACAACTTATTTATTTCCTGCATGACCAGTCTCTGGTAAGCCTGTAGCACAGGGGATATTGCAGCTAAAGGGCAGAAGAGAGACCGAGATCTAAAGGGCGTACAACGCTTGCAGAGATTTACATCATTAGTGGACACTGGTTCTCCCTGTTCCTTCTGAGTAATATGCTGTGGCCCTTCTTCAAATAATGTTCATTTAGTAAGCTCAGCAAATTGTACGTCTTGTTCCATCTGGTGAGAAATGGAAATATCTGATTCCACTGTGATGGGAGTCTCATTCGGTAAGGTATTATGGTCCAACAGGGATTGAAGCGATATGTGCCCCATGCTGCTGAAGTATCTCCTTAGATTCAATGTGTTAAAGAATTTTCTTGTATCTCCAGGATATAGATGTGAAATGTGTTGACAGTGATGCTAATCACAAAAGTAAGGCCCCTACCTGGTACCCAGATCTGGGCTTCTGTTACAGTATATCCAGAAATATTTCAGATTCGTTGCTGCTATTGCCACCTGAGCAGATTACCAGTACAGTGTTTTACCTTCTTCTTGGACCTGCCTTGTTTACACATTTTGTGGATACCTGTAATAATCACTACAACTCATCAGAATCATATGTTCATCATTATATAATAGGCACAAGAAATCGTGCCTTCCGATTGGCTGACTAGCACCTGTTCCCCACTGTAAATCCTCTGCTAAACCAAGGGGAAAATGTGCCAGTCAGCCTCATGTAATGCAAATCTGAAGTGTATCTGTCCAACCCCCACCCCCCAACATCAAAGGAATTAGCCACCATCTTGTTCCCTGTTAAAAAAACTCTTCAAACCAAGCTGCCACACCGCCAAATTAAAAAGCAAAACAATGAACACCTCCTTTGAACTTCCAGTGCCGCCATCTCCCAATACAAGTTACTGTAGGTCTCCAATTTCTCAACCCATTACCAAAACTGTAAATGACAAAAAAAAAAAAAAAAAAAAAAAAACTCAGCTCTGAGAGCACTGCCAGTCACTCGCTCTCCATCGACAAACACTGTAAATCTCTCATTTCTGCTGCCAAGCTTGTTCCTGCAGTGCTGTTCTGACCACTAACAATAATTCCCTCCCGGCTCCTTTGCGGTGAACACTGCCTCCCCACTCTGTCGAGCATTTTAACAATATGAAAAAAACCACCAACAAACATCTATGCCTTTTCTCCTCATAGCAAATCTAAACCCGGAAGCAAGCCCTGTGATGAACAGCAGCCCATTACCACTCATACCATATTCTGAGCAGTGACAAAAACAGTGACATGTTGTGCAACTTCCCGAATGAAACCACGAACAACCTCCTCCGACAAAGCAAGCAAAACAGGATAAAGTAAGACTTAAAAACATTTTACCAACCTGACATCAAATCAAATTATATTTTATTTGTAGAAAGCGCATTTCTAAAAACCAAGGTGCTTGTACATGAACTAAACAGACAAAATCATAACAAATTAAATATTTAAAATCCATAAAACTGCAGTTCAATAAATATCAGACTGACTAATCTACAAAGAATCTGGATACGCCAGGCTGAATTTTAAAACTCTGGATGATCAGGCACTCTCGTACCTGACGAGGTAGAGAATTGCCCAGGGTCAGGGCCGCAAAAACAAGAGACCAGGCCCCAGATATCTTTAAATGAACCCAGGGAATCTCCAGCAATCCCTCGTTGGCAGATTGAAAAGGATGGAGGGAGCAGTAAGGGAGAAGGAGATCTTGCAAGTAACGGGGTCCCTGGTTGTGTAAGACCTTTATAGGTCAATAACCCAACCTTGAAGGTGATCCGCCACTGTACAGGTAGCCAGTGCAGTACACGGAGCACAGGCGTTATATGACTGGTTCTGGAAGTACCTGTCAGTAGCCCGGCTGCTGCATTCTGCACCAGCTGCAGGTGGCGGATATCAACCCCCAGTAGCCCAAGGTAGAGGGTATTACAGTATGCAAGGCGGGAGGTTACGAAGGCATGGACCAACATTAAAAGATCAATCGGGAGGAACCACATGCTTCACCCGGGCGATATTCCTCAGATGGTAAAAAGGGGTCTTGACAATGGCCGACATCTGAGATTTAAGGATCAGGCCATCATGAAACATAACGCCCAAGTTACGCACCCAATCTAAAGTAGTCAGCTGAACACCCCCGAGCCAAAGCCCAGAGGGTTGTCCCGCTGACAAACCCACCTCCAAATGATCTGGGTCCTTGACCAGCACCTCAGTTTTATCCAGGTTCAACTGCAGCCAGCTGTCACTCATCCAGTCCTGGATTTCAGATAAGCAGTTGTTAAATACCGAGAGGATCACATCCTGTCTGGGTACAAGGGACATGCACAGCTGAGTATCATCTGCATAGACAGCAGTGAAAACTCAAGACTGTACTGCCTAATGCCCTCTCCTAACAGCAGCATATACACTGCAAACAACATGGGTGGCAAGATGAAGCCCTGCGGTACCCCGCAGGATAGGGGCAGAGGGGGGCTAAGGAATAGATCCCAGACACCACTCTCTGAGTCCTACCCTCTAGGAAAGATTGAAATCATCTGAGGACCATGCCAGACAATCCACAGATGAACAGCAGGCGCTCCAGCAACACACCAAGGTCCACAGTGTCAAATGCTGCAGAGAGATCAAGGAGGACCAAGATACGAACATACGAAATTTGCCAGCAGATAAAGGCCTCGAGGTCTATCAAGTCTGCTCGAATGTACAGCTAGCACCCCTTATTCTGCAGCTGCCCCTCCCTTCCACCCTTCCCCTTTATTAACCCTCCCTTGTCCTGTCCCATCCTCGTTTGAAGCAGTCCACTGTTCTACTGCATACCACTTCAGCAGGTAAGCATTCCACCCAGCCACCACCCTCTCTGTAAAAACGTGTCTCCTCATCTCCCTCCTGAACCTTACTCGCTCCAGTCTCATATCATGGCCCCTGTTGGCCCTCCCTTCCCTTACTTTTTAAAGGTTTCAATCATGTCACCCCTGTCTCTCCTCTCCTCCAGTGAGTACATGTTCAACTCCTTCAACCTCCTCTCGTATGATAAGTCCCCCAGCCCCTAGATCATCTTTGTCACTCTGCGCGCTGCACCCCCTCCAGTAACTTAATGTCCCTCTTCAGATACGGACGCCAGTACTGCATGCAATACTCCAGGTATGGTCTAACTAATGACCTATACAGTGGCAGAATCACCTCCTCCCTCCTCGAGGATATACCCCTTGCAATACAACCCAGCATTTTGTTGGCCTTTGCAGCTGCCTTCCAACATTGTGCCGAGTTGTTCATTGACCCTGTAATGAGCACACTCAGATCCTTCTCCTCCTCTGTCTGGGCTACCTGCACTCCCCCTAGCTGGTAACTACTCCTTGGGTTCTTCATCCCAAAATGCAGCACCTTGCACTTTTTGGCATTAAAGCCCCATAAAGATAGAACAAGTTCTCCAATCTCTCACTAGCAGGAGGTCATTTAGCACCTGAATAAGAGTAGTCTCGGTACTATGCCTCTTCCTAAATTCTAACTGGAGAGAATCATAGACATCGTGGCTGGACAGATGATCATCCAGCTGCAGTGCAACCACCTTCTTAATAACCTTACCCACAAAGGGTAGGTTAGAGACATGCCTGTAGTTAGCCAGACAGTCTGGGTTAAGGGAGGGCTTTTTAAGGAGGGGTCAAACAACTGCCTCCTTTAGGGGGTCCAGAAAGCCCCCCCCTCCAGTGACCTCCAGACTATCTCAGCTAGGACCTACAAGAAGGCGCACTGGACCCGGGTCCAAACTACAGCTGGTTGGCACGAAGTCTGGACGATCCTCACGATATCAATGATTTCCGGCCAGCTGAAGTCAGACCAGGCAAACTGGGCACCCGCCACCTCCTGCCAACCTCCACAATACCCACTAGAGGAGGCTGGACAGATCCCAGACCTGATAGTGGCAACCTTAGCTGGAAGAAGTGTGCAAACTCATCACACCTCTCTTGTGAAAAGGCTCCACCAGGCTGAAGACAGATTGGATTGCACTATCTGTCAACAGTCAGGAAGAGCTGAGCTGGCCAGTTCTGCACAGCAGCAATCTCCCTGGACAGGAACTCTGCCTTCTTACAGGTGATTGCCAATTGCTAGACCGCATAATGGTCCATCAGTCTAAGACTGTCACACTCCAGGCCCGATTTCCACCAGCCCTTCTCTAGCCTTTGTCCCACTCTCCTCATTACCTTCAAGGTCCCATCAAACCATGGGGACCTTGGGTGAAGAGTGAAGGGGGCGAACATGAACAGGAGCTATGGAATCCAGGGTCTCTGTCACTGCCTTGTTATAGGCAAGTACTAGATTTCCTGGGTCCATGCATTCACTCGGTATACCCAATAGGTCCAGCACCGCCATTAGGGCCATCTGGGGTTACACCCCTCAAAGGGCGGTACTGGACCATCTCCATGGGGGCAGGGGCAGCCGTGAAATTGAACCCTATGGTGTGATGCTCAGACCATCTGACTGGCTCCACCACCAGGTCGGATATCTCCATCCCCAGGAGGAACACCAAATCCAATGAATGACCACAAACGTGAGTCACGGAGGTAACAACCTATGTAAGGCCCAACAAAGTTATTAGTTAGAGGAAGTCTTAATCAAATTGCGAGAGTTCATCGTTGACCCAGGCACTGAAATCCCCCAGAACCAACCATATGGGGGATCCCAATACCACATCGATGATGAAGTCCGCGACTTCCTGCAGGAAAAATTTCCCATCTCCTGGTGGACCCTACATGAGAAGTATCCTGCACCCCACACCTGCACCCATGATACATTCAAAGGTGGTGGTGATCCCCACTGGAACATCCACAAGGTCCAGTTCTGATCTAAAACAAATGGCTACACCCCCGCCCCTACGATCTTTTCTTGGGTGGTGTATCACCGAGTACCTGGCCGAAATTGCTGAAGCCAACACTGGACCAGCATTTTCATCCAACCAGGTCTCGGTGATGCAAGCCAGGCCCGATGACCCAACAAGATCTGCTATTAAAGCAGTCTTGTTCTTAATGGACCTGGCATTGCATAACACCATCTGAGTAAGATGAGAAACTGAGGAAGACGGCATCACTTGCCAGCACAAAGCAGAGCCTTTGGGTATGAGAACCAGGCAGGGAAGACCCCTCTCCTGGACCCATTTCACCCCAGGGTGTCTCCTTGTTCCCACTACCCAAATCCGCCCACTCCTCTCCATTCCCCCACCATGCCCAGCCCCCTCCTCCACTTCCTCCTCCTAACTATCCCCAGAGCCCGACACAACCTATATGCTTCTTAGGACAGTGGAGGACAATTAAAAAGGCTGAGGTCCCTAAGCCTGGTAGCGGAGTAGTGCCTGACCATCTTCACACCTTCCTAGAGCATCCTCACATGCAAATAGCACACACCTCCGTCTTCAAAATCCACTCAGATACTCACACATTCCACTCTCATACACCAAATTCAAAACTCCACACACTAACACTCCACACATAGAAACACAGAATCTGAAGGCAGATAAGGACCACTTGGCCCACCTAGTCTGCCCATTTCCCTACCTGATGGATGAGCTGCAGATTCTAGTTAACCAACAGCTTACTTACTTCCTCCAACCCCCCACTAGAACTGTCTTATGCCTGTCCCATGCATTCTTGAATTCTCCTGTCCTGACTCCACAACCTCCTCACGAAGGCTGTTCCATGCATCCACAACCCTCTTTGTGAAAAAATACTTTCTAACATTACCTCTGAGCGGCCCCCCTCTTCCTTCAAATTGTGACCCCTTGTTCTTGCACATCTCTTCTTCTGAAAGATGCTACCCTCTTGTACTTTGCTAATTCCCTTGAGATACCTGAAAGTTTCTATCATGTCCCCCCTTTCCCTCCTTTCCTCAAGGGTATACATATTAACCTGCTTTAGTCACTCCTCATATATCTTCTGGTGCAGACCCTGCACCCTTTTGGTTGCCCTCCTCTGAACAGCCTCCAATCTGTCTATGCCTTTGCGGAGATGGGGTCTCGAGAATTGCACGCAGTACTCCAGATGGGGTCTCACCAACTGTCTGTACAGAGGGAAAACAACTTCCTGTTTTGTACTGTTGATGCCTCTCCCTATGTATCCCAGTATCTCCCCAGCCCTCCTTATTGCCTTCTCACATTGCTTGCCCACCTTTAGTTCATATGATATAATTACTCTCAGGTCTCCTTCAATTTTTGTTGTTGTTATAAACTCACCCACCATTGTGTACTCTTCCCCTGGGTTTTTGTTTCCCAGATGCATTACCTTGCAATTATTTGCACTGAATCTGAGCTGCCACATATCTGACCATTCCTCCAACCTTGCCAAATCCCTTTTCATCCTTTCCACCCCACCTTGTGTATCAACCCTGTTGCAGATCTTTGTGTCATCTGCAAAGAGACATACCTTTCCTTCCAGATGCTCTCCAATGTCACTTATAAAAACATTAAAGAAGACAAGTCCCAGTACCGAACCCTGCGGTACCCCACTAGTTACCCTCCATTCTTCACTGTGGACTCTGTTTACTATTACCTTTTGTGTCCTGTTGTCCAGCCAGTTTTTTATCCAGGCTACCACCTTGGGACCCACTCCAAGACTGGCTAACTTGTATATTAATCTTTTGTGTGAGACCATGTAAAAATGCCTTGCTAAAATCTAGGTAGGCCACATCCACAGCCCCTCCCTGGTCTACTACTTTGGTCACCCAGTCAAAGAAATCTATTAGGTTCATCTGACATGACCTTCCTGCTGTGAAGCCATGCTGCCTTGGGTCCTGTGTCCCACTGGTCTCTAGGTACTCAACAATTCTTTCCTTCAGAAGTGATTCCATAATTTTCCCTACCACTGAGATCAAACTAACTGGTCTGTAGTTTCCTGCCTCTGCCCTGCTCCCACTTTTGTGAAGTGGAATCACATTTGCCCTCCTCCAGTCCTCAGGTACTGACCCCATTCTTCCATGATTTGTTAAAGAGAGTAGTCAGTGCTGTTACTAGTTCTACCCTTAGTGAATTCTTGGGTGAATCACATCAGGCCCCCACTGCTTTGTCTACCCTCAGTTTCAAGAGTTCTTTCAAAACCCTTTCTTCTGTGAATGGACTGGTATCGACCCCCCTATTCAGAGTTTCTCTCTTGTTTTGGTTTAGGTACCTCCCCCTCCTCTTCTGCTGTGAATACTGAGCAGAAATACTCGTTCAGTATCCCTGTTTTTTCACTGTCACGCTCTGCCCACATTCCCTCCCCTATATTAAGTCTCTGTATCCCTCCATTGGTCTTTCTTCACTCCCTAATGTACCTATAAAGGGTTTTATCCCCCTTCTTAACAGAATTGGCTATATTTTCCTCAGTTTGTGCTTTTGCTATTCTGACTGCCTTCCCTTCCTCCTTCTGCTTTAACTGACACAGTTATCTGTCCTGCTCCTTGTGTGTTTCCTTATATTTCCTCAATGCTATCCTTTTCTCCTTAACTTTCCCTTCCACCTCTTTTGAGAACCATAGTGTTTTTTCCTTCGTTTTGTTTTTCTGATTTGCTTCACACAAAGGTTTGTTGCTCTGAGATGACTGTTCTGATTATTCCCCATTGTTCCTCCAACCCTCCTTCTTGGTCATTTGCTAGTGCTTTTCTGAGGCACTCACTCATTTTCCCAAAGTCAGCCTTCCTATAGTCCAATACTCTTGTTTTTGTATGGCTTGACTCTATGGGTGTGTTCACTGTGAAACACACTGTTTGGTGGTCACTTGTTCCCAGATGGCTACCCACTTCTAAATCTCAGATCCTTTCTCCTTCCCCATTTGAGAGTACCAGGTCTAAGATTGCTCTCTCCCAAGTGGGTTCCAGCACTAGCTGTCTGAGGCATGCCCCCAGTAGGGCATCAAGAATGACCCTGTTCTTGGATGTGCCTGCAGCAAAAGTACTCCAGTTAACATCTGGTATATTCAGGTCCCCCATCAACAATATCTCCCCTTTTTCTGCCATTTTAAGGATGTCTTCTATCATTTCCTTGTCCATTTCATCCCTCTGCGATGGGAGTCTGTACACAACCCCCATGAGGATTGTGGTGCCATTTCCTGTCTCCAGGGTGACCCATAGTGACTCATCAACTTCCTGTTTACTCTTTACACCCACACTAATCAACACACACAAATCTCCCAACCACCAATCCCAACAGAAATTAAACAAAATAAGTGCAAAATTAAGCCAGAATCATACAGCAGCATGTACATTTAGCAAACAAAGAGAGCAATCACTACAAGTCTCTCAATTTCAGTTTCAATTTGACAGTCCATAGCGCTCACACCTCTTTGGATGTAACCAGAAAAGTCTAATCAAAGTTCAACTCCCTCTTGAACCTGAAAAGCCAACCAGAAATGAATAGGGAAATAAAACTATGAGGCATTCTCACTGCTGATGAAATTAGGAAGGTCCAAAAAGGTCTGACCAGTTTACAGTTCCAAGAGAGGGTCCATTACGTAGGTCCAAACTCCACCACGAAAGATCTTCTCCAGAGGTCAGGATTTATGATGCAGATTCCAGAATTCGACCGCCACCGTTCTGGCACCTAACTCCCGACTGCTGCCTCCACAGCCATCCAGAGTATGCCTAGGCAATAGATGGAGCACCCGTTAGGACTAAGCATGTGAAGCCCCAGCATACACCCAGAAGGTAGCCGCCCCCAAGACTGCAGCTACAACTCCTGGATTCAGTCAGCCCACTGGACAACCCCCCCAGGTCGCTTAGGAGTCATAGAGGAGTTATAGCCCATCCTTCGATGGCCCCCTCCCCACCTGCATATCCTGCCCAGCTCAGCACCAGTTAAGCGGCCTTTCCCCCTGGTGAGCTAAGAACAGACCCGCCCACAAAAATCCTCCAAGCCCTTAGAGTTTTGCAAGTCTCAGCTCAGAGAGCTTCAACACTCACAGTTCACTTAGAAAAAAGGACCGAGGTTGTTCCGACCTCTTAGTCCGTCAGAAAGATGTCTCCTCCAGCGTCCGGCTCCCACAGGCCCGCTTTGTGGTTCCTCCTCCTCAGAACGCCGATGCTCGCTCCAGATCCTCTCTTTTTCTTACTTGCTCTGGTCCTCTGTTTACACATGTTCAGCACCTTCAGCCCCCAAACAGTTAAGAGGGCTCACGGCTCATAAGAACCTTCCTTGCGTAATAGTATTTACCCAGTGTGGTAAATTGCAGTGCTGGATACATGGAGATCTTTGTTAAAGAAGTTTTTGTGACTCCATATATTGCTCAGCTCCTATCTAACGCCCGTAAATGAACCTAACACCTCCGTAACTCACTACTTTCCCTAACTCACTGCTGCTAAGCCACTGTACTAATTTAAAACAAAAACGACAGACGAATATACAAAACTGTTGCTGCTGCTTCTGATAGCTAGCCCAGCGTGGCCACCATCTTCTTCTTGTATCTTAAACAACATGGAAGTAGAGATGTGTGTTGGGGGGGTAGGTAAAGGTGGTTGCCATCTGCAACAAAAAATATTCACCTAGCAACAGGGAACTATTTAACTTATGGAGAAAAACATTACAGAGAAACTAAAAAAAAAAAAAAAAAAAAACTTTATTTTCAAGTAAAACCATTTCCACCTTAAAAAAAATTATTTGAAAAACAAGGACATGGTATCACAACGTACCACTCCAGAGTGTGGTTCATGGCAGGATTTACCACGTCTGGTGTGGTTTACTCACTCAGCCTGCAGCCTCATGACTAAACCACACCAGGCATGGTAAATCCTGCCATAACCCCACACCCTGTCATGGTATATTGCTTAAGCATACCATAGCATCAGTTTTTGTGTGCGTTTTCTTACTGGATCTTAGTGACATATGCACTTTTAGGATGTTTGTGACCGGATTATTTTATATCACAGTGCACATTATTCCCTGCTTCCTTTCCCAACAACTTCTGTTTTGTCTTCTACTGGTGCATCCCACATTGTGGTCTTGGTTTTTCCCAAATTCCTGGGACCAAGTTTTTTTTTGCACTCTGTAGTCTTTTGTTCCCTTTTATAACTTCCCTTTCTCTCTCTTCCCCCTTAACCTGCTTCAATGTATTCTACCTTTATACATACACATTCACACACTGGTGTTATTACAACTGCTCTAATAGCACTGTTATCTCTCCTTTTAGTCGTCCTTCTTTTTTCCACTCCCTCCCCCTTTATGGTTGCTCTCGCTGATATGACCAGCCATTCTTTGCTCTGCATTCTCACTTGTCGTTAACTACCTGACATTACCATTTTTCTTTCCGCAATTTTTTCTGGTCTTGCCAACCTTTTTTTTTTTTCCACTGTAGCTTCTTAACAATTTACTAGCTTTTTATAGCTTATTTTTGTCTTTTATGCACTTTTGTGTATATTACATTGTCACTGTAGCGAAATGTATGAGCCATACACAGAGGAACATGCAAATCATGCACTGTACCTTAAGACAGCCTTTAGATGCATGGGACGGTCTTCCAGTGGGGGTGGTGGGGGCGAAAACAGTGGTGGGCTTGGTGCATGGGATGGGCACAAGGGATCTTAGTGGGAATCAAGGTAGGGGGAGAGAGCCGGAAATCAAGCAGGGTCTGTGGTCACAGTATAGGCAAGAAAGAAATAAGCATCTGTCAATGCCAAATGTTTGCTTGCTGGCATTGGCACTGGTAGTGTAGGAGTTAGAGAGATGCATAATAGGAATGGCAGTGAAGTACTGAACTGAAGCCAACCCCACCACCACCCTGCAGAGAGTGACAGGCATTAGGGTGTGCCTTTGGGTCATCAGGCATAATGGCAATGCCATTTCACCACATCCTACCCTGCAGACACTGACAAGTGTCACAGTGTGCCTTGGAGTCTTTGGGCTTTATGCTCACCCCATTCCATAAGAAATACGGTGAGATGGGTGCAGTATAGGAGAATGGGGTGAACTTGGGGGCCAAAGAGTCCAAGGCACATCTCAATGCCTGTCACTGCCGGCTGGGTGTGGGTGGGGGTGGAATGGCAGGAGTATTATAGGTGACAATCCCAAGTCACACCCCTGATGCCTATCAGTCTCTACAGGGTGGGGCGTTATGGTCGGAAACCCTAACATCCCAGGCGTTCGTTGGTGTTTTCACTCCAAATTTTAAACATGTTTTTTATGTGACCCCCACCTCATGAACAGTGGCAATATCAGTTAGTTAGCAGAAAGCTAATTTTGCACAGCGACTACGCCATTTGGCACCACTGGTGCGAAAATACATTTCAAACAGGATGTGAAAAATGACAGCTGTACTGTTCATGGGGAGGTGTAAAAAATGGCAATGTTGAAAATCTGGAGTGAAAATTAAAAAAAAAATGGTGAAGTCACGAGCGTGCGTAGAAACTGCGCAACGCACACCCATAATGTGATTAGTTTGGGGATTTTTTATAGCAGATTGTCAACACAGGCATTCTGGAACCTCCGCTCATGAACAGTGTCACTGTGATTTTCTTAATCTGTCCAGAACACTGATTTCCCACAGCGACCACGCATTTCAGCGCCGGAAGTGTGAAAACACATTTCGGCCAGGGTGTGAAAAACGACAGCTGTACTGTTCATAAGGAGGTGTGGAAAAATGCCAGTGTTGAAAATCTGGACGAAAAATATTACAAATTCGTGAACTTACAAGGGTGCATGGAAACTGCGCTATGCATGCTTGTAACACAGTCATTTTATGGACTTTTGTCACCAAATTTTCAAAGCAGCCATTTTAAGACCTCTGCTCATGAACAGTGTCACTGTGATTTTCTTAATCTGTCCCAAACATTGATTTTGCACATCAACTGTGCCACTGTGCACTACATGCGCGAAAACACATTTTGGGCAAGATATGAAAAATGATACCTGTACTGCGCATAAGGAGGTGTGGTATAATGGCAATGTTGAAAATCTGGACTGAAAATATTAAAAATCTGCAAAGTTACGAGCGTGCGTAGGAACTGCACAACGCACCCGCAGTAAAAGTAATTTTTGGGAATGTTTCTGCAAATTTTCAATATGAGGTTTGGGGGCCTACCTCATGAACTGTGGCACTGTCATTTTAAGTTACTGGGTCCAGAAAGGTGGTTCCGCTGGTGACCACGAAATCACCTTTCGGGACAGAATAACAAAATGACAGTGACTGAATTATGAGGTGGGGCCCCAAGAACCCCATGTTGAAAATTTGGTGAAAAAAATTCACCAAAATGGCCGGGATATGGACCAAAGTTGAAAGAAAACCCATTTATGCAATTATACAGCTTACCAACATTTCTTCAGTTCGCGGTAGGCTTTGAAGAGTGCAGATGTGTTCCCGGTCCACTGACGATCATCGTGCCGGACTCCTGAGGTAAGTATGGTGTCGGGGAGAGTATGAGAGGTGGATGCGTAGAGAAGGTGGGCGGGGGAAGGGGCAAGACAATCAACGAGGACTGTTTTTGTTTCACGGTGTTTTTCGTTTTAGGAAGATGGCCTTGGGACTTTTGCCACACTGGGGTGGGCTCCCAGCACCAGCAGCTGGAGTTTGTTTTTAGGGGAGTGGGCGACGGGGGATTGGGCACCCGTCACCATTCTGGCTTTGCCACACTGGGGTGGGCTCCCAGCTTGGCACCTGGAAGTGTGTTTGGGAGGGAAGCAGATGGACATTTGCCAAGCTGGGGTGGGCTCAGCATTGCACCTGGAAGTGTGTCTGGGGGAGCAGAGCCTACAGGAGATTGGGCACCCCGTCGACCCTCTGATTGTACAGGAGGGAGCACATCAACCTGCGCTGGGGTGGGCTCCAGCGTGCACGTTATGTGTTCATGGAGGGGAAGAATGGTCTATGACAGTTCAGGTGCAGTGCCGATGTAGGCAATTTGCATACTGCCGACAGCAGTATGCAAATTGTCTGCGGAAGTATTTTCCTTAGAACTGTACGCCACTGCATCTGAACGGCTGTCATAGACAGCGCGGATATTCATTGGTGCGGTGCAGCCGCGCCTGCAAAAGACAGGGCATTGGAAGTGGGGGAGGCACACCTATGAAAACTCGTATGGTGGCACTATGTTTCTTGCACATGCGTGCAAGCAAACATAAAAAATAAGCAGACTGGGTGGGCCAAGCGGTCATTACCTGCCATCAAATTCTATGTTTCTTTACACATGCTGTATGGTACTCTGAGCCTCACCCCCGACAAAGACTTGTTTTGAATGGAAGCACTGGGGATAGTGTTAGTGCTCTCATGCCTTTGGAAGATGCTTCTACACTTTTTACATTATCTAATGCTCTAATCTATTTTTTTTGCTACAAAGTAACTGCAATTCTACTTTGTTTGCCTTCCTAGAGTGCAACCTCTTGTGTCTTCCTGATTCCCTGGTTTAGGTTCACACCAGCTCGTTTCAGAACATGAGGGCCTTTTTGTTCTCCCTGCAGTATATCCATACTTGTTCTAATGTGAAGAATGCAGTTTATCCAAAACTAAGTGAGTGAAGGCAAAGAACAGAAGTGGGCTTGTTCTGCCTGGAAGAGGCTTTTTCCTCAGAAAAGCAACCTCCACAAAATCAAAAAGAGGCCATCACCTACTGCAAGGTCACTGGACCTTCTGCACTTGCAGCTGAACAACCAACTGAGACAGACCAGTGAAAGTGTCCAGGCCAGCTCTGGAGAAGTCTGCCCTCCATTCGGGAGCATGTCCAGCATCTCACCTGCTCAGCTATCCAACCCACTGAGTTACCCTGAGGTTCTGTAAAACCATATGTGACCACTAGGGTTTCATTCCTGCAACTGTGGGCACTGCCTGTTTAATTTGGACTGAGTGAGAAATCCCTTGATGGACTGTGCAACAACTGCTAGGCCCAGGCTGAAGACTTAAGGAGGCCCCCAGGCCACCTATCCCTGGGTTACAAATATGGATCCCTTTTCAATAAGTAAAGTTTGTTTGGTTCAACTCAGTTTGTGTTGCAATTGTTTGTATACCGTAGTTAAGCGTGCTACTGTTTCTCCTACCCAGTTTGCAACAACTGCATCGCCAGTGTGGTATCCACTGCAACTGAAATTACTCTCACTTATGACCCGGGGGGAATCTAAATTGGGTGCACCCACTTGGGGAATTTGTCGGACTGTGGGTGATGGCAGATTGTATGGGGTTATTATTGCACAGTATAAGAATTAAACTGCTTTCCCATTACTCCCCCTCTTCCCTACTGCTACCTTGTTCTTCCCTTACCGGCCCATTAATAAATATTGTTGAAACTGTATTTCCTTGTTTGGAAGTCCTTACTGTTTCAGGGAAGGGCTGTTGGAAAAATTACTTATATTTTTCCTATGGGGTAATAGTGTGGTGTGCAACATCCAGGTGCCCCTTACTGCTATCCCAAGTGGAGGCACAATGTCACCATTACATCCGACTGCCCACTGTAGCACAGTTTCCGCAGTCCAGGCTGGCCATCACCATTACATACAAGTGCCCAGTATAGCACAGTTTCTGCAATCCTGGTCGGCCTCTTCAGTGGGTCTATAGAAGGGGACCACAGACACCCCAGGCGGCCACTACATTAGCTTGGCACCTAGCCCACTTAATTATCCCTGGGTGAAGGCACCAAACAATTTAGTATCAACTGTAACATCTTTGAATAACATCTCTATAGGAGTTATCTACCTTAGCCTCTCAACCTCGTTTGAGCGCATATATCAGAAACATAGAATCTGACAACAGATAAGGACCGCTTGGCCCATCCAGTCTGCCCATTTCCCTACCTAATGGATAAGCTGCAGATCCCAGTTGACCAACAGCCTACTTTTTCCTACCCCCGCCCACTAGAATTGCCTTACGACCGTCCCATGCATTCTTGAAATCCACCACTGTTTTTGACTCCACAACCTCTTCAGGAAGGCCGTTCCATGCATCCACAACCCACTCTGTGAAAAAATACTTCCTCGCATTACCTCTGAGGCATCCCCCCTCAATCTTCAAATTGTGTCCCCTTTTTCTTGCAAACCTCTTTTTTTGAAAGATGGTACCCTCTTGGACATTATTGATTCCCTTAAGGTACTTGAAAGTTTCTATCATGTCTTCCCCTCCCTTCTTTCCTTGAGGCTATAAATATTAAGCTCTTTAAGTCTCTCTCTTCATACGTCTTCTAGTGCAGACCCTGCACCATCTTAGTTGCCCTCCTCTGGACTGCCTCCATCCTGTCTATGTCTTTGCAGAGACTGGGTCTCCAGAACTGCACGCAGTACTCCAGATGGGGTCTCACCAGCTGTCCGTACAGAGGGATAACAACATCCTGTTTTCTACTGGTGATGCCTCTCCCTATGCACCCCAGTATCCCCCCAGCCCTCCTTACTGCCCTCTCACATTGCTTGCCCACCTTTAGGTCATCAGATATGACTACCCCAGGTCTCTGTCCATTTTTGTTGTTGTTAGTATCTCCCCCCCCCCCCCAATTGTGTACTCCTCCCCTGGGTTTCTGTTTCCCAGGTGCATTACTTTGCACTTCTTAGCACTGAATCTAAGCTGCCATACATTTGACCATTCCTCCAGCCTTGCCAAGTCCCTTCTCATCCTTTCCACCCCACTTTGTGTATCAACTCTGTTGCAGATCTCTGTGTCATCTGCAAAGAGACATACTTTTCCTTCCAGTCCCTTCTGCAATGTCACTTATAAAGACATTAAAGAGGACCGGTCCTAGTACTGAACCCTGCAGCACCCCACTAGTAATCCCCCTTTCTTCAGAGTGAACTCTGTTTACTATTACCCTCTGTGTCCTGTTCTCCAGCCAATTTTTTACCCAGGCTACCAACCTGGGACCCACTCCCAGGCTGGCCAACTTGCATATTAATTTTTTGTGCAGGACTGTGTCAAATGCCTTGCTAAAGTCTAGGCAGGCCATGTCCACAGCCCCTCCTTGATCTACTACTTTGGTCACCCAGTCAAAGAAATCTATCAGATTTGTCTGACATGATCTTACCACTGTGACTCCATGGTGCCTTGGGTCCTGTACCCCTCTGGCCTCTAGGTACTCAACAATTCTTTCCTTCAGAAGTGATTCCATCATTTTCCCAATCACTGAGGTTAAAGTAACAGGTCTGTAGTTTCCTGCTTCTGCCCTGCTCCCACTTTTGTGAAGTGGAATAACATCTGCCCTCCTCCAGTCCTTGGGAACCACCCCATCCTCCCATGATTTGTTAAAGAGGGTAGTCAGTGGTGTCACTAGTTCTACCCTTAGTTCTTTTAGAATTCTGGGATGAATCCCATCAGGCCCCATTGCTTCGTCCACCTTCAGTTTTAAGAGTTCTTTCAGAACCCTTTCTTCTGTGAATGGGCTGGTATCAACCCCCATATCTAGAGTGTTTCTATTGTTTGGTTTAGGTACCTCCCCCTCTTCATTTGTGAATACTGAGCAGAAATATTTGTTTAGTATCTCTGCCTTTTCACAGTCACCCTCGGTCCACCCCCTCCCCATTATTGAGCCTCACTATCTCTTACTTGGTCTTCCTTCGCTCCCTGATGTACCTGTCAAAGGTTTTATCCCCCTTCTTAAGTGAGTTGGCTATCTTTTCCTCGGTTTGGGCCTTTGCTGTCCTGACTGCCTTTCCTCCTTCCTTTTGCTTTAATTGATACAATTTTCTGTCCAGCTCCTTCTGTTATTCCTTGTACTTCCCGAATGCTTTTTCTCCCTAACCTTCCCTGCCACCTCCTTTGAGGACCACAGTGGTTTCTTACATCGTTTTGTTTTGTTTATTTACTTCACACAGAGGCTTGTTGCCTCTGTGATGGCAGTTTTGATTATTTCCCATTGTTCTTCCACCCCTCCTTCCTGACCATTTGCTAGTGCATTCCTTAGGCACTCACCCATTTTGACAAAGTCAGCCCTCCTGAAGTCCAGTACCTTTGCTTTTGTATGGCTTGAATCTACTGCTGTGTTTATTGTGAACCACACTGTTCGATGGTCACTAGCTCCCAGATGGCTACCCACTTCTAAATCTGTGATCCTCTCGCCATCTCCATTTGAGAGTACCAGGTCTAAGACTGCTCCCTCTCAAGTGGGTTCCAATACTAGCTGTCTAGTGCATTCCTTAGGCACTCACCCATTTTGGGATGCATAGGAAGGGGCATCACAAGTAGAAAAAGGGAAGTGGTTATCCCTCTGTACAGACAGTTGGTGAGACCCAATCTGGAGTACTGTGTGCATTTTTGGAGACCTCATCTACGCAAGGACATAGACAGGATGGAAGCAGTCCAGAGGAGGGCAACTAAAATGGTGCAGGGTCTGCAGCAGAAACCATATGAAGAGAGACTGAGACGGCTTAATATATATACTCTTGATGAAAGGAGGGACGGGGGGACATGAGAGAAATGTTCAAGTACCTCAAGGGAATCAACAAAATCCAGGAGGGTAGCATCTTTCAGAAAAAGAAATGTGTAAGAACAAGGGGGCACAATTTAAAAATAGAGGGGGAACGGCTCAGGGGTAATGTGAGGAAATTTTTTTCACAGAGAGAGTGGTGGATACATGGAACAGACTTCCTGAGGAGGTCGTTGGGTCTAAAACAGTGGGGAAATTCAAACATGCATGGGACAGACACAAGGCAATTATAGTGGGGGGGGTTGCAGGAAGTAGGCTGTTGGTTAACTAGAATCTGCAGCTTATCCAGTAGGTAGGAAAATGGGCAGACTGGGTGGGCCAAGTGGTCCTTATCTGCCGTCAAAGTCTATGTTTCTATGTCTAAGGCATGCCCCCTGTAGGGCACCTAAAATGACTCCACTCTTAGAAGTGGCTGCTGCAAATGTACTCCAATTAACATCTGGCATATTCAGATCCCCTATCAGCAATATCTCCCCTTTTTCTGCCATTCTAAAGATACTTCCTATCATTTCCTCGTCCATGTCCTCCCCCTGAAATAGGGGTCTGTATACAACCCCACGGTGCAGATTGTGGTGCCATTGCCTGTCTCCAAATTGACCCACAGTGCTTCCTCTCCTCCCTGTTTACCCTTTTGTTCTGTGCTTTGATTCCTTCCCTTATGTAGAGAGCTACTCCTCCTCCTCTTTTACCCTCCCTGTCCCTCCTGTACATAGTATATCCTGGTATGTTTACGTCCCAGTCATGGTTCTGTGTGTACCATGTTTCTGTGACTGCCACGATATCCAGATGTTCCTCCTCCATCAAGGCCACTAATTCAGGAAGCTTGTTACCCAGACTACAGGCATTAGTGCTCAATGCTCTTTATTTTTTGACGGCTTTACCTCTTGTAGCACTATCCCTGTCCTCACTGACTTTGCCTTCTCTATTTATCCCTTTTTTACTCCCTACTGACCTTTGTACCTTGGTCTTTCCCTCATTTAGTACCCTGTTTTTTAGGGGGAGGCTGGGAATTCCCTGCTGCTTATCAGTGCCTTCCCCCTTGACTAGTTTAAAAGTCTGCCAATGAAGCATTTAAGCTGATTGCCCAGAAAACTTGTTCCCTTCCTGGACAGATGCAGACCATCCTGCCAGTGTAGGCTGGTATCCCTCCAGGTGGAACCCCAGTCCCCAATGACCAAACCCTGTGCTCTCGCCATTTTTAACCATCCATTGAATCCAGATGGTGCAAGTACCCACACCTCACCCTTGCCATAGACAGGCAGCACCTCCAAGAAGGATACTGTGTGTGCTACTTGCCTTAAGCCCCTCCCCAACTCCACAAACTCCTCCTGCACTGTTCTAATCTCATGTTGTGTCAAGTCATTCATCCCTAGGTGGGCAACGACGTCCAGATCAGTCTCTTGTGCAGCTGTTCTCGTGATCCTGAGGATGCGCTTCCTGTCCCTCCATGTCATGGCACCAGGCAGGCAACTCACTTCAGTTTTCCCTGCTCCCTGCAGTTCTATCCCCCTAATGACCGAGTCCCCCACCAGGAGCTGCTTCCTTTCCCTGTGGTGTCCTCTGCCTCCTTCCTGTGGAGCTAAGCAGAGCAGAGGTAGTACCAACATCAAGACAAACCGTACACACACTATGGTAAAAGTGGTTTAGCAGGTGCCTCTTAGACACATGTGGCACTCTAAAATAGACACAATTGGTATATGTCTAAAAGTCATTTAAAAATCATGCCTCAGAAGACTTTAAGAACTATAATCTTTTTTTTTTGGTAACTGGGTAAGGCCCACTAGGCACATGTGGCTGTTTTCTAGGGTGAACCGGGAGCACTGGGAAAGTTGTGACTTGGTCAGGGGCACACAGTATGCAAGTGGAGGTTTTAGGAATCAAATTCAGGTCTGCTGGATGTTCCACACTCATTCACAGCTCATTACTCTAACCTCTAGGCTATACTGCCAGCCCAGTCTGGGGATCAACCAGATATTAAGTCTGCATCCATGAGTAATCAGCAACCCCATGGTCCCTATTTTCGTAAGATTTTTCCCACAGAATCAGAATGGGAGGTATCCTTTTAAAAATAGGGCACCAGGAGAGGCAAGAAACTGGGGCCAGAATAACAAGGCAATAAAGCAATGAGTGCACCACGTACTGTAACTATCCATATACTGATCTCATTTGAAATGAGATTTGTGGGATGGATTGCTCAATGCAGTACTAATATTCTCACCTTCATCCTTCTCACCTATACCCCCCCTCCACTCTGATAGCCCTTCTTGCCCCTAACTACTACTCTGACCCCTCCCCCAATGGTCTAGATGCTAAAATTCTTCATCTATCTGCCCCAGCCATTGCCTCCCCCCCTTACTTCTCTGCTGAACCTCTCCTTCTCTCTTGCCTCTGTTCCACAAGCTTGGAAGCATGCCACTGTCCTCCTGCTTTCCAAAGGTGGTGCGCTCCAGGTAACTGTTGGCCCATTTCCCTTCTCCCTATCCTAGCAAAACTCCAACAGCAGCTGGTTCTCTCCCAGCTCTCCTCCTATACTGACTCCTCCAATTTCTTCACTCCTTTCCAGTCTGGCTTCCAGAAGCAACATTCCACTACCACCTCTCTCCTTAGGCTCACTGACTCCATCCTTATGGGGATGGACAGTGGCCTCATCACCTCTGCTATCTTTATCGATCTAGCCAAGGTTTTCAACACTGTCTCTCTTCCCCTACTTCTTGCAAAGCTCTCTGCAGAGGGGCTCTCTAACTCTGCCACAAACTGGTTCCATACCTGTCTGGAAGGTAGGTCTCAGTCTGTTCGCATTGCTGACTCCCTGTCCCCTCCTTCATTGCTGACTCCCCATCCCCGCCTTCCCACCAAGACATATGTTCCCCAGGACTCTGTTCTTGGTCTTCTCTTCTCCATCTTCCTAAATGACCTTCAAGCAGCCTGCTCCTCCCCCTCCTCCTGTATTCAGATGTATGCAGACAATACAGTCCTGTACACCTCCAGATCCTCCTCCCCTTTTGTGGCTACCAGACTTCAGCATGACTGACAAAGTTCAGCTCTGGTTAGGCTCATCTTAACTTTTCCTGAGCGCCAAGAAGACCATCTCTCTGACCTTCAGCACAAGGCAAAGACTCTCTCTGCTCCATTCCCTACCCACTTTTTCCACACCCTTGATGGAAGAAAGCTAGAGGATACCTCCTCCTTTAGGTATCTTGGTGTCTAGCTTGACCAGCACCTTGACTTCTATGGACATATGGATACTATCATCAAGAAACTGCACGCCACGTTAGGTGCTCTGTACAGAAACCGAGATTGCATCCCTCTGCCTGCCCATCGGGCCCTTGTCCAGAAAATGATCCTTCCAGTTTTTGACTATGGTGATGTAGTGTTCAGTGCCGCCCCAAAACTTCCCTCACCAGACTGGATACCGTCTACCACTCAATCTGCTACTTTGCCCTTGACAGTCCCCCTCATAATCACCACTATAATCTGTACCATTCTCTATCTTTCCTCTCCCTTGAGGACAGATGCTGCTCTCACTGCATCTCCTTCCTTTCTAAATTTTGGTTTGGTTTCCTCCCCTCCTTGCTTGCTTCCTGCTCATCACCTCTACCCCCAACCCCCCTGGAGCTACGCTTCTCGCACCATGGCTATCCCTCTTAGATCATCTACTACTGGCCAGTCTGCATTCTCTCACTGTCTCCATAAAATGTGGAACTCCCTTCCTCAGGTAATCCGCCATGTCAGCTTTCCTTCTGCCCTCTCATCCCTCCTTCAGTTTTCTCCTACCACTTGTTAACTGCCTTTAACTCCCTTTTCCCCTCACTCTTTTGACACTTCTTATGTGTTGCGCTTCCATCTAAATTCTCCAGTTATGTGAACAATTTGTATATATACGGTATTATGTTTTTATAATTTTTTTATATTTGCCGTTACATTACTGTATTATTTCACTTAAATTTCTGTTTTGTTACTACATATAGATTCATACAAATGTCCTATCATTGCTGAACATTTTGTATAAGTGTACTATGGCTGACTTCTACTTGTTCCCATGATATTTCCTTGTATCTACTATTTTCTACATACCCTTTGTTGCAATCTTCCAGGTCGTACCTGAAAATAGGCAGCTATGCAGTCTAGTGTACCTACCCGGTTAACAAAAACTAAATAAATAAATTATAGTGTATACTGTTGTATCCCTACTCCCCTTCCCCCAGGACACACCTGGAAACAAGTTATTTGTGCTCAGTGTGCCCTTCCTGGAGAAACTTTTCAATAAATGAATACATATCCAAGAAGGAAGATGTGGCATTCACTGAACAGCATGTATATTGTTCTCATACCTCTCAAGCGTCCCTCATTACGAGGGACATCCCTCATTTAGCCCTTAAAATTGCTCTGTCCCTCATCCATCCCTCATGGAAAAGGTGCTGCCCACACAGAGAAAGTGCTGTAAATTCAGACTTTAAAGCATAAATTCTTAATATTCTAAAATACTAAATCCAAAATAAACTTTGTACAAGTAAACCCTATGGTTTTCACAGTATTCTGAGCTTGTATCTCCATGTTTGAGGATGTGTCCCTCATTCTGAGGGGCTGTGTCCCTCATTTTGAGTGCCAAGAAATGTCCAAGTCCCTCATTTCAGTGACTAAAGGTTGAGAAGTATGATTGTTGAGCATATACAGTATGGCGGGAGAAACTTGTACAGTGTATGTCACTTATAGGTAACACAACCGTGATGCACTTTATTCACACGGCTCCCGAATACCATAGTTTAAGCTGCGTCCATTGTTTCATGACAGCTTTACAGTACGTAATACAAGCCGAGATATGAGTCACTAACGCTTCGATTTACAGAATATGCATGAGCGGTCAAAATTCCGCGTGTGCGTTTTTGCCTTGCGGGCTGCTCACTTGTTACTGAGTACTGATCGATCATCTCACCCATTCATTGAAGCATGTTGTAAAGTAAGTTCAACAAATAGCGTTACTATGAGAACATGTCAGTGCAAATCTGACATGGTATGGAGCTTAATAAATGTAAGTATTACCTGAACTGGTTTGACATAAAACGAGGCGACAGATACAGATATAAAACACAAAGACTCTCAGAATTAGCAGCTCTTTACTCGGCATCGCTCTGGTATCCATTAGCTTGGCCTGCGCTTACGATCGATGCCTCGCTGTCGTTCGACAGGCCGCGGAATTCCAAGTTCCAGCTGAACGATGACGTCTTCAGAAACAGTATGGCACTGCACGTTGTGCTGCGCTCAAAATGGAAAACGTTGGCAGAATTTTCCTTACCTTCGTTCTTTTCTTCATCTTAGCGAGTGAGACATCGTTCACTTGCGTTGTTTTAAAACAAAATACGCTAATATTCAGAAGCACATATAAATGTTTTACATGCTTTTATGAATATTTCCCAAATGTTTTTCCTCAAGTTTTCTGTCTTTAGGTCGGGAAAGGGTTTTCAGTTTGGCCACTGGATGGGGCTGTTACGCTGTTAGAAACTACTACTCGGACGTAGACAGGTGCTTCGGTTTAGATGATTGCATTTATTTTGTACTCTTTCTCGCTGCTGTGTGATAGTGTTCGTTTTGCACCTGCAAATACGTCTTGAATATGACCCTTTGTCAAACTGTAAATTACAGTTGATGTCAGTGCATGTGCTTTTATAGCGGCGAATTTGGTTTGAAATCAGGGCAGCATCTGTGAGTGAAGACAAGTCGGTGGCTCGAAGGGCTTTAGAAAAGTGGATCCTGCAGGTGCAGTAGGCCGTGCACTGGTCGCTGAAAGCATCTGGTAGGGTGCCAATATTATAATGCCCCCCCACCCCAGGAAATTGCATGGGGACTTCTCAGTAGGTGGAAGGAGCTGGCTAAGGTTTCACACAAGGAAACAGACATTAAAATGCGGACACTTTAGGGGCACCATCTCCCACATTATGCACTAGGGCAATAACCAGCCCAAGTATAAAGTCCATCGGTTATTTAAGCAATATACCATGAGAGGGTGTTGGTGATGCCAGGACTTACCACGCCCTGTGGTGGTGTTTACAGTCACGAGGCGCAGCAGTGACCTTTCTTTCCTGGCGTGATAAATGAAACATCTCTTTCTCTCAATGTTATATTGTAATTATACATGTCTTCCTATTTTGGCACATAGAAAAATAGTGAATCCGTTTTTATTCATTTTAAGCTATATATTGCTTGTGTTTATTGTTCGCTGTGAAAAAATACTCCCATGTTGATGGAGCCGCGCTGCTACTGTGCATGCGCAGTACTGAGTTAACTTTGCCGGCTGCAGTATGTTTTTGAGGGGCTGGGAAATGTTAAAAATTGTGTGTGAGGCACAGAAGACAGTATGAAATAAATATCAATGAATATGGGAGAAAGCCGCAGTTTCAATTTCATGTGAGGTATGTGGTTTCCTGTTGTAGTAACTCGATTTGCCGGTCGCTATCAAGCAGGGATTTTCGCCGTCTTTCCGAGTGCTGTGTTGGTGACTGTTGGAGTGATTTCAGGGGACATCCTGATGCGGTTGATCAGCGGCTGGCACCTCTTCCCATGGGGGTGATTGTAGATTTTACAACGGGAGAGGGGTGCGAGTCAGGCAATCAGGATAGAGAATTTACGTTCTGTTTTGTAGCCCATTGTATAATCTTTTTTTTTAAATCAGATACAGCTTTGTCCTACGGGTATCATTCTTGTATCGCGTCAAATCTGTATTCATTTCTGTAATACCAAAGTCAGCCACAAGCATTCTCATTACTTTTATGTCTCTCCCTTTTCGGGTCACCCTGGACTTCCACAGAAAAGTCAGTGAACCGGTGGGCTTTATTTCTGGGGACCATGGGTGCACAAAGTCTGCAGGTACCATCCTCTTCCTCGACCTCACTGGCCCCCATGAGCAGGAAGCTTCATGAGGATAAATACAGATAGCTGCATGGACTCATCCTTGTCTTGGGCCCCAAGGATTAATAATTGTATAATTACTGGTGACCCCTTTGATGCACGGAGTTGTTCTGTGTTTCAAACTCTGTAATAACTGGGAGAACTGGTGTAGTATCAAATTGTGCTTCCCTGTCAGAATTTGCTTCCCGGTAGCATAAGCTCCATACATTCATATTTTGTGTGTGCATATGCTGATTTTTCTTCTTTGTATAATATCGCATTATGTTCTACTTTGCTACTGTACTGTATATATTTTCTCTGTATAATATTGCACTATATCTACCATGTTACTGTACAATGATTTTTATTCATAACCAGGTCCATCTTGCAAATGAACCTTGCTCAGTGGTACCCACCTGGATAAATAAAGATTTTGATTGATTGGTAATCTGATAGGAGGGTAATGTCAGTTTATGCTTCCCCATAAAATTTTACTACCCGGATGATAAATAAGTACAATGATGTAAAACACACTGTCAGTTCTTGCAGTCATGGATTTTGAACTGCAAACTGCTTATAGCACACACTGAACAATATAATGCATAATTTAAAAGTAAATAATATGCAAAAAATATGTAAATGAGCAACATCATAACTAATAAATGCTGTCACAGTGGGACTGCAAATGACAAAGAATATAAAAAAAAGTTGTTTTATACCTAGTTAAGAAGGATAATTGTATTTAGCTCACATATCAAAATTAGATGCACATAAATCGCACTGTGCTAACCGCTTTAGTATATTGTAACCATCAGGATGTGCGACCCTCAATGAAACAGCACCCAACAACATGAGAAACAAAATCTCTGCCCTTTCATCATAGCAAATTCATTATTAGCATTTTTTTTTTATTAATTTTCAGTTTTACTGTTTATTGGGCACCCCATAGCCTCAAAATACCCCCAGGTAGCAAAATCTGACAGCTATTCACACCTGCCAGATCTTGCTACCCTAAGTCTAAATAAACCCAGGACACCAGAATGACACATAGAAACACAGAAGTTGACGGCAGATAAGGACCGCAAGGCACATCCAGTCTGTCCATTTCTTTTTTTACCTTATAAATGTGCCATAGGCCTTTGCTCTGTCAGTGGCCTATCTATTCATACTCATTTGTATTGCTGACATGAGCAGTCCATATATCAATGCCCAAGCCATATTTCAAGTCTCCTTTGATTAATGTCAGATTTACTGTATATTGGGCACCCCATTCCCTCAAAATACCCCCAGGTAGCAAAATCTGACAGCTGTTCGCACCTTTCAGATTTTGCTACCCTAGTCTAAATAAATCCAGAACACCAGAATGATAAAGAAGTCCATACATCAATGTCCAAGCTGTATTTCAACTTTCTTTTAATTAATTTTCAGTTTGACTGTGTATTGGGTACCCCATTTCCTCAAAATACCACCAGATACCAAAATCTGATAGCTATTCGCACCTGTCAGATTTTGCTACTCTCAGTCTAATTAAATCCAGGACACCAGAATGACAAAGTAGAGGTCCATATATCAATGCCCAAGCTGTATTTCAAGTCTCCTTTGATTGATGTTCAATTTTACTGTATATTGTGCACTCCATTCCCTCAAAATACCCCGGGCAGCAAAATCTGACAGCTATTCGTACCTGTCAGATTTTGCTAGCCTCACTCTAAATAAACCCAGAACACCAGAATGACAAAGGAGTCCATATATCAATGCCCAAGCTGTATTTCAACTTTCCTTTGATTAATTTTCAGTTGTGCTGTGTATTGGGCACCCCATTCCCTCAAAATACCCCCCAGGTGGTAAATTCTGACAGCTATTCGCACCTGTCAGATTTTGCCACCCTCAGTCTAAATAAACTCGGGACACCAGAATGACAAAGAAGAACTCCATATATCAATGCCCAAGCTATATTTCAGCTTTCCTTTGATTAATGTTCAGTTTTACTTTATATTGGGCACCCCATTCCCTCAAAATGCTGGAATTTGCTTGCATGTTTCTCTTCTAGTGACCCCTGCATGGGTGTCTTCCTGTTCATATGGTTTTATGATGCATTCTGACCTTCCTGCGTGGGGTCTGCCTGTCACGTACGATTTCTACTGTTTTGCTCTCTACTCTGTAGCTTGTGTTCTGTACTCTCCCAGGTCGTGCTTGAAAATAGGCAGGCTTATTGCCTAATGCACTTACCTGGTCAACAAAGCTAATAAATAAATAAAATACCCCCAGGTAGCAAAATCTGACAACTATTCACACCTGTCAGAGTTTGCTACCCTCAGTGTAAATAAACCGAGGACACTAGAATGACAAAGGAGAAGTCCATATATCAATGCTCAAGCTGTATTTCAACTTTCCTTTGATTAATGTTCAATTTTGCTGTATATTGGCACCCTATTCCCTCAAAACACCCCCAGGTAGCAAAATCTTGACAGCTATGTGCACCTTTCAGATTTTGCTGCCCTCAGTCTAAATAAACCCAGGACACAAGAATGACAAAAAAGGAGTCCATATATCAATGCCCAAGCTGTATTTCAACTTTCCTTTGATTAATATTCAGTTTTGCTGTGTATTGGGTACCCCATCCCTCAAAATACCCCCAGGTAGCAAAATGTGACAGCTGTTCGCACCTGTCAGATTTTGCTACCCTCGTCTAAATAAAACCCAGGACACCAGAATGATAAATATCAATACTGAAGCTGTATTTCAACTTTCCTATGATTAATGTTCAGTTTTGCTGTCTGTTGGGTACCTCATTTCCTCAAAATACCCTCAGGTAGCAAAATCTGTCAGCTATTTGCATCTGTCAGATTTTGCTACCCTCAGGCAAAGTATCACCCAGAACACAAGAATGAGAAAGCAGGAGCCCTTATATTATTGCCCCCACTTTATTTCAACTTTCTTTATATTACTTTTCAGTTTTCCACACACGAGGTGCACCATTCCCTCAAAAAACCTTATGTAGCAATATCTGACAGGTATTCGCATCTGTCAGATTTTGCTATCCTCATTCAAAGTATCAGACTGGACACCAGGGCTGCGGTATTTAAAGGGGTTGTGCCTGGCACAATTCCAGAAATGTGCCCTGGGGTAATATTCAAAAGGTGGAATTGTACAGTGCAATTTCATTGCGGCGCGGCACATCTCAAGGGGCATTCCCATGGATATGCAGCACATCCCGATATTCAGCCTGGGATGTGTGGCGCATCTGCTGGCACAACCCAGAGATGAGCAGCATATCTGTGCTCACAGTTGAGCCCATAAAAAAGTCTCAAGTGCCAGCCACCCACAGGCAGGCCACTGTAGGGCGGTACGCAACACAGCAGTCTCCAGCATTGGGTGGCAACCCCCCCCCCCCAAACACCATGCACAAGCACACACAATAGTCCCTGGTATTCTGGTGGTACCCCCAGGGCCAGTTCCAGGATGTACTGGGCCCTGGTGCAAGACTTTGTAGTGGGCCCCCCTCTGTCCATGCAGCATGCCCTCCCACCCGGGAGGGCCCTCCCATGCCACCACCACCAAAAGAATATTGCTGCTGTTTTTCCATTTTGTGAAGTTAAAGTTGTACACGGCGGGCTTTTGCTGCAGCAAATGTTTCAATCACATCAGAAAAGTTTACTTCTCTTGCAAGTCTATTTTCAATTGAAAGTACACCCAATGCAGACAGTCTTTCCTGTGACATTGTAGGTGCAGGTAATTCTTTATCAAGGACAGTTTACTGAAAGACACGCTCAGCACTGGCAACTGTAATTGGAATTGTAAGCAGTACTTGCAGTCCAATTTGGGTGTTTGGAAATCCTCTGCTCAGGTCTCTCTGTACCAGGTACTGTAACACTTCAAATGGACATTTCACATCATCAGGTAACAGTCTAGCCAGCAAGGTAATTTCTCTAGACATGTCCGAACCATCTATATCCCCAAGAAATCGGGCCAACTCTTTGCATGCTACTTCAAGGTTTTCGTCATGTCCAGATGATTTGATGTTGAACAGAAAACCAAAAAGTGACTGAAAGTCATGCAGAAATTGGAATCGTTCCTCAATTTCCATCAGTACTTTATCAATAGGCAATTGAAAAATTCACTTCAAGCTTTCTTGGCCAGTTAAGGGTTCGTCTCGCAAGCTCTCCTGGCATGCGTTTTCGCCGTCTGGTGCGTTTTCTGGAAAAGTCGGTTCAATGTCCATGGTTTGGCTTGCAGCTTTGCTTCCTCTACCACTCTGCTGAATCCCTGTCTTGATAATCAGACAGTTGTTCCTTGATGGAGAAACCACATCTATGGCGTTTGGAAGACTCAAAGCAGGTGACTGTAAAATCACAGTCACCCGATTGATGGCACTAAGCATTTCATTCCACACAAATAAAGATACAATAAATGGAAATGATTCCAGTGTTTTCACAAGGCCTGTGATGTCAGACAGTGTTTCACTGTCACAGTTTTCAGTTTCTGATACTTCAGCAACGAATCCAACAATTCAGGCAGTTGTTCACAGACTGCCTTTGCAGCATCACACGGGCACTCCATCGAGTCTCTGAAAGTGGCTTGAGGGTATATCGTTTCATGTGCTTGACAAGGATGTCCAACGTTTGGTGGACCCAGAGAGATTCTGTAAACCCGCTGTAGTACTCCAAAGAAATTCTTTGCTTCAACGATGATTCCGCTGCATGTTCTAATACAAGGTTCCAGTTATGAGGACAGCAAGGAACATATACTGCGTTCATTGACCTGTCGTATTCTCGCTTGAACTCCTCGATGGATACCTCTCATATTAGCCCCATTATCGTAACACTGGCCCTGCAGTCTTCAATGTTAATGCCATGTTCAGTAAACCGATTGTAATAATTCAGCCAAAGCCTCTCCTGTTGTATTTTCAACATGGAGAAACTCCAGGAAGCTCTCCCGCATTTCAACTTGATCACCATTGATTTCAACATAACGAATCATTAGTGATAACTGCTCCTTGTGAGAAATATCTGGAGTGCAGTCCATCAGCACACTATAGTAGCGAGCAGTGTGTATCTTGTTCCTAATCTTATTAGTCACAGCCTTAGCTAACATCTGCATAAATTCGTTCTGGCTATCTTTGCTTAAATAATGAACATTTGCTCCTCTCTGAACATGTTGCAAGTGATCAGCCATAATAGGGTCATACCGGGACAACAGTTCCAACAGTTTCAGAAAATTACCATTGTTGTTCACATACAGACGATCTACTGAACTCCTAAAGGCTAAGTTTTGGCCTGCTAAATATAAAACACAGTCCAAAATTCGACAAAGCACAGCATGCCATCGTTCCTTTTCCTTATCCAGCTTTTCTTGCAAACTCTTGTCTATAGTAGCACATTTCTCTAACCCTAATTCTAAATGCTTCCACTTGTAGTAATTCTCCATGTGTGATGGGTAAGCTTCATGCTGACTCAGCCTTTGTGATAATTTTTGCCAGTTGGAGAAACCTTGTGTAAACACGCCACTATCCTCACCAAAAACCTTACAGCAGAAACAAAATACAGCATCAGCAGACTTGGAGTAAACTAACCAAGGCCTGTGAATCTTTGAGGATCCCACTTTATGCTCATAGTTTGCTGAAGTAAACCGGTGACCAGCTGTTTTAGGGAACTCAGTGTCAGTTTCCGTCAGCTGCAGGGGCTTATGCTGCACAATTTCAACCCTGAGGCGCTCTGACTCTGAGCTAAATCTTTCAGGCCAGGTAGCTGGGTCATAAAAATTATAAATGAAAGGTGGTTGACTACTGGGTTCAGGGTTTATGTCACAACCTGATTCCAGTTCAATACGTTGTTGTATTTCTTCTTGCTGTATATTTCTTTCATCATCATATATTTCTTCTTGGTCTAGCTGTACATTTCTTTCTGAGTCGGTGGCCGATTCATCATGGTTTCCCAATTCCACCCCAGTCATCTCCCCCTCTACTACTGCCTCTACAGCTGTTTCATGTGATGAGGTTGATGGTTTTTGCTCACTTGTACTTTCACCAGATTTGGACACTGTTGCCAGCGGACAACTTAACCATTTACAAAATATTTTGTTAGCATTTTCTGCTTCTTTTTGAGTCAACTCTAGCTGTCTTTTTTGTTCTTTACGTTTTGCAGAACCAGACTTGCACTTTGGTAGTGCTACAGGGTTCAACATCATATCAGATTTCTTTTCTTTCCTTTCTGTCATGTAAGGTTTACCTTGCTAGCTAAGGCAAGCTATGTTTATTTATTTATTTTTATGAATACAAACTGTACTTTTGACTAGACTAGTTTAAAGTTCAATAATATCTATGAGACGTTACAGCAGGTGGTCGTGGGTGGCTCACTGGCACTAGCAAACAGGCGCAAGAGCACTGAGCAGGCTCATTTGTGTAGAAAAATGTATAGATGTGCTGCTCCAGAGTAGTCCTATGCTTGCAGTCTATGCCTAAGTCTAACTTTTAGTTTGAAGCAGCAAGCATGAAAAACAGAGCCAGTCAAGAAAAGAATGTATTGCTGTTCTTTACTGATTCTGCAAAATAAAGTATTTTTTGCAGTTATAATCTTGATGTGTTGTCTTTCTTTCTTGTCAGAAAAAAATGAAAGGCTATCTTGTTATTTTAATGCCAAACAGGGACTCCTACACAGTCAGTACTAGGCTGGCTACAGTGCTTGCTGCTGGCGTACTCCGAACAAGACTAGGTATGCACGAGCTAGAAACCAGAGAATATCTTGTTATTTTAATGCCAAACAGGGACTCCTACACAGTCAGTACTAGGCTGACTACAGTGCTTGCTGCTGGCGTACTCCGAACAAGACTAGGTATGCACTGAGCTGCAAACCAGAGAATATCTTGTTATTTTAATGCCAAACAGGGACTCCTACACAGTCAGTACTAGGCTGGCTACAGTGCTTGCTGCTGGCGTACTCCAAACAAGACTAGGTAGGCCGCAGGCACAGCAGAGCCAGAGAATATCTTGTTATTTTAATGCCAAACAGGGACTCACTCAGAAAAAATTGATATATTATATTCTTGGACTTGGTCAGACAGTACAGACCAGATCGAGTGACACACACTAACTTCACTCACGACGAGTCACGACTTACTGACTCAATCAATCACTACACTGATCCCATCCTCCTGAGTCCTGTCTGAAGAATTCTTGTTATTTAACTTCACAAATAAAACAAATTCAAGACTGCAGCAGCATTATGCATAAGAGGATAGAATATCTTCTTTTATTTTACTTCCCCCACCAAGACAGTTCTCCCTGACTAGTGACTCCATGTTTAATCTGCCTGCCTAAAGTTCTTCATTATATCTGAGGGAGAAGTAGTCATCATGACACAGGCAGTCACAACAACACAGACTGACAGTAGAGTTGTAGCCCTACTAGCCCCAGCAGTCAGTGACACAGTGTCACTACACAACTCAAACAACTCTCTGGGTTATATTTTTTTTTCATATATATTTAGAATTATTGACTTCTAAGTTCTTGAGACAAAGACAAATATTAAGTTTGTTCAATCAAACTGATTGAGCGCAGAGCCAGGCCTGCCGCTACCGCCACCCGCTGGGGCCTACAGGCTACGGTTAGCCACAGTACTCACTCCTTCCTGTGGCTGCTTGCGCCAGGCCAGCTAGCTATTTTTTCCTGTCGGCTGGCTGGGGCCCTACAGGCTAGGGGCAGCCACAGTACTCACTCCTTCCTGTGGCTGCTTGCTGCCAGGCCAACTAGCTATTTTTTCCTGTCGGCTGGCTGGGGCCCTACAGGCTAGGGGCAGCCACAGTACTCACTCCTTCCTGTGGCTGCTTGCTGTCAGAGTCCTTCCTGTGGCTGCTTGCTGCCAGGCCACTCCAGCTAGCTATTTTTTCCTGAGACCTGCTGTCCTGAGTAAAGTTCTGTAATAATTTCTATTAGCTGCCTCCCCCAGACCCCCACCAACTATATGTGTACTGCTGTTCTGTTGTTTGTGACGTGTCTAGTTTTAGTTTACACAAGTAAAGTTAATTAGTTATGGGCTGCTACAGTGCAGCGCTGCAAATTCTGCCCGACGACGATGATCCCCACTCCACATCCACTCCTTCTTAGTTCGCCCGCCAACTGCCACAGACTGTGAGACGCGATCGCAGATTCTCACGAGATGAGAGATCGACGAATCCGATGCTCGCTCCGCCTCCTCCTCCTCCCCAGCCAGCCCTGGCCCCCCGCCCACAACAATAGACTTGAGTAATTCAAAACACTTTGGCTGGGCTGCAGCAGCTTTGTTTTGAGCGAGCGGCGAGCGCTCCGCCTCCGAGTCCAGCCCAGGCACAGGCAGCCAGCAAATCAGACAGCACTGCAGAGGCTAGAGGAGGGGACACGGGGAGGGACTGGCCGGGAGGAGGCAGGACTAAGGGAGGAGTGTGAGCCAGTCGTCGTCGTCGGCAAATCTAATGTGAGTGAGCTTATAGCAGGGCAGGCGGCACCAGCGCAGCGTCAGGAGGAGCGACGAGCAGCATTTGCCACTGCCAGCATGGAGGAGGAGCTACCGAGGCAGCAGGACCCATGGTTGGAACAGTTGGTGCCCGGTGGGAGGGATCAGAGGCGGAGCAGCTTGCAGCCTTCAATCAACACTTAAGGTATGTCCGCTCTGTGGGATGGGATGATCGGATCATGAAAGCCCCCCAGCCCTTAGCCTAGAACTGTGCAGGGAGGGCAGCCTAGCAGGGGTTTAATTTTTTAAATGGACGCAAGCCACGTAGTCACCGTGGCGCGGGGCCGGGTGGCAGTCGGACTCGGCACACACACGCAAGTTCAACGCCGCAGCCGCGGCACCGGCGCAGCCAATTCTCAGCCTCTAGCTGGGGGCAATCATGGGCCCCCGGTGCTCTCTGGGCCCTGGTGCAGTCGTGTTCCTTGCACCCCCCTGACGCCGGCCCTGTGTGGCTGGATAACTGGGGTACAGCAGGTACAGGGGTTCGGGACTGGCGAGTGACATTTTGCTGCAGCTACAAACTGCGCCACATAATTTATTCCGACATCTGGATTTTTGACGCTTCCCCAACATGCATCCTCCTAGAGTTGATAATATTAATTCAGGGGGGTGCAGGGGATGCAGCCCCACCCCCACAAACACTTTTTTACAATCCAGATGTCGGGTTGCTTTAATATGTGTATTGCCGATGTGCTTTTTGGCAATATACACTCACCATAATAGCAATCGCTCTTTTGTGATCGCAATTATGACATGGAACCCATAGGGAAGTCTATCACCAGAAGAAAGATGGAAGTGGTATTGCCTGTGTAAAGACCACTGGTAAGACGCCACCTAGACTACTTAGTCCAATTCTGGAAACCACTTCTCTAGAAAGACAGACAGAGGCAGTCCAGAGGAGGGCAACTAAAATTGTGCAGGGTCTGTATGAAAAGCCCTATGAGGAGAGATTTGAGGACCTAAATATATGTATGTGTATATATATATATATATATATATATATATTGAAAAAGAAGGGGAACATGATATAGACCTTTAAATATCTCACGGGGGTAAACAAGGTACAGGAGGGAAGCATTTTTCAGGAAAAAGGTGCTCAAGTACAAAGGAGAATGATCAGAAGCTGGAGGGGGTTAGATTCAGGTGAGATATCAGAAAGTACTTTTTCACAGAAAGAGTGGCAGATTCCTGAACAGTCTTCCAGTTTAGGTGGTGGGGACAAAATAGTGATGGTGTTCAAGAATGCATGCTACACAGATGAGACCCAGCTGTACCTGTCCTGTGCCCCTGATGACCTTACCACCCCGGACAATCGGAGTTGGTGTTTAGCCAAGATAAACGACTGGATGTGCGCTAATTATAGTATATGGTTAGGGCTTATTCTAGATGGAAAACAATGGCTTCCCAAATGTCATTGTAGGACAGTTCAAAGGTCAAAAACGTTGTTGTACTATCGTTCTGACGTCAGATCGATAGTAAAACAACTTTTCAGCCTTGAGCTGCTACATGATTGGCTGAAAACAGAGCTGATCAAAAAATACGCTCTAAAATGGTGGAGGTGTCTAACGATCAGTCGGTAGTGCCATTTAGTCAGATAGTTGGGACACGGACTGCCATACTCGGCTCCATGTTCCCAAACTATCAGTTTGCCAGTTTTTTTTTTTATTTCTTTAGCAAGAACAGGACCGCAGGAAGCAGTGAAGCACTGGTATCTTCGGTGTCGGAACTGGATGGCGACTGCAGCATGGACTGGTATGGAGCGACCGAGCGGGACAATATTCTCAAGGTACGAACCTTGTCAAAAGTCAAACGGCATACAGTTTGGGGAACCATATACTATATAAAATAGTACACGGTTGCTTAAACACAACAAGCCGTTGTTGCCATCTCGGGGAAGTGATTCCGTCTCACGGACCTCTCGAGCTTCGCTCTCGAAGTCTGTGTAACATCATCACATCCCCTCGATGGCAACATAGCCTTGTTGTGTATGAGCAACCATACACTATTCTATATATCTCTCAACCCCACCAAGACAGAGGTTATGGTGATTTAGCCAGGTCATGGGGATATTTTCGATGACGGGAGACTGCCCACCCTAGCAGTTGATGGTCGTCCCCTGTCACTGTTAAATGTGATTAAGGATCTTGGTGTTATTCTTACCAATCAGCTTCACTTTGAAAAACAGGTTTTCTCCATCTCAAGAATATTGCCAGGATCCGTCCATTTTTGATTCCTACTGACCTGGCTACAGTTATTCATGCCTTAGTACTAGTACTTAGTACTCATACTAGTCGACTTCTGATGTGTTGACTGCAGTTAGTGCAGAATGCTGGCTTATTAGTTGTACCATCCTCCCACTTAAAAAGATCGGGAGATAGGGCTTTTGGGGTGGCTGCACCACTCCTCTGGAATTCTCTCCCACAAAACATTAACATAGCTAGCACAATGGAGGCCTTTAAAGTCTCTTTTAAAACTTATATATTTGAAAAGGTATTTAATTTTCTCTGATTAATTTATCTCTTGGGATTTGATTGCGTTTTATTATTTTCTTTGTTAATTGCTCTGAGTCCCTGGATAGGGTGCTATAAAATAAATAAAATTTGCCTTTCTTTGCTTAAGGGAGCCATAGCAGAGGCAACAAGCCTTTGTGTTGGGCAACTAAGCAAAGCAAAGAGAAAGAAAACAAACACTATGATTCTCAAAGGATGTGACCAGGACAGTAATAGAGAAAAGGCTAGCTTTCAAGAGGTACAAGGAAACACAGAGGGGGGAGGACAGGGAACTGTTTCTGGAAAAGCAGAGGGAGGCAGAGAAAGAAGTCAGGAGCACAAAGGCACAAACAGAGGAAAAAATAGCCCAGGCAATTAAGAAAGGAGACAAGACCTTTTTCAGGTCCATTAGTGAAAGGAAAAAAAAAAAGACCAGGGATGGGATTGTGAGGTTAATAAGGGCGTGTGGAGAGGGACCTAGGAAAAAGTAACAAGCCTGAACAAATATTTTTGTTCAGTATTCACAGAAGAAGGGGGAGGAGAAGGACCACTGTTGAGTGACAGGAGCACCAATGGGAGAGAGGTGGACACCAGCCCGTTTACAGATGAAAGAGTCCTAAACGAACGCAAGAATCTGAAAGGAGACAAGGCTATGGGTCCGGATGGGATACATCCCAGGGTATTATAAGAACTTAGAGAGGTACTAGCAGCACCACTGACAGCCCTATTCAACAAACTGATAGAGACAGAAGTGGTTCCAGGGGACTGGAGGAGGGCCGAATGTAGCCCCTCTCCACAAAAGTGTGAACAGGGAAGTGGCTGGCAATTACAGGCCATTCAGCCTGACCTCAGTGGTGGGGAAATTAATGGAATCACTGCTGAAGAAAAGGACTGTGATATATCTTAAATCCAGCACAGGATCTGAGGCATCACAGATTCATAGTGGGAAGGTCTTGTCAAACAAATCTGAGTTTTCTTTGACTGGGTGACCATAGAGGTAGATCAGAGAGGGGCAGTGGATGTGGCCTGTCATGAGCCCTGCCCCATGGGCACGGCAGGACCCCGTTTGCAGGGATGTCCCTCTTTTTTATGGAACTCATGAGCACTTGTGTGGTTCAGAAAGCACCACCAACCTTCCTTTTCCCAGTGGAAGGGTGGAAACTGTAGTCTTGAGTCCCCCTGGCTCTTGTATTACTTTCTGTGGCTAGAATCCCACCGCTGCCACTGGCAGCTTCTTGCCTATTTGGTTTGTAGGATAGCTGAGTGGTCACTATCTTCATTAACAAGGCCTATAGTCCTTACAAAACCCTTTTATTTAAAATGTTAGATCACACAGCCAGGCCCCAGAGTTTATAAGAAATAATGAAAGTTTACTTAAAGAAAAACAACACGGTAACTTCTGCGATTTGGAAGATTTTGGAATGCAGACAACACGAAAATAAATACTGGATGGTTCTACAGAAAACACTATATACCGTTATTCGTCAAACTATATCTAGTTCTAAGATTTAGCATCCAGAAAATATCAAGTATTCTTTTTGACAGTAATTTCTCTCTCTGTAGAAGAAAGTTCATTAAGCAACAGATTTGTAGCAAGTTTGTGATCAAAGTCAGTTCTCTGAAGATCTTTCAGAAAATCCAGGGGTTTTCTTAGTAACAAGTCTTTGTTTCTCAGATTTCTGATTTAAAAATCAGAAAACTGTTTTCTGATGAAAAGCCCTTTTTCATATTTACAGCAGTCTTTCACAGAGATCTGCCAAGCCTTATTCATATGTTTTTAAAAAAAAAAAATATTTTTTGATTATTTAACCAGGAAGTGGCAAGGCTCTTTTCTCTCTGAGCACGTTCGAGTCCTCTCTCAGGACAGGCCTCCACCAACGTGCCTTGATTCAGAGAAATCATATTCAGCCCCTCCCTTCTTCACTCTGGCCATGCAGAGAAGAGGGGTGCAACAGTTTTACCTCGTCCTGCAGGTGTCACTGTGGTTTCATGTTTAACTCCTGAAACATCTGTTTTAGACATAACCTTTTCTGTTTTCAATTCGTGACTTTTAGCTGCCTCCCCACTGTCCTTTTCCTGTTACTGGAAGTTTAAGTGTTTATTCAATCCAAGGGTTATGACTCCTAGGATACATAAACCTGTCAACTTTTTCTTGGCCTTTTAAAGGGACAGCATCTTAACTCTGGAAAGCCTCACAACCCAGGAAATAGGAACATTAAATAAAGTGGTAATAGGCCTATCTTGCCACATGACCTACCTAGATTTCAGCAAGGTCTTCTGGTGTCCCACATAACAGGTTGGTAAATAAGCTGGGCAGCCTGGGAGTGGGCTCCAAGGTGGTGAACTGGGTTAGAAACTGGTTGAGTGACGGGACATAGAGGGTGGTGGTGAATAGTGATCCAGCCGAGGAGAGGGGGATGACCAGCGGGGTGCCACAGGAATCGGTGTTGGGGCCAGTACTCTTTAATGTCTTCATAAACAATGTTGCAGAGGGCCAAAAAGGATGGTATGCCTCTTTGCAGATGACACTAAGATCTGCAACAGGGTCGATACTCCCGTGGGGGTGGATAAGAAGGGATCTAAACATGCTTGATGAGCGGTTGAGAGTGTAGCAGTTAAGATTCAATGCAAAGAAGTGCAAAATGATGCATTTGGGGCACAGAAATTCAAGGAAGGAGTACAAGATGAGAGGAGGTATTAAAGGCCACCGAATAAGATAGGGACCTGGACCTGGTGGCACTGAAGGATAAGTCACTGGATACCACACCTCATGCCATGCCAGCGACCTGAGTTCAGGAATGGAACTAAGGTGCATGGGGGACGGTGGGGCAAGGAAGGATTGAGTGTCCGTAGCGCCCCTCCTTCCACGGGGACTACGCGGTGTGTTATAGACTGACACCCAGCGGTGGCTGGGTGTCAGCACACAAGCACTGCTAAAAACAGGGAGGGCCCACGTCCAAGGCATTAGGCTGCCTCTGCAGAGGTGGAGCCAGCTGCTCCACCCATTGCACAGATGTGGGTCCGGGGCCAAAATAGCAAAATTGGGAGTTGACAGGATCTATGATGACATGACTATCTGATCGGAGGATGAGTCCCTCTGAAGTGGGGACTGGTGCTCCCTGTCAGCATCCCACAACAAACAAAAAGAGAAAAGGACCTGGGGTAATCATATGATGATCTAAAGGTAACCAAACAATGAGAGAAGGCTGTGGGGAAAGCCAGTGGGATGCTAGGGTGCACAGGGAGAGATCACCAGCAGAAGAAAGGAGGTGGTTATGACACTGTACAGATCACAAGTGAGAAACCATCTGGAGTACTGTGTCCCATTCCAGAGGTCACATCTCTGGAAGGACGCAGACAAAATGGAGGATGTCCTTAGAATGGCAACAGAAATGGTGCAAGGACTGCACCAAAAGTCATATGAGAAAAGACTCAAGGACCGCAGTATGTATTCCCTGGAGGAGAGGGGAGAGAAGGGGGGATATGATAGAGACATTCAAGTACCTCAGGGGTATAAACAAGGTAAAGGAGGGTAGCTTTTCAGAAAAGAAGGTGTACAAGAACAAGGGGACTTGATATGAGGCTGGGGGGTAGGCTCTGGGTCAGGGTGAGGAAGTACCTTATCACTTAATCAGATATGATTACCCCAGCCCACCTAGCCCCTCCCCCCCGGTCATCGGCGGGTAGCATACCCACACGCATACCTCCACGGCTGCTGCCACATGACAGCTTACAATATTTGCTACAAGCTCACTGGTCCACACTGTGGACCAGCAGTGCATACTGCAACAGTCATTCAAAACTTTATGAATGAATGACTTCATTCACAAAGATGTGAATGACTATTACAGTATGCACTACCAGCTCATTGATCCACAGTGTGGACCAATAAGCTTGCAGCCATACTGTAAACTGCCATTCGGGGCAGCCGCAGAGGTATGTAGGTGGTATGCTGCCCACTGAAGACCGGGGGTGAGCAGGGGCTGGGGTCCTGTGGGTGGGGGGGGATACAGTAGACTGCCAGGGAGTTGAAATGTCAGTTCACGGCGATTGGGGAGTCAGGGAAGGGGGGGTACTACTAGACTACCAGGGAAAATTAATAATTAAATTTCGGTGATCATTGTGTCAGGCTTGGGGGGGTGGTACCATTAGACTACCAAAGTAATTAAATAAATACATTTTGGTGATCATTGGATCAGAATGGGGAGGTGAGTCCACTAGACCACCATGGAAATTAAATACATTTTGATCGGGGTTATGGGATGGGGATGGGGGTACCCAGGGCCGGCGTCAGGGGGGGTGCAAGGGATGCGACTGCACCAGGGCTCAGAGAGCACTGGGGGCCCATGATTGCCCCCAGCTAGAGGCTGAGAATTGGCTGCGCCGGTGCCGCGGCTGCGGCGTTGAACTTGCGTGTGTGTGCTGAGTCCGACTGCCACCCGGCCCCGCGTCACGGTGACTACGTGGCTTGCGTCCATTTAAAAAATTAAACCCCTGCTAGGCTGCTCTCCCTGTACAGTTCTAGGCTAAGGGCTGGGGGGCTTTCATGATCCGATCATCCCATCCCACTGAGCAGACATACCTTAAGTGTTGATTGAAGGCTGCAAGCTGCTCTGCCTCTGATCCCTCCCACCGGCACCAACTGTTCCAACCATGGATCCTGCTGCCTCGGTAGCTCCTCCTCCATGCTGGCAGTGGCAAATGCTGCTCGTCGCTCCTCCTGACGCTGCGCTGGTGCTGCCTGCCCTGCTATAAGCTCACTCACATTAGATTTGCCGACGACGACGACTCGCTCACACTCCTCCCTTAGTCCTGCCTCCTCCCAGCCAGTCCCTCCCCGTGTCCCCTCCTCTAGCCTCTGCAGTGCTGTCTGATTTGCTGGCTGCCTGTGCCTGGGCTGGACTCGGAGGCAGAGCGCTTGCCGCTCGCTCAAAACAAAGCTGCTGCAGCCCAGCCAAAGTGTTTTGAATTACTCAAGTCTGTTGTTGTGGGCGGGGGGCCAAGGCTGGCTGGGGAGGAGGAGGAGGCGGAGCGAGCATCGGATTCGTCGATCTCTCATCTCGTGAGAATCTGCGATCGCGTCTCAGAGTCTGTGGCAGTTGGCGGGCGAACTAAGAAGGAGTGGATGTGGAGTGGGGATCGTCGTGCGTCGGGCAGAATTTGCAGCGCTGCACTGTAGCAGCCCATAACTAATTAACTACTTGTGTAAACTAAAACTGAGACCCGTCACAAACAACAGAACAGCAGTACACATATAGTTGGTGGGGGTCTGGGGAGGCAGCTAATGAAATTATTACAGAACTTTACTCAGGACAGCAGCAGGTCTCAGGAAAAAATAGCTAGCTGGAGTGGCCTGGCAGCAAGCAGCCACAGGAAGGACTCTGGCAGCAAGCAGCCACAGGAAGGAGTGAGTACTGTGGCTGCCCCTAGCCTGTAGGGCCCCAGCCAGCCGACAGGAAAAAATAGCTAGTTGGCCTGGCAGCAAGCAGCCACAGGAAGGAGTGAGTACTGTGGCTGCCCCTAGCCTGTAGGGCCCCAGCCAGCTGACAGGAAAAAATAGCTAGCTGGCCTGGCAGCAAGCAGCCACAGGAAGGAGTGAGTACTGTGGCTGCCCCTAGCCTGTAGGGCCCCAGCGGGTGGCGGTAGCGGCAGGCCTGGCCTGGGTCAATCAGTTTGATTGAACAAACTTAATATTTGTCTTTTGTCTCAAGAACTTAGAAGTCAATAATTCTAAATATATATGAAAAAATATATAACCCAGAGAGTTGTTTGAGTTGTGTAGTGACACTGTGTCACTGACTGCTGGGGCGGGGCTAGTAGGGCTACAACTCTACTGTCAGTCTGTGTTGTTGTGGCTGCCTGTGTCATGACTACTTCTCCCTCAGATATAATGAAGAACTTTAGGCAGGCAGATTAAACAGGAGTCACTAGTCAGGGAGAACTGTCTTTGGGGGAGTAAAATAAAAGAAGATATTCTATCCTCTTATGCATAATGCTGCTGCAGCTTGAATTTGTTTTATTTGTGAAGTTAAATAACAAGAATTCTTCAGACAGGACTCAGGAGGATGGGATCAGTGTAGTGATTGATTGAGTCAGTAAGTCGTGACTCGTCGTGAGTGAAGTTAGTGTGTGTCACTCAATCTGGTCTGTACTGTCTGACCAAGTCCAAGAATATAATATATCAATTTTTTCTGAGTGAGTTCCTATTTGGCATTAAAATAACAAGATATTCTCTGGCTCTGCTGTGCCTGCGGCATACCTAGTCTTGTTCGGAGTACGCCAGCAGTAAGCACTGTAGCCAGCCTAGTACTGACTGTGTAGGAGTCCCTGTTTGGCATTAAAATAACAAGATAGCCTTTCATTTTTTTCTGACAAGAAAGAAAGACAACACATCAAGATTATAACTGCAAAAAATACTTTATTTTGCAGAATCAGTAAAGAACAGCAATACATTCTTTTCTTGACTGGCTCTGTTTTTCATGCTCGCTGCTTCAAACTAAAAGTTAGACTTAGGCAGAGACTGCAAGCATAGGACTACTCTGGAGCAGCGCATCTATACATTTTTCTACACAAATGAGCCTGCTCAGTGCTCTTGCGCCTGTTTGCTAGTGCCAAGTGAGCCACCCACGACCCACCTGCTGTAACTCATAGATATTATTGAACTTTAAACTAGTCTAGTCAAAAGTACAGTTTGTATTCATAAAAATAAATAAATAAACATAGCTTGCTTAGCTAGCAAATAAACCTTACATGACAGAAAGGAAAGAAAAGAAATCTGATATGATGTCAGAATCCTGTAGCACTACCAAAGTGCAAGTCTGGTTCTGCAAAGCGTAAGAACAAAAAGACAGCTAGAGTTGACTCAAAAAGAAGCAGAAAATGCTAACAAAATATTTTGTAAATGGTTAAGTTGTCCGCTGGCAACAGTGTCCAAATCTGGTGAAAGTACAAGTGAGCAAAAACCATCAACCTCATCACATGAAACAGCTGTAGAGGCAGTAATAGAGGGGGAGACGACTGGGGTGGAGTTGGGAAACCATGATGAATCGGACTCCGACTCAGAAAGAAATGTACAGCTAGACCAAGAAGAAATATATAATGATAAAAGAAATATACAGCAAGAAGAAATACAACAACATATTGAACTGGAATCAGGTTGTGACATAAACCCTGAACCCAGTAGTCAACCACCTTTCATTTATAATTTTTATGACCCAGCTACCTGGCCTGAAAGTTTTAGTTCAGAGTCAGAGCGCCTCAGGAGTTGAAATTGTGCAGCATAAGCCCCTGCAGCTGAAGAAACTGACACTGAGTTCCCTAAAACAGCTGGTCACCGGTTTACTTCAGCAAACTATGAGCGTAAAGTGGGATCCTCAAAGATTCACAGGCCTTGGTTAGTTTACTCCAAGTCTGCTGATGCTGTATTTTGTTTCTGCTGTAAGCTTTTTGGTGAGGATAGTGGCATGTTTACACAAGGTTTCTCCAACTGGCAAAAATTATCACAAAGGCTGAGTCAGCATGAAGCTTACCCATCACACATGGAGAATTACTACAAGTGGAAACATTTAGAGTTAGGGTTAGAGAAATGTGCTACTATAGACAGGAGTTTGCAAGAAAAGCTGGATAAGGAAAAGGAGCGATGGCATGCTGTGCTTTGTCGAATTTTGGACTGTGTTTTATATTTGCAGGCCAAACTTAGCCTTTAGGAGTTCAGTAGATCGTCTGTATGTGAACAACAATGGTAATTTTCTGAAATTGTTGGAACTGTTGTCCCGTATGACCCTATTATGGCTGATCACTTGCAACGTGTTCAGAGAGGAGCAAATGTTCATTATTTAAGCAAAGATAGCCAGAGCAGATTTATGCAGATGTTGGCTAAGGCTGTGACTAATAAGATTAGGAACAAGATATACACTGCTCCTACTATAGTGTGCTGATGGACTGCACTCCAGATATTTCTCACAAGGAGCAGTTATCACTAATGATTAGTTATGTTGAAATCAATGGTGATCAAGTTGAAATCTGGGAGAGCTTCCTGGAGTTTCTCCATGTTGAAAATACAACAGGAGAGGCTTTGGCTGAATTATTGCTAAATCAGCTACTGAACATGGCATTAACATTGAAGACTGCAGGGGCCAGTGTTACGATAATGGTGCTAACATGAAGGTATCCATCGAGGAGTTCAGCGAGAATCGACAGGTCAATGAGCGTGCAGTATATGTTTCCTTGCTGTCCTCATAACTGGAACTTGTATTAGAACATCGGCGGAATCATCGTTGGAAGCAAAGAATTTCTTTGGAGTACTACAGCGGGTTTACAGAATCTTCTCTGGGTCCACCAAACGTTGGGACATCCTTGTCAAGCACATGAAACGATAGACCCTCAAGCCACTTTCAGAGACTCGATGGAGTGCCCGTGCTGATGCTGCAAAGGCAGTCTGTGAACAACTGCCTGAATTGTTGGATTCGTTGCTGGAAGTATCAGAAACTGAAAACTGTGACAGTGAAACACTGTCTGACATCACAGGCCTTGTGAAAACACTGGAATCATTTCCATTTATTGTATCTTTATTTGTGTGGAATGAAGTGCTTAGTGCCATCAATCGGGTGACTGTGATTTTACAGTCACCTGCTTTGAGTCTTCAAGCGCCATAGATGTGGTTTCCTCCATCAAGGAACAACTGTCTGATTATCGAAGACAGGGATTCAGCAGAGTGGTAGAGGAAGCAAAGCTGCTAGCCCAAACCATGGACATTGAACCGACTTTTCAGAAAAAGCGCGCAGGCGAAGCGCATGCCAGGAGAGCTTGCCGCAGGCAGACCCAACTGGCCGAAAGCTTTGAAGTGAATTTTTCAATTGCCTATTGGATAAAGTACTGATGGAAATTGAGGAACGATTCCAATTTCTGCATGACTTTCAGTCACTTTTTGGTTTTCTGTTCAACATCAAATCATCTGGACATGACGAAAACCTTGAAGTAGCATGCAAAGAGTTGGCCCGATTTCTTGGGGATATAGATGGTTCGGACATGTCTAGAGAAATTACCTTGCTGGCTCGACTGTTACCTGATGATGTGAAATGTCCATTTGAAGTGTTACAGTACCTGGTACAGAGACCTGAGCAGAGGATTTCCAAACACCCAAATTAGACTGCAAGTACTGCTTACAATTCCAATTACAGTTGCCAGTGCTGAGCGTTCTTTCAGTAAACTGTCCTTGATAAAGAATTACCTGCGCTCCACAATGTCACAGGAAAGACTGTCTGCATTGGGTGTACTTTCAATTGAAAATAGACTTGCAAGAGAAGTAAACTTTTCTGATGTGATTGAAACATTTGCTGCAGCAAAAGCCCGCCATGTACAACTTTAACTTCACAAAATGGAAAAACAGCAGCAATATTGTTTTGGTGGTGGTGGCATGGGAGGGTCCTCCTGGGGTGGGGGGGCATGCTGCATGGACGGAGGGGGGCCCACTACAAAGTCTTGCACCAGGGCCCAGTACATCCTGGAACCGGCCCTGCACCCACACCCCCATGCCACATGGCTAGCTCGGCGGCACCAGGTACAGCAATCCCCCCAAACCCCTTTCCTGCCCCTCCCCATGGTTGCGTTCTCATCCCGGGGATATTGTACACAGTAGTCCCTAATAACAGCACCCAAAATGAATCGTTGTTTTTGCAGTCTCATTTTGGTTCACTGTTATTAGGTGATACCTCCCTATGAACCCCAGTATCCCTCTGGCCCCCCCAACTGCCTTGTCGAGCTGCCTAGCCACCATTAAATCATCAAGTATGATTACACCCCATCTCTTTCATGGGTTTCTGTGCCCCAAGTACATTACTTTGTACTGTTTTGCATTGAAACCCAGCTGCCATACCCTTGAGCAGTCCTCGAGTTCTCTCAGGTCTTTGCTCATCCTTTCCACCCTAGCCCCCCAAAGTGTTCACCCTATTGCAGATTTGTGTGTCATCTGCAGAGAGGCAGAGCTTCCCTTCCTGATCCTCTTCAATGTGACTTATAGGTACTCCACTGGTCATCCTTTCCTCAGAGTGAATTCCCATTTACTACCACCCTCTGCAGCCTATCCCTAACCAATTTCTTAACCAGGTTCCCACCTTTAGACCAACTACCTAAGCTACCTAACTTGCTTACTAGCCTTCAATGTGGAACTGTGTCAAAATCCTTACTGATATCTAGGTAAGCCACATCCACCACTCAGCCCTGATCTGTTTAGTCACCCAGTCAAAGAAATATATTAGATTCATTTGAAGTCCACCACCACCACCCATGAATCCATGCTACATCGAGTCTTGTAATCCACTGAATTCAAGATAGTCCACAATCCTTTCCTTCAGCAGTGACTCCATTAAGTTTTCAGGGTTTTATTTAACTCTAAAAATTGATTAGCATTCTGCTCATAAAAGTTCTAAAACATTGTGAAAATGCATAGCACTTGCCTCACTATGTTTATCAAACATAACACTTCTAGAAAACCTATATAAATGCTTTCTGTAGATTTAGTATTGTCCCAAGAAAAAAACTGCTAATCAATTATTTAAAACTCTGAGTTTTCCACTGCCTGTGTCAGGCTGACTGGCCTATAATTACCAGCCTCTTCCCTGCTAGCAGTTTTGTGAAGTGATACTGCATCTGCCCTCTTCCCGTCCTCCAGAACCACTCCTGTTTCCAATGAGCAGCTAAATAGGACTGTCAAATGGCAGCAATACACCTTGTACTCCCTCAGTACCCTTGTTTGCACCGCATCTGGTCCCATTGCCACTTTCAGATTAGCGAGCCTCTTTAGGACACTCTCCTCTGAAAATGGACTAATGTCCACCTCCATGTCTCCAATGCTCCTGTTACTTTTTTGTAGCCCCCCTCCTTCTCTTTCCTCTGACACTGTTCCCACATTCCCTTTTTAATGTTTTGATCCCTCCCCTGGTCTTCCTACTTTTGTTTACATACCTAAAAAATGTATTTCCCCATTTATTATATTTGTTTGTACGCATGCGCAAGAAACATATTGCAGCAGCTAGCTGTAGTATCAAGTTGCGAAGGTGCGGCAATGTTGTGGCTGGTCTGTGTGGCGCCAACAGAGGAGCACACTGTTGATGACAGTACTATTGTAGCATGCCACGAACTTGAAAGAAATTCACCTCTGCAATCGGGGAGCACCCCGTCATTGAAGAATCAGCTGTTTTTGCTGCTGGGGCGGTCCCTGATTCCAGCAACGAATCACACCTTGCCTTGTCTATTGTCCCATTTCAATAAACATGGCAGTGGCTGTTGCCATCTGCCTCTCACAGTCCCTTTGAAAGCTGACGGGTGTGCCCAGTCCCCCTGTCAGCATGCCCCCCCCAGTTCATCTGCCAATGGGGAAGCACAATCCCTGTCTGCATAATATTGCCCTCGTTTGTTTTCAATAAACATGGCGGCTGTCACCATCCACCTCTCAGAGTCCTCATGAAAGCCAACAGGGGTGTCCCCTCCCAAGGTCATTTGCCAACGGGGGAGCCCAATCCCTGTCGGCGTAATTTCCCCCCCATTTGTTGTGTGCCAAGCGGGGTACCCAATCCCCCTCGGCTCATGCGCCTCCCCAAACACTTTGTGCTGACGGGGTGCCCAATCCCCGTTGGCTACAGCCCCCCCAAAACACACCCAGGTGGCATGCTGGGAGCCCAACCCAGCGTGCCAAACTACCTTTAAAAAAAGAAAACCTTCCCGCGTTTTTTTTTTTTTTTTTAAACCTGTAAAAAGGAAAATGGTCCCTCGCTGTCTGTAGTGCCCCTTCCCCCAACTCGCACCCACCCTCTGCGCACCCCACCTCCCCCTCAACCCATACTTACCTCCAGAGCCCGGTGTGATTATCTTCAGTGGAGCGGGAACATGCCTGCACTCTTCAAAGATGACTGCAAACTGAAGAAATGCCAGTAAGCTGTATAATGGCATAGGGGTGGGTTCAAGTTAGGTGGATATCTTAGCCACATTTGTGAATTTTGGCACCAAATTTTCAACATGGGGTTCTTGGGACCCCATCACATGAATTCAGTGACTGTCTTCTGGTTAGTCAGTCCCCGAAAGGTGATTTTGCGGTCACTGCATGGAATTACCTTTCGGGACTGATTAACGAAACAACAATGTCACTGTTCATGAGGTGGGCTCCCAAAAATCCTATGTTGCAAATTTGGTGAAAAAATTCCAAAAAATGACTGTGTTACGAGCGTGCATTGCTTAGTTTCCACGCACACTTGTAACTTTGCAAATTTGTAATATTTTCACACCAGTGTCAATTTTGCACACGTCGTGAATAGTACAGCTTTCATTTTTCACATCCTGTCTGAAAAATGTTTTTTGCACGTCTGGCGAACAATGTTGTGGTCGCTGTGGGAAATCAATGTTCAGGACAGATTAAGAAAATCATAGTGACACTGTTCATAAGCAGTGGTCACAAAATGCTTATTTTGAAAATTTGGTGAAATAATTCCACTAAATGACTGTGTTTTACAAGCGTGTATTGAGCAGTTTCCATGTACACTCGTAAGTTTGAGTATTTTTAATATTTTCACTTCAGATTTTCATCATTGCCATCTCTTTACATCTCCCTATGAATGGCACAGCTCTCATTTTTCACATCCTACTCGAACTGTTTTCACGCATCTGGTGCAGAATGGCGCGGTTGCTGTGGGAAATCAATGTTCGGGACAGATTAACAAAATCAGAGTGCCACTGTTTATGAGCAGAGGTCCCAAATGCTTTCATGAGCTGGGGGTCACAAAAAGGCCATGTTGAAAATGTATAGTGCAAATACCAACAAACGCCCGATGCATTAGGGTTTCTAACCATAACGTCCCACCCTGTACCAACTGACAGGCATCAGGCATATGCCTTTGGATTGCTGGCCGTAATGCTCATGTCATTCCACCCCCACCCCCACCTTGAAGCCAGTGACAGGCATCAAGGTGTGCCTTGGACTCTTTAGCTCCAGAGTTCACCCTGTTCTCCTATACTGCACCCATTTCAGCGTATGTCCTTATGAAATGGGGTGATTGTGAAGCCGAACACCCCAAGGCACACCTCAACATTTGTCAGTGTCTGCAGGATAGGGTGAAGTGAAATGTCATGAGCGTAATGGGTGATGACCCAAAGGCACACCCCAATGCATGTCTGTCTCTGCAGGGTGGAGGTGGAGTTGGCATGAGTTCCATACTTCACTGCCATTCCTATTCTGCATCTAACTCCTGCATGTCCAATGCTAATATCAGCAAGCAAACATTCAGCATTGACAAATGCTTATTACTTTCTGAGCTATTCCCTTTTCATTGTGTACCTTGGTGCTCCTTACTGCTCTCCCTTCTTCACTCGGTGTCCCACTGATACACCTACCTATCATCCTCCCTCTGCATCTCCTTATACTTTCCGAATGCTACCCTTTTAGTTTTTATCTTTTCAACTACCTCTTTCAAGAACTATTGTGGTGTCTTTTTCCTCTTGCTCACTTCCTTGATGCAAAGGTTTTTGCCTTCTTTGTTTCCCTTTTTTAGCTGTGCCCACTGTTTCTCCACCCCACCCCAGTCATCCTTCCCACCAGGTAATCCCTGAGGCATTAATCCATCTTTTTAAAATCTGCCCTCCTGAAGTTCAGGAACATCACCCTTGTATGGTTCAGTTCCACAGCCATCCTTAGATTGAAGCACACTGTTTGGTAATTGCTGTTCCCCAGGTGGCCTCCTACCTTGATGTCTGCAACATGGTCTCTGTTACAGACTACCAGGACCAGTACTGCTCCATCACAAGTGGGTTCATGGACTAGTTGCCTGAGGAATACCCCCTGCCGGGAGTCCAGGATGGCCCTTCTTCTAGAGTAAGTGGGGGAGTTCCATCTACTGTAGCCCAGGTGCCGTATGCCACGGGGCTATCCCCCTCTTTGCCTGCTGTCCCTGCTACAGGGTAAGGGTCCTTGGTCCTGCTACAGTGACATTGGGGGGTTCATTCCCAGAAATATTAATAGCGCGGTGTCTCCACCTAGAGTAAGGTATTAGTAAGCTAGGTATCTGCCTGGTACAGCCCTCTGGGGTAAAATACCTCCCCAATCAACCACTCCGCACACAATATCCCCAATAACCTTGATCCACCACAAACCATAAATCTCAGCAATAGGCAATTGCAATGAATGTTACTGACACAGCAGTTTCAACAAACAAACTAGCAGCTTTATTTGGGGGCAAGGATCAGGGAAGGGATACCAGGACAAAGGATGGATGTGAAAGCAAGAAAGGTTTGTGAAATAGGTAGTAACCATAAAAATTTTGGGCTCGCAGGCCAAATCCACCCCCCCTAGTGCCCATGCTCCCAAATAGTCCTCCTGGCACCCACTAGGTGCAGGCCTGATCAATGCTGCAAGCCCACAAGTTGGCTGGCGGTTGGGGCCCTGAAATATCGCAAAGACTTGGTTCAAGAAAACAACACAAATTCCTCTTATTCCTTTCCAGTAACCAGGTCCTGGGTACTCACTGTTTGTTCATCTCAAGAACCTGGAGTATGGAGCTCCTTGTTCAGTACAGCACAGGGCAGAAGAAAGGCTGGCCATGGACCCTCAGGCAGGATGGACTTGCTTGAAGATACTCCAACTGGTCTTTAGGGAATGGGAATGGTACTCCCTCCAATATTGCCCACTAATTTATGTGAGGAAACACCTTTAAAGCCTGCCCAGAGATCCTGGTCGAACATGGTCTTCAACAGTGACGTTTTCAGATTTCTCCAACTATGACACTACTACAACTCTCTCCAAATCAGGGCACATACCTTGGATACCAACCCCAAAACTCAGTTCATTCATTTCCCTCATTTATATGGGGTACTCGGAGCATATGATTTTCTGCTTATACAGAGCTCTGGTAAACTCCAGCATAGACTCGATCCAAGACATATGGATGCATTGATAGGTGACTTAGACATGCAGATATCTGAGGAGTGTTGGCAAAAAGCCTGTCAGAAGGCATCCAGAGTGACAGACTATTGTCAGCGAAGAGAATATGCGTGGAAACAATCCAATACTTTCCAACCCCGGTAATCACTTGTAAATATCTACCTACAACGGACATGTCTTGATGGAAGGGATGTGGGAAGAGGGGGGTCCATTATGGCCATGTTATGTGGGGCTGTCTGGTCCTTTGCCCCTTCTTCTAGGCTTTAATGGAGGAACTAGGAGAACTATGCAGGAGACCATTCACCCTAATGGCAGAAGGGTTCTTATTACTACAGTACCTCAGGGAATTCCAAGACTCAAATGCTAGATATTTATTAGGCATTCTACTAATGGCTGCCAAAAAAGTATGATTCACTCCACAAACCTCTACCCTGATTGCCTGATGCAAAGCTAATAGGATTTCAATGTGCCTACTCAACTTGGAATAGTGTTATGCTTGTGTAACGTAGATACTCTTTGGCTGTTCACCTCTCTATCTGTGGGATATGTGACCCTGTAGGGGTATAAAGGCAAGGAACCCTACAGGAGGGTTCCACCCCTACAGGTGTCATTGCAGTAATTACCTTGGGTAAAGGTACCTTAGGAAGGAGCCCACGGAAGACAGAGATGTGCCACTGGAGGAGGAGGGGTGGATGGAGGGACAACAAAAGAAATGATTGAGGCATGAGTGAGGAGGAGCGGCTCTTATATGACTGCACAAGGGTGTGGTTAGTTGCACCACCCTATTGAACTACAGGTATAGCCTTCCAAGTCAATGTGCCTACACAACTTGGTATAGTGTTATGCTTGTGTAACATAGATAATCTTAGGCTGTTCGCCACTGTAGCTATGGGATATACCACTCTGTAGGGGTACAAAGGCAAGGAACCCAAGAGGAGGGTTCCACCCCTAGATGTGTTGCGGGAGTGATTCCCTTGGCTAAAGGTACCTTAGGAAGGAGGCCAAAAAGAGTATCAAGCAGCGCTTATGGGGTGCTGAACGTTTGTCAGAATTGAAGACTTATATATAGGTCAGCTGGAGGTATGGTCAGGTTCTTGAGTAGAGTAGGCAGGAGACGAGGAATAGTGACCCGCTTATAGGTTTAAATGTAAGGCACGGAGGCATTGCTTTCTAAGGAGAGAGGGGATAATTACAGGGATGCCACTCTACTTCTTCCAACAGCAGAAACTTAATTTAGTGACCTAGATAAGATTACTACACCTATTTAGTTATTATGACCATTGGCATGGAGGAAAGGAAAAAAAAACCTTTGAGGAGGAAACCTCTGGGGATCCAAGGCCTAGGTCACCTTCCCTTCAGGCTGCTGGACAATTTTGTTTAGTGATGGCTCTGCTACTGCAATTTAGTAGACAAATCCAGGGGAAAGTCTAATCTGGGGAACACTCTCACTCAATCCCTCCTATGGGAATGCTGTGTTGGGTTGTGAGTGAACTCTGCAACACCAGGGCACTCACTGCCAACCTCTAAGGTGGGAGGAGGAGAGTAATGACCGCCAAGGTGCTCATCCAGCCTACCGATCTAAGAACAAACTGGGTGGACCAGAGGTGGTTATGGGGAGAATAGCTTAAAGGGTACCTCCAAACCCGTGCAGGCAGCTAAAGGGGCCCTTCCTTTGAGAGCCCCACCCCTCCCCACTGGAGTCTTAAATGCTACATCAAGAGGTTCCTTCAGTATGGTTGATGACTGACGGTCCACCTGGAGCGAGGATTTTCCCCAACTATGGGTCGGGTGAGAAGGACCCCGCCCCAAGCTTCGCATGCTCAAGATGCAGACTGTGGGGTGCAGAGGGAGATTGTTAGCCACAGGGCTAGTTCTGAGTCCTGGAAGTAATGGATTCAGTCAGCATGTCTCCAAAATGAGGAAAGAATGTAGTCGTATTGTAGCATGGGACCTGTACGTGGGTCAAACTTGGCTGATCGGTGATGTGGAAAAACCTGTGCATAGGTCAGACTGAGTAATGTGGACTGTCAGACTGAGTAATGTGGACCCTCATGTGGGTGTAGTTAAGGCAGAGAGCATTTGTCAACCACAGGAATGTATGCCAACCAAGTTCATAAGAAAGCCAAATTAGGAGTGAATTAAATTGAATGTTATGAGTGAGAGAAGGGTAAGGCTGGGCAAAGCCTGGGGCCAACAGTGAGGTAGGAAGAGATTAGGTAGGAGAAGGCTGCAAGACTGGTATGACGAAAGGTAAAGTTTGAAATGAATAGACTTGATATGCTGATTGCATGAATGCCATGAAGGCTGGTATAGTGAGGGTTAGGTGCCAGTGGCCGACGGGTAGGGAAGATTGACTGAAACAGTGAACACCATGAAGGCTAAATGGAGTAGCACAAGAAGGCTGTGCCATGAAGGCTATATGGAGTAGCATGAGAAGGCCGTGTGAACCAATGACTGATTGAATACATGATAATCATAAAGCTGCTCCTGCTGCTTGGAACCATGATACCTGCTGCGACATTGCAGTCCCCCACCGTTAGCAAAACAAAGAAGCTGCAAACGAGGCACCGGGACACCAAACAGCTAATTAAACCAGTAAAATAAATAAATTAATAACCAGCAATTGGGGCTGGGCTGACAACTGTACCAGGGCTGACCTGCCGGCTAGGTTGTCAGATATGGAGCAACTAGGTGGCCCTATAAACACAGACAGACCAGCTGAGTGGTGGAGTACTGTACAATACAGAGCAAGTAATAATATGCATAATGAATAACCATGGTAGAGGGGAAACCCCAAAAGTGCACAGGGCTGAAGCAGCACAGAAATGAGAGCACAGCAAAGCTTCGGCGCAGGCACACAGCAGAGTGTCCGACAGCAACACTCATGAGCAGGAAGGACAGACCAGAAGCGCACACCCAAGCCATGCTGCGGACAGCAACAGCCAAGAGAGCAAGAAACAAGGATGGAGGAAAGACACAGGAATGAGTTGGGAAGGCCCATCCGGGCAGAGAGCAACAGCGCACTGCCAAGGTACAGAGATAGGATGGGACGAGGCAGCCATGGGGCGTGTTAGCTGAGACTAGAAAAAGAGGAAGCAGAAGGGGATGAAAAAGTGGCAGAAATGGGAAGGATTGGGGGGGCGTGGGAGAGCAAATGCAGCAGTGGGGCAAACAGCACGGGGGTAAGGAGGCACAAAAGGCAACAGAATGAACAGGGGACAAAGGGGGCAAAACACAAGGGAATGGAACCCGGCAGCTAGAAGTGCCACAGAAAGTCAGGATGCAGCACAAGAGGCAGGAGGAACAGGGAGGGAAGGAGGGGCAGTGCCTCTGGCCATAACGAAAGAAATGATTGAGGGAGAAGTGAGGAGGTGCGGCACTTATATGGCCGAGCATGGGCGTGGTTAGTTGTGCTACCCCACTGAACTACAAGCATAGCCTTCAAAACTCATTAACTCAACAACAGATTGGAGTGTTGCACTTCATGGTTGACTGGGTGGACCCTACACATGATGGGTAAGAACAGGGAGTTTGCCCCTTAAACCCACTGTCTAATGAAGCAGGACAACCCTGGGGCCTATTGTAGCACTTCTCTGTTTGGGAGCAGAACAGCCCCAGGGCCTATTATAACACTTCCCTATTTGGGAGCCACTGAATAGCTAACCTAAATGTGCTCCCACCCCATGCCTCTCTGTATTCCTCCCACAAAATAATTTTGAGCTCCTAAATAACTCCTTCCTACACACCCTCAGTAATGAGGGATGGGGTTGGGGGTCTGGCTCCATGATGTCTCTCCCTGCTTCAATCAGGGGTCAGTAGAATATATACTACACTGAAGGGGCCCATATTCACAAGTCCCACACTGCATCATGCAAGTGCCTATGCCGCATGACTGAGATGTTCCAGCACAAAATAACGGTATATTCGTAAGATATGCCATAACATGTGATTGTGCATTTCCGACTGAATATCCCAAACATGCACGATCAGGCAACTGAAGATGTTCGGCAGAGTTACTAACAACAACAAAAATGGAAAAGGACCTGAAGGTAATCATATCAGATGACCTTAAGGTAGGCAAGCAATGTCAGAAGGCAATAAGGAGAGCTGGGGGGATACTGGGATGCACAGGGAAAGGCATCACAAGTAGAAAAAGGGAAGTGGTTATCCCTCTGTACAAACAGTTGGTGAGATCCCATCTGGAGTACTGCATGCAGTTTTGGAGACCCCATCTCCGCAAGGACATAGAATGTGGGTAGTCCAGAGGAGGGCAACTAAAATGGTGCAGGGTCTGCATCAGAAACCATATAAAGAGAGACTAAGACAGCTTAATATGTATACCCTTGAGGAAAGGAGGGACAGGATAGAAACTTTCAAGTACCTCAAGGGAATCAACAAAGTCCAGGAAGGTAGCATCTTTCAGAAAGAGAGATGTGCAAGAACAAGGGGGTACAGTTCAAAGATACAGGGGGGACGGCTCAGGAGCAACGTGAGGAAATATTTTTTCAGAGAGTGGTGGATGTGTGGAACCACCTTCCTGAAGAGGTTGTGGGGTCAAAAACAGTGGGGGAATTTAACAATGCTTGGGACAGCCATAAGGCAGTTATAGTAGGGGGTAGGAGTAAGTAGGCTGTTGGTAAACTAGAACCTTCAGTGTATCCAATAGGTAGGCAAATGGGCAGACTGGGTGGGCGAAGCAGTCCTTATCTCCTGTTAAAGTCTGTGTCTATGTTTCTTTGCAGTGCATCACAGGCAGGGGAACTGTGCACCACAAACAGGGACATATTGAAATGTGCTGGAACAGATGAGATGGGCATGGCGCAACTATACAATATTCAGCCAGGATGTGCAAATGGCCTCACTGTACATTCTGAGCCCAATCCCACATGCACAGCTCATTACTGGAATACATTCTGGCCTCCTGCATACCCAAGGCATGCACAGTTCCAGCTTTGCAGGGCTGCCCCAACACTCCACAAAAGATGAACAGGAGGTACTGCAGCCTAGCAGGCAAGTGTCATGGAATGTTCATGTGTGGGGGTGGACTGGATTGGCCTCAATCAATCAGTCAGTCAGTCATTCTTTATTTATCCAGGCGAACACCATTGAGCAAACTCATTTACAAGGTGGACCTGCATCACACAAGGTCAAGGAACAATACAATACAATTTTGTACATGCAATAAATAGGCATTATCATACATAACACTGAGCGGGAAAATACAGTGCCAAGGTAAATATGATCTGGGGATATCTTGGCTGTAAGAAAAATAGAAAAGGTGAGAGGAAGGGAAGCAAGTAGCGGAAGCAACAGAAGTAGGCCAGTTGTATTATCAGAACTTTTATGGATGCAAGTCAGGCTTTAGAAGGTGTGTGTATGGAGCAAAACACAGCCAAGGGCGGGAGGTATAGGGCAGTCACTCTATGGCCACCACAAGGGAAGTGAGCTGAGGGCACCTTTGGGGGAGGTCGGGGGTAGGAAAGGGTAAGGAAAGCAGCATGAGAGGATAAATTTTGTAGGGAAGAGGAGGTCAGGGAAAAGTGGTATAGCATAGGGCAGGGGAAGGAGTAGGCAAAAGAGCATTTTAGGCACGAGGAAAGCAGTTGCATGACTCCTTAACAGTTTTTGCAAACAAGGTTATAAAAGCTGCGAGACAAATGGGAGTGCTCAATTTAATTGATTTCTGCATATTATTCCAGAGAGAAGGCAGCTCGAAGCTTATGGCTGCTCTTCCGAACTATGTGTTGACCCTAGGCACTTTCAGTGAAATAAGAGAGGAACTCCTCAGTACATAGTTGCCTATCAAACTTAGAGGCAAACAGTCAGCAATATATTGAGGGAGTTTGTTGGGGATAGCTCTGAAAGTCCAAAGAACAGCGTGTCTATTCCACCTGTACTTGAGGGAAGACCATCCCACGGCTGCATAAAGGGAGTAGTGGTGAGTGGAGAAGGGAAGGCCAGTTATGAATCTTAGCGCTCTGTGATACAGTGTGTCCAGTTTACCAAGATAGGCAGCAGCACACTGGCTATAGATGATGTCAGCATAGTCTATTAGGAAGAGGAACGTGGATTGGATTAACTGCGTCTTAGCTTCTTCGGTCAGGATGCGATTTGTTCTAAAAAATAGACCAAGCCTCTGTCTCAGTTTTTTCAGTAATTCCTCGATGTGATCCACAAAGGAGAGTTTGTGGTCCAGACAGACCCCCGAGTCCTTGAATTTTGCTACGAATTACAGTTTTCTCCTAGTAAAGTGGTGATGGGGGGTACCGACCTGAACATAGAGGGGTATGCCGTGTGTTTAGCAGGTGAAAACAATATTGCTTTTGTTTTCTTGGCATTGAGTAATAGCTTTTGTTTAGCTGATACTGCAACAAGTCAAACTCAGTTTGCAGATCTCTACAGGCAGCTTCAGGCGATGGACGGCTTAAGTATAGCACTGTGTCATCTACAAACAGGTGAATATTGGCTTCCTTGTTACCGATGTCTGTAATGTTTATATAGATAACAAACAGCAGGGGCCCCAGGATGGATCCTTGCGGTACACCTCTTTTTAGCGGTTTGAGTGAGGAGAGCTCCCCTACAGCCTTGACTTGCTGATGCCTATCTGTGAGATAGTCATTAAACCAGCACAGGGAGAGTGCGTCCATCCCTATCATTTTTAGCGTAGCGAGGAGCTGGCAGTGTTCAACGGTGTCAAAGGCCTTGCTAAGGTCCAGGAACACAGCGCAGACAAAATTTCTATTCTCCAGTTCACGTTGCCAGTCGTTAGTTACTCTAGCCAGAGCCGTGATAGTACTATGCTTAGCTCCGAACCCAGACTGCATTGGGTTTAGCAGGTATGTATTATCTAAGAAGGTTCTCAGCTGAGCGTTCACAATTTTTTCCAGGATTTTTGAGAGTGTGGGGAGGAGAGATATAGGCCTGCAATTATTTAGATCACAGGTATCCCCTGATTTAAACAGAGGGATGACATGAGCAGTTTTCCACAGCTGTGGGAGAGCCCCCTGCGATAGGGACAGGTTAAATAGGTGGGTGATCAGTACTGCTAGGACACAGTGTGCAATTTTAAGGAAGTAGGGGTTGAGGGAATCAGCGCCAGCGCTTTTCGTAGTGTCCAGTGTCCATCTGAAGAAGTAAGATTTTCAACTTTTTTCAGTGAGGCAGGCACGAAGGAAAAGACTGCATTATTGGTGCTGGGTCCCGGAGGCTGAACATCAGTCTGGGCATGTAACATACGTGCAGGTGAGGTATCGAATGCTAGGCCAACAGTGGCAAAGTGGTTGTTGAAAGCTTGAAGGATTTCCGTTCTATCATTAATGGTAACATTGTCTGAAGTAATTTTTGAAGGAAGCACAGTCCCAGACTCATGGCCAGACAATTATTTTATTGTGGACCAAAATTTGGTAAGGCATGTTGAGGCAGAATCTAATGTCGAGTGGTAAAAGTTGGCTTTGGTCTCTCTGACCAACTTGGTGCCAGAATTCCTAGCTGATCTGAAGAGACACCAGTCTTCATCTGTCTTTGATTTTCGAGCTTTTTTCCAAAGTTTGTCTCTTTCTAGTAATGCGGCCTTAATTTCAGCAGAAAACCATCGGCATGTTCTAGCCTTTTTGTGGACTTTTACAAGGAGGGCATAGTTGTTTAGGGCAGATGACACAATTTCATGGAAGATGTTGTAGGCTGTGTTCACTGATTTAGCTAAGTAGGAACTCTGCCGACGCAGGGAAGCTCTCAGCTCGTTGATGTGTGCGAGCAGATCGAAGTTGCGTCTGGACCTTTTAATGGAGAACTTGGATGTGGAAGGGGATTTGAAGTTGGCTCTTACACCAGCAATGAAGGAATGATCACTAATGTCTGAGGAAAATATTCCAGTGTGAGAAAAGAGATCAGGCTTGCTCACAAGAAGGATATCCAGCAGGGTGCTATTTATGTTTTTTTTTTTTTTTTTTTTGTTTATGTGGGTTGGTTCCTCAATGAGTTGCGTAAACCATGCGAGTCACAGAAGGATTTAAGGGGTAGTGAGGCCTTGGACAGCCAGTCATAGTTAAGATCCCCTAATATAATTGTTTCAATGTTCCCGTGGCCCATAATGGTCGACAGGTGGGACAAAAGCCGAGACCCCGCAGATGGGGGCCTGTAACACCCTATGACACAAATAGCCATTGAGGGGGATAATTCAACTTTAAGAGACAGGCATTCAAATCTATTTGCACTAGAAGAGGAGTCAAGGGTAGTGACTGAGAATTTGTCTTTTACAAAGATGGCTACTCCACCTCCTATGGTTTGTCCATCAGTCCTAAACAGCAAGTAGTTAGGGATGTTAACCTCCTTGTCAGGAGTGGCTGGCCTAAGCCAGGATTCAGAAACCACAAGTACATCTGGCTCGGTGTGGAAGACCCAAGCCTGGCTTGAGATGAACTTTTTTAGAAGGCTGCATGCATTAACATGCATAAAACTCATTCCTTTAAGCCTTGTAAGGTCAGCCGGTGAAAAAAGGGCTTCTCTGGGACCAGGGTTGAGTTCCATATCGCCTGCTCACAAGAAGAGGAGGAGCACAACTTTTCTTAAGGCAGCTAGGGATAAATAGAAGGCTCTAACCCGTCCACGTCTATTTGGGATAGCAGTACAGTGGTGCAACAACTTGCTTTTTCCGCTAGGCTGACCTAGAGCTGCAAAGACAAGAACCTTCGCTGTGTGGCACCGGCAGGTATTGCGACTGGGAGAATGGGGAGGAATACCCTGTGCGGGCAATAAAGTGCAGGTCCAACCCCCAGATGAAAGCTCCGTCCAATCCCTAGGCAGAGGCATAGGGATGCAGCAAGTACTATGCGATGATTCGTTGTGTAAGTGGCATTGGGAGGAGGGGCACGAGTCCCCTTGGGAGAAATTTCGGCCTACATGATATGCTACATAAGGCGCCATACATAATGTGGCAAGGAGAAGGAGCCAGGTAGCAGCCCTCATAGTTGCGGTTATGGTGTTTCGGGAGAAGGATTACGAGAAGGTAGACTGGCCAGGCTCTGAGCTCAAGGCTCCCTTACTACTATAAGAACTGGGGAAGGAAACAGGGTAGTTTGTAAGTGGGGCAACTAATAGGATGGAGAAGACGCAAGAGGAATTGCAGGCAGAGCAAAGATATTGGGGGTGAATTTGAAAGGCTTACTGCTTACAGGTTCAGCTTCCTTTCTAGCAGGAAATGGAAGTGAGCAGTATAAGGTGACCAATAGGAGGGGAGACACAGGAGATGGAGGAGCAGAAGCATATTTAAAGGAGGCCTAGGAGGGGGCGGAGGGTTAAAAGAAAAATCTGTGCAGAGTGAAACGAAGCGGGAGAAAACGGCAGTTGCTAGTGCTAAGGAAAGCGCTGAGGGTCCATGGAAAAAGACGCACCAATTGGTGTAGCCGAGGGAGGCAAGTGGACCAATCAGGATTCACTTATGGGGCGCCGCACTGATGGGAGAGCACCAAGGTGTGTGGTTCTAAAATTGAATTGGCGGTAGTACCTTGGGTGTTGAATCCGGCTCCTGGGACTGTGAGGGCGGCACATAATGTCGGCAGCGGTCAGGCGGCGGCCAGAGAGATGGCCGGTACACCGCCTCGGAGGGAGAGAGGGTGCCGCTCAGGTGCGAGTCCCTAGGGAAAAAGAGGAGACAGAGAAGTAATATAGTAATCGGAGAGGGCGTGAGGCTGGCTGTAGACAGACAGTAAGTGGCGGTGGTGCTTAGTTTAAACAAAAGAACTTCAGGAGTCAAGGTGAGGAGATCAGGAAACAAAAAGTGGGGAAGGGGCACAGATTGAGAAGAGAAGCGAGGAGGGGAAGGGTTGAGAAGCGAGTGGGAAGAGATTTTTATGTAGAAGGTCAGCTTGCAGCAAGAAGCCGCAGTGCCAGAGGGGAGCACACAAAGTCAGGGATTCAGGTAGAAGCGTTGCAGGAGAGACAGAGTGAATAGACAGTGTGCACAATTAGCTCATTTAGGCTAAGGACTAAAAACAGCATGCTACAGGTCTACCTGCATAAATTCAGTAATACAATGCAATGCTACAATAGTAGTTTAGCAAACAAAAAAATCACAGAACAGGCTAGCTATAACAGTTTCAGTATTACAGTTAAAAAGTAAGGTTTGAACCAAAATCTGTGCAGAGCAAAATGAAGCGGGAGAAAACCGCTGTTGCTAGCACCATGGAAAACGTTGAGGGTCCGTGGAAAAAGGTGCACCAATCGATGTAGCCGAGGGAGGCAAGCTGACCAATCAGGATCCACTTATGGGGTGCCACACCAATGGGAGAGCACCAAGGCGTGTGGTTCTAAAAATGAATCAGCGGTAGTACCTTGGGTGTTGAATCCGGCTCCTGGGACCGTGAGGGCGGCAGAGAATGTCGGCAGCGGTCGGGCAGCAGCCAGAGAGATGGCTGGTACACCGCCTTGGAGGGAGAGAGGGCACCGCTCAGACACAAGTCCCTAGGGAAAAAGAGGAGACAGAGAAGTAATATAGTAATCGGAGAGAGCAGGAGGCTGACTGTAGACAGACAGTAAAGGGTGAGGGTGCTTAATTTAAACAAAAGAACTTCAGGAGTCAAGGTGAGAGATCAGGAAACAAAGGTGGGGGCACAGATTGAGAAGAGAGCGGGGAGGGTTGAGAGGCGAGTGGGAAGAGATGGTTATCTAGAAGGTCAGCTTGCAGCAAGAAGCTGCGGTGCTGAGCGGGGGAAGGGGGGAGTAGACAAAGTCAGGGATTCAGGTTGCAGGAGAGACAGGGTGAATAGGCAGTGTGTACAGTTAGTTCACTTAGGCTAAGGACTAAAAACAACACACTACAGGTCTACCTGTATACATTCAGTAATGCAGTGCAATGCTACAATAGTAATTTAGCAAACAAAAAAATCACAGAACAGGCTAGCAATAACAGTTTTAGTATTACACTTAAAAAGTAAGGTTTGAACCAAAATCTGTGAAGAGCAAAATGAAGCGGGAGAAAACGGCAGTTGCTAGCACCAAGGAAAGCGCTGAGGGTTTGTGGAAAAAGGTGCACCAATTGGTGTTGCCGAGGGAGGCAAGCGGACCAGTCAAGATCCACTTATGGGGCACCGCACCAATGGGAGAGCACCAAGGTGTGTGGTTCTTAAACTGAATCAGCGGTAGTACCTTGGGTGTTGAATCCTGCTTCTGGGACCATGAGGGCGGCAGAGAATGTCAGCAGCGGTCAGACAGCGGCCAGAGGGATGGCCGGTACACTGCCTCGGAGGGAGAGAAGGCACCGCTCAGGTGCGAGTCCCTTGGGTGTTGAATCCGGCTCCTGAGACCGTGAGGGTGGCAGAGAATGTCGGCAGCGGTCGGGCGGCAGCCAGAGAAATGGCCGGTACACCGCCTAGGAGGGAACGAGGGCGCCGCTCTGGCACGAGTCCCTTGGGTGTTGAATCTGGCTCCTGGGACCATGAGGGCGGCAGAGAATGTCGGCAGCAGTCGGGCAGTGGCCAGAGAGATGGCCGATACACCACCTCCAAGGGAGAGAGGGCACCGCTCAGGCGCAGTCGCTTGAGTGTTGAAACTGGCTCCTGGGACCGTGAAGGTGGCGGAGAATGACGGCAGCAGTTGGGCGGCAGCCAGAGAGATGGCTGGTACACTGCCTCGAAGGGAGAGAGGGCGCCGCTCAGGCGCGAGTCCCTTGGGTGTTGAATCTGGCTCCTGGGACCGTGAGGGTGGCAGAGAGGGCCTTAGTACAGGGCTATTACCCATGGCCATGTATAGGGTCAGACTGGGGTACAGGGGGTCCACCTCAACAGTGGCCACAGCGGCCCGCCTGGACAAGAAACAGTGGAGGTCACAGGGTGACACACTGTGAGCAGTATGCCACAGAGCTGTGGTACCCAAGCTACGTTTGCAGCTTACAGTCACCTGCAGTGCCGCACATACCCACTTAGAATAGGAACATGGTGAAGAATGCAAGGACTGTCAATGTTCAGAGGGGGGCCGGGTACCCGACTGTGTGGGTCCAACCTGGACCACTCCAGGTACACTGCTGCACCATTCCAACACTTTCCATGTATTTGCCCATGGTGGCCACAAGTTCAGCACCGAAGGGGTTGGATATCTGTGAGGCATGCCCGTGTCACCCACAGGTCGCAGTTGTGCTACCCCTGTCCTGACCACTGCTGTGTTCTGTCCACCACAGGAACACCACACTGACCCACCGCAGTGCCACTGTGGTGGTGTCACATGGCATGACAGGCATCGATGACATGTCTGTTGTGTGAGCCTGGCACGGATGCGGTATGTGCACCTCTGGTGTACTGCCATGGGTGTGTGCCACAGTTCAGTCCCTGGCCCGTGTCATACTTCCACAAGTACCTCCAGGCTACCTGGGCATCACTGCCGCAGACGTCACCATGGGCACATCCCACCACAGGATGAAGGCAGTCCAGAGGAGGGCAATTAAAATGGTGCAGGTCTGCACCAGAAGCCATATGAAGAGACTAAATGAGTTCAATATGTATGCCCGTGAGGAAAGGAAGAAGAAGAACATAGTAGAAACTTTCAAGTACCTCAAGGGAATCAACACAGTTTAAGAGGGTAGCAGCTTTCAGAAAAAGAGATGTGCAGGAATAAGGGGGCACAATCTGAAGACAAGAGGGGGAACGGCTCGAGGGCAACTTGAGCAAGTATTTTTTCACAGAGGGGGTGGTGGATACATGGAACGGCCTTCCTGAGGCGGTCGTAGGGTCAAAAACAGAGGGGGAATCATAGAATGCATGGGACAGACATAAGGCAGTTCTGCTGGGGGTAACAAGTAGGCTGTTGGTTAACTAGGATCTGCATCTTATCCAGTAGGTAGGGAGGGAAATGGACAGACTGGGTGGGCCAAGCGGTCCTTATCTGCCATCTAAGTCAGTGTTTCTATGTAATGTTTATGGCTAGTAGGGAGAGAGTGTTACAACACCCAGGTGCTGTGTCAACTGCAGAGGAAGGCAGCTGTACATTTTCTTGGCTGCATAGTGAGAGTTATGCCGACGTATTATGAACAGAGGGGGAGAGGGAGCAGGATCTTGAAGTATGTCACCGGATCCAACAGATATTACCTTCTACCTGTGCAAGTGGAATAACAGCACAGCATTGACAATACAGAAGTGAAAGAGGAAAGTGTTTAACCAGGAAAGGCACACTAAGCCAGATCTTGTTTCCAGGTGTGACCTGGGAGCACGGTGAAGTTAAGTGACTTGCTCAGAGTTACACAATATGCAATTTCTCCCCTATTGACAAACTGAGCGCTTACCAGAAACCTTCGGACATCCTCCATTCCACCACTGGAAGTACCTCATGTCTTCACCGCCATGGGCAAATGAGCTTTCTCTTTCACTGCCCCCTTGCTCTGGAACAAACTCCCCTTGTCTACTCACTCGTCAGCCACACATCTAGCTTTCAAGCATGGCTTTTCTTGTCAGTGGTCTGCCACTGTTCCTAACTGCAAGGGTACTATTTTTGGATCTCTCCTCTGACTGGAGCACTTAGTCTATACTTGCATCCTTACACCTCCCCCGTGCTCCTTCCCCACTGTGACTACCCTTTTCCTCCTGCCCTCCCTTGTTCCCTCACTACCCCTTTTTACTTTCTTCTTTTTTCTAGAACCAGTGCTGATTCTTGTTTCAATTTAGTCATCAAAAATTGCTGCCTATATCGTGAATCAACCCTTATTATTTTATGCAACAGTGATCTTTATCCTGTATATCACCCAATTTTTCCTGCTTGTACAGTGTTATGACATAATGTTTGTTGTGTCATTATTACCTTGTACATTTATATCTTTTGTGTTTGAGTTTGAACCTCTCCGTTATACTTGTATTTTTGGTTGCTGCATTTATGTGGCCCGAGTCATGACTGAAAACAGTCCTCTGGATCAGTGCACCTACCTGGTTATCAAAGACATAAATAAAATAAAGTGGGGTATGATGGGATTCAAACACAGGTCTCCAGTTTTGCAACTCAGTGCCTTTAGCCACTGTGCTTTACTGCCTCCAAACTGCTGCAACATAAGATCACAGTGTTTCTTCTCTTTCTTTCTCTGACCCTCCTCACCCTCTCTGGCACTTTTTTCCTCCCTCCGCAGCTCAGCTCCTAATCTTCTATACCCAATTCCATTCTCCATGCCCTCCCAACTCCATTCCCCATGCTCCCCTGCCTCTATTCCCATGCAGCACCTCCTGACTCAGTTCCCCGTACTGGTCCCAACTGTAAGAGACCACAGGGCATGTAAGGTGGCCAATGCTGCCAGTAAAAGAGTGTGAAGCCAGACAGAGTAAGGAGTTTAGCCTGTTGCCCCTATTCAGACTCCCCCCAGTTTACCTTGCTGGTCCTGGATTGCAACAGCGCCCTCTGCATGTGAAGTGGGCACTGCTGCCAGTGAGAGACAGCGATAAAGCAAAGCTGTGCAGAGTGAGCAATCTGGCATGTTGCTAAAGATCCCTTGGGACACTGTGGGGAAAAAGAGGCAAGAAGCGGGCTGAGGATACTTCTAAGGTGTTCCTGCAACATTTGAGTGTTCTGTTTTTCAGCAGTGTATGCTCAGGGCCCCTGGAGCCAATACTAATGAGCACTTGCTTAATTGAAATCATCTTGAGAGGATAGAACAGTGGTATATCCCCAATTATCATTGGTAGATGGTGCTTTATACGTAATAATAAACAAAAGGGAAGGAGGGCGGGAGGGGGCAGCAGTGCTCCTATTTTCCAAATAACCCACCCAATGCCATACATTCCACTCACTTTCCTGATGGCTTCCGTGGTATGCCCACACAGTCCTGCTTCTGCTATATATTCCACCCACCTCCCAAATCACTCTCCTGAACTGGCCTCACAGTATGACCACTACCATACATCCCCACCACCTCCATGAGCATTTCCCCTCTGTGCCCACACATTGCCACCCCACCATACATCCCCTCACACTTCCCCAATCTCTTTTACCAGTGTGCCCTCATTGCTTCACCACTGCCATAACCCACCCACCTCCCCGATCACTTCCCTAATGTTCCAGCACAGTCCCCATCTGTCCCGCCCACCTCATCAGTTGCTTCCCTGGTGTGCCTGCAGTTCTACCCCTGCCATATATCCCACCCACATCCTTGATCACTTACCTGGTGTGCCGGCAGAGTCCCATTCCTTCCATATATCATACCCCACCTCCTCAGTCACTTCAACGGTACACTCATACTGTCCCACCCCAACATATATTCTCCCACATCCCAATCACTTGCACGGCTTGCAAGCATAGTCCCGCCCTGGTCATATATCCTGCCCATCCTTCCTGATTGCTTCACTAGTTTACCCGCACACTTCCACACCTGCCATATAGCCCACCCACATTTCATATCACTTCCCCGTTGTGCCAACATTGTCCCAACCCAGCTATATATCCTACCCTTCTTCCCAGTTGCTTCTACGCTGTGCCCACACAGTCCAACCTCTGCCATACATCCTCCCAACTCCTCGATCTCTTCTTTGATGTGTCCACACAGTCCTATCCCTGCCACACACCCATCCCACCCACCTCACTGATCGCTTCTCTACTGTGCCCACACAGTAGCACCCCTGCCATATATTATTCCCACCTCCTCAATCTCTTCTGTGATGTTTCATCATGGCTCCACCCCTGCCATATTACCCACCGACCTCCCTGATCTCTTCCTCAGTCTGCCTGCACAATCCCACATCAGCCATATATCCCACTTATCTCCCCGATCACTTCCCTGGTGTGCCAGCACAGTCTCACTCATGCCATATTTTCACCCACTTCCCCTATCATTTACCCCCATGTGTCCACACAGTCCTAGACCTGCCATAATCCTGCCAAACTCCACAACATGCTTGCATAATTCCATCCCAGCCATATATCTCGCACATCTCCCCGATCACTACTTTGCTATGATCACACAGTACCAACCCTGCCATACACTTCCCCCACCTCCCCAATCTCTTCTCCAATGTGCGTGCGTAGCTCTACCTCTGCTATGCATCACCAATCACTTCTGTGGTGTGCACACACAGTCCCACCATTATCATACATCCTACTCACATCTCCGATCATTTCCCTGGTATACCAGCACAGTCCATCTTTGCCATATATCTCACCCACCTCACCAGCTGCTTCAGCAGTCTGCCTGCACTGTCTCACCTGTCATGTATCCTACCCACCTCTCCTATCACTTCCTTGGTGTGCCTGCATAATCCCACCCCTGACATACAGTATGTCCTGCCCACTTTCCTGATCGCATCCTTGTTGTGCTAATACAGTCCCACCCCTGCCATATATCCAACCCATCTCCCTGATTGCTTCCTTAATGTGCCAGTACAGTACCACCCATTACATATCCTGCCCACCTCCCAAATGCTTCGATGGTGTGCCACTACAGTCCCACCCCTGCCACATATACTATCCACTGCCCTGATCACTTCCACGTCTGCCTGCACAATACCACTCATCATATATACTTACCCCCTCCACAATCACTTCCTTGGTCTGGCCATGTAGTCCCACCCATGCCAAATATGCTTCATACCTCTGGATTGCTTCTGCAGTGTACAGTCTCCCCTCTGCCACCCATCCCACCCATGTCACCTATCACTACCAAGATGTGCCAGCAGTCTCACCCGTCATATACCCCCCACTCTCTGATGCTTCTACAGTTTGCCCTCAGAGACCCATCATTGCCATATATGCTGTCCACCTCCTCGATTACTTCCTCAGTCTGCCCAAACAGTCCCACCCCTGACAAATATGCAGCCTACCTCTGGACTGATTCCCCCAGTGTACCCACACACAGTCCCAAATCTGCCATACACCCCAAATTCCTCCTCGATCACTCTCGGGGTGTGTCTGCACAGTCCAACCCCTGCCCTGTATCCTGTCCACTTTCCCCAATCACTTCTTTGGTCTGCCCACACAATCCCACTCTTGCCATATAGCCCATCTGCATCCTGCATCCCTATCACTTCCTGGGTGTACCTGCACAGTCCCACCCTTGCAATATATCCAGCCCACCTCCCCAGTCACTTTGCCAGACTGCCCACACTGTCACTCCCCTTCCATGAATCCTGCTCACCTCCCCAATGTTCCATCCCTGCCATACATCACACTAACCTCTCTGATCACTTCCTCTGTATGCCACTCAGTCGAACACCTGTCATATATCCCCACTGTTGCTATAAGGTGTTGTCGTGAGGTGAGTATTAGCAGGGTGCCGGGGGCTTAACAGAGGTGAGAAGAATTAGGGCAGTTCAGAGTAGGAGGCGTCCTGGGAGTAAACGGGACCTTGAGAGAAGTCCAACGTGTTTGGTCTCCATTCCCAAGGTTCCCATTAGACCGTGTGGGCAGGCATTTAAAGGGCCTACAGCCTTCACTGATGCCCTCTGGGTGATGTTATGCAACGCGAGATCTATGAGGAACAAGACTGCAATTATGTCGGACTTGATTTCCTCAGTTGACATGGCATGCATCTCAGATACCTGGCTGGGAGACGATGCAGGGCCAGTGTAGGAGGCATCAGTCCTGGCCAGGTACTCTGTGATGCACTGCCCAAGAGGGGGATCACAGGGGCGGGGGAGTAGCCATCTGTTTTAGATCCAGCTTGAATTTCTGCTTACATCTGGTGGCTTGTACCTCGTTGTTTGAATGTGTAGCAGTGCATGGGGGTCTGGGTGTGGGTTGCAAAATTCTTCTGGTTTAGCGTACTCTGGGATCAGGTGGAGAATTTCTGCAGGAGGTGGCAGACTTCATCGCCTACAGGGTACTGGAGTTGCCCAGTTGACTTATTCTGGATGACTTCAATGCCTGGGTCAACAATGAATCCTCGCAGCTTGGATCTGACTTCCTCCAGCTGATGACATCGCTGAGCCTTGCACAAGCAGTTGCCTCTGTGACCTACCATCACAGCCACACCTTGGACTTGGTATTCTCACTGGGTCTCACTGACCTCGAGATTGATCAGGTTGTTTGGTCCGATCATTACATGATAAAGTTCACATTTGGGGCTCCCACTGATAGCCCCCCCCCCCCCATTGAAATGATCATTTATCACCCGTTAAATGGATTTTCCCCAGAGGGACTGATGGCGGTGATTGATATTTCCAGTGTTAGTGCTGTTATTGTGGGTGACTTGGATGAGTCAGTAGCAGCTTATAAAGGGGCTGTCTCCGAGGTGCTTGATGCCATCACACTGGTCCGTATATGACCCAGGTACACTCGCCCGAGACCACCATGGTATGATGGGGTTCTCAAGGTGATGAAAACCATGGGTTGAAGGTTGAAGCATTGCTGGCATAGAACTCGGCTAGAGGAGGATAGACTGACTTTGAGGAATCACTATGCTGATTATCAAAGGGCAATCGACCGTAAGAAGGCAGAGTTCCTGTCCAGGAAGATTGCCCCATGGAAAAACAGACCAGTTCAGCTCTTTCGGACTGTGAACAGGCTTCTTCATCCTGTCTAAAACTGAAAAGAGCTTTTTCAGTAACATTTTGCAAAGAGCTTGCTCTGTTTTTCTCTAACAGGCTATCCTCCATTCGGGTCAGGATCTCACCAGTTGGGCTGGACCAGACCCGCAGAGTGAGGTCTTGGTGAAACAAGGAGATTCCTATTGTCTGGGAAGAGTTTCGGCCAGTGGAAGTGGCTGAGGTCTCCAAGGTGATTTCAAAGCTGCGGCCCACGAGTTGTGAACTGGACCCTAGCCCAATGCATCTCCTAGTAGGCTGCATTACGGTTATCAGTCAGGTGTTCACTTTCAGAGGGGGCCCCCCCCACCGACGCCTTGCTGGAGGTGGTGAGGGGTTCCCCTCAAGCCTTGAAGGAGGTGCCAGAAGCCCTCTTGAAAAAAAACAATCTCTGAACCTGGCCATTCTGGCAAATTGTAGACCAATCTCCAACCTCACATTCTTAATGAAGATTGTTGAGAAAATAGTGGCTCTGCAACTCAAGGAACATATGAAGACCTATGACATCTATGAGCCATTCCAGTCCGGATTTAGGATGAGACACAGCACAGAGACGGCACTAGTCCAGGTGCGTAATGACTTCCTCATGGTAAGCGATTGAGGGAAATGATCAATTCTCATTCTCCTCAATCTGTTATCAGTATACTGTGGTGCACATTGTGTTGTTGGATTGCCTTGAGAGTTTTGTGGACTCACTGGTGTGGTCATCAACTGGTTTGAGTCCTTTCTCTCGGGTAGGAGGCAGAAGGTAGTGATGGGGAATTTCCCTTCCTCCCTGATGCCTCTGACCTGTGGAGTTCCTCAGGGTTTGATCCTTTACAGATGTTGTTCTCAATACATGTGCTACTTATGAGGAGGATTATCAAACAATACAGCCTAGGTTTTCACTGCTGTAGAATCTGATCTGATGGCAGATAAGGACTGCCTGGCCCACCTAGTCTGCAAATTTCCCTACCTAACGGATAAGCTGCAGATCCTAGTTAACCAACCGACTACTTCCTCCTACCCCCCACTAGAATTGCCTTATGTCTGTCCCATGCATTCTTGAATTCCCCCGCTGTATTTGACTCTACGACCTCCTCAGGAAGGCTGTTCCATGCATCTACAACCCTCTCTGTGAAAAATACTTCCTCACATTACCTCTGAGGTGTCCCCTTCTATCTTCAAATTGTGCCCTTGTTCTTGCACATCTCTTTTTCTAAAAGATGCTACCCTCTTAGACTTTGTTGATTCCCTTGAGGTATTTGAAAGTTTCTATCATGTCCCCACTCTCCCCCCTTTCCTCGAGGCTATACATCTTAAGCTCCTTTAGTCTTTCTTCATATGTCTTCTGGTGCAGACCCTGCACCATTTTGGTTGCCCTCCTCTGGACAGCCTCTACACTGTCTATGTCTTTGCGTAGATGGGGTCTCCAGAACTGTACCCAGTACTCCAGATGTGGTCTTTCCAACTGTCTGCACAGAGGGACAACAACTTCCTGTTTTCTACCGGTGATGCCTCTCCCTATGCATCCCAGTATCTCCCAGCCCTCCTTACTTCCTTCTCACATTGCTTGCCTACCTTTAGGTCATCTGATATGACCACCCCTCAGGTCCATTTCCATTTTTGTCGTTGTCAGTATCTCACCCACCATTGTGTACTCTTCCCCTGGGTTTTTGTTTCCCAGGTGCATTACTTTGCATTTCTTTGCATTGAATCTAAGCTGCCATACATTTGACCATTCCTCCAACCTTGCCAAGTCCCTTTTCATCCTTTCCACCCCACCTTGTGTAACAACCCTGTTGCAGACCTTTGCGTCATCTGCAAAAAGACATACTTTTCCTTCCAATCCCACTGCAATGTCACTTATAAAGACTTTAAAATGGACCGGCCCAAGTATTGAACCCTATGGTACTCCACTAATAACCCCCCTTTCTTCACTGTGGACTCCATTTACTATTGCCCTCCATGTCCTGTTCTCCAGCCAGTATTTTACCCAGGCTACCACCCTGGGAAGCACTCCCAGGCTGGCTAATTTGTTTATTAATCTTTTGTGCGGGACTGTGTCAAATGCTTCACCAAAGTCTAAGTAGGCCATGTCCACAGCCCCTCCCTGGTCTACTACTTTGGTCACCCAGTCAAAGTAATCAATTAGATTTGTCTGACATGACCTGCTGTGAATCCATGCTGCCTTGGGTCCCGTGCCTCACTGGCCTCTAGGTACTCAACAGTTCTTTCCTTCAGAAGTGATTCGGTCATTTTGCCTACCACTGAGGTCAAACTGACAGGTCTGTAGTTTCCTGCCTCTGTTTTGCTCTCATTTTTGTGAAGGGGAGTCACAGCTGTCCTCCTTCAGTCCTCAGGTCCCACACCATCCTCCCATGATTTATTAAAAAGGGTAGTCAGTGGTGTTACTAGTTCTTCCCTTAGTTCTTTTAGAATTCTGGGGTGAATCTCATTGCTATGCAGATGATACCCAACTGGACATGTCTTTTGCCATTGAAGTGCTGAATAAATGCCTTACCGAGATCCAGGACTGGATGAACTCTAACTGGTTGAGGCTGAACCTGGACAAGACAGAGGTATTAGTGATTGAGCCAGGTCATGGGTGTGATGGGGATGCCTCCGGGATGACAACAGGTTTGGTTATGTGGTCAACGCCACTGATGGCATCCTCTAGGGTGAGAAATCTGGGTTTGATCCTCGACAAGCTGACATTTGAAATTCAGGTGTTGGATGTCAACAAAAGTGTTTTTACCATCTGAGGAACATCGCCCGGACTAAACCCCTAATTCCGCCCGAAGACCTATCGTCACTGGTACATGCCTTTGTGACATCTAGACTCGACTACTGCATGCTTTGTATCTTGGGATCAGTGGAGGGAACCTCCACCAGCTGCAGCTAGTGCAGAATGCAGTGACCAGGCTGCTGACAGGACGACCTAGGTCCTGTCATGTCAACTTGGTCCTGTGGGGTCTGCACTGGCTGCCGGTCAGGTGGTGGGTTCTCTTCAAGGTGGGCTTGCTGACCTATAAGGCCCTATATGGATTGTGTCTTGCCTACCTCTCAGACCTCCTTACTCTTGCTGCCCAGGCTCGCTTCCTTCATTCCTCCACCCAGGGCCTCCTGTTGGTTCTGAGGACCAGGCTGAAAACCTCGGGTGATCAATCATTTGGGGTGGCCAGCCTGGTCCTCTGGAACTTGCTGCCACAATCTTTGAGGGAGGCCCGTATGGTGGAGTCATTTAGGGGTGGCCTAAAAACTCATTTGTTTAATCTAGTCTATCCTGAAAATGCTTTTTAGTGTATATAATGCTTTTATATTGTTGCTGAATATTTAAATTTAAATGTTTTAATAACCTTGCAGAGATATGTTTTTATTGTACAGCGCCCAGCGCCTCTGGGATTGGGCTCCTAATTAAATAAACATTACTTACTACATTACTTACTTACCCATATCCCTGATCACTTCCCTGATCTGTCCAAAGAAATTCATCCCTGCCACATATCCCGCCATCCTTCAAAATCACTTCTCTACTGTTCCCATACAGTCCTATCCTGCACTATATCCCCCCCACCTCCCTGATCACTTCTGCAATGTGCCCACACTGTCCCACCCCTGTCAGACATCCATCCCCCCACCTCCCTTATCGCTTCAGCATTGTACCTGCACGGCTTCATCCCTGCCATACATCACATCATCCTCCTCCATTTGCTCACACTGTTCTACCCCTGCTATATAGCCCTCCTATCTTGCCAACTCCTTGGAAGGTGTGCCTGTGAAGTCCCACCCCTACTGAATATCCTACCCATTTCCCCAATTGCTTTAATGGTGTGCAGATAGTCACAGCCCTATCGTAAATACCCCACCTCCCTGTTCGCTTCCACAGTGTGCCTGCAAAATGCCAGCCACCTCTCTGATCACTTACCTAGTATGCCAGCACAGTACCACCCTGCCATATACAGTGCCGAACTCGGAAAATCATTTCCCTGGTGGTCATCACAGTCCCACCCCTACCATATATCCAACTCACCTCCCAGGTCTGCCTGCACAATCCCGTCCCTGCCATACTGTATATTCCTCCCACCTCTCCAATTACTTCCCATCTGTCCGCGCAATCTCACCCCTTCCATATATTCTGCCCATCTCCCCGATAACTTCCCTGCTTTGCCTGCAGAGTCCCTCCCCTACCATATATCCCCACACTTCCTCGATTGATCCCCTGGTGTGTCTGTACAGTCCTGGGTCACTCCTGCCATATATCCCAGCTACCTCCCCGATTGCTTCCCTGGTGTGCCAGCACTGTCCCATCCCCACTATATATCCTGCCAACCTCACAATCACTTTCCCAGTCTGTCCGCACAATCCCTCTCCCCACCATACACCCCACCAATCTCCCCTATCACTTCTCTGGTGTGCCTGCACAGTCCCACCCCTGCCACAGATCTTGCCTTCCTCCCTGATCCCTTCCCTGGTGTGCCAGCATAGTCCCACTCCTGCTATATATCCTGCCAACCTCACAATTGCTTTCCCAGTCTGCCCACAAAACCCCCCCCCACCATATATCCCACCAGTCTCCCCTGTCACTTCCCTGGTGTGCCTGCACAGTCCCACCCCTGCAGTAGATCCTGCCTTCCTCCCTGAACCTTTTTCTGGTGTGCCTGGGTGTTCCACCCCTTCCATTTCTCCCGTCCACCTTTCCAGTCACTTCATCAGTGTGCCAGCACAGTGCAGGCCTTGCAATATATTCTCCCACAATCCCATCACTTCCTCAGTCTGCCTGCATTGTCCTACCCCTGCTATGTCTCCTACCCACCTCTCAAAACAGTTTCCTGATGTGCCTGCACAGTCCCACCTCTACCATACATCCTCCCCCCTCCCTGATCACTTTTTTGGTATGCTAGCCCAGTAAAGTCTCCACCCTGCCATATATCTTGGTCACCTCCCTAATCACTTCACCGGTCTGTCCACACAATCCAAATCATGCAATATATCCCATCCTCTTCCCCCATCGCACCCCTACTGTACCGGCACAGTCTGACCCCTGCCATATACCCCGCACCTCCTTGATCTCTTCTTTGTTGTGCCCACACAGTCCCACCTCTGCCATATATTCATTTCATCCACCTCCCTAACTGGTTCAACACTGTGCTGCATGGCTCCATCCCTGCCGTACATCCCACCCAGCCTCTCCTGCTCTGCCACCACAGTGCCACCTCAGCTATATGTCCCAGACACCTCCCCGACCATTTCAACAGTGTGCCAGCAAAGTCTTACTCCTGTTGAATATCCCTCCCACTTCCCCAATCGCTGTAATGGTGTAAACTGTCCCACCCCTGCAACATATCCCCCACCTCCCCGTTTGCTTCCACAGTGTGCCAACATAATCTCACCCACCTCCTAGATCACTTCTTTGGTGTGCCAGCATAACCCCACTCATACCATATCACTGGCCTCCACAACCTGTTGTGCTTGCTGTGCCAGCTTAGTCCAACCCTTTCCATATTCCACCCACCTCCCTGATCACTTCCTCAGTCTGCCAGCACAATCCCACACTTCCAATGAAATATAAAAAAGCCACTCACCGGCCTGGTGGCACTGAGGGTTGAGGCGCTGGACACCACAACTCTCACCACGCCGGCAACCCAGGTTCGGGAATGGACTCTGGCTGCCGGGGGGTGGAGGGACGGAGGAGGATTGAGCATCCCAACAGATGCTGTCCTCCTCTAGCTGCGGGTTCCTGGGGTGCTTTGAGCACCCGATGCACTAGTCCCTGTGGAAGCATGGGTATCAGGGGACAGGTGGTTCTTTGGAACTGGGGTTGGCGTTGTGAGCACTTGACAATGACATGCGTCAGCTCACCGTCTGCCTGGACTTTAGTCCTACGTGCCGACGTCCTCAAAGGTAGTGGGACTTAAAAGGGAGCAAAGCAGAAAACACCCCGCGATGACAACTGACCTAATCTCCCGGACCACCTACCATGGGCAAACCCCAATGTGCAGGCACTCCAGAAGGAAGGTAAGAGGGAGGATACAGGAGTACTCCGGACACTCTAGGGGCAGACTCCGTGGGCGGATTGCGGGGGAATGATCAAGTCTGAAGGAGTAGGGTGAGTGGGTAGTAAATTGGGATAAAAAGAAATTGTAAAAAAATATATATAAAGAAGCCACTCAAGGGTTCATTCAATGAGTTAGGTCAACTAAACCCCAAATCATGAGATCAATACCAAAAAGGTTACTCAATGAACTCAGATCCAGATACTGAAAAATAAAACTTCGTATGCACTCAAAAGTTTAAACTATCAGCTGGTAGAAAAATCCAGACAATGTCTCTGTACAAGCAGTATGTAAAAGGGACCAAAAATATGGGGAGTATCTAGCAGCCTAAATCACCCCCACCTTCCCATCGCTTCCCTGGTATGCCTGCAGCCCCACTCCACAGGGAGGTCAAATTCACGCAGGTATTCTAATTAGTGCCAGTGAAAGGTAAAGGATTCAAAATACTAGCTGACTGCTGAAAGTAACATGATCCATTGTGACTGTAATAACTAAATATGCATGAACAAGAAAATATGCATTCAAAATAAAAGACCTACTGTACACACAATAGTGGCATCCTAAAAGAGGCGCACTCACACTGCCTTTCTCAGAATGATGAGGGTCCACTCCCGTAACCACGGATCATGATTCTTAACTAATCCTTTTTTGGTGATGTCTTGGGGTCAGTAAATAACTAGGGCCAGAGACCGCTTTTTCAGAACAAAGGCATACCTCTTAACTGTCCCTCATTATGAGAGAAAGCCCTCATTTTACCCCAAGGAAGTGCTGTCTCACATGATCTCCTACATCTGGAAGGTGCTGCCCACAGAGGAGATACTGTAAACTCAAAAAACTGTAGTACAAAATTCCGTAACTTTTCTGATGCTACAGACAGATAACACCTTGATGAAATAAAAGCAGTGGTTTCGATGGTGGTTTGACTTTATATATTCACGTTAGATGATGTGTCCATCATTTTGAGGTTCGGTGCCCCCCTTTGTCATAACAGTGACAAAGACAGGCTGGGACTGCTGTGAGGTACGGACAAGGGTCCACTCTATCTTAAACATTATCATTTTTCAAAGTTCTGTTTTAGTGTGCTTGGTGAAAAAATCCCCCCCAAAATAATTTAATCAAATCAACCAGAGAGACTCATTTCTCAGAATTATGTGGGTCAATTACAATGTAAACACCCACAGCCACAGCTATTCTATTTTTTTATTACATGTTTGTGGTCGGTGGATAAATAAGGAGCCCCATAAATCAGAGACTTGGAGACCCACAGTTGGCTACCAGTTACAGAGCTTAACACATGGAAAGCGCCGTAAACTTGACGAGCGAGAACCTGAAATTTTTTGCTACTCTCTGAGCTCGCAGTTGCGCATGCATATTCACAGTACGCATGTGCAGATGACGAGGGTAGCAAATTCTGACGGGTAGCACGATTTGATACTACACCAGTTGTAACGGTGTTCTTTGACACAGTTCACGCACCACCTCATTAGCGGTTACTCTGAGTGTGGGTGGGCCGAACACCTCAACAAAGATGTCAGTTCCGTTTCTCCTTATCCGAGAGGACCCACACTGATTGTTCGACTCTCACCACCAACACAACTAACTTTCTACTGTTTTTAAATATTTATCTGGTTGATCCTTCCATTCAAAGTTTAAACATCTGTCCGCTTGATCCTGCTGTTCCTGTCCTTCGGGCGCACTTCAGGAGACAGCGACATCATCAGAAGCAGACCATGGCTGGCTGCTCTAGTTTTAACTTGTGGCTCACAGTGTAACTTAAAAAAATAAAAAGTAAACAGAAACAAATGTGTGTACTGGAGAGGGAGAGCCAGACAGTGTGTATGTGTGGTGTTTGTGAAAGAACTGCATTACAACTTTGCCATTCACTCCCTGCACCAGTAATTATAAAAAAATAAAGGTGATCAGGAACAAGCCCAGGCCATTGGGGGTCGGCAGGGGAAGGAGAAGATTGAACGTCCGGAGGACAGCTCTCTTCTTCTGGGAGGGAGGGGGATCCCTGCTTAGCACTTGACCAGCCTCTAGTGGATGCTTGAGGCTTGGCAAGCATAGAGCTGATGCTAAGGAGGGGGGAAGTGGCGACGTCAGGCAGTGATGCCTTGACGTTGGGCATGCACCACTACCCACAAGAACAAGAAAAACAACTCTTCGAGCTCCGGGTAGATGGAGCTCCGAGGCAGACCCTTGATGGCTCCCACCTGCCTAGTCCTGGGGACTCCTGACGAAAGATGATTGTTGGGGGTGTTCTGCCCCACCTCGCCCCTGCCTGGGGGGATTATCCACGGCTCCAGGGGGGATGGATTGCAGAATCAGGTAGGTGGAGGAGTGGGGGCAAGTCCTTCATTGGAGCTCCCGAAGAAGCGGAGTTCAGAGAGCGAAGGAGGAATAAAAAGTAATTTAAAAAAATAAATAAAGCCTATGTAACTGTGGTGTTATGGATTTTTTTTTTTTACACACTCATGGTGCACATAAAAAAAATAGCCACAGCACACAGTTTGCATAACCATTATTCTGTATTTAGCAGGGTTTAGCCTTGGAGCTGAAGCATCCGATAGTCCGGTCAAATTCGGGAGTGATATCATTGCATTTATATGGTTACCTTGCCTGTCGCTGGCGAAAGTTTGCCCGGATAATCCCCGAGCTGTACTGGTGACCTTCAGCTGCGTTTATATGAGGCTTACCTTGATTCATCCCTCTTGCAGTCGGAGGCATGCACATCAGAGTTGGTGCATAAGGGTGCTCAGTCATGCGCATGCACAGTGCTCTATTAGGCCGACTAATTGAAGGCATATGAAATAAGTAAGCATTAATCCATGACAAAGGAGGGCTCTACTAGGGAATTAATGCCTGGCAGCCTCGTGCGTCCAGCCACCAACCAGGCATTAATTCCCGAGCAGAGCCCGACTTTGGAGTGGATTAATGCGCTTGTAACATGGCAAGTGCAAATTTACTACTCCTAAAAGTCACTATAATATGCCACATAGATGAACAGCAACTTATTATATTGCTTAATACAATATTTTGTGCTATTCAACTCTGTACTTCTCTGAGTGGACATCCATCTCCTACAGGCGCGTGCACGTTGCGAAGGCACTATCTATTTATAGTGTGACTGCTGTTTCTTGAATGTTTACAATTCATGTTTAAAAACACTATGCCGCTAGATCTAACATGCCACAGTACATTTCTTTGCTACCTAGATAGCTGTCTTCACTCATTTCTTTTGTTTACATTTATGGTTCAATACAGGATTCTGGGAACATAAGGAATATTTAAATATCTCGCATTTCACTTCATTCGAGATAGCAAGGTATGCAAATATTGGTTATGTCCCCACAATGCACTGATCATTTCAGCTTTCTCCCGGGAAACACTGATCGCGGTCACAGTACTGGTAAGCCTCTCACGGTGTGCTTCTTGCACTCCTTGTCCTTCAACGACTGTATCGCCTTGCTGACATTGGTCCCGGAATTTCTCCTACTTCATTGGGCGGCATTACATTGCGCTCCTCGGCAGCATACCTGCCTCTCACCCTCGCTCCCCATGGGTTTACTCGAGTCCGCCGAGCAGCACACTTCAGAATTCTGCAGTTCGTGCACAGCGCCATGGGTGCTGTAATGGTTCCCCATGCCCGCTCACTTCAATAGCAACACGGCATCTATCGTGGAATAATGCTGTGTTGCTCTTATGCCACCTGACGCGATTCTGCCAATTGTGTTGCTTCTTTGTACTTATGTGATTTTTACCATGTTACAATTCTGTTTTTTTCATATGCCTTCAATTAGTCGGCCTAATAGGGCACTGTGCATGCTCATGACTGTGCACCCTTACGCACTATCTCTGATGTGCACACCTCCGACTGCAAGAGGGATGAGTCAAGGTAAGCCTCATGTAAATGCGGCTGAAGATCACCAGTACAGCTCGGGGATTACCCAGCAGACATTCGCCGGCTACAGGCAAGGTAACCATATAAACGCAATGATATCATTCCCGAATTTGACTGGACTATCAGTTGCTTCAGCTCCAAGGCTAAACCCTGCTAAATATAGAATAATGGTTATGCAAACTGTGTGCTGTGGTTATTTTAAATTTTTTTTATACACACCATGAGAGTGTAAAAAAAAAAAAAAAAATCCATAACACCACAACGGCATAGCCTTTATTTTTTTATAATTACTGGTGCAGGGAGTGAATGGCAAAGTTAGTAATGCAGTTCTTCCACAGATAGACACCACACACACACTATCTGGCTCTTCCTCTCCAGTATACACATTAGTTTCTACTTTTAATTTTTTTTAGTTACACTGCGAGCCACAAGTGAAAATTAGAGCAGCCAGCCATGGTCTGTTTTTGATGATGTCGCTGTCTCCCGAAGCATGCCCGAAAGACAGGAACAGCAGGATCAACCAGATAGATTTTTAAACTTGAATGGCAGGATCAACCAGATAAATATTTAAAAACAGTAGAAAGTTACCTGTGTTGGTGGTGAGAGTCGAACAGTCAGTGTGGGTCCTTGGATAAGGAGAAACGGAACCGACATCTTTGCTGAGGTGTTCGGCCCACCCACACTCAGAGTAACCGCTAATGAGGTGGTGCATGAACTGTGACACACAACACTGTTAGAACCGGTTCTCTCAGTTATTACAGCATTTGAAACACAGATCAACTCATGCCCGTAGGAGATGGACATCCACTCAGAGAAGTACAAAGTTGAATAGCACAAACTGTTGTATTAAACAATATAATAAGTTGCTGTTCATCTACTGTATGTGGCATATTATAGTGACTTTTAAGAGTAGTAAATTAGTGCTTGCCATGTTACAGGTGCATTAATCCACTCCAAAGTCAGGCTCTACTCTGGAATTAATGCCTGGTTGGTGGTTGGACGTACTTGGCCTGCGGCCTTGTGCCCCAACCAGGCATTAATTCCCTAGTAGAGCCCTCCTTTGTCATGGATTAATGCTTACTTATTTCTCCCTCTACTGTCCAGAATTTTTATAGTAGCAGGTTTGTGGTAGCAATTTTCTGTCATAATTTATTTAATTTTTTTTTGTACTGCTAGCCATTGTTTAATATTAGGTTATTTTTTTAAATTCCTGGTATTGAGTTATTGGAGATTTATCACGATAGATTTTGGAGTACTATTTTCTTTAATTATTAGTGCAGCCTTTGCTTTCTGGGTCTGTGTGCTGCATAAAAAGGACAAAATGGTACAGTCAGTGTGCACAGTCGTCAGGAGATGGAGGGACGACTTGACTGAGTGAAGAAATGGATGAACTCAGAGAAATTCTTCAATCAAACAAACATGGAACTGACTACTGTTTATCGCGTTTATGGATCCTGGAGACACAGGTCCATATGGAAATGCGCATGGAGTACAGAGTGATGGCAGACCGTGGTACTTGCTAGTTTTTCAGACAAAGACTGACAGGAACATTTTTGAACGGGACTGTCGTCATTCAGGAAGCTCTGTGCAATGAGAGAGGGGTTCATGCATCCAAATGCCTTCCCTGTTCGCGATCCTGTACCTCTGGATATGTGGGTGGCAATAGTTCTTTACAAATTGACTACCAATGCCACTTATAGGGAAGTTGGAAACAAGTTCGGTGTACACAAATTTAAGCACCATTCATCAGTTTATCCACCAGTTTTGCCATGGTTTTGTTCTGCCAGTGATACCAAATCTCATTAAATGGCCTGACATTGCAGAAGTGAAGAGGATTTCTGCTGAATCTGAGGCAAGAAGTGGGATACCTAGTATAATTGGTTGCATAAATGGAACTCACATCCCCATACTTGCACCATCAGATGGATATTGAAATTTTGTTAATCGAAAGGGGTAGCCATCATATATTCTTCAAGGGGTTGTAGATGGTAAATGCTGGTATGTTATGTATTTGTTTTTTGTATTTACAGTTTGTAGTATGCTTTTTCCAGTCTTTTGTCCATCCTCATTTTTCGGCACATTCGCATACGTGTATATGCATGAGCATGCCACGTTCTGAGACCTCCTGCCTTGCTGCCCCTCCTGCCTATGCTGCCACCGGTCCTCCATCCGGTGACAGCAACACAATAGAGGGGCGACGACATCCCCTTGGAGAGGATAGCTGCCTTTTGGTGCTCAATCCTGCTCTTCCATTTCCCCTACCCCCCCCCCAACCTTGACGGCTCCACAACAAATTGAGGTAGTGCCCAAAACAGAGTCGACTGCACATAGCGAGCAGAAGCATTGTGCCTCAGCCATCTGTGCCATCTGGCAGTTGTTGTTTTTTTACACATTAATTTAACTGTTATATGTCACCAGACCACATGGTGTTTGATTATGGGCTCATGTAGCATATATACTCTGTTGTCGCATCATGCCCTATCAGTGAATGCCATCCACGTACCTGTTCTACCCTCATGTCGCAAACACAATATATTTTAGTGTTGGCGTAATGCTTTTTCTTTCCTTGATAGGAGGGCTTAATTTTGGACACTCAATACCCCCTCCCATTTATGGGCTACAATGTACTGTGTATATTTTCGACACCCATATTGCAGGTCTATTGAGACATGAGGCGCCAAGTGTCTCAACCCTCTATACGGTCTTGCCTGTCATTTATTTATATAGTATTAAAAATGGAGGGAACTGGATGGGCGATCATGCACAAACAGTGTGTTCTGCCAAAGATGGGTTTTGATTCACTCTAACTTTGAGAGGGAATCTCCAGAGGTTCATGAGATTCAGAGCCCTGTGGGAGCATAATACACTGGTTATGTGTAATGTTGCTAAGTCAGTATTTTTTATATTGTATATTATTGTGCGAAATGAATGCATAGAGTTTTTTACTTTTTCCAAAATGAAAATGACTTGTGCAGTCGCTAGAGGTTCTTGAATGCTGTTCTACCACAGGAGGGTATAATCAATCACTGCATACTACCCGCTGTGACTACAAGCTGCCTAGGGTAATGTGAACCGATGGTTTTCAGATGTCCCACTATTCTTTCGTCAAGCACTGCCTCCCTGATCTTCCCACTAGTGAAGTGAGGCTGACTACATTACAGTTTCCCGGCATCCTCTATACTTTTAGATTTCCTCATAGGACCACATGTGCCCACCTTCAGTCATCTGGAACTACTCATGTGTTGACTGACTTGGTGGGCATGGTTGCTTGATGTTCTGCTAGTTATCTTCACAGTTCCCTTAAAGAGCACCTTTCATGGTCCTTTTGACTTTCATGCATAAATTACCTCTTCTTGTATTGATTCTGGAACTGTATTTCATTACTGTCCACTGCAGTTAGTTTTTGCATTCTGAACTGCTAAAAACTGTAGGGTGTACCAGAGGTTCTATAGCAAACTTGGTGTTGCTGTGGGCCCAGGGTTGTACTGCTGACATCACTATAGGCAGAGTCAATTTAACAAAACAAACAAACAAAAAAACATACTGACAAGGTATTTGGATTTTGGCATAATGCATTGCTACTAGGGTGTCTTGGAGAAGGGGAACACAGTGGCCTGGATATTCAAAGCAGTTGCACATGGCACAACAGGGTTGTGCATGCACAATTGTGGAGATGCGCCAAACAGCAATATTCAGCGGAAGCAACTGTGCAGCACAAGTAGCAGTGCACCAATGTGCAATAATAATGTGTGCATGCGCAATGGCAGGGGGCGTACCCATGAAAATGTGGCACAGCGTGATATTTAACCACTGAGCAGTGGCGCAAGGGAGGAGCAACTGTCAGTTACGCAGTGCAGACTTGAGCCTATAAAAACAGAGAACAAGTAGGAGGAGAGCAGTTGTGCCAGAGGGGAGCAGGACAGGGGGAGACACTCAGGCTGGCTGAGAGAGTGGAAGAGGGAGAGGGGAGGGAGACAGGGAGAGGAGGAGAAGGACAAAGTGAAAGAGAGTGTTGGGGAGAGAGAGGGAGAGTCAGACAGTGTGAGAGTGCCACTCAAGGAGGCCCACTGAGGGAGGGGGAGAGAGTGGGTGCCAAAGTGAGCCACTAGATCCAAGGGGTGCAACACAGGCTCCCACAGAGGTGGGCGACAGAGCCAGCAGGCAAAATGCAGCCTGGGGCAGGGTACAGGGGGCCCCTGGCGATGAGCACTGCCCACAGAGCTGGTGGGGTCAGTGGGGCAGACCCAGGGTTGACAGGAGCAGCAGGGGCCATGGCCAGTGCGGCATTCAGATGGAGGTAGTAATGAGGGGTGTGAGGAGGCAAGAGGCACAGCAACGTGGCCGTGGAAGGGCCCATCGGCAGTAAGCCCAGAACAGGCGGTACCGGCCCTGCATCAGCTTCGAGACCCACCCTGACACAGAGATCGTGGGCCATTATCGCCTGAACCGGGTGATTCTGAGGCAGCTCTGTGAGCTGTGCAGTGAGGAGATGCAGGCACACACTAGACGGAGCCATACTGTGACAGTGGAGACAAAGGTAACAGCTGTCATGTGCCTGCTTACCACGGGCACCTACCAGAGACCAACAGGGGACACGACAGACATAACCCAGTCGGCCACATCATGGATCCTCACACAATTCCTCAATACCCTGCTGCCACATGCTGCAGAATACATCCACTTCCCCAGCACACAGGCGGAGCATACAGCAACCATGCAGGAGATCCACAGGGTAGCACGTATGCCTGGCATGCTATGGGCCATTGACTGCACCCATGTGGGCATCCTGCATGCCACCTGGTGCGGAGGGGGTAGCCTACATCAACAGAAGGGGCTACCCCAGCATCAACTGCCAGGAGGTGTGCGATGCCAGGGGGCGCATAACCAATGTCTGTGCCACACACCCTGGGGGAGCACATGACACCTACATCTGGCACAGCTCAGCACGGTGCCTCAGGTTTGAGAGTGGGGACATCCCCACAGGACATCTAGTGGGTGAATATGGTGAGACCACGGGGAGCAGGGTACAGCAGGGCGTGGAAGGGGGGTGGTCAGGGCGGGGGAACCGCTGTGTGCAACTGGGAGGGGCACGGGGCACAATGACAGGGGTCACCAGGCTAACTTTTCCTCTCTCCCCACACACAGATGACAGTGGCTACCCACTCAGGCCCTGGCTGCTCACACCCTACCGGCACCCGTTGTCCCCAGCGGAAGAGCAGTACAATGAGGCACACGCCAGAACGTGGAACATCATTGAGTGTGTGTTTGGGATGCTGAAGGCACGGTTCCGTTGCCTGGACAGGTCTGGTGGTGCCTTACAATACAGCCCCTCGAAGGCCTGCAACCTATTCCTGGCCTGCTGCATGCTGCACAACATGGCCATTGACCGAGGAATAGCTGTTGAGGCCGATGAGGAGAACAGCAGTGGGGATGACACGGGCATTGGGCCGGGAGGTGGTGGGCAGCCCCCCCCCCCGGGTGGAGGGATTCCTGGCTCATGCAGCTGGCATGCCACCAGTGAGAGACAATAGCCCAGGAGCACTATGGTGCACGCAGGTAGGTGGACAAACACGTGCACAGAACTGACACAGTGGCAGGGCACACAGCCATGTGTGGGCATGGCCAGGGCCATGCACACACAGGCATAGTCCAGTGGCGGGGCATTGCCACATGGACTCATGCAACACCACACCACACAGCACCGCACAACAGCACACACACACGCTACCACACAGTGGCACCCAAATGCACGCAACCGGGCGCCAGTACGTGGCATGGATCAGACACAGGGCACCGGTGCACATGCACAACCAGTGTTGAAATGGCATCTTCACCCACACGCCACAAAGGCCAGTGGCCAGGCAGGTGCACACACACGGGCAGTGTGCGGCGCACCACACGGCTGCCATGACTGTGCCATGCACAGACACAACACCCATGTGCACACAGGGCAGTGGCTGCAGACAGCTGAGAGGGGGGCGTGCGCATCAGGTCCGCCGCGCAGTCACACGGCCACCACAGGGATGGCCGCACCGTGGCCGCCCAGCAGTCACAGGCTGCTCGACGGCCATGGGAGGGGTCTGCAGGACCGCGACCGGGTCCTCGCAGGGGTCTGCAGGCTCCCATACAAGCCCACACCAGGCGTGCCTGGGATGCCCACAGCAGAGCCCAGCATTGACACGGATGGGGTCGCCCGATGCTGGAGCCGTGGGGTGGACATTGTACTCTGCGGTGTCTGTGGCAGTTGGCCACACCCTGTGGCAGCCAGTGTGGCAAGGCCAACAGAGATCACATTGGCAATGCGGTCCAGGGCTGCGGTCATGTCCTCCCGCAGGTGTTGACTGGCCTCCAGGACCTGCATGGTGCCCCTCTCGTGCTCCTCGGCTGCCTGGCACACCTCTGCGCAGAGTGTCCGCATCCCAGCCATGAGCAGCACCTGTTGCTCCATGGAGGCCCGCAGCAATTAGGTGTGCTCAGCCAAGGTATCAGTGCCCTGGGGCGCATGGGCATGGCGTTGACCTACCGGTGTCGTATGGCCACACTGCACGGCCTCCCCCACTCAGGTGGGGGCCGCACAGTGTGGCCCTCATGGGGATGGGCAGTGTCAGGTGCCCTGGTGGCAGATGTGGCACCTGGCCCCCCAGTATCTCCAGCTGTCTGCTGCTGCCGCCCCTCTGCGCTGGCCAGTGCCTGTGTGGGTGCTCCACCACCCTGTGTCACTGTGCCTGCACAAACAACAGGGGCAGTGGCAGGCAGCTGTTCTGCCACCAACAAGCCACCAGCCACGCAGCTAGTACAGGTGTATGGTATGGGTGACTCCCCTCTGACAAGGCCCCCTGCCGTCCAGGACAATGGTCAGTTCATCATCAGTGTTGGACCCTGCCCTGATCTGTGCCTTTGCGCAGAGCACACCATGGCTGGTGTCTCGCTGGAACACAGCCAGGGCCTCATCCGCTACCACACCTGGAACAGCCGGGTGGATAGCAGTGCCGTTCTGCAGCCTGTCGGGCCCCCGGATGCCCGTGGAGGTGGAAGGCTGGTCCTCCAGGGCTGGGCGGGCTACCACGACAGTCGCAGGTGCCCCTGCCACCGCATGTTGGCAGGCTGGTGCTGTAAGGGAACACAGATGCGTTAGAGCTGCTGACCCGACAGCCCCCCCCCCGCCTGCCTGCCATACCTACCATGTGGTGATGGGCTCCCTCCAGTCTGGAAGCCTCCTCCCGGCACTCCCTCCACCCGCACTACGCTGCATGGTGGCCACCACCATCTTCTCCTGCGGCATGAGCTGTGACACAGTGGCCTGGCTCCCAGCTGTGGCCGACCTTGCGGCCCGGATGGCTGCCACCTTCTCCTTTATCTGATGCTTGTCGGTGACCACCTTTTTCTTGCACTCCTGTGCTGACCACTGGTTGCTACCCTGCTGGTTCACAGCCGCCGCCACCTGCTTCCAGTCTGTGGCCCTGGCCTAGGGCGTGCCTGTGGCGCCACTCTGCAAAGGTCCCTGTCAAGGTACGCCTCGAACAGGGCATCTGCCTCTGCTCTTGTAAAGTTGGGCCTGCGCTTCCGGGCAGGCCCACGCTCCTCACCCTCTTCATGCTCGGACATGATGCTACCTGTGGACATGGACATGTGGTTAGTGGCTGCAGCAGGCATCCCCAGCAATCCAGCATCCTGTGCCGGCCTTCCCCTCGGCAGGCGCAACCTACCACTGTTGGTTGCAATACCGGTCCATGCCCTGTGATGTTGTGCAGCACCTTTATAGCACATCGCATGCAAATGAGCTGATGCGCAACCATAATGACATGCAAATGTCCTCATTGCGCCCCGAATAGGCTGATGAGCTAATTTGCATATGTTGGCTGAATATCGCGCTGTTGCGCATTGCGTAATGGACTTGCTGCGGCGCATGTCGCTGCGCAGTGCCGTGACGTGTAGTGCATTCCCGCCAACGCACATGTGCAACAGCATTTGCTGCCACCTATTGCGCAGTGTGCGCTGAGTGTGCTGTAGGGGCTATCATGCCCATGCGTCATGGGCCCTATGGTGCTTGAGTGCCATAGGCCCTGTGGCGCTCGATTGCCATCGGGCCTATGGTGCTCAGGCACCATTGGGGACAGTGGTGCTCGAGTGCCATCGGGGCCTATGGGGCCTATGGTGCTCATGCACCATTGGGCCAATGGTGCCCAAGCACTATTGGTCCCATGGGGCATGCCGCCTTCATGGCCCTATTGTGCAATATGTGTCATGTGCCCAATTGTGCACCCTCGCACATTGTGCGAGCTGACCCCTGCTGTGCCCTATGCCCACCCAGTGTCCTCTGCCCCACATGCCAGAGTGGCCATGCCCATGCCACTCATCCCCAGAGATGCATGATTGCTGCGAACAGTGTATCTCTGTGTGAGGTGCGCATCCCTTGCACATTCTGCACGTGTGCTACGGGGTGCCATTTTGGCATTCTACTGTACGGACCGACCATGCCGCATCATGCAGTGCCCGCAATTGGAGCCAAGTCAAGCTCGTGAACCTGGTGGCCCAGGTGGAGCCCCATGCTGCCGGCCTGTTTGACCAGCAGCCCCTCACAAGACCCAGGACCGACATGTGGCAGGAGACTGCCGATGGCCTTGTCCAGGCCACCAGTGTGGTGCACACCAGGGAGCAGTGTCGCCACCGGTATGGGGACCTGGTTCGGAGGAACCCGGAGAGGCTGAGGGTGCTGCATGCGCATGTACAGCGGGGTGCCGTGCTACGGCCAGGTAAGTGGGCCCTGACTGCATCCGTGCATGTCCACTGTTCCATGGCACTGGCAGGGCTGCATGCCATGTGGGGGACCTGCTGCAGCGCGCCCTGTGGCATGGCATTGCTGGTCACTGTGTGCACTGTGCATATGCCCAGTGGCCCTGCCGGGGTGGGGTGCACCCTGTGCATGGGTGGTGGGAGCAGTGAGCTCATGTTGTGGTTGTGTTCTGATGTGTGCCTGTCTGTGTTCCCATCCTAGGACCTGAGGACCGGAGGAGAGCCTGGGCAGCTGGAGCACCTGGTGGTCTGCAGCAGGCCTCTGCGGGCCCATCAGAAGCAGGTGGAGGCCCGGCCAGGCGTGCAGTGATGGGACCAGTGCGCGGAGCGCCATGGGGAGAACATAGGTAATGTGAGGTTCCACATTGTTGTGCAGGGTGGGCGTCAGGGGTGGGGGTACAGCCTTGGTCCCCTGTGCCTTGTGCCATGGCAGCTGTGGTCAGCACATGGTGCAGTGTGCGTGGCACCGCAGGGCAGCCACTGCGCATATGTGGTAGCAGTAGGTGGGGTGGGTGTGCAATCGGCCACCACTTGTGCTGCTGCGATTCCACTGTGGCACCATGTCACCTGTCTGCCACTGTGCCGTTGGGTGGCCCTTGGGAAGTGGCTTCCAGTGCTGTGTACCGCTGTGGCTTGCCGGGTTGGCGGCAGGCGTAGGCCTGCCCACTGCAGGTGGCCAGGGTGTCACTCCAGGGGCATGTGCACCCACTGTCCGCTGCGCACGGGGGGGGTGCTGGGGTGCTTTGGACTTGCACTGATCACCTGTCCCTTCCTCTGTCATAGGTGTCCGGAGGGGTTCCAGGCTCCCGCTCTATTGCCGTCTGCTGCAGCAGATAATTTTAATCACATCGCATACTAAGGAGATTGCAGACCAGACCCGGCAGATCCTGCTCCGGGACCAGCGCAGGGGGAGGCATCAGGTGCAGGCAGGCCGTGGCTGGCCTTGAGGGCCAACAGCCCCCTTCACACCTCTGTCTCCCTTCCCTTACTTTCCCCATCCACCTGTACAGGCCCTGTCTCCTGACCCCTTCTCACCTACACCTACCCTCCCCTTTGTTTTCTGTTTCTGTTCAGCTGTGTTTCATTCTGACATTATATTTGTTACTTGTTTACCCTTCTGTGTCCATGTCTGCTTTGTAGCTGGCGAGTGGGTCCAAGCTGCAGTCATGTGGTGGGTGGCCATGTGGTGTGCCTATGTCGATGGGTGGTGCGTGCATGGTGTTGGCCTGCCTCACGGTCAGTGGCTGTGCCATGGTGTGACCCTGGGATGGCAGTTCATGATGTGTGGCGTGTGTGTGTGGTGGGTGCCATGTGTCGGGGTGTGGCTTGTTGTTGGCCGGGCGGCTGCATGCCCTCTGGTGTGTGGTGGACCAGGGTGCCTGCCCCTGTACGTCAGTGCCACTGGTGCCCTGCGTCCTTCATGGGGGGGCACTGGCTGCATGCTTGCACTCCGTGTACAGTTGTGACCTGTGTGCTGGCTGCGTCCCTGCCAGTGTTCCTGTCCTAGTGCTTCTGCCTTCCTGCACTGTTCCTCCCTTCCCCCTTGCCTCTCTCTCTCTGCTGTGCCTCTGGCTGGTCCTGCTGTGCTCCGGCGCATCTTCTGCCGCCCCTTGCGCATCCCTGGTTGCGCTATGGCGCATTTCTGGTTGCTCTCTGGTGCACCTTTCACTTCACCGTGGTGCAGTGCCTGCGATATTCAGCCATGTTGCGCTGGTGCATGTTGTGTGCAACCGTTAAATATTGCAGTCACTTCGCCATTGTGCAGTTGACTTGCACTGCACCGGGGTTGCGCATGCCTTTGGCGCATTTCTGAATATCCCATCCAGTATGTACACTGAGTACTGGCAGTTTTCCCTTGCAACAATGTTGCAACTGCACAGTGTCAGTCACTCAATCAGTTCAAAGTTTTTTATTGATCAGTTAAAAACCATTTCAATATTAAGTTACAATCTACAAGAATGAATTCATACAAACACAAAAATAAATAATACAAAAACATCAAGACATTTCTAATTTCTCTATTAAAACATTTCAAACCAAGGAATTAAAATACTGCAGGCAAGTTATACTCTTACACAGCTCTTATAGTAACTAGATAAATCTTTTAGATGTTTCTCTTGTATTTCTATCACAGACTTTGTGACTAAATGTCAGCACAGCCATTTACTTGTTACAAACAGTATTCTTGTTTATATAAGGTTTCATTAATAGTATAGACACAGTCATAGGTGTACTGTTTTCAGAAAGGAAGCGACTTTCTCCATAACATGCCATTATTTGTACTTAACAGATATGTTAACATATCTTCCGGAGGGAGGACGAGACTAGCCAAGATACCACCCAGATACTTTTCCCGTTTTCTTGTATATAGAGGGCACATTAAAATTATGTGTTTTGCATCATCTTCCATACATCTACTACATTTACAATAGGGAGAGTTTATATTTTCCCTCTTCTGTCTGTAATGTATATAGTTAGCTTTATAGGTCTCAAGTGTAAATTGAGTTATTAATCTCCTTTTTCAGGGATCAGATAATTTTAACAAATTTTGTTCCATCCCATATTCATGCTTGATGTATTTGTACCATCTAAATAATTTTAAATTGTTTAGTTTCTCCTTCATATCTGATCTCTCTATATCTCGAAGTCTATTTTTAATCAGATTAATAATTTCATCCCATGAGTATAGATAGATATCCCACAGGATATGACCTAGTTCATTAGGAAATAGGAGGTTCTTGATTGTTTTAATTGATATTGCCTTGAAGCCCAAGGAGGAATAAGCAACCTCTTCTTCCACGCTTCACCTTTGTAATCTCTTTTCTTCTAGGCAGAGTATTTTAAAGACAGCTATTGTTTGCCTTTCTGCTACTAATGTAGCAATTGAGAATTGTCCTGTTTCATGTTTAAGGATTACCCTGGGACTGACTGTGGGGTCATTAGAACATATCTAATTAGTTTGTTCATAATCACCTGTAGCTTTTTTAAACTTGAGGAACCCGAAACTTCTGCTGCATATAGCAGACTTGACTTTATCGTAGCATCAAGTATTACACCTTTTACAGAAGTTCGACCCATTTTAGCATTAAAGATTTTAAATGCATTAAATGCTGTTTTAATTTTGTTGCACATCATAGTTATATGATCGGTCCATTTGAGATTTTCTGAAAATCTGACACTTAGATAATCATAAAATGTTACCTGCTCCACCTTCTCTGTGTTAATCCATATTGGATGTTTCTTTTTAGTCTGATTTCCTAAATCTAGAAGTTTTGTTTTTGTCATATTAATTTTTAGTTTATGTTCTTTACATAGATCATTTAAGCATTTAAGTTTTCTTTGTAATCCAAGAGTTGAAGTTGATATCAACACTAGGTCATCAGCCTGTGCTAAACAATCTACCCTGGTATTACCTATCTTGGGGGCATGAAAATCAGGGTGATGAAGCTTTATAAGTATCTCATTAATATAGATGTTAAATAGGGTTGGAGCCAGAAGGCAACCCTGTCATACCCCTATGTTGGTACAAAAAAGTAGTGTTGTGTTTCCTAAATGATCATATTGGACTTTAGCCCAAGTATAGCTATGTAATCTTAAGGGGACATTCAGTAACTCAGGACATATATTCAATTTATACAGTTTCTCCCACAGGATGCATCTACTAATGTGGTCAGACTCAGATGTAAAATCTATAAAACAGCAATAGAGTTTTCCCTTTTTAATTTGGACATATTTCCAAGCTATGTGTTATAATGCTTAACAGTATTGAATAGTGGATATTGATTTCCTAAAACCGTTTTGAGTTTAATCGAGAATAGAATTCTTTTTCACCCAGTCATTCAACCTATTGAGAATAATTTTTGTGAATATGTTTTGTGATATATCAATAAGGCAGATTGGGCTGTACATCTTGGGGTTGTTTGGGTTTTCTTTCTTATATATGGGGTAAATAATAGAACCCCACCAACTTTGCAGTGGATCATGTCCCTGTACTATAGAATTAAATGCCTTATATAATATTGGGTTCCACCAATCGATAAAATACTTATATATGTCCCCAATGATCTTATCAGGTCCTGGGACTTTATTAGCCTTCAGTCTTAATATGGACCTTGTTATCTCTGCTGGGGTTATGTATAGAGAGATGTGGGATAACACAAATGATCATATTTATATGTGATTTCTTGAGCTAAATGGTTTTCTTCATCTGAAAAATAAAGTTCTGAAACATAAACTTTCCATGTGTCTGGAAGAATGTGTGCTTCAACATTTGTAGAGTATCTATTATAATCCTGACTCACCAATCACCAGAATTTCTTAATACCTTTATTTATTGTAGCATTCCTAAGTTTTTTCCAGAGCATTGTTGTATGCTGAGATTTTCCTGATCTAGAATTTTTTTGTATTTTTTCTTTCTTCGTTAATATTGATAAACATATTCCTGTTCTCAATCAGATTTTGAATCTTGTGTATTTTATATTTCCTTAAAACTTTGGTTAATTCTCTCTTAGCTTTTTTACATCTGGGGTTAAACCAACTTTTACCTTTTGTTGTTTTGGTTTCCATTTTGTTTGTTACACAATGTGGTTTGATTAAAATATTAACATTCTGCCATTTATCTAAGAGAGTATTATAGTCAGTTTTAAATATTATGAAAGATCATAGTTCCATTGCCAGTGTTCTATGTAGAAAATTATCAAAGAGATCAGTATTACTAGGGGTCCACGGTATCCTTTTTTGGTTTATTATTTCAACTGCTTCCTTGCTAATTTGGTCAAGTTTCCTTTAAATCATTTGATCCATTTGTAATATTAGGCACACTGGACTAAGAGCAGACTCCACTCTATCTGTAATGCAAAGTCGTATATAAGTTTGATAGTTTCAGTATTTCCCTATATCAGATCAATTGTGGATGCACCCTGTGGGCTACTATAAGTTGTTTCTCCTGAATTGTCTCCTGGTGTTCATCCATTTAATAAGAGAAAATTCTTATTTGTCAATTGAGAGGCCAGTAGCCTTCCTCTACTGTTTAAGTCTTTTTTTATTACTAATTCTAGGGTTAAGCTCTGGTAAGATGGAATTAAAATCAGTGATGTTTAAATCAGACGATATCCTTGCATTAAAATCACCTAATAAAATGATTAGCACGTCAGGGTCTGTATCCATAACAGATCTTAAGAAAAGGTTAAGTTGGGATATAAGTTTATCTGATTGTTTATTAGAAGGCGGTAAGTACACATTAGCCATAATTAGCTTGTTTCAAATGCTAGCTTCTTCTATTTGAAATGCAAGGATATTGGCGTAGCTATTATATGCTTTGTTAATTATGTAATTTAAGTCGTTTTAAGAAAATGGAAAGACCTCCCATTTTCCTTCCTAGCTTTTTTAATCTTAAAGGCTGATTTGGATAGATTTAAATATCCAGGCACTCTAGGGATTTCCTCAGTTGTACACCAGGTTTCCTGTAGACATAAAATGCCATAGGTCCCCAAGAACTGGGTTACTTCTGGGTCCACGATAAGTGAATCCCCTCTATATTCCAGGACAATATCTTTAATTTCTTGTCCTCAGAGAGGGAAGGATCTTCCCTAGTTCTAATGTGCTTTAGTCAGTGATCGATACCAAGTGTATCGTACCTATTTGTGGGGGCAGCATACTCTGCTCTCTTCAGAATTAGATCTTCTCTTTCAGCAAATTTACTTGAACTGACTATATCTAAAGCATTTTCTAGTTTAGAAGCCTTCCATTCCTCCGCTGCCATATCATATATCCCAATCTCATCCAATACATGTGCTTGATTCACAGCCCTGTAATTTTTGAAAGTAATGTCTATCTGTGAAGTATCATCTAAATGTTTTTATGTTTTAATGTATTCTATAGCTTTCTGTGAAATAATCGTGTGTGTTATTCTGGTGAGGAAAGCTGTAATTTCCCTTTTGATGTATCCCAGGGTATCTTGTTTAGTTTCACAACCAAATACTGTTATAGTTTTGTTATTCCATCCTTCACTTTCCCCAATTTCACTTTTTATTATCTTATGGGTAAGGCCCTCAGATTATTTTTGGTTAAAATTGGCCTTTCCTCCTTGAGCTTCGATATTATTATTATCCCTTGTGTTGTCTGTAAGTCTTTCCTCAGTATTTCTCTCCATCTCTGGATTGTTTTGAGTAGGTACAATCTGGACTGGCATCAAAACAATGCCCATAAGGTTTAGTATCTTTTGCTGGCTCCAGATGGTATCCACCACAGATCCCAGTTTAGTATACAATAATACACAGCCCTTATGTGCTATGTTTGGAGGTCTGATAATATCTATTTTATTATCCGCATCTCTCACATGGAGAGTATGTAGTACTAGATTCCTTAGCTTTTCACCTGTTTCTTCATGTAGTTTATTTAGCCCATAGATTTCCATGAGATATTCCATTTCTGTGCCTTCAAAATCAAAAAACATGTTTGTATTGTTGGATCCTTTTATATTTTCCAGCTTTCTGATTCTGAGTTTCGTAGTACGCAGCTTACTGCAAGGTGGTATCCAGCTAGTCTCAGCCTCACTACCATCCAACTCCAAGCTTCCCCCATCTTTATCTAATAATTCATTATCCATTTTTAAATGTCTATCTTGAACATCCCGTTTTCCTTTAAATGATGAATATTGCCTCTTATTTTCCTTATCTGTCATAATTTATTTTTCTTCCCCTGTTACAGGCTCCTTCTCTTCAACATTCTCTGGGGGATGTTTTACTGTAGTACCCTTAGGCAGTTTCTCTTTATCATTCCTCGCCTTGCCTTTATTTTGTTTTGTAACTATAGACTGATTAAGCAATAAGGCATGACAAGGTGTGTGTTATCATGTAATGTCATTCCTGGGGTGGGTTGAAGCACGAGGTGAAGCCGAGTGATTCCACCACCCCAGGAGTGATCTTATTACACAATAACACACATCTTGAACTGCCTTATTGCAATTATACAATGGCTTGATGTTATACAAAATAAAAAAAAAATTAAAAAAGGTTTTAGTAGATTTTTAGTGTAGCAATATATCTTTGTTTCTGAAGAGAAGAATAAAAGAACAATCCAACAAATCAATATAGTGATATTATTGGGTAATAACATCACTCTCTCAGGCACACACTGACAAATCAGAGCCCTGGAAATTTTCTTGCCATAGTATAATTTCTAATATCTCCTGTAATCTTCAGTTTACCCTTCTTCATATCCTTAGCTCCTATAGAGCTTTACAGCTTACACATACAAGATTGGTTTCTGTCAAATGTGGGAGGCAAATTCACCTGAATGGCTTTGTTCTCTCCAGCTACCCTGTCTCTAGTTTCCCTAAGGTCACTATGGGTATAGCATGATTGATCCATCCCATTGGTATCTTTTTGGCTTAATTTATCCAGTATAATCCTATTAAGGAATAGATGATTTTTGATATTATCTATCTCTTCCTTAATTGCAGTGATATTCTCCAAATTTACCACATTAGCAAAATAAGGATTCTTTATAATTTTTAAAAGTTGTTTATACAGGGAAATGGAAGAGCCAAAGTCACTGTTACCTGTAAAATGTTCTTGATCATAATTAATGTCATTTTTAGCACTTGTGTTCTCCCTGTTCTCCCTACAAGTGCAATATTCTCCATGGGTTTTCTCTAGGTTTTTTAAACCTTCAATGACTTTACTTAAATTTTGTGCAATAGATTTCATTTCTCCCCCTTTGAGTCATATTAATATTTTCTCTGTCTTTCTGAGTCGTTAAATTTGGTGACCTTGCTTCTTTTTTATTATATAAATTCTCGCCTGATCGTGTTTCTATTGATATTTTTCTGGAGAAAAATAGCAATTATCTCTGCTGTCACTGCTGTACTGATCATATGTTTCTAAACTAATCTCCTGCAAGTCTCTATGGGAGGAGTGGTCAGTGGGTAAATAAGGCTCAAGAGATTCATAAGAGATCCATCCTTGTGAGTCTATAAAGCTCCATCAATAGAAGGTTCAAAAAACAAGTTATTTACTATGTTTTGACTATCTTTACTATGTCTGCTAGAAGATGTACTATATATACTACAATACTGGCTGTGTTCTGACTCTCTCTATTAAGGTTCTTCTCTGCCTCATTTCTTCCTTTACTCCCAAGAGCTAATTGGCTTGGAGTACTTGTTAAAGTACAGTTATTACAAGGCATTATAGGTTGACTAGTATCTCTCTGCCACAGATCTGTAAGTTTAAGTTGAAGGGGATCTCTTAACTTCATTTTTTCCTCAGCTGCTCCCATTCTTTCTTTATCCTCCTTACTTGTATTTTGATTTAACCTTTTCTGAGAATTTTTTTTATTCTTTTTATTCATTTTGGTTTTATTGTCTTTGTTTGGAATTAGCTTCCCACTCCTTTTTTGCACCATTTAAAAGTCGATGTTCACTGATACTTATCTTCTACGTATAAGAGACTTGTTTAATTTTCAGTGAATATTCTTACAATTTGAGTTAAATATAAGTGGCAACTCAACTAATTAGCATCAACAAGCATCAGCAGAAAACAATTATTTATGATACACATATGTACATTAGCAGTTGTCACTTACTAGCTGAATAAGGTTAAGTAAGGCTATCAGTTAATTACAGATTACCTTCTCAATATGTCGGAGGTAAATGAGATGAATAAAAGGATAAGATAGCCACCAGCCCTAAAATCAGTGCAATGTCAGTATTAATAAATACCTAATAAAATGTGAGCTGCAAAGTGCAACATGCAAAGTGCAACAGCGCATAAAATCAGTAAGCAGTTCAGTATTTTAACAAACCATAATCTATAATCTACAAGATTTATCTGATCAAACCAAACCAAATCTAGAAATACAAATGGTAAGATGGTTTAGGTAAGGAGAAATTCAACAGAGTTCAAAGCTTTCAGCTTACTTCTGTGGTGTCACCCCTTTCCAATCTATTTTACATTTTCTTCTGTGTAATTTCTGTTATTTCTGCCAGTTCACTCCTCTTCAATAGTCCAGTAACTTTATTTGTGTCTTGCTATTATTTTAGTGCACTTTCCAAGTTCTAAGTTTCGGGAAAAAGATTTCTCTCACTGTGGGTAGAGCGAGCACAGCTTCTGGGGCTTCAGTAAGTTTCACAAAATTTCACTAACAGCTCCTGTTACAGGAAAAAGTGCTGCCAAACAAAGCAAAGAATAATCCCTCCACAGCTCCTTCTCTTCTACTTCTCTTCTATTTTTTGCCAGAGCGCTGGTCAGAGCAAAATCTAAGTAGCAGGTTCTGTATCATGTGAGTCACTCATCTGCCCTATAGTGATGTCATCAGGAGCCAGCAACTGAGCAGCAAAGACAAGTGCAGCAGGGCTCCAAAACAAATCCAAATTATGGAAGGCAGAGTAAATCTTGGCTAAAAATAACAAATGCACACACCCTTTCAGGTCTAGTATTGCATATAATGACTACAAACTGTAACTTTTTGGACCATCATGAAAGGTGCTCTTTAATGTCTGTTTGTGTGTTATCTAACCCACTATAATCTATTGACCCATTTGGCTGGTGAACTCATCCTCTACTCCTATCTGTCCCATCACCTAGTGAGCCGTCTGTCCTTCATTCATACTTTTTTCCTTTGTTTCTTCCAATCATCTTCCACTGTGTTGGACACAGTTGTCTAGTTATGTTTATGACATAAGTCGAACACATACTCAAATTTAAAACTTTGCTTGCATCTCTTCTGCTTTCAACACATGTAATGTAGTTATTTAATGAATTCAGAACTGTCATTAGCTGGCAGTATAGGCTAGAGGTTAGTGTGACGAGCTGTGAGTGAGCTTAGTACATCCAGCAGACCTGGTTTGATTCCCACAACCTTCACTTACATAATATGTGACTGAGCAAGTCACTTAACTCCCCAGTGCTCCCAGGTCACTCCTGAAAACAGGCACTTGTTCCTAGTGGGCCTTATCCAGTTATCAAAGTCTAAAAAATTAAAAATAAAAAATTAGTGCAGCACTCAAATATCCCTTGCTTGCTTGATCTCTCACTCCAGTCAATCAGCTCTTGTAAACACTCACTTACATATCCTCAGTTTCCATTTTTTTTATTTAAACAATCATTGTTGCACTGCAGATAATTGGTGCTATTAAGTATCCTCCCACTCATATGCATCTCCTTCAAAAGAATCCAACTTTTAAAAGTTTATGAATAATATTCACAAAGTTTCTCTTGTTATAGGAAACAGTGGTGTCACACATATTTCTTTTTATTTTTATGGTTTAAGTGAGGGACAGGGGTGGACTGACAATTCGGGCTAACAGGCACAGGCTCGGGAGGCAAAGAGGCCCACCCGGCACAGTGGTAGATCCAGGCCCGAGCGCACTCACCACCCCCTTTGATGAGCCACAAATTGCAGCTCAATTTGAAACTGTGTAGCAGCAAGAAACAATTCTAACTTTTAACATTTCTCAGACTGCAGATCATGCAAGCAGTAGCAGATTTACAATGGCGCCAATGGCACTGTGGTGCCAGGCCCCACACTCCAAGGGGGCCCAAACTGGAGGATCTGGACTGGACTTAGTTAACTTAGTTACTGGGTGTTACTGGCAGGCTGGCAGCCAGGGAAATCAAAAGGCAGTGACAGCGAGAGACGACAGACCCCCCCCCAGGCTAACTGCAGATGTCAGTCAACCCTCCCAGAGCAAGGTGACATGAAGAGAAGGAACACAGACTGTGTGTGACAACTTGATTTGTGTTTTAAGACTCTTTTGAATTCCATGGCTTCCTTATACTGGCAGTACCAGTTGGCATCAATATGTGTATGTGTGTCTTGGAGACTTGGACAGACTTTATTTCACTCCCCACCCCAGTATTTGGTCATGGCGGCATCAAAAACAAGAAGATCAGAGTCGCACCTGGTCTCCCCTAGCTGGACCCCCTCCTCGTCCTTGGTGCTGGTCTACACTCCTTTGCTTGGTCAGGCCACAGTGTCTGCTGGTCTGTATGGCTGGTGCGGTGGACTGGATATGTAAGTAAGACCCCAACCCACCAACCGAGAGCTAGCAAAAAGCGATATTACTGTCATTCTGGGACAACATTACACTAATATAATACAGAGATGAAATTAAAAGATCATTTGCAGTCAACGGTTGTGACTCGCAAGTAGCAGTAGCATTTGCACAATTTATTGATTATAAGCAGCATATATTGGCTTTAATTATATGTGTTTTATTTATATAATGTGTACAAATACTTGGAATTTACTGATCTTTCTGATTCGGTAATTTAGAGATGATCAAGCAGTTGTTCATGCACACTTGAAAGAAATTGCTTTTGTTTTTAAGAAAATATTTCAAATTATATGTGATTTGTTTTTTAAATGTTGATATACATGTAGTGATTGTTGTAGAATCAATTTCTGATCTACAAAGGCACATTCCAGTATCTATAGAGTGTGTGTGTGTGTGTGGTTTTTTTTTTTTGGGGGGGGGGGTCCAGTCAGGTAAAACATTATTGTGATGAAGGAAGGTGAATTTCGAGTTTGCGAGAGATGTGTGATCAGATTTGTGACAGAAATGGGAAGGAAAGAGTTAATGGTTTGGATTCTCTAGCTGGTTTTTTTTTAGCAGTTTGGAAAAAAAAACACACACACAGGCTAAAATCCACTGTCCAGCAGCATCCACAAGCTGGAATTTTCAGTCCTCCCTAGCTGCTAGATAAGAGCTGGGTTATAAATCTCGAGTGGACATTTCCACACGCACAGACCTGCAGACACATACACAGGCCAGTTTGAACAGATTGGGTCATTCAAATATAAATTGAAGGTTAAAATGGAATATAATTGGTCACTGATAGGTGTTCACTCTGACTGGGACAATTAAATACATACATGTTAGTTGGTTGGTGCATTCAAAGGGGGAATAGGCATTACCTGTTCCCAGAAGAATATGTAAGAGGCTGAAAGACAATGAAGAGGGTCTCTCTTACTTTGGAAGCTGGAGGGGGAAACATAAGTTTGGAGCCTACCCTTGGAGCTATGTCCGTGGGAGCTGGCAGTTAGAACAGGATCCAGTCTCTCTTGTAAGGACAGGGAAGGGTAAGTTTAGTGCTTGCACAGTGCAGTAATGGCCTTTCTTCTTTTGCCATCTGTTATTTAAAAACATTTGTTTACATTTCCTGTATGAGTGTTATTCTCTTGTGTTGTAAATATATATCCTGTAAATGTTCAGTGCACTTTCTGTTAAGTAAAAAGCTATTTATTTGCTCAACAGTTGTGACTGTGATGTCATTTTTCTAAGGTAATATTTGGTTTCCACTGGCTGATGTAAACTCTGTGTAGCATCCGCCACCCGAGAGAGACACACTACCAGACTTTAACTTGTGCGATTGCACGTTTGATTATTCAAGTTTGTAAGCTTGAAGGAGGTGCCGGAAGAGAGTTCAGCTGGTGGCAGCGAATACCCGAGGACAGACACCTCTCTGAAAGCTGTTTCATCCCAGAGGGAGAGGTGGGTTGTCACAAGATTATACAAATATTATGTGGGTAGAGTTGAGGTTGGTGGTGTACGAAAAATCTAATTGTGAAATGAATAGGAGATATAGCTGCAGCTGCAGGAAGGGTGGCTGACTATGGGTCAGATATTGGTCCATTGGCTGGAAGAGTAAGTGAGTGAGTGAGTTTCCTACTTATCGATCTCGTCCCTGTATTCTGCCATCAAAAGAACCTTTAGGTTTGTACCTGTGGTTACAAGATCTACGAGGACAACACTCACACTGTGTTTTTGCTGTTTGGCCTTGTCTTACAATGTGAGGGCCTGCAAGATCTGCCAGGGATTTAACCAGGCCACAAGGAGATGCCTTAATAAAGCTCTGGAACCTTTATTGCACTCAGTGCCATGGGATCTTAGGCCAATACCACAGGCTGCAAGCCGTCATCTCCCTCACATCTGGCTGCCATCGAGAAAGATACTCCCAGACAGTCCACAATGCTGTCATCTGCACGATCAATAAAACACATGGAAAAAAAGAAAAGGACAAGGACAGATTGTCATCGAAGCCCTCCTCCTCTAGCCATCACATAAGCATTGGGAGAAAAATCATCACTGGTGAGGTTGAGGTTGTCATTAAACGAGGATAAGTCTTTGTCGTTGACCACTCTGGCCGCATTGACTACAGCCACCATGACCATCATTGAGACACCAGCATTGGGGATTGGCTGTGCCATACCTAGTACATACAGTATTCTGCCTCCTTCATCAGGTTCTGTCCCAGTGACTATGGCAGTCACAAACCCTCTAACAGATGTCATAGATTCCCAGGCTGTGCTGGTGTTGTTTTCAGAAATGTTACTTTGCTTGTTCCTGTCACTGCCAGTGACAGTGCCTACAGCCCTATCAACAGGGCCTTCCCTGCCAGTTCCATCATCATTGATGAGACATAAAAGTACGCTTACTGTTCATCACAGCTGCCGCCTCCATCATCAGCTCCACCAATTACCTTGTTAATATTTGAGATAATGACAAGGAGGAATATAATCCTGGTATCATAAACATGGAGTAGAATTTGGAGAGTGAAGATAGGGAAGAATATCCCTATAAAGGAGGGCTCCCTTCCAGCTCTACCTTATCATCTTACAGCGAGGATTCTGTGGTCTTTTCGAGTCATTTCCAGTTTTGCTTAGACAAATAAAAGGTGTCATGGGCTTTGAGGGTGAAGAGGAAGACTCCAGTAAGAAAAATTTAATGGTGGTTTTGGAGGCTGCAGCTGCACCTACTACTGTGGTGCCTCCTGTACACCCTCCATTGGAGGATACTATCTTTGCTGCTTGGCATAGGCCTAACACCTTGCCTGCAGTCCCTAGAATGGCTGATAAACTGTATCTTACACCATCCATTGTCTTATTATTATAATGTTTCCCAGCCAGAAACTGATTATGTGTGAATCATGGCTGCTCATGATCACTCTAAGAGTACTTTGCCTGCTGACAAGGAATCCAGGAGGATGGATGTTATGGGCAAACAAACTTATGTCTCTGCATCCTTGGCCCTAAGAATTGCAAATTGTGATGCTTATATGATAAAATTTTAGAATAGCCTGTGGAAGTCTGCCATGACTATTGTTCAGGCTTGTCTGACAGCCCTACCAAGGCTGAACTGCTTTAAACTGCTTCAGCTGGTATTGATACTGGAAAGCATCTGTTATGCTCAGTACAATTGCCTGTCTTTCGGATGAGACATTAAACTGAGGTCCCATCTGCCTGTTCTGGCAGTTTTTCAGGTGGACGTTAAAGATCCCATGGCACTTCTTGAAAAGAGTAGAGGGAAGTTTTTATTGAAATAAATCATACATCACATAAGGACATAAAATCAGTACAGGCTAATCAAAATAAAGGCAAACAAAAAAAAGAAATGAGAACTAAAGAGATATAAACAATAAACCAAAAGTTAATTTTAACCAGCTAAGGGCATGTTTCCATAAAGTTTCCAAAGGCTGAGAATTCAAATATGCTTTTTCTTGTGCGTAAGAGTATGGGAGTTTTTTATTATAACTTCAAAATCAGATTGGTACAAACAATGTTGATTCACACAAAAAATAATATACAAATATAAAATGAGAAAAACAAGTAAGTATTTCAATCATACTCCTGTCAGGTCACCTTCAAATGAATATTTAACATGATAAAAAAAATATAAAAACTAAACAGTACCCCCTTCCCCCACAAAAAGAGCAGGGGAATTTTGATTAATACTGTAAAATCAAATAGTTTCTAAAAGTTTTAAGTCACACACAAATATTATATACATCCAAAAGGAAAGAAAATTAAAAAAAAAATGTCAGCTTCCTTTCAATTTTATCCCCCCACACTAAAAAGAGATGGGAATTTTATTGAGTCTTCAGAATCAAATATATACATACATGTTACAATCACATGTATACTGTATATGTTATATTATAAACAGAAAAAGAAGAAATGCAAATAGTTTACATTAAACCTCAAACATGGTGTACAAAACATGAATTACTGTAATGTTGACAGATTCTAATCTGTTCCCCTACTTTCATGTCTTTTTCTCGCTAAGATAAAAACATTCTAGTTAATACTGTAACTTATAATAAACTGTATTATCATAATGAATTACCAACGTAAACATAATAAAGCAAAGCAGTATTATGGCATACTAATTCATATTACTTAAATTCTGAGATCTTTGCAAGGAAACGAGAAAAAGAATCACAATAATCTGCAACAAGAGACAAGTTGTTTCCTAAGAGGAGAGCGCCTAGTCTCAACCTGGACTATTACCTGGTTTCTAGCCATGTCATATGTTTCCATTGGTTTTTATAGAAAGACAAAGATAACCCTTCTTTATCTATCTTTTGTATTGACGTAATGGAATCATGTACCATCCAACGTAGTTTGTCAGGTGCGATATATTGTTGTTGTATGGACCATCTACATTTTACTTGCCAAATCTGATATACAACCCAGGACTATGCGCATGCTGCCCCTATCATATTTCTCCCATGACCTAGGTAGATTTCTTAACAATAGGATGTCTTTAATGATTCATGTTAATAGTGAGTTATCCCATCTAGTCAATACTAGGGACCAAAACTGCATGATAAAGAGACATTGAAAATACATATATTCCATGGGTTCTATGGAAGCTTTACAGCAATTTGTATGAGGACTAACCCTCTCCTGCATCCCTTTATGCTTAAGATTTCCTTTCACATTAAGCGTATTGTGTGCTCCTAACCAAATTACATCCCACATATATAGTGGAGTACAGGGTTGTGTCAGCATAGCTTGAATCTGCGTTAACTCCTGTGCTGGCCTGTTACTGTAAGAGTAGGGGTGTTTAATGTTTATTAAGAATCACACAATGAAATACAAAACAGTAGTACATAAGCAATAACAACAAAAAATCAAGAAGAAATCTCAAAGTAAAATGACTGAACATTTAAATTACAGCATTCAAATGAGCAAATAAAGAAAGGAAGGGAAATAAGAAAAGAAAATAGTAAAAGGTGCAGAAACAAACACCGTTCATGTGATGGGAACATCAGAGTCTGTTACCCAGGGAAGATTCCTCCAGAATTGAAATACCCAAGAGGACACTCTTCTGTGCACCTCCATACGCTATATCAGTTTGATTTCCTAAATAATTTTCCCCAGGAGATCAGCAAGGGGTACTGATTTTTGTTGCAAAGCAAACCAACAGCGGGAATTCCAAATATACCATTTCAACACAGTAATAATAATCTGTAAGATAGATCTATCCCAGACCTGCCAGGAAGAGTCAAAATTGCCATATAACAAAACCTCTAGAGAAATGGTACTAAAACTGGGCATATTCCAGGAAGGGGCAATAAAAGACCAAAACTGTGAAATATAGGAGCAGGAAAAAAATAAATGAGAGGTCGTTTCAAATATAGAATTACAATGAGGTCTAGGACAAGACCTCTCTATGAGTTGCTTATGCCTTTGATGTTCTTTAACATTCAACCTGTTGTAGCAACATAACCAATGAACATCCCACATCTTCTCTGTAATCCTTGGATTATTCGGAAATTCTAGTAACGCCTGCTTTAAGCTGGCTGGACAGCTAGGAAGAGAGTCAGGTTCTCAGAACTTAGTGAAAATAATATGCCTATAAATAAGTTTCCTAGGTTGGCTAACGACCATCCCAGTAGTCAATTGCCGACTCGTAATTTTAACAAATACGTCTCTTCACATATGGTGGACAAATGTTTGATTTTCGAATCAGACCCAGAGATGCCGATTCCCATTGTGGTAACCAAGGACTACAAGTAAGGTATATTAAAGGAATCCAAGATCTGTGTACATGGGTTAAAACAGGTTTCAAATTAATAACAATGAATAGAACAGTAAAGTGCACCACCGGATTAACCATAGTGAGGCCTCCCTGAGCCTTTGGCAAGTATAAAATATTCAGTTTCAGAGGATTCAACCTGTTCCCCCAAACTGCCTGAAAAAAAATACTATATATGGATGTTTCGAGAGCATGTTTGGGGAAGGGAGAACAACCAACTAATATGTAAAAATAGGGCCAAAAGAAATGTTTTAGTAAGCCGACGGGCTTGAGAAAGTTTAGCGCTCCAATTAAGGATTTCTAAGTCCTGAAAACCAAATTTAATACCTAAAATAATAAGTGGATCCCTAGTTAACCCAATTCCAGCGATGGAAGCAAGGGGTTGTTGAACTTAACCAAACTGTCTTCCCAGACATTTGGACATATTGAGCGATGCACCAGAAAGCCTCCCAAAAACCTGACAGAGTCGTATAGCTTCCACTGCAGAGGCCTCATCACTCAACAATAAAGTAAGGTCATCCGCGTACGCCAAGGCAATATGGGGAATAGTATAAGTATAAACTTGGACATGTTTTAGAGAAAAGAAAAAATTCAGAACTTGTAAAAGCGGATCAATACTAAAAACATATAGCAGGGGGCTAAGAGGGCAGCCTTGCCTAACTCCCCATTTAACCAAAACCATAGGCCCCTGCCATCCATTAATAAAAGGTACAACAGTCGCTATATTATATAGGGCTTTCAGCCATTGTATAAACATGTCAGGAATACCATAATACGAAAGAGTAGCCCAGAGATACTGATGTTCAACTGCATCAAAAGCTTGTCTCTGATCTAAGGACAGGAGAAAGCCCTCCAAACCCTCAGCATTATCCCTTTCTACCAACTCACGCAAGAGAATAAGATGATCACTCATTTGTTTCCCTGAAATTGAACAAGTTTGCGTAGGGGAAATGAGGTGAACAGCTGTTTGCAGTAATCTGGACTGTAAGATTTAAGCTAGAAGTTTGAAATCAGTATTCAAAAGACTGTTAAGTCTCCAATTACAAATGTTTGACCTATCCCCTTTTTTATAGAAAAATATCAATAATCCCTTTGCCATATCCAATGGAATGGAAGCAGTATGCAACATATATGTGAAAACTGCGGCCAATTCCTTGGAAACCAAAGGCCCAATTATTTTATATAATTTGGGGGTGAGACCATCCAATCCAGGGACTCCATTATTATGTAAAGACTGGATAGCAGATTCAACTTCTTGAGCAGTAATGTCAGCTGTAAGTTCACACTCCAAATAAGGAGGGCTAATGGGAACATGGGCTGAGGACAAGAATGCATCGAAGGAATCGAGCAAGGGGAACAGTCTGAAAAAAAAGATAAGTCGCATGTTGGGACACAATCCGAACAATATTATGCTTGTCTGTATATACATGTCCATCTAAATCCATGAGACTATCCATTCTTTTTTGATTAATCCAGTCATGACAGTGTAAATAAGGGCAGATCATCTCAGCCTTCCCCATAATGCCAAAGCTGTGTTGCTTTTTCAGACTTCCGGAGTGATGTAAGTGAAAATACCTCATATCTTGCTGTAGTAACCTAATTTGAGCACTAAAATCATGTGAGATATTCCTAGCCAATTTCTGTAAGTGTTGATGTTGGCTGAGATATTGCATATAGGAAGTAGCATGAAATGTTCTACTCTCTAACTGCAAAAATCTCCTTAAGTCCAATTTCACAGTTGTCCACCAGAGGTCAGGAGTGTCAAACAGGTCAAATACAGAACATTTATTTGTTATAAAATATGTGAGATTATTCACCAATTCCACTTGGGAAAGAAGGGAAGAGTTGAATTACCAATACCCAGGGCCATGTAAAAACCCCGTCCTAGAACCTAAATGTAATTGTAACAGTTTATGATCAGAAAATTCCATTTCCAAAACCTGAGAAGATGAGACATGTAGTGACTGTAAGATAAAGAAAAAATCAATTCTAGTGGCTAAATTACCCCTTTGAAAAGTAGGGTGATCAGTCTGATGAGTAGACAGGTAGGCGTCTTTCAAATGAGAAGTGGAAACAATGGTTCTCAGAGTTGACATATCACTAAACACCTTAGTAGTGGTAGAGCGGATACCTCTATCACGTTTATCAAGGCCACAATTAAAATCCCCACCAAGAATAACAGCCTGAGAGGAGATCAAAAAAGGTTGCACTTCTTTAAAAAGGGCAACTTTATCGGCTTTCGATTGAGGGACATAAGCATTAACAAATCGATAATAAAATCCAGCAATTTTGGTATCCAATATCAAAACACGTCCAGGGACCAAATCCACTAATTGAATCAAATTTACTTGCAGAGATGAATGAAATAAAATCCCAACCCAGAACAGGCATCAGTGCCGATGGACCAATAAAATGGACCAACATGCCAAAGCTTGGTAGCAAGACGTATGTCAGGAATTGTATGCAACCTGGTGTCTTGCAAAAAAAACAACCTGCATCGAACTAGACAAAAAATAAGAAAAAGCCAGGCTTTTCTTCTTGGTGCTCTTTTTGCTATTGACATTCAATGTACCTAATACCAAGGATGTCATTTAGGAAGGTAAAGACAAAAACTAAACAAATACACATCAAGGAGATTTCTTTCTCGTTCTGGTAGATCTACGTTTTTGCCCCATTAGTTTGAGGGGTTGTTCCTCAGATTCAGATGGAGGATCAACTTGAGAAGACAACAAAGAGGAGCCTTCCGAATCTGCTTCCGAGTGCTCTGAGGACTGGAAAGCCTCATAGCGGTTACTTAAAGCCAAATCAGAGGTCTTTGACACCTTAGGAGCTGGCTGAGCAGCTGCCTGTGTCCATTTGGAAGACCTTTTACCACCGGGGGGGAGGCTTAATCGAGGAGGCAGTACCAGCCATTTCAATATCTTATTGTGGAGTAACCACCAAACCAATCTCCGGGACAGCTGGAGGAAGGGGGGTTCCAACACCAGGCTTTCAGCAGGTAAAACAGAAACAGAAGCCAGAGCAGAGTCAGGCATCTCAGAAGAGGGAGGGGGCCTAAGGGAAACAGGAAAAGAGTCCTGTTGTGCAAGTGCTATCAATAGCCGTTGGTCCACATCATCAGTGGAATCCACCTGATTATGTGCTGCCCACTTACAGCTCTGATAGGTATTCTCTACAGAGTCACATAAATTACAACGAGGTTCATTCAAACAAGTCCCACTAGTATGCCCCAAATCTTGACATATGGTACATTTCACCTGATCACACAGACTGCTTAAGTGAGTACACGAACCATACTTATAACAGGCTTTCGGTTGTCATGCATAAAACAGAACACCCCTATCCCGTCCCAAAAAGAAACAATTATGTAAATGACTTAAACAAGTATCAGTTACATGTAACATGCCCTTCGCTTTCCACCCTCCAGTCCAAATATGTTCAGTATCAAATATTGCCTCAGGAGACCCCGGAACTGAACAGCGTTGCTTTAACCAGTAGGTGAGATTAGCAACACCAACACCTTCATTGCGGAATAAAACAGTAATAGTCTTATAAGCCGGTTTTATAAGGGGGATGGCCTCGAAAGGCAACCATAATGGTGTATGTTTAAGGGTATTATACTGGGCGCAGAATCTTTGCAAGCCAGAATTCAACTTAAAGCTAACATCAAAGGTTGCTTCACCAGAGACATGTATCACAGCATAAATCTCATTTGCAAAAAATTTCATTGATCCCTTTAGCAGATTCTTAATCACAAAGAGTCTATCTGGAAAGTCTGTCATGCTTCCCTTATACAAAAGGCAGATGGCATTATGTCTCTTAGCCAGATAAATTGGCTGATGAAAAAGAGAGGCATAAGGTCATTTAGTAGTCTGTCCCAAGGTATTCAAAGGTGCTTCAGGGGGCTTCTCCGGTGCTAATACAGCAGAAGATGTAGAGCAGGAATCTTTTTGTTTAACAGTACCTTCTAGCACAAGAATCGGATCATCAGTAAGGGAAAGATCAGAAGGCAAATTCAAAGGAGAAAGAGTAGATGTACCTGAATGAGCAGAGTTAGGAACAGCTGAGGCAGCAGAAACTGTAGTATCCGTAGCAGAGACTGACTTATTATCAGGTCTTGGGGAGGCAGCAATAGGAGTAGGTCCTGAGACCCAGTGACCATCAGAGGCGAGAATCCAACCCGCGTTTAACAAAGCAGAGTCTATTTCTGGGTTAGGAGTCCTTGAACCAGCTGAGGGGGAGCGTCTTAGGCCAGAATCCATGTCTGTAGGTGCCATTCCCATCGCTTCCTCCACCGCATCCTCCGCTGAAACCAGCACACCAGAAGGAAGTCCAATCGTAGCTGAGGTTCCAGATCATGGAGAAACAGTAGCCATGATGACTGGGTTCTCGACTGTAGCCGAACAGGCAGAAACAAGTACCTTGACATTAACATGCAAAATCACCATGTCCCCGCTCGCAGAAGCAGTCGATTTAGCCACAGTCAAAACTTTGACAAGTTCTCGTCTGCAGGCAGCATAACATTCATCCTCAAAGGAGATCAGGTGTTCCAGATCGAGAAGTTGTGAAGCACTGGAACAATCAGACATAGGAATCCCTGGATCGGACATTACTGCATGCTGAGAGAAAGCCAGGTCTGAAGGTAAATTCTGTGAATCTGTAGGTAAATGAGTAGTATCGTGACTAACAATAGAAACAGCACCAGCACACTCGGTCTCTCATCGGGAAGAAGTTGGGGGGGGGACCATGTCCCGAGTTTCAGTGGTGTCAATCGACTTCTCCACAGCCTCCACGGCCGCCATCTTGGGTAGGAACCCGGACAGCAAAGGTTCCCCTACTGGAGAGTAGGGGAATTTCCCCGGTGTCCTGGCCAAATTTTCCCCATTCAGTAAAAATACCACCAACAGCTCAATCTGGTTCAATTTCAGTTGGTCACCATCTGTATCCCCCCCCCGGTCACCCCTGAAAAAGGGACTTCTAGTCTCAGTTGGCCTACCTGGTCAACAAAATTCAATAAGTAAATAAATATTTTTTTTTTTTTTGCACCGCTGTCCACTGTAATTGTAATCTTATGAAGTGTACTGTATTGTATTAATGCCCAGGACCACCTTGAAGATGAGCTTGCTCAATGGTGTTTATGCCTGGTTAAATAAAGTGATTGATTGATTGATTGATTGATTGCATTGGCTATATTCAGAAGCTACTAACTTTTAATGGTTGTTATTGGACCATAAAACAAATGCAATGGGAAATTAATAGAGATCCTAACAAGCTATAATCTTGCCCCTATAAATGGCAGACTTAAAGGCAATTGCCCAGGTAGTTATACGCAGTACAATTTAAGAGGACCTTCAGTGCTTGATTATATTTTCTGGAATGGCAATATGCTTTATTAGGATTCTAGTATAGTACTGGATGGAAGCAAAAGTAATCACTTCCCTTTTCTACTTACCTGGTCTGATCATAATTCACTTCAAATTGTGGAAATTAGAAACTATAGAAAAATTAAATGGGATCCAGGTTGCGATAGAACTATAACTGATTTGTTGAAGAACATAATTTCTTCAAATATTGCCCAATCGATGGAACATCCTTTAGCAGTACGGGGCTTGTTATCCAATTGCTTTGATGAGATCCAAAAATTTTTATATAGACCTTTCACAAAAAATCATGAGTCAAAAACTAGTTCTACATGGTTTGGTCATGAGTGTTGTGCGGCAAAAAGAGAGCTTTCCCAGTTAGTAAGATATACTAAGAATTCCAGTGACAGGGATACATTTAGGCAATTAAATAAGGCCAGAGAAGAATACAAAAAACTCCTGAAGAAAAACCAGAGAGCGTTCCAGCTAAAACAGTGGCAATGTATGCTTGATAATATTGACAGTAAGGATCGACAGTCCTACTGGTTAATGGTGGCTGATGCTACAACCAATAGCAGGTACATGGACACATATTACAGTGGATACATGGATTACCCATGACACTAACTTCTTCTACGAGTCAAACGTTACAGATTTAATATCATAATGGGAAGATACAGTCAATAGATTCCAGTTTAAACCTTTTTTCTCATATGAGCTCTATGTAGCAATAACATCTCTGAAAAAGAAGAATGCACCGGGTCCAGATTTAATTCCACACCATCTTTATGGACTAAAATACTATTACCATATATCAATTATAGTGCATCTAATAGAACCACTCCATCTGATTGGAAAGGGGCTACCATCATTTCAATCTATAAAAAGGGGGACAAAAAAAGACCCCAGTATGTACAGACCCATTTCACTCCTGGATATAACTGGGAAAATATTGTCTAAGATAATCTTAGCTAGGTTAATTGAACAAATAGATCAACTAGGAGGGCTATCAGAATTACAAGTTGGCTTTTGCTCAGGCTACAGTACAACTGAGAACACATTCACATTATTACATTAGTCCTATGAGGACAGGTTGAAGGAATTGAACATGTACTCCCTGGAGGAGAGGAGGGAGAGAGGGGATATGATAGAGACATACAAGTATCTTACAGGGAGGAACAGGGTGCAGGAATATACTATTTTTAAGCTAAAAAGATGTTCCAGGACTAAAGGGCATGGGATGAAGTTGGAGGGAGGACGATTCAGAGGAAACATGAAGAAGAATTTCTTCACAGAACGGGTGGTGGACAAGTGGAACACCCTGCCAGAGGAAGTGGTGAGGGCTGAAACAATCACGGGATTTAAGAATGCATGGGATAGACATAAAGGAATTCTGGAGGTCAGGGGTAAGGGGCAACAGACTTCTAGGAAAACATAAACTGAACTTACAAGCTCAAATGGGCAGACTGGGTGGGCCACAGGCCCTTATCCATATGTATGTATCTGTATGAAACGTATGTTCTTTTAAGGATGCAGAAAATGAATGTAGTTTTCAAATAACATGAAGTCTTGCTGTATTCTGACTAATGCAGTGATCTCCAACCCTTGAACTGCCACGTAGAACAAAGAGTTAACTTTCCATGCAAGGCATGGGACGCTGAGCTCGAGCTCGGTTGAAGCCTCTGTCTGCTGTTGTTTGAACTCCAACCGTCAGATTCTTTACTCCGCCTCACTGAACAGTCGCTCCGGAGATTTCTCCTTCTCTCGGTTCAAAAAAGTCGGTTAAAATGTCGTTTTTTCGCTCTGTTTCAACTTAATTTTCTGCATCTAACCTGTCAGTTTAAGTCTCTGTCTGTGGTACCGTGAGTACTAGATAGGTTTTCTTATATTAGTTTTCTGTGTGGAACTTGTAAACATTGGATCGGTTCGGTTTGAACCGATCAGGTTTGTGTCAAAAAACTTTTTATTTTATTAGAGTATGGTAACCGGTCCGTATCGGTTCTAAAAACAGTTTCATTACTTTTTTCCAAGACCCATGACACGTCAGGAACCGATAGGGGTGTCTTGCCTGGCGGATTGCCAAAAAAAGGGTACGTTTTGGTTAGGATTGGCCATGTCTGAGAAACCCAAGAAAAAAAACGGGCCCACTGGGTTTCAACACTGTAGTGTGTGTGGGGAAGCCTTTGCTAAGGCTGACCCCCACACCACCTGTGTTTATTGTCTGGGGTTTGACCACCTCAATGCAGACTGCCATATTTGTAAAATTTTTCCCAAAGCTACCCTGGATAAGAGAGTAGGTAGACTAAGGGAAAGGGAGGCTGAGAAGTCCACTGACCCGGATGGCCAGCCCGGTTCGGTTTCAACCGAACCAGAAGGAGTGTCCTCTGACTGGGGCAAAACTTCTTCGGGCAAAAGGAGAACCAATTCTGAGGAGTCGGTTCCAGTTAAAAGAAAAAGAAGGGATAAATCATCTGGTTCGAATCCACAAGTTCTTTCTCCGACCACTGATGAGATAGCCAAAGCGATAAGGATAGTTCAGTCACTAACTTCTGTTCCGGCCAAACCGGAACCATCAGTTAGGGGCTCAGTTTGGTCAGTTCCCCCGGTTCCAGATTACACTTTGGAAGAATTTTATGAACCGGAGGAGGAGGAGGGAGAGTATGAAGATAATGGTGATGATGGTGATTATGAAAGTCTGGATGTGCCTATTGACCCGGACATCTCCCCAGACAGACCTTCAGGTGTTTCTCCTCCTAGGCTTTCTGAGTCCCCTTCCCACTTTATGTTTTACAAAAAAGTGGCTGAAACCCTCCAGCCTCCTGTGGAAGAAGCAGTAGAGGATCAGGAGGAGCCTGATTTTGTTGAGATGATGGACATCCCAGAATCCAGGAGACTGTCTATCTCCCTCCATAAATCTTTTGGGAAACAGACATTTAAAATTTTAAAAACTCCTAATTCCATACCTCCTGTGGACAGAAGAATGGACAAGAGGTATACTCTTTCAGGCTCAGACACAGAGTTCCTTTCCCAGCAATGCAGCCATGTTGGGGTAGTGCAGGCTGCTTCCTGTGATAAGGCAAATATTCCCTTGGCTTCACACCCCCCAGACAAGGACTCCAGGAGGATTGATGCCATGGCAAAGAAACAGTACATGGCAGCATCTTTGGAACTCAGGCAGGCTAATTATATGGTCTGCACAGCTAGATACCAGAAGTCCAGGTGGGACACTGTTATGGCTCTAGCTAAACAGGCCCCTGACCAGCTGGCCAAGGAGCTGGAGCAGTTGGCTGCGGATGGGATTGAGGCATCCAAGGTGCAATTTCATGCTGCTGTGGACTCCAATGATGTTTCATCTAGAGTCATGGCTACATCTGTGGCCCTTTGCAGGATGGCTTGACTCAGGTGTACTAGCCTGTCACAGGATACCCAGGCTAAGGCTATGGATTTTCCTGTCATTGGTAATTCTCCGTTTGGGGAGCAAACAGAGAGTTACATGAAGAAGATGGATGAGTACAGGACCACCTACAAGAGTGCTCAGGCCAAAGAAAGGCAAACTACTCCCCAGAGGCAGCATTCCAGGGGCAGGGGTAGGCCTTTTCGCAGGCCTTTTTACCAAACCCAGGCCTCCTCTTCTGCTTTTGCTCAGAGGGGGTTCTTTAGAGGGAGAGGCAGACGGGGTATGAGCAGGCCTGCTTCCACCCCTCGGCCTAAAGCCCCTGCCGAGGAGACACCCTGATGGGTCTGCCCGAGCCGATTCTCTACTACCTGTAGGGGGCAGGCTGGCTTACTTTGTCCAGGACTGGAAGTCTTTAACATCAGACAAGTAGTCCAGATCAGAACAGACAATACCACCACAATGTGGTACATCAACAAGCAAGGGGGAAATCGGTCTACAGCCTTGTGCACAGAAGCAATGAAGTTGTGGTCTCTGGCCTATTCCCTGCAAACTTCTCTCACAGCAGTTCACCTGCCAGGGAAGGACAATATCCTGGCAGATGCTCTCAGCAGGATATCTCAGGGCCACCACGAATGGTCCCTGGATCCCCTAGTTTTGAAGGTGATTTTCTCAAGATGGGCCACTCCACAGATAGATCTTTTTGCAGCCCCAGACAATCACTAACTTCCTCTCTTTTGCTGCAGACCCCCAGTGTTGGGCTCAGTCCCCCTGGATGCTCTGGTACTCAATTGGGAAGGGAAGTTCTGTATGCTTTTCCCCCCTTCCCTCTACTGTTCAAGGTACTAGTCAAGATCAGGTCTCAACCCTGCAAAGTGATACTGATCACTCCAGACTGGGCCAGACAGCCCTGGTGCCCACTGTTGCTGTCCTTAGCAGTCCACCTTCCCCTGTCTCTTCCCAGGAATTACAACCTGTTGACATCCTCTCAGGGGAGGGTTTGGTATCCGAATCTCAAATCTCTCAATCTCAAGGCCTGGCTCTTGAAGAGTTAGAGTTTGCTGATCTGCACCTCTCTCAAGGTGTCCTGGATATTCCAAAGGCTTCTCGAAAGCCTTCCACCAGAAAGACTTACAACTCCAAATGGAAAAGGTTCACTATCTGGTGCTTTGATAAGCATATTTCCCCAGAATCTGCTGGGTTGCCTACAGTCCTGGACTATATGGTTCATCTCAATGGCTTGGGAGGGACTCAGACCAGCTACACTCAAAGTACATTTGGCAGCTGTTTCTGCTTTTTTGTCAGTAGGCAAGCCCTCTTCTCTTTCAGCCCATCCTGTATTTTGCAAATTCTTCAAGAGACTGTTGCACACCAATCCTCCCTTCAGGGACCCTGCTCCTGCTTGGGACCTTAATGTTTGTATTGCTCAGCTTATGTAACCCCATTTTGAGCCTTTGTCCTCTGCAGAGCTTAAGTACTTGACTTGGAAAACTGTGTTTTTGGTAGCCATTACCTCTGCTAGGCGAATCAGTCAATTGCAAGCCCTGTCAGTGGAACCTGATTTCATCTCTTTCCATAGAGATAAGGTGGTCCTAAGAACTAACAGGACGTTTCTGCCTAAGGTGGTTTCAGATTTCCACCTTAATCAGTCTATGTCTCTTCCTGTTTTCTTCACTGACCATTCCTCCTCTGGAGAGAGGAGGCTGCACAGCCTGGACGTAAAAAGGGCCCTTAGCTACTACATAGAGCGTACCAAGGGTCACAGGTTTGACTCCCTCCAATTGTTCCTCACTTATGGGGAGGTCGGTAAGGGAAAGCCTGCCACTAAAAGATCTATTGCCAGGTGGATTGTCTCTTGTATACAATTCTGCTATGAAAAATTGGGTAGAATCCCACCCTCAGGCCTGAGGGCTCACTCTACTAGAGGTACAGCTGCTTCTCTGGCTGCTGCCAGGGATATTCCTATCTTAGAGATTTGTCAAGCAGCTACCTGGGAAAACAGTCCATACTTTCACCAAGCATTTCTCTCTGGATATCCAGGCTAGGAGTGATGCTCGGTTTGGCACAGCAGTACTTCAGAGCCTGTTCCCAAAGTAGGTTCTGTCCCTCCTCCATGGAGGTACTGCTTGGTAATCTGCATTAGTCAGAATACAGCAAGACTTTATGTTGTTTGAAGAAAAAAATTACTCACCTTAGTAATGTTGTTTCTTCTAATGGAGTCTTGCTGTATTCTGACCTCCCCCACGCCTCCCCTCTCAGAACCTGGTGTTTGGGATGTGGGTGGGCAGGAGCAGTGTTGGCACCTAGATGTGCCCCCTTTTTCTCACCCTCCTTTAGTTTGGGTGTATGTTGTGTTTTGCTTTTTGGGTTTCCTGACTTGAGTCTTTGCTTTGAAACCGAAAAAAACGTTTTTATCACATTTGGTTGCCAGTTGGCTAATGTGAGTTTACAGTTTCCACACAGAACTCCCAGTGAGTATAGCTCGTAAAGATCTGACGGTTGGGGTTCAAATAACAGCAGACAGAGGCTTCAAACGAGCTCGAGCTCAGCATTCCTTGCCTTGCATGGAAAGTTAACTTTTTGTTCTCCGGGGCAGTTCAAGGGTTGGAGATCACTGCATTAGTCAGAATACAGCAAGACTCCATTAGAAGAAAAACATTACTAAGGTGAGTAATTTTTTCTTTATTGACTTCAGCTCAGCATTTGATACTATCTCAAGACCTCCCCTCTGGCAAAGTATGTTTAAATGGGGGATTGACCCTGTACTGATAAGTATTGTTAAAGAACTTTACACCCAAACCTGGGCGCAAATAAAAGTGGGCAAACAGGGACAATTTTCTACCTCTTTCCATACCAGTAAAGGAGTTAGGCCGGGGTGCGAACTCGCACACCTATTATTCAACATCAGCCCAGATGCCCATGAATTGGCAATAATTGCTGCCCGTTGTTAATGTATGCCAATGGCTTCGCATTAGTAGCACTTACATTCAGGATTACAACATAAATTAAATGTTCTGATGAAGTATGCAGAGGAACATGCACTGAAGATTAATGAAGCAAAGAGCCAAATATTGGTATTTGGTTCTACTAACCCTAAGTTAAAATGGAAAGTAGGAGATAGAACACTAAAAACAGTAGATGAATATGTTGTTTTTTTTTTCTATTTATGCACCTCCCTCTGTGCCCCGACCGGACACTCCTTCAGAGCGCCAGCGCCTCCCCTACCACCCTCCGACCCCCGTTGCCACTATCAGCCCCAATTGCAGCCTACCTGGAATCCCGGCATATCCCTTTTTACTGGGAGGGTCCCTCTCTTCTGAGGGGGAAGGGCCTGGCGGCCAGCAGCATGTTTTCCAGGAGCTGAGGGTCTGATTCCAGGCTGACTCTGGGGCTTCGAGTGGCAGGAGTCAAGCGCTTATCATCCGGTCGGTCAGGGTGTGCTTTTTACATTTTCTGTGCCCCACCCACACACTTCTCAGCCTTGCACGAGCATGGGGTAACCTGGGGTGGGGACGTTTGGGGGGGCATGTTGAGGCATCACATCCCACAAGTATTTTGCCAATCCGCCCACAGGGCCCCAGGCAACCCCCCCCCCCCAGGAGGGAAGCATTCAATGGACGCTTATGGTAACCCTCCCTGCCGGCCTCCACTCCAGGGACCCGAGCTCAGGGTGCAAACCTGGGTCGCTAGCATGCCGGGCAAACCCCTTTGCTCAGCGCCACAGTGCCAGCTTAGATGAATATGTTTACTTGGGACTAACACTTTCCAATGCTGGAAACTGGTTCACACATACAAACAGAGTCAGAATAAAACTTAAACAAAGAGTTGGCTCATAAATGAAGTTTAATTATAAGTATGGTGGTAATACTGTAAAACCCTTACTGACAGCCATAAGAGCCAAGTACTTTCCACAACTATTATATCAGAGCAAATTATGGGATATAGGGAAAATAGATTTGTTGGAAATTCCTCTCAAATTATACAAGACAGCCTTGGGACTGAGTTCCTCTGTACCGGCTGCTCTGATATGACCAAAACTAGGTATGTTTAGTCCAAAAGCACTGATTGATTCCAGGAAAGTTAATTACTGGATTAGAGTGATAAGGAAGGATAGCCAAAGATTACCACTAATGTGCTTAACTGAGATATTATCTTGGTACTCGGGCTGTAGACAATCAAGATGGCAAAAGAACATTGGCCGCCTCCTTAGTACTTATGATTTTGAATTTTTCAAGCATTACACAAATAGGAGAATTCTAATCATCTCAAAATATAATAAGTACATCACCAACAGAATTGTTAACTTTTACAAGTCTAGTGGTTTGGTCAGGATATCTCAGTTAAAAATGTCACCATGGCTAGTACTGAACGATACCAGACATGAATACAGATACTAGCTAGACATTTTAAGAGACCAAGGTAAACGTAAATTGTACAAAAAGTATTGACTAGAATTTTTTCAAAGTAAAGTACTTAAGGCTAGATATTCAAAATCAACTGTACAGATAGATTCTGCAAATGTACCAGCTCTGAAACAGAAGATCTTTCACATGTCATGCTTTCTCGCATATGGTATATCAAACCAAGGAAATATTGGCTACAACCAGTCTGGAGTATGATATAAACTACAGATAGAGGTGTTTTATTGTATATGATGTTTACTGTACAAGATGAACAAATAATTGATATGGTAGCCTCCTATTTAAAAGATATTTTTTTAATAAGACAGAAACTTGATAAATAGTACTGTATTGTATGTAAAGTTTATATTTTAAGAGGATTTTATCTGTGGCTAACATTGTTTAAATGTGATTGTCACATGCTGTATTTTGTGCTTGTAATTTATTGTGGGTTAGGTACACAATCCCGACATGAATAACCCGTCACACAACAGCCCAAAACCCAAATCCTGACTGTTTAATTACCAATAGGTTCTGAATCCCGACTGGCTGTTGTGTGACGAAATCCCGACAGAGGCTACAAACACCCCATGAAAATGCAGCAATGCTAATTGCTGTGTACAGCATACTGCAAATACCACCACATTTATAGTATTTAGACTTTTAACAGTTTTTACACAGTACAGTACAGTATTAAAATTACTAGCTAACTATCTAGAAGTTCAGGTTTTCACTGATCGTTAGGCGGTCCACAATGTGTTGCTTCCAACATGCCACCAACTAACTCACAGTAACCTGGCTATCAAAAAAGATCCCTGACTCCTCTGTCTCACTCCCAGGACTCCCCCTCTATAGAGCCAACAGAATGGGCAAATGAGGAGGGGGATATGCTTTTCACATCTGGGACTCCCTGGTATGCCAGGCCCTACTGACACCCTCTCTCGACCACGGAGCTCAGGCCCTGACAATAAAACTCACACCAGACCCCTCCAGAGCCCCAGTAACTATTACTGTGACCTACACCCCCCCAAGAAATCAAGTCCCACCTATTCAATCCCTAGTCAGATATATCTCTAGCTTCCCCCCCAAAACCGAGCACATCATATTAGGGGACCTTAATGTGAACTGGCTATCCAGCTCAGCCTCCCAAACGAGGGAAAATCCAAGAAAGGGACCAAGCACCCTGCTCAACCTGCTACTTACAAATCATTAAAACAGAATTTCAGACCTTGCTGTACTCCCAGACACACTAAACAATCACTCCCCCATCCTCTTCACTTGGTCATGTCATCGGCAAATACCCCAACGCAACAATTTTACCCAACGCTGATTTCAACCCGGGGGCGTCACTAAGCTAAGGCAGCATCTGGCCCAGTGTGATTGGTCTCATATCAACACTGCCTCTACTAGCCGGCCCGATGACGCTGAGGGTTGAGGTGCTGGATGCCACAGTTCGCACCACGCTGGTGACCCAGGTTCAGGAACGAGCCCGGGCCGCTGGGGGTTGGCAGGAAGGGGAAGAGATCGAGCATCCATAGGACTGCTCTCTCTTCCCGGGGAGGGTTGGGGAAAGTACTCACTCCTGGAGCGACCTCTGGCGTTAGTCAGAGGTGCCCAAGTGTGGCGATGCAGCGGAAGCATGGGGCGGAGTTGTGGCATGATGTTGCCTTGCTAAGCCGCACTCCGAGGGAAGAAGCAAGCAACCATACACATAAAATACCTCATCTGCAGCAGTGTGATGGCCACCAACAGACAACCTACCCCAGTGGGCCAAACAAAGCCTGACGGAATGGAGACAGGGATCCAGGGTAATGTGATCTCCTCCCCCCGGTTCCCCTCCTCCGGGGGTGGCCCCACTGCAGGGGGCAAGCTGCGGTCCTCCTGGCTCCAGCCATCATGGCGGAGGCTGGCTCCACCTAGGGATAGTTGAGCGTCTGCATACACTGCTTGATGGGGGGTAAGCATACCCTCAGCAGCAGTGAGAGAATAAAGAAAAATTAACAAAAAAAACAAAACAATGCCTCTACTATAGATGAAGCCCTTGACTACTTCACCCACACATTCAACAAAGTGTATGGCCGGCTCATTGGCGCAGCGGTTGGATTTCTGCTTGCGACGCCAGCGACCCGGGTTCGGGAACGGACTCGGGTCACTGGAGAGCTGGCCGGGGGGAGTAGGCTCGAGCGTCCCACGACTGCTCGCCTACTCCGGGGGGGGAGGGGATGCGGCTCGCAGTCTGGTACCCCCTGGTGGAGGCCGGGGAGACCAGCAAGCAGAGCCTCAACGCACATGGGGGCGTGGTGAACGTTGGCTCTGCCCAGACGTTAGTGGCACGCCACGCCCTGGGGGAGAAAACGGAAAAATCTGGCCTCCTGGTCTGCCAGATGATGGCTGCCATGCTCCTGTCAGCACGAGATGCCCTGACACCTCCAAACCCACCTCAGCAGCACTCAGGGACTGATGCCTAGTGCGCTGGTTGCCCCTCCCGGCGCCTTCCCCCTCGGAAGAGGGGGACCCACCCGGCGAAGGGATATGCCGGGCCACCACTGGGTCAGCTGCAATCTGGGGTGTGAGGAGGGGGGTCAGGGCGAGGGGGTCGCGGGAGACATGAGCAGCCGGAAGGAGTGGTAGACCAGGAGGCAAGAAGGAGGATAAAGAAATAACACACACAAAAAAAGAAAGCGTATGATAGCTTTGCTCCTCTCTCTCTAAAGTCCAGTCCAAAAAACGTGATGCCCCTTGGGTCTCAACAGCACTGCTCCAGCAACTTAAGAATCGTGATGATCTTTGGCACAAAGCAGTTGCCTCTGGCGTGCAAGCGGGCAGGCAGGCCTACAAGGCGGCACGCAAAAGGTGTACCTGGGCCATTAGGATGGCCAAGTCTGACTACAATAAAACTACCCTGGCCTCCTCCTGGGGGAATGCAAGGTTATTCTGGGATAACTTAAAGGAGCTGAATGGAAAAATCCAGATGCCACCCCCCTCCCTGCTTACTGTCAACAATGGTACTACCTCAGACCCGCTCGCCATCGCCAGCTGCCTTAACGCTGCATTCTCTGACCTAAGTGCAATTCTGCCAAACAACTTCTTTGATCCCACCCCTGAGACCCCTGAGCCAAACAATACATACCCCCCCTTCCACCTCAGGGTCATTACAGTGAGTGAAGCAAGGCCATACCTTGCAAATGCCCTTGGGGCTCAAGCTACTGTAAAGACTCACTTGTTATGAAAATCCTTAATTTGGTACTTGACTCTGTGCTATCCTCCCTGACTGATCTCTTTAACCGCTCCCTATGTCTAGGACAGTTTCCAACAGCCTGGAAGATGGTCACTATCACCCCAATACTGAAAAATGGGGACACCACCTCCCCCAATAATTACTGGTCTATCTCCATTCTTCCTCCCGTCTCAAAAGCCTTGGAAAAAATCGTTGCCACCCAACTAACTGACTACCTACTAGTGCACAACATTTTATGTAGGGAACAACATGGCTTTAGAGCTGGGCACAGTACAACAACTGCCATCACGGAGTTCTCTAACTTATTGCACAATGCCCTAGATAAGAAACAGCTAGCAGGAACTGTATTCATAGACCTGTCAAAAGCTTTCAACACAGTCTCCCATCCCCTGCTACTAAGTACTCTGCGCCTCACCGGTCTGTCCCCTGGACCCATCACTTGGTTTACAAGTCATCTCTCAAATCGGTCCCAATATGTCAAGATAAACAGCACTCTCTCATCAACTCTCCAAGTCCGCTCTGTGGTCCCCCAGGGCTCCATCCTTGGTCCCTTCTTATTCAGCATTTACCTGAATACACTGCCTAACTCCTGCCCTACTAATCTGCTGCTCTATGCAGATAACGCGGTACTGTTTGCCTCCCACTCTGATCCTGCAGTCCTGCAATCTTCCATACAGCTTGCCTTCAACCAGATTGAGAACTGGTTCTCTGACCACAAACTGGTGGTCAATGTAAAAAAGACTAAGTCAATGCTGTTTGCCCACTAGCAGAGCAAGGACTGTGATGCCCAACTAACTATCTTCTCCAAAGCCCTCCTCCCACTGGAACAGGTCTACACCTATAAATACTTGGGCTTAACATTCGATCCATACCTCACATTCCACCCCCATATCAGTAATCTTTCCTCTGCCATAAATGTCCGCATAGGACTCCTGTATCGGCATAGAGACTGCCTACCACCGGAGGCCCTTAACCTTGCTGTTACCTCCTCTGTCTTCTCTCTAGTAGATTATGGGCTTACTGTCTACTCAGCCACTGACCACACAGCTCTCAATAAAGTCCACCTGGCCATCAACAAGACAGGTAGACTCCTCGCTGGAGTAGATAGGCGTACCCACAGCTGTACCCTGTATGCCCTAACAAATACACTCACCCTAGATGAATGAGTACGTTATCAAACGTGTCTTCTCACCAAAAAAATTCAACTAGTGCTTACCCCCCCTCTGGGTCGCTGCCTCCCCCTGTTCTTCTCATGTCCTCAGCAAACACCTGCGCAACACACAAACTATTGTGGTCTGTTCCCAGGGTCAGGACCACTCTGGCCCAAAGATCTTTTACCTATAGGGTGCCGTTATGGTACAATAAACTCCCCCCCCTGCCGTTACCGCTTTCTCCAGACTAGGCCCCTTTAAAATTGCCCTAAAAGACCACATACTCTCCACCCATTGCTGTCAGTGCACCGGCTAGTCATGGCCTGCTGATCACCCCGCCAGTACACTGCTGCCGGGCCTCAGCCCGACTGGCCCAGTCCTTGCATCTGTGGTGGAGTAAGGTGGGAGATACCAACTGGTGGTTATAACAATCAGTACTACCGGTACTATATAGAGAGAGAGTTTGTGTTAAACTTTTTTCACAACTGCTATATGTATACTCTCTTTGCACAATATTGCCCATGTTATTGACAATGTCTGAATCTCGAGTGCTTGCACCTTGACAATTACAAGCTCCTAAGATGGACTTGTATAGCTACCTAACTGTATAGGCCTCATTCTCCTCATTAATTGTACTATGCTGTACATACACTGTGTTTGTTTTATTGTTTACTGACTGCTGCCTATTGTTCTGTATTGTTTTCAGACGTGGAGCCTTTGTAAATGAGTCTATGACTCAAAGGTTGTAAATCCGATATCTTCAATAAATAAAATAACTAGCATAAAGTTTCAGTCATCACCTACTCGCCTGCCCACAACATGCTGGCTCACCTGTCCCAGTGTGTATCAGACTCTCATCTTTTTTTTTCCATTTTTCTGCGCCTCCTCGGACCCGACAGGGGCCACGACTCCTCCCTCGGAGGGGTACGTCCTCCAGCCCCTGATCGCTCTGCACGACCACCCTTGGAGTTCCCCTGTGATTCCCCCAGCAGTGCTAGAGCAAGGAGTACCGGTGTGCTGTCCTCCTCCCCTGGAGCAGTAATCCAGAATTGGGAGTGGCCCAACAGTAGCGATCAGGCCATGACAGGTTCAGCCAGGTCCCGCTGCTCAATGGATGGGGAGGCCGTCTCCACCTCCACAGAGGCAGCCACATGCCTTGGACATGGGTCAACCCCTCGGGTGGCTATGCGTCTGTGCCGACATCCAGCTACTGCTGGGTATTAGTCAACAGCGCACACAGCACTATCCCCCTTCCCCGAGAAAGGAGAGCAGTCCTCTGGACACTCAGTCCTTCCTCCCCTGACTGACCCAAGTCTGTTCCCGAACCCGGGTGACCGGCATGATGTGAGGTGTGGCTTCCAGCACCTCAACCCTCAGCACCACCGGGCTGACCAGACTCTCATTTTCATTTCGATTGTAAAACCTCATGTGTGCCATCTATTTAGAATCCACCATGCTGGGGAAGGTGGAGGTGCTACTGCTATTGTCGTTTTTGCCACAAGGACCAGGACCGCACACCACTGCAAAAAGTACAAAGTCGTCAAGCACTGAGCGGAATCACTGTTTTTGGTTGCTGTTTTTTTTTTCTTGTTTATATAAGCGGGGCCCAGTTCAAAGGTAGAGCAGAGCTTTACTGTATGTGAATGCTGATAATGACTTACTGAGGATCGTGGCAGGACTTTCCTTCTTGTTATTACCCAGTGCTGAGCCTCACTCACATGTTCACATGATAAAGGAGAATGACAAGTCAGTCATAGCACTTTTGCCTAGTTTTTTTAGTACTCTATTATTATTTAGCTCCTTCTGAAAAAATTCAGCCTTTGCTAAATGAACCTCTTTAACATATATTTTTCTGATACCCGATACTATTCGGTTCTGGTACAGTGGAGATTGTTAGGTAAGGTTGTTTTCAGTATTTGTTCTGTATCTGCTTGCAGCCCCAAACCCTACACAGCATTGCTTAGCACATCAGGATACTTCGCTGTCATTTTACAGTGAAGGCAATGTTGTTTTCGGTGGGTCCATGTCATAATAGCGATAACAAAATAGCGATCGCTATTATGGCAAGTGTATGTCACTGAAAAGCAAATTGGTGATATACACTTCCAGGCGGCCTGACATTCGGGAAAGAAAAAAGTGTTTCTGAGCCCCCTGCCTCCCCCGCACACCCCTGAATATAGATTCTCAGCTCCAGGGAGGTGCATATCGGGAAGGGGGCAAAATCCTATATCGAAAAAAATTAAGCGCTGCAGCCACAGGCAGCAGCAGCATTTCAGTGCACCTAGTCCCGAACCCTGTATCTGCTGCACCAGCACTAGCCACCCACACCACCACACCACACGGCTAGCTCGGCGGCAGCAGGCACACCAGTCCCTCAAAACCCCTTCCCTGTCCCTCCCATTCCCCTCACTATCCCCTCTTCCTGTCGCCATTCACTACCCTCGCGTTCGTGTGGGGTCGGTACCCTTGCAGGGTAGCCTAAGAGTATAGTGCACAATATGAGTTGCCGTTTTGATGCGGCACCCATATTCGGTCACTATACTCACGGTATACTGTTTTCAGTATGTGTCGGGATTTTGTATGTTGGGCAATTGATTGGTGAGATTGCAAGTTTGATGGGAATCCGGTGTTGGGATTCCAAATGTCGGAATTTTTTATGGATACCATTTATCGTACTATATATATTTCATATACTTTCCTATGTGTAAAGGTCTATGACCCAACAACATTAAACTTTTGAACTTTGAAGAAGTTACGCTCAGCATATGATGCCTCTGATGCATCTGCTAGGGCTGCTACCTCTGGCGTCTGCCTCAGAAGATATTCTTGGCTCAGGGTGGCTGGCTTTGCTACTGATGTACAACAAGCCATACTGAATGCCTTATAATGGGCTTCAAGCTATTTGTACCAGATGTTGGTAATGCCCTTAGGGAGCTTCAGTTATCCAAGATGACATTAAGATCCATCAAATCCCTGACCCCTTATCCTGCCAGAAGACATGGTAGGGGTTTATTTCTTAGACCAGCAGGCTGTGGCTACCATCAACTGCCCCAGTGTTGTGGGGGTGGTCTTTTTGAGTCCCCAAGCCCTGATGCCTGCACTAAGGCAGCCAAATGTATTGGTCAAGATGGCCCTGCCTCCTCTGGTGTCTTGTGACCCCCCCATCTCTGTTGCCTACAGGTGTGCAAGTGGTGGGAAAGATGTCCCTTCATTTGCTGCACTCAGAGACCTGAACAAATTATCGAATACAAGAAGCTTTAAATGGTCTGTCTTCAGGCACTCATTCCTCTACTACAAAAAGGGGATTGGCTCTGTGCCCTAAACATGCAGGACATCTGACTTCATGTAAAAATAAGATGCCACAAGCAGTACCTGTGCTTTATGCCGGAAGGCAGTCATTGTTAGTTCCAAGTTTTGCCCTTTGGCTTATCCTCAACACCACAAGTATTTACCAAATGCCTTGCAGTTGTGGCAGCAGCCTTCCAGAGGAAAGGTCTTCATGACTTCCCGTGTCAGGATGACTGGCTGTTGAAGAGTCCATTTAGGGAAGTAGTTCAGCACACATTGTACAGAACACAACAGTTGCTCTATTGACCCGTGTGTTATGATCAGTGTACCAAAATCCATACTCATTCCCTGTCAGTGCCTTAAATACATAAGCATAGTGCTGGACATGGCAGTGTGCAGTGCATTTCTACCTACAGAGCCAAGGCCCTGGTTGCCCAGGCCCTGCTGATTCCCAGAAGCCATTATGTGTCCACTCAGACTATGTTCCATCTCCTGGGACTTATGGCGGATACCATTGTGATAGCCTCCTTGACTCGCCTCCATATGCAAATCCCACAATGAGTACTTCTAGTATGGTGGAATCAATTGATTGATGAGCTGGAACAAATGGTTCTTGTCAAGTCTTCTCTTAGTAAGTCACTAATTTGGTGGATGGAACCCCAGCATTTGTTGCAGGGTGTCCCATTCTTCTCCCCAACTCCAGAACGAATGCTCACAATGGATGCCTTCAAGTTGGGAAGGGTGCCCATCTGGGGCCTTTTTAGACTCTGAGGTTGTGGACGAACATGGACTCAGATCTACAGTTCACATCAATGTTCTGGAGATGAGGGCTGTTATGCTTGGTCTCCAAGCCTTCACAGAACACCTCATTCCCTGTCCTTTGCTGATAAGGACAGACAGTATCAGTGTAATGCGCTACATCAAAAAGCAAGGGGGAACTCACTCTTACACCTTATGCAGTGAAGCGATGAGAGTTTGGTACTAGTTAATAAAGTCTCATGTCCTTCAATCGTCAGCTGTGTTTCTCTCGGGTGTCCAAACGGCAGGCAGACTTAGTCCCAGTCATGAGTGCACGAGTGGGAACTGCTGACCTTTATGGTAGATGACCTGTTCGCAAGATGGGATCATCCAGAGTTGGACCTTTTTGCATCCCCACGCAATGCAAAACTACCAAATTTCGGCTTGCTTGCTCCAAGGCCATTTTTTTTTTTTTTTTTTTGCCTTCCACACGACACATATGGACACCTGGTCACTAAAGTGGAAGAGTTTCTCCATATGATGTGTTTCCCATTCTGAAGACATATTTACATGTCCTTTGTCATTTCAGCTTTCCATGCCCTATTGAAGGGTGCAGGGTGGCACTACTAGAAGTGTCCCATACATTCCTTAAGAGTATTCTGAACATGCATCCTTCAGTTTTTAAACCAATTCCACTTTGGGACCTTCATTTCATCCTTGAAAAATTTACTCTAGCTCTGTTTGAACCTGCCTCGACTTGTGAAATGCATTTCCTTTCATGGAAGACTCTATTTTTGGTCGCAGTAACTTCTGCTTAGAGGATTTCCGAGTTTCAGGCTCATGCATGAGCCTCCTTACCTGATTTTCCACAAGGACAGAGTTTCCTTGCATATCACTCCATGCTTTCTACCCAAGGTGGTCTCTGTTTCACAGTGAATCAGACCATACACCTTCCCATGTCTTATCCTGAGCATGCTAGCAAAGGTGAGGCTTTGCTCCATACACTTGATGTAAATAGAACACTACATTTCTATCTTGATCGCACTGAGGACTACAGAAAGTCCTCTCAGCTTTTTGTCTCATTCACCCCTGGGAAAGAGGGTGCACCTGTCTTTAAACAGTGCCTGTCCTAATGGCTGGCTCACTGCTTTGAATTTTATTATGGGAAGTACAGTGAGGAACTTCCTGGTGCTGTGCGTGACCACTCTTCTTGTGGTGTGGCCACCTCTGTTGTCTGTGTACAGAATGTTTTTGCAGCTGGCATATGTGCTGCTGTCACATGGAGCACTATGCATACTTTCACTAAGCACTACAATCTAGACATCATCTTACACAGAAATGCTGGCTTTGGTCTTGCTCTTCTGTAAGTCCTTCTGTCCTGGTTGCATATCAGATTTTGCCATCTCCCCCCCCCCCCCCGGTACCTTGCGTACTGCTTGGGAATCGTTCCAAATGTATGGTCCAATGGAGGAGATAATCGCGATGAAGATAGAACAGTTACTCACCATAACAGTAGTTCTTTGAGAAAATCCTCCTCCATGGGGTCACAGCGCACCCACCCTCCTTCCCCTTTCTAAGGTATAAATCAGTAGACTTGTCCACTGCCTTGTCTGGAGGTGTCCATAAGTGCCTTATGTATACTATATTTTCAGTTCTATGCCTCTCCTTGTGTGCTTGATACTGGTTTGACCTCCTGGTCAGTACAAAAGGTTTGCAAGCTCAATCCCTGCATTTATGATACAATTTAGTAAAATTAGTGGGATGGCTCCTGGTGTGTGACTGAACAGAAACATATGGTTAAGGTACCAGGGCACTACCCCCCCCCCCCATTTTGCTGCATCTAAGCCTGAACTTTTTTCAAATTAACTCCAATGTTCTTACTTTTCATACTTTTCGGAGGGGCTGTTGGTTCTCATCATCCAGCTGAACCATGATTAAGCCTGACCACTTCGGCAAAGTGACCACCTCCATCGGTCAGGTAAAAAGCATCACATTTTAACTTGCCATATCAGAGCTGAGGTCTCTTTGCTTCCTCTATGTGCGTGAAGAGACCAATCTCCTGGCTTCATTACTTACAGTGGGCTCTGGCCAATGAAAGGCTCACAGATGTTTAATGGGGAGCTTAGCAATTAGAAGAAGGCCACAATTCTCCTACAATCAAATCAGTACAAAAGGTTTGCAAGCTCAACCCTGTATTTACAATACAGTTTAGTAGAATTAGTGGGGTAGCTCCTGGTGTGTGACCAAACAGAAGCATATGGTTAAGGTACCAGGGCACTACCCCACTACCTCCTGGTTCCTCATAAGAGGCTTCTGAGCTTGTCTCCAGCAGGGAACTGAGGAGCAAGGGGGCCTCCCACGTTTTATAGGTGCTGATGTTGCACATCATCTTGGGTGGCCCTTGACTAGCAAAAGTTTCCGAGTGGTCCTGATGCCTACAGCTTACAGTTCCAATGGTGTGGCCAAATGGAGGAAATTCTCATGAAGCTCTACTGTTCCTGTAAGTAACTGTTCTTTCTGTGTCAATATATTTGTCTTTTAGTACTTCTTTCAGTACCTTTTTTGTTCAGTACCTCTCTCAGTTAACTTTCAGTCTTTGGTACACTGTCTTCCTGCCTTATCTCTCTCTTCCTGTTCCCCCTGCCCCCCCAAATGTGCAGCTAAAGCTGTTGCATCACAGCTGGGTTTGAACTCAGCAATCAGCATGTGTAACAAGAGCTTCTATCTGCTCTTAGAGGGCCCAAAGGAAGTTACTTGAGTGTGACTAGTGTTGGGGATATACACACTCTCTCTCAATGCATCATCAAAAACTGTTGACTTTTATTAGAGACCCAGAAACAAAATATTTAAGAGTTATAAAATATTTAGCAGCACATCACAGTGACTGGTAACATTAATGTTGTTTTTTCTCATGCAGCACAATACAGCCCTCATAACAAATACTTTTCTTTCTTGTTTACACATGCCCTTTTTTCACTAGCCAATGTCCCATTACATAAGCACAGTAGACCACTAGAGAGTTTGTAGGTTGGTGCACCAGAAACCCAATCTTTGGGTGGGTGTCTTGTGGCTTCAACGCACTCATAGAGTGGGTCATTAGGGCACAACCCACAACACTTTCATAGACCACTGCTTAAGTGTGGTGTCTGATATATAATTCAGTAAAAGGTTTGATATGTTTCCATTTCTGGGGATGGGGGTACAAAAGCAGATTTGATTCCAAGTTTTTCTTTAATGTGTTCTTTTAATCCTCTAGATTGTTTTCAGTGATCTTCTGCTATATTCCTAGTTACAAAATGTTTTGATTAAAAAACTTAATCTCAATTTTCTGCAATACTGCTGTTTCACTTAAGCAATAAGACATGACAGGGTGTGCGTCGTTGCTGAAGAATGTCACACCTAGGGTGGGTCAAAGCATGAGGCTGCAAGCCAAGTGCTTCCACCACCCTGGGTGTGATGTTATTTAGGGACGACGCACACCCTGATGTGCCTTATTGCGATTATAATATGGCTATAAAAAATCTGAGAAGACTTTACTGAGTAATCAATAAACATAAGAAACACATCAGTAGTTATAACTTTATTAGAATTAATTTAGACATAAAATAGAGATAAAATAGTCCCTTCAAGAGCTTTACTGCATCCCTCCATATTGCCTACACTGACTTTTTTATATCTGATTTTATTACTTTGAGCTTATCAATACTTTTTATGCTCCTGCTTTTATCTCATTTTCACTTTGTAGAATGGAACACATTAATATTGACAATCCCATTTAGAGTCCCTGTAGAGATCAATTGTGCTGCAGCAGAGGCATCCATATGGTTATTTTATGTGATTCCATGGTTTTTTTAACAGGAGTGAAGACTTTCCTAACAAACACGAAAAAAAAAGTCATGACAGGGTATGCGTTTTGGTTGGATAGTGGCACACCTTGGGTGTGTCATGAGGCATCGCCAAGTGCCTTCACTTCAACCACCCGAGAAGTGCTGTTACCCCACCACAACGTACACCACGGAGTGTCCTACTATGATTATAAAATGGGTCCAAGATGTTTTTAGGAAGGGGGTGAAGAAATGCACAGATTCAAAAAAGAAACATTTTATGGCTTTTTTAAAACAGACCCAGCACTCCCGTAGAAGCGTAGCTCCAGGGGGGATGGAGGTGATAAAAATTGAAAGTAAAAAAAACCAAAAAGAAAAACAGTTCCAGCACATCTCAGCACTGACATGCCATCTCAAGTTTAAATATTATGTACCGCAAAATTCATGTATTTTTAATTAGCTCTTAAACCCTCTAGTTTCCCCCCAACCCACCCCCTTTTACCCATTCCCTCACCTTTCTTTCTTCTTCGTTATAATATTCCTTCCCTTTTCTCTGTCTTGTTTATTTTCTGTCTTGCCAACATTCAAGAGATGGAATGTTTACTACAGATAGAATGTAAGAACTCAAACCTCTGTTCAGTTCTGCTGACAGAATGTTTACTCCCACTAGCACATAACAGAAGGCCTTAGATGGAACCAGGGTGTTTGTTTTATCTGTAACAACTTAAACAACACAGATTTTCCCGAGGAAGCAGATGAGGATAGGATGGGGATTTTTCATGGTCAACAAAGAAACACCATAAATTACAGTTCTAAGTACTGTACTACTTAATTTTTAAGTTGTGTATGTGTAAGAAGAGTATTATGAGGACAAATAACATTTAATTCTTATGTTTATAAATTCCATACAGTTTTATTTTTAGAGCCTAACCAAAGGTTTTTAGTGAGTAAAGGTGACAGCCACATTTGTGATCGCAGTCAGGAATGACTGGTACTATTGATTTTATCGTGAAGAAGCTACTGGACCTTCTTCCAGTGCTATCATCCCGGGATATCAGCACTGGGTCCTGAGCTCCTCAGCCAATCAGATTACTGGATTTTTTATAGCCATATTATAATGACTTGTAACTGAAAGTCATTTAAATTTTCTGATAGTGCAAATGATAATCCTGCATTTTATTATCACAATAACCTGTTGTGTCTCTGCAAAATGTTCTTATTTGAATTTGTTTAATAGATGCATCAAATTAAGTAAATCCCTTTATACGTCTCCTAGAGTTTTTTTGGAAATCTGCAGTCTGCATTTGAAATTTAATAAGATTTTGCTGAGTCTCAATTTCTTTAAAAAAAACAGACAGAGAAAAAGACAGAGGTAGAACGGTCAGTGGGGGATGCTGCACTGGAAGGTAAAGCCATCAAAAAATGGAGAGCAATGAGTACTAATGCCCGTAGTCTGGGTAACAAGCTTCCTGAATTAGTGGCCTTGATGGAGGAAGAACATCTGGATATCGTGGCAGTCACAGAAACATGGTACACACAAAACCATGACTGGGACATAAACATACCAGGATACACTGTGTACAGGAGGGACAGGGAGGGTAAAAGAGGAGGAGGAGTAGTTCTTTACATAAGGGAAGGAATAAAAGCAACAGAACAAAGGTACACAGGGAGGAGAAGAAGCACTGTGGGTAAATTTGGAGACAGGCAATGGCAACAATGCTGCGCAGGGGTTGTATACGAACCTTCTCAGGGGGAGGAAATGGACAGGAAATGATAGAAAGTATACTTAGAATGGCAGAAAAAGGGGAGATATTGCTGATGGGTGATCTGAATATGCCAGATGTTAACTGGAGTGCAGTTGCAGCTGCCATTTCGAAGAGTGCAGTTATTCTAGATGCCCTACAGGGGGCATGCCTTAGACAACTAGTACTGGAGCCCACTCGAGAGGGAGCAATATTAGACTTGATTCTCTCAAATGGAGATGGAGAGAGGATTACAGATGTAGAAGTGGGTAGCCATCTGGGAACTAGCGACCATCGAACAGTATGGTTCACAATAAACAGCAATAGAGTCAAGCCATACAAAGACAAAAGTACTGGACTTTAGGAGGGCTGACTTTGCCAAAATGGGTGAGTGCCTAAGGAATGCACTAGCAAATGGGCAGGAAGGAGGGGTGGAAGAACAATGGGAATAATAAAAACTGGCATCACAGAGGTAACGAGCCTTTGTGTGAAGCAAATAAACAAAACAAGACGATGTAAGAAACCACTATGGTTCTCAAAGGAAGTGGCAGTGAAGGTTCAAGAGAAAAAGAAAGCATTCAGGAAGTACAAGGAATCGCAGAAGGAGCAGGACAGAGAACTGTATCAGTTAAAGCAAAAGGAGGCTGGGAAGGCAGTCAGAACAGCAAAGGCCCAAACCGAGGAAAAGATAGCCAACTCAGTTAAGAAGGGGATAAAACCTTTATAGGTACATCAGGAGCGAAGGAAGACCAAGGAGGGATAGTGAGGCTTAATAAAGGGAGGGAGGGTGGGCAGAGGAGACTGTGAAAAGGCAGAGATACTAAACAAATATTTTTGCTCAGTATTTACAAAGGAAGAGGGAGGTACATAAAACAAACAGTAGTAACACTCTGGATACAGAAGTTGATACCGGCCATTTACAGAACAAAGGTTCTGAAAGAACTCTTAAAACTGAAGGTGGACAAAGCAATGGGGCCTGATGGGATTCATCCCAGAATTCTAAAGAACTAAGGGTAGAACTAGTGACACCACTGACTACCCTTTTAACAAATCATGGGAGGATGGGGTGGTACCGAGGACTGGAGGAGGGCAGATGTGATTCCCTTCACAAAAGTGGGAGCAAGGCAGAAGCAGGAAACTATAGACCTGTTAGTTTAACCTCAGTGATAGGGAAAATGATGGAATCACTTCTAAAGGAAAGAATTGTCAAGTATCTAGAGGCCAGAGGGCACAGGACCCTAGGCAGCATGGATTCACAGCGGAAGGTCATGCCAGACGATCTGATAGATTTCTTTGACTGGGTGACCAAAGTAGTAGATCAGGGAGGGGCTGTGGACATGGCCTACCTAGACTTTAGCAAGGCATTTGACACAGTCCCACACAAAAGATTAATATGCAAGTTAGCCAGCCTGGGAGTGGGTCCCAAGATGACAGCCTGGGTAAAGAATTGGCTGGAGAATAGGACACAGAGAGTAATAGTAAATGGAGTCACTCAGAAGAAAGGAGGTTACTAGTGGGGTACGGAGGGTTCAGTATTAGGACGTCCTCTTCAATGTCTTTATAAGCTGACATTGCAGAAGGACTGGAAGGAAAAGTATGTCTCTTTGCAGATGACACTAAGATCTGCAACAGAGTTGATGCACAGGGTGGGGTGGAAAGGATGAGAAAGGACTTGGCAAGGTTAGAGGAATGGTCAATGTATGGCAGCTTAGATTCAATGCTAAGAAGTGCAGGTAATGCACCTGGGAAACAAAACCCAGGGAAGAGTACACAATGGGGGGTGAGATACTAACAACAACAAAAATGGAAAGGGACCTGGGGTAGTCATATCAGATGACCTAAAGACGGGCAAGCAATGTGAGAGGGCAGCAAGGAGGGCTGGGGGATACTGGGATGCATAGGAGAGGCATCACCAGTAGAAAACAGGAAGTTATTATCCCTCTGTACAGACAGCTGGTGAGACCCCATCTGGAGTATTGTGCAGTTCTGAGACCCAATCTCCGCAAAGACATAGACAGGATGGAAGCTGTCCAGAGGAGGGCAACTAAAATGGTGCAGGGTCTGCACCGGAAGACATATGAAGAGAGACTTAAGGAGCTTAATATGTTAGCCTCGAGGAAAGAAGGAGAGGGGACATGATAGAAACGTTCAAGTACCTCAAGGGAATCAACAAAGTCCAAGAGGGTAGCATCTTTCAAAAAAAGAGGTGTGCAAGAACAAGAGGCACAATTTGAAAATAGAGGCGGCTCAGAGGTAATTTAAGGAAGTATTTTTTACAGAGAGGTTGTGGATGCATGGAGCAGCCTTCTGAAGGAGGTTGTGGAGTCAAAATCAGTGGTGGAATTCAAGCATGCATGGGATAGTCATAAGGCAGTTCTGGGGGATGGGGGTAGGAAGAAGTAGGCTGCTGGTTAACTAGGATCTGCAGCTTATCCAGTAGGTAGGGAAATGGGCAGACTGGGTGGGCCAAGCGGTCCTTATCTGCCGTCAAATTCTATGTTTCTATGTTTAGTGATTATATTCCTTCCTGCCACTGTGGCTTCAGTACCATATATAGGATAGTGCATGAGTACCAGTTAACAACAGGGCTATTCTTTCACTGAGTTGGTACTAAGATAACAGATTACCTCGAGAGTGCAGCTCGAGAGATAATCAGTTGTCATAGTACCGACGAGGTGAAAGAACAGCCCCGCCATTAAATGGTACACATGCACTGTTTTGTATAGTGGAACATTGTTGCCTCAAAAAAAAAAATACATCTTTCTTTTTAAAATAAGACTAACTGTCAGATTGCTGCTCGAGGACACCATGTGTGACGTCCACATTGCAGCAGAATGAAAAGTAGTTCTGCTGTCCTGCAGATGTCACTTTGGTTCTGCTGCACTACGGACATCACTAGTGCAGTAGAACAACATTTTGAGAGCGCTAGATTTCAGTGAACAACGATGTTCCACTATACACTATACAGAGTTTAATAGATGGGCAACAGTGATCAATCATGCTGTTTGCTTCAAGAGGTTGCCATGACAACCATTAGACCTTGAGAGTGAAGCTCGAGAGGTCTCTGGTTGTCATGGCAACCTCAACAAGTAAATTCAACGTTGTTGTTCATTTTTGCCCATCCATTGCCTTTATAGTATATGTGCACTTTTGTACAACAGCTAAGAGAGTAACAATTTTTTGTATTCTGTTATTTTAACTTAGTGGTTGCTGAAATTGTGCTCCATTCACACACTATGTTCTAGAGCCCCCCCAAGTCTAAATTGAATATGCAGCGTGCACAGTACAGTCAGCACCACTCGCTGTTCTGATAAAGTGATTTTTAATAGTTATAGCAATGATATTTGATACAAACATTCACAATACACCAGAAAATAAATTCATTTAAATGAAAAGTCCCAACTGTTAAAATAAAGAGAAGATTATGTAAAATGACATAATGGGCAGTTTCAAATGCCCGGCAGAATTTTTAAAACATGAGCAGTCGTTAAATGGAAAAAATATTGAAGAGTCAGGTTTTGAAAACACCACTGAAGCTATCACCTATCGCTTGTTTTTCTCATTATCGCTGGCATATTTTGTTGTCCTCTAGTAGTGATGTACTCAAGATGGTACACCAACAGTTTGACATCACTGCTATGGTACAGCAACTCTGGGAATTCATTAGGGTTATCAAGTCTAAGAAACATTTGTTCTTGATGAGTTCCCATTTGGTGTGCAGAATAAGAGTTAAAGCCCACATTAGGCTGAATCATTACTTGGAGACCTCTAGGGATGCATCTACATTTCACATACTCTGCTTAAACAGCCTAGTGGTGGTTGAGCAATTGAATTTCAGGCCCAACATTCCATGGGCACAGCTCTGCTAATGGTCACCAATGAATGAGACTCAAGTCATCTTTTAGGTGCAATATTCATTGGTCTGTTAAAGGCCTTTGGAGGCCGTGGACCATGGCACCTTACTACATAAGCTTCAACTGCTAGGTGTGTCTGTGATTTACTAGGATGGCTTTGCGACAATCTTTCTGGCACTTCCTAGGTGGTCAGGGCTAATGGAGTGACATCTATGCCTTGCAGCCTCAGCCATGGAGTATCACATGCTCCATTCTGGTCCCCTACTTTTTTAGCCTGTTTGTGAATGATATCCCCCTCATCTGCTCCAACTCTAACTCCAGTAAATATCTACAGTATATGTGGATGGCATAGTTACAGTGGTGCCTGCCATGATGCATCATAATACCACAGCATTCTGCAGCAGAGCTCCTGCAGGAAACAAGGTAATTTCAATGGCAATTAATCCCTTTTGTCATGCAGTATTCTGAGACACTGCATTGCATCCTGGCAGGCTCCACTGTATGCGCAACAAAGACAAAATGATCTTCATAACTCCCTTCATTCAGTATTCATTGAAGTTCAGAGTTGGATGACTACAAATGGCCTGTTCCTCAACAGTACCAAGACTAAGTTAATATACTTCTCATGTAGCTTCACCCCTCACACAAACTACACATCACAACCTCTGATGGAACTAACCTGACAATGGTCAGCAGTTGAAGTACCTGGGATTTTGGCTTGGTCCTCAGCTATCTTTTAATGAACATATCACCAGAATACTCAAGACGCTCCCAACAAAATTTGATCTAGTCTACCGAAAAAGAAGCTGCCTTAACCTCTGCACTTAAAAACTACTCTTCAAGCATATACCCCGCTGCCCTATGCAAAATCATAACCACCATGAGTAGCATGTGTAAATTTGCACTTGGCTGTGTCAGACTTGCACACCACCGTGTACTGTGTCATCAGCTTGGTCTACTCACATAAGATATGAGAAGGGAACATAAATGACCTTCCATCCTCTACATATGTGTGAACAGGATGAACTCTTAACTATCTCAGTGATCTGTTATCCCAATTCACTTCAGTGTACCAATTGAGATCTCAGTTGTACAACCCAGATCTTTTCACATGAGATCTCCTTGGTTTGATGGGGATCTCAGAGTGCTGAAGATCAGGGGTTGGAAGTTGGAGCATCGCTGGTGGAACACTCAGCTGGAGGCTGACAAGCTGGCCCCGTGTGCCCACTATAGTGAGTACCTGGGGGCAATCTCCCGTAAGAAGGCAGAATTCCTGTCCAGGGAGATTGCTGCAGGGAGGAACAGACCTTCTCAGCTGTTTCGAACTGTAGACTGGCATTTACACCCAGCCTGTCTGCAGCCGAAAAAAGCTTTTTTAACCACTTTATGTGAAAAGTTTGCTCTGTTCTTCTCCAACAGAGTGTCAGACATCCGGTCGGGGATTCCGCCAGTTAGGCTTTTGCCTAGCAGTGGTGGGGCTGGGGGGAATAGAGGCTCTCCACCTACCTGAAAAGAGTTTAGGCCAGTTGAGGTGTCCAAAGTGACTAAGATGATCGTAAAGCTAAAGCACACATTTTGTGAATTGGACCCAACCCCAACACGGTTCTTAATGGGATGTGTTGAGGTTGTCAGCACGGTGTTCGCCAGGATTGTCAGGTGCTCGATGGCAGAGGAGGTTCTCCCAGTTGCCTTGAAAGAGGCACTGGTTAGGCCCCTCCTGAAGAAATCTTCCCTTGACCCTGATGTCCGGTGAATTACCATCCTATCTCTAACCTGCCTTTTTTGAGCAAGGTTGTTGAGAAGTTGGTGGCTCAACAGCTTGAGGATCACCTGGTGTCCTTGGACATTTATAAGCTATTTCAGTCAGTTTTCTGTGCCAGACACAGCACGGAAACAGCTCTAGTGAGGGTGCATAATGATTTGCTCAGGGCTAGAGATAGAGGAGACAGGTAAATTCTTGTATTCCTCAATCTCTCCTCAGCTTTTGACATTGTGGATCACGTCTTGTTACTGGATCAGCTCTGTGAGTTTTTGTGGACTTGCTGGTACTGTCATCAGGTGGTTTGAGTCCTATCTTTCAGACAGGGTGCAGCGGGTGGTGATAGGGAATTTCTCCTCCTTCCCAATGCCTGTGTCTTGTGGAGTGCCACAGGGCTCGATCCTCTCACTGATGTTGTTCGCAGTGTATATGCTGCCCCTGGATGAGATCATTCGATGATACAGCGTGGAGTTTCACTGCTATGCAGATGATATCCAACTGATGTGCTTAACATCTGCCTGGCTAAAATCAATGATTGAATGGCTTCCAGCTGGCTGAGACTCAACCTGGTAAAGACGGAGGTGCTGGTGATCGAGCCAGGTCACGGGTGTGATGGATTGCTGTCTGGGGCAGCTTCCGGTCTTGTGCTGGGATCAGCTCCATTGACAGTTTCCACAAGGGTGCGGAATCTGGGCATGATCCTTGACAGCAGGCTGACTTTTGAAAATCAGGTGTCATCTGTTGTCAGTAGAGTTTTTTACCATCTACGGAATATTGCCTGGATTAAGCCCCTCATTCTGCCCGAGGACCTGCCAATGCTGGTACATGCCTTTGTCTCCTCCAGACTCGACTACTGCAATGCTCTTTACTTTGGGGTCATGGGAGGGACCCTTCGCAGGTTGCAGCTAGTGCAGAGTGTGGCGGCTCGGTTACTGACTGGCCTTTCTAGGCTAAGACACATGACCCCTGTTCTGCGCGCTCTGCACTGGCTGCCAATCAGGTGGAGGGTCCTTTTCAAGGTGGGGCTTCTCACCTACAAGGCCCTAAATGGACTGGGGCCTGGCTATCTGTCTGAGCTCCTAACACTGGTGACCTCTGCCCACTCCCTCCGTGCCTCTTCAAGGGGCCTCCTGGCTCTTCTCAGGTACAGCTCAAGACTTCTGGGGATCACGCTTTCAGTATCTCTGGGCTGTCCCTGTGGAACACTTTACCATTTGCAGTCCAGGAGGTCCCCTCGGTGGAGGCTTTTAAGCGGAGGATGAAGGCACACCTTTTTGGCCTGGCGTTTAATGAATCCTGAATTTTATCATGTTGCTTGGTCCCAATTAATTAATTTTTACTTGTTTTATGTGCTAATTGTATTTATACTATTTTACACTTATGTTTTTAATGTTTATTTTATTGTACTATGAGGCACCCAGAGCCCCCGGGATTGGGCGCCATACACATAAATTTGCCTTGCCTTGCCTAAAGGACCTGTTTCTGTTTCCCAGAATATGCAAAACAACAGGTGAGAAAGCTTTCTCTGTGGCAGCCTCAGCTAACTGCAGTCAGATACCTGACCATTCACACTTCAAGAGGGCTATGTTAAACCACTTAAAAACACCTTTCTAATGTCTCTAACTACCATTTTGATCTTGTTAATCCTTATTATTCTGCTGTCCCTTAACTGAATTCCAGCATTGAACTCTGAATCTTGTACTGTATGTACTGTAATTTTTGCTTTATCTGCAATGTGTTCTAGTACTTAATGTTTTTAAACTTACACACATTGCAAAGGTCTAACCCAGCTGCTGTATGATCTGTACACCCTCTTGAACAGTAGTTGCACCTTGGAGGGAGGAGGCACTAAGTAAACAAGGCTAAAGGCTAAGGATACACGTTACTATCTCACCCTGTACTATAAATTTGTAGAATAATGCTTATATAAATTACTTGACTTCAACTTCCCATATACAGTAGTACCAATGGTAACACTTTAAGTGTCCTTAACTACACTGTAGCTACTGTATAACTATGCTGTAACTGCACTGTAACTACTGTGGAGTTGTTAACTAGTTTCACATGTGCATGTTGTGTACTTACACAACTTGCATACATGTGCAACTACTGCCATCTCCCTTTCAGCAGAAATCAATACATTCTGACAAGTATAACTACACATGTAATAGCTGTTGCAAAGTGTAACAGAAAATCTATTGTGCAACTACCACTCCCTCTCTCTCTCTCTCTCTCTCTCTCTCTCTCTTCTGGCATTATGTTATTTGTTCTTATGAGGGCAACTACACATGTAATAGCTATTGCAAACTGTACCAGCAAATATATTGTGTAATTACTATGTTACTACTTTTGGCATTATTAAATCTGTTCTTACAAGTATAACTACAATAACACCCGCCAGGATGAAGCGCAGTGTCACAGGTTTACTGCATGACAAAAGGGGTTAACTCCTATTGAAATTGCATTGTTTGCTGCAGTAACTCTACTGCAGAATTCTGCAGTGCTGCACTTCATCCTGGTGGGCTTCACTGTACATATAAATGCAATGCAGGTCTTGTGCAATGTTTCAACTGTCTTTGTCTATCTGACATTTATTTAAAAGCTAAACAGAAAAATGTTAAAGTGTAATAAGAATCGTAACTAAAATATATAACAATATTGTGGTTAAGAAATAAAGGTACTGTTTTCACAGTTAATGCTTATGTAACATGTATTTGCAGTTGCACACACTTACATTTACCAAATGTCAGTACTGTAGCTGAGATGTAAGTTCTCATTCAGAAATCAGTCCCTTGTGAACTTACTGCTTACTAAACATACAATCTAATATTGGACCTTTTTCACAATATTGTTTTAGTGCCAATTAGTAAATATGCAAATGAAATATGTTTGTGTACAGTTACATATCAATTCACAGTATTAGACTGTATGTTTACTAACCTGTAAGTTCATGAAAAACTTGAATACAGACATGGAACATCATCTAAAGAGTTGACAGTCAGTGCATTTAACTGTAACATACTGAAGTTGCATTGTATTTATATTTTAGTTGCCATTCTTATTACACTTTAAATTTTTTCTGTGTGATTACCTTTTAAATAAATGTCAGATAGACATAGACAGTTGAAGCCGTGCACAAGACCTGCATTTATATGTAGTTAAGAAGAGAGAGAGAGAGTGGTAGCTGCACAATAGATTTTCTGTTACACTTTGCAACAGCTATTACATGTGTAGCTACACTTGTCAAAATGAATTGATTTGCTTGAAAGGAGACAGAAGGTGAATATATATGCAGTTGTGGAGTACACAACGTGCACTTGTGAAACTAATTAACAACTACATATTAGTTACATGTAACTATGCAGCAATTACAGTGCAGTTACAGCATATTTACTTCATGCAAATTGTGTGTAACTACACAACACACAAATGTGAAATTAGTTAACAACTACAGTACATAGTAGTTCCATTTGTTCCATCTCTGCCTCGCCCCATGAGAAGACGAGCCAGCCCTAATGTCTTACAGGTTTGGTTCATGATGTGCCCAAAATAAGAAAGTAAGATAAAAAGACCAAGAACCTCAACATAAAAACACTGAGGCAAGGGTTACCCAAAAAGGGCATTGGCAACAAAGCCAGGTTTTCAAGAAATATAAAATCACACACACACACACACCCATAATGCAACGCATCATGGGATATATGTGCAAATCACCATGACAATTAAGGCTGGTTCTGCTTTAAGCAGGAATGCATGGTGCCAAAGGGCCTCTCAAGGGCCACAACAATGTATTACATGAACAAGCAGGGAGGAACAAGATCCTCAAAACTGTGTATAGAGGCCATGAGGATCGGGGAACTGGCATATTCCTTAGAAGAAAACATTTTGCAGTGCATATGCCAGGCAAAGATATTGCCCTGGCAGGTTCCCTATGCAGAACAAGTCAGGGAAATCATGAATGAGCCTTAAACCAGCAGGTTCTGTCCATACTGTTCTGAAGGTGGGGCACTCCTAGTATAGATCTGTTTACTTCTTGGGAGAACTATCAACTGCCACAGTTTTCAAACTTTATTGGATTTCAAATTGAGATTAAATTATCTCTTTTGCAATTGAATCCACATTTAACATAACATTGCATAAACAGACATACATACATAATTTCAGTTTCAATATAATATTGATCAATTTTAGTTATACACAAACCCAAATATCAATAATTTATCCATAACAATTACAGTGTTTGCTATATAAAGTCATTAAAAAAGATTTAACACAATTAAATGGTAACAATACTGTGCATTTCCACCTTTTGGATATTAGTTCCCAAGTTTTAGGCACTAAATTTGAAATTGTTTTATCACCAAATTTTGTTCTGGTTCTAGATCTAATAAAACCTTTCGGACAGAAGATCTTAAATTATATTGACTCTGTATTCTTACTTGCAATATATTTAAAAAAAAATAAGCAATGACCGTTGTACAAACTTATACACAAATAAATTCCAATGATAATCTCTCCTATCAAATAATGAAAGAAGACCCGAATTTTGATATAGCACACAATGATGAGTTCTAAAAGGAAGATTTGTTATAAATCTCAATGCACTATTAAAGAGAACATCCAAGGAACACAGTAATGATTTTTTTGCATTTTTGTAAATTATATCACCATAATCTAATATTGGTAAAAACAAGGCAGAAACCAATAATTTCCGAATCTTTAAACTAAAAAGAGTTCTATCCCTATAAAAGAAACTCAGAAGTCTCTTCAGTCTCATTGACATAGACATTATATGCAATTCAAAAGTCAAATTTTTATCTAGTATAACTCCTAAATATTTATAGTTTACTCTTTCTATGTCAATTGCTGATAAAGATCTAAGCTCCTTTATAGTTGAATCTTTAGAATCTTTTCTACCAAACATCATCCACTGTGTTTTTTTCTCATTCAGAAGCAATCTCAAATTAACAAGTTCCCTCTGTATTTTATTAAAATCTTGTTGCAAAACAACCATTGCCGTATCCACATCATCACTCGTGGTGTACAAAATTGTATCATCTGCATAAAGTTGTATACAAGTTTTAGGTGAACAATAATTTGGTAAATCATTTATATATAATAGAAAAAGGAGGGGGCCAATCACAGACCCTTGAGGTACCCCATTTAATAGGGTAGCTGATGTTGAACACATACCTCCTATTTTAACAGATTGTAATCTCCCAATCAAATAGCTATGAAACCAGCCTAATGCTGGAATACCTAATCCAACATTTTTTAACTGATTAAGTAATATAATATGATGAACTGTGTTGAATGCCTTCGACAAATCCAGAAATAATGATGGAACTTCCTGTTTTTTGTCGAAAGCATTCAACAGGTCATCAACTACTTTTAAAACTGTATATGTAGTATTATGCCCCTTTCTAAATCCTGATTGTAAATGTGTTATTATATTATACTTAATAAAATAATTAGTTAATTGAATACTCACAAGTTTTTCAAGTATTTTTGCACATATTGGTAATACTGAAATTGGCCTATAAGATCCTGGGTTTGATAGGTCACCCCCTTTAAATACTGGAATAACAAAAGCTGTTTTCAGATCAATTGGTAATTTACAACTATCCAAAGAAAAATTAAAAATATATGTAAGATGAGGTGCTAATAATTCAGCTGCCAATTTCAGAAAAAAGGGGGGGATCTCATCACATCCAGGACCTTTTCTAATATTTAAAGTCTGTAACTGTTTTTTAACATCATATAATTGAATTGGACTAAATGAAAACACAGGTCATTTAAGTCCACTACCAAAATCAATATCCAAAACAGGGAGTGGCAAGTCTGGATGCATTTTATTAAATGCATCACCAGCAGAGACAAAAAAGGAATTCAATACATTTATCTTGTCAACATCCGTTTTGTTTTGTTGCAGACCAGTAGCCAGAGGGAGTGTCCCTAGTACTGGACTGAGCAGAGAAGTTTCTATATACTTTTCCATCCTTCCCACTTATTCAGAAAGCACTCCTGAAATTCAGGAAGGCACCTACAACAGTGATCCTGGTAGCTCCAGACTGGGCCAGACAGGTCTGGTACTCAATGCTCCTGGGCCTGTCCAGCAAGAATCCAATCAACCTGCCATTCAGTCACAATCTATTGACTTTGTCCCAGGGCAGAACAATATCCCCAAACACCAGGACCCTATGCATGAGGGAATGGTCCTTGAGGAGTTTTGGTTTTCTGGACTGGATCTCTCAGAGGAAGTCCTGAAGGGGCTTATGATTTCAAGGAAACCCACTACTAGGAAAGCATATTCCTCTAAGTAGAAAAGGTTTTCTTACTGGTGTACCCCCCAAAAAATAAACCCAAGACAGGCAGGATTGCCTGTAATTCTAGAATACCTAGTACACCTGCAGCCATTAGGCCTACGGCCTTCAACTGTAAAGGTGCACTTAGCAGCAGTTTCAGCATACATATGTGGTGGACAAGCTGTGGTGGTTCGTACTCCTGTAGTTTAGGGTGATGCCAGATAAATCTGGAAGGAGAGGCTGGATGCATACTCTACAGCTAAGATGCAAGGTTTATCAGCAACAGTTGGAGTACACAGAAAAAACTTAGCATTCACTAATACTATCACACATGAGAAAGAGTGAATAAGATTACCGGGACCATAACCTGGCCCCACTAATGTACTACAAAAGTCCAGGTTATTCAAGTCCTAAGGACATAGCAGTCCAATGCACAAAGCTTGGGTTACTAGTATTTTGGTCATCTGACTGCTGAGGGTGAACCTAAGGAAGTGCTTCCTATACAGGCCATAAAATGGGGCATCCCCCAGTGAACCAGAAACCAAGTAAAACACTGTAGGCCTCCTGGCCCTGGGAAGAAGGTGACTCCTGGCGTCACTGAGACAACGTCGAAAGGGAAGTGCCTGGTCGAGGATGGGTGCTGATGCTGGGTTGTAGGGGAAGAGAACTCTTATCTGGGGTTGTCGGCTGCGGTGACCTTGGGCAGGTGATCTCCAGTCGAGGAAAGGATGCTGGGTGTGATGATCCACTGGACGACCTCTGGGCAGGTCCTCAAAACCCTTACCACCTCACCCCTGCAGCTTCAGAATCTGACAGTCTTCGGTGTGACCTCTTGATGCATCACTGGAACACGAGCCACCTATGGACAGTACAATCAAAAGTGTGGTGACCCTTGGCGTGGTCTCTTGCGTGGGCCACCAGTAATTATGCCACCTCAGGGAATGAGAAGAAGAAGAAGAATCAGCATTTATATAGCACTTTTCATACACAGTATCCCAAAGCGCTTTACAAGCAATGCTAGACTGGTAGTGAAGTGACTGAATGTGTGGTGGCGGCCATATCGCACATCATCACCCACACACAGCCTGGATAATTGCATGTACCGGTTTATGGGACAGAGAATGTTGGCCAGGACACCGGGAATGTTCCCTGCTCTTTTTGCAAAGAGTGCCCTGGGTTCTTTTACTTCCACCTGGACACCCACCAGCACAACGCCAGGATAGGCAGAAGGGACCTCGGTTTAACGTCTCATCTGAAGGATGGCACACCCCAGCAGTACAGCACCCCCCAATACTGCACTCAGATGCCAGCGATTTTTAGGTGCAAGTCCAATCCCAGTGTGGGATGAGAACCCATGACCTTCTGGTCCAGAGGTGGATGTGCTACCTACTGAGCCACGCTGACACCATGAGGCACAGAGCCTGGCAATCCTTGGCAAGGCCTTGGTATAGGCCACCAGTACTATTGCCACCTTGGGACAATGTCTGTGCAGGAGATTTGGCAATGTGACTCCGAGTTCAGCGGACGACTTAAGTCCCTCAAGCTAGAGCCGGGGCGGCCCCTAACCTGACTCACTTTGGTGGGCCCTAGCTACCAGCTGGCTACCACTTACGACTGGCAACTCGAACCTGGGGCATCGTGGTGAACACTTGGAGTTGGTGGAGGTCATTGGAAGTGGGTGCAGGTAATACTGGGCTTCCCAGGAACCCTTCCTGGGTCGAAGAGGCACCAGAGGAATTCTAGATGAGGTGTGTGCAGGAGCCTGGAACAGAACAAAAATTAAAAACCTGAAAGGCAATTCCCCCCTTCTTGTATGACCAAGAGCCCTACCATTTGGGATGGGGAGGCCCCAAATGTCTTCAGAGGAAGTAGCAGTAGGCAAGTGCAGCAATCAGTGCCCTCAGGGCAGTGCAGTCACACAGTACAATTGAGCAAACAAGGCAGTGCAGTCATGATACCTCAGGAATAAGGTAGTTCAGTCACTTAAACTCTTCAATTGAATATAGCAGTTCAGTCACAGCAAGCAGTGGGTCCAGGCAACCATACCTCTCAACCTCCCTCATCACAAATCAGGGACAAATGAGCAAAATCAGGAACACATCAGATAAAATAGTAATATTAGTCCCAGCAGCTGTGTACAACATGTTTCTTAGTGTGAATAGCATTTTCTTAATGAGAACTAGACTGTGACATCAATGGCTGGCATTATTCTGTGATCCCAATCCCTACTCCTTAGTGCCAGAAATGCCGGACTTAAGAGGGACAGAAGAAATTTCTGAGGCAAAATCAGGGATATCCCTGAAAATCAGGGACAGCTGAGAGGTAGGCAAGCAACAGGAGACTGCAGGCAGATAAAGAAAATACAGTTTGCTTCATGGGCATTGAAACAGTTTGATGACCCACCCCTTTGTTAATATGGATCAGCCCTGGGTGCCTTCTGAGTATTGAGGCCAGAGTACCTAGTCTCTTTGTCCCAGCTATGGACTGCCCCGCCATTCTACTACATGGACAAAGGACTAAGTTTTCCCCATTACTAGAGCTCAGATTACCCTAGAACTCCGAGAGAAGTATGCACTAGGGCTCTGCAAGGCCTCTAGTAATTAGCTTCTTACAGCTAAACAATTGAAACTTCAGCATGAAATGCACATTCTCACCAATCATACTTTGACCTGGCTTTACCTAGCGCTTCTTTGACTCTTGGCTGACAGGGAGTGCCCAAGTCTCTCTATTTGGAGCACAGACTGCCTAGAATAAATTAGACTAGCAGAGATTCCTTGAAGAGAGGAATTCACAAACACCTTTAATCTTGGTCCAACAATTATTTGGTTTGAACCCGCCTAGCTTCTGCCTTCTTGATTCTCATTTCTCTTGCTCTCTCTCTCTCTCTCTCTGGCTCTATACAATTGGACAAGGTAGCAGCTTTCCTCCACCCTGGGGGAAGGGGGGTACAATGGAAGCAATTTAACAATTCTAAACAATAATTACACAGTGCAGCAATACAATTGTTAAACAATCCTTCCCCTGGCTGGAGCAGGTCTAGCTAAGACTAATTATTAAAGGAAATGCTGGCCAACAAGCCTACTCACCCCTGGAGTTCAACAAGGATTTCTGTACTCTGGGGAATGCACAACCACAAAGGAGTGATAAGGCCTCTTCTGGAGATCGCTGCATGAAAGGTTCACTGAGTCTGTTTCCCGGCCAAGTAGACTGACTCGACACACTGGGAGACCCGACTAGACGGCAGAGTTCTGCAAAAAAATGACCGAGGCCACTACTGGGGATCTTCTGGAGGGAGTTACACTGAAGAGACCTAGGGGATTCGCCTCAACCTCCTAACAGGGAAGCCGACATCCATTGCCTTACTGTCCTTCACCCTCCCTAGTCAAACTCTTTCTCCTTTCTCCAACCTGTGCAGAGCCTCCTCTAGGCTGGGGCGGCCTTGGCTACCTGCCAGGGGATTGGCTGCTTCATCCAGAGGTCAGCCTCCTGAGGCTGGGTCAGTGGCTTAAAAAAAAAAAAAGGTCTCCAAATTTGAATCTACTCTGGGAACAGGGATTGGCTGAGGGGGGCTCAGCCTGGCTTCTTTCTCTCCTGTGGGACAGGAAAGTGGCCCAACTGGTTTGGCTTTGGCTGACTAGGTGTCGATCTTGAGCAGGGGGGAAGGAATAATAAAGGAGAGAGAAAAAAAAATGGTTTTCTTTTAAAACCCTGAATTTAGTCTGCTAGAACTGTCTGCTGGAGTGGGGCCTATTCTGTGTTTCAGAGGGTCACCAAAGCTTTGCAAGGGTTTCCCATTAAGCTGCCAGGGTCCCCATAACTGTCTGACCCCTCATGTCTCTGAGGATCCCCTATTTTCTGTGATGCCCCCAAGTCCACTATTTTCTGTGGTGCCCCCAATTTCCCTGGGGCACTACAGATTTCTGTTGGCAAGGGAAAGTCTTTGGAACCACAACCCATTTTAAAGGTATTTTAAAGGGCCTCAGATATTTATAACCACTAGTGAAGGACTCAGTCCCCCCCATCCTCAATACATGCCATGCCTGGCTTATTGAGGTCCTTTGAGCCTATGGAAAATGTTGACTTGAAGTGTATGTCACATGGCAAATCATATTCCTGGTTGCAGTAACCTCTGCTAGAAGAGTTAGTGAATTGCAAACCCTCTGCATAGAGCCACATTACATAACCCCCTCATGGTGGTTAAAGTAGTTCTTAGAACCAACAGAAAATTGCTGCCTAAGGTGGTGTCTGAGTTCCACCTGAATCGGACAGACACTCCCTGTACTTTATCCAGAACACTCCAGTCCAGGTGAGGAAAAATTGCATAGCCAGGACCTAAAACAGGTCCTGACTATCTACATGGTCCAGACAAAGGATGTCAGGCCCCAGAACACCCAGATTTTTATTATCTATGGTGAAGTTGGTAACGGCAAACCAGCTACAAAGAGAGATGTTTCTCGTTGGATAGTCTTTTGTATTCAGTTCTGCTACGAAAAAGCTGGAGAAATGCCACCATAAGCCTTGAGGGCGCATTTCACAAGAGGTTACCCCTGCCTCTGTGACTTCCTCAAGGGGCATCCCATTATTATTATTAGACATTTGTAAAGCAACTACCTGAAAAATAGTACACACCTTCACAAAGCACTATTATTTGGACATACAGTGCAGAAGGGATGCCAGCTTTGGAACTGCTGTCTTACAGAAGCTTTTTCCTAACTAGGTTCTAGACCCAGCCTCCCAAGGTACTGCTACTGATTCTGCATAAAGTGTAAACATTTGGTGAGTGATTTCTGGGCTTAGAAGAAAAAAAATTACTCACCATTATAATGTTGTTTCTTCTTAAGGGATCACTCATTCTGTTTACTCTCCCTAGCACTGCTTCCCTTTCAGAAACTGAAAAAGGTTCACACAAGAATCACTTCCTTTTTCACTGAAGTTGCTTGAGCATTACTATTGCAGTTCCTACAATTGCACACTTGCTGTTATTGTTTATATGGTAGAATTTCACAAGTCTACTTCAATGTGTTTGGTGTTTTTTAAAAATTCTATGAAACGGTTTTCTGTTTTCTTAAGTTATTGGACAATCAATAAAAACTTTGAGTATAAAAAAAGAAAAAGTTTTCTAAAATGTTTGGGTAGCCTTTTAGCTAGTTTCACTAGCCACTGCTCCACTCTGACTTGGAAGCAGATCTGTGCAATGGCCAGACTGGAGCGCAGATGCAAAGTTTGAACCTACATTTTAAAGTCTAAAATGTGCATAGGTTCTATCTCTGGAACGTCAATCTCAGCTAAGATGAATGCGTAAAGTGTAAACATAGTGAGTGACCCCTTAAATGACACCTGAACCACCTTTTTGTCCCAAGAAAATAATCCAAAATCCAGCTGCATAGAGATGTACAGGAAAGACTGCTGTTTACATTGATGCCATAACTGCATTTATATAATTAACATAAATGCAGTTTTGTAGCATTTGAAAAATGTAAACAGCAGCCTTTCCTTTTCAATAAACCCACCCTGCCAGCTTCTGGTGGTCTAGTGGTTATGTCCTCCTTAAGTGCACTGCAGTTTCTGCTCCTCTATCCGATGCACAATGCCACCCCCCAGGCAGCCAGCCCACCCACTCACCATCACACACTCCAAGAAAGTTCAGCATTAGTCACAGCCCTTCTTATGTTTGTAACCTGAACAAGAAACTTAGTTTAATTGAACTTTTACAACAAAACTGTCAGAATAATATCACCCATGGCACAAGCCAGATCTATAGAATTTTGTTTATAATTTTCTAAACCTGTGTCTGCTCTTCTCAATGTCCAGTGCCTCTCTGACAGCCAGCCTGCCTGCCTGCCCATTCACCCGCATGCCATTGCACACTCCATAGAAAGTTCAGCTTACCTGGTCGCACATATTAGAACACTGCCCATCCTCGATCCCATGATAAAGCACACCTGCTAGCTTCTAGCTTCATAGCACACTCCTATACCAAACCACTCCCTCATAGAAACATAGACTTTGATGGCAGATAAGGACCACTTGGCCCACCCAGTCTGCCCATTTCCCTACCTACTGGATAAGCTGCAGATTCTAGTTAACCAGCAGCCTACTTCCTGCCACCCCCCACTACAATTGCCTTGTGTCTGTCCCATGCATGTTTGAATTCCCCCACTGTTTTAGCCCTAACAACCTCCCCAGGAAGGCAGTTCCACGCATCCACCACTATCTCCGTGAAAAAAAATTTCCTCACATTACCCCTGAGCCAGCCCCCCTCTATCTATAAATTGTGTCCCCTTGTTCTTACACATCTCTTTTTCTGAAAGATGCTACCGTCCTGGACTTTGTTGATTCCCTTGAGGTACTTGAATGTTTCTATCATGTCCCCCCTGTCCCTCCTTTCATCAAGGGTATACATATTAAGCTCTCTCAGTCTCTCTTCATATGATTTCTGATGCAGACCCTGCACCATTTTAGTTGCCCTCCTCTGGACTGCTTCCATCCTGTCTATGTCCTTGCATAGATGAGGTCTCCAAAACTGCACACAGTACTCCAGATGGGGTCTCACCAATTAATGCATAAATGATGCATATTAATAGTGCCAGCCGGGGAATGAGGGAAGAGTTCAGTAAAGACATGTGCCTTGAGGCTAGAAGCTAGCAGGTGTGCTTGATCATGGGACTGGAATATGGCACAAAAAACAGCCATGGCCATCACAAAGCTCATTTCAGAGAACAAAATCCTAAGGCTTAGACTGGAACCTTTAGAAAACAGAGCCAGTCAAAGTCATGTGTGGTTGTTGGGAGTTCCAGAAGGATCAGAGGGCTCTGACATACTGGCTTATGTAAAACCCTTATTGTTTTTGAGAGCATATGCCTTATTCACCTGAACAAATGGACACAACAACGAGCTTTGGAGAAATGGCCACAGCCATGTGTTTAATAAAACCAATTATCCATATATACATTCGCTTCAGCGTGATGTGCGCAGCTAGGTAGCCTTGGAAGGAATCTATCTCACCATGTAGCACTAGATCATTGATGGTCAACCTTCCCTCCCAGGGGAGGGCCGCCTTACTATAAAACAGGACCCCGCGAGGGCAACAACCTCCGGGGTATGAGGGATGGCTCTATGACCGGCTGCGGCTAGCTCCTCCCCAGTCAGAGGATCGCCATGTCGCGGGATGCTGCCTGAAGTGGGCGCCCTCCAGACTCCATCCGTCAGGCCCGTCCTACTGTCAGTCTCAGGGAGATCTGGCTGGTCAAGACATGATCCCCTGTTACCCCTTCCCACAGCATTCCAAGACTACCAAGCCGCCACTTACAAAGGTTCATGACTGTGACACCTACCTATCTAATCCCTAGCCTACTCTAACTGGAATTACTCCCACCTTGCTGGAGAAGGCAAAAACTTGGAAAACCCGGTGGGATAAATATGGGAAATTCCTTCTCGACCCCAACGCGATTCCCCTTAGTGGGACAGCAAGTTCCCTATAGCCCCCACGTTCCCCCCTGCTTTTACCAGGGTGAGGTTTGGGTGGGATGTGACCTGGAACAAGGAGGAATGAGAAAGCTTCCTCCTGTGCAGCCCCCCTTAAGGGCTTAGCTCCTCCCTGTTCCTGGCCTCAAGTTTCCCCCCCAGAAATCCTACCCCCCAGCTCCTTCTGGGTGATCCTACCTGTGTCCCTATTATTTGTCCAGGTGTCCCAGGCCATGCCCCCAGAAAAAGGCTTGCCTGCTGCGATACCTTGCAGGCTCCTCCATTGTCTTTTGAGGGCATATGCCTTATTCACCTGAACAAACTGACACAAGAAGAAGCTTTGGAGAAATGGCCACAGCCATGTGTTTATTAATAAAACCAATTATCCATATATACATTCGCTTCAGCGTGTTGTGCGCAGCTAGTTAGCCTTGGAAGGAATCTAGCTCACCATGGAGCACTAGATCGTTGATGGTCAACCTTCCCTCCCAGGGAAGGGCCGCCTTAACATCAAACAGGACCCCGCGAGGACAACAACCTCTGGAGCATGAGGGATGGCTCTATGACTGGCTGCAGCTAGCTCCTCCCCCATCAGCCATGCCACGAGACGCTGCCCGAAGAGGGTGCCCTCCGGACTCCATCCGTCAGGCCCGCCCTCCTGTCAGCCTCAGGAAAATCTGGCTGGTCAAGACACATGATCCCCTGTTACCCCCTCCCATAGCATTCCAAGACTACCTAGTCGCCATAAGGTGAGTTCTCACCATCTCAACCCCCACACACACCTCATGCTAATACTCTCGCCACTGCCAATTGTATGTCATTCAAAAACAGGTCTGTCCCTTCCTCTGATAGATGTACACCATCCCTTCTATCAGGCTTTTTTACAGACACTTCCAGGACCCCCCCATGGATTCTAAAATCAGTCTCATGGCCGCGTTCTGCAGCCAGTGCACCATCTCTATTGCCCTAATGTTCCAGGCATGCCGCCACTGCTGCCACTGCACAATATCGGACCAAATTATATGCACCTGTGGCCACCATTGCATCACTTTTTACAAGTCCTGCCTGACCCCCTCTTTAAGCTCTCTCGCATCTATAACCCCTAGATTATTTCCCCCCAAATGAATGACTAAAACATTAGGCTGCAAGCTCTCCTGAGCTTTTGCTTGCAGAGTTGCCATTAACTCATTCCATCGCATCCTGCACCATCCCAACCAATGCACCTCTGCCCTGTCGGGTGCCAGGAACAGGTTTTCTCTTCCGGGATACTGCCTCACCCTGAGGGCCACCCAATGGATGTATGAGTGGCCACAAATCCAGATCTGCTCTGCTCGGGCCGCAACACCTGTCCAAACAAAGCAAGAGAGAATTATAACATGTGTGGTCTTATGTACCTTTCAAAAGCCTGTGACTTCCATCTACCCAGCATCTGCATTGTCCTGTCTGATAAGCCCTCCACCCTGGCATGCGATGCTGTGCCAATCCTAAAGGAGTGCGTGTTGTAGTGTTCTGCAGGGATGCCCAGCTGTCACAAGGTCTTCTGCAACATGTGCCTAAACTGGTACACTGTAAGGGGGCCACCACCCCCATGATGGAAGAAGGCCCCCCCACCCTATTGCCGGGTGCTGAGTTATATAATCCTGTACCCATGCTCCCACATCCCACTGGAGCCCGTGGGACGCCACTAGTCGGCACCACCGCCTGTGGGCAAGCTGGTCCGTCTTGCTCTTTCGGATGTGAACAAAGACTCCAGACATTGTGACCTCCACATCAGACTCTGCTGGCACTAATGGTTTCCCAGTAGCCTTGCTGGGCTGCACAAGCTGCAATACCCAGAATGCCCAGCAAAATGCTACCAAGTACACTGTCCGGAACAGCCTTGTCTCATCAGGGGATGAGCATACCTTAGGTAACTTGTCCCAGATCTGCTTGAATATGGTTGGGCTGATAGGGCATCTGTTGCATGTACCCCTCGGGGCTACCTGCTCCCAACCTCTCAGCATCTTCTAGAGGGCAAATGCCCTTGTGGAGTTGGAGAAGCCCCTGGCTTTCTGGAACCAGGAAATGCCAGCCATGTGCTGCTCGACTGTTGCCCAGGTGGCCCTGCACATTTTTTGATCAGTATGCATTCACACAGCTGTGCCACTGGGATTGGCCATGCTGCTGCCCACCCTCGTGCGTATTGCACTTCCAGAAAACAGTTGACCCCCCCTCTGGTACGATATTCACGTCCTAGGTGCCAGGGCATTCTCAAACAACTCCCAGACCTCTGGGTTATCAACTCCCATAGGAATGGCAGGACTTCCCTGGGCTGTAGGTCTGCCACTGTTGCCAATTCTTGGAACCTCTGCCACTGTAAATGAGAAAGAGCGTGAGCTATGCAATTTTCAGTACCTGGTACGTGCACTGCCTTAAAGGTAATATTCAACATCAGACACTTGAGGACAAACACCCGCATGAGATTGCCCATCAGGCCCTTGCACCCCAACTGTTTGTTTATTGCATGCACCACTCCGGTGTTGTCAGACCTGAATGTGATGTGTTTGTCCCTCAGCACATCCCCCCCAGATCACCAATGCCATGACAATGGGGAAGAATTCTATCACCATTATTTGCCTCATTATACCTTGTCTGATCCACTCTGAAGGCCACTGCCCTGCACACCATTTACCTTGCAAGTAAGCCCCGAAGTCCAGGCTCCCCAAGGCATCTGTGAAGAGTTCCAATTCCTCGGAGGACACTGGAACCAGCCACATCGATACCTCATTGAAGCATTGCATAAATGTCTGCCAAATGCCTAGGTCCTCCTGCATTGCCACTGTAACCCAGATTTTATGGTGCGGTTTTGTACAGCCCACCCCAACACCAGATGGGCACCTCATGAATGTCCTGCCCATGGGCATTACCCAGCAGGCGAAGTTGAGGTGGCCTACCAGTTGCTGGAGCTCCCGTAATGTGACTTTACATGATCTCATTACAGAGTCCAGCCGGGTGTGCAAGGCCGTCAGCTTGTCTTGGGGGAGCTGAAACACTTGCTCACTCATGTCGATTTCGATCCCCAGGAAGGAAAGCCTTGTGCATGGCCCCTCTGTCTTGTCCTGGGCCAGTGGTATATCCAGTTTGGTGCACGCCTTGTGGAATGCTGCCATGATATGTGTGCATTACCCCAAACCGGCCCTCCCCACAAAGAGAAAGTCTTCCAAATAATGTACCATGTGCACAACTTTGGCTTTCTGTGCTGTGGCGCAGTGCAGAAATGTGCTGGATTGCTCAAAAACCGCACATGCCACTGCACACCCCATGGGCACTCAGTTGTCCATGTAGTAGTACCCATCACATTTCATGCCCAGTAGCTCCCTATCTGCTGGGTACACTGGCAACAGGCAGAATGCTGATTCTATATCAGCCTTCCCCAGCAGTGCCCCTCGGCCTACCTGTCGCACCATATCTACTGTCCTGTCGAACGACGTGTAATACACTGCAGTGTCGACTGCGTCAATGTAGGAATTGACTTAATCCCCTTCTGGGTATGACAGGTGGTTTATCATTCGGAACTCGCCCGGCACTTTTTTGGAGACTAAGCCAATGGGAGACACCCTGAAGCATGGGCAAGTGGGGGAGGTTAAGGGGCCGTTGATCCGACCTGCGGCCAGCTCCTTCGTAGTTTGGCCCACACGACCTCCAGTCACTCTTTGGCAGAACGCAGGTTGTCAGCCTCATATGCCCTCCTTGGGCCTTGGTAAGGTATACGAAACCCCTCCCTGAATCCTGCTGCCAAAGAGCGAGCGGCCACCCTGTCTGGGTAGTTGACCAACTACCCATCAGTATTTCCGGCCTTGACTGGTGTTGGCAGCCTTTGTCCCTCCCTTCCAAAAGGGACGAAAATTGTTGGCCTTCCCTGCCCCTGCCTCTGTCACATTCCCACACGCCATGCACTCATGCTTGTATCTACAATGCTCGGTCTTGCATGATCCCTGGTTGTAGCTGAGACAACGCCCTCCCTCCCCCTTTCCCCATTACCCCTTGGTAGCCTTTCTTTGGCAATGGGGGCACCTCACTGGAAAACCGCTGTCTATAGGTTGAACCCTTCCCCCCAAGTCAGTTGTCCACAGCAGCGGGAGGTCCAAGACCACCCAAGACCGTGCTGTGTCCATCTGCTTTTTCCTCCGATACCCCTTGTCATATTCTAACCACCCCCCACCTGGCTTACTAGTATGCATGGTCATCATCCTATTAAAGTAGACCCACAGCCCATCAGCTTTCCCCGGGCTGCCCTGGCTGAGGATCCCTGCATAAATTGTGAAGTCTGCAGCCCAGTTCTCCCACGTCCGCCGCACAGTTGCTTTGCGCTTGTGTTTGACCCCGTCATCCCCCTCCTTTACCTTTTTATCCTTTTCCGTCTCTTTAGGCCGATTCAGAAGGGCAAAGATGTCAACGTATTCTTCGTTAATTGTTTGCTGCCTCACCTTGTCCAGCAAGTGTGACCCAATGGGTTCTGCCAGGGATAGGAAGCTCACTACCCCTTGCTGCCCTAGTACTGGTGGTGATGGCAATGCCACTCCCGCTCTAGCGTCCCCGATCCCTGCTGCAGGTGGGGTCGCCTGGACCACTTATGGCTGAGTCCTATTCTGGTCCACCAGTAATTCCAGCAACCGGTCAAGCTTCTGCTCCACCCCTGATTGGCCTGAGTTGCCTGCCGGAGGCGATATGCTAGGCTCTCCCAACCCTTGGGGTATCGCTGTGGCCACACCCCCAAGCCCTGTTGCTGGTTGGCTGACCCAACCCCCGAGGGCTATCTGCTGTGGGACCCATGTCCCGTTACTCCCAGATGAGGAGTTCGCTTGTTGCAGGACTGGTCGACTATGCCCCAATTGCTCAGGAGTCCACAAGCTCGCCTTTGGTGGTGCTGACTGGCCCTATAGAAGGCCCCCCCCCAGCAGGCCCAGGCTTATGGGTGCTGATGCCACCGTTTCTGTCCTGTGCCCTACCAGCACCTTTTCCATAGCCTCCCACTCTCTACCTCATTTTGGCTGACACCCCCTGTTCCTTTTGGGGGCACCCTCGCTCCTAAGCAGAGCCCTCAGCTCCTCAGCTGACTGCTGATCTAACTCAGGCATACCCGCTACTTGGTCCGCTGCTGCTGCTCCCTGATCAACCCTCTTCCTTCGTGGCTTTTTCTGAGGAGGAGGAGGGTGCACCAGTGTCTAATCCGGCATGGGCATTGGCTTCTCTGACTCTTGCCCTGACGTGCCCGGCACCCCGCCGGAATCACAGGTTCAGCCAGCAGGGTCAGCAATGCCAGGTTTGCTGGCTGCTTCCCCGGGTTGGCCTCCTCTGGGATTTTGGGTTCTGGCGAGGGCAGCAGCCCCAAATGATCTGCACCCCCCCTTTGCCCTGATCCCTGAACAGTGCCTCCCACCATGCCGTACCCTTACCTTGGACGAGGGCAGCCAGCTGCTGTTCCAGGTCTCCACTCATCTTCACAATATGCTGCTTGTACTCTGCAATCAAAACCAAAATCACGGCCACTCTCCCCTTGCTGGTGTGTAAGCTTCTGCTGCCATACTCAATACGGGTCATTAACCATGGAAAATGTTAACACTTTTTTTTTTTGAGAGACACTATTCCCATTGCCCCACAACAGTACAGGTTAATGATTTAGTCATTTGACCTTAATAGGTTGATTTTGAAATAAACACCAGCCTGGGAATAAAACCTACTACCTCTTGCTTCTGCTGAAGATCTATCTTTAATGTACTACCATAACTTGTCAGCACTACCATACTCACAGCCTCTTTCTGACTGCCAGCTATGGGCGCCACTTCATTATTAGGACCAGACTGAGTATGGATGGTGCTCCACCCTATTCAGTCCTTGGTTATTGTGTACCTTCAGGAATATTGCCGTGAGCACCACTGCTTTAAGAGAGACCCACTAAGCTGAAAGCCTGTCTTCCGATGCAACCCGGGAGCACCCGGATGTCAAATGACCTGCCCAGGTCCACACCATATACACAATTGGGGGCTGTGGGCTTCAAACCAACTCTTTCGTGGTCTTTCATTATTGTGCATATAATTCCTTTAAATTTGTACATTGTGCTGCTGTTCCTGTCAGTGGCTGCGCCAAGCCATCCCCAAGATGGCGACCACCCATACAGTGCGCATGTGTGAGGCCCTGGTGCCTCTGCACATGCGTGCAACCAATTGTAGCATGGCTAGCCCCCCCCCAGCGTGAAAGGCGTCATTCATAGTTGCCTCTGCTCCCCCAAGCTTTGCACCCACATCATCAGGCTCAGGGGGCTGGATGCTGGTCATACCAGCGCTGTGGACACCAGGATGGTGGCCGGGATAGTAGGCCAGAAACCACGGCATTCTGGAGGACTCTGGTCAGATGATTATCTGGGGAGGCTCGCCCCAAAGCTGGACCCAGAGATGCCAGCCCGGCTACCGGACTTCTCGGCTGGAACTTGACCCAAGTGTGGGCACCTCGGAAGGGGTGAGGGATCAGAAAAAGGGGGGAGACCTCACAAAGCCCTGCTGGCCATGAGAGTAGGGCTGCAGCCGTGCACAGGCACAGAAGGAGGCTCCCAGCCCCCAGAAGCCCTTGCCATGATTCAGATCTCCAGACAGCCACCTCTTTCGCACGCATACCGTGACGGCCAGATACCGCCACGCAGCACCATTGCCTGTCCCAACATCTGCCGCTACCCCCCACGAGAGGAGAGGGCACAATGAGGACTGCAGAAATGCCTGGCCCATGATGGGGGATCCACCGATGCTGCCCAACTCTGGGACTGCACTCAGAGAAACTCCGCTGCTGCCTCCCAGGTAAGCCCTACCTCAGATTGAGGTGCACTGTGATATGGGGAGGGGGGGTGTCGAACCAAGAGGATTTCTGGCCAGAACGACCCTGTAGGCCAAACGCCTGATCACCCAAGCAGCCTATGAGCTTGGGGAAGAGACATGATTTTCCAAGAAAATGGGCAGCAGCGACCTGTGAGCACCAGGGAGTACTTACTTCCAGACCCCCAGATGTGAAAGTGGCATACTGGAGGGGGGGACCAACCTGAAGGTACCCACCACCTCGCCATGCGGCCCCTGGACCCAGCTAGGCCCCTCCACCCGGAACACCAATTCTCAAGTACATCCAAACACAGGAAAGATCAGCTTCCTTGCTAAATCACCTGCCATACCCATGCCTGTGCCTAAAGACCAGCTCTTCCTGCACATAATACATTATGCCACAGACCTACAAAGCAAGAAAACCCACCACTCCTGCCTCAGGCCATGTGGCCAAGGCCCCAAACCAAGCCTTACCTCTGGTTCAAGAGGCGTGTGCTGCTCCTGGTAGTCTTCTACTGCTTGCGACCTGGGACAAGGAGGAATGAGGAAGATTCCTCCTGTACAGCCCCTCTTAAGGGCTTAGCTCCTCCCTGTCCCTGGCTGCAAGCTCCCTCCCCCCTAGGAACCCTATCCCCCCCAGCCCCTTCTGGGCGGTCCTACCTGGGTCCCTATTGTTTGTCCAGGTGTCCCAGGCCATGCCCCCAGACAAAGCCCCGCCTGCTGCCATACCTTGCAGGCTCCTCCAGTAGATTCGCTGTTGAGATTACAACTTCCATCTTCAATATTGCAAGCTTATTGTATCACACCACATCAAAAGCCCGCCAATACCACCACAGGACAGAGCACTACGATATTGGTGATCACCACCAGACAACACATTAAGGAAACCATCCTGAAGGCAGCAAAGCAGAAGACATAGGTATACTGTGACAAAAGACCTCAAGCATACTTTTTTCTGAACCTAAGCTTCTCTACCAGGCAGCGGCAAAAGAGTTGTGAAGCAACCTGTTCTAACCTGCGCACCTTTGAAATCATTCAGACTCTGTAGTTCCCTGCCAGATTACACATCATGTATGCTGGTAAAACATTTATCTACTCAGGCCCTGCTGAGGTAGGCAAAAGACTGGAATTAATTAAGCAGGACTTTTTACAGAGGGAGCGGGAAGCTGACACTGAGGGGTGGATGCATTATATATCTATTTGGTTGATTGTTAGTGGCGGGGGTGAGGTCCGTTTCAGTTTGCAAGTGTTAATACGCCTAAACTTGTTCTTAATCTGTGGGTAAACGCTGGTGTATATTTTTACTGTGGTGAGCCAACTTTGATGCTAGACCCCTTCCTGTGAGTGATTAGTGTCACAAAAAAATCATCTTCAGCAAGCCAGGCAAGATCCAAGGGGAGCACAGGGTCTTAAACAGCTTTACAGTTTGTAAGTTTTTTTTTGTTTAGCTCCTTCAATGTGTGGTTGAATGCTTATTATAATAAATCTAAATGTTCAGTGGAACCTTACAGAGCAATTGTAAAAGTGTTCTAATACCTTTCAGAATTGTTATATTAAATGCTGCTTTGACACGGACATTAAAGCCGCACAGAGCAGCGTTCAGCAAGTGCAAGGTGGCACGACTGACTCTTTTTGAACCCTGGTATGAAAACTGTCCATGGTCATTGCTGGAGTGCCTTATGATAGGACTAATGTTGGACTTTTGCCTATTAGACACTATTGAGTATGTTGCAAGACCCTCATATGTTGTAACAATGGAAGAAAAGTGAATTATAATGCCTATTTATACGATTTTGGTTATAGATGCATCCTGATACTTGCAACCAAGTGTGATTTTCATGTATCTGGCACATAGCTTCAGCAAACTGCAACCCTTTAGTTTTGTTAAGTAATTAAAAGCCATGTACATTTCATGTTGTCAAAAAAGGGTTGCATACGGGAAATACAGGAGGCACTCTAACGTGTCAGTCAGTATTGTTTCATTTCAGATATTTCATTCATGAAAGATTTTGTGTCCTCACTCTCCTTATCTAAGTTGGTAGAACAGATGCTGTACTCCTTCTGCTCTCCATTTTACAGCTGCTAGAGTAAGGGATAATTACATAGTAGCACTAAACAATAATGAAAGAAGAATAAATCTTGCTTGCACCCAAATACACCACCCACACATGCACACATTTCCACAATATTTTCTGCAATTTTCTATTTGCTCTACGGTTCTTGATTAAAAGGGGAAAAACACAGTTTTCCTTTCTGAGAAATCAAACTGAACACATTAGCAACAGAAAATTGCATGTCATGGCAGTTTAAGCACAACAGTCTCAAAGTATTAAGCATGTGTTGGCGCTCATGCTAAAAATAGTGCTAATTAGAGTTATCGCCCTTGTTTGCAATTACACTAATTTTCATCAAAGTGATATTTTACTAATGCATTGCTAAATAGTTTTGAAGCTTTTTGGAATGAGCACAAACCATCTGGAGCTTTACACAGCAGTTTGGCACTACCTGTATTTGCAAATGTACAGTACACAGAAAGGCCAATTTCATGGATTGCAACTGCATCTAAACAAACATCCCCCTTCAGAATCCAAACCATTGTGAAACAGCAAAGCCCTTACATTTTGGTTTAATTTTAAATTTTGGGGAGTGGGAGACAACTCCCCTCCCCCTTTTTCACTAGGTTTTCCCTCCCCCCCCACACCATGATGTTGGGGTTACCATGGCCGCACTATATCCTCTGGCCAAGAAGGCTGGTAAGTGGCTGCCTTGTTGCTGCCTCTGTAGCTCTCACCAGTGCAGCTCTGTGGTCAGCTGGCAGGGGGTGTGGCAATGCTGGGCAGCCATGCCCATCCCCCCACTCATCTTGGGATGGACACCCAAATCTGCATGTGAAGCCAGACATGACAGATGGCCCAGTTATTGTACTTTAGTTGCTGAACACAAAATGTAAAGGGCACGTGCTAAAATCACTGAGTTACCGCTTAAAGGTGGGGGTGATTTAGCATAACCACAGCTCAGCCGGCATCTAATCATGGGAGTTAACTGGGATTAGGAAGTGTCCTGTGTTTAAAGCAAGGCAAGCCTGACTTGCTGACTCTCAGATGGGGAGGAGTATCCAGCCCAGCCAGAACAGTGCCCCTTCTCAGGAGAGAAATGGGAGTGACCCAGCACCTGGGGTTTGCCTGCAACGGTTGCCTCCCCTACCAATCTGAACACTACATAGCACAAGTAGGCTCAACTGTGAGAGGTGGGAGGGTAAAAGAAACCAAAGCAACTGGTCCTGGGATGAAAGTCACTGTTACCACCAGAGAAAATGCTAAACTGGAGCACATACCATAGCCTATAAAGGTGCTGGAGCCCAAATATTAACAACAAAAATGAAATTAAGTCCTCGCACACACCAGAACAGGTACTATGCAAATCCATTTATTGAAAATAGCAAAATATGACCAAGCCTGCTTTGTTAATTTCAATAAGTGGATTTGCATGTTTTCTGAATGAGTGGAAATGGTAGGAAGGCCTTTATTTCATTTTAGTATTACTCTCAGCAATATGCTTCTCGGTTGCCTATTTGGTTACATTGTCCACAATTAGGGCTACAAAGAATCTTAGAGGAAGACCCAATGTAGCAGCTGGTCCACAGGAGCATAACCACGTATTACAAAAAGGTATATGTCTAAGACTGTCACTGTAACGTGAACTACGTTTAAAGGGCTAAGTCTGGTCACCTTCAAAGGTGTGAGAAGGAGCTCATGAGATCGTCCACAGGGAGAGCTTTCTGATGTGCCTTTAAAATAATAATTATGCTAACACTGGTAGGATGCTTCATGCCATCCTCTAAGGACAGAATAGAGTTGATCTCTGGCTGGAGAGGAGGGCAATTGTTTCCAAAGACTACTCTAGGTAACTTATTGTGCAGAATTAAGATTTTCACCAATTAATCTCAGTGATTAAACAGTTTATAATCTTTTATTCCCTATCAGTTTTTACCCTTATGCCCCGCCATCTTTATTGGGCACCAATGGTAACCTTCCATCTCCAGCAACCATTTACCTCCAACCAGTGTCCTCAATGTCTGCTCTTCCTGGTGAGGACTGCAGGGGGATTCCCCTCCGGAGCAGGATCCATTGTGGTTGGGGGGTGATGTGGAAGTGTCTTGGCCATTATCCAACAGCAGGTATTTTCATCTACAGTCCCTCTCCCAGTATGCAAAGTGCAAGGCTCCAGATCCATGCTTGCACTGGCAAGCTGACACAGAACAAATCAGTGTTTCCCTTCCTTGCCATACAGCACCGCACTGGCACTGTTCCCTGGGAGAACCAAAGGGCAGCAGCAGAGCAGGCAAACCAGCCTTCCACCTCCTCAAGACTGGGAGCATCCAGATGCTTGCTTCCACAGCCTTCTGCTGGCCCACAAAATCAAAATTCTTCATACTCCACACAGACACACTTAAAGGTGAAACTCACTTACTCTATTTCAGATAAATACAGCGACACAAAACAAGAGACCATACAAGCTCCCCAGTGCTTCGAGCCTCAACAACTTCTTCATCAGGGAGTCCTGCTGGCTCATAAGAGTGATTCAGGCTCAAGATATAAACCCAGGTTGTTGGCATAGCAAGCAAATCCCCTAGCCATTGTGCTATTGGTCCTAGCAATGTGTAATTCCCTTGCTATGCCATGGATTATGTAGTAACATAGTATTGTGATGGTGGTAGGGACACAGGTCCATCTTGTTTGCCCCTTCTGCTGCATGGCAGTGGCTATGCACAATCTTAGTATGGGCACACAGCCAAGGATTGATGTATTCTTCCCAGAATTCCAATACATTCTAAATCTGACCAACTCGGGCTACATCTTTTTGAATTAATCATATATTTTTTATAACAATGAAGTATGTGGCCATTTCTTCTCCTCTCCCCTTTCCCCCATATATCTCCTTTGTAGTCTCACTGTTTGAATCTGCTCCTGCAAATAGCCCCCCTCACCTTCCCCATTGTTCTCCCCTACCCTTTTTTCGAATACCAACCCCTCTGCCTGCTAGTATTCTTCTTTCTACCTCTGCTCTATGCAGGCTTCCTTTCAGTCCTTAGTTACCAGGAATTGCTGCTGTTCTTTAACCTGGTCACCCATTTACTCCTGTTGTGGTAGGATAACTTTTTTGTAAGTGCTGTAGATTTTGTATAGCGTTTTTTTAGCTTGCATAAAACTTTTGCCTAAGATTATATTTTTTTAATTCCCTGTTTGCACAGCACTGTTTTATGTTTTATAATTTCAGTGTTTTTCTTGCTCTTCTTTCTTTTTTTTTTTTATATGTAGTTTATGCTTTTCTGGCTTCAGCAAGCTTGGGCTCCCTTCAGTCCTGCCCCACCGACCCCCACTGTCCATCACTGCCACAGGATTTGTCCTAGTGATTGGGCGAGTGGGGATTGGTGGGCAAGGTGTCATAAATGCCTGCCCCACCACCATTTCCATCATTTTCTCCTAATTCCCCTTGCTGAGGTGCCTATGTCAGTGTGTGCACATGGAGTTATACACATGCTGCGGGGTTCCACAGCACCTCCCATTTCTGTTGCTTCTGACCTGTACTACTGCCAGGCCTCCGCCTGGCAACAGTCATTTGGCAGTCAGAAATCCTTCCTACTTGGGAGAGGAGAGCAATTCCTTGGATGCTTAATCCTCTCATCCCCAGCTGACCCCTGGTTACCCATGCTTGTTTCAAACACAGGTCGCAGGCATGGAGTGAGGTGTGGCATCCAGCACCTCAACCCTCAGTACCAGAGGGCCAGCCCTGCCTTCCTTTCTGTAACGCCTAGCATTGGATCTCACCTGGAAATGAGCCTTGACTCACTGTGCCTTTCCTGAATATCAGTTTCTAAGAAATGAATAACTCAGTAATTCCATTTGTCACCTACAGTCACCTTCCAATGGAGAGTATGCTGCTAGAAGATTGCATACATCCAGCTGATGGAAATCTTTGTGTGCAACATATGATCAGTGTATCAGGCATTTTAGAGCACTTGTAGCTCAGTTTAAATTGATATTCTCAGATTGGGACTTGCCTTACCTTATAGTATACCCTATATTATGTAATTCCTTTTTCACCATGTTCAATATTTAATCCAGTGTATTTATTTTGATACAAGGGATCGTACTTTTGCTCCAAGAAAGCTGACCAGCCAATTCTTTTATTTCCAAATGACATGCCCCTACGCTGTGACACCAAGCGAGGGAGAGTGCATGGTTGCACCTCATTGAAATGAATGGGGCTCGACTTTGTGTCCTATTTAGTACCATATGATAGCCAGTTGGAGATTAATGAAGGACACCGCTCGACTAACAAGAGCCTTGTTAGTCAAGCAGTGTCCTTCATTAATCTCCAAATGGCCATCATATGGTATTAAATAGGACACAAAGTCGAGCCCCATTCATTTCAGTAGAGCACGTCCCCATGCTCCCCCTTGCTTGATGTCATAGCTCAGGGGCATGTTCATCAATCAGGAAATTAAAGAATTGTCTGACCATCTTTCTCAGGGGGAAAGTACAATCCCTTGTATCAAAAAAAATACACTGGATTAAATATTGAATATGGTGTGAAATGAAGTACGTCGACATAGAGTATACCATAAGGTAAGGCAAGTTGCAATCTCATAAAGTGAGAAGATCACTCTAAGTCAAACAGAGTGGGGCAGCCCAGAATGTGACAGCCAGGTCAAGGATTCCTTGGCCACCTTGAGTTGCAAGACAATAAACCCCAGAGTCAGTAGCGGGCTATGAGACAGTGGGGACTAATGAGTGTGTCAGGACCTTGAAATCAAGTGCCTGGCAGAACTGAACTGAAAGTTCCCTGACTGAGCTAGGTATCCCTGCTGAAAGTTTTACTTCATTTAATTTTATTTTTGTTTACAGGGTAGGTGCAATGGACCGAATGTTTGATTTAGAGGCACGACCTTGGTGTTTAACAAAACACAATATTATCTCAAACATATTTAAAAATGTACATCACAGTACAAGGATAAACAATGTCAATGCATTTATACATACAGACATAAAGATGTTTCTGTAATTAGATATGTTGGTAACAATTGCTAAGAGACACAGAGGATAAATGAGCCAGCAATCTATCCGTAAATATTTGCAAAGAGGGAGCAAAGCGTATCTCAACTGGGAGATCATTTCATTCTTTTATCACCTGATAAGAAAAGGCTCTTTCTCCCATGACTGTCCTGCAAGATGGGGTTACCAGCAACCACTGGTCTGTTGCTCTTAAACCCCTCTTTAAAATAGAGGATAATGTATGGTCCTCTATCGGTAACCGGTCTGTTAACTGTCGAGAGGTTTACTTCGCCATGGCAACCTCAAGACAGTTAACAGTGACCGGTTGCCGATAGCGAACCATACATTATTTTTATAGTGTATGGTCCCTCGTAAAAAAGTAAACGGCTGCTTACTTTTGAAAATAGTCACCACCACTGCCGCTCAGTCTTCCCTAACCGCTATGCTCATTCGTCGGTTCCCCTATGTAAAAAGGCACGACATACAAGAGACCGATCGCTGTTGTTAACCTATCGATGTGACATAGTATCGATAGGTTAACAACATTTCTACGTCACATCGATAGGTTAACAACCTTAGGAAATGATGATTTCCTAAGGTTAACAGCATTCTACCATACATTATTCATATTTTATCACCAGATTAGTCAAAGGGCTTCTACCTCCTAGCATAACATTCTTAGAAGTTAATTGAAACAAATGGAAAGCATCTGTTTAATGCTAATGGTAACTAGTTCAGTTTTGCGTTCATTTTGCAATGGTGTTCTCTATACATGCTGCTAGTAGCAAGTTACGTTATAAAGGACCTACCACTTGCTCATAACGCCAGCTGAGGCAGCCCCTGAACTATACTACCATATTCCAATGTTGGTAGTAAACAATTTCTAGCCATTACTGTTATTGTCTCTAATGAGAGCACATTTTAATCAATATGAGACCTATTTTTCTATGTAGATTATTTTTAAGAATTTCTATATGTTTTTCATAATTAAGATATGAGTCCAGTGTTGGCCCCAAATGTTTAAAATAATCATTTTGTTCAAGGACAGTCTTATCTAACATCTTCATACAAAATAGGTTTGCAAATGTATTATACTTTTGAGATGTACAAAAAAGCATAGCCTTCTCTTCTTCCTGTTCAGTAGAAGTCTGTTGGATTCAAACCATTTCTGTGACTTAAAAAATTATGAAGATAAGTTTTTATTCAATAAATCAATATTCGAGTCTGCTGTATATAAAACTGCATCATCAGTGTATAAAATTAACTTCTAATTTTGACACAAGTCAGGTATTTCTTTAACAAAAAGTGTGAATGGTAATGGTCCTAAAATTAAACCTTGAGGTACACCATACTGCACTGAGCAGGATAAAGATGGAGTAACACCATGCTAAGATATTACTTGCTGTTCTTCTGATAGTTACCAAATCATTTCAGTGCTCCTACTCCCAAATTTTCCAATTTAGGCTCTAGGAGAATGTGGTCCATGTAAGAATTGGCACTGATGTTAGATGTGGAGACAGCTGTTCATTTTGCCCTCCCGTCCAGGGAACCAGTGAGGCCGAGGTGACTGCCATGATCTGGAAAGATAGTCAAGACCAAGTTAGTTCATGGAAAAAAATGGTGCTTAGGTAGAAAACTATGGAGGAACCTGATTCTACCGCTTTTGGAGGTGTGGATCCAGACTTACCGCCAAGAGGAGAAGGCTCTTACACTGCTTCCCCCACCCCAACTGACAGTAAACAAACATAGAATTCAAGAAGTGGAACAAATGCTGATGAAGTTTGTCATTTTTGTTTTCCATCACAAAAGTCATGAGCGCATACCATCTTTATTCATTGATTGATTGACTTTTCATTGACTGAGAAAGAAGGGCTAGACAATGATGCCCATCTTCAGCCTTGTGCCTGGAAGGGGGGAATACAGAAGCAAACCAACCAAAATCCAATCAAATGAAGCTGTTAGCGGTGTTTTAGTGAATGAGGGAGGTTAAGGCACAATACCCAGGAAATTCTACTACTCTTTTTTTAATAGTGCCATGAAATCTTTAATGTCCACCTGTACAACCACTAGAAAAGGCAGACAGGAATTCAGCTTAATGTCTCATCCGAAGGATGGCGCACCTTTACAGCACAATATCCCCTTAGTACTGCACTCGAGTGCAAGCATTTGTGGCATGATCCCAATCCCAGTGTGAGACTAGAACCCACAACTTTCTAGCCCAGAGGTGAATGTGCTACCAACAGAGTCATGCTGACACCTGTATAGCAGAGTAATATGAAAGCTGAAGCTTGTAAACAATTGGGGTAGGACCAACTCTAAAGTGTGGTGGTAGGGTGGCAGCTCAGTGCTGGAGACTATGTTTTGAAGTGAATTTGGGACTCTTGTTACAGGACAGTGGAAGCCAAGGTATACTGTTTATGGCTTACAGTCGCATTTGATTCTCTTGTTTAAATAATGGATATTTTATACACTTATTTCCTGATGGGATTAAAGTATATCTGCTTTGAAAGAAATATAAACTACCAAAGTATTTAAATATTTAATTTGGTATAAACATAAAACTTAGTATAAATTTATGCTAATTGAATGTATTTTATAATTGTCTGTATGATAGTTGTGATAGTTGTGATCCCCCATATGAAATGTGGTAATGATTAATGAATGTTTAAATATTTTGTATTAGTGTGTTCTTTTTATGATGGAACTAAGAATTGAATAAACAGGACCACCTTGAAAATGGATCTATGACCCAATGATGTAAATAAGATCTTTCCTGTCTAAAAATAAACTTTTTACTACTACATTTAAATGTAACTGTAGCAGAGGAGTGGATCTGTAGGTACAGACAGACCACAGCTGAGGCACAAGGAGCATATGGTGTAGTTTTATTAAAGAACAAATTAAAATAAAAAAATGTATATGGCGTCAGCAGTAACAGTGCTGGGGGGCATTAAAACATGGGTCAAACCAGACCCACCACTGTAAAACAATTTCTGTCAGTACAAAATCCTAGTAGGTCAAAAAGGAATCAAAAGCACGCATTTTCACATCACAGTATCTTAAAAATTGTCAGAACAGGTATTTTATACTGTTTGCGGGCTGGATTCACAAAGGGTGACACAGGAGTTGTGCCAAGCTCAGCATCAAACCCATTTGTTGGTGCAGCTGGGCCAACTATTGTACTGCACACTGTGCCCAGTTCAGGAAGATTGGGCTCAGTTATGACATTTTTCCCATTGTATAGCAGCTTGCACCAAATATATGGCGCAAGCCCCATAAAAAGGGTACTCGAGATTGCCACAAGCTAGACCGAAAAAAGCTGGCCTAACTTGCATCACTTGGTGCATGGGATCAAGTATCCCACTTGCCAGCTGGAAGAATGCCACAAGCCCTGTGCACCATATGTTTGGTGCACCAGGGCTTGTGGCACTTGCAGCTTTTCATGAATCCGGCCCCATGTCTCCATTTGAATATTGTTATAGAGAAGGTGCATCACTATGGATCCAGTAGCAAGGGAAATGGGGGTCATTTCTCAGCAGACTGCAGTTTTTTTTCCCTTTTCATGCATGTTACTGCTGTCCCTGGGCTTCAGGGTAACAGACAGAGTTTATGGCAGATACAGATATAACAAGCTCAACCCTTGCTGATTCACAAAGATTTAATCACATTTCTTGTAAGTTCCCTTACTTTCTCGGGGTGCTACCTGTGCAAGGGATATACCAGTAATGAAACAGAATCCAGTGCACTCCCTCCCCGAATTAACAACCCTTTCAAATGTATTTCCTTGCTCACTTTTTCTTTCTCTTTATAAGTTTTTCAAAGGGGCTACTTTGTTATCAGATTTCAGCTGAGATGTGAATTAAGCCCAAGCACCAGACAACAAGGTAAACCCCATGGATGGGTGCCCACTGTAACATTTAAAACTGTAACTTGCCCAGATTTGCTTCTTGTTCACTTCTAAATAAAGTGCAACTGCCTAAAAAATCGCAAGTGGTCAGTGGAAGCTTGCTAATGGAGATAGCCACAGGTTTCCCAATCATTAAGCAAATCCAGATATAACAAGCTCAGGCCATGCTTGTTTATCATTTTATTAACATATTTCTCAGAAGTGCCTTAATTTTCTAGGGTCTAGAGTAACCCCGTTTGAAAATCATAATGAGAAAAAGTGAATAATAAAATACATGTGAAAGAATTGCTAATTTGGAGCAGTGGAGTGCACTGGATTCTGTTTGAAGATTTTATGGCAGCAAAGGTATTTTTCATTATCAGTACTCTGGTTCAGCAAAGTTCTTTCAATAAATACTGGCTTAGATCTTTTATCTCCAGACCCCCTTTCTCTGCTGATAGAATTGTAGCAAGTTACTCAGCTTCAGGTTCACTCTCAGGCTAGAGTTGAGTCTGCTTCTGGTATGACCTCCTTCAGAGCTAAAGCTCAGCTACCACAGCTTACCTCTCAGTTTAGACACCTTCCTCCAAGTGACTCTTCTTTTAATGAATTTGAGCCTTCTACTCTTTGGAAACTGTGTTTGACCCTTTATAAGCCAGAAATATTATCTTTAGTGAAATGTAGAGTTGTAAATGGAAAGCGTATACCTTGTAATAAAGAATGTTTAAAGCAAACACATATAAAGAGTAACACCACCTTAGCTTCTCCCAGGTCCTTCCTCCTCTGTGACATTGCCTATAACTACAGAAGGGTAAATGCCAGTCAGATGCTAACAGACCCCCCTACCTGAAGGTCTCAGGTAAGTGCCTTTTTGGTTTAAAGTTTTGTGTTATTTGTTACTCATTTTCACCATTCAAACATAGTTTTCTTATTTATTTTCAGGTATTTCATCAGGAACAGGAAATACATTATTATTGTTTAATCAACCTTGTGGTGTTTTAGGGTTCAAAAAAATTAATAATTGTTTGTTGCACACACTTATATTTTCAATATATACATATATCCATACTTGGCATTATCAGGGCAGCTTGGCTGATCTGTCTGAAATGCCAACTACTTACAGTATGTAACTATAAAGCGTATTTTCTTTTCCCTCAGCAGTTGCTTAAAACTGCAGGGAGTAAGTGGAGATCTATATCTCTTAAGGTTTGTCTTTCCTTTACTGTGTGTTCTGCAGCAGAAGCCAGTGAGGAGAGAGAGCTCATTTTTGCATTTTATTTTGGCTGAGCGTTTCTTTTTCATAAAGGTTTTTATCCTGCCCAGCCATGGAGGGCCAGGCTCTCTTCCGCCCTGTGCCTGCCATCCCCCACAGTCAACCACCTCTCGGGATTTACCTGCTGTCCAGGCTGCCCTTACAGATTGCCCCCCATGGTGGGGCAGGAGAGGGATGGCCGTGTCTGCCCCCCCAAAGACTCCTATTCTGTGTCAGATGAGGGGATCCAGCGAAGGAGCAGTGGGGACAGCACATAGGGCTTTCTTTCATGCCCACCTCACCACTATTTTCCTCCTATTTTTTTTCCACCCAGTGCTGGGCACACACATCAGTGTGCACATGCAGAGGCACACATGCCGCATAGTCCCACAGCTTCCGCCCATCTTGCCACTCCTATCCTGTACTACCACCAGGCCTCCACCTGGTGGCAGTCATTTGGCATAGCCGGCAATCCACCCACCCTAGAAAAGGAGAGCAGTCTATCAGATGCTCGAGCCTGTCCCCCCCTGCCAGCCCCCAGCAACCCAAGATCATTCCTGCATCTGGGTCGCTGGCATGGTGGATGGTAGCTCTACCACCATGCGACAGGTCCTGCTAGACTCAGTGATTTCAGTAGCCCAAAGCACTTTGCAGTTGGCAAACCACCAGTTAGAAGCACATGGCTTCTGTTCCCTGTTCTCTCCATGCTGGCCACAATTCTTTGCAGTCCAGAGGGGAAAATCCTACTTTATTTTCTAGAACCTTCTCTGGAACTTCTTACCCTGGAACTGCACAGCACTTTTCCTTTGTTTTTATAAATAACTCATCTATGGTGGTTTTTCCAGCCCTGATGGATCACACATTTATACTTGAAAAAGACACTCCCTTACAGAGCTTAGGAAGAGATATGTGGGTGGTGATAACTGGGCTCAGGCACCCCCTGGCCAGCTAAATTAAATGGAGGACCCCAGTTTTGGGATCCTCTAATTTTATATCAAACACCCTTTATAGTACTTTAACATTCCTTACCAATGAGATATTCCATATCCATCCTATAGGCCAGGAGTCTGCAACCTTTTCAGGACCTGGAGTCACATGTCCACCTGCCACGACAGATCTGATTACCAGAGAGCCGTATGAGTTCATGCATAGCATGTGTCTTTTGTAATGCCAAATTTTACTTTAACAATGTCCCACAATGCTATTTGAACAAAACAAATGTTAATTAATTGGAACACTACTCAGCAAAACACTGAGAAAAGTGTAACATATCAACTGTTTTCAACTACAGCAATGCATTTATCATCCTTTATAAATGTGCAAAGATTTCAACTTGTAGGATATGCAAGTGTACAAATTACAGTTGACTCCATCAGGTTGCCATATAAGGCCCAAGCTTTTATCTTGCCTGGTATGTACTGTCACACTGGGTGCACAGTCTATCAGACATTAACAAGTGTATTCATAGATAGCATCTCATTTTCCAAATCCTCTCTGAGAGAACTGAAATGTTTTAGCCCTGATTCTGTTGCTACAAGGGCAGCTAGTTAGTAACTCATCCTTAACTCCTAATACAGTTGTACAATAGAAGTGACCACACATTCCAGCTGTGCTGTATGGTGTCTTTGTTACGCATGGATTCATCAGCCAAAAGGGAAACATAGTAAGCTGACCTAATATTACAAAAACAGATAAGAATCCATATTCCACAAAATTTTCTTTGCATGGTTTTTCATGGTCATGTGTTCAAGAAAAAGCCTGTGCTAAATCTAGCATGCAGTAAAATTATGTTCTATTCTTTGAAATCTGCAAACAAGTTTAAGCCCATTTTGAAAACTGCATCCTTCGTAACCTCTCCATCTGTTAAATGTTTGCCTGTACAAAGCAACTTCAGGGCTCTGTGGAATCTGAACAGATGCATGCCATGAAGTCTAAGCAATGTTCTCCTGGTCTAATTTATTTTCAAATGAAGAAAAGAGCTGCTCACATGCTCGCTTCCATATTTTCTGGCATATGTAGACTGTTATTTATTTGTTTGTTTTTGACGTGTCCCTGGAATTAGACTTCTTATTTCTTGAAAAGATTTTTCCTGCAAATCACATGGAACACATGCCCATCCCTGTTGAAACCAAAATCACCCCAGTCTTCTAGAAATGTTATGTTCTCATCTACTATTTCTCATTCTGTTGCTAGATGTGCTGTTTTATCATAAACTATATAGCTGATTCACTAGTACCAATGCCACATTAAGAATACAAGACATGCTTTTTTAAAACAGTTTCTTGCAGTTGTATGACCTTGTATGTTTTGACTCAGTCCTACTCCAACCTCTGCACAGAATATTGAAGTAGCTGTGGCTGCCCCCTCACTCCTCACACACACTGAGACAATTGATGTGGGGCTAGATCCCAACTGATGTGGGGATAGCCCAGCAAAGTATATAGAATGCTCAGCATGTTATTCTTGTTGTTTATTCTTTGGTGACTGGGTAAAGCCCGCTAGGCACAATGCCTGTTTTCAGGGGTGGCTCTGATGCACTTACAGGGTTAATGACCTGCTTGGGGTCACACAGTAGGCAAGTGGAGGTTGTGTGAGTCAAACCCAGGTCAGCTGGATGTACCAAGCTCATTCACAGCTCGTTGCTCTGACCTCTAGGCTACACTGCCAGCCTGTTAAGGGGCAGGAGAGAACAACAAAAGAATTGACTGGACAATCCTGTGTGGTGGATGGCAAGACTTCATCTTACTGGCCAGTCCTGCTACATTTTTCTACTTTTGTTTCAGCTCTGACCCTCCCATTTTGGGCACAAATATCTTAGGCAAGTGTGGCTGGGCATGCCTATCCACCAGGTCCTGCTTGCTTTACATAAACACATCTAACTGGATGTCTGGTGCCTCTGTATCAAATGGCAGGCATCACAGGCTCTGCTGACATCTGGCAACATGTCCAGCAGAGCACATTCCTGCTAACATAAATCCCTTACCTCGGGCTACCAGGAAGTATGTGTGTAGAGTCAGGAGACATCCTAAACTGTTTCTTGTTGACTTCACCTCTTGATGAGCTATGCCCCAGGCTTTGGCACCAACCTGGGTCACCAACTTCATAAACCGTAATCCTTACCATTAGGCCATCAAGCAGTTCATCAAGCTTTTAAAAGTTTGCAGGCTCACCTCCTACTGGTCAAGGTCTGTGACACAGCTGGTAATACTCATACAGACTTAAAATATGGGGGACACTGCGGTGTCCATAGCCTCCCTTATGTAACTGTTCTTGACTGCCTCTAAGTGTCCCAGCATTATGCACATCAGTATATGTGTGATGTTTCATGTACAAGACCTTTAAAAGGGCCCTATATAGGCTAAATGCCAGAAGGTTAGCATTCAGTGTTCCAAGTCCTTTTAATATGGAGCACAGTAGCAGTGATGCTGAGAACCATAAATGTTGGACCTTTGATGGGTAATGAGCTGCTGAGCTGCATGAACACAGGCAAAGAGCCACATGTGACCCTCAAGCTCATACTGTAGTACTTTGCTGTAGGCTGATGTGTGAAGTAAAAGTTCTATAAAATGTCCCATAAAGGGTGCTCACACAGTTACCTATACCAGGTGAGTAAATTCAATTTTGTCCTTGCTAGCCACCAAGCAAAAACACCACAGCCACAGTCTGATCAGGGAAAAAAAGGATGGTGGGTCACTACACTGAGCCCCACCAGGGGACAGAGTAAGCTCCCAGCAGCCCCAACTCTGGATTCAGTCAGGGCGGGAGCAAGTGTTCTTGTGCGCTCTGGCGTGCTTGAGGAGCTGGCAATTGCTTCAGCCCATGGAACCACCTATTTAATATAACATTAAAAAAAAAAAGCAAGGAGCCTTTTAATTATTTATTTAGTTTTTGTTGACTGGTAAAGGAGTGCTAGGCAACACTGTCTCTTTTTTTCATATAGCTGCTTGGCTCTTGATCTGCCATACATAGCTTTCGCTCAGTCATGTACCCAGTGACCTCCCAGTCCCACCCACTACTTCCCCAGTTGTCAAGGCTGATAGTGATCCACATGGGGTAGGACCTGAGAGTCTGGTGCTGTCATTCAAGCAGACTGGTGCACATACGCATTTTGTCTTTTCTTCCCTGGTTCCCCCCTGGGCTTTCTCAACTCCTCTTGGTACTGATGCAGATGACTGCTGGCCTGTTATGCTGCAGTGTATACTGGGCATGTGCCACCCCTTACAAAGGAGCAAGCTCCCCGCTCCATGGTAAGGGGTTGCTGCAGCACCAGATATTGGGCTCCCGGGCTAGTCTGTGCTATATTTGATAGCACTCCACAGTCCAGGAATGCACTGATCCAGCTCCCAGAACTTGTTCCCAGACCCACATCACCACTATGGAAGTACAGTGCATGTTTGTTGGGCCATTGAGCAACCTAGCAAGATGCTGTAGAACTGTTAATGTTTAATGCCAATTTAATTTCACTACATTCATAGTTGTGACAGCCTCAGCAAAATTAAACTTGCATTAAACGTTGACAGCTACAGTTATGCAAACCACATGCTCAGTGGAAATGGAGTTTTCAAGTAGTGTCCACAACAACAATGCTGCTACTATGCTGCTTCCATGATACCGGGTAAATCAAAGAAAGGACTGTGAATTCTTAAGTGCAGTATTACTCATTCAAACCTTTAATGAAGTCAAAGGTAAGAACCCCCCCCAAAAAAAACAGTGGAAACGGCATTTTCAAGCAGCATTCACGTCAACCATGCTGCTACCGTGATACTGGGTAAATCAAAGAAAATACTGTGAATTCCTCTATTAAATACTGTATCATTCATTCATTCAAAGGCTTTATTGAACTCAAGGTTAAATACCCCCCCCAAAAAAAAAAAACACCACACATTGTAAACTGCAGGTGTATAGCAGCTGCTGACATGTAATGCCTGGTCTGATAGCCAAAATCTTATCAGTCTCAAAAGTCTCAAGTGCACACTTTAAACATTCTCAAAATGAATGAAACTTTTACGCACTCACAGTTTTGTCGAGGCATTTAGTGTGAGAGTCGAGAATCCCTGACTGTTAGAATCCATTGATGCAGTCATCGGGGCGGCCACACAACTTGCTAAATGCAGTAACCAGCCACTGCGCATGCTTAGTTTTCAGCATGGTCATTCGCTGGTGTACCTTAATGTCAGATGGTGGTGTTCCTTGTTAAAGATGATTATAAGTAAGATCGTCATGCCATTGTGTGAATTACTCTTTCATAAAGTCCTTGAAAATTGTATTAATTGTATGGTTCAGAGATTGTAGCATATCGATACATGATGCTGGCACGAAAACAGGAATGATGTTAAGTCCTTCGAGTTTTTCAAGGACAGATTCAGTCGTGTGTACTCTGAAAAGGTCAAGAATCAAAAGGGAGCACTGTTCCTGTGGCGAATCGTTTTTCTCCTTAATGGGCTCTATATAAGGTGCAAGAATTTCATCAATAAATGCCAGCATCGTGACAATGTTAGCTCAACGATTTTCTGAATGGTTATACTCCAGTTGTCTGGAAAACTGTATGCTGGGTGACAGTTTACAGTCTTGCCCTGATAACTGACTTGAGGAGGGAGAAAGCTACCATCTAATGTGTGCCCCAAATCCAGTGAGACCTGGTGCTTGTCACCCAAACCAGTCGCCTCCACTTATTTGGTTCCAGACTCTGCCTTTGTTCACTGTAAGGATGGCACAAAATGTATCCATGTCTCATCAATATTTATAACTAACTCTGCAGGGATCAGCTCCTGGCTTACCACCTTAATGATTCTTGCAAGGAAGTTCGTTTTCAGTGTATCAAACTCTTTTGGCTTCTTTCTCCCAGCTTTGGTACCTTTCCTCTAGAAATAACCCATATGATTGAGGAACTGCCATGCCCACTGCCTTGTAAATGTGACGTTCCCCCCATTCTCTGTAAGGAGATGCTGGTTTATTGTTTTTACCACACCAGTTGCAACAGCCATAATCACCCTCACATTAACAACTGCTTCTTAAAAACACAAGGTCTGTGTGATCTTTTAAGCCAATCCAAAATAGAGTATGGCACACAAGAGTAGAGTGCAATAAACATTTGATTTATTAAAGCTTACATACCAAAGTTTCGCAACTCCACTCTAAATACAGCAAATATACGAACAGACAGACAGAGAACCCTGGTGCTTCAACTCTGTACTTCAGTCTTCCTTAGGGGGTGTGGCAAATAATAAGAAGCTACCCTTTTATTCACGTCACATCTAAATTAATCTCACAGGTGAATACATTTGTACATATATTAACAAAACATGCCATCACTTTATTAATTAAATAAAACAGAAAAATTTAAAATGTGTTTCCATATAGCTCAAAACATATTAACTGTTCATAATTATTACTTTCATTATAAGTCATAGTTAACTACGAGCTGCTTAAATAGCACTCGATCATTAGAAGAGAGCTAAGCTAGTGGAAAAAATATTTTGCTAAAAACAAAAAGTGAATAACAGTCAGTCTCAGGGAAAGTAGTTATATTTAACGATAATTCAAGCTATTATAGTATTTATATGAATATTGCAGCACATTTATAATCATTCCCTTATCCATGAAGTTTATTCTGAAAAAAAGAAGAAAAAATAAAAGAATTCATTAGCATCATCATCATAATTATAATTATAATGTGTTCAATAGATAGAGAGAGAGAGAGTGGAGTTGTGAAACTTTGGCATGTAAGCTTTAATAAATCAAATTTTTATTGCACTCTGCTCTGTGTGCCGTACTCTCTTTTGGATTGGATATAACATGTTGGGTCTGGCTGGCCCATAATACCAGCACTGGTCTCCTGCTTTCCAGCTCGCACACTGAACCTGGGGATTTATATGATTTTTTTAAGCTCTGCTTCAATTTCATCTACCAAGAAAGTGGGACATCCTCTTGGTTTAAGGGGTAGTACTTGGACAAATGAGTGAGGTCTGGGGTTACTCATAGTTTTTCAAGGTAGCCCACCTTGAATTTGTGTACTATATTTTTGTTTTTAGAGTTGCCGTGCTTTCTGTTGTGAAGTTGCACAGCACTCATAACACCACACTCAGCTACATGTTTGCAATGGTTAAGCAAACTTCTGGAGGGTACTGATTGTATTCAGAATGCTGCTTCTTGCAGGGAGGCTGGATCTCAGTAAGTCCCAAACATTTTATGCAACAGCGACAGAAACATCAGTGGCTTTACTCAGAGTTTCTGGGGTGAGAGCACTAACAACATCAAAATATGTCTCACATTCCCTTTTCTGTGGCATGAATGAGACAGCCATTGATGCAGAGACATGATGAACAGCTTCAGGTAGTATAACAAATAGTAACCAGTATCTGAACTGCCTAACTGCTGCAATTTACAGGTTGTCATTTTCAATCAGCTGATCACCTGGAGCTTCATTGTCAGTGTCAGATGTTCCATCCAGCGCAAAAATTGATTAGCACCTTACAGCGGCTGAGGCTTAACCTGCAAAATAAAGCTGAAGCTAATTTTAACAGTTTTATAGTATTTCTAAGCCCTAAGCTAGGGCTACCACAGACCATTGTGCCTAAATGACATTGCAGAAGAACTGGAAAAGAATGTATGCCTTTTTGCAGATGACACTAAAATCTGTAATAGGGTGAACACTTGGGGGGGATGGAGAGAATGTTTAGGGCCTCGGGAAACTCAAGGAGTGGTCAAAAGCATGTCAGTTGGGATTCAGTGCTAAAAAGTGCAGTCATGCACCTAAAGCATAGGAACCCAGGAGCTGAGTATAGGATGGGGGAGGTAATGATAGACACTATAGGAGGAAATAGACCTTGGGGTTATCATATCAAATTACCTCAAAGTGGCAGGGTAGTGTGACAAAGCAGTTGGTAGGGCCAGTGGGATACTGGGATGTAAAGAGAGAGGTATCTCCAGCAGGAAGTAGGAGGTGGTGTTGCCACTGCTTCGCTCACTTGTGAGACTCCAGCTGAAGTACTGTGTACAGTTCTGGAGGCTGCATCTCAGAAAGGATGCAGACAGAGTGGAGGCAGTCCAGATGAAGGCAACTAAAATAATGTAGGGGTTGCATCAAAAGCCCAGTGAAGAGAGGGACTTAGAGATTTCAACATTTACACCCTGAAAAAGAGAGAGTGAGAGGGAACATGATAGGGTACCGGGTGATTATAGTGCGGACTAAACCACACATGAAGAACTGCATGGTATGTAGCACGTAGTGCTTCAGAACAACAGGGGTCTATGAGCGATATGCAAGTATCACTACCCCTGTCACTCTGCACAGGAAGGGGAAGGTAATGACTGTTAGTCGGGTGCTCGGTCGAGCCGCCCCTACAGTGGAGTGGCTAGAGCACCTGACCATACAGTGGGCAGCAGGGCAGGGCAGGTCCAGGGTTTGAATCCCTGGTGTGGGAATTTATTTTTGCGATTCCTGTCAGTGTGCCGATAGCTAAGTGCCGTGGTGAATTTTAGTTTTGCCCATGTATCCACACCCTCTTGGAGTTGATTGTAAATAGTCCAGGGGGTGTGGGGGCATGGGGGGGGTAAAAACAAGACTGTTCGGGTGTGCAATGTTTCTGTTGCAGTCAGCATTATGTGCTGCCACTGTGTTGCTGCATGCTGTGTTTGGCGCACAGTTTCAACATGTGCTATATCATCTGCCACATGAGAGACCTACAAGTACCTCATGACCATGAACAGGGTGCAGTATGGGGAGTCTCTTTCAAATTAAAAAGAGTACCGGGACCAGAGGGCATGTAATGATCTGGAAGGAAGGCAGTTTAAGAGGGATGTGAGGAAGTACTACTTCACTGAAAGAGTGGTGGACAGCTGAAACAGACTGCCAGCAGAAGAAATGGTGGTAAAAACAGTAGGGGGCTTCAAGCATGTGTGGGATTTACATAGGGAAATATTAATAAGTAGGCAGGGAGGAGGAAAGGTCACCAGAGACCAGTTAGGGTCTGCAGAGATAGACTAGGCAGGGACCATCTGGGTGGGCTGATTGGTCCTTTTCTGCTGACAAATTCTATGTTTCTGTGTTATGGAAAAAGTGTGGGGTCATTCTAACTGAGAGAAGAAGAAAAAGAGAAAGACAATTGGCCCATGTTACCTGCCTTTACAATGCATGTCTATTTTAAACCTGTTTTAATTCTTTATGCAAATACTTACCTTATTTGTAATTAATGTTCATTGTTATTAACCTCGCTAAAGGAACAAATCAGACTTTGATTAAGAGGTGATACTATATGCATTCCATTAAAATTGCCTGTCTGCCTCACAATTTCCCCCCTTATACCCTGCCCCTTTCCTCCCCCTTATGAGTTCCTCCTTATCATTGTCCATAGTAACACCCACCAATGGAGACACAGCACCTTTGCAGGGAGTAAAGTCAAATGCCTTCCAATTGTTCCAATAGTGTGGGTTGATGTACTTGGATTTTTCTTTTAATTTTTGACCAGAAAAAGCACGCTGAGCAGGAAAACAGCTCATTTTGAGATGTGTCCTTTATGAAAGAGAACAGAGGTGCTTCTCAGCAGGAGACTATCTGGTAAAACTAGAAAATTTCCTTTTGATGCTATGAAATTGGTTCTATACATGTCAATAATTTCTGTACAACAGTGGGCTCTAATCATATGCATGCTGGTAGCTGTATTCAATTGCAGATGTAACCCTCCAGGAGCAGGTCTGTCTTTGGTCGTCATTCATACGTTTGTTACATAATGGCTTCTCTTTGTATTTGTGCTATTGTTAAACAGGACTTCAAACTGCCTTCAGAAAAAGACTGTAAAAGTCTGGAACTCATTCCAGTTACACGAAAGCAGTCATTCACAATTGAACTTTAAACTACTGTTTTAACTGCATTTGAAGTCAACTCAATAGATGCCAGTGCTTCAATACCAATTCATAAGCAAGGGAATGGGATGGGCTCCAGTTTGCACTGGCCTTGGATATTCCAAGCTTGTGCATTCCAAAGAAAGAAGTCTGTCAAGGCAACCAAAAAGTGAAAGAACAAAGGTATAGTGACGGCTCAATTTCTGATTTCAATCTCCAGATACTGTTATTTTTTTAGCATATATACACAACAACCTCCTTTGATGTGAGCCAGTGTTTTGTTGCCTGTGGGTCACTTCAACCTTGGCCTCCGGTGGTCACCAGATATGAATGACCTGCAAAGGTCCCTCTCAAATACAATGCAGATTCTTTGCAGTATCTAATATAAAACTCTTATTTTCATGTCAGCTTACTTGACTGCCTGTTTATTCTGTTAATTCACTGGTCTCTGCTCTTATACTGCTACTAGTAATGCTGTGTGCAGACAGACTGCCAGTTCCTGTAGCCAAGGGGAGCTTTTTCATTTGTTCATTTTTGATGCTATAGTGACTTTTGGGCTCAAAGTTTTGATGCTGTCTCATAGTCCTAGTCACCCTAAATACAAGCAGTGCCTTCACTGTAGTCAGGTCTGGCTATATCAGGTTCCTAGGGGACATGTCCCTTTACATTGAAGAAGCTGTACTTGGTTCTTGTGCAAAAATTCACTGCTGAGCATTTTATCTTTTTTTTTTTTACTTGCACTTTATACTCCCCCCACTTCCTGAGCCCTGTACCATTGGGAGTCACCTATGGTGTCTGCCCCTTATTCTATCCACCTACATGGAGCCTGTGGGTGTTCCCCCATGGAGCCTTGTTTCAACCCCCCAGGCGTGTATGAGGTGGGGCCGTACACCCTGAACTTCTGGCTTTGTTGGGTCACTGCAGCAGGACAGGCAGGAGAGAGATGTGGGGTCTGCATTGGGTGTGCCATCTTCCCGGTGCTCAGGGAGCTGATTTTCTGCTGTTCTTTGGGGGTGACGTGCGCTCAGATGTCAAGGCGGTAATGCCAATGTCTGTTATGCCCCAACCCCTCAGAGTGGCTTTGGTGCTTGCTGTTCCTCTGGCCTCCTCCAGAGCCAGTCAAGCCACATGAGCCTCATCCCCCTCCCTCCCGGAGAAGGCGAGCAGCCCTTGGACACTCAGGCCTCCTCTCCCTGACTGGCCTTCCATCTCCCCAGGCACATTCCTGAACTCAGCTCAGTTGCATCAGAAGCGGTAGTGCTACTGCTGCACTGGCGGGCCAGCCTGAACATTTTGTCTTTTAATGCAATGCCTACACTTGAGGTGGTACCATGCAAAACAAATTGGTTGCACACAGAAATACTACCCTCCAGGAAACTACAAATGAAGGGATGGGAGGAGCTATGGGCATCACCAGTCCCACCCTGCTGCTTCCATTACCCTCTTTTCTGTCATTACTCCAAGTAGACACAGTAGACATACAGTAGAAGCAATTTATTTTAATGTAGATCCAGCTCAATGGACAGTTTATTTCATTTCAGACTTCTCAGATTTCTGATGTTTTGCTGCATACAGGTCTATAGTAGTGTGTCATATGATATCACTGCTAAATTGGCTCTGGCCAAATATCAAGCATTGCTCTGCCAGTAAGACTACGCATTCTTCAGTACTCCCCTTTGGCTGTTACCCAAGCTGGGGGAAATACAGCCCACTCAGTGTCCTCTCATAGCAGGTGCTGGCACTGGGGTCCCAACCGTCAAGCCTATGGGATTATGATGCCCTACTCATAACCCTATTGCTACTCGGTTGGACTTTCTTGGCCATTTTCTTACACCGGCCATACAGCAAGCCTCTGAATATCGCTTCTCCCATAGCTTGACTCCCTGGTCTGCTGACCTTTATTCATGACCATATTCAGGACCTAAAAAACTACTAGGGATCCCCCCAGTACAGGGAGACCCCAGAGTCCTCCTCTAGGGATGCTTGCACACCCAGCTTTTTCTTTTACAAGGGCCTCCCCCTCTAATGGTGCCTAAGCTGCTCCTTTTATTCATAAGCTTGGCTCCACCCACTCTGGAACCCAGGGATCCTGGCACTGACCCTTTACTGCCTAGGATCTCACCAACAAAAGAGTTCCCTCTAGCTCCTTGGAGACTAACAGCCACCCTCCTCTCAATGGAGGAGAGGGGAATGTTACATTTGGAGCATGGCTAAGATTGAACTTTATGGCCAAGAAGATTGCTGCTAGAAATGTTTTTATTGTTGACTAGGCAGGACATGCATGCTGAAGCCCTCAGAGCATATTTATCCAGAAACATAGCTTCCTTTTTCTCCAGTGGAGAACAATGAGGGGTGCAGAACAGGGCAAGAGCTTATTCCATGTGTCACATCACACTAATAACTTCAAAATGAGTCATAATTCTTGATCTATGACAATGAAAGGGGACTTGTCTGGTGATGGGAAGAGAAGGGAGTAGTGCTGAGAGGCAGAAGAACAGAGACCAATGAATGATTTCTAAATCAACATAGAAACATAGAATTTGATGGCAGATAAGGACCGCTTGGCCCACCCAGTCTGCCCATTTCCCTACCTGATGGATAAGCTGCAGATTCTAGTTAATCAACAGCTTACTTCCTCCTACCCCCCCACTAGAATTGCCTTATGTCTGTCCCATGCATTCTTGAATTCTCCCATTGTTCCTGACTCCACAACCTCCTCAGGAAGGCTGTTCCATGCATCCACAACCCTCTCTGTGAAAAAATACTTTCTAACATTACCTCTGAGCCATCCCCCTCTTTCTTCAAATTGTGCCCCCTTGTTCTTGCACATCTCTTTTTCTGAAACATACTACCCTCTTGTACTTTGTTAATTCCTTTGAGATACTTGAAAGTTTCTGTCATGTCCCCCCTCTTCCCTCCTTTCCTCAAGGGTATGCATATTAAGCTGCTTTAGTCTCTCCTCATATGTCTTCTGGTGCAGACCCTGCACCATTTTGGTTGCCCTCCTCTGAACAGCCTCCACTCTTTCTATGTCTTTGTGGAGATAGGGTCTCCACAATTGCACTCAGTACTCTAGATGGGGTCTCACCAACTGTCTGTACAAAGGGATAACAGCTTCCTGCTTTCTACTGTTGATGCCTCTCCCTATGCATCCCAGTATCCCCCAGCCCTACTTACTGCCTTCTCACATTGCTTGCTCACCTTTAGGTCATCTGATATAATTACTCCTAGGTCTTTTTCGATTTTTGTTGTTGTTATTATCTCACCCCCATTGTGTACTCTTCCACTGGGTTTTTGTTTTCCAGATGCATTACCTTGCACTTCTTTGCATTGAATCTGAGCTGCCATATATTTGACCATTGCTCCAACCTTGCCAAGTCCCTTTTCATCCTTTCCACCCCACCTTGTGTATCAACCCTGTTGCAGAACTTTGTGTCATCTGCAAAGAGACATACTTTTCCATCCAAGTGCTCTCCAGTGTCACCTATAAAGAAATTAAAGAGGACCGGTCCCAGTACCGAGCCCTGTAGAGGTAAGGAATGGCCAGTGATCTTCTATTTCTTACTACTATTGTAACTTTTTACCTTCATTATTGAGATTAGCTTGGTTATGTGTATTTCTTATGTTCCCGTGCTTTTGCAGGAAAATCAGGCAAAAGTGAGAAAGATTTGGTACTGCTGGAGGGGGCAGCTGAAATGTTTACAGTCTGATTAAAGTCATAAGATGAATGAAAATTAAGTTAAATACTACACAGTTGATAATTAAATAACGCGTAGCAATACCAAAATTCAGAAAAAAAAGTTGAAAAATATTAATTCATTTTTTTAAATGGTCATGCAATTTTATATATTGAAAAATAGTATTGATACAGTCTAATGTTACAAAAAATAGTATTGACACTATGTATTTGCTGTTTTTGGCTGTCACTTCTAAAATACATGTATCAATAATATACTGAAAAAGCAGGTTCAGATAATATTGATTCATACTGAATAGTATTGACATGTAAAAACAGTACTGTCAGAGCCAATTCTTAACAGCTGGACTCCAAACATTAATTAAAAAAAAATAGTTTCTAGACCCAACAGTTAAAAAGTTAGACCTTTCAAAAGATAATTTATTTAAAATGTGATAACTTTGGAACTGTCAGGGCTCGAGACTTTTTTAAAAATTAAAGCTTGGAGTCTGCTACGTAGATATATCAATAAGATATTGCTACAGCGATCACATATCAATATAAAAAAGAAAATGTTTCATATTGATTTAAAAAAAAACATAAAATGGTTCACAAAATTGTTAAAGTCCTGTCATTTCTATCAACATATTATATCAGCCTCTATAAACATGTAGCAACACAAGAGAACTGTATCATTAGGATCTATACCTGTTGATCGGACTCCAAGCTTTCTTTCTTTGCAAACAAAAACAAAGTACATTTTTGTGATTAACAGTTCAAATGTTACAGCTTTCAAAATACAATTTCAAGTAACTATATGTCATAAAAGATAATTTTTTGGAAATCGTTGGAAGATACTAGTGATTGTTCTGTCTAAGAATAAGAACAAACACATTCTTTACATTTTTTTTGCTTCCTTTATTTTCATTTGCTTTCCTGACTGCACTGTTTAAACTTTGTTTGTTTTGTACTGTAGCTTGTAAAGAAACAACAGCTATGCATTAAGATGTAAGTGACTGGTCCTGTATTTTCAAAGGAGTATTTTGTTGTTCTCTGGGAGCATTCTTCATACCAAAAGAGATACTATCTTGGTTCATCTAAGCTACTTGGTCATCCTGATACAGGGGAGGGATAAAGTACTAATGGTGAAATAAAAATGCACTCCACCTGAGGTTCAGACAGTCATCCTGGTCCTGATCCAGAGGTAAGTGGTGACTGAGATGAAGGGTCCAGGTGTCTGAGGTGGTGCCACCTATTCGAAGAGTGAATGTGAGTTCAGAACACAAAACTGGGAGACTGTAAGTGCTCCTAGGGATGAGGTTCAATCCAAAAATGATGAGTCAGGAGGGAGGGAGAGAATTGAGGACAGAAAGGCTGGTAAGAAGATAATAGTGATTGGGGACCCTGTAGTCAGGGGATGGGGAGGCTGGTTAATGACTCAACACTCTAGAAGGTCCATTATATGGCTCCCTGGAGTGGCATCTGTGAAGGTACTTCATGGCTGGGAGTTTCACCAGATGTGAACTACAAAACATCAACTGGGAGTGCAAGGAGCTAGAATGTAGTAGGTTCATTACAAGAGAGCTTCCTTGTAGAGTGGGTGAAAGAACCCAGCAGGGAGGGAACCATCCTAGACCTGGTTTTACCAGTCTGGCTTTAGGAAGCATCACTCCATCGTCTCCTCCTTACTGTAACTGACTCTATCCTCACTGGTATGGATAAGAGGTATATCACCACAGCTATATTCATCAATCTGGCCAAAGCCTTTCACTCGGTGACCCACCTGCTCTTCCTGGACAAGCTGAGCTCTGTGGGCCTCTCAGCTCCCGCTGTTAGCTGGTTCCATTCATATCTCAAGGGCTGTCAACAATCAGTACAGGTAGGAGGTGTCCTTTCCCCTCCCCATCCAGGCAGGAGTCCCATGAGGCTCCATCCTGGGTCCTATCCTGTTCTCTAGCTTCCTCAATGACTTGCCTCTGCTTATATATCATTGCATATCCATGTGTATGCAGGCAACATGGTCATTTACACCTCTGGTCCTTCAGTTTCTGATGTGGAAGGTCCACTGCACCATGATTTCCACAATGTACTACACTGGTTCCATGCAAAGTAACTCAGAGTCTACAGCAAGAAGACAGTGCCCATGACCTTTGGCACCAACCAGAAATTGGCCTGACTCTCGCCACTACCTGTTTTCTCCATGCTGGATGGCTCTGCTTTGGAGGTTTTCCCCACTTTCAAGTACCTTGGCATGTGTCTTAACTGCCTACTTGACTACTCTGTCCACATCGCTGCAATCCATGCCAGCCTTCACCCTAAACTCGGTGCTCTGTACCACAGCAAGGACTGCCTTTCTTCCCTGCTCCACCAGGAGCTGGTCACCAGAATGGTTCTCCCGGTCCTTAACTGTATGAAGGTGGTCTATGGCACCACTCCTTCCTCTTCTCTTGCCAGACTAGATACCCACTGCAATGCCTTCTGTCATTTTGCTACCAGCTCTCCCCTCAGTACTCATTACTGCTCCCTCTATTCCTCACCTTCCATTCTACCTCTACCTTCATGGTGCCAATCTCACTGTGCTTCCTTCATTGCTAAATGCTGGTTTGTTTTTTTTTCCTCTCCTCGCTCCTCTCCCCTGCCCCTTCTCTTCCTACCCTGTCTGCTGCAGGGATTCCTGTACTTTCTCCATTTCCCACCCTCACTCCTCTGTGGGCCAAGCTGCCTTTTCCTATCACCTCTCTTCCCTCTAGAACCTGTTCCCTCTCCCCTCTGCCTCTCCTCATCACTCCCAGCCCTTAAATGCCAACTAAGGCACCTTCCTGCTCCATCCTGTCCCTGAACCCCTGACCCCATTTCCCCCTTTTCTTTCCCCCTCCCACTCTGGACCTGCCTTTGATTCTTGGCTGATTATAAATCCATTTGATGTCTGACTGTAATTTCATAGCACTGTCACTATTCCCAACAGGCACTGTGCACTTTATTGTGATCCTAAATGCTAGTACCACCTATCACTGTGCTATTTGATACTGTTTATTTACCTACTTATGCACCACCTTACTTTTGCATCTGTATTTTGTAACTACATTCTGAATTTTTTTGTAATTTTATTATCTCTATACTCTTTCCCTTCCCCTGGGTCACATCTGGAAATGAGGCCTGGCTCAGTGTGCCTGTCCCCGTTACCAATTTTAAATAAAATAAAACCATGACAGGGTAGAAGTTAAGGTATGGGAGCTCCATGGTATGAGTAAGCACAACTTGGTTTGGTTCACCTTAGCCCTAGAAAACAGAACGGCTAAGTCTAAGACAATAGACAATAGTCTTAGACTTCAGAAGGACAGATTTTGGGAGAACTAAGGAGAACATCTGAGATAAAACTGAGGAGCTGAAAGGGATAAAGGGTGTGGAGAAAAAATGGAACACATTCAGAGTCATCGTTTGGAAGTTACTAAAACTTGTCAAAAGCAAGTATTTAAGAACAAGAAACACAAGAAGCCTCTCTGGATCTCCATAGAAGTGGTAAATGCAGTCAGGGCAAAGACATCTGCATTCAATTTGGATTGAACTGAGGATAATAGAGAGCCATACTTAGTGAAAATGTATGAGGCAAGCAGAGTTATAAGGAGGCCAAAAGCAGAGACAGAGATTAAGATAGCCAAGGGTGTAGAAGAAAAAGGCAAGGCCTTCTTTAGATACAGAGAAAAGAGAAAAACTAAGGAGGGTATTGTGCGGCTAAAATAGGGAAATGTTTGTGCAGAAGAGGATGGAAATATGGCTTATATCCTCAATGGGTACTTTTACGTGCTATTCACAGTATGGGGGGGGGGGTGATGGCCCACTCCGAGACTGTGGAAGGCAGACAGATGGAACTGAAATTGGATCAGTGTTCGAGAGTAGAGAACTTAAGGGACTAAGGACACTCAGGGTGGATAAGTCTCCAGGACCCCATGGGTTTCACCCCAAGATGCTGAAGGAATTGAGGCAGGAACTAGTTAGACCCTCTAACGATCTTATTTAACCACTTCATAGAGACAGTGGTAGTCCCAGAAGATTGAGGAGAGCAGATAGGGTCCCCCTGAATAAGAATGAGAATGGGAGCAGGGAGGACCACAGAAACTGCAGGCCTGTTAGTTTTACCTCTATAGTAGGTAAATACATGGAAACTATCATTAAGCAGCAACTAATGCAATTTCTTGAAACAAACAGGCTCCAAGACAGGAGGCAGCAAGAGTTCATGAAGGGAAAGGCCTGCCAGACTAACCTGATTGAGTTTTTTGACTATGAAATGAAAGCAGTGGGTAAGGGCCAGGCAATTGTTGTGCTACTTCTAGATTTCATTAAGGCCTTTAACTTGGTGCCTCACAGAGGGCTTATCAAATAACTAGGGTATCTAGGATTTGGGGCAAAACTATCAAAGTGGGTAGAAAATTGACAAGCAGGAAGGGTCTAAAGGGTAGTAGTAAACTGGGAACTTTCAGAGGTCAGCTAAGGTCACAGTACAGTTGAATGTGTTCATCTGCAACACAAGGAAAGGAATCATGGGAAACAGTTGCCTCTTTGCAGATAGTAAACTCTGGGGAAGGCTAGGCTCCTAGGAGAAAGTCAGGGACATGAAGAGGGGCCTTGAAAAGTGAGATGGCTGGTCCCTCATGACCACTCAAGTGGCAACTTTCAGGGCTACCTGATGTTTTTTTTTTTTTACTTTGCATAGGGCCTGCAGGACCCCTTGAGAAGCATACTGCACATCCGGCTCTATTAACACGGGCCTACTGCTTCATATAGGGCCACAGAGCCCTGTGCAAAGCAAGCTACAGGTCTGATGCCATACCCAATGGTCTTGCAGCTTTGCATAGGGCCCTTGCGAAGCCAACTACAGGTCTGGTGCTGTGACTGAAGGGTCTGCTGCTTCGTGTAGGGCCTGCCAGCACTGTACAAAGCAAGCTATAGGTCTGGTGCTATGCCAGTGAGTCTGTTGCTTCACAAAGGACCCATAGGGCCCAGTGTAAAGTTAGTTACAGTTCCAGTGCCAGACAGGTCTCCTGCTTTGCAAAGGGCCAGCAGGGTCCAGCATAAAGCAAGCTACATGTCTAGCACCATGCCTAATGGCACCACTGCTGTGGTTCCTGCACAAAGAAAGCTGAAGGTGTCTATTACATATCTTTTCCAGAAATTAAGGAAATAAATAGCAAAAAAATACATTAATGTATCTGTTAGGGTTAAAGCGCCCAAAGTAGGGAAATCAAAAGTTAGGGGAAAAAGTTCATGGAGCTGTGCAGAATCTATCATGTACCGATCCTCTTTTTTAATCAAGCTTTTTCCTGTGGCCCTGGTACTGGTAGGGACATCAGCCCTGACCACTACCTCACTGACAACTGCCTCCCCCAGGACCAACCTGTACTCCCGCAGTTTTCCTGTGCAGTGAAGCAAATGGAAGGAGGTCTGTCCTCCCCACCCCCAGAGCACAATCCAGCTGGTGGTTCCAGATATCAGTGTGGGTCAGGCAGTGGGCCTGACTTCATAAGATTCAGGCATTACCATTTACAGTTCCCCCATGTCTGGCAGCATGCAAAGACACAGGCACATATCTGTGTGGAGTCACACACATGCCATGCACTGGCTGCCGGATGTCCCCCGCTGAGATGCACCTACTGCCCTGCTACTATGCCTCCACATGCTGGCAGTATAGGTGTAGTGCATCATGTCCCCCACCTCCTCAGGACAGAAGAGCAATACTCTGGACACTCCTATCTTCTCCCACCCTGGTTGACCCCTAGTGTCCCTATTTTGCTGCCGAACTAGAGACACTGGCTTGATGGGAAGTAAGACATTCAGCACCTCGGCCCTCCACGCCACCAGGCCAGCTTGATCCTCAGGTTTTGAATGATCACACAATGCAGCGTTAATGTTACCCCCTAACTTTGGCACCGTCTTGTCACAGAGAATAAAATGCTGACTCAATGCTTGCACAGAGTGTGCCAAAGTTAGGGTAACATTAGTGCTGCATTGTGTGAGCTTTCAAACCAAAAGAACAGCATGCTACAGATCTTCCAAGGCTCTAGGGACTTTTTCCCTAACTTTTGATATTCCTATTTTGTGTGTGTTAACCCTAACAGATGCATTAATGTTGGGGTTTTTTTTTGCAATATACTGTACAGCCCATGGTGAGGGCAAATACATTTGCAGAATAAAACATATTGTTTTACTTGTCAACATAACTACTAGTAAACTGAAATTGAAAAATCATGTTGTTTTACTAGTAGCTATATTATTCGGATCCAGTGGTATACGTTGGATATTGTATGAAGTATGGCTTAAAATATGATTGTTATTTATTTATTTATTTATTTTTAACCAGGTATAGCACACTAAGCTGAAAGCTTTTTTACAGGAGCGACCTGGGAGCACAAGGAGGTTAAGTGACTTGCTCAGGGTCACACAGTATGCAAGTGGAAGCTGTGTGATTCAAACCCCGGTCTGGTCTGCTGGATGTCACCAGATTTGCAGCTCAGAGCCTTAGACCACTGCACTATACTGCCTCCAAATTATTATTTAGAGTAGACTGTTGATGTCATTGCTCCCTTGCCCTTGTGGCTTTGCTTCACTTAGCCAACTGTTGCAAGGGAACAATGACAGCAACATGCTGCACTGAATAATCATATTTTAAGTTACTTGATAGGATATTCCATTATTACTGTGTCGCAGCAGCACTACTGTAGTTAGGGTTGAGTAGGCCATTTAATGTTAAACCCCTAACTTTGCACTTTAATAGATTCACACCTATTCAATGGATTTACATGAGAGTTTGCCTGTACAGTCTCAGCAGCAAGGTTTCTTGATGTGCCAAGTTTTGTTCCAGTTGGATGTGTGGATTCTGACATCTGAATAGTGAAAAAAGTGAACAAATTGTGTTTTTTTGTTTTTTTTTTTGTCATTGCCTGGTGCCTAGACAGTTTGGAATTTTGGCTGAAATTTTCAGCGTAGAAAGGGCTTGCTCCAGAATGGTGCCTTTCATTGGTCTGGTGAAAAAAATATTAGTCTGTACAAGAGTTATAAGGATTTTAAATGTCAGTCCTGACCATGCTTAGTATGGCCTTCCGGATAGCTGTTACATGTGAAACAAGAATTTGGCCATACGAAACAGGATTCTGTTTTGTATGGTGCGTAATCCTGTTTTGTGAGAAAACGATTCTTGTTTTATATGGTGGCCATCTTGTTTGATTTTTTTCAAAAGCTCATAAAAATCAAATCCTGCAGAGACACCAACACATGTATATTGCTAAACAGGACCCCATTTTTCTGCAGTTAGTTTTTGGAAAAAAGGACACAGAAATATCTTTTTCAAACATTTTAAAAATCTTGTTTCATGAGACACTTTTCTTGTTTCGTATGGCCTTATGCAACAGGAATACAGCCATACAAAACATGATTAGGTTCATGTGGAACAAGAATTTGGACTTTGTGGTTTTTTTTCACATTCTTGTTTCATATGAGTGAATCCAATTTCATGAGAATGACAGTCTCACAAAACAGGACTGTTCATACGAAATAAGAATTTAGACTTAGTATTTTTTTCACATTCTTGTTTTGTATGAATGAATCCTTTTTCTTGAGAATGACACAATCTCACAAAACAGGATTGAATAATACAAAACAAGAATTTTCCACATTTCAGTTTTAGCAAGCTATAATTCTGTCAACATTGGCAATTGAGAAACACTGTGTATGTCAAAAGAAAGGTCACAATGAGTACTACAACACCAACACATAACACCCTCTGAAAGAATTCAGGGGCCATATAAAAACCATGCAAATTTAAAACTTAAAATTTCCATAGGATAATATTCCAACTTTAACAAGCTGTAACTCCATAAGCCTTTGGTGTTACGGGACAATCTGCATATCAATGGAAAGATCTCCATGAGCACTACAACACTAAGTCCCTAAGAAATATCAACTGAGAATAGACATATGAAAAATATTAAAATGAAAAAATGAAAATTCCCATACCATAACTGCAGCTTGAACAAGCCATCCCCACAAAAAGAGAAAAAAGTTACAACAATGCACATACATTGCTGTCCTGGAGGAATGGAAGCACAGGGCCATCACACCTAAATACACGTGTGCATGAATGGAGGTATGGAAGTGCAGGGCTCTCCAGGCCTGTGCTTCTGTAATCACATGAATGTGTTCACACAGGTCCCTTAATGACAATACAATTCTACTATCTCAAAAAGTAAGGACATTCTTTTTAAAAATCTGTGCTAATGCACCAGTTAGAGTTCAGATTAAAGTGACAAAAGTAGGGAAATGTGGTGTTAGGGTTTTCAACCCTAACTCCTACTCCCACCCACAAGCACCAAAAGGAAAAAAAACATTATGGTTTTTACTGTCGTCAGTCTTGACAAATCAGGGATGGGGTGTTCCTTGGGGTTCTCAACCCTAATGCTTATGCCATTGCAATATAGTCTTCAAACATACAGAACTGTGTCTTCCCACATACTGCCAACAACCTGTAGGCTTTGCCTGAAGAAAACAGATCACATTTCACCTTATTTGGTCATGGAATGGGGTGAACGTTAAGGCTGAAAACCCACAAGTAACACCCTACCCCTGATTTACCAAGAGTGACGACAGTGAAATCCATAATGTTTTTCCTTTTGGTGCCTGTGGGTTGGGGTGGGTAGTTAGGGTTGACAAATCTAACACCACATTTCCCACTGTTATCACTTTAATCCAAGCACTAACTGATGCATTAACACAGTTTTTTTGCAAAGAAATGCACCATGGCCCCATGTGAAATGTTGCTAATATTTTTCATGAGCGCTGTTTGACCTTATGACATCATGAGTGGCGGAGCTGTGAGTGATGCCAATGGTCAGCTGGCACGAGTGAGAAATATTGTCAATATTTCTCATGGGCCATGGCATATTGTATTTATCCAAAACTTGTTTTTTGTGTCTGTTTTTTATTAAAATTTTTAGGGTGAAGTGTTTTTATTTACTGTTTTTGTTCTGTTTTGTTGTGCTGTATTTGGATGGCTGAGTGGCGCGTGACACATGAAGCAGGTGACGCTTCTGCATATGTCAATGAGTCAGTACATTTGGAAGCTCGAGAGTGCTGCAGCTGTGGAGAACAAGTGGCTGTTATTCGTACAAGCGGGTAACCATTCACTGGCTGCTGCATGTCAGCATTGCTGTCAGGAAAGTGGCATTTGGAGCGGTGGTCAGGAATTTGGTGGGAGGTCCGAGATGCCATTTCAGTGATAGGGAGTACTTTTCAGTTGGGAATGAGAGGAAAAAGTTCACTATTTATTTTACTACAAAGACTATGTGTTTTTGTTTTTGTTTGTTGTTTTTTTTTTTGTTGTTGAGTAATATAAATAAAAGTGCTGTGAATGAGCCTGATGCAAAATGAAATGTGGGTGTGATCCAGCATGCGAGTGAAGATTTATGTTCTAAATTAGAACTGTGCTGCTCACACTGCTGGCTCCCACCAATCAGGACCTACAGTGAGAATATTTTGGCCTATGGGGACCTAGAGTGAGAATACTTTGATAAAGTACCAAAGAATATCCTCACTAGGATATATATATATATATATATTCTATATACACATGCATATATATATATATATATATATATATATATAATAAGCAAAAATTCATGACAGGTTGTGCATTCATTAGGAGATATAGGCACTCCTCTGGTGTCTGTTGCGGTATGAGGCTGCAGACCCAATGCTTCTTAGTGTACACCAGTGGACTGCCTATGTCTTCTAATGAATGCAGCACCCTGATGTATGTTACTGCAGTTATAAAATGTCTCAGTATTTTTATTTATTTATTGAAATGTTTCACCAGGAAGGCATACTGAACAACAAGTTGATCATCTCACGGTGCAACCTGGGGTAGGGGAACAATGAGGTTTAAACAATAATTTCAGAAACAGGGAACAGATACAATATGGAGCATTTGATCAAGAATGATACATTATACGCACTAATGAGCAGTGCAGGCAGTTAGCATATAGACAGTTGAATACACCAGGAGGTGGACACAGAATACATGAACAGCAAGCACGACAGATAGTGATGCAGCAGTACAATCAAAGTGCAAAGATATTTACAGAGCTGCGCACAGAGATAGGCAACAAGTGCTAGGTGCAAGTAGGGGTGGGAGTTGGCAGTTGCCCAAGATTTAGAGTGAGGGAAGTTGCTAAGGGAGTAGTACAGAGACATAGGAGTAACTTATGAAGAGGATGAGGTGTTGAGGGAAGGGGAGAAGATTGCTGATTCCAAGTACCCCTCCAGGGTGTAAAGAATCCTGTCAGGGGGTGGGATCTGAGAGCAGCCAAGAACAGTGAGATTTAGAGGAGAGGTGATGTAAAAGGAAAGACTGCCAAGACCAAGGTAGACCTCCAGGATGAAAAGAACCCATGCAAGGGGGCAGGATCCAACAACAGACAAGAACAGTGAAGACAGGAAAGCTGGTAGCCAGCCATAATACTAGTTTCCCCCCTCAGGATGCATGAACCCTTCAAGGAGATCAGGTACAAGTGGGCTAGACAGGGTAAAGAGGGGTTGGGGTGATTAAGGCAGGTGCAGCAGCAGGAGAAATAGTTGTGTAGGTCAGTACCAAGGGAGTAGGTGGAGGAGGAGTGCCGAATTTGTGGGGAGAGAGCATTCCAGTATTTGGGGAAATGGTGGGAAAAGCCAATTTGGTCTGCAAGGGTAGATCTGCATGGGACCAGCAGAGTGCAAGTATCAGCAGATCTCAGGGAGTGAGAGATATGGGCAGGTGAGTTAAGGGAGGATAGGAGGTAGGGAGGGAGTTCACTAAATCAGAATTTGGAGGTCAGTTTGGCAATGTGGGTAAGCTGCTGGTTGGACAGAGGAGGAAAGGCTAGTGCATGATAAAGGTCACAGTGAAAAAGAAGAAGAATCAGCATTTATATAGTGCTTTTCATACACAGTATCCCAAAGCGCTTTACAAGCAATGCTAGACTGGTAGTGAAGTGACTGAATGTGTGGTGGCGGCCATATTGCACGTCATCACTCACACACAGCCTGGATAATTGCATGAACTGGTTTATGGGAAAGGGAATGTTGGCCAGGACACCCGGAATGTTCCCTGCTCTTTGCGAAGAGTGCCCTGGGTTCTTTTACTTCCACCTGGACACCCACCAGGAGAACACCAGGATGGGCAGAAGGGACCTCGGTTTAATGTCTCATCCGAAGGACGGCACATCCCAGCATTACAGCACCCCCCAATACTGCACTCAGATGCCAGTGATTCTTAGGTGCAAGTCCAATCCTGGTGTGGGATAAGAACCCACGACCTTCTGGTCCAGAGGCAGATGTGCTACCAACTGAGCCACACTGACACCAGTGGTGAGTATGAGTGGGGACATCTAGGGCAAAGTGACAGAAGGAGTTAAAGAGAGAGTCCAATTTGGCCAGAGAAGATTTGGGAGCAGTACCAAAGATTACGCCACAGTAGTCGAAAATGGGGAATATCATTTTCCGGACAAGTTCGCACCTCGCAGGCAATGGGATGTAACTGTGGTTCCTGTACAGGGCGCCAAGCTCGTACTAACAGCTGTAGCTTAGAAGGTAACAAACCATGGATGCACGAGTATGTTTAGTCATGGTGCCTGTACATGATGTATATATGCTGTAAGTACTGGTAGCACTGCAGCAGCTAGGAAGTAGCTGTGCTGCTCTCTAGAGCACTGACTGATTGAAGGATTGCTGTGTTTCAGCCAGTACCTTCTATGGGTGTACCAAATAGTATTTCTGAAACCAAATGCCTTGTTAAAAAAACAAACATTAGGCTAGAACCATTGTATCAAATTATTAACCAACCTGATCACCTACTTTTAGGGGGTTACCAGAAAAATGGATGGGGCTGGGGCATGGACACAGTCTATCTGTATGTCAGCAAGCCCTTTGAGACTGTGGGACATGACAGGGTTCTGGGCAAAGTACACCAATGTGATACACAAGCTGGATTGCTAACTGGCTGGGAGGCAGATGGTGATGGTGGATGGGCATGAATCCCAGTGGAGAAGATTACTCAGCAGCATCCCTCAGGGATCAGTGCTGGGGCCATTTCTCTTCAGCATCACCTTTGGTGATTTGGAAGATGGGGTCTCCAGCAGGTTTCTTCAGTTCGCTGATGACACTATCTGGCCAGGGTGGTGAACTCCCTTGAGGATGGGGACAAACTAAAGGAAGACCTGCACAAGCTGGGTGATTGGTCTGACCCTGGAGCCACAGATTCAGTGTAGCCAAATGCAAGGTGCTACACTTGGGGAGGAAAAACAGAGTTAGGACCTACACACTGTGAGGCTTCTTTTGCTGCAGTCAAGGAGGAAAAGGACCTGGGGGTCATTACTGACTAGCACATCAAGCTGTGCACTGCTGCTGTCAAGTGGGCTGGCAGAATGCTGGGATGCATTAAAAGGAGGGCGACCAGCAGGGTAGGTGAAAGAATCCTGCCACTTTACAAGGCCCTGGTTAGGCCCCATGAATAAACTGAAAAAAATGCACCATCCACAGCCGTAGAAATTTACAAACAGTTTGTTGTGAAAAATGTGTAAAAACACTGACATGTGTGGGAGCCCTAGCAGAGATGCTGAAATTGGACTCGCTTACCTCTGCTGATTTCATGCCTGCATGCATCATCAGGCCTTGTGGTCATGGATTAGTGTAACACACTCATAGTCAAACATTTAAAGCGACATGTTCAGTAAAAACTGAAACCATACTCTGATTAGAAACATGACTAAAAAAACTTCAATGTCTGTGCAAACATAAAGTTTTTTATTAGTTTTTTACGTTCGCGTGCGAGCATGCGCAAGGAACGCCTTGGGAGAATGGGACACTTTGGAGGTGTGCCTCTCCTGAGCAATCCCCTGCTCCCTTGAGCAGGCATGGCGGTCCTGCACCAATCCGCACCAGTGCTGTGTATGACAGCGGAGGTCTTCTCTTCAAAGAAAACCACTGCTGTATGCTTGCACCGTCATCCCAATCTTTGCTGCCACGCTAGGGGCCCACCCCAGCGTGGCAAGCGTCCTGCGTCATCTGCTGATGGGGTGCCCAATCCCCGTCGGCTCACGGCCCCAGCCATCCTAGCACACCACGCTGGGAGCCTACCCCAGCGTGGCAAATATCCTTAGATCGCCTGCCGACGGGTGTCCAATCCTCTGCGGCTCCATCGGCCCCCCAGCTGATCCTTATGCCACACTGGGAGCCCACCCCAGTGTGGCAAATGTCCCACAGCACAAAGTACAAAAACTAAACTGTAAATTAAAACGGTCCCATGCAGTCTCCCGCTCCCGCTCCTCCCACAACCCGCACCCACCCACTGCGCACCCTGCCTCCCCACACCCCTCACCCCCATACTTACCTCCAGAGCTCGGCGTGACGATCATCGCTGGACCGGGAACACGTCTGCACTCTTCAAAGCCGACCGCGAACTGAGGAAATGCCGGTAAGCTGTATAATGGGCTAGATGGGTTTTTTCAACTTTGTTGCATATCTCAGGCATTTTTTGGAATTTTTGCACCAAATTTTCAACATGGGGTTTTTTTGGGACCCCTTCTCATGAATTCTGTGACTGTCATGGCGTTATTCGGGCCCGAAGGGTGATTTTACAGTCACTGCGTGAAATCACCTTTCAGTCCCAATTAACGAAACGACAGTGCCAGCGTTCATAAGGTGGGCTCTCAAAAAGCATATTTTGAAAATTTGGTGGAAAAATTCCTAAAAATGATGGTTTTACGAGCATGCGTTGCACAGTTCCTACACAGGCTCGTAAGTTCACGAATTTTCAATATTTTCACTCCAGATTTTCAACATTGCCATTTTACCACACCTTCTTATGAGTAGTATAGCTGTCATTTTTCACATCTCACCCAAAACGTGTTTCCGCCCATGTAGCACACAATGGCGCAGTCAGTGTGCAAACTCAATGTATGGGACACATTAAGAAAATCACAGTGACACTGTTCATGAGCAGAGGTCTTAAAATGGCTATGTTGAAAATTTGGTGAAAAATTCTAAAAATGACTGTTTTATTTAGCATGCTGGCGCAGTTCCCACGACGTCAAGAGGTTTGTTTAATTTTCAATATTTTCACTCCAGATTTTCAACATTGCCATTTTACCACACCTTCTCATGAGCAGTACAGCTGTCATTTTTCACATCCTGCCCAAAACGTGTTTCCGCCCATGTAGTGCACAATGGCGCAGTCGGTGTGTGAACTCAATGTATGGGACGCATTAAGAAAATCACAGTGACACTGTTCATGAGCAGAGGTCTTAAAATGGCTATGTTGAAAATTTGGTGACAAAATTCCTAAAAATGACTTTTACGAGCGTGCGTGGCGCAGTTCCTACGCACGCTCGTAAGTTTGTGAATTTTCAATATTTTCACTCCAGATTTTCAACATTGCCATTTTACCACACCTCCTTATGAGCAGTATAGCTGTCATTTTTCACATCCTGCCCAAACGTGTTTCCGCCCATGTAGCGCACAATGGCTCAGTCGGTGTACGAAATCAATGTATGGGACACATTAAGAAAATCACAGTGACACTGTTCATTAGCAGAAGTCTTAAAATGGCTATGTTGAAAATTTGGTGAAGCAATTCCTAAAAATGACTGTTTTACGAGTGTACGTTGCGCAGTTCCTACGCACGCTCGTAGGTTTGCGAATTTTCAATATTTCCACTCCAGATTTTCAACATTGCCATTTTACCACACCTCCTTATAAGCAGTACAGCTGTCATTTTTCACATCCTGCCCAAAACGTGTTTCCGCCCATGTAGTGCACAATGGCGCAGTCGGTGTGTGAACTCAATGTATGGGACACATTAAGAAAATCACAGTGACACTGTTCATGAGCAGAGTTCTTAAAATGGCTATGTTGAAAATTTGGTGAAATAATTCCTAAAAATTACTGTTTTCCGAGCGTGCGTTGCGCAGTTCCTACGCACACTCGTAAGTTCACGAATGTTCAATATTTGCACTCCAATGAGTTACAAATACCTAAACAGCACATAGAAGCAAGCAACATTCGGCATTGACAAATGCTTGTACTTCTTTGTCACTGATTTTTTTAAGCCATGCCCAAGTGCCAAATACCACTGCAAATACCTGCAAGCTAACGTTCGGCATTGACAAATGCTTGTTATTAGTGCATTGTACACTTTGCCAAACAGGTTATAACCAGTGTAACAGTTTACAATGAGAAATACATATAAATGTCCTCGTTTACCATCAAGTAAATGAATAAACAGCATTACCAGTGCTGCCAGTTAGACCATGATGTGTATCAGAGGCTGATATATGGAGGTCAGAAGGTCATGTTTGCTGATATTTACATGACCATACGGTAACTATGACCTAGCCAACTAGGATTACATATGGTAATACTTAACAATCCCGCTGCTTTTAACAAGGAGGTCATTGAATTTGAAGCCCTAATATGCTCTCATAAATATCGATGTAAAATTGAGATTTAATGTTCTGATAGAAACATATGGAGAGAGACAATACACTTTTTATAGGTAAACTTATCATCATACAAAAATAACAAGAGCGTATCAGAGCAGTGACATTGGAGGTCAAAGGTCATGCATGCTATCGTGTGGACAGGTTGCTGCAAGTGCTTGCTAATTCCTGTACTTGTACATTTGTTAGTATGCCAAATTTAGCCATTTTTGGTAATCATTTCTATAAGAGAAACTACCAGTCGCTGGAAAATTTTTAATGAAGATCCTCAAGTTAGCTTTGTAAAACTGTTGTGAGGATATAATGTCTCTTGACCTTTTGACCTCCTTGTAAAATGTAGATTAGGAGGTCTTCTGTTTGCTTAAGAAACCATAGTAAATAATTGTTCACATGTGCTATGTTTTATATTATGGTTATTACAACTAAGACAATGACTCTTCCTTCCCTTCCCCTCCATCCTCTCTGCCTAACTCGTCCTCAGTTGACTGTGCTCTCTGGCAGGGTTCTCAGCATCCTGAAGAGGCCTAATCTTAGGCGAGTTTCTCCCACCCTTCCTTCTCCTTCGCCTTCCCTTTACCATCCCCTCTACTATCTCTACCAAACTTGTCCTTGCCTACTGCCCCTTACTCTAAGTCCTCGCCTCCGGCAGCTATCTCCACACTCTGAAGGGGCCAGTTCCAGGCATGACTCATCCTTCCCTTTCCTATCCCTTACCCCACCTCTCTCCTGCCCCCCTCTCTACCTCCCTGCACTTAATCAAAGGAATTAGTTTACTTGAACTAATAATTTACACTTTTTGTTCTGTCTAAGGTGCTCCCAGATTACACTAGCACTGTGTTAACTTGCCCTTCACAACTGATTTTTTTTTCTAACTTTTCTCCGGGAATGTTGCCCCCATCTTTATCCTCTCCTTCCCCCAACTTGTTTCCCCTGTCTACCCCGCTACCCTCCTTGATGCTCTCCCCACTGGACCTCATTTATTCAATAATTGCTAAATAATCTGCCTCTTAACCGTGATCCATTCCTGCAAGGAGTTGGCTCCAAGGCTACATTAAACTTCTGTACCATGTTCCTTAGACATGCTACTTGTAATTAAATGCATATTCCACAGATATGATTTAGTTAATTGCATGTTATGTTAAAAATTCGACTATATGATTATTTGCGATATTTTTTAACTGTATGTCTTGTTGCAAATGTATTTGAATGTTTCATTTCTTGGCTATGATAAATGTTAAACTGTATGTCTAATTCTTCATCCAATTGTACACCCCCCCGGTCGCACCAGGAGACGAGCAACTTGTTGTTCAGTGTGCCTTCCTGGTGAAACATTTCAATAAATAAATAAATTAGCATGCAAGACCCTTAACCTCTGACATCATTTATTTCATACATTCTATTATTCATCAGAAACTATTGTACAGTGATTATTTTACCTAAAGAAATTATATTTGCTCTCTCTATATTTTTCTATCAGAATTTTATGTCTCTACTTTACCTATGTAAGCACAGTAGGATCTAAAACTTGTTTACCTCCTTGTTAAATACAGAAGGATTATAAGCATCACCATATATATATATATATATATATATATTTTCCTGGTTAGCCAGGTTATAATTATCATATGGTCATGTGCTTATCAGCAAACATGACCTTCTGACCTCTGCATATAAGCCTTCAATATGCATCATGATCTAACTGTCAGCACTGGTACAAATGTGCTGTTTATTCATTTACCTGATGGAATATGAGAACATGTATATGTATTTCTCTTTGTGAACTATTTCACTGGCTATGAGCTGTTTGGCAAAGTGTAACATGCACTAATGGAAAAAAAACTATTGTTTGCACAGATGTTTGCTGAAATATTTATTTATCAACTTCTGATGAAATACCAAGGTACTGAAGGGCATTGTTCCCCATGTTGTCTGCAATGTAGTTTTTTTTTAATCACATATTTTTTTAAATGTTTTAATTCTAAAATTTTTCACAAATAGACCAACGATACATAATAATTTGCCTGAGAACCAGGCCTAAGACAGTAACTGGTTAGGCTAATAGATAACAACAATATCAATATATATATATATATATATATATATATATAAATATGTAACTCAATAACACCCTTAAAGTCCTGGAGCAGTGTCCAAAAGATATAGTCCAGTAGAGTAAATCCATAGGATTTGGCACTTTCACCATAGGATAAGAAAAAACAAAAGTTAATGTGTCATATTTCCTCACACCTCACAGAAGTGAAAGTTATAGGGTGGGAGGCTGAAGCCTGGAAGGGAAAATGCAGGGTGTAATATCATGTTGTCTATTTTATCCAATGCAAGAAATGCCCTCGTGCAGGTTGTGTGGGGGAGACAAGGCAACAACTCCGCACTAAAATGAATTCACAGAGGCATTCTATTAATATTAAGATGACTGACAAACCAGTAGCACAACACTTCTCCCAGGATGGCCACTCAATCTCAGATGTGTCTGTGATGGTCTTAAAAGGACATTTTAACAGTACTCAACAGAGACGGGCTTCTGAAATTAGACTTATTTTACTTCTCAATATGGTGGCAGATGGAATGAACATTGATGTGTGTTATATGACATATTCCACTTAAACTTACACAGACCTTTACTTTAAAAGATGGACATAAATATTTTACTTCTTCAGCAAGCCTATGATTTTGTAAGTTTCCGGTTATCTACATGTTGACTTCTTACCTTAACACTGTGTGTGTGTGTGTGTGTGTGTGTGTGTTGTTGTTGTATGTGTGTGTTTTATGTGTGTTGTGGGGGTTGTGGGTATAGTGTGTGTGTGTGTGTATGTTGTGTTTGTTATGTTTGTTGTGTGTTATGGTTGTGTGGGGTGGTGTGTGTACACATATATGTGTGGGGGGAGTATGGCATGGGGCAATTTTTATGTGGCTAGGACACTTAGTTCTCATATATAGTGTACATTTACTTCCTTCTGCTAGTCAGTGGTTGCATTACACACTGTCACATTTTCAAATCTCTTCATGTTAATCTGCATATCTCATTTACTTGGGGATTCATAAAAGGTGTAATTCCTTTGGGTAAATATTGTTAAGATTGGTGTGAATGATGATGTATTATTACTCTTGTATGTACAGTATATCTCATTCCTACTAGTTATCTTTCCCAAGGGGGGGAGGGGGGTTGGGGGATTTTATTCCTATGAGTTTTCATTTAGATTCCTTAGACTGATTCTGTGCATTTTTGTTATACACTGACTCTGTGTTGAAATCTGCACATATCAGGCTCTTGGTCTCGTTTTCTTGCGGGTCCTTGACAAGTATTTTTATTTGGCACTTATACTTACGAGTGATACTGTTATGCATTAAATCCTGTTACAACACTGAATGCTTTAAAGTTTATATAATGTATTAACTGGTTGAGAGTTTAGTTGGGAAATTATCTCAAGCTAAGTTCTATATTACATTTTGTGTGAAACATTTGCTCACTTTGGGTAAACGTCACTTTAAACCCTCTGTATGCCATATATGTATGCGTAGATATATATATATATATAGATATATATATATATATATATATATATATATACACACACACACACACACACACACACACACACACACAGGCATACGAACTTGCCAGCAAATACAGGTCATATGGTCTATCTAGTCATGTGCATACATACATATATATTTATTTAGTTTTTGTTGACCGGGTAAGATGCGCTAGCCATAGCAATGACTATTTTCAGGCATGACCCGGGAGTTTACAGATACAAAACATTTGACATAACATTTGATTAACAGAGGCAGAAACAGGTACAAAACAGTAAAATACAGTACAGTAAAAGCATAGACAGTAAATACAAAGTAGTCAGCAAAGAAACAGAATACAAATTAATCAACAATAACATTGAGTGAATAAGAGAGCAAATGCAATAATAGAACCATTATGCAGTAATCCTGGTGGAGAAAATGGTATTGTAAAAACAAAAATACCCCGAAATATAATTATAAATAAAGGATAAGGTAGAGACAGGAAATGACTAGGGTGGGGATGCAATAAAAAGGGGAGGAGGCTAGGATAGTATAGAAAGAAGGCAAAAGTAGGGGGATAGGGACTTGGTATACTAAAAGTGCAAGTGGACAACTAGAGGAGTGTACAGCGCTTACCTGAGGTGAGAGGGTGCATAGAACAGGAGAGAGATAAAGGGCTGGGGGGTTTGAAGCAGGAGCATGAACAGGAATCAGCAAGATGATCACGAAGCAATTTCTTGAAGGAGGCATGGGATGGTGCTAACCTTATAGCTAGTGGGAAGGAATTCCAGTAATAGGGGGCATAACAGGAGAAAACACTAGCCCCGTTGGTAGAGTGGTGTTGAGGAATAAGCACAGAGGCATTAGCAGTCAAGCAAAGACCATATTTAGATGGCTGGATGAGAAATAGATCCGCCAGGGGCTTCGGTGTTTGGTTACGGATGACGTTATCTATGACTGAGCCATACGCAAAGTCTCTTGATGCATTCTGAGAAAGCCACCCTAGTTCTGAGTATAGGAGGCAATGGTGTTTCATTTGATATGAGGAGGACACATACCTGCAGATATTGTTGTAGGTGATATCCCACTTCCAGAGAATGGTTTTACTTGCTGAGGCATATACTGCAACTCCATAGGTGACTGACAGAAGGAGTATGCCCCAGGCTATGGCAAGCCTCGCTGATGGTGTGAGCATATAGCTGGAACGACAGGCCATACCAAGTTTTATGTTGGCCAGCTTGCAGGATTGTTGAATATGGAGATCAAAAGTAAGAGCTGGATCGAGTGTGAGACCAAGGTATTTAAATGAAGGTACCACTCCAACAGAAGACCCATTTAAGGTAGTAACTTTGAAACTGGGTTGAGAGAGTTTGAGTTTAGCATTAGAACCAAATAGCATGGCTTGAGTCTTAGATACATTCAACAGAAGTCTGTGGCTGAATAGCCATTGCTGAATCCTTTGAAAGTCAAGGGAAAGTCATTGGTTAACTTCTGTAATGTTTTTAGCACTAGCATAAAGGACAGTATCATTAGCGTATAACAGGGAGGCAGTCTGGAGAAGGTTAGAGGTAATATCGTTTATAAAAATGGAGAAAAGCAACAGACCAAGAATAGAACTTTGTGGCATGTCTATGTTTATGGTCGCAAAATCAGACAAGGTGGAGTTGACTTTAACTTGCTGGGTGCGATCTGATAGGTAGCTGCTAAACCATGCTGTGGCACTGGGTGAGAAACCTAGAGATGTAAGAGTGGCAACAAGGATAGGTTGGTTGACCAGGTCAAACTCTTTAGTCATATCTATAAAAATTGCCCCTGTTAGGAGACCAGAGTCAACAACTGATAGGGTATCAGATGTGAATTTGAGTACTGCAGTAGTGGTGCTATGACCCTTGTGGAAACCATGCTGTGCAGTTGTAAGAAGGTCATATTTCTGAAGAAAGTCTATGGTTTGGGAGGCTACGAGCTTCTCAAGGATTTTGCTGAGGACTGACAATATGGCAATAGGCCTATGGTTGGGAGGGGTTATTGCGGTTACCCTTTTTGAAGACAAGGGTAATTCTGGCTGTCTTCCAGAGAGCAGGAACATAGCTATGACACAGGGAGAGGGTAAAGATCCTAGCTAGACGTGCAGCTATGTAAGGGGCAGCAGGTTTTAGCAGCTTGAGTTCAATATTGTCAGAGCCTGCTGCGGAAAGGTTGGAAATATTATTGAGCAGTCTGAGTACATCCAGACAGGTGACAAACTTGAAATGAAATTTAGGGCCCAGTGGCATTGGGTTGAGCACGTGAGTTTAGTGAAGCTGGGAAGGATAATGTACAAAGGGGAAGGATTGTTGCAGTGGATACCATTAAGAGACATGTCAGTTGGGGTGGGGGCCTGATTTGAACCTAGGAAGCTCTTTATGTGGGACCAGAATTTTTGGGGGTCACTATAAGATTTAGTTAGGAGATCTTTACAGTAGGTGCTCTTTGCCCTTTTAATATCCTTCTTGCAAGAATTTCTGAGTACCCTATAGGATATGAGGTCAGCAGGCAGACCTACCTTTTTGTAGTGGTGCCAACTTTTATCACGCAGTCATAATTTTAAGAGAAGGTCGGACTTAAGCCACCGGGTATGCTTATTTTTAACACGACTGGTAATGAGAGGGCAGTGTTTGTCCTGAGTTTCCAGAAAATGATTCAGGAATAGGTTTAGAGCTGTCTGAAGGCTGTCCGATTTAAACAGAGGAATCCAGTTGATAGAAGCAATATCCTGTAGGAAGGACTGGTGGTCAAGGTGTGCATAGTTACAGAAAGAGATAAATCGAGGCTTTGACGGGGGGGGGCCTGGTCTTGCCCCAAATACAGAAGGTGGGGGAATGATCTGTGATGACATCTGCTAGTATGCCAGAGGAGATTATATTTCCGGGTGGTAGGTCATTATCCAGTCCAGTAGAGTAGTGGAGTTGGAGTGATGGGCAGTTAATGTGGGATCGCTAATAACCTGGTGAAAGTTGAAACTTTGGATCTTGGAAAGTAGTGTAGGTTGGGAGTTATCTTGCCAGTTTATATTGAGATCAGCAAGTAAAAGAACCTCATTTCTCCCCGAGAGGAGAGAGGTTTGATCAAGCAGCTTATCAAGACCTTTTAAGCCACTGGAAGGGGGGTTGTAAGCACAAACAATAAGAAGTTTTTTGGAGCCCAGGGTGAGAAGAACATGTAGAGCTTCACTATGGACTAGGGGAGATGAGCCGATCACGGCGAGATTGAGTTCGTCTTTAAAATAGACAGTTGTACCTCCACCTCTTTTGGGTGCAGGCCTGTCAACTCTCAAGAGGTTGTAGGAAGTTAGCGGGGAGCGAGAGTCTTGGATGGAAGGTTTAAGCCATGTTTCGGTTAGACATACGATATCCGGTTTATATAGGGTAATCCAGGATTCAGATTCAGCAAAATTGTGTAACAGGCTTCTGATGTTATGATGCACCACCGTGAGACCCTTTGCATTCGAGAGGTGACAACTTGCATCATAGGTTGGTCCCATGTTAGAATGCACATCTCCAGAGAGCAGTAGGGCTAATAGGAGGAGATACCAGAGTTTATGACGCAGAAAAGGGCATATGGTATGCAAATTTAAGGGGAAGAATTTTAGCATATAGACAACAATATGGACACAGGGCTTGTGCAACAAAAGTGGAGTAGGGTCACAGTGGAGAGGGGATAAAAGGAGAAGGTTGGAGAATTGGTAGTCATGGGGCAAATAATGTGGGATAGCCGAGTGGGCTTGGGGGATAGATGGCAAGGATAAGTGGAGCAATGCAATTGAGGGCACAAGAAAGTATAGTATGATTGAGTGCTTCATTACTTACTGACCTTGGAAAAGTCAAGTGTAGAAGGTGAGTGTCAGGGGCACCCAGGAGAAAACAGAAGTGAGAGGAACAGAACTATTAGTGGTGAAAGGGATCAAGATATCAGTGAATATTTAAAGAGCGAGGTGAAAAGCAAGGTTTAGTATGACAGGGGAGTGAAAGAAAGAGTGTAATGTACAGGCAGCCAGTGGGAGCTGGGATAGACAGAAAGAGAAGGAGCAGTTGAGTATTTAATGGGGGCCTGGTAGGGGGTGGGGGTGCAGGAGAAAATTCAGCCCGCTTTAGTGGTGCTCAAGGAATTAGCTTTACAAAAAGACAGTCCAGAATTTCAATGTTGAGCCAATGCAGAAAGGCACACCAATCAGGACAGGCTGCTGAGGCAGACCAGACCAATCAGGATCCGCTTGCCAAGCGCCGCACCAGTCAGAGGCCTCGGAGCCTAAAATTCAGAGAGCAGCAGTACCTGTGCAAGAATCCGGGGCTGAGGACCGCAAGGGCGGTCATGAAGTGTCCAGGGAGTTGGGCGGCGGCAACCGGAGGTGGCAAGTGATCCGCTTGGCTTCTGAGAAGTGCCGCTTCTGGTGCTGGCCCCTGGGGATGAGAGGGGAAAAAGCAGATAAATATAGCAGCACAGGGGGTGGCTGGTGGCACCAGTCCGACAACAGGGGTTGGGGAGTTGGCACTTAAGAATAGAAAGGGGCAGAGGTGGAGGTGAGAAGAGGAAGAAAATGAGGAGGGTGGAGACAAGGAGGTGAGAGCATTAGCAGAGGTGGGGGAGGGTTTACAGCCAAAGCTACTGAAAGAGAGGGAAAAATAAAGAAAAAGGCAAGGGGTGGGATGAGATGGCAGAGACAGCAGAGCTTTTGGATTTAGGACTTAGACAGAGACAGAGTAGTAGTGAAAAGAGGATTAGACAGAGCTACAGTAAATGGCAGGGACCGAGTAGAAAGTAGAAGGGCAGATAAGGATAAACGTAATACTGTAAAAACTCTGCAGAGCAGATGAGGATAAACATACTGTAAGACACAGCAGGCAGGGTAAAAAAGCTTAAAAGACTGAAAACATAGTATTACGTTAACAGCCAAAGCAGTACATAAATTAAAAATTCAGCCCGCTTTAGCAGTGCTTAAGGAATTAGCTTTACAAAAAGACAGTCCAGGATTTCAATGCTGAGTCAATGCAGAAAGGCATACCAATCAGGACAGGCTACTGGGGCAGAACAGCCCAATCAGAATCCGCTCATCAAACGCTGCACCAATCAGATGCTTTGGAGCCCAAAATTTAGAGAGTGGCAGTACCTGTGCAAGAATCCAGGGCAGAGGACCACAAGGGAAGTCCGCAGTGTCCAGGGGAGTTGGCGACAGCCATCGGAGACAGATGAATCGCCTGGCTTCTGAGGCAGCTGGCACTGGCCCTGCAAGAATCCAGGGCTGAGGACCGAGAGGGCGGGAAGTGTCCAGGGAGTTGGGCGGTGCACAGAAGTGGCAACTGATATGTGTGTGTGTGTGTGTGTATGTATGTATGTGTGTGTGTATGTGTATATGTGGAGGTATATATATATATATATATATATATATATATGTGTATGTATATATATATATATATATGAGAGAGAGAGAGAATAAAGGATGGGGAAGTGTGTGATATGAGAATTTAATGCACACCCAAGGTGTGGGATGCTTCATAAACCCCGAGGGCTTTGCCCTCAGGGTTTATTAAAGCATCCCACACCAAGGGTGTGCCTTAAATTTTAGTTTTCAACACACTTTCCCATCTTTTATTTTATATAATTGCTGGTCAGCAATTTTTTTTCAGTAAGACTTCTGAAGTCACGTGACACACTGGCAGACCTTATGGAGATGTTGATAAGAAAATTCGAAACTGTTTGGAAAGAAAATGTGATACTGTTCTAGAAGTCCTACATTAAAAGTACGCTTCAGTAGCCTGTAAGTGACTGTTTTTATTTTAGTGCTTCTGAAATGTCATTGTTTGTTAAAGAGCATGCACGCACATACACACAGTCACACACTCACTCACTCACTCTGTCTCAGCCTCCCTACTTCCCCTTGTGTTAGCCTTTTTTTGTTTTTATTTATTGCCATTTCTGCATTTTGTTTTTACTTACAGTTGCAGTCGGGATCCCCCAAGTGACGCATGGAACCGTTGTGGCTTGCACTGGCTCTGTACGACGTGGACAAAGTGCAGGATCAACCGGATACATTGTTATTTTAAATGCAGCAGTAGATATTGAGTAAAATAAAAAAAAAAACAGACAATTTACAACGAGAGATGAGTATGGTGTGTGCTGTGGCAGCTCCTCAGTAACTGAGAGATGGAGCCGCCATGTTTTTGAAATTTTTAAGCCCATCCACAGAGAGAGCAGCGAGCCAATGAGGGAGTGCAAACTTCTGACAGACAAAGCACGTGAATGCCATAATAATCAGTGGGCTATTACGGCAAATATCAACTTGGTCATCCCATTAAAAAAAATTGATGACCGGTAAAAATATATATATATATATAAATGTGTACTTGTTTTTTTTTTATTTGAAATTGCAATTTTTATTATTTCCTTTTTTTCAGAAAATGACAACAGGGTACAGAAAAGAAAAAAGGGGGGAAGGGACACAAGGAGGCATAATACATTCTGGATGACTTAAGACATAAGAACGACATATACGGCCAAAACAGTTGATCAGGCCTTTCCTTAGCTAATACAGTTATTAGGTGACTGTTCTAACTATGACCCGTTAAAAACTCTAAGGTCATCACTCCAAAATCATAAATCCTATACAATCTGGCTCTAAACCTCCAAAATAATGATACATAGCAAAGACAAGAAAGGACCCCCCCCCACCCACTAACCAATTGGGTGAGAAGGACAAACATTTACAAAAACAGAAGACAATACTACACACATATACCCAAACCGCCTTCCCCCCGCTACCCTTCCCCCACATCCCTCCCCAGATCCGTGGTGAGGAGAACCTTTCTAGGATTGTGCTTGGGTCCATTACTCCTGTCTAGGATATCCTGACCCTTCAGGCAGTCCACCGACCGGCCATTACAGGCCCCTTAGTCCAGAGCTTCTCTTGCCAAAATGTCTAAAACAGTTGTTCCCTCTTCAACACTCAAGTATTCGGAAATAGGGAGCCAGCGAGATTTGTGTGTGTCTGGCTTTAACCTTAAATTTGCTGTGATCCTTTCCATTACTTTAATTTGGTTACAACAAGACAACCAGTGCTCTCCACTGGGGGGGGGGGGTTAGAAAGCCACAACCTGGTAATGGCCTTCTGGGCTGCAGCCAATAAGATTGGGAACAGGTAGTTGGCTGTAGGTCCTGTCAGACCTTGTGGGGGCTCCCCTAATAACATATGGCGAGGGTGGTCAAAAATCGCCACCTGGAAGATCTGTTTCAGTCCACGATTGATACCCTCCCAGTAACTTTTAATTATCGGACATCCCCAAAAAATATGTTCATGCGTTCCCACCTGCCCACAACCCCTCCAGCAATCCTCTGAGTGAATCTGGCCAAAATGCTTGGTAAGCACTGGTGTCCTAAAAAATCTTGTAAGTACTTTCCACCTAAATTCCCTCCATGAGGGTGAAGCCGAAGTTCTGTGCGCCACCCTCCAAATTACCTCTCACCTTACCTCCCCTTTTCTCAAACCCAGTTCCTTTTCCCAGAGTGTCTGAATCCTCTGTTTGGGTTTCGAATCTACTGACTCTCCTGCCGCATAGATCTTAGAATTCAAGTGGGTTGCCCGGGGTGAGCCCCTTTACAACTCTATGAGAAAATCAGTGAGGGGTCACTACCTCCAGCCCTCTTCTCCCGTATCCGCCCCTCTTCCGCATTTAAATAATGTCTGATTTGCAAATAGGCAAAAAAAAAAAAATCAGACGAGGGAATTTTAAACTCTTGTTGAATCTGTGCAAAACTTTTCAGAATGTCTCCACTAAATAGTTACGCAAAAGTGCTCAGTCCCTGCCTCCGCCATTTCATGAACACTTGGTTTTCTGACCCTAGTTTGAACTCAGGCCTTTCCAGAATTTTCCCCTGCCTTAACACCAGTATCTGGGCCTGAGCCCCTGACTTTCACCATTTGTAACCAGAGCGTGATTAGTGTTTTAAGCCCAGGGTTAGGTAGGCCATAGACTACCCTAGGGTTCCTATTGTTGTAAAGAATTGATGAGATGGTATACGGGTACAGAAGCTGTAAGTCCATTTTGGCCCAACTCTGCACTGGCGCTGGAGATGAATAAACTGCCAAGTATTGCAATTGGGCCGCTCTGAAATACCTCTTAAAGTCTGGGACACCCAGACCTCCCCTCCCTTTAGGTAATTTCAACAGGGCCAGCTCAACCTAGACTTCTTTCCCGCCCAAATAAAATTACTTATCAATTTTAGTATATCTGCCCAAAATTTTGTTGGGGGACTTAGGGGGATAGCGTCGAACAAGAACAACATCCTTGGAAGGACATTCATTCTTACTGACTCCACCCTACCAGAAATACTAAGTGGTAAGGCAGCCCATCTAGCACAGTCTTCCCTCACACATTCCAACAATTTCAGATAATTCACCTTAAACAGTTTGCCTAAGTCTCTCGGAATATATATTCCCAGGTATCGGAAATTGGTAGTATTCCACCTTAAGTCCGTCATATTCCTAACCTGGAGTGGGATTTCCGCTCCTAAAGAGACCAACTCTGATTTGGATTCATTAATCTTAAACCCTGATATAGAGCCAAACTCCCTCAGCATGTTCATCGTGATTGGTAGGGAATGTTGAGGGTCACCTAGATATAGGAGGGTGTCATCCACATACAAAGATATGCGATTGTCAACCCCACCCACTGTAATCCCCTTAATGCCCTCATGGGACCGAAAAGCTCCGGCCAGCGGCTCCATACTTAAGGCAAAAAGAAGGGATGAGAGAGGGCAACCCTGCCGCATTCCCCTTCTAATAGAAAAGAGTTGGGAGAATAGTCCATTCAATCTGACCATGGCTGAGGGATTAGAATATAAGGTGCCCACCCATGCTTGAAATTTGGGGCCGAATCCAAATTTCTTAAGAACTTCACCGAGATATCCCCACTCAAGGCAATCAAAAGCCTTTTCCGTGTCTAACATAATCACTACCACTTGCTGTTTCCTCCCCCCGGACTGGACGTGTGCCATTACCGTAAGTAACTGCCTGATATTATCGTGGAGATGCCTACCTGGCATGAAGCCTGACTGGTCCAGATGGATCAGCTGAGTCACCACCGTCTGAAGCCTGTTTGCTATCATCCTGGTAAAGTGTACTTTTTTTTTTTTTATTTATGTCTAGGATTACAAGTACCTTTGAGCCAAGACTCTTTTACAAAGGTTCCTCGTCATGGACAAGATAACACAGAGGTACATAGTGGAGCAAAAATGCAATAAGAAAATAAAAAGCAAGTGCAGGTTTAGTGTAGATTTAATAGACTTAAATACAGTTTTATAAGAATACACACAGGAATAGCCTGCCAGAGCAGTTGTCAAGTAGAGCAAAGGTGCATGAGGAGTAGTGGGGAGAAAGGTTGAATGCGGGGAGGGGGATGGTGGAGGGGAGTGGAGGGAGAGGAAGGAGGGGGAGGTGAAAAGGGGGGACACCGCAGATTGGGCTGCTGGATGGGCTGAGGGTGTCCAGCTAAGTATGATAGTTGCAGGTGCTGGAGGCAGAGAGGTGGAGACAGAGCTTTGATCTGAATTGACCAAGAGTGGGAGCGGAGGAGATTTCAGTTTTTAAGGCTATTCCACTAACAAGGAGCTCAATAGGCAAATGAGCACTGACCCAAGGAGGTTCTGCAGAATGGGACCAAGAGGCAATGAGATTCTGAGCCTCTTGTGTGATGAGGGTTACTACTAGGGCTGAGGAGAGATAGGACCCCAGTGGGTGCCAGGCTCATAGTGGTCTTCTTAGCCATGGTGCAGGTTTGGTATTTTATGCGATTAGAGAGTTGCAGCCAGCCAGATTGAGCGTTGAGGTCACAGGTGTGGGTTAGGCAGTGGGTTCCAGTAATAAAATGACAAACTTCGTTGAGCGAGGTAGAGATACGTCTGAGGGCAGTATGGGTGGCCGAGCCATAAATGATGAGGCCATAGTGGATGATGGAGACAATTGAGCTTTGCACAGCAAGGCGCAAGGCAGCAGGAGTTAAGCTGGACCTATGCCTGTAGAGAAGGCCAAGACGCATGTTGGCAGCCTTAGCGACATTGTCAATGTGGGACACGTCGGACAGGTTAGTTTCTATGGTGATCCCTAAGTATTTGAAGGTAAGAACCTGTTCGAGGACTGACCCATGATAGTTTGATATGATCGGGGGGGTGTACTGTGTTTACTGTGGGAGTTACGGAAAAGTATAGTCTTGTTTTTTTTTGTAGTTGAGAATAAGTCTGAGTACTGAACCATTTTTCCACTCTTGAGAAGCCAAGTTGGAGGTTTTGTTGCAGGGAGTGCTGGTCCTTATGGGAGGAGAGAATAACGGTGGCGTCTGCGTAGAGGATAATTTGTCTGGGGCAGAATTTAGGGAGGTTGTTCAAAAAGAGGGAAAAGAGAAGCGGTCCCACTATGGAGCCCTGGGGGACTCTCGAGTGGACTGCTAGTGGGTTGGAGAGAGTGCCTGCAATCTTTACTTGTTGTGATCTGTTTGACAGGTAGCTTTGGAACCATGCAGTAGAGTCTGGTGAGAGCCCTGAGGCTGAGAGCTGGTTCAGAAGCAGGCTGTGGTGGACGGTATCAAAAACCTTTGTTAAATCGATGAAGCCCGCCCCGGTATGGTGGCCATTGTCCAGGGAACTGTGGATTGCTGCTGTAAATTCTATAAGGGTGGATGTGGTACTGTGCCCTTTCCTAAAACCATTTTGCTGAGGACAAAGGATGTCATGGTTGTCCAGATAGTCGGTGAGTTGGTCGGCAACAATGCGTTCAAGTTCCTTTAGGGTGGGGTAGTATGGAGATTGGTCGGTAATTTCCATGGTAGGTCTTGTCCCTGTTCTTGTGTACGGGGGTGACAATGGCAGATTTCCATAAGTCAGGGAAATGTCCAAGGCAGAGGGAGAGGTTTAGGATCTTGGTGAGAGGTCTGATGACTTCGTCGAGTGTGAGGGACAGTAGTTTAAGGTCTAATGTGTCCCTGCTAAACCTTGTGTTGGCAATGGCCTTGCAGATGTATTTGCAAGCTTCATGCAGCTTGACTGATTTGAAATACAAGGGTGGGTAAGGAGTAGGGTGGGGAGCATTGCAAGTGTTGGATTCAGTGAAGAAGTCGGGGGGGGAGAACGGAGCTGAGGTCTGTGAAAGCAGAATTGAAGGTATTGGCGATAGTTGCTGGGTCAAGTGTGATAGTACCATCGATGCTAAGCATAGTTGGGGAGGTTTTTGTCTGTTTACTGGTCACTTCTTTGATGTTGTTCCAGAAGGCTCTACCATTACCCCAAGTGTTAGTGAGGACTTCCCTATGGTAGTTGATTTTGTGTAGTTTAATGGTCTTGGTGCAATCATTCCGTGCACGCTTGTAGTTCTGGATGGCCGTTGGCAATCCAGAGTCACGGACCAAGAGCCAGAGGCGGTCCCTTGATTTTAGCCATGCAATTAGGTCAGTAGTAAGTCAGGGGCTGCAAAAGGACTTAATTTTGCGCTTCTTGTAGGGGGCGTAGATATTGCAGGCTTCGTTGAAGATGGAGATGAAAGAGTCCAAGGTTGTATTGATGTCTTTTGCCTTGAAGATTGGTGCCCAGTCAAGGTTCCTGAGATGAGATTTGAGGAGATTCAGGTTACCACGAGGCAGGATTCTACCAGTGATGACTGATGGAGGGGTTTGTGGAATTTGTTGCACCACTCACAGGTAACAGGAGAGTTATCACTGAGGGCATCCGGAAGGATGGAGATATTGGAGAGTCGGGTGGGGTGGGGTGGTTGGATAAAATCCAGTCAAGTAAAGAGCTGCTACGAGTTCTGTAGTTGTGCCTGGTGGGGGAGTCGACCATTTGCGCGAGGTGAACAGAGGAAATGGCATCCTTGAGGCCTCCATGATCAGGGGCAAGCCAGTTTATGTTAAAATCCCAGAGCATGATTAACCCAGAGTCAGGTGGCTGCATTCAGGTGAAATCCAGAACAGCGTTTAGGTCTTTCACTTGGTCTTTGGGGGGGATGTAGACTGCAGCAACTTAAGTACTTTGCCATGGGCTCCAAGTATGATGCGGATTGGGAGAATTTGTGCCAGTGAGTCTGTGGGTGGGGCAGTTATGGGGTGGCCCCAGAGGGAGTCTTAAAGGTATAAAGCACAGCCCCCATCTCTTTTTGCCTGCCGATTCATCCTGAAAACAGTGTAACCAGGCAGAGCAATTGCGTAGTCAGGAATCGTGGGTGTGAGCCAGGTTTCGACAATTGAGATGACATCAGGCTTATGAAGGTTTGCGAATACTTGTAAGGCATCAAGCTTGGGAAGGAGACTACAAATGTTTAAGGATGCAAGGGAGAGGACTCCAGTGTGTTTTAAATTCTTTGAAGGCCCATTGGTTGGGGGGCCAGGCTTAGGGTGAATGTTACCTGGCAGAAGTAGCAGAAGGAGTAGAAGTTTCAGAGAAGACAATCGGAGGGCCCTGATGGAGAGTTTACAAGACCTCACAGTGCTTTTTGTCCGAGTGAGCTGCAGATGTTTCTCCCAGAAAGGCGTCATAAGTTGCATTGGGGGAGTGAAGGTAGGGGGTCACCGAGACCGTGTGTGGATGATCCTGCGAGTTGCCCCTTAAGGCAAAAGTAGGGGGCAGAGGTGTGGGAAGGGGGAAAGGAGCAGGTGCCTGTGGGGTTGTGGGTAGTGTCAAACTAGTAATTGGACAGAGGGGAGGGGAAGCAGGCCTCAGGGAGGTAGTAGAGAGGAAAGAGTGACAGGAGAATTAGTAACCGAGGAAGCATAGTGGTGAGGTGATAGGGCATATCAGCAACCATGGGTATGTGGCACAGAAAGAAAGAAGGGGAGCACTTAAGAAAGAGGGAAGAGATAAGGAGTGAGACACAGTAGTAGGGAAGAGAAAGAGAGAGAGTGGTGGGAGGTCAAGCAGAAGTAGGAGTGGTAGGGGTGAGAGTAGAAGAGTATGTGTGTATATGTATATATATATATACATACAAATATATATATATATATATCTGTGTATGTATATGTATATATGTGTGTATGTATTTATGTGTACTGTATATGTGTGTATGTTTATGTCAAAGGGTGTGGGTGCAATGATAGACACTGAGACCACAGTAAGGTGGCAAGGCTTAATGTTACCAAGCCAAATCTTTTATTAAGTAGAGACAAGTAAATAACCAAATAAAACTTGGAAACTTGCAACGCCAAAATAAATACAAAAGATAAAAAAAACAAAAACAATACTCCAGTCTTCCAAGGACTATTCCAGCAATGAGCCGTCCTGGATTCAAAGAGATTCTTAGTCTGAAGCGGTGCAGACTTAACACTTTGGACCAGCACCTACTGATCCTCCAACAAAAATCTGAATGTTCCACAGGATGAGTTCCCTTTATACTAGGAACCCATCAGGTGACCACATCAGACTCGGCCCCTTTTAAACCGTAATTTTTTTTAAATATACCTTTCTTTTGTTAGGTCAAAAGTGTGCACACATTACTTTACATATTTATACATCTAACATATTCCTAGAATCAAAAAGAAGTAAGCCTGAACAATTTTAACATCATTATCTCTGGACTAGCCCCACCCTACACTTACACACAGCATAAAAATAGAGTGGAGAAGCATGGCTGACTCCTAGCAGAACATAGCAGGGATCTATACAGGTCTCAAACAGACCCACCTCTGTTACCAAGCTTGGATTTCTCATTATTTGGGTAAGAACTGCTTACTTCATGTATTAGAAATGAGACCAAACACTTGTTACTAAGGCAGGAGACTTTTACACATTTTCTCAACGTGTTTGAACTTCTGTTTGAAATTGTTGTCTGAATTTCTAACTTGAACTAGTAAAGAGGGCAGGGCAAGGCTAGCAAGTAGCACACACAGCAGTTGTTACATGGCTCACTCAGCCTCAGTCACAATATATTAATTTACATTATTAAAGAAAATACTTAATGCTGCATTCGTTTGTTTATTAGCATTGCTATGAAAAGCATTGGACTTAGCAGCAAAACCTTTTTTGGATTTGACAACCAACCTAGTCTGTTACTAAACTGTTAGTGCACTACATCTTATACCTTTCTTCTTTATAGAAACAAGAAAGAATATAAACAAACAGGAAAAACAAAAACAAAATAGCAGCAGACATTCCTGTGCCTCAATAAATAAATGTTTTAAGGCTGCAGACTGCTGCACCAGCATTATTTATGGTTTGTTGCTTTTGGGGGGGGGGGTCGAGCACCACAGTTCCACACCTGCAGAAAGACAGTAAAGGATTTAGCAAGAAAGGAGACATCCCATTCCAGGTGGCCAGTCTGAAATAAGGAACGAGGGATAGAACAGAAAGAAAAAGAATAGCATGGTCACACACATATGCTACTGCAGTAGGCTTCATACATACAAAGAGAGCAGAATTATGGAAGGGTACTAGTGCTCTCTCACAGTTTAATTTGGGGCTTGTTTTCAAGTTGAAGTTAGATCTCATTTCAGTATTTTGTCTCTCATTGTTCTTTAAAACTCAAGGACACTTGCAATATAAGTTGTAAGCTCATCTTACATGTATTAAAGAGAATACTATCCCAAAGTTTTGTATCACCAGAATGCTTTCTTGAAGCATACTGAGGCATTTTAAAATTTATGTGATAAGAACTCTCTGTTTGTTGATAATTCTTGATAACCTTTGCCCTTCTGAGGCTTCTCAGCTAAAAGCATACTGGTGTTAATTAGCTTCTCTGACGTAATCTTCTGTTATGTTTTAAATGTATATGTTAAACCAATGAGAATTATTTCTGTTTTTTCAACATTACCTGGTGTTAATAATATGGGATTTTCAAAATAACTGCCGTAAAGCTTCTGAAGAAGGACCTGGTTGGTCTGAAAGCTAGAGCACTTTGTTCTTTTTTTGTGCAACATCTATGTTGGTCCAATAAAAGGTATCAAATCATTTGTTTCTGGATCTGTTCTTAAAAGGACCAATACGGCAACTACACCATTCTTCTGTCATTACAGCAACAGGAAGATGACCAAAACCAAGGATAAATATGATCAACGGTTAAACATATGAATGGGGCGAGGGAGGTTATGGGCAAAAACAAGGGGAAGGCACTTTGGCTGGGTGCACAGGGAATGGAGGGGACATCTATGGTGCAAATGGGGGTGGTGGCCTGGTGTTTTGAGCCAGCTGTTCCATGGCATTTGCAATCCTGGCAGAAGCCTCTGCAACGCTGTGCAAATACTCCTTATGGACCGACAGCAACTGCATGATGACCCTTTGCTGGTGAATCTCGTGTCGGAGCTGTTCATTGCGAACCTCTGCCATCTCAAGGTGATGTGTGTATCCCAGTCACCTATGAGGAAAAAGACAATAATGTACAGAATGTGAGCAGACACTGTGGACCAATAAGGGTCAGCTAGCATACATAACTATGTCCCACCACCCCACCCCACCCCACCCCACCCCTGAGGCACGAACACAACTATGACACATGTGAGATATGGGTGGCACGGCTGCCCTGAAGACTATAGACACACCAACACGGCCTTGCAGGTGGATATGGCCATGAGTCACATATGTGCTGCAGTGCCCATGGGGGAACAGGTCAGTGGATGCTTAAACTGAGCAAAGTCCACGGACGCTTTACATGGGTTGGATCCATGTGTGCTGTGCCCGATGTGTAGGTAGTCACAATGCACATCACATGTGGAACACAGTGGCACAATGACATTGCAAGGTGCACCGGTAGCAGGAGAACATGAACAGGATGCACTGAACCCCCACAACCACCCCAGAGTGATGCAGTCACTTAAGGACAGCCCAGGCCTAGGGCATCGGTGAATCACGGTGTTAGTGATGGAGAAAGTCATCCACCCATGGTATCCTGCTGTCAACTGCTGCAGTACACATTGCCAAAGATGGCAGAATGCAGTCGTGTACAATGGCATATATGGAATAAATAGAGTGCATATGTATGTGCACCCAAAACAGCAATGAGCAGGTGAATAGTGGATATTAAAATATAGTGAACAACAATACACAGAATGCAGAACAGGTCTGTGTACCAGCACAGCACCCCTGTGGGGTGGCCAGTGGCACAGGAGTGGCATATGTCCCCTGATGAAAGAGGCCCAGAGGCAAACATGTGGTGGTACAGCCACAAAAGACAGGATGGCAGTCATCGCTGTGGAAACATGATGCAGGCACACATGTGGGACATGGACATCCATTGCACAGGAGGCCAGATGCCAGGGTGCAGAAGTGGGACAGGTGGGCCATACACCAATGTTGCATCAGGGCAACAATGGGGAGTGCAGCATACAGGGTACCTGAAGAGCACTGGCCAGGCATACATGGGCCACCATGATACAGTGATGTAGAGTGGACACGCCCAAAATGGGCAACACAGTGGCCATCCCGCTGGTGCAGCAACAAGGTATCCACTTGCGATGCCGATGCCGGTTGCCAGGGAGGGGAGGATGGAGCATCCCAGGGACTGCTCTCCTCCTTTGGGGAGAGGGTTGGGAGTGTGTTCCATGCATGGTCATCCCCTAGTGGAGGCCTGTAGATCGAACGGCTGCCGACGCCATCGAGTAGAGGGGTAGGCTGACAATACATCCTCGCATGTCATGCCCCTTGGGGATATAGCAGCATAAAATCATTGCCAGTGTCCCTCCATGATGCCCCAACTCGCTGACTCCACGCCACCCGCCATGAGTCCTGACTGGTGACATAGCCGCTGCAGTCTGTTGGTTCGGCCAGCTCCATGGTCCCGCCTTGGGGGGGTAAGCCAGTGGGCTCTTCCAGTGGTTGTCTGCCAATGGGACTCTGAATGTGTTCCATGGAGCTGCCCAGCCTGATGGCCCCATCCAGAAGGGGTAAGCCTGGATCGATCACCACTTCAATAAGTCTGGGGGGATGGGTGGCAGTTCGGTGGGTTGGGGGCAGAGCCTTGCTATATGGCAACACAAAAAACAACACACAAAAAAAGGCAACACAGTGTATGCCACTGGCCTGCAGGGCAACAACCATGGAGCCCTGTTGGAGCATGGCACATTTCACCAGAAGGGTGCATGCAGCACAACAATGCAACCCACAGCAGTGACACCTGAGTGTTACTGTAACCCCTGCAGCAGGCGCAGTGGGATGCTGACCCTCGTCCACCAGTGTGCCCAATGCCCATCACCCAGGACACAGGGCATAGTCTCCAGCAGCACAAAACAGGCCAGTGTGTCCCAGGATCATGGTACCCATGGCAGACTACACAATGGCTGAAACACACCAGTGGGTGACATGGACTGCCAGTCCAATGACTGCCAACCATGCATACAGCATACTACGATACACAGCCATACAGATGGAGCTGCAACCAACATTGTGTGTGGATGACAACCATGTCAACTGCAACATCAGAATTGGTGAAAACTCCAGCCATGAAAACTATCACCCCCATCTCCCTTCTCCCCTCTCTTGCAAAGCTCCAAGAATCACTATTCTACGCCAGGGTCTCCGAATTCCTTACCATCTCCAACATCCTCTCCCCACTCCAGGCTGGTTTCAGGAAGAATCACTCAACCATGTCCTCCTTACTGCATGTGACAGGCACCATTCTTTCTGGCATGGACCAGGGTCACATCACCACTGCCAGTTTTATCAATTTGGAAAAAGCATTTGATTCAGTATACCACCCCCTCCTGCTCCACGCAATTGGCTTAGCTACTCCAGTAGTAAACTTGTTCAGCTTCTACCTAATGAACCGGTGTCAGTCTGTTCAAGTAGGCTCCACCCTATCTTCTCCCCTCCCAATCCTTGCCGGAGTCCCCCAAGGCTCCGTACTTGGCCCTGTCTTATTCTCCCTATTTATTAATGACCTCCCCTCAGTTTTCTCGCATGCACAAATCCATATGTACACAAATGACACAATCATCTATAGTACAAGATCCTCAACCGTTGATGAGTAGACCCCCCCACAAAAAGTGATTTCAACAGCATGCTAAATTGATTCCAGACAAACAACCTGTGAGTAAATAAGAAGAAAACTGTCTCCAGGACCTTTGGGTCAAGGCAGAAACTTAACTATGCTGCCCTCTTCCCCTGTCTTTTCCACCTCTGATGATTTCCCCTTCGAAAATGTTTCTGCATACAAATACCTCAGCGTATGGCAAGACAATAAACTTGATTTTTCAGTCCATACTGACACATTGCATGCCAAGTTCCACCCAAACTAGGTGTAATGTACTGCAGTAAGGATTGCCTTCCTCTTTTAGTGCATCCAGAACTGGTCACTAAAACCATCTTCCCCATGCTGGGTTATGTGGACATTGTCTACAGCACAGCTGCCACCTCTTCCCTTGCCAGACTTGACACCCTCCTTAATTCCTTTTGTCATTTTGCCACTGACTCCACAGTCTGCACTCACCACTGCTCTCACTACTCTTCACTTTCTATCCCCCCCCCACTGCCGTTGGATGTACTCCTTAGCTTTTATTGCCAAATACTAGTTTGGTTTACTACCTTCCTTTCTCTCCATACTCCTATCCCCAGACAGCCCCTCCCCCTACTCCCTGCGCTCCAGGGTGACCCACTCTTTCTCCCTTTCTCGCCCTCATTCCAAGGCAGGCCAGTCTGCTTTCTCCTTCCCTCTACCCTCTCTTTGGAACCAGCTCTCACTTGCTCTTCAGCTAGCCACCTCACTGCTGACTTTCAAGCACCTGCTCTGTTTTGAACCCGCAGCTTCATGCCACTGCCCCTAGCCTCTCCCCATTATTTAGCTCTAGCAAATCTGGTACCCTGACCTTTCTTTGTTTCTGCTTTTGCCTACTTCAGCTGTATTTTGCACAGTTGTATTTTATGAACTGCACTCCTGAACTTGTACTCTGGCAGTATCCTTACTGGCAGTATCCTTACTGTTTTGTTATTGTGCAACACTCTTGTTACTGCACATTTGTACTTATGAACTGCTTTTCAGTATATTGTACTCTGACTGTATTATTATATGTTGTTTATTATGCAACATTTCTTTTTGTATATTGTTCCTCCTGTTACCCCCTTCCCCCAGGTTGCACCTGTAAATGAGCCCTGGCTCAGTGTGACTTTCCCAGTTACCCAAGTTTAATTAAATAAATAAAATAAATAAATAAAGAGAAGGGGCAGGCAACACAGCAGGAGTAGGACAGGTATGAGGTGTATAACCAAGGAACAAGGGAGAATACAATGGTGGAGAGGCCAGCAGCCACTACACCGGGGCAGCACCACACATAGCAATGTGTCAACCACAGCCAGGGATGGAAGTATAATACCTGGCATTGGGGAAACCCTGTGTGTGGCCATGTAACACAAGTAGCATGGCTGGCCTGCAATGGATCCTGCAGGATGCCAGGCCACAGTGCATGGGCATCCACATGCCAGGGTAATGTAGCAGGCAGTGAATGGGCCACGTGTGTGATGTGTACACCACAGGCCTTCAGGGATGCACACACCATAAGTTGCATGGCTGCGCAGGTCACACATGTGTCCATGCCATGTGGCCCACAATGGTGGATGTACACTGTGCAGCAATGTGCCGAGAAATATGGGCATATGCACAGCAACCGGGTGTCCCAGGACCAACCTCACAGGCATAGGCACCCTGTGGACAGGAATAACAATGTGCAGAGCATATGGGTGGTGTGCCAATACATGCCAGGACAGACTGCCCAAAATAGCAGCATATGCGACATGGGCAGGGGTTAGTGCCTGGTGTGGGACTAGAACTCACAACCTTTCGATTTTACGGCCTCAGAGATAAGTGTGCAACCTGCTGAGCCACTGACACTGATATAAGGTGACTGCAACAATAAAGCATGCTTACATACCATGGCCCTATGAGCTGTGCTTGATGGTCCTGCTTGATGTCCTGGGCTCTGGTCCCCCTCCTGCCGGTCCCTGGTTTCAGGTCCCTGCTGCAGTCCCCTGGCAGTGCGATCTGCAGAGTGTAGGAAAAATTACAATGTGATTAATGTCATGGACAACAGTTTTCCCCCCTCCGGCTATGGTCCACGTCACAGTTGCAGCACACAAATGTCAAATGCCACAAAGCTGGGATCATACTGTTGATGATGCCCTACAACAGTGGAATGTCTAGGACCCAACAACACCGCTGTAGACACCCACCGTACTATACAGCAATGGACACAACTAGGATCCAATTAGTGACAGACGTGCCTGGAGCCTGACCAAAGGACAGATCATGATCACAACAGGCGCCCATCCCTGATGCCCAGGAACATGCAGCACTGTAATCCCTAGGATGTTCCAAGCCCCAGCAGGCCCATGCTGAGATGTCACACTAGTCACTCAGCCGAAGCAACATACAACGATGGTCAACAAGCTTTGGAAACACAATGTACATGTGTACAAATTATGTGCCCGTACATAAGCAGCCCGTAGCACCATGACTGAGGTCATGCCACTTGCCAGGACTATCCGTCCCTGTCAGGAATTGCCTACATGCCCAGCATACTGAACAGACATTGCCAACATGGCAGGAACGCACATACCCCCAACCAGTGGTAGTATAGCATACCGACATCTGGGTCCAGACATGGATAGGCCTGTTGAAGGAGCACTACAACAACACAGACCAGGGCACATGACATGACAGAATCATGCTGTAGAAACCCCAGCAACATAGCAGATATAGTATACACAGAGCCCGTTTAATTCATGATATTTTTATATACCCCATGAAGTCCATTTCTGGAAGGTTATGTTATTCCTTGTAGTTACTGGCAATTTATTTATTTATTGGATTCTCAGATTAAGACCTTTGAGCTAGCAAGCTCGTTTACAAAGGTTCCATGTCAAAAAATGGTATAGACAAAATATAAATAGACAGTTAACAGTTAACAAATATAAGCAGTATACAATTACAAATTCTGGCAAAGAAGATTGCAAATCATCAAGTACGTACAAACAACTAGTAGGAGATACAGGATATATAAACTGACACCCACGTTCAAGTTATACCAATGGAGGGATTGGTGGGAGTAGTTTGTAGTGGAGCCTAAAGCTGCTGAGGCCAGAGGAGCATGGATAGGTTGGGACTCATGCGTGCGAATAGTTTTGAAGTTAGAGAGAAAGAAGATAGTAAACAGAGATTACAAGGGTGAGGGTGTGAGCAGTAGAGAAATCCACCTAGAGGTTTTGTAGTTGAGGGCTAATGGTGAGGATTGGATAGATTTATTGGGTGATAAGGGGTGAGGGGGTGACAGAAATATGTGAGGGGGGCCCCTGAGAAGTATGTGAGGGGGAGCCCCAGAGGGTTATAGTTGCAGGTGTAAGAGGAGGGGATGGTTAGGGTGGGAGAGGGGTAGAGAAAGAAAAGTTAGAGGGTCAGAATAAATAACTGAAGAGAATAAATTATCAGTGCATGTTTTTACATGTAGGTTCATAACACAACCCTAAATGACCCCAAACAGACTATCACATTTCTAGAATACCACAATGTATTAGGCATCAGTGTACTATGGTCATGAAAGCTGTTGTGAATCAGACAATACCACCACCTCTTCCTTGCAGACGATCACTGTGGTATCAATAGAGTCTATACAATGACTGCTGCAAGCCTTTATGCAGTTGGTGCCACACGACAGAAATGCAAACTGTAGATTGCAACATTGGTGTGTTATACTATTAAGTCTGTTTACAACCTTATATCTACTGTGTTTCATGTTATGTCCTATGTAATAAAACACGTGGCTCCATGTATATCCCATAGTAACCCACAAAGTACTATGAACAAATGAAGATGTATGCACCTATATATCTGGAACATATGTGACGTGTAAAGCACACCCAATTAAGGGTTGCAGCCCCCAGATAGCCCAATAATGTACACTAGGCCTAACAAACAGCACAGTGCAAGCCACACAATGGTAATACAACTTATAACAGAGAGCAGTCCATACTACAGCATGTCTGTTCTGTGTGTCAGTACACCTTGCGCAACCTAAGGCTAATAATCTGCTACTTGTTGTCCACATCGAATGCATACTAGGCGCAGTACCATGCTATGACTGATCACTGCACAACATGTGGGGGGGGGTCATGACAGTGCCTGACCCCACAGCCACCAGGATGAGTACCTAAGCAACCCACCTGTCCCATGGCTCCTCTGCCTATGCAACCGAACCTCTGCCACATGCATCAGGGACAAGACATATAGACATCATTGCGAATGTACCAACAGCATGAACCCATCCCACACATTGGTGATTGGCAATCAGACAGCTGACAGAATATGATGAATAGCATAACATGGGCAATCTGACTGAAATACAGGTCTGTAACCATATGTTATGCCAGTAAGACCTGCTGACAATCCCCACTGTCCGGCCACATACACACATATCATACATGGGGCAGGATATAATGAGAGGCACCAGCAGGGACATCCCTGAATAGCAGGGGCAGATGTGGGGCATGGGGATAAGTGCCACAGAGTACAGTACATGTACTTGCACGTCTGGTCACAGTGTGTGTAATGCCCCCCTGTAGCAGGGTTGGGATTAGGATACACAAAACTAGGCAGACATCAACTCAGGTGCATAAAAAATGCCGAAAGGCATTTATCATTTTATTTCAAAATCAGATAAAATAAATTATACAGAAAACAAGAAAACAATAGATTAGTCAAAATAAATCAGATAACTGTTTTCCTTCACAGTATTTATGGCTTCACTTCAGCCTATAATGAATCTTCAAATCAGGATGAACAAACAGTGTGAGAGCACACACTAGTAGGAGGTCTTTCACTTTCCTCAGTCAGTATCCCACTGACTGCCCTATCTACCCTATCTAAAAAAACTAGCACTCAGGTAGGGATGTTATAGCCTTCCTATGGGTCATCTAACTTTCTTCTTTGGTTCCTGTTTTATTTTATATAAAGCTAAGGAACCAAGTAATGATTATTTAGACATACCCAAAACCTGACAGGCAAAGAAAGAGCTCATTAGGGTTATTTCAACCCTATTCTAAACACCAAAATTTTCCATTCTGTTTTGATTGACAGGTGTAGCACTATACATCCTTACACTAGGGGCCGCTGCTGCCCTAAAGGGCTCAGTACCAAAGAAGGCTTCCCTTTCGAATGAGTGGAATGCCCACTTGTTAGTGCAGCTAGGCCCTGTGAAAATAATGCTATGCTGGTACCTTTCCTGGTAAGAGCAACAATATTTCATTACAACCTTTGTCTTACTTTATCTCCTGTACTATTTTAAAACATATTCACTTCTGTTATTGAACCCATAATCATTCATGGGGTTCCTTTATTTGAGCTGAGGGTATTTATAGAGACATGCAGCATCTCTTTTATCTGTTTATGCAGGCAGCATTTATTTATCTTATCTTTGTCCTCTATTTTATTTATTTCTTAACTGAGGGCAGTAGTTATTTATTTATTTATTTATTTGAAGTATCGGATTTACAACCTTTGAGCCATCGGCTCATTTACAAAGGTACCTCGTCACATGGAGGACAGAAAAGAAAAACAGCGAGGGTACATTTACAATGCAATAGCCATCATGTATAGGTTACAGACATTGTTTACAAACATTATATACAGTTTTGGATACAGATATTTACATAAGCACAGCAAAACATTGTTACCATGAGAGAGCATCCGTTACAGTATAATCCATCTTATTCATGAGCCAGAGGTGGATTAGACATTGTCGTAAGTGGTAGCTGTCCATAAATGGACTTTGCCAGAGGTTTGGGCCGTAGAGAGCACGAGAGCGCAGGCTAGTTGCAGTTACAGGAGCGGACATTAAGGAGGTGGTTGCGGAGAGCGACTTTGAAAGGGGCAATCTTGGGTGTTCTGGTGATGGTGGCTGGGAGTGCATTAAACCAGACAGGGGCCCTGTAGTGGAAGGATCTCTAGGCAAGGGAGGTTTTTACCCTGGGCACCGCCAGTATAGCTTTGTCCAAGTTGTGGGTGGAGATAGAGGGGGTGGCAAGTTGAGAGAGGCGGTGACCCCAGGAGGGGAATGACCACACAGAATTTTCTTGGTCAGTAGGCAGGTCTGGGAGTGGAGTCTTTCATTGAAATTGAGGAGATTGGCAATGAAATAGAGGGAGCAGGTGTGTGTGAGCCTTGGGGCACCAGTTAGGAGCCTGCAGGCCTTGTTGAGGGAGATTTGAATTTTCTGGAGTACAGAATTATCTGCTGCACCATACACAAGGAGCCCATAGTCCACTAGGGACAGTATAAAGGAAGTAATGGCAAGCCTAAGGGCATCAGGAGGGAGGCAGTCCCTGCGCTGGTAAAGAAGTCCAATCCGAGTGTTTGCGGTGGCCGCTAGGGTGTTTATGTGGTCATGGAAGGTACGGGCAGAGTCAAGGGTAAGCCCAAGATATTTGTAGAAGGATACCTGTTCAAGGGGGTGCTGGGTGCTGGGGAGGATGAGGAGAGGTGCACTTTTCGCTTTGTTTTGGTAGTGGGAGAAAATCATCGATTTCGTCTTTTTTAGGTTTATGACCAGTCTACGGTCCTTGAACCATGTTTTGGCCTGGAAGAAGGCATGTTGGAGGAAGTCCTGAAGGGGAGTAGGTTTATGATGTGAGGCATAGAGCACTGCATCATCCGCATACTGTAGGATTTTTTCAGAGTAGGCCTTTGGCAAGGTGTTTAGGTAGAGGGTGAAGAGTAGTGGACCCAGGATGGAGCCCTGGGGCACCCCGGAGCGGACAGATAGTGTGTCAAATAGGGTCCCATTTGTCCTGATGCATTGTGACTGGGTGGAGAGGTAACTGGCACACCACGCCAGAGGGTCCATGGAGAAGCCAAGTTGGTAGAGGGAGTCAAGAAGGAGTGGATCGCAGACCATGTCAAAGGCCTTGTTAAGGTCTATGAACACAGCTCTAGCAATGTTACCAGAGTCTAGGGAGGAGTGTAGGAAGTTGGTGAATTCTAGGAGGGCTGTGGTAGTGCTATGGCCTGAACAGAAGCCATGCTGTTCCGGACATAATATGTCATGCTTGGCTAGGTATTCACTGAGCTGTGTGGCAACCACTTTTTCTAAAGCTTTAAAAGGGGGGGGGGAATGGAGATGGGTCGATAGTTACTGGGGGAGGATTTGTCAGCACTTTTATGAGTGGGGGTAATGACGGCTGTCTTCCAGGCACTGAGGAATTGCCCCAGGCAAAGGGATCTGTTGAGTAGGTCCATTAGAGGGACTAGGACCTCACCGAGGACTAGCTGAAGGAGCCTAGCGTCTAGGAGGTCATTATTGCTGTTTAGTGCTTTTTGCAGGTATGGACGGGCTTCATGGGTAGATTTTTTGCACAGGAGGAAATGAGGGTGCTGCAGGGTTGGGGGTTGGGATTCGGGCACAGGGTCAAAGAAACAACTGGGGAAAACAGTGCTGAGATCTGTGAAGGTGGTGTTTAGACAGTTTGCTATGGTAAGTGGGTCAGTGGAAATGGTGCCATCTATGGAGAACTGGGAGGGAGGTGGGGAGCGTGATTTCCCATTAAGTTCTTTGATATTACTCCAGAAGGTCCATGCGGACCCCCATGTGGTGGTGAGAGTAGTTTGATAGTGGTCTGCTTTGGCCTTGCGGATGGCTCGCGTGCATTCATTGCATGTGGCATTATAGGATTGTCTGTCAGCCGACCTGCCAGACTCCATAGCTTTGTACCAGAGAGTGTCCCTTTCCCTCAGTTTTTGGAGTAGGGAGGGAGTGATCCATGGTGCATTTTGTCTTTTGGTGTGGTGTTTGCTGAGTGGTACATAGAGATCACAGGCCTTAGTGAAGGCCTGCGTGAACAGATTGAGCGCAATGTCAGTTCTGACGGCTGTATTAATGGGGGACAAGTCCATTTGGTCGAGAAGTTGTTTAAGTTTTTTTTAACCCCCCTGGGCGGCGACGCCTTTGGAAGGTGGTTTGGGCTATGGGTTTGGGGTTGGAGGAGGTCCATAGGAATAGGATGGGCAAGTGGTCACTTAGGGAGTCGGGAAGAACTTTTATGTCCTGGATTCTGTGGGAGTGGTTAGAGATAATGATATCCAGGAGGGTGCTGGTACCAGTAGAAGGATGAAGTCTAGTAAGTTGGGTGACTAATTGGACCATGTCGAGGGTGGTGAAGGAGTCCTTCGTTTGTGCGGCAGAGGGACCAAGCCAGTTGACATTTAGGTCCCCTACTAGTGTGTGTTCAGCTTTGTGTGGGAGGGTAGAGAGATAATCACTGAGGGATGTGATGACTGACTTTTGGTTCTTAGGGGGTATATAGGAGACTGTGAGGTATAATGGGCCCTTGGAGGGGTCCAGAGTGATTTTTAGGGTGAGAGCTTGGGCTCCATTTTTGAATCTTTGGGGGTGGGAGCATGAGACCAATAATGTTATCTCTGATGTAGATCGCACAACCGCCCCCATGTTTTCCCACCCAGTCTTCCCGGTATAGGGTGTATCCGGGGAGTGAGACAAAGGAGTCAGGAGTAGATCTGGAGAGCCAGATCTCAACTAGTGCAATGATATCTGGTTGGTGTAGGGTGGCCCAACATTGGAGCACTGCAGATTTCTTTGGCAGGCTGCATATGTTCAAAGAGGCAATGTGGAGTCCAGAGGACCTAGTTGGGGGACTGGTGGGGGCAGGGCCTGAATTAGGGTGGATATTACCAGAGAGGAGTAATAGAATGACCAGGGTTCTAGCCATAGGGTGGCAGCTAGTTAACGTTGTGGGTGTATGTTGAGAGGAGGGGAGGCTATAGTGGAGCAGGGGATGGGCAGGGTTTGGATGGTTGGGAAGACACAAAGGAGGTGGTGCCAAGGGGAGCCAGGATGGGTGGTGGGCTTGAGAGGGGAGCTAAGGGGTGGATGTGGGGGTCCAGGGTGCGATGACAAGGTGGGAAGGATGGGTAATTCTGGAGAGATATGAAGGTGCAGTCCACAAAGGGTATGGGGTGAGGTCTGGCTGGTGGGAGGTGAGCCCCTGGGTGGTTATGAAGACGAGGCACATAAAGAGGAAGAGAGCAGACATGGTGCCTAGGTAGCCTTGGAGTCCGAACAAAGTGGTTGGGGGGAGCCAAAAAGCTTTAAGAGCTTTAAAAACAAAGTGAATTAGCTTGATTTGTTGGCTTAGTGGCAGAGCTGCTGACTTTTGTGTTAAGGGTATAGAGTTTGAGACCTGCAATGGGATGGAGGATAAGTAGTTTTGCCGAGTATGGAGACAAAAGCCTTAAGAGTTTTGAAACAGAGAGAAAAATTAGCCTAACTTGTTGGCTTAGTGGTACAGCTGCTGATATTGGAATCAAGAGTACAGGGTTTGAGACCTGCAAAGGACAGTAGCAAACTATGGGGAAAAAGGGGGTTTAGTAGTAGTATGAAAGTGGTGAGGAGTAGAGATTGAGAGAGAAAACAGAGTGGTGTGAGGAAGGCAGAAAAGAAAACAGGGACTAGGAGGGAACTGTAGTGACTCAGAGTGGACAGAGACTGATATTAGCTGCAAATAGGGAGTGGAGATGAAGGGAGTAGATGGAGTGGTGCCAGAAAGGGCACTGCAGCAACCCTTAGTGGTCAGAAATTATATGCTGCAAATGGGAAAGTGAACACTTAATAAATGGAAGGAGAGGTCATGTAACCTGTATACAGCAATAAAGGTAGAGCTGATCTAGGGAGGGAGGTCGACGCACAGTGCCGACGGGGTAACGCTCCTTAAGAAGTAAGGAGAGAGGCTTTACCTCTTACAGCCCCTCTGTGAATTGTGCAGTCCCCTGATGAGAGCTCTTCAGGTGGGCAGTTTTCCTGTCTATCTTTGGGACGTTTCTGTCCCCCTTTTCCCCCCGTCTACAGGGTTTGTTTTACTGCAGTTTCTGGGATGGTAAGGGGAAAGGGAGACTGAGGGCACGCTCCTCTTCTCCCTTCTCCTACCAACCCAGGAATCAGCTAATCATTTCTTCATTTATTTGCTTGAAACATCAGTATATGCTTTTTATTTCACTTCACTAAATAAACAGAACATTTGTAACTAGCCCTCTCTGGCCTTTTTCATGGCCCTGCATTCCTTGGGCTTTTCTTAATGTTTAAGGGCTTTTTCTTTATTTTTATTTCCAGCCACTTTTCTCTTGTGTTTTTTTAACCCAGCAGGCGGCTATACAGGAGCAGACACTATGGGAACATTTGCTAGAGACACCCCATAGTGCCCACTCGGTTCTGGATCCTACCTTGCAAAGTGTGAGGTGTGCACTTATTCTGAGCTTTAGTCTGCTCTGGTCAGGGATCCACTGTAGCCGCATTCCTGCGCTGGTCATATTTTCTTTAGGGTTGTCACCTATCCAGTTTTTGACTGGATAATCTGTTTTTAAGGGTCCTTCCGATTTTGATTAAATGCAGTCTGGTTTTTGGGCCATTTTGAGTACTCGTATACTCTTAAAACTAATGTGGCTGCATTGCATGTCCAGGTTACAAAGTAGTTCTGATGTCACAGTCATTCAGACATGCCTCTGTTTGTAAAACCAGACTGTCTGAGAGGTGTAAAGTATAGCCATTAAGATCATTAGCAGTAAATTAACCTAATCTTTTCCACTCTGAATTTTAAGTATGACCTTTTACTGCTATGACAGGAAACAGCTTTTACACCTTTGTATGCTCTCATTTGTTTGTTTTTGTTTGTCCTATATTCTGGTATGTTTTAGACCCATTTCTGTTAAATTAATAATCTAACTTTTATTGCCTTTATCACCACATTTGCTTTAATTTGTTGTATAACTTGAATATTCTATGACATTAGCTACACTTTTACAGGTCATTCACATAAACAGCATGGAATGGTGTATCTGAAATTGTGGAATGTCTTAGAAATATGAAAAGAAACAGCAGTAGCTGCTGAGGTAAAGGGAAACACAGTGCAGTATTAAGGGTACCACAAGCATTGATAATTATCAAAAATTGGTCAAAGCATCAGAATACATGACTGATATGGAAAGAAAAATGGTAGAGTGTTTAACAGAGGGCTGAGCAATGAGCTGTGGATGATCTTGGCACATCCAGCAGACCAGAGTTTGATTCCCACAGCCTCTACTTACATACTGTGTGACCCTGAGTAAGTCACTTAACCTTCCTGTGCTCCTGAGTCGTTCCTGTAAAATGGGCCATGTGGCCTATGGGAGTTAACCTGGTTGCCAAAGAATAAACATAAATAACTGAATAAATAAATCAAATAAATAACAGTATAAAAATGATTTCCTATCACTAGTAATGTCTAGTCTAACATTACAAATGGCTTTGGAGGAGGAGCAATATACTCGCCAGTCATAAAAAGTCATAAAAGGGGGTTGAGCCAAAGGCAGAGTTTGGGGTGTGGTTTAGCATCCGGTTTTTACCTCATCCAAAGGTGGTGACCCTATCCTTGACCGGAGCGCTTTTCTATACCACAAAATGCAGTGGCTATGCAGCTCCCTTGATTCAGGCCACCCTTCTGCACCACAGAGTGCGGTGCGCAGCACTGGAGCATTTCTGCTCCATTGGGAGCATTTAGCCGGGTTCCCTTGGAGCACACCACTGCTCTTTCTTTTCTAAAGCGCGACTCTCGATTTCAGGCCATAAAGGTGGTACCTTGTTCTACCCTACCTCTCCCTGCGGGAGCATTCTATATTGGGCTTTTAGGCATGCGTACAAAAAAAATGACTCAGGTTTTATTGGGGACAGGAAAAGGGATAGTACAGAGGTATGCAGAGGATTCTGCCAGATGGCCACCCTGGCAGTGAAAACGAAGAAAGAGAGAGAATGAAGATAGCCTATAAATGAATAAAAGAAGTAAATAGAATAAAATGGGGGGTAGGGGGTTTGTGACCTTCTTTAACCTTCCACTGGAGATGTGCTTAGACAGGGCTCACCCTGTTACATCCGTTCCCATGCCCAGCACAAACATTCCCCGATAATAATGGGCATGCACATATGACCCCTTACCTGGCTGTGGTACACTGCCATCATGTATTGTACCAACTGTTTATATGTCTGCAGTCACTCTCGCTCCCTCCTGGCAAGGTCTCCATACCTGTGGTGGCATTGATCCCCACTATGAGTGATCCCTGTCCTGGCAGACAGCCGGCATCCCACAGAGGCCCAAACTTCACTCCGGGGTCTTGACCCCTCCTCCACTTCCTCAAACAGGAGACTCTCCCTGGCCAACACCAGGTCGACCAGGTTGGCCAGCTCAATCCCCCCCCCCAGCTCTGGTCCTGTTGTTGGATCACCCTGTATCTTCTGCATGAGGTCATTATTACTGGGAATGCTGTGCTGTCTTGTTGCCCGCCTTGCCTAAACACTGACAGGATTTGTGGTGTAGCATGGCCGTTGCATGGTGTGCAGCATAGGCCACTCTCTGCCCAAGTGTCTCTAGCGCCATGCAGTCACCATGGATGCCGTCATTGCGCAGGTGTAAACCAGCGCATGACCTGTGCTACATCATGCATGTGTATTGCACCGCACTGGGCTCACGTTACATTGGCACAGGACCTACTCATGTACGGGCATGTTGATGACATCATCGGAGCACAGCACAAATGCAAAAACGACATGTAGCTGCGACCTGGGTGATATGCAAATGAAAAATCATGTTGTACAATGTACCAAATCACTATATTCAGCCTTGATATGCAAATGGACCTCATTGGGCAGTCAGTGGGCAAACAGACACATTAGCATGTCATCACAGGTAGATCTGCATATATTACCATGTGTAATTGCACCCGGGCTATATAAAGGGTATCAGAACCCCTCCTACAGTGTGCATTGGAACAGCAGCCAACACATAGCCACACTGCGGTGGAGGAAGGCCATGGAAGAATCAGGAAACACGGAGGAGCAACATAATGCCTCATCAGCCACAGGTAGGTATCCAACATGACACAGTAATCTTAGTATACTGTGTGATAATCTGGATGCAACCTCTGGCAAGGTCATGGGTGGGATACATTGCAGGGATGATAACATTGCAGTATTGCATTGTATGCAAATACCATGCAATGTGTGCTGCATGACCCTGAAGTGTCCCTGACAGACATGAATGTCCATTTATGTGGCGTACCATCTACATATGTCCCCTCCATGGATTGTGTCCATGTGACTGCACTGTGTGGAGTGTCCATGCTACCTGTTGACATACGTTACATTGGAACTGCACTGCATCTATATGTGTGCTAGATCCTATGATCTGTGTTCCACATACTGGTCCATATGTTGTTCCTGCTCCATCTAGCCCAGCTACTGTGTTATGTCACTGAGTATGTCTGCTGTACATTCTTCTGGTGATAGCTATATGGGGGCTGTATGATGTACATGTACCTGCACAATACCTCTACTGAAGGCACCATGCAGTGCTGTGTGACTATAGAACACAGGGTTATATGGGACACCTGTACACGAATATGGAACAGCAGATGGTAAGGAGGACAAACACACTGAGGTAACCAAGAGGAGTGTACAGAGTGGAGACAGACCACTGAATCACCATTGCATACACAGGGAATACTACTGGGTCAGTTGCCTTCCAGGGTCTGCACAGTTCCCCTTGGCAGGGACAAAAGTGTGTCACATGAGAGGTATGGTGGTCCCTAGAACAACAAACAGCAGTGTTCACCGTGGCAGCATTGTTCCCTACACAGTGCAGTACCTGTTGTGATTGTATGGGCCACATTCCACTTGCAGGCCGGTGAGTGGCCTATGTTATTTGTGTCCCTGTACCCTGCTTGGCACCTCTGTAGTGGTACACCTATGCACCTCAATACATGCAGACTATAGTATTTGTGTATTGCGTACACATGGGTGACTGTGCTCCTTGGAGTGGCACAGACTGACACCTGTCAGGTGTGCACTAGCTGTATGCAAATACTTAACATGGCCCAACCAATGCTACATGTGTGGTATGGGGATGGGGCATTCACACCCCACAGCCAGTGCCTGCCCTGGCCACTAGGGTGCTGTACAGCCTCGCAGTACAGTATGTGAGCATGCATGGGGTGTGGGGACACATGGACCTGCAGGGTGCCATTGTAGGGCCTGGCCACCATGTCATTTGCTCCCATGTGTCTTGTGTGTTGCGTGTTATGTGACATAGCCATGCAGTTCATGGTCCAGGCTCAGACCTTACAGCCTGTTCATTACACCACACCCCTGCCCCCTGTCTGTACATCAGCGCGTGACTGAATGCACAGTGGCACGTACAACACACACATCCAATACATGTTGCCCACCCTAATATTCCTGCCACAAGGGGCTGGCAACAGGCACAATCTCAGTAGTGTCAGCATCACATATCTATCTGTGGTGGTCCCCAGATGTGCTGACCCAACCACAACAATGTATGCGTGGCCACAGCAGAACAGAGGCCTGTGGCCTGGCACCTGTGTCTTGGCAGCATGGATGTGGTCCGTCAGCTAGGGTCTGCCCATACCACTGTAGTGCATGGTGGTGCAAGGCAGTGCCGCATACCAAATTTGTGGGGCTTTGTCAGGCCAGCTGACTGTGTGTGCCAATGGGGCAGTATACAGATTGGCCCAGTGCACCCTTTGCTCAGGTGCAGTGCACATGCATGCCACGGCGAGCTGCTGGTTCCCATGCAGAGCCCCTGTGTGTCTTGGTGTGTGCCATGGTGCAGTACATAAGGGCCAGGATTGGGGGGGGCATGCACATTCATTGACCAACATTACCCCTACCTGTCTGCTTGTGGTCTCTAGGATCCGGAAAACTGCCTGTCCCAGTGGTGTAGCCAGGGGCTCGGGATGCCTCTGGTGCCAGTACCCCAATGTTGTTGGTCGGCTGCCCCCACACCATGCACAGACCCTGGAGGGCCTCTGACAGACTGCCATTGCACACATTCCACCCTGTGCCACACCTGTTCATCATGCACAGCAGCATTGCACCGGAATGGCACATTGTGTACGCTCACACATCCATCATGTACACACAGGACTAACCATTGTCCTTCTCATGTCTCTTACAGGTCCCATGGATGATAGCGATAGACTGAGGGCTCATGTGTACTCTGAGGAGGAGCTGCACACCCTGGCCCAGGCCTATCAGGAGAGGGAGTCAGTCCTGCCCCGTAGCCGGTCCACAGATGCCACGGTCTGGCAGGCATGACTTGGAATTCAATCGCCATCAACATTGTGGGTGGCCAGAACCACATGGTGGAGGCTGTGTGGAAGTGCTTCCAGTACCTCCACTGGTGGGCCAAGGGCACACTGGCTGTCCTTCACTGCGACCAGCAGGACACTGGCGGGGGACCTCCATCTGCAGCATCTGCCAGGCCCATGGGCCCAGTGGAGGAGGTTGTGGTACTACCCTGAGTGCTGTTGAGGTGACAGGTATGCCTGGGGCAGGTATGAGATCCTGGTGCCATGCAGACCATGATGTAAGTACACAACTGGTGCACATTATTGTGTGCATAGGTACATGTGTAGCTCCCGCCACCAGAAGGGCACAGTGGAGCAAGGGGCATTGCACATGTAGTGTGTGCCACCACCGGACTTTGCACACCTTGACATGCTGTTTCTCAACATGGTGCACAATGACCCACTCTGCTGCATGTTGCCCTGCAACCCAACGGGTACTGCTAAGCACAAGGCTCCTATGGAATAGGGTGTGTTTCTGATAGTGGTGTCAATTTATATCCATGGGTGCTGGTGCATGCAGACACGTGTGCTGGGTGGGATAGGCTGTGTGTGGGGTAGTGGCATGCAATGTGGTGGCAAATGTATTATCTCTCAACTGTCCCTACCTGTCAGGGATGTCTCTGATGTAACCTCAGGGATGTCCACTGTCCCTCCAATATTGTGCATGTATGCCATGCTAGATAGGTTAGGCACATGCTGGCAACCATTATTGTTAATGTACACATCATGGTATGACACATGCTAGCCATAGTATACTGCATATCGTACACTGCTTCTGGCTGTACCAGTATAGGTATACAGATGTGTTCCTGTCTAGGTCCCATGTTGCCTGGTAATTGTTGGCCCTGTCCCTGTCCCTGTCCCTGATATGTGATGTGGGTGGATGTGAGGTATATAGACATATAGAAACATAGATTGTGGCATCAGGAAAGGACCGCATGGCCCACCTGGTCTGCCCATTTTCCCTACCTACTGTAACATCACAGATCTACTTGAACTCCAGCTCCCCCTCCTTTCTCCTGCCACAAGGTTCCCTGATGCCTGTCCCATTCCTTCTTGAAGCCCATTACAACTTTAGCCCCTACCATCTCCTCTGGGAGGCGGTTACAGGTATCAACCACTCTTTCTGTAATGCAGTACTTTCTTACATCCCCTCTGAGTGTTCCCCCCCCCTCCAAGTTTCATAGCATGGCCCCTAGTTCTTTTTTGCTCTGAAAATGGCTTTCTTCTTGACCATTATTTATACCCATGAGGTATTTGAAAGTCTCTGTCATATCCCCTCTCTCTCTTTCCTGTCCTCCAGGGTGTACATATTGGGGTACTTCAGTCCCTCCTTATAGGACTTTTGATCCAGACCCTTCACCATTTTAGTTGCTGTCCTCTGGACTGCCTCTACTCTATGTCCTTCCTGCGATGTGGTCTGCAGAATTAGACACAGTACTCTAGGTGAGGTCTCACCAGTGCTTTATACTGCAGTATCACCACCTCCTTCTTTCAGCTTGTGATAACTCTCTCTATGCACCCTAGCATCCCACTGGCTCGCCCCACTGCCTTGTCGCACTGTATGGCCTCTGTGCATGTGTTGTGTGTGTGTGATAATTGGTCAGGGAACACTGTCCTGCACACACATTCCTACCATCACACAGTGACTGTGTTACCACTGTAGGCCGGAGTACGTGAACCTGTTCACATCTGTTGTATGCTGACACTGGGCAATGCACAGCACTGAACGTTGGGGCTTGCATGCACCACCAGCAGCATGCACTGTGTAACATGTATTGTGACACTGACAGATGGCTCCTCTCTGCACAGCACATGCAGAGCCATCACAGGGATAAGAGGAGGAACCATCCACCGCATCTAGGGTGCTCTGTTCACCATCAAGTCATCAGTGGGGCCCGATTTCATACATAATGGGAGGAGGAGGAGTGTGACAGCAAGCCAGAATTCTATGGCCTTACATCCCAGATGTCACTGGTCCCACTGTCAGGGGAGCAGTCTTCAGCACAAAGCCCATCTCCTGCAATTGTACAGCGGTTGTCCACACCAGCACCCACACCACAGCTGTCCCCTACACCCTGCACATGGCTCAGCTGTCACCCATCACCTCTGCTGACAGTGCCATCACAGCTGCCACCACACACACCATTCACTCGGAGCTCCAGGAGGTGAGCAGGCCTGCATGGCCACCCACAGCAACTGTGCCCCTGCCACCTCCCGCAACACACCCTCACACAGTGCCCACACCTGCTGCTCGGGGCCAGCAGGAGCTGCCAGGTTCTGCCCACCAGGTTCTTGTCCCCCAGAGGCAGGCTGACCCGGATGTCAGGTGCGGCTGCTGCAGTCAACTGTGGAGACGCAGACCACTGCACACTGTGAGCTCACCCTCTTTAGGCGTGCAATGTACGAGGACCTCATCAGCATGAGGGACCTCTAGCACGCGGACCTGCAGATGCTCAAGCAGCAGTTCGCAGCCTGTGATGCCATGCTTGCAGACACCATCTGCACTGCCATCGGTGAGCTTACTGCAGCGTTGTGTGAGCACATGGCCGCCATGCATGGTGGTCTGCTCCAGGGCCAAAGCACTGCAGCCTCTAGTCTGGGTAGCCCCAGCTCCATGGGGACCCCACACCACTCATCAACTCTGGGTAGTGTCTTATTGGGATCCGACATCATGCCTGCAACCCCCAGGACCAGTGCAACACCGTGCACACTTGGATGGGACAGCTCTTTCCCTTCTTCTGGTCCCCATCGGAGCTGTCCATGGTTTTGGGTGCCTGAGTCACCACAAGTGTTGCCCTTAATCTCCATGTGGGCCACACCACCCACTACCAGAAGTCAACAGCAGACACACATCAAGACCCGCGGTGGCCGTGAACGCACATGATTAGGCATGAAACATAGAAACATAGACTTTGACAGCAGATAAGGACCGCTTGGCCCATCTAGTCTACCCATTTCCCTACCTACAGGATAGGCCACAGATCCTAGTTAACCAACAGCCTATTTCTTCCTACCCCCCACAAGAATTGCCTTATGTCTGTCCGATGCATTCTTGAATTCTCCCACAGTTTTAGACCCCACAACCTCCTCAGGAAGGCTGTTCCATGCATCTAATACCCTCTCTGTGAAATAATACTTCCTTACATTGCCCCTGAACCGCCCCCCCTCTATCTTTAAATTGTGTCCCCTTATTCTTGCACATCTCTTTTTCTGAAAGATGCTACCCTCTTGGACTTTGTTGATTCCACTGAGGTACCTAAACGTTTCTATCATGTCCCCCCTCTCCCTTCTTTCCTCAAGGGTATACATATTAAGCTTCTTTAGTCTCTTCTCATACGGCTTCTCTTGCATACCCTGTACCATTTTAGTTGCCCTCCTCTGGACTGCCTCTATCCTGTCTGTGTCCTCGCAGAGATGGGGTCTCCAGAACTGGATGCAGTACTCCAGATGGGGTCTCACCAACTGTCTGTACAGAGGGATAACAACTTCCTGTTTTCTGCTGCTGATGCCTCTCCCTATGCATCCCAGTATACTCCCAGCCCTCCCTACTGCCTTCTCACATTGCTTGCTAACCGTAAGGTCATCTGATACGATTACCCCCAGGTCCCTTTCCTTTTTTGTTGTTGTTGTTGTTACTACCTCCTCCCATTGTGTATTCTTCCCCTGGGTTCTTGTTTCCCAGGTGCATTATTCTGCACTTCTTTGCATTGAATCCTAGCTGCCATACTTCTGACCATTCCTCCAACCTTGCCAAGTCCCTTCTCATCCTTTCCACGCCTCCTTGTGTATCAACCCTGTTGCAGATCTTTGTGTCATCTGCAAAGAGGCATACTTTTCCTTCCAGTTCCTCTGCAATGTCACTTTTGAAGACATTAAAAAGGACTGGACCCAATACTGAACCCTGCGGTACCCCACTAGTAACCCCTCTTTCTTCAGAGTGGACTCAATTTACAATTACCTTCTATGTCCTGTTGTCCAGCCAATGTTTTACCCAGGCTACCACCCTGGGACCCACTCCCAGGCTAGTTAATTTGACTATTAATCTTTTGTGTGGGACTGTGTCAAATGCCTTGCTAAAGTCTAGGTAGGCCATTTCCACAGCCCCTCCCTGGTCTACTACTTTGGTCACCCAGTCAAAGAAATCTACAGTATTAGATTTGTCTGATATGACCTTCCTTCTGTGAACCCATGCTGCCTTGGGTCCTATGCCCCACTGGCCTCTAGGTACTCAACTATTCTTTCCTTCAGAAGTGACTCCATCACTTTCCCTACCACAGAGGTCAAACTGACAGGTCTGTAGTTTCCTGCCTCTGTCTTGGTCCCACTTTTGTGAAGGGAATCACATCCGCCTTCCTCCAGTCCTGGTATCCCACCATCCTCCCATGATTTATTAAAAAGAGTAGCCAGTGGTTTCACTAGTCCCTCTTTAATTCTTTTAGAATTCTGGGGTGAATTCCATCAGGCCCCATTGCTTTGTCCACCTTCAGTTTTAGGAGTGCTTGCAGAACCCTTTCTTCTGTGAAAGGACTGGAATCACCCTATCAAGAGTGCTTCTGTTAATTGGATTAGGCACCTCCTCCTCTTTTGTGAATACTGAGCAGATATATTCATTCAGTATCCCTGCTTTTTCACTGTCCCCTCTGCCCACCCACTGTTCATTCTATTCAGCCGCACTATCCTCCCTTTGTCTTTCTGAAGGCCAGAGGTACCTATAAAAGGTTTTATCCCCTCTTAACCGAGTTGGCTATCTTTTTCCTCAGTTTGGGCCTTTGCTATTCTGACTTCCCTCCCTGCTTCCTTCTGCCTTAACTGGTACAGTTCTCTGTCCTGCTCCTTCTGTGTTTCCTTATACTTCCGCAATGCTATCTTTTTCTTTCTGACTTTCACAGCCACCTCTTTTGAGAACCATAGTGGCTTTTTCTTTCATTTTGATTTGTTTATTTGCTTCATACAAAGGCTTGTTGCCTCTGTGATGGCAGTTTTGATGATTCCCCATTGTTGCTCCATGCCTCCTTCTAGCCTGTTTGCTAGTGCTTTTCTGAGGTACTCTCCCATCTTGCCAAAGTCAGCCTCCTGAAGTCCAGTACCCTCACTTTTGTATGGCTTGACTCTGTAGCTGAGTTTAACATGAACCACACTGTTTGATGGTCATTGGTTCCAGATGGCAACCCACTTCTAGATCTGAGATCCTCTCACTGCCCTCGCTTGAGAGTAATGAGGTCTAAGATTGCTCCTCACGAGTGGGTTCGAAACTAGCTGTCTGAGGCCTGCCACCTGTAGGGCATCAAGAATGGCCCTGCTCTTGGATGTGGCTGCAGCAAATGTGCTCCAGTTGACATCTGGCATATTCAGGTCTCCCATCAACAGTATCTCCCCTTTCTCTGCCATTCTAAGAATGCCTTCTATCATATCCTTGTCCATTCCCTCCCCCTGACATGGGGGTCTGTACACAACCCCTGTGCGGATTGTGGTGCCCTTTCCAGTCTCCAAGGTGACCCACCATGCCCACCACCACACATGATGAATACATCACACAATGCTGCACTGTCACTGATCTTATTTGTTATGCCTCCCCACCACCCATTCCCTTTCCCACCCTGTCCATTACCCTTTAGTTCCATATTTATGTCACTGCCACTATTTGATCTGTTTCTGTGTTTTTGTCAATTAAGTATTTGCACATAAAACAGAGTAATTTGTTTCATTCCATTCACCTGCTCTATTGTGTGAGGCTTCTTATGATGAATTCCCTGTGTTCCAGTGCCCTCCTGGTCATGCGGGGGTCTCACCTGTTGGGCTGCTGTTGCATCCCCTGCTCCTCTAGCTCCATGTCACTGTCATTGTGTTCCTCATAGACTGGCTGGGCTATTCCACGTGAATGTGCCATGTTGTGTAACATACAACAGGCTAGAAATATGCCACATGCCTTTCAAGGGGAGTACTGTAGGGCACCTCCTGAATGGTCCAGGCAATGGAATTTCATTTTCAGTATGCCAAAGACCTGCTTAATGATGCACATGGCAAAGTATGCCTCATTATATCTGACCTCCGTCACACTTGTGGGCCTGAGGATGGGTGTCAGGAGCCAGGGACACAAGGGATATGCACTGTCCCCTGTAAAGTAAACACATGTGTTAGCACCCAGTCACATTGTTGCAGCCTGCATTACATCACCAGCTCATGGGCTGTGTTATTAGCTGTGCAGCTGTCCACCCTTCCCTCAGCGCTGCCTGTATGTACTGCATTACTGCTGCATGTCCCGCGTGTTTTTTTTTGTGGGGTTGTCCTGCATGTACTCACTGACTAGGTGCCCTCTGCGTATGTGACCCCCTTCAAATTGCTGGCATAGGGGGAAGTTTTGCTATATGAATGTGTCATTGGCGTTGCTGGGGTTATCGTGCCAGGATATTGTTTATACACCCTGTTGCATTACACACCACCAGGCAATTGATGGAGTAGTAGCCCTTCCTATTCAGGTAGACATCCACCCCATCACCAGTGGGTATGCAGATGGCAACATGGGTGCAAACAATAGCAGCGGGTACTGCAGGTAGGTGAGCAACCCGACAGAACTGCAGCATGGTTTCTGTGTGCTCTACTGTGCTGGGGAATACAATGAACTCACCAGTGTGTGGCAGCAAGGCATCTAGGAATTGGGCCAGCAGGCATGAGATGGCAGACTGCGACACTCTGATATTATCCCCTACCGGTGTCTGGCATGACCCGGTGGCTATGAAGCACATTGCAGCTGTCACCTTTAGGCTCAACTGACATGGCATGGTTGTGCTGGGTGTCACTGCACAGCTGCTTATGCAGAAACTCGCACAACTGCCTAAGCATGGCCCTATTGAGGTGGTAATGGACCACTAACTGGTCATCGGAGAGAGTCGTGAAGGAGACTCTTGGTCAGTACCATTTGCATGCAGCATATTGCCTCTGTGGCCTACGGAGTGGCCCAGGGTAGCTCTCAACCCCCTCATCTTCATCCATGGCCTCTTTGAATATAAACAGCAGGTGTACTGCAAAGTCAGCCATATTGTGGTCTGGCTGCAGTGTCACTGCCCGCCTCTAGGGTTTGCCCAGGGTGAGACAGTCTTTTTATAAGTGGTATTAGTGCCACACAGTGGTTCCACACAATGCCATGTTGCATGGCACTACTGCTCTGAATATAGCACTGTGCCTGTATTCATGTTCCAGCCCCTCACTTTGCCCAGTGCATACATTATCTGTTGGCGTGCGCACGCTATTCCATTTTGCCCACACTATTTGAGCTTTTGAATATAGTGCAGCCACACAAATGACATGCATTGTGCATGCAATCCATTTGCCCACCGGGCAATGTTTTAAATATTGGGCCCCTGGAGTTATGTAGGCAGTCCCTTCTCAAGCAGTGTGTTCTTCACCACCTGCAGCTGCTGCTTTTAACCTTGAGTCTGGGAGAAAAGATTGAGGAAAATCCCTAACTTGCTCCCCTCCCAGACAGTGTCCCCATGAGCTCTGGTGGCATGTAGTAGGGGGAACCTAGCCTCTGGGCTAGACAGCGCCATGATGGCTATAAGCGTTGAACAACACAGAGCCCTAATAGGGATGGGACCTCATCAGATAACAGAGTCCTTCACCAGCTTCCCTCCTGAGTCTCTGGGCAGAAGGGCTGAGTTGACAAAAATCTGTCAATCCAAGGTATCCAGCAGTTCTGACTGGCCTGCCAACCAAGGGGGGAACCCTACAATGTGCACATTACTCTACCTCAGTATATTTTCCAAAGTCTCCACCTTTAAGTGGAAGATGCTGATGTTGTTTATCAGGTCTGTATTCACCCTGGATTATCTCTCTGAACCTCAGGTAAGGTTCTCAGTCACTGTTTTATTTTCTGTGATCTAGCCATCCATTTCCCCCAGTTTCAGCTCAGCATTAGCCAGCCTTTTGTTGGTTTCATCTTCTGGTGCTTGGATTTTTGTCAGCATTTTAGTATTTGAACTGAGTCCCCTCCCGTTCTGCTATATTGTGCAGGCCCTCCAGACTTGGCTGATGCAAAGGAGCTGGAGGCAAACAAAATAGGAGTGCACTCTCTGAGTGGATAGTTGTCCATTTTTTGGACCCATCCTGCTCCCCAGTCATTCAGGAAATGAGCTGTCAACTGGATTTCCAAGTAGACTAGATTTTTCATATAAAATAACCACAATTTGGAAGTGGTACATTGAGAGCTTTTGGAGGAAGTGTCCTCCGTGTTGGCTGCTCCAGAGCACCCCTTCTTTAATCACTTTTCTAATCACCTTATAGTTTTAGTTTTTATTGAACCTGTCATTTTAAATGCTTAACTATAACTATGCCACACTAAGCTGTGGCCATACTTCCTGGTGATGTGCTCAGCCGTGAAACCAGTTGGAGGCCAGTGAGCCCCATTTCAGCATCTCTGCTAGGGCTCCCACACATGTAAACTTACTGGTGTTACCATGTTACTCATTTTTACAGTAATCTGTTTGTAAATGTCTACTGTTGTAGATGGTGTCATGAACCCACTCCTGAGGGTCAGGCCCACTGAGCTCACAGTACCCACCCCTAAGTGCAATCTATGACAGGAAGGGGGAAGCAGGGGATACCCTCTTCATGTCCTTCTATAGTGCTTGTTGAGTTCACAACTGAACGCTCGCCACAAAGTCCCAGGGTCCCCCTCAGGGTACAATACTAGTCTCAAGTCTTGTAGCCAAGTAAGAACCCTTCTTGGTTGTTACACAAAGGGGGATGATCCAGGCATTACAACCTCTTCAGGGTAGCATTGTAACCCTGATTCTGCCTTCTCCCACATGGTATGCAATAACCTGGTTCAAATCCCCACAGACCCTTCCTTGAGACTTTGGTATTCCTCCTATCTTTACCCAGACTTTCCCTTTTCAGACCCTTGTTCAATTTGGTGGTGTATGATGGCACCCCTTAGCAATAACAGTTTAGTTACAGATTATTACTGATCCTCCCACAATCACACACACAATATAACAATCTTGCTCAGGCAGGTTTCTTAAAAACAAATGTTTGTAGTAAATAATTAATTATCATACATTTGCAACTAAAAGGTTTTATCAGTTTGATCACAGAATAACACAAATAGAAGTGGAAAATATACATGAAAAATGGACTATAACTGTTATCTAAAGTTCTACTTTAATGTTCGTAGTGAATTGAAAGTTCATAAAAATGAATAAAGTCTGAACAATCCTTTCCTTCTCTTGCAGCCATTGGCCTTCAATGTCTTCTGGCAGTTGGTCTTGTCTTGTCAAGACAGTGTCCAGAATGAAGTGCTCCAGGAAAATGAGAGAGTTTGCTCAGTATCAGAGCTGCTTAAATAGTCTAGGTCCAGTCTGAAAACAAAAACGCTGTCTGATCCCAAGGGTGGCCTTCTCTGTTAGGCCAGTAGAGGTCACGCTTTGATGTCCTACTGCCTTACTGGTAAGATAATGTATACCAATTTGTCAAGAAGGGCTATTTCCCAAAACCTGGTTTCCCAAGCATCCTGCCCTTCAAGTGCAAAGTTTTACAAGAGGTAACGGTTTTCTGGCACATCCTTGTTGAGCAGCCCTTGAAGTAAGTTTATTACTGGCAAATGGATTTTGGCATATCCTTGTTGAGCAGCCCTTGAAGTAATTTGGCTTCCTGCCCAGCAAGCTTCCCTCTCCGGTCAGAGGAAGGACAAACATTTTAAAAATCCAGTCTTTCTCTCTATGTAACCCTGACATCCATTTTCCTTGTGGCAGTTTAAACATACACAAACTATAGCAGAATATGACACCATATATCTGTACATCTGACTGGCAGTGGCATAGCTTGCCACAGATGGCTCTTCAGGTTCTTGGAAATGTACATCCAGTGGCTGGGCAGCTTTTATTGTTTGCTCCTGGTTAGCCCCACCTGGAGTATTGTATGCAGGTCTGGGGCCCATGTAACCAAGTTAGCACCCATGCTATCCTGGATTAGCACTGACACTCCAGGCATGGCCATATTCAGAGGTGCCCAGTGCACTGCCCGAACCTGGTAGCATGATCATGCTAACAGTACTGCTGCACTAATGCAAATGAGGGAGTTCCTCATGCATAATAGCTCAGTGGTATATTTAAAGGGTTTTGGTGATGCTAAACAGCCCTTGAACAGCGCTCTTCACAGCCACCTTCAAAAAAGGCTTAATGCAATGCTAAGACTATGCCCCCAACCCCCGAAAGGCAAGCAGCTCTACTGCAGCCACCCTACCATGTGTCCAGTGGGCCCCATGATTACCCCTATATTAAAATAAATGCAGCTCTTCCTGGTAGTCTAGTGAACCCCTCCCCCCAATCACCCCGACATAGGTTTTGTGTAAATTCTCTGGTAGGCTAGCACCTTATGCATGCCCATTTGGAGCTCATGTGCATGGGTGCGGTAGACCCCTGCACCAAGCAGTAGCATATTCATGGTAGATTAGTGGACATCACCTTCTCTTGATTGCCCCTCTATTAAAATAAATACCATTCTCACTGGTAGTCAGTGGGCCCCCCTTCCCTCAGCTGCCCTTGTATTAGAATAAATACAGCTTTCCCTGGATGTCTAGTACTTGCATTACCAGTGAGCTCATTTGCATGCTCGGGCTGAATATGACCCATGGGAGCTTTGGCACTGTCCCATGTTGGACAGCAATATCTCTTGTGGCCCATATGCAGCCACGGACTATGTTGGCATGGCCCACATTCACTTAGCACTGCGCTGACATGGCCTGATATTCAGTCAGTTAGTGTGCTCTGTTAGAGTATGCTAACTGGCTGAATACTGCTCGGAGCCAGCCATGTGCTATTTTTGGTGCAGTGCTACAGACTGTGCTGCACTTGTGCCCAGCTCTGAATATAGGGGCCCTGGTCTCCATAATACAAAAAAGACATTGAGGCAGTCAAGAATGTGCAACATAGGGCCACCAAATAATAAGCAGCATTTTGACAAAAATATGAGCAGTGACTGGAGGCCCTTAACATATTTCCCCGAGAGCATGGGTACAGGAATGCATACTCCAAGTATGCCATGACTCACAAGTTGATTGGAGAGGTGGGAAGCATTCTGGGCCTTGATCATTGATTGTGATTACTCCTACTGACCATATGTACCCCTGCTGGTATTCTAATTGGGGCTGGCAGTATAGCCTAGAGGTTAGAGTAACAAGCTGTGAATGAGCTTGGTACATCCAGCAGACCTGGGTTTGATTCCCACTACCTCCACTTGTGTATTGTGTGACTCTGAGCAAGTCAGTTAAGCCACCAGTGCTCCCGGGTTGCCCCTGAAAACAGGCGCGTGTGCCTTGTGGGCCTTACCTGGTTACCAAAGACTTAAATAAAAATAAATAAAAAAATGTTGTGCTCTGTGTGAATTAAACATAATGCTAAATGCATAAAACTAAGTACTGCTGTATTTTTTGCTATTATAATGTAGTTCCTGAAATACAATATGGGGTCCACAAGAGTTTGGGTAACAAATATGGGTATGTCTCCAAGGGGAAGGGGGTGCTAAGTGCACCAAAAGGTTCTGGCTTACAAATGTTATTTTCCTAGCTACATCACTGCCCAGGAGAATGGGGTCTGAGAAACGGATGATGGCAGTGTTTTGCATGCTTAGTGGTATTAACAAGATTGATATATGTTTTTTCATTTCTTTTCATTTATTCACCTGCTAAGACTCACTGGCAACTTTACTTCATTTTATAGAAGCAAGCCAGACAATGTTTGATCTGGTGTCCTTCAGTAGGACACATGGGTGTGTCCTGAAGATCGGGGTGGTAAATATAGGGTTAACATTAGGAGGCATGTTTTATCCCAGAAGGTATTGAACTTAGGAACAGCCAATCAGTGATGAAATCGTGGCCATGAAGACAGTAAATGACTTTCAGTTAAGCCTGGACAAATTTCTGCTGTCAAAGGCCCTGTACACATCAGGCTAGTTAAAACATTTTAAGGTGCTTAAAACATTTTAACTAGCGCAAACACGGCACCCGTCTACATTTAAGCACAGTTTCAAAGCACGTACGGAAACCATGCTTAAACCCTGCTGCGAGCTAGTCTCAAGTCCATTTTTAAAAACGGTTTTATGAGAGAAAACGTGTTACCCTGTAGTGTGGATGGGCATCTGCATATTGCTCCTCCAGGAAGCATATTAAGGGTCATGGAGAACCCGTTTTAAAAAACGTTACTGGAGGCAGATGCAGATGGGAGTCGGCTGTGGTATAACTGAGTTAAAACCCGGTTGAAGACTATTCTGGACGGGCTGCTGTGGTGACTTTAAAAATGTTTTTAAAACATTTCTTAAATGAGTGCAAATCTTCAGTTCTAATGTGTACAGGGCCTAAGAGAATTACTGGGCACCCTGGGTAGTAGAGTGGTTACAGAATCCCTATAAATTAGTATGTGTTTGCTAAGCATACACATTTCATCCCTGCTTGTGAAGCTTTGGGGGGGGTGGACATGATGGACCTAGGGTCCTTTCTGACCTTAAAATACTATGTTACTATGTTGTTTCAATATACAGTAAGAAATTATATGCCACCTTTCATTAACTTATGTCTCAAATTGCTTATCACGAAGTCAGTTTAAAAGCCAGCTGTCTAAATCAAGCAGCTAAAAAAGTCAGCCTGGAACCTCAGTGTATCCCATTACACTGCAGGGCTAGAGATATGTGTTGGGGAGCGGCTGTGAGCTTCTTGTTTCGGAGGCTGACAGAGAGCAGACATACATATATTTTTGAATGCAAGCCCCCATTGCTTTTGATTTTAGATACCAAAATCAGACATTGTGAACATAACATCCAGCAGGTGCCATGTCTCTTTTGTGGCTGGAAGATGGGTGCAAGCTGCCAAAAATAACTTCTTACTGCCACAATATGACCAGCTTTTGGAAAATCAGGTGCATCCAATGGCAAAGATATGCCTGCAGTGACTAAGTCATTCTGTTGCACCTGCATTCAATGTCTTTCGAATATTAGGCCCCTGGTGTCAGGCTTGGCAGACCATCAGCTTTTGCCTCACATATAGTTCACTCTTGCCAGCAATGCAGCCAGAATGCAGTGAATGTGGAGCAGGGAGAACCAGGGGAAAAAGTTTAAAAAGTAAAGCAGCTGACCAATTAGCCTTAAGCTACGTTAAATAAATATGTTTCCAATAAAGACATAAAGAATGATAGCACTGTCACACAGACGTAGTCCAGTAGCTAATAAATTCCAGAGATTAAGAGCATAATGTGAAAAAGCCCTGGCACCTAGTGGTGCACATCTGCTTTTAGGCAGACACAATTTAAAATCTATTGAAGAATGAGAAATGCATGAGGGAGTGAAGACAGTGAACAGGGCTGAAAGATAAGAAGTGGCTCCAGAGAGACAATTAAAAGCAGTCATTATAACTTCAGAATCAATACTTTGTTTAATCCGTAACCCATGAGGTTCTTTGAGAACTTATGTCACATGGACAAACTTCCTTTTGTTACAGAGATCCCTGGCTAGCAGCTAGCAGTTGACCTCTGAACCATTTAAAGCCTGTGCAGTGAACACTGTAGATGAGCCACTAAGACAGATGAATGTTAATATTACAGTGCCTGTATAGATTTAAAGTTTATTTATTTAATTTATTTCTTTGTTTGTTAACTGGGTAGATAAACTGGTTCCAGGGACCATTTTCAGGCATGATGCAGGCCATTAAGATGGCAAACATCAGCATAAATACAGTACAATAGCAGGGAGCAGAGAATATAATATACAAAACACAGCAAATTAAACTAGATGACGTATAGTTATGCAGAAATACAGAGCACTTGAGCATAGCTAGACAAATGAGAAATAAGGCAAAAGCAAAACATGGATTTACAGGTCATAGACAAACATTACAATTCAGTTATATTACAATTGTAACAACACACGGGTAAACCCATTCTGGAGAAACAGATACTGGCACAAACTGTTTGGTGGGGGAATGTGATTAATATACTAGCCATTCAGTGAGAAAGATTCATGAATAGAGAGTGACTCTTGCTTTGCCTTCATCCAGGACACTGGCAAACAGAGTTGGCTCGGAGGATGCCGAGCAATCTCGCTCTGAAAAGAGAGACCATGTCAAGGTAGGTAACAGGTGATGGCAAACCATTCTAAAACCTCAGGGTGGCCATGAAGAAGGCCCTTTCTCCCATACATGTGGCCACCTGGTGGTATTCAAGGAGGGGAGAAGGGAGGAGAACCTAAGGTTGTGAGTGCCAACCTTGAGAAGAAAGAATGCAGATAGAGGGGAGTTAGCCTTATCCATAAAGGACTTATTGACAAGGCAGCCCAAAAGGAAACATGGGCCTGGGGGAGAGCCAGCCCAGCTTCTGATATAGGGAGTAGTGGTTAGTGCTGAAAGGGCCAAAAGGGCAAGTCTGCAGATGTTATTGTAGGTGAAGTTGAGTCCAGAGAGCTTGTGACTAAACACTGGAGAAACTAGGTAAGCAATAATCTTGGAGGGGAAGAAATGTTACCTTTGGCAATGGCTAGCCATATCTCCAGAGTCATGAAGTACCTTAAGATGCAGCAGACCCTAGTTTCTGGTTTATGCATTTCACCATTGTTCCTCTATAGTCAGAGAAGATTAGGGAGTGGTCCAATGTAACCCTCAAGAATCTGAATGCAGTTACCTGCTCCAGGGGTCCCATTCTGTGTTAGAATGTTCAAGGAATTTAGAGTACCAGGTTCAGCAGCCAAGTCTGTATGTTTGGGTTTGGAGCCAAAAAGCAAATTAAACTATAATAGTAAAAAGAACTGTCTTTCACAAGGCTAACTTACCATGCTGATGACATAAATTTGAAGTTCTGTGCCCAGGTTGTTATATATCAGCTGGCAGAGGCACTGCTAAGTAGTGCCCATCTCCTCCATGTCTTTTAAAATGCTTCTAAGTGATCTCATAATTTCTGTGTTAGTAATGGGTGAACCACAAATAAAAGCAGTGGACAGTCAGATGCAGCAGGGGCAGTCAAATGCAACAGGAGATAATCTAATGTAACAGGGCAGTCAAATGTAGGAGGGGCAAGCAAATGCAGCAGGGTAGTCAAATGCAACATGGGACAGTCAAATACAACAGGGTGCAGTCAGATGCAACAAGATAATCAAATGTAGCAGGGGCAGGCAAATGCAGCAGGGGCAGTCAAATGCAACAGGAGAAAATCAAGTGTAGCATGACAGTCAAATGTAGGAGGGGCAGGCAAATGCAGCAGAGCAGTCAAATGCAACATGGGACAGTCAAATACAATGGTGCAGTCAGATGCAACGAGACAGTCAAATGTAGCAGGGGCAGGCAAATGCAGCAGGGGCAGTCAAATGCAACAGGAAATAATCAAATATAGCAGGGCAGTCAAATTTAGGAGAGGCAGGCAAATGCAGCAAGGACAGTCAAATGTAGCGGGGCAGCAAATGCAGCAGGGCAGTCAAATGCAGCAGGGCAGTCAAATACAACAGGGTGCAGTCAGATGCAGTGAGATAGTCAAATGTAGCAGGGGCAGTCAAATGCAACAGGGAACAGTTAAATGCAACAGGAGCAGTCAAATTTAACAGGGGGCAGTCACATGCAATGGGGTGGTCAAATGCAGCAGAAAATGGTCAAATGTGACAGGGCAGTCAAGTTCAACAGGGGCAGTCAAATACAACAGGGGCAGTCAAATCAACAGGATGCAGTCAATGGCTTTTTATAGGACTTCTGAGTCTTGGATATTATTACGTTTGTCACCTCTGCATGGGACAGCTGCACAACTTGACATTGCTGGAAATCAAACCTGAGGCATCTAAAAGTAAAATGTGCCAGCCTAGCCCCTTATTCCCTGTGGCTAAAAAGAAACTGGGAGGAGTTTAGTTCAAACAACAAAAACATTTCAGCAGCTAAGTTTAAACACTCACCAAGCTTGATAATATATTTTATTTTTATTTTAGATTTTTCATTTATTCTAGTTTTCTGAGAATGTGGAGTGACAGTAAATCATAATAAATGGTCAATGTTTAACTACAGATAGCTTCATCATGACTATATGATCTAGATGAAACCCATAAAAAAAACATAGTAACAAAAACGGTTTCCACATACTGTACAGATAATTACATATTTACTAGTGCAGTGGGAAAAGGATCACAAAAACATGTGATTATTTTAACCTATACAGCAGAGGGTGCAGTGGAAAAGGATCACAAAAACATTTGATTATTTTCACCTATACAGCAGATGGTGCAGTGGAAAAGGATCGCAAAAACATTTGATTATTTTCACCTATACAGCAGATGGTGCAGTGGAAAAGGATCACAAAAACATTTGTTTATTTTCACCTATATAGCAGTGGAAAAGGATCGCAAAAACATTTGATTATTTTCACCTATACAGCAGATGATGCAATGGAAAAGGATCGCAAAAACATTTGATTATTTTCACCTATGCAGAGGAACCGAAACAAAGCAAATGCTAATCCATATAGTACAGTTCTAAAAATTAACTACAGGATTTCTTGTTTTCCACTTTGAGTTTTAACATTCTGCAATGAACTCTCTCTCTGATTTTTGGCAGTCACACCCTGTATAAAACATTAAATACATTATATTTGTTCAGTTCTCCAAACATTTAGCATAAAGAAAACACATGAATACAGAGAAACTGCTTATGTCCTTGTGTTATTGTTTAGCCATGCACTCTTCTGAGCTGTGAATGTGGCATTGGGATATTCCCTTAAAATAAAGTCTGTTTTACAGTTTGTCTCAGACTCACTATGTATTCCTTATCTGAAATCATCTTTTGTTTTTACTATATATACATTGATGATTAAATTTTGTTAGTATAAAAACTGAAAGCTCATGAGAAAATTGTAGCCAGTGAAATCCCTTTTTTTGTTCAGTGTCTCCTGAGTGATACATTCCCTTTAATCTCTCTGCACTCACTGTCAGAAGAAAGGGGTTACAATTTAACAGGTATCTTTTATTAATTACATGCGAAGCTTTACTGAGAGTGAAATTAAATATTTTTGCACCTTATAAAGGTTAGTGTTTTTCATCAGTGTCCAAATATATTTGTCTGAGTATTTCAGAACAAGTTCTCATTTTTCAGGTCCTTTTTTCTACAAAGTCAAAAGTACAGGTGCTTATTTCCAGTTCTTATGCTAATAACAGGTAACATCATTACTTGAACAAGGTACCTGAACAAGTAACATCAATCAAGTACCTAGGCCTGACACTTGACAGTGGGATGACATACAATTCACATGTTGATCTATTAATAAAAACAGCTAACCATAGACTTGGATTGCTGTACAGGCATAGACATAACCATCCCTGAAATAAGAAAGCAGCTAGTGCAGTGCCTCATAATTAGTCTAACTGACTATGGGATTACTGCGTATGGCTCGGCCTGTGACAATGTCCTATCCAAAGTCAGGAACCTCCTCAAAAGAGCATTTCAGTTTACCCTGGGCCTTGCCTGACACACGTGTACCTGTATCCCACAGTGGGTCACTAAACTGGCTTGACCTCTACAAGCGTCTGGCCTTCCACACACTTGTCCTTGGCCACACAGCCCTGCACAGCCTTCTGTCCCCTGGTTTTAAGTCCTTATTCACTGTCATAGACAACAGCTACTACACCCAAGGAAATAAACAACCCTCCCTTCTGCTTCCAAGGAGGAAAACCACCATAGACCAATCTAGTTTCTCTTTTCAATTCCCTAAACAGTAGAATGACTGACCCATCTCCCTAAAAACTTGTCCCTCCACTGATCTCTATAGGACTAAGCTACTCTCCCCTGCTGAGTCTTGTAAGTGCTATATCTGATATCATTCCTCCACACCCCAAGCCTAGCTCCTGTTTCTGCACTTTATTGTAAATTTTGTAGTTAAATACTTATATTTTTCACGTTGCACCAGCCCAAAATTGAAGTAAAGATGTGACCAGACTACCATTGATTGTCATCCTGGAAATTTTACTACTTGTTACACTGTTACGTAATATGTCTGTTACTATTGTTGTTGTTGTATCCTCAACACTAAATCGTTTGAAAATGGGCTCTGCCTAAATGGTTTTATTTAAAACAAAAATGAAATGAAATGAGGAGAAGGTGATATATTTCCCATTTAAAAGTTATCTTACCCAGGTAAGTAGTGAGCGTCTGCCCCTCTGGTTAGTGCTGTGATGAAAACAGTGTTCAAGAAACACCATTGAAATAGTAGTGTTTTGTGTGCGCAGCCAAGTTGGGTGTGCACATGTGTGAAGTGTTAAATGAGCTAGAATCAACAGCCGAAGAATGTTCTTACTGTATTCCCCTTACCTTGACACAACAGGAAGAGGATAAGATCCTTCAGGGTATATTAAGTAAAAAGCAGTTGAGTGTCCCAGATTCAGCAAAAGCAATATTGACACATTTGGAAAATCTTAAGAGTAAAGAGCTAAAGTCTGAATGGCATGCACTCACACTTGGGGAATATGTTCACCTAAAATAATTTCTAGGGGCCTTAGAGTTCCCATGGAACCAAGCCTGGGTTTCTCAGCATCATCATATGTCTTACTGTAACCTGATGTAAAGTGGTTGGTGTACTCAACCCCGGGTCGCCCCTGGAAAAGGGATCTCTGGTCTCAGAGGGCTTACCTGGTCAACAAAATCTAAATAAACAAATAAATAAATAAATTGAAATGGGTTGGGATGGTATGTGGAACAAATGTTCCCACAATTTCATGCTTGAACTGATTGAGTCCTTAACAACTGAGCAAGGCAATTTGGTCAAGGAAATCAAACAACTAACAGACTGGTACAAAAGTAAAACAAACCTCAGTGAGTACAAGGGAGGTCTAGAAGGAACACAGAAACATCTAGAGGAATTGAAAGAATGTCTAAAAAGCAAAACAAGCAAAACATTCAAATGTGATCTATCAGCTTACTGAGATAATAACTTTTATAATTGGATAAAACAATACAAAGCACCCTGTTACCAAAACAAATACTAAAATCTGGAATCAGAAAGCTCAATGTACGGCTCAGAAGACTCCCTAAATAATTTCAGTCAACAGCAAGGTGGTAGATATTGGAAGCCTTTTTTAGGAAGGGGTGGATACAGGGGTAGCACAAGAAACTGGGACATTTTTGGCAGACAATCACCAGTATATCAGGGCCAGCATGCAGAAGAAGGTATGGAGTAAGAAGAGGAGGAGGCAGGGACTGCAATCAGAGGCAGAGGAAAAGAAAAGAAAATCAGAAAGTAAAAAAAGCCTACAGGCAGAGTCAAACTGAGTTCACAGACACAGACTGACTAGTTATATACAACCTTAGCAAAAGAGAACTACTTGGAGAATAAATCAACTTATTGAGCTAGGGCCCTTCTTTTAGCCCTTTTACAAAGACAGATTTATTTTTAAAATCTAAAATGTTATTTATGGCCTGCTCCATGGTGGCAAGGGATGGGGCATCACTCTGGCATGCTGGTGATCTGGGTTCATGCTCTGAACCCAGATGTCAGGAGAAGAGGCCAGCAGGGAGGGAGTCAGAGTGTCCTTTGGATGCTTCCCTCCTGGGGGGGGGCAGGTGTGTAGCATGCCACTCTTGGAGTTGATCCTGGTAGTGGCTTAGCGGAAGCATTCTTGGGGGCTTGGGTGACCACACACTGCTGAGCACCCCCACCTCCAGGATGCTGCCATGACAGTGGGACTGTAGATAATCCCTATCCCTCTTGAGGTGCGGTCTCCAGAACTGGACACAGTACTCCAAATGATGCCTCTCCAAGGACCTGTACAGAGGCATTATCACTTCACTTTTCATACTCGTGATACCCCTACCTATGTATCCAAGTATGCCACTAGCCTTCTGAACCACCTTTTTGCATTGCCTGGTTGACTTTAAATCATCCGATACGAGTACCCCTAGATCCCACTCTACCTTGGTTTCTGTCAGCTGCACCCCCCCCCGGTACATTTCCTGGCTAGGTTTTTTTTGCCCCAGATGCATAACTTTGCACTTCTTGATGCTGAATTTCAACTGCCACTGTTTTGACCAATCTTCCAGCTTTTGTAGCTCAGAGACCATTTTTGAGACCCCCTCTGGCGTATTAACTCTGTTGCAGAACTTGGTGTCATCTGCAAACAGGCACACCTTTCCGTGCAGTCCATCTGCTATGTCACTGATAAATATGTTCAACAGAATTGGCCCTAGCACTGATCTCTGGGGGACTCTGCTGGTCACTTCACCCTCCCCTGACTGATTGCCATTTACCAACACACTCTGGGTTCTTCCTTGGAGCCAGTTCCTAATCCAGTTGACAGTTTTCTGTCCCACTCCTGTGTGTTCCAACTTATTTATGAACCTTCCATGTGGAAGAGAGTTGAATGCCTTTCTAATGTCCAGATACACTATGTCCACTGCTCCCCCCGGTCCACTGTTCTGGTCACCCAATCGAAGACTTCTGTCATAGAAGGCATCCTTAGGATGGCAGAGAAAGGGGAGATATTGCTGATGGGGGACCTGAATATGCCAGATGTTAACTGGAGCACCTTTGCTGCAGCCACATCCAGGAGCAGGGCCATTCTTGATGCCCTACAGGGGGCATGCCTCAGACAGCTAGTGTTGGAACCCACTCGGGAGGGAGCAATCTTAGACCTGGTATGCCCAAATGGGGACAGTGAGAGGATCTCGGATCTAGAAGTGGGTAGCCATCTGGTGAACAAGTGACCACCAAACAGTGTGGTTCACGATAAACTCAGCTGTAGAGTCGAGCCATACAAAAGTGAAGGTACTGGACTTCAGGAGGGCTGATTTTGTCAAAATAGGAAAGTGCCTCAGAAAAGCACTAGCAATCAGGCAAGAAGGAGGGGTGGAGCAACAATGGGGAACCGTCGAAACTGTCATCACAGAGGCAACAAGCCTTTGTGTGAAGTAAATAAACAAACCAAAATGAAAGAAAAAACACTATGGTTCTCAAAAGAGGTGGCGGGCAAGGTTAGGGAGAAAAAAATAGCATTCGGGAAGTATAAGGAAACACACAGAAGGAGCAGAACAGAACTGTACCAGTTAAAGCAGAAGAAAGCGGGGAAGGCAGTCAGAATAGCAAAGGCCCAAACCGAGGAAAAGATAGCCAACTCGGCTAAGAAGGGGGATAAAACCTTTTATAGGTACATTAGGGAGTGAAGAAAGACAAAGGAGGTACTGAGGCTGAATAAAGAGGAGGGTGGGTGGGCAGAGAGGGACAGTAAAAAAGTAGGGATACTGAATGAATAGTTCTGCTCAGTATTCACAAAGGAAGAGGAGGGGAAGGTACCTAATCCAGTCAATAGAAACACTCTGGATAGGGGGGTCGATATCAGTCCTTTCCCAGAAGAAAGGGTTCTGAAAGAACTCCTAAAACTGAAGGTGGACAAAGCAATGGGGCCTGATGGGATTCACCCCAGAATTCTAAAAGAACTAAGGGGGGAACTAGTAACACTACTGACTACCCTTTTTAACAAATCATGGGAGGATGGTGTGGTACCTGAGGACTGGAGGAGGGCAGATGTGATTCCCCTTCACAAAAGTGGAAGCAAGACAGAGGCAGGAAACTACAGACCAGTTAGTTTGACCTCAGTGGTAGGGAAAATGATGGAATCACTTCTGAAGGAAAGAATTGTTGAGTACCTAGAGGCCAGTGGGGCACAGAATCCAAGGCAATATGGAGTCACAATGGGAGGGTCATGTCAGATGAATGTAATTGATTTATTTGACTGAGTCACCAAAGTAATAGATCAGGGAGGGGCAGTGGACATGGCCTACCTAGACCATAGCAAGGCATATGACACAGTCCTGCACAAAAGATTAATAAACAAATTAGCCAGCCTGGGAGTGCGTCCCAGGGTGGTAGCCTGGCTAAAACATTGGCTGGACAATAGGACACAGAGGATAATAGTAAATGGAGTCCACAGTGAAGAAAGGGGGGTTACTAGTGGGGTACTGTAGGGTTCAGTACTGAGTCTGGTCCTTTTTAATGTCTTTATAAGTGACATTGCATTGGGACTGAAAAGATAAGTATGTCTCTTTGCAGACGACACAAAGATCTGCAACAGGGTTGATACACAAGGTGGGGTGGAAAGGATGAGAAGGGACTTGGTAAGGATGGAGGAATGGTCAAATATATGGCAGTTTAGATTCAATGCAAAGAAGTGCAAAGTAATGCACCTGGAAACAAAAACCCAGGGAAAGAGTACACAATGGGGGGTAAGATACTGAAAACAACAAAAATGGAAAGGGACCTGGGGTAGTTACATCAGATGACCTAAAGGTGGGTAAGCAATGTGAGAAGGCAATAAGGAGAGTTGGGGGTATACTGGGGTGCATAGGTAGAGGCATCACCAGTAGAAAACAGGAAGTTGTTATCCCTCTGTACAGACAGCTGGTGAGACCCCATCTGGAGTACTGTGTGCAGTTCTGGAGACCTTATCTCTGCAAAGACATAGACAGGGTGGAGGCTGTCCAGAGGAGGTCAACCAAAATGGTGCAGGGTCCGCACCAGAAGACATACGAAGAGAGACTAAAGGAGTTTAATTTGTATACCCTCGAGGAAAGGAGGGAGAAGGGGACATGATAGAAACTTTCAAGTGCCTCAAGGGAATCAACAGAGTCCAAGAGGGTAGCATCTTTCATAAAAAGAGATGTGCAAGAACAAGGAGGCACAATTTGAAGATGGGGGTCTGGCTCAGAGGTAATGTGAGGAAGTGTTTTTTCACAGAGAGGGTTGTGGATGCATGGAACAGCCTTCCTGAGGAGGTTGTGGAGTCAAAAACAGTGGGGGAATTCAAGAATGCATGGGACAGACATAAGGCAATTCTAGTGGGGGATAGGAGGAAGTAGGCTGTTGGTTAACTAGGATCTGCAGCTTATCCATTAGGTAGGGAAATGGGCAGACTAGGTGGGCCAAGCGGTCCTTATCTGCCATCAAATTCTGTGTTTCTATATTTGTCTGACATGACCACCCTGCTGTGAAGCCATGCTACTTTGGGTCCAGTAGGCCAGTTGCTTCTATATACTGTACTATCCTTTCTTTCAGTAGTGTCTCCATGATTTTCCCCACCATGGAGGTTAAACTGACTGGGTGATGGTTTCCAGCATTCTCCCTGCTCCCGGTCTTGTGCAGTGGTACCACTATGGCTTTTTTCCATTGTCTGGTACTATACCACTCTCCAGGGACTTGTTGAAGAGGTCTGCTAATGGGGTGGCTAGTTCCTCTCTGAGTTCCTTTAGTATTCTCAGGTGAATACCATCAGTGAACTAGTAACCGGAGTGATACAACCGCACAGCCTGCCATGGAGGAATAAAAACCTTTATAGAAAAAAAAGTATTGAAATATTGGTAGACCACGCTGTAGTGCACAAATGGATTACAGAATGGGAGGGTGAAATTCTTCCAAAACAACATCCAATAACACTGGTATTCTACTGCTAATCAAATATCCATAAAAATACAGAGGCACCACTGGGAAGACCCATCATTGTGAGCACAGGGTCATTAATGGAACCCTTCTCAAAATCTGTAGATTATTTCTTGAAACTGATGGGATAAACAACTTACAGTTATTGGAAGGATATTAGAGACATTCTCAGCATTATCTCAGAGTTAGAAAATAGCATTCCAAACATTGAGAATTGTCTGTTTATCACAGTGGGTGTTGTTGACTTACAGTATATACTAGCATACCACATTCAGACAGGATTGAAGGCTTGGCGGATTTTTTTGTAGTGCCATCTTACACTTCACCTTCATCCTATATGCTTCCTATTTGATTTGGCCTTCATTGTTTTGAACAGAAACTTTTTCAGCTATGAAACACCTACTATTTGCAAACTAAGGCACTATGGTGGGTCCAGTATGGCCCCACCCTATGCTAACTCTTACATGGCACAATTCGAGGAAAATTTTATTTTGAATACTAATAATAAATGGTGTGGCAAAATTAAACTTTTTGGTTTGGGATGGGGTGCAGATGAGTTCATGAGTTTTTTTATATGTGAATAATGTTAATGATCGCCTCAAATTCAGCATAAACCATAGCCTCCAAGAAGTAGTGTTTCTGGAGATAAACACTGTCAAGAATGGAAACCAATTTATATCAAAACTTTACAGAAAACCAATGGACAAAAACACATTACTACATGCTTCAAGTTCACATCCACCACACATAACAAGAAACATCCCATTTGGACATAGCATTTTAAATATATCTTGTACTGTGTGTTGAGCTAAATATTGAAAAGGGAGCCACCGTACATATGAACTATCCTTACAACTCCCGTTACTACAAGGGTGCCTGGGTGCTTGACAGTAACCTCAGTGGCTATTAGTGAAGCCCTTTAGAGCTCCCTTGTGGTGGTAACTCCATTGTTTTAACGGCGGAGTTCAAGCCATTGTCTTCCCATTGTGGGCTTCATTTATTGGTAGCTAGGCAACCATGTGACATCAGTGCAGGCGCCGTATAAAAACTCTTACTCTAGTGAGTGGAGTCGAGTGCAGAGCAGAGGAGACGTTGGCAGAGGCCAGCGGCATCACCAGACGTCAGCAGTGGAGAGCGCCACCCCACTAACTTGTAAGTAACAAGAAAATAGTAAAAAAGTAGCCTCCATAAGTGCCTAGGTTCAGCACTATATAAATGGCAACCAGTAAGGGAAAAACATCAATTAAAGTAAATGCTGAGGACATTCTAACCCTCTTACATGACGAGAGGGCTATAGTTAAATGTATGCACTGTGACATGTATCTATCCCTCTAACTCTATTGTTATAAGAGATGATGGTATGTGTATTAAATGCAAGAAACTAAATCAATTAAACCAAGTCAAGGAAGATCTGCTGAAAGGAATACAGGATCTAAAGGACATTGCAAAAATTGAAGATTTTATAAATACAATACAGGGCGAACACCCTCTGGCTCCCAAAACAAAGGGTAAAAGATTGAGAGGACAATCAAAGTCCAACAAATCTCGGGGAAGTATGCCAAGCTACAAAGAAAAGCAGGGAAAGTAATGCTAGTCAAGTACAGCAAAGAACTCAGATAACTGTCAGAAACAAACTCTGGCCAGAGGTGAAAGGGCTGCATGTGTTGGGGTGGGGTGGAGGGTTACAGAGGAGGGTTGGGTGGGGAGGATATGTATAATTGGAAATGGTGGGATGTACTTTCCATCTGCGTTCTTCTGGATTTTATAAGCTTTCAGTCACCAGAAATTAGTTTATTTGCCTAATTTCAAAAGTAAGGAATAAAACACTTGTCAGAGTTACAGGGAGGACTGCAAAGAAGTCAGAACATCAACATGAGTAAGAGCTGTGACTGCTAGTCCAAAATTGTGCTGGACAGTCCGAAAAGCCTCTCCTATTTTTGTAACTAGTAGCAGTCGTCCAGAGTCTTTACTTGCTCATACATGGGTATATTGTCTACGTAAAGCATTGCTGGGGGCTGCTCAGAAATATTTCTGGACTTGTTTAGTATAAGGTAAACTACAGTACCTCACTAGATGAGGAGGACTGAAAGAGGGAGATGGTAAAATGCAACTTTAATTTTAGGAAAGCAGATCAAATGCGAACTTCAGTAGCAATGCTCCTCTCGTCTGTTGACTTATCTCGCTGCACTAAAAGCATCTCCCTCCCACCTGCAGTCATCTTTCCATGAAATCCTAAGCAGTCACCTCAACTTTAGACCCCACATGCTGTTATTGCTGTACCGTCGCGGACTCCCATTTGCATTTCTTGGAACCTTGCTCAGGTGCCTAGCCCAACAAATGCTGTGATAAAGAAAATATGGGTACCGTTTAAATGTGAAGCTGTCACCAGGCCAGTTAAATGCTGCCAGCCACCAACACTGCTGCCTACCTACCAAACCACAATCACTCCTGCTGTGTTCTCTTAGCAATGCTACAAGGGCACATGCGAGAGAAGGCGTGGGGTTAGCTTCCTAGAACTACTGGAGTCAGGCTTGTGTTGTCATCTTTAGTCTTCTTGGACTGTGATTTGGGGAGGTAAGAAAGGATGACTGACTGCAGTTTACCCTTCATCCGAAAGACTGAAAATAGCATTTGATACTGGGAGATGGGTAAACTACATTCTACAAGTCCCAGGCCAGAAAATGGGTTGCAGAGAAGTTTATTTAAGATGGCTGGAAAACGACTGATCAGCTGTTGAATAAAAGAAAATGGCACGGTCAGACTGGATAGCAAAGGGCCTACCTGGAAATGGGGCCATGAAGGCCCTGGTACCAACCACGGTATGCTCTAGTGTACAGACTGTAGCCTGGGTATGCCCTGGCATACTGTAGTGTCAAATTTCAACCATAAAATAAAGGCATATATTCTGTTTGGAGGAAGGTTATTCCATTACTGGTATAAGAGTTGTAATACCCGGCGATTTTGGAGACTTTAGTCCCATGGATTTAAGGTCAGCTCTCAGCTACCCTGCAGAAATGCAGCAAGACATAAACTCAACTCCCCTACCTAACAACAATTCTGTGGCGACGTGTGGTCCTGCTTTAGCAAAATGCAAAGTGATGTTTTTTTTTTAATTCACTTACTTGTCTAGTTTTTTAAATAGTTGATCCTTGCATCCCTGCCACTACCAATATTGTGTTTTGTTAAATCAGAACCACACAGTCCCGAAGCACAGGAGGGAGAGGGGGGACATGATAGAAACTTTCAAGTACCTCAAGGGAATCAATAAAGTCCAAGAGGGTAGCATCTTTCAAAAAAAGAGGTGTGCAAGAACAAGGGGACACAATTTGAAGATGGGAGGGCAGCTCAGAGATAATTTAAGGAAGTATTTTTTCACAGAGAGGGTTGTGGATGCATGGAATGGCCTTCCGGAGGAAGTTGTGGAGTCAAAAACAGTGGTGGAATTCAAGCATGCATGGGACAGTCATAAGGCAATTCTAGGGGGTGGGGGTAGGAAGAGGTAGGCTGCTGGTTAACTAGGATCTGCAGCTTATCCATTAGGTAGGGAAATGGGCGGACTGGGTTGACCAAGCAGTCCTTATCTGCCGTCAAATTCTATGTTTCTATGTTCATAGCTGCAGGGGAGCTGAGAGTGCCTCTTTAAAACAAATTCAGTGGTTAAGCTGAATGTCCCAGCAAGGCCCCTCCAGAGGTTGAGACCTATGCTTTCCCTGTCTGAAAACAGTTATTGTGACATAGCAGAATAGAAACATAAAAAGATGAGTGCTTTCGGGAAATGGTTTGCACTGCAATGTGTGCTATGCCAAGAGTTTTCAGAAATGATTGTGTGGCCCCAGCACAATATGGTTACAGTGTCTTCCTCCAGTCCTCTGGAGCCACCAACATTTCCATTGATCTGTTGACTCAAAGTGAGTCATGGTTTAAAGAGCTAGTGTAGTGCTTAAAACTAATATTAGATTTTCAAAGTAGCCAATCATTACCTTTTATATCTGAGGTACTTTTTCTTTTCCCTTCCTATAATTAGAAGATTGTTTACCTGATGTTAGTAGGTGTGATGTGTGGAACAGCACTCTGTCTGGCAGCTGACATATATTGTTCTAGTGCACATCACTACATCATCAGCACTGTGACCTGACCTCACTGACTGTGACATCACTGTTTCTTAGGGAACTGCAGTTTAGTAACTGCCAGGTTATTCACTTGTGAGGTCACTTGTCAGTGAGATTACAATGCTGATGATGTAGTGTGGGGCAGTAGAGCTAGATATGTCAGCTTCCAGGCTAAGAGCTGTTCCACACATCCAGCACAACATTATCACATAGAGGACTTTCTGATGAGCAAAAGGAAAGAAAACAATACCTCAGAAATAAAAAGTTACAACTACTTCTAAAAATTTGTATTATTTTCCTGTGTTTGTTTTAGCTCCATTAGTTCTTTAAACTACATTAATTTGCACTGAGTGAATCCCTAACTTTTGTCTCCTACATCCAGCGGTCAAATCCCTTTGATCTTGACACCTCCCACTTTTTTAACCTATGACAGAGACTTTGTTTGCTGCAACCCCCAAAACCCTCCTTGAAATCACTCCACTAACAAAGTAAAAATTCAGGCTAACTGAATTGTCACCGGGGAGATGTTCAAGAACCACTTTCTCCAGAGTGTGTGTGTGTCTGTGTTGGGGGGGCATTGGGAGCAAACAGTGTGGTAACAAAGCAAGTCAGTTAGCCTCTGCTGGGGATGGTTGAGCAAACAAAGTATTTTGTCCACTGGGTTAGGTGTTAAGGCTAAGCTTAGGAAAGTAAAGTTAAAGTAAATTGGCTAGTGGAGTTAAAAATCAGATTGGCTGGTTGGTACTAGCTGATTTAATTAACGTAGGGCAGCAGTTAAAAGAAAGAATGAAAAGAACATGCAAAACATGACTGTGTTACAATGGTTGTCTCTTTGTCCTTGTTGAATTGTAGTGTTAAAACCACAGAATTATAGAAAAGAAATGAACATGCATTTACAATGGTTGCTAGTTTGCCAGCGGCTGAGCTCCTTGCTGATGCAGACTGTTAATTGTCTCGGGGTATATTCTGTTTAAAACCACAGCTGGCAGCTGTGTCTGTGTTGGGCTGGTGTCAATAGATATTTTCCATGTTAGTCAGCGCTCCATTTTCACTAAATGCCCACATGCTGCACAATACTTATCACTCTGCCTGTGTATGATTGCCTTGTTTGAATTTCTGGCCACCAGCCTAACACAGAAACTGTATGGATGCCAGTTGTGGGTTTAAACAGAATACCTCAAGGCAATTAACAGTGTTAATTTCTTTTAAATCATTCTGTGGTTTTAACACTTCAATACAATGATAAAGAGACCACCATTGCTTTTTATTTACATTTGTTTTGTTTTTGATGAGCATGAGAATGGTTAAAGAGGACAGGAAATAAAACTCGTCCTTATGAACAATCAATTGTGTGGTGCGTTTCTGTTTAATTTCTTGATTGTGACCCCTGAATAAATTTGTGCTTTTTGTTGTTTTTACTTATTTTGTTATGTCATTTAGTGTAATTTCCAATATGGTAGCTGCTGTGCCCGGCTTTGGTCACATACCAGTTTCTTTTGCTGAAAAGTGAGTGTGCCAGGTGTTCTGTGACACCATCATTTGAGGTTTTGGTGCCATCTAATGTCCTTGCGCTGATGGCTGTAATGCGGAACTGTCATTTAGGCAGAGGAGCTGTTTTTGGAGCAGTAGCATTTTGTTTATATCTTCTACTTTTCTGTGTCTTGTATTTACTTGTAACTCTGGTTCATATATTTTTCTGAAAAAATAGCGAGTGTCTTCTCTGTGTTTCACACCATTTGACAGCTCATCCATATAAATCAGCAGCAGCAGTATCAGCAGGCAGCGTGTTTGCAAAATGATGTTATTAGGTTTTTAGCAATGTTTTAACATCCATGTAGAGAGGCAGTAAATGATTTGCATATACTTGAACTGAGTTGAACGAGACTGCTGGTACTGGTGTTGAAATGTGTGGAATGGGATGATGGAGCACCCTCAAATAAGACAGTCTATGATGAGTATATTTGTTTTTCCCTGAATTTAACAGAAAACCTGTGGCTTCCTTTTGTGATATTGAAGTTTCCAAAAACTGCTTGAGCCTGGTGTATGTGGGTGGTAAAGTGCAGGAACTTGCTGTTCTGCCCATTCGTCCTAACTAATAATAGAGCAGGGGTAGCTCTGAGTCGTTTTGGTATTCAGTAAGAAGCAGTACACAACAGGTATCATGGCTTGATGTCCAAATGAGTGCTGTTGTACTTGTAACCATTGCAGCATGTAAGCTCCAGGATTTTGAGCGTCCCATTTTAAAAAAGTATTTTTCATTTTAAATATTTAGAACTGTGCAGGGCAAAGTAAGTCATCAGAAAGACTGGCAGTCTTAGGCTCCTTATATCATGCAGCTAAGTAACTCCCCCTCGTAGTGGCTCCTTGTCTGTCTGTTATCCATATTATCCCTTGGTCCTTAACAGCCCTGCAGATAGAATTAGCTGCTAAAACACCATAGATACGTTTATGCTAGGTTATCCTGAATATTATCAACAATCCTGTGTATAAACCCCTATATACCCCAAATAGGTTTCAGACGGCTACTTCAAAGAAAATTTGTTCAGGATACCCTTTGGAATCATAGACTTCACACAATATGATATAAAATTCAATCTTTTTATTTCATCTCCCCTATGTTTCACTCCTGCATGGAGCTTGTTCACGGGGTTTTTAATTATTTTCCTTTTTTCTTACTTTGTTCTGTTTTCAAACAAAAAATTGTACTTTAGTATTTCTGTTATTTTTCTTTTTAAACAATCTTTTGTTAATGTTTTTAGCACAATCATATACCAATTATTAGTATACTTGCATCACTTGGTCTACTTTTTTAAAACTTTTCTTTCTTTTTCTCTTTTTCTAGTCTATAGTGCTCATGCACTTTTTCTGAAATGAGATAAGACATAAAGCAATGCATATCATTGTGATGGAATGTGTGGGAACTAAGTTTCTCTTGTTTCTGCAGCTATTGAAGCTTTACCCCTCCATTAACAAATGAAGCAGGTTACCTGCTGGAATACTTTGGCACCGTTCGCACTACAGCTCACTTAAGTAATCCGTTTTAAAAAATGGATTAGTTCTAACCATGCTACAGCATTTGTACTGTAGCTCACTTCTGTAATCCGCTTCAGGCAATGCATGCTTGAGCATTCACATTAATCTGTGTAATCCACGTTAAATTCAGCAGCATGTAAAAGCTGCTTACCATCATGCATTGCGTGCTTGCAGTGTATCCCAGCATTCCTTTATCTGTTGCCAAGGATTTGTTTAGAAATGGCGACTGACATGGAGAGACTTTTTCTGCCTCTGCTTGCTGCTGCCTATTTGATGGGTTCTAGGCGGAGGATTGGTGAAATGAGGAGGAGAAGGCTGTGTAGGCAGCGCAGACATCGTGTGCTGCATCAGTTCATGGTTAAACTGCATAACTTACTGCTTATACTACATCGTGTAGTGGCCACTGCATGCATGTCATTTAGTTTTGAAAAGGACATTTGGTGCAGAGAGCATAGCTCAGTGTGGTGGGATGAAATTGTGCTGTGTACTTGGGGAGAGGAGGAGTGGATCAGCAATTTTCGAATGTCCCGGGCATCATTTAACATGCTCTGCACAGAGCTGCGGGACTCCATCGCCAGATGTGACACTCATTTAAGACAGTGTGTTCCAGTGGAGAAGCGAGTGGCCATCACTCTGTGGAAGCTGGCCACTAACATCGAGTACCGAACACTTGGTCACCTATTTGGTGTTGGACGATCAACTGTATATGAAATTATTGTGGATGTTTGCGAGGCAATTGTTAATATCCTCATGCCATGTTTTATATGGATATCAAACATCAGTGAAGTGGTCAATGGATTTGAGCATGATTGGGGCTTCCCCTGTTGTGGTGGGGCAATTGACTGTACCCATTTTGCCATTATCTTTCCTTCTAACAATGCCACAGACTATTTCAACAGGAAGAGCTACTACTCGGTTATAATGCAGGCACTGGTGAACCATAAATTCTGTTTCCAAGATGTTAATATTGGTTGGCCTGGAAGGGTACATGATGCCCGTGTTTTTAAGAATAGTTCACTGTACAGAAAAGGGCAGGAGGGTACATTGTTTCCACCCAGCACAAAAGAAATTGGTGGAGTGACTGTCCCGATAGTTATCATAGGAGACCCTATACCCACTTCTGCCATGGGTCATGAAACCATTCCCGATTATAATACGGGCGTAATTTCAATTATAGGCTTAGTCGTTGCCCATGGTGGAGGTGTGCGTTTGGCGGCTGAAAGGCAGGTGGCGATGTCTCCTAAAGTGACTGGACTTCTCCCTGGATCATGTTCCCACTATTATTGCGGCTTGCTGTGTACTCCACAACAAGTGTGAGACAAAATCAGAGCAATTTCTGCCTGAGTGGATGGATGTCAGTGACGTGTCCCAGCAGCCAGAGGCACATCATGGACGGCATGAGGATAGCAGTACGGCAGAGTTATGCCATCAGTCACATACTGTTCATGACACTATTGCCACCTACCTGGATAAAGTGGTATGAGAGGTTGGACAACTGCGCTTACCTGGAGTTGATATAGGTAATGTCACACATGCAAGTAAATTATTGTGCTATACTATAATTAAGTGCTTTTTTTGCTCTCTGTTTGAATTATTTCTGACACCGTTATGAGTTCAGAGGAGGCAGAGCAGTGACAGTCACTTAGTGTGCCCATCACATTACAGGGAGTGGATTGCTAAGAATGCTCTTGATCCACAAATGATCATTGTGCTAATATGCAACAGAAGTGAATAATGAAATAATGACACAGTTGCACAATGTAACTAGTTCAGTAGCTGATTTCATCTGTGTTGCACTATTGACCAAATATACAAAAAAATTGCCTTAAGAACAACAAATAACTTTATTGATTTTTTTAGAGCACAACAAAGCACCAGCAGAAGACACAGCAAACATTTTTTCTGCAGAAAGAGAAGCAGTCACACATCAGGGACTGGCAATACCAGTGCAGACTTGTTTAATTACTGTGCGCATATTGAATTGAGTTGCATACCAAAGGAAAGTACACCAGAAAGACAGAGAAAGACACAAAACTGTTAGCTCATAAACAGATATTTCATGTACCTTTATGTGTTTTGATATTTCTGAATGACTGTTCTGCTTCATTTTAAAAAAAAGTTCCGTTAAGAAGGAATAATTCAAGTAAAAGCATTTAAAACCATTTTATAACTGGTAAGTTAATAAAAAACTGTTCTTAAAACTTTCAAACTTCATAAAAAACCTCAAATTCACTTTTCAACAGCATTTTGTTCGTGTTTCAATAATAAAATTTTCATAACTTTTTAACACATTTTAACACATTGTGTTGTGTAATCATTTCAATATCTACATAGTTGACTGATAAAAAACTGCACTAGTATTCACAACTCAGTCCATGTCAGATCATAATTGAACAACTCCTGACTTAGGCCTTGGCTTCTTGTCTGTGTTGGATAATATGCCCCCTGATTTGGGCACACATTTCCCTGAGTGTGGAAACAGCTGCCTGCATTGCCATTGGCATGCACATTATACATTGCACCATGTACAGTGGCCTGAGACACCACCGCTTGAGGTGGTGGCAATGGGTTAGGCACTGGCTGGCACTGGGGTGGCTGATGAGGACTGCGGAATATCTGCAGCAGGTTATTAAAAAAAGCTGCTGATTGCTCTGCCTCTAAGCGGTGCATACGTTCCTCCATTTCAAGCTCAGCCTTTGCTCTCTCTGCCTCTGCCTCCATCATTTGCTTGTGCTGCTCAGCAAGGAGCTTCCTCATGGGCTCGAACAGAGATTCCGTTATGTCCTGCAGCCGACTAACTCTCTTTTTTTTCCTGAGGTTTTTCAGTGGTTCACAGGAACTAGGTCTTTTGGAAAAAGATGTTGATGGTGTACTTGTGGATGGTGTGTCACTGTCCACTGAGGAGCTCTCGATGAGGGAGTTGCACGGCACTGCAGTCTCCAGAATGTCTGCAACTGCATCTCCATTGTCATCAACTTCAGACTCTGCAACACAAATTAAGAAGTTATCCTACATGGTCTGAATACCATGAGTAGTAGCTGCACGTACGAGGGACAAATAAGGTGCATGTTTGTTGTGTGACTCTCAACAATAGATATGAGAGGGAGGTTTTGGATGCCAGTCAGGAAACAACTTGTTCCTGGAAAGGGTGGTGTACATTTTGCATTGCAGGAACAGGTGATGTTGTGGAAGACAGTGGGTGGCCAAGAGAGGATGTGCAGAAGCAGTGGACAAGGTGTGGACCCTGCAATGCCAACAGACTACAGTGGCTTTCTTCAGCTGGCTTCAAATCTATTTTTACAGCTGTGCACTATGCAGTTCACCACAGAATGCACATCATGTCAGCAGAAGTTTCTGTGACAGTGGGGGGGGGGCATAAAGGTATAAGCACAGCAATATGTACCTGACACAGGCAGATTGAATTCAGGCATGTCTTCACCTGCATCCCCATCAACAACTGGTGGCTGTGGTTGTTCTGCACTTTCCAGGACTACTGTGGGCTCTGTTGCTGGTCGGGTGCCCAGGATCCTGTCCAAAGCATCATAAAATGGGCAAACAACTCTATGAGATCCTGACTTTTTATTTTGATCTTTGGCCTTATGGTACTTTCCCTTTAGCTGTTTAATCTTCTCTCTACATTGCTTTGCAGTCCACTCAATGCCCAGACTAGCAAGGTGTTCAGACACCTTTTGGTACACCTTGGTATTTTTATGCACCGAATTAAGTTCATTCTGTACAGTCTCTGTGGACCAAAAATCAATAAGAGCTCTCACTGCTTCGTCTGTCCATGATGCTGCACGATCGGACATTTTCATAATAAATTGCTGTCACTCCTGTATGTAGCACAGACACTGATTTGACAGATCGAGATGTTCCCTCTTAAATCTTTCCCTTGTGAAGTTCGCGCATGTGCAATGAAGGGCTACTCATGAGGGAATCATGTGATAGGCACTGGGGGTTCTGGGACCTCGGAGGACCAACAAGCATGGATTAATGTGCGTTTCCCCGCTCGCACTGTGAGTAATTCATTTTAGTTTGTAAAATGAATTCTGGAAGCGTGCTCAAACCCTGGTCCCATTAGGGTTTGAGCACGCTTCCAAAATTCCGAGTTTCAAACGAGTTATGTGCGAACGCGAACCGCGCTAGCATGCATTTAAAGCAGTTCAAGCGCTCTGAACCATTTCAAATGCCCTAGTGCGAACGGGGCCTTTGAGTAACATGGAGGTTGGCCCTCACTGTTTGTGATTTTTTTTCTTTTGGCTACAGGGAGACAACAAATTTGGTCGTGTTTTAACTTTAGTTCAATTTTTCTAAGTTCAGTGCTTAATTCTTTATAAGTTAAGTCTTTTAGTTTAAAAGGTTGTCTCTCTTACCTCCTCCTTAGTGCTCATGTTCCTGTGTTCCTTCAATGCAATTCTGCAATTTGGGACTTGCCCTACTTCCTGCAGGTGCTGCCTCTTATCCTGTTGCCTGTTTTGTTTCAGATGGCCCCTTCAAAAAAAATTACATCTGGCTGAGTGGATGCTGGCACAATGGAGTAATGGAGGGGCGGTCTCTCAATTCTCATCCAGCTCCCAGACAAGCATTCCCTGCACCCCAGATGTCCAGTCTCATTAGTGTACTACAGAAGGCAGAAATGAGATAAAAAAAACAATTCGTTATAGCTAAGAGGTCTTATTGGTAGTGGAAAGAACCTCTGATGGGATTGTACACTGACTAGTGAAAGCAAGAATAGCAAAGGACAAGGAGACAGAGTGGCAGCACCAAACAAACAATAATCACTGGGAATGAATACATTGGGGTGATTGGGACTTGCTATAAATAAAAATGCAGAGGAGAAATGGAAATAACATAGAGTACCCAAAGTATAAACAATTGACTGTCAGGGCATGAGAGGGTTAGGTGTTGGTGGTGTTGGGAAGGGGGGGTGAGAGGGGAAAGGAAAGTATATTACGTTTCATCTGGGTATGAACCACTGGTAACTGTGCTTAATTCCAGGTCACCCTTTCATTCTCTGAATCTATTTTAGCACTTCATAACAGACTCTGTGGCATTCTGGTGGTAGTGTATCAGTAACAGCAGTAGTAGTAGTCTGTACATCAGCAACACTTTAATAAAATGCAAAAAATCTACAAACATTGCTGGGACTTTTTTTTGTGTGTTTGTATTTAACAACTCACACTTGAGATAGAATGTGTATATTTTTCTATCTACTGCAATGAGGGACATTAGTGGTTTTCTTAGTTTCACTTTTTTTGGGGGGTCTTTTTCTCTTTTTTGGGAGGTGTGTGCTGATGATATGCAAAAATAAAAGAATATCACAACAGTACTACCATGCTTGAACCAGTAAAAAAAAGTACAGCCAGACAGAAACATATACAGGGTGGTCCCTTTGCTAATGTGCAATCAGCAAAAATTAAAAAAAAGAATCAATTACTGAATACTTCTGCAATTACCACGGCACATATCATAAACGTATGTATTCTGAATTCAAGAAATGAGTGTGGGAACAATAAACTGGAACCATGGAATTTGGTAATCACACTGACACTAAGAGTGACTGTGTGTGCTGTCTGACTAATGATACATGTATGTAGCAATGCAGTACAGGACCACACACCGCTTCATCTTTTTTATTATTATTATTTTTTTTAATTTTACTCAATTTATAAATGTCCTGTTTATTCAATCAAATCTGATTGCATTCCGTCAATGGACTGTTGCATCTTTTCCGATGGTATAATCAAGAAATTATGGCAGAAAGAAAGAACAATTATAACGTTTGACAACAACAGATGTGAATACTAGAGGATTGAATATTTGACTACAAGAGAAAGGAACTGGTTTTAGTTGAATATAATAAACATTAATTCCCAAATCATGTGCAAAAGGGAGGGAGTATCGGGGAAATACAGAGAAGTGGGGGGCAGACTAGATGGGCCATAGGTCCTTTTCAGTCGACAGATTTCTATGTTTCTATGATTATTTTTCAGTATGTAATTAGCATTTCTCCCAACAAAGTCCATTTGGATTCAGTGCTATCAGTATTAACTTTTTTACTGAATTTGTTCATCGAAGATAGGCTGTTTTGAGGATATGGTGGCAGTCGAAACTGTGGCAGTGTTGAGAGCACATTATATCTAAACCAGCGGTTTTTTTTTGCTTGTTTGTTTGAGAATACTATTTTGGTGTTGCTTAGGAGCTGTCAGCTCAATAGGGAACCCGACCACACATTACATGACTGCTGTTTATATTGGCTGGCATGACAGTCCGATATTTATGCTGTCAGGAAAATAGTGTGTCACTCCGAAGACACTAGAAGAAAAAAAATAACAGTGAAATAAATAAATTGGTTAACTGCAGTCTGTTTCCTGACATCAGCAGGCAGGAGATATTCAGTTAGCTGGTTTTAGGTTTCATGTCTGGATGAAATCTTCTGTGAGGAAAACCTGCTCAATCCCTGATTATGCAGGACAACAGACGCCAGTTCCCTGAATCTTGCACTGCTGTTCTGAGCACCACTCAAAGCCGTGTGACAGGTCTGTTTTTAGTCAAATGCTAACTGATTAAATTTGTTGTGTGGTCTCATTAATTTCAGTGTCTCACTATTAGTGTGAAATACTGTCATCATAACTCCGTTTCTGGCATCCATGCCCATTTAAAAAAAAAAACGCAGCTCATGGTCAAGACACAAGCTGGAATATATTTTCTGGGGGTGACATCAGTAAGACTAGGGCAAAAAAATGGGCTTGAATACCAGAACTGGATTTATGATGGCAGTATAATATCTTTCAGTAATTAGACCACACAACAAACTTAGTCAATTAGGATTTTATTAAAGAGGATCTTTTTATCTTGTCCAAATTGGCTTTATTCCTCACAGTCAAACAGTTTTCTCTTTCCAGTCTGCAGCTCCAGACATTACATATTAAAGAACTAGAATGCAGTACTGCATTTCTTATTTGATGAAAAGTGAAGTAGCTACATGGATATGGTGGGCTGGTCACGTAATAAACACATGCCCAATAAACAATATTCTTTTCTCACCATGAAAGTGTCGATCCAGTCAGTTTTCCTATTGAATAGAAAGGGCTGGCAGTCGTGTGCTGGTAATTGTTACGTGGCAGGAGGAAAAAGAGACAGTACACACAGTATAATCTCTGAGGTGAATCCACTACTCATGTTTCATTCACTGCTGCCAGGAAATGAGAAAAAAAAGGTATTAAACAATAATGTTTGTGAGTTACTTCCTTATGGTTGCTGGTAGTTATTTTTTATTTTGTTTCTGTTTAGTTTTCAGGAGCCATTAAAGGTGAAACATAATAAATTGATGTTGTCAAATTTCTGTGCCTTCTGTGTGGTATTTATCACTTGTCCCAGTCAGATTTAATTTGCTCCTATTTCCTTTTTGATTTGTGTAAAGTTATTTTAAGTAAGTGGTAAAATGGGTTCTGAGGAGTGTGTGGTTTTGTAAATAAAGTGTTCTTTTACAGTAGAATCACGTCATCAAAAAAGGGCAAAATATCATGATAAAGTTCCAACTGTTCAACTGAACTTCAAAGTGCTGCATTTCGCCCATTGCTTGTATTTTTTAATGATTTGGCAAGCCTTTTACGCTGTCCAAAAAAGGCCGAAACAGTCTGCAGATTCTTTGTGTGGAATATTGAATGTCACCTCTGTCTGTGTCAGACCATGTGTGACTATTGCCTAGTATTACTGGGGAAATGACACTCCCTGCCGCACTGGTGACTTGGATGGAAAACCAAGGCGAGATTAAAATTTGACACATCTGTTATGGTATACGACATATGTGTTTATTTATCTACAACCTCTAGAACTCAGAATCAAGAACTATAGACAGGACTTCAGATTGCTGGTGGATCAGAATAGCAGATCAGGATAGCATGTTATGGGGAGCGCGAGGGGGTGCATGATGTTTAAAGGGTTGTTTAGTTATTCTATAAACCTTTATGCCATCATGTAAACAGTTGCAAAGCAGCCAACAGAAATGCGAGGATCTACAGCTTCAAAATGATATAATACCAGTTCAGAAAATGCCGCATATAGTAAAATCCATAGAATACTCGAAACTCTTCTTGTTGTCACTTGTAGTGATGTGATTTAGGAGACACAGAAACTCCACCTTAAAACAAAATACAAAAGCACAAGCAGTCAGTGTCTTTTTGGGTTCCTCATCACGTTAGCACAGCCAGGCATGTGGGTTTTCATTAATCTTCTGATGTACTGAAAACATACATTCTAAATTTCTGTTATGTTCACCATAACATAGATACAAATTATTTTGGGTGCAATTTTATTCTGAGGCAAAGACTACGATGGGTCAGTCAAATACTACTACTTGTTCAACAGTCTAAGATAAAAGCTCCAGTGAGGTTTTTCAATCCCTGCCTTCTCATCTGCCAAACGGGGTGTGTGTGTGTGTGTGTGTGTGTGTGTGTTTGGGGGGAGCAGTGTGACATACGAGACAGAGAGAAAGAGAGAGCGTGTGTGGAGAGCTCATTGAAGGCAATGTAAGCGCGAGCAAAGTTAAAAGCAGTGAACTGTAATCTAGCTGCTTGCTGCCCATCCCATGTGCAACACAGCATATGCATCTCAGGATTCACTCTTAAAATTAAATGGGGGCGGGAAAGAGGGTGGGCAACACAGTATATGCATCCCAGGATTCACTCTTAAAATTAAACGGGGACGGGAAAAGAGGGGAGGCAGTAGAGTGCAAACTGGGTGGTAGTGGAAGGGTTTCAAGAGCTTGGTGGGGAGGAGCTGCACTAAAAGAACACAGGCACCAGAGAGGGGTGGGGCTGTGAAGGGCAGAGAGAATCCAGTTTTTTTTTAATTAAGGGAAAAATTGCAGAGTCCTCACTCTGTTGTTCATTAAAGGACTGCAGGATCCGCCCATGCAGCCCTAAAAAAAGGGAAAACATAAAGATGTTGCACAAGATGAAATGGACCCTATCCAGCTAACAAATAGATTTGCACCTCTCCTAGACCAAATCCCGGTAGATACTCCCGTCCAAGATCAAAAACAGAAAGAAAAATTCATTTTGGGAGATTCAATCATAAAATATTGTGATTCATATGTTTGTAGGGGAGATAGTGAGAACACCACCCTCTTGTGCTACCCAGGAGCACAAATCACAGACATAAAGGAGACTATTAATAAAATACTAAGAAATTCATTAACCATACTACACATAGGGATAAACGATGTCAGGAGGGAGCACAAAAAAGATATCTGCCATGATCTGATATCACTGGGTGAACTACTGGTACAAAATGGGGTCAAAGTGGCAATATCAGGACTTACCTATTCCTAGAGCACATGAGGAAAAAAACACACCATACATATACAATAATGGATGGGTGGTGTGTATAATGAGATTTAACACACACCTGAGTTGTGGGCTGCTACATTCCCCTTGGGGTTTATAAAATGAATCCCACAATGAGGGTGTGTGTAAAATTGAGTTTAACACACCACCCCATCTTTTATTTTTTATAATTGCTGGCCAGCAATTTATTCATTGTTGCTGTGTCTGACACACACACACACAGTTTTTTTGGGGGGGGTTTTATAGTTGGTTTTCTTTTTTTAATATTTAATTTAGTTTTATACATATTTACATGTACATTTGCATCGCAACCCCAATCAACCTTACCTCAGTCAGCGAGGTCGGAGCCGTTCCTGGTGAGAGTTGTCTGGTATGGTGTTGGAACAGCAGAATGAACGAGATGGATTTTTTTAAGTTAGGAAGATGTGTATTGTTTTTAAATAAGGAAAAAAAATTAGAAGCAGTGTGCATCTGGTGGCTCCTCGCTCTGCAGGATGAGGAGCCGCAATGTTTCTGAAAGCACTTAGCCCACCCAAGAAGAGTGAAGAGCCAATCAGGATACAGCTCTTTTTTAATTGACTTGACATGTGTTTGCCATTATAACCCATGGGTTATAATGGCAAATTGTAACTCAGTCAGCCAATTCAAAAAATTGCTGACCAGTTATTATATAGAGAATAAAGTATGGGGTGGTGTGTGTAATGAGATTTTACACACACCCAAGGGGCTGGATGCCACATAAACCCTGAGAGCAAAGCTCAAGGGGTTTATCTCGGAATCAACCCCAAGGGTGTGTGTAAAATTTAAGTTTCCACACAATCCCGATTTTTATTTCATATACTTGCTGGGTTTTGCTGTCTCGCTACAGCAATTATATAAAATAAATGGTCTGGTGCGGCTATTGTCTGGATGACGTTTAGCAGAGTCTGCGGTCACTTTGCAGCAGATTCATTTTTCTTGATTTTTTTCCCTTTACTGTACTGTGTGATTTTGTCAGGAGGTTTTGTTTTAAGGAGGTACTTATTGCCTTGACATAGTGGTGGTGCGGTTTCAGAGGCAATCTGGTGGTGAGCGGTGAAAACCTGGAAGAGCTGTAGGTTGGACATGTGCACAACCCCAGCATGTGTTTGACATTATAAACACTCATTTATAACAGCAAATAATGCCACGGGTTTCCCTATGGGAGAAAGTGAAACCAGTTATTATGTAGAAATAATGCACAGTTAAAAAATTGGTGTGGTGAAAGGAACATCACATATATAAATAACTGGGATTCTTTTCACAAAAAAACTGATTTGTACTGTTATGATGGACTTTACTTGAATAATAAAGGAACAATGATTTTATCAGAAAACTTTACACACTGTCTTAGACAAGAATATGTAAACTGATTGGGGAGGGGAAAACAGAGGGTCCAGGCCAAAGAAAAAAACACGTAACACCCACATGAATAAAAAGCATAATAATAACAAAATCAATAGAATTAAAGCAGTTCTAATCAATGCGAGAAGCATGAATAATAAAATACATGAGCTTCACGCAATTATTGAAAACTCTCCAAAAGAAATAACCGGGATTACTGAGACATGGTGGAACTCTGAAAAAGACAGTTGGGGTATGGACATCGAGGGATTTAAACTTTATAGCAATGACAGAAATAATAAAAAAGATGGAGGTGTAGCTATATATGTTACAAAGCAAATCAAACCTAAGGGTATCACTAATAAACTCAAAGAAAAAGAAAATTCTGAATCAATTTGGATAAAAATCAATGGTGAATGTTCTAAATCAATCATTGTAGGAATAATATACCACCCACCTAGTAGCACAGTGGATACTACAAAAAAACATTATGAAGGAAATTGAAAAAGCAGGTGAATTAGGGGATCTGATAATCATTGGAGATATCAACATATGTGAGATTGACTGGGAGAAGAAAACAGCATCCAGTAGTATTGGTTAATAGTTTTTAGAAAACTACAATAAAAATCATCTCATACAACATGTAGAGAGCCCACTAGGAGAAACCATTTACTAGATCTAGTCATCAGCTCAGAGGTAATCCCGCTAGAAAACTGCATTGTAGGTCTACCATTAGAAAACTGTGACCATAATTCAGTTAGTTTCACAGCGTTGTTTGAGTTCATACCATTAAAATGCAGCACAGAGCTATATTTATATGAAAAAGCTAACATTAGTCAGATTAAAAACAAGTTAAAAACCATAAACTGGGATAGTATACTACAGAATAGGTCAACTGAAGAAAGGTGGCATATCATAAAAACAAACATTACAAACACAGCAAATGAAAATATACCAAAGATAAGGAAACAAAAAAATAGCACCAAAAGACCAAGGTGGTTAAATAAAAAGATTAAGGGCTTGGACACAATGGAGTTGTTAAGAGTGCTGAAATGGTTTAAAATGTATTAACCTGGTTTGTAGCCACGCAGCATTCTTTGTTAAAATGTTTAAAAAAAAAAAAACATGCTTTAACCCTGTTTTAGACCTAGGCTTTATCATGGTTTTTGAAATGTTTTAACAGTAACATGGTTTTGTTTCATTAATCTGTCCACCAAGCGTCTGTAGTCATGGGCTACCAGTTCCTGGATAACCTTTGCCCTTTACCGTGATGCACATGGATCTCTAAACCAGGAAGTGTACAGTGCACGGGGTGTTTGAAGTAAGCCACTGTCTTCACTCACTCACCTGAGGAGAAATCAATTTAACTGTAAACCATGCCGTATCATTCAGCTAGCTGGTTAAGGGAAGCAACAAAATTGCTTATTGATTACTGGTCACAAGAGTCTATTCAGGAGCAGTTAAACAATTTTACAAGGAATACAAAAATTTATGACATGATATCAGTGCATCTCATGGCTAGGGAGCACGATTGTAGTGCTAAACAATGCCATGAGAAAACAAAACAGCTAAAAGTCCATTACCATAAGGCTAAGGATAGCAATAGGAAATCAAGGTTTGGTAGGGTTACTTGTCCATTTCATGACAAACCAGACCCACTTCAGTTCCTCCCCTGGTAATACAGAGTGGTGATTTAATTGGCACCACCGAGGGCGATGTGGCACTGGAGGATGTAACTCATGAAGTGCTTTATGAAGTCGGTAAGTTATTGCTTCTGTCCAACTGGTATTGTATAAGTGAAGTCATTCTAGCACATGTTCTGTTGAGAAAAGTTTTACTGCTTATGCTGACTGAAGATATAAACCAGATTTGTGCACTATGAAAGTTAAGTAATAAATAGAACTTATTAAGTACCCCCCGCAAGCACTAACCCAAATAGAAAATGCCATTGTACGATCACTGGCAACAGTTACACCCCCCAATCCTCCATGGTAACAGGTGCAGACTGAGAGATTGAAGTGAAGATAAGACCAGTGAGAATTAAAAAAAAAAAAATTTTGTGTAGTATTTATAATTGCATGTCTCCCGAAACTGAATGTAAACATAATGCCGTAATGTTATTCCCACACCTCAGTGCTGCTGTGTCTCTCCTAGATTCACTGGCTAGCATATGTGTGCAGATTGGTAGCATCTTCTTGTTGTTCTGTTGAATGGAAAAGTGATGCAAAAACTCCTGTTTTTTCAAGTTTCAACTGCTGAGTGAAAACTGCTGAGCAGAGCACCCAAAGGTGAAACATGTTTGTTTGTGAAAACTGCATGGAGATTTCTATGAGGGTTGAAACCATTGCCATTATCAGTCTGTCTCGTCCCTCACTTCAGATGTGCTCTTATCTGTCTCTGAACAGATGGCACTTCCAGAACTGTTTATAAAGCTAGGATCCAGTCATACAAGTTGGGAAAAGGGTAAATGTAGTGAAAATAAAACTTCAGATATAAAAACTAGCAGTTTGAATTTATATGTTTTTATTTTGATGGGTGTGACAGTTGGTGCCCCTAATGCCTATAAGAGAAGTCATAGTTTGTTCACTTTGTGTGGTCGGCACTGTTTCCGTTCTTCTCAATGGCATGCTGCACTTCAGATAATACTGAGTTGTGATCCCCCCCATTGCAAACCACTCTCATTCATCGGTTGAATATTTCAATTTGTCATGATTTGCTGTGCATATACACATAGGTCTACTCACATGCACAGTTGTTAAGCAAGGGACATTAGATCTTCCTGCTTGAGTTCTCGGTTGCAGGCTTGGCGAGAATGAGAATATTTCAATAGCCAAACATGTTTGCCATCATCACAGATGTGAAAACTTGTCAATTCATAGGGGTCTGAGTATTTGACTACCCTTAGCATCTTGGTAAAACAGAAACATAATGTTTTTCAAAATCATAAAATGTTTTCCTGGCAATGTTTTTTTCAGTTGTGTCAATGGTGACGTAATTATTGTGAGTGCCCCAGGCAAAATTATTTGCCTTTCCTGACTCAGAGATACCAACACTTGAACACCATTTGCCCTCTGTTCAGCAAACCACAGCTGTTTTTTTTCCCCCTACTATCTTTCATTGAGCTGAAACAAAGTGCTGGAATTGTTCACTTACTATTCAATGAAATCATGTGGAAAAGTGAAGTGGCTAAACAAAATATGTGAGGAGTATGTACATTGTTTTAGGCTAGGACAAAGTAAAGTTTTGTGTGGTAACTCCTTATTTTAGATCTGTATGCGGGGAAACGGTCCTTTCAAGTTGCTGGAACTCTCTTGTATTCAATGAAGAAAAATAAATGAGGAGCTAGAGCTCTCATAGTTTTGTAAGAGGTGGAGAAAATGGATGGAACTGTAGGTTCCTGCACAGTTTAACTGCAGCCACAATCTACAGTTTAAATGAATGGATTTCACTTCACTACATCCTCTCTGAGGCACACTCAGGATTCAGGCAGAAGCACTCCATTAGAACAACCCTTTAAAACTGTCGATGATCTGTCATTATTTCTAGTTGCAGGGCTCCACTCAACCACAGTTTTTCTCAATTTAACAAAAACTTGAGACACTGTTAGCCATGCCGTCCTAATCTAAGAACTTCACCACCTTGGACACTCACAGCAACCAGTGGCTTGGTTCACTGACTAAATCCTTAAGTACATGTGAACTTGTGGTGTGGTGCAGAAACAAGGGCTGGCCAGCCCAAGAAATACAAGCACTCCTCTGAATGGTAATGCAGTCAACAGAAGGAATGCACTCCTCCAAACGGTAATGCACACATTAGAAGGAACGCACTCCACCAAATGGTTAATGCACGCAACAGAAGGAATGCACTCCTCTGAACTGTAATGCACTCAACAGAAGGGATGCTGTACCAATCAAATTAATGACCAAGTGCTACTTTATTGCAAACATAACAAAATTAAGTGCAGACAAACAGATGTGTGGAGCACAGCAACTTGCCCCGGCGCTTCAGGTAAACTAACCCATCGACAGGGGGGCATGGTATGTGCAAGGCACAGCTCTCTTTTTTTTGTACATTATAATTAACCAGTCAATCCCAATCACCTGCTGCCATGGTGACCTGTTGATAGTGACCTAAATCACTGAAACAAAAATAAGGTGAAAAAAAGAGCACATATTCTCAATATTATCATGCTGGTATTAAATACATTACTTCAGTGTAAAGATTTAAAAATGTGTAACATGATTTCACCAAAGTTAACACATTTAAACTATTAACTGTTTTCTATTCCCCTCTAAAGGTTGTGGAGCCATTCCTGTTACCATTACACTCACATAACGTCTCCACATGTCATAATTTGAATGGTATATTTTTGTTTATGTGAATTATTTATTTTACATTTTATTTGAGATAAGCGAGCAGTACACAACTTCCTTTTACTGTTTTCTGAGTAAATTTCTTTTTTTTAAATGTTACTGGTGTGTTTTCAATTGCTTATGTAGGTGTTCTCTTTTTTATTTCAGTGTAAAACAGAGGAGTGAACATGATCATTCTCTGCATGCGCCCCAGTAATTTTGTATCATCCTTTGATTAATTTATAATTGTGTGTTTTCCCCCCTTTACCACCTGTTCATCAGGATATTCCCGGTTTGAGGTCTGTGTCCAGCCAAAACAATAAAAAATACAAAATGTGCTTATCTTACTAACATACTAAAATGCCAGCAGAATAGGCCTAACGGTCTTTCGTGTCTGCTCATTTGGTCAGTCCCCAACCTGGGTGCTGACCTTGCTGTCCCCCTCGCCTTCTCTGGCTTCTCCCTTCCCAGTTCCGGATATTCTTGCTGCATTGGATTTTGCTTCCAGAACCCTTCCCCTGTACCTGTCCCACCCCCTCTTGAACCCCTCCACTGTCTCTGCCTCCACCAGCCCCCTAGGCAGTGCATTCCATGGCTCCACCACCCTCTCAGTGAAGTAGCACCTCCTCCTTTCTCCCCTGAATCTTCCCCCCTCCAGCTTCCAGCCATGCCCTCTAGTGGCCCCTTCCTCCTTCCTTGAAGCACCCTGACTGTTCCTCCCTATTTACCCTCTTCATGTACCTAAAGACCTCTATCATGTCCCTGGTCCCTTCTCTCTTCCAATGTGTACATATTTAGCTCTTGAGCCTCTCCTCATAGGTCCTGTCCCCAATCCCCAAATCATTTGGTTGCCCTCCTCTGGACCCTCTCCAGGAGGTTAATGTCCCGCTTAAGTGTGGCCTCCAAAACTGCAAGCAGTACTCAAGGTGCGGCCTCACCAAGCAGTTATACAGAGGGAGTATCACGTCCCTCCTTCTGGAGGTGATCCCCCTAGCGATGCATCCCAGCATCCTGTTGGCCTTGGCTGCTGCCCTCCTACAAGTCTCAGAGTTGTTCATCTTGACATCCACCACCACCCCCAGGTCCCTCTCAGCCATCGAGACTTGTAGCATCATCTTACAAGAGACAAAATATTTTCTTATTTACCTGTAGAAGTTGCAGAAAACTGATAAATACCTTACAGTGAAAGGAAACAATTAATATCAATACCAACGATTAAAACACAAAACACTTCTAAATATTTACAAAAAAAGAAATCTGTAGAATTGGGCAAGGATAGTAAAGGCTACATATCCTATAAAATAATGTTTCAGTATGAAATGTCATGATTTGGGCTTCTTAAAATATTGTAAACCAACCCCCCCATACATTTTCTTGGCATGACTTCCCTGAGACTCCCTCATTTAAAACCAATTCTTACTAAAATGATAACACTCCATGCATTTCAAAGTGTGCTTCCTTCTTCATTATTTAATCTCAACCTTAAAATAACACACAAAGAACCTTATTGTGCAAGCACTGAGGCAAGGGTTGCTTCAAAGGGCATTGGTCAGGAAGCCAAGTTTCAAAGAAATATAAAATCACACATACTCCCATAATGCAAAGCACCATGGGCTGTATATGCAAATCACCACAAAATATTATGCTGGTTCAACTTTAAGCAAAAATGCATGGCGCTGAAAGGCCTCTCACACAGTCTGCAAAGGGTGTCAACAGAAGACAGACACGTGTTTCATTTTGTCAGGACTCATCAGTGTGCCTCATCTGTATGACACCCCAGTGGAATGAACCAGCTACCCTAAGTTGGTCTATCTGGATTGGGTTGTGGTGAGCCCAACAAAAACAAAAAACAAGCTAAAAGACAAAGAACCTTAGTGCTCAAACACTGAGGTAAGGGTTGCCCCAAAGGGCATTGGCCGGGAAGCCAAGCTTGAAAGACATACAGTACAAAATCACACATACTCCCATAATGCAAAGCGTCATGGGCTGTATATGCAAATCACCACAAAATATTATGCTGGTTCAACTTTAAGCAGAAATGCATGGTGCCAAAAGGCCTCTCACACAGTCTGCAAAGGGTGCCAACAGAAGACACAGACACGTGTTTCATCCTGCCAGGACTCATCAGTGTGCCTCGTCTCTATGTCACACGTTTTTCAAGGTATTGCAATGGTTCCTTCATTATTTTTGTAGGTTCAATCCTAGAATCAAAATATTTACAATGCACTGCATTGGGTGCTCCACTTTTTTTTTTAATTTGTAATCTCACTCCTAAAAATCAAAAGATTTACATTGCATTGCAACCGGTGCTTCTATCCTTTGTCTTTTAATCCCAATCCTTTTTTAAACTCAACCCTAAAATCCAAAGATTTATAATGCATTGCAATGGGACTGCTTACAAATCTCAATTTTTCCCTCATCTCATTCATTTTGATGTTATGACCTTGATTGCTTTGTACATCCAGGAAATAAAAAAAAGTTACATTTGTAGTATTGGCAGAACTGGTTCTAACAACAGCAATAAAAACTACAATCATCAGGCTATGTCTAAAATTGTAAACTAAAAAGAAGACCCAAACCATTAACAGCAGTCTGTGTGGGTTGAAATTCAAATGAGAAAATGATCATATTGTTAATATGCGAATATATGTAAATGACTAGGTATGAAAAGACGTTTGACAACAAGACTCTTTTGGAATCTTTTGAGGGTTCTAATTAGAATCAGAAAAAAAGTTCTGTTATCTTTAAGTTACTGTATATTGAACAGGTATACACCTATTAGGATGTGTCACCATGGTTTACTGTGTCTTGAAACAAACAAATAAAGCCTGCTACAAAATGCAGAAAATACAATGTAATGATGTCACCACTAGCTGCAGTGTCATTGGGAAGGTCAAAAGAAAGAATTATCATATTTAAAAATTATGCTGTTGGCTGCAATGATAAGGGAATGAAGGGACATTCTCATCCAGGAAAGTTCCGCATTTGATGCTGATATGTTACTAAACTGTTCAGTTAGCAGTGGAAGATGTTAGATTTGCCATAAATGGACTGCGGAGGATATACGTGGAATCCCTCTAATTTTGTTCAACCTGACAGTAGTCAGAACACATACAGATTACTTACAACTGTTATAGGAAATCCCTCTTATATAGTACAACCTGCCAGTAGTTAGAACAAATAAAGATTTATAAAAGTTTGCTTGTGCCAACAAGGCTGATCTTGTGATGTCTGTGATGTGATGAATTTTTGTGTACTTTAACTTACCAGAAAGTACTGGGGGTGAAATGTTAGTTGTAGTCCATACCAGGTTTACTGTCATGCTCAGTGGGCAATGGGGTAGTTAGTGTCAGTTAAATAAAGATGGACGCTTGACAACTCCTGTATCTGTACCTTCACAGCTATTATGGAGGTGACAAGGATTCCTGTTATCTGAACACAAGTCTACCTGTAGAGTAAACATTTAGATTTAAAAGTAAAAGTTGGTGCCTTTACTTTGCTAGGAGTCCAGGATACAGTAAAGCACCTTCATTGCCCTTGCACTTGTCTGCATGCATGAATTGCTGCCACCTGTGCCCTTCCCACCAACAGTAATGCCCCCTAGTCACCAATGTCCATAATCAAGAGAAAAAAAATGGACATTAGCACAGTTAAAGTGGTTTGCAGATTTTGTCTTGAGCCGATCCTAGTACAACTGCACACTTTGAATTAACAGAAAAAATGTGTGGTGGTGGGGGTTGCTGCATTTGTGACTCCCTGATGTGTGAACAAACCTAATGCCTCCATCCTTTCACACCTCAGGCAAACCAATTGGATCATTATGAGAATGTGTCGTTCTCTGCCATACACCTAGTGACTCTCCATATCATGTAAGTAAAATAAGCTGGAGGACTGATGATCCCTTTCAGAACGTTTTCATGAGATCCTGCCACATTCCGAAAACCTTTCAGTCTGTGCTATCAAACACAATAAGAAGAATAATTGCATATACATATGTTTGGTCATCTTAAATAACAGCACAAAATTGTCACATGTTTAATATGTATAATGTCAAATTGTCACATGAGCTAGAAAGGCTATTTAATCAGTGTTACATATATTGAGAAATATATAATGCTAGACTGCAGCCAGTTACATTTAAGCCCAGAGACCTTTAAAGATTGAAAATATTTTAAGCTAATTTAAGTCTTTAAACCATAACATGCAGCCTTGTTTAATTACTCTTTTTGAATTGCCTTGTTGATGAATCGTGCAGAGTACTATCTGCATTAAAAGGATCAAGGAGTATCTATTATGTTTCTGTACCATAATAATGTTTTTTTTAAATATTGAACAGATGGTTGCTGTCTATTATGAATCGTGTCCAATGCAGATAGAGTTACTATGAAAACAAGACACAATGTCATGCATTGAAAAGAACAATAGGCTTAATGAATTCCTGCAAAACCCATAGTTTTTTTAATCAGTACTGAAAAACAACATTTTATAGCAAATCTTGGAGCATTGTCTTGACAAACAAATAACACATTGCTTATTATATACATTTCCAAGTGACTTTTGCTATACAGCTAATTAATTACAATTAAATTTTTAATTATCCTTGAGATAATTTTCCAACATGATACCTAACAGTGTAGTGCAGTGAAGTGTTGACCGTATATCTATCAGGGTGGAGGATGGAACGCAGACACACTGATTGGCTTATTACATATTTCATATCCCTTCACATGCATATGATTCCAACTTTACAGCTATTTGCCAATTAGAAAAATAAAAATTTTAATTAGTTGTCTGTTTTAGTTATTTAGTTTAACTGTGCAGGAATGTATTTGTCCTAACCATAATTTGACTCTGCCTTTCTGCATTTCTATTATCATACTTTGTAACTGAAAATACGTATGACATTACTATTTATATCCCTTTCCAAGTGCAGTTGCAAACATGTGTAAACACCAGGGGAGAACTATAATCACATAATATACTTAGATTAATTTCATTTTTCATTGCCAGTGGATAAAGCACACCAAGTATAAAAATTATTCTGCTCAGTTTGTTAAAGAATTAATTTGGCCACTCATCTTTCTGTATTTTTGGGGGAGGAGTGGGGATAATCCATATCAACTACAAAGTAGCGGAAGGAAAATAAGAGAGAATGACATGAATTATGGTTGTCCTAATGAAATAGCTGTATAGGTTATACATGTCTTCTTTTTCTATCTTTAAGATATGTGTTAAGACAGAAGAATATGCATCTGAAGAATAGCAACAAATTTGAATTATGCTGAATGGCCTATCTGTGCCCCCATCCCCTCATCCCCACATTCTATAAAGACACAATGTTAAAAAATTTAGTAATCTTACTTTCAGCATATTCACATTTAAATTAATATGCCAAATATCATGTTTTAAAATCAGCATAAAATAGAATAAGAATGCCATTGTAACAAATCAGCTGTAAAGATATGTGAAATGGGGGTTGTGTTACATGTTATGTGGATGACTGGGATACTCTATCAGAAGTAGTCAAATTTTCTATTTAAGATGTAACTTGTAAAATTAATGAAGTTAATGTGTAGCTAAAAGTGATAGTGTACACCCTGTATCACCTTAATCCCGTTGAGGCTAATTAACAGGCCATGATAAAAATGGCAATTAAAAGAAAGTAGAAATATCCTTACACAAGAGTCTTCAGCTGACCATAAATTAAAACTATTTATATAACAGGTGTAAAAATAAATTTGCCAAGATAAACATGTTATCTTGGACAACATGAGCAAGATAAATGAAGTTAGTTACTGAGCATGCTCAGAAATTTATCTCACTCATTCTTGCCACACTGAGCATGTTCATAAATGTATTCTCACATGTGAAGATAAATTTCTGAACATGCTCAGTGACTAGTTTCATTTATTTTCCCCCAGGACACCACTGGAAATTAGTTTTATGGCTCATTAACATTTCTTGATAAAACTATTTCGATAAAAAAGTGAAATGTTAGATGATATTTTTTTTGATTAAATATACAGTAGTCTACATTTCTTTTTTTCTTGCATAGCTTTTTACCATTTCTGTCACAATGCCACCTAAACACATGTTGTATAAATCAAATATGACATGGTCTGACTTAAGATATCATGTTTATCTTTACTTTAGTGCATTGGTCTATTGCTATTTCATGCAATCTCCTCTCATGAAGATAAAAATGATATCTTAAGTCAGCCCATGTCATATCCCCTAATTATAAAATGGCAGGTAAAAACATAGACATGTCGTTGGCCAAGAGGAATCAGCGGATTGTGCATTAAATCTCTATATATACGCACAGTCACCCTGGTCCTATACCACATCACACAATGAGCAAATAAGTCCTCTCACAACCAGGAATGTCTTTTATCAATCCCCATACAACAAGAACTGATCTTCCACCACAAACATGGCTGATATCTGTACACTGTAAAAATCTTCAAGTGGGCCCTAAACATAAAACTATCTTAAATATAAAATTACTCAAATTACTTAACTGCTCCTTACGAATCATCACAATTTCCAAACGTACATAAACAAATTAGAAACTTAATATTTAAACATGAGATGGCTTGTCAGTGCTTGGATGTGCTGGGACTTTAAAAAAAGGCATAAACATGTTTCTTATTTGAACTGGTACATTTCTACTCCCCCTCCACCCCTCACACCCATACAAAAACATCTTCAGCCCATTTTATAATCACAGTAAGACACTCCATGGTGTGCATTGTGGTTGGTGTAACTACACTTCTTGGATGGTTGAAGTGAAGGCACTCAGTGATGTCTATATGCACACATGAGGTGTGCCACTATCCAACCACAATGCACACCATGTCAGGCCTTATTGCTTAAGGGATTATTACGTTTGTTAGAACAGTCTTCACTTGTGTAAAAAAAAAAAAAAAAAATCAAGGAAACATGGAAAAAACCATATGGATGCCTTTGCCATGTACTAGTGATCGCCATATGGATACTAAATGTGTCTGTCAATATAAAATGTGTTAAGTTCTGCAAAATGAAAATGAGATAAAAGAAGGAGTATAAAAAATATTGTTAAGCTCAAAGTAATAAAGTTTGCTATAAACAAAGTCAGTGTATCCAAAACTGATGGATACAGTAAAGCTCTTAAAGGGAATACTTTATCTATATTTTATGTCTAAATTAATTATAACAAAGTTATAACTTTGGATTTGTTCCTTATGTTTATTACTTAATCATAAAAGAATTGTCTGATTTTTTTATAGCCCTATTATATTAATAATAATGCATGACAGTGTGTGCGTTGTTTCCTGAATAGTGTCTCACTTCGGGTAACGGAATCACTTGGTCTGTGGCCTCATACTTCGACCAACCCTGTGTTTGACATTATTCAGTGACAATGAACACCCTGTCATGCCTTATTTCTTAACAATATTGTGTGAGTTATTGTTATCTGAGCATGTACAGTAATCACTGATCCTTTCTATATATTTCAGAAGTTGAAAGAAACATCAACATTGATGTCCCTGGTCAGCAAATGATTGATGAGGCTGAGACACAATCAAGTCACAGTTCAATTCCAGAGGCAGAAGTTGAGCATGATCAAGAGCAGCCATCAACGTTTGCACAAAACAAGGCTGTAAAGCGGTCTTCAGAGGAGCCACTCACGAATCTCAGAAAAAAGAAAAAAATGACAGTGCAAGAGATGATGGAGTCAGTATTTGAACCCACAAGACAACTTATCCAAGATCAGTTCAGCAAACTACTAAATTTTGAACGGGAAAGGGCAGCTACAGAACATGAGATGGAGGAAAAAGTATGGAAGAAAGAGTCCAAACAGACAGCCCAACTAATACAAATGCTTATCCAGTTAGTTAAGCCTACAGCAAGCACATCAAACAGCCTTCCTCCCCCACAGCTTCCACTGCACCAGCAGATGCAACAGGGTCACTCATTCCATGTGATGCAACAGCAACCTTACCAAACAAGGCACAACCCTGTTCCCATGATGTCTAACCAGTCTCCTCAACATTTTGCATCAAATACCAGTCAGCATGTTTCTTTCATGCAATCAACTCCAAAGAGAAGCTTGACAGATGAGCTGATGAGTGAATCCTTTACACGGACCGAACTGTAGTGTGGGATGAAAAACTTAACTAAGTATTAGCTATTTTGTAGTGCATATTAGTTTAATAGTTAACAAATCTGATGAATCTATTAAAACTTCAGAACTTAATTGGTTATCATTACTATATTTATTTAAAAAGCATATAAAGGAAATTCAAAGAAAATTTTAAAAGTAAATATTGTCACAGCACTGCAGATAAATTATGCTGTTTCATGCTATCTTAAGTTATCCTATAAATAAATAGATGTATTTATGATAATTATATATTCACATTTGACAAAAAAATAAACAGTTATATATACCAGCTAATATTAGCAGATGAATTTTCATTATATATACATCACTGTTATACTGGTTGTCATGTTGAAAACAGAACATTGTTTATATTTCAGTTGAACATTAACAAATAAATATGTATTACATATTTAAACAACATAACTGAAAATGTTAAACATAATCAAATGTATGAGAGAATTTAATTGTTTGGTAGATTGAGATACAAATAAAATGATAGTAATATGATAGCAGTTGCTGTCATGAAATCAGTCAATTAGCAGCATACAGTATTGGTTTATTTTCTCAGTCATGCATGTCAAAGTACTCTGCAATAGCATCTCGAACACTGTTCGTATGTCCGCTCTGTGTTGCACTTCCACAATCTTCTAGAGTGAGAGTATCTGATTCAGATTGCAGGAACCCGCTGACATCTCCTGTTGAAATCCAGTCTGAGTTAAACAGGTCACCTTTACTCTCGCATATGTTGTGTAAAACACAGCAAGCCGAAATTACAGTTGAGATGTTTTGGATGTCAAAGTCCATACATTTCAGTAAGCAATGCCAGTGTGCTTTTAACCTCCCAAATGCACATTCAGCTACCATCCTGGTCTTACTAAGATGATAGCTGGATTTTGCCCTACTTCGTTCAGAAATGTCAGCACAGGGTTTCATTACCCAAGGAAGAAGAGGGTACTGGGATACCTGTGTCTCCAAACTTACATGTTGACTGGGGGAACAGAGTGCCTCCCTGACCTCAATGAAACAGCAAGCTCTTTTTCAAAATGTGTGCATCATGCACCTTACCCGTCCAGCTAATGTTTATATCAGTAGAACAGTATTTATGGTCCACCAGGGTTTGCATTACTACAGAATAATAACATTTGTGATTAAAGTATTCAACAGCATGATTCGGTGGACAAATAATAGGGAAGTGTGTCCCATCGACGGCTCCTCCACAATTAGGAAAGCCATAGTCTCTCTCAAATCCTACCACAATGTCTTCAATTTTGTGCATTTTAATTATTCTTGGTAGTAAGACTTTTTACAAAAGCATAACATACTTCCAGCACAATTTGACCAGCCGTGGTTCATTCACAACCAAAAAGGTGACCCAGAGTTCTGTTCTCAATATTGGTGGCAAGGCGAGACAGTGTTATGGCCACTCTGTTGTCCACAGGTACTGCATCCCTCATCTGTGTATTACATTTACGAATGAATGGTTCCAGTTCACCACAAAGCACATGAACCGTTGACTGCTTCGTTCTGAAATTTGAGAGCCATTCCTGGTCTGATCGGGTTTTGAACACAACATCCTCACATCAAGAAGTGCTATACTCACAACTCCATGTAGAACGGTAGATAGTTCCTGACACATATCTATTTACAATTGCATTAAGCAGTGTCATCATCACCTCCAGCGATGAGCGCAAGTAAGTCAGTAGCAGTGATGTTCTGGAAAACATCGCCTTCATTCTTCATTGTAATCTCTGGAACTTCTTACACTGATATTGATGTAAAGTTGCAGCTACTACAAACATTATATCACTGTTAAAGCTGGCAGACATATTTTGGTTGTTTGAAGCTCAACTTAAAATACAGTTTGTACAGGTCCTATAAGAAAAGGAGATCAGTGAATGCAAATATTACTGTCACTTGAAAACATAGTCATTACAAACTTACTAATATGTTATTGTATAATTTGAACACGGATATTCATGTTTCCTGATTGGCTGAGACTTCATTCTGGCCATGGTAGTAAGACAACACCACTAATGACTTAAACAAGTCCTTGACCAAACAAAGCAAAACATATGTTTAATTGGTCGATTCATATATTCATAGATGTGTCAGCAGAAAAGGACCTTCCTGACCTACCACCCGATATTCTTCCCAAGCTGACACACCTGCCAACACATCATGCAGCCCCTGCCCTCTGTGCCACTCCCAGGAACTTGGCCGATCCACATCCTTGGCAGCATACAACCCTTCCTATCCACTGCCTGGGTTGTCTGTCCATGGCCGCCCCCCAGATTGGTTCTGTCCCACTCCCTGGGTCCTCTCCCCCACCTTGGACTGCATCTATCCATGCTATACATGTTTTGACCCTCCCAGTGCATGCTACTCACTGTCATCCAGTGTGGCGTGCTTTCTACTGTCTTCCTTACTGCTGCCCTGCAGACGCCACTTGAGATGCCAAACTCCTACATCTTGGCAGTCACATGAGAGGCACTGGGTCCCCTGGAGATTAATGTTTGGCCTGGCCTCCTTATTGGCCCAGCCAGGTCCCATGAGTATCCTCCATCCCCTGCTTCAACCCCTCCCTATGCGGCCTTCCTCCCTCCTCCCGATTCCCTGTAGCCCCACAGAAATTCCCTCTTGCATGTCAGTCCCCTCCCATCAATGCAGTGCCCACACAATCACCCTACTGCTGCAAAAAAAAAAAAAAAGCAAAGAAAATAATACACCGTTTGGTTAGTCGTTCACCTCCCTGCTCCTTTGAGCTCCATTCCGGTCTGCTTCTCCTACCTAATATAACTTTAACTGTTTATTTATCTGTTTTGATTGCATCTCCTCTTCTGGAGTTTGTTACAATTACACCCAATGAATGGCACAGAGCATTCAGTAAAAACAATACCGTTTGTTCAGTTCTGAGTACAAGGTCCTGGTCTCATGACTCCCACCAGAACCACTATTTCCTAAGATTCAAATTATGGCTTTTATGTTGGATAAAAGTGCTTAAAGCAAGTACTTATGCAGACATTAATATCACAATTAACTCTTGGGATGTGATGATTTTGGATCACTTCTGGTTTGTTTCACTTTGTGTCCTAATACATCATATCTTATAAATTAATGGTCCACAGAAACCATTGGGACACTTTAAAAACATGTATAATACTTAGATACACTTCACTAATATGTTAACTAATGTATTGTCTGCATGACTTTCCTGCTTTTTCATTACTCTTGCCAAATAAAAGATGTGTTCTATATTATTTGGCAGCTTGTGCAGGATGTCGACACTTGGAATTACATTCGTCTGCAGGTGACGTCGTAAGGAATAAAGTGTTTAAATAAACTGGTCATTACTCATAACAATTGTAGGCAAGCTTCAGAGTCAGGGGAAGTGAAAAAAACAGGTCTTGTTTTACTGCAACTGTCATGTGTGATAAATTAATGTTTTTTAATTACACATCCATTGAAATGTGAGTTGAAATTCTGTGTCTTTTGACTGTCCCCAGGTAGTGTCAAAATGCAAAGCTGCACCTTCTGTTATCAGGGGTGTAGTTAGCAATTTATAAATTGTACACCAACTGATAAGCTTGACTCAACAAAAAAGAATTAATTTAATAATAATAATAAGTTTATTTATATCGCGCCTTTCAAAAAATCAAGGTACCTTAACAATAAGATAAAACAAAATATTGTAAAACACAGTTAAATACAAATTATCATAAAATTCAGACTGCAATAAAATCAAACAAGGTAGGTTAGGTGCCATAGATGGGTTTTTAAGGCCTGTTTAAATCCGTCCACGGTTGCGCACTCCCGAAACTGATGGGGTAGAGAATTCCAAAGGGCTGGGGCCACGTACGTATGTGCATGGGCCCCCGAAGATTTTAAGGATACCCTTGGAATCTCTAACAACCCCTCATCAGCCGAGCGGCGCAATCGCCCAGGGCAGTAAGGAACCAGAAGCTCTTTCAGGTAGTCTGGGCCATGTCCGTGTAGGGCTTTATAAGTCAAAAGTCAAACTTTAAAGGTGATCCACCATTGAACTGGCAGCCAGTGCAGTTCATGCAGTACCGGAGAAATGTGACTAGTCCAGGGAGTTCCCATCAATAACCAGGCTGCAGCGTTCTGCACAAGCTGCAAGTGGCGGATATCAACCCCAGATAGCCCTAGATAAAGGGAGTTGCAATAATCAAGGCATGAGGTCACAAAGCTGTGGACCAGCATAGGAAGATCACTGGATGGAATTAGGTGCTTAACCCTGGAGATGTTCCTCAGATGGTAGAAAGAGGATTTGTCGACTGCCGACACCTGTGATCGCAGTGTCAGACCATCGTCAAAAATCATCAAAGTTGTGCAGCATCTTTACTGCTCTTTTCTGTACATGTACTATTTATTAATTCATCTGCTGTTTTCTGTTGGACAGTGGTATAAGGTTGTGCATGAAGTGCATGCATGGACCTGGTGGGCTGTCTCATAATCAGCCTATTGTCATCAGTCCAACCAGCATGAATACTGCAAAGTTAACCTGCAATGTGGTGCTCTGTATTATGATAGTGGGATCCTTCATTACCTCTGCATTTGTGGTAGCCTGTGTGGCAGTGTACCCTCATATCACATTGCCATTCCTGTTGTCATAGACCAGTTCTGCGCAGCAATCATGGAATACATTTATGCTGCTGTAATGTGACTTGCTCCCAAAATCCCTGTTGATCAGCTATGGATTTTCTGCATTATGATGTTTTTTTTTTTGTCTTGTTTGGTATCTTGCACTGCATCTATTGATCTTACTCCCCTCATTTCAGAATAGCATCATTTTTTTGGGAGGGGGGCCAGGTGTTGTACAGATCCCTGTTTTTAGTTTATTGTTCATTGATTCAACCCTGTTGCTCACATTTTCATTTTAGTTTCTGCTACTGATTTATACTACATAGGCAGAGAAAGAACTAAACAGTGGCACAGTGTCACTAACCCTGTAAAACAGACATTGCTCACATCGTGTGCGATTTCTGCTTCAGAGCAAGCTCCAACTCATAATGTCGTACTGCTATGTAGCCCTCCATAAAGTTACTGCCTCAGTTCAATAATTTTGTTTTCAAATGGTATGTATTTGTCTGTCAATTTGCAAGTGATTTACAGCTACTGTGCAGTATTCCTGATTGATGCGGTCAGACCATGGTATCAGGTGTGCACGAAGTGCCTGCAGTTCTAGTGGCATGTTACTTTCTGCTCCTAGTCGGGTGTGCTAACAGTCAAATATGCTCAAAAGAGAAATCAGGAAAGAGGAGATAAATACTGATTTAAAAAATTAAAAAGATTAAAGAACCAGAATAAACAAACTTTTCAATAACATGTGATAGCCAAAACAATTATACACATGAAAGGGAATGAATACACAGCAAGGCACAGAGGATTCCACAAACACCAGGTTTAATGTTTTTGGTTGGGTTTTTTTTTTTTTGCCTTTTTTAGTAACTCCACACCATAAATGTAATGCAGGAGTCAGTATCTAATACAGCATGTTTAACAATGTGAGGGATGGCCAGCCCGGTGGTGCTGAAGGTTGAGGCGCTGGGCGCCACACCTCGCACTACGCTGGCGACCTGGGTTGGGGAGCGAACTCGGGACTTCGGTGGGTCAGCGGGGATGGGTTGAGGATTGAGTGCCCTCGTGGTGCTCTCCTTCCTGGGAGAAGGGAATGGGATGGCCTGGCGTGCCAGTGACCCCCAGTGGAGACTGGGGGACATTGCTGCAAGCCAGGCTGCATGGGAACAGTGTCCGATGCAGGCAGGGTTGCCATGTGCCAGAGTGTCAGAGTGTGCCCACGCAGGGTGTGGGGGGGGTTCTATGAGTGCAAGAACAGGGAAAAACACCGGCTTTGAGAGACAGGTGATGGCACCTGTGCCCCATGCCCTCCACTGGGTTCTCCTCTGCTGGCCATCCAGTTCCTCCACCTCAGGCCCCACCTACAGCCAGAGTCTGACTTATAAGTGAGCCAAAGAGGCGAGGGCTACCCTTCCTGGGCGGGTGAAACCGGGGGGTGCTGGCTGTGGGGGGGGGGAGGAGGCACAGACTAAGAGATCCACATGAGGGCATGAAAAAAAGGACAGGATGCCCAAGAGAGAGCTCTCAAGCTGTGACCAGAGGGGAAAAAAAACTTTGTGAGGGATAGCAGTAAAGGAATCACATATAGCACTTTATTCAACTCCAACTGTGGACTATTATAAAATCAGTACTCCTGAAGAAATATGCTAGGATTAGTATTGCCAAAAAAAGTCGAACAACCAAGCTGCATGGACAGAATGAAACTGCAGACCTATGTAGCATACTGTAATAGAACACTTTTAAACCAGCACAAAAATGTGACCTTCATAGAGCACAAAGGATCACACTTTTAATCAAACTTCAGGTGAAACTGAATAATGACATAAGGTGGTCAAACGGATCTTTCAGACTTCTGACACAGACAGTTGTTAATAGATAACACCATCCTGGAGGATCACTTGAACACATCTATACAGTTGGGTTAAAATGCAGACCACAATCACTTAGCAATCACAGAAAACTCTGTTTAGCTTCATGATTCAACTACTTTCGCAGCGCTGCTGTACACATAAAGAATCTGTCTTTCCAGAGAATTTCGTGACACATCTATATTGCAGTTTTTTTTTAAGTACTAACCATTATTCAACCATTTTTGATATAGGTTCTCCCATTCTTCACTGATCTGCAGTTATTGTTAATTTTTCATTTATTAGTGTATGTATGCAATTTCTCAGTGGTGATTCAGTGCTGTCACTTTCAGTTAAGATATACTAAAAGAATGGCATAACCTCTCATTTCCCCTTTGCTACTGATCTTTGAAGTGTGTCTAAAATCATTTATACCTGTACAGGAGCATGCATTGTGTCTGATTTTATTTTACTTGGATTTTCTACAGGGTATGGATGTTCAGGTGAGAGGGGAGGAAGGTAGTCTTATGGTACTAATCCCTTTTGTTTTGTTTTGGCTAACTGAGGACTGTGATGTCAATTCCAGCTCCAGACCACACCATGGGTTTCACCACCCTTTAGGTCGGTACAGTTGCTTGCGTGTGCACAATAGAGGCGTGCTGTCTTCTAGGCAGCAACCTTTCACCTCACCACTTTGTAAATCCTGCTTTTGTTCTTTTAACAGTATATCCTACTTTTAAAGTACCAGTTCTGTTAACTGTTTCTCTAGATCCCATTGTGCTTCCTGTCTCTGTATAAGGTTATCCAGATTTTTTATCACGCTGCTACTTTATTTTTATTTATATTGTGTTGTTTTTATTATTGTATTAATTTAACCCTGCAGCTATTCTTACAGTATAATGCCATGAGTCACGTACATTAAATAGTAGGTAAGTTTTATTCACAAATTAACTCCCATGAGGATTTATTAGCAAAGGGGTCCCACATCTCTTCTAGCACATCCTTTTTTTTTTGTTCACATTAATTATAAAGCGTAGCAAATAATGGAACATCATTAAATTGCTGGCGAGGTCCATGAACTTCATAACAATAAAGGAAAGAAAGACTGAAGAGTGGATCCACCTCCTTCTTTGTAACTAGCATAAGATAAAGTTAAGTTATGAAAAACAATCATCAACTCACATTGCAGCACCTACCAGTTTGCTGTGCTACAGGCAATATCCTCCTGAACTGCATACATGGTTCTGGGGCACTTGTTTTCCACAGTCATTACTATTCATACCTGTAGCGCAGGCTTCCTGAAGTTAGGCAATCAATGCCACAAAGCAGCTATGTGTCTAGTACACTGTATCTGCATCTTGTATTCTTATGAGAAGTAGAGGTGCTCAGCACTGGATTTAATAGCCATCTTTTATCACTTACCCCCACCCCACCCATGACAGGTACAGTGCATTAAAGTAGTCACGCACAGTGTTGTTGGGTGTCACATTTCTCAGTGAGATGCACCTGACAGTATGCTTGGTAGGCATGGCTACAGCATGGCTCAAAGTTCATAAAATGAAATGTGTTGTCTTGCACACCAGTGGAGACGTGTTCAAACTGGGGGTACATTCAGGAGAGATGTGAGGAAGTAATTCTTACATAGCCACTGTGGCCACCATAAAGGATAACAATGGGTAAGGGATATAAAGTGCCTGGGCAAGCTGCAGTGACAGAAACAGCGACCGCTGAAAAAGGTGCCAACACAATTTAAAAAAAAGTCACAATTAAAAAAAAAGTATGTAGTTAAAGAAACAAAAGGGAACAGAGTATGAGATTACTTCGTTCTCACACACACATGCACACATACAAGTACAGCTGCTTACCATGTGATTTATAACTTAACAGTGTTCTTAATTATTTAATTATTGGAAATCAAACTACCAAAGAAATAAAAAATAAAATGAGGGGTTTGCATGACAGCAACACAGAGGGACTAACAAGCAGTCTGCCACTGAGAACTTACTGAATAAAACAGCTACTTAACACCAGTAGCGCAGTTTGTGTACAACATTTCCAATGGAAACACAAGATCACACATAGATTAATGAGTAAGATGCAGAGAATTGTGGGGTAGTGAATGACCGCAATGCATCAAGGTAAGCAGCAACCTAAAAGCGTGCTAGGAAATAGGTTTAGAAAAAACAATAACCATCACAAGTGTGTTCGGTTTAAAATGTTTTGTGACATGTTACATCTTCAGGTGTGGCTGCAACTCCATGTCACATATAAACCCTTTCAAATAACAGACTAAAACACACATCGAGAGTGTGTCCTGGGCCTTAGAAAAGAAAAAGAAACTATATGTGAAGCAGAAACTATCTTTCACCGAAACATCAATACAAACATATAAACAACATCAAAGGATTTGCAAAAGAGAAATCAGGAATGCAAGGAAAAACACTGAAGTCAAATTGGCACAAAGAGCTAAAAAAGATAATTTAAAAGAATTTTATGCATGCAACAATTCGTAAAAATAACCACAGTCTCAGGTGGGTCCAATCACACACACAAACAAAACAGTCAAGGATAATGCAGAACTAGCAGATTTATTTAATTCTTATTTCTGTGAAGCTTACAACAAGGGTTCAAGACCATATAACAAATTAAATCAACAAAACAATAATAAAATTGATATCACAGAAGAAGAAATTAGGATTAAAATTCAAAACCTGAAAAAAAATTATTCACCTGGACCAGATAAGCAACTGGGATGGACAAAAAAAACTTTGAACATAAACCTTTAATATTAACTATGAAATGCTACACCCTAAAGGACAGACTGTGCCATGCTGCACATTTACAATCAACAAAAGAATCAAGGAAATTTTTGGATAATTTCCCTTTAGAAGGGAACCAGAAATGTGTATCTTGTAGTTACTGTTGCAACACATATAAACTTAAGTGGCTCACAAATGTTGCTGATGGGAAAACTATTAAGAATACAGACTTTAGATGGGCCCCGACAAGATATGTTCTTTCTGGATATGTGGACAACCTTCTTCTCCATGTAGAAGAACCCATGAATTCTATACCAGCAGCACTAAAGAAATCACTAACTTCTCCCTTTTATCGGGATAGAAATTAAACATACAAAAAAACAAGGTCTTGTCTCTCAATCACTTGTTAAATAAACAGGATATTATCTCGTTAGGCTTGTCATGGGAACCATGGCACATCACATACTTAGCTGTCCTTTTAGGCTGGTTGCCTTCGAGTCTTGTGAAAGACAATCTTACCCCTCTTCTCTCTTCTATCCAACAAGATCTCAATAGGTGGACTTTGCTTCCATTAACGTTGTGGGGCCAGACCAATGTGATTAAAATGGACGTGCTCCTTCAGTTATTGCATCAGTTGAGCATGTTAAATGTATATCTCCCCAAATCATGATTTGTGAGACTGCAAGCAATAATTAGTTATTTTCTATGGCACAGTGGCCCAGTCCGTAGATCCTATTTCAAACATGCATTACATAAGCTTAATAGCAGCTTGCAACTACCAAACATTTTCTTTTACTACACGGCATTACATTATAGCAAATTAACCTGGTGGCTTGAACAGCCACGAGATCTGCATTGGGGTTATGTTCCCATTTGGGTTGACATAGAACACTTTTTGTGTAAGCAACAAGGTGTCAGCCTTAATAGTCTGCCTTGTATAAAGCCATCAGAGCTACCCCTTCATCTCAAATATACCCCTCTGTATTTGTCATTAAAAGCAACTGGTCAGCTGAATGATTATATGGGATGGCGATGGCAAAGCAAGATCTCTCAACCAATTGTTAATAACCCTAGCATATTGATTGCACATCATCCAGTCCCACAGTCATTCTGTTCACCACTTGTTGGGCTTTCGATTAAATCTTTTTTGGCAGAGGATCGGTTTCTACCATTTGCCACAGCCTGCTCGGAATTTCATTTACTGTCCAATATAGACTTTAAATACTCCCAAATAATTCACTCTGTTCTTCGATTTCTGGGCCCTAAACCATGGGAGATTTGGATGTCACAAGTGCCTGGCCTCTTTTCCTCCCTTATATCTCAACCTCATATAGTCTCACAAATTTATAAAATCTTCCAGTCCCAGGACCCAACTACTCTGCCTGGTATATGCTTTTACTGGAGCCAGGCTTTACACAGACACAGCTAACTGGCAAAAAGTTTGGAGCCAGCTATATATTTTTCTTAAGACACATTGCATCTTACTCAGTTTCGTATTTTACATGATCTGTATTATACACCAGTGAAACTGTTTAAAATGGGTAAGGCCTCCTCAGTGCTTTGCCAGCGCTGTTGACAAGAGGATGGCTCCCTAAAACATATGTTATGGGACTGTCCGGTTGTACTTCCCTTCTGGGAGAGCATTAGGTGTTCCTTGGATCCTATGCTAAGTTTAGGGGAGTTATTTACTCCCAGTATCTGTCTCATTGGCTTCTATCCATCTGGCATACCTACAGCCTGCAAAATGTACGTGGCAATGATAAGTATCATTGCAAAACTGATTATATTGAGACATTGGAAGGATACCTCCACTCCACACTTTAAGGAATGGCACCAGGAAATGTTATCTGCTCTAATGGTTGAAAAGCAAATAGCCTTCATACAACGTAGTGAGCTGCATTATAAGAAGTACTGGGAACCAGACAGCCCGCTGGCTCAGAGGCAAGGCGTCCATCTGTGGTGCCGACACCCTCGGTTCGGGAATGGACTCGGGAGTCGGAGGGCTGGCAAGGGAGAGAAGGATTGAGCATCTGGAGGACTGCTCTCCTTCTCTGGGGGGGGATGGGGGCTGAGTGTCTGGTGCATTATGGACTCCTTTCCACAGCGGCCGGCGCTGTCACGTATGGGGGTGGGGTGGACGCTGGGCTTCACTGCACATTCCCACCCCTGGGGCTTTAGCATCAGAAAAAAGCCAGCCCCCATGTATGATGCCAACTCCATCACCATCCCCGCTGCCCACCAGTGTCTGCTGGGGGGGTTCTGCTCCCATGGCCCCAACCTGTGGGGTAAGCCAGGTCTCGCCTACCCCAGTGTCCATTGGAAGGGGGTGCCTGCCCAGTGGCCCCACTCAGGGGGGCAAGCCTGAGCATGGGGGGGCAGTCAATAGAGTAGGGCGAAATTCCGATCAGGGGTCCGGAAAAAGGAAAAAAAAGAAATACTGGGAATCATTGCTGGTGTTGTTGTCTCTATCCTCTTAACAATTGCTGTACTATGACTCTGACAAATCCTCGGTTCTGGCTACAGGGAATTGCAGATGTTTAATACTTAGATATGATGGATCAAGTTAAGGTCAATCCTCGGGCTATGGTAATAGAGCAAGGCAGTTCAGGTTGGGGAAGGTGTTTTGGGGGGAGGGAATGGGTTTTTCCTTCATATGATTGTTGGTGTATACACTGTCATTTTTGATGTCTAAATTTTATGATACATCTTTGATATTATTTTAGTTTTATGTTATTGTTCCTATAAAATCTTCAGTAAAGTTTACTTGATTACAAAAAAAAAAAGATTACAGACTATATAACCTGCAGATCAGAGCACATCATATACATTATAAAATGCTCATGTGATTTATGCTATACAGGTAAGATGCAGCAACAACTTAAAGATTGTATTATTGAACACAAAAGCATCATACATAGAGATGATAAGACCTCTGCAGCTGCAAGGCATTTTAAGGTGGCTAGACATCCCATAATAACCCTGAGACATTTTGACTTGTAAGTAATAATAAAAAAAAAAATACCCAGAGGGGAAAACTGAAATGAACTACTTCTAACCAGAGGAGCTTTTAGGATCCATAAATTTAAAAATACTGAAAGTAAATCTGGCCTTAATTTGGAGCTAGACTGGACAGCTATTTTATAAAATAATTATTACTAATATATTATGTGGGCATCACTGTTTCTAATCACATATTACTTCCCTCAACAATTACTCCCTATATGGTTCAGGTTTTGAAACATGAAGTGATGCATTTTATTTTTCGTTTATGCATGCTTATTTATTTTTCTAAGTTTTGAATAGCTATATAGTGTAGGAAGGAAGGAAAATTTCTACAAGAAAGAATGTTTGGTTAGGGTTACCATTAGTTCTGAGGGGTCTAATAAAGGATATGCAGTACTTTTGTTGAATTTGTAAAAATGAGTACAGCTATCACAAGCAAAAATTATTTTACTATACTAGGTAACCAAAATATTTATATGGGGATTGTTTAAGGCATAAGAGTAATGATAATGTATGTACCTTTTACTATGCCCCCATTTTGATAGTGAACAGAATATAGTAAAAATAGAACCCCCTTACCCAATACGCCCTAACCAACACCCCTACCCAACCCATTCACCATAAACCCTCTCCATCTCTTGTCCCTCTCTTCCCCTACTCTACCATTAAATTACAGAGGCATTTTTGTATTAAAAACCAAAGAACTAAAGTGATTAATATCATTAAGGGGGACTTGCAGGTCAGGTTCAGTAAGTTAAATTTAGTATTTACAACTTTATTTTCCCTCTGGTTATGGCCCCATGAAGCCTCTCTCAGGCATCCTGCCCGTGTCCTACCCGGCTGAGTCCCCCCCCGACCTGTGCCTCCTCTCTCCCCCCTCCCCACAGCCAGTACCCCTGGCTTAACCCCTCCAGGGTGGGGCCACCCCTCCTCTTGGGCGCCCTTACATGTCTGTTTCTGGCTGCAGGTGAGGGCCTAGGTGGAGGAACTGGAAGGCCAGGCGAGGTGGACCTGGCAGAGGGAATGGGGGACAAGTGCCATCGCCTACCCCATGGAGCCGGTGTTTTCTCTGTTCTGGTGGCTTCTCCTTCCCCCCCAAGCGTGTGCTCTCCTGAAGCTGCAGTGCATGGCAACACTGCCTGTGTCAGGCACGCTGTACATTGTGTGGCCCACGCGCTGCAGCACTCCTGATCTCCACCAGGAGCCGCTGGTGCACCAGGCTATCCCCTGCCCTCCCCCCAGAGGAGGAGAGCAGCCCTGCAGGTGCTCAATCCTCTCCCCATCCCTGCTGACCTTCGGCACCTGAGCTCGCTCCTGAACTCTGGTCACTGGCATGGCATTGGGTGTAGTGTCCATCGCCTCAACCCTCAGCGCCACTGGGCCGGTCTTAAATTTAGTATTTAGATCTCTCTTTTTTTTTTTGTGTTGGACTGATGCTTGCTTTACCAGTTAACAGGAACCTGTTTAGCTATTTTCTCTTGGTTCACTTCACGTAACTTTTTTCCCGCAACTGCAGACAGACATGTTTATTTATGTAGAGCAACTGCAGGTAAAACATTTTTCCAGTTAAAGAAGTAAAACTCAAAAGTAAAAAGTATTGAACCGATCCAAGACCATATCCTGTGCCAATATGTTTTTGGTTGAAGACTACATCAGTGCAGTCTAGCAGGAGCCACTGAAACAGCAGGCCGAGAGTGCAGCTGATACCAGAGAAGTGTTACTCAAGGATTTTGATCTGAGTAAAACTCAGCAAGGCTAAGCATTGCAGGGACCAGCTAAAATAGACCTTCATTTGAGTAAAACTGAACAAGGCTAATAAGCATTGCAGGGGCAAGCTAAATGGAAAATTACAGATGCGGATAAGCTAGCAGAAAGATATAAATAGACAAACAGCAAAGCAGCAAAACAAGTCTAACAAACCACAAAGCAACAGAAGGAAGTCTAGACGACTGCCTATAACAATTTATATTATGCCTTATTCAGCATTAAGCACTGTTTATTTTGTCTAATACCATTTTTTACTATGCCTTATTTAGCTTACAGCACTTTTTATTTGGGCCAATACCACTTTTTGGATGGCCCAACAGCCATGTGATTCCTGTTACCTTTTACCCATATGACTTTTTATTTGGTCCAATACCACTTTTTAGATGGTCCAACAACCATATGATTCAAGCAAGCTCTTGTGAGAAGTACATAAAAACCTTAGAATTTTGATGGTCAAGAGGACTGTAGGAGCAGACTCGTGGACAGTTACCCCTAGCAATACACCCCAGCATCTTGTTGACCTTTGCTGCCGCTTTTCTGCACTATGCTGAGTGGTTCATTTGCCCTGTTATCATCACCCCAAGATCTTTCTCCTCCTCTGTAGTGACCATCTCCTCCCCTCCCAATTGATAACCTCCTCAGGTTCCGTGCTCCCAAAGTGTTGACTGTTGCTATGACAATGCGTGTCCTTACTGTCCTGTGCATGCTGCCATGATGACATCACACATTTGTACTGCAGACTCAGCCATGTCCATGAAATGATAATATTTAAATGGCATTTCTTGAATGCTGTTTTCACCACAGCACTAACCAGAGGGACAGGAGCTCACCACAACCCTACCCTATGAGGAGAGACTAAGGGAACTCAAAATGTACACCCTGAAAGAGAGGATGGAGAGGTGGATATGATAGAGACCTTTCAGATAAGATAAGTAGGTAAGATAAAATGTATTTATATGGTGCCCAATCCCAGAGGCTCAGGGTGCCTTACAAAATCAAAGAACAGGCAGGGTAAACAGTAGCAATACACTAGCAATACACAATAACAGATGACAATACTGGTGAGTCCGCAATATTCTCTAAGGCAATCTAAAAGCACAATGTGGTCCATGGTGTCAAATGCTGAAGAGCGATCAAGGAGAATGAGAACTGACCAGCCTCCTTATCTCTTGCCCTGAGGATGTCATTTTTGTACCCTGACCAGTGCTATTTTGGTGCTATGCCTAGAGGTGCACCTTGAGCTGCAGTGCCACTATTTTCTCAACAACCTTCTCAAATAATGGGAGGTTGGAGATAGGTCAATAATTTGCCAGAACATCAGGGTCGAGTGATGGTTTCTTCAGGAGGGGTCTCACCAGTGCCTCCTTCAAGGTATCAGGAAAGATCCCCCCCCCCCCGAAAGTGAGCATCAGATTATCCTGGTGAACACTGGACCAACAGTCTTGGTGCATTCCACTAGGAGATGTATCGGGCCAGTCAAATTCACAAAAAGTGGGCCGCAGCTTCAAGATCACCCCAACAATCTCAGCCACCTCCACTGGCCTAAACACCTCCCAGACAATAGGAGTGCCCATTCTCCTTCCAGATCAACCATCATGGTGCTAACCTTGCCCCACTGTGGAGATCCTGGGCCAGATAGAGGATACCCTGTCAGAGAAGAACTGAGTAAACTCATTGCACAATGTGATTGAAATTGCTTTTTTTGGCTGCAGACAGACTGGATGAAGTAGTCTGTCTACAGTCCACAAAATCTGAGCTGGTCTGTTCCTCCCTACAGCAATCTACCTCAACAGGAACTCTGCCTTCTTACAGTTGATTGGCCCTTGGTACTTTCGATAATGAGCTCGCAAGGCCAGTTTGTCCTCCTTGGAACAATTAATCCACCAGCAATGCTCCAACTTCCAACCCTTCTTCTTCATTTCCTTGACAGCCCCATCAAACCATGGTAGTCTCAAGTGAGAAGATCTGGGTCATATACAAACCAGTGCAATGGCATCAAGCGCTTTGGAGACATCCTTATTATAGGCAGCCACTGTCTCACCTGTGCCAATTGCACATGCAGAACTCACACCAGACAAATCTACTACCGCCAAAAATCCCTCTGGAGACAATCCCCTTAGAGAGCGGTAGCTGACCATTTCAACAGGGGAGGAACTGTTGAGGGGGTCCCAAATGAGAACTCTACCATGCAATGATCGGACCAAGCAACCCAATCAGTCTTGAGGTTCATGACCTCAAGCTTCAGTGAGAACACCAAGTCCAGGGTGTAGCCATGGTGATGGGTCGCAGAAGCAACTGCTTGTGTGAGGCTCAGTGATGTCATCAACTGGAGGAGGTCACATCCAAGATGTGAGGATTCATCATCAACCCAGGCATCGAAGTCCCCCAGAATTAACCATCTGGGGGACTCCAACACCCTGTCAATGACAAAATCTGCAACCTCCTGCAGGGAATCTCTCCCCTTACCCTGGATGGCAGTAAACAAGGAGAATCCTGCAACCTGCACCTGGACCCCCATGCACTGCCACACATTCAAAGGATGAGGTGGAACCCACTGGGTGCATGCAAAGTTCAGGCTGGAGCTAAAGCAGATGGTCACACCTCCACCCCTGCATTCCCTCCTTGAGCAGTGCACCACAGAGTACTCGGTGGGTACAGCCACCTCCAAAAGTGGCCTGGCATCATCTCCCAGCCAGGTCTCTGTAATGCAAGCCAGATCAAGAGATGAAATCAAGTCTGCCATAATCGCGGTCTTGTTCCTCATCAATCTGGCATTGCACAGCATGTCCCAAAGGGGATTGGTGGAGACAGCAGGCCCACCGGTTACCTGCCCACTCAGTCTGGTGGGAACCCTGGGACTGGGCACTAAACACGTTGGCCCTTTCTCCTGGCTCCATTTAGCTCCAGGGCATCTCCTGCTCCTAACCACCCTGATACCACTCACCTTCACTGTGCCCATAGCACCCACCGCTAACCTGCTCACTCCCTTGTAATACCTACCTCCCGACAGCATCTCATTGCTGTTGCTGTTATAGGGAGGTCAGTAATTGGGTGGAGGTCATGCAGCAGGGATGCTGCATAGACAGTGCAGAGGGGGTCTGTCATTCTGACACATCTTCTGGCACTAACCACTAATCAAAACCCTACTAAAGCTCAAACTATAAAATACAGTATAAAACTATAAACCCAGCAACAGCTTGGAATATAACATAAAACACAACCAAAAACAATGTTTTAAAAACTATCCCTACACATACAACCTTCATCCATACCTTATAATACAAACATTTCTTATTCACACTCAAACCACTCTCAAGCACTAAATAATCCACACCCACCCCAAACAGCCTCATAATACAAATACATTTAAAACAAATAAACAAACAACAGGAGAATCCTAAATAGCTTTTTTAAGTCCAGAGTACAACTGAGTCCAACAAACAGTTTATTTATATAAATTAAGCAGAGTCCAAGGCAGAGCCAAATAGAGAGGTGCTCTCACCATCCTCTAAATGATGACACAGGCCACCAACACAAAGTCCAAGTTCAGTCAACAAAAATCACCAGATTTCAGTTATGATCTCACCATTTCTGACAAGGAAATTGAAGCCAGAATCAGAGGAGCACTCTCACTACTCACTCTTTAAGATGGAACAGGCAGCAATACTCACAGGAGAGGGCTCCCGGCGTGGGGGGGAGGGGGACCAAGCAACCAAAACAAGGAGTTCTTTCACCACTCTCTTATCCAGAGAAGAATGTAACAGTACTCACTAGTAGTTCCAGGAGGAGGGGGATCCACCACCAGTATCTGACAACCGATCCTGTAGTCAGTCAGTTGATGTAAACGCTGTAATTATCTCAAGAGGGTTAATAAGGTACGGGAGGAAAATATTTTTCAGAAAAAAATGTGCTCAAGAACAAGGGGACATAGTACAAAGCAAGAGGGGGGGTAGATTCAGAAGGGATGGGATAAAGTACTTCTTCACAGAAAGAATGGTGGATTCCTGGAACAGTTTACCATCCAAGGTGGTTGAGGCAAAAACAATGGTGAGATTTAAAAAAGCATGGGATAGGCATAAGGGAATATTAGTGAAAGGAATGAGGGGAAGAAGAAAGTATTAGGGATCAGGTAGGATCTGTGGTAATACTAAAGGCAGGGAAAAATGGGCAGACTGGGTGGATCAAGCAGTCCTTATCTGCTGACAAATTCTATGTTTCTATGTTTTTTCTTACTTCAGTAAGATAACTTTTGTTTTTGCAGTTCAGCCCCCATGTGCTCGGCTGCCCCAGCCCCATCACCCTTACAGCCCCCAGGTCTTATTTTCATCTCCATTTTTCCCCTGAGCTTAACTCCCTCTGGAGATGGCTGAGACTCCCTCACTCTCTACTACAGAATCGATCTGCTGCACAGGATGTGCTGCCTGAGTAGCCAGGTGTGGAGCCTGTGGGTAGCAAGCATCATCCAACCAGCCGAGGTGTCTCTGCTTTTCTTCCTGTTACCCCCTTGGATGCCGGCAATGAGGATGCACAAGCACGCACACAAACGTGTGAAGCAGCACCAGGCGATGTCCTCCCACCCACAAGCCACTTCTAACTGCACCATCACCACCAGTATAGCAGTGGAGCTGGCTACCCAACCTCCCAGAAGGAGGAGAATGTCCCCTGGGATTCTTCATCCTCCCCAGCCAGCCCCCATGACCTGAGTTTATTCCCAAACTGAGGTTGCCGGCATCACAAGTAGTAGTGCTACCACTGCACCAATGGACCAGCAATGGGTTGGATAACAACACTGTTTAGGCGTGCATTAAAATCCTATCATGCACACCCTGTTGTGGCTTATTACTTACTACAGTATATCACTTTCGCCTACCATATTAATTGTACCTAAACTTTTGACTTTGTAGGTAAAAGGAGCTCAGAAATTAGAACTTCAGTTCTAAAATACTCAGCCAAGTAATATATTTGAACACTGTTGAAAAACATGACCCTTTATGAGGTAACACAAAAGTATAAATTTACTCCCAGTAAAGTTTTCTTTACATATCATTTTAAACAAAAAAGATACTATTAAATTGTAACTGCTCTCTTTTGACAGTGAGTGCAAACAGAGAGATTAAATGGAGTGTTCCACTCCGGAGTCACTGAACAAAAAAAAAAAAAAAAAACTGTTTGCAGTTTTAAAGCAAATTACACATGCAATTTCATTAGCTACAATTTTCTCATGAGCTTTCACTTTTTTAATAACAAAATTTGATCATGAATATATATAATAAAAAAGTCAGTAAGACAAGCTAGTATTTGCATGGGTTGCATATATTTTGGTTTAATAATTGAATACAAGCTAAAAATTAAAAGCTTTTTAAGATCAGTAGCAGTAATGTGCTTATGTGCTATCTGTATACTTTGCATTAGTTAATAAAATAGTCTTATTAATGATTATACAGATTTCAGACAAAAAATAAATAGTGTATCTGGGACTAATTGTAATTCTAATTCTAATGAAGAAAACAACTTACAAATAATTAACATCTCGTCTAAAACATTAATAGAAGAACAAGAAACTGTTAAAATGTGGCATTTCTTTTATCCCTACTCCCAAAATAAATGACTGTGAAATTAATCTCTACCTGAAAAAATCATTTCGCAAATTTAGGCTAAAATATTTCTTTCTGAAAAAGCAATTGAAAAAACAATATAACAACATGGGTGTGGTTGAAGAAGCATTTGAACCTGAAAGGGAAGATTTGGATTTAATTTTGGAAAATATTGATAACTTGGATTTTGGAGCTGCAAGCACTTCAGATGGGACTGCTGGAAGGGATCTTTCAGCCAATGCAGAAAGGGAAATAGATGCCTTGTTGGAAATGATTAATGAAAATGGACTTCTAGATGCAAACACAGTATTGACAGAGGGTGGTTTGGAAGCAGAATTTCCTGGAGCAGAAGGTATGCCAGACAGTGCTAATATAATGGAGATTAGAAAAACTATTTTTAAAGGAACATCAGCATTTTGCCCAAATGTAATGAATGCTGCCTTACTGGCCTATGAGAGAACAGTTTTACGTCAAGTAAATGAGCTTCTTTCACAGAAGCAACCCCCTCATGGTTCTAATTTAACAAAAAAGAAATGTCAGCTTTGTTAGAATTGTCTAAAGATGAGGAACTAGTTATCAAATCAGCTGACAAGGGGGGGGCAATATAGTGGTGATGAATACAACTTAGTATGTTGAGATTGTTCAGAATTTACTGAATGATGTAAACAGTTATGAAAAGTCAAACCATAACCCCATCAATGAGAACAAAAACCACCTTTTGACACGATTGACTGATGCAGCTTGGAATGGCATGATTTCAGAATCTGAATTTAAGTATCTGTGGTGTGAATACCCCATTATACAATGGCAAGAAAGAATCCTGGCTTCTGATTGGTCAGTTGGCCATCACAACAAGGATGTTATCCTGGCATAACATCCCTGTTGATCCACTTGGGGATGATGCCAATGATTCGTTGCTATTTCTCATAAAAACAAAAATATTTTTAAACACTAAAATAAATTCTTCAAAATTATTTTTTTTCTATATAAAACAACGAGCCATTGTATAATAGGAATAATGCCCTCCAGGGTGAGTGTTATGCCGGGATAACATCCCTTCTTGGGTGTTGGACGCCCTCGGCCGGTGGCCTCGGGCCCAACCACCTGAGGCAGGATGTTATCCCAGCATAACACCCACCCTGTTGGGCATTATTTCTTTATTATGCCAGGCTTTTATATCTTGCCTAAAGCACAAAAAAATATGAAGAACCCCCCAGGGCGTCCAATTGTGTCAGGAAATTGTGTACTGACAACAAATTTAGGTCATTTTGTGTATTTTTTTCTTAAAAATGTGTGTTATAGATCTGCCATCATATTTGAGAGACACCACAAATACTTTACAGAAATTGCAGGATGTTGTATGGGATGATAAGTTCATATGGCTAAGTGTAGATGTGGAATCCCTCTACGCAAGTATCAGACATGTTCTTGGCATCAGAGCATGCAGATATTTCTTGGCGGGACACCCACAAGCTGAGGAAATACCAATTGACTTTGTATTACAGGCCCTCAAATTTATTCTTACAAATAATGTCTATGAGTTTCAAAATGATATATACCTGCAAAAATGTGGCACGGCAACGGGTGCCAGCATGGCACCCTGTCATGCAAATCTTTTTTTAGGATGGTGGGAACAGTTCTGGGTTCTGAATCAGACAAAAAAATGCATTTTTCAGAAACATACATTTCTGAAAACAGTATATAGGTGATTGCATTTGCATCTGGGAGGGGGGTCCTAACAGTATCACTGAGTTTGTTTGCTGGCTTAATGAGAATGATTTGAACCTGCGGTTCACACATGTGGCAAACGAAGATGAACTATAGACTATAGTTCCTAGACTTGGAACTGAATGGCGTAGCTGAAGAAAACATTGTCACCAGATGTTTTAGAAAAGAAACAGCAACAAATGCTGTACTCGGGCAGATTGTTCACACCCACCAAGATTGAAGGAATCTATACCATATAGTCAGATGCTTAGACTGCGGAGAAATTGTAGCACTCATGAAGCATTCATAGAACAGACCACAGAACTGAAAACAAGATTCCTAGCTAGGGGATATTCAAAGGAGACACTAATAAAGGCCAAAGATAGAGTAAGCCTGCAGGATAGATTAGACTTATTCAAACCCAAAAATATGCCATCACAGACACATCAGGACAATACATCAGTCACAATTGTCACAGAATACAATGAACTTTCTGGCCACATAGGTAACATTGTATACAGAAACTGGAACATACTGATGAGCACTACAGAAGTCCAGAAAGCAGTGGGGGATAAACCCAGGATCTCATTTAACAGGGCTAGAAGCATAAAAGACCTTGTGGACCATAGCAGATTGCCAGTCCCCCCTTCCACGTTCAGGAACTGGCTCCAAAGCAGACCCTTAGGCTTCTTCCAGTGTAAAAGGTGTAATATCTGCAAACATGCAAAAACAGGCAGAACATTTGTACACCCACTGCTTAGTGAAATCACTGTTGACTTGGAACAATGCATAACATGTGACACCATGTTCACTGTGTATGCATTATAGTGTCCATGCAAAAAACTGTATGTAAGATGTACAGCTAGAGCCCGTAAGCAGAGAATCCAGGAACATTCTAGCTCCATAGTGAGGAGGGTTCTATGTGATAACGGTGACCGCAAAGTCAGAGTACCGAAAATCAATTTTGGCGCTCTGATTCCCTGGCGCACAACAAAACGGTGCCAGGGACTTGTATTTTTTTATAAACAAAAAGAACCGAGGTGGCTACCTGGTACTGGTCTGTGCTCCAGCACACTGAACACATAGTAGGGGTTGCATATGTGCTGCTATGTCTTGTACAGCTTTTAAATTAAATATGTATTAAAGCGTACTTTAACTTCTAACCATCTTGGTTTTTTGTTGGTCGCCTAGTTGCTCCGCTGTTTTGTTTTGTATTTTTTTATGTTTATGCTTTGCCCCCAACACTCCCCTACTTAAGGATTCTCAACCCAGGTGGTGCATGTCGGGGCAAACTTAAAAAATTAAATTCGGCCAGGCGCAACAAAACGAACCTGCGCCCGGACCCAACTCAGCACCCTACACAGCAAAGCCACAAGCTGATATGCTACACCACGAGGCCAGTTCAGCTGCCTACCACAGTGCCACCCCTCAAATCCCTTCCCACCCCTCACTGACCGTGCTCGCTCTCACCCCCCATGTGCATGCCAGTAGCGGCGTGCTCGCTCCCACCCCCCCAAGGGCATACCTGTAGTGGCTTCCTGTCACTCAGGTCACCAACCCACCCCATCCAGTCGCTGTAGCTCCCAGATAGCAGCTCTGACATGTGCCGCAATTGAGTCGCCCTTTCGCAGATCGCTCAATTGTGGTCACCAATGTCACGATATACCAGTGAGGAGACACCAGTAGGAGCACATTTTTTTTCACTGCCATAAGTCCAAGGTGGAGTTATTAAACTTCGTGAGCATTGAGCATGTAAAACATAAAGCAAAAGGTGGAAACAGGCCGGCCCGGTGGCGCTGAGGGTTGAGATGCTGGACACCACACCTTGTGCCACGCCAGCGACCCGGGTTCGGGAATGAGCAGGGAGTCGTGGGGGGGAAGAGATCAAGTGTCTGGAGGACTGCCTCTTCTCAGGGAGGTGTGGGAGATGTCGCCATCGGGCGACCTGTGGTGGTGGCCGTGGGTGCACCGACTGAGCAGCGCAGTGAATGCCAGGGTTGGGCAGAGTCACGGCATTACATTACCTTGCTAGCCATGCTCTGGGGGAGGGATGGGAAGAAAAAACAAGAGAAATACCCCAACCTGGAGATAGATGAAGGCGCCATGACCTTCACTGCCCACACTTCCAACTCCAGGCCATCTCCTTACTCCTGTTCATGGCTCGTGTGTGCTGGGCACTTTGCCCTACTAGATAGAGCACCCCGGGTGGATGGGGCAGCCCTACCTCAGGAGGGTTCAGACCCAGAGGTGGTGCTCGGCAGCATGAGGGGAGAGGGAGTGGTCATGGCAGGAGGTAGAGACGGGTAGCTCTGTGGTCGCTGGAAGGAGTTCTCCAGTGTTGGAGATAAATAGAGTTAAAAAAAAAAAAAGGTGGAAACAGAAAAAATTATTTACTTAAATGTGAAGGTTTTGGGATCTATACCTTGAAATCAGTAAAACACAAGGGACTAAATAATGCATGGGACATTAAACCCTACTTGCTGAAAAATAAAAAATTCCCCCTCTGAATGAATTTAAATGGAATTTATGGATGAACTTATCAGGCATTCACATTTCTTTTCTTTTTTTTCCATATTCATTTTTATCCTCCTCTGCAGGCAGGCAGGCATCAGTCCCCCTCTCAGCCTCTGGTTGCCTTCCCCCAGGTACCCCGTGCCCTAGATCCCCCATGGATTACCCCCATGGCGGGCGGAGGGAAGGGATTACCCTCTCCCCGTGACCTATCTGGAGAGGGCTACAGGCGGTCCTGAGGCAGTGGCACCAGCTTGCCGGAGGGGATTTTTTGGAGCCTACAACCATTTTCCTCCTTTTTCCTGGTCCCTCCCCCACGGCCATGAATGCGCATGCATGGAGGTGCACGCACATCATGAAGCCACGTTCTTGCATCTCCCGGAGTCTGGCGCTGCCCTCCATCCTCTACCAGGAGGCAGCCATGTAGTGGGACGATGTGCCCACCCATCCCCGAAAGAGGAGAACTGTCGTGGGATGCTCAATCCTGTTCCAACCCCCGGTGTCCCAAATTCACTCCCAAACCCTACGTGGAGCAAGGTGTGGCATCAGGCACCTCAACCCTCAGCACCACCGGGCTGGTCAAGCATTCACATTTCTAAAAGGTTGTGGTGTCATTAGACAAAAAATAGAACCACCCTATTGAGATATGATTGTCTCCTGACAGTTACCGTGGTTTCTCAAGTAAAGAGTCTCTCTTTGTGTAATTCTTTTAAACAATGTAGACATGGGTAATGGTACTGAAATGAATTAATGAAAATTTAAATCCATAGTTTTGAAAGCTGGACTTAGAAAATGCATAGATGAAAGATAATATCTTGGCAAAAAAAAAAAACAATATATGAAACTAATGTACTCTCCCTCTTCTATTTTTACAGGGCATCTATATGTTTATTCTGGCTACACCTTTTCTCATCACTTGGAGACTTATAGTGGATTGCAGGGATGGCAGATCACTTCCATCTCCCCACTTAATAATTTTTTCTACCAGTCTGGTTTATTTTTTTTATTCCTATGATGACTTGATTAGATTGGCTTTGCTCTAAAACAGTTAACAATTAAAGACTAATAATACAGCATTTAATTCATAGTTTTGTTTTACGAGACATTATGAAGCCAGCCAACATTTGTTCTCTCAATTTTTTTATAAATGTAATATGTTTTCATTTGTTGATATTATATGCTTGATGTATAGATACAAACAAGTGTCGAGTGAATTAATTAATGAATGATGTTTGAGAAATCATGTAAAAAAAAAGCACATGACTTTTTCACTGCCACACCCCCTGATGAAGGGTTTACACCCAAAGCACCGGGGCAAGTGAAGTGTGGTGTGTTCCTGCCTCACTCAGCCATTTACTAGCAACAAAGCAGTTAAATTCACTTAAAGTACTGAGTGAAGTGAGTTTTTTGGCTGTCTGCCAAAAGCTGAAGTACTACAACAGAAATCAAGAGAATCAAAGATGCCCACTGCAGCACAATCAGCAAGATAACCGCAATTACTCCCAGAATCAGGGAAATGAGCACTGCCCAACAGACATGGGGCTTTTGTTGGGCAGGGCAGCACAGCATAGTAACTGACCGCCTCTGACTGTTGCAATTCAAGCAAACCAAATCTTTCTATTGCCCTCTCTGGCACTCTCTTGCTTCCAGGAGCAAAGTTCCCTGTCATTAAATCACCACTCCTAGAAAACTATGTCCCTGTAACCATCAGAGATTGGTCCACACATGCCTTGGTCAACACTGGTTCAGAAATCTCAGTTATCAAAACAGTATTCTGAACAACCAAGCTATTCGTCCCTTACTTAATGTCTCTCCAGCCGACCTAAAGTACATTATCACAGCAAGTACCGCTACAGTACCTATCACAGGTATGGTACATCTCAAGCTACATTTTGGCTCACAGCAAGCTATTGTCAAGTTCTACCTAGTGTCTGATTTACAACCAGCAGTGATTCTTGGCCTGGACTTCCTCAAAGCTCACAAAGCCATCCTAGACTTTGCATCAAACAAACTGCCACTAGATTGATGGGTCCCGCAGGGCTCAATATTGGGCCCCTTATTATTTTTGATGTTTATCAATGATCTTGCGCTTGAAGTAAAATATTCAAAAATAAGATTTTATGCCGATGATACGGCTTTGATTACTACAGCGAAGACTCAAACTGAACTTGAGGACAGGCTCCAAAAGGACTTTGATAGTGTTGGGGGATGGTTCACCAGGTCGAAGCTTCTGATAAACACTAAAAAAACCAAGGTGTAACATTTTGGTGTAAAAAGTAGGGCTGAGTTGGAAACATTTACTTTTGACAAGACAGAACTTGAACAAGTTATCGAGTATCAATACTTGTGAGTTATATTCAACGTAGAATTTAATTTTACTAAACATATTACAAATGTGCTAATACTAATAAAAAATTAGGGGTATTAAGATGTACTTCCAAAAACCTAAATCTGAAAACGAGGAAGACTTTGGTAGAAGAGATGATTTTGCCAACCATGGAATATGGAGGTATTATTTATAGGACTGCAAGGAATCAGATGTTAATTAAGTTGGATAAGGTTCAAAACAGATTGGCCAGGTTCATATTAGGGTGTAGTTATAAAACACACCACTGTGACATGCTTAGGGATCTGGGATGGTACACTCTTAATACCAGGAATAGAATAGTTTGGCTTAATATCCTACATAAATACTTTGTAAAATTTCCAATACATTATATTACGACTAAAACATTGGGTAAACATGATAGGAATGAATGCAGATCAGGTAGAACAGTGCATGAAAACAAGGTCATATCCACATCAATTAGAACTAGGAATGGAGCTAAAAAGTTAAACCATTAGGCTTCATTATGTTGGAATGGACTATCGTACATCATGCGTACTACACTCTCCACTAGAGATTTTAACTCTCTGCTGAAATCCTCTTTATCCATAGCATGCAACTGTTAGTTATGTACTGTGAACTAAATGAAAGATTATTTTTGTAATACTTACATGTATATTTTTGTATTGTCTAACATCTGAACACAGGACTGTCTTGCAAACAGGGCTACTGCCCTCATGACATGTATTTAAATTTCCTGTATACAAATAAAGTTTTTCATCATCATCACCACTACCCTCAGAAGCAACTCATAGCTACAGACTCGGTCACTGTGCCTCCTCAGACAGAGATGGTTTTGATTCCCAAGATTCAAGGTGAACCACTTCCACAAGGTGTTGTTGACATTGTCATGGGATCACCCGCTCTGCATTCATCATGTCTTCTCCCACGGAATACCTTGTCTGCTGTGCATGGCGGCACCATCTTCCAAAAATGCTGCAACATCACAGATGAGCCAGTAGTCATTTCAAAGTGCACCAACATCAGAAAGTGTGTCTGCTTGTCTACAGGGGACCAATTCCAACTCATTCAAGAACCTCAGCCTGGTTCCATCAGCTCTAGCCCTGTCAGTACTATCATGACTACGCCAGCTTCACCAGAGTTACCCCTCAGTAAGCAACTATCCTCTTCAAAACTTCCAGCATCTGCAACAGAAAAACAACAACTTTTGAAATTCCTGGAGAATTACCTGAATGTCTTTGTTGGTCCAGATAACAAGCTCAGATGCTGTGATATCCTGCAACACACCATCAATGCAACCCACCCAGAAACCAATCCATCAGCGAGCCTACAAAGTGGGACACAAACAGAAATAAGTCCTAGAGGACATGATCAAAGACATGCTTGAACAAGACATTGTTGAAGAGTCTACAAGTCCCTGGGGTGCACCTTGCCTCCTGGTGGTAAAGAAAGACAAGGGGTATCGCTATGTAGTAGACTATAGAAAACTCAATGCCTACATGGTGCAGGATGCTCATCCCTCACCTATAACCGAAGATGCCTTAGAGAGTCTTGGCATGGCCAGATCAGCTTACTTCACCACTCTAGACTTTCAGAGTGGGTTCTACCAAGTCTCCATTGATCCAGCTTCTCATCCATACAAAGTCTGGCGCTGCCACTTGGGACTTTTTCAATTCAAATGACTGCCAATGGGACTTCTGAACAGTCCAAACGCATTTCAGCATGTTATGGAAGTTGTACTACGTGGATTGTCTTGGAAATCTCTTCTAGTGTACCTAGACGATGTTATTGTCTTCAGAAGAACTTTGCCAGAGCACTTCCAACATCTCAAAGAAGTGTTCAAACACCTCAGACAAGCCAATCTCAAGCTTTGCACAGAGAAGTGTTGTTTTGCACAGCATCAAATTCATTACCTGGGACATGTTGCTAGTTCTTAAGGCATCTCTCCAGATCCAGACAAGCTCTCAGCAGTCAAAGACTATCCAGAACCTAACAATCTCAGAGACCTTAGAGCTTTCCTAGGCTTGTCTGGATACTACAAAATGTTCATTTGCAACTATGCTAAGATTGCAGCTCCACTGTATGCCCTCACCAAAAAGGATATGACTATACATGGACTTCCAAGTGCAAAAAGGCCTTTGAAACCTTGAAAGAAAAATTCATCTCTACTGCTTGTTCCTTTGCAGTGGGCGCAGTGCTTTGTCAAATACAAGATGGAACAGAACAAGTTGTTTCCTATGCTGGGTGCTCTCTTTCCTCAGCTGAGCAGAACTATGGCATCACAGAAAAAGAATGTCTAGCCATGGTATTTGCCATAAAGAAATTTGACTGTTACCTTCGCTACTCCTCTTTTACAGCTATCGTTGATCACTCTGCCCTCAGATGGTTATTTGAAGTGAAGGAGCCAGTAGGCAAGTTTGCCTGATGGATTGCCATGCTGCAATGCTACAACTTTGAAATTCAGTACCGACCATGTCGAGTTCACTCCAGTGCTGATGCTGTAAGCTGGAGACAGTATCCCTCTGCCTCATCCTCAACAGTCAAAGAATCCTGCTTACAAGCTCTTCCTTTCCATGCCACAGATGTGCTCCCTGTGGACACGCCTACAGCACCTCAAGTTGCTTTGCTGCTACCACCTGCTTCTACAGAAAAAAAAACACACATCCTCACTTATTGCAAGCAGCTGAAGAGCTTCTCACCAACTCTGCTTTACTTGTTTATTGTTCTAGGAATTATTACCTTTGAGCCAAAGGCTCTTTTACAAAGGTTCCACGTCAAATTAAGTACAAACAAAAATAGAGTGGCACTACAAATTGTGTTGTGGTAATAGCAAAACACATAGACAGTAAAGTATCGAAACATTTGTGCGAGGACAGGTAATACCAATGAACACTTTTCATCAAAAAAAAAAAATCAAGTGAGGAGAGGGAAGAATCAAGTTAGGGAAGTGTACAGATAGAGAGGGTAAGAGAAAGGGTGAGAGGAGCAGTCAGTAGCAAGAGAAAAAAGATCCTCTTACAAGCCTTTGTCAAGTAAATGGACAAGGGTGGAAAAATTAATAGATAAAGATTTAATCAAGGCAGTCACAGGAGTTGGAGGTGGCAAGGTGAGAGTATAGGCTAGATTTAAATGCACCTAGAGAGGTAGAGGAGGTAATAGAGGTGCTAAGGGCATTTAGCCAGCTGGGGGCACGATAGGCAAATGATCTTTGACCCTGGGTAGTCCGGCATCAGGGGACCTGAAGAGGCTGATTCTCTGATCTTCTGGTGAGATGTACACTAGTGTTCTGGCATAACAGTTCTTGGATGCATGGTGGAGTGAGGCCCATGATGGATTTTTTAGCCATAAGGCAGGTAAGGTACTTTAAGCGGTTTGAGAGTTGTAACCACCCAGTTTCAGCGTAGAGCTCACAAGTGTGAGTACGTCGATGAGCACCAGTGAGCAGCCGACAGGCCTTGTTAAGGGATGTTGTAATGCGCTCAAGGTGTTAGTAGAGGCAGACCCATAGACAATAAAGCCATAGTCAATGATTGAGATGATTGAGGATTGAATAGCAATCTTCAGTGCTGGTTGGGTAAGGAGCTGTCGGTTCCGGTACAGTATCCCAATCCGCTGATTAATAGTTTTTGCTGTACTATCAATATGGGTTGCAAAAGTTAGGCCTTGATCAAAGGTGATTCCAAAATATTTGAATGTAACAACCTGTTCAAGGGTGATTCTCAGGTACGTGTTGATAGTGAGTGGTACTTGCCTTTTCTTGTTTCTATGGCTAGAGAAGAGCATGGATTTAGTTTTTTTGTGGTTTAGAACCAGCTTATGTTCAAGGAACCACGTCTCGACTCTGGCAAAAGCATGCTGAAGGCTAAGGTGTAAGGGATTTGGATCTTTATGAGAGGAAAGAATCACGGCATCATCGGCATAGAGGATAATTTGCTCAGGGCAGGATTTAGGAAGGGAGTTTAGGAAAAGGCTGAAGAGGAGAGGGCCTAAGATGGATCCCTGCAGAACTCCTGAGAGAACAGGCTTTGGGTCTGAGAGAACTCCAGCTATTTTTACAACTTGAGAGTGCTGGGTGAGGTAACTTTTTATCCAGTCACCAGGACCCTGGGAGAGTCCAAGAGACTGTAGTTGATTGATGAGTAGACCATGATGTACTATATCAAATGCCTTAGTTAGATCAATGTACACATTTCCAGTTAGGAATAATTTGTCCATGGCCTTGTGGATTACTCCTGAGAACTCAAGTAGGGCTGTTGATATGCTGTGCCCTTTTCTGAATCCATGTTGCTGGGTGCAGAGGATGTTATATTTCTGCAGGTAGTCTGTAAGTTGGTCCACCACTATGCGTTCAAGAGCCTTTGAGAGGGGAGGTAGTATTGAAATAGGTCTATAATTACCAGGCAGTGACTTGTCACCACTTTTGTGCACAGGAGTGACAATTGCAGCCTTCCATTTACTAGGGAATTGGCTGGAGCAGAGGGAGAGATTGAATATTTTGGTGAGGGGGAGCAGTACTTCCTCCAGAGTGAGGGACAGTAGTTTAAGGTCAATAGTGTCACTGCTTGCCCGGGACTTAGATATAGCCTTCTTTATGTATTTATAGACTTCATGTACCTTAACTATTTTGAGATGGAAGGGTAGTATGGTTGGTGAGGCAGTGGGAGATGTAGAAATTGGAGGGTCAGCATCAGAGAAGAAGTCAGATGAGAGGACATCGCTAAGGTCTGTGAAGGTTTCATTAAGGGTGTTTGCAATGACCATGGGGTCAAGGGTAGTGGTTCCATCCACATTCATTATAGTAGGAGAGGACTTGGACTGCTTACCCGTGATATTTCTTAAATTGTCCCAGAAGGATTTCCCTTCACCCCAGGAGTTGGAGAGGGCATTCTTGAAATAGGAGCTCTTCACCCGATGGATTTCTTTAGTACAGTGGTTGCGGGCCTGTTTGTACTTTTTAATGTCAGTCAGAGAGCCGGTGGCTCTCGCAATAGCTCAGAGGTGGTCCCTACCTTTGAGTTGTGCCAATAGCTTAGCCGTGAGCCAGGGATTTGAGAGCGCTTTAATTTTGCACTTTTTTTCAGGTGCATAGGTGTCACAGGCAGCGTTGAATGTGGTAATAAAGTGATCAAGAGCTAGGTCGACATCTTGAGTATTGTAAATCAGTGACCAGTCTTTCTGCCTAAGATTTTCCTTGAGACGAGTAAGGTTGCCATCTCTACTTGAGATGGTTTTTGGAGGTGGTTTTCTGAACTTATTTGACCAGGTATATTTTATAAGAGAGTGGTCGCTAAGAGAGTCCGGGAGAACAGCTACATTGTTTATACAGGCAGAGTGGTTGGTAAGGATCCAGTCTATGAGGGTGCTATTCCCTGATTTATAGTTTTTCCTAGTAGGTGAGTTGACCAGCTGTGTTAAGTTTGCTGCTAGGATGGCATCCTTAAATGACTCTGTATCAGGTGCCAGCCAGTTGATATTAAAGTCACCAAGGAGAAGGAGCTCGACGTCAGAAGGTTGTGATCTTACGAATTCTAGTACAGTCTGGAGGCCAGACCCTGGATCTTTAGGTGGGATATAGATAGCAGTAACCGTGAGGACTTTGTTATGGGCACCAAGTAGTAACTTGATAGGAAGGAGTTGTACTGAGGTTTCAGTGGTGGTATATGTAACAGGGAGACAGGTGAGATAGTCCTTTATGTAAATTGCACAACCACCACCCCTTTTTGAAGTCCTATCCAGTCTGAGTATCTTGTAGCTTTGTAGCGATATGGCATGGTCAGGAGTGTTAGATGTCAGCCAAGTTTCAACAATGGCCAGGATATCAGGGTTGTGTTGGCTGGCAAAGGTTTGAAGGGAGGCCAGTTTTTGGAGGAGACTGCAAATATTTAGGGTGGCAATAGTGAGACCCCCCTCCATTTTGGCAGGCTTTGTTGTACTGTGGGAGATGGGGCCAGGATTAGGGTGAACACTTCCTGACATCGAGAGGAGGAGGAGCAGGAGTTTGAGAGTCAATTGTCGTAATTCATAGTAGATGGGAATACACCTCTGCAGCTTGTGTGACTTAGTCCAGTGCAGGCGTCTAGGGTCCCAGTGCAAGGTAGTGGTCAGAAATAGAGGCCGAATTGCCCCCAGACCATCGTCGTGACTTATCATTTTCAACCAGTCCATTGCCGAAGGGTACCATTTGTGAGGGTAGAGGGAGATTGCTATCGTACCTGGTGAGAGGTAGCTGGCCTGGAGGGCCGGAGTGAAGGGTGGAGAGGGATAGGAGGAGGTTGGAAGATAGCTTAGTGTAGGAAGCAAGGAGAGGGCTAGAAGAGACAGAAGAATGTGGCTGCGGAGAGGCATGGCAGCGAGGAGAGGAGAGGAAACAGGGGTGTGAAGATTATGGATGTAGGAGGTGGGGGGAGAGGGAAGAGAGAGAAAAAAGAAAGCCAGAGAGCTGGAGTACAGAGAGATTGTGTAGCCTGCAATATCACCCAGAGAAGCTAGCAGTGATAAGAAAAAGCAGGAGGAGAGGGAGTGGTTTAGCTAGTGGAACAGGATAGGAGGCAAGACAGAAGGCGGGTATTTGGAGCAGGGGCTGGTGACAAAGAGACTATTTAATAAAGGTGGGGGGGCGGGCGTAAAATTTCGGCACTGAGCAGTGCAAGTCAATGTGCTCTGAGCCCAGCAAAGCCCAAAATCAGACAGACCAATCAGGAGTCAGGGTCTGAAACCGGAGGCCAATCGATGCTCAGCACAAAGCGCGGTCGGCCAATAGCAGCCGATCACTGCTTCCCCAGTCAGAAGATGTCCTTACCCGGCTTTCAGGGGTCGGGAGGCGGCTAGAGGAGGCGTCGTGGGTGGCGGGGAAACCAGGCCCCATAGACCGTGCCTACCTGGCACCCGGCTGGCCCGCTCAGGGCTATGAATCTGGAGTGGGGAGAGAGAGAAGAGAATGGTGAGTAGGCTTATATTCACAGCAAGGCAAACAAGGCAGTGATGCAGATTCGGTATCAGGGGAGGAGGGAAGAAAGTCAAGAGTCTGCAGCGAGGGGTTAGTAAGTATTGGCATGAGAAGGTGCGAGAATACTAAATGGGGGCGGAGGTGGTAGCAGAAACAATCAGATCCACAAATTCACTGGCGCCAGTTGGAGGGACAGCAGGGAGGTGGAAAGAAAGAGAAAAGGAATTTTTAAACAGGGTAATAAGAGAGGGGGGACGAGGGAGCTGAGAAAGATGGCAAAATTTAAGACAGCGAGGTAGATATGGGGGAGGGGTGTCAAGCAGGTAGCAGTATTAGGAGGGAGCAGAAGACTAAGGAGGAGTATATTTACCAATGGTAAAAGCACAATAGAGAATTAAAGACACGCCTGTAGCAGGGTCAACTGCCCAGAGACTGTAGAGCAGGGAGGGACAGAGAGAGTTCCAGGAGGAGAGTAGATGGTAGCAGGCTTGAGCAGTGCACTACAGTAAGAGAAAAATTAAGAGCAGGTTGCCAGTTGAGATTCGGGGGACAACAAGGTTTTAAACAGAGCTAAGCAGCCATATCAGTTTTGCACGGTTATATAAAGACTTAAGCTGTAACAATTTCATACAATGACAGAGGCTATGAGCAAAATACTAGGCAGAAAAAATATCATTAGCAGCGATAAAGTTAATAGTAAGCTAGGAATTTAACTAACAGCCTATTAATTACTGTAAAGCCAGGGAAATACCAAGCAAACTAAAACAGTTTTTGCAGCTTGCTCATGATTAATATAGTAACATTTTAGGAAGTTCTAAGTATCAAGCAGAAGCTAACATTAGAGCAATGGTTTAAAAGCAATAAAGATTCAGGCTGCAATGTCCAAGACACAAGTTTCGGCACTGAGCAGTGCAAGTCAATGGGCTCCGAGCCCAGCAAAGCCCAAAATCAGACAGACCAATCAGGAGGCAGGGTCTGAAACTGGAGGCCAATCGGTGCTCAGCACAAAGCGCAGTCGGCCAATAGCAGCCGATCACTGCTTCCTCAGTCAGAAGATGTTCTTACCCAGCTTTCAGGGGTCGGGAGGTGGCTAGAGGAGGCGTCGTGGGTGGCGTGGGGAAACCAGGCCCCATAGACCGTGCCTACCTGGCACCCGGCTGGCCCGCTCAGGGCTATGAATCTGGATTGGGGAGGATAGATATCTCCCTGGCAATGGTCAAAATGCAACAAAGAACTGATCCTCAATTCACAGACATAATCACATACTTAGAGTCTGGAATCTTACCACAACAAAAACATCGCCAAGATGTACTTTTCTTTGCTTCACAGTACTTCCTCAGTGACGGTGTGCTTTTCCACATTTGGACCAAGGAAGGCAAGGGACATCGCATGGCTAGAACTCATGTACAGTTAGTTGTGCCATCCTCGCTAGTCAATGAAGTTCTCTCCACTCATGCCTCTCCACTTTCTGCAGGTCACATAGGAATCCACAGAACTCTTGAAAAGACAAGGCTTCACTTCTTCTGGCCTCACATGAACAAGGACATTGTCCGAATTGTTAAATACTGCCACCCTGCTCCCAAAGAAAGCCTCCTGCCAAACCAACAAAGGCACGCATCATTCCAATGCCTGTAGCCACTGAACCATTTCAAAGAGTCAACACTGACATACTTGGGCCTTTACCAACGTGCTCTGACTCTGGCAACAAATACATTCTTGTTTTTGTGGACTACCTTACAAAGTATTTGGAACTAGTCCCCCTAAAAGACGTCAAAGCAGCCACAGTAGCAAGTGCCTTTCTCAATACTGTTATTTGTTGCCATGGTACCCCCTCGTACCTGCATTCAGACAGAGGCACTAACTACCTTTCAACAGTTGTTCAAGAAACATGCAGACTTCTTGACATAATAAAAGACTCACACAACAAGTTATCATCCACAATGCAATAGAAAAAGTGAAAGAATGATGTCTACCATTCTCAACACATTATCCAAGTACCTGGATGAAACTCACAACACTTGGGATCATTTTATTCCATTTGTGCAATTTGCTTACAACACAAGCCCTTGTGTTGACAGTACAGAGTACACACCATTTTTCTTAGTCCATGGACACCACCCAAGAACTCCACTGGACAGGAATCTCTCACTGCTAGAGGTTCCAAAGTCAGCTTCATCATTCATCATCCCTGTATTGGAACAGCTTGAACTTGCCAGACGTATTGCAATCACCACATGGGCCAGAGAAAATCTGCCATGCAGAAAATGTCAGCAGCCAAGTCACACGAGCCTTCATTTTCCATTGGGGACATTGTCTACTTGTACTGACCTGTCCTAGTTCCGGGTGCCACCAAGAAACTGCTTCACCCTTGGACTGGTCCCTACTATATTGTAGAGAAGCTTACTCCTGTTTATGTCTGTTTGCGATGCAAGTCTGACGGAAAGTTGGTACACAACAAAGTCCACATCAATTGACTGAAACATGGATACCTGAGTAACACCCTTCCAGATGATCCCAGTCCTCCCCCCAACAAAGAATCTAATCTTGAACCTGCTATGCTCTCTGAAGCTGAATTCCTTCAGACAACTTGCAACCAGTTTCTCCAGATCCTCCCACTCATGACACTCTCCAGCCAGATTCTGTTTTGTCTGATCAGCCAGATGAAAGTCCTGGGACTTTCTTCTTCTTCTCAGGACTCTCTTGTACACACCAGTGTACCAGATTGAGAAGATCTTAAGAAAGAAGTTCACCAACGGATCCTGGAATATCATGTCAAGTGGTGTGACTTTGACAGCACACAGAACTACTGGGTCGCTTTTAATGATCTGATCCCGTCCTGTCAGGAACTGGTGCAAGCCACACATGCCTCCATTCCCACTGACCGGAAAAGTTGATGGAGGTCTTGAACTTTGGTAACTGGACTCAGTGTGGTTGGGATTAATTTCTGTGGTGGTATTTTCTGGGTTAATTGTTTTGCAGTAAATGTTTTCCTGTACCTCCAGCAACTGTATCTAATGGTACTGCATGCACTTCATTAATCCTTTTTTCTTTTTCAGGAACATCTCTTTAGATGGACCGTTCCATGTGTTATTTTTAGTGTTCTGCAACTGTTAATGTACTGTTTATTCTGCATTTTGAGTATCCTCCTGCTGCTACCCTTCCCTTTTCCCTTCCCTGCACTGTAGCACTTGTCACCCTGAGCAAGCTTGAAGTTGCTATAGTGTTTCCCCTTCCCCTGGCACTACTCTGACTGATCATCATTGTAGTCCAGATCCTCCCCCAGTGGAGTATTGTTTGGAAAATAAAAAGTTTTCTTAATGTGATGAATGTTCATACCATGCCTAAAAGTTTACTCTATTTCTTTCTGTAATGTGCCAGTGCAATAATTGTTCGAGTGGTGCTCACACTCACTGTCCCGGTGGTGATGTGGAGTATACCTTAGACATGGGGTAAAATAGCTGCCACCCCTTTTAGGGCTTAGGACAATGTAGCAAGTTAGGGACATTATTATAATTTGTATGCTAATTACTGCTTTAGCAGAGGCTAGAAACCACTTTAGTCAGTCTGTTAGTCAATCAATCTGGGGCTAGATCTCATGAAGAGACCAAGTCCTGCTGATGTCTCTGAATAAACAACCTTATTCATTATTTTATGCGTCTGTCTCAGTATTTCGAACGGTCCAGCAATGGGTCCACTACAGCAGCAACAGATGGGCCTGGCAGAACAGAAAGAAGGTAAAGGTCCTTAGTGGCAGACCAACACCAAAATGCCACAGTATGGTGAAATGTAAACCATTTATTATGATCTGTTGTCACTCCACATTCTAAGAAAAATAGAATAAATGAAAAATTCAAAATAAAAATGATGCATGCAATGTATGTAGCAATCTCAGAGTTCCAATAAATCCTTTATTATCACAAGAATCTGCCCCGTCATCCTTTCACCCAAGATGTCTATCAATTTGATTGACCCCTCATTCTGGCCAATCCCACAAGAACTCCACCACACAACAACAGCCAGTAGTGCTTCTCCTTAAAACTTGAAATCCCCACTCCCGCTGCCATCTTGATTCTTTGCTTCTTTGTAATGTTTGTTTTTTTAAAAACCTGGTCCTACTATTTTATGAAAGTGATATTTCTGCGCTAAATTCCCCGCCATATCATTATTTTCTTCCCCAATTTGGTTTAAAAAAAAATGGCTACCCGTGGTTTGTGATCGCTTGCTCTGGATCACAGATGCCCCAGCTTACAAAATGATCAGCTGCGGTGTGTGCTGACTCGGTCAAGTCTCCAGCTCCTGCGAACAGCCTCGCCTATTCTGACTGCAATCATTCTCTTAAGGTATAAGGTGAGCATGGCACTTTTTAAGTATTTGTGCACTAATTTGCTGGGGAAGGGGTCCAGACTACTATAGTACTTCAGGGAGCAATTTGTTTTAGCACTGACAGTGTACGAGTGACAGGGGGCAGCCTGCAAAAAACAGTATGTCTTAACAGTGCTTTGAACTCTGTCACTGTGTGTTTCGAGATTTTTACATTTTCTGGAAACTTAACATAGAAACATAGAAACATAGAAACATAGAAACATAAACATAGAAACATAGAAACATAGAAACATAGAAACATAGAAACATAACATAGAAACATAGAATTTGACGGCAGATAAGGACCACTTGGCCCACCCAGTCTGCCCATTTCCCTACCTACTGGATAAGCTGCAGATCCTAGTTAACCAGCAGCCTACTTCTTCCTACCCCCATCCCCAGAACTGCCTTATGACTATCCCATGCATGCTTGAATTCCACCACTGATTTTGACTCCACAACCTCCTTCGAAGGCCGCTCCATGCATCCACAACCCTCCTCTGTAAAAATACTTCCTTAAATTACCTCTGAGCCGCCTCTATTTTCAAATTGTGCCTCTTGTTCTTGCACACTTTTTTGAAAGATGCTACCTCTTGGACTTTGTTGATTCCCTTGAGGTACTTGAACGTTTCTATCATGTCCCCTCTCCCTTCTTTCCTCGAGGCTATACATATTAAGCTCCTTAAGCTCTCTTCATATGACTTCCGTGCAGACCCTGCACCATTTTAGTTGCCCTCCTCTGGACAGCTTCCATCCTGTCTATGTCTTTGTGGAGATTGGGTCTCCAGAACTGCACACAATACTCCAGATGGGGTCTCACCAGCTGTCTGTACAGAGGGATAATAACTTCCTGTTTTCTACTGGTGATGCCTCCCATGCATCCCAGTATCCCACCATCTCCTCACATTGCTTGCCCGTCTTAGGTCATCTGATATGACTACCCCAGGTCCCTTTCCATTTTGTTGTTGTTAGTATCTCACCCCCATTGTGTACTCTTCCCTGGGTTTTGTTTCCCAGGTGCATTACCTTGCACTTCTTAGCACTGAATCTAAGCTGCCATACATTTGACCATTCCTCTAACCTTGCCAAGTCCTTTTCATCCTTTCCACCCCACCCTGTGCATCAACTCTGTTGCAGATCTTAGTGTCATCTGCAAAGAGACATACTTTTTCCTTCCAGTCCTTCTGCAATGTAGAACATAAAGACATTGAAGAGGACCGTCCTAATACTGAACTCCTGCGGTACCCCACTAGTAACCCTCCTTTCTTCTGAGGGACTCATTTACTATTACCTCTGTGTCCTATTCTCCAGCCAATCCTTTACCCAGGCTGTCATCTTGGGACCCACTCCCAGGCTGGCTAACTTGCATATTAATCTTTTGTGTGGGACTGTGTCAAATGCCTTGCTAAAGTCTAGGTAGGCCATGTCCACAGCCCCTCCCTGATCTACTACTTTGGTCACCCAGTCAAAGAAATCTATCAGATTCGTCTGGCATGACCTTCCCACTGTGAATCCATGCTGCCTAGGGTCCATGCTGCCTTTTAAGCTTTTAAGCTTTAAAAGGAGGCAGTATAGAGCAGTGGTTTAGGGCTCAGAGTTGCAAACCTGGAGACCTGGGTTTGAATCCCACAGCCTCCATTTGCATACTGTGTGACCCTGAGGAAGTCACTTAACTGCCTTGTGCTCCCAGGCCACACCGGGAAACAAGCTTCAGCTTAGTGTGCCTTTCCTGCTTAAACAATTTTCCCTTTCCCCAATACAGACCACTGTATACACAACACATACAATGGACTGTGTAAAAATATGGCATTTATTTCCATTCTTGAGGGGGCATGACTTTCATAACTCACTCGTGGCTTTGCCACTCGTGAGTTATGGTGCCACCCCCTTACTCATGGAAATAAATGCCATATTTTTACACAGACCATTGTACATCCCCCTATATATATTATCAAGTTTGGTAAGTGGGTCTAATTATTCAGACTTAGCTGTTAATCAAACCTGGGACCCTGAGTCCCAAAGGCTTCTGCTCAAGCCATTCAACTAAAGGGATTTTCCCCTTAGCTAGAAGGTCAGAGTGCTGCTTTGACTTTAATGTACTGTACTTGTTATCCAGTGCTACTAAGATACTGTTCTCTAGTTGGAAGGGAGGGAAGTTATTTGGTTTTATGCAGTGCAAGTGTGAATGCATTTCCACAAATAAATGATGTTATTTCTCCTTGTGACAGGTCAACTGAGAGAATAAACAGGTTATTCTCTCACTTGCCCACTCATCACCATTTATTCTCTCAGTTGCACTGTCATCAGCATTTATTCTGTCAGTTGATCTGTCATTACTTGAAAACAAAAATCCAAAATTCTAACTGGACCTTGATTTGGAACCAGCCATTCAAGCACTCACAAGCTGATTTTAGCATTATTTGTTAACATTCTGACAGTGCCATGGCAACCAGGACAAACAGCAACAATGAATCAATGTACTGAAAGAGGTGGAAATACACTGATGAAGCACAAATAGTACAATACAAAAATTGTTTTAAATAAAAACTGAACACATATAGCGCTATACTATGCAGCAGGAGCACACAAACAGTGAAAAATGAAGGTCATTGCCTAAATCGAATGGGCTGATTTTCAAAGGGTGATGCAGGGCCTACATCAAGCTCTGTGTCAAACCCTTTTTTGGGTACAGCTGTGCCAAACACCTCTGCCGCAACTGCTCCTGATTTTGGTAGGTTGGGTGCAATTACAGCACTTTACCTGATTTATGGCAGCTTGCACAAAATATTTTCTATTCCAGATGAATTACCACCCTGTAAGGGTACCAAAGGCAAGGAACCCTTGAAGAGGTTTCCAGCCCTAGAGGTGCCGAGGGACGATTCCCTTGGCTTAAGGTACCTTAGGAAGGATCCCGAGGAGAAAGACGCTGCCGCTGGAGGAGAAGGGGAGGATGATGGGGCAAGGAAAAAGTGCTTCAGAAGGAGGCTGAGAGGAACTGCTTATATAGGTCAGGAACTGGGCGTGGTTGGCTGCTTGTCCATTGAACCACAGGCCCAGCCTTCCAATTCAATGGCCTACGCAGCCAGTATAGTGTTATGCTTGTGTAACTGAGTTACTTAGGCTTTGGCCATTCGCACTTTCTATTCCAGAGGAATTACCACCCTGTAGGGGTACCAAAGGCAAGGAACCCTCAAAGAGGGTTCCACCCCTAGAGGTGCCGTGGAACAATTCCCTTGGCTAAAGGTACCTTAGGAAGGATCCTCAAAAAGAAATGTAATAGTATGAAGCATGTTAGCAATCAGTTGCTGTGAGACATAGTAGTGGATAAGGCATCAGGCAGCTTGATAATATAATGAGATGCGCAGGTTAGCAATGGCATGAGTACGATGGGTTGCGCTGGAAATTGAGGGGACCTCCTAAGGACAGAAGGAATGGCAAGTAGGGACACCATCCACCTCCATCCAACAGCGGAACCTACCTAAAGGAACTAGGGAACACTGACTATGGCTAACTAACGGTTATGACCTGAGGCACGGAGGAGAGAAAAAAAAACCTTGAGGAGGAACTCTCTGGGGATCCAAGGCCTAGGTCGCCTTCCGTCCAGGCTTGGGATGTTTATTTTGTGATGGTTCTTCTGCTGCAATTTAGAAACCCAATAAAGGGGGTTGGAAAATATTCCAATTTAGAAGAAAACTGTCGCTCAATCCCTCTAACGGAAATGCAGTGGAAGGTTGCGAGAGTGTTCTGCAACACCGGGGGCAACCAAGGCAGGAGGAGAGGAGCAATGACAACTGAGGCACTCACCTGGCCTACTTGCCCTAAAAACAAACCAGGTGAGCCAGAGGCAGTCGTAGGGAGAATGTGGTGAAGGTGCCTTGCTAGTAGAATACTAGAGCCAAAGGAGATCGCTGTAACCACCCTTCACAGCTAGTCTTAAATTCTACACCAGGAGCTGCCATTGAGTCTCGAACAGCTAAAGCCAGGTCTGGAATGAGGACATTCCCAGCAATGGGCCAGGTGAGAAGGACCCCGCCTCAAGTCAGGCACGCTCAAGATGCGGACTTAGAAATGCAGTGCGAGACTGTCAGCTGCAGGGACACCCTGCACCAGAATGATATGGCTGGTGAGCCCCAAAACTGAAAAGGAGCTGAGTGAGCATAGAGTGCTGGGACCTCATGCAGGTCAAATGGTAGTAGTGAGGTTGAGCAGTAAGCAATGATTGCATAAGCAAAGAGTGGGCCTGCACATAGGTCAGTAAGGCAGAGTAGCAATAGTTGGACCTGCACGTAGGTCAGTAAGCAGAGTAGCAATAGTTGGACCTGCACGTAGGTCTGCAAAACAGAGTAGCAATAGTTGGACCTGCACGTAGGTCGGAGGAGCAGCAATATGAATAGTGAGGCAAGCCAACCAGGCATTCAAGAAAGTCAATGAAGGTGACAAATACTCTGAGGATTTTTGGCAGCAGAGGCAGGATTTAGAACATAAAGTAAGCAACCACATGGGGCCACAACTCCCCCACACCTCCAAGTCCCCACCATAGGAAAAACAGGAAAGTGATGGAAGGTGCCAAGACCCACATACAGATAATGAAACTAGTTTACAGCATCAGCAGTAGCTTAGCTGATCTCAGAGTATAATAGCAGTGTACAAACATAGAGAGCAGCATCTGTGTTGAGTAACTATGAGTTGTAAAATTCGATAAACATAGAATGGAGGGATGCACAATGCTCTAAAAGCAGCTATCACCAGGCAGTGCAATGAAACTGCAGCAATGAGGTAGGTAGAATGAGTTGAGAAAGCATGACTGAGCTGCATAGCTAGGGTTCAGAGTGAGGCTTAATCAAGTGAAAATAATTAAGTGCATAGCATAGAGAGCAGCTATGTGGTGTTAGTTGAAACACACAGATAATGATTGCAGTAGCTCTGTGAGTAACTGAGAGCAAGGAGCATGAGCTCTGGATTAGTAATAACATAGAAACATAGAAGTTGACGGCAGATAAGGACCGCAAGGCCCTTATAAGGTAGGAGCTTAGAAACAAAGCCTCCAAAAGTCAAAACCAAAGGCACACAAACACAGAAAACAGGGAACAAATGACAGAAAGAAGCACACAGCCAGAGGCAAAATACAAACCAGATGCAGGAAAACAAACACAGAAGTCCAGCAGAAACAAACAGAAGCAGCAAGGCCAGCTGCAGAGGACAGACTGACAGAGCCTCCGTCTGACAAAGAAAAAGTGCTTCAGAAGGAGGCTGAGAGGAACTGCTTATACAGGTCAGGAATTGAAAGTGGTTGGCTGCTTGTCCATTGAACCACAGGCCCAGCCTTCCAAATATTCAACACACCCAGGACTTGCGACATTTGGGGCCATTTGAAAATCTTGCCCAGTATGTCATGGCTGCACTAAAAATATCAGATTATTTTCATTTGTGCTTTCAGAACCCAGTAACCTCACTCATAGCTGTGCCACTTATGAGATCATCAGGTTCTGAAAGCACTCATGAAAATAAATCTGATATTTTCAGTGCGGCCATGACATATCCCATATTTATTTTGCCCCTGAAATACACACTTTATCCCAAAGTGTTTTACAAGCTATGAATATTTGCATTCAGGAAGATTAACAGCAGCTGGCACCTTTGGGAAAATTTTGGAAAGCATAATATTTATAAACATTTCAGCTTGCATTTCATGTATCATTTATAGATTTACCCTCTTCATTATTTATTACTGAAAAAATTCCCCCAAACAAGATCTTATTCCTTATAGTTCATCTGCTTCTATATCATATTCCATACGTGAAATTATGAAAGCTCTGTTGTGACATCCCAATCTGTTGCCATGGGAATCAGTCAGTGGCTCTTTAAGGAATGCTCAAGAAGTTGAGAGACAGAGAGAGAGAGAGGAGGTTAAGCAGAGGAAGAATGGGTAGTGTTACGCCTGGGTTATGCCCCCTATCATCCCACATACATCTGACATACACCTCACACTGTACTCCTGGTCTATTATACTGTGATACTGCTATTTTGCACTAACATGCAGATATAGACACCCATCATATAAGCATGAGTGCCAGGAATGTGCTTTGCTGCTAATATATGCTAATGTTTATCATGCATGATTCATTATACCTCACTATAATACATTTATCTAGATTATGTTTGCCTTTTACATATATTCCATATATAATTTACCTAATCACCGATAAGATGACTCTGAGGGATCATCAGTGATTATTGTATACTTATATTCTCATATAATTTTATGTAGTGTGTGTTTTACACTCAGGCAGATATGCCATGTGTAATAGAGCCCTGTCAGCACTTCTCTTTGTCTAAGCAAGCTGACAGAGAGAGAAAGCCTTTGTTATGTCTTTATGTCTTATACTGTACATAAGCAAGAAATTCCACATGTAGTTTGAACCCGTCAGCATTTCTTTTGTCCAAGCTATAATGCTAATGGAAGCATATTCTGTCTCATATGATACTCATTAGCAATTCTGTCTCCAACTGGGACATACAAGTTAGAGGGTATATCAAAGCAAATCATTGCAGGAGCAACCAGTGGGAGGGGAAAAGGGGGCCATCACAGGGTATGAGGTCAGGGACTGTTGCAGGATTGGGATATAACGTCATGAAGAAGAGACTTAAGGGAGAAGGTGGATGAGGCAACATGGATAGACAGAGGGACAGAAGACCAGAGTTTAGGGAAATGGTGGTATGAGAAGGCAGATTGGCCAGCTATGGATTTACTGTTGGGGATGAAAAGGGAATGGGAAACAGTGCTACAGAGTGGATAGGCAGTAAGGGGTGTGGTAGGAAGGGGAGAGGAAAGGTTGCGAGGCAGTGAGTCAACCCAGAATTTAGATAAAAAAGAGGCACCATGGGCAAGGTGCCTGGCATCAAGGGAGGGAAGGGAGATGGAGGAGTGTCGAGCATATGCTGGAAACAGTCCAAAACAAAATAACAGACAAAATGAAAGAAAGGGTCAAGCCTGGTGAAATATCACTGAACACCAGGTGGTGGGGTCCAGTGGACTGCCAGGGGCTATGTAATTTGAACTCAACTTGCCAACTGGGATCCTAATGTAAAGGTCCTAGAAACAGCACTGTTGGAGATTTCTGGGCACATGCCTAATCACCAACATATTACTGCATGACAGACCCATGGGACCGGCGCTGTGCCATGCAGCAACATGGTGGGTGTCACTAACCAGAATTTTAACAGGTGCAAACCCAGCAGACCCTGTCTACACCCTCTAACATCTGGACAACTAATTAACATAGCAGTAGAATCCCAAGTGGGATTGTTATCTCCTGCAATTGAGAAGGACCTATGTTTATAGCGCAAAATGTGGCAGAGTAACAGGGCAACAGAGTGTCCCGTTTTCTGTTGCCACTCTCTGTGAGTGAGAATTGGGTCCCATATTTATGAATGTATTTACTGAAGTGGATACTTGGGGCCAAATATGCAAAACAAAAAAAATCATGAATGTACTGCCAAAAATACTATGGACGGTGATGCCCTTGCATAACCACAGTTTTTGCCACATGCATGCAATTTTCAAGAAGACTGCCTTTTAGCAACCTTTTCCACAGTTTATGGAAGCTGGCACAAATTTGTTTTGCACAGATACTATGCCTGGTATTACCAGGTGTATCGTCTGTGCAAATACAGAAAAATGCCGCCTGTGCACAAAAAATGATGAAAATACCATTTTGGGCAGTGCAAGGATTTTTCCCACATCAGTGGCATACCCATGATGACTTAGTCCCAGGATCTGTCTCAGCCCTCTGAAAATTGGGTGCCTGTTCCGTAAATTCAATTGCACTAATACTTAACCAGGGGCCAGATATTCAAAACTTAGCCCAGGTGCTAAGAGGTGTTTGCCCACGCTAACCGAGTTTTGCACCCTATTTTTGAGTGGGGTCTTAATTCAGACACCCCTCAGTGTGGGCAAAACACATTAGTGATGAGTGCTAAGTTACCACTGTACCCATGCAAATGAGGGGGTTGTCCCCTCCATATGGACTCAGCAGCATATTTGGAGATTTGCACAGGCAGTAACTGCCACCCAAATGGGTGCAAGTTACCACCTTTGCAAACTCTGACTTAATTACGTGCAAGGCCCTGGTTGTGGGCAAAGGTACTGTAGCTGCCTCCTCCCCTTTACCCCCTGACCCCAGCCTATTGCATCAAAGCATGCCCTGGTGTCCAATGGCACCCCCACCCTCCAGTCTCCACCCCATATATTTTTTTGTTTTTCCCTGGCATCTAGTGGCACCCCTGCCCTCCAATCCCAATCCTCATCAATGTTTATGTATTCTCTGGTGTCTAGTGGCACCCCAACCCGCTGATCCTTATCCCCATACTCTGATCAATATTCCCTGATGTCCAGTGGCTCCACCCACCCTCTGATCCCTTGCCTGTTCAAATGTATGCAGTCCCTGGCATCTAACACCCCCCCCCACACCACTGGCACCAAGCAAACCACCCTGCCAACTCCCCCTTACTTCTGTCACTGGTGCTGGAGATCCAGTACAGCGACTGGCACACTCCTCCTCTCACCACCTCAGTCAGCCTCTATATGGACTGACAAGAAGCATGCATCCTGTGTACTGTAAAGAGAGCATGCACACTGTCTACTGTAGAATGGATGCAGGCTTCTTTTACAGTACACAGGATGTGCACTCTCTGTCAGTCTATACAGTGGCCGGCAGAGGTGGTGAGAGGAGGGCTGTGCTGGCCACCGTACTGGATCTGCGGCACCAGCAACAGAGGTAAGTGGGGGTTGGCAGGGAGGTTTGTTCAGTGCTGCCAGTGTGTGGGTGCTGCTAGATGCCAGGGACTGCGTATACTTGTATAGAGATGGGGATCGGAGGGTGGGGTTCCATTGGACACCAGAGAATATTCATCTTTTGTGGGGACAGGGATCAGAGGGTGGGAGGTGCCGCTGGACACCATTGAATATTTAACTTTTACAGGAAAGGGGAGTGAAGGGGGTACCAGTGGACACCAGGGAATATTCAACTTTTATGGGGATGGGGATCGGAGGGTGTGGGACTGCCACTGGACACGAGGAACTGTCGATCAGAGTATGGGGGACAGTGGTTGGAGGGTGGGGGTGCCACTAAATACCAGGGAATACATAAACATTGATGGAGATGGGGATCAGAGGGTAGGGGGTGCCACTGGATACCAGGGGCTATCAACTGGAGTATGAGGAGGGGAATCAGAGGGTGGGATGTGCCACTAGGCACCAGGGACTATTGACTGTAGTATGGGGTAGGGGATCAGAGGTTGGGGGGGTGCCACTAGACACCAGGGAATACATAAACAAGGACAGGGATTGAAGGGTGGGGGGTGCCATTGACCACCGAGGAATATTCAACTTTTATGGAGACAGGGATCAGAGGGTCGGAGGTGCCACTCAACAACACAGAATATTCAACTTTTACAGGAATGGGGATTGAAGGGGGGTGCTGGTGGACACCAGAGAATATTCAAGTTTTATGGGGGCGGAGACTGGAGGGTGAGGGGTGCCACTGGACACCAGGGGTGATCGATCAAAGTATGGGGACAATGGTTGGAGGGTGAGGGTGCCACTAGACACCAGAGAATATATAAACTTTGATGGGGACGGGGATCAGAGGGTAGGGGGTGCCACTGAACACCTGGGACTATCGATCAGAGTATGGGAAGGGGGATCGGAGGTTGGGGTGTGCCACTAGGCACCAGGAACTATTAATTGAAGCATGAGGATGGGGGTCGGAGGGTGGAGGGGTGCCACCAGACACCAGGAAATACATAAATGGGGATGAGGACTGGAGGGTAGGAGTGCCAGTAGACACCAGAAAATACAATGTGCTGTGCGGGGATGGTTGTTCAGCATGTGGGGGCCACTCATGTTCATGCCAGATGTAGCGGACGGCCATGGGAGGGGCACAAACATGCTGTCACTTCCCATGCAAGTGAGCCCATAATGGGCATGCATAGGGTCCCTAAGCTCCTTGCTTGCCCAATGGGCTCATTTGCATGGTGCCGGCTGAATGTCACACCAGAGGCTCCCAGTGCTATCTGATCTGGGGGATCTGTTCCCTGTAGTTCCCAGATCTGTATCAGGGCACTGCTACTTGACTTAGTGCTGCTATCTGACTGAATATGGCATCATCAGGGTCAAGAACATAGGCAAGTGCAGCAAACACTTTGGCTCATATTCCAGTATTGGGCTCCACATCTCTTGCACTGCTGTACATTAGTAAGACAACTCTCAGTCAGCATCCAGAGCTGTGGTACACATCAGAGATTGAATATTCACAATGATTGCAAATTATTGTTTTCATAAGTCTCATAAGTCTCATAGATTGATTACAAACCCAAAAAGCAATTTGCTCTTTATGGCTTGCCTTTACTGAAAGGTTGTATCCTGGCAAGTTATTTGCTATACAGTATTTGTCAGGTGAATTTTTAAGTGAATCCGTGATGTCACATCCAACCACTTCATCTGGTAAACTGTTCCATATTGTACCTATAGTCTGAGTGATCCACATACCCCATTTTGTGGTTCTATATGTTTCACCTTTTAGCTGGAGATTGTGTGCTCTTGTAGCACAGAGGGCGATTCCTTTAGTTCTAAACCTAGGATGTCCCATAAATCACTGTTATGAAGTGCCCTATATATCAGGCATAAATCCCCTGAATCTTCTTAATATGCCTAGATTAGCTAGTCTTTCTCCGTAAGCAAGTTTATTCAGCCCAGAAACCAACCTTGTCAGTCTCCTTTGCACCCCCTTCAAGCATTTAATGCCTCTTTTGGTGTATGTTACCCAGAATTAGCTGCAGTACTCCAAATATGGCCTCACAAGTGAGCCATACAGTGGCATCAACACCCTCTTATCCTGACTGGCAGTGTGTCTCCAAATACAGCCTATGGCTCTATAACATTTGTATGCAGTCTCTACACAATGTTTAACAAGGTGTAAGTCTTTTGTCACCAGGATTCCCGTCCTTTTCAGATTGTACTGTACTTCCTTAAGTTCCTGACCTGAGAGTATGTATTTGGCCCTTGTGCTACTGCTCCCCAGGTGCATCACAATGCACTTTCCCACGTTGAACCCCAGCTTACGTTCAGAGGCCCATTCTTCCAAATCCAAAATCTCATTTTGCAAATTAGCTATAGCCATACCTGCATCAACTATAGAGCCCAGCTTAACATCATCAGCAAATTTGAAAAGCCAAATGCGGCTGCCATCCTTGCATTTAATAGATAACACATAGATGTTTGTGACATATCATTAAAGGGAAGGTCCCCCTCAGCTTTTTATTCTGTTTACCTGTGTAGTTTTTAAGCATGAGTAATGAATGTCTCTTTTGCACCTTCCTAATTTTATCAGCATTTAAATTTAAATGAAGTTACTGAAGTGTGGTGTGAAAATCTGCTTGACTCCATTGCAAAGGTCATGACCCAACTCATGTAAGACATCTTGGAATTTTATGATGTTTTAGATCTAATGCCTGCAGTAGTTATACTGTATCAGGTAGCCAATTGCTGTCCTCTGCAATCCATATTTGTTGTCTTATGCTGGCCGTGAAACTTTTTAAGGCATAGTAAGTGCCCTGCTGTTTTTGTGGTTTAAATTTTATCTGAGTTAGAAACAAATGCTTTTAGAGAATACAGGGACTTCACAAGACATGCAATAGAAGTGACTGAGAGTATAATTTCTGCTGGCTTGTGCAGATACACATCATCAACTCCTATGATGCTCTGTATGAGTGGGATCATGACCTTTGCAATGGAGTCAAACAGGTTTTCACATCAGTGCAGACAGGAGTGAAGCAACTTCATTCATATTTAAATTACAATGAAATTTGGGGGATACAAGAGAGGAAATCATTGTTCATGCCTACAAACTACACAGGTATACAGAAAAAAGGCAGAGGGGACTTTCCTTTTAAGTCAGATCAACAGGTAGCTATCTTTCCAGCTGAATTATATTTGAAGCTTCCTAATGTGCCAGCTAGATTAACAAGTCTTCAGTGTCAGGTACAGTATGCCTCTGTTCTGGGAGAATGAGTTAAATAAGAATGATTTAGTAGGCCAACGTTTTCTTGGCTCTAAACCCATAATGGAACCAAAAGAGTGTGAGTGTGCGTATGCGTATGTGTGTGTAATTTAAAGGCCATTTTAAGCATATGGAAAAGCCTGAAATATAGACTTCTCAGATAAAAACAGAAATATCTCCAGAAACTAGAAAACTTCACATCTCTGTACACATACTGAGACTTTCAGTCCTGCCAAGTCTTAGCCACAGAGAAAACAAACATGCAACTCCTTAATGAAGGAGCTTCCAAACATCCCCCTACAGAGCATTCCAGAAAAACTAACAGTAATTTACAGGATATAACTCCTTTATTTTGTTGCATTGGCTAGCTCATGCATGTTTGGAAAATCAGTAGTCTTCCTGACCACCTACAATGCTCCAAGTGACAATTGGGTAGTTATTTTGTGAGTCCACGGTTTCCAACGTTAACCTGACAATTGGGGAAATGTTAAACATGTAAAAATGAGATGTGAACTACCGAACAGTGATAATATAAGGATACAATGTTTTTAATGTTCATTGTATGACTCCTTCCAGCAAGTTGACAGTAGCTGCAGACTACAGTAGTAAACACCAAAGAAATGGTATTTATTGTACTCATGCCATTAATGTTGAAGTTGTGTATTCGTATTTATTTAATTTTATTAATTAGTTTTTGTTTACTTGGTAAACGCTTTACACATTCAGGGCCCTATGCATGATGTCAATGTGCTGCGGAAACCAGGCATGTTAGCATCGATACATGTGAATGCCATGGAGCAGGGTCCCATGAGCCCTGTGCAGCATTCACGAACTCGGTGCAAGACAGTAACACACCTGATCCCCTGGCTGTATGGACAGCAATGCATCGGGTTGGGCAGGGGTGTGCCGTGGCCGGCTGACACTACATGCCAGTCACAAAGGCGCATAGTGCTGTCCAAAGGGGGGCATAGTGCAGAGCAGGTTATGGCAGCTAGGACCCTGCCGTAACCCACTGCGCGTCCCCACAGACATCACCCACCAGACTCTGCAGGACCAGGAGGCAACCCTCCGTGCCACCCCAGCCCAAAAGGCAGACAGGGAGGGCTGAAGCAGCTGTTCGAGTGAGTGCCCACTAAACACAGCAATGTGGTCCTCCAACATGGATCTGCACCCAGGCAGTGCGCCCGTCCTCCCAGTCCCTGACCTTCCAACCCCCCCAATCAACACATGTCAACCCCGCCCCCATATGGTCCAAGGACTCCCACCCCAACACATGACATCCCCTGCTAGACCCAACATCACGGGGGCCCCCCAGCGGAGCCCCGGCACCAGTCAGCAGGGCTGTTCGATCCCCCTGCTGTCCCAGGAAGTGAACGGCGACGCAAAACCCAACACAGCAAGGACAACCACTGATGTGTATGAGGTACCCCTGTCCTGCACTGCACAGCATGTGCACCCCTAATACCGCCCATGTGCCCAGGCCCCCTCAGTGGTTGTCAGTGTTTTCTCCACCCCCGGGGTACCGACTCCCCCCCATACTCATAACAGTACCTGGCAGTCGTGCATGTGGCTCAGATGGCTACGGTATAACACAGGCTCAGCCATCGCTTTTCATCCAAGGATACTGGGAGCGCACCCCTATATATAGGCAGCATGCTTCCAGCATCTCTTGGGTGGCCAGTGGCTGAGGAGGTGTAAGGAGGGATGTGTCACTGGCTGTCTGAGCCATGGCACTGACTGCCAGGTACAGAGGCTGGGGGATGGTGTTGTCAGTGCCATGGGGGGGCAAGGGGACCACTAAACACCAATGTGGGGGCAGGGGTACTAGGGTTGGGACTCCAGGTGTTGTGGATGGGCCACCTGTGTGTGCCAGGGGGCAGTGTACAACATTGGGACCAGGCACCTCAGTGTGTTCAGGGGTGGGTGGTATGCTCCATGCATATGGGTTGGGTCACCTTATGGTGGGGCAAGTTTGTGTGTGTACCACCATGAGGGCACCGACTGCCATGTGTTGGGGGGGGAATGTCAGCATTATTGGGATGGGGCCACACTGTGTTGGGTGTGCGCATGGCCACACGGGGATGGGGTGGATGTGTGCAGGGGTGGTGGCAGTCATGACATGGGGTGGGGGTCATCAGTGCAATGGACGGGCGCTATTGGCTTCAGGGTCATTGTCGAGTGGATCTGGGTGTCTGCAGGATTATTCACGTACCTGGATCCATGCCGTGTCATGCAAAGGATCCACTCAGGAACCCAGGCAGGCATCCAATTGGATACCTGCCTGGGTCCGCATCCCCGCCCCTGCCCACCCTGCGGAGTCCTGCGCACCACGGGGGGTGGAGCTGTGGACAGGTGGCGGCCATTAGTGAATAATGGCCGGTGCGCATCTGTCTGCAGGTGCAGAGCTACATGGTTGGAATACGCACCTCTGGTGCGTATTTCCCACCCATTCATGCATAGGGCCCACAACCCCCTGATTCTGAGAAAATCATGCTTGGCGACATTTAACATTAACTGGCTTGCTCCTGATACTGGGAACCTCAAGGATGCCCTCACCTCTGTAAACCTCACACAACTGGTCACCTCCGCAACCTGACACAACTACAGAACAGGAACTAGCTCCCTCCTGGACTGGGTCCTAACCAGCCACCCTACCCGTATCTCCAATATCTCCATCCTCCCAGATTCACTTAGTGATCATTCCCATCACCTGTGAATGGTCTAATAAATTCTGCAAACCCCCACCATCAGTCATCACCAGCAGAATCCTTCCCCGAGGGAAGCTGAAACTATTCAAATCCCTCCTCAGGCAGCAGGATTGGTCTCCTATTTACAATGCAACGGATGTTAACTCAGCCCTGGATTTCTTCATCACCACTTTCAATGCAGCCTGTGACTCCTACGACCCCTTGAAAAAGCATAAAGTCAAAGCCCCCTGCAATCCTTGGCTCACCGCCAACCTAATTGCACAACTAAAATCAAGGACCACCTCTGGCTTCTGGCTCAGGCCTCCGGCACGCAAACCAACATTCAGAACTACAAAAGTGCTCGTAATGCCTGTACAAAATCAATCCAACTACACAAAAGTACCTACTACAAGAAAGATCTTACCAATACATGAGGAAATGGGAGAGCATTCTGGAACAATATTAAAGAAGTAACCGGAAAACAACCAAAAACCTCCCCAACTATGCTAGTCACGGATGGGACTGTTACCCTCAACCCCACAACTATTGCCAATACTTTCAACACTGCATTCACGGACCTCAGTAATGTTCTTCCCCCTGACTTCTTCAATGAATCATACTCCTCTGATCAACCTACTAGCACCCCACCCTCCCCTATACATCCTCCACTCTACATCAAAGCAGTCAAGATGCACAAAGCTCGCAAATACATTGCTAAAGCAATCGCTAAAACGAGAAATAGTGGGGACTAACTTGACATAAAACTGCTGTGCCTCACCCTTGATGAGGTGATTAGTCCACTAACTAAGACCTTCAACCTCTCCCTCAGCCTCAGCCAATTCCCAGGCAGATGGAAATCTGCTACCGTTACCCCGGTCCATAAAACTGGAGATCGGACCAACCATGGAAACTACCAACTAATCTCCATATTGCCTCCCCTATCCAAGGCCATCGAACTCCTAGTTGCTGACCAGCTCACAGATTACTTGGACAAACACAATATCTTATGTACACAGCAGCATGGTTTCAGAAAAGGACACAGCACGACATCAACCTTCTTGGAATTCACTGGAGCCATCCACAGTTCTCTGGATAATGGTCACCTAGTTCGGTCAGTCTTTATAGATCCAGCTAAGACCTTCAATAATGTTCACCATCATCTGATTCTGGAACAGCTCTTAAATGCAGGACTCTCCCCAGACTCCACAGATTGGTTTAAAAGCTATCTGGAGAACAGATTATAAAGAGTGAAAATTGCAGGTGTCCTCTCCTATGCACAACCAGTCCACTCTGGAGTACCTCAGGGTTCCATACTGTCCAAATTAGTCAATTTCTGAATAGCCTCCCTCAATCGTGCCCAGAACCAATCATACTCTACGCTGATGATGCCACAATTCATACCACCCATAAGGATCCACAATCCTTACAGGACAAATTCCAGCTTGGTTTCACCTCAGTAGAGAACTGGTTCAGCAAACACAGACTCATCCTTAACTATAAAAAAACAAAGTCTATGCTCTTCAGTAACTCCCACAACAAGAACCGGCAGCACCCATTGACCATCACAAACTGTCTTGGATTGGCCATTGAAGAGGTGCATTCCTTTAAATAGCTTGGGATCTCTCTTGACGGTAACCTGTCCTATGGGGCCCACATTAACAGTGTCGCCAAAGCTGCTAACATGCAACTTGAACTCCTCTACAGGCATAGGGCAGACCTTACCCCTGAAGCCCTTAGGGTCACTGTCCAAAGTTTGGCAGTCTCCATTATTGACTATGGCCTCATCATACATGGCTCTGCCACTTTAACAGCCCTCAGACACATTTCCACCTCCCTCAACAAAGCCTGTCGTCTTATAACTGGATCCCATCGCCTTACCCACACCTGTGACCTGTACACCCAAACTGGCTGGCTACAACTATATAACCATCTAAAATACCAAACCTGCATTATGGCAAAGAAGATAACCTAGGGCCTTGCTCCCACTGGTGTCCAAGCCTTCCTCAGCCCATGTAGTAATCCCTGCCATACTAATGGATCTGATTCTCAACTCCTGCTGATCCCGCGCTGCTGAACATCAATGGGATAACGTTCTTTTGCCTACAGGGCCCCAAGCTGGTTGAATAGTCTCAACAGTGAGAGCTCCTCCATTCCCAAGCTTGGCCCCTCAAATCGAGACTCTGCCTCTCTCTCTCTCTCTCTCCCTCCCTCTCTGCCTTCAGTACCTGTGACTGCCTCATCTAGCCAGCCCTCCTGGCTATCCTTCATTACCACCTCAGCTTCCCAATCTAACACTTTACTCCATTTCCCTTGTCTCTTCTCCTCCCCCCTCCCATCCTCACCTGCTCCACCCAACCTCACTGCCTGCACTTCTCTATGTGATGTGACAATGCCTCTGGCAACTCTTACCTCCCTGTGTCCTACTCATGTCTTGTAATGCTGTTGTAAACCCTCAATTGCCCTTGCCCTGTCTTCTCCAAAATGTATGCATTTATCCCGGGTAACTAATTGTAAACCTGTTTAACCTGTTTATCCTGCCTATAATTTCTTGCCTTGTTGTATTGCCATGCATTGTTGTAGTTCATTGTACCGTCTTTGAATTGACATGGAACCTTTGTAAAAGAGCCTTGGCTCAAAGGTACTTGTTATCCTAGATTTAAATAAATAAAATAAAAATAAATGTCTATTTTGAGGCAATACCAGGGAGAGTACTGAACTACAAGAACAAATGCAGGATTGAAAATTTACATGAAGTACAGAACAATTAAAGGGCATAATAAACAGAATAATGCATGGGTAGCTGTGTGTAATGATGTAATAAAGGCGCTTAACCAAATACATTTTATTATTATTATTATTGTTCATACACTGAAGGTATGGGACTCCAATTAAACCACAAAAGCGAAGCTCGCATGATTTATCAAGGTATCCTACTACTGGGGTGTGTAAAAAAAATCCACATTACCCACCTCTCTAAATTTTATTTGATACATAAACTGGTGACAAAGGAATTTTGACAAAGAAATTGCATTCCGCTACCAGAATGGTGGCTTTTGGTGGCCAAGCCTTTTCTGACTGTGGTCATCATCTCTGGAATGGACTTTCTCTGGCAAACCGTGAATGTTCTGATCTTGAGCCATTTTAAAGTAAACTAAAGACATAGGCCCTGATATTTAAAGGTTAGTGCCCACACTAATATGGTTCATGCAAACGCTTACCCAGATTTGCACTAGTGTTCCCACCCAGCCCATATTCAGACGCCTCAGGAGTGCCCCTCTAACCCAGCAGTGCCAATGTGCTAAAATACTGCTGTGCTTGTGCAAATGAGCGGGTGCCCTTATGCATACTGGTGCAGTGGTACATTCAGGGGTTTCCAGTGGTGGTGCAGAGCACCCAAGCAGTGCAATTTAGCACCACCAAAAGCCATATCTAAACAGGATACTAAGCCTGTGCCCCCACCCCTCTGAAGGCAGTGCAGCTGTACTGCAGCCACCTGCACCTGTCCTCCTGTTTGAGCCCTCCTACAGATACCCTGGTGGTATAGTGGTCCCCCCACCACTGATCGCTCCTCCAAGCTCTCAGTAATATTTCCTGCTGGTCCAGTAGTCCCCCCAATTGCTCCCCTCATGTTCCCAGTATAATGCCCTGGTGGTTTAGTGTAACTCCCCCACCCTCTGATCACACCTCCTTTCTCCCAGTGTCCAGATTGTCCCCCCTCAGATCACTCCTCTAAGCTGTCATTTTAATTCCCCAGAGGTCCACTGTGACCCCCCGCTCACTCCTCTGTGCTCCCAGTATAATGCCCTGGTGGTCCAATGTGTCTCCCCACCCCCAGTCACTCCTCTGAATTGTCCTTAAACTTCACCCATATTTGAGCACAGTGAAACCCACTCAGTCAAAAAATGTTCTCTGTGGAGACCCTAAAAGCACACAGTGAAATAGTGCGCAAAAATTAAATAGACTAACTCCAAACCATGCACACTGTTTTGACCACATAGTTTTTGACCGCATGATTCTTTCTTCACAATTTTGATGGGATACCGCCCTGGTAATCTAGTGTGTCCCCCCACCCCTGATCACTCCTTCGAGCTGTCATTATAATTCTGTTGTGGTCCAGTGTGCCCCCTATACCCTGATTGCTCCTCTGAGCTGTCATTATAATTCCCTGGTGGTCAAGTGTGTATCCCCACCCCCAAATTTCTCTCTGAGCTGTCCTTAAAGTGCCATGGTGGTCTAATGTGTCCCACCACCCCCAATCGCTCCTCCGAGCTCTCTTACCCTCTGCTTTGTCATATATTGTAGCAATTTGTGTATGTTTACTTATGTTAATTGTGGGGTCTGGTACTGGTTTGGGTTATTTGTCTCTCTTAAATATACCCTGGTGTCATAGTGGCCCCTCCGGATTGCCCATTCACACAATAAAATGAGTCCCTGGTGGTCTGGTGGCTGCCTCCAACATCCCCACCACCCCACCTGCCTATTGGCATCCCACCTCCCCACACCCACCCACCCACCCTCATGGCCAGTGCTCCTCTCAGTTAGATACAGTGACCGGCAGAGCTATTCTCTCACATCCACTGCCAGCCATGGTATGAGCTGTCAGTGAGCATGGGTACTGTAGAAACAGCTGTTTCTACAGTACACGCACTTACTGACAGCTCATATGGTGGCTGGCTGTGGAGGTGAGAGAAGGGCTGTATTGGTCACCCTACCTAGCTGGGAGGAACACCGGCCACTGTGATGAGGGGGGACACCGAGGTGGGATGTCAGCAGGCGGGTCAAGTGGAGGGCTGTTGAGGGGCCACCAGACTACCAGGGACTCAGTTTAAACTGTGTGAACAGGTGATGAGGGGTTAGGGGAACCACTATGCCACCAGGGTGTATTTAAGAGAGAGAGAGAGAGAGAAAGAAACAACAAACTGGGAACAAATGACAAAACAACAAATTCTTAACATTTCGAGCAAGGCTGTGCTTTGTCAAAGATCTTTTGACACAGCGAACGCTTGCATAAAATGTTAGGGTTTTTCTGTTGGCTCCAGGTACCTGTTCTACTTGTTTGGAATGAAGTCACATTAAGTATTGCAGTGCTGCATCAGTTTGAGACTTTCTTCTCCAAGTGTAGTCATTTGTGCCCAGTTTGTTGTTTTATTCTGGTTTTGATAAGTTTACTGCAAGCACTAACCATTCTTTGAATGCTCCCTGTTTGCCTTTTTTATATTTAAGACAGACAAACACCAAAAATCTGCACCAGATTTCATAGTCTTTCACAGGAAATCATTTTATGTAGATATAAATTAATCAGTACAGGACAGCAAAAGCAGAGGGTAAGAGAGCTTGGAGGAGTGATCAGGGGTGGAGGGACACACCAGGCCACCAGGGCTTACTGTTTCCTCTGTTTCAATGGCACTAAGGGGTTGCTGTGCCGCATGCAAAGGAGCCCATAGTGGGCATGCAAATGAGCCCTTATTTGCATGTTTGGGCTGAATATAGCCCACAGGGGTCTTGGCACTATCCTATTTTAGACAGCACTATTCCCTATGGGCTATATACAGCCCTGGTCTGTGTTGGGTCAGTGCAGTTTCACTAAGCACTCCACCAGCATGGCCCAGTGATCAGTTGGATAGCACTGCTTGCTATCCTACTGAATAGCACAGCACCCAGGGGGAGGACACATGCAAGCACAGTGCATACATTTGCACCATGCTTACGCATATTTCTGAATATGGGGCCCTTATTTCTTTCGTCATGCTAGTAATGCATAGTGACTACTTGATTGTATTGCTGTTATATACAGCACCTTGAAATTTCTTAAGGCACTTTAGAAATAGTGTTTATGATTATTATTATTTAGACTAAAGTTTTTTGAAGGTAGTATGTGACACAGAGGCAGCACAGGATCAGTAGCACAGTTGTGGTGTACTGTCTTTTCTCTGACAGACTTGAGCAGGAAGGCAGTGGTATTCAAGACAGCACAAGACAGTTGAAAACAATTTGTGGGAGAAACTGCTCAAGAGCGGTCAAACACACTGCTCAACTGTTTGGGATTCACATCTTTCAGTTGCTCAAACTCCATTATAATCTTTGATTATACATGGGTGTATATAATGGCATTTTTCAGTCTCAGATGTTTATGTATAACCAATGGTCACCAGTCTTTAACAGCAAAACAAGGAGAATTACATAAAGCACAACAGAGAGACAGCAGTTATAGAAATAGCAATGTATACACCTCACACACATCATGAATTATAAATTTTGTGCAAACACAGCCATTTGATGCAGTTAGTGTACTGTACTGATACAAAAATATGTTTTTTCTTCCCTTGTTTTGTTTATTATTACTTGAGATGTCAGAGGCCCCACACAGTCGCAAAAATTGTGTTGGTGCTAAGCGGGGCAAATTGGAAGCCTGTGGTTCCACCACACTTTTTGCTATGCACAGTACAGGAGTGATCTTGCAGGGGTGGGAGAGGAGTGATAGAAGTACTGTGCAGTGAGAAACTGAGATACCTCACTACATCGATCCACTTGCAGCAAACCTGACTCAGATGGTAACCTCCCCCACCCGGAAAAATTACAAAACTGGTACAAGCACCCTTATTGACTGGGTTCAGACAAATCACCCTGGCCAGATAAAAAACATTAAAGTCCTCCCTGACTCCCTCAGTGACCACTCCCCAGTGTCCTGTACCTGGTCTAATAAATTTCTCAAACCACCCCCCAAAGTTATAACAAGCAGAGTATTGCCTTATGGGAATCTTATCAAGTTGAAAACCCATCTTCTACAACAGGACTGGACACCAATCCTTGAATCAACTGATATTAATACCACACTAGAATACTTCATTAAATCTTTCAACTCTGCATGCAACTTATCCCCAGTAAAAACGTAAAATCAAAGCTATCAAATCCATGGATTACTGCCAAACTACTTGCGAGCTCAAGGTTCGACCACCTCTGGGCAGTTGCCAGAGACACAGGCTCACCTCATGATACCCTAAAATACAAGCAGGCACGAAATAGATGTACCTCACAAATTAGGCAAATGAAAGCCTATTTCAAAAATGCCCTGAATCCACTTGGGTGATGGAAGAGCTTTTTGGGACAACATCCAAACATAATGGGTAAACAATCAAAATCGCCACCTACCATTATGAAAGTTGATGGATCCACCACCTTGACCCAAAGTCTATTGCAGATGCGCTTAATAAGACATTCACAGACCTTAGTGGGGTCCTCCCCCAGATTTCTTCGACTTACTCTGTGCCTAGCCTAGTATCACAAACACCCCTCGTGACAAACCACAATTTTACTTCAAGAAAATCAAAGTGCACGGCACACAAGTACATAAGAAAGGCCTGCTCCAAATCCAGAACAAGTAGTGACACGCTAGATCTAAAAATCCTGTCTCTCACCCTGGATGAAGTAATTCACCCCCTTGCAAAAATTCTTAATCTGTCACTTTGCCAAAGTCAATTTCCCAACAAATGGAAATCTGCCATAGTTACGCCAGTGCACAAAGGGGGGGACAAAACCTCAAACTATCGACCAATATCAATACTCCCTCCCCTCTCCAAAGCACTTGAATGAATAGTGGCAGACCAACTCTCTGATTACCTGGACAAATACAATCTACTCTGTAATCAACAGCACGGCTTTAGGAAAGGACATAGTATAACAGCCTTACTTGATTTCTCTGGACAAAGGGTGCCAAACAGGTGCAGTCTTTATCGATCTTACAAAAGCTTTTGACACAGTCCATCATGGCCTACTTACCTCCCTACTTTCTAGCCTAGGCCTGGCCGAAGGTCCTTGTGCTTGGGTAAAAAGTTACCTGTCCAATCGGTCACAGGCTGTAAAAATCTCTAATGAACTCTCCGACTTCAAACCAGTTCTCTCGGTGTACCAAGGGATCAATTCTTGGACCGCCCTCTTAGCCTGTTCCTTAACTCCTCCCAGATATCTGCCAGGAGAAAATAATCTTATACGCTGATGATGCTGTAATTTTCTCTTCCACAAGGATCCAAACTCCCTACTAAAAGCCTGCAACTTGCTTTCTAGTGTTGAAAGGTGGTTCCTGGATAGTAAACTTGTGCTAAACCACAATAAAACAAAAGCCATGCTCTTCTCCAATCACCAAAACAAAATAGGCATACTCCACTCACCATACAAACCTCTGCAGGAATTACACTGGACCAAGTAAATACTTTCAAATACCTTGGCATCACTTTTGACCAAGGGCTCACCTTTGCAACCCACATTGACAACACTGCGAAAACAGTGAGCCAACGCCTTGGAATACTATTCAGAATCACATTCTAAATCAAGCGTATTGAGAATAGCTATACAGAGTTCCATAATCTCAGTCATTGACTATGGCCTTATTATTTATGGCTCAGCTACCTCCACTGCTCTAAGGCGTATCTCAGTCACTCTAAATAAGGCCTGCCGGCTCTCACGGGGCTCAAAGACTGACTCACATGTGTGATCTGTACTATGAATCAGGCTGGTTGAACCTATCAAATCATCTTATTTATCTCACCTGCACAATGGCAAAAAAATCTATCTTGGGACTGACTCCATTATGTATTCAAAACCTACTCCGACTGAATCCTGGCTCACGACCCTCCACCAGATCTGAACGCCAACCTTTCCTGGTTCCGAGATGCCAGACTGCACAGGGACAAAGATCTTTCGCATACAGGGCCCCGACATGGTTCAATGCTCTTAGTCCACCTACTCTATCCTCAACCTCGCTTGAAGCTTTCAAATCCATGCTCTATGCCCACCTCACCACCACTAGCAACTGTGATTGCGCTAGATAAAGACTACTACTCCTCATGTCCATCCTCACATCTGAGGCCTCTTCCTCCCTGACTAATGAACCCTCTGGTACCTCTACTACTTCCTGTCTCCAACCCAAACTCACTCCCCCCTTTTTCCTGTCCCCTCTCACTTACTCTCCCGCTCACCACCTTTCCTCCTCTCTAGCCTCCTTTTGGCGCCTAATGATCACCCTCTCCCTGGAAGTTTCCTTAACCTCGAAATTGTCTACTCGCTTGACCCTGTTATAGCTTGTTTTTCTATGAAACTTAAAAAACGTTACTGCCTTAAACTGTTAATAGCAAATTTATGATGTAACTTTCCTGTCTGGTTTTACCCGTAATGTGTATCGTGCTTTGTTAAATGTTCTTTGTGACGTGGAACCTTTGTAAAAGAGCCCTGGCTCAAAGCTATTAATTCCTAGACTAATAAACTAAACTAAACTTGGGGATCTTCATCAGGGGCAGCTCTCTTCAAAGTACTTCATCCAATAAATCATTTCTCCTCCGTGTTGTGAGTCACTGGCATGTTTTGTAGGCCCACAGTCATTTGTTTTCTATCTGCCAGACACCAAGCACCTGTAGCAGCATCTGGGAAACCTATAGCAGCATGCTGGCCCATATGCAGGAAACCTCACACATTCAGCATCATGCTGGTCCAGGTGCCAGAAACTCCACATCTACAGCAGCATATTGCACACCAACAACTGCATTCCAGTCCGGGTGACAGAAACCAGGCACCAATGACAGTATGCCTGTCCATATGCAGGAAAACCGGCACCTACAGTGACATGACAGTGCAGGTGTTGGAAGCCCGGCATCAACTAGTACTACTCTTATCAGCCTGTACATGCTTTTCCATGCTGTCTATCATGTTGCCTTGAATGATAGCTCCTGCAACCATCACTGCTCCCTCTACACTAATCTTTTTCCCACCTCTTGCTTCCTTCCGTTTGTTACATTGCACCTCCTTTCTCTCTAAATACTGGTTCTCCTCCCTCCTCCCTCCCTCCCTCCCTTCTTAACTGTCCTCTCTCCTCCCATTTCCTCTTGCTCATTCTGTTCTATGGACTCCAATACCTTTTGTATTCCCCACTGCAAATCTTCCATTGGGCAAACAGGTCATCTCCTACTGGCTCTGTCCCTTCCATCTGGAACAACCTCTCTTCCAAGTTTTGCCTGTCCTCTTCCTACTTCTCCCTCAAACTTCTACTTAAATCTTCATTTTGCTCCCTCCTGCTCTTGTTCAGACCTTGGCTAGACCATTCTGGCACTCCTCTTTTAATTGAGGTATACTACACTTGCCTCACCAAGTGTTCTGTGTCACCATAATGTAACCTAACTCCAGGATTAGTTAATCCCCTTGTATATCTGACTTTTCAGTTTGTATTTCATTGTATCCCTGTGATTTATTCATTTGTTACCATGTGCATTATTTACACAGTACTTCAGAGTTTGCACTGTTCGTTTGTGCACTGTTGTATTTAATTGCACTATTTCTGCCTTATTTATGTTGCCATCTGTATTGTTATCTTGTGCCCTTCCAGTATTTGTACTTCAGACCTTTACCTTGCAGGAGCTTGGCCACACATGTAATTTTTTTTTTTTATACTTAGTTTATTAAGTATTTTCCAGTAAAAAACTTCAGGTTATAGCTTACATACATTATCACATTCAGGTTGTATCATACATACATACATTGTCATATTCAAAAATGCATTAAGCAGTTATTACCAATACAGCACAACCAGAATTGTCTCATGTACACCTTAAACCTGATCCATTTTTACAATTCATACCTATTAAACCAATAAATTAACATTCAAAATTCTTTAATCCTAACAGATTCATATTGTTTTAAAACAAACAGATTTATACCCTTGGGGAGGTAATAAAAATAAAAAAAACAACGATGTCTTTACCCTTTTGCATTACATTAGATTTGATTTAAGACTGATACCTTTTGTGGAAAATAGAATTAGACCTATACCAGGTGGGAGAGGAAAGAAAATAAAAAGGGGGAAGGTGTGGTTAGAAGGGGGTTAAAGGGAAAACAGAGAGGGGAAGGAGGAAAGGGAAGAAATAAGGGGAAAAGGAAAGGGGATGGGGAGGAAGGAGAAAAACAGGAAGGAGGGGAAGGGGGTGTATATTTTAAATCACTGATTCAATCCTGTATTCTCTCTTTATATAAGTCCCAGTGAGTCCATCTGTTTATATATGCTTCATTAATGTGATTAACAGCGAAAGTAACTTTTTCCATAATTTGTATTTGGCTTATTATACCCACCCATTCCCCTATCTCCGGAGGAGACTGCTGTAACCATTTCTTTGTTATGCCCTTCAGGGCCGCAATGCACATCACTGCCCATAAATACTGCCCTTCCTTTCCTTTAATTGTTGCTGGACATAAACCCAACACAATATTCTCTGGTCCTATCTCTGTTACCAGCCCAAATAATTCCTTTAAATGTTGTTTAATACTGTCCCAGTATACTTCCAGTCCCAAGCAAGACCAGAAAATATGTGACATCTCAGCTTGGCGGCATCCACATCCTCTCCAACATATTGCGTTGGTTCTGGAACCCATCCTCATCTGTCTACCTGGCATATAGAAATATCTAATTTTAATCTTCCAGGTGAATTCCTGCCACATGGGGGATGAGGTTGTGCCATACCTCTCAACTGTCCCTGATTTTCAGGGATGTCCCTGATTTTGACTCAAAATTTTACCCTGTCCCTCTTAAAAATTGTATTTCCGTGACCAAACAGCAGGGGTTGTAAGCACAAAATAATGTCACACATTAATGTTACAGACCTGTTCTTCATTAGAAAAGGCATCTTACACCAAGCCACTTATTCTATCACCTTCCTTAGTGGATATCACTAACTTTGAAGATATGTCCCTGATTTTGATCCTTTGTCCCTGATTTTTTTAAGCATTGTCCCTGATTCATGAGGTAGGAGGTTGAGAGGTATGGGTTGTGCTCCAGCCACTTCTAAAAATAATACCCCATATTTTTTTATCTAGCTGTATACCTAGTTCCTGTTCCCATTTATTTTGTAATGAGACAGTACTATACTTCTGGTCTGCTCTCAGGTTCCAATAAAGCATTGTTATGGCCCCTTTACCATGAGTTGAATCCCAAATACTTTCAAAAGCCAAGGGGAAGGGTCTGAGATCTTATTGCTTAAGGTCCTCTTGCAACTTTCTGTTTATGTAATTTCTAATTTGATAATAATATAACCGAACATGTTCTGACCAATTGAACAACCCCCTTTGCCTTCTCAAATGATAACAATGTACTTCCCTGCAATAATTGCCAACTTGCGACTAAACCCGCAGTCGCCTGTCTCTGATACCAGTTGGAGAAATTATTAGGGGAATAGACCTTATCCTTGGCAACACATTAAAGGAAAATTCCACCCTCATATCTTCTAAATGTTATTTGTTTCCATGTCCATAGACAATTCTTTTCATGTAGCTGTTAAGGATGTATGCAAATATTTTAGTCTGTTTTTACAGTTCATACTAGGCCCTGTGACTGCCCTGGGAGTCTCCATTTCATGGCTGTTGAAATCTCATTGTCCCTGAGAGCTGTATTAGCATATAAGAACATGATGCGTAATCACCCTTTAAACTCCCCAGTATGCCTGCCTGCTTAATTAGTCTTAAAAGAAACAAGCTGCAAAAAGATGTGGAATACCACATTTACCTTCAGTGAGCTTTGTAAACTGTCTGAGTTATAATGCAGATTTTTTTGCCTTTAAACTTTCCTCAGTTTAAGAGTTTCAAGAGAGATTTTGCAGGGTATTTGTTCTTTCAGCATAAAGATACATGGTATAAATGGGTAATCTGACGTCATGTTCTCATATGCTAATGCAGCTCTCAGGGACAATGCCATTTCAACAACCATGACATGGAAACTCCCAGGGCAGTCACAGGGCTTGGTATGAACTGTAAAAACAGACTAAAACATTTGCATACATCCTTAACAGCTACATATAAAGAGTTGTCTATTAACATGGAAACAAATAACATTTAGAAGATATGAGGGTGGAGTTTTCCTTTAACAAGTCTGGTTTTCAAGCAAATAACTTTCTATTGAGTCGGTTTTGTAATGCAAAAGCTTTAACTCACATGAACTGCTTACACATCAGTGCCATGCCACCCCAGCCTTCAAGCAGACACTGATGTGTAAGCAGCTCATGTGAGTAAAGCATTTGCGTTACAAAATGAACCTACTCCAGAGAAAGTTGTTTGATTAAAAACCAGACTTATTAACATGTAGCCAAGCTCCTGTAAGGGAGAAGTGCAATATATGAAACACTGTTGCTCAATTTTTAGTACTCAGATTAGCTCTGTTTCTTTGGATACTTCTGACCTCACAGTTCACACTGTTCATTTATCCACGATTATATTTAATTTCACTCTTTTTGCCTGCTTAATTTTTGATGCACATATTTTAATCCTGCACCCTTCCCCTGAGTCGTACCTACAAATGAGCCTTGACTCCATTCGCCTTTCCTGGATACCAAGTTTCATATTTCCTGGATACCAAGTTCCATATTCCCTGGATACCAAGTTTTCAGATTTCAAGTTACCAGGTTTCAAGCAGTAGGATGCCTGGAAGCATAGCACCTACAACAGCATTTTGGCCGCCTTCAGCAGCATGACAGATGCTTATAGTGGTATGCTGGTCCAGGTACAGGAAACACAGCACCTACAGAGGCATACCACTTACTTCTAGCCCAGTTTTAGGGGTAGCGAATTGCAGGTGGTCCCATAACCTGCATGCAAAATGTAGGGAAGGGGGCATCTTATAAAGCCAAGAACCACTGATGTGTACCTCGATCTCAGAGTGCTGCCTTCTTTTTGTCATCTGCATTTCTTCTATTAGTGTGGCACTTTTCAGCAATGTAGCACACAATTCAATTATGAGAAATACATAGCCAGTCTTTAACAGACTTGAATTTATATCTTCAAAATGAATTTAAATTGGCCCAATGTTGGCTTTTGCAGAATAAATGATGTCTAAATGTAAAGAAAACTAAAGGACTGCATTTTGGGAAGCTGAACAGTACTGGCCCCAGGCTCTACTTTGCCTTAATTGAACAGCAGCCTCTTGGAACTGCATCTTCCTTTCGTTGCCTTGCGTTAACACTTGGCAGTACCCTGTCCTTTGCAGCACATGTTGATAATTTGGTAAGAACTGCAAATACTCATGTGGGAGCTCTGTATCATAATCAAGTTAATCTGACTCTGTATAGTGGGAACCTAGCTATTCAGACCTAGCTATTCAGAATCTTATTTTCTTTACTCTATTGTGGATTATTAGTTTACATCTCTGTATCAAATTTGATCTTCTCTAGGATTAGGAAACTTTATATTCGAACATTACAATTTGTCCTTAACACAGATATCTTTACCCCTCATTATTTATATAATTAGTTAGGATGGCTTTCTCTGGATTGTAGGATAAATTGTATCATTGGTTTGCTAGCCTGGAAGACTAGCAGTGATGTGGCTTCCCGTTCCTTGACTGTTTTTTTTTTTTACCCAAGCATGATTCTGCTTACATTTTAAAACTGTATGTTGCTAAAAACTCTCTCATACCTCTAATGAAATGTGCATTGGGCCAAAGGTCTTTCACTTTTCATGCTCTCAAGACATGATGTTCTCAAGACATGGAATTATCTTCCAATTATTGTGAGGCAAAGTTTGTCTTTTTCATTGTTTAAATGGAATTTCAGAGTATATTTATCTAATCTGTGTCTTAATAGGTGCTGTATTTTTGTTTACATTGTATATTTTATTGTTTTATACGTGATGGACATGTGATGTATTTATTTTTGTTGTTAATGTATTTTGTAATGTAAGTATGCTTCTGTCATAGCTTCTGCTATTTGCAAAGGGGACACAACAAATATGGCTTACAGGGTCACATGTTCAGACAAGTCTTAAGGGAAATACTGAGACCTGATGAGCTAATCCAAGGAGCACATCCTGGCAGATGTGAAGGTGCAACTTTGAACACCTCAGACATACTTTAAGCCAGAGGTTCTGTAAGGCAGATGGGAGAGTGCCATGCTGAATGCCTCAGCCATCTTAAAAAGGCAAGAAGTGTGGGGCTACACACCTAGACTATCTTTAAGGCAGAATCATAAAGTGGACAGATCACATTTGGGTGAATTAGGTCATCCCTCCATACACTCACCTACCTGGGGGTGGGCAGGGGTAGCCTATCAGCCAAAGTAGAGAAATCACCTCCCACAATCAGAGAAAGAATATAACAGAGAAATGAGATTAATTTCTCTCTCTTGGGCTGGAACTTCATGACCAGATTCCTGCTGTACAAAGACTAGCTGACAGGTAAGATAGCACAGTGAAGGTCAGTGCTTCTGTAGCTAGGGCAGGTAAAGGATTCCAGATAAGGATAGTTCAGAATTTTGCTGTACACCAACTAACTTGCTTTATTTTTTGTGTTTTAATAAATGTGCAGCACTTTTGTTTTCTTGTAAATACATCTTGTAAATACTTGTAGTATTTTAGTAAATATTATTTTTATAGAATCAGTGACTGCTTGTTTCATTTAAAAGGGTAATTTTACTATTTCTGCTGGACTCCATTTGCAGTCCATCTCTGAGGGGGCACTCTACCCACAGTTACTGTGCTGACCTTCTTGACCTTGTGCAAAGGAGGAGGTTAAAAACAGGTTTCCTGGTTCCTGTTGGTAAACACCATGAGGGGGCAGTGAGCAGGAAATCCCTGGTGAGAGGGATTTTCGTTACAATGTAGTTCATGGCATTGTTGCCCCGGATCACCTGTGAAATGAGTTTCAGCTCATTGTGCCTATTTTGGTAACCAGTCAAATCAGAATATTTTTTTAGCATAACAGTAATGCTGTTATTGTCTTTACATCTGATTTCATTTTCATTGTTGTTACCAGCAGATAAAGTGCTCCTTCACTATAGCAAACCCAGCTATAGCAAATTCCTGGGTATAATGAATGCCGACTATGGCTCCCGATATTACCTGACTGTATCAGCTTGCTTTATAATAAGTACAGTGCCCATGTAATTGTTCTATTGAACACTCCACTGTACTCAGCCAGCAAGTGAATATGTTACCTCCTATACAATATCTATTTATAAATATATTTGTAAATAAAAAACAAGTACAGTACTGATGAGGTAAACTGTACAGGCGAGCACAGGTGTGCTGAGCAGACATAGCAGGGAGCAAGAGCATGAAAAGTGCCGCCTCAGTTCAGTGAAACAAAGTGGTGCCCACAGTCCTACTTTTTGTTACCTTTTTTTCTGGTTTAGTTAAAATAATATAGTGTGGCATCTATGAGTTTGATGGAGAGGGGGACAACAGATACGGAGCATCGATGAGGACAGCAGGGCTGGTCAGCTGAAAGCCCCCACTACTGAAGATTCAAGGTACCTGTACTGTAATCAACACAGTAATCTCTCCCCTCCATGACTCTCTTCCCTGACTCTGTAACTGAAGAGTCCTAAAGGAGCAGTAAGTTAATTAAGAAGGGTCAGAATCTAGTGCAGTGGACTGACAGGGTCTGGGGTCAGGACTTCGGAGGAAGCTGATTGTAGCATCAGCAGTCAAGAAGCTCCATGGCAGTGTAGATGGAGCTAATAATAATGTAAGCATTTCTTTACATTTACATTTCTTTAAACTTCTAAACTTCCACAGTACTGTACTTACTGAAAGACTGAGGACTGAGTATGAAAGGGGAAGGGAGAGATGATGACAAATTGAACTGTATGTATTTTTTTTTTCAGTGTCTCTTGATGTAACAAACAGGGAGCTATAATGAACACACATTATGGCTCCCTTTCACAGAAACATAGAAAAATGACAGCAGAAGGAGACCAAGGGTCCATCTAGTCTGCTCTTGTGATTCTGAGACCTACTACAGTCTCAGGACCTAGCCCCCCTTCTGTTTATGCTCCCATTTTCTCCCCAACTTCTGTTCTTGCTTTTGCTCTAACCCACCCTAGTTTGAAAGATGTCACAGCTTTTGCTTCCACCACCTCAGCTGGCAGTCTATTCCATGGTTCCATGACCCTTTCTGTGAAATAGTGTTTCCTAAGCTCCCTTCTGAAGCTCCCCCCACCCCTCAACTTCCACTCCTGGCCTCTCGTGTTGAAATCAGTAACTCTGTTGAACAGGTCAGAGGAGGGCATCCTATTTATGCCTCTCAGTATCGTGTATGTTTCAATCATATCCTTTCTCTCCTATCTGGTCCACAGAGAGTGGAGTGAGGAGCCACTGCCAGATGACTCCTTGGCTGATTGTTTTTGGACACAGCCTCTGGTGTAGTCCCACCCTCCCACCCCACAACCCACCCAACCCAGGGCTCAGCCTACATTTATAGGGTGGGTCCCATAGGGCCTTGCAACATCCTGCACCCATATAGTAAGCAGTGAAGAGAGAAAGCATAACAAAAACAAAAGAAAAACACAAATATTTGGAAGATAGCAAACAGCCGTCTTAAGCAGGCAGTAGATTCAGGAGGAAAACAGACATGATGGGAGTGGTGTAGTGCAGTGGTTGTAGAGCAGCTGTCTTCAGGGAGACATTCTGGAAGCTGTGATGCTGCCTTATCTGCAGGCTCCTCTCTGGGCTGAGGGAGAAGATTGCCTGTCTCCAAGCAGAGTTGGCCAAGCTGAAGGAGGCATCCACTCCCACCCAGAGACCACCAGGTCCACAACCTGTACCTCAAAGGATGCCCAGAAAGAGGTGTGATTGGACTACAGTGGGCTCAGGGAGGGTCAGGAAGGGGAGTTGAAAATACATTCCCCAACCGGTCCTGCTTAGTAACTCCTACACTGTTTTGGAGGAATGGGAAAGCCCCACTCAGGAACCTGAGGCTGGGGCCAGGGAGGATGGGATAGTCCTCCAGGATGGAGCCCCAGAGAAGGGAGGTAGGGGACCCCAGAGGAGGTTGGAAGCTTCTCTTAGTGGGGGACTCTATTGTCTGGGGAGTGGCAGGGGGGAGAGAGAGAGGTCAAGTGCCTCCCAAGAAGTGCTGTGTGAAGTGATGGGAAGTGGATCCATAGAATCACTAGGGCAATAGCTAGGAGGGAGCAGCTGGATGTCATTGTCCACCTGGGGACCAATGACCCAGCCAGGAGAAGGGTGGAGTTAACCAGAGTCCAGGATGATTTCAGATAGCTGGGGGGAAACCTGAAACATATAGCATGCCCCATCTCATTCTTGGAGGTGCTACCTGTCCAGAGCACAGGGCAAGCTAGGGCACTCCACATCTGTACCTTCAACTCCTGTTTGAAGGATTGGTGTGGAAGGGAGGGTTTGGGCTTCATAGGGAACTGGTGCCTGACCTGGGCAGATGCAAGTTTATATAAGGAGGATGGCCTGCATTTGTATGAGAAGGGGACCTTGGTCTTTGGTGAGAAGTTTAAATGCTTCATCTGTGAGCATTAAAACTGGCCAAGGGGGGAGAGCCAGGAGGGTCAGGAGGCTTAGGAACACCCCCCCATGGGAACCTGCAGGAACATAAGTTGACTACAGGAACAGCTAAAACAGGCAGGTAGGGGCAGGCAGGTGAAAAATGTATAGCGAGGCATATGGGGTGAGGGGCTGAGAGCACATAGGAAAAGAAACCGGGGTGAGGGGAGGACGCTGGAGAGGGAGAACAAGAGCAGAGGGAGCGCAGACTGTAAAACATGGAAGGTCATGATAATGAATGCCAGTAGCTTAGGAAATAAGGTTCCAGAGCCAGAGGCCTTGTTGGCAGATGCAGACCTTGACATAGCAACAATAACAGAGATGTGATACTCTGCTAATCATGGCTGGGAAGTCAGTGTACCAGGTTATACACTGTTCAGGAGGGACATGGAGGGTAAAAAGGGTGGGGGGAGTAGCCCTGTACATCAAAGATGGCATAAAGGCTACAGAAGTTCAGGGAACACAGTGGGAGGCTGAGGTAATGTGAGTCACCCTGGAGCCAGGGAATGAAACAGCAATATACACAGAGGTGAACTACAGACCTCCAACACAGAGGGAGGAAGTAGACAGGGAACTAGTGGAGAACATACATGACATGGCAGCTAAAGGTGAAATCCTGCTACTGGGGGATTTCAATATGCCGGATGTGGATTGGACTACCCAGGTGGCTGCTTCAGCCAGAAGCACAGCCATCCTAGAATCCCTGCAGGGGGTTGGATTCAGGCAGCTGGTGCATGAGCCAACCAAGGACAAGTCAGTTCTGGACCTGGTATAGACCAATGGGAACAGAGTCAAAGAAATACAGGTGGAAGGGCAGCTGGGGTCCAGTGACCACCACATGGTGTGGTTCAGCATGGAGACATGGACTCAATTGAGCCATACAAGGGAAAGAGTATTAAATTTCAGGAGGGTGGATTTAACTGAAATGGGTAGATGTATACAAGCAGTTCTGGAGAAGGAAGGGGTAACAGAGGGGGTGGAGGAACAATGGGAGAAACTGAAAGGAGCCATAGTGGAGATAACAAACCAATGCATTAGGATAGTGGCCAAAGGGAAAAGAAGAAGGAAACCACTATGGTTCTCTAAAGAAGTGGGGGACAAAGTCAGGGCTAAAAGGCTGAGTTTCAAGAACTATAAGGGGAGCCAAATGGAAGAGGACAGGAAGGTGTACCTTGAATGTCTAAGGGAAGCAGGGAAGGCTGTTAGGAGGGCGAAGGCGCAGACTCCAGGAGCATATATATGTGAGTCAAAATGTTCTGTGTTTAACCTCATTCAAAATGGCTGCCTCGAGCTCAATACGTTAAGGAAAAAAGTAGCATTTAAAAAGGGAGATTAAGCCCCACATGCCCTCTTGAAGCCATACCTCCCGCCTTCCCTGTACAAGTTCTGTGTGAGGGTCTATCTGCCTGGTGACCTGAAGGAGGACAGATTGCTCCCCTCCATGATGGTTCCAAGGTACAAGAGAGGGACCCCAATGCAAACTGAACTGGTCGAGAGTGGGGCACATTTTGTATTTGCTGTCCACTGTATTGCACAATTGCAGTGGTTGCATACAAGCTAAGAATGCAAAGTCAGAAGCATACAATTACAGAGCTCCCTTTCTATAATTAACAGTAGGGCAACCAGAATGATCTAGGGCCTTCACAGGCTGTCATACGAGGAACGTCTAGCAGAGTTGAATATGTTCTTACTGGAGAAACATAGAAACTGTTGGCAGATAAGGACCGCTAGGCCCATCCAGTCTGCCTGTAGGCCCTATGCATTGTATATGGCCACTGACCCTATGTGATCAATGGCTTTTCATCACTCCCTCCCCCATAACTGGGCACAGACACTCAGGACATATTTAGAAATGGTACCATCCCTAGCTTTGGGAATGTATACCAGGCTCATTACTCTAGAGATCAATGGGTGGGGGGTGTTAAAAAGCAACATGACCTAAAAGGTATTTACAAAAACCAGGTCCTGAGGAGAGAACTTTTTGCTAGATCTACACCTCTGGAGGGGTACCCAGTAACTCCACACAGGAAGCAATAACGTAAACGTCCAGATCATAGTTGAGGTTCTAGAGTGTAGCTTTATTCCAAAAGGTGTTCTCTAAAGCAAGGGTGGATCCCCAAGGTTTACACTTCATAGCACTAGAAACTCTCAAACTTGCAGAACAATAAACAACTGTATCTGACAGAAAACTCTATGTATTCCCACACTGTAGGACATTGAACACCTTGCACTTGTATTCCCATATAGCATAGGACATTGAACATTTCTTCCAGTGGCACTGGCCACAACCGAAAACACGTTTACTGACAGGACACTTGCACTTTGTTTCCCACATGTCATAGGACATTGAACATTTCTTCCAGTGGCACTGGCCACAACTGAAAACGCTTCTAGTGGCATTGGTCACAACTGAACATATTATTATGCTAATTACTAGCACAACACACTTCAGGGGGTAAAATCCTCTTCAGACATTGGCCGTATGTCTAAAGTAACCAGGTGCCCTTACTGAACCTGTTAGTCCTAAACTGGTTACTCCAGATGGGGATCTGCCCACTCTTTGCTCCTAAATCCATACTCAGCCATTCTTTCAGAGTTACACCTTAAACATTTAAACACACACTTCGGAAAATGCTTATTGAATGAAACATTGGCATCCAGCATTTAAATCACTACACTGGTAATGGATGAACTAAAGTCCTGAACAATGTGATATTGTCATACCTCTGGACATCACACATTTCAGTCAACTTTAATTGAGAAAAGTCTCACACTTCTGAACAGAAAAGTTTTGCATTTCCCTTTTAGCCAGAGAACACAACAGTATTGGTACTTGCTTTCTTTAACAAAAGTCAGATTCTACTCACTATTAGACAGTTCAGGCAGCTTCAAAACATCCTGGATCAAAAAGGGGATTGCCCCTTGGATCCATCCACTAGCAATCCTTTTCACCCCTCCAGAAATGAAAATCAGGAGATCCTGCTGTAGACAACGGTTTCCACCACTTCTATTGGCAAACTGGAGACTACCAGGACTAGGGCGAGAAGGCAGGGCCCTCACTCAGAGCCCTCAGCTGAGCAGTTCTCACTCCTCTCACTTCAAACTGCAACTCTACACTGACTCCTGTCTCAAGATTCTAAACCTCCCTCCTCACAGCTGACAAAGGCTTATGCTGCTGCGAGAGTTCCAAATAAGGTCATCACTTTCATCTCAGCTGAAGCCAAGTAAACAGAAGAGTAAGCAGGTGAAAACCCCATTTAACTCATTCTATCCTATTGTCACTTAGAATGTTCAGGTACCCTCTGCCTGCTGCTAGAACACCTGTGTGCCTGAAGGGGTTTTAGACCTGCAGCATTCATACAAACACACTGTGCTTAAACCTATATATCTTAAAAACCATACATCCAATTTTAAAACTGTAAAAAGAAAAGTTTTTCAGGACAAAAAGTTTTTGAAAATGAGTGAGGTTTGGTAATGTCTATTTAACTGGATTTAATGTTGTGTAAGGTTGTTTTCATATTTTAATAAATTCTGATGATTTTATCTAAATATAATTATGCTCTGTTTCCTTAGTCATGCAAAAATATTAAATTTCTGTAAAATTGATGATTAAAATTGTTAAAAATATACAATAAACATCTCTCACTGTCTAAATATAAATTTTGCAAGTTTTTTACCATTTTTTTAGCCAGAAATCAATATCTGAATCTCTTGTTATTACAGTTTGAGTTTTTTGTTCCACTCCACTGGTTGGAATTTTTGCAGTGTTTAATTCTTCTTACCCACTGATTTTAGTTTTATGAATCTGATTATCAATTTTTTTGTATTTCCCCCTAGTTTAATAAGAGCATATTTACACATTACCTAAGAAGTACATATCAGGAAGTGATGCAGGAAGGAAGTGCTTTGTGAGGTCAAGTGATGTAAATAGGAAGAACACCTCCAGTGTAGGTCAGTGAGCTGACACAGGAAATGGATACATTTTAGTGCTGGAGGTCTCTATGATTAATGGCATATTTGCTGTAGTTAAAATGTGTAATTTCATTGAAATAAACTATTTTATTTTATTTTTGTAATAAATCCATAATAAGTATAGGAAACTGTATTTTATTTGTGCTGTTTGCTTTATCATACTATAAATGAAGCATGATGTTATTCATGTAAAGGTTCACAGTCTTTCAGTAAACATCATGTTACATAAATCTGTGTATTATTTAATTTCCTGGTATAGTTTATTTTTGGGGTTGTATTATGGGATGGTTTAAGGTGAGGGAATGACTGTATGAGGAAGCACCGTGTGTTAGTGGTGGTGGTGGGGTCCTGCATTCATAATACAGGCTCAGATGCACTTCATATGCTCTGGGGAAATGAGAGGGGCTGCATGCATGTAATAATGGTGCTAACAGACACTGTAGATACATTATGGGTATACATATAGGATGATGAAATTGCTGAAAAAGGCACTGGTAATTTGGGGTATACTGTGTCATGGGGAAGGGGGTGTGCCTGTACCAAGGAATGATGCTCATAGGCACTGCAGTCATTTTATATATGAATTGGCACCTGCCCTTGGGTGTGCAGGTTCTAGGAAGCAGGTGGGCTGCCTACACCTGGTAATGGTGTTCATATGCCATGCAGAGACATTGTAGGTATATACACACAGGGTGATGACATGGGCACCTGTAAAGGTTGTGTACTATGTGTGTCACATGGCTTGCCTGCATACCCATGTGATATGTTGCAACATTCAGTATGGTGCACTGTGTGGATGGGAAGGAGTGTGGTATGCCTGCACCATGGAGTGGTGCTCATTGGCACATGTGTACTGTGTGCTATGTTTCGTTTCAATGGACTGTATAAGTCATACACTGGCACTGATCACATCACAGTGCATCAGAGGTAAGGGATGGTCTGAAGCATTATGAGCATGAGGGACTAAAGTGGTTGTGGAGTGATTTGAACTTGAATAGAACATTACAGTGCATCTGAGGGTAGTGTTGGCATGACTCTTGATGTGCACAATGGACTATGCCATGGTGACTGAGGAGGGATCCATATCAGTAATGCACATCACAGAGTGTCAGAGATAAAGGTTGGACTGAAGACTGATAAACAGATGGACTAAATCAGTGACTCTGGTGGGATTTGAACCTGAACAGCACTTTACAGTGCAGTAAAGGTTGGGGTTGGACTGACACCAGATCAGTCAATGGACAATACCATTGGCTGTGGAGGGATCTGAGCCTGAAATGCACTTCACTGTTCACTACATTTTGGAGCTCAACAGATGTATGATAAGGAGATAGATTTTGCAAGTGGCTGAGGACAGTGATGAAAGTGAACAGGAACACACAGGAACTCAGTTCCTGTACCTTTTTTGCAGCAGGAACGGAGTTCCTGTACTTCTTCCCACTGACAATGGAGCTTAAATTCTTAAACCAGCAACAAAATGACAGTTTCTGGCCTTGTGACCTGAAATCAGGGTTTCCAAAACAGCATTTGACTTGAATCAGTGCTATTTTGGTAGAAATACTTCAATATCTCTAACTGAATCTGCTAGTGTCTAAACAGATAAGACGTGCCTTCACACACCTATCCTTCAGACTGAAGATCTTCATTCTGCATTTCATATTTGCCAGTGCCTGAGTTCCTGTACTTCTTGTCTACCACTTGCACCACTGGCTGAGGAGGGATTTGAGCCTGAGATTTTACAAGTGGCTGTGGAGGGATTTGAGCCTGAAGAATACTTTACAGTGCATCAGAGATTGGGGCTAAACTGATGTCATATGAATTGATGGGCTACACCAGTGGATGTGGAGAGTTTTGAATATTAAATGCACTTCACAGTGCATTATGGGATTGGTCTGCACTGATACATGGTAAGTCGATGGACAACACCATCAGCTGTGGAGGATCTGAACCTGAAATGCACTTCACTGTTCACTACAGTTTGGGGCTCGACTGACACATGATAAGGAGACAGATCTTACAAGTGGCTGTGGAGGATTTGAACCTGAAGAATACTTTACAGTGCATCACAGATTGGGGCTGAACTGATGTCATATGAATTGATGGACTACACCAGTGGATGTGAAGGGTTTTGAACATGAAATGCACTTCACAGTGCATTATGGGATTGGTCTGGACTGATGCATGGTAAGTCGATGGACAACACCATCAGTTGAGGAGTGATCTGAACATGAAATGCACTTCACTGTTCACTACAGTTTGGGGCTCGACTGATGCATGATAAGGAGCTAGATCTTACAAGTGGCTGTGGAGGGATTTTAACCTGAAGAACACTTTACAGTGCATCAGAGGTTGTCTGGACTGATGTCATACGAGTCAATGGACAACACCAGTGACTGTGTTGGAATTCAAAACTGATTTGGCCTTTACAATGCATCAGAGATTGGGGCTGGACTGATGCCAGATAAGTTGAAGGCAACACCATTTTTTTCATTTTATACAATCAGCAACTGCGTATTAGGGAGAAAACTGAAGTGCAGAGCATGGAGACAAACATGCTACTGACCCTAACCCACTTATCATCCATAACGCAGGGAGCAACATGCCACATAGATTTTAACAGCCATAATCCAAACATAAACTCTTTAAAAAGTAACAAAAGGTGCTGAATTCATGTGACCTCATCTAGTACATGCACAAGAAACACTCTCTCCCATCAGGAGTGCTAGCCGGATCCATAAGATGTGATCACACCGGATGATCAGAAATTATCCCAAAATAAACAAAGTAATAACTATGAAAACTTTTATCAGAAATAAAAATAAAAACAAATGAAGTAAATACAGATTACAAATTGAGGTTTTGGCACCGAAATGAATTGAGTATTTTAGGATAAGAGCAGCACCTCCATCTTGAAACTAAGTTTCCAGTCACCATGCTCTTCCTGCACCAGTGTGCTCTCTGACTGGTTAATGGAAATAGTGACGTGTACAATAAGCATAGAGCAAGCATGGCAACAGTGAGGATCAATATGACCAAATGGTGACGCACTACAGAGCTAGGGTAGGTGCAGGTGAGGCTGCACACTCAACTGAAACATCAAAAAAAAATCACTGTACACCCAGAGCCCAGAGAACCACTTTTCCTCCAGTGACAGTTGTAAAAAAATACAAGTCCTTGCTTGAATGCTAAATAAGGATTTAGTCTAACATTTCAGGCACACACACTGAATAAAATAGTGGAAGGCACAACAAAAGATCTGTGTGCAGGTTCCCTGGTGCTTTGACAACTAAGGCTTCATCAGGGGGATGGTGCCTGCATCTAAGACAATCCCTTTATACCAATTAAATTCAGAATTGATGATGTCAGAAAATTCGACCAATCACAGAGCTCGATTTTTAAATGCAGAAATATTCAGCTTACTTAGTGGTATAAATGGACTAATAGTTATAACAATCACGATATCAGTGACAACATGTTACTGTAGAAAAATACCCCAAAAGACATAAAAAATACACCAAAGTGGTGACAGCCAATCGGATTGCTCGAATAAAAAAAAATATAAGTTATGAAATTAATTATAGTGTCAACCTGATCAGCTTAATGTGTTACACTAAAACAAGATGATTTGTTGTTACAATACAAACTAATGGCAGAATGAACATAATACATTTTTCACAGCACATGCAAAAAATAGTAAATTTATTTATTTATGTAGTAAGGCTTGTTTTCTCAAAAATAGCCAATGGGAACTCATATTATATTAGGTAAAATCAGTAAGGGTACGATGTCCCCTATTAGCTGGTACAACTCAATTCATCAAATGCGAACAAATGCTTGAGCTGCACCAAGAGAAGGATATGGACGCCAATTGGCGTCATTAGGCACTATAGCAAATGATTTAGGACGCCATATGGCGTCATCAGGAAAAAGAGGTATGTTTTTTTATGACGCCATATGGCGTCATCAGGAAGGAATGAGTTAACTAGTTAATCACCAACTGCCTTTCCCTGTCTAGCACTGATACTGAGGGGTTTCTAGTAACCCCAGGGGACTGGGTGGTTACAGTTTTTTTTTTTTTTTGGTCATGTTCACAATGTTTTTCAAGTTTAGTAGCTTTAAACATTCTGCTCATGTAAGACATGGTTCATAGTTCTCAACAGCTTTTACAGTTCCCCAAGTAACTCACAAACAGAAGGAAAAAAGCAATATGTTTTTGTATTATTTGTATTCTTGACTATTTTTTATCTCTGTGTTTTTGTTTTGTCACATCTTATTGATGCACACGCTATCTGTTTTGCATGCACTGAGTTTATTAAAGTCCATCCTGACAGTTTTTCAAGGGAATCACGAAAAATTTATTTTTCTAATTAATACACTAACTATAGCTTTTTGGGGTTTTTTGTGCACGTCAGCACAGACACTTTGTGAGGCTGCTTACTGGTAAATCATACAACTGTCAAACTTTTAGAGTTAAGTACCACATTTCACCAAATTGTAGCCACCCTTAAAAAGAAGCTGCTCCCAAATTGAAGCCACGGCTAAATCCAGTTATACTAGTAGAAGCCAGCCTTGTTTTGTAGCCATGGCTACAATTTGGTGAAATATGTGATATGTGATATACAGTATGTTATCTCATTGTAACCAGTATTCAAAAGGAAACAATGTTAAAAAAATTGTAGCCTTTATTGAAGCTGGGTGAAAGGAATTAAAAAAAAAATAAAACAAAACAGATAGAGTCTGCAGCAATCCCTCAGTGTCACTCAATCAAGATCATCTTGGCTATCCAGCTCTGCATCCAAGTCATATCCACTGTTGCTTTATTGGAAAAGATCCTTCTCCAAACTGGATCCCAGAGTTGTTCCTACCTCTGTAGGAGTTCAAGCAGCACAGTAACTGACATTGTCTACAGCAGCAGCTGGCAACAAGGAGGCGGGTTCTAATCAGGCAGGCAAGTAACCAGCTAACATAACTGATTAAATTGCCATTCACAGACTCGCTCCCAAGATCTGTAGTTTGGCCTTTGGTCATGAGGGTAGGGGATGGGGGATGGATGTGGGCATTAAGGTTCAAAAACCCTAACACCACACTTCCTTTCTTTTGTGGTTTGGAACCCTAACAATAACTTAATGTTGTTTTGCAGTGAAGTTCCTTACTTTTTGAGAAAATGTGGTCATAATGTGCTTCATGCAGAGTTTGGGCCCTTTATAAAGCAACTGTGAGTCCTTACTCTTTTGGGGCCCTGCACGAAGCAAGATAAGTCATAACTCAATTCATGCAGGCCCTGTACAAAGCAGGACATGCAGGGCCTTTTGGTTCCTGCATATAGCAAGCAAGAGTCCTAACTTGTGCCCAAAGCAGCAAATGAGTCATGAGTTTCTCAATATTTGGTTCATGTTTCAATTTACTTGTAGTATAGAATGCATATGATTGCTTTTGTCATCATGTTATCAACAACTTTTCATGTTTTGTAAGTTTAAACATTTTGTTTATGTCAGACTTAATTTTCAGAACCATGTTTGCAGTTCTTATGCAAACACACGGAAATCTCTTTTTTGTCATATTCATGACTATTTTTATCTCAAAGGGTTTTTTTGTCATTTCGGAGTGTGCACACTTTCTGTTGTGTATTTGCTGAGAATGTTAAAGTCCATCTTGATGATTTCTTGAATGAATCACACAAATTGTTCTAATTAAAATACTAGGGGCCGGATATTCAGAATGGTTGTGCATGGCACAACACAGTTGCACCATGCGCAACCCACTGATGCACCCCAGCGTGATATTCAAAGGGGGATTGAGCCTTGCACAAATCCCTCAGTAATGTATGCGGTGCAGGTGGGGGGTGTGCCCATGCATACCGGCACATCCTGATATTCAGCGGGATGTGCGAGCTCATCTTATCGCAGCCCCTACCTGTACTGCACAGGTGAGCCAAAAAGGAGCAACGAGTTGGCCACGCACGGTGAGCTGCCGTATTGCGGGGTGCAACACGGCAGCTGCCACCTGTGGGTAACCACCCGAGCTCCGGGTGCATCTTCCTGGTGGGGCCCCCCTATGCCCGATCACGGGCATACATAGAATAATAATAGTCCTATATCCCTGGTGGTCCAGTGGACTGCTTGCAGCCTGATCGCGGGCATAAGTATGTGTCAAAATGTTCGCAGCCCAATCATGGGCATTTGAAGTAGAATAATAGTCCTATATTCCAGGTGGTCCAGTGGACCGCTCGCAGCCCAATCGCAGGCATTTGATGTAGAATAATAGTCCTATATCCCTGGTGGTCCAGTGGACTGCTCGCAGCCCGATCGCAGGCATTTGTTATACAAAATTACACCCCAATCAAACCTGGTGGTCCAGCGGCACCTCTCCCACCCGCCCACTGAGCCCCACCACCCGCCCCCCAGTCAGCAGCAGGCGGCAGCTCCTCACCCGCTTGCCCATTTTTTTTTCAAAATCATCTCAGACATTTTGTTAGACTGGCTTCTGATGAACTATGCAACTGTCAGACTTTAGAATTAAAGGAGAACAGTCAGCACAAAGCCCCTAACCCAAAGTGTAAGTTGGTCCCAAGTCTCACTTTTTGTGAAAAAAAAACTAAACTTCCTGTTTCCTGCAGTATAGTAGATCGAGTCAGGCTGATCCTGCAGACCAACGCTGACATTTGCTGTAATTAGAATTTCCAGAATCCCCTGCAGCTGATGTCATTGCAGTGCTGCAGCCATGGGAGATTCAAATGCCTGCAGTGCACATTCAAGCTTTTATAAGCTATGAGCAGATGTACTACAATCCTGCTGTTCTTCTGGGGCTATATGCAGTCAGTTGTGACTGTACTTAGCCCTGGGAAAACAGTAAAACCAACAAACAGAAAATCAGAGCTTATGAAAACTCTAATATGCACTGCAGGTATCTGAATCTCCCACTGCTGCAGCAGATTCTGGGATTTCTAGTTACAGCAGATATCAGCTTTGGAGTTAACAGTATCAGCTAGGTTCAACTAATATAGAGTGCTGCAGTAAAAAGCAAGCAAAGAAAATATTTTTGCACAGAAGCAGCACATTGGAACCAGCCCCACACCTAGGTGTGAGGTTCTTAGTACTCTGTGTTCCCCTTTCAGTAATTTTGAGCTTTTCATTTTTTAAATATTTGTTTATACCCAACTCTAACAAGAAAAAAATGTTAACAGTTTTCCGTAATTTTTTTCAAGTGGTCTGCACATGCACTAGATTATAAAACTTTAAAACCTTGTAACTTCGAAATGGAAAAGAAAATAATTTTCAAACAAAAATGACTATTCGGGAATGAGATCAAACAAACCTATAAGTTTCATAAATTAAATCGCTGTATTTTTTTACTGTCTGATTGCAAGAAAATTAATCTGAATTCTCTCATAATTTTATTAATTAATAACATTTCAACCATCAAAACTGATTTTCATCAAATTTGACAAACAATTATGACTGAGATTATGCACACCAAACCTCACAGTCCTAATGGCCAAGATCGCTGAGATATAAGCTATAAAATGATCCAGTTTTTGATAAAAACACTAACTGAACCCTGACGTACAAGTGCTGTCACACTTGTATAATACATTAATTGCAAAAAACGACATTAATGCAGATGTTAGGGTTGAAGAATACAAAATGGACAATGTAAGGAAATGAAAAACATAAAGGTTTGGGGTCTTGGGAGTCTTGATGAATCAGTGTCTTGGTGTTCCTTGGGATTGTCAACCCAAATGCCCAGCCCCCTCTCCCAGCCCCTAGTTTCCTGTCCAAGGCACAAGGTACAGCTCCAAGCCAGTGCCTCATAGGCATATACTGTTTGGGGGTAGAGAAGTACGGCTCAACACTTGTGACCAACAGAATCAGTCATAGCTTTCTTCTCTGAGGGCCCTGCAGGAGAAAGAGATCACGTATTACCTTCTTTGCTAAGGGGAGGGGGGCAATAGGGTTGAAACCATCGCATTAACATAGTTTTTTTGCAAGGAATTTCCTATCTTTTTGTGATAATGGAATCGTATTCTCAGTCACGCAGATCACCTCGGTTCTGTACATGCAGGGCCCTGTGTCATAGACGATTGTGTATGGGCAACAGTGAACAACAACAGTGTTGTTCACTTCGAGAGGTTGTCATGACAACTGTTGAAACATCGAGAGGAAGCTTGAGAGATTTGAGGGTGTCATGACACCTCGAGAAGTGAACGGCACCGTTGTTGTTCAGTGTTACCCATACACTGTCTTTTATAGTGTATGGGCACCAGAAAATCAACATCGGGATAATAGATTTAGTGTATGCTATTAATTTCTCTCTGTCTTAGTCTTTGACTCACCACCATGGCCGTTTCCCTGAGGTCGCGAGCATTGGTAACTGCGCATGTGCATAGATATTCAACGCTGTTGTACCATCAATGTGAATTACTCACGATGGTACAACATCGTAATGTCACATCAATGGTATAACAAGCCTAGGGAAAGCTTGTTTTTCAGAGAATACAGCATTCTAACATACACTATAAAACAATAATCCATAGGATCACCCATGGGGATGCAGAAGAGCAAGGCCTTCTGGGCTTCAATATGGTTACAGATTCAGATTTGCAGGGCCCCCCCGAGCAAAAAAAAGAGTAGAAAAAGATGGAGTCTCATTAAAAATCCTGTAGCCTTATGCATCAGAACACACACACCAAGGCATGTGTATATCAGACCATGACTACATGCCCTGTAGCAGATTATACTGCACCAGTATAGGGTTGAGTAGGTGTTAAATGCTAAACTCCAATTGTTGCACCTCAATAACTTTTGTAGCGTTCAACAAAATAGCACAGAATTTTGTGTGCAGTCTGGCTAGCAATATCTCATGATGTGAATAGTTTTGTGCTGGCTTCTTGCACAGTTTATGAGATACAGAACATTGATTTTTTTTTCTAGAAAGGGTTTTCTTCCTCTGTGGCAGCTTCATCAGGCCAGTCCCCAGTTCACTCGGCCACCACATGTCTCCACCAGTCCTCCTCCCAAGATCTGGCAGGGTGCTGGTGCTGGGAGGGTTTCATTGAGCCCATCCTCCATTTTTTCCTCCAGATTTTGTCCCTGGACATGGCTGGACATGCCATGAGTGCGGTGTGCATGCGTCACCTCCACAGAAGTCCCCTAACACCACATTTCCCTACTTTTGTGGCATTACGTTGAACCCTAACTAGTGTATTAATGCAGCTATTTTGCAAAGAATATATATCTATATATAGTTCTCCCTCATGTATCCATCCCTCATATATCTGCCACCCTCACTTACTGCCAACCAGTTTCTCTGCAGCACTTGCTACTGTGTTAATTCTGTCTTTTAAGCACCACCCTTGCCAGCCAACATCAGTCAGGTACTGCAATAGTACTGCTTACATTGGGAGCTATGTTAAGCTCCCTTGTTTATTCACCAGCCTGGCAGTGGTGGATGTGATTGCTGGTGGTAGGTGGTAGGTGGTGCTGGCGCATGCTATCACTTGCTATCATCACTGAAGCTCTGATTGAAACTGCTCTATTGTTCAATATTATATCAAAAATGTGCAGTAACTTTTATTCAAATTGGCAAGCTTCTCCCGCACTCCTCTCCCTTTTACTCAGCATGAAAACACTTACTGTACTGTTTTGTTAAAAACACACCAAAGCCCTGTAATAAAGTCTTATACATAGTCTTTCACTGATGGTGAACCTGAGAGAAACAGAAACAGAATTTGGCAGCATATAAGGACTGCTTGGCCCGCCTAGTCTGACCATTTTCCCTGCCTATAGTATCACCGCAGAGCCTACTTGATACCTGGCCCATTGACCCACCCACTCCTTCCCTTTCCCTAAGATTCCTTTATGCCTAGCTCATGCTTTCTTGAACCTCACCACTGTTTTCACCCCCACCACCTCCACTGGAAAACTGTTCCAGAAATCCACTACTCTTTCTGTTAAGAAGTACTTCCTCAGATCTCTCCTGAATATGCCCCCTCCAGCTTCTTATCATGTGCCCTTGTCCTTCAGCACCTTTCTTCTGAAAAATACTTCCTTCCTTCCTATACCTTATTTACCCCAATGAGGTATTTAAAGGTATCTATCATATCCCATCCTCTCCCTCCTTTTTTTCAGGGTGTACATATTTAGGTCCTAAGTCTCTTCTAGTAGGGTTTCTGATGCAGACCCTGCATCATTTTAATTGCCCTTCTGTGGACTTCCTCCACTCTTTCTATGTTCTTTCAGAGATGTGGTCTGCAGAACTGGACACAGTACTCTAGGTGAAGTCTTAACAGTGATCTAGATAGAGGCAATATCACCTCCCTCTTTATGTTGTTGATACCCCTGCCTTTGCACACCGGTATCCAACTAGCCTTCCCAACTGCCCTGTCATACTGCCTGGCCACTTTTAGGTCATCTGGTACGATTACCCCGGATTTCTTCCCTGCTTGGTGGTTATTAGTACCACTCCTCCCATTTTGTACTCTGCCCATGGGTTATGTGCCCCAAGTGCATTAATTTGCATGTTTTCGCATTGAATTCCAACTGCCATACCTTTGACCACTCCTTGAGTTTTCTCAGGTCTCTGCTCATCCTTTCTTCCTGCCTGGATTGTCAACTCTATTCAATCAAAAAAGTTTATTGTTTGACTTACAATAAGTCATCAAAACTCAACACATATAACACTGTACAAAACAATTATTTTTCTTTTGATTTGCTACACCGAGGGCATTCCTCTGCCCTCGGTAGCAGCTACTCCACCTGCCCCGAGGACACACTGCCACAAGCCCCGGCTACACGGAGGGCATTCCCCTGCCCTCGGTAACAGCTACGCCACCCGCCCAGAGGACACACCACCACAAGCCCCCGCTACACGGAGGGCATTCCCCTGCCCTCAGGAGCAGCTACTCCACCCACCTAGAGGACACACCACCGCAAGCCCCGGCTACATGAAGGGCATTCCTCTGCTCTCGGGAGCAGCTACTCCACCCGCCCAGAGGACACACTGCTGCAAGCCCCAGCTACATGGAGGGCATTCCCCTGCCCTTGGGAGCAGCTACTCCACCCACCCAGAGGACATCCCTCCACCCACCCAGAGGACACACCACTGCAAGCCCCGGCTACACAGAGGGCATTCCCCTGCCCTTGGGAGCAGCTACGCCACCTGCCCAGAGGACACACCGCCGCAAGCCCTGGCTACATGGAGGGCATTCCCCTACCCTCGGAAGCAGCTACACCACCCACCCAGAGGACACACTACCACAAGCACTGGCTACATGGAGGGCATTCCCCTGCCCTCGGGAGCAGCTACTCCACCTGCTCAGAGGACACACCACCGCAAGGTACAGCCTCCCAAGTGCCATCCTGAACTGCACCACAGGACCTCTCTCAGCGTTTTGAATTTTGGCGCCTTTTCCTCCGCAGTCGGAGACAAGATGCCAGCTGTTTAAAGTCTTATTTTTCCCACCGGGGTCCGTTTTAACTAGCAATTAAGGATCCCTCTGGTCCTGGTGCAAATTTAGCCTGTAACCAGCCTTGAGCATCACCTTCTATGCAGCACTCGTTAATTTAATTTTCTCTCAAAAGTGCACCGGAGGGTGTCTCACCATCCCCTAACGTGAACCAAATTAATTTTAAAAGTGTGCCTGCACTGGATGGATTAAAATTAAAAGTGCACCAGAGGGTATCTCGCTATCCCTTAACCTGAACCGAATTTATTTTAAATTTGTGCTGCACCGGATTAAAAGTAAAAGCTGTACTCAGCCACAGGGGGTTGTAATTTCAGATCAGTCTCCCCTGCTGTGCTATTCATTAGGAGTCAGCTTACCTGCAATTTCAGCCTTGCCTGGTTAACCCGGGTCTCTCTGCTGAACACAGTGCTCTCTTCCCACAGCTGCTGCGTGGCTGCTCCCCACCCGCCCCCCACCACTCCCACCCTTATGAGGCTTGTCTTATATAGCTCTGGACAAGTCATCTGACTAACTCCCCATTTTACCATTTGCAGCCTATCACCACTTGCCCATAGAGGACATCTGGTAAACCTCAAATACTTTCCTATTGGCTGATCTTTCGACAGACTAATTCTACTGCTACACAGCTTAAACTCTGCCTTTTCTTCTCCTGCCATCTAATGATAGCTTTTCCTAGACTGCATTATCACCAATCCTAACTTATCTATCCTGTGACATTCTTCACTAACCCACATTAAAGCAAATGACTCCTACACTGCACACATTACTGCTGCCTGGTCTCATACTGGGTCTCTTCCTATGGCTCCCACTGGGTTGGTACACCCAACCCCCATCTGAGGTTTTCACCTCTGATCTAAACAACTTCTTCTTCTTCTCCAATATGTTAATACACCCCAATACTTCCAAGGATAACTCACCCCTACTTATCCCTCACAACTACCTCTATCACGTAGCCTATACTTTAAAAAAGTGCCTTCTCTGTCTCTCAACCCTGTCCTTGCCGATCATCCATCGCAAACTGTGGTATCTCCTCCTGCTTGCATTAATACTTTCTGGGGACATTGAACTAAACCCTGGCCCTCTCGCTCCCCTGTCCCACTCGGATTCATCATAGAAGGACATGAAGGGTCTTCGCCTTGCTCACATGAATATAAGAAGCCTCCGCCATAACCAAACTGAACTAGAAGCCTGGGTCTTACAATATGACCCGGACATCATTTGTCTGTCTGAAACTTGGCTCAAACCCTCTACCCCCGACTCCGCATGCTCACTACCCAACTATCACCTCACCAGGCAAGATAGGCCCACCTCAAAACAGGGCGGTGGAGTTGCCATTTTTTACAAAACACACCTTAATCTCTCTAACATCACCACACCTGACCTCTCACACTGTGAATCCATCCTTGCCACCCTCCAGCTTGGCCCCAAAAAAACTCCACATTGTATATGCTTATAACCCACCACTAGGTGGCACCACTGGTCTTGAGGGGCTCCTCTCACACGTCGATGCCGCGATTGGTCGCAATGAAGTCCTTATCCTTGGAGATTTTAACCTCAATTGGACTGGGAAACAAAATAAATTCCTCCACACAACAGTACAAGGCCACAACCTCCACCAGCTTATCACTGACCCCACTAGGATTATACCTCCCCCAAGATCCAGTACTCTAACTGACTGGGCTCTGACAAATTGCATTGACTATATAGTCTCAGCAGGTACCCTTGCTTATGCCATAAGTGACCACACCCCAATATATTGTGTCTGGCGCTCTATTAGACAACCTGCACCTCCTCCATGACTCATAACCTTTTAGAACCTAGGCAACCTTGATATAGCCCAGTTTCAGAGCAATCTCACCATGCTCGACTGGAGCCACATCTACTCAGCCATCAATGCCCAAACAGCCCTGGACCACTTCCTTACCCTGTTTGGGTCTATCCAAAATACCCATTCACCCCTCACCACACGTCATGTAAGTGGAACCCGTCCCACATGGCTCAACAAGGACCTACTCGCCAAAATCAGAGCTAGGTACAAGAGCTGGCGGCGTTTCAAGGTCTCGGGCCTCCCATCTGACTATAATGACTACAGAACTCAGAGAAACTCATGCAAGAGGAACATCCGCCATGCTAAGAGCTCATTCTGCAAAGGCTTGTTGATAAATGTGGCAGGTGACTCCAGAAAGTTCTGGGCTCTTATCAAGACTCTCCTTGGAGCCAAACAAAACAAAATCTCCAATGAGATGATTATAAATGGTGTGCACTGCAACAATCCAACCACCATTGCTAACTCATTAAATCTTCAATTCTCTGACCTATCAAAATATCGGTCTTCCTCCCAACCACCACCTCTTTTCAGTCCTCCAACCTCCGCAGACAGTGGATCCCAATATAACTACCCCCTTTCCATTTTCGAACTATCGCTAGGCAGGAAGTCCTAAAGATGCTATTAGGCATCCCTGATAGTACTGCTACAGACTCGGATGGTCTTGTGCCCAAGCTCCTGAATCTTGGCGCCCCCATGATTGCCTCACCCATAGCCAGAATTCTCAACCTATCACTGTGCCATGGCTCTGTCCCCGACATCTGGAAAATAGCAAAAGTCACTCCCATACTTAAAAAGGGAGACCCGACAAATATGGCCAACTAACAGCCCATAGACATTCTCTCTGTTCTTAGCAAAATATTGGAAAAACTAGTAGCCACTCAAGCCATCTCTTTTCTACAAGAGCACAGTCTTCTTTCCATTTCTCAGCATGGCTTCTGCAAAGGCCACAGCACTGTCACCACTCTTCTAAAATTTACAAATGATATCTATACTGCATTGGACAAAGGCCTCACCACCGGTGTGATCTTTATAGACCTAACTAAGGCATTCGACCTAGTGAACCACCCCCTTCTTCTCAACAAACTCTTGTCCCTTGGTTTCTCCACAGAGGCAATGGCCTGGTTCAATAGCTACCTGTCAGACAGAAGACAGGCCGTGAACTACAACTCTGTCCTGTCAGATCTCTCTACCACTAATATTGGTGTTCCTCAAGGATCTAGTCTGGGCCCCCTACTTTTCTCTCTCTTTGTAAATTACCTCCCCACTCTCTCCCCCGACTGCTTGTCTCTGCTATATGCAGATGACCTTGTTCTCTATTCCAGTGCCAGGAACACTTGGGACTTAAACTGCTTTCTCTCTCCTCAAACTTCATCAAGTTCCAGTCCTGGCTCATTGAAAATAACCTTGCTCTAAATGTTGATAAGACACATGCAATGCTCTTCAGTTCCCCAGCCAGACTTAGAACAAACCAAAACCCCCTCAAAATCTCCTGCTCTGATGGCTAACTACTGGTCAACACTAGCTCCTTCAAATACCTGGGCATTCTGCTTGATGAATCTCTGGCTTTAGATCAGCACATCAATACTACCTGCAAAGCCGTAAACGCTTAACTTGGTGGTGCCTACTGAACTAGTTATGCCCTTATCCCATCAGCCAGGCTCGCTATTGCACATGGCATTCTTCTTCTGGCACTATCCTATGGCTCAGTCACCTACCTTGGGGCATCAAAAACCTCTCTTATCAAGTCAGACACCACCTATAATAATATCTGCAGATATGCCTCTGCATTCCCTCGCTACAAGCACCACTGCCAGCTCTATGCCAGCCTAAAATGGCTCTCCCCCTCTGCCCATCGGTACCAGTCACTCGGATCTCTCACTGACAGCATTACCAGATCTTGTCTTCACCAGTCCCTAGCCTCTATGTTGAATGCACAAACTGTCTCCTATGAGCTTCGATCCACTGACTAAGCACCTCTCCACATCCCCAGATGCAAGACATCAATGGGTACATGGGCTTTCTCACATACGGCACCAAAATACTGGAACTCTCTTCCACAAGCAATTTGTCTTGCTCCAACCCATGCCACTTTCAAGAGGATACACCATGAACATTTACTTGGCTCTACCCCGTGCCTGTTTCCAACCTCCTTGAACCCCTATCCTCCTCCTCTGGCTGCCTCACCTCCACATTTTCACCACCCTCTCTTCCCACCGCTCCTATTCTACCTTACCCTGTCTCCAATCACCACCTCCACTATCTCACCCACCCACCCTCCCCTTCTCTCTCTCTCTCTTTCTCTCATGTCCCTCTTTTCCCTTGCTCTTCCTTCCCCTGAACAAAAAAAAATCACTCACCCTCCATTTCTCCATCTGGTTCTCTCCCTCTGAACCGTCCTTCCCTACCTCCTGGACCTCTAATCCCCTGCTCTCAATTAAAGCTGATCCATCTATTTGTGTGTTAAATTGTTTCTCCTAGTTGAACCTCACATCTGTGCCTAGCTAAGCTATCTCTCCCAGTCTGTACCCCTAAGATGGGTGAACCTGCACTTGATATCCTGTTTTACTGTTATGTTTTACTTATTGTTATCTATCGTTGACTTGTATGTACTGCACACTTATTTGGAACTGTACCGACCTGTAGCCATTGTTTTTCCACCCATTGTTGTTCTCCACAGACTGTTTTGTTATCCCCGTAACCCTGTATCCTCCTGGGTCATGCCTGAAAATAGGCATTGCTATGCCTAGTGCACTTCTCCGGTTACCAAAAGCAAATAAATAAATAAATAAATATCCATCCATATCATGATACAGTACATACTAACATACTAATAAGCCAGCAGGGTAGGCCCTCTGGTCTATCAAATCTGCTCGGGGATCAGTGCCCATACTGGGCACCATCATGGCCTCCCCCCTCCTACCCCACCAAGTCCCCTCCCCCTTCTCCCGGTGGGGTACTGAGATGCACCCTCCCCCTATACCTATCCCAGCCTCTCTTGAATTCCTCCACAGTTTCAACAGCCACCAGCTCTCTGGGCAGCACATTCCATGGTTCCACCACCCTCTCAGTGAAGTATCGCCTCCTTGTCTCACCCCTTAGCCTCCCATTGACCAGCCTCATAGATTGCCCCCTGGTGTTCCCCACTTCCCTCAGATGAAGCACCCCATCCTGGCCTACCCTGTTTGTTCTCTTGAGATATTTGAAGGTCTCAATCATGTCCCCTCTGTCCCTCCTCTCCTCCAAAGAATACAGGTCGAGCTCCTTGAGTCTCCCCCCCATAGGGCTTGTCCCTTAGGCCCCATATCACCTTGGTCACCCACCTCTGGACCCTCTCCAGAACAGCAACATCCCTTTTTAAGTAAGGATGCCAAAACTGCAGACAGTACTCAAGGTGCAGTCTAACCAGGCAATTGTACAGTGGGAGGAGTACCTCCCGGTTGCTTGAGGTTATCCCCCAGGCTATACACCCCAGCAGTTTGTTAGCATAGGCCACAGCCCTCCTACATTGCTCTGAGTTGTTCATTTTGGCAATCACCACTCCCAAGGTCCTTCTTCCCCGCCGAAACCTGCAGTGTCTCCCCATCCAAGGTGTAGACAAGAGCTGGGTTTCTGGCCTCCAGGTGCAGAACCCTGCACTTCCCAGTATTAAACCTCAGCCTCCAGGTGTGTGACCACCCCTCCAGCATCTCCAGGTCCTCCTGGAGTGCCAACCTCCCCTCCACCCCATCCACCACTGCCCCCAGCTTTGAGTCATCAGCAAATAGGCTCATCTCACTCTTGATATCCCTTCTAATGTCTGAGATATACATGATAAACAGGAGTGGGACCAGCGCCGATCCCTGTGGTACCCTGCTCATGACTTTCTTGGGAGATGAGACCTCCCCCCCAACTATCACCTTCTGATAATGACCTGCCAGCCAGTTCCCTATCCATCTGACCATCTGTGGCCCCACCCCCATTTCCTCCAGCTTCTCCAGCAGTCTGGGATGTGGCATTGAGTCAAATGCCCTGCTGAAGTCTAAAAGGAGGACATCCACTGGTATGCCCAGATCCAGTGCCCTCATCACCCAATCATAGAATTCCACCAGGTTGGTCTGACATGATCTGCCCTTAACAAAGCCATGCTGGCAATCATCCCGGTGGCCCTGTGTGCTTAGAAACCCCTCCAGCCTCTCCTTTATGATGCCCTCCATCACTTTGCCCACCACCGATGTCAGGCTTACTGGCCTGTAATTTCCTGGCTCCTCTCGTGAGCCGCCCTTGTGTAATGGCATGATATGGGCCATCCTCCAGTCCTGTGGCACCCAACCAGACTGGAGGAAGGAGTTGTAGAGGTCCGTCAGAGGTGTGGTCAGGGTATCAGCCAACTCCCTAAGCACCCTGGGATGGATACCATCTGGGCCCGGTGCCTTCTCCACTCTTAGGGCCTTGAGGGCTTCCCTCACCCTCCCAGTGGGGATCTCAAAGTCTATGCCCCCCCATCTGCTAATGCTGGTCCCTTATGGGCGTTCCTCACCTTCTCTGCGTGGATCTCAAGGCCCATTGCCCCTCCCATCTGCCAGTCCCTCACTCCCCTCCCCATGCGGTGCCACCCCCCATCTCCCCCAGTGAAGACCATGGCAAAAAATTCATTTAGTACCTCTGCCTGCTCCCCTGCCTCCTCCGTCCATCCACTCCCTGCCCTCAGCCTCCTAACATGCCCCTTCCCTTTTCTTCTTTCTCTGATATACCTGAAGAACCCTTTGTCACCCCTTCTAATCCCCTGAGACAAACTTCACTCCATTCTCACCTTAGCTGACCTCACCACCCTGGTGACCTTCCGGGCCATCCTATCATATTCTCCCTTGTCTATCACACCCCGAGAATGCCTGTATCTGCTATAAGCAGCTTTTTTATCCCTTACCGCAACCTGAACTTCCTTATTCCACCAACTTGGCCTCCTTGCTCTGCCCCACTTCTGTTGCTCCTTCATGCAGGCCTGGGTAGTTTCCAGGAGCCCCTTTTTAATAACTTCCCACTGTCTCTCAGTGTCCATACCCTTCCCTATCCCATCTAAGTAGTCCTTAGGGATCCGCTCCATACCCTCAAAATCCACCCCACTAAAGTCAACTACCTTTGTCTTTGAGTGATCTACCCCCCCGATCCAGGGAAAACCAGACCATGGCATGATCACTCCCCGCCAGTGGGTCCCCAGCCACAAGGTCACTGATGAGCTCACCATCTGCCAGGACCACATCCAGGATGAGACCCTCTCTCATTGGGACAGTTACCAGCTGGGCCAGAAATGCATCCTGAAAGACATCCAGCAGCCACTGCTCCCTGGTTGATGAGGACGCCATAGTACCCTAGTCTGCTCCTGGCATATTCAGGTCCCCCAGCACTACTGTATTGCCCCCTCCCATGCCACAGTGGTCCCTAAGGTTTGCAATCAGGTCTATCTCCAGGTCTTCCCCCTACCCAGGTGGCCTATGTACCACCCCCAACTTCACCCTCCTGCCTCGTGGAGCCTGCAAGGTGGCCCATAGAGCCTCCACCCCCCTGCTTCCTCAACCTTGCATACCCCTTTCCCATCCCTAATGATAAGAGCCACACCTCCTTCCCTACCCATCACCCTATCCCTCCTGAATGTGGTGTATCCAGCTAGGTTTAGGTCCCAGTCATGCCCAGGGGTGGCCCAAGTTTCAGTGACAGCCACCACATCCACACACCCCCAGCAACAGCGCCAATAGCTCGGGCATCTTGTTCCCCATGCTCCTAGTATTAATCAGGACCACCCTCCATTGCTTCCCCATACTCCCCCATCCCTTGCCCTGAGGGCCTCCAGTTTTCTGCCTACAAGCTCCATCTCCTGCACTATTGGGTGCTCCTGTTCTGTACCCCCCCTCTGGGGAGAAGGCCAGGGCTATCCTCTTTGGGCTGCCAGGGAGCCCCAGCCTTCCCCCACTCACAGGTTTAAACCCCACCTAGATTGAATGAAAACCACCAGTCTATGCTTCAAGACCTCTTGCCCTTTTGAGCTGAGGGGGAGCCTGTCCCTAGCATACAGATCCTTGTCCTCCCAGGTTGTACCCCAGTCCCCCACCACCCATACCCCTTGCCGTTGCACCATTCACTCAACCATAAATTTACTTCCCTTATCTTCTGCTTATTCCTCACATTGGCCCTAGGTACCAGTAGGATCTCCGAGAAGGAGATTGAGCACCCAATGTCCTGACATACCCTGGCGAGCTCCCAGAACCTAGCCTGGATCTCCAACACACTGTTCCCTCTATATCATTTGTACCCAGGTGCACTAATATATCAGGAGTTCCCCCACACTCTTTTGCCAGAGCATAGACCAGATGCTTGGCCTTGTGCACCATCATGCCAGATATACTCTTGCTCCTGACCCCACTGGTTGTCTCCCCCCCACCTGATCCCCCAATCATGGAGTTGCCCAAGAGGAGCACTCTTACTGCCTCCCTCCTTCCCTTCCCCAGGCCCACTCCCTACCCCAGCTGCTCCCCCCTGCCCTGTCAGCTATTCCATCTACTCTCCTCACCCGTGTACCACCTTCCATTCTGTCTCCTCCTCTCCAGCTCTTTTTCCTCATAGGCATGACCTCCTAAGCCACTTCCCTTACCCCTACAGCACCCAGGTCCAGCTCCATGTTGCCCCCAGTGACAAGGGTCCCCACTGCCCCACTGGGGTATGCATTAGCCCCCCACCCCACCCTTCTCCATGCTACTCCCCCTCTCCCCACCACTGTGTATTTCTCTGCCACCTCGTATCCTCCTTTCATCCCCCAGTTGGTCCCCCACTCACCCTTTCCAGGCCCTCCCTCCAGGCTCTCTCTTCTTTCCTATCCCCCATCTCCTCCCTTACCTGGTGTCCTGACTCCCAGCCCTCCCCATCCTCCGGTTCTCCCAGATCCTCTGACACCTCCTACCCCTGATGAGTCCCTTGTGCAGGGAAGTAACACCGCTGCTCCTGTCTGCTGAGCTTTCCACCACTTCCAGCACACCTGCCCCCTCTGGAGCCTCTGCCATCCCAGAAAACACCCCTCCTTCTCATTTAACTGCCCAAGGGGTGCAAATCTATTGTCATGTTTTACACACAATGTCTTGAACCTGCCTGTTGCCCCCCCATCAGCCCTCCTGTGCTTATCCCCCTTCCCTGGTCTTCCAGTGACCTGCCAGGTCCCCTGGTCCTTAATTTGCTCAGGACCACTCCCCCATACCCACTGGGGTCCCCTCCATCCTGTAGGGCCCACCCTGCCACTTCCCTTTTTGGTAGCGCAGCCCCATGAGCTCATGCCTTTTCTCTCCTGGAAGCTCCCCCCCTTTTGGGTACCACCCCTGAACTCACTACCACCTCACCATTCTTTCCTCTTCCACCCACCCCCACAGAAAGGTCATCATCCTTCTCCCCCCAGCCATACCCAATGCCCACTTAAACCAATTTACCTCCTCCTTGAGTTGTGCCAACTGCTGGCACACCATGCAACCCTCCATCCTCCATCCCAAGGCTAGTACCATGGCTGACCCACACCCTACACACCCCACCACCATTCCAAAGATGCCAGCCCTCATTACCTGTGGGCCTTGCCTCATACCAGTCCCCAACCAATACTGTTTTTCCCTCCAGGTCGGTTGCCCCATCCCCTATCCCTATGTATCCTAGCCATGCCAGAGCACTTCAGGCCCCCCCACCAATGCCCCCTATGCCAGCTACCTAGTTTAAAATGTCCCACCAAAGTATATACAAAAAGTATATTCAAAATATTCAAAAACCCTCCAAAGTATATTCAAAAACCCTCCATAAAACCCAAGGATGCCCCTTCAAGGTATGCCAGAAAAATTCCCCAAACAACCCACCATACAGCAAGAAAAAAAGGCCCCTAAATAACCCTTCCCCAACACTGGCTGTACCAAAGCAAGCAACCACACCCACAGAGCTTTCCTCCTCCCTGAGCCCAGGCCACAGCCCCTTAGCTAGCCCCTCCATCTGTGCCCATTGAATAGAGGTCAGAGCCAGGGTGGGCAGGTGGGAAACAAGTCTCTCCCAAGATACAGTCACTGCAGCTCCTCCCAGACTTGTGTGCAGCTGATCGCAGCCTTTCCTGAAAATTGAAAATCCCGTGCCATCGCCCGATTGGCTCTTCCTCCCCTTGGCACTTTCTCATGCCCTGGCCTGCTCCATTGCAACTGGGAAGTATCCTGCTGCTCAGTGCCCCCACTGGCCCTGGCCCACTTCCCTTGTGGTCGGGTAGGATTTGTTGTCCCGTAGTTCCCAGTGGCCCTGACCCACTTCCTTGCAGCTGGGAGGATCTTCTTGTGGCCCCTACAGCCACCACTGGTCTACCTCTGCCTCATCTGGCTGTCTTTTTAAAGCCTGCACCCCCTCAGCTGATTGGTGCAAATTTAAAGTCTCTCCCAAGACACAGTCACTGCAGCTCCTCCTGGACTTGTGTGTGTCCGATCGTGGCCTTTCCTGAAAATTGAAAATTCTGCACTATCGCCCAGTTGGCTCTTCATCCCCTCGGTGCTCTCTCTGGCCCTGGCCCGCTCCCTCCTCCACCACATGCTATGCCATTTAATAAAAATATAGCACTGTTCAATTCTATTCAAAGATAAAAATGGATATTAATAGCGCTTCATTGATGCTTACAAATTACATAGAGGGAAAAGAAGAGCAACAATTCAGAATTCAAGACCAGAAAAGACCTTAGTGGTATTTACAATTCTATCTATAGTCCTTATGTAGGTGTAGTTTTTTGCTTTCTATTATTTTGAGAAAGGAGGCCACAGGGACCAATATGCTCTCTGTTCCTGCTTTTAATAAATATGTAATTAAATGTTTTGGTTCATATTCTAGAAGAAATTGTTTCCTTGGTTCATGGCCAAACTGAAGTCCACACTGTACAGCAGGGACAAATTCTGGAAAAAGGTGCGGAAATCAAAGCTTCCTTCTGACTGGACTGCCTTCAGGTCAACCAGGAATCTATATACGAAGCTTACCAGAACTGAAAAGGCTAACTATTACCGTACAATGTTGGACTTCTCCACCATGTGCCCTGCCAAGTTCTGGAAAATCCTTAAAGGTATTGAAGGGCAAGCATCTTCTAGTTCCCTCCCCCAAAAAATATTGCAAGATGGCTCCTCCATTACCGACAAAGCTAGGATCCTAGACCTCCTAAATAACCACTTTGCCACTGCAGGGATGGCCTTCAACTCATCACCGGCCAGCAACCTCCGAACCCAGCTCGCAACCCAGGCCCCAACTAACTTGGACCCTATTCACTGTACCCCTGCCATGGGTTTCTCCTTTCAGCCTGTTACACTCAAAGAAGTGGAGGACCTTCTCCTACAGTTGGATACCAGAAAAAGCACGGGAGTGGATCTCATTGGATTGCACTTTTTAAAGCTCAGCCATCAAGTCTTGGCAGTACCAATCACACACCTCTTCAACTTGTCCCTTGGTTTGGGTGAACTCCCGTCAATCTGGAAGACTGCTCAAGTCATACCTCTTTTCAAATCAGGAGATCCAAGGACCTCAATAATTACAGACCGATTTCCTTACTTCCCATCCTCTCTAAACTGCTGGAGAGAATGGTCAATACTCAACTCAGGAATTACCTTGACTCTTCCAACCTGCTTAATCCAGTAAAATCTGGCTTCAGACCTTGCCACAGTATAATTTCACCACTTGCAAAGGTAACAAACGACTGGCAGAGAGCCCTTGACATAAAGAACCACGTGTGCACAGTCTTTCTTGATTTAAGTAAGGCATTCAATACCATGGACCAAGACTTACTTTTGGATACTCTTTTCAATATCGGACTGGACAAACTATCCTTGAAATGGTTCTCTTGTTAGCTGACCAATTGCATGCAGCAAGTCAAAGCACGAGAACAGCAAGAGGAAGGAGGTGCTGTTAGAACTATACTACTCTACTGGACTAAAGAACTAGAACTCTATTACTGGGAACTTCAATTTTGGATAAAAAGAAACAAAAAAAAAGAGTGTGTTTGTCTGAATTGGGTGAAGTAATTGTTATCTGTGCAATTAGCTAGGTGAAGAAAAAGAAACTGTGAATTGGGGTGAATGAATTGTTGTCTGTGCAGTTAGCTAGGTGAAGAAACAAACTGTTAATTGGGGGAGTGGCTTAGAGAGAAGAAAGCCAGGTGTTTGCATTTAAAAACTGACCTAGATAGCTTGCAGCAGAGAACAGCAAGAGGAAGGAGGTGCTGTTAGAACTATACTACTCTACTGGGACTATATTGCCATCTCTACCTCCCCTCCACCCCCCACCCTTTGCCGGTTCTACTTTTATAGGCACAGGATTTGACTAACAACAGGAACTTCCTGTTTGGGAAAAGGAAGGGAGTGATCACAGAGGCAAAAAAGAATCACCATCCTAGAAGGCAAAGAGTAGCTCTTCATCAACCCCTAGCTGCTGAAAGTCTGACTCTGAGCAAGTAAGAAGGAGACTTCTGAGGAATATAAGAACTTACTGTCCCAGAACAGGAAGATCAGGAGCTTTAAGTGCACGTAGGCAGACGGAATGTAGGGGAAAAAAAATATATATATAAAAAAAAAATAAAATAAACAGAGAGAGGAAAGAGTAAGTATACAAAACAACAGTTAAGAGACCACAAATAAAGACATGATGGGAGTGATGCAGTGCCATGGCTGTGGAGCAGCAGTCTTCTGAGAGATGTTCTGGAGGATGCGGTGTTGTCTCATCTGCAGACACCTCTCTGGGCTGAGGGAGGAGGGTGCTCATCTCCAGGCTGAGTTGGCATGGATTCTGGGGACCTCCTTTCCCACCCAGGGACCACCAGAGCCACCACTGCTGCCTCAGAGTTTGCCAAGAAAGAGGAGCAGTTGGACCACAATGGGCTCAGGGAGGGTGAGGGTGGTGGAACAGAGGCACATCCCTCCAGGTGTACCTCACCTCAATTCATATGCCATTCTGGCAGAGTGTGGTTCCTCTATGGAGGCACCCAGAGTGGAGACCAAGAAGGATGCTGGGAGCCTCCACAAAGGAGACCCACAGGAGGGTGGCATGGGACCCCACAGGGGAAGGAAACAATTCCTAGTGGAGGACTCCATTATTAGGAGGGTAGAACTGGGGGCAGGAGAGGAGAGGGAGGTAAGGTGCCTGCCTGACTGGCACCATGGCTTGGTGGGACAGGGAGTGAATCCTCAGGATCACGGGAGCAGTTGCACAGGGGTGGGAGCTGGATGTCATTGTCCACCTAGGAACAAATGACCTGGCTGGGAAAGAGATTGGAGCAGTGCAGGAGGGGTTTGTGGAGTTGAGGAGGGGTCTTAGACAAGTAGCATGCATGGTAACCTTCTCAGAGGCGCTGCCTGTCTATGGTATGGGTGAGACTAGGGTACTCCACACCATGGGATTCAATCAATGGTTGAAAAACTGGTGCAGAGCTCAGGGTTACAGCTTCATTGGGGACTGGGGCTCCACCTGGAGGGATACAGTCCTATACTGGTGCGATGGTCTGCATCTGTCCAGGAGGGGAACCAGGATCCTAGGTGATAAGTTTAAATGCTTCATTGGCAAACATTTAAACTAGCCAAGGGGGGGGCACTGAAAAGGAGAAGGGAAATCCTAGTCCCCACCCTAAAAATCAGGATAGTTAGTGAGGTAAACACCAAGATAGAGCAGTCGATAGGGAGAAGAGCAGGGGTAAATGGAGAAAAAGACAAAGGTGGTAAGGACAGGGATGGGGCAAAAAGAGATAAGGCCATCAAAAAATAGAGGGTAATGCTTACCAATGCCAATAGTCTAGGTAATGAGCTCCCTGAACTGGTGGCCTTGATAGAAGAGGGATGCCTGTGTAATGTGGCAGTCACAGAAACATGGTACACAGAGAACCATGACTGGGATGTCAACATACCAGGGTACACAATTTACAGAAGGGACAGGGAGGGTAGAAGAGGAGGAGGAGTAGCTCTCCATGTAAGGGAAGGGATCAAAGCAATGGAACTAAAGGGTAAACAGGGAGGAGAAGAGGCACTGTGGGTCACCCTGGAGACTGGAAATGGCAATACAATCTCCACAGGGGTTGTATATAGACCCCCGTCTCAGGGGGAGGAAACGGACAAGGAAATGATAGAAGGCATCCTTAGAATGGCAGAGAAAGGGGAGATATTGCTGATGGGAGACCTGAATAGGCCAGATGTTAACTGGAGCACCTTTGCTGCAGCCACATCCAAGAGCAGGGCCATTCTCGATGCCCTACAGGGGGCATGTCTCAGACAGCTAGTGTTGGAACCCACTCAGGAGGGAGCAATCTTAGACCTGGTACTCTCAAATAGGGATGGAGAGAGGATCTCATATCTAGAAGTGGGTAGCCATCTGGGAACAAGTGACCACCAAACAGTATGGTTCACGATAAACTTAGCTGTAGAGTCAAGCCATACAAAAGTGAAGGTACTGGACCTCAGGAGGGCTGATTTTGTCAAAATGGGAAAGTGCCTCAGAAAAGCACTAGCAAACAGGCAAGAAGGTGAGGTGGAGCAACAATGGGGAAACATCAAAACTGCTATCACAGAGGCAACAAGCCTTTGTGTGAAGCTAATAAACAAATCAAAATGAAAGAAAAAACCACTATGGTTCTCAAAAGAAGTAGCAGGGAAGGTTAGGGAGAAAAAGATAGCATTCAGGAAGTATAAGGAAACACAGAAGGAGCAGGACAGCGAACTGTACTAGTTAAAGCAGAAGGAAGTGGGGAAGGCAGTCAGAATAGCAAAGGCCCAAACCAAGGAAAAGATAGCCAACTCGGTTAAGAAGGGGGATAAAACCTTATATAGGTACATTAGGGAGCAAAGAAAGACTAAGGCAGGGATACTGAGGCTGAATAAAGAGGAGGGTGGTTGGGCAGAGAGGAACAGTGAAAAAGCAGGGATACTGAACAAATACTTCTGCTCAATATTCACAAAGGAAGAGGAGGGGGAGGTACCTAATCCAGTCAATAGAAGCACTCTGGATAGGGGGTTGATATCAGTCCTTTCACAAAAGAAAGGGTTCTGAAAGAACTCCTAAAACTGAAGTTGGATAAAGCAATAGGGCCTGATGGGATTCACCCCAGAATTCTAAAAGAACTAAGGGGAGAACTAGTAACACCACTGACTACCCTTTTAACAAATCATGGGAGGATGGTGTGGTACCTGAGGACTGGAGGAGGATGGATGTGATTCCCCTTCACAAAAGTGGGAGCAAGACAGAGACAGGAAATTATAGACCTGTCAGTTTGACCTCAGTTGTACAGAAAATAATGGAATCACTTCTGAAGGAAAGAACTGTTGAGTACCTAGAGGCCAATGGGGCACAGGACCCAAGGCAGCATGGATTCACAGTAGGAAGGTCATGTCAGATGAATCTGATCGATTTCTTTGACTGGGTGACCAAAGTAGTAGACCAGGGAGGGGCGGTGGACATGGCCTACCTAGACTTTAGCAAGGCATTTGACACAGTCCCACACAAATGATTAATAAACAAATTAGCCAGCATGGGAGTGGGTCCCAGGGAGGTAGCCTGGGTAAAATATTGGCTGGACAACAGGACACAGAGGGTAATAGTAAATAGAGTCCACAGTGAAGAAAGGGGGGTTACTAGTGGGGTACTGCAGGGTTCAGTACTGGGTCCGGTCCTTTTTAATATCTTTATAAGTGACATTGCAGAGGGACTGGAAGGAAAAGTATGTCTCTTTGCAGACGACACAAAGATCTGCAACAGGGTTGATACACAAGGGGGGTGGAAAGGATGAGAAGGGACTTGGCAAGGTTGGAGGAATGGTCAAATGTATGGCAGCTTAGATTGCAAAGTAATGCACCTGGGAAACAAAAACCCAGGAGAAGAGTACACAGTGGGGGGTGAGATACTGACAACAACAAAAATGGAAAGGGACCTGGGGGTAGTTATAGCAGATGACCTATAGGTGGGCAAGCAATGTGAGAAGGCAGTAAGGAGGGCTGGGGGGATACTGGGATGCATAGGGAGAGGCATCACCAGTAGAAAACAGGAAGTTGTTATCCCTCTGTACAGGCAGTTGGTGAGACCACATCTGGAGTACTGCATGCAGTTCTGGAGACCCCATCTCTGCAAAGACATAGACACGGTGGAGGCTGTCCAGAAGAGGGCAACCAAAATGGTACAGGGTCTGCACCAGAAGACATATGAAAAAGGACTAAAGGAGGTTAATATGTATAGCCTTGAGGAAAGGGGGGGACATGATAGAAACTTTCAGGTACCTCAAGGGAATCAACAAAGTCCAAGAGGGTAGCATCTTTCAGAAAAAGAGATGTGCAAGAACAAGGGGGCACAATTTGAAGATAGAGGTGGGATGGCTCAGAGGTAATGTGAGGAAATATTTTTTCACTGGGAGGGTTGTAGATGCATGGAACAGGCTTCCAGAGGAGGTCGTGGAGTCAAAACAGTGGGGGAGTTCAAGAATGCATGGAACAGACATAAAGCAAATCTAGTGGGGGGTAGGAGGAAGTTGGCTGTTGGTTAACTAGGATCTGCAGCTTATCCATTAGGTAGGGAAATGGGCAGACTAAGAGGGCCAAACAGTCCTTATCTGCCATCAAATTCTATGTAGTCGTTCGGATGAGATATTAAACTGAGGTCCCATCTGCCTGGATTGGTGGTAGTTCAGGTGGATGTTAACGATCCCATGGCACTTATTGAAAAGAGCAGGGGAATTTCCCCAGTGTCCTGGCCAAATTTCCTTCATTCACTAAAAATACCACCAACAGAGTAATCTGGTTCAAGGTCAGTTGGCATTCATCTGTATCCCCCCCCTCCGGGTCGTGCCTGAAAATAGGCAGGATTTGTCTAGTGCACTTACCCAGTCAACAAAAACTAAATAAATAAAAATAAATAAAATAAAAAATAAATGTTTCTATGTTTCAGTAGGAGATCTTTCTCCACTGAAACTGATTATCAGAGGAGTGCCGCAGAGCTCCATTTTGGGACCACTGCTGTTCACACTATTCATTAACAATATTGACTATGGAATCAAATCATCCAACATCCATCTATTCGCGGATGACACAATCCTCAACATTGCCAGGCCTACCCCTGAGATTGCCTGTATGGACCTCCAATCAGATTTCAATCTACTACAATGAAACCTTCTTAACCAAAAACTACTCCTAAATGGCAAAAAAACTACGGCCGTGCTCTTGTCACCATTCACTATGGCCTCAAATCCCTCCATGTCTGGCCCAGTGCCACCTATTAACAAATTACTAGGTGAATCACTGGATTATGTAACAAAATTCAAATATCTAGGGGTGTGGATCGACAACAGACTTTCCTTCATCGAGCATGTAGAGGAACTCTCAAAGAAACTGAAGCAAAGGCTTGGCCTATTTTATTGAATTAAACATCTGCTTACCCAAGAGGCTGAGAAGAGGCTGGTACAAACCACCTTCCTAGCACTCTTGGACTACACTGACTTCCTCTATGGTCAAGTTCCAGGGTCAGCCCTAGCAAAGCTTGATATTCTGTACCACAGTGCCCTACGATTCATCTCTGGTGCAGCCTACACCATGCATCATTGTGTACTTTATTCCCTGGTGGGTTGGTCATCCCTTATGTCCAGGAGACAAAGGAATGCTATTCTTTGGACCTACAGAGCAATTATCAAGAAGCTTCCCCTTTATATCTCTGATTGCCTGCCCTTCGGCACCTTAGGTAATTATGCCCTGAGAAGTTATTCTTACTGTGACGATAGCCGTCTGCTTGTTATTATTTGTATTATATTTTTGATATAAATATATGTTTTAGACTTCTGCTTAGAAAACAGGCCAAGCAGAAAAGCATCATGGAACATGGGATTTCAACAGAAAAAAAAAGATCCTGTCCTTTTCCCTGACCTAGTGGATAAACTAATTAAGAGCTTCCTTCTGACACCTACCTGTCAGAAGCCTGTAGTAGTAGCTATACACCAGGTTGTAACAGGTTGTAAAACAATTACTGCTTTGAACCCAGGAAACTCACCATAACAGATTGCATTTTACAACCTATCAGGAGGAAAGCAAACTCTGACAGTTACCTGTAACAATCTTCACATAGCTAAGAGAAGTGTCTTTCAGGATGTTCTTCTGAAGATCAAAGGGACAATTCTGACCTGTCATAATTCATGCCCTGTGGCTCACTAATTAAAAAAGTGTATCTATTTTTTTAAGTGGGATGTTTAGCAATGTGCAGAGGCTTGTGACTAATTCAGTATGCAGGAATGAAAGTGACCTCACAACCAGCATCACAACAGAGCTGTGACCTCACAAGCTGGGTGAGACCTTTTTCCCCTCATGATAGTGTCAAGTTGCTGCGGGAACACTGCATACTTGTGTTTGGACTTTCAAGAGACACTTGTGTGCTATACTCTTAAGAAGCACTTCTACCAAAATTAGATAATTTCAGCACCACTATTTACCAACTGAAACTAGGGTAGGATCAGTTACTCAGTAAAAAGGCATTTGGTTTTTTAATTTCCATTTCTTTTATTTGACTTTACCATTAATGTTATATGTTCTGTGTTTTGTATTTTATTTACTATTTTTAATTCTAGTAAACTTGGTTTTCCTTGAAATCCTGCCTGAGCCATTTTCTCATTTTGAGTGTGAATGCTGCGACAGTGTTGATAATTGTGACAGAACTGTTAACTAGCTTATAGTGTGCCACCATATGCAGCAAAGTAAGAAAGTACCTAGGTCTCAATTGAGTCAAAAGGGGGATTGTGAACCAGGCTGTGTGCCTGCCGGGTTAAGTATTGCACTGCTTTCCCCGAAGAAGGTGTAATATTTGTACCTGTTACCTGGGCATGCTAGCGAAAAAGGGCTCATATTTGGCCCCAGGACTCAAGACTGGTAGTTGATCAGACCCAAAACAGACAGGAGGGTGTCCCTGTTTGTCTCCTGTTCACATATTGCACTTCAAGGTTGGGCACTGTGGGAGCAGAGGGCTTGACCCCTGGAGTGTGTTTGTGACACTTACATCTCACTTTCTGTACCAAAAGTCAAATCCCGTTTTGGTAGAGCTTCCTTCAGCTACGTGCTGCCCCAGTTATGGAATAAAATTCAAAAAATCTTAAAAACTGGCTAGCCCAATTAATCTTGCAGAGTTCAAAATGCTTTACGCAAGATCCTTCACTGAGCCCTGTAAATGTTTTTCCTGATGCCAGTAGGACTGACGTCACTACAGTAATACCATTGGCACTCAGCTCTCCTCCTACCTTTCATCCCTCCCTTTACTTTTTTTCTATGCACCCTCATACATTTCAGTCCCTTTTCCCAGCAGGTTGTTCTCAGTACTTGCCAACATTGTATATAATAAATAATTGTTATTTTTATATGAGAGCCTATTGTATATTTTTTTTCTATAATTTGGTGTCTTCTGAGTTGTTTTATCACTCAGTGCTTTGAACTTACCCAGGATGACCTTGTTATATTGTTGTACTGACAATGTGTTCCTGTTATTCTGTTTTATTGCTTATGTGTATTCACCCAGGCCCACCTTGCAAATGAGCTTGCTCAATGGTGTTCCACCTGGTTAAATAAATAAATAAAGATAAAGATTGATTCCAAGGAGCCCAATATATTCCCCAGGTATTGTTTTCTGTAAGTATTGTACAGAGGGCAAAGAATAACTAAATGGACTAAATCTTCTTGACCAAGTCCACAATTACAACAGATCTCTGTTTCCACTTTATTTTAATTATATTGATTCCATTTCCACTGACTCGTAAAATATTTGAATCTAAATCATGTGAATAATTGCCTAAGACTAGTGTTAGTTAAAAGCTGTAGATATCATTCCATTTTGTGGTCTCTTTTATTTTTCTTTAACCAATTACATACCTTGTATTGTTTGCATAATTCCAGGTCTTTCTGGACATAAACATCCCTTGTCCTATTTTTTTATTTCTGTTGTTATTTGTTCCAGGGGGTATCTAAGACTATCTGCTATGCATGACAATAACCCATGGGGTTTAATGATTCTTTCCACTATGTGAGTAGTTGGAGACAAGATATTCTGGTTCATATAAGTTATGGCTTCCTCTAAGCAAATCCTTGGTAGACTATGTTTACTCATATTAAATACTTTAAGCCAGGAAGTTGTTATTTTTTGGGTAATTTGGCACTCAGTGGGTACCTGCCCTAATTCCACCCTGACAAAGACTGATGGTGCACTCCTTGGGAGTCCCAGTAGTCTTTTATTTAATTTATTTAGACATGGCTCAGTTTGTTTTGGCCTGAATACCCCATATCTCTGCCTCATATAGTAGTTGACTTCTAATCTTGGCATTTATAACTTTTATATTTTCCTGTACTGATTTACCTCCACATCTATATGAAAATGTGTTCATTATTAACTTTTTAACCATATTTTCAATTTCTTTTATGTGTTTTCTCCATGTTCCTTCCTGAGAAAAGATTATACCCAAATAACAACATTCCCTTACCACCTCTAATTTATTCTTATTTATTATGTATTTGTAATTTTTGTTGTTATTCCCCTCAAATACTAATACTTTAGTTTTATTATAATTCACATGTGAATCTGCCTGATCACATTCAGATTGAAGCTTCTCCAGCATTCTCTTCATACCCACAAAGCTGATCGATAACAGGGCAACATCTTCTGCATAAGCCAAGTATGGGCATGGCCTATCCCCTAACTTTGGCATATGAAATTCAGAATTATATAAGGTTCTATGCACAATGTCCACAAAAATATTAAATTATATTGGTGATAGCATACATCCCTGTTTGACTCCAATATTGAACTCAAAGCATTTATGAAAATCCCCTCTATTGTTATAGCTAACACTCATGTAATTATTTTGATACAGTACTTTAATAATATCCAATAATGAGTGTTCCATTCTTTTTTCCCCTAGCCTTTCCCATAACATTCCTCTATTAACTCTTCCAAATGCAGACCTTAAATCTATAATGGTACAGTATATTTTTTGTCTTTTGACTGTTTTATACTTATAAACCAGATGTGCCAAAGTAAAACATTGATCTACTGTTGTATAGCTGACCTTAAAACCAGCCTGGGCCTCGTCTAATATACCCTTGTTATTTAGCCAGTCTGTTATTCTATTATTAAGTATTTTTGTAAATATTTTAGCTGTGCTATCAATTAAACTTACTGGTCTATAACATCCGGGGTCATTTCTCACATCCTTTTTATAGACTGGTACAATTATATTAAGTTTCCAACTATCTGGCACATTTCCATTTTCCCAGATGTAATTAAAAAGTTTTAACAAGGCAGGTATCCAAAAGGCCCTAACTTTCCATATTACATCTATTGGCACTCCATCAGGTCCAGGGGCCTTATGGCTATGAAATGAATCCAGTGATTGTTCTAATTCAAAAGCTGTTATTTGTGTATCTGTATTTAACCATGTTTTGGCTGCATAATGACCAGCCAATACTTCAAGGTAATTGTCTTCTTCCCTATAAAACATTTTTTAAAGTGATTTATCCAAACCTCTGCTTCAATTTGGACCTCTAATTCATTTTTACTTTTATTTATACCTTTATTTACTAAACTCCAAATTTTTTTGGAGTCCTTTGTCCATATGGCTTTTTCCAAGTCTGTCCATAGTTGTTGAATATACCTATTTTTATTTTCTTTCATTATTTTCCTATACTTGTTCCGTAATTTACTCATAATTCTATTATTAGTCATATCTGAATTCTGTTTTAGCACTCTTAGTTATCTATGTAGTGCCTTTTGGCTTTTTGGCAAGCATCATTATACCATATGTACACTTCCTTATCACTAATATTTATTTATTTTGTTATTATACCCAAAATTGTCCCCAATATTGAGCTGAAAGCTATAAGTAATGATTCATCTTCCCTCCTTTAATTACAATTATGTAACTCTGTTAGGATCCCTTTACTATCCAGAGCTCAAAAAAGTTATGTCCCTCTACAGCCCTCCATCCTATACAGTTCTTTTTCTTTATCTCAAGGGGTGCAGTACACATAATGTTATTACAGTTCCCTGTTACACTTATTTTTAGTTCTAACGCCGAATGTTGCTGTTCTGGTTTAAGTATCACTTCTAGTCTTTGGCAGCATGGAATCACGTACATGTTTACCCAGATATAATCAAAAATTGAAGAACCATTACCCCCATGTAGGTAACATTTCCCTCTATATTACCCAGTTTTCTACGATTTAATAATGTAAACTTTTTGTCCATAAGTACTCTATGAATTTCTATGCCCTTGTTATTTACACTTTGATCTTTTGACTTCCTATCATTGAAGATGGTTACTATCTCTCCCTCAGAAATAAAACTAGAAATATTTTCAGATGCCCCCTGCAGGTTACCAACTCTTACATTCATATCACCCACTTATGATTTTGCTAGTAGGGTAATCTTGTTGTAAAGTATCTATTAAATACTCAAGATGGTTTATCCATTCCTTATCTCTATAGATACTTTTTTCTGGCTGCACATAGATGTTTATCAAAAAGAGAATATCTTTGCTTTTATTTGTAATTTTGCTCTGTTTTTGAGATACTATTTAATTTGCATAGAGTAGCTAGACCCCCTATACTTCTGCCATACTTTTTCCCTTTCCTGGTGCTTTTCTAGTACATTTTATAACTATTTAGATAAGTTGTTCCAGTCATCCAAGATTCCTGGATGCAAATATAATCAAACTTTTGTAAATACTGGCTTACTTCTGGATCTCCTAGTTTATCACCTAGTCCTGAGGCATTCAAGGATAAAAACAAAGCTGCATTTTCACTTGTATTATTTACCTTACGATTTATCATTTTACCTTTATTGGCAAGAATCTGTTTGCCATTGGATCCCTGTGGCCTCCCATCTATTGCACCAGATATTAATGGGCACTGAACATTTTTAGCCAAAATTTCATGTCTGTTGGAGGTCTGAATTATTGATTCCCATCGTACACTTTTTTCCTCACTTAAATTAAAGGTTTTGTCCCTCTTCCTTATAGGATCCTTTTCTATATAGAAGAATATGCTTAGCTCATCTAAAACTCTTTAACTTCCAATAACTCTAATAACCTTCCCTGCTTTACCCACATAGTTATTTGTCCATCCTGTTACCATCTAGTTACATTATTAATTTCTTGGTTGCAAACATGTGTATTCAATAATGTATTCAAGGTGTCTGATATAATATCCTTGATGTTTTTTTTTTTTTATTTTCTCTACACTTTTGTGTAAGGCAAATATAGACACCATTATGTTTTGATTGGTTTCCACATTATATAGAATTCTGGGAATCGATCATTGAGTAAAGTTACTTCACCCAATTCCATTCCCAGCTCCCCCAGCTCTTTTTTCTTGTTGGAGATTGCTTTAATTACATAAAATTGATTTAACACCAATAAAACAAGTTCTGAATTTAACATAGGTCTAATTTGGTCTACCACACGTGTGCATCCAATAAGAGTGGTTGAGAGTAATTTCTTAATCATGAAGTCCAAACTTTCAGTTGTTTCCTCAGGCATGCATGTAACTCTATACAGTGGTAAAATATAATCAGAACTTTTAGTTTTCAACAGGAATTTCCCAAACTCCTTATATTGCTCTCTGCTATCCTTCTCCTTTTCTACTTGTACCTTCTTCTCTTATATTAACGGAGAATTATTTTCTCTATCTTTTTGAACTACCTCTTTTTCTGCCCTTGTACTGTTCATACTACCTTTGTTAACATTTTTTATCTTCTTCCCTCTTGTAACTCTTTTTTTCTTGCCCTTTTTTTTGTTTCTGTTTGTGTTATTTTGTTTTGAATATTTTTGTGTTTTTTGCTTAGGGATTTCCGAAGCTCCCTTTTTATTATGTCTCACTATCTCAGATGTCTGTAAATCCTTGCTACATGTATCCATCCCCACACTGGTGTTATCTTCTATTTCTGTTTCTCTTTTTTACTTGTCTCCTATTAATGTCTTGCTGATTTGGTTTTTGTTGTGTTTTATGCCGGTATTTTTGGTTAACTTCTTGTTTCAGTTCTGTGCTAACCCTATTTGACACAGTGCTACTTGTGTTTTTCTCTAACTTGTGACCTACTGAATTCTTCCTATTCCCCTGTTTCCCTCTCTTACTATTTTAGGTGATTTATAGGCTTGCTCTCATGTCTTTCTCTTTTTTCCCATAAATCACCAAATTTACTTTTCCATTCTTCACAGATGCTATCATCCCTTATTTCTGTATGTGGCAGCATAATGCATTCTGAATTATCCATATTTGTGCTATTGACACTATCTGCCAAGAGGTTAGCATTTTCATCCTTAGTGGCAGCATCCTTAGTGTTGTCTAAAGAAGAATTTATCTCTTCAACCTCAGAATGGCCTATATTACTGTAATATAGCTCTGACAACTGGCTTTCTGTTGATTTTACCAATTTTTGCAAGTTTAGTGGCAGATCCCCAGTGCAGCCTGTAAGCACCTACATCTGTGTTTGTTGGGACCTAATCTCCCTCACCCCTCTTTCCTGTTCTCAAATCTATCCCCCTTACCATTCAGTACCCCACCAGAAGTTGCTTACTCCTCCTCTGGGGCTATCTTCCTCCCTTTTTGGGGTCTCCACTCTGGAGAACCCCCACATCCTTCCAGGCCATTACCACAGGTGTCTGCTGCTGGCAGCCCCGCCTTGCCAGACTGGCATAGGAATTGTGTAGTGGTACCAGTTGAGGAATGTGCCTCTGACCCATCACCCACAACCTTCCAGAACCCACTGTAGTGCAGCTGTTTCTCCTCCCTGGCATCCTCTAGGGTAACAGCATCTGACTTGGTGGCCCCTGAGTGGGAGAAGAGGTCCCCTGAATCCTAGCCAACTCAGACTTGAGTCTAGTGACTTCCTGCCTCAACCCAAAGAGGTGCACACAGATAGGGCAGCAGCACAGTCTGTAGATGGTCTCGCTGAAAACCGCCACCCCATAATCACTGCACTGCACCACTCCTAGCATTCCCAGCTTCTGTACTCCCTGTGTTACCTAGAAATACTTATGTACCCTTACCCCTGATATGGAGTTCCTAGCTTTCCCTTTTTTGTTTATTGTTATTTGTGTTCCCCCATACCTGGTGTAAATCCCGTTATACTGTTACCCTAGATTGGGTGTTCCTCCTGTTCCCAGCTTTAGGTCTATCTTCTACCTTCTGCTCCACCTAATTTTCCCTTTTTTTTGTGTATTGCTACTTGTGTTCTCCTATACCTGGTGTAATTCCCGTTATACTGATTATCACAGGCTCACCCCTAGGCACATCTAGATCCCCTACTCCCAGGAGACCCCCCCTTTGAGGAATCCTGTGACTTTGACTGTCAAGAAGGAGAGCTTCCCTCCTTCTATCCAAGGAGCCTTTTTTTCTAAAATTTGGTAGTTAGTAGTCAAGCGGGCCTCCTAAAATGAGGCATCAGTCTGAAAAAAACTTTTCCCTTAAAATGTTATACCACACAAATCAGACCCAGGAAGAGTCGATAAGAAAATCATAAAACGTTTATTTTTTTATACTTCTTTTATTACTTATTTTCACAACACATGTTTAAAACATCACTTCATCATACAGATGCCTTAGCTCCTTAATTCAGAAGCATCAGGTAACAAATGATTTTTATACAGCATCTAGAAAGTGCAGTTTTCAAGCAAAATATGTAAACAACATACATACAAAATTAAAATTTATAACAATTAAACTTGTCAGCTATTTGTCTCTTTTTTATCCCATAGAATGAATTAAGATCCTGTTTATGGGGTAAAAGTTCTCCTTTACTACTTGTTCCTTCTAGTAAAACTTCAAGAGCATTTTACAATTCCTCTCACTCTTTTTATTTCTTAAGAGGATTTTAAGAGAATGTTTAAATAAGAGATGAATTATTAATTCCTTCCAAAAAAAAGAGAGACAAAAAAAAAAGAATCCTCAACCTCCTTAGTAGGGGTATAGTACATTAATATCCATAGAGTTTTCAAATTTCACCAGCAATCCCAACCTAGGTCATTTGTTCAAGTCCCATCTAGTCCAGCGGTTCTGATATATTGTAGCCCAGTCTTGTAAATTATGCATTAGCTATTCCAAGTGCCATATATAAGTGACAATGTCTTGCCATTCTAGTAAAGTTGGGGGTTTAGGGAGCAGCCATTTCTTAGTAATAGCTTTATAGGCTGCAGCTAAGCATATAGCCCAAAGATATTTGGTGTCTTTATCTTTAAGAGTTTTGGGAGGTACACAAAATAGGAGATTTTGAGGAGACAAAAGTTCTTGAATGGACAATATTCTAGTTATCTGGTGAGTGATTGCTTGCCAGAATGGTTTAATCACTGGACAGTTTACAAATATGTGAGCATGGGAGGCCTCTAGTGCCCACATTGTCCCCAGCAGGTAGAAGAGGCTTCAAGATTGCGCTTTGCCTGAAATAAGGGTACTAGAAAGTACCTTGTATGAACTTTCCAAACATACTCCCTCCAGCTAGGAGACAAAGTTGTGGACCATGTAGATTGCCACACCTTCGTCCAATAAGGCTCTAGAAGGGGGAGCCCAAATCCCTCTCCCATCTCTGTTTTATTAAATCAGTAAGATGGTTCTGGTAAGTATTAAGGAACTGGTATAACAAAGATATGGCATGATCTTTTCCACATACTGTCCATATACGAATAAAGGGACTACAGTCCTCTTCTTGCAATGATCTAGAGTTTTGAGTTTTTATTTGCATGTTAATCCAAACTCTCATCTGTAAATAATATATATAGTCACTGGGAACCCAACCATACCTTGTTTGTGCTTCTGAGAAAGACACTATGTAAGAATTTTGAAGCATTTGCCAAGGCACCACAAAGCCCTTGGTGGCCTGTAGAGCATACCATTTATATTCTAGAGCTGGTGAAAAAGCAGGGTGGTGGTAAATGGCTGTCACTCCACAGAAGGAAGAGTGACCAGTGGGGTACCACAGGGATCAGTGCTGGGACCGGTCATATTCAACATCTTCATCAGTGACATTGCACAGGACCTAGAAGGCAGAATTTCACTGTTCGCTGATGACACAAAGCTCTGTAACAGAGTAGACACACCAGAGGGTGTAGACAGAATGAGAAGGGACCTGTAGAAACTTGAAGAATGGTCAGAGGTTTGGCAGTTGAAATTCAATGCAAAGAAGTGCAAGATAATGCATATGGGGCACAAAAACCCTGGCACAATATATCAGTTGGGGGGTGAGGATATAGCATGCACCAAGCAGGAAAGGGATCTTGGGGTTATCATCTCTGATGACCTCAATGTAGAGAAACAGTGTGACAAGGCAGCAGGTAAAGCAAATAGGATGCTGGGATGCATAGGCAGGGACATCACCAGCAGGAAAAGGGATGTCATAATTCCACTATACAAGACACTAGTGAGGCCCCACCTGGAGTACAGTGTACAGTTCTGGAGACCTTACCTACGTAAGGACATAGACAGGGTAGAGAAGGTTCAGAGGAGGGCAACTAAGATGGTACATGGATTGCATCACAAGTCCTATGAGGACAGGTTGAAGGAACTGAATATGTACTCCCTGGAGGAGAGGAGGGAGAGAGGGGATATGATAGAGACATACAAGTATCTTACAGGGTGTAGGAATACACTATTTTTAAGTGAAAAAGACGTTCCAGGACTAGAGGGCATGGGATGAAGTTGGAGGGAGGACGATTCAGAGGAAACATGAGGAAGAATTTTTTCACAGAATGGGTGGTGGACAAGTGGAACACCCTGCCAGAGGAAGTGGTGGGGGCTGAAACAATCACGGGATTAAAGAATGCATGGGATAGATGTAAAGGAATTCTGGAGGTCAGGGGTAAGGGGCAACAGACTTATAGGAAAACATAAACTGAACAAGCTCAAATGGGCAGACTGGGTGGGCCACAGGCCCTTATCTGCCGACACTGTCTATGTAGGGTTCACAGAGAATCAGCAGTATTTCCAAATGTGGGTAGAGAACCGCTTTTGAGGGTAGGCCTTCCGCCAGCCCTCCAATATTGCTCCTGTACTATTTGGCAAAACTCCTTGGAGTTGTCTCATCGGGGGGGGGGGCAAAGAGGGCCGAAGGCAAGAGGTGATGCAGAGATCTACCAAGATCAATTTGCTTCCAATGTGCCAAGTAATGACTGATTCCCCACAACAGAGCCAGTCGCATTTGGGAGACATTCCAATAATAGTGTAAATTAGGAAGTGCTATTCCTCTAAAGTTTTTTGTGAGCATCAATAGCTGGGACTTAAGACGAGGTTTTTTGCCTTGCCAAAGGAACTTCAAAAATGCTCGTTGCCAGTTTTTCAGGGACTGTAAGGGCACCACACAAGGCACAGATTGAAACAAATATAATAATCTTGGCAGAGCATTCATTTTAAGTGCTTGATTCCTCGCATAAAAGGATAAAGGTATCACTGTCCAGCGATTGAAGTCCGCCTTCAGGGTCTGTATTAGGGGATCATAATTTAGGTTATATAATGATCCAGGTCAGCTGGAATAGCAACTTCTAAATACTGCATTGTTTGGGAATTCCATTTAAATTGAAATTTTTCCTTAATATGTCTTGGAGGGCTATAGTTAAAGGCCAATAGCTCAGTTTCGTTAGTATTTAAGGAATATCCGGCCAAGGCTGAGAATAAAGTTAGCTTTTGAAATAAGTGCAGGATATAATTATTCGGATTTGCTAAATATATCAAAACATCATACGCAAATAATGCTATTTTGTGTTACATACTGGCCAAATTGATACCAGGAAGATTTTTATCTTGTCGAATCATATGGGCCCAAGGTTCAATGTAAAAAGCAAATAGAAGGGGGGACATAGGGCATCCCTGCCTGGTTCCTCTATGTGAATCAAATTTGTGGGACAAATGATCATTGGATCTAATATAAGCTTGGGGGGCCCGATAAAACTTAAATATAGTGTCTACAAACTGATGTGGGATTTTAAAAGTATTCAGTACTTCCCTTAAAAAGGGCCATGAGACCTTATCAAATGCTTTTTCAGCATCCAGACTAAGTAGAAGGGCCAGGGTTTGTACCTTTTGGATATGTTCAATTAGATATATAGTTCTCCTAATATTGTCTTGAGCTTGATGACCTTGAATAAACCCTGATTGGTCCTGCTGAATTAAACCGGGGGCTAATTTAGCTAGTCTGTGGGCTAGTACAGATGCCAAAATTTTGTAGTCAGTATTTAAAATGGAAATAGGGCGATAGGAACCAGGCAGGGAGGAATCCTTCCCAGGTTTTGGGATTACTGAAATAATTGCATATTGCCAGGAGGGAGGGGGGGTCTCGGGGAGGGTTATCTTTTTAAACAAACGGTGTAGTATAGGAGTTATGTCTTGTTTAAAAGCTTTATACAATTCCCCTGGCAGGCCGTCGGTCCCTGGACATTTATTGGATTTAAGATTTTCTATCTCTCCCTCCAGCTCCTTGATCGAAATCGGGGCCAGTATTGTTTCTGTAAGGGTTTTAGAGATGGTTGGGAGGTGTAGGGATTGGAGAAAAGCTCGGATTTTTGCTACAGTAGGTTGTGGTTGGGGTGCTGCATAAAGCTCCGTATAATATTTAACAAATATATTTGATATACCGGCTATGGTATGCTGGGGTGGGTCCTTAGATGAAGGTCTTAACGTGGTGATCATGGCTCTAGCCTGCTGCCTTCTCAACCACCCCACCAAAAATTTCAACGAGTGTGGACCACTTTTGTAGTACCTCTGTCTGAGGAATAACAGATTCTGTTTGACATAGTAATCCAGCAGAGAATTAAGCTCTCATTTCAGTACCTTTAATTGTTTAGTGGCCTCTGTTGATATTTTTAAACGTTGTTGCTCCTCGAGAATTTTTATTTGAGCAAGTAAGGAATTTCTTTTCTGGTCCCTAAGTTTTTTTTTTATGTGCTGAAACAGCGATAAATTTGCCTCTGCAGATGGCCTTGATCGTATCCCAAAGTATAGCAATATCTATTTCTGGCATATCGTTATCTGTTAAAGTTTGTTGAATTGTGTTTTTAGTCTCTTGTATAATTTCCTTATCTCTGAGAAGGAATATGTTTAGCCTCCATATTGTAGACTTCCGAAATTAATCATTTCTGAAACAGAGATATTGTGGGGCATGGTCCGAGAGGACAAAGTCATCCTGCCAAGCTTTGAGTGACATATGGGCATATTCCTGCGAGACCAAAAAGTAATCAATAGAAGAATAGCTCTGATGGGCTTGTGAGAAAAAAGTATGGTGAGTACCAGTACCATTGTGGTATCACCAGGCATCTGCCAAGCCCAGTTCCTTAATCAGTTTTACTACGTTCCTTGCCTGTTTAGGCACTTTTTGATTTTGTATAGCTGGATCATATAGTTGAGATTGGTTCAAATTAAAATCCCCACCACAAACGATTGGCCCCCTGCCCATTGTATTAGTTTCAACAAAATCGACCTGTAAGTTGTAAAGTCGGAGTTTGGTAGAAAATACAATGAGGACATCATAATGAATTTCCTATTTAATTCCCCCTTTAATAGGCCGTACCTTCCTTCTTTGTCGATTATTTGATCAGTGGCTTGAAATGGGACCCCATGTGGTATTAAAATAACAGTTCCCCTTCTTCGTCCACCCTTAAAGGAAGAGGCATAGACCTGACCAAACCCCAAACCCCTCGAACGTTTGGTGTTCAGCTTTAGACAAGTGCGTTTCCTGGAGCTTCAGAATATCCGCACCAGCACACTTAAGCAAAGATAAAATGTTTGAGCACTTTATGGGGTTGGTCAGTCCATGTACATTATACGTGCAACTCATCTTATTGCCTTTGAAGTACATACCATTAAAAGCATCCCATTTCTTTCAAGAAAAATTTATCTCATGCTTCAGGAAATTTTCTTGTACAGTATAGTTATACTCTTATAATTGGAATACCAGGATTACATTAAAACATATTAATTGAAGAGACGCTGACATTAACCATGAAAAACTAGGTGGCGTCAACTGGGCACCTAGCTGAATACCTTGCTTAAACTTCCAAGGTAGGAGGTCCACTATCTCAAGTGACCTCCGTACCCACCTTGATGTTAGACATGGCAGGTTGAAGAGGAAAATACTCCTTCTGGACAGAAGGACCTCTTCCAGGGTCTGTACCAGACTGAACCCTTTAGACATGTTACTGTGTAATATAGTTTACCTTTAAGCCCAAACTGCTCAATACAAATTATTCAAAATAAAAGAGGGGAAATAGTATGTGTTTCAATTAGGCAGTATCCGGGGGGGGGGGGGGCGTAGGCTAGAGATTAGTGTAGGAAACTCAATATTTGTGTATACATTGTTCTCCATAACCCTTTTTCCCACCCAATGTAATTTACTTTTCCAGGCCCTTGTATTAATTCACACATCTTGCAAAAACACAACTGATACTTCAATTACTTAGTTAAGAGCTATGGGCAATCAGTGCTGAGTATGACTCTCCATGGAAATCAATCCTGCAAGCAAGTCTCTTTAAGCCCATAAGCCCTTTGAGCATGTATGAGTAATTTTAAGTTCTACAGGAGCCTAATCATTACTTCCCCGTGGCCCATTATATTGAGTCTAGCCAAGGAAGAAAGGCTATCCTCCACCACAGCCATAGCTACTCACTGTGTAGCATCTAATGGTCTGAGGAGTTGTTTTTTTTAAATGTTTAGCTCAGCCATCCATTTGCACTAGGTCATGATCTGAGATACCAGGAAGCTTTTTAAGTAAATCTCTGAAAAGGGAGAAAGTGTTTGAGGTTGCAGCAATAGTCGGGTTCTTGTTTCTCTTAGCTGGGACAGTCAGCCATGCATCATCTTGATCTCGCCGTTTCTGACCCATTTTCGGTGGCTGTTCTGGTAGTTCAATACCCTTTTTAATCATGGCTTGCTTTGCTTCTAGGAAAGTATTATAAATCTCAGTCCCTTCTTTTCAGAAAACCCGTAGTCTGGAGGGGTATGGTGTTTGTATGCGGAGATTTTCCCTTCGGAGTATCTTTATAAGGGGGGCATATTCCTGTCACTGTTTTTGAATAGTAGGTGGATAGTCCTGATCAAAAAAGAGACGGGATTCTAGGTATCTGTCCTCTCGTTGTTGCCAAGCTCTTTTTAGGATATCCTCCTTGGTTCTGAAGTTGTGAAATTTAATAATGACTGAGCGCGGTCTGGCAGTTGGATTTTTAGGTTTCGGGATTAAGGCACGGTGTGCTCTGTCAATTTTTATTTTATAGTCGGGGGGAAGATTCAGTACATCCCGAAGCATATCCACTAGAAATTCAGACATGTCGCCTTCCTCCGCGCCTTCCATTAGACCATATAAGCGTAGATTGTCCCTCCTGGACCTACTCTCTAGGTCTAAGTACTTCTGCTCTGTAGAAATTGCGTGTAGACAGAGCGCAGAGACCATTCGTCCAATGTGCTGCAGGCCGTCCTCCATTGTACCAATTCGTTCTTCAGCCTCCCATCTATTGCACCAGATATTAATGGGCACTGAACATTTTTAGCCAAAATTTCATATCTGTTGGAGGTCTGAATTATTAATTCCCATCGTACACCTTTTTTCCTCACTTAAATTAAAGGTTTTGTCCTGCTTCCTTATAGGATCCTTTTCTATATAGAAGAATATGCTTAGCTCATCTAAAACTCTTTGTTTAACTTCCAATAACTCTAATAACCTTCCCTGCTTTACCCACATAGTTATTTGTCCATCCTGTTACCATCTAGTTACATTATTAATTTCTTGGTTGCAAACATGTGTATTCAATAATGTATTCAAGGTGTCTGATATAATATCCTTGATGTTTTTTTTTTTTTTTTCTCTACACTTTTGTGTAAGGCAAATATAGACACCATTATGTTTTGATTGGTTGCCACATTATATAGAATTCTGGGACTAGATCACTGAGTAAAGTTATTTCACCCAATTCCATTCCCAGCTCTTTTTTCTTGCTGGAGATTGCTTTAATTACATAAAATTGATTCAACACCAATAAAACAAGTTCTGAATTTAACATAGGTCTAATTTGGTCTACCACACGTGTGCATCCAATAAGAGTGGTTGAGAGTAATTTCTTAATCATGAAGTCCAAACTTTCAGTTGTTTCCTCAGGCATGCATGTAACTCTATACAGTGGTAAAATATAATCAGAAATTTTAGTTTTCAACAGGAATTTCCCAAACTCCTTATATTGCTCTCCGCTATCCTTCTCCTTTTCTACTTGTACCTTCTTCTCTTTTATTACCGGAGAATTATTTTCTCTATCTTTTTGAACTATCTCTTTTTCTGCCCTTGTACTGTTCATACTACCTTTGTTAACATTTTTTATCTTCTTGCCTCTTGTAATTCTTTTTTTCTCCCCTTTTTTTTGTTTCTGTTTGTGTTATTTTGTTTTGAATATTTTTGTGTTTTTTGCTTAGGGATTTCCGAAGCTCCCTTTTTATTATGTCTCACTATCTCAGATGTCTGTAAATCCTTGCTACATGTATCCATCCCCACACTGGTGTTATCTTCTATTTCTGCTTCCCTTTTTTACTTGTCTCCTATTAATGTCTTGCTGATTTGGTTTTTGTTGTGTTTTATGCCGGTATTTTTGGTTAACTTCTTGTTTCAGTTCTGTGCTAACCCTATTTGACACAGTGCTACTTGTGTTTTTTTCTAACTTGTGACCTACTGAATTCTTTCTATTCCCCTGTTTCCACTGCGTCACCTCTCTTACTATTTTAGGTGATTTATATGCTTGCTCTCATGTCTTTTTCCTTTTTCCCCATAAATCACCAAATTTACTTTTCCATTTTCACAGATGCTATCATCCCTTATTTCTGTATGTGGTAGCATAATGCATTCTGAATTATCCATACTTGTGCTATTGACACCATCTGCCAAGAGGTTAGCATTTTCATCCTTAGTGGCAGCCTCCTTAGTGTTGTCTGAAGAAGAATTTATCTCTTCAACCTCAGAATGGCCTATATTACTATAATATAGCTCTGACAACTGGCTTTCTGTTGATTTTACCAATTTTTGCAAGTTTAGTGGCAGATCCCCAGTGCAGCCTGTAAGCACCTACATCTGTGTTTGTTGGGACCTAATCTCCCTCACCCCTCTTTCCTGTTCTCAAATCTATCCCCCTTACCATTCAGTACCCCACCAGAAGTTGCTTCTACCTCCTCTGGGCTATCTTCCTCCCTTTTGGGTCTCACTCTGGAGAACCCCCACATCCTTCCAGGCCATTACCACAGGTGTCTGCTGCTGGCAGCCCCGCCTTGCCAGACTGGCATAGGAATTGTGTAGTGGTACCAGTTGAGGAATGTGCCTCTGACCCATCACCCACAACCTTCCAGAACCCATTGTAATCCAGCTGTTTCTCCTCCCTGGCATCCTCTAGGGTAACAGTGTCTGACTTGGTGGCCCCTGAGTGGGAGAAGAGGTCCCCTGAATCCTAGCCAACTCAGGATTGAGTCTAGCGACCTCCTGCCTCAACCCAAAGAGGTGCACACAGATAGGGAAGCAGCGCAGTCTGTATAATGTCTCACTGAAAACTGCCACCCCATAGCCACTGCACTGCACTACTCCTAGCATTCCCAGCTTCTGTACTCCCTGTGTTACCTAGAAATACTTATGTACCCTTACTCCTGATGTAGAATTCCTAGCTTTCCCTTTTTTGTTTGTTGCTATTTGTGTTCCCACATACCTGGTGTAAATCTTGTTATACTGTTACCCTAGATTGGGTGTTCCTCCTGTTCCCAGCTTTAGGTCTATCTTCTACCTTCTGCTCCACCTAATTTTCCCTTTTTTTGTGTATTGCTACTTGTGTTCTCCTATACCTGGTGTAATTCCCGTTATACTGATTATCACAGGCTCACCCCTAGGCACACCCAGATCCCCTACTCCCAAGAGACCCCCCCCTTTGAGGAATCCTGTGACTTTGACTGTCAAGAAGGAGAGCTTCCCTCCTTCTATTCTAGGAGCCTTTTTTCTAAAATTTGGTAGTTAGTAGTCAAGCGGGCCTCCTAAAATGAGGCATCAGTCTGAAAAATTTTTTTCCCTTAAAATGTTATACCACACAAATCAGACTCAGGAAGAGTTGATAAGAAAATCATAAAAGGTTTTTTTTTTTTATACTTCTTTTATTACTTATTTTCACAACACATGTTTAAAACATCACTTCATCATACAGATGCCTTAGCTCCTTAATTCAGAAGCATTGGGCAACAACTGGTTTTTATACAGCATCTAGAAAATGCAGTTTTCAAGCAAAATATGTAAACAACATACATACAAAATTAAAATTTATAACAATTAAACTTGTCAGCTATTTGTCTCTTTTTTATCCCATAGAATGAATTAAGATCCTGTTTATGGAGTAAAAGTTCTCCTTTACTACTTGTCCCTTCTAGTAAAATTTCAAGAGCATTTTACAATTCCTCTCACTCTTTTTATTTCTTAAGAGGATTTTAAGAGAATGTTTAAATAAGAGATGAATTATTAATTCCTTCCAAAAAAAGAGAGAAAGAAAAAAAAAGAATTCTCAGCCTCCTTAGTAGGGGTATAGTACATTAATATCCATAGAGTTTTCAAATTTCCCCAGAAATCCCAAGCTAGGTCATTTGTTCAAGTCCCGTCTAGTCCAGCGGTTCTGATATATTGCAGCCCTGTCTTGTAAATTATGTGTTAGCTGTTCTAAGTTCTGTATATAAGTTGCAATGTCTTGCCATTCTAGTAAAGTCGGGGGTTTAGGGAGCAGCCATTTCTTAGTAATAGCTTTATAGGCCGCAGCTAAACATATATCCCAAAGATATTTGGTGTCTTTTTCTTTAAGAGTTTTGGGAGGTACATCCAGTAGGAGATTTTGAGGAGACAAAGGTTCTTGAATGGACAATATTCTAGTTATCTGGTGAGTGATTGCTTGTCAGAATGGTTTAATCACTGGACAGTTTACAAATATGTGAGCATGGGAGGTCTCTAGTGTCCCACATTGTCTCCAGCAGGTAGAAGAGGCTTCAGGATTATGCTTTGCCTGAAATAAGGGTACTAGAAAGTACCTTGTACAAACTTTCCAAATATACTCCCTCCAGCTAGAAGATAAAGTTGTGGACCATGTAGATTGCCACACCTTCTGCCAATAAGGCTCTAGGAGGGGGATGCCCAAATCCCTCTCCCATCTCTGTTTTATTAAATCAGTAAGATGGTTCTGGTAAGTATTAAGGAACTGGTATAACAAAGATATGGCATGATCTTTTCCAGAGACTGTCCATATACGAATAAAGGGACTACAGTCCTCTTCTTGCAATGATCTAGAGTTTTGAGTTTTTATTTGCATGTTAATCCAATCTCTCATCTGTAAATAATATATATAATCACTGGGAACCCAGCCATACCTTGTTTGTGCTTCTGATAAAGACACTATGTAAGAATTTTGAAGCATTTGCCAAGGCACCACAAAGCCCTTGGTGGCCTGTAGAGCATACCATTTATATTTTAGAGCTGGTGGAAAAACAGGGTTCACAGAGAACCAGCAGTCTTTCCAAATGTGGGTAGAGAACCGCTTTTGAGGGTAGCCCCTCCGCCAGCCCTCCAGTATTGCTCCTGTACTATTTGGCAGAACTCCTTGGAGTTGTCTCATCGGGGGGAAGAGGGCAAAAGGCAAGCAGTGAGGCAGAGATCTACCAAGATCAATTTGCTTCCAGTGTGCCAAGTAATGACTGTTTCCCCACAACAGAGCCAGTTGCATTTAGGAGACATTCCAATAATAGTGTCAATTAGGAAGTGCTATTACTCCAAAGTTTTTTGTGAGCATCAATAGCTGGGGCTTAAGCTGGGTTTTTTTGCCTTGCCAAAGGAACTTCAAAAATGCTCATTTCCAGTTGTTCAGGGACTGTAAGGGCACCACACAAGGCACAGATTGAAACAAATATAATAATCTTGGCAGAGCATTCATTTTAAGTGCTTGATTCCTCGCATAAAAGGATAAAGGTATCACTGTCCAGCGATTGAAGTCCGCCTTCAGGGTCTGTATTAGGGGATCATAATTTAGGTTATATAATGATCCAGGTCAGCTGGAATAGCAACTCCTAAATACCGTATTGTTTGGGAATTCCATGTAAATTGAAATGTTTCCTTAACATGTCTTGGAGGGCTATAGTTAAAGGCCAATAGCTCAGTTTTGTTAGTATTTAAGGAATATCCGGCCAAGGCTGAGAATAAAGTTAGCTTTTGAAATAAGTGCAGGAGAGAATTATTTGGGTTTGCTAAATATATCAAAACATCATCCACAAATAAAGCTATTTTGTGTTCCATACCGGCTAAATTGGTACCAGGAAGATTTTGATCTTGTCGAATCATATGGGCCAAAGGTTCAATGTAAAAAGCAAATCCCTGCCTGGTTCCTCTATGTAAATCAAATTTGTGGGACAAATGACCATTGGATCTAATATAAGCCTGGGGGTCTGATAACATTTAAATATAGTGTCTATAAACTGATGTGGGATTTTAAAAGTATTCGGTACTCCCCTTAAAAAGGACCATGAGACCTTATCAAATGCTTTTTCAGCATCCAGACCAAGTAGAAGGGCCTGGGTTTGTACCTTTTGGATATGTTCAATTAGATATACAGTATAGTTCTCCTAATATTGTCTTGAGCTTGATGACCTTGAATAAACCCTGATTGGTCCTGCTGAATTAAACCAGGGGCTAATTTAGCTAGTCTGTGGGCTAGTATAGATGCCAACATTTTGTAGTCAGTATTTAGAATGGAAATAGGGTGATAGGAACCAGGCAGGGAGGAATCCTTCCCAGGTTTTGGGATTACTGAAATAATTGCATATTGCCAGGAGGGAGGGATGGGGGTCTCAGGGAGGGTTATATTTTTAAACAAATGGTGTAGTATAGGAGTTATGTCTTGTTTGAAAGTTTTATAGAATTCCCCTGGCAGGCCGCCGGTCCCCGGGCATTTATTGGATTTAAGATTTCCTATCTCTCCCTCCAGCTCCTTGATTGAAATCGGGGCCAGTAATATTTCTGTAAGGGTTTTAGAGATGGTTGGGAGGTTTAGGGATTGGAGAAAAGCTCAGATTTTTGCTACAGTAGGTTGTGGTTGGGGTGCTGCATAAAGCTTCGTATAGTATTTAACAAATATATTTGATATACTGGCTATGGTATGTTGGGGTGGGTCCTTAGATGAAGGTCTTAATGTGGTGATCATGGCTCTAGCCTGCTGCCTTCTCAACTGCCCCGACAAAAATTTCAACGAGCATGGACCACCTTCATAGTACCTCTGTCTGAGGAATAACAGATTCTGCTCAACATAATAATCCAGCAGAGAATTAAGCTCTCGTTTCAATACCTTTAATTGTTTAGTGGCCTCTGTTGATACAGTATTTTTAAATTTTGTTGCTCCTCGAGAATTTTTATTTGAGCAAGTAAGGAATTTCTTTTCTGGTCCCTAAGTTTTTTTTTTATGTGCTGAAACAGCGATAAATTTGCCTCTGCAGATGGCCTTGATCGTATCCCAAAGTATAGCAATATCTATTTCTGGCATATCGTTATCTATTAAAGTTTGTTGAATTGTGTTTTTAGTCTCTTGTATAATTTCCTTATCTCTGAGAAGGGATATGTTTTGCCTCCATATTGTAGATTTCTGAAACTGATCGTTTCTGAAACAGAGGTATTGTGGGGCATGGTCCGAGAGGACAAAGTCACCCTGCCAAGCTTTGAGTGACATATGGGCATATTCCTGCGAGACCAAAAAGTAATCAATAGAAGAATAGCTCTAATGGGCTTGTGAGAAAAAAGTATGGTGAGTACCAGTACCATTGTGGTATCGCCAGGCATCTGCCAAGCCCAGTTCCTAAGTCAGTTTTACTACATTCCTTGCCTGTTTAGGCACTTTTTGATTTTGTATAGCTGGATCATATAGTTGAGACAGGTTCAAATTAAAATCCCCACCACAAATGATTGGCACCTCTGCCCATTGTATTAGTTTCAACAAAATCGACCTGTAAGTTGTAAAGTCGGAGTTTGGTGGAAAATACAGTGAGGCCATCGTAATGAATTTCCCATTTAATTTCCCCTTTAATAGGACGTACCTTCCTTCTTTGTTGATTATTCGGTCAGTGGCTTGAAATGGGACCCTATGTGGTATTAAAATAACAGTTCCCCTTCTTTGTCCACCCTAAAAGAAAGAGGCATAGACCTGACCAAACCTCAACCACTCTAACTTTTGGTGTTCAGCTTTAGACAAGTGCATTTCCTGGAGCATCAGAATATCCGCACCAGCACTCTTAAGTGAAGATAAAATCTTTGAGCACTTTATGGGGTTGGTCAGTCCATGTACATTATACGTGCAAAAGGTGTAACTCATCGTATTGCCTTTAAAGTATATACCATTAAAACTATCCCATTTCTCTCAAGAAAAATTATCTCATGTTTCATGAAATTTTCTTGTACAGTATAATTATACTCCTGTAATTGGAATACCAGGATTACATTAAAACATATTAATTGAAGAGACGCTGACATTAACCATGAAAAACTAGGTGGCGCCAACTGGGCACCTAACTGAATACCTTGCTTAAACTTCCAAGGTAGGAGGTCCACTATCTCAAGTGACCTCTGTACCCACCTTGATGTTAGACTTGGCAGGTTGAAGAGGAAAATACTCCTTCCGGACAGAAGGACCTCTTCCAGAGTCTGTACCAGACTAAACCCTTTAGACATGTTACTGTGTAATATAGTTTACCTTTAAGCCCAAACTGCTCAATACAAATTATTCAAAATAAAAGAGGAAATAGTATGTGTTTCAATTAGGCAGTATCCGGGGCGAGCTAGGGATTAGTATAAGAAACTCAATATCTGTGGATACATTGTTCCCCATAACCCTTTTTCCCACCCACTGTAATTTACTTCTCCAGGCCCTTGTATTAATTCACACATCTTGCAAAAACACAACTGATACTTACTTCAATTATTTAGCTAAGAGCTATGGGCAATCAGTGCTGAGTATGACTCTCCATGGAGATCAATCCTGCAAGCAAGTCTCCTTAAGCCCATAAGCTCTTTGAGCATGTATGAGTAATTTTAAGTTCTACAGGGGCCTAGTCATCGCTTCCCCATGGCCCATTATATTGAGTCTAGCCAAGGAAGAAAGATTATCCTACACCACAGCCATAGCTACTCAATGTGTAGCATCTAACGGTCTGAGGACTTTTTTTTTTTAAATGTTTAGCTCAGCCATCCATTTGCACTAGGTCATGATCTGACATACCAGGAAGCTTTTTAAGTAAGTCTCTGAACAGGGAGATAGTGTTTGAGGTTGCAGCAATAGTCGGGTTCTTGTTTCTCTTAGCTGGGACAGTCAGCAATGCGTCATCTTGATCTTGCCGTTTCTGACCCGTTTTCAGTGGCTGTTCTGGTAGTTCAATACCCTTTTTAATCATGTCTTGCTTCGCTTCTAAGAAAGTATTATAAATCTCAGTCCCTTCTTTCCAGAAAACCCGTAGTCTGGAGGGGTATGGTGTTTGTATGTGGAGATTTTCCCTCAGAGTATCTTTATAAGGGGGACATATTCCTGTCGCTGTTTTTGAATAATAGGTGGATAGTCCTGATCAAAAAAGAGACGAGATTCTAGGTATCTGACCTCTAGTTGTCGCCAAGCTCTTTTTAGGATATCCTCCTTGGTTTTGAAGTTGTGAAATTTAATAATCACTGAGCGTGGTCTGGCAATTGGATCTTTAGGTTTCGGGATTAAGGCACGGTGTGCTCTGTCAATTTTATTTTATAGTCGAGAGGAAGATTCAGTACATCCCGAAGCATATCACTAGAAATTCAGACATGTAAGCCTTCCTCAGCGCCCTTCCATTAGAGCCATAGGCGTGATTGTCCCTCCTGGACCTGCTGTCAAGGTCTAAATACTTCTGCTCTGTAGAAATTGTGTGTAGACAGAGCGCAGAGACCATTCATCCAATGTGCTGCAGGCCGTCCTCCGTTGTACCAATTCGTTCTTCAGCCTCCTGCATTCGGTTTTCCACCATTGATAACTTTTGATTTAATTGTTTGAATTTGTTTTTATTTTCTGCCCTCATATCCTTCAATTCCCTCTTCAGATTCTTGAATCTTGTTCGGAAAAGCTGTTCTGTTTCCTCGTCAGTGTCATAGCTTGGGGCCAAGCTGTTATGGCGTGTGGTTGTGGCAAGGTCTCGAGTAGGAGAATTTTGTCATAAGCTTTGGGTTTCTTTTTCACCCCGCTGATACGGAGTGTGAGTTCTTGTCCCTCTGTCCTTCTGCAATCCTCTGGTTGCCATTACAGTTGGTTTTGGCAGGTTTTAACGTTTAATAAAGGAGGATTATTTAGCAGGTCAGGCGGAGCGGCTCTATTAGCTACTGATCGGAGCCGTAACGGAACCAGAAGTCTCCTAAAAAGTTTATTTTAAAGAAAGAAAACACATTAAAATATTCTACACAATTTGAGGTATTGGGTTACAGACAACAATGTTAAAAAAATGGAGAATTAAACAATAAACCTACACAGTATGAATGCTAACATTTTCTACCTTATTGATGTTTGGAATCTAAGGTATGAAAACTCCCATCTGAAAAAACTTCTTCATGTTTTCCGAAAAGAGTTCTCAAAACGTTCAGCAAGATGATAAGTCAGTCTCTGAATTTTCTTCCTCAGCAAAATTCAGGGTTTTTCAGGGAAAAGTTTCTTTCCCAAGACGTTTTCTCTCTTTCTTCAGTGAGGCAAAGTTCTCCCTAATCAGTAGTTCTTTTTCAGCAAAACTACCCAAAGCTAATACTTGGCAAAATTATACCAAAAAAGCACTGTTTTCTAGCTGTATTCATGTTTAATACCTCAAGTGATGTCATTTCAGCCTACCCTTTTGATTGGTCAGCTATTCAGGCTGGGATGTTTCAGCAGTTCATCTCTTTTTCTTGGAGATGTCTCTCTCACCCCACCCTAGTTTCTCCAGAGTATAAAATACCAGAAAACTAGTCCCCCTGCTGTGCTCTGATGAGCTTAGTTTGGCATGTTGACCCTCTGCTGAACAGTTTCTGGTAAGAGACATTCCTGCCTTTGATCTCAGGAAACCCACAACACACAGTACAAAAGGACCCCAGTCGTCACGTCACCGATCTCCTGGTTGTGAGGTCTGGTCATTCAAACACAAATGAAGTTTTAAATGTTACATTTAAGCCAGTTCCCGACTTCCAGTCCTTTGATATGTAAACTTGTTGGAGCGCTAGACCCAGCACTCAATTGAAAAAAGTCTTTCCCCATGTTTCTTTTCCCATAGGATGCTTACAGGGCCAGTGGCTTAATTCTGAAACACAACTCTTTTCAGAAAACTTATATATATATATATATATATATATATATATATACACATATATATTGTATACATCATATCTGAACAATACAAACGTATGGAGCTATCAGCACACACTGATACCTTTAGATAGGGTGTTGCTCCTATTCCTAGTTTAGGCCTACCTTTTACCTTCTGCCCCTCTCAGCAGTAAATGCATCAACATGAGTGAACAGGTGCCTTACTTTAGTCAACCAGCCGAGTCCCTCACTTCCCTGCTTCCTTCTATCTCGGGCTTTGATGGGCTCAGTTTGAAGAGAGTCCTGGTATTCATGTAATTATCTGCAATGAAGGTAGCTATTTTACTTGGTGCAGTTCAACCATGGTGGTGCGACATGAATGTGGTGCCGATAAAATAAAGCACCAAACATATACATTATTTCAAGCCTACATTCCACGCCAACACATCTAAGCCTCCAATGGACAGTAGTGGAGAAAAGTTAGTTTTTGTGGGGGGGCTTTGCTGCCCACCCAATGAGGGGTGCTTTTCCCCCCACACACCCCCAACACTGATTATAATCACCTCTTGGTCCGGGCATGAGTGGAAAGGAGGAAAACAGTGTGGATGGTGAAAACGTCATGAGTGCAGGGCGCAGGGCAAACCAGAACTCCCCTGTCACTCATGACCTTTTCCCATCACCCTAATTGTGACGCCAACCTAACGGTATATCCTTAGTGCAAGCCAGTTATTACACAAAGGTTCTCTGTTAAGTGGCCCCTAAAAAAGAATGTGGTAGTGCCTGACTTGTAAAGAAGACACCTTCCAATTTTTCATGAGTGTGTCCCAAATTCAACACCTTGTTTGAGTACTACAGGTATAAGTATGCACGTGAGATGATGCAAGGTCAATCCTGAAATTAAAGGGTTTTTTTTATTTAAATGTTGCAAAAATACAGAATAGGTTCCATGTGAAGCAAGTTTCATTTACAAAATGTCCCAAGTTATAGTTTCTAACAAGACAGTGATTATGAATGAAATAACAAACATACATAAAGCTGCTGTACAACACTCTTTACTGTAGAGTGGCAGCCATTGATACATACAGTTATTTCCCAAAATATTTGAGGGAAATCAGGACAAAAATCTGTTGGGATATGTCTAGTGCTGTACTGCCATTGTCCACTAGATGGTGAGCACTTTTAGTTAACTGCACTATCTTTTGATCCTTTCATTTACATCACTGCTGTTTGTAAAGGGACACTGTCTGATGGTGTAATCTGAATTTTTTTCTTTCTTTGTATTTTTGTTCAAAGGAAGGGCTCATATCCCTGTAATTAGTGATCCCTGAGACTGACAAATGCAGGCAGTTTGCTGAACACCTGGAAGAAAAAGGAGCAGAAGAGATGTATTTTGCTCCACTGGTCCAAACAGCTGATCATTGGGTAGTGAGGTGGCAGCAGTACATCAGTAAGCAAGGGACTGGTAGGCAGACGAGATAAAGTTATAATCTTTATTAAGCCAAAGTTATTTTTGAAAATGTACAAACAACCCAAAAACAAAACAAACCGCAAACTGGAGTTGGAGCTAGGCTAAAAAAAAACAGCTCCAGTTTGCTGTTTGTTCCCTTCCCCTCCTCCACCTGTGAATTAGGGGCTTTTAATTAACATCACTTTTAATTCATGGTCAGACGATGTGAACACTGGCATAATCCTGATACTTTACCCACTGTGACAATGAGTGTGTGAGTGCGTGTGCGTGTATGTGTGATGCTTTTGCAGCTTGTTTTGCAGGCTGCTACAAGTTCCGAAATAAGTATTTAAATGTCCTTCTCAGTCTGATTTTGAATGTCTCTCGCAGTCTCCCCTCTGGCACAACTGATATTGAACAACTGCCTGTGTCTTGAACCCTACATAGAACTTAGTGAACCAAGACACTCACCACTAGGAATAGTTTCTAGAATCTAAGTAAATGTATGTGCCCTGATCAGTTAAACTGATGTTCCTGGTGATTAGGAGGGCAGAGAGAGAGAAAGAAAAAGAAAGAACTTGTGCTGTCGACCTTGCTGTTAGCCTAATTTATTGCAGAGGCTATCCTGTGAAACCTTGTTCTCCCAAACCATCAGGTAGATAAGCTTAATTTATGAGGTGGGACACATACATTCCCTTAGACTCTGGCTGTGAAAGTTGTTTCTGGTTTGTTTTTTTTCTGGTGTAATGAGCACAGTTGAAAGCAATAAATGCCACTAACCACTGAGTACTTCAGACATGATCTGATCAGCGTCATTAAGCAATACTGACACTTTTAAGGTCAGGCTTAACTCTCTGTTTTTGAGTTAACCTCTTTTTAAAGTAACTGCAGCTGGTTCTGATCATGCCCTGCAGAAGTGCAACAGAACAGCAGTATTTTGGTTGTGCAAACTCCTGAGTATAGTACTGTGATTAATTAAAAGAGGGCTTCACTCCCCAATGTCTTCAGTTTTGGCATCTTTCACCAAAAGTAACACAATTACTGCAGCAGCAGAACTTATATTCAGTCTAGTCTGGTTACATAATGAGACAGTTGCTATTTTTGTCTCCTATAGCTTGATTTGTGTTGGCAGCAGAGATACTAAATGTGTCAGTGTCCATCTAGTCATGCCTTCAGAACAGCGTATCGCACCCTCCTCAACCTGGCATCTGTATGTTCCTACCCTTAGGCTACTACAGATTGAGTCACCATGCCTATTTATGTACTGTACCATACCAATTGCTGTAACATATCCCTGACCTCTGTCTGTATGTCAGCTGTTGCACATTGCACGATATCCTATATAATGACCCTAAGACATTGTATCTTGTGTACTACTTCCAATTCTCTTTGTATCCCCAAAACTTTCGTTTTTGTTTATTATGTACAGAACCGTGTTCTCTTGGAATATTTGTTATACTTTGTTGCTCACCGCCTTTGTTGTATTCTCCCAGGTCATGTCTGGAAATAGGCAACTGTTTTGTCAAATATTAATAAAAACTAAATAAAATGTGATACTGTCATAATCTGCCTGCATTCTGAAAATTGTGCTTCTGTACGGGATGAGGTGCACCATCATTTGGTATGTCCTCTGGATCCCACTGGTACCCATCTCTGCCCATTATCAGTGAAACTTGCAATTTCTCTCAGTCCTGCTCAGTCCCCCCGTCCCCCACCCCCACCCTGAGCTGTTACTTTGTCACCTCACATGACCACTAGATTTCAACACAAACTTTTTTTTCAAAAAAGCTAAAAAAAAGATTCAGTGGATGGGGAAGCCAAGTTTCAATTGTATTTATTTATTTTACAATTTTTTGGGCAAAGAAAGACACGCTAAGCTGAGGCTTGTTTCCAAGTGTGTCCTCAGCACACAGGGGAAGTTAAGTGACTTGCTCATGGTCACACAGTATGTAAGTGGTGGCTGGAGGATTCAATCAGTCAATCAATCAATGAATCAATCAATCAATCACTTTATTTAACCAGGCGAAAACACCATTGAGCAAGCTCATTTTCAAAGTGGTCCTGAACACTTGCACAATCAAAAAGAAATAAGAATATAATGCAATACAGTACAGTACATATTCTCAGGTAAGGTATACTCAACAATAATGAAGACTTTGAACAAGTAAGATCATAAGGCTCCTAACTCTGGCCTGTCAAGGTGTGGTGATGTACAATACATATTGGCCTGGATATTCAGACTGCGCCAGGCTGTGGCGCAAGCCTGGGCGCAGCGCAACTTGGCTGCACAGGGGCATTGCCCGGGTGATATTCAACAGAGCTGTGCCATGGCACAGCATCATTGAATATCGCACCCTGGCCACCCACAGTGCACATGGCGGAGTGGCACTGCGCCAGCACAAGTGGCCAGAGTGGAGCAGGGAGATGCGCTAGTGCAAGTTCCGTTGCGTTATGCGCAACAAAGCGATATTCAAAAGTGCACATGCAAATGGGGCCATAATGCATGCAAGGCACAAATGGGGCCATTTGCATGTCATTATGGCCCATTTGCATGCAGGTGTGCTGATCCCCAGTGACTTGCACCTGGCGCCCTGCCAGGCAACAGCCGTCGGGGACCGACACCCCCTGCACATTGCGGCAATGTGCCCCACTGCCTGATTGCGGGCATATGTTGATCTAAATAACCATCCAATATCCCTGGTGGTCCAGTGGACCGCTTGCAGCCCGATTGTGGGCATATGTTTAAATAAAATGTCCAATATCCCTGGTGGTCGAGTGAACCGCTGCACGCCCGATCATGGGCTTAAGTATAAACATAAACATCCAATATCCCTGGTGGTCCAGTGGACCACTCGCAGCCCGATCATGGGCTTAAGTATAAACCTCAATCGTCCAATATCCCTGGTGGTCCAGTGAACTGCTCGCAGCCCGATCGCGAGCTTAAGTATGAAAATATAACGTCCAATATCCCTGGTGGCCCAGTGGACCGCATGCAGCCCAGTCGCAGGCATAAGTAAGAAAATATAACATCCAATATCCCTGGTGGTCCAGTGGACCATTCGCAGCCCGATCACAGACTTAAGTATGAAAATATATCATCCAATATCATTGGTGGTCCAACGGTACCCCCCTCCCCACTCTTCCACTGAGCCCCACCACCCCCCCGGTCAGCGGCGGGCGGCAGCACCCCATCCGCCTGCCGCCCCGCCGCCCGCTGACTGACATTGTACGGTAGGGCTGTACGCCTATTGGTCCACAGTGTGAGCCAATGGGCGTGCAGCTCAGACTAACTACCACAGTCCAGATATGTGAATGGATCCGTTCATATCTGGACTGTGTAGTAGTATTGAACACCCATTGGCTCACGCCAGGACCAATGGGCGACAGCCCTACTGTATGGTGCGTCAGTCAGCGGCGGGCGGGCAGCAGGTGGTGAGCTGCCACCCGCCGCTGACCGGGGTGGTGGGGCTCAGTGGGCAGGTGGGGAGGGGGGTACCGCGGACCACCAGGGATATTGAACATTTATGTTTATACTGAAGCCCATGATCGGGCTGCAAGTGGTCTACTGGACCACCAGGGATATTGGACATTTATGTTTATACCTAAGCCTGAAATCGGGTGTGAAGCGGTCCACTGGACCACCAGGGATTTAGGACTAATATTTATATGCATATACCCACGATCGGGCATGGGGGGGCGCCACCAGAAGGTGCAGCCGGAGCTCGGGTGGCCACCCACAGGTGGCAGCTGCCATGTTGCGCCCTGCAATACAGCAGCTCACCTGTGTTTGGCCAGCTGTTGTTCCTTTTTTTTAGCTCACCTGTGTGCGGTGCAAGTAGGGGTTGCACACGCATGGGCTCAGCACATCCTGGGCTGAAAATCGGGATGTGCGGAGTATGCATGGGCACGCCCCCACCTGCATCAAGATATTATGATGCGCTCTGGCGATTGATTTTGCCAGGCACAATCCACATTTGAATATTGTGCCGGGCGCATCAGTGGGTTGCGCATGGCACAACATTGTTGCACATGCACAACCCTTCTGAATATCCGGGCCATTATGTTTTACAGAAAAAGAGAGAAGCCAGTCATCCTGATATCTCTGCAATGCGATGTTAGTGGACCAGGAGAGAGAAGGAAGGACGGAGAGGTATAGAAGAAAAAGGATAGGGTAAGGAGGGTTAGGGTAAAGTATGATAGGAGTGCTGAAGGTCCCTATAACAGCGGACCTATGGTAAATTTTAGTTGTAGCAATTGATAATAAGGCTAGGTGCTAAAGGCTCATTGTTGTCTAAAACAGTTGCATGTTTCCTTCAAAAAAATGGCCAGCAAGTTTTTGAATGTGAAAAGGCCTGGCAGTGAAGATAGTTTTAGAGAGCTTTGCATAGTATTCCAAAGCGATGGGACTGAAAAACTGATTGCAGTTGAACCATATGATGCTTTTACTCTAGGAATCTTGAAATAAATTAAGGAGAAACATCTCAGACCATAGGAGCCCTTGGCTCATTGGAATAGATTCGAAATGTATGTAGGAAGATTAATGGAGAACGCTCTATAGATCCAGAGTAAGGCATTTCTTTTCCTCCTGGTTGAGAGTGATGGCCACCTCAATTCCTGGTATAGTAAGCAATGGTGAGTATGCAGGGGTAGATCAAGGATAAACCTTAGGGCTCAGTAGTATAGAGTGTCTAGTTTGTTAAGCGCCGTTAAGGGACAATGGGTGTAAAGAAAGTCAGCATAGCCCAGTATAGGTAGGAATGTAGACTGTACTAGTCTTTTTCTAGCTTCTATGGTAAGCAGATGTTTAATCCGATAAAATAGACCTAACCACTGTCTTAATTTCTTTGAAACTTCATTCAGGTGGCACAGGAAGTTGAGTTTATTATTCAGCCAGAATCCTGGATATTTAAAGGTTTCAACTGTTTCAAGGGGTTCATCAAGGAGCATTAGAATCTGGGGAATATGTGTTGGTCCATGGCCTATTTTTGGTGAGAGGATCATGGCTTTTGTCTTTTTGGCATTTAGGAGGAGCTTGTATTTGATGAGATTATGCTGGAGGGTAATGAAGTATTGCTGTAGGTTTTCATGTGCCAAGTCCAAGGAGGAATTTGTGGTATATAGTACAATGTCATCTGCAAATAAATGAGTATTGACTGAGCGCAAATGAGTGTCCAGATTATTGATGCAGATTGCAAATAGGATTGGGCCTAGTATGGACCCTTGAGGGACGCCTCTTAGGAGGGTTTTTTTGGAGACAGGTCACCAGCAGCTTTGACTTGTAGCCTGTTTGTGAGGTAATTTGCAAACTATGTGATTGCCTTATTATCAAATCCGATGTTGCTTAGTGCTGAAAGCAAGATGTTGTGGTCCACGGTGTCAAAGGCCTTACTAAGGTCGAGAAAGAGGGAAACACATGTTTTTTAGAATCCAGGGCAATTTGCCAGTCTGTTGTAACCTTTGCAAGGGCAGATACAATGCAATGCTTTGCTCTAAAGCCAGATTGTGCTGGGTTTAGTAAGTCATGCGAATCCAGGTAATCTCTAATTTGAACATTAACAATTTTTTCAAGTAATTTTGACAGGACAGGTAGAATAGATATGGGCTGGTAATTATTCAGATTGTTCGGGTCCCCCAACTTGAATAGTAGTAGAATGTGGGCAGTTTTCCATGTCGATGGAAGTTCTCCAAGTTTCAGCGAGGTGTTGAATGAGTCGGTAATAGGGGCGATCAAGTAGGAATGGCCAAGCTTTAGGAAATACGGATCAATATTGTCTGCACCTGCACTCTTTTTGGTGTCCAGAGATACTAGTAGGTCCTCAACTTGTTTGAATGTAACTGTATGGAAGCTAAAAGTGGTGGAATTGGGTAGTCTAGTGTTAGAATGAACATTAGGGTCGGCAGCAGAGTCACCTGGTAGGATGATTTTGCTGATATGTGAGGAATCAAACGCTAGCCCTGCTGTGGCAAAGTGTTCATTAAACTGCTCAAGGATATCGACTCTGGTTGTGTAGATGTAACCAGTGGATATAATTTTGGGTGGAAGAGACATGTTAGCTTGGTAACCTTCAACCTCTCTGAGAATATTCCAGAATTTGGCTGAGTTGTTTTTGTTGGCTTCTAGTTCTGTTTGGAAATATCTGTCTTTTTCAGTTCTAATTAGTTTGGTGCAGGCATTTCTAGAGGTGCGGAATGCTACCCAATCTGCCTCCAGTTGAGTTTTCCTTGCTCTTTTCCACCAGTAGTCCCTGTCCTTGAACGCTTTTTTCAAAATGGGAGAGAACCAACCAGGGTGACTTTTTTTTTGCTCTAATCAGTCTTAGCAGGGCATGTTTGTCGATTATTCCCAATAAAAGGCTATGGAAAATATTAAATGCCTTGCTAAGGGAAGTGGCAAGGTAGAAGTTCTGCCATCTAATGTTACTTAGGTCTTTCAGGAATTCCTTCTGGGAAAATCTTTTCATGCTTCTTTTCAACTTAGATAAGGCAGCCAAATTTAGTTGCAAGGGATGTCTAATATAGGCTGTGGCACAGTGGTCACTTATATCATTGAAGAACACTCCGGCATGAGAGATGTTATGTGGCTTATTTACTAACATGAGGTCCAAAAGGGAGCTGGTTCTCTAGGTTTGCAGCTCAGTTCTCTTAACCACTATGCTATACTGCCTCCCAGTGGCATTACATAATACTGTATAGCAGTTTATATTCATGCCCTTCATATTTAGCACTCCAATCACACCCCCACATGTTCATGTTCTCTTAATTTTCACTTGTGGAACACCAGTGCTGCTATATATGGTGATCTATCTAATATTCACTGTCTTTTTATTTTCACTGTAATATAGAACCAGCGAATATTGTGAAAATAAAAAGACAGTGAATATTTCCTGTTATACAGTAATAATCCTAATAATAATAAATAATATTAAACTAAAATTTACTGTAGACATTTACTGTGTGACCTCATTCAGGCAAGTCACTTGAACATAGAGCTTTAGTTCTTCAAAGCTGCAAAACTGGTTAGAAGCTATTTCAAGCAGTCCTCTCATTGTGGGGTACATCCCTTGTATCAAAAGCCGTGCTCATTTCCTTTGGTTATCAGAAATGAAAGTGAGTAGGTCTCTAGCAGGGCTGCCAATGTTGATGTCCACCTCTCCTCTGCTTTGCCTTTTCCCCATGGGTGAAGGAATCTTTCCAGGGCTTCCCCACTTAGGAGACTGAAAAAGAGCTCACTGCCACCGCCCCCCATTCCCCATCCTAGCTTTCCTTATGGACCCTCATAAAAAGCTGTGCCCATTTCCCATGATCATCAGAAATGAAAGTGAGCAAGCCCTAGCAGGGTCCCCAATGTTGTCCTAGCTCTTCTTACGGACCCCACTGTGTTTATTAGATTTTGAAATCGGATGGACTACTGTTTCATATGCAGTCACCTTATTCTGCCCACAGAAAGTGGATCAGTTGGAAGCAGCACTGCAGTTGCAGAGCCAGCTGTCTGAGCTACTCTTGTTCTATCTGACAGATACGCTGAGACTAGTGTTCGAGTGTTGCCTGCTATGAACATCAGTTATTGTTTGCAGGCAGCAGATGAACAACCTGAGCAGCAAGTTTTCTACATTGGACGGTATTAATAGGCATTTACAGTATTTACAGTATCCTTGAGTTTGATATACCTAGTTGGATTCTGGGAGATTTGAAGGGGGGTTCTTTTAGAAGAATTATGTCAGACACTGCTCATGCCACAGTATCTGTGGAGTGGGGACATATTGGGGCAGCGGGGGGCGGGGATATGGAGAGAAAATATAGCCTAGTCTCAAAAGCATATCTAGAGCAGTACGCTAGATATCTTTTTGTTTGAGCACTACAAGTATAAGTATGCACGTGATACCATGCTATGTCAACCGTTAAATAAAAGCTACTGTACAGCACTCTACCTTACATAGTTCAGTGTGCAGTATTCATTGGGTTTGGTAATGCAGCATATTTTTGACAGGAATGCTTTGAATTAAGAGAGCACACAGGCACTTCTGAACATATAACATAATCAAGTTGGAAGTTCAGCCTATATACAAATGTATGGGAGACAACAACTGAAGCCATTAGTACATGGCTTGAAATAAATTATTTAAAACTTTTTTTAGAAAAAAATAAACATGGAAACGTGAGCGCATTCTGCATTCAGACTTTTTATCGGCAAACAAGTTTCCATATCGCTGAAGAATTGGTTGCTTTAGTGTAGTATTTCTATGGAGCAGATATACAGTGCAAGAATAAATCAGTTCATGATGTTGTTGATAAGTGCTTGGTGGTCAAGATGCAAATTAAATCAGGTATATAGATAGATAGTCTAATATACTATTCAAAGGAGCATTGATAGACTTTGACCAGAAACATTACTCCAATGTAGGTGAATGTATGATAGATGGGTTTTTTGCGATTGCTTGGCAGTGGTACTGCTTTCTATCTCCAGTATGAACCCGTGGAAAGATTAAAATTAAAACCCAGGTGCCCACTAGCATTTTAGTCTCTAGTATTTTAGCCTAAAGACATGGAAACTGGGTAGTGAGAGGCTTTACACACCAACATACAGTATCTGTGTATACCCTAACAGACAATGTGTGGTCTGAGACCACAAGTACTTCACATTCAGAGCGGTTTCCTGGGAGCTGTGAAACTTCACTGCATGTGATCAAGGGCACATCTGTGACACCAAGACAGCACTGACTCCTTTTGTTGCATCTGATGAGTCCCTGTAGAAGTAGGCCCCACACTTAATATGGACTAGTGCTGTGGGAGGCTCCACTACACAAAAAACAAAAATAACTTGTTACAGAAATAGGTAAGTTGATAAGCAGTGACTAAATGAAAGTCCCACTAAAAATTCTTTAGTACTGTTTTACATATGATTGGAGTAACCTTGTACTGTGCACAGTAAGAAATCATGTTACACAATTACTGTAGGTATGGATGAAACCTTTCTTTGTTCTGCCTCATCCATGCCATAATAAAGGTGACAATTACAAAAAAGAAATGTCATTTCAGTAGACTGATATTAATATAATCATGTCTCTCAGTAAGTCATCTATGTCAATCAAATCAGATTTTGCTACTAGCTTTTAGTTAGCTGTCCCAAGATCCCTATGAACAATGCAGACTGAATACAATTTGAAATGCAAACAGCTCTTCCTCCCCTTCCCCACTATACGGGATGTCAGATAGAAGGGGCAAAGCAGCATTGTGGGGGCAATTGGAGGATTTTAGGTGTTAAATGCAGATATGCTGGATTTTGCTTCTGTAGAGCTTATTCAAAAAGAGGCACAAAGCCCAAAACATGTCACTGAGATGTAAAGTCCGAATAATTAAAACCCATAGTCTTAAGTTCCCTTAGTGCAGTTCAGTGTGTCACTTTGCTTAAATACATTTAGTCTCACATTGTAGTACTGTATTTACAGCGCTTCTGTTACATGTTGTAAGTTGAAATGTCATATACTCTAGATGTACTTAGGTCTGGTGTGCAGCTAGTTGCTACTTACTGTATAATACCATTTAAAGAAATATCTCAGATATTTCTGCTGTATTCTTATATAATCAGCCTGTTCATATCTTGGCAAAGCCACGTGGATTAGTAAGAGCTGTTAACACCAAACAATTGTTTTTAAGTTGGATACTCTTATAGATAGTGTTCCCTTTAAGAATCATGTTATTGGCTGGCCCATTGGTGCAGCAGTAGCGCCACCACTCATGACCCCATTGACCTGAGTTCGGGACCAAGCTCGCATCTTCGAGGGCCAGCCGGGGGGGAGGAGGATTGAGCATACCAATGGATGCTCTCCTCCCACAGGGAGGGAGGGCTCCAAGCACTGTTGCAATACTGCCACCTGGAGTTCACAGGTGGCAGTGCAGATGGAGAAGGAGGTGGGTGGAAGGGATGTTGTGGACACTGTCGTGTGGATGCACACACAGTGCACATGGATGCACTTTAATGTTAGTATGCATGATGTCCCTGTGGGGAGGAGACCAGGGGGAAAATATCACCGTGGCCCCCAGCACCTCTGCGATGATGACCGCCTAGGTCTGCCAGGGTTCCCTGCCTCCAGCAGTTTCACGCACTGCCTGACACATTGTTCTAGTAAGGGGTCCCTCCCCACCTGGGGGGAAGCCACAGCTCCATGGAGGTAGGTGTTCAGGACTGGAGGCAGGAGGGGATTGGGAGGTGCCTGGGAGTACTGAGGGACTAGGAGAGGAACTGAACGGATAGTGGAAGGGCAAAAATACCAAGTTAAAAAAAAAGAATCATGTTATTGCTATTTGGAAAAGAGGACTATTTTTGCATGGCATTCATGCCATAGAAGAGCTGAGTGAACTGTTTCCATGAAGCATTAGTATCTTTAACACCTAAGGCTCTGACTGTAGCAGCCCTGCTGTATACCGTTTCGATTCCTGGCTCACTCTCTGTAATTCTACATTAAATTAACTTGTCATCCTCCAAAAACTGAAAATGTTCATAATGACACCACTCAAGCAACCTTTATGCAAATAGATTAGCTTATTATAATAATCAAAATTACTGTGTGTGTGTGTGTGTGTCTCTAAATGTATGGTATTCAATATGGCCTGACAAGTATCTTAACTCGTCATTTCACAATTTAAAGTGCCAGAAATAAGACAACACTATATTAAAAAAATAAAATGTCCCTCTGGCCATATTATAGATTTATGGTTAGTAGTCATACAAGAACTTCTATAGTTGAACTGCTCTTGCTATGTGTACACAAATTGTGTTATACCTTGCAAAGGCATTACTAGCATGAGATATTATTTGGAGCCCAGGACCTAAAACAATAGGCTGGGTGTCTGGTGGGCCATCTAAGCCCCCAGAAGCTATAGATATTTTTGTGTTCTCTAGTGCAAAATAATACGATTCTGCTGTTCTCTATTTTTTCCCCTTCTGTTCCACTATTTTGTGTCCTCTTTTTGTTCCCTTGTCAGCCCAGCCAGCCTATGAATCTTTCTTGTCAATGGGTATGCATTCCTACACCTTTGAATGAAACATAGCAGCAGGCATTGACAATAAATCAGTGATTTATTAATCCCAAGTAGTAGAACAATTCTGCTGCTCTGCTCTGTGTTTCTCCTTCTATAATCACATCTAGTCACAGCAGCTTTGCCTACCCCCCACACACACACACACACACATCTGCAGCCCATTCAGCTTAGCACAAGATAAGTTTGATGTCTTCTACTTAGGTCAACCCCATCACCCCTCACCAACCCCTAACTCAGAAGAAAAACATACACGCAAACAAAGATGACCTAGCTGGCAAGCACCAAGTCCTGTGCAGCACTAAACTTTGACTCAGCAGTTTCCTTTTGATGATCAAGAGGACACTATAAAACGTGTTATTTCACTTTGGGTTGCAGCAGTCAGGGACATAATACAAAATAATACTGCCTGATAATTTTAATACATCATGTCACACTGATCTCAGTTATATGCAGATCACATGATCACGGCTCGGGGCACCTGTTGCTGTTTTTTATTTGCAGTTTCTGTCTTGGTTGCAGCCTTTACCTTGTCAGCAGACAGCAGTCATGACTGAAGCAGCCCTGATGTCGGTATAGTAACTTCTGTGGTGCTGTTGAGGTTGGTTCCCTTGATCCCCCATTTGACTGTCTCACTGGACATAATGCAGTGATTATGCCACTGGTGCTCTTGCTGGCGTTGCTCCTGTTGGTGAATGGTGGATGCAGCTTGATACTTGTGGCAGGAATAGATGGTGAATTGCTGGCCTGCACCGGGCACCGTGATCTTTCTTTTAGCACTTAATAGTGCTAGTGCAGTCAGTGGCAGTGCTATTGATGGCATCCACAATGTGAAATGAGTGAGCCGAATGAGAACGGCTGATGTCCGTGCCTGGAGGGACTGGCAGTGGTAACTTTTTAACATCCATTTGAATTGCGTGCTCACTGACATGAAAGGTGACAGGCTGACATAGATGCTGTGTCTTGTTTGTGTGTATGACTGGCCAGAGAGACTGGAGGTGAAGCATATAGACCCGCCTCCAACACTTGCTCTGGCTAGATCCTCTGGTGCCTGCCACTGACAGACAGGGAATGGAAAGTTCAGAATGGAACTTTGTCGTTTTTATTTTTTTGAAATAAAATTATAAAACTGAGCAGAACTGTGGAGGACAAGGCTCGGGGCCCAAGACAAAACCTTTGGGGTCCAAGCCCCACAGGCCTAGTCCTAACTAAGCCTTGTGAGTGAAGCTGCATTGGCTCATGACATGATTAACCATATTATTTGTATGCTGAGCAGGTTTTTAAGATCAAATGAAAACACAACTGTTAACAAGACCTCTGACATGCCCTACAGTAACAAAAACAGTAAAAGCAAATAAAAATCCAATAAGAACTGTGGTACACTACTTAAATACTGGATAATTTCAAATACTGAAAACTGCCTCATGCTCTGTTTAGAAAATACAATAAACTATAAATACAGATATACCCTGATTTAGGTTGTTGACTTCTTGTATGACTGTCTGTATTGTTACCAGCAATATTGTCCATTTTCATTACTGCTATTTTGCAACATGCAAAATGCTTAACTTTTAAGCAATGTATTATGGGAAAGACCCAACAATACTTGAGTGTTTAGTCTTGTATTTCTCAAGAATGTTCTGTTCAGAAAAATACAATAAGCTATAAATACTGATATACCCTGATTCAGGGTGTTGACTCATTGTATGACTGTTTATTTATTTTCTGTTACCAGCAGTATTGTCCATTTTCATTATTGCTATTTTGTAGCATGCAAAATGCTTAACTTTCAAGCACAGCATTATGGGAGAGACCCAACAATACCTGGGCAATTAGTCTTGTGTTTCTCAATTTCAATTTCAAGAAAGATTTCAGTTTCCACTGGACTCGTGAAACTCGGTATACTGTATACACACTTAACTGACAACTCATACAGTGGCCAGGTGAGAACATGAGAGGAGGGCTATACCAGTCACTGTGCCTGGTTTCACTGGTCACCAACCACCCAGGTTGGGGTGTGTGGGGTGGTGGCATGCGAGCAGGCAGGATTGGTGGGGAGACATGGACCACCACTGATACATTGTACATTTGTCAATGGGTGCTTGGGGGGAGCAGCAGAACCACTTGTCACCAGGGCTGACCTTCTATCTGTAAACAGTGATCAGAGGGGTGTGGAGATAGCACCAGACACCAGTGAATTATATACAATCATTGAACAGGCGATCGGGGAGGTGAAGGCACACTAGATCACCAGGGCAGATATGTTCGTTGCGGCTGGCACCAAGGGGCTGCTGCGCCATGCAAATGAGCCCACAATGGGCATGCAAATGTCCCCTTAGAGCCTTGCATGCCCAATGGGCTCATTTACATGTTGTGGCTGAATATAGTACACAGGGCTCTTGACGCTATCCCATTTCAGGCAGTGCTGTTTCCTGTGGGCTATATACAGCCCATGTCCAAGTCAGGGCACCACAGTTTCACCTAGCACTGTGCTGACATGGTCCAATATTCAGTCGGATATTTCTGCCCCGGCCTGGTATCCTGCTGGATATAGTAGCCACCGGCTCAGATACAAGTGCAGCACAAATATTTGCACTGTGCCTTTGTGCTCCTATTTGAATATCTCGATCATAGCCTTGGAGATCTATCCCTGCTGAAGCCAAGATAATTATAAAAATGTGCTGCTAATATCGGTAAGAAGCCTGACCTATGTAGATACTCTTTTCAAGCATACATCTAAGTAAAAATCCTCATAGAGAAATGTAGAAAGTTTGGTTTGCATGTTCATAATTGACATCCCAGAACCACAAGTGGGCATTTTTCTAACAACCAGAATTAGTCCACATTTTTTAGAAACAATTCAGCTACCTGCCTGACACATACCATTTTAAGTCAGACACTAAACGCCGAAACATTTCAAATTACAACTCTTTTTGTAGCTTCCAGCATTTACTTGATATTTTTGTTCAAAACTGCCATGTGTATGCAACTGTCTTATTTTCTTTTGACATATGTGTAGGAACACATTGTACAAGAAAGATCTAGTCTAAATAGATGGCAGGCAACATTTCTATGACAAGAACAGATACGTTGGTTGTCAAAATTATATAACTACTTTTATCACTAATACTATTTTCATAGTGTCTTTATCAGATACAGTATTTTCGTACACCACTGTTAAATCACTCTACATTTCTTACATGCCATTTCAGAACATATGTTATTTTTAAGTCAGATATACCAGCCTCCGTAGCCAACCAGACAGCCCCATGAATTCTTGACATCCATTGCTGCACAGAAGGGCAGGGCCCACAGGGACATATAGTTCTGTAGATGGATGGAGTCTTGTGTTTGTATCTGTTCACGCAGGTCATACAATTCCATTATCTCAAAAAGAAATGAAATTCTTTGCAAAAATACTGCATTAATACACCAGTTAGGGTTCAGCTTAATGCCACAACCCTAACTCCCCACCCCCACAAGCAGCAAAAGGACAAGACCACACAAGCAACCGCAGACAGCCATTATCAGGTAAGACAAACAACATACAACTGTTTCCAGATGACACAAATGCAGTAGCAGTGATGTGCTAATTTTATGGATTTGTATCTGTGGTTGAGTAAGCACAGGCCTCACAGGCAACCACACCTGTGTGTGTATGTTGTACAGTGTGCATGAGCATGACTGACTGCAGAAGCACAGATCCCATGGGGACCTGCACATCTGCAGACACAAGGCCCCATGGGGTCTGCACCTCTGCAGATGGAAGTACTTATGCACATTGTATGAGGTATCTCACTAGACAGCATGATCTGCTACTGCATGGTTTTCTGTATGCAATTGTGTAACAGAAAAACTGCTACCACCTTGAACAATTTCTGAATCCACTGCTGAACCCATGATACCCACATTGCCACAGTACTTCCATCTTCAAAACAGCAGGCCCCATCGGGGCCTGCCCTTCTGGAGTCATAAGTCAGTGTGTTTGTCTTACACCTGTGGCTGAAGAAGCACAAGCCCCTTGGGGGGGGGGCAGAAGCACTTTTGCAATTATCATGGATTTTGTGGCTCTAGCATGCCTGCAGTCAGAGGTCAGTGTATGTTTCTTACACCTGCAACTGCAGAAGTGCAGGTCTATCAAGTGAGTGTATGTCTTACAGCGTGCATGAGTACTTGAGGTTACAGAAGTGCTGGCCCCTTACAGGCCTGCACTTCTACAGACAGAAGAACTCTTGTAATTTGGGTACAATGTATTTGTATCTGTGGCTGCAGGAGCCTGTGCTTCTGCACATAGAAGCAATGTTTTGATGTGAATATTGTGGATTTCTATCTGCAGTGACAAGTCAGTGTGTATGTCTTCTGGTGTGCAAAAATCCAAGGTAGCACATCAGTGCTACTGCATTTGTACTATCTGTAAACAGTTGCATGTTGTTTGTCTTGCCTGATGATGACTGTCTTCAGTTCCTTGTGTGATCTTTTCCTTTTGCTGCTGGGAGGGGGGGAGAGTTAGGGTTGGAAACTCTAACACCATGTTTCTCTATTTTTGTGGCATTAAGAGGAACCCTAACTGGTGCATTAATGCAGTTTTTGCAAATAATATATATAGATAGATATATTTAAAGATACAGATACATAGATAAATAATAGATAGGTAGAGAAAGAGAGAGATTCTACAGGCAAAGTCATGTCTGTATTTTAGGGCTGCATAAGCCCTGCTAATATTAAACCCCAATTTATGCACCTTTATAACTTTGCCCTCATTCAACTGATTTGTTTGAAAGTTGGAAAGTGCAGACATGGTGCCACGATCTCTGGATTCTGAAAATGCTGTGGCAATTGATTCACTGGGGCAAAGTTCCAGAGGGGCAAAAAAAACAACATTACATAAATTAAGACCTTTTTTTGCTCACCTAAAAACTAGGAGGCTTTGAAACCTGAAATCTGCAAGTTTGATAGAACTGGGCCCAAGGTGTGTGCTTTTGTGGTTTTTTATGTTTGCTTGCACACATGTGCAAGAAACATAGTGCCATCATCTGAGTTTTCGGAGGTGTGTCACCCACCTCTTCCAATTCAGTCAGTGTGTTGGCAGGCGCGGCCGAAGTCCGCCAATGCATGCTGGAGCTGTCTATGACAGCTCCAAAATGCAGTGGCGTACAGTTGAAAGGGGGAGCTACACTTCAGTGAGCAGTGATCAGATATCGCCTGCTCATGCGCAGCTCCCCCTACACACACACACACAAACACTCGCACGCATACTGCGTGCTGCCCCCCCATGCACACACTGTATAGCCGATGGGGTGCCCAATCCCCCGTCGGCTGTGCTGCGCTCTCCCCCCTCAAAAAAAGCCTTCCATATGCCACGCTGGGTGCCCACCCCAGCATGGCAAGTCATGGTATAGTTGACGGGGTGCCCAATCCCCTGTCGCTCACTGTCCTCCCCGAGTACTGGGTGCCACGCTGGGAGCCCACCCCAGCTGATGGCAACTATAATGACGGGGTGCCCAATCCCCATCGGCTCCAGGCCCCCATCCAGCCATCCTTGTGCCATGCTGGGAGCCCACCCCAGCATGGCAAATGTTCCGCATCATCAATTTAAAAAAAAAACAAACAGTAAATTAAAAATGGTCCCACGCAGTCTCCCGGCCCCTCCCACAACCCGCACCCACCCACTGCGCACCCTGCTTCCCCACACCCCCCCTCACCCCAAACTTACCTCCGGAGCTCAGCACGATGATCATCGGTGGACCGGGAACACGTCTGCACTCTTCAAAGACGACCGCGAACTGAGGAAATGCCAGTAAGCTGTATAATGGGATAGATAGGGTTTTTCAACTTTGTTGCATATCTCGGGCATTTTTGGAATTTTTGCACCAAATTTTCAACATGGGGTTTTGGACCCTTCTCATGAATGATGTCACTGTCATGGCGTTATTCAGGCCCGAAGGAGTGATTCGCCGATCACTGCGCGAAATCTGCTTTCAGGCCTGATTAACATAAACACACTGCCCAGTGTTCATAAGGTGGGCTCTCAAGAAGCCTATTTTGAAAATTTGGTGGAAAAATTCAAAAAAATGACTGTTTTCGAGCGTGCATTGCGCAGTTCCTACGCAGGCTCGTAAGTTCACGAATTTTCAGTATTTCTACTCCAGATTTTCAACATTGCCATTTTACCACACCTTCTTATAAGTAGTATAGCTGTCATTTTTCATCTCACCCAAAATGTGTTTCCGCTTCATGTAGCGTATACAATGGCACAGTCGTGTACAATCAATCAATGGAACAAATTAAGAAAATCACAGTGACACTGTTCATGAGCAGAGGTCTTAAAATGGCTATGTTGAAAATTTGGTGAAAAAATTCCTAAAAATGACTGTTTTACAAGCGTGCGTTGCGCGGTTCCTACGCATGCTTGTAAGTTTGCCAATTTTCAATATTTTCACTCCAGATTTTCAACACTGCCATTTTATAACACTTCCTTATGAAGAGTACAGCTGCCATTTTTCACGTCACCCAAAATGTGTTTTCGCACAGGTAGCGCACAATGGTGCAGTCAATGTTCGAAAGCAATGTTTGGGACAGATTAAGAAAATCACAGTTACACTGTTCATGAACAGAGGTCTTAAAATGGCTATGTTGAAAATTTGGTGACAAAAGTCCATAAAATGACTGTGTTATGAGTGAGCATTGCGCAGTTTCCACGCACCCTCATAAGTTCATGACTTTGTAATATTTTCAGTCCAGATTTTCACCGGTGGCATTTTCCCACACTTCCTCAGGAACAGTACAGCTGTAATTTTTCAACATGGCTGAAATGTGTTTTCACACTTCAGCGCAGAGATGCGTGGTCACTGTGGGAAATCATTGTTCGGGACAGATAAAGAAAATCACAGTGACACTGTTCATGATCGGAGGTCCCAAAATGCCTCTGTTGACAATCTGCTGTAAAAAATCCCCAAACTAATTACATTACGGGTGTGCGTTGCACAGTTTCTATGCACGCTCGTGACTTCACCAGTTTTTTTAATATTTTTACTACAGATTTGCAACATTGCCATTTTTTACACCTCCCCATGAACAGTACAGCTGTCATTTTTTACATCCTGTTTGGAATGTGTTTGCACCTGTGGTGCTAAATGCCGTAGTCGCTGTGCATAAGCAGCTTTCAGCTAACAAACTGATATTGCCACTGTTCATGAGGTGGGGTCACAAAAAAAAATGTTGAAAATTTGGAGTGAAAATACCAACGAATGCCTGAGGTATTCCAATTTCCAACCATAACGCCCAACACCGTAGAGAATGACAGGCATCAGGGATGTGACTTGGGATTCTTGCCTGCAATGCTCATACCATTCCACACCCTGCAACCAGTGAGAGGCATCGAGGTATGCCTTGGACTCTTCGGCCTCATAGTTCACCCCATTCTCCTATACAGCACCCATCTCACCATATTTCCTGATGGAATGGGGTGTGCATAAGGGCCAAAGAGCCCAAGGCACACCGTGACACTTGTCAGTGTCTGCAGGGTGGGGTGTGGTGAAATGGCGTGGCCGTTATGCCTGATGACCCAAAGCCACACCCCAATGCCTGTCACTCTCTGCAGGGTGTTGGTGGGGTTGGCTTCAGTTCAATACTTCACTGCCATTCCTACTACGCAGCTCTGTAACTTCTACACTACCACTGCCAATGCCAGCAAGCAAACATTCGGCATTGACAAATGCTTGCTAGATCTTAAACTAAAGTACTTTTTAAAGAGAAGGTCCACTCAGCATTTTATTCTGTTTACCTGTGTAGGTTCTAGGCATGAATGATGATTGCCTGTACTGCACCCTCCTAATTTCATCAGGATTTAAACGTACATGAAGGTATTTAAGTCTGATGTGAAAATCTACTTGACTCCATTTCAAAGGACATGACTCGACTCATGAAAGGCATCCTGGAATTTTATGATGTTTAGTGCTAAAGACTACGGTAGTTATACTGTATTAGTCAGTGCTGTTGCTGACCTCTGCAGTCCTTATGTCCTTGTCTTATGCTGGCCATTAAACTTTTCAAGGCATAGTATGTGCCCTGCTATTTTCTGAAGTTTAAAGTGTATCTGTGTTGGAAAGCAATGCTTTTAGAGAATGCCGGGACTTCACAAGACATGTAACAGAACTGAATGAGAGTATAACTTCTTCTGGCTTGTGCGGGTATGCATCATCAACTCCCAAGATGCCTTGCATAAGTGGGGTCATGATCTTTGCAATGGAGACAGCAGGTTTTCACACCAGGGCAAAACACAGTGAAGCAACCTCATTTATATTTAAATATAGGATGAAATTGGGGTGGAATGCAAGAGAGGGAATTGTTCATGCCTACAAACTACACGGGTATACAGAAGATAGGATATGGGGACTTCCCCCTTAAAATATTTAAGAAAAACAGTTCAGCTTCTGAACATACATGGTTAGAAAAATCAATGTTCTTAAGATAACTGAAGTTTTAATACCACATTCCTTACTGTGGTCATTTACAAGAATGCATTTGTGTTGTTGTTTATTTAGGAGTAACCACTGAGCATGAGCTTATTCACAGTGGTAACCTGGAGCGTACATTAAATACATACATCATCATAACCATACAATGTACAACATACAAATATAAAAGTTAAGACATTAGTGAAAACATTTACAGATCTGGACACTTGAAGACAATTATTTCTTTAGCATAGATACTGACAGGGGTTTAATATTTAAATTCCTAAAATGGCGTGGAAGCCTATTCCAAAATCTCAGAACCAGTTTGCTAAAATATTGCATAGACCTTTTAGTGTAAGTTTTTGGGACAATTAACTGAGAAAATTGAGAGTTTCTTAAACATGGATCAATATCCCGAAATGTTAACCTATCGCTCAGGTACTTGGTAATGAGACCCAGTCCAGATTTGTACGCAAACACATTAGCGTGTATATCCCTCCTAGTGGCCAGGGAGACCCAACCTAAAGATTTATATAGATCACAGTGATGAGTGGTTGTAGGACATTTCAAAATTAACCTAGCCAGATTATTATAGAGTACATCCAGCCTATGCAGTCTATCTTGTGAGGTACCTCCATATAATATGTCTCCATAATCAAATCAGGGCAAAGTCTGTGCCTGTATAATATATTTCATAGTTTCTGGGTCAAGACATTTTTGGTTTCTGAATAGGCAACCTACTCTTTTCCCCACCTGAACAACTAGATTGTCTACATCATTATTCCCAGAACCTAGCTGATCTAACCAGTACCCTCGATATTTATGTTTTAACACATTCTAAGTTTGTACCTGATAAATCGATAATCTCTAACTTATAGTCTAATTTTATCTTTGAAGCCGGACCAAGTAAGATTGACTTTGTTTTGGAAGTATTTAACATTAACTTTAACTGTCTAAATAATTTCTGCAAGGAATAAAACTTAGATTGCAAAGTGGACTGAATTTCCAGAACAGAGCTTTTGGAATAATAAATGATTGTATCATTCACACAGAGGTGGTAATTTAACCCCTCCATGCTCCTACCTTCAAAGTGGCAGCTGTAACTGCACTCCAGTTAACATCTGGCATATTCAGATCACCCATCAGCAGTATCTCCCCTTTTTCTGCCATTCTAAGTATACTTTCTATCATTTACCTGTCCATTTCCTCCCCCTGAGAAGGGGGTCTGTATACAACCCCTGTGCGTATTGTGGTGCCATTGCCTGTCTTCAAATTTATCCACAGTCCTTCTTCTCCTCCTCCCTGTTTACCCTTTTGTTCTGTTGCTTTTATTCCTTCCCTTATGTAAAGAACTACTCCTCCTCCTCTCTTACCCTCCCTGTCCCTCTGTAGACAGTGTATCCTGGTATGTTTATGTCCCAGTCATGGTTTTGTGTGTACCATGTTTCTGTGACTGCCACGATATCAGATGTTCCTCCTCCATCAAGGCCACTAATTCAGGAAGCTTGTTACCAGACTACGGGCATTAGTACTCATTGCTCTCTCCATTTTTGATGGCTTTACCTTCTGTTGCAGCATCCCCACTGGCCGTTCTACCTCAGTCTTCTTCTCATTTAGTACCCTGTTTTGTAGGGAGAGGCTGGGATTTTCCTGCTGCTTGTCAGTGCCTCCCCTTTGACTAGTTTAAAAGCTTGCCAATGAAGCATTTAAACCGATTGCTCAAAAGACTTGTTCCCTTTCTGGACAGATGCAGACCATCCTGCCAGTATAGGCTGGTGTCCCTCCAGGTGGAACCCCAGTCCCCAATGAAGCCAAACCCCTGTGCTCCGCACCATTTTTTCAACCATTCATTAAACTGCATGGTGCCAATTGCCCTCGCCTCCCCCATGCTTTTGACAGGCAGCACCTCTGAGAAGGATACTGTGTGTGCTACCTGTCTTAGGTCCCTCCCCAACTCTGCAATGTCCTCCTGCACTGCTCTAATCTCATGATGAGCCAAGTCATTTGTCCCTAGGTGGACAATTACGTCCAGCTCGGAATCCCTTGCAGCTGTTCTGTGATCCTGAGATGTGCTTCCTGTCCCTCAAGCCATGGCACCAGGCAGGCACCTTACTTCATTTTTCCCAGCTCCCCCCAGTTCTATACCCCTAATAATTGAGTCCCCACCAGGAGCTGCTTCTTTTCCCTTTGGTGCCATCTGCCTCCTTTCTGTGGGCCTCCCTTGTGACAGATATCATCAGTCTTCTCTGCAGGTGCATCCATAGGGGAGCTATGCTCCCCCAGAATGGTGTATGGATTGTGGAGTGGAACAATTGACTGGGTGTGCCTCTGTTCCACCCTCCTCACCCTCCCTGAGCCCACTGTGGTCCAACTGCTGTGCTTTCTTCACAACCTCTGAGGTAGTGGTGGTGGTGCTAGTGCTCCCTGGATGGGGAGGTTCCCTTTCTACTGTCCAGTGTGGCCTGGGGAAGGTTTCCTTACTACTGTCCAGTGCGGCCTGAAGACGGGCAACTTCCTCCCTCAGGGCAGATAGTTGTCTGCAAATGGGCAGCATCTCAGCCTCAGAAAGACTCCCAGAGACTGCTGCCCACAGCCATTACATTGCACTACTCCCACATGTTTATCTAGTTGTTTTTATTTTATTTGTGTGTGTGTGTGTGCACGTGTGTGTGATTTGTTATATAGAAATATATATATATATATTTATACAACGTGTATGCTTATATTATCAGTGCAGTGTGCTAGAGAGGATATGACAGTGAAATGTACCTTGCACTCGAGAAATGATGTCATAACCTCAGGTATAAAGGAACTATTTCCAGGGGTGGTGGGGTGAGGGGTGGGAAGGGGTTGGGCCTAAACTGTGTCCTCACAAAACAATCGACTAAAAGCTCACCCACCGCTGCAAAGAGTGCCTTCCTGTCAGCAAGATACCCTACACAACAATTTGACAGAGAAGTACCCTGCTAATCAAACAGAGAAAATCCAGACATCCAAGTCAGACACAGGTAAACCTCTCACACCCAAACAGCCTGGTGGTTTGTTAGCCACAAAGGAAAATCAAATATGCAGTTATTTCAGCCCTTCTGAGGATGCTGACAAGATAAGCAGTTTAAAAAAAAAACCTTTCTGAATTAAAAACTAAAACAAATGCCACTTTAAAAGTGAGGAAAACTTCTCTCAGATGTAAGCAAGAGAGAGAGAGTTTAGTTACAGATAATTCATCCAAAATAGTATATCCCACGCAGCTTCTCAGCTGTTTCCAAGCACTCCTGTACACAACTTGGAAGAAGATGGGCTTCTCCCTCACACAGGATCACACCACTAGTTTATAGTAATTGAATAATGCTGACAAATGGTCTAGCTAGACAAATGGCTATGATGCTAAGCTCTGACTTGTGAAGACAATTACCCCCACCTCAGGCTATGTTTGGCATCCAGTTACAACCTGCAGCTTTTGCTATTTTGAATCACACAACCCCACCTAAAGTTGCAAAATATATTGATGCAGATTCTCACAGAATTCTAGTAATCAGTCCAGTTAGACACAAAGGAAAATCAAATATGCAGAAGATAAGCAGTTTTAAAAACCCCCTTTCTGAATTAAAAACTAAAACAAATACCAAGCAATGCCACTTTAAAAGTGAGGAAAACTTCTCTCAGATGTAAGCAAGAGAGAGAGAGTTTAGTTACAGATAATTCATCCAAAATAGTATATCCCACACAGCTTCTCAGTTGTTTCCAAGCACTCCTGTACACAACTTGGAAGAAGATGGGCTTCAAGAGTGCAGTTATTCTAGATGCCCTACAGGGGCATGCCTTAACAACTAGTACTGGAGCCCACTCGAGAGGGAGCAATATTAGACTTGATTCTCTCAAATGGAGATGGAGAAAGGATTACAGATGTAGAAGTGGGTAGCCATCTGAGACTAGAGACCATCGAACAGTATGGTTCTAATAAACACAGCAATAGAGTCAAGCCATACAAAGACAAAAGTACTGGACTTTAGGAGGCTGACTTTGCCAAAATGGGTGAGTGCCTAAGGAATGCACTAGCAAATGGGCAGGAAGGAGGGTGGAAGAACAATGGGGAATAATAAAAACTGCCATCACAGAGGTAACGAGCCTTTGTGTGAAGCAAATAAACAAAACAAGACGATGTAAGAAACCACTATGGTTCTCAAAGGAAGTGGCAGTGAAGGTTCAAGAGAAAAGAAGCATTCAGGAAGTACAAGGAATGACAGAAGGAGCAGGACAGAAACTGTATCAGTTAAAGCAAAGGAGGCTGGGAAGGCAGTCAGAACAGCAAAGGCCCAAACCGAGGAAAAGATAGCCAACTCAGTTAAGAAGGGGATAAAACCTTTTATAGGTACATCAGGAGCTGAAGGAAGACCAAGGGAGGGATAGTGAGGCTTAATAAAGGGAGGGAGGGTGGGCAGAGGAGACTGTGAAAAGGCAGAGATACTAAACAAATATTTTTGCTCAGTATTTACAAAGGAAGAGGGAAGGTACATAAAACAAACAGTAGTAACACGCTGGATACAGAAATTGATACGGACCATTTACAGAAGAAAGGGTTCTGAAAGAACTCTTAAAACTGAAGGTGGACAAAGCAATGGGGCCTGATGGGATTCATCCCAGAATTCTAAAGAACTAAGGGTAGAACTAGTGACACCACTGACTACCCTTTTAACAAATCATGGGAGGATGGGGTGGTACCCAGGACTGGAGGAGGGCAGATGTGATTCCCTTCACAAAAGTGGGAGCAAGGCAGAAGCAGGAAACTATAGACCTGTTAGTTTAACCTCAGTGATAGGGAAAATGATGGAATCACTTCTAAAGGAAAGAATTGTCAGTATCTAGAGGCCAGAGGGCACAGGACCCTAGGCAGCATGGATTCACAGCGGGAAGGTCATGCCAGACGAATCTGATAGATTTCTTTGACTGGGTGACCAAAGTAGTAGATCAGTGAGGGGCTGTGGACATGGCCTACCTAGACTTTAGCAAGGCATTTGACACAGTCCCACACAAAAGATTAATATACAAGTTAGCCAGCCTGGGAGTGGGTCCCAAGATGACAGCCTGGGTAAAGAATTGGCTGGAGAATAGGACACAGAGAGTAATAGTAAATGGAGTCCACTCAGAAGAAAGGAGGGTTACTAGTTGGGTACCGCAGGGTTCAGTATTAGGACCGGTCCTCTTCAATGTCTTTATAAGCAACATTGCAGAAGAACTGGAAGGAAAAGAATGTCTCTTTGCAGATGACACTAAGATCTGCAACAGAGTTGATGCACAGGGTGGGGTGGAAAGGATGAGAAGGGACTTGGCAAGGTTAGAGGAATGGTCAAATATATGGCAGCTTAGATTCAATTCTAAGAAGTGCAAGGTAATGCACCTGGGAAACAAAACCCAGGGAAGAGTACACAATGGGGGTGAGATACTAACAACAACAAAATGGAGAGAGACCTGGGGTAGTCATATCAGATGACCTAAAGATGGGCAAGCAATGTGAGAGGGCAGCAAGGAGGGTGGGGGATACTGGGATGCGAGGGAGAGGCATCACCAGTAGAAAACAGGAAGTTATTATCCCTCTGTACAGACAGCTGGTGAGACCCCATCCGAGTACTGTGAGCAGTTCTGGAGACCCAATCTGCAAAGACATAGACAGGATGGAAGCTGTCCAGAGGAGGACAACTAAAATGGTGCAGGGTCTGCACGGAAGACATATGAAGAGACTTAAGGAGCTTAATATGTATAGCCTCGAGGAAAGGAGGGAGAGGGGACATGATAGAAACTTTCAAGTACCTCAAGGAATCAACAAAGTCCAAGAGGGTAGCATCTTTCAAAAAGAGTGTGCAAGAACAAGAGGGCACAATTTGAAGATAGAGGGGGTGGCTCAGAGGTAATTTAAGGAAGTATTTTTCACAGAGAGGGTTGTGGATGCATGGAGCGGCCTTCCGAGGAGGTTGTGGAGTCAAAATCAGTGGTGGAATTCAAGCATGCATGGGATAGTCATAAGGCAGTTCTGGGGGTTGGGGGTAGGAAGAAGTAGGCTGCTGGTTAACTAGGATCTGCAGCTTATCCAGTAGGTAGGGAATGGGCAGACTGGGTGGGCCAAGCGGTCCTTATCTGCCGTCAAATTCTATGTTTCTATATGTTACCTATATCCTTTAAATAAATTTAAAAAAGAAATGGCCACAGTACTGAACCCTGGGGCACGCCCCTTACCACCCTCAAGGGAGAAGAATCCAATCCGTTAACCCCGTTAGAGTGGTAACAGTTACTTAAATAAGAACAAAACCATGCTAAAGCTTCCCTACTTAGTCCCACCTCAAATAATAATTGCAACATGGATTGATGATCAACCATATCAAAGGCCTTTGACAAATCAATCAGTATGGCACCCATATAGTATTGATGGTCACTAGCCCTACTGATATTGTCCAAGACCCTTGACACGGAGACCACAGTACCATGGACCTTATGAAATCCAGATTGAAATTCCTCAAACAGGTCCTGGTTTGATAAGATAATTAACCATCCGATCAGACAAAATTCTCTCCAGGACTTTGCTGATAATGGGAAGCAAATATATAGGTCTAAGATACAGGTCTAAAATTAAAAAGTAAGCCAGGAATGCCCCCCCTAAAAATGGGTACAACCGTGGCGCACTTCCATGCCTGGGGAGGAATCCCCAGAGTAAGGGACCAATTAAATAAATAGATCAAAGGATAGGCTATGTTCAAGGTAGAATATTTCAACATTGTAGAAGAAATATCATTGGTACCACTAGTCTTGAGTCCCAATAGCTTATCAATAACTTCATAGTACTCAATTGCCTTGAAGGAAAAGGACAATGGATTATTACCTATACTGGTACAGGGATTGTGTAGCAGATTTAAACTATCTCCAAAAAAGTTACCAGATTCACTAAAAAAAGATATTAAACCTATCCAAAACATTATAACCAGATGAAAATATTTCCTCAGGGGCCAGTTGAATAGTATGCTTATGGTTAGTAGTACCATTTAGGTCTTTAATTAAGGCCAGAACATTTTTGGATTTCCCATTGCCTCTGTAGTTTTTGTCCTAAAGTAACTTCTTTTAGCAGTCCTAACCCCTGACACATAATTATTTCTAAGTTTTCCGTACTTTTGCCCATCTGCCACAGTACTCAACATCCCAAGCCTTATTTTTATCCCTCTTTAGTTTTTGCAGTGTGGAAGAAAACCACATTGCTGAATTTGCTTTAACCCTTTTAGATTTTACAGGCATGTGTATATCACAAATTTTTATCAGCTCCTCCTGAAAATAGTCCCAGGCTAAATCCAAATCAGGAATCAGTTCCAGATGTTCCCAGTTTATTCCCTCAAGGTCAACCATAAAGCCAAAGTGATCAAAATTCTTTAAGGAACGGAAGGTTATATATCTGGCTGGTCCCTTTACTCTGCTACACCCCCTGATCAATGTACCATATTATGATCACTAAACATATCTGCAGTAACACCTGCCTCAGTGTAGAAATGTGGGTGATTAGTTAAAATTACATCAAGTAAAGAGGAATCTTTAGGGTTCCTTATGTTAACACGAGTGGGTTCCTCAATAAGCTGTGATAACCCCAGGTCCAGTGCAATAGATTTTAAGCATTTAGATTTAAGGGGACACAACCAATCTGAATTAGGATCACCCAGTAATAAGAGTTCATGGGTGGGAACAAAAGGAAGCGAGTACAGTAGTAATAGTTAAGCAATAAAGCCCGACACGGTGTGTGTCGTGCTGGGATAACATCATGCCTCAGGTGACGCAAACAGTCATGCAGATCCAAACAATCAGTCAGGAGGTTCACAGTGCTGAGACTAGACCCGTGATGTTATACTGGAATAACATCACTGTGCCAGGCACACACGACCAATCAGAGCACAGGAAATGTTCTTGCAATTGTATAATAGATATACAATGGCAAGAACATTTCCTGCTCTGATTGGTCGTATGTGATTGGCACAGTGATGTTATCCTAGTATAATATCACGGGTCTAGTCTCAGCATTGTGAACCTCCTGCGTGATTGTTTGAATCTGCACGATTGTTCGCATCTTCTCTTAAGAAACAAAAATATATTTCCACACTAACAATAACATCTTTAAAATTATTTTTTTAATTGTATAATAGCAATAATGCCCTCCAGGGAGTGTGTCATGAGGATAATGTCACTTCTCAAGTGTTGGACGCACTCGGGCCCACCTGAGGTGTGATGTTATCCCAGCACGACACACACACCCTGTTGGGCATTATTGCTTAATCGATGCATGGGAAATTAGGTCATCTGTAGCTTCCAAATACCAATAAAGGTTTACCCACATGAAGTTTTAATTCAGCTGGCAAGTATTCACAACTATTGGGTCCCACCTCTAATAGTAATCGTTTTGGGGTGAATTTATCAGAATAATAAAAAACAAGACCCCTTCCCCTTTTTTTCTATCTGCCCTCATTAAATTATACCCCTGTAAGTGTATAAATGCATCATCATTTTGTTCCCACTGCCAAGTTTCTGTAAACATTGAAAAATCTGGATTGTTTTCTACCACAAAATCCTTAATCATACCCATTATCAGTAAAATTCTTCTAACATTTGCATGTAAAAATGAAATACTCTTCTTATTACTAAAACAAGTAGACAAAGGCCCTGGATTAGGTGAAACAACCCCTCTCAAAAGTAACCCCAATAAAATACAAATCTTGGAGGGTAAACGTATTAAAAAAATAGAGTGGGTTATAAAGGGACTTGTCTAAAATAGTAAATACTTGCCCCAGGTACCATCCCATGCCCAACTTTAAAAAGCATGCTTTGGCTAAAGTTACTAATTCATCATATCAGTGCACTAGAAAGAAAACCGGGACACTGACAAAGGGCATCCACTAGCTGCTACAAATTTTCAGACTGCTATCAGTGCTTGACATTGGCCTACGTAACATCAGGCCATTTAATTGCACATCCCTACGTAAACAAGTATTGTTAACCTGCCAGGGCAACAGACCTAATAATAGCACAATAAAGAAGTATAAAAAATGGACCCATGATTATCAAATACCAGTAATTTTAAAACAAAATATTCAAAGTCCAATGTGCCCCAAATGTGTGGCTGTGTAGAAATATTTCTATGGAGTGGTGCTCCACTCACTCTCACACCCAGCACTCGCAATGGAGCACAGCTCGGGGATTTAAAGTGCTAAAGCCCCTCCCACAGAAGCATACCTGCTTTTTGACTGGCTCACCACCGAGACCCCTTTTTTCGTGGGAGAATCAAACCTCAGTCCCCCTAGACTGCCATTAAACATAAAAGTGTGCCCTCAAGCAGAGATCACAGTCAGTTGCAGCACAATGGGTGTTTACTCACCTGGTAAAGGTGATTGTGTTGGTTGGCATCCATGGCACTCCAGACATTACCTCATGGGTTACAGTCCACCTGATAGGCTAATGATGCACATGACCCAGATCAGATTTCCAGTATATCCAGGTCCCAGGAACCCCTGCTCTCCAGTTTGAATTTTCCATAGCTGAAAGGAATAAGGTAGAACACAACAAGCAAAGCACACAATAGATACCATTAAAAATGAGACATGCAACGACAAGGTACAATAATGGAGCCGGAGGCCTGAATTTATTGCCTTTTTTGTACACACTACCTCGAACCAAGGTTCGACTTCCATTTACTTGCAGTGGAACAAGGTTGTAGGAGTAGGGACCTCCAGCTTCTCTCCTTTTCTTCTCTTGTGTGGGAGCTCCGATCATACCCGAGGGAGGGCCTTGGAGTGCCATGGATGCCAACCAACACAATCACCTTTACCAGGTGAGTAAACACCCATTGTGATTGGTTGGTATCTCATGGCACTCCAGACATTACCTCATGGGAGATAAGAAGCAGTTCAAGTCCCCGGTGGGATTCGGGGTGTGTCGGAGGACTGAGATGTGGCCATGAGGACGTGAGGCTAAGGCCGGGTCTGAAGTCCTGCAGTTGCTCCAGACTGTAGTGCCTCGCGAAAGTGTGTAGGAAGCTCCAAGTGGCCGCCTACAGATGTCCTCAGAGGATACCAGTGCTCATTCCGCCCAAGAGGTGGAAACTCACTCTAGTGGAGGTGCTCTGAGCCCTTTGCGGTGGGGTCAGATGAGATTCTTTATAGGCATGGAGCACGCCTGCTTGATCCACCCTGCAATGGTGGTTTTGGATGCTGCTAGCCCCTGACGTTGTCCCTTGGAGACGATGAAAAGTCTCTCCGTCTTGCGGATGGGTTGTGACTTGGCCAAGTAGAGTGAAAGTGCCGATCCGATGTCTAGAGGGTCCGGGGTGCTGATTCCCTCTTGAGAGATGGGTCGGGTCAGGGTGGGTAGGTCTATTGGCTGTTCCCTATGGAACTTCGTGGGGATCTTCGGTTGGAATGCCGGGACGGTCCGAAGTCGTACTCCTTGGGGGGTGAAAGTGGTGTATGGCGGTGCGCAGGACAGTGCACCCAGCTCCCCGATTCTTCTGGCCGAGCAGATGGCCACGAGAAAAGCGGTCTTCAGCCTACCCAGAAAAGGTCTGCTCTGCCAGGGGTTCAGACAGGATGTCCTCATGGTCCAATACCAGGGTAAGTCCCAAGGAGCGACCCCAGGTCTGGTCCTGGGTCACATGAGATCCACGGCCCTTAGGAACCGGATTGCGTCCGGGTGGGCTCCTGGAGGGTGCCCCTCAACCATGCCTCTGGCCGCCCCTATGGCCGCTAGCTGCACCCTCAGGGAGGAGGGTGCCAACCCCTTATCCACCCCCTGTTGTAGGAACAGTAAGATAGTGGGGAGATCCGCTTGTTCCGCATCGAGCCTCGGGTGGCACCACTGTGCGAAACAGCCCATTGCCTCTCGTGATGTGGAGGTGGTGGAGGCGTGACGAGACCGGAGCAGTGTGCCTATGACCGACTCGTGATACCCGTGGAGCCGACAGCCGCTCCCTCTCAGGAGCCAGGCCGTGAGCTTCAGGGTCTGAGGGCCAAGGCACGGGACCCTGCAACAGCATATCTGGCCGGTCGGGATCCGAAGCTGGCTAGAGCAATCTCTGTGATTGCTGCGAACCACTTCGGGCCAGTACGGGCCACCATGATGACCGTGACTGGATCTCCGAATCTTTTCCACGATTTGAGGAATGAGAGGTAGAGGGGGGAACACGTATGCGCCACTGCGAGGCCACTCCTGAGACAGAGCGTCTGTGCCCTGGGAGTGCGCATCCCTGAATCTGGATAGGTACTTGTCCACTTGGGCGTTGTCCCTTGAGGCCATTAGGTCTATGGACACCGGGCCCCACGTCGTCTGGATTAGGTGAAACAGGTCTGGGTGTAGACGCCATTCTCTGGGATGAATCTGTTGGCGGCTGAGCCAATCCGCCCTTATGTTCAGTTTCCCCGCTAAATGGACCGCCCCCAGGTGGGTCAGGTGGATTTGGGCCCAGTTCATCACTTTCGTGGTTTCCCGTGACATGGCCTTGCTTCTGGTGCCCCCCTGTTTTGCTATATATGCCACTGTCACGCGGTTGTCTGATTTGATCAGAACCGACTGTTTCTGGATGAGGTGGTGGAAAGCCTGGAGCTCGTGGAATACCGCTCTCATCTCCAGCACGTTTATTGAGAGTAGGGCCTCTGCTGGGGACCAGGTCCCCTGAGCAGACTCGTCTCCCAGGCAGGCTCCCCAGCTGGAGAGACTCGCGTCCGTCTCGATGGGAATCGGAGGGGTGCTTCAGTGGGACCCTCGTGTCAGATTTCCGGATGGTCCACCACCTCAGGAGGATCGCACTCCTGCAGGTAGCTGTACCGGGTGGTGTAGTTGAACTGCCATGCCCGCTGCCAGGATGAAGCTTGAGTGGGCGATGTGCCACCTGGCCCACGGGACGAGGTCGATGCAGGAGGCCATGTAGCCCAGGAGTTTTGCGACTTCTGCTACTGTGGTGCGCGGGTGAGACCTCAGATGTCCAGCCAGGTGCCGGAGGCTGCGGATCCGCGCTGGGGTCGGTTTTGCCCAGCCGTCTGCTGAGTCGATGGCGGCTCCAAGATGCTCGATCTGCTGGGTTGGGTCGAGGTGGCTCTTTTCCTCGTTCACCACCCATCCGTGGTCCCTGAGTGCCCGTATGGCGAAGTCTGTGTGGGCTTGTGCCTGATTCCTGGACCGTGCCCGTATGAGCCAGTCGTCCAAATATGGAACTATGTCCAGCCCTTGTTCCCTGAGTCTGGCCACCAAGGTGATGGAGACCTTGGTGAAGACCCTGGGGGCTGATGACAGGCCGAATGGAAGCACCTGGTACTGAAAGTGCTGACCCAGGATGTGGAAGCGTAGAAACCTTCTGTGGTTCTTGATGATGGGGATATGTAGGTAGGCGTCCTTTAGATCGATTGATGTTAGGAAGTCGCCTACCCTGATCCCTCTTAGGATGGATCGGACCGTCTCCATCTTGAACCGACGTGGGATCACGAACTTGTTCAGGTGTTTTAGGTCCAGGATGGGCCTGAGGTCTCCCGACTTCTTTGGCACTAGGAAGAAGATGGAGTACACGCCTTCCCCCTGCTCCTGAACTGGGACTGGTTGAATGGCCCTGTTCAGGATCAGATCTGTCAGGATACCTTGTACCTGGTGTGGCGAGGCCCTCCTTCTGGAGGCTGGGGACGAGATGAAGCATTGGGGTATGGTGTGATGGGTCAGCTCTATCACACTTCTTTGAGACCACGTCCCGACCCACCTGTCCGACGTGGTGGTCTCCAGTGTGGGCTTAACAAGGCCAAGCGCTGACCGACTGGGGGATACTGAGGGATTCTCGGGGCAACGGCATCACTGTTTTCCCCTGAAACCTCTTCCACGGCCTCCAGACTTTTGACCTCGAGGTCTGAAGGAGGAGGGGGACTTGTAGCTGTTGAAGGTGGAAGTGCGGGGGAAGGATGTGGGTGCCCTATTCCGAAAGGAGTGGTTTTGTGAGTAGGGCTCCCTGTGGCTCTGGCTCTTGGCTCCAGGTTGAAATCTGCGCCTAGTAGCTGGCAGGTGTGCGGGTCTTGACCTACTCCTTAAGAGGTCCCTACCCTCTTCCCTCTGTTTAAGGTAAGCCTGTAGGCCTTCCCCGAATACATGACCCCCCTTAAGGGGTAAATTTTGAAGCAGAGTCTTAGATTCTGAGTCTGCATCCCAGAGTTTGAGCCATAGTGCTCTGTGGGCTCGATTTATGATGGCGGTCACCCTGGCCTGTAGGCATAGGGAGTCCACTGCCATGTCCGCGAGGTACTTGGCTGCATCGAGGGTACAGTCCAATAATTCAGCCTCCCTTGACTTTGGGCTTGCCTGTTCCTGTAGTTCCTCCAACCAGCGGATCTGTGCCCTTGATATGTAGATCGCCGCTGTCATGGTCTTGGCCATGGTACCCTCGATTTCGAAGGTCTTTTTTAACATGTCCTCAACTTTCTTGTCCGTCGGGTCCTTGAGCGCTATGGTGCCGCACGGCAGCACGGTCTTTTTACTTAAGGCCGCCACTTGGGGGTCGATGGAAGGGGCCTTGCACCAGGTGTCCGACTTGTCGGTCTGGATCGGGTACATTTTAAGTAAGTTCCGTCTGTTCGGCATCCTGCCCGGGTCCGTGGATTGCCATTCTGTGTGAATCAGTTCCTCAATGGCCGGGCAGACTGGGAAAGTCTCTGGGGTGGTGGTCCTTAGCTGGATCATAGGGTCTAGCTTGGATTCCGTCGTCTCCCCTTCTTGTTCCTCCGTGGTCAGTCCCAAGGTGGCCTTGATAACTTTCATGAGGCCGGGAATTGTGTCAAATCTGCACAGTTTAGATGTCAGGGACGGAGTTGACTGTTGCTCGAGATCCTCTGCATCCGAGTCCATGCCGTGTTCCTCCTCCTCATTTTCCTTGTCGAAGTCATCCTCCTTCTCTTTCTCCTCAGTGATGCCGTCTTTGGGAATGCTGGGGAGTGGATCCTCCGGTGCCGTTGGCTCTTCTAGCGAGTCTCTCTCACGGGGAGGCTCCATGCTGGATGGTCTAACTCTGTTCTGTGTAAGGGCCTCCAGCTTCTCCATGATCTTCAGCATGAAGTTTTGCTGACTCTCCATCATGGCCGCCGCAGCCTGCTGGTTTTGGAGCAGTAGTGGGCCCGGGTCCGCCCATGTCGAGTTGCTGGGGCCGGGGAGAGAAGGAGCTAGTGGTGAGGTTCTCTCCATTGAGGAGAGTTCATCGTCCATGAGGCAGGCTGCGCAAAGGGGGCCTGGTGTTTGAGGAAGGAGGGCGGCGTTGCACGCGTTGCACTTCTTCGCCTTGACCATCTGCAAGATAAGAGAGATAGACTGAGCGGAGGAAAGGTTCTGTGTTTCTCCCCTGAATCAAGTTGGACAAGGTAAGGGCGCTGTGGGAGGGCCCTTAGCCCGTCGTGAAGGTGGAGACTGTCGTCAATCATGAGCGTTATCCCCAGACATGTAGTTATGCTCTGGGGCCCACCACCCCCCGAGATGGGATCGCAGGGTCTGCCAGGGTCGCTGTGGGAGGTACCCGGGCAGTGGTCCCTCGGAGTCCTACTGGGGTCGCTGGATGAGGGACCCGAGTGGAAGACATCACTTTTTTTTTTTTTTTAAAGGCAGACTAGGATTAGAACCCTGGTCTCTGATACCATTCTGCCAAACTGCTCTATGTCTTAGTCCTCACTGTCACAGGCAGCTCAATGGACCGCCCCCTTCTTCTTCTATTGGGGCCAGCCCAAGAATGAAGCCCCCCCCCGCTGTGGGGGGGCCGCCGGAACTCAAGCAGGCACCATGCGGTAGGGCAAGAGCCTCCGAGGAAATAGCCGCGAGGTGAGACCAGTGGAGTCGCGCTGGTGGTTCGCCCCCTGAGGTAGGCCTTGTGGGGGGGAGGAAGTGGACGAGGCAGGTGGTCATGGAGTCGCGGGTGGCAGAGGCGACTCACGGAGGAGAGGTGCGAGAACCGGTGGCGAGTGGGAAGCTCTGATGGCCTGTCTCTAAGTAAATTTCTCCTCCTTAGGTGGGTGGCAGCTGAACTGATGGTTGTCGCGGTCGCGGGGAGCAGAGGCGACTTTGAAGAGTAGGCCGCGCTTGGGAGGGGAGCCGCGTGGTGACAGGGTCTGCTGTCTTGGTCGCGAGGCCTGGTCTCTGGGCCCTCCAGTGGCAGTCAAGGGGTCAGACGATCGGCCGCAGGCGAGGCGGCGGCAGAGCCGCTTTGGGAGGGTGAGGTAGGCGCGTGTGAGGCGGCTGGCAGAACCCGACTGGGAGGGGCAGTGGGTCGCGGGGACAGGGGCGACTCGCGTGGGATACGGAAGGACGATAGGAGGTCACGGAGTCGCTGGGGAAAGAGGCGCACTGTGGTAGGGAGGAAGGCCTTCGAGTGGGCCCAGGGGACCGCGGAGTCACGGGAATAGAGGCACTGCAGAGCTGCTTGAGGCAGCGAGGGCCTGCTAGGGAAGAGCGGCAAACCGCGGTTGAACATAGGCAGCACGCTGATGGCCAGAGGGGCCCGCCAGGGGAACACCATACTTGCACGCTTAAAGCGCAAGGGACGGTTGGGGCGCATAGACATGTAAGGGTCTTTAGACAAGCATACTTATACTTACATATCTACTTCCTTTTCAAATCCCTTAAACTTCCAATGATCCTAAGTTGAGTTACTCTATACAAGTGTTCAGAACACACAAAAGTCTCCTGGATCTATTTTGAATACCTTAATGTTACTAGATTTTCATACTCCAATGCTCCTGAATCAGTATTTTAGGGCTAAATAAAACACATTCCTACCTTAGAGATAAGAGCAGACAGGGTTCTCTGGATGCTTCTTGCCTAGTCAGATGCACAAATTACAACTGGCGAGCAGGGGTTCCTGGGACCTGGATATACTGGAAATCTGATCTGGGTCATGTGCATCATTAGCCTATCAGGTGGACTGTAACCCATGAGGTAATGTCTGGAGTGCCATGAGATGCCAACCAATCACAATGATGTTTAAAGTTCAGTATCTTTCTGCAGGATCGTCTCACAGAGCAGTGCAGACATGCTGGTAAAGTCTTATGTTCACTCACTCTGTGAATAGCGATGTTGTGTGATTCTTTCCAGACAAACATGCAGGCACACAGCTGATGGGGTCAAGATTCAGGTAACTGGCTTCTCGCTGTCTCTCACACAGCTTGAATATGCAGCAGCAGATGGACAAGGTCAATCTGTTCTTGGGGGCAGGGCTATCTAGATGCTGCAAACAGCATCCGTATCAGTTTTTTTCTCTGAGTCCATTCAGCAGGGGCAGGACTATGCATCAGTGCATAGCCCCACCCCTGCTGAACATAGTTGTGTGATATTTTTGGCCCTTCAGGGGCCAATGGATTCATGAGTGGCCTGATTTTATTTAAACCAGGCACAAGCTAAACTGTATTCTGGCACTAGGGTGCCACCCCTAGTGCTGGCTCCAGCTCCTCCTTCTCTGTAACAAGTCCCTCACCCCTCCATATTAAACACCACCTGCCTCCCACAACATCCCGACACCGGGGTACCCAAACCCTGGTGCCAGCTTAAACCACTCTCCTTCCTGACCTAACCTAACACTTTGCTCCTGACCCTGTTTTGTCATCTACTACATTTGGCCCTGCTTCTTTTCTTCCTCGCCCCACCCCACCCCGCAGCACCCCCAGTCTATTTCTACTTCCACTTAGTTTTTCACCGCTGCTCTCATTACTTCTTACTTCTGTCTTCATTGAAATATTTGCCTTATTGTTAGCTTTATTTCATGGCATAGCTTAGCTTAAATATTCACTTTAAGTTATGTATCATAAGATTTTCATTTTGAATTGATATATGCCATATTAAATTCATTTCGACATACAAAGCAAATTAAATCAAAACAGTGTGACTCAAGTAAAATTGTTTCTGATGCAGGAATCAACAAGATGTACAAATATGTTGAATATTTAGCAGCCTATATTGCAAAAAGTTGCTTTCATTTTTTTATATTTTAATTTTGAAATACGTTTTTTCTTTGATGTTAAACATACCAGATGATTGATGACATCACACTTGTTTGATATAAAAGCAACCCAGTTGTAACCAGTCTTCAGCCTCCTGATGAAGATCAAAGTGATCGAAGTGATGAGGTGACTGGATTGGAGTTGCTCTCCTGTTAGTTATTTTGGCAGTTTTGCTGAATAAACGTGCTATTTGTATCCATTGCTGGCTTGGAGTGTGGCTCTGTTTTCTTGTGTGTCCGTTAACCAAAACAGTGCCCTTTTATCTTTTTTTGTACCATGTAACAAAGAAAACTGTTCATCAATGTCTGTAGTGACACTGGCCTTTCTTTCACCCCACCCAACCCTCCACTCAGCACCCACCACCCCACACACACCCTACCCTATACCTACATACCAGGATCAAATGCTGTAATCCTCTTTGGATCAGAGACAGGTCTTCATCCTTCAGCACTGAACTGGGAACTGAGGAAATCAGGTAAGTGTGGTTAATGTATTTCAATGCATTTTGAACTTTTACTCATAACATTGCCATTTTTAATTATTTTTCTCCCAAATTTTAAACAAGGCCTCATTGGGAAACCACCTCATGAACAAGCTAGGTGAAAATTTTCAGATATAGCCCAAAATGTGATTTTACAATCAGCTTTCAAGCAGGATCTGAAAATGTTCACCTACCAGATTCATAGGATAGGGTCAAGAAGGCTGTGTTGACAATTTGGGGTTAAAATATATATATAAAAAAAAACTTATATATATACATTGAAAGTTTTCAATGAGCACTCATGACTTTGGTAAGTTTCAATATTTTGACTCAAATTTTCAACACAGCCATTTGTCACACTACCTCATGAACATGACAGGTGTTGTTTTTCGAATCCTAGCCAAAAATGTTTTTTTTTTTTTTTTTTGTGCTTGTGGCACAAAATGGCATTTTGGCTAGAATCTGAACATTTTCTCCTGCCAGGTTAGTCAGGTGGGGTCATAAGAAGACTATGATGAAAATTTGGTGTCAAAATATTAAAAAAACAACAACATTTTGAAGGCATATTGTAATTTTTCAATGCGCATTCATAAATTTGGTAATTTTCAGTATTTTGACAACCTATTTTTACCAGTCATTTTTTCACACCACCTTATAATTGTGACAGTTCTTGTTTTTCAAATCCTGGCCAAAATGTGCTATAACATTTGTGGTGTGAAACGATGTTTCAGCCAGTACTTTATAAATGTCACCTGCCACGTTCAGAAGGGGGATCATAAAAAGACTGTTGAGATTTTAGGGGTCAAAATGTCACAAAACAAAATTATGAGATAAACTTATTTGTAGAGAAAGTCATTAGCTAAGTGGGCTCTGTAACCCCGTGATATGTGCAAACGCATAACAGAGAGCCCACATTACGACTACATTACAGCAAGGACCGAAATGGCAAAAATGCTTTTCCGCCACCCTGAAGTGCTATGACCTCAGAGTTGGTTAATTTAGTAAGGGGGGAAAGCACGTTCACCATTTCACTCCTTACCATAATATAGTCACTCATATGGGCTCGCTGTTATGCGTTTGCCCATATCACGTGCTGCCAGTGGGGACCATGTTGCCTTCCCATCGCAGTGTCCTGAGTTCGGATGTGAGTTCAGTGAGACAGCTGAATGGAACTAGGCTGGGGGGGAAGACACTGAGGCATGCAGCACCAGCCATAGCCTGGGAAGGGACAGACCAGTGTTCTGGCACACAAATGACACCTTGTGGTGGGCTATGGAGCCTTCCCTCACAAAGGGTTGATGTGCATGTTGAGGCCTGATGGGCCCATGCACTGCATCAGTATAAGTGGGGTGACAAGAAAAATGAGGGAAAGTGTATCTCACAGGATGAAGGTCAGGTCACTGCAGTCTCTGCACTACCAACAGGCCCCCTGCTGCTGTCAGCCTCCCAACCCCATCAACCCTCATCTCAGGAACTACCATTGTAGCTTTGGTACCCCCCCACAGATTCTCCCAATGAAGGGGATAGGAGGGAGATGGACATTTGCCCCCCCCGTCTGTCAGCCAGTTTGCCAGCCCATTGCCCTGTCGGTGTTGTAGGATGTGCAAAACGTGGTGGCTTCATCCTGCTATGGTGACAGTCATTGAGTGTAGCAACATGCCTCCCCCTACTGAGAGGAAAGTGGGCCCAGGGAAGCTGAATCCTTTTTATATCCCTGACGCTGGCTTCCATGAGCAACCCAAGTCAGTTCCTGAACCCAGGTCACTGCCAGGGTACCGGTATCTACCCTCCCAACCACACCACTTTAAAACTCACTCCCCCCCAAAAAAAAAATACAATCCCTTCCCACCCAACACAGCTGGTGATGGTGCAACAAAATGACAGCCCAGGGGCTGGAGGACACTGACCACATGTATCAGATAAGTATTGTTTTATGTTTGGAGTGCCTTGTTTGTCCCAGTTAGTTACTAAAGAGCTTCAGATCCTTTGTGACCCCATTGCTATTCTTATTTTACAGGTACAACTGCATGCTCCCTCAAGCCAATCAAGCTCCACCCTACAATCCCCAGGATACTGCCAGATAAGAAATCTTTATTATTAGTGGTGTATCTAAACTAGGATGGTACAGTGTAAAAATAAAACTACAAGTATTAAGACACTTTCACTTGTTAGTTAATTGGTGAAGCAGGGTTAAAAATTTCTTCTCTATTCTGTTTATTTCATTTTGTGCAGTTCCCAGATAAGGATATAATACAACTATCATAAAAAGAAGGGAAATTCATTGTGAAAAAATGTTAATGCAAATAACAGGGTTGAAGAACACAAAGTGCACAAAATAGGGACATTTAAAAAAATTGGGTTTTGGATTTCTGGAGTCTTGTCAAATCAGAGGTGGTGTTCCTTGGGGTTGTCAACCCTAATACCCACCTCCTGCCCTGAGCAAATAATATCAGACGTGATCTCTTTTCTTCACGAAGAGCCCTGCATGAAGAAAGATATGACTTATTCTGTTGGCAACATATGGCCAGCTGTACTGCTCCAACTCCAAAAAATGTATCACTATGAGGCACTGGCTTGGAGCTGGACCTTATGCTTCAGCCAGGAGGCTACAGTCTGGGGGGTGAGCAATAGGGTTTACAACCCCAAGGAACATCCCTGTGGGGCCTGCACTTCTGCAGCCACAGATAGAAATCCATGATACCCAAATTACAATACTACTTCTGTCTGCAGAAGTACAGGTCCATGAGGAACTCTGCATCTGCAGCCACAGGTGTAAGACATTTATACTGAGGCCCCTATGGGGCCTGCACTTCTGCTGCTGTATACAGAAATCCATGATCCCCAAATTGCAACACTACTCCTGCCTGCAGAAGCACAGGCCCACGTGGGGCCAGCACTGCTGCAGTCATAGGTACTCATGCATGCTGTAAGACATATATACACAATTCTAACTACAGAAGCACAGACATCTGCGGGGCCTGCACTTATGCAGCTGCAGATACAAAGCCACAAAGCTAGCATATCAGTTCTACTGCACTTGTGTCATCTGAAAACAGTTGTGAGCTGTTTGTCTTACCTGATGATGGCTGCCTGTGGTTGCTTGTGTGGTCTTATCATTTTCCTGTCTGGGGGGGGTTAGGGTTGGAAACCCTAACACCACATTTCCCTACTTCTGTGGCATTAAGTTGAACCATAACTGGTACATTAATGCAGTTTTTTGCAATGAATATATTTATTTGCTTGGTCTACTTGATGAAATGATTCAAGGCCTCCAAGGGCTCTCATACGGGGGGGGTTAGAAGCATTGAATATGTTCTCACTGGAGGATGGGGGGGAACATGATTAAGACATACAGTACAAGTTCCTAAGAGGAATAAACAAAGTGCCCTCATCTGATCTGTTCTATAGAAGTACCAACTCCAGCACTAGAGGTGACAAGTGGAAGTTGAGAGGAGGAGGAGCTTCAAGAGAGATCTTAGGAAACGCTATTTTACAGAAATTGTGGTAGAATCATGGAATTTAGGTTGCCCACTGAGGTGATGGAAGCCAGGACAGTGACATCATTCAGACTGGGATGGGATAGAGTAAAGGCACAATCAATAGTAGGGAGAGCAGCTGGGAATACAATTCCGATGGGGGTGAGGTCCTGTGATCAGAACAATGCTCAGGAACACTTGGGTAGGCTAGATGGACATTGGTCTCTTTCTGCCATCATTTTTTCTATGTTTCTATGCTTATGTATTATAAAATTGCAGTAAGACCCTAAAATATGGGTGTTATTACCCTGGGGCAAACAGACCTTAGTCTTTTATTTCACTCTGAGGACACCTTATGAGACGATAATGCACAACTTGTTTGGATTTGTCACAGGTGCTCCCAGAGGTCCCAAACCTCCCAGGATTTCAGAATCACCTTGTTTTAGCTGTGTACTTCTTTCACATTCCTCCTTTAATAAACTAAACAAATAAACCCCACAGTTCTCCTGTACAAGCTGTTGTTTGACAGCCTGCTTTTCAAGAAAAAGGAATGTATGAGGTGAAGTAGACTTTGTCAATGCTATTTGTAAGATTCTTTCCAATTTACTTTACCAGAGCTCCCTGGAATGCTCCTGCAAATGTTTGGAATGCATTTGTTTCAGATTAATAATAGACAGGATTACTCCTTTATCAAACACGTGGCATTTTTTCAAGAAGGCCCCTGAGCATTAATATTAAGTTGTATTTGTTTTTAGTTTATAAATATATTAGTCATAATAAAGCTACATTTATAATCAGTTAACAAATAGGGCAACAATATTTGAAAAGTTCCATTTAGCAAATCAAATCTACTGTATAATCAGTTTAGCAGTAAATATAGAGAACTGAGCTGTAAACCTGAAGACTCAGGAGGCCTGGGTTAGAAACCCATGATGGCCACTTGCATACTGTGTGACCATAAGCAAGTCACTTAAGTTCCCTGCGCTTCAAGGTTGCACCTAGAAATTAACTTTGGGTTAGTGTACCGTTCCTGGTCAAAATTTGAAATAAATAAATACATAAAATAGGTCTGCACTCAGGAAACTGGCTGCATGGCTACAACAGTAGCACTATACCTCACCGTTAGTATACCAAGGCAGGGTTTTAGCTACTGTAACTCTGTTTTGGAACTACTTTATAGGACAGAAGTAGTTGATTTTCCTGAAGGACAGGGTAGTTTATCAGAAATATTTCATATCATTGTCTAAAATCCAGTCCCTCTCAGAATACTAACTTCCAAACATGGAACCAGAGTGTTTGACTTCTGTTACAAAGAAAAAAAGCTGAAGACCCTGAGCCCAGGAGGAAACAGATGACCATTTAGTCACATGTGTCCAAAGGTGAATTCTCAACCCTCAAACCACTTCTAAGAGGCGTTCCTCAGGGATCTATATTAGGTCCTATTTTGTTTGCTATATACTGTATATATCAACAACATTGATGTCTCTATAACCAGGGCCTACATTCATCTGTTTGCAGATGATACAGTACTCTATTTGAGTCGTTCAACCCCAGAAGCTGCATGTAACGACCTGGAAGCTGAATTCAACTTACTACAAAAACAGGTCCTAAACAGAAAGCTTTTGCTCAATGCTAAGAAAACCAGAGCGATGCTTTTCTCTCCTCTGGTTCATGCAGCTAACCCGGTCAACGTAGGACTAGTACCGCAAATTTCTACAGTCCTAGGAGAAAAATTGGAATTTGTTTCAAAATTCAAAAATCTGGGAGTTTAGCTGGACCATAGGCTTTCCTTTATAGCGCACATAGAGGATTTACTAAAAAAACTACGACAAAGATTAGGCCTTTTTTTCAGGATCAGCCACTACCTAACAAAGGATGCTAAACTATGTTTGGTCCAAACGTTTCTCTCCTTGATCAACTACACAGATTTCTTGTACAGTCATTGTCCTGCCTCTTACCTCTCAAAACTGGACACGCTGTATCACTGAGCCCTGAGATTTATTACAGGGCTTCCTTTCACAACGCACCACTGTTTACTATATGCAGCCATGGGCTGGACTTCCCTCCAGTGTAGACGGAATAGAAATGCTGCTCTATAGACTCTTAGAGCGATCTCCAAAAAGGTGCCCAAATACATTGCTGACTGCCTCCCCTTAAACCAGCTAGGCAATTATGCCCTGAGGAGCTTTACAACCATCTCCTTGACAGTTCCCAAAGTCAAATCACGCTTTGGTAGAGCAGCCATAAGCTTTGTGCTGCCCTCCCTATGGAACAATCTTCAGAAAGCACTGAAGCTGAGTACTCCTGTCAGCGTTACTACTCTCAAGACCCTCTACTCTCATCTCATTAAAGAGTCTTGTAATTGTCTCCCTTGATCCTAATCCTGCAATGGTCTGCCTACTCTGTGTTGTAGGTTTCCTCTCTCCTTACTCTTTTCTTATTTACATCTGTAAACTCATCCTTCATGCAAATGTCATTCTTGCCTTCTAGCTTCTCTGTCCAGCCCCCACTGCTCTTCTGTGTATTTCCCCCTCTTCCCCCATTATGGTGGTTGTTCCCTATTTCAGCTAGCAGATCAGGCTGTATGTCCCTTTTCCTTAGCTCCTCATTATCACTCTTCTTTCCCTACCCCTATAACCCTATTTCCCTTAGCTCACCACCTAGTATCCCTCACACTGAAGCCTTCCACTGTACCTATGCCAATATCTCTTCACCCTTCTAGCTTAATGCTGCCTGATCCTGACTCCTGGTTCTGGTCCCCAGGACTCTAACTTATTCACTCCAACTGGGTTACTACCCTTCACCTGCCATTCTTCCCTGCCCCCTGATGTATATGTCCTCATGCAGTACTTAGAAATTGGCTCCCTTGGGTCACGCTCCATTACTACAGCTATATATGGATATTGAAAGTGGTATATGATTCTCCCACCACATTCCCTTTGTGTATGTCTATTATCTGTTGCACCTTATTCCTTATGTATTGTCAGTGCATTGTGATCATGTATGCATATATATATATATATATATATATATATATATATATATACACACACACACTATGTATGATTTTTCCCTTCTGCATGTGACCTTGTTATACCCAGATCCATCTTGCAAATGAGCTTCACTCAATGATGTTTGCCTGGATGAATAAAGATTTTGATTGATTGATTGATTAATTGATTGATGTGTACAGAGGTTTCTACCACTGGAGGAGTTCCTCTCCATAGTATTAAAATCCATAGACTTTACTGGTATTGCTTTTCATTTAACAATGGCTGCTGATATTTCACCTGATATTGAATGCTGCAGCTTCCTGGGTGGCAGGAGGTTAACTTGATGCACCTATGGTCTTCTTTTCATCTCACATTTCCTATGTAAAGAATGAACTAGCAGAGTACAAAATGGGAGGAGTGCTACAGATGACCACCAAGCAGGACAAAGACCTGGGGGTGATCATATTGGATGACCTAAAGGTGGCCAGCCAGTATGAAAAGGCAGTTGGGAGGGCTAGTGGTATGCTGGGGTGCACAGGGAGGGGTATCACCAGCAGAAAGCGGGAGGTGGTATTGTTTCTGTATAGATCGCTGGTAAGACCCCTCCTAGAGTACTATGTCCAGTTCTGGAGACCACATCTGCAGAAGGACATAGAATAGAGGAGGTCCAGAGGAGGGCAACTTAAATGGTGCAGAGTCTGCATCAGAAGCCCTAAGAGGAGAGAGACTTAAGGAAATTAAAAAGTGCACCCTAGAAGGGAGGAGGGAGCGGGGGATAGGATAGAGACCTTTAAATACCTCACTGTGGTAAATAAGGTACAAGAGGAAAGTATTTTTCAGGAAAAAAAGTACTCAAGGATAAGGGTGCATGATAAGAAGCTGGAGGGGGTAGATTCAGGAGAGACGTGAGGAAGTGAAAAAATAGTGCATTCCTGGAACAGTCTTCCAGCAGAGGTGGTGGTGGCAAAAACACTGGTGGGATTTAAGAATGTGTGGGAGGGGCATAAGGGAATCTTAGGGAAAGGGAAGGGGGTTGGGGTGAATGGGCCAGAGATCAACTAGGATCTGCAGTGATACTATAGGCAGGGAAAATGGGCAGACTAGGGGGGCCAAGCAGTCCTTATCTGCTGGCAAATTCTGTTTCTATGATTCTTTTAACATCCACTGTGACAAGTTTAACCTTCTGTCATTTACAAGTAATTTAGTTCGGCTATTGGTTTCAATGGAAATATATATAATTTTTTTTAACAGTATTGGCCAGTAAAAATACACTAAGCCAAGGCTTCTTTTCAGGTGCATCCTGGGAGTACAGGGACATTAAGTGACTTGCTCATGATCACACAGTATGCAAGTGGTGGCTGTGCGATTAAAAACCTAGCTCTCTAGGTTTGCAGCTCAGTGCTCTTAACCACTATGCTATACTGCCTCCCACATCAGTGTGTCAGATTTATTTCACTGCGTTTCTAGCTGGCCTCTATATACTTCTTTCAAGCCACTTGCCTGTTCTCTTTTCTACTCGTTTTTCTTCATTTTTTATAGACCCTCCTTCCTTACCTTTAATGGATCCCTTTTATCTCTCAAAGGTGGATCCAATTATTTATTGCCAGATTCTTTTTATTTGATTTGTTGTTCCAGTCTCCCTTTCCTTTATTTTCAGACCTTTTCTGTAATCACCCCTACTTACTCTTTCTCCCCCTCTCTCTTTTTCTCTCAGTTCAATTCAAATAATTTTAATGGCATGACAAGATATGTAGATATTGCCAATGTTTATACATCATACTATTCATAAGACATAAACATTCTACAGTTCACTTAATACATCTATGTTGTATTTCTAAGCTGGTGGCAGGATGCTGTATAGCTTATAGCCATTTCTTCTACATCATTTCTTCAACCCAGCAGTACACAAAGCTTAGCTTCATCATCATTCATGATCTGTAAATCCGCTACCCTTTCAAATAGCGCTAGAAAACATTGTTCTCGTGCACAGTTGTATTTTGTACAGTGGAGAATGAAATGTATTTCTGTTTCAACATTACTGCTTTTACACTGAGTACAGAGTCAGGCTTCTTTAGGTTTCCAGTTTAATCTGTGCCGGCCTGTTTCTATTTCAAAATTGTGGCCACTGATTCTGTATGTCATTAGGATTAGTCTGTGTTTAACAGTTTTAACTGTACACATATAAGCAGCGGGGGTGAAGTTTCTGTGGTGGGATCTGCAGCACTCCAGTTTTGTTTGAGTTTTGATTGGCTGTTTCCAGTATAGAATATAAAATATTTATTTTTCAGGGCTCTCTTTAGTGTTCTGGATAGGATACAAATATGTTTAGGTTTACCTATGTTGTAGATTTTGATATCAGTATTACTGGGACCCAAGAGTATGGACTCACAGGAGTGCATTTTCTTTGTCTGGTCTCACCTTTAAATGATTCAGTGCTTGGAAATTGTAGGAATATTCAAGCCAGCCCAGTGGTGCTGGGAGCTGAGGCACCAGTGAGCACCTTACCTCACACCACACTGGCGACCCGAGTTTGGGAACAAGCTTAGGTCAGTGGGGGTCAGTGGGGGTGGGTGGGCTAGGATTGGATGCAGCAACCACCAGGCAGCTGTCCTGTCCTGCATCAGGTAGGCTTTCTGAGTCAGCTCTTGACTACCACCAGGAGGAGGTCTGGTGGCAGCGATGAACACCTGAGCAGCAGATGTGTATGTGTCGCCGGGGTGAGGAAGAGCCGCAGGTTCTGGGTCACATGTGCTCCTTCACATGCATGCCTGTCTGTGTCACCTTGACTTGATTAGGGGACAGAAAATGAAAAAAGGGACCCAAGAGTTAGCCAGTACACCATACACCACTCCCAAACCGCACCATCACCTAGGGATATCGGGCGCTATCTAGATGTGTTCTTGGGAAGAGGCGCCCCCAGCTGTGCCATGGGGAGGGAATCCATGGGGGATCCCATGCAAGAGATAAGCCTGAGGGAGGTGGTTGCCAGTCTAGGGGAGTTGGTGTAGGAGCAGTCGGCAACCTGAGTTGTAAAAAGCCATATGGGGGAGAAAAAAAAGAAATTGTGGGGAATATTTTTCACTTTTCTGTAGATGAGACCAGAATTTACTGTAACTATTCACTTCTGCATATTTAGCAACAGAGGAAATTGCCCTAATTCAGCCCTGTAAACATTACCAGGAGTATTTCTGTGGGTCTTTAGTTAGTATGCACTTACTCTCTCTCTCAGATCACTTCACTCTTTGATTATCAACCCCCTCTCCCTCCCCTCCTATATTTTCATATAAATAGCAAGACCAATTCTAGAAATCTTATTGGCTGCAAGACATTACTTGACTGTACATTAACTCTGTACACACTTGGCCAGGTGTCGAACCTCATTTTCCTCCACCAAAAAAATCCTACTTACTGACCAATATCACTATACCTCCAAAGAGAAAGTAAAAAAAAAAAAAAAAGTAGCAGCCATATTGAAAATCCTAGCCTATACTACTACAGTATTTCATATTAATTTCTGTATACTAAACACAAACGTTTAACAAGAAAACTACACTGCCAGCATCTTAGGATGTTAAAGAACACTTCCCCTACTAGTTAAAGAAATTATTTTAACTTTCCAGACCTACAGTAAATGCAGCTCTGTGACCTCTGCTAAAAAACACAGTTTTCACTCGTTCACCCATTAAGCACAGCACTACAGCATATGATTTCAGGGAATCAGTTTTAGCATGGCATAACACACTCCTTGTGTTTTTCAAACTGCAAATTTCACCTTAGTACTTTTATATAAATGGGGTGGCATCAACAAATAGGAACTACCCAGCACTTATAACTTTATTCCCAAGCCACTGTCTCAACCACAGAACGACGCAGTGTACATCGGGAGCCTGGCATCTTCAATTAAGTGCTTGCTCTTGAGCACAGCGCGCGTGTGCAACAGCACCACACAGATCAGGTGGGTCGGGTCCAAGCAGAGCAGGCATACTGCAAGCACAAATAACTTCAACAAAGATAGAGCACTCTTGAGTGCTGCAGGTTGAGAAAATGACTGGAGTGGGTCGGGGGCCTACTGCAGCAGGTGGGATGAGCCAAGACAGACTGCAAGTCCAGAAACATTAAAAAAAGATGAGAAACTAGCCATTTACATTGTTCTCCAGTAGAAGCAATCAGCTCTCATGCCTCTGCTCTGCTCCAGCTGTTCAACGGTTGGAGGAGGCACTGCCTAATTGAGCACTAATGATCTTAAAACACAAGTAGAACAGTGAAATAAAATCAAAAATAACAAACGCCACATGCAGAGCACAAAGCGGACTCACAGCATGCTGTACCACCTGCTAACATAATGCAACAGTGATAGAACAAATACACAAAAGGGACTATTTAAAACTAGCTTTTTGTTTGCAGACATCTTAAAAACAGATTTTTTTAGGTAACATCCCCTTGACTCACCTTGGCTGTTCCGCAGGTTCGATTCTTGCTCATGGAAATTGGTCAGCAGTTAGCTCTGCTATCTGCTATCCCAAATCTCTTTCAGGTGTTTCACCTCTCTATTGGATTCAGGGGCCAGAAAGGCCATTGGCACACAGAACAGACCTTTGGGCTGGGTAGCACACAGCAGTCTCTTCTGCTCTGAGTCTCTGGTGAATCTCCTCTTGGCAGGCTTTGCACTGCTTTTAATAACTTCCCAGCAGCTCCCTTCTTTTTGGCTGTATCTTTCCCTGGCACAACATGGTGCCTTTTGAACTTTTCCCAGTGGCCCCTGATGCCTGCCTACCCATGGGCACCACCACTGTCATTTATATTTTGCTGCTATACTAAAGCAGCCTATAACTTTTAATATGTGCCCACTTTAGGGGCTGAGTCCACCAACTTCATGCCTGGAGGTGTTCTGCTAATGTATCACAGTGCCGCTGCCTGTCCTGGAGATGGGAAACCCTTTTTCATTGCCCTCCACAAAATACAAGTATTGGAGCCATGACTCCTTTAAGACTTGGTGGCCATGCATGCACAGATGGTGTACCGCATCCATATTTGTTTATGTTTTGCAGTCCATTACTTGTTACTCCCCGGACCATGTAGGATGACCTCCCCCCCCCCAGTGCCCAGAGGTGCAGAACATCACTAGGACCTTGGCCCCCTTCTCTACATGGGGCCCAGGGTCAAGATTCTTGCAGATGCAGCTGCAAAGATCAGGCACAGTCACTGGCCCAAATCCACACACACCCCGGAGCCACTGGCTGAGGACACCCGTTGGGCCATAGCCCTACTAAGGTAAGCCCCGAATGGGGGAAGAGGCTTACACACTTCCCTTGCCAAATGCCTGGTATTCTCAACAAGCCATTAAAGTTCAACTCAATATTATGTACAATCAATCACATCAATGAACACAGTGCTAACACCTGATTTATGTCTATCCAAACTATTTACACTTACAATCACGGTAAATATTGGCTATCTAGACAATTGTATCTGTCTAGTATTAGTAGGTATTGGTATGAACATACACTTCCCCACCCTATCCATTTTGCAACACATTGGGGGGTATATCACAGTGATAACACTTTTATGGACCACATGGAGGAGGGAATTTGAGGAGGCACCAGGGGTGTCATAAGTGAGTTAAATGATGGGCTTTGGTTTTCTTCCAGACCTTCTAGGCAAAGCTGCATTTTCCTCAGGAACAGGGTGTGCACTCCCCTCTTTCAGCTCTGTCACCAGCACAGGGACCTTGCCAGGAATGGCAGCACTTTCTTGAACTTGTTCACCACAGGCCAAATCTGTTACATTGTCCATCACTGGCTCTAGCACTTGTTCAATGGGTCTTTCCTCAAGAATAAATGGTGTAGTTTTGGGGTTCAATTGGTGTAATGGCTCAAAGGTTGCAAAATCTTGAACGGGGGTAGTATTTGTGGATGGCCTTGAATTTCTCCAGTCCATTTGCAGTTGAGTCATATTTTGGTTCAGTTCCAGCACATATTGACAATACTTCTCACTGTCATCAGACTAATTAGGCACAGGTTCTGGAGCAGGCAAATCAATTGAGGTGCTATGCTGTGGGTTTTCATGTTGCTGTCAAGCAGTCTGACTGTGGGTCTTGGGCCTTCTCGCCACTGGGCATTCAATTTCTGGTGCAGGATCAAGCAAAATCTCACCAGCTGGCAGCAGGTCACTCCTGTGCAGTCTTTTTCTAAGCCTCTCTCATGCTCTTGCTGAATTTTTTTAACTGGAAGGTCTGGCATCTGTTCTACTACAGTATATGCCTCTGGCACCCAATGGTCCTGAATCTTGTGCTCGCCTTACAGGCCCAAATTTCTAAAAAGAACGTGGTCTCCCAACTGAAGCACTTGATGCCTGACTCTTTTATCATAACAGTTCTTATTTGCTTGGGTGGTTCTGGCTGCAGCTTCTGAAGCTAGTTTATAAGCTTTCTGCAATTGTTCTCTCCATCTTTTAATGTAGTGTAAAAATGTCTCAGAGGTTTCATCTGCTGACACTCTGAAACACAAGTCGACAGGTAATCTGGCCTTATGTCCAAACATTAGATAGAATGGAGATCTCTATATGGTATCACTCTTAGTGCAGTTGTAAGCATGTACAAGATAACTCACTTTTTGGCTTCAGTTAGACTTGTCTGCAGTATCCAGGGTACCCAACGTGTCTAGTAAGGTTCTGTTAAAATGCTAACGCTGAGGATTGCCTTGAGGATAGTGTGGTATGGTGTAGTGTGTGACATTTTTATTCCATATGCAGCAAGAAACTATTTGACCAGTCTGCTCTCAAAGTCCCTGCCTTGGTCAGAATAGATCCTTTGGGGAATGCCATAGTGGTTCATAAACTGATGTAATACTTTCACCACGGTATTTGCTTTTTAATCTTTAGTGGAGTACACATGGGCATACCCGGTATAGTGGTCAGTTATCACCAAGATGCTGGCCTTGTTTCTTCTGTCAGTCTCTAACAAAGGAAAGTCCAGACCCACTAGCTTTAGAGGGCCACTTATTTTGATATTCACAAGAGGTGCAGCTCTTTTAGGTAGAGTCTTTCTTTTGATACACCTCAAGCAAGTTTTTACAGTGCTTTTCAATGTCCTTCATTATTCTTGGCCAGTAGAATCATGCTCTTGCCAAGTCCAGTGTGCGTTCGAAACCTAAATGACCCATCTCATCATGCAGTGAGGTGATCAGTGCCTTGTGATATTTCCAGGGTAATACCATTTGCTTTCTTGGGTATTCAGGATTGTCACTGTTTTGACTGTATTGGATCAACAGTCCATCTCTTATTGACAACTTGCTCCATTCTCTCAAAAATAACTGGACATCAGGATGAGTGATGCACACTTGATCTTCATTCTGCCCTTTCTCCAAAGCTTTGATAACTTCATGCAGCACAGGGTCCTCTCTCTATACATGTTACACCTCAGGCTTGCTTGGTTATGGCAAGGAGGAGAGGTCTAGCCCAGTGAAGTTCAAATAGGCAGCAGTAATGGCATCTAGAGAAGCTCCCAACATGTCAATGTTTCTGTTGGAGTTTGATGGCATAACATTCTCAGTGATCTCAAACTTGGAGCACATAATCTTTACTGTTGCACTTGTCAGCTGCATGTTTCAATCAGTCTGTTCAGTATGAGAGCACCTTGAGAGGGCGTCAACATCAGTGTTGCTTTTCCCACTCCAGTACTCCAAACTCTAATCATATGTCGAGAGCGCGGACAATCATCAATATCCAGCAGCATCTAGCTTAGAAGTAGGGTTCACATAGGTGAGGGGGCTGTTATCTGTTCTAAGCATGAAGTGAACACCATAAAAATAGTCATAACATTTCTCAGTCACTGCCCACTTAAGGGACAAAAACTCAAGCTTGTGTACTGGATAGTGTTGTTCAGAAGGGAACAGACTATGGCTGGCAAGTACTACAGGGTCAAAGTCCCTCAGAATGCTCTTGGTACAGTACAGCACCCAAACCATTCAGGCTGGCATTGGTGTGAAGGGTATATGGCTTGGTGGGGTCTGCAAAAGCCAATACATGTGCTTCACTCAGGTGCTTGATGATCTCTCTGAAAGCTGTTTCACACTTGTCCGTCCAACAATCACCAAGAGGATCTTTCAGGTACTCTTTTGGAGGACTGTCTATCTTGCAATGGGCTCTCTTTTTGTTGGTTGGTGGATACCCCTGAGTAAGATCATTTAGTGGGCACACATTCATGGAATAGTTTTTTACAAAACATCTGAAGTATCTGCAGAATTCAAGGAAGGACTGCAAGGCTTTGAGGTTGTGTGGCCTGGCCAGGTAGTGAGGGCCTCTATTTTGGCAGGGTCGGTCTGGACACCATTTGCAGAAATAATGTGGCTGATATACTTCATATCAGGCTGGCAAAATTGGCACTTGTCAATAGACACTTTAAAGCCAAACTCTTCCAGCCGGTCCAACAGTTTCATGAGCCAAACCTCATGCTTCTGCAATGTCCTTCCAAACACAAGCAGTTCATCCAGGTACACTGTGACCTCCAGTAGGTTCATATCTCCTACTGCCTTCTCCATCAGTCTCTGGAAAGTAGCAGGGACCCCTGATATTCCCTGGGGCATCCTCTTAGACTGGTAGAAACACAGGGCAGATGAAGACCATCTTTTCTTTATCCTCCTCTGCCATAGGAATCTGATAGTAACCACTGTGCAGATCACGCACCGAAAACCATTGGATCCCTTACAAGCTAGCCAGAGCATCTTCTGCTCAAGGCACCATGTACTGGCCAGGCACAGTCTTCTTATTCAAAGTCCAGTAATCAATTCACATTCCGATAGCTCCATTCTTCTTTTGGGCCACCACAATGGGTGATGCATAAGGGCTCCTTGACTCCTTTATAATTCCCGCTGGCAATAGTTCCTGCAAATGGCACCGGACATCCTCATTGTCCCCAAGAGTCAGTCTCTAGGACCTCTCTCTGAATGGCAGTCGTCCTTCAGGTGAATATGGTGCTGTTCTCCTCGGATGCATCCCACATCTCACTCATACGTGGAAAATACCTTTTGCCTCTTAGCCAGTTTCTGACTCAGGCTCCAGCCACAGTGGTCAGGTTTGGGTGAGTCTCCAAAGTTAAATGTAGCTGGATCTATTACAGTATCAGTGGCTGAAAGGGAGTCCACCTCTGTCACACTGTCAGCATGGAAAATGTGTGCCAACACTCAGCCTTTCCTGATACTGATGGGTTTCTCAGTCTCATTCTTCACCCTCACAGCCACACACCTGGCCCAGCAAGTCTCCAGTCATGGCATTATTCCTCTCTGCATCATCACTCCTTTGGGTAGACTGTGTTCAAGTGGGGGTGTCAACACGGAGTGCTGGTCCATCTGACTGCCATGTGAACTCTGCAATTCCAACTACTCTGCACAATGAATTAGGAGGCAGTCAGCACTTATCAATTAACTCTGTGAATTACTCCAACAAGTTCGTCCATTGGTTCAGCTGCTGGGGCTGGCATTGCCAAACTCACTTGCTTCATCACTGCTTCTACAGAAGGGCTTAATAAGTTGTCCACCCTTTCTCTGTCTCTTGACACATCCTTGCCAGCCTGTTAAACATGTTTGCATTCATTCCAATCAGAACAGGGGTGTCATGCATGCGTTTGGGCTCTGGGAACAGCAGCACTATAGCATCAGTTTTGTGCGGTCCTTCTTGCTATTTCCCAGGAAACTCAAATTTCACAATACAGTACCCATCATAGGGATAGCTAGAGTCACCCAACCCCAACACTGAAAGTCCTGTCAAGGGTGGAGTGGCAGGTGTTTCAGGTAGCAGTTGTAGAATGCTCGGTGGATAATGGTGACCTGTGACTCACTGTCAAAGAGTGCACTGCATAGAACTCCTTCAATCAAGACTTCATTATCTGCATGAGGGCCCACTAGCCCTGGAGACAAATTGCTCTCTGGAGGAATCTTAGGTTTAGTCCATTTAGCGGAGCTTGGCATGTCTGGAGTCCCAGGTCACTCCCTCACTGGGCTTCGCTGTTGTTTCCCTGATTATCTTGCTGTCTTTTCTCCTTCTCCTCCACCAATTGCAGATTCTCTGCCCAGGCACACTCATGGACAAAATGCCCATCCTCCCCGCAATGGTATCAAAGCAGTCCTCTAGGCAGAGGGGGAGGTCGAGGCCTGACCCTTAGAGCAGAAGAGGGGGTTATCAGGCATCCTTGTTCAACCATTATGCTGCTAGATTGTGGAGGTCGAGACTCTTGGGCCAACTGTAGTGCCTTCATGCATTCTTTAATTTCTTTAAGTTCAGCCCCCAAATCAGTGAGTGCATTGGGATCTTTAACAGTCTCTATTTGTGATTGCCAGGGTGCAGCCGTCACAGCTGCAGCCCGAAGAAAATCAGCAATATCTTCTTGGGCCTCCTGCTCTCTCAATTCTTCCAGCAGCTGGCAAAATGTTGTTGGGTCGGACCAGCGATCTCTCAGCCGAAGTGACATTAGGGTCCACCGGGAAAACACTGCACCTCTTAATACTTGTTCGAGTCTCAGCTGGGAAATCTGAGCAGGAATGACTTCTCCAGCCTCAGCGATTTTATGAATCACAGTCTCCACTCATGTAATGTACTGGAGTGGACAGCTTTCTCCCTCTACCTGTGTAGTGGCCCTCAATTGGAAAATGAGGTCCTCTTTCTTTTCAGTAGTCCCAAATGTGCTCTTTAACATGGCCAAATAGTCACTAGCATTACAATCTGGATGACATGAATGCAATGAGTGGATAACATCTAAAGCCATGCCCCTCAGACTTTCCACTATTCTTTTACATTTCTCATTGTCTGAGCACTCCCACACCTGCACCATCTGGGTGGCTTGGCTTATCCAGCTCTCATAGTCATCTTCTACAGCTAGGGTGGAGATGGCTCCTGAGAAGGTGCACAATCTTTTATATTGTTGTAGGGTGCAACCAAGTAGGGGGTCAGTCCATGGGGTAGCACTATTGGACTGGGCTCTCCTTCTTGAAATGAAGTCTGTACATCTTTCATAATCTTTCCCTCAGCTGCCAACATTAGCTTAATCTTCCCAAAAAAAATTGGGTTCAGGCGCTGGTGTGGGAGGGGGGTCTGACTGCAGACTGCTTCTCTTGCCAAACAGACTCCATACACCCTCAGACCCTTCTGCGGTGAGGGCTGAAGCTAATTTACATACATATACATCTGTATCACTCTCTATCAATGCATTCATGCTTTAACTGGCACATTCATCCCTTATACCATGTACTTTCAACCTTCTCAATCCTTGCACAGTTTCTAGGGCTTCCAGAAAGGAAGACCTTTCAGTGCCCTGAGGGATCCCTGTGGCCGGAATAGCTTTTTTAATGGTCAAAACACAGAGGAGTTTGCACTAGGAAAGGGGTGCTGTAGACAAAAATAGAAACTACACAGCAAAAACAGTCAAGCACTCACCATCCTCAAATTACAAGGGCACCAGTCTCTTGTGAAAAAAAAAATTATTGTAACATTTTAAAAATGTAAAAAATGCATGACGCATTTCAGATGGGCACTACCACCTTTCTCAAAGGCTATCACAAGTAGAAGTAGCAGTGATTGATATAGTAGTTTCAAAAAACATCACATCATAAAACAACCCTCTGAATGGTTGAAGCAAACTGCTTCATAGTTAAAGTGCCAACATCACAAATCTTGAAATCTGATAACCCAAAGTGCTAAACAGTGCATTGCTATTTAAAATAACAATGGATAACCAGACACTAACCAAAAATAAATAAATAGAAAGGTAGAATAATGAAAACTACTATGTAGATGGGGGGGGGAGGAAGAGGGGACAATCCCATACAGAAGTCACCAGCATTTTACAACATCTGTTAATTTATACCAGAATAATCAGTCCCTAATCAGTTAGTTATAAATATAAATGAATACAAGGGGCAACACTTAGTCAGTGTAGTAAAATATGCAATAACAGACCATATTTTTAGTTTCAAGAAGGCTTCAATTCAAATCCATAATTTAAGCCCTGTTCTCTGTCTGCATTTAGATTAATTATCCAGAAAGCTTCACGTCTAAGTAATAAATCATTACAGTCCCCCCCCCCCTTGGTGTCGGGAAAACTTTATCTATACCCATGAAATTAAAAATATGCTCACTGGGTGTACTCGAGTTTGTAACATGTGCTGCTGCTGTGGCATATGAAAAATCATTACATTTAATAGTCCTGACATGTTCAGCCACATGTTCCTTAAAGCTTCTTTTGGTTTTCCCTACATATATCTTACCTCAACTACAGGATACTAAATAAATAAGACCCCTTGTGTCACATGTGATAATCTGGCAGGCTTCAGACCTCTGTCCTGTACTTTAATTTAGAAAAAATTCCCTTTTTTGATTACTGGACATACTGAACATCTCTTGCATGGGTGGCACCCCCCTTGCATGATCAAGAAGCCATGTTCTGTTCCCACTATTCTGGCTTTCAAAGTGGCTACAAACTAACATCGCCTATAGTGGGCGCTTTTTAAAAAGCCATACATAGTGGGACTGCTGCAACTGCCCTCAAGCCAGGATTACTGACGAGGATATTCCAATGTTTTTTAACTATACTTTCTATATCTCTGGCTTGTGTAGAGTAGGTCAACACAAAATTAAATCTGTTTTCTTCTGTAGCAGTGGCATCATTTCGCCCATGTACTTCGAGCAGTGACTCTATTTTTCTCTGCTGCAAAATCAAAAACAGTTTTAATGTCTCTATTGCTATATCCATGTTGAGCTAATCAGTCACTCAAAGAGGCAGCACTGGCCTCAAAGCCAGCATTACTACTGCAGTTCCTGCGAGTACATAGGAACTGCCTCTTAAGGATATTCTTCCTTACATGGGGTGGATGGCAACTGTTTGCTTTTAAAAGAGTATTGCCATCAGTGGCCTTTCTAAACACATCAGTGGCTATACCTGCACCTTCCTTTTTAATCACCAAATCAAGGAAACAAATGTCATTCTTTCTATACAAAAACTGGACGATGATCTCAAAGCAGCTAAACTGGTGAAATTCACTAGGGACAAGAACGATTATAAGATGGACAGAGTTTTTAACTGGAATAAAGCTCCCGAAGGTATTTTAAAGTGTAATTGACATGTCTCTTTTGAATATAGTAGCACCAGCGAATCAGAACCAGAGGACAGCATGATGCACCATTTTCATTGGGACCAACAGGAAGAGAATCCACCATATACTCTACGCAGGAGTCCATGACTACAAGGGCTGACCACAGAAAGCAATGGTGCAGTTGTAAGAGGACAAGAAGGGGAAAGAGACAGTCAAGGAGAGGGGCGAGAATGCTACCAGATGTCCAGGAATTGCAGAGGCAGGTGAAGGTAACTCGAGGAGAAGCCTCAGACTTACAGGTAATCAGTTTATCAGACTATTTTCTTTCACAGCCAGAAACAAGAGTTTTAAAGAGGGATTCCGGTCATCATTTAAAAGTAAATTTCACTCACTGTCAGTTCCTGTGTGTGGATCTGTGTTGATTCATCTCTCAAAATGCAATGTTATATATTTCTGTGATGCTAAAATAAACTTTTAATCCCCGCAGTGTAACTTCCTGCTTTTTCTCAGCCTGCCAGTTCTCCACACCAGAAGTGACATCACTTGCGGAACACCTATCGCAGTGTGCTGTTCAATGCGCAGGAATGTCAATGCAGCTGAAGCTGTCAAATGTGCCATTCAGCATTCCCTGTCAAACGTTTCTTCTTCTGCTGTCCTACTGCTCATCTGTGTTACTTGCCCCAAGTCTGTAGTCACTCTGCTGTGCCTCTGATCTGTGACCCTGTAATTCATGTGGCGATCAGTGATCATGAGCAGCTAAGTCTGTGTCCACCTCCTAGAAATGTGTTCGGTCTGCATTGTTTCCTTCCCTGCATGTATCATGATGTGCTGTGTTTTTACTGATCTCTTGAAGTGTTTATTTCTGTGATCGCCTGTTTTGTGACAGTCAGCAGGTCATGGTTTTACTTGTCAGTCTCACCTGATGCTACTGCTTGCATTGAGTGTTATTCAGTGTTTTTGTTCATTTTTATTTGTGTGTGCTGCAAATCTTTCACTCTGTTGTTCATAAGTTCAACTGGAAGGTGTGCTGCAATCACTGTTGTGGTGTTGTTTTCATATGTGCATTCTGTCATTGCTGTAATATACAATGGGGCATGGTACTGGTGCTACTGTAAATGTATAGTGACATACATAGGGACTCAGTGCTGTACTTATTTTCCTCTTTTGAAGACAGCCTGTTATCATTATTCTGTCCTGTGTGTGTCAATGCAGAAAGACTGGTCGTTTGTACAGTTGGTGTTATAACTGTGCAGTACTTTCAGTGTATGTCTTACTGGCCCCAGACCTTGCTGTGATCGTGTCTCACCTGTGTCAATGCCACAGGTAGTCATTGTATGGCTGTCATGCATTGCATAGTCTGCTGCATGTAGGACGCACATAATGTAATGTTTTAGACAAGCTCAGTAAATATCTTATTATGTGTGACTCACTGTGACACTGTCTGTCAATTTTACCTGTTGTTACCCACCATATGTGTTACTGATTGTGGCCAGATTTTTTTGGGGTCATCATATATACGGTGACAATTTTTCAGAGTAAATTGTTAGTGCCTGTTACACAAATAAATCATCATGCATGCCTGGTGTGTTGCTGCAAACTGTGGTAATACAATCAAAATGGGATTTTCACTTTTCAAATTCCCCCAAAACAAACACCTCAGAACATTGTGGAACTGTTTTTTAAAGACTAGATGGGCTGACTGGTATGGTGCAACTGCTCAGAGTTTGTTGTGCTCTGCTCACTTTACTAATGAATGCTTTGACAAGTCTTTTATGGACAGATATCAAATGAATTTTGTTCATGGTCTGCTTCTGGTCCCAGATGCAGTACCAACCATTCAGGCCCCCATTCCGAAGTCAACAGAGACACGTGTTCCAACAGTGGAAGACAATTATGTTTTCGACGTTCCAGTGAAAAAGTGAAAGTCTGGAGGTGCTTTCAAGAAAAGACAGTTAGAAGAGGTAAGCCCATTTCAAAGTATTATATTGTGTGATGTACAAATTCTCTTGTGTGCCATGGTGTCATGACTTCGTTTTTTTGCATGCACGTGAAGTCATTTCATTTGGTTAGACAAAACTGCATTGTAACACAGTAATGGTATGTACATACAGTGCTGTTTGGATGCAATGCTGAAATTCTGTTCCCCAATGTATCACTTTAGTGCCCAGTGACAGTAATGTACCCATGTGACCTTGTATCTTCTGTCAGTGTCACATTCTGTCCATTTGACAGCTGTTTTGACCTGCACTTTGGTGCTCTGTGTTCACAACACATCACCACAAACCACAGAAATACAAAGCATAAACCCATGGATGCCAACAGAATGGAATAATGGTTGAATGTCCTGTTTTGTGTGTGTATCTGCATGCCACAATCAACAGTGAAGGGGGCCGTAGGTAGGATATGTGAGGGAATAAAACTGTGAAGGTAATGCACGAGCAGCACACAGAGGGAGGCCGTGATGGCATTGTACAATGAACTGTTAATCACTGTCATTTCAGTATTTGTGGACAATCATACTATCATGCAGTTGTATGTCTGTTGGCGGTGGTGTTCCACACAATCTTTTTTCCAGGCACACAGATGTAGTGGATCATGTCATTTATTCATTTTTTTTAGTTGTTTAACCAGGAGTTGCATACTAAGCTGAAAGCTTTTTTACAGATGCGACCTGGAAACACAGGGAGGTTCAGTGACTTGGTCAGGTTCACACAGTATGGAAGTGGAAGCTGTGGAATTCAAACCCAGGTCTGGTCTGCTGGATGTCACCAGATTTGCAGCTCAGAGCCTTAAACCACTGCGCTGTACTGCCTTCCAATGGTTTGATGGTTTATGTTCATACAGTCATACAGAAGGTGTTCTGCTAAACGTTTTTTTGTTGCATCACTCACCATACTGCAATACAGACCAGTGATCTGTTTTTGTTTGCCCATACCATTAACTGTGCCTCATTCAGTGTACTTGGATCTCAGTGTCGTGACTGAACCTGTTGCTGATCTTAGCCTATGTTCACTGTGTGTCACCTTTGCCACCAGTTTACAGTCACCTGTGCAAAAATGGGTTGTGTTGTGGTTCACTGTCACAGTACTTCTTTATGGTTGTAATACTGTCTAGATACTGTTTACATAGTATTTACATCTCCCAAGTTGTGCCACTTATTGGTGTGCCTTTAGTCTCCTGATAGGTTCATATTGTTATGTATGGTATATGAATGCATGGCTTTTAAAGTTTGAGCATTTATGTAGTTTGTTCTTCTCAGGCATTGGGTGCATCATGGTTCATATTGCATGACTGATGTCCACATTTTCAGTTTGCTGTGCACCTGGAGTGTGTCACTACTTTGACATTACTCATTATTGTACAAATGAAAACAACGGATTTGTGTATTCCTTGTACTAAACATCAAATATGCATATCTTTCAAAGTATTGCTGATGATTGTATGTCAGGATGTTTTGTTTTATGTAGTGTTTTCCACAAATGATTGACTTTTGCCGTTTTAGACATGTCCATGGTCGGTGTTGAATGTTGTCTATGAATATGATGTCATTCAGCAATGCACCATGCTGGTGAGCCCCAAATAAGGGCGAAACATGTCTCTGTTCATGAGAGTAAGTTCATATTAGGAGTTTTCAGTAAGGTAATCATCAGACGTTGCATGTTCTTAATCCTAAGTACATCTTGGTCATTGTACACACTGTGTAACAGCCATACACAAGGTAACACATTTCCAAATGTATTGATGAATTTTTAGCTTTTTGCTGTGAAACATAACTTGCAGCAGTGATAAAGTCACTAGAATTATCAGCAATAATACTTGGAAACATGTAGTCATTCTTTACTTTTGTACTGTACATTGGTTTTCCACATGGTGAATAATGACATGCATGTCAGACATCCATGTTGCATGACCATAGATACTGTGGTTTCATGCAGTGTTGCACTGTTACCACACTGAGGTGCATGTTGCATGTAGTATCAGTAAAACATATTGCCATTAACATTGATGTCAACGCAGTCATTATTGTGCGTGTTATATTACACATCTGACTCATGTGAAAAATAACTTTGAGCCGGCCCAGTGGTGCTGAGGGTTGAGGCGCTGGATGCCACACCGCGTACCACACTGGCCACCCGAGTTCGGGAACAAGCTCTGGTCGGCAGGGGGTTCAGCCGGGGGAGGTAGGATAGAGCGTCCCAACAGATGCTCTCCTCCTGCATGGGGGGTGGTCTAAATCAGGAGGCAGCAATGCCCACACGTGTTACTGCCTGTGGTAGCACGGGTGGTAAGGCGAAAATGCCGGTTTCCTACTGGGGAGCCGGGGGTTGGGTAGTGCTGTGAACATTTGATGGCAGCGTGCATCTGCACATCGTTCATCTGAACGTAAGTCCTCTGCGTCGGCACTCTCAGGGGGATGGGACCGGAAGAAAAACCAAAGGCAAAAAATCTCCTGACTCCATGCAGAATGACGCCGGGTCCACGCTACGGTAAGTGGCCTGGCTGAAAAGACCAGTGGTTAAGATCCACTGGGCAGGGACCAGGAGAACATAAAAAAAAAATTTACTTTGACAGGTTACGCAGCAGTACTCCATGACCATTGCAGATGAGGTGACAACATCACCAGATGCCACGCTGCAAGCACAAGAACTGTCTCCTGAGGTGTATGCCAACCTCTCAGATAACTTCATGCCTGGTCTTCAGATAACATGCCTGTGTCTTTGGAGGTGGAAGCTGAGAGACATGCTGACAAGTCCACATGGTGCACTGACAGAAAACCACCTCATCGGTCCATAGGTATTGTGTGCTTATTTTCCTCTTTCTGCAATGCTAGCAGTATTGTATTAACAGTGGCTGTTCCTGACATGTCTGTGTATCTTCCATGACCCAACATGTGCACATGGCTGTCAGAATGTACACTCCTCATGGGTCGATGCAACAGTTGATGTATAACATTGTCAGTGTCACTGTGAGTGACATATAATCAGTGCGTCAATGGTGAAATACAGTCAGGTAGCACATTATAGGGCTATTCAGAGCAAGTTATCTACACAGTGACATTGTACATTGCCTGAATTGACATGCTTAACACTTACGTACAAGCAGTGCACAGTGGCATGGTTATATCAGTAGTAAATGGACACATGGTGTTTGCTGGATGATTGCAATATGGGACATGTGTTTACAATAAAATTTCAATTATGCAGTGTGCGTTCCATCAGTGCATCCTCAGTGTCACATTGCTGGTGTCTACAGCAATAGAGGTAATAGTAAACAAAAGGAAGGCAAGATACACAGAACATGGTTGGCTGAAACACATTAGGCAGCATGACTTTCATGGTGGACGTTGCTGTCAGACGAAGCTGATCAAAGTATTATTTTAACAGGTGACAATGGTGCAGATTGCTGTTTTATTTCTTTTTCATTTAATATGGTTCTACTCCCTGTCTCTTGGTTTTCATTTCACTATCCCACGTCCTCTGTACCCCTTGCACCCACTGACGGATCACTCGCACTGTGGTAGCACACACTTTTCTTACAGCGAGGATAACCACATCAGTAACTGACGGCTGTTGATGTAATACACAGGCACAATTTCATTCAGGTGACAGTGTGTGCACAGTCATGGCATTCAAGCCTCCATGTCCAACCCAAATTTGTCCAATGTGTTTCTTGTCCTCTATCAGTATGGACGTGACATGACATCTGTGTACTACATGCCAGTGTCTGCCGTACCGTACCCTACAGCTGCAGTGTGAATGTGGAACACCCAATATCCATGGGGGGACACTGTAGCGCAGTGCATTTCCTGGACCCTCACCAGCGAGACCACAGCACTCTGTATATGCTCACTCCTCTCCCTCCCCCCCCCCGTGGACCACCGGTGAACCCTGTTCATTCTTAAAACCTGTTTGGCAAAGTAGTACGAGTTGTAGCGTACAGCGCCTCTATCCTCAGTGCTACTGGTTGTGCTACGCACATTCTCTCTTTAACCTTTATGTTGCCAACATTTCATGTGTGCTTGAGGGGAAACAATGAATGTTTGCATACAGCATACAAGTGTGCCTCATGGATACGACGCTTATGGTCTGAGTGCGATATTTTGGGTCATGCAATGAGGAATCATCAAAGGTTATGGGATGACTGTCCAGAAACATGGAAGCTAACGTTCCATGACAACAAATTCACAGTGATGGAATTGGGTATGAGTAATCACAATTCAACATACACAGTATTGCACAGTAGCCGAAAGTGTGGTCCTGCAATACAACAGTATTTTGGTCAATGCATAATCATGTCAAACTGTTATGTGTGCTGTTACTGTTAATACTGTTATCTTGTAGGGTGTGGAACTTCAGTGAAGATGCGTGATGCATGCACACAAACAGATGAAATGATAACAGGTCCAGTCCGCCGTGTTCCAGTTACTTCCACGCCAGTAGTGTCATCTGACAGTGAATGGGACTCTGGAGATGAAAAATATGATGTTCATGACTACAGTTACCATTCTTCAATGTCTGCTGATGATGATGGCTCAGAAGAGGATGATGACACAATGGACGTCAAGAGGTAAGTAATTTCAATGGTTGTCATGTGAACCTTTACAATGTGAAATGAGGTGCTGCTGTTTTACTGTCACTCCACCCATTTTACCATTATTCTCATGTCTGCCACCATCTTCCATTGCTCCTCTTCTGCCTTTTTTACCTGCATCTGCTGATTTTCCTCCTTGATAATCGGAACATACAAAAACTGTCATTGGTAACAGGCCCTTAGGTATATCGAGTCTGCGTCTTTCATCTTGCTGTTGCAGTTATCACCCCTTATCTTTTTCTGCCCACACATCTGTACATCCTATGTCACTGACATTCCATATTGTCCTGTCACAGCCCCTGTTGAAGCCAAGCATTGTTTCAGTGTCCATTGCCTGCACTGTTATCTTGTTTTATTCTGCCAAAACCAAATGTGTGAAACGATGCATCCTCTATTCCTTCCTAAACATTCAACCTATTGTCATGACCATGAATTTCTGTCCACACTGTCATGTACAACAGCCTCTCCATGAACGTCCTCTTTATTCCTGTCATGCACTGTGAGGTCTCAATGACATGATCCATGTCCATCTTCTCCTCGAGTGGCTACATGTTGTACTCACTCGTCCTATCATTATATGGTAATTAACCACTGTCACGGCTCACGTGGTTTGCTCTGTCTTGCTGTCCTCCCAGTAATGTACTGTTAATACTGAATTACAGCACAAAGGGATTGTGCAGTTATCCTTGCAGCTGCACCACCACCCACTCACCTCCTCATAACACCCCCCTCCCATCACAGTGTCCAGACATCTCTGAAATGCTGTCACCGCTCCACATGAAACGACCTATTCAGGCAAAGTGTTCCACTTCGGTACCACACTTTCCATGAACAGCTATCTCATGCTTTCCCTCTTGAATCCCCCCACCACTACAATCTCTACCAATGCCCTCTGTTGTCCCTCCCCATTGTGATATGAACATTCCCTCATGTATTAATCCTGTTAATACCCTATCGGTACTTCAATGTTTCATGTATATCCACCCTATCCCTCCTCTCTTCCATGAAATACATTTGAAGCTCTCCCCCATCCTCCCGTTAAATGCTGTTCACTCAATTACCTGTACCAAATTTGTTGATATATGCTGCACACCCGTCTAGCACTGTGATGTCAGTGTTCAGGAATGGACAGCAGTAATGAATGCAGTATTCAAAGTACGACACGATCAGTGGCCTTTACAGTGTTATGATCACTTCTCTGTGCCTGTGGGACATTAAACTTGGTATGCACCCCCTATTCTTGTCCTCCACCGTGCTTTGAAAATGATGTTTCCTCCACTTGTTCCTTGGACTTTTTGTCATTCCACACCAAATACCATGTCTCCAAACAATCTTGTGCTTTGTCCATGACCTTTTCCATGTCCTTGATTGCCTGTGCCACTGTCAGCTCTCTGGAAGCCCTTTCCACTCTAAGTAGCCTAGTAATCATTCTTGCACTCTTTGTTTAGTCGTCTTTCTCCCTTGGAAATCTTCTACCACCCACCTCCCCCCAGGATCACTGCCTACAACATGACCTCAAGCCACATGTTGAATCAAACCTTCGTTCTTGATAGTCACTCTTGTTTGCAAATGGCTGAAGTTATGTATGTTTGGGACTCTGTAATTGAGATTCCCTCATGCCATTGTCAGCCTCCGTCTGCCATGTTTTTTGCCCTACCTACCCTTATCAATTAATGTCCATGACACATCTCTTCTCCTGAAGCACGTGATGGTATGTGTCTCCCAGTGGTGGTGACTGCCTGTGGAGGCAGGGATCGGTGCTCTTGGTACCGGTTGCAAGGTAAAGCGCCATGGGCAGATGCACTTCCCAATGCGTGTGTGACCATGCAGTCTGCCACTAGACGTCAGTGCCTGTCAAGGGGGAAGGGAGGGTGCAACATAAATAAAACACCCAGCTCTGCATGGTAGGTGAGGGCACGTGACCCCCATGGCCACCAGCATATGCCACTCACCCTGACTTACAGTTCCTCAGGCGGTCACTCACCTTCAACTTGGCCAGACTCTGACAGCACACAAAAGAGGGTGTGCATCCACACACCGGAGTGGTTGAGCCACTGGTACTGGCTGCTGGAGTGGGAGGAAGAGGATGATCGGCATGGCTGGACCTCAGGCATGTATGATCGGGAAAGGATGCTTAACAGATGCACCGCAGTCTGCGATGGGAGTGGAAAAAAAAGTGACAGAAAATATAATGATCAGTACTTTATCACGTCTTCTTTTTTCCATTATTCCCATGATGTTTTGTCATACCACTTGACAGGACATCACATCTTGTTTCCATGACTTCCCTTCAGGGAGTTTCAGGGTGATCACTTCATCCAATGTAATGCTGTTTTTGTAATTGTCCTCTGTCTCCTGCCTTCTCATATAGGTCAGAAGCCAACATCAGTTGTCACCCATTAACAAACTGTGAAGAACAAAAGTTCATTGTGTTTGAGTCTTGTCTACTGACTTTATTTTCTCGTTGTCCAAACTGCAAGGAAAAATGTTATGCCATCATAAACACAGTCAAGGGCTCCTTTATAATAATTGACCAGAGTTGCTCCAAGTGTGACTTCAAGAACACATGGAGGTCTCAACCATATATGTCTGACTTTCCTGCTGGCAACCTGCTACTATCAGCCACTATTGGTTGCAGTGGTAACTCGCCAAGCAAGGTAATGAGGATGATGAAAACAATCAGCATACAGACAGTGTCACTTAGCAGTTACTATGAACACTGTCATAAATTCCTGCATCCCTCCATCCATGCAATTTGGACAAAAGAAAAGGAACAATTAATGGAGAAAATAAAAGCAGAGGACAACACTGTTAACTTTGGAGGAGATGGCCGATGTGACACACCAGGGCACAGCGCAAAGTATGGGACTTACACGCTGATGGACCTGAAGCGAAAGAAGATTGTCTCCATCAGTCTCATCCAGGTCTGTATGACCCTACACAGGATGACTTCCTCATTTACTGTTGTGTTCATGTCATTGATGTGTTTGACGTTTTTATTTCAAGTACTGGATTGCCAAACTGAGAAGCGTGTCCACTCATCTAGACACAATCCCTTAAGTGTTAATGGTAGGAGGTTACTGTTTTCACTACTTACAGCTTATCTTAAGCATGTACAGTGACTACATCTGACACCTATTACCCATCATTGTTCCAGCATGTACTGTCCCCCCTACACCTATCCCAGCCTTTCTTTAACTCATCCACCACTTGTCTGTGCAGCGCATTACAGACTTACAGCACTCAGCCACTGAAGTTGCGCTTCCTTCTTTCACCCCACAGCCTCCCCACATCCAGCTTCATGGGTTGTCCATGGGTGGTCCCCATTCACTCAGCTGAAAGCCCACATGAAGGCTTACCCTGTTAATCCCAAAAGAGATACTTTAAAATCTGTATCACATCGCCCTCTGTGCCTGCACAGCCAGTCACTGTAATATTCAACTGCCCATCCTCCACACCACACCACTATTGTACAGCTTGTCCAGTAGCCCATGTTATGGCACTGAATCAAAAGCATGGTTGAAGTACAGACAGAGCACATGAACTAGCCTTCCATGATCCTGTGCTCTTGTAACAGCAACATAGAACTCCACCACACTTCTGCTGGAAGATCTGCAATTAACAAAGCCGTGCTGGTGAATGTGTATATGACCATATTCCCTCTGCAACACCTGTATCGTTTACGTCAGGATGCTCTCCATCAGTTCGACCACTACCAACGTAGTGCTGACTGGCCTTTAGTGGCAATGCTCCTCTTGCTGTCCCCTTTTGTGGATAGGCACAATATGTGCCATCCTCCATTCCTGAGGTACCCACACAGACTGCAGAGATGATTTTGAAAGATCTGCTGGGGGTGTGGCATGGGTATCCACAAGTTCCCTGACAACCCTGCGGTGGATCCCATCAGGGCCCCGTTCCTTGTCCCTTGCTGGGTACTTCACTGCATCCTACACACTGACTGTGACTGTTCCCCACTTCATCCACCTTGCTTATCCCCATGCTGTCCATTATGATAACAGCTACACCACTCCCTTTTCTCCCCCCAATCCACTCTTTATGTTCTGTGCCAAAGTATGTTTAGGTTCCACTCATGTCTGTATGAGTCCCATGTCTTTGTGAGCGGCACTACATCAATCCCCCCTCCACCATGAGTGCATGCAGTTACGACATGTCATTACACAAGCTCCTGGCGTTTATCACGACCACCCTCCAACATAACCCCTTGCCTGCTGCTCCCCTGCACTGGATCAACCTTGACTTGTGCCTAACTGTACCACCACATGCACTATCTGTTGCTCCTGCCCTGTATACCCTCCTCTCCGCCTTTGGGAGTATGCCAGTGCCTTACCTTTTCCTTCCCCATCTCACACCTGGAATGGATGAACAAGAAACATCTTGAGCCACCTTGGAATATAACTTCAGGACACTGTGATTTTTTTGTGCTGTTCCCCTTGAACAGGGAGTCAGTCAGCAGTGACCATAATGCTGTGAGAACAGCAGACAGTAATTAACATTGTGATATGTGATTTTCTTCAAACAACTATCAATGATGAAAGACACCTGCCAACAATGTCTGCACACTAATTCATTTTGGTGATGCCTAACATTTTGTGGTAACTGTTTACTCAATAGCCAAGTACTATTGTATCTGGTGTTAGCAAGACAATCAGCAAGGCCTGCTTTGCCAAGTGTGTCTCACAATATTTGATTGTGTTCGTCGACTGCGTATTGTACATTGTACCAAACTTCATGGCATTCTCCACGGTTGTATAATGCCATCGTTTGGTGAGCTGGAAATGTCATGCAGGATACTTTGTGGTACTATACACAGAGCAAATTAAAACAAATAACAGCACACCACCCTTTTAAAAGTGAGTGCACATTTAGTGAAGCAGTATGCTTGTGATAGTGCTTCCAAAAATTGTCTTAGACTACCTTTTCAAATGTAATTTGATGTCATACTACATGATGTGTTTTCACTATCAACACCCACAGAGTAATGAGGTGACATCCTCTTACCATATGGAACTGGAGGGTCTTAAGAGGGGACTAGCTGAAGTAGAGAAGGAGGGGAATTAAGATTGTGTCACTTGTAACTGACCACCATCCACAGATACAGAAATTCTGCCGAGTGAAGCATCCAGAATTTAAACACTTTTATGCTGTCTGGCACTTTGTTAAAGGTAAGTCAGTATGTTTTACAGTACGCTATGGTACCTGTACTGTTCCAGACCACAACAGGAACAGATGTGTAACAGCTATTCTCTGTTTCAATCAGCCATCACTAAAAAGCTGGAGGGAGCTTTAAAGCAGTCTGGATGTGAAGCAATCACACCCTGGATTTCCAGCATAAGAAATATGATTTACTGGATTCCAAGGTCAACACCTGATGGAAATGCAGAAGTCATGGTGGCAAAATTGCAGTCTGTTAAAAATCACATTCAGAACATTCATGAGCATGACTCAGAAATATTTCCGCACTGTGCCCATGGGCCACTGGATGAGCAGAACAGAAAAAGGAAATGGTTACCACCACGTAACTATCACTATTTATATTGTCTTTCTTTGTCCTCAGTTTGTTACCCTTTGGGGTTAGTGCTGCACATTACATAGTGATGATAATTGCTAGTTATACTTTACTCAGCGGAAGTGTTTTGTGATATTGTGATATTGGCCAGTACCAAAAAGGTGAAAAAACCATAAGCTGCAGTACATATAAAAGATTATATGTTGGGATCAACAATGTTGTGATCACTCTGATCAGTGGTGTGTTCTGGTGGAGATTCACACAGCTTAATGTGTACAGTGCAATCACCAAACATTTAAACATGTGCGCCACAAATACATGGTGAAGTGGGTTATAACATGAAGAGACAGTGTCATCATCATGTCCGTGTACCGTCCAGTTTCATGACCACCTTACAATATGTTGTAAGCTGTTTTCTTTTTCATTTTCCTATCGTTGTCATAGATGAAAGGGCTTACATAAAGATAGAGCAGATACTCTCTGCAACAACTGTGGTGCCAGATGTGCATAAACTGTCACCGATGTACCAGATGTCAGCGCTTGAAAGTTTTCACAGCTTGCTCATTCAATATGCCCCTAAGAGTGCCGCCTTTGGATTTAAGGGCATGTTATGTAGGTGAGTGACACCAATTTCATTGACATCCACAACTAAGCCTGTATAGGAATACTGGAAATTATGCCTCACCAAATGTATTTTTTTTATACATTATTAATCAGTTTATGGCTGCAGCATTGTGCCTCACTGTATGCACAACCACTGCATCCCATCATTGCCAGGGCCGACCTTATGCACGTCCCATAATCAGATCCTGCACACAATCAGGCATAATCATGTGGTTCGATCAACTGTTCACTTTTTGTTATCCTCCACAGTTATCCCCTTGCACCCTGAATGCAGAGGTATGCACGTTGATGCACGCATGCGTGTCACAGCAACGGTGATGGCCCATTATGTCCACACATGGAACGTACCATGCTGCTGGTGCTGGCAACAGTCCTCTACTGTGGGTCAATGAGGTACCAAGGGATAACAGCATGCCTTTGTGGAGAGGAGAGATGCATTTCAGTGGCAACATACACCTGTGCGCCCTCCACCCCCTGACAAGCTGCGATGGTCCATGGTCAGTCACTAACCCGGGTCATTTGCGTGGAGTGAGTTAAGGCATCCAGCACCTAAAAGCAGTGCGCCACCATGCCATTGAGTCACCATTTTCTGAAATTGCAGTGGCGTTAAACAACTAAAGAGCAAAGTCATAGTAATGTCACTCCCTGGTGGTGAGAACGTTAATTACCCATGTGACCCAGCCACACACTCTTACCATGTCATAGTGGTGGTGCAAGACTACAGGAAGATTGTGAAATGTGCACACTAGGTGTACCAAGCGGTCCTTTTGTGGCCTAAGTTTACTGTTATCCTATGCAATTGCTGCACCGTTCGGGGGGAGCAGTAAGGATCAGTGCGTTCTTGCTACAGATGGGTGGTTGTTGAGTCAGAGCATGAGTGAATGAAGTCCACTAAGTGTCAATGTGCAGTCACAGAAGTTTTTCTGCCACCACCTGCACATACCTATCCCTTCAATGATAATAGTATTTTAAATGACGTGGTTAAGAAAGTGATCAGTTGCGCTTCTTGCTTTGGAATGCTCATTGGTTTATATAGCACCTCAGTACTGTGAATCGTGTATCTGTGTTGTACAACCATCACTGACAGTGATGTAGTAAACAGTCATGTGATTTAAATCATGATGTCAGTGCCAGCTGCAGTACTTGTTATTGTTACCACATAATGATTAGCTCTAATGAATGATGTGGCATTTGCTTGTCATTTTTCAGGACCATGCTGAGTGTGCTTCACTTTAATGAGAACTCCACGAGACCACAAGCAGTAGATGAGAGAGGTGTTGCACGATTCAGGATCGACATTCCAAAGTACAAGAAGGGAAAGGAGATGGTGAGACCATTAAAAACAAGGACAACATACGGTAAACATTATGAAACATATTTTCATAATATATTCATTGTGCTTATTGATCGTATGTGTGGAACACAGCAGTAGCACAGGGGTTCATTAATCCTAGAGAGGGCATGAACACAACTGGTCAGTGGCTGTCTATGTGAAACACCCTACCAGTGCTGGGTTTGTCATGTAGAACTGTGATGATCTTTTAAAGGACATGGGACAGGGCATGAGGGTGGATCTGTGTAGTTAATGCATGAAACATCCTGGCGGACAAAGGTGGGGTGTAGGTGGTGACATCTGCAACCTCTGTTGTAACAACACAATCCACCACACGTACCAGAAACATAGCTCATGTCTACTGCTAGTTTCATATGTTCCTGATAACCTTTCTTTTTACCACCGGAGACTCAGTGAGCTGAAAGTTTATTTCCATGTGCAACATGGGAGCACAGTGAAGGTAAGTGATTTCCTCAGGGTCACACAGTATGAAACTGTGTCCTATGTAATTCAAAACCAGGTGTACCGCTTTCAAGCTCAGAGCATCACACCAATGCAGTGTACTGCCCTGTGTCTGTGGCTTGTATGCGGTGACAGATGCCACTACCTCCCTTCCCCTGTTCACAGTTGCCACTCCCCCTCCACTGTTCATCGCAATCTTAAAAGTACCCTCCATCCCATGGGATGACACAACCTTGGTCAAACTGGTTTGCTTCCTGACAACCTGTTCCATTGTAATAGTAGTCCTAATTTCACTCATGAATTTTCATCCCTCAATTGTAACAGTATTCCACAGTCAGTTCTGAATACCTGAGGCACTAGTGCATAGTGTGCCATACCTGGTTACCAAAGGAATAAAGAAATACCAAGTGTCCATACACACACACACACACACACACACACATATGCACACACATATACATATGTGTGTGTATTATATATATATATATATATATAGATATATATATATATATTTACACATACATATGTTCAGTATCAAACCTGCAGTGTGGAAGTAATTGTGGAAGCAATATAGAAATGAAACGCCATAAAATGACTGCAAGGCAAAGCTGCCCATCAACAGTTACATCAAGCAGCAGGCACAGTAGTGCTGAGGGTTGAGGCACTGGATGCCACACCTCGCACAACGCCGGCGACCCAGGTTCGGGAACGAGCCCGGGTAATCAGTGGTCGGCAGGTGACAGAGAGAATTGAGTGTCCGTAGACTGCTCTCCTCTCTCTGGGGAGGGATCCAGGGAGTGTCCAGCACAACAGCATCTCCCAGTGGAGACCGGAGGATGTGCGCATGTCTGGCCACCACAGCAGAGGGAGGCAGAGTTGCAGCAGATGTCATGATGTCATTGCACAACCAGGCGCCGGGGTGGAGGGACAGGGAATACAAGAAAAAAAAAATAGAAAAAACCCAGGCTCGTGGATAGATGAAGGCACCAACATCCACCCGACCACACTCCACCGCCTCTCAGGCATGGAGGTAGAGTTGGGGGCACTGGAGGATGCCCGAGAGAGTTCCAAGAGTTGGTGCATAAATACAGTTAACAAAAAAAAACAGTGACATCAAGGTCTGCTAGGACAGCACTGTAACCCGACACCATGTGTGGGCATCCCCTACTGCCTGTTCTATGACCCCTTGAACTCTGTCAACGTCCTCCACACAACCACACTGTCGTGAAGTGAATTACATTTAAAACAATCACAGTTTTATTGAACAAAATGCAAACGACAACCAATGTATAATTGTGAACAGCAGTTTATTGAAAACAAGCAAAGTCATGACTGTGACCCATGTGATCTTTACCATGCACAGATACATAACGATAAACTCATGAAATGACTAACTGAAAATGAAGCCATCAGCCTCGCACACATATTAAAGATGTCCATGTGCTCATGTTCTCTATGTAGTCTTGCTGTGCATGGCATGCATGTACCTTTCATCTGAAAAAAAAGAAATGGTCATATAATTTTTGAAATGACACACATACTACGATCACCGTACTTCTTTAGCCAAGACTTCTATGGTGCATGGTAACAGACCCACTTTGCCCTGGATGCTCCTGATGCCACCCCTCGCACACATCACTGTGATCTTTATCATGCTATTTCATTCTTCTGTCCCACTGTGATAAATTCACATCCAAGCACCGGTTGCATCACCTTACCCCAAACATCCCATTGCCTTACATCAAATGAGTCTCATACCCTGGTTGTCAGACGCAGATCATGTAGTCTCAATGCCACCCAATAAAGTGGAATTCCCTACCACATCAAATTCGACATTCATCCTCCATGTACTCCAGCGCAGATGCTCTCAATGATTACTGTGCACCTAGCTGCTCATGCCATGTCCCTCCTTAATTCCCTAATTCCATCCTGTAAGCACTAGTAAAACCCTACGCCCTTCCTTCACCTTGTTCGTATCATGTGCACACCCACCACCTCTAGCCCTTCTCACCTTGCCCCTAATTTGTCCCCCTTTGTGGCCTCCCTTGATGTGTTACCGAATATCAAGGCCACTGAATGCTGTCCATGAGTCACTGTCCGACCACCCAAGAGGATTGTATCTGTCATCTACTGCATTCCCAGCCATGTTAAAGACGTGTGTCTGGGACACTGCATCATCCACTTCTCTGAGGTGTGTCACCACTCCACTTGCAGTGTTCCTCGCATCATGAAGTGGTCTGAAAGGGAACAACTCTCCCCCCCTCACCCACCTCACCCCTCCTTCCCCTTTGCCCCTTTTCTGTCATGGCAGAACTTGTTTACTCAGTAACCGGGAACATACTATGGACCACTACTTCTACATGTTATGCGACACAGTTCTGAAAACCTGTTTGTAAGATATGCCCCGTAACTGTTGTAACTTTAATGTATAATGTCTCAGTCCAGTTGTACCCATTCACCCCAAGTCACATGTTGACACATGCTACTTGTTGCTCATTGTGCCTTCCTGACGAAACATTGAAATAAATGAAGTAGTAAAAATATAGATTGGCTGGAATACCAATACTTGTTATTAGTGAAAGAAATTAAATCTTTGTCATACCAATACACTTCATGGCAGGTGATATGTGCATTATAACTGTATCATCCTTCGCATCATATGTTTTTACAGAGGGAATGTGGGACATGATTGAATATTGTGGTGTGCCTGATATGTTGGACACGTGATGGAATAAAAGTAATCCATGTGTGTCTTCCAGAATTCATACGTAAAATTGTCAGCGAAGTGGAGAACAGAGCTCGGGACTCAAGAACTGAGGATGATTTTCAAACACTGCCACAGCCACCACCCCTAACCGCTGGGTTTGAAAAACTCTTGAAGGAGGAAGCCATCAAAAGATGGAAGCTGAATCACAGATTTGGGCAAGGGAGTTAAGTGAAGACGATTGAATGGAAGTACTGAAATACATATTGCAGTGGCACCATGTTGTGAGATTTAGTGTGCCCAGTGAAGTTCGGAACAAAGTTATCAGTGCTACAGTACAACAGAAAATTCACATAACCAAGTAAATGAGATGTCAGCGTTGTTACTTAAAATTTTTAAGACTTAGTGACATGTTTTAGTGGCTAAAAACCGTCGAGTGACATGAGTGAATTACTATTTGTATGGAAGCCACTGTAATTGATAGCTGCAGCTGGCACTGTAGTGCAATTTGATGACAACATAACTCAACTGGATGGAGAGGTTCATCCCGTCCAACAGTGAAATGTTAAAGTGATGGCTTGACCTGGTTTTTCATTATGTTCTAAAAAGTTTGCTGACTATTAACATGTTATGGTTCCACATAATGTCACAATGGTAATCAATGTTTATGTAAGCTGTTATTCAAAGAAAGTAGCACATGGATACCACAATCATCAATGGCAAGGTCGACCCACAACGTACACTGCTGTTGTAACAGCAGTTTGGTACAACTGTACAACATCATATTCATGGACACTGAGTGTGTGTTCAGACTTGGGCTGTTACCATTTTTGCTTTCTAAACAATGATGTGAAAGCTCATCATAGGCCAACAGATAAGAAACAGAACTGTACTGCAATCTGCCTGTTATGAGTTATGCTTTTTTTAGCTTAATAGTGTTATCACTGTTTTGTAGCAATAACTACACAATGTTGCACACAGCATCTCGCACCAGGCTTGTACAACTGCAACATTTACTGCCAGACATCGCCTACATCAAACCCCCTGTGCACAGAAATGAACACAGCACATGGCTAGTTATGTTCCCTATACCCTTTAACAGCCATGTGCTGTGAAGCAATGCACATGAATGGAGACCAACTATCATGTTGGTGATCAATGGTGCGCAGACAAAGGGGTGGGGCAATGCCTTCAGAACTGCACCCATGCATGCCATACCTATCCCATGGTGCAATATTTTGCAACACTTCATGTCGCTGTGTCTGTATATGTAATAGATAAACCACTCTTAGGTGTGCGTTCATGCTCTGATATGCACAAGCCTTGGTGTGCGTTGTACGCACGAGGCCGCAGGCTGAGTGCATCAACCACCCAAGGCATGCGTATATCAGATCGCTACCACACACCTCAGAGTGGTTTATCTATCTTAGAAAATGTCAAAATTATTTTTTTTGGGGGGAAGTGCAGGTGTGCCTTCACGCTGTGAGATACGCACATTCACCTGATGTTGGTTGTCCAGTGCTGTTGCTTTCATTGACCATTTATGTATCACCCATTTTATTTATATATATATCTCTATATATAGAGATAGATATATATATATATATATATATATATATATATATACTTATAAAATGGGTGATACATAAATGATAAAATAGAGGAACAGCATTTGACAACCAACATCAGGTGAATGTGTGTATATCACAGGACGACCGCACACCTGCACTCCCCCCCAAAAAGCAATTTTGACATTTTCTAAGATAGAGCAACCACTCTGAGGTGTGCGGTCGTGATCTGATATATGCTCGCCTTGGGTGGTTGATGCACTCAGCCTGCGGCCTGGTGTGTACAACGCACACCAAGGCGTGCGTATGTCACAGCACGAGCACACACCGCAGAGTGGTTTATCTATTACATCTATATAAATATATATATATTTATATAATATATATATATATATATATATATATATATATATATACACACACAGATATATATATATATTTATATTTATTGATACAGAGAAATACAACAATATCCTATTATCATTGGAATGTCGGGAAGACCAGTAGGCGTCTACTCCACATACATAGTCAGTGACTATGTCTGGTTTGACCACTGTAGCCATGACCATGAATGTCAACTACCACAGTCCAACACAGCAGTCAAAGTTTATACAGCAAAATACAGTCTTCGTACCTGCAACTACTGAAGTTTAAGACCAACAGTTACAATTCATTTGTCTAAAAAGGGCTATTTACTGTTATTTTGAAGATGTTAGTAAGCTGTTCATCAAATTGAGAAACATATGATGTTTTAACTGTTGTCAGTAATGGTTACATTATCAGTAACCAATATTTATTTTTGAGTGTGTAAGCACTTATGAAGTGGTCTTGTTTGTTAAACCGCATATGTTGTTAATGTGTTGAAACTTTCATTACACAGATTCGGTTATCCTTTGCCGTGCTCAGTTTCTGCAATAAGTATGTCTGGGAAGAATGTGATGTGAAGGTGTGATGTCAGTGACATCACACGTGGTGCATTTCACACTTAAAGATGGCATGAAACACATGTAAAGTATAGCTATAGCTATATGTGTTTGCCTTGCAAGTGATTGTCACAAACACTGTTGACACCATGCAACGCACACATATATTCGAACACAACAACAAATTATTCCATCTTCATCAACATGCATCGATGTTTCTCAACCTGAACAGGGCAACACAGAAGTGGATAGTGACCAAGTACATGTGAAGTGAATTTGTCACACATATCCACGTTCGCCAGCAACATGTCATGTGACTGTGGATACCAAAGCCACATATCCTTCACATGTTGGCATACGTGTAATACTCAATAGAGCAACAGACAGCTTGAACTCACCACGTCAGACCAGCAGCTGCATTTCTGGCAGCGAGAACAGCAAAACGGTTCTGGGAAGGGACACAGGTCTCTGGAGGGGCAGCCGGTGGAGCCGGATGAAGCGTAAAGTGACAGCTCTCCGTCTACGGGTGTATGGCACGGATGACGCCCTGTGCCTGCTAGACCGTGGCAGAGGCTGTGAGCACAGCATGATGTCAGGTCAAAAATGACGAAGGAGTATTGGAGGGTACTGTATGCATACACATCTGTGTTACGCCACTCGCATGGAACAGCACTGGGAAATGGCACCCTTGCATATCGGGTGACGTCATTCATGTACCCTTACTTCTTTTCTACACAACCTCTATGTGCTGCTCACCACCAACCAGTATTGTTGGCATGCATGGAAAGGCTTATCACCTATGAAGGTAAGGGACCCTCATGATCAAGGGATACATCAGGGTCACCTGTGGTGTATGCAATGTGGTGCAGTGCAGTTGGGAGTAGCCGTGTGATCAGGTCCATGACAGTCCTGAAAAGAGGTATTGGACAGGATGTGTGGGGCGCATAAAAAACAATAAAAGCGGCTGTAAAGTGATATACTTGTTAAACTCAGTACCTGTTATGTGCATCTTGGTACCCTTTGTAGTTCAGTGAAGGCCAGTGTTGTCTGATGGCAGTAACAACACAGGTGGGTAGTACTACACGAACATGCCTACCCAACCACCCCCAGCACCACCGTGTGAAACAACGATATGCCAGGAATCTGTTCCTCCTGAAAAACATAAAGAGAAGCATTACTTTCTGTTGATGTGGGTTCCATCTGCATACATAGACAGATAGAATGAGTAGACTGGTATGGACCGCTAGGACCATACAGTGTTCACATGGGCAGTATTCATTAGATGTAGCCGATGACACAATGTGACCAATAAGTTGTCAGAAGTCACTCAGTGGCAATGTTCCGTTGTGACTATGACAGGCATGTTTAAAGCACTACTCTGTGCTTGGCACCACTACCTCTTGTGTGAGACTATTCCAAGCTTTAACTGCCCTGTTTGTGCACAATAACTTGAACACATTATCAACATTCCATATTCTATTGTAACAAGTGGTTCAAGTACTGTTTGTACAGTGTAAAAAATATACCACCTGCCCCTTGTGTATGCCATTTACAGGTGCACCTGAACCTCGTGTCTGACAGTTGGAATCATACAACCAACACTCTTTCATCTTCAACAGCCAGTACATAATGAGGTCCCTTACTGTTTCATTATGCCTTCCATGGTACAAGCTTTACACCATGTTTTGAAACCATATATGGATAGTCTCAACCTTGTTTGTGTTATTGCACATGTGCGGTAGGCCGAACTGCATCGCAGTAATCCGGTACCTCCAGTCTCATACTACTTATAACACACACTCTGCACTGCAGCATGACAGTGGCCCTACCAGCCGCTTGTGCACAATGCATTTGTAGGTTAAGGTCAGCAATACATAAGAACCTCAAGGTCACTGTAATGTATTGTAACTGTAATGTCATCCACACAGAACCGTGACTCTCTCACCACTGTTCCTTCTACTGATGGTAGATATCAACTGGTTTCCGACAGTGACACTGGAGAATGTAAAGGGACTATGACATAAGTAGAATAGGTTATGAAACAACATCATGGACCCATTGTACACATCAGTGACACAATGATATTTACACAACCCTATGCATGTAAGAAGTACACAGGTTAAAACAGAAATGTAATGAACTCCAGTTAAATAGGCATACTAACTCATTCACTGGAAGGCTGTGCCGTCCATGGTATTGCTGGAATTTCAATATCAATAAGTGCAAGGTGTTACATCTTGGGCGGAGAAACCCTAAACACAGGTACACCCTGGGAGGGGAGGCACTGGAGGCCTCAATAGGGGAAAAAGACCTAGGGGTCATGGTGGATGCATGTATGAATAACACTGAGCAGTGCAGGAGAGCAGCTAGCAAAGCAAACAGGATGTTGGGATGCATCGTAAAGGGATCACCTTTAGGGGCAGGGAAGTGATTCTGCCGCTGTACAATGGGCTGGTTAGACCACACATTGAGTACTGTGTACAGTACTGGAGACCACACTTGAAGAGGGACATACAGCTCCTGGAGAGGGTACGGAAGAGGGCATCTAAGATGATACGAGGACTAGGAGATTTGACGTATGAGGACAGACTTGAGGAGCATTGCCTGTTTTCATTAGAGGAGAGGAGAGGAGAGACAAGGGGGACATGATTGAGGTCTTCAAGTACCTCAATGTAATAAATAGGGTAAACATGGAGGGGATCTTTAGACTAAAGCAGGGAAGTATCACCAGACAGCATGGTTTGAAGTTGGAAGGTGGAAGGGTGAGGGGGGAAAGAGGAGGAGTTTTTTCACTGAGAGGGTGGTGGACCCTTGGAATGCGTTGCCTGGTGAACTGGTCAAAGATCCACAGTGGAGGGCTTCAAGAGAGGGTGGGACAGACACATAAAGTGGATGTATCAGATGATGGCCTGGCCCAGGGGGGGTGGGGATGGATGATAGGGGTTTCTGGAACACAAGGGGGGATCTGAGGTTTGAGCAGACTCGATAGACCATAAGGCCTAATCTGCTGGCAATTAGTATGTTAGTAATTCAGCTAGTGCAATCTCCAGTACTCAGGGGCTGAAGCACACATCCGGAAATGCAGGATGTGTGGTTATGCAGTCCGGGATTGCAACATCAGGTGTTACATTCTGAACGCTGCTGATCTTGTCAGCCACTTGCTGGATTTCAGCACAGCAAGCATATTCCCTATCAGTGGGCATTGCTTCACAATGACCACACCTGCACCTGTGAAGAAAACATAAGAAAACAAAGCACAACATACATTACCATACTAATTAGGTAGTCAGTCATTAACATTCCACCTTGTGGCACTGACAGTGCTCACAGTGGCAGAAGCCTTTACACATACAAGTGCAGGAAGACCCAATCTCAAACATTGTCACACAGAACTGTGACAGGCTGAGTGGGAAGCAAAGTTACAAAATCAACTAGTTATTCAGTTCTGTGGTGCAACACTCCAGAAGTAAGAAGAGACAGGACTCATAAACACATGGAGGTGGGTAGCACAAAGTAACTAAAATGGAGTACTGAGTGTATTGAATAAGTACAGGAAAACACAGCGCTGAAAGACCAGTGGATGAATACAAAACTTCAGGCTGTGCCAATGACTTTATGGCCACCACTACAAGACATTTTGTGTGGACATACCTCATACTCAATGAGCAGTACACAACCATTATATAATACTTTCATAGCATAGATACTTTTCTATCAGTCCACAACAAGCATCTGTCCATTTTCTATGTTGCACCTGTTTCTGCTGTACAGGATAAGGTAAATCAAGTAAGTAGTTCATCTAAGCTCATTGTGGTGACACCGGCCCCAAGATCACGGTTCACAGAAAGGCCTTATTGAGGAGGTCACTATTGAAGCAGCAGTGTACTGTGGTTGTTAAGGGACATGAGCTGAACACAAGCTTTACTGGGTTTGAATACCATCTGCCCACACTTGCATATGGTGTGACTGAGCAAGTCAGTTATATGCCTTGTTCTCCAAGGTCGCACCGAGAAGCAAGCTATGGCATAGTGTGCCATTTCTTGTGACATCATTTTTCCTTTCCCAATGTGCTTCTTTATGCTGTGGCCACCCACTCAACAGCCTTGAAAGTGTAGTACACCTGCTCAGCACACAAGCTGCAGCTGCCACTGCTCACACAGCAATTTTCAAATGGACAAACATTGTATAAAAAATCTGAGGAAAAAAAAAAAGTTTGTCTATGACAATTACAGTAAGTGAGCACCAAGACAGCATTGGCATAACTGAAACTGCATGTGTGTCTCAAACGTGGTAAATGACATGCTGATATAATGGAGGAGGGAAAGGGCAGTAGGGAGTAGGGGATAATGGACAACATACATAGAGATAGCAAATGAATAGTGGTGCTATATCAGCATCATTTAGAGGGATACAGAAGTGCCTTCAAAAGATGAACTAACACAAGGTTCAGCATTGACCACAGATGTAATATTACGGAATGACCGAGTAAGGATGGTCATTCCGGCAAGCGGTATTCATATATCACCAGGGCAACACAGAGCACATGCATTTCCAGTTAAGAAAGTCTAAAACATTAACAGGTAGGAATAAAAAGATGCATGGATGTATTAATGGAAGCAAGTATCGCAGGACAGAGTAGCAATTAGTGGAGGCACAGTATCTGCAGTACAGGAGGTAAATGACCTGGCATTGATGAGCACTAATGACATGAAGCAATCCACACAGTGCACAAAATCAACAAGAAAGGCACACAAGATGCTGGGATGCGTAGCTGGGAGATCAGTACTAGTGCACAGGATGTTACACTACCATTGTGCAGGTCAATGGTATGGCCGCATGCACAGTATGGAATTAAGAACTGGTGCACACACTTCAAAATGTACATCAACCTGCAGGACAAGGTACTTAGGGCGGATACAAAGATGATTATCAATAAGCAGAGAAAGGCATAACAGGACAGGCAGAGAGCACTGAACATACACTCCATGAAAGAAAGTAGAGGGAGAGAAAGAAGGGACATGATTGGCACATCTTTAAGCTGAGTGGCAACCATAACATGAGGGTGGCACAGTGTTAGGATAGATGGTGGGTAATTGAGGAGGGAGGTCAGGAAGCACCCCTTGACAGAGAGGGTGGTGGACACTTGCAATACGATGCAGCAATGTCACTGAACACAGCAGGCAGACTCCAGAGTACCTGAGAAAAACACGGAAGGTATACAGAGGGAGAAGACTGACAGACTGAGGAACTCAGTGCCATTGCATGTCCTAGTTCCACCCTGTGTTGCTCCGGTGACCTGATGGACTCCATAGTGAAGTGCACACTTACCAATGGCTGCCCATCATACAACCAGTACTCCACATGGAATCAGGCAGACCCAGTGATAAAGTAGGCTACTCTAATGTCAGAATGTTCTGCCAAGAGGTGAGGGACCATGTCATGTAGGGTGAGATGTTGGGGTGGGGATGGACTTCAGAGGTCTTTGGGGGGGGGGCCTGGGTTAAGCGGTGGTTCAGTTAGGCAGTGACAAGGCAAATCCATCAGTGTAGTCCAAAACAACATGAATATGTCAGATGGGTATGGTTCACTAATCAGTGAATGGTTGACACTGACCACTGCAGTTATTCAGCTGGCTCACTGTTCAGCACGTTTCAGAACCACATGTCTCAGTCCATTCAGTGGGAGAGAATGACTAAACTGTGAAAAGAGACACAAGACAGAGTGTAAAACAACACCCTTCACCACAACTTAATAACACAACACAAAAGAATGATGAATGCAGAGTACAACATTGGTGCAAGTTTGGGGGGGGGATGTTGTCAGAGGCAGCATAACATTACTGGGTTAAAAAAAGAAATAGTTTAGGACCACTGCATGGGACTACATGGTGATCTCGGCACACTGATCATAACACATAATTCATAGCACACGTAACATAAGTATGCCATCTGCAAGGAAAAATTATGATGGCTAGCAAATAATGCTAACATTATTACAGCATGCCCACCAATCATTAGATCCCGCACGTGGATTGGGAGCGTCAGGATCAGGCTGTCCATTGGAACTTCGGTCTGTGTCACTCTCAAGGGGATCCAGAGAGTATGGATCTTCAAACACTGGATCCCCATATTCTGACAGGGAATCGCCGCTTTCTCCATCGCTAGACTCTGTTGTGCTGACACTTGCTTCAGCACTAACAGACTCATAAACCACAGTAATCACTGCAGTCGCCATGGAGAGGGCTCTGCAAGTGACGTCATTCCATAAGTGCATGCACATTGTGATTTTTTTGAGTCGGGAAAGGGGACAACATTGAAAACACTGGAAAACAGCTAAAAGGTAAAAAAATTGCGATTTATGGAGTTTTACAGGGGAAATCATACAGAAAGGGTAGGGACCACTTGAACACTGTGAACTTCGATGTTCCAACGGAATCCCTCTTTAAATAAAGGCTTGAACTTTGCTCCTACTGTATCAGCTAGCAAATTTCACACCATGGTGGAAGTTAACCTAGCATGTAGAAACCTCAGTTTGAAATCGTTCTACTCTAAAAAGAACACTGAAAGGTACTAATGTGGTTAATGAGTTCAGTTATAACAATAATTTCAGACCTGTATCAACTTTTAACCCACCTCCCAGTGCTGCAAATAATGTTTTCAAGAATCTAGTTGAAACCGATTTGGACATGCTCTTTAGTAGCCCCCCCCCACCCCCATCCTGTTTTAATAATCTTACTAGAGAAGAAAGGACTGCTACACAGTCACTACAACACAATACTGAAATTGAAGTGAAAAAGCTCATAAGGGCAGCTGTGTTGTCATTCACAATAAAAATATTATCTTAAAGAAACTGAGAGACAACTCCATAATGAAACCTTTTACTTAAAATTGAATTCAGATTCCACCTTTGAATTTAAAACAGCTGTGGATGAATGCATTAAGGAAGCATATGGAAAGGGGGACATTAATAAAAGAGAAACAGAGTTCTTGCTAATGTAGTCACCTATTACAGCTATGTTTCATTTGCTCCCAAAAATACATAAGACACTAATGGCTCCTCCTGGCCTCCCAATCGTAAGCAAAATTAGCTCTCTTACTGAGAGCCTATAACAATTTGTGAACTATCATCTTCGTCCTTTTTTTGACACTCTGCCATCTTATTTAAAAGATATTGCCAACATCCTGAGATTGTTGAATGATCTGACCTTGAATGAACAACACTTTTTAGTGACTATAGATGTTGAGTCCCTCTATTCAAATATTCCACATGAGGGAGCACTTGATGTAGCCGCTGCATTCCTGAACACTAGGGGAGGAAGGGAGAGAAACTGGGGACTGCTTTTTTACTTAAGTTGCTTGAATATGTGCTTAAATATAATGTTTTCCTGTTTAATAAAGATTTCTTCTTGCAGGTAAAGGGCACAGCTATGGAGGCTACGTGTGCCCCCTCCACTGCGAATATCTACATGGGGTTGTGGGAGAACACATTTGTTCTTGATAGAAATGCAATCCTTTCTTTGACCAAATACTTATATGGACACATTATATAGATAATCTGTTTTTTTGTGGGGGGAGGGCACTGAGTTAGAGTTGCAGTCCTTTGTTCTATATCTAGAAGGAACCAACAATAACCTTAAATTTACTTATCAGGTCTCAAAGAATGAAATTTGTTTCCTTGATTTGGTGATTAAAAAGGAAGGTACAGGTATAGCCACTGATTTGTTTAGAAAGGCCACTGATGGCAACACTCTTTTAAAAGCTAACAGTTGCCATCAACCCCATGTAAGGAAGAAAATCCCTAAGGGGCAGTTCCTACGTACTCGCAAGAACTACAGTAGTAATGCTAGCTTCGAGGCCAGTGCTGCCTCTTTGAGTGACCGATTACAGTAGTAGCCACAGACATTGCCAGCTATTACCAGATATTTCACAAAATTTCTAAATAGCTTCTCTCTCTGCTGCTCCTACTGTGGAAATGCAGAAAGCAAGAGATTTCTCTAGAAATATCACAGAAATTTCGGGAAATAGCTGGCAATGCCTGTGGCTATTACTGTAGCTCAATGTGGCTATAGCAGTAGAGACATTAAAAGTGGTTTTGATTTTGCAGCAGAGAAAAACAGAGAGTCACTGCTCAAAGTACATGGACAAAATGATGCCACTGCTGCAGAAGAAAATAGATTTAATTTTTTGTTGACCTACTCTACAAAAGCCAGAGACATAGAAAGTACAGTTAAAAAACATTGGAATATCCTCACCAGTAATCCTGACTTGAGGGCAGTTGCAGCAGTCCCACCATGTATGGCTTTTTAAAAAGCACCCATTATAGGCGATATGTTGGTTCGTAGCCACTTTGAAAGCCAGAATAGTGGGAACAGAACATGGCTTCATGATCATGCAAGGGGGTGCCACCCATGTAAGAGATGTTCAGTATGTCCAGTAATCAAAAAAGGGAATTTTTTTCTAAATGAAAGTACAAGACAGAGGTTTGAAGTCCGCCCAATTATCACATCCGACACAAGGGGCCTTATTTATTTGGCATCCTGTAGCTGCGGTAAGATATATGTAGGGAAAACCAAAAGAAGCTTGAAGGAACATGTGGGTGAACATGTCAGGGCCATTAAATGTAATGATTTTTCATATGCCACAGCAGCACATGTTACAATCTCGAGTACACCCAGGGAGCATATTTTTAATTTCATGGGTATAAATAAAGTTTTCCCAACACCAAGAGGGGGGGACTGCAATGATTTATTACTCAGACATGAAGCTTTCTGGATAATTAATCTAAATGCAGACAGATGTAACCAGTGGGTTACCCAAGGGGTCAGGTTGATGGTATTTTTGTGTTATTAGTGCCGTGCGGTGCCTCCATATGTAACCCCCTACCTGGGACCTGGGTTCGGGGAGAAAACTGTTGCTCGGTATTTTGGCTAGGTTTGACTTCTAGTCAGGGGCACTCAAGTAACTCCGGAAACAGGAAGCAATAACTGTAATGTCCAAACCAGGTGTGGGATTCTAAAGTGTGGCTTTTATTCACAACCAACAGAATAACAAAGCATAGAAGAACCCCCATGGGGCTACACTCCTGGCAATGCAGATTTATGGAGACCAGAACACATCCTCATACACTGTAGCCCTCAGGCTTAGAAACACACAGGACACTCAGCCTGAACTTGTACTCTTCTCTGGGTTTCCCCTGGTTTGGCTCCCTTGCCAGCCCTTGGACTACCTTCCTTCCATGGCTCGGCTCTTAGGCCAGCCCTTGGACTACTTTCCATATAGCATGGATCATTTCTCAGTGGCTCCCTAAACCACCTCTGGGCACTTCTGGCTCCATAAGGGAATCTTCTTCAACAATCCCACGTCTGGGTACTTTCCTCAGGCACTGGCCAAGTACCTGAGAGAAAGCAACAGGTGTCCTAAAGCGAACCCATAGAGGTGACTCTGGTCACGCCAGATGGGGGGGCTCCCACCTCTTACTCCCATAAATCATACCCGGGCCATTCCTCTGGACTTTAACACCTCATCTCTGAAAACACTTTACTGTGTAGATTCTCTTTAAATGTATGTCACATTTAATCTACTGTTTCTTCCATCCCACATGTGCTGAACTTGAAACATATTTAATGAGTGGCTCTGTCCATTCCTCTAGACCCCCACAGAGTTAAGCAGTCTAATTCCCACAACTTTTTAAAACTGTACTTGGCTGTCTTTTCCTGACCCCACAGTATCAGTCACTTAAATTCATCTTGTCCCAGGTGAAAACACATTGGCCCATTAGCAGAGCAAACTCACCCCTTGGATGCAGGTGCCCCACAGGCCTTTTCTCTTCAAAGAAATCTCAACAAACTTCTGGTGCCTCAGCACGAACCTAGATTGAGGAAGCTGCTTCTTCCTCTAGCTTGAACCAGAGATTGCCCCTAGAAGTAGACAGAATCCTTCCCCCATCCCCGCAGGGATGGGGCCCTGAACCTTTGTAAGCGGTCTTTACCATTTCACTTGGCTCTTCTTGTGTTCCTCTTCAGGTGAGAACACACACCTCAACAAAAATATAGCTCTTTGTCAAAGCTGAGGGCTCTGAGGGCCTGTAGTTGCAGCACACCTCCTCCCTCTTCAACACTCTACTACAGACTGACTTCAAATTCCCCAATATTCTATCCTAGCCTCCAGCTGCAACATTCCAGTGTGGCTTATGCAGCTGCGACAGTTCTAAAATGATGTCATCCCTCAGTCTCAGCTGAGACTGAGAACAGAGAGAGAGACAGTGTGAAATCCATTTAACTGGAATTTCTCAAGCTGCCTTCCCTGCCTGCCACTAGGTCTAATTGGGATTCTTGTAACCCCGGGTAACAGGGGGGTTACACAGAGAACAGAGTTTAAATTATGGATTTGAATTGAAGCCTTCTTGAAACAAAAAAGATGATCTGTTATTGCATATTTTACTACATTGACTAAGTGTTGTTCCTTATATTCATTTATATTTATAACTAATAGATTAGGGACTGATTATTCTGGTATAAATTAACCAAAAAAATCAAAATCAATCAATCAAAATCTTTATTTATTCAGGCGAACATCATTGAGCAAAGCTCATTTACAAGATGGACCTGAGTGGTCATACAGATGACAGATTGGTTAACAGATTAACAGATGTTATAAAATGCTGGTGACTTCTGTATGGGATTGCCCCCTCTTTCTCCCTCCCCCCCATCTACATATTAGTTTTTATTATTCTCCCTTTCTATTTATTTATTTTTGGTTAGTGACTGGTTATTCATTGTTATTTTAAATATCAATGCACTGTTTAGCACTTTGGGTTATAAGATTTCAAGATTTGTGATGTTGGCACTTTAAGTATGAAGCAGTTTGTTTCAACCAATCAGAAGGTTGTTTTATGATGTGACTTTTTTGAAACTACTATATCAATCACTGCTACTTCTGTTTGTGATAGCCTTTGAAGAAGAATGGTAGTGCTCGTCCGAAACGCGTCACGCATTTTTACATTTTTAAAATCTTATAATAAAAATATTTTTTTTTCACAAGAGACTGGTGCCCTTGTAATTTGAGGCTGGTAAGTGCTTGACTGTTTTTGCTGTGTAGCTTCTTTAAAGTCCAGGCATTCCCCTCTGCACCAATCTTCCAATTATTGCTGCGCCATATTGACTTTCACACTTTTTGGGGGGGAGGGGTACCAACATTTTTCAGAATTCAGGTGTGGGGAGCCCACAAGGGGCAGTAAATCCCAGTGGTACCTCCACGTTTAACAGCTCCTTGACTCACCTTGGCTGTTCTGGGGCCCTCGGTCTCACCTGGACACAACTTCCAAGGGGGCAGCCTGGGTTCACTGGTTTACTAGGTATACAGGAGAAAAATGGCATTGTGCCTCCCTCATGGGTAGGGATATAGGATGCCTGTTGGATAAATTCCAGGTTACCATCCCCTAGGAAAATGCAATAACTGCCCCCACAGGATCTTCGTGACACAGTAACTATATACACTTTGCAATAATCCGCAATACCCAACTGTTGCATAAACTAACTTCACTTTTATTATAGGGAGGAGAAAAAAGGGAAAACAGCTAAAAACAGTTAATGATAACAACAGTGTTACCCCACAGTGTCCCACACCTCCCACCTGCAGGTGCACCTGGCTTTCCCCCAGGTGGACATTAGGAAACAGTCTGTTGTGGTGGGTACCACAACAGGGTGTTGGCGGCCTACCAGTGGATGCAGTGTGATGCTCCGAGATGCTGGGATGCTGTGGGGATAACAGTCTTTAACTTAAGGTAAATTGCTTTCGTTGGGGCCCAATCACCTTTAAACACAATGAACTTTTCCCTTTGCTGCCTAGGCTTAAGTTGGAGTTTGGCGTAGTCTGGCCCAGGGCTTACCCCTTCTGAAGTCTAACTTGCTAGCTAGCTAGCTAAATGCAGAAAGATCCTCAGAGCCACAGCTTGGAGGTACTTACAGTTTGAAGTTTCAGGGGGTTGCAGGTGAGTTCAAACTGTACCATTCTGGTATCAGCAGTCGGTGGTGCATCACAGCAGTGGGATGCAGACAAGCAGCAGCTGGACCTCACCTGTCAGGCCTTTTGTAGCTTCACCTCTAAGGCCTTTATATGCAGTGTTCACCTGACAGGCCTCTCAACATCTTCTTCTGCAGTGATGTCTTCATTGGTCTGGGGGGACCAGGTGGGCTGGCAGTCCCCTAGACTTTCTGCTTGGCACACAGCTTCTCAGGGCACTCTAGTAGTTGGGCTATGGCTCACAAAAAGTCTCTGGCTGGAACCAGGTAAACAATTCCAAAACACTTGCCCCTCCAAGGGAAACACTGGTTACATAGTCTCTGAACTTTAGGCCAATATCTGTACTTTAGGCTGCAAATCACAACTCACACACGCAAGTTTGAGTCTTGCTCAGAGAAACTGGTTAGCAGTCAGCTCTGTTCCCTGCTATCACCAAATCTCTTTCAGGCACTTCACCTCTCTATTGGATTCAGGGGGCCAGAAAGACCGTTGGCACACAGAACAGGCCTTTTGACTGGGTAGCCCACAGCAGTCTCTCCTGCTCTGAGTCTCTGGGGAATCTCCTTTTGGTGGGCTTTGCACTGCTTTTTATAACTTCTCAGCAGCTCCCTTCTTATTGGCGGTATCTTTCATGGGCACAACATGGTGCCCTTTGAACTTTTCCCAGCTGCCCCTGCTGCATACCTATCCATGGGCACCGCCATTGTTGTTTATATTTTGCTGCTGTACTAAAGCAGCCTATAACTTTTAATATGTGCCCATTTTCAGGGCCGAGCCCACCAACTTCATGCTCGGAGACATTCTGCTAATGTATCCCAGCTCCATTGCCAGCTCTGGAGCCAGAAAACCCTTTTTTCAGTGCCCCACACTAAATACAAGTATTGGAGCCACAGCTCCTTTAAAACTTGGAGGCCACACATGTGCAGACAGCGCATCGTGGCCATATTTGTTTATGTTCTGTAGTCCATTACTTGCTACTCTCCAGACCATCTAGAATGATCCCTCAGTGCCTGGGAGGTGCAGAACGCCATCAAGACCTCGGCCCCCTTCTCTACATGGGGCTGAGCATCAGGATTCTAACAGCTGCAGCCACGAAGATTGGGCATGATCACTGGCTGGAATACCCTTGGAGCCACTGGCTAAAAACACCCGCAGAACCATAGCCCCACTAAGGTAAGCCCTGAATAGGAGGGCTTACATTTATGTTGCAAAAAACTTTTTAATTTCTTTTAAATACTTACTTATAGTAAAGAACCATTTTGTATGTGTGATAATCCACTCCAGGGTGTGCATTCAAGGATTTGAATGCACTGCCCAGGGGTGTATAGACACTCAACCTATGGCCTTGTGCCTCACTATGCCCGTGGCAAGAATTAGAATCCTTTAGAAAATGGGCTTGAAAATATGACCAATCTGACTGGCTGTCAGGGGTACATTAACTAACAGTGAGTGCCCTGGTAAAAACAAGTACCAACCTAAAGTTCCCCTTCTCCCACTGAAATATCATAGTGCCCATCCTGCTTCCTAAGTGGCTAAAACCACCTACTTTAAATTTTAGTTCGCCGCCATTTTTCCCCTCGCCTACCGACACGAAAGACAGACTAGTCACACACAGAAGGACACTCACAACCCTGCCAACAACTCCAGTGTCCCAGCCCTAAAACGTGGTCTGATGTGTGCAAAACAAATTCATTCTATTCATGGGGATAACAAATGTCAAGATAGAAGCCCCATACAGAAAACTGACTAGTGTCAGGGCTATGAGAGTGAGACGTTCACAGCACCACTGTCGGCCAGCCACCCTCTCCCCCCATGACTCGCTGTCACTTATTTTTAATTCATTAAAAAAAAAATTAAACAATGTTACTATTCAAGCAATAATACATTCACCCAACACTCTGTTTCATAGATTTCACAGCACAACTGCATCGCGATTAAACATATCCTCGATACCAATCCACCTCGAGAGACACGGAAGAGGTACACAAGTAAGCACGAGTGGGCTGTCTCATGTTTTACGTTGTCATCCCCATGAATTTAAAAATTAACAGCCCTACTGTAGTAAACTTACAGACAAAAAAACACTTGCAGCTCTGCCCTGGCTGCCCCATCATACCTCTTGGACGGCACTTCCTGGTCTTACGTTGCAGGGTCAGGTAAGGTCACGCTCCTAAAAACCGCAAGTTCCAAGGGTGATTAAAAAAGACTCTTTCTAGTATGGCAGAAAGCTGTTGTATTTTGTTTTCTTTCCTGTAGCACAACAAGGATGCCAGGAGACTATTAGGTGGAAAAAACTTTACAGAAAATCTCCATGTCTTGTTCTGGAGGTGGGGGTAAATACAATGGCTCTGTGGAGGACGAGACAACGGAAGATGAAAAACCACAGAAACAGAGGGACTATTTTACAACCAATATACTTAAACTTCATTCTTACTATAATTTATTTGTTATTTAATGTTTTTAAATCCAAAAAAACTGCCACAGGTAGCCCATTTTCTAAGTGCAATAATACCCTACAGGGTGGGCGGTATGGACAATATCACCCACGTGTCAGGTATTATTGCTTGAGTAATGCACACCCTGTTATGGCTTATTACTTACTTATTTGTCATGCCCTAATTCTCTTTCCCCTTATTCTTTCACTATTTCTGCCTTTCTTTTCATTCAGTCTCTCCCAGTCTTTTTTGTCTTTCCCCCATTTTATTTGCATCGTATTCCCTCCTGAGCTCAGTCTAATACTGTTCTCCCTTAATTCTTTTCTCTTCTTCCTTGAATTCCCTGCTCTTCATTCTGTTCTCCCCACATTCTACTATCCTCTCCAGCACTGTTGTTTCAATTGACCACTACAGCTCTGCTTTCTCTTCTTTCTTGCTGCCTACATCTGCTACCAAAATGACGCTCCACTAGGCTGCCTTGACTCACTGCCTATACCTTATATGTGCAGGATGTGCATAACAACAGAAAATTTAAGTACAAGTATTTACAAGTTTGGACCTGTGCAAACACAGTTTTGACCAGATTTTGCAGGGGCCAGCCTGGCCCCATGGGACATCAGTGTCTGGCCAAATCCCATGCTCTACTCCAGCTGCAACCCCTTTAAACTCTTAAAAGCATAGAGACTAAGATGACTGTGAAGTGGTAACAGCTAAAGAACTTTGCTGTGGTGCTTGGCTGATACACTGAGGAAAAAGGGAAGGAGTTCAGCACCTAATCCATGTAAGTCATCTGAACCACCGTTGGACCATGACCAGTAAATAACTTTGTGTATTAATGGAGCTCAAGCCTGGGTAAAATTGCTGTTGTAATGGTAAAGGCCATTATAAATCACTCACGAGATTTCAACCAATCAGCGCACAAGCCACTGTGCCACATATCCTGCTGAAATTAAAAAACAATACTTAAGACTTAATATAAATCACACTAGCTAACTCAAGTGATTTATATGTTGACTGCACCTTGGGGTGTCTCCTGTGGTATAAGAAACTCCTCTCATGAGGTTAGGGCCACTTGAACTGCTCAGCTTTGCCTCACAGTACTGTCACCCAAACCTCACACTCAGTCTCCTATACCATAAGAGGCACCTTGCAGAGGCCCTATTGACTTACATGCTATCTAACTCCAACCTGAGGACTAAACCAAAACGCTTGAACCTAGATATCCTTGTCCTCACAGGCTTTGCTGCAACCTCTATCATTAGTGCAGGATATCAATATTTCATGTAAGGGACTGCACGAGTCAATACAGTTTTTCAGTAAGAAGCTGGACACATTATGTGAGAAAATGAGAGAATGGAAAAGGATATAAAGTTGGTTAAAGATCAGACTGATGTTACGTAGAAACATAGAAACATAGAATTTGACGGCAGATAAGGACCGCTTGGCCCACCCAGTCTGCCCATTTCCCTACCTGATGGATAAGCTGCAGATCCTAATTAACCAGCAGCTTACTTCTTCCTACCCCCCACCCCCTAGAATTGCCTTATGACTGTCCCATGCATGCTTGAATTCCACCACTGTTTGTGACTCCACAACCTCCTCTGGAAGGCCGTTCCATACATCCACCACCCTCTCTGTGAAAAATACTTCTTAAATTACCTCTGAGCTGCCCCTTCTATCTTCAAATTGTGTCCCCTTGTTCTTGCACACCTCTTTTTTGAAAGATGCTACCCTCTTGGACTTTGTTGATTCCCTTGAGGTACTTGAAAGTTTCTATCATGTCCCCCTCCCTCCTCCTTTCCTCGAGGCTATACATATTAAGCTCCTTAAGTCTCTCTTCATATGTCTTCTGGTGCAGACCCTGCACCATTTTAGTTGCCCTCCTCTGGACAGCTTCCATCCTGTCTATGTCTTTGCGGAGATTAGGTCTCCAGAACTGCACACAGTACTCAGATGGGGTCTCACTAGCTGTCTGTACAGAGGATAATAACTCTGTTTTCTACTGGTGATGCCTCTCCCTATGCATCCCAGTATCCCCCAGCCCTCCTTGCTGCCCTCTCACATTGCTTGCCCACCTTTAGGTCATCTGATATGACTACCCCAGGTCCCTTTCCATTTTTGTTGTTGTTAGTATCTCACCCCCATTGTGTACTCTTCCCTGGGTTTTGTTTCCCAGGTGCATTACCTTGCACTCTTAGCATTGAATCTAAGCTGCCATACATTTGACCATTCCTCTAACCTTGCCAAGTCCCTTCTCATCCTTTCCACCCCACCTTGTGTATCAACTCTGTTGCAGATCTTTGTGTCATCTGCAAAGAGACATACTTTTCCTTCCAGTCCTTCTGCAATGTCACTTATAAAGACATTGAAGAGGACTGGTCCTAATACTGAACCCTGCGGTACCGCACTACTAACCCCCCTTTTTTCAGAGTGGACTCCATTTACTATTACTCTCTGTGTCCTATTCTCCAGCCAACTCTTTACCCAGGCTGTCATCTTGGGACCCACTCCCAGGCTGGCTAACTTGTATATTAATCTTTGTGTGGGACTGTGTCAAATGCCTTGTAAAGCCTAGGTAGGCCATGTCTACAGCCCCTCCTGATCTACTACTTTGGTCACCCAGTCAAAGAAATCTATCAGATTTGTCTGGCATGACCTTCCCGCTGTGAATCCATGCTGCCTTGGGTCCTGTGCCCCTCTGGCCTCTAGATATTTAACAATTCTTTCCTTCAGAAGTGATTCCATCATTTTCCCTACCACTGAGGTTAAACTAACAGGTCTGTAGTTTCCTGCTTCTGCCTTGCTCCCACTTTTGTGAAGGGGAATCACATCTGCCCTCCTCCAGTCCTCGGGTACCACCCCATCCTCCCATGATTTGTTAAAGAGGGTAGTCAGTGGTGTCACTAGTTCTACCCTTAGTTCTTTTAGAATTCTGGGATGAATCCCATCAGGCCCCATTGCTTTGTCCACCTTCAGTTTTAAGAGTTCTTTCAGAACCCTTTCTTCTGTAAATGGGCTGGTATCAACTTCTGTATCCAGAGTGTTTCTACTGTTTGTTTTAGGTACCTCCCTCTTCCTTTGTAAATACTGAGCAAAATATTTGTTTAGTATCTCTGCCTTTTCACAGTCACCTCTGCCCACCCTCCCTCCCTTTATTAAGCCTCACTATCCCTCCTTGGTCTTCCTTTCCTCCTGATGTACCTATAAAGGTTTTATCCTTCTTAACTGAGTTGGCTATCTTTTCTCAGTTTGGGCCTTTGCTGATCTGACTGCCTTCCCAGCTTCCTTTTGCTTTAACTGATACAGTTCTCTGTCCTGTTCCTTCTGTGATTCCTTGTACTTCCTGAATGCTTTCTTTTCTCTTGAACCTTCACTGCCACTTCCTTTGAGAACCATAGTGGTTTCTTACCTCGTTCGTTTTATTTGCTTTACACAAAGGCTTGATACCTCTGTGATGGCAGTTTTATTATTCCCATTGTTCTTCCACCCTCCTTCCTGCCCATTTGCTAGTGCATTCCTTAGGCACTCACCCATTTTGACAAAGTCAGCCTCCTAAAGTCCAGTACTTTTGTCTTTGTATGGCTTGACTCTATTGCTGTGTTTATTGTGAACCATACTGTTCGATGGTCGCTAGTTCCCAGATGGCTACCCACTCTACATCTGTGATCCTCTTCATCTCCATTTGAGAGAACCAGGTCTCAGATTACTCCTCCGAGTGGGCTCAATACTAGTTGTCTAAGGCATGCCCCTGTAGGGCATCTAGAATAACCCACTCTTAGAAGTGGCTACTGCAACTGCACTCCAGTTAACATCTGGCATAGTCAGATCACCCATCAGCAATATCTCCCCTTTTTCTGCCATTCTAAGTATACTTTCTATCATTTCCTTGTCCATTTCCTCTCCCTGAGAAGGGGGTCTGTATACAACCCCTGTTGTATTGTGGTGCCATTGCCGGTCTCCAAATTTACCCACAGTGCTTCTTCTCCTCCCTGTTTACCCTTTTGTTCTGTTGCTTTGATTCCTTCCCTTATGTAAAGAGCCCCTCCTCCTCTTTTACCCTCCCTGTCCCTCCTGTAGATAGTGTATCCTGGTATGTTTACATCCCAGTCATGGTTTTGTGTGTACCATGTTTCTGTGACTGCCACGATATCCAGATGTTCCTCCTCCATCAAGGCCACTAATTCAGGAAGCTTGTTGCTCAGACTACAGGCATTGGTACTCATTGCTCTCCATTTTTTGATGGCTTTACCTTCTGTTGCAGCATCCCCCACTGACCTTTCTACCTTGGTCTTTTTCTCATTTAGTACCCTGTTTTGTAGGGGGAGGCCGGGATTTTCCTGCTGCTTATCAGTGCCTCCCCCCTTGACTAGTTTAAAAGCTCGCCAATGAAGCATTTAAACCGATTGCTCAAAAGACTTGTTCCCTTCCTGGACAGATGCAGATCATCCTGCCAGTATAGGCTGGTGTCCCTCAGGTGGAACCCCAGTCCCCAATGAAGCCAAACCCCTGTGCTCCACCATTTTTCAACCATTAAATTCCGTTGAACTGTATGGTAAAGTACCCTCGCCCACTCATGCCATCGACAGGCAGCACCTCTGAGGAGGATACTGTGTGTGCTACTTGTCTTAGGCCCCTCCCCAATTCTAAGAAGTCCTTCTGCACTGCTCTAATCTCATGATGAGCCAAGTCATTTGTCCCTGGGTGGACAATGACATCCAGCTCAGACTCCCATGCAGCTGTTCCCGTGATCCTGAGGATTTCACATATAGTAGACAATATGTGAAAATAAAACCAAAGTTTAAATAACTGCAGCTTTAACAAATCTCAACATACATGACAGAACTGCAATATGAAGAAAAACAAATACAGTGAAGTTTAGAAACTTACTTATAGTGGAATTTTCAACTCATTACATGTAGATGATGCACTGGCTCATGATTTAGGCAAAAAACCTTTATACCCTCCTATTGCAATTAGATTACTTGTCTCTTCTTACTAAAGCCTTCCACATTTCTAGGACAGCAGACATAAAACAAAGTTTAATTATAAATATGGAAGCCATCCAGTGGTGCCAGTGCAGTATGCTGAACTCCAATGTGGGAGACCAGGGTTTGCTCTCTGAATCAGTCTATCTTCCCTAGGCTTGTGGGATCTAGGGACATGGAGGAGGCAGCATTCTTGGATCTTGGAGGGGAGGGTTTCAGCACTCCACTCTTCTAGCGTCTCCTGTGGTGGATTGAGAAAAGCACTTGTTTATCATTGGTGACCACACAGTGTCCTGCCTTCCCCTCCCCCAGGCTATCACATGTAAAGTCACTACGGAACGAGTGCAGAAGGAGGGTGGGATCTAACACTGGAAGAAAATGCTGTCATGTCATGCAGATCACTCTGCCATGAGTGAGCCATACTACCAGCCTAAGGCATAAACCTGATCCCTCCCAAAACAGGAAAATGAACTAGTGTGAGTCCCAGGCAGGGATCTCCTCCCAGCCTCCAGGGCCTGCCATGGGGTAACTTTCCAAGAAAGGTGGTTCCAGATGGTAGTCTGCGTAGGGCCAAAGCTTAACCTATGAAGCCAGTGGAAGGAGCATTGCTGAATGCCTGAAGTAGAAGTAGGAAGAGATCCATAACTGGCAGTGAGGGATAAAAGAGAATTAAAAAAAAAATTGGGAGCCACTGAAAGACCCAACAATAGTAAAACGGGGAATTCAACTATTTCTAAGTATCACCTGAAGCCTACCTTTTCTCCCTTTGCTTTCAATGTATAACTCTCTCTCTCTCATGTAAATGTCATGTATATTCAATGACTATTCAAGTGTCATCATATCCCATGTTGCTGAAATTACCTTGTATCTCATTTGGTATAATTGTATTTTCTAGATTTCTTTGTATTGTACTATGTGTTTCTATTTTTTCAGTGTGAAGTGTTTTGAAATACAATTTGTATGACAGGCGTTACAAAAAAATTAAGTTCATCATCATCATCATCATCAGTTTTATTTATAAAAATGGCGCCTTTCTAAAACCATGGCGCCTGTACAATAAAATACATAAGATAGAATCAATTATTATAAACATATAAATTCCAGCAAAAAACAGTATAAAAACTGCATAACAAATCAAAATAACCACATCAATCAAAAAAAGCCAGGTTAAAAGGATAAGTTTTTAAGGCAGTTTTAAAACTCTGGATGGTTAGGCAATCTTGTACCTGATGAGGTACAGAGTTCCACAGGGACGGAGCAACAAAGCTAACTGCCCTTGCTCCCAAAGTCTGCAAACGTACCCTGGGAACCTCTAGCAATCCCTCATCAGTGGATCGGAGGGGACGGGAGGGACAGTAGGGACAAAGGAGATCTTTCAGGTAACTCGGTCCCTGGTCATGTAGGGCCTTATAGGCAAGCAAAGCAACCTTAAAGGTGATACGCCACTTAATCGGCAGCCAGTGCAGATCATGGAGCACAGGCATTATATGATTGGCTCTTGAAACACCAGTCAATAGCCTGGCAGCCGCATTCTGCACCAGCTGCAAGCGATGGATATCAACCCCTGGCAGCCCTAGGTAAAGGGCATTGCAGTAGTCAAGGTGGGAGGTAACAAAGGCGTGAACCAACATTGGAAGATCATCAGGAGGAACCAGATGTTTCACCCGGGCGATATTTCTCAGATGGTAAAAAGAGGTTTTAACAATTGCTGACACCTGTGATTTCAAGGTCAGACAATCATCAAACATAATGCCCAGGTTCCGTACCCAGTCTGAGATAGCTAGCTGGACACCTCCAAGCCACAAGCCCAAAGGTGAACCTGCCAACACACCCGTCTCCCGATGATCCGGGTTCACAACCATCTCAGTTTTTTCAGGGTTCAGCCTTAGCCAGCTCATATTCATCCAGGCCTGGATTTCAGTCAGACAGCTGTTGAGCACCGAGACAGCATCATCTTGTTCGGGGATAAAAGATATGTATATCTGAGTATCATCTGCATAGCAGTGAAAACTCAAGCCATACTATCTAATAATCACTCCTAACGGCAGCATATACACTGCAAACAACATGGGCGCTAGAATGGATCCCTGCAGAACCCCACAGGGCAGGGAGAATGGAGCTGAGGTACAAACACCAGACACCACTCTCTGAGTCCTACCCATGAGGTAAGATTGAAACCATCTGAGGACAACCCCCGACAGTCCACAGATAAACTGCAGGTGATCCAACAGCACACCATGGTCCACAGCATCAAATGCTGCAGAGAGATCAAGAGGGACCAAGATGGAATGGGTCTTTCGATCTCTCGCTATCAGGAGGTCATTTAGTACCCGAACAAGAGCCGTCTCGGTACTATGTCTCTTCCTGAAACCAGACTGGAGAGAGAATCATAGATATTGTGGCTGGTCAAATGGTCCTCCAGCTGTAAAGCCACCACCTTCTCAATAACCTTACCCAAAAAGGGAAGGTTAGAGACTAGCCTGTAGTTTGTAAGACAGGATCCAAGGAGGACATCTTAAGAAGGGGCCGAACCATGGCCTTCTTAAGGGAAGCTGGAAAAATTCCCCTCTCCAAGGATAACCAGACTATCTCAGCAAGGACCGGGCCAATGATATCAATGCAGCCAATAAGCAAGCGTGTAGGGCCTGGATCCAAACTACAGTTGGTTGGACATAAAGTCTTGATAACCATCAGAATATCACTGATTGTAGGCTGGCCAAAGTCGCACCACTCAAACTGCAGGTCTGACATCTCTTGCTGACCGCTGCTACTCCCTAGAGAAAGAGTCAGGCGGATATCAGACCTGATCGTGGCAACTTTATCCATGAAGAATCGAGCAATCTCCTCACACTGCTCTTGTGAAAAAGCATTTCTGGACTGAAGACAGAGTGGATTGCACAATCTGTCCACAGTCCAGAAAAGCTGAGCTGGTCGTTTCTGTGTGGCAGCAATCTCCCTGGACAGGAATTCTGCTTTCTTATGGGAAAGTGTTGATTGATAGACCAAGCAATGGTCCATCAAGCTAAACCTGTCACACACCAGGCTGGACCTCCGCCATCGCCTCTCTAGCCTTCGTCCAACTCTCCTCAACTCCCTCAAGTCCTCATCAAACCATGGAGACCTAGGGCAAAGGGAGAGTGGACGAACATGAACAAGAGCAATGGAATCCAGGGCCTCTGTCACTGTCCTATTATAGGCAAGTAGAAGTTGATTGTACTGCATTGTATTTTTCTGACATCAGCCTATGAGACTGACGGCAGTCTCATGCTTCAGATCACAAGACATAAGGGAACTTTACTAGCTGGGAAATTTTCAGTATTGTGTCCCGTTAAATGTTGAGTAACCCAAGATTGCAAAACCTACTTATTCTTTGAGACTGAACAGCTGGCAGTCTTTTTTACTCTCAACAATTATGAGGATCATGTATGGGAGAGAATAATCTACTAGACAAGACAGGCTTTGACACAGTTTCTTCAGTAGAAGCAGAAGAGATGATATAATAAGCCTGTCAATGAATTAGCAGACTGTTGTTATTACTACTGGATTTCAGTTTGCTTTATTGTGCCTTTGTAATCAACTTGAACGTAGGATTTGATGTCCCTGCCATCTCTGCAGAGCAGAAAAAAGAACATGAAAACAAGAACATGCTACACTCTTTAGTTGTTAAAATTGTAGCAAGCAAGAACATGCTACACTCTTTAGCTGTTAAAATTGTAGCAAGCAGTGCCGGCCCGGTGATGCTGAGGGTTGAGGCGCTGAACGCCACACCTCGTACCACACCGGCGACCTGGGTTCGGGAGCAGACTCGGGTCGACGGGGGTCAGCCAGGAGGCAGAAGGATTGAGCGCCCAGTGACTGCTCTCCTTTTCCGGGGAGTGGGGGCCACACTCTCCACTGCGATATTGCCACCTGTTTGGGGAACCTCAAGGTGGTCGATGCAGCTGAGAGCCGTTCTGGCACAAGGTAGACATTGGCAGAGGACCGGCTTCGATGTGCATCTCTACGCACGCCAGCAGCCTTGTTCCTCATTGCATGCCAACGTTGGGGAATCCATCAGAACACCGGAAAAAACCCTGCCCTGATCTAGGCGATGGGCCTCAGTGGTGGTTCCAGGCAGCAATCGAGAAGCAAATTCCGTTGTGCGCACTCCCAGAAAATGCTCAGGGGGAGATGAGGGGATCTCTTTCGCCCTGCCTGGAGGGTAATCCAAGGCCCTGAAGGTACATGGGCAGTGTTAGCACTCTAGGGGCAGACTCCTTGGGACTGTAAATTGGGATCAGTGGGGGGGGAGCTCTGAGAGAGGAATCAGTAGCAGCAGTAGGAGGAGGATAAAGAAATAGTAAAAAAAAAAATTGTAGCAAGCAAGAACATGCTACACTCTAGCTGTTAAAATTGTAGTAAGCAAGAACATGCTACACTCATTAGTTGTTAAAGTTGTAGCAGCCGAGTGCAGCTGATCGCTGAGCGCATCGGAAAGTAAAAGAAAACCACATGCTGTTCATTTTGAATTGTTATAATTGCTGAAACTTCTTGCTAGTGATCTATGTAAATGACTAATGAGATCTGCTTCATTTGAATGAGTTTATAAATATAGGCCCAGTCCCGGTGATAAGAGGAGAGGCGCAATTTTGTAAAGCTGTTCTGAAGAGAAGCCTGTGTCTTGCTGTAAGCCTGTTTTGGGTGTGGGGGGGGGCTGCGTTCAACCACCTGTATTCTGATACTTACAGGTATGTGTTGGGAAGTGAGTAGGTTAGCTCTGAGTTTTAGTATTTTAATATTTAACATGAGCCCTGCATTCAATTCTCAGTACATCACATTATTTCTTTCTCACTACAATTTGTGGTTTAATTGCTAAGCAGTGGCTAATACTGAAACATAGAAACACAGAGTTTGATGGCAGATAATAACCACTTGGCCCACCTAGTCTGCCCATTTTCCCCTACCTACTGTAACACCACAGACCCTACTTGATCTACGGACCCCCCCCCCCTTTCCTTACCAATAAGGTTCCCTTATGTCTATCCCATGGCTTCTTGAATCCCACTACAATTTTTCCCCTCACCACTTCTGCTGGGAGGTTGTTCCAGGCATTCATCACTCTTTCTGTGAAGAACTTCCTCACATCTCTCCTGAGCCTACCCCCTCTCCAGCTTCATAGTGTGACCCCTTGTTCTTGAGCATCTTTTTCTCGAAAAAGGCTACCCTCTTAAACCTTATTTATACCCATGAGGTATTTGAAATCTTCTATCATATCCCCCTCTCTCTCCTTTCCTACAGGGTATAGATATTGAGGTCCTTCAGTCTCTTCTCATAGGGCTTTGGATGCAGACCATGCACCATTCTAATTGCTGTCCTCCGGACGTTCTCTACTGTATGTCCTTCAGTAGATGTGGTCTCCAGAACTGGACACAGTACTCTAGGTGAGGCCTCACCAGTGATTTATACAGCAGTATCACCACTTCCTTCTTTCTGTTGGTGATACCCCTCCCTATGTACCGTAGCATCCCACTGGTTCTCCCCACTGCCTTGTCACACTGTTTGGTCACCTCTTAGGTCATCAGATATGATTACCCCAGGTCTCTTTCCTGTGTGTTGGTTGCCAGTACCACTCCCCCCATTTTGTACTCGGTCCCTAGGTTTCTGTGCCCCAAGTGAATGATTTTGCACTTCTTTACATTGAAACTTAGTTGCCACACTCTTGACCACTCCTCAAGCTTTCTTAGATCCGTATTCATTTTTTCCACACACACCCCCGGAGTGTCTACCCTATTGCAGATCTTAGTGTCATCTGCAAAAAGGCATACCTTCCCTTCTAGCCCCTCTGCAATGTCACTAAGGAAGACATTAAAGAGGACCAGTCCCAGTACTGATCCTTGTGGTGCCCTGCTGTTCACCCTTCCTTCTTCAGAGTGAACCCTATTTACCACCACCCTCTGTCAACTGTCTCCTAACCAATTTCTTACCTAGTTTACCACCTTTTGACCCACTCATAGGCTGCCCAGCTTGTTTACGAGTCGCCTATGTGGAACGGTGTAAGGTCTTACTGAAATCTAGGTAGGCCACATTCACTGCTCCACCTTGATCTAATTCTCTGGTCACCCAGTCAAAGAAAGCTATCAGACTTGTTTGACATGACCTCTCCCAGTGAATCCATGCTGCCTTGGATCTTGTAAACCGCTGGATTCAAGATATTCCACAATCCTTTCCTTCAGTAGTGATTCCATTAATTTCCCCATGACTAAAGTCAGGCTGACTGGCCTACAATTTGCCAGGTTCCTCCCTGCTACCACCTTTGTGAAGTGGGACTACATCTGCCCTCTTCCAGTCCTCTGGGATCACTCCCTTCTCCAGTGAGTGGTTGAGCAGGATTGTTAGAGGTGCAGTCAGCATTTCTATGAGCTCCCTCAATATCCTTGGATGTATCCCATCTGGTCCCATTGCCTAGTCCACTTTCAGATTTGTAAGTATCTTCAGGACTCTCTCCTCTGTAAATGGACTAGTCTCCACCTCCCTTCCTTCATGCTCCTGACACTTATCTGTGGTTCCTTTCCTTCCCTTTCCTCCGTGAACACTGAACAAAAGCATTCATTCAGGATGTCTGCTTTTTCCTTGTCCCCTTCCACACACTCCCCCTTTCCCTCCTTAGCCTTACAATCCCTCCCCTGGTCTTTTTCCTTTTGCTTACATACCTGAAAATGTCCTGTCCCCTTTCTTTACTGTCTGAGCTATTTTCTCATCTGTTTGTGCCTTTTCGCTTCTGACTGCTTTCTCTGCCTCTCTGCTTCTCCTGATACATTTCCCTATCCTCCTCCCTCTGTGTCTCCTTTTACCTCCTGAATGCTAACTTCTTTGCCCTTACTTTCCCAGCCACTTTTTTGAGAACCATAATGGTCTCTTTTTCCTCTTGCTTCTGCTTACTTGCCTGACACAGAGGTTTGTTGCCTTTACTATTCCCACTTTTAGTTTTACCCACTGTTCCTCCACTCCACCAGGGTCCTCTCCCCCACCAGGGCATCACTAAAGCATTCCCCCATCTTTGTAAAATCAGCCCTCCTGAAGTCCAGGACCCTCACCTTTGTGTAGTTCACTTCTACTACAGTTCTAAAATTGAACCACACTGTACGGTGATCACTGGTCCCCAGGTGGCTGCCCACCGTGACGTCTGCAACACTGTCCCCGTTGGTGAGTACAAGGTCCAATATTGCTCCCTCATGAGTGGGCTCCTTTACTAGTTGCCTGAGGAATGCCCCCTGCTGGGAGTCTTGGATGTTCCTGCTCCTAGCTGAAGCTGAAGCTGCAGCTGGGATGCTCCAATCTACATCTGGCAGACCTAATGTTTGTCTTCAATGTTTATCTGTCTATGTGGAACCAATATAAATCTATCTACATAATCTACCCATGTAACTGCTTGCTTAAACAGGACAACTTTGTAAAACAGGGCCTTACAGTCCTAAAACTTACTCCTTGTCAAAAAATAAAGGTTTCTATCTATCTTTTTATCTAAGCCCCCCACCAGCAGCACTCCCTTTTATTTGCCGTCTTTTGGATGGCTTCCACCAGAACCGTATCCTTCTCCTCCCCCCCCTGTGCTGGAGGTCTGTAAATCTCACCAGTGCAAATAGTGGCACCATCCCCTGTCTCTAGGGTGGCCTACAGTATCTCTGTCCCTCCCTGTGTTCCCTGTATCTCTATTGCTTTTATACTACATGTAAACAGTCACTCCTCCCCCTTTTTTACCTATCCTGTCGTTCCTTAACGAAGTATAGCCTGATATGGCTATGTCCCAGTCATGGCTCTCATTGCACCATGACTCAGTAATGGCGACAATGTCCAGGTCAACCTCTGCCATCGTGGCCACTAGGTCCAGGATTTCATCTCCCAGGCTATGAGCATTTGCAGATATGGCCTTCCAAATTCTGCTACCACCCTACTTGTCAACCCCCACACACCTTTTCCCTTTTGCCTTCTCTCCTTGCCCCCTCTGCCCTCATTCCCTTCCCTCTTTGTTTCTACCATTTTGTTTTTCTTGTTTTCAGGTCTCCTTGGGGATTTGCCTCCCTTAGGGTTCTCCCATACTGACTACTTCAGTTTGTGGGGGGGGGGGCAGTTTATGTCTCCCTGCTTCCTTCTGCCACCCCCTCAGCTAGTTTAAATGCTCATCAGTGTAACATTTAAACTGCTCACTGAGGACCTGAGTTCCCCTCAGGATGGATGCAGGCCATCTCACCTGTATAGGCCTTTAGCTCTCCAGGTGGGACCTCAGTCCTCAATGTAGCTGAATTTCTCCTCCCTTCCCCCTGTCGTAGACAGGCAGTATCTCAGAAAAGGTCACTGAACATTCTACCTGCTTAAGACTCCTCCCCAACTCCCTGAACTCTTCCTGCACTATCTCAACCTCGTCCTTAGCCAGGTCATTAGTCTCTAGGTGGACAATGGCATCCAGCTATCCCTCCCATCCTGATGCTCTAGGGATCCTCAGGATCCATTTCCCATCCCTCCGAGCTGTGGCACCGGATAGGCACCTAACCTCCCACTCCTCCTCCCTTCCTGTCCCCAAATCTATCCCCCCTCACAATGGAGTCCCCCACCAGGAGTTGCTTCCTCCTCCTCCTCTGGGGTCTTCTGCCACTCCAACCCCCCCCGGGGACTCCACTGCGGAGGTCCCCCACATCCTCCTGGTTACTGCTACAGGTGCCTCCATGGGACAGTCCCACTCTGTCAGGGTGTCGTAGGGATAGTGTAATGGTACCGTAGGGTGTGTTGTGCCTCTGACCCACCACCCTCACCCTTCCTGAGCCCTCTGTACTCCAGCTGCTCCTCCTTCTCCTCCTTGGCACACTTTGAGGCCACGGTGGTGGACTTGGTGGTCCCTGAGTCGGGAAGGAGGCCCCTGAATCTTGGCCTGCTCGGCCTGGAGTCTAGCAACCTCCTCCCTCAGCCCAGAGAGGTGCATGCAGATGGAGTAGCTCCACAGCCTCCAGAAAGTCTCCCTGAAGACTGCCGCCCCACAGCCACTGCACTGCACCACTCCCAGCATATCAAGTTTCTATCCTGCCTGTTTTGGTTTTTGCTTACTTGTTTACTCTGAATCCTTTCTTACCTCTACCCTAGATAGAGAGTTTCACCTATTCCCAAATTTATATGTGATCCTTACTTTCTTTTTTCAAAAACCCTGGTTTTTACCCCTTTTTTACCCTTACCCTAGATTGAGTGTTTCACATTTTCCCAAATTTATATGTGGCCCTTACTTCAAATCTCCCCTTTTTTCTCTTTATAACCCTTTTTTTATCCCTACCCTAGACTGGGTGTTTCACCTATTCCCTAATTTTGTGTGCCCCCTACCTCTCCTCCGTCCTGTGCAGTGTGAGCTAGAACATTAGTTTAACAGGGCACGTACCACTGTTGTTAGGCTGAGCTTCCTAGTCCCCTTCTTCTTCTTCCTGCCAATGCCTGCTGAGTCTTAGCCCTTGTTTCCCTTCTTTATCTCACTGCTGCGGTGCAGAGTGTCTGACTGCCAGCTGCCTCATTGGACTGAAACCAGTGAGCAGACTCCGACGTCGCTTCCCACAAGATGGGGGACTTTTGATGGCCTACTCCTGTATTGGTTTGTGCTGCTTCCTGGATACTCCTCCTGAGTTCCCTGATTGGTTGCTTTCTGGTGGACAAGTGCAGCCAAGCGGTGATTGGCCTCTTTCTTGGGGTCGGTTTAGCTCCGTGCCACCACCGCTCCCCTGTTGTCTGCTGGCCTTCTGAGCTTCATGGAGCTCTGCTCCATACAACAAGTAAAAAGCTAACAAAATTCTGGGATGTAATCTTTGAGGTTGTAGAAAGGGCAACAGATAGGAAACCAGAAATGACCCATATACGGTTTTATTGGGATATAAGCTAAAACTATACAAACCTGTGAATAACTATCTGAAATTTCTATCATTAGCTTATCTAGCAGCTAAAAATGTATTCTAATGGTTTGGAAGGATAGTAGCCCGCCCTCCATTAGAACTTGGTTTAGCTTAATGATTGATCTATACACTTTAGAAAGGATACATTATTTTAAGCATAATAAAGCTGAACTTTTTCACACTATATGAGACCCCTTCTTGGAGATAGCTAAGAATTATAAGAATATGTGACTCAGAAGAACAGACCCCTAAAATGTCCATGAATAAACAATAAAATATGTTCTAAGTTATGATTAACTTGAAACAGGCTCCGTCTATGACATAATTAAAATAATTAAGAAACGATATTGTATATAACTGTAAACAAAGTATGCAGTGAAACCTTAATATTTTGTCAGTTGATTTGTTATATTTGGATAACCTTATTTTTGCTATTTGTTATTTTTTTTGCTTCTATTTTGCACCATATCATGTATTAAGAGCTTATCCTGCTGTTTCTTTTTTCTGTGTGCGATTATTTACTCCAATAAAAATTAAAAAAAAAATTAAACAGTTACAGAGTTCTAAGGCTTTAAAGTTTTGATTTTCCCATTCTGAGCATGCACAGTAGGGTTTTTGAGTTAACGCTCTGTTGCGAAATGAAAAATTTGATATCACAGAGCCCTTTTTTTGGTTTCTCACCATTTGCTTCTCACTGCAGGAAACTTTTTTTGTGTCATGAGAACTGCCATCTTGTTGCTTTTCTCCACAAACCAACAAGCATGGAAAATACATACAAATGGTGGCATTTTAAACAACAAACACCAGAACCTAGCTAAACGAGACCCATTAAGCTCAATTCTGGTGTTTGTTTTTAAAGTTGCCAGAAATACCTTTTGTGGGTACCTAAAATTAAGGGTGCCCAGCTTAGCGAAAGGAGCTGTTCACCTGCATTCTCTGTATAAGAACAGCAGGACTTTCTTGACTTCTACAGTTGCAGCTGGAATTCGTGCTGTGGGCTGCAGTGAGCGCAGTGAGCTGCCATTTACCTGGTCGCTAGTGGTGATCTCTGTTCCTTTACCTACTATATTAAACTGCAAAACTATAACTACTGCTTCTGCTCGAAAAAAGTGTACAGTTTATCACTAGCGGAACCCCATACACTGAGCTTTTACTGTGTGCTTCCCCAGGTTCAACACTGATTCTTCACACCTAATTAGATTACAGAGAACAAACACACTGCATATTATTCAGAAAAGAAGTGTCAACCATTATGAATCGAAGCATAACTGAAGTATGGTGGATACGACTTACAGTCTGAGTTTTTATAAATAGATATACCTATGTATTTCAGGTTTCATCAGTCTAAATGCAATTCTCTGAAAACATCACAGATGGTGCACTGAAGAGAGTGGAAACTACCAGTGTAAACTTACACAGGCTGAAAAAAGCTAAAGTGAAAGCCCAGCTCATGCGGCTATACACCATGGCTGATTTATTCATTCTACTGCCACCTGGAACCTTAAAAAGGGGAATGAAAACAAACTGAAAAAGCAAAAACTTAATGTCCCACCACAGACATTTTAAATGCAGGTAGGGAGTTAATTATTTTGCAGGGAGCATTCTGCAGCATGTATAGCTTGACTCCGCATAAACATAATTTATTTTAATAAAATAAACTACATCACTAACTTCACCACTGTGTCTGTGTTCAATTTTTCATCCCCCAAACATTTTCTTTATGTTAGACACAGGGTACTTATTTTTGTTTAAAACGTTTTTAAAAGGGCCCTGTCAGTTCTGTTGCTCTTCCATCCCATTTTATTAAACAAAGACAATTCTTGTAATGTTCTTATGCAGTCTATATTTCCAAATTGTGTGATATCAGTTGATATAGCCCATCATAACTGAGTTTTATTTTCCATGTAGTCTTTGTCTCTCGGTTTGCTTTGGGTTTCAAAACACCATCCTGTTTTAATGCAAAAATGAAAAAAAAGTGCCATGCTGAGGACAGATGCACAATGTGTTGTGAAGATGCATTTACAGGCAGCTGGAGTGACTGTTTGCCAGCATATTGATCACACGCACAGTGATCAGCTGTTCCTGACAGGCCTGTTTTCTATAACGTAGAACGGTTTGTGTACACTGACAACGCAAATCAATGAGAAACTGTTGATCAATAATGGTGTGCTTCATTCATGTACTGATGTTTACATGTTTCACTATTATAGCTTGTTTTTTATCTGGTTGTGTCTATGTGAAGTGTAATTTTTGTGGTCTTTTCATCACGACATGTTTCTCTGGGAATATGTAATTAATACATATATCTTGTTGTTCTGTGTGTTTTTCTAATGTAGTACAAAAACTTATAATTCAGTGAATATTAACATTCCTTATGCATACTTGGACTTCAGTGTCAGCATAATAAAATTAAAATAATAATGATTTTACCCTAGCTGAATTGCATAATAACAAATGAACTAATAGACATATTAAAAGACAAAGAACCTCTGTGCGCAAGCCCTGAGGCAATGGTTATCCCAAAGGGCATTGGCCGGGAAGCCAAGTTTCAAAGAAATACAAAATCACACATGCCCCCATAATGCAAAGCATCATGGGCTGCATATGCAGATCACCACAGAATATTATGTTGGTTCAGCTTTAAGCAGAAATGCATGGTGCCGAAAGCCCTCTCACACAGTTTACAAAGGGTGCTAACAGAAGATACAGACACATTTTTTGTCCTACCAGGACTCATCAGTGTGCCACATCTGTTTGACACTCCAGTGGAATGAACCAGCTACCCTAAGATGGTCTATCTGGGTTATGTTGTGGTGCACCCAATTAAACCAAAACACAAGTTAAAAGACAAAGAACCTCTGTGCACAAGCACTGAGGCAATGGTTACCCCAAAGGGCATTGGCCGAGAAGCCAAGTTTCAAAGAAATACAAAATCACACATGCCCCCAGATAATAGACATATTGCCAGCTTGTGTCACTATTGCTTCAGCCACATCAAATGTTTTAAAGCCTCAGGCTCCCTGTTTATGATTTCATACACACCACTTGATGGTACACAGACTAGTTGTGCATGATTGCCCCAGAGTTATTTTAAATTAAGCAATAATACACGACAGGGTATGGGTTGTGCTGGCATAACCTCACCCCTGGGGTGGTGGGGTATGAGGCTGTAGGCTGAGTGCATTCAATGTCCCTGAAGTGAGGTTATCCCAGCACGACCCACACCCTGGAGTGCATTATTGATATTATACAATGGCTATTTTGTTAATAAAAAGGAAAAGATTAAAACAATTCATTTTTATTCATTTTTTATTTCATTTTTTTGAGTGTGGAGGTATATGTTTTGAAGAAAAAGTCCATATTTGTCCACCACTATGTGGAGCTCCTATGTGAATTATGCTGCCTGCCAAGGTGCCTCTGCTTCCTCATCTGAGATGTGGTGTCGATTTGGTTCACTCTGCCCACCACACACACACACACACACACACACATGCACACACCTGTGACTTCTTGTGGGTTCTCCCACTATTTATTTATTTATTTATTAATATCTCAGATTGACACCTTTGAGCTAGCAGCTCTTTACATAGGTTCCACATCAGTGGAATAATATACAGGGAGAACAAATCATAAATGGTACAAAGCAAAAACAATCAACTCTACATGTACAGAAGATATGTTACATTACAGCAAGAAAGAGCTAATAAACATGGCATTGTACAATGTATGCCATGGGTATAATAACAAACAGGAACTGGGAGACAAAGAGGTACAAACAGGAATTACAACAAGTGGGAGAAAGTTACAGCCCAGAGGGCCAAGTCTAAGGTGGTCATTTGTAGACATGGAAAACTGGAAATAGGGGGAGGGAAGAGTTACAGGAGGTCCAGCAGGTGGGTGGAGAAAGGGTAGACATGTACACCAAGAGGGGAGAGACAGAAAATCAGTCCAGAAGGCCTAGTCAATGGTAAGGAGGGAGGTAGGGTTGGGTGCATAGGCAGGAGGGGTGAGGGGTGGGAAGAGGAAGGGAGGAGGAGGAGAGAAGATGTGAAGAGCTAGGGAGAGACAATAAGCAAAGGGAAGTGCTGGACACAGGTTGGAACTAATTAGTGGAAGCAGTCACATCTGGCGTTAAGGACTAGATGTTGTCTGAGCAGTCATTTAAAAGAGCCCAGTGTAGGTGCAGATGGAATGTCTCTGTGCAGAGGTTTGAATCAGTGTGGGGCACAGTGGGTGAAAGATCTTTGACCTTGGGAAGTACGACAGTGTGGAATTTTTAAAACCTGGCTATCAGAGCTTCTGGTGTGGTGAGTGTGGAGGAGTTGTGGGATAACAGATGTATTAGACACCGAACTTCAGGTTCAACACACAATCTCCGTATGATGTTTATTCAAAATACAGTAGATAACCTTCAGAAATGGCATATCCCTTCTTCAATACATCAGTTTGCAACAACAGACTATAAATATCCTTTTTCTGCACTTAGCACCTACTGACCCACTGATCTAACTTTTTTGTGAAAACCACTTCATCCCAATGTTTGTCTTGTGCGCTTGTGTAGTGGGGGAGCTCAAATAAAAAAAAAAAAACAAGCTAAAGACAAAGAACCTCAGTGCAGAAGCACTGAAGCAAGGGTTATCCAAAGGGCATTGGCAATAAGCCAAGTTTCAAAGAAACACAACATCACACATACTCCAATAATGTCAAGCATCATGGGATGTATATGCAAACCACCATGACATTTTAGACTGGCTCCTTTTACAGCAGGAATGCACGGTACCAAAGGGCCTCTCAAACAATCTGCAATTTACATGCATTTAACAACACTGCAGTCATTTTTCTGATATCTCTACCCCAGCAACTTAATTTCTATAATACAGCCACCTAGTACTTTTTACCTTTATCAAAACACCTAGTACCATGGTATTTTCAACATTTACAGGTTTCATACACATATGGTATATACTGTACATCAAGGTATTTTAAGACATAGTGCTGTTGAGTACTAAATCCAACAACAAGGAACACAGCCTGTTGTTTTACATCAGCTCAGAGGTCACCACAATAATCTCCCTGTATGAGAACCTGAGAGGAAAAAGGACAATTAAAGAGGATACTATAGCATAGTTAAGAAAGAGGAGGGGGTGCCCAGAGGTGGCCAACCTTATTGACTAGAAATGATAAAGGATAGATTAGGCTAAGAAATAGAACTGTTGTAATAGATTTAAGAAAAGGTCAGTCCTCAAGAGTGGCAGAATCTCCCTGTCACATATCCCCCAACTTAAGAGGGAAGTAGTTATTTCAGACTTCTTACCACCTTCCTGTCCCAGGAAGGGATAGAGCTTCCACCCATCCATCTTCAGAAGCTCTGTCTCAGGGTCCCTATTAACGATAAACATTCCATCATAAACACAGTGGATATCATAATTCTTTACCCTGAGGCATTAATACATTTATCAACATAGACTAATTGTACAGTTTGGCAACATTAGCATCTTTAGCCTGCAGTATACCCCAGTCAATACTGTTAAAAGATTTAGCTGTATCAGTACAAGAAAATGTCCCTTCAGCCTCATAGGCTTCTTCTTGTTTGCTTGGAATCTTCAATCCCAGCACAATATCACTAGGCACAGTCTTACCTGGGGTCTCACATTTAAGTTCCATACTTGCATCTCCAACCTCCAACAGGTAACATCCTGGGGATACAAGCAACAAAGAAATATCCTGCTCAGTCAGGGGGTCCTCCTCCAGCTGAGCCCATGAAAAATCTTCCTCTGATTTTTTATCCAAACTCTCTAGCAGGGACCTCTCGAGCACCTGGCACAGGTGTTCCACCTCTCTGCGTAGTAGGTCTGTCTCGACCCCACAGTACTTTCTCATCCCTTTGCATCTCTTCATCATCTTCAGGCTTTGCCTTCCTCCAAGCTCCCAAGTCCAATCCAGGCATCAGCTTCTCTCCATCTGTCAGCCATGGTGCTGGTCAGAACTCCGCAGACTTTCTTCTCCAGGTTCTGCTTTGGCAACTCCTGGTGCATCGGTCCACCTGAGATATCTGGGCGATATCCACCATAAAATGTCCCTCTTAGGCCAGTCCAGATGTTTCCAGCAAGTTATCCCACTTCTAACACCAAGTCAGTGGAGGGGTTGGGATAACAGATGTACCAGACACCAAACTTGAGGTTCAACACATAATCTCTGTGTGATGTTTTTTTCAAAATACAGTAGATAACCTTCAGCAATGGCATATCCCTTCTTCAAAACATCAGTTTGCAGCAACAGGCTATGAATATCCTTCCTCTGCACTTAGCACCTACTGACCCACTGATCTACTGATCTAACTTTTTAGTGAAAACCACTTCTTCCCTATGGTTGTCTTGTGTGCTTGGGTGGTGGTGGGGGCCTCAAATAAAAAAAGTAGAAAAACAAGCTAAAGTCAAAGAACCTCAGTGAAGAAGCACTGAAGCAAGGGTTACCCCAAAGGGTATATGCAAATCACCATGAAATTTCAGACTGGCTCAGTTTACAGCAGGGATGCATGGTGCCAAAAGGGCCTCTCAAACAATCTGCAATTTACATGCATTTAACAACACAACAGAGGAGTTTCAGATATCTCTACCCCGGTAACTTAATTTCTATAATACGATCACCTAGTACTTTTTACCTTTATCAAAAACACCTAGTGCTATGGTATTTTCAACATTTACAGGTTTCATACACATAAGGTATATACATTAAGGTATTGTATGACATAGTGCTATTACATACTATATCCAGCAACAAGGAACACAGCCTATTGTTTTACATCAGCTCAGAGGTCACCATAATAACCACCCTGTACGTGGACCTGAGAGGAAAAAGAAAAATTAAAGAGGACACTATAGAATGTGACAGCTGCCATTTTTCAAATCCTGATCAAAAGTTGTTTTCACACATGGGCGAAATGAAGTTTCGATGCTGCGGAATGACGCATGGGCGGGGATTTGAACATATTCACTACTGGGTTGATGAAGTGGGGTAATAAGAAGGCCATGCTGACAATTTGGTGTACAAATATGGTAAAATGCCCAGGTTATGAGTGAAATTACAGTATTTCAACATTCACTCATAACTTCACTAATTTTCAATATTTTGTCTCCAAACCTCCAACATAGCCATTTTTCCACATCACTTCATTAAATGTGACATGTGTCAATTTTTTTTAATCCTGGATGAGATGTGTTTTCATACTTCTGGTGTGAAATGACATTTTGGCCAGAATAATATAATAGTACATGTCGTGTTTATAAGGTGAATCACAAAATGAAAATCTTGAAAATTTAGGGTCAAAATTAAAAAAATATATATATAATTAACAAACTTTGTGTGTAGTGCCACTCTTGACTGCAACAGGTATGCTTTGAAATCCTATGCTGGTTAGCTAAGCTCTGAGTTGAGTTCAGAGACCCAGCTGGAAGGGGTGAGGGTGGGGGGATGGTTCAGTTATGTAGTATCCCCCCCAGCCAGGGAATGAAAAGTGCAGGGTTGTCCACATGGGTCTGGGTACCAGATAGTGAAGACAACCGTCCTCTTGGCATAGGGCTCTGCACCTCTTCCCCTTGGGAGGCAGAGGACCCTGTGCATTGGCTGACAGATGCACTCTTTGCCCTGTGCATCTGCAGCTGTGGCCACATAGAAGTGCAGGGACCACAGGGCCCCGCCCTTCCACAGCCCAGCAGACAGCCCCATAAATTCTTCATATCTATCATTGCACCAAACTGCAGGGCCTACAATATGCAGGCCCTGCATTTCTGTAGGCACATGGAGTCTTCTCTTCATGCAGGACATCTGCATCTGTTACTGCATGAGTTATGGTACATCAATGCCACAAAAGTAGGGACATGTGGCATTAGGGTTTCCAACCCTATCGCCCCACCCCAACCCGCCAAGCAGCAAAAGGAAAAAATATTAGGGTTTTGGGTCTCTGGAGTCTTGGCAAATCAGTGGTGAGGTCTTCCTTTGGGGTTGACAACTCTAATGCTCCCCCCTCCCCTCACCCCATAGCCTCCAATCTGAAGCACAAGGTACAGCTCCAAGCCACTGCCTCATAATGATACACTCTTCAGAGGCAGAGAATTATGTCTTGCCACAGGTTGCCAACACAATTTGTTGTACCTTTCTTCACACAGGGCCCTGTGCATACCTCTCAACTGTACCTGATTTTCAGGGACGTCCCTGATTTGGCCTCAAAATTTTCCTCTGTCCCTCGTAAAATTTGTGTTTTTGTGACAGAACAGTGGGGATTAATAACACAAAATAATGTCAAACTTTAAAGTTACAGACTTGTTGATCTTCAGAAAATGACATATTTATGTGAATGAACTTCAGTATTCTAAAACTATACTTTTGCAGGACTTTACTTGTGGAAATGAGAATTGAACAGTGTGCATGAACTTATAGTTTTGGTGCTGCATAAACTTTGCACATTATAAAGAGACAGGCAGCTACATTAAAAAATCATTTTAATAGAAAGGGATTGATTACTACATAAACCTCATTTTGAATTAACTGGAATGTATAGGAGCGTTTCTACAAAAAGTGTAAATGCATGATGGGTATGAATCCATAACTCCAGTGTCTCATAAAAATCGTGCACATCTAAAAGAGACAGGCAGTCATTTGAACCAACATCCTTTATATAAGAAAACACTGTTTTATGGCATATTAACAAGATAAGTTTGGGATATGGACTATGAGTAACAAGTCTTTCGAGAAGAGAAACCTAAAACATTAAAAAATGATATTAAGACAAAATAGAGGCATGAGTCATTAATTTGATTTGCATGCACTGCATTGCACTTCTGGTCAGTTTATACATAACAGTTTGAGTGCAATATTTGCAGGCTGTTTTGCAATCCATGGTGCTGGTACCAAGAGCAGGTGGGGTGCATGGGGAAGCACCTGTATCAGTGCTCTGTACAGTGATCCATCTGGTACATGTGCACAGGTCAGTTACAACTGGAAGCTAGTAGACACATACCTTTTACAAAACAGCTGTAATAAGTATAATTTGCAGTGGTTTGAAAAATCTGGCAAAACCCCCTAGCAGGTGCACCAGAGTCATCTGTTACCCAATGCTGGTGCGCCTGCTCGGGATCTTTGCTCGATTTTTCAGATCTCTCCAAATTACACTAACTATGGACATTGTATAATTAGACAAAGATCCACACTCAGAACAGTATCTATTATCAGGGGATATACTTAGTTCACATTACTTACAAAATTCAGAACTCACGTAGGTATGAATTTACCAGAAATCTACCTTACACTGGAGCACATGCATTCAGAATGGTGCTCAACAGAGTGAAAAACAAGAGCAAAAATAGCAAATTATATACTTTATAAACAAAAAACATGGTACTGCAGTTGGAGATTGTTTTGTGAGACAGCCAGAGTGAAAACATGTTGGAATAACTTGGACTTGAGCATGGTAAGCACTGCAACAAGAGTAAAAAAAATGCAGGCCGGGTCCCTCTGTTAATTGGTTGCAGTGATGCCTCTGACTGGGTTTGCTGGACTAGCAAACAATGGTAGGGAACAAGCTGGAGATGCGCTAGTGAAATACACTCCTTGCATCGGCATAGAAAAGCAGAGCAAATCAGCCTCATAGGAAATAATAGAATTTACAATAAAAATGGTGGAGCCCGCATGCAACCAGAGGAAAAAAATCTGAACAGATAGTGAGAACAGACACGGCTTCTGTTTCAGTTTGTGACTCCTGTCAGACCGTGCACACAATAAGTGTCTGACACATAAAAAGAAGATCTGGGACATCGATATTAATTCACAGTAATTTGTTCTATTTTAAGAATTCATTAATTAACATCTGACCGATAAGACGTGTACTAACCTTTAATGAAACCCTATCCATTTCCACTGCATATACTAAACAGCCTGTCATTAGTAATGATCAGAGGGTTGCTATACAGCACACATTCCCAGTGACTGACATGAAACTGCAGAATCCAACAGACAAAAAATGTTTACTATTTCAAATTGACTGAGGTACCGTATCAGGTATGATTTGAGGCTCTGAGAGCAGTTCTTGGAAACAGTTCTCTATATTACAGAGAACTGTTTCTGAGAACTGTTCCCAATGAGTGAAATTGTATCTGAGTTTGTATCTGGTATCATATCGTATCTATCTGTCTGTCTGTACTGTTTTTTTGGGTGGGGGTTGTGGTTTTAGTACCATAATGATGGGTCTTGTATCTTTATTTCACATTCAATAGGTAACCATACATACACTCACATACTTGCATACACACGTGTGCACACATTTATTGTTCTCAGACAAGGAAATCTCCATGCAGTGATTTTGGGACCCAGTGTTTAACAGTGGAAGCTGTACCTCATGTTGTCCAAAAGTAGCAACTTTAGACCCAGAGCCCAAGAGGAGGTTCAATATAGGCCAGTATCTATCTATCTATCTATCTATCTATCTATCTATCTATCTATCTATCTATCTATCTATCTGTCTATCTATCTATCTATCCATCCATCCATGCATCCCACACTGGTAGGTCTAAGCCAGGGAACGAGGGTGTGTGCTGGCCCCTTTGATGAGCAACTTTCACATTCACAAGCAACAGGCATAAAGCATAACAAAGGCCCACAGATCAGGTACAGACCCCACACGCCTATACCCTCTCAACAACGGCAGAACTGACAAATCACATCAGATTACTACATAGCAGTTAACAGACCAGTTTGACTCTGTGAATGTTAACCTTATACTATCATGCAAAAATGGACAGCATGAAGGCATGAAGGGAGTGCAGGGCCAGAGGGCCCGCACTCCCACAACCACATACCACTTCCATTGCACTTTCTCAAAAGAAGAGGGAGTCATTGCAAAAAACTGCATTAATGCATCAGTTAGGGTTGATGGCACAGCAACAAAAGTATGGAAATTTGATGTTAGTTTTACCACCCCACCCCCACCCTCTACACACCAGCAGACGTCGGGGGTGTGCCGTGGGCTTGTCAGGCCCAACTCTTACCCCATTCCATGTGTAAACAAGCTGACATGCTACAGCATACAAGAATGTGGTGAAAGTGGGGTGAGAGTTAGGCCTGATGATCCCATGGCTCACCCTGACGTCTGTTGGTGTGTGGAGGGTAGGATGGTGGGGGTGGGGTGGTAGGGGTGCTAACCCTAACATCGAATTTCCAAACCTTTGTCACTGTGCTATCAAATGTAACTGATGGAAGTGGTGTGCGGTTGTGTGTCCCCCCCACCCCACTGTCCAGTTTTATTCACTTTTCTTTAACTCTCTTTTTCGGCAGGAGAGATCACTCATTCATCCACCAGATCCCTCACCCAACATCCACCACCAGGCCAGCTCTGGTCTGGGAGACCTCCCCTTCCCCCCCCATGGCAGCAAGGTGGAGGGAGAGAACAAGATCCAGCACAGTCCCCAGCCATAGCTTAGCCTGGGGTGTCTTTTGGGTGAAGGTCAGAGGAATCACAGAACCCGGTTCAGAGGTTTTTTCCATTTGTGTGACCTCTGGAGGTGTGACCGTGCAATGACGTCAGCATGGGGTGGGCATACTTCCACACCTACCCCCCCACAGACATCCGCTGTAGCCTCCCAACTACTGAGTGGTCCCAGCTGCTGCACACCCAGTCTCTGCTGGGTGTCACTAGATGCTGGGAGGACCATGACCCTCCCCCATGGAGTAGGAAAGCTGTCCATGGGACGCTTATGCCTCCCCCGGCCAACCCTCTGACACCCTGTGCTCATTTTACCTATAGCGCTGTGACATCCATTACACTGACATCCCCGACAGCGACAGTTACAATGCTGAGTGTCGGCATTGTACTGTCAGGGATGTCGGTGTGTTTTCTTTGGGGGGGCTCCACCCCCCACACCCCCCAGTCTCTAAATATTCAACTCCAAGTCAGAGTTGTCTCAGGGAGGGGTTAAAACACCAGGAGATGCACCGCCAGTGTCTGCGGGGCCATCACAGCAACCCAACGCTTTTCATCAAATTCTGTCGCTGTGATGGTCTTCGTGGTGGTGGTGTTGATGTGTGGTTAGTATACCCCTGTGCTCACTCCCAAACATGGGTCATCAGCACCACAAGCAGTAGCACTACCACTGCCCAGTGGGGTGGGCTGGCTGCCATTTTTTTCAACTTGTGTGATAAAAAGCCCTCTGATGCAGGCCACGTTCCTTTTGATTCTAGACCTATACTTCCTGCCACCTCGTTGCTAGCTATGGAGAAGCCAACTCACTGCACACTGCTAAGGGAGAACCACCTTTCAATATTTTGACTTCAACTTTCAACATGGCCATTTTTCCACACCTGACAGGTGTCATTTTTGAAATCCTGGATGAGATGTCTTTTTGCACTTCTGTGCAAAATTACATTTTGGCCAATATACTATAAATGCTACATGTCATGTTTATAATGGTAGTCATAAAATGGCTACCTTGAACATTTGGGGTCAAAATTAAAAAAAAAAGAGTGAACCTGTGAAGAGTGGATGTGTAAAGAGTGAATGTGTGAAAACTTAATATGTAAAGAATGAATGTGCCAGGCCCAGCACTTCTGTTGGCAAATGTAGTCTTCCCACAGCAAAGGCCCAAAACTAAGAAAATGTGGTGTTAGGGTTTCCAACCCTAACTCACCACCCCCACCCCCCAGGCAGCAAAAGGGAAAAAACATTAGGGTTTTGGGTCTCCAGAGTCTTGGTGAATCAGTGGTGGGGTCTTCCTTGGGGTCATCAACTCTAATGCTCACCCCTTCCCTCCAGCCTGTAACCTCCAATCTGAAGCACAAGATACAGCTTGAAGTTGCTGTCTCATTATGATGCACTCTTCAAAGGTAGAGAAGTACGTCTCACCACAGGTTGTCAGCACAATTTGTTGTAGCTTTCTAGGGCCCTGCATGAAGAAAGGAAATCATGTGTGATGTTGTTTGCTCACGAAATGGGGTGGGAATTAGGGTTGACAATCCCAAGGAACATCCCACTACTGATTCAGTAAGACTCTGGAAATGCCAAACCCTAATGTTTTTTCCATTTGCTGCTTAAGGGGTGGGGTGGGGAGTTAGGGTTGGAAATCCTAATGCCACATTTTCCTACTTTTGTGGTGCTAAGTTACCCTAACTGATGTACTAGCATAGTTTTTTTGCAAAAAACAATACTTTAGGATGTTTGCTATATAAACTGGGAGAGAGTCATGGTATGCAGTGCAGAGATATTTATTGTCATAAATGCAGTCCTTAACCACTGTTAGGTTAGTTGTATTCAGTATTGGTGGAATTCACCATCAGGTTTGTTTTTACTTATAGTCAGTAACAGTATTTAATTATTTTAGTCACTAATCAGACTCTGTATTTGAATCTACAATTCTGTTCATTTTTCTTTTTCTTTTACCAGGGCCCATGTTATGTATTTTGACTGTCATGTTTTGGACAGCATAGTTGTAGCCAAATAGGTTATTTGTGTTTCCTTTTGCAGTGAGATCAATATTTGCTGCCGTCTGGAAGGTAGTGAGAGTTGTGGATGTTTGGTACTCTGTTGCTGTATTTGTTTCAGGGACATTTTATTTGGGCTGTGGTTGCAGGGGTATAAATGCTGGTGCTGGTTTGTTTTTTGTATTTTCAGGCTCCAATAGTATGTATATTGGAGCTGATTTGTTGAGGACACTGTAGTAGCTTTGTATTCTATGCGCTGGTATGACATCACGACATATATGTACTGGGGATTCCTTTGGCTTTGTAGTGTTCACTGGTTCATTACAGTGCTGATTGAATCCATGCTGATTGCCATCAGTGTTGATTGTGGCATTCTTGGTCCCTCATTGGGTGGTGGAGTTATGAATTTTCAGTAGGAGATTATAAATCTCGGTTGGTTTGGCACAGTAAGTAAGCCCCTTAGTATTGGCTGTAGGACCTTCAGCATGACTGCTGCAGTCCATGTGGATGGCATTGTTGGTGTTCTTCTGAGGTGCAGGACTGTTGAAATGAGACGTGGCAGGCCAAGCTGCAAATGGTTTTGGTAAGCTCCAGTATTTTTGGGTTATTTTATTGATTCTGGGTTGGGTTTTCTCCCTGTATTTTTCAAGTTCAGCCAGGTTCAGCAAGGGAGGTTTTTGATGTGCTGGGCTGGTTTTCTTCTTTGTCAGGTTGTTTTTTTATGTCTAGTAACTGCAGTAATTCTTCATTTAGTGGTATTTCTGCATTCCAAAAGAAGTCCCACGTTGCTGTTTCAGTTTTTCTATATTTCAGGAATTGTTTCTTTTTGTTGTGGTTTAGTTCTGGTTTTGGTGGTTGGTTGTTTGTGTCAACGATGTTTGATATGATTTTTTGTTTGTTCTCAGACATGTGGCATATGTATTTATATATGGATTGAAGGCATTTGTGACCAGAGATCTGTGCTATTTCAGATGGTGGCAGGCTGGAACCCATAAGTATTTGAATTGATGTTTTTCTTGTGCTACAATTAGTTACTCTTTTGTTTTCTGGTAGTCCGGCAGAGTTTTTTTTAATGGTCTTCATTATGTTGTGCAGCTTGTTTTAACATATTTTCATATTTCTGAACAAAAGGGATTGTGGGTGTAGTTCACATTTGGAGCTAAGTAAAATGGGGTGTTGTTCTTTATTTCTGGTCTGTTTTTGGTATATTTTTCATAAGCTGTAATTGGATCACATTCTGGATTTTCTAAGTTTTGAAACATTTTTGGTTTTGTTGGTCTGATGTCTCTGAGGATGGATAGATAGATAGATAGATAGATAGATAGATAGATAGATAGATAGATACCTTATTTATAAAAAAGCCCATTTCCCAAAACTCTGGGCACTGTACATTCATAAAATACAATCATAAATGACAGGCCAACAAATCTTAATTCATATACACCATCAGACCTTTTAAAACACTGAGAGCGTTAAAATTACTATCTATCTCAATAAATCTAAAAACATATCAACAATTAATCCATAAATGCTTGCTGGAACAAAAAGGTTTTTAAGCCCTTTTTAAGGCTTCCACTGAAGGGGCCTCCCATAAATAACCTGGCAGGGAGTTCCATAGGCGTGGCTACTGAGAACACCCTCTCCCTGGAATGACACAGCCTAGCCCTGGGAACAGCCAGGAGGCCTCCCCCAGCAGAATGGATAGCCCAGGATGGGTGATAAGAGACAAGGAGATCTTGCAGATAGGTAGATCCCCTTCCATATAATGTCTTGTAGATAAGGAGCCCTACCTTGAAGGCAATCCTCCACCTGATTGGCAGCCAGTGCAGCTCGTGGAGGACCAGGGTGGTATGTTCATATCTTGCCACTCCCATTAACAATCTTGCCACTACATTCTGCATCATCTGCAGCCTGTGGAGGTTACCTCCAGATAACCCTAGGTACAGGGCATTGCAGTAGTCCAACCCGGTAGTGACAAAAGCAAGCACCAGTGTGGTCAGGTCCTCAGATGGGATCAGGGATCGGATTTGGGCAATGTTCCGGAGATGAAAAAAAACACTCTTAACCACGGCTGACACCTGCACATCCAGAGTCAGTCCGGCATCTAGGATTGCACTCAAATCCTTCACCTGAGTAGAAGGGACAAGAAGAACCTCCCCTAGGCTGATACTGGTCCTAATTTTGTTTTGTTTCTGTGTGTATTCGAGATATTTATGTACCATTACATCTTTTTTAAGCTTGAGGTCACTCCATTTTAGGTTGTATTGTTCCATTGTTCTGAGTGTGGGAATGTAGTCCAATGCTGAAAAAGAGCATATGCAATGGTGCTGTTGGTAAATGTAGTCCTATGGTTCCGGTCTTATAGAGCATGTCAGTTTCCATACTTGTCAGAGGTTTCGCTTTGTTAGGTCTGTTGCTTTTACCTTCTTTTTTTTAAGTTTTTTTTGTTTAACATTCATTGTTTTGATGGTTTCTTTAAATATTGTGGTTTTGTCACTAAAAATGGTATATGGGTAATTTTCTTGTCCAGACGTCTTAGTATGCTTCAAAAGGTTCCCGGTTCATACTCTGGTCTGTCTATTTTTTTATGGATGAAGATGAAATTTATCAGCAATTTGTCCAGTTATTTTTGGTGGAATGTCCAGTAGGTCTCGGTTTTCTCCATGGTTTGCAAGATAGGTGTTGATGATTTTGACATCAACATTTGTTTTTTTAATTGTAATTTTACTTTTTTGCTGGTTGTCAAATACCAAGCGTTCTTGATCTGTGTAATTTTCAGCCATTTTGCTTCCAGTTTGTAACAAATCTAAGTCAGTTGGGGTATTGTGGGTATTTTAAAGGGGTTAATTTTTTAACTAGATACTAGTTCTGGTGGGTTGGTGTTGACTGGAATTAGGTATTTTATGTTTTGTGTTAGATCTTTTTGTATTTTTTAGTGAAGTTTTTACTTGAGGTATATGAGGTTAATTAGTGTGATATATGACTTTAATTCCATCATATATGAATTTCATTGGTGTCATATATGGGAAACTAAATGCTTTTTTTTATAATGAGATTGGGTCACATCCATGTTTGTTACATATATGTGTGTGTGTGTGTGTGTGTGTGTGTATATATTATATTATATTATATTATAGAGGCACATTAGTGCCTCTATAGTTAGGGTTGAGCAGCAGTTTCTATTTTAAACCTGAAATTTTACACTAATCAATTTATTTGCACAAAATTTGATATGCGCTGTCCTGTGGGGTAGATCTCTTGAGGTGGCAAGTTTTGTTCCAGTTGGATGTGCACATTCTGAGATCCGGATAGTGAAAAAAAGTAAAACACCCATTTATGCAGTTTTTTCCCCTCATCGCCTTGACAGCGTGGAATTTCTGCATGATTTTTCTAGGGTATGAAGAACTTTGGTAGAAGAACAGACAGTGAAAAGTTTGTGGAATAATGTTAATTTGTTGCAAAGTTATTAAGTTTATTAGTTACCATTATATCCTATGGGACTTTGCTGAACATTCCATTTCTAGGATAGAGGACTTTTTTGCGAAGAAGGATTTCGTCTCATGAAGAATGATTGAGTCTCGCGAGAGCATTCCTTCTTTGATAGATTTGGAATCCCTCTTCATCAGAAAAAATCCTTGATCGTGAGCCACCATCTTGTGTTTTTTTCTTCCCACCAACTAAAAAGTGTGTAAAATATATAAGGCTTTGTCATTTTAAAAAATGAACACCAGAACCTAACTAAATGGGCTCTGTTTAGCTCAATTCTGAGATTTGTTTTTTAAAATAACTGCTAGAAATGCCTTTTCTGGGCACCTGAAATCCAGGTCCCCAGCTTAGCAAGAGGATCCTTTTGCCCCATCTTCCAAGGTGTCTAGTTTAACCCCTCACTCACCAATTGGTATTCCTCATTCATTCCCTGGTGTCTAGTGATCCCCCACCCTCAGATTGCCATCCCCTGCTCACTTTAATTTATAAAATATTCCAACACCAGGATGCCCAATCCCTGTGTTGGAAAGCCCCAACCCCCACAGCTCCACAGATGTGCCGACATCAGGGGACCCAATCCCCATGTCAGCATTTAACCCTTGACCCCCCCAGTAGTATGGGACACTGGGAGCCCACTCCCAGTATCCCAAAATCTGATTTACATATGTGCATCCCTGTAAAAAAGAAAACAATCCGACAATGTTTTTTACCTGAAAAAGAAACCATCACTCATCATCCCCGCCTCCCTCCCTCACCCCATCCCAACCCTCCCACTGAGCACCCCACCACCACCCCTTACCTCATACTTTCCTCCAGAGGTCAGGCGCTGCAATCTTCTGTGGACTGGGACATGTCTGTACTTTTCAAAGCCCAACCATGAACTGAAGAATCAAGGTAAGTGCCGTACAATGGTTGTCAATTGCGTTTTCTACTTATGTTGATATCACAGCCATTTTTTGATATTTATGCATCAAATTTTCAATGCAGGGTTTTTGAGACCCCATTTCATGAACACTGGCACTGTTATTTTGTTACTCAGTCCTGAAAGGTGATTTCGCAGTCACTGCACAGAATCACCTTTTGGGACCAATTAACAAAACAACAGTGCCAGTGTTCATGAGGTGGGGTTCCAAAATGCCCATGTTACAAATCTGATGAAAAAATTCCAAAAAATTGCCATGTTACGAGCGTGCATTATGCAGTTTCTACACAGGTGCATAATTTTGGTAATTTACAATATTTTCACTCTAGATTTTCAACATAACCATTTTTCACACCACCTCATGAACAGTATAGCTGTCATTTCTCACATCCTGCCCAAAATGTGTTTTCACACCTGTGGTGAAGAATGGCGCAGTCACTGTGTGAAATCACCTTTTGGGACTGATTAATGAAATGACAGTACCAGTTTTCATGAAGTGGGGTCCTAAAAAGCCCATGTTGAAAATGTGTTTAAAAAATACCTAAAACTGCCCCAGTTATGCGCAGTCATTGCAATTTTCTACGCACGCATGTAACTTTGGCAATTTATCATATTTTCACTCCAAATTTTCAACATTGCCATTTTCTCACACCACCTCATGAATAGTATAGCTGTTATTTTTCAAATTCTGCCAATTCCTCATGGACACATGAGCGAGTGTTGCCATAGCAATGCTCGCTCTCACTTCCATCTGGTCTTCTAAAGCCATGGAGTCACTCACTCTCCTCCCTGTTCATTCACTCTGTGGCTTCTCTCTGTAAAAGCTCAAGAAAACTGAAGTTAAACCTCAAAGCTGGCAGAATTTTGGAACCAAAGGTACATCTTGTTAACATTGCTGTACCTTTCCTGGCTGGCACGTTATTGTACCGGACCGAACACCGCTCAGTCACGCTACACTGAGGCAAAACGTGAAAGTAATTTAAACAGTAAATGTATAAAAAAAAATCAGCAGGATCAACCAGATAGCTTTTTTCTTTTATGACTTTTTGATACTGCTTGCTATACCTTTCCTGACATGTTTTAACCTGGACCAAACACTGCTTGGTCAGGATACGGTGAGACACAAAAATGAAAGTAATTTAAACATCTCTAAAAAATGGCAGGATCGACCATATAGTTTTTTATAGTGTTTATTTATAAAGAATGATGGCAGGATCAGCCAGATAACTGTCTGCAGTGGTATAGCTATGGTTGTGGCAGACTGTGTGTGCCAGGAGAGTTGGTGTACCAGGGGTGGAATGATCTGGGTGGTTGTGAGGAGGTTTTGAAGGCTGGAAAGTAGTTCAGGTGTGTGGTCATACTGGGAGGTGTGTGGTCATTGTGGAATAATGCATGGTCACATGACATGTTTCATCCAGTTAGGACACTGGGATTTCACACATTTTTCTTACCAATTTTATAAATATATATATGTGTGTGTGTGTGTGTGTGTGTGTGTGTGTGTGTGTATATATATCTGCGTTAAGACATGGCATTTATTTCCATGAGTGAGTTCTGAAAGTCCCACCCCCTCAAGAATGGAAATGGATGCCATATTTTTACACAGACCCTTGTTTGTTCTGTATATATGATGGTCTGTGTTAAAGCTGCAAAGTATCCAGGCTCCCTCCACCCCCACTCTAACAGAAAGCACTCCTAAAATTAAGTTGAGGTTAGAATCAAGTTTAGCTGCCAGTGCTAAAACTAATTCGCCCTCCTCCAAAGTCCAGTGTAAGCTGGACCCCTTTCGCCCTGCAGAAGTAGTGCACAAACATTAAAAAAGTACCATGTCTTGTTCTGAACATCCTGCAGTGTGTGTGGTCCAAAAGCAAGCAGCCACAGCAAGATCAAACTGTTTCTCTAGTGTCTGTTTCTTTGGAGTGAGTGGTTCATGTGTCTGGTTTACTGGGTGGATTACTTAGAGAATACTGGCATGCAGGTATGTAAAACGAGCAAAACTAGTGGAATAACTCAGCAATAAAGGGGGAAATCATTTTACAAAAAAAACCCACATTTTTTTAAATTGTGTGAATGATCTGCTATAGATTATGGACTGTGGTAAAGCAAGGAAACAAGATGGTGACGAGAGCAGTTTCCACTAAATAAGGAGGATTATTACTAGCTGCAATTAATGGCAGATTCATTGAGGGATTGGCCAGAATGGATTGTCAATCAATTTGACTGACATTTTTGTGTAGTAGTGTGATGTAAGTAAGTGAAAAATAAATGGTGTTATTTACCCATTAGGTGAATAACATTGTTTATCTTTCATTTGGGTCAAATTGTTGGGAATATAAGGGTTTATACACATACACACTCATGCACAACATATGTTTTGAGATAGCTAGCCAGGTAAAAGGTGATAGCTCTCTGAACATGAAATGATGTCGATATATTTTCTTGATGCATTCTATCATAGTGATCTTTCCATGTAGCACTATGTCATAGTGCATTCTTAACTCATTCAGGTTTAGTGTGTTTTGCCTCACTAGCAGTACTAACCATATTCAAATGCAACACATTTTAAAATGAAAAATGATAGCATGGTACTGTGAGCACAGAAGTCATTCAGCACAAAAATATTTACAAAACGAATAGTGTTTCATTCATAGATACCTTTTAGATTTTTTAATAATCAGAAAAAAATGGCAGAAAATTCAATATGGTACTATGAACACAAAAGCTGCTCAGAACAACAATAGCTACAAAATGAGTGGTGTTTTATTTAGGTACCTTTTATGTTATTTTTTTATAATCAGCAAAAAAAAATGGCAGCAAATTCAGGTTTTTTTTTTTTCACTTTTTTGAGGAACAAACACCCCTGAAAAAGCAAAAACTGCAGAACTGTACATCATTTTGTTTTCATGATGTATTGGCCATGATGTAAAGCTGTGGGGCTCAGTGAGTTAAACAGAAGTAGTAGTAAATCTCGGAAATCACTCACAAACAAGTATTGTAACTGTAAAAGAAGTCAAAAGTTAGTCAGACATTTCACAGTCACAAGCACTTTTTTATACATTTCTAATCGTGTTTATCCCAAAATATATGTTTGTTTAAACAGAACATGACATGGCCTAACAAAAGATATCATATTTATGTTCATTCGAGGCTAATGATATTAAGATAGCTCACTCATGGTTTCACCACTCATGAGATATCATAATATCATTAGCCTCTCATGAAGATAAATATGGTGTCCCAGATATTCAAAAGGGTTGCACATGGCACAACAGTGTTGCGCCATGCACAACCCACTGATACACCAGCGATATTCAAGGGAAAAGTCGCCGCACAATCCCAATGCGCCTCAGAGCGCATCAGTATTGCATGCAGGCACAGGTAGGAGGGGCATGCTCCATGGCTAACCTGCACAGCCCGATATCCAGCCCGGGATGTGCAGAGTCATTCATGCGCAACCCTACCTGTGCCTGCACAAAGTTAGCCCCCAAACAAAGGAACAAGTGATGGCCACCACAGGTGAGCTGCCGCATTGCAGGCACAACACGGCAGCTGGCCACCCGAGTTCCTGCCGCACCTGGTGGCGCTCCCCCATGCCCCATCGCGGGCATCCCTGGAGTGAAATCCCCTCGTCCAATATCCCTGGTGGTCCAGTGGACCTCTATGTGCCCGATCGCGGGCATCGGTATAGTCCTCCCCATGTCCAACATCCCTGGTGGTCCAGTGGACTGATCGCCGCCCAATCGCGGGCATCTGTAACACACAACAGACCCCTACTACCCTGGTGGTCTAGTGTACCCCCTCCCACCACCCACTGAGCCCCACCACTTCCCCGTCCAGCCGGGCGTAGCAGCACCCCACCCGCCTGCCACCCTGCCGCCCACCGACTGACAGCTCGGTAGGGCTGCACGCACATTGGTTTACAGCATGAGCCAATGGGCATGCAGCCCATACCATACTACTCAGTCCAGATATGTGAATGATTCAGGGATCAGCGCACCTGCATGCTAATGGCATGCAAATGGGGCCATAATGAGATGCAAGTGGCCCCATGTGCGCCTGGCATAAATTATGGCCCCATTTGCATGTCCCCTCTTAAATATCGCAGGTGCTGTGCATGGCATAATGGTACTTGTGCTAGCACATCTCCATGCTACACTCTGGCCACCTGCACTGGCGCAGTGCCACTGCGCCATGCACAGTGGGGGTGGCCAGGGTGCGATATTCAAAGCTGCTGCACCATAGCGCAGCTCCGTTGAGTATCACCCAGGCCGCACACCTGGCACAGTTTGAATATCTGGGCCGACATCTTCAGTTTGGCCAGGTCACGTTCTTTTTATAGAGACATATAATCTGGGATGAAAAATTATTGTTTAAGATAAGTTTACTGAGGTTTTTCTAAATGAAGCCACTAACTGTAGAGCAAGGAGAGCGAGTGAGTTGGCAGTTTCAGAAGTGCAGCCGCAAGTTGTTGGGGAAACTGAATTGTATTAGGATTCTGTTTCACAAAAAATAACTGAATTCCCCAAAGAAAAAGCATGATCAGTTCATGAGTTTCCCCCACCCCCACCCCCTGAGCAGCCACAAAATCTCACCCTCCTTCCCATTCAGCCAGCGCTCAAAGTATACTAATAATTTTGCTTCTTTTTCACTGTTACAAAGAAAAAACTTCCTAGTGCTGTCCCCTCCCAGATGCCCGATACCCATTTCTGTACAAAAAAAATATACCTGGTAGTCTAGTGGTTCCTCTCCCTCCCCAGTGTCCATTGTCATTGTGTTTTAAACAAACAAAAAATAAAGATCCTTGTACTGTGGTAGTCCCTCCCCCTCCCCGATGCCAGATCCCCATCCCAGTGTAACCCCGCACCCCTGCCTTTTTGCAAATGACAGGTGGTATGCTGTTGAAGCTGACAGCAGTACCAGGTGGGGACTGGGTTCGGGGGGAGAACTAGGTTACTCGGCACAAGGGCTAGGTTTGGCTACTCTGTACGGGGGCACCCAAGTAAATCCGAACACAGGAAGCAATAACTGTAATGTCCAATACCAGGAATGGGATTCTAAAGTGTGGCTTTTATTCACATCCAAACTGAACAAACAAAGTGCAGACAGACCCCCATGGGGCTACATTCCTGGTAATGCAGGTTAAGAGTAACAGAACACTTCTTCAGCACTTCAGCCCTCAGGCTCTGGACCACCAGGCACACAGCCAGGACTTGCATGCTGCTTTGGGTACACAGCCCAACTTGTACACTATCTGGGGATTTCCCTGGCTCACCACCCCTGCCAGCCACTCGAACACCTTCCATTTGACATGGACACATTTTCCGGTGGCTCCCTAAACCACCTTAGAGCCTTCGACTCCATAAGGGAAACTTCCTTTTAATACCACGTCTGGGTGCTTTCCTCAGCATTGGCCAAGTGCCTGAGGGAAAGTAAAAGGGCCACAGAGCAAATCCGTAGAGGTGAATCTGGTTACTACTGATGGGGGGTCTCCCACCTCTAGCTTCCACAATTCATACCTGGCCATTTCTCTGGACATTAAACATCTCTTTCTGAAAAGCTTGACAATGTAGATTAAAGGGTAAATGCATAGCACATTTTCTCTACATGTCTTGGCTTTCCCCTTGTACTAGACTCAAACATACTTAAACATCTCTTTCTGAAAAGCTTGGCAGTGTAGATTAAAGGGTAAATGCATAGCACATTTCCTCTACATGTTTTGGCTTTCCCATGTGCTGGACTTGAACATACTTTTACTTGGCTTAGCCTATTCCTCTAGGCCTCCCACTGATTAAGCAGTCCAATCCCCACTTTACAACAGTTCAGGTGAAACATAGGCCCTATGTAAGAGCAGACTCACCCTTTCGTTGCAGGTGCCCCACAGGTGATTCTTGACAGCTTCTGGTGCCGCAGCACAACTTGAAAAAAATAAGGCAGCTTCTTCCCTAGCCAGAACCAGGAGGGTTGCCCCTGGAATGACAGGCAAATCTTTTCACCCCCATCCCCTCAGGGATGGGGCACAGAGACCAGTAACAGCGGTCTCCACCACTTCACGAACAGCTTACTGTGTTCCTCTTTTGGTGGAAACACACACCTCTCCCTTAAAGTAGCTCTATATCAGAGCTTTAGGCTCCAACAGCCTGTGCACAGACTGCTGTGCTCCTCTCTTCAAGACTGCTCACACACAACTCCCTTACACACTGTTCAGAAAAACCCCAACATTCTAACCTAACTCCCAACTGCAGATTCCAATGTGGCTTATGCAGCTGCAAAAGTTCTATGGTGATGTCATCCCTCAGTCTCAGCTGAGACTGAGAACAGAGTGAGACAGTGTGAAATCCATTTAACTGGAGTTTCTCAAGCTGCCTTCCTTGCCTACCACTAGATCTTACTGGGATTTTACTAACCCTAGGTTACAGGGGGGTTACACCAGTATTAACAAAAGAACATATTACCTTTTAGTGTAAGTTACATTCCTAGTGGTCTAGTGGCCCACCCACTCACCACACCCTCTTAGATAATGACTGACCACCCCTCTCCCCCTCAATCCCTGTTCCCTGTCTACAACCAGCACAGCCCTCCTCTTACCTCCACAGCTGGCCGCAGACTGCGTTCTGAATGACTGCCATCAAACAGTGCAGCAATGAATGAGGGCGCCTGCCACACTGTGCAGTGGCAGTCATTCAGAACACAATCTGTGGCCAGCCTTGGAGGTGAGAGGAGGAATGTGTTGGTCACAGACCGGGAATACAGATGGGGAGAGCGGGATGGTCAGACATTACCTAAGAGGGTGAGGGGGTGAGCCACTAGACCACTAGGAATATAACTTACAGTAAAAGGTAATATGTTCATTTTTAATACTGGGGCAGGGATTGGGCATTGAGGAGGGGGGACTACTACAGTACAAGGATACTTCTTCATGTGAAAGAGAACTGTACTATAATTCAGTTTCCTAGACAGAACAGAAATGTACTACGACTCAATTTCCTCAGTGGGTGCTGGATGACTATGCCACAGGGAAGAAATCCGAATAACTCAGGAGGGATGAGGAGTGTCCATAGGCACCCTTTCCCTGGTGTCTAGTGGTACCCCCCACCCTCCAATTGCTGTCCCCACTGCCCGCCCCTTGCTGTCATAATACTTGCCAACATCGGGGTGCCCAATTCCCATGTCTGCATTCACACAGCCCCCCCAAGTACTGTTGTTCACTGGGGAGCCCACTCCCAGTGTCCCCAAATAATCCATATATTTTCTTTGTTCTCTAAAAAAAAGAAAACAGTCCCACAACGTCTTTAATTTTTTTTTTTACCTGAAACAAAGAAAACCATCCCTCATCATCGCTGCTGACCCCCTCCACCCCATCCACACCCTCCCACAGCACCCACCTCCCCGCGCCACCTTTTATCCTATACTTACCTCCATAGCTCGTCTGTTGTCATCTTCTGTGGACTGGGACATGTCTGTACTCTTTAAAGCCAAACTGCAAACTGAGCAATGAAGGTAAGTGCCGTATAATGTATTTCAATGGTGTTTTCAACTTATGTTGATATCTCTGCCATTTTTTTGAATTTTTCCACCAAATTTTCAACATGGGCTTTTGGAGAACCCATCTCATGAACACTGTGTGTGATCTTTCGTTACTCGGGCTCAGAAGGTAATTTTGCAGTGACTGCACAAAATCACCTTTTGGGGCTGATTAATGAAATGACAGTGCAAGTGTACATGAGGTGGGGTCCCAAAAAGCCCATATTGAAAATTTGGTGGAAAAATTCCCAAAAATGGCCAAGTTACTCACACTCATTTAAATTTTACTACACAGATGCATAACTTTTGCAATTGCTAATATTTTGGCTCCAAATTTTCATTATAGACATTTGTTCACACCACCTCATGAACAGTATAGCTGTCATTTTTCGCGTTCTGACTCAAATGTGTTTTTGTACCTGAGGAGCGGAATGGAGCGGTTACTGCACAAAATCACCTTTCAGGATGAATTTACAAAATCACAGTGCCAGTGTTCATGAGGTGGGGTCCCAAAAAGCTCATGTTCAAAATTTGGTGAAACAATTCCTAAACATGGCCGAGTTACACTTGCCCGTTGAAATGTTTCAACGGACGTGCGTAACTTTGGTGATTTTTAATATTTTTACTCCAGATTTTCAACATAGCCATTTTTTCACACCACCTCATGAACAGTACAGCTGTCATTTTTCACATCCTGCCTGAAACATGTTTTTGCACCTGTGGTGCAGAATGGCATTGCAGTTGCACACAATTACATTTTGCGTGCATTCAAACATTTTCTGTACCAAGGTACATGACGTGGGACAATAACATGGCTATGCTAACAATTTGGTCACTGTTCTCCTATGAATAGAGGGCCCTGTGCTTCCACGGCTACATACAGTATATATATGTATGGAAGGATGACAGCATCACAGATACATACGTACATGATTATATTATCTGAAAAAGTAAGGACATTCACTGCAAAAAACTTCATTAATGCATCAGTTAGGGATGTTACTAAAGTGAGAAAAGCAGAGAAATGGGGTGTTAAGGTTTCCAACCCTAACACCCCACCCATATCCTACAGAGATTGATAGGCATCAGGGGGTGCCTTAGAGTTGTCAGCCCTAACACTCACTCATTCTATAATTAATAAGCTGAGATGGGCACAGTATAGGAGAATGGTGTAAACATTAGAACTGATGACTCCAAGGCACCCCTTGACGCCTCTCAGTCTCTGAAGGGTGGAGGTAGGGATGTTATGGCTGATGATGCTAAGGCACCCGCCCCTGATGCCTGTCAGTCTCTGCAGGGTGGGGGTGAGGTGTTAGGGTTGGAAACCCTAACAACCCAATTCCCTGTTTTTCTTGCTTTAGTAGCAACCGTAGTTGATGCATTAACAAAGTTTTTTGCAGTAAATATATATATATATATATATATATGATGTATATATGTAACAGATAATTCACTACAGGGTGTGTGATCATGCTCTGACATATGCACACCTCAGTGTGTATTGTGAGGCACAAGGCTGCAGGTTGAGTGCATTCAACCACCCAAGGCATGCATATATCCACAAGACCACATGCCCTGTAGTGGATTATCTGTCACATAAAATGGCCAGAATTGTTTCAGAGGGGGTTAAAAAATTGAAAGAAGTGCAGGTGTGCTGTCATTGTGGGATAATGGATGGTCATGTGCTGTGTTTCGTCCAATCAGGAGGCAGCATTTTTTCTGATTTTTCCCAACCATTAGCACCAGTATAGTTAGGGTGAGAGGCAACTTCTGTGTTAAAGCTGAATTGTTGAACCTTAATAACTTTGGAACCGTTCAACGGATGTATATAAAATTTGACTTATGTAATCTAGTGGTCAATCTCTGGATGTGCTAAATGTTGTGTGAATCTGTTTCATGGTTTTTGAGATATAGAGTGTCTAAAAAGCCCAGAGAAATCCCAGTTTTTTGATGTTTCTACAGCCATTTCTCAGAAACGGCTTCAGGTTATGATCTGAAATTTTCAGGGTAGAAAGCCTTTGTCTCACAGTTGTGCCTTTTGAAGGTTTGGTAAAAAAAATATTAATTTGTTCAAAAGTTATTACATTTTTAATTTTCCCATTATTTCCTATGGGAAAAGGTAAGTGTTCCACACCAAAATAGCTTTGTTTTAGCATGAGGTGCTCCATTTTTGCACATAAGGTCACAGAGAGCCTAGTTTGTTTTTGCAGGAGCTCCCTTGTTTTCACAGGAACTACTATTATTGCGCATGTAGGGTCACATAGAGCCTGCTTTAGTTTCACAGAGCTCTCTTGTGTCCACCATCTTTTCTCCTTACCAAGAGAAACAAATGAAGCAAATTAAAAAAAAAATAAATGTCATATAAAAAAAACAGAATTAGCTAAACGAACTTGTTTAGCTACATTCTGATGTTTTTTTTTTAGAATAGTGGCCAGAAACACCTTTTGTGGGCACCCGAGAGGACCAGGTCTGCCACATTCTCTGTATAAGAGCAGCATAATTTTTCTGACCTGTGCAGTCACAGCTTGAACTCATTCTGTCGGCTGCACTGTCATGTATGATCTGGTCTTTCCCACCCCCCACCCACCTGTTGATGACTGTGCAGTGTGACCCTGTCCCTGATGTCTAGTGGCACCCCACCTCCTAATTTATTTCTTTGTATAGTTATTTAATCTGACATAGGATGCCCTCTCCAGGTGTCAGATGCCCCCCCAGTCACTTTTGTTAATTATGTAATTGCCAACATCGGGGGGGGTCCCAATCCCCATGTCCGCAGTGGAAGACCCCCCCATCAGTGTGGGACACTGGGGGAGCCCACTCCTAGTGTCTCCAAACATTGGTTTTCTTTACCTGTGAAAAGAAAAACAGTCCCCTGATGTCTTTTTTTTATACATGGAAAAAAGAAAACTGCCCTTCGTCCGCCCTTGTCATCACCATCTTGACCCTCCCACTGAGCACCCACCATCCCACCCCACCCTTGCCCTTGCCCTATACTTACTTCTGCTGTCATCTTTAGTGGACTGGGACACGTTTGCACTCTTCAAAGCTGAACTGCAAACTGAAAAAAATCAAGGTACTGTATAATGTATTTCAATGGTGTTTTGAACTTATGTTGATATCTTTGCCATTTTATGACATTTTTTCACCAAATTTTCAACATGGGCTTTTTGGGACCCCACCTCTTTAACACAGTCACTGTCATTTTGTTAACTGAGAACGGAAGGGGATTTCGCGGTTGCTGCGCAAAATCACCTTTCGGGACCAATTAATGAAATGACAGTACCAGTGCTCTCTAGGTGGGGTCCCAAAAAGCCCATGCTGAAAATTTAGTGAAAACATTCCCCAAAAAATGACAGTTATATGCAGTTACTGAAAATTTTCTACGCATGCGTGTCATTTTTTAATATTTTTACTCCAAATTTTCAACATAGCCATTTTTTCACACCACCTTATGAAAACTACAGCTGTAATTTTTCCCATCCTGCCCAAAATGTGTTTTTGCACCTGTGATGCAGAATTGCATTTTGACATGGATTTGAACATTTTCACCTATGGGGTTTATGAGGTGGCATCATAAGAAGACTATGTTCAAAATGGGGGGTCAAAATATGAAAAGATGCTAAAGTTATGACCATTCATCACAAGTTTGATACACCCACTCCTAACATCAGAAATGTTAAATATTTTGACCCCAGATTTTCAACATAGCCTTCTTATTACCCTAGCTCATGAATGTCACAGCTGTCATTTTTGAAATTGAATCCAAAATGTGGTTTGCACCTGTGGTGCGGAATGGTGTTGCAGTTGTGCAGAATTGTGTTTTGACAGGGATTTGAAAAATGTGTCTATTGGGTACATGTGCTGGGTAATAAGATGACTATGCTGATAATTTGATCATGCACCTACAGAGGGATGAATGTGCAGGGTCCTTCGGACACTGCGCTCCCACAATAAAATAAGGAAAAACAAGGCGTGGGCCCTTCGCTCCCACTGTGACATAAGGACCATTATGGAGGGTGGGAGCACAGGGCTCAAAGGGCCCTGCACACCCACAGCCAAATAAGGATACAAGTAAACTATCTGAAAAAGTAAAGAAATTAATTGCAAAAAACTTCATTAATGCATCAGTTAGGGTTCTTACTAAAGCGACAAAAGCAGGGAAATGAGGTGTTAGGGTTTTCAACCTTAACACCTCATCCCCACCGTGCAGACATTGACAGATGTTGGCAGTGTGCCTTGGGGTCATCGATCTTAAAGCTCACCCCATTCCACCCCACCCCAACCTTGCAGACACTGACAGACGTCGGGGGTGTGTCTTGGGGTCATCTGCTCTAATGCTCACCCCATTCCATAAATAAATAAGCTGAGATGGGTACAGTATAGGAGAATGGGGTGAGCATTAAGGTTGATGACCTCAAGGCACACTGCCAACATCTGCCAGTGCAGGACTCTATACAAAAATTAGACTATGAACAAAAATCACAGAAAAAAAAACAAGTTTGTCTGGGATAAAGGAGATTATGAAAGGGGCACTATTTACAGTTGGAAGAAAGTCAATCCTAGGGGTATCTTAAAATACAACAGAAACATCCCCTTTGACATCAGTACTGACCAGAGTGAGTTGGACAATGTAGAGAATGTGAGAGGGCCTTTTTTATATCAGGACAGACACAACATGGATCCCCAAATGCAAAAACTGCCACAGCAGCAACAAGAAACTCAGCCAGCTTCCCAATGGATGCCAGCTGCACTGAGGAGGAGCCCGAGATTACAGAACCCCTCACAAGAGTTTTACAGAGGCAGAGGAAGAGGACGAGACATGGAGGGATATGGAGAACACAACAACAGTGGAGGTTACTATTATCAGACCGAAGGGAGGAACTACAGCAGGAGGCAATAGTAACATAGAAACATAGAATTTGATAGCAGATAAGGACCGCTTGGCCCACCCAGTCTGCCAATTTTCCTACCTAATGGATAAGCTGCAGATCCTAGTTAACCAGCAGCCTACTTCTTCCTACCCCCACACCCTAGAATTGCATTACGACTGTCCCATGCATGCTTGAATTCCACCAGTTTTTGACTCCACAACCTCCTCCGGAAGGCCGTTCCATGCATCCACAACCCTCTCTGTGAAAAATTACTTCCTTAAATTACCTCTGAGCCACCCCCCCCTCTATCTTCAAATTGTGCCCCCTTGTTCTTGCACACCTCTTTTTTTGAAAGATGCTACACTCTTGGACTTTGTTGATTCCCTTGAGGTACTTGAAAGTTTCTATCATGTCCCCCCTCTCCCTCCTTTCCTCAAGGCTATACATATTAAGCTCCTTAAGTCTCTCTTCATATGTCTTCTGGTGCAGACCCTGCACCATTTTAGTTGCCCTCCTCTGGACAACTTCCATCATGTCTATGTCTTTGCAGAGATTGGGTCTCCAGAACTGAACGCAGTACTCCAGATGGGGTCTCATCAGCTGACTGTACAGAGGGATAATAACTTCCTGTTTTCTACTGGTGATGTCTCTCCCTATGCATCCCCGTATCCCCCCAGCCCTCCTTGCTACCCTCTCACATTGCTTGCCCACCTTTAGGTCATCTGATATGACTACCCTCCAGGTCCCTTTCCATTTTTGTTGTTGTTAGTATCTCACCCCCATTGTGTACTCTTCCCTGGGTTTTTGTTTCAAGGTGCATTACCTTGCACTTCTTAGCATTGAATCTAAGCTGCCACACATTTGACCATTCCTCTAACTTGCCAAGTCCCTTCTCATCCTTTCCACTCCACCTTGTGCATCAACTCTGTTGCAGATCTTTGTGTCATCTGCAAAGAGACATACTTTTCCTTCCAGTCCCTCTGCAATGTTGCTTATAAAGACAATGAAGAAGACCGGTCCTAATACTGAACCCTGTGGTGCCCCATTAGTAACCCCCCATCTTCAGAGTGGACTCCATTTACTATTACTCTCTGTGTCCTATTCCCCAGCCAATTCTTTACCCAGGCTGTCATCTTGGGACCCACTCCCAGACTGGCTAACTTGTATATTAATCTTTTGTGTGGGACTGTGTCAAATCCCTTGCTAAAGTCTAGGTAGGCCATGTCCACAGCCCCTCCCTGATCTACTGCTTTGGTCACCCAGTCAAAGAAATCTATCAGATTCATCTGGCATGACCTTCCCGCTGTGAATCCATGCTGCCTTGAATGGAGGAGGTAAGCAAGACTGTTCAGGACATTCAGTTCATAAATTTGTCAAAACATAACTTGCCATGGGCAGAAACAGGCCTGTTGAAAAAAGGCCTCAGTTTTGCCCCAACTATACGTTTAGACAGGATTCAAACACTTATCAACCTGAATTTAAGCTATAGAAAATTGAACCTGCAAACTTACTTTAATGAGAAAAATACAGATCAAGCTGCAGGACACACAAGCAGTTCAATAGACAAGTTTAAACCTCCCTCCATTTTCTGTGCCCCATTTGTGCCGCTGTAACCACTTTTAAAGAGTTAGTGGAAAACGACCTGGAAAAATTTTTTCTAAACCATAACCAAGATTTTTTAATAATGTAAACTGGGTCAGGAGTACCATCACCCCTATCCAGAGACCACCCAGTCCAATGCAACTGCCTCAAAGGATGCCGAGAACGAGGAGCACTTGGGTGACAGTGGGCTCAGGGAGGGTTAGAGCAGTCAGGCAGAGGCACATCCCAGATCCTATTCTACTCAAGAACTCATATGCCACACTGGCAAATGGGGACAACCAAATAGAGGTACCCAGAGAAGTGGAAGGAAAGGATGTAGAGGTTAGACAAGGAGGAGACCTCAGCGGGTAGAGCAGTGGACCCCAGAGGAGGAGGAAGAAGTGAATCCTGGTGGGGGACTCCATCATAAGAGGGATCCAGCTAGGAACACAGGAGGGGGAGGACAGGGAGGTGAGGTGCCTACCAGGTGCCATGGCATGGAGGGATGGAAGGAAGATCCTGGGGATCACTGGGAAGGCAAGATGGGAGGTGAGCTGATGTCATTATCCACCTAGGTACTAATGACCTGGCAATTGGGGAGCCAGAGGAAGTTCAGGAAGAGTTCAGGAAAGTGGAGAGGGGTCTCAAGCAAGTAGCTACTTCTGTCACTTTTTCAAAAGTACTACCTGTGAGAGGCAAGGGAGAGCATAGGGATACATGCATCAGGAACTTTAACTCATGGTTAAAGAACTGGTGCTGTGAGGAAGGGTTTGGATTCATTGGTGACTGGGGACCTACCTGGAGGGATGGAGGTTTGTTCAAGCCTGATGGCCTGCATCCATCCTGGAGAGGAATCCAAGCACTCAATGATAAGTTTAAATGCTACATTGACAAGCATTTAAACTAGCAAAGGGGGGTGGCAGACCAGCAAGGAGGGTACCTACTTGCTCACCCCCCACAGCTAGCAGTGGAACCAGTGAACCGAAGGACTGGCTATCTCTACAAAGCAGTGTGCAAAAGATGGAGATTAGTGCCCAAGAGGTGGATAGGCAGAAAAGGGGCAAAATTCAACAGAAGGGCAGACAGCAAGGAGAACCAGGGATAAAGGACAACCAAGGAAGGGGCTGGAGTAGAACAGCGAAACAGTCTAGGGAGATCAAATCATGGAAAGCCATGTGTGCCAATGCCAGGAGCCTTAGCAACAAGATGGAAGATCTGAAGGCTGTCATGGTACAGTCAGACCTGGATATTGTGGCCATCACTGAAACCTGGTGTAATGATAACCACGACTGGGAGATGGCCATACCTGGCTACAACATATTCAGAAGAGGCAGGACAGGTAGGAAGGGAGGAGGAGTGGCACTGTATGTGAAAAATGACATAAGGGCCACAGAGATCCAGGAGGAATAAAATGAGAGAGAGATACTGTGGGTTAAGCTGGAGAGGAAAATGGGGCCAGCCATCCGCACAGTTGTGGTCTATAGACCACCAGCCCAGGAGGAAGAAACAGATAGGGAGCTGATGCTAGCCATTCAAAGGATGGCAGACAAGAGTGAGGTAGTACTGGTTGGAGACTTCAGTATTCCAGACGTGGACTGGAGCATCCCAGTAGCAGCATCAACTAGGAGCAGATTTATCCTGGACTCCCTTCAGGGTGCCTTACTCAAGCAACTGGTCATGGAACCAACTCAGCAGAAGGCAATACTGGACCTTGTGCTCACAAACAGGGACAGAGTGATGGGGTAACAGTGGGGGAGCACCTGGGGAACAGTGACCACCAGTCATTGTGATTTGAAATCACAGAAACAGCAGAACCAAACCACACAAAAACACGTATCCTGGATTTTAGGGGGGCAGACTTTGGGAAAATGGGGAGATACTTGAAAGAGGCATTAAGGAGAATGGAGCAGGAATCAGGGGTTGAGGAACAGTGGGCAGTATTTAAAATGGGGATTACAAGAGCAACAGAATTATTCATTAAGCAGGTGGCAAGAGGAAAAGGAAGAGAGACCATTATGGTTTTCCAAAGAGGTAGCAAAGAAAGTGAAAGCCAAAAACATTGCATTCAGGCAATACAAAAAGAAACAGGCAGAAGGGGATAGAGAGAAGTACCAGGAGAAGCAAAGGGAGGCAGGGAGGTCAGTAAGGGAAGCCAAAGCTCAGACAGAAGAACACATTGCAAAATCAGTGGGTAGATGGGACAAAACCTTTTACAGGTACATAAGTGAAAAAAGAAAGGCAAATGGAGGGATAGTGAGACTGAAGGAGGAGGACGGGGCCGTGTGGAGGATGACAACAGTAAAGCTGACATATTGAACAGGTATTTCTGCTCAGTCTTTACTGAGGAAGAGGAGGGTAATGGGTCTGAAGGGAGTACAAGGGGTGAGAATGGTGCAGAAATGGACATAAGTCCCTTTACACGAGAAAGGGTCCTGAAGGAACTGGAAGTAATAAGAGTTGATAAAGCAATGGGGCCAGATGGGGTGCACTGCAGGGTCCTTAAAGAACTAGGAGAGGTGGTGGCTGAACCTCTGGCTATCCTGTTTAGCCAATCACTGGAAACAGGGGGAGGTACCCAAAGACTGGAGGACAGCAGATGTAGTCCCCTTATACAAAAGTGGGAACAAAGAGGAAGCGAGGAACTACAGACCAGTCAGCCTCACCTCGGTAGTGGGGAAGATCATGGAAGCACTACTGAAGGAGAGATTGGTGGAACATCTGGTTGTCAATGGACTACAGGACCCAAGGCAGCATGGTTTCACCAGGGGGAGGTCATGTCAGACCAACCTCGTTTAATTTTTTGACTGGGTGACTAGGGAGGTGGATCAGAGGAGGGCAGTGGACATGGCCTATCTGGACTTTTGCAAGGCCTTTGACACTGTGCCACATAGAAGACTAGTACACAAACTGGGGAATATGGGTGTGGGCAGGACAGTAGTGTGGTGGGTAGGTAACTGGATGGGCGGCAGAAGACAGAGGGTGGTGGTAAATGGCTGTCACTCCACAGAGGGAAGAGTGACCAGTGGGGTACCACAGGGATCAGTGCTGGGACCGGTCCTATTCAACATCTTCATCAGTGATATTGCACAGGATCTAGAAGGCAGAATTTCACTGTTCACTGATGACACAAAGCTCTGTAACAGAGTAGACACACCAGAGGGTGTAGACAGAATGAGAAGGGACCTGCAGAAACTTGAAGAATGGTCAGGGGTTTGACAGTTGAAATTCAATGCAAAGAAGTGCAAGATAATGCAACGGGGCACAAAAACCCTGGCACAATATATCAATTGGGGGGGGGGAGGATATAGCATGCACCAAATAGGATGCTGGGATGCATAGGCAGGGGCATCACCAGCAGGAAAAGGGAGGTCATAATTCCACTATACAAGACACTAGTGAGGCCCCACCTGGAGTACAGTGTACAGTTCTGGAGACCTTACCTACATAAGGACATAGACGGGGTAGAGAAGGATCAGAGGAGGGCAACAAAGATGGTACATGGATTGCATCACAAGTCCTATGAGGACAGGTTGAAAGAACGGAATATGTACTCCCTGGAGGAGAGGAGGGAGAGAGGGATATGATAGAGACATACAAGTATCTTACAGGGAGGAACAGGGTGCAGGAATACACTATTTTTAAGTGAAAAAGATGTTCCAGGACTAGAGGGCATGGGATGAAGTTGGAGGGAGGACGATTCAGAGGAAACGTGAGGAAGAATTTCTTCACAGAACAGGTGGTGGACAAGTAGAACACCCTGCCAGAGGAAGTGGTGGGGGCTGAAACAATCACAGGATATAAGAATGCATGGCATAGACATAAAGGAATTCTGGAGGTCAGGGGTAAGGGGCAACAGACTTCTAGAAAAACATAAACTGAACTTACAAGCTCAAATGGGCAGACTGGGTGGGCCATAGCCCCTTATCTGCCGACACTGTCTATGTATCTATGTATCTAAGAGAGTGGCAATAAAGAGCCTTCAAAAGGATCAAGACTTAATATTTAAACAAGTGGACAGGGGAGGGGCAGTTGTCTTAATGAATAAAAGACTATATCGCAGTTATAGAGACAGCTTAACAATGATGAATTTTACCAAAAAAATTACACAGGATCTGACTAGAAATTTTAAATACAGCATAGATTAAATGCTGACAGATGCAGTCAATAAAAGTGACATTAATGATAAGACCAGACAATTCCTGACAACTAAGAACCCCATTTGCACTACATTTTATGTACTTCCCACAGTACAGTGAAGCCCACCAGGATGAAATGCAGTGTGGTAGGGTTACTGCATGTCAAAGGGATTAACTCCTATTGAAACTGCATTGTTTACTGCAGTAACTCTACTGCAGAATTCTGCAGTGCTGCGCTTCATCCTGGTGGGCTTCACTGTACATAAAACATTAGAAACCCTCCCGGATCATCAATAGTGAGCGGAATTGGCTCTAACTGAATTTACTAACTGAATCCCTTTCACACTACTGTGACTCATTCCAAAAGCCTTTAGTAGTAAAACTCCTCTCCTATGTTAGAGACACGAAGGAAGTATTAAACCTGATTGCAGATATTTCTGTAGATGAAGATATGTTTTTAATTACCATGGACATAGAATCATTATATTCTAACATTCCTCATGAGGGAGCATTGGATGTAGCCACTTTTTCCTTAATAGAGAACAAGATACAGAATGTCCACCCATAGAATTACTTGTTAAAATGTTGGAATTTGTATAAAATGTAATTCCTTTGTATTTAACCATGAAATATTCATGAAAGTAAAGGAACAGCTATGGGGCAACTTATGCATCCGTGAAGCTAACCTTTATGTGGGAAAGTGGAGGAACAAATAGTTTTAACAGCAAGAGGAATGCTTTTCTACCACAGTTAACATTGTGCTATATAGATGACGTCTTCGTCATTTGGGAATAGGAGTTAACAGAATTTCAGGAATTTTAGAATTGTTTGCATCTTTCTGACCAGAATTTGAATTTCACATATCAAGGTAGTAAAGAAAAGATATTGCATTTAGACCTTAACCTGAGGAGAATACCAGAGGCACTGTAGCAAGCAACATCTTTCGAAAGAAGGTGGATGGCAATACTTTACTCTTGGCGCCAAGTTGCCATCCACTTCACATAGCAACAAACATCCTGAAAGGGCAATTTTCCAGAATCAGGAGGAACTGTTTCTATGAACTGTACTGCTGAAGAGAGTTATGAAAAGGAGCAGATGAATTAATGAATGGGTTACAGAAGAAGGGATACAGCACTCTGAAGATAAGCTAAGCCAGGGAGGAGGTCAATAGTATGACTAGAGACAGATTAACAGAGCTCAATATGTATACCCTAGAGCAAAGGAGGGAGAGAGAGAGAGAAGTGATATGATTGAAACATTCAAGCATCTTAAGGGCGTTAACAAGGTGAAAGAGTCTAACATGTTTCAATATAAGAAAAATAGCAAGACAAGAGGACACAGCATGAGATTAGAGGGAGGCCGATTAAGGGGTAATGTGAGGAAGTTTTTTTTCACAGAAAGAATGCTGGATGCATGGAACGGCCTACCTCAGGAAGTGGAGGATATGAATATAGAAACATAGAAACATAGAAGTTGACAGCAGATAAGGACCGCAAGGCCCATCCAGTCTGCCCAGAATACAGTGCAGAGCTTCAAACAGGCATGGGATAGACATAAGGGAGCAATATAGATGAGTATGAATAGATAGGCCATTGACAGAGCAAAGGCCGATGGCACATTCATAAGGTAGAAAAAGAAATGGACAGACTGGATGGGCCTTTCGGTCCTTATCTACCGTCAACTTCTATGTTTCTATGTTTCTAAAGCAACAACAACAGAATACCAGGATGACAGATTTAACTTTGTCACAGTATATTCAGCACAAGCTGTACATTAAGAAAACATACTAAAAAAGCACTGGCATGTTTTGTCAACAGATGCAGGACTCAAAACAGCGAGTCAAATGCTGCCCCAAATGTGCTACAAATGAGCCCCAATTATAAAAGATCTACTAGTACATAGCCAATTTAAAATAAAAATCTTAAGACATGACTTAATCAGACACAAGGATGTTTTAAATCTAAAAAGTGTATTTACTGCAGTCATGTGTTAGTGGGCAAAGAGTTTAATAGTTGCAATGTAAATAAATGCACCACATAGAAATATAGAAACATAGAATTTAACGGCAGATAAGGACCGCATTCACCTAGTCTCCCATTTCCTACCTAACGGATAAGCTGCAGATCCTAGTTAACCAACAGCCTACTTCCTCCTACCCCCACTAGAATTGCCTTATGTCTGTCCCATGCATTCATGAATTCCCCACTGTTTTTGACTCTACCTCCTCAGGAAGGCTGTTCCACGTATCCATAACCCTCTCTGTGAAGAAATACTTCCTCACATTACCTATGAGCTGTTCCCCTCTATCTTCAAATTGTGCCCCTTGTTTTGCATCTCTTTTCTGAAAGATGCTACCCTCTTGGACTTTGTTGATTCCTTGAGGTATTTGAACGTTTCTATCATGTCCCCCTCCTCCTTTCCATGAGGCTATACATCTTTAGTTCCTTTAGTCTTCTTCATATGTCTTCTGGTGCAGACCCTGCATCATTTGGTTGCCCACCTCTGGACAGCCTCCACCCTGTCTATGTCTTTACAGAGATGGGGTCTCCAGAACTACACAGTACTCCAGATGTGGTCTTACCAACTGTCTGTACAGAGGGCCAACAACTTCCTGTTTTCTACTGGTGATGCCTCTCCCTATGCATCCCAGTATCCCCAGCCCTCTTTACTGCCTTCTCACATAGCTGGCCCACCTTTAGGTCATCTGATATGACTACCCCCAGGTCCCTTTCCATTTTTGTTGTTGTTAGTATCTCACCCCCCATTGTGTACTCTTCCCCTGGGTTTTTGTTTCCCAGGTGGATTACGTTGCACTTCTTTGCACTGAATTTAAGCTGCCATACATCTGACCATTCCTCCAACCTTGCCAAGTCTCTTTTCATCCTTTCCACCCCACCTTGTGTATCAACTCTGCTGCAGATCTTTGTGTCATCTGCAAAGAGACTTACTTTTCCTTCCAGTCCCGCTGCAATGTCGCTTATAAAGACATTGAAGAAGACCGGTCCTAATACTGAACCCTGCGCTACCCCACTAGTAACCCCCCTTTCTTCAGAGTGGACTTCATTTACTATTACTCTCTGTGTTCTATTCCCCAGCCAATTCTTTACCCAGGCTGTCATCTTGGGACCCACTCCTAGGCTGGCTAACTTGTATATTAATCTTTTGTGTGGGACTGTGTCAAATGCCTTGCTAAAGTCTAGGTAGGCCATGTCCACAGCCCCTCACTGATCTACTACTTTGGTCACCCAGTCAAAGAAATCTATCAGATTCATCTGGCATGACCTTCCTGCTGTGAATCCATGCTGCCTTGGATGGAGGAGGTAAGCAAGACTGTTCAGGACATTCAGTTCATAAATTTGTCAAAACATAACTTGCCACAGGCAGAAACAGACCTGTTGAAAAAAGGCCTCAGTTTTGCCCCAACTATACGCTTAGACAGGATTCAAACACTTATCGACCCGAATTTAAGCTATAGAAAATTGAACCTGCAAACTTACTTTAACAAGAAAAATACAGATCAAGCTGCAGGACACACAAGCAGTTCAATAGACAAGTTTAAACCTCCCTCCATTTTCTGTGCCCCATTTGTGCCGCTGTAACCACTTTTAAAGAGTTAGTGGAAAACGACCTGGAAAAATTTTTCTGAACCATAACCAAGATTTTTAATAATGTAAACTGGGTCAGGAGTACCATCACCCTATCCAGAGACCACCCAGTCCAATGCAACTGCCTCAAAGGATGCCGAGAACGAGAGCACTTGGGTGACAGTGGGCTCAGGGGGGTTAGAGCGGTCAGGCAGAGGCACATCCCAGATCCTATTCCACTCAAGAACTCATATGCCACACTGGCAAATGGGGACAACCAAATAGAGGTACCCAGAGAAGTGGAAGGAAAGGATGTGGAGGTTAGACAAGGAGGAGACCTCAGCGGGGAGAGCAGTGGACCCCAGAGGAGGAGGAAGTGAATCCTGGTGGGGGACTCCATCATAAGAGGGATCCAGCTAGGAACACAGGAGGGGGAGGACAGGGAGGTGAGGTGCCTACCAGGTGCCACAGCATGGAGGGATGGAAGGAAGATCCTGGGGATCACTGGGAAGGCAAGATGGGAGGGTGAGCTGGATGTCATTATCCACCTAGGTACTAATGACCTGGCAATTGGGGAGCCAGAGGAAGTTCAGGAAGAGTTCAGGAAAGTGGAGAGGGGTCTCAAGCAAGTAGCTACTTCTGTCACTTTTTCAGAAGTACTACCTGTGAGAGGCAAGGGAGAGCATAGGGATACATGCATCAGGAACTTTAACTCATGGTTGAAGAACTGGTGCTGTGAGGAAGGGTTTGGATTCATTGGTGACTGGGGACCTATCTGGAGGGATGGAGGTTTGTTCAAGCCTGATGGCCTGCATCCATCCTGGAGAGAATCCAAGCACTCCATGATAAGTTTAAATGCTACATTGACAAGCATTTAAACTAGCAAAGGGGGGTGGCAGACCAGCAAGGAGGGTACCTACTTGCTCACCCCCCACAGCTAGCAGTGAAACCAGTGAACTGGAGGAGTGGCTATCTCTACAAAGCAGTGTGCAAAAGATGGAGATTAGTGCCCAAGAGGTGGATAGGCAGAAAAGGGGCAAAATTCAACAGAAGGGCAGACAGCAAGGAGAACCAGGGATAAAGGACAACCAAGGAAGGGGCTGGAGTAGAACAGCAAAACAGTCTAGGGAGATCAAATCATGGAAAGCCATGTGTGCCAATGCCAGGAGCCTTAGCAACAAGATGGAAGATCTGGAGGCTGTCATGGTGCAGTCAGACCTGGATATTGTGGCCATCACTGAAACCTGGTGTAATGACAACCACGACTGGGAGATGGCCGTACCTGGCTACAACATATTCAGAAGAGACAGGGCAGGTAGGAAGGGAGGAGGAGTGGCACTGTATGTGAAAAATGACATAAGGGCCACAGAGATCCAGGAGGAACAAATTGGGGGAGAGATACAGTGGTTAAGCTGTAGAGGAAAATGGGGCCAGTCATCCACACAGTTGTGGTCTATAGACCACCAGCCCAGGAGGAAGAAACAGATAGGGAGCTGATGCTAGCCATTCAAATGATGGCAGACAAGGGTGAGGTAGTACTGGTTGGAGACTCAATATTCCAGACGTGGACTGGAGCATCCCAGTAGCAGCATCAACTAGGAGCAGATTTATCCTGGACTCCCTTCAGGGTGCCTTACTCAAGCAATTGGTCATGGAACCAACTCGGCAGAAGGCAATACTGGACCTTGTGCTCACAAACAGGGACAGCGTGATGGGGTAACAGTGGGGAAGCACCTGGGGAACAGTGACCACCAGTCATTGTGGTTTGAAATCACAGAAACAGCAGAACCAAACCACACAAAAACACGTATCCTGGATTTCAGGGGGGCAGACTTTGGGAAAATGGGGAGATACTTGAAAGAGGCATTAAGGAGAATGGAGCAGGAATCAGGGGTTGAGGAACAGTGGGCAGTATTTAAAATGGGGATTACAAGAGCAACAGAATTATGCATTAAGCAGGTTAGCAAGAGGAAAAGGAAGAGGAGACCATTATGGTTTTCCAAAGAGGTAGCAAAGAAAGCGAAGCCAAAACATTGCATTCAGGCAATACAAAAAGACACAGGCAGAAGGGGATAGAGAAAGTACCAGGAGAAGCAAAGGGAGGCAGGGAGGTCAGTAAGGAAAGCTCAGACAGAAGAACACATTGCAAAATCAGTGGGTAGATGGGACAAAACCTTTACAGGTACATAAGGAAAAAGAAAGGCAAATGGAGGGATAGTGAGACTGAAGGAGGAGGACGGGCCGTGGGAGGATGACAACAGTAAAGCTGACATATTGAACAGGTATTTCTGCTCAGTCTTTACTGAGGAAGAGGAGGGTAATGGGTCTGAAGGGAGTACAAGGGTGAGAATGGTGCAGAAATGGACATAAGTCCTTTACGAGAAAGGTCCTGAAGGAACTGGAAGTAATAAGAGTTGATAAAGCAATGGGGCCAGATGGGGTGCACTGCAGGGTCCTTAAAGAACTAGGAGAGGTGGTGGCTGAACCTCTGGCTATCCTGTTTAGCCAATCACTGGAAACAGGGAGGTACCCAAAGACTGGAGGACAGCAGATGTAGTCCCCTTATACAAAAGTGGGAACAAAGAGAAGCGAGGAACTACAGACCAGTCAGCCTCACCTCGGTAGTGGGGAAGATCATGGAAGCACTACTGAAGGAGATTGGTGGAACATCTGGTTGTCAATGGACTACAGGACCCAAGGCAGCATGGTTTCACCAGGGGAGGTCATGTCAGACCAACCTCGTTTAATTTTTGACTGGGTGACTAGGAGGTGGATCAGAGGAGGGCAGTGGACATGGCCTATCTGGACTTTTGCAAGGCCTTGACACTGTGCCACATAGAAGACTAGTACACAAACTGGGGAATATGGGTGTGGGCAGGACAGTAGTGTGGTGGGTAGGTAACTGGATGGGCGGCAGAAGACAGAGGGTGGTGGTAAATGGCTGTCACTCCACAGAGGGAAGAGTGACCAGTGGGGTACCACAGGGATCAGTGCTGGGACCGGTCCTATTCAACATCTTCATCAGTGATATTGCACAGGATCTAGAAGGCAGAATTTCACTGTTCACTGATGACACAAAGCTCTGTAACAGAGTAGACACACCAGAGGGTGTAGACAGAATGAGAAGGGACCTGCAGAAACTTGAAGAATGGTCAGGGGTTTGACAGTTGAAATTCAATGCAAAGAAGTGCAAGATAATGCAACGGGGCACAAAAACCCTGGCACAATATATCAATTGGGGAGGATATAGCATGCACCAAATAGGATGCTGGGATGCATAGGCAGGGGCATCACCAGCAGGAAAAGGGAGGTCATAATTCCACTATACAAGACACTAGTGAGGCCCCACCTGGAGTACAGTGTACAGTTCTGGAGACCTTACCTACGTAAGGACATAGACAGGGTAGAGAAGGTTCAGAGGAGGGCAACAAAGATGGTACATGGATTGCATCACAAGTCCTATGAGGACAGGTTGAAGGAACGGAATATGTACTCCCTGGAGGAGAGGAGGGAGAGAGGGGATATGATAGAGACATACAAGTATCTTACAGGGAGGAACAGGGTGCAGGAATACACTATTTTTAAGTGAAAAAGATGTTCCAGGACTAGAGGGCATGGGATGAAGTTGGAGGGAGGACGATTCAGAGGAAACGTGGGAAGAATTTCTTCACAGAACAGGTGGTGGACAAGTAGAACACCCTGCCAGAGGAAGTGGTGGGGCTGAAACAATCACAGGATATAAGAATGCATGGCATAGACATAAAGGAATTCTGGAGGTCAGGGTAAGGGCAACAGACTTCTAGAAAAACATAAACTGAACTTACAAGCTCAAATGGGCAGACTGGGTGGGCCATAGCCCTTATCTGCCGACACTGTCTATGTATCTATGTATCTAAGAGAGTGGCAATAAAGAGCCTTCAAAGGATCAAGACTTAATATTTAAACAAGTGGACAGGGGAGGGGCAGTTGTCTTAATGAATAAAAGACTATATCGCAGTTATAGAGACAGCTTAACAATGATGAATTTTACCAAAAAAATTACACAGGATCTGACTAGAAATTTTAAATACAGCATAGATTAAATGCTGACAGATGCAGTCAATAAAAGTGACATTAATGATAAGACCAGACAATTCCTGACAATTAAGAACCCCATTTGCACTACATTTTATGTACTTCCCACAGTACAGTGAAGCCCACCAGGATGAAATGCAGTGTGGTAGGGTTACTGCATGTCAAAAGGGATTAACTCCTATTGAAACTGCATTGTTTACTGCAGTAACTCTACTGCAGAATTCTGCAGTGCTGCGCTTCATCCTGGTGGGCTTCACTGTACATAAAACATTAGAAAACCCTCCCGGATCATCAATAGTGAGCGGAATTGGCTCTAACTGAATTTACTAACTGAATCCCTTTCACACTACTGTGACTCATTCCAAAAGCCTTTAGTAGTAAAACTCCTCTCCTATGTTAGAGACACGAAGGAAGTATTAAACCTGATTGCAGATATTTCTGTAGATGAAGATATGTTTTTAATTACCATGGACATAGAATCATTATATTCTAACATTCCTCATGAGGGAGCATTGGATGTAGCCACTTTTTCCTTAATAGAGAACAAGATACAGAATGTCCACCCATAGAATTACTTGTTAAAATGTTGGAATTTGTATAAAAATGTAATTCCTTTGTATTTAACCATGAAATATTCATGAAAGTAAAAGGAACAGCTATGGGGGCAACTTGCGTACCCTCCGTAGCCAACCTTTATGTGGGAAAGTGGGAGGAACAAATAGTTTTTAACAGCAAGAGGAATGCTTTTCTACCACAGTTAACATTGTGAAAATGCTATATAGATGACGTCTTCGTCATTTGGGAATAGGAGTTAACAGAATTTCAGGAATTTTTAGAATTGTTTGCATCTTTCTGACCAGAATTTGAATTTCACATATCAAGGTAGTAAAGAAAAGATATTGCATTTAGACCTTAACCTGAGGAGAATACCAGAGGGCACTGTAGCAAGCAACATCTTTCGAAAGAAGGTGGATGGCAATACTTTACTCTTGGCGTCAAGTTGCCATCCACTTCACATAGCAACAAACATCCTGAAAGGGCAATTTTCCAGAATCAGGAGGAACTGTTTCTATGAACTGTACTGCTGAAGAGAGTTATGAAAAGGGAGCAGATGAATTAATGAATGGGTTACAGAAGAAGGGATACAGCACTCTGAAGATAAGCTAAGCCAGGGAGGAGGTCAATAGTATGACTAGAGACAGATTAACAGAGCTCAATATGTATACCCTAGAGCAAAGGAGGGAGAGAGAGAGAGAAGTGATATGATTGAAACATTCAAGCATCTTAAGGGCGTTAACAAGGTGAAAGAGTCTAACATGTTTCAATATAAGAAAAATAGCAAGACAAGAGGACACAGCATGAGATTAGAGGAGGCCGATTAAGGGGTAATGTGAGGAAGTTTTTCAAGAAAGAATGCTGGATGCATGGAACGCCTACCTCAGGAAGTGGAGGATATGAATATAGAAACATAGAAACATAGAAGTTGACAGCAGATAAGGACCGCAGCCCATCCAGTCTGCCCAGAATACAGTGTGCAGAGCTTCAAACAGGCATGGATAGACATAAGGGAGCAATATAGATGAGTATGAATAGATAGGCCATTGACAGAGCAAAGGCGATGGCACATTCATAAGGTAGAAAAAGAAATGGACAGACTGGATGGGCCTTGCGGTCCTTATCTACCGTCAACTTCTATGTTTCTATGTTTCTAAAGCAACAACAACAGAATACCAGGATGACAGATTTAACTTTGTCACAGTATATTCAGCACAAGCTGTACATTAAGAAAACATACTAAAAAAGCACTGGCATGTTTTGTCAACAGATGCAGGACTCAAAACAGCGAGTCAAATGCTGCCCCAAATGTGCTACAAATGAGCCCCAATTATAAAAGATCTACTAGTACATAGCCAATTTAAAATAAAAATCTTAAGACATGACTTAATCAGACACAAGGATGTTTTAAATCTAAAAAGTGTATTTACTGCAGTCATGTGTTAGTGGGCAAAGAGTTTAATAGTTGCAATGTAAATAAAATGCACCACATAGAAATATAGAAACATAGAATTTAACGGCAGATAAGGACCGCTTGGCCCACCTAGTCTCCCCATTTCCCTACCTAACGGATAAGCTGCAGATCCTAGTTAACCAACAGCCTACTTCCTCCTACCCCCCACTAGAATTGCCTTATGTCTGTCCCATGCATTCATGAATTCCCCCACTGTTTTTGACTCTACGACCTCCTCAGGAAGGCTGTTCCACGTATCCACAACCCTCTCTGTGAAGAAATACTTCCTCACATTACCTATGAGCTGTTCCCCCCTCTATCTTCAAATTGTGCCCCCTTGTTTTTGCACATCTCTTTTTCTGAAAGATGCTACCCTCTTGGACTTTGTTGATTCCCTTGAGGTATTTGAACGTTTCTATCATGTCCCCCCTCTCCCTCCTTTCCATGAGGCTATACATCTTTAGTTCCTTTAGTCTTTCTTCATATGTCTTCTGGTGCAGACCCTGCATCATTTTGGTTGCCCACCTCTGGACAGCCTCCACCCTGTCTATGTCTTTACAGAGATGGGGTCTCCAGAACTGTACACAGTACTCCAGATGTGGTCTTACCAACTGTCTGTACAGAGGGCCAACAACTTCCTGTTTTCTACTGATGATGCCTCTCCCTATGCATCCCAGTATCCCCCAGCCCTCTTTACTGCCTTCTCACATAGCTGGCCCACCTTTAGGTCATCTGATATGACTACCCCCAGGTCCCTTTCCATTTTTGTTGTTGTTAGTATCTCACCCCCCATTGTGTACTCTTCCCCTGGGTTTTTGTTTCCCAGGTGGATTACGTTGCACTTCTTTGCACTGAATTTAAGCTGCCATACATCTGACCATTCCTCCAACCTTGCCAAGTCTCTTTTCATCCTTTCCACCCCACCTTGTGTATCAACTCTGCTGCAGATCTTTGTGTCATCTGCAAAGAGACTTACTTTTCCTTCCAGTCCCGCTGCAATGTCGCTTATAAAGACATTGAAGAAGACCGGTCCTAATACTGAAACCTGTGCTACCCCACTAGTAACTCCCCTTTCTTCAGAGTGGACTTCATTTACTATTACTCTCTGTGTTCTATTCCCCAGCCAATTCTTTACCCAGGCTGTCATCTTGGGACCCACTCCTAGGCTGGCTAACTTGTATATTAATCTTTTGTGTGGGACTGTGTCAAATGCCTTGCTAAAGTCTAGGTAGGCCATGTCCACAGCCCCTCACTGATCTACTACTTTGGTCACCCAGTCAAAGAAATCTATCAGATTCATCTGGCATGACCTTCCTGCTGTGAATCCATGCTGCCTTGGATGGAGGAGGTAAGCAAGACTGTTCAGGACATTCAGTTCATAAATTTGTCAAAACATAACTTGCCACAGGCAGAAACAGACCTGTTGAAAAAAGGCCTCAGTTTTGCCCCAACTATACGCTTAGACAGGATTCAAACACTTATCGACCCGAATTTAAGCTATAGAAAATTGAACCTGCAAACTAACTTTAACAAGAAAAATACAGATCAAGCTGCAGGACACACAGGCAGTTCAATGGACAAGTTTAAACCTCCCTCCATTTTCTGTGCCCCATTTGTGCCGCTGTAACCACTTTTAAAGAGTTAGTGGAAAACGACCTGGAAAAAAATTTTTCTGAACCATAACCAAGATTTTTTAATAATGTAAACTGGGTCAGGAGTACCATCACCCCTATCCAGAGACCACCCAGTCCAATGCAACTGCCTCAAAGGATGCCGAGAACGAGGAGCACTTGGGTGACAGTGGGCTCAGGGAGGGTTAGAGCGGTCAGGCAGAGGCACATCCCAGATCCTATTCCACTCAAGAACTCATATGCCACACTGGCAAATGGGGACAACCAAATAGAGGTACCCAGAGAAGTGGAAGGAAAGGATTTGGAGGTTAGACAAGGAGGAGACCTCAGCGGGGAGAGCAGTGGACCCCAGAGGAGGAGGAAGTGAATCCTGGTGGGGGACTCCATCATAAGAGGGATCCAGCTAGGAACACAGGAGGGGGAGGACAGGGAGGTGAGGTGCCTACCAGGTGCCATGGCATGGAGGGATGGAAGGAAGATCCTGGGGATCACTGGGAAGGCAAGATGGGAGGGTGAGCTGGATGTCATTATCCACCTAGGTACTAATGACCTGGCAATTGGAGAGCCAGAGGAAGTTCAGGAAGAGTTCAGGAAAGTGGAGAGGGGTCTCAAGCAAGTAGCTACTTCTGTCACTTTTTCAGAAGTACTACCTGTGAGAGGCAAGGGAGAGCATAGGGGTACATGCATCAGGAACTTTAACTCATGGTTGAAGAACTGGTGCTGTGAGGAAGGGTTTGGATTCATTGGTGACTGGGGACCTATCTGGAGGGATGGAGGTTTGTTCAAGCCTGATGGCCTGCATCCATCCTGGAGAGGAATCCAAGCACTCCATGATAAGTTTAAATGCTACATTGACAAGCATTTAAACTAGCAAAGGGGGGTGGCAGACCAGCAAGGAGGGTACCTACTTGCTCACCCCCCACAGCTAGCAGTGAAACCAGTGAACTGGAGGAGTGGCTATCTCTACAAAGCAGTGTGCAAAAGATGGAGATTAGTGCCCAAGAGGTAGATAGGCAGAAAAGGGGCAAAATTCAACAGAAGGGCAGACAGCAAGGAGAACCAGGGATAAAGGACAACCAAGGAAGGGGCTGGAGTAGAACAGCAAAACAGTCTAGGGAGATCAAATCATGGAAAGCCATGTGTGCCAATGCCAGGAGCCTTAGCAACAAGATGGAAGATCTGGAGGCTGTCATGGTGCAGTCAGACCTGGATATTGTGGCCATCACTGAAACCTGGTGTAATGACAACCACGACTGGGAGATGGCCGTACCTGGCTACAACATATTCAGAAGAGACAGGGCAGGTAGGAAGGGAGGAGGAGTGGCACTGTATGTGAAAAATGACATAAGGGCCACAGAGATCCAGGAGGAACAAAATGGGGGAGAGATACAGTGGTTAAGCTGTAGAGGAAAATGGGGCCAGTCATCCACACAGTTGTGGTCTATAGACCACCAGCCCAGGAGGAAGAAACAGATAGGGAGCTGATGCTAGCCATTCAAATGATGGCAGACAAGGGTGAGGTAGTACTGGTTGGAGACTTCAATATTCCAGACGTGGACTGGAGCATCCCAGTAGCAGCATCAACTAGGAGCAGATTTATCCTGGACTCCCTTCAGGGTGCCTTACTCAAGCAATTGGTCATGGAACCAACTCGGCAGAAGGCAATACTGGACCTTGTGCTCACAAACAGGGACAGCGTGATGGGGTAACAGTGGGGAAGCACCTGGGGAACAGTGACCACCAGTCATTGTGGTTTGAAATCACAGAAACAGCAGAACCAAACCACACAAAAACACGTATCCTGGATTTCAGGGGGGCAGACTTTGGGAAAATGGGGAGATACTTGAAAGAGGCATTAAGGAGAATGGAGCAGGAATCAGGGGTTGAGGAACAGTGGGCAGTATTTAAAATGGGGATTACAAGAGCAACAGAATTATGCATTAAGCAGGTTAGCAAGAGGAAAAGGAAGAGGAGACCATTATGGTTTTCCAAAGAGGTAGCAAAGAAAGCGAAAGCCAAAAACATTGCATTCAGGCAATACAAAAAGACACAGGCAGAAGGGGATAGAGAGAAGTACCAGGAGAAGCAAAGGGAGGCAGGGAGGTCAGTAAGGGAAGCCAAAGCTCAGACAGAAGAACACATTGCAAAATCAGTGGGTAGATGGGACAAAACCTTTTACAGGTACATAAGTGAAAAAAGAAAGGCAAATGGAGGGATAGTGAGACTGAAGGAGGAGGAGGAGATGGGGCCGTGTGAGGATGACAACAGTAAAGCTGACATATTGAACAGGTATTTCTGCTCAGTCTTTACTGAGGAAGAGGAGGGTAATGGGTCTGAAGGGAGTACAAGGGGTGAGAATGGTGCAGAAATGGACATAAGTCCCTTTACACGAGAAGGGGTCCTGAAGGAACTGGAAGTAATAAGAGTTGATAAAGCAATGGGGCCAGATGGGGTGCACCACAGGGTCCTTAAAGAACTAGGAGAGGTCGTGGCTGAACCTCTGGCTATCCTGTTTAGCCGATCACTGGAAACAGGGAGGTACCCAAAGACTGGAGGACAGCAGATGTAGTCCCCTTATACAAAAGTGGGAACAAAGAGGAAGCGGGGAACTACAGACCAGTCAGCCTCACCTCGGTAGTGGGGAAGATCATGGAAGCACTACTGAAGGAGAGATTGGTGGAACATCTGGTTTTCAATGGACTACAGGACCCAAGGCAGCATGGTTTCACCAGGGGGAGGTCATGTCAGACCAACCTCGTTGAATTTTTTGACTGGGTGACTAGGGAGGTGGATCAGAGGAGGGCAGTGGACATGGCCTATCTGGACTTTTGCAAGGCCTTTGACACTGTGCCACATAGAAGACTAGTATACAAACTGGGGAATATGGGTGTGGGCAGGACAGTAGTGTGGTGGGTAGGTAACTGGGTGGGTGGCAGAAGACAGAGGGTGGTGGTAAATGGCTGTCACTCCACAGAGGGAAGAGTGACCAGTGGGGTACCACAGGGATCAGTGCTGGGACCGGTCCTATTCAACATCTTCATCAGTGATATTGCACAGGATCTAGAAGGCAGAATTTCACTGTTCGCTGATGACACAAAGCTCTGTAACAGAGTAGACACACCAGAGGGTGTAGACAGAATGAGAAGGACCTGCAGAAACTTGAAGAATGGTCAGGGTTTGGCAGTTGAAATTCAATGCAAAGAAGTGCAAGATAATGCATATGGGGCACAAAAACCCTGGCACAATATATCAATTGGGGGGGAGGATATAGCATGCACCAAGCATGAAAGAGGTCTTGGGGTCATCATCTCTGATGACCTCAAGGTAGGGAAACAGTGTGACAAGGTAGCAGGTAAAGCAAATAGGATGCTGGGATGCATAGGCAGGGGCATCACCCGCAGGAAAAGGGAGGTCATAATTCCACTATACAAGACACTAGTGAGGCCCCACCTGGAGTACAGTGTACAGTTCTGGAGACCTTACCTACATAAGGACATAGACGGGGTAGAGAAGGATCAGAGGAGGGCAACAAAGATGGTACATGGATTGCATCACAAGTCCTATGAGGACAGGTTGAAAGAACGGAATATGTACTCCCTGGAGGAGAGGAGGGAGAGAGGGGGTATGATAGAGACATACAAGTATCTTACAGGGAGGAACAGGGTGCAGGAATACACTATTTTTAAGTAAAAAGATGTTCCAGGACTAGAGGGCATGGGATGAAGTTGGAGGGAGGATGATTCAGAGGAAACGTGAGGAAGAATTTCTTCACAGAACGAGTGGAGGACAAGTGGAACACCCTGCCAGAGGAAGTGATGGGGGCTGAAACAATCACAGGATATAAGAATGCATGGCATAGACATAAAGGAATTCTGGAGGTCAGGGGTAAGGGGCAACAGACTTCTAGGAAAACATAAACTGAACTTACAAGCTCAAATGGGCAGACTGGGTGGGCCATAGGCCCTTATCTGCCGACACTGTCTCTGTATCTATGTATCTAAGAGAGTGGCAATAAAGATCCTTTAAAAGGATCAAGACTTAATATTTAAACAAGTGGACAGGGGAGGGGCAGTTGTCTTAATGAATAAAAGACTATATCGCAGTTATAGAGACAGCTTAACAATGATGAATTTTACCAAACAAATTACACAGGATCTGACTAGAAATTTTAAATACAGCATAGATTAAATGCTGACAGATGCAGTCAATAAAAGTGACATTGATGATAAGACCAGACAATTCCTGACAACTAAGAACCCCATTTGCGCTACATTTTATGTACTTCCCACAGTACAGTGAAGCCCACCAGGATGAAACGCAGTGTGGTAGGGTTACTGCATGTCAAAAGGGATTAACTCCTATTGAAACTGCATTGTTTACTGCAGTAACTCTACTGCAGAATTCTGCAGTGCTGCGCTTCATCCTGGTGGGCTTCACTGTACATAAAACATTAGAAAACCCTCCCGGATCATCAATAGTGAGCGGAATTGGCTCTAACTGAATTTACTAACTGAATCCCTTTCACAGTACTGTGACTCATTCCAAAAGCCTTTAGTAGTAAAACTCCTCTCCTATGTTAGAGACACGAAGGAAGTATTAAACCTGATTGCAGATATTTCTGTAGATGAAGATATGTTTTTAATTACCATGGACATAGAATCATTATATTCTAACATTCCTCACGAGGGAGCATTGGATGTAGCCACATTTTTCCTTAATAGAGAACAAGATACAGAATGTCCACCCATAGAATTACTTGTTAAAATGTTGGAATTTGTATAAAAATGTAATTCCTTTGTATTTAACCATGAAATATTCATGCAAGTAAAAGGAACAGCTATGGGGGCAACATGAGCACCCTCCGTAGCCAACCTTTATGTGGGAAAGTGGGAGGAACAAATAGTTTTTAACAACAAGAGGAATGCTTTTCTACCACAGTTAATATTGTGAAAATGCTATATAGATGACGTCTTGGTCATTTGGGAATAGGAGTTAACAAAATTTCAGGAATTTTTAGAATTATTTGCATCTTTCTGACCAGAATTTGAAATTCACATATCAAGGTAGTAAAGAAAAGATATTGCATTTAGACCTTAAACTGAGGAGAATACCAGAGGGCACTGTAGCAAGCAACATCTTTCGAAAAAAGGTGGATGTCAATACTTTACTCTTGGCGTCAAGTTGCCATCCACCTCACATAGCAACAAACATCCTGAAAGGGCAATTTTCCAGAATCAGGAGGAACTGTTTCTATGAACTGTACTGCTGAAGAGAGTTATGGAAAGGGAGCAGATGAATTAATGAACAGGTTACAGCAGAAGGGATACAGCACTCTGAAGATAAGCTAAGCCAGGGGGAGGTCAATAGTATGACTAGAGACAGATTAACGGAGCTCAATATGTATACCCTAGAGCATAGGAGGGAGAGAGGTGATATGATTGAAACATTCAGACACCTTAAGGGCATTAACAAGGTGAAAGAGTCTAACATGTTTCAGTATAAGAAAAATAGCAGGACAAGAGGACACAGCATGAGATTAGAGGGAGGCCGATTAAGGGGTAATGTGAGGAAGTTTTTTTTCACAGAAGGAATGGTGGATGCATGGAACGGCCTACCTCAGGAAGTGGAGGATATGAATACAGTGCAGAGCTTCAAACAGGCATGGGATAGGCATAAGGGAGCAATATAGATGAGTATGAATAGATAGGCCATTGACAGAGCAAAGGCCGATGGCACATCCATAAGGTAGGAAAAGAAAGCTTGGCAGGGGGCCAAGTGAAACGTCAGTCTGTGTAGTGTGCACCTTTATTTGGTCTTTAATAAATGTGAATTTTTTATCTATTGGACATTTTCTAAGTATGCTGTGCGGGTGCTTGGACTTATCTCGATTTAAGTTTGGTGTGATTTTCGACAGCACCGCACATATCCTGGTGCTTCTTATTTTTCATGAGTTTCTACAGAAAAAGAAATGGGCAGACTGGATGGGCCTTGCGGTGCTTATCTACCGTCAACTTCTATGTTTCTATGTTTCTAAGGCAACAACAGAATACCAGGATGACAGATTTAACTTTGTCACAGTATATTCAGCACAAGCTGTACATTTAGAAAACATACTAAAAAAAGCACTGGCATGTTTTGTCAACAGATGCAGGACTCAAAACAGCGAGTCAAATGCTGCCCCAAATGTGCTACAAATGAGCGCCAATTATAAAAGATCTACTAGTACATAGCCAATTTAAAATAAAAATCTTATGACATGGCTTAATCAGACACAAGGATGTTTTAAATGTAAAAAGTGTATTTACTGCAGTCATGTGTTAGTGGGCAAAGAGTTTAATAGTTGCAATGTAAATAAAATGCACCACATAGAAATACAGAAACATAGAATTTGACGGCAGATAAGGACCGCTTAGCCCACCTAGTCTGCCGATTTCCCTACCTAATGGATAAGCTGCAGATCCTAGTTAACCAACAGCCTACTTCCCCCTACCCCCCACTAGAATTGCCTTATGTCTGTCCCATGCATTCTTGAATTCTCCCACTGTTTTTGACTCTACGACCTCCTCAGGAATACTGTTCCACGTATCCACAACCCTCTCTGTGAAGAAATACTTCCTCACATTACCTATGAGCCGTTCCCCCCTCTATCTTCAAATTGTGCCCCCTTGTTTTTGCACCTCTTTTTTTCTGAAAGATGCTATCCTCTTGGACTTTGTTGATTCCCTTGAGGTATTTGAAAGTTTCTATCATGTCCCCCCTCTCCCTCCTTTCCATGAGGCTATACATCTTTAGTTCCTTTAGTCTTTCTTCATGTCTTCTGGTGCAGACCCTGCATCATTTTGGTTGCCCTCCTCTGGACAGCCTCCACCCTGTCTATGTCTTTACAGAGATGGGGTCTCCAGAACTGTACACAGTATTCCAGATGTGGTCTTACCAACTGTCTGTACAGAGGGCCAACAACTTCCTGTTTTCTACTGATGATGCCTCTCCCTATGCATCCCAGTATCCCCCAGCCCTCTTTACTGCCTTCTCACATTACTGGCCCACCTTTAGGTCATCTGATATGACTACCCCCAGGTCCCTTTCCATTTTTCTTTGTTGTCAGTATCTCACCCCCCATTGTGTACTCTTCCCCTGGGTTTTTGTTTCCCAGGTGGATTACTTTGTACTTCTTTGCATTGAATTTAAGCTGCCATACATCTGACCATTCCTCCAACCTTGCCAAGTCTCTTTTCATCCTCTCCACCCCACCTTGTGTATCAACTCTGTTGCAAATCTTTGTGTCATCTGCAAAGAGACATACTTTCCCTTCCAGTCCCTCTGCAATGTCACTTATAAAGACATTAAAAAGGACCGTCCTAATACTGAAACCTCTGCTACCCCACTAGTAACCCTCCTTTCTTCACTGTGGACTCCATTTACTATTACCCACTCTGTCCTGTTGTCCAACCAGTGTTTTACCCAGGCTACCACCCTGGGACCCACTCCCAGGCTGGCTAATTTGTTTATTAATTTTTTGTGCGGGACTGTGTCAAATGCCTTGCTAAAGTCTAGGTAGGCCATGTCCACAGCCCCTCCCTGGTCTACTGCTTTGGCCACCCTGTCGAAGAAATCAATTAGATTTGTCTGACATGACCTTCCCACTGCGAATCCATGCTGCCTTGGGTCCTGTGCCCCAGTGGCCTCTAGGTAGTCAACAATTCTTTCCTTCAGAAGTGATTCCATCATTTCCCTACCACTGAGGTCAAATTGGCAGACAGGGCCAGATCAAGCCTTAGGGGGGCCTGGGACACTCACAACTTGGGTGGCCATGTAAAACGCCCAACTTTTCATAGCAAAATGTTTTATTTTGCGCAACATTTACTGAGCACATTGTTTATTAACCATAACAACCACCGTATGGGGAGACTACCCCCATTATTCACAGGAGAAAAAAGTAACTTGAAGTACAGCACCCTGTCATGTTGTCATAGTCTGTAATGTTATATTTATTGTATTGTACAAGACATGAAGGCCACCAGGCTCCAGATGCTCTGGGGGTCTAGATGCTCTGTGGTGAGTTTTGCGGCTTTTATTGAAGTCGCTCTCCTCTAGACCGTGTTCAGAAAAGCAAAGTAATCTTTAAGTAACCTCTTTAATCACAAGTTTATTTTAAGGAAATAAATTAAACAAAATTAAACAGTGCTTTACTAAGAGGTATGCATCCTACTCTAAACAACAGTAAGTTACTGTATGTACCCATTGTACAGAAGTGTGCAGTTCCAATGTACAAATGCTATGACTCCAAATAAACAGACTGATGTCATACCTTTATCTGCTCATGGGATATCAAAGGAATGATTAATTCAATTTATGTCAGAGTTAGAGGATCCATGCATGTATACACACACCCACATCCCTTTATCTCTTCTTTGAACAAGGTCAGATCAATTATCTCAGCGTAAAAATAAAATACAGATATCAACTTTCTAAGCCACTTACTTAACTCAAGCTGTCTGCTGTTGCTTGGAGCTCCCTTTGAAACTCCTTTGTTTAGCAGCAGCAGGCAGTTTAGAACAGTGCATTGATTAATCATGCTGCTATCGATAGAGTGGCCATGGCATACAGATAGCGAGTGCAGGTGCTGCCGCTGGCAAAGTGCACGCTGAGCCTCAAAAACCGCCAAGAAAGAGTGGTTTAAAAAATGCTGCCCAGATGGATTGTATGCAAAGCTCCTGGTCCTGGCGCCGCTCCTCGTATTATGCAGCGGCAGCCAGGTCTAGTGCCCAACTTGCACCCAGTCAGGTCAGTCCCAGACTCAACAAATGGAAAACCTGTCAGTATCCTAAGGAGGTAGATCACGGTGCTGCATAGTTAGCCTTCTTCACTCCTTGTGCCACACAGTGCCAGTTTGTTTTTAGCAAGTCACCTGACCCTAGCTGCAGGCTGCAAATAACGGAGGAGGAAGGTGGGGGAATGAGAGAAATCCTCTGCAATGTTGGCTTGCCGGGGCTATCTGAGCAGGAGGGTCCGGGGCTTGTGTTTTGTTTTTTTAATTAAAGAAAGCCTCTCCAAAGTCATTTTTTGTTTGTTTTGTTTTATGGAGCAAGCTCTGGGTTGATTCACGCTTGACTCATGGGGAGGGCATGATTTATTACAAATCCTTACCATACTGTACCACCTGAGGGAAGGGAGCAGAGAAATCTGCAATGTAGGCTTGCCGGGAGCCTATCTGTGGCAGGGGCTTGTGTGTTTTTTTTGATTTAACAAATGTGCTTCTTCGAATCACGCTGCTTTCTGGCGTTTTTAAGGAGCAAGCTGCTGGGGGCCTATGGGGAGGTTGACTCGCGCTTAACTGCTTTTCACGCAGTGAGTGGGAGGACATGATTTACAAACCACCAGTCCACCTACTAAAAGTGTCTCTACTTCCGACTACTGGGGGTGCAGTCTATGGCAGGGGCCTGGGGGCATTTGCCCCATTTGTCCCCATAATCCAGCCCTATTGGTGCAGGTCTGTAGTTTCCTGCCTCTGTCTTGCTCCTCCCACTGTTGGTGAAGGGGAATCACATCCTCCCTCCTCCAGTCCTCAGGTACCACACCATCCTCTCATGATTTATTAAAAAGGGTAGTCAGTGGTGTTACTAGTTCTTCCCTTAGTTCTTTTAGAATTCTGGGGTGAATCCCATCAGGCCTCATTGCTTTATCCACCTTCAGTTTTAAGAGTTCTTTCAGAACACTTTCATCTGTGAAAGGACTAATATCAACCCCCCTATCCAGAGTGCTTCTGTTGACTGGATTAGGTATTTCCCCCTGCTTTTCCATTGTGAATACTGAGCAGAAGTATTCTTTCAGTATCCCTGCTTTTTCACTGTCGCTCTCTGCCCAGCCACCTTTCTCTTTGTTCAGCCTCAGTATCACTGCCTTAGTCTTTCTTTGCTCTCTAATGTACCTATAAAAGGTTTTATCTCCCTTCTTAACCGAGTTGGCTATCTTTTCCTCGGTTTGGGCCTTTGCTATCCTGACTGTCTTACCCGCTTCCTTCTGCTTTAACTGGTACAGTTCTCTGTCCTGCTCCTTCTGTGTTTCCTTATACTTCCTGAATGCTATCTTTTGCTCCCTTAACTTCCTCACCACTTCTTTTGAGAACCATAGTGTTTTTTTCTTTCATTTTGATTTGTTTATTTGCTTCACACAAAGGCTTGTTGCCTCTGTGATGGCGGTTTTGATGTTTCCCCATTGTTGCTCCATCTCACTTTCTTGCCTATTTGCTAGTGCTTTTCTGAGGCACTCTCCCATTTTGACAAAATCAGCCCTCCAGAAGTCCAGTACCTTCACTTTTGTGTGGCTTGACTCTACAGTTAAGTTTATCGTGAACCACACTGTTTGGTGGTCGCTTGTTCCCAGATGGCTACCCACTTCAAGATCAGAGATCCTCTCTCCATCCCCATTTGAGAGTACGAGGTCTAAGATTGCTCTCTCCCGAGTTGGTTCCAAAACTAGCTGTCTGAGGCATGATCCCTGTAGGGCATTGAGAATGGCCCTGGTCTTGGATGTGGCTGCAGCAAAGGTGCTCCAGTCAACATATGGCATATTCAGGTCCCCCATCAGCACTATCTCCCCTTTCTCTGCCATCCCAAGGATGCCTTCTATGATTTCCTTGTCCATTTCCTCCCCCTGAGACATGGGTCTGTATACAACCCCTGTGTGGATTGTGGAGCCATTTCCAGTTTCCAGAGTGACCCACAGTGCCTCCTTTGCTCCCTGTTTACACTTTAGTTTCGTTGCTTTGATACCTTCCCCTACATAGAGAGCTACTCCTCCTCCTCTTCTTCCCTCTCTGTCCCTCCTGTAGATTGTGTACCTGGGTATGTTGACATCCCAGTCATGGTTCTCTGTGTACTATGTTTCTGTGACTGCCACAATATCCAGGCATGCCTCTTCCATCAAGGCCACCATTTCAGGGAGATTTTTACCTAGACTATGGGCATTGGTACTCATTACCCTCCATTTTTTTATGGCTTTATTTCATTTTGCCCCATCCTTGTCCCTACTGCCTTTGTCTTTTTCTCCATTTACCCCTGCCCTTCTCCCTATTGACTGGTCTATTTTGGTTTTTACCTCACTAATTACCCTGATTTTTTGGGGGCTAGGATTTCCCTTCTCCTCTTCAGTGTCTCCCCCCTTGGCTAGTTTAAATGCTTGCCACTGAAGCATTTAAACCTATCACCTAGGATCCTGGTTCCCCTCCAGGATAGATGCAGACCATTGCACCTGTATAGGCCTGCATCCCTCCAGGTGGAGCCCCAGTCCCCAATGAAGCCAAATCCCTGAGCTCTGCACCAGCTTTTCAACCAGTCATTGAATCCCATGGTGTGGAGTGCTCTAGCCTCATCCATGCCATAGACAGGTAGCACTTCCGAGAAAGTTACCATGTGTGCTACTTGTCTAAGTCCCCTCCCCAACTCCACAAACTCCTGTTGCACTGCTCTGATCCCATTCTCAGCCAGGTCATTCATCCCTAGGTGGATAATGACATCCTGCTCCCTCCCCCTTGCTGCTGCTCCCACGATCCTGAGGATTCATTTCCTGTCCCTCCAAGCCATGGTGCTGGACAGGCATCTTACCTCCCTTTCCCTTCCCCCCCAGTTCTACCCCTCTAACAACTGAGTCCACCACCAGGAGTTGTTTCCTTCCTCTGTGGGGTCCTGGGCCACCCTCCTGTGGGTCTCCATTGTGGAGGTTCCCAGCATCCTCCTTGGTCTCCACTGCAGATGCCTCCATAGAGGAACCATGCTTCACCAGAGTTGCGAATGAATTGTGCAGAGGCACAACTGGAGGGATACGCCTCTGTTCCACTACCCTCACCCTCCCTGAGCCCACTGTGGTCCAACCACTACTCATTCTTGGGAACCTCTGAGGTAGTGGTGGTGGTCTGGGTGGTCCCTGGGTGGGGAAGCAGGTTTCCCAAATCCTTGCCAGGTCAGCATGGAGACGAGCAACCTCCTCCCGCAGACCAGAGAGGTACCTGCAAATAGGGCAGCAACCCAGTCTCCAGAATGTCTCCTGGAAGACTGCTGCTCCACAGCCAATGCATTGCACCACTCCCCACATGTCTGTGTCCTTTCCAGTTAGATGCTTTTTGGTTTTTTGTTCTTGTTTTAGTGTATGCAAGCTTGTGAGTGTCTCTACCCCCTATTCGGTGTGCTATGCCTTTAAGGATATGAACAGGTGTATGTTGTTAGCAGTTTTGAGGAAGTGTTGTTAAAGCCCCTGCTATTAAGGAAGTTATGCACTTGGGGCAGGTGGGGTGAGGGGAAGGATGGGTGGGAGTAAACCTGTGCCGTCCAGAAACAATCACCTACAACTCTTACCCTCAACCCCGGAGAGTGCCTTTCTTCCTTTCAGACACCTATTTCACAAAGGCTAAGTAACAGGTCTAGTCACAACTAACTGCAAATATATCCCAGCTACAGTTCCTCCCTGGAAAATTAAAGTTAAAACTAAGAAAAGTCCACCCCAAAAACAGAATCAATACAAGATACTTACACAGGTCCAAAAAGTAATAATTCAGTTCACTGTAGCCTAGAAAATAACTTCTTTGATTCAAGGAAGCTGTGGCTGCTTTCTCACTCTCCCTGTCTCAGTCTCATCAGAAGACAGTGCATTACATGCAGTACTGAGGGGATCATCTATTTGTCGATTTGCTTCTGTAAAGCATTTTATATAGGAAAACCAAAAAGGAGCTTCAAAGTTCACCTGGGTGAGCATTTAAGAGCGATCTCCAATAAAGATGGCTCCTACGCTACAGCTGCCCATGCTATAGGGGCAACAGGAGATGAGATACATACTTTCAAATTCATTGCAATAGACAGGGTGAGTCACAACTCTAGGGGAGGGGATTATGAGAATTTAATGCTAACTAGAGAAAATTTCTGGATCCTGATATTAAAAGCTAAACAATAAACCAGGACTAAATACAAGTCTTGATGTGAGACCTTGCTTGAAAAAAAAAACACTGATAAAAGAATAGGATTCCTTAATATCTAAGTGTACAGTGTATGCTTTTATGAACATGCTATGAAATATGCACTAGTCTAAATACAGCAAATAAGCTATATAACAGAATGTCACATTGAAAGCATTTTTTATAGGCCAGCCCGCTGGCACAGGGGCAAGGTGCTGACCTGCGGTGCCAACGACCCAGGTTTGGGAACGGACCCAGGTTGCCAGAGGGCCAGCCGGGAAAGAAGAATTGAGCACCCCACAGGTGTTCTCCTTCTCCAGAGGGGAGGGTGGGTAGTGCATCCGGTGCACTATGGACACCTGGTGGAGGCCAGATGCACCACAGCACCAACGCCAGAACGTTGGGTAGTGGGGCAGATGCTGGTCATCATTGTATGTCCCAGTCCCTGTATTACAGGAAAAATCTTTGTAGCTGGCCACCTCTGTGAAGCCAGCCTCTGGCTTCAATTAGCCTCCTGGATGGCTCTCCCAGTTAGTTACTGGTATCGCGGCACTATACGGGGCCGGTGCTGTGGCCCCAGCCAGGGGTTTCACAGAAGAGTGCAGGCATTATTGGAGGTGGGAGTGCAGAGGTCCATGACGGGGCAGATGATCGGCAGCCAACTGCAAGGTGGGAGCATTTTTTATTGAAAATGGATATAATAAGCATCTTTTTTGACCTAGTTAATTGCTGCTTTATAATTCATTGAAGAAATGTACTAAGAATTAATTTTAACATATATAATCTTTACCTACACCCCTCTTTCTCCTTTCCTCCACCTCCCCAACACCACAACCATCTTTAATGTCCCCCCCCCTTTTTGCTATTTATACTATTTATATATTTTCAAAGATATGAGTTTGTATGTTTGCTTGCAATTGAATTATTTTTATTTTAAACAAGGGCTATGTCACTTTAGGTGTTGCTTGGATTTCTTAGATTCAATTAAGATTTGAAAAAGGGTTTTAACCAATGTGGGAAGAATAAGGTTATGATGTCATCAGGTCACATGCGATTTTTTTGTATTTAAGTGTATACATTTTTAAGTACTTAGCCTTTGAGAAAGGACCACAGTGGGTCTGAAACACATCAGGCAGGATGTGTGCTTTGCAATAAAGGCATGAACTTTTAAACTTATTTAAGTTTCTGGCATACCTCTATTGAGGTTGGTGTGTACCTGAATTCTGTGGTGAGTGCATTGTTAGGCACCAGGCATATGCCAAGTGCTTTCAACCACCTGAGACAGCCATATTTCAGCACACCAGGACACCTTGAAGGGTGTTATTCCACTTATAAGATAGGTCATAAATTGGCGGCCTGGCAGCAGCCAAGATGGCTATGTGAACCCTCAGCTCTGCCCCACCCTGGCATTATCTCTCCTCATCCAAGACACCCATGTAGATTTATTAGAAACCAACAACTATTTGCTGCATCTTAAATTGTTGATAACATCAGTGTTTTTTATTTTCTTACCAGGTGGCTGCTTTGGACTACTCTCACTGTTTGTTCCTCGCCACAGCTTACAGCCTGTAAGAGACTCCAACGCCATCCAGCAGTAACAGCACCATGTCATCAGTGATCCCTCTGGTGTCTGGCATGCAGTAGATCATGGCTTTGTTGACACAGATCCTAAGGGACGCAACAGATTTGAAGTGTCCGCCTCACAGACTGCACAGGATCTGCAAGAACTGAATGTTTGAGTAGTCACCACAGAAAACTGCCTGGTACCTACTGAGTCAGCATATGAAAATCTACAGGACATACTCTGACAGCAGGCCTCAACTATTCAGTACCTATTAAGCAAGACTGATGAGCTGGAGAACTGGGCCCCACAAAACAATGTAGAGTTCACCGGGTTCCTGATGGGGGCAGAAGAGCAGGACATACACCGTTTTTGCAAAAAGTTATGCAAGACCTATTGCATGCCCAGATTGCCCACAAATCATGTTTTGAGCATGCACATTGGTCCTTGGTGCCAAGACCTTCACCTGGGACCAAACCTAGATCGATCTTAGCAAAACAGTTATTGTACTTGGTCAAAGAAAATATTTTGAGGTTGGCAAGGATTCGGGCCCTTTGTCATGGAAGGGCCTCCCAATCAGCTTATTTCAAGACTTTTTCCCTGAGCTCTCTCAGAAGCAAAGAGTATTCACATTTGCCCATAAGCAACTCACACAAATGGGGCTTAAATTTAGTATGTGGTACCTAGCCTGTCTTAGAATATTAGTGAATGGGGTTCATCAGCGTTGCAACACCCTAGAATCTGCAGTGGCCTTTATTGCTCAGCTCCAAAACTGCAAACCTCTAACTGTGCAGCAAACTGGTCCCACAGTCTCTGAGGACCAGCAACCAACCCCTATAAATATGGTAGCTCCCCTTCCTGAACCACAACAAGCCCACAGTATTCCTTATGGCCCATCTCAACATCCGACCCCAGGTGAGAATTGGTTGGTGCAAAGGCGGGGCAGTGGCCAGAGACGAAACTGACAGCTAAAGAATAGGTTACACTCACCTCTGTGCCAGAGGTCCCAAAGCCATAGCAGAAGCTTCCAGTCTCCTGCATCACTGGCAGGCAGAGTGGGGCTTCCCACCATGCCATACAAATATCAGGCTCTTAAACTGCCATCTCCCTCCTGACAGTGCTGTACCTGCCTTTCATCACCATCCAGCAGATCAACAAAGACAGCTGCCCTGAGCCCCACAAAGTCCTGAGTGGTGATGGCTGCAAGCACCCTGCTCCCTGAAGGTGTTTTCTGAGGTTTGGATGATGGAACTCACTCACTGCGCAAACCTCTGCCACTGAATGCCGGTCATGGCTGATGCTGTTGATCTCATTAATAAGGTATTGTTTTCTTACCATGAGCAAATGTTTGATGCAATCCCACTCGGGGCTTTTTGAGTCTCTTCTGGACAGTTCCCACTGCCTTTTAGTGACACCTCATTGTTGTTTGTTTATGGTGAGCATAGTGGGCCCTGGTGGAATTCGAGTGGCAGAGTTCACTGAGCTGCAACACTTGCCAAGCCACGGTTGTACCTCACCCCTTTCTGTGTTCAGAATGGACCAGCTGAATGTTTGTTGCAATATCTTTTTGCTGCGTCCAAGTGATGTTGAAATCTGTCTTACACTTTCTTGTTTAATAGGTTGTTGTTGGATTTTATGTGGGTTAAATGTTCTCTGGTTAAGATTAGGTACATTAAACATATTCTAATTGCAAATGGGGTATCACTGGGCCTATGCCTATGGGGTATCACTGTCACTATTGCTGTGCTGTAGCTGGTAACCTGAGGAGTGCTGTTATTGGATAGACCCACTCCCCCATCTTTCTGTTTCTCTTCTAAACACTGGACCCCCAGTACAGATCTATTGCTGAACACATAAAGGAGTACTTTGTGGGCTCTGGAGTCATACTGAATATCAAACTGAACATAGGTTCCTTCTCCTGAGAGCACATTTGCTCCTGTTTTTTTTTTCCTGACAGAATGCAGTGATGCAGACCCCTTCCCCCCTCTTTTTTGTTCTGGATTAGCAGCAGTGTAAATATGATTTCTCCCCCATCATTTTCCCCTTTTCATTCCTCCAGAACCTCTGTACCCTCTGATCCTCACATCTGGCTCTGGGCAAAGGTAGCATGAGTGGTCATACAGATCAATACAACATCTCTTGGAATTAGAATGATCAGGGAGAGTAGATTGCCCTCATGATGAAAGACCAATGCTTCACGTGGGTAGTCCATCTAGCACCACATTCCATTTTTTTAGGGTACATCCCCCATCATGCTGATGATCTCTGGAGGTAAAACAGGTACTGGCAACATGGTAACCTGCTACTGGATGCCGAAGGAGGCAGTGGAATGAGTACAGAGTGAAGGTAACATGCAGATGAATAGAGAGGAGCTCCCATTCTAATTCTCTCATCCTGCTAACCCTACTGCTGTTTTCCTTTCCCTCATTCAAGGGGAGCCTTTAGGAGGGTCCACCCCCTTTGCTGAACCACACTTAAGTATCTCATCACACAGATCTTCTTTCAGTTATTCCCCTTCATCCTTGAGCAATCCTCTCATGAAGTATGTTCTCTGGAGTTGGACTGGTGGAACATTTACCTCCCCTCCTCAGGAAGATCCTTTGGACCAGGCATAGTGCAACCTGAATGAGTTTCCAGGGCATGGCCCTCCTCTTATCTCTGATGCCATTACCTACCCCTTGCTCCCACATTTCCTGTTATTTTGGTTAAGTGGTTCATATGGATGTTTTAAAAATGGTTATTTTCTTTATCTTTGTGTATGTAAAGAAAGAGTTTTCACTGTGGGGGGGACTAACAGTTTTTCTACGTACTTAGGTTATTAGCTTCACATGCACTCCTTGGATATCTCAGCAGAACTTGATCTTCAACTTCTAGGACCTTACCATTAGACCCTAGCACTTCAAGGGGTCCAAGTGCTCTTGGCAGCATCCACACCCCAGGATGGAGAGTATTGATGCCTTGGGTGGCTCCCTTCACCCAACAAATAACACATTTTGTGATCCAAATGCTTTTTTCTCATCAGCGGCCTTGCTCACCCTGCCCTCAAATGCACACCTGATACCCATAAGGCTGGGCAGGGTCAACAGATGGATACCTATCTTTTTAGCTCTTCTGGGCTTTTTTTATTGATTATGTTGCTCTACATACTTCTGGTTCAATGTTCCCTAACTGTGTTATATCACAGGCATGACATAGGCTTGTTTGTTACTGTTCTAAGTACTTATAAAATGACAGTATTTAGTTGGGGATATACTCCCCATTGCTGGTTGAGATAGTACAAATTCAGGCAGTATGTTCCCTGGAGGGTGGGGGTCCTTAGCTTTCCTATACCATTCCCTTATGTCGTCCACATATGGCTGACATCAACTGAATAACATGGAATGTCCAAGGTTTAAATTAGCCCACTAAAATCTTATCTCATCTGAAAAAATTAAAAACTCATGCGGCTCTCTTACAAGAGAACAAACTAATTTCTGCTGAGGCTCTGAAACTAATCAAAGAATTGTTGGGTTTAGAAGCCCATAGTTGTGCACCCACATTTAAGGGGTTGGGGTCTCAATTCTCATATATAAATATTTAAAATAGCAAATTACTGATCAGCTTTCTGATGATCCAGGCAGATGGAGTCTGCTGTGGGTGTCCACCCCAGAAGGCCCACTGCTCTTTGATTCTCTTTACAGATCCAGCACAGATGATGACTCCTTGTTCTTGACTCTCACACAGGCGGTTATGGAAATCACAGAAGGTGGGGTTCCCTGCCTATTATTTTTATTTATTTAAAATTTTGGCAACCAGGAAAGGTGCACTGAGTCAAGGCTCATTTCCAGATGCAACCTGTTGGTGAGGGGAATGGGAGAACAGACATAAAAGAATTACAAACATGCAAAGTGCAAAAACACAAAGTACAAAGTGCAAAATATATAGGCAGTCCAAGTGAGGAGATTAAGTAAGAAGCACCACATGAAATAACAACTGTATGGAGCTTTACGTGGAATACAATGAACAGAGCACAGATTCAATACATGGATACACTGACCAATGTGAGCTACCATGCATAGATTAAGCAGTGCACTTAATTGAGAGTGTACTGAGGGTCTGGAGCAAAGTTACTCCTGGAATTAGGTAACTGGGTCAATGCCCTCCCAGGGGATGGAGGAGGAGCTTAGCTGTCATGGCAACCTGCTAGGCTACAGGCAGTAGGTCCTGCATGCCTTCCTCTCTAAGTGTCTTAACACACACCGGCAACCCCAAACAGAACGCTAATGCAAGGAGCTGTATAGAAGCAACAAAAAACACTATTTTTTCCCAAGTAGCTGAAAATATTGAAAAAAAGAATGTTAAAAGCTTTTCGAAACTTTGGGCTGAACATGATGCCTAGAAAGCTGCAAAATGGACAAATCAACCAAGAACCTCCAAAGGTATCAACAAATCTATAAAACAAATTGAAATGCAAACTAGAATGAAAGTCAATAAATTCAAAAATAAAATAAAGGAGGCATCAAATGTATTATCACCCAACACAAGCAGAGAGAGCCCGAACAAGGGGCCCAGTTCTCCAAGCACCCCTACGCATGTCGTAAGTTGCGACATAGGAGGGGTACAGTTCCACTAGGGACCATACGCCCAATTGTCTATCAAGCAGGGTCTCGGCAACTAAGTCCTGTGACTTATAGCAATCCCTATAGTGCGCCAAACAGAGGGCACATCTGTTCGGGTTGCTGCAAACCTGTGGCAGTGTCCACAAGATGTATACAAGTGCCCCCCCAGCTCTGATCCCTCATGATCATATTATCCCCCCTCAAAGCCCAGTCCCTCAAAATACTATTTAATCCCCTCGCAGCCCCTGTCCATGTAATAGCAGAATCCCCCGCAGCCCCAATTCCCCATAATATTAATACAATCCTCCTTCCCAGCACAGTCCCTGAACCCTGAATATTCAGGTTGATGATGTCCTTCAAAAGTAGCCCTGGTGGTCTGGTGGCCCCCCACCTGGCAGTGCCAGACCACCTCACCCCACCCATACCCAGCGACAGCTGGCAGAGCACTTCTCCACCGCAGCCAGCACTGACTGAGCTGTGCATGAGGGCATACTGTAACAGTAGGTGCTCAGTGAATGACATCAGCTGTCATTCACTGAGCGCATACTATTTACAGTATGCACTCATGCACAGCTCAGTCGTGGCCAACCTGGAGAGGTGGGCTGTGCCAGTGCTGGCTGGGTAAGGTAGGAGTAGTGGTGGTCTGCTGTTGGCAGCCATACTCACAGGTACTTTAGAAGGACAACAGCGACCTGAATATTCAGGGTTCAAGGATGGAGAGGGCTTTATTAATATTATTGGGGACTGGGGCTGCGAGGGGATTTTGCTATTACCATGGATCGGGCTGCAGGGGGATTTCAACAGTATTATGAAGGATCAGGGCTGCGAGGGGGGCTATTTATGACTATCTTGGGGGATCAAGGCTGAGGGGTCTTCTAGCCCACATCATAACTGATATTGGGTTCAGAAATGGGGAGCTATAAGTGCTCATGGGGGGGTGATTAACTTGCGGCACTTTGGTGCAACCCCTGGTGGATGTCAAAGTAGAGTTACACCAGCTAATAGCTAGTGTAAATGTACTATGACAGATATCTTCTGGGGGTTGTTTTAGAATCTCAAATTAGGGGATGTGGCAGCCACCCTTGCAGAACTGGGCACAACTACTGCCGTAAACCTCCTTGCACCATGTGCAGGGGTTATAGTGCAAATGGTGGCAAAAGTCCATAGAAACATAGACTTTGACGGCAGATAAGGACCGCTTGGCCCATCTAGTCTGCCCATTTCCCTACCTACAGGATAGGCCGTAGATCCTAGTTAACCAACAGCCTATTTCTTCCTACCCCCCACAAGAATTGCCTTATGTCTGTCCCATGCATTCTTGAATTCTCCCACAGTTTTAGACCCCACAACCTCCTCAGGAAGGCTGTTCCATGCATCCACTACCCTCTCTGTGAAATAATACTGCCTCACATTGCCCCTGAACTGCCCTCCTTCTATCTTTAAATTGTGTCCCCTTGTTCTTGCAAGTCTCTTTTTCTGAAAGATGCTACCCTCTTGGACTTTGTTGATTCCACTGAGGTACTTAAAAGTTTCTATCATGTCCCCCCTCTCCCTTCTTTCCTCAAGGGTATACATATTAAGCTCCTTTAGTCTCTCCTCATACGGCTTCTCTTGTAGACCCTGCACCATTTTAGTTGCCCTCCTCTGGACTACCTCTATCCTGTCTATGTCCTTGCGGAGATGGGGTCTCCAGAACTGGACACAGTACTCAGATGGGGTCTCACCAACTGTCTGTACAGAGGATAACAACTTCCTGTTTTCTGCTGCTGTTGCCTCCCTATACATCCCAGTATATCCCCAGCCCTCCCTACTGCCTTCTCACATTGCTTGCTAACCTTAAGGTCATCTGATATGATTACCCCCAGGTCCCTTTCCTTTTTTGTTGTTGTTACTACCTCCCCACCCATTGTGTATTCTTCCCCTGGGTTCTTGTTTCCCAGGTGCATTATTTTGCACTTCTTTGCATTGAATCCTAGCTGCCATACTTCTGACCATTCCTCCAACCTTGCCAAGTCCCTTTTCATCCTTTCCATGCCTCCTTGTGTATCAACCCTGTTGCAGATCTTTGTGTCATCTGCAAAAAGGCATACTTTTCCTTCCAGTCCCTCTGCAATGTTACTGATGAAGACATTAAAAAGGACTGGACCCAATACTGAACCCTGCGGTACCCCACTAGTAACTTCTCTTTCTTCAGAGTGGACTCCATTTACAATTACCTTCTGTGTCCTGTTGTGCAGCCAATGTTTTACCCAGGCTACCACCCTGGGACCCACTCCCAGGCTGGTTAATTTGACTATTAATCTTTTGTGTGGGACTGTGTCAAATGCCTTGCTAAAGTCTAGGTAGGCCATGTCCACAGCCCCTCCCTAGTCTACTACTTTGGTCACCCAGTCAAAGAAATCTATTAGATTCGTCTGACATGACCTTCCCGCTGTGAATCCATGCTGCCTTGGGTCCTGTGCTCCACTGGCCTCTAGGTACTCAACTATTCTTTCCTTCAGAAGTGACTCCATCACTTTCCCTACCACAGAGGTCAGACTGACAGGTCTCTAGTTTCCTGCCTCTGTCTTGGTCCCACTTTTGTGAAGGGGAATCACATCCGCCTTCCTCCAGTCCTCGGGTACCACACCATCCTCCCATGATTTATTAAAAGAGTAGCCAGTGGTTTCACTAGTTCCTCCTAATTCTTTTTAGAATTCTGGGGTGAATTCCATCAGGACCCATTGCTTTGTCCACCTTCAGTTTTAAGAGTTCTTGCAGAACCCTTTCTTCTGTGAAAGGACTGGGATCGACCCCCCCTATCAAGAGTGCTTCTGTTCATTGGATTAGGCACTTCCCCCTCCTCTTTTGTGAATACTGAGCAGAAATATTTGTTCAGTATCCATTTTGGTGCAAGCAGCCTGTGACATATCACAGGCTGCTCTGCAGAATCATGCTTTTCGCAACTAATGGCACAAAGTGCTACTTGTGCCATTCTCGTTGGCGCAAGTCACTTTGCACCATGCGTAACTTTTATAGAATCGGCCCAAAGTTTAAGAAAAGGGCCAGCAAAAAAATACATCTCCGATATTCTTAATGAAAAACCACCCAACAATTGGTAAATCTACTGCAACAGAAAAGGGTTTGGAAGAACTGCAACCTTCTTTTCAGGAGAATGAGGACTTGGAGACACTCACTGTAAAGGAGCGGGAAGAGAACAACGAACTGGAAAAGACCGAGGATGCAAGACAGCAGCAAAACTACCAACACCAGGAAGGAGAAACAAATATGGCAGCTAGTTCAAACAAGGAGAAGATGCATCAGGGAGAGAGAGGCCGTACTACCCCGATATCATCAGGTTCTATTCTGAACCTTTTTCCACCTGCTACATTTTCTAAAAACTGTACTGATAATCGGGAATATTGAGAAAATGTAACACAAGAAGGACAGAAGCTGGGTAATGGGGGAATGCATTTTGCAGAACAGAAGAAAGCCAGTTTAAAGAATCCAAACCCAGAAAATAGTGTCTTAACACAACAAACCCTATTACCTCAAACCAATCTGATAACTCGTTTGCATGAAAGGGTTCTGGTTCAGAACAAATGAATGAGGAAAATGCCCCCCCCCCAAGCATAGTCGATATTGGAAAGATTTGAAAAATGGAACAAAAACCTTCAAAGATTAGAGCAAAAATTGATCCGTTTCAGACAGCAATTCAAAAACTAATGGCTGAGATTCAGAAAATCAGAAACGAGCTTAAAATGGCTCAACAGAGGATTTTGAACTTAAGACAAACTAGCCCCTTGTGAAAGACATTTACTATCTCTTGAGCAGTCTAACGAAAGTTTAAAAGAAAAAAAATCACAGACTTTGAGGCGAGATCTAGACACAAAAATATTCGCATTTTGGGGGTCCAAGAAATATGGGATACACAAAAAGGCATGAAAGAGTTATTTGGTCAAATAGCGGTGTCATATAAGGACACTGACCCCACTAACATCAATTTTGACAGAGATCGGATACATCATAGTTTTCAAACCAACCACAGCAGCCAAGGTCCACTGCGGCCTATTGTGGCAAAGTTCTTCAGATCAGAACACAAAGAATTATCGATGCAAGCTGTATATATAAAAAAAAAGCATAGTAATATAATGGGTGCATCTATTTCTATTTATAATGACTTACCCACTGACATTGTGCAAGAAAGAAAAAAGTACACTTTTCTAAGGAAAAAGTTATGGGAAAATAATTATAGAATGAACATCATGTATTCAGCAAAGTTGAAAGTCTCCATTAATGGAATAGGACATACCTTCAGTTCCCTAGAGGAAGCGGAAAAAGAACTAAGAGGCAAAATTCCTAATTTGTTTAGTTAAATTTGGATTGATTTGGGGGGAGGGGGAGAAGAATGGGGACGAGGAAAAAGATTGTCACTAATAATTAAGGCAAATGTTTTGGTTTTGGATATTCATTAAGAGAATTTGAGAATTAAACTAAAATTAACATACTGTGGGCCCAATATTCAAAACTTTGCGCTGGGCGAAACCATTTGCACAGGTTTAGCACCAGGTTAGCACGGGTCTGCATTATTCAAAAGGGACAATAGCACGCGCAAACCGTAGTAGTGCTGGACAAAATTATAATGTATGCAAGGGACAAACTGAGGGTGTGGGACAACGCAATGCTATATTCAATGAATAGCGCCATACTAAGTGCTTTTGCTTGACTTAGCACAACACATTGCACAGGCTGAATTACCGCCTGGGAAAAGGTGGTCTTAACTCTGGGCAAACCAGCTTTGTGTGACTTTGTGGCTTTGTGCGGCTTTGTGCGAACCTAACCAATATGTATGACACATAGCAATAAGCCAGACATAAAGGAAACATGCTGCTCACTGATGGCATCACTATGATGCCATCATCTGCCACCGGTCCCAGCCATGCCAGGCAGTAAGTGGTGACACAGCCCCCAGTGGACACCATGGCAGTGCGGCCATACAACACACACCTGCAGACCACCCTGCTGTGGACTCCAACAGATGCCAGCACATCCATGCTGCACTGGGGGCATGGGGGGTGTACAGGTGATCTGTCTGCACCACATACTGGGTGCCACCACATGGCTGGGACGAGTCACGCAGCGCACATAGTCCAGTGTAGGGAATACCCCAACACTTTGTGCCAGTCTGATGGTAAGGCCCCCCTCCAGCCACATACCGCACAGCTTAAACATACTCAAAACAGCTGCACTGTTGCCCCCCCAGTATGTACACATACGCCAAAGTATGTGCTGCCATGCCACACCAACAATAGCCCCCACCCTCTGTCTGCCATGTTTGAGGTCCAGTACATGGTTTCTTCCTCTAATCCTCCCTCCCTTGTAATTCCACCTGCCTGGTATGTTGTTCATGTTTGTGTATGTGGCTGGTGGCATCAGTGCCCCATAGCGAACAACAAAGGTAAAAGGGCTCAGCGCAACATGGACACAGTGTGACTCACAATGTCCCTGCTTCCCTCTGTGTGGTGCCCCTACCTGATGTTTGTACTGTACTCTGCTGAGTACGGTGCATATGCCTGCTGACACCTCTGCCCAGCAATGTATATGTCACTGTGGGCATCCCATGCCAGTAGTACAGCATCTGTGGGTCGCACAACAGCAGTACAGTACTATCCACTGTTGGTACACACCTGCAAGATGGGGTGTCAATGTGTACAGTGCTTCAGGCAGTGCTGCCCACCACACCATAGGCAGTGATGTGTCCCACACCTCACTGGCCCCCACGTCACTGTACTGTCTGCTGTGCACTGTGTAGCAGGACCTACAGTTGGACTATTGCATCCTGCACCACCACCAGTGCCTGTGCTGTGCTGTTCCCTGAAGCACATTATTCTACACAGGTCTGTACATATGTAGCCTGCAGCTACCACCATGCTTCTCCCGACCGACCTACAGGTGGAGCTGTGGACAGACGCAGCTGGCCCTGTACTTCCAGACTGACCTACAGGTGGAGCTGTGGGACCCTGCAGTAGCGCCTGGCAAATTACATGCAAATCAGGGCATAATGAGATGCTAATCTGGATGTTAGCCCACTGCCTACCATTTTTTTTTTCGAACTTTATTTCTGCACCTACCTCAGTGGCCTCTCTCCAGCGAGGATTCTCAGCTCATGGCTCTGCTGCCCACCTGAAGCCCCCACTTTTTCCCACACTCCCACCCAGGCAATCTCTCTCCTTCCTCCTCCAGCCACCCACTACCCCTGGCTCTGAGTCCCCCAGGGTAGGACCACCATCTCCTTCCAGCTCTCTGTCTATAATCCATACGAGCGACCGGAGAGGAGGAGAGAAAACAGAAGCACATGGTGGCAGAGCACGGCATAGGGCATGGGACCACGGCCACTGATCCCACCTTCGCCTGCCCCCGAGGCAGGGGTTTTTCTTTGTAAGTTCCTTCCCTTGATGCTGCGTGCAATGGCATCAGTACAGGCTCCTCCCACAGACCGCCTGCCATCACCAATCCCCTCTACTTATCCCTACTGCTAGATGAAGCTCCTAGCCTCCGCCAGGACCCGCCACCGAGTGAGAAATACCCAGAACCCTCCCCAGGAGAAGAGAGCAGTCCTCCGGATGCTCAATCTTTCCTTCCCCTGCCGACCCCCCCCCCCCGATAGCCCAGGCTTGTTCCCGAACCTGGGTTGCCAGTGTGGCATCCAGCGCCTCAACCCTCAGCGCCACCGGGCTGGCTGCCCACTGCCTACCTAAGTAGGCTCACTTGCATATCACTTTGGAATACAGCAGATTTTTGCCCTGGGCTAACATGATAGCACCAGGCAAATGGCTTAGTGCCGCGCAAGACCTGCGCAAACATCTTTGCACCATGCAAACATCACAGAATCATTTTTCATTTCTGCACACTGTACATTCGTATGTGCTGATGCTTGCAGCTCTACCGACTTCACTTTTTTGCTGGCACACACATTGGCCACATATTTCACCTCTGCAGTCCTTCTGGTCACTGTGCACTGGGTTGCTGTTGTGGTTTGCACTTCCTGGTTGCTGTGTTAAAGGCTGTCTTATTCCCAGGGTGTGTTTGCCCTGCACTCCCAGCTCAGTTTTCCTGGTGTCCTTTGCATGCTATATTCAGCAGGATTAGCCCCTGTGCAGCATAATTTTAACTTTTAAATAGTAACTTTGTTGCAAGTGCTCCCGTGACCCCCGCAGTCACTTCCAGATCACTGTGGCCTTATAGCTCGGCCCTGCTGCGAGCGGGCAGCGTTAAAATATACCTGGAAAGTGATATACTGTTTGTGACACTGTGGGAGTGTGTGGGAAGTTGACATATACTTTTAGTGCACCTAAATTGCTTCGTTTTATTTTGGAGCCCTATCTTCTTTATCAGGAAGTAGGAAGAAAGTGGCTGTAATCCCACTGTGTGTGGGACTGGACTACTATCACACTTGGCAGTGCCTTTTTATTATTTTGAGCTGCATATTAGGCATTTGAGCCTGTAAAACATCTTGGGGTTCCTGTGCAGCACAATTTTAACTTTTAAATCGCAACTTTGTTGCGAGTGCTCCTGTGACCCCCGCAGTCACTTCCGGGTCACCATGGCCTTATAGCTCAGCCCTGCTGTGAGCAGGGAGGAAGCAGTGGGCAGCTGCGCAATCACTGTGTGCGAGACACATAAGAGACGCGCGAGGCACATGTCGGGCTGTGTCAGCTGGGGAGGCTGGGATAATTCCTTCAAATGTTGGTATAAGGTATTGTATCACTATGAAACTTTGTGTGAAGTATAATATGTATGCTGAGGGGGAGGAACAGATGGGGTTTGAATGTTCTAAATGCAGTATGATAGTAACCCTGCAAGCCGAGATAACACAATTGAGGCAAAGGATGCAGGTGCAAGATGACATATCTACACTTGAACAGTTCATTGACACTGTGGTGGATAGTATCTCTGAGGTAGCACAATCAGAGATACTAGAGCCTTTTAAACCAGCATCGAAGGTTGAGGAGGGTGATGTTAATACTGAGGATTGGTGCCTTGTACACAGGACAACAAATAAAAAAGGTAGAAGGAATATAGGGGGCTTAACAAACATATTGACACCAAATAGATTTAGTGCCCTCTCACCAGATAGTTACCCAAACAATGAGGAAGCACCTGATACCCCAGTAGGCCCCCTACCAAGCAGGAGGTAGCCACGGTTACCTAACTGATCAAAACTCCACTAGTATACACAAGACTGCAAGGTTAAACAGTGCCGTATAACAGGATGTGCTTATTATAGGTGATTCAATGTTAAGGTACATAGATTTATGTTCTGTGTAAAAACAGGAAAGAACATACTATGGTCAGTGCCCTACCAGGAGCAGGAGTTAGCGACATTAAAAGATTACTCCCAGGCCTAACCGAAAATACTATGAAACCAGTTACACTGCTACACATTGGTGTGAATGATTAGGTAAGAGAAATCTTACAGATATCCAGAGAGACTTTGAACAGGTGGGTCTGTCTCTTAAGTCTCAGGGGTGTGACCTTGTCCTTTCAGGAATCTTACCAGTACCCAGGGCCAATCTAGCACTGACCAGGGAAATACATAGACTAAATGATTTGATGAAATGCTGGTGTCAAAGAGAAGGATATAAATATGTGGACCACTGGCAGGACTTTCAAGGACATCATTTGTTTTCTCAAGATGGATTGCATTTAAATAGACAGGGCAAACTCATTTTTTCATACAAATTAAAGCGTACGATCGATTCCCATTTAAACTAAAAAATGGCGGGGTACAGGGTATTACAAAAATCGGGGAACTATGAAATAGAGAGCCAAAACAATCTAAAATAAACTTTATTTCATTAAATGCTGGAAGTCTAGCAAATAAAATGGATGAACTCCAACTCATCCTGCACGATCTGGACATACACATCTGTGCCATTACTGAAACATGGTGGAAACTAGAGGACACTTGGGACAAAAATATTCCAGGTTACACCATATACAAGAAGGATAGGACACTGTCCAGGGGTGGGGGAGTGGCACTATATATAGCAGATGGTATTATATCAGAAGGTATGGATACTTCCAAATGGGGAAATAGTGAAGTACTGTGGGTAGCAATTTCCCCTGTGCATAACATCAAGATTAATATAGGATTAGTATACAGACCACCTTCAATTACCCCTCTGGATGATTCTTTATTGTCAGACTTTATCAAACAGCTGGTAATTTCAAAAAATGTTATACTCCTAGGTGATTTAAATCTTCCCAGAATTAACTGGGAAACATTACCAGTTAATACTGCAACTGAGTCAGACTATCTAGAAATGTTCAACCTGGCTGGGTTGGAACAGTTTGTGACTAGCAATACTAGGAGCAATCATATTCTGGATTTGGTCCTAAGTAACCTGGGGGATATGATCCAAAACTGCTCAGTTTTGCCACCACTGGGTTCAAGTGACCATTTAATGGTCAAATTTAATGATATGGGACAAATAGGTGATAATACTGGTAAAACATCAGTTTATACAGTAGGTATGACAGGGCTAACTTTGACAGTACGAGAAGGGACTTGGCCAACTGGAAATGGGAAAAAGATTTTAAAGATTCCTCACTGCCATGCATGTGGGATAAACTACTTATTAGAATAAAACATTTGGTTCAGACCCATGTCCCAACTATAAGTAAATACAATGTAGCAAAAATTCCCTTCCCCTATGGATGACACCTTCAATTAGGAGGGCAATTAAGAAAAAAAAATTGAATATTCAGGATGGCAAAATTAAGTGGTGACGTAGCTAGTTGAGCCAATTATAAAAAATGTTTAAGAACCACCAAAAAGAGTATTGATCAGGCAAAAAGAAAGTATGAGTTAAAACTAGCAACTAAAGTTAAATATAATTATAAGTCCTTTTACTCATATATTAATAACAATAAGGGTACAACTAAAAAAATTGGTCCCCTACTGAGTCAGGATGGAAATGCTATATCTGATAATCAAGAAATGGAAGAACATTGTAATAACTATTTTTCCACTGTGTTCAACCATGGTTCTGTAACAACTACGTCCCAGTATAGTACTCCATTATATAAATCTAGTATTACCTTAGACAAACTTGAAGTGGAAAAAAAAATAAAATTGCTGGATCAAAATAAAGCACAGGGCCCTGATGATCTGCATCCAAGGGTGATCAAAGAATTGGCTGAACAACTAGCAGGCCCTGTAACCTGCCTTTTTTAGAAATCTTTAAATGAAGGAGATGTGCCTGAGGTATGGAAGCAGTCAGTGGTTGTCCCCATACATAAAAAGGGTTCAAGGCAGGAGGACAGAAACTATAGACCAATTAGCTTGATCTTGATCCTAGGGAAAATGTTGGAGGGCATTATAAAGGAACACATTACTGAGTTTCAGTGTTTGATGGGTAACACCGATAATACGCAACATGGTTTTGTGAAGGGGAGGTCATGTCAAACAAACCTCCTGGAATTTTATGGGAAAGTATATAAAGCTTTGGATGAAGGAAGTTCAGTGGATGTCATCTTTCTGGATTACACCAAAGCTTTTGATCACGTCCCACACGATAAATTGATTGATGCCCTGGTTAAGATGGGTATACACCATAATATTACTCGATGGATTAAGTCATGGCTGACAGGCAGACAACAGAGGGTCTGTATCAAGGGAGAATATTCTAGCTGGGAAGATGTGACTAATGGGGTCCCACAGGGCTCAGTTTGGGGTCCATGTCTTTTTAATCTATACACTGGATTCATGAACTCTCCACCAGATATATGACTCTCCAAATTTGCCGATGACACCCGTATTGGCCATGTGGTTGATGATTGTGAGGATGCGGATTCTTTGCAAGCTGCCCATGTAGAATTGGAAGTCTGGGCTCAGGGGCAAGGGTCAATATTTAATATCGATAAATGCACTGTGATGCATATGGGCAAAAATAATAAGCATCACCAATATAGATTGGGTAACAAACCATTAAAGGCTGTCACTGAAGAAAGAGATCTTGGCATAAAAATCTGCAATAATCTTAGTTTTAGGTCACACTACAATCAGATTATTAAAAAAGCTAGCAGCATACAATACTGCATCTATAAGCATATAAAATGTAGGAACAGGGAGGTTCTCTTACCATTCTACACCTCATTGGTACGCCCACATATGGAATACTGTGCCCAATTCTGGGCATCTGGGGGCAGAGGTGACATCAAATCCTTAAAGAGGGTTCAAAAGAGAGCAACTCATAGAATCAAGAGGTCCAGGGCCAGGATTGCGAACAGTGGTTGCAGTCCTTGGGCTTGTACTCTTTAGAATTTCGTAGACTTCAAGGTGATATGTACATGATATACAGGGCATTAAATGAACCCTCACTCTGGGAACAGTTAAATCTAATTCTAAGGGACCAGTTGTATAACACTAGAGCCCATCCCCTACAAATAAGGGGGGAAGGTATAATACAGTCAGGAGAAAGCATTGGCTAACAGTGAGGGTAACTAAAATTTAGAATAAGCTCTCGATAGAAATTGTAGCTAGTAGAACAATGGATGAATTTAAGGCCCAATTAGATTAATATTTAATTAAAACAAGGTCTATGGTTATTCCTAAATTAGGGCCAGTATACGGACTTTGGTCTTTAAATGCTCCATAAAACCTATGAAACCTATGAAAGGCTATTCCTTTTGAATATAGCACTCTATTGGTGCCACGCTAGGTTTGCACACCAGACAGTTCTAATTTTACCCCAGGGAAAAGTTTTGAATATTGGGCCCTAGATGTGCTTCTATTTAAAAGTTTCTTCAAGAAAACAAAAATCTCAATTTTTTTCTGTCTTCCAACTATTTTCTTGTTCCTTCTGTTCCCCTCTCTCTTGATCCTCCCTATTTCTCTGTCTTTCTTGTTATGGTAATACAGAATTGGAATGAGTGACAATTTTTCTCTTTTTTGGGGGGGTGCCTAGGAAGGAGGGCTTGTGATCTGAACATGGGGAGGATTAGTGACCTGTTTAGGCTACAAAGAAGCATTCTCCTATAGCACAAAACCTACCACCTAAATGGGAATGGGGAAGATGGAGGGGAGATTCGACAAATATCTTGTTCGGGGGGGGGATATTATTACATTGGAGGTGCAAATGAAGGAACAAACTGTTACTATACTACTAGAGGGAGATCATTCTATAGTGCACAGTTCAACAAAAGGAAATTTGGGTTATTTGGAAAGAGGGAGGAATTTTTTTCTTCACAGAGAGATTGGGGTAATAATAGAACTTCTATTTTACAGAGAAATTTGGATAATAATAGAACATATTCCAAAAACAAGTCATATCAGAAAAAATAATGATGGCTACCTTAAAAACAATCAAGTGTGCTACCTATAATGTAAATGGAATAAATACACCAATAAAAAGAACTTATATATTGACATACATTAATAAACAAAAACTTGACATTATAGCATTACAGGAGACACTTGAATAATACAGAAGCAAAATAATTGTCTAGAAAATGGATCTCCCACAACTTTTTCTCCTCAGGTACCAAAAAATCTGCAGGGGTAACTATTCTAATAAGGAAAAGACTTAATTTTCAACTATAGGGTAAATGGGCTGATCAAGAAGGTAGAATAGATAGAGTTAGAATTATTATTAAATGAACATTATACAATGGCAAGAAAAAATCCTGGACTCTGATTGGTCAGTCTTGGGCTGGACCCGTGATGTAAACCAGCACAACATCACAGGTCTAGTCTCAGCCTCACTGTGAACCTGCTGATGAGCTTTTGGATGATGAGCCTGATGAGCTTATGGCAGATTAGCTTTTTTTTTGCATCTCCTCTTAAGAAACAAAAATATTTTTCCACACTAATAAAAACATTCTTTAAAATTATTTTTACTTTATATATAACAACGAGCCATTAGATATCAATAATGCCTTCGAGTGGGGTGTCATTAGAGACGCCACCAGTTGTTGACGCACTCAGCCTGCGGCCTCTTGCACAACCACCTGAGGCGTGACGTTATCCCAGCATGACACACACCCTATCGGGCATTATTGTTTAAATATTTAATGACACTAGTATAACTGTAGCATTGTTTATGGCCCCTTTCAAAACTACTCTAATTTGACAGCTACTATAACACAAGCACTGATTAAGATTCAGCTAAACAATCTTATTTTGAGGGGGGATTTTCACACATTAAATTACCTTTATATTGATAAAAACAAAAACATCACATACCGTATATAAATAAAAACTACCTACCATTCTTAAAACATTCCTGAAAGAGAATAACTTAATTAATCCATGGAGAATTCAGAGCCCCAAATTAAAAGAGTATATATTTCATGATAAAAAAAAAATTACCAGGCTTGATTACATTTTTATTGTCAAAACATTAATGCCCCCTTTGGACAATATTACCATAAGGTCAATTTTGTACTCTGATTATGCTCTAGTAGAAATTTAACTAAATTTACAACAAAGACATGTAACAATAATCTCTTATCCAATAATGATGTCACAGAAAAAGTTAGAGTAACAATACAATAATTCTGGTTTTATAATTATACTGGTCAACAATCCATATCTTCATTATGGGATGCATTTAAACCCATTAAAAGGGGAATATGTATTTCTTACCAAGCCTAGATACACAAAAACTAAAAAAAGGAGGAGTTGGCAGTTCAGAAAATATTAAAAGACCTGGACAAGCTGGTATTGCAAGATTACAACAAATACATTACAGAATTTAATGAATATAGGATAAAATAGCAACAAAAAATAAATCACGAAACAGAACAAAAATGTCAGGAAAACTAAACAGACCAAGTAGCTCCAAGGAGCTAAATCCGGTAAATTATTGGCCCATCTTTTGAAAAAAAAAAGAAGAAAGAACAATATTATCTCAAATTTAAAAAACTCGCAAAACCAGATAAAATTGGAATGGTTAGACCTAACAACAATTATGTCAGTATACTTTATTAATATATACAAAAATATACCACTTAGCAATCCTGAAATAATGGAAAAATTTTTAGCTGATAGTAATATTGAACCTTTTAATTTGCAAAATGATCTAGTCACTCTGTATGAGATTAAAAACACCATAAATGACCTACAAAACAATAAAAGTCCTGGACCAGATGGTCTAACAAATGAACTTTACAAAATATTCAGCGATATATTAGCCACATGGATACTTCAAATGATGCAAGAATAGGTGCATATGGAAGGGCCATAACCCCCTCTATGCTACAGGCCAAACTGATTTTGATCCACAAAGAAGCAAAACCCAGAGATCAACGAAGTAGTTACAGGCAGATCTCCTTACTTAACAGTGATTACAAAATAGTAGCAAAAACAATTGCCAATAGACTTCTTTCAGTAATTCCCCTTCACATCCACCAAGATCAAAATGGATTTATACCAGGTAGAACTGCAGCTACTGCAATAAAAAAGATCTAGATGTGCATAGAATATGTCTAAAATTTACAGAATACCCACTACACCCTGGCGCTTGACACCAGTAAAGCGTTCAATTTAAACAATAGATCATACATGTTCTATATTTTAGAGAAATGAAAAATACCACATAACTCACCGGTATTACTAATAATTCAGGCCTTATACAGCAGTCCTACAGCTAACATGATAGTAAATGGTATTCCGGCACCAGAGATCTTAACAGAGGCAGGGGTGAGACAGGGTTGCCCACTGTCCCCGTTGATTTTCATATTATGTCTGGAACCGCTATTAAACAATATTAGAAAATGCCCCCAAAATCAAAGGTATCCTCTTCCAGAATTTAGAAACAAAACTCAGTGGATTCACAGATGACATATTAGTTATTTTTTCAGACCTTAACAACTCAATTAATGCATTATTACCAATTATTAATGCTTTCTCTTCCTTCTCAGGTTACCAATTAAATGAAAAAAAATCAGTGATAATGCAACTAACTAGAATTAAGATTGAGAATGACTTTCAAACATTACAACAATTCCATAAAGTGGATCAAATAAAATATTTAGATATTATCCTTACCAACCAAATGGAGAAAAGCAAACATAAATTATAAAATAGCAAGAGAAAAGGTTATGGGAAAACTAGATCTTTGGAATAATTTGTCTATTTCCTTATGGGGGAAGAGTACAAACCATAAAAATGATGGTACATGTACTTCCCTACTTAGTTTTTATACTTCAATCAATGGTTGGAGTGACTAATCAAAAATGGTTTCCTGATTTGAAACTAGTCTTTTCAAAATGTTTGTGGAGAGGTGGAAAATCCAGGATTGCGTGGAGTACATTAACATTGCCTATGAAGAAGGGAGGCTTTGGGTGCCCTGATCCCTACGGTTACTTATTAGCACAAACAGTAGCATCAATGTGGGAATGGGCCTTCTATCCACAGAACAAAGCCTCAATCTTGCAAGAAGAAATTTAAAAAAACTATCCTCAAACCTTAATAAAGACCTCATCTTTTTCACAAAATATGAAAGATGGAAAGAAAAGGCTCCCACGTTTCCTGTTATTTTGGTCAAGTGGTTCATATGGATGTTTTAAAAATGGTTATTTTCTATATCTTTGTGTATGTAAAGAAAGAGTTTTCGCTGTGGGGGGGGGACTAACAGTTTTTCAGTGTACTTAGGTTATTAGCATCACATGCACTCTATGGATATCTCAGCTTGATTTTCAACTTCTAGGCACTTACCATTCCACCCTAGCACTTCTTGGCAGCACCCACACCCCTGGATAGAGAGTATTGATGCCTTGGGTGGCTCCTTTTACCTAACAAATGACAAACTTTCTGATCCAAATTTTTTTTCCCACCAGCCACCTTGCCCAGCCCTATCCTCAAATGCGCACCTGATACCTATAAGACTGGGCAGGGTCAACAGATGGATATCTATCTCTCTCTAGCACTTACATAGAAACATAGAAACATAGAATTTGATGGCAGATAAGGACCGCTTGGCCCACCCAGTCTGCCCATTTTCCTACCTACTGGATAAGCTGCAGATCCTAGTTAACCAGCAGCCTACTTCTTCCTACCCCCACCCCCTAGAATTGCCTTATGACTGTCCCATGCATGCTTGAATTCCGCCACTGTTTTTGACTCCACAACCTCCTCCGGAAGGCCATTCCATGCATCCACAACCCTCTCTGTGAAAAAATACTTCCTTAAATTACCTCTGAGCCGCCCCATCTTCAAATTGTGCCTCTTGTTCTTGCACACCTCTTTTTGAAAGATGCTACCCTCTTGGACTTTGTTGATTCCTTGAGGTACTTGAACGTTTCTATCATGTCCCCTCTCCCTCCTTTCCTCGAGGCTATACATATTAAGCTCCTTAAGTCTCTCTTCATATGTCTTCCGGTGCAGACCCTGCACCATTTTAGTTGCCCTCCTCTGGACAGCTTCCATCCTGTCTATGTCTTTGCGGAGATTGGGTCTCCAGAACTGCACACAGTACTCCAGATGGGATCTCACCAGCTGTCTGTACAGAGGGATAATAACTTCCTGTTTTCTACTGATGATGCCTCTCCCTATGCATCCCAGTATCCCCCCAGCCCTCCTTGCTGCCCTCTCACATTGCTTGCCCTTGGCCTTTTTTCATTGATTATGTTGCTCTACATACTTCTGGTTCAATGATCCCTAACTGTGTTATATCACAGGCATGACATAGGTTTGTTTGTTACTGTTCATCATTGCAGATGGACTAGAGGGTAAGGCTTGTCTGTTTGCAGATGACATCAAGATCTGCAACAGAGTAGATGATCCAGATGGGGTGGGCAGAATGAGAAGAGATCTGGATAAACTAGCAAAATGGTCAGAAGAGTGGCAACTGGGATTTAATGCAAAGAAGTGCAAGATCATGCACATATGGAAGAGAAACCCTGAAGCCACCTATAGGCTGGGAGGGGAGTTGCTGGCAGTCACAAAGGAAGAAAGAGACTTGGGCATCATCATCATCAATGACCTGAAATCATCCAAGCAGACCTCTAAAGCAGTAGGTAAGGCTAGGGGATGTTAGGGTGTATTAGTAGGGGTATCACAAGTCATAAGAGGGAGGTAATAATCCCTCTTTACAAGACACTGGTTAGGCCCCATCTGGAGTACTGCATGCAGTACTGGAGGCCACACCTTCACAAGGACATTAACCAAATTGAGGCAGTCCAGAGAGGGGCAACCAAAATGGTGCAGGGACTGCATCATAAGACATATGAGGACAGATTAACAGAGCTCAATATGTATACCCTTGAGCAAAGGAGGGAGAGAGGTGATATGATCGAGACATTCAAACACCTTAAGGGCCTTAACAAGGTGAAAGAGTCTAACATGTTTAAATATAAGAAAAATAGCAGGACAAGAGGACACAACATGAGATTAGAGGGAGGCCGATTAAGGGAGAATGTGAGGAAATTCTTTTTCATAGAAAGGGTGGTGGATGCATGGAATGGCCTACCTCAGGAAGTGGGGGCTATGAATACAGTGCAGGGCTTCAAACAGGCATGGGACAGGCATAAGGGCACAATACAGATGAGTATGAATAGATAGACCACTGACAGAGCAAAGGCCGATGGCACATTTATAAGGTAGAAAAAGAAATGGGCAGACTGGATGGGCCTTGCGGTCCTTATCTGCCATCAACTTCTACGTTTCTATGTTTCTAAGTAGTTACAAAATGACAGTATTTAGTTGGGGATATACTCCCCATTGCTGGTTGAGATAGTACAAATTCAGGCAGTATGTTCCCCGGAGGGTGGGGGTGTTTAGCTGTCCTACACCATTCCCTTATGTCCTCCACATATGGCTGACATCAACTGAATAACATGGAATGTCCAAGGTTTAAATTCGCCCTTTAAACTTAAGACAGTCTTATCTCATCTGAAAACATTACAGACTCATGTGGCTCTCTTACAAGAGAACCAACTGATTTCTGCTGAGGCTCTGAAACTATACAGAGAATTGGTGGGTTTAGAAGCCCATAGTTGCGCACACACCTTTAAGGGGGGAGGCCTCAGTTCTCATATATAAATATTTAAATAGCAAATTACTGATCAGCTTTCTGATGATGCAGGCAAATGGAGTCTGCTGTGAGTGTCCACCCCAGAAGATCCACTGCTCTTTGGTTCTCTTTACTGATCCAGCACAGATGATGCCTTCTTGTTCTTGACTCTCACACAGGTGGTTATGGAAATCACAGGAGGTGGGGTCCCCTGTCTATTATTTTTATTTATTTAAAAGTTTGGCAACCAGGAAAGGCACACTGAGTCAAGGCTCATTTCCAGATGCAACCCGGGGCTGAGGGGAATGAGAGTACAGACATAAAGGCATTACAAACATGTGAAGTGCAAAAACACAAATACAAAGTGCAAAATATATAGGCAGTCCAAGTAAGGTGTTTAAGTAAGAAGCACCACATGATATAACAACTGTATGGAACTTTACGTGGAATACAATGAACAGAGTACAGATTCAATACATCGATACACTGACCAATGCAACCGACCGTGCATAGATTAAGCATTGCACTGAATTAAGAGTATACTGAGAGTCAGGAGCACAGTTAATCTAGAATTAAGGAGTCATAGGCAGGCAGGAGGACAGGAGAAACTGTGAGAAAAAGGTCAGAAGGTTCAAGAGTAGGAGTGACAGGTATAGGGGGAGAAGGAATATGCCTTAGCAGGCGTCTAAAGGTATGGAGAGATGGGGAGAGACTAAGAGAAGAGGGACGCAAGTTCTGGAGGGGGGGTGGTAGGAGAAAGCAGCTTGCCCAGCATGAGTGAGGATTGGGAATAGAGAAGATGCAGGAATCCCTGGAGCATAGAGAGTAAGAAGAGGAGGGGGGTGGGTAGAGGAGTGAGGAGAGGTAGGAGGGAAGAGAGATGAACCAGTATTTGGCAATGAAGGTGAAGCAGTGAAACTGGTGACATAAGGGTGGTGGAAGCATGGAAAAGGAGGAATACAGGGAGAAATGGTGAATGAGAAGTGAAGAGTTGATAGTGAAATGGCAGAAGCCATTATAGAAGGCATCCAATCAGGCAAGGGAAGAGGAGGGAGTGGTGCCATAGACCACATCTGTATAGCTAAAAACCGGGAGGACCATTTTTGGTTACCAGCTCCTGATTGATCTGGGGGGAGAGGCAGACCTTGCTGAGGTACAAGGCACTAAGCTTGGGGTTAAGTGTGGAATGGTTGGCATCAATGTGGGCAGAGAAGTCAAGCTTGCTATCTAACCACACACCAAGGTACTTGAAAGCAGGGACAACCTCCATGTGGGTGCCTTTCAAGGTGGAGAAGACAAGGGAAAGCAAGAGCCTTGCCAGTTTCTGGATTGTGCCAAAGGTCATGAACACAGTCTTCTTGTTGTTAGCCCTGAGCTGCTTGGCATGGAACCAGCACAGCGCATTGTGGAGGTTATGCTGGAGCAGGACCTCCACAGCTGAGACTGAAGGCCAAGAAATGTAGATGACCATGTCATGTGTATACATGTGGATATGAAAAGAGACACAGGCAGAGGGAGGTCATTTAGGAAAATTAAGAATAGTATCAGACCCAGGATGGAGCCCTGTGGGACCCCTGCTAGGATGGGTGGGGGCAGAACACCACCCACCCAAACTGATTGTTGACGGCCCATAAGGTATGAACGGAAACATTCCACAGTGGATGCTGAAGGGCCAGCAGAGTTTAGCTTGTCCAAGAGGAGCAGATGGGACACCGAGTCAAAAGCTTTGGCTAGATCAATGAATATGGCTGCAGTGATATGTCCCTGATCCATCCCAGTGAGGATAGAATCAGTTACATATAGCAGGAAAGAGACAGTAGAGTGGTTCTTCCTAAAGACAGACTGACAAGGTGAGAGGAAAGTTGAGGAGTCAAGGAAGTCAGCAAGCCTAGAGTGCATGATGGTCTCCTTGAAACTTAGCAAGGGATGGCGAGAGTGATAACGGCCTGTAGTTGCCTGAGGAGGAGGGGTCACCCCCTTTGTGCAGAGACTTCAGTCTAACATTGGACCTGCTGATTGATTGCTTCTCTTTAATAATAGATGTGCATCATATATCCACACAAGTTGTCTGCGCAATGTTTTCAGACTATTCCCTGTCAGATATCTGATGGGCCTTCCATCCCACGGATAGAGATTACTCCTATGTATTTTCAGTTCATGGGTCAGCCAAATGGATAGATTTTCTGCTGAGGCCCCCTGAATCACTCATGTGGCCATTAAATCCTCTACTGAAGGGATGATCATATCTGATCATGCCACAGTATAACTATGGTTGGTCTAGGGACCAGAAAAAAACAAAATGAGTGGCCTTCATGAAAGTTCCCAAGTGTTAAGAACTTGCCAACAGGACTGCACATACAACATTTCCTGCAATTTCACCAAAGTTATTAAGGTGCAAAGAACTGGGGTTAACATTAAACAGCCTGTTTAACCTTAACTATATTTGTGCTACCACACAAGTATAATGGCGTGATAGCAACATTATATTTAGGGTTGAGTAGGGTGTTAAATGTTAAACCCCAATTTATGCACTTTAATAATTTCGCAACTGTTCAACGTGTTTGCATGACATTTCGCATGCGTGGTCTCTTAGGGTAGATCTCTGGATGTGCCAAGCACCATTCTGATCAGATGTGCAAATTCCAAGATCCAGATAGTGCAAAAAGTGAATTTCTTTGGAGGGTTGCTGTTTTTTGATGACATCTGTAGTGCCCAGGCGGTTTGGAATTTTGGTCTGAAATTTTCAGAGTAGAAAGTGGCTGGCCCATAGATGTGCCTTTTACTGGTTTGGTGAAAAAATATTAATCCATTCCAAAGTTATTAAATTTTAACATTTCAGGTTCTGAGCATGCTCAATAAGCACATCAAAATAGCTGTATGAAACAAACAAAAAAATCCTTTTTCATATGGGACCAGTTCTTTTTTCATGAGGGAAAAATTATTTTTTTGTTTCCTGCCATGACTCCGTTCCGGGACAAAAATATTCATATGAACGAAAATATTATATGAAAATTTTCATATTAATTGAAGTTCCTGTTTTTATTTCATCTTTCCCTGGTGTCTGGTGGTGCACCCCACACCCTCTGGTCATCATCCACTTAATTATTTAATTGTTTCCTGGTGTCTAGTGGCACCCCCCTCCGATCGCTATTCCCGCAATTATTTAATCATTCCCTGGTTTCTAGTGGTGCCCCACCCATGCAGCCACTGATCACTGTCCCTGTAATTATGAAGTCTTTCTCTAGTGTCTAGTGGAACCCCCATCCCTCTGATCACCCCTGTATTTAGGGTTGAATATGATATTTATTGTTGAACCCCAACTTTTGCACTTTAATAACTTCATAACTGTTCAATAGATTTGCATGATATTTTGCATGCACGGCCTGATCAGGTAGATCTTTCAAAGTGCCAAGTTTCATTCCAGCCAGATGTGGGGATTCCGAGATCCAGATAGTGCAAAAAGTGAATTTTCAGGGTTTTTTTGCTGTTTTTTGATGACATCTGTAGTGCCCAGACAGTCTGGAATTTTTGTCTGAAATTTTTAGAGTAGAAAGGGGCTGGCCCACAGATGTGCCTTTTTCTGGTTCGGTGAAAAAATATTAATCTGTTCCAAAGTTATCAAATTTAAAAATTTCAGGTTCTGAGCATGATCAGTAAGCACATCATATGGGGCCAATTATTTTTTAATGAGGGAAAAAATCCTTTTTTGTTTGCTGCCATGACTCACTTCCAGTACAAAACTTTTCGTATGAATGAAAATATCATATGAAAATGTTCATCTTAATCACTGTTCCAGTATTTAGTTAACCTTTCCCTGGTGTCTCATGGCACCCCCACCCTCCGATCGCCATCTCCTTAATTATTTAACTGTTCCCTGGTGTCTAGTGGCACCCCCTGATCACCATCCCTTAATTATTTAATCATTCCCTGGTGTCTAGTGGCATCCCCACCCACCAATCACTGTCCCTCTAATTGTGAAATCTTTCCGTGGTTTCCAGTGGAACCACCACCCATCTGATCACTGTCCCCATAATGTTTAATATTTCCCTGGTATCTAGTGACAACCCCCATCCTCCAATCCTTGTCCACTTAAGTATTTAATTTTTCCCTGGTGTCTTATGGCACCCCTCACCCCTACCCTCTGATGTCATCCCCGTATTTACTTTATTTCTCCCTGGTGTCTAGTGGCACCCCCACCCCTCTGATCACCACCCTTTCTGAAATAAAGAAAACGGTCCTTTGATGTCATTTTTCTTAAAACCTGTAAAAAAGAAAACAGTCCCTCACCAATCCGACCCCTCCACCCCAACCACCCACTTAGCACTCACCACCCTGCACCTCCCCCACACACACCCTCACTCACCTGAACAGGTCCCAGGGTGAAGATCCACTTTCCAATGGAAGACATGTCTTGCTGCTGGAAACACCAACTGTTACAGTATATGAGAAAGTAAGATACTGTAAGTGCTGTTCAATGTATTTCAATGGGGGTTTCAACTTTGATGCATAACTTTGCCATTTTTGCATATTTTTACACCAGATTTGGAACATGGCCTTTTTGACACCCCACCTCATGAACAATTGAGGTGAAATTCTGCAAAACCATCCCGAAAAGTGATTTTGTGGTTGCTTGACAAAATCACCTTTCAGGTGGGAATTGAACATTTTCACAGCCTTTGGTCATGAGGAGGGGTCATAAGAAGGCTATGTTGAAAATTTGGGGTGAAAATACAGTAGGTAGAAATGGCAAAGTTATGTGCATTCATTGAAATTTTACTATGCTCAGTCGTAACTTTGTTAATGTTAAATATTTTAACCCCAAATTTTCAACTTAGTCATTTCATTACACCACCTCATGAATGTGACACCTGTCATTTTTCAAATCTTGGCCAAAATATATTTTTGCAGGTGGGTCACAGAATGATGCTGCGGTGGCATGGAATCACATTTTGGTGGGGATTTGAACATTTTCAGTACTGGGTACATGACATGGGGTAATAAGAAGGCTATGTTGACATTTTGGTTGTTGTTGCCCTACAAATGGAAACAAAGGGCCCAAAGGGCCCTGCATTTCCACAGGCAAATAATATCTCAAAAAGTAAGGACATTTTTTGCAAAAAAAACTTTGTTAATGCACCATTTAGGGTTAAGACTACAGCAACAAAAGTAGAAAAATGTGATTTTAGGGTTTCCAACCCTAACCCCCCACACACACACACACCTGAAGCAAATCAGGGTTGGAGTCTTCCTTGGAGTTGTGAACCCTAAAGTTCACCCCACTGCAGTAGCAAGAAAGCTCAGATGTGATGGAACAGGTGTGTATGCTTCAAGAGTGTATACAATGGGGTGACAACCCTAAGGAAGAATCCATGTCACAGGTGCATGGGTATAAAGATAACACTGGATGCAGTAATAGGGTACAACACACCCGCAGTGTGTTTTATTTTATACAAAAATAGAAAAAATAAATAGAAATACAACAGTTTAAACAGAACAAGAAAATAAATAATAGCTCAAGGCTATTTCACCTTACATCAGGTACCTCAAAACAATTCATCAACTTTCCTGCTGTAACAGATAAATTCCTGTTCTGGCACAGGTCCGTCTATTTACCTTCCTTCAGGTAAGTGAGACTGGTTATGCAGCTAATCTGACTCTTGGTGTTTGAGGAGGGCTCATACATCCCTTCCACTATGGACAAGTCCCTCCCATAACATCCTATTAGTTCTAGAATGGTCCCTAAATAGGGAAACTCCTTCTCTATTACATAATGAGGCTTTACTTATGGGAAGTCCCTCTATAGGAAATCCCCTTGCTGAGGTCTTGCTAACAGGTCAGCACCTATTTTCTATATAAGCAAACAGTACAAACATTTATTTCATTTATATGTGTGCTGTATTGTTATAGTATATGGATGTCACAGTGTGCTTTTTATCCTGAGAGATCTTTCCTTTTAAAAAAAGTCTGCTGCAGCAGCATTTCTCCTTTTTTTTTCTATCTGTAAGTAAGTAATCTATGCCTATTAATCTTCACCATTTGCATGCAGGCCACCTGCAAATGTCCTCTTCTTCCTATCCCTGTGTTTCCAGGTAACCTTAGGATTTTATACCATTTGCCCTCCCCCCCCCCATGTTAGAGGTGAAAACATAACAGAAACACCTCTGTTCTAAGGAGCATTATGTATCATGGGGCAAGATTGGGTAAAGCATGCCTGCACTTATGTAAATGCATTTCTCTGTCTAACGTGCCTATGGTAGAAATATGAAGTGAATGTAAGGGGGGAGAATCCCCCTATTTTTGCTTGGGAGCTGTGTGGCAGCTCCTTCCGGCAGTTTGCCTTTGAAGTGGCAGGCAGGGCTGCACAAGGGTCATTCCGCCACCTCTGTAGCTAGAATTGCACACTCCCCCCCCCCCCAAGTACCATATAATGTGTTAGTGGCCAGTGGACAGGAAAGAACGGGGGCAAGATGAAATAAAAAAGTAATGTAAGAGAAAACAGTACCTTGGACTCCGTCTCTCTCTCTCTCTCTCTCTCTCTCTCTCTCTCTCTCTTTCTCATCTGACGGAGAAGAAAAATGACCCACACCCAAATTAGGGAAGACAGCAATAATGGAAAAAGTGCTTCGGAAAAGCACTCTGCTGTTTTCATGTCTCATTTTGTGCTTTGCCGTAGTGTCTTGTTAACCCCTTTTCTTGTGCTTAAAGCATTGGAAAATGGAGAGAGGAGTGTGGAGACACTAAAACAGAAGGCAGTATCCACAGGTACAAGGTTAAGAAGGCAGCTTGGTCAGTTACAAAAGGTTTCTCACTGCCACTCCATACCTCACTTGCTGTGCCCTGCAACTTTCATTAACCCCACTTGTGATGAACCCAGAAGGAGATGGGAGCATATGAATTAGAAAAAAGTCAATATTCTTCCGTTCTCCTCTTTGTAAAGACTGCATAACTGTAGCATTCCCAAAAAGGGACAGACATGGATGCTAGAAAATACACAATACTTTGGTGCATAGTATTGGGAGTACTATACTGAATTAAGCAGTTAGAAAGAAAACGTACCCTCAATGAAAAAGCAGGTGCTAATAAAAGTATACTAAGAAGGTTCTGCTTAATGTGTGCATTCCCAGGTCGCAGAGTTCTGTCCAAGAGTCCTCCAGTGTCTCTAAGAGCTGCAGGCCCTGTCTTTGTTTTTTTTTTAACACTGGACAGCTCTGCGGGAGGGGCTTGCACCTGGATCTTGCACTGTCTTTTTATTTAGAAAGTCTTTTCAAGACAACTAGCATCTGGATAATATATGTTAATGTTTAACATTGTTTGCAACTATCTGATGGGAATACTGTTGTTGTTTAATGAAATAAATTGCAATTTCTGTGTTATGGGTGGCACCTGATGTGGTCATCTGGTTGACTCCCTGTATAAAAGGAGTCTAACCTAGTGCACACATCAGATTCATTGTGGGATCAGTACTGTTCGGACCCAGGTTAATAAGGTCTGCATCTAACCTTCTGCCCTTATAATTCAGGTGGGTTACTTGCCCAGCCTGTGAAACTCTAGCCATTCTACTACAGCTTTATTTTGTCAGCAAACAGTGACATTAACTGTGATATTGCTTTACTTTATTTGTTTTCCTTTATTTTGTTGTATCCAGTCTGCTTTTTCTTTCTGTAAATAATAAATGTATGCTTGGCATATAAGTTTTATTTGCCAAACCCGACTTCAGTGTATGTCCATCCAATCCCACCAGCCTCACAATGGACACTAGCCCTTTAATTTATATCTCAGGGCTCTATACATATGGGGCTCCTTTAGAGACCTGCAGTGTCTCTTTATTTTTTAATTAGTTTAATTTCTTTATTGTGTTTAGTTTATTTAAAAGCCTTCTCCTTGTTCTGAGGGCTAATCTATCTGTAAAGCATTTCCATACAGAGGGACATTCCTGTCCCTTTAAATCAGTTGTTTCTATGTTGTAGCAGAGCAGCAGACTGCTAGACAATCATTATCTAGTCATTCTGCTTTGGGGCTCTGCATAGCTTTGGTAAGTCCCTTTTTATTTCTTTTTATACTGGGCTGTAGCTTTTATGTCTAGAGACTGCATAGTCTCTTTTATTCACAGGTGCTTGCTATGTAGAGTACACTGTACACTCAGGGAAGCAGGGAGGACACACTGAGGGCCCTACAGATCATTGGGATCAGTAAGTCCAGCGAAGATATGCATGCCCTTCCTAAAGACATAAAACTGACCAAGATGTCAGCTACAGATGACATTGAGTCATACCTAGCAACCTTTGAAGGCATAGCGAAGGTGTGTAGGTGGCCTCTAGAGCAGTGGGTGGTCACGTTGACTCCCTATTTAATGGGTCGAGTACAACTGGCCTATAGCCACATGGACCATTGAAGTACTGAGAAGTATGACCTTGTCAAAAAGTTTGAACTGTTTTATTTTTATTTATTTATTTTTTATGTTTCTGTATAAAATGAAGCACACTGCAGGTGTGTTGTACCCTATTACAGTGCAACCTCAATTATCCAGACCTATCGGGGACCTGACTTTGGTCAGGATAATCGATCGTCCAGATAAACTAATTTCAACCTGTCACAAGTAAAGCTGAATGGTGAAACACTGAATAAATGGTGAATGAAGTTAGACACCCAGTCTGAAATATAAATACTTTCTATTAGGTAGAAAATAGGGTAGAAATAGTAGAAAAAAAAATACAGTACAGTACTGTAGTTTAAAATAGTTAATGATCTCAGTGAGATGTACTGCCAAAAAAGTCAGTGACTTTACGCTGTCTATATCCACTATTATTTTTCTTAGACACATGCCAGAAGATGATTTAGAGTGAGCAAGTGAATTGGGTTAGAGTCTGACTGCCTTTCTAGCCATCTGATGCACTTTACGAAATGAGCAACAGTGTCTTGAGCACTTACAGTCTTTTTTTCTTCATCGCTGTCCTCGTCGGACTCTTTTTTTCTTTTTTTCTGGTTGCTCTGTAATAATTCCAACAATGTCAGTATCAAACAGGTCAAGATAGTGCTGGCAGCTTCAGGACCGGGTGGCTGGTCTGCTGAATTGAATAATCTGGATAATCAGTGTCTGGATAATTGAGGTTCCACTGTACTGTGTCCAGTGTTATCTTTATACCTACGTACCTGCGAAGCTCCACCCCTGATTTGCTTCAGGTGTGTGTGGGATTTAAGGGTTGGAAACCCTAAAATCACATTTCCCTACTTTTGGTGCTGTAGTCTTAACCCTAAATGGTGCATTAATGGAGTTTTTTGCAAAGAATATATATATATATATACACACACACACATATATATACTGTATATATATATATATATATATATATATATATATATATATATATACAGTATATATATATATATATATATATATATATATATATATAGTGAAGTTCACCAGGATCAAACCCAACTCTGTAGAATTCTGCAGTAGAATTACTGCATGAAACAATGCAATTCAATGCAAATTAATCCCTTTTGTCATGCAGGGAAACCTTAACACTGCTTGATCCTAGTGGGCTTCACTATATAAATATATATATATATTTATTGAAAACTGCATTATTGCACTATTTAGGGTTCAGACCCTAACCTCCCCAGCAGCCAAAGGAAAAGACCACAAAAGCAACCACAGATAGCCACCATCACATAAGACAAACAACATACAACTGGTTTCAGATGACACAAATGCAGTAGCACTGATGTGCTACCTTTGTGGATTTGTATCTGTGGCATGCACACTGCAAGACATACACACTCACTTCTGGCTGCAGATAGACATCCACAAAACTCAAGTCACAACACTGCTTTCTGTCTGTAGAAGCACAGGCCCCTTCAGCTACAGGTACAGTTCCAATACCCAGATTAGAAGAGTTCTTTTGTCTGCAGACATGCAGGCTCCTATGGTGCCAGTGCTTCTGTAGCCAGATGTACTAATGCACACAGTAAGACATACATACACTTCTGGCTGTACCAGCCTGTGTTTCTGCAGCCACAGGTGTAAGACATACACACCAACCTCTGGCTGCAGGACAGGAGCACAGTCCCCATGAAATCCATGCTATACAATATGCAGCAGTACATCTGTCTGCAGAAGCGCCGGCCCCTATGAACCAGTGCTTCTATATCAATCAATCAGGATTTTTATTGTTCAGCATACACCATTACAATTTAAAAGTATGCTAAGTGTTAAAACATACAAACATTTACATAAACATTTCATGTTTGCACCAGAGAACCCCTCTTCTTAGGATCAGAAGTCCTGGCTCTATTCACTCAGGAGTCCATTGGTTAATTTTAGAATCAAGGCTCCAATGACATTCAACAGTCCATAAGGTATGGAGCAAAACACATATTTAAAATATTGAAACATGCAGCATGACACCTTTAAAAGGGATAATCCCCCATAATAATCTCATATTTACTTGAGTCACTGTACAGAAACATTTATAAGGAATTCAGGACATTATTTTGTTGGGTGAAACCAATTGTCACCACAATTGTCTCCATAACCTGAAGTCCTCTGTCCATAATAGCTTCAAATAAAAATAGTTTGGACAAGGTTTGTAAAATTAGTGCTAAAATGAAAATAAACTATGTCCATCTCAGCATCAACTAAATAACACAGAAATTTATCATGAACATTATGAGCTAAAACCTTGGCATTCAATAATGCCCTTAGAATCAAACGCCGCAGGACTCAAATCTAATTCCATGCACCACAATAATCACCTCCTGATACGAGTCCCATTTTGAATGCATAAAATAGGCCACAGCAAACAGAAGGAAGTGCATTACCTCTTTAAAACAAAATAAATTAATCTAAGGAGACAAGTGGTGCTACTAATGTTTTATCTTCTCATTCCAAGAAAATATTAGCATACTATGCATTCAAAGCCATGGTACTTCAGGGGTTCGAATATTTGGAGGAAAAAAAAAGGAAAAAGGCATATTTTCCCCTTTTAAAAACCAAGGCTTAAATAATCACTTGTATTACGCTGGATTGTGACTGATTAATACATGTCCATGCTGTGGATCGTCTGCTTAAACTGTTTGCAAATAATCAGTGTAGTTTCATTCTCACAATTGAGGAGTTTATTAGCAGTGAGGAATCCATTTTTCACTGCTACTTTCTTTACTTCCCAGACAGTCACAAAATAAGAGAACCCAGGGGGATATTCTAGCAGTACTCACCCTGAGGTCAGGGTCTCCCATAGGGACTCCCATAATTGCCTACCTCCCTGCAGTTCAGGAATTACCTCCATGTAGGTTCTCACAGTATTTAATGTGAGTTCAAACCCAAGAGGGAAATAAAGGGAAGTACTACTTCAAGGGAATTCACCCCGGGTCTTTCATAATCACCAAAAAGGAATGAATCGCAAAATCTATACCTTTGGGGGGGATACCCCATAAACCAATCCTACAGTAATCACTAAAAAAGCATAATTTACTGAGGAGGTCACCATCAAGAGACTCATGCAGAGTTTTACTCCTGATTTGTTTTATCTGGTGGTCCAAGGTCCAAGGTATCATCCTAGTTCCAAAGTTCAACCACAACCTGCCACAACTCCTCCTCAATTCCTTCTCTGCTCAGTACGTTCAATCTGTTCCATCCAGCTCCACTTATATGGCAAACACTGTTGGGACAAAACAGAAATAGAGCTTCCCTAAGCGCAATAAATACAAACTTTAAATAAATAAGTTTTAAACACTCTAGCCCTCAGGCAACCATGGCATACCTGTTTAAGGCTTAGAAAAAAACCTGTAAGCACAGTGTGTGACCTTGGTTTCGGCTCCTTTCAGCATACTTCAGCAATCTTTTCTTTAAGAACTGACCAAGTCCATTGGACGAATCCTTAAGGTCCATGTCACATTACCACACATTATTTAAAATCAAAAGCGCCTCTCTCAAGCTTAAAAAAAGAGGTGCCAGGTGTGCTAAATGTGTGCTTATTTAAAAAGATTGGCAGATTTCCACAAATGTGGCCATTTTTCACAATTATGTTTATGTAAAAAGAACTTCCACAAATTCAAGAACAAAAGCACCATCATAGCAAGCACACATTTCATTTGTCATAAAACAAAATACCCTAACAGAGCACCAAGGCTCCAAAACATGACAACAATTTGGTCACAACCAGGGTCTGAAAAAGCACACTGTTATGGTGTGCTTACATTTTCTTACTGCATTCCAGCCAAACCCAGCAGGATGCTGAGAAATCAACCGCCAACCAACCGCCGACTGCAAGAGTATTTTATGTGGCATATGCTGCATCCAAACTACAAAAATAGCATATCTCTAAATGTCATTCATCTGAAATATTAGGGGTTTCATTCATAAACTCCCCAATAGAAGTAAATATTTTATCCGGCATCCAAGGAACAGAGACATGCTGCATGCTGCAGGGAGCGGAGCATCTCAGCGGCCATGTTGCTGCCCGGCCCCCCCAGTGCTTCTGTAGCCACAGGCACTCATGCACATTGTAAGACATACAAATCTACTTCTGGTTGCAGAAGCACAGGTCCCTGTGGGGCCTGCACTTCCTTTTTTGTTTTGGCACCATTATCCCAATGGCTCAGCCCCCGCTCACCCCCTGGGACTTACCTCTAGTGAAAATCCTCCCATGCTTGCCCTCCAGGGTGGGATGGCCAAGTAGGCATGCCCCAAATGGAGTCTGAAATCAGTTCCTGGTATACCCTACTGGGATTCCCCCCTGGCTTACCCCCCCAGAGTGGGGCTCTAGGGTCAGGCCATTCCCAATAGAAGAATGAAGCTCAGATCATCAGTGAAGAGCTTGTTGGGTATAGCAGGGACCAGAGAAGCAGGACACCATGTGTGGGACTAGCATTTTTATGGTGTTTTTTCCCCCCATGGGAGGCATGGCATGCAATGACGTAATGCACCTAGGCGTTGATGTCTGGAATGCCTCCCCACATCCTAGGCCTCAGTAACTACTCCCCCTGGCCTCCACTAGGGGTCATTCAGGTGCAGAAGGGTCACCCACCCTCCCCCGGAGGAGGAGAGCAGTCCATGGGATACTCAGTCATCATCTCCTCAACTGGCCCTCTGACTCCTTGGGTCTGTTCCAGAACCCAGGGCATCAGAAGCATGACAGGAAACCCTACCGCTGTGCTGGTGGGCTTACCCTGGCACCTGCTCTTCTGCAGCCACAGTTGAAATCCATGATACCCAAACTGCAACACTAATTCTGTCTGAAGAAGTGCAGGCCCCCAAAGGGCTTGCACTTCTGCAGCCACAGGTGTAAAAACATCCACACCTATTTCTGGCTGCAGCAGTGCTGGCACCTGTGGGGCATTGCACATTTGTTGCTGTATACAGTAATCCATGACACTCAAGTTGCAACACTACTACTTCTGCAACCACAGGTGTAAAGCATAGACACCGACTTCTGTCTGCAGAAGCGTAGGCCCTTTTGAGGCCAGTACTTCTGCTGCTGCATATCAAAATCCATGATACACAAACTGCAACACTAATTCTATTTCCAGAAGTGCAGACCCCGTGGGGCCAGTGCTTCTGCTGCCACATGTATGCATGCATGCTGTAAGACATACACATACTTCTGGATGCAGAAGCACAGATCCTTGTGGGGCCTGCACTTTTGGAGCCCTAGATTCAAATCCAAGAAGGTAGCACATCTGTGCTATTGCATTTGTGTCATCTGGAAGAATAGAATTTAGCTGTATCGGTACTTGAAAAACAGGAGTCGCTGGATAGTTTGATACCTTTTATTGGACAAACAATTGTCTTGTACAAAGATGTTATAGTACACAAACATTCAGGGCTCCACAGGCCCTTCTTCAAGTGAACAGCAAACCAAGGAAAACAAGCTGCATTTGTATACACTGTGATGCACTGTTTCAAAATAATTATGATAGGATAGTGAAAAGTCATAAAAGGAAGGGTGAGAGGACCTTAACAAGAAAGGTGGATGGGCAATTAATAAGATTGCTTCTATAGCAGTAAAGGGAAGGTGATGATTAGCAGGAAGTGATAAGATATTCATAAGAGAGGTTGAATGGATGCCTTAAAGTGTTAATTTAAAAGGAATCCTGACAGAAACACAGAATAATAAACATCTGAGATAGATACACAGTGTGTGTGTGTGTGTGTGGGGGGTGTCATCGAAAGAAAAAACATATTTGTAAAAAGTAACATACAGTATTAAAGTTTTCCATAGTGTGTCATAAATCCAATGTCCCAACTGATTTCATTTCATTCATTTTAATTTTTTATCCTTGTAAGTCTGATGAGCATGACTACCCGTTTTCACAGATGACAAGCATTACAAAAAACCTTACACACAAACTTCATACAATGACAAAAGAATACAAAATTCATACATTTAACAATTTAGAATCAAGATGTACAATCCTGACAAAGATTTAAATACTTTTTCAAACTTGTTTTATAAGACAATAATGTATTGCAATGTACCACGTCCTGAAGGAGTGAATTAAAAAAGTGTCTGTTACAGTTCAAATTGAATTGTTTAATGTACAGTATTTTAGTTCTCATGTCTGTCTCTCCTATGTCTTTTTGAAGTTGCCTCTTAGTATTAGGACAGACAGACAGGTCTGAGAGAGAATTTATTTATTTATTGAATTTTGTTGACCCGGTAGGCCCACTGAGACTAGAATTCCCTTTTTCAAAAGTGACCCGAGGGGAGGAGGGATACAGATGGTAACCAACTGAAAATGAACCAGATTAAGCTGTGGGTGGTATTTTTAGTCAATGGGGGAAATTTGGTCAGGACACCAGGGAAATTCCCCTATTCTCCAGTAAGGGGACCTTGGTACTGCGAGAAGGTTCACTTCATGGCTGGACTTGGAGGTGGATGGATGGATGGGGCTGAGGTGGCCCAGGATACACAGAACCCTGCACCAATGTCTCAGGCCAAAGGATCTGCTGCAGGGGTGGCTGGGACGCACCCTCTTGGTGGCCAGCAAATCGCCTGAGACAGCGGTCCCTCGTCGGAAGACACCTGCGATCGGTTAAGTTTGGAGCAAAAACAACAGTGTCTAGCAGCTGAATTGCTCCATGTTAGCGAGCAATGTTCAAAAGATAATCTTAAACAAGCAGAGGATAGAAAGAGAAAATGCTCAGATACTTCACTGGGCTCAGCTGTTTCAGAAGGTCTTACAAAACTTTTTATGGCTGACAAGTGTCCAGGAGTAAATCCCACAGCAGTCGAATCACTGCCCAGGTGAGACTGGAGCACCGAAGTAGAAGAATCCTGGTCACTGGATAAGGCCCTACAATCTGCAGGGTGGATTTCGCTGTCCGATGGTCATTGGAGACCCATTTCTGAGTTGCCTGCATCAGAGGGCCAGTTACCCACACAGATAAGTACTATTCCTGTTTCTTTTAGTAAGGGGGATATGGATCTCAGTGTTTCTCCTTCAGATGCTCTCCCTGCCCTTCCTATGGGACAGGTGGGTCAGCAAGATAGGGAGAACATCATGGATCCCATTGTGGTCGATATTCCTGGCCTCACACCATTACCTAATCCTGGAGAACCTGAAAAACCAATGTACACTAGTCATTTCCACCGTCCTGTGGAACTGGCGAAAAGGTGAAATGCTATTCACCTCAGATATGTGAGCCCCCATGAAAATCCCCCTGATAGATTTTATGTAGGGAAAATCCTACTTTAAAAAAGCATGGGGTTTTCTCCTTTGGAGGTATATGCCTTGATTCATGTGCAAGGAGAGCTTATATTTGACTTTAGTTTTCGCACTCCAGCACTATTGGAGACCTTTTGGTCCCGTTATATAAATCTTAAAACAAACCCCCTTTGGACTGATATCAACATTTTACACCTCACCAAACAACCCTTCAGGGTTATTATGATTCTCTTTAGGAATGAGGGAGTCAATATAGTGGACATAGTACACTGGCTGGAGAAGTGATGCGATATTCAGTGTAACCCAGTGCCTATTATGGACGCAGAGGGGTTTTGGAATGGTGGGTGGAAATTTTGAATTAAATTGCACCATACAGATCAAGATCTGATACATTTACCTAATTCCTTTTTTTATTGGGAGAGATAAGGGGTTTCTTTTTTACCCTGGGCAGCCGAGAGTCTGCTTTAAGTGTGGATCCTCTAAGCATATTAGTACCTCCTGTGATGTCTTAAAGTGCTCACACTGTGGGGAGACGGGACACCCTAGTGCCAACTGTTTTCAACAACCCAGTTGTAACCTTTGGGAAGACGTGGGATATACCTTTGAGGATTGCCTTTCCGCAGCCAAAAATACGGAGGATGCAGACTTTGGTGTTCAAGACCATTACATTCACTGGCTGTGAACAAGGAGAGGTTCCCTGGGGAGGCTTGCCTTGCCAATTTTTGAGAGGGGCCCAGGCTTCAAAGAGACAACTACCCATGGATCCTTTGGATCATGATCCAGTTATCCAGGATCCAGTAAATGTGGTCCCTATGACTGTTGTGGTTCCTGTAGAAAAGTTGATTACTACGTACCTTTCACCTTCCCCTCTTCCCGAGTCACCTCCTTTTAGTGACAATTTCACTTTGGTTTCAAGAAAGAAGGGGAAAAATTCCAAATTAAGGACAAAGCAAAAGAAAAATAGCTCAGAAGCACCTTTGGAAGACCAGAATATGTATACGATTTTGATAGAGGATCCCATAGACTGGGACAATATGGAGCTGCCAGTTGATGCGCCCTCTCAGTCTGTAGGCTTGGATGCACTGGCAGGACAAACCGATCACAGTCCTCAAGGCACCAAAACTGGAAGGGTAACAAGAGCCTCAAGTAATGTGAAGTGAGGTCTTCTGCACTGTACTTGTGACCCCTGGCTCCGTTTAAGTTTCATGTGGTCTCCTTGAATGTAAATAGCATTCAATCCCTTGCGAAACATCGTAGTACTTTCACACACTTCCTAACCAGTAACTTAGACTGCGTGTTTTTGCAGGATGTTTGTTTACACTCTTCTGAAGAGATAACTGCAGCCACTTCTGGGTGGATATGGGGGGGATTGCTTTTGGTTGCAAGGGGACACATTATGTTCTGGGGTGGGGATATATTTTTTTTCATCTCAGGTACAGGTAATCCATCAGTTGGAGTTGTTGGAAAACAGAGTGTTGTTATTAGATGTAAAATGGGGAAAATGGATTATTCATCTAATTAACATCTATGCCCCTCAACTTAAACATGATAGAGTAACCCTGTTTAGATCACTTTCCCCTTTTTTGCTAACTAATCATCCGGTCATCTTGGGTGGGGATTTTAATGTTGCCGTGCCCTCTCAGAATTTGACTCCTTTAGGTAAAAAAATCTATTGTGATGCGTTGTGCCTTACTCAACTTATCAAAGATGTGGGGTTTGTGGATGCCTTTGGCTCTCTCCCTCCTGACAGTCAACACACTTATTTCTGTGGCCCTCGAGCCTCTACAATTGATTATTTTTTCATTTCACCATCTTTGAGTATTTAATCTGTTGCTTTACAGGAAGTTGCTACCTCTGACCATAGGCTTTTAGATCTTGTGCCTGGTGATCTCCCGGAGGTGAAGTGTGGGCCTGGGATATGGAAACTGAAGGTAGCCTGTGATGTGGGCTACTGAATCTTGGCAGCTGATCATAAGGGCTACTGCATAATGGCACCGACAATGTGGGCGACCTTGGATATCACCTCTTTCCCCGAGTTGTGCCCCTCTGGAGAAGGAATCCTAATTAAGGGGGGTGTGGGGAGCAAAGCCCCCCAAAGCTCCCTGCATTAAATAACATACTGTTTTTCAGTTGCCCTTGTGGTTGTGTGCCCTTATGACCAGTCGCTGAAATTCAGTCACCCTTTTCACATGGAACCAAAACTGAATATTACTTTACTAAATATTCCCCCTATCAGAGAGGGTTTTTACTCAGTTCTACAGGCACAAAAGTCAGTTTTTTTTCTGTATGAAGATAGTAATACTTGGTGGGAACATACTAAAAAGACATTAAGGCATTTTTTTGGACCATGGAGCTTATTAATGGGCGGTTTCAGCGGGATGAGCTAGGTTATCTGAGGGATAGCATTTAATTTTGGATGGCTTTTTGACAAAATTTGGGGAGGGAGGACCATCAGCTGATTAAGGGACTAAAAACCGAATTGGCTCGTAAACAAATGGAAGTCATGAGAAATATGGAACAAAAGCAAAAATATGAAACTACTGGGAAATCAAAGGATACTTTGCCTTTCAGGTCTCTGCAATTCCTCCAGGAATACTGAAATATGGAGCACCTTCTTACATCTACTGGAGGTCAGGTAACAGATAATGTTGGGATTTTAGGGGAAATTCATTCATATTTTTCTCATACTTTTACTAGCCAGTCCTTACTAGTTGAGGATATGTGGAGGTGGTTGGCCTGTAGGGATCTTCCATAAATTCCACTGGATTTGGGGGTTCTTTTGACTAAGCCTATTTCACAGTTAGAACTGAAAGAAGTGATATGGTCATTTAAATCAGGGACTGCCCCTGGGTCAGATGGGCTCCCGCATGACCTTCATAAATAAATTTGGGAAGTTTTGGGACCAGAGTTGGACAACTGTCTCAACAATTGTTTATTACAGGGGCAACTTCCTGAGAGTATGTTGGAAGGGCTATTGATTTTGATATTTAAGGGAGGGAGCCGGGGCAATTTGAAAAATTGGAGACCAATATCGCTCCTCAACACGGATTATAAAATTTTAATGAAAATTTTAAGTAATCGGTTGAAAATTGTTTGGATCAAATTGTGCATCTGTCTCAATATAGTGGCATCCAAATGAGATGGACCCAGGATGCTGTTATTCTCCTACGTGAGATTCTACATAAAGGAGCTTCACAGGAAGTGTTTGGGCACCTGGTCTGTCTAGATCAATCAAAAACATTTGATCGGGTAGAATATGTATACCTGTGGGAAACTTTAAAGAATTATGGGTTACCATCCACATTTATAGCTTGGCTTCAGACTTGTTATCGAGGGATTAGTCTCTTACCAAGTATAAATGGCTGGGTTGGTAAAGCTGTTATGGTGCATAGAGGGGTGCAACAGAGTTGTCCCCTAAGCCCATTATTGTATATTTTATTGCTGGACCCACTTTTGCATGCCTTACATGAGACAGATTTAATTACAGGGCTTTCTGTTGGGTGTGACAATAGGCAGATTATTGCAATAGCCTATGCTAATGATTTAGGCATTTTTTTGGCTGATAAATCCTCTGTGGTGGTGGCACAATCAAGTTTGCATAATTTTTCTGTTATCTCTGGGTCAGTAATTAATACGCTAAAAAGTGGTATCCTGCCTTTGGGTTATGATGTTGTCTATGTGTCCTTGGGTTGGGGAATACCTGTGGGTTTGTCTTATAGGAAAATACTGGGAATTTATTTTGGTGGGCAGGACCCTCAAACGTATTATTGGGAACTGCACTTGAAGATGGCAAGGGAAAGAGAAACCCGTTGGAATAAATAGCAGATGACAAAAGCCAAACATATTTATTTGATCAAGACCTACCTGCCAGCCGGCCCAGTGGCGTTGAGGGTTGAGGCAGTGGATGCCACACCTCACGCCATGCTGGTGACCCAAGCTCAAGAATGAGCCCAGGTTGCTAGGGGTCAGCAGGAGAGGGAGAAGATTGAGCATCCAGGACAGCTCTCCTCTCCCAGGAGGGACGGGGGTCCTAGTCAGTGCTCGGCTGCCCTCTGGCAGAGGCCGGAGATGCAGCAAGTGCTGACGACATAGAGAAGGGGCGGGGGAGTGGCAGATGTCGGTTCCATGCCTTGACATCAGGATGCTAGCCACTCCCCAAGAAACAGGGGAAAATGCCCTTCAGCTCTTGTGGAGGTGGAGGACCGGAGCTTGCCCTTGATCTGAGGCCACCCACCTGGCACCCTCCTAACTAATGCTACTGACTGCTTGGGGTGTTGGGGCCAACCTCGTCCCTGCCAAGAGGGTAATCTGAGGCAACATGGGTGACGGAGGACTATCCAGGTAGGGCGGACCACAGAGGGATGACTCCTTGGTGCTCCCGAGGAGACCAGAGCTGAGAGGAGGAGAGGAGGAATAAATACAAAAATAATAAAAAAAGACCTACCTGCTGACATACTTTCTGTTTTTGGCAGCTGTTTTCCTTCCCCTGCTGTTCCTGGAGGCGTCTGTGTATAGTGTTTTCTTCCAGTGCCTGTGGGGAAGTAGGCTGAACCCAGTGAAAAGAGGGATTACCTACTTACCTATAATACAGGGTGGTTTGGGGATGCTAAATCCGGTAGTTTTTTTCTATGTTACTTTTATCTATTATAATATACAGCCCCTCCTAACAAATGTCACTAAAGTTTGGACTCCTTGGGTCGAGGACGAAATGGAGCCCTTGTTAGCTTGCTGGGATCTCTCTACCTTTCTCCCCCATCAAACATGGATGTCTCAGTTGCCCAGTCATTTTTCTGGTGTTACTGGAAAATTGAAATTATGGAAGGTAGTAAAGAACTTTCTCTGCACCTCTTCCCAGAAATCCTTGTATATTTGGATATTGGAATCCATTTCTTGTGTCTCTCCCTGGTTCGCAGTATTACCTATTGAGCATCAATCCTCGATAACCCGTTTTTTATCAAGTAAAAGAATTCCGCATTACATGTGGGATTTTTTTATGGTTATGTACACACAAAAAATTGGGGGTTCGGGGTAACTTAAAACATAAAGATCTTACAGAATGGTTTTGTCCAAGAGGAAATGAGTGTGCTGGGATTGTTGAGACAATCTCGCACTTTTTGCTGGATTGTCCCGTTGCTATGTCCTTTTGGGCAGAGTTTCATAAAAAATGGCCCTTGAACCCTTTCAAACATCAGTCTCCTCAAATCTGGACTGAAGGGGTGTTTCCAAGCACATGGGTTAAATTTGATGCAACTACAATTTGGCTTTTGATGGGTTTTATCAGTTATCAACTCTGGCTGGCATGGTGTGGTTGGACTCTCCAGAAAAAATTGATATCAGGTGAACAGGTAGTAATATTGTTACAGTAAGATGTGATTAGGTGGCAGGCTTTAGAAAAAGGGAGAGTTCTCCCTGATTTATATAAACTGTGGTGGAGAAACATGTCCTGGTTGGACACGGGTTGATTACTCCTGACATTGTATGTTTTTTTCCTTTTGTATTGTTCGTTTTCTTTGGGGAAAAATCAAAGGCATTCCCCTATTTCTTTGAAGGGGATTTAAGATGAATCAAGAGGGATTATGTTTTTTAGTCACATGAGTGATGAGATACTTTTCTGTTTTCCTGAATTTTCCATTTTAATTTTTAGTCCTTTTTTGTAATATGTGTTGGTTTGAAGTAATACTAATTTTTGAAAGTTAGTTTGAGTTAAAGAATAGTTCCCCTACTTTTTTAGTGGGGGTTAAACATCCATTACATAGGGAAATTGTATTGGTCGATATGATGAAATAATTATTTATGTTTTTTTCCCTTTGTGTAGTGTATTTCTATGTGACAAAACATTTCTATGTATGTTTTTTGCTTTCCAGTTTTGAATAAAATATTCCCCTGCTCTTTTAGTGGGGATGGGATGGGGGTTATGTACAAATACGGATTATTTACAATATGTTTGTAGTCTCATGTATGCTGTAAAACTTATTTATGTTATTGATTTTTTTCCTTATGATTTTGTATGCTGCAATGCAGTTTTGTACATTTTGTTTTAAGTTTTGAATAAAAAATTCCCCTACTCTTTTTGAGAAGTGCCAAAGGATCTCTGACATCCACCAGAACAGGCAGCTGGAACCTCGGTTTAATGTCTCATCCAAAAGACAGCACCTCAGGAGTGCAGCATCCCCCTCATGCTGCACTGCAGTGCCAGTATTGAGACATTAGCCCAAGTGTCTGGTGTGGGTTAGAACCCACAGCCTTCTGATCTTCCGGCCTCAGAGGTGAGTGTGCTACCTGATGAGCCACTGACACTGAATGGTCTGGTTGGGAAAAATGCTGTCCTACTGGTGTGCTGATCATCTGGTTTACTATTGGGTGTCAGTAGTGGTTCATCCTGGTTTGCATTGGTTAACTTGTTTCCTCCATATAATATCCATTTGTGCACTTTTTACACTGAATTAGGTGAACCACATTGCTTCATTGACGTGTGTAGGATCCATTCATTTTTATTGTGCTGTTCTGGCCTGTTTTGGTGATGGTCAGTGTGCAAATGTGGGTGCCAGTCTTACATCTTGCTTTGTTGCATGGTGCTGTTCCTCTTATTCCATGGTTATTTTTATCTACTGGGGGTTTTATTTTATGAATTATTAAGTTAGAAATGTCAGGGGGTAGCTTGCAGGCAATGACAAGTGGTCCAGGGAAGATGTCTCTTAAGTCTTTCACCTTCGCTCAGCATAGGTTTTAGTTCTTTAATCATTTACTGAAGGGGTGTTAGTACGGGGCTGTGCCTAACAACTATGGGTGTGCAATCAGTTTGATTTTATTGCCTATATTCTTGTAGGTTTTCTCATGGTATTTGTATGGCACGTTTCATTTCTCTGTCAACTTGTCTTGGGGAGTGGCCTTGCTGGATTAGAGAATTCCGAAGTGAGGACAGCTGTCTGTTTCTTGTTATCTCATCTGAGTAGATCCTATGGTATCAAACTGTCTGACTGCAGATCGTAGATTTTTTGTGTGGCTTGGGTGGAAGCTGGAATTATGCAGGTATGTATTGGTGTCTGTCAGTGGGTTTTCTGCAAACAGCAGTTTGTACGTGTCCATCATTAATGATTCTGACTGTGGTTCCAGAAAATGAATGCTAGTGGTGAAGTATTCAATGGTGAGTTTTATACAGTACTGAAAACTGTTAAAATCCTAATGAAACTTTTTCTTATGTCACACTATAACAGTACTTAGAAAACCTTTAAAGTTGCAAAATATTACTTATGAAAATAATCAAAATATAAGTATCAAACTGTTTAACTGGCAAAAAATGAACATGTAGAATAATGTATCGCATGCCTTATTTTTCTTTCTTTATTCTTTCTCATTTCAGTCCATCCTGGCTTCCATGCCACCCCAGCTGGAAGGGTAAGCAGGAACTGGTGGAAGAGGAATTGGCCCCTGCAGAGGACAATGTGGTCTTTATTGAAGAACAAGGTATAGTACAATTACACAATCAAAGTCTATGAAATTAAGTCAGACTTTTATTTATTATTCTTTTCAGTGTACTGTCCATGTAGTTCAATTTGTACAAATGTTTTGCTTTTTATTTGTCCTGTAACCCCCCCCAACCCTCAAACACATCACCACTCACCCACCACCCAAGCAAGGACATAACATTGAGTGTTCAACATGACACTCCACACAAAGAACTGTAACATTCTCCATAGTGAACATCCACCAACCCCTTAACCACTCCACTCACATCAGTAGCTACCATCAAGTAGCTGGCGTTTGTGTGACAAATGTTTCCTGGGCACCCATCCCCAGACAAATACACTTAATTGTCGCACCAGCCCCCCCACCTTCCACAGAACTGCACCGTAGAACACAGAATCACCACAGAAACCAGATTACAAACAGTAACAGTTGTTTTGGTACCATTTCACCAAGTTTCCAACTGTTTTCAATCATGAACTATAAAAAACTGTCAAAACATGATCTCATTAAAGTATACTATTATCAAGCTGCTCCAATATATAATTCATGCTGTTACATAAACTGTGTACTGCGCATTGAGTAATTAAGATCTTTATACAGCTGTGCAATAGTTTGTTTATGGGTCAGAATTGCAAAGATAGGTATACTGTGGTATGCTAAATCCTTTAAATAATAAGTGATCTGTAAGTGGTATTACAATAGACTCTTACTTGGTACTTCAACAATAATTCTCTTTACAAATCTCACAGCAAGATCTGATAATAGCATAGTATTATTAGGCTGACACACTATGTAATTAGTACTGTTACATCAGCTGTTTAGTAAGAATTAGTTCACATGAATACAAATAAATGTTATAGCATACATGTGGTACTACTGTGCTAGGGATAGACATACTATAGTATGCAACATTATTGAAAAATAAGTGAATAGTCAATAATATAACAGAAAATTAGATGCTACTAAAGTCTGCCTTTATCTATTTATGTATTGCAGATGATGACACAGACATTGAGGGCACCAGTGGTGCCACAGAGTGGGCCATGGAGGGAGCCAAGTCTGAAACATCTGCTCCCTGTCTTGGCCAAAGAAGTGCACCACTGGACACTAGTAACACATCCAAGTCCACCCAGGAAGAAAGAGATGCGGTCCAGCCTGGTACTTTCAGTCCAGTATGTCTAGCTCTACTGCAGGAGGTACCTCTCATGCATCTCACAATTAAGTACAACAATAGTTATTGCCTAACTTTAAAACATTTTTTGGGGAGGTGCTAACTTTGTAAAATAGATATTATGATAATACATTATACTTACTTATGTTGTAGAGGGAGGTGTGGTTGTGTATGGAAATCCATACAGTGTAAAAAGCATTTGTGCTGCAATAGTGACATAACTAGTACAACTATAACTAGTACAACATAATGAATTTTCATTCTACTGCACTAGTTACATCATTATGCAAACATATGAGCAGCCATTTAAATAGCCATTCAGCTGCGCTGATTCTGAGTTGTACCCAGAATACGGCACACAAGAGGGAACTGGGAGCATGGGGGTGGGGAGGGGGCCTGTGAATTCTCGGTATTTGTGTCATCAATGTGCAACTCTTCAATCAGTAGTACACTGACCAGGAGGAGTGGGCAGCTGGCCAGAGGACTGTGAATCATTGATCACTGGGGCATCAGTGAGAGTGATGATGGTCACCAGGACGAGCCATGATAAACTGATGTAAGTTCTGTTTAAACAAAGCTTTTTCTGTGATGGGTGCCCATGCTCATGCACTATACAAAATAAGGTATGGGCAACCCTACATTCTAAGACTGAGTTTCCACTTTGGGGTTGCCATGACAACAGAGATCTCTCCAACTTCGCTGTCAAGGTCACTCTATTATCATGGCAACCCCGAGGTGGAAACATAGCCTTGTTGTACATGATTGCCCATGCATTATTCTATATGTTACTGGTGATACAGGCACTGTGCTGAAGACTGTCTCACAGTTACCCTCTGTGACCTTCAACCACAGATACTTGCACAGTGCAAGGTCAAGGGCAAAGCGTGGTTAACATTGATGCTATACATGCATATTTTCCTACAAATACTGACTAGGTTTATTTCTTTCACATAAATGAAATGAGAAAACAACTTGCACAGACAGTTTAGTGTTGAATTAATATATATAATGTTTTATTAACATAATAATGTCCTCTTGATACTTACTATGTTTACATGAGTTGGTGATCAGTTACCTCGTCTTCGATTCTAGGTAATCAATTGCCAACTCCATTTGCGTTTACAAGAAAGGCATCAATCAATGCACCCAGAAGACAACAGGTTTACATATAGGGTACTAATTGATTAAAGGTAATTGATTACTATGTAATCGATTTTACCCTGCATGTAAATGGGGTACAAGTTTACTAAGCCAGCATGCCGATCGGTTTCAGCTCTGATATCATCTACATGAAGTTTGAGCACCGAAGTCCCTGGAATCGATGCACTTGTTCGATGCACTTGGATCAATTCCGAGATCAATCCTAACTGCATGGAAAACACTGTCTATATGCAAGGTTAGAATCAATTACAAAGCAACTGATTACTCTGTAATCAATTCTAACCCTGCAAGTAAACAAAGTAACTGAATATACAATTTTATAGTTAGTAATGAATACCATGGTACTTGATGATAGTAAAAACATGTGTTATACATGAAAATAACTCATCATGCATTTTAAAAATCATGGTCTTAATCTGCACATCTTTTAAGTATTTTTCTTTCGTTAGTTTTCCTTCAGCAGATCTACCTGTTCACCACTGTGTTTTGGCTAGAGTTAAACAACTTTAGTTATACTTTCATTCAATGTTACATTATTTCAATTGTGTTATAAAATGGGTAGGAAAAATCCAGTTATCTGATTGGTTAATAACCATGCGGACTTGTGCAGTAATTGAGCAATCACTGCACATGTCTAGAAATTGCCTTGAAAGTCTTGAAACTTGTTTTCTAGGCTGACCTAACTGCCCAGAAATATCGCTACATTGCTTCAGAATCCTTACTAAATGTGAGAGTTGGAAAAACCAAAAAAAAAGTTTATAGAAACATGCCTGACTTACCTGCCAGTTAATCTGACCCCTTTGGTGGGCAAACAGTACTGTTTGGTGTGAGAACCAATTTAATAATAATGACAATGTATTTGTTCTTAATTAAAATGTGTATTTGCTGCTGAGTTTCTTATTATTTTTGTGGTGTTTAATAAATGCTATAACACAATTCATGGCTTGCGGTTATTGGGTAATTACTGCACCCCCCACTCCATGCTAATGCCTTGTACCTCTAACTACAGAGTGTGTGTGTGTGTGGGGAGTGGCCTGCAGTAATTATCTAATAACCAACAACCTTGTCTTGTGTTACTGCTTGCTTATTTACATACTAAAACTGTGATATACCGACCGCTATTTCAAATAGAGGTATCATGTTTAGATGCTATGTATGACAATAAAAGTTACATGACCTTAGCTCAGAATGGTACCAATATGTATAATCAAAGTTGTGTGTGTTCCATTGTACAGAGCTGTAAATGACCCAATTTCAGATATACTGCTCAAAATAGTCAACATTGTTTCATATGACAAGTCAAAAAAAAAACAGTATGATGTTTTGCAGATGAGCGGTATAACATCAAAAGAACAATCATTAGTGTAGCACCACTGATCACTAGTTATTTAGCTCATCTATGGTAATAACATCATATTCTATGCAGTCGAAGTGTTATTCACCCTTAATTGTCTTTCATGTGCAGCCTTACATATTACTTTTCTTTGTTGTTTTTATTTCAGTATTTCAGATATTGAACAAGTGTACCATTGCAAAAAATCAAGATCCCCTGGATGTTGAAGTTTGGTGACATCACAGTATTTATGTTCTCATGTGTGTTCACATCACTTGACACAAGCACCCCTGGTGATAGTATCCTCCCACAACCTTCCAAGTTTTCCTCCATTGCATCCTTGCTCTGTTAGCAGTGCACAAGTTGTGGTCTTTAATTCATTTTGACCATTTCCACTAATAACCACTGCATGTCCTGCTGTGTCCTTTCACTTCCTTTAGCTGTAGTAGAAATATGTTTATTGCGTTGAGTGTGCAGAATGGTGTGTTACTTCAGCAACATTAAACATTGTCAAATCTTTAGCATTGAAGATTTACGGTATGTTGAAGTTTGGTACCACAGTACAAAACTGATATGCTTATGTATGTCGCATAACATCACACAAATACCTCTGGTGATGGTATCCTACAACCTTCCAACCTTTCATGCATTGCATCCTTACTCTGGTAGAAATATGCAAGCTTTACTGATATATTCATTTTAACGTGTCCTGTAATATCCACTGAATGTCATGATCACACAAGCGGCTGTAGCTGTGCTAAAATAAACATTCCTATCAGTGAGTAGAATAGTGTGTCACACTATCAACCTCCTTAGGCCTCAAACTGTCCCTTGATTAAAAAACACTTGTTATGATTGCTCACATTCTGTGGAGATTGCTGATGTAGCTGGTAATTTGATTCTAATTCTTTTTTTATTTTTAAAAGTGAAAAAAAAACTGCCCACCATACTGGTGTTATAACACTGAACTGTGTCTGTTTTCATTCTTTGATCAACTTCCACTGCATCTTTCCTGGAGTTGGGAATTCCCCTGACACAGTCTAGCCACTCATAATGTTGTGGGAGGAGAGGAGACTATTGCATCACGACTGAGTGCACTGCTTGGGGTTGTTCCTAATGTTCAGGATTGATGCAATAAGAGTAGATCAAGGATTTAAAGCAAAATAAGGTTGGGTATTATTGCACCATTCCAATGCATTTCTGTTCTACTAAGAAAGGAAGCAGATCAAACAACCAACAACTTCAATGAGTTTTAGAGAAGGTAAGCAACCATGAGATGTGGGTTTTTAACTAGAAATAATATGATGCAAAAGAAAAAAAGAGTAGACAATGTCCCTTTAAGTATTCTAAAATCCTTGCCATTTAATTTTCTTTCTTTTGTCTACCAAATACTAATACATAGTTTAATGTAAACATTATTTCCTCCTAGTGCCTAGTACTCACAGCTCAACTCATGTATCCACAGCAAAAATGGGCATTACAGATACTGTATGTACAAACTAAAACTGTATTTTTGGACATTATTCTTTTTTTCTCCTTACAGAATATCCAGCACCAGCCTTTAGCATCAAGCAGGAACTCTGGCATCTGATGCAGCAAGTCAGCTCTCTGCCCGGGTCCCTCTCAGTGGTGCATGCTGCCCAGCAAGAGCTAGCTGACAGCATGTGCCACCGTGAGGGACTTGACTGCAGCGACTAAGAGGCACCATGTGCTCTCAGCAGCCACATGGTACTAAATAGGAGTGTGAGAGAACTTTCTGATAAGTTAGAGGACCACCTTGCTGCTACTGAGAATACACAGAACTTGCACCATCAGATGCTGGAGGACATGTGCAAGACCAGTAGACTTCTGCAGCACAGAGAAGACCAGGCTTTCAATGTCTGCATCAAAGTGCAGTATCCTCCACAAGAAATGGATCCTCCAGAAAAGCTCCTGGTTTTCTCAAGTGACGCCAATGAACTCTGAACCACCAGTTCCTCACCCCAGACAATTCCAGTGCAGCAGTTTACACTTTCGGCAGCCCCTGCAGAAAACTGCTCACAGAAGGTCCCCCCAATCATTATGTGCCAGGGCGAGTGCCACCTTGCCATAGCAAACAATTGTCTTTTTCTTAATAAAAATGGACCATTTTTGTTTTTTGTTTGTTTGTTTTTAAGAAGAACTTTAATTTTTTTTAACAATTTAAAAAGTGTAATTGTTGGCAGGCTCCATGGCACTGTGCAGTAGGATAGCCGCTTGACATGCTGGTGATAGGGGTTCGAGCCATGAGCCCAGAATGACAGGTGTGGAGGCTGGTTGGGAAGACAAGAGAGCATCCACACAGATGCTCTCCTACCGGGGAAGGGTGCTGCGCAGCACTGCTCAGACAGCAACACCTGGGTGTGTGTGCAGAGCCTGCCAGCATGGGTGACCACATGTCGGCTGGATCTACGTGCAGCTGAGGTTTGGGGGCAGGACCAGAAGACCAGAAAAGTGCCCATCTTGGTTCACCAGATGACTCCCAAGTCACCCCGCCACAGTTCCCCCCAGGCGCATGACTCATGCCCCCAGCCCCTGTCATCTTGGTAGATCCCCCCAGGAATGCTACTTCCTTCCTCAACCTCCCTGGGAAGGGGGCCCACCTCAGCTGGGATAAGCCAGAGCCTACAAGATGCAGGGTAGCCTAAGAGAGACACAATACAAATTGTTGTGTTATCTATGTAACCTTTTGTACTGTACCTAATTGACGTGGAACCTTTGTAAAAGAGCCTCTGGCTCAAAGGTAGTAATTCCTAGAACAATAAACTAAACTAAACTAAACTAAGAGCCAGGTGGTAGGAAATGGCAGCAGAAAGTGGAACTGGCAGGCAGAAAAGACATTCTGTGGCTCAAACCAGTTTTCTTTTCATCCTATCAGTTCTGTGTGTACAGTACAACCTCGTTTATCCATTCTCACCCAGAGACATCTGAAACGGTAGGATAATCAGGAGAACGGATAAATGGGCGTTGCATTCAGCTTCATTGCCCACATGTAGGAGCGGCTTAAACAAATAGAGAAACAACAAAAAGAGTTAATTTTGTGTTCATAATCTTTATTGAATAAAGCATAGTGACTCAATAAAGTACAGTTAAGTAAATGTAACAGAACAAAGTCACACTAATAAAAAAAATCCTCCAGTGTCTTTTGTTTTATCCTGTCGCCTGACTTCTTGTATGCTCTCTGCTTCATGGATCGCAGCTGCATTATCTGTACAGGATCAGAGTCTGTCTGACTCTCTATGTACAGAATGGCTTTAGAAAACAGTTCAAGTGCCTCAAAATGTGTGGGCAGAACCGGTTGTTCAACATTTTCTTCCACCTCACCCTCCTCTTCACTATGTATGAATTCCTCTGCCTTCTGGACAAGCGCAATTATAGCATCTTCAGTCAGCTGTTCTTGTCCATGCTCCCCTGAATCACAATTCTGCCACTTGTCAATTTCTGCTGCTGGCAGAGAATCTGGCAGTATAGCTGAGAGACGGTGAATGTCCTCATAGTCTGTACCAGGGCCATTCTCTGCCAAATCTGCCGAAACCTGGGTGGATTGTGTATCTTCTCTGGAGGTTCTAATCCCTCCCTTGATCCAGGCTTTTCAAATGGACTCTTGCTGAACAGCATCCCACGCCTCAGCACACATATACACCACGTCTTTCAGTGACAAACATTTGATAATGTCACTGATGGGGATTTCGTGGTTTGAATCAGCAAGTACAGATTGCAAAAGTTTCTTTCTGTAACTGCGCTTGAAAATTTCAAGGATGCCCTGGTCACAGGGCTGTAACTTGCTGGTTGTGTTGGGAGGAAGGAGCATACACCATATGTAGCCATCCCTTGTCTTGTCTTAATGTCTGGAAGATCAGGGCGGGCAGGGGAGTTATCTATAAGAAGTATGGGATGGAAGGGGATCCTTTGACTCCTTAAATGGCTTTTCACTCGGGGGATGTACTGTTCTTTAAATCACCTTGCAAAAATTGAACTGTACATCCATGCATTGTGCTGTGTTTCATAGTGAACAGGTAGAACATTCATGTTCACATTTTTGAAGCAGCGTGGCTGCCTTGATTTGTCCACCAGGACTAGCTTCAGTTTGTGTGACCCTGAAGCATTAACACATCACTTTATTTCAACAAGGAAACCACGAATCAACCTGCTGCAATCCAGTGCATTCAAGCGAGCAGCCAGTCCGCAGACACAAAACGACTAAGCAGAACTGAATGCACTCATACTCACAAAGGCTCAGAGCATGACATTTTTTCAGGAAGACTCGCGAGGAGTCGAAGCGCTGGGTGGCTAGCTGGCGTGTACTGATGGTGACTTTGTCTGGAGCTGTTATATGAATACATTTATTTTCATTTTGAGAAAATTTCATGCTCCAAGCCTTTGTGAGTACAAGTGCATTCAGTTCTGCTTAGTAGCATTAAAACATCCCAAAATTGTGACCCTGTCCTTTGCCTTTTTAAATCCCAGTGCTTCTTCACCCCTCCATGGGCCAGAGTCTTATCGGCTAAGCAGCACCAGAAGAGCCCGGTCTCGTCAGTGTTATAGATCTGGTCAGGGACGAGACCGGTGTTTCCCATGATGCCCAGGAAGTGTGTTATAAAGGGGTTAATCTCTTGCTCAGCAGTGCTGAGCCGTTCAACACAGTAACGGAGTTGCCTCATTCCATGATGGCACTTGAAGTGCATCATCCACCCCTCGTTGACAGTGAATGGCTCTGTGCTGCCAAGCTGTGCATGGAACATAAGTGCCTTCTCTTTCAGAAGGGGGCCAGACAGTGGTGACCCCTTCTCTTTCTCTCTTGTTGGAACCAGAGGTACAGAGCAGAATCCCTCTGCTCGTCCTTAAAAGACCGCATGTTTTTTCTTTCCTCGGCTCCAGACACGGTCTCCATGGTAAGAGAAAAGTCTCATAATTTATTTTTAGCACCTTTGATGTCACTTATTGTGGATTTACCCATGATGTACTCCTCTGCAAGAATAGAAGCTTTCTCTCCCCATTTTTCAGTTACTCCACAATCCTCAGTTTCTGCCCTACACTTAGGACCACTCTCTTCCATTTACTGGCCATCTAGAATTACACTACAGGTATAATAATGAATTGCTAGGTTTGCAATCACCCTTAAATACTAGCTCACAACAGGTGTGACAGGTGTGAGTGAGTGTTAATTGGTATTGACAAGATTATGGAGCTCTTTTCAATTACAGCTAATACAGTAATGACTCTGACTGGCACATGACTAATTGGCAGTACAACTCAAAGGGGGACACACCGACCATCCATTAGACAAGGAGATCGGTTGAATGGGGGTCGAATAAATGGGGTTTGACTGTACTTTGGTTTTATGTGCAGTTGATGTAACGAGGTCTTGATACATCTAAAAGGCAGAACATCACTGATTGCTTTTACAGGCAGCAGAAACAAAGGCTCTGCCCACCCATCCTACCCCCTAATCCCACCTAGCCCCAGGTCATCCTCCTTTATAGGGTCTACATGGTCCTACCCCCTTCTTGCCTCTCCTAATTACATAGGCTTATTTTTTCACTCAGCGGCAGGGGAAACATAATGTAATCCTCAAACCCACCCGAGCACTCCACTCTTATAGGTGACCTACCTATACCAAATCCTGTTGTGAAAAGGAAAGAGGAAGGGTACCCTCCCCCCCAAAAAAGCACATTTGTTTTAAATTTTGTCTTGTCGCTCTAAACTCCTATTTGCTTCCTCCTTCCTTTCATCCAGAGTATAGACAGGTAGGCACCTACCTTAGGCAACCTTTTTCTTTTGTCCACACTTCCTCCCCAGGACAATAAAAAACTAATTATCATTTTCACGTGTCCACTTCTACATCCGCACTTCTTCCATCCTCGTACTACTTTTGTCCATACTCAAATGGAGCTCATAAACTGTAACACCTGTGGCTCCCTCTTCATGAGAGCATACATCCTGAGAGTGAGATACTGTCTGATATGCTCTGCCCTAAGAGACCTAAGAACTCAGCTCCATGCAGAGAGGACCGAGATAAGCTATCTAAGAACAATTCTCCATTATACAGAACAAAACAGTAACAACAAACAGTCTTTACCAAACAGATCCCATTGCCCAAAAGGACAAACAGACCAGGAGGTTGGAAACTGGTCAAAAACCACAATGCTTCAAAGCCTACAGCTACTGGAACAATCACACCTGTGCACACAACAAACAGATACTCTCCACTGACAGCTAGCACAGAGATGTTGGAGAGTAAGGAACAGGTGGATCCATTACAGCAAAACATTGAAGAGTCCCCCAAAAGAACAAACAAACCAACCACCAAAAAACAAGTACTAATAGTCAGAGACTCCATTTTTCAAGGTGTGGAGTCTCACCTTCAGCAATTCGGCCATACAAATGTTGCTGTAAGGTGTCTCCCGGGTACATCTGTGTGGAGGGACACTGACCACAATTCTGAATATCGTACGCAACGTGGACCGTAAACAGCATGTCATCCTCCACATAGGCACAAGCAACATAGCCTCTCGAACAGTAGAAGAGACTAAACAAAACATAAGAAATCTGGCCAGCAAAATTAATTCTCTTTCATCCAATCTGTCTTTCTCAGAGATCCTGCCTATATGGGAAAAGGGCAGAATCAGGCACAGGATCAGAGAGAGAGAGAGAGAGAGAGAGAGAGAGAGAGAGAGAGACATCTCCAAACTCAATGCCTGACTTAAACAATGATGCCAGGAAAATGGACATGGCTTTATTGGCAATTGGCACAACTTCTGGAAGCAAGACTTCTACAAATTCAATGACCTGCACCTTAACAAACAAATCCAGAAACAAATGATTTGATACCTTTTATTGGACCAACATGGATGTTACAGAAAAGAACAAAGTGCTTTAGCTTTCGAACCAACCAGGTCCTTCTTCAGAAGCTTTGACAAACCTTAACAAACAAGAAACTCTGGCACTCGGACAAAAACTTGACGTGCACATAGACCATTTAAACTAGTGAGTGGGGAGGAGCAGCAAGGACACCTCATGGCAAGAAGGGTGTCATAAACCCCTACCCCACCAACAGCTAGTTCAACAAAGGTTTCTTTTAGTCATCTCAGAACCGGTAGTTATCAAGACACTGCCCATGACAGGTAAAGGGATAAGCATAATAGGCACAAGAGAAGCAACACTGATACAGCATAACAATTCTACTACTTCACCACACTGCACAAAACAGGGATGGAGAGCTATGTGTGTCAATGCATGTAGTCTGCCAAATAAAATCTCTGACCTCTCCTCCTTAATGACAGAAGCCAGATTAGACTGGATAGCAGTCACAGAAACCTGGTTTAAGGAGAACCATACCTGGGATGTCGCTATACCAGCTTACACACTTTTTAGGAAGGACCACATTGGAAAAAAGGGGGAGGGGTGGCATTATCTGAAAGAAAAGGATTCTCGGCAATAGAAGTCCAATCAAAATAGGGAAGATCAGAAGCTCTATGGGTCACCCTAGGAGCAGACGGCAAGGCCCCCATCCAAGTGGGAGTCATATATAGACCTCCCCCCAAAATTCTGACATAGATCTCCTGGAAAACATCTTGATGGCTGACAAGGGAGACCTGTTATTAGCATGAGACTTCAATCTACCTGATGTAGATTGGTCCTTATTCATGGCATTGTCTGAACGTGGCAAAGAATTCCTACTTGCCCTGAAGGGGGAAGGACTTAATCAGCTGGTGCAATCCCCACCAGAGAACAGACTATCCTGAACCTGGTGCTAATAGCACCAGAATCTCAGACGTAACCATAGGGGTAAATCTAGGAACCAGTGACCACAGGTCAAACTGGTTAACAGTGGAAAGGGTAGTGGAATCAAGTCACACAAAGCTCAAAATACTTGATTTCCACGAGGCAGACTTCAACACCATGAAAACCCAGTTAAGAAACTTGCTGGAAATCAACAACTCATTGGATGTGGAGAGAAGCTGGGAAGCCTTAAAGACAGCTTTACTTCAAGTTACTGAACAGGGCACAAAGCACATCAGTAAGTCAAAAAGAAGAAAAAGGCAATGTGATTCTCCAAAGAAATAGCAACAATAGTAAAACACTAAAAAAAGGGCCTTCAAGCAGTATAAGTAGACAAAGAAAGACACAGACAGGCAGCATTACGTATCAAAAATGAGAAAAGCAGGAAAGGTTATTAGGATAGCCAAAGCCCAGACAGAGGAGAAAATAGCACAGGGCATAATATTTTTTAGGTACATAAGTGAAAGAAAAAAGAGTAAGGGTGGGATAATCAGGCTAAATTCAACTGAAGGACAAATAGTTGAAAAGGATGATGATAAGGCAGAAGTGCTAAATAAATTCTTCTGCTCAGTCTTCACCATTGAAGACCAATCAGCGGCCCTTCTATGGGAAAGGCAGTGTGCAACAGTAGAACAGCAGATGACTTCCCACTTCTCAAGAGAAAGAATCCTAGAAGAGCTTAACAAACTAAAAGTAGACAAAGCAATGGGACCTGATGGAATCTACCCTAGGATTCTAAAGGAGTTACAGGATGAAATTGCAACACCACTCACTAACCTTTTTAATAAGTCACTGGAAAGTGGCACAATACCACTAGACTGGAAAAAGGCTGTGGTGGTACCCTTACATAAAAGTGGAAGCAGGGAAGAACTTGGGAACTACTGCCCAGTCAGTCTGACCTCAGTGGTAGGCAAACTTATGGAAACCCTTCTGAAAGATAGAATAGTGGATCATCTAAAAGAATCCAGAAAGCTTGACCCCAAGCAACACAGATTTACGGCAGGGAAATCATGCCTAACAAACATGACAGAATTCTTTGACTGGGTGACCAGAACAGTGGATCAGGGAGGGGTGGTGGATGTGGTGTGCCTAGACTTCAGCAAGACCTTCAACACTGTACCCCATAGAAGGCTTATCAATAAACTAGAGAATACAGGAATTAGTCATAAGACAGTCACCTGGATTGCAAACTGGCTCAAGGATAGGACACAGAGGGTCTTAGTTAAGGGCGATCAGACAGAGGAGGGCAAGGTGACCAGTGGAGTGCCACAGAGGTCAGTATTAGGTCCCATCCTCTTCAACATTTTCATCAGCAACATTGCTGATGAGCTGGAGGGGAAAGTATGCCTGTTTTCAGATGATACAAAACTCTGCAACCGGGTGGACGCCCAAGAGGGAGTCTTGAAGATGGAAAAAGATCTGAATAGGCTGGAAGGATGGTCCACAAATTGGCAATTGAAGTTCAATGCCAAAAAATGCAAGGTCATGCATCTGAGTAAAAGAAACCCCAGGAAGGAATACATGCTGCTAGAACACCAGCTTGAAGTAACACAGGTGGAGAGGGATCTTGGTGTAATCATTACAGATGACCTTAGGATGAGCAAGCAATGAGAAAGGGCAGCGGAGAAAGCAAATGTCATCCTCAGATGCATTGGAAGGAGTACAACTAGCAAAAAAAGAGAGGTGATAATGCCACTGTACAGATCACTGGTCAGGCTGCACATGAGATATTGCATCCAGTTTTGGAGGCCACACCTGAAGAAGTATATCAACAGACTGGAGGTGGTGCAGAGAAGGGCTACAAAGATGGTGCAGGGTTTGCAACAGGAGCCATATGAAACCAGACTGGCTGACTTACAGCTGTACTCACTTGAACAGAGAAGAGACGGGGGGGGCATGATTGAAATGTCTAAGTATATGAAGGGAAATAACACAGCATGGAAGGAAAACCTGTTTCAGATGTAATCAGTGAGTCATACAAGAGGCCACAATCTACGATTGGCAGAAGGTAAATTTAGGGGAAACATCAGGAAGTACTTTTTTTCCGAGAGGTTGGTTGACCCTTGGAATAGCCTACCACAAGAGGTAGTAGACTCAAAAAATGTAAGGGAATTAAAACCTGCGTGGGATAAACGTTACGCCCAAAAAAGGAAATAGTCTAAGAGGAGAGGATAGGTATTCTGGGCAGGCTAGATGGATCAAGAGGGCCTCTCCTGCCAGCAAGTTCTTATGTTCTTATATAAAGAGTAGTGGGTTGAAGGGCAAGGGAAGGAGCAAGAAAAATAAAATAAAAAGTGTAATTATTTATTTTCATGTATATTATGGATATTTAAAAATTTTAATTACTCGATATAAATTTTTTTTTCACTTAACGTTACTGTTTATGTGTTTTTATTTCCAAAATATATTAAATATTAAGTGAGGGATCCACCTGACTGTGAAAGTGCGGTGCCCATAGTGCCCTGAGCTTCAACTGGTACAGATGCACACATGCAGCATCCTGTGGGTCCTGCATCAAAAGAGGTCCATCTGGCTGTCAAAGTGCAGGACCCTCTGAGTCATACTCTTCCATGCAGCCACAGATGTAGCCACCCAGGGATCTCCAGGCCCTGTGCCATGTAAGGGATCCTTCAGAATACAAAACGATAGGCCCCTGACAGCCCTGCACATCATAAATTCATATTTTTAACTTAACTTTACTATTTATGTGTTTTTTTTCTAAACTATATAACATGCTAAGTGAGGGATCTGTCTGTACATATGCAGACACACATCACCCTCAAGGCCATGCACCAACTTGAGTGTGTATATCTAGCTACAGATGCAGATGTGCATGGTCTTTTGGGTGCTGTGTCAAGTGAAGGGATTCATCTGGCTTCAGAAGCACAGGACCCTGTGGGCCCTGTGATTCTGTGCACTTCCAGGTGCACATGCTTAAGGCCATCTGGGCCATGCGCCATGTGAGCAAGCCCTGTGCTTCTGTCAGTACACATGCATATGTGCATCATCCTTCAGGTCCAACGTCAAGTGAGTGAGTCACTACAGGTTGAGACATGACAGTGGGTCCATCTAGCTACAGATGCAGAAGTGCTTGAGTCCATCTGACTGCAGATGCAAGGGCCCTGCAATCCCTGCACTTCTATGCAGCTACAGTTGCAGACACCCAGGCCCTTTGGGCCCTGTGCCATGTGAGAGATCCACCTGGCTGCAGGAGCACAGGGACCTCTGGGCCCAATGCTACAATGCACCTACAAATACACACATGCTGTCTCCTTTCTTCATAAAGAGAAAGACCAAGGGAGGGATAGTAAGGCTGAAAGTGTAAGGAGGGAGTTTGTGTGGAATAGAATCACCAAAAAGCAAACATATTGAACAAATACTTCTGTTCTGGATTTACAAAGGAGGGGGTAGGTAATGGATCAAATATAAAGGACAAGGGTATTAAGGAACAGGAGGGGGACACTAGCCCTTTTACAAAAGAAAGAGTCCTTAAGGAACTAACACAGTTAACTGTAGACAAGGCAATGGGACCAGTTGGGGTGAACGCCAGGATCCTGAGGGAACTCAAAGAGGAGCTGGCTACACCTCTGACAACCCTGTTCAATCTGTCATTGGAAACAGGGGAGGTACCGAGGGGACTAGAGGAGGGCAGATGCAGTCCTACTCCACAAAAGTGGAAACAGGGAGGAGGCAGGAAATTACAGGACTGTCAGCCTGATCTTGGTGGTGGGCAAACTAATGGAATCACTGCTGAAAGAAAGGATTGGGGAATACTTCATTGCCAGTGGTCTACAGGATCTGAGGCAACATGGTTTCACAGTGGGGAGGTCTTGCCAGACAAACCTGACTGAGTTCTTTGACTGGGTAACCAAGGAAGTGGATTAGGGAGGAGTGGTTGATGTGGCCTACCTGGATTTCAGCAAGGCCTTTGACACTCTTCCACATAGAAGACTGGTAAGCAAGCTGGAGAGCCTAGGAGTGGGTCCCAAAGTAGTAAAATCAGTAGAGAGTAGGCTAGGCAATAAGAGTCAGAGGATGGTGGTAAATGGCACCCACTCTAGAGTAGGCAAATGACCAGTGTGGTGCTGCAAGAGTCAGCACTAGGCCTGGTCCTCTTCAATGTCTTTATTAGTGACATTACAGAAGGACTGGTAGGGAAAGTATGCCTGTTCATGGATGATACAAAACTCTGCAAGACAGTAGGCACACCAGGGGGTTGGGGTGGAAAGAATGAGGGACCATCTAAAAAAGCTGGAGGATGGTCATGAGTCTGGTAGCTGAGTTTCAATGTAAAAAAGTGCAAAATCATGCACTTGGGGCACAGAAACCCTGGGCAACGTGTCAACTGGGGGGAGAGGTATTAGCAGTCACAAAGAAGGAAAGAGACCTGGGAGTAATCATTTCCAATGACCTGAAGGTAGCTAAATAATGTGAAAAGGCAGTGGAGAAGATTAGTGGAATGCCAGAATACATAGGCAGGGGAATTACCAGCAGAAAGAGGGAGGTAATAATACCCCTGTATTGATCACCAGGGAGACCACACTTCAAGTACTGTGTCCAGTTCTAGAGGTCCCATCTCCAAAAGGACATAGATAGGGTGGAGGCAGTATAAAGGAGGGTAACCAAATCATGCAGGGCCTGCATCAAAAGTCCAATGAAGAAAGCTTAGGGAATTAAATACGTACTCCCTAGAGGAAAGGAGAGATGGGGGGATATGATAGAAACATTAAAATACCTCACAGGTAAAAACAATGTTAATGAAAGTAGCATTTTCCAAAGAAAAAGATGCTCAAGAACAAGGGGACACACTATGAAGATGGAAGGGGGAGGCTCAGAGGAAATGTGAGGAAATAAATCTTTACAGAGAGGGTGGTGGATGTATTGAATGGCCTCCCAGCGGAGGTGGTGGGGACTGAAATGGTTACAGGATTCAAGAATGCATAGGATAGATACAAAGGGATCTTAGCAGTAACCGAAGACCGAGTAGGGTCTGCAGTGACACTGCAGGTAGGGTAAATATGGCAGACTAGGTGGGCCAAGAGGCCCTTATCTGCTGACAACTTTTATGTTTCTATGTTGTTTATCTTTATTCATCCAAAATTCTCACCATAGCCTTTTTATACCCACACCTCATGAACTAGTCAAGATGCATTTTTCAAATCATGCTCAAAAGATGATTTCACAGAACAACCACAAAATCACCTTAAGGGCTAAGCTTGAAAATGTCACCAGCATGGTTTATGGCGTAGGGACATAAAATGCACATATTGAAAATGTGGGTTTAAAATTAAAAAAAAACAGCTGAGTTATGAACTAAAGTTGTTTTTCTTTTAAAACACAAAATTATTACGTGAGCCAAGTTCCCTCTTTTGTGAGACCACACAAAATAACTAGCTTCTTTTGTGAGATCATACGAAAGAACCCTGCTCTATAGTGAGATCTCATGAAAGAACACAGTTCTTTTATGATGTCTCATGAAATAACCCTATTTCTTTTCAAGGACCTTACAAAAAGACTGAAGTTATTTTGTGAGATCTTACATACTGTAAGTACAATGGTTCTTTCATATGACCTCATGTAAGAACTATAACAAACTTAAGTCCCATCCTCTTCTTTCATGAGCCAAGATTACTCTTTTTGTGAGCCAACAGACTTCCTTTGTAAGACTGACAAAATCGGAACTTCAGCTCATTAAAGAACTATGAAAAAAATTAAGTCCCACCTTTTTCTTTCATGAGCTGAGATTCATCTTTCATGAGCCAACATTCTTCACTCATGAGACTCATGGAAGAAGTGGTTTGGCTCACGGAAGAACTATGAAGAAAATTAAGTCCCACCTCTTCTTTCATGAGCTGAGGTTACTGTTTCATGAGCTAACAGTCTTCTTTCATGACTCATAAAAGAAGTTTGGCTCACAAAAGAACTATAAAAAAATTACAAAATCACACATACCCCCATAAAACAAAGCATCATGGGCTGTATATGCAAATCACAACAGAATATTATGCTGGTTCAACTTTAAGCAGAAATGCATGGTGCCAAAAAGCCTCTAACACAGACTGCAAATGGTGCCAAAAGAAAGACACAGACACATGTTTCGTCCTACCAGGACTCATCAGTGTGCCTCGTCTGTATGACACCCCAGTGGAAAGAACCAGCTACCCTAAAATGGTCTACCTGGGTTATGTTGTGGTGAAAAACTAAATCTCACCCTCTTCTTTTGTGAGCCAAGATTCCTCTTTCATCAGCCAACAGTCTTCTTTCATGAGACTCATAAAAGAAGTTCGACTTACAATAGAAGACTCGCTAAGCCTTCCACTTAGGATTTTAGGGGTGTCCCAAAAACATATTTTGGAGTCATTTTTCAAAAACAAACAAACTCCAGAATCTCGCTAAATGAGTCCCATTTTATTTAATTTAATTTATTTAAATGTTTCACCAGAAGAGTACACTGAGCATACTCACTCATTTCCAGATACATACGGGGGGGGGGAGGGAAGTGGAGGTACAAGAATAGCAGAACAAAATACAGTACAATACAACAATGTAACAATTCACATACCAGGTAGGTGACAAAATGCAGGATACAATGGATACAATAAGTGCAACAAAACAGTTAACATACAGTGAGAATGCAGCAGATGATGAGATGCATTATCAGCTATAAACAAGGCATGGCAATTTGAAATGCAAAAAAACCATGGTATGTGAATAAGTAGCTGAATCAGAACAGGAATTCAATCAGGATCTAAAAATACAGTGTATATATGGCAGGATAGGGGCTAGTCATAGTATGTATTTTGGAGGAAACAGTAGTACTGAGTTGGGCGTGCCATCTTGAGGCTTGGAGGGGAGAGGGATTGATAACTGGCAAATAGGGAGACTGCACCAGAGGGTCAATAGGTTTGGTAGGAGCAGGAGTAGACCATAAAGCCACGCATTTGAGTAGAGACAGCTTTAGGAGACAATGCATTATGGATCTCTGAGGGCAGGGCATTCCAAAGTTTAGGACTGCAGTAGGAGAATGCAGCTTGACCAGCTGAGGTACAGCAGAGAGTGATGGCAAAGGAGTGAGAGCCAGACCTATGAAGTGAGTGTGAGCTCAGAGGTGAGGCAGATGTGACAGAGGAAAAGTAGGAGGGGAGATTTCCATTCCAGAATTTGGACAAGAAAGTGGTGCAGTGAGTCAAGCGCCTAGACTCCGGTGAGGGAAGGGACATAGCAAGGTAAAGATTACAGTGGTGAGTGCGAGGGGAGCAGGAAAGTATGAAATGACAGAAGGAGTTGAAGAGGGTATCCTGCATGGCCAGGGTAATTTTGGGGGTGGCACTGTAGAGTATGTCTGCATGGTCAAAGGTAGGAAGGATAATCTTCTGCACAATAGCACGCCGGGCTGTTGGAGGGATGCAGTCCTTGTTTCCTTACAAGGCACCAAGCTTGGGGTGGAGGTTTTATGGATTGCATCCACAAGTGCTGAAAGTCCAGATGGAGGTCTAACCAGCCCCCAAGGTATTTGAAAGAAGGGACATTTTCAGAGTACCATCCAGCGTGTGAAACATGGGGACAGGCCAGGGAAGATAGTCTCTATCTAGTGCCAAAAGACATGGAGACTGTCTTTTTGGCATTCAAAAACAGTCAATTCGACTGGAGCCATTCCTGAGTGTTAGTGAAATTCTGCTGTAGTCTAGTCTGAGCATCAGCATGAGATGTGCTAGATGTGTAAAGGATGGTATTGTCCGCATACATATGGATTTATGCAGAGGAGTAGGCAGAAGGGAGGTCATTAAGGAAGATAGAAAATAATATAGAGCCAAGTACTGAGCCCTGAGGGACTCCAGTGGTGATAAGGAGAAGTGTGGAGAGGGAGGAGGCAAGCTTGACAGATTGGGTTCTGCCTGACAGATATAAGTGAAACCAAGCTATGGCGGCGGGTTCAGTCCAGCCCCAGCGAGTGTTTGGAGGAGTAGAGAGTGGGATATAGTGTTGAAGGCTTTTGCCAGGTTGACAAAAATGGCATAGGTTACATGACCCAGATCTATATTGGAGAGTATGGAGTCCATGAGATGTATTAGAGAGGTGGTGGTGGAGTGAGACTTGCAGAAACCAGACTGGAAAGGTGTGAAGAAAGAGGTAGAGTCACGGTGGGGAATGAGTTGTGCAAGAATGATGCATTCCTGAAGTTTGGCTAGGATAGATAATAGGGAGATAGGACGATTGTTCCCAATGGAGGTGGGGTCACCACCTTTGGGGAAAGAAATGACTGTAGAGTGTTTCCAGTTTGAGGGAACTGAGGATAGAGAAAAAGAAAGGCTAAGAGAGGCCAGAGGAACAGCAATAGCAGGTGTGGAGAGGTGGGGTAAAGGCCATCTGGGTGCTTGCCTTTGGTGGGGTTTAAGAAATGTAGGGCATTGAGGGCATCAATTGGTATAATAGGAGAGAATGAAAATTGTCTAGGGGTGGCAGGGTTGGGGACAGCAGGGGAGGCAGATGGTGGGCAGGTGGGAAGGGTAGAGAGTAAAGAGGAGGTACAAGATGTGAAGAAGGTGCTGAAAGTGACTGCAAAGGTTGGAGGGTCGGAGATGTTTCCAGTACCACTGGCAAGAGTTGGGATTAGAGGACTGGAGGTGAGTGAGAAAAGTGATTTGACAACCTTCCAGAACTTGGAAGGGTGATTTATGTTGGCATGGAATGATGCTGAGAAGTACTCTGCCTTGGCACACCTAATAGCCAGCACACAGGCATTTCAGAGTTACCTGTAATGGAGTAGTAGAGAGGGAGTCCTATATCAGATATGGCCTTCCAAGACTGATCCCTGGCATGCATACATGCCAGAAGCTCGGCAGTGATCCATGGAAGGTGGGATCCTCTGACCCTGGTTAACTTAGTGGGTACATGACAATCCCAGATTTCCATAAATGTGGAGTGGAAATTGCTGAGGGCAGTGTCAATGGATGTTGCCCAGGTGAGGGTGGACCAGTCAGCATGACGAAGATTGTTTAGCAGGGGAGCTAAGTTTAAGGAGAGGAAGAAGCATATATGTAGGAATTTAAGGGGGGCTTTGGGCTGGTGAACTTTGCAGATGCAGTAAATACTATAATGATGGTCACTAATGGAGTCTGGTAGAATGCCAGAGTCTATTACTCGGTGGGGGTGGGAGGCGAGGGCCCAGTGGATCAGAGTATGTTTTGGGATGTGTGGTTGAGCAGGGTAGGAGAGGTGATTAATTGAACCAGATTTAGGGACTTTATTTTAGAAGAAATAGTGGAGGTGTTGGACGATGACCAGTCCACATTCAGGTCACCTAACAGGCAAAGCTCATCTGAGGTGGTATGAGAGGTGATAGACGTAAGGAGTTCAATTTTGGTAGCTGATGGGAGGCCAGGGTGACAGTAAATGACTGCAGTAAACATGGGTAATGTGAAAGAGAGTGATAGCTTTATTAGGAGAAGTTAGTATTGGGAGGGGGATGAGATAGATAGGACACGAGAATATTGAAGAGTGGATGAGATATACATTGCAATACCACCACCACCCCTACTAGGTCTATCCTGTCTTATATGGGAGTATCCTGGAGTAGTTAGAGCAACGTCCAATATTTTGTGGCTTAGCCATGTTTCATTAAACACCATAATATCGAGTTTTAAACTTAACATAATAGGCTGGAGGAGTACCAGTTTGGGGAGGAGGCTACGGATGTTGAGGTGAGCAATTTTTAAACCCATGGGAAGATGCTGGGTGAGTGGAGGGGATGGAGTAGGATTGGATCAAGTGTCACTCTTCTGAGAGTGGCAGGAGGGTGAGAAGCAGTTTGGAAAAGGCAGAGGCTAGTTTAGTGGATTTAAGGTGAGAAGAAGAGAGAGAGAATGGAAGATGTGTGTGCGGGGGAGAGGAGAAGAGAGTGGTGGACTTAAGAGTCACTAAAATGGATGTGTGGGGAAGAACGGAAACTGAAGGGGGCAATGGGAAGTTGGTTGGAGTAGGATGCATAGGGAGAGTGAGAGGCGTGAGTAAGTGAGGAGGGTAGATGGGGGCCTGGAATAGAGGGTTCGGGGGTTGAGGAGAGTAATAAAGGGAGATGGATAAGGACCAGGCAGAAGAGGATAGTATGGTACATTATGGAAGGAGGGAAAGCAAGACAAATCTTCAGGTAGTGTGTTGCTGCGTACCAAAATATAGCAGTCTTTATAAGCGATATTGCAGAGGGACTGGAAGGAAAAGTATGTCTCTTTGCAGATGACACAAAGATCTGCAACAGAGTTGATGCACAAGGTGGGATGGAAAGGATGAGAAGGGACTTGGCAAGGTTAGAGGAATGGTCAAATGTATGGCAGCTTAGATTCAATGCTAAGAAGTGCAAGGTAATGCACCTGGGAAACAAAAACCCAGGGGAAGAGTACACAATGGGGGGTGAGATACTAACAACAATAAAAATAGAAAGGGACCTGGGGGTAGTCATATCAGATGACCTAAAGGTGGGCAAGCAATGTGAGAGGGCAGCAAGGAGGGCTGGGGGTTACTGGGATGCATAGGGAGAGGCATCACCAGCAGAAAACAGGTAGTTATTATCCCTCTGTACAGACAGTTGGTGAGACCCCATTTGGAGTACTGCGTGCAGTTCTGGAGACCCAATCTCCGCAAGAACATAGACAGGATGGAGGCTGTCCAGAGGAGGGCAACTCAAATGGTGCAGGGTCTGCACCGGAAGACATATGAAGAGAGACTTAAGGAGCTGAATATGTATAGCCTCGAGGAAAGGAGAGAGAGGGGGGACATGATAGAAACTTTCAAGTGTCTCAAGGAAATCAACAAAGTCCAAGAGGGTAGCATCTTTCAAAAAAAGAGGTGTGCAAGAACAAGGGGGCACAATTTGAAGATAGAAGGGGGGCGGCTCGGAGGTAATTTAAGGAAGTATTTTTTCACAGAGAGGATTGTGGATGGATGGAATGGCCTTCCGGAGGAGGTTGTGGAGTCAAAAACAGTGGTGGAATTCAAGCATGCATGGGACAGTCATAAGGCAATTCTAGGGGGTGGGGGTAGAAAGAAGTAGGCTGCTGGTTAACTAGGATCTGCAGCTTATCCAATAGGTAGGGAAATGGGCAGACTGGGTGGGCCAAGCGGTCCTTATCTGCCATCAAAATCTATGTTTCTATGTTTCTATCAACTAAGCAAATTGCTTAGAGGTGCAGTACCACTTGTGGCCACAGGGTAGCAGTAGTATAACAGTAAAGTGAAAGAAGGATCTTCCTAACAGTCACAGTGGTCTAATGGTAAAAAGCAGCAGCTTGTGACTGGAATGGGGCTGACGGTCCCAAGCTCAAATCTGTCTTCCGTAGGGATGGGAGGCATAGGGCGGAGGATGGGGGGAAAGGAGAACAAAGGGTGGGGTGAGGGAAGGATCTTTAATTAGAGGGGTTGAAGTACTGGTGTTGGGTTGGAAAATAAAAATGTTACAATCCCTGGTGAGGTTGAGTAGTGACCCCTAGTGTTCAAAAAGCATAGCGAGCTAATTGGAAAATGGGGTGATAAAATAAGACTGGGTGTCACGTGATACAGTCACGTGATGAGGGTCCAGTATATAGTAAATGACAAGCTGCGGGTGAGGCAGCCACCGCATTAGCAGCGGCTGGAAGAGCCAACCACAATGAGAAGCTGTACCGGAGGCTGCAAATTTTCAATACCTGCTTGATACAGGTGGCTGTGCGGCATTCACTTCAGGGAGGGTGAGAGCCCTGTCCTGGCTCTCACAACCAGCTCCTAGGATGACCTGTGGAAAAAAAAGGGAGAGAGGAGAGGTAAGCCAAAGGAACACACTAGTGTGGTGTGGTGGAGGGGCAAAGATGGCAGAGGTGCGCATGGCTGGGACAAGGCAGTAAACTCTTCGTCCTTTAAAAGCAAACAGTAGTACCATACATATACACAGAATGCAGAAGCTATGCAGTTCAGAAGTACCACAGATAGAGCAACAGTTTGGTGCCTTAAAGTACCCCTGTCAAACAGTCCACATTACAGATAAATTGGATTCAGCCTTAAAGTAATCAGATAATAACAGCAGATTTGGCTCCCAAACCCCTGCCCAGCACACTGAAATAATCTAAACAAGTCTGCTGACCACAATGAGCAGCTGCACTGGAGGATGCAAATTTTCAGTACCTGCTTGATGCAGGTGGCTGTGCGGCATTCACTTGAGGGAGGGAGAGAGCCCTGTTCTGGCTCTCATGACCAGCTCCTAGGATGACCTGCTTGATGCAGGTGGCTGTGCGGCATTCACTTTAGGGAGGGGGGAAGCCCTGTCCTGGCTCTCACGACCAGCTCCTAGGACAACCTATTTGATGCAGGAGACTGTGTGGTGTTCACTTCAGGGAGGGGGAGAGCCCTGTCCTGGCTCTCACGACCAGCTCCTAGGATGACCTGCTTGATGCAGATGGCTGTGCAGCATTCACTTCAGGGAGGGGCAGAGCCCTGTCCAGGCTCTTATGACCAGCTCCTAGGACAACCTGTGGAAGAAAGAGCATGTAGCTAGATTCATGTGTTTATTTTTCTCCAGAGCATCATTTTTATTGGTTTTCATAAAAAAAAAAGTTGTCTGCCATACAAAACAAGATTTTCTTTCTCACAAAAGAAGAATTTCAGCTAATGAAAGGGGAATCTTCTTTCATGAGCTGGAAATTCTTCTTTCGTATTAAACATATAAAGACCCTACCGAATATGCTTAGAGTCCAAATTTCAAATCCTTATAACTTGGGCATGGATTAATACTGTATTTCTTTTTACCAAACCAAAAAAGGCACCTTTCCAGGACAATCCCCTTCTACCCTGAAAATTTTAGAACAAAATTTCAAACTGTCTGGGCTGTACATGAGAGCAAGAAAAAGGGCCAAAACCCCCTAATTTTTCCACTTTTTGTACTCTTTGGATCTCGGAATCTGGGCATACAACCAACACGAACCTTGCCAAATCAAGAGACCTTGCCCCCCCAGACCATGCATGCAAACATCTGTGCAATTCTGTTGAATGGGGTTGAAGCTATTAAGGTACAAAGTTAGGAGTTTAACATTAAACACCCTACTCAGCCCTAAATGTAGGAGTGCTACCGCACACCTATAATACATTTATAATATTCATTTCAAAAAGCACCAGTTAGGGTTCAACTTAAGGCAACAGAAGTAGAGAAATGTGGCATTAGGGTTTCCAACCCTAACTCCCCACCCCCAAAGCAGCAAAAGTGTAATACCACACAAGCAACCACAGGCAGCCAACATCAGGTAGGATAAACAACATACAATTGTTTCCAGATTACACAAATGCAGTAGCGCTGATGTGCTACCTTTGTGGATTTGTATCTGCAGCTGCATAAGCACAGGCCCCATAGAGGCCTGTGGTTATGCAGCCACACCTGTGTGTGTGTGTGTATGTCATACTGCATGCATAAGTATGTGTGGCTGCAGCAACACAGGCCCCATGGGATCCTGCCCTTCAGTAGACAGAAGGCCCCATGAGGCTTGCGCCTCTGCAGTCAGAGGTATAGTGACTCCAACCAGGATGCAATGCAGTAATGCTGCAGTATATCACAAAAATGCTGCCGTATGCTGCAAGGAACAGTATAATTCAATGGCAAAATACTTTTAGTCAGTATTTTGACATGTCATTTACTGCAAATTACTGCATTTCATCATGGCTGGCTCCACTGTACTCATGCATGCTGTATGAGGTACCTCACTAAATAGCATGATCTGTTAGTGCATGTTTTTCTATATGCATCTGCATATGTGAAACACTGCTGCTCCTTGAACAGTTTCTAGATCTGCTGCTGAAACCATTATGCCCAGATTGTGACAGTACTTCTATTTGCATAACTGCAGGCCCCAGAGGGCCCTGTCCTTCTGAACCAAGAAGTTGGTGTGTATGTCTTACACCTCTGGATAAAGAGGCTCAGTCCCCCCATGGGCCTGCACTTATGCAGACAGGAGAAGTGTTGAAATTTTAGTATCATGGAGTTTATGGCACCTGTGCTTCTGTAGCCAGAGATCAGGGTGTATGTCTTACAACTGTGCCTGCAGAAGCACTGGCCCATCAAGTGTACTGTATGCATGTCTTACAGTGTGCATGAGTACCTGAGGCTAATGAAGGGGCATGCACTTCTACAGACAATAAAACCCTTGTAAGTTGGGTATCATAGATTTATATCTGTTGCTGCAGTGGCCTGTGATTCTGCATACCGAAGTAGTGTTATGATTTGAATATTGTGGATATGCATCTGCAGCAACAAGTGAGTGTGTATGTCTTATGGTGTGCACGCTGCAGACACAAATCCAAGAAGGTGACACATTAGTGCTACTGCATTTGTGTCATCTGGAAACAGTTGCAAGTTGTTTGCCTTACCTCATGATGGCTGTCTGTGGTTATTTGTGTGGTGTTGTCATTTGCTGCTTTGAGGGGGTGGGTAGTTAGGGTTGGAAACACTAATGCCACATTTTCCTACTTTTGTTGCTTTATGTTGAACTCTAACTAGTGCATTAATGCAGTTTTTTGCAGTGAATTTCCTTTCTTTTTGAGATAGTTTTGGGACCTGCATAAACAGATCTGTCTGGCTGTTGAAGTGCAGGACCCTCTAGGCCCTATGCATTTGTGTGGCTACAGATAGGGAGGAGTCCATCTTGCTGCAGAAGTGCAGGGCCCTCCAGGCCTTTCACCAAGTGAGGAGTCTGTCTGGCTACAGAAGCACAGGGCCTTTTAGGTCCTGCACTTCCATGTATCCACAGATGCAAATGTGCAGGGACCTTTGGACCCTGCCCCAAATATGAAGTCCATCAGGCCTGGGTCTTGCACTTCTGTGCAGCTACAGATGCAGACACACAGGGCCCTTCCTTCATAACTTTATTAGTTTTTAATATTTTGTCTTTTTATGACCCCACCTCTTGAACCAGTCAGGAGAATTTTTTCAAATCCTCCTGAAAGGTGATTTTGCAGAATTACCAGAAAATCACCTTCCAGGCTAGATTGGAAAAATGTCACCTTCCTGGTTCATGAGGTGAGTTTCTGACAAAGCCATGTTGAAAATTTGGGGTAAAAATATTTTAAAACAGTCTTATCATAAACAAAAGTTGTTTTCCTATACAAAGACAAATTTCTTCTTTCATGAGCAGATTTTCTTCTTTTGTGTGGTCTCACAAAAGAAGAAATCTCATGGGGAGATCATGAAAAAAGAATCTCACCTCACAAAAGAAAAAATGTTTCTTTCATGAACTTCTTTCAATGCAAATGAAGATCAAGAAACAAAAAATCTCACGAAACAAGATCACAAAAGGAGATCCTGAAAAAAGAAATTTCTTCTTTTGTGAGATTCAGTTTTTCTATCATGAGCCAAGATTTTTCTTTCATGAGACTCATGAAACCAAAATTTCAGCTCATGAAAGAAGAATCGAGAGTCCTCGCTAAGCCTTCCACCTGGGATTTTAGGGATGTCCCCAAAACCATATTTCAGGGTCTTTTTTCAAACAGAAAACATCAGAATCCAGCTAAACAGTTCATGTTTCACTAGATTCATTTGTTTTTCTCCAGGGCATCATTTTTATGGGTTTTCAATTAAAAAATAAAAAAATTAAAACAAAATGGCTGCCAGACAAAAGAAGAATTTTTTCGTCTAACAAAAGAAGATTCTTCTTTCCTGAGCCAGAAATGTTTCTTTTATATCAGATATATAAATGAAAGACCATACTCAGCATGCTCAGAACTGAAATTTCAAATACTTACAACCCAGGAAAATGTCAAATACCTATAACTCAGGAATGGATTAATATTTTTTCACCAAATGAAAAAGGGCATTTTTGTATGGCAAGCTGTTTCTACCTTGAATATTACAGGACAAAATCCTAAACTGGGCTGAAGAGGAGATTAAAAAAAAAAAAGACCAGCAAAAACCCCTGACTTTTTTAACTTTTTGCACAATCCAATTTCTTCATCTATTGCACTATCCATTTGCACATGCCTTAAGCACTGTGGTTTGGGGCACTGAGCTGCAGACCTGGAGACCTGGGCTTGAATCCCACAGCCCTCACGTGCCTGTGCTGTGTGACCCTGAGCAAGTCATTTAACTTCCTTGTGCTCCCTGGTCACACCTGGAAACAAGCTTTTGCTTAGTGTTCCTTTCCTGGTTAAACAATTTCCCCTTCCCTATCTGGATCTTGAAACTCAGACATTCCCCCATCACAAAACATGACAAATCAAGAGACCTTGCCCACCCCCCTAGGCCGCACATGCAAAATTTCATGCAATTCCGTTGAACGGGGCAAAGCCATTAAGGTGCAAAATTAGGGGTTTAATATTAAACATTATACTTAAGACACTACTGTGACCCTATAAAATATATATATGTACTATATGGTTGCCTTTTTTAAAAGGAACAGTCAGCCCGCCCCCAAGAGTCATAATACCATTGTTCTCACCTCAGGAATGCATAATACTTTTGAACTGACATCAAAACAAGGATATTGCCAGCCCAGTGGCACTGGAGGTTGAGGTGCTGGTCGCTACACCTCACACCAAGATGGCGACCAAGGTTCAGAAATGAGCCTGGGCCACCAGGAGTTGGCAGGGGAAGAGAGGATTGAGCATCCAGAGGACTGCTCTCCTGTCTTGGGGGGAGGGAGACTTGTCATCCCACTCAGTGACTGCCCTCTGGCAGTGGCTGGAGGGCAGTACAGGTTGGGAGGCATGGTCTGACATTCTAACATCGGTAGGGGAAGGGGGATGGGAGAAAAATAGAGGAAAAGAGCCTGGCAGGCTCTGTGATGGTCCACCGCTGCCGAGGGCCATCCCCAGTTTCTGGATTGGGTCTTTGGGAGGGAGGAAAAGCTGGTGACCTTCCTCCTGGCCCTGCCACAGGGGGCAATCCATGGGGGAATTACTAGACATCAGCGAGTGCGGGATTGGTGGGACCGGAGAGAGAGTCCCTCCACTAGGAGGGCCGAAACCACCTGCCAGGTCTCCAGAGGGACAAAAAAATCTAAACGGAAAAAAAAAATGGTATTACAGAATATGCACACCACACTCCTGTGTGATTGTTACAAGTAAATATTTGTGTTGCCATTGGGTTGTGCATTTGAGAAAGAGTAATGTGCTCTGGGACAGCCCAGGTTCCAGTTGTCTCAGTGGCATAGCTGGTTAGCACAATCGGAACAGTATTCCGGGTGGCCTGGGTTCAAGTCCCCGCTGAGGCACTTACTTCTTTCTTTCCTCCGTTTGTATGTGTTCCATAAATATGCATATAACACTCCTGTGTGATCATTAAAAGTAAATATTTGTGTTGCCATTGGGTTGTGCATTTGAGAAAGGGTTAAGTGCTCAGGGACAGCCCAGGTTCCAGTTGTCTCAGTGGTGCTGCTGGTTAGCGCAATCGGAATGGCATTCTGGGTGGCCTGGGTTCAAGTCCCAGCTAAGGCACGTACTTCTTTCTCACCTCTGTTTGTATGTGTTCCATAAATATGCACACCATACTCCTGTGTGATTGTTACAAGTAAATATTTGTGTTGCCATTGGGTTGTGCATTTGAGAAAGAGTAATGTGCTTGGGGACTGCCCAGGTTCCAGTTGTCTCAGTGGCACAGCTGGTTATCACAATCGGAACAGTATTCTGGGTGGCTTGAGCTCAAGTCCCAGCTGAAGCACTTACTTCTTTCTCACCTCTGTTTGTATGGATTCCATAAATATGCACACAACACTCCTGTGTGATTGTTACAAGTAAATATTTGTGTTGCCACTGGGTTGTGCATTTGAGAAAGAGCAACGTGCTCGGGGACAGTCCAGGTTTTAGTTGTTTCAGTGGCACAGCTGGTTAGCGCAATCATAATGGTATTCTGGGTGACCTGGGTTCAAGTTCAAGCTGAGGCACTTACTTCTTTCTCACCTCTGTTTGTTTGTAGGTTTTACAGAACAGAACATCAAAGTCTCTTACTCAGCTGTTCTCAGATTCTTTCAAACTAATTTTTAAAGTGGCAGGAGTGGCACCAAAAGCTGAGATGGCAGGAGTTCTAGCAAAGACAACCGTACATTTTCCAGAACATGTTTTGTGTGTTTGGTACTGACAGAGATAGTAGTGGCACTGACCGAGGTAGTACTGGCATTGAAAAAAAAATGGCAACCAGATATTACAAAATACTCATCTGTTATGATTGCTTTAAATTCATCTCAGGATTCCTGCGAGGGCTTAAACCTCCGGAGCTGCGCTCTCAAGGTTTATGATGTCACAGGGATCACTTCGTGGATTTACAGTACTGTAACAGATGGATGCCCTTCTGCCTTCTTTTTCTTTTTCAGACCCCCAGCTGGATCCCCTTTTCTCGGCATTTGTCAGAAGGCTGTTGCACAGTTAACAAGTCATACTCTGTGGTGCTCTTTCTCTCAACCTACACTAAACTATGCTAACTAGAAACAAAGTAAAAAACAATTGTACAAGTATACTCTCTTGTATATCCTGTTTCATGACTGCTAAGGTAAAAATTCCACTGGCAAACTTTGTCTCTCAGTGTGCTAGACAGTCCGCAGGCATCCCACTGCTACCACCTATTTGTGATGCCAACCCTCCCTTTACAGAATGGGTCAGTCTTAAAAGGGTTGTTACTTTGGGAGGTCAAACACGCAATTGCACAGATCAGTGTCTGGTAGTGTGCCTCTCGGGTGGCAGATGCTAACAGAGTCTTTGCCTCAGCCAGTGGAAACCATAAAAATACCTTAGTAATAATTTAAATCACAGCCACAACTGTTGTGTAAATAAAAAGCTTTTTACAAAAAGACTGTCAAAAGTTGCATTACTGGATTAATATTCTTTATTCTTTATTTAGATTCTAGGATTACAAGTACCTTTGAGCCAAGGCTCTTTTACAAAGGTTCCATGTTAATTGAGGTACAATACAAACATTACATAGAGTTGAGTAACAATGCAGAAATGGTGCACAGACATTTTTAAGCAGCTGAAATACATTATATTCAAGGAAAGTGAGTACCAGGGGGCAAGGTAGCCAGAGGTAACTGAGGCTTGGAATGGACACAAAAAGAGCAGTGCAGCCGTGGGCATTTGTCAGGCCTCAAAAAAGTGCTAACACAAGAGAAGAACACTGTTACAGGAAAATCAAATAAATGGTTTTAAATAACAGATGACAAAAGAAAAAGCCTATTGACTAAAATATGCTATTCTTTCTTACCCTCTGCTCCGCTTGGAGAGAGACTGAATTCCTATGTTATCTAACAGCTCCCATGAACCTCCATAGTCAGAGTAGTAGGCTCACAACTTAAACTCTCTTGGATGGTAATTCAGCAGAACACTGCCTCTTGTAACTGTCTTTCAGAATTTTATAGTCCCTCTGTGAGTAGGCAATTCTTGTTCCCTTTGAATGCACCAACCATTTACCATGTATGTGTTAAATGTCCCAATTAGTTTAGACACCTATAGGAGCCAAATCATATCCATTTAACATCCATTTTATATATGAGTGGTCCAATCCTTTCAAACTCTGTGTGTATGTAAGTGTGCATATCCATTCCCCCTCTTGGTCACTCTCTCTGAAATTTATTACCTAGCCCTTTACCTTATCCAGATTCCTCTAGTGAAGTGGATTCCCAGTGTTTGTTTTTCCTTCAGAAGGCCAGAACAATCCAGCCCATTAACTCCTTCATAACATCCCCCCCCCCATGTCCTTTGGGCCACCCCAAGTGACACAGCCATTCGTGCAGCTGCTGGGAAGTGCTCAAAGTATCCAGCCATGCTGTAGGACCTGCCTAGATAGCCTGTCCACATTGTCATTTTGTTTACCACTGCGGTGCTGGGTGGTCATGTTGTATGCCTGCAGTTCCAAGCTCCAGTGTAGTAGTTTTCCATTTTGCCCGCTTGACCTATGAAGCCAGATCAAGGGATTATGATCTGTGACCACAGTAAATTCTCTCCCATATAGGTACAGCTGGTGCTTCTGAAGAGCCCTTACTATTCCCAAGCACTCCTTCTCGATTGTGGCATAAGCTTTCTCCCTTGGCAGAAGTCTCCAGCTGAGGTACACAACAGGGCTCTCCTCTCCCTGCTGAGTAACCTGGCTCAGCATAGCACCCAGCCCATGGTCTGAGGCATCCACATGGACAATGAACTTTAGACTGCAATTGTGGCTGGCTAATACAGCTGGCCCACTTAAGGCCTTCTTTAACTCCTGAAAATCAGCCTCACAGCCCTCTGTCCACTGCACCTTATCTGGCTTTCCCTTTTGGTTAGTCTGTCAGTGGCTTGGCCAGATCACTATAGTAAGGGACAAACCTCTGGTAGTACCCTGCTGTCCTGCTATCAGTACCAGCAGGAACATCTGCCAGAACTAGACAGATAGTGGATTCCCTATAGGGGAGGGCCTCAAATAACTGGTACAACAACCGACAAGAGACAAAGCTATCCTAGATCTAGTACTGACTAATGGGGAAAGGATCACAGATCTCCAGGAAGAAGGTCACCTGCGGCCAGTGACTTTGATAAGATGGCCAACAGAGTTAAGCTAGCTCTGGCAAGAAATACAGGTGAGGGGGTACAGGCAAAGTAGGCAAGCATTAAGGATGCAATACTTGAAGTAACATCCCATTGTGTTAGGGAGAATAGCAAGAGCAAAAGAAGGAGGAAACCACTTTGGTTCTCAGAAAAAGTAGCAGAAAAGGTCAGAGCTAAAAGGTTGGCCTTCAGGAAATATAAGGGAACGCAGCGGGATGAAGATAGGGAGGCATACCAAGCTTCCCTAAGGGGAGCAGGAAAGACATTAAGGCAGGCAAAGGCCCAAACCGAGGAAACACTAGCACGAACAGTAAAAGAAGGGGACAAGACTTTCTATAGATATATTAGCGAAAGGAGAAAGTCAACTCAAGGGTATTGCTAAGATCAAAGGGGATAAGGGGAAGTGTGTGGAGGAAGACCAAGGAAAAGCATCTATCCTAAATAGATACTTCTGCTCAGTATTTACTGAGGAGAAGGTAGGGCAGGGCCCACAGCTCAGCACCATGGACACGGGGGAGGGTGGTATGCACAAGTCCCTTCACAAAAGAAAGGGTCGTACAAGAGCTAGCTAAGCTCAGGATGGACAAGGCAATGGGACCGGATGGCATACTTCCCAGGGTACTAAAGAAGCTAAGGGTGGAACTAGCAGAGCCACTATCAGAACTGTTTAGTGAGTCTCTGAGCACAGGAGAGGTCCCAGAAGACTGGAGAAGGGCTCATGTGATCCTGCTCTATAAGAGTGGTAGCAGGGAGGAGGCAGGGAACTACAGACCAGTCAGTCTTACCTCAGTAGTGGGCAAAATTATGGAGGCACTCCTTAAGGAAAGGATAGTGCAACACCTGGAATCTTTAGGAGCACAGGATCCAAGACAGCATGGGTTTACAACAGGAAGGTCCTGTCAGACTAATCTCATAGATTTCTTTGACTTGGTAACCAGAATAGTGGACCAAGGGGGTGCAGTTGATGTCGCCTACCTTGACTTCAGCAAAGCTTTCAATACGGTTCCACATAGAAGATTAATAAGCTGGGTAGGCTCGGGGGGGGGGGGGCTGTGGAGCCCAAGCAAGATGGCTGCAAGTTGATCAAGCTCCATTGCTAGTAATCTATAAAAAGCCAGTTAGTTGCTAACTCCTTAAGAGAAGGTGGATTTAATCAAGTTAAAACTGCAACGGAAAACCTCCAGATTTAGGATGGGGAACCCTCAGAGAGACAAAACATACGGGGATAGTACTAAAAATAAAGCTACCTCCGCAACCGCTACCACCACAAAGGCCGTGCAGGGCCATGAACCCGAGTCAATAGAAGGCATACAGGAAGAAATGCTTCAGACCTTGGGAGCCAAAATGAACCGTATGATAGCGTCAATGTCCGGGCTGGCAGATAAATTTGATGCTCTTTCTAATAGTTATCCAGGTGGAAACTCAGGTTGAAACTATCACGATGATAACGGTAGAAGCAAATAAAACTTCAGAAGCAGCACTTGGAGCAGTTAACACAGTGATAAAAGAAAATATGCACTTCCGTTCCCATCTCGAAGCTTTGGAGAACCAAGCAAGAGCAAATAACCTGAGACTCCTTGGATTTGAAGAAGGTTCTGAAAGGGATCACCTTCTGTTATTCGTGCAAGAATGGATGAACCAGCAGCTTGGAGAAGAAGCTGCTGAGATAGTTAAGAAATTTCAGAAAGCTTACAGGGTGACACCTCGGGGTCATCGAGACAACCCAGAAGCCCCAAGAACGGTACTAATAGTAACAGACGGCGTCGGATCTAGAGATAACCTGCTTGCTCTAGCTAGGAGACAACGGGTCCTCTTACACAATGGGCAACTGATTAGAATCTTTACAGACCTGTCATATGCCACGAGGCAGAAAAGGAAGCGCTTCAATGGGGCTCGAGCACTGCTGAGGGAGGCGAGTATTCCACATGGCCTAGTGTTCCCGGCCCATCTCCAGATAGTTCACCGAGGTAAAATTTACGTTTTTTTCTGATCCGGGTGAAGCCCAGAAGTGGTGTAGGTGACACGCTGTTCTACGACCTCAGTTCCCATCGGAGGAGAATACTTCATCGGAGGAGGACAATTTCTGAACTTCAGTGTGGTACCTAATTTCTCTATAAAGTACCCCTTTTATGGAAGAGAATGGGGTAGAGGGGGCTTGTCATACTCCAGGGAAGTTATCCCCCCTCTCTTTTTCTATCCTGTGTTTGAAGTAACTTTGGACCCTTATTTATTTTTATATATTTAATTTTGGCTTGGTCCTTTTTTGTCTTCTATATTATACCAGCTTAAAAAGTGTTGAAATAAGGGCAAGTTCATTTGAACATTTACAAGTTTAAAAATAGGGGTTTGTAAGCGCCTTAAATAGTTATTAGAAGATAATTTGATTTATAACTATGTAGGGAAGCTAATTAAAAACTGAAATGTTTGGCTTTTAGTAATAATTGTTTTCTTGACAGGGAGTCGAGCAACTCATGATGTGCACTTAATCATGCAGATACTTAGATGAGACATGGTGGAATTTTTTTTTCTCTCCCCTTTGGGAGGGAAAAGATACTGGACTTTAAATGACTTTGTTTAGATGGTATTACTCACCATGTAGCTCATGGGTTCCTTAACAGCAACTGAAGGTTTGGTGACATTTGTATACATAGCTAGTTATTCCCCTCAAAGACGTATCTTTTAACATTCAGTGGACCTTATGTAAGTATTAAGAGAAGTGGCGCCCTCATTGGTTGAAAGTGACCATATTTGTTAAACTTTTTGTTGGGAATCGACTGTATGTTTGATGGAAATCCAATAAACATAAAGTTTAAAAAATAAAAAAAAGCTGGGTAGGCTCAGGGTGGTTTAGAAGTTGGTCAACTGAGTGGCAAACTGGTTGGCAGGCAAAACACAGAGCGTGGTGGTAAACGGTATAGTCAGAAGAGATGCAAGTCACAAGTAGGGTACCTCAGGGATCAGTCCTGGGGCCAGTCCTCTTCAATATCTTTATCAGTGACATTGCAGATGGATTGGGCCAGGCCAGGATGGCATCGACCTTGGCAGGCTCCGGATGGATGTGCCTGCTGCCCACCTGGTGCCCAAGGTAGGACACTTCGGCCATATCTATCTGGCACTTTTCCACCTTGACTGTCAGACCTGTGTCCTTCAGTCTGTGGAACACCTCCTATACATTCTTGATGTGCTCCTCTCAGGTCTGGCTGTATATGGCTATGTCATTCATATATGCCAGTGCAAACTCACCTGCCCAAGACAGAATGTGATCCGCAAGCCGTTGAAAGGTTGCAGGTGCATTCTTCATTCCAAAGAGCATTACCGTGAATTCATATAAGCCAAATGGGGTGATGAAAGCTGATCTCTCCCTGGCTGCAGGGGTCAGAGGTACCTGCCAGCAGCCCTTTTTTAGGTCTGTTGCGGTCAGATACTTGGTCCCCCCAGTCACTCCAGGGTCTCGTCTGTTCGGGGCATGGGATAGGCATCTGAATCCATGCAGCTGTTGAGCCTCCAGTAGTCAACACAAAATCATGTGGTACCATCCTTCTTGGGGGTCAGTACCACAGGTGAGGCCCAGGGACTACTGGATTCCTAGATTACTTCAAGTTCCAGCATCTCCTTGAGCGCCACTTTCACAATCTGATTAACCTGCTCTGGTACCCTGTAGGGAGACTGTCTCAGGGGCACCTGGGTCCCAGTATCCACGTGGTGCTCGGTCAGCATTGTGTACCCCGGTTTCCCTGTGAACATGTCCCCAAATCCTCTCAACACACACCACATTTCCTGCACCTGGGTTGGTGTTAGCTGGTCAGAGAGGGTGAGATTGTCCACGGAGGATCTGACCTGGGCTTCGTCGAGCAGTCCACCAATGGATCAGCTCAGTTTCCTCTCCTGGGTTGATGCACACAGTGAGGACCAATTCCTCCTTGTCATAGTAAGGCTTCATCATGTTAACACGATACACCTTTCTCCTGCCTCTTCTGCCAGGCAGCTCTTTCAGGTAATTGACACCACTCAGCTTTTGGACAATGGAGAATGGCCCCTCCCATGCTGCATGTAGTTTATTCTGTTGGACAGTGATGAGTACCATCACTCAATGTCCCACCTCGTATTCTCTGGCTCAGGCTCTGTGGTCATACCAGACTTTCTGCTGCTGTTGCACAGTGGCCAAGTGCTCCTGAGGAAGCCCCATGAGCTCCTTAAGGTGGGTACTGAAGTTCAGGACATACTCCACAACAGACTCCCCTTGGGAGGCACAGTCACCCTCCCATTCATCCTGAACCAGATCTAGAGGTCCCCCTCTCCCTATGGTCAAACAGGAGCTCAAAAGGTGAGAACCCTGTGACACCTCTCTGTATTGAGGGAGGAGGTAGCTGGACTCTGAGCAGCATTGGCAAGGATACAGGTGACCTTCCCCCCATACAGAGACCACTATGTCCACCACCACTCCCACAGAGGTTGCCAAGAAGGAGGGAAGGATGGACTATGGTGGGCTTGAGGAGGGTGCGGGAGACAGCACAGAGGCACATCCCCCCCCCCGGTGGCACTTCACAACTCATATGCCATCCTGGCAGAGCATAGAGACTGCACAGCATCTCCAAAAGTGAACACCATGGGGGTTGAGGGGGTCATCCAGGATGGAATCCCAAGGGCAGATGCATTGAGAACACACAGGAGGAGGAAGCAAATCCTGGCTGGGGACTCTATTGTCTGGGGGATTGAGCTGGGGTCAGGTAGCAATGGTGAGAGGGAGGTAATATGTTCAAGGATTAAAAACACTGGAGTACAGCAAAATATTGGAGAGGCTAAACTTATTTTCTTTAGAGAGCAGAAGAATCAGAGGAGATTTGTTGTTAATGTACAATATTATGAAAGATCAGTTCTTAATGGATAAATGTGGTATACAAAGATTCCACAAAAAAGCAAATTTAAGATCACATGACTAGCAGATTGTACTCCGTAGAGTACAGACAAACAGGCATCGATACTTTTACAATGCACGCACAGCAAGATTATGGAACAGTCTACCTGGTAACATCGTAGATGTTCCTACTATGGACATTTTCAAGAAAAGGTTAGATGAATACCTATTGAGTAATAGATCAAAAAGATAAATTCACAATGTGTGGGAGACAATTTAATGGGCATTTCGCCTACTTTGTCTAAATATACCAAGTTAAACCAAGTTAAGTTAATATGCCTACCTGAAGGCATAGTTCAGAAGGAGGGCAAGCGAATCCTTAGGATTGCAAGGACGGTAGCAAGGGGGGGCGGACGTCATTATTTACTTGGGGACTAATTACCTGGCTAGAAAGGGGATAGATGTAGGAAGAGTACAGGAAGAGTTCAGGGAGCTGGGGGGAGCCTTTGGCAAATAGCACACTCTGTCACCTTCTCAGAGGTGCTAACTGTCCATGGCAAGGGGGGAGGGAGGGACATCCACATCATTGAATTCAACAAATGGCTGAAGAAATGGTGCGGAGAGGTGGGGTATGGCTTCATTGGGGACTGGAACCTCACCTGGAGGGATGAAGGACTGTATTCTCCAGATGGCCTGCATCCATCCAGGGGAGGCAAAGGTATCCTATCCGAGAAGTTTAAGTGCATCCTTAGTGAAGGTGATTTGCCACTGAATAAGCAGCCAGTGCAGATATTGGAACACAGGCGTGACATGGCATTTATTTATTTATTTATCTATTTTTTGTTGACTGGGTAAGTGCACTAGATAAATTCTGCCTATTTTCAGGCACGACCTGGGGAAGGGGGATACAGATGAATGCCAACTGACCTTGAACCAGATTAAGCTGTTGGTGATGTTTTTAGTGAATGAGGGAAATTTGGCCAGGACACTGGGGAAAGTCCCCTATTTTGCTGTAGGGGGAGATGCTGTGCTGCTTCTTGCAGTAATGACAGACGGTGCAAGGATGACGGAGGAGCAGGTTGTACAGCCCTCTGCTCTACCTTCAGGGGGACTGGCAGTTGTACAGGAGGTTATGGAGGCTGCACCAAGTAGTGCTGTGCGGGAGATGCTTTGCCGAGATATGCATGTCAGTGAGCATGCAGTGGGGGCTTCGTAACGCTATGTGTCTGAGGGTGAGATCCTGGCCACAGACGGTGAGATGTGTGTGACTCCTGCACTCAGAATTGACTTGGCTGCTTCAGCTGCTATACAGACTGCACTAGAAGACTTGGTCTAGGAACGACAGACCTGTAACGTGGAGTGCGTCAAACTCTCAGCTGGTAATAGGAATGAGGAAGTGAGTCTGCCGGAAGTAGGGTACGAGTGCTGCAGGAATGCGGACGGTGGAGAAACAGACTGCTGAATGCGACTCTTGGTCTAAAGAGTCGGCTTTGGAGCAAGCAGGTTGGATTCAGCAGCCAGATGGTAGATGGGTCCCGGATCCGAATTGGATTTCTTTTTCCACACCACTAGGTCCTGATTCAGGAGTTCCTTCGGGGGTGCAATGGAGGACTTGTAACACAGGTCAGAACACCAACTTGCAATTAAACTTTCGTTCTGCAGGTTCTGATGATATGGAAGGGACTGGGGAACATACAGTGGTGCCTCTTTTAGGGGCTCTACTGACTGCATCTCCCCCCCCAATCACCTCGTGGGTATGCTGCAGGACGGGGCCCTCATTTTTCTGATTTATTTACAAATAATAAACTTGAACAGGCCCCACGAAGAAATGCTTTTCAGCTTAGGTATGGGGTGGTATGCCAGAACATCCAGACAGAGCTTATGTTGCGAGAAAACTACTAAAGGATTCCATGAACTTTTTGGCATCTGACATTTATGCCCTTGTAAATATTCGAGGGGAGGACACCTTTGACATCAGTTTTAAACAGTTTTCTGGACTTGATAAATTCTGGCATAAATATGAAACCTGCAAAACCTTACCTTTGTGGCTCTCTTTTTGGGCCATCCCCATTACTAAACCTTTATTTAAAACTATTAATGTGATGTTTCGAAATGAGGGGGTTAATATGGATGATATTCAGTACTGGTTAGAACAAAAATGTACTGTTCTAGGGCCACCTGAGGCTATTATAGATACTGAGGGGATGTGGACCGGGGCCTGCCGTTTCAAAGTAAAACTTCACATAATAGAGAATGATGTCTTGCACATTCCTAACGTTTTTTTCCTAGGAAAGGATAGAGGGTGTGTTTCCACCCTGGACAACTGAAGGCATGTTATAAATGTGGCAGTAGAAGACATTTAAGCAGTGTCTGTGACAAGGTCAAATGTGCGTTATGTGGGGAATTAGACCATGGAAGTCAAGCATGTAGGAATGTTTTTAAATGCAATTTATGTGAAGAAACAGGGCACGCTAATCACCAATGTCCTTGGGCGGAGCAGAATAGACAGGGAGACCCAAATAAGGAACACTTGATAAATCAGACCCAGGAGAGATTTAGGCCTAGAGAGCAGGATTCTTCTACTAGAGACACAGCGGATGTTGATAGGGATACTACTACTACTAACTCAGAAGCCCAACACTCCCCTCCACAGCCACAGGACGTGGGGCAGGAGACATCGGGGTCTGGGCAGGACAATTTGAATGATCAAAGCCCACCACCTAGTATGCAGGACCAGGATATGGAACCCACCCCCAGCACTTCTCAGACTGATTTGTGTAATGTTATTCTGCCCCCACCTGTTTCAGACTTTCAAATACCAAGTTCTAGGTGGGTGACTAGGGCAGTCAGTAAATAGATAGGGGGTCTTAGTGCTTGCCCTACCCAGAATGCGTTTCAGGTTCTTACCGATCTGGAGGGAGACTTGGGACCTGAAACTTCTACTAGATCTGAGATACTATCTGAAATGGAGTTGGAGGAAGAGGGAGAAAGGGATGTCACAGAAACTAAGAAAAAAAAAGGTCAAGAAAAGAAAGAAAGATAAACCCTTACTTCTACTTTTTTTTTTTTTTTGAATCTGTTGGACTCTGAATAGACCTTGCCTTATCTAACCACGTACTGTTAATTAAGACAACTTTGCAGCTTATGATAAATTTAGATCTCCAATCTGTGGCAAGTACAATTTATTGAATTTGGATTTTAGTGAATTTTGTCGCTTTAATGTGCAGTGTTTAAAGCTGGCGCCTTTCCATACAGCAAGCAAGCAAAGCAGTACGGCCCATGGAGACTCGAGCAGTGTGGCATTATTGAATGCTTCCTTTAAACCCCTGCTCCAAATTGTAAATCCTGTAAAAGTTAACTTTTTTGCCTTACCTAAATTAGAGTAGTAAAATACTCAGCTTAAGCCTTCCCTTTTCTCTCACCCCCTCCCCCTGTTGGTGAACAATAGACCCATTCTCACTTAAATCTATCTCCTCTTCCCTCAGATTGTAAGACAGACCCCCCCCCGAAGCAGCGGGCAGTTGATGGTCATGAGGGCCAGGCTCCTGAAGCCCTCCCTCCAGCCGGAGAAATGGAGCCCCAGACAAGACAGGTACGGACAGCCGAGCCGCGAGCTGCTGTAGGATGCCAGCAGCGCTAGGAAGCAGAGTTAGGCCCCGCCGCCCCCACCACCACCCTTGGTCAGCTCTCCCTTATATAGGGCTGTCCAGGCCGTTTTAACCAATCAGCTCACTTTCCCACCCGCAGCTTATATCCTTCTACCACTAGAGGCAGCACCACACTTTCCCCTATCTATCACATACACCTGTACTCTCGGCCACTAACACACAAGGAACCTCATACATCTAACTCAACATTAACCATCAACCTGTAGTGCAGTTTAGACATAGCTCCCGAGTATTTTTTTAGCTCTGCCTGCTTAGTCTTAAACCTACTGTACACTAACAAACAAGGAACCTACTAATTATAAGTTTATGTTAGCAAAACCAGCAGCCTGTAGTGCAGTCTGGACAGCCCTTCCAGCATTTTGCTCTGCCTGTTAGCTTAACTCCCACTGCAATCCTAGAGGGGCTACTTTCCTTTGCTCTGCAAATAAGCTCCAAGTAGCAGTGATAACTAATTTCACTTCCCTCGACAGCAGCTGTGGTGGATGACGGAGACCTTGCTAATTAAGTTGCTCCCATTTCCATTCAGTTTGCAAAGCCTGAATCTTAGGTGAAATCGGACTTTCTGCTGTTATTCTTTTATCTTAGGTGGAAATTGGACCTTCTGCTGCTTTTTTTTTACCTCGCTGATGCCAAATAGAGCTCTCTCTTTCGAGCGCCTCCCAGAAAAGAGATAGCTGCTGTAAATATCCATAGCACTACCCACCTTACCACTTAGCTAGCCTTTTCCAGTGAGCACCTAAAACTTTTTGCTCCTTTCACACTGGGTCACAAATCTAACTCGATTGGCTAGATAAGTCCTGCTTTTCTCATTTCAAAGTTTTTTCTTACCCTACATCCTACTCACTAATGACTCACTCAATGTATTTCAACATGGCTTTAAGCCCATTCAGAACATTATTACTAATCTCTTTTATCTTCAACCTTACATGGCTACCTATTCTATATTACCCTCCAAGAAATATTCAACACTGCACCCACCCAGATGACTACAAACTCTCCATACTGGGAATGCCTTCATACTGGCCATGTGACACCTCCCCTCTTCTCATCTCTCAAAAACTCATCTACCACCTATCCTACACCCTGCATAAATCCCCAGTGCCTAGCATCACCCTGCCCTCCCCTTTCATCCATCATAAACTATGTTACCTTTTACTCCTGGCCCTATTGCTAGCTGGGGATGTTGAACTAAACCCGGGACCAGTTGGTAACCTTCTTCAAAATAATACAATCTGGAATGACACCAAGGGCCTCCGCATTGCATACATGAACATCAGGAGCCTCCTTCATAACATTGCGGAACTTGAGGCCTGGGCCGCTCAATACCACCCTGATATCCTGTGCCTATCTGAAACTTGGCTAAAACCCTCCATCCCAGATGCTCTCTGCTCCATGCCCAACTACAATCTCATCAGACAAGACAGACCCTCATCAAAACGCGGAGGTGGAGTTGCCATCTTCTATAAGCAGCACCTGTTGCTATCCCATAATGTACTGCCTACACTGTCTCACTGTGAAGCACTCCATACCACACTACAGCTAGGCTCAAAGAAATTACACATAGTCTGCACCTACAACCCTCCTGCATGTGGCAACAAGGGTCTTGAAGAACTCCTTTCCCTATTAGACAGCACCATTAGTCGTAACGAAGTCCTTATACTGGGAGACTTAAACCTAAACTGGATTAGCAATGCAAACCAGTCCTCTCACTCCTTGGTGCAAGGCCACAACCTTCACCAAATGATCACAGACCCAACTAGGGTCATGGCTCCTCCTCGGACCAGTACCCTGATTGACTGGATCCTTACAAACCACCCAGACAGCATAATAGGTGCAGGCACCCTTGCAGATGCTATTAGTGATCACTCCCTTATCTACTGTATCTGGTCTACCAGTAAACCATCTCCACCCCCAAAACTCATTACCTTCCGCAATTTGGCCAATTTTAACCTAGCACAGTTTACTTATGATCTCTCACTGATTGACTGGTCCCCGATCTACACTTCAACTAGTGTCCAGGCGGCCCTTGACTACTTCTTGGCCCACTTTAGCCCTCTCCAAGGCACCCATGCTCCCCGAGTCACCCGACGGATTCATGGAACTCAGACAAAGTGGTTAACAAAAGCCCTACTTACCCAAATAAGAACCAGGGATAAGGCATGGTGGCGGTTCAAGATCACTGGGATGCAGACTGACCATAATCTATATCAATCTCTGAGAAACTCATGCAAGAAAAATATACGCTTAGCCAAAAGCTCGTTCTGCAAGGACCTGTTAATAAAAGCCTCAGGTGACTCTAGGAAATTTTGGTCAACCATAAAAACACTCCTAGGAGCAAATCACAGGGCCCATACTAGTGACATGCTGTTAAATGGCATTCACTGCAATAATCCGACAACCATAGCAAACTCTTTTAATCACCGTTTCGCAGATCTCTCAAACTACCTCACATCCTTCCCTCCTGTCCACAACACTGCACCCCCTAGCGATACCAATTCGATACTCACGCACCCACCCTTTAGGTTCCGGAGTATAAAAAGAGGAGAAGTGTTAAAACTGCTACTCACTATTCCTGACAGCACCAGCACAGGGTCTGATGGACTTGAACCATAGCTCCTAAAAGCCGCTGCACCACTCATTGCCTCTCCCCTAACCAAAATTTTCAACCTGACTCTACGCCATGGCATAATACCTAATACATGGAAAATAGCTAAAGTCACACCAATCCCAAAAAAGGGTGACCCCAAAGAAATAAAGAACTACCATCCCATTGCAATTCTCTCTGTACTTAGCCAATTTTTTGGAAAAACTAGTGTCCACCCAATCCATAGAATATCTCCAAAGATACAACCTTCTATCTAGCTCACAGCATGGCTTCCACAAAGGACACAGTACCTCCACTGCCCTCCTCAAACTCACCAATGACATATATGCCTCCATGGACTCGGGCCTCCTAACAGGTGCAGTCTTCATTGACCTAACTAATGTATTTGACCTGGTCAACCATACCATTCTTCTTACAAAACTAAGCTCCCTAGGCTTCGCCACTGATGCAGTGGCCTGGTTTGAAAGCTACCTATCCGACAGAAAACAAGCTGTAGTGTTTAACTCAGCTATATCAGATCTTTCCACTATTCACATTGGAGTGCCCCAGGGCTCAATCCTTGGGCCCTTACTTTTCTCTATCTTTATTAATGGCATCCCACTCCTTGCACCCAACTGTTCATCTCTGCTCTACGCTGACGATCTAGTTATTTACCACAGTGCTAGAACTGTTATCGACTTAAACCACCCTCTTGCCGTTGATTTTGCAAATATTCGATCATGGCTCACTGAAAACAAACTTATTCTCAACTCTAGTAAAACTTACTCCATGCTCTTTGGCTCATCTGCCAGACTTAAAGTGAATCAAAATGCCCTAATTATCCTGTGTGCGGACGGCTCCTCACTGAATAGCACCAATTCCTTTAAATACCTGGCTGTTACTCTCGATCAATCTCTTGACTTTGATCTACACATCACAACCACCTGTAAATCAGTAAACACCAAAATAGGTAGTGCCTACCGAACTAGATATGCCCTTACCCCATCTGCTAGACTTGCTGTGGCCCAAGGCTTTCTCCTCCCAGCCCTTGCATATGGCTCAGTCACCTACCTCTTTGCCTCCAAATCATCCCTCTATAAGTGGGATACCACCTACAACAGCATCTGCCTCTATGCCTCCGCATCTCCACGTTTCAAACATCATTGCCAGCTCTATAGTGACCTAAAATGGCTGTGCCCCTCTGCTCACAGGCTCCAGTCCTTTGGCTCATTAATTGACTGTACTGTCAGATCTGGCCTCCCACTATCCCTTACATCCCTACTGGACACACAGCCTCTCTACTATGGACTGCGATCGACTGACCAAGCCCTTTTTCACATTCCTAGACACAGAACTAATATGGGTTCACGTGCCTTTTCTCACATGGCTCCAAAATACTGGAATTCCATACCCCAAACTATTCGACAAGCAACCACCCATGCCACTTTTAAGAAACTTCACAAAAAGCACCTTCACTATATCAACTTCTGCACTTGCTTTAATCTACCTTAGCTCCACTCCTCTTCCCCTGCACTGTTTCAATCTTCTTCTCTGGTATTCTTTTCCCCACCTCTCTTAACACCCTCCTTAGGTCTTCCCTCCTTCTCTATTTTCTCTCTGCTCTCTTGTTTTCTCTCTATATCCTCCCACCCTCTCCTCTTCTCTTCTCTCTCTTCTCTCTCTCTCTCTCTCTCACTCTCCCTCCTCTCCTCCCTTTTCAACCACCTCATTGTGACTTTATATATTGTCTCTATGTATGCCCTCTATTGCAATACTTATGTTCTTATTTATTGTGTTACCTGTCATACTGTTCTGCAATTTCATCATACTGTTTTAAACCTACTCGTGCTTGTTGCTAAATTTGTCTCCCCATACCTGAAGTTTTTATTTGACTATGTACTGTACTGCTTCATGTGCTGCGTCACATATACGATTTTGTATTTCTAAAGTGTATTCTCCTGGGTCGGGCCTGAAAATAGGTATCCTTATGCCTAGTGCACTTACCTGGTTAGCAAAAGCAAATAAATAAATAACATAATGCTGTCATGGCCTATATAAAGATGGTATCCTTAAACTGTTGTAGTATTAAGAACTTTAAAAGGCGGATGGTTTGTTTAATGTACTGCAGGAGTTTGAAAGCAGATATTATCTTTCTACAGGAGACAAGGCTTTCAACCCTAATGGAGGTCACACAGGTGAAGAAAGCTTGGTGGGAGGGCCCCTCTTATTGGTCTTTTGGATCAGATTTAGCAGATGGGGTGGGTATCATTTTTGACCACACAGTAGTACAAATCACTCGAATTGTAGATGTGATACCTGGTAAGGCTTTAGTGATTGACTGTCTTTATAAGGGGTTTTCTTTTCGATTAATTAACACCTATGCCCCCCAGCTTAAGACTGCTAGAGTAGACTTATTTAATCAAATAAAACCTTACTTGTTTACTTCGAAACAGGTAATATGGGGGGGGATATGAATTGCAGTTCGAATTTCTGATTTAAGGACGATGTGCAAAAAAGTGTACTGTGACTCTCATGCTTTAAAAACTACGATAGATGTTGCTAGTTTTAAGGATGCATACAGGGAAATGCATATGGATGGTGGTTTTATGTATCAGAGGGCTTCCTTTCTTACCTGATAGACTATTTTTTTTATGTCCAAACATTTAATGACACAAACCTTCCACGTGAGTCCTTGTGAATTTACTGACCATAGGGTTCTGATTTGTCATATTGGGCTCCGACAGGTTCCACCTACATTTCCATCAGTAAAGCAGCGATGGAAACTAAATTCAAAGTTATTGGACAACACGGCGGTTATGAACCAATTACATCATTTATTGCATTATAGGAAGACAGTAGCGGAATTGTATGATGATTGGTCTTCCTGGTGGTATGACACGAAAACTGCTATTAAAGATTATTTAATACAATACGGTAGACATAAAAGTAATGCAGACTATGTACAGTATTTAGAACATAGGAATCAGTTTTATAAGCTAATGTCTAGTCCAACTGTGGCAGATTCTAGCGTACAACAACAAATTGAGGAGGTGAAGAAAAGAATGCGGCAATACCAATATGATAGAGCGGTGTCTTTGTTTGTTGAAATGCGGTTTGGCACACAGCAACAACCGTTTAAGGATCTATTTGTTGCTTGTAAACAAAAACTTGAGAAGAAATTAATGAGGGGTCTGAAAGATGAGGTAGGGACTATTAGAACTTCTAATGTAGAAATGTTAGCAATCGTAGAACATAATTTAACATCAACATTTAGTTCCACATTTAGTTCCACAGTTCAGTGGGATGATGTCTTAAACTTCCCAATACACAGTGCCTCTAGTATTGACTTAAATGTTTTGGATGCTCCCATTTCTAGAGTTGAAGTCCTTAGCACAATAAATGGCTTGAAGACTGGTATATCTCCTGGGGAGGATGGTATTACCAATGAATTTTATAAAACCTTTCAGGAGGAATTAAGTGGCATTTTTACGGAATTATTTAATGATATGCTACAATTTGGAACAGGGACTATAAATTTTAATGTGGTCACTGTTACGTTTTTACACAAAAGAGAATATAGTACTGACTTGGGTAATTGAAGGCCAATTAGCCTGCTTAATATGGATTATAAGATCCTTTCATCCATCCTTTGCAAGAAATTGCAATCTATAGCTAAGGTGGTAATCCACGGGGCACAGACGTGCTCAATACCTCAGAGGTCTATACAACAAAATTTGCATTTTCTTAGGGATGTATGCGAGTATGGTAAACAAAAGAAAATATCTGGGTATTTGTTGGCATTGGACCAATCCAAGGCATTTGATAGAGTATCACATGCTTTTTTTGCTTCAAGTTCTGGAGAAATATGGCATTTCCACATGTTTTATTAATAACATTAGATTATTATATGATAATGCAAAAATGTACCCCATGGTAAATAACCTAATGGGTGAAGGGATAAGTTTGAAACAAAGAGTTCGACAAGGATGCCTCATTAGCCCTTTATTGTATACTTTGGTTCTGGATCCTACTGTGAGGGCAATTGATTGTGATCGTATAATATGTGGGTTGACTCCTTCGTTACCTATCCCTGCCCAAAAAATATCAGTATATGCGGATGATATCTGTTTATTAGTGAAGGATGCTTCATCTGGCAGAGCTGCACTTCAGAAATTTGACCAGTTTTCTGAACTGAATGGAACAACACTTAATTATGAGAAATGTGTAGGTCTCACGATAGGAGGGGATATGCAGGGACAGGGCATAGGACGTATTCCTATTTTTCCTATGGTAAAAATTTTGGGAGTCCTTTTTGGAGGGGATGATATGGCATTTCAGAATTGGGAAGCACTTATATTGTTGGGTGAATGAAAAGTCCAGCAATGGAAAGCATAGGCTTTGTCAAAGAAGAAAAGAGTTCTGATTGTGAAGAAGTTTTTACTGCCTATATTTTTATATATTTGTTCTGTTTTCCCAGTACCAGTTTCCTTGGAGACTAGATTACTCATTTGCTTCTTTCAAATGATTTGGGAGAGTAGATTGAACCCCAGTAAGTGAGATTTTACATATTTAGCTATTAATCAGGGTGGGATTGGGATGATAAACTCAATAGCCTTTTATCATTCTTTTTTCTAGTAATGTTTTTCAGAGTCATGGAGATCAGGACCAACATCCCTGGAATGCCTGGACTCAGAATCTGTTTCAGCTTTTTATGAGGAAATGGGAGGGGGGAGGTGTTCCAAAATTGACACCGATATTAAATATGCCAGAATTTGCAATTTCCACAGTTAAGAAGTTGAGAGAATGGAAATTGCGAAAAGCACAAATTCAAGGAATTACTTGAAAACACATATATAAGGAAATTATGGATGTGTTTTTTTTGTACAGGTTGATTTTCCGAAAGGTGTTCCATCCAAGCTGTTCCAGGTGTTACGGACTTTTACTGATAAGAGAATTCCATTGAATATCTGGGATGTACAATGGCTTAGTTGTCATGGGAAACTGGGGGTGAAGGGAAACCTGAAACATAAACCCATAAATGAAAGACAATGCATTCGACCAGAATGCTTTGGCTTGGAGGAAACACAGGAACATTTTTTCTTACAGTGTCCTTTTGCGATACGGGTGTGGGCAGATTTGGTCGTTAGAAGGAAATGGGGCATAGCACGTCATTTGTCTTATCAAAGTTTGATTCTTGGAGACTACACAGAATTTTTGAGTAGATATCATGCAAGTACTTTAACTCTGATTTTTGTTTGCATAAAATTCTACATGTGGCAAACTAGGTGCCAATATTCTTTGCAACACAATATTATTCCTAATATTGTTCTGATAAAACAAATTGCGCTAGCCATAGCTAAACAGAAGGCTATGGAATATGACAAGATTGACAAGCACCTTTTTCATATGTATTGGAAACTTATAACATGGATTACTTAATTATGATATCTTTCGCTATACTGCAGGATTAGTATAGTATTTGAAATGTTTTTTTTTTACTCCTTTCATTTTGTGTTGCAGTAATGCATTTTCTTCAGAACATATGAATTTTCTGTTTGGAGTACTGCCTGTATAGTTGACCATTTTATCTTATTTTTCTTTTGTTTGTGCAGTTTTCTTCTTTCTGTGATGACATTTTTTGTATTTAGTTTGTTGTTGATATGAGTTATACATTTGATGTAATGTTTGTCTGTATCAATAAAATTCCCCTATTCTTTTCGATAAGTGCCATGGGATCTTTAACATCCACCTGAACTACCACCAATCCAGGCAGATGGGACCTCGGTTTAATGTCTCATCCAAAAGACGGCACCTCAGAAGTGCAGCACCCCTCTCATGCTGCACTACAGTGTCAGTACTGGGATATCAACCCCAGTGCCAGATGTGGGAACTGAACCCACAGCCCTCTGATCTCCCAGCCTCAGAGGCGAGTGTGCTAGCTACTGAGCCACTGACACTTACTGAGCCACTGACACGTGGCATGATCTTGGTAAACCCGTCAACAGCCTGGCTGCCACACTCTGCACCAGCTGCAAGCAGCAGATATCAACTCCCAGTAGTCCTAGGTAAAGGGAGTTGCAGTAGTCGAGGCAGGAGATCACAAAGGCGTGGATCAACATTGGTAGGTCATCTGGCGGGACCAGGTGTTTAATCTAGGCGATATTCCTCAGATGAAGAATGAGGTCTTGATGACGGATGACAGCTGAAATCTAAGAGTCAATCCATCATCAAAAATAACGCCCAGGTTTCGCATCTGGTCAGAGGTCATCAACTGTCTGCCTCCAAGCCAAAGCCCAGAAGGCCGCTTAGCGGAAAGCCCCTCTGCCAGACGACCAAGGTCCACAACCAACACCTTGGTCTTATCTAGGTTCAACCTCAGCCAGTTGGCACTCATCCAGCCCTGGATCTCGGTGAGGCATTTGTTAAATATCGAGATAGCACTATTCTGCTTGGGCACAAAAGACATGTATAGTCAGGGCCCCATGTTTACTGCGGCAAAGTGGACCTACATTCTGCGGCAGGACCTCATACCTTCTGCAGCAGAACAACTGCTGATTCTGTGGCCATTCTGCAGCAGATAAATTGTGGCTAAACAGTATACCTTCAAAAGGATTAAGTCTTAGTTAACCCTTTGACTGCCTTTGTGCAACCACTCTGCTACACTGAAAGTGGAACAGTAGGCCATTTAACAATATGTAGTCTTCTTATCACAAATATTAAACAGCAATAACCCAAACCTGGCACAGATATGGGCATCAGTGTTCCCTTCTAATGAATTTTCCCTCCCACCCCAAATTTGAAGCTCATCTGTTCTTCTTCTGGAAATTGGTGGCCTTTGCAGTTCTCCTAGGTTATATGAACATACGAACATATGAAATTTGGCAGAAGATAAAGGGCTACAGGTCTATCAAGTCTGCTCGGATGTGCAGTTCGCACCCCTTCTTCTGCAGCTGCCCCTCCCTTCCACCCTTCCCCTTCATTGACCCTCCCCCATGTCCTGTCCCATCCCCTTTTGAAGCAGTCCACTGTTCTACTGGATACCACTTCTGCAGGTAACGCATTCCACCCAGCCAACACCCTCTCTGTAAAAAGTGTCTCCTCATCTCCTCCTGAACCTTCCTCCTCCAGTCTCATATCATGGCCCCTGGTGTCCCTCCCTCCCTTACTTTGAACAGCCCCTCTGTACCTGTCTTGTTTATTCCTTTCATGTACTAAAGGTTTCAAACATGTCTCCTCCTGTCCCTCTTCTCCTCCAGTGAGTACATGTTCAACTCCTCAGCCTCCTCTCATATGATAAGTCCCTCAGCCCCTTGATCATCTTTGTCACCCTGCGCTGCACCCCTTCAGTAACTTAATGTCCTCTTCAGATATGGGCGCCATACTGCATGCAGTACTCCAGGTGCAGCTCAACTAATGACCTGTACAGTGGCAGAATCACCTCCCTCCTCGAGGATATACCCCTGCAATACAACCCAGCATTTGTTGGCCTTACAGCTGCCTTCCTGCATTGTGCCGAGTTGTTCATTGACCCTGTAATGAGTACCCCCAGATCCTTCTCCTCCTCTGTCTGGGCTAGCTGCACTCCCCCCAGCTGGTAACTCCTCCTTGGGTTCTTCATCCCAAAATGCAGCACCTTGCACTTTTTGGCATTAAACCCCAGTTGCCAGGTGTCTGACCAGGTTTCAAGCTTTGCCAGATCATCCTGCAACCCCTGCCATCCTGCTAGGTCATCCACCACTGCTACCTTGGTATCATCAGCAAACAGACTGATCTTGCTCTTGATGTCCAACGATACGTCTGCAATGAATATCCCAAACAACACTGGCGCAACACCGAGCCCTGTGGAACACCACTCGTCACTACCCTTGGGTGTGAGAGCTCCCCACCCACCACCACACTCTGTTGCCTTCCTGAGGCCAGCTCCACCCATCTCACCCAGCGGCACCTGCCCCTATGCCTACTAACTTACTTCCCAGCCTCCATGCGGCAACGAGTTGAATGCCTTACTGAAGTCCAGATACAGGACATTCACTGCATGGCCCCTGTCCAGTTGCCTAGTTACCCAGTCATAGAACTCCACCAGGTTGGTTTGGCAGGATCTGCCCCATATGAGCCATGCTGTCTGCTGTCCCTGTAGTCTTTGGCTCTAGGGAGGGCCACCAGCTCTTTCCTTCAGGATAGTCTCCATTAGCTTACACCCACGATGGATGTAGGGGGCTCACTGGTCTGTAGTTTCCCAGTTCATCCTTGGGGCCACTTTTGGAGGGCACCACATGAGCCATCCTCCAGTCCTGGGGTACACACCCTGAATGTAGTGAGGCATTAATAGGTCTGCCAAAGGTCCTGCAAGGACCTCTGCCAGCTTCTTCAGGTACCCTTGTGGATGCCATCTGCCTGACGCCTTATCCACCCTCAGTGCCTTCAAACCCTCCCAAATCCTGCCTCCATGATTTCCCATCTGTCACCCCTCCCCTGTTTCTGCCATTTCTCTCCCACTTGGGTGTCACCCCCCTTCTCTTTAGTAAATACTGAGCAGAGTACTCATTTAGTGCTTCTGCCTTATCGCACCCTGATTCCACCCAACCCTCTTTCCTAATCCTTACTATGTGGTCCTTACAGCTCCTTTTCTCCTGATGTACCCAAAGAAGACCTTCTTCCCTTCTTAATGCCTTGTGCCAGCCTGAGTCTCAGATGCCTTGGCTTCCTTACTGCCTTTGTCACCTCCTTGATTCCTGGCCACATCTCCTGTCCTCCCCCTCTCCCTGTTTTCTTGTACTCCCAGCGAAAGCTCTTTTCCTCCTTACCTTTCCATGACCTCCTTGCTCAACCAGCTTGGTTTCTTAGCCCTAGCCTTCTTGATCTGTGCCTGCAGCAGGTTTTGGTTGCCTCCACTATCCCCAGCTTTATGAGCTCCCACCTCTGGTTAATGTCCATACTAGATTGAATTCTGGCCAGGTACCCTTTTACCACTTCCCCCATCCTCCCAAAGTTGGCCCTCCTGAAGTCCAGCACTCATGTGCCAGATTCCACTCCTTCCTTGCCCATAACCAATGTTCCACTCTTTCCTTGCCCATATCCAATATAATCCATATAATCAGAGGAGGACATACATGCTTAGCTAAAACTACACAGAAGGCTAATCCTGCTTGGATTTCTTCTGGTTTATACTTAGAGAGACTCCAACCTGAAGGCCATTTTTTTTCTGATTTTGATCAGTGTTCATTTCAATTATTTTTTTAAACTAGGAATACCCCCAAATGCCTTGTAACAAACCTGCTGAGTGCAGTGTACAAATCTGTGTGTTGGGAAGGGGGGATTGTCTTCCTATAATAGTGAAGGAGAGTGTAACTTTCAGTGTCTGTAGGATTTGCTGACTCCTGATTTTTCTTTTGGGGGACACACTGAAAAATGCAAGCAAGTCATTCTTATTAAGCTGGAGTAACCTTGGCTAGCATGTTCTCTTCTCCTCTCAACTCAGGGGGTCGTGGTGTTCTTCAGGCAGTGACCCTCATTTCACTTATGTATAGCAGCAAATCAAACTCTCCATTCTGTCTTTTTTCCTTACCTGCTTACTGCAGTTCTAGTTTACCCAGGTCCTCAACTCTTCTGCAGCTGGGCAACTTGACCCTCCTAAAGAATTGAGCTTGATGCCACCACTTAGGCTGCAGGTTCAGATCTGCCAATAAATTTCTCTCACACTTGCAGCTACAGAACTGCAGCCCACAAATCAAAATTGTGATAGAGGTCCACCAGTGGAGACCAAGTCCTCTGCTCAGTCAGCTGCCAGCCCTGTTTTTCTGCAATCAGCTCCTCCTCCTCCTTCTCCTCCGATACCTGTCACCACACCGAGATCGATTCCACCTCCACGGGCACCACTGAATCTTCTCTCTCGAGACTCGACATCCTTCTCAACTCCTTCTGCCACTTCGCCACCACCTCTCCCCCACTCACTCACCACTGCCTGCTCTATGCTCCTCTTCCCTAGCTCCGCTCTGCCACAGGCATACCAGCCACGATGCCTCTTTACTAGCTAAATTCTGGTATGGGTCCCTCCCCCCACCTCACCTCCAGCCTCAACCCAACCACCTCCTTAAGCTACCCTCTTCACCACAGGGATCCCCACACTTTCAACCTCCCCTGCCCTCGCTCTCTTACCGGCCAAGTCGCTTTCTCATACCGCCTCCCCCTCCTCTGGAATAACCTCCCCCCTAATCTTCACCTGGCCTCTTCTCATTCAGCCTTTACTCAGCTCCTTAGGCTCCAACCCACTCCACACTGCCCTAAATGCTCAAATGGTCCCAGTATGCAGCCGATGCACCACACAGTCCCCACTCACCAACCCCAGCTGCATAGTCCTAGCTGACCCTCATCTCCCTTCTTCAACTCCTCATGAAATTTTTAGCTGTCTCACTGCCAAAAAAAAAAAAAAGTATTGTAACTGCTTTGTAAAATGTTGTGCCAACTGTCTGTTTTGGTTTTTTTCTCTCCTCAATTGATAGTAACTCTCGGTACAAACTCTTACCCAGGTCGCACCTGGAAACGAGCCTTGGCTCAGTGTGTCTTTCCCGGTCATCAAATGTTAAATAAATAAATTCTCACTTCTTGACTATAGCTCGCCTTCCAGTTCTTCCTTCCAAATTCATCTTCCAAGGATTCAGCATGCACCATGAGCAGCCACACAATGAAAAATTAACATGGCTGAGCTACCCACAGCTACACAGCAGCAAATCATAACTGCCATGGACCTAATCAAGCTCTGCTACTCTTGAGTCAGTCCCTCCCCCCCACAGTACTGATTGGAAGGAGTTATGTAACAAGAGCCAGCATGAGTCAAGATGCCATGCAGCCACTAGCTTTTCGGCTTTGTAGTGGATGGCATCAGTTTGCTGCCCCTTCTAATGAGCACATATGCCATGGCATACTTAACATATCAATAGTGATGCCCTTGCCTTGTGTGATCGCATAGCATAGCTAGCATTTCTGTGGTTCTCTGACTGGTTTTCCTGATTTCTGTGGCAAGCACACTGATTTCTGCGGTCAGTCCTGATTTCTGCAGCCACTGCTGCAACCGCAGAATTGCAGAAAACATGGGGCCCTGTGTATAGTTGAGAATCATCTGCATAGCAGTGAAAATTCAGCCCATACCAACTTACAATGTCTCCCAGTGGCAGCATATACACCACGAACAACATGGGTGATAAAACAGAGCCCTGCCAAACCCCACAAGGTAGGGAGACCGGGTCGGAGGAATAAATCCCCAACACAACTCTCTGAAACCTGCCTGTGAGGAAAAAGTGAAACCACCTGAGGACTATACCAGACAGTCCACAGATCAGCAGCAGGTGCTCTAATAACACTCCATGGTCCATAGTGTCAAATGCCGCAGAGAGATCAAGGAGAACCTAGATGGAATGACTTTTCTGATCTCTTGCTATCAGGAGATCACTGAGTACCCGAGCAAGGGCCATCTCTGTACTATGCCTCTTCCGAAATCTGGACTGGAGAGGATCATAGACATAGTGGATGGTAAGGTGGTCCTCCAGCTGCAACGCGACCGCCTTCTCAATAACCTTACCCACAAAGGGAAGGTTAGAAGACAGGTCTGTAGTTAGCGAGACAATCTGGGTTAAGAGAGGATTTCTTAAGGAGAGGTGTTACCACTGCCTTCTTCAGGGTGTCAGGAAACACACTTTTCTCTAATGAACACCAGACTATCTCAGCTAGGACCGGGCCAATAACATCAACGTACCCCACTAGAAGGCGGGTTGGGCCCAAGTCCAAACTACAACAGGTCAACCATATGCTCTGGATGATCCTCACACTATCCATGATCACCAACCGGTTAAAGTTAGACCAGATAAATCGAGGGGTTGCAACCTCCCATCGACCATTGCCATACCCATTGGAACATGCTTCGCAGATCTCAGACCCGATGTCAGCAACCTTATCTGCAAAGAGTTGAGCAAACTCATCATACTTTTCTTGTGACAATGCTCTCTGAGACTGCAGGCAGGCTGGATTGCACAGTCTGTCAACAGTTCGAAAGAAATGAGCTGGTTGACTCAGAGTGGCGATGATCTCCCCGGACAGGAACTCTGCCTTCTTACAAGAGATAGCCGACTGATACTCAGTATAATGAGTCATCAATTTAAGTTTGTTGGCATCAAGGCCCGATTTCCACCAGCGCTGTTCCAACCTTCGTCTCACTCCCTTCAACTCCCTCAAAGTCCCATCAAACCAAGAGGACCAAGGGCGGAGGGTGAGGGGGCAAACACAGACAGGAGCTACAAAATCCAGAGCCTTGGTCACAGCCATATTATAGGCCTGAAGCAGATTCTCTGGATCCATGTCTGCACTTGGAAAGCCCGATAGATCCAGCACTACCATCAGGCCATCTGGGGTCAAACCCCTTAAAGGGTGGTACTGGACCATTTACATAGGGGCAGGCCTATAGGGGGGAGCCTGGAACTTGAACCTTATAGTGTAATGGTCAGACCAACCGACCAGCTCCACCTTCAGGTTGGAGGTCTCCGTACCCAGTAGGAAAACCAAGTCCAATAAGTGACCATGAATATGGGTCGCAGAGGTAATAACCTGTATGAAGCCCAAAGAATTCATAAGTTGGAGGAAGTCCTGACCAAACTGCAAGAGTTCATTATCAATCCAGGCATTGAAGTCCCCTAGCACCATCAATCTGGAGGACTCCAACACCATATCAATGATGAAGTCCGCAACTTCCTGCAGAAATTGCTTCTCACCCCCAGGTGGACGGTAGATAAGAAGAATCCTACACCCCACACCTGCACCTACGACACACTCAAAGGACTTGATCTCCCCCACTGGCACATCTACAAGGCCCAATTCCATTCTAAAACATATAGCTACACCCCCGCCCCTACGATCCATCCTCGGGTGGTGTATCACCGAGAACCCGGCCAGAACGGGTGTATCACCGAGAACCCGGCCAGAACAGCTGACTGAAGAACAGGGCCAGCATTTTTATCCAGCCAGGTCTCAGTGATGCAAGCCCGGTCAAATGACTCAATAAGATCAACAATCACTGCTGTCTTGTTCTTGCTAGACCTGGCATTGCTTAAGAGTGCCCGAGTAGGATGGGCCACCAAGGCCAGCCCTGTCAGCTGCCAACTCAAAGTGGAGCCCTTGGGTATGGGAACCAGACAGGGTGGACCCCTCTTGGGAACCCATTTAACCCCAGGGAATCTTCTTGTCCCCATGACCCCAATCCGCCCACCCAGCTCCACTCTCCTTCCAGGTTCACGCCCCCCCACCCCTTCGCCTCCGCCTTACTACCCCAAAGCGCTAAGGTTGTGAGTAAATAAATCAAGTCTTCATTTGTAACCTGGCTTAAGGGCTTCATTGTTTTTAAGTAAAAAAAACAACAAGATGGCATTTGCCACAATCTTTGCTTTTCTCACAAGTAAATAATTTCTCTCAAAAAGTAAATCATGCCAATAAGCACTCACAATCAGTGTCTTTTTACCAGTCGAGCTTGATGGTAATCCCAAAAAATCCTTATAACTCTGGAACCATATAATTAAGCAATAAGCCACAAGGGGGTGTGGGTTATCGGGAGATTTACCATGGCTGGAGTGGTTTGCCCACGAGGTGCAGCCGAGTGGGTAAATCTCCAGCCGTGGTAAATCCCCGATAACAAATCCCCAAGTAACTTATGATCTCTCAAAGTACTGCTTTTTATTATTTAAAAAAACAGTACTTGTTATAATGCTTAAATAAGTAACTCAGTAGTAGAGCAGTCAGTGTTTTTGTTTACTTTCCCCTGATGTATGGAGCTGCTGTTTTACAGTCTCCGCTTAGCGGGGCAACAAGAAGGCGGCCGGAGTTCTGCGATTTCGCCATCAGATTGCTTTTTTTCCAAGATGCGGCTGGCTGGCACCTTTTGCGGTGATTATCAGAGGATTTACAATGGTGGTAAGGTGCCAGTCAGTCATTTTGATTGGTTGTTGTCTAAGGTCCATGGTATAATACCCTTTCACAAAGCCTTCAAAGGGCACTACTTCAGTACAGGCTGCTTTTACCCTGAAAGTTTCATAGAATAATTCCGCACCATCTAGGATGTGCACAAAAGCAACAACAACAAAAAAAACTCATGTCAAGTATAGAAACATAGAAACATAGAATTTGACAGCAGATAAGGACCGCTTGGCCCACCCAGTCTGCCCATTTCCCTACCTACTGGATAAGCTGCAGACCCTAGTTAACCAGCAGCCTACTTCTTCTTACCCCCACCCCCCAGAATTGCCTTATGACTGTCCCATGCATGCTTGAATTCCACCACTGATTTTGACTCCACAACCTCCTCCGGAAGGCCGTTCCATGCATCCACAACCCTCTCTGTGAAAAAATACTTCCTTAAATTACCTCTGAGCCGCCCCCCCCTCTATCTTCAAATTGTCCCCTCTTGTTCTTGCACACCTCTTTTTTTGAAATTGGACTTTGTTGATTCCCTTGAGGTACTTGAAAGTTTCTATCATGTCCCCCCTCTCCCTCCTTTCCTCGAGGCTATACATATTAAGCTCCTTAAGTCTCTCTTCATATGTCTTCCGGTGCAGACCCTGCACCATTTTAGTTGCCCTCCTCTGGACAGCTTCCATCCTGTCTATGTCTTTGCGGAGATTGAGTCTCCAGAACTGCACACAGTACTCCAGATGAGGTCTCACCAGCTGTCTGTACAGAGGGATAATAACTTCCTGTTTTCTAGTGGTGATGCCTCTCCCTACGCATCCCAGTATCCCCCCAGCCCTCCTTGCTGCCCTCTCACATTGCTTGCCCACCTTTAGGTCATCTGATATGACTACCCCCAGGTCCCTTTCCATTTTTGTTGTTGTTAGCATCTCACCCCCCATTGTGTACTCTTCCCCTGGGTTTTTGTTTCCCAGGTGCATTACCTTGCACTTCTTAGCATTGAATCTAAGCTGCCATACATTTGACCATTCCTCTAACCTTGCCAAGTCCCTTCTCATCCTTTCCACCCCACCCTGTGCATCAACTATGTTGCAGATCTTAGTGTCATCTGCAAAGAGACATACTTTTCCTTCCAGTCCTTCCACAATGTCGCTTATAAAGACATTGAAGAGGACCGGTCCTAATACTGAACCCTGCGGTACCCCACTAGTAACCCTCCTTTCTTCTGAGTGGACTCCATTTACTATTACTCTCTGTGTCCTATTCTCCAGTCAATTCTTTACCCAGGCTGTCATCTTGGGACCCACTCCCAGGCTGGCTAACTTGTATATTAATCTTTTGTGTGGGACTGTGTCAAATGCCTTGCTAAAGTCTAGGTAGGCCATGTCCACAGCCCTTCCCTGATCTACTACTTTGGTCACCCAGTCAAAGAAATCTATCAGATTTGTCTGGCATGACCTTCCCGCTGTGAATCCATGCTGCCTAGGGTCCTGTGCCCCTCTGGCCTCTAGATACTCGACAATTCTTTCCTTCAGAAGTGATTCCATCATTTTCCCTATCACTGAGGTTAAACTAACAGGTCTGTAGCTTCCTGCTTCTGCCTTGTTCCCACTTTTGTGAAGGGGAATCACATCTGCCCTCCTCCAGTCCTCGGGTACCACCCCATCCTCCCATGATTTGTTAAAAAGGGTAGTCAGTGGTGTCACTAGTTCTACCCTTAGCTCTTTTAGAATTCTGGGATGAATCCCATCAGGCCCCATTGCTCTGTCCACCTTCAGTTTTAAGAGTTCTTTCAGAACCCTTTCTTCTGTAAATGGGCTGGTATCAACTTCTGTATCCAGAGTGTTACTACTGTTTGTAGGAAAACCAAAGACTGTTTTTTTGCATTTTTGGCATTCCATATCTCAAAAAATGAACAAGATGCCATCACAAAACTTTTCTCAATTTGAGACTCTGCCAAGCTAACTGCACATGCCAGATTTTGTGCTACTTTATTAAACGCTGGAAGTTAAGGTGCAAAAATTGGAGTTTAACCTTAAACAAAAAAGAGAGGGCACTACCACACCAGCTTAAAAATGAAGACTTGATTTATTTACTCACAACCTTAGAAGCCAAGAACATACATCTTCATATTTTGCTGTAGTGTTTGAAAGTCATAAATAAAGAAGCCATGGCAGTTCAAAATGTACTGTGTTGTAAAGTGCAATCTGCTGGGAGAGCAGGGTTTGACAGAAAAAACGCTGCAAACTCAAACCAGTTTCACTGTGTGCCTCTTTTACTGTGTGCAGTCATTGCAAGAAATCACCTTTCAGGTGGGATTTGAAAATTTTATCTACCCTTGCTTGTGAGATGAGGTCATAGGAAGGCTATGTTGAAAATTTAGGGTAAAAACATTAAAAAAAAACAACAAAGTTATGAGTGAACATTAACATTTTTAAATGCATGCTGATAGTTTTGGTACTTTTAAATATTTTGATCCCAAATTATCAACATAGCCAAAATGTGACAGCTGTCACTTTTCAAATCAGGCTGAAACATGTTTTCACACTTGTGGTGCAAAATTATGTTTCAGTTGGGATGTAGCAGTACCAGGTTATACTCTGTTTAGAAGAGACGGGGGGGGGAGTAAAAAGGGAGGGGGTGGCTCTTTACGACAGAGAGGGTATCAGGGTGACTGAGACACAGGGAATAAGGGGGGAGCGGAGGTATTTTGTGTCACCCTTGAGATGGGCAACGGCACTGCTATTCGCATGGACATGACATACAGACCTCCAGCACAGGGGGAAGAGGTGGACAGGGTTCTAGCGGATCCATCCACACTATGCTGGCTAGAGGGAAGGTGCTGCTTATAGGTGATTTCAATTTGCCAGATGTGGACTGGAGCATCCCAGCTGCTGCCTGAGCCAGGAGTAGGGGCATCCTGTACTCTGTACAAGAGGCAGACCTCAGGCAGCTAGTGCTAGAGCCCACCAGGGAGGGTGCAATTTTGGAGCTGATACTCACCAATGGGGACAGAATTGAGGAAGTCATGGTGGGTGAACACCTGGGATCCAGTGATCATTGCACAGTGTGGTTCAGCATAAATACAGTGGCCGAGTCAAGCCACACAAAGGCAAGGGTCCTGGATTTCAGGAAGGCAGACTTTAATAAGATAGGGAAATGTCTCAAGAATGCCCTGTCAGGGAGGGACGGGGGGGTGGATTAGCACTGGGCCCATCTGAAAGGTGCCATAGTGGAGGCAACAAACCTTTGCATTAGGCAAGTTAACAAGGGCAAGAGAAAGAGAAAGTCACTATGGTTCTCAAAGGAAGTAGCCAGGAAGGTAAGTGGAAAAAAGATGGCTTTCAGGAAATACAAGGAAACACAGCAAGAGGAGGACAGTGCAGTGTATCTGGATAAACAGAGGGAGGCAGGGAAAGCAGTCAGGAGAGCAAAGGTACAAACGGAGGAAAACATAACACAGGGGTTAAAAAAGGAGACAAGACTTTTTATAGGTAAATTAGTGAAAGCAGAAAAAACAGGGGTGAGATAGTAAGGCTTAAAGGGGAAGAAGGAGAGTGTGTGGAAGGGACCCTGGAAAAAGCATCAATACTGAACAAATATTTTTGTTCTGTATTTACAGAAGAAGGTGAGGGTCCACAGTTAGGCAACATGAACAAATATGGGAGGGAGATGGACACCAGTCCACTTACAGAAGAGCGAGTCTTAAAAGAACTCGCAAAACTGAAAGTGGACAAGGCAGTGGAACCAGTTGGGATACATTCTAGAATATGAAGGGAACTATGGAAGGTACTGGTGGCACCACTGGCAGCCCTGTTCAATGAGTCACTCTATACGGGAATGGTTCCTGGGGACTAGAGGTGGGCAGATGCAGTCCCTCTTCACAAAAGTGGCAGTAAGGAGGGGGCTTGAACTACAGACCAGTAAGCCTCACCTCGATAGTGGGGAAAATTATGGAATCACTACTTAAATAAAGGATTGTGGAACACCTTGAATCCAGTGGAGCACAGGATCCGAGACACCATTGATTCACAGCGGAAAGGTCATGTCAAACAAACCTAATTGATTTCTTTGATTGGGTGACTAAGGTTGTGGATCGGGGTGGGAGTGGTGAATATGGCCTACCTGGATTTCAATAAGGCCTTCAATACCGTTCCACATAGAAGACTTATGAACATGCTGGGCAGCCTGGGAGTGGGTCACAAGGTGGTAAACTGGGTTAGGAATTGCACATACATGAAAAAATATGGGACCCTACTTAAACAAAGGATTGTGGAACACCTTGAATTCAGTGGAGCACAGGATCTGAGACAGCTTGGGCTCCTGTGGGACCTGTGCTTATGCAGCCACAGACACAAATCCACAAAGGTAGCACATCAGTGCTACTGCATTTGTGTCATCTGAAAACAGTTGTATGTTGTTTGTCTTATGTCATGATGGCTATCTGTGGTTGCTTGTGCGGGCTTGTCCTTTGGCTGCTTGGTGGAGTGGGGAGTTGGGATTGGAAACCCTAATGCCACATTCCCCTACTTTTGTTGCTTTAAGTTAAACACTAACTGGTGCATTCACTCATTTCTTTGCAATGAATTTCCTTTCTTTTTGAGATAGTGGAATTGTATCCTAGTTCAACAAGTCTCTTTGGGACCTACGTGAACAGATAGTCTGGCTGTGGATGGTTATGGGCCCTGCGCTTCCATGTAGCTACAGATGTAGACATCTGCCCTGTGCCAACTGTGGAGTCTGTCTGTCCCTGTGGGCCTTACACTTCCACACCAAGTGAAGAGTCCATCTAGATGTGAAAGTACAGGGCCCTCCTCCCCTACAGATGCAGACATGCAGGGTCCAGGCACTGTACCAAGTGAAGAATTTGTCTGGCTATGGAAGGGGCCATGTGCTTCAATGGGACTACAAATGCAGATGTGAAGGGCCCTTTGGGCCCTGTGTCAAATGTGTGTCCATCAAGCTGCAGAAGCACAAAAAAAATCTCAATTTTCACTCATAATGTGGTCATTTGATGATATTTTACACCAAATTTTCAACATAGCCTTCTCATGACCTCACTTCATGAACCCAGTAGGTGAACATTTTAAAATTTTGAAACTTCATTTTGCGCCACAGGTGAGAAACACATTTTGGCCAGGATATGAAAAATGGCAGGTTCATAGGTGGTGTGAAGAAAATGTTGAAATTTTGGGGTCAAAATATTGAAAATTATGGAACTTATCAGCGAGGGTAGAAAAGTTTCAACAAATGTTCATAACTTTGTTGTTTAATATCTTGACACCAAATTTTCAACATAGCCATGTTAGATATCTGAGATGGGGGGGCCTGTACTTCTGCATATAGAAGCAGTGTTGTAATTTGAGTATCCTAGACTTCTATCTGCAGTGACAAGTGAGCGTGTATGTCTTGCAGTGCGCATGCCTCAGACACAAATCCACAAAGGTAGCACATCAGTACTACTGCATTTATGTCATTTGGAAACAGTTGTATGTTTGTCTTACCTGATGATGGCTGTCTTGGGTGGGGGGAGTGAAACCTAATGCCAAATTTCCCTACTTTTTTGCTTTAAGCTGAACCTTAACTAGTGCATTAATGTAGGTTTTTTTTTGCAATGAATATATGTACAGCATATACATTACACAAAAGTACTTTAATACAGATTAGGGTTGCTGTCACATAAAACTCAAACCCTTAGAATTTGGGAATGTGCCATAATGGTTTCAACCCAATGCCCACAAAATTTGTAAATAACAACCCTAATCCCCACTACAGGTCTGAAGTCATGTCTAATACACATCCTACTCATTTTAGGTATGTAATTAGAATACTCCTGAAGCACGGCTAAATGTGGCATGCTTTACATAGAAACATAGACTTTGACGGCAGATAAGGACTGCTTGGTCCACCTAGTCTGCCCATTTCCCTACCTACAGGATAAGCTGCAGATCTTATTTAACCAACAGCCTATTTCTTCCTACCCCCCCACAAAAATTGCCTTATGTCTGTCCCATGCGTTCTTGAATTCTCCCAGTTTTAGACCCCACAATCTCCACAGAAAGGCTGTTCCATGCGTTCACCACCCTCTCTGAGAAAAAATACTTCCTCACATTGCCCCTGAGCCATCCCCCCTCTATCTTCAAATTGTGTCCCCTTGTTCTTGCACAACTCTTTTTCTGAAAGATGCTACCCTCTTGGACGTTGTTGATTCCACTGAGGTACTTAAAAGTTTCTATCATGTCCCTCCTCCCTCCTTTCCTCAAGGATATACATATTAAGCTCCTTTAGTCTCTCCTCGTATGGCTTCTCTTGCAGACCCTGCACCATTTTAGTCGCCCTCCTCTGGACTGCCTCCATCCTGTCTATGTCCTTGCGGAGATGGGATCTCACCAACTGTCTGTACAGAGGGATAACAACTTCTTGTTTTCTACTGGTGATGCCTCTCCCTATACATCCCACTATCCCCCCCAGCCCTCCCTACTGCCTTCTCACATTGCTTGCTTACCTTAAGGTTATTTGATATAATTACCCCCAGGTCCCTTTCCATTTTTGTTGTTGTTACTACTTCCCCCCCATTGTGTAATCTTCCCCTGGGTTTTTGTTTCCCAGGTGCATTATTTTGCACTTCTTTGCATTGAATCCAAGCTGCCATACTTCTGACCATTCCTCCAACCTTGCCAAGTCCCTGCTCACCCTTTCCATGCCTCCTTGTGTATCAACCCTATTGCAGATCTTAGTGTCATCTGCAAAGAGGCATACTTTTCCTTCCAGTCCCTCTGCAATGTCACTTATAAAGATGTTAAAAAGGACTGGACCCAGTACTGAACCCTGCGGTACCTCACTAGTAACCCCTCTTTCTTCAGAGTGGACTCCATTTACAATTACCTTCTGTGTCCTGTTGTCCAGCCAATGTTTTACTAGGCTACCACCCTGGGACCCACTCCCAGGCTGGTTAATTTGACTATTAATCTTTTGTGTGGGACTGTGTCAAATGCCTTGCTAAAGTCTAGGTAGGCCATGTCCACAGCCCTCCCTGGTCTACTACTTTGGTCACCCAGTCAAAGAAATCAATTAGATTTGTCTGACATGACCTTTCTGCTGTGAACCTATGCTGCCTTGGGTCCTGTGCCCCACTGGCCTCTACACACTCAACAATTCTTTCCTTCAGAAGTGCTTCCATCACTTTCCCTACCACAGAGGTCAAACTGATAGGTCTATAGTTTCCTGCCTCCATCTTGCTCCCGCTTTTGTGAAGGGGTATCACATCCGCCTTCCTCCAGTTCTCAGGTACCACCCCATCCTCCCATAATTTGTTAAAAAGGGTAGTCAGTGGTGTCACTAGTTCTTTCCTTAATTCTTTTAGAATTCTGGGGTGAATTCCATCAGGCCCCATTGCTTTGTCCACCTTCAGTTTTAGGAGTTCTTTCAGAACCTTTTCTTCTGTGAAAGGACTGGGATCGACCCCCTATCATGAGGTGCTTCTGTTAATGGGATTAGGCATCTCACTCTTCTCTTTTGTGAATACTGAGCAGAAGTATTCGTTCAGTATCCCTGCTTTTTCACTGTCCTCTCTGCCCACCCACCATCCATTCTATTCAGCCTCACTATCCCTCCCTTTGTCTTTCTACACTCCCTGATGTACCTATAAAAGGTTTATCCCCCTTCTTAACCGAGTTGGCTATCTTTTCCTCAGTTTGGGCCTTTGCTATTCTGACTACCCTCCCTGCTTCCTTCTGCCTTAACTGGTACAGTTCTCTGTCCTGCTCCTTCTGCGTTTCCTTATACTTCCTAAATGCTATCTTTTTCTCCTTAACCTTCACCACCACCTCTTTTGAGAACCATAGGGGCTTTTTCTTTCATTTTGATTTATTTGCTTCACACAAAGGCTTGTTACCTGTGTGATGGTAGTTTTGATGTTACCCCATTGTTGCTCCATCCCTTCTTCTAGCCTATTTGCTAGTGTTTTTCTAAGGCACTCTCCCATCTTGCCAAAGTCAGCCCTCCTGAAGTCCAGAACCCTCATTTTTATATGGCTTGACTCTGTAACTGAGTTTATCGTGAACCACACTGTTTGGAGGTCACTTGTTCCCAGATGGCTACCCACTTCTAGATCTGAGATACTCTCATCATCCCCATCTGAGAGTATGAGGTCTAAGATTGCTCCCTCACTAGTGGGTTCCAAAACTAGCTGTCTGAGGCATGCCACCTGAAGGACATAGAGAATGGCCCTGCTCTTGGATGTGGCTGCAGCCAAGGTGCTCCAGTTAACATCTGGCATATTCAGGTTCCCCATCAACAGTATCTCCCCTTTCTCTGCCATCCTCAGGATACCTTCTATCATATCCTTGTCCATTCCCGCCCCCTGACATGGGGGTCTGTATACAACCCCTGTGCGGATTGTGGTGCCATTTTCAGTCTCTAAGGTGACCCACAGTGCCTCCTCTCCTCCCTGTTTACTCTTTTGTTCAGTTGCTTTTATCCTTCCCCTTACAAAGAGAGCTACTCCTCCCCCTCTTCTCCCCTCCCTGTCTCTCCTGTAGGTTGTGTACCCTGGTATGTTAACATCCCAGTCATGGTTCTCTGTGTACCATGTTTCTGTGACTGCTACGATACCAAGGCATCCCTCTTCCATCAAGGCCACCATTTCAGGGAGCTTGTTGCCCAGACTACAGGCATTGGCACTCATAACCCTCCATTTCTTGATGGCCTTAACCCTTTTGGCCCCCTCCCTGTCCTTATTGTATTTGTCATTTTCTCCATTTACCCCTGCCCTTCTCCCTATCGATATCTCTGTCTTGGTGTTTACCTCACTTACTACCCTGATCTTTTGAGGGGGGCTAGGATGTCCCTGCTCCTTTCCAGTACCTCCCCCCTTGGCTAGTTTAAATGCTTGCCAATGAAGCATTTAAACCTATCACCTAGGATCCTGGTTCCCCTCCTAGACAGATGCAGACCATCATGCCAGTATAGGCCTGCATCCCTCCAGGTGGACCTCCAGTCCCCAATGAAGCCAAATCCCTGAGGTCGGCACCAGTTTTTCAACCACTGATTGAATTCCATGGTGTGGAGCACCCTAGCCTCACCCATGTCATAGACAGCACCTCCGAGAAGGTTACCATGCGAGCTACTTGTCTAAGGCCCCTCCCCAACTCCACAAACTCTTCCTGCACTGCTCTGATCCCTTTCTTAGCCAGGTCATTTGTCCCTAGGTGGACAATGACATCCAGCTCCCTCCTCTGTGCAGCTACTCCAGCGATCCTGAGGATTCGCTCCCTGTCCCTCCAAGCCATGGCACCAGGCAGGCACCTTAACTCCCTCTCCCCTTCCTCCCCTAGTTCTACATTCCTAACAATGGAGTCTCCCACCAAGAGTTGTTTCCTTCCCCTGTGGGATCCCATGCCACCCTCCTGTGGGTCTCCTTTGTGGAGGTTTCCAGGATCCTCCTTGGTCTCCACTGTGGGTGCCTCCATAGAGGAACCACACTTTGCCAGAATGGCATATGAATTGTGGAGAGGTACAACTGGAGGGATGCACCTCTGTTCCACCACCCTCACCCTCACCCTCCCTGAGCCCACTGTGGTCCAACCGATCCTCTTCCTTGGCAACCTCTGAGGCAATGGCAGTGGCACTGGTGGTCCCTGGGTGGGACAGAAGGTCCCCCAAATCCTGGCCAACTCAGCCTGGAGATGAGCAACCTCCTCCCTCAGCCCAGAAAGGTGCCTGCAGATGGGACAACACCGCATCCTCCAGAACGTCTCCTGGAAGACTGCTGCTCCACAGCCACTGCATTGCACCACTCTTATCATGTCTTATTTCTGGCCCCTTAACTGTTGTATGGAATACTTACTTTTGCCTCTGTTTTTTTTTCTCCCTACTTACTTACTGCCTCTGTGCCCTTTAAGCTCCTGATCTTCCTATTCTGAGACAAGAAGTTCCTATATTTCTCAGTAGTCGCCATCCTTGCTCAGAGTCAGACCTCAAGCAGCCGGAGGGGGCGGAGAGTTACTCTTCCTTCTACAGGGTCCACACAGTATTGTGGACACTGTGAAATTTAGCTGGGATATGCCCGAACTGTCACAACGCCCTATGCCACCTTCACATCGCTCAACGGTTTACCAACGCAGATCTTGCAATCACAATATTCACTTGGTTTGTTGGACCAAACTTTTGGATGCACTTTTACAAACCCAGCTTGGCACCAGACAGACATGTCATTTGGATTCATGCGGAGAATATTTGCAGCTTGATGTCACCTGCCTTCAGTTTTAGAACACAGTTTGCTGGCCCTGCTTGTACTAATCTTCTGCCTTTCAGAACTGCAAGTATATTTATCAGTTGGGACTTTTAAAAACAAATAACTGTGATATTTTGCTATATGCACGTCATCGTGACCTACACTGTTGTTATGCTGTACTATGTAATCACCACCTGTCATATTGTATCCTGTGTCTATCCCATTATAGCCTCTGTAATCACTGATTCCTCTGAATACCTGTAATTCTGTGTGATATTTGTATTGTTATCTTTATTGCTACCTGTAATGTACTCTCCTGGGTCGTGACTGAAAATAGGCAGGTTTCTGCCTAGCGCACTAACCCAGTAAACAAAAGCTGAATAAATAAGCTTGTAAAGCCCTGTGCAAGTCCAAGTGTTTGCCTTCATAATCGTGTATATCCCAATATAGGGAGGCATATCCCCACCCCCCACCCCCATTTTATTTGCTTTCAGCTACAACAGGGCTGCTACATATAGCTAATACAGCTAGAGTGAACTGTTTCTCAGCTTGTTTGAGCCATAGCTGTTAAACTATAAGCCCCATACTTTGTGTTTATCAGTTACTATCTGGGCTAGTGTTCCATTATGGGTTGTAGCTATATTATATTTAAATCACAAACTTTTTGCAAGCACTGTCTGCTATCACAATGGACATTTCTCAGCACAGCACAGAAGTGCCTGATACAGTACTATACTTTCTCGAGATGAAAATATATCTCAAAGTATTCTATTTTTGGCTGGTTCCCCTGCGGTACACAACAGCTACATAATTTGGTGCTTTCACTTTATTCCAGTTGCTAATGACTTTTCTTTGGGCACAGCATAATCACACCCTGAGACAACAGAATCTGTCATTATTTTACTTCTGTTTACAACAATGAACTAAGATACCATGCCGAGTCTGCTATTTAAAGCCAAAGTTTGCTATGCCAGCTAGCCTGAGTTTAAATATTCTTTTTCTTGCACAACACTTTGCACTTTACTGCACTTTACTGAGTCTCTTTGATGCTTCAATGCTAGGAACCTCCTCCTTAAGCTTAACTCCCTATAAATCTGAGTCTATCTGCAGTCTCCTGATCTCTTGTGCATCACCAAATCCTGGCTTTCCTCTAGCGTACCTGTCGCCACTTTAGCTCTCCCTAACTATCATCTCTTCCATCAAGACCAAGACAAGCGAGGTGATTGAGTTGCCTGATACAGTATGTCCATCAGAACCTATTCTGCTCTGTCACTTTCTGTGAGCCTGTCCCCTCTTCTCATGAGCTCCTGTTAGCCAAGCTATCCCTCCCTGCCACTCTCTCCATCTTTGTCAGTGTATTTTACTCCTCTCCCAGAATCTCCTTCATCCCTACTAGACTCCCTCTCTTTCCTAATTTCCCATGCTGCCTCTGGGGAGCTCATCCTCCCAGGGACTTCAACATAAATTGTCTTTCCCCTGCTCCCAGGCTCACTATCGACAGGATTGAGTCCCTTAATCTTACTCAACTAATCATCGAACCCATCCAGTTCAATCCTCACTCCTCAACCACTCCCTTTTGGACTAGGTGCTCTCCTCCCATCCCCACCATATCATTACAGCAGGCATTCACCTGGATGCTTTCAGTGACCACTGTCTAACCTATTGCACCAGGAAAGTACATCCAACCCATTCTGCCCCCAAATATCTTTGGTATGGGCCTTTCAGGTCACTCAACACTGATGCCCTTCTAAATGACCTGAGAGCCTCTGATTGGTCCCCATTTACTCAGCCCCAGATATCAACACAGCCCTCTCCCTCATCACTGGCATACTTAAGGATACCTGGAACATTCATGTTCCCCTTAAAAAGTTCAGAGTCAAATGCTCCCACAATCCAAGGATTATTTCTGATCTCATTGCATTATGCAAATTCTGGGACCAAGCTTGGCCACATTACAAGCCCTCCCAATCCCCGTCAGATCTCTTAACCTACAAGACACTTAGAAATTCCTGCATAAAGGCAGCCTGCACCGCAAAGGCCTGCTATTTCAAGCCAAGCCTCCAGTCCAACCTAAACTCCCTTTTAAACGTCTGTTTTTTATCCATTCACTATTCGATCCCTCAGTCCAGTTCATTCCCCATCCTCCTGGTGGAAGGCTCACTGGTCTCTGTCCCCCCCACTCCATTGTTGCTCATTTCAACAGTTTCTTCACCATCTGTGCATTACCCTTTCTTCCTTCTCCTGCTCGACCCCACCACCAACTGTCTCTCCTCCACCCCACTCTTCTCGAGACATTACCACCCCTCTCCATTTCCTCCCAGGAAGTCTTCCTGCCCTTCGTCCTCACTTTTCCTAGGTCCAGCCCTGACAGGCTGGACCCTAAACTCATACGCGTCTTGGCACCAACCATTGCCTCCCCCACTTGCTTACCTTCTTAACCTTTTCTTCTCCCTCAGTGCTGTCCCTCAGGCCCAGAAAGTTGCTAAGGTTATGTCTCTGCACAAAGGGAGCAACCCCTTCTCCCCTGGAAACTTCTGGTCAATCTCACTCCTCCCTTGTCCTGCAAAGCTCCAGGAGAATATTGCATATTTCAGGATTGCTAACTTCTTCTCCTCCTCCTCTAATTTTCTTTCCCCTTTCCAGTCTGGCTTTAGGAAAAAACACTCTACCATATCCTTCCTACTGCATGTAACTGACTCTGTCCTCACCAGGGTGGATCAGGGACACATTATCGCAGCCATATTCATTGATTTGGCCAAAGCTTTTGACTCGGTGTTCCACCTGCTCCTCCTGGACAAGCTGAGCTCCGCTGGCCCCTCAGCATCTATTGTGGACTGTTTCCATTCATACCTCACGGACCATCAACAGACTGTTCAGGCTGGTGGCATCCAGTTCCACTCCATCCATCCTAGCAGGTGTCCCTAAGGGCTCCATCCTGGGTCTGATGCTGTTCTCTGTCTTTCTAAATGACCTCCCCTCAGGCTGTGCCTCTTTGCATATCCACATGTGTGTGGATAACACGGTCATCTACACCTCTGACCCTTCAGCTTCAGCAGTGGAAGCTCTGCTCTAAAAAGAGTTCCACAACATGCTATGCTGGTTCCAAGCCAATGACCTCAGGGCCAACACCAGGAAAATTGTGTCTATGATCTTCAGTACCAGCCAGAAATTGGCTAGGCTCTCACCTTCCACTGTATTCTCTACACTGGTTGGCACTCCCCTGGAGGTTGTCTCTGCCTTCAAGTATTTAGGTGTGTGGCTGGATAGGAAGCTTGACTTCTCTACCCACATTGATGCCATACATGCTAAACTTTGCCCCAGACTTGGTGCCTTGTACTGCAACAAGGACTCCTTCCCATCCGGTCCCACTGGAGCTAGTTGCCAAAATGGTTCTTCCAGTCTTCAACTATGCAGGTGTGGTCTATAGCACTGCCCCCTCCTTTTCTCTTGCCAGATTGGACCCCCCCTCTGTAATGCCTTCTGTCGCTTCATTACCAACTTTCCTCTCCATACTCATCACTGCTCCCTCTATGCCTCCTATCAATCCTCCCTCTACCTTCACGTCACTAGTTCCACTCTGCCTCCTTTATCACAAAATACTGGTTTGGGTCCCTCCCCTCCTACCTTTCCTCACTCCTCTTCTCTGTCCTGTCCTCTTCTTACTCACTGTGCTCCAAGAATCCCCATACATTCTCCATTCCCTACCCTCACTCCTGTGCTGGGCAAGTAGCCTTCCCTTACCATCTCCCATTCCTCTGGAATCTGCTGCCCTCCTCCCTCTGACTCTCCCCCTCACTCTCTGCCATCAGATGCCTGCAAAGGCTTACCCTGCTCCCCCTCTTGATCACTCCTGAATTCTTTCTCCTACTTCTGCTGACCCCCCCACCTAGGTCTCCCTATACCAGTGCTAATGGTGCTCTGGCCCTTGGCCTCTTCTCCATCTCCAAAGCACTGTTGAGCCCACCAGCCATGCATGGTGCACTTGCAACATTCTTGCACATTTTATACATAATGTTTTTGTGAACTCATCACATCTTGTACCCTTGGTCCTTATTTTTTTATTGTAGTTAGCATGTTTGGTTGGTTATAATTTTTACTTTTTTTTATCTACTCCATATTCCACTACGCCCAGGTTGGACCTGTAAATGCGCTTTGGCTCAGTGTGCTTTTCCTGGTTACCAATTTTGGAAAATCTAAGTGCAATATATACAAGACTGAAGCCCCTTAAACCCATTCTAATGATACTTCACAGGTACAATGCACTTAAAATGTTCAGTTGGCAATACAGGAAAGAATGAATTTGTAACCAACCAAAAAAGAAACACATAAAAAAGTGTGTATGCTGCATAATACTGAGCACATTCAAATATTCAAAATTAGGTTTACAAAACTATAATTGTTGCAATACTCTGTAATCACAGTCGAACATAATATGCTGAATTTTTGCGCAATATTCAAGAGCCTGCTGCATATGTATTTATGAGCTTCCCTATTTATGTGGCTTTAGGCTTAGATAAAACAAGCATTTGTCAATGCCGAATGTTTGCTTGCTGCCATTGGCAGTGGTAGTGTAGAAGTTACAGAGCTGCATAATAGTAATGGCAGTGAAGTATTGAACTGAAGCCAACCCCACCAACACCCTGCAGAGAGTGACAGGCATTGGGGTGTGCCTTTGGGTCGTCAGCCATAACGGCCACGCCATTTCAGTACACCCCACCCTGCAGACACTGGCGAGTGTCACGGTGTTCCTTGGGGTCTTTGGTCCTTATGCGCACCCCATTCCATTAGGAAATACAGTGGGATGGGTGCGATATAGGAGAATGGGGTGAACTTTGGGGCCGAAGAGTCCAAGGCATACCTCAATGCTTCTCACTGGCTGCAGGGTGTGGAATGGTATGAGCATTACAGGCAAGAATCCCAAGTCACACCCCTGATGCCTGTCATTCTCTACAGGGTTGGGCGTTATGGTTGGAAACCCTAATACCTCAGGCATTCATTGGTATTTTCATTCCAAATGTTCAACATCTTTTTTTTGTGACCCCACCTCATGAACAGAGGAATATCAGTTTGTTAGCAAAGCTGCTTATGCACAGCTATTACGCATTTAGCACCACAGGTGCAAAACATTCGAACAGGATGTAAAAAATGACAGCTGTACTGTTCATGGGGAGGTGTAAAAAATGGCAATGTTGTAAATCTGAAGTCAAAATATTTAAAAAAATGGTAAAGTCATGAGCGTACATAGAAACTGTGCAACGCACACCCGTAATATAATTAGGTTGGGGATATTTTTTACAGCAGATTGTCAACTCAGGCATTTTGGTGCCTCCGATCATGAACAGTGTCACTGTGATTTTCTTTATCTGTCCCAAACAATAATTTCCCACAGTGACCACGCATCTCTGTGCTGAAAGTGTGAAAACACACTTCGGCCATGTTGTGAAAAATGACAGCTGTACTGTAAATAAGGCAGTGTGGAAAAATGCCACTGGTGAAAATCTGGACTTAAAATATTACAAAGTCATGAACTTACAAGGGTGCGTGGAAACTGCGCAATGCTCACTCATAACAGTCATTTTATGGACTTTTGTCACCAAATTTTCAACATAGCCATTTTAAGACCTCTGCTCATGAACAGTGTAACTGTGATGTTCTTAATCTGTCCCAAACATTGCTTTCACACACCAACAGTACCATTGTGCGCTACATGTGCGAAAACACATTTTGGGCAGCATATGAAAAATGGCAGCTGTACTGTTCATAAGGAAGTGTAATAAAATGGCAATGTTGAAAATCTGGAGTGAAAATATTAAATTTGCAAACTTCTGACATGCATAGGAACCGCTGCATAGCATGCGGCTGTTAAAAACAGTAATTTTGGAATGTTTTTTCACCAAATTTTCAACATAGCCATTTTAAGACCTCTGCTCATGAACAGTGTCACTGTGATTTTCTTAATGTGTCCCATACATTGATTTCGCACATCGACTGTGCCATTGTGCGCTACATGGGCGGAAACACATTTTGGGCAAGATGTGAAAAATGACAGCTGTACTGCTCATAAGGAGGTGTGGTAAAATGGCAATGTTGAAAATCTGGAGTGTAAATATTGAAAATTCGCCAATCCTTATGAGCGCATCGCAGGGAACGGCACAACGACGCTTGTAAACAGTCATTTTTTGGAATTTTTTCACCAAATTTTCAACATAGACATTTTAAGACCTCTGCTCATGAACAGTGTCACTATGATTTTCTTAATTTGTCCCATACATTGATTTAGCACACCGACTGCACCATTGTGCGCTACATGGGCGGAAACACGTTTTGGGTGAGATGTGAAAAATGACAGCTGTACTAGTTATAAGAAAGTGTGGTAAAATGTCAATGTTGAAAATCTGGAGTGAAAATATTGAAAATTTGCGAACTTACGAGCGTACATAGAACTACTGTGCAAATAGTAAAACGATCGTTTTGGGGTACAAATTTTCAAAATAGGACTTCAGAGCCCACCTTATGAACACTGGCAGTGTCATTTCATTAATCAGTCCTGAAAGGTGATTTCACGCAGTGACTGCGAAATCACCCTCCGGGTCCGAATAACACCATGACAGTGCCATCATTCATGAGAAGGGCTCCCAAAAACCCCATGTTGAAAATTTGGTGCAAAAATTCCAAAAAAATGCCTGAGATATGCAACAAAGTTGAAAATCCCCTATCTAGCCCATTATACAGCTTACCGGCATTTCCTCAGTTCGCAGTCGGCTTTGAAGCGTGCAGACATGTTCCCAGTCCACCGAAGATCGTTGCGCCAAGGTCCAGAGGTAAGTATGGGGTGAGGGGTGTGGGGAGGTAGGGTGTGCAGTGGGTGGGTGCAGGTTGTGGGAGGTGGGCCAGGGAGACTACGTGGGACCGTTTTTTCTTTACAGGTGTTCTTTTTCTTTCCAATGATGATGCAGGACGTTTGCCACGCTGGGGTGGGCTCCCAGCATGGCACAAGGACAGTTGGGGGGGCATTCAGCCGATGGGGGATTGGGCACCCCCGTCGCCCAAAGCATCGATTGCCACGCTGGGTGGGCTCCCAGCGTGGCACCCAGTACTCGGGTGAGAACAGTGGAGCCAACGGGATTGGGCACCCCAGCTATATCATGAGTTGCCACGCTGGGGTGGGCACCAGCATGGCATTTGGAAAGCTTTGGGCGGGGGAGCACAGCACAGCAGGAGCAGGATTAGGCACCCCATCGGCTATACAGTGTGCGTGCATGCGGGGGTACACTTCCTGCGTGTGCGTATGTGGTGGGAGCTGCGCATGAGCAAGCAATATCTTATCGCTGCTCACTGAAGCGTAGCTCCCCCTTTGAACTGTATGCCACTGCATTTTGGAGCTTGTCAAAGACAGCTCCAGCATGCATTGGCTTACAGGGGCCACGCCTGCCAACACACTGATTGAATTGGAAGAGCAGGTGACACACCTCTGAAATCTTGGATGATGGCACTATGTTTCTTGCACATGCGTGCAAGCAAACATAACAAACATAATAAATGTATCTTAATTTTTGAAGACCGTTTTTTTCTTTTTTGTGTGTGCATATGTGACGTATGAATGAGGGATCCACTCACTGTAGATCGAAGGAGAATGTGAAATGGTGCAGGTACATGGGGGGGTGAACAAAGTGGTAGACAGTAAGCCCTACCAGAGCTTCAGGTTGATGTAGCACAGCGATACATGGGGGAGGGTGAACAAAGTGGTAGACAGTAAGCCTTACCAGAGCTTCAGGCTGATGTAGCACAGCTGGACTAAGGCAAGAGAGGATGTGAAATGGTACAGGTACATGGGGGGGTGAACAAAGTGGTAGACAGTAAGCTCTACCTGAGCTTCAGGCTGATGTTGCACAGCTGGACTAAGGCAGAAGCACCCACGGCATGTTCTTATAGTCCCCATGTACATGTCCATTTATGTTCTTACAGCACTGATTGCCTAACTGAGCCAAGATGTAAAACAGACACTAAAATGTCAGGTTTATTTCAGGTGACCATGTTCTTATAGTCCCCATTTATATGTCCGTTTATGTTCTTACAGCGTTGATTGCCTAACTGAGCCAAGATGTAAAACAGATACTAAAATGTCAGGTTTATTTCAGGTGACCAGGATCGTAGTGGGGAGAGGGGGCAAGTGAAACAATGTCCTGAGAATGTGCTAAAACTTATTAACCGTTGCTGTGCCAAGGAGTGATACACCAGTCCAGAATCCCTATACGTTTAAATTATGTTTGCAGCCTAAAGGTGCTTAGGTGGATTGGCATTTGCATTACTCAGCGGCAAATCTTTTTCATACTTTTTGTGATCATCGGTTAAGATATAACCACTAACTGATGAGACACTTGGGGGCATGAAACTGTGCTACCAGCAAAGTTGCATTTGCAAAGCCCTGAATATTTATCTATTGATAATGAAATGAAAACTGTCAGCTGATAACATTCAGCCACTGTCCATTGCACAGAATTGACATCTCACTGATAGATCTGGAGCAAAGGGACATGCACTTGCCAATAACACCACTACAACTCCAGACACGGAATAAAGAAGTTCATGCACTTTCATCGCTGTTAACTTTTTCAGCATTTTAAAATAGTTACTTAGCATCTGCACTAAGATGTTACACGTCGCTGAACTGAATTGTGACACCAGAATCCCTGCGATCAACATTTGTCAGCAAAAGTGAATTGAAAAAATCAATAGATGCATAAAATGGTAAGTGACATGAGTCAATAACAACATATCTGCATGTAATACTTGGCTTAAAATTTGATCACCACCATATTCCGCACCACAGCATCAAACAGGGATGCCATTTATAATTCAGCTAATGTCAAGCAGTTTTTGAGCCATAAAAAGTATTACTGTATCAGTATGGTGGCAGCAACAGGATCAGGAAATTATTAAATAAAATGCAACAGCACCCCCATCGGCCATATGTTGTGTGGGTGGAGGGAGTGCATGAGCACCCGGGGTGGGCTGTTAGGTGGCTTCAGATTCACCAGAGAAAAGGGTGGATTCGATTGTGAGCTACGGTTGAATTTGTGTTTTCTTTTTCTATACCTAGTTTTCGCTATTTTATTAGGGCACATGTCCAACCCTAAGATGTTTAGGGTCACAAGGTGATGTGACTTCATTAAGCATCTGATTTGAGAAAGAGCTGTGTGATTCTATCTAAATGCCAGCTCACGGCAATTCAGAGAAAAAAAAATATTTTGAAGCTGCATTACCAGACTAAGTGTGCAGTTTAGTGAATTACCACATAGGTGTGTATATGACAGCACTAAAAGGCGCATTAAAGTGCTTCAGTCATGAAAACCTCCCCACTGGCTGCTGCTTGAAATGCATAGCAGTATGTTCTCTTTTGTGCATTCTGGCTGTTCTTTGCTTCAGCTGCAGGTAGTACGATGCGCTCAGGATTACGTTTGCATAGGTTTTAGCGGGGAGATTCCATTGACAGAGTCTAGTAAGAGAAAATGCTTGGAATTACACATACAAAGAAGTCTGAGTTTTCACATCAAATGCTGAGGTATTTTTTTTTGGAGGATTAGAACCCATGGAGTCCATGAAGGTGTGCTTTGGAGAGCTGGCGTGTGGAAGGACTGTTAGGCACCCACACATTTTGGTGGTCCTGCTTTGGCAGGGAACAGTTTATTAAAGTAATGATGTGTGGCTTGTCTCTCTAAGCTAGACAAGACTACACCATTCTATCAGGCAACCTACACAGTTGATCTGTGTGTGTGTGTGTGGGGGGGGAGGAGCTGCTCACTGAAGTGTAGCTCCCTCTTTCAACTGTATGCCACTGCATTTTCAACTGCTGTCATAGACAGCTTCGCAGTGATTGGAGAACTGTGACCACGCCTGCAAACACACTGACTGAATTAGAAGATGCTGTCACACCTCTGAAAACTCAGATGATGGCACTATGTTTCTTGCACATGCATGCAAGCAAACATAAAAAGGATGCTAAACTATTATTTCAATGTCGACTGGTCTTAGTTGCGTCTGTATGGCTTTAAATCTTTTAAAATGTATTTCTAACTACGTGATGGTTTAAATATACAGTTTGAAATTAACTATCAACTACCTTGGTGGTGGCCTCACTGCAGGGTAAAAAGTGCAGGAGGTAATCTGTCTAGTCTTTTGTTGTTACAAATTTGTAAGTAATGTACAATACCATGCATATTGTACCCTTGTAACTTTCCTTCTTTGGTACACAAAATTGAAAATACTCAAAGCATGTTACAAGTCTGGGACATATATATTAATTTACACAGTGTCTTGTGAAGCTGTATGAAACAAAGTACAAGTGGCAGGCACATATCCTACAGGGCAATATGTGAAAGAAAATGCTGCTATTAAATATATGTTAGCTTATACACAGGGTTCATAAGGCGGTACACAGTCACCATACAATTGTGTGGTAACTGTGCAACTTAGCATTGGACCAAAAGGGGCTCACATGAACCAGCACAGCCTTGTAGCATGGAGCTAGACTTGTAGCTTGACCTTGGATCATGAGAGTAGGGGATGAGGTGGGGATTAGGGTTGCTATTCAAAAATTTTGAATATACTGTGCCTGTATGATTTACCACACCATTGTTGCATGGCCCCATACCTGTAGCTTGGTCTTAGGTAAAAAGGGGAAGGGAGGGGGAAAGGGTTGGAGTTAGGCTTGACGACCCTAACAGCACATTTCCAAACTTTGTGGGCATTAGGTTGAAACCATAATTATACATTCCCAAATTTTGAGGATTTGACTTTTCTGCAATAGAAAATCTGCATTAAAGTAGTTTTTGCAATGAATATTATATATATACTAGGAGTGGGCAAATAGCTTATTTCGAATTGTCAGAAAAATGAAGGTCAGCTCTGACCACTTATCTCATAGCAAAGAACACTCAGACATGGGAACTAGTGCCTCCTAGTTCATTTATTCCCAAACTGGACCCCTGACAAAGCCCCTAAGTGGGAGGAGCGAAACATTACGTTGGTGGGCATTGTAGCACTCATTGCCAAGCCTCCATCCTGTTGCTTTTTTGTGTAGTTGTTGTGAACACCACGTGGGAATAAATTAATTAAGAGGCACTAGTTACCATGTTTCAGTGTTCTTTGCTACTGAGATAAGTGGTGAGTGCTGACCTTCTTTTTTTCTACTACTAGCAACCTAGGACTAGACACCACCACACCAGTGCTCACCACCATCTACCTACTTTGTTTCAAATATTCGTCCAAATATTCATATTTGGGGGCCCCCCCCCCAAATATTCGGAAAGTTGGTATTCATATTCGTTATTTGTGTACTTGTGGGGGGAAGTAAAAGAAACAGCTGCCCACCCACCTCCTTAGCCCAATCCTTTAAAATACAGCCCCATCCCCCACCCTCTGCTACAAGCCCAATCCCGCTCTATTCCCCCCAGCACCCACAATGCCATGTTTTAAACAAAGAAATTCCCACGATGGGAGAACGGCACAACTAAACTGCCTCCACAGCCTGCCGCCATCTCATCTTTAGTGCTTTACTCCTTATAAATCAATATCCCCCCACAAAACCGCTGGCAGGAGCACCTCACTCCCACCCTCCTCCCCCTACACCCAAATGTTCTTTTAACAGAATGAAGGCTCTTTAAGCGTGACTTGAAGACAACCGTCATGACCCTCCCACCTCCACTGCTGGCCACCTTCTCGTGAAAGAAAGCATTCCTGTGCTTCCTCGCATAGTAAAACAGCTGATCACATGATCCCTCTATGCGAGAATGCCCATCCCAGGGCCAGAACACCCACCCAGATATCCATAATGACCACTCTGGGGGCCTGAATACCCACCAAAGGGAAGGAATGTCCAACATCTGTACCTCAGTGCCCACCATAGGGTCAGAATGACCACTTTGTGGGATTCAATGCACACCCTGAGGGCTAGGATGACCGCTGTAGGGCTGGAATACCCATTCTGCCACCGGAATAGCCTATCACCCCCCCCATAGAATGCTCATGCTGCCAATGGAATGACCTTCTGCCATAAACAGAAAAGCACCGGTTTCCCCAACAAAACACACACAGAGAAAAAAAGGTCATGTAGGTTACACATAGTGTATTTACATAATACAGGTGATTCGATCGAATGTTGCTGAGCAGGACGGTTGCATACGAGTGAGCTCTATAACAGCCTTCCCCCCGACCCTCACTCAGATCCTTTTACTTATTTTTGTCTGAATTTTAAAGTTTAAAGTTCTAAAATAACTACTTGCCTGGTAGCTTAAATTAGTCGTTCATTTTTCTTTCTGACTCTGGACCACGTTGCCTGGGAAACGTATTTTCTGAAACAAATAATGGAACAAAACAAGCAAGAGAGCTATAACTCCATCCTGACCCTCTGCCAACTCACATTTATGAGGTTCAGCCAAAGTTTAACCTTTTGTTTTCTGGCGTATGCCTGAGGAAGATGGAAACATAGAAACATAGAATTTGATGGCAGATAAGGACCGCTTGCCCCACCTAGTCTGCCCATTTCCCTACCTAACGGATAAGCTGCAGATCCTAGTTAACTAACAGCCTACTTCCTCCTACCCACCACTAGAATTGCCTTATGTCTGTCCCATGCATTCTTGAATTCCCCCACTGTTTTTGACTCTACGACTTCCTCAGAAAGGCTGTTCCATGCATCTACAACCCTCTCTGTGAAGAAATACTTCCTCACATTACCTCTGAGCCATCCCCCCTCTATCTTCAAATTGTGCCCCCTTCTTCTTGCACATCTCTTTTTCTGAAAGATGATACCCTCTTGGACTTTGTTGATTCCCTTGAGGTATTTGAAAGTTTCTATCATGTCCCCCCCTCACTCCTTTCCTTGAGGCTATACATCTTAAGCTCCTTTAGTTTTTCTTCATATGTCTTCTGGTGCAGACCCTGCACCATTTTGGTTGCCCTCCTGGAGGGTGAGTTAATGATTTCTGAACAAACTGAGCCCACTGAAACAGTTGAAAACGTCACGGAAAACATACCAAAGCAGAAACCACCTAAGAGACCCATGCTAGATTCTCCTACCTCACCTGATAGCGATTCAGATACCTCAGTATCGATGACGTTTACCAATCTCCTCACTGTTGCTCATTTTGAATTAATGATGCAGGAAATGGCAACTATCAAATTAACTGTTTTAGAAAATCTAGCAGGTTTCAAGATGTTACAACAGGAATCTGCCGAACATAAGATCCGAATTACAGATGCAGAAACACATATTAGTAGCTTAGAGGATAGAATGAACAGTAACCAAACAACGGGGATACTGCTAAACAAAAAAAATATCAAAATTGGAGTTGAAAGTGGAAGATCTTGAGAGCAGAAGTAGGAGAAACAATGTCAGGATTTTTGGCTTGAGGGAGGAATTAGAGGGCAGCAATACCATCAATTTACATCAATAAACTATTAATAAAAATTGCAGGCCCACCTCCTGATGACTCCAGATACACAATTGAGTGAGCCCATAGATCTCTCAAGCCTAAACCAGGTCCCAACGATAGACCCAGATCATTGGTATTCAAACTGCTTTTCTTCCGACAAAAAAAAATGCATGTTCAAAGGGCTCTAAGGAACAAACAATTTATAGATTACGATGGCTGCAGGCTCAAGTTTTGTAATGATCTCCCCCCTGATCTAATTAAAAAAAGAGACTTCTTCCCAGCAAAGAAAGAACTTCAAAAAGCAGGCATCAAATACAGTCTGTTGCTCCCCACTTTATTCAGTTTGGACTTCCTAAGGCTGTAAGGATTACAATGGTTTTGAAACCACAAAAGCTGGTCTCCACAAGGATTTGCCCCCCACCTTTAAAGATTTTGTCTTTGGCAATGCTCAATGTGTGTGTGACAGTGTCCATTGGTGGTTTGCCTAGTTAGTGCTCGGTGTTTGTCTCAGATGGTCATCGCCTGCCCTGCTTCTCTTTTATTACTGTATTAATTTATTTGTTTTGAATACTGGTTGATGCTGTGTCGGTCAGGGCTCACTCAGTCTCAGCACAATTCTTCTATTTGATCACTGTTTCGTTCAGTAATGGTACCGCTGACTCCAGAAAAAATTATTTGGCCTGATGTGAGTTTGACTGTTTACTTCAGGAGTTCCTCTTGCTTGTTGCCTTGTGGGTAGTAGGAGGAGCCAGTGACATGAAAGCAAGCCCCGCTTTCATCTGATACATGAACGGATATGAATTACCCCCTCGGAATATTTTAATATCAATGGCTCATTCCTGCAGCATGGGCACTGACTGGGATGTTTAGGTATGTTATAATACTATGGTTCTTGATCTAAAATCTAAATCATTGTGCTGGGACTGTTGGGCACCCGGGAGAGACAGCATTAGATAGAGTGTTACTGTTACTTTTATTTCCTCATATTCTACTTTTACTATTTGTAGTGGGAGGCGGTAGGCAGAGATAGCCATACTTTCTTTGCTTAATTAGCTAAGGACCCTCACATTTGTCTTAATGTTAATCTAATGGTGATTTTTAAATTTGTTTTGTTTTAGCTTGTCATAGCCTGTGGATGAGTAAGTCTGACCCAATTCATTTAAAGTGTGACACTTTAGTCCAACTTATAAAAGGTAAGTCCTTCACTATTGAACATCTACAAAGGAGGGTTATATTGATTGTTAATGATTCAATATGTTTAAATAGCTTCCTGGGACTTCCATCCTTATCTGACATTTAATTCTTACAAATGCTAAAGGCTCCTTTCTGGATGCATATAAATTGATTAAATGTGCCTAATCTGTAACATTTTACATTTAAGATTAATGTTTAAACTTTCTACTAGGAATCTTAACTATTGGGCTTCACTTTACATACTGATTTTTGCTTTGATCTTGAGAAATGCATGCATTTTTGAACTACAATATACTAATCTATGTTTATCATATCATTACTTAAAGGAGAGTTTAAATTCTGTTAACTCTGTCTCTGTAGCCAATTTACTAGATGGGATTGCTATATAGTTGTTTCACTCTGGGTTTCGGGGAGGGGGGAGGTGGAGTTCTATAGAAGCATAGTTATCTGTTTGAGCACATTCAAACATTTTCAAGAGGGGGTTTAGTCTAGGGTATTGCCTTATCCTCAGTCTGATCATTTTAATAACCTTTCTCCCAGCTGTTTGCTCACAGACTGATGGCATGCCTGGGCTTAGGAAATATTGGTTTGCATACTCTTTGGAACACTTGTCTGTTTTAAATCAAGTGAGAATCTATCTATGTCTTCTTCTATCCCTTTCATTTCCCAGCTGCCTGCCCTTGAACAGGGCTGCTTCAGCTCCCCCACGGTCAGCTGGCACCCAGCCAGCCACCGACTGACACCAGGACGCCCGCCTGCAGCTCCTTGGAAGCTGCCTGCCCTTGAACAGGGCTGCTTCAGCTCCCCCACGGTCAGCCGGCACCCAGCCAGCCACCGATCAAGACGGTACGCCATGCAGCTCCCTGAAGTTGCCTGCCCTTGAACAGGGCTACTTGCTTCCCACGGTCGGCCGCACCCAGCCAGCCACCCCACCGAGACCAGGGACGCTTGCCTACAGCTCCCTGAAAGCTGCCTGCCCTGAACAGGGCTGCTTCAGCTCCCCCACGGTCGGCCGGCACCCAGCCAGCCACCGACCGAGACCAGGATGCCCGCCTGCAGCTCCTTGGAAGGTACGGGATAGCGCAGCCAATTGGAACATGGGTGCTTCCAGCAAACCCGCTCTGATTGGCCAGGACTTTTCCTCTGCTTCAGCCATCTGGCACTTTTTACAAGTAGATTTTCGATAGAACTAAGCACATTTCAACTGTGTAATAGAAGGTTTTTTTTTTTTTTTTTAAGTGGCTAGTTTTCCATTAGCAGGTTATACAGACCTGCCACTAGAGGGATTCTTGGTCTTTCTACACAAATCACTGTACTCAATCGTGGGCAATATGGCCTGCATTATCATTCTACTTCTTTCCCGGTGCTGCTACAAGGGGAGGATGTGGACGTGGTTCCCCTCCCATCCATCTAGTGAGGATAGGGATACTCAAATATTAAAGGTAGAGAGGGTGCTGGCTGTCATCTGCAGGGATATAGGCCTTGTAGGTCTTATAGTGGGACTCTCCTTGTTGCATATGGTCACCTCCCCCCAATAACACTGGGTGACAACTGGGGATGGTCGTCCACCAACGAGGTCCCGGACTACAACTTCTCCAATATCCTTGTGATCTCCGAAGCGCACTGCAGTGTTACTTGCTGTCTAGATCTTCGGTGCCTTATGTATACAAGCAGGATAAAGTGTACCCATGCCAAAATACTCCCAGGTTGTCAAGCGCATAGGAGGTGGTATCTCCCCTGGCTCCTCCTACTTGCACTACTACTGGCCGGTGATATTGAAACCAACCCTGGCTCACTAAATCTGACCCACAAAATCCCTCCCATATGGGGCATGGGTAAGGTGCTAAAAATAGCTCATCTTAACATTAGAAGCCTGCTACCTAATCGTGATGAGCTATTAGCATGGGTTGCACTCTACAAACCCGACATCCTAGGAGTGATGGAGACCTGGCTGAAACCCTCTGTCCCTGACTCTGCCTGTGAACTCACTGGGTATGAATTCACCTGACTGGACAGAGCTGGTGGCAAGAGGGGGGGTGGCATACTAATCTACCATAAGAGCCACTTAAAAATCTCCCAAATTGCCCACCAGGATTCAAACGTGTCCCCCTGTGAGTTTCTACATGCGCTACTGCTACTTGGGGATGCAAAGAAACTGCACCTGGTGTGCACCTATATAATCCTCCAAGAGGTGGGCTACTGGATTAACTCACCTCATGGACAAAATTGGTCCCAGAGTCGGGATATGAACTCATAATCCTGGGGATGTAAACCTTAACTGGGATAGTGGCAATGTTAAGCAGTTTGAGCCTCTGCTTGCTAACCTTGCCCTGACCCAGCTCATCCAGGAACCAACTAGGCGGACAGCAAATGGATCCTCCAGCACCTTACTGGACTGGATCATGTCTAACCGTCCTGACAGGAACTCATCAGTGGGTACATTATCTGACTCCATCTCTGACCACTCACCGGTTTTCTGTGTATGGAAAATTCCCACCCCCAAAATTCCACACAAAATTTTGCATGTCAGAAACTACTCTAGATTCGATACTGAGGAGTTCCTGGGACCTAAGAGTTACTGGCTGGTCTGGGGTGTATGGTGCCACTGACCTCGCGGCAGCAACCTCTTACTTCCTCTCCACCTTTGAGGCCTTGCAAGACAAGCATGCTCCCAAGGTCACCCGTAGGGTGAGGGGGTCCACTACCCTCTGGTTTAATGGGAATCTCCTAGCCCAGATGCAGGAGAGAGATAAGTGTTGGGCTCGTTCCAAAGGTACCAGTGATCCCATGATTATTCAAAGGTACAGACACCTCAGGAACAAATGCAAAAAGACCATCAGGGCAGCAAAGAGTGACTTTTGCAAGTCCGCCCTACTAAGCTCTGCCAGTAATCCCAGGAGGTTCTGGAGAGATATTAAATCCCTTGTCAGCGGATCCTCCCATCCGGGGGTTACGGACATGGTCATAAATGGAGTCTCCTGCAATAATCCCCATACTATTGCCAACTCCCCAAATAATCACTTCTCTGACCTCTGCCTTCACAACCCTCTTCTCACCTGATGAGGCTCTGTCCCACCCTTTCCTCCACTCTGCTGGAGGGTCACCCTCCTCGTCAAATGTTCCACCTGGGGCTGTATCAGTTCAGGACTTTGCAGAAATGCCTAGCTGGCCTCTCCCAGTACTCCAGTCCTGGCCTAGACAACCTGGAGCCTAAACTCCTTAAGCTTGGTGCTGCACACATTGCCTCACCAGTAACCTTTATCTTCAACCTATCCCTTGGTCTGGGGACCATCTCAGACATCTGGAAAGAGGCAAGGATTGTCCCTGTACTGAAGCAAGGAAATCCCAAACTGTCTGACAATTATTGACCGATTGCCATTCTCCCAACCCTTATAAAGCTCCTTGAAAAGGCAGTGACTGAGCAGCTTTCGGAATATATCCACTCTCATGAACTTCTGTCCCCAGCCCAGCACGGCTTTCGTAAGTGACACAGCACCACCACAGCCTTAATCTCAGTTACATCAAGTATCTGGACAGCCATGGACCAGGGCAAACTCTCTGGTGCAATATTTATTGACCTGTCCAAAGCCTTTGACCTCGTTGACCTACATGCTTGGTGCACAGTTGTAGTCGCTCTTGCCCTCCCCCATGCCATGAAATGGCTAATAGGTTATCTACATGGCGGAAGCAGCGTACCTGCTTCAATAAAGTCCTCTCCGAGCCCCTACCAGTGACCTCCGGAGTGCCTCAAAGCTCAGTAGTGGGTCCCCTCCTCTTCTCCCTCTTCATCAATCAACTACTCATGGTTACTACCAGCTGTAGTGCCACCATGTATGCAGATGATCTGGTAATCCTGGCTCACTCCCAGAATGCCACTACCCTAAACCAGAACCTGACCGATGATTTTAACAAGGTATTGTCATGGGTTACTAGTCACAAGCTGGTCCTGAACCTGAAAAAGACACAGGCTATGCTATTTGGCTCAATAGCTAAAATCAAAGCCTCATCGGCCTGCTTACACGTCACCAGCGCAGATGGATCCTCACTACCCATAGTGAGCTCCATCAAATATCTGGGGGTAACACTTGACCCCCAACTTGACATGGGTAATCATATCCTTAACATCTGCAGGGCAGCAAACTGAAAACTGGGTCTGGCCTATAGGGCCAAGTATAACCTTACACCGGCAGCCAGACTTGCCCTAGCGAAGGGTGTGCTCCTTCCCTCCCTCAGCTATGGGCTGCACCTATTTGCTCGCTCTCCAAAGACACATCTCACCCGGTGGTACACTGCTTACAATAACATTTGTCATTTTTCCTTGGCTGCCCCCCAACTCACCCACCGTTGTGAGCTATATGAGAAACTCTGCTGGCTCTCACCAGCTAGATACCTTGATTTTGGTTTAGGATGCCTCTCTGGGAAAGTGATCAGAACAAGCAACCCCAGGGGCTGGCCCGGCTTCTGCCTAAACTGAATCCAACCCCCTACCAACTTAGGTCTCTCACATCAGGGATGCTCAAAGTCCCTCCTACCCGAACCCTCATGGGGGATCGTGACTTTGCCATAAGTGCGCCCAGACTCTGGAATTCGCTGCCTGTGGATATCCGAGCTGCCCCTCCTATCTGAGTTTTCAAAATTCCTGTGGGTTTCCAAACTAGCATCAGAGTGTGACTACCCCAAACCTCCCTAGAGTAAAGTGTCAAATTGTTTTGTCTGAACCTCCCCAGGGTGTCTCCATTGAATTCCTGGAGATATTTTCCCCACTGTATCAATGACTTCTGACTACTCCTGCCTAAAAAGCCTTGGGCATTTTACACCATTATTGCTCCACGGTCATAGGCTAACCATGACATTATTCTTGGTCACTTGGTGAAACTGTACTACCAAGTGTTTCTGTTTCTGTCTAACATGTGCATATTTAGAAAATGTGATGAGCTGTATATACCTGTCCGCAATCCAACTAGCCTAGGGGGTGTATACGACAATGTTATAAGTTATATTATGACCAATCCAGTCCTTGAGCTATGCTCCACTCCTATGTATGATGACCTGTATATATCTATCAGTTGAACTAGCTAGTCTAGAGTGTATAATCTGAAATGTGCTTACTACTATATGTTTCCCAGTGTCAAATGATGTATTTCCCACATGTTTGTTTACTGTGACAAAAAACTGTACTCTCTATGCCATGTCTCCTTGACTGTTGTTCCTCAAGTTGTATTCTCCCGGGTCGTTCCTGAAAATAGGCATAATTCTTGTCTAGTGTACTTACCCGGTAAACAAAAGCTAAATAAATAAATACTGTTCCTTTTTCCCTTCCTTCTCATTACTCTCCAGTGTTCCTTTTGTTACTGCAGAAACACTTCACTCTGAGGAAACATCTCTTATATACTACTCAGACAATTATAATTTGTCTTAGGACTTGTCTACGAATGCTGGTTTATTTATGCCTTTTGGGCTATCACTGATATTCACTTTTGTAAATGCAGTCAACCATGTCTAATAAGCTATTAGTGAATATGGTGACATGGAATGTAAGAGGCCTTAATCACAAGGTGAAGAGATATTCTGTTTTGAGGCACCTAAAGAAACTCAACTCACATATAGTGTTTCTTCAGGAAATTCATCTACCAGAACAACACTATGATCTGATACATAGGGAATGGGCAGATCAGGTTATAGGAGTGGGCCAAAGCTCAAAAAAAGCAGGAGTCTTAGTTTTAATAAGAAGAGGCCTAAATTGTTGAGTATCTTCTACTATATCAGACACTTATGGACATTACGTTGCAGTCAGGGGCAGGTTAAATGAGAAGGAGCTCACATTAGTGAATGTTTATGGTTCTAATGATCCCTCTCATTCTATCTATAGAGAATTTTGCAATATACGAACCAGCTATATGGACACAACTATTATATTGGCAGGAGATATAAACAGTATCCTAAACCCTGTTCTAGACAGAACTAATCCCAGACACACTGAAACCAATTCCAAAAGTGGTCTTAATGACCTAATTAATATATTAGACCTTGTTGATGCCTGGAGGGTACTCCACCCGGATGAAAAAGAATTTACATCATCATCATCAGATTTTATTTTTAAAAAACGCCTTTCTAAAAACCAAAGTGCTTGTACATAGACTTAAAAAAAATACCAATAATAAACAATCATCACAGATTAAACATTTAAAATCCATAAAAGTACAGCTCAATAAATATCAGATCAAGCTAATCTAGAAAGACTCTGGATACGTCATGCTAAACAGATATGTTTTAAGTGCTCTTTTAAAACTCTGGATGGTCAGGCACTCTCATACTCGATGAGGTAGAGAATTCCACAGGGTTGGAGCCACAAAAGCAAAAGACTGGGCCCCAGATGTCTTTAAATGGACCCTGGGAATCTCCAGCAATCCCTCGTCGGTGGATCGGAGAGGACTGAGGGGGCAGTAAGGGTGAAGGAGATCTTGCAAGTAATGGGATCCCTGGTCATGTAGGGCTTTATTGGTCAGTAACCTGACCTTGAAGGTGATCTGCCTCTGTACTGGCAGCCAGTGCAGTCCGCAGAGAACAGGCATTATATGATTGGTCCTTGAAGTACCAGTCAGAAGCTTAGCTGCCGTGTTCTGCACTGGCTGCAAGTGGCAGATATCAACCTTCAGTCCTAGATAAAGGGCATTGCAGTAGTCAAGGTGGGTGGTTATGAAGGCGTGGACCAATGCTGAAAGATCATCAAGAGGAACCAGATGCTTCACCCAGGCGATATTCCTCAGATGGTAAAAAGAGGTCTTGACAATGGCCGACACCTGAGATTTAAGGGTCAAGCCATCATCAAAAATAATGCCCAGGTTCTGCACCTAATCTGAGGCAGTCAGCTGAACACCCCCAGTCCAGAACCCAGACAAACCCATCTCTCAATAATCTGGGTCTACGACCAGCACCTCAGTTTTAGTTGGGTTCAACTGCAGCCAGCTGGCACTCATCCAGTCTTGGATCTCAGATAAGCAGTTGTTAAATGCCAAGAGGATCACATTGTGTCTGGGCACAAAGGACATGTACAGCTGAGTATCATCTGCATAGCAGTGAAAACTCAGACCGTACCGCCTAATGATCTCTCCTAATGGCAGCATATACACTGCAAACAACATGGGTGACAGAATGAAGCACTGTGGTGCCCCGCAGGATAGGGGGAGAGGGGCTGAGAAATAAATCCCAGACACCACTCTCTGAGTCCTACCCTTGAGGAAAGATTGAAACCATCTGAGGACTTTACCAGACAGTCCACAGATGAACCGTAGGTGCTCTAATAACACACCATGATCCACAGTGTCAAATGCTGCAGAGAGATCAAGGAGAACCAAGATAGAATGAGCCCTCTGATCTCTCGCTATTAGGAGGTCATTTAGCACCAAAACAAGGACCATCTCAGTACTGTGCCTCTTCCTAAATCCTAACTGGAGAGAACCATAGACATTGTGGCTGGACAAATGATCATCCATCTACAGCACAACCACCTTCTCAATAACCTTACCCAAAAAGGGTAGGTTAAGGATAGGTCTGTAGTTAGCCTGGCAGTCTGGGTCAAGGGAGGGATTTTTAAGCAGAGATTGAACAACCACCTCCTATAGTAGGTCCGGAAAGACCCCCCTTTCCAATGACCTTGAGACGATCTCAGCTAGGGCGGAGCCGATTCATCCATGCACCCTACAAGAATGCGCATTTGGCCCAGATCCAAACTACAGCTGGTTGGCCACAAAGTCTGGATGATCCTCATGATATCAGTGATTTCCAGCTGGCTAAAGTCATACCAGGTAAACTGGGTGCTCACCCCCTCCCGCCGACCTCATAAATACCTACTAGAGGGGTCTCGACAAATTCTGGACCTGATGGTGGCAACCTTTCTGTGAAGAACTGTGCAAACTCATCACACCTCTCTTGTGAAAAGGCTCTGCCAGGCTGAAGACAGATTGGATTGCACAATCTGTCCACAGTCCAGAAGAGCTGAGCTGGCCAGTTCTGTGCAGCGGCAATCTCCCTGGAAAGGAATTCTGCCTTCTTACAGGTGATTGCTGATTGATAGACTGCAAAATGGTCCATCAATCTAAGTCTGTCACACTCCAGGTCCGATTTCTGCCAGCCCCTCTCTAGTCTTTATCCCACGCTCCTCATCTCCTTCAAGGTCCCATCAAACTATGGGGACCTTGGGCAAAGAGTAAGGGGGCAAACACAAACAGGCACTATGGAATCCAGGGCCTCTGTCATTGCCTTGTTATAGGCAAGTACTAAATTCCTCGGGTCCATTTACTCAGTATACCTGATAGTTCAAGCACCACCATCAGGCCATCTGTGGTCACACCCTTCAAAGGGCAGTACAAAGACCATCTCCATATGGGCAGGCCTATTTGGGGGAGCCACAAAACTGAACCCTATGGTGTGATGGTCAGACCATCTGACTGGCTCCACCACCAGATTGGATATCTCCATCCCAAGGAGGATCACCAAGTCCAATGAATGACCACAAATGTGGGTTGCAGAGATAACAACCTGTGTAAGGCCCAATTACATCATTAGTTGGAGGAAGTCTTGACCAAATTGTGAGAGTTCATCGTTGATCCAGGCATTGAAATCCCCCAGAATCAACCATCTGGGGGGTTCCAATACCACATCGATGATGAAGTCTGCGACTTCCTGCAGGAAAACTTTCCCATTTCCTGGTGGATGGTAGATGAGCAGTATCCTGCACTATACATCCATGCCCACAATACAGTCAAAGGAATTGGTGGCCCCCACTGAGACATCCACAAGGTCCAGTTCTGATCTAAAACAAATGGCTAAACCCACCCATGACCCTTCCTCAGACAGTGTATCACCAAGTACCCAGCTGGAATTTACATACTGGAGTGCTTGCTACAAGTGCAGATCTAGGATTGACCAGTTTTATGTCCCCAAAGCAATAATCAAGAGATAGATTGACTCTCAAATAAAGAAGCAAGTCATCTTCGATCATTGTCCTGGGCTAGTCTTCTTCATGGAGGGAAGTGACACTAAAAGGAATGGTAGAGTGCACCAGTATAGGTCTGCAAAACTAAGATGGTGGCCACGCTGGGTCAGTCACTGAGAGCTATTGAGAGCTGTGGAGTTTAGTTTAATTTATTTTATTTATTTTATTAGCTCCTTTGCTAAAGTTTAACAAGTTAAAGTTTACAGTTATTGTTAATTTGCAGTCCTTTTATCGACCGCGTTGACTGCGCTATTTTGGGATATCCAACATCTGCTGAATACCAAGGGCTGAATGCATTAGCTGAACACGCTAGTTTTTCTAGCGTTTTATAATTAGAGCTGGAAGATCGAGGGGATTGGCTGTAGCCTGCCTGAGATTGGTGTGGTGGACCCTCACTGCCATTGCCAGGACTCGTGGTGTTGTGATCTGCCAGAAGAAGTGGAAGAAGCGTGGTTGGATTAGCGGGCTCAAGCGGGGCTCGTTGTAGGCGAGTAGTGTTGGGTGGGGACCTGCCTTGTGCCTTCGGGAGCTGCAGCTGCCGTTTCAGTCCTCGACCAGGCAGGAGTCACCTTGTTTGATCTCCAGGGAGCTAGAGGGAAACTGAGGCCTCTCATAAGCCGCCTTGGGGGTCAGCCATGGAGCTGGGTCGCTGAGGCGTCTGTAGCCATAGGTCGTCGACTGATTGGGGGGCGTTTGGCTTCTGGTGGGGAAGGGGTCTATCTGAACACCTGTGATTGCACTTCTTGAGTGATCTGCCTGTCCTGAGTTTCCCTGGAACATTTGATTGGGATAAAGATCAAGTCGAACTGTGTGGATTTGCTGCCGTGAGGATTGTGTTGGATGCCACCTAAACTTTTTGTTTGGATGTAATCGGTATCGTTGGAGAAACTGACTTGCTCTTCCTCCCTGCCTTGTCCTGGATATACGGGTGGTGAGAGTGCTGTGCACACTGTTTTATTTTTTTCAGATAGTTATGGATTAACTCGTGGATTAATTTATGAAGGGTCCCCCACCATGTGAGAAGTGGTGTTGGGGGTATATACAGCACTTTTTAAGTTTTCTGATATACTGGTGATTCTGCTGGATTTGCATGCACGTGAGAGGTGCTGCATCGAGGTCATAAAACAGATTTCTTTCTTTTTATTTTAACTATCAGCTCTAGTTATTTTTAGTTCTTCTCCACTACTGTTCTTTATTGTGGTAGTGAGAGTATCATATTCTTTAACCTCGGGTTCCTCATTCAGCAACTTTTGAAGACACTGGACATTGCGTCTTATTGGACAATAACTGATGCTTTAATTTGTTATTGTAATTTATTGTTATTGTGGGGTTATATTTTGGGTTGGGGTTTTATTTTATATTTTCTTTTTTAAATGTGTAATATTGTTTGGTTTTATTTGTTGCCCCCCTCTGTGAGAGAGAGTGGAGGAGTGATTTTTATTTATAGTTTTTTGATATTGATAGGTTTGTTTTTGTTTATATATTTTTTGCTTTTCTTTCTAGTTAATTTACGTAATTATAATGTGTTGGAGAGGTTTAGCGACGGTTGGGCGTTATTCCCCCACCAGGCTCGGGGAATTACATCCCTTTGAATGTCCCCCATTGTCAGCCGACACCTATTTAAGGTGTCGTGCATTGGGCATTCTTAGGAAGCGTGGGCGAAGGTGGAGAGCTGGGCCTGGTGGGGGACAGGAAGTGGGTGGGTGGATTGGGGTTTTGGGGTCCAGGAGATGCCCTGGGGTGAAATGAGGTCAGGATAGAGGTTATTCCTGTCTTGTCCCCATACCCAAGGGTTCCGATGTTAATGGACAGGTGCCAAGGTCTTCCCCGACAGCTCATCCTACCTTGGCGGTGATATGCAATGCCAGATCTATTAAAAACAAGACAGCTATTATAGCTGATCTTGTTGGAGCAACTGATCTGGCTTGCATCACCGAGACCTGGCTGGATGAAAATCCAGGCCCTATACTGGCCTCGGCAATTCCAGCCGGGTTCTCGGTGATACACTGTCCAAGGTTGGATTGTAGGGGCGGGGGTGTGGCCATTATGTTTAAGACTGAGCTGGGCCTTGTGGATGTGCCATTGGGAAGTACCAGATCCTTTGAATATATCCTGGGAGAGGGTGTAGGCTGCGGGATTCTCCTTGTCTACCGTCCACCAGGTGATGGTGGAGAATTCCTGCACGAGATAGCAGACTTCATTGTCGACTTGGTGTTGAGGTTACCCAGATTGATAGTTCTGGGGGGGGGACTTCAATGCCTGGGTCGACAATGAACTCTCACATTTTGGTCAAAATCTCCTCCAGCTGATGATTACGCTGGGCCTAACACAGGTGGTTACCTCCTCGACCCATATAGGGGGTCATTCACTGGATCTGATCTTTCTTTTGGGTATGAAGATCGCTGACTTGGAGGTGGAACCTGTCAGCTGGTCTGACCATCACACCATAAGGTTCAGTTTCAGGGCCCCCCAATAGGTCTGCCCCTACGGAGATGGTTCGGTACGGCCCTTTAAGGGGTATTAACCCCAGTGACCTAATGGCGGTACTGGATCTTTCGAGCTTGTTGGGTGAATGCATGAGTCCAGATGATCTTGTACTAGCCTATAATAAGGCTGTGGGAGATGCTCTGACAAAATTGTTCCTGTTCGTGTTCGGCCTCTAGCCCGCCATCCAAGGAGCCCTTGGTTTGATGGCTCCTTGAAGGAGTTAAGGCAAGTTGGCCGAAGGCTGGAGAGAGCCTGGCGGAAGTCAGGCCTTGATGCTGACAGGCTTAGGTTGATGGCACATTATGATAGCTATCAATCAGAAATCACTCGTAAGAAGGCAGAGTTCCTGTCCAGAGAGATTTCTGCTGCACAAAATCGACTGGCTCACCTTTTCCGGACCATGGACAGATTGTGCAATCCAATCTGTCTTCAGCCCAGAAAAGCCTTTTCTCAGCTAAGATGCGAGGAGTTCACTCATTTTTTTGCAGATAAGGTTGCCAGCATCAGGTCCGGCATCGGTCCGACCCCTCCTATGGGGGACTTCAGTGGTCGACGAGAAGTGGCATGCCCTCGGTCTGTCTGGTCAGATTTTCGCCGGCTGGCATTCGGGGACATTGTGAAGATCATCCAAACAATGCGACCAACTAGTTGTAGTTTGGATCCAGGCCCTACACCTCTTTTAGTAGGATGTGTAGAAGTTATCTGCCCAATCCTTGCTGACATTGTCTGGAAGTCTTTGAAGAGGGGGGTCTTTCCCAACCCCCTTAAGGAGGTGGTCGTTCGACCACTCCTTAAAAAATCCTCCTTGGATCTAGATTGTCTAGCTAACTACCGGCCTATCTCTAACCTGCCATTTGTTGGTAAGGTTATTGAAAAGGCAGTTGTGTTGCAATTGGATGATCATCTTATAACTCACAATGTCTATGATACTCTCCAGTCTGGCTTTAGGAAGAGGCATAGCACGGAGACTGCCCTTGTCTGGGTATTGAGCGACCTCCTAATGGCTAGAGATCGAAAGGCATGTACCATTCTGGTCCTTCTCAATCTCTCTGCTGCATTTGACACTGTAGACCTTGGAGTGCTGTTGGAGCGCCTGCGGGTTTTTTGTGGGCTGTCTGGTACAGTCCTCAAATGGTTTCATTTTTACCTCACGGACAGGTCTCAGAGAGTTGTCACTGGAATCTATTCCTCTGGCGCTCACTCCCTGCCTTGTGGGGTACCACAGGGCTCCATTTTAGCTCCCATGCTGTTTGCAGTGTATATGCTGCCATTGGGAGAAATCATCAGGCAATACAGTCTGGGTTTTCACTGCTATGCAGATGATACTCAGCTGTATCTGTCCTTTCTCCCCAGTCAGGGTGATGCACTCTCTGTGCTGAATAACTGCCTTTCGGAGATCAGACTTTGGATGAGTTCCAGCTGGCTGAGACTCAATCCAGATAAGACTGAGGTATTGGTAGTGGACCCAGGTCGTCCGGGGGTGGGTTTGGGAGCTGTACAACCATCAGGTTTGTTACTTGGTGGTATACCACTCTCTACCTCTGATCAGGTGCGAAATCTGGGCGTTATTTTTGATGATGGTCTGACCCTAAAATCTCAGGTGTCAGCTGTCGTCAAATCCTCTTTTTACCATCTGAGGAATATCGCCCGGGTGAAACACCTGGTTCCTCCAGGTGATCTTCCAACATTGGTCCACGCCTTTGTCACTACCCGTCTGGACTACTGTAATTCCCTCTACCTAGGGCTACCTGGGGTTGATATCCGCCGCCTCCAGCTGGTGCAGAATGCAGCAGCCAGGCTTTTGACTGGGACTTCTAGAACCAGTCATATTATGCCTGTGCTCCGCGAACTGCACTGGCTGCCTGTTTGGTGGTGGATCACCTTAAAGGTTGGTTTACTAACCTTTAAAGCCTTACATGATCAGGGACCCAGTTACGTGAAAGATCTCCTGATTCCCTACTGCCCCCTCCGTCCTCTCTGTTCCACCAACGAGGGATTGCTGGAGATTCCCAGGGTTCGATTAAAGACATCAGGATCTCATGCTTTTGCTTTTTCAGCACCAACCCTGTGGAATTCTCTACCTGGTTGGTTGAGAGAATGTCCAACTGTTGATAGTTTTAAGGTTGGTTTAAAAACATATTTATTCAGTTTAGCTTTTACTTAGTCATGGCTGACACATTTTAACGTATGAAAATTTTATTATTGTGTATATGTTTTATGTACAGCACCTTGGATTTGAAAGGCGCTATATAAATAAAGTTGGATTGGATTGGATTAGATGGAAAGAAATTCACTGTTAAATAACAGTAACATTCTTGCTCAGGTGAAAAAAGTTATACAAGAGTTTCTAGAGTTTAACAATTCCATAGACACTTCTTGGGCAACTAATTTTGAAAACTTAAAATGTGTTCTTAGGGGGTTTTGGATCAGTGCTTCATCCAACATTAAAAGGAAACAAAAGGCAAAAACAGAGGAACTTCTGAGCAAAATTAAACTAATAGAAGACAACTTAAATCTGACTCCTCTAAAGAGGTGTGTGACTCTTGGTCTAGGCTTAAAACGGAATATCACAAACTTATTAGGAGTGAGGCTAAATTTGCAATAAGGAAATCCAGATTAAATTATGTAGATTTGGGCCCAAAAGCTTCTACAATACTAGCCATTAGACTAAAGCAAAACAGCAATGCTACAAGAATTTGTTCTATTAGGGATACTCAAAGTAAACTTTTAGTAACTGGGTACAAAGAAATCAATGAAGTATTCCTAGGCTTTTATAAAGAACTATATGATGTAAAGGATTCGACACCACAACAGAGTACTGGCACATTTTGCTCAGGTTTGCTCAGGCTTAGACATTCCTCATGTACCAGATGTTTATAAAGCCTCTTTACTGCAAGACATTACTTTGCAGGAAGTTAGGGAAGCAATTGGTAAGCTAAATATAAATAAAGCTCCAGGTCCTGATGGGTATTCCGTCAGTTTTTATCACAAGTTAATGGAGGAGGTAGCAGCTATATTAGTACAGTTTTTTTGGGAGGCCTTTAACAAAGATCACTTATCCTTGAGTATGACTCGGGCTCAGCACCTTCATTCACAAAACGGGTAAGGATCAGAATGAATGCAGGAACTACAGACCTATAGCTCTTATAAACACAGACATTAAAATACTGGATAAAATGTTAGCTGTTAGACTAGAGAAAGTTATTCCTACACTAACTGAAAATAAGCAAACAGGCTTTATTAAGGGCAGGATAGCTGCAGACAATACCAGGAAATTATTTTATTTGATGGAAGTTGCACACAAATCTAACTCAGCAGCTGGTTTGTTTGCACTAGACACCGAAAAAGCCTTTGATGGGGTCCTTTTACCTCATTTGTTTGAAGTTTTGAGGCTTTATGTTTCCCAGATTGTTTCATACAAACGGGTGCAATTACTGTATGACAACCTCTCTGCCTCAGTTATTACAAACGAGATTATTTCTCCATCTTTCTACCTAAAAAGGGGTACTAGACAGGGATGCCCTCTCTCACTGCTGCTGTTCAACTTGACCTTAGATCCAATTACTCAGGAAAGTGTCAGCAGACAAAAACATTAAAGGTATTAAAAGACTGGACAAGGAATACCTGCTCTCTGTTTATGGAGATGACATATTCATGTCAGTCTCTGACCCTGGCAAGTCCATTAAAAAATGTCTAGAGATAATTTCTGACTTTGGCTCCTTTTCGAGTTATAAGTTAAATAAAGACAAATCGGTTTTCTTACCCTTAAACAATCATTGCATCAAACAGGATATTGTTGAACCGGGCATAGCTTGGGAACCAGAGAAACTGGATTATTTAGGGATTCAAGTATTTAAGTCAGTAACTAAAACATGTAACAAAAACCTGTCCCTTCTTAAAAAATCAATACAGGATCATTTAGCCAGATGAAATATTCTACCGCTGGGTTTATGGAGTCGATTGGATTCAGTAAAAATGATAATCTTGTCAAAATGTCTCCATATCTTCATGATGTTACCTTTTAATATTAATAAAAAATGGTTCTTGAGTATTCAGAGTTTGGTTTCACGCTTTCTCTGGGCTAACAAAAGTAGAATGGCCGATCATAGAATATCAAGATCCAAATACATAGGAGGGCTCAAAGCACTAACCGGACTTTTACTATTACTTTCTTGTCTGTAGAATGACTCAGCTATTGAAATGGTTTGATAGGCCAGCCCGCCGGCGCAACGGTTGGATTTCCGCATGCGACGCCGGTGACCCGTGTTCAGGAACAGACTTCGGGTCGCCGGAGGGCCGGCCAGGGAGAAAGGATAGAGCATCTCTAAGACAGTTCTCTTTCTCCGGGGGAGGGAGGGGCAAATGTTCGGTGTCTAGTGACACCCAGCGGAGGCTGGGACAGCTGCTAGCAACGCCGACGTCTGGACCTTCAGAGAGGCGGGGCTGACACTGGTCGTCATTGCACATCCCTGCCCCTCGCTCACAGAGGGGAAGAAAATACCGGGCTCAGTCCGTCTCCATGATGCCCTCCCCCTGGGGTCTCCACTAGCCTCTGATGCCAGCTCCCCAACTAGATACTGGTCTTGCGGTGACCTTGGAGAGGTTGCAGCAACCCCGCCCTCTGGGGCGTAAGCCAGGGGTGACCGGGGAGCACTAGCAATGATCAGAGGTGGAGGCACAGGGGGCCATGACTAGGGCGGAGTATTGATGGACCTTGGCCCAGAAAAAGCATAGTAAATAAAAAAAAGAAAGAAATGGTTTGAAAGTTAGATCAAACAATATCAAGTTCCAAAGATATAAGAGGGCTCAAAGCACCGACCGGACTTTTACTATTACTTTCTTGTCTGTAGAATGACTCAACTAGTGAAATGGTTCGATAGTCAGATTGGAGCCATTACTGACGGTCCTGAAATGGAATTAGCCATAATTAAAGTTTTCTCAGTACATTTAGGTTCTCTACTTTTCACTAAACCAGTCAAATCACTTAGGAATAAAATCATTGCTGATGGCATTTTTGTGCTTAGTAGATGGTTCAATTTGCTAAACCTGAACCTAAGTAAATCCAAGCTTTAGCTCTTATTTCATAATCCTAATCTCACTGAAAATGTTTGGCTATATAAGAATTTGGAATGGGAAAAAAGTAATAACTAAAATTAAAGACTTATTACAAGAGAAAGCTCTCTTGTCCTTTAATGCACTAGTACATGTATAACCAGAAGACAAAGATACGTTTGACAACATAATTGGAAGCATCCAAAGCCTCATATGTGATTAGGAGTGTCATCTGGAAACTAACACCAATTCTCAGGCTAGGCCCAAAATATCTAGTTTCTATAATTTAATTTACTTACCGTGTATAAACGGTCCGGATTCACAATGCATAAGATGGTGGGCTAATGTTCTTGGCAATGATATTAACAGCTGGACTTGGAACAAAATATGGCTTAATTCCATTAAGACATTTAAATCATTCAATACCAGATTGATTCAATTTAAAACTATACATAATCTATATAAGACCCTACTCCAAATGAATAAAATGGGTTTGAGATCCTTGTCCAACTGTCTGAGAAGTGGGGGTACTAACTGTGATCTGATTCATATGTTTTGGTCCTGTCCTAAAAATGGTAGCACTATAGGAAAATATTGCACATTTTTTTTTAAAGGTATCCCATGGCTTCAAGGAAAGTTAAATGAGAAGACTGTTCTCGTGGGTCAATTTGTTGAAACAGTATTCTGGAGTAAAGAACAGACAGTACTATAGCTTTAATCTCAGTCTCGGTTAGGAACTCTACACTTGGATTATGGTTGGATGAACGAGCACCATCTTTTACTGAATAGAAAAGTGAATGTTTGGAGGTTTTGAGAGTGGAGAGACTTGCACATTACTATTGGACCAGACAGATATTTTTAATTTAAAATGGGGCACTATTTACAAATGTTTTGCACTGCAAGTCCAGTAATTATGTACACTACATGTCAATCAATCAATCACTTTATTTAACCAGGCATAAACACCATTGAGCAAGCTCATTTTCAAGGGAGCAGTAATTTATCTTTTTTTCTAAACTCACTTGTTCTACTCTTTCTGCTTTCTTTACTTAATTCTTCTCACATTGGTTTAATGTTACAGGGAAGCAGTACTTATAGAAGATTGTGGAATAACATTCCTTATTTACTTAAGTTAGCCTTTTCTGTAATATTTTCTTATCTATCTACTGCTAGAAGCTGTTTTATGTGCAGTTTAGTTTATTTCTCTAACCTAATCTTTTTTTTAGAAGTGTTCTGCTTGATTACTGTTTCTGGTATATTTGATGTATAATGATCATGTTTTGGTTATATGTATTATGACACAATAACATTTTATTGAGAAAAAAATACATGATACAAAATAGTTATATAAAGAGATAACATATACTGTATAGATACAGGCATATATTTGCATGTCATAGAAACATAGATTATGTAGGCTGATAAAGACCCAGTAGTTCATCAAGTCTGCCTGTTTCATAGTCCAGTGTTGACGACATCATAATCTGTTGCCATGTAATAATTATATCAACACCAGAGGATTAAGGCTAGGAATACAGCAAAATTAAAAGGAAATAAAAAAAAACCTTAATGTTCTTTTTATGTCTAGTTTTTAAGTTTGCCACGCCTGTGCACTGTGAACTTACTGCTATGAGTAGTTTGTGTGAAAATGTCAAAAGAACCAGCCACCAAACAGCTGATCGCTGTTCGGTCACGGTACAAATATGTGTGGAATGCAGCCAATTCTGCACATGCGCAGTAGAGCCACTGCTTCTGCGCATGTGCGGAAATGAACAACATGGGGGATGCATGCCTTCCTGCTGAAACATTTCAGGAAAGAAATACACCAGCCACACACTCCCCGGAAAAGCTGACATTGAGGTGCCCAATCCCCATATCAGCATGTATCCCTCCCACATTGTGGCACACTGGGAGCCTACCCAGTGTGCCCAGACAATTTTTGTATTGTATTTTCCTGACACTGGGATGCCCACTCCTGGTGTCAGATGCCCCATCCCCCCAAGCTCAATTTATTTGCCAACGGAGGTGCCAAATCCCCATTAACTTCATGTTTCCCTTCCCCCTCAGCTCACTTTTCTTGCCGACGGGGGTGTCCAATCCCCATCAGCAACATGTCCCCCCCCAAAAAAAATTCTTGTGGCACACTGGGAGCCCACTCCAGTGTGCCAAAAGTATTTTTTTTTGTAACTTGTAAATAAAGAAAACAGTCCATTGGAGTCTTTGTTTTTTTTAACCTGCAAAAAGGAAAACGGTCCTTCATCATTTTGCCCATCCCCCTCCCACATCCTGACTCTCCCTCTGCACACTCACCTCCCTGCACCTCCTTCACCCCACACTTACCTCCGTAGGTTGGGAGCAGCAATTTTCTGTGGACCAGGACGTGTCTGCACTCTTCAAAGCCAAACTGTGAACTGAGGAATCGGGTAAGCACTGTATAATGGGTGTCAGTGGGGAGAGGTCAACTTAGGTTGATATCTCAGACATTTTTAAGACTTTTGGCCCAACATTTTCAATATGAGGTTCTTGGAACCCCACCTCGTGAATACTGGCACTGTCACTTCATCTCTCGGTTCCAAAAGGTGATTTTGTGGTCGCTGTTAGGAATCACCTTTTGGGACCGATTAACAAAATGACAGTGCCACTGTTCATGAGGAGAGATCCCAAAAAGCCCATGCTGCAATTTTGGTTAAAATAATTCTAAAAAATGACTGCATTACGAGCATGCATTGTGCAGTTTCTACGCACGCTCATTACTTCACCAATTTTTAATATATTCACTCCAGATTTTCAACATTTCCATTTTTTCACACCTCCTTATGTACAGTACAGCTGTCATTTTTCACATCCTGCCCGAAATGTGTTTTCACACCTGTGGCGCAGAATGGCATGATCGCTGTTGCAAATCAATGTTCGGGACCAATTAACAGAATCACAGTGCCACTGTTCATGAGGAGAGATCCAAAAATGGCCATGTTGGAAATTTGATGAAAAAATTCCAATAAATTATTGCGTTACAGGCATGCGTCGTGCAGTTTCTACGCACGCTCGTAACTTTACCAATTCTTCATATTTTCATTCCAGATTTTCAACAGTGCCATTTTTTCACACTGCCTCATGAACAGTACAGCTGTCATTTGTCATTCCTATTATGTATCTCTCTAACTCCTGCACTACCAATGCCAATGCCAGCAAGCAAACATTCGGCATTGACAAATGCTTGTTATATTTTCCTGTGATGATTTTGTCAAAGAAATGCAGTTGCTTACCTAAGAAGGTCCTTGTTAGTTAAGCAACTGCCTTTCTTTGACAAAATCATCACTGAAAAGTATAAAAACAAGCTTTTACAAATTGCCCCATTAAACTCTATGGAGTGCCTCCTTGTGCTGTTCCTTAAGTAATGCGGGGAACTTTCGGCATTGACAAATGCTTGTTATATATCTGCAGTAAAGGCTTGAATGAGGAGCTTTACTAATGGACATCTCTCCCTCATTTAAAAGGTCAAGAGAGTTTTCCAGTAGCTAGCCTTACAGCACAACTGCTTGGGAGCCATGTGTCATGCTGGAAACCTAGGTTAGTGCCCTGAGCTTCGGATGTCACTGTACACCAGCACAAGATTACAGTGCCAGCTACCTGGACTGTCCCAACCTCCAGTGGAGAGTGGCAGCTTAGCTCATTGTATGTCTACCTCCTAGTGGCACACAGTGATGGATCCAGGATTTTACAATGGGGTGGTAATGTGGTGGTGTGCCTACTTGATATGCAACTTTTTATAATTTTTGTAATCCTTTATACTATCCTTTTCATGACATTTTTGACTGAAAATATAAACAATCTGTAGCTTTGAATGTATATTTCTTACAATGAATATATTAGACTTCTCCAGCAAAGTGAAATGCAGCTGCAGCAAGCAAGTAAGTTACAATGAGGGGTGCGCGTGCACCCTCTAAAACCCCCTAGATCCGCTACTGGTGGCACAGGGAACAGATAAGACATGGTGCCTCAATGTGGGAGGAAAGCAGCTGGCTACGTACAGGCATACCATTGGGTGCCCAGACTTAGAGGTCTCACCATAGCTGCCCTTGAGGATGGTGGGGAGAAAGACAAGGAAGAAAATCTTGCCCAGCCACAAAATCAGGACTTCAACAGACACGGGCCCCACACCCTCACCACCTGATCTGTGCAAGACTGTGCTCTGCAGGGGCATACCCCTGAAGGACATGTCACTGGGGCAAGCTATGAAAGACAGGGAGATCAGATAAGGGGTTGTCAACTGGGATGTTGCTGGGACAGATATGAGTGGGGCAGCCAATTGAATAAGTTATACAGTGCCGATTAAGAAAAAGGTCTCTCCCATGAATGTCACTGTGATAACCAGAAAACTTTTGCTGGCAGTTTGAAACATTTTGACAAATGCTAGTATCTTCTGCAACAGTGGGGGACAAGATGCATTGATCGAATATGACAAAACTGGCCTAATTGGAAGGTCCTCAGCAGCCCAGCAGGGTTTCTTAAGTGGTGTAGACTTTCATTGTAATGGCTTCCTGAAAGTAGGATGGGTTCATCAGTACACAAATGCTCAGAGACAGTTTGTCTCGACTGCATTTAGCCACATTCTTTCAGATGCTAAATAATCTTTAAGAGGAAGTTGGGTCCCTGAGACACAAATAATGTATAATATTGCATGTATTTTTTTTATCCTCACCCAAAATTCCAGGCCTGAAACAGTTTCAGCCAGTTGGATGAACCTGGGTACGAAGAAGTGATGCCACAGCCTTGCTCAACCATGGCATTATGGAGAGAAAGAGGGAGGGGTGTATAAATGCTTCAACACAGTAATTTTCACTCTCTGTCCACTTGGCTATCTATATGAGAGGGCTCAAGGAAGACTGCCAGACTATGTGTCTGTAGAAAGAGACTTAGGCAACAAAGCCTAGTGTGGACAGTGAGGTAAGAAGACGTTGTTACTGGTAGGGAAGACAGAAGCATTTACATGCCCAAGTGTACTTCCTTTCTTTTGTATTCATGTATGTGTACTGTTGTTTAACTATGTGTAAACAGTGTAAATACTTGAATATTACTGCTACATTTAGGCAATCAATGTTTAATAATAAATTAGTTATTTTTCAAAGACTGGAGTAGCAGGTTGTTTGTGATTGCATCTCTGATAGAAGGGTACCTGGATAAAGGGGTGTTTATAATTTTGTTTATAGAATTTACCTTATCGTTGTACCCCCTTAATATGTATATTTGACCACCAAACAGTGTGGTTCATGATAAACTTAGCTGTAGAATCAAGCCACACAACAGTGAAGGTACTGGACTTCAGGAGGGCTGATTTTGTCAAAATGGGAGAGTGCCTCAGAAAAGCACTAGCAAACAGGCAAGAAGGTGGGGTGAAGCAACAATGGGGAAACATCAAAGCCACCATCACAGAGGCAACAAGTCTTTGTGTGAAGCAAATAAACAAATAAAAATGAAAGAAAAAAACATTATGGTTTTCAAAAGAAGTGCCGGGGAAGGTAAGGGAAAAAAGATAGCATTCAGGAAGTATAAGGAAACACAGAAGGAGCAGGACAGAGAACTGTACCAGCTAAAGCAGAAGGAAGTGGGTAAGGCATTCAGAATAGCAAAGGCCCAAACCAAGGAAAAGATAGCCAACTTAGTTAAGAAGGGGGATAAAACCTTTTATAGACACATTAGGGAGCAAAAAAGACTAAGGCAGGGATACTGAGGCTGAACAAAGAGGAAGATGGTTGGGCAGAGAGCGACAGTGAAAAATCAGAGATACTGAATGAATACTTCTTTTTATTTTATTTATTTAGTTTTTGTTAACCGGGTAGGTGCACTAGCCATAAAATGACTATTTTCAGGCACGACCCGAGAGAGTACAACAAAAGAACAACAGTTGAACAACAGCAACATGGGTACAATAATACAAATAGAGGAACAGGACAGCAGTGCTACAAAAATACAATGGGTAGAAACAACAAAAAATAATGGCAAGCAATATACAGATAATGGCAGGAAGATATATAATAAGTGCAGAAACCATGGACCCGACCTGTGGAGTGAAAGGGTTAATAAGATAGTAAGGTTATATAGAGAGAAATGTGAGGAATGTTCAAACATAACAAGAAAGACTGACAGAAGGAAGGTCAGGGGTGGTAATTGGCAAAACAACAGTGGATGGTCAGCAACAAGGTTCAAGGAGGAAGAGAGCTAGTAGTCAAAAAGTTATTTACAAAGAGAAGGAAAAATATGGGAAGGGGAAGAGGAGACAGTCTTGAAGCTGGATTAGAGCAGGGGTGACATTACTGGTAAGTCTCAGGAGCTTCAGGTTGGGTCAAACCATGTACAAGCATCAGCTAACGACAGATAACGACGACATTCACTTTTAAATCCAAAGTGAGACTGAGACAGCCGGAGGTTGAGTGGAAGAGCATTCCATAGCCTGGGAGCAGAGAATTGGAAGGCCCCTGTGCCTTTAGTCGTCCGACATCTCGGAACATAGAGCAAGGATTTGTCAGCTGATCACAGGCCATGGGAGGATGGTTGAGGGACCAGCAAAGCCGCCAGCTAGGATGGGTTTTTTTCCCAGATGATCGAGTCCATTAGTGATCCAAGGTAGCACTGTCTACTGGCAAAGGGTGAGAGCCAATTCAGATCCTTATAAAGAAGGCAGTGATGTTTGAGTCGAGGCGACGAAGAGGCAAATCGGCATATATTGTTATAAGTTATGTCCCATTTTAGTAGGGAGGTTTTATGGGCAGAGGTAAGAATAGAGGCACCATAAGTAAGGGTTGGCAGCAGAATATCTTGGGCAATTGCTAATTTGGCCGAGGGTGTAAGCATGTAGCTTGTTTTGTAAGCTACTCCTAGTTTCGAGTTTACAGCTTTGCACGAGGACTGAATGTGAAGATTAAAATCCAGGGACTGGTCCAGGAGGATCCCAAAGTACTTGAAGGAAGTAACATTTTCAAGTGGAAATCCTCCTGGGTGAAGAACCTCCAGCAAACTAGAACAGGTTTTAATCTTCGGTGCAGAACCTAGGAGCATGGCTTTCATTTTCTTTTCATTTAGTACAAGCTTACGGTCTAGTAGCCAGTCTAAGACCTTACTGAAGTCTGAAGTAAGTGATGTGTTTATGCAGGCAATACTAGAAGAACTAGTGTAGATAATCAGGTCATCAGCATAGAGAATAGCTGAGCAGGATTCCAGGACCTCAGCTGCATTGTTGATAAAAGTTGAGAACAGAAGGGGCCAAGGATAGAGCCCTGGGGACCCTAAGGTTGATAGTAGATGTGTTGGACAGGCAGGAGTTAAATTTGATACTTAGTACCTGTTTGACAGGTAGCTACAGAACCAGCCACAACAGGGTAGAAAATTGAATTTATGGAGAGTGGAGAGAAGCAGGGGATGGTCAACAAGGTCGAAAGCCTTAGTGAGGTCAATGAAGATGGCACCTGTGAGTTTTCCGGAGTCCATGTTGGACAGAATATCACTAGTTAGTTGAAAAAGAGCCGTGGTGGTGCTATGACCTTTTCTGAAACCATGCTGAGTGTCTAAGAGGAGATTGTAGCGTGTAAGGTAGTCAGTGGTCTGTGATGCAACTATTTTCTCTAGGATCTTGTTAAGGACAGAGAGAATTGCTATAGGTCTGTAATTGTCCATGTCTTTTGGGTCACCTTTTTTAAAGACAGGCGTAACTCTTGCAGATTTCCATAGGTCTGGCACAGTGCTATGGATAAGGGATAAAGTGTAGATTCTGGCAATCGGAGAGGCAATGAGTGGAGCAGCCAGCTTAAGAAGAAGAGGTTCCAGTGAGTCAGAACCAGAGCTGGTATTGGCCGATATGGATCTCAGTAATTTCAGAACTTCCACTCTTGATCTAGCCTTGAAATAGAATGGTGGCACTGGAGGAGCATCATAAGATAGGGCAGTATGGTTGTCTGATGGTAGTGTGGTAGGTAGATTGGAGTGCGATCCACTAGGTTGTAAAGCCAAGGTATAGTATGAAAGATCAGAGAAAAGATTGTTAAAACTGTTTGAGATGGTCCTAGGGTCATTACAATGTGCCCCATTTATGATCATTTCATCAGGAGTGACCGACTGCGAGGTACGAGAACTGTTTTGACATGGGCCCAAAATTTCCTCGGTCGCAAGCTGAGCTTTGTAGAAGGTCCTTGCAGTATTTGCTTTTAGCAACTCTACCTTGTCTCTTACATCTGTTCCTTAGTTCATGATAGACAATAAGATCTGACTGTAGGCCAGTTTGTTTGTAGCAATCCAAAGCTTGTCCCTCTGGCTAGATTAGCAAGGAGGTCTTTATGCAGCCACCTGCCTGTTTTCCTCAGACCCTCCTAGTAGTCTTGGGGCATGTTTATATTGAATGGTAAGAAATTAATTTATGAATATCTGTAGAGCAACCTCCACATCCTTTGTTTGATAGATACCTGCCAGCTCGATATTGGAGACATCAGAGAAATGCATCCTGGTCAATATGAGCTAGATTTGTAAACGTGATTAGTCTTGATAGAGGAGATGGAGGCGAAACCATAGATAGGATACAAAAAGTGGGTGAGTGGTCTGTTAGTGCATCTGCAAGGATTCCTGCTTTTGACACATGTTCCATACTGTTAACCATCACCCAGTCTAGGAGTGTACCCATTTGATGGGATGACGTGGCTCTAGTTGCTTCAGAGATCAACTGGTGAAAATTATAACTAAGCGTGAGTGATTGCAAGGATATTTGAGCTGACCCTAACCAACTGAGGTTAAGATCACCTAGGATGACAGCCTCATTATGATTTACAGTCTGGGAGGTGATGTCAAGGAGATCTTGAAGACCTACTATTCCCCCAGCAGGGGGATTATAGGCACAGATAATATGAAGCTTCTTTTCCCCCAATACAATAGTTGCCTGTATGAATTCGCATACTGCAGGAGAGGCAGATGCCGGGACAATAGAGATGTAGAGGTGGTTTTTGAAGAATAGGGCAACTCCACCTCCACGCTTGGTTGAGGATCTATCCCGCTGGAACAGGGAGTAGTTAGGTAAGAAGCATACTTCATCAGGTATTCTGGGTTTTAGCCAAGTTTCTGTGAGACAGAGTACATCAGGATTGTAGAGTTTCACCCAGGCCTCGAGTTCCGCAAGGTGACAGGTAAGACTTCTGATACTGATATGGGCAATTAATAATCCGTTCTTGGACATGCCAGATAACTCATTTGGGGAAAAGAAACAGGTAGGTGGACCTGGATTTAGTTTGACATCCCCAGATAGCAGAATAATGATCATGGCTAGGAACCAAAGCCTTGCACAGTGGCAGGTTAGGGTGAAAGCACATCTCCATGGCAGCTTCCTCCTGGCATGTAGAGGGTAATAGATGCTGCCTCTAACAAGGAGGATAGGGTTAGGTTGCAGATCAGGCTTTGTCTCTGCAATCAAGTTAGGGAAAATGTAGTTGCAGTAAGCCTCTGAGGAGTCTTTTGCCATTTGGTTACATGGGAGAGCCCATGTGGCAGTGTCCAGGCTGAGTAAAAGGACAAATGACAAGAGTGCCCACAGCAGACTATACTTCACCATAGTGTTACTATTTGACTTGGGTAGGAAGGCTAGTGGTATATGAGACAGAGGATTAGCTCTTAGGGATAAAGAGATAGTGTGTGTAAAATTAAGACAGCCAAGGGTGACCGTGTTCCACCATTTTAACCCTTGGCGAGAATTAGAGATAGAGCAAAACAACGAAGTGTTTCCTGCTAGCGTAGCAATTATTTAGAAGAAGTGGATCAGAGAAGCAGAAAGTAAAGCCCCACAAAGGTTAATTAGGAAAGCAGACCAGCCAGAGGCTCTACTTGTGGTAAAGATTACAGTGAGGAAATGAAGACCTATTCAAGATATGTTAGACGGCACCCCCTAGTGGCGGAATTTTATAAGGAACCAATGGGAGACTAGAGAGATAGCAGTAGTGTTTGGCAAGAGTCAATACAAAGCAGAGGGCGCCAAAGCCCAGAGACTGACAATTCGACAGAGAAAAGGTAGGGCCAAACAGTGGCCGAGCAGAGAGCAGTAGTCCAATTAGAGGAGGGTGGCAGCAGGTGGCCGCCTATCAAACCCGCACAGTGCTAGCCCGGACACTTAACTGGATTTCCGGTCAATAGAAGCACTCTGGATAAGAGGGTTGACATTAGTCCTTTCACAGAAGTAAGGGTTCTGAAAGAACTCTTAAAACTGAAGGTGGATAAAGCAATAGAGCCTGATGGGATTCACCCCAGAATTTTAAAAGAACTAAGGGAAGAACTAGTAACACCACTGACTACCCTTTTTTAATAAACCATGGGAGGATGGGGTGGTACCTGAGGACTGGAGGAGGGCGGATGTGATTCCCCTTCACAAAAGTGGGAGCAAGACAGAGGCAGGAAACTACAGACCTGTCAGTTTGACCTCAGTGGTAGGGAAATGATGGAATCACTTCTGAAGGAAAGAATTGTTGAGTACCTAGATGCCAGTGGGACACAGGACCCAAGGCAGCATGGATGGATTCACAGCGGGAAGGTCATGTCAGACAAATCTAATTGATTTCTTTGACCGGGTGACCAAAGAAGTAGACCAGGGAGGGACTGTGGACATGGCCTACCTAGACTTTAGCAAGGCATTTGACACAGCCCCGCACAAAAGATTAATAAACAAATTAGCCAGCCTGGGGGTGGGTCCTAGGGTGGTAGCCTAGGTAAAACACTGGTTGAACAACAGGACACAGCGGGTAATAGTAAATGGAGTCCACAGTGAAGAAAGGAGGGTTACTAGTGGGTACCACAGGGTTCATGGGGCCAGTCCTTTTTAATGTCTTTATAAGTGACATTGCAGAGGGACTGGAAGGGAAAGTATGTCTCTTTGCAGATGACACAAAGATCTGCAACAGAGTTGATACACAAGGTGGGGTGGAAAGGATGAAAAGACACTTAGCAAGGTTGGAGGAATGGTCAAACGTATGGTAGCTTAGATTCAGTGCAAAGAATTGCAAAGCAATGCACCTGGGAAACAAAAACCCAGGGGAAGAGTACACAATACGGGGTGAGATACTGACAACAACAAAAGTGGAAAGGGACCTGGGGGTAGTCATATCAGATGACCTAAAGGTGGGCCAGCAATGTGAGAAGGCAGTAAGAAGGGCTGGGGGGATACTGGGATGATAGGAAGAGGAATCACCAGTAGAAAACAGGAAGATTTGGCCCTCTGTGCAGACAGTTGGTAAGACCACATCTGGAGTACTGTGTACAGTTCTGGAGACCCCATCTCCGCAAAGACATAGACAGGGTGGATGCTGTCCAGAGGAGGGCAACCAAAATGATGCAGGGTCTGCATCAGAAGACATATGAAGAAAGACTAAAGGAACTAAAGATGTATAGCCTCAAGGAAAGGAGGAAGGGGGGGAACATGATACAAACTTTCAAATACCTCAAGGGAATCCACAGAGTCCAAGAGGGTAGCATCTTTCAGAAAAAGAGATGGGCAAAAACAAGGGGGCACAATTTGAAGATAAAAGAAGAAGAATCAGCATTTATATAGCGCTTTTTCATACATCCCAAAGTGCTTTACAAGCAATGTTAGACTGGTAGTGAAGTGACAATGTGTGGTGGCGGCCATATCGCACATCATCACCCACACTCAGCCTGGATAATTGCATGAACCGGTTGTATGGGAAGGGGAATGTTGGCCAGGACACCAGGAATGTTCCCTACTCTTTGCAAAGAGTGCCCTGGGTTCTTTTACTTCCACCTGGACACCCACCAGGACAACACCAGGATAGGCAGAAGGGACCTCGATTTAACGTCTCATCCGAAGGACAGCACACCCCAGCAGTATAGCACCTCCCAATACTGCACTTGGATGCCAGCGATTTTTAGGTGCAAGTTCAATCCCGGTGTGGGTCAAGAATCCATGACCTTCTGGTCCAGAGGTGGATGTGCTACCAACTGAGCCATGCTGACACCTACAATAGATAGAGGGGGGATGACTCAGAGGTAATGTGAGGAGGTATTTCTTCACAGAGAGGGTTGTGGATACATGGAACAGCCTTCCTTAGGAGGTTGTAGAGTCAAAAACAGTGGGGAATTCAAGAATGCATGGGACAGACATAAGGCAATTCTAGTGGGGAGTAGGAGGAAGTAGGCTGTTGGTTAACTAGGATCTGCAGCTTATCTGTCAGGTAAGGAAATGGGCAGACTAGGTGGGCCAAGCAGTCCTTATCTGCCATCAAATGCTATGATTCTGTGTTATGGACATAACACGTTTTATCTGCTGCAAGTGTATTAAGAGGTGTGGTGCCCTCACTGAAATATTATGCATTTTTATGTGCTGTGTCTATAATTTTTCTGTATGTAACTTGGCTAAACCAATAAACATATAGTTTTAAAAAAAATCAGGTGGAACTAGTTAGCAGAGTTTTGCAAATCAATACAAATTATAATGGCTACCTTATAAAAACTTAGATAGCTGTATTATACCATATATACTTTTCAAACAGCACAAAGTCATTACCCACTTGGGAGGTTTCAAATCAGTGACTAAGAAGTAAGCATCAGCTGGGGGTAGGGTTAGGATGGGGTGCCACCTGTAAGACCACATAACAGAGGAACTCAAGCTGGCAGGGTACCACTGGATGCTAGGAATGCATGGTACTTGGTGAGTGAGAGAAAGATAATTTGACAACAAGGGAGGTGGCATGAGTGTCAAACAAATGTATAGTCAAAAGGCTTTATGCAAGCTTAAATAATATACTATCCTCTAGGCTATACTGCCAACCAAGTTTACTGTTGGTCAGATTGTGAACAGTACATGACCACCGTGAGCAAGTTGTAAACCTCTCCAGAACACACCAAGTAATGAGGGAGCACCAACGTGCACACTCTCTGCTGTAGCATATGTTCATGCAGAAGAAAGCCAAGGAGCTGGCCCAGGACAGCAAGGAACATGTATTTGGGACCACAGCGGCTTCCTAGTCCATTACATCCTAGACTACCTGCAGCTCGTCCTACCTGACAACTTTCCTGGAGCTTAGTCACCTTCTGAGGGAGGCACAGTTCTTCCAGCTCCAAGAGCTCACCAACTGCCTGAACTCTGAGTCAGCCAGGAGGACTTGATCATTGAGGAGGGGTGCTATTGCTGCATTAGCAACCCATAGCAGGAGGTCCAGGGGCTAGAGGGCAACTGGAGCTTGCTTGCCAGCACAGACCTGTCTCGGGTCACTTTATCCTCAGCCAGTAGCACCACTTCCCTCTTCACCACATCCAAATCAGTAGAAGGCATGATAACAGACTAGAGCACCATCAGATAAAGGGGCACACACATCATGGGAATAGATGTTCAGTGGTAGGGAATGTTGTTCAACTTGATGCAGGAGGCTGGGCCTGGGGCTGTGTGGGCAGTCCAGCATTAAGAACAGTGGTCAGCTGGATGGTGGAGGCTGGTCTAAAGGTTGTGAGGGTGGTCCAATATTAAGGATGTTGGTCAGCTGGATGGGGGAGGCTGATTCAGGGACTGTAAAATGGTCCAATGACAGTGATGACGGTTGTCTGGGAAGGGGAGGTTGGTCCAGGGGCTGTAAGGATGGTCCGGGGCAAAAATGTTGCTCGGCTAGGAAGGGGAGGCTGGGCAGGAGCTGTGAGGATGGTCCAATGTTAGGGATATTAGTTGTCTGGATGAGGAAGGCTGGCCCAAGGGTTGTGAGAGTGGTACAGTAGCAGGGATGGTTGTCATCTGGAAAAGGGAGACTGATTCTGTGGTTGTGAGGATGGCCCAGTGGCAGAGATGGTGGTAGGCTGGGAAGGGTAGGCTGGTCCAGAGGCTGTGAAGGTGGTCCAGTGGCAGGGATGTTGGTCAGCTTGGTGGGGGTGACTGGTCCAATATGTGTGAATGTGGTCCAGTGGCAGGGATTGTGGTCACCTGGAAAGGGGAGCTGGTCTGGTCTGGGGGCTGTGAGGGTGGTCCAGCAGCAGGTATGTTGGTCAGCTAGGAAAGGGAGGCTGGTTTGGGAGCTGTGAGGGTGGTTCAACAGCAGGGATGGTTATTGTCTGGGAGGGGGTAACTTGTGTGGGGTTGTGAGGGTGTCTGCAAATCGAGAGAGGAAGAGGGGAACTAGGATGAACCACAGTACTTTAAGTCCCTCCAACCCAGGTTGGGCTTACCTGAAGGGGCTATGACCCTGCAGAGTCCTTACTCTGTCTCCAGTCCCTGCACAGCTGAATGGGGATCAGAGGGCTTCTATCAATAGTCCCTGGTGAGATTCAGGCTGGGGTGCCTGCCGATCTTCATGGCCATGGCCACTTAAACCTTTTTGTTCCTCTGCCCATTTGAAGAGAGGGGCTGAGGTCCTGAAGTGTTTATGCCTCCGGATGCTATTGGGGAATATGTAGAATGGCCTCAGGGAGTAGAGGAAACTGGTCCGCAGCATGTAAACAAATATGGCGACGCTGCACCTTCCTTCTATGCACAGCTGCCAAGATTTAAAGGAGCCACAGCTCCAAATAAGGTATTTTAATGTGGGCATATTGTAAAAGGTTTCCCCGGCTCCAGGACAGGCAGTGGAGCCAGGGGTCATTATCAGAACACCTCCAGACATGAAAACAGTAGTCGTCTGCCCTCAGAAGGGCATAGAATTATATAATAATAAGGGCTGTGTTTGGGGAACAGGTAAACACTAATGGCAGCCCCCATGGACTCTGGCAGCAAGCGAGGCCACTGGGATGTGTGAGAGGGCACAGAAAGGGCCTGGGAAAGATGCCAATCAGAAGGGAGCTGCAGAAAAACTATAAAACATAGAAACATATAATTTGATGGCAGATAAGGACCGCTTGGCTCACCCAGTCTGCCCATTTCCCTACCTAATGGATAAGCTGCAGACCCTAGTTAACCAACAGCCTACTTTTTCCTACCCCATGCCCACTAGAATTGCCTTATGACTGTCCCATGTATTCTTGAAATCAACCACTGTTTTTGACTCCATGACCTCCTCAGGAAGGCTGTTCCATCTACCCACAACCCTCTCTGTGAAAAAATACTTCCTCACATTACCTCTGCGCCATCTCCACTCATTCTTCAAATTGTGCCCCCTTGTTCTTGCACACCTCTTTTTCTGAAAGATGTTACCCTCTTGGATTTTGTTGATTCCCTTGAGGTACTTGAAAGTTTCTATCATGTCTCCCCTCTCCCTCCTTTCCTCGAGGCTATACATAGTAAGCTCCTTAAGTCTCTCTCTTCATATGTCTTCTAGTGCAGACACTGCATCATCTTAGTTGCCCTCCTCTGGACCGCCTCCATCCTGTCTATGTCTTTGCGGAGACTGGGTCTCCAGAACTGCATGCAGTACTCTAGATGGGGTCTCACCAGTTGTCTGTACAGAGGGATAACAACATCTTGTTTTCTACTGGTGATGCCTTTCCCTATGCATCCCAGAATCCCCCCAGCCCTCACTACTGCCCTCTCACATTGCTTGCCCACCTTTAGGTCATCAGATATGACTATCCCCAGGTCCCTTTCCATTTTTTTTTTTTTTTATATTCTTTATTTTTCAGGTCAGTATTACAGCAGGAATACATTTGTACAGCAATTTCATTGTATAAGATATACATATACAGTAGAAATTCATATGATACAGGACACTCTAACCAGCTTTTAACATTTATAAAAACCACTTCAGCCATATAATGTCCATTAGCTATGTATAATTGATTACTAGTACATGGGGAAGAGACACGCTGGTACCAAGGGACTTATCTCGTCAGGGAATAAATGAATCATCTAATGGGGAAATATAGAAGACCCAAGACCTCCAATATAATTCAAACTGGGGGACATGATCAGCTCTTTTAGCAAAGAGTCATTCCAGGTAATAGATCTCTTACACTATAGAGTGCCAGTGAGTCAATGTAGGGATTGTGGACTTCCGCCATAAGTGGGTGATCACCTTCTTAGCTGCAGCTAAGTACAAATAGAGTTTGCTCTTTTTTGGAGGTGCTAAACCCTCTACCCCAATATATAACAGGATCATCTGATGTGTTAAAACTAAATCTGAGTTGATTAATATTTGGAGGCTCCTGGCTATTTCTTTCCAATAATGGGAAACTTTCAGGCACGAACAAAAAATATGGGAGGTATTATTTATTTATTTAGTTAGTTAGTTTTTGTTGACCGGGTAAGTGCACTAGACAAATCCTGCCTATTTTCAGGCACGATCCATGCATGTGACACTTCCAAATATATTCAAGCCAATAGGAAGCTGAAGAAGCCTTCATAGACGGAATAATTGACTCCAGCCATTTATCATATGTATCATATGTAGTCTGAGTATTTAATTCTTTATTCCACTTAATTAAAACATTCTCAGTATTCTGCTTCCAATTTTCCCTCAAGGCTCTATAAAGCTGACCAATTAATTGTGTTGGAAGTTTTCCAATTGCCTCAATAATCAGATTCATTAGAGTGGGCTTCGGGGAAGGAAGAACTATTTGAGTGGGGCCCAAATCCATCAAATATGAGCGTACCTGCAGAAATCTGAAGTGATGTGTAAAAGGGAGTCCGAATCTAGACTGCAGGGAGGCGAAAGACATTATCCCACGTATATCTAAAAACTTGTAAAGCATTGAGATTGCTAATCTATGCCACTTCTCATAAGAATGGTCTTGTCTGGCTGCTATGAACTGTTTTTCCTTAGTCACCAGTCGGAAGTAAAAAAAGAGCTCTGCAAGTTCCCGGGCTGACCTGAGCTCATACCATATTTTTAATATATTACGAATCCCCTATGTGAAGTCCCTTAAACATGGGATGGAGTCTAATGGAGAGAACAAAACAGGGAATATGTCATAAAAGTCATTCAGGGTAAATTCTATTAATTTCCACGGGAACATTATACTGTATACCTATTAAGCCATATAAGAATGACCTTAGATGTCACAGCTCTGTGGTATTCTGTCAAATTAGGAAGGTTTAAACCTCATTTAGCAATAGGTAATTGTATGGATGGCCACTTTATCCTTGGGTTTTTCCCCACCCAGATGAACCTGGAGAATATTCTGTCCCAGGAAGAAAAGTAAAATCTAGATGGAATTAAAGGTAGAATTTGAAAAAAATATAGACTGTTTGGAAACACTGTCATTTGAATAGTCTGGATACACTAATGAAATAAGTGCAGGTGTGCCCACCTTCCCGTTAGTTATTCTATGGCTATAGTCACAGGCTCCAAATTCAGGAGCTCCAAAAGTTCCAAATCTTTGGGAATAATGACTCCCATATATCAGATTCTGTTATTTCGCCATCTAGCAGGTAATAGAGTACTCAGAGCCTGAGATGGAACAAAGTTAGAGGTAACATCTCTGTCTTTTGAATATTAATCTTATATCCAGCAACTTCTGAGAACCTCTCTATCACCCCTAGTGTGGCCAGGACTGAGCTTTCAGGATCTAATAGGGTCAGCAGTATATCGTCCTCAGAAGTGGTGAAAGTGGGAAACCCTGCCTAGTCCCCCTGCCCAGATGTATCCTATCTGATAGCTGGCCATTCACCTTGATATACGCCTTTGGAGAAGCATATACCCTCTGCAGCAGGGCAATAAGTTCACCTGGAAACCCAAACTCAGACAGGGTCCTCCAGAGGAAACTCCACTTAACCCAGTTGTATGCTTTATCAGCATCCAAGCTGACCAAGGTTGCCAGGATATTTCTCTGATTCACATAATCAAGGAGATGCACTGTCCTTCGGATATTATCCGATGTTTCTCGGTTTTGGATAAACCCTGATTGATCTGAATTCACTAGCTCGGGAATCAGTTCCTCTATTCCATGAGTCCATATAGACATAAACAACTTATAGTCCATATTGAGTATGGATATCGGTCTATATGAGGTAACTGAATCTGGGGTTTACCTTGTTTCAACACAGGAGAGATATTAGTATAATCCGAGGGGGGGGTTCCTCCCTCCTGTATCTCCTGAAATGTCTTAACCAATAGAGGGGCGATCTGTTTGTAGAAGGTTTTATACCACTCTGCCGGCATTCTATCAGGGCCTGGGGTTTTTAACGTTTTACTACCTGTCACCACTCTTTTAAGTTCTTCTAACCTAACCGGGGCCTTCAGTCTCTCTGCCATATCTTCTGGCAAATGGGGAAGAGTGAGGGAGCAAAGAAAACTCTTCCAAATTAACCGGGTCAGTTAGCACAGGGGCGGTATATACCTGTAAATAATAATTCTTAAAGCAAGCTTTTATCAGCTCCGTGTGAGGTACTCGGGTATTAGATGTTAAGTTAGTTAAGTGTGAAATGTGTGTGGCTGTCCTCTGTCCTCTTAATCTCCTAGCCAGGTTCCAAGCCCCTTTTGGACCTCCCTCAAACCTATAAGATTTCAGATAAAACAAAGCCTGTTGTGTTTTCTCATCTACGAGCTTTTGCAGACTAGCCTTTGTTTGCTTCATTTGTATCCTAATCTCTTCAGTTACAGGGACATGGGCCTGTAGGTCTCTCAATTGGCCATGAAGCCTAATATATTGCCTTTCCCAGGTTTTTTTCCTAGCCACTGCATAGACTATGATCTCCCCACGAATCACAACCTTAAGTGTGTCCCATAGCACAGATGTGAAAACCTCCCCTCCTGATTTTTCAGTGATTACCTGAGTAATTTTAGCTTTGAAATAATCTCTAAAGGCTCCATCCCTTAAAAATGAGGTATTCAGATGCCACCCAGTGGACTTCTTAGGGATTTTAAAGTCTTATTTTAAGAATGGGGGGATGATCAGAAAGGAATCTGGGACCAATTGTCAGGTCTTGTAAGTAATCTGTATGTTCCCGGGTAATAAAAAAATAGTCCAATCTGGAATGTGAGTCATGTCAAGGAGAATAAAATGTATGTCCCCTTGTCAATGGATAGAAAAACCTCAGACATCAGTCATGGCCATGCTTCTATGTTGGTCGGAAATATTTCAGGGCCGGGGAAGATCTATGTTTATGTGGGGATGATGAATCTAAATGGGGGCTCAAGGTAAGATTAAGATCCCAACCCGTAATCAAACATCCTTGAAGACTGTCTATTAATTTGTCAAAGAATCATTTCAATACTGCTACAGGCACCATTGGAGGGAAATACACATTTACCAGTGTTACCTGTTTCCTGAACAATGTCCCCTTGAGGATCACATACCATCCCGGAGGATCAGTGAGCTGTGAGGATAGGAGAAAAGGGGAGGTCTGAGGAATCAGAATTGCCACCCCACATCGTTTTCCGTTAGGGAAAGACGAAGCATAGCCCTGATACCTCCCCCTTCCCGCTAATTTAGAGTGTTCAATGTCTGTCAAATGGGTCTCCTGTAAATATATGACATCAGATAAATGTTACCTTAGGTATTGGAAGTGTCTTGCTCTTTTGATTAGGTTATTCATCCCATGTATATTAAGGGACAAAGCCCTAATTATTTGGGTCTCTATTATAGAAGACTATTCTGCAATAGGATCTCCCCCTTGCACCTCCCCTCCGTTCAGCCTGGAGAACAGAAGGGTGTATTATGGTTCCACAACAGAGAAAAATTTGAATGCATTTCCTTCGACTTGATTCTGGGCCCTTAGCTCCCTGCCTCCCCCCCTCCCCCAAGAGCGAATCCACCCATGTAAATCTTTGGTATGAACATTATTGTCAACCCTGCTATCCCGCTGTAGCTGTAAATGCAACTGGAAAAATAGAACAACTATTTGTTTACACTTTTTAAATGTGTTAGTCTGTACGAACTGTATAACTTAACTGTGTAAACCAAAAGACGAGGAGAAACCCCACCTCCAAACATGAACTATGTACATCAACTGCGACTTCCGAGGCAGGGGAGATTATATGTATTCTCCCTATATGTTCCTCCTGACCAACAGAAGGAACTGGAGGTAGTCTGGGTGCATAGAGCTCTCGGGCCTCCTGAGGGTATAAATTCCCTCTAAAGTTATAACAAAAAATGGGCAGGATATTAAGTTGGATTCCAAAAATAAACCAAAATATAATACTTTGCTGCCCTTTTCAATCAAACATAAGCCTAATAACCAGGCAGTAATCGCAGGCTACCCCTCCGCTTCAGATTGTTACTTTCTTTAATAAACATTTGGCTATCATACGTATCTCCCACAATTTGTACACTAAATCCTCCTTCTTTCTTATTCATATACTTTCCTTATGGTTATAAAACCACGTATATTGGCTCGAAACTGAAATAAAAGGGTTCCAAGGCAGGCCTATTTATACCAGCCTGAAATTGTCTGTGAGCAACGTCCCAAATTCAAGACTCGGCTCCAGATAAGAAAGTCTCTGCAGTTAAATTCTCCAGAGGTCTCTCTGTAGACTGGGTTCACTAGGTACTTCTCCGTATTTTTCTAAGTTTAAATCAGGTTCTGCCACGGGTAGGTCTACGGAATGTAGCAAGTCGGCTCTTCAGACTGTCCAGTCTCTGCTCTCCAGCTTGTCGATGCTCTTCACGTGGAGTCACTTTCTGCCATCTAGGTACCTTCGGTGAAACCAGAGGTCTTAACTCGGCCTTCTTCTTAATCTGGATCCCCATTTTGAGAAGCTCTTCCCTGGCCTCTTCTGCGGAATGAAATCCTTCCTGCCTGTCAGGAACGGCACAATGAGACGAGCAGGGTAAAGGGTGGAAAACTTAATATTTTTTTTATTTTTATGCTTTTTTAACCCCCCGAGCCCTCCTGCCACCGTATCCTCAGCCCGGTCATGGGCTACCAGCCTCTGTTCCCCAGATTGGCCGCTGTCCCCCGATACCCCGTGGCTTTCCCCCCACGGTGGGACCTGCGGCGCACCCCCGCTTATGCACTGCAGGCACTGGGATTAGGTCGGGGGCCCGGCCTGGGGAACATATCGAGGCCTTGGCAGCGGACTTCATTCTGGTGGCAGGCAGGATCATCTTTTTCCGTTTTTCCTGAGAGGTGGGGTCGTGCAATGATGACGTCATCCGCCCCGCCTCCAGTGAGCTTGTCAAGCCGCGGTCCGCGTAGGAACCCCGGTCTCCACCAGGGGTCCCCATGCACGCTGCGCTACCCGTGCCCTCCCGGAGAAGGAGAGCTGTCTCGGACGCTCGATCCTACTCTACCAGCCGGCCCTCCGGCGCCAGTCCGTTCCCGAACCGGGTCGCCGGCATCCTGGCCAATCAACCGCTGCGCCGGCGGAGCTTGAAAACTTAATATTGGCCTCTTTCAGAACTGGGAAAAAGTCAGCATAAGCCCTCCTTTTCCACGTAGTTTGGGGGGCATAATCATTAGCCAGGTAAATTTGTGTCTCACCGTAGAAAATCTTCCCCTTGCACCATGCTGCGGTCAGGATCTTCTCTTTTACCGCATAACTGAGGAAACGAAGTATAATTGACCAAGGTCTAGCATTTGGGTCATTAGGGCGTGGGCCTAGCGCCCTATGGGTTCACTCTAACTCCAACAGCATGTCTGAGGGCAATTCTAAGGCTGTTCTCAGAACAGTTATGATGAAATCTGGGAGATCCTGGCCTTCTGAGCCCTCCGGAATACAGTAAATTCATATATTCTTACGTCGGGCCCTTGTCTCCGCATCTTCTTGTCTAGAGTGGAGAAGGGCATATTGATCTTGCAGTTCATGTAAAGACTCCTCAATGTCATCCACCCAATTTTCTACAACCATGATCTTCCTCTCCATAGAATCTGTTCATTGTTCTAGTTTGCCACATCCTTGCACAGCTCATCATACATGTCTTTTATTTCCACTCGAAATGCAAGCAACTCCTTGTATATTGTATTGAGCGTCACCCATTTATTCTTTATTTTACCATGAGCTGTGGTAGTCTGACAGAAGATTTCGGACGGGCCGCTGAAAGCTCAGAATTGAAGGCCTCCTGGGCCGACATCGCGGCTGCTGGATTTATACTGTCTCACTTTCTTCTGTGTACAAATGTGCAGTTGTTGAATCATTTTAGCCGTAGTCCCTGCAATTGTGCTACTTTCTAGATCCCAAAAGTAGTAAAATTCGATTAATGCAAGGGATTTAGTGAGGGGGGATCACGGAGCTCTCAACTAAGCCGCCATCTTGGTTATCGGCTCCACTGGAAGTCGTCCCTTTCCATTTTTGTTGTTGTTAGTATCTCACCCCCCATGATGTACTCTTCCCCTGGTTTTTTTGAAAGCACACCAAAGGGGATTTTTGGCCTGAGATCTGTGCATGAGAGACTGCAGTGGACTACCAAGCCAAAAGCCTGCACTTTTCATTCCATCAGCCTTGCTGGCCGCAGAGGTAAACCAGAGGCAGAGCACCTGAGAACAGAAACTGGAGGCAAGGAAAGGTACTGAGCTGAGGACACATTTCCCTGAGCAGTTTGTAACCTGCTGCTGTGAGTTGGAAAGTTGTGAGTTTGCTACCTGAGATAGAGAGACTGTAAATTGTAGCCTGAACTAAAGAGGTGTGCAGCGGAGAACATAGAGACTGAGCAACCTGTGTTGCCCCTCAGAGGGGAGAGAGTTTGAAAGCTATATAAGTGATGCTAGTCAGAGATGTGTTGTGCTGGGGCCAGAGACTGAGCCAAAGCTCAACTGCAAGCATGCATCTGGAAGTGTGTGCTAAACGACAAGTCTGGGGAACAACCAGCCTGCCCTGTCCCCCAGACCAACAGAGATGATCACTGAAGAGGAAGACGTCAAGAGGCCTGTCAGGTGAACACCACTTACAAAAGCCTCAGAGGCGAAGATTTGAAAGGCCTGAGAGGTGAAAACCAGCTTTCTTAATTTCTTCTGCCAGCTGCTGTTTTTCTTCAGACTACAGCTGTGGTGCACCTCCAACTCCTGATACTAGCACAGTACTATCTGAAACAAGTTTCTGCACCCCCCCCTTTGAATCTACAAACTATAAGTACCTCTGGGCTGTGGTTCAGGGGTATTCTTATTTAGCTAGCTAGTGAGTAAAGGGGGTTAAGTACTGGTCAGGACTGCACCAAGGTTAGAGCTGCACCCAGGCATAAAACTTTTAAAGTTTACATCTGTTTAAAGGTTATTAGGCCCCAATGAAAGCATTCTGTTCCTAGTTACAAGACTGTTTATCTCCACCGCATCCCTGTCTTTTGGAACAACTCCAGTGAGGTACTCACCGCAACTGACTGACTCTTTCTAACAGCTGTTGAAGGGGAAAGCCAGGTGCACCCATAGGTGGGAGGTGTGGGAGACAGTGTGGGGTATAGTTGTTGTTGCCATTTATTACTGCTGTGCTATTTTCTCCCCTGTTCACCCCACTCCCTATAATAAAACAGAAAGATGTTTTATGGTACAATTCAGTGTTGCTGGTTATTGGAAAGTGTATGCATTTACTGTGTGGGGAAGGTTCTGTGGGGGCAATTACTGTATTTTTTTGGGGGTGGTATCCTGGAATTTATCTCACAGGTATCCCATATTGCTACCCCAGATGGAGGCATGGCACCTTGCCAGTCTACTCCTGTATATCACTGCCCACTTGTGAGCCCTGGCTGGCCCCTCGGAGGAGGGCACAGTGTGGAACCAAGGGCCCCAGAACAGCCTAGGTGAATCAAGGGGGGCTGTTACAGTATGGTTAGCAGGAGGAAGCAGTGGGTGGAATACTGTATTATCTCTCTCATGGCTATGCAAAGACTGCTGCTGATTCATGTGTGTCTGAGAGAGCTCTGTCCGTGTACGTCTCTTTTGGATTATATACACATGTCCCACTGTCCTGTGTCTGTCTGTATATCTGCTACCTAATCACTTGCTGCAGTACCGGGGGGTATCCAGAGCAGGGCAGGGGATGATAGGTAGCCTGGAATCCAGAGTTCGGTTGCAGTGAACCAGGGCAGGGAGGTGTTGTGATGGTGTGGTGCACTGCCTTCTATCTCGCCAGAAGCCGAGGCTGGAGACAAACTTTGGATGAATATGTTTAATACCAGACCAAGGTGGCACAAACTCAAGAAGAAAGACACCAAGGGAATGACCCAGTGGCGTGGAGGGCTGAGATATCTTACGCCTTACCTGCCACCACATTGGCAACCCAGGTTCAGGAATGAACCTGGATCATCAGGGGTCAGCTGGAGAGAGGAGGATTGAGCATCCCACAGGACACTGTCCTCTTCTGGGGAGGGAAGGTGGTCTGTTCCTCAGACTGACTGCCACTTATGAGTGCTGGCAGTGCAGGTAGGAACCAGACGAGTGTTGGGAAGTGATGCTGATTGGCTGGGGTGGAACTTAATGCTTTGTGTCACTCCACTCTCAGCAAGCATCAGGGTGAGGAAGGATAAATGGAAGAAAAAGCAGCCACACAGAATAAAAGCTGCTGCCCTGCACACAGACCCCACGCCCGATGACCTAGGCAGTCTACCAGTGCCAAGTGGACCTGAAGATTATTGCATGGCCTGGTTCGCCTCTGCAGTCCTCCACCATGGGGAGGGGATACCACAGGCAACTTCCAAAGAGGTGAGTAAGTCCTGGGAGAAAGCGAGATGACGGGGTTGGTACAGGCATGACGGATCTGAATATGGGCTGGAGAGAAGGTTGGTGGAAAAGGGAAAAACATAAGTTAAAAGAAAAGGAAGGCATAAACCAAACTTTGAAGTCTTTCTTTCTATATAAGCAATGAACTCTGTAATTTAGTACTTTAATTCAACTGTGTAAACAACTGTAATTCAGCTTATAATGTCACTCTGTGCCTTAAACCAAATAAATCACTTCTACACCAGCTGATCAGTGGTTTTATTTTATATTTCAAAGAACTGTCACTTAAGCAGTAAATGTATGACTGTAGTGACTGAACTATATTTTATAACTATGTTTGTAGTGACAGAACTCTATTTACAACTCTATCACTGGACTGACTGTACTATATATACATAACTATAATGGCAGTGACAGTACTGATAATCTTATGACTGTAATGACTGTGCTTTACTTATGACTGTAGGACTATACTGTATTTTACTTGCAACTTTACAACTGTAATGACTATATTTTAACTTTACTTGTTACTTTATATCTTAAATGGCTTTAACCTCAGTTAGTTGGGCTTAGTGCATGCTCTGTATCAATGTCACAAACTTAGTTGAGTGGGGCAAACCTCAAATCTGTCTGTGAGTTGTCAAGTGCTGCAAAAGACCAACAGCCAACGAACATCAAAGTCATAAAAGGGAAATAGTAGATGGATATCAAAGTCAGGAAACATTTCTCTAGCCTGTAGACATCTCTGACTATATACAACTCTGGACTGAAGAACACACTGGATCAGAACCTCTGGATCACTTTGGAATTCCAGGAAACTTTCCTTCTGAACTGTACACAACTCTGCATTGAAGAATACACTGAATAGGAACCTCTGATCTCTTTGGAATTCCAGGAAGCTTGCCTTCTGAACTGTAGACAACTCTGGATTGAAGAACACGCTGGACTGGAACCTCTGTATCACTTTGGAATTCCAGGAAACTTTCATTTTGAACTACAGACAACTCTGGATAGAAGAACACATTGGATTAAAACCTCTGGATCACCTTGGAATTCTATGAAATTTTCCTTCTGAACTGTAGACAACTCTGGACTGAACAATACACTGGATCAGAACCTCTGAACCTCTTTGGAATTACAGGGAACTTTCCTTCTGATCTGTAGACAACTCTGAACGGAAAGAACACACTGGATCAGAACCTCTGGATCATTTTGGAATTCCAAGAAACTTTCCTTTTGTATTGTGGACAACTCTGGACTGAAGAATGTTCAGGCAGTTTGACAGCAGCTGCAGGGGAGATCAGTGTGCAGGACAGAGTCAGTCAGGCTCTTGGATTTTATTTGGCAGCATTTTCTCGGACCTTTGCAGGACTTGCCTTGTGTTTTCTGACTGCCCTGAGCCTCCTACCAGTGAGAGGGCTTGATCTGGTGGATGGTGTGCTTCCTCACTTTATTACTGCCCCTTCCTAGTGGTCCTCTGCTGCGGTCCTTTCGCAACAGGACTGCAGTTTAAGGGTATCACACTGTGGGTGTCTAGCGTGAAGTGGCAGCCTGCAAGAGACTCTGCACCTATAGCAAGCTGCTGTAATCTCATGAGTTACTGCTTTTCGTTATATGTGCATTATATTTTATTTGAATTGCTGTTCTAGTGAGTCTATGCCACTGTCAACATTGTTGTTCTATCTGCTAATTAGATCTGTGTTGTACACAATCACTTCAGTCTTCTTAGCACATGCTGTTATTGTTAAGCTTGGTTTATTTCACACCTTCACAGTTGCTTTACTGCAGGTATTGCTCAGTGATATTGCAGATGTAAGTGTAGGTGCAAGTTTCAGAGCCCCCTCTCCCACCTCCCTTTGCTACCTCCTCTCCCATTCCTGGGTGTTTCCCTTAAACCATTTCCACCCCTACTCCCTCCTCTGTCTACCCTTAGCTACCCCCTTCAATCTTCTTATCATGCAGCCATCTGGTCTGTTACCCATCATGCTTTCTATCCTTCCCTTTCTATTCTCTCTAACCGCTCTCCCCCTGCCTGCTTTCCTTCTCCCCCTCCCCTTCCCCCCACCCATATGCCTCTGCCTCTACTCTTCCCTCCTCCTGACTCTTCCCCTCTACATTATACCTGGCTTCTGGACTCCTCGCTCCTTCCCTCCATGTCTACCTGGCTACACCAAGTGTCCATTAGAGTTTCCCTCTCCTCTCACCCTCCCAGCCCTCCCCTGTTCTCTCCATCACATTGCGTCCCAGGCACACCTCAGTCCCCGCCAAGCGTATCCTACTCCTACTGCTCCTCAAAGCAGGTGACATTGAGTTCAACCCCGGACCTCCTCACTCCCTCTCCACTGACATCCCCAAAGGTCATTTTACCTCATACCAAGTGTATTCGGCAGTCCTGTTTTGTTCTGATTGTATCTCTGTATTGTATTGATGTTTGTTGTGTTTGCCACCCTGATAGCCTGGGTCGCAACTGAAAATGGTCCTCTGGATCAGTTTGTTCATCCGATTATCAAAGACATAAATGAATAAATAAATAAGGTGTGCGTGTGGCTCACATTAATATTCGAAGTCTCTTGCCCAAAACTGACCTGCTGCAACCCCTCATAATCTTCCTCCTCCCTGATGTCCTAATAGTCTCAGAATCTTGGCTTTCCCTTAAGATTCCCGACCCTGCTATCACCATTCCTGGCTACTGCATCTCCCATCAAGACTGTGTTAAAAAGGGTGGTGATGTCACTGTCTGCATTTCCTCTCCCAGTCAGTCTACCCCAGTGCTCTCAATAACCACCCCTGCTGCTTATGAGCACCTCATACTTAAACTCTCCTTCCCTTTCTCTATCCCTAACGTTGTGTCAGGTGTCTACTGTTGCCCATGGATATCTTCTGCTTCTGTCACCAAATTACTAACTACTATCTCTTCTCATGCCTCCTCTGGTGAGCTGTTCATTCTGGGGAATTTTAACATTAACTGTCTCGCTCACTCATTCAAATCTCTGCCAAAACATTAAGTCCCTATACCTAGCACAGCTCACCTCTGTCCCAACCCGCCATAATTCTAGATCCCAAAATCATTTGCTACTGGACTGGGTACTCACTACTCACTTGCACCACATCGTTGATACTGGTAGCCTCCCTGATGCACTCAGTGACCACCTCATGGTTTGCTGTGTGCATAAAATGCACTGCCTCAGAGCCCCCTCTGGAAACCATCCAAATCAGGTCCTTCAGGTCACTTGACCTATCCTCGTTACACACTGATCTGCTTTCCACTGACTGGTCCCCTATCTCCATGGCCAATAATATCAACCAAGTCCTTCAATATTTCCTCACTAAATTCCTACTAATCTGGAATCAGCATGCCCCCCTCCAGAAAACCAGAGTCAGAGGTTCATACCTCCCCTGGATCACAGCTGAACTTCTGGCCTGCCTTCATGCACGTGACTTGGCTTGGAAGTTATACAAGTCCTCTGGCACTCAGGCAAATCCTAACAAGTACCATGCCTTGAGGAATACTTGTACTAGGGTCACTAGGCTAGCCAAGGCTGAATTATTTTCCTCCTCATTCCAGAACAATCTAAATCACCCCTCTAAGTTCTGGAAAGTCATCCATGCCCTCTTCTCCCCCTCTACCCAGTCCCCATCTCCAGTCCTCAAGGTGGGTGACTCCACTATTTCTGACCCCCTCTTCTGTCACTTCTGCTTTCAACTCCTACTTCACCACCTGTGCTTCCTCCCTCCTGTCTGTCTTCCACGCCACCTCCCCACTCCCTACATCTCCCATGACCTCCCCTTTACTGCCCTTCTCTTTCTTGCAAGTTACCCCATCTTCCTCTTTAAATGCCCTCTTAGCTCTCACCCCTTAGAAAGGTGGGAGCCCTGATGGACTTGACCCCAAGCTCCTGCACCTCTCGGCACCTGCCACTGCCATTCCTATCTCCTCCCTTCTCAACGTAGCATTCTCTCTTGCCTCTGTTGTAGACTCCTGGAAGCATGCAACAGTCATCCCTTTCCCTAAAGGTGGTGGCTCCTCCTCTCCTTGCAACTTCAGCCCAATATCTTTCCTTCCAACCTTATCCAAACTTCAAGAATGCATAGTTCTGTCTCAACTCTCCCCCTTCCTTAACTCCTCCTCTTTCTTCACCACCTTCCAGTCTGACTTTTGCAAACACCACTCCACTACCTCCTCTCTGCTCAGGCTCATTGACTCTGTCCATACTGGCATGGACCATGGCCACCTCACTGCCACCATCCTTGTTGATCTAGCGAAAGCTTTCGACACTGTCTCCCACTCTCTTCTCCTTGACAAACTCAAATCAGTGGGTCTCACAGACTCAGCAACCAACTGGTTCAGCTCCTATCTGGAAAGAAGAACTCAGTCTGTGAGGATTGGTGATTCCTTGTCCCCCCCCATCCTTACCAGCGTACCCCATGGCTCCGACCTTGGCCCATTGCTCTTCTCCATATTCCTCTACGACCTCCCCTCTGCCTGCTCCTCTGCTTCAATCCACATGTATGCAGATGACATGATCCTGTTTGCATCTGGGTCATCTCCTTTAGAGTTAACATCCAGACTTCAACTTGAACTTGACACTGTCCAGATAAATGGTTCAGATCAATTCAATTATCCCTGAATGCTAAGAAAACATTCTCCATGTGCTTCAGCACTAGGCAGAGGCTTTCTAGACTTCCCTCCCACCCTACCTTCCACACCATAGATGGGGGTACAATTGATGATGTACCCTCTTTTAAATACCTTGGTGTCTGGCTTGACCAGCATCTTGACTTCTCTCTGCACATAGATGCATTCACAAAAAACTTCACCCCATGCTCGGTGCCCTTTATAGGAACAAAAGCTGCATCCCTATACATGCTCGCTGAGATAGCATCTCTAAGATGATCCTCCTCATCTTTGATTATGGCGACATTGTCTACTGTACTGCTCCTAAGTCCACCTTGACCAAACTTGACCACCTCTTCCACTCTTCCTGCTGTTTTGATTTTCCCTCCCTGTACTCACCACTGTTCTTTATACTCTGCCCCCGGTAGATCGCCGCCTAACCCACTGCACCTCCTTCATTTCTAAATTCTGTCTGGCTTCACTCCCCCCCTTATCTGAGCTCACTTCTCTCCCCTATCCCTCCCTGCTCTTATTCTCTCCATAACTCAGGCTATCGCTCCCTATTTCTCCCTTCTTGTAAATCCCTTGCAAGACAGAATGCTTTCTCTTTCTTCTTTCCCAGTATTTGGAACTCTTTTCCCCTAACAACTCACTCTGCCTCCTCCAAATGCTCTCTTTCCTTGCTACTCCAAGCTCACCTCACTCCCTCCTGCAAATGCACATAGCTCAAAGTCCTGCCTCACCCCTTTTTTCTTTCCCTACACTCTACATGTCCCCTAGCTCCTACACTTCTCTGCACCTCCCATTTCCCACTGCTAATGTATTCTAACCTCTTCACACATTCTATTCACCTGTCTCAACCCCTCCTACCCCGATCATCCCTCCCCTTCAACCCTCTCACGCTGTATCTCTTCCCCCTCCTCATACCCCTCCACTACTACCTCAACCCCATTCTTCCTATATCCACTTCCTCTTCCCCACTACCTTCTCCACTCTGATTCCCTCTCCCCTTATCCTATCCCCCATCACTTTGTCCCCCTCCATACCTATATACTTGCTATTCCCAACCCTAATCCATTACCTCCCCTTATATTCTATCCCTCCACCAGTTTCCCCTATGGCCCGCTCCTGTTTAATGACTTCTTCCTACTCTGTCCTGTTCCTGACATTACAGCCTGTGAGTACCTGGTACCTCTCACTCCTGATGTAATCAATTTGTATTGTTATTAATTATGCCAATACAATAGTGTGTGTTATTGTACATTGCTGTGCTTTATTGTATTGTTATATTACTGTGCTTTTACTTGTTATTATGTACTTATCTCCTCCCCCCTTCCCCCAGGACACATCTGGAAACAAGTTTTTTGCTCAGTATGTCTTTCCCGGTAAATCTCTTTTAAATAAGTAAATAAATGAGAACATACTGGCTTGGAACCTTTTGACCTCTTTGGAACTCCAGGAAACTTTCCTCTGGACTGGTTCCAATGGCACCTGAAATGGACTGTTGGGCAGTGATGACTTGGCTCTGTTCTAGGTTGCTTGTAATGTTTCTGAGAATGCAGTCACTTTAAAGACTTGAAGTGATTTGTAAATGGTCAGGCACATGCATTACTCACCATGTTCAAGTATTATCTCCAGTACTTCAGACAATTTGTTAAATGTCAGGTGCATGGACTACTTCAGTGGCACAAGTACCTTAGCAGAGGCATACACTATTTCAATAGCTCAGGTGCTTTCAGGCAGTTCGTTAGGCCTCCTCTGCATGCAATACTTTAATGGCTCAGACAGTCTGCACAGTTTGTTGCACTGTCAGGGGCATGTACTACTTTTATTGTTCGAGTAATTTTAGTTAGTTTGTTAAGCGTTAGATGCACTCAATGCTTTAATGAGTCAAGGACCTTTAGGCAGTTAAATAGATGTCAGATGCATGCAGTACGTAGGACCTTTAGGCAGTTAGATAGATGTCAGATGCATGCAATACTTTAATGAGTCAAAGATCTTTAGGTAGACAGATGTCAGATGCATACAGTACTTTAATGACTCAGGGACCTTTAGGCAGTTTGTTAGATATCAGATGTGTGCGATACTTTAATAGCTCAGGTAATTCAAACAGTTTCTGTAAGGTGCACTGTCACTTTAAATAATAAAACTTTTCTTTAAACACAGCTTTTTGTCTTTATTTGTATAATTGTTATCTTCCCCTTGCAGCCGTTCACCTAGTTCCAGTAGCCTATGAAATACTAAATCACTAGGTGCTGTAAGGACAGGATTAACCTTTTGTGGGCCCGGTGCCAAAACGTTTTGTGGTCTCCCATTTTCATGGGGGGGCGGTGTTCAGATGACCTACCTAGCTAGGAATAGCATTACACTGGTGAAAACAAAATGCTCAGAGCAGTAATAATCAGGGGTGGACACCATTTCAGATTTCAACAGTGCAGAGGTGGCAAAGGGCAACAACCAGTGGGGGTCAGGTGCCAGTTGAGCCCCTCGCACATTCGCACACAGACACCATGCACTGGCTGTTGTGCACACATTCGAGTAGCTGTCTGCCTGCTTGAACATGCAAGCTGATTCAGCACAGCTGAACTTCTGCTGTACTGAATCAACTCGCACTTTTGTGGTGGCAGGCGGCTGCTTGAACGTGTGCACAGTGCAGAATGACATGTTAAGATTCATGTAAATAAACACAACCTACAAGTATGGATGGAGAGCAATTGTGATGATTTACCTGGCTGTTCCAGCCGGAACCTTCGGCCTGCCAATTGCCACCAGCCCAGTGAACCCATCAGTTAAGACCTCCTCGAGTCCTCTCCTTCTCCTTGAACCGAACCGTCCCAACTCCTGATTGTGACCCGAATGGTCCTGTGCTTGCTTGCAGCCAAACCCACCAAATGTCTAAGCAACACAGAGGAGACTGAAACTCTTTTTGATGCCACCAAGCAAGAGCTCACCTCATCACCAACCAAGCTGTAGCCTGTCTGTGGTAGTGAAAAAGGGTGTGTCGCACAACTCATGCGCTCTGCTCCTCTATGTCACATATCATCACTGACAACTCAGCTGCAGAGTGAGTGCACACAAGGGCAGGCAGGGTAGTTATTGTGTAAAAAATAAATTAATAAATAATGCCACACCAAAGAACAATCCACAACTTCCACAAGGCACGTGAGCGGCAGCTGCCCCGGGTCAGTGGGCCCCCTTCTGAGTGTGAGCCTGGCTCCACAGAGCCACTGGAGCATTTGTTAATCCAACACTCGGTGCTGTTGCTTTCCCACATGTTTAAGGGTTTTAAGGGACCAAGACAGCTTTGGTTGCAGTTGACTATCACAGGAAGTTGCTCCCCAACTCTGAGATCTAATTTGAGTAAATTAATTTAAATGTCTCTATTCTACCCCTTCTGCTCAGGCCAATTGGGGAGATGCTTGTGCCCCTGACCACTCCCAGTGCAAGTCATGCCTTAGGTCTACCCTGATGGGCAGGCAAAATTCCTCTTCAGTCCTTCTCTTCTGAGGAAGGCCAACCACGTGCGAGCACCTGCCTACAGCTGCTCCTGACTGCCGCTGAGGGTTGCCTGTCAAGGTGCTTTTCCCCATTCCCTGCAGCTTTTGCTGCAGCCTCTGCTAGCACCAGCTGGCATGGGGAAACAGTCTTTTTAAAATTAATGAACCATGCAGATTACACCTGGCTGTTGGTGCTGATGCCAACTCACCACCCCAACTGGGTGTTGTGGAGGAAACTGAGGGGCCACTCTGTTTGAGCCCAACTGGCTCCATTGCTGCTGCTGGCTCCAGCCCACTTCGACTCCCACCACAGTGGCCTTGCACCCCAAAACTTTTACTTTCAGTTAGTGCCATTGCACTATTGTTGCTGCTTACTGTGCAGACTACCAGACTGTCATTGCTGCTCCCAACTCAGATTCTCACCAATGCCATATATGCCACAGACAGGACTGCAGCAGACCACAAGGACCAATAGGTAACTTTTACCTTCTCTCTCTGGTCCCCTGCATGTCCTCTCCCTTCTGAGCCTGCCAGACTTCTCCACACTGCCCTGTACCAAATGGATGCCACTACTGAACAATCAGTGATGTCCCCAGCAACTGTCCTCTTGCCCCTGCACACCCAATTGGCCCAACAAATAATAATAAAAATAAAATCTAGCATGTTACGGTTTACAATGGTTTTTACCAATTCTTTCTAGTCTGGTTGGCCAGATTTTATCAAATGGCAATCTTTAATGTCCACCTGAATAACCACCAGAAAAAGCACTCAGGACCTCAGGTTAACATCTCATCCGAAGGGCGGCGCACACTCCTACAGTACAGCATCCCCTTAGTACTGCACGCGCGTGCCAGCATTTATGGCATGTGCCCAATCCTAATGTAGGACTAGAACCCAGGATGTTCTGACTAGAGGGGTATGTGCTATCAATTGAGCCACGCTGACTCTTCTGGCCCAGGGCACTGGGATACACAGGTTGGGCACTGCACCCCTCGGGATGGCCATTCCGATTCAAGGGTGTGTGGTCATTGCCAGTAGTTGGGTTGCTGTTCTGATGGGTCATTCTAGGAGCAGGAAGGGCACTGCTCTAGCACGAGAGAGGTATTTTCCCCCTCAGTTAGGGTGGTTGTTCGAATTTTACCCACACCACCAAAGTAGTAAAATGCAGAATGAGTTCCAGCATTTCCATTTTATACAGTCGCGCAGCTCTGGCATTCCATTAATTACCAGAACCCCAGGGCATACCTCTCAACATTCTGTCTCGGAAATGAGGGACACTTAAAATGTTCCTCCTCCACGGTATTAACCCTCCCCCCCACACACACACACTCATGAACCACACTTTTCCTAGATTTCTGGCTAAAGACCCAAGTTAGGCCCTTGTTGGCTGAACTGCTCCACCCCCTTATACACTATTTTTACTGCTAATTTCACTTTTATTGTACCTAGTTGAGCTTTGTTCCCCCCCCCCTTGTGAGGAAGTACCTACCCCCATCCTTCCCTCCACAGGCATATGCACCTAAGCCTGAGTGTAGATGGAGATGCTTAAGAGCACACAATGTTGTCATGTACTTTGGATATCTCAACTGTACTTCCACATGAGGCTAAAAAAGGAAGTAGGAAGAGCCTGAGGGGAGAGAAGTACCACAGGGTGCAATTCAATAAAAGAAGCAGAGTGGTAGAAATGAAGGAGAATGGACATGATAGATCAAAAACAGAATGGCAAAGGAAGGAGGGCAAAAGGAAAAAAGAGGGATAATAATCAGAGTGGTAACAAAGTCTGGAAGGCCATATGTGTGAATGCTAGAAGCCTAGGAAATAAGATTCTGGACCTAGAGGCCCTCACGGCACAGGTCGACCTGGATATTGTGACTATTACTGAGTCATGGTGCACCAAAAACCATGACTGGGGCATGGCCATACCAGGCTATACTCTTTTTATGAAGGACAGAGTGGGGAAAAAACGGAGGATGTGTGTTGCTTTACAGAAGGGAAAGCATAAAAGCAACAGAGATACAGGGAACATGGGGAAGGGGGCAGATGTATTGTGGGTCACCCTCGTGTGATCTACCAACCTCCCTCACGGGGGAAGAGTTAGATAGGGTACTGGTGGAAACCACTGACAAATTGGCACAAAAGAGAGAGGTGCTGCTGGTGGGGGACTTCAGTCTGCCGGATGCTGATTGGAACCTCCAGCTTCAGGTTCAACTACAAGCAGTGACATTCTGGACTCCCTACAGGAGGCATTCGTCAAGCAGCTAGTCAATGAACCCACTCATGATGGGGCTATACTGGACCTTGTACTCATTAACAGGGACAGTGTGGCAACTGTCAAGGTGGGAGGTCATCTGGGGACTGGTGATCACCGTCCAGTGTGGTTCAATATAAGGACTGCCACGGACTCGAACCACACTAGTGCGAAGTCCTGGACTTCAGGAGGACAGATTTTATAATGATGGATGAATGCCTCAGGGATGATCTTGCAGTGGGAGTTGACTTAGGTGGGGTGAAGGCACAGTGGGTGAAGCTAAAGAGGACTATATTGAAGGCTACAAACCTCTTTGTCAAGCAAGTGAGTAAAAATAAGAGGAAAAAGAGATTGCTGTGGTTTTCAAAAGAGGTGGCTGAAAAGGTAAAGGCTAAAAGGGTGGCATTCAGAAGATATAAGGAGACAGAGGGAGGAGGATAATGAGGTATATCAGGAGAAACAGGGAGAAGCAGGGAAAGCAGTAAGGATCACAAATGCGTGAACTGAAGAGAGGCTAGCCCAAGAAGTAAGGAAAGAGGACAAGACATTTTTAGGTATGTAAGTGAAAAGAGGAGGACCAGGGAGGGACTGTAAGGTTAAAAAGGGATGGGGGGGGGGCGAAACTGTGCAAAAGGGGGCCAGGAAAAGGCAGACATACTGAACAAATATTGTGTTCAGTGTTCACAGTCAAAGGAGAAGTGAAGGGGTCACAACAAAGTAATAGGAGCTCTGAAAGGAGGGAGATGGACACTAGTCCTTTTCCAGTGGGCAGAGTCCTAAAGGGACTCTCAAATCTGAAAGTGGTCAAAGCAATGGGATCAGAGGGGGTGCATCCTAGAGTACTGAAAATGCTAAGGGAGGTACTGGCTACACATCTGACAGTCCCATTTAGCAGCTCACTAGAAACTGGTGTGGTTCCAGAGGACTGGAGGAGAGAGGGTGTAGTCCCTCTTCACAAAAGTGGTAGCAGGGAGAAGGCTAGCAATTATAAGCAAATCAGCCTGTGACGAGTGGTGGGAAAGTTAATGGTATCACTGCTAAAGAACAGGATAGCGGAATATCTTGAACCAAATGGGTTACAACACCCAAGACAGCATGGATTCACAGGAGGGAGGCCATATCAAACAACTCTAATAGATTTCTTTGACTGGGTGACTAAGGAATTATATCTGGGTAGTGTGGTGGATGTGGCATACCTAGACTTCAGTAAGGCGGAGGCAGTTAAGGAGGCAGTATAGCGCAGTGGTCTAAGGCTCTGAGCTGCAAATCTGGTGACATCCAGCAGACCAGACCTGGGTTTGAATCCCATAGCTTCCATGTGCATACTGTGTGACCCTGAGCAAGTCACTTAACCTCCTTGTGCTCCCAGGTCACTCCTGTAAAAAAGCTTTCAGCTTAGTGTGCTATACCTGGTTAAACAAATAAAAAAAAAAAAAAAAGGCATTCAACACTGTTGAACATAGGACTATTAAACAAGCTGGGAAGCTTAGGAATGGGTCCAAGGGTGGTAAACTGGGTAAGAAATTGGTTATGGGATAGGAGTCAAAGGGTGGTGATAAATGAAGTTCACTCTGAGCAGGGGAAGGTGACCAGCGGGGGGCCTCAAGGATCAGTGCTGGGGAAGTGGTCCCCTTTAACGTGACACTGCAGGGGAGCTGTAGGGAAAGATCTTCCTCTTTGCAGAGGACACCAAAATCTGCTATACGACACTTGGGGGGGGGGGGTGATTGAACAGAGACCGGAGAAAACTAAAATAGAGGTCAAGGGTATATACTGCTCTTGCTTGGGGAACACAAACCCAGGGGCAAACCCCACAAAATGGGGAGAGTGGTACTGACGACCACCAAGCAGGAAAGAGACCAGGGTGTAATAATTTCTGATGACTTTAAGGTGGCCAGGCACTGTGACAAGGCAGCTGGGAAGAGTAGTGGAATGCTGGGGTGCATGGGGACGGGGTTCACCAGCAGAAGGAGGGAGATGGTGTTGCCTCTGTATAGATCACTAGTGAGACCTCACCTGGAACATGGTGCACAGTTCTACAGACCACATCTCAGGAAAGACACAGACACAGAGAAGATGTCCAGAGGAGGTCAGCTAAAATGGTGCAGGGTCTACATCAAAAGCCCTACAAGGTGATACTAAGGGAACTGCATATGTAGACCCTGGAAGAGAAAAGGGAAAGGGGAGCACAGTAGAGATCTGTAAATACCTCAACGGGGTATGTAAGATACAGGAGGAAAGTATTTTTTCAGAATAAATATGCTCAAGAATAAGGGGGCATGCTATGAAGTTGGAGAGGGTAGATTCAGAAGGGATGTGAGAAAGTACTTCTTCACAGAAAGAGTGGTGGGGTGGATTCCTGGAAGTCTACCAGCTGAGGTGGTGGAGTTCAAGGAAGCATGGGACAGCATAAGTGAATCTTAGTGGAAAGGAATGAGGGATGGGAGAAAGTGCCGGAGATCAAGTAGGGTCTGTGGCAAATCCGGTGATACTGTAGGTAGGGAAAAAATGGGTAGACTGCATAGGCCAAGTGTAACCCCTTGGTGGCACTACTCCAAGGGATACTACCCCTGTCTGCGTGACTGAGAGCAGGGTGAGGGGCCTGAGTTCTAGGAATGGGTGCCTCCACTTGGAGGACAGGGTCAATGGTAGCATAGCTGCTGTGGGTACAGCTCCCTGGGACACCGTTACCCCCCCTTCCCTCTAGTGGCCTAAATGGTTCACTGAATACACAATTGCAATTAGCACCTGACAGCAGATTTAACCCCACACTTGTTGCACTTACTACCAGGGCTAGATCAGCTGACTCGGCCCTGGAGACCCCCTCTAAAACAAGATTTACCACAACAACCAACAGTATTTCAGTGCTGTCTGTGCAAAGGTACACCACAGACAGTTTAAGTGTAAAAAGATTCAGATCTGATTTATCTGTGGGCATGAACGTCAAACAAAATGCACTCTAGCTCCAATATTATTTAATCTTTATTTTGGTACTGTCCTGAAAAATTTGTACAATTCTGATTACCATCTACCAAGAATGGGGTCAAGAGTGGTCCCATTTTTGGCCTATGCAGATGATATCATATTACTCTCCTTCAGCCATCTGGGATTGTGCGGGAGTATGAAAAATTTCAGCTTGAATGCAAAAATGCTGATCTTCAAGTCAACTATGATAAAACCAAGGTACTCGTTTTTGGGGGTAATAAGAAGGAACATAATTATTATATGGACAACTCTAAGCTTGAGGTGGTAAAATAATTTTGTTATTTAGGTTTATTGCTGAGTCAAACTGGATCTTGGACAGCTCATTTGAACAGTATTAAATATAAGCTGGACAGTTTCCTCCCAGTCATTCAGTCATTTTTGTACAAATATGGGGGGAGGTCAGTTGAAGGAAGTATAAGAGTTATTTGAGCAAAAATCAAAAGTCAGATCCCCTACGGAGCCGAAATATGGGGCCAGGAATTTAAGGAATCCTTAGAACACGGTTTTAATAAACATCATAAAAAGATTATGGGACTTCCAAATAGTGCCCTGTCAGCTATGGTTAGGGCAGAGATTGGGGAGCTACTGATAGAAAGTACCTGTGTACAGAGGCAAATTAACTACTGGGTCAGGATTTATAGGATGTCATCGGACAGATTTCCGCGTTCACGTTTAGAGAAAGCCATTCTTTATTCTCGCTCTAATATTATATTCCCTTGTATGAATGTTTTGGAGAAATTAATCAAACCGTACGGATTGTTACACATAGTCACTGATTGTTTAAGGCTTCACCCAGATAATATCAAAACAATAATAAATAATAAAATAAGGGATAATTTTATTCAAAAGGATTTAGAGGCCTGCAGACTTATCTAGAGCTTGCAGCTGGCTGGCCATAAATAAAAGAACACATAGATTTGAAGGATATCTTTCGATACTCCCCAACCCTGGGTAGGGGATTCTTTTAACTAGATTTCATTTTGAAGTCTATGAGAGTAATAGGAAAAGAGGACTATTTTTAGGGGGAACAATAAGGCCTACTTCTGTAAGTGTGGTATGGGTGAAGACAATCTGCTGCACTTAGTACTCTTGTGCCCCCTTTACAAAAAATATAGATCATCTCTGCTAGGAAACATATTAGGTCAACAAAATTATCAGCCTAAGCAGCTATTGATATATTTATTTACGTCTCCTGACCCTATAATATTGAAATCTGTGGTCTCCCTACTCAAAATAATTGAGCAAAGAAGGCTGCACTTAGTTGGACAGCCTCTGATGGATGGAGGAATTGACTTGCTTATCTAAACAAAGAGCCAGTTATAAATCCTGATCTGGTGTAGAACTAATTTACTCCTGATATTTATATAGTTTATTTATGGTAAGAATACTAATGTTTGCAAGGTCCAAATGTTTGACCAACCAGTGTATTTTTTATGAGAAATTTTATACCAAGACTGATCCTGCTAATACACTTACTTTATGGTCATACTGAAGGTATGAAAGGGTCGATCCATTTTGTGAACTTAACACTATATGTATGGATGTATTAGTATTTACTGTATAAAACTCTGAGTTCTACTTACTGTGCAATAAGTTCTTTGTAATGTTGTATAAAGAATCTTCTGTGTTATTTAATATTTTTAATGCTCTATTTTTTTACTTGTAATGGCTATATTGTCGAACAATAAAAACTAACTGTGGGCATGAACAAGGAAGGGCGTAATCTAGTGCTTGATTCTATTACTGATTAAATCAGGTTTAAGCAAACATGCCTCTAAGAGTCCCCCATCACAGTTACACACACTCTGGATACCCAGTTGGAGTTACAGGCTAGCCTGAAGCGTTGCCTGGGGTAGGCCGGCGTTGCAGCTGTTGTTGGGGCCCTTAGGAGAAAGAAAACACAACATGCACTTTAACCCAATATTTGTATTCCTGAGCTGGAGGGCTCAGTTCGTGACAACCAATCAAAGCAATTAAATCAGATGATACACTTTGATTAGGAAGTAGTTGCTGGAAGCTACCCTGTGATTTACTCATGATACCCAGACCAGGTTGCAGGAGGGATGAAGTGGAGACCTCAGGATTTAGTGCTGGTTTGCCAGGAGAAGCAGGGCCCACACGATTCACTGTGGTGTCATTCCTGTTCCTTGATGTTAAGCAGGGAGCCGAATCCCCAGGCAGGTCTCTCATTGGGTGGTTCTCTGCAGCGTGAGTGAGTCAGGGTCATGGTGTTGAGGCCCAGACAGGTTGAAGGAAACAGATTCAGTCCAGTCAGAGTTACTGGATACTGCTTCCAGCAAGCGTGACACATTCAAGCAGTGGGGGACCAAATCGTGGCCCACTATTCACCTTCAGCACACTTATAGTAAAGACAAGGAAGTACCACAGTTTGGATGACAGTCCGGTTGCAATACACAGGGTTTTCTGCGCAAACCGTATGCTCTGCAGTCGCGATGGAAGCCCTGACATGCCGATTGCTCAAAAGCAAGTCTTAGGTCCCTCTTCAGATGAAATTAGTCACAATTAGATAGAAAGACACAAGTTTGGATAGAGTCCGATTCTAGTTCTCAGTTCTCTTCATTTAGGATGATGGAAGCAGGCAGGGCAGTCACAGCCTTCACGCTGATTTCCCCTGCACACTATGCAGGAGCAGCTGCTCGAATCTCTCAAACTCCTCTCACTTTCCACTCCTACTTCACATTAACTCACCGCTGCAGTCAGCTCAGGACTTTCCCAGTGATCCAAAAGGTTTGATTCGCTGATCCATCTGTCTGTCACAGCAAGGGCTCCCCTCCAGGCCCATTTAGGTGCCAAAGGGAGAAAACTGCAATTCCTACAGAAATTCACTCCCACAAGACCCCAGGCGTCAGGCTCCATTTTAGGGCCCCAAAGGTATTGATTGGTGCATACCAGTAGTCCAGAACCAAGATGGTGGTGATTAACAGAAAAGTCCATACTGCAGAGAAGGCAGGTTAGAAAAACTACTGTATCATTATTAAGAAAGCAGATAATCAGCAAACAATTACAGTTCTTAACAGAGCTCCCTCCGCGCAATTAGCGATGACAGAATGGAGCAATTATCTGGTAGCCCAGGCAGGACTGGAGCTTAGGAACACTCAGACCCTACCCAGATTAATTATACACTACGAGATAGGCAGCTCTTAAAGAGACAGGCACGGAGGCTAATAGGGCACTTGCATGCAATTACTTTTAAATGGTTAGAACACAGAACATCACCAGGCAGTGGGCATTTAGGCACACCCAAGGAAGACTTTTGGGAACCCCCATTTATAGGGGGGGTTACACCAGTGATCCTTATCTGCCCACAAATTCTATGTTTACATTTTTGTGATTTTAACAGTACTGAACATTGTATCCTCAGCCTCATCCACAGGAAGGCATCACTCCATGCTATTTGCAGTACTTTGTTCCACCTTGCAGGCAAAATAAAAAAAAGTACATGAATTGGTATGTTTAAAATGTTACATAAAAATATTAACACCACAATTAGGGAGACATCCTCAAACCTGGATATAAACGCTTAGAACACTTTGGAAACCATTGTGTTTACTTGTACAAAGTTTATTTGTAATTTAGCATCTTATGAATACTATGCATTGTTGCTTTAAAGTCTGAATTCACAGCACATTCTATGGGTGGGCAGCACATTTTCCATGAGGGACGGCGAGAGCCACAAACAATATTGAAAATGGGGGACGTTCCTCGTAATAAGGGACAGCAGACAGGTACGCCCAGTTGTTCGCCCCAGTGACCGCTTTGGCTTCTTGCGGCCGCTCTCTTCTGCTGCACGTGAACCACGAGCGCGCCCCCTGCTGCCCGCCGCTCTCGATCCGGGTTACTTGGTTCCCAGGGCTCGGTCACTCATAGCTGCCTATTCTGGGTGTCGCTCCCTCGGCAGCGGCTCTGTGCTGCTTCATGTGGGCAACTCCGCGGCTGCGATGGCGACTCTCAGGTGAGTTTCATGGCACAGGTCTCTTCCTAGTTGGTGTGTTTATTATCTGCTGAACGGCGGTGGCACAGTGTGGTGGAGGCGCAGACGCGGGGAAGCCCGAGTCCGGTACCTATAGCCGGGCGCTCGGTTCCGCACAGAATGCACTGGGGACGGACCGGGGCCGCGGAGACTACAGGGGAGGGAGCGACGAAGGCCGCCCCCTGCTCCCTATCCGTGGGCTCGCTCGTTCCGCCATTCTCCCTGCGGTACCGCGGACGGCCAGCTGCAACCGTGAACCGTAAGGGAGTCTCCAGGGGGAGAACTGTGTGGTGACACGCCTTCGTACGTTGGCGTGCGTCTCTGTTCATTTCGCCTGGCGGCCCGGCTGGCTTTAACCGTCTGCGTTTACCTGTGTCTCGAGGTCCGCTGCCCGGGTGGAAAGGCTACATCCACGGCGTAGGCCCGCATCTGCAGGGCCGTTTCCTGAATACCTCTCCGAAGCGAAAGGTCAGGGAACTGGTCCGGACATCGGGCGCTCACAGATTTAGGAGACGCACGGTGTTGGGAACCTTGATGATAATTTGGACGATAAAACACTGTAGTGATTTTTAGTTAAATCTTTCTGATATACTCTTGTAGTTTTAATTTAATGGTTTTGTTGGCGCCTTCGATTTTGTTTAGAATTGAAGTAATATTGTGTTTCTTGGTGGGAAAGTTGTGTCCCATGCAGTTCGAGTTTGCCTCTTCTACTTTTTTAATACTCCAGTTATGTAATCCAGTTAAATACAAACATATTTAATGTGCGGTAAAGTTGTCTTGTCTCGCTAGTTATTGCTGAAGCAATGTTTAAAATAAAACGGCCGTGGCTGTATTAAAAGTGACTCTTTCCTTAACCGCTGCTACTCATTTTCTCATGAAGGTGTGTGTTGGAAATTGGTTAGTTTCTTTTAATTTGCAGCTCAGTGTTGTTTTTTCTTCCTTGCTGTATTCCGTTTAGTATGTAACTTTTAAGGATTTGTTCTTAATCTTTTGACATAAGGATTGTTGAGAAAGTTTAATGAACAGAGTCTGAAAAATGCAAGAACGGTGATTCGATCATGCTTAGGTTTTAATGCTTTTATAGGAAAGGCAATAACTTGTTAACTGGCCTGCAGGAATTCGCTGTAAATAGTTACATATGAATGAAACAGTTTAGTGTAAGTGTGTTTCAGTGTAACCACAGGCAGGCATCACTCCTGTTCAAAACTGTGGTCGTGGACATTGGCAAGATGGGGATAATGCTGAAGGATAAGCTGGTAGAGGCAGAGCTGAAGAGATTGAAGCCAGATGGGATAACAAAAAGATGGGTGTAATGGAGGTGGCATCATCCTGCATGAGATGGGTCAGGAAGAAAAAAAGGCCAATCTGATTTCTAGAGGGCTGTGGGAGAGGCATTAAGGTCGAATACCTCGGAGATTACCTAACGGGGTATTGGTGGGGTGGGGGAAGAGCATAGTAAAGGCAAGAGACCTGTGTGTCAAACAAGTGAGCAAAAACAAGAGAGACTGCTGTGCTTCTCGAAAGAGGTGACTGAAAAGCTGAAGGTTAAATACACTATTGTAAAAATGTAAACTTACTATCTCTTGCACCTTTACTAACTGCTACGTTTGACCTGAGACCCTTTGAAAATAGGCTCTGCCTAAAGGGTCTTATGTGTAATGCATAATTATACAGTGGCTTGAAAAATCCTGCCATCTGATTGGCTGGCATGATTTACCTGTTGTAAATCCTGGCATGACCAACGGTTAAAAGTGCTAGCCATCCTCATGTCATGACAACCCTTACTATATCACTCTGACCCCCCCCACTTCAAAAAATTAGCCACCATCTTGATTCTCTGCTGCGCTTCCTGACAGTCAAACTCGGAAACCCTGCCTAAAAACAAAACAAACAGCAAGCTCCCGAAAGCAGTACAAATAAAGTCTACCAATTAAGTGGTAAAGCAGAATACCGTAATAGTTGGTGCTAGTGACTTGCAGTAATGGTTGCTCCTTCCTGCTTCTGTAGCACTAGCCGCTGGCTCCTGCAACTGCTTGCTGTCTCCAACCTCCATTTTCAATAACTGCTACGACTACAAAGTGATTCCCTCTTGGCTTGTATTTGCTGACCACTGCCTCCCCAGTCCATCCATTTGAATAATTAAAACAAAAACTCTGAGTTGCATGTATTCCTGTCTCCTCACCCCAAAACTGAACCCAGAAGCAAGCATGCTAATTGACGACAGCCTGTTGGCGCTTGCAACATGGTATATCGCACTCTGTTTCCAGTCAGAGAGGGGAGAGCATTGTCTTTTTTTTTTTTTTTTTTTCTATTAAAAAATGAAACTAAGCATGAGGGCTCCTCCAAATCAAACCTTGTACTAAGTCTTATGGAGTGAGACGGAGGCGAGAGAAATGAAGGTTTCTCTTGTTTTTCACTATGCTCGTGGCAGTGAGAGCACTATGCTCAGTAGTGACAGAAACTGAGAAGCAGTGCTGCTCCCAGCGTCAAACCATGAACAGGGTCCTCGGAGAGATGGCACGAAAGGATAGCGTGATAAAGGCTTTAAAAACAAAACAAATACAAAAGACAGAGGTTGGATAGGGTGTGTGGTGGTGGGACTGGATTGCCATCTAAAAAAAAAAAAAAAAAAAAAAAAACATTCTATCTAGCGTGGGGAACTGTTTTTGACATGTAGAGGAAGGATATTACAGAAAAAAATCAGTTAAACAGTTTATTTGCAAGTAGAACAATTTTTAATCTTAACATATTTTAAAAAGGGGGACATTGTATAATCGCAGTATACCACTCCAGTGTGTGGGTTATGCTGTGATTTACCCACTTCTGCTTTGGTTTACTTATTCGGCCTGCAGCCTTGTGACCAGCCCACACCAGGTGTGGGTAAATCCCAGCATAACCCACACCCTGTGGTGGCATATTGCTTAAATAAATAACTGATAAGGGTAGCATTCAGAAGGTGTAAGGAGATAAGAGGATAGAGAGGTGTATCAAGGGAAATGGGGAAGAAGGGAAAGCAGTAAGGAGTGTAAAGGCACAAACTGAAAAGAAAATAGCCTGGGAGGTAAGGAAAAGTGGAAGTTTTAAATGCTGTCATGTCTTACCTAACATTCTCCTTCTCCTGTCACTGTACTTAGGCCTCACACCCACTGTGCCATTATTAGTGTCCTGCTCAATTGTCCACCTCAGCTCCTCTAGATAATCCTCTATCTTCCCCTTTACTGTCCTTTACCTCTAGATAACCCCCTGCCACCTTTTACTCTTTCACCTTGGCGTGGACATGCTTGACCTTGCACTGTCTACAGCTGACTGAATCCCTGTTGTTATCTCTGATTATGTTGGGGCATATCGTACTTCATTATACCTTGAACTGGCATGTTTTATTCAGATCAGATTATCAACCAATGTACCGTATATTTAATTTGTGTACTTATTTCTCAGTATAGTATTCCCTGTGATTTGCTGTATTTTTATCCTTGTACACTACTATGCATATGTGTTACACATTGTACAAATGCCCTTCCAATTTGTACCCTCCCCTAGGTTGCCCCTGAAAAAGGGACTCCTAGTCTCAGTGGGCTTGCCCGGTTAACAAACTTCGAATAAATAAAGACAACATCAGTGACTCCTCCTGCCCCCCCAAATAGTTTGTACATTTTTTTGGCTTTTTGTTCCCCAACCCCATTCATGTGAAGGCACACACACACGCCACGCCCTATGGGATGCCCCACCCTATCTGTCGCATTGTTACCACCTGCGCCTGTCACTGGACCTCCATCTGGTGACAGGACTATGGGCATTCAAACCCCCACGGAGAGGAGATCCAGTGCTCAATCATGCTCTTCTCTCCTCCCCAACTCTGACACCCTGATGACCTGAGGTCTCATTCTCGAATCTGGTTGCCAGCGAGCACGAGGTAAGCCATCCAGTGCCTCAGCCCTCAGTGCCACTAAGCTATCTCCCCAAGAACTTGACAAACTGTTGTTGCTGCCGACGGCTTTATTGCACTTGGACATCCTCACGTTACAACTCTAAATTCTGATTGTCAAACGTATTTACAGTCTTTGGTTTGTCAGACTTTTTCCTGTTATCTGTACATCCATATTCCCCACCCTTCAGCCCACTGTCCATTCATCCCCGTCTTTATTTCTTATCCCTGGTTGCATGCCTAATGTAAGTAAGTTCATTGTCTTCTGTTGCCCAGGCCAGATGTAAATTGGATCCTGTCACTCCCTCTTGCCTGGCTCAGGGCCTGCCTAATGTAAATGGGGTCATGCCCCCTGGTCCATTGATCAAGGTGTGCCCGATGTAACTCGGATCACGCCCCATGCTCGGTGTAAATCAGGCCATGCTATCTCTTGCGGGTTTCCCCTGCACCAGGGTCACTGAACCATGCTTTCCTTCAGCGGCTACCCCTACACCTGGGTCACTGCATTTCCTTTAGGTCTCTGTTGCCCCGGACCGCCTCACTGGCCCTGGCTTCCTTTTGGACACTTTTTCCCCATCCTCTCCTTATTGGGGTGGATAGGAGGGTGTCTTGAAAATCGTCTGGAACAAAGAAACTCTCTCTCTCTGTTTCAGCTTGCCTGAATACGTCCCCACTCCCCCCGCCAATCCCTTTATTCCTTGCTGCCTTGTTCTCTTTCTCAATCCCAGCCTTTCCTGTTGCTACCTGCCTATTGTTCTCCCCTGCCCCCCAACTAAATACTTTTGTTTTGGCGCCATTGGCAGTTGCACTGCCAGGCATTCGGGGGAGGTGCCGGAGCTGCTTCTGCTTGTTTTCTGCTGTTGCACCCCCCCTCCCCCGGTGGGATTATCCCCCAGACGGTTCAGCCCACCACTCCGTTGTCTGTTGCCCACAGCTTTATTGCAGTCAAACATCCTCACTTTGCAACACTAAATTCTGATTGACATATCGAAGGCTGTAGATATGTTTGGCAAACTTTTTCATGGTATCTATACACCCGTATTCCCTGTCCTTGAGCCCGCTGTCCATTCATCCCCTTCTTATCCCTGGCTGCATTCCCAGTGTGAGTTAGGACATGCCTCCTGTTACCCAGGCCCGATGTAAATCTGGTCCTGTCACTCTTTCTTGCCTGGCTTGGGGCCTGCTTGATGTAAACTGGGTCATGCCCCCCCCTCCCTGTCCCTTGACCAAGGCTTGCCTGATGTAAATTGGGTCACACCCGGCTGCCCAAAGTAAATCAGGCCATGCTCCCTTTCAGTGGGCTACATTGCACTATGGTCACCGCACCATGCTCTTCCCCAGTAGGCTTACCCCTTCACCTGGGTCACCACATTTCCTTTTGTTCCCTGTCTGCCCCAGATTCTCACCCCCCCCCCATTGGCCACCTCCTGCTTGCCATGGAAGATGGCCTTCCTAGCCAGTTGCAGTCTCAGTAGCCTCTCCTGTCTGCATGTTAAAGATGTCTGTGTTGACATCTGACAAGTGCACCCTGTGTGGCTTGTGCCACCCTGGGTAGCCTACTGATTTCTCTGTATATGACACCATCGTGAAATTCACCTTTCCAGCCAGTGCCTTTGCACACCTGTTCATAGCCTTTCCCACAAGGTCTAATGTTCTTGAGTTATCCCCGTTCCTGCAAACCCGCCTGATGATTATAGCCAACCAGAGCACCTTAACTCCCTCCCACATCTGCTGTATGTTGCCAGTGTCCTTCACTAGCTGCCTAAATAGTTCTATCCATGGCATCTGTGCAGTCATTTCCTCCCAAGTTTATCACCAGGATGTCTGGCCTTACTCTGTTCTTCCCCAGATGCACAGCTGGGGTAGCTGTGTTAAATCGTGCCCCTGTCGGCATCCACAGCTTACTGCTGTCTCATTGCCACTCTTCTTTCTGTCCAGTATATGAAAGAATGTCCACACCCCACACTTCCCGTGTAGTGGCCTTGCCCGCAAGAGAAACGGTCAGTTGTGTTGCACTGTACGTATGTATGCCCTATATCTGCCAGAGGCCCACCTACTGATGCTTTGAATGCCTCTGCCCGAAATACCTGTCGTGGCTGCCTCCGATGCTGCCCTGATTCTGAATAAATGTGTGCTGAACTCAGCTGGGTTCAAACCCACAAATTCTGTTGCCGCCTTCAATACTGCCACTACCTGATATCTAGTCACTGGCGTGCCATTACCAAGCATTGAGTGTAGCCCTGCTCCTGCTGGCCTGACCTTTTGCAATCCTTGCACTATCCTTAGTTGGCACAGCAGCTCTTCCACGCCTTTGGCTATCTGCACCCATTCCCCCTTTCCCCTGTTGTTGCGTCTTTAGATCTTTTAACGGGTATGCTGAGCCCTTCCTCCCTCATCTGCACATCCGTCTTCTGCACTACCCGTTCAGAGTCCTCATCTGATGCTGCCTTGACAGCCACCTAACTAATTCTGAATGCCCCAAAGAATAGTCAGTTGAATGTGGCAGCAAATAGCTTAGCCTCATACCCTGTGGAACATACTGTGGGTAGAGCTCCTGTCACTTTCCTCAGTCAACTAATGGTCATCGGCCGCCTGTTATCCTGTACTCTCCCCCTCAGTCTGGCCCACCCCTTCATCATCATCATCATCATCATCATCATCATCATCGTCTTCACTACCTTGTTCTTGCATGGATCCTCTGTCTCTCAGGTTGCTGACCATTGAAATGGCTGCCAGATGGGTGGCTACCGTGGACCGCGCCATCCTATCCTCCGCTAGCTGCACAATGAATTGTATTACCTGCCCAGCTGATATTGGCCATCTCACTGGGAGCTGGCCCTCCCCAAAAATTCATGAAATAAATGACTTGTATGACCTCAGTGTACCAGGCGCCCAAGAATTTGCGAAAAGGAACCCAGTCCAGTTTCTCACAACATGGGCGGTAGTGGTGTCCTGTCTGCCTACGCATAGGGAGCCATCTCCTTGAATGTCTGCAGCTGTAAATGTGAAAGACCGCAGCTGTGTTACTGTAACCTGTTTGTGTTTCATCTTGAATGTAATGCTTAGTTGCAGACACTTTAGGACTAGGATGCGCATTACCACCATAATGGATGGCACCTTGGCTGTCTGCCTGTTCAGAACCTCGACTACTGCTTGATTCACCAAAAACAGACTTTCCTGTTAGCCTATGCCTTCCCTAAGTCCAAATCACTGCCAAGATTGGGGAAAACCTTTTAATAGTGTGATGTCCCTGCACAGGTCTGCATCCCACCACTGCTTTGGCCATTCTTCTGACATCCACTTATCTGCCAAGAAGGCACCACCCCCATTAGCTGCATCAGTGTATAGTTGTAAATCTGTATTGTAAACCCAGTCTGCTTGCCACGTAGACCTGCCGTTGAAGTTTTTGCAGGAAGCATTCCTACTTATCTAGGTCCGTCCTAATACCCTTGCTTATTCTGACCCAATGGTGTGGCTATTAATTCCCGCTGTGGCCCCTGCCAATCATGAATGGTCACCTGGGTGCAGTGGCTGACATGCGAACTTGAGATGCCCTATAAAGCTCTGCATCTTCCTGTATGGTACCTGTCTGGCCTCCCTGCATTCTTCTATCAGCTGATGCAGTCATCACACCTTTTCTGCCGGGAGTCTGGATTCCACTGTTATGGAGTGCAGTTCTGTCCCTAGGAAGGTGATAGTGCTGGATGGTCCTTCAGTCTTCTGCTAAGGGCACTCCCAGTAGTATGCACAGCCCCTGAAAGACCTCTAGATTATGTGGGTAATCTGTACTTCCGATCGCACCTGCTATTAGGAAATCATCCGGGTAATGCAGGATACCCTTGCATCTAGTTACTTCTCTGGCTGCCTATTCCAAAAACTACTAAATTGCTCAAATGTCGCACGGTATATTGAACACCCCATGGGCATGCCCTTATCAAGGTAATGGCCTCCCTCAAACTTAAAACTCAACAGTGCCCAGTCCCGAGGATGCGCCAGTAGCAGTCTAAAGGCTGATTGTATATCACATTTGGCCAACAGGGTCCCTTTTCCTATTGTCCTTACCAAGTCTGTGGCCTTGTCCACTGAATGGTAACACATGGTGCACTTAATGTTTTTTTTTTTTTTTTTTTTCCATCTGTGTAATCATTTATTGAGACGCCCTCCAGGTAAGACAGATGGTGAATTAACCTGACCTTTCCCTGCTCTTTGGGGATAAGCCCCAGTGGTGATATCATAAGGTTACTCAAGGGTGGCTGGGTAAATGGGCCCTTCACTCTACCTGCCTCTGTCTCCTCCTGAATTTTCTTCCTTGCATACAGCCCCCTCCCCGATTCTATTAATAACTAAATAGAGAATTACATAGAGTGCCTGCAGCCCCATCCCGTACCTTACATCATCAAAGTGCTGTTTTTCGGGGTGGGGCTGCAGCACTTGGCGATTTTGCTCGGCTTGTATGCAGAAGTTATGAGCCAAGCAAACTAAGGTAAAATTAATAATCTTTACACTGTTTAAAAGACTGTTCAAACTAGCTCATTTAGCTTATCTGCAGGCAACTCCCTGGAATCTGTTGCCTGCCCAGATTTTGTCAGTGGCTCTTAAGATCTGTGGCAGAGTGGACATTGGGGGAGAGGTAGATGAAGAGGTCAGGATTATAGCTATGAAAGTTGAACACAAAAGTGCAAAGTGATGCTACAAGTTTCGATGGCTGAGAGGGACCTGGGGGTGGTAGTGGATGTCAAGATGAACAACTCGGAGACTTGTAGGAGGGCAGCAGCCAAGACCAACAGGATGCTGGGATGCATCGCTAGGGGGATCACCTCCAGAAGGAGGGAAGTGATACTCCCTCTGTATAACTGCTTGGTGAGGCCACACCTCGAGTACTGCATGCAGTTTTGGAGGCCACACTTAAAGAGGGACATTACCCTCCTAGAGAGGGTCCAGAGGAGGGCAACCAAAATGATTTGGGGCTTGGGGGACAGGACCTATGGGGAGAGGCTCGAAGAGCTAAATATGTACACATTGGATGAAAGAAGGGACCGGGGGGACATGATGGAGGTCTTCTGGTACATGAAAGGGGTAAATAGGGGAGGAGCAGTCGGGGTGTTCAAGGAAGGAGGGGGAGCAAACTAGAGGGCATGGGTGGAAGCTCTTGGGGGGATCAGGGGAGAAAGGAGGAGGTACTACTTCACTGAGAGGGTGGTGGAGCCATAGAATGCGCTGCCCAGGGGGCTGGTGGAGGCAGAGACGGTGGAGGGGTTAAAGAGGGGGTGGGACAGGTACAGGGGAAGGGTTCTGGAAGCAAAATCCAGCGCAGCGAGAATATCTGGAACTGGGAAGGGAGAAGCCAGAGAAGGTGAGGGGGGCAGCAAGGTCAGCTCCCAGGGTGGGGGCTGACCAAACGAGAAGACACGAAAGACTGTTAGGCTTGTTCTGCTGGTATGTTAGTATGCACATTGATAGAAAGGACCTTAAAATGGACTACTGGATGGGGAGCGCTACTGTAATTGAAGGGTGGTGCAGACAGGTGAAGGGGGGGGGGGAGAGAGAGAGACCTGGGGCCATCATTGCATGGGATAGACATAAAGGAATTCTGGAGGTCGGGGTAAGGGGCAACAGAGTTATAGGAAAACATAAACTGAAGTTACAAACTCAAATGGGCAGACTAGGTGGGCCATAGGCCCTTATCTGCCGACACTGTGTGTCTATGTATCATTAGACACTGCCTGTAGTCTTCTACTCAGTGCAGCAAAGTGTATGGGAAGGCAAACAAAATATCCAGGGATATATAAAAATGGTATTTAACAATTTATTTAAAAGTTTTACCAGGAAGGCACAGTGACCAAGTACTGCTCGATTCCAGGTGTGTCCTGGGGGTAGGGGGAAGAGGGATACAAAAGTACAATACAGGCGACTCGTAACGCTGGAGCATGGTAATACAATAAATACAATATCAGGAAGAACACTTATTGCAGTCATTACAAGTGCACATCGAGAAGGGGAATGAGACAGAGAGGAGCAAAACAAACAATAGTAGGAGGAAGGAGATGATGGTTACCGGCTGCTAGAGGACTCTGGTAAGGCTGCACCTCTCTGGAGTACTGCGTGCAGCTCTGGAGTGTACAGCATAAGAAAGCCAGAGACCATACAAAGGAGTACCATGAAGATGATCTAGAGGCAGCAGAGGTCATATGAGGAAAGGTAACATAAATACACTAGAAGCTAGGAGGTAAAGGGGATATGACTGAGACTTAAAGTTCTGGTGAGGCATCATTAGGGTGGATTATAGGAACTTTTTCATGAGAAATGAGGGCACAGTGACAGGAGGGCATGACTGGAGGGGGTTGTGGCGAATTCAGCGGGGATGCAAGGAAGTTCTTCATGCAGTGTGGATGAGTATAATAAACTACCCAGAGAAGTGATTGACTCTGATGAGGTGTAAACTTAGGTTGGACAGATAGATGGGAATAGAGACTCTTAGGCAGAAGAGAAGTGGTGCCTGAGTAAGGGGTGGAACTGTCAGCCACTAGGGTATTGAATTTCTAACTCCAGCCTGGTTTGGGGCTGAGCATGGAACTAGGAAAAGAACTGGGCAGACTGGATTGGCCACAGAGTCTCTTTCTGTTGATGAGCTCTGGTTTTGTGTTGCACTTTATTAAATAAGCCTTTCCCTCCTGAGAAACTGTAGGAAAAGTTGCTTTTAATTTTACGGTGACAATACTGTATATATTTTATTTACACAAAGTACCAGTATTGTGATTGGATGAAGGGACTTGGGCTCCATCATGGCCATCCCTCTTACTTCATGGCAGTGACTGTACCCAGTTTTTTTTCACTATACTTTTTAATCCCGTTTGTCACCGATGCTGCCCCCTTTTATACCTGGCAACTTCGAGTGCTGTCCAATCCCTTCTTTGGCACTTAATCCAGTGCCACAGCAGGGCTCCTTCATTGCAGTGTTTTTTTTTTTTTTTTTACTTTGTACAGCTAGCCCTCTGGCTCCCTAGTGAGGGAAGAGGGGGGCCAGTTGGGAGGGATAGGGATTGGGAGTGATGGGTGTCATCCTGCATGTGTCCGGGTATTTCATACTTGGGATTCCCCCGACCTCCAGGATGAGGCCAGCAAGGGTGCTATGTGGGCATATGTAGAGCACACACTGCACCAATCTGTGCCCTCCCTCCCTAAGCTACACCCACTACACTGCTGCCTGTGTTCACCCAGCAGACAGACCTGTAGCAGAGCCTGCTGCACCCCCTCCCCAGTGGAACAGGGCGTGCTCTGAGACACTTGAACCGCTCCTCCCTGGCTGGCCCCCATCGTCCTGAGCTTTTTCTTGAGCCCTAGTTGCTGACTGGGTATCCACCTGTACCCAGTTTGAGTATGGACATGAGTCCAATTTGGGTATGGACATGAATCCAAGCCTTACAACCTGTATTACTATGCTGTGCAACTGTCAATGCCCTTCTCTCTGAGGAATTTTGAGTCGTCTTGCTTTGAAAGTCTGAACAGTATTGTTTCCACTATCACTGGGGAGGGAGTTCCACATTTAGTCAGCATCTCTCTGAAGTGCGATATTGCTTTCCAGTGTTTCCTCTCATTTGGTTGGAAAGGGTGGAGCGCAGAGCTGCAAGGATAGTGAGAGGAATGGAGGGTATCTAATAAAGATAGGTTGCATGAATTCAGTCTTTTCCTGCTTGAAAAAGAGAGATGGAGGTGGGCTACGATACAGGTATTTAAAACTGTTGGAGGCGGTGCACTCCTTGTAGTATTTAAGCTAAATAGGAAATGTGGCACTTTCAGTACCAGAGGGCACCAACTACAGCTGATTGGGGATGGCTTGTCAAGATGGAACAATAGGTGCCTGGAATGGTTTGCCACCTAGAGTGGTAGCATCATTTGAGTACTACGTGAGGCACAGATCGAAATTCACATGGTGCAGAGATGATTGCAGTTGTGGGTTAGCCAAACATCGGTAGCTACAGACATGGAACATTTGCACTCCAGGGAACAGGAATTGGTCGGCGCCCCCCAAAAAGCACAACATAGACGGTCCCAAAAATTGCAGAAAATGCTGTCCTTATTTTTGTGGAAGATCAGTGTTGTGCAGTTTACAGAAGGGGGGGGGGAGGGTCAAGCTGTAAAACATCAAGTATCTGTCTGTTTCTTGGTGTGTTACATCTCGGTCTCTTAATAGTACAGTGTTTTTTGGTTTTGTACAAATAAAAAAAGATTTTATTTACTCTCATTTTTTTTTTTTGACACTTCATGGTTTATTTTGAGGCCGAGTGCCTGCTCCCTGGAGTGTACTTGCTTCCGTGTCGATTAATGTGCACCCTCTAGTTCCGCTTACACTCTCCAGCTGAAACATACGTTTTGCCCTATAGTTCTGCTTACACGCTCCAGCTTAAACATACTTTTTTTTTTTTTGCACCAGGCTAACTTCATTTAAATAAAACTATTTTTCAAGAGGGTCTTGTGGGACAGATAAATAGGGATGATGTGCAAATGTGTCATGGGGGAATACACCTGGCAAGATGGCTAAAAAGATCATAAAGGGCACGAGCCCAGATGAATTTGTAAACTTCAGAGATGGGTATCCCCGCGCCGCCCCCCCCACCCCCGGCACAGGACTTACCCATCCTTTATATATTGCCTCAGGTGGACACTTTCTGTGCCTTTTCTATAGTTTGGTGGTTGAGAAGGTAGTTTGTTTTTCCATAGTGTACTGTAGACGTATCTCTGTGGGTTTCCTCCCAGTGTAGCGGTGTTTATGGGGCTGGCAGTGTTGTGCACCTGTGGTGTTCCATGGCTTAGGGGCCTCCTATAGGCTTGGCTCCTGCAGTCATTCCTTTAATGCAGGGGTGTCCAACCTTTTTGGGGTCATGAGCCACATTTCAATTTCTGAGCAAGATGTGAGCTACAACAATGTGCGGCCCATACCATACCCAATGTGCAGCCCTTACATACCCATATTTACGAGTTAAAATAACATAGTCATGGTAAATAGTTGCTGTACTTAAACTGTTCTCAAATTTAAGAATGTGACATGTACTTGACACGTAATTGACAAATTCCTTGAGAGCCACAGCAAACTGCTTCGAGAGCAACATGTGGCTTTTAACCTACAGGTTGGCCACCCCTGCTTCAGTGTATGCAGGATAAAATAATTTACCCTCTTCCATAGGTATCAGATGAGTCCCCTGTAGGCAGGTTATTTGAGTTATGATCATTTCTTAATGGGTTAGAAGTTTTCTTTTTATTGGTTAAAGACCCCGGACAATCTACGTTTCTATTTCTGTATAAATAGTGTGTGTGTGTGTGTGTGTGTGTGTGTGTGTGTGTGTGTGTGTGTGTGTGTGCGATAGATATAGAGAATGTGTGGCTGTAAATATACATAGAGAGAAAGAGATGGATATGTAGGTGTGTGTGTGTGTGTGTGTACGCACGCACATGCGTGCCATTTCAAGGGCTAACAAGCTCATAAAGCTGCTCGCCCTAGGTGGTCTGCCTTGTCTGTAAGGACTTGTATGGTTTCTGTGGCCTTGGAGAGTGCAGATCAAACTGTCTGTAATTTGTCCTTTTTTTAAGTCACTGATTCCGTCCTCCATTTCATTCAGTCTGTAGTGTGGTTGTCTGTCTGATTTTCCTTGCAAGGCTGTTAAGGACTGCTCCTCTTGAGTCTGTAGAGTGGGCATACTGTCCAGTCTCGTTCCAGTCTTCTTGTAACTCTTTCAGAACATTAGCAGGGATTGACCTTGACTTTTTTCCCCCCACTAACCAGCAGGGCAGTTTTTCAAAATTATACTAGCCTGTTGAAAGTTGCACAAGGCCACAATTGTAATGGAAAATTTTGCACACTTAAAACAGTGTTTAAAAAAAAAAAAAAAAAAGTCAAGAAATATTACATGAGCATTGCATGTTTATTCCTGTTCTACATTGCTCCCCACTCCAGTTGAAAAGGATTCCCCACCCATGAACCAGACTGTCATGTGATAGCACCATCAAGCAACCCTGGCCACAGTCTCATGCACGCACACACAGCGTACACAAAAAACATGGCATTCTGTCTCCCCACATTGTCATGCTTATCTTCACACTCCTGTCCCCATCAGTTGGGCAGTGGAACACAGTTGTGCAGAGGACACACTCTGCCCCCATGCTGCGACCAAACAAGAGAGCTGAACTTCAGGAAGTGTTTGCACTGTTGGATTCGTCGGTCATGGAGGACCTGCACCAGTTAAGACAGAGTGTTGGCTACACTAGTTTGGAGCAGTATTTGCTATGCCCTGGACAAGTCAGTGTTTAAAATCTATCTCAGACTGGTGAAATGTGGGGTCAGCTGTCAAGGTCCCTTTCCCCAAGGTGCACTGGGTCTCCTGTGGCTGCACGTGCTGGTCCTTAATCTGCTTATAGGCTGCCTGGTTTCTAGGCAACATTTTACCTGGTGTCATGGAGCAAAGAACTAAACAATTTTTATCAGCTGTTATACAGAATTGTTTGAGTATATATCAGTCAGTTGCTTCACATTTGATTCAACCCAAAAGTGGTTGTATGGTTGCTTCACACAAGCTTCCATGCAAAATACTGCACATCATTTTCCTAGTGTAGCAGTCACTACACAGACATTTTTTGAATAAAGTTTCCCCAGTTGATTGCTTCTGGCTGCAGAGGTAAGTTGTGACTGTTTTTTATTAGATAGTTGTGTTCCTGACATTCAGCAATGCGGAGACATAAGAATATATTTGTTTAAAACCTATTTTCCCAGGTATGTTCCACTTCCAGCCTGGGAGTGGTGGGGGATGGAGCGTAGGATGGCATGTAAGCAATTGGCCACTCCAGGGTATGGGGTTATTGGGGATTAATCAATACCCCGGTGAGATGTGAGGCACGAAGCTGCAGGCAGAGTTTCCTCACAGCAGCTGGGGTGTTCATCAATCCACAATAACCCCATATCCAGGAGTGGGTCATTGCACATGGGTTATGGTCGGAACAAGGAGAAACCAATATACACGTGTTTTTCTCTCTGTGTAAATCCCCAAAAAAGTGACTATCCTGCCACCTGGAAAAAATAGTTCCCATCAAGTGATCTAAATGAGTGCTTTTTTTATGCGTGTACAAATGTCAGAAATACAGTAGTGACATGATTTGACATTTGTTATGCATGATGTACTTTGTGACAGCGTGCTCTCTCATTACAGTGGGGGATATTCAGTCTGTCTGTTTGTTTTGTTTTCTTTCTTTCTTTCTTCTGTCTCTCTCTCTCTCTATTGTTCTTGGTGTGCCTCTCTTTCTGTTAACTGTCTGCCACTATGTCATCTGTGCAGTGCATCACCGTTTCCGTGCCTCACTGTCTCCCCTGGGATCCCCTGTAATGGACCGCACACAAGCAAAAATCCCTTTATCCTCACTGCATGCCTGAAAACTCCACAGAGCCACACACACAGACAAAACTGCAGGACTTTTGCATGAGACAGCAGAGACTGACAGCACTCATTGCCTCACCCCGTGCATGTGTCAGCCACACTGAAACCCGGTGGTGTTGGGGGAGAGAGACACAGAGAGAGGTTCACCACTGCTAGTGAAACCATGATGGGGAGAGATGGAGACACAGAGAGAGGTTCGACCAACGCCAGTGAAACCGAAAGGCAGTCCACGTACCGTACCCTGCAGAGACTGCCAAAAGCCAAGGTGCGCACACACCCTGTCTGTCTGCAAGTGTCCTGGAGATGGCTTGATTTAGCGTTCCCGGGGTAAGCTGCGCGGCAGACAATATGGACCGCACATAACTCAGCAGACAGAGTATACTGCATGAATTGAGCATTAAATGTGCCGATCCCGATCTCGCTGTCATTGCCCATCTTTCTCTCTCTCTCATATGTATTTTGGGGGGGGTGGGGTGTGCTGGTAACCACCTTAAGAAATGCACAGTGGTGACAGCCATGTAGGTGCTGGTGACAGTTCCATCACCTGGTTGCCCATACCATTAATTGACAGTCTGCAAGGTATCGTTTTTGAGGGGGGGTGGATGTTACTCCCAACTGCTTTACCTGCCTGTTTCACACTTAGTAACTGTTTTTAATAGCTGCTTTTCTGTTTTTGGTCCTGCAGAACACACCTCTCGACTGCACTTTGCCCGAGTCACTCCGAGAAACTGTGGATTAAATAGGGTGTTTAATCCACGGCCACGCAGAGCAACTGCACCAGTCAGGTTCTGCATTTCTCCCAATCCATGTTGTAAAGGGAATTATTACATTCAAGCTACAAGAATAATACAAGGGAGATTACATACACAGTGCAAGATGATGCATTTACTTTGTAAATAATAAAGTTTAAGTAGCTATAAAAAGGCTGTGGCAGCAGATTGAAATTGTAGGGTGTGCAAGCTAATTTACCAGGCATCTGCTATCTTTGCTGGCTCAACAGCCTCCACCGACATAATGTTGCTTAAGCAATATTAGCACATTTCTGGAGCATCCCCCAGTCATTCTGCATCAGTTTTCGGATGTATCCGTACACCTGGAAGGACGTGGGAGTCTTGGATATCAGCAATTGTTCAGGTATCTTCCATTCTTGTTGGGGCTCATTCAGTTCCAGGTGTAAGGCAGATCTGCTTAAAAACATCTATGTGCTTAGAATAGCAGCATTGAGGTCTGTCTGAGCATCATCGCTGGTGCCGTCGCAAAGCCCACAGTATAATAAAACATAAATTACCTTGTATTTATGTGTGTTTTTTTTTTGATTCCTTGTGTCCCTCCTCCATTTTACCTGCTGCTTGACCCCTGGTGAGCTCCGCCGACCCCTGCAGTACCGGAAGTGATGTTAACTCACGGTGAAGCTAACAGTAGTACTTAATCCCACATACAGCACTGTGAGTGGTGTGCCACTGCTGCATTTCGGAGTAGTACGTTGATATTGTGCCAAAGGTTAGTTTTTTAAATCCTCTACTCTGGGTCCCGGTCATCCTATCTGTGGTGTGTGAAGTTGTCCTGACAAATAATTTTGTTCCAGTAACTCTGTCAGCAGTCAGGAACAGTGTGTGGTCTGCAACCTGTGCATCATAACTACTTTACCTAGAAATAAATTATGCAGCACATATGCCTGCATTCCAGTAGCTGTTGTTGTCAAAACTTGCAGAATTACCAACACGATCTGTCTACTCGTTCACTGTTGCTTGCACTCCATGGAACCAGTAAACAGAACAGCAGTCCCACAACAGTCCTCCAGTCTTGCATTCACGCACTGGTTTCTGCTTTGTGGATTACATACCATATTATCAACGTGGCAGAAATCATAGTGCTAATAATTCCAAGGAAAGCATATATCAAAATGCAGAGCCAAACCCCCACTGTGTTCCTGCAAGGTAATGGGATTGCTATTCTCTTTACAGTTCTGTGGGAGGTGAAACAAATTGGAACTTAGAGGCACATCTTTGGTCCTTTTTGTATATGTTCAGGTGGGAATGATGCTGAATAAGCTTTCTCAATGCTTTGAGAGGCACATAAACGTGAGTGTGCGGCATTGCTGGTAGCAACCCGCATGTTGATTGATTCATTCATTGTGGCAGTGGACGGTGCATGGTTATTTCATCTTCTGTGCATGTTTTGCTTGCTTGCTCAGTCTGCTTCTGTTGGGACCAGAAAAATACAGTTACCTTCAGGAGCCAGTAGGCATAAGCTGCGTATGATTTGTGCACCTAAATGTAATTTTATTTCTTTCTGTAATTTATTAAATACCGGCTGGGTGCTTGCACACTCACATAATGGTAGTCTCAGAAGCCCAAATTTTATTACCTGCTTTCGGCTGTTTTTTTGTTGCTGCGATCCTCAAAATGCTGGTTAGATGCTTGACCCTCTGTGATTGGTGGCTGGCATGGTACATCTTTTGTGGCTTCCAAATCATTGCATTGTTCTGTGGCAGTGACAGTGAAAATAACACTGAAGTGGGCAGATAAGGGGTGCTCCAAGGTTGCCTTGGAGACGATAAACACTGCTGGAAGTCATTAATCAGTGCAGTCATATTTGGCAAATACAGTACTATTCAAAATGTGTAAGGAGTGATGCCAACTCAGTTTTTTCCCACAATTAAATATAGCGTTGTAATAGTGACAAGATATGAGGGTACAGACAGCCAAAAATGAGCAGGTAGAGGACACCTGGTCATTGCCCAGTTACCCGACCACAATTACTGGTACACCCGACCCGAATATAAAGGGGGGGGGGGACACTGTGGGTAGCAGTGGAAGCAATATGGACTTACCCACCATTTCTCCAGAAACTACTACTTCAAAAGCCACTGTAAAACACACAAGGCAATGGCAGGGTTGTGGCATGAAGTTGTACATCAGTGGCAAGCCTAGTGTGGTAGAGGGTCCAGTGCTTGCAAGACTACATTACGCACAACATACTAAAAGCCAGCAGAATAGGCCTAATGGTCTTTTGTGTCTGCTCGTTAGCCAGACCTTATTGGGCGCTAAACTCCCCCCATCCCGAGTGTCTACTTTGGCTTCAGTAGACCCATGCATCTGTCCCACCCCCTCTTAAACCCCTCCACTGTGCCCAGTTCAACTAGATTCCTGGGCAGTGCATTCCATGGCTCCACCACCCTCTCAGTGAAGTAATGCCTTCTACGTTCTCCCTTGTGGGTCCCCCCTCCTCCAGCTTCACTCATGCCCCCTGGTTGTGCCCTCTTTGCTTAGCCTGAACATTTATTTGGCTCTGCCCCTGTTAATCCCTTTCACATATTTGAATACCTCAATCATGTCACTCTGTCTCTCCTCTAGTGAGTACAGCTCAAGGACTACCAGTCTTTCCTCATAGGTCCTATGGCTCGTGCCCTGGATCATCCTGGTTGCCCTTCTCTGAACCCTCTCCAACAACGCTATGTCCTTCCTAAGGTGAGATCTCCAGAACTGCACGCAGTACACAAGATGCAGCCTGACCAAGGCATTATACAGAGGAAGGATCACCTCCCTCTTCCTGGACGTTATTCCCCGGGCTGTGCAGCCCAGGATGCTGTTTGCCTTTGCCTCAGATCTTCTGCAGTTTTCGGTGTTCTTCATTTTGGTGTCTACCACCACGCCCAGGTCCCTTTCACTCATTGTGGCTTGCAGCGAGACCCCTCCCAGGGTGTATACATGACCCTGGTTTCTGACCCCCAGATGCAGCGCCCTGCACTTCCCTGGATTAAACCTCAGTCCCCACCTCCTTGACCAACCCTCCAGAGTATCCAGATCCTCTGGACTGTCTCGCTTCCTCCCAGTCAGCCAGTGCTCCCAGTTTTGAGTCCTCCGCGAAGAGGCTCATCCTACTCCTAACACCGCTCCCTATATCAGAGATGTGCATTGAACAGGAGTGGCCCCAGTACCGATCCTTGGGGAACCCAGCTGAAGCCCCTCCTAGGGGAGAAGACTGTCCCACCAACCATTACCCTCTGTGATCTGTCCATGAGCCAGTTTTCTAAGCAACTGTCTTACCACTCCCATCTCTCTCCCCCCCCCCCCAACTTTGTCAACAACTCGATGTGGGGTACTGAGTCAAACGCCTTACTGAAATCCAGATATAGGACGTCTACTGCTCTGTCGGTCCAAGGTCCCTGTCACCCATTCGTAGAAATCTGAGGTTGGTCTGGCACAGTCTCTCCGGGACAAAACCATGCTGTGTCATCCATGTGCTCGAGCCTTTCCAGTTGCCTCCTGAGCTTCTCCTTGTTGAAGCTCTCCATCAGTTTGCCTATCAGCGATGTTAGGTTGACAGGCCTGTAATTTCCCATCTCCTTCCTAGACCCACCCTTTGTGGATAGGCACCACGTGAGCCACCCTCCAATCCTGAGGCACCCATCCTGTCTGCAGCTAGTGGAGCTGCTAGTTCATCCGCCAGTTCCTTCAGGACTCTCGGATGCAGCCCATCCGGTCCTGGTGTCTTGACAGTTTTCAGCGCCCATAGGGCCTCCCTCACGCTCTCCTCTGTGATTTCCCCCTCCCTAACACCCCCTTCAGCAAAGCACCCATCCACTTCTAGGCCTGGCCCACACGGTGCCCCATCCTCTTCTGGTCCTCTCCTCTCCATCTGTCCTCTCCTCTCAGGTGTCCGCGCCCCCCCCCCCTTCCGGCTGAATGGATCCCCTGTCACCTTCCATAAATACAGAGGCAAAGTACTTGTTTAGTACCTCTGCCTGCTCCCATCCCTCCTTAGTCCTAATCCTGGCGATCTGTGCTCTCCCTTTCCTCTTTTCCCCTATGTATCTATAAAATCCCTTTCTACTCCTCCGGATATCCTTAGCCAGGTTTTGCTCCATCCTCGCCTTGGCTACCCTCACCACTCTTGTGACCCTTCTGGCCATCAACTCGTACTTTCCTCTCTCTGGCCCCAGTGCGCATGCTTAAAACATGAGTAGGCAGCTTTTTATCCCTCACCACCTCTTGTATCTCCCTGGTCCACCAGCACGGCTTGTTGGCCCTCCCATTTTTACACCTTACCCTTGTACACAAGCTAGTAGTCTCTTGCACCCCATTTTTAATGGTCTCCCACAAGCTACCTACATCCATGTCTTACATTTATAAATGGGAGACTGCTGTTTGAGTCCGAACAAAAGTTATGACTGGGTAATTTTTTTTGTGTTTTTCCATTGAGGAGAGCAAGTCCAGCACTTTAAGAACTCATACCCTGGTTATAGCTGAAATTGGATAACCCAACCCCCACCACCACACACAGGTACCACCAAACTTGATGCAAAGAACATAAGCCCTTATTGTTTTTACATCTAAATCATGCTCATAACAGTAGGTGGAGAAATGGAGAGCAAACTGCAATATTTCTGTTGTGAATGTCAGGAAGATTATTCCTCTTTATGCGAGCCTTCCAGTGTGCAGACAAGTTATCGTCCCACAGAAAACGGTGGAAGGACAGTTCTCTACATTCAGTTTTTCGGCTGTCACTATGGAAGCCAGCGACACAGCAGTACACCATAATTAAAAGCCTGACATGTCAATAATTCCGATGTTGCCTACAAAAATGTGCCAGCAGCAATTTGTCACTGCAGTATCTCCAGAATGAGGAAAGCTAGACCACAAGTCACCAAACTCCTGGTAATGGCAGAGCAATGGATGACTTAAAACCACTGTATTTGACTCTCTCGATTTATATACTGGCGGAACGAGACTGAGGGGCACAGTGTCCAGCAATACACAAGCGCTAAGATAAAAACAGAAACTGAATAGGAGGTTGTTTAGCGCTGTGAAAAAGGTCTAAATGCTATATGCAGACTCTCCGTATTGAATGTCACTGTCCTAGCCGATCCCAGTGCGCATGTGCACCCCCACCAATGGAACTTTGTGAGTAAAATAAAAAATAAAACTGGCTCAACTACTTGGAATGCAGAGAATTTATGTAGGTTATGCCATGTGACTGTGCCAGCAGTAGGTAGGTGGACATTTCCCTTTAATTAGAGATTTGAAGTTTCCTTTGCAAACTATATAGCCAGTGGCATCACTGTCCTCCTCCATCTTGGAGGCAGAGCATTTGCCCTCCTCTGGCCTGAGGGAGACACTGGGTTCGAGTACCCTGACCTTGCAGATGATCTGTAGTGACTGTGTTCTGGATCCCAGTCTCTTGTATTTCTGAGATGAGGTTGTCTGACTGCTCTCCTGAGGCCTTGTGTCTCCATCACCTGCCTGAAAATCTCTTGGATGGGCAAGGAAAATCAATGGAGGAGGACACTGGGCGTGGGGGGATTATTAACCAGTCTAAGTGGGCTGATGACGTCTCCCCATCTGATACCCTTTTGTGTGCCTCAAAGCATTTACCTGTGTTACGCTGAGGGGAAGCACACTGGAGGGCTCATTGGGCCCTATTCCCGTGAGATTGGGCGAGAGTGGGAATAGGCACTACAGCCAGAAGCTCTGTCAAAGCAGGACCTTTATCGTGAGTGGGAGCTGGCCAAGCTCTGACTGGGCCAAACGGATTGTTCCACCGCCCCGCCACAGAAAGATCCAGTGATAGTGCGACAGCCTGGTGGTGCAGCGCCTACAGTTTGGTGCCTTTGAGTGCATTTGCACCCCAAGTGTTTTAGTTATAATCACGCTTGAAGCACTTGCATGGAGCCCCAACTGCTGTGCACCAGGCTTGGCAGAAAAAACAGCCACAGTGCTACCTGTCCTGTAGAGCTGGCTGTGCAGTAGTACAAACCTCTGTAGAAATTGTCTTCTAGTGAGGAAAGAAATTGCAAAAATAAGACTCTTGCCCATGCAGGGTGTTTCTTTTCAGCTGTAGAAATGGGTTGAAGACTGAGAGGTGTGGGAAGAGATTGGTCCTAGAAGCTCTTCAGATGAGCAGCTCGTCTCCGTGGCTATGAGAAGGACACTCCCAGACCACAGGAGCAAACACCCATGCACAAACTGCAACTAATGTTCTCGGTCATACAACCCAGCTGGAGTCCAGGAGCAAAATCTACAGATCTGCTAACTGCACAGCTTCTTACTTAACAGTAGCATGTGTCAGTTTTCATCAACATGTGACCAAGGAACTCACCACAGCCTGATATGTAGCAGTCTAGGGCCTGGATATTGGAAGTCAGTTAGCAGGTGTAAAATGGGTTAGTGTCTCGCTAACACTAACAGCGACTGAAAAGCAGAGGACTCTCTAAACATGTCATATTGAAAGGCACAGTTGGCTCGGCACCGGGTCTAGAAATATATAATTTCTTCTTTGAGATTCATGTCTGAGGGACATGGGATGTAAATTTTTGCATGTTCCACTACACTTTAACCTGTCCACACTATTTTACTAAATTTTGAAGTATGTTTAGCTAGAAATCCAGATAGTGAAATCTGGGAAACTGACTTTTTTTTTCTTATGAAGCTTAAGCTCTAACCATTGAGCTTCAGTACAAGCTGTATTAACATACATACTAATATACTAAAAGGCCAGCAGATTAGGCCCAGTGGTCTGTCGAATCTGCTCGTGGATCAAAGTCCACTTGGGGCACTGTTATAGCCACCCCATCCTCACAAGGTCTCTTCTCTCCCCCCCCCCCCCGCCATGAGGCTCTGGGCTGCACCGTCGTCCTGTACCTATCCCAGCCTCTTTTGAATCCCTTCACAGTTGCAGCAGCCACCAGTTCTGTAGGAAATGCATTCCAGGGCTCCACAACCCTCTCTGTGAAGTAGTGCCTCCTTGTCTCCCAGTTTAGTCTCCGACGACCAGCCTCATCGAGTGCCCCTTGGTGGACCCTACCTCTGCTACAGCACCCTCTCAAGGTTGACCCTATTTATTCCCCTGAGGTACCTGAAGACCTCTGTCATATCCCCTCTGTTCCTCCGCTCCTCATAGGGCCTTTCCCCCAGACCCTGTATCATTCTGGTCGCCCTCCTCTTCCTGACCCTCTCCAGAAGAGCAATATCCCCTTTTAAGTAAGGACGCCAAAACTGCACGAAGTATTCAAGGTGTGGCCTAACTAGGCAGTTATACAGTGGAAGGAGCACTTCTTGACTCCTTGAGGTTATCCCCCTGGCAGTGCATCCCAGCATTTTATTTGCTTGGGCCTCAGCCCTTCTACACTGCTCCAAGTTGTTCATTTTGGCATCCACCACAATAAAGATTGTGTTTCTGCAGTACATTACTGTAGTGCTCAGTGAGAGTACTGATAACAGTGACCGGCAAGCCCTTTGTGGTAAGGGGGTTATTTGGGAGTTGTAATGGGTTAAAGTCCCCTCAACCTATTTTCTGTATGTCTGTGTAGTTTGTAGGCATGAACAATGTTTCTCTCTCTTGCATCTCCCTAACTTCATCCTGATTTTAAATATATAAATATGGTTGCTTCACTCTGTTTTTGCCCTAGTGTGAAAACTTGTTTGACTTCATTCCAAAGGTTATGACCCCGCTCATGCAAGGCATCATGGGGATTAATTATGCGTATATGCACAAGCCAGCAGAAGTTGTACTCTAATTCAGTTCTGTTGCATGTCTTGTGAAGTCTCTGTATTTTATAAAAGCCCTTTTTTCTAACTCTGATATACTTTAAACTACAGAAAACGGAGCATTTACTAAGTTTCATAGCCATCATAAGACAAGAATATAGGGACTGCAAAGGACAGCAATAGCACAGACTAATGCAAAAATAACTACTGCAGGCTTTAGCACCAAAACATCATAAAAATTATTGGATGCCTTACATGAGTCGGGTCATGACCTTTGTAGTGGAGTCGTGCAGATTTTCACACCAGACTTGAGTACCTTCATTTACAGTTAAATCCTGTTGGAATTAGGAGGATTCAATAGAGGCAGTAATTGTGGATGCCCACAAACTACACAGGTAAACAGAAAAAAAGACTGAGGGGACCTACCCTGTAAATATTCAGAAGGATCTGAGGACTTCGTCAGTTTTTTAAACAGGAAAATATTTTGTTAGTGTTTTCAGTTGTTGCTGTGAGGAGGGCTTTTACATCCTTCTGTACTGCCTGATCTTCTTCGAGATGATCTCTTGAGGTAGGCCATAACACATGGGATATCAGCCGCAGGCGTCATTTCCTACTAATTACTTAACAGTTGACCCTGGGACCTCCTCCTAGCATTACCAAATGGTGTCTGTATGGCACGTATAAAAGGGGTAGGTCCCAGGTACTCCTCAATTCTATTCAACTGTGTTCTGCATGCAGCAAGTCCTCTTTCGAAGCTCTGCTTACTAGTCGTTGATGAAGAGTTCTACCAACCAAACATTCATTCCAAATGGGTTCATCTACTGATGTCTTCAGATCCCTTGTTCCGAAAGTGTACCTGTGGTCACAGAATCTCTACAGAGGACCTCCACAACGTCCGTGTTCGGTGCCTTGGTCCTGAACACGACACCTGGGATTGTATCTTCTGCAAGTGGTTCAACAAGGCCACGAACCGTTGGAGGCTTCAGCAGTTCATGAGTTCCTCATAGAGCAAAAGGTTGCCCTTCTGGTGCAGCAACAATGCTCCAAACCCAGGGAGTCTTCATCCTCCTCGGGGTCTCACTGCTCTGCGGGTGAGCCCTCCTTGTCGATGGGACAGTGTCCTGGTAAGAAACATGCCAGCAAAACAGGAAGATTTCTTTAAGGCCTTACTGCCCTTTTGTCTCTTTCAGAGAGTACTACTCAAACTGGTCCGAGACTGGGCATCTACGATTCTGATAGCACTGTTCTGGCAAAGACAGATTTGGTTCCCTCTGCTTCTACAGCTCTTAGAACTGGATCCCCTATCTCTGCTGATTTTTGCTGGGCTCTGTTGTCCCAGGCGCAAGGCTGCCTGCTACACGCAGACCGTCACTCGCTCCATCTGCACGCCTGGCTCCTGAGGACATAGCCTCTCGCGCTTCAGGGTGTCCCCAAAGGTGGCAGAAGTTCTCTGGGCTGTCAGGAAACGGTCTACGTGGTCTTCTGTTCTGTTCTGTTCCTTGAAGTGGAAGCGCTTCTCCATTTGGGCATCTGCACAGGACTTCGACTCTTATAAGTGTTCCCCTCAGAGCATCTTAGACTATTTCGCTCTCCTTGTCGGAGGGTGGATTGAAATATTCCTCTGTAAAAGTCCGCTTTTTGGCCATTGCCGCATTCCATTTACCTGTGGCAACAAACCATTGTCCCAGTTACCTTTGATCAGAACCTTTTTAAAAGGCATTCTGCACTTTCAACCCCTATCTGGGATCCAGTCCCTGTGTGGGATTTGAATTTTATGCTTAAAAAATTGACTGAGTCCTTTGAGTCCACTGAATCCAGCAAGCTCAGTTATCTTTTTTGGAAAACTATATTCTTAGTTGCCATTACGTCGGGTAGACATATTTCAAGAGTTACAGGCACTATTGTGCAAACCTCCCTAACTGCAATTTCATAACGATAGTGTGACTTTATGCACCAACCCGTCGTTTTTTGCCAAAGGTTGTTTCTGAATTTACTTTAAATCAGGCTATCCACTTACCAGTGTACAATGTGGAGCCTGCGAATCAAGGGGAATCCCTGCTTCATACTCTCGATGTGCATATATTTTCTACGCACCTCACAGTTGCGAGAAACTGAGCAACTTTTTGTTTCTTTTGCTCCTGGAAATCGGGGCATTCAGGTTTCAAAGCAGTGCTTGTCCACATGTTGTCCAACTGCGTTTCGTTTATACAAAATATGACAAAACTCTCAGGGGTTGTAAAACTCCATTCTACCAGAGGCATGGCTGCCTCCATGGTGTGTTTCCGGGGTGTGTTTCGCTTAGAAATAAAGCGGTCACCACATGGTCGCTCATACATTCACGATACATTAGTTTAGATTTAAGTTCAAGAAGTGAACTGCTTTTGGACGGACCGTTTTACAAGGCCTCCTGCCCCAAGTCCTGATAGTTTGTTTCCTCCTCCCCTGGCATAACTGCTTGGGAATCTTCCCATGTGTTATGACCTGCTGCAAGAGATTGTCTCGAAGATAGTACAGTTGCATAAGAACTTGCCATAACGGCAGATCTTCGAGATTATCTCTTGCAGCAGGTCATGCAGCCCCAACCCCCGCTGTTACTTCAGAAGAGTTCCTCCGTCCTGTCCTTTTACGACTCCACGAGCTGCAGCATTATTTCCTCCTTGGTTCCCATCAGAGGCCTGAAAAATGGTTTCTCATTTGGTCGCTGTGATGGAAAAGAACTGAGTAATGGCTGGGACCTCCCCCTTTTTTACATGTTATACAAATAAGACGTGGTAATGTTTTTGTGAGGAGGTCTCAGGGTCGACTGCTGAACAGTCATCCGGAGGAAATGACGCCTGCAGCTGACAGCCCGTGTGTAATGACCTGCTGCAAGAGATGATCTCGAAGATCTACTGTTGCGGTAAGTTCTTACACCACTGTACTTTTGGTTTTGTTCAGAGAGTAGCATTTTTCAAAATTAAAGGGACACTTATCAGCTGTTTGGCTGATGTTTTAATGTCTGCTAAAACAATATCTGCAGCCGTATCAGTTAATGCCCCCATATAAAGTGGCATCAGTACAAAAAAAATAATTTCCCTTTCATTTACTTTTTTTGTGTAGTTCAGCATAAACTCTAGTGGACCTGAACCACTTGGGAAGTCACGTGCATGACCATTGTGGTGCTGAAGCACCTGACAACTCATCAGTTGATGAGTTTTACTAAAGCGCAGAGAGTCAACAATATGTGCTGATGGTAGCAAGTGTCCTGAGTGCCAGAAAGTTACTAATTTATCCAAATGAGCCCTGCAACATAATTAATTTTAACTTTGAAATGTAAAGCTGTGACTCCAGGCATGCGCAGGCACTGATGCAAATGCCCGGACTCCCGGAGTCAGTTTCACATTTCAAAGTTAAAACTATTGAAGTCAGACTTGTCAGTGGACGAGGTTTCAGATGTCTGAGTGCCACATTGGTCATGCACATGCATTCTGGAGTGGTATTGTATGTTGGGTTAGGGAAACAGAAGAAAGTAGGGAAAATCTGTTTTGTTTTATTTTGATGGCATTTTACATGGGGAGCCTAAGCAACATGGCTGTAGACAGTGCCACTTTTAAGCAAGCTGTCAGGAGATCCACGGTATTGAACCTGTGCTTTTGTCACAGTTGTAGAAGTGCTAGTGTCACCGGGGAGACCTACAGCAGCTCAGTACAAAAGCTGTCGAGTTTATCCCCAACAGCATAACTCTTAGACAGAGAGTTATAATTTCAACTTTGCTAATTTTCTGTTATCTCACTCTAAAATCAGTCTAAAGGCCATCATAATGGAAAGGTAGTTGGCTAGAATCATTGTAGAAAGAACACATCTCACAGTGCTCATTGTTTTTAAACAGACCACTGGCCTGATGTTTAGTTTGTCCTTTTGCGCGGAAGTGATGTGTTGTAAAATAGTCTGTGTAACTAGAGAGAATAACTGACGGTGCTGTCTCTGTGCTACCCATCAGGTTCCATTAACTGATTGTGAATGGTGTGGATCAGAGCCTTGACTGTCTCTTTAAGACCAGCTCAATTTTTTGCAGAGTTTATGGTAGAAGTTATAGACACCCATTAAAGGGACATTGTCAGTCCTTTACTTAACATTTTTTTTTTTTTCGGATCTTGGAAACCTGCCTTCTCTCACTGCACCAGTTCCTTTTGTCATTATATGTGTATCCGCATAGTGGTTTCCATAAAAATAATTTGTTTTTAGGAATTTTAATAAATGGCGAAAACTCTGCTGGTCAGCTCAGATTGTTCATGCCTGATGCCAAAGCGTGGTCCCAGTTGTAAATGGCACCGGGGCTCGTGTGCCGACTATTGTACCAGAGTTCCGCTAAATACATTTTCTAGTACTACGAAGAAAGCTGAACTTTGAAACGTCCTTATTTCTTGGAAACGGGCTAAAAAGTATTGAAACGCTGTCTGAAAGTGGAGCCGCGATACTGGGCAAGTGCGTGCCAAGTATCATGGCTTGACTTTTAGATCGTGATTTGACTACTTTAAAATCCCAGGACTCCCTCACTGTGCTTGACAACTGCAGTAAGCCTGGTAGGTTTAGTCGTCCCGGAGCGTGTGGAATTTTATGTAAATGACAGAAAGTGGAATGCAAATCACATCTCTGCCTCGTGGATATGTTGTGTTCCACAGCCTAATGTCAAATTTATTTCTCCACCTGAGCTATCAAGTCGGCCTGAGGAGCTCTCTTCAGCAGCTTTGCTTGAAAATTTTTCTTTTTTAAAAAAATAAGTATAGTTTTGCTTACTTCTTCTTTGCCTCATAGGTTGTTTTTGTCATAATTTTGGTGAGTTTCTGCAGTACCTCAGCGGTTCCCTGGAACTGGAGAAATCTCCCATTCTGTTTTAGTGCGTTTTGTCAAACTGCTCTATTGATAGATATATATATTTTTTTTTAGTCGTTTTGCTCAGTTTTTTTCTTTCTATATTTTGCCCATTTGGGGTACTTGTTCTCCTTGTTTTCGCTTTAGTTCCACTGTTTCGGGGAACTGAGATGTTTTACTGTTCTGTGTGGAAACTTGAAAGAAAGACTCTTTGAATCACGGTTGCAACTGCACTGAGTTTTAGCTATTCCTTTTTTTTTTTCCCCCTCAAAACTGTTCTGAGTGATTGGCATGTCGGACGGAAAAAGAGACCCACAGGCTTCAAATATTGTTTAAAGTGTTTAAATCTTTTGGCCAGGCAGACAGCTACGCCTTGCGTCTAAGGTGCCTAGGTTCCAGTCATATTTTTTTGAATTGTGAACTCTGCAGCAAGTTTTACCCCAAAATTCTTAAAGGGTCAGAACGCTGCAGGATATTATGGCCTCTCAGTTTGCCTCTGTCACCTAAGCATTCTGAAGAGGGTTCTTCTTGTAATAAACTCTGGGAAAGAACCTCTAAAGAATCATCTGACAGGATTCCCAAACAGGGGAGTTCAGACCATGCCAAGCACAAGAGACCTTCGACCAGGTTCTGGAATCAGTTCCTGCTTTTAAAAAAAAAAAAAAAAAAAAATACTGCCCACCCCGCTGAAGAAGCAAAGAATCCATCATTGGACAAAGCAAAATGCCCTCTGTAGAGGACATGACTAAAGCTTGCCAATTTTTCCAGGCATTGCAAGCCAGGTGAACCCTAATGGGGTTACCGGTTCCTCCTCAGCCGCCTGCCCCCCCACCCCAGTTACAGGGGAGCATGGAGATGATTTCTGTTATGAGTAAGCGGTAGAGGAAGGGGAACACATTGAGCCTGACTGTTCCTCTGATTAGGAGTTTGGTTCCTGACCCCGGGATCCGGAGGACTTATTACGCAATGCTTTTGTGAAGCATATGGTAAACATCCTCGCAACTTGGGAGTCTGGGGAGGACGAGGAAGAGGCCAACTTTTTGGATATGACTGGGTTAACCCCTACTAAGAGGTAAATTTTACCTATTCATACATCCCTTAAGAAACCAGTAAAATTCTACAAACTCCTACTTAGACTCGGGATTGACAACAAAATTGAGAAGTATCAGCTGGATAAACATGATGCTGAGTACCTCCTACACACACCCAGATCATGAAGGTGTGGTCCAGGCAGCTGCCTGTGACAAATCAAAGGTTCCCCCGCCACTCATTCTCCGGGTAAGGTTTCCAGGAAACTGGACAGTATTTTTTGGGGGGGCTGTACACCTCTGCGTCCTTGCTGCTGAGACAGGTCATGTATGTGGCTTATATGGCTTAGTATCAGAAAGCTGTCTGGAATTCTATGCTAGTCATGAGTGACAGGGCCATGGTGACCTGGCACAAGATTGGGCAGATGCAGCTAAAACTGCCCTGGATGTGACTAAATATCCGTTTCACCTGGCAGTGGATGCTGCTGACACTGCCTCTAGGGTGATGGCCCATGCCGTCTTCCCTAAGATGGTTTGCCTGGTTAAGGACCACTAACTTGTCACAGGATACCCAGGCAAAAGCTATGGATTTCTCCTGTGAGAAAAATTCCCTATTTGGTGACAAGACAGAGGCATACATGAAAAAGGTGGAAGAGTACAAAACCACCTACAAAAGCAACTCTGACAAGGAAAAGGCCTCTACTTCCTACAGGCCTCAGAAGGGGAGGTCCAGGTCTCTTTACCCCATGCCCTATGATTACTCTTAGATGAGCGGTTACTTTAGGGGCCAGGGCAGAAGAGCTTCTAGGTAGGCTGACCACACATCAGTTTCTACGACTCTGTCCAAGTGGAACCCCTGATGTCCAGGTTGCCCACCCGTTGCTAGTAGGGGGAAGGCTGGCTCACTTTTTCCAGGACTGGAAAAACATCACTATAGACAAGTGGGTCTTGGAAGTATAGTGAGACAAGGTCTCACTCTGCAGTTCAAACAAATTCCCCAGGCTACATGGCCACAGACATTTTCATCATCCTTCCCCCATCTGAAAGAATTCTGTTGGAGCTGTAGGTCAAAAAGCTTCTGTAGGCAAACTTAGCAGGAAGTGTTGTTGTTCTTCCCTTTCCAGTGTGGGGGGGGGGTGTGGAGGTCTTTATTCAAGGTACTTCCTCACACACAAGAAAAATGAGGAGTGGCGACCCATTCTGGACCTCGGATTTTTGAGTAAACACCTGAAGAAAGACTAGTTCGAGATGGTCACCCTGTGTACAGCGATACCATTCCTTCAGCAGGGAGACTGGCTGGGATCCCTGGTCCTGAAAGACACACTTTCACATCCCAAATGGGTCCAGTAACAGAAATTACCCAAGGTTCAGGCTACCTTCTGGTCACTGCCAGTTCACAACTCTGCCCTTTGGTCTCACAACTGCTCCCAGGGTGTTCATAAAGTGCTTGACCATAGTGGTAGCACATCTAAGGAGGAATGTTTTTTTCCCTACCTGGACGACTGGCTGGTTGCAGGGAAATCCCATCAGCAGGTCAAGGAATCTCTCGGGTTAACCCAGCATCTCCAGGGTGCTCAGTTTTCTCATAAATGTGCAGAAGTCCCAGACAGAACCAGTACAGGTACTGGAGTTCATAGGAACATGATTGGATGCCCTTCAGGGCAAGGCATTTCTGCTTCAGGAAAGGGTGGTAAGCCTTCTGGATCAGGCAAACTCCCTTTGTCCTTGGCTAAGCCAGGCCAGCAAGGCACTTCATTCAACTTCTGGGGAATATACCACAGCTGTGGTATCAAGGACCAGATTTCGGATGATGGACATTCGGTATCACTTGAGGGCCCATTGGTCCCAACGATGACACCCTCTGTCAAGGCTAGTACCTGTGACAAAAACTCTGCTACAAGTTTTGGACTGGTAGAAAGAGTGGGCCAACCTCCTAGAAAGGGTGTGTGACAGGGTGACCCCTGTGTTTCGGTTAAATTTTGGTAGTAGACTGAGGTTGTGTGTTGTTCTCTTTCACCCCCCCCCCCCCGGATTATATCCAAAGGCCTAGAAGCCTTGCAAAATGCTGGCGTGCTGTAACAAATGCACCTTTAGGTCATTGGTTTTTAAAAAAAAAAAAAAAAAAAAAAAAATGCCAGTACATTTTAAATGTGCAGAAATTCATAATGTTTTATAAAATAAAACTGCATTCTGTTTATGGCTTGATTTAAAAAAAAAAAAAAAAAAAAAAAAAAAAAAAAAAAAATTGAAATAAGGTGCATATATGGCATTAAATGCCAAAGATATTAGTTTAGTTTATTAGTCTAGGAATTAATACCTTTGAGCCAGGGCTCTTTTACAAAGGTTCCACGTCACAAAGAACATTTAACAAAGCGCGATACACATTACAGGTAAAACCAGACGGGAAAGTTGCATCATAAATTTGCTATTAACAGTGTAAGGCAGTAACATTTTTAAGTTTCATAGAAAAACAAGCTATAACAGGTTCAAACGAGTAGACAATTTCGAGGTTAAGGAAACTTCCAGGGAGAGGGTGATCATTAGGCACCAAAAGGAGGCTAGAGAGGAGGGAAAGGTGGTGAGCGGGAGAGTAAGAGAGAGGGGACAGGAAAAAAGGGGGGGGGAGTGAGTTTGGGTGGGAGACAGGAAGTAGTAGAGGTACCAGAGGGTTCATATAAAGTGTGTTTAAAGATATGTAAGGTGCTGGTTGAATCAATAAAGTGCAATAGTGCATTAAGAGTTGTATAAAATGGATAAGGTGCATTTTAAGAAGTAAAGTGCATGAGAACATGCAATGTGCATTTAATGCTTAGAAAGATTAATAAAGTGCTGCATTGCATAAATAACAGTGAATGAATACTGTATTGCTGTAGGAGTTAGGAAGGGGTATAGCTGCTCGGAGAGCAGTAAATAATGGACTACAACTGAGCAGCAACTATGCAATGTTTGTCTTTATGCCGCTGTGCTGTAGCCTGCATCGAAGCAGGAAATTATTGAACTGATCGGCTTTTGTTTTTCATGCTGCTGCTCGTACACACACACACACACACACACACACACACACACACACACACACCCTTCCTCGAAACTCCTAAAATGTTTTAAAAGACTCCTGGCTGTTGGCAAAGTAGTGATATAATTATGTTGGCCAGCCAAGCCGTGGAGAGGATAGGGGATTTTGGGCAGCTGGTCCAGTCTGCTGCGACCAAAGAAGGAAATTCTGATTTGTTTCAGGATTACCAAGGAGCGGCAGACTATTTCCTTTGCACATGCTGCCGCTCCGTGGCTTTCTGTAAATTCCACCGAACGCCTCCTGAGAGAGAAAAATAAAACCCTGCAGGGTCTAACATTTTAAAAAGAGAGAGCAGTAGAATTGGAAAGAGGAGGAGCGCACTCTCTCATCACTCACGCTGTCTCTCACCGAACTGCTGTCGCAGTTCAAAGCGGGGCAGCAGTTACTTTCCCTTTCAGCCGGCCCATTTCCCAGAGTGGTCTGTACACTCAGGTTATGCGAGTGCATAAAAGAATAAAGGGACATGCTGTCTGTACTAAAAACATACAAACTGAAGCCCGCGGAGAGGAGTATAAAAAGGGGCTTACCAAATTGATATGGAGCCCCAAAGCAGAGAGGCTAGATAATGACTTTTTCTGGCAGTCTGCCACTGTACTGCAGCCTGGAAGGGAAATGATTTAAAGGGACAGGAACGTCCTTGTGTATTGAAATACAGGTGTGGTAGCCCTCAGAATGAGAGGACTGTAAGGTAAATAAATAATAAAGAAATAAATTTAAGACTAAAAGACGCTATAGGTCTCTAAAGGTGCCCCATAATGTCCCATTATGTATAGAGCCCTGAAATATGAATTAAAGGGCTAGTATTCTTCTAACACACAAATACAGCATCTGTATAAATGTTTTCACTTAAAATTGCGTATATATGAAATACGTACTGTCCTGTTGGCAAGACCTCAGGAATGGGCATTTTCTGTCTGGGGAAAGCGGCCCCTAGAGGGCTGTATTTATGCCTTGTGAGTTAAAACCTCATTATGTAAAAGAGGAGGAGCTAATCGTAGTTAAGGTTAATTACCTATTCAGAGCCTATTTTTCAGCCTATGGATGTGTTATAAATACTGGAATTATGGAATAGGTTGGCTAAATAAACAAATGCTTGGAAACAACCTTTTATGTTTTGTATAGGTGCAGGTTGTTAGCCTGGGATATAGTAATTGGAAAATAGACATCACATGACTGTGATGTCACCCTGGGAAAAGTGTATAAAAGCTGCCACTAGGGCTAGTTGTATAGGGAGTAGGAGACTGACGCAGGACAGTGAGAGACCTTATAGTGGTGTGTGCTCACATTAGTCGATCACAGGCTAGGCTGGAAAAAGCTTTGGGACTCTGCTGAGGTGAAGCAGTGGTCTTTTTGAGTGATTGAAACTAACTTTTATTTCATTATGTTTTCTTTGATTTCTGTATATATTATTCTGTGTGCAAAATAAAGTGACAGATGCTGTCAGGCATTTTTTGTGTGCTGAATTGGTTGTCTGCCTGTTGATGTTATCCTTAATACCCACAGCCGTCCACAGGGTGTCCTTTCAGATGCAGGCCCCAGCCATTGTTTTGACGACAGATGCTTCCCTTCTGGGTTGGGGAGCCCACCTGGACAACTTAACAGTAAGCGGAGTGTGGTCTTCTCAGGAGTCCAGGGAGTATATCCACTTCCTAGAGCTAAGGGCAGACTTCTCCCCCTACAGTTGTTTGCCCCCCACATAAAGGGTCAGCCTGTCCTGGTTAGGAAAGACAACACTACTACCATGTTCTACAACAAGAAACTGAGGCAGAAGATCCTCAAAGCTATGCACAGAAGCTATGAAGCTCTGGCCTACACTGTGGAAGTACAGCTGTCGGCAATTCATCTACCAGGAAAAGACAATGTCCTGGCAAATTCTTTCAGCAGGATAAGCAAGGACCATCATGAATGGTCTCTGAACAAGCTGGTGTTGCCACAGTCTTTCGAAGATGGGGCACACCAGAAATAGACCTACTCGTTTCCAAAGACGACTGTCAGCTTCTTTTCTTTTGTTGCAGGCCTCTTGTCGGGCGAGTCCCAAAGGACACCCTAGTCCTAGACTGGTCAGGAGGTTCCTGTATGACTCCCCCGCCCCAAATTCCTCTTCTGCTTCGAGTCCTCCTGAAGCTGAGGATTCGGCGTGCAACCATGATACTGGTTGCACTAGACTGGGTCAGACAACCTTGGTACTCCCTGCTCCTGACCTTTTCCACCAGACAGCCCATCTGCCTTCCCTCGACACAGTCTACTAACTATGTCTCGGGCAGCGTAAGCCTTCCGAACCTCGGGTCACTGGGCCTCAATGCTTGGTTCTTGAGGATTTAGAATATTATGATTTTCAGTTTTCAGAGGAAGCCCTCAAAGTTCTGAGTTTCCAAGAAGCCCTCTACCAGGTAGACCTTGCTTCCAAATGAAACTGGCTTTCTTTGCTCCTAAGCAGCTCAGCCCTCTGCAGGCAGATCTGACCATGCTTCTGGAGTACATGGTGCACTTACAGGCTCTGGACCTCAGACCTTCTACCCTTAGGGTGCACTTGGCAGAGATTTCTTCCTGTGTTTCAGCAGGCAGTGAGAGAACTGTGGCTTCACATCCCATTTTCAAAAGCCTGCTGAATCTGTATCCCTCTGTTGGGGAACCAGCTCCCCCATGAGATTTGAACCTGTGCATAGCCAAGCTCGTGGAACCTCCTATTGAGCCTATGGCCACGGTAGACTTGAAGTATCTCACTTAAAAGACAGTTTTCATAGTGGCTATAACTTCTGCCAGTATTGTGTGCGAGCTGCAAGCTTTTAGCACTGACTTTAACTACATTATATTCCAAAGGGATAAGGTAGGCCTGAGGACTAACAGGAAATTTCTTCCCAATGGTGGTGTCAGGCCATCGCTCTCGCAATGTTCTTCATGGTAGTCCTGGTGAGCAGATGCTGCACAGTCTGGATGTTGAGGTCACTTTAACATGATCTGGATCTCACTAAGGACCTCAGATCCTCCCACTCCAGGGTTTTAAATAAGTATTTTCAATTGATTAGCACTTTCTCGCAGAAGTGCTACTCAATGTAGCAAGGGGATCGAACCGATTAGCAAAGTGGAAAAAGTTGTCATATTTACATGACACAATGTGCATTGTTTTTTTTGTTTGTTTTTTTTTTCTCAATTGATAAACACACTTATCCTTTTGTGTGGAGCATAAGGTAAAACAAATAATTCCTCACAGTTGGGAGTGTACACCAGCAGTTTACCTCTCTGGTTCAGAAAGCCGCAGGCAGCCACTTTTGCTGGCTTGCTGGTGAAACACCACTGGCAACCCACCCTGTAATTAAAATAAACAGTGGAGGATATGCCTGACCTTGGAGTTCTGCATCTAAAGACTGCTCTAATACTTTGACACACTTTAGTACATTTCCTTGAAAAAACATACTTACTTGAGGGCGCCAAACCAGTTGCCAAGGTCTCTGCTGCGGGAGGAGTCAGCGTCCTAAGGTTGTTAGCACCTGATTAAGCAGAAATATTGGAATGCTGAAGGCTAGGCTCCACAAACGTTAAAACTACCTCCCCATACCAAAAAAAAAGCATAAATGTCATATCGTCCCCAGTTGACCCCTCCACCCCAGGTTGCTGGTCACTGGGTCCACAGTTACTGGACACCTAATTATAAGCCCAGGCATAGCGTGTCCCTGATTGGGGGGGGGACCAGTGGGCATTGCCGTAGTGGGCTGTGTGCAAAATTTCTCCCTCGTGGTGGCAAGAAGGCCAATAGGACTCCCAGGTGGCCCACTTGTGAATGAATTATACCCCGGCAGTTGAGGATCCATAAGTCCAACAAGGCTACATCATTTTGCTGATTGATATAAAAAAAAAAAAAAAAATTTGTGCCAATTCCTTGCTGACACTAAGGGCACAGAATGGATCATGAGCAGTGCCCAGACTTGCCCCTGATATTGTTGGGTGGCCAACAGTTTGTCTCCAGGCAGAGAGTTAGAGGGGGTGGGTACGTAGTCTTGTCTGTACAAATCCCCCCCCCCCCCACATGTCATGTCTGAGAGGCCAGGAACAACAGTAGCAGCAGCCCAAGATTAGCTTTCAGACAGCGGGCACAGAAAGATTTCTCTCACAGAACCCCCTCAATGTGGCAGGGCCTGAGAACTTTGCAGTTCTGTCTCATGGCAGGCCACTACTTGTTGCCCCCTTCCCCATACACTGTTCTGGCTGGTCTGAAGACAGGGGATCTGTCAGCTTCGGACTGCACAGGACTTGCAACTGTTCTGGCTGCTAATGTCCATCCCCTGTTACACAGGCATCGTACATGAGTAGGCATCCAGTTGTCACACTGAGTGGCTCCAGAACCAAACTGAGCACTACCTCCGAAGCACCCCCTGCCCCCAAACTCGTGCAGGGAACTACGGTCAGAAAAGACACTGGGGGAGCAGGGTGCATTTGCTTGCAGCAATTTCGCCATGAAACATCCATTGCGTAACAGTGGCAGCCAGGCAAGGGGACAGTCTGCTGAGGAATCATTCAGATCTGGATCAGATCTCATGATGGCGGGCCGGTGGCAGCAGTGACAATGAATAAGACCCTGGAGCTCTCCTGTCCTGTCTTGCCAGCTTCCATTTCCAGTTGTAACAGTCACTGCAAGCATGTGGGCTGAGAGCATCAACAAAGGAAATTTATTTATTTGCTTTTGGTAATGGGGTGGGTGCACTAGACATAGAGATGCCTGTTTTCAGGCACGACCCGGGAGTATACAAGTGAAAATACATGAGCAGTACAATGTTACACAGCACAAGGGAGAGGTAGACAATAAGATAATCAGCGATACAAACAGTATTGGCAAGTAGATTGTTTTACAGTGTTCAACAAATATAGTTAGTGCAGCTGGAAAAGTAAAACTAAACAAAACACGTATAAAATAGGTCTATGTTAGAACGATCAGGAAGGTCCAGACCAACAATAAGTGCCATCATATGACGCAGGGCTATGAGAGAGGAAAGATGAGGTGGGAGACGGGGAAAAAGGGGGGTAAGAGGGAACAAGGCAAGTGTAGGAGAGAGCAGGGTAGAAGGTGGAAAGGAGTGTAGTGGGCTATGATGGTTGGAAGCATGTACAGGAGTTTGAAGCCAGTAGATACTCATCCCCTTGGAAAGAAGGAACAGAGCACAGAAGCCGAGGCAGCCATGGGGTTGGGGGGACACTGCAAGAAAGCCGAAGTCCCAAAGCTGAAGTTGCTGCGTGCTGATATACAGCTAATATTCTTCAGGTGAAGCTACCTCTGGCTGGAAACCGCAATACTTGAACGTAGGATTTGCAAGAAAGCGAGTTGTGCCCGCAACAGAGGGAGGTGAACCTTACAGTTGTCTTTGGTTTGTAGCAGATATTTTGCAGGTGGAGGCTACTTCTAACTGAAAGGTGAAATAAGGAACTTAGAATTATCAGGAAAAGACAGTCTTTCAAGCAACAGAGGGAGGTGGATGTAGCTTTACTTTTGTTATAATTCTTAAGATTTTCAGTGCAGAAAGAGTTTAAAGCACAGCTGACTTATTTTGGGGCTGTTTGCTTTCAGAGCACAAACCACCAGGCTGTTTTGGGGCTGGGGAGGTTTACCTGTGTCTGACTTGGATGTCTGGATTTTTCTCAGTTTGATTAGCAGGGTATTTTCTCTGTCAAATTGTTGTGTAGGGCATCTTGCTGACAGGAAGGCACTCATCGCAGCTGTGGGTCAGAGCTTTTAGCTGATTGTTTCATGAGGGCACAGTTTAGGCCCAACCCCTGCCCACCCTCACCCCACCCACCCCTGGAAATAGTTCCTTTATACCTGGTGTTCTGACATCATTTTCTCAAGAGTGCAAGGTGCATATCGCTGTCAAATCCTCTCTAGCACACTGCACTGACAATATAAGCATACACATTGTATGATGTATATATATTTCTATATAACAAACCAATCACACACACACACACACACACACACACACACACACACACACACACACACACACACACAAAAAGTAGATAAGTATGTGGGGAGTAGTGCAATGTAATGGCTGTGTGGCAGCAGTCTTCTGGGAGTCTTTCTGGAGGCTGAGATGCTGCCCTATTTGCAGACAACTCTCTGCCCTGAAGGAGGAAGTTGCCCGTCTTCAGGCCACACTGGACAGTAGTAAGGGAACCTTCCCCCAGGCCACACTAGTCAATAGGAAGGGAACCTCCCCCATCCAGGGAGCACCAGAGCCACCACCACTACCTCAGAGGTTGCGAAGAAAGCACAGCAGTTGGACCACAGTGGTCTCAGGGAGGGTGAGGATGGTGGAACAGAGGCACACCCAGTCAGTTGTTCCACTCCACAATCCATACACCATTCTGGGGGAGCATAGCTCCCCTATGGATGCACCCGCAGAGGAGACTAAGGAGGCTGAGGACAACTGTCACAAGGGAGGCCCACAGGAAGGAGGCAGAGGACACCACAGGGAAAGAAACAGCTCCTGGTGGGGGACTCAATTATTAGGGGGATAGAACTGGGGGAGCAGGGAAAACTGAAGTAAGGTGCCTGCCTGGTGCCATGGCTTGGAGGGACAGGAAGAGCATCCTCAGGATCACGAGAACAGCTGCACGGGAGTCTGAGCTGGACGTCATTGTCCACCTAGGGACAAATGACTTGGTTCATCATGAGATTAGAGCAGTGCAGGAGGACTTTGTAGAGTTGGGGAGGGGCCTAAGACAAGTAGCACACACAGTATCCTTCTCAGAGGTGCTGCCTGTCAGTGGCATGGGTGAGGTGAGGGTACTTTGCACCATGCAGTTTAATGAATGGTTGAAAAAATGGTGTGGAGCACAGGGGTTTGGCCTCATTGGGGACTGGGGTTCCACCTGGAGAGACACCAGCCCATTCTGGCAGGATGGTCTGCATCTGTCCAGGAAGTGAACAAGTCTATTGAGCAGTCGGTTTAAATGCTTCATTGGCAAGCTTTTAGACTAGTCAAGGGGGGGAGGCACTGATAAGCAGCAGGAAAATCCCAGCTTCTCCCTACAAAACAGGGTACTAAATGAGAAAAAGACCAAGTTAGAAAGGTCAGTGGAGGATTCTGCAACAGAAGGTAAAGCCATCAAAAAATGGAGAGCAATGAGTACCAATGCCCGTAGTCTGAGTAACAAGCTTCCTGAATTAGTGGCCTTGATGGAGGAGGAACATCTGGATATCGTGGCAGTCACAGAAACATGGTACACACAACCATGACTGGGACGTAAACATACCAGGATACACTATCTACAGGAGGGACAGGGAGGGTAAAAGAGGAGGAGGAGTAGCTCTTTACATAAGGGAAGGAATCAAAGCAACAGAACAAAAGGGTAAACAGGGAGGAGAAGAAGCACTGTGGGTAAATTTTGAGACAGGCAATGGCACCACAACCCGCACAGGGGTTGTATACAGACCCCCTTCTCAGGGGGAGGAAATGGACAAGGAAATGATAGAAAGTATACTTAGAATGGCAGAAAAAGGGGAGATATTGCTGATGGGTGATCTGAATATGCCAGATGTTAACTGGAGTGCAGTTGCAGCAGCCACTTTGAAGAGTGGGGTTATTCTAGATGCCCTACAGGGGGCATGCCTTAGACAACTAGTATTGGAGCCCACTCGAGAGGGAGCAATCTTAGACCTGGTTCTCTCAAATGGAGATGGAGAGAGGATCACAGATGTAGAAGTGGTAGCCATCTGGGAACTAGCGACCATCGAACAGTATGGTTCACAAACACAGCAATAGAGTTGAGCCATACAAAGGCAAAAGTACTGGACTTTAGGAGGGCTGACTTTGCCAAAATGGGTGAGTGCCTAAGAAATGCACTAGCAAATGGGCAGGAAGGAGGGGTGGAAGAACAATGGGGAATAATAAAAACTGTCATTACAGAAGTAACGAGCCTTTGTGTGAAACAAATAAACAAAACGATGTAAGAAACCACTGTGGTTCTCAAAGGAAGTGGCAGTGAAGGTTCAGAGAAAGAAAGCATTCAGGAAGTACAGGAATCACAGAAGGGCAGGACAGAGAACTGTATCAGTTAAAGCAAAAGGAAGCTGGGAAGGCAGTCAGAACAGCAAAGGCCCAAACCGAGGAAAAGATAGCCAACTCTGTTAAGAAGGATAAAACCTTTATAGGTACATCAGGAGAAGGAAGACCGAGGAGGGAGGGATAGTGAGGCTTAATAAAGGGAGGGAGGGTGGGCAGAGGGTGACTGTGAAAAGGCAGAGATACTAAACAAATATTTTTGGTCAGTATTTACAAATGAAGAGGGGGAGGTACCTAAAACAAACAGTAGAAACACTCTGGATACAGAAGTTGATACCAGCCCATTTACAGAAGAAAGGGTTCTGAAAGAACTCTTAAAACTGAAGGTGGACAAATCGGTGGGGCCTGATGGGATTCATCCCAGAATTCTAAAAGAACTAAGGGTAGAACTAGTGACACCACTGACTACCCTCTTTAACAAATCATGGGAGGATGGGGTGGTACCCGAGTACTGGAGGAGGGCAGATGTGATTCCCCTTCACAAAAGTGGGAGCAAGGCAGAAGCAGGAGACTACAGACCTGTTAGTTTAACCTCAGTGATAGGGAAAATGATGGAATCACTTCTGAAGGAAAGAATTGTCTAGTATCTAGAGGCCAGAGGGGCACAGGACCCAAGACAGCATGGATTCACAGCGGGAAGGTCATGCCAGATGAATCTGATAGATTTCTTTGACTTGGTGACCAAAGTAGATCAGGGAGGGGCTGTGGACATGGCCTACCTAGACTTTAGCAAGGCATTTGACACAGTCCCACACAAAAGATTAATATACAAGTTAGCCAGCCTGGGAGTGGGTCCCAAGATGACAGCCTGGGTAAAGAATTGGCTGGAGAATAGGACACAGAGAGTAACAGTAAATGGAGTCCACTTAAAGAAAGCAAGGCTACTAGTGGGTACCGCAGGTTCAGTATTAGACCGGGTCCTCTGCAGTGTCTTTATGTTTACATTGCAGAGGGACTGGAAGGAAAAGCATGTCTCTTTGCAGATGACACAAGATTTGCAACAGAGTTGATGCACAAGGTGGGGTGGAAAGGACGAGAAGGGACTTGGCAAGGTTAGAGGAATGGTCAAATGTATGGCAGCTTAGATTCAATGCTAAGAAGTGCACGTAATGCACCTGGGAAACAAAACCCAGGGGCAGAGTACACAATGGGGGTGAGATACAACAACAAAAATGGAAAGAGACATGGGGTTGTCATATCAGATGACCTAAAGGTGGGCAAGCAGTGTGAGAGGGCAGCAAGGAGGACTGGGGGATACTGGGATGCATAGGAGAGGCATCACCAGTAGAAAACGGGAAGTTATTATCCCTCTGTACAGACAGCTGGTGAGACCCCATCTGGAGTACTGACGTGCAGTTCTGGAGACCAATCTCTGCAAAGACATAGACAGGATGGAAGCTGTCCAGAGGAGGGAACTAAAATGGTGCAGGGTCTGCACGGAAGACCTACAGAGACTTAAGGGCTTAATATGTATAGCCTCGAGGAAGGGGGACATGATAGAAACTTTCAAGTACCTCAAGGGAATCAACAAAGTCCAAGAGGGTAGCATCTATAGAAGGGGGCGGCTCAGAGGTAATTTAAGGAAGTATTTTTTCACAGATAGGGTTGTGGATGCATGGAACGGCCTTCCGGAGGAGGTTGTGGAGTCAAAAACTGGTGGAATTCGAGCATGCATGGGACAGTCAGGGCAATTCTAGGGGGTGGGGGTAGGAAGAAGTAGGCTGCTGGTTAACTAACTAGGATCTGCAGCTTATCCATTAGGTAGGGAAATGGGCAGACTGGGTGGGCCAAGCGGTCCTTATCTGCCGTCAAATTCTATGTTTCTATGAGTATTGACTCCTGCCGTTGCTGTTCTGCATGATTATATACTGGCTGACTTGGTTGTAGCCATCTTTTAAAACCTTAACTTTCTTGTGCTCCCAGGTCGTGCTTGTAACCAAGCTTCGGCTTAGTGTCTCGCCCCTGGTAAAAAGAAAAACTGCTGAATTTTTTTTCCTTGTTGGAGCCGGTAATCCATTCTGTTGTCCTCACTGCACCACGGGTTACTTTTTTTAGGCTTCTCCCTTACAGTTTTCTCTCTTCTGGAGTGCAGGATTCGGCAGTGACTTACTTTCTCAGGTGGGCAGAACTTAGGCTACATTGACTCCCATTTTGGAGTGATTGACATTACTGCAGCCAGAATTTGCCTGCTAAGCATGCGCGTCTGTGTGTGTGTGTGTGTGTGTGTGTGTGTGTGTGTGTAGAAATATATACACATACACACACACACATATGGTTTTAGATCATTGATTAGCAGTTTTTTCTTGGGACGATACTAGCTGTACAGAAAGTATTTATTTAGATTTTCTAGAAGTGCTGTTTGTTAAACACAGTGAGGCAAGAGCTATGCATTTTCACAAAGATTTAGCACTTATATGAGCAAAACGCTAATCAAATTTTAGAGTTAAGTAAATCCCTAGTGTGTGTGTGTGTGTGTGTGTGTGTGTGTGTATATATATATATATATACGTATACGTGTGTGTATATATTGGATCACACTTTTTTGTGATCCATTCCTCATTTTGACGCACATGACCAGCCAGTTTGCGTTGCAGACGGCATTGTGATACCCAGTTATTCAAACCCCTGCACTCACAACTGTTTCTCACATAGTGTGAAGTGGGAAAAGACAGGCCAGCAGCTAAGAGGACCATTGCCCACGGGATAGTCTCCTGCAACCAATTCTACTACGGTTACCAAATTGCCGCCTCAGGGCACACTCCAGTTGTGGCACTGTTTCCTCTGTGGCAGATGCAAGGGACATTCCCTTGCTAGAAATGTGTAAAGCAGCTGCCTGGAAAACTGTACACACCTTTACAAAGCACTGTTGCCTGGATGTACAGTACAGGAGAGATGCCAGGTTTGGCACCGCTGTCTTGCAGAGCTTTTTCCCCAAAAGGTTCTGTACCCAGTTTCCCAACTTTTCAGTCTGCAGTTGTCAAGCATAGTGAGGGATTCCTGGGGAATGCAGAAAAAATATTGCCATAGTAACATTGTCCCTTCTAGGGGATCCCTCACTATGCTTGAATCTCCCACCCTGCCTGTCCTTCCAGAACCTGGAAAAGGATCTACAGTGATCAGTTTGTTCAGTGTTCTTGCATTACTTGCTGTTCATTCACAGTAATTCTGTTTGTGTAACTTATTTATTTAGGAAATCGGAACTACTACCCTTTGAGTCATAGACTCGTTTTCAAAGGCTCCACGTCTGAATAAGACATTCATACAGTACATACATAGAATAAATGTGGGTGAGCAATCGGAGTATAAATACAATGAGCACAGGTTAATGCCTATACATTTGGTAGGTAAAACTGGGCAGAGCTATCAACATATTTATCTAATGAGCGGTTAAGACTTATACAATTGGTAGCTAAAGCAATGCATGATATGAGTTGGTAGTAAGCCGCCTCAGGGAGGCCTTGTCTTATACATAATACAGTGCATTCATAGTCCAGTGCAACTATATGGTAACCAAAGAGGTGAGGAGCCTGTAGGTTAGAAATAGTGAGGGCTCTCCACTGCCTGGCCAAGGATGGGTGCATGGCCTAGCGGCATGGTGCAGGACCCACAGGTTACCGGTTACATAGCATTGACGTGAGGAGAAGGATATGGGTCCTTAAGGCAGCTTTAAAAGGCCCTAGATTGGTGATTCATGTGACAGTTTTGACTGAGTTGTCTGCCATTGTTTGGCCTGCTTGGCCAGTCTTTCATCATTTTTTGAGATTCCTTGTGTGTTGGGGTTCTTTAGAGTAGGTTAGTAAAATTTGGAGCTATTGGTAATTGGCTCGAAATAAATCATGTTTAGGCTGTGGAACACAGCCTGTCCACGAGGCAGAGATTTGATTTGCATTCCACGTTCTGTCATTTACATAAAATTCCATGTGCTCTGGGGCAGCTAAACCTACCAGGTTTATTGCAGTCTTCAAGCATAGTGATGGATCCCCTGGAAGAAACAATATTACTATGTTAAGTAATTTTTTTCCTTTTAGCCCCCGTTTCCAAGATACACATATTGTGGCACAAGAGGGACTGATGATGTGAGTGAATTCACAATTCTGACTTACAAGTGAAAACGTAAGTAAAGAGCTGACTGTGTCCCTTTAAGAGTTCATCTGTTGTGTTCATGTACTGAATTGCAGTTGATTGCTTTACTGCAAGCTCCAACCTGTGAGCACTGCACTGAATCCCTAATAACACAGGATGCATCTCTCATCATCCTGGCAAGTACCCCATTCAATTCTCTAACATGGTAGGCGCCCTGCCAATTGCAAAACCACCAGTTTTTTTTTCTTCCAATCTTTACTATCCAGGGTGTCTTCCAAAGCATAATTTTATTCATTTTATAAATGTTTTCACCATTTGGAATAGAGATTGTCTGAAGGGAAATCCTGTTAACTGCAGGGAAATTTTCCATTGTCCTGATATAGATTGCCTCCTCTGTTACTGATGAATCAGTGCAGGACTCGCGTAGGACAGAGAAAAAAGTGATTACTAAAGAATTAACCAGTTTTGAATCCTTTAGACTCACAGATTGAGAAATAAAATGTGACTGTTGCTGCCTGCTTGTCGCTTCTGTAACTGATTCCCACCTTTGTGACAGTTGTATGTTGCAGTTCTAACAAACCAGGAAAATCTGTAAAAGGACATTCTGAATTTGTCCAATAAAGAGACACATGTTTGACTTGTCACTTAATTTTTTTCCCATTTGAATGATACCTCGTGCTACTGCTAGGTTGCAAGGACTGCTGTTAGACGCACTATTTTTTTTTTTTTCTGTGGATTATCTGTGAGGTTTGGAGAGTTAATGCGCTTACATTTCTTTAAAAAGACTTGTCAGCCTTGGCCCCTGCACCGGATATATAGGTGCCTTACCTCATGGGTCTGCTGTAATATGAAGCTTGCTGAAAAAAATCCATTTGTTAAAAAGTTGCAACGCTAGTAAAATTAGAAAAACGGATCCCAGGGACTTTCTGGTATTCGGGTGCCACCCATTTTTCTGCTCCTCTTGCACTTGCCACGTTATGACGCAGTTAGAGTGGGGACGCCCATTATAGTTCATGGCATCTTTCATATTTTTTAATATTATGGCCATTTGGTGATAAATGTGGGCATTGGTCACCAACGAGGCCCTTGTTAGTCGACCAGTGCCCACGTTTTATCACCAAATGACCATTGTAATATAAAAAAAAATCTGAAAGGTGCTTCCCATAGACTGTAATGGAGAGCGTCCCCACACTCTCTAGCATCGCATCATAATGTGGCACAATGCAGGGGTGGAGCTTGGGCGGCATCAGACACCAGGAAGTCTTTGGGACTTGTTTATTCTAATTTTACTACGAGTGTTACAACTTTTTACCAAATGGATTATTTTTCAGCAAACTCCATATTACAGGAAGTCCCACAAGGTAATTCACACTGGAGTTTGACAAAATTCAAGTACCTGGGCATGCGGTTCGACCACAGACTTTCTGTAGGGGATTATGTGGAAGAACTGGCAAAGAAACTGAAACCGAGACTTGGTCTGTTCTTTAAGATTAAGAACCTACTTATGCAAGAACCAAAGGTTAGGCTAGTCCAAACAACGTTCTTGCCTATCTTGGATTACATAGACTTTGATAGACAATGCCCTAATTCCACACTGTCTAAATTGGACACACTATCATCGGGTGATCAGATTCATCACGGGAGCACCATACCACACCCACCACTTCACACTTTGCCATTGTTGGCTGGCCCTCACTCAGCCTCGGATGCCACAAGACTGCAGTCCTTTGGACATACAGGGCCATACTCAGAAAACTCCCACAATACATTTCTAACTGCTTGCCTGTCTGTCCAGTGGGCTGCTATGTGCTGAGGAGTTTTTCCTATATTTCCCTGGTTGTCCTGAAGGTCAGGACATGCTTTGGTGCTGCAGCTATGTCATGCTCTTCCAGTAATTTGGAACAATATACAAAATACACTGAAACTTGTAAAACCAGTAAGCATGGCCTTCTTTAAGACATTGATCCATCGTAAGTTCTCTGAATTGTGATTGCCATACTTCAGTGCTCATCCACCGCGAATCCCGTAGGCTCTTCTCAGAAGGGCCATCCCTGCAGTAGCCCCTGTCTATCTCCCTTGGTAGTCATTCCGGGTTCCTCTTCATTAGTCCCTCCTGTTCCCCAGTCACCCCATCTTTCCAAAAATTGGCAAGAACAGGGGCACCATTGAAGATGGGGGGCAACTCAGGGTAATGTAAGGAAGTATTTTTTCACAGAGAGGTTGTGGATGCATGGAACGGCCTTCCGGAGGAGGTTGTGGAGTCAAAAACAGTGGTTGAATTCAAGCATGCATGGGACAGTCATAAGGCAATTCTAGGGGTTGGGGGTAGAAAGAAGTAGGCTACTGGTTAACTAGGATCTGCAGCTTATCCATTAGGTAGGGAAATGGGCAGACTGGGTGGGCCAAGCGGTCCTTATCTGCCATCAAATTCTATGTTCCTTCTCCAGTTGTCCCTGGGTCCTTCTCATCTTGCACTGTTCTATCACTTCATCATCCCTAGTCTCCTTACAATACCACGTTGCAAATGTAATTTGTTTATATTGTCTTGTATATCATTATCTTGTAAATTTTTGGAATTTGTCCCGAACAAGTAGATGTTGAGGATCACTTCACTTGCTTATTGTCACCTATGCCACCTGCTATTGTACTTCCTCTGATTTCCTTTTGTGTTGTATTTGCTGTTCTTGTTGACCAACCCAGGTCCACCTTGTAAATGAACCTGTCTCAGTGGTGTTTCGCCAGGTAAAATAAAGATGATTGATTGTAAGGCACCTATATATCGGGTGCAGGGGCTGCTCGTTTACCTCGGTGGGTCTCTTTAATCGCATACTCTTACACCCACTCATAAAACTTTTTTTTGTTTCTTTTAGAAACTTTCTACAATATGAGCAAGCTAGGCTCAGATCAGGCTCCTGTTCCGACCACTTTATATTTTATGTCCAGCTGTCCTGGAACCCCCTTTTTTCTTTTTGTACTAGTACTACTTACTGCCAGGAGTAGCAGGCACAGCAGCACTCCACCTGCGCAGCAGCAATTTAAACAAGGGTATTTTCTGCTTGTGGTTGGGTAAAGGAAGAAGGACTTTCTGCTTCTACAACCCCCTTGACGAGGAGGCTTTTTGACACATTTCTTTTTAAATGTAAAGCATAACAAGGACACTTTATTGCTTGAGTGATCTGCTTAATACAGGAGGAGTCCCCCTTCCTCTTACACAAGGGTAGGGTAGACTAGGGCGTACTGCTTTGATTCTTGACCGTGAAATATGAAACATTTTTCCTCTTCCCTGTGCTGGTCGCAGGGAACTAGGACCACTGGGATCTCCTTCTCATACTCTCCAGAAGGCAGGAAACCCAAACTGCAGCACTAGGACTGCAAGTTTAATTGTTCTCTCTCTTATCAACACTAGGCCCATCCATCCCCTTATTCTTCCTTTCCCAACCTCGGATAGGAGCTCACTACCCTGGGTTGTGACATCCTACCATGCCCCGTACTTTATAGCATTCAATCCCGGGGCTCACACATACTCCTTTTCTACATCCAGCTTTACCAACTCCTTTCTGTGCACCGTGCCCTCCTAGCCTTTCTCCCCCTACTTCCCTCCCTCTTCCCCCTACCTTCACCTCTACCTGGTGTATATTTTATTTTTATTTTTTTCTTCTGTTACTTCCTCCTGCAACCTTAGATAACCTGCCTTATCTTCCTATAGACACTTCTATGTATGTAAATACCGTGTAATCTGTATAATATCTGTATAATTCTATGTACATATGATCTTCTTTTTCTTCTTCTCTGTAAAGAGTATTATTTGTATTGCCTTGTAAATACCTGTGTTGACCTGTATATACAATTGTTCATGCTCCACCCAGGTCCATCTTGCAAATGAGCTTCTGCTCAACGATGAACGCCTGGTTAAATAAAGACTTGTTTGATTGATTGAGTTTGGCTGTGCTGCTGTGAAATATTCCTTCTATTCCTGCTTTAGAGTCCCACCTTCAGTTAACTAATTAGAGCAGAGAGTCCCGCAGTAACATATTTTTTTAGACTGTAGATATTTTTTTCCGCCCCTTTTTTTGAAGAGGATTTCTAATTTATTATCAGACCAGTCCACTCACCCCCCCAAAAAAAAAAGTCATCAAAACCCAGCACTCTTCTTTCCCCTTCCAGGAGGAGTATTGTTTAATTTTATTTATATATTTTTTTTTTTTAAAAAAAAAAAAAAAAAAAAAAGGAAAGGCCTGAAAGGGCTTATAATATTAATAAAACAAAAACAAGGTGCTGCGTCAGCATGTGGTTTGAAAGCGAAACAAAATGGTTATATTAAATGCTTGCTGAAAATAGTTAAAAAAATCTATGTTTTGACCTTAGGTGGTCTTAAGGAAATATCTAAAAAAGGAAAAAAAACAGTGTAAAGGAGAGGTAAAATAAGGGATGGATATATATATATATATATATATATATATATATAGGAAAGAAAAGTGGGCAAGGCTCAGGGAGAAGTGATAAATCGCAAGATTGAATCTGTGAAACAAAAAGGTGGTGATGGGAAAGACAAAGCATAATAGGAGTGAATGAGCAAGAGAAGCCCCAGGTGGGGACTAATTAACAGGGCCCAGTAAGAAGGCTAAAAGTTACAAATGTGGGTGAAGGAGACGGACAGAGATGGAGACATGGTGAAAATGAAAGAAATTAAATGTTTACAGATTCAAACAGACTTTAGGGAAAACAAGGGGTAGCTGAAAGGTGGTAGTAGAAAATAAGTATCTTTTAAACCTGAGGGCTGCTGAGAGCCAAGGTGAATGATCAGCTTGATTTCCATGTTTTCTTTCTATGGTCAGAATCCCAGAAGCCCTGCTGAAGGACACAGACAATAATGTCATTGACACTGTGGCACTTGGAGATAAAGTGGGATACAATGGGTTTATCAGTGTCTCCATTGCTGACTGCTCTGTAATGTTTCCTGAAATGGTCAGCAAGGCAACTACCAGTCTCTCGGATGGAAATTGCACATTTCCTGCAAAGAATACAGTATACCACATTAGTGGAGGTGCATGAGAGCTCCTTGGTGATGTGAAAAACACCTGTAGGCCCCCGAATTTCAGTCACACTAGAAACAAATTTGCAGGTGTAGCAGCGAGTTCTGTTTCAAGGTCTGTTACCTGGTAGGGAGGAACTGTCAGGAGTAGGTAGGCTGCTTTTTACCAGGAGATTCCGCAGGTTGGGTGGCTGGCGGTAGGAGGCAATAAGTGGCTCTATAAAGGAAGCACCAATGTTTGGGTCAGTTTGCAGAATAGGAAAGTTACTGGTAATGATGCTGTGAAGAAAAGGTGTGCTCTGATGGAAAGGAAGCACTAGTGGAATTTGCCGTTTTTGCTTGACAGTATCCTTCCTGTGGGGGTCAAGGTTGTTGGGCATGTTGCTGACCCGGGAGAGTGCATTGTCCACTGTGCTTTTAGGGTATCCCCGGTTGATTAAAAAAAACAAAAACAAAAAAAAATTCTGCATTATTTGGGCCTGCTCATCAAAATCATCCTCTTCACTGCATAACCTGCGAAGTCTAAAAACTGAATAAGGCAGGCCATTCTTGACATGTTTAGGATGGAAGGAGCTATGGAGGAGGAAACTAAGAGTCAGTGGGTTTGTAATAAACTGATGTCTTCAGACCAGTGTTCTGTACTGACAGTTGGATATCCAGAAAAGGCAATGTGGAGGATGATACTTAAACAGTGCATTGAAGGGAAGGATGGGCCATGGTAAACTTGTTGAGGAAGACTTGGGAGGGTCTCCCTGGAGCAGGAGGTGGCCCCCACACAGTCATCTATGTAGTGTTTGTAGAGTTCATGCACAGTCCCTGTGAATGAGAGAAAAAACTGTTCCACCCAACCCACAAACAGATCAGCAAAGCTGGGACCCATCTTGGTACCCATGACGACTCCACTGACCTGCTGGAAAAAAAACTGTTATTAAAAGAAAAAGCATTGAGTTTAAGAACAAGTTCAAACAACTTAAAGTCTTGCTGTATTCTGACAAGTGCAGTTAGTCCCAGCCTTTAAACTGCCCCGGAGAACAAAGGGTTAACCTTTCTATGCAGAGCATAGAATGCTGAGCTCGCGCTCGGTTGATGTCTCTGTCTGTTTCCCTTTGAACGTTAACAGTCAGATTCTTTACTCCACCTCACTGAACAGTTGCTCCGGAGATTTCTCCTGCAGCTCGGTTTGAAAGTCTAAGTGTCGTTTTTTCGTCTGTTTCTAACCGAAAAAAGTTTCCCGTATAACTCTGTTCAGTCTCTGTCTGTGGTATCATGAGTACTAGATAGGTTTCTGTATGGAACTTGTAAAAAGTGTGGATCAGTTCTGCCGAACCGATCATTTGTTTAATTCTTGTGTAAATTTTAGTGTGTGGTTATCGGTTCTTAAAGTGTTTTGAAACGTTTTTTTCCAAGACCTGTGACACGGTTAGGAACCGATAAGGGAATCTTGCCTGGCGGTTGCCGAAAAAAGGGTAAGTTTGGTTAGGTTGGCCATGTCTGAGAAACCCAAGAAAAAAAACAGGCCCACTGGGTTTCAACACTGCAGTGAGTATGGGGAGGTCTTTGCTAAGGCCGAGCCCCGCACCACCTGTGTTTATTGTCTGGGGTTTGACCACCTCGATTCAGACTGCCAGATTTGCAAGAATGTTCCCAAATCTACCCTGGAAAAGAGATTAGGTAGACTAAGGGAAAAGGAGGCCGAGAAGTCTGCTGACCCAGATGGCCAGCCTGGTTCGGTTCCGACCGAACCAGAAGGAGTGCCCTCTGACCAGGGCGATACTTCTTGGGCAAAAGGAGAGCCGATCCCGAGGGGTCAGTTCCGACAAAAAGAAAGCGCAAAGAAAAATTGTCCGGTTCGGATCCAGAAGTCCATGTTCCAACCGCCAAAGAAATCGCTGATTGTGGAATCGCTTCGCCCGGTTCCGACCGATCCGGCACCTTTTGGCAGGGGCTCGTTCGGTCGGTTCCCCTGGTTCACGATTATACTTTGGAGGAATTTTATGAACCGGAGTTTGAAGAGGAAGGGGAGTTTGATGATGATGGTGAAAGTCTAGATGTGCCTGTGGAACCGGACATCTCCCCAGACAGACCTTCAGGTGTATCCCCCTCCTAGGCTTTCTGAGTCCCCTTCCCACTTTATGTTCTACAGAAAGGTGGCTGAGACCCTCCAACTTCCTATGGAAGCGGCAATGGAGGATCAGGAGGAGCCTGATTATGTAGAAACAATGGACATCCCAGAGCCCAGGAGACTGTCTGTTCCCCTCCACAAATCTTTTGGGAAATTGACACAAAAAATTCTGAAGTCTCCCAATTCTATACCTCCTGTGGACAGAGGAATGGACAAGAGGTATACACTTTCAGGCTCAGAAATTGAGTTTTTATACCACCAATGCAGTCATGTTGGGGTTGTGCAGGCTGCTGCCTGTGATAAGGCAAGCATTCCCTTGGCTTCACATCCCCCAGACAAAGACTCTAGGAAGGTTGATGCCATGACAAAAAAGCTGTACATGGCGTCTTCTCTGGGACTCAGACAGGCGAATTATATGGCCTATACAGCCAGGTACCAGAAGTCCAGGTGGGACACTGTACTGGCACTGGCTAAACAGGCCTCCCCCCAGCTAGCCAAGGAGCTGGAGGCAGTGGCTGCAGATGGAATTGAGGCATCTAAAGTTCAGTTTCATGCTGCTGTAGACTCTAATGATGTGTCTTCGAGAGTCATGGCTACATCTATGGCTCTTTGGAGAATGGCTTGGCTCAGATGTACTAGCCTCTCGCAGGATACCCAGGCTAAAGCCTTGGATTTTCCTGTAGTGGGTACTTCTCTGGGAAACAGACAGAGAATTACATGAAGAAAATGGATGAGTACAGGACCACATACAGGAGTGCTTGGGCCAAGGAGAGGCAGGCAACTCCTTAAAAGCAGCAGTCTAGGGGCAGGGGCAGGCCTTTTCAAAGGCATTTTTACCAAGCACAGGCCTCTTCTTCCTTTTCACAAAGGGTTTTTTTCAGAGGGAGAGGCAGAAGGGGGATGAGCAGGGCTGCATCCACTCTTCAGCCTAAAGCTCCTGTCAAACAGACACCCTGATGGGCCTGCCCGGGTCGATTCTCCTATTCCAGTAGGGGTCAGGAGGGCTCATTTTGTCCAGGACTGGATGTCTATTACATCGGACAAGTGGGTCCTGGAAGTGGTAAGCCAGGGACTGGTTCTCAGCTTCAAGAAATTTCCAAAGATGAGAGCCAGATCTTTTCCACCTGCAAATCTCTTGGAAACCCTTGCCCTAGAGGCAGAGGTTTCTTCTGTCCTGGCCTCAAGAGCCATAGGGAGAGTACTGACCCTACACTGGGGCAAAGGGCTGTACTCCAGGTACTTCCTGACTCCAGAAAAAAAAGACGGGAGTGGCAATCCATCCTAGACCTAAGATGTCTAACCAAACATCTTTTAAAACCAAAGTTCAAGATGGTAACTCTGGGGAATAATCCTTCCCTTTCTAAAGCCAGGAGACTGGTTAGCCTCCCTGGACCTCAGAGATGCCTACTTTCACATTCCCATCATGTGCTCCCACAGAAAGTACCTTAGCTTCGAGTTGCCCGCAGGCCACTGTCAGTTCAGAGCAATGCCGTTTGGCCTAACCTCAGCTCCAAGGGTTTTCACAAAGTGCCTGGCAGTAGTAGCTGCCTTTCTAAGAAGGCAAAAGATTTTCATTTTTCCATATCTGGACGATTGGCTAATAGTGGGCCAGTCTCCAGACCAAGTCAAGTCTCACCTGCAAGTGACCCAGCAAGTGCTCACTTCTCTAGAATTTCTTCTCAACCTTCCCAAGTCAGTTCTCAAACCAGTCCAGCTTTTTACCTTTATAGGGGCAGAACTGGACACAGTCAGAGCAAGAGCCTTTCTCTCTCTCTAGAAAGGGCATGGGTTCTTATGGAACTAGCCTCTTTCTTCAGCCTTCGGGTATCTCAACCAGCAAGGCATTTCTTCCAGCTCTTGGGCCACATGGCAGCTTCAGCAGCAGTGGTCCAAGGGGCAAGATTCCAGATGAGGGATATTCAGTTCCATCTGAGAGCTTTTTGGTCTCGGAGGAAAGATTCCCTTACCAAACTGATCCCAGGGACTCTGACTTTGATCCAAGCCCTCCAATGGTGGCAGGATCAGGACAATTTAAGACAAGGTGTTCCTTTTCCCACTCGGCCTTGTTCAGTGGTCCTTACCATGGGCGCTTCTCTTCTGGGCTGAGGAGCCCTCACTGCCCAGGGGCTGTGGTCCCCGTAGGAATCCCTTCTCCATATCAATCTCCTAGAGCTCAGGGCAGTTTTTCTGGCCCTGAAAGCTTTCTCTCAGTCAGTACAGAACAAGGTGGTTCAGGTCAGAACAGACAACACCACCACCATGTGATACATCAAGAAGCAGGGAGGCACTCGGTCCACGGCCTTGTGAACGGAAGCCATGAAATTGTGGTCCCTGGCTTATTCCCTGCAAACCTCTCTGGTAGCAGTTCACCTTCCAGGGAAGGACAATGTGCTAGCAGATGCACTGAGCAGGATCTCTCGGGGCCATCACGAATGGTCCCTGGACCCTCAAGTGTTGAATGTGATTTTTTTCAAGGTGGGGCACTCCAGAGATATCTTTGCAGCCCCAGACAATCACCAACGCCCTCTCTTTTGTTGCAGACCTCCAGTCTTGGGCGCAGTCCCTCTGGATGCCCTGATTCTGAATTGGGAAGGGAAGTTTCTGTACGCCTTCCCTCCCTCCCTTCCCGCTCCTGTTCAAAGTCTTGGTCAAAATAAGGTCTCAACCTTGCAGAGTGATTCTGATTGCTCCAGATTGGGCCAGGCAGCCCTGGTACCCCCTGTTGCTGTCCCTAGCAGTCCTTCTTCCCCTGTCTCTTCCCAGGAAGTACAACCTGTTAACATCCTCTCGGGGGGAGGATTTGGTACCTCAATCTCCAGTGTCTCAATCTCAAGGCATGGCTCTTGAAGAGTTAGAGTTTGCAGATCTGCATCTTTCCCAAGGGGTTCTGGATATTCTCAAAGCTTCTCGAAAGCCCTCCACCAGAAAGACTTATAACTCAAAATGGAAGAGATTCAGCATTTGGTGTTCTAAGAAGCATATTTCTCCAGATACTGCTGGCTTGCCTACTGTTCTGGATTATATGGTCCATCTTAATGGCCTAGGCCTCAGACCAGCTACTCTTAAGGTGCACTTGTCAACTGTTTCTGCTTGTGGGAAAGTCTTCCTCACTGTCTTCTCACCCTCTGTTCTGTAAATTTTTTAAAGGATTGCTTCACACCAATCCTCCTTTCAGAGACCCTACCCCTGCCTGGGATTTAAATGTCTGCATTGCTCAACTTATGCCACCCCCTTTTGAGCCTGTGTCCAGCAGAGCTTAAGTACTTGACTTGGAAAACTGTGTTCTTGGTAGCCATTACCTCTGCCAGGCGTATCGGTGAATTGCAAGCCCTGTCAGTGGAACCTGATTTTTATCTCCTTTCACAGGGATACAGTGGTCCTTCGAACCAATAGAAGATTCTTGCCCAAAGTGGTTTCAGACTTCCATTTAAACCAGTCTGTCTCTTCCTGTTTTCTTCACTGATCATTCTTCCTCAGGAGAGAGGAGGCTACACAGTTTAGATGTCAAAACAGCCCTTAGTCACTACATAGAGTGTACCAAGATTCACAGGTTTGACTCCCTCCAATTGTTCCTCACTTATGGAGAAGTAGGAAAGGTCAGACCTGCTACCAAGAGATCTGTTGCCAAGTGGATTGTGTCTTGTATACAGTTCTGCTATGAAAAACTTCACCCTCGGGCCTGAGAGCTCAATCCGCAAGAGGTATAGCTGTTTCCCTGGCTGCTGCCAGGGATATCCCTCTCTTAAAAATTTGTCAAGCAGCCACCTGGAAAACAGTCCATACCTTCTCCAAGCATTACTGTTTGGATATCCAGGCTAGGAGTGATGCTCGGTTTGGCACAGCAGTACCTAAGAGCCTATTCCCAAAGTAGGTTCTGTCCCTCCTCCATGGAGGTACTGCTTGGTAGTCTGCACTTGTCAGAATACAGCAAGACTTCAAGTTGTTTAAAGAAAAAATTACTCACCTTAGTAATTGTTTCTTCTATTGGAGTCTTGCTGTATTCTGACCTCCCCTCTCAGAACCTGGTTTTGGGAAGTGGGTGGGCAGGTGCAGTGTTGCACCTCAGGGGTGCTCTCTTTACACCCTGTTTTGTGTGGGTGTTTATTTTGTTGTATTCCTATTTGGTTTGGGTTTTGAGTTTTGGGTTTCCTGACTTGAGTTTTCTTTTGGTAGTCCAAAACTTTTTGTTGCCAGTTGGCTATTAAAAATGTTATTTTACAATTTCCACATAGAATACTATTTGAGTGTTGCTCGTAAGAATCTGACTGTTAGCGTTCAAAGGGAAACGGACAGAGACATCAACCGAGCTCGAGCTCAGCATTCTATGCTCTGCATAGAAAGGTTAACCCTTTGTTCTCCAGGGCAGTTTAAAGGCTGGGGCTAACTGCACTTGTCAGAATACAGCAAGACTCCAATAGAAGAAACATAATTACTAAGGTGAGTCATTTTTTCTTCTGCTACATGAGTGTGTGTGTGGCTGCTGGACTTAACATTTATTCAGGAAGTGCTGCAGAGCTGTTGAGCTATCATCGTGGGGGACGACAGTGTAAAGAGATTTGATGTCCATGGTGAAGGTGAGCTAATGAGAGCCACTGAATCTGAACCTGTCAAATAATTGGAGAGCATGGTTTGTGTCTTTAACATAGGGGGGCAGGGACTCTGTGAGGAGTGTCATGAGGCTGTCCAAAAATGCAGAGATGTGGGATGTGGGGCAGGAGCAGACAGACAGACACAATAGGACGACCAGGGTTACCTGTTTTGTGGATTTTGGGAAGGAGATGAAACCTGGCTGTCCAGGGATGCTGAACTGAGAGTCTCTTAGCAGAAGCAGGGAGCCCTTTGTCTTCAACAGTCTGTGTCAGTGGCTCAGTAGGTAGCTCACTCGTCTCTGAGGCCGGGAGATAAGAGGGCTGTGGGTTCAGTTCCCACATCTGGCACTTGGGTTAATATCCCAGTACTGACACTGTAGTGCAGCATGAGAGGGTGCTGCACTTCTGAGGTGCCGTCTTCCGGATGAGACGTAAACAGAGGTCCCATCTGCCTGGATTGGTGGTAGTTCAGGTGGATGTTAAAGATCCAATGGCACTTATCGAAAAGAGTAGGGAATTTCCCGTGTCCTGGGCCAAATTTCCCTCATTCACTAAAAAAAAATCACCAACAGCTTAATCTGGTTCAAGGTCAGTTGGCATTCATCTGTATCCCCCTCCCGCGGATCGTGCCTGAAAATAAGCAGGATTTGTCTAGTACACTTACCCGGTCAACAAACTAAATAAAAATAAATATCAGAGGTGATTGTGGGTGTGACCTCAGTCTGATAATCAGCATTGGGGTCCTGTGGAAGAGAAGAATAAAACCTGGTGTTGGAGAGTTGCTGTTTGGCTTCAGTGATGCATAGCTCCTTTTGCCAGCCCACAACAGCACCTCCCTTATCAGCTGGTTTAATAACAGTGTCATTCCTCCATTGCAGAGATCTGAGGGCTGCATGCTCACCAGTTGTCAGGTTGGAGTAGTTGTGCTTGCAATGAAAATTGAAGTTAGTGGTGTTTTCCATTCATTGATTAACAAAATAAATAGCAGCAAAACGTCCTGGAGGGGGTGTCCATGCACTTTGCTGGGGATTGATATCATTGATTTGTTCTGGTGATAACTGTCATCTGCAGGAAGAGGAGTCTCATTAGAAAAATGAGCTGTAAGGCGTACTCTATGATAGAAGTGCTGCAGATCAACTTGAACCTGGGGTGCATCAAGATATCTGGGTGTGGGCACAAAAGAGACCTTTGCTAAGGAGACATTTATCATTTTGTGTCGGAGGAGGTCTGGAGGAACACAAAATACCAAATTAAGTTGTCTGACTCGGGCTCATGTTGGTTGCTGATCTGTTGGGTGAGAGACTGGAGTTTGGAAGATTTGGTATCCTTGAGGAACTGAGAGAGAGTGGAGTTAAGGTGTTGGATGAGTGCTTAATAAAAGGAAGGTTATGTGGAGCTGTTTGCTGCAGGAAATCCTTTTGCCTTTGTCCACAGAGATCAGCTGTTTCTTAATGGAGAGAATGGTGTTCGTGATAAGTTTCCTAGAGAAAGTTTTCAAAAGCTTATTAGTGGAGGAAACGTGCATCTCCGACCCAAATGAACAAGGATGGAATTTCAGATAGAAACATTTAGGAATAATACCCAGGTGGCAGCATTTGGAAAGAAACAGTAAGTGACTGCAGAGTTTAGTCTTGGAACAAATGGCAGAAAATAATTCAAGAAATGACTTTGCAGAATGAGAAGGGAGTGCAGACATAGACGAAATGAAGGAGCATTGTACAGAATTCAGAAGAGCTTTCAGAGTAGACGTATTGATTATGAGACTCTGACAGTGCTTCAGACTACAACATCTGTCTCTTCTTCCTCATTTAAAGTACATTCAAGGTTTTTTTGAATGCTTTATTTTTATCTGTCTTCTCTCCCATCCCTGAAAGGGCTTCTCATTCAACGCCCCCCGGTGCCGAAATCCTGTTTCTTGGTCTGCTAGCTGCTTGAGCTTCTTCCCTTTCCCCACTAAGGCCCTGTACACATTACAACTGAAGATTTGTACCAGTTTAAATAACGGTTTCAAAACATTTTCGAACTCACCATGGCAGCCCGTCCACGTTATTGTTCACTGAGTTCGAACTTGATTGTAACACGGTAAACTCCCATCTGCATCAGCAGCGAGTATCGTTTTTAAACCCGGTAATCCTCCGCGATTGTAGCACGGTTATGTTGGCACCATAATAGACAGAAAAATCGCACACCCGTCCACACCACAAGGTAACACGCTTTCCTCCTTCAAACCGTTTTTAAAAATGGACTTGAGACTAGCTCGCAGCAGGGTTTAAGCACGGTTTCTTAACACGCTGAAACCGTAGTTAAATGCGGACGGGCGTCGATGTTATGCTTAGTTAAAACGCGTTTAAGCACCTTAAACGCGTTTAACTAACCTCTGTGTACAGGGCTTTAGAGGCAGTCTGCTCTCTGCTGTCTTAAGTTTTTCATTTTAATACCCCTGATTTCCTGTACTGGGCTGACTGGAGAATCCTGAGGTTTTTATTTTTTATTTTTTAATAAATATATCCCCCAGAGTCCTGAAAAGGTCTTCAATTTTAATGGTTTTGAGCTCTCCTCTCGCTGCTCTGCAGTCCTCGCATTACGTTCTTTCACTGAAACAGGGTGAAAGACAGTGCGGAGGAGAGCGAGAACACGTCGGTCGTGCATGTTCAGTGATGATCAGCGCATTCATGGTTGATCCAGTCTTCTGCCAGCTTCAGCAAGTCACTCCACACCCATGGAGAACGTCTGGTCAGGTGATACATAGACACTGTCAACAGATAAGGGCCTGTGGCCCACCCAGTCTGCCCATTTAAGCTTGTAGGTTCCTTTATGTTTTTATAGAAGTCCGTTGCCCTTTACCACTGACCTCCAGAATTCCCTTATGTCTGTCCCATGCATTCTTAAATCCCGTGATTGTTTCAGACCCCCCACCACTTCCTCTGGCAGGGTGTTCCACTTGTCCACCACCCTTTTTGTGAAGAAAGTCTTCCTCGCGTTTCATTTGAATCGCCTTCCCTCCAACTTCATCCCATGCCCTCTAGTCATGTAATATCTTTTTCACTGGTTAATAGTGCATTCCTGCACCCTGTTCCTCCCTGTAAGGTACTTGTAGGTCTGTTATATCCCCTCTCTTTCTTCTCTCCTCCAGGGAATACGCATTCAAGCCCTTCAGCCTGTCCTCATCTGACTAGTGATGCAATTCCTGTACCAACTTTGTTGCCGTCCTCTGAACCTTCTCATACCTTTGTTTGCCAAGGAGGTCGGTCTGTAGCAGTCATGTGGGTAACAGGGCAGTTCATCCTTACATCGTGGTCACACTCGCGGCTTGGCAGGTTGGCACTGAATCGAAGCTCAGCAAAACTGGCTGTCCGGGATGGGCGGACAACCAGTTATTTCTAGCCCTGCATGGCACTTAACCCAGTTGTGAGCGACACTGATGCCTGTGTGCCTGTGCAGAGCAGCTCACTGCATTTGCATATGGGCACACTAGCCATATCCAAAGGTTTGTAAAGGCAGTTTATAGTCATTAGTGCCTCGCTATTTACCCTCTCAAATGTGGCTTTAGGGCCGCTACGTGCTTCCCCCCCCCCCAGTCGTCTGTCCATAGTGTATTTAATATTCCTTGGTGTCTTGTGGTTCCCCAACTCTCCCCAATGCCCAGTTGTGCTGGCATACATTTATTCCTGGTGTCTAGTTGTCCTACCCCCCAAACTCCGATCGCCCATCCATGGTATATTTAATATTCTCCGTATCTAGTGGTTGCCCGATGCACAGCAGTACTGGGCATCCCATGAACACTGGCTGCTGGTCAAGTGGAAGGTCCTTTTTCAAGGTGGGACTTCTCACATATAAGGCCCTAAATGGACTGGGTCCTGGCTATCTGTTAGAGCTCCTGACACCAGTGACATCTGCCCGCTCCCTCCGTGCCTCTTCGAGGGGCCTCCTGGCTGTTCCCAGGGTATGGCTCAAGACTTCTGGAGATCGTGCTTTTAGCATTTCTGGACCGTCCCTGTGGAACACATAACCATCTGATGTCCGGTAGGCCCCCCCCTCGGTTGAGGTATTTAAGCGGAGGTTGAAGGCACACCTCTTCGGCCTGGCATTTAATTAATTCAGAATTGCAACAAATTGACAGTCTATGTATGACACTTTTAATTTTTAGGTGTCTCTTAAACTGTATGATGTAATCTTATTTTTATGCATTGCATATTTGTTTTATTATTTCTCTGAGGCGCCCAGAGCTTCCAGGAATGGGCGCCATACAAATAAAACTTGTCTTGCTTGCATACATTGATCTCTGGCATCTAGGAGTACCTACCCCCACCAGGTAAGTAGCCATGTAACCCCACCCCCCCAAATATGATCGCATCCTCTGCCAGCAGCAGCCCACCATTCAATCAATCAGTATTAACCAGGAGAAACACTGTTGCGCAAAGTCATTCACAAAGTAGTCCTGGGACTCGATGCATGAAATCGATGATAAATACAGATCAGCTGTAAGGTAATGACAGATACAATATACATTAATGATAAATATTATGTACAGTATGTGCAATATGCTGTACAGGGAACACAGCACAAATTCAGACAGACAGTAAAATACTTGGCAATATAATGCACATAAATGATTTTAAACAGATGATCAGCCTGACACCAAGTAAACATTTTGAGAAGGGTAGCTGTGATTTAAGGCATTGGGGAAGGAGTAGACAGGCAGAGAAGGGGCAGGGAGGGGAAGGAGTGAGGGGAGATGTGTGGCGAGTAACTAGGGCTTCATATCTCTAGCTAGCATCCAAGTACCCGACGGCGTGTCCTGTAGCATTGTTATATTGCTGCCAGGTGTGCTTTGTGTGATAGTACCCAATTCTGGTCGAACTCCGGAAGTATTCAGATATGGGCAACTTTTGCTTATTACGCTGGCACCCTTGGGCCGATGTGGCCCAGATTTTAAGGAGGGGTGTAGGACCCCTCCACCGATCTCAAGTCAAGGCCATACCGCAGTGGTCGGTAACACTCACCCTAAATCTCTTCAAAGGAACACTCTGTAAACAGAAGGTGGTTTTTCTCTTGCTCTTGCCCATGTTAATGTCCAAGTATATTCATTATATTTTGAAACCGGTATCGTCTGTCTTGTGAGGTTTTTAGCAGGTATTATGTATTCTAAGCAGTCTAGTGCAGCCACAGAACTCTTAACTCGGGATGGTTGTCTTTTGAATGTTGTTTATGTTCTGTTGGGCTAACATCCCCCCTCTAGGTTATTTGCCTTAGGTATAGGATCAGTTATGTGTGCTAGTTGAGCCTTACACACATTGCTACATGTAAACTGCAGTTACGTAAGAACTTACCGTAACGGTAGATCTTCGAGAGGTTCCTGCTGTAGGTCTTCACACACAGGACTGCGCCCCCTGGTATCAGGTTCCAATGGCAAACTTGTAGATACCAATTAGCGGGGACTGCCCCGATGTCGGGTGACGTGACGTCAGCCCGACTATAAAAGGGGCGGTCTTGGGCCTGTCCTCCAGTTCTTCTCCACCGGAGACCTAGAAAAAGGTAAGTAGAAAAAATAGGAGCGAAGACTTCTAGAACCATGCTTCCTCTCTAGACCCAAGGGCTATGCAGGAAGAAAATGAAGGAAACATTCCAGGAGTAGGGGGAAGGTGGGTGGTGAAGTCTCCAACTGCAAGCCCAAAACCAGTTTTGCGCTTAGAGGCAATACCTAGGCTGTAATGCTTAGTGAAGGTGTGGGCAGTCGACCATGTGGCCGCTGCACAGATCTCTGCAGTGGACACATTCCTGAAAAAGTTGGTAGAAGTAGCAACACTCCTAGTGGAGTGACTCTTAACTGCCCCTCGGAAGGGAGTTCCTGTGTTTTTGGTAAGTGAAGTGGATGCAGTTAGCCAACCACCTAGAAATGGTCTGTTTGGAAATGGCCTTGCCCTGGCACTGGGAATCAGAATCCACAAAGAGCTAATTCGTCTTGTGGACCTTCTTTGTCTGGTTTGTTTTATATTTGCAGGATTCTGTGCACATTAAGAGTGTGCAGGAGGTATTCCCGCTAGAATGCTGCAGATAATAGACTGCCAGTTTGACACTCTGGTTGAGAGTGGTTTCTGAGACTACCTTTGGAAGAAACGAAGGGTTTGTCCGAAGGACTACTTTGTCCCTATGAAAAATCATAGGGTTCCTTACAGAAAAACGGCCTGAAGTTCCGAAACCCTACGGGTGGAAGTGACTGCAACTAAAAACAGTCTTCCAGGAAAGGAAGCGCAAGTTACAGCTAGAGGCTGGTTCAAAAGGAGTCAAGGACAGTGTTTGCAACATAAATTCAGGTCCCAGGGGGGACATGGATTCCGGAGGTTTCAAGTGGAGGATGCCTTTATTAAAAAAAAAAAAAAAGTCTTAGCAACCTACAGTTGAGCCAAAGGTTTGCCCTCCATTGGGAGGTGGTAGGCCGACACCGCAGAGAGATGGACCTTAATAGAAGAATAGCTAAGGCCTGACTCTGATAAATGTGAGAGGTACTCTTAACACTTGGGCAGCCGAACGCGAAAAGGGATCCCAGCTCCTGGCTAGGGCCCAGATCGAGAATCTTCAACTTCATGGCGTAGGTGGATCTAGTAGATGGTTTTTTTTTTAGCTTCCACCAGGATATGGGCAACCTGTGTAGAAACCCCATAGCAGGAGGCTGCAATGTCCACAGTTGCCACGCGTGAAAGTGAAGAGAACGTAGGCTGGGGTGCACCAGGGTGCCCTGCTCCTGAGTCAGAAGGTCGTGGGATAATGGCAGGGGAACCGGAGGTTCTAGCGCCAGATACTGTACGAGAGGGAACCAAATCTGGCGTGGCCAGAAAGGAGCGATCGGAATCAAATGTGCCCCTTCCTCCTGAAGTTTCACCAGAACCTTCTGAATGAGAGTAAAGGGAGGAAAAGCATAAAGAAACTTCCCTGTCAGAGAGACAGTGCGTCTCGCCAAAAAGCACCATGCCCGGGAACGAGCGAGCAGAAGTTGGGTAGTTTTTGTGTTTGAATGGGGAGGTGAACAGATCCATCTCTGGCTGACCCCATCAAAGAAAAAGATCTTCAACTACCTCTAGCTTTAATTCCCATTTGTGAGTCCTGGCCACTGATCGACTGAGACTAAGGCTGTCTGCCAGGATGTTGCTTATGCCTGGAACGTGGACTGCTGTCAAGAAAAGGCTGTGCTGAATCGCCCAGTACAAAACCCTCGTTGCTTCTCTGCAGAGGGGGTACGAGTGAGTTACTCCCTGTTTGTTGATGTACCAGACTGTGGACATGCTGTCCATCTGGACAAGAAGTGATCCTGGTAATAGATGAGACTGGAACGCCTGGAGGGCATACAGGACTGCTCTGGTCTCCAGAACGTTGATATGGAGCAGAAGCTCCTGATCGGACCAAGACCCTTGTGTCTTGTGAACCCCCAGATGGGCTCCCCAGCCCAAGTCTGAGGTGTCCATGGTGAGGGTCTGGGTTGGGATAGGAGAATGGAAAGGGACTCCCTGTAACAGGTTGGAAAGATTTTGCCACCAGCAAAGATCTCTCTGTAAACTGTTGGAGATCATGATCATCTGGTTCATGTTGTCCGTCCTTTGATCCCATTGGACTCGAAGAGACCATTGGGTGACCCTTATGTGAAGTCTGGCTAAGGGGACTTTGGGAATGGCCACTGCCATCAGTCCCAAAAGATGAAGCGCAGCATGTGCTGGGATCCACTGAGCCTGGGTCACGAGGGTGGCTTGAGAAACTAGGGTCTCGGCTCTATCTGATGGCAGAAAAGCCTTGCTCTGAACTTTATATAGTACTGCTCCAATGATTTGGAGCAGTTGACATGGTACTAACTGGGGCTTGGGCAAATTGACCATGATACCCAGAAGAGCAAACAGGCTCAGAGTG